>OZ022565.1:0-10000000 GCA_963991005.1 Barypeithes pellucidus
CCGACAAACCCGAACAAACCCGAACAAACCCGAACAAACCCGAACAAACCCGAACAAACCCGAACAAACCCGAACAAACCCGAACAAACCCGAACAAACCCGAACAAACCCGAACAAACCCGAACAAACCCGAACAAACCCGAACAAACCCGAACAAACCCGAACAAACAACCCGAACAAACCCGAACAAACCCGAACAAACCCGAACAAACCCGAACAAACCCGAACAAACCCGAACAAACCCGAACAAACCCGAACAAACCCGAACAAACCCGAACAAACCCGACAAACCCGAACAAACCCGAACAAACCCGAACAAACCCGAACAAACCCGAACAAACCCGAACAAACCCGAACAAACCCGAACAAACCCGAACAAACCCGAACAAACCCGAACAAACCCGAACAAACCCGAACAAACCCGAACAAACCCGAACAAACCCGAACAAACCCGAACAAACCCGAACAAACCCGAACAAACCCGAACAAACCCGAACAAACCCGAACAAACCCGAACAAACCCGAACAAACCCGAACAAACCCGAACAAACCCGAACAAACCCGAACAAACCCGACAAACCCGAACAAACCCGAACAAACCCGAACAAACCCGAACAAACCCGAACAAACCCGACAAACCCGACAAACCCGAACAAACCCGAACAAACCCGAACAAACCCGAACAAACCCGAACAAACCCGACAAACCCGAACAAACCCGAACAAACCCGAACAAACCCGACAAACCCGACAAACCCGAACAAACCCGACAAACCCGACAAACCCGAACAAACCCGAACAAACCCGAACAAACCCGAACAAACCCGAACAAACCCGACAAACCCGACAAACCCGAACAAACCCGAACAAACCCGACAAACCCGACAAACCCGAACAAACCCGAACAAACCCGAACAAACCCGAACAAACCCGACAAACCCGACAAACCCGAACAAACCCGAACAAACCCGAACAAACCCGACAAACCCGACAAACCCAACAAACCCGACAAACCCGACAAACCCGACAAACCCGACAAACCCGACAAACCCGACAAACCCGACAAACCCGACAAACCCGACAAACCCGACAAACCCGACAAACCCGACAAACCCGAACAAACCCGAACAAACCCGACAAACCCGACAAACCCGACAAACCCGACAAACCCGACAAACCCGACAAACCCGACAAACCCGACAAACCCGACAAACCCGACAAACCCGACAAACCCGACAAACCCGACAAACCCGACAAACCCGACAAACCCGACAAACCCGACAAACCCGACAAACCCGACAAACCCGACAAACCCGACAAACCCGACAAACCCGACAAACCCGAACAAACCCGACAAACCCGACAAACCCGAACAAACCCGAACAAACCCGAACAAACCCGACAAACCCGACAAACCCGACAAACCCGACAAACCCGACAAACCCGAACAAACCCGAACAAACCCGAACAAACCCGAACAAACCCGAACAAACCCGAACAAACCCGAACAAACCCGAACAAACCCGAACAAACCCGAACAAACCCGACAAACCCGACAAACCCGACAAACCCGACAAACCCGACAAACCCGACAAACCCGACAAACCCGACAAACCCGACAAACCCGAACAAACCCGACAAACCCGACAAACCCGAACAAACCCGAACAAACCCGAACAAACCCGACAAACCCGAACAAACCCGACAAACCCGAACAAACCCGACAAACCCGAACAAACCCGAACAAACCCGAACAAACCCGAACAAACCCGAACAAACCCGAACAAACCCGACAAACCCGACAAACCCGACAAACCCGACAAACCCGAACAAACCCGAACAAACCCGAACAAACCCGAACAAACCCGAACAAACCCGACAAACCCGACAAACCCGACAAACCCGACAAACCCGACAAACCCGACAAACCCGACAAACCCGAACAAACCCGAACAAACCCGACAAACCCGACAAACCCGAACAAACCCGAACAAACCCGAACAAACCCGAACAAACCCGAACAAACCCGAACAAACCCGAACAAACCCGAACAAACCCGAACAAACCCGAACAAACCCGACAAACCCGACAAACCCGACAAACCCGACAAACCCGACAAACCCGAACAAACCCGACAAACCCGAACAAACCCGACAAACCCGACAAACCCGACAAACCCGACAAACCCGAACAAACCCGAACAAACCCGACAAAAATTTTATGATTTTATCGTATTGTACTCGTCGCGCTCTTTCAAATGAGCCCAAACTCGATGGGTCTAGCATCAATATTGAGGAAGTTATAGAACAAACCCGAACAAACCCGACAAAAATTTTATGATTTTATCGTATTGTACTCGTCGCGCTCTTTCAAATGAGCCCAAACTCGATGGGTCTAGCATCAATATTAAGGAAGTTATAGAACAAACCCGAACAAACCCGACAAAAATTTTATGATTTTATCGTATTGTACTCGTCGCGCTCTTTCAAATGAGCCCAAACTCGATGGGTCTAGCATCAATATTAAGGAAGTTATAGAACAAACCCGAACAAACCCGACAAAAATTTTATGATTTTATCGTATTGTACTCGTCGCGCTCTTTCAAATGAGCCCAAACTCGATGGGTCTAGCATCAATATTGAGGAAGTTATAGAACAAACCCGAACAAACCCGACAAAAATTTTATGATTTTATCGTATTGTACTCGTCGCGCTCTTTCAAATGAGCCCAAACTCGATGGGTCTAGCATCAATATTAAGGAAGTTATAGAACAAACCCGAACAAACCCGACAAAAATTTTATGATTTTATCGTATTGTACTCGTCGCGCTCTTTCAAATGAGCCCAAACTCGATGGGTCTAGCATCAATATTAATGAAGTTATAGAACAAACCCGAACAAACCCGACAAAAATTTTATGATTTTATCGTATTGTACTCGCGCGCTCTTTCAAATGAGCCCAAACTCGATGGGTCTAGCATCAATATTAAGGAAGTTATAGCACAAACCCGAACAAACCCGACAAACATTTTATGATTTTATCGTATTGTACTCGTCGCGCTCTTTCAAATGAGCCCAAACTCGATGGGTCTAGCATCAATATTAAGGAAGTTATAGAACAAACCCGAACAAACCCAACCAAAATTTTATGATTTTATCGTATTGTACTCGTCGCGCTCTTTCAAATGAGCCCAAACTCGATGGGTCTAGCATCAATAGAGATGTAAAGGGTAATATTACCGAGGTAATGTTACCGTAATTTTGGTAATATTACGTAATATTACCGCAAGATCGGTAACATTGGAAATATTGTTTTTTTTTCCGCTATTGTCACTGACAACGGAGCTAACATAAAAAAGGCTCGTGAAATAGTTAGCAGCAAGTACGATTACATTACTAATTATAGTTGTATTTGCCACGGTCTAAACCTTCTGGTTGAAGACTTCTTGAAATTAGACCATTTTTTCAATTTTAAAAAGAACATAATTTCAATTGTATCCGAGTTGAAAAATTCGCAGATTTTACATGCAAGGTTTGAAAAAATCCAGTTGAACAAAACGGGGCGATACATCTCTTTAAAATTGCCGGTGAAAACAAGATGGGGATCCTTTGTTTCTTGTATAAAAAGCTTTTTGGAGACTAAACATTCATTAAAAAGTTTAGCAGTTGATGATAGCCCAGATATTTCTGATGTTCTTTCATCAAATACAGTAAGACTTCTTCTTCAAAACGAATTTTGGTTGCAAATAGAAGCAACTTATGACTTGTTCCAGCCAATGTCTAAGTGAATAACGATTTTTGAAGCTAACGGGCCAACAATTTCAAAAGAGTTTATCTGCTTTTTTGAAATAAGGTCTATATTACGTGACAAAGTATCAAATTTATCTATTACTATGTTTGAAAACCAGAAAATGTGTTCAATTCTTGAAAAACGAGAAAATAAATGTTTAAAACCCGTTCATCTTGCTGCTTACCTATTAGAACCACTTGGTTCTAAAAACGCGTTGACTTCAACGCGGCGAGAAGTTAACTGAAGCTGAAAATTTAATTGCAACGGAGTTCATCTATGAAACTGCAAGGCGTCATCCAAAGTATTCTTCACAAGTAGATCTTATTATGGAAGCACTCGCACAGTACAAAATTAGAGGTAATATTTTTGCTAAGGAATTCGTCATTTCCAGCGAAAAATCTATGTCTGGATCTGTTTGGTGGGCAGGAATTTGCTCCAGTTCTAAAATAAGTAGGTTAGCTGTAGACATTTTAAATTTACCATCGTCAACAGCCGCAACCGAAAGAACCTTTAGTACTTATGGATTTATTCATCGGCAAAAAAGAAACAGACTAACCGTGGAGAGGGCCGGAAAACTAACTTATATTGCCCATAATTATAATTTACTAAATGAAGAAGATCATTCGAGAATAGTAGAAGATACTGAGGAAGAAATAGAAAAAGAAGATATCGGTTTCGAAGTTATAGACTTGACTCAATTAACGAAAGAGAAAGAAGAATCAGATGACGAGGTTGGGGATGATGATGAGGATGATTTACCATTATCCACTCTATTACGTAGTCCATTCTGACTCTGACTAGTTTAAAAAACGTTCTTATTGTTTTTCGTAATGTTTTTACAGTTTTGAAATAAAAAAAACTAGTATTACTTAAAAAGCTGTTTTTTTATAAATTACCAATGTTACCGTAATATTACGTAATATTACCGGTAATATTACCGATTTTTAAATTACCGGTAATTTTACATCTCTAGTCAAAACACATAGAAAATCATAATTTTAACCTTGGTCATGACTGTAACGCCCTCTTGAATTCATTTTACAAACTCGAAAATAATTTCCAGCATTTTCTCTTGGGCACTTTTAGTAAAAAAAAAATTTACCCGGATGCTCTATCACTACCAGCTATTGAGATAAAACCGGCGGCCATTCTTAGTTGACCACCCGGTACATTAAAATTTCACAAAGAAATCAATTTCTCGTCCTAAATAAACCATAATTGACAAATTTTGTAAAAAAACGTTAGTTACTTTCAAAGTTATTAGAGAAAAACGAGAATGAAGTTTAAACTTCAACACCCTGTATCTCAGTTACTATCAAATCAACTTTCGGATATAGGTAAGATAATTAAATCCTAGTATTTTTATTTAAAGAGTCTGTGGTTTTTCCATGTACCATTAATTAGCGGGCACTCTGTACATACAATAGTGTGTCAGGCTTCCCATAGCTCCTATACGTAGGAATTTCATTCATATGCCGATTTATACTGTATTATAGGGTGCATTTCACGAAAATATTTTGTAATATACATGGTGGCCCAAAAATTTGTGGTAATATAATGCTATCTTTTTTAGGTATCCAGTATTTTATTACATAACACATAATTAGTGTCCTTTATAATTGCCTAAAGTTTTATTTCCTTTGGTTATGTAGTTGAAGAGTAATAAATTAAAAACTTTAAAAAAAAGTTTTGGAGTCTAGAGAAAAAATATTTTTCTTAAAATGTTCCAAAATTCAAAAAAAGAATAATTTTTTAAAAAATTTGTTCCAAAAAAATAAAATATTTTCGAAAAATTTTTGCAAAATCTTTAAAAAAATTAAGTCTTTCTAATTTTTTTCCAGATAATTATTTTTTTTTCAAAAAAAAATAGTTTGAAAAATAGCCTGACACACTATTGTAGGACCATGTACAGGGTGCCCGCTAATTAATGGTACATGGAAAAACCACAAACTCCTTAAATAAAAATACTAGGATTTAATTATCTTACCTATATCCGAAAGTTGATAGTAACTGAGATACAGGGTGTTGAAGTTTAAACTTCATTCTCGTTTTTCTCTAATAACTTTGAAAGTAACTAACGTTTTTTTACAAAATTTGTCAATTATGGTTTATTTAGGACGAGAAATTGATTTCTTTGTGAAATTCTAATGTACCGGGTGGTCAACTAAGAATGGCCGCCGCGCGCCGGTTTTATCTCAATAGCTGGTAGTGATAGAGCATCCGGGTAAATTTTTTTTTACTAAAAGTGCCCAAGTGAAAATGCTGGAAATTATTTTTCAGTTTGTAAAATTACCGCAAGAGGGCGTTACAGTCATGACCAAGGTTAAAATTATGATTTTCTATGTGTTTTGACTAATTGAGAGGTATCGAAACCATCTGTATTTTAATCCTTATATAGGTATTTCCTAATACTTTTTGTCTTACATAAATTTTCCAATCTAGTAAAATAAAGTGGTTAGGGTGGGGGATTCAATTTAAAAGAAAAACTACGGTTACTCCGGTTTGGCTTAACCGATTTTAACAAACTTGGTCTCGATTAAGAACGCTATATTTACCCTATAAGATGCGCTTCTGCTGTTCTTGTCTTCTTGAGTTTTTGGCGTCGCCGCTGGGCTTTTTCTTAAAAAAGTTAAATGCAATGATATATTTGTTTTAACAAAGTATAATAGAGAATTAAATCCTTAACATTTTGGTAAAAAATGCAAGTTTGTATCTTTTTTAGAACCGGAGTTATTGACCAAAATAAATTATATATACGAATTTTTTCGTTTACGGGCGTTTAAATTTTATTTATCGTATAATTTTAATTTTATTCATAAATGAACAACATGGTATAAAAGAAGATGATAACACTAATTATTTTTCCAAATATTTTATTTTTCAAAAACACATTATTTACTATGTCAACGCGTAATGACGCGTATTGAAAACAAATGTGCTTTGTTATTGTTGCGTATTTCCATGCGCTTTATTACCAGAACTAACGCAATTGCTTATATTTGTCGGGAGAGGTCGCTGGGGTAGCCCCACATGGGTGTCTCCTACGAAGCTGATTAGTTCTGATAACTTTGCATCAATAGCAATTTCTGGCATTAGGTCTTGTTCTATGGGTCTAGGTTGCGCCACATATATATAACCATTATATTGCCAATACGAACGTTCCAAATTATAAAAAGTCTCCCCGCTATGGGATATCGCTTGGCACCATTGAGTTTGCGCAGTAGAGTGAAAATTTTATCGATCGCGTCAGAGCCGGCCCGACATTATTTGTTTTTGTTATTCATCGCCATCTTTGGCTCTTGATGCCTTTTCAAATTACAGAATAAAAAATGGTTCATCAACATTGTTGTCGGTATATTAGTGGTTACCTAACAACAATTTTTGTAAAGGAGTTTTTAATTTGTGGTGATTTGATTCGCTATTTGTTAGGTTAGTAACTTGTTTTAGATTAGATTAATAAAATCTTTATTGAATACAAAATATTATTCACAAAGCTAGAATAATATCGTAGCAACACTGTTGCTAAAATTAAGATTGAAATTCAAATTTACCTCCAGTCAGATGATAGGTTTAAATGGGAAAGGTACTTTTTACACGTTTAAAATACCTTTAATACGATACTGCATAATAAGACTAGCCTTATTATGTTTAAATGGGAAAGGCACTTTTTATACTTTTAAAACACCTTTATAAATTCTTAACATTAATTAACAGTGGCAACACTATGCGTTTCCGTACGAGATGAAACTCTAAACGCGTTCTAACAAGTCTCCACAAGCAAGTCGTGACACGTTTTGGAAAACTTGCCTGTAGTCAGGCTTTCCTCGCTGAAAATATCTGCTTTTACTGATTGGTCTAATAATATGATTTTTGCCGTGAATCCGCTTATGGGTACTCTTGTACCAATTCGGAATTTGTCGGAAAAGAATACTTATGTTGTGAATTGAAACTTCGGGTTTCGGTTTTTTAGGAGCGCTATGACTCCATTAATATAATCGCTGAAATTATTTCTGTTTAGATTTCATACGCTGAAATTTTTGCAAAAGTCCACTCTTAAAGGAATTTTAAATTTTCGAATTTAGATACCTGGTTTCGATTTTCTGGAGCGCTATGACTTCCTTTTTAATCGCTGAAAGTATCTCAAATAAGATCATACAAGTTTTCTTATTTTTGGAGAATTACTGAAATTTCGGCAGAGTCTCGTCTGAGAAATTAAATAAAATTAAATTCGTTAAAAATCGCCGCTTACGTTAATCCGGTGTGCAACCGTGGGTAAGGTGATCCACTAGAATTTAGGTAACAGAAAGTCCTTTGCTTATGCCTAACCTGAGGCCTTGAAATTTTCCTGAGAGTAGATTTTTCTGTTTCGTGAAAAAGTTGAAAAATTTTGATTTAATAAAAATTATTTTCTTCCAGATTCCGTTACACCTTGTGAATTCAATGATTCGCTTGAGCTTCCGAAACGTTTGTGGCTTCGAGAAAACTTTATCGGTTGAACAAATGGTTTTTCACGTTTTTAGAAAGTCTCAGAACCATATTTACAACGGGTCTTAAACACGGAAATATGACGAACTCAAATATGTAAAAATGTACATAGTGTCCCATTTAAAAAATATGAAGTTTTTATCACACCGCCCTTTTGGAGCACCCTGTATAGTCGAAAATAATTTTAGAAGCTGCACCTCTTAACGCTTAAGTTTTCCGCTATAATATATTTGGAAAATTAATTAGTGTTATCATCTTCTTTTAAACCATGTTGTTCATTTATGAATAAAAGGGTTAAAATAAAATTTAAACGCCCGTAAACGAAAAAATTCGTATATATAATTTATTTTGGTCAATAACTCCGGTTCTAAAAAAGATAAAAACTTGCATTTTTTACCAAAATGTTAAGGATTTAATTCTCTATTATACTTTCTTAAAACAAATATATCATGGCATTTAACTTTTTTGAGAAAAAACCTAATATTTATATTTCAGTTAACGCAATCTAGCGCTGCCGTGCAGTGCAGTACAAGTAAGTAAGTCGTAAAAATAAATTTTAAGACACTCCATTTAAAAATTGCACAACTTCTTTAATATTTAATTTAGTGTTCTAAAATTTTATACACAGTTAGGTACATAGTTTCATTTTCCAAAAAATCATTGATTTTTATTAACAAATAAACTCTGGCATGAACTAAATACTTTTTTAAGTAATAAATATGAGAAAAGTATTATTTTCATTAAAAACTTTACACTGAGACACAAAAAAGTTATGACCTAATAAATGTGAGAAAAATACCTATATTGTACATAACAATTTCACAAAGAAATCAATTTCTCGCAACCCCTAAAATTTATTTCCAATGTAAGTTTTTGTCTTATTATTTGTTTACCATCTAAAAATTTATTTCCGATAGCCTGTTTCATTCTAAACAAAAAATGTCTCTTGAATTTTTTGCCCAAAATAAACCAGTTCCCAGCAAAAAATTATTTTACGAACAAGATACATATCGCCATAAAACGAAAATACTAAACTAATTTATCCAGTAGGCCGCTACTAGCGATAGTGACAATTAAATTGGTCTGAAGGTAGACATATTGAACATTTACTATGATTTCTAGATGTTGTATGTTTTGTTATTAATAAATTAGTTTTGTTTATTTATAAATTTTATGTACCCCTTTTAAGGGGCTGTATCTTAACAAGGGATGCTCCAATGAAGTTTCTTTATATGGAAGATCCTATCTTTTTTTCGATGAGGAATCACCCCCTTAAATGTTTTACACTTATTTAGTTACACCCTGTATATATATTGGGCTACGGTGTTATGTTCTACCAAATACAAGTTTTGGTGTAACAAATAAACAAATCTATTCTCTAGTAGTTATATGGTTAAATTACAAAACAGTTGGTTTATTGCTATCAAACTTGCCTGTATCTTTGCTGCACTGTTAAGCATTCGGATCGGTAGTTATTTGTACCGTGGTTTGTTTTGTAGATAAGAACAGCTAATTTGTAGCCGCAATGATTGTTGACCCTTTAAACTTGTGTGGGGTTCGGTTACGCGCGAAATTCACTTATTTGCGTTCACTTAGGTAATATCACTAATTATCAAAGCGGCTTGTTGCCCAAAATGTAACGGTAAGATCGGCAAACCGCCTGAATAACTTGTAAGAAATAATGTTTTAGTTAAAAATAGAAGATCGGCCACTGATTGCCTTAAATGATGACTCGTCAAACAATAATAATGTCTCTTAAGCAGGGTACAGACCAAGTTCGCGAGCTGCTCTCGAATAGTTCTCGAACATTTCCCGAGCTTGGTGTATACGCGTGTTCGCGAACAGCTCTAGAGCAGCTCGGCAGTTCGTTCAGGGTTCCGAGTCGAGTCGGTAGATCAAAGGGTTTGTTTGCGAACACGTGGCGAGCTCAGTATATGTGTGGACGTTGGCTGTTCGGCAGTAGTTTATTTTGGTCCATATTAATAAAAAATACATCAGGCTTGTATAGGAATCTCCTGTTGCCAAAAATCGCAAAGTCAAAGCCAATCTTTCCCTGGATGAAATACACTTCCGATAATTTGTATCTTGTTTTGATATTATTGGTTCTACTAGAACCAAGAGTTTTTCAAAATCTGCTACAGACATACGGCTAAAATTTCGAAATAAACTTTGGTCCTCCATTTGTAAATCTCTAAGCAAAGGAATTCCACCATATATTAAGCGATTTTGAAATAAACTTCTTTGCCACCATCGCCTGGTCTTACTTTTTGTTTTTTTCGACTCGATATTTTGTTTTACTAAAAAATAGGCTGTACAAGCAATTATTAGATCGCTATCTTCGTCGCTTTCCAGCGATGACATTTTTTTATTTAATTATTTCAATTTGTAATAAAAAATGGAGGATTAAATATTTTTTATTATTTCGAACACTCAACGAACTCGGCCGAACTGAACACAGGACTGAACCTCTTCTGGTCTGGACGATACGTTCGCGAGCTGAGCGGGTTCAGTTCGGGAGCTGTTCTTGAACAGCTCGCGAACTCTTCATTTCGGTCTGTACCCGCCTTTAGGAATTGTCAAGAAGCCGAAACGAAACGACGAAACCCTACGTCCGTCAGCCGTAACCAATAAGATCCTCGTATCTTGAAGTGTGGGCCAGGGGGCTGAAGAGCAAGGGTAAGGTCAACCAGTCCCGTAGACGGACCGCGCGTGCCGTGGTTGTCGTCATGTCGTCTAGAATAGTGTTTTGGTCGTTTGAACGCTTATAATTTGAATATAATGACTTGCATCGTACGAGTGCGACGGAGAGGGCTCGCTCATCTTGTCTCTTTTAAAGACTATTTATTATTTGGCTGGAGACAGTAAATTTCCTTGAAATTTAATACAGTTTTCATACAAGATGCACAACTGGCTTTTTTTGTGTGTGGAGATATGTTCTGTTTCATGGACATTTAAAATCAACTTTTTAAGTATTGATTTTTCTGGGTTATTTTAATATATTTATTTATTTACTGTCTGGGTTGGCCAGGCCTAAGCCTGGGAAATAAGATTAAATATGTGTACACAATACTGAATTCACTGAGGAAATGGGTTTTATTATTAAAATCATGAGGTGATTGTCGTAACGTGTCAGAATTTGTAGAAACATGTTTTATAGGTTGTTGAATGTATAATTTATGAAAATGGATGACACGGTTACTGTTTCCCCAACAGTATAATTAAATCCTAATATTTGTACGTAAGGAGTCTGTGGTTTTTCCATGTACCTAGCGCCGCTAGGCTAGCGGGGTGTCCGCTAGGCTAGCGGACACCCTGTATATATACAGGGTACACCAAGTAAAGAGGCATATTAGTGGCAACCCTTGTTATGTTTACAAAAATGAGTTGATATATTATATTTTTTTTTGGAATCTAGGTAAAAATCTAGAACAGTTTTCTGTATAATATGATCACCTATCAGTTCACCAGTTTTTGAATTATAAATAATCTTGTGATTTTTTAACGCCGTATCGGGACCTGACATGAAAATATGCAAAATTGTTATGGAGACGCCCTGTATAAAACAAATTAAATACTGTTCGAAATTATAAAATTTCGATGGTCTTGTGAAACTATTGTGAGCTTTCTAGGTGCAACCGCTAAAAATATATGATTTTCTTTTCAGGTCCCGATAGGTACGGCGTTAAAAAATCACAAGATTATTTATAATTCAAAAACTCTTAAAGATAGGTGGTATTTGATATTATACAGAAAACTGTTCTAGATTTTTACTTAGATTCCAAAAAAAATATAATAAACAGGGTGATTCACGACGAGCTTGCATTGTGCACTTTATGGAGAACTAGGTACTAGGTACCTACTGAATCTATGTTTCTGAAACAGTGGGGATTTAGGTTTATCGATATGCTCTCTTTAACTAAAATATTTACTTTTTTGTCATTTCCGGTTATACGGGAAGTAACTGCCAACTTTCGTTTTTTTAAATAAAACATTAGTTTTTATTACATTTTTCGATTAAGCGTTAAATACTAAGCACATTTTATAGAACATGTTTTTATCAGACTCTGTTAGTTTTTGAGATATCTGGATTTTGTAATTATTTGGCAAATGCTCGACGATATTTTTTTTACCTTATCTCTTTGACTAAAAATTTTTTCTAACCGAATAGTCTCAAAAATATTTCAAATGCGACAGAAAATGTACAGGGTGGTCACAATTCAAGCTTCATTCCATTAAAAACTTTGTTATTTTAAATGGAACACCCTGTATAGTTTTGTTTTTGATGGCAAATTAGTTGTTCTTTATAAATAGTATTTTCTGTCCCCTATAGTACCTATATCAAAGCGTTTTCTCAAAAAATCCAATTTTATTCCGAAAATAGGTACTATTTGTTCAGATGTGCTATGAAAACAATTGTACTTAGGGGCTCTGTATACTGATGTCTATTTTTGTATATGTACGTTTCGTGGTAACTAGGGATCGACCGATATGATTTTTTGTGGCCGATACCGATATCGGCCGATACCGATATACTCATAGCCGATATCGGCCGATACCGATATATCGGCCATAAAATTTTGTCGTAATTTGTTTGCTTTATAAATGAGGTAAAAGTGATTTATAATGATATACTGTTACCGTTACATGGATTAACCATAAAATCACTAAAAAAAATGCAGTGCAAATTCAATATTTTGTGAAATCACCTAACGGAATAAAAATAAATACGGTAATTCCCCGAATTCAACAAAGCCCGGCCATTCGGCCCGAGAAGAGCAACCGTAATTCAGCGGCGCGGCGTTCCCTCGGTCGGGGAATACCAGAATTTCCGAATACGGTTGGAAACAGTAAGTAAATAAAACTCGTAGTATTGCTCTGATTTTTCACAAACATGGATCGTTTTGTAGTGCGTTCTCCATGCATACAGTCGTCGTCGTCGTCATCTTTACAAGAGTCTGGTTCTGGTTCATTATCTTCAATAAGTAGCAGTATTAGTGGCAACATAACTAGTAGTAAAAGTGTTTACTGGAAGTATTTCTCCAAGAATGAAATTAATGCCCTTACAATAAAAGCAAATACCACCTGTAAATTATGTAATGCTGTTGTTTCTTTGGGAGGTAAAGGCAAAACAGCAAATACCACCAATTTAAAGCATCATATGGCGAAGTTTCACATTGAAAAATTAAGTGAGGAGTCAAAAGAAAAAAATGTTGATGACAGTAAGTAATATAATAATTTTTCTTTTAGAAATTAGTAATTTTGGCTGCAATATCGACATTAATGGTAAACCAACAAATTCAGGAAAATGTCCCGGGCTCAATTTCTCATAGTTTATTTTGGAATACTTTTGATGAACTTACTGGTATGACGACAAGTAAATCAGTGTCATCTAAGAGAAGTACTGATGATATGATGAATAAAATTGATGATGAGATTGAATTGTATAAGAAATTAGAAAAAATATCAAGAAATGAAGATCCTTTGACTTGGTGGGCGCAAAAAAAAGACATTTTTCCATTGATGTATAAAGTTACAATAATATATTTAGCGTCGTCGCCAAGTAGTGTTGCTAGTGAACAGCTATTTTCTTCAGCCGGAAATGTTTATGAAAGCGCAAGAAATCGTCTAACTCCGGAAAGAGCAGAAAGCCTAATTCTGTTACATTACAACTTGCCAAAACTTCACTTTAAATATTAATTTGTTTAATTTAGTGTGTTACTTTACTTCTACATTTTTAATGACTTTTTTGTTAAATTTTCAATAAGAATAAATTTGTTTGTTTGTTGTTTGATTTTTATTTAGTATTTCTGTTTTAATTTCTTTAAAAAAAGGCTTAGCAACTGAAATATTAAGCAATTTTAATTTGTTTAGGCCGATACCGATATAGGCCGATATCGTGGTTACATATCGGCCGATACCGATATCGGCCAAGAAGGCCGATATGGCCGATATACCGATACCGATATCGGTATCGGTCGATCCCTAGTGGTAACGCGAAATGTGTCGATTTGACACCGCCGGATGATTTGATAGCGCCTGAGTTCGTCTCCGAATCGAAATTTGGATCGGTTCCCAGATCAATCAAATCGCCCCTCGAAACGACATTTACAACTTCTATTGGTGTTATTGTATTACTAAAAAGCTTAGTAGGCTGGGCGTGTCGATTAAAAATAACACTACTGCTCCCGGATGACATCTGATGGTCATCGTAATGATTATTTTTATTTTTTAGAGTCTCAAAACCGTCTTCAGTGTCCCACTGATAGTTTGGTGTATTGATAATTTGATCAAAAATATTATTACTATGTGAAACGGCCCCTGAAGGGGACCGGTGAGGTCCCTCCAGTCCACCCGCCAGATTTGTCAAGTCTGACGCCTCAAAAACGAATTGACTAGAAGAGTCTGACATGATAAATTGTTTGATTTTATTTTCCAAAAATAACCTTTATTTTAATAAAAATTTATTAAAATTGAATAATTACCAAATGAAATTATTTATAATGTATTTTGAAATTCAAATTTTATTTATCCAAGAAATCAAATTTTGATTCAATTTTCCTTGTTATAGTCTGCCACTAATAATTGTTAAGCACATTGCAATTATTAGTATTTATTCCCTCCCAGGCTTTTTACAAAAGAAAAAAAACTCACTATTGTTTCTGATTGTTTTAAGATTTCTAGAGTCTTTTTACAAAAGAAAGGACCCCGCAGTTTTTAAATGGAAATTGGGTTTCACTCAAATTTACTAAAAAGTATTGCATCATACGAATTGTATTATCCTGATAAAATGTCTCCATGGGCGCAATGAAAAATAATGACAGGATTTCGAGATACGAGCCATGCAAAGTGGGTTTGTTTCAAGTCCAAAAGTCGTATCTGACCGGTACGTATTACGAATAATGATCAATATATTCACGTATATTCTCATTCTCGGGTGGCGTTGAATCCGAAAATCTCGTGTATGTGTGCATATACATGAAGAGGGTAGATATCTATCTATATTTATATGTACGATGTTTATGAGAATATACGTGAATATTATATTGATCATTATTCGTAATACGTACCGGTCAGATACGACTTTTGGACTTGAAACATCACCACCTTGCATGGCTCGTATCTCGAAATCCTGTCATTATTTTTCATTGCGCCCATGGAGACATTTTATCAGGATAATACAATTCGTATGATGCAATACCTTTTAGTAAATTTGAGTGAAACCCAATTTCCATTTAAAAACTGCGGGGTCCTTTTAGAATTCGAATTCTTTACATCTAACTGTACTAGAATCCTATCTTAATCCTATTAAAACAGTGCTTGTTTTATTTATAGACAAGTCGCTGCTTGTCTCAACAAGTTTCTGCAAATTTAGACCAGTTTACAGAGTGAAATTTCTCTCAGAAAGTCCTAACAAAATGTTCGTAAATTAATTCTGCCGTTCAAAATTTACTTTAGAAAAAATCCGAGCTAAGTTTTTGGTGTAAACTTTCGAAGGAATTTTCATGTTTTATAACAATAAAAATTTCGCTAAGTCCCGAATCCCGAACAAGCCCGAAACGAGTCCGAAACTAATTCTTTGAAAAGAATGTATTTTTCAAATATCTAAGGATAGCACCTTATTTTAAAGAAAATCTTGCAGATTTCTTAGGCTTTTCAAACTTCAGAAAAATTTAGCGCAATTTTAAGAAAAACTAATTTTGGGTAAAAATTCTCAACTTTTTCTAAAATAATCTTTACTGATTATTTCAAGTTTTTAAGATTAATTTTTTGTCCCGAATTTCAAAATGCTATTAATTTTTCTTTGCAGGAAATTTTGTTTGTTCAAGAACAAAACGACAAGTTTTAAAAATAAAATTATTCCAGTGATAGTACTCTAACTTCCGTAGTCATATAAATGTTCTACTAATGTTTTTTATTTGAATTCACTGTCGCACAAAGTTTTTCCAAAAAAGTTTTTTAAAAGTTTTTTAAAGTTGAAAGTTTATAGGGTAGGATTTTATATAGATACTCTCTACCTGATCGAACTTTAACGATTCAGAGTAGATTTCTGCTATCTGCGCTTTTACTTTATGGTAAGCTGTCGGTGGCCGAACGAATTTCTTTTGCAGTCGTTATTTTTACTGGCGACCTAAACCAGTGAACTTACTAAGGACCTTCGTAAGCAGACAGTATCCTTTTTACCAACCACTGACAGGCAGACCGTGCAAATCAGGAACACCCTAACCGCGGTTGATCGTTTAGTTATAAGCTTCACGCTCGGCCGAAGTCCCACAATTTCGTGATTTATTGGAAATCGTGTTATTCGACTCCGCGACTTGCCTTTCTCAATCTTTCTCTGCCTCAGTGCAAGTGACAGATACTTAATCGACAAAGTGAATTTCGAATTCTGAGAACTGAAGAACGAAATCCCGGAGCTGAAACTAAGGAGGCTGCCCAGCCGATGCCTTAAATCAGGGGGACTCACTTCACTCCAAGTCAAAGGGGAACCTTGACCGGAGCTTTGAACACTAGAGCTGACGAATGTTCTCACAAATTCTGAAGTCAAAAAGTCATTCCTCAATTATTTATATGCCGCGACTAAATCTTCTCGCGTTCTAATTGGTTAGCGCTTGGCGCTCGAACAGCGGAGGATCCTGCTGTCACCTGACCCGCGAGCCTGCAGCTCTTGCAGGGCCAGCAGTAATGCACTAAATACAAATTTTAATTTTTCAGCCAAACGGTCAATCGGAAAAATACCCTCTATGCCTCAAAATGACGGTAATTAATACACCTTTCTAACAATGTAAAAAGATTTGATCCGCAATCGGCCTTTATAATTTTTATTTGCATTTTAATCAAAAAATGTTGCCATTATGCACCGCGAGCCGATGCAGCGCTTGGCCATGCCCCGCGCGCGATGCTGCTTCACGGTTCACGGTGGAATGATAAATTAACCTACCCCGTTATTTTAATTTAGTACTAGTTCTTATGGAATTTTGCATTATTTTAACAGGATTTTTTGGTTATTTTAGATGGTTTTTCGGATAAACCTGTGTTTATACAACAACGCCGGCAGTCCTGCGAGCCTGCAGCTCTTGCAGGGTCTGCAGGGTGCATCTGAATACAAAAATTCGTTTTTAAGGAAAACCGTCAATCCTAAAAATCTGAAATATGTTTTAAACGATAAACCATTAAATTGCCTTCCTAACCCTGAAAACAGATTTAATATTGGAATAGTCTTTCTATTTTTAATTTTGATTTTAATCGAACGAATGGGTTAAATTATGCATCGCGCGATTGCATAATCACCGCGTGCTGGTGCAGCGGCTGACTCCGCCCACTTTTTTACTATGGAAGTCGAAGAGCGCGAAATGCCAAAAACGTTCGAGCTCAAGTCAGCGCGGACGGACGGAACGCTTTCTTCCGCCGGGCTCTCTCTCTTATGGGAAATTTACATGGGTTAAATTTGCACAATTATTTTTAAATGCCTTCCGTCGCGCGGTCTGTCGAACGGTTTCTAAGAATATCTATTTTTAACTCTACAAGCTGATGCAACTACTGCTGTTGTCATGCAGATTTAAATATGATGGAAAATATTTTATTCTATTGTAGAGAAATTTAATATTGATTTTTTTAAATTATCCCTATAATTTAAAAATACAAAAACTTTTGTAAAATGTTGTTGGAATGGTTGTTGATTTTTTAGCGAAAAATTCTTAGTAAAATATTTAATTTTGCGATATTAATTGATCTTTTCGAGGTGCTCCCCGATTTGAAAATAAAAAAAAGGTGTGTTTGCCTAGCTAAGCGCGGACGGATCTTTTTGAACGGCAACGCAACGCTCTAAAATATGTTTCCAGCCAATAGGAGGCGAGCCAAGTTTAATAAAACTACCTACCAGGTTTTCGTGTATGCGTATTGTTTCCGCGCGCAAATCTGGCCGAATCTACGCCCCTGGATGGCCGGACGTCCGGTTGACGTTCGGAACCGAAGTCCCTAGCGTCGCCCAGGTCGATCAGATCTGTTTGCGGATCAACGGACACTACCTCTAATTTTCGCTCTGTTGGAAAAAGTCTAGCAGGTTGCAAGGGATGACGTCTGGTCATCTGCGAAGTGCCTATCTACCTTCCAGGTCGCAAAATTTCCGATATTATCCCAGGCATAATTCGGGGTACTAATAATATCATCGAAAGTCAGTTGCAAGCCTGGAACGGCCCCTGAAGGGGGCCTGTGAGGACCCACCTTTCCACCCGCCAGAGTTGTCACGTCTGACGCCTCAAGATTAATTTGACTTGAAGAGTCTGACATTGTTTTTCCAAATTTTAATTTTTCCAAATTATTTCTTATCTAACAAGAAATTTACTTTTTACTGAAAAAGAAATATTAAATTGTGCTCGAGTTTTTGCTTATAAAATTAATTACCAAATGTAACTAATTTTCTTTTATGAAAAAATTCAAAGTTTTATTTGTCTCAATAAAAATAACCCCTGATGGGTGATTATTTTTATAATTTTGTTTAAGCCTTGCTAAACGTTTTCCAAACTCACAGTTATTTTTGGCAAAAAGAATTTCCTCTGAAATGCCATTCGCTTTTTCTCAAAGTTTTTACAATTGAAGACCTTGGTGCAAAAACCGGCTAAGTCCAAAAATTAAAATTTGTGGTAAATCAAGAAAAACCTTCTCAATTTGAGAAAAAAAAAATGAGATTGACTTTAATTTTGGTGCGAATAAAGATATTATGGGTATTAGTTAACTGATCGGATATAATATGGATATCTTGCAAAAATTGCCCCAAAACTGATTTTTGAATATTTGGACTTGGCTGACTTTTGCACCAAACCATTAAAAAGAAAACAAAAATATGCAAAACTAATATTAATTTTATTTCTTAAATTAAGTCTAAGACAAAACTACATAAATGAAGAGTCTGACTGATAAGCCTCATTATCTTCAGTTTCTAACGCCCCTTCTGGTTCTATTTCTGGTGCTTCTTCAAATATTCTTCTGTAGTAATCCTGGTATGCTTCTGGTACATATTTTTTAACTAACTGTTTTACATCCTGTACCTTTTTTTCGTTTATTGGCAAAGGATACACCTGAGTCATCTTTGCCGTAGGGAACGATAAACAGGTGTCGAGCTTGGTAGCCGAAAATTTATAGTAAAGTGGAAGGGAAGCGTTAATGCTACATTCAATAAAGTTTGAACCGCTCTGATATTTAAATAGTCGAAATGTTGAGATAGAAAATTTTGTTTTATTTTTTGGGCTGGTAAACGTTGCTTTAAAAATGGATTTAAAGTGTTGGGTGAAGTCCATTATTATATCCTGAGTTACATCTACGACGCGAAAATTTTTGCTAGTTTTTCTTACTAGCTCTTTCCATTCGTCGGGTACGTAAACACGTTCTCTTCTTCTTTTTTCCTTCTCGATTAAGCCAAACGAGCGGTCGCATGGCAAGAAGCTATGACCAGGCTCTGGATATTGATGAACAACTTCAGTAATATGCATTGGCGTAACTAGAATGATTTTGTAGGGGGGGCCTGGCCCCTATAGTCTAGTAGGATTTTAATGGCAAGTGTCAGTATGGCGTATGTATGGCTTCGAACTTCGGAAACACTGGGGTGGGCACCAGAACAATCTGGGGTGGGCACGGCCCACCTGGCCCCTCCCCTAGTTACGCCTATGGTAATATGTTTAGCATATACTAGCCTACTAGTACTAGGCTGATCGCTATCAGATGGCAAATATTCACTTCCGGATGATATAAAAGGCTCCTCTTCGTCGGAAGACATAGTTTATTATATTGCCGCACTACTAATATTCGTATTAATGCACTTGCATACGATCAACAACATAATGCAGAATGCATGAATAGACCTGCTAGCTTACATATTATGCTTACGTAGACTCGATGCATGTAATTGGTTAACTGTCGAATTTTGAGTGGCCAAACTTTTGGCGGGATGCATCGTATGGTTTTGTATGAGAGAGACGTCCGATTTGGCAAGAAGGGGATGCTGGGAGACAGTGCCACAGCAGTTATTAACAACAAAGTGTTTAATAAATAAGAAAGTCGAATGTATCTACGCATAACGCACGCATTCGATTGACAAAAACAAACGTTCGTAAAAGCGGAGCGCGTGTTTGTCTGCGGTCATGTCCTCCAACTACTATTTACCTTGGTGCAAAAATCGGACAAGTCCTGGACATGACTGGTTTTTGCCCCAAAGGGTATGGTCAGCCAAGTCTTGAGCGTTTTAAATCATTAATTTATTCCGGACTTGTCTGATTTTTGCACCAAACGATCGGGGAGGCTTTAAATTATATATCCAGCTAAAAAACGTAATTTCACCAAAAGTGGACTTGGCCGGTTTTTGCACCAAGGTCTTCAATTGCGACCGAATTCGAATCCGTTCTGAATCCTAAATTCTATTCCTATTTTAAAGTTACAAACCCCTGTCTGTCCCTAAAATTAAGTTAAAATACTGACACCCTGTTCAATATTTTAAGACCTGTTCTGACAAGTTGTAAAGTTACAAAACCCTGTTTGTTTTACAATTAACTAAAATACTAAAACCCCTGTCTAATACTTTAGCACTTGTTCTGACAAGTTTAAACGCTTTTACAAAAACCTACAAGTCCCTACTTGTTTAAAAATAAAATACTAACACCCTGTTTAGTACGTTATTAAAATTTTTACCGCGAGCTTACAAGTCCCTACTTGTTTAAAAATATTAAAACCCCGTTTAATATTTGATTAAAGTTTTTTACCGCTTCTACCTAACTCCTACTTATTTTTATGTTCGTAACCCCTACTTGTTTTTAAGAGACATTTAACTCCCCTGAGTTGTTTCTTGTACAATAAAAGGTTACGGCAATCTCTTGCCGTTTCCAACTTTTTTGGAAAAGTTAAGAATCCCCAAGAAACCCCGTTCCCGAGCCCCGATTTTGAATGGTAATTTTTTCCCAAGTTTTTGTTGAAAAAACGAAAAAATCAAAATTCCACGTTTTATAACAACTTTAAAGAATTAAAAATTATTTTTCCCAATAATAATATTTTAACTCGCGGCGTAGTCACGAAGTGTTCTACTGAAGTCTTTTAAAGTTTTGCCCTGAGTGTTTGTTTTTTAAGACGCGAACGTTTCACAGTTTTCGAACTATCACCCGAAGTCCTATTTTTAGTTGAAAAGTTTTAAAGTTTTTAGGGTAGGCTTCTATACAGTTACTTTCTATCTGACCGAGCTCAAACGGACCAGAATAGATTTCTCCTGTCTGCGGTTTTAGTAGAATGGCGATTATCGTTGGTGGCTGTACGAATTTTCTTTCAATTGTCAGGTTTTACCTCAATGGGCGACAACCCCACTGTCACTTACGTGGAACCTTCGTACGCAGATAGTATTCCACACCAAATGCCACCAACGAGTAATGCCGTGCAACTGGAACTTTATTCGCGGTTGTGTCGTGGCTTAGAGCCTAACTTTTTCACCCTTAGCCGAGGTCCCAGAGTTTCGTGAGTGTATTTGGAAACCCTGTTACTCGACGGTAGGACTTGCCTTTCTCCCTTTTTCGTTAGCTTTGTGCAAGTGCTAAGTACTCAAGTGACAAAGTTTATTTCGAGGAGTTGAGAACCGCCTATCAAATCCCGATGCTCGCTGAAGGGGTCTCCTGACCGAAGCTTCGATGGCGAGGTGGACGCTTTTCACCTCCTGACGCTCTGAAGGAACCCTGTCCTGTATCAGAGACAGTGTTGCCAAAATGTTCCAAGAGAATTCGTGAAAATTTTATATTAAAAATCGTGAGAAATCGTGAGATTTTAAAAAGTCCTAAAAAGAGATCAAAATAGTGAAGGAAAGAATAAAAGTTTATAAAAAACAAAAATATATTTATATGTATTACATAAATTTACATAAAACATAAAACCAAACACATTTCAAAAAACTGTACATAGATAAAAATGTATCATACCTAGCAGTTAGTCAGAGTCGGAATCGCTCGAATCATTATTTTTATTTAAATATACCTCTTGAGTTCCTAGCTTTTTTATCATATTAATACTTATGTCAAAATCATAACATGCACCCTTTTCCATCAAGCGTTTTGTATGCAAAATTCCTTCGATAGTATCAACTTTTAACCTGTTTCGAAATTGTGTTTTTGTTAAATTTATTTGAGAGAAAATTCTTTCTACGGAAGCACTTGAGTGGGGTAAACACAATACATTGAAAACACACTTAACTAAAGTTGGAAACTTTAGGGAATCGTCACCTATTTTAACCAATGCGACTTTTTTCCAAAACATTTCTATATCATCATATTCATCATGTACATCTAGTGGAAAATTCAGTAGCATTCTCCACTCATTATCTAAATTTTGATAGTCTTCTGCGCTCGCAAACTTAGGAAAACTCATTGCCACATCAGAAATAAAGGTTTTTTTTTTGGTTTTTATAACCTCAGGATCACAAAATTGCATTTTTTCGATAGGGGAATTTTTTAGAGGAAATCTTGATGTTATTTGTTTCACGCTTTCGACATAAAAATCTAAACACCTAACTTTCACACTGTTCAAAATATTTTTATCTATCTGACTAATTGTTATTGATGCTCCGAAATACATTTCATCAATATTTAAAAAATTTCTGGGGTTTGCAAAATCAATTTCGTATATATCTTTTTGTAACACGTCTGGTTTGATATAACATTGTAAAATTGTTTTTAAAATAGAGGTTATTTCAATATATATTTTATGAACTTGAGGTTTTTCACTTTGCATTAATTTGTTGAGATTATTAAAAAAAGGTAACATGTACGCTAAGAAATCTAGGTACAATTTAACGCTTGGGTTTTGAAGCTTTTCTAAGATAATACCAGCCTGCATAATGCCTTCGTAACTTTGATCTGTGAAGAAGAGTATTAGAGCTGCATATTGAGATATAAGCCTTTTAACTACGGATTCAAGAGAAAGCCATCTGGTCTGCGATGGATGTAAAATCTTATGTGGTGACACATTGGCAAATTCTTGAAACTCCTTGTATTGATCTATTCCCTTTGGGCTGTTTGAGAAATAGTTATACACCTAAAATAGGAAAAAAATTTGTTTGAAATATAAATAGGTACTACAAAAAGCTAAACATACTTACATCTCTCGCTAATTGTTCAACATCAGAGGGTAACTTCTCACAAGCATAGGACGCACAGAGATGGAAACTGTGAGAAACACATTTTAGTACAAACAAATTGGGGCATTTTTCTTTTAGTCTACTGGCCAATGAGTTATGAAGACCCATCATATTGTTAGCCCCATCGGCGGCAAATCCAATTAAATTTTCCTCATATGGTACATTATTTGTTTCGAAGAATGTATGAATCATATTAAACAACGCCGCTCCTGTTGCTTCTTGAACTGGCAGTAGGGCTAGAAAACAATCTTTAATACTGTAGTCAACAATCACCCTGGCGACAAGGCATAAATGTTTAGAACAGCTTCTGTCTGTCGATTCATCTGCCATAAGACTAAAGTTATTGTGCTTTAATAATTCCATAAGCTGGGAGCGGCCCTCATTTCCACAAACATTTTTAATAATGCCGGTCATTTGTAAATGACCACATTTAAGCGATTTGGCAATATTTGAATCTAAGCAGATCTTCTTAATTACTAATGGTAAGTGTTCGATTAAAGTAATTGGTAAGTTGTGCTCCGTCAAAAAACCTGCTAAGCGCAAAATGCCCTCTTTGGCCTTATAATCCACATTTTGTTTTTCTTTATCAAAATAACGTTCAAGTGACGGTTGTACTTTTACAGCCGATTTTAATTTAGTATGTTTTGCGCTATGTTCGTGCTTTTTAAGCTCGCCTTTTCCTCTAGATATTAAAATATCGCAAACACATATTTTACACCTAAAATGTTTTTTTAAATCTTTAGTAAATAAAAAAACCTAATGTATAATAAACAGATTACCAAGCATAAAGAGGACCTTTTTTACTAGACGTGACCCATTTCCATTCCTTTTCCCAGTCAGTTTTATATTTTTGTTGATAAGGGAGTTTTTTTCTTTTTATGGGGAGATTCATGAACAGATTCTTCACTATCACTATCGGACATATTCTTAGGCTTTAATAAAACAATTCACTACTGTCAATAAACATACCGTACACCGTATAAAATTAAAATAAACAAATACAGCAATCCGCAATCGCAATGCGAACTAACTGCCAAGCCAACTGCAACTGACTGCAAGCGCAAGCGCCTGCCTGGCTGCCCGCGCGATCGCGATTCTACGAAACTGATATGTTCGAAGTTCGGGACCTCCCAGAATTTCAATAAAATTAATCCAGTGGCATCGAGAATCTGAACGGAATCTGAACGCTTAACAGAATATATTTGTGACGTTTTTATGAATGAAAAAACATTATTTTTTGGAAAGAAGTTTATTTATTTATAAAATTTAAAAATCGTGAGAAACGCTACGTGATTCGTGAAATCGTAAGATGGTATCCAAAATCGTGTAATCTCACGATTAATCGTGAGTTTTGGCAACACTGATCAGAGACACTCGAGATGTGCTCGAGGCACGCAAGTTGTTCTCAACAATCGCTCTGACCTGACCAGTGATGCCAGAATGGATATCCGTAGAATACTGGGGAAAGGGTGGGGGAAGGCTTTCAAAAATCCGTAAAAATCCGTTTTGTGTAGAAATAGTTAAACTTATCTAATTTCATGCAAATTTGTTCTATAAAGGTATTATTTTTCGTTTTTGCGTGAATTACGTACTTTATTCATAAAAAATTATTGGATAAATCGATTGAAAGTTGCGTTGTTACTGATTGTTCAGAAGTAGCTGCGCCATGAACCCTAGTAACCAAATTGGTCGATGAAACAAGCGCCTGCCTTCAAAATAATGTCATACGTCATACCAACCCCAAGAAAAAAATTGGTTACATCGTTGACCAACTTGAGAAATGAAAACGCCCATCATGCTGGCCAAGTGGCCATCATTCATACAGTACCAGGCTGAATCATGATAAAACATGCATTAAGATTCTTCCATATTCAAAAATCCGCAAAATTCCGTCCGAAGTCTGAAATCCGTCGAAAATCCGTTTATTTTTCTCAGGGTAGCAAAAATCCGTAAAAAACGGATTAATCCGTCAATCTGGTAACACTGCGCGGCACCGATTGACACTTGACAGACGACACCAGGGTTGCCAATGATACTCGGAAGAAATACCCTCAAAAGATTCGTAATTACCCACAATACCCCACACTACAATTTATTCGGCTTTATATAGTATTTTGAATTTTGGGGAATAGGAATTTATTATAAACAAAACGATTATTTATTTTGTGTTTATTTATTCATCTTTGTAACGTAATTACAAACTTTATACTTCGATATACACATTGTATTTTAATATTATTAAATTAATAAATAATAATTAACCGGATTCTGATTAATCTATCATTTTTTTCCCACATATTTGTTTTCGACATTTCTTTATCCTGTTCAAAAATCACGACGCCTCCATTTAGTTTAATCCCTTCTTTAGTGTGTAAAAGAGCTTTTATTGACGAATGCTAAAAAGCCTTTCTACTGATGGGTTCGAAAATGGCAGTATAAGTAACAAAGAGATAATTATTTTTAAATTTGAAAAAAACGAAACAAAGAAATGAAAGCCTCCCCCAATAACTAAAGCTGCATATCAGCGGTGACCGTCAAATATGTTATTTAGTTACCTAGATAATTTAAATTAAATCGGGAAATCTCAGGTGCACTAAAATTCCCCACAAATAATAATTCCTCACAGAAACCCCACATTCAATAAAATTCCCCACATTTTAGGGAATTACCCACAGATTGGCAACCCTGGACGACACTGACGAGTGGCGACTAAAAATCGTCGATACTCCGGAAACATTCGGCATTTTTCGGAGATCCGAATTCGGAAAGCTGGCGGGCATTTTGAATGGTGATGTTTTGACAACTTGTACGTTATGAGTAATCGTTGATTTGTACATTTGTACCACGATCTTTGATTTGTACCAACGAATTTGTACGTTTCGGAGGATTGGCGGAAGCCTGCCGCACAGCTCGTGAACAACAATACCTAACCTAACATTTATAACTGTTTGCCGCCTTTTTTAGAGTTTTTGTTTGATCGCTGTGTTATCACACGTAATTCTTGAAACTCTACGCTTTTTGCTTTATTTTGTGAAAAATATTGTGTTTATCTACTTCACTTGTGCAATTTTCAATCATCAAGCATGGAAGCCCAACTGAACAATACGTGCCCCGTGCCCGTTCTGCAATTTGGAGTTATCTTGTGTTTCAGCAAAGAACAGACATGTAAAAAATGTTCATAACCAACAGCAGAATACTAAGAAATCACATATTATTTGCCCATTGTGTATTGGAACTGAATTAATCTGTGGCACTTGTGATAAACTAGAAAAGCATCTAGAGGTAAGTCACAAAATAAAATTACAAATGCAAATACATAATTTTTTTAGCAAAGAAAATTATGAACAGTGGTCGGAAGAACAAAAAATTAAGACGACCTATGCAGCGGCCAGGACAAGACGACATAATGATTATGTGGAAAAATCCTACATTTGCAATTGTAGTAATTCATTAGGTAAAAATAATGCACCTTTAATGTTGCCTTATTTTATAACATATTCCTATTATCTGTAGGTATGTCAGCAACTACTGTAAACAAATGGAAAAGGCTGGTGGATCAATAAAAATGTATGGAGTTTGTCCTTCTCGTATAAATATAAAGATCTGGCAAACAGGTAAATTAGTTTATTGCCTAAGAAGTATCCTACATGCCAACAAATAAATACCTTAGAGCTTCTAAAATGTGTTAGCTATTTGTTTTCAAGTATGTATGTGTATATTACTTATGAAACATTTAAGAAAATCTGTACCAAATTTCAAATTATAGGAGAAACTACTGTAAAATTTTGGACATTGCATGTAGGCCATGAAGAGGAGATTAGAAGTCAGCACTTGACAATCCCAGAAAAATCGGAAATTGTTACAAAATTATGTAGTGGTGTAACCGTAGACAGAATTATCTCCGATGCCAGAAAAATAACATCCGAGGCACTTCAAAGAATAAATATGCTGAATAGGAATGATGTGTCATATTTAATGAAAAAGCATAAAAGCATAATGTAATGAAGAAGAAACATGAAAATAGTATGATTGCTGTAGTTTTAAAAGTGAAAGAATGGAATGCCAATGGAAAAAATTATTGTTCCTTTTTCAAGCAACAAGGTATGATTGTTTTACTACTTGTTACCAATAAATTAAAAAAAGGAATAATATATATTTTAAAATTTACTTCATATAAAGTGTACTTATTTTTTAGTTTTATAAAAGAACTAATTTAGATACAAACTTATGTAAAATAATAATATATGGTACCTTAGGAATTATTTATTTTAGGTGAAAGTCATCCAGTATTGCGTGTAGGAGATTTTTGCCTAGGATTGCCTGAATGAGACCATGGAATGTAAATTAAAGGAATTTGGTAGAATAATATGTATGGATGGAACACACTGCACGAACCAGAAGGGAATGGATTTGACTATCATGCTTGTAAAAGATGATAGAAATACGGGTTTTCCAGTGGCTTTCTTCTAAGTAATAGATTAGATCGAGTAGTTCAAGAGGTTTTTTTTTTGCAGGCACTGCGAGACAAAGTTAAAGAATAAGTGATACACCCCGAGTATTTTATGACAGATGATGATGCAAAATATCACAATGCATGGGTAAAAGTAATGGGAACTGCACCAAGAAGGCTTTTGTGCAGTTGGAATATCATTAAGAATTGGAGTTTTTTCTGCTTTGTTAACAAGAACAACGATTTCTTATGACAATAAAGCATATTTGGATTATTCAAGGAAGATCTAAAGTAAGAAAATAAATACACAAAATATGTATTTTTTATTTTTCTCTGTAACACTACTCATATTATTTGTCTATATTAAAATTGTATTTTTTTCCTTTAGATTAGAAATGAAGAAATCAAAAAACAATGAAAGCCTGCAATTTAAAGAAAATACGTAATGAAGACTGATAAGTACTTTGAGATACTACAAAATGCTGATGAGCATGTGTTTTTAAATTACCCCAAGAAGTATGTATATTTTTTTTATTGCAGTGGAAGAAAAAAAAATATTTTAACCATTTTAACGTTTACAGATGAAATTTGTATTTTAGATATTATTACCAAAGTGAAACGAGAATCGCTATGTGGGCACATTGTTACAGAAAAAATGCATGTGTAAATACAAATATGGCGCTGGAAAGTTTAAATAATCTACCCAAGACAAATCAGCTGAAGAGACAGACTTTTGGAAGAAATTGAAAGTTTGGTTGATGGAAAAATGTGGCAAAGAGCATTTCTACTTGATTTTAACAATTCATATTTTGTGTACTTATTAAATATTTGTTGTTGTAGATGGAAAGACCACACTCAAGGATAGACTTGTTATAAAAGCACATAAACTTGCTCAAACTATGAAAACAAACAACTAGAGGTGGGATTTGGCGAATTTCAGGTAAAGTGAGCATTTTTACGAAATATATTATAATGAATTATGTGAGGCAGAATGCAAGACTTCTTATTGTAAACTATGTAAGGTTTGTCGTTATAGGTGCAATTGCCCATAAAAACTACCACGTGTAAACACATACATTTTGTATGTTTGTATGAGCAAAGGAAGGGAAGCGAATCTGTTTTAGGTGATGTTGCTTTCTGAGGAAAAGCCATCGGACATTAAAGAGGGGCATAACAAGGAAACTTTATACAACTACGAGTACAATAAATGAAAACGTGCAGAGGGAGGCAGAAATTAAAACTTTGTCAAATTTTTAAGATCCTTAAATGATGAGCAGTACAAAAAGTAATGAAATCATTCTAAAAATTAAGCTATGTTTTTTTATAAGGTGTATGGGGCAAATTAGTTTGGTAATGGAGCAAGAAAATAGATCAGCAGTTCATAAGAGGAAATTAGGAAAGCAAGAATTCTTTCCAGGTGACAGGGCTGGATTTTGTATTTTATAATTCAAAAATTAATTCTTGTAGTTTAGGTTTTTTTTAAGATATTGGATATGCTTATTTTTGATGTACCTTTTGTAATTTGTAAAAATAATGCAGGATAATAAGGAAGTTGAAAAAAACATCACTCGTAAGTTCCTTGCAGTTTCTTCTGCGGAGCTGCGGATTTCTGAAAACTAAGTACTTAAGTTTAAATAAAGTACTTTATTATTATGAATGTTTTTTTTATTCTGTAAGCAATTGTAACGTAGTTTAGTGGTTTCAGCAGTATCTTAAGCTTAATGGGGTACATGGATTTGCTTTGCTATATAAATTGATTGACCACATTGTGCCCCGTCCCGACTTTTTGACCGATATTAAGAAACAGTTCAAAATATCTTGTGTTTTATTTCGGATAAATACAGGTGACTCAAGTACACCACATATTTAATAAAAGATGGCATTCAATAACTAACGTATTAGTCTAGGAAAAGGCGGTAAACAGTTATAAATGTTAGGATGGGTATTGTTCGCGAGCTGTGCGCAAATTCCAATTCGCGTCACCATTGCCTCTCGCCAGGCGACCCTTCGAAACGTGCAAGTTGTCAAACATCACCATTCAAAATGCCCGCCAGCTTTCCGGGTTCGGATCTCCGAAAAATGCCGAATGTTTTCGGAGTACCGGCGAATTTTAGTGTCGTCTGACACCAGACGGGTACCAACACCATTAAAATTCCCTAAGTGAAATACGCCATCTCTTACCAATATCAAAAATTAACTTAGACGATAAAATAGAACACTGAATAATTGAGGCGCCATCTCTTAGCCAATATCAGAAATTTACTGAGACGATAAAATAGGTCACTGAAATTGATCGATGAACCATCTCTGAGCCAATATAGAAATTTATCAAGACAACAGAATAGGACACTATAAGAATTTTACAGTTTCAAAGATAGATCCTTAGATGTCTTCTTTAGTGCATGCATCAATAGTGATGATGAAATTTTTCCATATAGTTATTCCTCGATTTTTTTGTATTTTTAAATGAATATTCAGCGAAAATATTCAATTTTATATCACAATAGTGACATGATGATGTATATGTCGGCGTCAACCAGTGAAATCCGTCATTCCCTGAAATGCCTAGTCATTTCACGTATTGCCGGCAAATAGTGTCACTCTACGTTTGGTACACCGTACCATGGTTTGCCTTAAGAGTATCAGGCATTCCCTGTAATAACGGAATTCTTTTAGTCAAACGCCGGTTTTAGACAATCATTGTAATTAGGACAGTGTTGCCAGTAGTGCATGAAAATAAGGTATTTTTACATTAAAAGGTTGGTAAATAACTGGTTATTATCAGGAATTCCACTAGATTTTTTCCAATAGAACGGCCTTGAAAATATCCCCTTTTCAATAAAAAAGAATTATCCAAATCGATTTATTTTTTCTTTTCGCCCCCTCTCACTTTTTCATCCCTTTCATTATTTTTCTAAGACAACAAATCATAAAACGCAAAAATTTCGCAACTAAATAGGTAACATTAAAATTACATTTTTTTTTTCTTATATTTAAAAAAAAAAACGTCATTTTTTGGCAATTAATAGCCCCCATTTTTACCCCCACCCTTTGAGAATTTTGTAGTACAATTAAAATGGGACCTAATTGAAAATATTCCGTTCAAAAAAAATTGGTTCATATGAATATCATAAATGGCGGAGTTCTGAGGTAAAAAAAATACAACCGAATTGAGAACCCCTCCTTTTTTGAAGTCGGTTAATAAAACCAATAAAAAGGCACACAACAAAGTCACTCCTTCCTCAAGCATATGAATTTATTATAAAATCGTGTTAAACGTGAAAACAGTGTACGAATTTGAAGTGATTTTGTAGGTTGAAGTAGTTTTAGGTTATGTTTGAAATCCAAGGTTTTTTTTTAGATAGGAGTAATAGACATCTAACTTCTTATAAAACAATTCTGAATGCTTCGACATTTCAATTTAAAAAAAAAATCACTACACAGATGTTAACAACAATTACAGCGTTCGACTAAAACCGGCAAACAGGGTAACTTAAATCATTTAGTTAAGTACAGCGTTTGACTGAAAGAATTCCGTCATTACAGGGAAACGGTGTGCCAAACGTAGAGTTACACTATTCGCCGGCAATACGTGAAATGACTAGGCATTTCAGGGAATGACGGATTTCACTGGTTGACGCCGACATATACATACGATAAAAACTAAAGCGCATCGGCCTTCCTACAAACTTGCATATAGGTAATTCTTCCAAATATCACATAAGGTACAATATAATACTCGTATAATATATAATAATATACAATATAAGTCCGTATGATTTTATTGTCCTTGTGGATATTCAAGTTAATATAGTTGTGACAATCGTCCACTTATATTCCGATATCTGGAATAGCATCATTCATTGAATGATTCCAATAAGTTTATTAATATTTGCACCCTCTGAATAAGTGGAATATCGCCTATGAAAAAATATATTTGGATACAGAAAAATAAACTACAATACAAAAAACCTTTCAGCGAAATATCACTTTATAATTAAATGTCGCTTAATCTAAGAACAGAGCTTTATCATATAGCTACTACAAGTGTATATTGTAGCGTTGGTAAGCATTTTGGAACTGAGGCGCGGGTACTATAAACAGAAAATGTTTTGATGTCCACTCCTGATATCTCATCACAATGTTCCTACTGATTGTATGACGTGGAGCCTTACTATAAGGTTTGTTGATGGTAATAAATAAGGTAATTTTTGGTCCTCTATGGGGTTTCTATCTAAATTAATCAAAAGACATTGGCAACACAATTATCTGGGTCCGCATATAAAAAAATAAATATAGGTAATTGTAATAGTGCTTGCTCTAGCAGATCTTTTGATTCGTTGAATATTGCGATATCTATTTTACTTAAATAAAATCTATCAGCGATAATGTGTTCCTGAAGGGGGTGCTTCTTCCAGAAGGCTTAAAGATTAAGAGGGTCTGACAAGGCATCCTTTAACGTACTTATAAGTATCCATTTGGCAGGCCTTTTGTTTGGATACCCAGTGAACATCAAATGGATCCACAATTTTTTGAATTATGTACTTAGTAATGCTGAACTGATACCTAAAAATGCCTTAAAATGATCATAGTCAGAAAAATATTTAAAAAAACAGGGCTGTTTAAAAGACACGGATACGCATCAAAAATTCACTAATGGATACGCATCAGTAAAAAATCACTAAAAGATGCCTTGAGGTCTGAGCTAGTTATATACATGGGAACTAGGCACCAATTCATTCCATTCCATTAAAAAAAAAAGATGTTTGTGGAAAACAAATAAAATTCTTTGTGAGAAAATAAAATTTCGGGTTTGGAGATAAAAAAAAAATTGCAAATATTATGGAAAAGAAATTTTGCAAAAAAATGTTTGTTTTATTAAGAAAAAAAATCAAAATAAGTTTTTTAAAAACGTGTTTATTTACAAAAATATTCAAGTTGTCATACAATAATTTACATTTTCTATCTGAAAATAATACTGATCTGATCATGATAATAGTGTTATAACTAATAAAATATCTACAAAAAGTTATTTATTCAAAGAATCGTCCGTTACTTTGTAAACATGTACTTAACATTTTGGCAACAACAGTCAAATGGCTTATTCTGTATTTTTTTCGCTAAATTTTTTGGGCTAAGAAGAACTATTTCTGTTGTATGATTGCGATAACGGTTGACGCCGAATTAATTGCAAAAAATTTCAAATTGGAAACGATCACAATCAATATATTTTGAAAACACAACTGATCAAAATATTTTATAAACTTCGTTTAGGAAATAAGGGATATGTTTTATCCTTATGGTATTTTTATCATAATAATTTTTTTAATTAGACATAAAAAAGCTATTGTATTACAAAACAAAACTTTCCAGCAGATCTGTAAAAATAAATAGTAGATACCTAAAATTGAAATCACATGTTTCCTAAAGGACTTGTGTTCAAATGTTACTGGTTCGACGTTATAAAAATACAAATAAATAATATAAAATACTAAAAATATATCACAAAGTATAATACACATGCAGTTATAAAAATACAAAAAATGTACAATGCAGTTTATTACAAACTATTATATTGTTCAATGTTGGGAGTTTGTTTAAATAAAGAATTATTTAAAAAGTTATAAGTACTTAATATCAAAAATAGTTTGCCTGAATTAGCTAGTAAAGAGAAAGATGATATATTTTTAAACTTTTAATCAACATTAAACAACGTTAAGAATACACTTGTAATATACATTTTTTAGAGAGCCTATGCTAAATCTTGCGATTCGAAATAATACTATCGGTAAGGCACCAATAGACCAGATTCGAGGATGAGTTTAAGGATTCATTATTATTCGATACAGAGTGAGAACGGCTAACAAATGCCGTTCGTATTTGCCGAATCTGCAAAAAAATATGTTTTAATTATTCTTCGTCTAAAATTTGTCACGAACAAATGTTTATCTGGTCTACTTCATTTTGTTAAACTATAAAGCTTCTTATACTGGAATGGAGGAAATCTTGGCAACAACAAAAAATATTTTGGCATACTTACGTCTCATTTACACAATATCCTAAATACATAAAAAAAAACTAAGAGAACCTCATGTAGGTACTCCGCATACGCACCAACAAATACACGGAGTGTAAGAGACTAAAATTTATTCGGATAAAAGACTTTCCTCGTATGCTTAAACACAAGGAATATTTCAAAAATCAACGAACAATGTTTGTAGGAGTAAATCGCATATATGAAACATCTAAACATTGAAAAATATGAAAAATAGATACATTTTGATATTTTTAAGGTTTAGAATAATAATAAATTAATGATTCGCAGTCAACCTTGCATAAGTCACACAAATAAATTAACAATTTAAGTATGAAATATCACAGTCAAAAAAACAAAATAAATTAAGTAAAACTAGCTAGCTAGAATAAACAGTACCAAACAATGCAGTCATTTTATCCATTTCTCTGTGCAGAGTGTTTAGCGATATTTATATTATAGTCGCGTCGTTTAGAAAAAAAAATGGATGTTAATAATATATTGTTATTGTTGGGTTAGTCAAAAGTAAGTTCGTTTGGCTCTCAAAGGCATATTTTGTTTGCATGTGCACATTAGATGAAAAAGTTCTTTTAAAATAATAATTTAGTGGCTTTTAAGTTTCTTACTTTAGACCAACCTCGGAGATCGTCTATATACACTAGAATAAATTAAAGAGTTAAATTATATTTGCCTACGTAAATGTGTTCACGCTAAAATATTAACTGTTAGTCCGTTTGTTTGCCACATCTTTAACCCTACCACTTTTGCTATTCATTTTTTTTCTTTTTAAAATTCTCTTTCCCTGTTTGAAAAACTTTTTCAATTTCTTAAAGAACTGCATGTCGAGCATTTGCACTCGGCTAAGGTCGGCTTGTTTCGGAAGACATCGGGTATTCACTCGTGGTGCCTTATTAAGAAATACATTCGGCGTTTTGAACTCGTTCATGATCGTCTCGTTGAATTCGCAAATTGTCAGTCTTAAAGTGTTTTTGGTTTTTTCGTAAATGGCTTTCCTTTTGTCGAGGTTGAATTGTGTGTTAGTTCTGATGGGCATATCTTTCAGTTGATCGAGGAATACTGAAAATTCGATCATAGATTTGTAGAAGTTTTGGTGAGCCTGGAATTAAGAATAAACATATAAAAATGCGCATTTCCTTTTAGTTTGTCAAATCTTAATATTTTGAAAAAGTTCTCGTAGTTACTAAATGACTTTTAAAATAATGTTTGGAAAGAGAAGAGATTGGAAAATGTATAGGTGGTACTTACGATAGTTATATTTGGTGCTTTCTCTATTGGTTCAATTAGTTTTCGCAATCTTGGACAGTTGCCGTTAACCTTTTTAAGATCCTGAAAAAAGAGAATTATAATTAGCTATGCGATACAACGTCTGTTATGGAATGATGAACATTACATTTCCTCACTATTTAACAAGTCATCTTAGACTATATCGTCGCATGGTTGTAGAACAATTATTATCAAGTTGTATGACGAGTCGAAGGCGAATTATTTACCTTAGGATAAAGAGCTTTAAGTTCCTTGAACATTTCTTTATTAAGCGTCGTAATAAAAAAGTTAAGTTCCTTTTCGGCTGTGCTCCTGATGTGACGTACTGGGTGGTTCGAGCAAGGATTAGTCCACAAGTCGTAACTGCTAGATGGAGCAGCTTGACTCGATCCGAAAGTCAATAGGACGATGGAAATGATTTTTGCGCAGGTAGCTGAAAACAAAAAAATATTTTAAACTTAAACTTTTATTTTACACCATTTCAAAGTTAATGAATCAATATTAAGAAATGGATATTTTTACAATCTAGATTCGTACGAGTAATTTTTTCTCCTACTATGCTGTCAGCAGTATGGTATTTTTTTAAATACCTATATAATTATGAATTATGTATGTTTAAAAAATTAAACATAGGAAAATATATGTAAATTTTCCAACTCTATTTTGCTCCATCATGTTTGGGGGATTCACTATTTTATATTATAAATAAATACATACGCAGATACCTGTTCTAACACGTCTTCATAACGTCAAACGAACGAACAAACCCGACCACCTAAATGAAGTAATTATTTTATTTTAAAAGTTTAGGAAAAATCAAGGTATATCGGTCGTCATTCGCTACCATTCGGTGCAGGAATTCGGAGTGTGACGTGTTTCGGAAAAGTCTGTTTAGAAATCATTTTTCATTCGGTTTTGAGGTTTCTGGCTTTGCTTGTCGCCGTGTGTGCAAACACAACAAATAAAAGATACAGAACAGGAAGATTACAAAAATGTTCTCCGCACCGACCAATTAAGAAGGCTTCGAAAGTTATTAGAACGTTCAATACGCTCTCTCAGTCGCGGCCGTCGATGCGCTTCAATCAAAGTTTGTGTCAATATATATGTACATCAATAATCTTCTCCTAAACGATCAATATTCGCTTCAATCAGCCTCCGTCAATGTTTTGACGCGAATATCGACAACAATAACGTAACTAGAGGTAACAAAATAGTTTTGACAAATATTGAACAAATTCTTGTTTGAATTGGAATTATTTCCATCTAGGTTGACAGACAGCAGCCAGTTCATTAATAATACCCAATCATTAAGGACAATGCAATAAACTTTAATATTAAACTCATACTCGATGGGTTTAATTTAAAATTCAGGTAGAACTAAAACATCCCATGCATAGAAAAATAGTTAATTTATGATCACCAGGTCAAAGCAGAGTCAGGTACTAAATTGCGTAATAAAATTCAAAAATACAAGCGAAAATATTATGAAATCAACTCGGTTTGAACCGTCCTCGCCTATCTGTGTTAAATCGGAACTCTTCAGTTTTCAATGTTCAAACCGAAATTAATTGGGATAATGAAATAATTGAAAACAGACCTTCCGCTGAAGAAAGTTCTGTATAATCCAATTTTATTTCTGCGATTGAGAAATAAACAAGGGTGCATAAGTGAAGAAACCTCACTGGAAATTATATAATTTAGCTGGGGATACTCATTCTTTTAATTCTGAAAAAATCAATTATTAATTGACCCTTTGAAAATTGAACAATCATTCTTCTCGACAAACAATTTAATAATAATCTTACCGGTCATTTTTCATAATCCAAAATGTGAAAAACAAAAAGTAAACTCATAAACTCACAAAATAATTGTAAATAAACGCTACAGCACCTAAAACTGATCTAAGTTGTATCGCGAATGTTGATGACTTTTATCCGAAACATAAGAGTCGATGAATAAAAACTACTGTTCAATTAGTACCTTTCGCGAATTTGTCTAAAACTCGACTGACTGTAGATCGTACCTTCTTGGGCAGGGGAGGTTAAGGCGATAACGACTGACAGTTTACTCTCTGGCCAGCCTCCCAACGGGGAGTTGCTATTCACTTTTACGGACGTTAGTCACTTGTTCGATGGTACTTTGGCTCGCTTTCGCGCATTGTTGTAGACCTGCAATTGTTTTCGGTTGGCCGGAGGAAGGTAGTGCGATTTTTTTTAATATGTGGGTGGCGTTTGAAGGGTAGAGGGGGTGGGGTATGAAATTAGATGGATAGGAGAAGAATAAGGTGGAGGTGTGTGAAAAATGGGATTTGGGAAATATTTGAGGTTTATGAATGGGTAGCGTTGTTAACATTGCTAGCGGGCAGGTATTGTCCGTTCGGATTTAATGGAAACAAATTATGAATTTATTGCTAGCTGCGAAAATTGGAAGAGATTTTATATTTAGTCTAGAATGAGTCTTCGCATGTGCATTGTATATTAATTATTCTACTAGTACCGATTGGACTATTTCTAGGTTCCATTAGAAAAAAAATAACGAATCAGGAATCAAATAGATGTTCGCACTAGTACGTAATATTTATGCGCGTATTTCTACACGCGCCTTATTATTTATTGGTTTTTAATGTGATAATGTATGTAAGTACTTATACTTATGTTTGATGAGTACCTACCAAGCCCAAACCAATTAATGTCTGAATATATAATTGTAGACTTTATGGTGTTCCAATTATTTCTTTAATAGATATTAAATTTTAGAGTATAAAACTCAGATAAATTAAGACGAAATATGCCAAAACACATATTTCATTAAACACGTTACCATCTGATTACGTCGGCTTTAGTTCAAGAATTAATCAGCCTGAACCTTATAAGGAATTTAACAAACAAGCAAATTATGATTGAAAATTATTTTATTTGCTAAGATTCACCATACGAAGCCCTAATATTTGGCATAACAACTATTTATAGCCCACGGTCTGCCAAAAAGTGCTAATTAAGACAAGTGAATGTGTTATAACTGTTTTTACTTTCTTCCAAAACTGTTTATTTGTTTAATCAACAAATTAACCCATATTATAGGATTTATATCAAATCCAAAATAATTATGTTCAGGCACTTGGTTATTTTGTAAATTAAGTGTGTGTACTAAAGTGTAATATTGGTGGTTTTTAATTTCTCTGTACAACTACAGCAATTTCCCACATCTCAAAAAACACTTAATAATTCGGGCCCACCTTTATAAATAATTATTCCAAAAGCATTTTATAAGTAGGCGATTGCCCTCTGTTATTTATATTCGAGTTTAACTCTAACAAATTTCACAAAATTGCGTTAAATGCTTCATTATTCCGATGAGTCACACAGGTGTCATAAATTAACAAGACGAAGGAACAAATCACTGCTGATGATAAATTTACGTTTTGGCTTTTATCTGGTTTTATGATCTGTCCATTTATGTTCGATATTTCGTATCTAGTTCTAACTCGTTAAAACGTGCTCCTTAGAAATCGCATAGAAATCACATTCATATTAGTATCCTGACCTAACAAAATTAAAAAAAAAACATTTTCAACTCGGCATGTACATATATTGGCAGAATGCATAAATTAATCTGTGTTCTGTGTTTTTATGTCTAATGTATATAATATTTACATATTATATTACGCAAGTGACAATTCTGCAACAATAATTAAAGGTTAAAATGTACCTTATAAGATGTTTTGTATATTGGGCCTGCTTTAAAACTTTATAATTTTAATATCCAAAATGATTTTTCTTATCGTAAAAAATTGAATGTATTATATATATAAAACAAGAGTATCTGCCACATTTTCTAATTAAAAAAAAAAACGGGATAAAGAACTCTCTGTTACCTCTTGTCGAACTCTATTCCATACTATTCATTACTAATTTTATGACAGCGAAAAAGTCTTAAGTAATTAATTTATAGGTTTTTCGCCAAATACTAATTTACGAAATGATCATCCAGGTCAAATATTCCTTTGTAGGACAGTTTTTAATTGATGAAACCCTGACAACTACTACTCATTGGAGCAACTGCTGTAATAGAAAAGTGTCTCCTACCTTTTGCCGTAAGCGATACAATGAAAGAAAATACTCCAGCCATGTGATAGTCCACTATGCTATAAAATTATATTTTCACTATACTACACACACACACACACACACAAGCGGTCGTTTATTAACTGTACAAACGTAGTCAATAATATCTGATACTTTCGTCTAGCAAGCGTTGGTTATCGTGATTCATTCAAAAATCCGCGACTCGATGCTCGTTTATTTCCGATATTCGTTTATTTCGCTGTATCACGTGTCGGATTTCGTTTGTTTCGTATGTATCGTGTTATCGTTTCTGAAATATGGCTAAGACTCGCGGATGTTTTATATTCCCCCACTCGTGTCGATTCTACGCGGGACATACTACGTCATTTACTATGAGATGGTTCCCACACTATCCTTAGGGATGACAAGTCATGTCATCGGTACTTCTAGGAATGGTACCGTAATATGGTTTAGTTCCGGTTTAAAAAGGGGACTCCCCTAAATAAAACCTTCTTTAATTAAATTGTACATTTAATCCTTATTTATCAGTGACCGAAGTTTTAATGACATAAAACTTCGATTTTATTTGGCTGTCAAATAGAGATTCCCTATAGCCAGCCAACTATATATTTTTTGTTAGAAAACTGAAATTCTTGATTTATAATTATAATATAATGATGATCAGTAAAAACTATACACGAAGTTACCGCTACCACTCTTAAAATATTTGACTGAAAGTGCCGGTTTGTCATTCACTAAACCTTTAACCTTAAAATCGTCCTAATTGACATGGTTTAAATCCACCCTAGCGCGGATCCAGAATTTCATGTGGGGGGGGGGGGGGTTTGTTCGCGTCATGACGCCTCCTAGATCCACGCTTCGCAGTAGTTCCGTTTGTACGAGGGAATCCCGGGCTCCGACCTTTAACAATTTTAAATTATTGTTTACCTACCTGAGAGAAATCCTTACAATAAAATGTTTATATCATACACGGTTGAATAATTTTAGTGAAGATTATTATTAATAGCCTATGTGTGTTCTTCACAAGTATCGCTCCGCTCATTGGGACATCCTATATAATAATATGTGTAATTAAAAAACCACAATATAATGCATGGCACCACTATTCAGTACAATCAGAATATACACCATATTGGGATTTTACATTGGACGTTCAAATTAGTGATATGTTATACATTGTTATCAAACGTAATTGATTCATTGTAAAAATTCAATGATTAAGTGAAAAATTCTATTTCATATATTCTTAATGAAGAATGGTGATAGCAAGCGCGGATCCGGGGGGGGGGGGGGGGGTCATGACCTTCAAAAAACTACTACTTCTACGTTCTGGATCCGCCCTTGGGTGATCAGTATTATCACATACTTATAAGGTAATTAAATTAATATCATTTTTGCGTAAACTTCGTAATTCCCACGTTGATTGCGCATCCATTTTGCATTCGTTTGTCATATTATTGTCAAGTCAAAAAAGCAATAAATAACATCTAAATACAATTATTTACTTAAACTTTCATTATACCTAATATTTATTAGTTCACCTGGTGTTTATCTTTAATGATTGCAAGAAAAACTACATACATGTTTAGCAAAATATGATGGGATTCACTTGTAAACTTTGAACTGTTTGCCCCGTCACTTAGCTGTGTTTTATTCTGGTGTACTTGGCATGACCTAAATGAGAAAATAGAGAATAATTTTGCGGAATAATGACTTTTCACATGGCCATTCGAACCACTCACACATGGACTCGGGAACAAGAGCTTTAAATACTGTGTCAAATGTGTGTTATAAAACTGAGGCTGTATTGTAATTTTCCCAAAGTCAATACAGGGGAGATAAATACATTTTAATAATAAACTATGCATGTTTCAACTTCTAGAATAGCCATTCCTTCCGGTTGAAGTAAATGGGGTACTACCCTCTTACTTAATTTTTCATTTACCTCCATTAGTCAATACAACCATATATGATTCATTTCATAAAACGAATTAACTAAATCTGCATTTTACTACACGACGCCGACGCGGCAGTTCTAAAAATAACTTTTTTAACGCCCACCTAACCAGAGGTTAAAGAAAGTGACGGTTAAATTCGCTGTTTTTGGTACGATGATAGAAATTCCTTTTTAAGATAATAGGAATTTAGATGAGCAATCGGCCGATTGTTAATCATCTAGTTGAATGATATATCACTTAAGATTTCTGAAATTTGAAGGAATGGATAACGTTAGATCAGGGTTCTTAAGTTTAACTAAAAAATTATTTTTATTTTTTCTGGTGCATGATGTTGTGGTGTACCGAGTGGATTCAAGCATGAATGGATGAGATATATATAAACCATAATTCGAAATGGACACTCTGCCTGTTCTTAGAGTTATCGCTATGTCTGCAAGAAACTGTCGACGTACCATTGCTCATAGACCGATCGAAATCGACGTATTCTTTTTTAAAGTCTGGCTTGACACTCTTGATATCGGAGCAAAGAATCTGTAGAAAGCAGTTTAAAATGTTGCGAAGGAATGAAAATATGCCTCCCATATTGGCAGAGTCGCCGAATCACATAAACACCGCTTCATCCCACAATTAACACGCTACGTCATCGAACGTTGACGAATGACGTTTATCTCCATATTTTTATTATCTCAGCTCCAATATTTATTTTGACTGGAATATGAACGTCACGCAATAATCTTACATGTGGTCGTTCTTACTTCGATAATATTTTGGTATTCTCGATTATTTATGTAATTTATAGTGTGTGTATTAATCAGAATAATATATTTTTAGCCGAGTTATGTCAAAAATAAAGTAACCGTAGGTTTGTTGACTTTTTGTGACTCAACGTTCTGACTTCCACGGGGCGAAGCCTCCGAGGAAGCGGTTTCTTGGGTGTCCGGATCACTCGCGTCATGCGTGCTTTACTTCCACCTGGTTAGCAACGTTCGTAGTAAACGCAATCATTTTCAGTAATAATAATCACTTTCGGTAAAGTAGACCACGCTAACCGGTGACGTCATCACCGCAGCCGCGCGGCGCGGGTTAACCTTCATAGTAAAACAGTTATCAATGAACTTCACTTTGTCGTAGGTGTGCACACAGGTGTTTCGCCTTTTCGACTTCATTTGTTTGATATCTGGTTAATCGGTACCATTTCGGTACCTGGTTCCGTATACGGGGAAATAGTTTATTTTAATTGAATTTCTTTTAACTCATGGACTTTGTGAAAAATATCTTAACAATTAGCTTGTATATCATCGGGCTTTTCCCGTGCGGTAAAAAGAAATCGCCCTAATCTAATGTAATAAAATATGTATACTATGGTACTTACTGTGGGAATAGGAAAATTCCCTCCCAAGAAAAAAGGGGTAAAAAAATAACGGTTAAATTCGGTCCCGAATTTTGGTTTTACCTGAAATTCCGCAAAATGTTTTAAGAGGGGACCAGTGAAATAAAACTGTAATATTTGTTTTATTAAATTAAATAAAAATATTTACTTAAGTACATATTGTATACCTAACAATTAAACGCCAGAAATGAGACACATTTAATAAAATGCAAACGACTTATTTCGTTTTTCGTATATGATTCAATCATTTTTGTAATAAATTCTTGACTCAAACTTTACTATTGGTACCTTTCAAATTTGTAATTTTACATAGCTTTCTGTTTGAAACTCTTTAATTTTATTAATAAAAACAAAAATGTTTAGATGAGACTTGTAAAACGAATCGTTAAAGTGTCTCTGGAACGATTCGCATGTATTCCTAGTCCGTGTAAGTTCTGCTGAGTTTTTAGCCCATAGTGAAGGAGGGAATAGTGACTCCTCAGATATGTAATTATCTATCAAATAATCGGAGTAAGACATCTGAATCTTTTAAAAAAAATTTTCAAAACTATACTTATCTATAACTACCATGTGCTTTCCTCTTTCACTCAAAATAATATTAAGAGCCATGTTGCAGACTACAGAGAATACTTGAATCGAATAATATGTAAAGTGGGAAAAAATACGCAACTAAATGATAAATATTTCAATCCATTCCAAGTATTTATATTATTTACTAATTACTATTTTCTACGAAAGAGTATCGTAAAACAGGGAATTTACCTATATGCCAATAAATGGGTACCAAATTTTTAATTTAATCTGTTACCTGCTGGGACCGAATTTACCATCACCCCTTACTGTTACCTCGGTATCTGTCAGTTTCTGTCACACTCCTTTTTCTTCCTTGAGTTGTAGTTGTAATCCTGACAAGCGTCCAAAGAATAAAAATTTTTTAGAAGTCCTCGCTTTACCCCTTAAGTATCTAATAATGATTAAAAATTGTGGATAGAAATTCGAGGGCGTGCAGAATTATCAGTTGCGCATGGCACAGGACACTTATCACGCAAATTGGACTTGCACACTTTGCCCACTTATGTAACGTGGACGTACATAGAAATTATAACGGTTTTTAATAATCAAGTCTGCTAGACACGAAGGTTTATGATCTTTTGGCAGAACGGCTTAGGTCGATCAGCAGCAAAAATATTATCGACATGATATATTTAACATCTCTGTTCATTTTCGTTTATTAAAAAATGTTTAAATATTGAAAAGTAAGCAACATTTAACAGAGAGAGAGAGAGAGAGAGGTCATTCACTGTCAAAAGGTGACTTAAGTTTATTTCATAATATAATACAATAAAAAATAACCTTCGTACCGAATTTTAGATCAAAACGATTGATACGATTTTTTGATGATCATGATCACCTCTTGATCGGGTCTTCTGACATGCATAATGTTTTATTTTTAATAGTGATGTATTTTGATTAGTACAAATCCGGTTCGAATTTTGATTGTATCAATAATATGATGGGTACTTTGTGTTTTAGATGGATCAACCACGTGCTTTCAGTCTGAAATCGATTTTCCGTACTCTTTTTGCATGTGGTTATATGTCATATTTAAATTTATTGTTCCGCCCACTAGATGATATTTTCATTAGGTTCGGTCAATTAGAATTTCCACGTAAATTAAAATAATAAATTTCCACCTTCCAAATTTCTTCGTAAAAATTGTTGTAGTGATTTCAATCACATTGTTCAATTAATTTATACATATTTTTCAACGTGGGCTATAAGTATTTCACGTAGTTACAGGTAATACGATTAAAACAATTATATGAGTATAACATACTAAACATGACATAATTTTGACATATATAAGGTCTCCTTGTAATAAATAATAATGGAAAGGCTCGACAATGTGTTTACCGAAACATATTTGTTACAAATCATCAGATTGGCTAAAATTCAATTTTTAACAAATCATAATTAAACGGATATAATTCTTCAACGACAACGAAAAATTTACGGTGTTAAAAACCGTTGTCATTTTGGCTGTCCTCACACAGTTAGTGATCAAACAAGTATATATATTTTTTTCCTGGTTCCACTGTCATAATTATCAAATTAGAATTAAATTTTATGAGGAAAAAAAATCCAAATATGAAATTACGTTCACTGATATTTTTTACCCACACAACATTATATATATTTTGGTCTATATGTCGAAATCAAATATGTGGGGGTAACGGCATGTCACTTTTGTATTAAAATAATTAAATTGGAAAACTACAATGTAGCTCTGCCTACGTAAGTAGAATAATTCGAGATAAATTTGAAGCGACATAATTAGGTATGTATTGCAAAAAAATCATGAAACGGCTTGCGTTTTAGGAATTTCCGAATAAACCTCGTTAATTTTTTATGCAACACACGGATTTCCGAGGTTGTTATGTAAAATAAGGATATAAATCATTGCAAAAGAAACTGTTGTGTTTATTAACTTTTATTCATACTAATCTAAACATTTCACAAAATCACTTTCCGAACTACTTGCCAAAATATTGGTGGGGGGGTTTAAAATTAAATTTGTAGTTTATATGATTATATGAATAGTTATATGTTAAATTTGCTTAAAAACTTGGGGCGATTTTAACCACCCCCTCCCCCCCTGGGCTGTGCCACCGTCCATCAGCAAAATGCCAAAGGATACATTTTTGACCCTTTTCGTTTGACGACTGAAAATAGTCGCTGGGCAAATAACAGATATTTGATATACTCCGTTCATATTTATTATTTACGTTATATAACTTCGCCTGCGGAATTTCAAACTTTCTTCGAAATCCAGCAAAAATTACCCCGCCGCCGCCGTACCGAAAAAAATCACGACCATTGTTAACAGGATTTAACATGGCTCGTTACCTATTATAGTCAGTGACAGTGGGTTTTTGTTTCAACATCTAGTGATCCATGAAATGTTATGTATATTTTGTTAGTATAGGTATATCATGGTTTTTTAATGACGTCAAACAAACTTTGGACATTTGATGGATTTTGATGCAAAAGATTTGGGATTCCCGTGCAAAGAAAATAAAAATCGTAGTTAGGTTGACATTAAATATAAAGAAAATAGTTGAACTCAATATGCAATCAATTAAAAAAGCAATTTATCAACGGTTCTTCGACGGATAAAAATCTAATTAATTAATTATTATTAAAATTCTAGTTAAAGGAATAGCATTTCCCATTATATGAATACGATTAATAACCAATTTTCCGCTAAACTAAAAATAATTGAAAAAGGGGAAATTCCAAGCAGGAGATATTATGCAAAATCAACACTCATTACTGGGAGGATGATGCTTTTATTGTTTTAAAACGCTAAACAATTCACGCAGTCAGTCAATATATTATTTGCTTCTATATACGGTGCAACCTTCTCCACTTCCTTTACGTCATATATTATTCAATAGAGCCTACAGGGAACTTGGACTGAACTGAACGTCCATTAAGCGTAGGGCTGTAACAACTTAACCTTGTAAAGAAAAATAGCGAATCATCGTTGAATATTATTACGGATAGGTACCTTATAAATATAGTTGCGAAAGCTCTACCTCATCCTTGCCAGTAACCGACGATTTTTTTCAAACTTGTTCGACATTAAGTGTGCGTTAGAGAATTTTTAATATATTTGGTATTATTTAATGGTCACACTATTGGGCATATACACAAATAACCGCCTTCACAATAGAATTGGCGTGTCTTCCCCAGTTTTAATATTACTTACTGGAAGCTGGAACATATTGAGGGTGGGGGAAGGTTTCAAATTGACACCCTTCATATACTTATAACTTGACCCATTCTTATTCCTCTAATCAAATATAAAAATGCAGTGAAAAGTGAAATACGAGCCATCGATTATTCAACTTTTCTTATGTAAAATAATAATAGATGAATCAATCAAGTCGCTTCGCTTACTTTTTTGTTTGACTCATAGAAGTGTTTTCGCAAATAATATCTTTATGATGGCGCCTAAATTCTCCCGTTATCATAAATAAATACCAACTTTCAAGACGGCGTTTTTTAACCGATATGTAGATAACCGCGACGGATAATAGAAAATGTTCACGATTCACGGGTCTTAGATATTTTCCAGTGACGATTGCGTCAACTAAACAGTTCTTATGGGTGGTCAAATTATCTAATGTTCCAGGCGTCTGGATAACGCGAAATAAAATCATTGGGAAATCTCTGCCGCATCATTTTCTTTATGAATAAGCATCGATTGGATTTAAATTAATTGGGTTAATTGTTTTGATCTTTTCATGCCATAATATTCCAGAAATACATATAATCTCATTGGATAGCTAGTTGTCGGATCATCTGTTCGCGAAAAAATAACATGCCGGGGTGCTGCATCTCACCTCTCGTTTTCTATAGCTCGGTTATCAATTAATTTAGGATTTTGCATACTTTACCCGCAGATTAAGGCGCGATTCTCGACAATATGTTTGAATGCACGGGTGTCCCAAAAAATGTGACCTGATCTCTAATTTTAGTAGATATAGCTATTCCAATGGTAATTTTAATTGATAAAAAATCAATTGCGGCTTGAAAACCCATTTATTCATTGAAATAATAAGCTGATAAAACGAGTTTTTTGTAAATAACTGTTAACGGTTTAGGAATTGCGATAGTGTTGTAATTAGGAAAATGTTTGATTTTTAATTCCGCATCGAGTGACATAAAAATATACAGGGGCTCCAACTAAAAATAAGAAATATAAAGTGACGACCCGGTATTTGAAAAGAATTATTTTTTTATTTCTATGGAATTATATAAGAGAATGAAAATCTAACTATAGTATGTATATCTATAACATTCCTCTATTTAACAATTTCGGTGGGTGTCTTGTGTCCCGATTTAGTTCACATATTATGATATGATATTAATAATACTAAGAAATCAGAACTTTACAATTATGCTAAAAATAAAACTAAATGTAGAAATACAATCCTATGCGGCAAAATGAATAAAGATAAAAGAACCTAAAAGTTGAGAAATAATCCACAAAACACAAATGCTGCAAATTCCACAATAATAAAACTACAGGTGTTTTGAGATCACAGACATTATGGCGTGGTTGATAAAAAAAAATTCGCTGATTGCACGTTGTTTTCGTGAATTGCACTTTCAAATGTGTTCTTTATTATTTATCTAGGTGGTAGTTCTTTAACCTCGTTATGGGGATGTGTCGTCCAGAACGATTTTTTAAGATCGATCGAATAAACAAGAAAGAGGGCCATTAATGCTGTGACAGGGCTTGTGCCCGTGGATTATTATACTGATAATGAAATATCTATATGTAATGTATTTTGCTAATTAACATTTGCTACATAATAATATGCTCTTTTAATAAACTAAATATTTTTGGGCACAATTAGGATTCTGTTTCATTTGATCCAAAATATATATATTTGGTTGTTCATCTAGCGTTACAAATTATCTCCCTCTGGCCAGACAAATCGAGATACGCCGAGACGATTACATTTCCTAGCTTTCGTACGTATCGATATCAAATAATGGTACCATACCATCCCTATTTGTTACTATAAAACGTTTTCTGAATGCGTGGTGTGATTTTCCTTTAAGTGAATTTCCCATTGACATTTTTTAGGTCGGTTCGCACGGTAAAGGTACCGGGAATTTAATTAGGTCTGCGAAATTACAGGTTATAGTACTGGCAATAGGTCAATATGATGCATATTATATACCGGGTTTTTTCCGGAAAAACGAAAGGTGATCTAAATATTAAAATTTAGATGTTAGATTAAAAACCAACAATATAGACTACCTCCACCTTAAACTCAGCATAAACTTGTCCATATTAGCATATTGGAATTCTCATTATAAGAGGCTTGAAGATTACTTGATTAGTCACCTGGTGGCCAGGTGATAGTTTCGGCATCTTTAAAGTCACAGTTTCTGTTTTTTTTTATGCAAATTATTATTTTACACGTTTTGATGGTCTTAAATACTTAATAATAAAATCAATTAACCTACACAGTATTATTTGACATCAAGTTATTCGAATATCCCTAAATAGGTTTCTTTATTTATCGATCCTTTAACACTCTACTAAAAATATTGCTAATATATCGACAGGCTCGGTCAGATTAACGAACAATTTAAAAAAATAGATTTTCTCTATATTATAATCTCAATAAAAAATACTAATATTATAATAAGTACACACATTTTATTTTATTTGTTTACATTATTTTAATCATTTATGGGGATGGTGATTTACTCCTTTAACATCCGCGCTGGTAAGACTCCTTGACCTTGAAATACCTGAAAAAATGCTGAAATAAATAGAACTTACTTACTTATAAAGGTAAATACCCACTTCATGATAAAATACTGCCGTATCATCAGCTTATTTACACCTAAATACTTTTTTGTTCTGCTAAATATGATCGGGTTTACACCGTATACAATACGAGCATATTGTCACCGACTCCAACGAAATGATTATTGTTGTATTTCACAGCGCATTTCACAGCGCCTTATGATGGGGTATCAAATTAAAGGTAATAAGATTAAGCATCTCAACATATAATATAGCGGCACTTGACTGATATGCCAATAGACGCTATTGTATGTCAAGTTTGCTAACATTTTAGTTGATGTTGAGACACAAAGTTTTACTGTTTATAGATGCATATTGATAACATATTCTTATAGCATATTCCAGTAATGAAAAATGGCTTGCATATTCCTTACCGTTCTAGTATGGACGGTAGAAATCTACTCAACGACAGAGCATATTAACCCCAGTAGGACGAAGAATCCATGTCGTAGGAAGACCATGATTTATCTAGTCGTCGTTTTCAAAATAAAAAAATGTCAAATTCCATACCTGAACCCAAGCATGCACTAAAATGCATCCGATTTCCATACAAGCGACATGGTTGCTCAATCAGATACATTTCAAATATCCCCAACATTGTAAATGCCACGTGGTCTTTTGTTACGGAGTGCAGCGACATCTTTTATTCAGTGGGCGGTGATAGGTCGAGACAGGATGATTTAAATGTTAAGAATATAATTTTCGATTACTTTTTACCCTGCGTATGCGCTATTTAAATTACTTAATTATATACACTATTATGTTATGGTATCAAATCCAGTTTGGTCAATTATTGTATTATGAGCACGCGCCTGTTTACATAATATATTTGTACTGCAAGCGTCACCAAATTGAAAAACTAAGGCCGGTTGCAGGACCGACCCTGTATAGTGTTTCGCCAACTAAAATGTCTTTATTTTCCCTTGTCACTCGTAATTTACTACCGAGGTAGTACATTCGTTTGTGTATGTTTGTAAATCGCCGCCCGGTGCAATATTACATTCGGAGTGAAATATTAATACGGGTACCTCGCTGGGTACATTCCTCGGCTGACACCTTGAGACTCTTTAAGATGGTGAGAACCCGATAAGGTGGTCAGTGGTCGCAAGATTTTTGGTTTATGCCGTTTGTCCACGTGAAAGTAGGTTCTGACAAGAATGCTTACTATTTTTTTGTCTTTCCATAAAAATCAACTGTTATGTAATTTGCTACGTTGGTCAATGTATCACGCAAGCTCGACTACCACTTGCATCGCTTTTTCTCTTCTTCCTGGCCTAAAGCAAATATCTAAACAAATATAAAATTCATGCAGGCAGTGAAAATAAAGAATTGGTTGCGTGTAAATAAACGTTCTTAAAACGGCCTGTCACCACGTCTCGGTAATTGTCGCATACACGTATATTTAAAATATTTAATGATGCCATTACTCAAATTATTTGTTTATGTTATTTTGCTAATTGGCGTAAGTAACGCCAGATTATTTTCGAATCCTGCATCGCATTTTATTTGCGTTTGTACCGGATGAGAAGCGAAATTATGTCATTTTGAAAGGCGACCGCTACCTACCAAGAAAGTTGATATTTGTGCAGACATTCGGTAAGCTTTGCTATCATGTGATTGATTTAACACAGCCTTCCACCGCTTTGTCGACATTGCCGCTACTAATTTCCTTTTCAACTATTCATATACGTAATGTCGGTATTCTCTTCTTCATATTGTTCCTGAATACGATTAATATTTTATGGATCAGTTGTATAAAATGTCAATGATGTATCCATTATAACTGTAAGTATCGTCCTATATTGTTAGTTAAAACTTTTCTTTCGTCTTTTTTTACATACACCATTAAAAGCACGTAAGATTTTTATAAATAGCTCGCAACATAATTTTTAACATAAACATTACCAATCTGGGTTCCATTTTTAAAGATTAGTTTAAACAATTATTTGCTGAGATATAAAACAAACCCGCTGCCAACAATATTCTCTCTCTATATTGTTGAATCGTTCTTTATTGTCGTTTATAAATGAACTTTGTAATATTCTCAAGAGGGAAAATTGATGTTATTATTTTTTTTAGCGGAACCAATTCGGACTATATTTCTAGATCGGTAACAATATACAACTGGGTGGAACCTGTTTCTCTATACTATTGACAGATGAGATAGTCGAGAAAGGCGCAAAGCGCCGGAGTCAACAAAATTTAGAGACGTTTCAACTTTTCACCGAGGTTTGTATAGTATTTGATTTACATCGCCGTCCATTCAATTGTTATTGACAAAGGGGTCAATATGTTAAATGATAAATAACGGCCGAGAGCGTTCTTAAAAAAATAAGGACCTAATGGGTCACTATAGAATTACATTGTCATTGTCAATAACGTCCTAGGCCGGAGATCCTCAGGAAGCACACGTGTCGATCTGAAGCGTTATTATCGTTAATTACTATTGATCAAATTATTTATGTTACACAAAACGGTGTTAAGAAAGCAATGGAGCTAGTCGAATTTATTGTAGGTAGGTAACACTATAAATATCAATATAGATTAGATTTCCCAATAAACAAGGGTGTAATAAATTCTTAAAAGAGGTAATCTACCCACCGGATATCGTGTTCTATGAATCATTTAATTTTCATAATGGATGCGCTTTTTATGTTTCGCAAAAATGACACACGCGCGAGTTCCTCGCAACGCATTGATACTTCGAAGAATTTTCTTATCGGTGTGGCGCCTTGTTATTAGGTAACTATTAATAATACACATTGTATCGAATAAAAGTGACGAGGTTTCAAAACCTGAGAACTTTTCCCGCTGGTTTGTTCGGTGAAGAGAAGTCCGAGTAGTGGAAAACATGAACGCAGGCGCAGCCTTGACCATTGACGACCAGCCCCTGTGGCGAGATAACCCATCTCAGTGAAACTCATCTGATACGGCACCCTAACAAGTACCAGTTTGTTCCAACTTTTTTATGAATGAATCAAACTACAAAATCTGATGTCGGTTAGAGCGAAGACCATTCAGACATTGAAATGACTAAGCTCCTATTAATTTTGAGATTCATAAACCCAACATTTTTAAAAACCCATAATTTGCGCTTGGTTAACCTATAATTCGCGACCACAAAATTATAAATTATGTTTGTAATATTTTTTATGTATTTTACAGGGTGGTCTGAAAATGTTCATATTGTTGATTATCTTTTTTCTATATACACAAAACAATTTAAATCTTATAGGAAGGAAGCTATAGTTAAATTATTACCTGACAGGCTTAGAGAGAAAGAAAAAGTAACATAATTAGCCTGGAATTCAAGAAATTGGAATGAATCTGATTTGTACCTGTATCTAAGCTCAGTAAGGTGTGTACCTACCTACTATTTAATTATTCTTGCACTGGCGTGTAAAAAAAGATTCACACCAACTCGCAGTCAAACGCATACGCAGCTTAGACTGTGACATATAAGGAATCTTCACATCTAATATGGTAAAAAGTATAGTACATTTATTTAAACTTTGGGTGTGTTAAAAATTAAGTTATTATCGAAATGGTTCTTTTTATTTAGACATAAAATCCAGGTGGAATATATAATATTATTATTCAGTAGTTATCGTGTCATTATTATTTAATAGCACCCTGTATATAATTCGGAAATGCTAAGTAGCACAAAGAAACTAAAAATAGCTTTTATGTTTTAAACTTGATACCTCTTTGTCTAGACTCTACCAGGGTCATGTAGATATATTAGAGGGTATATAAAAACATAGGAAGTTCCTGTCTTTTACTCTATTAATTTTTTTTTAATTGTAGACTCTATTATATTTTCTCCAGTGAGGAACATTCAATTTAATGATTTTTGTATATTATTATGACGTGAGATAATGCATTACGTTTACACAAAAATATTGGATGTGATAAAATCCATCAAGAACCTATTTTATCGCTGCATACATAAAATCTGATTACACGTAAAATATTATATTTTCCCAGAAAGTTCAATCTCATACGGAAGTAGTAACCAAAATAATTTACGAGTGTACAGGTGTCATAGAGTTAAAAATACTTTTTATTTGACTCATATCTTCCACAAACATTTTGCACTGTAAATACTGTACCTAATATGTTTGTTCCTAATTGTTTACCTTGTCATTTACTATAATTAGAATCGTACTAATTCGCTTTCATTCATCGACAGATAACGGTAATCCGTTCATTCATACCTTTTGTCATCGTATTATCAAAAAGTGCTTATTTATCAGAAAATACCTTCAAAATTAATGCGTATACCCATCGCTCACATCTATAAAACCAGAGGAGGTAGGCTAGGTGGTGGCCTGTTAAACTGAGTACAAGAAAGGTTTAAAGAAAATAGAAATAATTAATTTAATGAGCAAATATTAACACTGCATGAACAATGGATATTCTTTGTCTTTATTCGCCAAAAACAAATAAATTTATTGTTTTTTATTAGAAACATTTTTGGTATTTTCTAATTTCATTGACGCAATCATTAAGGAATCAGTCATTCATATTATAACGTAAAAAGTTCAAAAATCCCAATTCCCAACAATTCACTTCCCTATAATTACAATGAATTAGATTTCCTTCGATAAACTATAATTTAAGAATGGACTTGCAATTTTAGCACAGGCCGAAACAAGTATGAACGTTGAAAATCATTACATACTAGTTATTTTTTGAGGAAGTTTCCATTACATTACATGATACATTGGTAAGAGTAGGAAAGTTGAACACAGATTGTTATAATTTAATGGCACCTTTATTAACGCAATGGAATGGGTATTATGACTCTAGAGAATCCCAAGAAGCTTAGTGCTGGAAGAAACTAGAACGTTTACAGTATTGTTAACTCTCTTTTATAAACAAATAGAACAAATTCCAAAAACCACATAGAAAATCGGTCGAAGACGTTACGCGTGAAGATTAACGAAATATTGACTCGCCTTTTAAAATTCGATAATCGCTTTTAACCCGAAGTAGGTATGTATGTATGTATAGATATAATGATCGTTCACATGCGTGCGTGCTCTCCTGGTTGTCCCAACCCAGCCATTAACTGGTTACTGGTTCATATGGTTCATTAGCGACTAATATGACATGATTGTCGCTCGTTCATATATACGTATATGTAACAGCTAATGGAGGCGATTATGGGTGATTATGTCTAAAACATGCGATCTTTTCGAGAGTTTATTTTAAAGACCAACTAAATAAAAGGTAAGAACGAATGGACGATAGCTAACTTTTAAATTGATATATATATATAAATATAAAATAATTTTTATTGCCTATGTGTACTCTTTCCGCCATTTAAATATTGATCAGCGGCTTTGCATCGTATTTTTGGACAGAATTTTTAGAGATGCATTGCTCCGGCACTGCTCTGTGAATTTCACAGGGGGGGTGGAAAGTGGACAGGGCCGGCAAAATATTATTTCAAAGGCAAATTTGCTCCATTGTACCTCTAGCTCGCTTTCTTTCACACCGGATTATAGATATTTGTGAAAACTAGATTTATTGTCCAAATGACGTGCAATATCCTGAGGGAACAGTGGCGGGCACATAGCTGTGCGCGATGCAAAAACCCCACACGTCTTTTTGATGTTGATTCGGCCCTGCTTAACATTTTCTATTAAAACTAGTGAGTTGGAGGAATATTCACATTTTATTGACAATTCTTTTCGGTACCTTTATAAACTGAAAAACAGCTAAAAACATAGTTACATAATAATCACTCGCTGATCTGCTTCACGTTCGTCGTAGTAATTTTGCCATAATATCCACAATGACAAGCGCAACCGATTGTTTTCCTCTTAGGAGCTAAAAAGGCAGTTTAAGTTAGATAAACATATATTTAATATTGAAGCGTATCCACCACACCTCTACGTTCAACACCGACCGAACATAAATCCGCAAGAAAAATTTTAACAGAGGTGTTAGTCGGTAGATCGGACATAAGAGATAAGTTACCCTGAACAGTACCTCTCATCTGGGGGTTAAGGCTTATACTTCATCCCTCCACAGGGTGTTTAAAGTCCACAGGGGGGCCGGTGGCAAAACAAATGAACTTAGGGATTTATGTATACAGGATGCGACAAGAATAAGGGCCCAAAATTAGACACAATGGCGGTGTGCGGCGTGCAAAAGGTGTTTTAAATGGTCGAAAATGTTGTTTCCGGATTCATTGGACTTATCATTATGGTTTTTGAATAATATGTCAAAATATCCTTGTTGAAATAAATTTAAACTGTATGTTGTTAAGCAAGAACATACACGTGTGCTTTACAGATATAATTCGTTATGTTGGGACTTCATGTCAGTGTATCCATGCACAATAAAAAACATGTATTTGTAGATATATTTTCCGTGTCCAAGGAAAAACCAAAAGTTTAAGTTTCTTTATTTATGTTTTTATTTTGAAACAATCAAATCTGTAATGACACCCCCCCATGAAATTGAAAACGCCCGAAAATAACTTGCCGCATGAAAAATCACCCCCCAGCTCACCTGGGGCGCTAAAAATAGCATTAAAATCTGAAAATTGAAAGGAGAATCAAAAACCTGAACAGCTTTTCATTGTAAAAATTAGCGGTGGCGTCCGTTTGATCTTTCCAGACGGGGTCTCTCAAAAGTTTCGAAAAAGATCGAAATATTTACTATGGGGTCCCATTGTCCACGGTTTTGACAACTCTATTCACCGATATATGAAGGCCTTTTCATTCAGACGGTGTCAGTATTGGCCCATTCAGAATTAGACCTACCGCACGTGTATTTTGTGATGAACCTTTTGAAAAGGGGCCCCAGGTATAATGCGTAAATTTTTACAGATTTGCAAAGGTGGAGTATTTTGGAAGATAAGCCGGAGTTTCGGGTGCTAAGAATAACAAATTAGGGGGCTAAGACAACAAATAATTACGAAGGATGTTTCTACACATGGGCGTAAAGGCGTCGTTTCCTTTTCGAATAGGCCCTTTCACACAGTCGGAATAAGCCCATTTCATAGGAGTAACATATTTGATTAGCTTTTGGTAAAAATTAATCAATAGAGGGACTTTAAACGATGGCGGGTACGTGCAAACAATTAAATATTTTGTGCGAAAGTATAATAGCCTATGAAGCCGATATTTATTGCCGGAAAGAATATATTTTTAAATTGTCTCGAAAAAAGTACCAGCGAAAACAAAGCGGTGGTAAACCTATTAGTTTTGGGACACCTACCGAAAAACATTCCGTCTGTCAAAAACACTTTTACACCCCAATAAATCGAAAATCCCGTTCTTCACGCCAATAAAATACCTTTACAAAATTAACTTTCATCCCCATAAAGCCAGCTTTTAAAATCGATGCGTTACAATAGCTTATTTAGTCACAGTCTAATCTCTCCCTTCAATAGATTATAAATGCAAGAAATGATTGGTTGTGACTACTTTGTAAGTTTTCATTCCGAAATGGACATATTTACAACTATGGCAATTATTTTAACATTACCACTGGATACACAGGGACAGAACAACAAACGGATTCATCACGGATTTAAAAACGTTTTACAGCACCAATTTGGCAGGTAATATAAATATCACACGGATTACCTTCGGGTCAGCTTGGAGGGTCTTCGACAAAATATCTGGGTTTGCTCGCTAAGAAAAGGGTTTCAGTTCATTATGATATTTAAACCACTATATAGGGTACTTGATTTCGGAATTTTAAAGGTAGTTTCGTCTAATAGTAGGTACACCTCTTAGTGCAGTACGATATTTATAAACTTAATTTAAAAAAAAAATCAATAGAATAATGGTAAACAGCTGCCGTGCATACAAGAACGTAGTAAGACGACTTACTATAAAATAGAGTAGTAAGTTTTAAATATTTATTTAACTGTTTATTTGTTAACAAAAATCAATGATTTCTTGGAAAATGAAACTATGTAACTAGAGCTTACTGTGTATAAAATTTTAGAACAATAAATTAAGTATTAAAGAAGTTGTGCAATTTTCAAATGGAATGTCTCAAAATTTACTTTGACGACTTACTAGTAGGTTCTTGTATTGCACGGCAGACAATCTCGACCTCTGAATTTGTTGTAAATTTGCATTTAATAAAAGTTAAGCGAGCAGTTTACATTACTATTACGAAATGTAACATAAATAAACCTCTTTTGAGGGTAAGCTATTTTTGACAGATTTAAACAAGAAGAATTTACTTCGTTATGTACAATAGTATATTATTATTGAATATCAACAATCAATAGTTGCCAACTGGACAACTGTCTGTAGCAAAGCTTCAATTTCATTAAAATCAAGACCTCCCAAGGTACCACCTGCATACCATAAAAAATCGTTTTTTGTCTCAAACTGACAGCTCTGACAAATCAATCCCCGTCAGGCGGACATATTTTAAAAAATTCAATTGTCTTTCGCATACCGCGATCGGACATATTGTACTTGATTCGTCATCCTCCGCACTGAACAGATCTAAGGCCCATTGATGTTTTTAAACGTGACTGTGAATATTATGCGTTATTCATAAGCAGGACGATAAATTTTATGAAAAGTTTCACGCGTGCACTCAAACGCGACATATCTTTTAGTCATGGCAACTGAGACCTTTTGGATGAACTGTCATAACGCTTGAGAGCCGTATACTCTGTATACGGTATAGTAAGGTTTAAAGTTCGTATTTCGGTAAGAATTATATTTAAATTTTTTTTAAATAATTTTGGTCGCCGATTCCTTGCAAATTTAATCTGTTCTATCGCTCTATCTAATAATTATTATCTATACGGATTGGTCAACGTAAAACAAGTAAAACGTTAGAAATTATGAACAAATTCAGCTACTTTAAAAACTCGGGAAAACTTTTATACGAAATACTTATAAGCTTATATGCCATTTTTATACGCCGCCTATGAATACGAAATTACTCCATTATACTTTGGCAGGCAGGTAAATGATAAAATTAAGCTGTCATCTGTCATTTTCACCGGGGGGGCAACATGGCGATAACGAGGTGAAGATGCGGTGTCGTTTTACGACGTTGAGAAAGCGAGTAGGAAAAGTAGAGATGGAAGAACTACATCGATAGTTTCAATTTTAAAATACTATTTTCTATTGATGTGAATGGTGGTTATTAAATTGAGTACTTAAAAGGTAATTGTTCTTGTAGCTAAGATAGTGGTAAAATATTATGATTGCCCAACTCTGTGACGTTTCGCGATTATCTGGCTGGGAAAAGCATCAGTATGATTGTAAAAATCCCATTGATTTTTATATTTATTTTACAGGATTTATCGATATAAAATGCCATTATTATCGAAATATTGAGATATAATTTGAAAAGTTGATAAGGACCAACACATGACGCTATAATGAAATGAAAAATGGGCTTGCTGAGGTGTATACTTATATTTGACTCTCGGGTAGAAGCGTATAATATAGGCACTGGAAATATATATATATTTTGGACTCTCACAATTGGTTATAGAACAAAAGGGCGCACTCACTTGTCCATTGCTAAGTATTCTGCCAAAGGTACCAAATTTCAGCTTTATACGTCAAACTGTCTCAAGAAAGTTAATTCCATAACGATTTCGTTTTTCAGTTTGAACACAAATTATAATGTCCCCTTCCTATACTGGGTGTGCTAAGTGGCTAATGCTGAAATTCAGAATATCACCGCAAGGGGGCACTATTGAAAAGTAAATATTAAAATTCTAAATTTCTCCGACTAACCAAAGAAGTGTGCACATTTTTAAAAGGAGTAGGAAGTTCGTATAGGTATATCAACATGTAATTCGGTATTCATTTTACAGCTACTACAGCAACTTAAAGAAATGCCATAAATATGTCGGATAAAACAAGTAAACCTCTGATTCAGTCTTCGAATTAAATAGTCCAACCTAGAGCGGCTTTTGAACCTTTTAAGTAATTTGTCAATACAAGAAGTGGGTTACAAAATTGGAAAAATGGGACGTTTATCGAACCAGATCGATGTCAATCTATCCAGTTGTTTTTTTGTTGTCTCGTCATTGCACCTGATGACTGACTTCATACATAGTTGACGCCGTACACCACCCGCCACAATATTGCTGACAAGAATCATTCTTTCGATATTTTCGATTTATAATTTTGTTTAAATTCAGTTCATCAAAATTCCAACCAAACCCAATCTGAAACATTCAAGACACTTGTCTAAATTAATTCAACATTGTTATTCGTTATCCAACATCACATCCCAAATTCCTCCGTCTGAACAGTCTCGAAGTCGATCCAATTATCCTTTTTTGGGGCAAAGGAAATGTAGACGAGGTGGCAAATTTAGTTTAATGGTTACTTGGATTGAGAATGATACAAAGTTATGTGAATTTTTTTTTGCAAAATTAATAAATTGGAATTATTAGACATCCGTAGAACATTGTTGTAAATAGTGTGTGGATTTCGTTATTGTAACTAAACAATTTGAATTCCAATTGTTCCATTTCTTAGTTTAAAAAAAAATCAAGGGATCAAGTATTTCTTACCTCAGTTTAACATTTTTGATAGTTTATAAATTATGCGGCATTCATGTTCATTTTAGAGTAGTAGTAAAGCTTTGTATATAATATTATACACACTAGTAGCTGTTGTTCGTAAAGCTATTGTACGTAACTATTATTTATTGACTTATGATAAAATTTTCCCTGTTCATATTTCCTCCACCCTGTCGTCTTTTTGATGTTATCCGGCGTGTGTGGTGGCGCCCGCGTCGCGGACAAAATATCGGCCCACCGATCGGTTGACTGGCGGCCACCCCGTCCAAGATTAACCTGTGTCACACACACCGGTTAACGAGAGTGGCACTCACACGGTGAGACGGCCACCCAGAGACCGAATAAGTCAATGGGGTTCAGGTCGGGATAACGAGCAGGTCATCATCGGCAATGGAGAACTATTCCGTCGCGTTTCCCAAGGTGGACACCATATTAATATCGTTACACGACAGAACACCTCGTCATTTCTCCTAAAATTGCATCACTGCTCGCGCACGATTCAAGCGACCACATTAAAGGTTAAATATGACTTGTGATTTTGGAAAAAGATATCCCTCTATACTACGCACTGAATTCGGAATCAATATTGTTCATTATCAAATACTCATTTTGAACATCGGACTTTTTTGAAAATCGACACAATTATCACACACCACAAATATATAACACTTATGTATCAGTACACTTAATTCATTAGGCCATTTCAGTTTTGAGAAACAGAGTCTGAATTCCCCGAAAGAACGATCGGATTCCGGATAGGACTGTGAAGAGATAATGGGATGGGACTCGAACATTTAAAAGTGATTTTGGATAACGAAACGAAAATTAATTTACACAGTTTTTGTGAGTGTGGCTGAAAATACGTTGTAAATGGTAATATTTACAAATCGATCTTATTTCAGAATTTGTATAATGATTCTAAATACATAATAATATCCTAACGCTTTTTATGATATTTTGAAAATATTGTTTAACACAACTGCTATTAAATAATAAATTTATAATATTAACTTTGTCTCAATTGTCTCAATACTCCACACAATGCACTCAAGAAACTTTACACGTTACATGTTGTCCAGTACTAACGGTAGGTAACCAAAACAATCAATCCGTCAAGAAAGCTCTCGTCCAACGAAATCCATTCCATTTCGTCTGGGAATCTGAAATTCGCCGTTCGGCACGGCGATATTTTCAAAAAATAATGCACAAAAATCATATTTTATACTTATTGACATAGGCATGTGGCTTGCAACATTCCATAAGCAGGAGTCGGTCATATTATGGTGAAAAGGGTATCAAACACATCCTACACGTTTTCGTTTTTGTCGTAGCTTAATAGTAGAAATTCAAGACGAGTTCAACAGTCGATAAAGCCGGAACCCTGTTTCTGAATTCGTATAACCTTTTAAATATATGCTCGGAATCCCGTATCAATTTTGAGACTATATTACGTATATAAGAACGATTTGTTTTAAGATGGACTATCAATGTATTTTTAATTAAGTATGATCCATTTTAACGTCAGCAAGAAAGCCCAACCGCAAAGCGAAGAGATAGAATGTGAAAAGATTTTAAAAGTCATAAATAATCTCGTAAAGAAATATGCAAATTGAACAGCTAACCAAGAATTAAAAAGGTACTAATCAAATTTTCTACCAACAGCGGCCGTAAAAACCACAATAAATAAACAAATCAAAAAATATCGATCCTTTTTTCGACTTTGGCAAGCCGCAAAAATCATAAAGTCGTAAAAATCAGAAACGGCTTATTTACGATTGGGCCGAGTTGTAAAATAAAAATACCCTTAAACGAATGATTTACAGTTATCTCAAGTAATATACCACCTTTGATTTTATTACGGGTAATTTTTATAAGGCAGTGTTGTCACATTTTGCCTAGGGCCGCTAGCGTCGAGTGAGGAGGATTCTCCTCTCACCAGGTATAACGAAAATCTTATGTAAAAAAACGGAAACTATGGTTTTTTATTTTCCCCAATTTAAATAGCGGTAAAGCGCTTTATATTATTTATATTATGGGTAAAGAATATGGTTATTCTATAAATTTGGCAACATCCCCGCATTTTTATGCACAATAGCTATTGACTTCTATAGTGGTCAATAGAATGGCAATTTAAAATTGGCGGCTCTTTTGAGATTTAATGTTGGTGCATATTTTAAGGCTCTGCCGAGGAGTCGGACTGTGATTTATGAGGTTTAACACAGTTAGTGGTCTATAAAATAATATTTTCGCATTTAGGAAGTCTGATCGTAAAAAGTCAGCGTCATTAATAGAATTTCTTTTCAGTTTTCGAATTAAATTATCTCCGGGTGCGTTTGTTTTAAATCGGAGCCGGAATTCGGCATGATCATTGTAACATACAAAAGATAGAGGCGTACAAAAAATGTAGGTATTAGTGCTAAAGTTAGAAAAGGAAATATATTATATTGATGTGTTTTTTTAAATAAAACATACTGACATGACACGATTCCATAAAAATTTCGCTTGAGCAATATTGGAATGAAACGCAACACTGTAAATATAGAAATTTGTATTTGTATTTAATGTTGTCCAAAAAGAGCCTCTTCTAATAGAATCCTCGTCTCGGCGCTAAAATATTCCATCCCAAAATTCCTCATTCTTCTTCTTTATTTTGTCGGGTCTACACGCCTCCGAAATGCACGGCGAGTGGTCTTTCAGCCTTGTTAAACATATATCCGAAACCGCGGCTATTTGGTTCTATAAAAAGACGACAACTCGATACCACCTTCTACCTTTTACCTGTGCCGGTGGTTCTCGCCACAAATCGCTTTATCGCTGTTGGACATCGTGGCAACAGAGTCACCACAGTGGCGTATTTCTACCATTAATCTTCGAATTTTAAAGGGACACGAAAAGTTATTTTTAATGTTTCATGTCCGCAATTGAAACAACTTTTAATTTGTTTTCTGTATCAATTCGATGTCTGTCGTCCGTCACCCTCAAAGATACAACTCACTACAAACGATATTTCTAAAATAATCGACATAAAATGTCAGTTTATTTATTTATTTTTCACTTTTTCTTTCGAATTCCGCTCTTAAATTATTATCCGAAACTGTGCGACAACACAATACATGACTACATTCTTGGCCACTACTCGTATGCGGCTCTCCATAAATTATGATTTAAAATTTTTTTTTTTAAATAATTAAATAAATTATACGTTATAATTCTGTTAAATAAAATATCTTTATTCTAATTCTCTCCTAACTAATTGAATTTCAATAAGCGTCCGATTTTAATGCCCCCCCCCCCCCCCCCTAGAAATCTATGTGATTTATGGACAGCCCCTATTACCTAACATTGTACCTATTGTCACGAAGGCTTTTTCTCTTGTCAGCCGAATTATTACGCCACTGTAATATTTGGCCATTCAGCATCTACCAGTGCGATCCGCCCCAGCCTGGCTCTTTGTTTCCCGACGCGGTCGCTTATTTGCATTTAACATTTGTTAGTTTTGGTTTAATCGCAGCCGAAATCAGTGGGTATTTTTTCCAACGGACATTTTTCTGTTCCGAACAACAGTCGCGATGTTTCTTTTGAGAGCGGCGCCGCTTCAGACGCCTGTTTTTATGAAATCCGTCACTCAAAAAGTTATAAATAATATATGACAAAGAATTAGCTAATTAAATATTTTACTTGAAATTTACGAAATGTGTGTACCATTGCAAGTTTAATTTCTTTCGCTTTAATAATGTAGTTTGAGATCATTTTCATTGGAAGTAAAACGTTTTTTTTTTTAATTATTTTTCAACATCGAAGCTTTTAAGTTAATCAAAACAACGTTGTCTTCTGGGTTCGGTTATTATTATTATTATTCTCTAGATCCTCGCCATTCCCGCCAAAATCCAAGTCTTCATCAACCATTAACATATATGATACGCCTGGCGCCTAGTTGTGTGATGAGACAATTTTATTGAGATAAGACTAAAAAGGGATTATTAACATAAGCGTGCGCAAAATAATCATTTCTCGACCCTTATGTCAAATAAAGAGGCACATTTACGCAATTCATAGAAATTAAAAAAAGTTTTATTGTTTCTTGATAGAATGGCGAGTGACGCGTTAATTAATTTGTTGTTGTTAAATCGTTTAGAAACGTCACTACGATTTCATTATTCATGGGATCATAGCAAGGAAGCCAAGTTGTTACACTTAAATGATTTGTTTAAATATAAACGAGCATGTTATTTCCTATATTGTAAACAACAACATCAAAGAAGCATGTCATGTAGTCACGTCTTTAACTATCCGCCTAAAAATCGAGAAAAATAATGACTATTAACATTGATGTCAATCTACGAAGTAAACTATGGACAATAAAAAATATCGTATTTTTTTTCCTTTTAACTTTATTTCAATCACCATCTATAACTATACACCTATATAAGCGAGCTTTAGTTAATGTGATATAAAATGGTTTTCAATGCACATTTTGCATTACGGATTTTCATTTTGTATTCATAATAGGCCCTAGCGGACTTTCAAACCTCGCGACCGACGGACGCGGCGGACCAATGTCAAGGCCCTGCATGTATGCGTCATCCACGAATTTTTGCATGGTAGAAAAATAACATACCGTACGAAAATATCACATTTTATTAAGCAGAACAGAAATTTCCTCATCGCATTTGATTCGGGATATTATTTCCAGATAGTTTTCAACTACGGAAGACATCTAATAGACTGATGAATGAACATTGCAAGATACCTCTGTCTATAGTTTTCCATTTTTATAGAAAACTTTTTTTTTGCATGACGCCGAACATGACTTATATAGCAACAAAATCCGAAAGAGCCTTTAATCAGGCTTCTAATAGTGTAAAAAATACAACCCGAGTCATATTTTATAAACACATCGATAAAATTGTGTAGGCCGTGACATCTTAGATGAAAATGGCTAAAGTTATTAACGATAATTAGATTATATCACTGCTGTCGAACAACGGGTACACAAATATTAAAATTTTATAGATTTATTAACAATTTTCTTGAGCGCCTTCTATTATTGTTATGTATATAATTATACATCTAAAGGGTACACGTGGGCGCGATTACTAGCATTTAAGATCTGTAAATATTGTAACTTGTAGTAGACACTGTAACAAATAGTAAAAACGTCAAAAGCAAAATATTCAAAATGTGATAATTAATGTTACATTTAATCGATATTTATTGCTTTGGGGGTCACATCATCATCCCATATACTACCCCCCCCCCCCCCCTCCATCGGTATTTCGTCAATTTAGGGTTTTCAGTGGGCCCTAACTAGATCCCTTGGTGCATAAATAAATTCTTGTTGAATTTTCCACACCGGCATTTACCGTTGGAAATTAACGCGTAACGGTAAAAACGAGCCATCCAAAACTCCCGTTTCAGTTTGTTAGCGTTTACACGGTTCCCACGAACGGATTTGCTATTCCTTGAAATCGCCCGCGAATTCTTGCAAGTCTTTTTAGGCCAACGAGCGATCTTGTTCTAAACGACCGGCCCACTCACAATAATATAATTTTAAAGATATAAAATATAAATTAGGTTATTTACATTTGTTTTTGCATACACTTTATCTTAACTAAATAGAAGTAGGTACTGTGCCAATTTACAGCTCGCTGAGAGAAAAAGCTGTTAGAGCTTAATTCTAACCTTTCAGTGACGTTTAACGGTGTTTTTGGACATCGGGTTGGCTCCTGAACGATAATTTTCGGCTCTTTTAAATAAAAACTGCTTGAATTTTTTTTAAATTAAGGTAATTCTATTGTGTTTGTTGTATAATACAACGTTTCGGATGTTATGTACTTCCAACCGTTTCCAAGTACTTTAAAAGGGTTGAAGTAGACACGAACCGAAACGACTATAGAGAGATGAGTGAAAAATCATCCTTTAAATTGTAGGGTTCGTTTGCGTTTTAAATATTCATCGCAAAAAGTCTCCGATAAAACCACTTAAATCCTACCTTTGTTTTGTTCATTGTTTACTGTTCTTCGCGGCAAGGTTGGCTAATAGAAAAATCGCTAGAGAGTCTTGTATGACCGAACACCGAACAGTTTTGTCATTCGTCACTCTTTGATCGTTTATAGACACTCCTGGATTTGATCATTTGTCATATTCAAGTTATTGGCTTCATCCTATAATTAATACAAATTAGCATTGTACTCTTGAACTAATACCTATAGGAAGGAAAGTAATATACATTGGCATAGCATGCCAAGTTATTGTTATAAGTAACAATACCATTATTTAATATAATGAACCTAATATATGTAATAACTAATGCCCCCCTTACCCCATACTGTCTGTATTTGACATAATACCCCCCCCCCCCCCCCCATTGATCCGATACTATAAGTGTATACTAAATTAATTAGAATAGGCAAAAGTAATTAAATGAGGCCGACCGTTTCTATTCAAAAAGACGTCGATATTCATTTTCCATTACTTCATGGCCATTTGCCATCCGTCATCAAATCCTTATCGTGATAGCGCCAAACAAGCATAGCTCGCATTTCTTTTATCCAGCGCCGAACGTCTTGTTCATAAAGCGATAGCGGCGTTGGGTTTCAATAGTTATAAATAAAATTGAACGTTATTATAACAACATTGTGGAAAAACAATACGTTAAAAAATACGTGCATAGTAACGTCAAACGTAATTAATTATGTAAATCGCCTTACATGCGAAAAAGGTGGAGTTCCGGCATCGACCGATATAATTGCATTTTAAAACTTATTTTTACCGTCGTTAATAAGTCGTTAACCAAAATCGATTGTAAATTAAACTTACGTGCGATATAATGAATGTATTTTTCGTATCGCTGTGATGAAATAATGAACAAATATTCTAAATACTTTAGAGCCGCCGCTGAGACTATAAAACAAATGTAGGTACGAAATCGAAAAAATATCAAGTTTTTCAACCGTCGATTGTTTAAGCCTGAGAAAATACCAAATAACGCCGAATAATCATTCTTTTAACAAGTTAATCTCGCCCGCGTCATTTAAATAACTTCTTCAGTGATTATTACGATATTTCACACCCTCGGAAAAGCACAAAAACTCCGTTTACCTACAAAATTAACACCCGTTTGAACCGTGTAGTTTTAAGCGGGTTTAGTTAAGTTTAAGTTAGGTACCGGCGCCTTTTTTGATTTATTTGTCCAGTCTTTAGTTTCTTGTCATTCATGAGAAACTTTCGTCTTTCGAATATCTACGGTTAATGTTTGAGGAGTTGTTTAAAAGATTAGATAAACAAATACAAGGTGACGGGATGATAGAGCGTTGCATTTCTGTCTGAATGTGTGGTTTAGGGTGGTGCCAATTTCTAGTGCAGTTTGAGCATCCATTAGTTTTTCTATTATTAAGACACCAGTTTTCGAATTGGTATAAGGAAAAACATATAAAACTGTATTAGACGATCGATTGATCGTTTTTTAAACAAATGTCCACCACAAACTTTGTGAAAAGTGAACGGATTTCATTATTGAAGTAAAACATTTCAAAATTACTATGAAATTTTTCGTTCTTTGTTTTAAAACTAATCTGGGGTTTCCAAGACCTGGTAAGGTATTTAGGTATGGAATTACCGATTTTTTTCGGTAAAAATTACTACATAAAGCGCATTAAACAAATTTTAGTCCGAGACGACGTACACAGATTTAATATTTTGTAACAACCTTCCCATCTTGCTCTTAGTGTGTTAAGATGATTAAATTACACGTCGATCGGTTTGGCACCCTGTTAAAGTGAAAACAGAGGGATGGAAAAAATACTTTCTTTTTCACCAAACTTTCCAAGTGTTAAGAAAACTCTTGTTTTTTTAGATGCATAATATTAACTTAATCCAGAGAAATTGGATAAGCGAAAAAGTGTCGATGAGGAAAGCTCCACACAAAGCAAAGGCATTATTCGCCGATATTCTTTTAAAATAAATCTACCTGACAATAGTATGGTACACTTGCTCTTTTACTACGGCTGCGGTTGATAATTTTTCGGAAATTTTTACTGTAGTGTATCGGTTAGACAGTAGTACGGGCTCGAAACCGTTTAATTTTTAGGGATTCACTCGAAGCAAAAACTGTGTCAGTTCTTTCGTAAGCCGTTTTTTCAGATGTACCGTTTGAAAGTGGCGGTTTTAAATATAGATCACTGTCACGAGGAAAATTACAAAAAATACTTACCGCTATAATTCAAAGTGGCTTGTCGATAAAAAAAAGTAACATTCTTATCGAATACAAATAAGCAGAGGTAAAAAAGCAAACTTTCTGCCCTCTAATATAGATGATTAAATTTTAATGCAACATGTTTTTTAAAAAATTCTTTACACGTGCGCGCAACTTTCCTTTGACATTGTCGATTTATTCCAAATAAAAATGAATTTGAAAGGTGGATATAAAAAACAATTGTTCAAGTTGAAGCATATAAAATATGATTCTTTTGCAATTCGCATCTCTGTCAGCCGCGAATTCACAGAAGACAGAGACAGAAAGATTATGTAAACGCCATCCGGTAGTATTTATTTTACACCAAAACAAAAAAAATATATAATTCGGGTTGCGGCAGGTGAACATACTTCAAAATCTAATGAAACTTGAAAGTTATTTTTCACAGCAACGACATTGTCGTTCTTGCGAGAAACGTAAAGAACAGCTTGCGAAAGTACTAGTCGCACTAGTTGCATAAAATAACCATTATTTTACTCTTACTCTCAGTATCAGTTTATACAAATCCATATTACAACGAAACGTAGAATAATTCTTAGAAATTACCACACAATTCCTGCAGGTAACAAACCGGTTTTTCACAAGTAACAAAACGATTATATTTAAAACATCATTGTGGATACTTAAAAAGTCATTAAAAAATATTTTATAATGATAATAATGTATATTTTTTAACTTGACAACATTTACTTGAATAGACACATCCATTGTATCTTATTCTTGGTTACGTCTATAGAATATTGGAGACTTTTTGCAGTCCCGCCGACCGATTCGGGACGCAAATATCACTCGCGCGTTCTTCTAACAAGGTTTTCAGCTGCTTCGCGAGAAATGGCCGCCTACGAAACATATTAATTTAATTTATTTTAATTTGAACAAGAACACAACGACAGTGGTTACGGAGGTTCATGCGTTTAAAGAATCGAGAAGCGGGATTGCAAAAAGTCTCTATTCAATTGCATAGTCCGATGCGCGATGATACAACAATGGCATAAGTATCTAAAAATACGTTCTCGATTTTTTTTTCTTGCCAAAGGTAAAGTCATCGTCATTTTAAGCTTATTATTATGATTGATAGCTTAAAAATGATGGTTAATTTGAATAAACGAACCTATACCTGCTGGAAAATTACGATAGAAATGTTTTTCGTTTGTAAATTATTAATGTCCATAAGAACCAGCAGAAAGGCAAGGGGAAATAAAACACAAGTTAAAAACAAAAACGTCTGTACTCAACATTTAGAGTATCACAGTTAAAAGAATCAATAAAAATACGCGACCAAATAATGTCAACGTTTTTAGTCAATATATAAATAAATACAGGGCGGTTCAAAAATTGTGTCAAAAAAGCTAACTGCTAAACGGTGTAGGCTGTAAAAGGTGCCTTCATATTTACTGACGGACCGAATACGCCGTCGTCAACAAAAATAACTAAGCATGATGGACGACGATGACGTCTATGTATGAAGAAAAAAATTCTCAACTCCCGTAACCTTTATTTTCCAGAAGAAATGATATGGCACTGTTTTGCCTTGTGTTCCAGGCCCGGTGTGAATATGACGAACAATTTTACCATTTTTGACACATTTCTGAAAGACGGCGCCCCTTTATACAAATATTCTCGTTGCAGTAATAATACTTTTCGATGCGCAGTTTAAAAAATATACAATGTATATGGTACAAAAATTATATAACTCTACGGGCAAAAAATATAAAATAAATACAAATAAATATTATAAATACATGCTAAAATAAATAAAACTTACACTAGTAAGCGAAATAAATAGTAAAAGTGGTCAAGGAAATTTTATTTAATACAATTGGAAACATGCTTTTCGGCAGCAGCGCAGCTGCGGCGGCCCAACTCCCCATCGCTCGCATCAGCGGGAGCATCGACAATTTCGTAACAAATATTATAAAGATTCACTGTTTGTCACTTTACAGCTGTTTGTGTAAAAAAGTACAATAGTTAATTTTTCCAAAAGCTAAATAACGACAGCCAAACTGTTGAGAGGACGACAATGTGGTCGATTGACAAGGAAGATATTTTGGGAAATTCGGTTACGGTGTACACGTGCCACTCTACAAGCCTCCCAGGGCTTAGATCGATTTCATGACTTATTTTCTAATTTTACGACACATAATATGTATTCTCGAACCTTACATATTCAAATTTTCGACAAAGTTAAACTGAACTTAAATTTTTCCCAATAGAACCGAATTTCCCTTCACAAAAAAAAAACCTTAAGACTCCAAATTTCTTAAGGGACCAAATCCTTAAGCGTGATTCCCATCAGTTCTCCCCTTGGCTAAGTACTTGCAAACGGCCACGGTGTATTCTAGAACATTGACAAGCTCCCTCAGAACAATCCAGTCTCTGGCATTCCTGCTCGTTTTGCTCTCGCATTTATTCCTGAATTCGCCGGGCATTATGTCTCTGGCGACGTTTTCCTTGACTTTCAGGTTGTTGTCGGCGATGCTGTCGTGCAACTCGCACAGCACGTTTAAGATGAGTCCTTCCATCTGGCTGAAGTTGCCCCTGAGGGGTTCGTAGGCATCCCGGTTGAAATCCATGATCAGCTGTTCGAGAGGTACCGAAATTGTCTGCAGGTGTTTGAAGAGGGTCAAGAGGGTTTCTTGCCACTGAAACTAAAAAAGGGAACCGTGATTAGTTTCGTCTATTGATCTGAACGTTTGATTTAAGAAATCAATTCAAAACACTATTCGTCGTGTAGTTTTTAAATCTTATTTAAGAAAAATTTAGACTTACGAATGGGATAATGAACTGAAAACATTAGGAAAATACGATTTCTCGCAATGTTACTCACTTGTAAGGAACTGAGATGCTGTTTAAATTCTTCATCACTGGAGATTTTTGGTAATTGGGGCAACCAATCGTAGGGTGGCACCGATGCGAATTGTATTTCCGGATCAGAACCCATGCTGTCGACCTGCAACAAAAAAAAAATGGATAATGTTTGATATTTTGTTCGTTTCCTTGCCGCAAATATATTATCTCTACATTTGTTTACTATGGGACTGAAAAAGGATAGCGTCATTGTCATTCATTATGCTCCATCGCAACGTTTCGACTGATTTACATATATCCAGTTGTCTTCAGGCGATTATTATTGAATTCGGGACTTTTATAAACAAGCATAGCAGCAGCACACAGGTGTTAAAAATAAAAACCGGAACCGAGCATACTGCAACCGACATCTGGCAAATCAGCTGGGTTGCATTAAATATCACAAGGTGGTGTAAAATATCGCAAAGTATGTATGGCGTAATGTGAAATCTGTGGCCACTTTGCGCCCACAGATTAGAGAATTCGCGCAACAAAATGTTAACGTTACGCTAAACGGCTACGGTAGATTTCGACAGAAAAGTGTGTCGAACCATTACATAATTATATAATTATGTATAGAAGAGTTGTAGGAAATTTGAAAATGCTAATGCCTAAAGGTTAAATATCCGTTAACAGGAAAAGAATAATTATTATTTTTATGCCTTTGGTCTATTTTCGTACTTGCTTACTATCGGAACATTGGATCTTCTTAAAGTAACTATAATATGTGCTGCCTTGCCATACGATTTGAACGTAATTATATTTTAATGAAAATTAACGTTACCGTCCTAGGTCGTCACGACACGACCCTACTGAGGTATCTTGAGTCTGGCGACCCATAGTCTAGTCTAGCACGAGCGATGACGTTCCGCCAAGGCCAACTTTGTTTTATCCTAACATAATGTTTTACAAATGCATACAACTCGACACACTATTTTTATAAGCGTATAATTAAGAGCTTCTTCACACGTATTAACGACAAGAACAATAACCAGATTCGGAAAATAGTTATTTATGCAACTAGTGCGAACGAACAGTATCGCCTTTCAAGCGAAAAAGTCTATATAATAATAGGTAGGTATCACTGTCGCATGAGAGACTGACAACTGACATTACAACCTCAGTGCCGAAATGAATAATAATAATAATAATAATAATAACTATGTATTTAGTAAATGTATTCACAATTTCTTTCGTACGTAACAGATTGAGACCAATCAAAACACAGAATTGTAGGATATCAACGACCACTAGCAATGGCACATTTACAACTTTCTCAATAATCTTTTAAATAAAGGAGTAGTTATGATTGAAAAGAGTAAGAGTCAGAGTCAACTCTGAATAATGACTATTGCATCTATAAATATTACGTCACGAAAACTATAGAGCGTATAGAGACCCTTAATATGGCGTAGGAATTTCCCGCTAATTGTTGATATCGGTTGGGTATTTGTTTTGTGATTTCTAGTATTTTTATTAAGGTCAAGTTGAATGATGCGTTCTCGTCGACAAATTATTATTGACTTTTAGGTTCACATTTAGTTTATTTTAAAGCTCACTACGAATGAAAGCTTTAAAATGATAAACTCTTAATTAAAAGGAAGCAGCAAGACAAAACTTTTTCCTTATCTCTCGCTCCCGTCTTCACTATCCGATTAATATGCGACACACGTCGTCCCATTAAATAAACCATTGACTACAAATCGAAGAAGGAAAATCGTACCGTCGACCGATTACACACTATCATATTTTCCGTCTCCCTTCCTCCCGCACCGTTTCCACATACGTTCGTCACTTTTTATCGGATGTCTCGGGCGGCACATCCGCTCCCGCGTCGGAAGTCGGTGCAATTCTTCGGCGGACCACGTGACCAGTCGTGTGTATTGACGTTTGGGTCGTTTTTTAACGATGTTTTTTTTTTTAATTGTTATTTCGTCTGGTTGGATAGTTCAAGAAGACGATATTAATTTGCACAAGAAATGGGATTGTTCTTTGAACCAAGCCTACTAAGACTAAATTATTTTTTAATGGCAAGAGGTCCACTTTTATTTGTTTTTATCTCTAACGAGTAATAAAATTATAACAAGCAGAAAAATACTTTTGTTAGTTCTGCCAAGTAAATTGAATAAAAATCAATATTGATTAGAACATGATGTACTTATAGTAGAACTTTCGCAATTAGTAGTTTTTGCAGAAATAATTCCCTGTATGTAAGATCGTTTCCTTCATCAATTATTAATAATTGCAGTACAAAAATAGATCTTCTAGAAAAAGCGTTCCTTTGATTCACAGTTATTGCACCTTAAAAAAAAATGGACACCGACCGCTACGGATTGTGCATAACGAAAAAATTTTGGTTAGTTTGAAAATCTTATTGGTATTCAACGAAAGATGGCGATTCAAATTCTTTCACGGCTTAAATAGCTATTATAGTCTTTAAATTATTCGAAATACTGCGTTGATGAATGATGAACATCCTTCCTGTCAAAGTGGTCGTCCCAGAAGGCCATGATTTAAAGTTCAATTATTAATAAGTATTATACTTTAAGAAAACAAATAACAATTTCATGAAATATAATATGTTGAAAAGGTTCAATTACTCGATTCAGCCCCAATTTTCATAAAAATTAAAACTTCTACTCCGCCAGTGGTGCTTATAATAGGGTATCATTTAACTGGCTAGCAAAATATTCTGATTTTTGCGAACAGAAAAATGTAATCGGTCAGCCAAAATGGCTAGTTGGTCAGCAACTAGCAACCCGCCCCCGCTACACCTTTTGTAGCCGATTTCCTTCTGTATTCGCCAAAAGAAAACACAAGAAAGGCACATAAATTGACAGTGCCCTGGGACCTCTGAAATAAACTGCTTCTAGACATGTTTGTTTCTACTGACCAATTGTAAACTCTTGCTGACCAAGTAGGTAATCATTTCGCAGCTCGACTGTTAATAACGGCAAACCATTTAATTACTTCTCTTTACAATGATATGATAACTGTTGGGTTATTTTACTCTTTGTTAGCCTGTCGCCTATTGCCACTGTTAGTCCAGGTCGTTTATTCCAGATATAAGGAAGAAATTAAAGAACGAGAATATCTAATAAAAAGAATGTGGTTTCTTTTTGAACATCTCGATGTCGGCCCTTTTATCATATTATAAAAAATAAGGTTAACGTCAGATTAAATTCGACAGACGTGCAATTTGAAGAAGCGCACTTAAAAGGTAAAAGGCAAATAAACACTTACCGTCTGATTTCGAAACTTATCCTTTAAATGCCTCGCGCTGATTAATGCCGAAGTGGCGCTGTTGATGGCAATGTTGATTGAGGTGATGTTCATTTCGTTGGGGGGTTCCCCACTGGGTTCGAAATCGGACCCGCACGGGTTCACCCAGAACCCGGGTGTCTTGTCACTGGGACGATTGCACATTTTTGTCGGATGGGCGTGCGTACTGGGAAGTGTCAGAAGCGACAAACAGGTGCCTAGTAAGATAACGTTCTGTAATTCTGAAAATTAAAAAAATATAAGGTAGTAAATGCACAAAGGAAACTTAGGCGAAGGGAATTACCCCTTTACGATTGCGATTCTATTATATTGTATATTCGGTCTTGGGTGAAAGTCCGTACTCCAATATTTATATTCCGAAATGGATAATAGGGAAACCCCAGGGGTGAAGCACCAGGGGAATACCTTGAAAAAATGTGAGAATACCCAAAATCTTGGAATAATGAATTAATGTTCTTACGGGTATACAACGGGAAACTATCGGAATCGGTGGAAACTGCTTTGTCCTTTGATTATCCCGCGCCCAAAAGAAAAATAATGTAAAACGGCCAATACAAAACATACTTACTTTTTAAAATAATCCATGTACCACTTTCAAAAATTAGTTGTTTAATATCTTACAAATTATTTAGCACTTTCTAAAACTGTCATTAATGTCCATCAACTGACATGATTACTGTCAAGGTGTGTATTCACCTATACAGAGTTAGCCAGAGTAAATGATATCTGATTCTGATTGTGACAACGACGTATTCAAAGGTGATTTTTTTCCCGACAACAACTTTTCTCCCCTCGACAGATACACATAAACATCGAGAACGATTTCGTGTTCCATTTGTGCCAATAAAACAAAATTACTGCAAGCAAAAACACCGTGTTAGGTATAGAGAGAGGTTATTTAGCGACGTTTCAAGAAATAGTGTATAATAAAATTAAAAAAGATGATCATAGTTTGAAAGAAGCTTTTAAATACTGTAGGCTAGATAGAAATAACGAGTGCAATTTAGGATAAATGTCGGGGGGAAATGGCATAAAATGGTACATACAATGTGGTAAATGATGGCAAATAGTGGGCATGAGAGTAATTATAGAACATTAGCACTCTGTGTTAAATAGTCGCAGTTAAATAGTCGAGTTGCTTTAAAGACTTGTCGCAGGCTCATAAAATCAATAGAAGGGAACATAAAACAAAATGGTTTATGTGCGACTGCATGGTCGATGACCACTGATTTATTTGTTTCGTTCTTTTTTTGTTAAGTGGCTCGTCCGTCGCAATGAAGGAAATGTTCTCTAGAATGATGCAAATCAATTTTTTAATATAAAATTGTTCTTGCAAGTGGCAATTTTGTCCGTTCGTTGTAATGATCTTTCAATAAACATCTTATTTGCGAGTACAACAAGCAACTGACTAATGTAATAGGAGGCTGGTGTTATCGTTTTCGGTGAAGGATGGACATGTTTCCTTCCTTGTCCTTCTATACATAAGTATAGTACAATCCTGTATATTATAGTGTTACTTGCGACCGCAGAATAAAATAAAACGCGTCATTATTTTTTATTGCTCGAATACCGAAAAAAGCAGTGGCCGGGCCTACCTAAACCAACACGTAAATGCTTTAGTATTTTATCTGTCGAAACATCTCGAAAAATAACATTAAAAACGGCGGTCAAAGTTGGCCGGCCAACAAAGAAATAAATATTATTTAAAGAAGCGGTATAGCACAACGAAACATGCTGTTTAAATATATTCACAAGATATGTGTGGACATTATACACAAAGGTAGACCCGTGAGAACATCTCCTTTTATTTTTTATTGCTTTTTCGGTCTGACCCCGACGCACAACAAAGTCATATAAGACGACTTTAAGGCATTTTCTGAATAATTGCTAAAATTATTGTTTGAATGCTTTCATTTTGAACAGGCCCCGATGGTGTCAAAAGCCTTTGAGAAATGCCGTATAGTGCACTTGCTGGGAATAAATTAATTTCAATTCAAGATGGCAAATAAAATACATGCAATAATTTTAAAATTACCCCAATAATGTCTTTGAAACAAGTACATTTATTAGGATAGGAGTCGAACAAGTTTGTGCATGAACGTGATTGAAAGTCACCGTCTAAGCTCCTCGATCGTCGTTAATTAATAATTTGTCGTGTACGAATTCTAATTGATTCTTGAATGTCTAATAGGTAAAAATACGTTTGGTAAAATTCCTAATTAATTGTTGAATCGGAAATGCACGTATTTGAAGCACATACAATTGTTTGTTTTTAATAATAATTTTTAATATTATTTACTTGTTAGATTATTTAATACATTTTAAAGGTTTTAAATTTGGGTTCATTTTCAAGCAGACAAGGGGAAAATTTTCAATAAAATAATAAGGAAGGGGCGTGGTAAAAAAATAACCCATCTAATTGACAGGCCAAGCTACCATAAATATACACGTCAGGAAACAGTGTCGTAGAATACGACATGTAATCTGGTCTGTAATGCATAGAAAAGAGACGGGAACATCGTGCAACAAGTGGCTAATCGCGATCGAGCTACAAATATTCGCGGAACTAGCGTGAAAATTCTTTAGAATTGGGGGATTACGCGACTTTAGGAATTTGCCCGAGAACACGAACGTTGTTTCGTTGGGTGATTCACACAAGTATACATCAATACAGGCTTGAACAGAAACTAACTCACGTTCTATACAAAATTTCAGTCACTTAATAAAATTTTAAACAGACAAATCTATTTATTATATTCAATTTAGAAAATGGTTTTACTCTCCAACTCCATCGATCAATACAATAATATTTTTTTTCTTAACAATGAAAACGTTTTTTTTATAGTTAGTTCAAAATGTATAGGTATAATAAAAATTCTTTGATCGAGATATGGTGTCAATCCGCTTAAAACTAAACACTTAAAAGTGGAAAGACCATCACATTTAATTTTTTTGTGGAGACACAGGAATGACCAAAAGTTTGTCTATAATTGCGTTGAATGCATAAACTCGAGCTACGAAGCCTAAAACTGTGTCCCCCCCAAAAGGCGGCACCAAAACTCATGGAATTTATCAAAAATATTATAAAGTTTTAATTCTCCATCAAACAAAGGGTAATGACTCTGTCAGCTTTGTATTGGTAAAGCGTTGCTGCCGACCAAAATGGTTTAGGCAATGGGCCCAACCAAACTTGGCTGGTCAATTAAACCTGCCAAAACGCTTACCATGTGCTTATCATTTCTAATAAGATTTCCATCTATTAGAAGAAACTTTTAAAATATCTGCGACTTCTTAACATAATAATACGAACGAAAACGTCATATCCAACGACACTTACTTTTTAACCACGATGCCACCCCTCTCCTCCTTCCCTCAATAATTCCAGAAAACGTCACGTCCTCACATTGATATTCGTTATCAGTCCGATGCTGCAGTCTTTTGCTTTTCAAAAAATACTGGTTATGGCAATTGTTATAAATATCTAAGGAACTGTTTGAGATGGAGACGCCACCGTGTATACTGAAAGCGTCATCGAGATTTGATGATTTCGAACACGAAGAATCCTGATGATGATGATTTCGCGATAGTAATCGATGGAAACGTTGATTTTCCATTGGTAAAGGTGGTTTTACGTGGTTAGTTTGACATTTGAGGCAAGGTTGATGATTCTGATGCTTCGAAATTTCCAAAAATCTAGTTTTAATGGTCCTTTGGTCGCGGTAGAGTACTTGTTCAAGATGGCACTCCATGGGCACTTTTTCGAACTCACTAGAAGTAAATTTTACGAAGATGACGCACTATTACGAAACCTTAACCGGTATGAACTTGCTGTAACCTCGTAACCGCGTGCTTTGGTGCAATATAACGCGTGCTAGAGACGGTACTTCACGCGGTGTTCTGTGCTTTCTGCGGACTCCACGTCTGTGGATACAACTATATCTATAAAAGTTGGGAAGGTGTGTCGGAACGGGGCGGTGCAAACGGATTTCATGAATGAAGTGCCCCCTCCACGCGGCCGAAGCGTGCCCGGAAGAAAACGTGCTGCTGCTGCTGCCGCCAAGAAGATGCTGCTTGCTGGCCAGAAGAGATTTCGGTTTAGTCTGGGCGAGTGCGAAAAGAGCGCGGTTTGTCACAGGCCACAAAGCTTTGCTTATAAAAATAGATTTTCATCGTCTCAAATTTGACGAAGAGGGATCGACTTACTAATAATATTGTAATTTTCGGGGGTGGCGTGTGCTATTTTTCTTTAATATTCTACATCAGAATATAATAAATGACACGATAACTCCTTCGAGAAACGTTTCCTTAAGGATTATAAAAATCGTTATATTTTTAGTTGTCGCTTAGTTGAACTAACCACTAATCGGCAAGCTTAGTTTTCTTAAAGATCGTCATTTCTCTCTCATTTCCTCCAGACTATAACATCTGGTTAACACTAAATCCATCAAACTTTCTCTATCTCTTTCGACCAGTCTGTTTCTAAGATATACAATGACGTCAATGATTTGTGCGGACCACGCGTCTGTTGTGTAACTGGAATTGAACAATTTTTTTACTGACGTGATTTCGCGAATTTTTTAATGACGACATGGGATACTTGCGATCATGGAATTGTGATTTGTTGCGTAAATTTCATGGAGAATTGGACATATTTATTAATTTAAAAAATATTTTGTCTCATCCTACCTTTGGTTCTAATCGACCAGACACAGACTTGAAGCTCAAGAAATTAAATTAAACGAGTGAACTTTTTAAGGATATTGTGTGACAGATCGAATAACTTGTCACTCGATTAATTATCTAAAGCAAAAATTTCGACAAAAATAGTTGTGCAACCATGTTATCACACAAAATGTTCGTAATCGCATATTTCTTTAATGATGTGATACCTAATATTTGTGAGCATTTCTAAATTATAACGATTGTTAGTCTTCATTTTTATATGCAATAATTATTTATACAAATATTAAGACACAAGAATGACTCACCAGACTTACCGTCGAGACTTGCAACCTCGCAACTTGTAAAAATCTAAAAGTGCAGAGAAATGCCGACCGATTTTTAGGCCGGAAATCCTAATAAGCTGCTACATGGAATTTGGGTGGCCATAATTTTCGTAAAAAAAAAATATTTGCGCAATCGCTCTCCTGACCTACTGCAGTACCTATAATACTGAGTCAACCTAAAATTCTTGAGACAATTGCATCGTCTTGAATTCGATTACAATTTCTAGTTTAGACTGGACCTTGTCCTCTCTTAAATTAATATTTACAATTGCATGATTTACACGCAAAAGGTCTTATATAAAATTTCGGGTTCTTCTATAGTGTTCAAATATTGTCGCATGCTTGAGAATGCATACTAGTTAATTTTTTCTTTGTCAAAATTTAAATAATTCGTAACGTTTAATGGGTACACTTTTGAGAGCTGTCTGTTCTATTCAAGATCGATAAAAAGCGTTTAACTATGTATTAGTTTTTACCAAGAGCGGTCTCTTCTATATCTTAAAGGGAGGTTTTTGACTTTAAACCGACAAACAGAAGCCGCGAAATATAAAGGGTTGAATTTATAAGAAGCGAAGCGAATGGGTTTTGTTCAAATAGAACAAGAAAGTTTTGATGTAGGATGGAAATGAAAAATCATAGAATTGTTAAGTCTTATAAGCAATTATTGATAGTAATTTCTTATGCGTTTGATTCTGCCGCCTATATAACACCTGTTCATATAAGATCGTTCATAGATTGGATTTGACAATAAAAAAAAATAAGTAGACTTAATAAAATATCCTAAAAATATACCCTGATGAACAGACCAGGAATAAGGGCAAGGACCACGTGGAGTCAAAAATTAAAATTTTAAAATATATACGTCCAGGACATCCTGATGAGAAGTAGCGTTTTCTTAATGTTCCATTTACGTCGTATCGAGCCTAAAAAAACTGCAAAGCCATAACTAAATATAGCAATATGGAGTATGTATATCATCTTCAAATTAATAAAAAATATTAAACGGTCACTTGATAGTATTAACATCTGTTTTCCTGGCACTTGTTTGCTTCATTTTTATTGCTGCTCTTAATGCCTTGCGTATTTCAATTCCAGGAGATATTTTTCGTGAAAACAGTATCTATTATTTTAGTCACATCCCGATCGCCCACATTAAAATAATAAAATATGTCTGACCAACGAGATTACCCCGCCTTGTACGATAACAATGTTAAAATTACCCCAGTAGTCCTTTAAAGCCTTACTTACCGAAAATATACAGGGTGGGCCCATCGAAAACAGTCCAGCAAGGTTTACGGCTGTGTACGTGAAAATTAAAAAAAAACCTCGGACCCATAAACTTGTGTTTTCAGGGGGACACGTTTCACTATTAATTTTATTCCTGTAACCTCAACCCCCGGGGGCGGCTACTGCCCTTGTTTTTTCAAATGGGAATGGGTATGTTGTGATATATACTGCACCTCTTATCAAGTACACAGGTTTGTGCGTAAACATTTTTTTTTAGGTAATAAGTATCAGTCAATTCAACTTTATCTTCAGTAAAGTGGTTGATCCAGATCTACATACGATATTTGGAAAAAAAATTGTTTACGCGCAAACCTGTGTACTTGATAAGAGGTGCAGTGAAATGTTTCAAATTCCGTCGCTCGGCGGCGCGTAGCTCAAATTTATAAAATGAAGCGCCATTTTAAAGAGAATTTAATGCCCTTTAAAAAGATGTATCACAACATACCCATTCCCATTTGAAAAAACAAAGGCAGTAGCCGCCCCCGCTAGGGGGGTTGAGGCTACAGGGATGAAATTAATAGTGAAACGTGTCCCCCTGAAAACACAAGTTTATGGGTCCGAGGTTTTTTTTTAATTTTCACGTACACAGCCGTAAACCTTGCTGGACTGTTTTCGAGGGGCCATCCTGTATAGTAAAGCGCACGGTAAACAATATCAATATAAATATGTTTAGTTCGCACGGTAATGTTGTAGTTTGGAGAACTGTTTCCGTTATATGGGTATGTTCCTTTAAAATATTCAGAAAAGTGACTACGTACTTGTATCAGCCAATTAGCCCAATTCAAATTGTAATTTTTTTTTCACTGTAAAATGTTAAATATGTACCTCTTAATGTCGCTAGTTTATTTATGCTCGAATACGTGACACATAATATTTCTCTGAAATATTTACTCCAATTGAAACGTATACGTATCACTTTAATTTACTAATGCGTTAAAGATCTCTATGGAATGATGTAGTAGAAAAGGATTTCAAGATCGCTAAAAATATATTCTTTCTTCTCTTGGTTGTTATTATTTTAAAAGATGGACTTTCTGGCTCTATTAAAGCACTTGCTCAGAGGTGCACTTTTTGGCTGGTAAACTTTATGACCCCATTCACTGGTGTGTCGAAATGAATAGTCAGAAATTTGTCATTATTAAAACAATAAGTGGAAGGAAATGGGGATGCCCCCAACCTCTTATCAAAAATGTAAATAACGTAACTTTTAGTTCCAAGGTAACGTGCACTTTTTAAAAAAAATTACACAAACTAGAACATACAGGGTGATTAAGAGATATTTATGTATTATTTTTTTTATAAGCAAATACATTACATTTTCATACTTTTATCGATTATTATAAAGTGAATTTAGGCAAATTCTTAATTCAATTAATTTATTTTTATAATACTTATACATGAAGACAACCCACGAAAAGATTATTAGATATTAAAACTGGTGGTGTGTCACGTTTTCTTTTCACAACAACAATTACTTTATACTATAATACTAAGGGACCCTTTCGTCTAAACACCTCATACATCCTTAAGAATTAAACCAACACAACAAATTGAAACAATTTTAGGTCATTTTTAATTCTACAGGTAAAATCGTGGATTTAAAACAGACCATTATCAAATATAGTTATAGGGAGGTAAAGAAACTCATAATCTGCTCCAATAGTTTAATGAAAAATTAAAATCAAAAAAAATTTTCTTCTAAATTTTAAAATTTATAAAAGGCTTTCCTTTTTCCTGCTTTGTTTAGTTTAAAACAATGTCATGAGTACCTTCTAATGTTCTTATTTTTTCCACTGAAGATGAAGGTTTGAACCTTCGAAACAATGTATGGTTTTTTGATTTTAATTTTTCATTAAACTAGTGGAGCAGATTATGAGTTTCTTTACCTAACTATAACTTCACTCCACTTCGAGATGGACTATGGAGTTTTTATTCTCTTTCTTAATACTTTTAAATTAATATTTGAGCAAACTTACTGCTCAAGCTTAGTGATAATGTTTTTAGTATATTCATTTTTAAAGTATAGCTAAAAAACCGTCAACATTTCTGTCAAATTATCTGAATCCACATCTTACCGCATCGGTTTTTCAAGTATTACTATAAAGTATGACCAAATTTGGGCGTAGTTCTCAAGGGTTTGTTCTGCAGCGGGTTTTTATCTAGCCCCCTCCCACAAAATTAAATCCTGGATCAACCACTGCAATTACTACTTATTTTGAATAACTCTTATGAAATGATATTATAAGAAAAGTGGCGTGGCATAAAAATTGTTATCATAGATTAAAATCAACATCCGTACCCATGGTAAGTGTGATAGGTAGTCTTAATATTCCTAATTGTTCCCGTTATTTTGCATAACAAAAACCCATAACGAGATAAAATTGGGTTTCTCTATTTTGAAATGCAGTAGAACATATTTTCTTTAACTACGTAATTCATAGTCTTATCTACATGACGGAAAACCACAGAAACAACCACAAAATTATGTTTTTGACGTCACGGGGAGTCCCGAAATAAATTGATATACATTTATATATACCTATTGTATATAATTAGAATTACATATTTAATAAATTATAAAAATATTTTAAATTATAAACGTTTACAATTAAACCAACATAAATATTAGCTAGTAACGGTAATCTGAGACATTACTTGTATTTTTATACAATATAGGATAAGGTAATTATTTTATTTCAACCTTCCAAAGCATCGTATTTTCAAGGGCACAGGGAGCCTGGGTGGCGCTACCAGTCAGGTAATTTGACAAAACATCTCAATTTAAAGCTGCCAAAATTCTTTGCCACCTACTTAGCGACCCTAACATTTTTTCACACCGATTTCACACGTTCTTGGATCAATAAATAACAAAATTATACCCATAGAAAAACACAACACCCCGCCAGCTCGAAAATATTTAACCTTAAGGGCGGTACAGTTTAAAAGGCGCAACGGACTTCCTTTTGGGATGAAATATTTTAAAAGACCTGTCAAGAAGGGCTATTAGTCAGAAGTTTCGGTAGGAAGATTGGTCTGTCTGTCGAGCTGTCGGTAGAACGCTTATCTACAAAGCAATAAAAGATGATTTGTTTTTGGTACATTTTGCCTTAATAACGAGAAATTATTTTCCCATCGGCGTAGGTAGGTATGTGTCGCTACTCGACAAAAATATTCATTTTCCCTTCTCTCAAAAAAATTTCTTGCATTTACATATTTTATCGTTTCGATTTGCCAGGATATGGCGAGTTTATCTAGGTCTGATGAAATGGTGAAAAATAGAGATACGGATTTTTGATTGCTCATTCATAAGTTATAATTAATATTATTTTTCCAAATTTGCATAATGGAGGAGAAAACGTCTCTCAGCCAAGAAGTATTACTTCTTCGTAAATGAGAAATAGTCAGAATAATGTCATAATGAAAATAAAATAGTCATGATATGAGGGTTAATCAAACTCGAAGTTAAGCAAGCATATTGAGGCAGATGGAAAACATAGAGATTATGGAGACTGTGAGAACATACAAGAATAGTTCCGTGTGAGTTTAAATACAATAAAACTTGCGGTCAATAAGATCAAGTGCGAAATACGCAGGTATCCGTTGAAACAACAATACCTTGGTGGCCTAGCCTAATAATGTATCTTCCTAACTTAATAATTCTTTTACGCAAGTCGTGTGAGATGCACACCTACGATATTCATAAATGTGCCATTCTGCTATTTAATTGGGATTTTGATATGGTTTGTCATTGGAAAACAACCATACGTCATAGGGCAATGAATTTGAAAACATGCATGAGCGCGTAAAGAAAGGAACCTGTATAGAATAAAAACTGTATGTTTTAATAGAAAAATACCAAATTCAAAATTAAATGTGATGTTTTTCCGAAAACCCAGCTGGCCGCCAGCTGAACGACATTACCGTAAGTAAATCGCTTGAGAACAAATTGGGGCATAGTTAAATTCCGCCTCGAATTTTGAAGATGGTGTTCCTATACTTTTTTGTACACTTATCAAATAAAAATGTGAAACCTCAGTAAAAATAAAATTACGTTAAGAAAATATCCCTGACGTTTTTATAAAAATCCCTCAAGAGATATAATCTCCCAAAAACCGTAATCAACCAATCGGGTGTTTCAAATGACTCTAGTTTTCTGGAACATGAAAAATCCAGCCTTGATTTCCGCGAAAACAAACGACAATCGATGAGTAACAGCCTTGGCAAGGTTAAGGTAAAGTTCACGGTCGAAATTCGGCCCAACCTAGTTTCCGATGTAGGGGTATGTATGCATAATAATAGTACAGGATCGTATTCACCATAATTACTTGGTTTATGGATATGTTTAGTGCTTTATGAAAATAAAGTGGGGTATGGTCATTTCGTTATAAATCAATAAAAAAATAATTTTAAGTTCAGACGACAGCACAAAGATGCAGAAACAATGGGACATTATTATCGCTACTCTCCTGCTGCTTGTGTCATAAATAATAGCTGTGACTTCTGGTTCCTGGCTTACTGAATAATAACGATTATTACCAATCGATATAACACCACATTTTGGAGTCCTCGCATTATATCACTATACAAAAATGTTAATTGGCGATTTTAAACAAATCAATAAATATTTCTATTGATTTTTTAATCATTTGGGATTCCCACGTCATGTAATAATATTAGGAAATTTTACCGTGATAATGGTCGCGTGTATAAATAAAGAAATTTATTAGGTCAAATGCTTATCATGCTTTGAAATGCATAAAATGTTCAAAATAGTTAGTTGTAGATGGTGATTCTTGTAGGTCGTGCCGAAAATCATATGCTCATAGTCTGTCTCTACCGCACAATATTGTTAATGCATGGAGAGCTTTAATGCGAAGGTAAATTAATTCTTTAAATCTACATTATCTATATCTCGAAAAAAAACATATTTTTACAATTTCAAATTCCCGAGAAGATAAAACACATGCATGGCAACATGGTTTCATAACTAAAACAAAATTTCCATGACCTCCTCTCCATCATTCCATCAGCTGTTCCTGAGGGTGATTTCACTCCAATTAAGCATTAGTGGAATCGGGCTTTCCATTAGTGCTTTAGCGAGAAAACGTATGATTTATACTAGAAGTTTATCGATTCTTTAGTAGCTCTCGTTTAGTGGAATAATATTAGTTGTTTCGGTCAGGACCGGACTTGCTTAAAATATACATATAGCCACTAAAACAATATTCGAAAAAATATCGATTTACCTTTTTTTTTTAATTTGTACTTTTTATGGGAAGAAGGGTATTTGAAGCCCCCAAATAGTACACACATAAAAGTAAGAATAAATTAGCGCCATGAATCGGTGGCAGACAAGATATTTATATTTCGCGGTCGGTACTCTGGAGGTGTTTTGTTCATCTGACAAGCACAATCAAACCGCAAAGCTTAGGGGATAGTAAATCATTTCCATCTCACTCTGCGGTTTTATGACCTACCACGGATATAATAAAAATACCATCATAACTTAGGCGTACCATCACACACGTCCATCTATGCGATGAAGAGATACCATCGTTTTTAAACCCCTTTCATATATAACGTTTTTTAACATATTAACCCCAGTATCGATTATTCTAAAAGGCGGTGCCTATTGAATTTAAACTAATTGAACATGTCCAATATTTTTATTAATTTTCTAAAACTCTTCTCTGTTGCATGCAAAATTTACCGGTGTATTTAAGCGGAAACTCACATAAAAATGTATGCCCTTCAAGCAAAGACTTGGAGAACAACAGAATTTCTACCGGATTTCAAAATAATACGCCTTAAACCCCAAACAATGGCGATGTCGTGTTATTCAAATACCAAAAATTTTCTACGAAACTCGATGAGCATCACGAACTCAATGGAGTCGCCGGCGAACGAGACGGAATGTTAGCGCCAGGGGCCAAAATTTCGGAAATTCAATGAATGAATCGGCGCCGTAAAAAAAATTACGTGTCGTATCGTTTTCCGAGAAGTTTTTCGGTTTATTATAGGATGTCGTTTGTCCGCGATTGGTCCTTAAACATTGTTGTAAGAATATGTAATATTGGATTCCAAAATGAAGAGTATACCGAGATATTAGACACTAAATAACAGAAATGTTGATGATTTTTAAATTATGTGGCGTGGGCGAAAATATATATAGAAGCAGACCCAAGGAATCCTTAAACACACAGACTATCGTCGTTACGCGTCAACATAATTCACGCCAAAGGCGAGGAAGTGGTACTTCTCCTACTTCCTCTGAATATCCCCCACTGCTTAATAATCATTTTGGGAATATAGCCCGTATTTTAAAGAGATCATCTTCACTGGCCACCAACAAATTTGAGGAATGAGATGCGGAAAAAGTGGCTGTTTATATCAAACTATATAATAATTGTTTAAATCGGTTTAACAGGAACAATGCGGCCTGATGTACGAAGAAGCCGGGTACGTACACCTGCTGTTGAAATATAGAGATAAAAGTGCCAAACTGTAAACGGTACAAATGTAAGACAAATATTAAAGATAAGAAAAACCACAATCCGTGCCTAAAAACCGAAATGCGACCACTTAACATACTATGTAGGTAGAAATGTATACATGTTGTAAATTTCTTTGGGAAGATCGATGAATGAGATAACAGAATTACCTGGGAAGGTTGCTCTTTTCGAACAAAGGACGGGTCCTCGACTAAGAGATATTTTTATGTTTTTGGCCGTTTTATGGTTATTTTAGTCGTGTTGTCGGCAGAAAAATTCACACAAGAGGCAGATTTTGCAAACACATTAAACAAGTATTTAAACAAAACCAGAGACGCAATATTGTCAGCACCGATGAAAAACTGGCTACATAATTACTCGAACGAAATAACCAAATACCGCTTATTAATCATGCCACTGGACCTGGTGAATCTAACGAAATATTCAGCAGTTTTTCTCGGAAGCCCGTTTTTTGATCAGTTATCACGTTCGTTAACAGTGTGCGTTATTTGCTATATTTAAATTTTCTAATTTCCGGAGTTGAATCATCTTTTTAGTAAGCTAACTGAACACAAGAAACGTATACCTGCTGCTAAAAATATGTAGATTGTGGTCAGATATTAGTCAACAAAAATTTTAATTAAGAATGCTGCATATTTGTTACGACCGTGAGTATGAGCCAGACCGTTTCATTTTTTGCTGCCGGAGTATTCAGTTCCTAGTAAGAAATATCGCATTCATCATAATTCGATAATTCTACGAATACCTGCTACATTTTTTTATTAGTGATACATTTGTCAAGGGATTCACAAAACGTATAATATACATATTTCTACACTATATTGAAATAATCTTATTTTATTTCCACCGCGCCAAGTAAAAGGATAGATTTGATTGATGATATTTTCTCTCAGTTTGCATCAATGGCTTAAATATTGCCAAACTTTCTTGTATTAAATTTTATCGCTCTGTGTGTGTCTTCTTGCAGGAAATGCCATGCATCAATTTGCTGGTCTACATCTACCGCAGAGTCCAAAAACCGTGTTAGATGACTTTTAAATGATTGTATGAAATCTGAAACGACTGCTTGCTGCATTTAATGAAAAAAATATTCCTGAGAAAACCAGTGGGGGTCCAGTTCCCGAAGAAAGAAGAATCCTTTTGTCAAATTTTGGCGCCGCTACCCATTATGGTTCCTCCTTTCATGTGTGAAATATGTCCGAAATCATGCCGAAACAGTCTTTAAAAATATCGTTTTCGCTTTTGTTAGATTTATGGTGTCATTTTGGTTTTTAGGAGGTGCGGTACTGAATTAGTTATCTGTTGTTGTATATTCAAGATACGAGACCAAAGGAGTTGTTACTTTTTCGTCACTAAAGTGTCGGCTGATGTTATGTTTAAAAGTACAGGTATCGACGCTGAAAAGCAGGGCATATTAGCCATTTCTCCTGTCATATTATATTTATATATGAACCTTATTATTGACTGGGAAGATGAGATTCGATACACTTAAAAGCAATGGATCAAAAAACAAATGTTAATTTCAATATCCCAGTAATTATCATATTACCATTGGTGACATAAACGAAGCATGGCAATAAACAAACAAAACAAGGATCTGTGTCATCCAGCAAAATACAATCAGATATTTAGGACAATTTTCCACTAAAGTGGACACACATACACGTACGTAACCCAGGTGATTCACCTAATCTCTCTTTTTTATACCGCTATTGTTAATGTCATCGCATTATTAAAACAATTGACGGTGGCAGTCCCCTCACGAATCTCTGCGGTTTTTCAAACCCATTCGCCTAAAAAATCTATCTTGGATTTACCAATTGATACTCGTTATCGGAGCATCTACTTAGAAATTTCCAGCATGCTTAAAGACATGCCCGCACCCATTAATTACTTGCAGTTTAGCGTCGTGAAATCATGCAAGCAAAATTATTTCGAAATAAATTCCCCTTTTTGCGGCCGTAACAAAAATCGAATTCACTATTCTAACGAATTTACGTAGGTACTATAACTATTTTTTCTATATTTCTCTGTAGTATTACTTTCGTGAAAATGCCACAAATCAACAGCAATTATCATCAAAGCGAGACGCAAGAATAATTTGAGTTATTTAAAGAGACCCGTAAATTTACCGATCTTCTATACAATAAAAAGAAATTATATGTAGTTCTATAATGATTATTCTGAAAGAGTGACTGACAACTGAACAACTGATTTAATTGCATTCAAAATAAAGCGATTAATATACAGCTTACGGTATTGTATATAATCACAAATGTAGGTTACTGTAACAAAACAATAACCTGAACATACGACTCGTTTAGCCACCTGCCAACTCCTGCTGCGACAAAATATTGCACCAGACAACCCATATGGGTGCTCGTGGTGACATACAGGAAGTACCAGTGGGCGGAATGCAATGTTTAACCGCCCTCGTGAGCTGTTGTACCGACATGAGTCGGTATTCGGCGTTCAAATAATATTAACTACAAGTCACATTAAGACGTATTATTCTTCACAGGTAATTAAAGAACTAAAATGTCCGTAATTGAAATGAAGGGGTGCAGGAAAAGACAGCGGGATCTCCATCCATTTGAACCGAAATGTATGGTATCCATGCGAATAAGCGGTAAATGACAACTATTTTATAATTTTCGAAAACGTATAATCTTAATGTTCTTTCTAATTTACAGATATTTACAACACGACGCGCTCGCGAGGTATTTATTATTGGTTTAAGAAAAGGAATGAAGGGGCCCTAAAGCCGTAATTGGAAACGCCATAAAATCCTCACGTGATTTATTGTTACCACGTGATCAATAGCACGAGACTCCATGACGTAAAAGTGAGTACGTGCAAATACGAATGTCAAACGGAGTGTTTGACGACACCAAGTGCTCTTTTGCCGACAGGAACTTTTAAACTCGATAGTTATACGCCCATCGCATGCTTAAGTTGGGAGAACACAATCACCGACATTGAATGCATAGAGTAGGTATTATAAGGGCAACCGACTGTGAAGGAAAGGCGCCTAATATTGGGATGGCACCTGTATATCTTCTATCATCATCTATTAACCATAGGCTTTTTGGTTACAATATTTTAAATATTTTTGAGTGCATGTTATAGAGAATATTCTAGAGCTGCTTTATAATAGAATTTTGGTTTTGTTTGAAGATTAGAGACAATGCTGTATCGTCATGAGCGATAGACATATTTTGGACTGCCATTGTCTTTATTTATTTATAATACAATGTTTCAACGAGCTCTGAACCGTGAACAAGTGACTTAAGTTCATTATTTTCATTACATTCCCATAAGTTTCTGTTAAAGTAAACTTACTCTAAAATTATAATCTCGGTGGTTTATCGGTATAGAAAAAAAACCTGAATATGTACACCTCTAAATTTCTCGGGAGCTTGGAAGATACAATCGTTTGTCAGTATCCGCAAGAGAAATTCTATTGAATCATATAATATTGTAAATTATTATTTGTTTTTTGCGATTGAACTTCGAATATCAAACAGGAACCGAATGCCGAAATTCCAATTCAAAACGTTCTTGTGTAACTACATAGTCGACTCATCGCTGAAGAAATTCCTCGGGCATGTAATTTGACCTCATTTTGATGCATCATTCTGTCCGTGTACGTTTTTTCCCATTTCTATTTTGTAATAAACTACTTACTTAGTTAACATGCAAGATCCAAAAATATAGAAAATTTAGTTTGGGTACCAAACACAATAAATCCCACCCCAGCAATAAAGAATAAATGGGAAAATATTCAAGGATATTATATAAATACAAATCACGCGATCCAGACTCGCACTTGACCGGTTTTTTATCCGGATGCGTCATCTCGAGGTCCGAGTTGAACAATAACTCACAAAAATACAATTTCTAACAGTTGCCTGGACAAACGTTATGTCCTATATGATTCAGAACCGATTTTTTGATATAGGATATTTACTTATGAAATGTAATGTCATCATAATATGAACTCATCCTCCTTATTGTTGTGGTTATTTTTTAATGCCTTAATCGCCGTTTAATGTGGCTTCAAAAAATTCCAACCAAGGTTGGGGGTTTCCCACTTTCGCGCCTGTTAATGTCTTTTTTTAAAGGTGATTTAATTAATATGACATAGGTAACCCGCAAAATCAAATGTACTAGTCAATTAATTCGTACAAAATGCTCTATTTCTCTACATATTTTTTTGTTAGCAATTAGAAGGGATTTATGGTAGCCCAAAATTCTTATCGAATCGAGTTATGAATGACATGGTGATGCGTAACAATTTCATAACCAGGATGCTTTTAATCTCGGAATTTTAAAGGTTCATAAGCAATTTCAGATGAACACAACCGTTTTTGGTATGTAATCTTCATTCGTTCAAGGAGAGATTTTAAAATGTGAAAGGTCTTTGTTTTCTGACTTATTATTTAAGTATTTGGTTCGGTTCCTGTTGCATATAGATAACATAACGGTTACTTGTTCTCGATCGATTTCGTGATGCATGGTATAAAAATTTCATAAACGACAAAGACGAATATAATTTATATATCGATAGCCGTTTAGTCTTTAATGGCCACGCTGAACGATGATGGTTGGCGGCGGCGACCGCTGGAAAGATATTTTCAGATCTTTGTATACTGACCCCGAGTGGTGAGCGTGGTGAGCTGTCGAGTCGCGCAACGCCCATAACGCATCGAACTTAATTTACTTGGATTCATGATTAAAAAGACTAATAACATTTATCCAATTGATCAATCAAATATTTAGTAGCCACAGTTATTTTTCAGCTTTCAAATCATTCAATTAAAATTTTCTGAATAAATATCAGCCACATTGCATGCTAGACGTAAATTTTTGAACACCTACTGAGAACGAAGTAGGTTAATAAATCACCATTCTAGAGCTAAATTTTAAGAACAATTATTACATGTATCCTTCTTGCGATCTCTTTAACCGTTTATAAAAAAGAACCGCTAGGCCCTTGCATTGGCGTAACTAGAATGATTTTGTAAAGCGGGGTGGGTGGCTAGTCTAGCCCCCCCTTAGTTACGCCTATGGGCCCTTGTGAATACTGATTACTTGATGAGAATGGTTAATATTTCAATTCTCCAACAGTCGATTATTTTCTGTATCGGAAATTATACGTCTATTAATTTTAGTAAAGTATAAATATATGAACATTTTCACTAGTACCAGGGTATGGTATAAGCAACGTAAATACCAATGAAAATGCATAAGCAAGGTGGACTGCAACCTTTCTCTTTCATTTAAAAGTATATCTATACGATGTTTAAGAGTTCACCCATCGTAGGCGTGTATTCTAAATATGTATATAACCCTTTCAGAAATTTAGTTGTAAGAAGAAACCCATAGCGTAGTCAGTAAAATTATACAATTAGTTATTTTGGGAGCAGGCCATGCCCTGACCTACGATTGCCGGAATATGTTCATTCACAATAATATAAAATTTGATGATCCTTTTGGAATTTACATAATTCACACACTCAAATATATTTAACATAACTGGTAAAGCTAAAGGTGAAAACATGTTGTTATATTTGCGTATTGAATTAAGTTCCTAACAAAATTAGACTACGATTATTTTCGTAAAGTTGCTTTTCAGAAATGGGGGAGACCCGGAAGTCTGGCAGTTTATCATTGGAAAAACAGTTAATTAGATGCTTGTATAAAACATGTAATGTTATGTGATAATATGGAATCCCTGAATGTTGCCTAACAAGCCGCCGGGCGTAATTTCGACGGAAACAACCTTTTAGTAAAGATAAGAGAGGGGACCTTAAATCTCAAATGAAATTTCGACGGTACTGTACTTTATCTTTAATAATCGCTGAAAAAAAGATGAGAGAGATATACAGGTTCTTTCCTATAAATAAAATATAGAAGCATACATTCCCAATTCATCAATAAATCTAATAAAGTACGTAAATATTTAAAACAGACGGGAATTATCATGTTATACTCATGACAACATAAGAAAACACACAGTTTTAATAAAGCGACGATACGCGCAAATTATGACGATGGTGATGTTTTCAATCTTGTTTTTTACTACTGGGTAATTACTTTTAAAAAAAGTTATGTGAAATAAATCCCAATCATCAAATATTGTTTTTGTTTAGTATCAACGTTTTGATATTCAGTTTTGCAGTAGATATATTTCTATCTATCTCAATCTTTTTTCCAGCGATAATAAAGGATAAGGGTAAGTACGGCGCACTAGATGAGGCCAATAACCAAGAGAGGAGGAGCTAAAATTTCGCATATAAAAAATTAGAATGATCCTGACCCACATATTATTATGCTGTACACCTTGAACTAAAGTTTAACTCAACTAAGAATTTTGTCATCGCATGCAAAGGCTAATAAAGAAAAGGGATGGGTATATTGTCATATAGAGGCAATGAAGTGACCTAAAGTTGGTTGTTTAATATTCTTGTCGTGTTTCGCCAATAAAATAAGGAAAAATGAAAAATAAAGATTATTATTGATGTCCCTGCGTGTTTACAATGTCCTCATGTAGGTGCTTTACGTCATTCAATGCTGAAATTATCACGTTATATTCTTAAAACAGACCTTTATCAGAAATATTTATGGCTAACTAGATCCGAAGTATAATAAATAAATTCATTTGTTGGTACGGTTTGCTATTTTCTTTGAAATCGTATTTGGAAAATGGCCAGCTTAAATTCTTACGTAATAGGTACTCTTAAATTAATATTATTTTCAAAATTTTATAGCACAAGCTAAGGACTATTGTTTATATTAAGTCAAGTTATCTGAATCCGCACCATTTGTAGTATTTACTAGAAATTATTAACCAAATGTAGCAATTTTGGGAGAGGTTCTCAAAATTTTTCTTTCCTTCTGCTGCAAAATCAAATCCTGGATCCGTCACTACGTACCACCGGAGGCTATACTTGCGACTACATAATTCCACATTATAATAAAACTAACTTTACTTCAATAGCTCAAAAAAACATAATATTCTAATACAATAATTCAAATCAGAGAATTTAGATTCTAATCGTATTTATTAAAAAGGTTTTTACGCAATACGAATGAATTTCCAAAATACGCAAAACCCAGTGTTAGAACTCATTCATAGCGAGAACAGACCTTGATCAGGTTTATACATATTATGATTCATGATTAATGGATCATGAAATGAGCTGTATCGTGTAGGTATACCGTAACACAAGCGCTTATTACGAATCATATTTAATTAAATCATCACTATAGTAAATTCCCCTTGCCAGTCACTAGTAAAATCCCTTGCGTAAGAGACGTATAAAAAAAAGTAAATCTGTAAAATCTTCGATTGTGTAAAAATTACAATTTTTTAACTTACCTTATATAGCTTGCTCTGCTAAGTGGACAAAGTTGTTACCTGCAAAATAAAAAACATTCCATATTTATAACAGCACTGAAATTTCTATAGATATTGTTTCTTTCTAGTGTAAGAAAGAAGCCAATCATCCGATTTAACTAGTTCTCAAATTAAATATTGTAACTAAAAATGTTATTTTTAACTGAAAACTAATTTTACAAAATTGTAATATAACTTGTATTTTATGTGACAATAGAAATCCAACTGACTCGCGGGCATCTTGGGTATTGACGCTTGTTCAGCGATTTTGGAATGTCTTGAGATTGTAATACTATACCGAAGGTAAAGGTAATATAATTTAGGAAACAATACTGCTAATATTTCAGGGTGTGATTCCTTAGGTCATTTTATAAAGAAAATTTCATATGAACAATTTTTGCTAGAGGGTGTTGAATTTTTATTTTTTTTTAATGGTTATTTTTTAATATCTCCGAAAGTACGTTAGATATTATTTTCAATTTTGATATGTGTTAATAGGATATAGAGCCACAAATCTTAGTTAGAAAAGTTATTCAAATGTTCCACCAGTGGCGGCCCTGCAAACATGTCCTCTGATATTTCTTACAAAAAAGATGGTACGCCACTGATATTCTTCCATATGAATATCTTTTCTGATTAGCCTGGTCAATTCTACACGAAAACGGTCTCTTGAGGTTTTCTCGTCAGACGCACCGTTCTTGATTAAAACCACTAAATTCATATTGAAACTCATTATTACTAACATTGATAAAATATTAACGATACATTTTGTTTTATAAAAATTTCAATATGTGAACGAGTGGGCAATTCGATGCGAAGACGGGGGGGGGGGGGGGGTTTGTTCGGGTTTGTTCGGGTTTGTTCATTAATATTTATCAATGTTAATAACAATGAGTTTCAATATGAATTTAGTGGTTTTAATCAAGAACGGTGCGTCTGACGAGAAAAACTCAAGCGACCATTTTCATGTAGAATTGGCTAATCAGAAAAAATATTCAAATGGAAAAATATCAGTGGCGTACCATCTTTTTTGTAAGAAATATCAGAGGACATGTTTGCAGGGCCGCCACTGGTAGAACATATATCCTATTAACACATACCAAAATTGAAAATAATATCTAAAGTACTTTCGGAGATATTAGAAAATAACCATTTAAAAAATAAAAATTCAACACCCTGTAGCAAAAAATTTAAGCCGTTACGGACATATGTTCATATGAACTTTTCTTTATAGAATGACCTAAGGAATCACACTGTATATACTTTTTCTTTCTTGAGATAGAGACAAAAATTAATATTTCCTGGAATTTAATGAAAATTTTCGACACACCAGTCCATATTTTAATACAATTTTCGTTTTTCCGCTGAAATTTACCATTATATGAATACGCAGTTGGATTATTCCAAATTGCAAGTATGATCGCTGTATTCTGCCGCGTCGGCCAGTAAATTCACAGCATTTTGTTCAAAGAGTTGTTTTTATTGTTTAGGGAACCCAAAAAGACTTGACGGTTGGAAGCACCCCGGTCAGCAGTTCAAATGACACATTTCACAGTGCGTTTATGAAAATGAATCGCGTAGGACACGACAACTGAGACGGTCGCGCGGTTCTTGACCTGACAGCTTTTGTTTTCCGAAAGAGAGAGAGAGACCAAATAGTCGACTCAAGGTTATTTTTGTATATTGCTTGCGTGCCTACGTTCAAGAATATTTTAATCTAAAATTGACAATACACTTACACCTAAGTCACTCGTTTCTTATATTATGTGCGAGCGCAAACGTTGGAATGATCGCTAGCAGTTCTGCCAACATCAAAAAGTTCAGAATAACAAACCAGTTAGTGTATCAAGTACATCCTTAAAATAATATATTTTTCAAAATTTTACAGCATTTATAGAGCTCAAATATTTTTTTTCCTATTCCTTTTGCACGTAGATAATATTTAAACGATAATTACAGAACTTGAAAATATCCCCTGCTTCAATCTTTTATCATTTTTAGTGAGAAAATGACCGTATTTGAAAATTAATTTAAAACATTATCGCGGGCAAGTTTTAATTATAAATTTAGCAAATTCATATCCAAAGCTAGACTTTAGTAAAAATTTACTTGATTTCTGAAATAGTAGATTAGGGAACGAGGCATGTGGCTTTAAAATTGAAATTTTTATCGAATTGAAATTGGCACTAAAACCTCCTTGATGCATTTGTCTTGTTTATAACATAATTAAATTCGTATTGTTGGGATGGTTTATTACCGCAGATTTTATTATTAGTGTTATAGCCTCTTGGCCGCAGATAAGCGCACGGGTTTATAGCGCGTTTTAGAAAAAATTGCCTTAATTTAGAGTTATATTTGTTGATAAAAGGAGTTATGGCTCTTTTGTCTTTCAGATCAGATAAAAGATTTTAATTGATTGTGCCCACCTTGGAGATTCGTTTCATCGAAAGAAATTCCACAAATTTTAATGTAATTTAGTCACTTAATAGAAATGGATCCTAAAGTATCTGTCGAGTAGAGTTTGAGCCAACAGAACGACAGACAGTACGACAAACCGACGAACATTGGAAACATGCTATTGTTATCGTCTATAAGAAACTCAAGTACATCCTTAAAAATGTTTAAAACAGATATTCTTTCCCCTTCCTTCTTGAATACTGGGCTTGGACTCTGGAGTTCGTAGATTCAAACCCCACGGAAAAAAAAATTTTAAACTTGCAAATTATAAATTTAGCCATGCACTTCTCTCAACTGAACTAAATCTAATATTAGAATCCATTAGAGTCATTAGACCATAACATTTTATGATCTGCGAATATTATGTATGTATACTATACACGTTAATTAATAATTCACTATTTTTAGCAAAGTTTTTTATATTATTGTATAATTATAAACCTCCCAATAAATAGAAAAAAAAATGTGTGAATAATAGTATTTTAAGGATGCGAGGCGGAAATAAGGTTGCATGTGATAATACTTTACTCACTAGTTTCTTACGCTAAGACTCTTGATGTAAGGGTATTGATTAAATTAGAATTTGTGAATTATACAGGGTGGCCCATCGAAAACAGTCCAGCAAGGTTTACGGCTGTGTACGTGAAAATTAAAAATAAACCTCGGACCCGTAAATTTGTGTTTTCAGGGGAGGACACGTTTCACTATTAATTTCATCCCTGTAACCTCAACCCCCCTAGCGGGGGCGGCTACTCCCCTTGTTTTTCAAATGGGAATGGGTATGTTGTGATACATCTTTTTAAAGGGCATTAAATTCTCTATAAAATGGCGCTTTGTTTTGTAAATTTACAGGGATGAAATTAATAGTGAAACGTGTCCCCCTGAAAACACAAGTTTACGAATCCGAGTTTTTTTTTATTTTCACGTAGACAGCCGTAAACCTTGCTGGACTGTTTTCGATGGGCCACCCTGTATAGTGAGTAAATGTTATTACAACTAAGGACGCATCATCCTTAAATAACATTTTTTTTAAAGCACACGACTTAGCAAAAGATAGAAGCAATCGTGATTCCCAATGAAACGATTACACTATTTAATTTGTACTTAATTAGGTTTTTAAAGTAAATATTCTAATTAACTAATTAACAAATTACAGGTTTTAAAGAATGTATAATTAGCCTTTTCACAGGTAATTAAATCTACACGTATCCCGCCCGATTATTAGCAATAAAAAGTACGAAAAAATCGTGTTTCAATATACATTATAGGTGTTTTAATTTCATATATTTATAATTTCGGGGGAGGATAGTATGTACTTAGTTCAAAAGTTCTAGATAGATTGCTTCATTTATTTAACATGACTTTTTCAATCAAAATAATAAACCGTTAGTTATAAAACAGTATCAAGAAATCCAGTATAGTTAAATAGGCACCCACATGAATATTTAATTTTTGCATGAATTAAAATAACTAAATGAGCAAAACATTGAATATTTTAAATCAAGTGAACAGTGATTTTTATAATGTAATAATTTGACGTCATATACAATGTTTAAGATTATAAGTCAATTGTGCCGAAATATTACGGTACCGAAAATGTACATAATTAATTATAACATCGTTAAGACTTAAAAAAAACCCCGTGCCGTGGTTTGCTGTATTTTTAGATTATTTATCAGGAATTTCCGTTTTGTTTTAAATTTTTATAAAATTAAAATTAGGGAGCCGACATTTAGCTTGGTACAGCAAGTATGACACACGCAACAACTATTAACATAATAATTAATACAATACTATAAATAAAATAAAACAGGAAAATCTAACAATTAGAAATTTCTATAACGACTAAGTCAAGTCGACTCTGCCTACACTTCTCGCACCCACCCTAATATTAGAGACGTTTTGCGAATTGATCGATTTCTTCAACGCAAAAGTCTTCGAAACCACATGTCGTACAATTTCTGATCATGTGTTGTGTACTGAGATGAAAAATACATGTTTCCAACGACCCAATTTTTTTTACAAGAGATGTCAAGTTTCTTATGATGAATCGTATTTTCTAGACAAGCAAAAACGTTTATTAAGAGTGACTTTTTTTCGTATCTTTCAATTTTTAGTCCATTTGTCCTCTTGTAAACCCCATCCGTGGACATACTGTATACAAATTAATCTTGTATAACAATGTCCTTAAAAATGACAATTAAACAATTAAGAAACATTAATTTTCTTTCGTACCAAATTGTTGAGTAATTTAACGTCTGTATAAAATGGCGAAGGAACAAATCAAGTGTGCAGGAAATTTTCCAATAAGCAGGAACGAATCGAAATAGAAATTTGCCTGCTGGTGTTTAGCATCGGCAACCGGTCTAGCTTATAGAACGTTTATTTTCGTTGTTTGCGTTTAGATGGCGCCAGAAAGTACATATCATGTATGTACATACACCGTTTAGAAATGTCCGGTTAAACGTTGCATTCTTGCGTCCATGGACAGCATTTCCTAGCTTATAGGCGTTTTTTTTTCAGGATCTCCAAAAAAGCAGATGCAAGCGGATACAAATCTAGTCTTGGGGGGTTTAATAGTTTATTTAACATTATTAAATAAACTCAATAATATTGTCAAAACCAAGGTTTGTAAGTACGTACGTACGTACATATATTCCCAAATAATAGGATTTAATTCTCCTTTGGAGCATATTTGAATCAATTCTTTTGTTTACAGAAATTGTAAAAAGTTTTAATTAATTTTAACAAAGATTGAAATTATTAAGGCAGGACTAGGCGCCGGGTAGCACGCCTTTACACCTATTTTCCCATTTTCCCGGTTCAGCTTATCAAAGGAAATTGTTTTATTCGAAAAATAAGTGGTTTAGAGAAATGGGCTTCCTAAAAATAGTTTCAGCCTATTATGATACAAAATTTGGGTTCGATAATTTTACTGCAGGATTGATTATTTTTCGGTTTGAAAAATGAAATAACGTTAAATAAATTTTGACATTATAACAAATAACTTTTGAACGAATGAAGTTAATTTATAAACAAATATGAACAGTGGATAGATAATATCAACTAAAATGTTAATTTTTTTTTTAAAACTCTAATGGAATTTTTATGTAGATTTAAAAATTGATTAATTTAAAACAGAGGTTATTACTAAAAATAAATTATTTAGCACTGAACATAGAATATCCACCATAATAATTATGCAATCGCGTGCAAACGCTAGACCTGTTAGGTCTAAAAGAATCCTCGAATACGAACATTATTTCCACTGGACTATCGATTTGCCCCGTTTTTACATAATAGAAATAATAAACCATACTACTTAGAATAGGGCGAATCAACCGTTATTTTAGGATAAGTTTGTGTTTAAAATTTTCAGTAGGAAGATCCTTAAATTTAAGAAGTAATAATATGTAAATAAAAGTTGCACTGACCTTAAAGGAGTAATTAATAATAATAATATTGCACACCACTGGCGGCGATAAGGGGCACACAGGGCGCGTCAGGCCGGGAGGAAACTAGTTATAGAAGATGCCCTGCGGATCGACCAGAACTTTTTTCTTCTTTTTTTTAGAATTTATAACAGGGAACTACCAATATTGGTATTTTTTAAATTCCGCTACGAACAAAAAACCCTTCATTCTAATAAGCCGTCATAGGCCTAGACTGTTAAGTAGGCACGCAATGAATGGTTACTTAAATTTTAAATTAAAAAAACATAAAATTTGCACGATGAATGATTTTAAATTTGAATTTACACCCTTAATCATTTATATACGCTTAAATTGTATGTGGTTGCTTTAAGAGATATCCTATAATTGATAAATACAAACAAATGCGCAAACTCACTGTATTAATTATAAAAATTGGAAGGAAAATGTAATACAGTCAACATATTTCATTGATTCCTTTATTGAATAACAAAAATGTGTCACTATTAATAGCTCCATTTATATTTTAATTGACTAAGCGTGCCTACATGATATAGGTAGGCATTGTTATATACCGTGGCATAATAAATTATAAAATTGTTCGTTACTTGTCTGGCCCCTGAAGACTATACTATTAAAATTAAGAATTCTATTTTTGACACAATATATAATACCCATATGCCTTCTTATATATGACATACCTTAATCTCATAATCATCAATAATTATTGCTGTTATGCTGTGTTAATTATCCAAATATTTTCAAGGTAAAGAAATAAACAATACCTGGTTGCTGTATAATCATTATTATGCTTCTATTATATTATCTGAATTATCATTTTTACTGTTGTGAATATAACTAAATTATATCACAAAGTTAATTAAATAGTACAGTCGAGTTCAAAGGTTAGGAAAATAAGACAATATTGAACTAAATAATTGTGCAAGTTCCTGTCTTTTTTGGTAAACTGATGACTAATACCAGTCAGTAAACTTTCCTGGCCTAAAGATGTAACTAATTTAAAAAAAAATGCGATTTGACACTCGAATACCATTCATCTTAGGTTTGGAAAATATTTAAAATGGAGGAAAAGAACGTAGACCAGTAGCGCAGTGGGTGGGCAGCAAAAGTATGTATTATTTCGGGTATAGGTACAGATTTATGTATACTTTCTTTTATATTTTTTGATAAATTTAGCAGCTTGGGTTTGTTGGGCGCTCGCCTAAAACCACGCCCACCCCTTGCGCCGCCACTGACGTAGACAGAAATCAGGCATTATTTCATAACATAATAATAATAATGTAGCAACCAATTGGCATATGTATAACTTATTATCATTATTCATTCGAAAAAACAAATTACCTAAAAATATGAAAAACACACTTACCAAATAAATTCGTTATGCTATGCTTGAGGTAGATCGAAAACGATAACGAAAATCAAATTTTAACTTGCCCGGTTAACCTACAAAATCTCCATAACCAAAAAACTATTTTTAAAAAAATTCGCCGGGATCAGCTGTTTCACCACGTTTCTACCTGATTAGCGTGTAAACAAAATATAAATACCAGAAATACGTTTAAAATATTAAACAGATAGTCAGTGTCTCCGTTGGTGACGTCGACTCACGTGAAACTTGTGCGGTTTCCACAGTTATTCAGCATGAAAACTAACGCCGAGCGAGGAATTATGTTACGTAATAAGTTGGGGGGCCTACGATCTGAACGTAGCCAAAGCGTCCAGAATAAAAATCGCAGAGCGTAGTACATTTTTTGGGACTAGAATCTGAATTTTAACAGATATAATTATGTAGATGATAGAGTGATGAGGATTATTATTTTCTCATCCAACTGCACTATTTATTCGGACTTAGTTTACGTAAACAAACGGTCGACTTAATAAATGAAAAATTGTATGCTGGCCATGTGAAACATTGCATATCATTATTCTACTTAATGTTCGGAATTCATTTAAAACTCCGAAAGAAAATTGGCCACTTCTAAATTACTAAAATTATATCCCTAAATTTGTGGGTAGATACTTACACTGTGTCAAAATCAAATAATCGTTCGTGTCTCAACAGTAACTATTTCGTACTATAATAGGTTTGTCAAGAAAGCGTCGGCGTATGAGTCGACCTTGCCTGGTAATAATAATAATAATTTTTTTTCATATATAGGATAATCCCAAATTTTTATGATTGGCGTCGCGTCTAATCCGATTGAAGTAAAAAAATTTCCATAAAATAACTGACTCCATTTTTAGATAGACTTTAAAAATCCTCAATTCAAATTTTAGTATCGCAGAATTTCAAAAGAACGAATCGATCTGTTTAATAATGCCAACGCTTAATAACAAAATAAAACACAACTCGATAATAATTACTCGAATTAAAACGGACGCCATCATTCCGGCACTAACAAAGTAGCAATAATTATCAATTCTTAGGAGATATAATACGACCGTGTAAAAAAGATTCCACATCATCGTCCGCCATTATACCTTTTTTCGACCAATTAAATCAATGCCAATAATTGGCAGTATATTTCAATGACTTGGCGATTTGCAGCGGACGCCCTTCTGTCAGAAGATTGATTTGATATTGGCGGACGAACGAACGAAGATTGATTTTTAATTATTTTTATGAAAGGCTTTGTGAGGTAGCGAATAATCCGCGAAGAAAATGTCCGGGGCCAATCATCCTTAGAGAAAGAATCATGCACCCTGCGGCAACAAAAAGTTTAACTTTATTCACAGTCTAAGGTAAGTCTTATAAGTCGCTTCTTTATGTTAATCTGGCTTAGAATGTGAATTAAATGGATTTTTTTTTCAATTCTCAACATTAAAATGGCTAATTCCCAAGTTTTAAAATGGGAAAATTATATTCTGAATTATGTACTACGTACCCAAATATCGCTAATTCAGCTAGCGGGGGCGGCTACTGCCCTTGTTTTTCAAATGGGAATGGGTATGTTGTGATACATCTTTTTAAAATGCATTAAATTCTCTTTAAAATGGCGCTTTTGGAGCTACGCGCCGCCGAGCAACGGAATTTGAAACATTTCACTGCACCTCTTATCAAGTACACAGGTTTGTGCGCATTACTAATGAATGTCAACAAATTACACCAGATGTCACAATGTCCGAGAACACTTTGAACATTTGTTGTACTATTGTATGGAGGTGAATGGCGGATATTTTCAGCATTTAATAAGATAACAGTAAGTATTACTCAATAAAATTACATTTTTAAAACGCAATTTCTGGCGGCGCCTAGCTCAAATTTACAAAACAAAGCGCCATTTTAAAGAGAATTTAATGCCCTTTAAAAAGATGTATCACAACATATCCATTCCCATTTGAAATGACAAGGGCAGTAGCCGCCCTCGCTAGGGGGGTTGAGGCTACAGGGATGAAATTAATAGTGAAACGTGTCCCCTGAAAACACAAGTTTACGGGTCCGAGGTTTTTTTTTTAATTTTCACGTACACAGCCGTAAACCTTGCTGGACTGTTTTCGATGGGCCACCCTGTATATAAAATGTAATGCGTAATTACGTCCGAAAGGCATATTCCTATTTTTCCCCCTATTTACAACGGTTTTCACTGACCTGTACCATCGTGTGAAAATTTTATTAAATTTGACCGGGCCAGTTTTCAAAAGTGCATTACCAACATTTTTGCCTCGTATATTTTCGAATTTTGATAAAAGTCACTGTTCACAAGCAGCAAGGCATGTGGGCCGATTTAAAAATATTTCTTAAGGCAAGAATATATAAATCACCCCAATTGTATTCATTTCACTATAATATGCACACTTCACATACAAGATGTAAATATTTAACAAACTAAGTATGCATAAATCACAAAAATATGCAACATACCACACCAGCAAAAATCTTGCAACCACTGCCTCCATCACGACAAAACTACTAATAGATTATATTCGGGAGCTTGAAAAACAAATTAAATAACGCGCGGGCCCCTCTCTCTTCAGATTTAGGCCCTATTGATAAAAAATATTCGATAATAAGATGCCCCATCAATTTGAATATCTTCCTACTTCATCTCTTTCTCGTTCTACGATACTGAGGTTAGCCGGTAGATTTCCAGGAAAACTCTTTTGATTTCTTTTATAAGATGATAGTGCTCTAATGATATGTCCGACACCTTGCTATTAGAAAAAAATTATACAGAGTGTATTAAACACATTAGAACATGGAGAGAAAAAAAAGTAGACGAGTGTGTAAGTAAGATATTATTGCATAAAATTGCAATCATTTTATTTGTAATATCGCGTGCAAAGGGAGACATGTCTTAAATTATACGTTTAGAGATATTATATTAAGTTATTAGCTTTAGTTAAGTTATTTATAGATAAAATGTTGTACTAACAAAGTAAATCAGACAAACAGATACTTTCAAGTGCACAATTATGAACGAATGATCATTTCTATAATGACTACAACAAACATTTATTTTCCAACAGGAATATGTGCAAATTTTAGACATCTTCCCGTTATAGCATTCAACTGCCATAAATATGTATCGTATAATCAGATACAACTCTAAATTATAACTATCGGCGCTCGATAAACACCATTTTGTTAACCAGATGGAGTTTATACCTGCGCCATTTATGTTTCTTATAGAAATGTCGATTAATGTCGACATTCCCAGAAACTATAGTCGATTTTACTGCTCTGTTAAAATAACTCCTTTTGTCGATTTCCCTTGAAGGGGTCTAATATACAATACGGGTCTTGCAACCGCAGAAATACTTTTAGTTCGCCTCGTTTGGTGCTTTACTCGTGTTAACCATAGTTCTTATTTTTTTAAACTCTACATGTACTTAAAAAAGGAAGTCTTTTATGTTGTTCATCCCCGAGAGCGACTGGACCACTTTGAAGTATAAACTATTTTATTTTATAGGACAAATTTCCAGCGTGGTTCTTCATTTAAATAGTTTTCTCCATGTCGGGTTGAAACGAAAGTTGTTGTACGTTTTATTTGAGAATGAAATGCAAAAAAATATATTAATTTGGTCGAACTCTCGATCCAGAATAATTCAAAATATCGATTCTATTTAGAAACGCCAACATCTCTCCGTTCCCATGAATCACTACACTTTCTGTCTGTCAACGGTTCCTAGCGCCCTGTAATTTCGGGCCTTTAGCCTGGAGCTATTTTAGCAGAATTTAAATCGCCGGGACTGAACAAATAAGAAAAAGATTATGGAAATGCAAGTCTTGATGTTTATGGGAACAGTTCTCTGATAAAAGGTTGTAAGCACAAATATTAATACAATAATTAAAAGTAGGATAATTGTATAAAGCTATCCGAATCCGCCGAGCAATATGCCGTACGAGGTGACGGGCATTTTTTCGTACCCTTGTTTTTTCCTTCCGACCTTGGATGGCGAAAAAATTTTCTTTTTGAATATACCATCCAAATAATTTTTACGGCTTCCAATGGGATCAGACAAGGGGGAAAATTTTTAGTTCGATCCATTTCCGCCCTTGGACGGCGATTCTCACCCATATAATGCCGACGAGTAAAAAAAAATTGATCTATTTTGGAAATTTATATCTCGCTTAGTGGCTGATATATTAGTTTGAATTTTGAATTAAGCCATTCTTTCCCTTTCGACCTGTCCAGACCGCGGAAGGGTATGTTTTCGGAGAAAAAAGTTATGAATTTTCTAGTACGACCCTGCACGCGACGATTTCACCCCTACCGACTGACGCACAAATAAAATACTTCTAGACTTTTAAATAAAAAACTAATCATTTTTTCGACATCTACGTACCGAACTTAGTATATAAGAATATTTTGAAGATATATGCTTGCTGCGTATGCTGTTTTTCTGATTTTTCGTCATTTTTGTTATGTTCGGTTCGAAGTAAAAGAAGCCTGATTTTTTATAAAAAAAATCCGGACATTTTTTCACGAATGCGTTTAAATAAATATCTATATAAAATAGAATTTTTGTGTTTTTAATTTGCGAATGTCAGTCCAATCAGAATTAACGTTAATAAAACGCAAAAATAAACACTAATTATGAATAAAATGACAAAAACCAACAAAAATAACACATTTATTTCCCCAGAAAATCTACTATACTATACTAATACGACTAGGTATAGAAACTTTAAAAAAATTTAAAATAACCAGCGATTTCGCATATTAATGGTAAATTAATTGATTCAGCCGATACTTGGTGGAAATCCATAACTAATATTATGAGAAACAATAAAACTACGTTATATTTCTTTTCCACTATATTCTTAAAAAGACATGTTTCGCTATCACTGTAGCTTCTTCAGATTGAGAATGAATGAATATTTTTCTATATCTAACAAAGTGTACAAAATATTATTACAGGTATAAAGATGGGGTAGGGGATATCATAGGAGCAGTTTGATATTCCAAATGGTCAGTAAAGTGATTATATAAATTATTTTATAGATTTATTTATACATGTAATAGCGGATTAGTGAAATAAATTTAACAAAGGAGAATTGTTAAGGTATATTTGATCATTCAGTAAAACATCGGTATTTTTAAGTTTATTTTTTTTAAATAATACAAGAACATTATAATAGCTACATAAAAGATAAAATAGATTCTAATTGTTCCAACCATTTAAAAGAAAAACAACATAACTTTGATTCAAATTTTAAAATCTTACATACTGAAAATACAGGCATAAAACTTAATCTGTTAGAATCCATGGAAATAAATAAACTTAAAAATACCGATGATTTACTGAATGATTAAATATACCTTAACAATTCTCCTTTGTTAAATTTATTTCACTAATCCGCTATTACATGTATAAATAAATCTATAGAATAATTTATATAAGTAATCACTTTACTGGCCATTTGGAAAATCCCACTGCTACTATGATATCCCCTACCCCATCTTTATACCTGTAATAATATTTTGTACACTTTGTTAGATATAGAAAAATATTCATTCATTCTCAATCTGAAGAAGCTACAGTGATAGCGAAACATGTCTTTTTAAGAATATAGTGGAAAAGAAATATAACGTAGTTTTATTGTTTCTCATAATATTATTAATGGTAATTTTGGCTCAGTTGCTAGAAACGGCCGGACGGAGTTAGCAAATTCCCAAAAAAAGAAGGACATATCATCCATCTGATGGCAACGCTGATGATAATAATAGAAAAGTTATGTAGTTTAATTAATTGCTGATTTGTCGTTAGAAAACATAAGGAAAAGCAAGCGAGAGGGTAAAGCATTACATTTTCTTCAACACTTGCAAGGAAAAAAGTTCGAAAGTGCCCTTCCTTACCCGAACGCGCCTCCTCATTGCATTGCGTAAAATGAAGGTGTGATTCTGAGAAATTCGTCTGAAATGGACCCGGCTCTCATTAGCTTTAATAAGAACACTTTGATACGCATCGACACTTAATTTCTAACTTGAATGCCACGTGAGGCGGCATCATAGAATATTTTTTCATGATAAATATCATCGCAAGACAATAGTCATAGTCCTTATAATTAAGTTTGACACGGCCGGTTAGTACTTTTACTTATTCTCAGAAATGGAAACAATAAAGCTTGGGAAGATCAAGAAGAGTCGGCAGAGAATGTTCTCAATTTGTATTAAAGCGCTTTAAATATTGCTCTACATGGGACGCGTGTACGCGCATCCATCGACGGCTCATTTTCTCGCGGTCGTCTGCCCGATGTCCATACGCCACAGAGCAGGAATATTTCCTTATAATTACAAGGATTATATGAAAAAAGGGGATAAGTAACACTTTCATGAAATAACTTGATAAATATTTTGAACATTTGACTAGCAGTATTAATATCATTAGGTCTGTCCGACTACTTTTCTTTCGATTCATTACACTAGCGAAAAACCTCTTGATCACTCGATTATTGACACAACCGACATCGCTCGATTATTAAAAAATCCGCTCGAGTTATCTATTCAGGCGAAAACCGTCGCTCGTCACTTATTATCATTCACTCGATACCCGCGCTTCGCTTGACGTCGGCGGAAATGTACCGCTGTAGTGTGATCGAGTTAAAAAAACTGCTCGTATATTCGAACAATTTTTCGCTCGATAGGAATGACTCTAGTTATAAATTCAGGCGAAAACCCGAAAAAAATCGCCTGTCACTTGACACACGACCTTCGGTCTACGCGCCGCGCCATCCGATTGGTGACGTTCGAGTTTGACGCTGAGCAGGTACACGACATACGTCTTTCTTAAAGGCACATAAACGAGAAGGTGCATATAAAAAAGTATGCCAAATCCCTTAGCGGAGTCATCGCGACATGGGTTTAGTTAACCAAACATAGCTATCGACAAATTTTTTGGTAACGAAAAGTAAACATTCTTAAATTTAAACAGAAACTTTAGGTAACTATAAACATGAATTTAAAAATATATCACCTATTTTCTTATTTTACCAGTCGCGTAACTATGCCTACATTTTTGAAGGACACACAGTGGGCACCTGATAATTTAAAGTGGAATAATTTGACAAGCCATTTTAAATATCTACTTATTTTTATGCTCGTAGATTGAGAAAGATGTGAAGAAAAATAACTCTCGGTAATACTTTTGGTTTTAAAAAAGCACAAGAATAAACCCGGACAATAAATACATATTTGGGTGATTTTTTGCAGTTTTCTTGTTTGGTATCGAGACACGTGGTAAAAATTCATTATTCACAACTACGTACCCACCCGTAGTTACGTGCCTGCTAAATACCCTACCTGATCAAATGTAAACGGCTAGGCTGCCGGTGGAGCAGTCGGTGACGTCATCGCTTGGTGAATTGGAATTTCAAGCGATTCACTCGCTAATTAAAATCGCTCGAGTATCAAGTACTCGATTATTAAAATCATCGGTTTTTCCCAACACTAATAAACACTCATACTAGAGGTAACGCCTACACTTTTTTATTCCAGATAAACGTCGAAATAAAATAAATGACCGTATAATACGTAATGAAATCGAAATTGATTAAAAATAAAACTCCTCATACAACTATTACCTTAAAAACCGTAAACGACGTGAAAAATGCCTACTCTGCATGCCCAAGAAATAATGGAGGAGTGACCGTGGTAACTAAAATAAAAATTTGATTGATCGTGTATGTAATTCAACCTATAGGATTCTTGGAATACGGTAGCCGAGGTATTTATGTTCCATACCGACATTTAAATGGTATTTTCACGAGTATTAAGGACTTATCTCAGGTTTTTATTTTTCATTTGATCTGCAGAACAAGCTCTTCACACAACATTCCATTGGATGCATTTAGGTAAAATATGTAAATGAATAGATTATTTTGTGATATATTAAATAACTGATATTATTTATATTCTTCATATTACAAAAAATAAATGGAAGTCAGATATGTAATGCAATGGCTACTGATTACCTCCCAATTACTTATACCATAATATTAAAGTCGCTTTGCCCGCTAAAGTAAGACTTTAGCCAATTCACAAACGAGTTTTTGTTTTAAATGGCGCCCATACCGGCACGTCCTGTCATCCTTTATCAACAACGGTGGTCCCTTTAGGTATGGCAGAATTCTTTTTGATCCCCCCGCCCCGTGGGGCATGGACTTCGGTAACTTGATAATTACAGAGTGGATAAATTCAGCCCTGATGTTTATTTCGGTTGTTTCCTTTTTTAATGGGAGATTCAGATTTAAAGTAAATGTACAATCTATCTATTATGTTTGTCTAAACAAGTTTGTCGGTTTTCAGGACAAAAATCCCTGACACCATAAACGTAACTTTTGTATCAAAACGTCCTGCTCGTTGCCGAGGTTGTGTGTTGAGTTGTGTTTAAAAAATCGATGAAAGGGGTTGCATTTGCTGCTTTTTCTTAATTCAAAGGCAACCAGGAACACAGATTTTATGTGTTTGTGCTTTTGCTTTTTTTTTTAATAATATAACTTAAAGTATGCAGTAACTCATTAAAACAAACTTGTGGTTAGTAACGGCTCTAACTTTTAGCTTCGCCGGCTTCAGAAGAACTATTTTAAGGGACATTCTTCTTAAATACAAATGAGTCAAATTTCTTTACCATTATTTCTAACATAAAACTAATGTTATCTCAGAATAAACAATTCAATAAATATCAATATTTATTTTTGAAAAAAGAACTATTAATTGAACTAAATGCTGGGTTTTATTTCACTCACGGAGGGCAGGAATTCAAAAATACGTGCAGTATTGCCGTTCTCGTTGTGCGGCCATTGTGAAGACATCGCTCACATTCTGTAGATGTCATAGAGACCAGTGGATATTTGAACGTAACGAAAATAAGCTTTAAACATTAAAAAAGCTCTCTTCAGAACATAATTTGAAGTTAAACCCATTAAAGTCATGTTTGAAGTTTTTTGGTAACAAAAATAATATATCTTTCTTAATTGAAAATATTAATATCACTCTTGATGGTATCTTCCCAGTGTTAAGTCGGCAAAAAATTTGGGTATAATTATTGATTGAATTTTTCTATAGCAACCGTCATTTTCTTAATTATGGTTTGCGTAAAATGCTTTGGGAGTCTCTTGTTCTATCTAGCTTTAATTACTGTGATTTTATTTATGGTCCGTGTTTGGGTATTTTGGATAGAAATACTCTGTTTTACCTCTATCTATAAAAAATAAGTTCCAATTTCGCGATGATATTTTCTAATATAATTACTCTTCCTCATTATCATAGTGCCATGTTTCAGAGAACATTCACTTATAATTGTATTAAATTATATAACAAATTACCATATCATCTTCTTTTTCTCAACCCTAACAAATTTAAAATTTTGTATAAGAAATATTTGCTCAATCTCTAAACTTCCTAATTGATTTATTCTATTATTAGTTTTTTTTTATATTTTTGCAATATCTGCGTTAATTCAGTGTTTGCCTCTATGTAGACCAGTTTTAATGTGGTATATCAGAACTTTGATCTTTGACTATTCCTATATTTTTTTTATTGTATTCAAGTGTTTTGTTTCTCTTTCTTTTCTGTTTGGGTTAGTTGGGGTTCAGTAGAGTAGCCTTTGGCTAGACTGCGCCTCGAATTGACTCCATATTGTCCAAATCCAAAAAATCAGATTAGTCGATATTTCATTAATACAGGCCAAATTTAGACCAGTCATATTCGGATACATTTCAACTAACTAACATCTGAGGCTAATAAAAATATTAGTTCTTAATGTTACCTACCAGTTATGGACATCGAGTTTATTTTATTGTAAAAATGCCTCGTTTCTTTTTCATAGATTTCAAAACATTGCCCGAGCGTCGTGACGCGTACGTAGCAATTGACCCATTACACCACGGCATCGCGACGGTGACAATTTTATCCCGATTTCCAAAAATAACTCGGACTATTTCCAGATGCCACCTGAGTGGATTCTCGAACTAATATTTTGGTTAGTTTTAGTGATAGAAAAACAGCAGTTTCGGATGCAATCTTTAGTTTCGGTATTTTCGGGTTGTTTTTATGTTCGGTGTACTGTACGGTAATATTAGTGCCGTTTGTTGAACTAATAATTGAAAACTTTAAGTTAGAAATGTGTTCCTTTGATAATTTTTCAGAAGTTCATTATTTAGACTTTCTTCAGTAACATGTATTCTTAATACACGAAAATTTCATTGCTGATCAATCGTTTACCAAACATCTTCAACGCGCTACAAATTGATGTGTCCAAAAACCAGCTTCTCGGATTACTGAACTTTGTAGCTTGTATGCTTACAAATTTTAGTAAATTTTCTACTATGACATTAGGTTAGGTACAGTTCTTTCAATTCATCCATTGCGTTGGAACTTTCTTATATTGGCATATACGTATCCCTATTTTTGTTCAGTGACAGCCACATTGTAAGGAAAATTGTCAATTGTACATGCGCTTATGAATCGTTTCGAGTGTGCTTGAATAATTTTTTCAAAGATCCCTACTAATTTTTAAAATTTTAAAATATGTATATTTATTTTTCTTATGCCTAAAAACCGTCAAAAACTTTACATCTTTTGATCATGATTTTATTTATTTTGACACCTATCTGTAAAACACTTTAAAGTATGACCCGATAAACATTCGAGTGTTATTTAATGACTTTAAGAAGGTGTTTATCGTCCACGTCCAATTAATTGGCTTGCTTAACGAATTTGAAATGAAAGTTTCATATTAATAGTGGGGAGTTTTTGCCATTTCAGATTAATGTTTTTTTTTTCTTCTTAATTTGTTGAAACGAAGGAAATCTGGCAATTAGTAATTAATTGTTTGTCGATTGAAGTAGGGACAGAATATGACCAAATTTCGTTTATTTCCTGCTTACCATAAACTTTTTTATACTTTATTTAATTAGTCCAAAAAACATGGTCTTTATTGGATATTATGGCAATTACCATCAGTGGCGGTTCTTCCACAGGAGCACATGCGCACGTGCACCCCCAAAACAAAACGAATAAAAAATATTAATTTATATTCATTGAATATTATTTATCGTATAAAGTCCGACCCTCCCGAATATATTATCGTACCGTCAAACTAAAAAAGTTCGACCCTCCCTAACATTTTATCATCCCGTCAAACCAAACTGTATAGATCCGGCAACCGTGCCTCGGTCGAGGTAAATGACGATTATGACGAGACTTGCTCGCACGTGAGATTAAGTAGTGACGTTTCTCTCTAGTAACAGGTGGCGGGTGGCAACGGGGGATAGCGGGGCTATTGCGATTTAACATGGACAAGGCGCACAGTTTGTGTGTGCACCGCGCTATTCGAGCGTGTATGTTTTAATATTTTAATATTATATATTTATTAAGTTAAAATGAATAGTTGACGGTGGACTATTTAAGAAATAACTTTAGCTCTTTGAGTTTGGAGCAAAAAATTGAAGTGAAGTATGCGGGAACACCTAAACCCGAAATTAATTTAACGCAGACCACAAAGGGTAAATCTAGGGACTTTATTAGAAAGTTTACAAATGAAATATATGAAAAAAAATTTATGGATGGTATTCCAAACTTGATGAGGCTGCTATTGATCAATTTTCTACAATTAAGAACCGAAGAATGGACTTCACGTTTAAGCATTATTGGGTAGGGTCGATAAATGTTGTGTATTTAGATAAATGATACTCGATATAATTTTAAACCATTTTATTTAAGGATTTAAACCAAAAAACACTGAAAATATGAAGAATGCCAACTTGTCAGTCTCGTGGCTCGATTCGTTCTCATCATAAAACAGTTAACTATTGTTCTCGTCTTGGTTGCGCCTAATGACGCAACCGTAGATGGCGTAGTGGTATTAGACATCATTCGGTTTTCTTGATAACTCGTAGATGGCGGTAGTAGTATTGGACATCATTCGGCTTTCTTGATAGCTCGTAGATGGCTTTAGTAGTGGACTGTATAAATATTGTTACGAGGGTTGCATGCGACGACGTTAAGATCCGACAGCTATACACACTAAGAAAACCTTTCTTATTTTCCAAAAGTTGTGTTTCTTTGTGTAAAATTAAAAAATAAATAAAACGCATTTTCTTATTACTTTTTTTCTTTCTACATTTAAAACGCCTAGAAAGTAATTGTTTGGTCGTTACACAAAAATAAAATTTGAAAAATAATTTCACCATACTTGTGAACCCCCCTCTATCATAGCTCACGAGCCGCCACTGATTACCATAACACAAGAACTAAGGAAACTGTAATGAACAGACGCACTAATCATAAATTACTTAACAGTTAACACCACTCACGAAAAATGTTTTCATTATGGGAAAATCTCAAAGCTAATATTTATTATAGAGTCTTATTTATTGTGTCTACTGCTATCGAGCGGAATCCAAAGTCTAAATTTGTTTATTTTCATTGATTGGTTTTAATGGACGATTCTAAGTTTAAAAGTCCACTAAATACTTGAAGGGTACAGACATTAATCAACAGCATTCAAAAGCTGAATTTTATGTCACTACGCAGAAAAATTAACATACTATGAATTTTAAACACTATTAAGATCGAAGTGTTTTGTTGACAGTGATACAAATTATTTAATTTTAAAATAAATAATTTAAAGGACCTATCCTTTGATCATAGAACCTTCTTGTCACGTGCACGAGCCATCAGATCAGCATACAAATTATATTCATTCATTATTTTTTGTATAAATTACTATTGGCTGTGTAAGAAAAACAAAAGATCCATTTATACCTCATCATTCATTAGAGTCCGGATTAAAAAGCATAAAAAAACTTAAAATAAGCGCTTAAAAAGCATAAAGGTTATAGTCCGAAAAACTCCTTTCTACGTCAACACTTGTTATGGGCGCATATTTAAATTTTGCAAGTCCGGATTAGGATTTCTTGCAAATATCAAAGGAAATTTTTTTAAATTTTGAAAATCTTCATTCTTAAACAATGTATCCTTTAGTTTTTTTTGTACTATTTGGCCAGTTTCTCCAGGAATATTGTTAAATGCCTCTTCGAAATCAATACTTATTTTAATGCAGGCATATAATGGCATTCCTTGTTTTTCGAGAGATTTTATTGTGTCACTCACTAAATTAAAATTACACTTTAAATAGGCTAAATGGTCCTTAATTTCTTCTTGAATTAGGACCGTTTGACAATCTTTAATTGCCTTGCTGGCTGATTCGAGTAGCTCAAATATAACTTTTAAAAATTTTCGAAATTATCTGCATAATATATTGCAGCATCTAACCAAGTGCCACACCTTGTCAAAACGGGTTCAGGTGGTAAAGAGGTACTCGTTCTTTGAACAGTTGTACCATTAAAGGCACCCTAACGTAAACTTTTTTTCATTTTTAACAAGTTCATAAAGAAGAGGAAATTGTTGCCTTATAGTTTCAGCAACTCTATTTAAGTCATGTACTAAGCAAGTACAGTGGATTAAATTTGGGTAAAACACTTTTAAATTTGAAGCCGTTTTGACCATAATATACGCTGCTGCGTCAGAAAACATGAGTAACATATATTACAGGGAACTGGTCCTGGCAAGTAGAAGCTTGTTATTGCTTCATTTACAAATCTTGATACTGTGTTACTATTTGTACTTTGCAGCTCTTTGGAGCATAATAAATACCCTGTGGTTGGAAATTCTTCATCAAGAACTCCGATAATTAAATTTGCAACATATCTTCCACAAGCAAATGCTTGTTAACTACTAAAAAATGAACAAATGAGCAAGCAAGTGTTGAAGTGATTGTTAACTACTAAAAAATGAGCAAAGATTTCAACAAAAGGTAAAAAAGCTATATATAGACATATAAATTAAAATAAGCATAAAGTTTAAAAAAGCAAGATAAGCATTAAAAACATTGCCTTTTTGGCAAATGTTTCGTTCAATTCGTCAATATCTTGAGTTATCTACTATTGGCTTTTAATATTTACAATAAGCATAATGCCTGAAAATCCGGACTCTACTCATCATACATATTATACAAAACAAGTTCTTTCCTAAAATGATGCCCAAAAGTCGATAACTTTGGAATTCCGGCAATTTATACATAACATTTTTGTAATCGAAACAAAATTTCAGTTTTCTCTCAAAAATAAAAAAATGGGAAAATATTCTTCCTCTAATAAGTCACTACCCATGTGTCTTGTTTATTATTGAATAATTTAATACATTCAGCGATGCCAAATGATGTGATAAACTTTATGAACAGGAAATATTTCAAAATCGTTCTACTGTAAATCTCGGGCATTCTGCAGCCAGGACAAATGATGTTTAAGAAAATACAACTAAGCGTTTCGTCGACAGTCTATGTAAATAAAATAAATCAGAGCTTCGAAAATAATTGATCTCCGATAGAATATCGGCTAACTCCTTTGTCCACGTTCAGTGTTTACGCGTGCATTTTATTTTTCGGATTCTTTTGAGTAAATATTTAATTGTTGAAGATTCTTTGAAGAAAAGTGCAATAGTCAAATTATAGTCGAGTAAAATCACGGATTTGAAACATATAGTTATTGTTGGTTCGGTCCTTATTCTACCCATTAGAAATGAACTAACTATTTGGTAGGTAAATTTCCTATCAACTAAAATTATTTTAATTTTAGGGTAGTTCAGATGACTGTAAAAAAACATTAAAAAATCCACCTACATCATATCGTGAATTTATTGTAATACCCATGCGTTGCTTCCGAAGTTTGTTTGATCTGACTGAACTAAATTGGTGACGTCTTCAAAAAAGCCGAAAATAAACAAATACTAATGCCTCTGTTAGAGAAACATCAACGGCCGCCTATTATTTATCTAACCCTATTGTTTTAAAAATATTTACATCGGGAATAGCTGGATGGTGTTTTCCTAACTGTGCAAATTCGTATAAATACTTTTTACAGGTTTATTCTTACGAGACATACTGAAAAAGTATCTACAACATAAATATCTGTCGTTTTCAGATGCCGTGGCGGATATGGGGGGCGCTAGGGGCGTTATCCTCCCCTCTAAACACCCCATACTTCCATAAGAATTAAAAGCGAACAAACCCCCCGCATATAATATGATTTGGATAACAAAATCTAGTTTATTATTTTCTTCATGATCACCCAACTCTGAATAACCCCAGCCCAGTAAGTTTGTAGTTAATTTCCTGACAAATGAATAGTTTTGAAAGTAAAGCTGCATTTAGCAAAATCTACTCTAGGTAGGTAAAGAAACTCCTAATCTGCTCCACTAGTTTAATAACAAAATTAAAAACCATACATGTAAACCTTCATCTTCAGTGGAAAATACAAGGACATTAGAAGGAACTCATGACATTGTTTAAACTAAGCAAAGCAGGAAAAAGAAAAAATACTTTTATAAATTATAAAAAAAAAATTATTAAACATTAACATTATCTTTTAAAATAAAATAAAATAAATAGAATGCATTATTTAATTTTGAACTTGACTTTTTCATCTTGGGACCACCTACCAAGATGCTACATTTTTACATCAACTTCAAAATTAAATAATGCATTCTATTTATTTTATTTTATTTAATTTTTTTAAATTAATTTTTTTTAATAATTTCTTAAGCGATTATTGTCATGAGTTTTTTCTAATGTCCTTGTATTTTCCATTGAAGATGAAGGTTTAAACCTTCGAAACATGTATGGTTTTTAATTTTGTCATTAAACTAGAGGAGCAGATTAAGAATTTCTTTACCTAACTATAACTTCACTCCACTTCGAGATGGACTACTTCAAAAAAAAATAAAATCTATTCTTCCTATAAAAATATATCCGGTATTAAGCAAGGTTATCGAAATATATAGTTGCAAAATTTCACCTTCCTTTTTCAAGTATTTTTTGGGCATTCGTATATCCATATAGAACAAACTAGCACGTTTCAATGATCAAATTCCAGTCGAACTTGCTTGGATCAATGTTTTTAACGGTTTACTTTCTTCCGAATCGCCCCCCGTATTTTAGAAATATATTTTTCTTCACTTATTTAGATAACAGCAATAAATTTTATTTATGCTTTTAAAATGCTTAAATCTGTTTCATTTTAAATTTAGTCTGAAACATTTGAAGAGCCTGTGGCCAATAACATAAACTGCGATCATAAAAAAATAATAATTCACCGAGATATTATTCGATATTCGAGATCATGTGTACATGATCAAAGAATCTTTTTGTTACGTTCAAACTCAATGTGGCTAGTTCCCAGGGAAGTTGTGGAATTGGGTATAGACAAAAAGTGAGTGCAGTGTACCATCGTATATACCAAATGTGCGAGATTCCATCAACATAATATAAAATCAAAAAGAAGGTTTTTCGAGAAAATTAATATTAAAATTGTTTTTTTGATGCACATTGTCAGTCGATGTTATGGTAATGTACTTTTTGTGTAGGTACTCCCCAGTTGTTGATGTCTGCAATGTCCCTAGTTATTTAATAATTCTGTTATAAAAGTGAAATATCTACTTTAAAAAAATAAAAATCCCAGTGAATATATTGTTTTTAAAAAATGAGTGCACACGGTGACAGTAACGAAAGAGTAGAACTGAATGTTTCTTTAACTGACAGTCCTGAAAGGAGGGTGTCAAGAGTGACCAAAACTAATAAAAGGAAAAAAGCAAATGGATGCCTTCGATTCCTGCGAGCCAGTAAGTATTTCTTCTTTGCATTCCGTTAGATAATTTAAAAAAATAAAACCAATTTGTATTCCAAGTAATGAATGTATTTTTTTTTCAGCATGGGCCAAATTTACTGAAACGAGGGAAGCGAACGATTTAGACAGCTTAGAACTTTATTATCTGAGTAAGTGCTTAATTGAAATGTGTCAATAACATTATTTTTTTGAATTTTGGATACACAGTAACTCACTTCTGGTATCGCCATCTATGATAATACATGTGTATTATATAGAGAAATCAATGCGTAAAGAAATATAACCTCCTACGATATGGCAAAGATGGCGGAGAGCTGGCTATTGATCACAATATGGTGAATGTAAATTAAATTATTCTAAAAAAATTGCAACGACGTCACAGGCACACAGGCCAGCGATCTTCTAAGGTTGGGATGAAAAAAAAAATACCTACAACGAAAATGTTTGCTGAAATTAGTGAAAATTTATTTGAATAAATTTTACATTCAACTTAAAAAAAACAACAACACTGTTGAAGGGGGTCAAGCAAGTTAGGGACGAATTCTTGTCATTTTCAATTTTCTGTACGGTTTGAAGGTCCTTAAACAACACAAGACAAATTATCTCTGCCGATCTAGGTCACTTTGAAGTCTTAAGAGGCATAAGGGCCCGTCCCAGTTGTCCTGATTTATTAATTTGCGGCGTACTTCCTATTTTAAGCTAAGACTGAAGGATTAGGGGGTTGTATAATGTGGGGATCAAGCTTAAAGGGTGTATAATGTGGGGAACGGGCTAAATTTTGGCCGTGGCTACTTCTTGGACGGACTCGCAAGAGATTATTACATTACTTGGGCCGTAACTTATCAATTTGTACAAACTTGTATCTTAATGATACATTTTTAACCACAAGAATCGTTTTGAATTCCTGATAGTACCTACTGATAGGTAATATTTAGTTAACTTTAGATCCAACATGATAATCTTGTCATCTTCTGGTAGTTTTGATGAAAAGGACATTCCCCGCTCATTCCCTGCACCCTTCCATGAGAAAACAATAGACTGAACTAAGGGAATGCGAATTCGAACTACCCCTCGAAAACTAAGGGCCGGCCTTAGGAGGATAAGTACGTTATTTATAGACAAGTGGTATTATAAGAGATGTTGGCAATCAAATCGGAGGCTCAACTGTTCAAAATGATTAATTGTTTGCGTATACATCGCAAAAACAGGTCGAACCTTTGGCTAGGAAGACTTGTAGAACAATACTCTCTTGTAGGAAACAAGTCATGAAATGAGATATTTTTCGAATTATTGGGTCTCGCAAACGGAATTTGAAACATTTCACTGCACGGTGCAGTCTGCACCTGTTATCAAGTACACAGGTTTGTGCGTAAACAATTTTGAATGTCAACAAATTGCACCAGATGTTCTTCACAATGTCCGAGAACACTTTGAACAGTTGTTGTACTATTGTATGGAGGTGAATGGCGGACATTTTCAACATTTAATAAGATAACATGTAAGTATTACTCAATAAAATTACATTTTTTAAAACGCAATTTCTCGGCGGCGCGTAGCTCAAATTTACAAAACAAAGCGCCATTTTAAAGAGAATTTAATGCCCTTTAAAAAGATGTATCACGACATACCCATTCCCATTTGAAAAAACAAGGGCAGTAGCCGCCCCCGCTAGGGGGTTGAGGTTACACGGATGAAATTAATAGTGAAACGTGTCCCCCTGAAAACACAAGTTTACGGGTCCGAGGCTTTTTTTAATTTTCACGTACACAACCGTAAACCTTGCTGGACTGTTTTCGATGGGCCACCCTGTATAATGATTAACGAAGAAAAATTACTCTTTTCAACATTGACCCGGAGTTCCAAGGTATTTTTCCAGCACAAACATTATTTAAGTTCAAGCTATACTATATCTACAAACTTCATTCCAGTTTGAACCTTAAATTTGCTCTCCTGACAAAAAAAACTTATGGCTGTATACGCTTTATGTTGCATATATTATAGCAAATCAGTCTCTCTAGGCTTTGACAGTCCAAACACTTTAGCCCACATTATATCGTAAAAAGGGGGTCGAACATAGAACGATCCATTACGTATCATAATTAATTGCCCCTTTCCAACTTCTCAACCCGATGCGCACCTTAATGGGTTTCCAAATAAATAAAAATAATTTATTTCTTATGGTTTAATAAATAAAATTAATGCCGAAATAAAAACTGCCTTTCAACAATTATAAAAAACGGGTTAAGGGTGTTCATACGCAAAGGATTATCGTCGAAAACGACTCGACAAAACACAAACAAGATGATTTTTAAATTTCGGAAGTCTGAATGAGAGGCAGTGAATGAGTGTGAGAGACAGAACTATGTGCTGAAGGTTTTCTACTCAATATAATATGCCCTCCTTTGTTTGGAAATGGAGGAGATTTAAATGATGAATTTAATAATAGATTCAATATAGATAGGTATACTCTCTGAACTTGTCGTGAGTATCAATTTTAAATGAAAATTTGATTATGTTCGATAATATAATCTAATACGATACATAATAGCACTCGGAATGGGTTGGTAACATACGAGACATGTACTGATGTTAAAGTAATTTCTATTCGAAATTAATGTCCGATATGAGTCGATATCGCGAGACTATTACACGCGAAGTCATAATGGGGCTAATTTAACTTGTACATGTACTGAATAACGTGTCATCGAGCAGTTCCAGTTATATATATCGCCGAAATTATACAAATGGCATAAGTTTATTTATTTATTTTCCTTTATTTCAAATTACATTCCTAAATACAAACATAAAATGAAATGACGTCAAAACCACCTATATACGGCAAGAAAACTACATGTTTAAGTAATCATTCTCACTGTATGGTTCTAATTCTATAAGTAATTGTTTCAGTTTCTTTTTAAAAAATCTCTCATTAACTGCTTGCTTGCGAGGCAACTTATTAAAGAATTTTATGCAAACATAGTATGGACTTTTCTCAAGCAGAGTTAATCGCTGTGCAGGGTAAATGATATTGTACGAACGAGTGCCGTGTTCAATCCGTATATTGGTGTTAAACTTATCTCTATATATTCTTATAGAAAAACATTATCGAATCAAATATATACAGAGCCACTACCGTTAATATCTTACACTTACACTTAATACAGGGGAAGGGGGCTAGGGGGCTTTAGCCCCCCTCTAAAAGTCTCATGCGTCCTCAAAAATTAAACCAAATTGGGACACAATCTGACAATCTGCTTATGTGTACATTGTTCTCAAAATGTTACAGCACACGTTTAGTGATAATGTTTATTTAAAACTATAACTGAAAAATCTAAATCTGAATCCACCGCATCGGGATTTTCTAGCATTTACTATAAATTATTGAGCAAATTTAGCAAAATTTGGGCGTGGTTCTAAACATTTTTCGCCTTTGGCCGTTTTCTATAAATAAAAACTTTTCGGGAAGGCAAAATTGATCATTTAAGTAGCACGAAACCTTTATTTTCATTTTTATTATCATTTATAAGCATTGTGTATTTTTTACACGGCTTATTTTCTCAAGGTGTACAGAGTTAAAATTTTACTATAATAGTTTAGGTAACAATGGACCAAGTACAAAGAATTAAATTCGAAAGTCCAGGCGTAGTCTCGGAGGCTCAAACAAGTGACCGAAATAGCTTTACTTTCATGCCAATGCCAGCTAAAATCATAAGAACTCAAAGAATTTAAGCAAAATATATTTTTTTTCGTAAAACTAAATTGCTGCCACCTTGAAAGGAAAAGCAATGAAAGTAAGAACAAAAATGCGCCTATAAATCCTACTTTACGACACTACAGGATTTAGCAGCCGCGTATAAATCAATTCGATGCCTCCAGCACTGCTTAAGTTTTAAAACTTATAAGTGAGCTTCTGCCCTATCAGCTCTATCTTGAGACTCCAGAGCCCTCGAATGGCTCTAAGCTACCTATACGAGAGCTCTTACATTCTTTGGGAGATTTTAATCTGTTTGTAACTTTCCAATAATGCGAATTAATCATAATTTATAGGAGAGTTTTAGAACGATAGGAAAATATTGAAAAAAAAATAACCTTTATAGTTTTTGTAAGTAGAAAGTCTTTAAACGAATCATGTAAATAAAATACGAGAGTTTAATAAAGATATTAAAAATTGAATTCGCAACATGATTCAGTTTTTCAAAAATAGTTTAAAATAAGAATAAGCAAATCAATTTAAAAATCTGCAACTACCCTGTCGCTAAACTTTCAGGGCACACTTGTCTTTTCGACGTTGTTTACCTTACGAGTATGTCGAGTTGGCCAACAGTAAAACAAAACGCTTTCAGAAGAGGGTGTAGTAGCTCCCTAATAAAAGGGCCCTAGGTCGGTTTTTGCTGATAAGGTAAGAACTCCTCTGTTCGCGGCGGCCTTCGGAGATTTTTCGTCCTCCAGGTCGTTTTTGAATAATGAAATTTCCAGACGGCTGCTTTTGGGGTGATAACGGATTGTTAACAGTTAAAAACCGTTTTTCTTAATTGATTTTACGCGTTGCTGATTACGTGTCACATGATAATAATCAAGAACGTTCATTTTCCTCCGGATCTATAACCGTATAAGCGTACGTAGATAAGGGGGTGTGTACTGGAGGACAGTAACCTCCAGAAGCGAAAATTTGCCTCAAAATAGTGCTTATGGGAACCGTAAATTAATATAAGACGAAGTACCAGTACCCCCGGGGAAACAAAGCTATCTACGGCACTGTTGTAGTTATACCGAAAGAAGGTGTTTTTATATTTTAAATTTTGTAGGTTACATTCATTCATAAGATCATATCCATGACATTTTGTAAAATGGCAAAGTAATAAGATTACATTAGTACAAAACTTTTCTTGTGCACAATGAATAAAATATTAAAAGCTCCAACAATTTTTACTTTTTTTACACATTTTAATAATTTCGACATTAAGCGGGAAAGCTAAGGGCTTTTTGCTCTCTAATTTTCACTGAGTTTTTTTTCGCACGGGCAAAAAATATTTACTTTACGAAGGGGAAGTTGTAATTGCGAAATGGATCAAAGACGAGTAAAATTAAGCACGATGTTTTTATTTAATCCTGTTGTTCGTAAAATTTAACAGATAATTGTTTCTTTATGTGAATTATTACAAACAGTTAATACTTTTCTCTTTAATAAAGATAGATATGAGTTTGGTTTGACGTAACCAAATCATGCCCACTTTTAACAAAATCACTAGTTTAGTAACTAGATGTGCATATTTCATCACTAGATAGTAAAAGTATAATTTCCTGATTTACAAATTAGTAAAAATGGAAACGAATATCGATTTATTGGCATTTGACGCTCCTAGCAAGTAAACTTCATCCCCACAAAATAAATTACTGGCCAATTTCTCTTGGCTTTGCCATTAACTCCATTCCTTAATTTCACACGTAAACCCGAGCTTATGTTGACTTAATCTATTACGTTCCGTTTCATTTTTTCCATTAGGACACGTCCGTGTGATCGTTAGTCGGTGCCAAAAATCGACGCGATGAAAAATGGCGCTGTTTTTTGGTTTCCAACATGATCGAAAAGCGGTCGTTAAGATTACGAACTAGTCGATAGAATTCCGCTCTCTTGAAAATACAGTTTTTAGTGATCTGTACCACTTTTCTTCCTCGAAAACTGTTTAACATGAAGAGCTATGCAAAGTTTTGTAATTAATAATGGATCTAATTCAACGAACAACAAAACAAATCGGAAATTCAGGCAAATGTATCACGAAACGACGGCTCTGCTTTCACTGAACGTATTGGATATGATCTAGAAAAATAGTTCTATTGTACATTTCACCTAAAAACGTCCTTACCGCAAATAATAAAAGTTTAATGTATTTCTAAGACACAAGAACTGCGAAACATTACAACCTATATGATTTATTAATTAAAGGAGTTCGCTAACCAAGTACCTTTTTAACCTCCGTCAACTTTTATGGGTTATTACGAAACCTGCAGCAGCTGCTGGGAACATTAAATGTCTGTAAATCAGTATTTTTTGGTCCTTTCATGAAAATTTAAGAAGGGGATGGCTGAGATTTTTACTTTTTTTGGTCAAATACATGAAACTTCTTTACTGTCGTTTCTTTATATATTTTTTAAAGGAGCTGTTTATTTTATGACCGAGTTGATGTGTTTTTGTTTATTTGGCATCATTATGATATTAATCAACTCAAAAAACTGGGTAATTATTATTTTGTTTTAAACGGAACTAGTTAAAAAGTTTTAGCAGAAACCATCTGCTGCTAAATAGATGCAGAATCCTAAACAGGCACTCGAAAAAGGAAACTTTTTAATTAATAAATCAAATGGCATAATTTTCTAGTTAACAGTGCATCTTGGAAGTTAGTTAAGGGTGGGCTTTTGGGTTTTGCTTAGAATGGAAATAAGTAGTTGTTGTGAATGAAGTATAGGAAAAATCCTTTAGGACACTTCGGGAGTGGTGCGTGAGCGCAAAAAGCGATTCACGTTGGTTTTGAATCGTTGGAGGTTATATTCGTTGGGAAAAACGACCTCGGGAAGGTCGTTCCATGAGGATGGAGTCCTCCAGATGAAAGAATTCTTAAATAACGAAGTTCGAAGCTTAACCACATATGGATGGGCGGCAGTGGTTCGTCGTGTATTTCTGCTATTCGTCGCTCTGGGCGGAATTAAGAGGGCAAGGTCAGCCGTTCACTTTCCATGAAAATATCTGTAAAAGAGAGTCAAATCCCCAACCTGTCTTCGATGTTCTAGGCTGTCGAGGTTCTTCGTCAGCTCGTGGTCTCCGATCAGACGAATGGCCCTCCTTTCGATGGAATCCAGTAGCCGAAGAGTATGTTTGGGTGGAGAGCTCCAGACATGAGAGCAGTACTCTAGTGATGGTCGAATCTGGGCTTTGTATAGTGTCAAAAGTTGTTGAGGTGTGTACAACTTTCTGGTTCGGAAGAGTACGCCAAGTTTCTGAGAAGCTATCTTCGCGATTGCCACAACGTGGTTATACAAAGACATATTTCCTCCCAGATTGACGCCCAGCAAATTAATAGATGAAGCCAGTGGGATTTCGTGTCCGGCCATGACTATATCCGGTTCTGTAATGTTAACCTTTTTAGAGAAAACTACTGCCTGGGTTTGTTAGCGTTAAATTTGACTTGGTTACTGTCACCCCAAGCCAAAATTTCTTCCAGGTCTTTGTTGAGGCGTGATACTTCATGCTGTTTGCGAAGATGTGCGTCGGCAGCCGATGTTTGCGCATTCAAAGAGAAAGATGAGATAAGTGTGATATCGTCAGCAAAACTAAATATCGGATTTTTCATTTTCACTAGAAGGTCGTAGAGTAAGAAGAGAGTGGGAGACAATATGGACCCTTGAGGAACACCGGCATTGATGGTGAAGGTGTCTGAGAGAAATCCGTCAATCGCCACTTGCAGAGAGCGGTCCTAAAGAAAGCTAGACAACCATGCACAGAATCGACTGGGCATACCATTGGATCGCAGTTTACTTAGAAGCCCCTCATGCCAAACACGATCAAAAGCTTTAGAAATATCCAGTGCACTGTGCAACTATGAAATGATACAAAAATGACTAGTGTACCATGTTCGTTAGAATAATATAATAAGGTGGCAGATAGTGACACTAATTTTTTACTGCAAGTAAACATTTCTAAGACCAGTTCTACACCCTTAATTTGAATTTTTGCATGTAGACGCGCAATGTCTCAAGTTGCTGCCCTGGCATGTCGTATAAATCATACTGGTCACATAAATTTCAGTTAAGGATGTCCTGATGTGCTTAAGATTCTGTAAGAGTATGCAATTTTTCATTCTTACTTTTTGTGCCTGTGATATAGTAAACAATATTTACGAAATTAAATATTTTTCAAAGATATAAATGTTCCATAAAGATGATGATGGTGATGCAAAAAATCACTTATCGACTTATTTGAGTAATCAATTCTTTACAAGAACAAGAATTTTAAGATCATACGGTATGTTAAATGAATTTAGTATTTCGGAAAAAATGTATATATACAGGGTGTCTCTAAAAGGTGTGGACCAAAACATGACTGGGCATAAAATTCAGACCAACTTGATAAGACTCGATTCCTCCGAAGATTTTCGAGAAATTAACATTTGAAAAATTTAAAAAGCTTTAAAAAGCTCATTTTTAAAATGCAAATTTCTCGAAAAACATCGGAGGAATCGAGTCTTATCAAGAGAACCATTTTTGTAGCAAATGAGTTGGTTGATCTGAATTTTGTGCCAAAACCCCTCTTGTTCCATTGGCGTAGAAATCTGAAACAAAAAATTAGTAAAAAACCGAGATTCTACGCCCATGGATTGATATTATTCAGAATTGTGATATGGGTTTTTTTGCCCCATAAAGCTATGCTAACGTGCCAAATTTCGGCAAAATAGTATGAGCAGTTTTTGAAGTAATCTAGAAAAACGATTCAGAGCCGCCTAGTGCCCAAAACTAAGCAACTTTGTACTAAGGTAAATTTACTTAAATCGGCTAATTGTGGTCTGAAGAATAGCTGGTAGATTCTTCTACAGACCTTTTAGAGACACCCTGTATAAACCCATCAGGCACCACTGGAATAACAGCGTCATTTTTTACGTCTCTCTCTAGAAAGCATAATTTATAACATAAGTAATATCAATGACACTTTTTATCAAAATATAGCCTAGTTTGGGGATAAAATTAGGGCATAACTTACATATTAAGTTAATAATGCCAAGAGCATGTACCGGGCCATTCATAGCAACAGGTTGAAAGCTAAAAGGCAGAATAATATGGGGGAAGTTTCTTTCACGAAATCACCGAAAGCGAGATTCGGCCCTCCTTACTGTAATAACTTGCCAAAAATAAATTAACGATATCGTTTTGTTATTTCCAGGAACAATTTTATTTGAACGGTTCGGGGGTTGTTGGATTTTAATGATAAAAATGTTTTTCGGTTGATTTTTAAGATAAAAGTTAACGGAGGTATTGCCATTCTATTACCGTACGTAATTTTCCTTTCCTGTTAAGCATCTACAACACTCAAACACCAAACCTGTTTTAGAGGAAAATTAATTAACCCGTTACCAAAAACTTTTCAAATAATTTGGTCAATTTACCTCCTTACTTTAAAAAGTTAAACTTTGTTCCTTGGCTAGGTAAGAACTTTAGCTTCTCAAAGAAAAACAATTTAACAGAAAATTAGGTTTAGGGGAAAAACTTTGAAAAGCGTGTCTCAGTTTGTAGATCTTCTTTTAAAACACCTTTCTTGGGGAAAAAGAAACTTACGATTTAAAATGTAAGGGAATTTTTCTGTATAGAGACGAAATATTTTTACTATTACTTTACCAAATTTGCTTGCGGTTACCCACAAATCGTAAAACTGTTACTTAATCACATATTCTCGTTATATAGAAATAATGAAGAAAAATTTCCGCATAATTCCCTATTATAAGGGATACTTCCTATATTACCTACTTGGCAACGGTAGTTGTTCCTTCCGATAAGGCGGTGAAGGAAATAAAGCCGATTGTATCAGTGAAATGCACACGAAGATCTGCAATGCTGACGATGAAAGAAAAAAACCTACCCATAATTTTTACCAACAATTAATAAACACAAGGTTGTATGGACATTAATAATTTTCAGTTAAAGATTAGTTCTTAATTTTGAAAACATCCCGAATATATATGGCCTGTGACAAATAACAACACATGCATGCATAAATGTCTCTAACGATCTAATCTATGTATAGTATGTGAGCTATAAAACATTTTAATGATATATGCAGTTTATGTGAACTATAAAGTTCAGTATTAAAATTATATTGCAATTTGTGTTAAAAATGCACATCTGTCTCATACTTCCATAAACAACATTATGATGAAATTTCATTGGCCGCTTCTTAATAAAACCAATAAACCGTTAAATACATCAAAAATTATACAGTAGCAAATATTATATTCATTATGTGTTTATGTTGATATTTAGGTATTTATAATTACGTTACCTTGTTGATGCATAATTAATACATGATATCACGAACCGAGAGGTTAAATTTCGCAAACTTCTTCCATACATATAAAGAAAAAAATCTCCTTTCGAAAATAATCCCGTCCGTTTTCGCATTCCGCCGGCGTCCTACCGCAAGTTGCCTAAGAAATGGCTTGATTTAAACTTCCACCAATCGAGGTGGGCTTTGTTTTAATAAAACGGGCGTTTTGTTTCCGAATCCCGGAACCTTATTGAATAAATCCCCCTATTTTTTCGGGATATACAGGCTTTGAATAATAAGCTTGTCTTTGTTTTAACGACATTTAATGAGGCCCGCATAATATACGTTCCCTTATTCGTGTTTGTACAGCGATAACTACGGAACGCCTGAACCGATTTCGATGATTCTTTCGCTGTGGGTGCTGCCGCATCTGCAGTACAGGAAATTGAATTCTTCAGTTGATACGATCCTGAATTGTACTGCAAAATTAATAAATATATGATTTCTGTGCCTTCCTAACGTAACAGATTATTAATCTTCAACTACTGTCAAGTGCCCTAATAACCCACGAGTTGTTGTGTTTTGTTCATCAGAATAGCGTCGAAGTTTCTCTTCCGATTAGGGAAACTCTAGAGCAGATAAAAAGACCGATATACCGTTTTATTGTACAAATATAAATTATCAAATTTAAGGCTATATTACAACATTCGAATAGTTGCTTTTAAAAAAGGCATGAGGGAACAATTTTCCATCTGAAAGTGCATGATGTTCTTGTTGGCAGTAGAGCAGTTCCAATTTTGTCTCACTGGGTTTAAGGAAACCTATTGATTGCTTGTGCAATTGATTGATTCACAGCCTCGACACAAGAAAGACATAATGTCATAATTTTATAGTGAAATTTATAAGAATATAGTGCACACCGCTTCTTGAGATTAGTGCCAATTTAATAAAAGTCTTTCGATCAATATTGAAAAAGACAAACTTTATCATTTCATCTTTTATCTGAAATCCAACATTGCGGGACATAAAATGGCCCAATTTTAAACTTTCTATATCAAACTTGAGTATTTTTCTTCGAAAGCTAATAAATTTTGGCAATCGTTCAAATTCTGTCAGAAATAATATTTAATACACTTTGTTTACGGATTTCATTCAATGTATTGAGAAAAGGAAAATTTTGCACAATATAATCTTATATTGCAGATGATTGGTTAGATGTTTTAAATGCAAAAATCTTTGTAATGATGCCTGATGTAATGATCTTTGTAAATAAAGAAAGCATTAAGGGCTAATAATAGAACCCGAACAAAGTTGTACTTAGAGAATATTGTGATTTTAGCTGTAATCGGCAGAAAAACGTCCTCGTAAAACATAATCGCTGCCCGAAGAGTATGAAATTTCTTATGGAAATGCGACTCCTGAGGCACTGTATTTTAACAAGTTAATTTAAGGGGCTGCTGGAAAATTACAAACTTTACTGGGTGAACAAAAAATAATTATCCTATATCGAAGTATTAAAATTCGTGAACAATATCAACTTTAAAAAACCATTTATATAAAATATGTATGGATTTTGTGTATAAATAGTTTGCTTTTTTTCTTATTCACTTCATTATTATGTTCTGTATCGACTGCTAATCGGTTAAGAATGCAATTGGATTTATCAAATGCAAAACATTGACTATGAAAATTATGTAACTTATAAATATAATATGCCTCAGCCTCATCTCTTTACAAGTTATGTTTTTTTTGATCAAACACAAGCACTATAGGAAAAATCCTTTAGGGCACTCTGGGAGTGGTGCGTGTGCGCAAAAAGCGATTCACGTTGGTTTTAAATCGTTGGAGGTTATATTCGTTGGGAAAAACGACTTCGGGAAGGTCGTTCCATAAGGATGAAGTCCTCCAGATGAAAGAATTCTTAAATAGTGAAGTTCGAGGAGTACTAAGCTCGTCGTGTATTTCTGATATTCGCCGCTATGGGCGGAATTAAAAGGGCAAGGTCAGCCGAGCACTTTCCATGAAAATATCTGTAAAAGAGAGTCAAATCCCCAACGCGTCTTCGATGTTCTAGGCTGTCGAGGTTCTTAGTCAGCTCGTTGTCTCCAAAAAAAAACGAATGGCCCTCCTTTCCGATGGAATCCAGTAGCCGAAGAGTATGTTTGGGTGCAGAGCTCCACACATGAGAGCAGTACTCTAGTGATGGTCGAATCTGGGCTGTGTATAGTGTCAACAGTTGTTGAGGTGTGTACTACAACTTTCTGGTTCGCAAGGGTACCCCAAGCTTCTGAGAAGCTATCTTGGCGATTGCCACAACGTAGTTATGCCAAGACATATTTCCTCCTAGATTGACGCGCAACAAATTAATAAATTGAGATGAGATTGTGATTTTCAACTAATTAATAAAATTTATCTACAACCTAGTACCTAAGTTTTAGAACGTAATTAATTGTCTTAAGTGTCCATTAGAATCATTCTCATATTTCTAGCAAAAAAGGACTATAAAGTCTGACATATCGCCCTGTAATATGAGCCTTTAAATTACCCTTTCCGACAGCACTTAAGTTATGACCTAATTTTTTTAAATTGCCTTCCCGAAGTCAACGTTTTTTTGCTCATGATTTCTCCCATATTTCGCGAGAATATGGAAAAACCAGCTTCCAGTTTATAAATGGGATTTTATTTAGATTTTCTTCAAGAAAAATTACGAAAAAAAATGGAGCAAGTAGTTATTGGAAAGTTTCAGACAAATTATGATAATATTTGTTGTTGATTTAAAATCAGTGGTGGTTGAGAATTAACGACGTTTTAAAGACTATAAGATGAATTATTACCGTCAAGAATTTAATATTTTAAACTAACTTTTTCTAACTACGGTGTGATAGATTAACAAGGGAGCGGCAAATTATTTTACAATGAAACTAAATGGGAATTTCCAGAAAACTATTAATCTGAAAACTTGGATTAATCTCGACATATTTTAGTATTAATTATTTTCAGTTTTGATAAAAGTTAGCTGTATGTCATAATTTATATTATTTATTTATTCTGTCACGGGAATAGTTTTCTAAATAATTCAAGTCACAATGCACGTGACATTGCTTAATTCTAGACGAGATTGCTACTTTCCCCAGGGAACGATACTATAAAAAGTATTTTTCTTACGGTTTTAAACATTGTAAAATACTGGATACAAGTCGCTCTAAATTACAAACAGAAGATACAGTTTACACAATTATTAAGACTACTCAAATAGTCTCGGAGTTTCGAGTCAACAGACAGACACACCGACGGAAACGTGAACCATACTTTTTCATAATCCAATAAGAATACCAAATCGTCCATATCTCGAAAAGTAAAAACGCATATACATGTCTCGTTAAGATATGATTGCTATCTTATATGGTGCCACTCCCACGACAATTTCTGTTCCTTATTGATAAAAGATAAATCTTATTTTAACGAACCTAATTAGATCGTAGGTCGCAGATTTCATGTCATTCCGTCCCGGAGGGCCCAAATATGGTCGATAAAGTAAGTTTTTCTCTCATCATACAAGCCAATTTTTGTTGGAAATATATTTTTTTTAATTAGGTATTAAAAAAGATATTTTTTTCGCATAGGGATACATAAATCTTTAATACCTTTATGAACACTAAATTCTCTGTAGGGTAAAATTATGGACATCCCTCTAGTTTCCTAGTACTTTTTTAATACCTACGTGTATTGTTAATTAACAATAAAAAATTTCATTGTGGCACTATTTTGAAATATCTTTTCGCAACCGAATGCAAATCTACTAGACTAATAATATTAAAAAAAATTTTCTAATATTTTAAATCAACATATTTATCGATCCCTTTCATATGTGATGTTTATTCTCTACCTGATCCCTTTTCTTTTCTATGAGGACAAATAATTCCGCTCCCAAAACGTAAATTTCAATTTCTATGGATGCTAAAACAGAGAGACGATTTCAATCTGAGGCCCTTTTGCCTCTAAATTGCCTTATCTGCCTCTGTCAGTTCTATAGAGGTAATCGTGGATTATTTGTAAACAGTTGGTATATGCGAATCTAATGTTTTCATTGAAAAGAAAACGGACTCTCCTCTAGAGAGTGAAATAATATTAATTTAAATAAGTATATGAAACATCATAATACCAAAATTGACTTATTGCACGGATTGCGGAATTGTCACTAAAAACTCTCTATTTTCGGTAATATTTTCTACAATCCCCAGTAATAATTATTATAACAATATAACTAAAATGATGCATTATTATCATTATTTTCCGAGAACCATAGACAAATTTTGAATGTTAATTAGATAAACTCGATATATTAACGTCCGAATATTTGAATTTTGTTCGTTCTTGTCTATAAATTATCGGGAAAGTTTGTGAAATTACCAAATTTGAAAATGTTATTCAATGGGGCAGACTAGTTTTAATAATAAAACGATTCGAATAAATAAATCGATTCTGTGCATGGTTGTCTAGCTTTCTTAGGGACCGCTCTCTGCAAGTGGCGATTGACGGATTTCTCTCAGACACCTTCACCATCAATGCCGGTGTTCCTCAAGGGTCCATATTGTCTCCCACTCTCTTATTATACCCTACATTAACGACCTTCTAGTGAAAACGAAAAATCCTATATTTAGTTTTGCTGATGAGAGCACACTTATCTCATTTTTCTTTTTGAATGCACAAACATCGGCTGCCGACGAACATCTTCGCAGACAGCATGAAGTATCACGCCTTAACAAAGACCTGGAAGAAATTTTGGCTTGGGGTGACAATAACCAAGTCGAATTTAACGCTAAAAAAAACCCAGGCAGCAGTTTTCTCTAAATAGGTTAACATTACAGAACCGGATATAGTCATGGACGGACACGCCATCCCACTGGCTTCATCTATTAATTTGCTGGACGTCAATCTAGGAGGAAATATGTCTTGGCATAACCACGATGTGGTAATCGCCAAGATAGCTTCTCAGAAACTTGGTGTACTCTTCCGAATCAGAAAGTTGTACACACCTCAACAACTTTTGACAGTATACAAAGCCCAGATTCGATCATCACTAGAATACTGCTCTCATGTCTGGAGCTCTGCACCCAAACATACTCTTCGGCTACTGGATTCCATCGAAAGGAGGGCTATTCGTCTGATTGGAGACCACGAGCTGACTAATAACCTCGACAGCCTAGAACATCGAAGACAGGTTGGGGATTTGATATTTTCATGGAAAGTGCTCGGCTGACCTTCCCCTTTTCATTCCGCCCAGAGCGGCGAATATCAGAAATACACGACGAACCACTGCCGCCCATCTATATGTGGTTAAGCTTAGTACTCCTCGAACTTCACTATTTAAGAATACTTTCATCTGGAGGACTTCATCCTTATGGAACGACCTTCCCGAGGTCGTGTTTCCAAACGAATATAACCTCCAACGATTCACAACTAACGTGAATCGCTTTTTGCGCATACGCACCACTCCTAGAGTGCCCTAAAGGATTTTTCCTATAGTGCTTGTGCTTGAAAAAAAAAATAAAGCCCTTTCGATAAGCATTAATAAATCAATTGTTAAGCTTATCAACATGATATTCTAGTTCGTTTTTGGGTTCCAAATGTCTTAATGGAGATCTCACTCTAGCATAGTCTCGTAAACAATATACAACCCTTATTAGAATATCGTTCTAAAAGGCTATTTACAAACAAAAAATCCAAGGCCAGATTTCGTTTAAACACACCAGTTAAAATGATAAATAGGCCATAGAAAAGCCTTAAGGCCCACTTGGCTGTAAAACAATCCGGAACGGGAACGAGCAGAAATGAAAAATTGAAGGGAATGCCCAAAATGATACTACTTCTACTTATACATGATAGCTCGACGGAGTTTCAGCGGCGGCGTAGATTTGAACTTTTAGTGATTTGTACGAAATATGTTGGGGTCAAGCGATTAACCGAAAAGCCCAAAGAGCCCTTGTTGTTTGAGGTATCAAATAAATGTTAACACAAAGAATTCAAAAAATCCAGGGACAAAATGCTTATCGCGCAGGTTCAGGTAAAATATTGCGTTAACGCCTCTGGTTTAGTTTTCACGCTGCACGTCTACCACACTTTACGGCCGCATTTTTTCAAATGGATTTTTTAGGGACGTGCCTGAATTATGTATGAAAAGGTGCTGAGAACTACGTTCCCTAAAAACATTTGTAAAGTTTGAAATAGCTTGTTTTAAAGAAAGACCTGGATGAATATAATAAATTTCAATTACAGCGACTTCGTAATGGTAATGATGTTCAGGCTGTCAATTAAACCAACCTTATTTTCAGGACACCTGTAATTATTTTCTATAAAAGGCATAGAGTGAGTATGCTTTATATTTAAGAAATGCTTACACTTTGAGTATTTATTGCCATGAAGGAAAAAAACGCTTCGACTGAAGAAATACTTTCGCCATACTTTAATAAAATTGTCTTTAATACTTGAAATCTGGTATAGTTCAACTTCTAAATCTTTTAAAAACGAATTGATATCGCCCATAAGAGTTGCCAATAGCTTCTGTCCAAAAGTCAGCAGGTCACATAACATTTAAATTATAGGAAGGAAAGGAAACTCCACTGATGATTCAAAGGAACCACCCCGAACAAACCTCAACAAATATATTTTCGCGAGAGTCCACGACAAAAATGCTTTGCTGTATATTGTAATATAGGATTACATAAAAATTAAGAACAAAACCCCATCAAATCTGCACCATTTTTATCTTTATGTGCTTTTGATTTTGCTAAATGAAAGTAGCTGCCTTGCATAAAGTTTAACCCCAAAACAATTTTAAACTTTACACTTTAACTTTTATGGCGCATTATAAAAGCGTTTATTACATTCCCCAACAATTTTCCTTTGGATGTGGCTCAAAGTATCACACAGTTGCATAAGGTGAGGTTAAACACATCATTTAATAAATCACACACATTTTTACCTCTCCTTTTCCTACGTAAGGAACAATCTTTGAAAATAGGCTGCTATTTTGGAGGCAAATATCCATGCATGCACACAAGTTAAAGAAAATCAAATATGGTTAGTTGAAATAGGTGCAGCTAGCTGGGAAATGCAGCAATGCATGCAGAAATAACTTTACCTAAACTCACACAGGCGCATGAGCGAAGAAAGTCTTCGTAAAAGACCGTAAAGCGATCCCGATTGGTCTAAATATAAATATGATCTCCTTCTTTCACTTTTCATAATTTCGAACCTAAAACTTTTTTGTTCCCTTCAACAAACAAATCCTAATAAAAACGTTTACCGCCATTCTGCGCAATTTCCTTCACCATTTGTAAGTGATGTCGCGTCCATTCTTCTTCTTAAATTTATTCACGGGCAAAAACTGCCGCGCGATAAGTTACACCAGTAAAAACGGACCATTACTTTAAGGAAAGTAAAACGGCTTAAAATTTATTTAATGAAAAACTAAATTGTTTATTTTATGATGAAAATTAGGGATTTTGAATTTTTGAACACTTTAAGTTTGATTACCATCGTTGTTGAAACACGCATGCAATTGGAGAGGCGCGTGTCTGTGATTATGTTATGATAATTACATTAACAACGAACAATAAAAAATGTAAAGCTTGGAATCATCAACAATCTCCTCCATTCTCGATACAATAGTCGAAATATGGCAACAAATATTTTATTTTAAAATTGCGTGCGAAAAACGTTATAAATCACCACCATTACCCAAAACAAGCATTTTTGTACCATTAAATAAATTTTAAACCTTTTAGTAAATCCTGTATTGGGGTAATGGGCCATTCTCGTTGGCATAACTTATCCGCTTGACAGTTTTTTGCCTGAAAATAAATTCAAGAAGAAGAATAGACGGAAGTTATACACAAATGGCAAAGAATATTATGCGGAACGGCGGTAAGCGTTTTGGTAACGACGGACCTGATGAACTGGAGAAGGATGCTTACTATGCAGAAGACCTTAGAACGTGAACGCGGCAAAAATATATAGATTTGTTCAACTTTCTAAGAAAACCCGAAATAGTCAAAAATCGATGAAATTTCTTAAATCAGGTCAAGAAAATAGATCCCTTAAGAAATAGTAACGCTATGCATTTGCTAAAATTAACAACAAGACAACAACGTTTGCGAATCAGTTTAAAAATAAAAAAATTTTAACTGCAATTATTAAATTTGAACAAGTATTCGGGATGATTTTGTAAAACGCGTCCTATGTGCATTAATTCAACATTTCGAATGCAAAATTAACCTTTTATCGCAGGACATACAAAAATCCTGGTGCCCAAAATAAATTAACCTCGTAATTTGAATATTTTTTCGCTGATTAACAATGGCTTCAGTGTTATTTAACCGATATTGATTTAAGTAAATATAAGTGCGCCGAACTATGTTAAAAAAAAATTGTATGTTTCTTAGGTCAGTAATAGGTACAAGGTTAACGGAATTTCCCAAGTTTGTATCTTTTTCATGTAATTCGAATGCAAGGAATCCGAAAATGTTGTTTACTTTTTGACAGCTGTCATTTTTGACATATTTTTTTCTATTCGATACGTAATATAGTGAACGGATTGTTCGCAATCGGTTATAACTGGTCCCTTAAAATGTGAAACGGTAACATATGTTATAATGAACGAATTTGGGTGCTATGTACCCCCATCACAGTCCGCAGGAGTGTGGCCAACCAATTAAAGCATCAACCTGCATTCAAGCTTGTCGGTGCATCCAACCAAATAGGTGGTCATATCTAGGTAATAACAAAACACATCTAGGCGAATCTGTCGGGTCCGCGGAGCCCCGTGCCAAGCGCCTAGGGGGGCTATGCCCCCCTAGTCTGATATGGAAAAATATGCAGGATGAGCTATAAATGTTTATAACTTTCTTTATTACATAACAGAAACAGTTTACTACTGCGAGTAAATGTTTTATTAATGATTGTATATATCCAAATAGTGTTGAACAATACAGTTACTTCTTCTAGAATGTTTTAAATTATCAATCTTCTATGCCAGCGCCCGTTTCGAACAAATATTTTTGCGTTGGGTTAACAAAATGTCCCTATCTTAGCATCAATTTCACTTTAAACGCAGTACAAGAACATAAACGAAGTTTCCTTTCAACTTTTACTCTTTGAATTACGTGTAATAATACTGAACAAAGCAAATGGTACAAAGTATCAGCTACGAAAAAAAATGGAGATTTCTTCAATCCAGTGAAACAACCAAAAAGTACCCGAAATAAAATCTTCGCCCTGCCCGAAGAAAAAGGCAAATTGTTAACGTCACCTACATATATATTTACAAAAGTGTATGTGTGTAATTTCGGAAATTCTTGCGTTTGAAATATCGCGCCAGTTGGCCGCACAAACTCCCTAATGCAAAAGGCCCTTGAATCGTCGACTTTTCAAAAAGAATTTCAAAGAAGTTCCAGAATCACGTACTTTCCATGATTATAGACATTAGCTTTTGTTTTGCGAGGGTATGTGATCAGTGGCGGATCACAGGTGAGCATACAGGATCGGATAAAAAAGCGCCGTAGGCGAAATATATTCAGAGCCTTATTTTCCAAAGGTTGTATTTCCTTGTGTAAAATTAAAAAATAAATAAAAATATGTTTTACCTAACGCATTACTTTTTTTCTTTCTACACTTAAAACGCCTAGAAAAATCTCACCATACTTGTGAACCCCCTCTATCATAGGTCACGACTCGCCACTGTGTCCACCCTGTATCGGCTGCACCAAAATTAGAGCTATAAAGGTCGTATACATTCGAATGATTGTTTTGCAACCTACCAAACAATAGCTGTCATTACTCACTTGTAATAATATAGCATTAAAATTCCCTTATGCAACGCATTATAGTTTATCCCTAAATCGGCCCGACTTGAAATCAAAGGGCACAGGTAAGCAAGGGCCGAAGAACCCTTAACACGGAAATTATCGGGTCCTGAAGGAATAATTAAGGAACATGGCGCTCCCTGGGTGAATTATGCGGCAGGTTAGGAATTTAGAAAGTGCCTGGACATAAATAGAGGCAGGAGAAGGCTTGAGTGCGAGTGTGCATCTTTGGGTAGGAGAAGCTAAAGATTTTATTCAACCAATTTTGCTTCATTTATTTTTTAAATGTATTTTTTGTGCTCTTCTGTACAATTTTGAGCTCTATTGTTTCCTTTTATGCTTTCTTGTTCCCATCGAAATATTTTACGTATACAGGGCCATTCTCGATATGCACGGTATTTATTCTAACATATTGGAACCCGCTATAAAAGTTGCTGATATTGAAGATCTCTTGACGTATATATGATATTTCCCGGTTAGACCGGAAGTTACGCTTAACATTGTTACTTTAGATAGAGTTCCCTGTATACTTTAGCATTTAATAGGCCACTCACCGTGAATGACCCAGTTTATCGGATATTCTGAATTTATCTCCAACATTAATTCGTGTAAAAGCAAGGCCTAAAACTTTATGAAACCAAATGCACTCTATAAACTAGTGCTATATAGCTTTACACTATTAGTGGTGTAATTATCAACGCCCTTCTAGCAAATTTAAATGAAATATTCGAATTAATGACTCAAGGGCAGATCCAAAACTTCGGTTTGGGGGGTCAAACTTCCTTTTGAGGGGGGTGGGGGGTCCCATACAAAGCGCGGATGAAGAGGGGTCATGACCCCCCTCCAAAAACCCAACAATAGGGCACAAAATGACAAATATATATAATATAAATTAAATCCCCCCCCCCCCCCCCCCTCCTCAAAAAAACTCCATGCCAAACCGTCCAGACATGAAAGTTACTAAGTTATCTGAAAACCGCATAAAAATAGCTTCAAAAATAACATAATTATTGAATTTACGCGATTTTCTGTAAAATCAACTTTTATGTTTTAAAATTTCTAAAAAAAATTATTTTTAAATTTAGTTACGTCCACAGAATAAAGCAGCGAAATGTATTTAATTCACAAAAAAATTTCCAGATAAATTATAAACACAATGTCCAAACATGACCGTTAAAAATAGTTGATTTGCAATTTTTGCTAAGTCGATAAAAGTTGATTTTACAGAAAATCGCGTAAATTCAATAATTATGTTATTTTTGAAGCTAATTTTATGCGGTTTTTTGATAACTTAATAACTTTCATGTCTGGACGGTTTGGCATGGAGTTTTTTTAGGGGTGGGGGTTAAATTAATCCCCCCCCCCCCCCCCCAAAAAAAAATCCCCCCACACCTTAGAAAACTGTCAAACCGGTATATATGTAATATTTCGTGCTCCACTGATGGTTGGGGCACTTCTCGCTGGAATTCGTTCACCTTACGTCACGTAGAATGCAGTTATTTTTTTAAATTATTGTCAAATCGATTTTTTTTTATAATTATTTAGTAAAACTTGATGCGAATACGAATAATATTCCTATCACGACCCATTAGAACTGATTTTAAAATCGTTATTCTGTAGGTACTTTATCTTCAATTACCTATTTGCCCTGAAACCGAGAGAATTCAATAAATAAAGCCCCGAAAGGACAGTTTACACTCGGGTTTCAGCCGAGTTTATCGTTTGCACTGTTTTAATCATATACAGTCCGTTTTGGGACCGAATTTAAATAGTCTGATTTTCAGTCCCTGCAATAAAATTCGTGTTTAGTTTTGGTTTAGTGCTATTTTTTCCTGGGGGCGGCATTTTTTTATAAAATACATGATATCGAAATAAAAAAATCTAGTCTGCTGCCCTTAAAAGTATTATTCTGCTTTGTTTCATAAAAAAATCGAATATTAATACCAATCCAACGGCCATTGTGATTTATGCGCATTAATTTGGAAATATTCGTAATAGACAGTTAATAAGACCGTTTACTTATCATATTAGCAATCAACAAGCGTTCAGGCCCTTCGGCCGAAATTTCATTATGCCGTCGTCGTGCCCCATAACCTCAATTTAATTTTCATATAACCGCTTCGGCGGGGATCGTAAGCATGGGCGACTCGACAGGTAAGATATTGCCCAATATTACTAATATTTAATAAATATCCACTACTTGCAACAACGAATTTAACTTTCTAATATTTTTTGCGCCAATTAGGGCTTCCAAATCACGTGATTTAAAATGGCGGATGATGGCGAAAAGCATTGAGCCACCGGTTAAATGTCACCGGCCACGTGATTTTTACGGACACGTGCCAGAATCACAAAGCAGAATTTGCCATCAGCCGCCATTTCACATCACACATCGTTGAAATGCCTTATTATTGCATAAAAGTTTTCTAATCATATCAATGTATATCTCACATGTTGAAAATATATTATTTTAAGTAACTTAACAACTCACTGTTTTGCATGAAGAATTGTAGGAAAATTACTGTAAAGCAGCAATGTGTGGATGATTTATAACATGGGTACCAAAAAATTCCTGTTTTTTCATACAAAACAGAACGTAGGCACTTCTAACCAAAGTTAAATAGTATTCTTTGCAATAGTTATCGATAAAACTATTCAATAAATACAAAATATGGTTTACCTCTTACTCCTTTTAGGGTCTTGTTGAGCCCACAAACGTATGTCCAGTAGATGGCGTCACATCGTCACACTACGTCTCAAACAAAACGCGGTCGGGCGTGGATTGTACTTACAACGTACGCGGCGCGTGATGCGCGACTGCCGGGAAGCGGGAAAGTAATTCGAGTAGTTCAACGAGCGTCGACATCGATAGGTAAGTTAGAAGAGTCTAGATTGAATAGTTCACGGAGCGTCCACATCGATAGGTGAGCTAATTGACGAATAAATCAATAATATGCGTAGTTTATTTTTAGATTAGCGAGAAGTTAAATACAGCGAGCGGTTTTAGAACTTCTATAGCAAAAAGGATAATAAGTGTGACAGAGAGGGAATGGTAAAAGATGCGACTCAGTCGTATTAAAGGGTTTATTAAAGAGTTTTAAAAATAAATGATTGTAAATTAAATAAAAAGACACGATTGTTGGTGCTAGGTTTCCAATAAATAATATTTATTTGTAGTAAGGTTGCTAGGTGAAGAACTGTGTAAAAGTAGGACAATTGTACAAAAGAAGCCCGATTTTTTATAAAAAAGAAATGGGTTGTTTAAACAAACACTTTTTGCTAAGGTCAGTCCAATCAGTATTAACCAAGTAAACGCAAAAATAAACACTGATTAATTAATAAAACGACAAGAACCAACGAAAATAATACATTTAATTCTCCAGAAAATAAAATCTACACGACGAGAAAGGGCCGGACGGAGTTAGCAAATTCCCGAAAAAGGAGGACATGTCCGGCTAACCCTAATTTTGAGTGCAAACATAACATGAACGTACACCAATGAATTTTCCCATAATAAGGATAGTTTACCTAATCTTAATATGATATATGTACACGAAAATTGTAGTTAACGGGCCATAAAATGTTCACCCGTAATTGAAGCCTATGGAAACTCATTTGTTAAGTGATTACGTCATGGCTTCCATTATTATTAAAATCTTAGCAGCTCGTAAAGGTTCGATAGTTTGGGACACTACGTATGTTCGGCAAATTAATTGTCTTAAGCGTTGATTGGCGACATGGTGAATTTAGTTTAAGCTAATTGGGTTACTACTTAGACAGTAACATGGATTTTTGTATGCAAACTTGTCTGGATTTATTTTATCAACCACTAGTACTATAGGACTCTGGGAGTCTTCGAATAAAGCAAATCGTGAAAGAGTGCTTAAGAAGATACGACGAGGACCAGAAATAAAATTCAACTCTGAACGAATAGTTGTCGACGTAATTTTTACCTTTATTAGGACCAGAAAAGGTATAGGGCAAATTAACAAACAACCCTTTGAAGCTGATTTGGAGGGAAATTAAATTAAGTAAGGGATGGAGAGAGTTTATTTGAACTAAATAAATAAATGGTTTAACAAATATATCTAACAGAATTTCTTCGGGTATTATTTAGATATGGAGAAAATGAATTAATAAAGGCTGTTGTTATTGTTGGCAAGCAAAATTTAACCAAAAAAGAGAAATTATTGATGTCTCTTTTAAACTAATAATATAACATTTTTGGGCAAGTATACATTATATAAAGGCATGGATTGGCATTGGATATATTATTTGTGTCTTGCACAATTTTCATATGTATGACTATCCACTTGTAGTTTCAACATCAAATGAATTATATTTGTAAATTAATTATTTAATGTTGTGGTTAAGTAGATAATATGATTAACAAACCCATGTTAATCATTTGTTTAAAACAGATGAAAGTTATTTTACAGAAATTACGAAACAAATTAACATATCACAAAAAGCTCTGCATGTACACGTTTGAGAAATCTTAATATATAGATATTTACCTCATTTGGAAAAGTACGTTTTTAGCAAAGAACTTGTGCACATGAGCGTCGTTAGTAATTTTTGTAGGGGGGGGGGGGGGGGGGGGGCAAGGTGACGGATCCATTATTTATACTGGTGAAAGGCCCCCCGGAGGCAAAAATTGTTGAAGTTATCAAATTCCAGAGGGGGTTTGTTCGGGTTTCCAGGTGGAGTGAGGGGGGCAACTGCCCCCTCTTGCCTCATATAAACGACGCCCATGCTTATGCAATATCTATATATAACAGTAAACCCTTTACTACCTTTAGATGTGTGAAAATATTTTCATAGGTACAGCGTAGTCTAGGTATAATTTATTATTGTTGCAAGCTTATTCCTGCTGCATTATAATCTTTCGTGTATGTTTTCGACGTCGGCCTACTTCTACTTATTATAATATGAATAAATATTTCAATTGAATTCATTAGCATTATTGCTCTACTATACTCTTGAACAGCTGTTTGAAAGTCCTTTGTATAAAATATACGCGGTGTCTTCAAGGTAGGCGTGGTAGCAGCGGAGCCTCAGCTTCAACGGCAGCCCTGTGTCGGCCTGACGGTTGCTAAGCAGCGCGAAGATGCGGGGACAGAGCGACAGAGTGGTAAGCATCAGCCATCGTCAGTCTCTATGCGAAACTCTAGCAGGACGCCGCGCTTACCACAGCAGCCTCTATTTCGCGAAAATCGGAAAATTTAGGAAACTTACGACTGTAAATTGGTACTCGGAAAAATCTTTGCTGGGCTTTTCTTGAAGTAAGTTTGGTGTCCATTACATGTTGTTTTTCGATGTTTGTAACTATAAATTTTAAGAATCCCGATCGACAATATGGGGCCGATCTTCGCGGAGAGCGATTTTCATTTACTTGCAGCCGGAATTCGTGAAAGGAAACATGGATCTTTGTTTCAAGCAATATGGTTTTAAAAATAAAGCTCAATTTGGTCATGATTTGTGTTTAATATTATTGCACTGCAACAGTAGATATGTTTCAAGCGACTGAACCTTTATGTCGGTTACTATGTTTTATTAACTAAACAGCTGGGAAGTGTGTTTGTACACATCTCCACATCAAATTAGTGCAAAATCATTTATTTGTTACAACCCACTACAACCTTGAGATGTCTGTTATGCTTACCAATCTTCTCAGGTCTTGAATAACTTCCTTTGCCAATTAGAGAAATTTTAACTTTTCGAAAAATTTTCTTTTGACGAGCGACGGTACATATTGGTACAAATTTATCGCTTAATAAATACCATACCATTGTTGCTATGTAGAGTGGCATATATTGTCATAGACAGATCAACTTATATTATAAAGTAATTATTTGTTTAAACTTAAATCCATATGTTCCTCGATCAAATTATGCTATAAGTGAAAATTGTAAATTTTCCTTGTGAACCTAACCTGCTACATATCACAGACATTTACCCGAATATTATTTATATGAGTAAGGCCGCATATACCTTTGTCAGTCACAATTGGACAGCGGGTTCACCTATACAACAATGGTATTTAAACTACTTTCTCATTCATATTTTGTAGTCATTGGAAAATAACACATGAGTTTTAATCATATAAATACTAAAATTAAAAATCCTTTTCGTAAACTTATATATTATGGCAATCGTTTTCCATCAGCTGTCCTATAGCCAAGTTTTATATTTGCCTAATAGCATTTGCTTCTTGCTACAGAAATACTGGTGATTTGTTAGCCAATAAATATATGCAATCTACTTTTTTTTATTATATTCCATATTTAAACAAAAATATTATTGTTAATTGAAAAGCAATGCTGTTGTCTAATTAAATAATAATATTTATTTTATTAAGTCAACAAGAGCTTCACGAATATTGAATTCCAAATTTACAGTATAATATGTTTGTATAATGACCAGGAAAAACACATCCCGCAATTCTTTTTTTTTTTTTTTGATTAAATGAAAACAACCAATCGATTATGGGCTAGGTAGAATTAAAATAGGAAACGTGATAGTGAGGTAGGTAAGCTGACGATTTTTATCCATTTAATGACTTTGCAGTGACGGCCTTAACTCAAGTTTACACAAATATAATCAAATTCAACGAAGTAATTTTAATAACGTACACTGTATATAAAGTAATGTCATTTTAAGAATTTGGAATCATATTTGTACCAACACTTAAGCGAATTGAATAATTTTCAAAATATAAACAAAACAATTTCGCATTAAATCCTAAAAAGTGCATTAAATCTTTCAATATAATCGAATGCTTTCTCGCCCATTTGAAACAGTCGTTAAGAGTTTAGCTTAATGTCACTTTTAATGTAGCAGTTAAAATTTTTATTAGAAATTATTATTTATATTTAAAGTTAAGTAATTATATGAAACTAATTAAATTATATACGGGTATTATATTAATTAATATGGGTCTCTAAATTGCCTATATCATAGATAAATGAATCATTAGTTGAATAAATAGTTTCAAATTTCTAAACACACACTTCTTACACAAATCTGTTTCCTAGTCAAATAAAATGCTTCTTTGAATAGTAATTAAATTTTCACATTACATCGAATGATAAATTTGTCCGGACATGTCAAAAAAGAATTATAACAGGCTCTGTTTACCGTCTATTGCTTTTTGTCAAGGACCCCAACCTGTGATATATAGATTTTCTGTTCCATGTGAAAGGAAACGTTGAAAGCCGTCACTTAAAAAAATTTATGTCTACAAAACTCGAGCAATATAAGCTTTTGATACGGTCAACGGCAATAACTTAAATGGAAAAAATATATATCAGCAATAGATAGATTTTGACGCTTGTTTTCATTTAATGGAATAACATTGACTTTATTACTCTACCGAGAAACTATTACTTTCTGACTGGTGGTCAGTCCCTTTTAACCGCAATTCTTAAAAATTGTTTGCTAAACTATCATTAATAATTCCCAATATTTTATTGGAAACGAAGTTAGTGCAGACCGGAGGGAAACAGGAAAATTTACGGTCGGTCGGAAGTTCTTAAACAAGTTATAGTTTTGTTAGGCTAAAAGCTCTTAGGCGGCGACAAGGGCAAACAGCGTTAGCACATGTGGATTATTGTTTTCCTTAAGGTTTGTTATGCCGGTCGACGCATCAAGGCGTTTCCGAAACACCTGATGGGGGATTAAATATTTTGACCGCAAGACATTTATTATGTTTATTACTGTAATTTAAGTGAGAATCATTATTTTTCTAATTAATGTTTTTATTGTATAAGTGTATATCACGATAATCTACAGGGTGGCCCATCGAAAACAGTCCAGCAAGGTTTACGGCTGTGTACGTGAAAATAAAAAAAACCTCGGACCCGTAATCTTGTGTTTTCAGGGGGACACGTTTCACTATTAATTTCATCCCTGTAACCTCAACTCCCCTAGCGGGGGCGGCTACTGCCCTTATTATTTCAAATGGGAATGGGTATGTCGTGATACATCTTTTTAAAGGGCATTAAATTCTCTTTAAAATGGCGCTTCGTTTTGTAAATTTGAGCTACGCGCCGCCGAGCAACCGAATTTGAAACATTTCACTGCACCTCTTATCAAGTACACAGGTTTGTGCGCATTACTAATGAATGTCGACAAATTACACCAGATGTTCTTCACAATGTCCGATAACACTTTGAACAGTTGTTGTACTATTGTATGGAGGTTACTGGCGGACATTTTCAACATTTAATAAGATAACATGTAAGTATTACTCAATAAAATTACATTTTTTAAAACGAAATTTCTCGGCGGCGCGTTGCTCAAATTTATAAAACAAAGCGCCATTTTAAAGAGAATTTAATGCCCTTTAAAAAGATGTATCACGACATACCCATTCCCATTTGAAAAAACAACAAGGGCAGTAGCCGCCCCCGCTAGGGGGTTGAGGTTACAGGGATGAAATTAATAGTGAAACGTGTCCCCCTGAAAACACAAGTTTACGGGTCCGAGATTTCTTTTTAATTATCACGTACACAGCCGTAAACCTTGCTGGACTGTTCTCGATGAGCCACCCTGTATAAATAGAGATAGAAACGGAATTGTACTTTTAAACGCTAAGATACCCATTAATTTCAAAAAGTCATTTTTTTTTAGTAGTATAATAAAATTATCCATTATTGATTTTGAGTAATCGGTATTTTTATACATGGGATGATATGATGGGGGGGAATGTATCCTACTCAAAACATCATGGGAAAACGATTTATCGCCTATAATTAAAAATAAAATCACGTGATTTTAATGAAAGGATGTAATCCGTTCCAATAAAAAAATTTTAGATTATCAATCCACATTGGTCCAGTTATTGAAATGGTATTTTTTAATTTAGCTCATTCACTTTGGTACATTTTAAAATAAATATTTATGGATTTTAAATTCACTATTTAAAAAGGGGAACAGTTTTAATTGCTTTTAGTAAAAAATATTGAGATAATAAATTACTTAGTTGTTTTTCAATACCAACCAATGAATACTTTATTAAGAGAAACCCTTATTAATTATTTATTTTCATTTATTATTGAGACAATCGAAATGTACAGCGCAGGATGGAATAAAAGCAGTAAATGCAGAAAAATAATGAAAAACCTAATTGTATGCTGTAAACACCACAAAATAAGTTCTATAGTGATCAGTATTTTCTGGCGGAATTGTTGTGTTGTCATATAAATACTTTAATATTGATCATAATATAGCTGGATTTGCTGGCCTTTTTGTGCTTTTCCGTTTTCAAATACATACAATTGGAAAATAATGGAATTATTGAAACAAAAAAAATGAACAAAAAGGTTTCGAGTCTGGAAAGTTGAATATTTCAGACAAAGTAACAGCTGATACTAATAATGGGATTATATAAAGAGTAAACTCAGAATTTCAAGTTTTTAAAATATATTTCTAAGTTTGGTAATGAAATTGCAAAGTTACAGTACTTCAAAGGAACAGAATTATGTTCGAAATCGGGCTATTATAGGCAAGGTGTAATGTATTAAAGGTTTGAAGACAACATCCCAGCTGGAGAAACCCCGTACTGTCATAATACCAGTTTCCCAATTTTATTGGTTTAAAAATTATAGATACAGCTCAAAACCAAAAATATGAAATTTCCGTCTCTTTTTTGCTTCCCTGGAACAAATGCACTTGTGCCTTCTTTTCGAATCGCGAAACTTTTAAAGCAATATAAAGTATTCTTGGGACGAAGTGAAGAATTACACCACGCACCCGGGGGCTTTTGGGTTTAATGAGTCAAAAAGTTTTTATTTTATTTAAGTTTACAACTTTAGATGGCGCTATTAAAACTTTTGATTATTGTGGAAAATATTTTAGGGGGTCGCTAAATCACTCGCCTTTGTTGTTGCGTAGGAGTAAATGTCACGTTGATGTTGTCCCGGAAGGGTCAGATTTTCTTCAAGTTACAAAGAGAAAAATTAATTACTACGGGCAACATTACTTCCGGGTGATGTACGTTTGCGAACACTATACAAAATAAATTCCTTTCCGTGTAGTGTAAAGTTAGAGGGTTTGTTTTGATGTATCCTTCTCTTCATAAATGTAGGCTCCTTGCGTACTTCTACCTTTTTAGTGCCCTTTTTTCATGACTTAGACAATCAATTAAGTTAAACCGTTCTCTTTGTCTATAAACACCTTAATACGAGCCCATTGCAAGTATATTGTACCAAAGTGGAATTTATTTACCAGCTCAATCTATATATCCTCAACAAGTCCCCAGTTAATACCACACAAGCATTCTGGGTCAACCCCAACAGTGTAAGGTTTTATTGGAAAACTAAAAGAGAAGTGGAAATAATGGTTATGGAGAGAGAATTGTATCCTTTTGTCCACAATATTTTCTGGTGCAAAATGGAAAAAATTTTTACTACCGAAAAAAACAACACGTCTTGTATTTTATATAAAGATTTAATTAAGGGGGTCCAATTTATTTTTGAAACAATCGTTAAATTAACGTGTAAGCGTAGGTAAGAAATTGCCTTTTCATGTGAATGTATTTCGATTTTTCAAAACTTATGGTTGTTCTGCATCTTCATTATGACAGTGCAGTTTCTTGGACATAAATTGCATGGGTTTTTAGTTTAGAGACCCTTGAAACCATTGCCTGGCCACAAATCCTATATTTACGAGCATAAAAAAATAATTTTGTGTAATTCACAACAAAAGCAACATTTCTGGGTATGAACGAAAATAAATCCAATACACTTTTTTGTTCGCGCCAGATGTTTCGAAGATACTAAACTTCTTGATACACTTTAAATTTTATTCCGGCGTGCCTCAGGGCATTTAAATAAAAACCCAATTTGATAAAAGGCTACAGGAAGTGTATGGGTTTGTTGAAAAGGATAATAAAAGTAAAATATATATTTGAGGAAAGGTAGAAATATACGTTTTGCTCCCGCCACGCTAACACGACGGGGTTTTTACTTTATGCTGGAGAATGCGTATTTTATTTTTTAAATCGGGAAAATTTTTGTTTTATTACGAAATTTGTAATACAGAAGTGACATGAACCTAAATAATTAAAATTAGCATGAAACATGGCGAACTCATCTACTAGATAAGAATTTACAGAGTAAAAATGATCCTAGTCCAGAAGTTTTTATATTCTTTTAGCACGGCTTTCGATTAAGTTCAAGATAACAAAGACAAAACGAAGCAAGAACCTCTAAAGTGAACTTGTTTCATTTATTAGTATAATTAATTACACCACGTTTTAAAACATCAACACGAAAAACAGTAATTTCTTAGTCTGGAGAGTCAGTGGCGCATCTAGGAAAAAGAGCCATCCTTTCGTATCCAGACGTATCTATTATTAAAACTTTATTTTTTAATTAATTGTTCAATAAATGATAAGAGCAAGCAATAGTCTTTGCTGCTTGGAAACTAATGAGAAACTATTTACGGTTTTCAAACTTCTCTTTGCGAAGGGAGTAAACTCGAAAAACTCGTGACTACGTCTCTGTAAATAACTTTCAATTCTATTGACCCTTGACCTAAAATATTTTTATCTTTATAATTAAAGATGACAACGTCTTGAATAATCGATTAGCCCTAAACTAAAATAATAACATAAATTATATTTTACAAACGAAGAACAAACCTACTTTTATGAGTTCAATTATTCATAAGTAGACTTATTTTCGTGTTCTGTTTTGTCCAGGGTAGGAAACATATAAATGAATAAGTTTCAGTAGTACCTTAAAAATTCCTATCGTTCATCTTATATACATTATCGGATTAAAAATTTTACTAATTGTCCAACGCCTTCCTCGAATAAGGAAGGAACAAAAGTCTCTTTGAAACAAATTGCAACACAATAATCAAGGAAATGAAACAATTCTAAATGCAAAATACCATAATAGGTTTGATAAGAACCACGACTGTGCTCGAATTTAAATCTTTAGTTTAAATTACAGTAAACGATTTAGGGATACAACACAGGCTGTCTAAAACTAATTTGAGCTTAGCCAGATGCATGAAACTTGAACATATCTTTTAAAATAATTTAAATTATTAATTTTCCAACTAAAGTATTACCTTAACATGCGTTTCTTTCTGTAAACATTTTTTATATTTAATATATTACGATCAATTACATCCATGATTTTTTTCCAATGTCAATTATATTACATAAATATCCGTGATCAATTCGAAATAGATTATAATAATTATTCCATCGACTCATGGAACCGAATTCGTATAAAATAATAATTTATGTTTTGATGATTAATTCAAATTTGGTCAAATTATTGTCAAAAAATAATTTTATATCGACGAAACATTAATCAACCAAGGAGCCTATTGAGTGTAATTATAAATATATTCAAACTGTTTAATTAAAGAACAGCGTTTGCAAATTAAAAATTATTCATATTTTAAATATTTCGTTACTTTATTAATTTCACGAGAATTATCGAACCATAATAATCTGAATCTGTCTCAATTACCGAGAAGCCGGAACTAGATTTAACTCTCAAGTTGTATAGAAAAAGAAATTTAAGTAAATTATTTCTGAAGAGCCGGTTCGTACTCCCTTTTCTGTCAAGTTTTATGTTTCGTTTTATTCTTTGATAGAAATTTTAGTAAGTGGATTAAATTGGAGCCTCTAATCAGTTTTTCTTATTTTCAGTTGTATTTAAAATATATTTAAATCCAAAACTAATTTTTATTTAGAATATTATTAGAATATAGATAATTGGGCATAGAATATAACTTTACTTGGAAAAGAACAACGATTTTAACACATTTTAAAATAGTATTTTTTTTGCACTTTTAGACCATTCTTGTGTAACACCCGTAATTTCTTGAGCAAATATTTTTCTTCGTGTTTACCGAATGTCCACACAGTAGAATTCGAAACACAGTCGCCCTGCTCCGCGGCGTGGAACAAATTAACTCAACGGTTGAGCTGGTTCATGTCCACGCATTATGGCGACCTGGGGCAACCGATTTACAATTTAGAAAATTGTACACGAAGGAATACAGTACGGTTTATTTTAAAATCGTTGAAATTAAAATTTTGTATACCATAACAATCTTAATGATGAAAATAATTTAAAAACTGGAATTCATCCACCATCTCATTATAGGCCATTTAACGACTGTACAAAGAATGTCAAATTAATGAACGATATTTATTATTACAAGCGATTTCGTAAAATAACAACAGGACCTTAAAATTCATCTTCGTAAAGCTTTAACAAGTATCGAACAAAAATTTACGGGGTTTCCCCATTATGCAAATAGGCAATTTCCTAAATCATCATACTATATGTGAAAAAAAAAACAGTTTCACGGCTTCAATTTAACCTTTTAGGTAATATTATCCTTTATGTAGGTATACCTAAAACTTGCCATGTATATCCGTTCTCATAGCCCTTTTAGGTGATTAAGAAACCCGTAACGGCTCCTTAACGATATCTTTAAAAATGAAAGCTGGCCCTTAGTTTTTATAGGTTGGTAAAACACCCCGTTTAATTTTATGCTTCTTTCCAAGCAGGATTAAAGACTTAAAAATTTTATAGAGTTCTTTAACGCAGTACGATTGATGGCCCTGTGTGCCATTTTAATGGCAGAGCTTAAAGTAAGATTAGGAAATGGCAATCTAATCAACTTTTTATTACTTTAATTTTTACTATCTTCTATATATGGCAGGTACAGAGAAAAGACATTAAACAGCCATGAAAACAATTCCTCCATATTACTAACACATTAGGGATCACAAAAATAGTGTCTGTGTGTATGGGACAAAAATTCAGCAGTAACGGGAAAAAACAGGAAAAGCGCGATATTTTTCGGAAACATGCGAATTGTGGATCTCTGGGAAAATTAATGTTATGGAGCCCGTTTTTATGGGCGCCGTTCCTTAATGTACCACTTTGTCTGGAAAATATATTCGTTTTAAACGGATGGTGTAAAATTTTAATAAGTTTTTCTGTTTTTTTTTCTTAAGCCCGAGAGTATTAACCCTGAATGTATTTTTCCCTTTATGTCGCAATAAGTTCTTTTGTTCTTATAAAAGGAATCGGTAATATCGGAAGAAAAGGGCAAATAAAAACCATAATACCATTAACAAAGTTTTGTTTTTCTGCGTGGAATAAGCCGGATTCCCTTATACTTAAGTTAGGATTAATGTAACTAATAAAAGTAAAGTTTCCAGGATCGAACGTTCTTGTTTCGAAAGATATGAGGCTGTATACAGGTACAGGGGAAAGATGTTTAATACAGCCGATATTTTATTTACATCTGGGCGCTTTATAAATGTGCTTAATTACGCCAAAGTTTATAAATACTTTGTATCCGCAAATTTTAGGGAATGTTAATTAGAACCCAGGAGGAACAATTACAACGATACGCATTAGATCGCAGAATTACAAACCAAATTTCGTATTTTATATAATTGTAATAAAATGGTAAAAAATTCAATAGAAATTTAAGTGTTACTGTGAAACTACGACCAGGGACGTTTAAAAGGAACGGCATCTATTTACACTGTAGACTTTTATATCTGAAAATACTAAAATACATTGTAGCAAAGTGAAATCGCTCTATTTTTACTGCAAATCCTGATTTTATGGCCATAATCCCGGTTGAGCATCGGCTTCATGGGGTCCTGATGGAGTCACGCCTCCTTAAATTTAGGTCAAACACAGATTCATTCCATATTGGATTGTTTAATGCATTAAAAAGAAGGGGTTTATCTCTTATTCACTTTCAAAGGATGTGACACGCGGACAGACACGGTTTTCAATTATTGGAATCGTAAGTAATTTTCTTTTCCGATACGTACTTTTATGTGGGGCAAGTAAACAAAACAAAATCGATACGTGTGCAATACACAGTAAGTAAATGAATGAGTTTCATATATTCAGGAAAGGATCTTGGTTTTATTCGAGGAAATTGAAATTTTCCATCGGCATTTCAAAAGCTCCATAGTATATTATATAATACTGAAATGTATCATACCATAAAGGTAAAATATACACGATCAAAGAACAAAAAACAACGCACCTCTGTCTTAAATTATAAAAAATACATTTGCATTTTGGAAGTTACTCCATATTAGAAAAATAAGCTGACGCGAGGGTAAATAACGTAACTTCGTTAAGGGCTAAAAACACGCGAGAGACTTGATAAAAGAAAGACACGATAACGCAAACATAACTTACGTTCTTGCTCATTAAAATAACACCATATAAGAAGTTTAAATTTGTTTTATGTGCCGAAAGGCATTGTTACAAGTGAAATAGCTCCGAGTTAACAATAAAGCTCGGTTTTATGCGCTCGATCTTGCGTTTCTAACCGGGCATCAAGGGACAATAATTGAGTCTCTGCCACCGTCGAATCCAAGACAATATAAAAACTACTTTTTATCTATGTTACTTTCTTCTAGGATTTGCAGTATTTTAATCATAAATCAGGAAATGAGAAGCTGGTGGGATTATTTGTTATTCTAACATCCTGTTATCATAATACGTGCCATTTACTGGTATATTTTTTAAGTTTAAGAAACTGTCGAGCACCCGTTTTTACTTTCAACTACGTTCTTGTATCAATTTCCATCTACCTCATCCAAGAACGAAAAAAGCCGATTCATTTGCATTTTAAATTTTAACCGACGAATTCCTCTAATTTTCGTTCCCCGACGCTTTTATGTTAATTCTTAGTTTGAGCGGAATTAAATAAACAGAAAATTCATCCTAGAGAAATCGCTAAAGGACTTGTTTAAATTAATTAATATTGAAATTGAATTAATAAGAACTATAAAGCAAGATTACGGACCAATATTTTATATTCTTGATTTTGAATTAACTCGAGTTAACCATAAAGAAATATTCAACGGTTTTTCTTATTTTGAATATTTATTCGGTATTTATTCCATCTCGCTCGTCGTTACAACCCAAAAATTACCATGGGAAGCGGTGGGAAATGAAAATTAGACGAATTTGATTGGCCTAAATTAAAATGTTAATGTTGCGGTGGCTGTTCATGTTAGCTACACGTAAACTAAGTTTAAATTAATGAATACAAATAATAATTAAGAAGTCAACAGGTTTAATTAGTAGTAGTTTTTTACAAATTAAGTTACTTCCAGAAAAAATTCAAATTTAATGGCTTCAAAACTATAAGTTACTAAACGGTTCAAATATTTAATTTAATTTAATAATATTTTACATTTTCCTGAATAATATACCATTTCGAACTGCTCCAATTCAATTTACTTTAGATACGACGTACATTCAGGTATATTCCTGCAGTGGCCTTTGTGCAAAACTACTTGACTACTGCTCCTGCACTGATTTTAGATACATTTCCACAAGTTGAACTTGTATAAATAGAGTTTATTCACTGAAAATTCGAGCTTTTATGGCTTGGTACCAAACAGGATTTATCAAATTTTGCTACACGGTTGGCTATGATTTGTATATAGTGTATTTACGTATACAGGATCCATTTGAATGTCCCAGAGCTTAATTTCGTTAATTTATTTCTGAGCATTTCTTTCAGAGGTTTTAATTCGATTATATAAGCCAAATCCAATTAATAACGAGAGTACAGCATCAAGGCGGGCCTGGTAACTGAAATGAGCTTGTAAATTAATAATGTAATGGTTTGTACGATATTAATGATTTCGTCATACATAGCCAACTACGCAACTACGGGGTGACAAGCGCCATTAATTTAATTAATTAGCTCCAAGTGAAATGCAAATGTAAAGGCATTTAGATAAATGTGACACGACAGTGTCACGTTTCATATACAGGGTGGCCGTAGCACACAGCGTGAACAAGTAAAACGGGACAGCCCATTTTAAAATATCTGAATTAAAAGTTTCATTGTAGCAAATTAAAAAATTAATTTAATATTTGCCAGAGGGCTTTGATAAGAATTATCAGAAACGATTTAATTATTGAATATCTTGCATACGATAATATCTATTATTTGCTGTTAAATGGTTATTTTTAGCCAAAGACGGACATTCCCCCTATTTTTTTTTAACCAAAACGATAATAATTAATGACTTGTTATTTTTTTCCAATAAAACCCGTAAAAGCCTTAAAAATTAAAAGTGCTATATTTTTTAGCGTTTCATTTATTCAGGGGTAAAGTTGGTTAAAATCAATTTACCGTTCGAGTGAAATTGAATTTTTGCAGTCCCATTTCATTTTATTTGCTTTTGCATCGATAAAAAAATGTATTCCCGGATTACTTTATTCAGTTAAAATGGTTTTAATTATGTACGGCTCGGATATTGCATTGCTCGGTTTTATTATTATTGCTTTTAATTACTTTTAGCGGGATTAATTATTCAAAAAATTCCCGCTTTTGTTGCAAAATACCGTATCATAAATTTTGTGTTTATTGGCACATGCCACAAAAATGTAAATGTACTTTAAACGAATCAGTAACGAAGTGGTTCTCTCTCTCTCTCTTCAGCCGTTGTCCGTTTTCGGACGTCGTGACTCCTTCATGGAGCCTGCATAGTGATCGTTCGCCATGCTTCTCTGTCTTCCACAGTATGCATCACTTGGGACAATGACATTTGTGTGAGATCTTTTATTTGATCTATATATCTCACCGGTGACCTTCTGCCATCAACCTTCCCCTGAATCATGATCTTTTCCATACCGTCTTTCCGTATTACGCGACCGAAGAATTAAAGCATGCGTCGCTGGACTGTTGGTAACAGTCTCTCATTGTCGCGTATTTTTAGTTCTCTCAAAATGGATGCATATCATTTCAAACGCCTCAATTCTTCTTCGACATGCAGCGTTTATGGTCCAAGATTCCGAGCCATACTCTGCAATAGGGAAAACTAGGGATTTCACAAGTCTTGTTTTAGTTTCCTTGCGGATGCGGTGGTCTTTCCAAATTTTACCCAGTCTTCCCAAAGCCTCCTTCGCCATTCCAATTCTTCTTTTAATCTCTTGTTCTGAACCACCCTTATTTGTTAGGAACCGATCCTGCCCGGTCTATAATCATCAAATGCCATTTAGATCTATTTAGTCGCATTCCGCATTCCTGGCTTATTTGCTCGATTCGTTGTAAGAGGTTCTATATTTCTTGTTCGTTTTTAGCCATTGCGATAGTGTCATCTGCGTATCGAAGGTTCGAGATCTTTTTCCCTCCTCCCTTCCAGTTCTCCAACGCCTTCCTCATTATCCATTCTCCATAGATGTTGAAGAGTATAGGGGAGAGAATACATCTACATCCTTGCCTCACGCCTTTTCTTACTGTAAAGTTGCCTGAGTATTCGTTTCCTATTTTTACTTGGACTAGGATTTTGTCATATAGCTGATTAATAAGATAGGTCAGATGGTCGGGAAAAGTGGTTAGACATATAGAAATCAAGTTTACTTTCAAAAGGAACATAAATGTTACCAAAAAAAATATTATTAATATAAAAAGATCGAAGGTAACGATGTTCCTGCATTTATTATTCCCCTGCTGTATCGTAATAATAAAAATAATAGCCCCATTAAAATATAAGTTTTGACATTCGGAACATCGTACAGTGAATCGCCGACAAAAATTGCTCTAACAAGTTTTTCAATCCCCAGAAGTTTAGAGATAAAGAGTAACGAAATTATTCTCATTCCTTTCGCCTAATGGGGAAATTTAAAACATTAACGATTAGAAGGTATACGAGGGGGAATGTCCATAAACCTAAAATTGTGGTACGAACAAACCCATAATCATACATTTCAGTTAAAATTTTTAATATAAAGTTATTACAATTACTGTTTGACTTTAGTTACACAATTATTGTGTCTTCATTAACGTCGCGAAATGTTACGACAAAGTATTTTTATGAAGGTAAAAATAATAAGAAATATCCCTTAAATAATAAAATGCAGGGAAGAAGTTGTCGTCGACACATGCATAAATTGTCCCCATTGTACGTGAGCCTCAAAGGCCATTTGGCGGAACAAAAATCGAAGAAAAAGTTCCGGGAATATTGTGGATGGCTTATAAGCACGTTCCCAGTTAGGTTGACCTATAAATACGTTATCCCGATAGGGAGGAGTTTTCGCACGGATTTTGGCAAAAAGTTTTCAAACAATACCTTTTTTAAGAACGAGACTTTTCCCAAATTAGCGAATGAAACAGTTGTGGCCTAAATATTCGCAATCGCCAAGATAGTTTCTCAGAAACTTGGTGTACTCTTCCGAACCAAAAAGTTGTACACGCCTCAACAACTTTTGACACTATACAAAGCCCAGATTCGACGATCACTAGAGTACTGCTCTCATGTCTGGAACTCTGCACCCAAACATACTGGATCGGCTACTGGATTCCATCGAAAGGAGGGAAATTCGTCTGATTGGAGACCACGAGCTGACGAAGAACCTCGACAGCCTAGAACATCGAAGACAGGTTGGGTTGACTCTCTTTTACAGATAATTTCATGGAAAGTGCTCGGCTGACCTTGCCCTCTTAATTCCGCCCAAAGCGGCGAATAGCAGAAATACACGACGAACCACTGCCGCCCATTCGTATGTGGTTAAGCTTAGTACTCCTCGAACTTCATTATTTAAGAATTCTTTCATCTGGAGGACTTCATCCTTATGGAACGACCTTCCCGAGGTAATTTTTCCCAACGAATATAACCTCCAACGATTCAAAACCAACGTGAATAGCTTCTTGCGCATACGCACCACCCCAAGAGTGTCCTAAAGGATTTTTCCTATAGTGCCTGTGTTTGATCATAAAAAAAAATTCGGCAATGGTCAAAATGTCAATTTTTACAAAATACTTTCACCCAAAAAATACCAAACATGGCCAAAGCAGTAATCGACATAATTTTCTTTAAAGAGGTATCCATTGATCGCTTTAAATGTCTCTATTTCTCCCCTTCCGAAGCTAAAATACGCGCGGTTATTCGGGAATATGTCGCACGATTATTTATTTGATGGTTATACGTGAGGATAAAGTTGTTACTTTAAAATATTTTATTATGACGATACGTGGGCATCTTGAAAATGAATAAACATTTTCAGAAAAGCGTAGAAATGAATTGAAAATAATACTTATGGAATTGCTGACTTGTACCCTCGACTTAAACAGGCAAGGGGAAAAGGGAAGTATACTGAATAAGAAAAAATGGGATGATTTTAATTAATAATTTTTTATTTATTTGCTTCCTCGAAAAAATCTCATTCATTGTTAGACCCCCTCCATAAAATTTTAATCAAAACATGGCTAACAAGCCCTTGCTTTTATTAAATTTTCAACAAATGCTCACCTGGTAACAGAAAGCGGCAATTTTCGCACGTGTGTAGACAAAGGCAAAGAAAATCTAGTAAAAGCTTTCTCTAACTGGTTTTAAAGAGTAATTGCTGTGGGGTGTTTCGAAAGCCACTTAGAAATTTAATAAAGAAAACTCCAACTTGCAAGTTGGAAAAATAGATACGCTTGCCACCGGCGCCATATTGTTTTAACAAAAAAATATGATGATTTTTAGTTCAATTAAAAGAAGTACTTTAATTTATTTGTTTACAAGTAAGTGAAACATAAGAAAGCAATAAAGGACAAGGAAGGTAATCTATAATAAATTATTATATCTCCTATAATAACAAAAAAAAACGTGTTAAAAAAAATTTATAAATATTTTTTACGTTTTTAATTTAAGTAGGTATAGTATTATTCCCGTTCATCGATATAGAAGCCATCAGCTGTGAAGTTTTATCCCTTTGAGGCCATTTACACGGAGATGCTCGACGGAGGGTGTAAATTTAATTGCCGATTTTTTCAACTGAAGTTTTGCCCTTGTTCTGCCCAATTTATACCGATCCGAGATTCTGTTAATTCACCGGGGGTTTAAAAAACAATAGCGATAGCTTTCGTTTGTCGTCCATTGAATTTCGAATTGAATTATTGGCCTAAAAGGTAATTTTTCTTTTGCTGGTGGCTTTTCTGACAAAAGCTAAGAGTAGAAGGAAAGTTCCTACCAAAATAGACGATTGTAAAAACGTCCAAAAACCGTAATAAAAATGAACAAAATTCCTCTATTTTATTAGAGCAAGTCGTGCTTATACCATCTTTGGAACAACGCAATCGAACATCATGGGGAGTCTCGGGCTGTTGCACTGGATACTCTTCCGAACCAGAAAGTTGTACACACCTCAACAACTTTTGACACAATACAAAGCCCAGATTCGACCATCACTAGAGTTCTGCTCTCATGTCTGGAACTCTGCACCCAAACAATCCAAACATACTCTTCGGCTACTGGATTCCATCGAAAGGAGGGCCATTCGTCTGATTGGAGCTCACGAGCTGACGAAGAACCTCGACAGCCTAGAACATCGAAGACAGATTGGGGATTTGACTCTCTTTTACAGATATTTTCATGGAAAGTGCTCGGCTGACCTTGCCCTCTTAATTCCGCCCAGAGCGGCGAATATCAGAAATACACGACGAACCACTGCCGCCCATCCATATGTGGTTAAGCTTAGTACTCCTCGAACTTCATTATTTAAGAATTCCTTCATCTGGAGGACTTCATTCTTATAGAACGACCTTCCCGAGGTCGCTTTTCCCAACGAATATAACCTCCAACGATTCAAAACCAACGTGAATCGCTTTTTGCGCACACGCACCACTCCCAGAGTGCCCTAAAGGATTTTTCCTATAGTGCTTGTGTTTGATCATAAAAAAAAAAAATTACGTTTAGAGTTATATTGAAAAAGAAACACCATTCCTTTTTTAATATCCTGGCACCTGAATTTGAATCGAAATAATAAAAGCCGCTTTCCCTAACGCACATGAACTTGTATTGACTCCTTGTCAAAACCCATAAAAGCGCAAGAGAAAAAGTTAGACGAACTCTCGGACGTAAAGCTGCTGGCTGGTATATACACGTCAAAGAGAGAGGAGTGTGGCCACATAACGATTATTATTTCCTTTATTGTAAACGTAAACAAACCTTATTTCCAAGTAGTTTTAAAGTTTTGGAATAAAGCGAAAAGTATACCTACATATGCGGCTCTGAGCAGGGTAAACGAATATGTCATCGCCTCCCCGCCAAGTTGCCGTAACGCCCACATATATAACCATTATATTGCTAATACCATCTGCAATTATGTCCCCGCTATGGGCATCGAAGGGGTAATAGTGAGTTTGCGCAGTTCGGAAATTTCCTTGTGAAAGTAAACATTCAACAGGACCGTATTTCGATTCATTCGAATTAAGACGGCGTTCCATACATACGATTTCTGACGATATGATGATCCGACGGTGCCCTGATTGGAGTAAACTTTTGGTGCCAAATTCCGTCCGAATATTGGTAACAATCGACACGATGAGCTTTATTTTATCTTACATCCGACGTCGTATGTTTCTTAACCTCACTTTTTTCTAAACCAAAAAATTAAGAATGAATGACTATTTTGACTATTTGGGGAATTATTAACAGCACCAAATTAAAAATACATTAATTTTAAGGTTAGGTAGTGGCCACATTTATATTATATTGTATACGAGTGGCACTCTCTTCTTTTTTTACAAGCTTTCTAGTGAAATTCGGTTTGGAAGATCGGATAATGTACATACCTCAAATACTTTATACCTGGTATTGATCCACGACTTTTGCAAAAAGGCACCATGCACTTGTGTCCTTTCTTCTGAAACAAAACAAGTCACTAACCTACCAAACAGAGAATCGAATCACCACAAATTAAAAACTCCTTTACAAAAATTGTTATTAGGTAATGACAGTTTATAAGCACTAATATACCGACAACAATGTGGATGAACCACCTTTTATTCTGTAATTTGAAAAAGCATCCAGAACCAAAAATGGCGACGAATAACAACAAACAAATAATGTCGGGCCGGCTCTGACGCGATCGATAAAATTTCCACCCTACTGCGCAAACTCAATAGTACCACGCCGTCTCCCATAGCGGGGACACTTTTTGTATTTTGGAACGTTCGTATTGGCAATATAATGGTTATATATATGTGGTTACGCCATTTGAAAAAAATGTTACCGGAGTAAACAATTTTATTATTTTACGCCCTTAGAACTTAATAATAAAATATAGAGGGGAATAGTTTATGGTAGCACTCCCGAAACTCGCTCTATAAAACTACGGATAGAGTCTCACAGTAACCCTGATGATGATTAATGGTGACGCTTTGTCAAAACGGGGTACACAGGACGTAGTTAAAGTAGAGTTAAGGTCCGTTTTGACTTGACGTTGATATCAATATAGGAACATTCTGACGGAGAGTCGTTTATATAATATACATTTATAGACTTATCTAGTACCTATCATGGATAACATTTAAAATTTTTCATTCATAGCTGCCACACCTAACATTGCTAGTAACTAATACGTGTATCACGAGGGTGATACCTATACCATTTTTCGACATATTATTGTAATTTTTTCCTTCTCGGATTTACAAACTTTAAAAAAGCTGAACATAAATCAATTTTCATGCTTCTCCTGACCTAACAAACTGCTTTCCTGGCCCCCAACTTACACAAGTATCTTAGAGAAATTCTAAAAATAACTTTATAAGAAAAATAATAACGAAGCTCTTCCCGTCCCCTTGTTTTCTGCTTGTATCTCGATCGTTCCGAAAATAGATGGGGTTTATTTTTTATTGGCGAAAATTTAAGTAAATAAGAACGTGACTAGACAAGAGGACAAACAGAAATAAAAAAGCACATAAACATTGGATTTTATTCGTCGTATAGAGTTACTTTGATTTAACGAGTAGCTTTTCGCCCTTTCGAAAATGATCATCGCTCGGTAATTAGAGTATGGAGTTTACAAACTTGAGAACAAATCCTATCCGTCCAAACGCACTAGATGCAAAATTTCAGCTTCCTAGGCATTCATTAGCAGGTATCATAAATAATAAAAAATGATGATATTCCCAATATTTGCAGCCATTATAAACATGGGTTCTTGTTTCAATCAAACGGGAATTATGATTGATGATCTTTCCCTCTCTATTAACGCGTGATCAAGTCAGTTAATTAAAAGTGTCAGTTACGAGAGCTGACAACAATTTTTCTCTCTGTTTTGAGCGTTTTGTCCCGAAACGTTTTAAAGCTCAATGGCCTGATTTTTTGTTGTTTTCGCTGTGAAGGGTGATTTATTACATTATAATTTTTCCTGAATACAATTTTTCAATATGGCGTCCGATTCATTTTTAAACACGTCGTGTCACAGAAGAGAGAGTGAACCCCTGTTGTGCCGAATACATGACTTTTTCAATTTTCTACTCTCTTCTTTTTGTAAGTCGCTTCATAACTTTTCAAAGAGATACCAAGTGATAAATAACTTTTAAAATGGAAAACACTTTAATAAATGCACATTTTATTTGAATATGTTTCATTGCTCGCGCACTTTTTCTCGCTCTAGGTGGAGAAAAGAAATCGTGCAAACTGCCATTATGGAAAGCAAGTCGCGAAATAAGTGGGACACTGCCTGAGCTTCTTAAAATGCAGAGCTTATTGTATAGTGAAAGATATTCTGCTTGCTTATGACAGCTTCCATAAATGTATCATATCAGGTTTGTTTTGATAAACTGCTTTTAAAAATATTCCCAAAGTGTAATACGTTTAAATACGGCGAAATTAAATTTTAAATAACAATTAATACGTTTATAATGGGCTTTAAGCAGACATATAAGATAAATAATAGAACTTAGAACAGTCCATCTTTTCTAGTGTTGTGATCGCTTGAGCGAAAAACCGCTTGATCACTCGATTATTAAAAAAACCGCTCGAGTTATCTAATCAGGCGAAATCCGTCGCTCGTCACTTATGATCTTTCACTCGATACCCGCACTTCGCTTGACGCCGGCGTAGTGTGATCCGAGTTAAAAAACTGCTCGTATATTCGAACAGTTTTTCGCTCGATAGGAAATACTCTAGTTACAAATTCAGGCGAAAAACCGAAAAATATCGCCTGAAAGTTATGAATTTTCTAGAAATTTTTAGTTCGATCCATTTCCGCACTTGGATGGCGATTCTCGCCCATATAGTGCCGACGAGTAAAAAAAAATTGTTCTATTTTGGAAATTTATATCTCGCTTAGTGGCTGATATATTAGTTTGAATTTTGAATATGTTTTTAAGCCATTCTTTCTCTTTCGACCTGTCCAGGCCGCGGAAGGGTATGTTTTCAGAGAAGAAAGTTATGAATTTTCTAGTACAACCTTGCACGCGACGATTTCACCCCGACCGACTGACGCACGCGGTTGAAAACATTTAACAATGAATATGTTGAATATTAAAGTCTATATAAACACGGTGTATCTTCTTTAATAACAGAGATAATGAAGTAAACCAAAAAAGAAAATGTTGGGGAAAGATGGACCTGCCGTTTAATGTCAACTGCAATATGTTTTGGTTGCTAATATACTCCACAGGGTGATGCGAATTTTCGGAAAAAAACATAGCATCTTTAGTACACCCAGTATAAATCGAAAATTAAATTTTTATCATAAACGGCGAAAACTATGACATTGTCAAGGAACCAACCTACAATGCAAAAAAAAATCATTCAAATCGGATCATAAATTCAGAAAAAAAATAGCATAAAAAATATGGCAAATTTATGATGTTGCATTAATTTTGTCCAGGAGTTTAGTTTCTACTTGGACTGTTTCTAATTGGAATGCTGTTGATCTCAATTGCTGGTAGTGGTTTCGCCGAATAGCATTCCAATAAGTCAGCAGAAAACTTCACCCTTACAAATACATTTTGGACCTTTTGATCCCGAAATAGATGCGTTTGCTTATTTAGACTGATGTTGAGAAAACCCAAATATTTATATACCCTTAACGTACCGAGCAGTTATATATTTTTTATACTAAATGGTTTTTTTAGTTTTCCGCATACATATGTTCGTCTGTCTATGTAGTGTTAATAATTTTACTCTAATCAGGCAGTGATGATCGTCAGTTGTTGGCCAGCTTTTAATTGTTTGCCAATATTCAATACATTTGTATAATAATTTTAATTTTAAACAAGTGTATGCTATACTTTATTTTATCCCGCTCACCCTGTCCCCTTTGATAGGGGTCTAAAGCATGCCCTTAGATCACGCAGACTGGTAAATAATGATTTAAAAATATTTCTCAAATTTCAGAATTAGACGCGATTTACAAAAATTCCAATAACTTTTTTTTTAAGCAGCCGTTTAAAACACAATGCCCGCTTAAACGATCAAATCGTGGCATATTTTATAAACGATTTATTTTCCGCCGGTTTTTTTAAAGGGTGACGTTGATATATTCTCCACATTTTAGTGCGAACCAGCAGATATTTTGAGCTCCGATTAAAAAAGGGGAAAAATATACAGGCATATAAAATTTTAATTAAGCGCCAGAAAAATGGGGTGCCATATGTGTTCCCGTCTCAGGTTTTTATGTCTAATGTAGAGGAAAGACTAAGTATTGAAATTAATTAATCGCTTATTGAATTGGCAACAACATATCTTTAAAGAAACGTATTCATAACAGCCGATCATGCATGGGTCTTTATAGGTAAAAGAATTACCTATCAATACAAAATCGGGCAATTCAGAAACCCTTTTTCAAACAACCACCTTGAATAAAATAAATTTACTGTAAAGGGACAAACGCCAGAATTGGGTTTACTACAAAACGAGGAGGAAGGAACCAAGACATTGTAAATTGCACTATTTTAAATGTTTCTAATGGTTCGCTAAAAAGTTTACAAAATTCCCGACATTGAGACACAGAGAGAGAAAGCAAAGCAAAGTAAATTTTCCGCACTGTCATAAAAAAGGTTGCGAAAATTATCGACAAAAGAGCCTCAGTTTTTGAAGGAAAGCACAAGGAATTTCAATAAAGCCCTAAAAACTGAAATGATGTTGTCAGACGACTAAGGAAATTTTTATATCCCACGAAATCGAAAATCGATTTTCGTGAAAACTCTGCGGCATATAATGTGGGAAGCATCTTGGCCCTACACATTTCCATATAATTTGTTTCTTGGGTTAAGTATTTCACAGAAGAGTTTTTGCAATGTTCATTTTGAAACTGAACCAAAATAATTTGTGCCACAAAACTTGGCAAAGTCTTTGCCGTGCAATCGATTTGCCACTTGAAATACCAAATCGCTTTCCCAATATTAAAATTTATCCGCCCATTCTTCGATCGCCGAAAAATCCGGTTCATATAATTTATACGGCACTACATTGTTCTGTTGTCAAATTTGTTCCACTTTCAGCCGTTTCCCGGATTCTCGTCATTTCCCCTTAACACGTATGAATTTTCACCACATTTGCAACTTGGAAAATGTCCAAAAAAGTTCTCACTGCGGTGATTTTAATGAAAAAAAGTTAACATATGTTTCCCTTATTGTTATTCCGGAAGGCAGAGCGCATTAACGTTTTTTTATTAACCTGCGTTCAGGCCTGATAAATGGGCTTTTCCGGTAAATTTTCATTTTGCCGGTAACAGGAAAAGAAAATATAGAAATTGGCGCGATCTTAGTTTTCAAGATTTTAACAATTTTACTAAAAACAAATGTTTTTTTTTTGTTATTTTACCACCTCAGCCAGTACATCACGGCCCTTTATTTATTTCCGATCAAATTTGAATAAGACGTCGATTTAATCACATTAGAACTATTTATCAGCCTCCACTCGCCCCACATCCCTCCACAAAACGCTTGGGGACACCCTTGTCACTTTCAAGACAAAAGAATCGTGTTTATGTCACTCAAGTCCTTTACGCAACGGAACTTCACGTTTCCTTCTGATACAATTTCCCGATTTGCCGTCCATTTTTCTTTGTCACATAATAAGCAGAATAAATAACTTTTATGAAATGTACACGACGACAATCGACCATATAACTTTTATATGTAAATACTTTTTATCCCCCCCCCCCCCCCCCCCCCCCCCCCTTTGAACAATCAACGGGGGGAAATATCAGAGGAGATTGGAGGGGGGGGGGGGGGATGGAAGAACATAAACATGAATATACACACATTATTTGTGCCATTCTTCAATGTTTATCAGCAACTAGAAAATACTTCATCGGCCTATGTAGGTGGAAAATTAATTACCCATTATTATTAATAACCGTGCAGTGGTATATTAAATCTAAAGTAATTAATATCGGAGAGAAAGTCCATTGTATAACCGTTTATTCGGGGGATGGGTGAATGATGATTAAAAGCAACTTTAGTGACAGTCTTAAGCCTCCCTTAGTCCCTATTTGAATATACAGTAAATGCGTGTGAAAAATACAGAGATAGACAGGGAAATAGCCATCATTTTACAGTACCTATTAAAGTTTATACAATAAATTAAACATCTTTGAAATGTGAGTCTATGTCTGCGACGTATCGGTAAGGGGAAAGCAATATCTGTTAAAACATGGCCGAGTCATATACTTAGGACAATTTATTTTAAATGGGTAAATTTAATTTTAGGGTTTACTTGGAACATATTGTTAAATTAAAATTTAATATACAGGGTGTTATGGAAATGACGTATTATATTTAAACAAGCAAATCCCCGAGATGAAAATAAATTGAAGAAAAATAACCATAAATGGCGCTTTGAATTATTAAGCGAAATATACACTTTATATGAAATCTAAAAATTTACGTGGCCGCTCCTCAGCCCCTGCGCAATCAATATTGAGGCAGTCTCCAGGTTCAAAAGAGGTTAGCGCACTATATGCGATGTTGTCATATTGCAACACATAATTCTAAACGCACGTGTTCAGGTTTTCACAACAAGACGTCTTTGACGCGCGCTAGCACTTCTTTTTCGACAAAGAAAACTACAATTTTAAGGTACATACTCTCTTATCTTCGATCTTATTTTAATATAATCCGTTTTACAATTAAATTCCATAAAAAAATTAAACACAAAAAGGATGTTTTTCAACACGCGGTGTGATCTGACAACACTGTTAGTATACTCTAGTGATCCACATTGTTGCTAAGTGAATCCAGATGGAACGGGGCGACAGTATGTGGGTAAAAAGGGTTTTTACCTTAGTATTTAGATATTCGATTTAAAAAAAAGTATGTAGACTTTCTCTAGGACACCCAAGGAGTCACCCATTTAAATATAATAATTCATTTCCATAACACCCTGTATGTGACCACACCCAAGAAAATGTCTTGCCCGCATTCCTTTTGTAGCTACAGATAAACTCGTCAACCTGTAGATCTAGTGGTTTTGCTAAAAAAAAAAAATTGAAACAAATCTATAATTCCTATCTTTCTAGATTAGAGAATTTTCTTCTAAAGTAACTGTGTTATTTTTGCCATCACAGTTTCTTCCTGTTGCAATTTTAACTTATCACCAAACAATGAAATCCTTCTCTCGGACTATAAATCACTCCGATTTTCTTTTGTTTTTCTCGACAGGCGAGTTAAGCTGATGAAAATCGTCTTTGTCTAATTTGTTTTATGCCGGTCTTTATCCTCATAGACTACTGTTAATTTTATTCGACTAATTTCCTAAAATTAGTCAATTTTAAAGAAGCAATCATTGCTGAGATAATTGGGGGATTTTTATTTAAATAACCAGATGGAAAGTTTGGGTAAATGGGTACACAGAAAATGTGCACTGCAGCCGTGCCGAATGACGTCATATTCTGTGACGTGTAAGAGTGCCAATTTGGCAACTCCCATTACTCATAGGCCCAAATATTATTAACCCCATACTGCTTACACTATTTGTATACTAATTGTGTCAACCGAGTAATTCCCGATTTAATAACGTGCAAATTTGGTCGCGAGAATGTATTTTCCGCCATATTGGATTAAGTCGGCTTCCCCGCGGTTTTCTGGAAGTTTAGTTTTGTTCTGAATTACAATATCTGGATATTAACATTATAATGAATGGCGTCTTGGGAAGCGACATGAAAGTTTCATCCGAATATACGCAATATTAATATTAATTCACCATTAGCGAACACATAATTAATTAAGAATTGTTTAATTAAAAATTACCTATTTTAGGTATTTTAGCTGTGCCGTTAAACTTTAGGTTAAAAATTCGTTCCCGAAATCCAAGGATCAAGTTGGGTGTTCTCTATTTATTTTGGAATCTAGATAATAAGATAATGTTATTCTACCACCGAGGGTTTTAGCATGGGATTCGTGTTATGGATAGAAGTTTGTACCCTTGTGTATGTTAATATAGCTATTATACATAATATAATAGGTTGTAAGCGTCCGAGCCCTTTGGCATAATGAGAAAAGTACATGCCTATCAGAAAAGATACAGTTTGGAAAGCACTGTGCCTACCTTTCAAATAAAGGTTCTTTTTAAGACAGCGACATGGACGAATTTTTCATTTTACTAACAGAACAACACTGTATTTGTGGTATAACCATAATCAAATTTCAACACGGCCTGCAACCTACATAATAACAGACAGGGCCTAAACTGAATACTAAATAATATTTATGATTTAGAGTCTGTCACCACTCAAGACGTTTAGCCTAATTACCTAACTAACCCCTGTATTTACTAAAGCGGTTTACGTTTGTTGTAACCCCGAAAATAAAAACTTTTAGTTTGCACTTGATTGTCGCTAATCTAGCTATTGTTAATTAACTAACACATATTTCTTTTAACATGTGCGGTCTGAATTTTTAAAATTAATCTCGCCCCAGCCTCGGGTAAAATTTGATGAACTGAATCGCTAAGACTGCCTCGTTTAATATTCTGAAATCAAAAGGCAAAGGATACATCTCTAGCATAACAACAGACAACACAAACAGAATAGAAAAATGTATTTTCTAAGTCGAACGTTATCCGCTTGCTTGTCAAAACTCGGAACTGAGAGAAGAATAGGAAATTTTGCTTCGACCGAGAAACGAATAATTAAAGGGTACAGTTATAGGAAAATGAAATATCCACGATATTCAAGCCTTTTTGGGTTTGTTCTAATAATTTTTTTAATCTCATATGTGCTTGAAAATATTTGCTTCTTAATGTGTCTGACTAATGCTGTCCAAACTACTTAAACGAATTAAAATTTAGTAATGACAAAAGTGTTTAAATATAAAAATATCAAACTGCCCGACGATAATTTTTTCTGACCTCAACGGAACGTCGATCGAAGGACACAAACTTAAATTGACAGATTAATCGCAAGAGCGCCCCTTCTGCTGAAAAGCTGAGACGAAGTATGAAATGACAGGTCAAAAAAAAAATGCTGGCATTGGGCCCGAGAATATAAGGATTGGAATGGGATAAGAACTAAATTGATATTGTGTAAAGTGGTAACATTTCGATTCAGGATCTTGATGTTTTTACGCTTGACACGTTTTTGTGGATAATGTAAAAATATTAAAAGATGGTGGCTGTATAGAACAAACCCGAACAATGCGTGAAAAAGAAAAGATAATTTTATTTGGCCAGTAGCATTTTAAACGCGATCAATCCCCCCCCCCCCCCTCCCCCCCCCCCCCCTCATTTTTACCACACTATTGTAAGTAGTGAGAATTATTATCCCTGGACTTGATGCCATAATAATCACATTATTATTGAACTGTAATGTAATGAAACCGAATTTCTACAGTTAAGATATGTTTGTGTCGAAAAACTCTCTTACAAGAGCGGCCATCAATCTTCAAGAGTTCGATCCCTGATGAAGTCGATTGGCTTTTTCACACGAAAATAGTCGAAATGGGGAGCGACAGACCGGCCGTTTTGTGGAATTTCGTAGTCAAATTTTATTAGTTTAGTGGTTTATATTTTTCTTCGATAAAATGGTATGCCAATATTTAACTTGGCCAGGCGATTGTTTCCTTCGCGAACAGATTCTTCACGTTTAACTGGATTTTAAAATTTTACGATTTTTTAAATCACACCGCTAAATTTTTTAGTGCTGTTTTTATTTTACCTATTTTGACGGCACATAGAGACGTCAGCTCTGTTTACATTGTGCCCTATTTTCCGAGTTTACATTTTCACGGTAAAAATAAGTGAAGTGAAAACTAGAGACGGCTTTGTTGACATTTCTGGAGGACCGCGGAAAATAAACAGGCGAGGAAACAAATGAAAATAGTCAGTGCAGAATTTTTTAATCGATTGTGAGTGATAGATATTTTTGGCCAATTTTTCTCATTCGACGGGGGAGAGAGATGGAATTAAAATGAAAGAGAGTTATTTCTTCTTCAAGCCGTATTTACATGTTTGTGTTAAAATGATGAATCATGTCTGAATTAATTTCTGTTGAGATTTTTCTAATTTGATCTTTTGGGGATGCTGAATATTTAGCATATTACAGTATATCCACGGATGGGGTTTTAAAAGAGGACAAATGGACTAAAAATTGAAAGATACGAAAAAAAGTCACTCTTAATAAACGGTTTTGCTTGTCTAGAAAATACGATTCGTCATAAGAAACTTCAATTTTTTTAGACAGGGTGGGTAAAAACTGCAATAATGTTATTTTGATTAAGAGTAAACATATTTTATTATACATTTGTCCTCTTATAAACCCCATCCGTGGACATACTGTATAGAAGCATAATAATATACCTTTGAAACCATTATCTCTCATATTTTTGCAGAAATTATTGAAAATTGGGCCCGAAAGTCAAAAAGTCCCTATTATGAAACTTTGCCTTCGTATATATCAAGTTACACGCGTTTTGTCCTGTTCGAAAGAGTGAACAGTTTGTAATTATGGACATTCCCCTTTTTCCCATGATGTTCACATATGGTTAACAGAAAACATAAACTTCGTGATTAGGCCCGGTGGAAAGCTTTATTAGAGCAACAGGTTGTTAAATTAGTCCACCCCAAAACCCAAACTTTGGCAGGATAAAGTTTTTTTTTATCATAAACCCTGCTCAAACTTTTTTTTTAATTAACTTTATGATCCGTTTTTTTTATTAGAGTACATAAAATTAAAAAGTAATTTAAATGGAAAAATCCATATATTTCTTTATCAAATACCTTTTTCCATATGATTAATATATCGACACTAGTGCTTGTGATTAGCTGCTGCTCTTGTTCTGTCGCAATCTGTCTGTTTACACAAAATAAACTCATAAGGCTCGATGGACTTTGATTAATCGTAGAGACCCGATTACAATAACTTTATTAATAAGTTTAGCTCGACTAATTAATTAAATTTAAATGACGTGCGTTGAAAATATAATTTGAATACGTCAATAGGGGGCGGGGAGGATTCTTAGATACCTTATTTTAGCCCCACCACAAGAAAAAATGTTAAAATGCTTTTTAAGACTTCTGTGGTAATTTTGTAGTTTTTTTGTACAATTTTTATTTATTTGGACGCATTGACATCTTAATACAACTGGGAAAAGTACAGTTTCACCGAAAAAAACCGTTGTTCTCTTAACAGAATTTTCTTCTTCACAATTCCCGATAGAATTGTTTCCTTAGTTCATCTTACGAAAGTTATAAAAAGTTTTCCCAAAAAATCATAAACTAAAAATATGGTAGTTGTCTAGAGTGGGTTTCTGGATAAAGTTTTCGGGAAATTGCCAGTCGTAAAGAATCTTATAGAATAAACTGGGTGGAAAAATATTCCGGCCGGGAAATTTAACCAGAATTTTGGATTTAATGAATTATCTGCTTACACTTTTCAAAAATCAGCATTCTTAAGAGAAAAATGTAAGTTTTTTTTAGTTACCCTTACGTTGACAATTCGATTAATTCAACTTTCTACGATAAAATTTCAATTTATTTCTCTCAGAACATTTTTTTCCCCGATTTTCTTATCTCACAAATATAAAACGGACCTTCTCCTCGTTTCCGTTTTAATAAACCTTCATCATTTCCGGGGATATTTTAAAGATACTTCAGGATTTGTGAGTTACTAACAACAAATCCTGCGAGGATAGCAGGACCCTTCTCTAGGAAATGCGACACTTTCCGTGGAATATGTTACTTATTTTATTTTAGTTTCATATTATTCACTCTATGTAATCCTAGAAAAATAACAAATGCCACCGTATTTCTTGCATGAGAAACCAAAAACTTTTTGGTATTGTACTTTTTCGTTTCGATTCGAAATCGCATTAACCATTCAGTCGGGAGACAATTCCGTGCAAGAAGTTAATGAGAGAAATAATAATGGCAGCCACGTTTCCTGACAACGGATTATTTTATAGTGTCGACATTCAATCCAGTCGCAAAATCTGAAAAATAACGAAAATAAATCTGATAAAGAAGCTCTTTACGAGAGCTTTTACTCTTACTTTGAGACATAAAGACAGGAAGAGTAGGAGGAAGTCAAAGGAAAAATAAAGGTTTTTTTTCGATAGAAATCCGTTTAGAGAAAAGAACGGGATAAAAAACAGAATTTTATTGTTTCAAAATTGGGGTTCAAGCTCATTTTGAGGGATTAAAATCAAACGTATCATCTTGTAAACAAGTTATTGCCTATTTTCATGGAATCCCGAAAGGAAAATTTTACAAATCTCGTTATAAATATATTGTTGTTGGTCCGTGGCAAAATGAAAGCTTACATGGATAGATAAAAAAAACGTATTCTAATCCTCGAAACCGTAATTTTAGGACCAAAATATAGTTACATACAGGTATTTCTTGTAACTCAAGGTACGTCGACTAGCGAATCACGTATCAGGCAAAATACGGCAGAAAATCCTTTTATATCACAAATTTCTGCATGATTTATATTATAGGTCTGGCTGTGATAAGCCCTGTTAACAGCAACAGCATCGATGACAGACAATTTATCATCTCTCTGGCGCGAACTCCTCCCTTACCCTGCCAAATAAAAGATTCATGACGGACATAGATCATTTAATTAATCTGATGTTGTGCGGGGATCAGGGTAATACAAGGAAATCCGATAATGTTGATAAACTGATGGGTGCACAGTGATACTCACCGTCTAAGCGACCAGCGGCGGAACAAGGGGGGGGGGGGGGAGTCCCTGACAATAGTGGCCAATTGCCACTGGCAACGGTTATGTCCACGTTGTTTTCAAAATTTTACTTTTTTATGATCAAACACAAGCACTCTTGGAAAAATCCTTTAGGGCACTCTGGGAGTGGTGCGTGTGCGCAAAAAGCGATTCACGTTGGTTTTGAATCGTTGGAGGTTATATTCGTTGGGAAAAACGACATCGGGAAGGTCGTTCCATAAGGACGAAGTTCGAAGAGTACTAAGCTTAACCACATATGAATGGGCGGGTATTTCTATATATATTAGTATATTCGCCGCTCTGAGCGGAATTAAGAGGGCAAGATCAGCCGAGCACTTTCGAAAATATCTGTAAAAGAGAGTCAAATCCCCGACCTGTCTTGGATGTTCTAGGCTGTCGAGGTTCTTCGTCAGCTCGTGGTCTCCAATCAGACGAATTGCCCTCCTTTCAATGGAGTCCAGTAGCCGAAAAGTATGTGTGGGTGCAGAGCTCCAGACATGAGAGCAGTATTCTAGTGATGGTCGAATCTGGGCTTTGAATAGCGTCAAAAGTTGTTGAGGTGTGTACAACCTTCTGGTTCGGAAGAGTACCCCAAGCTTCTGAGAAGCTATCTTGGCGATTGCCACAACGTGGTTATGCCAAGAAAGACATATTTCCTCCCAGATTGACGCCCAGCAAATTAATAGATGAAGCCAGTGGGATTGCGTGTCCGGCCATGACTATTTCCGGTTCTGTAATGTTAACCTTTTTAGAGAAAACTGCTGCCTGGGTTTTTTTAGCGTTAAATTCGACTTGGTTACTGTCACCCCAAGCCAAAATTTCTTCCAGGTCTTTGTTGAGGCGTGATACTTCATGCTGTCTGCGAAGATGTGCGTCAGCAGCCGATGTTTGCGCATTCAAAGAGAAAGATGAGATAAGTGTGATATCGTCAGCAAAACTAAATATCGGATTTTTTCGTTTTCACTAGAAGGTCCTTAATGTAGAGTAAGAAGAGAGTAATGATATATATTAATTTTTTAAATTATAACTAAAAAATTGTCAAAATTTCTGTCAAATTATCTGAATCCAGACCTTACCGCATCGGTTTTTCTAGTATTTACTATAATTACTATAAATTAGCCACGCCTGTGGCGGCCTTTTTCCCCAGACCCCCTCCCCTAATGATCCTGAATCCGCCACTGTAAGCGACAATACCATCATGGAATTGAAACCGATTTTTAGGCCATGGCTAAAATAAATTTTAATATAAGAAGCAAACAAAGATTTCCTGTTCAAACATAGTTATCTACAGCTTCTATTCAGACATACCTGTCCTGTAGATACTAGATATCATAAACGGAACAAAACGTAAGAGAACCTTTTTAAAGTAAAACTCCATGGAATTGCAGTTAGAAAAACTTTATTTGTCATTTTATATAGAATGGCATTCTGGAAAACGAATCATCATTTTATTCCGCGGTGGATTCCACATAATTTGAAAATTTACGATTGTTTCGAGATTATTTTTGGTTTTATCGCTAAACCATATTTTTCTTCTTAGTGTTTAATATTAAAATTTACATTAACCAATAATTCGAAAACAAGAAAGTAGATATTGTATGTCAAAACGTAGCCTAAAAGCTTCGAAATTGAAATATTCCGTAAAATATGTACATTGTTTGTTTTACACATTGGTAACCTTATATCCAGGCACAAAGGGATTTACAGGGATTTGGAACACAAGGAATATAACTTTGTATTTGCTAACAACTTGTTCATAAATTTTTCTTTGTTCAGAACTTAAGTCGCTTAAAAAATATATTATTTTATTTTGCCTTTGAGAGCGTTTTGTCCTTGTGTATTTTTATATTATATTGTGTCAATTTAAAATATTAACTACAGGCGTAACAGAAAACTCCTTCTTAAAACTCATAGTCTATGGGAGGTGGTTTGGTGCAAACTTTACACACACTCCTAGTAGTTGGGAATATCATTGTCTAATTTATAAAAGTGTAGTACCCTGCTGGTATGACGGGATGGACATTCCTCCCCTCTTACCCTTTATATCAAATAAAGTAATGCAGATTTTTCCTTTTATAGCAAAATTTAATTCGAAAGTTACAAGGCATTAGTCCGCGCCATCCTAATACACGGCTTAATTTTCGAATTTAAAATGAGCAACTCAATTTTATGCATCTTTATTGCTTTTCCAGGCATTAATATTTATTAGAGAGTTACTGCAAGAAATCCACTAACCCGCTAACGGTACTTATATTATTATTTTCACGGTGTAGTACGATTAGCAGAAGAAAACGAATCTCCCAGGGCAGGGGTCGGCAACCTGCGGCTCGCGAGCCACATGCGTCTCTTTGGATGTGAAGCTGCGGCTCTTTAGTTCCATATGCAAATATTACTTATTTTATCAAAAAAAACATTAGAAATTCGTTCTGAATCGATTAACGAGGATTAGGCACCGATTCTATCTCTCAGCCACTTGTACTCGCTTTTCACCCCTCCCCCGTGACACGCGTCGTTAGCGTCGTCAGTAGTGAAGAGCGATATCGTGATTTTTCAATCACGTTGTGAATCGCGACTGTGATTTTTTGATATCAGTGAAATTAAAACGTGACGTGATCACGGTTTATAAATATTCTCACTGTTAACGAAGGATTATACGTAAGAATAATGAATATAGCAGGCCTCGTAAAATAATTAGTGGGTGAATTTAAATTATTTATTATGTATAGGTACCACTAAATGAACTATAACAAAATAAAAATAAACTCTCTGAAAAAATATAACAAAACAGATAGAAAAACTAAAAAATGATATTTCAACGTAGACTAGGTGTAACAAAAGAAAAATAATATCTCTAGAAAAATATCACACACCATATATATAACAAACAAAAAAACACGTTATTTCGGTCTATGCTCGCGACCAAAACTGATGGCAGTGACGTAACAGTCGAAACGGCCAAAATGCTGTGTTCTCATCGGTGGTTTACAATGGTTTCGACTACTACGTCACTGATATCAGTTTTGGTCGCGAATATATAGATTAAGGTAAGATTAAACCTTCAAAAAAAAATACCGAACTACTAACACTGTGTACTTTACGATGGTTTCTTAATCATTTTGTGCATTGTCTATATTGACATATAAAAATAGAATCATTTGCGTCATGCCCCCCCCCCCCCCCCCCCCCCAAGCATCAATTTAACACAAAAAATACCATACAGGGTCCGCAAACGAAGCGTGGACGGAAGATTAAATCGTTATCGAAGAACTTATCAACAATACTAAAATATCTTGAGATATTAGATTAAAAGCGGCATGTTTTAAAAATATTTTACATTATACAGGGTGGCCCAAAAAAGTGTGTCAGCATAAAGTTATATTTTTTTAAATGGGACACCCAGTATTTTATTGCATATTTAGGTTCGTATTACTATCGTTTATAAGTGCCTCAAATTTTATTTAATTTGGTTTTGTAGTTTCGCAGAAATAAATTAAAAACTAAAAAAAAAAGTTTTGCAGTCATGAATAAAAAATTTAAAAAAAAACACTCCAGAACTATTTTTTTAACCTCGGCATTGAGTGAAATTTATGACAAGAGGTCTAGAGATACTATGAATGTAATTGCGTTTATTTATTTTATACAGGGTGTTCATAATAAGCTTTCAAAAACCCCACATTTTAAAATAATTTTTCTCAAGTTTTTCAAATGGAACACCCTGTATATTATTTGGCGATTGGACGTAGAATTCATAGACAATTTTTTTTGTAATACATGCATATAAGTTATATCCAGCCGTTTTCGAAATAATTGTAATTATCATAAATTATGTTGTTTAAATAGAGTGTTTATTGGTAAATTTTGTTATAGGCAACTAGACTAATAATTGTAAACTAAAGTAAATGTTCAAAATAGCTTCCTTTTACTTAATTTAATGATTTTCCTCTACTGCCAACAGAACTCTTAATTCATTTGCTTCATTAATAACGGGTTTATTGATTATCATCCTTTTTGTGTACGCAGTGCTTCCTGTTGCTACAAATCTTTGCAACAACTTCTCGAAGGTTTCTGGTCTCGGCTTTCTCTCAATATCTGGATATCTTTCAGCATACACTCGGATCGCGAGGATTTCTTGCACATTCACCCATCATATTTACCATTTCTAAAATTCGACATTTTGTGTAAGTTAGTACTTAATTTCGACGACTGAACAAATGTAAATAATTTTATTTGGCTGTTATAGTGACAATATAAACAAAAAAAACCATGGCAACTCGATTAAGAATAAAAAATAAAATTAAATAAATAAAAGTAGCAAAAATGTAGGCTTTTAAAATTTATATCGAAATAACTAAAATGCGGTAATCTCTAAAAGTAAAAGGAAGCTATTTTGAACATTTACTTTAGTTTACAATTATTAGTCTAGTCGCCTATAACAAAATTTCCCAATAAAACTCTATTAAACAACATAATTTATGATATTTACAATTATTTCGAAAACGGCTGGATATAACTTATATGCTTGTATTACAAAAAAAAATTGTCTATGAATTCTACGTCAAATAGCTAAATAATATACAGGGTGTTCCATTTGAAAAACTTGAGAAAAATTATTTTAAAATGTGAGGTTTTTGAAAGCTTATTATGAACACCCTGTATAAAATAAATAAACGCAATTACATTCATAGTATCTCTAGACCTCTTGTCATAAATTTCACTCAATGCCGAGGTTAAAAAAATAGTTCTGGTTTGTTTTTTTTGATTTTTTTATTCAGGACTGCAAGACTTTTTTTTTTAGTTTTTAATTTATTTCTGCGAAACTACAAAACCAAATAAAATAAAATTTGAGGAACTTATAAACGATAGTAATACGAACCTAAATATGCAATAAAATACTGGGTGTCCCATTTAAAAAAATATAACTTTATGCTGTCACACTTTTTTGGGCCAACCTGTATAATGTAAAATATTTTTAAAACATGACGCTTTTAATCCAATATCTCAAGCTGTTTTAGTATTGTTGATAAGTTCTTCGATAACGATTTAATCCTCCGTCCACGCTTCGTTTGCGGACCCTGTATATACCCGTTTAACTAACGCGGCAGGGTAATACTTTTCGTAATGTTTCCATGCATGACCCCCCCCAAGCTGAAGTTCTGGATCCGCCCTCGATAGACGTTCGCATGGAACTGAAGTTGCCAAGGTACGACATTATTATTCAAAAATTAATAATAAAACTTTAACTTTTCTTACCCTGTTATTCTAGTTTGCGCTGAAGGATTGTGACCGTAGGATGTCTATTTTTCAAAAGTCCTGGTTCTAAATGATGATTTTTACTTTGCACATATCACAGGTCGCATAATTTTCATCCACTTCTTTAAAAAAGTCTACTATACTATTACTACCCATTTTCGATTCACGGTTTTAAGATCAAAGGTCGCAACCCCAAGTCACAGTCATGTAACAAGTAACGAAGTAACGACTTCACGGAATTGCATTTTAAATAATATCGCGACTTGCCCGTGATTATTACTATATTAACGAACCTCGGGATTAGTCGGTTATCTTCGGTTTATAGATATTTAATATTCACTGTCTATGACTAAAAGTAAAATACGTCCAGTCCAAAAGTGATTTGTTTAAACTGTGATCACATATCACGCTTTTTATTGCTGCTGGGGAACTGTGACTACCTGTGATTAGTCGTCAGTCCGTCGGAAGCTCTATGTTGGTTTTAATTCGTTTTCGACGCAAGACAATTTGGCGTCTTCACCAGTGCTTTGGTTGTGAGCAGGGGTCGGTAACCTACGGCTCGCGAGCGGCATGCGGCTCTTTCGATGTCAAGTTGTGTCTCTTTCGATATCAAATTGAGGCCGTTAGTGGCTCTTTAAGAACTGAGAAATTGTGTAAATTATAACTTTTGGCTCTTCCGTCTCAAAAGGTTGCCGACCCCTGTCCCAGGATATACATTTTGGAGATATTTTCTGCTAAAAAAAATTAACCAACAAACTATACACACTGCTTTTCTGCTTTCAGGTTGCCTTCGCACGCACTAACAGCCCACTAACCCATCACCGCTCTCACTTTTTACCTATTTTAAAAAGAGATAAACAAACAGACCCCGACAATGTGGTAGACAGAGACCGAGCCAGAAAGGCATGTTCGGCTTTAAAATGCCGGGCACATGATGTACCCAATGGTGCAGCGACAGCACGAACAACACCAAGAACACCACCGAAATCATACGAGGGTTCACGAGCAGGAACCGACGGTCTCCGTAATTTCCCGAGGACGGTTTCAGCAGCAGCAGGAAGCTCTAGAGCCGCTGCAGGAAAACTCGGGCAGGCAGCAGGACGACGGCGAAGCCGACAATACTGACGAGGAAGAGGAGGAGCGCAGGAGGCCTAAGAGGCCGTTGCACAGGAGGTTCTTTACTTACGTAAGGGAGGCCTGGACGGGCGTCAAGTCAGCATTAGGTAATCCGCAGCTAATGTGTCGGAAAGTGTTCTTTTTGCATTCTGCAGTACGCCAATGAAAAAAACTATTTATTTGCCACCTCGTCATGCATGTCATGATTCACATAATTTTTTTTTCACTAAAAATATTTACTTTTTCTGCCAGATAACAATAATATAAAAAAGATTTATGGAAAATTTACTTTATTTTTAAATCGGACATTGTATTCGTATTTATACATGGTGGATACAGAAATCTGGATTACACAGTTAAATTAACTATGCAAGTGTGGCAACAAAATTTTTATTACCTGAATAATTTTGAGTTTTTCAATTTATGAAGAAATTCCTTAGTATCTCAAAAATATGGAAATTATTTTTTAACTTATCCGACTTTTCAACTCTTGTAAGCACAAATAGTGTTAACACATCACAAAAAATACAACATAGCAATTTCCTAAACCATATGTTACTTTTTCCGGTATATCTTCACTTTGGACGCTTTTTTATCCTATTTAAATATTCGAAACGAAAAACAGGGTCAGTGAGTTTCTCAAGCAAACAAGCAAATATTTAAGTTCAGCTATAAACGGAAACTGTGTTGACTATCTCCAAACACCACCACAGGTCTTAATAACATTAGGGAAGTTCTATTAAAAAAGATGGTTTTTATACGTAGGGGAGACCGAGCAGGGTTGTGACAATTTTTACTTAAAAGAACATATCTCAATAAAGAAACATACCACCATAATGAATTGTATGTCTCAATGTAGCTCAATCCTTGGTGTTTTAAAAACAGTCATCAAAGTCGATAAAAGTTATAAGGTTTCTGACAAAAATCACGAAAACTGAAACTACTCCCTTTGTCACAAGTCTCCTAACACCAAGGTAAGTTGTGACAGCTGTGTATAGACCATACAGGGTGTTATGGAAATGACGTATTATATTTAAAACGGCAAATCCCGAGATGAAAGTAAATTGAAGACAAATAACCATAAATTTGAATTATTAAGAGAAATATACACTTTATATGAAATCTCAAAATTTACGTGGCCGCTCTTCAGGCCCTTCGCAATCAATATTTTATTGAGGCAGTCTCCAGGTTCAAAAGAGGTTAGCGCATTATATGCGATGTTGTCATATTGCAACACATAATTCTAAACGCACATGTTCAGGTTTGACAACAATAAGACGTCTTTGACGCGCGCTATCACTTCTTTTTCAAACTTTTTAGACAAAGAAAACTACAATTTTAAGGTACATACTCTCTTACCTTCGATCATATTTTAAAATAATCCGATTTATAATTAAATTCCATAAAAAAAAAACACAAAAAGTATGTTTTTCAACAGAACTAACAGTAGATAATATCACACAAATTTGAAATCACATCACAACATTTATTATTATCCATGAATTATTTCACAACAAAAAAAAATCGGGCAATACGACTAACAAAACGTTTAAAATTCGTATACGTCAAGCACGTGGCACCCTCGACGTTGTGGAACCAACGTCTTTCCACGCCCGAGTCTCGAAACATACTGAAGTATGAAGCAGCGCGCGGCCGGTATTTAAGCTACGGCGAGACACTCGGTGTGATCTGACAACACTGTTAGTATACTCTAGTGATCCACATTGTTGCTAAGTGAATCCAGATGGAACGGGGCGACAGTATGTGGGTAAAAAGGGTTTTTACCTTAGTATTTAGATATTCGATTTAAAGAAAAGTATGTAGACTTTCTCTAGGACACCCAAGGAGTCACCCATTTAAATATAATACGTTATTTCCATAACACCCTGTACTATAATATGTGTATTTTGTACTAATATGCTATTCTTTCATGGCAAAAATACAGGCTTTGTAAAGTTCATCTGACATGAAAGTACGATAAATAGTAAACCCCACGGCCGGATTTTGTCAGTCGGCCAGCGTAGGCGAGACAAATAAATGATCCATTGAACAAGAATGACCCAACGTGCTATTGAATTTACCTTCACGTGCGAGTTCTATGTTGCCTCCAATTTAATTTTGTTAATTTCGAATACAGTATTCAATTTGATTAAGAGTCGCTTTTAATCCTAACCGGTAAATAAACTCAAACCTTTTTGATTGAAATTGTCGGCTATAAACCGAGGTTACATCGTTTAGTCTTTGGGTTAGATTTAATTAACAGAATTCCCTCAGAAATTGGGGGGTTTTGACATTTTACCTTTTATATACGCATCAACAGGCGCGCCTAAGGCTGCATTAGCAGACCTTTAGAAAGGAAATATGGTAATCTTAACAATATATTTACTTGCCTCCTAAATTAAATTAAATTAAATTGTTTCTTAATTCATTTGATACCCTATAATAAAAAATATTTTAATGGCGTAAGCAATACGATACACCCTGTATAAAATGCCTACATTCCCATAAAGCGTTTTTAGCGCCACTACTAATTATTTTAAATGCAAATTAAAAATACATACATAATTATATCGTCTAATGCCATAAGATTTCCCAAAAACTTAAATTAAAATATTTGCACCTCATTCATTTCCAATATTAAATTAACAGGGTTACAAAATTGTACAAATTTGTACCATCATATGGGGAAACGTAAGTACAGACTTGCTTCCTACTACTTCAGTTACATTATATCAAGTTTATATATACAGGGTGTAACTAAATAAATGTAAAACATTTAAGGGGGTGATTCCTCATCGAAAAAAAGATAGGATCTTTCATATAAAGAAACTTCATTGGAGCATCCCTTGTTAAGATACAGCCCCTTAAAGGGGGTACATAAAATTTATAAATAAACAAAACTAATTTATTAATAACAAAACATACAACATCTAGAAATCATAGTAAATGTTCAATATGTCTACCTTCAGACCAATTTAATTGTCACTATCGCTAGTAGCGGCCTACTGGATAAATTAGTTTCGTATTTTCGTATGGCGATATGTATCTTGTTCGTAAAATAATTTTTTGCTGCGAAGTGGTTTATTTTGGGCAAAAAATTCAAGAGCCATTTTTTGTTTAGAATGAAACAGGCTATCGGAAATAAATTTTTAGATGGTAATCAAATAATAAGACAAAATCTTACATTGGAAATAAATTTTTAGGGGTTGCGAACAAACCCGAACAAACCCTTACAACCATGGGGTAAACCAAATAAATTACTGGCTAAGTGTCTTTTTGATAGTAGAAAATGTCAGGTTAATTTCAATATTGTAACTTTTTTAGTGCTTGTGAAAAAAATTGTTAAACACATTTTATGTACCCCCTTTAAGGGGCTGTATCTTAACAAGGGATGCTCCAATGAAGTTTCTTTATATGGAAGATCCTATCTTTTTTTCGATGAGGAATCACCCCCTTAAATGTTTTACACTTATTTAGTTACACCCTGTATTATTGAAAGTGCCTATATTTTTACATTTTTTGAATAAAACATAAAATATTAAAAGAACGTTACGTTTTAGAGCATTTATTATAATTGCCTATTTAAAGAGGTTGAAATTATCTGTAAACTGGCATAATAATATGCAGGGAGGTCCATTTGAAAATATCGAGTAATATTTATCTAAAGATTGTTAAATTTGTACCGATGTACAAAACACCCTGTATACGATTTTGATGCTTTTTTTTTAGTAAAATTATTCGAACACCTCTAAGGTTTATAAAAATATAAAAATTTCTTTTTTAGTTTAAATTAGTAATATTTTAAAATAATTTTTTTGATAATATGATGTTTTTCGAGAAAATTTTAGGAAAAATTGAATAATCTGGCAACGTCGTATAAATCACCAAAATAAAATAGCATTCGATTCGATGAGACAAAAAGAAATGGGGGGTACTATTTAAAAAAAAAATACTTACAGATGCCCCGTTTTCTTGGAGCATCCTGTATATCCAAAAATATTTTTAAAATGTGCGCTTTTATTTATCCTAGAACCTTTGTATTTAATAAATTTCCGATATTTTTAAGGACAACGGAGATATTTGACTTCCTCGCACTAATCAACCATCCTGTATATTCTAAATTTATAGAATTTTGAAAATATAGACCTGAATGTTCGTTCCAGTGGTTCATTCAATTAAAGAAATATGTGAGAGAACTGTAAGTTTCGCACACACAATCAAAAAAAAGGGGGGAATAATTAATTTACAAATTATTCTGGAAATTTGGTAGCAAATCTATGTGTGCGTGTTGATAGTTTTAAGGTTTACAAATGAATGTGAACATTCTTCACTTAGAATGCAAGATTGAAATCGGTTACAACATGTATAAACGTTACAATAATTTATAAAGTTGGTGATGAACAGCTAAGTTCATATCATGTGTATCAACATGGTTTATGAAATGCAGTTCAATTTGTGAATAATTCACACATAAATCAAATATTTGGCACTACGCTGATGAGAACGGCACTGTCAACAGTTTTAAGATGTCTTGCCGAGTAATAATGGACAAATCTTACCTTAGTCTGGTAGAGTTGTTTTCTTAAAAAGGATAATATAATATCGCTTTATTACTTTCCTAACATCAAAACAATCACTCATCATCAAAGACTCCATTTTGTATTTTTCGTCCGTTATTTTTGAGGTTACTTCTAGTTTGAGGGTAATTTGCGATTCACAGGTTCAACTAATGAAGTCACTAATCAAATTGAATAAGTACAGATAACAAGAGGCCTTTCAAAACCGTAGAAAGCGATTTAAATCGTCGTTTTGTACTATTTAGAGTCTAATTGAGAGTCACAAACATGTCATTCGTTAGAAAATGACGTCACCAGTCCAGAACGCGCCGCGCAGCAATTAATGACTATCGGGAGGCGGAAATGCAGCGAGAGTAATTGAATGAGAATCGACGTCGGTCGGTAAGTTAAAGGGGCGGCGGCGGTTAGTTGATAGAATAGCCGCGGTTTTAGGGAATAAAAGCGCTATAGGTTTATTTTTAGAATACTGAGAATTGATACCAGCGTGTGCAGTGATCAGCTTTTTAAAAATGATATACAGGGTTTGTTTGACCAAATTTAGCAAAATTTAAAGGTGGTTCACTAAATTTTTCCCCTAAAATGGAATCCTTGGCTCACTCTACATAATTTTTTCAAATATAGGTAGTTTGTGCTTTTCGTCTGGTAGGTATTTTATAATAAAACTGTACAATTGCGTGCAGATTTAGTACAAACTACTAACTGAGACAACCTAGACATTATAATGTTGTAAACAAAAAACAGCTCGTATGTATCATGTTAGCGCTATGGACTCGCATATGGAGGAGAAATAAACAGTTCGAACATTGTATACATTTTCAAAACGGCTGATTTTCGCAAGTTTTAAACACATTTTTAGTGGCGTCCGGTCTTTCATTGAGTTGTTGTTTGTTATAGTTAGAAAAGTGCATTAATTCTGGCATTTTAAAACCTAAAATCAAGTCTTAAAAGTTCTGTTCGCGAGCTAAATAATATGGTAGCCAAAAAGTTTTGTAAAAGTTATTTTCTCGTTTAAATATTGAACAGATCCCTCTAATTTATTATCTTATATAGGTACTGTCAGTGGACAAAGAATAATAGTGGAAACATTTATTTACCATGTTAAAAATTAATAAAAACAAATTTTACACCCGAAAGCGATACTAAACGGAAAATATAGGAAAATTCCTTACAATTTAAGTGCGAAATTATTTTGCGATATTTTCAGAAAAGCAGAAAACAATCAGCGATTGACGCATTTTGCATTTATTTTCTCGATTATTGCAATCAACCTTCAAAAGTTTCCGTTTAGTTCTGTAACGTGTGTTATTGCTTGGGGGGGTTGCAGAAACCAGCAACTCTAAACTCGCTTTAAAATTTATAAAATCCGAAAATGGACCATACGATCGAAACGCGTCATTGGACTTGACTCAATGAATAAGAATATTTCCGAAAACCATTATTACTTTTAAACTAGTTTTGTTAAGTTTGGAGAAACTTGCAAGTAAAGTTGGTTTTGTAGCATCGAATCGAATGAAAAACAGTGATTTTTGAACGATAAATTTTAAAAAATTGCAATCAGTATAAATAAATAGTATCCGTGCTTGAAAGTGATACGTTAGTGCCAATAAATGCGTTTTAGATCAGGTAAGAAAAAATAACAACTTCTTAAACGCTTCTTATCTTATTTTCTGCATTTTGATCATGATTTATACAGGGTGGCCCATCGAAAACAGCCCAGCAAGGTTTATGGCTGTGTACGTGAAAATTAAAAACTATTAATTTCATGCCTGTAACCTCAACCCCCCTAGCGGGGGCGGCTACTGCCCTTGTTTTTTTCAAATGGGAATGGGTATGTTGTGATCCATCTTTTTAAAGGGCATTAAATTCTCTTTAAATTGGCGCTTCGTTTTGTAAATTTGAGCTACGCGCCGCCGAGCAACGGAATTTGAAACATTTCACTGCACCTCTGATCAAGTACACAAGTTTGTGCGTAAACAATTTGTTTTTTTAAGTAATAAGTATCAGTCAATTCAACTTTATCTTCAGTAAAGTGGTTGATCCAGATCTACATACGTTATTTCTGTGCTATTACTTTCTTTTAATTTGATCATGACATAAAAAATGGTTTATACTATTGAGGAGAGAGTGGAAATTATTGAATTGTATTTTATAAACAAACAATGTGCAAGAGTAACGGCAACTTTGTTTAATGATAGACGTCCAGATAGACACGTACATCATGGTTATATCCTAGAATTATCGGCAAACTGGTTCAGTGGTAAATTAAAAACGGATCATTGAAAATCCGGCAAGAAATGAAGCAGTAGAAGTATCTGTTCTGGGCCAAGTTAGTATGAATCCAACATTAGGTACAGAAAAATGTCTGATGTAACGGGAATTTCGCGGACCACTGTACAGAGAATTCTGAAACATTATAAATGGCACCCATAGAAAATTCAACTTCTCCAAGAATTGAATGAAGATGATAATGAGCGCCGTTTACACTTTTGTGAAGTAAGGTCAGAACAAGTATTAAATTATCCGAACTACCTTTTTAACGTTTGCTTCTCAGATGAATGTTCTTATTTTCTTAATGGCATTGTCAATCGACATAACTGTCGTTACTGGTCCGACACGAATCCAAGGATTTACCACGAGGTTCATACTCAAAATCCTCAGAAATTAAACGTTTGGGCTGGTATTTTCGGTGATCACATAATTGGACCATTTTTCTTACCGGGAAATTTAAATGGAGATACTTATTTAGACTTGTTGGAGAATGCTGTCAACCCAGCGCTGATGGAAATTATGGAAAACGACCAACGTTACCAGGAAGAAAATCCAATATTTCAACAAGACGGGGCTCCCCCCCCCCCATTATGCATTACCCGTACGCCACTTTCTGGATGAAACGTTCCCTGGTAGATGGATTGGGAGGAGGGGTGCTATTGAATGGCCCGCGAGATGGCCCGATTTATCTCCCCTTGTGGCCCGCGAGATGGCCCGATTTATCTCCCCTTGATTCCTTTTTGTGGGGATATCTAAAATCCAATATTTATGCCACCCAACCCGAATCCTTAGAAGATTTACGGAACCGCATTACTAATGAATGTCAACAAATTACACCAGATGTTCTTCACAATGTCCGATAACACTTTGAACAGTTGTTGTACTATTGTATGGAGGTGAATGGCGGACATTTTCAACATTTAATAAGATAACATGTAAGTATTACTCAATAAAATTACATTTTTTAAAACGCAATTTCTCGGCGGCGCGTAGCTCAAATTTACAAAACAGAGCGCCATTTTAAAGATAATTTAATGCCCTTTAAAAAGATGTATCACAACATACCCATTCCCATTTGAAAAAACAAGGGCAGTAGCCGCCCCCGCTAGGGGGGGTTGAGGTTACAGGGATGAAATTAATAGTGAAACGTGTCCCCCTTGAGAACACAAGTTTACGGGTCTGAGGTTTTTTAAATTTTCACGTACACAGCCGTAAACGTTGCTGGACTGTTTTCGATGGGCCACCCTGTATATTTTATAGCAGACGGAAAATAGTGATCGAAAACTAGTCAATGACGTTTCGAAAAAAAACCCTGTCCGTCCGTGTGTCGGCAGGATAACTCGACAACAGATAAACCGATTGGGCCCAAATTTGGTGTTCTCGACAGCATCGTTTAAAGTTAAGTGCTAGAAAGGCAAAACGTTTTGATTGATGCGTTCATCTACTTTTACATTACTTCGCATGCTCATTGATTTTTTTTTAACGGGTCTACATGTAGTCACGAAAAGGGACGGCAGACAATCCCCACGCACCCTTTTATGAGATTAAAATAAATTCTTTATCAGGTTACACACATTTTGTATCAAAAAAAATTGAGTAAAAGAATGAAAAGGGGAAAATAAAAGTAAAGCGCGCGAGGGTTGTACCTTTAACACTGGTCGGTACAAAGGGAAAGGGCTTTCATTTGTTACGTTCACGTCGACCTTTATTAAATATCTGTCTCTGCGGCCTTGTGGTCCGGGCAGCAACAAATCTTAGTGACGCAGTCAGGCAGTAGTTTTTTGTATTATATCAAAAAAGGACATATCGTCTGGTTGAGCTAGGTTGACGCAAAATGACGTCTTTTTCACTAGTTTAGCTTGATTTATTTAACAACTAAACTTTCCTTCATGTAAAGAAAACTGTCCAGTCTCCAAACTGTACAAACCATTGGAAAAGTTACTTTTAGGTCTTATTAAAGAGTAGGTAAAGCCGATGAACCAATCCTGCTGCCTATTTAGAAATTCCCCACAAAGACTGTGCACACGACTTCACATAAATTACAGACTTTTACCTTTAGTCTATTACGTCAAGGAAGCTTCTGGTCCAGACGAAATTCCTGTTATAGTTCTCAAGAGATGCGCCGATGAACTAACACTAGTATTTTGTAGACTTTTTAACTTATCCTACAAACAAGGAATATTTCCAGCCTATACCAAAGAAAGGTAAGAGAACCCTGCCTAGCAACTATCGACCAGCCAACATCTTCTAAAGTACCTGGAAGGCTTCACCATTATCAGCGATCATCAATATGGTTTTCGGAAGTCCAGATCAACTGGAGATCTTCTAGCCTATGTCACCCATCTTTGGAACAAAGCAATCGAACATCATGGGGAGTCTCGGGCTGTTGCACTGGATATTTCTAAAGCCTTTGATCGTGTTTGGCATGAGGGACTTCTAAATAAACTGCGATCATATGTTATGCCTAGTCGATTCTGTGCATGGTTGTCTAGCTTTCTTAAGGACCGCTCTCTGCAAGTGACGATTGACGGATTTCTCTCAGACACCTTCACCATCAATGCCGGTGTTCCGGTCCATATTGTCTCCCACTCTCTTCTTACTCTACATTAGCGACCTTCTAGTGAAAACGAATAATCCGATATTTAGTTTTGTTGATGATAGCACACTTATCTCATCTTTCTCTTTGAATGCACAAACATCGGCTGCCGACGCACATCTTCGCAGACAGCATGTAGTATCACGCCTCAACAAAGACCTGGAAGAAATATTGGCTTGGGGTGACAGTAACCAAGTCGAATTTAACACTAAAAAAACCCAGGCAGCAGTGTTCTCTAAAAAGGTTAACATTACAGAACCGGATATAGTCATGGCAGGACACGCAATTCCACCGGCTTCATCTATTAATTTGCTGGGCGTCAATCTGGGAGGAAATATGTCTTGGCATAACCACGTTGTTGCAATCGCCAAGATAGCTTCTCAGAAACTTGGTGTATTCTTCCGAATCAGAAAGTTGTACGCACCTCAACAACTTTTGACACTATACAAACACGCACCACTACCAGAGTGCCCTAAAGGATTTTTCCTATAGTGCTTGTGTTTGATCATAAAAAAAAAGAATAGTCCCAACAATCTAAACGATTTTTAAAAAAAGTCACTAATTTGTTAAGTTACATTGTTTTGGAGTTGGTGAAGTAAATTTCCAAAGAGTTCAATATGTGAGTGTCAAGCCACACTGCGACATGTTCAAGCTTTAATTTGGTCTCCTATGGCACCCTTTCACTTAATAGGTAGTCAAAATAGGCCTTTTTTGGGATAATTTTTTTTTCCAGATTCCGAATTAGAAGACCTCGAAACACCACCCAGATACCGACCGGGCAGTCTCGAATCGCTCTGTCGGGCGACCAGATTCACCCAGGACGAAATCAAGCGGATCTACCGAGGGTTCAAGGCCGAGTGTCCCACCGGCGTGGTGAGAGAAGACACGTTCAAGATGATATATGCTCAGTTTTTTCCGCAGGGCGGTAAGTATGTTTTAACATTCAACATGTATGTTTCCATGTTCACCTTTCTTAAATTCCTTAACATTTTGAAATAATATCTGCCTAGATGCAACGACAAAATTCGGTCATGTGTAAATCGGGCTTACTCATGCCCTTTTAGCGTCTGGCCGACGCACAGCTGTCGAGACGAGATAAATTTTCCGAGAGAATTTTCACCAGTTTCTCTTTCAGATGTGTTTTCATAAAATCAGCTTAAATCGAGGGAAAGCAAATTATATTTTAACGCTGTAACCTCCGGAAGGGCGTCGCCATATGTTTATAGTCCCAGAATTGTTTTTGATTGCCTAGGGCTTCCTGACACTGTTGTAAAATTACAACATATACGTCCCATAACGTTTTCATAAATATATCGTTGCATTTTTGTACGATTTCTCAGAATAGTCACACACACTTGTCCCACAACCTTTACCGACCGGGTTTATTAGCGTAGCTTGTTTATGACCGCGTAAACACATCGTATTTGATTAAATTTAGTAGAACTCTCGTTGAATATATAGTTTAGGTTTCCACAGGACCGTTTGTCTTGGTTACCCGGCTAGAAACGACCGGATAGAAGATATATACAGTTCCAGTTTAGAATATTACACTTATTTCTAATTATACAGTTCCCCCATCAAGTTAGCAGCTACCCCTTATTTTTGTAATATAAAACATAACTGTTGAATTAGCCGCTAAAACCATAACTAAATTTTTAGTGAACTTATTGTCTAAATTATTTTCTATTTCGCACACTTTATTTCCAGACGAATATGGCCCACCCTGTATAACATCTATACGTACCCACATAAACGGGTAAATTTAATTTTATCTTTATGATGAGCTCGAATAATAAACTTTAATTACTGATATTGACGGAACAGCGTTTTCCTGGTAGAAAATAAATTCAAACGAGAAAGAATCGTCGTTTTTGACTGCGCGCTGCGCCGAAACAAATTTTATAAATAATCTTCTGTTTACGACGACATAAAACGGCGATTTTACCGGTTATTAAAACAGTAATTTTTTCATTTAAACTTCATAAAAACTTTGTGTTATGAAATTGTTTATATTGCATATCGTATGATCAATGCAAGCGCTATGCCAGTGTCAACTCGCATCTCGAATAAAAAAGGACCTAAACTTATCATGAATATAGGAAAGGGTAACGTATTATACAGGGTGATTCACGACGAGCTTGCATTAGAACTTTATGGAGAACCACTGAACGTATGTTTCTGAAACTTTGGGGATTAGGTTTATCGATATGCTCTCTTTAACTAAAATATTCACATGTTTTTGTCATTTCCGGTTATACCGGAAGTAGCTGCCAACTTTCGTTTTTTAAATACAACATAGTAATTTTTATTACATTTTTCGATTACGCGTTAAATACTAAGCACATTTTATAGAATATGTTTTTTATCAGACTCTGTTAGTTTTTGAGATATCTGGACTGTTTGTAATTATTTGGCAAATGCATGACGATGAAATAATACATTATCATGGCTCTTGGACTATTTATTTTTTTTCTCACCGAACAGCTAGATCATCAAGTCTCAAGAATATTTCAAATTCAGCAGAAAATGTACAGAGTGGTCACAATTCAATCTTCATTATGAAAGAATTCAACCATTAAAAACTGTCTTATTTTACATGGAACACCCTGTATATTTTTGTTTAATTTGTTGGCAAATTAGTTGTTCCTTATAAATATTATTTACTGTCATATATCAAAGCGTTTTCTCAAAAAATCCAATTTTATTCAGAAAATACTATTTGTTCAAGTGTGCTATGAAAACAATTGTACTTAGGGGCTGTATACTGATGTACTGAAGAGATACTTAATTGAAAGGGTGAGGGCAGCATTTCAATCTCTCACTGCACAAGAAATTAGGAATGCTACAAGAAATAGTATGATGAAAAGAATACATAAATGCTTGGAAGAAGAAAGAATTTAAAGTTTATAAACTTGTTTCCTTGCTATTTTCAAAAAATAATAATATTTAAACTATTAAATTTAAAACAATTTAAAACAATCAACTGAATTTTATTTATAAATTCAATTAAGAAACGCTTTAGAACGTTGTATTTTCAAGCAATCAATCACTTTTCCTCCGTATAGACATCAGTATACAGCCCCTAAGTACAATTGTTTTCATAGCACACTTGAACAAATAGTATTTTCGGAATAAAATTGGAATTTTGAGAAAACGCTTTGATATAGGTATAGGACAGTAAATACTATTTATAAGGAACAACTAATTTGCTATCAAATTAAACAAAAATATACAGAGTGATCCATTTAAAATAAGAAAGTTTTTAATGGTTGAATTATTTCACAATGAAGCTTGAATTATGACCACCCTGTACATTTTCTGCTGAATTTGAAATATTCTTGAGACTTGATGATCTTCTAGCTATTCGGTGAGAAAAAATGTTTAGTCCAAGAGCTAAGGTAAAAAAAATTATATGGATTATTTCATCGTCATTTGCCAAATAATTACAAACAGTCCAGATATCTCAAAAACTAACAGAGTCTGATAAAAAACATATTCTATAAAATGTGCTTAGTATTTAACGCGTAATCGAAAAATGTAATAAAAATTACCATGTTGTATTTAAAAAACGAAAGTTGGCAGCTACTTCCGGTATAACCGGAAATGACAAAAACATGTGAATATTTTAGTTAAAGAGAGCATATCGATAAACCTAAATCCCCAAAGTTTCAGAAACATACGTTCAGTAGTTCTCCATAAAGGTATAACGCAAGCTTGTCGTGAATCACCCTGTATAATATTGTGATTTTTTAAATAATGTTAGTTCTTATCAATTAAGAAATGTTTGCAGGAATATATTGCCGTATATATTGAAATGGAAGCCGCTATAGTATGTCGAAGCTAATTTGAAACAGTTATCAAGCAACAAAGTTTTGAAATTTATAAATGCATTTGCATTATCCTGTCACATCATAGCGACTGTTAAATGGGAGCGATTTGTGAATGTTACTAACTAAAACCAAAACAGTTCTCTGTCGAAAACTTAAAGTTGTCCATTAATCTCCGCTGCCATTAAGTGGGACAGCATTAATGATATTATACAGTCAATTTGATTGGATCCGAAGAAGACACAATGTAAAAGCAGGTCGATTGTTAAATTTGCTAATTACATTTTTGACACACGAAAACTAAATAAATGCCTTGAATAAGAAGAACTTAATTAAAAAATGTTATCATACATTACGGCTTAAACGTAAAAATTAAATTGTAGCTCGAGGAGTTCACACAATTTCAAATTTTACAAAGGCCGTCTAATTAGACGTTTTTATGCTGCTTCAAATAATTTTAATAACTATATCGTGGGTAGCTTTTACAAAAAATGCACCGAAAAATACGTAATTATCATGACTCTGTACTCTGTATTACATACATGTAATTAAGTTTTCACATGCAAAATATCGCCCTTAATAAAGTAGTTTCGCTGCACTACTTTCCTGCTTATTAAGAAATAAAGACACTGGAAGTTCAACACATATTTTTGTATTTTTACTTTGCTTTGCAGCCACTGAAAATACAAAATTAGACTTTATTGCTACCTTTTAGGATCACTTCATATTTGCGTTTGTTTTTCTTTAATTAAACTCCTATAGTCCTGCACTAATAGAAGAAACCATTTCCCTCTTAAAAAAACAGTACAAAACATTTTTGTAGATAATGCTCTACTCGAGTTGAATTAAAATCTAAATTTCCAGCCCGGGGAACTTTCGCCGCAATTTTAAAATTTATAAAAGGTTTCTCTTTGTATCTAATTAACGTCTTCCCTCTCGAAAATTAATTAGAATAACCTCAGCCCACTTGGGCATTAGCAGCACATTTTCAAGTCTTGAAAACATCACAGAATTTATTTTTAAAATGCTTCTTTCGGCATCGCTGCATGTTTTAGGGATGGACGCGCTCCCCAATATTTTTCGTTTAGTAGAGTTATTAGAAGCATATTTTTTAAATAGTATTTTTCTTATAAACAGCAGAACGGAAAGAAATTCCAAGGAACATTTATGATCACCCACTTTCAAATTTAATTCCGTTAACAAAATAAGTAACTGAAAAGAATTAAGATTTTCGCTTAAAGTCCGCTCTCAAAACTGCTTTTCTTTTAAAGGTTTTTTCTGGTTCTCTGATTCCGCTTTAAAACCGGGTATTAGCTTTTGCTTTTTAATTTTAAACCCTTCCTAATTCCAAAAGTTTAAAATTTTTTAATAACGCTAATATCCCCAGGCATTTTCAAAATTTTGTCGTCAAGCGGGGGCTAACAAAGTACTTTAAAAGTATCGTGGGTTTGTTCCGTCATTATTTACGTCAAAAATGTACCTAAGTTTTATTAGCGCAATTAATTTTATACGAACCAAACTTAAAGTTTACGTAAGTAAACGAAATCTTCTATTTTAAAATTTATCATTATTTTGTGAAACTTTAAATATCGTCGAAAAGTGAAAATGTGCCCTAATTTCTGTTCTCCAATATAAATGGAAATAAATTTAATGATGTTCTAACAAGGCCTTAAATTAGTTATCTGTTAATCTAATAAACTAGCATTTTTTGATTCGGGAAGGACTTAAAAGCCTTTGTAGTATGATTTAAATTTCACATGCAACGTGCACATATTTTTAAACAGTTTTGTTCCAAATCAATTTAAATTGGAGCAATCGAAAACTCTATAGTATAATTTCATTGTGAGCAGCCGAAATTGATTTCACCAGGTTTTACTGTTATGAATCTTTGTGAAAGATACTGATTTTGCTGTGGATCCTGCAAGAACAACAAAAAATTGACAAACCGTATGATTTTTTTGTAAAAATTTATATACTCCGAAAAAAATAGCCACCATTTTGAAAAATATCGGAAATTTTTTTCGCCTTTTTAAAAGTATGTTTAATTCTCCATGAGACTATGTACGTTTTATCGGAGTACTAATAAAGTTATTCAAAATTGGTTCGATGTCATAATCACATATTTGTAAAATAACAATTTTTTTTTTAAATTCAATTTTCTGCAAGGTCGCAAATTGTCGCAGCAACTCTTATTCAGGACCCTTCAAACAATAGTAAACAAATAGTTTGGTCGCATTCCAACGCCCCTTTTGTTACATTTTGCCTGATACAAAATTTAAAAAAAAATTGTTTAATTTATTTTGACTTATGTTAACAAAATATCAAAAGTACTAGCGTAAATATTTTTAATTTGAAAAATTTATATAGGATTGTACTTACCACTAGCAATAGGCTCCATGATGTTTTTTCAAAATTTTTACAAAAACTTAGCGGAATAACAGAACTAATTACACTGATTTTTTTCAACCACTTTAATTTAATTGACACACCACACTAGGAACTGAAATAATTTTAAGGTTGGCCATAATATGGGGTGATTTATGCCACCCTGGTTGTTTCTTAATTAAGTGCTAATGATTTTACGACATAATTATAACTTTGGTTTTATCTGTTTTGACCAGCTTTTACCTGAAATTCGCTTGTGTGCGCGTTACATTATGCACAAAATGAAATTAGTTATAGTAGGTATCTTGTTTTCAAAATTATGTGTATTGCAAATTAAGACCATATTCTTTTCGATTTAGATTATTTTTTGCGACTTACTAATTATCCCTTAATAATAAAGTATCACTTAATAATAAATTTTGGCAAACCATAAGGTGAAAATAGGTTATTTTAACCTTAGAAAGCCGATCCTCACGGTAACAGGTGAAGCAACCATTAATTCTAGTCCTGCTCACTTTCAGATAATTGGTAAGAGTGTGTAGGTAAGCTGAGCTTAATTACCGAAATTAGACCCTAATTCCGGTTTCATCCTAAAATCGTAAAATTAAGGTATACAATTTCTTGACAGCAAGAAAGTCGTAGCCTATTTATTTATTATTAATAAATTACATTGCGGTAGTTTCAAAAGTAAATCGAAAAAAAAGGAAGTATAGTAAATTGTTCGTTAAACAACATATTTTTTGACAGTTTTCGGAAGATTATTCTTTAGATAGAATAATATACCGTATCACTCCGGTGGCGATTCTACCACAGGAGCACATGCGCACGTGCACCCCCCCAAAACAAAACCAATAAATAATATTAATTTATATTCATTGAATATTATTATCGTATAAAGTCCGACCCTCCCTAACATTTTATCGTACCGTCAAACTAAAACAGTCCGATCCTCCCTTATATCTTATCATCCCGTCAAACCAAACTGTATAGATCCGGCAATCGTGCCTCGGTCGAGGTAAACGACGATTATGACGAGACTTGCTCGCACGTGCGACTAAGTCGTGCAGTTTCTCTGTAGTAACTGCAGTAAAAAAAAATTATAGAGGGTATTCCAAACTTAATGAGGCTGTTATTGATCAATTTTCTACAATTAAGAACCGAAGAATGGACTTTACGTTTAAGCACTATTTTATCAGTTCCGTCAAATGTTACAAAAGTCGACAATCATCATTATAAAAATGACCTCGTAAAAGTAGCGAACGAGAGAAGCAAAGTAATAGTAAACTTAATAAGGTCTTTCCATTAACTTTTTTCTCTGGTACAACGACAATCCTGGCTGTTTTACACTTCCCTTTAAAAGCAACTTTATAATAAAAACAACGAACAAAAATGGAGAAAAGTACAAGTAAATTCTCTGAAATTCATTACTTCTGTGTCCCAGTGGGATCTGGAAGCCATTTGGCAATTTAATAATGTATCTGACATAAAATTCCTACATTACCTATCGCGCATGGTTGCCATATACTTATTTTTGTTGCAGCTAATTGCAGCCAATACGCTCACTATGTTTTCAACACATTAGACCAAGATCACAGCGGATTGATAAGTTTTGAGGTAAGATGTATATAAGAATTTTCACAAACTTGTTTCTTATTATTGGCACACGTATTTTCTCCGGTGAAATTAACAAAATTGTGTGTTAGCTTGACAAATATGTTATTTATATTGTGAGTAATTTTTCTGGCTCGATATTTCTTTCCTAACATTTTTTAAAATAAACTATTAGTTAGGAAACTAATAAGACAGGAGGTAGACGTACAAGCCCGCAATAAGTGTTTCGACTTTTATAGCGATAAATGGGATGGGCATTGTAATTTTATTCCAAGGAAAGTTTAATATTGTGGACAGGTACATTGTAATAACTACGAACTAAAAGTTAGAAAGTTCGGAAGGTGCAGTAACAGTTTACAAAATGAAAAATTTAATAGCATTACTATACAAATAAATCTTCGAAGCTAGAATTTTAAATAAACAGTGTTGTGATATAACCTGATGGGTAGACAGTTTACCACCAAATGTGTTTCCCCTATAAATAATGTAACCAGTGGTCGCCCTAGGCGACTGCCTAGGCTCGCCTAATGGTCTTCATTTTTGTTATCAATCCTAAATATTTCTGTTCCCGTTTTGCCATGCCCTATTTCGAGACCTTTTCAATGACGGTAATTTTTTAACTTAAACCCAATTAATTACGACCTCGTTAGTGGGCCTAATAAAAAAAGACAGACGGATATTTTCTCGAGAATCCGATGGGGCGTATTATTCCTCTCAAATTGGCAAGATTTATGGATAGAAATTTGTTCGTGGCAGCAGGTGTCACCTTTCGAAGTGCGTTTTTGGGCTTCCTTTGTGTGCGCTCGCAAACTGTTTTTTTTTTTACCAAAAGAAAAAAGGAATAAATCCGGCCTCAGGGGCATTGGGATGTAAAAAAGGGGCATGGAGATAACCGACATCACTTTATGTCCCATATAAATTCGAAGGGCAGTCTCGCGTTGCTTGCGGGCGGACATCAGGTTGTGATAGAGGATTAACATTAATTATAAACACCTATATTATTTGCAAATAATATAACAGCCCCCTTGTTGTATTTTAAGAACATCATGGGGAGTCTCGAGCTGTTGCACTGGATATTTCTAAAGCCTTTGATCGTGTTTGGCATGAGGGGCTTCTAAGTAAACTGCGATCCTATGGTATGCCCAGTCGATTCTGTGCATGGTTGTCTAGCTTTCTTGAGGACCGCTCTCTGCAAGTGGCGATTGACGGATTTCTCTCAGACACCTTCACCATCAATGCCGGTGTTCCTCAAGGGTCAACATTGTCTCCCACTCTCTTCTTACTCGCTTATCTGATCTTTCCCTGCTGCCGACGCACATATTCGCAGACAGCATGAAGTATCGCGCCTCAACAAAGACCTGGAAGACATTTTGGCTAGGGGTGACAGTAACCAAGTCGAATTTAACGCTAAAAAACCCAGGCAGCAGTTTTCTCTAAAAACGTTAACATTACAGAACCGGATATAGTCATGGACGGACACGCAATCCCACTGGCTTCATCTATTAATTTGCTGGGCGTAAATCTGGGAGGAAATATGTCTTGGCATAACCACGTTGTTGCAATCGCCAAGATAGCTTCTCATAAACTAAGTTGTACACACCACAACAACTTTTGACACTATACAAAGCCCAGATTCGACCATCGCTAGAGCACTTATGTCTGGAGCTCTGCACCCAAACATACTCTTCTGTTACTGGATTCCATCCAAAGGAGGGCCATTCGTCTGACGACCACGAGCTGACGAAGAACCTCGACAGCCTAGAACATCGAAGACAGGTTGGGGATTTGACTCTCGTTTACAGATATTTTCAAGTGCTCGGCTGACCTTGCCCCCTTAATTCCGCCCAGAGCGGCGAATATCAGAAATACACGACGAACCACTGCCGCCCATCCATATGTGGTTAAGCTTAGTACTCCTCGAACTTCATTATTTAAGAATTCTTTCATCTGGAGGACTTCATCCTTATGGAACCACCTTCCCGAGGTCGTTTTTCCCAACGAATATAACCTCCAACGCTTCAAAACCAACGTGAATCGCTTTTTGCGCACACGCACCACTCCCAGAGTGCCCTAAAAGATTTATCCTATAGTGCTTGTGTTTGATCATATAAAAAAAACCGTTCCTATTTCCGTCCATGTTTCACTGGCAAATAGCACGGAGAAATAATTAAGTACCTATATCGTAAACATTTTTTGATAGAGTTATATAACAATCCCCGTTTAAATAGACGCTAAACTAGAGCTTCCTCCTTTTATATTCGTTCAACTGTAGTCGTTCTACTTTCAAAAGTATAGTTTTAGTTTTGAATATGTTGAACTATAGGAATAGTAAGTACAAGCAGTATTCTTAGTTTATTATTATTATTACTTCTCCTTTGGGGAGTAGAACAAAAACGTAAAAGTGTAATTTAGTAATAAAAATAGAATTTTAAACAGCGCCGTAAACGTGTATTTTATAAAGAAAAATCAATAGGTACTGTACTAAATATATTATGGCTCCCATACCCTACATAATGCGAGAGTAAATATTTATTACGTCTCAAGAGTTTGTCCTAATGTAAAAGATTTATTTTTATTGATGTTCCGGTTTATAGCAAGAAAATGTGCGTCGTGAACGCAAGAAGTGTTCCGATAGGATAAGGAGGGTCATATTCGAATAGATTATGAAACGTCACCCTGACTATAGTAAATTGTTCATTAGAAAAACATGTTTTTTGACAGTTTTCGGACGATTATTCCTTAGATAGTAAAATTAGACTGTAAAAATCCCATTAAACAAGGATTTGCAGACCCAACTTTAATTCATCCTAATTGCCGAGGTCTCATTGGATATTCCGCCCGACAAACAATTATTTTCTTTCCATTGAGCTAATTGCGCACTTGCTGGCAGGAGTCTTTAAATTCTGGAATCTAACGGACTTGTCTATTTCTCTTATTTATTTATTTTTTATGATCAAACACAAGCACTATAGGAAACAATCCTTTAGGGCACTCTGGGAGTGGTGCGTGTGCGCAAAAAGCGATTCACGTTGGTTTTGAATCGTTGGAGGTTATATTCGTTGGGAAAAACGACCTCGGGAAGGTCGTTCCATAAGAATGAAGTCCTCCAGATGAAAGAATTCTTAACTAGTGAAGTTCGAGGAGAACTAAGCTTAACCACATATGGATGGGCGGCAGTGGTTCGTCCTTTTTTTTCTGATATTCGCCGCTCTGGGCAGAATTAAGAGGGCAAGGTCAGCCGAGCACTTGAAATATCTGTAAACGAGAGTCAAATCCCCAACCTGTCTTCGACGTTCTAGGCTGTCGAGGTTCTTCGTCAGCTCGTGGTCTCCAATCAGACGAAAGGCCCTCCTTTCGATGATCGATGCAGTTTACTTAGAAGTCCCTCATGCCAGACACGATCAAAGGCTTTAGAAATATCCAGTGCAACAGCCCGAGACTCCCCATATTGATGATCGCTGATAATGTTGAAGCCTTCCAGTTACTTTAGAAGATGTTGGTTAATAGCTTTCTCCATTACTTTTGATACAACTGAAAGCAATGCGACTGGTCGATAGTTGTTAGGCATAGTTCTCTTATCTTAGCGAAAGAATGGATATAACACAAAATCTTCGCAAATTACCTTCCCCAAAGTACAGGAAAAATCACTCGACCATTTCAATTTCTAATTCGAAATTTCCTTAAAGCTCGAAAGCAAACGATTTCGCTCCTCATGAATTTAAGAGCAGCTTTTGGCCGCAACTTCGCGCGAAATTAAATTAAACTCCCGAAAATAATCGGTCTTGTCTGCCGGGTTAACCGCGGTAGTAAACGCCAGCCAGGCGATTCAATAAAAATTTTGGGCCTCCCTTTCAGGAATAGTGCCCTATTATTAACAACGACTTTGGAGATTCTTTTAATCTGTTCCCTAAGATCATGCCAGATCGATCGAAAACAATATAAAAGTCAAATTTTTTCTGATAGTCTATACTTTAATTACTTTTCCAACACAAGTACCTAATCTAAAAGGTAATCTATTGTATCATCCAATCGGCCGTAAAACTAATTATTTCTCCCTCCAATTTAAATCGTTGACACTGGAAATGGGACAGTCATAGAGTTTTCGAGGCTCAATTTGCTTTCTTCAAGTTATTGAACGATTTGGCCGGTGTTTCGTATATATTCGGTTTGGGCTTGAATTGAGGGAGAACCCAAAAAAGGAGAGAATTCCAGGAATTCGAATAAATTTCGTCCAATAAACCAATCTTTCCTTTCCTTCTTTCAAAACGTTCATTAGGCCGATTTTAGATTTCAATTTTCGAATAATGTGGATACACACTAGACTTTTTCCCAGTGTCTGTACCACACATTCCCGTTGAAAATTCGTGCACGCAGCACTTTTAATTCGAATCCTCCAGAACAGGAGGGACGTGAGGTTACGTGTCATTACGTGCTGTTACGCGTTGCGACTATCCCGACCGACATAAATCAAGCAATCACGTAAAAAATCGTATGGGCATTGAATAAATTCTTCCCGAAGCCAAATTGGAAACCAACTGGGGAATATAAAGGCTGTCTTTAAATCGACTCTCATCACTGGGATATCTAATCTATAATGGAAACTAAATAATTAAATTTATTACGCACACGCCGCCCATTAAGGTGTAGAGAAATATTTGATTTTTCGCGAAAACCACGCATACAAATCGGCAAGAAACTTTTGGATAGGCAACAAATAACCGCAAAAACTTTCACGGGATGTCATAGCCTTATTTTTGTGCTAAATTCTATTATCAAATTTGCAGTTGCTGTTATTCCCTTTTTATTATTTTATACGGCAGCGCATTTTCCTCGCAAATCCGTTCCAAACAAAACTTTAAATTTAAATCCAACTGCAGAACGGGTCGGACATGCGGTTGTATGCTGGCGGTATCGCAACCGACATAAATCAACAACCAGGTCATGTCAGAAAATGTCCTGTGACCACCTAGCAAATTATTCCGGATTGGATCGGAAATGGACGGTAAGATAGATATACAGAGTGGTCTCTGTTTCTGGCCGCCTAAAAAGCAACTGGGTCAATGTTAATGATAGAATTGTCTTAAGCTTCAGTTTTGACAAATACCTTTTTATTACAAAAAAAAACATTGTCGCGCACTGGCTGAACTTAGCGCTTGATGTATTTATAATGGAATTCAATTTCAAGCCGGTAAAACTTGCATATTTGCTCTTACTTAGAAGTAGGAAATTTCCCCGCCAGACCCGTCCGAATATTAAATCTCCCTTTTTCCATCTACAAGTTGGCTCCACCCCATCGCGCACCTTTAATATTTAAAATTTCTCCTCTCACAATGTGATCTCTCATATCTGTGACGCACCCCTTCACATGTAAAATCCAATATTGCTCAAGTAAACAATGTGAACTTTTCCGCGCGCATTTCACTCGAATTTTCCGCTCGAAAAGGTGTTTACTTTGTCGATTTGATCAAATTCGAAACGAATGAGTTGCCATCAGTTGGAAGTTACATCAAGAGTTGCTCGTCATTAAAGCAACTAGCTATAGAGCTTGAATATAATTTCTTCAATCTTGATGAAAAGACTGGAATTTATAAGCGGTTGCGCTAAAACCAGAACATTATTACCAGTGGCGGTTCTTCCACAGGAGCACAAGCACACGTGCACCCCCAAAACAAAACGAATAAAAAATATTAATTTATATTCATTGAATATTATTTATCGTATAAAGTCCGACCCTCCCTAATATTGTATCGTACCGTCAAACCAAACTGTATAGATCCGGCAACCGTGCCTCGGTCGAGGTAAATGACGATTATGACGAGCCTTGCTCGCACGTGTGATTAAGTAGTGCAGTTTCTTTGTAGTAACAGGTGACGGGTGGCAGCGGGGGATATCGCGGCTATTTCGATTTAACATGGAAAAGTCGCATAGTTTTTGTGTGCACCGCGGTTAGAAATTCGAGCGTGTATGTTTTAATATTAAATATTTATTAAGTTAAAATGAATAGTTGACGGTGGACTATTTAAGAAATAACTTTAGCTCTTTGAGTTTGGAACAAAAAATGTGAAGAATGCGGGAAGACCTAAGCCCGAAATTAATTTAACGCAGACCACAAAGGGTAAATCTAGGGACTTTATTAGAAAGTTTAAAAATGAAATATATGAAAAAATTCACGCGGTATTAGACATCATTCGGTTTTCTTGATAACTCGTAGATGGCTTTAGTAGCATTAGTAGTGGACTGTATAAATATTGTTACGAGGGTTGCATGCGACGACGTTAAGATCCGACAGCTATACACACTAAGAAAACCTTCCTTATTTTCCAAAAGTTGTATTTCCTTGTGTAAAATTAAAAAATAAATAAAACGCATTTTCTTATTACTTTTTTTCTTTCTACATTTAAAACGCCTAGAAAGGAATTGTTTGGTCGTTACACAAAAATAAAATTTTAAAAATAAGTTCACCATACTTGTGAACCCCCTCTGTCATAGGTCACGAGCCGCCACCGATTATTACTTCAAAATATATGCGAATAATAAAAATAATCCCAGGGCATCCCAAAATTTATCCGCAAGCGAACAAAAACTAAAAAAACATAGTTTCAAAACGCATAGAGTCGATATGTCACACTCCTGTGATTGCAAACAAACTACATTTTGGACGTTTTTATGTGGGCGAGAGGACAGGAATCAAATCGCGGGATTTTTGGTTTGGTCGACAATTTTATTTTATCTCGATGACCCTTACGGAATGTAGCACAAAAGCAAACAAATTTCATTAATTAATTATGCAATTCGTGCATGCTAGGGTTCTGGTTCCACAGCAAAATACATAAGGTGCCTTTTTAACGTCTGGAATATGCCCCCCACAAGCTATCTGCTATCAGACGAGAAGAATAATTATTAGATGAGATACGGGTACAATTCCTTTTTTTGTGGGCTGATCTAAATTTAAGCTATCAATCCCCTAAAAAGGAAAGCAACCCGTATCTTATGGAAACGAGGAGCAGATGAAGAAAGCGAAAACAACGCCCGTCAATACTCGCAATAAAAAACGGATAAATGGAATATAATCGCGTTGATAAGACGAAGCTTGTGCCATTGTCCCACACTTTTGGGTTTGTTCGTCTAAAATGATCTGCATGGATGGAGGGAGGGAAATTGTTCCACATTCACAAATCTAACCAAACACACACAATTTTGAGGGTATATAAACACCCACGCGAACGGATTTATACACGGGCATTTTTTATGTGCGGTTTGTTGCAAATTCGTATAATATTTCGATATAAACGAAATAAATAAAAAAATTCACCGCGTAAAACACTTTCATATTGTTGTTTCGCGCCGATAAGAAGAAAGAAGCCGGTAGGCTTTTTTTCAGGTTTCTTATTGCAAATACCACTTTTTTATACATAAATATGTTTTATGTTGATATATTTTGTTTTATTATATTCTCAGTAAGATTTGATATTTTTATTAAAAAAAAACGGGTAATATTTTTTAGGATTTCGTTCAAAATCTGTCAATCCTGTCCAGAGGATCATTAGAAGAGAAACTCCGATGGGCATTCTCGCTCTACGACATAAATGGAGACGGGTATATCACTAGAGAAGAAATGACTGATATCGTCAGTTCCGTGTACGACCTTATGGGGAAATTAGCCGAACCCTGTATAGACGACGACACGGTGAAGGATAAGGTGGATAGAATATTCCAGGCAAGAATTTTTTTTTTTAAACAATTACAATTAACTGGGAAGGGTCAGAGAGTAAGTAAATTACTCATTAAGATTATTTGTCATTTACCAGATTTACAGAAATTTCGCATACAGAACGACGACATTATTTTTTAATGTCGAATCTTTCTGTCGCATTAATTTTCTGGAAAGAATAGGCGGCAGCCGGCAAATCCCGAGTTATAAACTTTATGGACTCTTTATATGGCTTCTAATCTCTGGATTGTTTATGGCTCCACTTTTTATTTGTCAATCGTAAAATTCAAATATGTATAAAGGGGAGGGAATGTCCCGCCCAAGGGATACAATTATCCCACTAACTTAATTTTCGGTTATAAAATTACATATTAACTAATTTCAGAAAATGGACAAAAATCAAGACGGCGTAGTAACATTAGACGAATTTTTGGAATGTTGTAAAACGGACAAAGACATCTCCGCGTCCATGGCCGTCTTCGATTCGTCCATGTGACATTCGGTCGGCGTGCGAGACGACCAATCGCAGCAGGACTGGACATAGGAACATTAGATTTTTACTTATTAAATTGTCATACTAAGATCCTGTCATTGTTAGTTTAAATTAATACTTCCCCTAAGTAGAACTTTTTTCTTTAATATTTTAGATATTTTTTCCGAAAAAAAATGGGCACAATTTATAGTTTAAAGTTAAAACGAAATTAATCCAAAGAGAGCATCTCTGAAGTCTTTGTTGTCAGGCCGACAACACGGCTTTGAGACATCTAGCCAAACTATGACAGGATCTAATAACTTTTAACTGAATTTGCTCTAACCACAATATTTTAAATAAATTTAAAAAGTATCTCGACCAATAAATTGTTGTTTACGCTCTTAAAAAATGTGCGAGTGGAACTCGCGCGATAGATGTTCCGTACCACGGTGAATGTCGAAATTTCTTACTAGCAGGTATCGACGAGATACCATTACTAGCTATAAATTGCCAAATTTCAGCTTCCTACGTCGAACGGCCTCTTTTGTGAAAAAATCTGTGATAGACAGATAGACACCGAGTTGTACATTTTGGCACGGAACCCAAACAACATCTTAAAAATTCATTTAAAAATTATTATTAGGATTTAATCAATTTTAGATAGATTCCTAAATTATAAATACATATAATAATTACCTGGTAGGTATTTGAAAAATTTTAATATCCATGAAACGAAGGCTATTTTTGCAATTTTTGTTGAGGAATTATACAGGGTGATACACGACGAGCTTGTATTAGAACTTTATGGGGAACTACTGAATATATGTTTCTGAAACTTTGGGGATTTAGGTTTATAGATACGCTCTCTTTAACTAAAATATTCACATGTTTTTGTCATTTCGGGTTATACCGGAAGTAGCTGCCTGCTTTCGTTTTTTAAATATAACATGGTAATTTTTATTACATTTTTCGATTAAGCGTTAAATACTAAGCACATTTTATAGAACATGTTTTTGTCAGACTCTGTTAGTTTTTGAGATATCTGGACTTTTGGTATTTATTTGGCAAATGCATGACGATGAAATAATCCATATAATTTTTTTACCTTAAGTCTTGGACTAAAAATGTTTTCTAACCGAATAGCAAGATCATCAAGTATCAAAAATATTTCAAATTCGACAGAAAATGTACATGGTGGTTACAATTCAAGGTTCCTTGTGAAAGAATTCAACCATTAAAAACTTTTTTATTTTAAATGGAACACCCAGTATATTTTTGTTTAAGTATACTATTTATAAAATATTTATAAAGAACAACTAATTTGCCATCAAATTAAACAAAAATATACATGGTGTTCCATTTAAAATAAGAAAGTTTTATTGGCTGAATTCTTTCACAATGAACCTTGAATTGTGACCACCCTGTACATTTTCTGCCGAATTTGAAATATTTTTGAGACTTGATGATCTTCTAGCAATTCGGTGAGAAAAAATTTTTAGTCCAAGAGCTAAGGTAAAAAAATTGTATGGATTATTTCATCGTCATGCATTTGCCAAATAATTACAAACAGACCAGATATCTGAAAAACTAACAGAGTCTGACAGAAACATGTTCTATGAAATGTGCTTAGTATTTAACGTTTAATCGAAAAATATAATAAAAATTACCGTGTTGCTTTTAAAAAAAGAAAGTTGGCAGCTAAGTACTTCCGGTATAACCGGAAATGACAGAAACATGTGAATATTTTAGTTAAAGAGAGCATATCGATAAGCCTAAATCCCCAAAGTTCCAGAAACATATATTCAGTAGTTCTCCATCAAGTTCTAATGCAAGCTCGTCGCGAATCACCCTTTATATATTTTCGCACAGCCGTGGGATAACATACTCTTTATCCTTCACCACGCTACTATGTTCGTAGTTCGGCACTAGTGCCATAATATAGTGCGGTGAGATCGCAGCACACAAATGCGAAAATAGCCTCCCAGTTTGACAAACCCATGGCGATAAATAATAATCTACATGTAGAGAGGTGAATGTATAAATACACAGAATCGGTCAAAAGTACGTATCTTGATAGGAGTTACAATTTGTACAGATTAATTGCAGGTAATATCGGGATATTTCGAAACTAGTTGTGTACTTTAACATTCGCGAACATAAAATAATCAAAACGGATTATCCTTTAAATAGAAACAATATCAATGTTACATAATTGTAAAAAGTTTATACTTGTTTCGATAGTCTGATAAATAAAGCTCTAGATGTATTAATGTTAGAATTTTATAATTTTTTCAAAATGTTACCTACCTATTATACGAGTAAAAATATTGCATTTTTTTGTTTTTTACAAACAAATTACATTGACTCATTTCGGCACGCATTACAGGTCGGAAAGTATCACTATAATAAACTGCCCGAGGACCGCATAGCCTGACCACCACATTATTATTATTATTATTATTATGTTCGTTTCTTTAGTTGTGCAAAATACTTTGTATGTAAATGCAGACCTCGGGACATTTTCAAACCTCCGGGTCTTAAATTGTTACTTTACATCCGTCGATGTAATATCTACAGCTACAGGATGGGAATATATTAAATGTTGTTATTATTAAAACATATCCAATCTGTTATGTTTTTTATATGGGTGTTAAGAAAATAAATGTTTAAAACTGATGTCTATGTATTTTTACTTGTATCTCAAGCAAACGTTTCAGGAAACCGAAATAAAATCCTGAAATTGTGATTTCAAAATGTTTTATTCGATAAGGATAGATGGATAATAAAATAGGGAAAATAAATTAAAATTACAACAATTATATTCAAGACTAGGCGGGTATATTTTAATATGGCATACCGTTTCACGCCGGTACTTGCGCAACTTACCATAAAAATTAGGCAAATGAATATTAAAGGAACTAAAAATTGTACTCCTCCTCCTCCCACTTTTGATGGTCGATGTTGTTCCTCAAAACCCCCGTTCAATTGGATTTTGCGAAGAGTGCGGTAAGCGCCTACGTCCATATCGTACGCAGCCAATCAAAAGCTTAGGCGCTTGCCACACGTGGTACTTATGCAAGCATGTGTAAAGGTTTCATTTCACTTGCCTTACGTTTACATTTGTAATTTTTACATTAAAGCTAGCTATTATTATACAATACAATATATTATGTCCATTTTACCGTTAGAATTTTGTAAATAAAATACAAATGGATTTTACGATGAGTATCACAATAATTGTTTATAGTCATAATAAATTATATAATTTTACAAAATGTAGTTTTACTTCAACATTTAATTAAATTCCATACAATATGTAAGTATAGTCTATTCGTTCTGCTACAGGTGGTGGAGTTTTAAAATTCAATTTTAAAATATTTTAATTTCCTATCAGACATATAGATGGCAGTTTAAGGGTGAGTACGTCAAACTTCAATGTTTCTCTGTCGCCTCTATGATCGGACCGGGGCGTACTTACCTAAGCATTCAAAATTCACTGGCACTTTTAAAAAATAACAATTAACACGATTTCTGTTTTAATTTAGACTCGACGTTGCCTCTACCACAGGTTCACCCGTCGCTTGTTTCTCAATTGTTTCAGCGATATGAATCTACCAAAAAATAATATACATCAGCCATACTAAAACATTTTATGCAATTAACAAATTAAGAAGTCAATAACAAACAGTTCTCTTACCCAATATTTTGCTCTAATCGTGTCAATCTGTGTTGCCAAATCGTTACACAGCTCTTTGGCTCTGGCAACGGTGTATACATTGTTACTATCGCCCCCTCCATTGTCAGCAACTCTCTCCAAACACATGTCAACAATGAGTGCCAGTAGGAAGGCGGACTTGTTGCCTTCCCGGTATAGGTTTTCACAAAAACCCGTCACTGTCTTGTTCCGGCTAAGGCCGCCCTTGTCGTGAAGCAAGAGGCTAAAAAAAAAAAGTGTAATATAGAAATAACTTCACATTAGTGGTTCAGCATAAGTCCTGAACACCAAATATCATACTATAGTTTAAAAAACTACTACAAAAGCATAGAAAAAAATATGATAAAGCTAATTTTGTTCCCCAATTTCATAAATAAAGTGTAAATACCCTCTTAAATAATTCCAAGCACTTTCGTTCTCCATAAGACTTTTAATTTTGCTCAAGGTGTACTCAATTTCCCTATCGAGAGCTTCTTCAATGAATCCTGTTGTGCTATTTACGACAAAGTACCTTTGGTTCCATGCAGAGTTATTTTTAACATCATTTTGCAATAATTGGTCCACATAGTCTAGTTCACCATCATACAGGCTGAAATATACAGGATAAGTACACAAATAAGGTCACATTCATAACTAACTAATAATTATCATGCACTTACTTGAACGTTTTAATGACCCATTGCCGGTGTTGCCATGCATGGTAGTTTTTTGCATCCTTAGACAATGCTTTTTCAGTGAGGTACTTTTCTTTTGAAGGGTCCTGTAACCATTCCACTAATATACGCCTATGGTGCCAAACTTGATAATTTTTCGTTTGTTTAAGTATAACTTTCTCTATGTAGTCCAGCTCCTCATAAATGTCTTTCTTTAAAGCTTTAAGAATTTCTCTTCTACAATGAATTATATATATTTTAATTTGATTTGATTTGAGATATGCAATTTATGACAAAAGTAGAGTTTGTTCGGATTCAATATATGTAGATTTATACAAATATTGAAAACAGGACAACCTATGCCTATGGAAATTAATTGCTGGACCATTACCTGTATTGCCACACAGTGTAATTGGCAGGATTTAATCCTGCAGCGGTCTTGGTTAATTCTAAAGCTCTATCGGAGAATTCTTTTTGTTGAACCACAGCTCTAAAATAGTCAAAGCAATCCTCAACTGAAAATAAAGGCAGACCAAAATAAACACAACGAACCCATAAACCATTTTAATCAATTTTTTATTAATATTTAAATGAAATTACTCACATTCTTCGGTATAATCAATAGAGGCTACCGGGTGTTCCCCATCGTCTTGCTTCAAAGGGGTGATATCATTCCATTCGGGCCTGTTTTTATATAAAATATGTTGAACATCACTTTCCTCACTACTGCTATCACTCATTTTACTTACTTAAAAATGTATATTGGATGGATTTATAATAGATAAAAACACTCGCTGCTCAACATACCTAAGCAACCATCGTGTCTCCGGCTGTGACTCTGTGACACAGTGACAGTGACAACCAAAAAGTGACATCATAAAGGAATAATAAAAAGCGCCACCCAGTGGCAAGTAGAAAGATCACAACACAGAGTAGACGTAGGTCGGCCGAATGTACTTTGGTGAAAAGAAACATACATATTTTTTTAGAATTCTTACATGGAATTTGCCTGCTGGCTTGGTGAAATTTCATTTAAAACCCGAAAAGTGGACCACTGTAAATATAGCATTTACTCAGGCGATGCAGATATCTCATATTCGCACCGATTCCACTTCAATCCAAGGCCCATCATCATCATAGCATCCAAATTGGGTTTGTTCTTTTTAGCAAAGAAAATAATTATGGGGTTCGATTAGGTTAAAAAAGCAATCTAAAAAGAATTATTTTATTTTCAAGCTTATCTCAACTAAAATGGTTTATACAAATTGATATCGTAAGAAAAATGTACGAGGTTGGCCAATACCATACTCGCACAGACAGTTACGTACAATTAATTACAACTAAAATAAGGCCCTAAAGCGGGTGGTAATGCTGGTCACCCACCCAGACCATTCTTAATCGTAATAATATAAAGCGAAACTAAATGTAAATAAAAAGATTCAAATTAGAAATGTTAATTTGTAAAAAGTAACTTAATTCGTCCTGCTCTTCAATTCTTACACCGGTACTAATTAAAATCGTCAATAATACTCTCGACGGTCGTGTTCTCGTTAAAACCGTGACTACTCTGTCCCCGCCGATCGTACTGCTTGATCGGCGTCTTGATCGCGTGCTTCTGACTGTTGATCAGACTTTCAATGTCGCTCTGCTGCACCGGCTTGATCACTGCATTCAAGATCGGTTGTCCGGGGTTCTTCATCGTCACCAGACCGTTTTTTAGCTCCAAAATACCTAAAAGCGGACGGATCAGCGCGGCACGTGTACCGTTTAAAAACCACTTACCTAGTTTAGCCATCTCTTTCATTTCCTCCTTACTGATAATGAACTTCTGCACCTTGACCATCTTGTTGCCGACTTTCACGTTGACGGGCTTCTTGGAGGGCAGATTGCTGAGGGCCTCCTGCGTGATCGAACTCATGCTGAGCGGCTCGTTGATCGCATCCAGCGGGACCGCCGACACGTGCTGAGACTGTGCTGCTACTTTGGGGATCTTGCGCTGAATGGGACCCTTCCTTTCATACACCTACAATACAATGCCTCGATCGATTCAATTATCCCTTTAAGATGACTTTGACGGCTAGAAGCATGTGTACCCACCTTTGTTCCCTCATACCTAAATATAGGTCTTATACCCTCCTCCTCCTCGGCCCCTTCGTCGTCGTCGCCTGTAATATGCAGCGCCTCCTCTCCCTCCCCGTCCACGTCGGCCATCTCCGTCTTAAAGAACTGCTGCAGTCCGTCGGTGGTGTTCTCCCCCTCCCTCGTCGCTTTTTCCGAAGGTTGGTTCCGGTTCGGTCTGTCTAAATCGCAAGCAGTCGTTGCTTTTCCGTAAATTACCCGCCGCGTGGGTTGCACGCTGGGAATTGGGATCGCCGTAACATTCTCGAGACCGGGTATGTGGAAATCTGTTACCTACAAGATAAAGTTGTTAGTCATAGATAGTTATTCCTTGAAGGGGGGGCAAGTTACAGTTTAGTGCAGTCTTGATGTGCGATCTCAGCAAGGCTTTCGATTGCGTTGATCATAACATTCTGCTAAAAAAATTTGGAAACTATAATCTAAGTCCAAACAGCATCAAATTGCTAAAGTCTTATATTTCTGATAGGGTACAGGTGGTGAGGATCGCCGGGGTAGAATCGACTGAAAAAGTATTAAATATCGGTGTACCGCAGGGGTCTGTTCTTGGACCGCTGCTATTTCTTGTATATATAAATGATCTACCTAATGCTGAAAGAAATGCCTATTGCACACTCTTTGCTGATGACACAACAGTCTCATTTTCCTCGGAGAGCCTAGATGAAGCAGTTGGGGGCATGGAGGAGGCACGGAATAGAGCTGAGGAATGGTTCGAGATGAACAGACTAGTCCTGAATCCAGGAAAAACACAGCAAGTCTTCTTCTCCATGAGGAACACAGATGACATAAATCAGGATGTTAATAAGGTAGGATTTCTGGGGGTTCAGCTCGATCCCAAACTTCAATGGGGACCCCATATAGGTGAGGTATGCGGCAGACTCAGCAGGGGTACCTTCGTTCTGCGGGGCCTTGTTGGTTGTGTTGCAAAGGATATCCTACGGACAGCATACTTCTCGTTCATTCACTCGCACTTGTCATATGCAATCCTTGCCTGGGGTCATGCTGCGGATGCACATCGTGCATTTGGGCTGCAGCGCAGGGCAATTAGGATTGTTGCTGGACTTCGTTTCGGGGATGACTGTAGACGTGCTTTCCAAGATCTTACGATTCTGACATTACCTTCCCAGTACATCCTCGAAAACCTCATTTATATCAAACAGAGACTACATCACTTTGAAACCCACGAGGACGCACATACCTACAACACACGTCAAAGAACAACCTAATACCTGCCTACTGGCGATTGAAAAGGTGTCAGACAGGGCCTGGGTACTGGGCGATAAAATTTTTTAATGCTTTACCGGTAAACATAAGAAGTCTTGAACTGCAAAGTTATAAGCGTGCTATCAGGAAAATCTTAATTGCAAACGCATTCTACACGTATAATGAGTTCTTAAACCATACCTTTGCTCAAATAAATTAGTATATATTGTAAGCGTTAATTTTACTTATTTTAAATTGTAACCTTAAACTAGTAAGTGTGAGGTGCACGTTTTAATATTTTACTTAAGTAATAATGTTTTAAATGTAACTGTATATTTTTATTGACGTATGTAAATTGGTCGTAATCAATGTTAACACGAATAAATAATTTGAATTTGAATTTGAATTTGAATCGCTCTATAATAAAGGACTTACATCACGTTCATCCAGAAACCTTCCACTCCCATCTTCTTCCTCTTCGTATTCCTCTTCCTGCATCTGATTTCTACTTTGCTGCACTTCCGAAATGACCTCCTTCTCGATCTGTTCCTCGTACTCCATCTCGGCGTGCTTAAGCTCGTGCTCCTCCAATTGATCCTGCGTCTCGAAACTGTAATCGCATCTTTCGCAGGCGAAAGAGAGACCCTGAAGATGGGTGGTGATGTGCTCCTTGACCATGTGAGCGTTGTCGAAGGACGTATTGCAAATCACACATCTGTAAAAGAAAAACGCGTTCTTGTAAGAAGTCCCATCTACTTTTTAGGGGCCACCGCATTTGAATACCTTAAATTAACCATGCTATGTATGGCGCTATGGTTGATGAGGCTGTCCTTCCTCTTGAAGGACATGCTGCAGATGTCGCACTTGTGCCGTCCGACAGCCTCCTCGGGCTGCCTGCCCTGCTCGGCGGCGTAGTGGCTGCGCATGTGTCTGGTCAAGTGGTGGCTCAGCAGGAAGGTCCTGGCGCATATCTGAAAAGCGGTACAAACGTAACGTCCCCTCAATTAAATACACTTGTTATACGTACCTTACAAGGGTAAGGGCGTAGTCCTGCGTGCGTCGTAATGTGCCTGGTAAGACGAATCGGAGAATTGAAACTGGAATCGCAATAATTGCACTTGTGCGGCCGGTCCTCTGCGTGCACCGCGTTCATGTGTCTTTCCAAACCCTAAAAAGAAACTGTGTTCGAGATTTATTCATAAGATGCTCGTTTTCCTGTTCCGCTCACCTGTCTGAACACGAAACTCTTGTCGCACGTCGTACAAGTAAACGGTCGCCTCTTTTCATGCTTCCTCACGTGACTGTCCAGGTCCTCCTTGACGAGGAAGGTCTTTTCGCAGTGAGTGCACATGTACTTGGGCGTCTCGACGTGCGTCTGCTCGTGGCGCCTGAGAAGCGCCTCGCGAGCAAACACTTTGCCGCATGCGCTGCAGGCGAACGGCTTCGCGTCGCTGTGAATCCGCAGGTGTTTTATCATGTCGTACTTACTGAAATGGGGAAATTGACAAACTTTAACCAATTTATTTGCGAAATTAAAGAGGAACTGTTAAATTTTCTCATTCACTTACGTAAAAAACTTATTGTCGCATTGAGGACAAGCGAACTGCCGCTCTCTGTGATGATTCGTTATATGCAACTCCAAAAGTTGCTTCAGCGGAAAGGTCTTGTCACAATGTTGGCATGGAAAAATGTCCGTCGGTACCTGAACGAAAATAAATTGTAAAAATATTCAATCAATCAATCAGAGACTGTTCATTAATACTTTATTAATGAATGGTGCATACAGTACATACTATGCAGTAATTCAAACATTTTAATTCACTCATACCTGTTCAGGTGCATCTGGTGATTCATAAAATTCTTCCGCTTGATAGCTCTCAACGGTTACTTGTTCGATAGTTCTGTTGGAAGATTCTTGCTCTACAGAGTCTTGGCTAGATTCCTAAAACAAATATCTTGGTCCAAATGGATTTTTTCTCTTAAATAATTTTATATTTGTTAAAATACTGTACAGATAAGTGATAAGCCTCTTGGCAAAGATTATTATTTCAGATCAAATAAAAATTTAATAAAATAACTTACATCTTGACTCTCGAGGCTCTCAGATTGGGAAATAGACAAAGTGATGACTTCCGTCCCATCCTCCAGTCTCGTTCTTTTTATATTGGGGTTTTCAGCACCAGGTGATATATTCTTAACAATTTTCACATCTTTTATAGGCATTATTGATTTGGTGACCTCTCTCTTCTTGCTCTTCGATTGGCCAAATTTAAGAATTTCTGGAGCAAGAAGTTCTCCCGACAGGAGGTAGTTCTAAAAGAAACAAAAGTGATTGGTAATGTACGAGTCAAACGGCCTGACTATTCTCAACCAGGTACTAACTCTATAAATATTCATATGACTTCCTAATAAATTTTGAGCAGATATTTTAATAAGAAATAAAAACATTTTGTTTTAATTACCTTGAGGGCATCATCAGCCTTCTTACAGTTGCTTTTAAAAATGTATGACTGGTTAGTTTGTTGCTTGCATACATTACAAATGAGTTGTGGAAAACCATCGTTAGGGAACACCTAGAAAACGAAAAAACTAAATTTCATATAGGTAGGGGTAGTGATGTTTTCATGGGACATTTGGCTAAATATACTTATTGTAAGAAACGAATAGAAGGGGTTTATTTTATAGGCAAATCTGAATAAAAGGCCTCAAAGAGTTTGCTTTCAAACTTTTCAAAATGCCGATGTATTGAAAGTAAAGGGATGTCCCAATAAATAAATAAATAACACTGCTGTAAATTAACAGCAGCAAACTTTTTGCTTAATTTGAAATTTCTAAACTACAGTTTAATCGTAAATCTACTATGAAATTTACAGATTTCCTACCTCAATGGAAACACAACTCATAATCTGCACAGGTAGAGGGACAATTTTAGCTTCTTTTTGATAAATACTGGTAAGATCATCCCCATTACTATGAAAGCAAAACCTACATATTTTCATGTCTCGTAGGACAGATTTTCTTTCTTCCATTTTTATGGAAATATTGGAAAAAGTACCAGCATATTTCACAAAAAATCCTAAAAACGACACAAAATGGTGGTCAACTCGACTCGAATTTGTTGATGTTTGGTAATTACATAAACCTTCACAAGAGGGCGAGCATTATTCGATCGAGAACGCTACAACCCGGCCTTCGCAACACTTCGAGCAGTAGTTGAGTAGTAGTTTTGTGTCTGACACACAGGTAGGGCCACTTACTACCGATAAATCAGTTTGTATCCTTCGCCTTTCTTTAAGTTAACAAGAGACAGAAAATAATAGTGGGATCTGCTTTTATAATATACTCGAGTCCTTTATATTTAGTATCTGTCGCCCCTTCTGTTCTTCTGTGGAAAAGGACCAATGACGTCATATTTGACTAGTTTATTGGCATTTAGTTAAATTTAGCGTAGTTTTTATTTGTAAGAAAATGCCAATTTTTCAGTGCAGAAAAAACAATAATTATGAAGGAATTTCTTTCTAGTTATTGAGCAAATTGCCATCTAATAGTTTATTCAAATTTAGCCTAAATTACTTTTTTCTTGACACCAGGCCATAACCTTATTTTATAAAATGTCACTTTTTTTTTGCTACATTTCGCGGGCTGTTTTTTAGAGTAATTTAACAAAAAAAAGGGCTGCCAGGATGGAGATTTAGTCGTGAAATTAAACTACAGAAGCATATCCAACCATTTAAGTACAAAATAGTAGCATTTTCACTCAATATTATTAAAAATTTACCATTTACAATCGACCCATCCACAAAATTATGTTTTTTAACACAATTGGAACTCACGATCAGAATATATTTGCTGCTACCAAACGTGAAAGTGATAATATGCCGGTAATCAATAACAATCTTAATAGTTTGGAAATGAACAAAGAAATGATAGGACTTCCATTGAATTTAATTTCGACAGCATATTCAGGAATGAGCCCCAGATGTGATCCAATAAAAAATAAGGAGCTCAAAATGGGCCTCTACAGGCCAATATCACCTAATAGTGATGAGCAGTTTTCTTCATATGGGTACAGAAGTTCCACTTCACCCAACCAAGATGGAAAAGGTGAGAATTTAACAACATTTCTATATACCTACCTACATTTTTTATAGCTATGTACTGGTAGGTATTTTTATGCCAAGCCATCAACTACATTTCCCATATTAGTACAGTATTAAACCTTTACTCGAGTAGGTGCCGTATACATTATGATGCTTTTTAAATTTCAGGCACTGTTGAAACTAACTATTCTCACTTAAATCGTCCGACATTGGTGTTTGACAAATTTCCACATATTACACAAGACATTTTCGACAGCTCAAACAATTTTCATCACCAATCCATGGATAACGTCTCCCAGTCAACTTATAATAACAACAATAATAATTACAGGCACCAGAACAATAATTACGGACAGCATGGTAAATATCGGTAAGTAAGAAAGTTTATTAATTTTCATCCCTACAATAAACACTTTCACAATTATAAACTATAAAGCAGGCAAAAGAAAAAAGGAGAATAAAACATGAAATTATGGACATACCCACTTGCTCATTCCTGTACTTTTATTAATTTATTTTACAATACTTAGAAGAAGATTGATTCATTTCTAATTTGTCGATTGAATCAAGTCATTTGTGGCATCTGCCAGCTCATATCTATGTAATGTCATTTCCAGATTATTGAAATCCTCTTTGTAAGACATTCTTACGTCTTGATTTAAGAAATCCACCTCGGACATGTCGGGATCATCATGGTCTTCAAAAAACATCATTAAGATATTGCGAAACCTATAAATCAAATGTGTTAGTTCACCATAATAATGAATTTAATTGGGAGTAATCAATAAAGTTTAATTGTGTTTTATATAAATAAATTTACAAACCCAAACACATTGAGGAAGTACCATGAACAGGACGACACCCACGACGGATCCAAATAGGTTAGATCAATGTTTCGTTGCAGCATTGATTTAAAGGAAAACGTTAATGGAAATGGTACCTAAAGATTGAACTAAAATAAGGTGTAGATAATTTCAGAGTTATGGAGAAATAATTTTATTTACTTCTACAAGACAAACCTTGGTGCAAATAAAGCCACTGAAAGTGTAGGAAACCCATGCCCCGGCAAGAATCATCGGTAAATGATTACTGGAGTGTGCTTTAATCATGTTAAAAAATTTTGCCTGGTTCTTTCCCACGAAGGGGGGCAGTTTTCGGGACGGCGATGCCTTCCGTTTCTGCGTTAGGAACGCTATTTCTGCGTCGAAGGCGTCTTTTCTCATCTCAAATGCCTTAAAATCCCAAACATTTTTTGTATGTCATTGAAAATGCCCAAAATAAATAATATACCTGCTTCGGAATAAACATGTAATTTTTCTGCAAGGCTACAACTCTCCTTTTCATTTCTAAGTCTTGTATGTCTTCCAAATTCAAGCTGACAACCTCTCTGACCAACAGTATGGAGTAGTGCCTTAGCACCTCCACCAAGAAAGTAAGAAGAACGATGGGTAAAAACACCCATAGTCTTATGTACGAATCTAACAGAAAATCTTTGGACATTTTCGCGTGTTATTTCGAAACATACATACGCATAAGGTCTGCAAGATATGTCTTGTTAACTGTCAGCTTTGATGTACTTACGACAATCGAGGTGCCGTTGCTTTCTCTCGTTTCTTATAGCTCGATTTACAGTGCCGTTTTGGCGTTTTTAATAATTACCTATCTACAGGACGAATCATCAGAATAACACACATAGCAGCTCCAACAATCGAGATCAGCGTAGACGACCTTTAAATTCATACTACCGGCATAATAATCCTGACGTAATGATAAGACGAGCCCACGGTTTAACACATAGGTATGTATCATCATATATACAGGGTGATTCACGACGAGCTTGCATTAGAACAGAACTACTGAATATATTTTCTGAAACCTTGGGGATTCAGGTTTATCGATATGCTCTCTTTAACTAAAATATTCACATGTTCTTGTCATTTCCGGTTATACCGGAAGTAGCTGCCAACTTTCGTTTTTTAAATACAACATGGTAATTTTTATTACATTTTTCGATTAAGCGTTAAATGCTTAGCACATTTTATAGACCATGTTTTTGTCAGACCCTGTTAGTTTTTGAGATATCTGGAGTTTTTGTAATTATTTGGCAAATGCATGACGATGAAATAATCCATATAATTTTTTTACCTTAGCTCTTGGACTAAAAAAATTTTCTCACCGAATAGCTAGAATATCATCAAATTCGGCAGAAAATGTACAGGGTGGTCACAATTCAAACTTCATTAGGAAATAATTCGACCATAAAAAACTTTCTTATTTTAAATGGAACACCCTATATATTTTTGTTTATTTTGGTGGCAAATTAGTTGTTGTTTATAAATAGTATTTACTGTCCTATACCTATATCAAAGCGTTTTCTCAAAAAATCCAATTTTATCCGAAAATACTATTTGTTCAAGTGTGATATGAAAACAATTGTACTTGGGCTGTATACTGATGTCTATACGGAGGGAAAGTGATTGATTGCTTGAAAATACAACGTTCTAAAGCGTTTCTTAATTGAATTTATAAATAAAATGCAGTTGATTGTTTTAAATTTAATAGTTTAAAAAAAAATAGCAAGGAAACATTTTTATAAACTTTAAATTCTTTAATTAAAAATGTGTTCGAAATGATCGTCATTTACTTCCAAGCATTTATGTATTCTTTTCATCATACTATTTCTTGTAGCATTCCTAATTTCTTGTGCAGTGAGAGATTGAAATGCTGCCCTCACCCTTTCAATTAGATTTTCCTTCAGTATCTCTTCAGTACATCAGCATACAGCCCCTATATAGGTATGGGACAGTAAATACTATTTATAAAGAACAACTAAGGTGCCATCAAATTAAACAAAAATATACAGGGTGATCCATTTAAAATAAGAATGTTTTTTATGGTTGAATTATTTCACAATGAAGCTTGAATTGTGACCACCCTGTACATTTTCTGCCGAATTTGAAATATTTTTTTGGAGACTTGATGATCTTCTAGCTATTCGATGAGAAAAAATTTTTAGTCCAAGAGCTAAGGTAAAAAAATTATATGGATTATTTCATCGTCATGCATTTGCCAAATAATTACAAAAACTCCAGATATCTCAAAAACTAACAGAGACTGACAAAAAATGTGCTTAGTATTTAACGCTTAATCGAAAAATGTAATAAAAATTACCATGTAGTATTTAAAAAACGAAAGTTGGCAACCATGTGAATATATTAGTTAAAGAGAGTATATCGATAAACCTGAATCCCCAAAGTTTCAGAAACATATGTTCAGTAGTTCTCCATAAAGTTCTAATGCAAGCTCGTCGTGAATCACCCTGTATAGAAAAATAAATCACTTCGACAATGCTGCGATATATTATGTAATATTATTTCACACTTTATAGAAACTATCCTTTCTTCACTTAAAGTAGGTTCGTTTTTTATTGTTTGCAGATTTAGATCTAGATCTGACATAATGAAAATAGATCCAAATCCGTCCCAGCTGCTGAACGGCAGTTCCTACGATCACCTCAGTCAAGCTATTTATGACGTTTTTACTAGTAAAGCGCAGCAAACGGAGACGTATGAAAATAAAATCCAACTGTGGAAGGATTTGTTTTTGTACATCAGGGTAAGATTATATAATCTATATATTTTACATAAGTAGATATAAAAGAAAACTTTTCAGCGATGTGTCAGTCACTACGCGCTCTATATAGTGGGATCGACCATGACGGGATTTGGACTTAGCACAAGTGACGTTGACATGTGCTTACTGATACGACCGTGGACAGAGGACCCCAGGTTAGATTCTCTGCATCAGCTGCACCATATAAGGAACCATCTCTTGAAATATGGTAAGACTCGCGCCTACACAAGTTTATTTGTCCACGAATAATCCATATCCGATCCCATTCCAGGCCTTATAGTGGACTCCGAACTGATCCTGGCCAAAGTGCCCATTCTGAAGTTCCGGGAAAATTCCACCGGCTTCGAGATCGATCTGAACTGCAACAACGGCGTCGGAATTTACAACACGCACCTCCTGTACTGTTACGCGCGTTGCGATTGGCGCGTGAGGCCTCTCGTCGTCATGGTGAAGCTGTGGGCGCAGGCCAATGGAATCAACGATGCCAAGAATATGACGGTGTCTAGTTATTCTTGGACCTTGATGGTGATTCATTACTTGCAGTGTGAGTACGCTTTTGCGGTCGCTTGCCCGAAAGGATGCGTTTGATTTTTAAATATTTCTCAACAGGTGGCGTTTCGCCTCAAGTACTGCCCTGTCTGCACACCCTGTTTCCGGACCACTTTAACGCCGCCAAGAGCAGAATCACGGACGTCCACGAAGATTTACAGTCCTTGGAGGAATTCCAGTCCTTTAATGTGCAAACGCTGGCCGAACTTTTTATTGGTAAGTAGATCGTCGATACGCCACGGACCGACCCCTTTATATAGCATGATGTTATTTTCTCAGGTTTGTTCGGCTACTACGCCCACTTCGATTTCAATCAATACGCGATCTCCGTGCGTGCCGGCGGGCGCCTGCTGGTCGACGATTGCAAGCAGGTGAAGGCGCCCAAGAACGACCATAATCAGTGGAAGTACCTCTGCATCGAGGAGCCCTTCGATTTTACCAACACGGCGCGGTCCGTGTACGACGTGGCGGTGTTTCGGCACATCAAATCCCTCCTCAGTAAATCGTACGAGGAACTGCTCAGGACCAAGGTATTGAATAGGATTTTGCCGGTGGCCTTCGAGGCTGATACGCCCGTTGCGTATTAAAATCTCGTCGGATTACATTGCAAACGTAAAACTGGAGATGGAAATTAAGAAATATAAGCCGAATAAGGAAGGGTCGGTCGTTATCTATTTATTATAAGTTAAAAAAATGTCACAATATAAAACTGGAAGGAAATCGTCGAAATAATTCAGACTGACGCTTGTCAAATTATTCAATATACAGGGTCATAACTACTGTCATTTTACGGACCATATACAAAACGTTGTTTTTTACCGTTTTTATTCTGCCATTCTTTATTTTTCTAAATCTCTGTATATTCTCGAATGCGCCAAAAAAAGAGAACGTTCGGCATTTGACTGTGGATATATTTTTGTGTGTAAAGCTCTGGTTTTTATAACATTTCGTGACGAAATATTTCGGTGGATTGGAACGGAAAAGTTCGTCGTTGGCCATTTGGTCACATGTGTGGTTTTTACTGCAGTACAAGTGCGTGATTAAAAATGGACGATATTAGTAGATTCATATATATATACAGAGTGATCATGTATTATGTCCCCACATCTTAGCCTTTTTATTTTACGTGCTTGAGAAAAATTAAAACGATCGGTATACAAAGGTTTTAAAGTAATATTTGCAATGGGAACAAATATCATTTAGGTCTGTTGATTTACAAGTGGGGTTGATACCTGTTTTATTTGATCCAAATTCTACCGCTATTTTTCCTTCATTTGTATATTTTTAAAAGTTTTTATTTTTTTGCTTATACTATGGGTGGATTTTCTTTTACCCTCTATCCATCTACTTTTACTTTCTATCAACAATTCATCTTCTAAGGCACTAAACTCTATTTTATGGTATTTTACACTCATAGTTAATAAAATAAAAGTTCACAAATATAATAATCTGCCGCCGAAAAAGTCCGTTCAAATCCAAAAAGGTTGGATACCGACGAAATTTCGTCAACGAAAAGTTATTCCGCTTGACGTGTGTCATTATTAAGTGGCACGGGTTATCGGTTCTCTATTTTCGGATTTATCACTAGGCATACTAGGCTCTAGTCTACGGCCTCGTATTTAAAGGGGCCAGGAAAATAAACCAAAAAATAAAAGAGTTTAAAATAAAAAATACGATTTTAAATTGACAAATTAAATTATGCGTGCGGTGCCTCAAACTGGCAACACAGCAAGAAAATCTACGACAGACTAAAAAATCGGCGTAACTAAAGGCGCTCATTATTTTTGCCGACTTTATTATTATTAATAAATTGGAATATACAATGTGCCTATTTTCCCTTCCCTTATCCCTTAAAAAATAAAAAAATGTTTTTTCCAAGTTATGCAAAAGTAATTTATTATGATTTACTAATATACGATCACAAGTTAGTGTCGTCTTATACATATATCCTGTACATAACTGTGTAGGATATTTCGTAAATTACTCTACTAATATCGTCCATTTTTAATCACGCACTTGTACTGCAGTAAAAACCACATATGTGACCAAATGGCCAAACCCGAACTTTTCCGTTCCAATCCACCGAAATATTTCGTAACGAAATGTAATAAAAACCAGGGCATTAGTCTGCGTGTGGTCACCTTTATTTAAAGTTCCTAAAAAAACAAAAACATACAAAAATTTGAAAACCCGGGCGTGAAACATTTATAAAAAAAACACACCCAGGCGGAAAAAAAAAACAGTATTTATTTTTCTAGTTATATTTTTACTTGGTACTTATTTATGTTTGTATAATTTTTTCTATATATTATCGCTAATCGTTTATTTATCGAGCTCTGCATTTTTACCATACAATCTTGCCCGTGCATATATTATAATACTCAAAAGTGCAGAGCTCCATCGTTACCTGACACCCGTAAGACTGTAAACCCCATTTATTTTTTATTATTTATTATTAGCATAACGGCGTATTTGGCCTTTCTCGTTTCAATCCATTTCAACTATCGATATTGCTCGATAATATTCTTCGAAAAATACCGACATTTGTGCATTCTGAAGGTTTAGAGCCTTTTTCTGCAAGTTCATTTCCACGGCGGCAATTGTAGGAATGACGATTGATTCGATGGCAATTAACTTGCTGTTAGTCTTCAATTCAAAAAAACTTCATTTTAAAGGCCATTCGATGTCAAAGACCGTGAAATTTAAGGAACATTTTTACATGATGAGCCATATTTTAGCGGAAAACGAATTTTTGTGGTCTTCGACACGAGGGCTTGTTCGGGTTATATCGATGCACAAATCTCGATAAAAACTTATATTATTGGGCTACAGATACGCTTAGAAGGATTTGCAAGCGCTATTGCTTGAAGGAAATCTTTTCAACTTGATACATATCATTGTGGGGCCGTATAGAAACTAAGTGAGAAAATTATGCAACGATAATAAATTTGTTAATTTCGTTGTTGAACTAGATAAAATGTAAGTAAAGCTATTGTTATATAAAAATTAATGTGATTTTTTCTGTGAATTGGGTATAACTTAATACTATGTAGAAAAGGTATGGAAAAAAAATTACAAAAAAATGTAAAAATTTGATGTAGGATAAAGAAAAGTCTGCAAAAAAATGATGTCTCTATATTGAAAATACATAATAAGTTTAGAAGATAATAAACCGTCACCTTTTGATAATAATGCGGAAACAATAATATTGTAAATTATAGTTATTTTCTTGTTAATCAGGTGAAAACAAAAAACGCATATTTTACTGTAGAGATACAAATGTTTGTGATTAAATAATTATTTTTTGTGATCTCTAATGGTGAGTTTTGTTAAAGATATAAGATTTGTTAGGAAGCCGTTTAGTAACAAAAATGTAAATGTTGAGTATTATATATTAGACAGATGCCAAATACATGTGATTTAAAGTGTACAAGCTAGAGTGAGATAACAATACATCGAGCTGTTTTTGTTGTCGTGGTAACAGTAACAGGTTAAACTTTGAATAACAGAAAAGTTTTGGACTTGCATTGTCTTTATTTGTTATATATCACAACGTTTCAACTGGTAAGTATCTCCAGTCGTCTTCAGGTGAATACTAAATAAGAAAAGTAACTACAGGTCTATTTATACTAGCTATGTGCACTGAAGCATAATTGAGATGGGTGCAGTCGTGCGTTCAGTTTAACAAGGGCTTCCAGATATTTCTTAAATCTAATGAAGGTTTACTAAAGCTTCCTTGAACTTCCTCTTCATCCAGTGTGGTTCTTTGAGCAGGACTTCGGCTTCTGTCCACCTGATGTGATAGCCGTGCACCTGATTTTTCCGTTTCACCTTTTTGAGTGTTATTTATGTGTTCTTTAATTCTTGTTTCCAGTGGCCGTAGTGTTTCCCCAATATACGATCGGCCACATTCGCAGGGGATCTGGTAGACACAGTTTTTCCTATCTTTCTGGCTAGTTGGTTTCGTCTTCGTTAGATGGCTTCTTAAGGTGTCTCTCGAGCTGAATACTGTTCTGATGTTGTATCGTTGTCCTAGTCTTCTAATTCTCTCGGATATTCCTTTGACATATGGAATGTTGAGTACTGGTTGAGCCTCTTTTGTCTCTCCTTTTGGTGTATTTGGCCGAGTCTTACGATTTTCCAAAACTAGCCAGAAAGATAGGAAAAACTGTGTCTACCAGATCCCCTGCGAATGTGGCCGATCGTATATTGGGGAAACACTACGGCCACTGGAAACAAGGATTAAAGAACACATAAATAACACTCAAAAAGGTGAAACGGAAAAATCAGGTGCAGCTGACCATGCGTGGACACACGGCTATCACATCAGGTGGACAGAAGCCGAAGTCCTGCTCAAAGAACCACACTGGAGGAAGAGGAAGTTCAAGGAAGCTTTAGTAAACCTTCATTAGATTTAAGAAATATCTGGAAGCCCTTGTTAAGTAGATGTAAGCTTAGAATTACTAATATCGCGCAAAACTGAACGCACGACTGCACCCATCTCAATTATGCTTCAGTGCACATAGCTAGTATAAATAGACCTGTAGTTACTTTTCTTATTTAGTATTCACCTGAAGACGACTGGAGATACTTACCAGTTGAAACGTTGTGATATATAACAAATAAAGACAATGCAAGTCCAAAACTTTCTGTTATTCAAGAAACACCATTGTCTACAACCTTCAAACAGACAGGTTAAACTTTACGTCACGAGATAGAAGTTCTGTTGTCGTCTCATTCTAGCTCACATCTTTGCCTATGCAATTATTTCATTTCTAAACCGACACTGTCACATATTATAGTCATGAGTGCCAAAGAGTTACCCTCTGCTATCTTTGTCAGTTCAATGTAGTAAGCGAAGTAAGTATTATTTGCTACTCTAAAATATATATAATTATCGCGTAAGACAATATTTATAAAAATCGAACAATAATCTTTACAATAAAGAACTATTTCAATTAATCGTTACATGATCTGAATTTATTTTCTATTAATATAGTATTTGTAAAGCGGTATATATTTACATAAATCCCTGGCTAGTGACTTTTTTTTATTATACATGACGTCCCCCCGGTAATGTATTGTATTTAAACGGGTGTCCTAGAGAAAAATACCTACATACCCACCGTTTTAAATCGCACAGTCTTCGAAATGATTTCCGAATCGCCCGTATATCTTCTTTAGAAGTCCATCGATGACTTAAAATTTACGTCCGTAGCAACAAACAAACCCCTCAACTGAATAGGTCGTGGTACAGAAAACTTACTAGCCAGGGACTTTCTATTTTGAAAAAATAAGTAATATCCTATGAAAGAGCATAATATAGATTGTTTTCGACAATAGAAAAGGGTTAACTACAGTTTAACCACTTAGCTACCTTTTTATATTAGAAAATTAAACTGGGATATATAGTATGTTCAAAATTAAATTACTACTAAAAAGTTTTCTGTCATTAAATTGTATTTAAAGATAATAAAATTAAATATATTGATATTGTGTACCTTTAGTGTTGAGGTTTTTCATTTTTCCGATACCCAATTTCATTTAGAAAGCGTTTGGTTATCCAAAATTGTTACTCCCACAAGGAAAATTTTCTCTTGCTTCAATGCCCCATGAAATTCATTGGGCTTGGGCCCACTTTTTCGGCTCTTGAGGAGAATGGCAAATTTTGATTATTATTTCCAAGAGTAAAAATTACTTATTTCATATATGGGATGTCCTCTGTTGAGCAATAGCCCAATTACCAGTTACAGTTTCCACTTTATTAACTAAATTATCGCTGGTTTCTGTAATATCGATCTAGTTATAAGGGTCTAAAGGTTTAAGTCTAAGGGTCTATTCGATGACGCGCAAAAAAGGGACGCGACTTCTCCAGTGATGCCAGATTTAAACAGTTTTTTTCAATATGAAGAATTTAGCTATTGGATAGAATTGGCTATGAAAGCGAAATATTTTACGGAAACTATAATATATAAGAATTTTCCAAACCGAACATCTAAAAAAAATCGTTGCTTTTATCTTGGGGTGACGGGGGAAAGGGCGGGAGGCATTGCAAAATTATCAAGAATTTCCAGGTTGAATCGAGAAAATCACTAGAAATAATCTGGCAACACTGTTTCGCTAACAAACCGTCGTTTTGTGAAAGTCGAATATTAATGGCGCCACTATTTCTGTTTGCTGTGTGATCTTCTAACGTCTTGGTTATAAGTTATAAGTATTCGTTGGCACTCGAAACATGTCATCTTTAAAATGTAAAACTCCTGAAACGCCGCCCTGGGAACGGAGAGAAGCGAGTCTAATGCCGGTTCAGGTAATTAAATTTTGCTTTTCAGATCCTTTTTTTTATTATGGTTATGGGCGTCTTTACTGTTTATACATGTGCTAGGACTGACTAATATATATATATTATTTACTCCATGGGCTTTTGCAGTAAAATATCTCATACCCTATGAATCCTACAGATCAACAGTAGGCAAACTGCGGCTCTACCGCTAAATATCCCCTACGTGCTCCCAGACACGCGCATGGCATGGATGTCGGTCTTTGCAACCTGGCCACTGTGGTGGTGTTGTCTACTCGAGTGTGTTGTCTCAATAGGTATTTAGAGAACCCCTCTACAACATCAGTCTACATTGTGTTATTGGAAGCAGTTGAATTTTAACCAAGGATGAGACCTGGCCACTGTGGTGGTGTTGTCTACTCGAGTATGTTGTCTCAATAGGTATTTAGAGAACCCCTCTACAAGATCAGTCTACATTGTGTTATTGGAAGCAGTTAAATTTTAACCAAGGAGGAGACCTACATTTAAGGGCTTTCTTCTTTTCATCGTTGTTTTACAAAGTGTAAATAAAAAAAAAGGCCAAATAAAGAAATATTTTTAAATTTAGGTTATATTGCTTTGAGGAATTTTGAAGTCTAGGTTATGAGTGATCTTATTTTAATGACATTATAGTATTTCCTCAATTACGTACCAATAAGCTGAGCATAAGAAACTATAGACTGTTCTTTTAGGGCATAGTCACTCGGGTAGAAATATCCCTGCTCTTCTTCGAAGTTAATGATAAGATAAGAATATATGTGAATCTAGCAAATGAAGCCATTACATTCCCTTCTAAAGGCGACACAGTAGAAATTAAAAACCTTCTATCATTTACCAAAAAGCTCTGCAATATTTTGGTAATGGGACCTGAGACTACATACACTTTTCCTACTAGCAACACGGAGGGCACCGCTAGACAGCTATATTGGACTTTGAGGCGGAACAATATGCTGGAGTATCCCAATGTACTATTACGAACGGATAAATTCATTTCAAAATTGGGAAAAGACTTCTCGCCTATGCTGATATCGAAGATTCTGTGCAAGTTCGTGGAAAAGGTAAAGTCAAAGTCACTTGTATCATATGAATTAATGCAATTTATAAGCGAAAACAGCCGCAAAAGAGGAGCAGGAAATAACAGAAACACCATAAAAACTATTGCTATATTTATTCATTATTTCCCTCTGCTCATATATTTTCCTACAAAAATATCTAGCTTTCGAGCGGACGTCAAAAGACGAGGAAATGAATAGCAAAAAAAAAACGAAACGTTTGAGCTACTTTGTATAATTTAAAATATTGTTGCTGATGTCAATTAAGGAAATATTTTTTTTTAAATTTTAGTACAAGACCACGAACGTAGATATGAAAGTAGCTGATGATATGAATTGCTATGTCAATGAAAATTACACCAATTGTTATGATTCCTTAACTTTTGAGAAAAGTTGTACATTCAATGTATATCCCAGCAGGATCTCGGATACATCAAATTCAGAGCTTGAAATTTTATGCGGGTAAGTATAGGAAGTAAATAAAAATAATAAGCTTTAATTATCTAACAGTACAGAAACATACCATTTATAAGACAATTTAACTTAACCTAATTATCCTATACTTAACAACAGCATACAGCTCAATTTAAATTTGTGTTGCTTATTTTAACATATACTCAAGACTTTACTTCTAAATTTGGGGTATGCAGGTAGAACAGATTGGTTTTTGGTCTTAGATGTAGTATCGGAGCATAAAAGTTAATTTGACCAAGTAAATATGATGACTCAACGTAGTAATTACATATTTTATATAATGTATGTATTTGGTGATATCTATGTCTGTCTTCAATGGTGTTTATTTTAAATCTTTGAAGTAGTACTTTGCTGTCAGAACCCCTTGCAGGATAAATGTTGTTTTAATAATTTACGCTGCACTGACTCCAACTCGACCATGTATTTGTCATAGTAGGGGGTCCAGACAACACAGCAATACTCGAGCTTTGATCTTACATAAGCAAAATACAGAGTTCTAATGGCTTCCACATTGGTGAAATGTTTGCAAACACGAAATATAAATCCCAGCATCCTTATGGCAGAGTTACAGATATTCTCTATATGCTCCGCAAATGACAGTGTTGTGTCAAACATTACTCCCAGGTCCTTATAGCTATTGCAGGATGATATTGTGTTAGCATTTATATGATATTGATAATTAAGTTTTGTATGTTTTTTAGTAAAAGTCATTGTCTTACATTTGTCTTATGTTAAGTTCTAAACGGTTGTTCAGGCACCACTCCACTATTCTGTCAATGTCACGTTGCAGCGCATAACAGTCATTAATGGTCGAGATTTTACGATGTATTTTTGCATCATCTGTATATAACAGCATATTGCTTAGCACAATCTGCCATATGTCATTGACAAACAGAGCAGTGGAGCCAGAACTCGAGCCTGTGGCACACCACTAGTTTGTACAAATGTTTTGGATTTATGCCCATTACACTCTACAAATAAATTGCTATTATATAGATATGATTTTAAGAGACTCAGTAATTGATTACTAAATCCCAACATTTGAAGTTTATGCAATAGTAATTGATGATCAACAGTGTCAAATGCCTTCGAGATGTCCATGTATATTATGGAAGTAAAAAATGGATATCGTTTTCCCATTCTCTCGCCCAATTTGATGTTTCTTTTAAGAATTTTAGATGTGGATAAGACGACGGGGCATTTTTGTCTTCGGAACGAAGAAAACTACAAGCTAGTTGTGAAGTTCAAACCTTCTTCCGGCAATATACACCAGCTGAGAAATACTGTGGTGATGATTCGTAAGTGGACGCTATTTACGGAATTGTTCGACTTACCAGGTGCTCTCACATTACAATACATTCTGGTTGATTTTGAGGATGTGGAGATAGTCGAAAGAGTGCAGAAAAAATTGCAACATTTCTATGGAAAAGATGAGACGTGTCCCATAAATACGCCCGAATTTGAATTATTTTTGGTAGAGAAGTTATCCGAGGTTAGTTAAATATTTAGAGGGTCTAGTTTGATGTTTATAATATCTCCGCTATGGCCCGGAAGTTGTGGGACACCCTGTATAACATATTAGTTATAAATCCTTTTTTCTTAGCCCATCTTCGGTTACGATAACCAACCTGAATGTTGGATGGAGGGCAGCTTGTTGAACGTAATGAATAATATCCCGCAGCGGGTCTACCTCTGCTGGCCAAATGTACAAGTCGTGCCCTTCCTCAAGGAGAACGTCGTATATAAAATGTTCGGACCAAGAAGGTGAGTTTGTTCCTTAAATCTTCGGACAAGGGTCTAATAATATAATATATAAATTAGCCTAATAGACCCAGTTCCCTGTATATTCTACAAGTGTAGTGTAAAGTGCCTAGATGTGGAAAACATCTGTATGTACCGAGTTCGTAATAAATTATAGTAAATATCGTACTTAATTATTTATGCAGCCAATTAACATAAAACCATAGTCGGTGGCTCTCGAACATACTAAAAATTACTTTTATTATATAATATTATAATAATATTATTCCAGAACCGATAAACAGTGACCACACTATTCTTTTCTGAATACCTTTATTGTTTAAAATCAATTTTAAACCAAATTTCCAGGAAATATTTCCAAAAGTATAAGTTCTCGTAAAATTAATATCGTACAGGGCAGGTTAAAATTAGAAGATACTTTAAACAAGTCGCCAAAATAAGTTCTTTCTTTCCTCGAATAATTTAGACTTACATGTTAGATCTTCTTGTATTCTGAACAAAAAATATGTTGAGAGATTGTTTGATATTTCACTCCATTAAGCATTTATAACTAATTTTCTGTTAATAACTGAATATCACAAGTTTAGTCATCGGTTAGCCATGAAAACAATTATTGTATAAAATGGAACATAAATGATATTTGAATGAAATAAATGCATTTCAGCTTACTAATAATAATAATCTACAAAAACAATTATTTGGAAAATTGTTCAATATGACCTCTGGTTTGTTCAATGCATTTCTGTAACCGTATTTTCCCTAAATTGAACCATTGAACAACTTTTCAATTAATTTTGTTTGTAGATTAATATATTCCTAGTAAGTTATTCTTAAAATCTAAGGCGATTGGCAGATGTGTAGGAACTCCTTTTGAAGTGGCGAGGGGCCTCGCATTGCGTAACGGGAGGCCCCTCCGCGTTGCATGGTCTTGCTGCATAGTAGTTCCGCGCCTGATTCTAGTCTAGTCTAGTTTCATACATTTGTACTTTCGAAGTCGAAAGTGAACTTTCAAACACTGTTTTTTTATATTCAGAATTGATTGAAATCATTTTCAGAATTCGCACCGATAAAAACAGGCAATTATTCGGGCTGAGAACGAAAAACCCGACGTTCAACATTCACCCGGACACGATATTTCAAGAAACTGCGACAGCGCCTGGTCCGCGTTTCGAAAGCGAGAAGATATTGCGCGGGATGCTGGCGGCGAAGCAGTACATGAAACAGGGCATTTCACCGAATGAATATTTTTCGATCATCATCAAAATATCCAGAAAGTCTCTGCAGCAGTACAGTGCGAATTTTAAGCCTCATCATCCGAGAAGGTTCAAGAGACCCATGCCTTACTTTGGAAATCCCGGTAGGTACACTTTGGGTTGTAATTTGAGTTCCATCAATAATTGTGTAATACAAAATTTTCTCGTGAATAAATCGCAACATTTTTCATGTCAATCCAACCGTGGCTCGTTTAAACTAGTTTTGTGATCGCTCGAGCGAAAAACCGCTTGATCACTCGATTATTGAAATAACCGACATCGCTCGATTATTAAAAAAAGCAAAATAGTGAACAAAACATAGGTATCGACAATTTTTTTGGCAACCAAAACATTCTTAAATATAAACAGAAACTTTTAGGTAACATAAACATGAATTTAAAAAAATAATCACCTATTTTCTTATTTTGCCAGTCGCGTAACTATGCCTTGGGCACCTGATAATTTAAAGTGGAAGGATTTGACAAGCCATTTTAAATACTTATCTACTTATTTTATGATCGTAGATTGAGAAAGATGTGAAGAAAAATAACTCTCGGTAATACTTTTTGCTTTAAAAAAGCACAAGAATAAACCCGAACAATAAATACATATTTGGGCGATTTTTTGCAGTTTTTTTGTTTGGTATCGAGACACGTGGTAAAAATTCATTATTCACAAATAAATAAATTTCTGGAATTTTTGTGGTGGCTACTACAATTTTTCAGCTAAACCCGCAGTTACGTGCCTGCTAAATACCCTACATGATCACATGTAAACGACTATGCTGCCGGTCGAGCAGTCGCTGACGTCATCGCTTGGTGAATTTTAATTTCAAGCGATTCACTCGATTATTAAAATCATCGGTTTTTCCCAACACTAGTTTAAACGATGAAATAAACATATCGATACAGGGTGAACACATCTCGATCGAGACAGTTCACGAGTGAATTTCTCCGTAAAAGTGTCCAGATATACACTGGCAGTCAAAATAATCGATCCACCATGGATTTTCATCGTGAATTGTTTATAGTAACACAACATTCACGATCAAGATCCATCCAAAATAGCGTGGATCGATTAATCTGACTCGTGTATAACGATGATTTTTAGATGACGACCACCAGATGATGATCGATGCATATGACTGGAATAAAGGCGAATATTTGGACTTGTACGTGAACCAGCGCGACAACAGCGTGACGCCGCTGGGTCTGTTGGAAGACATGGTGGTGAAGATCACCCACGTCCAACAGTCCAACAATCGTTACTTGAGATCGACCACGTTTACGTCGTACGAGTTGTGCGAGTACGCTCCGAAGATACCGTTTTGTTCCGTACCTTTGTAAGTAATATTTAAATGTATATTTCACGATCTTATTTTCTCTCATGGCATCCAAATCAGTGGCGGTTCTTCCACAGGAGCACATGCGCACGTGCACCCCCAAAACAAAACGAATAAAAAATATTAATTTATATTCATTGAATATTATTTATCGTATAAAGTCCGACCCTCCTAATATTTTATCGTATCGTTAAACTAAAAAAGCCCGACCCTCCCTAATATGTTATCATCCCGTCAAACCAAACTGTATAGATCCGGCAACCGTGCCTCGGTCGAGGTAGATGACGATTATGACGAGGCTTGCTCGCACGTGCGATTAAGTAGAGCAGTTTCTCTGTAGTAACAGGTGGCGGGTGGCACCGGGGCTATGGCGATTTAACAGTTTTTTGTGTGCACCGCGCTGCTGTTGTCTGTTCGTGCATCTAGTTAGAAATTCGAGAAATAACTTTAGCTCTTTAGGTTTGGAGAAAAAAATTGAAGTGAAGAATGCGGGAACACCTAAACCCGAAATTTATTTAACGCAGACCACAAAGGGTAAATCTAGGGACTTTATTAGAAAGTTTAAAAATGAAATTATATGAAAAATTTATTGAGGGTATTCCAAACTTAATGAGGCTGTTATTGATCAATTTTCTACAATTAAGAACCGAAGAATGGACTTTACGTTTAAGCACTATTGTGTAGGGTCAATACACTCGATATGATTTTAAACCATTTTATTTAAGGATTTAAACTAAAAAACACTGAAAGTATGAAGAATGCCAACTTGTCAGTCTCGTGCCTCGATTCGTTCTCGTCATAAAACGGTTAACTATTGTTCTCGTCTTGGTTGCGCCTAATGACGTAGCCGTAGATGGCGTAGTGGTATTAGACATCATTCGGTTTTCTTGATAACTCGTAGATGGCGGTAGTAGAATTGGACATCATTCGGTTTTCTTGATAGCTCGTAGATGGCTCTAGTAGTATTAGTAGTGGACTGTATAAATATTGTTACGAGGGTTGCATGCGACGACGTTAAGATCCGACAACTATACACACTAAGAAAACCTTTCTTAATTTCCAAAAGTTGTGTTTCTTTGTGTAAAATTAAAAAATAAATAAAACGCATTTTCTTATTACTTTTTTTATTTCTACAATTAAGACGCCTAGAAAGTAATTGTTTGGTCGTTACGCAAAAATAAAATTTTAAAAATAATTTCCATACTTGTGAACCCCCTCTATCATAGGTCACGAGCCGCCACTGATCCAAATACCACAAAAACTATTTAAAATTTTGTCGTTTCCGTATGTCTTATGGTTACCGTTATAGTACGAACAAATGTCTCCTTATTAAAATGAGAAATTTCATTCTACTGTGACCGATTGGATATTTTCACATAATCTAATCACTATAAGGCAATTTTTTGTAGGCGTGTGGTAAACTGGGACCATTTGGACGTGGAAAGCATACCCTCAACTGAGTTAGAGTTAGGGATGGTTGAAAGGTTGCCAAGAACCTGCGTCATTAAAAGTCGATGCAAATTCCAATCGGTATCCGAGCTGACGATCATGCCCCTCTGCAACGACTGCAAAGCGCTTGTGCGCGCCAACAAGGAGTGTAGCGCATGCGAAATCAGGGCGAGGGACATCCATGTTGAAATGGTGTAAGTCGTAGTTACTGTACTAATTAGATGGGAAAAATAATTATACAGTCGCCGACTGTAAATTCAATCGTAGAAAATGTTCAATTTTAATGGAAATATTTCGAAAACCGCCGACATGATGATTCGTTTTCTGTTGCAGCGTTCGCTACCTTGATGCAAGTGATTTCACGGTTCCAGTCCAGGCGGGCAAAGATCTTTTCTTCGAGTTATTAGGAAAGAAAGAGGAGGTTGACCGCCAGGCCTTCAAGGACGAACTTTTTTCGTGCGAACGCATGAAAATCGATTTCACGAAAGTGTGGGAGTTCGATCCAGAAGCGGTGACAACAGTGAGTACCCAAAAAAAAAACGCTCTAAAATGTACGAAATAGTATTATTTTTAGTAAATTTCCCAAATATTGGACTGGCAGTATTTGCAGCTCCTAATTTTGCTTTTAGGATCTCAAGATCAGCAAGGTGTTGACGGCAATGGTCGCACGTATACATTCTGACAATGTCGTTGCCACTGCCATTCATGATGTTGTATGTGTGAAAACTCTAAATTATCCTCCTTGGAATTTATTACGATTCGGAGCAATCTGGAAGATGGCAGTGTCGGTGTTTAAAAGAGAGCGGGTAATCTTACGTATTTATTTACACACAACTACAGCTTTTTGAAAAAGATTTATTTTTTTTATGATCAAACACAAGCACTATAGGAAAAATCCTTTAGGGCACGCTGGGAGTGGTGCGTGTGCGCAAAAAGCGATTCACGTTGGCTTTGAATCGTTGGAGATTATATTCGTTGGGAAAAACGACCTCGGGAAGGTCGTTCCATAAGGATGAAGTCCTCCAGATGAAAGAATTCTTAAATAATGAAGTTCGAGGAGTACTAAGCTTAACCACATATGGATGGGCGGCAGTGGCTCGTCCTGTATTTCTGCTATTCGTCGCTCTGGGCGGAATTAAAAGGGCAAGGTCAGCCGAGCACTTTCCATGAAAATATCTGTAAAAGAGAGTCAAATCCCCAACCTGCCTTCGATGTTCTAGGCTGTCGAGGTTCTTCGTCAGCTCGTGGGCTCCAATCAGATGAATGGCCCTCGTTTCGATGGAATCCAGTAGCCGAAGAGTATGTTTGGGTGCAGAGCTCCAGACATGAGAGCAGTACTCTAGTGATGGTCGAATCTGGGCTTTGAATAGCGTCAAAAGTTGTTGAGGTGTGTACAACTTTCTGGTTCGGAAGAGTACAGCAAGTTTCTGAGAAGCTATCTTGGCGATTGCCACAACGTGGTTATGCCAAGACATATTTCCTCCCAGATTGACGCCCAGCAAATTAATAGATGAAGCCAGTGGGATTGCGTGTCCGTCCATGACTATATCAGCTTTTGTAATGTTAACCTTTTTAGAGAAAACTGCTGCCTGGGTTTTTTTAGCGTTAAATTCGACTTGGTTACTGTCACCCCAAGTCAAAATTTCTTCCAGGTCTTTCTTGAGGCGTGATGCTTCCATGCTGTCTGCGAAGATGTGCGTCGGCTGCCGATGTTTGTGCATTCAAAGAGAAAGATAAGATAAGTGTGCTATCGTCAGCAAAACTAAATTTCGGTTTTCGTTTTCACTAGAATGTAGAGTACGAAGAGAGTGGGAGACAATATGGACCCTTGAGGAACACCGGCCTTTGGTGGTGAAGGTGTCTGAAAGAAAACCGTCAATCGCCACTTGCAGAGAGCGGTCCTCAAGAAAGCTAGACAACCATGCACAGAATCGACTGGGCATACCGTAGGATCGCAGTTTAGTTAGAAGTCCCTCATGCCAAACAAGATCAAAGGCTTTAGAAATATCCAGTGCAACAGCCCGAGACTCCCCATGATGTTCGATTGCGTTGTTCCAAAGATCGGTGACATAGGCTAGAAGATCTCCAGTTGATCTGGACTTCCGAAAACCATACTGATGATCGCTGATAATGTTGAAGCCTTCCAGGTACTTTAGAAGATGTTGGTTAATAGCTTTCTCCATTACTTTTGATAGAACTGAAAGCAATGCGACTGGTCGATAGTTGCTAGGCAGGGTCCCTTACCTTTCTTTGGTATAGGCTAGACTAGCGCCGTCTTCCAGCACGATGGAAATATTCCTTGTTCGTCGGATAAGTTGAAAAGTCTACAAAATACTGGTGTTAGTTCATCGGCGCATCTCTTGAGAACTATAACAGGAATTTCGTCTGGACCAGAAGCTTCCTTGACGTCGAGCCCTTTCACGATTTCGGTCATTTCGGATTGAACTGCAGGAATGTCGGGTGGTGTTCTTCCCTGGAAATCTACAGTGGAATGCGAAGAAAATAGTTCAGCAAATAAGTTAGCTTTGTCTCCGGCTGTGGATGCTATTGTACCATCGGAACGTGTTGGAGGTGGAATAGTTGATTTGGTAAAATTTTGGCCTTAGCGACTGACCAAAAGGACCTTGATCCGTTTGGACTGTCGAGAAGTCAAATCATATTACCCCCGGCTTCGCCCGCTTGGGGACAGATCTGTTCTGTCCGTCCGATTGTGCTCGAAAACTATTTAGCATGTTTTAGGGTTTGTTCATGTATGTAATGTAATAAACTATACTAGTTTTATAAATTGAGTCTTGAATTACGTTACTTGAATTAAGCCTTGTTATTGAATCATATTTTTACTTTTTAGCCATGAGGGATGATACAATCGAGACATTTTTATTATGACCTGCCCTATTTGAACAAACACAGTGTTTCAGGAAACGACCACCAAAGCGTTTCAATCATGGAAAAATATTGAGCGATTGCCCAACACTTCACGATACCAATATTTTTCTTGCCCCCTTCGGGCTTCATCAATCTAGAAGGTTTACGACAATAATATTCAGTTTCGATTCGTTTTTGTACATCAAAGTAAGATCACTCAATTAAACATTTTCGCTGCGTGTTCAATTTAAATGTTTTTGTAAGTTTATATGGCAAAACAAACTTGTTAGCGATGTGCCCTGCACCATATAAAAGGCCATCTCTTGAAAGATGGTAAAAGTCGACTACATAAGTTTATTTTTATCCAGAAATAATCCACTAGGACGGATTTTCACGATGTGATCGTCCTATTTCATACCTTTTGTTTTTATACTTTTTATACCTTTTGTTTAATGGGTAATAGTCCTATTTCATACCTTTTTTTTTTTATACTTTTTATACCTTTTTTTTTAATGGGTAATAGTATACCCAGAGCGCCCTCTGTTGCGCAATGGCCCAATTAGCAGTACCCTCTAATAAAGGATAGCTAATACGTCACCAGGTGATGGTATGTGCAATTAAGAGCTAACCAGGACCTAAAGCTGCAGATGGCACTGCTGACTATACAATTAAAAGCGGCAGACTTTTTATTGTAGACTAATTTTGCCGACCTTATATTGGTACTGACGTTTTGTCCGAGTTTAAGTACTACAGAGGAAACTATTGTAAGTACGCACGTGGATCTTTTGATCATTTCAATAGTAGTTTTATGAAAAATAATTATAAATCGTTTCCATTTTACTGTTATCATCGTTTGAACAATTGAGAGTTTTGTATTAAAAACTCGCATGTTATTTTCACAGGTTTGTTCGGCTGCTTCGATTTCAACCAATAGGCCCCGGCGGGCGCCCGCTGATCGAAGACTACAAAGTGGCGAAAGACGACCATAACCAGCGGAGTCTGCATCGAAGAGTTTGTCGATTTTAATTTAAAACGTATAGTCATTTATTTTACTCAAATGATGTGTTTATGTTCGTTTTTATTTAAGTTAGAATGATATGTTCTGTTTTTGATAATTATATCGTTTAATTATAAACGACTTTTTTCTAGTCCTTAGTATAGGAAGGATAAGGATACAAATATACCGCGTGTCTCCTTTTCCATTGGATAATCTTAGACCGGGCGAATTGGGTCAAAAACAAACGACAGTAACATCTCAACCTATTTATTACATCTTTATAATTATAATTATTACGTGTAAGGTGGTATAAATTAAGAAAAGAAAATACGTTGTTCCCGTTCCGCTTTTCAAATCCGGAACACGGAACGCTTCAGCCCTGCAGCGAAACGAACTGTTGGAATATTTCCAATATATGCGGATCCAAATCTTGCGTGAAGAGGAGCGTTTCCAACGTGGAACTGTACTTTTGCACTTGCTCGTGATGCTGAAAATTAAAAAGAGAACTGCTTCAGCATCGGCTGCGGTACGGAAACGTGCGTGCAATAAAGTAGTCATTACATACCGCCAGAAACACTTGCTGTAGCCTTCCGATCGTCCACTTGTACCAATGAGTGTTGTAGTCGCGACCGTCGGTGTCGCATCGAACCAAATGTTCCGACAGGATCATGATGAATCGCTGGAAAATGATCAGGAATAGATTTTTCTGATCCGCTTGAGCGGCTTCCAGTTTTTCTTCCATTCTTTCTACCTAAGTTGGAAAACATGGGAAAGTGTACAAAATTAAGTAAATGTGTAGAAATCGTTACTAAATTTGAATGTTACCTTAATTTGAGGGTCGCTTGGCGCGTAAAGTGAAAGATTACCCACGGCCTAAACAACTATCCCTTAAAGCGAGTGTTAAGGTTAACCTTAGCTTAAGAGGTCACTTTGATATACCGTCAAACTTCAGTTAAGGATGACTCAGCATTATTCTGTACCTTAAGGGCCGATATTTGAACGGTACCTTAGGTTTAACTCTTAGCTAAGGTAGCCTTAACATGAAAAAACTGTTTTAAATTAATTTGAGGGTGACTTAACCCGTAAAGTGGAAGAATACCTTAAGGTAACTTTATAGAATGGATCTTTTTCAAGTAAGTTTCTTTTAGAATCGGTCCTAAATAAATAGCAGGACTATTACCATTTCCTCGGAAGGTTTCTCGGCATCATTTTGTTTCTTCTTCTCCTCGTCGTCGCTATCGCTGTCGCTGGACTCCTCCGCCCTTGCCAGCTTCTCTCTCGCGTCCGTCAGCTCCGCCGTTAGCTTGGTCACGTGTCTATTCATCTAGGGTGAAAAAAAAAACATACAAATTTAACATCGTATTTAAACCATCGAGACCGAAAAATCTACACCTTTTTAATGGTCAAGTGCAAAATTTCCCACAGATACATCTTGGTAAACGCCGATCCCAATTCCTTGGAAAAGATCCAGTTGGCCACTGCGGAGCACTCGACGATCTGCGTCTTCAACATTTTATCGACCAAAACGATCATCATCTGTTGGTGCTCGTGCCACAGCTCGAACAAGTTCCGTAGAATGCAAATCTGAGCTTCCTCCGAGTCGGCCAAAATCTAAAAAATAAACCCTGTATATATTTCTCGAGCATTTCGCAACCTACAGGGTGTTGTAAGAATTATTCTTCTTACCTTGAAAACATAATGAAACTTTGAAATGGCCGCGAAACTGTGCGAGAAACTCTTCGAGCCCAAATTGAGTAACGTTTGGACGAACACGTCTATCTTCAAGGGATTGAATCGACCATCCCCTTCCTCGTCCGATCGCGGGTTCGGTAAGTCCTTCAGGACCGCCAGGACTTCTTCTGGAGTGCACTTTTGCCTTATAGTCACTACCAGTTGGTGGGCGGCTGCGGTACCCGGAAGGGTAACTGAAAATTTAAAAAAAAAAGGGTTACTCCTTCGAAAATTTAACTTTTGCGTGCAAAGCATACAAGAAAAAATTACTTCATCATTAATCCCGCGAGAGAGAGAGTGAGAAAATCAATAGATCCTTCACAACGCGAAGAAAGTTACGTAACGAACATAAACAATGCATGCTTACAGCTTCAAGCAAACGAGGTTTATTACACCGAATTTCTGTGCAACATTGTTTAGCACAATTTAACAATTTTAAGTGCGCCGTGAAAGTTTTCTATTATGTATTCTTTATTTGTAGCATCTCGGTATATACTAACGTCTGTCGCAGCCCATTTCTGTCGGTCGTCAGACATGGAGAGCTGAAATTTGGCATGCTTTTTCGATATATAAACGGAATATATTAATATTTCCAACAAACGGTTTAGTCACGACCAAAATTTAACGCGCGTAGTTCCGCCTGAGCATCAAATTATAATTGTGCAACTGTATCTTTAAAGCGGTTATGAATACAAACAATGCGGGGTTCTCGAGCGCGCACACAGGAGATTGCTTTACTTTTTGCACAACTCTGTGAATAAAATTATAACGTAAAAAATAAGTCAATGTCACGAGTTATAACTCGCCTCGGGCCAATCATTAATCGTACACTTTACGAGAGCTTTTACTTTTCGGGCAAAGTTTGTTTGGTCCACCACGTAAAGTCATACTAAAAATATTCATAAAATCCGCTGGAAATCGGAATAGCCTGCAGATTTTAAGATCACCGTCGAAAAAATACAACTTTTTGATTATAATAATGAATGACTAATTAATAAGATTGCTATTTGTTCACATCAACAATGGAGGATTATGGTCACACGTCATATTACCACAAAGATAGCGAAAATAGACCCGTGCAATTGTTCAGAATGGGAGATTGTAAGGCCAGATAACGACCAATGATGGGCGGTAGTGAATGTTTGGAGGAAACAAATAGGCATGTGAAGAACGAATAAATAAATATGTCGAAACTGCGGGTGAATTTTGTTTCGGCGCGTATTAGACAGGGTTGTTTCGTTTTAAACATTTTGTATAAAACGATTGTTTTAAACAATCGTTTGAGTTTAAAACAATGATTTGTTAAAAATGTTTAAAACAGGTAAATTAAACACACGTTGTTTTTTTTTAGTAAATTGATTATTTAACAGTAGAGTATACTTAATTTATGCAACAACTTGGCGTGAAAACTAATATTAAAATAATTAACAAAATAATAAAAGTTAGGTACCTAATGAACATCATGCACAGAACTTTGGTATGTTCAAAAAACTACATATAAGGGTATAACCCGTAAGAAAAAAAAAAGGAATAAGGTAAAAATGTATAATAATCACTGATCAACTTAGCTGCTCTGACATTGCCTAGCTTATTGCGGAGTTTGGAATGAACTATACCATAAGACGAAAAAAGTCTTTCTATTTTGGCGGACGAAGCAATAGCTGTTGGACAAGTTCCATTGCTCTTGTATTTAAATGTCTAAATAGACCGCCACCATGCTAATGGTTTTACATTTGCAAGTATCTGTTGAGAAAACATATATGGCATAAATGGTGCACACCTAGCCTGAAAATTAACAATCGTTGGCATTGCCTCTGAATGGCAGGTTTCTACATATTCCATGGCAATTTCTAATTGCCTTTGAATTAGTCTATCTCCCCTAAAACGATGATCAAGCAAGTTTGCTAAAAAATGAACTTGAGTTAGGGCCATCTCCAAAGGTTCTATAACCTTATTTACGTCACTCATTGAAAATTCCCCATTTGATTTTTTGTTTTCAAACGTCTCGCCGAAAAGTTCGAGCCATATTTCTGTGGCTTCTCCTATCATGCAAGTGTTTTTTTGAACTTTATCTAGAGCCACAGCAATACATTTTAATTTTTTGTGATACTCCTGTGCATTAACTTTTAAATTAACAGTAACTATTTTTACGATGTCGTTCTCAATAAGTATTCTGTTAGTACACACATCAAATTGGCCAGTTTTTTAAATAACCCTCCAAGCAGTCTGATAAAGTCAGATATGTCATGTGAGATTTAATTTAATAAATAAATGAAATATTAAGAACAAAACCCGACCATTCATTAATAAGTTTCTGCGATACGTCGTTTCTAATGCAATCGTAATGTGAATTATTGTTTCGACAAATTGACAGCTTTCTCGTGCATCTGAATAAGAAACGGAATTATTCAAGTTGGACAACCCCTAAACTGAAAAATAGTAATTTATCTATTCAGAAAGCAACAAGCACAAAATAATATACTTTTATTCGAATCATTCGTTTACTATTAAAGCGAGCTGGTACTTTCGAAACCGTTACCGTGAAAAAATTCCGGTTATACCTTTAAGAAAGTGACGACACAGGCCAATTTCAGATCTTTATCGACCAGAAACGACACTCTGGGATTCTTTGTTTGAAAATAACTCTAAATAATTAGGAAAAAGTAGTGAAAACTGTATATTTGTGGTGGATTGTTGATTTGCTTCGCATCAATTTCATTACATATACTTTTTAACAGGTTTCGGTCATTAAACAATCTTTTCAGAAGCCGAAAATTTTCCAAACGTCCAACGACCCCTACTAGCTATTATACTCGATAAGCCACCTACTGGGAATTTAATTAATACAGGGTGTTATGGAAATGACCCGGAAGATTTCTCGGAAAGAAAGTTCGACGACTGGTTCGAAGACGGACTAGACCATTATTTCAAAGGGTAGTTCCTGTCAATTGTTAACATAATTGTTTCATTTTATCTTTAGTAAAGGGTTAATGGCCCATGGAAATTAGCGTTTTATTTCTATTGCTAAATGATTAAGTGCTCTTGTTCTATGTGTGTTATTGTAAAGTGTAATTATGCGTTAGTGTTGGGGTTTAGTGATAAGCTTATTATGCACTCCCACACTATCATCAGGACACGTGATGAGCATAAAGTTTTTTCCATAGAAAAAAGAACTGAAAGTGTCTGTGCCCTGGATTCCTTAATCGCGTCCTGGATTTACTTTCTAAGTTAGCTAAATATTAATTTTTATAAGAAACTAAAGTTTTACACTTTTAAACATTTTGGCAACATTGTTCCTGAACATTTGTTTATTACCCAGCTGGGCAATGTTAATATGAATTACACCACTTTTTAAACGTTCGATTAAAAAAAAAATACAAATATGTAGCGCTTCTCTAGGACACCCCAGGAGTCACCCATTTAAATATAATACGTCATTTCCATAACACTCTGTATAAGATTCTACAGTCTACCGTTATTTTTCATAAAACTTTATCACGTTACTTTCCAGACAATATTTATGCTTAATGGTTTTATTACTCCAATTATGCTGCATTTCGATCGGCCCCAAACTGTTAAGTAACTAAGCATCATTTTACGCCGTTAAAACAAGCAAGTACTTATCCAAAAATCTATGAACGGGTTGTAGAAATTTTGTTAACAATTAAATAATTATTGTTCGCATTGGCGCTAAGTGGGATTAGATGTAGCCAACCGCATGAAAAAAGATTTGCTATGTTCGTTCAGTGTTACGCCGAAGACGATGTGAAATGTTCGCGAACGCGGGTCGAGTGAATTTAGTGTAACGTGCTGTTCCAACCATGAACCGTCTTTGGATTACGCTTGCTCTTTTAGTGAGTGACAACAATGTGTGGTTGATTTTTTTTTATAATTTTGAAGACGAAAATAACTTGTCTTCAATGTCTAAATTGCTGTAATTTTTTTTTTTATGAACACAAGCACTATAGGAAAAATCCTTTAGGGCACTCTGGGAGTGGTGCGTGTGCGCAAAAAGCGATTCACGTTGGTTTTGAATCGTTGGAGGTTATATTCGTTGGGAAAAACGACCTCGGGAAGGTCGTTCCATAAGGATGAAGTCCTCCAGATGAAAGAATTCTTAAATAATGAAGTTCGAGGAGTACTAAGCTTAACCACATATGGATGGGCGGCAGTGGTTCGTCGTGTATTTCTGATATTCGTCGCTCTGGGCGGAATTAAGAGGGCAAGGTCAGCCGAGCACTTTCCATGAAAATATCTGTAAAAGAGAGTCAAATCCCCAACCTGTCTTCGATGTTCTAGGCTGTCGAGGTTCTTCGTCAGCTCGTGGTATCCAATTAGACGAATGGCCCTCCTTTCGATGGAATCCAGCCGCCGAAAAGTATGTTTGGGTGCAGAGCTCCAGACATGAGAGCAGTATTCTAGTGATTGTCGAATCTGGGCTTTTTATAGTGTCAAAAGTTGTTGAGGTGTGTACAACTTTCTGGTTCGGAAGAGTACACCAAGCTTCTGAGAAGCTATCTTGGCGATTGCCACAACGTGGATATGCCAATAAGACATATTTGCTCCCAGATTGACGCCCAGCAAATTAATAGACGAAGCCAGTGGGATTGCGTGTCCGTCCATGACTATATCCGGTTCTGTAATGTTAACATTTTTAGAGAAAACTGCCGCCTGGATTTTTTAGCGTTAAATTCGACTTGGTTACTGTCACCCCAAGTCAAAATTTCTTCCAGGTCTTTCTTGAGGCGTGATACTTCCATGCTGTCTGCGAAGATGTGCGTCGGCAGCCGATGTTTGACCGCACAATACTAATTATTTTGAGTTTAGAACGGAGTCTATGTTGAAAAAGAACATTTTCTTTTATTTCAAAAAGAATGTTATAAATCGGGAGCTTCTGCAGGAAAAAATATGTTCTACGTTACTTAAATACAGCATGAGGAGAGCATGCATTTATCTAGGTACCCATGACGCCATAATGCTAACAAACAAACAAATGAACATCATTACAAATTTAAAATCCGCCATCCTTTGGCTTAGAAGTAAACCATTTTAGGGAGTTCAGAGCAATCTAGACGAAAAAAAAAATGAATTAAAGTGACGAGTCCCTATTTTCCTCACAAAAAATACTCGCACTTATGTAAAAGTACAGACTAAGAAATCGGCCATGTAGTACACAGTCTAAGCGACATCCTCATAAGAAACCGACCACACATGCATTACCGATTTCCTTATAAACGATTAAAAATCAAAGAAATATTCCTAATTTTCATGCAGAATTCGTACGTTTCGCAAATTGTATTAATACAACGGTGAATTTAAGCAAGCGACGTAAAAAATGGCACGCCAGTATAATTAGGGACTTTAAGATGTTATCGTTGACATAATCGCTTGGTAATCTTAACGTTCATAATTAGTCCCTCCTTGACAGTCGAAGCGTGAAAAGCAACGAAAAAAATATATAGCGTGACGATCTAAACAACAGTAGAGAATTAATTTAAAAAAAAAACCCTCATTGCTTACCTTTAATCGAATATTTTCATGCCAGACTCTTAAAAACAGTTTCTTTAAGAAAACAAACTACAATTTAACTTATAACTTTGCCACCCTGTATCTCAACATAGACTAGCTCTTTACAAAAGCTAGTTTGCATTATTTCTACGTCTAGTTTCCATCTATGGCCCATTTATTATTAACCATCTCTCGAATATATTTATTTTTAAATCTTTTTTTCGAAAAATTTTCAGTTTTCAAATTTTTGCCGAACGGACTCGATCCAAACCCGAATCCACCGACCCATCCGATTCGTAGACGAGCGGGCTTTCCCGTCGAGACACTTCCGTCAAATCGACCCCTCCTCGGCGAATGCGACGCCCTTAGACTGGGAACACGGTTTGAGGGAAGCCACCCTTCAAGCTCTATTCAGAGAGCATTGGGGCGACGGAAATCTAAGGAAGCACATTTATTCCGCTCCATTGTTGGGTAAGTTGCGTTTAGTAGCGCGTAGTGACTTTTTTTCGTATCTTTCAAAATAAAGTATGTTTACTCTTAAGCTAAATAACATTTTTGCAGTTTTTACCCACCCTGTATAAAAAAATTGAAGTTTCTTATGATGAATCGTATTTTCTAGACAAGCAAAAACGTTTATTAAGACTGACTTTTTTTCGTATCTTTCAATTTTTAGTCCATTTGTCCTCTTGTAAACCCCTAAAGCCTACATCTCCAAGAAAAGGTCGAGCTATGAAAAAAACTTAATCAAGAAATTAAACTTTAACTGCCTAACATTTTACGAAGACATGTTTAGCCCAAACCTATTATTTCCTTTGGTATAATCTGGGGTTACTCTATTGGCGCATTCATTACAGACCACCCTGTATACGTATAGGTTTGTGTCTGTATTATTCGTTTGCAGGCAAACAAGATAAAGCGACCCCGTTCGGCGACATAGCAATATTGGCGAGGGGTCAGCTCTACGCACACTATGCCGGATTCATTTTCGTCCAAGATCCCTATCAGAACGACTGCGACGAATGTCACAATATTGAGGCGGACGACAACGCTAGAAGACGCTGTATCACCCACCATTGTCAGGTAAGATCACACTTTGCGCCTCATTGAAACATTTCAAATTGATTCCTAATTGTAATAGAAAAAAACTAATTCTCAGATATGGCAACCCAAAAATAACGAAAAACTTATAGCCCTATGGACAGTCAAAAGAATCAGGCACAGATCCAGAGAGGATAGCCCGCAATACGAAGTGGAATTCGGCATATCGCCGATCGGTCTGGGGTACCAAAACGAGGGATATTTGACTAAAGAAGGTACAAACCTAGTTCATAAGAAAATGTATTATAGCCCATAGTACTAATTGTGTACAAACTATTTTTACAGACCTTTTTACTTGACAGGTACCTTCAACTATGACCTCCCCGGGCATGTGTTCATCTTAAAAACAACAGACACCAGGCACCATTCGGAAAGGGTACAAAATATTGACTATCCCCAAAATGGATTTTTTATTGCTCAAACGCCCGACGGCAGAAAATATGTGTTACACAGCTTCAATGGCTTACCAACACCTGAAGCTCCAAGGTAAGACTAACAGAAACTATACAAAAAAAGTTTTAGAAATCCTCACTGTTACTTTCCTGGCAATAATAATACTTTACTCTCTTTTAGACATTATGGTTTACCTCCAAAGTACGCAGTGCCTACGAGCACTTCGAGTACAACTCAATACGAGGAAGAAGACGAAAAGAAACTGTACGAAACATTGCTCGACGTTTTACATAGAAAAACATCGCCCGATTCCACCAGGTAATTCCAACTCCTTAGCACCAATACGATAAAGATTTAACCGATTCAATCGTTAGGATAACTTAACCACCGGTTACAAATAACTCCTACTTATCATATGAATAAGTAAACAGACTACAGATATTTTGATGTTCATGTATAATATACAGGGTTGCCCAGAAGTCCGGAATAAAATTAATATAGCCTTAACCTGTAACTTTTGGGGAAAACGCTCGGACACGTCAATTTAGTTTTATATATGCTCACATTTTGACGTTATTCGTTTGTTATTTTATAGACATTTGTCAAAGATATGACGACATCGATCTCTTTTTTTAAACAGAAACATACAGCTTGTGATACATCATTTGAAGGCTAATATCTCGTACAGTATGCTCATAAATTTTAGCGCGATTCTGTCAAGCTATTTGAAAATGGCGACTGTTAAAAGTTTTTGAAAAATCTCTATTTAAATAAGCGGAAATTATAAATCATTGATGTTTTTTTACCTTTGAAGGTAAGAAAAGAAATCTTCTGAACGCGACACAATGAAGATTTCTTACCTTCAAAGGTAAAAAAACAATCAATGATTCATAATTTCCGCTTATTTAAATAGAGATTTTTCAAAAACTTTTAACAGTCGCCATTTCGAAGTAGCTTGACAGAATCGCGCTAAAATTTATGAGCATACTGTACGAGATATTAGCTTTCAAATGAAGTATCACAAGCTGTATATTTCTATTTAAAAAAAAGATCGATGTCGTCATATCTTTGACAAATGTCTATAAAAAAACAAACGAATAACGTCAAAATGTAAGCATATATAGAACTAAATTGACGTGTCCGAGCGTTTTCCCCAAAAGTTACAGGTTAAGGCTATATTAATTTTATTCCGGACTTCTGGGCAACCCTGTATGAATTATTTGGTAAATCAAAAGTGTATTTCTTCATAGGTTTACTCCACCTCTACAACCAACAACTACACTATCCGATAAAACTTTGGTGCAGTTCCCAGACGGACAAGTGGTTCCGATAACGGAGCTGGAGACACCGTTCGTAACGAGAACCACTCCCGGCTACGTGGCCGTGCGCTTTCCGGAGAGCAACGGAATTCCGACGAAGCCGGGGATGCACAAAACATCGCAATCGGCCACAGTCACGGAGGGTACCTCGACAAGTAGGATCACCAAAGGCACAGACAGCTCATCGAGCAGGGTTACACCGCAAAGTTACGGCATTATGATGCCGCAGACAATGTCAGTGACACACCGGACGACAGCCGCGAATGTAGCTAATCAACAATTAACCACGAGGCATCGTACTCCCGTCTCAGAACATTACACTACCGTGAACGAAGTGCCTCACACTCCGAGTGTAGAGTTTACCAAACCCAGCCTCTTCTACACTACCCATACAACTGAACACAGTAACCAAGGACATCAGACGATTGATACCTCTACGTCAAGTACTACTAAGCCACCATTGAAAATGACTTTCCACTTTTTCGCTGCTGAAGAAGCGAAGAAAACTACGCCGAAACAGCCTCCGAGCACTGTTCAACAAGAAGACTTCACAGAATATGAAAATTCTTTATCAGACCCTTTGGTTCCTACAAAAGCAAGTCTCGGTGCCACTTCTGAAGATTCTATAACCAAAACCAGTACCACCGCCAAAATATCCAGACCTGCGACTATCGTAAAAGTAACGAAACCTTTGGAACCGAGCACCACTGATAGCCTCTCTACTATCTGGACTGCAAGCAAAACGTCAGCTAGCTCTACGAGCATTGCTCTAGAACCAGCTACATCCCAAAATCCCTCCACTTTTAAGCTTCCCATAGTCGTGCTGGACGAGAATACAGTTGAGCCAACCACAAAAAAAGATACGGTTAAATATCCAACTACTCAGTACCAGCAAGTATATACTATCACTCCGTCACCTAAAACGACTTATATAGAGTACGCAACCCCTGAAGGTACCACTAAATATCCTTCAACAATTGCAATGGAGAAGATTACCTCTTCAGAGCAAGGTACAACATCTTTCCAAGCCGACATTGGAACCACAGGGTCTTCTAGTGGAGAGAGCACCCTGCAATCTACAATCTATACAAGAATTCCTACGCTGGAATCGCTAACAGGGCTTATAGAAACCACTCGGGGTGTAACAAAAATCATGGGTACCTCGCAAAACAAGACGACGGAGATGGTTTACTACGCTGCTGAAGAGATAGACGATCCCGGCAAAGAAACTAGTCAATATTCAGTGGCAACACCAACGGGTCAGGGTACAAAGGTACCCCTGGCAGGCACCGAACCTACTTTTACCATTTTAGAAACAAAAACAAGTCCGACTACCCCAAAACGAATAGTGACGACTATAAGAGCAGACGGCAGCGTATTTGTCAAAACAACTCCCATTACAGCGGACGAAGAACTGTTTGGTAAGACAAAGAGTTCTACAAAAGAATACAAGGTCACGCAACCATCCGAAATTAAAACCACCGCGGGGCCGAGCGACTTTTTAATCAACTCAGATGCGATACCCGATCCTATGGTACCGCTGTATAAAAAAACCGTGAAAGATTACGGCGAGGATGATATTTTTGGAGCCACCAAAGATACTACGGCAAAGACATTCGATAAAATTGGTCCAGTGAAACATTACACAAAATCGGACCTTGAAGAAGCCTTATTCGACACAAATAATCGCAAATCCAAGGCTCTGTTTCGTCGAAAATCAAGTACGACGGAACCCCCTGCCAATGTCATCTACTCCGACTTTTTCGAAGCGTCGACTATCCCCATGACGACGGTAGCGCAGGCGACCACAGCTCCAATTAGCCGTGCTACTTTGGTTGCCAAGGACACTGCTAGCGTTTCCAGGGGAACGCTGTCTAAGGTAAGACCATCTTTCAGCGTCTCTAACAGAAAGAAAGCTGGACCGGTAACCACGGAGAGCGTGCCGATGGCGACGACAACCGCGTTAGACAAAGAAACACCGACGCATGTCAAACCTGTGACTAGTCAAAGCTATCTCACTTCAATAAGTTACGAGGTTAATAAAAGAAAAATATTGTCGAATGGAAACGCGAACGAGAAAACACAGAAAAAGGTCGACAGAACGTTTGACGTGAACGAAAATCAACCCGCCACTGAATCCGGTGCATTTCTACAATCCCACGACGACTTTGCTTTCAGATTGGTGGGTAACGCGAGAGGCGTAGAGTACCTCGATCGAATAGGGACAACTGAGGCGAGTACTCGTGCGAGTACCAGTGCCAAAACGACCAAAAAGACGAAATATACCAGAAGGAGGAGTTATACGCCGAAAGCGAAGCGACCGACACGAAAAAAACTGGTATTAAGTAAAGAAATATCAACATTAAACATAATTAATAATAATAAATAAATAATTAGTCAATATGTATGTAAATAGAAAATTATTCGTCATTTATTTTATCGTAAAATGTCTTTAAAATAACTAAGGCTTACTTAAGTATGTAGTTAACTTATTTATTTTGTATATTATTTTCAAAAAAAATTGAAGTGTCAATTAATAAGAGTGAAATTAATAAATAGACAGTACACAACTGATACTTACCAGCTTCTGCTTCTTTGGCATACTTGTATTCCGGTTCCGGTCGTTCCGGTATGAAGCACGCAAACGAATCGGGCAGAATTTCCCTTATTCTTTGATGATAAGACAATCTGCAATAAAATAACAAGTGTAACATAAAGAGCGATTATTTATGGAAAATGTTACCCGCTTACCTCATGCTTTTTAACATTACTTCGCGCACAAACTTCGGCTTCGGATGTTCCGAGTCTAAGCTAAGACATACGTCCCAATCTTCCCACCTCCATCTGAACTGGAAGTTACTCAGATGGTAGGCAAACCAACTGACAAACCTAAAAACATATGTATATAATTTTATAAATATGAAGACGACAAAGTTGCCAAATTGTTTCAGATATAAGGAACCTTACCGATCAAAGCAAGACACATTCATGGAATCGATCCTATGGAACAGCATCTCGGTGGCCAACGCGAGAACTTGAGGCATCGTGCTGGGCTGCAGTTTGCACAGCTCGATCAAAATAGAGCCGTAAACGATCTCCAAGTAACGCGGTGCGGGCATGTGGAACAGCTCGGCGAAAATAACCTCCACAATGCAATACTCCAGAGGAATCTTGAGCTTGTAGGGGAAGTTGAGTAGATGCGCCGCGCAATCTTTACGTTCAAGATGGTATATTTCTAAAATTATCAGGAAATATTAAATTGTATGAAACATTAACTTTTAAACATTTTTCTTACTTACCAATAATCGAATGGAGATGTTCCTCGATCAAAAACCTCTCAATAGAATGAGCGCCGGGCAATATGGGCCCCTCTGGGCAGTCAGTGTAATCGAATAGTCTAAACACGACCCACGGCATCGGATATCGGTAAGAATCGTGGTGGGGAGGTGGTAGAATACTGGGTAAGTTGTGTTGCAGGGCCTCACAAAGAATTGAATCAAAGGCCAGGTAGGGTCGAGGAATGTGCTTTTCAGCCCAGTTATCCTGTCTATATAAAAGAACAGTATTTGTTTCCAATTCAAATTTTTGTAGGTTAAAACATCAGAAATTCTATTACCTCAATTTTCTGATCTGTGCCCATAGACAATCTGCATACTCCTCCTGTGGATGTGGATTATCACTGGCCCACACTCTCAGAGCGTTGTGGTGCTTCTTAGGCCTCTTGTTAAGGAACACTTCGATCTGAACCAGCAGGTGTTCCAGTGCTTGTTCTTTCTTCTCATACAATTCTCTGCCGACCCAAGGTAGTGTGGAAAGTATAGCAAACACATACCAGTCCCGACGAACCTGTAGAAGAGTTATTTTACTAGGCTACACTCTGCTTAAAGTAACTTACTAAAGAAATTTTTGGAGTTACTTGAATGACCCCTAAAAATGCAAAATATTGTACTGACCTGTGGTACGTTATCTTCATTGGCAGCGTCAATCATGTTGTCTAAAAGTTGCAACAGAGATGTTGCACTTATAACATGACAGTTCACCAAATCAGCCAAAAATCTAAGGGAATATCTTGCAGCGTCCCATTTACAACCTAAAGAACGTTACGCTTTATTGTCAAATAATAATAAAATAAAGAATGAGATGAGTTTTTATCTAAATACATCTACAGAATTTAGTTTATGATGCAATTCTCACTTTTAAGAGCTTCTTTAAAAGTCTTGACCATATATTCAACAAACTCTCCTCCAAAATTAAAGTTTTTGGCATTTAGTAGACCAACTAATGTTGTATAAATAGTACACTTCTCTGGCATGCGAATAGCACAGTCCGTCAGAATTCTAAGGATTTTTGCACTGAAACATCAAAATTAAGTACATCCAGTTACAGTTAAATACATAATATATCATGTTAATCCTGTTACTACTTACCGAAATGTACTGAGGTCGGCCTCGAGCACACTAGCAAGTCCTTCAAGGTTTGATTCTAAAGAGGAGGTGCTTTTCTCCCCGACTCGTAAAATAAGTGATTCCAAGCGATCCTCAATCTCCTGATTTTCAGATACCCTCCGTCTCTTTCTGTATGCTCTGTCTTAAAATGGAATACCGATAATTAAAAATCATAAAAACAATGAACTGTGGTATCCTTACACCTAATTATTGCATAAAGCAGTACCACATATTTTCAGAATGTGCATAAATGGACTGTTAAAATATATCAATGTAGTACAATCTACTAGATATAATGTCTATATGGATATGAGTATAAAATGTAGCTGAGCCCGGTCCCTCAAGCTGGGGTGTCCAGAATAATGTGACCCAAATACTCCATTAAAAATATATCTTACTTACCATATCCATCATCTTCATCATGAACCCTCCTTCGGCTCATATTTAAAAGCTTTAAATATTAAGTTTATAGTATAATATTCTTTAAAGAACCAGCTATTCTTAAATTATCTCACTTTCCACACAACACAAAACTAAACTTCACAGTTATGTACATAACCTCAACTATTAACAAGCGTTGTCTTTTGCCTTGCAACTTGCAACTCAATTGCAACTTGCGAGAAAATTCCTAGTACCTATTTCTTGCTTTTGGCATCATAGGTGCAACGACAGCTAGGCTATGAACAGCGTTGCCAGGTCTGAGGAAAACTCCCCAGATTTGACGATTTTTGGGAAATGCTGGTGATTGGAGAAAACTAACTAACACATATTCCGGGTATTTTCAATAAATAATTTTTAATACTTTAAGCTTTAACTTCAAAATATTTAGTTTTGGAAACATGTATGAGATTGTAATAAGACCCTATGGAAATTCTGCTGTTCCAAGATGTACGAATTCATTTTACGTTACCTACCACGCCTTAGATAAGGTAAAAAAGAAAAGTACCACACAGTAGCACATGTGCTAAGAGAATTTTAATACCATAAACAATAAACAGTTAACTTTTTAACCTAATACTGTTCATAAACATTTTTTTTCTCCTAAATGTATTTAAAGAGGATCTGGGGGATTTATATTTCGTGCACCTGGCAACACCGGCCATGAGTGGCAGTGACAGCTCACATAACCTAGTTCTTTTGTTGATCTTTTGATAATCAATTCTCCACAAAAATCATACAAATTCATTAAAATGATAAGTTTATTGTATTTTTCAAGGTTTTTAGCGCATTTCATGCAGAAGACCAGTCACCAGTAGACTTAATATTACAATTGGCTTAAATATACTGTAAGTTATGGAAGAACAGGATGAAAGTTCAACAGATAAGTTGCCCCATATGTTAGAACTTGGGAATTGCAATAAAGATATCAGTGTAAAAGCGGATGTAAATGAAGGTAATCGGCATAAAATAGATAACATGGGTCTTCCTACGAATTATAATATATTAAATGCCAAATATGATTTAAATAATCAAGAAATAGTTGAAGATTGCAGTCCTGCTCTAAATATCGTAATACATGATGAAGGTATTTTAAAGTTTGTAGATTATTTGAGTAATTCTAGGTCTTAGAACAATGCAATATATCTTTGGTGATTGATGTTCCTTGTATATTAATGTGCCTTAATACTATGTATATGCAGAAGTGTGTAATTAGAGAAGAATTACATTATTTTTCGTCTGTCACATACCACTTTTATTTCAGTAGTATTCAATCATTATGCGTTCATTACAGCAGCACCAATAATTCATTATTTTTTAGTGGAAGATAATCAAGAAATAATAAAAGACTTTGATATAGTAGCAGAACCTTTAGTCATTGCTGGTACAGAAACAGCTATACTAAAGCCTGATCTGGAACTCTCTCAGAAAACAATTGACACTGATGAACTCTTTGATAAAATTACTTATCAGCAAAGAATAATTGATCAAAATTTAGAAAATGTAAAATTTTTAGAGGAAAAATGTGCCAAATTAGATGATTTGCGAAAGGAGTTAGAGTTCAAGTTTGAAAATGCCAACAAATTGAAAGATGCTGCCATTAAAGAAAAAGAAAACATGGTTATAAGGTAAGTAGTAGTCAATTTACAAACTCTAAGGGACAAAAAATAAAACAATACTTTGTATAATTTAAGGTATGCAGTGGGAGAAAAAAATTTAATAAAGGAACGCCAACAAAAAGAACAAGCAGAAAAGAAATTGAAGGAATTTCAGAAAGACAATGATCTTATCCAACACAAACTACAAACTATGATTTCTGAAAAGGCCAGAATTTGTCAAATGTTGGATAATAAGTGCCATGAATACAAAAATCTACAGCAACAAATGGACAAGACCAAACAAGAGCTTAACAATTTGGAGACAAAGTTGAAGTGGAACCAAAATAGTTTAAAAACGGAAATTGAAGCGCATAGGGACTGCCAGACAAAGGTGAATGAACTCGCACTGTTTATTATAGATTTATAACATGTGCTAATAAAATATTATATTATGTATTGATAACAAAGTATATTATTCTTAGGTAGAAAGCTTGACCGCGAAAGTCCAAGATTCAACAAATGAAATTGATATATCTCGGAAGAATGCCGAAGAAAGTATAAAAACTTTTATGACATCGCAGGAAAACAGGGCATACATGTTGGGTAAGTCACAGTTGCATTCTAATATAGAGCCTCAATATAATTTATGACCAGGTTCATCCATGCTATTTTAGATCAACAAGTGAAGGAGCAACAAGCATCACTTATACTTCTCAGGCATGAAAAAGTCGACAGGGAACAACAAATAAGATCTTTACAGAAAGAGCTGGAAAGGGTGCAGTCCAAACAGAGTGACATGATACAGGAGAACAATACTCTGAGTTTGAAGGTGCAGCATTTAGAAACGGAGAGGTAGCTGCTTTTTAACATCATGTTTACATTAGTTAATTTTTAAACATTTTAGATTAGAGAGCGAGCAGAAACTCAGCGAATTAAGAGGATGCCAGGACCAACAGCGCCAAGACTTTGCCAACCTGCAGACCAGTAATGTACAGTTGGCACAGTTGAAATTACAATTAAAACAGTAAGATTTTTCTACAGTTGCAATTTTACTTACTAAACAGTGTGTTTCTTTAGCGAACAAGATCAACTTTTGGCATCCAATGAGCAGATGAACCTTCTGAAACAGAGAAATCAAGAGCTTGAATCGGACATGGAGTCCTGCCGAGTCAGAGAAGCGGAATTACTGCTGTTTACTCAGCAGTTGACCGACAAGAATGTAAGGTTGCAGTCCGAGTTCACCACTATGGAAACAAAGGTACATTTTAGAACTATTTTAGCGGAATCACCAAGGCGCTTACTGTAGCCCTTTAGACTGTGATTTATATCCATGATTCTCTATGAACGGTTTTAAGGTTCAACAACTGAGTTGTGAACAGACGCTTTTAAAACGTCAAGTAAAGGAGCAAGAAACTAAGGTGGCCATGCTAACAGCGACATTGGCCGAGGAACAAGTAAAATATGCCAACGAAATTGAATCCTTAACTAAAAGTCTGGAAGAGACCAGGAGAAAAATGGACGGAGCGCTGCGCGACCTTGGGGACCAGAAAGGTGAAAATATGGTTATGAAGAGAAAGTGTGATCTTAGTTTGAGGGTATGTAATCGTTTAAAACCTTGCAAGGCAACACCCCTTCAGAGCAGAATTGTTGGTGAGTAAAAAGTTTATGTTGCAGGAACTAAACAAGGAACTACAACAGTGCAGGAAAAAGTTGGAACAATATGAAAATAACGATTCCTCGACGAACACGAGTAATTCCAGCTCTTCGTTGAACGTAAATGGACATTCTCAAAGTTCCTCGGATACGGAACAAGTGAAGGTATTATTAATAACGCAATAATTTGCATAAAGTACAGATTTTACATAAAAGAAAACACTCCAAAAGCAATAAAACAATATTTATAGGTAATTCAGCCAGAAGCGACCATCGACAAACAGGCGCTTATTGAACACATAGTGAAACTGCAGAGGATCAGCGCGAAAAAGTCGGAAAAAATCGATTTTTTGGAAGAACACGTCAACACCTTAGTCGTCGAGTTGCAGAAAAAAACCAAATTGTTGCAAGGATACATGTTAAGGGAACAATCTGGAACACTCACCTCAAATGTCATGGACAGCAATAAGGTTTGTATATTTATTATGAATAGAACTGTACGTTTAATATTGTCTTGTCTTGATGTATCTTTTTTCATTTTTATGCCTCCATTTCTGGATTAGAAGAAACTGTGGTAAGTACCCATGGGGATCTTGATCATTTCAATAGTTATTGATTTTTATGAACTGATGGGATAATAAACCATGACTAGTGGGGCAAAAAAAATTCCCCGTTTTATTTTTGGCCACACCTGTACATATGCACCCTTGCCATCAGTGGTCGAGGTATTTAATTAAACTGGAAAATCATATTTTTATATCTTGTAGGCGCAGTTAGCCAAACTGAACGGCGTCATGGCATCGGTATACAGCAGCAAAGTGTGCGACGAAAATTTGACCCTCGAATTGTCCCTCGACATCAACAGGAAACTTCAGGCTGTTGTGGAAGATGTCCTGCTTAAAAATATCACCTTAATGGTAAGAAATAAGGCTCTCGAAGCATTAATTTTCGCATATCGCCGGTATGGGAAGGAAGGGGAATGTCCATCCTTGACTGAATAAAACAACCTATACTATAATAAAAGTGGACATTCACCCTTTCAAACTTGTACCCTTCCCGTTGACTATGAGTAATATCGGGTTTTTCTTTTTCAGGAAAACGTAGATACGCTAGGAAATGAAATAGATAGGCTGAACAAACTTGTAAAAAATTCGTAATATTTGTCCTTTCAAGTACGAACTGTGGCGGTATTACTTTGTCATGATCTCATTAATTTAGGATTTATTTATTTGTGTATTTGTATTAACAAACTAACTGCTGGCCATTTGCTTTCGAGCAAGAAAAATTTCGCCTAAATTTAAAAGTTAATATTTTCTGAACCAGATATGACATCGATCTCCGGTTTTTAATGGTTGATAGATTTGTCCCTTAGGAAACAATTGCCAAAGTTGGATTGTCTTAAACTGTCAGAAAATTTTATATACAGGGTGTTAAAGAGGACGATGATTTTTGCTCCAATTTCAATAGCATGTAACTTTCACAATAATATTTTTAAATTTTATCACTGTACGTCAATTGAATCACTGGTTAATAGCAAAGAAAGTAATTTGTCAAATTTTTTATATCTGCTATATTTTAAGAGATACCGATTTTTTTGAAAACTTTGCTTTTTTTTCAACTTTTTGTTAGCTAGATCCCACTCTGCGTTGTATCGTTCAAACTTTGCAACTGATTATTATACCTTATGAAAAGCTTGTTTATGTTCAGTAACAACAATTGCACCTAAATGTTGTGATGTGCAGTGGCGTACTTATAATCACTTATATGTCTATGCTTTATGAGTATCTCACAATTTATTTGTATTGGAAAGTACTCGCCCCTTGATTAGGCAAGTTTTTCCTTATTTTTTAGTTTTTCATATCGCGCTACAGGTACAGGTACAGTGTCTACAAAATTAAAAAAAAAAAATTTTCAAACAATTAAATAAAAAAATTATCTTTTTTAAAATTTTGTAGACACTGTACCTGTACCTGTAGCGCGATATGAAAAACTAAAAAATAAGGAAAAACTTGCCTAATCAAGGGGCGAGTACTTTCCAATACAAAAAAATTGTGAGATACTCATAAAGCATAGACATATAAGTGATTATAAGTACGCCACTGCACATCACAACATTTAGGTGCAATTGTTGTTACTGAACATAAACAAGCTTTTCATAAGGTATAATAATCAGTTGCAAAGTTTGAACGATACAACGCAGAGTGGGATCTAGCTAACAAAAAGTTGAAAAAAAAGCAAAGTTTTTCAAAAAAATCGGTATCTCTTAAAATATAGCCGATATAAAAAATTTGACAAATTACTTTCTTTGCTATTAACCAGTGATTCAATTGACGTACAGTGATAAAATTTAAAAATATTATTGTGAAAGTTACATGCTATTGAAATTGGAGCAAAAATCATCGTCCTCTTTAACACCCTGTATATAAAATTTTCTGACAGTTTAAGACAATCCAACTTTGGCAATTGTTTCCTAAGGGACAAATCTATCAACCATTAAAAACCGGAGATCGATGTCATATCTGGTTCAGAAAATATTAACTTTTAAATTTAGGCGAAATTTTTCTTGCTCGAAAGCAAATGGCCAGCAGTTTATATCTCATTGTTCGCCGAGAAGCTTACGTTGGGTTTCTTACAGGGTTCAAAATAATTGCATGTAATAATAAGACTTATTTACGTATCCATAGCCCTTCTTCGTTTATTATGCAGCGAATATAACGCCTCTGCATGACTCGATTGTTAGTTTTTTCCATTCCTTATCATTATTCTGTCTTATCTAACAAGTGAAGGAAACCAGTATCTTTATTATTTTTATTTATAGTACGTTACATGATCGAAATACTTAATAAATGCTATAAGATGATAAGAACGATGTTTGATATCTTTAATCGGCCACTTCTGACAGCATTTTTCCTCTTTCTGATAGGGTCAGTATACTACATGATGTCCAGGGTGTGTTAGAGATCGCGTCAATCTCACACCACTTCATCCTCTGGCACAACGTCGCACGTCTCGGCCGCCACCTCTTCATAGTCCCTCTCCAAGGTTGCCAAGTTCTCGCGGGCCTCGCTAAACTCCCCCTCCTCCATACCTTCCCCCACGTACCAATGGACGAAGGCTCTCTTTGCGAACATGAGATCGAACTTTTTGTTAAGCTTCTTCCACGCCGATTCGATGGCTGTCGTATTGGACAGCATGCAGACCGCTCGCTGTACTTTCGCCAAGTCGCCGCCAGCAACTACAGTCGGCGGTTGGTAGTTGATGCCCACTTTGAAACCTATAAATTAGTATTGGGTTTAAGAATAGCGTACTGTCTTTAGGAGCGAAGTACCTTCTGCAAATTGTTTATCGTTAGTTGGTCTCTGTTCTTAGTCCAGCGGCACCAAAAATTATTATTTACATTTTAGCATTATGTCAGAATATGACTGTATAAAATGATCACCTGTGGGGCACCAATCGACGAATCGGACGCTGCTCTTGGCCTTCATCTGAGCGATGGACGCGTTCACATCCTTGGGCACCACGTCCCCTCTGTATAAAAGACAGCAGGCCATATATTTTCCTTCTCGGGGATCGCACTTTACCATCTAAACGAATTATATTAATTTTAGTCCGATTTTCTGTCAAAATATTTCCTGTTACCTGATTGGTGGGTTCAAACAATTCCGCTGTGATTTCAGAGACCGACATCCCTTCGTGATAGGCCTTCTCCGAAGATACGACTGGAGCGTAAGAGGCCAATGGGAAGTGGATTCTCGGATAGGGCACCTGTCAAGTCAATAACGATAGCCTTATTATTATTATAACAAAAACCCACACGAATATTATTATACCAGATTGGTTTGGAATTCAGTCAGATCCACATTGAGCGCTCCGTCAAACCTCAACGAGGCAGTTATCGAGGAAACGACTTGGCTTATCAACCTGGAAAAGAAAACAACTAACTCTCGGATGGTTATCGTCGACCAAAAAAACATTCACCTGTTTAAATTAATATAATCCGGTCTTTCGATGCCCAATTTCCTACGACATATGTCGTAAATAGCTTCATTATCGACCATAAAGGCACAGTCCGAGTGACTTAACGTCGTATGGGTGGTCAAAATCGAATTATAAGGCTCGACAACAGCGGTGCACACCTAGAAATTGAAAAAACACTAGGAAACCCCCTAGATCTGACCGCCGACTAGTCGGAAAACTTACCTGTGGGGCGGGATAAACTACAAACTGCAGTTTGCTCTTCTTTCCAAAGTCTTGGCTTAGCTTTTCCATTAGTAAGGAAGTGAAGCCGGATCCAGTGCCGCCGCCGAAGGAGTGAAACACAAAGAAGCCTTGCAGGCCTGAACAATTTTCGGCTAGCTTGTAAAGCCGTTCCATTACTATGCCCAGCATATCCTTGCCTGCGAGTGGACATAAATTTGTCTGATATTCGAAACGTAAAAAATTACACTATACTTACCAATACTATAGTGACCTCTAGCGTAATTATTAGCAGCATCTTCTTTCCCTGTAATGAGTTGCTCGGGATGGTAAAGTTTCTTATAAAATCCTGTTCTTACTTCATCTAAAAAATGTTTCGGTGTACATTTACTTGCACTCTATGATGTAAACACGGTTAAATTAACTTACCCACTACGGTGGGTTCCAAATCAATCATAACAGCTCTTGGCACCATTTTACCATTTTCAACCTCCGAGAAGAAAGTTCCGTAGCAATTATCGGAGACCACTTCTTTTTCTGGGGATATAGTCCCATCCGGTTGAATACCGTGCTCCAAACAGTACAACTCCCATGTCGAATTGCCTATCTGGACACCTGCTTGGCCAATATGAACTGAAATACACTCCCTCTAAAAAGAATATTTTATAAACATTATTTATAGGAGTAATTTTGGAGGTTTTGTATGGACAGGTATTATTAATAAAATCAAACTAAAGACTGCACGACGGCGATTATAACGGTCATTTTTATTACCAAAGCATTACTTACCATGGTTTCGCAACTGAAATTTAATGATATAAAGCAAAGAATTTAAATTATCACTTTAATTTTGATGAGAATTTGACAATGAAATCTCACTCAAAATTTGTTTTCCATCTCGATTGTCTCTGTTTCCGTGGAAATTTCGTCTGGAAGATTACTCTGATTGTTTAACGTTAGCGTGTTTTAAAAATATTGAGAATAGGCGAAGGAAGATAATATAGTGAATATGGAAAAGTGCGGGTTCAACACCCCTGATAAAAGTTTTATTATTTCCCTTTGACATACATACCATGAGGAAGCAAGAAAATATATTTTTGGTCGCACATTTCGATTCCTAAAATCGTAATTCAATAATTTTCGAGGCAGAAAGCCGAATCGAAAATCAGTCGACCAATTCACATGCACATATGGACCGACGCCTGAGTTTTTCCAATGAAAATCCAATTTTTGGCATCTAGTAATTTTTCAGGTTATGTTCATTTGACCTTTGTCAGAGAAATATAGGATGTGGGTGTTGTTTTTATTTTTTTCGCATAATATGTTGATTTTGTAAAGAAGATGGACCAGTCGCCCCCTATAAAACCCCCCAGGGGTGTCAAGCCCGTCAAGGAAACCGTAAGTTTATTATAATACCATTTTATTATAAGTTTTCAGCTGGGTGTAGCTAAGGCATAATTTCAAGGTGGCCAGAAATTAATTAAACCCTTCTGTTTCTTGGAGTTCCTACTGGTAATTTTAATATCAGAAACAGACTGTGTAAGCAGGCCAATAATACAGCCCTTATTATAGCTGGATGTTCCAAATACATTTGGATCTATACATATTATTAAAATTCCCTGGCAATATACACTGCTATAAAAGTTATATTAAGCCGAAATAAAATAATATAAATATTATTTTTGGAGTGTAATAGACAAGTATTTTATTACACTTTCTTTAGAACAAACTGGAACATTCAGATTCAGGGAGGACTACTTAATAATAAGCATCGAAGGTCTCATAATATTAACATATTATCTCCATTTCCAGAGTGGACTTCTTATGTCAGTGATTCGTACACTTTCTTCCAGTGAAACAAATGAACAAAGAGACAGAGAGAAGGCAAAATTAGAAGCCGATTATAAAATTTGCGATCAGAAATTGGACCAGCTCGTTTCAAGACATGAAAATGACCTTACAAAGGTAATGTTTCTATCTGTGTCTGTTACTGTATTACCTTATAGTACAAAGTCAAGTTGTTGTAGGTAAATTTATAATGTTTATTATGGTTTTTTAGGTTATGCACTTGTTTGGTTCAATGTCCCAGTCAATATCCGAGAATCGAGATAGAATACGGCAAGTTAAAGAAGCATTACAAGATTGTAAAAAGAAACTCCGGTGTAGGAGGGATGAACTAAAAAACCTGTGGATGGAAGGACTGGAATACAAGTATATGTTACAGCTTTTGGAAGAAATGTAAGAAATGTGTAAATATAAATGCATTTTTCAGAATGAATATATTTGTTAATTTAGAGACAGCCTTTTAAGTTTTATGTTATTTATAAAGCCATGTTTTCCACCATGGTGTCAGGAAAAATAGACTATGTTAAAATTTTGATTTCTTTAGAGAAAAAATGAATGATGTTCCAAGTCAACTGGCCAATCACATGGCCCATAAGAGATATTTACACGCAACAAAATTATTAGTCGAAGCAGTGCAACTTGGAAAAGATCCGCTAGAGGGAGTCGAAAGTTTGAAGGAGTTGAGTCAAGAATTGGAACAAAAAAAGGAGGTAAAAGGAAGGAACCTATTGAATTTAGTTTGGAAAATATAACATTTAGCGGTTTTGCTCAGTTATTCAAGTTGATGGATGGAAAGGTTCTGATTTATTTAACCATAATTTTGTATTTTAGCAACTTCATTTACAAATATTATCAGAACTGAAACAAATTTTATATAGTAAGCCTTGTCAACATATTTTAACATTGAGAAGGCAGGGCTCCGGAAGGGATGGTTTCCTAATAAATTCACCCTTACAGAGAAGTGTGAAGGGGCGACGAAGCGGCAGGAATCGAAGTAATGTTTCTAGAAATATTATGGAGGATATATCAAAGTAAGTGTTATGATGATATGTTGCTAATCAACATAATTCCGAAATATTAATACCTCTTTTTTGAAGAATTGGAAGTAAAGACTTGTTCAATGACAATTTTAACATAGATGAAGATTTAGATGGTGTAAATATAGAGGAGAATCACAGTAGATATATAGCGATTCTTGTTAAAAGTTTATGTTTGTTGGAAAAGTTGCCTTATGCTCTAGATGTAAGTACCATTTTAAGACGTGTTTTAGCTAAAATACAGCAAAATGTAAGTCCTGGTGAATTAATTTCCAGGTCTTTTGTATGGATTTTACTGTTTTATTCGTTTTTTTCTTAGGAAATAGTAAGAGAAATGCAAGGGTCTCTAAGCCATGTAATCCAGAAGTCCACACAACATGTCATCGACTATGCCGAAACTGCCGACGGCAAGTTAGTTCTGAAAGAGCTGGTGAATATTTTGTTTGATCAGTTTAAGGAGATTGCAGACTCCCACCTGATATTTTTAAAGTGGACGGAGAAGGGAATCAAGAGCCACAACATTGATTTGAAACCCTACGGTTTGCAGTATTATTGGTCACAAGTACAAGAAGTGGTAAGTTGGAAGCTTTATGGGAAAGTATTTTTTCTATCTATAAAAAAACGTTCATTGTAGGTATTTTTGTATGTATTTTTAGTTGCAAATATTCCTGAACGATTACCTGGATCTACAGAACATGTCCACTGACCTACAAATTAATAATGTTGTCGGGAAAGGGGATATATCGTCGTATTTTTCCAGAAGAAAACAGCAGAGGTAAAAGACCATGTTTTTGGCACCGATGTGTTATATTATCGCCCTAGTGCGATAAAGTACCATGTCAATACTAATTGATGGAAGGAAATGTATTGTTTTAGCAAAAAGAAGACATTATTTAAATTCGATGGGTCCTCGAGCGCCCTTATCTTAAGCAACGCTTTAAAGTCATCGAAAAAGGATAAGGTTTTGATATGTACACCCCATCCAAACAACATACTGATACTGTTCATTCCGTTTATGTGTTTCACCGAAGACATAGGGCAATTGTTAGGTACGGACATAACCTTCTGAATTAAGAAGCCGTGACATTGAAATCTGGCAACACTGCCGTTAATGTACGTCAGCCGCCATTTTAGTTGATCTGTCAAGTCGATGTCGCCGGTCGCGAAATATATTTTGCAGTTAATTTTTATGATATTAAGTACAGATATTTATTAAAACGTTAATAGGGTGTTTCCTGGGTTTGTGTAGAAGATTGTTGAGTGTTTGCGATACTATACCTCACATATTTCATCAGTAATCGTGTGTTAACCCGCCGACCGGCTTTCTCATAAGAACGTCCTGGCGTGTGAATATTATTCAGAGTTCGTTAAAGTATTATTTGCGTTACAATTTGAATTGAATACCGGAAAGCAGGTATTTTTTAAAATAGTGTGTGCTCTTCTAGTTTGTGACAAAAATGTTATTTCTTTGGTATAAAATTGTGGCTTTACTGTTTTAGATATAATAACAGATAACCATAGAATTAATCGGTCAATGTTTTCAAATTTAACAAATAATTTAACTTTTTTCCCAAATCCTAATAGTCCTGGTAGTAAAATATTTGTCAGTTATGATTTTGTACATATATTTAAAAATATAATAAATAATTGGCGCAATCTAAAAAATTTAGACAACACATTCGTATATCCCGATTTTGAAAATTTTAATGAGATTAAACATGCAAAATTCCAGGACATTAAAAGTATTTTTAATAAAGAAATACATCTGGTATTAAAGAAAGCATACAAACTTAATCATAAAACGGTCTATCCCAACAATCTCGACAGGCAAAGAGTTTACTTAGCAGACAATATATGCGACTATTCTTTTACATTTTAAATTCCATTCCATTTCCAAATACATTAAAATAACATTTGGCAACAGCGCATCGCTGGTCTCTTCAGGGCTTCTTAATACAGAAGGTTATGGTACGGATAAAAGAAATGAAATTTTAAAAAATGTGTTTTTATTTGCAAACACCTTCCAGGGATGTCACATGGTACATGTTCCCTCTACAAGTATATAACGCAACATATATCGAACGTGTATCTAAAAAGGAAGTCTGATGAAATTATCGAACAAATAGAAAGTGCTTTTAAGGCCTCCGACGCTTGGAAGGGCACCGTTCTTCTAGATTTATCCGCCGATTATAAGCCGCTTCTTATGGTTAGTCCGCTAGTTAAAAATGTGAAAAAATACGGGAAACTTTCAATTTGTGTGCCCTTAGTTGTGAAAATTCTACCAATCCTTAATTTTCAGAGTACAGTAACCGTGGAGAGATGCATCAGAGAATGGAAGGCGGTGCTGCAAGCTCTACCCCTGTACAGCGAGAAAATAGCGGAATATTCGGTGATGGCGCTGCGAGAGTACAAAGACACTTGCTACGCTGCTTATAGAGGAATCGTCCAGCCACATTCCGAAGACAAGAGGATATGCAGCGCGGCGTGGTTGAAGGATGACGATATTAACAGGTTTTTGAAGTAAGCCTGGCAACGTCTACGACATTTGTTTTGTGAATCCCATAAATATTTTTTTTTGTTTCATAGGTCCTTGCCCAACTGGCTAAATTTAAAGGCGCAGCAGGAGTTTCATGCGAGAAGTGAAAGAGGTTGGTTATAATTTAATAATTTGCTATTCTAAACACGTTCAACTGTGTCACGGATTCCTTTTTACAGGTCGACGAATTTTACAAGATCAGCCGTCCGAGGAGGAAAGTCCCGAAGACGTTCGAATGAGAAATAGGAAGGAAGCGGAGATATTGGCTAGTAATTTAGGAGAAGGAGGTATTACTAAACAACTTTGAGATATATTAAAGGTCGTTTTACGTGCTGCAAGATCTCTTGCATCTACAGTATGTAAAACAGCCATTATACGATCTTTTTTTTGTATAGATATTTGAAGGTTTTACATTGTTACAGGGGTTTCGGCCGGCGAGATCTTGTCCGATATGTCTCTGTTGAAGGAACTGGCAACGTTGCAAGAAAGCATGGCAAGTGTATTTCAACAAATTCTTGATAGTATCTGAAAAATTGTTTAAAAAATGAAAAATCGTTTGCAGGAATGGTTTTCGGTCAGAATGTTTCAATATACGAGCGAGTTCCGACTGGAGCCGTCCATGCTATCCCCGCCCAAACCGGACAATAATAATCACGGCGATCTGATGCCTCCCGTGTCGAGTTCAACGCTGCACCAGCTGACCGGCATAGCTCAGGAGTTCGACGAACTGGCCAATACGTGTCTACTCTTATTACACTTGGAGGTTAGTTATGTACATACACAGAGAAGTTATCATTCCATCTGAAATATTATTTGTAGGTTAGGGTGCAGTGCTTCCACTATTTACTGGCTCAAGCGCATCACAGCAAGGAGACGCACGAGCCGGACCCGAAAGTGTTGGAACTGAGCCGGGTGTTGGCTAATGTAGACGAAGCCATGACTTCCAGCTTACATCCTAGGAAGTGCAAGGTAAGTCATAACCGGTCTTTCGGCTCGTTCTCCTGTTTATTTCATTCCCCATCTTTTCAGTACATTTTCGAAGGATTGGGACACCTGATAGCGAAGATCTTGATAAGTTCCGCTCAATACATGCAGATCATCGACGATTTGGGAATTCAACGGATGTGCAGGAATATTTTCGCGCTGCAACAGACCCTGACCAACATAACCATGACAAGGGAAGTGGCCCTGGACCACGCCCGACACTACTTCGAACTCTTCTTCCAAAGTCCGGAGGTAATAATTTTTTAGCGCACATTTGGTCCGGGAAAGAAATATTTGTTCTTTTATAGGAAATCCTCAATGGCCTAGTGGACAAGGGCCCCGAATTCAGCGAATTGGAGTACATGAACGCATTACAGCTGTTGAACAGGAGTCATAAAAGCAAAGACTCCACGTCCGTGACTGTTCATTTGGAGCGGCTGTCGGACATATTGGGTGAAGTCGGAGTTACCGTATAGTCGTAGCTTTATTGTACAGTTTCGTGGCCTTGTTACGGCCGTTGCGGGCGGGACACTTTCGTTCGTCTGAAACGGCCGTTGATGAAATAAAATTAGGATTAAAAATGTAGAAAAACTATAAAATTTAATAAGATTAATTTGCAACTAACTTTCTGTTTTTTCGCTTCGCTGCAGGGCCGTCACCAGGGAGGGGTTAATGGGATGTAGTCCTGGTTACGCCCCTGCTTCATTCTACCTCTTCGTGTTCCTCCTTCAGTGTTGGTTGTCAGGAAAAAATAAACTAAAATTATCGTTGAACACTTTTATTGTTCTTGTACTTTTTAACTGAGATAAGTAAGGTACTGAGATTGGTACAAAATGGTAACTAAGTGGTAACCTAACTTAGTTCATTCTACATGTACAGTTTTTTAATCGTACAACATAGTAAAGCATCATAGCAATTATTCTATTCCTTATAGTTTAAAATGTGTATATATACAAAAAAAAATCGGTGTATTCACAGAAGATTAAATAGAGGAGTATGTGTCTTCTTAAATAAGAGAATAACGTAATACTATTAGGTATTAGTACGAAACTATTAGTCTACCGTCTACAATAACTTACTAGGATCGGGTATACTTCGTGTAATAAGCATTAAAATAATATGTAGAACGAACCAGCCATCGAGTGCAGATGTCTGGATCGACCTATCCATCCCCTTCAAAATAAACTCCTGGACAAAATTAACGCAACATCATAAATTTGCCATATTTTTGATCCGATTTGAATGATTTTTTTTGTATTGTAGGTTGGTTCCTTGACAATGTCATAGGTTTCGCTGTTTATGATAAAAATTCAATTTTCGATTTATACTGGGTGTACTAATAATGCTATGATTTTTTCTTCCGAAAATTCGCATCACCCTGTGGAGTATATAAGCAACCGAAACATACCGCAGTCGACATTAAACGGTAGGTCCATCCTTCCCCAACATTTTCTTCTTTGGTTTACTTCATTATCTCTGTTATTAAAGGAGATACGCCGTTTTATAGCGTAACATGTTTTTATAGACTTTAATATTCAACACATTCATTGTTGAATGTTTTCAAGTCGACTATGGACTTTTTCTGACATTGCAAGCGATGTGTCGGCAGATGTTGTCTGTGATAAAGTTACAAAGGTCCAATAAATTCGCCATAATGATAAAAACTGCTCGGAAACTGCTTATTAAACGTTCGTTTCGTATGCCCAGTTGCCCGACGAGTATTTTACTCTTGAAACCTACTGGAAAACATTTAACAATGAATGTGTTGATTATTAAAGTCTATAAAAACATGTTACGCTATAAAACGGTGTATCTCCTTTAATAACAGAGATAATGAAGTAATCCAAAAAAGAAAATGTTGGGGAAAGATGGACCTACCGTTTAATGTCAATCGCAATATGTTTCGGTTGCTAATATACTCCACAGGGTGATACGAATTTTCGGAAAAAAACATAGCATTTTTAGTAAACCCAGTATAAATCGAAAATTAAATTTTTATCATAAACAGCGAAAACTGACATTGTCACGGAACCAACCTACAATACAAAAAAACTCATTCAAATCGGATCATAAATTCAGAAAAAAAATAGCATCAAAAATATGGAAAATTTAGAAGTTTATATATACTTTACATATAAAAACTAATTGCTTAAACTATTACCAATTACTTGTAAACAAATTATACCCGACATCTTTACACCTTCATCATTTACCTACAGGAGGTAAGTACTCCCTTGTAGGTTGCTGCGTCGAGCCGCCAGGTCCCTGCGAACTTGGATAGCCCCCACCAGTCTGTCCGCTGGGATTCGTTTGCTGATTGCCAGGTTGTGAACCTGGATACTCTTCGTTAGTTTGCCCACCGGGATACCCGCCACTAGGTTGCCGATTGCCTGGGTAACCGGGCTGTTGGGATTCAGGGAATTGCCCTGCGTTTGGGCTTCGTCCGGGCTGAGTTTGGCCGGGTCTTGGTGGCAAATAGCCGGGTCCTTGAGTCGATTGCACACCGCCAGGGGTCGGGAACGGTCCGAAAGGTGTTTGAGTCGAGCTTCCTGGGCCTGAGGATGTTGGGGGGCCACTAGGTTCGAAGGAAGGTCCTTGAGGGCGACCTTCTGGATACCCTTGGTTTCCTGTAGGCTGATAACTTGGAGCTTGAGGTGATTGAGAAGGTCGCTGAGGTCCCTGAGCAGAAGGTCGCCGAGGACCCTGAGCTTGTGATCCTGGATAGGATGAAGGGAAAGTGGAAGGATACCCAGGACTTGTAGTAGTTCCGCCTGTTAAATTAGGAGGAAAATAATTATAGAATTAGAGTTATACAATATACAAATAAATAGTACAGTTCTGAATTAATCAATGTGTTATCATTACCTTGGGGCCCTACAGGTCCTGACGATGGATACCCAGCGGTAGTTCCAGGACCAGAAGGTCGCCCTGCATTTTGTTGATAGCCTCCGCCTGATTGAAAACCTGGTCTCTGTGTTTGTCCACCGGAGCTGCTAGGCTGCTGATAACCTCCTTGGCCCTCCGGTTGATAATTTTGTCCTTGTGGCCTTTCAGAGGGATACCCTTGGGCACCACCTTACAAGACAAGAATTTAAAATCCAGTTACAACAACAAAAAACCTATACAGCGTGTGTGAAAATATTGGCACCATAAAAAAAAAATTTTCATATATTATACATTAATTTATTTTGATCTCTCACCTTCAGGTTGATATCCTCCTGGTCCTGGAGTTCCACTGGTTCCTGGTCCTCCTGTTGGTCCCTGTCCTCCTTGCGATCCTTCAGCTGATGCGGGGTACCCATCTACACGTTGCCCTGGGAATCCAGCGGTGCCACCACCAGGATATCCTTCCCCGGACGGTATAGCGCCCGTCTGTTGCTGAGCGCCAGTAATTGAATAGTCATAAATTTTCGCGTTCACATTATACAAGGAAGGTGCAGAATTGCAGTCAAATTGGTTCCACCAGACGCAAACCAGGTATTCCTGATGGAAGATGGTTCCGTTGGGACAGAGAAAATCATATGTCTTGTTGTTTGCGCAAATGTGGAAGACTTGGCATCTAGAAATTTAAAAAAATGGTATGGTATTTTGTTTTAATAATATGCATGAATTTATGTTTTATTAGTACCTTGTTTCTACGTCTGCAAAATATCCAGGATACTGTTGTTGGTCACACCTGAATGAAGTTTCGGGGACGTACGACAATATAGGATAGTCCTTGTCGGGCTCGCCAGGAATAGCGGAGTAATCGCCTTCCTCTTCCGGGGATTGCGCAAAGCCACCTTCTCTACCGGGTCCAGGGAATCCACCTGGCCCTGTTGGTCCTACACCAGGTTGAAATCCACCCTGTGAGTCGCCAGGTTTGCCGCCTTGGCCTGGAAACGATTGTCCTCCAGGATATCCTCCCTGAGATCCTTGACTTTCAGGAGTCCCGGGATATCCTCCTTGAGGTCCTTGATTACCAGGAGAACCGGAATATTCTCCTTGAGGCTTCTGATTTCCGGGAGCCCCGGGATATCTCCCTTGAGATTGACTTGGGTATCCACCTTGTTGTACTTGCTGGCCTGGGTATCCACCTTCAGTTCCTTGTCCACTGGGATATCCTGACACAAGAAAAAACAACGTCCAATATGCAAAAAAGAAAATGTTACTTATTACTGTAAACGGTATAACTGACCTGTAGGTCTTTGTCCACCAGGTCTAGATGGATAGCCTCCTTGAGGTCCTTGTGAAGATTGTCCGGGTTGGAAATCGGTGTCCGATGGCTTTGTGGTAGGCGAAAGGAACTGTCCCGAAGATTGACCTGACGGGGAATATCCTCCTGCGAAAGCAAAGAAAATGTGAAGGTAATACTAATTTACATACAGGGTGGTTGATTAGTGAGAGGAAGTCAAATATCTCCGTTGTTCTTAAAAATATCGAAATTTATTAAATGCAAAGGCTCTAGGATAAATAAAAGCGCACATTTTAAAAATAATTTTGGAAAAACAGGATGCTTCAAAAAAAACGGGGCATCATATAAGTATTTTTTTTTAAATATACCCAACCCCCCCCCCCCCCCCCCCCCCCCCCCCGAACAAACCCGAACAAACCCGAACAAACCCCCATTTATTTTTATCTCATCGAATTCGGCATAAAATTTTACATAAGATATGCTATTTTATTTTGGTGATTTATACGACGTTGCCAGATTATTCAATTTTTCCTAAAATTTTCTCGAAAACATATCAAAAAAATTATTTTAAAATATTACTTTTAAACTAAAATAGAAATTTTTATAAACCTTAGAGGTCTCCGAATAATTTTACTAAAAGAAAGCATCAATATCGTATACAGGGTATTTTTTACATCGGTTTCAAATGGACCCCCCCTGTATATTATTATGTCAGTTTACAGATAATTTCAACCTCCTTAAATAGGTAAACCGGTAAAAGGTAAGGTAAGGTAAGGTAAATAGGTAAAAAGGTAAATTAAAACCAAAATAAAATAGCATATCTTATGTAAAAAATTTTATGTCGAATTCGATGAGACAAATAGAAACGGGGGGTACTATTTAAAAAAAATTACTTATACGATGCCCCGTTTTTTTTGGAGCATCCTGTATATCCAAAAATATTTTTAAAATGTGCGCTTTTATTTGTCCTAGTACCTTTGTATTTAATAAATTTCGATATTTTTAAGAACAACGGAGATATTTGACTTCCTCGCACTAATCAACCACCCTGTATTCATTAAGAGCCATTACATTTATTTTGTCCGTTAGAATATGATGCTTATAGCATAAATAGTGTTTAATTCGTTATAATCATATAATATACCTTGTTGACTGGGACTGGGTGTTGCGTAAGATGAGTCCGTGCCAGGATAAGGTGTGGGGGATGGTTTTGGAAAACCACCCTGCTGACTGGAACCAGGTCCTTGCTGGAATGAGGGACCTGATGGTCGACCTGCAGCTGGGTATCCTTGAAAATATAAATATAGGTACAATACGTTTTTAAAACAAGCCCGAACAAACTCTTATTCTTATATGTGGAAGAAAAGTAATAAAAGCTTCAAAACTGTTAATTTTATCGCAAAAGGATCGTTTATAATGATATTAATCATATGTAGCTAATAACTAACCATTCAATTTGTTTAAGTTCCCACAAAACCTATAATTTTGTGCTCGCGTAAAATTTTCTTATGCTAATTAAATATAGAGGACCCGTACGTTTCACATGATTACTCTTATCCAACAACTTAGTTTGTCCCGACCTTTCGTGCCGATATAATCATTATAATCGGCAAATTATTCGACAGGCTCCGAATTACCGTCATTTATGAAATAAGTGTACGGTATAAAGACCCACTTCATTGCTTCAGCAATATACAGTATGTTTATAGTGCGGGATATTTTGGTACCTGTTGGTTCGGCACCAGTAAATCCGCCACTCCCTGGAAAGGCAGTAGTCGAAGTGGGATATCCGCCAGGTCCTTGAGGAAATCCACCTGGTCGCCCAGAGGACGGATACCCGCCTTGCGATTGCTGGGTTGCTCCAGGATATCCACCACTTGAAGAGGGTGTGGTGGGATAACCTCCGGGTCGCTGAAAAGTCCCTGGGGTCGATGTTCCCGGGCTCGGGTAGCCATTTCCGCCACCTGACGGGTATCCACCGCTAGAACTTGGGTAGTCGGCGGGGGTGGGAGTCGGATATCGACCTGGAGCAGACGTGGGGAAACCGTTTTGGGTGGGCCCCACTGCTGGCGCTTGAGTTCGGTCTCCTTCAAAGGGTTTTTGCGGTGGCGGATAGTTGTAGCCTTGTTGACCCTAAACAATTCGAATATTTATTAGATTTAGAAATAATTTCGTTATTTTTTGCATCTGCAGCAGAAAACTCGTCCTATGAAATAATTGTTAATAGCACTTACCGAGGTATTTGTCGTTACCGATAACAATGCTGAAAAACAAATAGTTTAATTAGTTAATTTAAAATAATCGAGCGAAGACATAGTACATCTTTACATTTAATAAAATGACCCAATCCGAGTGTATCCGATACAGGCAGTGGCGGCTCGTGACCTATGATAGAGGGGGTTCACAAGTATGGTGAAATTATTTTTAAAATTTTATTTTTGCGTAACGACCAAACAATTACTTTCTAGGCGTTTTAAATGTAGAAAGAAAAAAAGTAATAAGAAAACGCGCTGGGATTTATTTTTTAATTTTACACAAGGAAATACAACTTTTGGAAGAAAGGTTTTCTTAGTGTGTATAGTGCTTAAACGTAAAGTCCGTTCGTCGGTTCTTAATTGTGGAAAATTGATCAATAACAGCCTCATTAAGTTTGGAATACCCTCTATAAATTTTTTTCATATATTTCATTTTTAAACTTTCTAATAAAGTCCCTAGATTTACCCTTTGTGGTCTGCGTTAAATAAATTTCGGGTTTAGGTCTTCCCGCATTCTTCACTTCAATTTTTTCCTCCAAACTCAAAGAGCTAAAGTTATTTTTTAAATAGTCCACCGTCAAACTATTAATTTTAACTTAATAAATATATAAATTAAAACATACACGCTCGAATTTCTAACACACACGAACAGACAACAGTGCACTGTGCGCCTTTTCCATGTTAAATCGCCATAGCCCCCCTGCCACCCGCCACCTGTTACTACAGAGAAACGGCACTACTTAATCGCACGTGCGAGCAAGTCTCGTCATAATCGTCAGTAACCTCGACTGAGGCACGGTTGCCGGATCGAGAGCCTATACTATACAGTTTGGTTAACGGTACGATAAAATATTAGGGTGGGTGGGACTTTCAACGATAATTGACGGTACGATAAAATATTAGGGAGGGTCGGGCTTTATACGATAAATAATATTCGATGAATATAAATTAATATTTGTTTATTCGTTTTGGGGGTGCACGTGCGCACGTGCTCCTGTGGGAGCACCGCCACTGGATACAGGATATAATTTAAATCGTAAAGTTCTTAATTTATCATCATAATAATGCTTTATGATGAATTGCACAATTCTCTGTTACGTTATCCCTCATTACTTATAAATTTTTTTAGATAAACATATTTGGGACGACAATTATGACTGTCGTCATTTGTTTAATAGTTGCCAATTTTTAATTTTTTTCATTAATTATCTCTCGTCATTAGTGCTCAGTTTTACCATTTTTTTTCGGTACAGGGTCTGCCGAATTAAAAAAAATCTGCGTCCTGGAAAAGGTCCGCGTTCTTGCGAATTGTTTTTCTTAAATCGGCGTTTATGGGAACAACTGGATGTCTGTGTCTCGGTTTGTCGCAAACTTTCGTTTCAAAGTTGAAGTTTACACACACGGATGTAAAATATTTGAAAACCTTACCATTATATAATATTGGCGGCGTCAAGAGTTAAAAAAAATTATCTGTTTATTATACACATGTATACAGATCTGATTCGTAAGAAAAAATACATATGTAATGCATTCTGGTACCTGCATCACGATAGATTGCAAAATTCTTTTCACGTAACGATCGCTTTTAAACGAATTAAAAATATTCTGATTGCAATTATGTATTCTTTTGTGTGAATGAGCACGCCATCTAAATGACATGAAAACGCACATACCGGTATATTTATAATGTTAATTATTATAATGATATTCAAATAGCAGCCCACATTTTTCCTGCTTTTTTTTAACAAATAATTTAATATAAACATAGGTATATCAATAAGTTTATTGAGTTTTCCCACGTTTTCGTAGAATTTAAAATAAGTTGCTTTATCGGCAAAGAAGTTAAACATTTCCCAAAGTGATTGATGTGTTTGTTTTTCGTAAATTTTAACTATGTGGAAATACTGATCGCTCTAGTTGATCCTTACAATAGTCGATAATGTTGATAACGATATAAAAAAAACCTTAGCTTAAGAAATCGACCAGTAAATTATCATTACAAGTAGATTTCTCATATTCTTAGAACAATATTATTGTATCTTTGAAGCCAGCCCTTTTATATAACAAATTATGGTACATACCTATTCCCAGCCATATCCATCCCATGTTTAGTGCCTAGAAAAAAATAAAAGTACCAGTTAGTGACGTAAAAGTTACAGCAAAGAATACTCTTCTTCAGTTTTATACCCCTACGTATAGGCTCCTTTTCTCACCAAAGATGAATAGAAACTAGAAAGACAACCTATTGTATTAGGGTCCAATTCCTGGATACATATAGTATACGACAAGAATTTATTTTGCAATTACTTTTGGTGGTGATTCACTTAAAAAATTTTCATAATTTTTTCAAAAATCATAATTTTTATTCGGCGTTCTGTGCCTGCAAAGAAGATAATAATTTACGAAGTTCGATTTAATAATCTAAATTACCCCCTGATTGAAAACATTTTAACCCTGTAAACAGTGTAAGCGCGAGCTAACCCATTCCGGTCAATCTTAGTAAAAAATAATATAACAATTCACACGTCCATCTTTCACTTCACGATAAAATCCACTTTTCTGCGAGAAAAATACACTTTGCTCCCAGCAGGGGTGAAAAGTTCATTTAAACGCCCCCATCAGGAGGGTCGAAAAACTTACTTTTGCAAATCGACTTTAAGCAAGGGAATGTTTTTTTAAGACTAACGACTTACCATTATAAAGTATGTTTATATATTGATTTACCCCTGTGTTATGGTTCACCCACTAAACCAAAATGCGATAGATGAGGTAATCCGCGCGGTCGAAGAGGGGCGATCGTCTATGAAGATTCTCGGATGAACGCCGAGAAGATTTGGGAGCTTGAAGATAGTTTATTCTGCTCGTGCTTTTTATGATTTCTACATGGTATATGATCAAATAAAAGCTGTTTCGCATTTTCTTTAATATAATAATAGGCCCCAGACTACTGCACAGAGAAGGGTGAAATTTTGCATGTAGATCGGCATTAATCCTATCTAAAACCGGATTTTCTTTGAGAAAATTTTTACTAAATAATCAATTGATATTATATTTCAATTTTTGCGCTATTAATTTTCAAATCTTCAATGAATTCGGGGAGTATTTAAATCTAACCATCCAGGGTGCATAATAATATAAATATACGTGGTGAAGAGAACGAACGTTTCTTAATTTAATAGGAGTCACGAAAAGTGCAAAAGATTCGCAAATCAATTCAGGCGACGGTGTACCAAAAGTTATACAGTATGTCCACGGATGGGGTCTACAAGAGGACAAATGGACTAAAAATTGAAAGATACGAAAAAAAGTCACTCTTAATAAACGTTTTTGCTTGTCTAGAAAATACGATTCATCATAAGAAACTTCAATTTTTTTTATACAGGGTGGGTAAAAACTGCAAAAATGTTATTTTGCTTAAGAGTAAACGTACACTTTATTTTGAAAGATACGGAAAAAAATCACTCTTAATGAATGTGTTTTCTACACAACGAACCAAAGTAGAACAATTCATTAAAAGGTTTATGTCCCAAAAAGTATTCTCTGGCACACCTCTGACTGGTGAACCTAGTTAAAATAATAATGACACTTAAGGTGATAGGTACTTGTTGTCAATGTCTTTATTTAATGAAGTTATTATTTAAGTAGAAATGCTATCTACTGAACAAAGAGTTTTTATAATACAATGTTATGGGGATGGTCAAGTTTCATACCGCTACGTCATGGGACAATTTACCGAGAAATTTGTAGGAATCCCAATAACTAGGATGGCAATCTGCAAGTTAATAAACAAGTTCAAGAGAACTGGTCGGTTTTGGGCCTCAAAAAAAAAACAAACAAATACGACCATGATGATGCTGCTAGTCTTAGTTCTTCATTATGTTGAAGAAAATCCTATGACGTCCCTTAGAAATCGTGTTATTCAGTTGGAAGTTGTGAAAAAAAGTCAACAAATTCAGAAGATCCTTAAAGCAAATAAATTGTATCCGTATAAACCGCACTTTAATCAATGATTGGAAGAGGGAGACGACGCGAAACGACTTGATTTTTGATTGTGGATAGAGGACAAAATTTTAAGTGGAAATGTTGATTTTTATAAACGTATCATGTTTTCTGATGAAAGTACATTTTCAACAAATGGAATCGCCGTTGTAACCCAGCACGTTAGGTACTGGTCTTTAGCAAATACCGAATTCAGAATTATGACGAGAAGGCAATATTTCACAAAAGTGAACGTGTGGTGTGCGATATCCATCCATGCATGGCATTATAGGGCCATATTTTTTTGATAACACGTGCAATAGATTATCATATTTAGAAATGCTGGATACATTATTCAATGATGAACTCGAAAATCTACCATTAAATTTTCGACAAAATATGTATTTTCAGCAAGATGGTTGTCCAGCCCATTTCGCTCGTGAGGTTAGAGAATGGCGTGACCGCAGATTTGGTCCAAGGTGGATTGGCAGGAAGGGCTCAGTTTTGTGGCCCCCAAGAAGTCCCGACTTAACCTTGGCCGATATGTTTTTTTGGGGCCGTTTAAAACAAATTGGTTTTGCAACCGCAATACCAAATGATATTGAAGTGCTGAAGGGCAGAATTATCCAGGCTGTCCAATCGATATCTCAGGAAGAAATCAGAAATTCTTTCACTTATTTGAGAAAGCAATTAGAAAAATGTGTCGAGTATGGGGGTGGAGTTTTTGAATTATGAAATCGGTATCGTATTCTTTTCATGTTAATAAAAATGTTCGTATTATTATTATTATTATTATAATTACTTCATTAAATAAAGACATTGACAACAAGTATCGCCTATTCGTTATTCAAGTAAAGACGTTTATTAAGAGTGACTTTTTTTCGTATATTTCAAAATAAAGTATGTTTACTCTTAACTAAAATAACATTTTTGCAGTTTTTACCCACCCTGTATAAAAAAATTGAAAGTTTCTTATGATGAATCGTATTTTCTAAAGTCTGTTTCGTTGCCGTTGATAGCTCGATACCCTCATTAAAGATTCAAAACAAGGGCCCGGTGGCCTAAAATATTTTACCTATAAAATGGCCTTTTTACGTACATCTAGCATAAAGATGAAGAAATTTTGACCTATTCCACCGGGTAACAGATAAAGTAACAATAGAGCCATAAAATGAAATGAAAGGATAATGATTAAAACGGCCCATCATGGTCGGAGAGTTGGGTTTTTAATGTAACCGCTTATTATTTTATTTAAATGTAATAGATTTTATGATTTTATGAATTTATTTACAAGAAAACTAATTTATTTACAGATCAAAAAATATTGACAATTTCAATAATTATAACTCGATAAAATGGTCCTCAGAAGAATCTGAAGAGTCATCATGTCCTACGCTTATTACTAAAGGCTCAATTTCCATAGTTGTGTCAATTACGTTGTCAAGTTCCCACATTTTTTGTTCCTCTACTATAGCATGTTTTATGGCGTTTTGCCAATTTTCTGATGACACATTTGCTAAAGAATGAAGCAAGAGGTGTCGCACTTCTTGCATTTTAAAAGTTTTGTTATTTCTAGCAACATATCCTTTTACTTGAGCCCATATTAATTCGATAGGATTTAGCTCACAATGGTAAGGTGGTAAACGGAGCACTATAATACCTCGATCTCTTGCCATCTCGTCAATAACATACTTTTTATACTGTGATTTATGTAGCCTAACAATATCCAAAAGTTCTTTTTTTACCATGGTATTATCGTAACTCAATTCCTTTCGTTGTAACCAGTTTACGATTTCCGCCTTTTTCCATGAAGTTGTGGGAAGATTCTCTTTTAGCCTAGAGTGATAGCTGGCATTATCCATCACTATTACAGAATTAGCGGGAATGTATTCTATCATTTGCTTAAAATATTCCTCGAAAACATCAGCAGTCATTTCTTCATGATAGTCTTTAGTAGAATTCGACTGGAATTGTAATAATCCTTGATCCAAAAAGCCATTTGAACTTCCTATATGAGTTATAATAAGTCTGCGTCCCTTTCCAGATGGTGGTCTAAGTCCTGTTGACCAGCCTTCCATGACAGCTTGTCGAGAACTTAGGATATTTTTATCTTGCCAAACTTTAGATACGGTGTGCCCTTCGTTCAGCCAAGTTTCATCCAAATAGAAAATGTTTTTGCCTTCGCTGCGGTATTTTCGGATGGACCTTAAGTATTGACGTCTCCAGCAAATAATATCTGCTCTATCAATAAGAAAAGATTTTCTGTTTTGCTTCTCCCATCGAAAGTTCATATCATGAAGTATTTTCCATAGTTTCGTTCGTGATAGCTGTGGTAAGTCCTCGTCGTAGTTAATGGCTTGTAAAATTTTGTCTATAGTTGGTATTTCCTTGGCAAAATAAAAACTATGTACTTTTCTTCTAATACCATTTTTAATGAAATTGTCAATTTCTAACGGTTTCTTTCCTGGGAGTGGTTTTGGCTCACTGAGGTTCTTAGATTTTCTTTCACGCAAGAACCTATATATAGTAGCCTCTCCAACTCCTACCATATTGGCACACTCTGCAATGATGCTACGAACATCACTTGCAGGTTTCTGGTACACTAGAGCATCATGCACGTTTAATATTAATGTCTTTTCTCGGAGAGAATATGCACTCTTGCTAATTTGACGAAGACACGTTGGCGAAAAACTTGAAGCCATTGTTACAAGTATAGGAAATAATTCAACTTTGAGATAATGCAGTATCTAAATACAACTAAATACATAGTTTGACAAACGCACATCAAATGGCGTAATAACATCCTAAAGCAGGCAAAAATAGGTAAATTAATTACCCCTGTTGTACCTACTTTAACCCTAATCCTACTTAACAATGGACAGAGGCCAATTTTCTTATTAAATAAGGTAATTACTATTGGCAACGCCTATGGTTTACGGTTGTTTTATGGCTTCAACCCTCGATATGAGCTATCAACTGCAACAAAACGGACTTTAGACAAGCAAAAACGTTTATTAAGAGTGACTTTTTTTTCGTATCTTTTTGTCCATTTGTCCTCTTGTAAACCCCATCCGTGGACATACTGTAGAAGACGGACGCATTTATTTTATATAAGCATTATTTTAGATAAGTGCGGGCACTATGTTCAGCGGTTGTTACAAAAAATGTATGCAGGACTATCCTCCCCACACACTTGAAAGTCTCGAAAACAAACATTAATTCGATCAATTGATACATAAGTAACTTTAACCATGCAAAATTTCAGCTCTCTACGTTAAACGGTTTTTGAGAAAACTCTGTCATAAGTTTAATTCTTTGTAAGTGTGCTCTCTGTGTCTAAAATATTGGGTATAGACTACGGAACGCTCAAAACATGCATTTGAGAAAGTATTTATGTTTCGACTGTCGTTACTTTCGCAGGTGATAGTACAATTGATATCTTACTAGTCCATCGAAAGTTTATAACCTTTCCTTACGTTTTGTTAGATTCGATTGTTTCGGATTTTCGTACGTCTTTACATCTCACGGTAAAAAAAAATGGATTGAACCTTCTCAAGGTCGAGTAGGTACCATCATTATATCACTGGTGTGGTACACATACCAGAAACATGGGATAATTACGATTATAATTGCCAATTTTTATATGTCAAGTCGTTTAACTGCATAAATTAAGTTCCTGGTGTTTTTATTTCACGACAAGAGTTTTATATTCAAATATAGTTTTTTGTACCCATAGAAATAATATACAGGGTGGCCCATCGAAAACAGTCCAGCAAGGTTTACGGCTGTGTACGTGAAAATTTTTAAAAAAATCGGACCCGTAAACTTGTGTTTTCAGGGGGACACGTTTCACTATTAGTTTCATCCCTGTAACCTCAACCCCCCTAGTGGGGGCGGCTACCGTCCTTGTTTTTTCAAATGGGAACGGGTATGTTGTGATACATCTTTTTAAAGGGCATTAAATTCTCTTTAAAATGGCGCTTCGTTTTGTAAATTTGAGCTACGCGCCGCCGAGCAACGGAAATTTCAAACATTTCACTGCACCTCTTATCAAGTACACAGGTTTGTGCGTAAACAATTTTTTTTAAGTATTAAGTATCAGTTAATTCAACTTTATCTTCAGAAAAGTGGTTGATCCAGATCTACATACGTTATTTGGAAAAAAAATTGATTTTTATGCCCTTTAAAAAGATGTATCACAACATACCCATTCCCATTTGAAAAAACAAGGACAGTAACCGCCCCCGCTACAGGAATAATATTAACAGTGAAACGTGTCCCCCTGAAAACACAAGTATATGGGTCCGAGTTTTTTTTTTAATTTTCACGTACACAGCCGTAAACATTGCTGGACTGTTTTCGATGGACCACCCTGTATATTTTACTATATATTTGTTCATTTGGTACAGGGAGGACGAAAATTACGACGACAACAAACATTATGTAGGGTATCTCGTGCGCGTCCACTTGATATTTCAAAAATAATATTATCAAAAATAGTTTTATCAAAAAATATCTATTAACAACAAAATTGTTCAATCATATTAAGTTTAGATAAAGAAAACCCTTGAAAGGATGGTATATTGTACGTACAATATTTGTCGTTCTTAGTTTAATTTGTCGGTAGTGATCGTCGATACGTGCGTCGAGATTTAAAAAAAATATTTTTTTCAAAATGTTTCTCTTCCGGGTGGTGTTCTTGATGGGATCAACAGGACTGCTGGTATTAGGGTATCCAATGGTAAGCTATTCAGGAATTCATGTGACATACAAGAAGCAAATTTATTGATTCTGTTGTTTTTGGTCCTAGCAACAAAAACAAGTGTAAAAAATGTTTTTCTATCTTTTCAGATAAATATTGTAGATGGAGATACTGCCGAGCCAAATTCTTTACCCTACCAAATATATTTGAAATTTGAAGATTCTTTAGAACAGTGGGACTGCGGTGGGTCCCTTATCTCTGAAAATTACGTATTAACAGCTGGCTACTGCACTTTAGATCGCGATGGGTAAATATCCTTAAAACGAAAACATAAACCGAGATTTAAAAAAAATGTTTATATAATTCACAGTCTATAAATGCAAATGAACCGGTTTCAATAGAATAATCTCGCTTAGATTGTTCCGTATTTGAATGTTTTTCATATTAATATTATTTTCTAGAACTGACAAAAAGGTAACGATATATTTAGGAGCCCATAACGTCAGTCAAGTTAAGGAAGAAAACCGAATCGAAATGGAAACTACGGAAATTATTACACACGAAAACCTAAAAAACAGTGAGTCAGAATCTCAAAACTAATCGGAGGAAGCTGTAGTCTATTTTTTAAATATCCTAATAAGCAAATCGGTATTTACAGTTTATTAAGTTCCTTATTGTAATGATTAGACGTTGATTTTTCTAAAGATTTATCCAAAAATTACATTTAAGGACAACGTGGTACTAATAACATTGGCCTGGTGAAACTCCCCGAACCCGTAACATTCACCCCGGCCATCCAGCCAATCGGCTTGGGTTCCAGAGACCAAGCAGACGACTTGGTCAACGTCACTGGCCAAGTAAGCGGGTGGGGTTCCACCGAGGGTATGTTGTATACGGAGCCCGACGTTTTGCACGTCGCCGAGATATTGATAATCGAAGATTACCACTGCGGAGATGTGACCGTTTTCGATGAGAACACTCAAATTTGTGGTACTCATAGAAATCATTCGATGTCAAGTAAGTTTAAAGATAAAAATTTTAAAAAATATACAGTATGTCCACGGATGGGGTTTACAAGAGGACAAATGGACTAAAAATTGAAAGATACGAAAAAAAGTCACTCTTAATAAACGTTTTTGCTTGTCTAGAAAATACGATTCATCATAAGAAACTTCAATTTTTTTATACAGGGTGGGTAAAAACTGCAAAAATGTTATTTTGCTTAAGAGTAAACATACTTTATTTTGAAAGATACGAAAAAGTCACTCTTAATGAACGTTTTTACTTGAACAATGAATAGGTGATACTTGTTGTCAATGTCTTTATTTAATGAAGTAATTATAATAATAATACGAACATTTTTATTAACATGAAAAGAATACGATAACGATTTCATAATTCAAAAACTCCACCCCCCATACTCGACACATTTTTCTAATTGCTTTCTCAAATTAGTGAAAGAATTTCTGATTTCTTCCTGAGATATCGATTGGACAGCCTGGATAATTCTGCCCTTCAGCACTTCAATATCATTTGGTATTGCGGTTGCAAAAACAATTTGTTAATAAGAACATATCGGCCAAGGTTAAGTCGGGACTTCTTGGGGGCCACAAAGCTGGGCCATTCCTGCCAATCCACCTTGGACCAAATCTGCGGTCAAGCCATTATCTAACCTCACGAGCGAAATGGGCTGGACAACCATCTTGCTGAAAATACATATTTTGTCGAAAATTTAATGGTAGATTTTCGAGTTCATCATTGAAAAATGTATCCAACATTTCTAAATATGATAATCTATTGCACGTGTTATCAAAAAAATATGGCCCTATAATGCCATGGATGGATATCGCACACCACACGTTCACTTTTGTGAAATATTGTCTTCTCGTCATAATTCTGAATTCGGGATTTTCTAAAGACCAGTACCTAACGTGCTGGGTTGCAACGGCGGTACCATTTGTTGAAAATGTACTTTCATCAGAAAACATGATACATTTATAAAAATCAACATTTCCACTTAAAATTTTGTCTCCTATCCACAGGCAAGTCGTTTCGCGTCGTCTCCCTCTTCCAATCTTTGATTAAAGTGTGGTTTATACGGATACAATTTATTTGCTTTAAGGATCTTCTGAATTTGACTTTTTTTCACAACTTCCAACTGAGTGACACGATTTCTAAGGGACGTCATAGGATTTTCTTCAACAGAATGAAGAACTAAGACTGTAGCAGCATCATCATGGTCGTATTTCTTCTTTTTTTTTTTGAGGTCCAAAACCGAACCAGTTCTCTTGACCTTTTTTATTAACTTGCAGATTGCCATCCTGGTTATTGGGATTCCTACAAATTTCTCGGTAAATTGTTCCATGACGTAGCGGTATGAAACTTGACCATCCCCATAACATTGTATTATAAAAACTCTTTGTTCAGTAGATAGCATTTCTACTTAAATAATAACTTCATTGAATAAAGACATTGACAACAAGTACCTATCACCTTAAGTGTCATTATGATTTTAACTAGGTTCACCAGTCAGAGGTATGCCAGTGACTACTTTTTGGGAAATAAACCTTTTAATGAATAGTTCTACTTCGGTTTGTTGTGTAGAAAACACATTCATTAAGAGTGACTTTTTTTCGTATCTTTCAATTTTTAGTCCATTTGTCGTCTTGTAAACCCCATCCGTGGACATACTGTATATCAGATCGCATCCGCCTATATTTTCTTTTTAGGTATTTGCGATAGAGACGTGGGCGGACCTTTGATCGTTGACGATATTCAAGTTGGAATAATATTCTACTCGGACCCCGTTTGTTCCGTGTTCTCCCCGCAGATATTTATGAAAGTTCCTTATTATTTCGATTGGATAGAGCAACATTCCGATGTTGTTATCAATTGAGAAATAAAGAGGCCGGTTCTGGTGTAAACTGATGCTTTTTATTATAAGCGGTCCCGTGTTCATCCCTTAATTGTTGCTAATATTTTGAATTTAAATAAACAATCGCCCCTTTTTCGGAAAAAAATCGATTTAATTTCTTGAAAACCATAAACAACAGGAGGATTTACCATCGATGAGGAAGATACATTATTTTTCCCGCTGTTTTTTTGTTAATTTAAGGTCTTCCTTATTTTATCATTCATCTCTTAAATAAAGGTACAATCATAAACTGGCCTTGCACAGTCGTGTCCATATAAACACTTTAACTTGCGCTTTTCGAGTATAAAATGTTATAACCCGTCATTATTATCAGCAAATTTGAGTGATTGGCGTGCAATCGGCCAAAATAGTGGGTGCTAGCACGCATCGTGCGGTTTATTTGTGTTTTAAATGTTAACGTTAATTGCCCATTACGAATTAATTGTTAAGGACGATTGAATTCCACTTTCCATATCGTACAATCTTGAATATTTAATTATATGTTTGGAAAAATATATCGGAAGGAAAGATTTGAAACGGCGTCAATAATTTAACGTATAGATACTGAAATTACAATCTGATCACAACTTAGATCAATGAGCAATATTTTTCAAACCTAACAGCTACGAAACTTATAACTAAGGACTTTACTCGCTAGAGTTCCTTATTTTTTCCTAATATTCTAATTACACCAAATGTACCAACACAATTACACCAGCTCGTTCAGGGTTTGATCCTCTTGAGTCTCCTGGTCTGGTTCGTATTGTCAAGGAGCTGGATAGCCTCGACATAGACGTGATATTCACATGGGCAGATTTAGCTTCATTTAATTTGATTCTCCATTGCTTAGTCCAGTTGTTAATTTTGTTAACTGATGTTTGCACTTTTATTGCCGCTTCTTCGTGATCTTTGTCTACGGTCATTATAGCAGTGTCATCAGCAAAGGCGGCTATCGTATCATTCATGCTCTAGTTCAGGAATATCGCTGGTGTATAGCAGATAAAGAACTGGCCCTAAAACACTGCCTTGTGGTACCCCTTCTTTAAGTTCTCCCTGTTTAATTGTAAAGGCTCGATCAGAAATAGATGACTTCAATAATTGTGCAAACTGGTTAGGCAAGAGCTTGCATACTTTATAATGCAGTCCCTTATGCCACACCTTATCAAAAGCCTGAGCTACATCAAGGAAGACGGTAGAGCAAACTTTTTTTTCTTCCAGCGACTTTTCAATTATGTCTGTTATCCTGTGTACCTGATCTATAGTTGAGTGCCTCTATCTGAAGCCAAACTGATGGTCAGGGATTATGTTTTGTTCTTCAATAATTGCTTTTAATCTTTTAAGAAGTATTTTTTCAAACAATTTTGAAATTACAGGGAGCGAAGAAATTGATCTATAAGATGAAACTTCATTCGGTGGTTTTCCGGGTTTAGGAATCATTATCATTTCTGCCACTTTCCATACCTTGGGTACATATTTCAATCTAAAAGATGCGTTAATAAGGTAGGTAAGTTGGAAATAAAAAAGATCGCCAAACTTGCCCTCGTCAGTGCACCTGTTGGGAACCCCTGGTATAGAGAGTTGAAATTTATAGTACAACACACAAAAAGACAAAATATACAATCAAAGAAATGCCTATAGTAGTAATTCAAATAGACAATTCCCTATATTTTTTATGTAACCGCAACCGTCCCATTGTTACTAATTTCTCCGATTCCTTTCGGCGATTTAGTAACGGTTTTTTTTTAATTGTTACAGCTACGAACGAAAGAAAAATCGAAGAAGAATTATTCTAATGTTGATAAATTGTAAAATCATTGTTTTATTCAAACCCAATTAATTCTGTCGGAATGTTCGCTCGCTAATTAGCCAAATGGAAAGAACCTGAGAAGTTATGGAATAAATATCGCTCCTAATAAAATAATTAAGTTTAGTAATTATTTTTATTGTTTTGCCTATGCCCTAAAAATTAATATACATAGGTACTATTTGCAAGAGTATTACCATTTTTTATATATGTGTTGTAAGCTACGCCATGTTAGAGCCGTTATATAGTGTCATCACTAGCTCGTTAAGATTTATAATCGGACTATTAATATTCAGAGATAAAACAACAAATAATAAGCAGTAAAAGTTCCGCTTCTCTGAATGGATTTTTGCGCAAAGAGACACATAACAAATTGGTCACATGAAGATTCTTACCGATAAAACTATTAAAATACATTTTTTATTGCATTATTGGGGTTGGCAGATATATCTCCCGTTGGAGCAATATACTATAAAATTACAAAGCGTTACGATATGAATGATCGACCTATAGAAACGGATCGCGTTTGGTAGGTATACCTAATATAGGACAACAGGATTGAATATTGTCGTTCATGAACTAAATGGCCATATAAATGTTAATTTCTCATCGTCTTGCGACAACAGTTTGTATTGCACAGATAAGTAATCGCATTTTAAAGTTTTTACCTTCTAAAAACGCATATCCATTAGCAGACTACGTTTACACCGGTCGCCTAGCCCTAAAACAAATTTTATTGTGTAACACCATTTGCTCAGACTCGATGGTATTATTGTCATGCAATAATGGGCCGAGAAGCGGGATAACCAGTCATAATTTGTTAAAACTATAAGTGTGCATATTTTTATTAGTAACTCCCGACCAGTGGCGGCTCGTGATCTATGATAGAGGGGGTTCACAAGTATGGTGAAATTATTTTTCAAATTTTATTTTTGTGTAACGACCAAACCAATTACTTTCTAGGCGTTTTAAATGTAGAAAGAAATAAAGTAATAAGAAAATGCGTTGGGTAAACCATATTTTTATTTATTTTTTAATTTTACTCAAAGAAATGCAACTTTTGGAAAATAAGAAAGGTTTTCTTAGTGTGTATAGCTGTCGGATCTTAAAACCCTCGTAACAATATTTATACAGTCCACTACTAATACTACTAAAGCCATCTACGAGCTATCAAGAAAACCGAATGATGTCTAATACCACTACGCCATCTACGGCTACGTCATTAGGCGCAACCAAGCCGAGAACAATAGTTAACTGTTTTATGACGAGAACGAATCGAGCCACGAGACTGACAAGTTGGCATTCTTCATATTTTCAGCGTTTTTTAGTTTAAATCCTTAAATAAAATGGTTTAAAATCATATCGAGTATCATTTATCGAAATACACAACATTTATCGACCCTACACAATAGTGCTTAACTTCTTCGGTTCTTAATTGTAGAAAATTGATCAATAACAGCCTCATTAAGTTTAGAATACCCTCTATACATTTTTTTCATATATTTTATTTTTAAACTTTCTAATAAAGTCCCGAGATTTACCCTTTGTGGTCTGCATTAAATTAATTTCGGGTTTAGATGTTCCCGCATTCTTCACTTCAATTTTTTGCTCCAAACTCAAAGAGCTAAAGTTATTTCTTAAAATAGTCCACCGTCAACTACAGAACAGACAACAGCGCGGTGCACACAAGAACTGTGCGCCTTTTCCATGTTAAATCGCCATAGCCCCGCTGCCACCCGCCACCTGTTACTACAGAGAAACTGCATTACTTAATCGCACGTGCGAGCAAGCCTCGTCATTTACCTCGACCGAGGCACGGTTGCCGGATCTATACAGTTTGGTTTGACGGGATGATAAAATATTAGGGAGGGCCGGACTTATACGATAAATAATATTCAATGAATATAAATTAATATTTTTTATTCGTTTTGTTTTGGGGGTGCACGTGCGCATGTGCTCCTGTGGAAGAACCGCCACTGCTCCCGACCCTTGCAAAGTCGTACATGAACGACATTGAATCGTCGAAACAAACCTAGTCGTACGCTTGTCGTGGGCGTTTTTAGATCGAACTGATCTCCAGCTTTATCGAAAACAAATGTTCCCATCGCATCCAAAAGATATATCGAATTTGCGACTGCAATTTTTTTTTATGTACCTACTTTATTGTCTAATAAATTGCATAAAATGTTTAGTAAACAATGATTACGGTAAGGTAATAAAGACTTAGGTACATCAGTTACGTAATAAAATATGATCGTACAATTTTATCGGTCAATCAATTATTTTATTATTTTTCAGTTGCAAAATTTTACGTCTTTATTTAATTCTTAAAAAATCTGCCAGGCATGAAAATATGAGCCATATTCTTAGATCATGGCGATCATCGTCCTCAAATCGATCATTTCGATCCATTATCACCTAAACGTTAGTAATTAACATCAAATCGGTGTACATCTCGAAACCAAAACCCCTCATTAAAGCCATTATATTTGATTATTACTGAAAATTAGTCAATATCTCATTTTTTTAATGGGGCTGCGTAGGTGTGAGAACCTTCTCTGATGTCATCTTAATTCGATATCGTGGTACAGAGCACCAGGTATTGTGCAAAATTAATAATTATTTGCAGTTCTAGTAATTATTTAGGTATATGGTATCGTTTTATGAACCTAAAGACAGGTACCTAAGAGGTTTGTTCCAATTTCTTGTACAAGAGTGGTTAAAAAACGGAAATCAAACATTCATCGACGCAATAAAGTCCAAATACCCATTAACCTGTGTTTACACTTTAATTATAAATACCGTAATGTCGCAACCCTTGACGTTGGCAAAGAACGGTTTGCATATATCTCACGATCGGATTGAGCAAGGTTTAAAACATCGAATATCTTAATCTTGGAAAAAAGCGCATTATCACAGGGCAATCATGCATAAAATGGCCTTGTTATGGTTTCAGACAAATTGGTGGGTAATTTACCTAATCGTGATGGACATGATGGCGCACTATAATCTATCCGCGTTAAGACTACGACCATCAGCTATATTATGGCAATTGAAATGTATACGAACAAATACGAGACGTTTTTCAACGTATTATGTGCAGGTATGGGATGATTTGTATACTATAGCCTTATTAAGATGGGTATATATTCCTTAGCTTTATCTTAAGGCGAACAAAGTATATAGTATCTTGAACTAGTTTGTGTCTTGCTTAAGGGTTGCTCGTCCTGATGATTTTTATTGGCAAGTAAAAGGATGATTTTTAAATTCAATGATGAAGCAACTGTTCAATGTAAATAGCAATAAAATAAATTAGTTACTATTTTTGTGATAAAAAAGTTTATCATATCAGTTTTTCAAATAAAATTGTTATCTTGTTCCTGTTAGGAAAGTAGCGCCCTCGCTTTCTGAACGAATAAATTGAAAATATGGAAAAAATACATTCTTGACAATATGGCGAACGTCAAGTAACATAAAATGTGGCAATCTGGTACCATAGTGGTGCCCCTTCTTGAAGCTGGGGCCACCCCGCATGGCGGGCCCCTTATCGCCGCCAGTGTTGGAAGCGTACATTCACAACTACCAGAGTTATCCACTGGATGGAACTGGAAGCAGCGTTTACCGAACTCTTTTTGAGCTGCAGAATGTAGAAAATGGAATATTTCTTTCAACAAATAGTACTTTATTGAGCTATATCCAGGAATCAACAACATATTTCTTACCTTTAACTAAATTATTAACAATATCGAGTGCTGTCGGTCTCTCCAAGCCATTACAGTCCATAAAAAACTGCACAAATAACTCTCTGATGTCCTTCACTACCGTTTTAGCATCTCCACAAACAAATATATATGCTCCTTTACTTATAATCAAGTCCACAAGTTCTTGCCTGTGGTCCTTCATCCTTTGCTGTACATGAATTTTTTCCTCAGTATCTCTGGAAAAAGCCGTAAGGAGATTTGTTAATGCACCGCCTTGCAAGTAGTTTTTAAGTTCTTCTTGGCACAAAAAGTCTTTTTCGGCATACCTACAACCATAGAACAACCAGGTTTCTTCTAAATTCCCTGACATTTGCTTGTGCTGCAAAAATCCTCGGAATGGAGCTATTCCTGTCCCAGTGGCTATGAGTATATTTGGATTTTCCACATTCGTAAATCTAAAATCGCTTGGTTTCCTAAAGTAAAACGGTACTTTTTTATCCCTATGCTTGTTTCCTTGTAGTAATTTCTGGAGCCACCCGGTGCAAACACCTTTGAGTCCACTGTCAAACTCCACAATATAGAAAATGATTGAGAGAATGTTTTTTTGTAATGGAGATGACGCAATGGAAAAAAATCTTGGGTTTAACGGGGTGGAGTGTTCTAAGATTATTTCAATAGGAGGGAGACAGGATGGGAATGCATTTAGAAGTGACAACAAAGTTCTGTGTTTGGTGAGAATTTTGGCATATTCCTCTGATCCAGTTGGAGAACATATCCCTTCAAGCTTCTCCCTTTCTTCTGAATCTTTTGTGTATTTGATGAGGCTTTTGAGAAATACCTAAATAATAATAAATATGTTATACTATATATATAATAAAAATAGTTTTAAAATCATCAAATTTGTATACCTTCTTCGGTGCTGTTCTAATATCGATATGCTTTAGAAACACATCTAGTAAAGTGCCGCTGGGTGGTATATGTTTAGGAATTACTGCATTTTTCTTATTTGTATCCTTCAGTATTTCTAGGCAATACTTTTTATCACATACTCCGTCAATATTTATTCGAGTAAGAAGCTCATTTACTTCGTTTCGTTCATTTTCAGGTAGTATCGCTATCGCATCTCCGGGAACAAAGTCATGTTCAATACCCTGTAAATACATACACCAGAATTAAACAACAGTACAAAATGTAAGACAAAATACAACCTTCAGAGACAAATCTAACTGATAAACTGTCTTAACATCGGACCCATGATGCGTTAGTTGTTGAAAGTGTTCTATAGGCGCGCATATTACTCGACTGTTCGAGAAGGGTTTGTTTCGATAGATATATTTATCAATCTAAAAGAAAATTGTTGAATTAGTTAAAGTTACATTAGTACAATTAGTCTTATTTACAGGTTCGTTTGGATCTTCACCGCCGGCACATTCTGGAAAAATAATTTTTAGGAAATTTGTTGACATGGTGCAGAATTTTGTGACTTTTAACTTTAACCTCAAAAACATAACATATGATAGGTTTGTTCGAAAACTATGAATATAACCTACCTTTGGACATTCATCTCTTTCTATCATATAGGAATTATAATTGGGGATTCTCGGAGTATCGCAATATGTACAAGTGTTGGTGAACATATCTGTCATATTCCAGTATATTTGACATATTATGATTTTTGGCAATACGAAGCTGATTTTTAAGTGAGAAAACCATATATTTTAAGAAATATTACAAAAGTAAGTTAAAATATTGTTTATCAAGGGATAATAAGCGTATGTAATTATTCCAGGCTAAAGTTATTATGTCAAAAAATACATTTTTTTAAGATTAAAAAGTTGTTTGGGGTTTGTCCAGCAAAACGGTGTTTTTAGTTATTCTTTTGCATTGTTGTTGCTAAAAAGAGTGATTTTAAAGAGCCCAGCCTTTGTAAATTCAAAAATAAATAAAATAAAATAATCGTATCAAGGTTTTATAAGTTATTGCGTTATCATTCGGCCATGCTCGTCAAATTTTTGGCGATGCTGGAAATGATGATTCATGATCCACAATAACAATTAAATTTTTGTAATTAAAGACATGGTTTACAACAATACACTAATAAAGTAAACAATAATTGATATTTTCAGTTCTGTTGAAATTTTCAAATAGCCCGCTTTACGCCATAAATGTCAATGTAATTCACCAAGAGATGGCGTTTGCAAGTCAAGCCAGGTTCACATTTCATGATTTTTTGGTTCTACTGATTTTCGAAAAGGGGCGTTGCAAAATAAATTTATTTTATTATTTTTTGCAAATAACTGCTATGCCGGATTATGTAGGGTTTTATCAAAATGCCAGTCATTTGGTGTCGATGTTGATTAAAAAATAGGCCTTGGCTTCTGCAACCAAATTGCGTTTGCTCTGTTCCAAAGTCGTCGCGCGCCGCCAGCTCGTTGGATGTAAAAAGCAAATGGAAGAGTGCGTTGTTCGGCTGTTTTTAGGAAAGTCGCCATTGTTGTTCAATAAAATACACGGAAGGAGCTTTTGCCTTTAGGCCCTTTTTCCGCGGATAAAAAATACCTTTTTACCCCACAAAAGTGAAGCATTAATAGTTGGTGACAACTACGAGTGAATTAAAATCCCGTAATAGTGATAAAAGTGGTGCAATGTTTGTTGTATGCGTATTAGTGATCGGACTCCGTGCTCCCTAAACGTATCTATCTCGTTTCGTAAGCTTCGCCTCGTCACGTGGGAGTGTTCCGTTTAAAATACCTGCGGGTTACGTGTGATTAGAAGTGTTACAATTACCAGAAAATCAATTCCAGTGGTTATTTGTGTGCTTCTACAATGCAAAATCCACTTTTTGGTAATGTGTAGGGCTGCTCACTTCCGCTCTGTAAGTTGTATGTTTTCGCAACCTAATTTGCCGGCAAGCAGTAAATACCGATCGAAAATAAACCGGTAGGTGTTATTTATGGGATTTGGCGTCGGCATATCGATCAAGTGCTCTTTCTTGCAAGTTTTTTCTTGTTTATAGAGACATGATAAGTTCCGCGAAAAGAACTGGATGAATGGGATTGCGTACGGCCTCGGTGAGGCGTCCCAATGCGGAGGTCATGGCCCCCGCTTTAACGGATACGGCCCAACCTCAAAACTTTAATTTACCCCCCAAAAGTCATCTGGAACCTGCATCTCCAATAAACAGTTTTGAAACAAACAAATACTCGCCTACTATAGCGAAAAAGTGTAGTGAACCAGCTAGCCCCCTAAATACTGATGATTTGAGCACCTCCCTAGACAGTCTTGATTCTGTGAATTTGTGTCCAAAGGAAGCGCGCTTAGAAGGTTATTCGACTGATCTAAACAGTGCCTCGGATAACATTTTGACTCGGAATATGAGTTTGAGTTTATCACCTATGGGTGACCGAGACGACAAAATGGGACTCCAAAAAACAGGATTAAATGTTAGTAATGCCAGCAAAGTAAAAAGTAGCAATGATGTAGATCAGTTATTTAACAGCAACCTAGAAGCAAATGTAGAAGACATCATGCAACAAGTTATAAAGTCGATTGAAAATAGCGATCAGCTTAACTCCTCTACAGACCTCAATGAAGTACTAGATCTAAATATCGATAAAGAACTACTCGAACATGTAGATAATATGATAAATATTTCTATGGCAGACCATCAAGACGATCTGGAAACGGCACAGAAGATCAAAGAAAATCAGGCTGGTGTTCTCATTACAGACCTCCAAAGAAAACACTCTAGAATCGAGAGGAGACTTGATTTTCTAAGAAGACGTTGCTACAAGCTACAAGCAAAACTAATGGGTCAACATGTAAGTGGAGAAGTAATAGGGGTATTTGAGCAAGTGCATAGGTCAATTAAGAAGCCCAAAGATTCTGGTGATACCTCTAAAGTGTTTGGATCATCTTTAGAATCAACAGAACGGTTAAAGCCTTTATCAGCTACGTCTGCAAAACTATTAGCCAGGAAATTAGAAATGGCCAAAGTTTTACAAGCCAACACAGCAGCACGACAGAAGAATGTTCCTAAATATTTTGGCTCAGGGTCAATAGAAGCTTCCATGTTTCGAAATAGTACAAGTGGTCAAGTAAACATCCCTCACTGGAGTGCAGAAAATAAGCAGGAATTGAAAAAGGTGTCTGAACAATTAAAAACTCAACTTCATTTAGTGCAGGATGAGTTAGACTCTGAGGCTACGGAGAGCAGTTCAGGTGGTGAAAGTTGTGATGAATTACAGACTTATAATAACCCTCATCAGCAGTATCTTAGTATGTAAGTAATTTTAATCTTATTTTTTAAAATTTTGTACCATTTTTGGTAGTTTAGGTATAAATACATTTTTGTTACATATTTTACCAATACAGATGATCTAACTAATAATAAACTAAACAAAAAATTAGAATGAATACTCAAGTATTTAATAATAGTTTTGTAAAGCCAAGTTAATTAATTATTTATGTACTTTTTTTGTTTACTACTCTCATAATAAACCTTATCCCTCCCATCATCTATCGGCCATATGTTCGGTTGTGCAACAATATTTGGCGGTAAAAGATACAGTATATTTCCTGATGACCTTGATAAAAAAAAGAGTAGCAAAAACAATGATGGAGAGTTCTGAGTGGTTCTTTAAAGTTATACTGTGTTAATTTTCTATTTATAGAATTATTGATTTTCATGAAAAAGGAGATTATTTTTAAATCTTTTAAAAAGTAGTCAACAAGCAATTCATTATTCTTTTATAAAGGGCGAATAAAGACATGCTCCTGCACAAATAATAATATTTTTAATTTATAAGGAACTTATTGATTTTATCTGTATACTTTGTAATTCCCTGATAAAGAAAAACGGTGATTTGATGTCATAATTCTTTTGTAAATTAACATAACCAGATGACTCAGTTTATTTTTTCGTCATCGCCTAACGTGAGCGTGAGCACAAATACTCATATCGTGTTTAAAGACTACTTAATTTAACTCGACAAAATTTACCGCTGGTCGTTAATTCACTGAACAAATCAGAAACTTGCAAAATAATTTTTAGACTTGGTTAATGTGTGGCTGACGTGGAACTTTGAAAATGAAGACGATCTTTTGCCGACAGCCGCGGAATTTTCCACTTTGCTTATTTATCTACTTGGAAAGTGCAACTTTTCAGTAACTTAATAGATACGTCCCGAAGCTGCTACGGTTCATTTGCGCTTTCAGACAAAGCCATTATTTTTTAAATGTCTTACAGAATTGTAAGAACTTAAATTTTAATGAACATTTTTATGACGGCCCTCATTCTCGAAGATCCGTTGACGTTGAGAGCTAAAATTTTGTATTGTTATTTTCCACTGTTCAATAAATGTGGTCTTGAGTAACTTTTATGAAAAATTTATGATTATAAAAGAAGATTGTCAAAAAACAATAATACTTTTTACAGACAAAAAAGGGCTCTATGGAAGTACTCGACCGATCGCGCGGCCATCGCTGCCAGATGGACGTGGGTTCAATCTCAGATTTCGGACCTCGAATACCGCATCAGGCAGCACACGGAGTTACACAAGCAAATTCGTGCCGCCAAGGGTGCAGTGCAGCTGGGCGACGTCTTCATCCGCCCAAAACCAGTTCAGTCCCAATCTGAAATTGCTGGGCATCATGGTATGTGGCCTCTTGTCACTTAAAATTATAAATATCTGACAATATACGATTATTGTGGCTTAAATAAAATAATGCACTTCTTACTTATTTATTAGACTATGGGGCGTCACCAGTGGAACCTGGTAATTACACGACTACCGTTAATGGTTATTTAGGGCAATTGCCCGGAGCATCGGGTACAAAAACTGGGCCAAATGATACAGACTGCCAGAGATGTGCCAGAGGAAGACCCTTGACCAATTTCCGAAAACGGAGGTTATTGCAAGTATGTACACGACGTTTTAACGTGTTTTTTGTTTGCTGGTACATACGTATGTATTCATTCACAGGTTGCCGGTCTGCATGCCATTTCAAAGAAGGCGGCGCGCCCCAGCACGGTTCGATGTAGCTGTGTCCTCTCGAGGACGCCTTGCGCCCTGTGTACTGGCCGAGAGGATCCGACACACCCTAGAGATCCCCCGGAGACGCTCGGCAAGGCTGAAAAGGTGGCGTTACTCGATCCCGGATTTCATCCTGTTTTATCGCTGCCCGAAGGTAAGTGTTTTAGATCCAAAATAAACTTTCCTTAATTTATTTTCTTAATGTGAAGATACCTCCCAAACGCTACATCTGGAAGCGATCATGAAAATGCACGAATGGCAACAGAGAAGTTTGAAAATGAAGACGATGAAGGTGCTGCACAAGCCCGAGCGGATGGAACAGCGGGCACTTGAACACAGGACGAAGAAGTTGGAGCACCGGAAAAAGTATGGACGGCTCAAGGCGAGTACGGTCTCTGCACTGTCAGAAAGTAAGTGAGAAAAATCTTTGCATCGACGACATGTTTCGACCTGAACGACGGTCCGTCATCAGTTAAAAATTAGAAAACCAAATGGGCTTGACAGCATCAAAAATTCATATATAATCTTTTAAGCAGTTAAATTACAATACTACTTCTATCTATACCATTTATCTTTTAGAAATCAAAAAGAAACTGAGAGGGCGCAAGGTGGGCCGTCCCGCCGGCATCAGCAAGTTCAAAAAGCGCCAGAGTCAGCCGACGCTGAGTCAGCACCTGCAGAACTTGGACACTGCCGGTTCCGAGGACGCCGAAATCGAGGCGATGGTCGGAAGCGGGGCCCACACGCCGATCGGCGGTCCCCAGGCCCGGTTCGATTCGCCCGGAGGATCGCCGTTACTTCATATGCAGGTATTAGATCGGTCGTAGTCCATGTGATCCTTAATTATGTCTTGTTAAGACAATTTTTACCTATCTTAATATTTTTTAGTCCATATCGGGCTACAAACAGAACAACCGGAACAGCAGGATCGATTCCTACGATATTGATAACATTGTGATACCATATAGCGTGGCAGCATCCACGCGAGTGGAAAAACTTCAGTACAAGGAAATATTGACACCAAAGTAAGTTATAGCAATTTCCGCATTTCAATTATTGCACCTCAATTTTATTTTTATTTAATAATAATGAAAAGGATACGCTACAGCGGAAGCAAATTCAAGCTATGCGATATATTCAGTTAAGTGTTAGACAGGTCATATTTCTAAACACGATGATTTTTATGTATAAAATAGAACATAGTTTATATCCTGGACATTTATTAAGAAGCACCAAATTTATATCAGATCTACGCGATTATCAAACAAGATCCAGAGAGGACTTCTATGTAGCTACAGTTCCAAATCGTTACCAGTCAAAATGATGTTTTCCACAATGGACTTGTTCAATATAATAACTTACCTAATGACATTAAGAATGCTATAAATTTCAATATATTTGTAAGGAAATGCAAGCATTACTCTAGGGAAAATGTATAGGAGGGAAATTCCAGTTAAATTTTTTTGTAATATACAGTGAGTCCCAGAAGAAATGTCTAAATTCATTTAAAATTCAGCGGCAAGTTTTTTCAAAAAACGCTCGTACCCGTCGATTTTGATTTTTTAATTTTTTTTTTGTGGTAATTTCATGTATACAGGGTAGCTCAAAAATAAGTTACGACCATCAACTTCATTTTTTCAAATGAAAACATATATTTTTTATTTCATTTTTGAATTTTGCATTGAATTCTAAGCATGTTTCATGTACCATGTCCTATATATAAACTCAACGGTTATTGAAAAAATTAGGATTGAACATATCTATAAGTAAGACCTGTTTATTAAAAATAAAAATCAATCAAATTAAATGTTGAAAATGTGCGCCATTTACGGCTTGACAATATCCAAGACGATCAATAAACTCTCTTTGCACGTTTCCAACCATTTCCGGAGTTATGACACGCACTTCTCTCTCTTCGGATCCTTTCTTTCAACTCTTGCATATTGTTTGGCCTGTTAACAAATACTTTTGATTTGAGGTAACCCCACAAAAAAAAGTCCAGCGGAATTAGGTCTGGCGACCTAGCAGGCCATTCGATAGGTCCTCTCCTTCCAATGATTTCATTAAATAATTGGGCTGTTTCTATTTGAGTACGTGTTTTATCACCAAACCCAACCATGCATAGAATTTCAATTTTTTCCCGTTCCGTTAACTTCACCATTATTGTGAAAACCGCAACTTTGAAACTACGCTTGACAATAATTATACTTATTTGAAATAAAATTGTCATTTCAGTTTCTATGGAAATAAACGGTGACAGTGAGACAGCACACTCTTACTTATTATGGAGCCCAAAATGCCATATTGCCAGAAGATTTGATAGATCGTTGGATTCCCTAAATGATATGTTCAATCCTAATTTTTTCAATAACTGTTGAGTTTATGTATAGGACATGGTACATGAAACATGCTTAGAATTCAATGCAAAATTCAAAAATGAAATAAAAAATATATGTTTTCATTTGAAAAAATGAAGTTGATGGTCGTAACTTATTTTTGAGCTAGCTACCCTGTATACATGAAATTACCATAAAAAAAAATAATTAAAAAATCAAAATCGACGGGTACGAGCGTTTTTTGAAAAATCTTACCGCTGAATTTTAAATGAATTTAGATATTTCTTCTGGGACTCACTGTATAATATGTATACAGGGTTGTGATTTAATAACGGATAAATTCAATACAAATTAAATGAGGGCGTTTTCGGAACAACGCTCGAATCCGTCGATTTTGTTTTTGGATTGCGCATATCTAGACATAAAATGTAGGTATACAGGATGTCCCACAAAAGTGTGACAGAAAAATATTTTTTCTAAAATGGAAACCACTGTATATTATTGCATTTTCGGATTCTGCGGAAAATGCTATTAATGTTTCATGTATAATGTCCTAAACCTATCTTCAAGCGCATTCGTAATGTAATTAGGAATATTTCCCCATAAACCGTAGAAAAATTACAGCAGGAATTTATTGATCGTCTAGGGCAGCGTTTCTCAAACTTTTTTGACCACGGACCCCTTTTGATAGTAGAACTTTGTTGTGGACCCCTAGCCGCTCACTACATTAGTACAGAATTAATTCTGGGATAGGAAGTCATGCCTAACTAATTACCTTTATGAGTGGCGGACGTGTTTTGGACTTCCATTGTCTTTATTTCGTTTAAATTACAACGTTTCAACTGGTAAGTATCTCCAGTCGTCTTCAGGTGAATACTGAGCAAGTTACTAAACTACGAGAGTATTTATACTAATAAGGGGGGGTGAGAAAGTTAGTCGAGTATGACCGAGGTGGGTGCAGTCATGCGTCAATACTAGAGGACGTACCTAAACTAAGATTACATTTGCTTAACAGGGGTTTCCAAATGTTCCTTATGTCTGAAGAGGGTTTGCTAAAACAACCAGGATTCTGAGTGATGACAGCTGCTTCTTTGAATTTCCTCTTTCGCCAATGTTCTTCCTTAAGTCTTATTAGTATAAATACTCTCGTAGTTTAGTAACTTGCTCAGTATTCACCTGAAGACGACTGGAGATACTTACCAGTCGAAACGTTGTGATTTAAACGAAATAAAGACAATGGAAGTCCAAAACACGTCTATCACTCATGATACAGCATTGTCTCTAACCTTCGAAGAAACGCTAATTACCTTTAGTTAAAAATAATTTTTATTCGAATCTTATTATTTTCCACAAATCAAAAAGAATTAATAAGCCATAATTTGAATAATATATCACTGGCTGCAGCAAATGTACTTAGTGAGATGGATAGTTCTGCTTTCTTCTTCTTCTTCCACGCAGCTATGTTATGTTGGGCTTAATTTGAAGAAAGCTGCAGCCTTATATATCAGGTTCGGCATTAAGTCGATTATGATATTTTGTTTTTGTGACATTTTGTTCCCACTTAGCTATTCGCGAACCCCTAAGTAACTGCTCGCGAACCCCAGTTTGAGAAACGCTGGTCTAGGGTACTGCAGAGCTGTTAATGGCGGACCCTTCCGGCATTTGCTAAAATACTTTTAGGTTTTAAAAAATGTAATTTAGGAATTAATTTATGTTGCAATAAAGTAATATTTTAACGTAAATGTTTCGTGAACAGTTGAAGATAGGTTTAGGACGTTGTACATGAAACATGAGTGGAATTTTCCGGAGAATCCGAAAATCCAATAATATAAACGGGTTTCCATTTAAGAAAAAAAAACATTTTTTCTGTCGCACTTTTGTGGGACATCCTGTATACCTATATTTTATGTCAAGATATGTGAAATCCAAAAACAAGATCGACGGGTTCGAGCGTTTTTCCGAAAACGCCCCCATTTAATTTATATCGAATTTATCCGTTATTAAATCACAACCCTGTATGTATAAGATTGTTAGCAATTGCTATTAACAATAAATGATTATTATTTATTATATTTATCTTATTAATTTGTTTGTTTGTTTTTTAGGTGGAGAATAGCAGATTCGGATATTCCCGTACCGATGGAGACTAAGAACAACGGGATAGTTTGCGATTTAGGGGAAGATAGTGATGTAAGTACAACCTTGTAAAAATATGACGTATTTTGTCTGGCCGCTTTTTGTGCACATGAGTGTATTACTTTTTCTTGTTTACAAATATTTATTAGTGTATGTTTGTTGGTATTCAGATCAAGTCGATAGATTGGCTCTTATCTCGTCTTATCTTTTAACATTATTATTATTGGATAACAATAAATCATGACTAACCATGTTATTGCTATAAACACTGCCGCAGGTAGGCAGCGTGATTTCTAATTTACAACAATGCAATAATTTCCAGGTGGAGGATTTCACGGACGATGCGATGGTCGCACGGCACGATCGTTGCGAGCACGACGAGAAGAAGCGCTTCCTCAGCTACATGAAATTTCCGCTAGGCTATGGCCGGCAGCGCTCCCACAAGCGCCACGACAGTCTGGCCGATTCGTCGCGGGCCAACACCCCCGACCCGCCCAGCCCGCGACCGGAAGGCGCAAAGTACGAGGGAACGACGCCCCTGATGGGGTCTCCGCCCCCCACACCCGGAGTACCGCCCGAGGAACCGCTGCCCTCGGTGGCGGCGCTGTTGCGCCGACGCACCGTCTCGCAATCGCGCTTCAGGGAAGTCAAGGAAGAGGGACCGCCGGTGGACTATGTGGAGGTCAGTCTAAGAGCTAGTTTTGCAACTATTTAGGTCAAAATTGACTAGAATGTAAATAAATTCACTAAAATAGATCATTAAATGTGTTTTATCTCAAATTTTACATCCTACACTAAAACTTCATTGTTTTAATTTTATTTCTTATGTAGTTCCGCTCTTCGTAGCGCCGTTAAAACGCCTAGAAATTTTGTGTTTATGCCGGCGTTGACGTTTTGCTAATACTTCATTCCTGGACAAGCAATACAATATGTCACGGACTGCACAGAAATTCAATTGATGAGTCTTTTTTGTCGCTAGCAACCTCCATACGAAGTCCGGATCTTCCCGTTACCAGATCCGGAATTTGAGCTTATGGTCAAGGATATGCCTGACGCTAGTAGGGAGGTGCAGACCAACTACAGGGCGCAGGATACCGGCGACGACATCGCCGTGAAGGGAGAGGGCGACTCTGCCGACAGCGAGTCTACAGAATCTGCCATAGGTAAGGTTTGTTAATTTTCCTTTTTTAATACTCTGTATATCGTCTCTGGGTTTTGAACTAAATTAATTTACTCTTGTTCTTAGGCGAGGACGCAATGATGGACGAAGACGAGGCATTGGTGGAGGACGAGGACGAGGAGGAGGAAGACCCGAACGATCCCGAATGGACCGACGCGGAGAAATCCAGCCACCGAGAGCGACACCACAGAAGGTAGACGGAACGCGTGGTGGAAGTGAGTACTTTGCTGGTCTATAAAAATTAAACATTTTAGTTCGCGAACTACAGACTGGGTGTTTATTTAGCTCGTTTGGTTAGTTTGTAAAATAAATTCGATGGAAGTGTGACAAAAATCAGTTTCTTTGATAACATTCTACCTTCAAGAATTTTTTATAGTGCTTTTTACACCGTCTATGTTTCGAAATTTGTTATCGATTAAAGGAAGAATAGTTTTAAGTGCCGGTTTGAGTCGAGTGTAAAAAGTACTCGATTGCGGGCAGTTAGAAATGAGGTTTTCTTGATCATTTCAGGCACTTGCGTTTTGTACAGAACTTATTATCGATCGGTCTGGCAGAGTAGAACGTAGCAGGATTTATTACGATATACATATAGTTTGTTCTCTTTTTCAAATTTCTATTTAATGTAAATTATATTCAATTTGAATGCGTACATTATGTAGTCTCTCGTTAAAATTTAGGAATCTTGGTTTTGGCGATGTGGTTGCTGATTATAGCCTACTTGGTGTGACCAGTCAAAAGTAAGCTAATTCTTAGCCTCCGGAACAGCTTATGAATATGTATTATCTGTTATTGTGACCAGCAAGTCTGTGATTAACATTTAAGTTATGTAGTTTAAAGTATAGCTCAGCTTTATATTAGTCCGAAAGAAGTTTACTAAGTAAGGGCTTATTGTTGTTACTTCGGCAGTAGGATTTTTCTCTAAATTCCTAAGTCTCCGAGCTGGGGGGCTTGGTAATTTAGTAATTTCCCTGCAGCACAGTTTTTAGCGATGCACGAGCAGAAACTTTTTAAATTTCCTCAAAACACTTTAATGTCAGATATTCATTGTAATCAGGGCCGGATCAAACAAATTAATGTCATGGGGCCAGGTGTGGTGGGGGCCCTCATCCCTCATCAAAGCACTCGCCGAGCAACCGCTAAAAAACGCTATGCTATGTCGCAGTCAAGTGGGAAATTAAAACGAATTTGTAACGTTTCGAATAAATACAGAATACAGCCGATGATATGTTTAACATCGAATTACGCTTTATGAAAGATATAAATAGAATTGGTTCAGTATTTATTACGTTTTACTAGAGTTGTAACGTGATCTTATGCATTTGCTTTTCAAATTGGTGAAAAACAGTTATTTCGAAAACTTTTCTTTACGGGTGGTGGAGACCCTGGGGCCTTGGCCCCACTGGCCCCTATGATAATCCGGCCCTGATTGTAATACTTAGAGAACTTCTTTTGTATACGTGAAGTTGTCTTGTCTTTATTGTAAATACGCAAACTGTTTTATTAAGTAGATATTTAGAGCCTCGAGTTTTTTTATTTTGTTCGATTAGACCCCGTCGGACGCCGGTTTCCGCACAACACTTAGTTCGGTTAAACTGTAATTGTACCTTTCCGATTTGTTATACGAATATTATTTATTAGTTTTTTCATGATTATAAAAAATAAACTCTTACCTAACCACGTAACGAAATTTTATTTATTAAGGCGTCAGGCTGCATTATTTATTTGGGATTGTTGAGAAGATTCAACAGAAGTGAATGATTGTCGGAGCATAGCATGATATTTCGTTGAGAACAATTTATATACATACTTTAGTAAACTCTGCAGCGATCCACATTGATCCGAATTTATGTTTCTGAGAAAAAAGAATCGCTCTTCTGATTTTTTGGTAAAATATTTGACAGCCGTAGCATGTATGTTGTCGAAGTTAAGTTTTTGTCAAAATAAGTGGACTATTTTTATTTTTGACAAATCGAGGGCCTAAATTTTTTTGTCGAGGCAACGCAAACTTAACTGTGAAAAAATTTCTATGTTTAGGTTAAAATACTACGAAGCTGTGAAAAGTTAGGACGCAACGTTGGCGTTTCAATTAATATGCCAATGGCGGTGTCAAATGTTTTACCAACCCGGGCCCGGTGAACTTTCAGTTTGCTTCTCTTTCCAAACGGCACGATGGAGATTGTTCTGTTTCTCCGCCTAAAAATGCTGTATAAGCAAACTGAAACTGCACGCTCGGTTTTCGTTTTGTTTGTCAACCCTGTATAGATTTTAAAGGAACGGTCCGGGGGTTGTATCATGATTATTTCCTGGCCCGTTCCCCGTATCCATTTTTCAAAACAACAATTGTTGAAAAGAAATGAAAGCCGTACTCTTTATAAGAGTTTAGTTTGTAACATATTTCGACAAATTTAAAATATTGTAATTACTTCTCGCTATTGTTTTTCACGATGTTTTTTTTTGTAGAAAGGTTATAAATGTTACAGATTTTTACTTGTACATTACAAAAAAAATGGGAGGAAAAGTGATACATAAACTAAAATGTATTTATTTTCAAACGCTTATGTAGCCAAAAGATGATTGGAGAGTTGGATGTAGTGGTACATTTTTTATAAGCAAGTATCTAATAAATATTATGTCACCAAGCAATTCGTTTTTTACATGATAACTATTACGTCGCATTCCTACAGGAACAGATTTGCGGCGACCTTGGGACCGGATGCTGTCGCGCAAAAAACATGTATCTTCCCCCCTCCCCCCCATCCAAGGCTGTAACCATCTCGCGGAATACGGTACGCACTTCCCAATCGGTAGCCCTTGGATTCCGTCATTCCATCACATATAATCTACATTATAGTGCCAATACGAACGCTCCAAATTACAAAAAGTGTCCCCGGTATGGGAGATGGCTTGGCACCATTGAGTTTGCGCAGTAGGGTGGATAATTTATCGGTCGCGTCAGAGCCGGCCCGACATTGTTTGTTTTTATTCGTCGCCATCTTTGGTTCTGGGTGCTTTTTCAAATTACACAATAGAAAGTGGTTCATCCACATTGTTGTCGGTATATTAGTGCTTATAAACTTTCATTGCCCAACAACAATTTTTGTAAAGAAGTTTTTAATTTGTGGTGATTCGATTCGCCGTTTGGTAGGTTAGTGACTTGTTTTGTTTAAGATGAAAGGATACAAGTGCATGGTGGTTTTTTGCCAAAGTCGTGGATCAATACCAGGTATGAAGTATTTCAGATATGTACGTATATACGAAAATATTTTGCTTATCACATTATCCGATCTTCCGAACCGAATTTCACTAAAAAGCTTGTAAAAAAAGAAGAGTGCGTCACTCGTATACAATATAATATAATTATATGCGGTCACTACCTAACCTGATAATAATTTCCAAAATAGTTATTCATTCTTAATTTTTGGTTTAGAAAAAAGTGAGGTTAAGAAACATACGACGTCGGATGAAAGTTAAAATAAAGCTCATCGTGTCGATTGTTACAAATATTCGGACGGAATTTGGCACCAAAAGTTTACACCAATCAGAGCACCGTCGGATCATCATATCGTCAGAAATCGTATGCATGGAACGCTGTCTTAAATCGAAATTTTGATTGCAATATTTTTCCTAACTAACCAGTGAAATTTACATTTAAAAAGTTGAAATCCGGTCCTGTCGAATGTTTACTTTCACAAGGAAATTTCCGAACTGCGCAAACTCACGATTACCCGTTCGATGCCCATAGCGGGGACATAATTGCAGATGGTATTAGCAATATAATGGTTATACAGGGTGTCCCATAACTAATGGTACACAGAAAAACTACAGATTCCTTGGGTAAAAATACTGCGATTTGGCCATACTTAGTTTAGTTCAATAGCTGGTAATAACCGAGATACAGGGTGTCCAAGTAAAAATTTAATTTTCAATTTTCCTAAATAACTTATTTCTGAATCAATATTTTGGCATAAAATTTTGTGACTAGGGTTTTTTTGGGGAAAGGAATTTGAATTTGTTAATAATGTTGATGTAGATTATAGGGAGCGCTCTCTGCGGTACTCTGGATGCATAAAAAGAAATGTAACTTTTTTGTGCCTTAGTATAATTATGTTTTTGTTAAAAATATCAGTTTTTCCGTCATTTTTAAGCAATAAAGGTATACTTTGTAAATGTCGCTCCGACTAACCGTTTTCGAGATATTTTCAATTACAATTTCTAATGCGCCTGTTGAAATTTTGATTTGTAAATGTGAAATTTGTCACAGTAGGCTTTGGTGAAAACAAATACAATGAAAGCACTTTGAAACCTCATTTCTGTCAAAGTTTATTTTCATTTGTCAGCATTGTGGGTGTTTTTAAGGAGTTTTTGAAGATACTGTTATCAAAAATTAAACTAAAAATGCTCCACTATTACGTTTTGGACGCAAGGATCCTGTTTCACCCAGTCTGTCTTATAGGCTTCTAAAAATTTTAAAATCTGGCTGCCTTCTATTTGGATACATTTCCAAATACCGCCGATGTGCCCCGCGTTTTCTTGTGCGTATAAACATACCATGTCTCGCATTTCTCCGTTAGAAAACAGTTATGTAGCGGCATTTTTAGTTCAATTTTTGATAACAGTATCTTCAAAAACTCCTTAAAAACACCCACAATGCTGACAAATGAAAATAAACTTTGACAGAAATGAGGTTTCAAAGTGCTTTCATTGTATTTGTTTTTACCAAAGCCTACTGTGACAAATTTCACATTTACAAATCAAAATTTCAACAGGCGCATTAGAAATTGTAATTGAAAATATCTCGAAAACGGTTAGTCGGAGCGACATTTACAAAGTATAGCTTTATTGCTTAAAAATGACGGAAAACTGATATCTTTAATAAAAACATAATTATACTAAGGCCCAAGAAAGTTACACTTTTTTTTATGTATCCAGAGTACCGCAGAGAGCGCCCCCAACAATCTACATGAAAATTATTAACAAATTCAAATTCCTTTCCCCAAAAAAACCCTAGTCACAAAATTTTATGCCAAAATATTGATTCAGAAATAAGTTATTTAGGAAAATTAAATTTTTACTTGGACACCCTGTATCTCGGTTATTACCAGCTATTGAACTAAACTAAGTATGGCCAAATCGCAGTATTTTTACCCAAGGAATCTGCAGTTTTCCTGTGTACCATTAGTTATGGGACACCCTGTATAGTATATGTGCATTCCATCGGATAATAATAAAAGAACAATTAAGTTACACAAAATTTTATTTAAAAATTAAATTTATAATAATTTAAGTTAAAGCCTATATTACAAAGCTCGTTACATTCCTAAACTTTAAAATAATAAACAAAAAAGATACAACTTGCCCTTTCGGTAATGAACAAAAGCGGTTGGAAATGTGTGTCGAATAAAGCAAAACGGAGGCCAATTTTTTTAAATAAACAACGGCGGGATCCTTAGGGAATATATTTTATATAATGTTTATATACTTTTCAATTTTTTATCTACTTACACCAAACGGAAGGCTTAAAAGAACTTGTGGAAAAAATTAGGATACAGCGCTTAGTTCACATGGTTCAAAGTATCTCAATATGCATCAGAAAAATCTTAAGCTCTTATAATAACACAAAAACAGTAGTGGTTCACTTGCATATGCAAACGTTTTTTTAAAGCTAACTGTACAGGGTGTTATAAAAATCCGAACACATTAGCTAATCAAAATATACAGTGAGTCCCAGAAGAAATGTCTAAATTCATTTAAAATTCAGCGGTAAGTTTTTTCAAAAAACGCTCGTACCTGTCGATTTTTATTTTTATTTTTTTGTGGTAATTTCATGTATACAAGGTAGCTCAAAAATAAGTTACGATCATCAACTTCAAACATATATTTTTTATTTCATATTTGAATTTTGCATTGAATTCTAAGCATGTTTCATGTACCATGTCCTATACATAAACTCAACAGTTATTGAAAAAATTAGGATTGAACATATCATTTAGGGAATCCAACGATCTATCAAATCTTCTGGCAATATGGCATTTTGGGCTCCATAATAAGTAAGAGTGTACTGTCTCACTGTCACCGTTTATTTCCATAGAAACTGTATGACAATTTTATTTCAAATAAGTATAATTATTGTCAAGCGTAGTTTCAAAGTTGCGGTTTTCACAATAATGGTGAAGTTAACGGAACGGGAAAAAATTGAAATTCTATGCATGGTTGGGTTTGGTGATAAAACACGTACTCAAATAGAAACAGCCCAATTATTTAATGAAATCATTGGAAGGAGAGGACCTATCGAATGGCCTGCTAGGTCGCCAGACCTAACTCCGCTGGACTTTTTTTTTGTGGGGTTACCTCAAATCAAAAGTATTTGTTAACAGGCCAAACAATATGCAGGAGTTGAAAGAAAGGATCCGAAGAGAAGTGCGTGTCATAACTCCGGAAATGGTTGGAAACGTGCAAAGAGAGTTTATTGATCGTCTTGGATATTGTCAAGCCGTAAATGGCGCACATTTTCAACATTTAATTTGATTTTGTTGTTTTTTTTTAATAAACAGGTCTTACTTATAGATATGTTCAATCCTAATTTTTTTCAATAACTGTTGAGTTTATGTATAGGACATGGTACATCAAACATGCTTAGAATTCAATGCAAAATTCAAAAATGAAATAAAAAATATATGTTTTAATTTGAAAAAATGAAGTTGATAGTCGTAACTTATTTTTGAGCTACCCTGTATACATAAAATTTCCACAAAAAAATAAAAAATCAAAATCGACGGGTACGAGCGTTTTTTGAAAAAAGTTACCGCTGAATTTTAAATGAATTTAGACATTTCTTCTGGGACTCACTGTAGAACGGGGTTGGGAGTACTTTTTAAAACTTACACGATCCATTAAAAAAAAATCGGGTACTTTCAATAAAATAATAGTAATTTATGATTTTAGTGTTAAAGGTGTCACGACACTTAACACGCGCATCGTACAATATTATATCTACAAACACTATTAACATAAACACTAATTAAATCCAAAATCAAGTGAACTTGCCTTATCTCTTTGTTGTTAATGTGTATTGTTGTTGGTTACGGAAAAACTCTCAACAACTCAATGAAAAGATTCTTGCAATTATCGTTAACACTAGTGCCATAAAATGATATTTTAAACACTGACAACATGCGTTGAAAACTTTACTGTTAATAGTGCTTGTAGATAAATTATTTTTATACCACCCTGTGCCTTGTAATATAGTTTACAAACTGACAGTTGGCGGTGCCACCAGCACCTGCCGGCCCCGTCTTCCTCTAATCGTAAGTATTACACACAGCCAAGTCAGTCTGTAAAGATATTGGAATTTTGGTGTCGACTTTAAATACGAATAATTACCCTTATACTGTAATTCAAGAGTTATCTCTAGAAACCCTTAAGCTCGTCCTACACGGACAATATCGCGACCCGATAAGTTCCTCTGGCAAAGAATTGACCGTGTACGGACGGGCTTCACATTTAAAATTTAGTGATTTTAGTACTCTACAATTTACAAATATATCCGATAACAGAAAAACTACATAAAATATAAATATGCACCTTCAAATTATATTACAGATACAATCACAATGCCTTTTTCTAGCATTTATTAATATTTAACATACACGGGCTTGTTCGTGCAGCATTTTTCAAACAGCCATACTAAAAATTGCCCATAGCATTATGTGCACTAATTTCTCCCTCTTAGGCCACCCTTTAGACTGAAACGCAAGCAATTCTCCATACGGCCACAAGAAAAACAACGAGACGAAATATTTTCTATTTTCCTGATAATTAAAAAAGTTTCTCATTCATAGCTTAACGTTTGAAATATTATCGATAAGTGTTTTGGGAGTTTTATAGTATTAATAATAACCAATATGAAAGCCCAGCAAAGTGCAAGCTGGTCCGGTATATCTAATATTGAGAAGCCACACAGGTGGCACCACTGCAATACTACTAGTTGAAATCTGGAAAAAACAATATATTGTTGTATTTTAATGCAAACTGCCGCTTCCATAATTGCCATCTTTACAACACCTCGTCCTTGTAAAAATCCTGACCACCCCCAAACTATATATTTTACCTGTTTTTGCAGACATAGACATAATATTGCTAATAAAACATTAACTACTGGCAACACTGCTTGCGCACGCTGTCCGAACTCATCGTCGGCTTCACATCGATCGGTTCTACATTCTGTGGGCGGATGGTGTCCCCCTCTGGGGGGTCCCTGATTTGTTTCTGGGATACAATTCTATAAATTTCTGCAAAAGAAAAGGGGACGATCTTAAAATAAACCCGCACTTGTAGGTTCTTTTAATGGCAATTCTATTCGTGTCATACCTGTGAGTATATTTTGAAAGGCAAGGTCGACATTCGTAGAATCGAGGGCCGACGTTTCGATGAAGCTCAGACCGTTCCTCTCGGCGAAGGCTTTTGCCTCTTCAGTCAGTACGGCACGCAAGTGTCTCAGGTCGGACTTGTTGCCGACCAGCATGATGACGATGTTCTGATCTGCGTGGTCTCGCAATTCACGGAGCCATCTGAAAAAATAAGTGTTTCCATTAATAATTATTAAGCTAAAAAGGTAGAAGGGTGAACAGTAAACATTTTTCAATTTGCAATCACATAAAAAATGTATTAAAAAACACCTGAAATCAAAACATTTACACTATTCTATTTATTTAGACTGAGTAATTAACCAAATGTGTCAGAATGGTGGGAATTTATCTACCATTTATATAATCCTTAATCACTCTAGAAACCTTGAGTGACTCACCAAATTAACTTATCTATAAACAGTTGTTTAATGACAGCCACCATTCCTCCTTTATTCGATTTGTTGTTAGTTACTATTAATTTTTCAAATTTCTAAAGAACCGACAAAGCAAATACATGAATTTGATTCTCTTACCTTTCAACATTTTCATAAGTTAAATGTTTAGCAATGTCATAGACTAGCAGGGCTCCTACAGCTCCTCTATAATAGGCTGCGGTGATTGCCCTGTACCTCTCCTGACCTGCCGTGTCCCAGATTTGGGCCTTTATTGTCTTACCATCCACCTAGGAAAAAATAAAAACAAACTTAATATAAACAGCTAATTATAAGAGATGATAACTAACCTGTATACTGCGGGTGGCAAACTCAACACCTATTGTCGATTTCGACTCCAAGTTGAATTCATTCCTAGTAAACCTCGACAACAAGTTACTTTTACCTACACCAGAATCTCCAATAAGAACAACTGGAAAAGAAAAGATGAAAATTCGATAAATTGTCAAAGTTATAGTGAATTCTTGACAAACCTGGGCAAAGTATTCTAGGTTTCCTTGTCTAAGTTACCTTAGCCAATATTTACACAGCCTAACTTGCGAAGATTAAGCCAAGCAAGTTCGGTAAAATGAATCACAGTGTGTTTACATGAGTAATAACATCATTTTAAAAGCATTGCTCATTATTAGAACCACGGGCTCTGAATGGGTTGTCCCCCAACTCAAGTTATTGATCAACAATAATTGTTGAGCTCAGTACAACTCAATCAAATTAGTAGTTTTTAAACAAGTAAGTTCTCTTATCTAAGACCTTTGTTCCACCTACGGGTGCCCCTATATTTAAATTAGAAAAAAAAGTATTTTCAATTGATTTATTGTTCTCCAGTTGACCCCTTGACGTTTTTGATGACATGTCAATTATCATCTTCAAGATGCAACAAAAACGCAATCATTCGTGTAATTCTTGTTTTAAACGAAAACAGAGCTTTCTAACTTACCTTTGAACAAGTAATCGTATTCGTCATCCTTTGTACTCATTTTGAAATTGGTTTTCTAGCAGTCTCTATATACTTAGCCAAAACAAACTACGAGTTTATAAACTATCGCATATCACTAAAAATACCGTCCTGAACAGCCAGATTCACCTATCACAGACACATTCCTGTTAAAATCTTTCCGATTCCTGCTGAGATGATCGAGAAAAGTACGGATTATCGAAGAACTTCCCAACAAAATCACAAAATGGCGATCTCTTTATTTTTTGTGTCGAGTTGTTCGAACGCCCCTCGGTGATCTGTCAGACGAAAACAACAAAGGGTATGTTCGATAATTGATACCATCTCTTTCTATTTGTGCACGTCGGAGACGAAGAGAAACGTTCAATTTTAGATTATCCGGGGATTCTTGAACGGGCTTGATTGGAATACGCATGCGCAGTTTCTGTCAAAATGACACGTAACGTTTGACGTCAGAGGCTTGTCATCGTCAACAACCAGTGGCGTATCCAAACAAAAGGGTTCACGCATATGACACAATTATAAGAACAAAAGACCCTGTAATTTTTCAAAAATATATATTTATTTACACACATTTACATAATTTCAAACTAAATATTAGTAAATATAGCCAGAGCACTGTATATTTTTTCTGAAGGAACCAAAAAATGTAAAAAAAAACAACATAATATTCAAATCAAAACGTGTAGTACCTAGAAAAAAACATTGATAGACTAGAAAATGATATATTCTAATAAATTACGAATATCTAAGAGCTAAATAATAACATCTATGAATAAAAACCAAAATCGAGCTCATCTACAAGAAATAACAAATAAATATCTTAAACGAAATAATATGAGCAAAATATAATAATTATTCTATAAATATAATCCTAACACAGCATGTTTTTATTGAAATAAGTTAAATTTTAAAACTAAAACGTGAGACGCGATCTTTTTTCTTTAAAAACATTGGAAAAAACACCTCAACCTTCAAAATGTAACTTGGCGAGGAACAGAAAGCGTAACGACAAAGGAAACACTTTTGCGCAAAGAAAATACACAACAAAGACGTATTTCTGAAAATAAAAGAACTTCCAACTTCTATTGTCTTTAGGGCCAATTTTATAAAGTGGGTTTAAATCGCACTGTACGGTTTAAACCTCAGATTAGTGAAATCGGTGATTTGATAAACTAGGATTGACAGCGAGCCTCGACCTAAGGCCCAATTTTATAAAGTGATCTTAAGTGTTGGATTTAAATTAATACTTAAACGCAACAATAATCAGGGGATTAAATTACAGGCAAATTATGACAATTTTATAATAGAGGATTATAACGAAACGTGTTATATATTTTTTGTCATACGTGCGCCGTAAGCGCCTCTTACGCGACCTCTTTTCGTGACCGTAAGTAGCTCTTTTCAAGCCTCTCGGAGACAGGGCTGTAATATACCTAGAAACAGGGCTGTAATGTTTTCATTACAGCCCTCTCGCGTTCACGCTGGAAGCACACACAAATACACGGGAGAGCGAGAAGCGCTATCGTCGCCCAGTGCTTGGTTTCACGACCAACACTCTTTTTAGTGGCAGAAGGACTCGGCGCACTTTTGACAAAAAGTACGGTACGAACCTCGGGCAGTGATGTACTAGTATATACTCATCGGTTTGTTGGCCGCTCTAAAACATGATTTAGGAGCAAGGCATCTTCTAGTGATTTTTTACTGCGTATTCATGTCTTTAAACAGCCCTATTTTTAAATATTTTTTCGGACTCTGATCATTTTAAAGCATTTTTAGGTATCCGTCATCACTGGTATCAGTTCAGTAGTTTTTAAATTACTAAATAATTAAAAAATATATGGATCCGTTTGATGTTTACTGGGTATCGAAATAAAAGGGCTGCGTATCCAAATGGATACTCAAAAGTACGTTAAAAGATGATTTGTTTAGGAGGCCTAACAAGTTAAGATTTCATGTAATTGGGGCGTATCCGAAATATTCCGTCCCGCCTACGCTGCTCAATAATATTTACAAAATCATCTTCATTAAAAATTTCAAAAATATCCATTATTATTATTAAAATAATTGGTACAGCCAGAAACAATAAAAAACAAATTCAAATATTAGGGTTATAATACCGTGTCCTGTGTCTTAAATCGTATTATTGAGTTTAAGCGGTACTCTTTCTACCGATTAACTTATTACCAGGACGGTTGCTCTTAAGTCGAGCCTCGCTGTCGATCCTAGTTTATAAAATCACCGTTTTCACTAATCTGAGGTTTAAACTGTACAGTGCGACTTAAACCCACTTTATAAAATTGGCCCTAAGAGCAACCATCCTGGTAATAAGTTAATCGGTAGAAAGAATGCCGCTTAAACTCAATAATACGATTTAAGACACAGGACACAGTATTATAACCCTAATATTGTTTTTATTGTTTCTGGCTGCAAATGGATATTTTTGAAATTTTTAATGGGTTATTAACGGACGACGAAGATGATTTTGTAAATATTATTGAGCAGCGTAGGGGGGACGGAATATTTCGGATACGCCCCAAAATTACATGAAAACCTTAACTTGTTAGGCCTCCTAAACAAGGCATCTTTTAACGTACTTTTGAGTATCCATTTGGATACGCAGGCATTTTATTTCGATACCCAGTAAACATCAAATGGATCCAGATATTTTTTAATTACTTAGTAAACTACTGAACTGATACCTAAAAATGCTTTAAAATGATCCGAGTCAGAAAAAATATAAAAAAAATAGGGCTGTTTAAAGACATGGATACGCAGTAAAAAATCACTAGAAGATGCCTTGCTCCTAAATCATGTTTTAGAGCGGCCCACAAACCGATGAGTATATACAATATATAACACATTTCGTTATAAAATCCTCTATTATAAAATTGTCATAATTTGCCTGTAATTTAATCCCCTGATTATTGTTGCGTTTAAGTATTAATTTAAATCCAAGACTTAAGATCGCTTTATAAAATTGGGCCTTATTTATTTCGTTTGTTCTTGAACCGTTCAAAAAAAGTTCTAAATTTTCGCTGCACCTCAATAAAAAAATCTAAAGATGTGAAATGAGAACGTAGCCTTAAAAATGTATTGTGTAGATTTTTTACTGGAAAAAAAAAAGACCTAGTCTCGCCGACTTATACTACTACTTACATAAATCTTAATATTCTTGTTTAGTACAGTTCGCGGTTGTCCAATTCAAATACTTTAGGCAGTGCAAATCATTCCACACAGTTTTAGTCCAATGAACAAATCGGCCGGGTAGAAATAAGGGACATTTTCGCGTAAATAGTACGTATGTTGTATGTCCGGAGATTCGTCCTCGTGGCGCGAGAGACACGGGCTACATTAAATTTAAAATAAATAACATCGCATACGTTAAGAGGCCGATAAATGTTTACAGGATGAGGAATAACTCTTACCCAAAAAAAAACAACGTATCTACCCATTTCGGCGTTCGGCTCAAAGGACTACTCGTTCGGCAAAAGACTCGACGACAACAGATTCGTTAATATTTACATTATCTTTTAGTTTACATTGTAGATACACATATACAACTAGAAATTTAAAAATTTGTCGAGCGCAGCCGATTTACTCCGTAAAATATGTTTTTGAGTCGCAACGAACTGGTTATCTAATCTCCAACTTTATCCCCTAGGGCCATAAAGCCGCCCGAAAAGTACCGTTATGTGCCCGATCGCATCAAAAATACATCCTACGAGTACACCGGCCGCGCATTTATCACATACATAGACAAAAACTGCTTAGCACCATTATGTTTTAATTGAAGAAAATTATCCTATCTACTGCGTTCGACGCAAGAGTCGAAATGATCCTTCCACAATTGTATAATATACGGGGTGTTCAAATAGGGCGACAAGTAAGTCCTTCGCAAGATGTACATTTTAAATTTATTGTAAATTGGTCGCGCTATCTGAACACCCGGTAGATAGATATTAACACTTATCGGTGCCAAGTCCCCTTTTTAAAGTCGGTGACGTACCATTCAAATTGTCTTCTTCATGTGGTACCGGCGGTAGCTACCGCCTAAGCGATTGACAGCCATTAAAAACGTACACTTTATCGTTTTAAAAAAGGGCTCGTCCACGCTATCGAAGTTTGAGCACATAAAGGCATACGGGTTACACGTAAGGCAGCTAAAGACTTTGGCTAGGAAAAAAAACTGCTCTGTGGCCCATAAGTTATGGAAGACCCTGTATATAATAAAGTTTCATTTTGTAGGGAAGAGAGTTGCATGACGTCGAGAAAAGCGGAAATGTTAAAAACGGAGTTTATAATTGGAAAGAACCAATAAGGTACAATATAAAATTACTTGCAACTCGGAATTGTGTCTTCACAACTACTTAGGTCATTTTGTGAACAAAAATGCATATGAACGTGTTGCAACTACGGAGTCCAATCCCGGCTCCTTTTAAATTATTTAAATATTAGCCCACCATTGCAATGTACAAGTGTCGACTCAGAAATATGCTTTTCGTCAACAGGATTAATATTCACAGTTCCCTGGGATTTGAATTTGATCATCCCGGGATCCCATAGTCATGCATGAGGTCTATAACATTCAGAAACTAGAGGAAATGACGAAGTCAAAGGAACAAAGTTATTATTATTATTAGAAATGAATTTAAGGCTTACAGATTTACAGAACAAGTATGTAAATATAGTTATGAAAAACATGGTTTTGCAGGAAATCTTGGCAAGTTTGTCAATTTTTATTGATTTTATATCATAGCGAACCTATTTTTCTAACTTTTTAAACAACAAAATGATTGAATTGAATCGGAATATTTGCTTACATAATTAAAAGCCTGCCAATCTCAATTAACGATAACACAAAAGGCACTTGAAGAATCCGAGGTTTCTCTAAAAGACACCGAAAACAAGCTAACCGAAATGACCAAGTTAAAGGAAGAAATCAAAGGAAGAAATGGAATTAAGGCTTACAGATTTACAGAACAAGTATGTAAAAATAGTTATGAAAAACACGGTTTTGCAGGAAATCTTGGCAAGTTTGTCGATTTTCATTGATTTTATATCATAGCGAACCTATTTTTCTAACTTTTTAAACAACAAATGATTGAATTGAATCGGAATATTTGCTTACATAATTAAAAGCCTGCCAATCTCAATTAACGATAACACAAAAGGCACTTGAAGAATCCGAGGTTTCTCTAAAAGACACCGAAAACAAGCTAACCGAAATGACCAAGTTAAAGGAAGAAATCAAAGGAAGAAATGGAATTAAGGCTTACAGATTTACAGAACAAGTATGTAAAAATAGTTATGAAAAACACGGTTTTGCAGGAAATCTTGGCAAGTTTGTCGATTTTTATTGATTTTATATCATAGCGAACCTATTTTTCTAACTTTTTAAACAACAAATGATTGAATTGAATCGAAAAGGCACTTGAAGAATCCGAGGTTTCTCGAAAAGACACCGAAAACAAGCTAGCCGAAATGACCAAGTTAAAGGAAGAAATGAGGAAATCAAAGGAATTTTTCCTTTACCTCGATTGATATTGCCGAGTTAATCCCCTTACCTGCTACGAAAACACACTCTAATCCTTTATTAGTTAGTTAGTTAGTTATATTTGATTTTCCTGTCAATAAACAGCAAAGTTTACAAAACATTTTAGCAAGCCATCCAAATCCATAGTAAATTGTTTATAACAAATGCAGTTTTTCAATTCATTGTATTTCGAAAGTCGAAGTCCCTATTTTAAAGTCCGTGACGTACCATTCAAATTGTCTTCTTCATTTGGTACCGGCGGTAGCTACTGCCTAAGCGATCGACAGCAATAATTAACAAAAAGTACGCCTTCTCGTCTAAAAAAAGGACTCGTCCACGCTATCGAAGTTTGAGCACATAAAGGCATACGGGTTACACGTAAGGCAGCTAAAGACTTTGGTTATAACAAAAAAAAAAAACAGCTCTCGCACGGTCCATAAAGTCGCGTAAATACGCTCGAAAAAAAGACCGCGCAAGATGCGAATAGCGCGCTCAAAATTCAAACAATTTCGACTTTGACGCGGGCACGAAGCGAAAAACATATTGCCGCACGCGTCTCAATCTTTGCCGCAAAGAACTGGGAGCAAATTCACGGCGTGTGCCTAAAAAAACGCGGATAAAAATAATTTGAAATAATGTTGGGCTCGCTATTCGCTCACACCAAAATATGCATATTTTTCTTCTTTTATCTGTTTGGCTAGTTCGTTTCCGAGACTGTCAAGCCTGGACGCTGGTGGATTTCACAAAAATCTTAAAGACAGGTATCGAGACATGTAATGAGAGAGAAAGAGAGAGCAGTACTTTTTAAGCTCTTAATTGGCTAAATAACAATACGTCTCTTTTCAATAGCCTATAAATAAGAGACACTTAAACTGCTCGATACCTGTAAAACAAAAACTTTTGTAACCCAACAAACTCCAGCCCAAATGCGCGCCCCTACAGCACCTATTCTTAATATAAACCGTTCTTGTTCGTATCGAACGTAACTGTTTAAAGAAAATCCTCCCTTTGCCCCAGAAATGGCAAAAACTACCGAACGTGCGAACGGATCCGCCATCAGTGTTACGTTTTTCCACTTTCGATATGAAAACTTTGCATACGAGCCCAAGATTTTATAATCGGACCTTAAAGAGAGGTTTTCCCCTAAATCGTCGCGTCCTAATATCAGGGGCGCGCCTCAGCCAATCAAACAACGCGTGTGAATCGGGGGCTTCCAACCCCCCCCTAACGAAGCGACTGGTTTAGCGGACACCTACCGTCGTCACACGTACACGGGGCCCCCCTGGTTCTCGTTGTCGTCCAGGTTGATCTTGTTGAAGGCCGCCACCCCGCCGTCGTCAAAAAATCGCCTAAAGTAAAATCGTCGTTTTAATATAAAATACATATACAGCATGTCCACGGATGGGGTTTACAAGAGGACAAATCTCCCGTGAAAAGGAAAAACCTAGGAGGGTACCTTGCTAGGTTGTGGCTTAGCATCGATTTTATAAAAGCTCTCCACTCCCTCTATCGGTATAAACAGTTTTTTAAAATTCGAATATTTAAACGATTTATTGTAGATGGAAAAACCTAGTAAAATGAAAATTTTAATATAATATTAACTTATTTTGTATTTCCTGAGAAATCATTAAAAATCAGTTACAAGATTTTCCTTTTCACGGGAGAAATGGACTAAAAATTGAAAAAGTCACTCGTAATAACCGTTTTTGCTTGTCTAGAAAATACGATTCATCATAAGAAACTTCAATTTTTTTTATACAGGGTGGGTAAAAACTGCAAAAATGTTACTTTGCTTAAGAGTAAACATACTGTATTTTGAAAGATACGAAAAAAAATCACTCTAAATAAACGTTTTCACTTGAATAATGAATAGGTGATACTTGTTGTCAATGTAATTTTTATTATCATGAAAAGAATACGATAACGATTTCATAATTCAAAAACTCCACCCCCATACTCGACACATTTTTCTAATTGCTTTCTCAAAAAAGTGAAAGAATTTCCGATTTCTTCCTGAGATATCGATTGGACAGCCTGGATAATTCTGCCCTTCAGCACTTCAATATCATTTGGTATTGCGGTTGCAAAAACAATTTGTTTTAAACGGCCCCATAAGAACATATCGGCCAAGGTTAAGTCGGGACTTCTTGGGGGCCACAAAGCTGGGCCATTCCTGCCAATCCACCTTGGACCAAATCTGCGGTCGAGCCATTCTCTAACCTCACGAGCGAAATGGGCTGGACAACCATCTTGCTGAAAATACATATTTTGTCGAAAATTTAATGGCAGATATTCGAGTTCATCATTGAAAAATGTATCCAACATTTCTAAATATGATAATCTATTGCACGTGTTATCAAAAAAATATGGCCCTATAATGCCATGGATGGATATCGCACACCACACGTTCACTTTTGTGAAATATTGTCTTCTCGTCATAATTCTGAATTCGGGATTTTCTAAAGACCAGTACCTAAGGTGCTGGGTTGCAACGGTTCCATTTGTTGAAAATGTACTTTCATCAGAAAACATGATACATTTAAAAAAATCAACATTTTCACTTAAAATGTTGTCTCCTATCCACAGGCAAAAATCAAGTCGTTTCGCGTCGTCTCTCTCTTCCAATCTTTGATTAAAGTGCAGTTTATACGGCTTCTGAATTTGACTTTTTTTCACAACTTCCAACTGAGTAACACGATTTCTAAGGGACGTCATAGGATTTTCTTCAACAGAATGAAGAACTAAGACTGTAGCAGCATCATCATGGTCGTATTTCTTCTTTTTTTTTGGAGGTCCAAAACCGAACCAGTTCTCTTGAACTTTTTTATAAACTTGCAGATTGCCTTCCTAGGTTAAGTTCTTTTGGAAATATATCCGGTCGCAATCCAATCAGGGTGCTATTCCAAAAGAGATGTTTCTTGAGGGTGACAAAGCTGATAACGGCCACGACATTGCAAACCTCTTTGCTCAGTATTTTTCCTCGGTATACAACCCTGTTGATAACAATATTAACGGCGACTATGCTCCCGAGTGGCTTGTATCGATTTCTGACCTTGTCATTGAACCTACAAAGGTTGAGGCAGCTCTCGTCAACCTAGATATCAACAAAGGTGCAGGCCCTGATAATATTCCTAACAGTTTACTAAAATCTTGTTCCCATTCTCTTTATCTGCCCCTTTACTACATATTTTCCAATTCTCTAAGTTCTGGAATATTTCCTAGCAGGTGGAAATTGTCATATGTCTGCCCTATCTTTAAGTCTGGTAATAAAAACGAAATTAACAACTATAGGCCAATTTGCATCCTCTCAGCCATCCCAAAGCTATTCGAACACTGTGTTGAGGAAGTTCTCACAGCTGTATTTGAGCCAGTTATTTACAGTCAGCAGCATGGCTTCTCCTCGGGCAGATCAGTAGAAACAAACCTATTTATATTTTCAAACTACCTCAATAGCTCCTTTGACAAGGGTCTTGAATGTCATGCAATATATACAGACTTTAGCAAAGCCCTTGACAGGGTTAATCATGCAATTCTTATCTCCAAACTTTCCAGACTTGGATTATCTGGTCAACTGCTAGCATGGATTGTGTCTTACCTGTATGACAGGGAGCAGCAGGTTATAGTGGACGGCTTCCATTCTGACCCCTTTTATGCAACGTCAGGGGTTCCCCAGGGCTCTCATTTGGGCCCTCTTCTATTTAAATTGTTTATTAATGACCTTATCCCGCTACTATCTTCCTGTTGCTTGCTGTTTGCTGATGACCTAAAGCTTTTTAGACAGATTTCATCTCTACTCGACATGACAACTCTCCAAGGTGATATTGACAAGCTTTTCCTTTGGTGTAAGCGTAACAGAATGTCATTAAATACTGAAAAGTGTCACATTATAAGATTTAGTAGGCTAATGACAAAAGCCCCCTTTCATTATCTTATCAATGGCGTTCCTCTTGGGGAGGTGTCCGTGGTTAGGGATCTTGGAGTTCTCTTTGATAGTAAATTAACATTCTCGCATCATTTTGAGAATATTATTGGTAGAGCTAACAGAATGTTGGGATTTATAAAGAGATCATGTAAGGACTTTACAAATATAAATGCACTGAGGTTGTTGTGTGTTTCTCATGTCAGATCGATTTTGGAGTTTGCTAGCATAGTTTGGTCACCATACTTTCGGATTCACGTTGATAGACTTGAAAATGTTCAGCATAAATTTGTAAAATATTCTAGATTTCATTTGTTTAAAACAGGTATCAACTTAAACAACGATCAAACTATGTCCTACCTAAATCTACATCCACTTGCTTGTAGAAGGGACTTTTACGACGTTTGTTTTGCCTTTAAAGTATTAAGCAATATCATCAAAAGCCCCGACTGTCTTAGCCTGTTTTTATTTCGCGTCCCGACATATCAAGCTCGTAACCACTCCTTTCTTCATGTCCCTTACTGCCGTACATGGTATTTGTTGTACAGTCCAATAAATAGGGTCTCAACCACTGTTAATAAGTATTATGATGGCCTAGACCTTACTGTTACTTCATTGAATTAGTTTAAATCCTCTGCTAGAAGGATTATTTTAGGTTAAGTCTTAAATGTTTTGTAGTGTACTGTATACATCTTGAAAATGTTGACTACGTTAATAGATAAATAAATAAATAAATAAATAAAGGTATTGAGATTCCTGCAAATTTCTCGGTAAAATGTTCCATGACGTAGCGGTATGAAACTTGACCGTCCCCAGAACATTGTATTATAAAAACTCCTTGTTCAGTAGATAGCATTTCTACTTAAATAATAACTTCATTAAATAAAGACATTGACAACAAGTACCCATCACCTTAAGTATTAATATTATTATTTTAACTAGGTTCACCAGTCAGAGGTGTGCCAGAGAATACTTTTTGGGAAATAACTTTTAATGAATTGTCCTACTTTGGTTTGTTGTTTATAGTCTTACCTAAAGGTGAACTCGAAGAAACCGTGGAACAGCTTTGAATTGTCCGTGAAGTCGTCGGAATTCGACGAGTCCATAGACGTGCTGTTGCGCAATCTATCCGGATCGATCGGATCGAAATTGGAGGTGTCCGTCGGATATTCGATGCGAGGCTTGTGCGGTGCGGCCTGTCGTCTCAATCCCTGAAAAAAAGACGTATTAAGTCGCGTTCCTTTTTGTGTGAATACGACTCGTACCTTTTTGAAATCGATGTCCTTAAAGAACGGATGATTTTTCACCTCGCTGGCCTTCTTTCCCAGCCTCTTGTCCGAGCTGCAGCACAGCTTCAAAATCAGGTCGGTAGCGTCCTTGGACAAATTGGCCTGTTTCGGTATTTGTAACGTCGTTTCCCAGTTAATAACCTCAAAAAAGAAAACAACAGACGTATACTTAATACATACACACAGGGTCTTGAAACAAGGAGAACATATACGGCACAGTCCTTGAAGAATAAACAATTCAACAATCGGGGAACGTAGGGAAGTATATTACAAACTCACCTTATACTGAGTCTCCGCGGGCGTGTTCGCCAGAAACGGCGGCTGTCCCACCAGCATCTCGTACAGTATGACGCCCACGCTCCACCAGTCGCAGACGTGCGTGTACCCCATCCTCTGCAGCACCTCGGGCGCGATGTAGTTCGGCGTACCCACCAGAGAGTGCGCCAGGCAACGGTGCTCCCGCCGCCGTCGCCTCTCCAACGGTTTCAGCGCTTTGCACTTGCATTCCTCGTTCCAGTCGTCGATCGGGTCCATCGAGTCTTGTCTACTGTGGTCGCCTACCGGGAAATTATTATTTGTTTTTAGATGAGCAAGAACCCAACCAACGTTACGACAATATGTATTAAAAAATATGCCTCTTCTTGGCAGGCGAGGGTATATTTTGGCTAAACCTTACCACATAAAATAGTGCTTGCTTGGCAACATGTCATTAAACGCAGCTGTTATTAATGTATATAATATAGTCAATGACAAATTTCTGCTGATTGCCCTTGATCTACAGCCTTTGTTTGAAACCGAAAGTTATATTAATTATATTGATTGCATTTGTCATATGTACCTATTAAGTAAATATATTACACTATTTCTTCTTTCTTCGCCCTCAAAACCAATAAATACAGTTTTTAATTGAAAGAACTATAAAAACCACCAGCTACTGCACCGGCAATGATAACAGCGAGCGACCACTCGCTGCTTCTAACTGATCTCAAACTGTGGATGTACCTTAGACAAGGGAAGAGAGGGGACGGATACTTCCGCTTTACGGGCCGTCGCAGAAAGTGAAGCCTAAAATTGATTCGCCGCCATTTTTTAGGTGCCAGACAATCGAGGTGGCACCAAGTATATTTCAGTGATTTGTGGTGTGAAGAGCTATCAAAAGAATTCAGTGTATTTATAGAAATATGGTGTATTGTTGTGCCTATGGCTGTAAAAGCCGAAGTGAGTGACAGGAGGTTGGAATTACTTTCCATCGGTAAATATTCTACTCGTGTTTTTTGCATGTATTTATTTTATATTAGATATCTCCGTTGTAAGTTTAGCAGCATATATTATTTGAAACTATGTTTAAGCCCATAGTTCAAGCTACCTTTCTTTGTAATTTGTACTAGATTTGTTGCACTTTTCATTCAAGATTTCTAATTAGAACCAAGTAATTGCCCTTGGAGAGGGTGTGTCACTCAATGGCGTACCTGCATGATTTGTATATTTTGACAAAATAAAATTATTTCTTATTTGATTTTGGTTAATTATTAGCGAAAGCATTATATTATTTCGAATGTATACCAGTGTTTTTTTTTTTAAGAAAGCGATTAACGTTTGTCTTGATTCGTTGAAGGGCATAGTCTTTGAGCAACACGACTTCAGGCGAAGGTCGTTCCACAAAGATGGCGTCCTGTTAAAACTTATTTTAAACCACTAAGCTCACACATTGTTGTATTGTTTTTAGATTTCCGAAAGATCAACAAAAAGCAAACATTTGGGTGCAGAACATGGGACTTAGAGATTGGACACCTTCTCCTGCCTACAGGGTTTGTTCAAAGCATTTTGAGAAGTTCTTTTTTTTATAAAGTTGAGGAAAGAGTTCGATTACTTGGAGGTGCTGTCCAACAATATTTTCAGAACTACCAGTACCTAAGAACTCTTCATCCTTATGGAACGACCTTCCCGAGGTCGTTTTCCCAACGAATATAACCTCCAACGATTCAAAACCAACGTGAATCGCTTTTTGCGCACACGCACCACTCCCAGAGTGCCCTAAAGGATTTTTCCTATAGTGCTTGTTTGAACATAAAAAAAAAAAAATATATAACACCAAACAAGGTATTTACTTTAAGTTAATTTCTGGAATAAAAAATTTATTCATTTTAAAAACAGAAACATTTTAAATTACAGAAGCATGTAGATAATATTGATTGTTTTTACAGGGTTTAAAAGGGCAAGCTACTGAAAGGTCAACTCAACATGATGCTGAACTATATATAGCTGGTACTTCAACAACTGGGTCCACGCAACCGAAGAAGAATATTTTTTAAATAATTTCTAAAAAATCTCTTCACTTTAAAAACATCTCAAATCATGTATGTAATATTAATTTTGTTACAGGCTACCGAAAGTTCAAATCAGCTTGATGAAGAACTAGTTTTACCTGGTACTTCATCTGGGCTAACTGAACAGAAAGAAGACACTCCGAGAAAGAAAAAACTGAAGAACTATTTGAGGAGGCTGTTAAAAGTCGTTGTTGCTTCTTTGTAATAAATTTTGAATCGACCAATTTTGTTTTTTATCTTACATTTTTCCTAAAGTTGAAAGATATTTAAATTACACAACCTTTCCTATATGAAATTATAATTTTGACGAATAAAATTGATATCTACTAAGCATTCCATAAATTATTGAGAAGCAAAAGAACAATTTTAATATCAAACCTCAATAAGATACACAACAATTCAATCAATAAAAATATTATTTCCATATTCCATACGAAATAATTTTGTACGGGGATAATACTAATAAAATATTCATGATACGCCACTGCTAAACCGGGTTTGGAGCCAGGCGGTAACAAAATAGCTTCTGGTTTTACGCGTCCCCTCTCTTCCCTTGTCTAAGGGATGTACGATTGTAAACAAATTGTGTTTTAAGAACGAAATGTTTTGTCTCCCTTGTCGTATTATACGTCGATGATAAATACCTACTTTTCGCCCGCTAACATCACCCCATTGATTCACTAGACTTGACTAAACCACAGGGCGTTCGGAGTTTAAGGTACATTTAAACTTACCATTTTGTTGGTAATATTTGGAGTTATGCGTCCACCTAAATCCGGTACAGAGTCCGAAATCCGTCAATTTGATGTGCCCGTCCTTATCTATCAGTATGTTGTCCGGTTTGATATCGCGATGGATAAAGCTCATGTTGTGGACGCTTTCGACGGCGCACGTTAACTCCGCTATATAAAACCTAAAAAATTAGATTCGTTCGCTCAATGGGCGTCTTTCGTCTCGCTTTAACAGAATAAAGAATAAATATGATCCGATTCAAATTACCTCGCTAAACTTTCCTCGAATATTCCTAACTTAATCAGCAGCGACATAAGGTCGCCGCCCGGTATATAATCCATCACAAAATATAAAATGTCACTGTCTTGAAAGGAATAGTACAGTTTCACCACCCACTCGTTGTCGGCCTCCGCTAAAATGTCACGCTCGGCCTTAACATGGGCAACCTGAAAAATAATTCAATTTTACACAATTCATTAAAGTTCACTTTCTCCACCACTAACCTGATTGCGTTTCAGCACATCGGCCTTCCGCAGGGTCTTCATCGCGTACAGATGATTGGTGTCGATCTTCCGAACTAAGGTCACTTCCCCGAACGCCCCCACCCCGATCGGTTTTATCGTGACGAACATGCTCTTGTCCATCTTCGCCCTTTTCAATCGGATGTAGTTCGACTCTTTCTGCGACAGCATTTTGCGCATCTGCTGTTGGGCTTCGGGACTTAGCCCTGTGAAAAGATTCAGTAAAAGACTATTCGAACAAAAAGGTGGAAGGAAATACGAACTTAACTTGTCGGCAAACTTTGACGATTACAAATACACGTACCTATCTTGACCATCTCCTTTTCCAATTGCATCCTCCTGTACATCCTCTGCCTGTACGATTTAATCACGTTCTCAATGTGCTGCTCCATGAAGAACTTGAAGGCCTGGGGAGAGTAATTCTTCACTTTTCCATCACGTCTCTCCTCCTCCTTTTCCTTGCTGATTTTCTTCCTCTCCGGTATGGGAGACTGAAAAGTAATAACATACGTACATAGACACATTGGAGGATCTAAATTCTCCGGCTGCAACTTACCTGGTGCTTTATTTTGGCATAGGGAGGCAACTGAGGAGGCGGCTCCACGGAATTCTTACTGCCGTTACTCTCCGATGAGGAATTTCCATTCACCGTCGCGTGATTATTGTTATTGGAGTTGGTTTTTACCGAAGAGGAAGCTTGAAAAAAATAAAAACTGTTATTTTTGAGGTTAGTTACGAATTTGGATCGCCGAATTAGGCTCCTTTTGTAAAGGCATGTTGTTTGGGGGATGGCGGAAATCCATTGTCGCGTCGCCTAGATCAGAATTAGAATCTAAGCGATCCCTATTACCTAAGTCAATAAGATTATATCCCCTAACTATGCCTACAACTTCTGGATTTTGGTTATTCATAAAAAGTTTTTCAGACGGGAGAGGCCTTTTTGCGTTGAAGATAATGCTGGATTCCCCACCTGAGCTAATACTGTCAGGGTAGGGGCTGTTTGACTTTTTTAAAGTATCAGAGTTATTTACCTTGTCCCACATGTAATTAGGACTGGCAATAATTTCGTCAAACAAGTTATCAAGCACGGCCCCTGAAGGGGGCCTGTGAGGACCCACCTTGCCACCCGCCAGACTTGTCAGATCTGACGCCTCAACTTGACTATGACTTGAGGAGTCAGACATTTTCAGAGATTAGTTGACTTTTAAATTTATTTATTGAAATTAAATAAATTCTTTTATTATCACAACGGGTGATAATACAAAAATAAATTTTTTAAAACATTAAAATTTATTTGAATAGGTAATGGCCTTTTATTTTGAAACTACTCCCTGTAGCTTTTATTTAAAAAGAAAACTTCTTATTTCTCTCACAATTTTGTTTTTACTTATTTAAAAGAAAACCGAAAAAATATTTCTACGGCCTGCCTTTAAGTTTGATTTACACATCGGGGTAGTTGGAGTTTTTTTTCGGATCCGAATTACAAAAGATTTCTTAAATTTACTTATGTCTAATCCTTACAAAAATTTTTTATAAGTAAAGCTTATAACTTTAATACAGATCCCCAAAATTATCATAAATAATTTTATCGACGCTGTCGTCTATAAAAATTCAACCAACAAAAACCAAAAGAAAGTCTCTTTTGTTTCGCAACAAATCTTGTTCCTGCGGAACACTAAAACAAAAAATTTGAATAAGTAGCCCAAGAAACAATCACTAGACAGTTTCTATGGACGGCAAAAACTTTATACTTCTTCCAAGGATAATAAATTCACAAACAAAAAACAAAAGAAAGTCCCTTTTGTTTCACAACAAATCTTGTTCCTGCGGAACACTAAAACAAAAAATTTGAATAAGTAGCCCAAGAAACAATCACTAGACAGTTTCTATGGACGGCAAAAACTTTATACTTCTTCCAAGAATTCACAAATCGTAAAAATCCCTAATAAAAGGATAATGTCCCCAGCGGACACTTCGTACGCCCTATCATACTAAATAGTCCAAACGTATTACTTGAATAGTTGTTACTACTGACACACAAAGTTTTATAAACTCCCGACAGAATCTTAAAGGTCAAAGTTTTTGTTAAGTAAAGTTCTATATAGTTACTCACTATAGATTTGAACTTGAACAATATCTATAGTTTTCGTCTATCTGCGGTTATAAACTATGGCGGTTTGTCAGGGGGCACGAATTTCTTTTAACTGTCTAAGCTTTTTGGCTGACGACAGAAACCAGCCTTACTTACAAACGAGCTTCGTAAACAGATAGTCTCATTTATACCTCCCCCACTGACAATACACGCCGTGCAAGCACGTTCACCCTAAACGCGGTTGAGTAAAAACTTTCACAATTGTTCACCATTGGCCGAAGTCCCCTAATTTCGTAATTTATTGGAGATTAGGTTATTCGACTTTTGGACTAGCCTTTCTTTCGATTTCACAACCTTTGTGCAAGTGGTTGCTACTTTCAAAACAAAGTGGAATTCAGAATAGTTGAGAGCTAACACCGTATCACCACTCCGGGGTCGCTTTAGGGGGTCTCCTGACCGAAGCCTAAAAACGAGGGAGCGTTTTTCAGTTAATTGTCAAGAGGGAACCGTGTCCTGTATCTTACAACTTAACCTGTCGAGGGCTCTCACTAAACTTGCCTGTAATTTCCATCACCGGGGTATTTATGGACCGCAAAAGCTTTCTGATTGGCCAGAATAACCTTACAGCTCTTTGCGTAAAATTCAGGATGACGACAATTTTCAAAATGAGATTTTCTAACTAATGGTCAGTCCTAAAATAATAAATCATACCTCGAACTGTAGGTAATAATACTGCCTATCATATTATCAAAATTTACTAATCTTTAATTTGTATTTTGTTTTGTAATTGAAACATTATTACCCTGCATCGAGTTTTTTCTTCGCGCCACGTGCCGCAGCAGCGCTTGGCCACGCCCCGATTTTTAAGACTGGGTCTGAACGGACGGACGGGCGAGTGAACGCTGCTAGATTTCTGGGCCCTTTGAAAGGCGAGATATCTAGATATTGTATTACATAAAATTATTTATTTATGGCTCTATGAAATCTATTTTGCTATGCAGACTTTTAAATCTTTCAGACAAAGAGACTTTATACCTTCCTATTATGAAATATCATTTCACCTTCTATTTAACAAAACCCAAATCAATACCGCGTGTTGATTACCATATTTGTTTCTTAATTTTTTTATTATTTCTGGTGGTTTTTATTGTATAAACCCGGTTTATACAACAAGGCGCGATATTTAGATATTCTATTACATAAAATTATTTATTTATGGTTCTATGAAATCTATTTTGCTATGCAGACTTTTAAATCTTTCAGACAAATAGACTTTATACCTTCCTATTATGAAATATCATTTCACCCTCTATTTAACAAAACCCAAATCAATACCGCGTGTTGATTTCCCTATTTGTTTCTTAATTTTTTGATTATTTATGGTGATTTTTTATTGTATAAACCCAGTTTATACAACACTCCCTTACCGGTAGGAGGCAACGGAGGCGCCCCATTATCCGGATACAAGTTCCTGCCGTCGCTCGAGCCTGTGGAAAGGGGACTGTCCGCCCTGCAACATTCGTTCGCGCCCCCTACCGCGGGCGAGTACTTCCTCTGCAGGGGCGGGTGGGGGTGCGACGCGGTGCTGTACGTAGTGTGGGTGTCGTCCGAGTAGGCCGGAGGAGGCAGTGGCGGGTGTCCTACGAAATATTACATAAATTGAGGGGCCAAACTAATATTTAAAACAAATAACTCCTTACCTCGTTGCGCCTTGGCCTTCGCCTGCATGGTACTAGCGTAACTGGGCGGCTCCGTCGTCGGCACATTGACAGGAGGTCCGGGGGCACCAGCCCCTGCTCCTGGAAGAGGCGCTGCGGGTTTACCCGAACACCCTGCCCCGTTCGTGTAGCCCTTTTGCTGGATAGACGCCGTGTAGGAGGGTGGAGGGGCAGATGTTGCTGGTGGTGTGGCAGGACCTAAAATTATCAAATATTTTAATCAAAGACTGCAACAATTTCTCTGCAAGTTTATTTTATTCGTCAACAAACTTACCGCTAGGTGTCGCCGGTATAGGCGGCGCCGTGGCGGTCTGCAGAACCGGCTTCTGCACTTGAGTACTTTTCACCGACTGCATGATAATGGGGGGCTGCGACACGGTCTGGCGGGCCCCCCACGCCGGCAGAGGCGTGGGCCTGGCCATGGGCGTTGGCGTCGTCGACGTCGACACTGGTACCGGACTGGGGGAACCTGGAAAATAAAAAAACTCCACATATTAGAGCATCAATATAAAAAAACATTCACTGGAACCCCATAAATTTTCTTGTTAAGTTCTAAATTAAATCGTTTACCTGCCGAAGTAGATCCTGAATAAATTCCTGACGAAGGACTCTTCCTGAAATCCTGAGTGGGGCTCTGACGGTTCTGTATGGACGCAGAGTAACTAGGGGGAGGCGGGGCCCCTCCGGGCCCGGGGCTAATGAGCGGGTAAGGGGGTGGCGGTTCGGACGAGTTAACGCTACTAGTCGGGTAGAGGCTCAAGGCCTGCATTTGTTGGTTTAGTTGTTGTTGTACCTAAAAACGAGAAATCAATACTCTTTTATTTCAGAAAAGCTTCATAAATGGACCCGTAGCTATTGAACCGAAGGTTATAAATATTCTTGTTACTAAGCTCACCTGCGGCCCATTCTGTACGACCATCGGTTGCCTGCTCGACCCCCCTCCGCCCACGGGGCTAGTGCCCCTCTGTCCCGAATTTCCATACACGCCTCCGCCTGGAGCTGCAGGAGGTGCCCTATTGGGGACGACGGGAGGCGCGGGGGACATACGCTTGAACATCTGCTGTACATTGCTCGGCACCGGCTGCTGATAAGAGGGGGGTGCGTGAGGCGGCGGAGGGGGTGGCGTGCTACGAGGCGGCGGTGGTGGCGGCGGTTCTGCGAAGCTCGGGGAATACCTGGGAAAGAACACATAGTACTTAAGCATTCCATTATATTTAATTCAAAATTTTTCTGATAAAATTGAATGGCACAATCGAATAATATTTCAGAAAAATGTTCAGTGTTGCTACCTTGATCCGTGAATATCGGCCATCCTGGGGCTGTCGCTCCTGGAACTGCCTGCGCCCGAATCTAAGGCGGGGCTGCCCCTGGGGAGTACCAGTTCCCTCTCGATGCTCGGCTTACGAATCAGCTTGTTGTAACCGGACGATTTGTTAGATTCGGACAGTTGTTTTCCTAAAAGGTCCATGGCGATGTCGACGCGACCATTCGCGACTTGCAAAGCCCTCATTGAGGAATCCTATAGACAGATTTAAATAAAGAGGCGCCCTTAACTTTAAATTTAAAAACGTTTAACCGAACAGAACACTTATTTACATGCCTAAATAGCCCCATACCTCTGAATATCCCATGCTAAGCAACTGTGTCAATCCATGTCTCAACTGGATGTGCTCCTTTCCGCTATCGCCATTATTTGATCCTGAAGCGGAACTCAGCGAGCTGATTCCACTTGTAGCGGAAAAACTCGAAATTGTACTGGCGGCGCTAGAGCCTAGCGCTTCGCTGCCGCTTTTTGCAAAAGGCCGGAGAGAATTCTTGGAAAAAAAGAGACTAGGTTATGGGTTTGTTTTTGGTGAAAAATTCTAGGAACTAGATTTATTACTATTATGCTGTCTAGTAGATAATATAAGACCTATTTAGAAGAAACTTACTTGAATCTCCTCCATGGCCTTTTGGTGATAGCCCGGAGACCGGGCCGTGGTGTTGGGATTCATCTTTGCTGGCCGGGGCGCTTGGCCCATGCTCGGCCTACACCTTGATTTTTACATCTCCCCTTCGATTCAACATCTTGAAACCATATGGCTTTTGCTTATACAAGTTATTGTATTGAGATTCCTAAAAATAATAAGATTTTTTCAAGAAGAGAGGTTTTAACCACGAAGAGGGGTCTTCACTCAAACAAGCTACTTAGAAACAGCTCACAAAAGTGCAACAATGTTTCAAGGTTCTGATAGCAGCTAGGATAATAATATGGTAACATTCAGGTAAGATTTTAATAGACACAAGACTCTAAGTTCCTTGATATTATAACAGAATGACTAAGTATCTTTATTATCAGTTTAACGAAATCATACTTGCTCTGGGTCTGAAAAATTTCATCCCAGAAGAAGTATTTATAAAATTCCTGAACATTATACAAGAAATTAGAACAACCACTAGATAAGAAAATATTTCAGCAATAAGTCATATCCTATGTCTTGGTATGTGTACCTACATAAAAAAGGAAAAGGTCATCTTTCAGGACTAGGATAGAAATATTATAAACGGACAAAAAGTGTCGATAAAAATGCCTGTAAGGTAAAAAGCCAGTCGGATTGGATTACCAAATATTTGAAATTCTTGTGCTTGAGGCGATCACAGCCTCTGACAGCTATCACAATATCAAATTTTAATGCTCGCATTCCGATAGATTATCCTGAAAAATTGACATTTCCCGACACAGCGGTGGCCTAACAATAATTCGTCCCATCATTCCTATATATATTCGCACTCTGGCAATGTTAATTACCTCTGGAAATGCAAAAATAAATTAGAATCTGCTAGTAAAAGATTGACAGGATTCTGTGTCAAACCTCTGGGAACGGGCTGTACTATCACAATTATTGGATTCACTATTTCACTAAGGCACTATTATGACTTTTTGCGGGTTCTTACTAACATGTTCTCTACGATGAAGGATTTTTAAAAATATTTAAAAGGTTTAACTAAAGAAAAATTAACTGGAAAACAAAGAAAACTCCTCGATATTTAGATGTCAGCCATTTTACTCAGTGTCAAATTCCATATACTGCCAACCTTTAAAATCAAAACTTGAGGAATTTGTTTACATTTTGAACTAAATACGATGCTAAAAGGTAAAATAAGTGATTTAAAATAATAGTATTTCATTTAGATCTCTAAAGTAATTTATATTAATCACATTTAGGCAATAAACAAGATTTAATTTTTAGAAAAATTACTTGTTCTTTGGGTGGCATTCTGAGTAACAAGGCTACATTCTTGAACACTGGCGGTCAAAATGGTAGGGCTCCCTCCATTAAAATATTCTAATTTATTTCAGTTATTTTTATTTACAGAAGAATAATCTACAAGAAAGTTGGTGTTTCGGTTTATTTTGAAAATAATTAAGCAAAGCATATAAAATGCATAGCTAATTTTATAAAGTTATTTATATATTATAGGAGCAGGAGCCGAGCCACCACTGCCTCAACAACTAGTTTTAGAATAGCTGGCTAACGTTGTCTGTCTTTTTTATGAAGCATTAGACAAGGACAGACTTAACCCTGTAACGTTATCCGGGCAATTATATTAATATTCAAATTTACAGTTAAGTTATTATTTATTGTATAAGTATATATCAATAAGTTTTGTATTGATGGAAATATACCAAAAGAAAAACCCAATAAAAATTGTAGCGCAATAGAGCCATTGGTGAACAATCAATTCTGTGTATTTTTAAACTATTTAATTTGCATAGAGATGACTAGATGCCGCTAGTCGTTATAAACTACTTATATCTTCCGATAAGATAAAAAAATTAGTTTGCATTGAGATTACTAGATGGCTACTGTTTACAGTTTCCGACAAAACAATTTAATTTTCATCAAGATTACTAGATGTCGCTAGTCGTTTAATTTGTATCCAGATTACTAGGTGTCAGTAGTTTGTTAAAAATTATTTTCATTTTACGTCGAAAGATTTAATTTGCATGAAAATTACCAGATATCGCTGCCGTTATAAACTAAAACTATCTATGAAAACTATCTACATTTGCAAAAGACCTATTATTATTTATTTTATTGGTGCTGTTCGGCGTCCAAAAACTCCGCTCCGCCAAAAACGCTTTGGTTGCCGTCCCTTGTTCGACCTTCTTGCTTCTTTTCTCCTAATCAAGAAATCACTAAGCGGCATCAACAGAAAATAATAAAGAACCTGCGCCAGAATCAAGAAGCTGCACCCTATACATAAACTGATAGCCCCACTGATGTTAACTAAAAGAAAAATAGTGTGCGTAATGATTGATGGTAATAGTATATAGTAATCATCAGTACCGCAATAAGTCTTTCTAAAACTGCTTCATAAAAAGGAATAATACAAACCTATGAAATCTAGAGTCTCCTCGTTAGCATGCAAATGGTATTGTACTGTTGGGGCCCTGACTAAAAAGTTTATACGCCGGTTTGATCTTGTGTTCCTAAAACTAAATTATACTTATATCAGATAACGTTAATTTCATCATGTCAAAACCACGTTATCCTTAACAAAAGTGCACATTATTGGTAGAGGGACAAAAATTACTGGCCTTTCGTTGTCTCTTGAATCCGTATTCGTCACAAACCCTACGGGAAATACTTCAAGAAACGTGCATGTGGTAATGCAGGTACAATTTTCCGATACGTACGTACGTATTTCTTCTTTAATCGCTGTACATGCGACACCAGTTATGTCGCACTGCTTATCTTTCAGATCTAGAAACGACATTTTATCTTATATACAATCATTTTTTTTCATTTACGAGATACAATAGAAGCGTCGCTTCTGAAACATACCATTCTGGTTGGGTAACGAATGTAGAACACAGTTACAATATAGAAGCTGTGCCTTCCTGAGGCATTCTATCTCACATCCAGAAATGGAGTAAACCTTTAAGGACGTCATGGTTTCGTTTTCATACCAGAATCTACAGTTTCGTCTTTCCAATTCAAAATCAATCACAGATTTATCTGGTATGATTTCCTAAAAATAGTAAACCCATATGCCGGTGAAGGGTAAAACGTATATAGGACTTATAAAACAAGGAGGAGGCTATACGTTACTTGCGCGCGCAGATTAATATCCAAGAATCTATAACGGCTCATCATCACATCGAATTGGTTATCTTTTTGATACATTTTCGTTGGCAGGTCCGTATTTCCGATAAACCACACATACACATCTGTATGATCAAGTTCCACAGATAAGTTCGCAGGGTTCTTGTTCGCATCGTGCTCTATTTTGTATTTTAGAACTTTGGAGGCCTTCAGAGCTTTGCTCGATTCTTTTTGGTTCGATCTACAATTAAATAATAGTATGGTCATGATCCAGCGAGTGGAAATATAAGTACATATATTATTTATAACCGCGAGCTTGTTTGTATTTTTTCTCCTTATTAAAAAAACAATTTTAATCGACTATATATAGTATTAAAAAAAAATTATAGCAACTTTACTGTTCTAAATAAAGTTTTTCCCACACAGGCGGATTTTGATAAATAGCATTAAAACTATTGAACGCGTAACATTTTCCTTCGAAAGTTTCGACGGGCAAGAAATCGGCGCAACAGTCAAACTCTCGGCCATTGTAAACGCACGAGGTGAAGATTTCTTCACAGGTCGCTCTGATCTGAAAATAAAATAAAAATATACATAGAAAAAGGAGTACGAGGAGAAAGACGCGGAATGTCCATCCTTGCCGGGCCTTATACGTACATATTTGTCAAATGCGGATAAATTATTTTTGAAGTCGTTCATAAATCGACAAGCCTCCTCGTCGCGTCCGCATGAAGGAAAAGACGGGTAGCTTCCCATAGGTCGAATGAAGGAAGCCATGCGTACAAAATTTTCCACATTGGCTTTAGATTGGCGATCAGATAATGAATAGTTTAATCTGCAAAAGAATCGGGTCAAGTCTAAGTCGAACAAACTTATTATACAGGGTGTTATGGAAATGACGTATTATATTTAAATGGGTGACTCCTTGGGTGTCCTAGAGTAGCGCTACATATTTTATTTTCTTTAAATCGGTCGTTTTAAAAGTGGGTTTCACCCAGAGCCAATGGCATCAGTATTGCCAAAGTTAATGTAAAACTGAAATTCCATATAAAATTATAAAAATAAATTATTTTCTACCTATATACCTGTATTTATCCTTATACCTAAAGAGCGAGGAAATCCAGGCACAAACACAGTTTTTTTCTTTTTCATGGGAACACTCCTGGAAACACTTGTACACACAGTAATAGTGAAACAGAACCGATAGTTAGCTTTTGAAAATACAATAATACAGATTATACTACACATTTGACGTCCAGAAGAAACGCGTAAAAAAAACAATATTCAAAGATAATTTATGTACGGGCAGGATACACGCGTAAACCGAAAAAACAGAGCGGATCGCTGAGAGTGTGTCGGTGACCGACGAGAGACACAACGTATCCGGCCGTTGGTTGGTCTTGAACTAACAGACGCACGCGTCCAGCGCTATATGAAACTACTTCGCTCGGCCGATGTAAGGCGTCACGAGCTCATTGGCATTTGACCTAGTGACGTACGTGGCTATTACTGTTCCATATGTTTTTTCGGGTTCTTTAAAACATAGTCCGAAGTGTTTAAACTATTTTATTTTGTCTAAAGAGTTTAAGGTGTACATATGACAACACCGGCGAGAATTCCTTGATTGCTTACATGTATCGTACGTCATTTCCATAACACCCTGTATCTTAATCAGCCTTCCCTCATCCACTCCTGGACACCCTGTATAATAACCAGAAAAATCAATTTTCAAATAAAACTTACTGTTCTAACATTTTAAGACTTTTCCCTCTAATTTCCTCTTTTTCACAGAAAAATACTGACGGAAAAGGGGTCTCAAATTCTAGATAGTCCGTTCTAAGACGAATGGTCGCCTTGTTTATGGAAAAGTAGTAAACGAAATTGTGAACTATATAGATAACTCCTGCCTAAAATTATTTGAATATAAGCGACGACAGACATACAGACAGAATAATTTAAATACTTAAAAATTCTAAACGAACCATTGAGAGAAGAATCCAAAAGATCCAAAATATTTTTTCAATCCAGTGCAATCTTTTGTTTACCGTGTAATGAAGACAATGGAAGTAAGCGTTTTGAAAGAACTCTACGATACTCTTCATCATATTTAATTCTATTTGTTAATACCGTTATACATAGACTAGTTCAATAATGTGTAATATGAATATTATAAATCATTTTTTATTGTTCTGTATGATTTTTAAAGGGCACGCACGAGAGAAATAACACATTACATTTTAAATTTTTAATGAATATGACATGCATGTAATTGAAAAAATAAATTATTTCTCTTTATAGCACGCTATAATATGCACTGTTTTAAATTATGCATTAATAATAATTACACAAGTATAATATGTAACTCTTCATAGAACCCGCAGATATTTAAAATGTCATTTTTACATGGCGACGTTTTCAATGACACAATTAGAGTCGAAACGCCCAGTATAAGGCGTCTGATCTGGGGGCGTCGTCGCGACGTCTTCTGCTTGAGACATTTTGGGTTGCCTAAGAAACTGGGCTCGTCAACACTTCATGTCAAATTCGGTCAAAGTCCAAATGTCAATGTCAAATTTAGGTTAGGTAGGTCATTTTTATTTTTTAAAAAATATGCAAAAAAATACAGTGAAATGCAAAATAGGGCCCTCAATTTTGAACGCGGACCTCTCCCAGCTGTACGCGGAATCCCAGAGGTTACTTGACAACGGGGCGGATTATCTACATTTAGATGTTATGGATGGTCACTTTGTTCCTAACCTCACTTTTGGACACCCCGTTGTAAAATGTTTAAGAAAAAAGGTTCCGTGCGCCTTTTTCGAAACACATATGATGGTACAAGATCCCCAAAAGGTATGTTTACCTTATGTTCGACATAATACCCGTACTTTTGCGGTCCTTCTAGGTGATATATAATCTGTAGGTCTCTATCTTTTTTCCGTAGTAGTAAAGGTAGAAAGCATAGTAAACTATAATGCTTCCTCACTTTTAGTGGATAAAACCTATGGCTGACGCGGGCGTCAGCCAATATACATTCCATATAGAGCCAGTAATAAAAGAAGTGCTTCCACTATGTCGTAAGGTACGAGAGGCTGGAATGAAGGTAGGATTGGCATTGAAACCTGGAACCGGTATCGAGGCTGTTAGACAATATATCGATCATGCCGATATGATTTTAATTATGACCGTCGAACCAGGTAAGCTCATATTAGATCTAGAATAGTGCCAACCAAATTAATTTCATTTAAATCATTTGATAATAAAAGTAAAGATATATCTTTTGTGGTAGGTTTTGGAGGTCAAAAATTTATGGCCGACATGATGCCCAAAGTTCAATGGTTGCGACACAACTATCCCCTGCTGGATATTGAAGTAGATGGAGGGGTGGGCCTCAATACAATCACTGCCTGTGCAGAAGTAAGAATTTATTTTATCCGACTGGTAATTCACCAGTAGCAAACGTTTCTCGTATCATATGTATTTTATAAATCTAATTTTTTTTTTTTCAAATTTAGGCCGGTGCTAATATGATAGTTGCGGGTACGGCGATAATCAGCGCCTGCGACCAAAGATCGGTGATCGCGAGTATGAGAGAAACAGTCGAACGCTCAATTCATAAATGCAATGTTTAAGTCTGCATGCATATATGTGATATACAACTACTTAGGAAAATTCACTGCGGAATGACATAATAAATGTTGTAGTTGTCCATGTTTTAATTATGCCATTTCCGTCTAATACTCTGGAATTGTATTTCGTTTTTAAAGACAAACGTCCTTGTTCATTAACTGCTGAAACAAAAAGACATTAATAATTCGATATTACTGTAAAGTTTTGTATGTTCATTCGTTCCCCACCCCAGCTGTAACAATAATTATTATGTCATTCTGAAACCAAAAACTATTAGGAATATTGTTAAGGAATACGTGTTTCCGGAAATCTTGTACGATTTAAACACTATGGTCGGTTTTTGTTTCACACTTACACAGATATGACCGAATTTTATGAATTTTGAGGTTCGTTTTCAAATTAAATGCCTTTGAATAGTACATATACTATATTTTTAATAGAGTCCAAGGTCTTCGGAAACCTGATTCTATCAAAATTTAGATACATTGTTAACAATCATAATATGATATATAAAAGTTGGTTGACATTGACAATTAAACGGTGTAGGTATCTGTTCTCTTTAAGTTTTTTTTTTTTTTAAAGTATGTGTACAGGGTATCCCAAAATGGGCATTATTTATTAATTTGACGTCAATGTGAGAGGATGGCAGATTTATTTTTGTTTAAATTTCTTCCCCCGCGGTAGATTCAAATCAAATCATTTATTTATGTTTATATACCACAGTATTTACACAAGTCAAGCTTCACAGTCTAGACCCTTACTAAGCAGTTCCCTTATGTTTATATTGCATAGACTGTGAGTAGATGATGATGTGAGTTTTTTTAGTCTGTACTGTTTATATATCTGTATCTCTATCTGTTGATAGTTTATTGGTTCGTTTTTGGCGCACTGAAAATAAATCTGCATTTCTTCCCTTCCCTTACATCCATTGGATGTACGATATTCCAGCATTTTTTTTTTTTAAACTTTTGTATGGAAAATACTTCTAAGGATTTAAACGCATTTAAATTGATTTTCCTGATAATATTTAGAAAACATTATGCTTTTATGAGTTTGTTTCGAACTAAAATGGAGCCGAAAGCAATGTTGTTGTTCCCTTAAAACGCTTTTAAAAAATGTACGTAGGTAAGAAAAACATTCCTACAAGTTGTTTAACGTCTAAAGGATGGTATAGTCTTTGCAGCGAACCCTCAAGCTTTTTCGACAGTTGACATCAGCAATATGTCATCGATCAGCTGTTTGGGGACTTAATCAAATACCCCAGTTATATACGAACGTGTTGTGTTTTTATATTTTTCCAGTTTGATTGGTGCTAATAAGTTTTAAAAGTGTATTTCCGTCATTTTAGTATAGTTTATTTTGTTTTGAAAACTTTGATTAACTACATATTGAGTTGTTTGTGTATCTGGTAAACCACAGTACGTACTATTTTAGTACTGTCCTGGAATGTCATACAAACCTACGAAAATTAAATAACCAGAAATAAGCAGGCAAGTTATTAATGTCACGTGACACTTGACATATCTGGCGAGAGGGTTCGCTGCAACGAATATATGATAATGTGCGTTTAGACTGTGACTGTACGAATTTTCCATCGGCGAACATTTTCTTTGTGCATGTGGCAGAAATAAAATTGGTTTATTGTTCCTAGATGGGGTATCTCCTGCTAAATATACGGGTGAGGATGAGTTGTGATTTATAGCATTATTATACTATAGGGTACCCTGACCGCCAAGTCACAGTCTATCAAAGCAGCTTCCTTCTGGCGCCGAGACTGCGAAGTCGATTGGGCACTTGTACATCCTTTGTATGTTTTATCAAGTTATACTATTTTATAAGTTTCCAGGTAAATCTTCTACATTCTATTTTTTATATATTGGGTTTTAGAGTTTGTTACATCTTAAATATTACTATTTGCAATAATAAACAATAAGAGGGATAAAGGTGCGTTTTTGTTCGACCTTTCATCATTGGAAGTCCAGAACAATAGACGGCGGATTGAATATTTTTATTATATTATATAATGGAACGGAATATGGATGAATCCAAGGCGTCTTGCCTGGTCCTTCTGGACTATAGTAAGGCGTTTGACCTGATTAATCATGATATGTCGAGAGCTAAACTTGGGGATTATGGTTTTTCCGAGCAGGGGTGTAGATGGTTCTCCAGCTATCTTTTTGAACGGTCACAGGTAGTAGAGCTGGACGGGATGAGATCGCAATTCATTGTTTTAAAACTTGGCGTTCCGCAGGGTAGTAACAATGGCCCTAAATTGTTCATTATATATACCGCAAGCCTTCCTGATGAGTTGCGGTTTTGCTCGGGGACATGCCCATGCCGACGACTTTCAGCTTTTTGCCGATATTGCCCCGGAAAGTGCCAGCTGGGCCTTGCAGGAGGTAAATGGGGACTTGAATGGGGGTTCTGAATGGTCTGGTAAACATGGATGGATTGCTGCCATTGGCGTAACTAGAATGATTTTGTAGGGAGGGGGGCTTAATGGCAAGTGTCACTATGACGTATGTATGTATGGCTTCGAACTTTGGAAACACTGGGGTGGGCACGGCCCACCTGGCCCCCTCCCTAGTTACGCCTATGATTGCTGCTTAATCCTAACAAAAGTAATTACATGATAATAGGTACTGATGTGATTAGAAATAGGTTTGAATCATAATTCTACAACTGTTCATATCAGTGCCATCTGTTGAGCATGTCAGGAACCTCGCTCTTGAGTTTCAGAATAAAATTCAACTGGCCCAGAATGCATATGTGTCTCCTAAAATATAAATTTCGTGCTATGCATGCTTCATTTTGGGATGTTAATTTACAGAATATATATCCGGATTTCCAGGTTATCTTCGGGAGTACACGGTGGCTAGACGTGATCTACATTACTTGAATCTTAGAAATGTTTGATTTGATGTCCCACGGCACCGAGCGTCCAAGTGTTCGTTTGCCTTCATGGCCATTGAATTGCTAAACTCTAATATTTATAATCTTATAGCAAATAATTCTCTTGCGACTTTTAAACGCAAATATAGGACTCGTCTGCTCAGGGGTATGCATTAGTGCGCATTGCTGTTGAATAATGTGGATTTCTTCTGGTGAAATGATTAATTTTGCGTGATGGTAGCAAGGAATAAGAACGCATTTACCTTTTATGTAATTGTATATTTTTATTGTTACATAATAAACATTTTTCTATTCTATTCTTTATTCTATATTAATTATGTTACATTTAAAAAACAATGATCGTTTTCAGTCAGAATCAAACCGGCTCAAGTCATCATTTTGTTTTACTTGATTACCACTCTTGTTAACCTCTTTTTCTTCCCGATCTTTGCGACACACGGTGGCAATAAACGCATCGATTCCTCCCGAAAATAGTACATTTTTGCTTTCCGGATTTAACTTCGGACGAAGAACCGCTAGACTGATCAATATCGCTTCCTCCGTCCTTATGGTCTTGGAACCCTATAAAATGTAACAAAAGTAAATACAAACAAATACCGGGTTCTCAATTCTTTCTTACCTGTTCGGGCACCGTATTTAAATAATGATCGAACAGCAATTTTGGATCGTCGGCATCTAAGACGGCGTCATTCTCTAGTGCCGCCTCCAGACCTGGCAAACCACCAAACGTCACCAGCAGATGTTTGTACTTTGGACAAGTGAATTCGTCCACTGAGATACCTTTATCTGAAGTGCCGATGGTCAAATCATACCTAAAATTGTCACTTGTATAATATAATTGTAAATCACAGTAGGTTTTGTACGAGACAAAACAATAGAAATGTGCAAATGTTTGCCCTTCTTGTAATACTGACCCTTCTCGATAAGGACATTGAGAAAATACTTTTGACAAAGAATTAGCTATCCGCACGGTGTAACCCCAATAAACACCCGTCTGACTTCTAGGCAAACTGGGAGATACAATTATCCCTTTCAGTTTTTTACTATTGGGTTCTGGAGGAAGTAACTTAATAGTACATCGTATACCTAAAAGTAAAGCGGAAAGGAACTTATTGTAATGGACAAAATAAAGGGGGGGAATTCAGAAATTACTACAAAAACTAGCAGTTTCTCTGTGAACACAAAGGAGTTCTCTTACCTGGAACCAGAACTTTATCAATTCTGACGTTTTTTAACAGTCCCACATTAACTATTGATCCCTTATCAGCTTTCACCGGTGTATTTAATACCACTCCTTCCCTAGAATAATTTATTAATACAGCAACATTTATATCATTAATTACAAAGGTAGTAACAAATTACCTAAATATGAAATTATCCTTTGGTCCCAAATGATGCGGTGCATTCAAAGGATTCAACAAACCACAATATTGCAAATCTTTATGAATGGGGAAAAAACTTTTTCTCAGATATTGCGGACATTCTAAATATTGCAAAATTCTCCCAAGTTGAACGCAACTGCGTCGGGCTACTTTCTCGCCGCTACTATCATCAAATTTGGCTTTCTTTGCTGTTGCTTCTTCTGCATAGTCATCGAAAACTACAATTTCATCTGCCTAATAAACAAAATTATGCAAATATTCAAATCTACTTGAATAAAAAGGTTTAAAGAGCTTTTATTGGCTTACTTGGAAAATACAAGCTGCCCTAGAAATTTGTCCTGCAAGATAAGTACGCAATTCGGCAGATTGTGCATTTTCAAGAATGGATCCTGGCACTGCTATTGATAATGTGGATACAAAATTAGGGCTTAATGAGGCTTCTCGAGTTGTAGTTTTTTGTTGCTTTTCCACTTTAAGCTTCTGTTTTTCCAGTTTCTTCTTCAAATTTACTTCCTTCCAGTTCCTGCGTTCCTCTTTTTTGGCTTTATTTACATTACTCCAACTTCGTTTCTTGCTCGACTTAGTATCAGAGGATTCCATGTTATTTATTACACACAAGAACACCGAATCTAAATAGGCAGAGTAAAATAATATGGTATTTGAACTAGAGACTCGTCGATTTCGAAGAAAGGTGAAACAGTAAGGTTATGTTAAATATCCCATTACAACAAGTTCTCGTTGTTTAACTGGTTGTCTACTCCAATAAGGATCTTATTTCGACCGATCACTAAGAAATTGTCTATTCAAATTATTATTTATTGTATACATATTTATAACTAGGTATAACCTTATAATATATTTATATCACAATTACCTGAAGTACCTATTATTCAACTGTATTTACTCTATTGCCTTAATAAGACTGTAAGTACTTTTCTTTAGCTTTTTCAATACAATTGTTTGAATTTCCCTAAAATTGTACTGTTCATTTTCATCAAACTCCTCCATAATACTTCTAAACGTGTCATTCATCGTCTCCTTTATTTTCGTGTCCAGTACTAAATCTTCTGTCTGCATTTTGCTGGTAAGGTTTTCTTTCTGTGCCAGATCTACCTCGAGCATGTTTGCTTTTAAAGTTAGTTGCTGAACTTGTGAGTTCAAATCACCAACTTCTTGAACAAACTTCTCTTGTATACACTGGTTTTCTATGGAATATGCCTGGGCTTTGTTTAAACTCAATTCTTGAGATTTGATTAGTTTGTCCTTTTCACCAATATGCATCTGAAGACCGTCATTTTCTGCTTTTAGAACTTCCATGTTACTAACTTCTTCTCTCAGTCGACTAATTTCTTCAGTAAGAGATTCCCAATGGGTATGTTCTTTAATAATTTCTGAGCATTTTAGGTCATATATTTGCTTTAAATCTTTGAATTCTTGTCTTGATCTTTCCAAATCGGTAGTAAGATTCTCAATTTTTAATTTCATACATTTAATTTTTGATTTTAAACTATCAGATTGCTCACTATTTCCATTTTTGTCCACATCCCCATTGCGAGAACTTAAAACGGTGCTCAATTTCATATTTATTTCAGCAAGATTAGCTTTAAGTTCAGCATTCTGAGCAACTATAAAGTTATTCACTCCATAATCAGGATATGGCTGGGAATACACCATACCATGAGGACTTAACATCATTTGATTATTATTCGCAAACATTTGATTCGAGTTATAGGGACTATGCAAAATATTTTGCTCCGGTATAACTGGGGTGGACAATGCTTTTTCTTGATTTAAGTTCCTTCTAAATTTTCGAGGCGCTGTAGTTGGTTTCTGGGACTTCTGATCACTATAACTGGACTCAGTCTCAGAGTCTGATAGTTCTGAGCTGGGTTTTCTTTCTATCATCATAGCCTTAGGTAAAATTTGCCTGCCCATCTTGGTTATCCTTGATAAGATTTTATCTTTTGAATTTTGATCATCAGTCTGACTTTTATCAGTGTCAGTAATCAAAGGTTCTGTTCTTTTTTCATTAGGAGACTCGTTAGCATTTTTAGAAGTACTTAAAATATCTACTCTATTGTCTACTTGATCATTATTAGTATTAGTTTGCTCAATAATCTGACACTTATATAAAGAAACTTGTTTTAAGAAACCTTCTTGACTTTCTAAAGAATCAAAGCTGAGGTTCCAGAACTGCTTGCTGTTGTCAAAAATCCCTATGAAATTTTTAGGGTATTTATACAGACTCAGAGCTTCATTGAGGAAATGTCGAATTAGAATGTTTGTTTTTTCTTGATACACAATTATCTCGAACAAATGTTGAGCTGAATTTCCTATTATGGCCACCATGTGTTTTCCAAGATTTCTATTTTGTCCATTTTCTCTAAAATAAATTAATCCTGAACAATAATCGGTAAAAAAAATGTCTCCTGCTGGAAGATAGCAGATAATTAATGAATACTTACAATTTCCAGAGAGTAACAACTTTAGCAAATAGTACCGATGACTGAACTGGTGTACCTACTTTACTTTGATGTTTTTCTTCAGAATTGGTAACACCAGAACCCCCTTTAGGTTGTTTCGGGGCTTTGTAACTCAAGGTTGTTTTGTCATCGCACAGCACATTAGCAGTGAAAATTGAGGACAAATTTGCACTGAAAAACAAGAAGGAATTAAGTGGACATTATAGCTTAAGGTATCACCTACCTAGATGAGGGCATAAAATCGTCATCGTCAATTTCAAACATTGCAAATTTTTAAAAAATTTCTAATGTTTACGCACTTTACGGAATTAAATAGACTGACATCATACTGACAGTGGTAGAAAGCCTTTGACAGAAAACAGATGATTCGAACTTATAGTGCAGATCGGTAGGTGGCTCTGTAGGCAATAATAGCGTTTTCTATTGGCAGAATTCGTGCGAAAAAGGAAGGAAAAACGCATCTAATCTTTATTTAAGTTTGGCTATATTACGTAAGATGGCGGCACTAATGTCTTGTTTTGGGGACTCCTTTGTTTTGTACTTAGTTCTATGTCCTGCTGCTCGGCACCAATTGGCGCTATTTGTGGAATGTAGACTTTGTAGACGCCATTTCCATTTCTTTGGACGCCATTTTGTTGTGTTATATTGCTATTGTGAATAAAGAGTGGGCAATTTTCGAAAAAAACATCCAGAAAAATTGTTTATAGATCTTACTACTGCGAAAAAGCAAGTTGTTGATCTAACGGTACAAGTTAAATAAATATCGGCTTAAAATGGTTTCACACCGTTCCAGATATATTTCAGAAAGCACAAGTGATGATGATCAAGGTGACATGGAATACACACCCAATAATCAGGTATTAACGTCGAAATTTGCTTTTTCTACCAAGGAGACTGATTATCAACGTTATTTTCAGCAAACAAAGCCGGGCAGAAAGCCCACACGAACCCCAAAATGCTTTTCCAAAAACGCCCTTATGGCACGAGAAAACCGCTTGAAGAAAAAAGTCTACATTACTACCCTCGAAAACCAAGTGTCTTCCGTGAAGAATGAAAACAAGAACCTCTCAGCTATTGTTGAAAACCAATCGTTTATGATCAATGAACTTAAAAAACAGGTCAAATATCTGAAAAGTGTTATTTCAAATAGTCCGGACATTGGAAGACTTATTCGTGCAATTAACTCTAGTACTGGTATGGCTGTGAGTACATCACTCGAAAATCAACTTGCTGTAAATACTGGAACAGTAACTAAGAGCCCATTTGATATGCAACAAGATCTTTGTACGCACACCATATCTGAAACAGGTGATGGAGTACCTAATGTGTGGGAACATAAAATGTATATGGGCGATTCTAACACCAGACATCCTTGGGAAGAAAACGGGTACAATAGCTTCCCTACTCCAGAATCAATAAAATCCCATTGCAGTAGCTTCGAATTTGATCACCTCAACAATGACATACTGTTACCAGACTTGGATATACCTTTAGAAATAAATAAGGATAATCTATTGGAAATCGTTAATGACAGATCTGTGTCCCCCATTGCCGCAGCAGATGACCATAACTACCATAACCCTATAATATTTGAAGAAAATGACAAAACTAGCAATGACGATGTCGGAGTGTGTTTACATGTTACCAAAAATAAAGTGTCGCTAGAATTTTGTCCTACCTGTAGTGACAATGCTCTACATAATTCTTTGTTCACTTGAGGATGACTGTAGAGTGGTGAAAAAGGTTTAAAATGTCTGTATCGGACCATCCTGCTTATATTATGTATCGGAATATAAATGGACAAGAACAATTCTTTTGTAAATTTTTACTTGTAAGTTTTATTTTTTAGGATGAGAAGGAGCAAGCATGTGTTGGAGGTTGTTGCTTCGAGCAGCTTCAACGGCCTGAAGAGTTACTCTGTATACCTGCTTCACAAATTTTTGCAAAGGTGCGGTATACTTTTTACATTTTGAGTTTATGCTTTTAAAGAATTTACCTTTGGGAATAGGTTGAATAAGTGTATAAATATTCAAGAAACAAGCTTATGCTGTACTTTTTTAAAATAGGTATTGTTTGCGGTCTATTAGACCTTATATTTTGTATGTTATATGTTAATAAGGTAGTATATTAATATCATAATTACTATTATCTTGGATAAAGTATTTGTAGGGTAGATTAAGTGAAATTCTTTAGTTAACCTCTGTTACGTGAATTCCTAGGAACTGAATTTTAGCTTAGCAATGTACTATGATGGTAAAAATGTAAATTATAATTGGTACCCACTTAGTGGACCAGTACCTTATTAGGTAACAGAGTTTGAACAAAAGATGTATATTTTTTTAGTTTCTCAAAGGAAAATTTGCTAATTGCACTTTTTCGATCTGTTTAGTTCCATTTTTCTACAAAATTTATTTGGTTTTAGTAATCTTGTTTAAAAAATGGAGCTTTTATGGACCCATGGGACCTCGGTGTTAAGCACAACAGAGTAGAGTATACAAAAATTGTATCGTTCCTCTTTTAACTTCAAAATTACTAAAAAACCTTAAGTCCGTTTTGTTTCAGAGATTTTAGAATTTTCATTAGAATGAATTTTTCACTAAACAAGTTATCTTTGAGTTTCAGCAACACCATATTTTGACCAATTGAAGCAGCAGAGATGAAGCCCATTCTATATTGTATTTTGTGTAGGAAATAGAAAATAGATTCTTTTATCATATAAATTGTATTTTTTTAGTTCGTTTTCGTATGTGCAGGCTGTAGGCCAAAGATATTTGCTAGCCCAGTAGAAAAAATGGTACATATAAAATTAAAATAGGGAAGTTTCGAGTAAGGGTACAATTTTATTGACTGATAATTACATTATTTTCTTTTTTTCAACTTTTCCTTTGCTTTTTCTTTGGTAACTCTCCCATAAATATCTAAAATTCCATCTTTCCGTCTTTTCCTATCAAAGCTTTTTCCTTTAGCGGTCGATTTTCCCATACTATTTTTTCCTAATTGTTGAAACTTTTGTTCATTTTCCATTTTTTCTTTCTCTTTTTTCCGTTCTGCTATCAATTCCTTGTAATTTTTGTACTTATTTTTTGGCGGCTTTGCACCTAAAAAAAGAGGCATAGTGATATTATTTTAAAAAGGGAGAAGTGCTTCAGTAGAAACCAAATTTTAGTTCTAAAATTAACATGCTAAGTGCTGTTACCCAACATTTTTATGAGAAAATACAACAAAAAATATGTTAATGGAAGAGCAAGGTGGCATGGAAGTACTAATACTAAAATAAGCTGAAAAATGATTTATGAACTTCTTGCATAAAGCATTTATTTTCTGCTCTGACTACGATACTCCAGGGGTTGTTGTCGACCTTTGTAGAAATAATGTACGGGTAAGTAGTTCTGTAAAACCTTACCTAATTTAACTAGTAGCTGAATTTTAGCTTCCTCTTTTTTTAAAGGATCAAAACCTGCCATACTGAACTTGATAATTTCGTGTTTCGTCTTTCGAACATTGAATTCGTTTTTCGAGTTTACTTCTTCAAACTGTTCTTCTGCCTTGACCTTCTTTTTCTTTTTAGATTTATGAGCGACAAAGGTTACTTCCAGGTACTCATTATGATTCTCGGCTTTTAGGAGAGAAGCCCGAGTTTGGACAAAATCTGTTGGCTGGCTGGACATCGCTGTCGAACGTAAGGAATATAGGTTAGTTTGTTACAGTTTATACTATAAATCTAACAGATTTTCTTTCGGATATACAGTCCAATTTGTTAGTAATAAAATATTGGATAATGTAAAGCAAATAGCAATGCAAGGTTCACAAAAAAAATAATTAGTAAGGTTAGAAAGAAAACAGTCGATGTTCTACTATATTAGACTAGATGTCACTAGTCTTCAAAGACTACTTACAGTTTCCGACAATGAATATAATTTGTATTGAGATTACTAGATGTCACTAGTCGTTAAGAACCATTTATAGTTTCCGACAAAAAATTTAATTTGCATTGAGATTACTAGATGTCGCTAGTCGTTTAAAAACTATTTACAGTTTCGTACTAAGATTTAATTTGCATCGAGATTACTAGATGTCACTAGCCGTTTCAAAACTACTTACAGTTTCCTACAAAAAAAAACAATTTGCATTGATATTACTAGATGTCACTAGTGGTTACAGACTATTTACAGTTTCCGATAAAGAATTTAATTCGCATTGAGATTGCTAGATGTCACTAGTGGTTAAAAACTATTTACAGTTTCCGATAAAGAATTTAATTCGCATTGAAATTACTAGATGGCACTAGCGGTTATAAAAAATATTTTTTTTTTCAGAAAATTAAAATCTCAAAAACATAGGGTGATGGAGGAGTATATTTAGACAGATATGTCTGTAAGTAAGTCAAGTTTTAGGCTGGCCAATACATGAAACTTTGTGTCACAAACATAAAATATATAAAGTGGGTTTATTGCTTGTTTATGGAATAGGCAGTGAGATGGTTCTCTGATACTGCACTGGCGGCGATATGGGGCCCGTAGACCCGCCAGGCCAGGAGCCCCAGCTTCGAGACGGGCGCCCACGCTAATTGGCTTTGGTAATTTCCAATAAAAGCACACTTAGCAAAATCTAGCGGGGGCCCTCCCCCGAATTCTTATCGGCGCCACAGCGGTAATGCTGTTACTACTGAACGCCAATAAATATTTACGAATATAAACCACTGCGTTCGTCTACCGAATTCTTTTAGATATAAGCCGATATAATAAAATTCTAAAATGGAATACTAAGTCGAACCTTTTCATGAGGTATACCTCAGCAGGTAAAATATCTTTTATGTATCAACCATACAAAGGCCTCAAATTGAATATTAAAAGAACATCCCGAGGGGAGACAGAGTACCTACCATCATGCACCCGACTTTGATTCCCATTAATTACGTATGCGGATAATTAGCTTTTAAAGTATGTAAGTACAAAATTTTAATGCAAATAGTTATTCATCATATAAATTTATAAAACGGTGTTCTAGGTGTACGTCTAAAGAACGCATATTCTATTTGCAATGCATTTCTTCTACTCCACTGATATTATCGCATTGGAATTATAATCTGTTTTTATTGGCGTGTGGGTCTCGAACTTATAATACGCATATAGTAATAACTAATTAACTTTTTACCTGCATAACCTAGCTACAATCAAGGTAAGAAATAATACTATACCGTATCGGCGATTATATTTCAATGACTACTCAAAATTTTATTACATGCATACACTTTGATAAATATGTACTTAATACAAATACTGATAGTAGGTATATAAGCATTATTTTCTAGTTAAAAATGTTAAATTATCTCGGAATGACCCCCACGGGCAATTTGAATATTTTGGCTCCCGCCGTCCAGACAAGCAAAAACTTCTCGAAGGCAATTTAGAAGCCAAATTGCATGTTCACATCCTTAGAGACAATGGGCATCATAACGACGCACAGCCAGAATGGGCGGGTCCGTACTTAAGTAGGATCAGGCCGAAAAAATCTTTCAAAGTCGCCCAAATAGACTCTTAAGAGTTTACGTGTTATGGTTCCTTACAGGCCGTTGATTTCCGGTTACACTTCACCTAAAACGAATAAAAATTAATGGTCAAAATTATACGCACAGCTGCGTATGCAAACAGAATTATTTTGTACTGTATAGATCAGGAGATGACAGTAAATAATATTAACGCCTCGTTGCCCGATACATATTTTGTTGCCGGGGTGCGTCGCGGCGCCCGCACTGAGCGAAATTTTGAGTTGATATAACTCAAATATGTGTTGTCCTAGACCGAAGCGTGTTGCTAATAGGGGACAGCCGAGACCTCTGAATTACGGCAACCAAATCGAAGAAATTGCATCAACTCACTATTCATAAGTTATGATAGCACAGATGATGGGTTATTTTATGCGTTGGAATAGCTCACGCCCCACCGTCTTAAATTATTGATAGGCTACCGTAGCTACCAGTATGTGAATTGTGATGCGTTACTAGTCGGGCTAGATTAAGTCATGATTCGAGCTATCAAAACTTGACATTTAAGTTGTTCTAGCTGACGATGGTGGCTGGACTAACTCACTCTTTGGGCTACCAGAATCCAAATTTTGGACTACCAGTACCTAAATTGTGGACTATCAAAACTTAAAATATTTCTTTGATTTAACGCCTGCATATTGTTGACTTTAATTGCCTTTGGTTTCTTCAAGATATGACATTTTTGTTGTATATTTAAAAAAAATAATCAAATGAATTATAGACAGGAGAGCATGCATATACTACGGCTAAGAAACCATGCGGACGAAGTGATGACGATGGCTTATAAATAATAAGGCTCCATTCCAATAATAACAATTTGTAGGTATGCATCTCCCTCCTGCCCTTCCATTTTACGCCAACTGACCAAAATTATGCAAAACACAAATTTTCACGCACAGAGAACAAAGATGAAAAATCCCGCAAACGGCGCAACGGCCAACTGGTGTCTATACGCGCGATCGAAGGAGAATTGACGAATAACAATGGAAGGAACCGCGCCAAACCTGCACGAGCACGAATTCGGAACTTTCCGTGACCTTACGATCTTGTGATTTACCCTCGATATGGGTTTTTCGAGCACGTTTCCTGAATTATTCCAACTCAAAATAATTTACACATGGACATGAGTTAAAATAATGCGCGTCCGGGTTAAAGCGACACTTTATAATCAATTAGTAAGCGTTCCCAATCAAGAAACTGAGTTCAGGTAACTCATAAAATAGTTACAAGATGAGGAATTGTGGTGATCCCAAATATGTTTAAAATGTTGATAAAAAATCTCTTTCTGGGTTGAGGCGAACCAAAAGAACCTGAATCACTGTAGCGTTTTTAAATAATTTGTGATAATTCATAGGCACAGTTAGAACAACATAGAGAGGTGCCTTAAAGTAGCTCCAATTTTGTAACCCACGACACGGGTAAATGCATTTTTGTCAGTGTACTAGCTCTTTCTACAAAATAATAAATGCATTTGCGCGGTATTATTCTGAAAATGGATATTGCTAGTGTTGTAAATACTCGGATGATTTAGATATCCGGATCATACGCTAACCGAAAAACGTTTATTGTATTACCATGCCATTTTCTTAATCGATTCATCACAGTACGATTCCGGCCTGCCAATCGTCATAGTACTTCCGAAAACCACATGGTAATCATCCGAGTAGGACCGAGCCTATCTCATACCGAATCGTCGTACGACTAACTAAGCGAACTTCACCCCGACAGCTTAGTTAAGTCAGACCATCGACCGACTTAAGGCAGGTCGCACCGACAGTACCGCGTATTCTTTCGGAAAAGCCGGCTTAAGAAAATCGGGAAAATATTAACCGGAAACGCGGGAAAGGTGTCGACGAACACGTGAAAAATATTGACGGTATTCCCCGTGTTATCGTGCCGGATCGATGCGAGATAATTTTTTATTGAAATCGGGAAAGTTACATTTAGTTGGAAAAGGCGGCGATAGTGATAGTTCTGTGGAAAATGAATAGCTAATAGAAAAAAAAGTGTCGAAATAATAATATAACGAAAGTGTCTCGAATCGTCTCGATTCCCCGTCTTACTTTAGTTCGTAAAACAAGAGCGCGTCTGGGGGCGATATCAGAAAATCCGCCGTATCATACTTTGGCGCAAGACGATCTGAAAAAACCATGTCAAAGTTGCCATAAACATCGGGTTTGATAAGAACAAATATGAAAGATTGTTGCGTATTCTTCGGTTTATGAATCATTGCGAATATCACATTCAGATGTCTCCAATCAATTACTTTATACCAATTGCGAGATCTGTTGACCCATTGAACTTCTTTCAGTGAAACTACCCAAATGAACAAACCCATGCGCATCTATTAGAAACATGTTTATCTACTTTTTACTGTACGAATAAACCTTCAGAAAAATAAAACGTTTCGGCTATTCAACCTACCATCCTCGAGTAATAATGCACGATTGTCGTCGCACCAACAATGAAGAAACCCAAGAAAATGTTAAAGATAATCTTGGGTGTGGTAATAGGGGTGGGTTTGTCCCAGTTTTTCGCCAACACGAAAAGTTTCTGCGCTCCGCATTTCGTGCGAAAAAGTCAGTCGGAGCAGCTTCAAGAAAAGCAGGATTTCGTAGCAGGAAAGTCGACTCCGCGAAGCAAGAATCTGTTGTTTGTCGGTAGGTTTCTCCGCAAAATATGCAATAATTAAGGATTTCTCAATAAATTTTCCCTCTTTAATTTCAGGAGTAATGACGGCCAAACAGTACCTACACACCCGCGCCAAATCAGTCTGGGAGACCTGGGGCAAAGAAGTACCAGGAAGAATGTTAATTTTCTCCTCGGAAAATTCCACCAGCGACGATATTCCCCTCGTGGCTTTACCCGGCATCGATGACAGTTATCCTCCACAGAAGAAATCCTTCACCATGTTGAAATACATGCACGACACCTTCATAGATCAGTACGAGTGGTTTTTGAGGGCCGACGATGATGTATACGTGCGAAGCGAAAAGTTGGAGGAACTTTTAAGGGCCGTGGATTCGAGGAAGCCTCTTTTCATTGGCCAGACCGGTAGGGGAACGAAAGAGGAAAAGGGACATCTATCCTTGGGTAGGAAAACAATTTTTATATCGCCATAGTGGCATAACTAAAGAGCATTTTTTCACAGATTCAGATGAGAACTTCTGTATGGGAGGTCCCGGCATGATCATGAGCAGGGAAACGTTGAAGCGAATAGCGCCCTACATTGAACAGTGCCTCCTCAATCTTTACACCAACCACGAGGATGTAGAGGTGGGGAGGTGCGTGAGGAAGTTCGCTGGTGTTTCGTGCACGTGGAACTACGAGGTAAGTTTTTTTTTGGAAATTGTTCCTTTGTGCTTTAGGGGGAGCGGGGGAAGACTACCTAATCACCCCCCCCCCCCCGCCTCCTAGGTACGCCACTGGATGGACGTTCATTTTGTGCATATGTATATAAATAATAATAATAATATTTCTCAGATATTGCCAATCAATTATAATAGTTGACATTGCACCATAACATTTTTCCGAGTAAAAAGGTTATCTTCCATCTGTATACGTATTTTTTCTAAATTAGGTACTTAAATTTCGAATGTATTAGATGATTCATATTACGAGAGGGCGATTATTCGATTACAATCATATACAGGGTGATCTGTAATGAATGTGCCACAGGGTAGCTACAGATTCGATACATGGAAATAATGGGTTTGAGCTGTGTTAAAATTTGATTTCTAAATTAAGTTTTTCTTCATAACTCAAGCTGTTTTTGAGATATAGACATTCAAATTTGTAATTGGTGGTTTTTGAGGGCGAGTAACATGAATCTATTCCTGTCTTTCAAATAACTTGTAATCTTTTAACGTACTTTTGACTATCCATTTGGATACGCATCACGCCTTTTATTTGGATACCCAGTAAACATTAAATGGATCCAGAGTTTCTTTAATTACTTAGTAATTTAAAAACTACTGAACTCATACCAGTGATTGCTGATACCTAAAAATGCTTTAAAATGATCAGAGTCAGAAAAAATATTAAAAAAATTGGGCTGTTTAAAAGACATGGATACGCAACAAAAATTCACTAAAGACATGGATACGCAATAAAAAATCAGTAAAAGATGCCTTGACACGCCCACTATAACGGGTTTGTTCGTCGGGTTTAATAGTTAATAATAATAGAATGGTCAATTCTAAAGAAAAATTGTATACCTCATTTATTTCGTTAAATCAATATGTTTCCGAGATATTTGCATTTTTAATCAACATTGCATGGAAGTTCTTATTTTCGACAAAAATAATTATTCAATTTTGACAACAAATTAGCGCCTCAATTTAAATAAAGTTCTTTCTTTATTTCGAATTACGTTGGATTTCGCTATCCAACGAAATATTAAACTGCAAATAGCTCGCAAAACGACTTGATTTAAAAAAAAAACAAATTAAGTATAAAACAAAACAAACAAATCACTAGCGCCCTCTACAAGTTATTTGAAAAAAACAGGAATAGATTTATATTACTCGTCCTCGAAAACCTCCAATTATAAATTTTCATGTATATATCTCAAAAACAGCTTGAGCTATGAAAAAACCTTAATTTAGAAATTAAACATTGACGACCGTGATTTTACTAAGACATGTTGAGCTCACACTTATTATTCTCATGTGTAGAATCTGTGGTTACTATGGCGCATTCATTACAGACCACCCTGTATAATAATGAGAAGTAATTAAATGGTTTGCCGTTATTAACAGTCGAGCTGCGAAATGATTACTTGGTCAGCAAGAGTTTACAATTGGTCAGTAGAAACAAACATGTCTAGAAGCAGTTTACTTCAGAGGCCAATTTATGTAACTTTCTTGTGTTTTCTTCTGCCGAATACAGAAGGAAATCGGCTACAAAAGGTGTAGCGGGGGCGGATTTTCACTTGTTTTCCCAGGGCACTGTCACGATTCAGAAATGTTTGCCGTCCATAAGTTGCTGACCAACAAGCCATTTTGGCTGACCGATTACATTTTTCTGTTCGCAAAAATAAGAATATTTTGCTAACCAGTTAAATGATACCCTATAATAATTAACATGATTATTAAAAAATACCCCGTCTGGGATTGCCAATAATTGCGTCAAGCAATCAAATCCATTGATCCCGTATCAATTAAGATACCTAATCTAACAAGAAAGTACTGTAAAATCTTGTGGCGCTCCCCCCAAAACCTATACAGGATGTCTATTTTAACTGATACCAGGAGTATCATCTTCAAAGCGATTGTATACGTGCTTTATTCTTATAAAGGGGGGCGAATGCAGCCCTGAATAAAAAAAAAAATAGAGTGTGAGCCATAAAAGCTAAAAATAATAATTTCGTTTACCCGTTTGTTCGAGGCCACAATTTTTACTGCTTTAATTCGATCGTATCGGTGTAATAATTGTTTGATACATTATAAGTACGGTTCTTATCAGCAGCCGCTAATTCTCTTAAAGGTCGTTGATGTATTATTCTCGCAAGCAACGTATTTACTTAAATATAATAAAAATTAAATTCTCGAAACTAAGAATTTACGTGCATACTTAAAAAAAAATACCAAGGTGTTGTTCAGGGGCGTCGAGTTTCCGAAATCCCGATGGGGTCAGATATAACCGCGGAAAGCTTCTCAACTAACCGCGAAGATGAAAAAGGGCTGTAAACAATGCGCCACAGGCGAAAAATTTTGTATGCAACAACGCCCGAATTCAATTTTGCTTGTTTTTATAAATTGATAGAGGTATTAAATGATATTCTTTTATGTACAGTTATAGTTCTTGCAGAATTATACCGTTGATCTCTTGACTGCAATCAAACCTCATTATCTATTCGACCATAAAATAAATAAGGAAATCCCAAATTTTAAAACCTTTTCGAGCAGAGCCGGACCAGGTATACAAATTCAATTTATACCTATGCCTGATGCATATATAAATACAAAGTGATTTTTAATAATTTTAATCTTTAGTGGTTTTCCGGCGAGTAATTTTTAGTAAGGCTTATTAGTGGTAGAATGTGGCGTCCTTGGAATTGTGCTGATAGGGGGGCATCTTCAAGTGTCGGGAATGGAGACTTAAATATTTAACAGCTGTTAAACAATTTAGAGAAGAAAATCGTCCAATTATTTACCTTGACGAAACATGGTTCGATACCCATGACACTCCAAGAAAAGGTTGGGATGATTCGTCCAAGAAAGTCAAACTAAGGCACCATCAAATAAAGGCAAAAGAATCACAATATTACATGCTGGTACAGAGAATGGGTTTGTTCCAAATTGTCTGTTGCTTTCAGCTAAAAACATAGCAGATTCTTCTTTAGATTACCATCAAGATACCGACGCACAACTTTTTGAAAATTGGTTTAAACATAAACTCCTTAAAAATATACCTGAAAATAGCGTCATTGTAATGGACAATGCTAGTTATCATAGTCGGCAAGCAAAAATCATTCCCAATTCTAATAATACAAAAGCAGAAATTCAAAATTTTATGATTGAAAATGATTTATATTTTGAAGAAACTTACAAAAAACGAGAACTGCTAGAAGTATTAAAAGCTTCTAAAATAAATAAGGAATACGAGTGTGACAAACTTGCAGCAGAAAATGGACATACAGTGTTGCGTCTTCCTCCGTACTATTGTATATTCAATCCTATCGAGCTAATATGGCACCAATTAAAATCCAATATTAGGAGAAATAATATTTCTCCTGCATTAAATGCATCTGTAGTAGAATTAATTAAAAACGAAGTAAGAAAAATTACTGCAGACAGCTGGAAAAACTGTGTACAGCATGTAGTTAAGGTGGAAAATTCTTACAATTGTATGATTACAAATGTTCAACCCTTAATTATAAGTTTAGGCTTAGATGAAGATAGTGATACAGAGTTAAATTTTGAATAAATTATCAATAGTTTCTTAGAATTTAATTAATTTTTATTGTACTTGTTATCCTGATAGTTATACTTTTAAATTATATTATTTTCAATTATCATTAATTGTTATCATTATTTTACATTTATTATAGGTACCTAAAACTAAAAATACCTATCTATTTATTTTAAATTATAAAAATAAATCATGTGGTGTGGTATACATGTTCAAGCCGGCCCTGATCCCATTTATTGAGCTTTGAAGAGGTTGAGGCGTATACAATATGGTTTAATCAGGTAGTTTATTTATGGCAGTAAGAGTCAACGGTATAATTCTGCAACAACTATACACAAACAAATTACGATGAAAGATATTCATGCAGGAACATCTCTTATACAAACGAGACGGTTTTGTTTTGCAAAAATACCGTAGCAAAAAGGTTATCGACATTGATCATCATCAGCTACGGACTCTTAATCAAAGTTACGTGATCTCTCGAATTTATTAACAAATATGCATCGCTAAATTATGTTAATTTTTTAATGGTTTCAATTTCCTATTGCTACGAAACGTAGAAACATCATCGATTATTCATTTTGTAATGAATTTAGCGGAAAAGTTTGTTCAATCGAATTGAAATTAACTGACCCGCACCTCCCGTTTGATAAACAATTTAAATTAATTGTTGTTTATCAATTAAGAACCTTGGAAACATATTTTCTACCAGAACTAATAATAAAACGTATGTACATCCTCAATTTAAAACAACTTTTAATTAAATTAAGGAACTCTCCCCCCTTAAAATTCGAGCATGAAAGTAGTTTTGAAACGCATCAAAACTCAATTTTTGAGATATTGTAAAATGTATCATCCCCCATCCCTATCCCATTCAGGCCGGATATCTCACGGGGGACGTACGCACTCCCCAATTGGTAGGGCATACCGCAATGCGCGAGAATCCAAGGGTTGATATCTCTTGGGGGAGCAGAGTATGCCCGGGAGCCTACGGGGAATGGCCCTATCTATGAGAGGAATGAAGAGGAAAATAATTGAAAGAAAAAAAATTATGTACTTGTTTTAATTTTGTTCTAATTTCGCTTGTATAATGAATTTGTTAATTAAAAAAAAATATAAAATTACACAGAAATAGAACACGAAAACATGTTATGTTATTATCATATTCACGACATTATGTTTGTCGTCTTATTGACGTAACATCTTAAAAACCGTTTGCGCAAAAAGGCTGCTTGAACTACGGAACAAGAAATAAAACACGTATAATGTACAAGCACGCTTCAAGGAGAGCGGGTACCTACTGACTTATATAGTATAGTACTACCATGAAATTAAATAATTATAGTATATGATAAAATGATTTTTTTAATGATATTCTATGTTTTCAAATGTATGATAATTATTATACCATGTTAAAAGGTCAATCTACTAAATTAATTTTTTAAAGCGGTTTCGTTTGAATAATATGTTAAATACATATCTTAAACATATCGGAACAAAGAAATAATTTTTGGAAAATTTCGAGAAGAGTATAAGGAATACAACTTCACCCATTTGTACCGTTACAAATTTACTTCACACTCCTATTCGGTCATGTCTCCTTTAGACTGTGACGTCCTTTTGGGGCGCCAATATTTTTAAGTACACATGTTGTCATATACAGGGCGTTTCTCAATAACATGCTAATATTTAAGGAGGTAATTCTTGGGCTATGTTTAGAAAAAAACTCCATATGAACAAATGTCCTAAACGTCTTAACTTTTGAGATACATTTTTGTTTTATGGTCAAACACAAGCACTTTAGGAAAAATCCTTAAGGGCACTCTGGGAGCGGTGCGTGTGCGCAAAAAGCGATTCACGTTGGTTTTGAATCGTTGGAGGTTATATTCGTTGGGAAAAACAACCTCGGGAAGGTCGTTCCATAAGGATAAAGTCCTCCAGATGAAAGAATTCTTAAATAATGAAGTTCGAGGAGTACTAAGCTTAACCACATATGGATGGGCGGCAGTGGTTCGTCGTGTATTTCGGCTATTCGCCGCTCTGGGCGGAATTAAGAGGGCAAGGTCAGCCGAGCACTTTCCATGAAAATCTCTGTAAAAGAGAGTCAAATCCCCAACCTGTCTTCGATGTTCTAGGCTGTAGAGGTTCTTAGTCAGCTCGTTGTCTCCAATTAGATGAATGGCCCTCCTTTCGATGGAATCCAGTAGCCGAAGAGTATGTTTGGGTGCAGAGCTCCAGACATGAGAGCAGTATACTCTAGTGATAGTCTAATCTGGACTTTGTATAGTGTCAAAAGTTGTTGAGGTGTGTACAACCTTCTGGCTCGGAAGAGTACCCCAAGCTTACGAGAAGCTATCTTGGCGATTGCCACAACGTGGTCATGCCAAGACATATTTCCTCCCAGATTGACGCCCAGCAAATTAATAGATGAAGCCAGTGTGATTGCGTGTCCGTCCATGGCTATATCCGGTTCTGTAATGTTAACCTTTTTAGAGAAAACTGCTGCCTGGGTTTCTTAGAGTTAAATTCGACTTGGTTACTATCACCCCAAGCCAAAATTTCTTCCAGGTCTTTGTTGAGGCGTGACACTTCATGCTGTCTGCGAAGATGTGCGTCGGCAGCCGATGGTCATGCATTCAAAGAGAAAGATGAGATAAGTGTGCTATCGTCAGCGAAACTAAATATCGGATTTTCCGTTTTCACTAGAAGGTCGTTAATGTAGAGTAAGAAGAGAGTGGGAGAGAATATGGACCCTTGAGGAATACCGGCATTGATGGTGAAGGTGTCTGAGAGAAATCTTGGTGAATAGTAAGTGTGTGCCAAATTTCACACAAATATCTAGAGAGCAGTATCGCAGACATTAATAAAAAAGGAGAAATTTTGAAAATCTCAAAAGTTAAGACGTTCAGGACAGAATAACCTCCGTAAATATTGACATTGCAAACACCCCGTATATGCTACTCGTATAAAAAAATCATTAAAACACTCGACAGATTTAGTGTCGACTAAGTTTCCAAACTATTACATTATGTTTATTTATTTTCCTCGCAAAGAGCATACTTATAATTATTGTGCCTCGCAAATTGCCAGCAGACAAACTACATAATATTATGTGTAATTCCGATAAACGGTTCATAAACCATAAAAACCTGTGAAACAATCCGGGTTCGTTATATGAATCTTCTCGACAAATTAACGATATGCACACATAAAATTTTACTCAAAATAAAATGTTACTATCTGTTTATGTATCCTTTTTTTAGTATAAGGTTTGGATTCCGATCTTCATCCGCCTAAACATAATTCGTTCCATAAGCTATTGCTGTACTTACGTTGATCTACATACATGAGGCCTAATCGAGAATAATTTTCGCTGTTGGACAAATTTTGATATATGACTGCAAATATGGTTTCAAGTAGGCCTTGACGCGGATTAGCAATATTAACTTCTTATTGAATAATTTACATTGATCGCCTGGCAACAAAAAATATCGGTACCTATAATCCGTTCCTGTTAAGTCCACGGTGGTGAGTTTCGTCGGTTATTTTGTTCTTCATTGGTTTAAAACGCCTGGTGCGTTTACCCCGGGCGTAAGGCCCAAAAAAGAATAGCAGAAAATGCCTAGAAAAGTTATGGTGGAACAACGCTAAAAAAAATACATTTTTGACTACAAAAACAAGCGAATTTAATATTTTATCAGGGGAATGCGAACGTCGATATCGGCTTACTGTTAATCCCATCGCAACAAATGATAATTTAATATCTATAATAACAATTTTAGAAAAATAATTTTACATAACTTAACGTGTAAGTCACAATCACATGTCGTGATACAATTTCCAAATCGGACACGTCAATTTTATTATTAAGGGAAGCAAGGGGGACTTTTAAAGAATATTTGCAAACCATCGCGGTTTTATTCCCCTGAGAGGGGTAGGTGTGTTACCCTTAATAAAAATCTCCACACTGCTAGTTTGATGAATGAAACGAATAGAATGATTTTCTTTTAGTTTGCAACACCTCAAAAATAAATGATCCGATTTCGATTCAATATTGATTAGTAGGTGGTACTTAAAATATTCATATATCCCAGTCCGTATTTGAAAAAGAGCTATAGTATAGTTACGTTGGAATTTCTCAATGCTTCAATCTATTTGCAGAACAATTCAAGTTCAATGTGCATACGTCGATAATTAGCGTATTTTATTTCGGTTATGAAACAAATTTAATTTTACGGTCCGACGAGCATTAGCGATTGTATGAATAACCGTAGAAGACAATTCGTTCCATAAACTCTAAAAGTTAAAACAAAAATGTCTAATTGTCGTAGAATTTTCTAAAACCGCTCTCTGCAAGTGGCGCTTGACGGATTTCTCTCAGACACCATCACCATCAATGCCGGTATTCCTCAAGGGTCCATATCGTCTCCCACTCTCTTCTTACTCTACATTAACGACCTTCTAGTGAAAACGAAAAGTCCGATATTTAGTTTTGCTGACCATAGCACACTTATCTCATCTTTATCTTTGAATGCACAAACATCGGCAGCCGACGCACATCTTCGCAGACAGCATGAAGTATCACGCCTCAACAAAGACCTGGAAGAAATTTTGGTTTGGGGTGACAGTAACCAAGTCGAATTTAACGCTAAAAAACCCCAGGCAGCTGTTTTCTCTAAAAAGGTTAACATTACAAAACCTGATATAGTCATGGACGGACACGCTATCCCACTGGCTTCATCTATTAATTTGCTGGGCGTCAATCTGGGAGGAAATATGTCTTGGCACAACCACGTTGTGGCAATCGCCAAGATAGCTTCTCAGAAACTTGATGTACTCTTCCGAACCAGAAAGTTGTATACACCTCAACAACTTTTTACACTATACAAAGCCCAGATTCGACCATCACTAGAGTACTGCTCTCATGTCTGGAGCTCTGCACCCAAACATACTCTTCGGCTACTGGATTCCATCGAAAGGAGGGCCATTCGTCTGATCGGAGACCACGAGCTGACGAAGAACCTCGACAGCCTAGAACATCGAAGACAGGTTGGGGATTTGACTCTCTTTTACAGATATTTTCATGGAAAGTGCTCGGCTAACGTTGTCCTGTTAATCCCGCCCAGAGCGGCGAATAGCAGAAATACACGACGAACCGCTGCCGCCCATCCATATGTGGTTAAGCTTAGTACTCCTCGAACCATTATTTAAGAATTCTTTCTTCTGGAGGACTTCATCCTTGTGGAACGACCTTCCCGAGGTGGTTTTTCCCAACGAATATAACCTCCAACGATTCAAAACCAACGTGAATCGCTTTTTGCGCACACGCACCACTCCCAGAGTGCCCTAAAGGATTTTTCCTATAGTGCTTGTGTTTGATCATAAAAAAAAAGCTGTTGTTACTTTTGAACGACGCTAAAATTTGTAAAACCAAAAGATATTTATGTCAAAGAAATATATCTCTCGATTGTTGCGATTACCAATATTTTTCTTCGTAAAAACATTGAAATATATCCGTCGATTTTATAAACAGAGGCTTTGTTTATTTTTTTATAGATGTTGTTAAGTCATGTCATTAAACGTTCGATAGGTATCAGATTTTTGCAAGTTTATTTTCATTTTAGCGATAGTTTGTTAGTTCTGTTGGCACATATTTTATCAGGTCATGGTCTCTTTTTGCATTTATATTAAATTGGCTTACCGGTTCAGTGTCTTTCAGAGTACGAATATTATTTTTACAAAATAACTTAATATGTATTTAGTATAATTTACCAGACACAAAAAATGTTTTTTGTAATATAAATAAAATATGTTGGCAAACTCTTTTACGACATTTTTTTAAAAAGTTTAATGCAGTTCCGCAAATTGATTTTACTGGATGTGACCAACTTTCGAAAACCATAATCATAAAAAGGTTCTATAATAATTTTACATTATTTTCTATTTATAAAAGACTAATTTTAAAACTTTTTTATTAACGGATGAATTTTCTATGGTAGAAATTAAAAGTTTGCTGGCAAAATCTCATTTCATCCTCATGTCGAGGCGAAAACAGGATAATTTAATTTCTTCATACTTTGCTCAAAACCCGCCCTTTTATTCGGCAATAATTTATTTTTATTAGTTGTTCATCCTGTATCAAATAAGCCAGTCAAAAGTAAAGATTGTTTCAAGAAAAATGGATATATCTTAATGACTGTCGTAAAAGTACCTGGGCCATCCCATTATTTATGACCGTTTGTTATTATTATGTGGAAAGGACCGGATTGTAATAATTATAATTAAATATAGACACATCAGGTAGGTTAGGTTGCTTAATTTATATTTAAATATCTTTTTGTGGTAAAATTTGTTAGTTTTTGAGGAATGGTTCAAGAATTGTCTTTTACCAAACATTCCTCAGAATAGCGTGATAGTAATGGACAATGCGAGCTATCACAGTCGCCAATTACACAATGCTCCAAGCTCAAATAATACGAAATTAGAGATTCAGAACTACATGGCGGCGAATAATATATATTTTGAAGAAAGTTATAAAAAAAGTGATATTTTAGAAGTTTTAAAGACATTTTGTATAAAAAAAGTATATGTTTGTGACACATTGGCAGAAGAAATTGGACATACAGTGCTACGGCTCCCAGCCTATTATTGCATTTTTAACCCCATAGAGCATAAGTGGCACCAGTTAAAATCACTGGTTAGGTCTGAAAATATTTCTCCGACATTAAGTTCTAGTGTTGTAGAATTAATACGAAAATGCTTTAATGATATTCCCCCAGGTAGTTGGAAAAATTCAGTCCGTCACGTAATAACTGTAGAAAATTCGTATATTAGTCTGGATCGTATAATTAATTCAATTATAATTAATTTTGATGAGGATAGCGAAACAGAACTATCTAATGTAAATAAATATGACTAGTAATATTTAAAAAAAATGTTATTTCATTTAATTACATTAATATAATCATATCATTACTTGTTTTCCTTAGTCCGTCCCTTCATACTTCACTTGTTTATTGCCAAGCTCTCGTCGACACAATGGGACCGACCCAGGAAATCATTAAGTCGTATCCAAATTTCATGAAACGTACTGTAACAAATAATGTCAAAATAAGAAAATAATTTTTTTTTAGATGCAAGTAATTTTTTACCACAATAAAAGCGGCGAGGCCGCTTACTCTGGAAATCTGAAAACCACGGAAATTCATAAAGCGATTACACTGCATCCAGTGAAGAAGCCCGATTACTTGTACAAGTTACACACATACATACAGGTAAGTTCGAGGTAAGACGGGCTTTTCCGAGTCCGAGATAAATAGAAGATGTCTGGCTCACTGGAAATAAAAATGTCTAAATACAGTGTGAATATACTAAAGGGTGTTAATAAGTATTTAGTGAATAATGACGTAAATAATGAACGTGCAAGAAGATCTTCAATTGCGTCTTTTGAAACGTAATCAAGAATTTTAATAAAATAAAATCTCTTGTTTTTTCTAAATTTCGTAAATTCTATACGCTACGCATCTATATTTGTTTTAAGAATTAACACATATTTCGTAATGTTAAAACTTTTTCAATGTATATAAATTTAAATTGCAAATTTTAAGCATAACAAATATGAAAGCACACGCTTTTAAGTAAAAAATTAAAATAATCGTTATTCTCAAGGTATAGTACACCTAATAATATTTTAAGACTCTTGCAAACAACTAAAAGAGCATTGTTATTGTTATTGCTCTACCCAAATAGAAAACACACCACAAAATATTCAGATAATGCGAAATTTCAAGTCGATCGGTTCAGTACGCGAATAACCATTATTTTTAGCTATTGTGCTTCATCAAATTGTTTTTTTAATAAAACATATTAAAGAATATGTCCCCATTTTCTGACTGACGCTAATAGACCAGGCCATTAAACTTCGTTTGTTTGTGTTTAATTATAATTAAGGTTTATTCAATAAGTCCATTATGAAACTCAAAAATTAAATCATTCGTTAAATTGGGTTGTGGCAATTATATTCTGTAACAGACAGTGGCGCAGCCAAGCGCCCATTTAATTTTAAGGGCAGCATCTACACCTCTCAGGTGGTTAAACCTGAAAATTTTCCCTAAACGTCCCCCTTCACAATAAAATTGACTTTTTTTAAAAAATTATTTACTTTAAGCGAGATATTAACGGTGTCGATTAACTAAGTGGCGATTAGTTAATCTTTAAACGCGTGATCCTTAAATTAATTTAAATCATGATTTTATCTTAAGTGAAAGTCACCTTAAGGTAATAGTAGTAAGTCATTCTTAACACAAGTTTGACAGTAGTTTAAAGTTATCTTTAACTCTAAGGAATATAGCTTTAGGGACGTGGTAATCTTAGCTTAACGCATCAATTGATCCTCAAACTAATTTTAAACATAGTTTTATCAATCAATTTCAATCAAGTACGTTAATACCTTAGCTCATGTCTAACTTAAGGTAACATCAAATATCAGCCTTAGCCACCTTCTATGGGCCGATATTTGAATGTTACCTTAAGTTAGCTAAGAAGTAGCCGTTTGGTAAACCTAAAACTATGTTTCAAATTAATTTGAGGGTCAATAACGAGTTAAGTGGAAGATTACCACGTTCTTAAAGGTCTATCCCTTAGATGAGAGCTTAAAAAAACTTAAACTTGTGTTAAGGATGGCCCTAGTAACTATAAAACTTAACGAAGTATCTGTGAGGTTTAATGGGTATGGATAAATAGGGTTTCTAACGTGGTCTAACTCTCGATTACTGTCTTGACTAACTGTCGTTAATGCCTTATTAAGCTGGTCTTTAATCGATTAACTAAGTGTTGTTTACAAGTCGATTATCTAAGTGTCGTTTAACTAAAGTACGTGTATTAACTGTGTTGTTAACTAACTAACGTTTAACTAAGGGCCATTTAACTAAGTATCGATTAACTAAGGGCCGTTTAACTAAGTGTCGATTAACTAAGGGTCGCTTAACTAAGTGTCGATTAACTAAGGGTCGATTAACCAAGGGCCGTTAACTAAGTATCGATTAACTAAGGGCCGTTTAACTAAGTGTCGATTAACTAAGGGCCGTTTAACTAAGGGCCGATTAACTAAGTGTCGATTAACTAAGGGCCGTTTAACTAAGGGTCGTTTAACTAAGTATCGATTAACTAAGGGTCGTTTAGCTAAGTGTCGATTAACTAAGGGCCGTTTAACTAAGGATCGTTTAACTAAGTGTCGATTAACTAAGGGCCGTTTAATTAAGGGCCGATTAACTAAGGGTCGTTTAACTAAGGATCGTTTAACTAAGGGCCGATTAACTAAGGGCCGTTTAACTAAGTGTCGATTAACTAAGGGTCGATTAACCAAGGGCCGTTAACTAAGTATCGATTAACTAAGGGTCGTTTAGCTAAGTGTCGATTAACTAAGGGCCGTTTAACTAAGGATCGTTTAACTAAGGGCCGATTAACTAAGGGCCGTTTAACTAAGTATCGATTAACTAAGGGTCGTTTAGCTAAGTGTCGATTAACTAAGGGCCGTTTAACTAAGGATCGTTTAACTAAGTGTCGATTAACTAAGGGCCGTTTAATTAAGGGCCGATTAACTAAGGGTCGTTTAACTAAGGATCGTTTAACTAAGTGTCGATTAACTAAGGGTCGATTAACCAAGGGCCGTTAACTAAGTATCGATTAACTAAGGGCCGTTTAACTAAGGGTCGTTTAACTAAGTATCGATTAACTAAGGGTCGTTTAGCTAAGTGTCGATTAACTAAGGGCCGTTTAACTAAGGATCGTTTAACTAAGTGTCGATTAACTAAGGGCCGTTTAACTAAGGGCCGTTTAATTAAGGGCCGATTAACTAAGTGTCGATTAACTAAGGGTCGTTTAACTAAGGGTCGATTAATTAAGGGCCATTTAACTAAGGGCCGATTAATTAAGGGCCGTTTAACTAAGGGTGGATTAACTAAGGGCCGATTAACTAAGGGTCGTTTAACTAAGGGCCGATTAACTAAGAGCCGACAAACTAAGGGCCGTTTAACTAAGTGTCGATTAACTAAGGGCCGATTAACTAAGAGCCGATTAACTAAGGGCCGATTAACTAAGAGCCGACTAACTAAGGGCCGTTTAACTAAGTGTCGATTAACTGTCGATTAACGGGGTTAGTTACCGGACCTTGGTTAATCGAGACTTAGTTAAACTTAGTTACGACACAGTTAATACACGTCACTAGTTAAACGACACTTAGTTAATTGAGACTTGTAAACAACACTTAGTTAATCGATTAAAGACACAGTTAACGACACTTAATGAAGCATTAATCGACAGTTAGTAAAGACAGTAATCGACAGTTAGACCACCTTAGAATCCCTATTTAGCCGAACAAGCCCCACAGATAAACTATACTAAGTTCTAAGTTAAGCTTTATTAACCAACCAAACTTTATCGACACTTAGTTAATGGCCTTAGTTAACGACCTTAGTTAATGTTGTTAAACGACACCTTAACCTTAACTAAACGCTTTTACACGACACTATTAACCTTAATCGACGACAGTTAGTTAAAAGACAGTATCGACAGTTAGTGACCACCTTAGCCCCTTAACCCCACGATACCTTCGTTAAGCTTTATTAGCTACTAGGACCGATTTTCAAGTTGATAAGTCATCATTAACACAAGTGACAGTATATTGAAGTTTTTTTAAATCCTTATCTAAGGGACAATTTGTTAATTGACCCTCAATTTAAGTTTTTTTTATTAAGGTTTACCAAACGGCTACTTTAGCTAGCTTAAGGTAACATTCAAATAACGGCCCTTAGTAACCCTTAGAAGGTGGCATAGGGCCGATATTTGATGTTACCTTAAGTTAAATTAATTTGAGAGTCAATTAAATCTAAGATTACCACGTCCCTAAAGATGTTTATTCCTTTAGAGTTTAACTTTAATATACTGTCAAACTAGTGTTAAGGATGGCTAAGATAAGTTAAGATAGAAACTATGGTTTAATGGCGTTAAATAAAAGATTACCACGTGCTAAAGATCCGTTCCTTAAGGTGAGTGTTAAGGTTGATCTTAGGTTAAGACCGTAAGGGAACTTATTTGATATACAGTCAAACTTAACGTATTCTGTACATAAGGTAATTTTGAAATACCGGTCCTTAGTTTCCGTACTTGGTTATACAGAGTGTATTCCCCCTTCTATGACTGCGTAGGCTGAAAACTGTTGTTTTCAGTTACATAAATCACTGTACATTGTGAAACTGTACACTTTTGGAATCAGAAAATGTGGTAAATTTAGAAAAAATTTTAGGGTCTAAAAGTGCAGACTGCCCTTCAAAAGTCAATTCTATTGCATAGAGATATAGCCAACTCAATGAAGGAACTTGGATATAAGATAGACGATTTGGAAAATGCCTATATAGGGGAAAGTATGCCCCTTTATACGGTCAAAAAGGGGGCAAAGAAATATTTAGGAGATACTAGTCTACTAGGTAAGTATAGAATATAGTTTAGTTACAAATGTGTTTTCTTTCCTGTACAATCATTTCATCTCTAAGAGCTTGGTTTGTACGAATATCGCAATAGTTTCTAGATGCAACGTCGTGGGCTTATTCCAAGGATAACAATGGGGTACCCTTGGATATTGTTATATTAACAGTAAATCATATTTGAAATTTAAATTACGTATCATTTTCATCATCATAAAAAGCCGTTGGTTTCTGTCAAAGTTATTAGAGAAAAACAAACATGAAGTTTTAACTTTAACACCCCGTATCTCAGTTAATATCAACTTTCGTATAATTAAATCGTAATATTTTTACGTAAGGAGTCTGTGGTTTTTCCATGTCCCATTAATTAGCGGACACCAAGGCATCTTGTCGTGATTTATTACTGCGTATCCATGTCTTCAGTGAATTTTTGCTGCGTATCCATGTCTTTTAAACAGCCTTATTTTTTAAATATTTTCTTTGATCATTCTAAAGCATTTTTAGGTATCAGTTCAGTAGTTTTTAAATTACTGAGTAATTAAAAAATTTCTGGATCCATTTAATGTTTACTGGGTATCCAAATAAAAGGCCTGTGTATCCAAATGGATACTCAAAAGTACCTTAAAAGATGCCTTGGCGGACACCCTGTATAATTTTCATTTGAATCATACTGTCATATGTGATGCCGCGCACGTTAATTCTTTCCCCGAATAAACTGTATATTCTTATGATAATAATAAAGCATTGTCGTCTTACTTGGGCCTTTTTTGTATAGGAGTCCCAATCAGTATTAACAAATACCAACCAAAGAAGCTAGAAGACGTCCTGGAATGGGAACTAATCTCTAAAACGCTGTATTCGCACAAGGATATGAACCCCAGGAAAAGAATCGGTTCCTCTTTGAAGGAGGGCCTTAGTGACGTCACTAGAGAGGTGAGAGAAAATTTAGAATTTTGAAAAAAAAACTTCTGGCATCGTAAATAAATTTCCAAAAAATCTACAATAAGATTTTAAGCACATATGCATAAATTTTGAATATTAATTAATATTATTTATTAATAACATTAAGCTTTGTGCTAAATGCAGTACAATGAAATAATAATAGAAATTTAATTATTTTGCAATCTAGCGTTAATCGTATGTTTCTATCAGCATTTTTTATTAAAAAAAATTACTAAAAACTACGTTTTAATTTATTTAATTTATATATTAGTGCTTTGTGATTAGAGAGGATTAAAGTTAGGTTTAATCCGTGGAATTCTTCTGTAGTTTAGTTTTAATTTATAACCTCTTGTCATTTATCACTGATATTGTTTATCGCATTTCATTCTAAATGTATCATATTCTAAATGTATCTTTAAAACAACCAAATGAAAGCTTTTTGCAGATAACAAATAAATAGCGTAAAAGTAGCTTCTGCTAATAATAACTAGCCTAAAGTATGAATACGCTGAAGAAGAAGTATAAGCAGTGGCGGTTCTTCCACAGGAGCACATGCGCACGTGCACCCCCAAAACAAAACGAATAAAAAACGTTAATTTATATTCATTGAATATTATTTATCGGTATAAAGTCCGACCCTCCCTAATATTTTATCGTACCGTCAAACCAAAAAAGTCCGACCCCTCCCTAATATTTTATCATCCCAAACCAAACTGTATAGATCCGGCAACCGTGCCTCGGTCGAGGTAAATGACGATCATGACGAGACTTGCTCGCACTTGCGATTAAGTAGTGCAGTTTCTCTGTAGTAACAGGTGGCGGGTGGCAGCGGGGGATAGCGGGGCTATGGCGATTTAACATGGAAAAGGCGCACAGTTTTTGTGTGCACCGCGCTGTTGTCTGTTCGTGCATCTAGTTAGAAATTCGAGCGTGTATGTTTTAATATTTTAATATTATATATTTATTAAGTTAAAATGAATAGTTGACGGTGGACTATTTAAGAAATAACTTTAGCTCTTTGAGTTTGGTGCAAAAAATTGAGGTGAAGAATGCGGGAACACCTAAACCCAAAATTAATTTAACGCAGACCACAAAGGGTAAATCTAGGGACTTTATTAGAAAGTTTAAAAATTAAATATATGAAAAAAAATTTATAGAGGGTATTCCAAACTTAATGAGGCTGTTATTGATCAATTTCTACAATTAAGAACCGAAGAATGGACTTTACGTTTTAGCACTATTGTGTAGGGTCGATAAATGTTGTGTATTTCGATAAATGATACTCGATATCGTTTTAAACCGATTTATTTAAGGATTTAAATTAAAAAACACTGAAAATATGAAGAATGCCAACTTGTCAGTCTCGTGGCTCGAGTCGTTCTCGTCATAAAACAGTTAACTATTGTTCTCGTCTTGGTTGCGCCTAATGACGTAGCCGTAGAAGGCGTAGTGGTATTAGACATCATTCGGTTTTCTTGATAACTCGTAGATGGCGGTAGTAGTATTGGACATCATTCGGTTTTCTTGATAGCTCGTAGATGGCTTTAGTAGTATTAGTAGCGGACTGTATAAATATTGTTACGAGGGTTGCCTGCGACGACGTTAAGATCCGACAGCCATACACAGTAAGAAAACCTTCCTTATTTTCCAAAAGTTGTATTTCCTTGTGTAAAATTAAAAAATAAATAAAAATATGTTTTACCGAACGCATTTTCTTATTACTTTTTTTCTTTCTACATTTAAAACGCCTAGAAAGTAATTGTTTGGTCGTTACACAAAAATAATATTTTAAAAATAATTTCACCATACTTGTGAACCCCCTCTATCATAGGTCACGAGCCGCCACTGAGTATAAGCAAAGCTATTAGCTACCAAAAAAGTAACTAAGCTAGTAGCTGAATTACTTGGTAGCTATAGCTACTGCCCAGCTCTATTTACTGTCTGGTATCGACAAGATAAAGCGCGCGGCGTAAGAAACCAGTGAATTAACTATTATTTCCACATTATTTCATTGCCATTTTTTTTTGCAGATTATGGAATTAATCAATTTATTTTCCAAACAACGCGGTCGTGTCATCGATTTCCGTGAAATTTTGTACGGTTACTGGCGCCTGGACCCCCTGCACGGAGTGGACTTGATCCTAGACCTGCTATTGGTTTATAAGAAATACAGGGGCCACAAAATGACCGTCCAGGTCAGGAGACACGCTTACGTACAGCAAACATTTTCCGGTAAGGATTTTGCTTTATACGCCGTTCAACTAAAGAGTACATTACTATCTTCTTTTTAGGCATCTTCATCAGAGAAATCCCCATCGCCCCCCCGTCAGAATCGACCCATCAAGCCAGAGCGGAAGGCGAAAACATCATCCACAAAGTCATCAATACAATCAGCGACAATCTCCCGCCCCTCCTCAGCTTCTCCCGCGATAACCAAGACAAGCCTGTGATAAATCTTCTGCTACCTTTAAGCGGTCGCTATGAAACGTTTGTGAGATTCCTGGACATGTACGAAGCCGTCTGCATCAGGAACTGGGAACCTGTCGCGCTCTATGTGATATTATTCAGGGACGAGCGCCGGCCTAGCGATTTTAACGCTACGTTAAGGCTAGTGAACACGTTGAATTTTAAGATGGACGCTGGGGTATCTAGCGCGTACAAGAGTCACCGACCGATCACCGTGATACAGGGCGGTCGCAACGAGACGTTTTCGCGAGCGAGCGCTTTGCAAAAAGCCGTCAATACATTGACGGTTAATGATCTTATGCTCTTTATCGATGTGGACGTGGTATTTGATCAGAAATTTTTGGAAAGAGTGCGAATCAACACCGTTAGAGGCACGAGCGTTTACTTTCCGTTATTGTACAGCCTGTACAGCCCTAAACTGTTAGACATTGGCATAGAGAGTTACGCGAACGCGGACTTTACTTATTTCACGGCGAACCAAACTGACGCGAACAGAGGCTTTTGGAGACAGTTCGGGTTCGGCATAGCCTCGTTGTACAAAACGGACTACGAGGCTCTCGGCGGCTTCGACGTCAAGATAACTGGGTGGGGCACTGAGGACGTCAGCTTCTTCGATACTGCAGTGCAGAAGCATTCCCATAAAATCGTCAGGTGTGTCGATCCCGGTTTGATCCACGTCTTCCATGAGGAACGGTGCGAATCTGGCGATTTGAACACAGAGCAAAAGAGTATGTGCTTGGGTACCAAGGGAAGTACCTTGGGTTCGATGGAGAGCTTACAGAGACTGTTTAAGAAGTATAGGGACTTGTTTAGGTAGCCCGAGGTTATTTCGTTGGTTTATATGCCGTTCGCGTTAAGAGTATACATATAGTTGTATATGCTGCTGGTGGTAGCTGACAATAACCATATTATACATATTATGATCTTCATCGAACTAAATACGAGTGATAACTATTACTGTATTCTTAATTTGAACGGTTTATATGCATTATACCTGCTTATGTATATCAGTTCCTCTGTCTAGATTGTAAGAATTTTACGAAAATATGTGATGTCCATATACAGGCAATAATAATTTCTGATATTAAAGTAATTTTTAGGAAATTTTAAAAATAGTTATTTATTTACGGGTTTTCGACTCGATGGCGAAGGCACCCTATGAAACATTCATGGCATGGCAGGTTGGTAAGGAGGTATGAAACATCTCTCTTTCGTAATTGCACATTTCTTTTGTAGTAAGAGGCATGCAAAGACATTTATTTATAATAAAAGTACTTACTCTAAAATCGCCAATTATTGAAATCTACAATCGTACGAAACCTCCAAACAAACAGTTGAGTTGAGTTGAACAGAGCTAATATTACAGTGGCCTTTTTTGTTGTCTTGTTCCGTTGCTCAACCTTCTCCATAAGGGAAAGAAAACTGTATTTCCAAGAGACGTAGTTTGGCTTTCCACTAGGCGATGGCGCATCACATAGGATCGCGAATGGCTGAGATCTCAGATGAATTTTATCGACTTACTTGGAATATTCCTTTTTAGGATTGCGATATGATAAATTGCATTGATATGTAGTTGCCCGTTTTACTAAGAGAGGGAGCAAGTTGACATTTCTCTTAACGACAAGTAGTGCGCTCTATATTTTATAATCTGAAGCTTTAAATTACAGTTAACCATCGTAACATAGTTTACTTGTAAACACGTCAGTCGCGTATGGCGTATAAAGTGGCGAAAATACCGTTGAAAAAAGTGAAAAATATGGGTAAAAACAGCAAGGGTATTCCAGACAGGTATGCATCATTTATTAATCAAAGCTCTAATCCCTTAATTCGGTTAAAAATGAAAAAAAAATACGCGTTACCCAGGATGATCGCCATCAGCGAATCAGCTGTTGTTTGACAGTTGACATGTTCACAATAAAATTTATTCTCGAATTTCAGTTTTTTAGCACTATTCTACTGACAGAGTGGAATAGAAAATTATCACCTTTGAACCCTGGTTGTCTTTAATGTAAAATAAATCGGTGTTTTATAAATAAATTTAAAAACTTTCCTTGAACCTGGCATATTGTCGGTTTCAATCCTATAGATGCCTACACGGTAAATCGATTGTTGTATTGGCGAGCGCCCGCAAGATGGCGAATAATCGCAATATACGCAACTATATTCGCCAACTAGCGAAGAGATGGCGCTACGTATTCAAAATTTTGTCGGTCAATCACCGAGATCTATAGAGCTGGCACATTTATAGTTTATTGTATCTCTAAAATATCCTAGGAGCTCAAAAATAACAACAGCGCTTAGTGCAACTTTGTCGCGCATATTTATGGAATGACTTATTTTTAAAATTTTATTTAAGGTGGTCGGACTATCTTCCAATAGGACTAGTCATCATGGGGACTAGAATAGTCGCATTTAAAGTCCCTTTAAAGAGGGTAAGTACATATAATTATAAGGAGGAGACTTTGTTTTAATAGGACAAATTATACAAATATAATGATAAAAATGGGAAACCCAAATAATTCACAGTTGACTGTGACAGTCTAACCTTATATTTTATTATGGTAGGTACTGTTGCTTAGACTGTGCCTTAGAGGACGCTTTTTGTGCCATGCCTGTATACATTACTACCAAACCACTACCCACATAATAACATCATACTCGCGACCAAATAAATTAAAAATAAAATAATTCCCACGATTCTTTTTGTCCGAATTGGTGGCCCTCGTCGTTGTCGCCAGCGTAGGCGTCGTCGCGTCTTTGCTCGAGACGCACCAAAGGCCACGAGAAGCGCAGAAAAGGAACGTCGCGACGACGCGTCTCGCCGAATTTATCTGTCAAGCGGTGGATGAAACAAATGGTGTACGAACCGATGGCAGAAGCGAGTGCTAATTTGCGACACAAGCCGTAGGCGAGTAATTTATATTAATATGTTTACGTAATCGGACATTTTATGTTCGTTTTGCATTGGCATAAATTAAATACGTTTTATCTCTCACCATAAATCCTATGTCACGTCAATGAATTCTTATAGTTGTTGCAGAATTATACCGTTGACTCTTACTGCCATAAATAAACTACCTGATTAAACCCTATTGTATACGCCTCAACCTCTTCAAAGCTCAATAAATGGGATCAGGGCCGGCTTGAAAATGCATACCACACCACATGATTTATTTTTATAATTTTTAAATAAATAGATAGGGATTTTTAGTTTTAGGTACCTATAATAAATGTAAAATAATGATAACAATTAATGATAATTGAAAATAATATAATTTAAAAGTATAACTATTAGGATAACAAGTACAATAGAAATTAATTAAATTCTAAGGAACTATTGATAATTTATTCAAAATTTAACTCTGTATCACTATCACTATCTTCATCTAAGCCTAAACTTATAATTAAGGGTTGAACATTTGTAATCATACAATTGTAAGAATTTTCCACCTTAAGTACATGCTGTACACAGTTTTTCCAGCTGTCTGCAGAAATTTTTCTTACTTCGTTTTTAATTAATTCTACTACAGATGCATTTAATGCAGGAGAAATATTATTTCTCCTAATATTGGATTTTAATTGGTGCCATGTTAGCTCAATAGGATTGAATATACAATAGTACGAAGGAAGACGCAACACTGTATTTTCTGCTGCAAGTTTGTCACACTCGTATTCCTTATTTATTTTAACAGCTTTTAATACTTCAAGCAGTTCTCGTTTTTTGTAAGTCTCTTCAAAATATAAATCATTTTCAATCATAAAGTTTTGAATTTCTGCTTTATTAGAATTGGGAATGATTTTTGCTTCCCGACTATGATAACTAGCATTGTCCATTACAATGACGCTATTTTCAGGTATATTCTTAAGGAGTTCATGTTTAAACCAATCTTCAAAAAGTTGTGCGTCGGTATCTTGATGGTTAATCTAAATAAGAATCTGCTATGTTTTTAGCTGAAAGCAACAGACAATTTGGAACAAACCCGTTCTCTGAACCAGCATGTAATATTGTGATGCCTTTATTTGATGGTGCCTTGGTTTGACATTTTTTGGAAGAATCATCCAAACCTTATCTTGGAGTGTCATGGGTATCGAACCATGTTTCGTCAAGGTAAATAATTGGACGATTTTCTTCTCTAAATTGTTTAACAGCTGTTAAATATTTAAGTCTCCATTCCCGTAAACGTTGAGATTCCATTAATGTTTGTCATTTATCAATGCTTCGGCATTTAAAACCCATTTTACGCAATATTTTCCTAAGGCTTGAAGGGCTACAAGAGATATTTGTTTCGTCTTTAATCAGCCGCTCTTTCAGGGAAATCAAAGTGGTTACAGTTCGTGCCTCATACATTTGGTAAATCTTTCTTCTTAATAAATCCATGTCATTTTCGTCAATGCTTCTAAATGTGCCAGAATCAGTCCGATTTTTTCTAGGATTAACAGGTTTAAGTACAATGTCTCTAACCGAAGATAAAGGAGTTTTTGTCTCTGCTAAAGCATCCATCGAATTAAAATTTCTACTCAACAACGATTGATACACATTTTTAATTATTAGTTTGGCATCGGTAGATAAATGCTTTCTTTTAAAAATGACACTTGAAGATGCCCCCCTATCAGCACAATTCCAAGGACGCCACATTCTACCACTAATAAGCCTAACTAAAAATTACTCGCCGGAAAACCACTAAAGATTAAAATTATTAAAAATCACTTTGTATTTATATATGCATCAGGCATAGGTATAAATTGAATTTGTATACCTGGTCCGGCTCTGCTCGAAAAGGTTTTAAAATTTGGAATTTCCTTATTTATTTTATGGTCGAAGGGATAATGAGTTTTATTGCAGTCAAAAGATCAACGGTATAATTCGGCAAATATTATACATAAATCCATTATATTCTCAAAATATGGGTTTTGCGTTTAGGCACTATAGAACTGCGACCTGTTTTCCAACCATCCTCGTAAACGAAGTCGTTATTTCGTCGCTCAGCATAATTAACGTTCAGTTAAAGTTTTTCTGACAGTTGACAACCATCGCACGTCCAAGACGGGCGTGAAATATCGCCCTTTTCGTCTGGCACCCGATTCGGGGGTGACAATAAAAAATTAAAACATTACCATTTAGTCAAACCCAAAGAATTATTTCTTAAAAATAGAAACGCCGACTGTCGGTTACCACCCTCGCGTTGGACCCAGGTAAAATACAGGTGCCAAAGGACATGAACGGCACAAAATTGTTATTTTCGCAACTAGTGTAATAAATGTTTCTTTCCTTTTTTTTTATGATCAAACACAAGCACTATAGGAAACTTCTTTAGGGCACTCTGGGAGTGGTGCGTGTGCGCAAAAAGCGATTCACGTTGGTTTTGCATCGTTGAAGGTTATATTCGTTGGGAAAAACGACCTCGGGAAGATCGTTCCATAAGGATAAAGTCCTCCAGATGAAGGAATTCTTAAATAATGGATGGGCAGCAGTGGTTCGTCGTGTATTTCTGCTATTCGCCGCTCTGGGCGGAATTAACAGGGCAAGGTCAGCCGAGCACTTTCCATGAAAATATCTGTAAAAGAGAGTCAAATTCCCCAACCTGTCGTCGATGTTCTAGGCTGTCGAAGTTCTTCGTCAGCTCGTGGTCTCCGATCAGACGAATCGTCTTCCTTTTGATGGAATCCAGTAGCCGAAGAGTATGTTTGGGTGCAGAGCTCCAGACATGAGAGCCGTACTCTAGTGATGGTCGAATCTGGGCTTTGTATAGTGTCGAAAGTTGTTGAGGTGTGTACAACTTCCTGATGATTCGGAAGAGTACACCAAGTTTCCGAGAAGCTATCCTGGCGATTGCCACAACGCGGTTATGCCAAGACATATTTCCTCCCAGATTGACGCCCAGCAAATTTTTAGATGAAGCCAGTGGGATTGCGCGTCCGTCCATGACTATATCCGGTTCTGTAATGTTAACCTTTTTAGATAAAACTGCTGCCTGGGTTTTTTAGCGTTAAATTCGGGGTTACTGTCACCCCAAGCCAAAATTTCTTCCAGGTCTTTGTTGAGGCGTGATACTTCATGCTGTCTGCCATACGGTCCTTGCCACAAGCCCCTGTACTACCTTGCAATATTTTTAGTACGCCATTTGACAATGGATCATTTTTCGAAGTAATTTTATCATTTGATATACGCGCGCCTATGGGAATCCCAAATAATAGATATCTTTCAGAGGCGAATATTAAGAGAAAGGATAAGCAGTGACTCCACATGTTTTGAAACCAAACCAACTACATACAGTATAAGTTACAAAGTAAACAACTTGCGATCACAGTATTCAAATGCATTTATCGCAAATTAAAGAAAAAACGTCATTGTATCGTCAACCGTGCGCCGTAAAACAGTCTTATCAAGGCTTTAAGTCGCACCTTGTTAGCATAATATCGTTTTGAATATCGATACGGATCGATTGCATCTTGGTAGCTGCGTCCTATATTCTCTCTATGCCCCAACAGAAAAATATTTATTGCGAACGAAGTACAAGTTTTTCCGGTTCTACAATGTCAGATTTGCCTTCTACGGGATATTCTTCATTCATACACACTATGGAACGTCCTTTTTAGTTTTTATATCGATAAAAGAAAGCGGTTTTTACTATACGGATAATTCTTTTCGCCGTTTCTCAAAGTTGATTCGGGAACGCCACTCTTTTATATCGAGACCACCAGTTGAGGTGTGAGAATTACTGCCTTTTTGCAGTAAAACCGCAGCATAAACGCCCGACTATAATTGAATAAAAGGTATAATAATTTAGCGCTCTCCAGGGAGATTACAGATATTAGCCGCTGATGGTTGCTGTCGATTTTACACATGACGAGGCGCTTTATAAGTAGCTGTTAAGTGCGATTCCTTGTCGCGCAATAAGTTTTCTTTGTAGCACGATCATTGGAGACCTTATTATACAAAGAATTTTTGTCATTTAATTTGTCATTGGTTTCATAATTAAGCTATTCCGATATTGTTTATTCTTTTTTTGGTGATGCGGTCATGTATGTTTGGTTGCAGAACCCAATTACCTACTAAACTGACCTCGCATCTGTCAAATTTACTTTCTTTTTAAAACTAAATACAGCACTATAATATTTTACAAATTAATTTAAAAAGCTTTGCAATTTTCCTTAACTCGAGGGGAGTTCAACTAAAATCGTCTTGGATCATATTGTTTCTGTAATTTTAAGAAAGTCTTTGAATGTTCGTGACAAAATGACAGATACGGTTAATTCATTAAGGGCTACTTGATAAAATAATACAGGGTGTTATGGAAATGACGTATTATATTTAAATCGGCAATTACTGAGATGAAAACAAATTGAAGAAAAATATCCAAAAATGGCGCTTTAATTTAATATGCCCTGTACATGACCTTATGTCAAACCAAAAATGACCACGTGGTGCGCCTGCTCGGAAGGTAAACAGTGTTGTCATATCTTCAGGCTAAACTCTTTAGAAAGTCAATAACCGTTTGACAGATTGCAAGTTGTTTATTTTTCAGGGTACATTATTGTAAACTTTTACGTTCAGTTCAGTTCGCTAGGAAACAATCTCTGATTTATAAACTTGAACTGACTCGAACGAACCGCCGCGGAGTTTATAAATGGTCAGGTATGTTCTCATTTGTTCAATTCGAACGACACCCGTCAGATCTGGACAACTTAAAAGTTTATAAATGCCACTTACCCTTTAGAAAAAAAAATGCAATTTTATTTAGCTTTTCGGACTTATTTAACACCAACTTAATTTATAAAAAACACCAAGAGGCTAGGTAACTTGAACAAAAACAAACCGGCACAATAAAATCACATAACACATCTAAGTACCATTCAATCTGAATTAGTATTTTAAAGTGCTACTGTGTAGACCAAAATACGCCCTTATTGTCTGGGAAATAATGTATTTAACATCTAAAAATTTAAAAAATAAATAACACGTTGGTTCTCTCGATCGATATCGGCCTGCTTCTTTAAACAGCTGATTGCGGACAATCGGGCTAATATTTAAAAATACAGCGTTGCCACTTTCGATGTTTTATAAGCGACTATCATAAATTGCCGAATTTCCTTCTATAATATTACGTTCCTGTATAATTTTAGTCTCGGAAATGGCAACGGCGCTGGCCCTAGAGAGCGGAGATTTCTCGGAAAGAAAGTTTGACGACTGGTCCGAAGACGGACTAGACCATTATTTCAAAGGGTAGTTCCTGTCAATTGTTAACATAATTGTTTCATTTTATCTTTAGTAAAGGGTTAATGGCCCATAGAAATTAGCGTTTTTAATATTTCTATTGCTCTTGTTCTATGTGTGTTATTGTATAGTGTAATTATGCGTTAGTGTTGGGGTTTAGTGATAAGCTTATTATGCACTCCCACACTATCATCAGGACACGTGATGAGCATAAAGTTTTTCCCATAGAAAAAAGAACTGAAAGTGTCTGAGCCCTGGATTCCTTAATCGCGTCCTGGATTTACTTTCTAAGTAAGCTAAATATTTATTTTTATAAGAAACTAAAGTTTTACACTTTTAAACATTTTGGCAACATTGTGCCTGAACATCTGTTGATTACCCAGCTGGGCAATGTAATATGTTCATATATGAATGTGCCGAGGAGTTGTTCGTGGGTTTAGGGGTGAATTACCCCACTTTTTAAACGTTCGATTAAAAAAAAACAATATGTAGCGCTTCTCTAGGACACCCCAGGAGTCACCCATTTAAATATAATACGTCATTTCCATAACACCCTGTATATTGGTGATGCTACCAACATAAAATTTATATGGCATGTTTTTTAAAATATGGATCGCACTGATGATGGGACACCCGGTATATAATTTACCTTTAAAAGCCCTCCGAGATGAAGATGCAACGGGAGATGCGATCACGTGACAGGTCTGTTAGTTAAGTTTGTATATACCACCCCGGATAACGATGGCTATCAGCCAGATATCTTATTCCTTGTCAGGCATATACTACCTTTTTTACTGTTTTGTCTTATCTTGATCCCGTATATTGTTTTTTACACGCCTCGAGCACCGGTAGCTTATCAGCTCGGACCTAACTTCACATAGCTTACGGAGATAGATGATATGGGGGGGGGGAAAAATGGTCATGTGCGGATCAAACTCGTCAATGACTTGTGCGTACCGTGTGCTCTCTAATTTCTTTTAAATTTTGAATTAGATATTTAAATATTTTCAGATGATTCCTCCTCATAGTTAAATTCTACATTGAACTTTTTGGAAAGTGTTTTGCTTCAAGTCTCTCTGAGAAGAAGACCTCTGATAAACAGACGGACACCAAAATGAGTATAAAAATCCCAGATTTGCTGCTACATAAAAGTTGGGTAATACGTAAAGCAGTTAAAAAAAGTACTATAAATTAATAAAGTGTGCTTTTAGAGGGCCACCCGGTATAAAACTGTCTCGTTGTGTATTCCACCCATTAGTCAACTTGTCCTATACAGGGTTTAAACGCTTTATACCGAGGAAATACATTTTTAAGCGTCCTCATAGAAACCAGAAGCACCTTTGGAGAACTATAAACGAGATTTGGTCTTTTGTCTGCTGACGTTCGAATAAATATTCAAGTGTTTGTGTGAGGAAGTAGGAATACAATAATTATTATTGTTTAGACTGAACGCCCACCAAGTAGATCAAGCGGCACAAAGCGTAACTTAAAAAACACGATATGCTTGCTCTTCTCGGTACTTTTACCATTAAATGATTAATTTTTATATTGCTGCCAAAGGAAAATAATAATAATAATAATCGGAGCTTAATAAATGATATAAGCGTGACTGGGGTGGCCCGTTATTATTCGTCGGCCGCTGTCACGTGATTGATGTGGCTCTAACGTGGAACATGTCAACAATCTGTCCGGTCGTTGCCTAAAAGGCAATTCGAGTTTAGGTGGGCCGATCGAATGAAGTCTTAGTGCTGGAATCACTAAAATGCATCTATTTTTTTACCCAACTCTGTGGGACATATTCCGAACAATCCCAATTGGTTCTCGAAAATAGATTTTTCCACCTCAGTGGAAAGCATTTTCCTTCCTAGGGAGGAAAGTGTTTACTCTCCATGGGGAGTTAGTTCAGGCTCAAATATTATCGCAAAATACGAAAAATTGAAAACTGACTTTTAATTCTAAATGGGCTTCTTTTTGTCCCCTTTTTTTTTATGATCAAACACAAGCACTATAGGAAAAATCCTTTAGGGCACTCTGGGAGTGGTGCGTGTGCGCAAAAAGCGATTCACGTTGGTTTTGAATCGTTGGAGGTTATATTCGTTGGGAAAAACGACCTTGGGAAGGTCGTTCCACAAGGATGTAGTCCTCCAGATGAAAGAATTCTTAAATAATGAAATTCGAGGAGTACTAAGCTTAACCACATATGGATGGACGGCAGCGGTTCGTCGTGTATTTCTGCTATTCGTCGCTCTGGGCGGAATTAAGAGGGCAAGGTCAGCCGAGCACCTTCCATGAAAATATCTGTAAAAGAGAGTCAAATCCCCAACCTGTATTCGATGTTCTAGGCTGTCGAGGTTCTTCGTCAGCTCGTGGTCTCCGATCAGACGAATAGCCCTCCTTTCGATGGAATCCAGTAGCAGAAGAGTATGTTTGGGTGCAGAGCTCCAGACATGGAAGCAGTACTCTAGTGATGGTCGAATCTGGGCTTTGTATAGTGTCAAAAGTTGTTGAGGTGTGTACAACTTTCTGGTTCGGAAGAGTACACCAAGTTTCTGAGAAGCTATCTTGGCGATTGCCACAACGTGGTTATGCCAAGACATATTTCCTCCCAGATTGACGCCCAGCAAATTAATAGATTTTTGCTCTGACTATCCAAAATCGGCGTTCGATGTTAGTGATTGACAGCGTTCTCATCATGAGCTTTTCGTGACTAAAGCCCAAACAATAGTGAACATGTTCATATTCTAATACAGACATATTATAATAGACATGGGGCACGTGGGTATAGGAATGTAGAGTTAGTAGATAATGCGCTACACTAAAAGAGCTTTAAATAATTTGTCAGTGTGTGCATGTACCGGATATTTTTCAATTTTGTCTTTTCACAATTTTCTTTGTATTTTCTGCTGAAGTTTGTGAAGTGTGTGAAGTGAATGAAGTTTTTTCTGAAAATGGACGCAAGAATAACCTCCTTAAATATTGGCATGGTATTAAGAAACACCTTGTATATTTTCCATATTATAAGCTTAATTTAAACTTTTTAATCTTTATAAAAAAACACGCAGAAAGAATTCAGATAAAGTTATTCAACATGTCAAAAGACAAATCACCTTCAGTTAGCAGCCTGTCAAATTTGCACCGATCCTGAATAACTTGCCCGTCCTAATCTGCCATTGATCTCAACTCTTGACGCCATGCAACGTCATTTCACAATTAATAACAGCGAGTTAAACACAAAAAAAACAGAATCAGATACGATTCGTGTCGAATCTGCAGGGTTCCGTTAAGATTTTCGGACCCCCATGGAATCCTTTTACCTGGTGAATTCCGTTTTTTTTTTCTTCTGCTAGCTGTATAAAAGCATTAACAAACAACAATATTATTTCCTGCTGACGAAAAGCCGACTATCGCGTGTAAATATTTCGGTCCAATTATCACGAAAACCAGCTAACTTATTTCCATTCTAATTAAATCCATTCTTGACATCTAATTTATCTTTAGAATGCGGCAATTAACATTTTGAATTAATTGTCGCTAGGCATTGACAATTAATTGATCGAGCGCGCGGTGTGAATCGGAGGGGACCTTGTAAATCTATATGTCTTGTGTGTTATTTGTGTGTGTTTCGAGACGTTAGGAGATGTTAAAGAGAAGAAAAAAACGTGATTAATAAAGAGGCCTAATCTTTGGAGGAGAGCGGAAGGGGGACGCTCTTAAGAAGTATTATTAGGGTATAGTTGTTGCAGAATTATACCGTTGACTCTTACTGCCATAAATAAACTACCTGATTAAACCCTATTGTATACGCCTCAACCTCTTCAAAGCTCAATAAATGGGATCAGGGCCGGCTTCAAAATGTATACCACATTTATTTTTATAATTTAAAATAATTAGATAGGTATTTTTAGTTTTAGGTACCTATAATAAATGTAAAATAATGATAACAATTAATGATAATTGAAAATAATATAATTTAAAAGTATAACTATTAGGATAACAAGTACAATAAAAATTAATTAAATTCTAAGAAACTATTGATAATTTATTCAAAATTTAACTCTGTATCACTATTTTCATCTAAGCCTAAACTTATAATTAAGGGTTGAACATTTGTAATCATACAATTGTAAGAATTTTCCCCCTTAAGTACATGCTGTACACAGTTTTTCCAGCTGTCTGCAGAAATTTTTCTTACTTCGTTTTTAATTAATTCTACTACAGATGCATTTAATGCAGGAGAAATATTATTTCTCCTAATATTGGATTTTAATTGGTGCCATATTAGCTCAATAGGATTGAATATACAATAGTACTGAGGAAGACGCAAAACTGTATGTCCATTTTCTGCTGCAAGTTTGTCACACTCGTATTCCGTATTTATTTTTAAAAGCTTTTAATACTTCTAGCAGTTATCGTTTTTTGTAAGTTTCTTCATCATAAAATTGTGAATTTCTGTTTTTGTATTATTAGAATTGGGAATGATTTTTGCTTGCCGACTATGATAACTCTCACTGTCCATTACAATGACGCTATTTTCAGGTATATTTTTAAGGAGTTTATGTTTAAACCAATCTTCAAAAAGTTGTGCGTCGGTATCTTGATGGTAATCTAAATAAGAATCTGCTATGTTTTAGCTGAAAGCAACAGACAATTTGGAACAAACCCGTTCTCTGAACCAGCATGTGATATTGTGATTCTATTGCCTTTATTTGATGGTGCCTTGGTTTGACATTTTTTGGAAGAATCATCCCAACATTTTCTTGGAGTGTCACGGGTATCGAACCATGTTTCGTCAAGGTAAATAATTGGACGATTCTCTTCTCTAAATTGTTTAACAGCTGTTAAATATTTAAGTCTCCATTCCCGTAAACGTTGAGATTCCATTAATGTTTGTCATTTATCAATGCTTCGGTATTTAAAACCCATTTTACGCAATATTTTCCTAAGGCTTGAAGGGCTACAAGAGATATTTGTTTCGTCTTTAATCAGCCGCTCTTTGAGGGAAATCAAAGTGGGTACAGTTTGTGCCCCATGCATTTGGTAATTCTTTCTTCTTAATAAATCCATGTCATTTTCATCAATGCTTCTAAATGTGCCAGAATCACTCCGATTTTTTCTAGGATTAACAGGTTTAAGTACTATGCCTCTTACCGAAGATAAAGGAGTTTTTGTCGAAAGTAGACGTCTCTGCTAAAGCATCCATCGAATTAAAATTTCTACTCAACAACGATTGATACACATTTTTAACTATTAGTTTGGCATCGGTAGATAAAAATGACACTTGAAGATGCCCCCTATCAGCACAAGTCCAAGGACGCCACATTCTACCACTAATAAGCCTAACTAAAAATTACTCGCCGGAAAACCACTAAAGATTAAAATTATTAAAAATCACTTTGTATTTATATATGCATCAGGCATAGGTATAAATTGAATTTGTATACCTGGTCCGGCTCTGCTCGAAAAGGTTTTAAAATTTGGGATTTCCTTATTTATTTTATGGTCCAAGGGATAATGAGATTTTATTGCAGTCAAAAGATCAACGGTATAATTCTGCAAATACTATACATGTACCTTTAAAATCTTAAATGGCAAATATTATTTATTAGTAGTTTCCGAGAAATGGCGCAAGTTTGTCCACCCTGTTTAATTAATTGATATCAGACATATCTTGCAACAACTAGGTGAGAATAACGACAGAGAAAAATGCTAAAGTAAAACGCAAGACAAGACCATAATAAGATGCTTATAATCCTGTTTAAAACCTTAAAATTGTCAAATATTGGCCACCCAACTTGAGCTATCGCACCTCGCGCTATTTTTGGGCAGATGGATATTTAACGATAATTGGTACCATCATGGTTGCACAACCATTTCTTACGAATTAATTACCACAAGATATGTGTAACAGTAAAAATCATGGCGCCGCGTCGATGAAGACAAGACCTCTTGTTTAGATAACCGAACTCGAACGAATAAATATTTATTTATTAAAAATAAATTATCGAAAGTATCTATGGCCGTGTGTTGTTGAAAAATGGAACGTGTTTAAACGAAGATTTATTTGTGTTTTCTTATAACGCATCTCAGTTGCAACATATCTTTTTGTCAGTTAAGGTGATATATACGGCAGTGGTGGTGCCTGATGTCAGTGGCTGATTTACGGGTAGGGGGGGTCGTGTAGAGAGGCTAGAGCCTCTCATGACTAACATTTTTCCTATATGTGCGAGTGCCCGCTCTGAATTTATACAGGGTGTTCCTTAATGACGTGCTAATAATTCAGGATGCGATTCCTTAGGTCATTTTAAAAAGAAAAGTTCATATGAACATATGTCCGCAACGGCTTGAATTTTTTGCTACAGGGTGTTGAATTTTTATTTTTTAAATGGTTATTTTCTAATATCTAAAGTACTTTAGATATTATTTTCAATTTTGGTATGTATTAATAGGATATAGAACCACAAATTTTAGTTATAATAGTTATTCAATTGTTGTACCAGTGGCGTCCCTGCCAACATGTCCTCTGATATTTTTTCCAAAAAAGATGGTACGCCACTGACATTTTTCCATATGGATTTTTTCCGATTAGCCTGATCAATTCTACATGCAAATGGTCTCTTGAGTTTTTCTCGTCAGACGCACCGTTCTTGATTAAAACCACTGCATTCATATTGAAACTCGTTATTATTAAAATTGATAAAATATTAATGATAAATTTTGTTTTATAAAAATTGTTGGAAATGGCCACCTTCACTTAAAAAACATGCTTCCCCCCGTCTTCGCATCGAATTGCCCACTCGTTCAAATATTGAAATTTTTATAAAACCAAATTTATCATTAATATTTTATCCATGTTAATAATAGTAAATTTAGTGGTTTTAACCAAGAACGGTGTCCCTGACGAGAAAAACTGAAGACACCGTTTTCATGTAGAATTGATCAGGCTAATCAGAAAAAACATCCGTATGGAACAATGTCAGTGGCGTACCATCTTTTTTGTAAAAAATATGAGAGGACATGTTTGCAGGGACGCCATTGGCGCAACAATTGAATAACTTTCCTAACTAGAATTTGTGGTTCTACATCCTATTAACACATACCAAAATTGAAAATAATATCTAAAGTACTTTCGGAGATATTAGAAAATAACAATTTAAAAAATTAAAAATTCAACATCCTGTATCAAAAAATTGAAGCCGTTGCGGACATATGTTCATATGAACTTTTCTTTATAAAATTACCTAAGGAATTATTAGCACGTCATTAATATAGAAATTTTTATTTTTGTCCAAAAAAACAAAACAACCATAATAGTGTTTTAAGACTAATTATAAGCAAAAAAATGTAATATTAATAAATCTGACAAAAGCGACAAGCCTTGTCATATATATCTTACGTATTTTTTTTATCCATAAATTAAAATTATCACGGAAAATTTTGATTTACACGGGGGCCCAACTTTGGTCACGTCAAAACTAAATCCAATAAATATAATTTACTCGTTTCGAAATGAAATTGAATAGCTCTCACAGGAGTCGCCATACCACGAGAGAGATACCATAATTTTTACTACGTGGAGTGGCACCACGTATTTGAATATTCCTTTTATGTGAAAATAACAATATCTAGCCCAAAAGTCGAGTTATCAAGTGGGACTTTATGCATAACAGAAAAATAATCTCGCTGTTCTACCTAAATCCAACAGAATATTGACACACTGACCAAGTCGTATTTAATTCTAAGAAAACCGAGACAGCAGTTTTCTCGAAGAAGGTTAACATTGCAGAACCGGATATAGTCATGGCAGGACATGCAATTTGCTGGGCGTCAATCTGGATGGAATCTCGGCATAACCACTTTGTGGCAATCGCTAGGGCAGCTTCAAAAATACACGACGAACCACTGCATGTGGTTCAGCTTAGTAATCCTCGAAGTTCATTGTTTAAGAATTCTTCCATTTGGAGGACCGAGACCTTCCTGTGATCGTGTTTGCTCAACGAATAGAACCACCAAGGGTTCAATACCAACGTGATTCCCTTTATTCGCGCCTAAAAGGATCATAAAAATAAGGTTTTTTTGTTAGTTGTAAAAGGGAATTCGCTACGAAACGAAAAAATTCTTACGTGGTTCGTGCTGTATCCTTCAAAATAACATTTTCCGTAATTAATTAAACAAAACGCACATATTTTGATAAATATTGAATCAAGTCCCGCCGAGTAGCGGCACCATAGATTTATAAATCTTTTTTGGGAAGAACCGTTTTTAATTTTTACCGGTACAAAAAGCTCCGCAGCACATGGAAATACTGTTTTTCGGGTTCTAAATTATCATTTTTACATCTCCGGGTCAGCGTGGGGTGTCGACGAAATTTAGGGTTGAAATCCCTTTCCAATAACACGATAATTTATTATTTTTTGAGTAGTACATATTTAGTTTTTTTTAGGCGGTAGCCTGCCCCTAGTAAAGAATTGGAAATTATGTCACCTGGAGGGACTACCTACAGGGTGTAATGGAAATGACGTATTATATTTAAATGGGTGACTCCTGGGGTGTCCTAGAGAAGCGCTACATATATTTTTTATATTTTTTTTTCAAATCGAACGTTTAAAAAGTGGGTTAATTCACCCCTAAACCCACCCGGTTACTCCTCGGCACATTCATAGATGATCATATTACATTGCCAAGCTGTGTAATCAACAGATGTTCAGGCCCAATGTTGCCAACTGTGTATAAAATGTAAAACTTTAGATTCTTATAAAAATAATATTTAGTTTACCTAGTATCCAAATAGAAGTGAATCCAGGTGCCAGTTCACTAGCAAGTAACCCAGGGCACAGACATCTTCAGGTTTTTGTTTTTTTTCTATGGAAAAAGCTTTATGCTCATCACGTACCCTGATGATAATGTGGAACTGCATAATAAGCTTATACCCACTTGTCCCCATTCGGCCTCTTATTTCCAATCTCTCGAAACATTTGCACTAAATCACTTAAAGAACCACAGAGACACCCACGAGTTTCAAATGAGTTTTTTTGAAGATATGCACTTATTATTAGATTACACAAAAGCAATAAATACTAACGCATAATTACACTTTACAATAACCTACCGTACACATAAAACAACAGCACTATAGGATACTAATTATTTCGCAATAGAAATTCAGAAATAATAAAAACGCTAATTTCTAATGGGCTAATCAAACTTATTAATCCTTCACTGAAGAAGAATGATGAAATAAAGAGAGGACAACCCTTTCAACATAAATAGTCTCGTCCAACTAGCGCGGTTGCCATTTCCGAGACTATCATTGTACAGAAAAGTATTACAGAAGGAAATTCTGCATTTTATGAATATAACCTTATAAAACATCGAAAGTGGCAACGCTGTATTTTTAAGTATTAACCCCCAGCCGCTGCAGTCGCGTAAAGAATAGGCAACTCGATTGTCCAAGATCAGCTGTTTAAAGAAGCCGGCCGGTTTCCTACTGTTTTTTAAAGCAGATTTGTGTGTTAAATTGTGTGTTAATACTTAAACCCGAGTTTAAATTATTAAGTTATTTGTTCTTTTCGCGACGGCAGTGCCCCAGCCCAGCAGTTCAATATCGATCGACGGAACCAACGTGTTATTTATTTTTAAAATTTTTAGATGTTAAATACATTATTTCCCAGACCACTCAGACAATAAGGGCGTAGTTTTGTCTACACAGTAGCACTTTAAAATACTAATTCAGATTGAATGGTACTTAGATGTGTTATGTGCTTTTATTGTGCCGGTTTGTTTTTGTTCAAGTTACCTAGGTACTTGGTGTTTTTTTATAAATTAAGTTGGTTTTAAATAAGTCCGAAAAGCTAAATAAAATTGCATTTTTTTCTAAAGGGTACGTGACATTTATATACTTTTAAGTTGTCCAGATCTGACCGGTGTCATTCGAATTGGGCAAATGAGAACATACCTGACCATTTAAAAACGTAACGTTTATAATAATGTACCCTGAAAAATAAACAACTTGCAATCTGTCAAACGGTTATTGACTGTCTAAAGAGTTTACCCTGAAGATATGACAACACTGTTGACATATGTTGCTTTGTTTACCTTCCTGACAGGGGCACCACGTGGTCATTTTTGGTTTGACATAAGGTCATGTACAGGGCATATTAAATTAAAGCGCCATTTTTGGATATTTTTCTTCAATTTGTTTTCATCTCAGGAATTGCCGGTTTAAATATAATACGTCATTTCCATAACATCCTGTATACTCATTCTACTAGAAGAGGAGTTAACACAATAATGTTTTTTTAAAGAACGATCCAACCTACCTAGAAAATAATTGAAAATCGGCTAGGGAAATATGAGTGTGGTTTTTATATTATTTTCATGTTAAATTACTAATTAATTCTAATATAGATATTTTGCTAAAAGCTATTCCAGCTATGCGCTGTCAGGATAACTCAATTACTTGTAAATTTTCCGATAAAACTGCTTTCCCAGCATGGCAACCAAGTTTATACCGTTTTGAACGTTAAATGGTCGCTACTCAGAAATCGAGCTCGGTATTCAGTTACACATTCTTCTTATATCAAAACCCCAAAATGACGTGGGTGGCAAAAAAGGCGCGACCGTTGTTTAACTCTTGTTACCATTATAAACAAACAAAGTGTTTGGTAATAACATCTATTATTCCCAGCGTCTTGGAGACAAAAGGAGGTGAAAAATGGGCCCGCAATGCTGTAAAATGGTTTTGGAAAATGATACTTTGTTAACTAGTTTGTCAAACATGAACTTAATATATTTGTTATGCCCGTGCCGAGTGAAAGTTCACTCGGTGAAAAAAAATGTTAAATACTTTACTTGGGGCGTGGCCAGCCATGTACACAGTCTAAGCGACAGTACCATAAAGACGTATTACATTTTATTGCCGAAAAAGCCTGCAAACTTGTTTTATAGGACTTGAAACATTGGTTCATTAAAAATGATCCAGTATAAATATTTAAAAAAATATTTTTAGCGATGCTGACTTTGCTTATGTGCATTTTTTTTAAAAAAAGGACTAGCTAAATACTTGAATAAACATTAAAATAAAACATATTTCATTTACTTATGCAAAATAATCCGACCGAAATAGTCATAATTTCTAACTGTCCATAGACAAAAGTCCAAAAAAAACCCACTGGTCGGACATCAGGTTTATTTTAAGGAGATTTACTAATAATAAAATAAATACTTAATTATTTATTTACGTTTTCTGTTAGTGTCATATATTAGTTAGGCGTCAGGACTCGCAATTTGCATTTCAGGATGCCTGCTGCAGGACCGTACCGCCCGGGGGAGGCGCGGATCTTAACCCGTCAGGACCCAAACTAACCAAGAGTACTTAGGATGCCCCCAAGGAGTTCTCGATTTATACCCCTAAACTTGTATGTTTTTAATTATTGATATTGGAAAAATATATTTTTGAGGGAAAAGTTTACCATCTTCTGGATTCGGCACTGTCTTTAGTTACAATAAAGTTCAATGGTGTTGTAAATATTTACATTATTATAAAAAATAACATGCGAAATAATTTGATATAAAAAAATTGGTGTGACATCTTTATTTTTGGAAAATCACGTAATATTTATTAATTTTATACAGGATGTTACACAACTTAAGGAGTTTAGAGCAATGTGAGTTACTAAACATCAAACTAGAACGATTTGTTGCATAAGTTTTTTCGAAATGTTTCTGGTCTAGAGATTCAAAGATCGCGGCATGATCTTTTTATGAGTAAGGATGAGAATTTGTGCAAATTTAAAGTAAAAGTAACGCTAGTTACACTGGATTTAATAAAAGTCAAAGAAGGGTCATTTCTATTTACTACAAAGGTGTACTTTGTGCGATATTAATATCACAAACCGTTTTCGAAATATTTCTATTTAAACATCACAATGCATCAAAGAAATTAGAGTAAAAATTGAATCTCGAAAAGGCTTAGAGCTTTAAGACTTAAATCGGTTTAGTTTGATGTTTAGTATGGGACACTCTGTATAATAGATTATGAAAGATAAAAAACAGAAATGAACGAAAAATATTAAAATCTATCTAACTGGTTCACAGTCGATGCTGATTTAATACCGGCTAGACTGTGTTTTTTGCACCTGTTTGCACTATTGATTTTTTTTTCGTTACAGAATATATGCCAACAGCATCTATCGGAGGACGAATGGTAAGTTATGGGTAATTGGAGGGGAACGTAGCATAAATCTGGACGCTTTATAAAATAATACCATGCGAATTTGGCTTGGCAAAAGTATAGTGTGTTGTTTTTCTTATTTATGACGCGAGTTTTTTTTTTTATGATCAAACACAAGCACTATAGGAAATATCCTTTTAGGGCACTCTGGGAGTGGTGCGTGTGCGCAAAAAACGATTCACGTTGGTTTTGAATCGTTGGAGGTTATATTCGTTGGGAAAAACGACCTCGGGAAGATCGTTCCACAAGGATGAACTGCTCCAGATGAAAGAGTTCTTAAATAATGAAGTTCGAGGAGTACTAAGCTTAACCACATATGGATGGGCGGCAGTGGTTCGTCGTGTATTTCTGATATTCGCCGCTCTGGGCGGAATTAAGAGGGCAAGGTCAGCCGAGCACTTTCCATGAAAATATCTGTAAAAGAGAGTCAAATCCCCAATTTGTCTTCGATGTTCTAGGCTGTCGAGGTTGTTCGTCAGCTCGTGGTCTCCAATCAGACGAATAGCCCTCCTTTCGATGGAATCCAGTAGCCGAAGAGTATGTTTGGGTGCAGAGATTCAGACATGAGAGCAGTACTCTAGTGATGGTCGAATCTGGGCTTTGTATAGTGTCAAAAGTTGTTGAGGTGTGTACAACTTCCTGGTTCGGAGGAGTACACCAAGTTTCTGAGAAGCTATCTTGGCGATTGCCACAACGTGGTTATGCCAAGACATATTTCCTCCCAGATTGACGCCCAGCAAATTAATAGATGAAGCCAGTGGGATTGACCAAAAGGACCTTGATCCGTTTGTTCTGTCAAGAAGTTTGTTTCTGATTCTCGGGTTTAAGAATATACCCCCCGAACGTTTCCCGTTTTGCTTTTTGAGGGTGTCGAGAATAGACCTCCGCCATTTTATGGGTACTATAATTTCCGAAAAATAAAAGAAAAACGAAAATATATCAATTTAAAGAGACCGTAAAGCAGATAAGCCGACTCGATTCCTATCTAAACTATCTGGCGATGATCTTGTTGATTGTTGTAATTTAAGCCCGGTTTTATCGGTAATAAACGCACGGTTAAAAACGCAATTAATGAAGTATAAGGACACATTTTTTATTTTCTTTCCGATAAATACTGGTTGTCGTCGATTAAAATTAATTAAAACTTCGTTATTATTATTCATATATGTTCCTCTCCTCTCCCCTTAAATTATAAAACAATTTAAACTAAGAAAATACAGGGTGTTATTGAGATGACGTATTATATTTAAATGGGCGACTCCTGGGGTGTCCTAGAGAAGCGCTACATATTTTTTTTTCTTTAAATCGAACGTTTACAAAGTGGGGTAATTCACCCCTAAACCCACCCGGTCTCCTCGGCACATTCATATATGATCATATTACATTGCCAAGCTGTGTAATCAACAGATGTTCAGGAACAAGGTTGCCAACTGTGTAAAAAATGTAAAATTTTAGATTCTTATAAAAATAATATTTAGTTTACCTAGTATCCAAGTAGATGTGAATCCAGGTGCCAGTACACTAGCAAGTAATCCAGGGCACAGACATCTTCAGGTTTTTTTTCTATGCTCATCACGTACCCTGATGATAATGTGGAACTGCATAATAAGCTTATATCCACTAAACCCCATTCGGCCTCTTAGTTCCAATCTCTCGGAACATTTGCACTAAATCACTTAAAGAAACAGACAGACACCCACGAGTTTCAAATGAGTTTTTTTGAAGATATGCACTTATTATCAGATTACACGCAAACATTAAACAGCACTTAATTATTTCGCAATAGAAATAATAAAAACGCTAATTTCTAAGGGCCATTAACCCTTTACTAAAGATAAATTGAAGCAATTATGTTGACAGGAACTACCCTTTGAAATAATGGTCTCGTCCAAGGTGCTTTCTTTGTGCATATTCAGAGAACTAACTTGAGCTAGCGCGGTTGCCATTTCCGAGACTATAATTATACAGGAAATTAATATTATAGAAGGAAATTCCGCAATTTATTTATAAAACATCGAAAGTGGCAACGCTGTATTTTTAACTATTAACCCCAGCCGGCGAAAAGAACAGGCAACCCGCTTTATTGTCCATAATCAGCTGTTTAAAGAAGCAGGCAGATTTTCACACGCGTTATCGGTTTCCTACTATTTTTATCAAGTTTCAAGCAGATTTGTGTATTAATACTTAAACCCGAGTTTAAATTATTAAGTTATTTGTTCTTTTCGCGACTGCAGTGCCCCAGCGCAGCAGTTCAATATCGATCGACGGAACCAACGTGTTATTTATTTTGAAAATTTTTAGATGTTAAATACATTATTTCTCAGACCACTCAGACAATAAGGGTGTAGTTTTGTCTACACAGTAGCACTTTAAAATACTACTTCAGATTGAATGGTACTTAGATGTGTTATGTGATTTTATTGTGCCGGTTTGTTTTTGTTCAAGTTACCTAGGTACTTGGTGTTTTTTTATAAATTAAGTTGGTGTTAAATAAGTCCGAAAAGCTAAATAAAATTTCTTTTTGTTTCTAAAGGGTAAATGGCATTTATAAACTTTTAAGTTGTCCAAATATCACAGGTGTCATTCGAATTGAACAAATGAGAACATACCTGTCCAATTATAAACTCCGCGGCGGTTCGTTCGAGTCAGTTCAAGTTTATAAATCAGAGATTGTTTCCCAGCGATCTGAACTGAACGTAAAAGTTTATAATAATGCACCCTGAAAAATAAACAACTTGCAATCTGTCAAACGGTTATGGACTTTCTAAAGCGTTTACCCTGAAGATATGACAACACTGTTGACATATATGTTGCTTTGTTTACCTTCCTGACAGGAGCACCACGTGGTCATTTTTGGTTTGACATAAGGTCATGTACAGGGCATATTAAATTAAATTAAAGCGCCATTTTTGGATATTTTTCTTCAATTTGTTTTCATCTCAGGAATTGCCGGTTTAAATATAATACGTCATTTCCATTTCCACCCTTGAATGGCGATTCTCGCCCATATAGTGCCGACGAGTAAAAAAAATTGATCTATTTTGGAAATTTATATCTCGCTTAGTGGCTGATATATTAGTTTGAATCTTGAATATGTTTTTAAGCCATTCTTTCCCTTTCGACCTGTCCAGACCGCGGAAGGGTATGCTTTCAGAGAAAAAAGTTATGAATTTTCTAGTACGACCCTGCACGCGACGATTTCACCCCTACCGACCTACGCACAAATAAAATACTTCTAGACTTTTAAATAAAAAACTAATCATTTTTTCGACATCTACGTACCGAACTTAGTATATAAGAATATTTTGAAAATATTTCGTGAGATGAATTTTTTCGAAAATTTTTGAAGGGGTATTTAGGATTCGATGTTTATTCTGATATGCTGGTGTTTTTAATTGTTATTATTGTTGATTGACGACCATGCTTTTTGTTAAATTTTGATAAGTTGTCATATTTTTGGAGAAGTAGAATTATAAGATTTTAGAAGAAACAAAGTATGTATGCTTTTTTTCTGATTTTTCGTCATTTTCGTTATGTTCGGTTCAAAGTAGTTTAACATATTTAAATTTGTCCCGTTTCCCAGTAAAATATATGTTATTTTGTATTTTTTGCATGCATTTATTTTATATTAGATATCTCCCTTGTAAGTTTAGCAGTATATATTATTTGACACTATGACTAAGGCCATAGTTAAAGCTACCACCCTGTATATCATCATCATCATCACCATCATCATTCCCCTTAAATTATAAAACAATTTAAACTAGGAAAATAGACGGCGTTCTTTCCATACGGCCTTCTTCTGCTAAACACGAATTTACGATTACAACGAGAAACCAAATTAAAATGGATACATCAAATTTTAATTAACAAAGCGAGACGGATGACATTTCGGCTTGCCGCTTTCAAAGTCGCCGCCGAAATTTTTCTCGCAATTAAACTCGACAAAATCGGCAATAAATCCGGACGGTTCGGGCCCGATCGCATATGGCCGCCGGACACAAAACAATGGCAGAAAACAATTGACGGGCGCGCGTGGGCCAATACAATAATCGATTCATCAGTTATCGCCAGGCATGCCAACTGCTTCTGTCATGGCGAGCCGACGTCGACCGTACTGATGGCAACACTGCCGTAAAATGATAAAAAACAACATTTATAAAAAAATCGAATGGGTGACACTCATGGGCGTCGTTTGTAAGGGGCAAAAGGGGGCAGCTGCCCCCCCTGGAATTTGATAACTTAATAACACATCAAAAAACTTTTAGTTCGTTCGCGGAAAAGGTAGATATAGTCGTTGCAGCGAACCCTCTTTTTTTTTTTTTTTTTTTTTTTTTATGGTCAAACACAAGCACTATAGGAAAAATCCTTTAGGGCATGCTGGGAGTGGTGCGTGTGCGCAAAAAGCGATTCACGTTGGTTTTGAATCGTTGGAGGTTATATTCGTTGGGGAAAAACAACCTCGGGAAGGTCGTTCCACAATGAAGTCCTCCAGAATTCTTAAATAATGAAGTTCGAGGAGTACTAAGCTTAACCACATATGGATGGGCGGCAGTGGTTCGTCGTGTATTTCTGATATTCGCCGCTCTGGGCGGAATTAAGAGGGCAAGGTCAGCCGGGCACTTTCCATGAAAATATCTGTAAAAGAGAGTCAAATCACCAACTTGCCTTCGATGTTCTAGGCTGTCGAGGTTCTTCGTCAGCTCGTGGTCTCCAATCAGACGAATGACCCTCCTTTCGATGGAATCCAGTACACTATGAGTATGTTTGGGTGCAGAGCTCCAGACATGAGAGCAGTACTCCAGTGATGGTCGAATCTGGGCCTTGTACAGTGTCAAAAGTTGTTGAGGTGTGTACAACTTTCTGGTTCGGAAGAGTACACCAAGTTTCTGAGAAGCTATCTTGGCGATTGCCACAACGTGGTTATGCCAAGACATATTTCCTCCCAGATTGACGCCCAGCAAACTAATAGATGAAGCCAGTGGGATTGCGTGTCCGTCCATGACTATATCCGGTTCTGTAATGTTAACCTTTTTAGAGAAAACTGCTGCCTGGGTTTTTTTTGCGTTAAATTCGACTTGGTTACTGTCACCCCAAGCCAAAATTTCTTCCAGGTCTTTGTTGAGGCGTGATACTTCATGCTGTCTGCGAAGATGTGCGTCGGCAGCCGATGTTTGTGCATTCAAAGAGAACGATGATAAAAGTGTGCTATCATCAGCAAAACTAACTATCGGGTTTTTCGTTTCCTCTAGAAGGTCGTTAATGTAGAGTAAGAAGAGAGTGGGAGACAATATGGACCCTTGAGGAACACCGGCATTGATGGTGAAGATGTCTGAGAGAAATTCGTCAATCGCCACTTGCAGAGAGCGGTCCTTAAGAAAGCTAGACAACCATGCACAGAATCGACTGGGCATACCATAGGATCGCAGTTTACTTAGAAGCCCCTCATGTCAAACACGATCAAAAGCTTTAGAAATATCCAATGCAACAGCCCGGGACTCCCCATGATGTTCGATTGCGTTGTTCCAAATATGGGTGACATAGGCTAGAATGTTCAATAGTAACTTATAAGTGTATACGTAGTATCATAAAAAGCAAATTCTATAATATGCACCCTTCTTCTGTATGTGTAGGCTACGTATACTGCAAATTCGTAGGTTATGTAAGTCATATGTGCAAAAAACTAATGAAATGGGAATTTCGGCTTTTCCCATTGGGATTTCGGGAAACGTAAGAGTAAAGAGATACGAAGTTTGTTAAATTAGGACAATTTTTTTCGGCACCAAGTTGCTCATTCGTCATGTATATTTCAAGAAATCTGCGTCTCTTCTGAGCAACACAAGGCTTTTCCATTCGAGCTCGGCGATTATTATCAGCTCTATATATAAATCAAAAGCTTCCGACAATATATTTAGTGTTCTCTGCAAAGTTCTAAAAATACTGAACTTAGATAAACATATTATTGCGCACTACACGATCAATAATTGCACTTGAATTCTGAGCAAAACTATTAAAAATATCATGCAGATATTTCCTACTTTCCCAGCTAACCACACTGTCGCCACACAAAAGTATTGAAATAAATCCCAACTCACTCGGAATGAAATAAAACATCTACAAAATTTTCTAATGACGCTGGTGACACTACAAAATGATTCAAATTTTCAGGTTCACCCCAACCATCCTTTTAGAACGCCAGCCGAAACTGAAAACAGTTATCGACCTCACGAATACCTTCAGATATTACAACGGCCCGGTAAGTAGACATTACAAAAAAAAGACCTCACCAAAAATGGGTCGTCACATTTTGAACACTGTTCTGCTATTCTTCGGCGTCTAAAATTTAGACGAATTGTTTTTTATTTGGTACGACCTATATTGTTTCCATCACTATCTTACATAGTGATTGCTTATTATATTATTGCATTTTTTTAACGTCTTTGCGGGTTATTTATTACTATATTTTATGACGCGGCCGAGGTGTATACTTTCCTGGTGTGTAATAACAACGTTCTTAAACTAAGTAGCCATTGTGTACCGTTTTCGATCTACTTTTTACATTGTGGCATTTCGGCGGAGGTCGAAAAACGATAATTTCCGAGCTGCGAGGACGTATTTTATAACTTTACATTAAAATAAAAAGAGATAGAATATCCCTGGGCCTTTTCGACATTCCTGCTGGCATTCACATTGACATGACCAATTAGCTCCGCATCTCTTTTGAATCTTAAAGAGTTTTATGAAAACGGTACCATAGAACCAATTTTTTTTTCTGAGATTTACAGGAATCGCTTTACGCAGGTCCAATTGATTTCTAAAATCTGTAGGAAGTAGAAGTAAATTGGCCAACATTGGGATAATTTTACTGCTAAAAAACTTCTCATTCCAGCTCTGCGCCTTAATGGTGTGGTTCATCGATTCGAATGAAGAATACCTTTTGTTATGAGGTAATATTTTTTTAAATTACATATTATACAGGGTGTCCCATAACTAATGGTAAACAGGAAAACTGCAGATTCGTGGGGTAAAAATACTGCGATTTGGCCATACTTAGTTTAGTCCAATAGCTGGTAATAACCGAGATACAGGGTGTCCAATTAAAAATTTAATTTTCAATTTTCCTAAATAACTTATTTCTGAATCAATATTTTTGCACAAAATTTTGTGATTAGGGTTTTTTTGGGGAAAGGAATTTGAATTTGTTAATAATTTTGATGTAGATTGTAGGGGGCGCTCTTTGCGGTACTCTGGATACATAAAAAGAAGTGTAACTTTCTTGGATCTTAGTATAATTATGTTTTTATTAAAAATATCAATTTTTCCGTCATTTTTAAGCAATAAAGGTATACTTTATAAATGTCGCTCCGACTAACCGTTTTCGAGATATTTTCAATTACAATTTCTAATGCGCCATATAACTTTTGATTTGTAAATGTGAAATTTGTCACAGTAGGCTTTGGTAAAAACAAATACAATGAAAGCACTTTGAAACCTCATTTCTGTCAAAGTTTATTTTCATTTGGCAGCATTGTGGGTGTTTTTAGGGAGTTTTTGAAGATACTGTTATCAAAAATTAAACTAAAAATGCCGCGACATAACTGTTTTCTAACGGAGAATTGCGAGACATGGTATGTTTATACGCACAAGAAAATTTTAACAGACGCGGGGCACATCGGCGGTATTTGGAAATGTATCCAAATAGAAGGCAGCAGATTTTAAAATTTTTCGAAGCCTATATGACAGACAGGGAGAAACAGGATCCTCCATTATTACGGTTTGGACGCAATGGTCCTGTTTCTCCCAGTCTGTAGTATAGGCTTCTCCGTTAGAAGCATTTTAAGTTTAATTTTTGATAACAGTATCTTCAAAATTCCTTAAAAATACCCACAATGCTGACAAATGAAAATAAACTTTGACAGAAATGAGGTTTCAAAGTGCTTTCATTGTATTTGTTTTTACCAAAGCCCACTGTGACAAATTTCACATTTACAAATCAAAATTTAAATGGCGCATTAGAAATTGTAATTGAAATTATCTGGAAAACGGTTAGTCGGAGCGACATTTATAAAGTATACCTTTATTGCTTAAAAATTACAGAAAAACTGATATTTTTAATAAAAACATAATTACACTAAGGTACAAAAAAGTGACATTTCTTTTTATGCATCCAGAGTACCGCAGAGAGCCCCCCTACAATCTACATCATTATTAACAAATTCAAATTCCTTTCCCCAAAAAAACCATAGTCACAAAATTTTGTGCAAAAATATTGATTCAGAAATAAGTTATTTAGGAAAATTGAAAATTAAATTTATACTTGGACACCCTGTATCTCGGTTATTACCATCTATTGAACTAAACTAAGTATGGCCAAATGGCAGTATTTTTACCCAAGGAATCTACAGTTTTCCTGTGTACCATTAGTTATGGGACACCCTGTATATATTTTCCAATAGCTGTCAAAACAATAAAGTATACGGCAAAAATTAAATTTGAATTTGTGGTGTAACTCGAAAAGTATGGAGTTTCCGACTTTCTGTTATATGGCTTACTACCATTATTTTAACATATTAAAATACAGGGTGTCCGCTAATTAATGATACATGGAAAACCCACAGACTCCTTACGTAATAATATTAGGATTTAATTATATTTACGTATATCCGAAAGTTGATATTAACTGAGATACAGGATGTTGAAGTTAAAAACGTCATTTTTGTTTTTCTCTAATAACTTTCTCTAATAAATTTGGCAATTATTTTTTTATTAGAACGAGAAATTGATTTCTTTGTGAAATTTTAATGTCGGCGGCATTTTTCGAACATTCATAAGGTCATAACTTGTTGTGCCTCAGTGTATTTAAGTTTTTAATAAAAATAATACTTTTGTCATATTTATTACGTAAAAAAGGTATACTAAGTTCAGGTCGCCCAGAGTTACCGTTTCGGAGATATTTGCATTTAAATCACATCACATCACAAAACAAATCTGGCTTCATCACTCCAATTAATGGAGTTCCATTGATTCGGAGACCATAATTTGTGTTCTTTGGAACACGCTAGTCTGTTTTTCTTCTGAATCTTTGTCAGTAAGGGCTTCTCCTTTGCCTAGAATTATTGAGTTAAGAACGAGTAATAAAAAAATAATTTAAGCTTACCTTGTAAGTTTTAAATCCCAGTTTTTGGGCAGCTCTGTGACAAGTTGCTCTTGAAAACTTTTTTGTGGTTGCCTGATTCCATAATATTTTCAATTCGTTATAATTAGCACGCCGATTTTCCTTGAAAATTCGTCTTAAGGCTCTTAGGCTGGTAAGAAATAATAATCGACTTCTTTTGTGGTAGCACCCTTCCATAATATATTAAATATTCATCGCCCATACATCGGACTCTATGGCATATTGTTTTAGTACTAATAGAATCGTTTATATTAGGTTATAAACCTATTATTATAAATGTCACAGGGTATTATGACCAGGCGGATTATTTTTTATAAGGATAACATTAGTCGTCGCTCTATCGTCAGGGCTATTCGGAAGTCTGAACTGTTGAAACCAATGACATTTAAATAAGAGAATTATTCAATATTCATATTATTATTAGTTATATGCGCTTAAGAACAGACTGACACACAATAAGCAACTAATATTACTCCAAGGGCTATGGTGACTTTTTAAAAGAAATTCGACGTCTGTATCTATTTTTTATGGCTTTTTAAAGAGTCGCGTTTAGACGGACCACTCAAAAATACATAAAACATATCTTTTTATTCCGTTTTTTTGTAGTCTATTTATTTCCTAAAGTATCCTAACGGCGGCCGATTGCACGGTGTGGAAATAAAACGGCTCTTAATACACTAAGCGATGAAATGACCGAAAGGCATTCCTATCAGTGATTTTTAATAGAGAATTCTAGCCCCACAATTTTATTAATTAATCACGAAAATTTAACGGATAATTAGGTAATTTTACTTAGTAAGTATAAGTGGTGAAGAGGGGACGGTTTCAAAGAACATTGGTAGCCTTTGTGGTTTAACCCCCCCTGGGGGGCTTAGATGTTAAAATCCTAAATGGGAAGAGATACATCATTTTACAGGTCGTTAAAATCTTTTTCATTGTTTGTGTTGTAGTGTCCACGAAATCTCGTTCTGAAAATGTACTTATTCATGTAAATTTTTAGGCGCGGACTTGTGGGGTAACAAACACTCTTACTCACAGGTCAGTCCGCGCTACTGTACTACATTTCACCCAGAGCCAATGGCAATGTTGCCAAACTTAATGTAAAACTGAAATTCTATATAAAATTATAAAAATAAAATATTTTCTACCTATTTGTATTTATCCTTATACCTAAAGAGCGAGGAAATCCAGGCACAAACACAATCAGTTTTTTTCTTGTTCATGAGAACACTTTATGTACACACAGTAATAGTGAAACAGAACCGATAGTTAGCTTTTGAAAATACAATAATACAGATTATACCAGAGATTATTAGATTTTATTACACGCGACGAAATTTGACTTCCAGAAGAAACGCGTCAATAAAAAACAATATTCAAAGATTATTTATGGACGGGCAAGATACACGCGAAAACCGAAAAAACAGCGGATTGCTGAGAGTGTGTTGGTGATCGACGAGACACAACGTATCCGGCCGCTGGTTGTTCTTCAACTAACAGACGCAAGCGTGCGGCCCTATATGAAACTACTTCGCTCAGCCGATATAAGGCGTCAAGAGGTAATTGGCATTTGACCTAGTGACGTACGTGGCTATTACTATTCCATAAATGTTTTTTCGGGTTGTTTAAAACATAGTCCGTCGTAAATGTTCTTCAATTAATTGTACAAAAAGGTATAATAGAATGGAAAATTGTTTAAATTATTTTATTTTGTCTAAAGAGTTTAAGGTGTACATATGACAACACCGGCCAGAATTCCTTGATTGCTTACACGTATCGCAGTGCCACACAGGTGTTTTTCTGGTTTGACGTCAGGTCACTTTTACCGCTGAATGAATTGAAAGCGCCATTTATGGCTATTTTTCTTCAATTTGTCTTTATCTCAGGAATTGCCGGTTTAAATATAATACGTCATTTCCATAACACCCTGTATAGTAAATGACTAGTCGAAATGGCGATTTGTGACATTCGTAAAATGTTTTTGCTGATGTTCCCTAACAGATTAATGTAATCTAAGCCTATACGCCCAGATAAACGTGATAATTTCATTCGTTAGGGTACTTAAAACTCTTAATTTGACAACCCGACTCAACACTTAAGTAACAACGCGGACCTTTGGTCACTTTTTATCTTTTATTTCGGAACTGGATACGTAAGTTAGTATGTTTTAAATTTTATGTGAAAAAACTGTTCATAAAAAAATTATCAAAAAATATTTTTATATTTATGTTTTGTATAAATTAAAAAAAACAAACGAAACAAGCATGTTATTACTTAATACTGTTTACTCTTTTGCAAAAATGGAAACTCTACCGGGTGTCCGCTAATTAATGGTCCATGGAAAACCCACAGACGTACGTAAAAATATAAACCTTTTGTTTTTCTCTGATAACTTTGAGAGAAGCCAACGGTTTTTTTGCATAAATTGGCAATTATGGTTTTTTTAGAACGAGATATTGATTTCTTTGTGAAATTTTAATGTACAATGTAGGGGCGCTGTAAGCGGCATTTTTTGCAGATTTTTTTGTACCTCAGTGTATTTAAGTTTTTAATCAAAATAATACTTTTCTCATATTTATTACGCAAAAAAGGTATACTAATTTCAGGTCGCCCAGAGTTACCGTTTCGGAGATATTTACATTTAAACTGTTTAGTGCGTTAGCTCATGCAAGGAAATAATATTTTGTTACTTCTTTCCAATTAACTTTTACATGATAATTAATGTTCTAATAATGTTAATTGGGACTAATAAATACAACAATTGGATTGTTCTTTATATTATTTTAATTAAAATAACTTTGACCCTAGAAAATATCGTGTCGAAAGAAACCAACAACAATGAAAACACAAACTTACGATAAACTCAAAAATGAAACATTTTCTGTTGGTTACTTTAAGAAAAACATTTTGTTTGCAAATTAATTATAATTGAGCAGGTTGCACTAAACAATTTAAATGCAAATATCTCCGAAACGGTAACTCTGGGCGACTTGGAGTATACCTTTTATCCATGATAATTATGAGAAAACTATTATTTTCATCAAAAACTTGTACATTAAAATTTCACAAAGAAATCAATATCTCGTCCTAAAAAAACCATAATTTCCAAATTTTGTAAAAAAACATTGGTTTCCTGTAAAGTTATTAGAGAAAAACAAAATGTATAGGCAAAGATATCTTTTTTAACTTTTCATTGTACGCAAAACTTTTCATATACAACATATTATTGAGCAAAAACCAATAAAAATTATATTTTCAGGAAGAATTTGGCACAAAGGGCATTGACCACGTGAAAATCCTGGTCGAGGGCAGGGGGACGATTCCCACCGTTCTGCAACTACAAAAGTAAGTGACTCACCTTATTTGCGCCATTTATCCCGGTTTTTCTGGAAGAAAATATGGATAAGACCGGGGAAAAAGTAACTATACGGTGTCTTCAAAAATATCTGCATTATTTACTAACTAGTGCGGAAATAATTCATTATTTAAGGGGTGGTTTATACAGGGTGTATGCTAAGTAATGGGACATGGAATAACCACAGACTCCTTACGTAAAAATATTAGAATTTAATTATACTTACCTATATCGGAAAGTTTATATTAACTGAGATACAGGGTGTTAAAGTTAAAACTTTATTTTCGTTTTTCTCTTATAAAATGAAATTTTAATTTACAAGGTAGGGGGCGCTGTCTGCGGTATTTTTTGCACATTTATTAGGTCATAAATTTTTTGTGCCTTGTATAGTTCAATCCTAATATTTTTACGTAAGGAGTCTGTGGTTTTTTTCCATGTCCCGTTACTTAGCGGACACCCTGTATATGAGCGGTTTTGTCCCTAAAGGTCTCATCGGAAATGTCCGGAGAGTGTCATGTCCTATATTTTGTTATCATTTCGTGTTTTTTTTTATACCGATCTACTCTGTACAGGCGGGGATAAAAAAAACTCCACATAATTCACAGTCTACCTCCTATTAAGCCGGCTTTTATGGCAATGTTGCTTAGACTGTGATCATTTTCTTGGCCGCACCCGATACCAATTTGTATTTTAGTTACGTAATTAAACCAAAGCTGAACAGGTTTAAGGTGACCAATGGTACTGACCTTGTCATATTATACATAGTATGTACTTTGTCATACGCCGTGTATAAAGTGTCACCTTCCTGGGTGTATCGTGTCACGACTCGACCTTAGTTGTTAATATTTTTTTTTACGAAAACAGTAGTAATACTTTGTTTCCGAACGTTCGTTCGGGTAAATATGATCTAACATGATTTATTTCACATGCATAATGTTTGGGTAATGGGTTCGTTTTTTATTTATTTTTGTTTGTTTGTTTGTTTGTTTATGCTGATGTCGGCTCCTGCACTCGGTAATAGGTACCTAGTCATTGTTTCCTTAAATATATCCAAATTTAAGGTTAGTGTGGAAATGGTATATTATCAGTGGCGGCTCGTGACCTATGATAGAGGGGGTTCGCAAGTATGGTGAAATTATTTTTAAAATTTTATTTTTGACGACCAAACAATTACTTTCTAGGCGTTTTAAATGTAGAAAGAAAAGAAGTAATAAGAAAATGCGTTCGGTAAAACATATTTTTATTTATTTTTTAATTTTACACAAGGAAATACAACTTTCGGAAAATAAGAAAGGTTTTCTTAGTGTGTATAGCTGTCGGATCTTAACGTTGTCGCATGCAACGCTCGTAACAATATTTATACAGTCCACTACTAATACTACTAAAGCCATCTACGAGCTATCAAGAAAACCGAATGATGTCCAATACTACTACCGCCATCTACGAGTTATCAAGAAAACCAAATGATGTCTAATACCACTACCCCATCTATGGGCTACGTCAATAGGCGCAACCAAGACGAGAACAATAGTTAACTGTGTTATGACGAGAACGAATCGAGCCACGAGACCGACAAGTTGGCATTCTTCATATTCTTAGGGTTTTTTAGTTTAAACCCTTAAATAAAATGGGCTAGTTTTGAATTTCCGCCACTTGATAGACACCAACATCCATATAAGATTCAAAAAGTCGCTCTTGACGCTCTACAACCATAAATCGTTTAATAACGCGGTGATTTGGCTTGACGAATCAATGATAAATTAGCCTCTAACGATATAACATATACCGATCATGTTTCGTTAAATGTTATTAATGATTTTGGCAAATATCCACCTTTCAACGACTCATTAGTGCTAGAGGATCGTTTAATATGTACAGTTGGCATATTGTAAATAATTCTGTAATAGTTTATTTTTGTATGTTAGGTCAGTTCCACACGATTTTCAGCATCGCTCACCGGTAGATTTAGAGATTGTCTTATTCTTTTTCGTCCGCCCCGTCTTAAATTTGAGTGCAGCATTCCAAATTATATTTACAGCGTTGCTTTCGCTCGTATACGCCAAATCATAGCCCGTATTTTATCCCGTTTCCTTTCGCCCATTTAAAGGTGAGAAGTTTTTCCTAAATGTCTGGACAAAATTGAAAAACGCGTATTCAATTTTTAAATAGCCAATTTTTTCGTACTAAACCGTGCAACAACTTTTGACACTATACAAAGCCCAGATTCGACCATCGCTAGAGTACTGCTCTCATATCTGGAGCTCTACACCCAAACATACTCTTCGGCTACTGGATTCCATCGAAAGGAGGGCCATTCGTCTGATCGGAGACCACGAGCTGACGAAGAACCTCGACAGCCTAAAACATCGAAGACAGGTTGTGGATTTGCCTCTCTTTTACAGATATTTTCATGGAAAGTGCTCGGCTGACCTTGCCCTCTTAATACCATCGAGAGCGGCGAATAGCAGAAATACACGACGAACCACTGCCGAGAATTCATTCATCTGGAGCACTTCATCCTTATGGAACGACCTTCCCGAGGTCGGTTTTCCCAACGAATATAACCTCCAACGATTCAAAGCCAACGTGAATCGCTTTTCGCGCACACGCACCACTCCCAGAGTGCCCTAAAGAATTTTTTCTATAGTGTTTGTGTTTGATCATAAAAAAATGCAACATTTATACTTTGCAAGGTAGCATCTCCCCCTTCCGGGGGGGATTAGACCACGGGGCTGCAAACATTCTCTAAAATCGCACAATCTTCACAATGATATTGGCGATGTCTTTACGATTTCTACCATTCTTTATAGAAGAAAGACATTATGGGTGGGAAGTTTTCAAATTGATACTCTATATTTTATCGTAGACATACGAAATTAACCGAAAAATATTGTTTGGCCCAATTTTTCGAGATTTGTTCCAGTGGTACATCCTAAAATTTAGTTGCGAAAGAGTTGAAACACCGTCCTCCCTGAAATACTTAAAAATAAAGTTCTTTCTTTCGGTACAAGTTACCCGTTTGATTTGCAACTCTGTTTACTAGATTTCAGGAAACTTTACGTTGTAAGATTTCCACCTAGAAACGGGAAATATATAGAGTGCATTGTACTTAGATATGATAGAAGGTGTCCCAAATAAAAATGGGAAACTGATGTATTACTTTGTACTTTTGTTTGACAATATATGCAATATACAGGGTGTTCCTTAATGACTTGCTAATATTTCAGGTTGTGATTCCTTAGGTCATTTTATAAAGAAAAGTTCATATGAACATATGTCCGCAACGGCTTAAATATTTTGCTACAGGGTGTTGAATTTTTATTTTTTGAATGGTTATTTTTTAATATCTCCGAAAGTACTTTAGATATTATTTTCAATTTTGGTATGTGTTAATAGGATATAGAACCACAAATTTTAGTTAGAAAAATTATTCAATTGTTCCACCAGTGGCGTCCCTGCAAACATGTCGTCTGATATTTTTCGCAAAAAATATGGTACGCCACTGATATTTTTCCGTGTGGATATCTTTTCTGATTAGTCTGGTCAATTCTACATGAAAACGGTCTCTTGAGTTTTTCTCATCAGACGCACCGTTCTTGATAAAACCACGAAATTCATATTAAAACTTATTATTATTAACATTGATAAAATAATTAATCATAATTTTTTTTATAAAAATTGTTGGAAATGGCCATGATGCATTAGGTACCGCCATTTATGCATTCGTATAATTCACCATAATAAAAACAATGCGAAGAAACACTAAAAATCGAAGAAATAATACTTATGAGATGGTTTTGAACACCAACAACTTACTTTATGTGAACATAGTGAACAAGTATTGTTTGGAAAATGATGTTTGTAAAAACGTCATTTATTCCAGGATAACTAGATGTATGTGTCGAAAAATTATTCGTCAATACTGCTAAATGAAGCAATTTGAATTTAATTGTTTTAATTAAGAACGGTGCGTCTGACGAGAAAAACTCAAGAGACCGTTTTCATGTAGAATCGACCAGGCTAATCAGAAAAAATATCCACATGGAAAGATGTCAATGGCGTACCATCTTTTTGTAAAAAATATCAGAGGACATGTTTGCAGGGACGCCACTGGTGGAACAATTAAATAACTTTTCTAACTAAAATTTGTGGTTCTATATCCTATTAACACATACCAAAATGGAAAACAATATCTAAAGTACTATCGGAGATATTAGAAAATAACCATTTAAAAAATAAAAATTCAACACCCTGTAGCAAAAAATTTAAGCCGTTGCGGACATATGTTCATATGAACTTTTCTTTATAAAATGACCTAAGGAATCACACCCTGAAATATTAGCACGTCATTAAGGAACACCCTGTATAAGCAGGGGAAAGAATGAAGAATTTGTAACAGTGTGATTCTACTCGAAATTATGACATGTCATAATGATCAAACACAAGCACTATAGGAAAAATCCTTTAGAGCACTCTGGGAGTAGTGCATGTGCGCAAAAAGCGATTCACGTTGGTTTTGAATCGTTGGAGGTTATATTCGTTGGGAAAAACGACCTCGTGAAGGTCGTTCCATAAAGAAAAAGTCCTCCAGATGAAAGTATTGTTAAATAGTGAAGTTCGAGGAGTACAAAGCTTAACTACATATGGATGGGCGGCAGTGGTTCGTCGTGCGTTTCTCATATTCGCCGCTCTGGGCGGAATTAAGAGGGCAAGGTCAGCCGAGCACTGTCCATGAAAATATCTGTAAAAGAGAGTCAAATCCCCAACCTGTCTCCGATGTTCTAGGCTGTCGAGGTTCTTCGTCCGCTCGTGGTCTCCGATCAGACGAATGGCCCTTCTTTGGATGGAATCCAGTAGCCGAAGAGTATGTTTGGGTGCAGAGCTCCAGACCTGAGAGCAGTACTCTAGTGATGGTCGAATCTGGGTTTTGTATAGTGTCAATTTGTTGAGGTGTGTACAACTTTCTGGTTCGGAAGTCTACACCAAGTTTCCGAGAAGCTATCCTGGCGATTGCCACAACGTGGTTATGCCAAGACATATTTCCTCGCCAGATTGACGCCCAGCAAATTAATAGATGGATCCAGTGGGATTGCGTGTCCGTCCATGACTATATCCGGTTCTGTAATGTTAACCTTTTTAGAGAAAACTGCAATTCTAATGCACTGGAATTGTATTTCCGTTCCAAAGGAAAACGCTGTCTGTTTTATCGTTTTTCATTAACTGACAGCAAGAATAATATAAATGTAATTTAATGAGGTTAACAATTTAAAAATTTTGTGAGTACCTACCTGGACAATATAGAATCGATATTTAAAAATATCGATAACTTTCTCCTTCCATACCGCGTCGATTAAAAATATGCGTTTTTCATGTCGAACTGGGTTGATTTATTTTTAAATGTTTCTGTTTTTGTCAGCTAATGGGTTTCTCTAACATAGAACCCCGATGTTTTTATTAGTAAACTAAACAGTTGTTAATTTTAAGCGAGGTTGAAATATTTGTTTAAATTCCGTATATTATGTTTAATCGTGATTTGTATGGTTTATTTAATCGATTTAAATATTAATGTGGCTTTCACGAAATTATTCTTAAATTAGGACTACATTTACACGACAGAATATACAGACGACAGGCCAGTATGTTTACTTCAAGGAGGCTTAAGTTTAACCCAACAACTTGTTTGTAAAGCTGGATTCAATATCGTGAATCCATCATTATTTAACCGTGAATACTTCGTTGAAACATGTGTGAAAAGTAACGAGATTTTTTATAATAATAAAAAAAAACCTTTCATGCCACGTGATCGATAATATACAGTTTTAAAAAACCGGGCGTGACCCCTTCGTGGTTAATGAGGTACTAGTCGCGTGGGTGTCAAAAGAGCCGAAACCGATCCAATTTATATCTAATATGTCTGCCTAATAGAGATGTCGGCCTTACGGCTTATTTAAAGGCCATATTTTATATCTCTCTTGGGGATTGCTTCAAATTTCACCGCGTCATCGAAGAAATAATTTTTGATGAATTTTTGCCCAAGGTTTTGTTACCACAGGTATAGGATATGTGTTGTATACGTGAAAAAAGTCATATTTATGTCTTTATTCGCGTGTCGTTGAATTTGGAATGGAAATGGAATGGAAATTAATGAAATTAAAAGTTCAACAAAATGCTTAAAGCCTCGTTGAATGTAGTTGTGAATCTCTGCAAAGCTCGAGTCTGGGCACAGCCTTTGACTTTTGAGCAATTTGAGCAAACTTTGCTCTCTGCATTTGATAAACACTTTCTTGTTCTGCTAAATTAATCAAATAAATGAATCGACCTAGCTCTTTGGCTTCCTTGTCTAACCGATGAGAACATGCGTAGTTCGAAAGCTAAGAGACTATCGCACTGGGGTTAAAGATATCCTTTTGTTTTAAAAGTGTCCCCTAGTCGGATACAATAACCGTAAAACTATATAGGAAAGATATTATTGTTGCAAATCATTACTTAAAAAACCCATTTATAATAATTTTTATTTTTAAATTTTATATTGATTAATTAGTTATTTATGTTCCATGTTATAATATTCCCTGTAATGGACGAGAATAGCTCGTTTGGAATTAAATAAACATTATTATTATTATTATTTCTGTAATTTAAACAATACAAAAGTTATAGAGGTAAGCGTTCCTCCTGAAACACGCGGTATACTTCGACTGTTTGAAAAATCGATATTTTTTTTCATCTCTATCGCATGCATATATTTCAAAAATTCACATAAAAGCATTAGGAAACTCGGATTTTGTATATAGGTGAAAAAATCCACATATATGAGCCTCCTGCTGAGTCTAACACGCTTAATATTGTTTTTTGAAATTCTGTTTAAGTACGATATAATGGATATCTTATGGGAATGTATTTATACGGCTATAAATTGTCGCCCACGATCTCGGTGCTGGTATTGTTTAGATTTTTTTCGTAGGCAATGACAGGTGACCTTGTTAATTTTTTTTTATTAGAAATAATAAATAATTAGTAAAATATCTTTAAGAAAAAATTGGTTTCGGCTTCTTTGTGCTATTAGAAAATTTATTTTCGTACATAGAATGAAAAGAAATAAAATCTGGCGTGCCACAAGGAACTGTAACGGGTCCGGTTCTTTACCGGCTCTACACCCTGTGATATTACAGTTATAGAAGACAACTTTTGCTGATAACACTGCTATTAACGCTAAAAACCCAGGCAGCAGTTTTCTTTTAACGCTAAAAAATCCAGGCAGCAGTTTTCTCTAAAAAGGTTAACACTACAGAACCGGATATAGTCATGGACGGACACGCAATCCCACTGGCTTCATCTATTAATTTGGGGCGTCAATCTGGGAGGAAATATGTCTTGGCATAACCACGTTGTGGCAATCGCCAAGATAGCTTCTCAGGAACTTGGTGTACTCTTCCGAACCAGAAAGTTATACACACCTCAACAACTTTTGACACTATACAAAGCCCATATTCGACCATCACTAGAGTACTGCTCTCAGGTCTGGAGCTCTGCACCCAAACATACTCTTCGGCTACTGGATTCCATCGAAAGGAGGGCCATTCGTCTGATTGGAGACCACGAGCTGACGAAGAACCTCGACAGCCTAGAACATCGAAGACAGGTTGGGGATTTGACTCTCTTTTACAAATATTTTCATGGACAGTGCTCGGCTGACCTTGCCCTCTTAATTCCGCCCAGAGCGGCGAATATGAGAAACGCACGACGAACCACTGCCGCCCATCCATATGTGGTTAAGCTTTGTACTCCTCGAACTTCACTATTTAACAATACTTTCATCTGGAGGACTTTTTCTTTATGGAACGACCTTCCCGAGGTCGTTTTTCCCAACGAATATAACCTCCAACGATTCAAAACCAACGTGAATCGCTTTTAGCGCACACGCACCACTCCCAGAGTGCCCTAAAGGATTTTTCCTATAGTGCTTGTGTTTGATCATAAAAAAAAATTATGGTAGATATTTCCATGGCAAATGTACCGAGAGCAACGAATAGCAGATCAGAATACACGACGAACCACTGTCGCCCATCCATATGTGATTGAGCTTAGTACTCCTCAAACGTCAATCTTTCATGTGGAGGACAACATCCTTGTGGAACGACCTTCCTGGGTCGTGCTTCTAACGAACCGATAGAACGATTCAAAATCAATGTGAATCCGTTTTTGCGCACACGAACAATATGCACAACAGTTCCTTAAGGGATATTTCTTATATTGCTACTGTTTGGTCATAAAAAAACAACAACAACAACAACACACTTCGACGTTCTATCCACTGGTGATAAAAAAATGCAATATTTGGTTGTTTTTTGTAATTTAAGTTCAAAATCAATGGCTGCATTTCAGCGCGGTGGGATCCCCTTAAACAAAACTATTGACCAAGTTTAATGTAAAATGGAGGAAGTAAATTTCAGAGTCACTAAATCAAGCCTCTTCATAACTTTTAATAGGAAGTATTGAACGGAAAAATATTTATTGACGATTTCCTAATTCTTTTGTACCGTCAATAAATAATCGATACGTTAAAAAATAACAATTCATTATTGTCGCCGTGACAAATTGAAAAGGAGTTCATTTTAATCCATCAGAGCGGTGTTTTTTGTACTGAAAACACCATAAAAAATCCATAAAATATTTAAATTATTCCTGCAAGGTAATAAAAAAAACGATAAAAATTAACAATAATAAATTTTCTTTCTGGTAGGCGCTTGATTTAAACAAATTGAGCCACTCCTCGAATTCGTTGTTTGTTTTAGTACATGATGGCACACTACCAACTATTTGTGTAGTACTATAACCATACAGGGTGTTATGGAAATTACGTATTATATTTAAATGGGTGACTCCTGGGGTGTCCTAGAGAAGCGCTACATTTTTTTTTAAATAGAACGTTTAAAAAGTGGGGTAATTCACCCCTAAACCCACACATAACTCCTCGGCACATTCATATATGAACATATTACATTGCCCAGCTGGGTAATCAACAGATGTTCAGGCAGAATGTTGCCAAAATGTTTAAACGTGTAAAACTTTAGTTTCTTATAAAACTATATATTTAGCTTACTTAGAAAGTAAATCCAGGACGCGATTAAGGAATCCAGGGCACAGACACTTTCAGTTCTTTTTCTATGGGAAAAACTTTATGCTCATCGCGTGTCCTGATGATAGTGTGGGAGTGCATAATAAGCTTATCATTAAACCCCAACACTAACGCATAATTACACTTTACAATAACACACATAGAACAAGAGCATTTAATCATTTCACAATAGAAATAATAAAAACGCTAATTTCTATGGGCCATTAACCCTTTACTAAAGATAAAATGAAACAATTATGTTAACAATTGACAGGAACGACCCTTTGAAATGAATGGTCTGGTCCACCTTCGGACCAGTCAAACTTTCTTTCCGAGAACTCTCCGCTAGTAGAGCCCAGACTATAATTATACAGGAAAGTAATATTATAGAAGGAAATTCGGCAATTTATGATAGTCGCTTATAAAACATCGAAAGTGGCAACGCTGTATTTTAAAATATTAGCCCGATTGTCCATAATCAGCTGTTTAAAGAAGCCGGCCGATATCGATGAAGAGAACCAACGTGTTATTTATTTTTAAAATTTTTAGATGTTAAATACATTATTTCCAGACAATAAGGGCGTATTTTTGTCTACACAGTAGCACTTTAAAATACTAATTCAGATTGAACGGTACTTAGATGTGTTGTGATGTGAGTACTTGGTGTTTTTTATAAATTAAGTTGGTTTTAAATAAGTCCGAAAAGGTAAATAAAATTGCATTTTTTTTCTAAAGGGTAAGTGACATTTATAAACTTTTAAGTTGTCCAGATCTGACGGGTGTCGTTCGAATTGAACAAATGAGAACATACCATGACCATTTAAAAACTCCGCGGTGGTTCGTTCGAGTCAGTTCGAGTTTATAAATCAGAGATTGTTTCCCAGCGAACTGAACGTAAAAGTTTATAATAATGTACCCTGAAAAATAAACAACTTGCAATCTGTCAAACGGTTATTGGCAACACTGTTCAAGATTCACTGCCATATGTTGCTGTGTTTACCTTCCGAACAGGGGCACCACGTGGTATTTTTTGGTTTGACATAAGGTCACGTACAGGCCATATTAAATTGAAGCGCCATTTATGGTTATTTGTCTTCAATTTGTTTCCATCTCAGGAATTGCCGGTTTAAGTATAATACGTCATTTCCATAACACCCTGTATGTTAGACTATACCATTTTAAAATAGCACCGCTCTAATTAATTACAATCACCCGAACAACTCGGCACTTCTAAATATTGCCCGAACGTGCGTTTTAAATCGTTAAGACTATTGACACCCCCGCAGTGCCGCTAAATAATACCTCATTTCGGGGCAATTTGAAAAACGGCGGGGGATCAAAACTCGAGCTAATTTTTTCTAGTTTATGGGCCCCCCCTAAGTTAGAAAGGTTTCGATTTGAGTTATTGCCAAAAATGGGGCAAACATTACCGTAACGATTAACAGGTATTTTGGGTCTTAAATATTTCTCATACTTTTTTTAATCGCTGCGTATTATATTCCTTTTTGTAAGCTACTTTCGATTCTTCCCTCAATAAATTTTGTGTTGCTTCATTGGCTTTATTAATTATTTATTTCATCTGGAGCGCATTGAAATGAGTTTTCTTCTTAGGAATCGGACTTATTTCTTTCCATTTTTGATGTAATTAAAATATTATTGACATTTGTAAGGTGACAATAGCAATTCGGCGCCCAGGCAACGAACCACGCGGATGCTGTTTTCATGACAACTTGATATTATAAACATTCAAAGAGAAGTAAAAAAATTACACGTTAAGGCACTTTTTTTAACGCTAAATTACTTTTTTTAATTGTTAAAAAACCAATCGTATGCATTTATTTACATAAAAAAAAATAGTTTTTATGTCGATTGTCGAAAAAATCCTTTAAGGCTATCCCTAAAGGGCGAATAAAGCGATTCACATTAGTTTAGAATTATTTCTTAAAAATAGAAACGCCGACTGTCGGTTACCACCCTCGCGTTGGACCCAGGTAAAATACAGGTGCCAAAGGACATGAACGGCACAAAATTGTTATTTTCGCAACTAGTGTAATAAATGTTTCTTTCCTTTTTTTTTTATGATCAAACACAAGCACTATAGGAAACTTCTTTAGGGCACTCTGGGATTGGTGCGTGTGCGCAAGAAGCGTTTCACGTTGGTTTTGAATCGTTGGAGGTTATATTCGTTGGGAAAAACGACCTCAGGAAGATCGTTTCACAAGGATGACTTCCTCCGGATGACGAATTCTTCAACAATGAAGTTCGAGGAGTGCTAAGCCGAACTCCATATGGATGGGCGGCAGTGGTTCGTCGTGTATTTCTGCTATTCGTCGCTCTAGATGGAATTAAGTCAGTGGAACATTTGCTTTGAAAATATAAAGAAAGTCAAGTCAAACGAATGGTTGATTCTCCTTTTACTCGTTATGAACGTGAACATATTCATTCGTGCAAAAAGTGCATGCGGATGCAATAGCACCATTTATACGTATCTCTGGCGCCAATCGCGGAAAGCATCGTTCAATAATAATTTATCTTATCCAGACCATTGTGATCCTGTTTATTTACTCGACGATTCTTTAGTAATGATTGTGTAAAAATCGCTGACATATAACTGACATATTGTATAACACGGGTTTTCCGAAGTAAGGTAAATATTTGAACTCGATGTGGGATTATGATAACTTTATCTTCCAACAAATTGGCTGTATTTCTAATATAAATTACTTATATTCTCTTTATACAAACAAGGTATACAAATCGTAAAAATTCGGTTTTGCCCCCATAATATTCCGACTTTTTGAAGTTGAAAAGATGACGTCGCGGAACTCTCTCTCTACTTTCACCTAATTGGATCGTTTCTGTATCTCCTACGATTATTGAGATCCCTGATCCCTGTACAGTGCATTTTTATCTGGGATACCCTGTATAAGCGACAAGTCAATCACCAAAAACCGCCTGAAATTTTCTATAGAGATTGAAGACACTTTCACCGTAAACGTTACCGTTATATTATATAGCCCGTTAGCAATCACTCCCCAATTTAACATTATAAAGACATCGTATTGTCGCCGTATAAACAACATTGATGTTGATGTCGTGTTTACCCGGGCCAATAAACACGACGTTTGCGTGCCTAGGCTAATTAAAATCCATACAACAGCGATATGCCTAATGAATTTTGACGTATTATGACACCGGACTAGCGGGAATATGCATATATATACAACATATTTCATAATCATCTCTTTATATGCGTATAAGCTGCAACACTTGGGATCGGAGAAATAGAGAAAAAAAAAACGGGAAAGCTATTCGAGAGAAAAGCGGTGAAATTTCGAGATTGTTGTCGTTATATGTGATACTCGATCCTAGTTGCCCATAAATTGATTACTAGTAATACTCTTGGATATACAGGGTACGCCAAGTAAAGTGGCCTATTAGAAGTAACTCGAGTACTAAATGAGATTTTATTTTGAAAATTTAGCTGTGGCTATAAGAGTGCGGTGTTGCCGGGTCATACCGAAAGTGGCAGCAACTTCGGAATTTTAAATGAATTACCCTATATATTATATTTTTTTTGGAATCTAGGTAAAAATCTAGAACAGTCTTCTGTATAATATCATATACCTATCTTTAAGAGTTTTTGAATTATAAATAATCTTGTGATTTTTTAACGCCGTATCGGGACCGGAAAAGAAAATCATATCTTTTTAGCGGTTACAGCTAGAAAGCTGAAATTTTGACAATAGTTTCACAAGACCATCGAAATTTTATAATTTCGAACAGTATTTAATTAGTTTTATACAGGGCCTGAGGGAGATGAATTATTGCAAAAATGTTCTTTTTTGGAAGAAATGAACATGTTATCACCACAATTCATGAATGTTTAAGAACCAACGGAGGGTATTTTAAACAATTTAGTTATTAATTATTTTATTGGTGTTGTTGCGTAATTTTCATTTTGTTTATTTATTTATTAATAAATTGCTTATTTGTTAACAATTTTTTTTTACAACAACACAGACATAACGTCAAATGGATTTTTCATTATTTTGTTTCTATGAATCCATTCTACAGCCAACTACCAAAAAATATATTTTTATAAGATCTTTTTTAAATTTCGCTATAAGGCCAAAAATATTGATAAGGTAGATATAGGAACACTTAATATCATTAGTTAGAAAATTCGATCCTCCATTAGCAAACCATATCAATCCCCAAAAAAAAAGAAGGTTTTTGCAATAATTCATCTGCCTCAGAAATATTGTTATGGAGACGCCCTGTATAAAACTAATTAAATACTGTTCAAAATTGTAAAATCTCGATGGTCTTGTGAAACTATTGTCAAAATTTCAGCTTTCTAGCTGTAACCGCTAAAAAGATACGATTTTCTTTTCAGGTCCCGATACGGCGTTAAAAAATCACAAAATTATTTATAATTCAAAAACTCTTAAAGATAGGTATATGATATTATACAGAAAACTGTTCGAGATTCCAAAAAAAATATAATATATAGGGTAATTCATTTAAAACTCCGAAGTTGCTACCACTTTCGGTGTAATCCGGCAACACCGCACCATCCAAAATATTTTATTGATGTAGAAAACCATCTCTTATAGCCACCGCCAAATTTTCAAAATAAAATCTCATTTAGTTCTCGAGATACTTGTAATATGCCACTTTACTTGGTGTACCCTGTATACAGTGCTCTTTGAGGTCGCGGGAGGGGGGGGGGGGGGGGGGCAGGGGGAGGCATTAAAGAGTTAAATGAAAAGCATTTTATTAAATTCCTTCGGTGTATGTCTGTCTGAGTCCTTTTCATCGGAGAATTTTTTCTGTTAGTTTTCTTGGAATAATGCTCCAAATTTTTTTCCAGATTTTTCGATGCTATGGACAACCATATGGAAAAATACAGGGATGATGTGGGTAAGTCCATAATATATTGTTTCCTCAACAGTTCTGTTTCGCACGAGGTTATTTAAACTGGAATGAATTCGTGATTAGTTACGTAAAAACCTTTTTATTTATCTTAGCCCGTTGCCCCCGTTCTTATTATTAACTGAACTTCGATAATAAAGATGTTCCCCGTGATAAATTTAGTTTCAATAAAATATTTTTCATTTTGAAAAATTGGTCATTTATCTGACATCAAACTTTACTCCTGCCATAACACACATTTATATATCGGAAACTTCAAGTCGGAACAGTAATTTATGAAACTAACCTACATTTTCGTTGTGATATTTGCAAAGTTTATTGGTCCCCTGTGCAGAGGCGTATTGGAATATTTTACCTAAAGGGGTTGAATAATGACGTATGTCATTGCCTTTATAAATAATAAAAAAATAAAAATAACTTCAAAGGTATGTTGACCCGAACAAACCCCTACAAGTAATGGCAAATTAAAATACAGGGTATTCCGTTAAAAAAAAACAAAATGACTTTTGAGTATTTATTATACAGGGTGTTTCTTGATAACATGCTAATATTTAAGGAGGTTATTCTTGGGTCCATTTTCAGACAAAAACTTCATATGAACATGGGTCCTAAACGCATTAACGTTTGAGATACAGCGTGTCAAAGATTTTCATGTTTTTTTTATGATTTGTTAAGGTTACTAGACTAGGTAGACAACTGTCAAACCTGTTTATGTGTACAAAAACAAAATCTGCTTCTTACCTACTAGATCCCTTTTAATATTTGTTAATAGATAATTTCATAACAGAGTGCAAATGAATGAATTTAATTTTTTTATACGAGAACTGTACGTCAAACGACAAAAAAATCAAGAGACGACATTTGCTCGGCAAGGAAAGAGAATTCCAAAAAGAATTTTTATTTGAAAAAGGAAGTGGCGTATCATCCTTTTCTTTAAAAATACCGTGGGAAATTCCCGCACGAACGTCACTGATCGGAATAAAATAACATATTATCCTCATAAAAGGCACAAACACGACACTTTTCGTGTTTTTATCTTATTTCTATTCCGGCTTTGGTAACAATTTTAGGTCTGATGATGCCCAGTTGGGCGAAACATGTAACCTTCGCGGTGCTTTGTTAATATATATGTAAATCGTGAGGCCGTGACTTTGAATTTATTTCTTGATAGTTATTATACAGGTTTCAGGGACAAAATGAACTATTTCTTTGATTTTGGGAATAATACTAAGTCGCATGTAACTATTGGAATCAGGCCCTGTACTTCAATAAACCTAAAATCTAGTAAATTCTCGTTGAATTGAATCGAGGTGGCAAACACCTTCGACACGAATTGATAACTCAGAATAAACATTGATTTTATACGGGGGGGAAGACGGCACATGGTGATCTATGCGTCTCAAATGGCACTCGAGTCGAGATTACATGCGTTTTCCAAATACATCGTAACCAAAAATAGCAATATACATACTATACGAAATTTCGGTCGGCCTAGTCAAGTAGTTTTTCTATTTGGGTTTCATAATGGCTACGTTATGAAATGCAAAAAAATTGAATATCTTGCCACTTTATGCAACTGATATTTTATTTTTTTCATGTTGGCAACATGTAGGGTTCGAATTTTAGGCCTACTTCGATTTCGTTGAAATTAGTTTTCTAGGCATTATCGATTCGACAGAAATTTTTTATAGAAAACTTTTAACCTTGCCAATAGATAATTTTTACTAGATATTTATCCGAAATACCTATACTCGGAAATATATAACATACTGATGGTGTGCGTCAGCTAATTTCTAGTCGCACCTATAAAACAACATAACCTAAAAATAATAACACTTTATCCTCTGTTTCTAAAGTTTTATTCAATAAAGTACTATTTTTATTTTTAATTCAATATAGTATTATACATATTACTTTATATATACATATTTATAGTTAATGTATACATTTCCTGGACATTAATTGTTATTCCTGTCAGATTCTGTCTCGACACAATATTTTGTGCAATAGTATTATTTATTATTTTGTTCAATATTTTGAACTTTGTTCTGCTCGCACCGTAACTCAAAGTTTTGTATATTCTTTTTAAAAGTTTTTATAAATTATTTTCTGCAATTTCTCGTATTTCCGACGGAGTACACTTTCTTCCTGACTGATTTTTATTAACTTTAATAATATATTTATTTTTAATTTTGACGGATGGGAAGAAGCTTTGTTGTGTTCAATTATTTCTATCATGGCATATTTGATACTCGGAACATTTTATTAAATTGTAAAAGTATTGCCAACCCAAAAAGAAAATATTAATTTAAATGGCAAAAATCTACTATATTTTTTAAAGTTTTTCATACTTTAAAGTATTATAAAATACATAAGACAATTAGAGCACTTGTACTTTAGAAAACTCCCCGCTTCGCGGGTCGTTTTCTAAATTGAACCTTTTGCTCTAAGATAATGTCTTATGCAACTTGTATCTTAATATACTATTTTGAGTTTGGTTCGTGCCAACGGACAGCCACAGCGACGTACATAGGAGAAAAGTAAAAGGCTTACAAAAAAAGTTGCGCAAGATCAATATATTTTTACTGATACCACGTAACTGAACTATAAATCTTTAAGATACGCTGTCACATAATCGACTTTTTCCGATCATTATACACTCCCGAAAATTATGTTATATAGGTATTTTATTGTTGGATTAAGTAATAAAAAACCGAACAAACAACATAATTATGTAAATATTGTTGTATATAATCTCGCCTTTAACAACAAATACCACGATAAACCACGTATTTATTCCACTCTTCATTGCTACTATCAAAAATGATGTTTTTTTTTTCTATTTTCGTCACTTTTGTACAGTCGACCCACGTATCGTGACAAGATTCAATGTCGAAAAATCGAAAATACAAGCCTTTTGGCGTGATTTATGGCTTCCCAAACTCATTTTTTTATTATTTCCATTCTTGTGGATGCAACACGAGTTTCTAAACAAATATCAAGAATAACTCCGCTCTATAGGTTGTATTATACAGAGTGTCCCAACTCTGGGATAAATTAATTAACAACTTGCTTGCATGCACTTCACAAGAACAATTTCGTCTCCTAAATTGAGGGCTATTACAAGTCTAAATGCAAGAAAATAGATACATTTTGTTCAACGTCAAATTCATTTCTTGAAACTATTCTTATGACTAATAGTTACGTTGAGCCACCCTATATATCCGAAATCTAATGGTATAATATGTATTATAGACATAGGTGTGTCTGCTAAGATGGATGAGTTAGAAGTCTCCGAACGAATTTCTCAGCTTCGACCTCTGATAGTCGATAGTAATTATTCACTATAATATTTTCCTCTTTCTCTTTCTCTTATATGTAGCCAAACATTTAACAGACTCGTTTCACTGAAAATTCATGGGACTTTAAAAACCGTAATTATATAATATGTCCTATTTATCTAAGAGTATTAAAAAAATACTTTGAATCTTTCGATAAGGCGTTGGTCCGTATATTCCAAGGTCCCCGATGAAGATGTTACGTAGAAAGCTGGGACGCTATGGGAGAGATAAGCTAGAATGCTGTATCTATTAAACAAGTATTGAAAAAAATCTTTTTATTGTTCAAAGATAACTTTAGATTTATAGATCTTCATTTTCCGTTCGTTTAATCTTCGGCTTTTAAGGGAACATGTTGTTCTCGATTATTGCCGCCGTTTAAATTCTTTTTATGTAATATTGGGCGAGGCGGGGGGAACGGACCAAAGGGTGAACACGCATAATCCCCTCTTAACTTATTTATTTTTCATACTTGAGAAAAATTAAAGCGATTGCTATATGTACAGGGCTTTTAAAGTGTAAGTTGATCAAATATAATTTAGGTATGTTGATTTACAGGGGGATTTTACAGTTTTTTTTTTAAATGGCACATCCTATACAGGGTACACCAAGTAAAGTGGCCTATTAGAAGTATCTCGAGAACAAACTGAATTTATAAACGTAGAAAACCATCTCTTATAGCCACAGCCCAATTTTCAAAATAAAATCTCATTTAGTTCTCGGGATACTGCTAATAGGCCACTTTACTTGGTGTATCCTGTATATTAACTGATTGCCTAATTCTACTTCTACTCAGTAGCAGAATGAAAATTGGATAAGGACATCCTCCCGTCTCACTCACTGTACATACTTATCGGCTTATTTATAGTACATAGGACGATGAATTTGCAAAAGGTACTTAGCTTAGGAATTCACATGCTAATCTCAAGATCAAAAGACGATTATACTTATTAGAAGAACAATGGCTACAAAATACCTTCCACTTACCAGTTTTGAAATATGACCGTGTATAGTCACCGATAATTTGTCAGTATTTAAATTCGATGCATTCCACGGATATTTCTCTCAAAATTTAATATTAAAAAATCGACCGACAAAAATAAAAATCATAAAAATGTGGCGCTTCGGCATTAAATGGGGTTTTCACTTTTAAGCGTACCCCATAGTTTTATGAAAACGTGATCGGAACAATCTGACCGTTCGTATTTTGACACCTTCGAACTGATGTGCCACTGAACCTCCCGTTCCCGTTTAAGGTTTTAAGGGTAATATCTACTGTAAATATTCTTTAAAACCGTTATCAGGTATCATCGGGTGGTCTGGGAAATAATAATTTTTCCATACATTGGTATTTGATATTAATAGGGAATCCAATCCCGCAAATGCGGGATCCCGCGATGATTATGCGGGATCCCGCGATGATTTCGCGGGATTGACATTGCGGGATTAAACGTGCGGGATTCGCGGGATTTGCGGGACTCGATGTGGGTGCTTAAAAAGTTGTTTTATGCAATTAGAAACAGAGTAGAGCAGCAGGAAAATATTTATTGCATATAGGTACAATACAATAGTACGACTAGTTTAACGGTTACATGTTACATTGATTTTGAAAGTATTTTCGGAGAAAAGATAACATGTTTAATGTTTCATCTTTTAGATTTGATCTCATTTTATTGCACATGTTCCTGCGGCTGAAAACGCACGTTCAGCTTCGACACTTGCCGGCGGAATAGATTTTTACACAATTCGTGGCCCTCTGATTCGTCGATGTGATAAACTTTCCTAAGGATATACCATCTTTAGCTACCATTCGAGAACTCTTTCCTCCATCGAAATATTTTTCTCACATGAAAAAAAAACTGTAATGTTCATTTTCTTAGGTAGCACAGAAGAACCACTGACATCTGAGCGCTTAGCAATAGAACTAAACGAACTACTCGAGTTGCTGGTAGTAGCTTTCATTTCCTGTGTTATTTTATCAATATCAACACTACCGCTGCTGCTCTGGACTTTCAAATTAATATTATGCTTTGTTTGTAAGTGGGTGTGAAGACCTTTGGTGGAACGAGCAGAGATTTTGATAATGCTAGGGCATAACTTACATTTAGCTGTAAGACCATCTTCAGACTTTAAAAACTAATTCCAAACTAAACTTGAACCTTTATTCTTTTTGTAAACTACCCTGACACTCATTTTTGTGATTGCTGTTTAAATTCCATGTATTATACTCAACCACTTGATAAATGTCACTGGATATTTAGTAGAATAACGCCCTCACTTTCGCACGTACGAAAACTGCTCTGTTTAACGTATTTTCAATAGCCGACGCGTCGACCAAAAATACCGCAGTTCATTGTGTGCTATCCCGCAAATCCCGCGGATCCGCGAGATCGATGGGCTCAATCCCGCAGTTTTGTGGGATTAAAGTTTGGGCGCGGGATTGGATTCCCTATATATTAATACCACCTGAAAAGTATAGACTTTTTATTTTTGATTTATTCGAATAACGTCTGTTCAGATTGTGTGTACTACTTGCGCGTTGTATTTTCTCGACTACCATTGATAATACATCGTGAAGTATAGAGTCTTCTCTGATGATAGCTATGGACACCTACCCTGTACTGACGAGAACAAAAGAGTTCGAAACCGGTCTGCAGGTGGTGACATCCTATCAATGGAAAAGGCTTTCTTTTCTTGGTACTACCATTCATCCTGAAATAGTATTTTAAAGTGCTACTGTGTAGACTAAATACGCCCTTATTGTATAAGGTATCATCGGGTGGTCTGGGAAATAATAATTACTCCATACATTGATATTTGATATTAATACCCACCATTTTATTTTTAAAACTATGTAATGCTAAAATAGCTATATTTTAGCTAAACAGTAAAATATAGACGTAAACTTATTTAGCACTGTTATAGCAACTCGTATGCACACCGTATTTTGCAAGTCGATGTGTTCGTGTCTTTGGAAAATAGCTTCGTCCTTGCCACACCAGTTATACAATGCAGAGCGGGACAAACTGAATCGGTCGGTTCGCGTTTATATCTCATAAGACCTTGGTGAACCTACCGTGCGGTAATAAGGAATAAACAAGTGATAAGATCGCGCCCAATATTTCAGGATATGTTATGATGGTTCGGAGAAGCCTTGTTGGTACCACACGTATACAAAAACACATAAAAATTTATGAAGTGGCACGGAAGACTTATCGCGTGAGGTCAACTCTCGCCCTAATTCCTAACTATAAGGGCGATGGTGGGTAAAATAGCTTTATTTGCAGTCTAAGGTTTATTGTTTTATCTCTCTCTTCAGTCGTCGTGACTCTTTCATGGAGCCCTCATGGTGATCCTTCGCTATGCTTCTCTGTCTTCCACAGTATGCATCACTTGGGACACTGACATTTGTGGGAGATCTTTTATTTGGTCTATATATCTCACCGGTGACCTTCCTCTTGACCTTCTGCCATCAACCTTCCCCTTATCTTCGTCGATTACGATTTTTCGTTGTTTATTGGTCAGGGATGCCAGGCATAATGCCATTGCCGACTTGACACGCACGTGTCAATCGGTCTTGGGTGTGCCCACCATCCTTTCCCCGCTAACTGGAAGCTGTCAGCAGTCCACCAGCGCAATTGAAGAAGATGAGGGCAAGAATTTTGTCTAAGAATGTAAAATGACTGATTTTAATTTGAAGTATAGTTGTTTGAACGTAGGACGAGGCCTAACTTTTTGTTCAAACTATACTTTGTATTTTGATATTGCAATGGATACAATAACAATGCAAGTTATTATATTGAACACGGAGGGCTCTTCTTTATTTAATTTTAATGTCTGTTGTCATTGAGGGTAATGAAGGGGTTAGTCCTTTCGTTAGTCCTGTCATTTCCAAAATATTTAGAAAACGCGGTAGTGAATACTAATACTGACTTAAGATATTTTATTTCACGCTTACTACTGATTCCGGACTCAGAATGTCACATAACTTTTCTGTAAAAACTTATTTATACTCGCGCCAGCAACGAGTCCTCAAAATTTCTCAGGGGAAATCCGCAGCTGGTATTCTCGGAATTACTTGGCATAAAGACACTCTGAAACCTGCCGAGCCCTTTACGCCGAGAGCGGAGACTCAAGGTTGTCGACGCTGCAAATTCTAAGAACCCGTCGTTTGCTTGCTGGAATTATCGATCCATTTATTTGGTAAATTCTTAGACAAGGGAAGAGAGGGGACGCGTAACACCAGAAACTATTTTGTTACCGCGTGGCACCAAACCGGGTTTAGCAGTGGCGTAACATGAATATTTTATTAGTTTTATCCCAGTACAAAATTATTTTGTATGGAATATGAAAGTAATATTTTTATTGATTGAATTGTTGTGTATCTTACTGAGGTTTGATATTAAAAATGTTCGTTTGCTTCTCAATAATTTATTGAATGCTTGGTAGATATTAATTTTATTCGTCAAAGTTATAATTTCATATAGGAAAAGTTGTGTAATTTAAATATCTTTCAACTTTAGGAAAAATGAAAGATAAAAAACAAAATTGGTCGATTTAAAATTTATTACAAAGAAGCAACAACGACTTTTAACAGCCTCCTCAAATAGTTCTTCAGTTTTTTCTTTCTCGGAGTGTCTTCTTTCTGTTCAGTTAGCCCAGATGAAGTACCAGGTAAAACTAGTTCTTCATCAAGCTGATTTGAACTTTCGGTAGCCTGTAAAAAAATAAAAAAAATTAATATTATCTACATGCTTCTGTAATTTAAAATGTTTCTGTTTTTCAAATTAATAATTTTTTTATTCCAGAAATTAACTAGTAAATACCTGTATATAGGTACTGGTAGTTCTGAAAATATTGTTGGCACAGCACCTCCAAGTAATCGAAGTCTTTCCTCAACTTTATAAAAAAACGAACTTCTCAAAATGCTTTGAACAAACCCTGTAGGCAGGAGAAGGTGTCCAATCTTCTGCACCCAAATGTTTGTTTTTTGTGGATCTTTCGGAAATGAAAGACTATGACCTTCAACGAATCAAGACAAACGTTAATCACTTTCTTAAAAAAAAACCACTGGTATACATTCGAAATAATATAATGCTTTCACTAAGAATTAACCAAAATTAAATAAGAAATCATTTAATTTTGTCAAAATATACAAATCATGCAGGTACGCCATTGAGTGACACACCCTCTCCAAGGGCAATTACCTGGTTCTTATTAGAAATCTTGAATGAAAAGTGCAACAAATCTAGTACAAATTACAAAGAAAGGTAGCTTCAACTATGGGCTTAAACATAGTTTCAAATAATATATACTGCTAAACTTACAACGGAGATATCTAATATAAAATAAATACATGCAAAAAACACGAGTAGAATATTTACCGATTTAAAGTAATTCCAAGATCCTTTCGCTCATTTCTGCTTTTACAGCCATAGGCACAACAATACACCATATTTCTATAAATACACTGAATTCTTTTGATAGCTCTTCACACCACAAATCACTGAAATACACTAGGTGCCACCTCGATTGTCTGGCACCTAAAAAATGGCGGCGTATCAATTTTAGGCTTCACTCTCTGCGACGGCCCGTAAAGCGGAATTATCCGTCCCCTCTCTTCCCTTGTCTAAGGGTAAATTATTAAAAAATAATTTGACCGGGAAATCCTTAATAATTTTCTTTAATTGGAAAAAGGTAGTTTTACAACACCACATGCCTTATGAAGAAAAAATACTTGTTCCCAATTGTTGTCATTTGATCCCTTAAAAAATCCTCCTAATGCTGCTAAATAGGCGTGGAAACTTTTATAATAAACTCACTTTAACGTGCATGCATGTATATCTACGGCGTTCTCTAGACGTCTTACAAAAACAGGTAACTTGAACCTGTTTTTAAACATTTCAAAATTGATTAAACAGTTCGTAAATAATAATTGTGGAGATCGAAAATCTATTACGGTCCGCTGAAGAATCATTCTTCATAGAACTTTTAAGGAATTTTCGTGTGGGTGGACTGGACATGCACTTATCGATAATTATCGAACACGGTTCTAGGATCGGGTTCCGTATATTAGAGTTTTATGTTATCTGTGTCAATGTTAAATCCGAGGCCAAGTGCCGGTCGCGCTCTCCTGGACCATCCCTGATTGAATTAGAGATCGTGTTGGTTTCCCTTTATTATATTATAACGTTACAAAGTTGCCAGTAGTCGCCCATCCATATGTGGTTCGGCTTAGTACCCCTCGAACTTCATTATTTAAAAATTACTTCATCTGCAACCAGTGGCGGCTCGTGACCTATTATGGAGGGGGTTCACAAGTATGGTGAAATTATTTTTAAAATTTTATTTTTGTGTAACGACCAAACAGTTAGTTTCTAGGCGTTTTAAATGCAGAAAGAAAAAAAGTAATAAGAAAATGCGTTAGGTAAAACTTATTTTTTAATTTTACACAAGGAAATACAACTTTTGGAAAATAAGAAAGGTTTTCTTAGTGTGTATAGTTGTCGGATCTTAACGTCGTCGCATGCAACTCTCGTAACAATATTTATACAGTCCACTACTAATACTACTAAAGCCATCTACGAGCTACGTCATTAGGCGCAACCAAGACAAGAACAATAGTTAACTGTTTTATGACGAGAACGAATCGAGCCACGAGACTGACACGTTGGCATTCTTCATATTTTCAGTGCTTTTTAGTTTAAATCCTTAAATAAAATGGTTTCAAATAATATCGAGTATCATTTATCGAAATACACGACATTTATCGACCCTACACAATAGTGCTTAAACGTAAAGTCCATTCTTCGGTTCTTAATTGTAGAAAATTGATCAATAACAGCCTCATTAAGTTTGGAATACCCTCTATAAATTTTTTTTCATATATTTCATTTTTAAACTTTCTAATAAAGTCCCTAGATTTACCCTTTGCGGTCTGCGTTAAATTAATTTCGGGTTTAGGTGTTCCCGCATTCTTCACTTCAATTTTTTGCTCCAAACTCAAAGAGCTAAAGTTATTTCTTAAATAGTCCACCGTCAACTATTCATTTTAACTTAATAAATATTAAAACATACACGCTCGAATTTCTAACTAGATGCACGAACAAACAACAGCGCGGTGCACACAAAAACTGTGCGCCTTTTCCATGTTAAATCGCTATAGCCCCGCAATCCCCCGCTGCCACCTGTTACTACAGAGAAACTGCACTACTTAATCGCACGTGCGAGCGAGTCTCGTCATTTACCTCGACCGAGGCACGGTTGTCGGATATATACAGTTTGGTCTGACGGGATGATAAAATATTAGGGAGGGTCGTACTTTTTTAGTTTGACGGTACGATAAAATATTAGGAAGAGTCGGACTTTATACGATAAATAATATTCAATAAATCTAAATTAATATTTTTTATTCGTTTTGTTTTGGGGGTGCACGTGCGCATGTGCTCCTGTGGAAGAACCGCCACTGTCTGCAACAATGCTAAATAACTGCTCGGAACGCAGTCTAACAGGAACAAATTCCATAACGCACAAAACGCATAGAAAATTGTGTAAAGCCGAAATGGGTTCAAAAACAATGTTTCCTTGTTCTGACAAACAGCAAATCACTCTTATAGAATAGATTGAACAGTTGTCGACATAATTCACCGCTATATACGATGACAACAACCTCCCAAATCGTCTCGTATAATATTTATTCCAACAAATCATCGATAGGTCGATTTCTCGATATCAAAAGTTCGCCATGGGGTGTCCACTTCATGTCAGTAACTACTACATTTATTACCGTTCATACGCTTGGAGGCCGTCCCGCGGTCCTGATTTTAATCCATCCGACCGACGAAGCGCCGCGTCATTTACAATAAATCCATCTGTCAATTTAAATTGAATAAATTTGATACGATTGTTTGTTGTTGGTTACGTAACTTATGTAGCTGTTAGCGTTGTTATTCGGTGGGTCTATTGAGTCTGACGGACGGCATAATATTTTGATTTTGCTTCTGAATATATACATTCGTTTAAAGATTAATCCATCGTAGGTATCGATATGAATACTAAAGTGGGATATTTGTTTATTTTTGCAGATGCTCTTGTTGGCGTTCACTGTACCCACGGGCTTAACAGGACAGGTTACTTCGTTTGCCGCTGGATGTTGGAAAGAATGGGTATTGGGCCGAATGATGCAATTGAACGTAAGTTGTTTTGTTTGCACTTCTCCCTCTTCGTTGCTAGTTAAGTTGTGGGCAAGTTATTCAATTTCTTTTTCGTCTTGTACAGGATTCAATGTAGCCAGAGGACACATTATCGAACGTGAACATTTGCTCAATGACTTAAGAAGAGATAATCTTCCAACTATACCCAACAATATTCGTCCATTGCCTCGTCCTTCGGACAGAAATGAATATCGTTCGCCTCTCGAGGACTTTAGTTACGACGAACCTCTTAGAGATAGTCGTTATGGTAGATTTCGTGGTAGAGAAAGACAATGGAGACGACCTGATAGTACCGGCGATAAGGATAGGAGTCAGGGAGGTCTTCACGATAGTACGCCTTATTTGACGCAAGAAGGTGCAATTGACGGTGGAAGAAGGGAACTAGGAGACGGCAGAGAAGGCTATAGAAACAAAAGTGTTAGTGACCGCGGTAATAGACGTATAAGTGGCCATAATCGTAGTGAACTTAACTCGAGTGAATCGAGATGGCGACATTCAGGAGGTGGAGGACCCAGTAGAGCCGATTTAGATACAAACTGGAGAGCGCGTGGTCCAGTGGGGAATGGAGGGAAGGAAACGAATTTCCGCAATATTGAAGGGAAGGGGAGCTGTGGCAGGAACATACCCAAGGAAGATAACGGGGAAAGTTTAAGAAGGAACTAATGTGTCATCTGTTATAGTGATCAAATCGAGAGGGGTGACTTTATTGGATAAACAACCAACAAATGAGGTTATATTTATTGTTTATTTTTAAATTATTTATTGCTTATCACCACTAACTGCATCAGTCTATTGTGTTTCCGCAGTTAGTAGTATTTTTCGTCATTGGCAAAATGAAATAATTATAGTATCACTACAAGAACGTTTATAAATTAATTTTTGCAAAATATGCTTAACATTTAACATGGAATTTTCTGTATAGAACCGATCATTTTTATACGAAATGTGCACTTTATTAAATTTTTACATTGATTTTAAGTATTGTTTTTATTTATATGAGTGTGTGTCTTAACATCTACAGGGTGTTTCTTAATGGCGTGCTAATATTTCAGAGTGTGTCCACTGCTCTCTGTTAAACTATAGAATCTATTTTCTATCTGTTAAAATAAACTCCTGGACAAAATTAACGCAACATCATAAATTTGCCATATTTTTGATGCTATTTTTTTTTCTGAATTTATGATCCGATTTGAATGATTTTTTTTTGCATTGTAGGTTGGTTCCTTGACAATGTCATAGTTTTCGCCGTTTATGATAAAAATTTAATTTTCGATTTATACTGGATGTACGAAAAATGCTATGTTTTTTTCCGAAAATTCGCATCACCCTGTGGAGCATATTAGCAAGCGAAACATATTGCAGTTGACATTAAACGGTAGGTCCATCTTTCCCCAACATTTTCTTTTTTGGTTTACTTCATTATCTCTGTTATTAAAGGAGATACACTGTTTTATATTCAACACATTCATTGTTAAATGTTTTCAATTAGACTATGGACTTTTTCTGACATTGCAAGCGATGTGTCAGCAGATGTTGTCTTTTAAAGTAGAAATAAAATTCGCCATACTGATAAAAACTGTTCGGAAACTGCTTATTATACGTTCGTTTCGTATGTCCAGTTGCCCGGCGAGTATTTTAATCTTGAAACCTAATTGAACACATTTAACAATGAATGTGTTGAATATTAAGTCTATTCAAACATGTTACGCTATAAAACGGTGTATCTCCTTTAATAACAGAGATAATGAAGTAAACCAAAAAAGAAAATGTTGGGGAAAGATGGACCTACCGTTTAATGTCAACTGCAATATGTTTGCTAATATACTCCACAGGGTGATGCGAATTTTCGGAAAAAAACATAGCATTTTTAGTACACTCAAATTAAATTTTCATCATAAACAGCGAAGACTATGACATTGTCAAGGAACGAACCTACAATGCAAAAAAAAAATCATTCAAATCGGATCATAAATTCAGAAAAAAAATTGGGAAATTTATGATGTTGCGTTAATTTTGTCCAGGAGTTTATTAACGAATTAACTGTTGTATAAAAAAAAAACAAGATAATTCTTTCAATATTCGTCACAGACATCTGTTTTTTTTTTTGGCATCTTCAGACAACAAATCCGATCGAGAGGCTACTTAAGAAACGGGCATATTTTCACTTTCTCATAGAACTCATCGATTCTCTCGCACTTCATTCATATATTTCCGGGCATCAATAAAAAAAGTACTTATGGATGTAAATACTCGCATTATTATATTTCGTGTGTAGGTTTGACGATACTTAACACAATGCTTATGGCTGACATACGGGTCTTACAACGTATTTTTGGAGATTTGAATATAATAATGATTTTGTTACTGGTTATAGAGATATGTACGAATAAGAATGTTTTTTTTTGGTAATATACAACGTATCCAAGATAAGGAGGGCCAGTACAGGGATCTCGGAAACCGTAAGAGATACGAAGTCGGTTAAATGGAGGTAAAGTTACGCATTTACGTGCCTAATAATATGCCGTTCACAAAGTTTTAAAATTCCGAGTAGTTCCGGAGATATCCGGAAAAAAACGATATTCTGAAAAATCGTTTTATTGTTTTCCTGGGTTTTTTTGAGATCGAATTCTAAAGTAAATTGCACTTTTGCATTGCCACTTTTTCCGCTCTATCTAACAGCGTTAATTGTTTTGTAATCCGACGAGTCGTCTTCGAAGGGCCATTACCAGCTTTCTTTTTTTAAATCTGGAATTTGAGAGCTTTTTTTCTTCCGAATGCAACGATGTATGACACATTGTGGTTTAATGATGTTTCGAGGGTTTTTTGAACAACATCAGGAAATTTTGGGATACGGTCCTGTATTTCTCCTAATTCTACAAATAATATCTCGTAAGTAAGCTCTACATTTTTTCTTATGTTGTAATAGTTCCATAAATAACAAATAAGTGAACAAAATACAGAAACGTTATTTCAACTTCTGTTGATTAGGGATTTAAAAGAAAAGTAGGCGCTTGACACAAAAAAAATTAAGATGGTGACGCGTGATTTGTTTCACTTGACATTCCCATCGTGATCGTTTGAGAGCGTTTTAAGAGGTTTTCTATTTTCCAGAAAATATGGAACGTAAATTTACAAATGCTGAAAAGTTTCATATTCTATCGCATGGTTTATTTTATCTCAAAAAATCTGTTATGGGGCAGTTAGAAGATGTTATTTGTGCTTAGAGAATAACGGAAATTATTTTGAACACCTGATTATGTAGTTCCTTACTTTTTTCGTTGTTCATTTTATTACTTACGTTTTGGTATGATTTTAGTTCACTTATTTGTGGTTTATTATTAAATTATTTGTTATTTATTGAACTAGTCCAACATAAGTAAAAAATTTACTTATGAGATATTATTTATAAAATTAGGAGAAATACAGGACCGTATCCCAAAATTTCCTGATGTTGTTAAAAAAGCCCTCGAAACGTCATTAAAAATTCGGGAGAAAAAAGCTCTCAAATTCCAATATCAGGAAAACAGGACTGTATTTAAAAAAAGATAGTTGATAATGGCCCTTCGAAGACAACTCGTCGGATTACAAAACAATTAACGCTGTTAGATAGAGCGGAAAAAGTGGCAATGTACAAGTGTAATTTACTTTAGAATCTCAAAAGAATCCAGGACCCCCGGAACGTTTTTTTCCGGATATCTCCGAAATTACTCGGAATTTTAAAACTTTCTAAACGGCATATTATTAGGCACGTAAACGCGCAACTTTACCTCCATTTAACCGACTTCGTATCTCTTCCCTGTACTGGCCCTCCTTATCTTGGACACATTGTATTTCCTCCAAAAGTCTTTTGTCTGTTTTCCTCGACGATCCTTGTTCATACGCAGCTCCTCCAAGGGCTGCCAATCCATGGTGTCTCGCAGATGATATATGTTTTACTCTTCCCTTTTTGGACGACGCAGGACTGTAACGCCATGACTTATACCACTGCCGTGAGGTTTGAAGCTACGGACTCTCCTCATAGAGGTCTCGGTCCTAGAGATACCATGAAAAAAAATATGTTGGCAGATTTCTTTAACATCTCCGTAGGAATTTATTTTCGTTTTAGACGAGCTCTAGGTAAAGAGTATATTAAAATTTCTTAAGTAGGTGTAAATTCTTATTTAGAATTAATTAAAAAGGTTGTATGTAACATTGTAACATGTTTGATTGTAAAGATAGTCTTGCTGTCGTATGTAAAGATGTTGAAAGCGATCGGTATCTTGGAAGGATAGGGAATAAGAATTTTTCATGTTGTATGGTAATCGAAGCAAAAGTTTTTAAAAGAAAATAATAGGTTATTATTCGACGTTGATAATGGCTAGTGGTATTACTTGAAGGTGCATTTTATGCATGTTCGGTTTTTTGTATTTGAAGCCCAGCTCTTTTAAAATGATGGACAAACTGGTAGTTCCAATATCGCAAAGTTCTTTCTTCTTTATCTTTTCAAGAATAGCTTTGAGGGTAACTTATTCCTTGGCTTTATACATATCATAAACAATATTCCTAATCGATAGTTTTATCCCTTGGGATAAATCAAAGGTTTTAGAATGGAGTCGAACCCTTTTATATGGTCTGTTCAATTTTTCTTCACTCTTCTTTCGAAGTCTTCTTAAGGTCTTATCTGAAATGCCGCAAGCCTCAGACATTCGTTTTTGCACTGCCAAAACGGGCCCGAGTTATCTTTTTCTAAGTAAAATAACGTTCCACTTGTAATACCAAACGGCGTTCACCTGGAGATAAACACCTTCTAGGCGTTGTGAACATTTTGCATAACTTTGCTTTATAACTGCTTTTAATTCACACACAATAATGAGAAACAAACTAAAAGCAAAAAGCATAACTACTTATTTAAAATAGACAATACCATCCTGCAATTGAGCAAATTTTAATTATTTCTTGGAAAATAGTGATTATTATATAGATTTAACTATAATGATCCCAAATATAGCTAAATTCTAGGAAAAAGTGCCTGAGAAGATCTTTAACTTATTGACGCAAAATCTTTTTCATTCGATAAATAAAAAATGCTATGAGTGAAAAATAAACTAGATAAAAATATTTATCTCGGTACATAATTCTAAGATAATTTTGTTTTGGAACCGCTGATTTTGCTCAGCCGACTACAGTGAACCAGTGGAATGTTCGGGTACGATCAAGTATAGCGAAGGTATTGTTAACTTAACCGTCTTACTGTTTAACAACCTTTAATGATTTAAATCTGATATCGGACTTCATAAATCGAACAGACTTTAGTGTTAATTCCCCAAATTTTTTAGTGTTTTCAAATTAAATGGGATTTTTCCTATAGTGCTTGTGTTTGATCATAAAAAAATCAACCTGGACAAAGCTGAAGACGTATAAAAATGATCATTTTTTACAGCCTTTCATTAATGCAACAAGAAATAATTAGGTCTCAAATGTAAATAAATTATACCGACTCAGATTTCATAAAATATATCATTAATATTTTTTATCAAATTTATTTTTTTTTATAATTTGCCATACTACACTAAAACAAAAACTTTATTACTTACGCTTATGGTACGACGCTTTCTAGCATTTGTTTCTATACATTTTCGCCCCTCGCTGCTCAATACGAAAACGTTCAAAAATGCCAATGGACAAACAATGCATACCTATATTTCATTGTTTGAATACACCACGGTCCTAGTTACTTTACACGGGATTATAATAAAAGTATATGACTTACCGAAGGGATTTAGTTTCAGCTCTCTGTCGGCGACTATAGAACATTACTTTATCAGATGGTGGTATAATCATCATTTTTTTCACCTAAATCTTTAATAAAAATAAAAAAAATTACCTAAGTAATGTATGTCAAGACAGATAACCAATAAACGATAACATCGAGGATAAAATTAATACTCGATACGTTTATACGGATTACGGGATGATCCTTTATTGTTTTCACGAGGCATATTTCGTTGTGTGATATTTTTTATTGGGTTTACGCAAGGCGCCACCTTTAAGTAAATATGTTTACGTAAAGGTTCACTACTTATATTTTTACAAAATGAATTACAAGGACTACTGGAGGGTGCTCGTGCAAACAATTTGGTTTGGCGCGTTCCTCCCAACTCATATATATATAATAGTAACACTGGGATTTTCCAAATGATCAGTATCGTGATTAACAGAAACACGTTTTGTTCATGTTGTTACATAAAAGATAAAACAGATTCTAATTATTCCAACCATTTAAAAGAAAACCAACATAATTTTGATTCAAATTTTAAAATCTTACATACTGAAAACAAAGGCATAAAATTTAGTCTGTTAGAATCCATGCAAATAAATAAACTTAAAAATACCGATGTTTTACTGAATGATCAAATAGACCTTAACAATTCTCCTTTGTTAAATTTATTTTACTAATGCGCAATTACGCGTATAAATAAATCTATAAAATAATTTATATAATCACTTTACTGACCATTTGGCAAATCTCACTGTTACTGTTATATCCCTACCCCCCTACACCATCTTTATACCTGTAATAATATTTTAAGATTGTACACTTTATTAGATATAGAAAAATATTCATTCATTCTCAATCTGAAGAAGCTATAGTGATAGCGAAACATGTCATTGTTAAGAATATAGTGGAAAAGAAAAGAAATATAACGTAGTTTATTGTTTCTCATAATATTAATATCAGATATTCCGTCCTATAACATTATTGAGCCATTCTCATAAACAATAAACTGCTACTTTCATTACCTTCCGAGTCCAACTTTATCGTTCTCTCAATCGCAAGCTCTTGTTAAATCAATAAAAATCATCGCTACACATACCAAGGCTGACATGATTTAAACTTGAGACTATTAAAAATATCGTCTACGTCAATTTATACCTACCCTGTCGGTATCGAAACGATCTGGGGTCCTAGAAATAATAGGTGAGCATTCTAGTTGACAAAACTGACCGATATCAATCTCGGAGTGAGGCGAGGGAATACCGTCCAATCGGGTAATATCGTTTGCCGAAAATCGTTCGGAAATATTGACGTTTTTCATAACATTTTTGAAAGAAAAAGTCAATGTTTCCCTACACTAAGTCGTTGCTAGGCAACGAAAAATAACTGTTAGGGAATATTAATTTCCTTACAGTTGTTAGTGTTCTACATAAATGATTGAAAACACGTTGTTCATAAGGAATTAATTTATATTTTGAAAACCTCAATGCATTGCAGAATACATTTTGGAATTAGGTTGTTATATTCACAGTTATTTGACAGTTGTGTACAATTATTGAACATTGGAGGAACATTATTGGAACTATGACAAACATTTTGGACAACATGCGAGGTAGTAGGGTTATTTTGTTGAATATTTTGTACTTGCCACCTCAACCTTATTGTTAAGAGATTCTTCAATATATCCTTCAGCAACGTTTGATGACTTCCATCGGCCATGCCTCTTTAAACTAGTTATGTTGGCAGCAGAGTCAACCAATATTGTTGCAGAAGACCGACGAAAGCAGTGACCAGTATATTCTATCGGATTTACCACGTTTAAACAAGTAGCAACTATTTTAGGCATTTTTCTAAATTGATGCATTCCTACCACTTGTCTACAACCCTTTCCGCTTTGATATTTAAAGAAACATCGGTCTCTGTTCATATGTTCTGGTCTTAACGAAACATACTTTCGATAAACATTCAACTACATCTGGTTAACTACAAATGATCTTGGTTTGCTGGTCTTCGAATCAAGTATGCTAATTAAAAGCTTAGATTCTAGGTCTTCTACATCGTGTAGAGTCATTCGGACTGACTCATCCATTCTACAGGCCCCAGAAATACCAAATATTAAAGCCACCTAAAAAATAAATAAATGTGTAATCTAAATAGAAATTAAAACCTTGTGAATTATCTTAATCATTAAATTTTCTTTATCTGGAGCTTCCTGGATAAATTTGTCGAATTCTTCCTTGGTTAAAATCTTAGATTTCTTTGCCCTATAAACCTTGAGCTCGCCGTTTCAATAAAGAACGAAGTTTTGAATATGTAGATATATCTACATTGTGTTTAATTGCAAGTGTTGACTTCAACATTGAATAATTGGCCCATAATGTTGATGATTTCATTTTTAAACAAAAGGTCTAGGAAGTATGCCATTACAACATTTTCCGTGAAAGAACTCGTGTTTTTACTCTTGCGATAGTCCATAAAACGTTGATATGCATATTCGTACTTTTCTCTTGATTTCTTTGGCAATAATTCTAATGAGGCAGTATTCACTGCCTCAACCAGCTCTGGAGGAGTCCCACAAATGGAAAATTCATCATCACTTATCATTTTATACTGTTTTGCTTTCGGAAACACCAACAAATAAATTTACATGCGTCAAGTTTGACAATCAATACGTTTCCATAGCAACGCAACCAATTTTATTACGAATTTCAAAGCACCATTTATTTGTGAATAAAATTATTCGCGATTTTTTGGAAATTAATCAATATCTGTCGATTTTTAAACGATTTTCGGAAAAATACTATGTTTATCTCGTAGGGAAAGCCACATTCCTGGCCTCTGTGTTGCTAAGTCCCAGCTTGCGCCTCGGCTTAGCAATTTTCACTGTCGTCCAGGAATGTTAGGCATTTCATACTCGGTAAACAATGGCCGGTAAACTGCTGGGCGAAAAGAGGAAACCTCAAAAACATTTTAAAAACTACATTACAATAATAAGTTTAAGAGCTCCAGGCGGTAAGACGGGGGTAAATCCATCCGCATCTCCCTTTTCACTTACTTGGACGCATTTTTTTCAGTGTAAGGGTGTTATTTCCCCACTTCACCCTAATATAGGTAAGCCCATTCAGTTGACAGAAGTGACCGATATCGATCTTATAAAAGTTTATTGTCCTTCAACGGCCCGATTACCAGGGTCACCGGTTTACTTGAGTTTTCGTCCTTTGATAGCGTCGGCGATTCGACGTTTACTGATAAAGCGCCTGCCTTTACATGAATTTATTAGGGGGCGCCATCGTCGGCCTTAGTCCCAACAACCCGAACCAAATTTAAGGGATTATTTGTATATTTCTTAAAAATGCTATTTGTTTTATTTGATACAGGGTATCCTGTTCTCAGGAGATGCGCCGATGAACTAACACCAGTATTTTGTAGACTTTTAAACTTATCCTATAAACAAGGAATATTTCCATCGTGCTGGAAGATGGCGCGAGTCCAGCCTATACCAAAGAAAGGTAAGAGAACCCTGCCTAACAACTATCGACCAGTCGCATTTCTTTCAGTTATATCAAAAGTAATGGAGAAAGCTATTAACCAATATCTTCTAAAGTACCTTCAACATTATCAGCGATCATCAATATGGTTTTCAACTGGTAATTCCAATATCGAAAAGTTCTTTCTTCTTTATCTTTTCAAGAATAGCTTTGAGGATAACATATTCCTTGGCTTTATACATATCATAAGCAATATTCCTAACAAACCCGATAGTTTTATCCCTTGGGATAAATCAAAGGTTTTAGAATGGAGTCGAACCCTTTTATATGATGTGTCCAATTCCTCTTCACTCTTCGTTCGAAGCCTTCTTAAGGTCTTATGTGAAATGCCGCAAGCATCAGACGTTCGTTTTTGCACTGCCAAAACAGACACTGACGGGCCCGAGTTATCTTTTTCTAAAGTAAAATAACGTTCCACTTGTAATACCAAACGGCGTTCACCTGGAGATAAACACCTTCTAGGCGTTGTGAACATTTTCCCATAACTTTGCTTTATAACTGCTTTTAATTCACACACAATAATGAGAAACAAACTAGAAGCAAAAAGCATAACTACTCATTTAAAATAGAACATACCATCCTGCAATTGAGCAAATTTTAATTATTTCTTGGAAAATAGTGATTATTATATAGATTTAACTATAATGATCCCAAAATAACTAAATTCTAGGAAAAAGTGCCTGAGACCGTATTTGACTTATTGACGCAAAATCTTTTTCATTTGATAAATAAAAAAAAACTATGAGTGAAAAATAAACTAGATAAAAATATTTATCGCGGTACATAATTCTAAAATAATTTTGTTTTGGAACCGCTGATTTTGCTCAGCCGACTACAGTGAACCAGTGGAATGTTCGGTACGATCAAGTACAGCGAAGGTATTGTTAACTTAACCGTCTTACTGTTTAACAACCTTTAATGATTTAAATCCGATATCGGACTTCATAAAACGAACAGACTTTTTCACTTGTTTTTTGTTCATATCCGGGATATTTCCCACATTTTCCCTCACAACCTGTATATTGATGTTGAATGGTGGTAGGGATGGTTCCTTTGATTGGTCAAAGTTTTATCGTAAAACAAATCGCGTTTCCGACATTTTTTTCCCACCAATCGAAAAAATGCAAATCGGGCGAGAGTGAAATTAAAAGTCCGGAGAGATGAGCGGACCGGTATTTAAAAATTAACCATGGCTTTAATAGCGGCGAGCAGGTCAAAGGCGAGCGCGACTATGAGACCTTTTTTTCGAAAGGTATTACCGTATCAAATCGGCCGAAAGGCGTTCTGTGGCCGGGAGTTACTGACCGGCCGCTTCACCGACCTAATGAGACTAAAAAGTGAATGACATTTTTACTAGGGGGGCGAGAAAGATTGCCTCTCAATGTTATAAATATCTCGAGAGGCATTTTAGGTTATATAAGGGGGTATATAAACGACCTGGCCTAGGCTATCTAACTTTTATGCAACGAAAACCTATAAAAAATACCTAAAACATTCTTCAACATCATATCTAGGGTTTTAAGCAGTTATGCTACCATAACCAACAACAACTTGTTCGGCCGGATCCCTGACCTCAGTGGCGGATTTAAGGAAAAAGCAAAATTTCTTCACATATTTTTGAATCCTCTTCTCGCTTTCTTCTCCGCGAAAACTTCGATGATTGCATCCAGATCAATTTGATTGGCGACTTGCTGTTCGATGAAAAGTATGTAGAACGTTGACGATCTTTGACCCTCTTCAATGAACTCATTGTTCGTTCGGCGCTGGCAGTGCTGACGGAAAGGGTCAAGAATAAACGCAATAAACTGCAGCACTCCGGGAAACTGCTGATCATGCACCCGGGGGCCCCTTTAGCACGTTTTTGATAAGTCAGAAATATTCGACAAACTTTGAGGAAATCGTAGACGTTTTAAATAACTGATTGTTTACAAAAGTTATTTGATTTTATATTTAGTTTACGATAGTTATCAAGCATTGCAATTATTCGGATAACAGGGGGCCCCTGAATGAAAATTGAACTTGTGCTGTCCACAAGGGCTTCACTAAACATTTTCTCAACAAAAAAATAAAAAAAGGTGAAAGGGAAGGAGAAATCGAAGGTGTAACTTTCAGCAAGAGGGGCCCTGAAAGCCTTTCGTCGGAGGGGGCCCAGTGAGCAAGCGCGCTTTTGCCCACCTGTTAAATCCGCTATTGCCTGACCTGAAGCGGATCTTGTATTTACAACAAAATTGGGAGTCTCGGGCTGTTGCACTGGATATTTCTAAAGCCTTTGATCGTGTTTGGCATGAGGGGCTTCTAAGTAAACTGCGATCCTATGGTATGCCCAGTCGATTCTGTGCATGGTTGTCTAGCTTTCTTAAGGACCGCTCTCTGCAAGTGGCGATTGGGGCGGATTTCTCTCAGACACCTTCACCATCAATGCCGGTGTTCCTCAAGGGTCCATATTGTCTCCCACTCTCTTATTATACCCTACATTAACGACCTTCTAGTGAAAACGGAAAATCCGATATTTAGTTTCGCTGACGATAGCACAGCACACTTATCTCATCTTTCTCTTTGAATGCACAAACATCGGCTGCCGACGCACATCTGCGCAGACAGCATGAAGTATCACGCCTTGACAAAGACCTGGAAGAAATTTTGGCTGGGGGTGACAGTAACAAAGTCGAATTTAACTCTAAAAAAACCCAGGTAGCAGTTTTCTCTAAAGAGGTTAACATTACAGAACCGGATATAGTCATGGACGGACACGCAATCCCACTGGCTTCATCTATTAATTTGCTGGGCGTCAATCTGGGAGGAAATATGTCCTGGCATAACCACGTCGTGGCAATCGCCAAGATAGCTTCTCAGAAGCTTGGTGTACTCTTCCGTACACACCTGAACAACTTTTGACACTGTACAAAGCAAAGATTCGACCATCACTAGAGTACTGCTCTTATGTCTGGAGTTCTGCACCCAAACATAAACTTCGGGTGCTGGATTCCATCGAAAAGAGGGCCATTCGTCTGATTGGAGACCACGAGCTGACGAAGAACCTCGACAGCCTGGAACATCGAAGACAGATTGGGGATTTGACTCTCTTTTACAGATATTTTCATGGAAAGTGCTCGGCTGACCTTGTCCCCTTAATTCCGCCCAGAGCGGCGAATTGCAGAAATACACGACGAACCACTGCCGCCCATGCATATGTGGTTAAGCTTGGTACTCCTCGAACTTCATTATTTAAGAATACGAATATAACCTCCAACGATTCGAAACCAACGTGAATCGCTTTTTGCGCACACGCGCCTCTCCCAGAGTGCCCTAAAGGATTTTTCCTATAGTGCCTGTGTTTGATCATAATTATTAGCAACCGCGCATTTTTAGTTTTACCTGCCTAGTTAAATTGTATTCCTATACAGATTTGATCGCTTTTTTAAAATTGCCTTCGTAAAACCTTTAGTTTATTGCGAGAAACAATTTTTACGTGACCCTGGTATCATAAATGGCCCTTAATGAAACTACAGAAAAAAGTGTTTGGCGCCTCGAGGCGGTCATTAACTTCAGTCGGTTAAAAATTTACAGCCCAACTTCCGAGAAAGCCACCTTGGTTCGAAATGATCGACTTTCTTGTTATCGAAACATTGTCAGCACCTTCTAAGGACAATTCTCCTTTTTTCGGGACAATATTAGTTCTCGGGTCAATCGTTTTTCTTTGCATAGGGGGTGACAAACCCTAATATATCCAGTCCCAGTTATCAGTCATACATATTCATAACTTCCTTACCGACGTTTTAGTTCCCGGGGTGTAAAACAAAAACGCCCGTCAACGTATTATGGATCGTGGACTATAAATATGGTAATTGTGACCCGTTTTTTTATCGAGGTGATACCTTGAGATACATTTTTAACAATGGGTCATTGTTAACGCCTGTTAAATTTGGTGGTAATAGACAGGTAAAGGGCGAGGCCATCACAAGGCGACGAAAAGGAAGAGCTTTCATATGCACTACAGATGAGAACTTTCATTTTCTAATTTTTCTTATGCGACCTAGTAAGGTAGTTTTCTTTTGATTAATCTTTTGATTAAACGCTAGCACTATACAGGGTGGCCCCAGTGGCGGCTCGTGGTCAATCTCATTGGGGGGTCATTACGCTATATGCGATACAAGAATAGTATATTAAAGTACAAGTACTTTATAGGTACTATATTTTTTCTATTTTACGTTTTCTTAATAAGAAAAATCCATATTAAAAAATACATGCTATACTTATATAACTTTCGTAAATATTTATGTGAAAATTTTATGTTGGTAATATGTACTATCAAATTATGATTTTTTAGCATTTTGATAAATTATCCATGTCTATCATTTTTTCGCAAAACTGAAAATTTTCTTAAATAATTAAACAATATGAACCAAGATGATTTTAATCCTCCTGAGTTAACGGAAATTGCAAAGCTTTAAATTTGTAAAATATTGTAGTGCTGTGTTCAGCTTTACAAAGAAAGTAAACTTGACAGGTGTGACGCTACTTTAGAAATTTTTTCTGCAAACAATCATAAAATAAAATTGTTTCGAGACAAGCTCAGTTCGATACTAAAAACGGCATCGAATTAGCTTGGAGTTGATACCAATATAGAAAAAATTATTTTTTTAAACTATTTTAAATTTTAGATCAACCCTTCGGTCTTTAACATTTGCAAAATGAGTTATAACACGCTCATTAAAATTAGCAATACTATTTATAAATGGTTTTTCTATTCGTATTAAGACAAATTATTACAACCAAAATTATAGTAGACTAAATGAAAATGTTGCGCGACCTACGACCTACGTCCAACCTGGAACCTGCCATCTCTTTTCCAAGCATTTAATAATTACTAATGATGAGACGACATAGGTTCATATGTACATCTTATTCAGATTTTCAATAAACCGGGCTGTTGACCCAGCGGCGGTTAACTTCGCGTATGTTTCTGCCGCTTGCCGGAATCGTCAGAGCTCGGCTAAATTCGTTTCCATTTAAGCTATCGTGGTCAATTACCGGCCCCAGCCCAATTTTGAATATCGCACTACACGCTTGCGTTTACGGGGGCGTTTCAAATATTATAGGTAAATTATTATAGTAGGTACATTTGTAGTAAATTCTAATTTAAAAAAGTTTTATTTCCTAAATTTTTATAGGGAGGTCATTGACCCAATGACCTAATGGAGGAGCCGCCGCTGGGTGGCCCATCGAAAACAGTCCAGCAAGGTTTACGGCTGTGTACGTGAAAATTAAAAAAACCCTCGGACCCGTCAACTTGTGTTTTCAGGGGGACACGTTTCACTATTAATTTCATCCCTGTAACCTCAATCCCCCTAGCGGGGGCGGCTACTACCCTTGTTTTTTCAAATGGAAATGGGTATGTTGTGATACATCTTTTTAAAGGGCAATTTGTTTTGAAAATTTGAGCTACGCGCCGCCGAGAAATTGCGTTTTAAAAAATGTAATTTTATTGAGTAATACCTACATGTTATCTTATTAAATGTTGAAAATGTCCGCCATTCACCTCCATACAATAGTACAACAATTGTTCAAAGTGTTCTCGGACATTGTGAAGAACATCTGGTGTAATTTGTTGACATTCATTAGTAATGCGGTTCCGTAAATCTTCTAAGGATTCGGGTTGGGTGGCATAAATTTTGAATTTTAGATATCCCCACAAAAATAAATCAATGGAAGATAAATCGGGTGATCTAGCGGGCCATTCAATAGCACCCCTCCTTCCAATCCATCTACCAGGAAACGTTTCATCCAGAAAGTGGCGTACGGGTAATGCATAATGGGGGGGGGGGGGGGGGGGGTTCGTCTTGTTGTTGAAATATTGGATTTTCTTCCTGGTAACGTTGGTCGTTTTCCATAGTTTCCATCCATCAGCGCTGGGTTGACAGCATTCTCCAACAAGTCTTAATAAGTATCTCCATTTAAATTTCCCGGTAAGATAAATGGTCCGATTATGTGATCACCGAAAATACCAGCCCAAACTGAGGATTTTGAGTATGAACCTCGTGGTAAATCCTTGGATTCGTATCGGACCAAACCAAACCAAATACTTTACCATCTTCAACTGGACCTAGGTCCTAGCAAATATTTCAGGCTTCAAGTTCAAGCATATTTTTGGGCCCTAATGATTTAGGAAAAGAAATTATTATTGATGCTTACTCTCAGTAAAGATGACTATATGAATATTTCAATTACACCAAAAAGGAAACGACGTTTCTCATGAAAATATTAGAAAATTAAAAATTATTTTAAAATTTAAAGATGCTGCGTCTTCTCCACCATTTTAAATCACATCAGAGGTTGCTTGATTTCCATTCCCGCCAGAAGAAGGAAGTGTTTAACAAATCGTGCTGTTCGTATTCTATGCCTGTCTCTGTCTGCAGCAACATTAACTAATTCAGTAAAGTGAGACAAATATGACCAGGATCAAGTCGCCTGCATAAATACTCACGTCCTGGCATTTCATATTAACTCTACGTAAGTCTGATATTGACGCTTAAATGATAGAGTGAAACAGACAGATAAAAGTAGGTTACTTGTGAGCGTATGGAGCAGAGTAGGCTTAGCATCACTTCCAAGGCCTTCTTACGTGTTTCGATCCTGGGCTGCCTTTTGGTTTTAGAGTTTTGTTGCATGCCCCCCCAGGCGCTAGCTAAATTAGTACAGAATTAATTCTAGGACAGAATGTCATGCCTAATTAATTACCTTTAGTTTAAAATAATTCTTATTCGAATGTTATTGTTGTTAATAAATCAAAAAGCGTTAATAAGCTGAATAATATCTCACTGGCTGGTAGCAAATCTTTTTAGGCGCCTTTTATGTACGCATTTGGTGTCCGATCGAGTCGACGGACTTGAACATTCCTGACATAACCCGAGGAATAGCGACACAATCAACTTAGAAATCTTTGTAATTGGTTCACACCGAAAAAAAATCGATCTAGATACGAAGATAAGACTTCATATATACTAATGGTCGGACCGGTAGCTAATTAGGCAGTGAAACTTCGGTTTTTAACGATTTTTAGGGGAAAACAACGCGTTTAATCGGCCTAGAGATAAGTATTATCTGGATTTTAATGTTGTCAGTTTCAGACTACAGACTAATATCCAAATTAAACATGTTGACGTTTAAAATTTCCTGACATTTACGTGGTCAAGGCGACCCGATGAAATACACAGCCGACTTTGCATAAAATCTATTGGAAGCATTGCCGGTTTTGGAATATCACGGACCACGGGTAATGTGATTTGTGGAACTGTTAAGTAATATATTTTACATATTACGTAGCAGTCATTACGTAACAGTAAGTTGTTACTAACACAGGAATAGAAAAGAGTATTTTTCTAGTTGGATTTCATAATGGCTACATTATTAAAAATATACATTTTTATAGGAAACTAACCTTCAATCTTGCAAATAGATCATTTTTACTAGATATTTATCTGAAATACCTATACTCGGAAATATATAACTTGCTGATGGTGTCCGTCAACTCATTTCTAGTCACAACTATAAAACAACATATCCTAAAAATAATAGAAATATCTTCCAGTTTATGCTCTATTTCTAAAGTTTTATTCAATAAAGTACTATTTTTATTTTTAATTCAATATAGTATTATCATATTGCTTTATATATACAGGGTGACCCATCGAAAACAGTCCAGCAAGGTTTACGGCTGTGTACGTGAAAATTAAAAAAAAACCTCGGACCCGTAAACTTGTGTTTTCAGGGGGACACGTTTCACTATTAATTTCATCCTTGTAACCTCAACCCCCCGGTATGTTGTGATGCATCTTTTTAAAGGGCATTATATTATCTTCAAAATGGCGCTTTGGTTTGTAAATTTGAGCTACGCGCCGCCGAGAAATTGCGTTTTAAAAAATGTAATTTTATTGAGTAATACTTACATGCTATCTTATTAAATGTTGAAAATGTCCGCCATTCACCTCCATACAATAGTACAACAACTGTTCAAAGTGTTCTCGGACATTGTGAAGAACATCTGGTGTAATTGGTTGACATTCAAAATTGTTTACGCACAAACCTGTGTACTTGATAAGAGGTGCAGTGAAATGTTTCAAATTCCGTTGCTCGGCGGCGCGTAGCTCAAATTTACAAAACAAAGCGCCATTTTAAAGAGAATTTAATGTCCTTTAAAAGGATGTATCACAACATACCCATTCCCATTTGAAAAAACAAGGGCGGTAGCCGCCCCCGCTAGGGGGGTTGAGGTTACAGGGATGAAATTAATAGTGAAACGTGTCCCCCTGAAAACACAAGTTTACGGGTCACCCTGTATATATATATATTTATAGTTACTGCAGACAATTGTTATTCCTGTCAGATATATTTTGAACTCTGCTCGTACCATAACTCAAAGTTTTGCATATTCTTTTTAATAGTTCTTCTAGATTATTTTCTGCAATTTCTCGTATTTCTGACGGAGTACAACTTTCTTCCTGACTCATTTTTATTAACTTTAATAATTTTTTTTTTCTCGTGTAGTTGGCCTTACATATTTATTTTTAATTATGACGGATGGGAAGAAGCTTTTTCGTGTTCAATTGTTTCTATCATGGCTATATTTGATACTTGGAACATTTTATTAAATTGTAAAAGTATTGCCAACCCCAAAAAGAAGATATTAATTCAAATGGAAAACTCTACTATATTTTTTAAAGTTTTTCAGCCTTTAAAGACCCAAATAGAAAAAGTATTATAAAATACACGGTTCATAAGACAATTAGAGCACTTGTACTTTAGAAAACGCGTGCTCTAAGATAATGTCTTATGAAACTTGTATCTTAATATACTATTTTCAACACAGATGTGATGTAAGGCACTTTCTAGTCAAGTTAGCTGTGTTTTTTTTTACAATTACAAGGTGGTCGAAGAAAAAGATAGAAAATATTGTTTTAAAAAAATACTTTTATATTTCGGGCCATACTAGAAGGTAATTATTTTTAAAAAATTATTCCCCTTGTTCTTTTGAGTATTACCAGAACTCGGCGGTTTCGATCGTAAATAAAAATTTTATATGCGGCTACCTTGTTAGCAGAATGTGCCAATAATGTCCCCGGTGAGACGGTCAAGTTACTGCGGCGAACCTCGATAATAAAAATCTCCCATAAATTCAGAGAAGTTAACGGAGTGCGTGAGAATGTGAGAAGAAGCGCTCCGCGCGGCGAACGATTCTCGAAATGTGGGTAAGATGAGCGTAGCCACCCGCTGATTTTGTTTATTATGGTGAGGATTGTAAATTTAAGTGTAAAACGCAGGTCTCGGTCAGTTAAAGATTTTTTTAAATTAAAAATTACAAAAATCTCATTCACTCAAATTTTATCGGTTCGTGTTGTTCGCTGTCCTCCGAGATCTCCGGACCTCACACCACTAAAGTTTTGTTTTATGGGGCTGGTTCAAGAATGAAGTTTACTCCAGCCGATTAAAGGATTTTTTTTTGATGATCAAACACTCTGGGAGTGGTGCGTGTGCACAAAAAGCGATTCACGTTGGTTTTGAATCGTTGGAGGTTATATTCGTTGGGGAAAACGACCTCGGGAAGGTCGTTCCACAAGGATGAAGTCCCCCAGATGAAATAATTCTTAAATAATGAAGTTCGAGGAGTACTAAGCTTAACCACATATGGATGGGCGGAATTAAGAGGACAAGGTCAGCACGAGCGATGAAAATATCTGTAAAAGAGTGTCAAATCCCCAACCTGTCTTCGATGTTCTACGCTGTCGAGGTTCTTCGTCAGCTCGTGGTCTCCGATCAGACGAATAGCCCTCCTTTCGATGGAATCCAGTAGCCGAAGAGTATGTTTGCAGCAAAACTAAATATCCGTTTTTTAATTTTCACTAGAAGGTCGTTAATGTAGTGTAAGAAGAGAGTGGGAGACAATATGGACCCTTGACCGGCATTGATGGTGAATGTGTCTGAGAGAAATCCGTCAGTAGCCACTTGCAGAGAGCGGTCCTTAAGAAAGCTAGACAACCATGCACAGAATCGACTGGGCATACCATAGGATCGCAGTTTACTTAGAAGCCCCTCATGCCAAACACGATCAAAGGCTTTAGAAATATCCAGTGCAACAGCCCGAGACTCCCCATGAGGTTCGATTCCGTTGTTCCAAATATGGGTGACATAGGCTCGAAGATCTCCAGTTGATCTGGACTTCCGAAAATAATCCGAAAATCATATTGATGATCGCTGATAATATTGAAGCCTTCCAACTTTAGAAGATGTTGGTTAATAGCTTTCTCCATTACTTTTGATATAACTGAAAGCAATGCGACTGGTCGATAGTTGTTAGGTAGGGTTCTCTTTACCTTTCTTTGGAATAGACTGGACTCGTGCCGTCTTCCAGCAAGATGGATATATGGAAATAAAGGATGGCACGAAGAAATCAGGAGAGCGAGGGGCGCCCTTCGTAGATGAATGTTTAGAGATCAAAGGCGATTTTCAGCCCTAGAATTTTCACGTATACGATATTCTCCTGGAGTTTGACTTACACTGTATATTACATAGGTATAATATACAGGGTGGCCCATCGAAAACGAAACAGAGACATTTACTGGCAGCTCAGTTCTTTTTTGGAAAAACGCTCAGACCCGTCGATTTTGTTTTCGAGGGGGACACAAAATCTGAACAAAATCACGTCAACCAGTGCAGCCCCCTGGGCGGGGGTGGCACCACCCCTAAAATCTTAAATGGAAAGGGGGGTCGAGTGAAACCTTATTTTAAAGGTCTTTCAATTCCCTTTATAATGATCTAAAATTCATAATACTTCAGTTCAGTAGTTTTGGAGATTTATTGATTTTAAACTTAAATAAAACTTTAATACATTATTAGTGGAAATCAATACATTTGGTAGCAAAGTACTTTAAAAATTAAGAATGAACTGACCCGCCAGCCAAGTAAATGTTGGAAATGACCACCATGACTCTCCATGCAGTAATAATGATTTTGCTCAAAACGTTGCAGCACATTTTGCAATATTTGAGGAGTAATTTGAAGGCACTCATTCACAATTCTTTGTCGCAAATCTTCTAACGATGATGGTTGAGTAGCATAGATTTTGCTTTTTAAGTGACCCCACAGAAAGAAATCCAAAGGTGATAAGTCTGGCGATCTCGGGGGCCATTCAATGGCACCTCTTCTACCAATCAATCGACCTGGAAACGTCTGATCTAAATATTGTCGAACACGTAATGCGTAATGTGGTGGGGCACCATCCTGTTGGAACATCAACCTATTCGCAATGTACCGCCGATCATTCCCATTTTCAATTATGGCTGTTAATGCAGGATCTATGGCGTCTTGCAGTAATTCCAAATACATTTCACCGGTTAAATTTCCAGGCAAGAAAAAAGGACCAACTAAATGATCGCCAAAAATACCAGCCCAAACATTTAATTTTTGTGGCTGCTGTGTGTGTACCTCATGATAAACTCTGGGATTAGAATCTGACCAATATCGGCAGTTATGACGGTTTACTAGGCCATGTAAGAAAAAGGAACATTCGTCGGAAAAGCAAGTGTTGAATAGAAAATGTTCATCGTTTATAATTCGTTCACTCATATCTTCACAAAATTGTAATCGCCGATCAAAATCTTCTCCATTAAGTTCTTGTACAAGGTGAATTTTATACGGATGAAAACTATGGGCCTTCAGAATCCGTTGGATACTATATCGACTAACACCACACACAGTATCCAATTTGCAGGTACTTAACGTAGGATCTACATAAACTTGCCCTAAAATCCCCACTTCTATTGCTTCGTTCCTTATGGGATTTTCAATTTTGCGTTTTTTATTGGCGACTGATCCAGTGTCCCGAAATTTAGCTATAAGTTCTAGGACATATTTTCGATGCACGTTACTGTTCTCATGTCGCTCATTACATATGTGTGCTGTTCTATTAGCGCACTGATTATTTCCGAAAAATATTTCGATAATTTCAATCCTTTCTGCCGTGGAATATACCATGGTTAATTTATGAATAAAGCGGTAAAAGGTATTTTAACAACAAAGTTTGGTCGAATCAATCGCAAACTATGTACAAATTCCTATTTAAAATAAGTACGAGACATTCCCTGCTTATCTTCCTTCAATAAACTACTTTTTTCGCGACAAAAACCGCTCCAATCGCTATTTTGAACACCAAAATGATAAACAAACCATGGGCGTAGTGAAGAAAAGCAATAAATTAATAAGTAACTGCCTTTACTCAAATTTCTTCTGAAAGTAGTACAAACTAATCAGATGTACCTATTAAAGTGTACTGTAAGCTTAAAATCAATAAATCTCCAAAACTACTGAACTGAAGTATTGTGAATTTTACATCATTATAAAGGGAATTGAAAGACCTTTAAAATAAGGTATCACTCGACCCCCCTTTCCATTTAAGATTTTAGGGGTGGTGCCACCCCCGTCCAGGGGGCTGCACTTGTTGACGTGATTTTTTTCCAATTTTGTGTCCCCCTCGAAAACAAAATCGACGGGTCTGAGCGTTTTTCCAAAAATGAACTGAGCTGCCAGCAAATGTCTCTGTTTCGTTTTCGATGGGCCACCCTGTATAAAACATTTATTACAAAAATATGTCATAATCATATCAGAACTTATCATTAAGTTAAAGAAATATTTTACGAATCCTCCCACAGAGACAATCGGGCTCTATACTTAAACGTCCAATTTCGTAAAAATAGCTACGAAAAGTGCTTTAATTTTTAAAGGCTTGCTGTAACTTCTCAATAAATAATCCATAAATAAACTGATAAAGGACAAGGAAAAATCTTTTTATAGCTTCTAAGGATAGTACGCGGGCCAAGTCTCTCAACTCACAACAATATATTTTGCCGAAAATTGTTCGGAAATATTAACATTTTTGATAACATTTTTGAAAGAAAAAGTCAATGTTTCCCTACCCTTAGTCGTTGCTAGGCAACGGAAAATAACTGTTAGGAAATATTAATTTCCTTACTATAAGGAAATGATATTTCCATACAGTTGTTAGTGTTCTACATAAATGATTGAAAACACGTTGTTCATAAGGAATTAATTTATATTTTGAAAACCTCAATGCATTGCAGAATACATTGTGAAATTAGTTCGTTATATTCACAGATATTTGACAGTTAGTACAATTATTGAACATTGGAGGAACATTATTGGAACTATGAGAAACATTTTGGACAACATGCGAGGCAGGAGGGTTATTTTGTTGAATATTTTGTAATAATTTTATTTGCCACCTCAACCTTATTGTTAAGAGATTCTTCAATATATCCTTCAGCAACGTTAGATGACTTCCATCCGCCATGCCTCTTTAAACTAGTTATGTTGGCACCAGAGTCAACCAATGTTGTTGCAGAAGACCGACGAAAGCAGTGACCAGTATATTTTATCGGATTTATCAAGTTTAAATTAGTAGCAACTATTTTAGGCATTTTTCTAAATTGATGTATTCCTACCACTTGTCTACAACCCTTTCCGCTTTGATATTGAAAGAAATATCGGTCACTGTTCATATGTTCTGGTCTTAACGAACCATACTTTCGATAAACATTCAACTACATCTGATTAACTACAAATGATCTTGGTTTGCTGGTCTTCGAATCAAGTATGCTAATTAAAAGCTTAGATTCTAGGTCTTCTACATCGTGTAGAGTCATTCGGACTGACTCATCCATTCTACAGGCCCCAGAAATACCAAATATTAAAGCCACCTAAAAAATAAATAAATGTGTAGTCTAAATAGAAATTAAAACCTTGTAAATTACCTTAATCATTAAATTTTCTTTATCTGGAGCTTCCTGGATAAATTTGTCGATTTCCTTCTTCGTTAAAATCTTACATTTCTTTGCCCTATAACCTTGAGCTTGCCGTTTCAATAAAGAACGAAGTTTTGAATATGTAGATATATCTACATTGTGTTTAATTGCAAGTGTTGACTTCAACATTGAATAATTGGCCCATAATATTGAAGATTTCATCTTTAAACAAAGGTCTAGGAAGTATGCAATTAAACATTTTCCGTGAAAGAACTCGTGTTTTAACTCTTGCGATAGTCCATAAGACGTTTATGTGCATATTCATACTTTTCTCTTGATTTCTTTGGCAATAATTCTAATGAAGCAGTATTCACTGCCTCAACCAGCTCTGGAGGAGTCCCAGAAATGGAAAATTCATCATCACTTATCATTTTATACTGTTTTGCTTTCGGAAACACCAACAAATAAATTTACATGCGTCAAGTTTGACAATTAATATGTTTCCATAGCAACGCAACCAATTTTATTACGAATTTCGTAGCACCATTTATTTGCGAATAAAATTATTCGCGATTTTTTCAAAATTAATCAATATCTGTCGATTTTTAAACGATTTTCGGAAAAATACTATGTTTACCTCGTAGGGAAAGCCACATTCCTGGACTCTGTGTTGTCTTCCAGCAATATTAGGCATTTCCTACTCGGCAAACAATGTACTATTAAGCAATCTAATTATGCGTATTATCTTTGCAAATTTTTACTTTAAATTCAGAGAGCGATTTTAAAATTGGATCTCTTTTAGATAAAAAAAATTATTCATTACGATATTGGTGCTGACACGCGCCCGTAGATCCTAGACTAACGCGAAACGGAAAGGAAAAACCTTTAGTAAATTGTTCCTCTTCAAAAACGGGATACTTTGCCAAAAACCCTTTGGCCTTTCGCATATTTCATGTATTGATTCACGCTGTCGTATTCATTGACGAAACTTGTGGACTTTTTGCAACGGTTTAGGTTAATTTTTTTTATCGCAGGAATCTCGGACATTGCATGTGGAATTTTATAAACATGTACGGTGCTATTTAGGAGCAAATTATACTTACTTTCGGGCAAACTATGGACTTTATTGCTATGACTAGCTTGGTTCACGATCCTTTTAAATATTCTTCTGTATGGGCTGCACAAACTCCCCTCAATTTATTTTTAGGCTGAGGTTTTTAGGGCAATCTTTCTGTCTTATCATTCTGTTCATTATACATTTTCTTTCCGGACGATTTTAGTATAACAACATGTTTATTTTAGGGATGAAGTAGGCCAAAGTAGACGAAAATATATGGAAACTGTCCTAGAAATATTGAGGAATTAGTCGGAAATAAGTACAATTGGTTTTATGGTTTGGCTAGACTTATTTACCATTATTCTTTAAATATCCATTCCAAAATGAATAAGTTGATATATAAGATTGTTTGTTAGTTTCCTTTAAATCCTCCTTTGAGGAAGGCTTGTTCTTATGGCATTCCCATTAAAATTTGTTTGACAATTTTTATAGAAACACGGACTGGCCACTTAAAATGCATACCCTGTATACAGGGTGTTATAGAAATGACGTATTATATTTAAATCGGTGACTCCTGGGGTGTCCTAGAGAAGCGCTACATATTTTATTTTTTTAAATCGAACGTTTAAAAAGTGGTGTAATTCATATATAGAACATATTACATTGCCCAGCTGGATAATAAACAGATGTTCAGGAACAATATTGCCAAAATGTTTAAAAGTGTAAAACTTTAGTTCCTTATAAAAATAAATATTTAGCTTACTTAGAAAGTAAATCCAGGACGCGATTAAGGAATCCAGTGCACAGACACTTTCAGTTCTTTTTTCTATGGGAAAATTCTATGCTCATCACGTCTCCTGATGATAGTGTGGGAGTGCATAATCAGCTTATCACTAAACCCCAACACTAACGCATAATTACACTTTACAATAACACACATAGAACAAGAGCACTTAATCATTTCGCAACAGAAATAATAAAAACGCTAATTTCTATGGGCCATTAACCCTTTACTAAAGATAAAATGAAACAATTATGTTAACAATTGACAGGAACTACCCTTTGAAATAAGGGTATAGTCCATCTTCGGACCAGTCGTCGGACTTTCTTTCCGAGAACTCTCCGCTACTAGAGCCAGCGCGGTTGCCATTTCCGAGACTATAATTATACAGGAAAGTAATATTATAGAAGGAAATTCGGCAATTTATGATAGTCGCTTATAAAACATCGAAAGTGGCAACGCTGTAATTTTAAATATTAGCCCGATTGTCCACAATCAGCTGTTTAAAGAAGCCGGTCGATATCGATCGAGAGAACCAACGTGTTATTTATTTTTAAAATTTTTATATTTTAAATACATTATTTCCCAGACAATAAGGGTGTATTTTTGTCTACACAGTACCACTTTAAAATACTAATTCAGATTGAACGGCACTTAGATGTGTTGTGACGCGAAAACTAATGTGATTTTGTGATGTGAGTACTTGGTGTTTTTTATAAATTAAGTTGGTTTTAAATAAGTCCGAAAAGGTAAATAAAATTGCATTTTTTTTTCTAAAGGGTAAATGGCATTTATAAACTTTTAAGTTGTCCAGATCTGACAGGTGTCATTCGAATTGAACAAATGAGAACATACCTGTCCAATTATAAACTCCGCGGCGGTTCGTTCGAGTCAGTTCAAGTTTATAAATCAGAGATTGTTTTCCAGCGAACTGAACTGATCGTAAAAGTTTATAATAAAGTACCATGAAAAATAAACAACTTGCAATCTGTTAAACGGTTATTGACTTTCTACAGAGTTTACCCTGACGATATGACAACACTGTTCAAGCTTGATTCACTGCCATATGTTGCTGTGTTTACCTTCCGAACAGGGGCACCATGTGGTAATTTTTGGTTTGACATAAGGTCATGTACAGGGCATATTAAATTGAAGCGCCATTTTTGGATATTTTTCTTCAATTTGTTTTCGTCTCAGGAATTTAAATATAATACGTCATTTCCATAACACCCTGTATAACCGAAGTACGTAATATACGAGCATACCACACAATCGCGAAACGACGAAAAACTTTTACCAACTCAGCCGAATATCCGCAAACGGCAAACTAACTTTTCCACGCCGGAACATACTGTCCATTGTGGCCGAATAATGGAAAAACTGTTTTCCTATTTTCCAATGGGAAATAGTGGAAACAGTTAAAAATAGAATAGCGGAAAACGTCCGCTATGCACATTTACTTTATGGGAAAAAGTTGCTTAATTGGAGTAAAATTTTAATGGAAACTAGTAAAACTATACACGGGGAACTCGAATGCACGGACGTGGAAATGAAACAGGCATTATTTCTAGATCACCAGCCCATTAGAAAATACCATTTTCTCACTACGTAAATAATTACGTTAATAACTATAATTTTCCAGGATTATACACGACCCTTGCCTTCTGCTAGTTTGTCAAATAACGTCCTAGAAGGTAATACCTGCAACTAAATATCGCACTTTAAAAATCATGCTTAGGCCATGTCAGTGATATTTCAACCCTTTTAAGACGATCCCATGCATAGCGCCGATGGCGAGCGTCGTCGTCGACGTCGCGACGCTCGGCCAGTCAGTGTGCCGTCGTTTCTCCACCAGGAAGTTGCAAATACTCGACGGGGTAGTCCCCTACGTGACTCTCCACCCCGGTGAAGCCGATTTCGTAACGTCTCGCTCTTCATAAAAGTTTTTGGACGGAATTATTGTAATTTTTAAATGAGGAAGGACGTATTTATCAAAATTTTGAGAGTATCTTTAAAGTTTGTTACTTATTAATAAACAAATCGCATAGTTTCGATTTAAGTGCAAGGAAACGAAAAAGTTTTTTGTACGCTTTTATAAATTTGAAAGCTACTACTACTAAAAACATTTCTTAAGGTTGGAAGATAATCCGCGAAGAGCGTCACCGTGGGCTTCAGGCCTCTATACAAATGCAGCCTCCATAGACACATGTTCGAGATAGGCAGGTAGGTGATTAAAAATACACAAACAGTATATGTATGTCGATGTACAACACTAAAATGCATTATATGTTTAGTTATTCTTTTACGAAAGTAAGTGTTTTTCACACGCAAGCCAAGGAAACTTACTTTTCTCACTTGTTGCATAATGATTACCCACTTAAACAACCAAATAGTACCGCGCGTTTTTTTTTTTAAAGATGCTTACCTAATTTCTATGGAATTCTTATATATTTACCCAGATTACTCTATCCGAAACAATTGTTTATATATTATCATGCGGTAAAGTTTTTATCTTCTATTTAACATTCCAGCCATCATGTTTATGTATAATGAGATCTTTTCTTAAAATCCCAAGAAATAGGGAACTTTACATCTATAAAAAATAATTGCGGCGCTTAGCGTGCATTAAGATGGTTTACTTTGATACGCCATCTTTATTTATAGGAAATTTTTAGTTATTATTTATTAACTACCAGTTTGTCCATCATTTTAAAAGATCTGGGCTTCAAATACAAAAAAAACGAACAAGCTGTCCAATAATGTTTCAAAAAGATGGCAATTGTTTAAGGGAATATTTAAGACACAAAAAATCGTCATTGTCAAGGCAAGTTGTTTTTCTTGACGAAACATGGATATATGCAAACGGAACTTCAACAAAATCGTCTTGGCAGGATGATTCGAAACATTGCTATTCCAGTACCTGTGAGATTGCCGCCCTACCATTGCCATTACAACGCAATTGAATTGATATGGGGTATGTCGCAAGACTACAACATCGGTTCCTTTTAGAACCAAAACTTAATAAAAAAATAATTCGTAAAACTAATTTGCCTAAATACTATAAAAGCTAAACAATAATATTGTTCTTTGCCTAAACTAATTTTTTATTTACTTTAAATTGCTTTATTTAGAAAATACCTAAAATATAATTTATTGTTTGAGAGCCCCCGACTACCCTGGTCGAGGGTTTTTATTGCTTAGCGGACTTCATACACATACTTTACTTGTGCTTGCGTGAAGTTGTTCGTCGGCTGCCGATGTTTCAGAATTCGCAGTAAGGACTATATGTTAAGTTAAACATGCACTCTTCAGTCGGAAAGGACAACTTTGTACCAAAATAATTTGGAGAGCTGTGTTCTTTATTTAAAAATATTGCATCATCACTACATTAGTTGAATTCTTGGTAAATTTTACAAATATTTGAAATCAGATAAGTTTGTCTGATAACGCAATGGCATTAAAATAAAAGTCTTACTATTTCATTAAAAAATTTCAATTCCATCTCATCATCAGTGGCGTGGCGGTTCTTCCACAGGAGCACATGCGCACGTGCACCCCCAAAACGAATAAAAATTATTAATTTATATTCATTGAATATTATTTATCGTATAAAGTCCGACCCTCCCTAACATTTTATCGTACCGTCAAACTAAAGAAGTCCAACCCTTCCTCGTCAAACCAAATTGTATAGATCCGGCAACCGTGCCTCGGTCGAGGTAAATAACGATTATGACTAGACTTGCTTGCACTTGCGATTAAGTAGTGCAGTCTCTCTGTAGTAACAGGTGGCGGGTGGCAGCGGGGGATAGCGGGGCTATGGCGATTTAACATCGAAAAGGCGCACAGTTTTTGTGTGCACCGGCGCTGTTGTCTGTTCGTGCATCTAGTTAGAAATTCGAGCGTGTATGTTTTAATATTTTAATATTATATATTTATTAAGTTAAAATGAATAGTTGACGGAGGACTATTTAAGAAATAACATTAACTCTTTGAGTTTGGAGCAAAAAATTGAAGTGAAGAATGCGGGAACACCTAAACCCGAAATTAATTTAAGACAGACCACAAAGGGTAAATCTAGGGACTTTATTAGGAAGTTTAAAAATGAAATATATGAAGAGCAATTTATAGAGGGTATTCCAAACTTAATGAGGCTGTTATTGATCAATTTTCTAGAATTAAGAACCGAAGAATGGACTTTACGTTTAAGCACTATTGTGTAGGGTCGATAAATGTTGTGTATTTCGATATATGATACTCGATATGATTTTAAACCATTTTATTTAAGGATTTAAACTAAAAAACACTGAAAATATGAAGAATGCCAACTTGTTAGTCTCGTGGCTCGATTCGTTCTCGTCATAAACCAGTTAACTATTGTTAATATGTTTTACCTAACGCATTTTCTTATTACTTTTTTTCTTTCTACATTTAAAACGCCTAGAAAGTAATTGTTTGGTCGTTACACAAAAATAAAATTTTAAAAATAATTTCACCATACGAACCCCCTCTATCATAGGTCACGAGCCGCCACTGCCCATCCTATAATACAGATTTTATTTATCAAATGGAAGAATATGAAAAAAAAATCGTACAATAGGGCTTCCTTGGACTTGATAGGCACGCGTTTCAGAAATCCTTAAAATTCTTGACGAAAAGGTGCTATTTCCTTATCGAGAAATTGTCCCATTGCTTACCCGATGGATGGCGCTTGAATAGTTCCACGTCCTATTCCAAACTTAAGAATTTATATTGGATAACCTTTTCTGAAAGGCCTACTATATCTATCATTCCATTGGTATGCTTTCTTTTTCCACTTGTAACCGTTGAAAAAGGTTTCAAATAAATACATTTCGATTTCTAGCCATTTTTTAAAGACCGTTGGATACGGAGAGCGGAAATTTGGCATGGGTATGGTTATTTACGAGCAAGACATAGACGGTTACACTGCATATCATGTAGACCTATCGGTGAATATTATAGGACGAACAGCCAATCACTTGTTGCTTTACAAGAACTCGACGGCCTGTCTGCTTCTAACAGGTCTACGCAGTAAAACAATTTGCAGCAGCGATATTATTAAGGCCTGCAGGTTGCTAAATAAAACCTGTTGGATACTGCACAGTTCCACTGCAGTAGAAACAGATTGATGGTCTGCTACATCGTAAAAAAATTGGTTGAATTTTATGACATAAATATAATATTAACTCTTACATGCGTTTCTTTAGTCCGTATACAGGGTGTTCCTTAATGACGTGCTAATATTTCAGGGTGTGATTCCTTAGGTCATTTTATAAAGAAAAGTTCATATGAACATATGTCCGCAACGGCTTAAATTTTTGGCTACAGGGTGTTGAATTTTTATTTTTTAAATGGTTATTTTTTAATATCTCCGATAGTACTTTAGATAGTATTTTCAATTTTGGTATGTGTTAATAGGATATAGAACCACATATTTTAGTTGGAAAAGTTGTTCAATTGTTCCACCAGTGGCGTCCCTGCAAACATGTCCTCTGATATTTTTTACAAAAAAGATGGTACGCCACTGACATTTTTCCATGTGGATATTTTTTCTGATTAGCCCAATCAATTCTACATGAAAACGGTCTCTTGAGTTTTTCTCGTCAGACGCACCGTTCTTGATTAAAACCACAAAATTCATATTGAAACTCATTATTATTAACATTGATAAAATAATTAATGATAAAATTTGCAAATTTAGGAGTTCTACTAAACAGAACCGCAGAGGCTGCTGAAAATATCGGTAAAAGATAGTCAAATCAGCAACCTGTCTTCGATGGTCTAGTCTAGGCTGTCCAGGTTCTTCGTCGGCTCGTGGCCTCCGATCATACGAATGGCGCTCCTTTCGAGTAGCCGAACAGTATGCTTCCGAGAGTTTGTTCCAAACATGAGACCACTGTTCTAGCGCTGGACGAATATGAGCTTTGTTGAGGTGTATACAACTTTGTGGTCGAGAAAACTAGGTACACCAAGTTTCTGCGAAGCTGCTTCGGCGATGGCTACGACGTGGTTATGCCAAAACATGTTTCCTCCCGGATTGACGTCTGCTACGTCTTTCCTGTCTGATCTGTGAACCTATTGGCGTAATTGGCAAAATATCTAATATGTATACGAATTGAAGTTTTTGACTTCTATTTGGGACTTTTTTTTACCGTGTAAAAGTGGATTGAAAGTCGCTTGGTAAACGACAGCCCAAGGCAAGATTTCTTGCTACTATTGATTGGTTTATTATCGAGATAATGCTGTCTTTTAATTTGTTAGTGTCCTTTGAATTAACGCAGTTAAGATTTCAATTAGATGGATCGTTTATATTTGCTACAATCTAACGAGAACAGGAAGTCGTACTTTTCGCACCGTAGCGAATACCTCGAGAACGGCAAAGATGTCTTATTATCTAACTATAACCGTGCCAAATATCAGCCCTCTATGATATTTTCATTTCAAAATGACTTTTTAACGATTTTAAATACAAATAATTTAAATTATTTTATTCATACAGAGTGTTCGTTTCGAAATGTGTCATCTGATACCTCACGAACCAGTGACCATCTAGCTGACCATGCAGTCTGCCTGCACGACCCATAAGCTTTACAAGATTTCTGTTAAAATGTCATAAGTTCGTTTACATGTTAAAATTCTATCGGATCTATTCGATCGAGACGCTTTTAAACAATCTGTGAAGCTTCTCGGTTTAGTTCCCTGGCAAGGGTAGATGTTACCCTTCAAATCTTAAATGGGAGGGGTGGTTCAAGAGCGAATAGACGGATACAAATATTTTTCTCGCAATTCGACACTGTCTAGGCATGCCAAATTGTCGTTTAAATCTTTTTCCACTACCCAAGTAGCTTTTTTAGACACAAATTGGACCACAATTTTTGAAGGGCATGTATGCTTTTTTTTTCTGATTTTTCGTCATTTTTGTTACGCTCGGTTCGAAGTAGTTTAACATATTTAAATTTCCGCCCTTGGATGGCGATTCTCGCCCATATAGTGACGACTAGTAAAAAAAATTGATCCATTTTGAAAATTTATATCTCGCTTAGTGGCTGATATATTAGTTTGAATTTGGAATATGTTTTTAAGCCATTCTTTCCCTTTCGACCTGTCCAGACCGCGGAAGGGTATGTTTTCGGAGAAAAAAGTTATGAATTTTCTAGTACGACCCTGCACGCGACGATTTCACCCCTAACGACTGACGCACAAATAAAATACTTCTAGACTTTTAAATAAAAAACTAATCATTTTTTCGACATCTACGTACCGATCTTAGTATATAAGAATATTTTGAAGATATTTCGTGAGATGAAATTTTTCGAAAATGCTTTTTTTCTGATTTTTCGTCATTTTTGTTATGCTCGGTTCGAAGTAGTTTAACATCTTTAAATTTGTCCCATTTCCCGGTGAAATATATGTTATTTTATACGAAATTTTCCTGGCTATCCGAATCCGCCGAGCAATATGCCGTACGACGTCTCCCTGAATTTTGACGGGCATTTTTTCGGACCCTTGTTTTTTCCTTTCGACCGTGGATGGCGAAAAAATTTTCTTTTTGAATATACCATCCAAATAATTTTTACGGCTTCCAATGGGATCAGAAAGGGGGGGAAAATTTTTAGTTCGATCCATTTCCGCCCTTGGATGGCGATTCTCGCCCATATAGTGCCGACGAGTAAAAAAAATTGATCTATTTTGGAAATTTATATCTCGCTTAGTGGCTGGTATATTAGTTTGAATTTTGAATATGTTTTTAAGCCATTCTTTTCCTTTCGATCTGTCCAGACCGCGGAAGGGTATGTTTTCGGAGAAAAAAGTTATGAATTTTCTAGTACGAACCTGCGCGCGACGATTTCACCCCTACTGACTGACGCACAAATAAAATTCTAGACTTTTAAATAAAAAACTAATCATTTTTTCGACATCTACGTACCAGAAGCGATAGTTACGTTACATTTACCATAATGTATCTAAAAATGCTGCTTGGGTAATACCATAGTTTATTGAGTAGAAATTTCCAAGAAATCGGTTTCCAAAAATGGATCGATACATACCCGCTCTAGAACTACCGATAGACACACTATTCATATACAAAAGACGACAGTACCATGGTCGGTACATACGTGGTACTCGGTCGGGTACTTCCTACACACAGGTGTACTTTTTTCTGTTCGCACAATCGGACAAAGGCATACTCTTTTCAGCGCATTCACTCACGTCTGCTTCTATGTAATTGCATATAGTCGTAATGAGGTACGATAAATTTCTTGCCTGTATTTGAATGTGATGTCGGATAATTTGACCAGTAAATCATGTAATAAAAGTGTACATTTTCGTATTCTCAGGAGCTGTAACAGCACGGTGACTTAAAGGAAGAAGGGAGGAATGTCCACAATTACGATAATTTGAAAATAATGCAAATAAAAAAAAAATTCCCTAAAGAACGAACAGACACCTAACAAAGATATCAAAATCCAACAAATACAGACGACGAGCAAGGCCGCGAGGCCCAATCCGTCGCGATCAGTTCTGGTCTAACTCAACTAGTAGAAGAACCAACGCGGATTCCAGACCGAGCTGGAGATTTTGCTAGTCTTTTCTTAACGTCAAATCCCGACCTATATACAGTCACCGTACAGCCTCCGTTAGGATCTTCCGATCACAAACTTATTTCAATTCTAAGCGAACTACCAATTAATTCTGAACAACCTCCTAAACCTCGCAGGATATGGCATTACAGATCGGCCAAGTGGGATGACCTGAAAGACCATTTTCGCACTTTTCCTTGGATGAGCGTATGCTTCTCTTCTGATGATCCATCCGTCTGTGGTCTGTGAGCATGGAAGCATTTATCCCCTCCTCCCAAAAACGCCCTTCCAACGGCAAGCCCTGGTTTAGCAAGGATTGTGAGTGGGCAAAAAATCTGGCTTACCGACAGTGGCGTAAAAACCCTACCACTGAAAATCGTGCCATCTTTGTTACCGCTCGAAACCAATGTAAGCTAACAATAAATCAAAACAAAGAAGCCCATAACGTGAGGATCAAAAACAAACTTCTTGCAGTCCAAACGGATCAAGGTCCTTTTGGTCAGTCGCTAAGGCCGTCAGCCAAAATTTCACCAAATCAACTATTCCACAATAGCATCCACAGCCGGAGACGACAAAGCAAACTTACTTGCTGAACTATTTTCTTCGCATTCCACGGTAGATTTCCAGGGAAGAACACCACCCAACATTCCTGCAGTTCAATCCGAAATAACCGAAATCGTGTTCCGTCAGCGTCCCGTCAAACGAATCCTGAAAGGACTCGACGTCAAAAAAGCTACTGGTCCAGAACAAATTCCTATTATAGTTCTCAAGAGATGCGCCGATGAACTAACACCAGTATTTTGTAGACTTTTCAACTTATCGTACAAAAAAGGAATATTTCCATCTTACTGGAAGACGGCACGAGTCCAGCCTATCCCAAAGAAAGGTAAGAGAACCCTGCCTAACAACTATCGACCAGTCGCATTTCTTTCAGTTATATCAAAAGTAATGGAGAAAGCTATTAACCAACATCTCCTGGAAGGCTTCAACGTTATCAGCGACCATCAATAAGGTTTTCGGAAGTCCAGATCAACTGGAGATCTTCTAGCTTATGTCACCCATATTTGGAACAGCGCAATCGAACATCATGGGGAGTCTCGGGCTGTTGCACTGGATATTTCTAAAGCTTTTGATCCTGTTTGGCATGAGGGGCTTCTAAGTAAACTGCGATCTTATGGTATGCCCAGTCGATTCTGTGCATGGTTGTCTAGCTTTCTTAATGACCGCTCTCTGCAAGTGGCGATTGACGGATTTCTCTCAGACACCTTCACCATCAATGCCGGTGTTCCTCAAGGGTCCATATTGTCTCCCACACTCTTCTTACTCTACATTAGCGACCTTCTAGTGAAAACTAAAAATCCGATATTTAGTTTTGCTGACGATAGCACACTTATCTCATCTTTCTCTTTGAATGCGCAAACATCGGCTGCCGACGCACATCTTCGCAGACAGCAAACTCGACTTAATTATATTCCCAATCTTCAATAGTTTTATGAATGTGCCAAAAAAAATACATGATTTTTTTACTTCTTCACGCGGTGTCCGATTTCGCTAAACCAACAAATGTATTTGAACACAGCGATCTTCGTTATTTTAACTTCTCGAGTATTCGGATCGCGATGATTTGCTAAAAATTGTGTGTACACACCTAACGATGTCATTTTCGTATAGACAAGACGGTTTTATTGGTCATTATGTAATTTTTATTGCCGAATGTGCAAAATGTTACACCAACTATAAGCTCTTGACCCGCTAAAAGCAGAAGCTATTATTATTATTATTATTATTACGCATTATCCTTATCAGTGGCGCATCTGAAGTAGCGATTATTATTATTATTATTATTATTATTATTATTACATATTATCCTTATCAAATCAAATCAAAATATGCTTTGTGGTCTTAAGAAAATTGTTCTTGTTAACAAAGCTATATAAAAGAAAACTATTTAGAAAACATGAATCAAAACAGAAAAAGTATATGAAAAATACAAATACATATAAATGAAATATAACAACAGTTGATAAAACAATTAGACCATACATATATAATAAAATAACTCTGACAAATCAAAACCACATAATATACTAAATTAAAATACCGAATTAAGTCAGGAAAACAATAAGCAAAAATTGAACAGGAAGAAAAAGACGCACAGTGACTATAAATCATCATTATAAAATTCCTGAAGGGCATAGTATATGGTCTAGTGATTAGTTTGCTCTTGAATTTTAAAAAATAATACTAACAAAAATTATATACTATACTAAATATAAATATAAACATAAATATACAATATATATAAATAAAGTACTATTTTTATTTTTAATTCAATATAGTATTATACATATTACTTTATATTTATAGCTACTGTAGACATTTCCTGGGCATTAATTGTTATTCCTGTCAGATTCTGTGTCGACACAATATTTTGTTCAATATTTTGAACTTTGTTCTGCTCGCACCGTCGCTCAAAGTTTTACATATTCTTTTTAAACGTTTTTCTAGATTATTTTCTGCAATTTCTCGTAGTTCTGACGGAGTACAACATTTTTATTAACTTTAATAATATATTTATTTTTAATTATGACGGATGGGACGAAGCTTTGTTGTGTTCAATTGTTTCTATCATGGCATATTTGATACTTGTAACATTTTATGAAATTGTAAAAGTATTGCCAACCCAAAAAGAAAATAATATTCAAATGGAAAAAATCTACTATATTTTTTAAAGTTTTTCAGACTTTAAAGACCCAAATAGAAAATGTATTATAAAATACACGGTTCATAAGACAATTAGAGCACTTGTACTTTAGAAAACCCCTCGCCTTACGGGTTGTTTCTTAATTTAAACGCGTGCTTTAAGATAGTGTCTTATGAAACTTGTATCTTAATATACTATTAACAAACTAGTGACTAGAGGATACTATTATAGAACTCCTGGAGAGTCCAGTACTATTCGAAAAGTTAGTGGAATGTGGTTTTGATACTTTCAAATATTAGAGAATTCTTTGTCAGTGTTGATTTCGGAATTGGAAGAGGTATGTACATCATTTCGATTACGCGTGTTATACGAGCTGCTGTTGGGAGAATGGCAAACCGTTTCAAGAATGAAGATTCCAATTACAGTTCAAATTCTCTTTCTAATGAATAAAGGTTTACAATATTCACGTTGCACTTATTATTATCCTTATTATCCAGTGGCTCATATGAACTGCTTGGGTTTGTCCCGATCCCATTAAAAAATAACGTAATTGAACCAAGGCCAAGGAAAGAACGTTGCATTAAAATCAAAGACTTGTTATATTTAATTTCTTTTTGTTTCATCAACAAAGAATCAAATTGCACTCGTGACTCGTTCTTAGCCTTTTCAATTTTTTAATTGTCTTTATTGATTGTTAGGTCTGATGATGCCCGTATAAGGGCGAAACATATGTCACCGTTTATATACAGGGTGTCCGGGAACATGTGGGAAATCTCCCGGATATGAAGAAAACACGTGAAAAGAATACTATAGGTTCATATAAACTTCTTTCGTATCGGCCTCCTCTTCGGAGATATGGGCTCCCAAAGAGCACCAATGGAATTAAGTTTTTTACACATAATTATTGAACCACCTGGTATATTTCAATTATTTTTTAATATGATGTATACCAGGTAAGACCCGTCAAATTACTACCCAAGAAACTGTTGTGAATTACTCACAGCTGCAGGGACGGACTAGCTGTAACACTCATGGGCCATTTTTTTTTACGCCCTGTATGATGAGATCTTTGGACAATGTTTTTTACATACCTTTAACTATTGGCTAAAAATTAAGTACTCTTCATTCATGACGCTAATCCTAACCGTTTTCAAGAAAACGTCATTTATTTACACTGAGTCTCCTAACTGCTCATGGGCTAAATATGAAAAAGCGGAATCTTGAAGGTTGAACATTGGATCGGAACAAAGATGTATCTTTTATTGAAATACCCGAAGCACATGATGTATATGAAATGCCGTTTTTTCGAAAACGGTTAGGATTAGCGACATGAATGAAGAGTACTTAATTTTTAGCCAATAGTTAAAGGTATGTAAAAAACATTGTCCAAAGTTTTCATCATACAGGGCGTAAAAAAAATGGGCCCATGAGTGTTACAGCTAGTCCGTCCCTGCAGCTGTGAGTAATTCACAACAGTTTCTTGGGTAGTAATGTACGATTTGATTCATGGCGCTACAGATGACGACGCACGTTCAGTCTTTCCCCGCTTCAACTGTATCTAACTTAACTAACGGGCGACACAAATAATAATCGATGTTGAAATTCAACATTTAAATACATTGTCTGCAACGGAGGAAAGTTACTTTTGTTATGCAATTCGTACAATGCCTAGGAACATTGACAAGACTTAAAATAGTAAAAAATTTAGGCTAAACAATACCATAAAAGATATTTAAGAGTCTTTTAATATACAAATTCGACTCTAAACGCCATTAAAGCCAGTAATAAAATGTTTACGGCATTTTATAATTCCGTTGAACAATATTCGAGTACAGATGAATTAAGACATCTAGAATTTCTAGCGCCTTAATTTTCACATAAATTTTAGGACCACCCTATATCTTTACGTATCTCGAGGCATGTAAATAAATAATGCGCTTTATATATGTAACTGTAAATTATTCTTATAATGTAACAGGTCTGTGATTGTGATATCTACAGGGGAGAGTATAGACAGAGGCTCACATCCTGCATAGAATGCGAACCCAATGATCGCGAGCATGCATGAGCACATCAACGTATGTATGCAAATGATTTTTTTTTTTTTATGATCAAACACAAGCACTATAGGAAAAATCCTGTCGGGCACTCTGGGAGTGGTGCGTGTGCGCAAAAATCGATTCACGTTGGTTTTGAATCGTTGGAGGTTATATTCGTTGGGAAAAACGACCTCGGGAAGATCGTTCAATAAGGATGAAGTCCTCCAGATAAAATAATTCTTAAATAATCAAGTTCGAGGAGTACTAAGCTTAACCACATATGGATGGGGGGCAGTGGTTCGTCGTGTATTTCGCCTATTCGTCGCTCTGGGCGGAATTAAGAAAGCAAGGTCAGCCGAGCACTTTCCATGAAAATATCTGTAAAAGAGAGTCAAATCCCCAACCTTCCGTCGATGTTCTAGGCTGTCGAGGTTCTTCGACAGCTGGTGGTCTCCAATCAGACGAATGGCCCTCCTTTCGATGGAATCCAGTAGCCGAAGAGTATGTTTGGGTGCAGAGCTCCAGACATGAGAGCGGTACTCTAGTGATGGTCGAATCTGGGCTTTGTATAGTGTCAAAAGTTGTTGAGGTGTGTACAACTTTCTGGTTCGGAAGAATACACCAAGTTTCTGAGAAGCTATCACAACGTGGTTATGCCAAGACATATTTCCTCCCAGATTGACGCCCAGCAAATTAATAGATGAAGCCAGTGGGATTGGGTGTTCGTCCATGACTATATCCGGTTCTGTAATGTTAACCTTTTTAGAGAAAACTGCTGCCTGGGTTTTTCTAGCGTTAAATTTGACTTGGTTACTGTCAGCCCAAGCGTGATACTTCATGCTGTCTGCGAAGATGTGCGTCGGCAGCCGATGTTTGCACATTCAAAGAGAAAGATGAGATAAGTGTGCTATCATCAGCAAAACTAAATATCGGATTTTTACTTTTCACTAGAAGGTCGTTAATGTAGAGTAAGAAGAGAGTGGGAGACAATATGGACCCTTGAGAAACACCGGCATGCGTCAATCGCCACTTGCAGAGAGCGGTCCTTAAGAAAGCTAGACAACCATGCACAGAATCGACTGGGCATACCATAGGATCGCAGTTTACTTAGAAGTCCCTTATGCCAAACACGATCAAAGGCTTTAGAAATATCCAGTGCAATAGCCCGAGACTCCCCATGATGTTCCATTGCTTTGTTCCAAAGATGGGTGACATAGGCTAGAAGATCTCCAGTTGATCTGGACTTCCGAAAACTTGCCCCCCCCCCCCCCCCCATAAGAGCTCAAAATGACGGTGGAAACTATCGAATGTCCCCGGTAAATCAATAGATTTTTTCCACCTATCGGTTAGTAAGAATAAAGCATGTGTCACCTACATAACATGTTTCTATAATAAGAAAGTTTCTTCAGTACTTACCGACTTTACTTTGAAAAAAGATAAGCGAATGACAGCTCCGATACAAATTGTAAGGTAATTAAAATATTTTGATAATTCCCTTCTTATTCTGGGCTAATTATTTTTCTAGTCGATATATCGGTATGTGTAGTGGAATTATGTCCTTATACGATTTTTATTCGTTTTCCAGTTATAGCGCAAGGAATACAAATAAGCAAAGTTTCGAACATTAACATTTTTTTTTAATTATAGCGTCCTTTCCATAAATGTTCAACAAAATGGCTCCCTCGATCTCTAAACATATTCTGCTTCGTCTGCGAGAGGCGCCTGTTGCTCTGCTGATTGCCGTAAAACTTAAAATTACTCATCAAAAAATAACGAAACAGGTACCAAATGACTTTGTAATAATGATAATAATAATAATATTTACAGCTAGTTGTATACCTTATGACACTCGCAGGTATATTCATAAAATTTTCACACCTTGACAATAAAGGAAACAAAGATGTTTATTTTGGGTTAGGTACTTACTTCTTCAGTTAATTTCGTGACAGTACATCCGGCCTCAAAAAATAGAAAGTATATTATCATTGACATTGAGCGGTGTTCGTTTGGATTTTATATCCACTCCTGTGTAGCAAGATGATACAAACTATGCTGTAACCGACAAGGATAGAGCTAACGGCCTAGGACCTGTGGAGAATTTCGGCGTTCGAACAGTTGAAGAACTATTGTTGAATCTACCTGTTTGAAGGTAATATTTGACTTTAGCACCTGGTTTCTATCGAGTGATTCTCGGAAATATTGGCACTTGCCTTAGTATTACCGTATCCCTTATGTTTGTTCTTTTGTACGGCGAACAAATTTTGGCTCTACTTAACAGCGAGAAAAAGTTAAGGTAATTTTTTCGAGCCGCTCTTCTCTTTTAATCCCTTTGGCGCCGAGCCAGGTAAGTTAATTAAAATCATTAGGTGTGTGAGAAATTATTTAGGCGCTTAATCCGACCAAAAATTAATAGTTTACCAATAAAATAGTCAAGATTGACATCCATAAACAAATTATGCTGTTCTTTTAAGTATTAAACCTTAATTCTTTTCACACTATCGGTTACCGAACGAATTAAAAGCGGGATCACGTCAAAACAACAATTATATTCGTATTTTATAAGTTCATAAAGAAGAATTAAATTTTTAAAGAAAGTTACATTTTTTCGGTTGTGGGCTCAAGTCACAACATCAATGAAGGATTTAAATTCGGGATTATGGCGGTAATTTTCGGTTTTGATCGTTTCTATGTGTTCGTTGTTCAAGCCCAAATATTTTATATTATACAATTTATAACCGTTAGATTTTAGTGGCCTTCAGTGGTACACAGAAAATATTCCAGCGATCGAGAAATTTAGAAACCATTGAGCCCCTCCTATGGAGGAAAAGTTCTATTTTTCTCCCTACAGGGAGGGAGGAGATCGGAGTTTTACAACCCTTACTTCTTGTTTATTTCTTCAAATTGTCAAAAAAGAAATTAAATACATCGTAAATTCACTGAGAAATTCTAAACGAAATACAGGGTGTTATGGAAATGACGTATGATATTTAAACCGGCAATTTCTGAGATGAAAACAAATCGAAGAAAAATGAACAGTGTCGTCATATCTTCAGGGTAAACTCTTTAGAAAGTCAATAACCGTTTGACAGATTGCAAGTTGTTTATTTTTCAGGGGGCCACTTCCATAACACCCTGTATATTATAGGCGGTTGGTCCCAAGATTTAATAATAAACTTATATCCATCATAAAATATCAATCAAGCTTAAATAATAGTGCGTTTACCAACAGATTCTAACATTTTTTTATCGGTGCAATCCAATCGGCCAAAAGGCAGCAATTTGAATTTAATGATGGCCTTTTACATCGGCCAATCAACGGCAAATTATAGACCTTAAATTAAATCAAAGAGTGCGGGCTCCGGTTTTGTTTTATTTTGAAAAATTTCGGCAATAATTATTTTTTAGGATGGGGGAGCTCGCGTATAGCATTAATGTGTGCACTCGAACGGGACCCATTTCCGAAAAGTTTGATTTTTAAAAATATTTTTGTCCATTACGATTGTCAGATGTTTTTTTTTGCTTTTAAAAGCTTTTAATACTCTAGCAGTTCTCGCTATTTGTAAGTTTCTTCAAAATATAAATCATTTTCAACCATAAAATTTTGAATTTATGCTTGTCTATGTATTATTAGAATTGGAAATGATTTTTGCTTGCCGACTATGATAACTAGCATTGTCCATTACAATGACGCTATTTTCAGATATATTTTTAAGGAGTTTATGTTTAAACCAATCTTCAAATAGTTGTGCGTCGGTATCTTGATGGTAATCTAAAGAAGAATCTGGTATGTTCTAAGCTGAAAGCAACAGACAATTTGGAACAAACCCGTTCTCTGAACCAGCATGTAATATTGTGATTCTCTTGCCTTTATTTGATGGTGCTTTGTTTTGATATTTTTTGGAAGAATCATCCCAACCTCTTCTTGGACTGTCATGAATATCGAACCATGTTTCGTCAAGGTAAATAATTGGACGATTTTCTTCTCTAAATTGTTTAACAGCTGTTAAATATTTTAAAGCTCCATTCCCGACACTTGAAGATGCCCCCCTGTCAGCACAAGTCCAAGGACGCCACATTCTACCACTAATAAGCCTAACTAAAAATTACTCGCCGGAAAACCGCTAAAGATTAAAATTGTTAAAAATCACTTTGTATTTATATATGCATCAGGCATAGGTATAAATTGAATTTGTATACCTGGTCCGGCTCTGCTCGAAAAGGTTTTAAAATTTGGGATTTCCTTATTTATTTTATGGTCGAAGGGATAAACAAAAATGTAGATAAATTTATATTTTTATTCAATACTTCGAAACAACATGGCAGAATAAAAATGCACCTAATATAAAAATAATAATTATTTGCGTAGATTACCTTTTCAATCATGTTCGCTTCAAAACTCAGCAAATTAGTAGTTAAAATGTTGTACCTGGTACTTACTGCTGTAATTTTATTCATAAATATGCTTGAGCAAACACTTAAAATAAGGTAGTGGTACTTAGTGTAAATATTATTTTGCAAAATGCATTTAAAGAAGCCGTACTTTCAAACTATTTCGTTTTTAAACACCTATTTGCTTTTACGAGGAAGAATATTCGGTGGGAGATTAGGATGATCATCATTATCATCCCCAATTATTATTTCTTGTATTCCTTTGTAAGTATGCCACAATTCTATCTCAATTTCAATTTTTATTTATGATCTGGTGGATGTGATTGTGAGTATCAATTCCAGTATGTATTTTTTCCTACGCCAACCTACGAAAATGACAAAAAAAGCATGGTTGTTTTTAAGGAAAAATATAGAAAAGGTAACCGAGAATTGTTGGGCAATTTATTTTCGATTTTTAAAATTATCAAGGTAGAAAGAATATCATACACTGTTGCTGCTGCTGACGATAGCACTTATCTCATCTTTCTCGTTGAATGCACAAACATCGGCTGCCGACGCACATCTTCGCAGACAGCATGAAGTAACGCGCCTCAACAAAGACCTGGAAGAAATTTTGGCTTGGGGTGACAGCAACCAATTCGAATTTAACGCTAAAAACGCCAGGCATCAGTTTTCTTTAAAAAGGTTAACATTACAGAACCGGATATAGTCATGGACGGACACGCAATCCCACTGGCTTCATCTATTAATTTGCTGGGCGTCAATCTGGGAGGAAATATGTCTTGGTATAACCACGTTATGCAATCGCCAGAATAGCTTCTCAGAAACTTGGTGTACTCTTCCGAACCAGGAAGTTGTACACACCTCAACATCTTTTGAGACTATACAAAGCCCAGATTCGACCATCACTAGAGTACTGCTCTCATGTCTGGAGCTCTGCACATACACATACATACTCTTCGGCTACTGGATTCCATCGAAAGGAGGACCATTCGTCTGATTGGAGACCACGAGCTGACGAAGAACCTCGACAGCCTAGAACATTGAAGACAGGTTGGGGATTTGACTCTCTTGTACATATATTTTCATGGAAAGTGCTCGGCTGACCTTGCCCTCTTAATTCCGCCCAGAGCGGCGAATATCAGAAATACACGACGAACCTATATGTGGTTAAGCTTAGTACTCCTCGAACTTCATTATTTAAGAATTCTTTCATCTGGAGGACTTCATCCTTGTGGAACGACCTTCCCGAGGTCGTTTTTCCCAACGAATATAACCTCCAACGATTCAAAACCAATGTGAATCGCTTTTTGCGCACACGCACCGCTGCCCTAAAGGATTTTTCCTATAGTGCTTGTGTTTGATCATAAATACGGCCAGGTAAGTAAGCTAATGTTCAAAAAATTGGGGACACTTTCTGGCCAAACAGTATCGTGATGGAAAGCCGAGAAAAACGGGTCCTGTACTAATGTTGACAATATCCAATGGCAGATGTTACCCTTAAAATCTTAAATGGGAATCATTTTAAAGGTTGTTTAAATCTCTATTTGGCTCCTTCTCTCTCACAGTGTATTTATATTATTAAAAATATCTAATAATTTTTTTCACGAATCAAAATGATTAGTTTCTCTTTGCCAGCCGTCACAACCAATAATAAATAGCAAGTAAATTGGCGCCGCCATAAATATTCGCCGCCATTTTGTTGTGATGGCGTGCACGTTCGGTGCTATTGAGGCAATTAAAGCAATAACGAGTATGATAGGTTAATTAGGTACCAGTACCTTGTTGGGTACCCAGTCGCATTATGTAAAAGGCAATGTTGGTACACGCCGAGCAATTTATCATGATTTATTAAATGTTTAATAAATCGCGTAAATTATTTTTACCGCGGTTTGGAAAAAATAATCACTTCGGCGTCCGTCGGTGTGTCATAATCGTGAACCACTTAACATAGACAGTAGCTGCGATAAACGAAAAGAGCGTCCGACGTACGGCGATCTGATATAGTCAAAATTAGGCCAACTGCACAGTACAAATTTGAAACAATTGTATTAATAACTGACTGAACTTTATTTTTTTTCGCGTTCTTTATACAACGTGTCCAAGATAAGGAGGGCCAGTACATGGTTCGCGGAAACCGTAAGAGATACGAAGTCGGTTATATGGAGGGAAAGTTGCGCATTTACTTGCCTAATAATATGCCGTTTAGAGAGTTTTAAAATTCCGAGTAGTTCCGGAGATATCCGGGAAAAACCGAGATTCTGAAAAATCGTTTTATTTTTTTCCTGGGTTTTTTTGAGATCGAATTCTAAAGTAAATTGCACTTTTACATTGCCACTTTTTCCGCTCTATCGAACAGCGTTAATTGTTTTGTAATCCGACGAGTCGTCTTCCAAGGGCCATTATCAACTTTCTTTTTTTTAAATACGGTCCTGTTTTTCTGATATTGGTATTTGAGAGCTTTTTCTTCTGAATGCAACGATGTATGACACATTGTGGTTTAATGACGTTTCGAGGGTTTTTTGAACAACATCAGGAAATTTTGGGATACGGTCCTGTATTTCTCCTAATTTTATAAATAATATCTCATAAGTAAGCTCTAAATTTTTTACTTATGTTGAACTAGTTCAATAAATAACAAATAATTTAATAAGAAACCACAAATAAGTTGCAGTCGGGAGAAAAAAAAGCTATCAAATTCCAATATCAGGAAAACAGGACCGTATTTAAAAAAAGAAAGTTGATAATGGCCCTTCGAAGACGACTAGTCGGATTACAAAACAATTTACGCTGTTAGATAGAGCGGAAAAAGTGGCAATGCAAAGGTGCAATTTACTTTCGAATTCAATCTCAAAAAAACCCAGGAAAACAATAAAACGATTTTTCAGAATTTCGGTTTTTTTCCGGATATCTCCGGAACTACTCGGAATTTTAAAACTTTCTAAACGGCATATTATTAGGCACGTAAATGCGCAACTTTACCTCCCTTTAACCGACTTTGTATCTCTTACGGTTTCCGAGATCCCTGTACTGGCCCTCCTTATCTTGGACACGTTGTATATTATTAATTTATATTAAAAAATCAATTGTCGATCTCACTGCATCCATCAAATATAAACAAAACGGACGCCTAAGAACAAATAAAATATTTTTTATTTTCTCGTTTATGTCGACCGATAAATTTTTTCGACTTTTCAACAAGCTCCGCACGATCTAAACGAATTAAAACCATGAGTGGCAGTATTTAATTATCCTTTCGCGGTTGACATGAGTAAAAAGGATTTTAATGCGTGTTGTACGCCAGTTAGAGGTGTCAAAACGCGTTCATGAACAGTACGAATGCCGCCTATCCATCGGGGGTTTGCGAGGTCACGGGGTCAGACTTTGTATTTAGCCGAAATTAGTCGAATTGGATATTTTATGCTTTTTAGTAATGAAAAAATAGATCGCTTACGGACAGAACGTAGCCCAGCCGACATGGCGTTCTTTAGACATGAACGTCAGGCTGTAGAAACCAACGAATACTTATAAACAGGAAGAAGACAAACAGCCGTGTTAACAAATCGAAGCAGGCATGAACAAACGAACAAACCCGGCATCCATTACGGCTGGCATCAGCTGACCAACGCACGTGCTTTTCAAATGTCACTTTTGTCGAACACTTTATTACTGTCAATATTTTAAAGTGACATTTAACCAACAAAAAACATTCAAACCCCTTTTATTTGGTTTACTAAGTAGTGAAAATCAAATATTAGGATTCTGACATGTTTTAAGCTGTAAATATCACTTTAAAATAATCCTTACACACTCTTATATAATTTTGTGAACTAGTAACGTAACTACAAAGAAAAATTAAACTTCAGAAATAAGCTTGTAAGTAGTGTTATTAAAAATAGGAAGTAAATCATAATTTACATAAAATATTTTACCATCTCCAACTGGGCTTTATGTCCTAGCAAATATTTCAAGCTTCAAGTCCTTATGGAACGACCTTCCCGAGGTCGTTTTTCCCAACGAATATAACCTCCAACGATTCAAAACCAACGTGAATTGCTTTTTGCGCACACACACCACTCTCAGAGTGCCCTGAAGGATTTTTCCTATAGTGCCTGTGTTTGATCATAAAGAAAAGCATATTTCTGGGCCCTATATGATTTAGGAAAAGAAATTATTATTGATGCTTACGCTCAGTAAAAATGACTAAATGAATATTTCAATTACAAATTACTCAGTTGCACCAAAAAGGAAACGACGTTTCTCGTGAGAAGATTGGAGAATTAAAAATTATTTTAAAATTTAAAGATGCTGCGTCTTCTCCACCAAGGAAGTTAGCTTGTTTAACAATTCGTGCTGTTCGCATTCTATGCCTGTCTCTGTCTGCAGCAACCTTCCCTAATTCAGTAAAGTGAGACAAATGTGACCAGGATCAAGTCGCCTGCATAAACACTCACTTTTTGGCATTTCATATTAACTCTACGTAAGTCTGATATTGACGCTTAAACGATAGAGTGAAACAGATAGATAAAAGTAGGTTATTTGTGAGCGTATGGAGCAGAGTAGGCTTAGCATCACTTCCAAGGCCTTCTTACGTGTTTCGATCCCCCCCATAAGCAGTCTCACCTGGCTGGTATAAACAGCATTGCCAGCGTTCGTAATAGATCTGTTACGGAAGACGTTGATTTATTAAGAACCTTAATCGATTACGAAATTTCAGTTCAATTTATTACGAAATAGTAATAGTAAGTTCCTGCTGGCAACTATAAATATAAAAAAACTGATATCTTTTCCGACACCCTGTAAAAGGAAACCCCAGATTTGCAACATGAAAGTTGTGTACGTGTAACACCATTTATAAAAATACGTAGTTTTGCAATTAAGAAATTAGTGTACAGTTTCACAATAAAGTCGGTTTCCCAACTGAATTCAAATAAATACAAAATTTTGTATACATTTCCCTGGGGTTCAAAGAGGTGTTTGCAACACGATAGTTAGGTAACATCTATAAAACATCCGAGTAACAAATTTCATTGCGGCAGTTTATAAAACAAACCTGTTAACACGTTATATTTTAGTGTTGCCCTGCATACCTTTCTAATGAATCCAGGTATGTGCTTCGATTTCGGTGCATTATTAAACAAATCGATAAATAAAGTCGAGATAGAGCTCGACATGCAATCAAGAAGCTGTACCATATAAGTGGACATGTTTTACTTGCAGTAAAATAGGTGTATAACTTGTAACAATTCAGTTTTTCCACATATATGTATATAACCATTATATTGCTAATACCATCTGCAATTACGTCCCCGCTATGGGCATCGAAGGGGTAATAGTGAGTTTGCGAAGTTCGGAAATTTCCTTGCGAAAGTAAACATTCAACAGGACCGGATTTCAACTTTTTTAATGTAAATTTCACTGGTTAGTTAGGAAAAGTGTTGCAATTAAAATTTCGATTAGTTCGAATTAAGACGGCGTTCCCTGCATACGATTTCTGACGATGTGATGATCCAACGGTGCCCTGATTGGTGTAAACTTTTGGTGCCAAATTCCGTCCGAATATTTGTAACAATCCACACGATGAGCTTTATTTTAACTTTCATCCGACGTCGTATGTTTCTTAATCTCACTTTTTTCTAAACCAGAAATTAAGAATGAATGACTATATTGACTATTTTGGGAATTATTATCAGCTACTAATGCACCAAATTAAAAATACATTAATTTTAAGGTTAGGTAGTGACCACATATATATTATATTGTATACGATTGTATCGGTTCCGGATAATGAGATAAGCACAATATTTTCGTATATATGTACATACCTGAAATACTTTATACCTGGTATTGATCCACGACTTTTGCAAAAAGGCACCAAGCACTTGTGTCCTTTTTATCTTAAACAAAACAAGCCACTAACCTATCAAACAGCGAATAACCACAAATTAAAAACTCCTTCACAAAAATTGTTGTTAGGTAATGAAAGTTTATAAGCACTAATATACCGACAACAATGTGGATGCACCACTTTTTATTCTGTAATTTGAAAAATGATCCAGAACCAAAGATGGCGACGAATAACAACAAACAAATAATGTCGGGCCGGCTCTGACGCGATCGATAAATTTCCACCCTACTGCGCCAACTCAATCGTGCCACGCCATCTCCCATAGCGGGGACACTTTTTGTATTTTGGAACGTTCGTATTGCCAATATAATTGTTATATATATATATGAGTTTTTCTATGAAATGTACAGGGGATCCAACATTTAGCCAACTCAAAACGAGGCATCACCCGGTATCAGTTTGATTCATATCGATGGTTGGCGAATATCGTGACAATTTTGTCACAATCAAAGATTATTAATTGACCAAAACCTTCGCTAAACATTTTTTTTTTACTTTTATTAATACGGACAGCCAAATGGTAGTAAAGGTGGTACCTACCATGAAAAAATCCAAGTGTTTTATCTAAAGTGGTTCTGTAAATAATCGCCCGAGGTTCCGCCTACCGTTTAACTTTAATTTTTGGCGCAAACGATTTTGAGCTTTTCAATTGCATTTGTAGTGCGAGAGTGAGATCGGGAGAAAGGGAGTTTTCGCCGATTGAGGGGTCGAATGTAGCTTCGTTATGTCTAGTTTTGAAGTGTAGCCTTTTCTTAATACAATGTTTTTTGGTTCACGTCAGTAACAGCTTTGTAAAAAAATATACGAATTTTTAAAAAAAGTATTGCAATAATTTTTTTTTTGTGAACAAACACAAGCACTATAGGAAAAATCCTTTAGGGCACTCTGGGAGTGGTGCGTGTGCGCAAAAAGCGATTCACGTTGGTTTTGAATCGTTGGAGGTTATATTCGTTGGGAGAAGCGACCTCGGGAAGGTCGTTCCATAAGGATGAAGTCCTCCAGATGAAAGAATTCTTAAATAATGAAGTTCGAGGAGTACTAAGCTTAACCACATATGGATGGGCCGCAGTGGTTCGTCGTGTATTTCTGCTATTCGCCGCTCTGGGCGGAATTAAGAGGGCAAGGTCACCCGAGCAGTTACCATGAAAATATCTGTAAAAGAGAGTCAAATCCCCAACATGTCTTCGATGTTCTAGGCTGTCGAGGTTCTTCGTCAGCTCGTGGTCCCCAATCAGACGAATGGCCCTCCTTTCGATCGAATCCAGTAGCCGAAGAGTATGTTTGGGTGCAGAGCTCCAGACATGAGAACAGTACTCTAGTGATGGTCGAATCTGGGCTTTGTATAGTGTCAAAAGTTGTTGAGGTGTGTACAACTTTCTGGTTCGGAATAGTACACCAGGTTTCTGAGAAGCTATCGTGGCGATTGCCACAACGTGGTTATGCCAAGACATATTTCCTCCCAGATTGACGCCCAGCAAATGAATAGATGAAGCCAGTGGGATTGCGTGTCCGTCCATGACTATATCCGGTTCTGTAATGTTAACCTTTTTAGAGAAAACTGCTGCCTGATTTTTTTTAGCGTTAAATTCGACTTGGTTACTGTCACCCCAAGATAAAATTTCTTCCAGGTCTTTGTTGAGGCGTTATACTTCATGCTGTCTGCGAATATGTGTGTCGGCAGCCGATGTTTGTGCATTTAAAGAGAAAGATGAGATAAGTGTGCTATCGTCAGCAAAACTAAATATCGGATTTTTCGTTTTCACTAGAAGGTCGTTAATGTAGAGTAAGAAGAGAGTGGGAGACAATGTGGACCCTTGAGGAACACCGGCATTGATGGTGAAGGTGTCAGAGAGAAATCCGTCAATGGCCACTTGCAGAGAGCGGTCCTTAAGAAAGCTAGACAACCATGCACAGAATCGACTGGGCATACCATAGGATCGCAGTTTACTTAGAAGTCCCTCATGCCAAACACGATCAAAGGCTTTAGAAACATCCAGTGCAACAGCCCGAGACTCCCCATGATGTTCGATTGCGTTATTCCAATTGATGTGAACTTCCGAAAACCATATTGATGATCGCTGATAATGTTGAAGCCTTCCAGGTACTTTAGAAGATGTTGGCTAATACTTTTAATATTATTATAATAAAATATTATTATATATATTATTATAATAAAATAACGTGATGTTCTGAATTGTGAATAAAATTGAGAAACTGCAATACTTTCTATAAAAATTCGTATCTTCTTTTAAAAAGCAGATAATGACGTGAATCAAAAAACGTTGCGTTAAGAAAAGATCACACTTCAAAACCAGATATAGTGAAGCTAAATTCTACCGCTCAATTTTTCCACAGGGCGTGAAGAAATTAACGGTAGAAAAGTAACTTTTGTTTCTGCCTGTAGAACGATGAAGACATCAGTATTTTTTGAAAACTAAACGTCAGTCTAACATTCCGAGACATCTTTGCTAAAAATTTCACCAAGATCGGATAACAATTTAAAAAGTTAGGACTTATAAACCTGCCTAACCATTAACTTTGTCCAGAATTTATTGTATATTGAAGTTAACTGTCAGTTATAATGCCTCTTTCGATTAGACAGACCGAAATATCATCGATCGAACGTTGAATCGGGCATTTGTGAATCGCTAAAACTCCAAATAATTAAATAACCACCGTCCAAACGCCATGGGTGTTTGTAATTCGAGAATTCGTTAGTACCGGGTTAATGAATTTTTTGATTTAGGATTTTCTACATCTGATAACGGCCACGGCAAAGATATCCGCGCTTAATCCCGCTGTTTTATTTTCGGTTTTTAATCTCCGAAATGTTTGTAGATGGACGGTTATCTCTTAATTGGATCAGGAGGAGAGGTGGGTATTATTCGTTTGTTTTTGTTTTTAAATGATGTATGTTTTCGCGTTTTGTATATTATGCAAGGTTAGGAAAGAATATGGAACGCTTCCGATACTAGAAGATTTTTTAATTAAAAAAAAACAAACATTAAACATTTCACAAAAAAGTAGTACTCCTCGAACTTCATTATTTAAGGATTCTTTCATCTGGAGGACTTCATCTTCATGGAACGACCTTCCCGAGATCGTTTTTCCCAACGAATATAACCTGCAACGATTCAAAACCAACGTGAATCGCTTTTTGCGCACACGCACCACTCCTAGAGTGCCCTAAAGGATTTTTTCCGATAGTGCTTGTGTTTGATAATAAAAAAAAAACAAAAAAAACAGTTCTGCTTATTTAATCTTTCTCTCAAGACCAATACTTTCCCAAAGGTATGGAAAGAACCAAAAATGTGCTCTGTTTTTAAAAAAGGAGTAAAAGCTGACATTAAAAATTACAGGCCAATCTCTTTGCTATCTTGTCCTGCTAAAATGCTCGAATCCATTTTATACAATCATGTAATTACTAAGATTAGTACTTATCAACATGATTTTCTGTATAAAAAATCAACTACCACCAATTTATGTAATATAACCCAGTACTTGGCAGAAAATTTGGACAACAAATATCGAGTTGATGTAATATACATTGACTTGGCGAAAGCCTTTGACAAATTACCACATACTATTCTCCTTAAAAAACTAAGCTCTGAATATGGGCTGAATGAGGATTTAATAAAATTATTTTCAATCTTACCTAACAAAAAGACCACAAAGGGTAGTCATATTATTCTGATTGTTTCTCGGCTACTTCGGGTATACCGCAGGGCTCTAACCTTAGACCACTGTTCTTTCTGTTATATATTAATAGTATAGTAAAAGAAATTAACTGTAAAACACTGATGTTTGCAGATGATCTGAAATTATATATCAGAGTCTGTAATGAGGCAGATTGTCTAATACTGCAAGAAAACTTAAATAAAATAATTGAATGGTGTAATAAAAATAAGCTGTACCTTAATGTTGACAAATGTTGTGTTCTTCAATTTACCAGAAAAAAAAATACTTGTTAATTAACGGAGAGGTGTTGCCCGGGGTTGCAGAGATGCGGGATCTTGGAGTGACTTTTGGTGCTCAACTATCTTTTAAAACTCATATAGATGAAATAACAAACAAAGCTCATAAAATGTTTGGTTTTGTAGTCCGAAACTGTAGACTATTTAGGGACACTAAGTGTATCAGGATGTTGTATGTTTCTTATGTTAGGAGTATTTTGGAATACTGTTCAATAATATGGAATCCGTGCTACAGAAATCATAAATACAGTATCGAAAAGGTGCAAAATAAATTCTTAAGGTACATCTAGTATAAAGAAATTGGACAGTACGAATTCCATATATTCAAAGCGAATGTTATGGAAACATATAATCTCAGATCTCTTGAACATCGTAGAAATACCGCATCCATATTGTTTTTATATAAACTAATAAATAATTTAATAAGTGATCCAGATCTATTGGCCTATTTAAAATTCTGTATGTAGTATTTGCAGAATTATACCGTTGATCTTTTGACTGCAATAAAACCTCATTATCCCTTCGATCATAAAATAAATAAGGAAATCCCAAATTTTAAAACCGTTTCGAGCAGAGCTGGACCAGGTATACAAATTCAATTTATACCTATGCCTGATGCATATATAAATACAAAGTGGTTTTTAATAATTTCAATCTTTAGTGGTTTTCCGGCGAGTAATTTTTAGTTAGGCTTATTAGTGGTAGAATGTGACGTCCTTGGAATTGTGCTGATAGGGGGCATCTTCAAGTGGCATTTATCTACCGATGCCAAACTAATAATTAAAAATGTGTATCAATCGTTGTTGAGTAGAAATTTTAATTCGATGGATGCTTTAGCAGAGACGTCTACTTTGACAAAAAACTCCTTTATCTTCGGTAAGAGACGTAGTACTTAAACCTGTTAATCCTAGAAAAAATCGGAGTGATTCTGGCACATTTAGAAGCATTGACGAAAATGACATGGATTTATTAAGAAGAAAGATTTACCAAATGTATGAGGCACAAACTGTACCCACTTTGATTTCCCTCAAAGAGCGGCTGATTATAGACGAAACAAATATCTCTTGTAGCCGTTCAAGCCTTAGGAAAATACGGCGTAAAATGGGTTTCAAATACCGAAGCATTGATAAAAGACAAACATTATTGGAATCTCAACGTTTACGGGAATGGAGATTTAAATATTTAAGAGCTGTTAAACAATTTAGAGAAGAAAATCGTCCAATTATTTACCTTGACGAAACATGGTTCGATACCCATGACACTCCAAGAACTGAATTGATTTATTGATTTAATTAAGAGAAATGTTAGATATTATTGATGTAAGGCTGTACCAACCTACTCTGTAATCGGATGTAAATTCTGTAGAGTTTGTAACAAGTAAATAAATAAATAAAACCGCATCCTGTAATCTTTACTAATAACGGAGATATTCCGTAAAACCATCGAAGAATGGACACGCTGCCCGGAATTTAGTCTGTTCCACCCTACCCTGTTTCTACTCAATTCTGCAGTAGTCGCTTGCTGAGGTTGTTTTAAAAAATGCTCGATCCCGATTGCGATCGATCGTCTTAAATCGCAGTTCCTGCTTTCGATATACCCCCGTATAATTCACTTATTCACGATCTACCTTATGCTGTTAACTAAATAAGGCGAAACATATAAAATTATTCATCGGTTCCCGAGATTCTCGGACAGGCACTTGTTATATAGTCGGCATTAAATAATCAATTTGCTTAGTATAATCGCGCATTAATGTAAACAAGGAATTTTATGGTCGAATGGCATTGGAATTATTACTTATTGAAAATCAAATATTGAGAAGTAAGATTATTTAAATAAAATATTTTTTCAAGTGGCGCCAAAGATAATAAAGATATTTTGCTGTTAAATTCATGTCATGATGAACATTTGTCATTCGACACTCACATGATACTTTTAGCGGGAGAAATTTAAAAAAAAATTCAAAAAAATTTATTTCGATATCACTATTCGCTGCTTACGAACAGGATGAATTCGGTTATATCACAAAGTGTAATAGTGTAATTTGACGATCGAGAAAAACGATTCAATCACTTATAGATCTGAATTTTTCTGTCTTTTTTTTTATCCTTTAAGCCACTGTGGCAGTGGTGCGTTTACGGATAAAGCGATTCACGTTCGTTTCGAATCGTCGACCTATCCTCGATGTTCTAGGCAGCCGACTTTCTTGGTCATCTCGTGGTCTTCGATCAGACGAATAAGTCTCCTTTCGATGGTAGCCGAAGAGTATGCTTGCTCGGGTGCAGCTCCAGACTTGAGAGCGGTATTTTTTTTTTATGATCAAACACAAGCACTATAGGAAAAACCCTGGGAGTGGTGCGTGTGCGCAAAAAGCGATTCACGTTGGTTTTGAATTGTTGGAGGTTATACTCGTTGGGAAGGTCGTTCCATAAGGATGAAGTCCTCCAGATGAAAGAATTCTTAAATAATGAAGTTCGAGGAGTACTAAGCTTAACCACATATGGATGGGCGGCATATCGCGTATTTCTGCTATTCGCCGCTCTGGGCGGAATTAAGAGGGCAAGGTCAGCCGAGCACTTACCATGAAAATATCTGTAAAAGAGAGTCAAATCCCCAACCTGTGTTCGATGTTCTAGGCTGTCGAGGTTATTCGTTAGCTCGTGGTCTCCAATCAGACGAATGGCCCTCCCTTCGATGGCATCCAGTAGCCGAAGAGTATGTTTGGGTGCAGAGCTCCAGACATGAGAGCAGTACTCTGGTGATGGTCGAATCTGGGCTTTGTATAGTGTCAAAAGTTGTTGAGGTGTGTAAAACTTTCTGGTTCGGAATAGTACACCAAGTTTCTGAGAAGCTACTTTGGCGATTGCCACAACGTGGTTATGCCAGGACTTATTTCCTCCCAGATTGACGCGCGGCAAATTAATAGATGAAGCCAGTGGGATTGCGTGTCGGTCCATCCGTCCGTTTCACAATAAAATTGACGTGTGGGTTCTATTTTTAATATTGTTTAAGGTGGGAAGACCGACCCGCATTGTTAAACCATAAGTAATCAAAAATTTAAATTTATCAATAAATCTAGGAAATAATAATTGGACTTTAAACATACATCTAATCATTAATTGTACATTTTTCAAATAGCTTCGCCCGATAGTGTCACTCAATTCAAAGGACACATTTTATTGTAGAAATACTTTTTTTTATTTATCGTATAATAGTAAAATTAGGAGGGTTATTGATTATTAATTAATCTTGTATTAATAATCTGGATGCGATACTCGCTGTTCAATGTCCGGCGGGGCATTTAGCTGATTTATTTTCATATCTGTCACAAAAAAAAATGTCTAATACAAATACATATTTTCGAGTTGATTAATATATTTTTAAATAAAAATAACAACCTACCTACTTAAGATTGTCGTATACGTTGTTAGCATGTTCTATTGTATCATTCGAGTCAAGTCGAAAAGTGATCAAAAAATGTATAAATACAAGTAATAACTGAAAATATTGAAGGCACTTAAATTTTGTATTTGGTTTGTAGGTAAATTCTCGTAAATCATTATGGAATTTTATTTATTTGATTAAGTGTGTTTTACGTTACTGGGATTGATTTGATAGCTCTGAACATTTGTCTATCACATGTGCTTACCCTTTTATCTCCGTACGTGCGTGCACTACAACTATTTATGGTTTACATAACATTCCTCTTTTAGTAGAATGCTTGGAGGGAGGTCCGTAGCTTGTCACTCTGGGTGATACTCTTCCCTACTCTTTACCAAGAAATCGCATTTATTATTTATCCTAAAATTTCGATTAGTTTTATTGTTCCTATCAAATTTTAATGGTCCTTAATATCAGGAAATATAATCTGAATTAATTTAATTTTTAAATTTTCAGAAATATTGTTCACTTTATTAACGACGATTTTCCTAATCTTTAAACACCTGTATTTCTACTTATTCGTTAAAATAATAGATAGTGTGTGAATGTGTACGATTAAATTCAGCGAGGTTGCTATTTCTGCACTCGAAAAGTGGCAAAAATGTTCAAAAGAATGATTCTTCATTATTATACGTAGATTTTTTTAGATTAGTATGTATATTCTAAATTCAAGGAAATATTATTAAATAATATTATGAGGAACAATAAAACTACGTTATATTTCTTTTCCACTATATTCTTAAAAATTACATGTTTCGCTACCACTGTAGCTTCTTCAGATTGAGAATGAATGAATATTTTTCTATATCTAACAAAGTGTACAATCTTAAAATATTATTGCAGGTATAAAGATGGTGTAGGAGGGTAGGGGATATAATAGTAACAGTGGGATTTTCCAATTGGTCAGTATAGTGATTATATAAATTATTTTATAGATTTATTTATACAAGTAATAGCGGATTAGTGAAATAAATTTAACAAAGGATTGTTAATTTATACCTGTAATAATATTATAGATTGTACAGTACGTTTCACGAAAATTGGATACGACTTAATGATTTCCTGGGTCGGTCCCATTGTGTCGACAAGAGCTTGGCAATAAACAAGTGAAGTATGAAGGGACGGACTAAGGAAAACAAGTAATGATATGATTATATTAATGTAATCAAATGAAATAACATTTTTTTTAAATATTACTAGTCATATTTATTTACATTTATAATGTCATTCTATAGATAGTTCTGTTTCGCTATCGCTATCCTCATCAAAATTAATTATAATTGGATTAATTATACGATCCAGACTAATATACGAATTTTCTACAGTTATTACGTGACGGACTGAATTTTTCCAACTACCTGGGGGGAATATCATTAAAGCATTTTCGTATTAATTCTACAACACTAGAACTTAAAGTCGGAGAAATATTTTCAGACCTAACCAGTGATTTTAACTGGTGCCACATATGCTCTATGGGGTTAAAAATGCAATAATAGGCTGGGAGCCGTAGCACTGTATGTCCAATTTCTTCTGCCAATGTGTCACAAACATATACTTTTTTTATACAAAATGTCTTTAAAACTTCTAAAAGATCACTTTTTTTATAACTTTCTTCAAATTATATATCATTCGCCGCCATGTAGTTCTGAATCTCCAATTTTGTATTATTTGAGCTTGGAGATTTATGTAATTGGCGACTGTGATAGTTCGCATTGTCCATTACTATCACGCTATTCTGAGGAATGTTTGGTAAAAGACAATTCTTGAACCATTCCTCAAAAACTAACAAATTTTACCACAAAAAGATATTTAAATATAAACCTACGTGATGTGCCTATATTTAATTATAATTATTACAATCCGGTCCTTTCCACATAATAATAACAAACGGTCATAAATAATGGGATGGCCCAGGTACTTTTACGGCAGCCATTAAGTTATATCCATTTTTCTTGAAACAATCTTTACATTTTGTTAGATATAGAAAAATATTCATTCATTTTCAAATGTGAAGAAGCTACAGTGATAGCGAAACATGTAATTTTTAAGAATATAGTGGAAAAGAAATATAACGTAGTTTTATTGCTTCTCATAATATTAGTTATGGATTTCCACCAAGTATCGGCGGAATCAATTAATTTAAAAATTATTAATATCTTCTTGAATAGAGAATTTTTTCTGAGCACCCGTACTAACTGTGCCTAAATAGTGTTATTTCACAGTATTTATTATTATTTCACAACTCATTTAGAAAAATGTCCGTTATCTGAAGATTTTCGTGCTGTCTGATAAACTCTTTCGAAAAATATTTGTAATCCCTCAAATCTCCTTAACAACTACAAACAATCCATTACCAAATAGAAAGATAAGGCAGGTATTCATTCCACATTCCATTTTATTATAATTACTCGGCATTATGAGGTTAAATAAATTAAAAAATTTAATAAATATTTTCTTACGAGCGCGTGCGGAAAGCCGTACTTTCTCGTACTACTTTGAATCACTAATGTATAAAATAATACCTATTTTTTAGTGCAATATGGCTCCTAATTCTTTGTTTGTTCCGGTCTGTTTGTCTGATCTTTGGACTCGCTTCATGTCGGATTAGCGCATGATTTCTATTTACAAACAGAATTATCCTTTATTTTAACCTCCATTCACAAAAATTTAGATATCAAGACCTAATAATTTCCTATCCAAATATTTGCAAATTATTCCGAGAAAAACTGTCATTTCTCACAAGATTGTGTCACTAGTGTGATAATGTGAAAAATAAACAAGCGCATCTTTTTCAACTGTGGGAAAACCCCCATCTTTGAAACTGGATAGGCTGCTAATTCGGTAAAATATTCTACATAAATATCGTACGTCAAATATAAGGTAAATATGGCGCTTAGAGCGAGATCTTTTTTTAGCTCGAGCAGGATATTTTTTAAGGCGTTTGTTATTATTGACTTAAGTACGGTTTTTTTGTTTGCTACAACTTGTTTTGAAGATTTAACATTGAAAGCAATGATAATAATGGATACCTAGAATTAGTTATAGCCGGGAGCATAGGTCAATAGGCTGAAATAATATTACTATATTTTTCAGCGATTCTACCTTTCGAGATACGCACATTGCTATAATTTTTGCCATATACATACCAAGAAATGCATCAACATTTGTTTGGGGGTTGCTAAGGAACGTTAGTTTAGTGGGAATCATCATTATGTGTTCACTGCGACCGATACAGTTGAACTGGGGGAAAGCATGAGCTTGCGTCATCACCTGGTGTCCTGTTCTTGCACCACCTGGATCCAGTTCAAGTGGCGACGCTTTTCTTAAATCATCGGTTCACCATGTTGGTAGAACATGGTTCTGCTCAGTTCCACTTCAGAGTCGAACAAACTCCTGTTTATTTAGAAATTGTCATTGATTTTAACAAAACTAGGTTGTTCCGGATCAAAATTAAAATCCACCAAAAGCCATGTTTTGTATGTCTCTCCCCTGGATAATTCCTAAATTATTCAACCGATTTGGCTGAAATTTGGCACGCCTATGTAAAATAGGTGTCGAATTACGAGAAAAATATTTATACCTGCGGATTCGCTCGCGTTCATATCATTTGTTCCGTATTAAAATTAAAATTCATTAAAAAGTGAATAAATAGATGTTTTGTATGTCTCTCCCTAGGACAATTCATAAACTATTCAACCGATTTGGCTGAAATTTGGCACGCCTATGTAAAATAAGTGTCGAATTACGAGAAAAATATTTATACCCGCCGATTCACTGGCGGTGATACCATTTCGTCCGTACCAAAATTAAAATCCATCAAAAAGCGAATTAAAAGATGTTTTGTACGTCTCTCCCCAGGATAATTCATAAACTATTCAACCGATTTGGCTGAAATTTGGCACGCCTATGTAAAATAAGTGTCGACTTGCGGGGAAAACATTAGCACCCGCGGATTCGCTCGCGGTGATACCATTTGTCCCGTATTAAAATTAAAATCCATAAAATTCATTCCATTCCATCGACTCTTCTTTCTTTGCGCATAGTATACAAGGTGGGAAGAAATCGACTTTACCCACCGACCAACCCTTTTTCAATCCAACCTTTTTTCAGAGTTTTACTACGTTGTATATAAACAAACATAATCTTTTCAGTTGTGTTTTCTTTTTCTAGGAACTGCTTCTCTCGACTACGGTTGCTTCTAATATGGACTCTTCTGTAAACACTTTTAGCGGGCCCGACGTGTTTGTCCAGCCACCATGAGTGTTTGCTTTGGGCATACCTTTTCTGTTTCTTTAACATGTTACTTTTACAGAGTGAACCAAAATAATCGTTCGAGAAAATATCTTTAAAAGAACCGGAATTCTTGCAGTCGAAAGATGGGATTTCTGCGAGCTCCATGGTTATCGTCGTCTCAATAAGACTTAATGTAACATGTGCTCACTGAAAGAAAAGAACAATTATATTTTTACAGCTTTAATATCTGCGAACTTCTTTGTTGAACTAAATACTGATTCTAACCTTCACCCTCTGACCCCTGGTTAATTTATCTGCAACACCCGTGAATAAACCTCATTGGCAAATTATTTTTTAATGGTGACACATTGGCCCCAAACGGCCACACATTTATTTGTATCAAAAACCCGAGGTGTCCTTTTATATTTTCGGATATTCGAAAATGGCCACATTTCTTTTGTATCTCCGGGGCACGTGTATTGAGAGAAAATAATTTCAAACGATAAATATCACCACAATAAGGGATAGGTTTTGATTTCTGAAAAGAGGCGGGTGTAACGGCATTAATAGCTAAAGGTGGTGATTTCGATCCCTTTTCAAAATTCAACCCTGGAATAGAAATAGGTAGCTCTGCTAATAGGCGTTCGATGGAACTATTACCGTTTATACGACTATCTTCTTTAGAAATTCGGAATTCCTTGTCTCTCGCATTTTTACATCCACACGATGTTCCGCTCCGGCTTTTATTGTGTTTGAAAAAGCTTCAAACTTACGTAAAAATACTGACGTCATTGTTATCAATTTTTAGATCTAACTTGTTTGACATGTGCCACTTGAGACTGTTAATAGGTTTAGTAGTTTTGAGGACTTATTTGTGCATTTATTTTTAGACAAAATAATAATAATTACAAGCCTGAGAAGCAGGTGTTTTTTGTTCTCGGGTTTTATACGATGGAAAAAATAATTAAGCTACCGACCATTGTTTCGTCTTCTTTGTTCACCCAAGGTCTCATCTTCTCATCTTTCTCTTTGAATGCACAAACATCGGCTGCCGACGCACATCTTCGCAGACAGCATGAAGTATCACTCCTCAACAAGGACCTGGAAGAAATTTTTGCTTGGGGTGACAATAACCAAGTCGAATTTAACGCTAAAAAACCCAGGCAGCAGTTTTCTCTAAAAAGCTTAACATTACAGAACCGGATATAGTCATGGACGGACACGCAATCCCACTGGCTTCTTCTATTAATTTGCTGGGCGTCAATCTGGGAGGAAATATGTCTTGGCATAACCACGTTGTGGCAATCGCCAAGATAGCTTCTCAGAAACTTGGTGTACTCTTCCGAACCACAAAGTTGTACACACCTGAACAACTTTTGACACTATACAAAGCCCAGATTCGACCATCATTAGAGTACTGCTGGAGCTCTGCACCCAAACATACTCTTCGGCTACTGGATTCCATCGAGAGGAGGGCGATTCGTCTGATTGGAGACCACGAACTGACGAAGAACCTCGACAGCCTAGAACATGGAAGACAGGTTGGGGATTTGACTCTCTTTTACAGATATTTTCATGGAAAGTGCTCGGTTGACTTTGCCCTCTTAATTTCGTGCAGAGCGGCGAATAGCCGAAACACGCGACGAACCACTGCCGCCCATCCATATGTGGTTAAGCTTAGTACTCCTCGAACGTCACTATTTAAGAATTCCTTCATCTGGAGGACTTCATCCTTATGGACTGACCTTCCCGAAGTCGTTTTTCCCAACGAATATAACCTCCAACGAGTTTACCTTCCCGAAGTCGTTTTTCCCAACGAATATAACCTCCAACGATTAAAAACCAACGTGAATCGCTTTTTGCGCACACGCACCACTCCCAGAGTGCCCTAAAGGATTTTTCCTATAGTGTTTGACCATAAAAAAAAAAGATCTGGTCAAGAGAAATTTCAGAGATCGAGAAAAAGCTGCATCCCCGATTCTGGCCATGTTGATAAATCAATATTGAACAACTTTTTGATTTTAACTGTATAGGACTTGCAGAGCGTGCAAAAGTAATTTTTACGTATATCATCAATACACAGGTTGGTGAATTGACTCCCTTTTTGCAGATATTTCCTAGAGCGACGCTGCCGCCCATCCCTATGTAGTTCAGCTTAGTACCTAGAACTGCATTGTTTAAAAATTCTATCCTTGTGGAACGACCTTCCCGAGGTCGTTTTTCCCAACGAATATAACGTCCAACGATTCAGAACCAATTTTGATTTGTAAAAAATATAAACTCATTCTAAATATTTTTAACATGAAAATCTTATCGTAAAATCTACACGTTTGTTTGGAATTTGTGTGAAAATACACGAATATTGGATGAATTACCGAGGATAATCACCGCGCTTGCTAAGGTTCTTTCATTTGCAACAATTATAGCACAAATGGTAATAGTTGCTTAATGTGTGTGTGTGGTCTCCGGTGGAACTCCCCTCTATTAAAAACAACTGCCACATAAACCAATCAAGTGCGTGGCAAGACAGTGCGCGTGGTCAATGTATTAGTAAGCAACATGAAGGAAGAACTTATTGACAATTGCTTCTGTCAAATTAGCAGTGGCGTCGATTGTCGGAATTACCAAGCTGGATTATTTAAATCGATAACAATTCAGCTTCCACACCATCCCCCACCGCCAGATCTAACGTGGGACCTAATAAATCCGTAGAAACGTGGCCCCCTCGCATCATCTATTCCAAATTATATTATTAATTTATATAAATATTGCAAACTGCATCGACTTATCGCGACATTTCCTATTGTCGTGCGATGGATTAACGAATAATGGGCGAGAATGTGCTGATAATTATTAATTTATTACTAATTAATACTTGCAGGGACCGATTCCACGCCGTGATCACGAATAATTATTAATTATGCACCTACCTACATCAATTAAGCGAAGGTGTAAAAAATATTCCAAGAAGCCTTTTATTTACCATAAGCGTTTATAATTTTAATGGCCATTTTCTCTACAACCGAATTTATTATTTTGAGCAATACGAATTTATATTGAATCCGGTTGGCCATTGAACGAATAGTACAGGCAAACAGGGAGGAAAGTCCATCTATGACCGAAAGTGAAGTTTTGCTGGTTAATTTACAAAAAAAATAGTTATTTTTTTTAGAAATCAACTAATGGGAGTTTAGCTTGTTTCACAAGCAATTGAGTCATTCTGAGAAACCATCTGACCTAAAGGCGTCAAATTTGGCATCGTTGTAGTATTTTTTTCTTTGAATACATCTAAGTTACATATGTTTTTCGGAACTATGTGTTAATATCCTGACAAACACAGAAAAATATAATGGGAAATTGCACTTAGTCCGACAGGTGTACATAAGAAATGTCCAGAGTCAGCATTCGCATACTTCCACCTGTTTTATAAACAACAGAAGTTCCAGTTAAAAATTAACAGGAAAAGATTTGTTTTTTTTGCAAAATTTGCACATTTTTCAGGCGTTGTACGCGGCATTGTTTCGTAACTTTCATTGAAGAATATCTGCCCCTCGCGGAAGGTACCATCGGATGCCAAATAAATGTCAGGTAGCCAATAAGAACATCTCTCATATGACGATATGAAGGTTATTTTTAGAATAAATGGGATTAACCGTAAAACAACAAATAAATTATGAACAGTGGCAGCTCGTGACTTATGTTAGAGGGGGTTTATTATTTTTAAAGTTTTATTTTTGTGTAACGACCAAACAATTACTTCCTAAGCGTTTTAAATGTAGCAAGAAAAAACGTAATAAGAAAATTCGGTAGGTAAAACATATTTTTATTTACTTTTTAATTTTATACAAGGAAATACAACTTTTGGAAAATAAGGAAGGTTTTCTTAGTATGTATAGCTGTCGGATCTTAACGTCGTCGCATGCAACCCTCGTAACAATATTTATACAGTCCACTACTAATACTACTAAAGCCATCTACGAGCTATCAAGAAAACCGAATTATGTCCAATACCACTACGCCATCTACGGGCTACGTCATTAGGCGCAACCAAGTCGAGAATAATCGTTAATTGTTTTACGACGAGAACGAATCGAGCCACGAGACTGACAAGTTGGCATTCTTCATATTTTCAGTGTTTTTTAGTTTAAATCCTTAAATAAAATGGTTGAAAATCATATCGAGTATCATTTATCGAAATACACAACATTTATCGACCCTACACAATAGTGCTTAAACGTAAAGTCCATTCTTCGGTTCTTAATTGTAAAAAATTGATCACTAACAGCCTCATTAAGTTTGGAATATCCTCTATAATTTTTTTTCATATATTGCGTTTTTAAACTTTCTAATAAAGTCCCTAGATTTACCCTTTGTGGTCTGCGTTAAATTAATTTCGGGTTTAGGTGTTCCCGCATTCTTCACTTCAATTTTTTGCTCCAAACTCAAAGAGCTAAAGTTATTTCTTAAATAGTCCACCGTGAACTATTCATTTTAACTTAATATTTTTAACTTTTCCATGTTAAATCGCCATAGCCCCGCTATCCCCCGCTGCCACCCGCCACCTGTTACTACAGAGAAACTGCACTACTTAATCGCATGTGCGAGCAAGTCTCGTCATAATCGTCATTTACCTCGACCGAGGCACGGTTGCCGGATCTATACAGTTTGGTTTGACGGGATGATAAAATATTAGCGAGGGTCGGACTCTTTTAGTTTGACGGTACGATAAAATATTAGGGAGGGTCGGACTTTATACGATAAATAATATTCAATGAATATAAATTAATATTTTGTATTCGTTTTGTTTTGGGGGTGCACGTGCGCATGTGCTCCTGTGGAAGAAGCGCCACTGATTATGAAGTGTTAAAAAATTAAATTGTCGCCTTCCCTTATACGAGTCATTCAAATGATATGCGTATTCCTCGTATTTTAAAGCATTGTTGACGGGTTGTGATACGGCATGTCATTATTAAAGATAAACATATTTTTTTATTGGTAAAAATACAACAAATATTGTAATAATCACTTTTGAGAGGTTACCTTTTAAGCGAAGTTGATTACGGGGATTTTTTTACTAAGCAAATAATGATTGTAATGACAAATTGTAATGCTGCTTTTTCGTCATATCCGCGAAGGACATGTCCTTTGAGGAAGTTGTGTGATTATTTGTTGAAGCAAGTCTCGCCTGAAACATTAAACTTATTCATCGGTATAATCAATAATATTTGGTTTTTACTAGGCTCTGTGATATGTGCCTCTACTTTTTCATCTTGAAATTAAACAAGAAGTTTCTAGTTTTTTTTTTAATCTAAAACTGGATTCGTAAACTTAAAGGATTGGAAAACGGTATGAAAAAATTGCGTTAAAAAATATAAAGTTATAAGAATAATAATGACAATTTCAAATATGAACAATTTTCAAATTTTTGTCACAGATCTTCCTGAAACTTGTCGATACCCCAATCGACATGTCAGACAATGTAAATATCAATAAATTAACTAAAAAACTTAATTATTAACGGCTAAAACTTCACGAAAATAAATCTTGATCAGCCGATGACTCTCGCTTCTTTCTAACCTGCCCAAAAAGCGGCATATTTTTTACTTTAGGGCACTCTGGGAGTGGTGCGTGTGCGCAAAAAGCGATTCACGTTGGTTTTGAATCGTTGGAGGTTATATTCGTTGGGAAAAACGACCTCGGGAAGGTCGTTCCATAAAGATGAAGTCCTCCAGATGAAAGAATTCTTAAATAATGAAGTTCGAGGAGTACTAAGCTTAACCACACATGGATGGACGGCAGTGGTTCATCGTATATTTCCGATATTCGCCGCGATGGCCGAATTTGGGCTTTGTATAGTGTCAAAAGTCGTTGAGGTGTGTACAACTTTATGGTTCGGGAGAGTACACCAAGTTTCTGAGAGGCTATCTTGGTGATTGCCACAACGTGTTATGCCAAGACATAATTCCTCCCAGATTTACGCCCAGAAAATTAATAGATGAAGCCAGTGGGATAGCGTGTTCGTCCATGACTATATCCGGTTCTGTAATGTTAACCTTTTTAGAGAAAACTGCTGCCTGGGTTTTTTTAGTGTTAAATTCGACTTGGTTACTGTCACCCCAAGCCAGAATTTGTTCCAGGTCTTTGTTGAGGCGTGATACTTCATGCTGTCTGCGAAGATGCGCGTCGGCAGCCGATGTTTCTGCATTCAAAGAGAACGATGAGATAAGTGTGCTATCATCAGCAAAACTAAATATCGGATTTTACGTTTCCACTAGAAGGTCGTTAATGTAGAGTAAGAAGAGAGTGGGAGACAATATGGACCCTTGAGGAACACCGGCATTGATGGTGAAGGTGCCTGAGAGAGATTCGTCAATCGCCACTTGCAGAGAGCGGTCCTTAAGAAAGCTAGACAACCATGCACAGAATCGACTGGGCATACCATAGGATTGCAGTTTACTTAGAAGTCCCTCATGCCAAACGCGATCAAGGGCTTTAGAAATATCCATTGCAACAGCCCGAGACTCCCCATGATGTTCGATTGCGTTGTTCCAAAGCTGGGTGACATAGGCTAGAAGATCTCCAGTTGATCTGGACTTCTGAAAACCATATTGATGATCGCTGATAATGTGTATTGTTGTTAGTAACTCAACCTTGCTTGCCTTTATTTCGAATACACCGAACACTCCATCTGGGATCGTCTCACCACCTACCAAAGGAATCCAGATGACCAATGGAGGAATTAAGTTATACATTTGGATGTGCAAAGGTTGCTTTTAATCGAAAAAAAATTCCCAGGAATTCTATTTATTTATAGTATTTTTATCTAATCCCGCTAATGGAATTATTATTTTTCTGGCGCCTACAACTATATGTAACATCTAAAAATATACGCACCTAATAATTTAAGCGGTATTTTTAAAAGTACGAAAAATATTTAATTTTCTGGATACCGATCTTATCTGGATTCATTACAAAAACAAATAAAGCAAATATTTGACTTTATGAAAGTTTAATATTTTTATTTGGAAGACGGGGAATTTTGAACTAAGCCGGATTGTAGTGAGGTTATCATACACGGATTAAAGGATGTAAGGAGAAATACAACCAGATATATCTGGATTATATAGAACGACCGGTTTGGTCGGGTTTAAGCTGTTTCTTAACCGAAATTACAAAAAGAAACTTAAGCAAATTGTTGAATATTTTTTTACCACCAATCCATGTGTCCATTTTTATCCGTTCCCAAAAAACATATGCTAAAGAATGAACGTTTGATCGAATCATGTAGTAATTCAACTAGTCAAAATGATGATCAGTTATTCGTTACGGTTCGTGGTAATATTTCTGAATTTATTATTTAAATTCCTTTAAGTATTGGGGATTAATACAAGCGATTCAAAATTCTATTATTAGTTGCCATTGAGTGTTGTCATTACGTTTGAACTTTTTTTTTTCGATACTTGTTATGTGGCAATGATAATACATATCTTAATGGAGATTGTGTCTGAAATTTAATAAGCGGGAGTATTAGCAAACACAAGTGTCTTATTTATTGGGAAAATCCAAAAATCTTATTATTGTAAGACATAATAGAATATTATTTTTTTTATCGTGTTGATCTATTGAAAATTGATTACTTATTGATTTTTTTTTATGATCAGACACTATAGCACTATAGAATGAATCCTTTAAGGCACTCTCTGTTAAGAGAGTCACACCATCAACCTATCGTCGATATTCGAGGTTGTCGGGTGGTGTCCGATCCTTTCGATGGAATCCAGTAGCCGAAGAGTAGGCTTGGGTGCAGAGCTCCAGACACAAGAGCAGTACTCTAGTGATGATCGAATCTGGACTTTGTATAGTGTCAAAAGTTGTCGAGGTGTATAGTCTCTTTGGTACGGAAAAGTACAAAAGTGGTTATGCCCAGATATATTTCCTCCCTGATCAGTGGCGGCTCGTGACCTATGATCGAGGGGGTTCACAAGTATGGTGAAATTTTTCTAGGCGTTTTAAATGTAGAAAGAAAAAAGTAATAAGAAAATGCGTTAGGTAAAACATATTTTTATTTATTTTTTAATTTTACAAAAGGAAATACAACTTTTGGAAAACAAGAAAGGTTTTCTTAGTGTGTATAGCTGTCGGATATTAACGTCGTCGCATGCAACCCTCGTAACAATATTTATACAGTCCACTACTAATACTACTAAAGCCATCTACGAGCTATCAAGAAAACCGAATGATGTCTAATACCACTACGCCATTTACGGGCTACGTCATTAGGCGCAACCAAGACGAGAACAATAGTTAACTGTTTTATGACGAGAACGAATCGAGTCACGAGACTGACAAGTTGACATTCTTCATATTTTCAGTGTTTTTTAGTTTAAATCCTTAAATAAAATGGTTTAAAATCGTATCATTTATCGAAATACACAATATTTATCGACCCTACACAATAGTGCTTAAACGTAAAGTCCATTCTTCGGTTCTTAATTGTAGAAAATTGATCAATAACAGGCTCATTAAGTTTGGAATACCCTCTATAAATTTTTTTTCATATATTTCATTTTTAAACCCTCTAATAAAGTCCCTAGATTTACCCTTTGTGATATGCGTTAAATTAATTTCGGGTTTAGGTGTTTCCGCATTATTCACTTCCAAACTCAAAGAGCTAAAGTTATTTCTTAAATAGTCCACCGTCAACTATTCATTTTAACTTAATAAATATATAATATTGAAATATTAAAACATACACGCTCGAATTTCTAACTAGATGCACGAACAGACAACAGCGCGGTGCACAGAAAAACTGTGCGCCCCGCAGCCACCCGCCACCTGTTACTACAGAGGAACTGCACTACTTAATCGCACGTGCGAGCAAGTCTCGTCATAATCGTCATTTACCTCGACCGAGGCACGGTTGCCGGATCTATACAGTTTGGATTGACGGGATGATAAAATATTAGGGAGGGTCGTACTTTTTTAGTTTGACTGTACGATAAAATATTAGGGAGGGTCGAAATTTATACGATAAATAATATACAATGAATATAAATTAATATTTTTTATTCGTTTTGTTTTGGTCCCACTGTCCCAGATTGACGCCCAGCCAATTAATAGATGACGCCAGTGGAATTGCAAGTCCTGCCATGTTCTGATTATTCTATTATTACTCTCATCACGATATAAAGTCCAAATACAGAATAGTATAGCATAGATAGTATTTGGAAAATAAATATTAGCCTGGTCTGGTATTTTGGAAAGTTTCTACAGTACCAAGTGGATATATTTTGGAAATTTTTAAATACTAATTGGTTATTTCCACGCGCTCGAGCTAAAAAACAACAAATGAAGTAAAGTCTGTTTCGTTGCCGTTGATAGCTCGATACCCTCATTAAAGATTCAAAACAAGGGCCCGGTGGCCTAAAATATTTTACCTATAAAATGGTCTTTTTACGTACATCTAGCATAAAGATGAAGAAATTTTGACCTATTCCACCGGGTAACAGATAAAGTAACAATAGAGCCATAAAATGAAATGAAAGGATAATGATTAAAACGGCCCATCATGGTCGGAGAGTTGGGTTTTTAATGTAACCGCTTATTATTTTATTTAAATGTAATAGATTTTATGATTTTATGAATTTATTTACAAGAAAACTAATTTACTTACAGATCAAAAAATATTGACAATTTCAATAATTATAACTCGATAAAATGGTCCTCAGAAGAATCTGAAGAGTCATCATGTCCTACGCTTATTACTAAAGGCTCAATTTCCATAGTTGTGTCAATTACGTTGTCAAGTTCCCACATTTTTTGTTCCTCTACTATAGCATGTTTTATGGCGTTTTGCCAATTTTCTGATGACACATTTGCTAAAGAATGAAGCAAGAGGTGTCGCACTTCTTGCATTTTAAAAGTTTTGTTTCTAGCAACATATCCTTTTACTTGAGCCCATATTAATTCGATAGGATTTACCTCACAATGGTAAGGTGGTAAACGGAGCACTATAATACCTCGATCTCTTGCCATCTCGTCAATAACATACTTTTTATACTGTGATTTATGTAGCCTAACAATATCCAAAAGTTCTTTTTTTACCATGGTATTATCGTAACTCAATTCCTTTCGTTGTAACCAGTTTACCAGTTTATCACTATTACAGAATTAGCGGGAATGTATTCTATCATTTGCTTAAAATATTCCTCGAAAACATCAGCAGTCATTTCTTCATGATAGTCTTTAGTAGAATTCGACTGGAATTGTAATAATCCTTGATCCAAAAAGCCATTTGAACTTCCTATATGAGTTATAATAAGTCTGCGTCCCTTTCCAGATGGTGGTCTAAGTCCTGTTGACCAGCCTTCCATGACAGCTTGTCGAGAACTTAGGACATTTTTATCTTGCCAAACTTTAGATACGGTGTGCCCTTCGTTCAGCCAAGTTTCATCCAAATAGAAAATGTTTTTGCCTTCGCTGCGGTATTTTCGGATGGACCTTAAGTATTGACGTCTCCAGCAAATAATATCTGCTCTATCAATAAGAAAAGATTTTCTGTTTTGCTTCTCCCATCGAAAGTTCATATCATGAAGTATTTTCCATAGTTTCGTTCGTGATAGCTGTGGTAAGTCCTCGTCGTAGTTAATGGCTTGTAAAATTTTGTCTATAGTTGGTATTTCCTTGGCAAAATAAAAACTATGTACTTTTCTTCTAATACCATTTTTAATGAAATTGTCAATTTCTAACGGTTTCTTTCCTGGGAGTGGTTTTGGCTCACTGAGGTTCTTAGATTTTCTTTCACGCAAGAACCTATATATAGTAGCCTCTCCAACTCCTACCATATTGGCACACTCTGCAATGATGCTACGAACATCACTTGCAGGTTTCTGGTACACTAGAGCATCATGCACGTTTAATATTAATGTCTTTTCTCGGAGAGAATATGCACTCTTGCTAATTTGACGAAGACACGTTGGCGAAAAACTTGAAGCCATTGTTACAAGTATAGGAAATAATTCAACTTTGAGATAATGCAGTATCTAAATACAACTAAATACATAGTTTGACAAACGCACATCAAATGGCGTAATAACATCCTAAAGCAGGCAAAAATAGGTAAATTAATTACCCCTGTTGTACCTACTTTAACCCTAATCCTACTTAACAATGGACAGAGGCCTATTTTCTTATTAAATAAGGTAATTACTATTGGCAACGCCTATGGTTTACGGTTGTTTTATGGCTTCAACCCTCGATATGAGCTATCAACTGCAACAAAACGGACTTTAGTTGCCATGATGAGTGTATTTAAAAAAAATCTATGTTTACTTCTCGATAAGATTAGAAAGGTGTATTATAAAGTATAGATACTCTAAATCCATTTAAAACTAATATTATGTTTTGTATTCAAGGAATTCTCAAAGTCCGTTTATGTGGGTTAGACTACAATAAAAACATTTAGATGATTACAACTAGTATTTGAAGCTATTCAAGGACAAACGGTATTTTGGGCTGAACTCAATTTGATTGAGGAGAGTATATACATGGGAGAATTGAATTATGACTAGAGGTAACCTCCGGGGACACCCTGTATAATTAGGCTATTTTTATTTTGGCCTATACTGGCCAGCCATATAATCCAGCATACCCAAACAATAAATGGTCACCGTCGAACTTTATTTCTTTATTCAAATCAAGCGGTAACAAAACACAATAATGTATTATAATGAATGAGTCTAATGATAATGTAATTTTAGCACTAGAAACGTCATTATTACCACATAAATGTCACAGTAATGACCTGCATACAGACATGAAATTTATATGTCTCTTAAAAATGGAACTAACTGCATGTGAACCCACATCTTTATAATCATTAACACATTATGTCAAACAGAATTAAGTTTGATGTGTCTGTTTAATCTAGTTTTTATTGCACTTTAGATACATATTGAGCGAAAGAAGTTTTTGCAGACCAACAGACAGACTGGCAAGAACGGGAAACATGTTTTTTTCGCCTGGGTTGTGTAAAATATTTTACATTATTGAGTACCCGGTCGAAACGATACAAAGTTAACCCATGGCAACCCATAAAAAGCGACAATACAAAAGGACAAAGAATTCAAGAATAGCCACTTTCCGTGTTTACTCGTCAATTATCGATACATATCTAAGTTTTTTTATAACCAAGAATATATAAAATTTATTTACTGACATATCTCAGAAACGTCTTAATCGGCGTGGAAACTTTTCCTGTGTACTTTTCTGTTTTTAATCAATTAATTTAATTTTGTTTTCTTTGTGACGTCCTTCGGAGAGACAGGAAAAGTAGTTCGCCTTGAAGTAGCAATGTAGGAAAGTCGCCCCCTCTTGATTTTGGTTTTGGCCCTAGTATTTTAAAATGACACATTGGTTTGAACTTTCTCGCTACTTTCCTGACTTCAATGGGGACGAATCTGATGATATTGAGTATTATTAGAAATACCTTAACAACGTTAAAGCTAGGGAGGTACCTGATGATATGCAGGAATAAGGTCATTGAATTGCAGAATGATGAGATATGCAAAGACACCTTTAGTTCAGGTATAAGCCTGGAGGAGTTTTGGTCCAAGAAAGCTATTTCTTATCTGAAGATGGTGGTGATCTTGTTTTAAGATACCTCGTCCACAACTTATCTTTGTGAACAAGGATTCTCCGCATTACTTGAAACAGTAACCGATTTAATGTAGGCAACGACAACATCAGCCCCAAATTTAGCAACATTTGGGCATGGTCCCGAAAAAAAGGCGTGCTGTTTATAATAAAATTAGTGTTGGAAAAAACCGATGATTTTAATAATCGAGTACTTGATACTCGAGCGATTTTAATAATAGAGTGAATCGCTCGAGTGACTCGCTTGAACTTCCAATTCACCGACTGCTCCATCGGCAGCCTAGCCGTTTACATGTGATCAGGTAGGGTATTTATCAGGCACGTAACTACGGGTGGGCACAGGTTTAGCTAAAAAATTGTAGTAGCCACTAAAAAATGTGAATAATGAATTTTTACCACGTGTCTCGATACCAAACAAAAAAACTGCAAAAAATCACCCAAATATGCATTTATTGTTCGGGTTTATTATTGTGCTTTTTTAACCCGAACAAATAGTATTACCAAGCGTTATTTTTCTTCACATCTTCTCAATCTACGAGCATAAAATAAGTAGATATTTAAAATAGCTTGTCAAATTCTTCCACTTTAAATTATCAGGTGCCCACTGTGTGCCCTTCAAAAATTTAGGCTTAGTTACGCGACTGACAAAATAAGAAAATTGGTTATTATTTTTTTAAATTCATGTTTATAGTTACCTAAAAGTTCCTGCTCAAATTTAAGAATGTTTACTTTTGTTACCAAAAAACTTGTCGATACCTATGTTTTGTTAACTATCTTGCTCGTTTCCTTATTTTCCATTAACATTTTCTTTAATGTATGTTACTTTCAAGAAGTCTTCTTGAGTTTAATAATAAAAAGTTCCTGTTTAGATTTAAAAATGTTTACTATAAGATTACCAACGAATTTTTCTATATATTTTGTTGACCATCTTGTTCGTTTTGCCATTTTTCATTAACAATTTCTATCATTATGTTATTTTTGAGAAGTTTTCTCCAGTTTATAGTAAATAAAAATTTTAAAATTTTATCCCAGTTAAAACAAAACTTTACAATACCCATGTCGCGATGACTCCGCTAAGGGATTTGGCATACTTTTTTATATGCACCTTCTCGTTTATGTGCCTTTAAGAACGACGTATGTCGTGTACCTGCTCAGCGTCAAACTCGAACGTCGCCAATCGGATGGCGCGGCGCGTATAACGAAGGTCGGTTATCAAGTGACAGGCGATATTTTTCGGTTTTTCGCCCTGAATTTGTAACTAGAGTATTTCCTATCGAGCGAAAAACTGTTCGAATATACGAGCAGTTTTTTAACTCGATCACACTACAGCGGTACATTTCCGTCGGCGTCAAGCGAAGCGCGGGTATCGAGTGAAAGATAATAAGTGACGAGCGACGGTTTTCGCCTGAATAGATAACTCGAGCGGTTTTTTTAATAGTTGAGCGATGTCGGTTATTTCAATAATCGAGTAATCAAGCGGTTTTTTGCTCGAGCGATCACAACACTAATTATAATTCTCACAAATATTGATCGACAAACTTTATTTCATGAAACGAAACAAGCCTTTATTATTGTCTATTTTTAAACGCGTACACAAACAGAAAATGTTCTAAACTACTATCAGGTTAGTGTCTTGAGATATTGTCGGTTAGATTGTGAATAACATGGACGATTATCTTGTCTACACCTGTACGCGCATCTTCTCAAAACCGTTTATTGGAAACGTTTCAGCGCTTTAATAGGCACCATTCTTAGAAGAATCCTAAAATCCTTAATTGTTTATGCATTGTCTTCATTTGGTATCGGTCACATTCTGAGGGCGCATTATCATAATAACCGAGCATCAGTTAATTAGTTTTCGAGTTAAGGAAGACCTCACCGAATTGGCGGGTGAGGCGCTGCGGGACCCGTCATTCTGAAAAATAAAATTTATATCAGAACCATAATTAGTTTTAAACATTCGACTCTGAATTATTATCGCAGGAACGCAGGAAAGGTAGTTTAAAAATAGTTTGCATTGCTTTCAGTTAAGTATATCAAAAGTAATGGAGAAAGCTATTAACCAACATCTTCTAAAGTACCTGGAAGGCTTCAACATTATCAGCGATCATCAATATGGTTTTCGGAAGTCCAGATCAACTGGAGATCTTCTAGCCTACGTCACCCATCTTTGGAACAACGCAATCGAACATCATGGGGAGTCTCGGGCTGTTGCACTGGATATTTCTAATGCCTTTGATCGTGTTTGGCATTTGGCAGTCGATTCTGTGCATGGTTGTCTAGCTTTCTTAAGGACCGCTCTCTGCAAGTGGCGTTTGACGGATTTCTCTCAGGCACCTTCACCATCAATGCCGGTGTACCTCAAGGGTCCATATTGTCTCCCACTCTCTTTTTACTCTACATTAACGACCTTCTAGTGAAAACTAAAAATCCGATATTTAGTTTTGCTGACGATAGCACACTTATCTCATCTTTCTCTTGGAATGCGCAAACATCGGCTGCCGTCGCACATCTTCGCAGACCGCATGAAGTATCACGCCTCAACAAAGACCTGGAAGAAATTTTGGCTTGGGGTGACAGTAACCAAGTCGAATTTAACGCTAAAAAAACCCAGGCAGCAGTTTTCTCAAAAAAGGTTAACATTACAGAACCGGAAATAGTCATGGCCGGACACGCAATCCCACCGGCTTCATCTATTAATTTGCTGGGCGTCAATCTGGGAGGAAATATGTCTTGGCATAACCACGTTGTGGCAATCGCCAAGATAGCTTCTCGGAAGCTTGGGCGTACTCTTCCGAACCAGAAAGTTGTACACACCTCAACAACTTTTGACACTATGCAAAGCCCAGATTCGACCATCACTAGAGTACTGCTCTCATGTCTGGACCTTTGCACCCAAACATACACTTCGGCTACTGGATTCCATCGAAAGGAGGGCTATTCGTCTGATTGGAGACCACGAGCTGACGAATTACCTCGACAGCCTAGAACATCGAAGACAGGTTGGGAATTTGACCTCTCTTTTACAGATATTTTTATGGAAGGTGTTCGGCTGACCTTGCCCTCTTAATTCCGCCCAGAGCGACGAATAGCAGAAATGCACGACGAACCACTGCCGCCCATCCATATGTGGTTAAGCTTCGTACTCCTCGAACTTCATTATTTAAGAATTCTTTCATCTGGAGGACTTCATCCTTGTGGAACGACCTTTCCGAGGTCGTTTTTCCCAACGAATATAACCTCCAACGATTCAAAACCATCGTGAATCGCTTTTTGTGCACACGCACCACTCCAAGAGTGCCCTAAAGGATTTTCCTATAGTGCTTGTGTTTCATCACATAAAAAAAAGACAGAAATATTGACATTCTTCGGATTATTACGTCTAGTGCACTGTGGGGTGTGAAAAACGCTCGTTTCTCATGTGGTTCCCTTGTTGTGAAATCGGGGGTGTGCAATGTTGTACGCACGCCTCCAAGTGCAGACGTACATCAGCGTTACGTTTCCGTGCGATAACAGATAACAAATCGGCGCCAAAATTAATAAAGATTTGTAGGAATTCAAAGTTCAATGCGGTCCTTCCGCGAAAAAATACTTCTATCGAATGCAAGTGGTCGGATATAAATGTTTTAATGACTCCAAAATTACGCGAATTAAATAGATGAGGTAGAATTTCAACGAAAACTATATGGACTGTCGATATAATATATCCTCTTTTCAGAATAACAGCGTTATCCTCGCGCACCATAAAGGATAAACGACACAACTGCATTCACAGCTAAAGGTATAATACATACACACAGCTAAAGTGGGGGTTACAATACTGAACAGCCGAATTAAGTCGCACCATTCTATGTTCGACTGCCTTCGAGCTATACCGAGCCGTCTACCGCTATACGCGTCCAGGATAACTCTTAAAATCATCGCAGGACGAATTCGACATCCTTTTTTTTCGAAAAGGCATGCCCGCGGACTATTTGCGAATACTTTCTTGTCCGGCTACGGGTGCGTTTTAGTTCAATAATAATTATTTGATAAATAAATATTTTTTTTTTCGTTCAGTTTGCAAGACATTGGGATATTATTTAGTGTGGACACTACTAGTTCGGACCCGGACCATTCTAATAAGGACCTGGTGGTGTTCTCGAGTCTATTGACAATTAATACGGATTTTTATACATTTTTTTTTTGTTGTTTAAATTAATGTGCCAAACGGATATTATTGAGTGTATACACTAATTTGGATACATGTTGTGTGTTGGTGTGCAGGTGTGCAGGGGTACCGGAGTGTGTGCTTAGGATGTGCCTTGGTGTGAGTGATGCTGTGCACGGCATTACTCGGTTATAACGCTCTGTATGCAGACGACTTATGTGTAAGTAAGTAATTGATGATTTGTTACGATATCGAAACGTCGCGTTGTACGAAAAAAATTATTTTCTTGGTTGAATATTTTTTGTGTTAATATTTATTCTAAAACTTAGTTTAAAAAAAAATTCACCAAAAAGTCTTTTTTATGCCAGCAATAATTTAAATATACCGCGGGAGGGATTCCCAAAATAATAACTAACCTATTTAAATTGCACTATACAACGTGTCCAAGATAAGGAGGGCCAGTACAGGGATCTCGGAAACCGTAAGAGATACGAAGTCGGTTAAATGGAGGTAAAGTTGCGCCTTTACGTGCCTAATAATATGCCGTTTAGAAAGTTTTAAAATTCCGTGTAGTTCCGGAGATATCCGGAAAAAAACCGAAATTCTGAAAAATTGTTTTATTTTTTTAGTGGGTTTTTTTTTAGATCGAATTCTAAAGTAAATTGCACTTTTGCATTGCCACTTTATCCGCTCTATCTAACAGCGTTAATTGTTTTGTAATCCGACGAGTCGTCCTTGAAGGGCCATTATCAACTTTCTTTTTTTAAGTACGGTTTTCCTGATATTGGAATTTTACAGCTTTTTTTCTCCCGAATGCAACGATGTATGAGACATTGTGGTTTAACGACGTTTCGAGGGTTTTTTGAAGAACATCAGGAAATTTTGTGATGCGGTCCTGTATTTCTCCTAATTTTATAAATAATATCTCATAAGTAAGCTCTAAATTTTTTACTTATGTTGGACTAGTTCAATAAATAACAAATAATTTAATAATAAACCACAAATAAGTGAACAAAAATCATTCCAAAACAGTAGTAAAACGAACAACGAAGAAAGTAAGGAACTACATAATCAGGTGTTTGATTTCCGTTATTCTCTAAGCACAAATAACATCTTCTAACTGCCACATAACAGTTTTTTGAGATAAAATAAAACATGCGATAGAATATCAAACTTTTCAGTATTTGTAAATTTATGTTCCATATTTTCTGGAAAATAGGAAACCTCTTAAAACGATCACAATGGGAATGTCAAATGAAACAAATCACGCGTCACCATCTTAATTTCTTTGTTTCAAGCGCCTACTTTTCTTTTAAATCCCGAATCAACAGAAGTTTGAAATAATGTTTGTGTATTTTGTTCACTTATTTGTGGTTTATTATTAAATTATTTGTTATTTATTGAACTAGTCCAACATAAGTAAAAATTTAGTGCTTACTTATGAGATATTATTTGTAAAATTAGGAGAAATACAGGACCGTGTCCCAAAATTTCCTGATGTTGTTCAAAAAACCCTCGAAACGTCATTAAACCACCATGTGGCATATGTACATCATTGCATTCGGAAAAAAAAGCTATCAAATTCCAATATCAGAAAAACAGGACCGTATTTAGAAAAAGAAAGTTGATAATGGCCCTTCGAAGACGACTCATCGGATTACAAAACAATTAACGCTGTTAGATAGAGCGGAAAAAGTGGCAATGCAAAAGTGCAATTTACTTTAGAATTCGATCTCAGAAAAACCCAGGAAAACAATAAAACGATTTTTCAGAATTTCGGGTTTTTCCGGATATCTCCGGAACTACTCGGAATTTTAAAACTTTCTAAACGGCATTTTATTAGGCACGTAAATGCGCAACTTTACCTCCATTTAACCGACTTCGTATCTCTTACGGTTTGCGAGCTCCCTGTACTGGCCCTCATTATCTTGTATTACAAACTTATTTGTGTAAATAATTAATATTTTAAAAATATTATAATAAAAAAAACTACTAGGAAACAGATCAAATATTTTAAAAATACTGTGATATATTTATTACTACTATTATACATTAGATATTGCATTGATATGTTATTAATTAATAACAATAGACGATATTAAGATAATCATTGAAGATGAAAAATTGTATATTTTGCAAAACCAAATAAAAACGAAAAATAAACTATGGTCGTGGAGATTAGGAAGTGTTTTAATATTTATTTTGCACCGTTTGTCCATCGAATTAGTAATCGAAACCGATATGTTTAAATCAAGGTTTAAACAGTTACTTTTTCTCTTAATTAAAAACACAAAGTAACGAAAAATTTTTTCGTTAGGCAAATTATCGTCTCTACTGGATCCTTGGCGTTTAGAGGATAACGGGTTTCAGTTACGAAAATAGGCACTTTTTGCCAATGACGCTAATCAATTTTGAAACGTAAGAATCGCTGAAATCGCGCTTCAATTTTGTAACAGAATGTCGCCAATATTAGAAACGACAATAAATAACAAATTATTATTTATTTAAGGTAGACATAGTCATGTGATTAAGCGTATTATTTAAAAATAAACATTTGAGGAATTAAAAATATTGTTCTACGTTCGAAAAATAAGAGTAACCCTCAAGGTCCTCGAGAAAACGTGAGATACGTATTAAAAAAATCGGATATAAATTTTGAAAAATTTAGAGGCGGTATTTGTTGTTAATTAATTGTCTGACAATTTCTTGACCTTTCTTACAGAATAAACTAAATAATAAAAATAATAGCAAACGTTTCACATTTCTAATGTTTGTTGTTTTAGTATTGCACCGTATGTATTCCTAATACAAGCGTATCTAAATACAAACATTTGTGTACAATATTTGATAAAAGTTACTATAAATTTGCATGAACTTTACGTCTATATGTATACAGGGCAAGTCGCTAGGAACGGCCCAAACTTCAAACCTTCAAATTTGATTTTAAAAAAATAGCTGTTTTCTTATTGGAGCAGAGTTCTACAAAATACTGATTACAAGTCAGCAAAATCACGACCCACAGGAGTATACGTTCAAAAACATTTTTATTCGTCAACAGTAAAATTTATGACTTGGATTTAGTCTAAATTATTGATACCGAGGAAGTTTATTATTAAGAGCTGCATTTAATCACAAGTTACCAAGCAGGTACTATTTTATGCGAACGTCTAGCCAAATATAGTTAGTTTCTTGCTAATCTAAAACTTGATTCGTAAAGTTAAAGGATTGGAAAACGCTATAAAAAAATTGCGTTAAAAATTATAATGTTATAAGAATAATAATAATAATTTCAAAAAAATAACAATTTTCAAATTTTTGTCACAGATCTTCCTGAAACTTGTTGGATCATCGACAATCGACATATCAGACAATCTAAATATCAATAAATTAACTAAAAAGCTTTATTATTAACGGCTAAAACTTCACGAAAAGAAATATTGATCGGCTGATGACTCTCGTCTCTTTCTAACCTGCCAAAAAGCGGCATATTTTTTCATTAAATTGATGCAACGTAGATGGCTCCGATTGCTAATTTGCGATTGTTTGGGATCCTCATCTTAAGCTTATACAACGAAACGGTGGAAAAAATTCCATTTATATCTAATATACTACCCCACCGAAAAATCTGTATAAATCTTCCTTAAGATCAAAATAAAAGATAACTTTAATTAACTCCAGGTTAAAATGTCTCTAAAATACCCCGCTGACAATGATATTACCATAAAATTCCTCTTATATTAAACCCAGCGTCAAAGACAAAGTATTCAAAAGCCACCCTGAGAAATCAAGAAACGGCGTTGCCAGATAAATTAATATAAACGTCGGGATATCGTACTAATGGAAATCCGTGGGTCTAAGGAGAAATCGGTAGGTTTGGCAACCGAGTTTGGAAGGATATATTTTGAATTTCTAATGAAAAGGAATTTAGTGGTGTTTTAATCGATTTTGGGCTACCTTTAAATGGTTTAAGGGAGGGGAGGGGGTGGGTGGAAGGGGGATGGGATATTTTTCTTTATCTCTTCGACAAAGCAAAAGTAAAGGATTTGCATTTAAATTGTTTCAACAGGACACCTTCCCATAACACACAAATCAACGGGGGTAGAAAAAGTACATTAATTTGACGAATCCAAAGGAAACGATCGATTGTTCAAACGCTAAGAAAAAATCGGTATATTTGGCTAAACTTTCACATCAATTAGCGCCTGTGCTCGGCAACCTTTGATTAAACGCAGCTCTTGAAGGAGTGAATATTTCGCGGTCCAGTGTATCTACTGTTGCCATATGCATTCGGTACTTATACGAGAAAAAAAGGATAATTGACTTAATTTATATACTGATAAGCCCAAAGTACAAGCTTTTGCTTTCAAATTGATTAAGACAAGATGGCCTAAATTTAAATTTATCAATCGCCCGTGAGTATGTGACGTTAGTCGCAGAATCACCTGATAAACGTAAACACAATGTAGGACCAAACATGTTGGCTATTTTTTGTATTTAAAAATAAATATATTTAAGTACGTACTATACTAAGTTCGTTTAACGTAAATAGTATCTATTGATCGGAATTATTTCGATGGTGTGTTTTATTCGTAAAATATTAGATATAATAAAGTCGCTTGCTAATTATGCTTGCTTATACTATGCGAGAACCTAAGCTTACCTTATTTCAGTACATCATAAGTTAGCCTCAATAAATTTTATTATTTTCCTACTCGAAAATGAATAATCAACTGAGAATTTTTGGGAATACATATTTTGTAGTAGAAATCAGTGTTCGATAGAGAATTTTATATGGCCCTAATTTATCAATAAAAAGGGCTACGTTCCTGTGTTGTACAGGGTGCTTTAGAAAGCATTTGCAAAGTTTAAAAATCTGTTATGTGCTCGAAAATTTGGTAATACGATTTCTCACTTATTCTAGGGTATATTGTGGAAAGCATACTCGGTTCTGCCAAAACATTTTTCCGTAAAGTCAGGAAGATATACGAAAACTTCAGTTGCACATTATAAAATAATATTATATAAAAATATTTTTGAGTAGTTTATGGCCCCACTATCAAAACTACGTGTTTTTATGAAATTTGTCATATTAGCGGAAACGTATTAAAAACTAAAATGTATTTCTGATAACATACGATCTTCTTATTTAATATTAGCCTAAAATACTACATTTTTTTGTAACAAGAAAAAATATCTTATCAAATCCAAAAAAACTGTCGATTAATAAAAATCAACTAATGTTTGGCAGTCATCTGATGTTAAACTGTTCGAAATTTCTTGGAGACGGGCTCGCAATTCTGGAGCGGCTCTTGCGGGATTCGATTGGAGCTTTTCCTTCATGATATGCCACAAGGTTTCAATCGGCGATAGATCTGGACTACTCGACGTCCATTTTAAAACTGGACTATTGTTTTCTAACATCCAATGTTTTACTTTTTTAGCCGTATGGAAAGCGGCACCATCTTGTTGTAAGATACATTCAATATTGTTTAAACGCATTTGTTCAATTTGGGGTGTTAAGTTATTTTGGAGCACATTAATGTACTTATCAGCATTCATAATACCTTCCACAAAGTGTCCACTTGCTGACATGGATCCCCAAATCATAACAGAAGCCGAAAACTTAACTTTTTTTGTAAGACAGTCATTCCGAAATGCTTCTTCTTTAGTTCTTATGATACGACTCCTACTATCACCCACGTATACTGCAAATCTGGCTTCATCACTCCAAATAATGGAGTTCCATTGGTTCGGAGACCATAATTTGTGTTCTTTGGCCCCCAGTCTGCTTTTCTTCTGAATCTTTGTCAGTAAGGGCTTTTCTTTTGCTTAGAATTATTGAGTTAAAAACGAATAATAAAAAAAATAATTTAAGCTTAACTTGTAAGTTTTAAATCCCAGTTTTTGGGCGGCGCTGTGATAAGTTGCTCTTGAACAATTTTTTGCGGTTGCCTGATTCCATAATATTTTCAATTCGTTATAATTAGCACGCCGATTTTCCTTGATAATCCGTTTTAAGGCTCTTAAGTTGGTATTGGAATAACGCGGGCGACTTCCACTTCTGGGTTTCTGAGATCCAGTTGTTTTGTACAATTTAATAATATTTCGAAACGTATACCTCGATTTGTTAACACTGTCAATGATTTGGGAAGCATTTTGGCCGTTTAAATGCTCAATTTTCTTATAAATTCACATGTTTTGGGGCGTCGGGCCAACTTCACTGAGACAGGGCTCGTATAATAAAGCACTAGCTAATTGAATTGATAATATCATATTTATTCGAAGCGATATACTAAAACAGCTTTTGATAAAATTAATTAAAGCATAACATTATTCTAATGAAATTGATATACTAATTAAAGTAATTAAATCAGAATATGGGTACAAATTATATAAGTTAGCCGTCCATAATTAAAATAAATTATATCATGCAGTTTAACACCTTTTAAGTCGATTTATCGGCGGCCAAGCCCAAATTTTTAATTTTATAAGAATGCTACTATGTTTAGCGCGGATATTTTAGCCGCGTCTGTATTCGTTCGTGCTAGAAAATAGGAAATACCGGGTCGATGGCGCTAAAATTTGGTATTAATATACATTATTGAAAAATCGGGTCTTCAATCCTGAAAAATATTAAAATTTTTTTGGAACACAATTAAAAATTGCATGGATTAATTAACTTTTACTGAAGAAACTATAAATTAGTTTTCTTTATCTGTTGGGGCCCATATTTTTATTGATTTATTTTAATTTCAACAATGTTTGCTCTCACTAAAAAAATAATGTCATTTCAGTCATATTAATCCCTCTAGTTACCAAATAATAGTTTTATCTGGCTAATGAAAATAAAGATTATGAAATTAAGGTCATTTATAAGCTGAAATAAAACAATTTTTGGAGGACCTGGGTAACTAATTGTTCGAAGATTTTATTCGTTATCTGGGGATTTTTATGAGTTTTTTCCGGAAATTTTATTTTGAAATGTTTTTTAAAAACGAATGTTAGGATCATGAAGTTTCATGCACTATCATTTTTTTTAATAAATGATCAAATATCGCCATTGCCTCTAAACATGTTCTGCTTCGCCTACGACGGGCGCCTGTTGCTTTCCTGATTGCTTCATGTCTTTGAGTGGTTCTAATACGTCGAATTGGTGTATCCCGAGTGTTGACTTTTACTCTGTAAGCTTCATTCTCTGAAATTATTCTGTTTTAAATTTCAAACAATTATACAACGTACCAAGAAACTGCTAAGATGAAACTGACTGCATTATGTTTGTTTTGCTTATCGCCTTCGCTAGACGAGTATGCAAACACAATTATGATAAAAAAAAACATTTGTAACATCTTTTTATGAGGTGTTGGATAAATTAATGCAGGAAATCCAAACACCTTACCGAAATTCAACGTTTTATAACAAATTTTTTTATTTTTTTTATGATCAAACACAAGCACTATAGGAAAAATCCTTTAGGGCATTCTGGGAGTGGTGCGTGTGCGCAAAAAGCGATTCACGTTGGTTTTGAATCGTTGGAGGTTATATTCGTTGGGAAAAACGACCTCGGGAAGGTCGTTCCATAAGGATGAAGTCCTCCAGATGAAATAATTCTTAAATCATGAAGTTTGAGGAGTACTAAGCTTAACCACATATGGATGGGCCCCAGTGGTTCGTCGTGTATTTCTGCTATTCGTCGCTCTGGGCAGCAGGAGGGCAAGGTCAGCCGAGCACCTTCCATGAAAATATCTGTAAAAGAGAGTCAAATCCCCAACCTATCTTCGATGTTCTAGGCTGTCGAGGTTCTTCGTCAGCTCGTGGTCTCCGATCAGACGAATAGCCCTCCTTTCGATGGAATCCAGTAGCCGAAGAGTATGTTTGGGTGCAGATCTCCAGACATGAGAGCAGTAGTAGTTGTGTCTGATCAGCGGCATTTCTCGTCCTGGATATATATAGGGTGTACCATAACTAATGGTACACAGGAAAACTGCAGATTCCTTGGGTAAAAATACTGCGATTTGGCCATACTTGTTTAGTTCAATAGCTGGTAATAACCGAGATACAGGGAGTCCAAGTAAAAATTTAATTTTCAATTTTCCTAAATAACTTATTTGTGAATCAATATTTTTGCACAAAATTTTGTGATTAGGGTTTTTTGGGGGAAAGGAATTTGAATTTGTTAATAATTTTGATGTAGATTGTAGGGGGCGCTCTCTGCAGTACTTTGTATACATAAAAAGAAGTGTAACTTTCTTGGGCCTTAGTATAATTATGTTTTTATTAAAAATATCAGTTTTTCCGACATTTTTAAGCAATAAAGGTATACTTTGTAAATGTCGCTCCGACTAACCGTTTCCGAGATATTTTCAATTACAATTTCTAATGCGCCATTTAAATTTTGATTTGTAAATGTGAAATTTGTCACAGTAGGCTTTGGAAAAAACAAATACAATGAAAGCACTTTGAAACCTCATTTCTGTCAAAGTTTATTTTCATTTGTCAGCATTGTGGGTGTTTTTAAGGAGTTTCTGAAGATACTGTTATCAAACATTAAACTAAAAATGCCGCGACATAACTTGTTTTCTAACAGTGAAATGCGAGACATAGTATGTTTATACGGCGATATTTGGAAATGTATCCAAATAGAAGGCAGCAAGATTTTGAAATTTTTAGAAGCCTATACTACAGACTGGGAGAAACAGGATCCTTGCGTCCAAAACGTAATAGTGGAGAATCTGGCTGCCTTCTATTTGGATACATTTCCAAATATCGCCGATGTGCCCCCTGCGTTCGTTAAAATTTTCTTGTCCGTAATACCATGTCTCGCATTTCTCTGTTAGAAAACAAGTTATGTCGCGGCATTTTTAGTTAAATTTTTGATAACAGTATCTTCAAAAACTCCTTAAAAACACCCACAATGCTGACAAATGAAAATAAACTTTGACAGAAATGAGGAGTGCTTTTATTGTATTTGTTTTTACCAAAGCCTACTGTGACAAATTTCAAATTTACAAATCAAAATTTAAACGGGCGCATTAGAAATTGTAATTGAAAATAACTCGAAAACGGTTAGTCGGAGCGACATTTACAAAGTATACCTTTATTGCTTAAAAATGTCGGAAATACTGATATTTTTAATAAAAATATAATTATACTAAGGCACAAAAAAGTTACATTTCTTTTTATGTATCCAGAGTACCGCAGAGAGCGCCCCCTATAATCTACATCAAAATTATTAACAAATTCAAATTCCTTTCCCCCAAAAAACCCTAGTCACAAAATTTTGTGCAAAAATATTGATTCAGAAATAAGTTATTTAGGAAAATTGAAAATTTTTTTACTTGGACACCCCACTCGGTTATTACCAGCTAATGAACTAAACTAAGTATGGCCAAATCGCAGTATTTTTACCCAAGGAATCTGCAGTTTTCCTGTGTACCATTAGTTATGGGACACCCTGCATATTCAGTTTCTTTCTCTGTACGTTTTATAAACGTATTATTATTCTTTTACTTTTATTCAACGATACAAAACATCGTCCCGAGAAAAGTTCAAAAGAAAAATGTCGGCTAGACGTAACAGCAATTAAAGAATTATTAATACTTGCATAGTTTATAAGAAACAATAGAGAGAAACAGTTATTGAAAATGCATTAAGTATTTGCACTATTGTGCCTATAGAATGATTTATGCCTTTTATGCCGAGAAATGTACCATTGAAGTTATCGCGTATCAGTGATTACCTTTTGAACCTTATGCCTTTTTCGCCACGAGAATTGATATTTTATTCCATGCCATGGTGGGTTTGTGGCTTTTGTTCTCGCATTATTAAATTCTTTAGAAACGGTGCTTGGATTCAATTTCTTTCTGTAGGTACACTACCAAACCACCATATAAATATTAAAGAAACCGTTTTTATTAATACCTACTCTTGAAGCGTTTGACCCTAGATCTTGCCCGCGATTTTTTTAAAACGCACGTCTAAACGAGGCCTCTTTAATTTTATCTTTAATAACAATTGTCTTGCGGCAACTCAGATAACAGTACTTTAAATCAAAATACCCACAATTCAACAATGATAACAGGGATTTCCTAAAAATACCATTCAGATCCAGTCTTAAGAGGTGATTTTTCAGTTTTTTTCTACGCCGCATTTTTTATCAGGTTATATTTAAGTACATACAGTGAAACCTCTCTTAGACGGACACCTAGGGGACCGTCTAAATGTATCCGCCTAATAGAGGTGTCCGCCCATGGGAAATTTGTTATTTATTAACATGTAAATGTAAAATTATTACTATGTATTGTACAATACCAGTTATTGTACAATGTATGTACAAATAAACATACCATAACAAAACAAAAACAGTTTTAGTCAGGATATAGTACTAAAAAAAATCTAATAACGTAGTTTGACGTGTTTGCGTTTTATACTTGCAATCTAGAAAATGTAATTGCAAGTCTCTTAACAATTCCATTGCTGTAGAGTCACCTCTATTCTTTGCATACTCTTATAATTCCTTTACCATACTAATGGCTTTTTGATAATTGGTGACATTTGTTTGATTACTGCATTCAACTTCTTCATCAGAGTCGTCAGATAGTGATGTGGTTTCAGTTTGGACTACATAATCGGTAGGACTGGGGTCACTAATCATCTTCTAATGGCACATTGCTATCAATGTTATCAAATCATTGTTATCAAATTACAAGCTTCCACAACATCAATATTCTCTTTCAGACTCAAAACGCGACATTTTTGTGCCATGTTTACGATTTTAATCTTACAACCTATAAATAAACGGCGGAGTGCTGTCGGGGAATCACACATACTTTCATTCGGCAAAGTCCTTTCGCGCTGCCACGCATACGCGATTGGTTGCCGGTCTGTCTTCAGATAATTTGTACACCATACTTATTCGTCTCCCAAAGACTCTAAAATTTTTTCTATCCGTTTAAAGGAGGGTTTTCGCACTCTTTGTATGAAAACAGCCTGTCCGCGTCCGCCCAACGAAGAGTCCGCCCAAGAGAGGTTAATTTTCATGGAATTGCATATACCTAGTTCCGGACTATGAAAAAATGTCCGCTTAATAGAGATGTGCGCTTATTAGAGGTGTCCGTTAGGAGATATTTCACTGTATATTGTTGAGCAAAAATTTTGTATTTTATTTTGAGGACTGCAAGTAGTATAATGGTATAACGTCACTTATGGAGATACCGAACAAATTCACATGGATATTTTCTGTCAGTTACACGTATTTATAAAAATAATTATTTGCAACTATTCATTTTAATTTACTGTATGTAATTGTATTGCTATAAACCCTATATATCTATCCTATATACCCAACCAATTAAAATTAAAAATTAAAATGCATCATCTATACGTACGGATCATTTAAATTCGTATGCATAAAATATATTACCCCTTTTTAAATTGAAATAATTTATGCATACAAAAGGGGGGTGAGGACATTTTTATGCAAGGGTCGAAGAGTTACAATAGATCAAGGCACATGTATACGATTTACGAAGGTGCACATGTCTATATTAGTTCAGTTAGGAGAAGAGATATTTTAAACCATTATTGCGGACAGACGCCGAATTAATATCGATTTCTAAATCTCAGTAAAAAAATATACCTATACTGTTCACCGCCGCCATTTAACGCTGTGGGCTTCATTTATGCTTAGATATTGGCGATTTTCACCACACCACGTCAGCGACACATAGAAATTCTTCTGGCTAATACAATGTTTAATACGGGGGTTGTAAAATAATTCCGCATCATTCTACTTTTCAAAAAATAGTAAGTTTTGGTATTAGTTTTTTTTTTATGATCAAACCCAAGCACTATAATAGGAAAAATCCTTTAGGGCACTCTGGGATTGATGCGTGTGCGCAAAAAGCGATTCGCGTTGGTTTTGAATCGTTGGAGGCTATATTCGTTGGGAAAAACGACCCCGGGAAGGTCGTTCCATAAGGATGAAGTCCTCCAAATGAAAGAATTCTTAAATAGTGAAGTTCGAGCAGTACTAATCTTAACCACATATGGATGAGCGGCAGTGGTTCGTCGTGTATTTCTGATATTCGCCGATCTGGGCGGATTTAAGAGGGCAAGGTCAGCCGAGCACTTTCCATGAAATTATCGGTAAAAGATAGTCAAATCCCCCAACCTGTATTCGATGTTCCAGGCTGTCGAGGTTCTTCGTCAGCTCGTGGTCTCCGATCAGACGAATGGCCCTCCTTTCGATGGAATCCAGTAGCCGAAGAGTATGTTTGGATGCAGAGCTCTAGACACGAGAGCAGTATTCTAGTGATGGTCGAATCTGGGCTTTGTATAGTGTCAAAAGTTGTTCAGGTGTTTACAACTTTCTGGTTCGGAAGAGTACACCAAGTTTCTGAGAAGCTATCTTGGCGATTGCCACAACGTGGTTATGCCAAGACATATTTCCTCCCAGATTAACGCCCAGCAAATTAATAGATGAAGCCAGTGTGATTGCGTGTCCGTCCATGACTATATCCGGTTCTGTAATGTTAACCTTTTTAGAGAAAACTGCTGCCTGGGTTTTTTTAGCGTTAAATTCGACTTGGTTACTGTCACCCCAAGCCATAATTTCTTCCAGGTCTTTGTTGAGGCGTTATACTTCATGCTGTCTGAGAAGATGTGCGTCGGCAGCCGATGTTTGTGCATTCAAAGACAAAGATGAGATAAGTGTGCTATCATCAGCACAGTGGAAAGAGATTTAAACGACCCTTGATCCCCTTGCCATTGGGATGTTAAGAGTAATATGTACCCCCCCCCCCCCCCCCCCCCAGAGGGCTAAAGTGCGAAGGCTGCAAGTATGATTTAAGAGCGTCCTCATTCACAATAAATTTGACGTATCTTTCCGATTTTCAATATTATTGGAAAGTTTTCAATTGAAATGTATGTGTGTGGGTTAAGATTCGGGCTTCGTTATGGGAATTCTTATGAGGTATTGTTTTGGAATTACGCTTATCTCTTTTTATCTACGTTCAAGCGTATATGACGCTTTTTGAGATGATTAAAAGCTGATAAACTTCAAGTAGACTTCCATGGATGGCGCCTAACATAAAGTATATATTTTACAACGCAAAAGGAGGAGAAGTCGTACTTGAGAAAAAAAAATTACGATGAAATATAGGCACTATAAATATGTAACGAAATGAGAGAGCAAACGGGGACATGTACAAACATTTGCCTTATCAGCGGCATTGTGTTTATGTTTCGAGCTTACGGAGGTTGGGGTTAATACATTTTGAATTGCGGTGGTTATTTGTATTTGAACAAACGGCTAATAATTACAAGTAAGCATATATCTGTTGACTAAAGTGACTAGTCAGGCAGACAGACTGATTTTAGTGGGGGGCAATTGTTCAAAATTATATATAACTTAAAATTATTTTTCTATTTTGGGTTTCATAATGGCTACATGATGAAATAAAAAAAAAATTAATAACTTGCCACTTTATGAAACTGAAATTTAATTTTTTTCATGTTGGCATCAAGTTGGGTTCGTTCGAATTTTAGGCCTACTTCGATTTCGTTGAAATTAGTTTTCTAGGCATTATAAATAAATAAATAAAATAGCTTTAATTATCTAACAGTACAGAAACATACCATTTATAAGACAATTTAACTTAACCTAACTACAACAGCATACAGCTCAATTTAATTTTGTGTTGCTTATATTAACATATATACTCAACACAGCTCTTTTAATTTTATTTTTATTTGTGAAAAATAAATCTTCTTTGTCATGCAAGGAGTCAAAGCTTGTACACATGCTGCATATTTATGAAGTACATTTGTATTTGGGGTATGCTGGTAGCATTATGTATTCGACAGAAATTTTTTACTTTAAAACACTAACCTTTAACCTTTTGTAAAGTTTTTCTAGATTATTTTCTGCAATTTCTCGTATTTCCGGCGGAGTACAACTTTCTTCCTGACTCATTTTTATTAACTTTAATAATATATTTATTTTTAATTATGACGGATGGGAAGAAGCTTTGTTGTGTTCAATTGTTTCTATCATGGCATATTTGATACTTGTAACATTTTATTAAATTGTAAAAGTATTGCCAACCCAAAAAGAAAATATTAATTTAAATGCAAAAAATCTGCTATATTTTTTAAAGTTTTTCATACTTTAAAGACCCAAATAGAAAAAGTATTATAAAATACACGGTTCATAAGACAATTAGAGCACTTGTACTTTAGGAAACTCCCCGCTTCGCGGGTCGTTTTCTAAGTTGAACGCGTGCTCTAGGATAATGTCTTATGAAACTTGTATCCTTAATATACTATTCTATTCATTTATATATTAAAATGATTAAAAACAATTCCCATTAGTACCGAGTATATAGTAATAATTTTAATTTGCTCCAATAATTATAATTACTGAACGAGAGAAACGGGAAATAGACACTCAGAATGCACAAATTCATTCAATATGACGATTCGATTACGAAAACCGCAGACCGAAGTGAAACAAATATCAAAATCGAACTTGTAATGTCAGTATTGCTTCCGGATTAAAAGCTTGTAAATTGGCTTCGATATTGAGTTTTAAGGGCGTTGGAATAGGTGGGCTCCAAAAGTCTATCATTTGAATATACAGGGGTGTCAATTTGGAAATTTCTCCCGTTCTTAAATAATAAATAAATTTTTTATGGAAAACTTCAAAATACTAACCTTTAACCTTGCGATTAGATCATTTTTACTATATAGATATTTATCTGAAATACCTATACTCGGAAATCTATAACATGCTGAAGGTGTCCGTCAACTAATTTCTAGTCGCAACTACAAAACAATATAACCTAAAATAATAGAAATATTTTCCAGGTTATACTCTATTTCTAAAGTTTTATTCAATACAGTACTATTTTTATTTTTAATTCAATAATTATACATATTACTTTATATACAGGGTGGCCCATCGACAATAGTCCAGCAAGGTTTACGGCTCTGTACGTGAAAATTTAAAAAAACCTCGGACCCGTAAACTTGTGTTTTCAGGGGGACACGTTTCACTATTCATTTCATCCCTGTAACCTCAATCTCCTAGCGGGGGCGGCTACTGCCCTTATTTTTCAAATGGGAATGGGTATGTTGTGATACATCTTTTTTCACCCCGATCGACTGATGCACAAATAAAATACTTCTAGACTTTTAAATAAAAAATTAATCATCTTTTCGACATCTACGTACCGAACTTAGTATATAAGAATATTTTCGACCCTGGATGGCGAAAAAATTTTCTTTTTGAATATACCATCCAAATAATTTTTACGGCTTCCAATGGGATCAGAAAGGGGGGGAAAATTTTTAGTTCGATCCATTTCCGCCCTTGGATGGCGATTCTCGCCCATATAGTGACGACGAGTAAAAAAAATTGATCTATTTTGGAAATTTATATCTCGCTTAGTAGCTGATATATTAGTTTGAATTTTGAATATGTTTTTAAGCCATTCTTTCCCTTTCGACCTGTCCAGACCGCGGAAGGGTATGTTTTCAGAGAAAAAAGTTATGAATTTTCTAGTACGACCCTGCACGCGACGATTTCACCCCGACCGACTGACGCTCAAATAAAATACTTCTAGACTTTTAAATAAAAAACTAATCATTTTTTCGACATCTACGTACCGAACTTATTATATAAGAATATTTTGAAGATATTTCGTGAGATTTTTCGAAAATTCTCTTTAAAATGGCTCTTCGTTTTGTAAATTTGAAACATTTCACTGCATCTCTTATCAAGTGCACAGGTTTGTGCGTAAACAATTTTGAATGTCAACAAATTCTAAATTAATGGCGTGCTCTAAGATAATGTCTTATGAGACTTGTATGAGACTACAAGACTATTTGAGTAGTGGTCCCCAAGAAATCACGTGCCAAAAATGGCGGGAACTGTGAAAGAATTGGGTGTCATCCCATGTCATGACTACCCACGGACCCCCTAATCATTCTACTAAAAGAGGGGTCAATACAGTTATGTTTTTTTAAAATAATAACCTAAAAACCATAAGTAATTGCTATAAGATCATCACAGATATCCAAATCGCAACGCGTTATTTAATATTAATTTTTTTAACGGGCAAAAGTAGGTTAAATTTTTTAAAATTCTCTGTTGGTTTCAAGCAAATATTTACCTCGCTATAAATCTCTCCTTAATACAAGGGGGGGAGGGGGATAAGGAGTCGTTGACCTCACAAACTACTAAAAAGTGACGTATGTACATTCGACATACACTACTCAAATATTATCATTTTCAGAATAACATTCAAATGTCAATATTAAATATCGTGCCTTTGAATGTTTGTTGATGCACTTTATAATGTTTAAGTAGACATTTGTATGAGTTTTGATTTTTTCATGGTTAACTTTATAAGATTTTATGACAAATTTCGGTGAAAAAAATAATAGAATTTACCATGCACATTGCCTTTGCCTATAAACATGTAATAAGCAAGAGAGACGAAGCAAACTTACTTGCCGAACTATTTTCTTCTCAATCCACGGTAGATTTCCAGGCAAGAACACCACCCAACATTCCTGCAATTCAATCCGAAATGACCAAAATCGTATTCCGTCAGCGTCCCGTCAAACGAATCCTGAAAGGTCTCGACGTCAAGAAAGCTTCTGGTCCAGACGAAATTCCTGTTATAGTTCTCAAGAGATGCGCCGATGAACTAACACCAGTATTTTGTAGACTTTTTAACTTATCCTACAAACAAGGAATATTTCCATCGTGCTGAAAGACGGCGCGAGTCCAGCCTATACCAAAGGAAGGTAAGAGAACCCTGCCTAGCAACTATCGACCAGTCGCATTGCTTTCAGTTATATCAAAAGTAATGGAGAAAGCTATTAATCTACATCTTCTAAAGTACCTGGAAGGCTTCAATATTATCAGCGATCATCAATATGGTTTTCGGAAGTCCAGATCAACTGGAGATATTCTAGCCTATGTGACCCATATTTGCAACGCACTCGAACATCATGGGGAGTCTCGGGCTGTTGCACTGGATATTTATAAAGCCTTTGATCGTGTCTGGCATGAGGGACTTCTAAGTAAACTGCGATCCTATGGTATGGGCTGTCGATTCTGTGCATGGTTGTCTAGCTTTCTTATGGACCGCTCTCTGCAAGGGGCGATTGACGGATTTCTCTCAGACACCTTCACCATCAATGCCGGTGTTCCTCAAGGGTCCATATTGTCTCCCACTCTCTTCTTACTCTACATTAACGACCTTCTAGTGAAAACGAAAAATCCGATAGTTACTTTTGCTGATGATAGCACACTTATCTCATCTTTCTCTTTGAATGCACAAACATCGGCTGCCGACGCACATCCTCGCAGACAGCATGAAGTATCACGCCTCAACAAAGACCTGGTAGAAATTTTGGCTTGGAGTGACAGTAAGCAAGTCGAATTTAACGCTAAAAAACCCAGCCAGCAGTTCTCTCTAAAAAGGTTAACATTACAGAACCGTATATAGTCATGGACGGACACGCAATCCCACTGGCTTTATCTATTAATTTGCTGGGCGTCAATCTGGGAGGAAATATGTCTTGGCATAACCACGTTGTCTCAATCGCCAAGATAGCTTTTCAGAGACTTGGTGTACTCTTCTGAACCAGAAAGTTGTACACACCTCAACAACTTTTGACACTACACAAAGCTCAGATTCGACCATCACTAGAGTACTGCTCTCATGTCTGGAGCTCTGCACCCAAACATACTCTTCGGCTACTGGACTCCATCGAAAGGAGGAAGGAGGGCCCTTCGTCTGATTGGAGATAACGAGCTGACGAAGAACCTCGACAGTCTAAAACATCGAAGACAGATTGGGGATTTGACTCTCTATTACAGATATTTTCATGGAAAGTGCTCGGCTGACCTTGCCCTCTTAATTCCGCCCAGAGCGGCGAATAGAACTTCATTATTTAAGAATTCTTTCATCTGGAGGACTTCATCCTTATGGACCGACCTTCCCGAGGTCGTTTTTCCCAACGAATATAACCTCCAACGATTCAAAACCAACGTGAATCGCTTTTTTCGCACACGCACCACTCCCGGAGTGCCCTAAAGGATTGTTTCCTATAGTGCTTGTGTTTGATCATGAAAAAAAAAAGATTCCTTAATTTTTTCAAAAAAATGAGCGAAATTTCGCGTAAATATTTATATTATAATTTTTACCTCACTATATTTTACTGTTTATACTAATTACTCAATAATTGTAATTTGTTAAGTAAAACATTAAACGCAATCAAGAAACACGTACTTAATATTTTATTTATTTTTCTAATCAAATATTAGAATATTAATGGACCAAAATTAATAATTTTTTTAATAGCGCCTTAAAATTATGTAAGCGCGGCGCCTTTTTGACGGGCTAAATGAAGAGAAACGGTCGTAAATAGCGCTAACGTTACCGTTAAACGACAACCCGTAAGTGTAAAAACACTAAACTAAACCTAAATTGGTTTGCGGCGTTCTCGGAAATTTTCTGCAGCGACTAGCGTCTATTAGCGACAATGTATTTAGCGGTGAAGAAGAGAAGAATAATTAATTTTATTAGGCATGTGGATGCCCAATAAAACTGTCACATAATCTTGGGTGTCTACGACCAGAAGTTGCTTAAGATCAAGCGTATAAATTTAATTGAGTTTTACCATGAAAAGTAATATTAACTTATTTCTAATAAATATACGCCTTTGTACACAGATGATAAACTTAAAGTTATAACATATATTATTAACTTTGCTTCCTAATTACATCTAAAGGATATGAGGAAGGTAAATAAATAAATCGATGAATACATGTTTCGGATATGGCATAATATGCAGTGAAGCATTATGACACAATTTGCGAGAATTTGTTACTTTTCAGATCAGGAAAGGCAGGCTATAGTACTCTACCTCGGAACCTGAAAAGGGATGGCGGCTCCGAGTGCGTCGCTTTTCGGTATGAAACTGATTTCGAATCATAGACAAATACAAAAGAGAGACAAAACGTTCCAAAACACCATTTGTTCACAATCGTACACACAGTTAAAAAGACTAAATTAATCCCAATACACGATAGTTCTCAAAAGCAGCTTTAGAAATGAATGAACTATGGCAAATTCCTAAAATTCAGGGTCGCCTGTAGTACATACGGCTGTTGCCACAGGGATTTTCCTAGAACGTTACAATTTCATGGTATTGGGAAACTATAAATACTTTTAAGAGTAGATAGGGTACAGGTGACAAGTGCATTCAATATAACTTTCGGTTTCAAACACAGGCGGTAGATCTAGGGCAATCAGCAGAAACTCTGAGATCGGTACAAAATACAGGGTGTTATGGAAATGACGTATTATATTTAAATGGGTGACTACTGGGGTGTCCTAGAGAAGCGCTACTTATTTTTTTGTTAAATCGAACGTTTAAAAAGTGGGGGTAATTCACCCCTAAACCCACACACAACTCCTCGGCACATTCATATATGAACATATTACATTGCCCGGCTGGGTAATCAACAGATGTCCAGGCACAATGTTGCCGAAATGTTTAAAATTGTAAAACTTTAGTTTCTTATAAAAATAAATATTTAGCTTACTTAAAAAGTAAAAGGACGCGATTAAGGAATCCAGGGCACAGACACTTTCAGTTCTTTTTTCTATTGGGAAAACTTTATGCTCATCACGTGTCCTGATGATAGTGTGGGATTGCATAATAAGCTTATCACTAAACCTCAACACTAACGCATAATTACACTTTACAATAACACACATAGAACAAGAGCACTTATTCATTTCGCAATAGAAATAATAAAAACGCTAATTTCTATGGGCCATTAACCCTTTACTAAAGATAAAATGAAACAATTATGTTAAGAATTGACAGGAACTACCCTTTGAAATGAATGGTCTGGTCCACCTTCGGACCAGTCGAACTTTCTTTCCGAGAACTCTCCCCTAGTAGAGCCAGCGCGGTTGCCATTTCCGAGACTATAATTATACAGGAAAGTAATATTATAGAAGGAAATTCGGCAATTTATGATAGTCGCTTATAAAACATCGAAAGTGGCAACGGTGTATTTTTAAATATTAGCCCGATTGTCCAAAATCAGCTGTTTAAAGAAGTCGGCTGATATCGATCGAGAGAACCAACGTGTTATTTATTTTTAAAATCTTGAGATGATATTTTCCAGACAATAAGGGCGTATTTTAGTCTACACAGTAGCACTTTAAAATACTAATTCAGACTGAACGGTACTTAGATGTGACGTGTTGTGACGCGAAAACTAATGTGATGTTGTGATGTGAGTACTTGGTGTTTTTTATAAATTAAGTTGGTTTTAAATAAGTCCGAAAAGCTAAATAAAATTGCATTTTTTTTTTCTAAAGGGTAAATGGCATTTATAAACTTTTAAGTTGTCCAGATCTGACCGGTGTCGTTCGAATTAAACAAATGAGAACATACCTGATCAGTTCAAGTTTATAAATCAGAGATTGTTTCCCAGCGAACTGAACGTAAAGTTTCTAATAATGTACCCTGAAAAATAAACAACTTGAAATCTGTCAAACGGTTATTGACTTTCTAAAGAGTTTACCCTGAAGATATGACAGCACTGTTTAAGATTCACTGCCATATGTTGCTGTGTTTACCTTCCGAACAGGGGCACCACGTGGTAATTTTTGGTTTGACATAAGGTCATGTACAGAGGGCATGTTAAATTAAAGCACCATTGGATATTTTTCTTCAATTTGTTTTCATCTCAGGAATTGTCGGTTTAAATATAATACGTCATTTCCATAACACCCTGTATAAACAATTCTGTCTCCATTTTATCTTATATGTCGATGGTTACGACATCCACGTGTATCGATACATCATTTTGACGTTACAAGACGCCGTCTTAATACGGTTCTGTTACATATACGATAAAAATTAACTTCTTGCGTTAAGCTTCCCAAAATCGGAAAAAGTTAATTAAGGTCGCTTGATTGCTGGCTTAAGATCTTTAGCAACGTATCGTCATACATTTCTATGATTATGTGACAGTTTTATTGGACATTTATATTCTTAAAAATTAATTATCCTTGTCTACTACACCGCTAAACACTTTGTATTTAATAGAGACTTATCGTCCTCCTACCGCGTTAACTTAAACGCAAAGTACCAAAAAAAAACTATGCATTTAAATGCTTTTACCTTAACGTTAATCAGTTCGTTTGACTTCTGTCCAAATTATCTTATTTGCTTGAAAATAAATAAAGGGGCGATTTCATACGTATATTTACCGTCTAAGGTGAGAAATTACCGGTTCTTAGCTACCGCGATATGTACCTATTTATCCTAATTTTTTCCCGTCAAAAAGACGCGTTAAAATCAATTTTTAGACGCCGTTCAAAACATAAATATTATATTTTATTAATGAACATCTTTAAATAATATGAAAATAACATAAATATTATGTTAAGCAGATTTTCTAATTGTTTCTAACAATTTGTTTAACAAATATGTATAGTTTAGTATACACTAACATTTTATTGTCAAATTATTTATATGATATAAGGATTAAGGCTGGGCGTACCAGAATGTCGATATAAATTGAGTAAATCGATAGATGTAGAAAAAACGATAATTTAAGGGTATATATGTCGGCGTCAATTAGTGAAATCCGTCATTCCCTGAAATGCCTAGTCATTTCACGTATTGCCGGCAAATAGTGTAACTCTACGTTTGGTACACCGTTTGCCTAAGAGTATCAGGCATTCCCTGGACGGAATTCTTTCAGTCAAACGCTGTACTTAACTAAATGATTTAAGTTACCCTGTTTGTCGGGTTTAGTCGATTATTGTAATTAGGACAGTGTTGCCAGTAGTGCATTAAAATAAGGTATTTTACATTAAAAGGTTTGTAAATAACTAATTATTATCAGGAATTTCGATGTCTTTTTTCACCCCCTCTCACTTTTTCATCCCTTTTTTCTAAGACAACAAATCATAAAACGCAAGCAACTAAATACCATTAACATATTTTTTTCTTATATTTAAAAAAAAACGTTATTTTTTGGCAATTAATACCCCCCTTTTACCCCCACCCTTTGAGAATTTTGTAGTACAATTAAAATGGGACCTAATTGAAAATATTCCCTCTCCAACAAAAAAAAAATCTAAATTGGTTCATAAATGGTGGAGTTCTGAGGTCACAACATAAAAAAATACAACCGAATTGAAAACCCCTCCTTTTTTGAAGTCGGTTAATTAAAATCTACCTTCATGCTCAAGAACCAATAAAAAAGCACACAATAAAATCACGTCTTCAAGCATACGAATTATAAAACCGTGTTAAACGTGACAACAGTGTACGAATTTGAAGTGATTTTGTAGGTTGAAGTAGTTTGAGGTTATGAGTATTTTCTTATCTCTGTCAATTCCGAAATATTCCAAGGTTTTCCTTATTTTGATAGTCATCTAACTTCTTATAAAACAATTCTGAATCCCTCCATTTCAATTCGAAAAAAAAAATCGCTACACAGATGTTAACAACAATTACAGCGTTCGACTAAAACCGGCAAACAGGGTAACTTAAATAATTTAGTTAAGTACAGCGTTTGACTGAAAGAATTCCGTCATTACAGGGAATGCCTGATACTCTTAGGCAAACGGTATACCAAACGTAGAGTTACACTATTTGCCGGCAATACGTGAAATGACTAGGCATTTATACATGATTTGAAACGGTTCAATAAAATTTTAAAGGTTAACATTAGAGGGTGCTAGTTATATTCACTGAGTTTAATAAGTCTATGGTTTTTTAAGTATTTTTAATCGAAGATTCTCTAAGCAATTTCTAAACTAAAAAGGTGTACTAGTTATGTGATACCCTGTATCCTTCCAATTCATTTTATATGAAGATATCAGAGGAAAATTGTATTGTAGACGATAATATCGATACTTTTATACAGCTGTTTAATAGTTTTATGTAAAACTTCAGTCAGGTGATTGGATTTTATGAGAATATTTGAAATTCTTCTGACTGCTGGGCGAGTCTTATCGATTTCGTGAACGATTTCTTTTTTACCATTCCTACATAAAGAGGGAGACCCCCAGTCGAAAAAATAAAATGGTTCTTTTCAAGGAAAACCATCCGTTTATTTTAACTTTATTTTGAAATACGTCCCTGGCTTTGTGCATAGAAACGTCGACAATTACAACAATGAACTTTATTGCACAATTCGACATTCCTAAACAGCAATTTTTTAAAGCATTAAAAATATTTATTTTAACGAGGATCTTGTTAATAGAGAGATTTTGCATATAATGACGATGACGATGAAAAAGCTAACGATTTTTTTCTCAAGGAGACCAAAAATGTTACCGCGATGAAGGAGTTCCGTTAATGGGGCGAGAAATCTCTCTAACAATCGTAGGTAGCAACCTTTAAACCTCTTTAATAAAAGTTCATTTATGCAAAAATATTAAATTGCATTTTTTATGGGTTGGAATTTTTCTTCAACTGTGACGCAACAAGAAAATATGACGTTGTGTTCCTGGTAAATAGAATCTAATTTTTTTTTTAGTGATTCTACAGGTTTGTTTGTATTTTGTGTCCATCTCAGTTGGCTTTCCTATGATCAACCACAGTGGGGTAGCCACACGGGGGCGAAACCTACATAGGGTGTTGAAAAAGGTTCGGTACCCCGGAATAACTCCGGTGCATCGCATTGCAGCGGAAAATGTCTGGGGAAAAAGTTGTTTGGTTTTGAAGGAGGAATAGTTTGCAATTTAAACCACCCCCCACCGTCTCAACCCCCGGGCGCGGGTGGGGGTAAGTTAAGATTTTCAAATGGAACCAAATGGAATCCCATTAAATCTAGAAAGGAGCGTAAAGATGCCGGTTTCACCAAATATTTCGACGAAAGCGACAAGGACTTGATAAGGCGAAAAATCTACACCATGTACGAAGAGCAACGCGTACCTACATTAGATTCTCTGAAGCAACGGCTCACCAATGATGAAACCCAAATAAGTTGTAGCCGCACTAGCCTCTGGAGAGTTTTGTCGGAAATGGGATTCAGATACCGTGAAATTGAGAAAAGGCAAGTACTCATGGAATACCACCGTTTACAAAAATGGCGTCATGAGTATATAACTTCTGTAAGGAAATCCCGTTTTAAAAACCGTCCTATAATTTACCTCGACGAGACTTGGTTTGACACGCATGAAACACCATCCAAAGGCTGGTCTGATTCTTCCGATAAGTGTAAAACAAAAGCTCCGTCAAATAGAGGAAAAAGGATAAGCATTTTACATCATGCTGGGTCAGAAAACGGTTGGGTTCCAAATGCCTTGTGGCTTTCTGCAAAAAACATTAAAGACTCTTGTGTGGACTACCATGAAGATACAACTTTTTGAGGAATTGTTCAAGAATTGTCTTTTACCAAACATTCCTCAGAATAGCGTGATAGTAATGGACAATGCGAGCTATCACAGTCGCCAATTACATAAAGCTCCAAGCTCAAAAATACAAAATTGGAGATTCAGAGAACTAGATGGCGGCGAATGATATGTATTTTGAAGAAAGTTATAAAAAAAGTGATCTTTTAGAAGTTTTAATGACTTTTGTATAAAAAAAGTATATGTTTGTGACACATTGGCAGAATAAATTGGACATACAGTGCTACCCCACCCTATTATTGCATTTTTAACCCCATAGAGCATATGTGGCACCAGTTAAAATCACTGGTTAGGTCTGAAAATATTTCTCCGACTTTAAGTTCTAGTGTTGTAGAATTAATACGAAAATGCTTTAATGATATTCCCCCAGGTAGTTGGCAAAATTCAGTCCGTCACGTAATAACTGTAGAAAATTCGTATATTAGTCTGGATCGTATAATTAATCCAATTATAATTAATTTTGATGAGGGATAGCGATAGCGAAACAGAACTATCTATACATTGACATTATAAATGTAAATAAATATGACTAGTAATATTTAAAAGAAATGTTATTTCATTTGATTACATTAATATAATCATATCATTACTTGTTTTCCTTAGTCCGTCCCTTCATACTTCACTTGTTTATTGCCAAGCTCTTGTCGACACAATGGGACCCAGGAAATCAATAAGTCGCATCCAAATTTCGTGAAACGTACTATACATGTATTTATTTATGGTTAATAAAAATAATACCAAAAATATTAATGACTGGTTACATTCTAAATAGGAAAAAATTATGAATAATCCGAAATCATCCGGCGATGTTATTTAAATGAGATTTTTTTATTTTCTTTAATTAACCATTCCTAGACGATAAAAAATAATAAATATTAAAAATTATGCAAAGCACGGCATAATTCGAGAGTTAGGTGTCTGGTAAATAAAATTTAAACACCTTAAATGTTATATGAGAAATATTTAGGAAAAAACATGCTCCTTTGACAGGACATAGATGTGTGATTTATGTTTTATGTTAAGGTTGCTGGAACGCAGTAACAAACACATTGGTATTATTGATTATTGAAATAAAACAATTGTTTCACTTAAGGCCGTATTAGACTAGGCAATTTTTTTCTCTTGCGCCGGCAATTATAATGGCACGTATTCATGCGCAGTAAACCGTTTTCGATCAGCTGGAGCATTGTCAACGGTCAGAACAGCAGTGGGTACTGTCGAAATCCCTAAAATATCCCCAGAATTAGAGATGTGCAAACCTGTTCGTTTTGACTACCAGTTAAAGCAGCTACTGCTATTTACAAATAGAAGATGCAAAAAGTTGCTGAATTAGCAGTCCATAAGTTTAATAAAGAATGTAAACTGCTAATTTAAGTACCAGTGGGTTTAAATGGCCATTACCTGTTCATACCTGGTTCGGCCAAATAATAAACAGTTAAAAATAACAGAATAATCCATGTCTACCCAATTGCGCCGGCAAGGGCAATTAAAATGGCGCCTGCCCCATTTCTGGTAATGAGAGACAGCTGATCGGGAACAGTGTACTGCGCATGAATCCGTGTCATTTTAATTGTCAGAAGAGTAGAATTTCTGACTGTAGTACGGAGAACGGTGTACTGCGCCTGAATCCTTGAATTATAATTGCCATTGCTGGCGCCATAAAAATTACCGACTGTAATACGGCCTTTAGAATCATACAGTTGCTGACAGAATGCCTTGCACCAAAGCTAAAACTATTATATTGTTGATTTTTCAAAAATATCCGGTAATGGGTACTTTGGGAATTTTTTCTGTGACAGATTAGGTTTATTTTGACCTCATCTGTATGCTCCCGAGATATTAGTTAATTAGAAAATAGTTAACCAATGAAATATTTACTAAATGCCACGTTCGAACTCTCTTAACGATTGCTTTTATTACTTCAATAAATAAGACCCATCAAACAGATACGGACAAATTGTGGGCCGAGATTTGTGGGCTTTTAACACGAAAATTTTTCATTTTACATTCGAATAAATGGACTACCACTCCGATATTATGTTTCGAATCAATTTGTGCCGCATTTCGAATTAGGCGCCATGCTGCCATACAGGATGGTCGTATATTAGTTAATGCATGCGTCGAAACCCGTATAAAATAATTAGAAAGCCGAGGAAATCTGAACAAATTGGCCGTAAATGGGGAATTTTCAATCTACATACGTAATTGGAATTAATATAATTCTGTACTGTACTGCACTGTACTTAATTCTGTAATGAATGCATTAGGTTAGATTTTAAGCGTCTTCAAGATGCAATCAATCATTCATTAATTTTGGAAGGTCGCACTCGACTGTGCATGAATTTATCAACAAAAATAAAAGGCTGTTGTATCGTTAACGGCATCGTTACGGTTTTATACCGTCGTGTAACGACTCCCCAATTATGCCAATTAGTCGGCCCACCGATCCCATTGTTTAGCGCAAAATGACACACACGAAAACAAATGACATGCGAAACAAATGACACAATTTAACTTCTAGATTTGAACCATGTTCATTTTTCATCTGAATATGCAACAGACACGGAAAAAATTAATTAAAATACAATACGGTTTCGTGTCGAGAGATTTTTACTAATTGGATGTTATAGAAAAAAAATGGTGTAAAAATATTTGTAAACCAGATTCGATTCGGCAAGGTTACTGGTTTTTTTTTCTATTTGGGTTTCATAATGGCTACATTATGAAATGCAAAAAAATTGAATAACTTGCCACTTTAGAAACTGAAATTTGAATTTTTTCATGTTGTTTCTAAAGTTTTATTCAATAAAGTACTATTTTTATTTTTAATTCAATATAGTATTATACATAAGTATTACTTTATATATACATATTTATAGTTACTCTAGACATTTCCTGGTCATTAATTGTTATTCCTGTCAGATTCTGTATCGACACAATATTTTGTTCAATAGTATTATTTGTTATTTTGTTCAATATTTTGAACTTTGTTCTGCTCGCACCATAACTCAAAGTTTTGCATATTCTTTTTAAAAGTTTTTCTTGATTATTTTCTGTAATTTCTCGTATTTCTGACGGAGTACAACTTTCTTCCTGACTCATTTTTATTAACTTTAATAATATATTTATTTTTAATTATGATGGATGGGAAGAAGCCTTGTTGTGTTCAATGGTTTCTATCATGGCATATTTGATACTTGTAACATTTTATGAAATTGTAAAAGAGTATTGCCAACCCAAAAAGAAAATATTAATTCAAATAAAATGCAGACTTTAAAGGCCCAAATAGAAAAAGTATTATAAAATACACGGTTCATAAGACAATTAGAGCACTTGTGCTTTAGAAAACTCCCCTTACACGCGTGTTCTAAGATAATGTCTTATGAAACTTCTATCTTTATATACTATTTTAATTCCGTATATCTAGCAGCAGTGCGATAAAGAAATGGAACATTTCTTGAGAAATTCTTCGAATGGTGATCTTGTATTATTTATCCATTGTTTTATCAAATCTAAACCGATTTTTTTTTAAAAAGAGGCGGGTAAATTAAAGTTGGTTAACAGCTTAATTATAATACTCTTTCGTGTCAGATAAATTACCGAAATTTGCAAATTAAGACAACTATTTGTAATATTACCATAATATATTCACGAGGAGGTAAATGATGACCACCGAAGTACGTCAATGTGGAAATACCAATACAGATCGCACATCCTGCATAAATTGTACAAAAATTGACTTTTATTGTGATTTTACAACTGTTTAATGTTTTTGCATAGTTTCAAGTAATAAATTATTTGGTTTTATCGCGTGCCATATATAGAGATGACTTTTAAAGGTCTTCAAACATTTTCCGGCAATCAATTCTTCTTTTTTATCGGCAATTTATCAGTATACTTTGTTTTTCACACTATTTTCACTTGTACAATAGGCCTCTGGACCCGCAGTTTGGTCCGTGCCTTCTGACTCATCCTGTATAGTCCACACAAGTCGTGTGATATTTTAAAAATTTCAATATTTATCCCATCCTATTTTGCCAGAGATTTATGATATATTTCTCTAAGCATAAATACTACTTGTCCCTCATAAATAATTTGTTTATAGTGTTACGTGTATCAACAGCAATTTGGCAGGCTTAATTAACCACTTTATATTGTTTATAAATCATGTATCAATATAAAAGAACGGAAAGAGTTAATAAAACTATTATAAAAATATAAAAATAGCAGCTTACTTCATGGTGTTGTACGAAACATAATTGAATAGAAATACAAACACTTTAAGCCATATAATAAGTAAAGAAATATCGCGTAGTCATTAATTTGTTCTTTTTCTAAAAATATCTATTAAATTAAAAAGAAATAATAATATGTAAATTAAATTTTACCTTTGACATTCAGAATGCAGTAATTTTCTGGAATAAACGGAATTCTGTATCCGCGCCTGCGCCTTCGCAATTGCGTCTTTAACAACAACTTTTGAGACTCTTCAAAGACCACATTGGTCCATCACTTGAATACTGATCAGATGTCTGGAGCTCTGCATCCAAGCTACTGGAGTTGGTTGGTTAAAGGCGGGGGTCGGTTTAAAGGCCCGAACTTCTATCACTACAGCCTTTCGGCTTATCGTGTAACCCGATCTTGTTAGACGATGTTTGCTCCTTCTATGAGGTCCAGTAAACCTTCTACCAAGCTTGTCATGTGGGAGGTTGTCACCACGTTGTATGTTCCCGAAGATATCTTGTCTTCTACGAGACAGTGCTACGCAGCGGTATATTATGTGTGAGGCGGTTTCATCCATTCATACTCTTAGGCTGCTGGAGTTCATAGAAAGGAGAGCAATTCGTTCAGCTGGATAACATCATCCTTGTGGATCGACCTTCCTGAGATCGTGTTTCCCAACGTTTCAAATTAAACGTGAATGGCTTTATTCCCACATAGTGCTTGTATTTGATCGTAAAAAAAATTGCAGAAATAACTTTACGAATAAATTCCAGTCACAGACTCAAGCTAGACGAACAATTTGAAATGGTCCTTTTCTACACCCCATACACGTACTACCAACTGATTTATTTCGCCAAATTATTTATGGTCACCTGAACGAACCGATCCAAGTCCGTTAGATTTCAGGGAAAAGGTAAAAAGGACGCAGCATGGGGTAACTTCCCCCATTGTACCTTTCCGTAGGCGTAATTCCTATATATTATGTGGCCTTTGGTCAACTTTTTGTCGGCATAAATAGTGTAAAATGTAATTTTTTTACTTTCGGAGTCGTAATTGGCCAGGTATAATTAAGACAGCTTATAGTTGACAGGAAAGAAAGTGTGAAAGAGACTCGTCTTCAGTGTATATTCTGAATATTATTCTTGTGTTCGAAAATGGTGCGTTTTGACAATAAAAAATTATTATTATCATATGAGTGTTTTGGTGATTCATGGGCACTCGATCTCGATGAATTCAAGAACCTGCCCATTCTAAGGCCAGATGTGCATCTAAAAAACAGTTGGCGTTCCTCCGACGTATCTCGTTTCTTCTGTTTTACTAATTCGTTTGTTTCGAACAAACGAATCTGTTTACGCCTATTAATTCAATTGTTCCGCGTTTCATCAAGTTGGCTTAGTCGGTAGATGCTGGCAAATTTGCATAATTGGATTGTCGTTGCATTACAGACTGAGGTCGTAACACAAAGTATCATAATATTAGATAGTTTTTGCGAACGCAATAATTAAATCGTTAAACGTAAATAAATATATCAAAGATCACATAAAAACAGAACCTTGTTTCAGAGAATTTGTTTTTAATTGATTAACGTGTCTAGGAAAGTCTCCATTATTGTTGGCTTATCTTATCCATAGACACATAATATAAAACGGAGACGTAACGTCCCATTCATAAAACAACAGTTGTTTACAATCGTATATAGTTGTTGCAGAATTATACCGTTGCCATAAATAAACTACTCGATTAAACCCTATTGTATACGCCTCAGCCTCTTCAAAGCTCAATAAATGCGATCAAGGCCGGCTTGAAAATGTATACCACAACACATGATTTATTTTTATAATTTAAAATAAATAGATAGGTATTTTTAGTTTGAGGTACCTATAATAAATGTAAAATAATGATAACAATTAATGATAATTGAAAATAATATAATTTAAAAGTATAACTATTAGGATAACAAGTACAATAAAAATTAATTAAATTCTAAGAAACTATTGATAATTTATTCAAAATTTAACTCTGTATCACTATCACTATCTTCATCTAAGCCTAAACTTATAAATAAGGGTTGAACATTTGTAATCATACAATTGTATTTTCCACCTTAAGTACATGCTGTACACAGTTTTTCCAGCTGTCTGCAGAAATTTTTCTTACTTCGTTTTTAATTAATTCTACTACAGATGCATTTAATGCAGGAGAAATATTATTTCTCCTAATATTGGATTTTAATTGGTGCCATATTAGCTCAATAGGATTGAATATACAATAGTACGGAGGAAGACGCAACACTGTATGTCCATTTTCTGCTGCAAGTTTGTCACACTCGTATTCCTTATTTATTTTAAAAGCTTTTAATACTTCTAGCAGTTCTCGTTTTTTGTAAGTTTCTTCAAAATATAAATCATTTTCAATCATAAAATTTTGAATTTCTGCTTTTGTATTATATTAGAATTGGGAATGATTTTTGCTTGCCGACTATGATAACTAGCATTGTCCATTACAATGACGCTATTTTCAGGTATATTTTTAAGGAGTTTATGTTTAAACCAATCTTCAAAAAATCGTGCGTCGGTATCTTGATGGTAATCTAAAGAAGAATCTGCTATGTTTTTAGCTGAAAGCAACAGACAATTTGGAACAAACCCGTTCTTTGAACCCGCATGTAATATTGTGATTCTTTTGCCTTTATTTGATGGTGCCTTGGTTTGACATTTTTTGGAAGAATCATCCCAACCTTTCCTTGGAGTGTCATGGGTATCGAACCATGTTTCGTCAAGGTAAATAATTGGACGATTTTCTTCTCTAAAGTGTTAAATATTTAAGTCTCCATTCCCGACACTTGAAGATGCCCCCCTATCAGCACAATTCCAAGGACGCCACATTCTACCACTAATAAGCCTTACTAAAAATTACTCGCCGGAAAACCACTAAAGATTAAAATTATTAAAAATCCCTTTGGATTTATATATGCATAAGGCATAGGTATAAATTAAATTTGTATACCTGGTCCGGCTCTGCTCGAAAAGGTTTTAAAATTTGGTATTTCCTTATTTATTTTATGGTCGAATAGATAATGAGGTTTTATTGCAGTCAAGAGATCAATGATATAATTCTGCAAAAACTATACATACCAACACAGTTTCACATCAGTTAGAAGCTTTAGCAGATGGCAACGCTGTAAGCGGCGCGACCACTCGCTGTCATCCCTACCAGTGCCGTGCCTTGTGGTTTTTTACGATCATAAAAAATAAAGTTATTTTAATGAAAAGTTTTATTTATCTATAGTTGCTGTCTCACAAAATCCAGGTTGCCGGCACCATATTGCTTTTATATAATCTTTTAAATTCAACACAATATTGCTAGAATAATATATTGGCACTCACGGCAGCAAGGACGATGGCGATGTTTGCACAATAGATTAAGGATGAATTTTAAAACATTAAAAAAAAACTCCAGACGTAATGCAAACGTAAACAAATAAAAATATTTTAATTTTGATTAACATGTAACAAAGATATACGTATATAATTATACAAGGAGAGTCGGGAGGAACGAACCGAAACCCCGCCGTTTCATCTTGGGGAATCTCCTCACGGGCGAGCACTACTGCCATTTTTTACAAAATTAATTATAATGACTACCAGACAATGTTCCTGTAAACAGAATGCAATCGTCACGATAGAGCTACCGCACATTTCGACGAAAGGATTCCAGTGCTTTGGTTCGGCCGCAGTGGTCCTATTTGTTGGCCTCCGCGATAGCCAGACCTCCCGCCACCAGACTTGACAAAGACATATTTTACATTATTTTCACTTGTACAATACACTGTTGGAACTTGGTCCATTCCTCCGGGCTCACCCTGTATAGTATACTTAAGGTATAAGTAAATTAAAAACATTGACTCTAAAAATTATACCTTACTAAAATATGTAAAGGTAACAAAGATCAAATAGCACCAATATTTCGAACTATAGGTTATTTTTTTTTAGAAATATTGAAATCTAGTGTACAAAACCAATTAGAAAAGCATATTTACACCAATGAGTACTTGTTAAAAAAGTATGAGGTGAATAAGGGGACATGTGAATGACATGATCTAAGAATGGCTCGTTGCAGGTTTCCACGAACAAACTATATTGTTTTTGTTTGACAATAACATCAATAAATTAGAAGCACGGGTGATCTAATTTGTCCATGGCACACTTCGATTAACAGTTGTTATCGCCGGACCATATATTTTACAAGTAGTGTCATCTAAATATCTTATCTAAACATTACTTTCGGATTTTTGATTTTTTTTATTCGATTGATTCGCCGTAATATACACTTTTCAACTATACAGGGTGTTCAGATAATGCATCAGTGGAAAGTTGATTCTACATGTTAAGAGAAAGGCAAATCATATAACAAAAAGTCTCAATCTCAATATTTTTTTTCTTCCATTAGAAAATCTTACACAAAACGGTAGAGAAACATTTTTATTGTATTCACTTTTTGAGCGAATCGGCGGGTTCAAATATTTTTCTCGTAATTGAACACTCATTTTACATTGGCATGGCAAATTTGAGCCAAATCGGTTGAATAATTTAGGAGTTATCCTGGGGAGAGACATACAAAACATCATTTAATTCATTTTTTGATGGATTTTAATTTTTATACGGAACAAACGACATCAACGCGAGCGAATCGGCTGGTACAAATATTTTTCTCGTAATTGGACGCTCATTTTGCGTAGGTATGGCAAATTTGAGCTAAATCGGTTGAATAATTTAGGAGTTATCCTGGGGAGAGACATAAATTTTTCCAATAACAGTCAAAACAAAAAACAATATGCCAAAAATTGAATTTTAATTTCAGGTAAAGTGGCATCTGGTGGCACTGTAGAGAAGCATTTTTGTAACAGAATGCCATTTGTGCCAAAATTATCCAGTTTAAGAAAATAACCGCCAGGTGTAAAAATATGGAAAAAAAATTCTTCGACAGGCTGCGACTCTAAAAGTATGGAATTATATCGACGTTTTGTTATCTGACGTACTACCTTTATTTTAACATGTATAATTACCTCTCAAAATATACTGATATATTATCCGAACACCCAGTATAAAAAATGTGAGTTTTACATCAACAAGCATTGTTTACTGTTTATTAGTAAATTGTGTACTTTTTTTTTATGTTATCATAACCGTTAGCAGCCAATTTGGTACCCCATTCTATAAATATATGTTCATTATTGCATTTTTTCCAACTGAATCAAAAATTCGAAATCCATTTAAGTCACGTTTTTGTAATATTCGATTCGTATGTGATTCACTAGACAAAAATCCTCATGATATGAAACCACACAACCTATTCACAATATACCTACTGCACCTGCATTTTAACAGCATAATAATATTTTATTTTGATTATCCTGTACCATATACAGGGTGGCCCATCGAAAACAGTCCAGCAAGGTTTACGGCTGTGTACGTGAAAATTAAAAAAAAAAACTTTACAACTTTATCTTCAGTAAAGTGGTTGATCCAGATCTACATACGTTATTTCTGCGCTATTATTTTCTTTTGATTTGATCGTGACATAAAAAATGGTTTATTCTATTGAGGAGAGAGTGGAAATTATTGAATTCTATTTTATAAACAATCAATGTGCAAGAGTAACGGCAACTTTGTTTAATGATAGACATCCAGATAGACACGTACATCATGGTTATATCCTAGAATTAGTGTCAAAATTTCGGCAAACTGGTTCAGTGGCAAATAAAAAAAGGATCATTGAAAATCCGGTAAGAAATGAAGCAGTAGAAGTAGCTGTTCTGGGTCAAGTGAGTATGAATCCAACATTAAGTACCAGAAGAATGTCTGATGTAACGAGAATTTCGCGGACCACTGTACAGAGAATTCTGAAACATTATAAATTGCACCCATACAAAATTCAACTTCTCCAAGAATTGAATGAAGATGGTAATGACCGCCGTTTACACTTTTGTGAAGTAATGTCAGAACAAATATTAAATTATCCGAACTACCTTTTTAACGTTTGCTTCTCAGACGAATGTTCTTTTTTTCTTAATGACACTGTCAATCGACATAATTGTCGCTACTGGTCCGACACGAATCCAAGGATTTACCACGAGGTTCATACTCAAAATCCTCAGAAATTAAACGTTTGGGCTGGTATTTTCGGTGATCACATAATTGGACTATTTTTCTTACCGGGAAATTTAAATGGAGATACTTATTTAGACTTGTTGGAGAATGCTGTCAACCCAGCGCTGAGGGAAATTATGGAAAACGACCAACGTTACCAGGAAGAAAATCCAATTATTTCAACAAGACGGGGCTCCCCCCCATTATGCATTACCCGTACGCCACTTTCTGGAGGAAACGTTTCCTGGTAGATGGATTGGGGGAGGGGTGCTCCTCTTTTGTGGGGACATCTAAAATCCTAAATTTATGCCACCCAACCCGAATCCTTAGAAGATTTACGGAACCGCATTACTAATGAATGTCAACAAATTACACCAGATGTTCTTCACAATGTCCAAGAACACTTTGAACAGTTGTTGTACTATTATATGGAGGTGAATGGCGGACATTTTCAACATTTAATAAGATAACATGTAAGTATTACTCAATAAAATTACATTTTTTAAAACGTAATTTCTCGGCGGCGCGTAGCTCAAATTTACAAAACAAAGCGCCATTTTAAAGAGAATCTAATGCCCTTTAAAAAGATGTATCACAACATACCCATTCCCATTTGAAAAAACAAGGGCAGTAGCTGCCCCCGCTAGGGGGGTTGAGGTTACAGGGATGAAATTAATAGTGAAACGTGTCCCCCTGAAAACACAAGTTTACGGGTCCGAGGTTTTTTTAATTTTCACTTACACAGCCGTAAACCTTGCTGGACTGTTTTCGTTGGGCCACCCTGTATACACAAGCTATCAAAGGCCGTAATTTTATCTAAAAAATTTTTCTAAAAGGTTTGATTCGTCGTTAATGGCTTTTAAATGAAGATTTACCTGAAAAATTATACGATCGAATGAATCCGGTATTGGTGGTCCAGAATGGTACAATTTAAAAAACTTAAATCGCAGCTGACGTTCGTGTTTCCCCCAGGTTTGTTCCCCAACTCTCTAATGCCTTTAATAGGAGATAACATAACAAATTATTAATCCCTATTTTTGCTAAAAACTTGTTTTTAATCAGAATACGGGCCGAAACTCATCCATCATTGACTAATAAAAAGTTTAAAAAAACTAAGCATCGAATCGACAACCTTCATTTGGATTCATTTTTGATAAACAAATTGATCTTCGTTATTTTTCATTATTCTTACGTCAAGAAACGTGGGATTTGGAGTTTATGTCGTACGAAATGTATTGTCCTAGATAATCCATGTAATAAAAATTTGTCAATACCATAAATTACATTTTTCATTTGGGGTTCAGATAATATCTATTTGGATTGGTGACAATAAAGTCTTACCTTCTTGCGAACTAACTAAATTATAATCACCTTTCTGGCGCTAATCTAATACAATGTATTATTCTGACGATTGCAAATCAGTCCGCAATCGATATATACGAGCCCTGTCTCAGTGAAGTTGGCCCAACTCCCCAAAATATGATATTTGTGAATTTATAAGAAAAATGAACATTCACTTGCATTTAAACGGCCATTAATGCTTCACAAATCACCGACAGTGTTACTAAATCGAGGTATACGGTTCGAAATATTATTAAATTGTACAAAACAACTGGATCTCAGAAACCCAGAAGTGGAAGTTGCCCGCGTTATTCCAATACCAACTTAAGAGCCTTAAAACGGATTATCAAGGAAAATCGGCGTGCTAATTATAACGAATTGAAAATATTATTGAACCAGGCAACCACAAAAAAGTTTTCAAGAACAACTTGTCATCGAGCTGCCCAAAAACTGGGATTTAAAACTTACAAGTTAATCTGATATTCGTCGCTCTGGGCGGAATTAAGAGGGCAAGGTCAGCCGAGCACTTTCCATGAAAATATCTGTAAAAGAGAGTCAAGTCAAATCCCCAACCTGTCTCCAATGTTCTAGGCTGTCGAGGTTCTTCGTCAGCTCGTGGTCTCCAATCAGACGAATGGCCCTCCTTTCGATGGAATCCAGTAGCCGAAGAGTATGTTTGGGTGCAGAGCTCCAGACATGAGAGCAGTACTCTAGTGATGGTCGAATCTGTGCTTTGTATAGTGTCAAAAGTTGTTGAGGTGTGTACAACTTTCTGGTTCGGAAGAGTACACCAAGTTTCTGAGAAGCTGTCTTGGCGATTACCACAACGTGGTTATGCCAAGACATATTTCCTCCCAGATTGACGCCCCGTATATTAATAGATGAAGCCAATGGGATTGCGTGTCCGTCCATGACTATATCCGGTTCTGTAATGTTAACCTTTTTAGAGAAAACTGTTGCCTGGGTTTTTTTAGCGTTAAATTCGACTTGGTTACTGTCACCCCAAGCCAAAATTTCTTCCAGGTCTTTGTTGAGGCGTGATACTTCATGCTTCATTCCCATTTGGAAAAACAAGGGCAGTAGCCGCCCCCGGTAGGGGGGTTCAGGTTACAGGGATCAAATTAATAGTGAAACGTGTCCCCCTGAATACACAAGTTTACGGGTACGAGTTTTTTTTTTTAATTTTCACGAACACAGCCGTAAACCTTGCTGGACTGTTTTCGATAGGCCACCCTGTATATTGCTCTACGAACACACAGAATTTTGGTCAGATAACTATTTCCGCAAGAAATGTTGAGCAGCGGTATCGCCATGTGGAGCGCAAAACTATTCAGATATGGCCCTCGTAAATCGTAAATTCCAAGTTGGTGGTCAAACAACAAACAAAAAATTCTTAGTGTAAAACAATTGCAAAACGTTTACCATGAGACTGCGTTTTTGCTGCCATAAAACCGAAAAATAATCACCGACTAGGCATTAACGGTATGTTCGAATCGCTACTTTGGAACAGTCTGGCGCAGTATTTCCATCTGTTACCATCCTAAGTAATAATAAGAGACAGGAGCGCAGTACCTACATCAATGCGTTGCGCCGCCATTTTAAAGCTATATAATTAAGACATTTGGTAATTAACTTCTGACAAAAAGGCAGTAAAATAAGTAATTTATTTTAAATATTATATTTGACCGAATGTATAATAAATTCGAAAGCCTATAGCGCCTATTTGACACACACACGTATTTATTTATGTAGAAAGATTAATATTGATGTTCACTTTTAAGGTTAAGCACGGGAATAACTTTTTTCTGATGGGTTTGTTAAGTTATGTTGAAAAATAGAGTTTACGGAGAGAAGGTCGTATAAGAAATTGTTCTTCCTCGCAAGGTGCGGTTTCAAAAAAAAAATGTCAAAAATGTGTAAACAGGTACAAAACACTTGAGATGTAATCTCGCGGAGAATATTTCTGCACTTAGTCGAAAGGAAGCCACACAAGAAGTCTTTTAACGATTGCCGTTAAATCGACAAGTATATTTTTAATTTCATTAATGAAGTTCTTATAACTACCTGGGCAATTATCATACGTATATGGGAGTGAAACCAAGAAATCGTTTTTTTATTTTGTCATAGTGTCTACAGTATGTCCACGGATGGGGTTTACAAGAGGACAAATGGACTAAAAATTCAAAGATACGAAAAAAGTCACTCTTAATAAACATGTTTGCTTGTCTAGACAATACGATTCATCATAAGAAATTTTTTTATACAGGGTGGGTAAAAACTGCAAAAATGTTATTTTGCTTAAGAGTAAACATACTTTATTTTGAACGATACGAAAAAAAGTCACTCTTAATAAACGCTTGTACTTATAATGAATAGGTGATACTTGTTGTCAATGTCTTTATTTAATGAAGTAATTATAATAATAATAATACGAACATTTTTATTAACATGAAAAGAATACGATTTCATAATTCAAAAACTCCACCCCCCCATACTCGACGCATTTTTCTAAAATTGCTTTCTCAAATAAGTGAAAGAATTTCTGATTTCTTCCTGAGATATCGATTGGACAGCCCGGATAATTCTGCCCTTCAGCACTTCAATATCATTTGGTATTGCGGTTTGAAAAAACAATTTGTTTTAAGCGGCCCCATAAGAACATATCGGCCAAGGTTAAGTCGGGACTTCTTGGGGGCCATAAAACTGGGCCATTCCTGCCAATCCACCTTGGACCAAATCTGCGGTCAAACCATTCTCTAACCTCACGAGCGAAATGGGCTGGACAACCATCTTGCTGATAATACATATTTTGTCGAAAATTTAATGGCAGATTTTCGAGTTCATCATTGAAAAATGTATCCCGCATTTCTAAATATCATAATCTATTGCACGTGTTATCAAAAAAATATGGCCATATAATGCCATGGATGGATATCGCACACCACACGTTCACTTTTGTGAAATATTGTCTTCTCGTCATAATTCTGAATTCGGGATTTTCTAAAGACCAGTACCTAACGTGCTGGGGTTGCAACGGTTCCATTTGTTGAAAATGTACTTTCATCTGAAAACGTGATACATTTATAAAAATCAACATTTCCACTTAACATTTTGTCTCCTATCCACAGGCAAAAATCAAGTCGTTTCGCGTCGTCTCCCTCTTCCAATCTTTGATTAAAGTGCGGTTTATACGGGTACAATTTATTTGCTTTAAGGATCTTCTGAATTTGACTTTTTTTCACAACTTCCAACTGAGTAACACGATTTCTAAGGGACGTCATAGGATTTTCTTCAACAGAATGAAGAACTAACTGTAGCAGCATCAATGGTCGTATTTCTTCTTTTTGAGGTCCAAACCGAACCAGTTCTCTTGAACTTTTTTATTAACTTGCAGATTGCCATCGTAGTTATTGGGATTCCTACAAATTTCTCGGTAAATTGTTCCATGACGCCCAGCAAATTAATAGATGAAGCCAATGGTATTGCGTGTCCGTCCATGACTATATCCGGTTCTGTAATGTTAACCTTTTTAGAGAAAACTGCTGCCTGGGCTTTTTTAGCGTTAAATTCGACTTGGTTACTGTCACCCCAAGCCAAAATTTCTTCCAGGTCTTTGTTGAGGCGTGATGCTGTCTGCGAAGATGTGCGTCGGCAGCCGATGTTCGTGCATTCAAAGAGAAAGATGAGATAAGTGTGCTATCATCAGCAACACTAAATATCGGATTTTTCTTTAGAAAATTCGAAAAATCCTCTTAGTAAATTATGAACAAACCTGAGAACGGTGTTCCAGCGATGGACCAATCTGGGCTTTGTATAGTGTCAACAGTTGTTGACATGTAATTTATACAACGAAAAATATTATATTTCTAACAAGTAAATACGCTAGATAGTTGCATGGTGGCGTTCCCCTCTTGCAAATGCCCATTTCGTGTTAAATGGTAATTATTCCACTTCATATTTTCATGCGGTTTATGTTTAAAGATAAGCTGTGTTTAGTCTTGACCAATTAAAGATTTTGCCGATTGCAAGTTAAACTGACTCTAAGAATGTCGAATAGCAGGAATCTGAAATATTTCTATTTTTCTAAAATTGTGAATAAATATTTGTAGTTTCCACTGTCGAAAATTCAACCTTCGAGGCTCCATCTTGTGTTCGCCATATTTGGATCAAATCTTGATTGGTTATTTTATGGAACTGGATTTTGGTTCAAACAATAGGAATCAACCACATTGTTCATGTGAAAAATATGAAATGTTTGTAGGTTTGTTCACATTGTAACTACGTATAGAACGAACGTATCTATGTTTTGGGTGCAGGGTGCAATTTTGTGCAAACACCTTCGTTGCAAATTAAAAAATATCAATTAAAGCTAACGGTTAAAAATAATTATCACCGTGTTATCGCTCGTACTCACTTTAAAACTCTTTGGAAAGTCTAGACAAGATAATTAATATACGTTAAGTATTTTCTTAAATAAATGATTCCAAAAGTACAAAGAACTAGCGTTGGGAAAACCCGATGATTTGAATAATCGAGTACTTGATACTCGAGCGATTTTAATAATCGAGTGAATCGCTCGAGTGAATCGCTTGAAATTCCAATTCACCAAGCGATTACGTCACCGACTGCTCGACCGGCAGCCTAGCCGTTTACATGTGATCAGGTAGGGGGTATTTAGCAGGCACGTAACTATGGGTGGGCACAGGTTTAGCTAAAAAACTGTAGTAGCCACCAAAAAAATTCCAGAAATTTATTTATTTGTGAATAATGAATTTTTACCACGTGTCTCGATACCAAACAAAAAAAATTGCAAAAAATCACCCAAATATGTATTTATTGTTCGGGTTAATTATTGTACTTTTTTAACCCGAACAAAAAGTATTACCAAGAGTTTTCTTCACATCTTTCTCAATCTACCAGCATAAAATAAGTAGATATTTAAAATAGCTTGTCAAATTCTTCCATTTTAAATTATCAGGTGCCCACTGTGTGCACTTTAAAAATTTAGGCTTAGTTACGCGACTGACAAAATAAATAGGTGATTATTGTTTTAAATTCATGTTTATAGTTACCTAAAAGTTCCTGTTTAAATTGAAGAATGTTTACTTTTGGTTACCAAAAAATTTGTCGATACCTATGTTTGGTTAACTATTTTGCTCGTTTTCTTATTTTCCATTAACATTTCCTATAATGTATGTTATTTTTTAGAAGTCTTCTTGAAAATACTAATAAAAAGTTCCTATTTAGATTTAAAAATGTTTACTATAAGATTACCAACGAATTTTTCTATATATTTTGTTCGTTTTGTTATTTTTATTTACAATTTCTATTATTATGTTATTTTTGAGAAGTTTTCTCGAGTTTATATTAAATAAAAATTTAAAAATTATATCCTTTAATTTTTTAATATTTACAATCGGAGACCTAAACTACGCCGCTGGCTAGCCAGTTAAAACCAAACTTTACAAAACCCATGTCGCGATGACTCCGCTAAGGGATTTGGCATACTTTTTATATGCACCTTTTCGTTTATGTGCCTTTAAGAAAGACGTATGTCGTGGACCTGCTCAGTGTAAACTTGAACGTCGCCAATCGGATGGCGCGGCGCGTAGACCGAAGGTCGTTTATCAAGTGACAGGCGATATTTTTCGGTTTTTCGTCTGAATTTATAACTAGAGTATTTCCTAGCGAGCGAAAAACTGTTCGAATATACGAGCAGCTTTTTAACTCGATCACACTACAGCGGTACATTTCCGTCGGCGTCAAGCCAAGCTCGGGTATCGAGTGAAAGATAATAAGTGACGAGCGACGGTTTTTGCCTGAATAGATAACTCGAGCGGTTTTTTTAATAATCGAGCGATGTCGGTTATTTCAATCCGTGAAGTGGAATATCAATAATTTGGTTTCTGGTGGAGTTTAGGTTCCCTCTACAACTATTATATCGGAAGAAATGCCGTAGAGCGTTGCTGATAGGCGCTGTACCGCTTTAGATAGGAAATTCTCAATAAATTCAAAATTATATCGGGTCTGAAAATGAATTTACTGCATCTTTGTGACACCAAAGTCACGGGAAACACATTTTCTGACAAGTCAACCCTTACATATACTTTTCCGAGCGTGTCAACAAACAATTTTCTGATAAAAAAGAATATTGCGAATCATTTTTTCCGTCATACAACTGAACGATACCTGCCTTCCGGTATCTCTGCGTAATATTGTCAGAATTCCGCCTAGCTAGGTGCGATTCTTCTGAAATTTTTTTTACACAATATTTGGGTGTCAAGGAACGTAGTGTGACATGTTACAATCGTTTTCCGAATTTCCTCCCAGGAGATTTAAAAGAAATTCCAATAATGAAATGGCGAGACCTGGAACGACAACATTTTTTTCGCATAATCTCTAACATATAATGTTCCATTCTAGAAAGTTTCAACTTCAAAGTCGCTTTTCTCCTTTTTTTTAAATTCCATTTTTGTTGACACGCTCGGAAAAGTATATGCAAGGGCTGACTGTGTTTCCCGTGACTTTGGGGATCACGCAGATGCTGTAAATTCATTTTCAGACATGGCTCGATATAATTTTGAATATAAAAGTTGTAGAGGGGGACCTAAACTCCACGAAAAACCAAATTACTAATATTCCACTTCACGGAGCCCCTATTGTCACCGTCTCTTCAACTATGAGTTGTGGCACTATTTTAGTTTACAAAAACTTACGAATATATGGTGCCGATGCCTTAAAAATGAGATAAAACGCCTTCTAAATATTTTCTCGCCAAATAAAACCATAAATATGAAACAAAATACCCCTAATGAATATTAATTAAGCGATCTGTTAGAGAAATACAATTTATAAAGGTATCGAATTGTCGTATTTTACATAAATCTCTTACAAATAAGAATGACAATGTTAAAAAGCCGAATGAAATATGCCTTCTACGTTTTATTGTCGCTTTTTTCCGCTTGTATTGCTGTTGCGTTGTTGAGAGCTTCGTGTGTGGGCTATTATTTAGTGTCATCATCATTTTGCATTGCAAAAAATGGCACCATTCCAGCGTCACAATCCCGTTGTAGCCCTAGAAATACAACATCACTTTCACGAACGACAGTACATGAACTAAATTACCCGAATCCCATAAAATAAAAGATATATTGTCCAATTTGGCCATCACTGTTTCCAATTTTAACAGTGATTTATTCTAATGAAAATGGAAGCGGGCCACCCAAAAAGTGAGGTTATAACTCAATTCCAGGTAAATCGTTTAAGAAAAGGTCGGATTTCGTCGGTGGTACCCCTAAATTGGTCCCTGCTACCAATAATCATTGTTTTTTTTTTTGGCACATCGTGTTAGCCGACAGAGGTACGAAGTGAAGTTATAAAATTAAAATAGGTACCTAACGATATATTTTTTCTATTAAGTTGATGTGTTAGGAATTTAAGACTCAACAAAACACTGTGTTACAGATGAATGATAAGACACGAATTTATATGTTTCTTGTAACACACAAGATTCTTTTTAATCGATAGACGTATTTTGGGCTTCCATTTTCTTTATTTATTTAACATCGCAACGTTTCAGCATTATCTCTAACCTTCAAGTTCTTTGAAAAATAATGGTGATAAATGTCTCACAGAGTCCGAATTCCAGAAAACTTCGTTACTTGCACCGGAAGCTTCTCATAAACCCGTTTTCCTATTCGTGCGGCGTAAATATCCTTATCCAGTACGCCATTGCCCAGAGTGCATGAAATGAAATTAATCTTGGACTAGTAATTCGAATACTTTATATAGTTGATAGGAACGTGCCGAAAGCCGAATCGAGTGTAGCGTAGCTCTTTTCTCTTTACCTCCGTTTTAACACCATTTACGTTAACTCTGAAGTTAACCTTTGGTGTCTTTAACCCTGTGGTAAGTTAAAGTGCACGCACTCGGAAGTGCGTTCCGGGATTTCTTTATGGCCTGCGACAATGTCACTGTGAAATTTTATTTCGATTATTTCCATCGCCTGTCCAATTTACAGTTTCGCAGAATCCAATTCTTTCGTTTACACCACGCCAGACAGCCTCCACCTGGATTCAGTGGCGGCTCGTGACCTATGATAGAGGGGGTTCACAAGTATGGTGAAATTTTTCTAGGCGTTTTAAATGTAGAAAGAAAAAAAGTAATAAGAAAATGCGTTATTTATTTTTTAATTTTACACAAGGAAATACAACTTTTGGAAAATAAGAAAGGTTTCCTTAGTGTGTATAGCTGTCGGATCTTAACGTTGTCGCACGCAACCCTCGTAACAATATTTATATAGTCCACTACTAATACTACTAAAGCCATCTACGAGTTATCAAGGAAACCGAATGATGTCCAATACTACTACCGCCATCTACGGGCTACGTCATTAGGCGCAACGCAGACGAGAACAATAGTTAACTGTTTCATGACGAGAACGAATCGAGCAACGAGACTGACAAGTTGGCATTCTTCATATTTTCAGTGTTTTTTAGTTTAAATCCTTAAATAAAATGGTTTAAAATCGTATCATTTATCGAAATACACAACATTTATCGACCCTACACAATAGTGCTTAAACATAAAGTCCATTCTTCGGTTCTTAATTGTAGAAAATTGATCAATAACAGCCTAATTAAATTTGGAATACCCTCTATAAATTTTTTTTTCATATATTTCATTTTTAAACTTTCTAATAAAGTCCCTAGATTTATCCTTTGTGGTCTGCGTTAAATTAATTTCGGGTTTAGGTGTTCCCGCATTCTTCACTTCAATTTTTTGCTCCAAACTCAAAGAGCTAAAGTTATTTCTTAAATTATTATTATTCATTTTAACTTAATAAATATATAATATTAAAATATTAAAACATACACGCTCGAATTTCTAGCTAGATGCACGAACAGACAACAGCGCTGTGCACACAAAAACTGTGCGCCTTTTCCATGTTAAATCGCCATAGCCCCGCTATCCCCCGCTGCCACCCGCCACCTGTTACTACAGAGCAATTGCACTACTTAATCGCACGTGCGAGCAAGTCTCGTCATAATGGTCATTTACGTCGACCGAGGCACGGATGCCGGATCTATACAGTTTGGTTTGACGGGATGATAAAATATTAGGGAGGGTCGGACTTTTTTAGTTTGACCGTACGATAAAATATTAGGGACATTCGGACTTTATACGATAAATAATATTCAATGAATAAAATTAATATTTTTTATTCGTTTTCTTTTGGGGGTGCACGTGCGCATGTGCTCCTGTGGACGGACCGCCACTGGCTGGATTTTCATGGCAATTCGACTGATATTGCTCCTCGATCTTCCTGAGGTGTGAATTTCTTCATTCTCACCCCCCCCCCCCCCCCCCCAGAATGCCTTAAAGGATTGTTCCTAGAGTACCAGTGTTTCACCATAAAAGAAACGTTTAAGAACACAGTCATCATACTAGGTTGTAATCACTTATGCTTACGCATGACCACTTGTTCTGTCGCAGCTCAAATAGCTCTCGATATTACGCAATTTGCAAGACTGACGAATATATGAAGCTGTAAGCAAGCATTGTAAAGCTAATGTGATGACAGAGTGATACCGGCAATCAATGAGCGTCTGTAAAAATGTCCTAGTAGTATAATAAGCAAAAATTATCAAGCAAATATCTTTATAGGGTTAACGAACCACAGAAAATTAAATATTTTCGACAGCGGCCAGGAAGAGGCTATTTTTTTTGTAGCGGAGAAGTGTCTGTTTGGTGTGAGGTGCCGGAAAATATCAAAATTTAAACAATATATTTAAAAAGGCGTATTTTTTAATTTATAAGCATATACTAACTTTACATAATTAGCTCCCGTGGCGTGCTAAATTGTGTAAATAATGTGGCAAGATATGGCGTTGATTTCCCAGCACCGCAGGGCACTTTTTAAATTATTATTTTATAGCCGATTTTACCCGTTGAACGATCACGCGATATCGTACAGAGTGGAAAATAATTAGCTTAAGGTGAGATGACTTTAAGCTAAACGTGAAACCCTCCAGTGGGGGGCGCAAACCCGCACTAGATTTTTTTATGATCAAGCACTATAGGAAAAATCCTTTAGGGCACTCTGGGAGGGGTGCGTGTGCGCAAAAATCGATTCACGTTGGTCTTGAATCGTTGGAGGTTATATTCGTTGAAGAGAATTCTTAAATAATGAAGTTCGAGGAGTACTAAGCTTAACCACATATGGATGGGCGGCAGTGGTTCGTCGTGTATTTCTGCTATTCGCCGCTCTGGGCGGAATTAACAATGCAAGGTCAGCCAAGCAATTTCCATGAAAATATCTGTAAAAGAGAGTCAATTCCCCAACCTGTCTTCGATGTTCTAGGCTGTCGAGGTTCTTCGTCAGCTCGTGCGTCTCCAATCAGACGAAAGGCCCTCCTTTCGATGGAATCCAGTAGCCGAAGAGTATGATTGGACTCTAGTGATGGTCGAATCTGGGCTTTGTATAGTGTCAAAGGTTGTTCAGGTGTATACAACTTTGTGGTTCGGAAGAGTACACCAAGTTTTTGAGAAGCTATCATGGCGATTGCCACAACGTGGTTATGCCAAGACATATTTCCTTCCAGATTGACGCCCAGCAAATTAATAGATGAAGCCAGTGGGATTGCGTGTCCGTCCATGACTATATCCGACTTGGTTACTGTCACCCCAAGCCAAAATTTCTTCCAGGTCTTTGTTAAGGCGCGATAATTCATGCTGTCTGCGAAGATGTGCTTCGGCAGCCGATGTTTGTGCGTTCAAAGAGAAAGCTGAGATAAGTGTGCTATCGTCAGCAAAGCTAAATATCGGATTTTTAGTTTTCACTAGAAGGTCGTTGATGTAGAGTAAGAAGAGAGTGGGAGACAATATTGATCCTTGAGGAACACCGGCATTGATGGCGAAGGTGTCTGAGAGAAATCAGTCAATCACCACTTGCATAGAGCGGTCCTTAAGAAAGCTAGACGACCATGCACTGAATCGACTGGGCATACCATAGGATCGCAGTTTACTTAGAAGTCCCGCATGCCAAACACGATCAAATGCTTTAGAAATATCCAGTGCAACAGCCCGAGACTCCCCATGATGTTCGATTGCTTTGTTCCAAAGATGGGTGACATAGGCTCGAAGATCTCCAGTTGATCTGGAATTCCGAAAACCATATTGATGATCGCTGATAATGTTGAAGCCTTCCAGGTACTTTAGAAGCTTAGTCAAAGGCTCTCATGATCTCCAATCAGTAGCCCAAGAGCATGCTGGGGTACATAGATCCAACCATGAGAGCAGTGTTCGAGTGATGAGTGACGAATATGGGCTTTGGTATAGTGTCAAAAGTTGTTGAGGTGTATAGAGCTTTTTGGTGCGGAAAAGTATACCAAGTTTCTCCGAAGCTGCCTTGCCTATTGCCCCGTCGAGAAAATATGGATTTATTTATAAGACAAGGTATACGACGTGTGTTTTCGACGCAGCTCTTTACAATCTATAATAGAATAATTAAGCAGGTGAACATTTCACAATTGTTTTTATAGCCGTTTCGATTTAAACAAATAGAGATAAAGTTCATCTGTCAGGTTCAAATCTATACATTTCGTAACCGGGTTACATCGCAGAGAAATGCCACACTTTTACGCCTATTGTTTTTATAAATAGAGTGTTACAGGGATTTAAGTATAATAATGGATGAATAAACTAAATCCCTTTACCTTATAATGGCTGACAATGACTGCGATAACAAAATGAATATTTCCCCCTATCGGGCAAAATAAAGGATTCTCCGCGTAGCTATATTTAAGGTTAAGAGCATCATACCCAATAACTTCTTTGCTCCTTTAAGTATCGAAAAAGCAATATCATATGGATTCTTAATATTCAGTCCGAAATGGAATCTACTCGGTAGGTAAGGCGTCGAGAATTCATCATTGAAAGACAATAAATTAAAATTTAATTGCCCATGCGAAATCAAATCGTAGTTAAGGTCCTTTATCGATGAATAAATTGACAATAAAATGACAATAAAGATGTCAATATATTGGCAATAACAACCTCGTAAAATTATTCAATAATGTGGTATGCAGGACTCTTTCTGCAGGTTGCAGGTACATGTACAGGTGAGGTCATAAAAGTTTGTATTACATTGAGTGGCGGGTTCTTAGTAAGGTAGTCGCTTTTATCCTTTTTCATTAACTGCTTAAATAAAAAAAACATGGTCTCTGATATTACTGTAAAGTTATCACGCACGTTCAAGCTTTGCCCGTCCCAACTGTATGCTCAGCTCGGGGTTTGTTCGATATATAACTCTGTCCAGTGGCGGCTCGTGACATATGATAGAGGGGGTTCACAAGTATGGCGAAGGAAGAAAATGCGTTAGGTAAAACATATTTTTATTTATTTTTTAATTTTACACAAGGAAATACAACTTTTGGAAAATAAGGAATGTTTTCTTAGTGTGTATCCTCGTAACAATATTTATACAGTCCCTTGTCTAGGTACAGTCCACTACTAATACTACTAAAGCCATCTACGAGCTATCAAGAAAACCGAATGATGTCCAATACTACTACCGCCATCTACGAGTTGTCAAGAAAACCGAATGATGTCTAATACCACTACGCCATCTAGGGCTGCGTTATTAGGCGCAACCAAGACGAGAACCATAGTTAACTGTTTTATGACGAGAACGAATCGAGCCACGAGACTGACAAGTTGGCATTCTTCATATTTTCAGTGTTTTTTAGTTTAAATCCTTAAATAAAATGGTTTAAAATCATATCGAGTATCATTTATCGAAATACACAACATTTATCGACCCTACACAATAGTGCTTAAACGTAAAGTCCGTTCTTCGGTTCTTAATTGTAGAAAATTGATCAATAACAGCCTCATTAAGTTTGGAATACCCTCTATAAATTTTCTTTCATATATTTCATTTTTAAACTTTCTGATAAAGTCCCTAGATTTACCCTTTGTGGCCTGCCTTAAATTAATTTCGGGTTTAGGTGTTCCCGCATTCTTCACTTCAATTTTTTGCTCCAAACTTAAAGAGCTAAAGTTATTTCTTAAATAGTCCACCGTCAACTATTCATTTTAACTTAATAAATATATAATATTAAAACATACACACTCGAATTTCTAACTAGATGCACGAACAGACAACAGCGCGGTGCACACAAAAACCGTGCGCCTTTTCCATGTTAAATCGCCATAGCCCCGCTATCCCCCGCTGCCACCAGCCACCTGTTACTACAGAGAAACTGCATTACTTAATCGCACGTGCGAACAAGTCTCGCCATAATCGTCATTTACCTCGACCGAGGCACGGTTGCCGGATCAATACAGTTTGGTTTGATGGGATGATAAAATATTAGGGAGGGTCGGACTTTTTTAGTTTGACGGACGATAAAATATTAGGGAGGGTCGGACTTTATACGATAAATAATATTCAATATAATATAATTAAATTATTATTATTATTATTATTATTATTATTATTAATTATAATATAAATTAATATTTTTTATTCGTTTCGGGGGTGCACGTGCGCATGTGCTCCTGTGGAAGACCCGCCACTGACTCTGTCATTCATCATAGGTGGGCCCCCCCAATTTACTCACGGTCAGATGTCCACATTTACGTTTTCATTCAAAATATTGCTATCCTAATCGCCTTATTCAAAGAACTTATCTATTAATAAGTGAAAGGGCTCAAAAGATATGTAAAAGGATCAAAATAGGATAAAAGCGTTGGCTTGAAAGGGATTATTTTAAATGTTTGTTCGCTAAAGGGCTAACGCTTGACAAGGTGCCAAGTTATTATTGGTCTCGCCCGGCTGTTCAAAGGAATTAGGTGGTATTTGTATTTGAATGCGTTTAGGCTCAGCCGGTATGAATGACTGACGTAGTTATAATCTATTTGTGGACGTTATTTTTATACCAAAGATATTTAAAAAAAAACTGTTTAATGACCTCCGGAAGGTCGTTCCACGAGTGTGGCGTTTTTCACAAGGAATTCTTAAATAATGAAGTTTGAGGAGCACTAAGTCGAACCACATATGGCTGGGCGGTAGTGGTCCGTCGTGTGTTTATACCATTCGTTGCTCTAGGTGGAATTAAGCGAGCAAGGTCAGTCGATTGCCATGAATATTTCGCACTAACATACTTCAGCCAATCAGGAGCTTGCTTTTTGTTCCGTTACCACGGCAACTAAGAAAATTTTCGTAAATTTTTCTCCTCCTCGAGGCAGCAGGAAGTGATTACAGTAGAAATTTTTTGACGTATGTTTATAGAATGACATTTTGCTTGACTGAACACAACTTTCTTTAAATAATATGTTTTACCAACTTTAGTTTTTTTTTTATTATTAAACACAAGTACTATAGGAAGAATCCTTTAGGGCTCTCTGGGAGTGGTGCGTGTGCGCAAAAAGCGATGCACGTTGGTTTTGAATCGTTGGAGGTTATATTCGTGGGGAAAAACGACCTCGGGAAGGCCGTTCCACAAGGATGAAGTTCTCCAGATGAAAGAATTCTTAAATAATGAAGTACGAGGAGTATTAAGCTTAACCACATATGGATGGGCGGCAGTGGTTCGTCGTATATTTCTGCTATTCGTCGCTCTGGGCAGAATTAAGAGGGCAAGGTCAGCCGAGCATCTTCCATGAAAATATCTGTAAAAGAGAGTCAAATCCCCAACCTGTCTTCGATGTGCTAGGCTGTCGAGGTTCTTCGTCAGCTCGTGGTCTCCGATCAGACGAATAGCCCTCCTTTCGATGGAATCCAGTAGCCGAAGAGTATGTTTGGGTGCAGAGCTCCAGACATGAGAGCAGTACTCTAGGGATGGTCGAATCTGGGCTTTGTATAGTGTCAAAAGTTGTTGAGGTGTGTCTGGTTCGGAAGAGTACACCAAGTTTCTGAGAATCTATCTTGGCGATTGCCACAACGTGGTTATGCCAAGACATATTTCCTCCCAGATTGACGCCCAGCAAATTAATGGATGAAGCCAGTGGTATTGCGTGTCCGGCCATGACTATTTCCGGTTCTGTAATGTTAACATTTTTAGAGAAATCTACTGCCTGGGTTTTTTTAGCGTAAAATTCGACTTGGTTACTGTCACCCCAAGCCAAAATTTCTTCCAGGTCTTTGTTGAGGCGTGATACTTCATGCTGTCTGCGAAGATGTGCGTCGGCCGCCGATGTTTGCGCATTCAAAGAGAAAGATGAGATAAGTGTGCTATCATCAGCAAAACTAAATATCGGATTTTTAGTTTTCACTAGAGATCAAATATAAATAAAAATACAAATTTAAACTATTTTTATTTTGTCAGTATCAATTTCATGCAACTAAAGTTGGTAAATAGGAAATTATTGCTATTCGAACTAACAACTAACGCAATCCTCATTTTTTCTACCTTCAAATTAATAATTTAGTGCAAAATTTTCTTACCGAATCTCCCCCGTTCTTGAATTAATATACGGAAATTTTCCTTCTACACGATTTTTTTGAGAAAATTGTGTAGTCGAAAAATTTCCCATAATAATTCAAGTACTAGGGAGAGTGTAAGTGAAAATATCTGTAAAAGAAAGTGAAATCACCAAAATCACCAAATCGTCTTCGAAGTTGTAGACAGTCGAAATTCTTCGTCAGCTCGTGGTCTACAATTAGACGAATGGCCCTCCTTTCGATGGAATCCAGTAGCCGAAGGGTATTCTTGGGTGCAGAGCTCCAGACTTGAGAGTGTTGTAGTTTAGTGATGTGGTACTCGAGTACAAGAATCGAAGAAGAACTCGATTCTTTAATGTACTCGCTGTAGTCGGATACTTGTCTCGAGAAATGAGTATGGCATTCGAGTACTTTAACAATAAAAAACGAATAAATTTCATCGATTCTTGTGTACTCGATTCTGAAAATAACGACTCTTTCCCACCACTAATTCAAGTGATGGGTTTTTAACTTCAATTCTTCAAGGAAACCATTGTATTTCTTATCACCAATGGAAAAACTTATCCATGTGGGCAAGCACAACCAAAAATTGATAAAAATTACCAAAAAAAAAGAAACCTCTAATTTATAAGCTTCTACTCAATCCAAGAAAATCTCGACTCTACTGAGACTTTACGTTTTTATAAGAGCTAGCCGAGCTATTTTAAAAACAGCTGTCGGCATTTCCGGAAACGACATTCTTTAATCGTGTCGCACGAGACAACGATCGAAAAGAACAAATCGTTCTTTATGCGGACGACACCCACATTGCCAAAAAAGCGTCACTACTTGTCACAATAAACATAATAAATGGCTTATAAACACTCAGTTATGGTTCTGACGAGTATTTTTTTATTGTGTTTTTATTCAGTGTGTTTGTACGGGGGTTTTATTAAAAATACTCTTATAAGAAATTATTAGCTTTGTAATTTTGTACAATTTCTTGTAACTGCTTGGTTTGTGGTTCATCTGTGGTTAAATAAAAAAACATCGGAGACCATCTCAGCTCGTGGCTCACTTTGACAGCCTAGAACAGGGGTCGGTAACTGACCGCGCCCGCGGTCCAGGTCACATATATATAACCATTATATTGCTAATGCCATCTGCAATTATGTCCCCGCTATGGACATCGAAGGGGGCGTTGTGAGTTTGCGCAGTTCGGAAGTTTCCTTGTGTAAGTAAACATTCGACAGGACCGGATTTCAACTTTTTTAATGTAAATTTCACTGGCTAGTTAGGAAAAATATTGCAATCAAAATTTCGATTAGTTCGAATTAAGACCATGCATACGATTTCTGACGATATGATGATCCGACGGTGCCCTGATTGGTGTAAACTTTTCGTGCCAAATTCCGTCCGGAATATTTGTAACAATCGACACGATGAGCTTTATTTTAACTTTCATCCGACGTCGTATGTTTCTTAACCTCACTTTTTTCTAAACCAAAAATTAAGAATGAATTGACTATTTTGGGAATTATTATCAGCTACTAATGCACCAAATTAAAAATATATTAATTTTAAGGTTAGGTAGTGGCCACATATATATTATATTGTATACTCTTTGTTTATAAGCTTTTTAGTGAAATTCCGTTCCGAATATCGGATAATGTGATAAGCAAAATATTTTCGTATATATGTACAATACCTGAAATACTTTATATCTGGTATTGATCCACGACTTTTGCAAAAAAGCACCATGCACTTGTGTCCTTTCATCTTAAACAAAACAAGCCACTAACCTATCAAACAGCGAATCATCACAAATTAAAAACTCCTTCACAAAAATTTGTTGTTAGGTAATGAAAGTTTATAAGCACTAATATACCGACAACAATGCGGATGAACCACTGTTTATTCTGTAATTTGAAAAAGCATCCAGAACCAAAGATGGCGACGAATATCCTACTACGCAAACTCAATAGTGCCACGCCATCTCCCATTTTGTATTTTGGAACGTTCGTATTGGCAATATTAATGGTTATATATATGTGGTCCAGGTCCGGACCGTGGAAGGCAAAAGCTGGACCCCCCAAAAGACATTTTTCTGGGGACCTAAGTGGAGTGAAATTATGAAGAGTTAAAAAACGTATAGTCTACTCGACTAGTTTAATGAATATTGTTTAAATTAATCCATACGTTTCGGAGGCATCCTCAGTGGAAAAATAGACATGACTTGTATATTGTATGTATATTTTTCCACTGAAGATAACTTTTCCAGTTCAGCTCCACCTCGTATACGTCCGATATCGAAACGAAGAAGGCTATTATGTTATTAGGTGACTAAACAGGCGCCTATTAAATACATTAGGATTATTTTGCGTTTAACACATGTACCGCAGTGTAATTGAGAAGCAGTTTTATTACAACGTTGCCACGTATGCCGATTGAAGTGCTTCACAGGGGAAAAAGTAAGTATAATAAATTCTATACAGGGTGTTCCTTAATGACGTGCTAACATTTCAGGGTGTGATTCCTTAGGTCATTTTATAAAGAAAACTTCATATGAACATATGTCCGCAACGGCTTAAATTTTTTGCTACACAGGGTGTTGAATTTTTATTTTTTAAATGGTTATTTTTTAATATCTCCGAAAGTACTTTAGATATTGTTTTCAATTTTGGTATGTGTTAATAGGATATAGAACCACAAATTTTAGTTAGAAAAGTTATTCAATTGTTCCACCAGTGGCGTCCCTGCAAACATGCCCTCTTATATTTTTTACAAAAAGGATGGTATGCTACTGACATTTCGCCATGTGGATATCTTTTCTGATTAGCCTGGTCAATTCTACATGAAAACGGTCTCTTGAATTTTTCTCGTCAGACGCACCGTTCTTGATAAAAACCACTAAATTCATATTGAAACTCATTATTATTTATATTGATCAAATAATTAATGATAAATTTTGTTTTATAAATTGTTGGAGTGGCTAATTCGATGTGAAGACGGGAAGAAGCATCCCTTTTAAGTGAAAGTGACCATTTCCAACAATTTTTATGAAACAAAATTTATCATTAATTATTTTATCAATGTTAATAATAATGAGTTTCAATATGAATTTAGTGGTTTTAATCAAGAACGGTGCGTCTGACCAGAAAAACTCAAGAGACCGTTTTCATGTAGAATTGACCGGGCTAATCAGAAAAAATATCCACATGGAAAAATGTCAGTGGCGTACTATCTATTTTATAGAAAATATCAGAGGACATGTTTGCAGGAACGCCACTGGTGGAGCAATTGAATAACTTTCCTGACTAAAATTTGTGGCTCTATATACTATTAACACATACCAAAATTGAAAATAATATCTAAAGTACTTTCGGAGATATTAAAAAATAACCATTTAAAAAATAAAAAGTTAACACCCTGTAACAAAAAATTTAAGCCGTTGCGGACATATATTCATATGAACTTTTCTTTATAAGATGACCTAAGGAATGACACCCTGAAATATTAGCACGTCATTAACGAATACCAAAATAATCAATTTAGTTTGTTTCTTTCTGTATTCTACTAATTGGTAAACTATACGCATACCTAACTATTTTTTTCGAAAAGATGCTTGTAATTTATTTTTCCATAAATATCTATCGTACTTCTTAATCCAGGACAAGTATTGTTTACTTATCCGTATACCGTACCGTAAGGAACTTTCCTACAGATAAGAAATATGAATTAATCTTGAATACCGATCTTTCTACTTATCTCTAACAATAGCAATAAAATGTGTATCGCCACGGAAAGGTAGTAAAATGACAAATCAAGTCTTCAATATGACAGAAACTTGATGATCTTTATTGGACTTTCGATGAGTTTCAACATTTGTTCCATAAAAACCATAAGCACATGATCTATTTTATACGCTTAATATAAAATGCCTGTTCACTGTCTAGTTTATCTTGTCACAATACGCACAAATCTTTCGAAGTGATCTTGACAATGTTTTCTGCGTATTGGAGACAAGATGGTATGTTTAAAAGAAGAATTTCGAACTCCAGTATGTCCATGGATGGGGTTTACAAGAGGACATATGGACTAAAAATTGAAAGATACGAAAAAAAGTCACTCTTAATGGACGTTTTTGCTTGTCTAGAAAATACGATTCATCATAAGAAACTTCAATTTTTTTATACAGGGTGGGTAAAAACTGCAAAAATGTTATTTTGCTTAAGAGTAAACATTCTTTATTTTGAAAGATACGGAAAAAAGTCACTCTTAATGAATGTGTTTTCTACACAACAAACCGAAGTAGAACAATTCATTAAAAGGTTTACCTATGTAAAAATTATTTCCCAAAAGTATTCTCTGGCACACCTCTGACTGGTGAACCGAGTTAAAATAATAATGACACTTAAGGTGATAGGTACTTGTTGTCGATGTCTTTATTTAATGAAATTATTATTTAAGTAGAAATGCTATCTACTGAACAATGAGTTTTTATAATACAATGTTATGGGGATGGTTAAGTTTCATACCGATACGTCATGGAACAATTTACCGAGCAATTTGTAGGGATCCCAATAACTAGGATGGCAATCTGCAAGTTAATAAAAAAGTTCAAGAGAACTGGTTCGGTTTTGGACCTCAAAAAAAAAGAAGGAACACGACCATGATGATGCTGCTACAGTCTTAGTTCTTCATTCTGTTGAAGAAAATCCTATGACGTCCCTTAGAAATCGTGTTACTCAGTTGGAAGTTGTGAAAAAAGTCAAATTAGTCAGTAGTGGCCCAGTTTTGTGGCCCCCAAGAAGTCCCGACTTAACCTTGGCCGATATGTTTTTATGGGGTCGTTTAAAACAAATTGTTTTTGCAACCCCAATACCAAATGATATTGAAGTGCTGAAGGGCAGAATTATCCAGGCTGTCCAATCGATATCTCAGGAAGAAATCAGAAATTCTTTCATTTATTTGAGGAAGCAATTAGCAAAATATGTCCAATATGGGGGTGGAGTTTTTGAATTATGAAATCGTTATCGTATTCTTTTCATGTTAATAAAAATGTTCGTATTATTATAATTACTTCATTAAATAAAAACATTGACAACAAGTATCACCTATTCATTATTCAAGTAAAAACGTTTATTAAGAGTGACTTTTTTTGGGTATCTTCCAAAATAAAGTATGTTTACTCTTAAGCAAAATACCATTTTTGCAGTTTTTACCCACCCTGTATAAAAAAATTGAAGTTTCTTATGATGAATCGTATTTTCTAGACAAGCAAAAACGTTTCTAAGAGTGATTGTCCTCTTGTAAACCCCATCCGTGGACATACTGTATATGGAAAGAATGAATTTACGTCATAAGTTTAGAGTAACATCATTTTAAATGTATTTTTGCTTTATCAGTTAATGTTGTTTTCTTTTCCCTAAATAGTGTTAAATATCGTAATATTTAGTAATAAAAAATAGTATTTTTGTTTGAATGTAAGTTGTAGCTGTATTTTGCGTTACAAACGACTGTATTTTACCGCGATTCGATCCTCTTAAGCGAACGTAGGTGCACACTTGTAGATTAATTTGCACAAAGTACTATTTATTCGTAACTCAAACACTTAAAATGTCAAAAAAAATTATTTACATTACGAACATTAATATCACAGGTGATTGATTAAAATTTATATCTACCACGCGTGTATTATACTATCTCGACAGTGGTGGATTCGCTTTAATTTTGCAAGTTGCTGCACCCCCCAACTAGCGATTTTAAAAAAATACAAACGAAAAGGAAATAAACTATGCGAAAAAGTGCAAATTCTGTTTCATTTTTCCAGCTTTTATCGGCTTGTTTAATTCTGTGAACTAAATGAATGGAGAGTGTTTTATGTTGCTGCCTAACAACTATCGACCAGTCGCATTGCTTTCAGTTATATCAAAAGTAATGGAGAAAGCTATTAACCAATATCTTCTAAAGCACCTGGAAGGCCTCAACATTATCAGCGATCATCAATATGGCTTTCCAGTCCAGACCAACTGGAGATCTTCTAGCCTATGTCACCCATCTTTGGAACAAGGCAATCGAACATCATGGGGAGTCTCGGGTTGTTGCACTGGATATTTCTAAAGCCATTGATCGTGTTTGGCATGAGGGGCTTCTAAGTAAACTGCGATCCTATGGTATGCCCAGTCGATCCTGTGCATGATTGTCTAGCTTTCTTAAGGACCGCTCTCTGCAAGTGGCGATTGACGGATTTCTCTCAGACACATTCACCATCAATGTCGGTGTTCCTCAAGGGTCCATATTGTCTCCCACTCTCTACTCTACATTAACGACATTCTAGTGAAAACGAAAAATCCGATATTTAGTTTTGCTGATGATAGCACACTTATCTCATTTTTCTCTTTGAATGCACAAACATCGGCTGCCGACGCACATCTTTGCAGACAGCATGAAGTATCACGCCTTAACAAAGACCTGGAAGAAATTTTGGCTTGGGGTGACAGTAACCAAGTCGAATTTAATGCTAAAAGAACCCAGGCAGCAGTTTTCTCTAAAAAGGTTAACATTACAGAACCGGATATAGTCATGGACGGACACGCAATCCCACTGGCTTCATCTATTAATTTACAGGGCGTCAATCTAGGAGGAAATATGTCTTGGCATAACCACGTTGTGGCAATCGCCAAGATAGCTTCTCAGAAACTTGGTATACTCTTCCGAACCAGAAAGTTGTACACACCTCAACAACTTTTACCACTATACAAAGCCCAGATTCGACCATCACTAGAGTACTGCTCTCATGTCTGGAGCTCTGCACCCAAACATACTCTTCGGCTACTGGATTCCATCGAAAGGAGGGCCATTCGTCTGATTGGGGACCACGAGCTGACTAAGAACCCCGACAGCCTAGAACATCGAAGGCAAGTTGGGGATTTGACTCTCCTTTACAGATAGTTTCATGGAAAGTGCTCGACTGACCTTGCCCTCTTAATTCTGCCCAGAGCGGCGAATATCAGAGATACACGACGAACCACTGCCGCCCATTCATATGTTAAGCTTAGTACTCCTCGAATTTCACTATTTAAGAATACTTTCATCTGGAGGACTTCATCCTTATCAAAACCAACGTGAATCGCTTTTTGCGCACACGCACCACTCCCAGAGTGCCCTAAAGGATTTTTCCTATAGTGCTTGTGTTTGATCATAAAAAAAAATGTTGGTTCTTATTTGCAGCAAACGCGTCCCTGGCAAAATTCGGTTTGACTATATTCTAAACCTGATTTTCTATGTATTATTATATCAACACCCGGATTTCTCAAACACGAGATGCCACTGTCTCGCAACTTAAAACCCTATTATTGTCATATCCGCCGAAGATAACTTTCGAACGGTATAGAAATTGAGACAACCCATTCGCGTGCTCCGTATATTCTTTTTTTTATCGGATAAAAACACAGCGCTTATAAAATTCTGCTAATAATATTTCTGGCGCTCTTAACGAATTCTAGTTTTGCTTGTCCACTTATAATTTTAAAATTGTGACATTTAAAAACAATAATTTGTTTTTCTTTATGAACAAACACTAGCAGTATAGGGAAAGGGGTTTAGGCACTCTTGCGTGAGCGAATAATGAGGTTATATTCATCAGGAGGCACGACCTCAGGTAGGACGTTCCATAAGATGACGAACACCAGTTCGAAGAATACTTAGTTGAACCACATGCGGATGGGCGGCAGTGGTTCGTCGTATATTTCTCGCTTTATGCGGAATTAATCGAGCAACGTCAGTGGACGATTTGCCATGAAAATATCTGGAGAAGGCTGAAATCACTGACCAGTCTCGAGGTTCTTCGTCAGCTCGCGGCCTCCGATCTGACGAATGGTTCTCATTGCGATGGAATCCAGTAGGCGAAGAGTATGTTGAGGTGTACCTATACAACTTTACTATCTATCTACGAAGCTGCCTTGACGGTTGCCACAAAGTGGTTGTTCCGATACATGTTTCCTTCCAGAGTGACGCCTAACATATTAAAAGACGAAGCCAGTGGAATTGTTTGTCCATTTTTTTAAATTCAATTTTTAATATTTGGGATCCCGTTAAAAAAAAATTGTCTAGCTTTTTTGAGGAACGAGATTGTTTGTCCACTTAAAGCTGGTCTTAAGGCAAATAGATTTGAAATTTTTGCATTTAAAAACAATAAATTTGTCGATTTAGTTGCAAGGTAAAAGTGTGTTTCTATTTTTTGTCCTGCTCGCTTCAAATATTAATTAAGACCATGAAATAATGAATGGATTTATTTATCAAGAACCATATAAATAGTTGTCGCTGGAGAAACTATGTAGTAACGACTTGGAGTTACACAAACCGAGCGAACGAGCTATATAGTTTAAAAATAGCAATTTTTATCGACAACAATACCTGCGGTGTTATCTATAAAAATTTCGCATTATCAATCTTATAACAACCTAATCCCGAATTACAATTTTTCTCTCGCGCAGTATTTTTAGTCGAACTTTGTTGCTATAGCAGAACGGTCGATACTTAGTATTTTAGTCTATAGAAGTCGATCCGCGAAAAGTTCAATTGTTTTTTCATGATCCGCGATCGGGCTTCTCGAGTATCAAAAAATTATGCCCTGCTTTAATAGTCCGATCTTCTGTATAGTTGGCGAGTGGCTTGTACGAGATACCTGTGTTAATCCACATAGTTATTGTGATAATTCAAAGACATACCCTACCTAGCTTTAGAGGGTAACTGTGATAAGTCTAAGGCAAAATTCTTAGTTGTGGATTTAGACGAAGCACTGTGGATTCCCTTGCAGTGTAAGTAGTGATTATTTCATGTATAATTTTATTTTTGCACAATTTCTATTGAAGGTCTATGCCATTAAATAACAACGGCAACTCTGTAATAAAATAAAGATTTAAACAACATTTTAAGCAATATTCGAGACTTACCGCCAAGAAGACGCGACGACAGAATTTTTTCTCCAGTCTCAAAATGTATCTGTTTTCAGCCATGGCGTCTCTCAATACTTATATCAAAATGGGCAAAATTGAAAACATTTTTGCCTACAATTTGTGTCTGTCTTTAGTTGCGCTAGTGCGTGGAAATCGTCGTTTACTTTTCCGCAATCGGTGTGAAAATGAAATCGTACGTGGGAAACCGGCGGCTGTTTTTCTGGTAATTTTTACGCATATTTTTTGACATAATTTGGTTGTTCTTATTCAATATTAATTTATGAATTCGTAAATTGAAATTTCGATGTTTGTCACGCAAAAAACATTTTACGATTCGATTTTAGTTGACTTTTAAATCATTTCTTATACAGGGTGTCCCATAACTAATGGTACACAGGAAAACTGCAGATTCCTTGTGTAAAAATACTGCGATTTGGCCATAGTTAGTTTAGTTCAATAGCTGGTAATAACCGAGATACAGGGTGTCCAAGTAAAAATTTAATTTTCAATTTTCCTAAATAACTTATTTCTGAATCAATATTTTTGCACAAAATTTTGTGACTAGTGTTTTTTGAGGAAAGGAATTTGAATTTGTTAATAATTTTGATGTTGATTGTGGGAGGCGCTCTCTGCGGTACTCTGGATACATAAAAAGAACTGTAACTATCTTAAGTCTTAGTATAATTATGTTTTTATTAAAAATATCAGTTTTTCCGTCATTTCTAAGCAATAAAGGTATACTTTGTAAATGTCGCTCCGACTAACCGTTTTCGAGATATTTTCAATTACAATTTCTAATGCGCCCGTTTAAATTTTGATTTGTAAATATGAAATTTGTCACAGTCTCGGTTATCAAAAGCTATTGAACTAAACTAAGTATGGCCAAATCGCAGTATTTTCACCCAAGGAATCTGCAGTATTCCTGTGTACCATTAGTCATGGAACACCCTGTATATTACCGAAAATCTTGATAGAAAAATTAAATTAACTAAAATATCAAAGTTCAAGGATGTAATTTATAGTCGCTTTTACAAGAATTTTTTACAAATTAATCCTCCTGTACCATTGACCCAATTTTCATATCAATGTAAAAATCTTGGAAATTTTTGGCGGTTTTTTTGCCATTCGCAAAAATAATTTTACGATGTCGATTTAAATAATTTCTCAGTATAAATATTATTGTATAAAATGCATCGGCAAGGCCTTTTAATTCTTTTGCCTTCAGATAAGGGATAGAAATATCTTTTTAAAGGTCTGACCCAGCCCTGGAAAAAAACAATATTTTTCAAGTTTTGCTTATTTACAAATTTTAAAGGCTCAGGTGGGCTTACCGATTCATGCCCGCGAATATTTACCAGATATTAGAAGTAGGTATACCACAAACATAAAACTTCGAGCAGCAAATAAAATTATATTTCTCCAAACGGCGAATTAAAATAATCTGTCCAATATAAACCTGTTACCGGCTTTATGAAATCTGTACGCGATAAAGAAGCAAAATATCGGAGACTTTTTGCATATCACAGCAGTAATTTTTATTTCTGACGAACCGGGACTTCAGAAGCCAGCAATTTGCTTTCCACACAATAAACAAACCCGAACTTTTCAAAGATTTTCAAAATATCTCCTTTTTTTATTAATATCTGTGATACTACCCTAAATATTTTTGTGAAATTTGGTACACACTTTCTATTCATCAAGATGCTTTTTTATTCCGACCAGTGGCGTTCGTGCCCGTCGATCATTTTAATTATTTTTGAAATTGTCATTCCTTGCTGAACAGATGTCATCTCTTGATTTTTCGTCGCTGGACGTACTGTTTTCGTATAAAAAAATGAAATTCATTCATTTGCACTCTATTATGAAATTAGGTATTAAAATGGATCTAGTAGGTAAGACGAAAGTATGGCCGTTCTCCTTTCTTTCCCCGTACGATAATCAAGGTTTCAACGATTTCTGCGTTTTAAGAATCACGCCATTCGGTCGCAAAACTCCCAATTCGATCAAGGGAATTAAATTTTCCATTTACGAGTTTCGCGTCGATAAAACTTAAATTGGAATCCCGTAATGTATTCATAAATTCCACAAAACGTTTGTTTAATTTCATATTTTGCTTCCGATCCCGCATTTACCATCTTATCCCACTAAAGAAATTACCGATATTACATAAACCTATTACAGAAATCCAAAGTACGAGGAGTATCTGGCTGAGCCAGGTCAATTATAGGCTCGAGGAGTAAATTCTGAATGCGATAGGCCAAATTTCGAGATAAGAAGTCAACAGTTTCAGATAATAACAGTATCAGAATTTCTAGATCATTATCACTATAAAATCATCAACATGTTTATGTAGGAAAATTTTTCTAATATACCTACCAATATTAAAATTTTGACTGTGCGATTCAAATAGTATTACTACATATCAAGAATGAGTGAAATATGCTAATAAAACAATTTCTGAGTGAATACTCACATGATTATCACTACACCAGTCAATACAATTTTAATACCTCTCGCTGGATTTTTCTAGTAATAAATTATTTGCTGCGGAAGCAGCTTGTAATGTAATTTCCCGTTCCCTCAATCTGAATATCGTAGCCGCTCATACTTTACCCAAAAATATACAAATTAAAAATGTTGACGTTTAAAATTTCTTGACATTTACGTTGCCAAGGCCCCAGCCAGCCTTCTCTGCATAAAGTCTATTCGCCAGTAACTTATATATTGTACGATCCTTTGTATAAATAACGTCAATTATGATTCTAATAATTCTGCTTGCCAAAAAAACATTACTTATGCGCATGGCCATACAATACAATACAAGGCACGTTAGTATATCGCCATACAATAGATTGTGCAAATTTAACAAACTTAAATATTTTTGTTAAACAAGTGAGTAAATTGCCTGGTTTTATTACTTTTAAGGAATTTTTATAGCGGTTTTAAGGTAATTTTATGTTGTTTTTTATTACGTTAAGGATTACGACAGGTATTTCTCAATGCGCGTAAATTAGAACATTGTACATAGTACATAATATTAAGTTCCACTGAATTTGGATTAAGGCAAGGCATATCTTACTTTGGAAATAATGGCAACAAGTCATATAATAATAAATGTTCAAAAATATCGCCATTTACCACTAAAAATTTTCTACTTCGTCTACGAAGCCCCGCTTGCTCTCCTGATTGCTGCATGTCTTCCTTTAATATCGGCTGCAGTATTTCTCACACGTCGACTTAATGCAAGCCGACTGTCGATTATGGTTTTGTCAACTTTTCGTACTCCTTGTAATTAATTTTGTAAAAAATGAAGTAGTGCTTTCATGAGGCGATTCTTCACAATAAATGGGCGAATTTAATACTGTGCACCATCTATAACTTGAAAACAAAAGAACATCAGATAGGGAGTTTTTTACGTATACAATACTCTCCTGGAATATGTTCTCCCTACTCGCCCTATACAGGGTGTTATGGAAATGACATATTATATTTAAATGGGTGACTCCTTGGATGTCCTAGAGAAGCGCTACATATTTTATTTTTTTTAAATCGACCGTTTTAAAAGTGGGGTAATAAACACTCTTACTCACAGGTCAGTCCGCGCTACTGTACAATATTTCACCCAGAGCCAATGGCAATGTTGCCAAACTTAATGTAAAACTGAAATTCCATATAAAATTATAAAAATAAATTATTTTCTACCTACTTGTAATTAACCTTATACCTAAAGAGCGAGGAAATCCAGGCACAAACACAATTAGTTTTTTTTCTTTTTTCATGGGAACACTCCTGGAAACACTTTATGTACACACAGTAATAGTGAAACAGAACCGATAGCTTTTGAAAATACAATAATACAGATTATACTACAGATTATTAGATTTTATTACAAGCGACGAAATTTGACGTCCAGAAGAAACGCGTCCATAAAAACAATATTCAAAGATTATGTATGGACGGGCAAGATACACGCGTAAACCGAAAAAATAGAGCGGATGGCTGAGGGTGTGTTGGTGATCGACGAGACACAACGTATCCGGACGCTGGCTGGTCTTCAACTAACAGACGCAAGCGTGCTGCGCTATATGAAACTACTTCGCTCAGCCGATGTAAGGCGTCAAGAGGTCATTGGCATTTGACCTTGTCACGTACGTGGCTATTACTATTCCATATGTTGTTTCGGGTGGTTTAAAACATAGTCCGTCGTAAATGTTCTTCAATTAATTGTACAGGAAGGTATTACAGAATGGAAAAGTGTTTAAATTATTTTATTTTGTCTAAAGAGTTTAAGGTGTACATATGACAACACCGGCCAGAATTCCTTGATTGCTTACATGTATCGCAGTGCCACACAGGTGTTTTTCTGGTTTTACGTCAGGTCACTTTTACCGCTGAATCAATTGAAAGCGCCATTTATGGCATTTTTCTTCAATTTGTCTTTATCTCAGGAATTGTCGGTTTAAATATAATACGTCATTTCCATAACACCCTGTACATGAAAATTATAACACATAACATATTCATAATGTTAAAAGCAGTGACAATTTACTAACAACAACATTAATAAAATGAATATTATGTTATGTTTTATAGAATGTTTATATGTTAGTTATTGAAATTCGACACTGTTTTGCAACATACGGTGTTAAAAGGTTATTAAATATCATTATTAATATCAGCTGGTAGAGTGTAATAAAATAAAATTTAATTAATTTGTTATTTTTTTTTTAATGTAAATGTTATTATCTAATGTTCATTTTTCTTTGTTTCAGGAAATTAAAAGTACCAGAAAAGGCGATAAGAGTTTTAATACTGATTATGGTAAGCACTTTTCAATTACAGAATAAAACGGTAAATTTGAACTTATTTCCGCGATTTCGAGAATGTCTTGCGTACTTTGTAAACAAGATACATTATTTGTATCTAAATGGAAAATGCGTCACCAACGCTGAAACTTATAGCATTAAACTTATCTCATCGAATTGGTATCTAGTCAAATACCCTATAATCTTTAATAATAGGTATTATAACCGATTATAAATATACATTAATTATATATTTAATAATAATTAAGTTATAATCATTAATTAATTTTTAATTGTCCGCATCCCTCTTTGGTAAAAGTCAAGGCAAGCGTTTCTTTAAGTGGTATTTTTTTGTAGCCTAATCCTGAACTTTTGCACAAATTCGAAAATTACTTCATCAAACATTTTTTTTTTAATTTGCAGATATTTGTGCAAACCTGCAGCTGTGGCAACGGTGCCTGTTTCGGACCAGTATGGAAAACCAGGGTTTATAACGATGACCGGGGGTACGTGGGGGTCAACAGAGGAAAACAAATTTTTGCTAATAGTAAGTATAGTAAGTGTGTTTTTTAAAATTTTTATTTTCAATTAATTTAAAAATTAATTACAATTAAAAAAATAGACTGATCCTATAATACTAGTGCTGAAATGAAATTTCTATCGCTAGTTATAAAATTGATCTATTCCTTATCGGGTTTGTTTCCAAATTTTATTGAAAACAATTATTTTATCTTTACTTACCATTATCTTTTGTTCCAGGTACAATCAACTATCTCTATAAAATTTCCACGTTCAATGCGTCCACATTCTATCTATTTGAGGAAAGCACGAGAAAATTTCTATGTTGGAAAAAGTCACTGGACAGTATGATTGCCTTGGTGAGTACCACACGAAAATTCTAAACGCAGTAAAAAATGTCCATGTGAAATACCATCGGTAACAATGTTTCTTGTTTCCAGGACTATAAAAAAATAAGCCAAAGGAACCACTGGCACCTATGCAGGTTCCGAGACGTACCTTCCAAGACGAAACCCAGAACCCACGTTCATCTCCATCTAGCAGATCACCCGGACGTGCAAATGCGCTTTGACCCCAAGGGCAGGTACCTCCCGCCCAAACGAATAGAGCGATGTATAAAAAAAAAGAAGATTGGGGGAAGGACACAGCCACGCCACGCGAAACACTGTCGTGGTCACAATAACTTCATCGTAATCGTATGGCCTGGCAGTGACAATGACAATGACAAGTATTGCTGTAGAGATGCGTATAAACTTTTCTGCACGAGTAATCTGAGGTTCATGCCGGAACTGTCAAAAAGCTGTCAAGAGATGCGGACGACGACGAAATGTTATTAACATTCGAAGCATAGGTACTCTTAAGGGTTTAGGACTCTTAAGTATAAACTTTAAAATGGTAAGGAGTGGTGAAAACGAAGCCATTTTTATATAGAAAGTTAACAAGAGGGATCTAAGAGAGTATTTTTCACGTTTTATATACTATTGTGTTCAGTTTAAGATTGGTGATGATGATTTTAGGCATAAATTCTAGTCCAAAAAAAACTAATCACACACACACGAACGAAAATGGAGTTTTCATAACTTTTTACCAGCATGTTTATTATACCAACAGAGCAGCGGAACTTTTTGGTAAAAACCTTGAAATAGTTACTGAAAATAACGACTAATATTATAGTATTTTACAAAATAACCCTGTATATGTTCTAGGCTTCTCACGCTTCGTACACTCAATGTCCCAAAAGTGTTCTTACCAAAATTTTCCAAATTTTGAGGTATCGTCTGTTTACTTATAGATAAGCTTTGGTTAGTTATTTTGTTGGTTAGGATAATTATTCAGCATGGCGTATATAATAAGAAAACTGGAGTTTAATTCGATGTATTAAGCCGATGAATAACGAACCGAGGCTTGATATAATGAAAGAAGGTTTATATTTTAATTTAGTGTCAGTATTTTAATGCGTAAGTCACAAGGCTGTCTACAGTACTCTTAATACCTGTCAAAATAGTATTAAAAACAATTCTACCGATCGAAATTTGGCCACTTAAATTTGTCTAAAATTCTAGTCAGTGAGTTCAGTCTGTTTTTTACTGTACTCCTGTTGTTGTGAAATCCCCGTAAGAGTACAGCTACGCGTATAAATACTCTTAAATTTATTTCGAAATATTTTCAAGTATCCATCAGTATTTTAACAGTACTGTAGGTATTAAGTCTCAACTAATTTACATGTATATGTATTGTACAAATTTACCGCTAAAAAAAACTTTTATACCAACACAACCCTAATTTATTTTTCTATGTTTCATTTTTATTTGTATAATTTAATTTCTCTAGGTTATTTTGGTTATGAGTGGGCCGAGTTTTAAACTCTTAACAACAATGCGCATTTGCCATTGCATCGATTATGCGTATGGCAAGAAAAGAGCTGTTTTTTTCAAATTTTTCTATGTCTTTGAACAACTAACAATTATTATGAAAATGTGCATTAAGTGCAAAATTCACCCCCATGTGACTGTAAGTTTGGTTTTACCTCTGTGAGGTATGCATTTTGACGTTTTGTGTATATTTATTATTTATTTTTGTAAATATTTTTTGAACAACCCCTTAAAATAAATTGAAACAATAATAATTACCGGGGAAAGAATGAACATGAGTCATCACCTGGAACAGTATAATTCAAATCGATCAAATAAGACAATATTTAACACTACTTAAATAAAGGAAACATATTTATACCTAATACTTATTATTCACTGATTTTGATGATTAAATTCGATAGTATAACGATGTAAATACGTTTAGAAACTGAAAAAATGTGTAAACCACACGAAACACAAAATATAAATGTCAATTTGCCATTTTCGTCTAATACACTGGAATTGCCGTCTGTTTCATGCTTTTTCAATAACTTAAAAAGACATAAAAACAACAGGTTTCTTTGTCCTCTTGAATTATAACAATATTTTTTTTGACTTGACAATTCTTAGGGAAGTGTACATTTTAAAATTCACTTTTTGATTTATTCCTGATTATTTATTTCCTCTATTCTAAGAACAAATCATTCATATTTAAGTTGTTTGCAATTTATTAAGTTTGTTGCAATTAGAAAAACGTACAAGAACGTTCGTTTTAAGGGGTTGTTTTTTACGTAACGTGGACAGCGCGAAATTATTTAACTTTTACACCACCATTTTAAAAAATACTATTTTCTTTATTGATTGGTCGTATATTTATACAAAAATATCCTAAACAGTATTATCTAGTATTCATGCCCAGCGTTTTTATTTTTTTGCCGAAAAAATACTATAACGCTGCAACTATTATTCTAAATTCGCTGTATATTAAACAATATCTAGGTCGAATGAATTGCCATTTTTCACACTGTCCCCGTTTTATCCATGTTTTAATGGAGAATCGTTACAGGGCGCTCTCAAAAAATCTTATCTATACGGCAACTCCAATATTAAAATAGCTTTCGCGTATGGGCTGTTTTTTTGAGAGACCCCGTACAAAAATTTTAAGTACCAAATAGTTGAGTAGGTATGTATGATGCTATAGAACTGTATGTAACATCAATGTAGTGCAAAACAACAAAATACAGTGCGACCAAAAAGTATGTACAATTTAATAGTCGACGTAAAAATATGGCAAGATCTTTGCCCGGAATTTATTGCCGAGGAGTGTATATATCGATCTATATGATGAATCGGATGAAGTTATTTGGTTTATTATATGATTTTTAAAAAAATACCAGGTTTTTTGAATAGCACCATGTTTTTTTGTCGCACTGTATACCATATACCATCTTCTAATAAATACGAGAGGCGCTTTACATGTAAAAATAACTATTAAAATATAATATGTAATTGTAATATGTAATATGTAATTTTTTTGTAATTATTTCACGGCCTCGCTGGATGTATGTAATTTGATCTGTTGTAGAAATGTGTTCTTATATTTACATTCCACTTTACTGATGCAATAAAAGATTCAGTAACCGATAATTTAATTTTGTGTTTTATTTCTTATTTTTTACGTACAATGTTTTTGGAACCGGCTGTAGCACGGATAAGAAACACCCTGTATTCCGTGGCGGTTCTTCCACAGGAGCACATGCGCACGTGCACCCTCACAACGAATAAAAAAATATTAATCTATATTGATTGAATATTATTTATCGTATAAAGTCCGACCCTCCCTAATATTTTATCGTATCGTCAAACTAAAAAAGTCCGACCCTCCCTAATATTTTATCATCCCGTCAAACCAAACTGTATAGATCCGGCAACCGTGCCTCGGTCGAGGTAAATGACGATTATGACGAGACTTGCTCGCACGTGCGATTAAGTAGTGCAGTTTCTCTGTAGTAACATGTGGCGGGTGGCAACGGGGGATAGCGGGGCTATGGCGATTTAACATGGAACTTTAGCTCTTTGAGTTTGGAGCAAAATATTGATGTGAGAAATGCGGGAACACTTAAACCCGAAATTATTTAAACGCAGACTACAAAGGGTAAATCTAGGGACTTTATTGTTTCACTGTTAATGAAATATATGAAAAAAAAATTTATAGAGGGTATTCCAAACTTAATGACGCTGTTATTGATCAATTTTCTACAATTAAGAACCGAAGAATGGACCTTACGTTTAAGCACTATTGTGTAGGGTCGATAAATGTTGTGTATTTCGATAAATGATAATCGATATGATTTTAAACCACTTTATTTAAGGATTTAAACAAAAAAACACTGAAAATATGAAGAATGCCAACTTGTCAGGATCGTGCCTCGATTCGTTCTCGTCATAAAATAGTTAACTATTGTTCTCGTCTTGGTTGAGCTTAATGACGTAGCCGTAGATGGCGTAGTGGTATTAGACATCATTCGGTTTTCTTGATAACTCGTAGATGGCGGTAGTAGTATTGGACATCATTCGGTTTTCTTGATAGCTCGTAGATGGCTTTAGTAGTATTAGTAGTGGACTGTATAAATATTGTTACGAGGATTGCATGCGACCACGTTAAAATCCGACAGCTATACACACTAAGAAAACCTTTCTTATTTTCCAAAAGTTGTATTTCCTTGTGTAAAATTAAAAAATAAATAAAAATATGTTTTACCTAACGCATTTTCTTATTACTTTTTTTCTTTCTACATTTAAAACGCCTAGAAAAATTCCACCATACTTGTGAACCCCCTCTATCATAGGTCACGAGCCGCCACTCCCTGTATTAAATGCCAAGGAACACTACTGTATATGTACTATATAGAATATTGTTCAGGTTTGTTTTTTGGGTGGCTGAAAAATTATAATTGTTCCTATCAAACCAAAGCTAATAACTTAAAATATACTCATAATAAACTACTCTTTTAATTTAAATAATAACTCCCCATGCCCGTATACATTATGGTTAACAAGTAACCCGATATTGATTACAAACGAGAAGAATTTCCAATATTTTAATTTTTAATAACTATAGACGTTAATGGCCAGGTATTAAATAACCTTGAGGTAATAAACGTACTTAGATAACCGATTAATTATCAAAAGGTCTAAAGAATAGCACTTACAAGGACAGGTTTTATTTTTATTTGAATACGTATACGTGAATAAAACAAAGTAGGCATCGTATTGTTCGGAATTGTTCAAAACGTTTAATTACCAAAATACGAGAAACCAAGGCTCGATAGCCCTTAGGGAGTAGCGTTTCTATTTTCTTTTTAATTCGATTGGATAATAAATTCCCATCTCCCATCTCTATAATAAAATTTTTTGGAATTTTTCACAATGTAGTCAAAAGAATGTCTAAAAGTTATGGGTTTTCGAGGCGGGGTTGTTCGTTTTAAAATCTGTTTAATTATCGTTCGAGTACTAGTGCATATCGACTAATGATTTCCTCGCCCGGAGAAAAATTACCAAACCCGCTCTCATCGGTGGCGATTTCTCATCTTTTTCTCCTGAAAATGAAGTTTTTAATCGCCCCAGGCCCTTTCCTTGTCTGTATCTGTCACGACAATTAAAGTCACCCTTAACTGAAAAATTTATAGGGCCGCGACCCTCCTTAAGGGGGTATTTATTTCGTAACGACATACCGGCGTAAATAAAAAGACCTCTCAGAAGTAAATGAGACATCGTCGGAAGTTAAGGAATTTAATTTTTTGAATTACGGTTATGGGGTTTTTGTCTGATTGAGTTAAATTGGAGGGTCCGATAAGGGCCTGTTGGAAATGCTTAAGAAGTAAAGTCGATTTTTTTTTGTAAGAGCCGATGATATTTACTATTACGCTTAAGACTGTAACAGTGCATACAGTAGCGGCTCGCGACCTATGATAGAGGGGGTTCACAAGTATGGTGAAATTATTTTTAAAATTTTATTTTTGTGTAACGGCGTTTTAAATGTAGAAAGAAAAAAAGTAATAAGAAAATGCGTTAGGTAAAACTTATTTTTTAATTTTACACAAGGAAATACAACTTTTGGAAAATAAGAAACGTTTTCTTAGTGTGTATAGCTGTCGGATCTTAACGTCGTCGCATGCAACCCTCGTAACAATATTTATACAGTCCACTACTAATACTACTAAAGCCATCTACGAGCTATCAAGGAAACCGAATGATTTCCAATGCTACTACCGCCATCTACGAGTTATCAAGAAAACCGAATGATGTCTGATACCACTACGCCATCTACGGCTACGTCATTAGGCGCAACCAAGACGAGAATAATAGTTAACTGTTTTATGACGAGAACGAATCGAGCCACGAGACTGACCAGTTGGCATTCTTCATATTTTCAGTGTTTTTTAGTTTAAATCCTTAAATAAAATGGTTTAAAATCATATCAAGCATCATTTAACGAAATACATAACATTTATTGACCCTACACAATAGTGCTTAAACGTAAAGTCCATTCTTCGGTTCTTAATTGTAGAAAATTGATCAATAACAGCCTCATTAAGTTTGAAATACCCTCTATAAATTTTTTTTCATATATTTCATTTATAATTCAATTCTAATAAAGTCCCTAGATTTACCCTTTGTGGTCTGCGCTAAATTAATTTCGGGTTTAGGTGTTCCCGCATTCTTCACTTCAATTTTTTGCTCCAAACTCAATGAGCTAAAGTTATTTCTCAAATAGTCCACCGTCAACTCTTCATTTTAATTTAATAAATATATAATATTAAAATATTAAAACATACACGCTCGAATTTCTAACTAGATGCACCTTTTCCATGTTAAATCGCCATAGCCCCGCTATCCCCCGTTGCCACCCACCACCTGTTACCACAGAGAAACTGCACTACTTAATCGCACGTGCGAGCAAGTCTCGTCATAATCGTCATTTACCTCGGCCGAGGCACGGTTGCCGGATCTATACAGTTTGGTTTGACGGGATGATAAAATATTAGGGAGGGTCGGACTGTATACGATAAATAATATTCAATGAATATAAAGTAATATTTTTATTCGTTTTTTGGGGGTGCACGCGCGCATGTGCTCCTGTGGAAGTACCGCCACTGAGTGCATATTATTTATGACAGCGAAAAATAGATAATACATTTCGGAATTCTTAAAGAGGAGACTGATTTTTAAAAGAGCTGGTTCACACGCAATGTAGGTACTGTAGAAATAATAACAATAATTATTAAACGGTTATAGTTAAGCCCTGGTTTGGTGTGGGTGAGTGGGTGTGATGGGTTTCGCATTTTACGTGCCTTTAATTTATGGTGAAATAATGGACACACTGTGGCGCCATTCGATATTTTATTTCGTTGTTTTTCCCGCAATTCGAGCCTTTAAGCATATAAATTTTAAACATTTTTCGCTTAAGATTGTTTAATGCATCGTTAATATTTTGATGGGTTTGTTCGTTCACTCCTCCCTATAGAAATAAAATATTTTCCATATATTTCCTTTTTTTATGATCAAATACACGGCAAATGGTGGATGTAATTAGAACTACGCCTACGCTGGGATTTATGGTTCTTAGGTAATTATTTAAAGACACTTTTAGTAGAATAATAACCCAAAAAAATATTTTTTTTTTACTCTTCGTCATTGCGTGGGTGTTCTGTAAGATCGGCAATCTCCCTTGAAAAGGGAAAAACTAATAGAAAGCCTTGCTAGGTTGTTGCTTAGCATCGACTTTATAAAAGCACTCCACTCCCTCTATCGGCTGGTATAAACAGTTTTTTAAAAATCGAATATTTAAACCATTTATATATATATTTTTTTTTTTTTTTTTTTTTTTTTTTTTATGATCAAACACAAGCACTATAGGAAAAATCCTTTAGGGCACTCTGGGAGTGGTGCGTGTGAGCAAAAAGCGATTCACGTTGGTTTTGAATCGTCGGAGGTTATATTCGTTGGGAAAAACGACCTCGGGAAGATCGTTCCACAAGGATGAAGTCCTCCAGATGAAAGAGTTCTTAAATAATGAAGTTCGAGGAGTACCAAGCTTAACCACATATGGATGGGCGGCAGTGGTTCGTCGTGTATTTCTGATATTCGCCGCTCTGGGCGGAATTAAGAGGGCAAGGTCAGCCGAGCACTTTCCATGAAAATATCTGTAAAAGAGAGTCAAATCACCAACTTGCCTTCGATGTTCTAGGCTGTCGAGGTTCTTCGTCAGCTCGTGGTCACCAATCAGACGAATGGCCCTCCTTTCGATGGAATCCAGTAGCCGAAGAGTATGTTTGGGTGCAGAGCTCCAGACATGAGAGCAGTACTCTAGTGATGGTCGAATCTGGGCTTTGTATAGTGTCAAAAGTTGTTGAGGTGTGTACAACTTTCTGGCTCGGAAGAGTACACCAAGCTTCTGAGAGGCTATCTTGGCGATTGCCACAACGCGGTTATGCCAAGACATATTTCCTCCCAGATTGACGCCCAGCAAACTAATAGATGAAGCCAGTGGGATTGTGGGATTGTTGGGATTTAATTTCTAAGAGACTTTGCTAGGTTTTTCCAATTCAAAACTGTACCATAGCAAAGTTTGTACTGTTGCAGAAGCTTGCAACCGACGTGTTTCATTCGAAAGTCACCATGTTGCATATATCATTATAGAAAAGCTTATGACTATGACAGGAACAAAGACTATCCCAATTAATTTAGAGTTTATTGTGCTGATATGCAAAAAGTTTTGCCGCTTCCTAAGGTTATCATTAAAATCTTCAGTCTTTGTAAGCAAACTAGTTGTTTTTAACGAAACTATTGCGTCATTAACAAAAGATGAGGAAAATAGTTGCGTGTTATGGGCAACGATCTTCCGTAGAAGTGGAGCACTATGAATTTTGGTGTGACAACTGCAGTGCCGAAAATTAAAATTGGAAATTGCATACTTCATTTGTAGTAATCGTAAATTCGAATTGGGGTCCTGAAAGTATCACAATAAAATACTTTGAACCTGGACACTCTTTTATGGGGGCCGACAGTGTCCATGGAAACATTGGCAAGTGGTGGAAAAAAAAAACAACATATATTACAAACGAATTAAATAAGCTAATATTGAAAACTTCCAGAAAAAACAAAAAGATACTAATGAAACACCAATAGTTTTATTACTTTAAAGATGGTATGAGACGAAGGAAAAATAAAACGATGAAATTTACCGTTTTTGGCAAATGTTTTATCAGAAAAATTACATTGAGAAAGAATTTATAACTTCCGATTTTTTAAAGCCGAAATTGTACCTTAAGATGCCTGAAAAAAGAAAACTCAAGATCGAGGTATAAATCCTCAAAAAAAAGGGAAAAAATAGTTAAGGATCTTGTTCCATCAATGCCAAATCAAAAAGGCTATTTCGGAAAAAATTACCTGTTTCTGAGACATCCACTGATTAAATAACCGAATTTAACTTTTAATGTTCTATAATTTGTCTAAACGCTTCCTTTGATTTTTTATAATTACATTAATTTGCATAAACACTTTAAATTTGTCTATTTTTTTTCTATTCAAAAAACTGAAACCATAGTGTGCAAGATTTTATTTGGGTCGACGAAGAAAATGTGAAACATACATTTTATAGAAAGTAACAATATGTACTAGGTTTTTCCTTGGCAAAAATGTTATCTATTAATTTATTAAGTAAACATACTAGCTTTTTCCAAAGTAAGGTGAATACTTATTTACAATGAAAAAATATTAAGTCACATAAACCTGCACAAAACTATAACTTTGTATTTTAAATGTCGCATTAATTTACCCGTGAAACATATCCCACTAAAAAATTTTTAAAAATTATTATGTCCTAATGTCCTAATGTCCTGAATTTTTGCTTATTTAATATTTCCTAAAAAATCTTCAAAAATCAGTTACCAGTTTTTTCCTTTTCACGGGAGCAATGGCGTTGCCAGGATTTAGGGCCAGAGGGGTGGGGAACATTCAAATTAAATCCCTCTAGTTTCCTTTTTATGAGTGACCCGGTACTATGCTATTATTCAATAAGTACATAGAAGAACCGGCAATAGGCTTAGACGTATGAATGAATTTCCCGATCGCATGTAGATAGGAATTTAAATAAAACTTAAAAATAATCCCGTTAGGTAAATAAAAACTTTTGTAATCAAGCGTTTAGTCAACAGTTAAGATGCATGGAAGGTAAACAAGAGCTCTTCACGCAGATAAGGATCTTCGAACGATGTTGTCGTGCGATGCCTTGCATAGAGTCAAACTATCTTCGGATGAGAAAAATTCGAAAGCAACTACATGAGCTTCGCAGTCAGAAATAGTTGGCGGAAGCAATATCTGTTACGGCTAAGTTAAGTTAGGAAGTCAATTGTCAGATTTGTGAGGGTTTGGCACTTGTAGCGGTTCACAGAGACAAAAAGGATATTGTTCCTTCTTTCTACCACAATTCTACAATACGGTAATTAATAATTTCAAAGAAATAATTTAATTTTATCGTCGTCGGTCTTCCCAGGTTCAGCCAAAATGTCCTAGGGAAATAGAAAATGCGCTGTTTTGTCTCCATTGCTTGTTACTTGAAGTAGATGCTTCACATTTTATCCATTTTCGAACGTGCAGATGAAATAATGATAAAGCAGGTAAAAATGAACATTTTTTTCTCATCCACCGTGTATATTCTCTAATGTCGCTATAATAGTACAGTGCTAAGAGGAAAGACAAACAAAGACATATTAAGAAAGGTGCATATACAAGACAGTCTTCGGAGGTATGTTAATTAGTTTTAATTTGTGCTGCGGACAGATGCACAGGTTGAAAATTCCTAGGAATGGTCGAGTACGACGCGCACACGCGCGATAAGGTTTATTATCGCATAGACGTTTTAGTTTTTTAGCCCTTAATTCTATTTTTTAACAATTCAAAAGAATACATGAAAAATTAAACAGAGAAGAAAAAAACTCGTACTGTATAATTTAAGGCACGTCGCGTAAGAAGTTTTTTCAATATATTATATACGAGTACGGCCGAAAAGCGCCATCTCACACTCTAAGCGACATTTACTATAAATAATCCTATCGATAGAAGTTTAGAGTGTGAATGAGATGGATTTGGCCGGGCCTCTAACAGGATTCCGGCATAAAAGTCGTCGCCGGCCCCGAAACGAGAAACATGTTTGACTACGGTTTAAAACAAACAAAAATTAAGGAAGTAGCAAACACAACACAGCCACAATGGTTTAAAACAAATATAAAAACACCTTGAGGTATGTTTTAAGGTGTTTTAACCCCGTACGGTGGTATTGATAGAACTTGGATTTCTTTTCCACAAAACAATATAATTTTTCTATTTGGGTTTCCTGCCAGTTTATGAAACTGAAATTTTATTTTTTATGTTGGCAGCAAGTAGTTTTATAAATCATTTTTACTAGATATTTATCTGAAATACCTATACTCGGAAATATATAACATGCTGACGGTGTCCGTCAACTAATTTCTAGTCATATCTATAAAACAACATAACCTAAAAACAATAGAAATATCTTCCAGTTTCTGCTCTATTTCTAAAGTTTTATTCATTAAAGTACTATTTTTATTTTTAATTCAATATAGTATTATATACATATATTACTTTATATACACATATTTATAGTTACTGTAGACATTTCCTGGGCATTAATTGTGATTCCTGTTAGATTATGTGTCGATACCATATTTTGTTCAATAGTATATCTTACATCAAGCCTATAGAACTGGTGATCCGGCGATCAAAATCCAAGCAAATCTGGCAACACAGCGTATCAAGAAACAACTGATAGATGCAGAGTCTGATATGTGGGATAGGAAGGTCAAAAGCCTGAATATCGAAGATAACAGTCTCTACAGAATGACAAGAACTCTAACGAAGGGCTCACGCAAACAGATGCCGCCACTAACAACCGCAGACAACGTCATTCTGACAGACGCTAAAGAAAAAGCTGAGAAATTTGCTGAAGTTCTTTACGAACAGTTCAGCGAAAATCCAGCCAACAACAAAGCATCAGAAAACCGGATTAACAGAACTGTAGAGATCTATAAACGCATGGATCCCCACCCCGATCCCAACCTGCAACACATCACAGCAGATGAAGTGAAAGGTCTAATAGCCAAGACCAAAATAAAGAAGGCACCCGGTATTGATGGCATCTCCAACAAAGCCTTAAAAAATCTACCGGACAACATCATAAACGACATAGTCTGTATAACAGAAGCAATGCAGACCCTCGGACACTTCCCTGTCGCCTGGAAGAAGGCAAAGATCGTAATGATAGGGAAGGCTGGACAAAATAAGAAAATCCTGAGTAGCTATAGGCCAATCAGTCTACTGTCTAACTTGGGCAAATTAGCGGAAAGGTTAATCTCGGGTAGGCTATCAGCCTTTGTCGAAATTAATCACTGTATACCAGAGGAGCAGTTCGGCTTTAGAGCAAATCTGTGCACCGTTAGACAGGCGACAAGGTTCGCCTCTAATATTCTTAGGGGTTTCAACACCAGGAGACACACAGCGGCCGTGTTATTCGATGTAAGCAAGGCGTTTGATAAAGTATGGCACAACGGGCTTCTACTAAAAATGATTAGGATGGGAGTACCTGACTACCTGATAAGACAGATTGCGTCTTATCTGGAAGACAGGTCTTTCCAAACATGGATTGACGAAGAACTGTCATCATCAAAGAATATTCGAGCTGGTGTACCTCAGGGTTCAGCAATAGCCCCCCTGCTTTACAACATCTACACTGCTGACATGCCGAAGTTTCCCATGTGCGACAATTACATATACGCAGACGACACGGCGTTTGCAGTATCAGGAAAAAGCCCTAGAATACTAACCCTAAGGCTCAACAGGAACATCGCCCTCTTTGAAGAGTGGCTCTCAAAATGGAAGATCAAAATAAACCCGGACAAGACTCAGGCAATTTACTTTTCCAGGGCACGCCTCAAACTCCCAACGGGGAAACTCAAAGTGGGAAACCAGGATATCGACTGGAAACAGAGTGTTAAGTATCTTGGTTTACACTTCGATAAAAGGCTGACCTGGAGGGTAAACTCAGCCAACATCATGAAGAAGGCCAACCAACAACTTGGCGCTATATACTGTTTACTCAACAGAAGGAGTAAACTCAATCTAAGAACGAAGGTAAACCTCTACACGACATTCATCAGATCAGCGATGATGTATGGTGCCCCAGCCTGGTGCACCCTATGTAAGTCGAGCCTTCAACAAATACAGGTAATTCAAAACAAGGTACTAAAGATAATAGTTGACACTCCTCGATACACACGGAACGACATTATACACAGAGACCTCGAAATTGCTACAATTTCGGAGTTTCTAGACAAAACCATCACCAAATACCATACTAAGGCTAACATTGCCAACAATAGCACGATTGCTGCTTCACACATACATTCACGACCTAACGCTACATACAAATTACCGAAAGACTGGCTCACGCGCAACCGCGTCTGAGTCCAAAACAATCAAAATACAAAAAACAACAAAGATTGCCTTGCTTTGCACAACCTGCAAAAACCAGGTGTAACATGACGACTACGCCTACCCTACTACCCACTACCTTATACGTTCGGAGCTCTCGAAATTTGTTCACTCGATTAACTTCGAGTGAAAAAATCTCTAGAGCTGGCACCCAACATAAATGTATAGCATAGCTAAATCAAAATCAGAATATGCAGTTAACCAGTCATATAGCGAAATCGAGTTATAGGTATGATACCTAATTCAGACGGTGAGTTTTAGTCAGTCGGCTCGTCTACCTCGTAGGCGAAACTTACACTCTGTAAGTTGACATTGGTCTGGTCTTTCCCCGCAATGTTGCTAACCTGACACTACCTGGCCCCCGCGAGGGTCAGGTGTCTGTAAGCAGATTTCTCATCGTGTGTCCAAAAAAAAAAAAAAAAAAAAAAAAAAAATTATTATTTTGTTCAATATTTTGAACATTGTTCTGCTCGCACCAGAAATCAAAGTTTTGCATATTCTTTTTAAAAGTTTTTCTAGATTATGTTCTGCAATTTCTCGTCTCATTTCTGACTCATTTTTATTAACTTTAATAATATATTTATTTTTAATTATGACGGATGGGAAGAAGCTTTGTTTCTATCATGGCATATTTGATACTTGTAACATTTTATTAAATTGTAAAAGTATTGCCAACCCAAAAAGAAAATATTAATTCAAATGGGAAAAATCTACTATATTTTTTAAAGTTTTTCAGACTTTAAAGACCCAAATAGAAAAAGTATTATAAAATACACGGTTCGTAAGACAATTAGAGCACTTGTAGATTGGATTAAATACCTGCTCTAAGATAATGTCTTATGAAACTTGTATGTTAATATACTATTTAATAATGACAAATTATTTATTATACGTGCATAATTGTAATAATAATAATCTGTATTCGAGCTGAAAAATTTCCTTGCTACATAAGAGGTGGTTGAAAAGCTTACAAAACCATTTGGCTGCACAATGTAAGTTCTATAGATGATCTTACACCTATTTTAAAAAAAAGTTCTATAAAACAGCTGTATAATTTGGTTGAAAGAGCAAAAATGTATCACTGCTTCTGGCCGATTATTTGATAAAACTACACTGCTGAAATAAGAAAAATGTCTTTTATTTATATTAAAACAGTCAGTGGTTGTTAATAAGTATTGAAAACATCCAATCCCGTACATTGAATACATAGAAACAGGTTCTAAGTCCTGCAATCGACTATCGACAATCGGCTTTATCTATATGGAAGCGGTACCACACAGATATATTTTCTTTGCGAAACCTGCTGCTAATACGTTTTGAATTAAACGTAGAATCACTAAAAATACGACTGCTTCTGTTAGCTTGTATTTAATTTATATACAGGGTTGCCCAGAAGTCCGGAATAAAATTAATATAGCCTTAACCTGTAACCTTTAACAAATTAGTTCTATATATGTTCACATTTTGACGTTATTCGTTTTTTTTTTCATAGACATTTGTCAAAGATATGACGATATCAATTTTTTTTAAATAGAAATATACAGCTTGTGATACGTCTTTTGAAAGCTAATATCTTGTACAGTATGCTCATAAATTTTAGCGCGATTCTGTCAAGCTGTTTCAAAATGGCGACTGTTTTTAAAAATCTCTATTTGAATCAGCGGAAATTATAAATCATTGATGTTTTTTTTACCTTTCAAGGTAAGAAATCTTCTGAATGCGACACAATGAGGATTTCTTACCTTGAAAGGTAAAACAACATCAATGATTTATAATTTCCGCTTATTTAAATAGAGATTTTTTAAAAACTTTTAACAGTCGCCATTTTGAAATGGCTTGACATAATCGCACTAAAATTTATGAGCATACTGTACGAGATATTAGCTTTCAAATGATGTATCACAAGCTGTATGTTTATATTAAAAAAAAAGATCGATGTCGTCATATCTTTGACAAATGTCTATAAAATAACAAACGAATAACGTTAAAATGTGAGAATATATAAAACTAAATTGACGTGTCCGAGCGTTTCTCCCAAAAGGTACAGGTTAAGGCTATATTAATTTTATTCCGGACTTCTGGGCAACACTGTATCATATTAATAGTGATAAAATTACTTTACGAGAACTTATCAAATCTTCAGGATTTGTGGTCAATATCATAAGAAAGTACATTTTCCATTTCTGTCGGTCTACATACACTTCGACTACTGGATTCCATTGAAAGGACAGAACCACGAACCTGGGCAGCGTTGATGTGACCATGGCAATGGTAGCAGGAATTCATAACGAACCGCTGATGGCCGCCCATCCATATGTTGTTCAGCTTAATAATCCTCGAACTTAATTGTTTAAGAATTCTATCGTCCTTGTGGAACGACCCTCCCGAGCTCGTATGTCCCAATGCTTAAGTAACTATTAATTGTGTAGTACCCCCCATGGCGCTCAACGACACTCGACTGAAAAATAAGCGAGAGGAGGAGAAAAAAAACCTAATGGGTTGAAAATATTCAAATTAATTTGTTGTAAATAAGAGTGGTTTGCCGGTAAAAGACCACCCATAGTTTTTAAATAAGCGCCTTCACTTTAAACTGCTCAAGATTATAGTAATAACTCTGAAAGTTTCAGCGCCATGTAACAATGTTTTAGAAGCAATAATCAGCGTAACGAAATAAACAGTTTTTTTTAACGTTTTTCTATTTTATAGGTTTGGCGGAGGACTTTTCAATATTTTTATATAAAAAGTATAACTTATTTTCACTATTTTTGTTTAAAATGTCCATGTCAAGGACATTATTAAGGAAATTATTATAACCACGAAAACGACTCCTGTATTTATATGCAGGGAATCCAATCCCGCACCCAAATGTTAATCAAATTATTTTTTAAAGTCTGAAGATGGTCTTACAGCTAAATGTAAGTTATGCCCTAGCATTATCAAAATCTCTGCTCGTTCCACCAAATGTCTTCACACCCACTTACAAACAAAGCATAATATTAATTTGAAAGTCCAGAGCAGCAGCGGTAGTGTTGATACTGATAAAAATAACACAGGAAATGAAAGCTACTACCAGCAGCTCGAGTAGTTCATTTAGTTCTATTGCTAAGCGCTCAGATGTTAGTGGTTCTTCTGTGCTACCTAAGAAAATGAAAAATACAGATTTTTTATCTGCAGGATACATAATATGCAATAAAATATGAAACATTAAACTTTCTTTATCTTCCAAAATCAATGTAACATATAATCGTTAAACTAGTATTATACCTATATGCAATAAATAGTTCCTGCTACTCTACTCTGTTTTTAATTGCATAACACAACTTTGTATTAACATACAGCATCCACATCGAGTCCGGCAAATACCGCAAATCCCGCGAATCCCTCACGTTTAATCCCGCAATGTCGAACCAGCGAAATCACCGCGGGACCAGCATTTGCGGGATTGGATTCCCTAGTCGGGTGGAACGGGCTAAACTTCAAAAGTCTAGTGGTGTTAGGTCTGGTGATCTTGGAGGCCTACTAATAGGACCACCGCGACGAATCCAAAGCCCAATGTTAGTTGTCCTGATGACCAGGAGCTCCATCGTACTGATCACAGTGCATTCTGATGTTTATATCAACTATAAACTTATCTAAGTTCTGTAACTTTGGCATGTCATAAAGGAACACCCTGTATAGACCTTTCTCTTACTTTGTTGGAACTAAAGAAAGGAGAATCTGTCAAATATTTTCATCTTAAACGGCAACTGCTCTTTTAAAAAAAACCTCCTCTGCGATTTTGCAATTAAAAGAGCCTTTACGCGGGTCTTTATGATTTCTGAATTTTACAGCGGGACTCAATAAAATAAACAATGTGTAATAAATTAACCGGGCAGCCATTTTAGAGGCCATAGAGACGTTAAAATGCCTGAGATTGTTTCTGAAGAAGGTATGGGAAAAATAAAGAAGGCGTACATGCGGCGACTGATATAGAGTGTCTCAAAACACTGTGATAGATTTCGTCGAGAGTTCCATTATTTTTGGCCAACCGCAATGCCATTTACGTCTCGAGAGTTTTTATGAAACTGTTATAAATCAGATTAGGATACCAATCTTAATTTAGTTTTTGTATAAAATATGCTGAGATTTAGAAGGAAAAAGGTTTATTGGTGCTAGAAGAAGAATTGTCATTCATTTCATAACTTCCTTTCCCTCCCGTACCTACATCTTGTAGGAACGAAACAAAAAAAAATAATTGCCCTATTTCCCATGCATTTTTTCTGTAATATAACATTCTTATGTCAATATCACGTAGAAGTTTCCGATCTGATAAGGATTGTTAGGACGAATTATTTGTACGACGCATTTTCTTATTATATTTTGTAATATTTTTATTTTTTTTATGATCAAACACAAGTACCTTAGGAAAAATCCTTTAGGGCACTCTGAGAGTGGTGCGTGTGCGCAGAAAGCGATTCACGTTGGTTTTGAATCGTTGGAGGTTATATTCGGTGGGAAAAACGACCTCGGGAAGGTCGTTCCATAAGGATGAAGTCCTCCAGATTAAAGAATTCTTAAATAATGAAGTTCGAGGAGTACTAAGCTTAACCACATATGGATGGCCGGCAGTGGTTCGTCGTGCATTTCTGCTATTCGCCGCTCTGGGCGGAATTAAGAGGGCAATGTCAACCGAGCACTTTCCATGAAAATATCTGTAAAAGAGAGTCAAAACCCCAATCTGTCTTCGATGTTCTAGGCTGTCGAGGTTCTTCGTCAGCTCGTGGTCTCCAATCAGACTAATGGCCTTCCTTTCGATGGAATCCAGTTGTCGAAGACTATGTTTGGGTGCAAAGCTCCAGGCATGAGAGCAGTACTCTAGTGATGGTCGAATCTGGGCTTTGTATAGTGTCAAAAGTGGTTGAGGTGTGTACAACTTTTTGGTTCGGAAGAGTGCACCAAGTTTCTGAGAAGCTATCTTGGCGATTGCCACAACGATGTTATGCCAGCAAATTAATAGATGAAGCCAGTGGGATTGCGTGTCCGTCCATGACTATATCCGGTTCTGTAATGTTAACCTTTTTAGAGAAAACTGCTGCTTGGGGTTTTTTAGCGTTAAATTCGACTTGGTTACTGTCACCCCAAGCCAGAATTTCTTCCAGGTCTTTGTTGAGGCGTGATACTTCATGATGTGTGCGAGGATGTGCGTCGGCAGCCGATGTTTGTGCATTCAAAGAGAAAGATGAGATAAGTGTGCTATCGTCAGCAAAACTAAATATCGGATTTTTCGTTTTTACTAGAAGGTCGTTAATGTAGAGTAAGAAGAGAGTGGGAGACAAAATGGACCCTTGAGGAACAGCGGCATTGATGGTGAAGGTGTCTGAGAGAAATCCGTCAATCGCCACTTGCAGAGAGCTGTCCTTAAGACAACCATGCACAGAATCGACTGGGCATACCATAGGATCGCAGTTTACTTAGAAGTTCCTCATGCCAAACACGATCAAAGGCTTTAGAAATATCCAGTGCAACTATGGATTGACTATTGTCACGAAACAAAAGTTAGAGTTTGTTTTGTACCAATTAGTAAAGCTGAGCGATGTAAATCGGTTGGCAATCGATATATTTTGCTCTACGAACACCGAATTTTCGGTCGTCGATCACAGATCTTGCGGCAAAGTGTCGCCGCCTTTTTTTTTTAATCCCACGCCAAAGTATTAATAACTTTATGTTGGTGGAAAACAAAGCAAATGAAACTCTATCCCTTTTCTTAAAAGCCGTGAAGAAAGCTGTCTGTGGGTATAAGTTTCTTCGGATAACATTTCTCTATATAAGAAGTGAAAAATAGAGACTTTCGCGTGTATTAATAACGCAAGAAATACCGAAACCATTTATTTATACGGTCCAGGAACAGTATATTATTTCATATGCTTCCTTTCAAGTCGGCCGAAAATCTGGTTGCGAGAGCTATCGGCTCTCGTTAGTTCTACGTTTAAAAAAATACGTTAATCATTTGCGAAAACACGTTAATGTTTCAACACTACGCTACTTACTTTTCTGCTCGATTACATGTCCGATCTACGTCAACATAGTGTCAAAATAATATATTTTCTAACTAAAACCCTGTCCCAAGTGTGAAATGACTTTTTTTCTAGTCTTCTAACAAAACCAGGGCCGTATTATCGTAAGGGAGCGTGCCCAGAGCCCGTAGGCGACTTCTATCTAATATGCATGCGTAACATTAGTAAAATGGAACCGAGCGCCCGTAGCCCGCCAACTCCTCGAACCGCCACTGCTCGAAAGACGTCCAAAATGAAAAAAAAATTGTCCGCAGGTCAATCCATGTCTTCTTGTCGGAATATTCAGGTCACAGATATTTCTTACGTAAGCCTACTCGTTCTCTATTGACCCTAGACACTCGGCAAACATATCTTTGTTGTTTTAATTCATTAATTTTTTTAATTAACATATTCATACATACGAACAAACGTCTTTTCCTCGTACTTATGAATATCTCGTTGAGTTCTTCTCGGATAATCTTACAAAACTTTCAAATAATATTTCGATATACATTTTAAATAAGCTCGGATTTGGCGTATACAGGGTGTTATGGAAATGACGTATTATATTAATTAAACCGGCAATTCCGGAGATAAAGACAAATTGAAGAAAAATACCCATCAATGGCGCTTTCAATTCATTCAGCGGTAAAAGTGACCTGACGTCAAACCAGAAAAACACTTGTGTGGCACTGCGATACATGTAAGCAATCGAGGAATTCGGGCCGGCGTTGTCATATATACACCTTAAACTCTTTAGACAAAATAAAATAATTTAAACACCTTTCCATTCTGTAATACCTTTTTGTACAATTAATTGAAGATGAAGAACATTTACGACGGACTATGTTTTAAACAACCCGAAAAACATATGGAATAGTAATAGCCACGCACGTCACAAGGTCAAATGCCAATGACCTCTTGACGCCTTACATCGGCTGAGCGAAGTAGTTTCATATAGCGCCGCACGCCTGCGGTCTGTTAGATGAAGACCAACCAGCGGCCGGATACGTTGTGTCTCGTCGATCACCAACATACTCTCAGCAATCCGCTCTGTTTTTTCGGTTTACGCGTGTATATTTCCCATCCATAAATAATCTTTGAATATTGTTTTTATTGACGCGTTTCTTCTGGACGTCAAATTTCGTCGCGTGTAATAAAATCTAATAATCTGTAGTATAATCTGTATTATTGTATTTTCAAAAGCTAACTATCGGTCCTGTTTCACTATTACTGTGTGTACATAAAGTGTTTCCAGGAGTGTTCCCATGAAAAAGTAGGTTGAAAATAATTTATTTTTATAATTTAATATGGAATTTCAGTTTTACATTAAGTTTGGCAACATTGCCATTGGCTCTGGGTGAAATGTTGTACAGTAGCGCGGACTGACCTGTGGGTAAGAGTGTTTGCTACCCCACTTTTAAAACGGTCGATTTAAAAAAAATAAAATATGTAGCGCTTCTCTAGGACACCCAAGGAGTCGCCCATTTAAATATAATACGTCATTTCCATAACACCCTGTATAGGGTGTCGCGTAATGACGTTCTAATAGTTCACTAACTATCACTCTATAAAGTTTCAGTCAAGAAACAGTTCTTGTCTCGACCTGTATATTATAGACATAATCTTCAACTTTCTTAGAATCTTACACATGTGCGTCATTTTCGATAAATTTACCTACAATATGATCGAAGAATAATAAAACTGATATTTTTCCATATAGATAATGTAATATGTAACCTGATCAATTCTACATTAAAACGTTCTCATTCATGCGTTTTCTTGTTTAAAAATAATTAAATTCAAATTGAACCTCGTTGTTGGTAGAGGTGCCAATTTAAAACAATTTTTTTCAAAAGAAATAAAAAATGTTAATCGATTCGCCCTCAAATTTTGACATGTTTTAATTCCCTTGAACTTGAGTAAATATAAAAAGGCCCCACCTATAAATACACGCACACACTTTTATTTCATGAATGAAATTTATTTGTTCTTTGAAGAGACCGGATATTGCTTCTTCTTAAGTGAACGTTTCTATAAAGAAACTGATTCTGTACTTCATGCGTATTATTTACAATAATTTTAATTTGTTAAACAATTCGCCTTCATATTGTTAATATTTGTTTTAGGTCCTTTAAGCACGAAAGCCTGTAGAGCGGTGATGTACTAGGTACCTATAATAATTGAGAGTGGTGCATTAAACCCTGTAGATAACGTGATCTTTTTATTATTCCAAGAGTATGGTTTCTTGTCAAAAAATATTATTATATTTTAAGCAATAAATCATCGTATACAGGGTGTTATGGAAATAGCGTATTATATTTAAACCGGCAATTCCTGAGATGAAAACAAATTGAAGAAAAATATCCAAAAATGGTGCTTTAATTTAATATGCCCTGTACGTGACCTTATGTCAAATCAAAAAGTACCACGTGGTGCCCCTGTTCGGAAGGTAAACACAGCAACATATGGCAGTGAATCTTGAACAGTCTTGTCATATCTTCAAGGTAAACTCTTTAGAAAGTCAATAACCGTTTGACAGATTTCAAGTTGTATATTTTTCAGGGTACATTATTATAAACTTTTACGTTCAGTTCGCTGGGAAACAATCTCTGATTTATAAACTTGAACTGACTCGAACGAGCCGCCGCGGAGTTTATAAATGGTCAGGTATGTTCTCATTTGTTCAATTCGAACGACACCCGTCAGATCTGGACAACTTAAAAGTTTATAAATGCCACTTACCCTTTAGAAAAAAAATGCAATTTTATTTACCTTTTCGGACTTATTTAAAACCAACTTAATTTATAAAAAACACAAAGTACTCACATCACAAAATCACATTAGTTTTCGCGTCACAACACATCTAAGTAAGGTTCAATCTGAATTAGTTTTTTAAAGTACTACTGTGTAGACAAAAATACGCTCTTATTGGCTGGGAAATAACATCTAAAAATTTTAAAAATAAATAACACGTTGGTTCTCTCGATCGATATCTGCCGGCTTCTTTAAACAGCTGATTTTGGACAATCGGGCTAATATTTAAAAATACAGCGTTGCCACTTTCGATGTTTTATAAGCGACTATCATAAATTGCCGAATTTCCTTCTATAATATTACTTTCATGTATAATTATAGTCAGTTCTCTCAGCTATAGAGAGTTCTCGGAAAGAAAGTCCGACTTGTCCGAAGGTGGACTAGACCATTCATTTCAAAGGGTAGTTCCTGCCAATTGTTAACATAATTGTTTCATTTTATCTTTAGTAAAGGGTTAATGGCCCATAGAAATTAGCGTTTTTATTATTTCTATTGCGAAATGAATAAGTGCTCTTGTTCTATGTGTGTTATTGTAAAGTGTAATGATGCGTTAGTGTTGAGATTTAGTGATAAGCTCATTATGCATTCCCACAGTATCATCAGGACACGCGATGAGCATAAACTTTTTCCCACAGAAAAAAGAACTGAAAGTGTCTGTGCCTTGGATTCCTTAATCGCGTCCTGGATTTACTTTCTAAGTAAGCTAAATATTTATTTTTATTAGAAACTAAAGTTTTACACTTTTAAACATTTTGGCAACATTCTGCCTGAACATCTGTTGATTACCCAGCTGGGCAATGTAATATGTTCATATATGAATGTGCCGAGGAATGACCGGTGGGTTTAGGGGTGAATTACCCCACTTTTTAAACGTTCGATTTAAAAAGAAATATGTAGCGCTTCTCTAGGACACCCCAGGAGTCACCCATTTAAATATAATACGTCAGTTCCATAACATCCTGTATAATGCATTTATTTTTGGACTTTGGCTGACTGTTGCCGTGGTTTTGTCTTATTTGACCTACATAATCTCGATTTGAATCATACCTACAGTTATGCACGTTTATTCTGTTCCCGCCTCAACTGTATGATAGTGTCCCGAAATCCTACCAGAGACTTATCCATGAGCCACTGTGTTTTTTTTTTAACTTCTTCACATAAAACCCAAAAATGGTGGTCTATAAATCACCCGAATGTCCGACGACACCACGGCATGGCGCTCATATAAAAAAATAAATATAAGAATCTATGGGTTTTTTATTTACCACTGAACGGTAGCGTTAGGAAGCAAACCGGGTTTTAATTTATAGTTGTCTCGGTGTATTAAATAAAATTAGAATGGTTTATTCAGTCCTTCCAGTGGCATTCCTTTATTTAAAGCTTTTCATTTATTTCTTTTGGGGAAAATATATTCCTAAAAAACCATTATCAAGTGATAGTGAACGAATCACAAGGTCGAGTCGAATCATTGTTTCTGTTTCTTAGGGGATCAAAACTCTACAAAGATTTAGGAACTGTGGAATATGGGATTCTGCTCATTTTTTGACCTGTTACACTATAAAATGATGAAAATCAATAAAAAATCTAAAAAAAATCACGACAATTCACACTTCCAGTGAAAACCCGATTGAAATAACGCATAACGGCATTCACAGCCGGAGACAAAGCAAACTTACTTGCTGACCTATTTTCTTCGCATTCCATGGTAGATTTCCAGGGAAGAACACCACCCAACATTCCTGCAGTTCAATCCGAAATGACCGAAATCGTGTTCCGTCAGCGCCCCGCCCCGTCAAACGAATCCTAAAAGGTTTCGACGTCAAGAAAGCTTCTGGTCCAGACGAAATTCCTGTTATAGTTCTCAAGAGATGCGCCGATGAACTAACACCAGTATTTTGTAGACTTTTCAACTTATCCTACAAAAAAGGAATATTTCCATCGTGCTGCGAGTCCAGCCTATACCAAAGAAAGATAAGAGAACCCTGCCTAACAACTATCGACCAGTCGCATTGCTTCCAGTTATATCAAAAGTAATGGAGAAAGCTATTAACCAACATCCTCAAAAGTATCTGGAAGGCTTCAACATTATCAGCGATCATCAATATGGTTTTCGGAAGTCCAGATTAACTGGAGATCTTCTAGCCTATGTCACCCATCTTTGGAACAACGCAATAGAACATCATGGGGAGTCTCGGGCTGTTGCACTGGATATTTCTAAAGCCTTTGGTGTCTGGCATGAGGGACTTCTAAGTAAACTGCGATCCTATGGTATGCCCAGTCGATTCTGTACATGATTGTATAGCTTTCTTAAGGACCGCTCTCTGCAAGTGGCGATTGACGGATTTCTCTCAGACACATTCACCATTCAATGCCTGTGTTCCTCAAGGGTCCATATTGTCTTCCACTCTCTTCTTACTCTACATTAACGACCTTCTAGTGAAAACGAAAAATCCGATATTTAGTTTCACTGACGATAGCAAACTTATCTCATCTTTCTCTTTGAATGCACAAACATCGACTGCCGACGCACATCTTCGCAGACAGCATGAAGTATCACGCCTCAACAAAGACCTGGAAGAAATTTTGGCTTGGGGTGACAGTAACCAAGTCGAATTTAACGCTAAAAAAAAAACAGGCAGCAGTTTTCTCTAAAAATGTTAACATTACAGAGCCGGATATAGTCATGGACGTACACGCAATCCCACTGGCTTCATCTGTTAATTTGCTGGGCGTCAATCTGGGGGGAAATATATCTTGGCATAACCACGTTGTGGCAATCGCCAAGATAGCGTCTCAGAAACTTGGTGTACTCTTCCGAACCAGAAAGTTGTACACGCCTCAACAACTTTTGACACTATACAAAGCCCATATTCGACCATCACTAGAGTACTGCTCTCATGTCTGGAGTTCTGCACCCAAACATACAGTTCGGCTGCTGGATTTCATCGAAAAGAGGGCCATTCGTCTGATTGGAGACCACGAGCTGACGAAGAACGTCGACAGCCTAGAACATCGAAGACAGGTTGGGGATTTGACTCTCTTTTACAGATATTTTCATGGGAAGTGCTCGGCTGACCTTGCCCTCTTAATTCCGCCCAGATCGGCGAATGGCAGAAATACACGACGAACCACGGCCGCCCATCCATACATGGTTGAGCTTAGTACTCCACGCAATTCATTTCTTTTTCATTAATTTGGAGGACGTCACCCCTGTAAAAAGACCGTCCTGTTTGTGTGATTGTGTCCCAACGGTTATACCTAAGTAACCTCCAACGATTAAAACTAACGTGAATCGCAGCACTCCCAGCGTCGTCAAATAAAGAATATTTAGGCTTTAGTCTTAAGCAAATTTAAACAAGACTTTATTATACGTTTTTATGGAAATTGTAGTTTATATCATTAAACAATTAATTTATTGCCTATTTACGGCAAAATTACGCATAATTGTTTCACTTTATTGTATTTACAACCAACAAACGGTGATTCCCAGCTTAACCTCGACAACTTTACTTTTAAATTTTATAGCCTCGTCGGAAAACAAAACAATCATTTTATTATAAACTTTATTTCCTGGAAAAAGTGTTTTTATTTGCAGATGGAACGAAAATGGTATTTATGTAGTTACTTAAAATGATCCCGTAATAAAACAATATTTAAATGAATTTTTGAATATATACCATCCAAATAATTTTTACGGCTTCCAATGGGATCAGACATTCTGAAGGGTTTGTTCGGTTCGAAGTAGTTTAACATATTTAAATTTGTCCCATTTCCCGGTGAAATATATGTTATTTTATACGAAATTTTCCTGTCTATCCGAATCCGCCGAGCAATGTGCCGTACGATTCCTCCATGAATTTTGACGGGCATTTTTTCGGACTCTTGTTTTTTCCTTTCGACCTTGGATGGCATAGGTAAAACATATTTTGAATTATTTTTTTATTTTACACAAGGAAATACAACTTTTGGAAAATAAGAAAGGTTTTCTTAGTGTGTATAGCTGTCGGATCTTAAAGTCGCATGCAACCCTCGTAACAATATTTATACAGTCCACTACTAATACTACTAAAGCCATCTACGAGCTATCAAGAAAACCGAATTATGTCTAATACCACTACGCCATCTACGGTTACGTCATTAGGCGCAACCAAGACGAGAACAATTTATATAACTGTTTTATGACGAGAACGAATCGAGCCACGAGACTGACAAGTTGGCATTCTTCATATTTTCAGTGTTTTTAATTTAAATCCTTAAATAAATTGGTTTAAAATCATATCGAGTATCATTTATCGAAATACACAACATTTATCGACCCTACACAATAGTGCTCAAACGTAAAGTCCATTCTTCGGTTCTTAATAAAAAAAAAAAAAAAAAAAATGATGATGGGTATGGACACCTACCCTGTACTGACGAGAACAATAGAGTTCGAAACCGGTCTGCCGGTGGTGACATCCTATCGATGGAAAGAGCTTCCTTTTCTTGGTAGTACCCAGTGTTGCCACACGCTGTATTATTATGGGGGTAGATTTCTGGAAGGAACGGGGTAGTATAGAATTTATGCCGATGCGTTATTAATATACTGTTATATTAAAATTTTGTCATATTCCCTCGTTAAATATTTTAGCACCCGCTATGGCATCTAGCGTGAAGCAATTGTTTGCTGTATTTTTGCTCGAACGGGGTAGATTTGCTTGAGGGGAGCGAGAAAGTTAAATCATGATGAATCGGGGTAGATCTACCCCATTTGGGGTAGCTGTGGCAACGCTGGTAGTACCATTCAATCTGAAATAGTATTTTAAGATGCTACCTACTGTGTAGACAAAAATACGCCCTTATTGTATAAGGTATCATCGGGTGGGTGGGTGGGAAATAATGATTTTTCCATACATTGGTATTTAAAATAATATTAATTAATAATTCACTTATATCATAATTGTAATACGAATGCATCCAAATTTAAAAGACCATAATATTTTGTTAAAATTCCCAAATATAAATTATTATAATGCAACAGTGCATGTAGCGACATCACTATGTTGACGCTTGACCCTTGAATTCCCTATATCATACCATAGAGAGGATTTCTGTTTTAGTAAGAAGGACTCGAAACAAAAATCTATGGCAAGAAATACGCCGTGTAGCGCCACCTAACGTGCAGGGTTTAAACCTGCAAGCATATAGGGGCCTGGGTGGCCTGTGTTGTACGAGGTCTATGTTGTTAAAATCTTTCTATGGCGAGGTTAACAGATGTCGTTATAATAGGACATGAGTGAGGATGCGGAGTTAGTATGGAAGCTCTGTCGTACTTGGATATTTTAAAAAATATATAAAAAATTGCCTGCATTTTTTATATGACTCTTTTCCGCGAAAACGGACAAATACTAGAATTTTTCAAATTCTATATAATTAGGTAAAGATTGTTTCACGAAAAATGGATATACTTAATGACTGCAGTAAATGTACCTGGGGAGATCCCCTTATTTATGACCGTTTGTTATTATTATGTGGAAAGGACCGGATTGTAATAATTATAATTAAATATAGGCACATCAGGTAGGTTAGGTTGCTTAATTTATATTTAAATATCTTTTTGTGGTAAAATTTGTTAGTTTTTGAGAAATGGTTCAAGAATTGTCTTTTACCAAACATTCCTCAGAATAGAGTGATAGTAATGAACAATGCGCGCTATCACAGTCGCCAATTACATAAAGCTCCAAGCTCAAATAATACAAAATTGGAGATTCAGAACTATATGGCGGCGAATGATATGTTTATTATAAAAAAAGTGATCTTTTAGAAGTTTTAAAGACATTTTGTATAAAAAAAGTATATGTTTGTGACACATTGGCAGAAGAAATTGGACATACAGTGCTACGGCTCCCACCCTATTATTATTTTTAATCCCATAGAGCACCAGTGGCACCAGTTAAAATCACTGGTTAGGTCTGAAAATATTTCTCCGACTTTAAGTTCTAATGTTGTAGAATTAATACGAAAATGCTTTAATGATATTCCCCCAGGTAGTTGGAAAAATTCAGTCCGTCACGTAATAACTGTAGAAAATTCGTATATTAGTCTGGATCGTATAATTGATCCAATTATAATTAATTTTGATGAGGATAGCGATAGCGAAACAGAACTATCTATAGAATGACATTATAAATGTAAATAAATATGACTAGTAATATTTAAAAAAAATGTTATTTCATTTGATTACATTAATATAATCATATAATTACTTGTTTTCCTTAGTCCGTCCCTTCATACTTCACTTGTTTATTGCCAAGCTCTTGTCGACACAATGGGACCTACCCAGGAAATCATTAAGTCGTATCCATTTTTTCGTGAAACAATCTTTACGTAATTTTTTTTTTCTTTTTTTATGATCAAACACATATAGGAAAAATCCTTTGGGGCACTCTGGGAGTGGTGCGTGTGCGCAAAAATCGATTCACGTTGGTTTTGAATCGTTGGAGGTTATATACGTTGGGATGAAGTCTTCCAGATGAAAGTATTCTTAAATAGTGAAGTTCGAGGAGTACTAAGCTTAACCACATATGGATGGGGGGCAGTGGTTCGTCGTGTATTTCTGATATTCGCCGCCCTGGGCGGAATTAAGAGGGCAAGGTCAGCCGAGCACTTTCCATGGAAATATCTGTAAAAGAGAGTCAAATCCCCAACTTGTCTTCGATGTTCTAGGCTGTCGAGGTTCTTCGTCAGCTCGTGGTCTCCTATCAGACGAATGCAGTTTATTCCTCCAAAATTAAGCTTGATAAGTTCGAATAAAATCCCTTCAAGCGCTTATTTTCACATATAAAATTCATAATTTTAGGGGCACCTTTAGGGGGCAAACGGAACACAGCAACCAGCAACACCATAACATAATACAATTCAAAAAGAATAACCAAAGAACTAAAACCCCCCCATTTAAGTTGATACTGACTTGTAACAAGCACTAGTAATACGTCATTAGCTCGGGGGGGAGCAAAAATAGGGAGATCGCGGCGCGCCGCTTAAAAGTGTGACAGATGGTGGCAGAAGGACGGACGCCGGTGGTGTAATTTTATGACAGGATGAGTTCTGACCGCAGGAATAGAGAGTAGCAGGGGGATAATGGACGTGTGCTTTCAGTGTAAGATTTTAACTACTTTACTAGCGGGGTTTATAATAATACAAAGGCCTAATATTTTTGCGACAGCCTCAGTTGTGTTAAAGAATTCATAGATACATTGCCGCCACGTGACGCCTGTTATTACGAAAATAAACACAACAAAAAAGAGAAGATTCGATCTGTAGAATTCCCATCTCTATTTAACTTTTGTCTGTTCCTGTTTCCATTCTTACAGTTACCCGGTTAGGAAAAACAAAATCTACCGGAGAAGACAATAAAGGACATAGCCAACATCGCAAATGCTATACTGAACACTGGACATTTTCCCGCCCCATGGAAACAGGCAAAAATCATTATGATAGGGAAATCAGGCCAAGACAGAAGAAAATTGACCAGTTACAGGCCAATCAGTCTTCTGTCTAACATAAGCAAGATAGTGGAACGGTTAATTTCGGGTAGGCTCACAACCTTTGTCGAAACTAACAACTGTCTACCAGTGGAGCAGTTTGGCTTTAGAGCTAACTTGTGCACCGTTAGACAGACAACAAGACTGGCTTCTAACATAATCAATGGATTCAATAGACGGAGGAGCACGGGAGCCGTCCTATTCGATATCAGTAAAGCCTTTGACAGGGTATGGCATAACGGGTTAATTGTCAAAATGATCAGGCTAGGAGTACCAAACTATATGATAAAACGTATAGCCTCCTATCTTGAAAATCGATCGTTTAAAACTTTTGTTGAAGAGTGTTACTGTACGTCAAAAATACCGGAGTCTCACAAGGTTCGGTAATAGCCCCCCTACTTTTCAATATCTTTACTTGTGATATCCGTCTTGCGTCCGTCTTGCGAAAAATTCATATACGCTGATGACACAACCATAGCAGTGACATCAAGAAATCCAAAACAAATAATGCTGGCACTAAAAGAAAACATCATTACTCTGGAAAAATGGCTCAGCAAGTGGAAAATAAAAATCAGTCCAGAAAAAACACAGGCAATTTACTTTACCAAGAACTCATTAAGGTTCAGAAGACCGGAAGGCAGGGTCACTGTAGGAAACAAACCAATCGATTGGAGCCCGAGCGTAAAATACTTGGGACTTCACTTCGACAAACGCCTCAATTGGAAAGTAAATACAGCCCACACAACAACTGAGCACTCTATACCCGCTGCTCAACAGTAGGAGCAAGCTAACAACCAGGACAAAAGTCATGAGGTACAAAGTGCTCATCAGGCCGGTGCTCACATACGGAGCACCGACATGGTGCACACTGGGTAAGCAGGACTTACAAAGACTACAGGTAATACAGAACAAGGCACTTAAAATAATACTGAATACACCTAGATATACCCGAACTCACGTCATACATCGAGACCTCCAAATTGACACAATTTCGGAGTTTCTCGATAAAATAATCACGAAATACCACACCAAGGCTAACTTGGCCAACAACGACAAGATAGCCTCATCACACATACACAGATTGCCGAATCAAAAACACAGAATGCCCATAGACTGGATCACTCGCTAAATCCACACTCCAAATTACTTAAGAACTTGTCCTGTATAAAATAAGGGTACACGCACACTACGCGCATACTATACGCCTCTATAAACAATTGCAATAACTACCCCTCTACCTCTACACCCAGTATGTTAACGGAGCTCTTAAAACTTGCTTATTTGATTAAATTAAGAGCTGTAACCGAAACACACCAAGCAACGCTTCAAGGCTTAACCTAAAAAATCATACTGATGATAAACAAAAATAACACGTCTAAGTTAAAGGAGTTACAGGTATCATGCCGGACTCAGACGGTGAGTTTTAGTCGGTTGGCTCGTCTCCTTCTGAGGCGGATCCCCTCCTTCAGAGCGGATAATATTCATGGTCTTTCCCCACAATGTTGCTAGCCCGACACTACCTTGCAGCCGCGTCTGAAAGGTGTCTGTGCGCAGATTTCTCATCGTGTGTCCAAAAAAAAAAAAAATCAACGGACATGACTGAAAAGTCTACCCAAGCCGTATCCCTCTTGATTTAAAATCCTTGGTGGCACAGCTATAAGCACTTCAATGTATGTATGTCCTTAATTTCATAAAAAAAACTATATTTTTTTATCTTAATACTTCAAAAATACGGAAATTGTCCTCTGGGATATTTCGATGATGACACACAAGATAAAAGCTATTAACTGATAAGGTAACCGTATGTATATGCATAAGCGTACAAGCATAACGGCAATAATAATGCGATATTAATATGATAATATCATTATAAACGACTGCGTATGATAAGTTTACTTTTAATATGTTTATTTTACGGGTTTCACAGTCCTTTGGGAACATTATTGATGTATAATATTAGGGATATGAATTACACCATTAAAAATGTACGCTTAGACTGTTGTGAAACATTTACCTCGACTTATAATCCATTTTTTTTGTAATATTTAAATAATAGCCAAAGTAGTTCGGTATATTCTTGTAGGCAGCACAGTTAAAATTTGCAGTATTTCCTGCAGATTGCGTCACTTTTGACGCGATCTGACAAATGAACATCACCCTCTGTTAAGAATATCAGGTTTCAAAATTCGATTTTCATCTCATCAAGAAAGGCTGTATCCGAAAAGAGTTTTCGCAGATTTCCTTTCAAATTTTTTAACACACATTCGATAGAAACGTGAAGAAATAAATTCAATTGCTCACTATGCTATGAGTGTAAGCAATTTGTTTCCCTACAAGACGACGGTGATACAAGACGAACTGTTTTCAAATTGATTATAAACAAATTTATATGTCATATGCCATAAAATGGCATATTAGTACTTCATTATCGAAGTCTCTGTTTACTTTTTGCGTTAGGCCTGTTTTACATTATCCCATTTCTTGTCCAATAAACTGTACAATTTCTTGTGCAATAAATAGCCAAAATATTGCTGGAATGGTAAAATAGTTTGTAGTGTTGTCTGCTTTAAACTTATCAAATTTATTGTACAATAAGGATTCTGCGCTTTAAGTCAGTGATTGTAGAGTAATGTTTATGTTGGTAACAACAAAAATGTTGGTAAGGCTTATAACCTAAATAAATGTGTTTTTAATTTTAACTAAGGTTTTTAATGTTTGTGTTATTTATTTATATTTTTTTAGATAATCTGATGGACGGACACGCAATCCCACTGGCTTCATCTATTAATTTGCTGGGCGTCAATCTGGGAGGAAATATGTCTTGGCATAACCACGTTGTGGCAATCGCCAATATAGAAACTTGGTGTACTCTTCCGAATCAGAAAGTTGTACACACCCCAACAACTATACAACTATACAAAACCCAGATTCGACCATCACTAGAGTACTGCTCTCATGTCTGGAGCTCTGCACCCAAACATACTCTTCGGCTACTGGATGCCATCGAAGGGAGGGCCATTCGTCTGATTGGAGACCACGAGCTGACGAAGAACCTCGACAGCCTAGAACATCGAAGACAGGTTGGGGATTTGACTCTCTTTTACAGATATTTTCATGGAAAGTGCTCAGCTGACCTTGCCCTCTTAATTCCGCCCAGAGCGGCGAATATCAGAAATACACGACGAACCACTGCCGCCCATCCATATGTGGTTAAGCTTAGTACTCCTCGAACTTCATTATTTAAGAACTCTTTCATCTGGAGGACTTCATCCTTGTGGAACGATCTTCCCGAGGTCGTTTTTCCCAACGAATATAACCTCCAACGATTCAAAACCAACGTGAATCGCTTTTTGCGCACGTTGTTCTATAAATTTCAACCCGTTTGCTTTTGTGCAGTATATTAAGTTCAGTGAGAAGGAATGTTTGTTCATTTAACGGCTAAACACGTACTAAACAAGGTCACACAAGCCCATATGATGAAATTTCTGAGTTAGAAGAGATACAACTCGGAATTCCACGATACAATTTTAACCCTTCTTCGCCTTCGTAAAATATTAAGTTCTCTTGAAATTTAAAAATTTGTCGCTACGAAAATTGAGCTTTCCAATAATATAAAAAGGTCTCTTAAGCCACGCGTACGTGCAACAACTATACGTATATTTACGTTATCGGAATCTTTAATCTAGTTGGCGGGAGGCTATGTTGCGAGCGAACCAGTAATTAGGTTTTTGTGCGAGGGTGATCGAACCCGCCACTTGTGGGGTGGGCGAAGTAGCTTTTAAAAAATACCCCCATATGGGCGAAATATGAATCTGATGGGAACAAAATCGGATGGATCAAATTTTGATAAGCTCCCTGAATAATAACAATTACTATTAACATAAGGGTCGTTATGCGTTCGAAATGGCATTGAAGAAAAAGTGCGTGTTAATGATTTTTATTTAATAGGATGATCGGTAACACTCGCCTGCGGCTCGTGCCGCAAGGAGCATCCTCTTAAAGCCCTTATCTTACCCATTCGGTGAAGAATTCGCCCAATTAACGCAAAAATCTGATTCTACGGAAGGCCAACGGAAGATTTTTTGGAAAGGGTTACTGACTTTATCGCCTGTTGATGTCTTTCCCTAATTTTACCGACACCCGATTTCAATTTGAGCTTTGTTGAAGAACAGTGCGTCTGACGAGAAAAACGCAAGATACCAATTTCATGTAGAATTGACCAGGCTAACCAGAAAAAATAGCTACATGGAAAAATATCAGTAGCGTACTACTTTTTTTGGAAAAATTAAGGGGACCATGTGTGCAGGGACACCACTGGTGGGCCGATAGAATTACTTTTATAACTAAAATATGAGGATTTGTATCCTATTAATACATAGGAAAATTGGAAACGATATCTAATGTACTTTCGGAGATATTAAAAAATAACCATTAAAAAAAATAATTTTGACACCCTGTAGCAAATAACTTAAGCTGTCGCGGTCATATGTTCATGTTAACTTTTAAATAACCTAGGAAATCATACATGCCATTATATAAAGTAATTATTTCGTCACTTCGTCATCCGTCGCCATTTCGTCAACATTTGGTGGACCAAAAATATCTTTTTTTAAATTCAATTTTATTGCACCTTCGGATAATGAATAACTCTTAGATTAAACCCCCGGTTAAATTTAACACTTTCACTCAAAAAAAAACATCCCGGTATTAATTTTCTAATACAACTAATCCCTCTACATACAAACACCAAGCTAGTCAAACAACGTAATTTGATGTGCACACGACCAGAAATAAGAGAGCCGCGGCTTCGAATGACACAACTTTGACGTGACATGACAGTAATCGTCGCTCGTGCAAGCCCGAGTGTTTCCGTCGATTACCGACGCCACGTGACCGCCACGTGTCGTTATCTGATTCGAATTATCCAGCGGAAGGATAATCATTGAACGAGGGCTCATCCTTTTTAAGGGGTTTATGAAAAGTGGTACATGATTTTTGGTACGAAAATAATACATGGGTCAAAATTTTTTACAGGCAACTTTCAGTCCTTAGCATATAACTTACTAAAATAAACTATTTGCCTGTAACTTCCTGCATTAGAAAGCAATTTTAAAAGATTTTTTAGATTATAGCTGCAGTTTTCAAATTTGAATTTAAAAATGTATCGCCGGTCACGTGTCCCCAGTCAATAATTTCTTACTTTACCCTTTTATATTTCACGTCATTTTACTCAAGTTACTTTTATATATAAATAATTTACACTTCTACTACAAAATAATGTTCAAAGATCAACAGTTTTGTTTCTCTAACGCAATTATTAACCAGAAGTTCCATCTCCGCAGCTGCATGTATCGCCGGTCACGGCAGAAATTGCCTATAAATAACGCCACTACAGGTCGGCCTAATAGTTCTACAAATATGACGGTATGTGTTTGAATATGTGTAAAGCGTGTTCCTGTTTAGGTTAGTTCCTTATTATGTTTATTTAGGTATACACTTTTTACCATGCGTATGTTTTTATGTTGTATCGCCGGTCACAGGGTTAACTCACGCCTAGTAGTCTTAATTAAGGGAAAAATACTTTACGAAGTCATTCTCTTGAGTACAGATACTCATTTCACTCTAACAAAGTTTAAGAAATAGCTTGTATTAGCTGTTATCTGCGCATGAAAATATTACCGGAGATACATTGATGTGACGGTTTGTTATCCGAAGCTATACACAATATTTTTTTATTAACCATTTATAAACCATTAAGGAAAAATATATTTTGATGTGCAAGTTTCGTTTACACCTTAGGTAGATTAAAAATATGACTAATTTTCTTAGTATTTTAACATTCTATAAGGAAAATTGGAAAACTTTAAGCCAATATAAGACAGGGCTGTTATAAATAATAGGAAATTGGTTATAGTGACTGATTAAAATAACTCAGTTCCAAATATTGGCGTTATATGATTCAGAAGAGTAAAATTAGCCATGTGACGGGCGTTAAATTATTAAACAATCGATGCTATAGCCCAAGATCTTTGTTACGATGATCTTTTGCGCGGACATATATAATTCCTCTAATTAGATACTATAAGAAACCTATTAAAAAATTAACAGGTGTTTTGGAGATTATTTATTTTTAAATTCCGATTTACTGAAAGTTGCATGTAAAAAATTTTTTACCCACATGCATTATTATTTGGATATCGGTACTTGTAGGGTTTTTAAGTGAACTATAAAAATTTATTTTTAGATCTATGTAGAAACAAGGAAATTGGAATTAAAGGATTGTTAAGGCTTGTAAAAGGTTTTAAATCAAAGTTGTTAAAACAGTGTTTTTCCGAGCGCCCCGACAAAGTTTTTACGATTAATTCTTTTCAACGGTAGTGAGATTTGGTCTAAATCTAATTACGCAATCGGCGTGATCTCTTGCACACAATACGATTAGAGTTTGTTTTTCGAGTGCTTTTCTCTCGTATCAAATGACATACAGACAAACGGACATGGCCTTATGTGTGTGTGGGGCGAGGTTTATTGGATGATTTGTTTAGTGGATTTTTAAATATTCATTATTATTTGCTTCTTCGTTATATTATTATCATCTGAGGGATAATAAGTTGTAATTTCTAGAATCCGACAAAGTTCTCTTACAGTCCCCGACAATAAATTCCGGACAAAGATAATATTTGTCCTGTAATTTTTTTAATTGTTGTCCGATCTTTGTGAAATTTTTAGCAAAATGTAGACTGGTGTCTTGGCATGTTAACCTGAATTTTAGTTGTCAAAAAACACCGATGTCTTGATCATTATACGGGCAAAAACAAAAGTTACTTTTGACCATTCATTTCTGAACTCCCTGTAGAAAAATTGAGCGGTACAAGTTAGCTTCATTATATTTTGTTTTGAAGTGTGCCCTTTTTGTAACATAATGTATTTTGGTTCACGTCATTATCTGCTTTTTAAGAGAACATTTTTTTACTTAAATGAACATATCTCAATAAACAAACATAACACCATTATGAATTGTATGGCGCAATGTAGCTCAATCCTTGCTCTTTTAAAAACAGTCATCAAAGTCAATAAAAGTTATAAGGTTTCTGAGAAAAGTTACGAAAACTGAAACTACTCCCTTTGTCACAACTCTCCTAACACCGTGGTAAATTGTGACAGGTACCAAGGTGTGACAGCTGTGTATCTAGACTCATTTTAATAGATAAAATTACTTTTATATGAATTATAAACAAAACATACGTTCTTTTGCATAAAATTACTTTAATTATCATTAGGCATAATTGTAGGCACTACAATAATATGAAACATTAACATAACAGTATTAAATCATTTATAGGTAACTATGGCGTCATTATATCAAACTTAGGTTGTAAGAATTGACCAAAGCAAACGAACAGGAACAGAAATAAACAGAAAAACATTGCAAAAAGCGTGTAAAATAAGCTAACAAGAAAATAACCTTTAATAGGAGAGTTGTGACACGCTGTCACAACTATCCTAGAACAATAATTCGCAATTTCGAAACAAGATGCAAACACAGCAAGACAATGCCACGCCTTGAAACGCCAAACCCACACAATATCAGAAAAAATAGCATAACCACGTGAATGTAATATATCGTGATATAAATACAGACAAAAATTTTATAAAAAATTTACTTCTCGTTTGTTTTTTCATGCAGACGTCCTAATCACGCAACCGCATGTCGTGGGCCATTGGCGCGTACTGCGTCAAGTAGCGCGTCTATAAACAAACAATCGTGCGCTGTTGCCATCTCGCTAACGGCCATAGATTCCGAGATCTACTCTGTCACAAATCTCCTCGGTCTCCCCTATATAAAATGAAACTACTTTTGCTATCATAAAAATTGTTTATTTTACAGATTTGTCAATAAGGGAAAATAAATAATACAAAGACGTTAACAAACAAAATAAATAGTGTTTAAATAAAAAATCTATAGAGAAAACAACAAAATATAAAATCGTACAATTTAAGTACACTATTTACAAATAATACAAAATTTAACAAATTTATAGAAGGTGTACAGTCGTGATATAAACAAGTTCTATTCTTAATTTAGTTAATTTGCTTGTCGACTCTATATTTAGGGTAGCTCTAATATCTTATAAGTAGCTTTTTTGCGCGACTCTGTACACGGTCAGCTTGGATGACTCTCTAAAAAACATTGAGCTACCCTGTATAGGTATCTAGAAGAGTCATAGTTTTAAAATATCGAACAACAAATAAATGCGATAAAAATATTTGTTTCATTTATTGTAGAAATATTATGATTTTTCGTATACCTTATTTTTAGATTTAGAGTTTTAATTTCCCAAAAATAGAAACTTATTTTAATTAAATATTTTACCACCAAAATTTTAATTACGATGCTTAATCAAGAGATGATAGAGAGCTGAAATACAGGGTACATCAAACGGCTCTCCGAACACGATTACAAATTACCTTGATTAGTTTGTTTTTACTTTCAAGTTGCACCCTGTATTTAAAACATATTAAAAGATATTTACAGAGTTTTTTTGTACATCCATGTGTTTAGTAGACAAAAATCTCTTATGCAATTCCAGATAAGTTTTGGAGGACTTTTTTTTGGATTAAAAAAATGATGTCCACAATATTTCAACGAAACACTGATATGATAATGTTTACAAAATATGCATTGTCGTTGTACTTAAACCCTAAAAGATTCCCTATTATGTTTTTGTACAGTGATAAATAGAAAAAACACTATACCCCTAGTGCGAACACTAGTCTATACACTATTTACAATACTATAAGATATATTATGTCATTTAGTTTTAGAATCCCAGCTTTAAGCGATATGTATACTTTTAGTTTTTGTTTTCTTTTCGTAAGATATGCAACTGTTATACAACGGGGGTTCTAATTGAGAATAACGCCGGACGAATTTGTTCCTCTATATTTCCGACAATCAATTTTTTTTAAAGACAGTTGGTAATGCACCAATCACATGCCTGTGATGGTACCTGTTTCGAAATAAAACCGTTTGAAATTGGCCATTCTCAATTGGCCCACGCGTTGTATAATATACGAGGCTCTCCTAATTTCAACAGATGCTTCTGAATTCATTGATATGGGGTTGCACCTTATTTGCACAAATTCGTCGCTTTTTTCTGTTGAAATTTGGATATACCCATATATTCTTTAAAATAAGTAACAATTAATGCAAAATATATAGGATGACGGATACACTAGCGATAGAAAATAAATAAAAACATTGATTTTAACGATTTTATGTTACAGGGTGTTATGGAAATGACTTATTATATTTAAATGGGTGACTCCTAGGGAGTCCTAGAGAAACTATGCCTACTTTTTTTTTAATCGAATATCTAAATACTAAGGTAAAAACCCTTTTTATCCACGGGCCGTTCCATCTGGATTCACTTAGCAGCAATGTGGGTCACTAGAGTATACTAACAGTGTTGTCAGATCACACCGCGTGTCTCGCCCTTGGTTGAATACTGGCGGCGCGCCCTTCATACTTCAGTATGTTTCGAGACTGGGGCGTGCAACGATGTCGTGCGAGGGCTCCACGTGCTTGACGTATACGAATTTTAAACGTTTTGTTAGTTGTATTGCCCAATTTTTTTTTGTTGTGAAATAATTCATAATAAGAAATGTTGTGATGTGATTTCAAACTTGTGGGATATTATCTACTGTTGATTCTGTTGAAAAACATACTTTTTATTATTTTATGGAATTTAATTCTAAAACGGATTATTTTAAAATAAGATCGAAGGTAAGAGAGTGTGTACCTTAAAATTGTAGTTTTATTTGTCGAAAAAGTTTGAAAAAGAAGCGATAGCGCGCGTCCAAAGACGTCTTGTTGTCAAAAACTGAACACGTGCATTTAGAATTCTGTGTTGCAATATGACAACATCGCTATAATGCGCTAACCTCTTTTGAACCTCGAGACTGCCTCAATAAAATATTGATTGCGAAGGGCCTCAGGAGCGGCCACGTAAATTTTGAGATTTCATATAGTGTATATCTTGCTTAATAATTCAAAGCGACATTTATGGTTATTTTTCTTCAATTTATTTTCATCTCGGGATTTGCCGGTTTAAATATAATACGTCATTTCCATAATACCCTGTATATTACATGAACAGTGTTGCCAAAGTGTGTTAGGAATCTGTAATAAGTCTATGTTGTTCAATTAGCTTCAGTATTTGGAAGCCACCCTATATATCGCATATAATTTTTAAAAATAATCGGTTAAAAGTGCAGAGAAGAGAGTCTATTATTTCATAAGTAATATACATACGATCACAGATTGATAGTACCTAAATTCTATATTATCTAAAAAAAGGGCCGAACTCACAAAAATGTACAAAGTGCGCTTATTTCTTTTAAACTTGCAGGAGTTGCAGGTTTCTATCTCAATATCGTTTATTTCGTTGAAAAAGTATTAATATATGCTTGTAAATAATTATTTCTGCGAATTAGGCCATAAGAACACTAAATAATAACTATATTATTAACTAAATCGACATAGCAACAAATTGAGAGTAAATATTTACTTACTGGTAACAAAAAGAAATGTTTCCGAAACGCTGGTCCTTATTATTATTTTACTAAAATTTAGTCTTTGGTAAAATACGTAGAGAAAATTGCACTATAACGTTAGCCATGGGGATGGTAAGAGTTCCACAAAAATTAAAAATGGAACTTCTTAAAAGTATTATTCGTTTCAATAAAACAAAGTTGTTATTTTGGAGTCTGTGGTTTTAGTTCGAAAACAACGAATAGTTTTTTTCTGTAATTTCCGTTTTTGATAAAAAAAAATGGCTAATTTTTCGTTATGCCGACGACGTCGGGTTACTTCGTGGCTCCTACGAGGGCGGCCGAACCATACGACTGGGCGTTACATGTGGGAAGGGCGAAGGGGTTCATGGAGGCGAACGGAGATGAGACCAACATTCCTGCAAAAAAAATTGTGTAGCAGCCAAGTGCAGAAATTTATTAATAAAATAAACCTGACTGATTTAAATCGTAAATCTCAATCCCTTCCTCTCCTTTTGCTAAATAATAAAAATATCGAATAAAATACTAACATTTATCTATTGCACGGCTAAATGGTGCCACCCCGTAACGCTTTGGTGATGGAACAGGGCCGGTGCGGGCGGGAAGGGCGGCGGAGAGTCCGTCCCCTTTAAAACTGGTGCGAAAGCGCTTTTTTCCTTGTCGGCGATAACGGCGTGCATACTTTTGTAATAGCTTTCAGTGCAGGCTAAAAAGCAAAAAATAAAAATAAGCGAAAATATAAAAACGTTTGTAAAAAAAAGTTATGATGTTTAGGACATATGTTCACATGAAGTTCTCTTCTAAAAATGGTACCCTGTATAGAAAACATTGAAAAAAAATCAGAATAAGGGCCTTGGTGCACTTATCCCTGTTTAAAGGGTGCATAAATAACGAATAATAACTTCACTGGATCCCTATGTTTTCTACTGGTGTCATACTTTGAATGGGGAGGACTCACATATGGTCACAGATACCGTACTTTTTTATGCGAATTAAGGGTTTCAAGGGCCGCTTTACTATTAAAGCTCTCTGTGTTCTTCTTTTCGTATGCCCTTAATGAAAAGGTGCTTACAAATCGTGACGAAGATCATTTTTATCTCCATATGGAGAATGACGCTATTACTAAACTACATCGTGTCTTCGGAAGTTCTTACCAAATGGGAAACTTTTTAATTATTAACTCTACGAAAAAAAAAGTGCCTCTTCCTAAAAAGTCCTGCTTGGTGAGAACATAAATTTTCACAAGAATATTTGTATGTTGGACATACAGGGTGGCTTAAAAAAGTAGCGGGTTTAAAATTTATGGAAGATGTCGGCTATATTTACAAAACTAATAGTCGTAAAGATTTGGTAATAAGTATTTTGGGCGCAGCCAGGGTAAACGAATATTTGGATAGAACTTTTCCACAAAGATGGATAGGACGCCGTTCAGAAGTACCCTGGCCACCTAGATCACCGGACATTACACCCCTAGATTTTTTCTTGTGGGGGTCATTTGAAGCAATTTGTGTACAAGCACAGACCATTCCGTGATATTGATCACCTAGAAGAAACTATAAGGCAGTGTATACGGCTAGTTACTCGTCATATGATCAGAAACGCTGCTTCAGAGTTTTCTAGAAGGACAATCATTTGATATGCAACAAGACGGGGGCCATGTGGAGACCTAGTTTATTTTTGGAGTCATTTAGTTTTATTTGTTATTGGGAAATTAGAAATTGGCCACCTCATAGAAATTAGTGAACTAATTTTTATCCGTCATAAAAGTAGTTCTCTTAAGGAGAGTTTTTATTGTGTAATTGTTATAGTCTGTTAGCCTTTAAACATGCACCCTCCAAGTTTTTAGTTTTGTAAATATAACCGACGTCTTTTATAAATTTTGAACCCGGTACTTTTTGGAGCCACCCTGTATGTCCAACATACAAATATTCTTGTTCAAATTTATTTTCTCACCAAGCAGGACTTTTTAGGAAGAGGCACATTTTTTCGTAGAGTTAATAATTAAAAAGTTTCCAATATGGTAAGAACATTCGAAGACAACGCTGTATATTGTAAATTTTACAATAAATGTAGTGAAAATAATTTATTTATAACTCCAGTAATTAAAGGTTTTAAAATGCATGGTACATTGTCTGGCTATTTTTTAACTATATTTTAAATGGTGAAGAAGTTTATGAAGTGTTGTAAAAATATTTTTGCAAGAATAAAATGTATAAATGAAATGCAACGGATTCGTGGGTGACCGCTTGGGAACACCATGTGTCAAAATTTGTATACAAGGTTTACTAAATATTTTTGTAATTTTTACTAAAAATTTAGGTTCAAATTTTGCGATAATTTAACAGTTCTTAATGAATGTAAGTTATACCAGTCACATAATATAGAGCTATAAATTACGGTATTTTTATAGTAAATTTAACAAAGTCTTTCTTTCCGAGTAGAGAGAAGGAAACTTACTCGGTGCTGTATTAAATATCCCCCCCGATGGACTACTAGGCAACATATTCCCCATCGTCGTACTTGTCGGCGTGGCTCCTCCATATCCGTTCATCTGACTCCCTCCTCCTCCCCCGCCGTACGAGCCGCCGTTGGAGGAGTGGGGGGTGGACGCGTTGGAACAATACCCTCCCCCCCTCGGACTGACGCTGCTGCTCTGCGCCCTTGCGTACTCATCTAGAAGAAAAACCCTATAGGTAAAGATGGGAGTCAGTAAAAAAAACTAGACACACATAAAAATAGAGTCTGTATGTATGGTTTTAAAGTGTATTTTAAGCTAAATTATTTTAAACGTTTGTAAAAAGAAAAAGTATTTTAAACGTTCGTAAAAAGAAAAAGTATTTTAAACGTTTGTAAAAAGAAAAAGTATTTTAAACGTTGGTAAGAAGAAAAAGTATTTTAAACGTTTGTAAAAAGAAAAAGTATTTTAAACGTTTGTAAAAAGAAAAAGTATTTTAAACGTTTGTAAAGAGAAAAAGTATTTTAAATGTTTTCGTAAACCAAAAAAAAAAAAAATGTAAAAAAAATAACACGAAGGAACTGAATCGGACCTTCCGTATTCCACTGACCGTTTCCGGTGTCCTGCACGCTGACCGCCAATTGGCCGGTGTACGCGTTGAATGACGTCGTCATTCCGTTGTTACCCATCGTAGGGGAGCGCGGGGCAGACAGGGACAGTTGGTTGTTCCGCGGCATCGAGTACAGGGCTTCGGCTAAGTCGGCTGCTCGTTTTAAAATTATTTCCTAAAAAGAAATACGAGGATGTAGGATAGTATAGTTATCTAATTAACGTTTAATTGTAAGTTTTCAAATTGGACAAACACTGTATATAGTATATGTGATGCCTCATAGCTTCGTACTTACTTTTGGTAACTTTTCGGGGTCCCCAGGATGTCTCGGTATAAGTTTTTGTAACCTTTGGAAACCATAATCGATAGTGGGTTCATTTAATGCTGAAACACAAAATGATTTCGGTCAGTACCCACAGTGGACATGTTTTTTTAAAAACATCGATACTTACATACGTATACAAAGCGACCAGGGGCTCCCTTACAAAATTGCTTCGATTTGTAGGACAGCGTAACTTCCACCACACCCGGTATATGCCTCGGTGGTGTCTGCACCCTAATCGCATGAGGCGTTATAAGCTAAAAAAATAATTATTTTATTAACAACCATAAAAAAAATCATCGGGGGGAGTCTTACCTCACTCCAGACTAACATGGTCCCAAAGACCACCTGTAAACCGTCGAAAAAATTGTCCCCTACGATGATGACAGTTGAACCCCCCGCTGTCCAACCCTCGCTGGGACTGATAGCCTTTATACAGGGCGTGGCGACAGGCAGGGGAGGATAGAGTCCTGGAAAATGACCTGTTTCGATGAAAAATACTATTTAAACTTTAGTAATTAAGTGAAATCAATTATTGGTAGCCTACAATTAACTTAACATACGAAGGACTGGATCTGTCACACCCTTTTACAGGTATCGTGGGTAAAGATTGTTTCACGAAAAATGGATATAACTTAATGACTACAGTAAAAGTACCTGGGGCCATCCCATTATTTAGGCCCGTTTGTTATTTTTATGTGGAAAGGACCGGATCATTGTAATAATTATAATGAAATATAGGCACATCAGGTAGGTTAGGTTGCTTAATTTATATTTAAATATCTTTTTGTGGTAAAATTTGTTAGTTTTTGAGGAATGGTTCAAGAATTGTCTTTTACCAAACATTCCTCAGAATAGCGTGATAGTAATGGACAATGCGAGCTATCACAGTCGCCAATTACATAAAGCTCCAAGCTCAAATAATACAAAATTGGAGATTCAGAACTAAATGGCGGCGAATGATATTTTGAAGAAAGTTATAAAACAAAGTGATCTTTAGAAGTTTTAAAGTAATTTTGTATAAAAAAGTATATGTTTGTGACATATTGGCAGAAGAAATTGGACATACAGCGCTACGGCTCCCACCCTATTATTGCATTTTTAACCCCATAGAGCATATGTGGCACCAGTTAAAATCACTGATTAGGTCTGAAAATATTTCTACGACTTAAAGTTCTAGTGTTGTAGAATTAATACGAAAATGCTTTAATGATATTCCCCCAGGTAGTTGGAAAAATTCAGTCCGTCACGTAATAACTGTAGAAAATTCGTATATTAGTCTGGATCGTATAATTAATCCAATTATAATTAATTTTGATGAGGATAGCGATAGCGAAACAGACCTATCTATAGAATGACATAATAAATGTAATATTTAAAAAAAATGTTATTTCATTTGATAATCATATCAGTACTTGTTTTCCTTAGTCCGTCCCTTCATACTTCACTTGTTTATTGCCAAGCTCTTGTCGACACAATGGGACCGACCCAGGAAATCATTAAGTCGTATCCAAATTTCGTGAAACGAACTTTACGTATATAAAAGTGACTAATATTCCAGGCGCGAGTTTGACCAGCACTTGACCACCTTTTTTTATATGTATTATCTAAAAACTCCTTATTCCAATTTTAAACAGAGCTTTAAGCAAGACGCCCGTCCGCATACAAAACAGAAAAGGAAGGACACGAGGCCTGAGAAAAAAAGGATCGTGAAAAATCCCCCCATCCTGATTGTTGGAGTCTTTTTTCTGATAACTTTATGCATACAAATGGGTTGAATTTTTTTGTTCCGGTATATATTGTCGCTTTTGGGTATGGGACTAGATTTGTAACGATACGTGCGTTTTTCCCTTTATCTCGTTTTTTATGCGAGAACTAATATTTTATCGCGTAATGTCTCGTTCGGCAATTTTTAAATCGTTTTTAAGACCAACATTTTTTTAGTGGGTACAATTTACATTGTCGTATCAAACGTCACGAGTCTAAGCATATTTGTCAAAAGGAAACGGTGCAATGGATAGGAATCCCTCAACCAGTGGCGTAGCCATGAGTTTAGGGGGGCGAAATCCTTATGAGGCGACTTTATTTTTAAATACCTTTCCTGTCATATTGTTCTTAAGTATTTAACAAAAATATTTCATTTTAAAATGTTTTGATACACTATATTTTGATAGGTATTTAAGTAGAAAAGGGGCACAGGGGCACAGGGGCGTAGGGCGCCAAGCCAAGGAGGGTAGGGAGGCTATTGCTATGGCCTTAACTTCTAAGTTAAAAATATTGGTAACAACTGGCGATTAGAGAAAAAAATATTTTGACCTTAAAACCTCCTCAACAACCTCGTTTTGTGTCTGTCTAGATCGGTATATCTGACGAGAGAAACGCAAGAGATCAATTTAATGTAGAATTGACCAAGCTAATCAGAAAAAATAACCACATGGACAAATACAGGGTGTTATGGAAATGACGTATTATATTTAAATGGGTGACTCCTGGGGTGTCCTAGAGAAGCGCGAGAACCCACACCCAACTCCTCGTCACATTCATATATGAACATATTACATTGCTCAGCTGGGTAATCAACAGATGTTCGGGCACAATGTTGCCAAAATGTTTAAAAGTGTAAAACTTTAGTTTCTTATAACAATAAATATTTAGCTTACTTCCAGGACGCGATTAAGGAATCCAGGGCACAGACAATTTCAGTTCTGTTTTCTATGGGAAAAACTTTATGCTCATCACGTGTCCTGATAATAGTGTGGGAGTGCATAATAAGCTTATCACTAAACCCCAACACTAACGCATAATTACACTTTACAATAACACACATAGAACAAGAGCACTTAATCATTTCGCAATAGAAATAATAAAAACGCTAATTTCTATGGGCCATTAACCCTTTACTAAAGATAAAATGAAACAATTATGTTAACAATTGACAGGAACAACCCTTTGAAATAATGGTCTAGTCCATCTTCAGACCAGTCGTCGAACTTTCTTTCCGAGAACTCTCCGCTAGTAGAGCCAGCGCGGTTGCCATTTCTGAGACTATAATTATACAGGAAAGTAATATTATAGAAGGAAATTCGGCAATTTATGATAGTCGCTTATAAAACATCGAAAGTGGCAACGCTGTATTTTTAAATATTAGCCCGATTGTCCACAATCAGCTGTTCACGGAAGCCGGCCGATATCGACCGAGAGAACCAACGTGTTATTAATTTTTAAAATTTTTAGATGTTAAATACATTATTTCCCAGACAATAAGGGTGTATTTTTGTCTACACAGTAGCACTTTAAAATACTAATTCAGATTGAACGGTACTTAGATGTGTTGTGACGCGAAAACTAATATGATTTTGTGATTAGAGTACTTGGTGTTTTTTATAAATTAAGTTGGTTTTAGATAAGTCCGAAAAGGTAAATAAAATTGGATTTTTTTTTCTAAAGGGTAAGTGGCATTTATAAACTTTTAAGTTGTCCAGATCTGACGGGTGTCGTTCGAATTGAACAAATGAGAACATACCTGACCATTTATAAACTGTGTTTACCTTCCGAACAGGGGCACCACATAGTAATTTTTGGTTTGACAGAAGGTCATGTACAGGGCATATTAAATTAAAGCACCATTTTTGTATATTTCTCTTCAATTTGTTTTCATCTCCATAACACCCTGTATAAGTGGCGTAACAATTTTTTTGTAAAAGATATCAGAGGACACAGGCGGATTGCTAGAATAACTTTTGAAACAAAATATATGGTTTTATATTGGGATAATACATACCAAAATTGAAAATAATATCTAAAGTACTTTCGGAGATATTAAAAAAATAACGATTTAATACATATCAACAACTCCCTGTAGCAAACATATAATAAAATGTATATGTTTATATGATTTTATTTAAGGAACACCCTGTATACATTGTATTAAATTCACGTTAAAAAAAAAAGAAAACAAAACCGGCCCTACTTAATTGAAGAAGCGAAAACCGAAAAACAAAATTGTAACGGCCCGTTCTAAGGGGGGGAAAGAAAGGGAGAACACGGGAAAATTAAGACACAACAGATAAACCAGCACGAAGTGAGATATTAGGCACGAGCGTTTGCTCTGGAGTTGGGACTAATATAGAACCAGCGGAAAGAGAAATCGCAGTGTGAACCATAGGCGCACTTACTACAATTTTAAAAAACATTATCTTATTTGGTTAAATACAATTTTGCAAGGGAAATATCCCATTTACGGAAAGTCTTGATAAAAATATTGCTTGCTTACACGCCGTGTACATGGAGCAGAGAAACAGAGAAAGACTTGAACGGGCGCAGAAAGCAACGACGACCGCTGGCGGCACGCCATTGGTTTCCGACATGTAATAAAGGCGCGAAATAGGGAAAGTGAAGAAGAAAAAAGATTAAATCGGAACAGTAGTAGCGGGAAAAGGCAACGATCGTAGTAAACTCGGGAGCACACGGAACAGTTCCGCACAGTTCCGTTGCCGTCCTCCACTGAACCGGAACGTCAGCCAATTTGGCAAAGTTTTCGAGCGGGTTGAGTTTGGAATACAAAACGGGAAAAAAGGGGGGGGGGGGTACGTATAAGTAGTCGCCATTGTGTGGCTAACTAACCAAAAAAAAATCGAGTGTGAGTCGAATTCGCGTCATAAGTAACCCCAAACACAGTGCAGGGTTGGCAACATCAATAAAACTTACATTAACAGGGTCCTGCAATAGTGTGTCAGGCTTCCATAGCTCCTATACAAATTAACTTAGGAATTTCATTCATATGCCGATTTATACTGCATTATAGGGTGCATTTCAGGAATATACAGGGTGTGATAACATAATCCTGTCTTTTTTTAAATGGGACACCCAGTATTTTAGTACATAATTAGGTTCGTATTAGTGTTCTTTATCAATGCCTAAAGTTTTATTTCATTTGGTTATGTAGTTTAAGAGTAATAAATTAAAAATAAAAAAAAAGTCTTAGAAAAAAATTAAAAAAAACTACCTAAAATAACTTTTTTAACCAAGCCATTGGGTGGAACTTAAGACAAGAGATCTAGAGATACTGTGAATATAATAGCGTTTATCTATTTTATACAGGGTGCTCATAATTAGGTTTCAAACACGACACATTTCAAAATAATTTTTCTGTAAATTTTCAAATCGAACACCCTGTATATTATTTGGCTATTGGATGTAGAATTCATATGCACCCTTTTTTTGTAATGGAAGCATATAAGTTATTTCCAGCCGTTTTCGAAATAATTGCAAATTTCATAAATTATGTTGTTTAAATACAGTTTTTGTTATTAAAATTAAGCATAGGCGATTAGATTAAGAATTATAAACTACAGTAAATGTTCAAATTGCCTACCATGTTCATTTGAGCACAAGTTAATACGCTCTTTAAATGACCTATTTACATTCCTCAATATTTCAGATGAAATACTATCAAACACATCTCTTATTCGTTGCTTTATATTAATAGCAGTGGCAGCGGCGGATTTTCATAAACAATTTGCTTTACGTGTCCCCATAAAAAAAAGTGAAGTTTCGTCAGATCCGGCGATCTAGCTGGCCAAAAGATAGATCCGTTTCTATCAATCCATTGGCTGCGAAAGGTATCATCAATATAAGTTCTTACATCCCGTGAAATACTAATTTTTATTAAAATTCATTTTAATTTCTTATAGTTTTTAGCCCTAAATAACAGCAATATTAAATTAAAGAACTGTCAAACTATAATAAATAAATGAATTCTTATTTTATTTCAAATCCTACCATGGTTTTTAGGCATAACCATCACTAATGAGCCGTCTTGATAGTATTTCATCCGAAATGTTGAGGAATATAAATAGATCATTTGAAGAGCGTATTAACTTGTGCTCACATCAACATGGTAGGCATTTTGAACACTAACTGTAGTTTATAATTATTAATCTAGTCGCCTATGCTTAATTTTCATAATAAAAACTGTATTTAAACAACATAATTTATGAAATTTGCAATTATTTCGAAAACGGCTGGAAATAACTTATATGCTTCCATTACAAAAAAAGAGTGCATATGAATTCTACATCCAATAGCCAAATAATATACAGGGTGTTCGATTTGAAAATCTGGAGACGAATTATTTTGAAATGTGTCGTGTTTGAAACCTAATTATGAACACCCTGTATAAAATAGATAAACGATATTATATTCACAGTATCTCTAAACCTCTTGTCTTTTCACCCAATGCCTTGGTTACAAAAGTTACTAGAGATAGTTTTTTTGAATTTTTTTCTACGACTCCAAAATTATTTATTTTTAATTTTAAATTTGTTATCCTTAAACTACATAACCAAATGAAATAAAACTTTAGGCATTTATAAAGGACACTAATACGAACCTAATTATGTAATAAAATACCACTCATTTTTGGGCCACCCTGTATATTTAAAAATATTTTCCTGAAATGCACCCTAGAATACAGTATAAATCGGTATATGAATGAAATTCCTAAGTTAATTCGTATAGGAGCTATGGAAGCCTGACACACTATTGCAGGACCCTGTATAGCACAATGGTTCTTTTTAGCTGAGTAACTTGGTTTCCTAAATACTGCATTATGTAGAAAATCAGGGGGTTTTTACTTTTATAGATCTCAGGGAAACTTTATAGAGCTTTGCTGAAAATTATTGTAGGTTCTTGTTGCTATTGATGTGTATTACCTTCTGTTGGGTCCAGCCTTTTCGCCCTTCTGCCGTGCTTCGAGTTGTTATGTACAAACATGTTGTCGGATATGGCTAGTAAAGGTCCGTCAACTGCTACTTGAGTTGAGATGACCACCTGCAAAAGAAAGAAAATATGGACAAACATTTTTAATAACTGAAAAAAGTGGAAATTACACCTTAAACTCTTTAGACAAAATAAAATAATTTAAACACTTTTCCTTTCTGTAATACCTTTTTGTACAATTAATTGAAGAACATTAAACAACAACATATGGAATAGTAATAGCCACGTACGTCACTAGGTCAAATGCCAATGACCTCTTGACGCCTTACATCGACTGAGCGAAGTAGTTTCATATAGCGCCGCACGCTTGCGTCTGTTAGTTGAAGACTGTTGACTGTTGACTGTTGACACACAATCAGCAATCCGCTCTGTATTTTCGGTTGACGCGTGTATCTTGCCCGTCCATAAATTTCGTCGCGTGTAATAAAATCTAATAATCTGTAGTATAATCTGTGTTATTGTATTTTCAAAAGCTAACTATCGGTTCTGTTTCACTATTACTGTGTGTACATAAAGTGTTTCCAGGAGTGTTTCCATCAAAAAGAAAAAAAAACTGATTGTGTTTGTGCCTGGATTTCCTCTCTCCTTAGGTATAAGGATAAATACAAGTAGGTAGAAAATAATTTATTTTTATAATTTTATATGGAATTTCAGTTTTACATTAAGTTTGGCAACATTGCCATTGGCTCTGGGTGACATAATGTACAGTAGCGCGGACTGACCTGTGAGTAAGAGTGTTTGTTACCCCACTTTTAAAACGGTCGTTTTAAAAAAAATAAAATATGTAGCGCTTCTCTAGGACACCCAAGGAGTCACCCATTTAACTATAATACGTTATTTCCATAACACCCTGTATATACTATACCAAACAAGCAAGGCTTCTATATTGTTAAAATTTCCCTTCCCATTTCTAATTCTCTCTAAGAGTTAAATTTATAGCGCCTCCTGTTAACAAAAAGTATTTCATTACAATGTTTAGCGCTACGCTAATTGGCTAAAATGTAACTCCTGCTGGTTTCTTGCCTGCAGGAACGTCGCTTAGAATCCTGCTGTTAATTTCGCTGCCGAGCAGGGATTTTATTAGGGAAGTGTTCGCGTTTAAACGTCGCTTAATTTAAAGCATGATGGATACAATTGTCGACTGAACATTAATAAAAAATATTTTGCTTCAAGCGTTCTGGTTCTCTTAATTTGAAACTTTTTTTTTTCTGGATAGAATAACGGAATGATATTTTTCTGATATTAATACCAGCAGGATTCGTTCCGTTTGTTTGTCATTTGTTTTCCGGAAAACTCTCCTGCAAGACGGATCTCCGGATCCAATTTTCCGGAGGCCATTTTCCGGGGGCGGCCATTCATATCGACGGCACCGGAGTTTAGACCGGCTAAATATTGAATTTATGGGGCCATATAGAATAACGTCTGCCTCGCGACCGGCACAATTTTGCGCATTTGCCAAGTTGTGTGGTTTTACAGATTTTGTTGTGAAATCTGTTGAAGGCAGACGGAAAAGCTCTCGTTCCGTCACACGATTCGTTAAAATTACATTAGCTAGTTAATAAGCTTCAATTATCCTTAACGTTCCAGATTAAGCTATGGCGTAATAGCGGCGGAATCGGCAACGTCGCGTGGCTCCTGATAGAGCAATAAAATTTATGACCGTTAGGCTTTAGGCGATAAGGCTATGGAGAGCCGGCAAGGCCTTCTATGATGAAAGTAGGTAAGATAAAGGATGAGATTCCCCGAAATAAGGACCATACGAAGGAGAAAAGATAAAAAACAATTTTCTTTGCCGGCGCGAAAAATTTTCTTCGTGAGATTTTTTTTCGACGAGGAAACAAATGCCAGCTAGATTGAAAATTGTGTATTATGAAATACAAGATTATATTCGATGTGGGAGGGGTGCGAATCGAATGAAAAAATGCTAGAAAAATATACAGAATTGGACCGTACGATATTAAAACTCGTAAGAACTCGTAAAGGTTATTCTTGGGTCCATTTTCAGAAAAAAACTCCATATGAACATATGCCCTGAACGTCTTAACTTTTCAGTTATAGGGTGTTAAAAAAATTTTCAAGTTTTTTTAATAATTTGTTAAGGTTAGTGACTGTGACGTGACAACTAGCCAAGGTAGACAAATATCAAAATTGTTTAAGATTATAAAACATAATATATCGACGCGAGCGAATCGGCCGTTATAAATATTTTTCTCGTAATTGGACACTTATTTTACACAGGCATGCCAATTTTGGGCTATATCGGTTAACTAGTTTAGGAATTATCTTGGGGAGAGACAGAGGAAACATCTTTTTATTGACTTTTTAATGAATTTTAATTTTAATACGGGACAAATGCTATCGACTAGAGCGAATCCGCGGGTATTAATATTTTTCTCGTAATTTTACATTTATTTTAAACAGGCATGCGAAATTTGGGTCAAATCGGTTAACTAGTTTAGGAATTATCCTCGGGAGGGACAGAAAATATCTTTTTATTCACTTTTTAATGAATTTTAATTTTAAGACGGAACAAATACTATCAACGCGAACGAATCCGCGGGTATAAATATTTTTCTCGTAATTTTACATTTATTTTAAACAGGTATTCAAAATTTGGGCCAAATCGGTTGACTAGTTTAAGAATTATCCTCGGGAGAGACAGAGAAAACATCTTTTCATTAACTTTTTAATGAATTTTAATTTTAATACGGACCAAATGCTATCGACGAGAGCGAATCCGAAGGTATAAACATTTTTCTCGTAATTTTACATATATTTTACACAGACATGCCAAATTTGGGCCAAATCGGTTAACTAGTTTAGGAATTATCCTGGGGAGAGACAGAGAAAACATATTTTCATTCACTTTTTAAGAATTTTAATTTTAATACAGAATATATGCTATCAACGCGAGCGAATCCGCGGGTATAAATATTTTTCTCGTAATTTTACATTCATTTCAAATAGGCATGCGAAATTTTGGCCAAATCGGTTGACCAGTTTAGGAATTATCCTGGGGAGAGACAGAGAAAACATCTTTTTATTCACTTTCTAATGAATTTTAATTTTAATACGGAACAAATGCTATCGACGCGAGTGAATCCGCGGGTATGAATATCTTTCTCGTAATTTTACACTCATTTTAGACAGGCATGCGCGATATGGGCCAAATCGGTTAACTAGTTTAGGAATTATCCTGGGGAGAGACAGAGAAAGAAAGCATCTTTTTATTCACTTTTTAATGGATTTTAATTTTAATACCGAACAAATAATATCGACGCGAGCGAATCCGCAGGTATAAATATTTTTCTCGTAATTTTACATTTATTTTAAACAGGCATGCGAAATTTGGTCCAAATTTGGTAACTAGTTTAGGAATTATCCTGGGGAGAGACAGAGAAAAGACCTTTTTATTCACTTATTAATGTATTTTAATTTTAATACGGAACAAATGCTATCAACGCGAGCGAATCCGCGGGTATAAATATTTTACACTCATTTTACACAGGCATCTGCTTCTTACCTACTAGATCTTATTTAATCTTTATTATACCTAATTTCATAACAGGGTGCAAACGAATGAATTTAATTTTTAAATAACTAAACTGCGCGTCAGACGACAAAAAAATCAAGAAACGCCATTTGCTCAGCAAGGAATGAGAATTTTGAAACTTTTATTTAAAAATACCGAGGGCTATTCCTCCGCGAACGCCACTGGTCGGAATTTAAAAAAAAACAAGTCATCATAAAATCCTCTTGATGAATTAGAAAGTATATAATAAAAACAGGAAATTTTTTGAAAATCTTTGTGTCTCAAAAATTAAGACGTTCAGGAAATATGTTTATATGAAGTTTTTTTTCTGAAAAACACGCTCTAGTGTCATTGTAATTAATTTTATAAAAAATTCAAGTAGCGCTGTCCTGGGAGGCGTTTTTCCAAAATGAAAAGGTCAATTAAATAACTATGGACGAGATAGCGCCCGTTCACCGAAAATTTCCTTTTTTAATCACCCTATACCTTGAAAACAAATGAAATCGGATTCGATTCCTCCCGCTCTTCCTATAATTTTATAAGTTTTCGGAGTTAATTTTTAGAACTCTAAAAATGGCATTTCCCATTAGCGAAATGCCGCGCCGCCACTGCTTCACGCTCCCTCCCTCGACCATGCTCCTGCCGCCGCCAAATATGACTGACTCCCGCCGGTAGTCCGATCGTCCGAAGTGCATTTCAAGACAGCAGACTCCTCCCTGGGGACGCACGCGCTCCCTCGGGAGAACGGCGGCTCCCCGTACGCGTTCCCATGGGGACGGCGACAAGGGGGCCGGCAGGGGGGAGACGGGGGACGAGCGGCACACGCCGTTCGATAAGGGCGGCCATCGATGGGGGACCGAGGGATTATATGGGGAAAGATGTAGAATGTCGACGAAAGTGGGGGAGTTCTTATATCTGGCGGTGGTGGATAATTCTTGTGCCGATAGAAGAATATTTGTGTATATTTGAGATAAGGTTTTAATTTTTCTTCATCCCTTACGGTTTTTTGATAAAATTAATTCAGTTCGTTGCTTCTCAAAAATACAATTGTTTCCAAACGCAATAACGTCTAATACCGGTAATTCTATTGTTAATGTCATTGATCTTGATTAATAAAAAAATCCTTTATTTTTTTTCCGTTAATAGGAAAACAATGGAAACAGTCAATTTTCCGGAAAATACTACAAAAGCGAACTTGAACTTTCCGTAAACTAAAATAAATAAACGCCAAAATAAACAATTATTTCTTTTTGTTTACTTATGACATGGATTATTAACATCTAAAACGTGATTTATGCTCATTCTAAATCTCGTATTTCGGGATGTTTTATATTAAAAATTTTCATATAAAACCTGACAAACTGCTGCTAGGATTCATTAGTGTTAACACCGTCAAACCAGCAAGGCAAAAAAATGGTATTTTGCGGCCTAACTCGTTTTATTTTATTTATTGCTATTTTAAAAGTAAGTTTGGTAGAAGAATCTGCCTTAATTTGGTATTTCTTATACAAAATTGAACATTAAAACGTTAAATAAAAATATGTAAAATTGATTTACCTTTTAGATCTGCACCGTCCATAACGCCAAGACCCAACCGAGATCACAAAGTCTCTCCTTTGACTTTTCGTCCGAAGATGTCGACGACAATACCAGTTCTGATGAACAACATAAGCCGAAAGCGACCCACAGTCAAAATAAACTCTCTCTGAATATTCAAGAAAACTCTCAAGAATCCCTCGCGCACATTGTAGAAGAAGTAGGTTTGAGTCGACCCAAGAAAGTCTACAGAAAAGACTACAACGAGTCGACGGTTACTAGAATTTGCTGGAAAACCCTCACATACGTCAAAGAAAGTAATGTGGCAAGAGGAGAGAGATTCCCGTGGAGAGAATACGAAGTGATTTTTGATTCACCGAGTGACGGTAAAAAATTTTTACGATTGACGCGGTAATTTTTTTTTAACCTCATTATTTTTCAGATAATTCGGGAAAAATTGTAGGCAATCACAGCAAAGTACTTGCGTACAAACTAAGGGATCCCGAAACTGGCACTACGGAGCTATTGAACTTCACAGTTATCGAGAAAAATACCGAGTTCACTTTGAGTAAGCACGAAAAACTCACTTGTGGGTCCGGCCATTTTTTGTCCAAAGTTTACTATGAATGGCCCAGAAGTAATAAGAAAAGGGTTGTGGTCACGTTAAGCGATCAACCGAGTGATTTAGGCGACGAAGAAGACAACGAGGAACTTCTGGGACCGAATTTAGGCAACAAAAGTGGGAATGTTGTAAAAAGCGAGGAATTGACTTTGAAATATGAGAAAAATGCCGATGGGGGACCGCCAAGACCCAGCTTCTATAATAAATATGACATGTAAGTTGTAACAAAAAAAAATTATTCCGTTCTAATTAACTATTTTACAGTTTTTTAAATGAACATTCAAATGGGAAGAATGGAACAAACAGTGGCGTCACTAAAGGGGTAAATTCGTCAAACAAAATAAAACCTCTTAGTGCCGATATTCATCACAGACCATTGACAGATTCGGAAAGATCGAATATCTCGGCCCAACATAGAAAACCCAATAATACCAAGGGAGACAGATTTCATTCAAAAAATCCCGTGGAAACTGTAGATGACGACATAGATTTGACGGTAGGGGCAGCCAAACCAGTAAGCGAAAATCAGTCACCAGGTAAATAAAGTATTTAAATAAAAATTATTCAAATTTTGCAAATAAAGTGTCCAACTTTTTCCATGTGAATACTATTTTTGATTAGCCAGGTCAATTCTACATTAACAGCCGCTCTCGCGTTTTCCGTGACTAATACAAATTTCTTTCGTAGAAAATGATAGTATTGAATACGATGAAGAGGATATTTTCGTAGCCCCTGAAGCAAAAATTTCCCCAGGTGCCGCCGCCGCCGCAAGTTCCAAGGGGTCTACTTCTATTGCGGATCCGTGTGGTCCGATGTTAACGTCACTGTTATCAGGTAACATTCTAAGTAAGTTTATTTTTTAATCTTGTACCTTATTAAACCCACGTATCGAGAAAACTGTTTAATCTAGCATAGTGTATTATTTTTACAGAAAATGGTTTGATACCGGGTCTGTGTAGCTTAAGAAAAAATGAAAAAGTTGTGCTTAAGGGAGACATCACCGTCAGCAAGAAGTATCTGGATAAGGAAAACACCGAAATCACTGAAGCTTTGTACGTAATTCAAGAAAACACTGAAATTAAAGCCGTACAAGGAAAACCAGAAAAATAATTTGGGAGTTTAGACAAAGATGTACAAAAAAAAAACCCTCCTTTAGTTTACATTCTAAACGGTATTGAGGCGGTTTCGTTATCAGTCAGGCCCTCGATGTGTTTTTGTTTAATTGTATGTATTTCTTTAATTATAGTACTATGAATATATGTTTAATATGATTGTGATTAATATTATTTTTATTTACTTTTTTTCTCTCAATGTTCTCCCTCTCGTATGCTGGCATCATACGCTGCTCTCCCGAGGGCTATCAACCCTTAGATTATCGCACTGCTACCGATTGGGGCGTCCTGTAACGCCATAACATATACCACTAAAATCCACCTAGTCGCCCCCAGTATGCTCAATCACTACTCCTGTGCTCTTATTGGCGACATCTTGCTTCAAGGCCACCTTATACACTTTATTTATTTTAAAATATTGTTTTGTCTTACCTGAAACCGTCTCATGTCTCGTGGATTTCCGGCGTTCTTCAGACAGTTCTGATTGCATTTCAGGAAAAACTTTAGAAAAAATCTGAAATAGAGAACTATATTAATAAAATCGTTGTTTAATACAATTTTTCTATTTGGGTTTCATAATGGCTACCAAAAAAAATTGAATAACCTGCCACTTTTTGAAACTGAAATTTTATTTTTTTATGTTGGCAGCAAGTAGGGTTCGAATTTTAGGCGTACTTTGATTTCGTTGAAATTAGTTTTCTTGGCATTATGGATTCGGCAAAAATTTTTTATAGAAAACTTTAAAATATTAACCTTTAACCTTGCAAATAGATCATTTTTACTAGATATTTATCTGAAATACCTATACTCGGAAATATATAACATGCTGACGGGTCCGTCAACTAATTTCTAGTCACAACTACAAAACAACATAACCTAAAATAATAGAAATATCTTCCAGTTTATGCTCTATTGCTAAAGTTTTATTCAATAAAGTACTATTTTATACTTTTAAATAAAAAACTAATCATTTTTTCGACAATTTTGAATATGTTTTTAAGCCATTCTTTCCCTTTCGACCTGTCCAGACCGCGGAAGGGTATGTTTTCAGAGAAAAAAGTTATGAATTTTCTAGTACGACCCTGCACGCGACGATTTCACCCCTATCGACTGACGCACAAATAAAATACTTCTAGACTTTTAAATAAAAAACTAATCATTTTTTCGATATCTATGTACCGAACTTAGTATATAAGAATATTTTGAAGATATTTCGTGAGATGAAATTTTTCGAAAATTCTCTTTAAAATGGCGCTTCGTTTTGTAAATTTGAGCTACGCGCCTCCGAGCAACGGAATTTGAAACATTTCACTGCACCTCTTATCAAGTACACAGGTTTGTGCGTAAACAATTTTGAATGTCAACAAATTACACCAGATGTTCTTCACAATGTCCGAGAACACTTTGAACAGTTGTTATACTATTGTATGGAGGTGAATTGCGGACATTTTCAACATGTAATAAGATAACATGTAAGTATTACTCAATAAAATTACATTTTTTAAAACGCAATTTCTCGGCGGCGCGTAGCTCAAATTTACAAAACAAGGCGCCATTTGAAAGATAATTTAATGCCCTTTAAAAAGATGTATCACAACATACCCATTCCCATTTCAAAAAACAAGGGCAGCAGCCGCCCCCGATAGGGGGGTTGAGGTTACAGGGATGAAATTAATAGTGAAACGTGTCTCCCTGAAAACACAAGTTTACGGGTCCGAGGTTTTTTTTTAACTTTCACGTACACAGCCGTAAACCTTACTGGACTGTTTTCGATTGGCCACCCTGTATACATATTTATAGTTACTGTAAACATTTCCTGGGCATTAATTGTTATTCCTGTCAGATTCTGTGTCGATACAATATTTTGTTCAATATTTTGAACTTTGTTCTGTTCGCACCATAACTGAAAGTTTTGCATATTCTTTTTAAAAGTTTTTCTAGATTATTTTCTATAATTTCTCCTATTTCTGACGGAGTACAACTTTCTTCCCGACTCATTTTTATTAACTTTAATTATATATTTATTTTTAATTATGACGGATGGGAAGAAACTTTGTTGTGTCCAATTGTTTCTATCATGGCATATCTGATACTTGTAACATTTTATGAAATTGTAGAAGAATATTAATTCAAATGGAAAAAATCTACTATATTTTTTCAGACTTTAAAGACCCAAATAGAAAAAGTATTATAAAATACACGGTTCATAAGACAATTAGAGCACTTGTACTTTAGAAAACTCCCCGCTTCGCGGGTCGTTTCCTAAATTAAACACGTGGTCTAAGTTAATGTGTTATGAAACTTCTTAATATACTATATTCCGTTTTCGTTTCATATCAAAGCTATTTCGATATCGCTCCGAGTTACGTAATATATATATTACGTAACAGTTCCACAAATCACATTAGCCGCGATAAGCCAAAATCGTGAATGTTTCCAATATATCTTGCTCAAAGTTGGCTGTGTAGCATCGCGTCGCCTTGACAATGCACAAGAAATCTTAAATTGAGCAACTTCATTGTGCGTCATGATCTTGGAAGTGACTTAATTTACCCCCCGCCGTCAGTATAAATCCCCGAAACTTCCCCAATTTATCCGAGGTTCAAAGAGAATAAAGCAAAGACAAGTAAAGACGAAATTTACAAAATAATAAAATTTCATCCCGGAGAAAATTTCATTTCGTCGCGACATTGGCTCAATTTCGCCCTCGTCGCGCCAGTTGACGCGCTTTATATAAATATATTATATAAATCGTTTATAAATTAGGATTTTAGGACGGGTTGCGTTTAATTTTAGAGTATAATCTGACTAGCGACGATAGGGACAAACCGGTGACGTACAGATATTATTATACAGGGCGTCCCCATCCTTATTATCTCGTTTCCAGTAACTAATAATAAAAATCGAAAAGACAGGTTAAATTTATTGAGAAGGAAGACGCTTCTAAATAATATTACCATAATTTACTATATTGTGAGTAGCTGTACTGAGATTTATGATGTTTAAGTTTTTAAATTCATTGATTCAGCCGATACTTGGTGGAAATCCATAACTAATATTATGAGAAACAATAAAACTACGTTATATTTCTTTTCCACTATATTATTAAAAATGACATGTTTCGCTATCACTGTAGCTTCTTCAGATTGAGAATGAATGAATATTTTTCTATATCTAACAAAGTGTACAATCTTAAAATATTATTACAGGTATAAAGATGGTGTAGGAGGGTAGGGGATGTAATAGTAACAGTGGGATTTTCCCAATGGTCATTATAGTGATTATATAAATTATATTATAGATGTATTTATACATGTAATAGCGGATTAGTGAAACAAATTTAACAAAGGAGAATTGTTAAGGTCTATTTGATCATTCAGAAAAACATCGGTATTTTTAAGTTTATTTATATCCATGGATTCAAACAGATTAAGTTTTATGCCTTTATTTTCAGTATGTAAGATTTTAAAATTTGAATCAAAATTATGTCGGTTTTCTTTTAAATGGTTGGAATAATTAGAACCTGTTTTATCTTTTATGTAACTATTATAATGTTCGTGTATTGTTTTTCCAAAATGTCTCCCTGTTTGGCCAATGTATGTTTTCGGACAATCTTTACATTTTAGTGTATACACCCCTGATTTTTTAGTTTCATTATTTTTTATATATTTCCCTAAAGTGTTGTAAGATTTGTAAGCTACCCTTAGGTTGAGTTTATTAAGCACCTTAACCACATTTTTACTAGGTTTTCCAATGAAAGTGACAACTTTAAATTTAACTAAATCGATAGTTTTTTTGTGAGTCTTTTTCTTTAAGATTTTGTTTATTAAATTCGATGAATAACCATTATTGACTGCTATTTGTTTAATGATATTTAGTTCTCTATGAACAAAAATAACTTTCATAAAGAACTAAATATCATTAAGGAAATAGCAGTCAATAATGGTTATTCATCGAATTTAATAAACAATAATATCTTAAAGAAAAAGACTCACAAAAAAACTATCGATTTAGTTAAATTTAAAGTTGTCACTTTCATTGGAAAACCTAGTAAAATGTGGGTAAGTTTCTTAATAAACTCAACCCAAGGGTAGCTTACAAAACTAACAACACTTTAGGGACATATATAAAAAATAATAAAACTAAAAATCATGAAAAGAGAAAATCGGGGATGTATAAACTAAAATGTAAAGATTGTCCGAAAACATACATTGGCCAAACAGGGAGATATTTTGGAAAAAGAATACAAGAACATTTTAATAGTTACATAAAAGATAAAACATATTGTAATTATTCCAACCATTTAAAAGAAAACCAACATAATTTTGATTCAAATTTTAAAATCTTACATACTGAGAACAAAGGGATAAAACAATCTGTTAGAATCCATGGAAATAAATAAACTTAAAAATACCGATGCTTTACTGAATGATCAAATAGACCTTAACAATTCTCCGTTGTTAAATTTATTTCACTAATCCGCTATTACATGTATAAATAAATCTATAAAATAATTTATATAATCACTATATTGACCATTTGAAAAATCCCATTGTTACTATTATATCCCCTACCCCCCCCCCCCTACACCATCTTTATACCTGTAATAATATTTTAAGATTGTACACTAGAAAAATATTCATTCATTCTCAATCTGAAGAAGCTACAGTGATAGAAATATAACGTAGTTTTATTGTTTCTCATAATATTATTTAAGTTTTTATTTATTTAAAGCGTCATTGTGTTGACTCCTCCTTTTGTTGAATGATTAGACGTGTCTTTCCCAATAACTGAATTAATTTAAATATAAAAAACGATTAAATTATTATTATAAGTAATAAATATTGCCGCAAGTACAACAATAAATTATAATTATTATCAAAAATAAACGGAAGTCATTATTTCACTATTAACAAGAAACGACTAACACAGTGATGTTCTTTTTGGTACAATTTGGGCTAATTACTTGTTCGAAAAAACCTTAAGAGGCGAATGAGTATCCCTTACTGGACAAAACGGATTTAATGACTTACTAGTTTTATATACTTAGTCAGCAGTTGGCGGAAGATTTATAAAGAGAGCGTTTTCAGTCGCCTTCACTACAGTGATTTAACCTCAACATCGCCCTCAATTGACAGTTGGAGGGTCTAAAATGTACAATTTTACGAATAACTTTCAACTACGAGTTTTGTACAAGAGAAAGTCTGCTAATTTTTGTATTAAAAGTATTCATCAAAAAAAAAAATTAAACCTTGAACGATCGCATATTAATTTTTAATTCGGCCCGATTAATAATTTGGCCGCCCACTCGGAATCCGCGGTTTCTGTTGCAAATTGAAAAACGAATTCATAAATTATTTTCTAAATCGGGTCAAATAAACGATACCGTTTCCACGTATCAACAGTTTTTCGTCGAAATGTGCAAAATAAAAACATACACACTCTCCATTTAAAAAATAAATTAGGGGAATTGGGAGTTTTCGTATAAGTACGTTAAATATAAGTAATAGGGTCGTTCTTAGCAAGGTAAATGTGTATACAGAAACGCGTACATGCTAATATACACAGTGTTCACAATTAAAAACTAACCAATTCTTAGAAAAATGGAACAACCGCGAAATATGGTCAATTTCGAAATGAAATTAAGAGGTTGAAATTCCATTTCTCAAGTTGTTTAGATGACCCCATAAAATCTAAAGGATTCTTATCGGGACTGTTAATTAGGGGAGGGGGCCAAGCTTAGGGTCTGGCACGTCCGATCCAGCGCTTCCGATCGGTGCGTTTGCCATATTAACTTAAAAATATTTGTAAAACTCTCCGATGAAACAGACCCAGGTTAAAAACTCGGCATCGGCAATCAATTTTTGTTCCTGTAAATTTCCGTCGGTGCCCGGTCATTAGTGATCGAGGAAAAAACATTTTCATGACATATTTCTGGATAATGCAGTTATAATTCATGGCCGGCCAATTTTGTACGTCTGCCGTTTTCAAACGGACAAATTCGTCATTTAAAAAAAATTCGGTTATGTTTAGTTACTCTTGGAACAGCTGATCAACCACGTCAGGTTGTGATTAACATTATGAAGGTTGTAGATATAAGAAACTTCTTTATTGCCTTTAATGACTTAAAATATAATAATATTTCTTGACAACAGCAACCAATTGCTTATAAAACATGCCAAGAAAATGTTTCGTTACCCTTGGAATAGATCCACGTTTCATCTAGACAGATAATTTCACGTGTCAAGATATTTTCGAAAAAACTAAGCTCTAAGGGAAGAAATATTTGTCCTTAGTGATGGGACATTAGAAACTCCCGGATTGGTTGTTATATCGTCCCCTAACTCACGTATTGGAGTAACTGACATTTTATAAATGTTTCAGGAGAGAAGAAATGAAAAAATGTCTTGATCTAAACTTATCGTACAATTATAAACTACATATAGATAAACAGACGCGAAATTTTTAGCGTATATTGCTTATGTATACTCTTTTCTTTTTGGTGTATTGGATATGACATTATTATTCTTAATTCTTTGTAGTTTGAGAAAAATATGTAGTTACGTCACTTCGTGAGATTTTTTTGATTGCAGTTGTTGATGTGTCATGCTTTGGTTCTGCAGTTGAAACCATACTTATAGAATTAAAAATTATTTTTACCTCATTTAGGTATCTACTATAAACCACTACTCTACATTAACGACCTTCTAGTGAAAACTAAAAATTCGATATTTAGTTTTGCTGACGATAGCACACTTATCTCATCTTTCTCTTTGAATGCGCAAACATCGGCTGCCGACGCACATCTTCGCAGACAGCATGAAGTATCACGCCTCAACAAAGAATTGGAAGAAATTTTGGCTTGGGGTGACAGTAACCAAGTCGAATTTAACGCTAAAAAACCAGGCACCAGTTTTCTCTAAAAAGGTTAACATTACAGAACCGGATATAGTCATGGACGGACACGCAATCCCACTGGCTTCATCTATTAATTTGCTGGGCGTCAATCTGGGAGGAAATATGTCTTGGCATAACCACGTTGTGGCAATCGCCAAGATAGCTTCTCAGAAACTTGGTGTACTCTTCCGAACCAGAAAGTTGTACACACCTCCACAACTTTCGACACTATACAAAGCCCAGATTCGACCATCACTAGAGTACTGCTCTCATGTCTGGAGCTCTGCACTCAAACATACTCTTCGGCTACTGGATTCCATCGAAAGGAGGGCCATTCGTCTGATTGGAGACCACGAGCTGACGAAGAACCTCGACAGCCTAGAACATCGGAGACAGGTTGGGGATTTGACTCTCTTTTACAGATATTTTCATGGAAAGTGCTCGGCTGACTTGGTCCTCTTAATTCCGCCCAGAGCGGCGAATCTGGAGGACTTCATCCTTATGGAACGACCTTCCCGAGGTCGTTTTTCCCAACGAATATAACCTCCAACGATTCAAAACCAACGTGAATCGCTTTTTACGCACACGCATCACTCCCAGAGTGCCCTAAAGGATTTTTCCTATAGTGCTTGTGTTTGATCAAAAAAAATAAATAAACTTTTTGTCCCATGCACAAAGAAAAACGGGTTTTCTGCTCAATCCCATGGTCCCTTAAACAATTCAAAAATTACAAGGTATCCCCCGCCCCCCCCACACAAAATCCTGGACAATAGATCGATTTTTCGAGGGAGAATTATTTTTCGTCTAGAAAAAATGTATTACATTTAAGAAAGTTTATCTTTTCGTTCGCAACAAGAGGACATAAAGTTAAGATTAAACAGTCGCCTGACTGATACCACTTAAATTAAGCAACAAGTTTTATACATAATGAGTTTTTTTATTGGATAGTCGCGTGTGCCTTTCGGAAAAAGGGCTTTCCAGAGGCGTTCTAGTAAATAATATTCAACATTGGAAATATACGTCCTTTTATTGTGAAGGGGAACTTTTTTAAAGAACATTTGCGTGGTTTAACACCCTGGGAGGGATATATGTTACCCTTAAAATCTTAAATGGGACTGAGGGTCTTCCCATTTAAGATTTTAAGGGTAACCCCCCTGTCACAATATAACTGAAATGAACTTTTAATATCATTTACTGGAAGAGATATATTAAGGGTGGGAAGATTTCAAATTAATTCTGTATAGTCTAGGAAACGTCACGAAATTATTATATTTCTTTATTTGCAAAATATTGCTGTTATTAAAGCAAAAGCTCCTATTCCGCATTTTTGGCTCGAATATCCTCTCTTTCTCGTTCTGCACAAGCGCTTGTCGTATACGAGCATAAATTTCACAATTAAATGAAGAACAAGAACTCCTTTACGGCTTAATCTGCAAGTTAACGTTACATGGATCAGTTTTAAATTAATCAATTTGATTCCCCTACTTCCAATGTTAAAGAACGCCCCTGAGTCGGATGCTCGCGTGACACCGCCGGAAAGAAGGACCTTCTTTTCCACTTGTCTCTTGAATGGGACAAATTGATATTATTTTCAATTCTATTAATTGGGAATGTTCTGTGACATGCATGGTCAAGTCTTCGTTTTCGCCTTGTGGTCTTCTATGGGCATCCCCCTTGATCAAGAGATATTTATGATTTGATTGTTTTATGGAAGCTATTGATTGCGGGGTATGTGGCCTTTGGTTGATATGTGATGGGGTTAATACAAGGAAAAGTTACGGAAAGTAATACCACGCTGCGTTAGTCAAACTGGTATTTATTATTATGTATGGGGGGGGGGGGCCTAACCCCCATTGATCCGCGCCTATTATAAAATTACATTTTACGTGTAAAACTAACACAACCCAAATTTCGCCCTTCCCCCCACTTTCCCCCAAATACGAAATTCCCGAAAACCACCTGAAACTTGAAAATTCCCAACATCTCTCCCAGAGGGCCGGCAGGTCCTCGGCGGCGTCTTGAACCGCATGCATTATGCAAAACACTGTTGCCAGCTTGTCATCAATTAATAAAGGCCATATCAAGACGTTTGCATAATTCAGCTCGCTTCACATCGCTCCGGCTTCCTGCTGTGCCGTATCTTAAAGTTTGCGGCAGGAAACTAAAGTAGCGGCATAACCGATTTGAAATTAGGAACTTTCACTATATATGTGTAGATTAAGCTTAATATTTGATTTTTTTGTTAATCGAAGATTTTTTCTTGTGTAAAACGATATACGCACACACACTCTCATACCCTTTTACCAATGTTTACTAAACAATACGCATTCCGAGCTAATTGAAATGCCTGAAACGAGCAAGGGTGGCGTTCCCATGGGAATCTCAATTTTTTAAATTCTTTTTGTTTTAAACGGCGGGGGTTGATTTTTGAAATTCTTTGGCGGCTAATCTACGACCGCAACGGCGAACAAGAGAGAACGAAAAAAATGTTCAATTAATGACGTGATCTGAAACGGATATTGACAGGAATTAGTTGGGTGGAAAATTGACTGTGCGTAATACAGCTTAAGATTCCCAGCTTATTAATATGTGGCTTAATTTTTGCGTCCTTATATCTGTCGGAGTTCTAATCGATTTAATTTTTTTGTGAGACATAAGAATGCACACAAAAATTAATTTATTTAAGATTTCTGATGCTCCTAAGCATATTTTTCTGAGGTAAGATAACATTGTTATACAAATTGACACAATGTATTACATAAAATTGAGAAATACCTTAATTACTCTTTTTTACTCCTATATTAGTAAGGACCTATCTATTGTTACGTAATATATATATATATATATACAGGGTGTCCGCTAATTAATGGGACATGGAAAAACCACAGACTCCTTACGTAAAAATATTAGGATTTAATTATACTCAGCTATATCCGAAAGTTGATATTAACTGAGATACAGGTATATATTATATAAACCATAATTGCCAAATTTTGTAAAAATCCGTTGGTTTCTGTCAAAGTTATTAGAGAAAAACAAAAATGAAGTTTTAACTTTAACACCCTGTATCTCAGTTAATATCAACTTTCGGATATAGCTAAGTATAATTAAATCCTCCCTCAACCCCCCTCATTCTTCGTTTTGAGGGGGGACATACCAAGCGCGGATGCAGGAGGTCACGGCCCCCCTCTAACAAACACGAAATGACAAATATATAATATAAATTAAATCCCCCCAAAAGTCCCCCCCCCCTCCTCAAAAAAACTCCATGCCAAACCGTCCCGACATGAAAGTTACTAAGTTATCAAAAAACCGCATAAAATTAGCTACAAAAATAACAAAGTTATTGAATTTACGCGATTTTCTTTAAAATCAACCCTTATCGACTTAGAAAAAATTTTTTTTTTTAAATTTAGTTCCGTCCGCAGAATAAAGCAGCTAAACTTGTTTAATTCACCAAAAAATATGCAGATAAATTATAATCACAGTGTCCAAGCATGACCGTTAAAGATAGTTTATATTTGCCATTTTGGCTGTCAATAAGTGTCGATTTTACAGAAAATTCAATAATTATGTTAATTTTGAAGCTAATTTTATGCGGTTTTTTGATAACTTAATAAATTTCATATCTGGACGGTTTGACATGGAGTTTTTTGAAGGGGGGGGGGGGGGCTAAATTAAATCCCCCCACAAAAAAATCCCCCCACTCCACAAAAAACTGCCAAACCGGTTTATATGTCATTCTTAGTGTTCCACTATTGGTTTGGGGGGTGGGAGTCGCGACCCCATGCCCCCCCCCCTCGCCCCGGGTCCGCGCTTGTATCCGGTATATAAAATTTAATAAATTAGTAAGTTGTCTCTTTAACCGGAAGGATACTGATCGGAAACCAAATACTTTCGACAGAGGGTGTAATAATTATGACACCCATTAAGAGGGACAAGCTCTCAAGGGGTCGCATTAAGTTGTTTTTGTTGTCAACACGTCACGGATTTCACCAATAATATGGATTTCACACCATTTGCCTTTTCGTCAAAACATACCACATGTGGGCACCAATTTTAGGATATTCCGAAGCTATTTTTATTCAAATAAAAATTAAAGTAGCGTTTTTGTAACGAGGAAATGAAATTTATTGGCTTATAAGTATTTTGACGTTTGTTTACAGTAAAAAACTGCAGTTGCTATGTCGCTACTGATAAATAATCAAGTATTATTATTAGAAAAAAACATTTCCCCTTGAGCTTTAAAGAATACCCATTTAAAATAAGCGTAAGGTGCTTTTCCTAATCTGCAGGTATTTATAATTTTAAAACGGGAAGCATTATGAACTTTTTATGGAAATTTCTTCATACGAACCATACTTTCGCTAGCCTTAAGGTTATTTACCCGAAATATAACACAGTCTTAAGAATATGAGTTTCTTGCCTCCGGGGGCATGTTCTCTTCGCTTTTAAGCGTTTTATAACGCTCCTTATACGCCCTCTTAACATTCACCCGATAACTGACGAACTTGTTAAGGAAATTGTGGGGAAACTCGCGTTATTTTTTCCGGAAAGTTTCCCAGTTTTCCCCCCGGAGAAAAGGGATATATGCTCTCGTAGGTTTATCTAATATCTAAAATAAAAATAGGCGCCATCAAATTGAAATGTGATAGACGTCGGTAATTTTTTTTTATAGTCAGTGAGTTCTGGCCGATTTATTAAAACCTTAAGAACCTTTAAAAATTTCTGCAGAGCGGCGTTGCATGGACTTGGAGGCGGAGGTGGCGCCTATAGTTTGAAATCCATCATATTAACTATTTGAATATAACTTTTATATTTTAAAACCGGAATTTACAGGCTTTATTATTTGATTTATTTGGTAGTATGTCCTTTTTGTAGGTATAAGTAGTGAAATGATGCCAGGTAAAGGCGGTGTATGGGGGGGGGGGGGGGGCAATTGCCCCCCTTTACCCATGCGGCTACGTCCCTGGCCACATCCAAACATTACACGCATATAAATTTACTTATAAAGATAAAGCAACATTGATAATTTCCTTTGCAGTCCATATCGGCAAGTTTAATCCGGTTACACTGGGGCCCCTTTATGTCGTGTTTAGCCTAAGGGCTTGGGACTGGTCCACTATTTGTCTTCGCCGTATATTAGTTAACTTCGTATTGTCGTAAGGGCCGATAAAGTTAAGGGTTTGAACTAGTGGGCACAAGCATCTACGCGTTTGATATTTAATAACGTCTAAATGGCTTGTTCGATCTAAATGAGATATGCTAATAACACCACTTAAGCTGTCGCCAATTAAAAATATGTATATTGCATAATATTACGACACTTTACACACACAATGTAATTTTTGTGATTAACAACAACCAAAAAACATAGTTCATATGGTATCAATGTTTACTAAGCGCAAGAACATATTAACATCTTATATAATAGTTTCAAGCCTCCTATTTAGCAGGTTTTTGCCGGGCACCCCCCTAAGTTGAACATAAGGCATGCGACAAGAGCCCGGGGGGCATATGGACCTCTCATTCCTGCTGCCAAACTTCTGCCGTTCAAGAGCATAATAAAATAATAGTGAGGGAGCCCTTCCTGCTATTATTCTGCGTTACATATTTATTTAAACACCCGTTGTCCTGCTGTTAATGTTTGGGTGATCCTGCGGGTTATATCGGCAACGAATTGCGAATAGGGGGAATGATGGTTTTTGGGGGTAATTAGCTGATTTTACGCGTTGATTTGTGGATAATTATGAGACATGATATGCCGTGTCTATACAATGAAAGAGCATACTAGGTAAAATAAATAGAATAGCAATAATAAGATATTTTCTTAATTTCTCATTTAAGAGAACATCGGCATTACTATTCCGTCTTCGAAGGGACCGCGACGGTGACAAATACGTCAACGAAATGATTTTATTCTCATTCCTTTTAAACGACGCACTTCATAAATCTGTCAATTCGGAAAAGGCATTATCTGCTCCTCGGATAGCATATTACGGTACTTTTTTTTTTGTTTTAAATGGAACAAGCCGCAAAATTCCTCGGAACTAATCGACTTTCATTTCGCCGAGATTTATCGAGTCGTATCGAGAATTTAAAAAAAAAATCTACACGAGTCGTCGCTATAAAGAAGAAAAGAAGCCGATTATGTTGATAAAATTGTTTTTGAGTCTCAGATGATGGGCTAGACTTTGATTTCTTAGCGAACTAATTTTTTAGGAACTAAATTTTTTTTTTTTAATTATGGTATATTTCTTATATCTCTAAAGGCCGATATTTCAAAGTCACCTTAAGGTAAAGTTCTTTTTAACTCTCCCGGCCCTTAGGACCGATATTTCAAAGTCATCTTAAGGTACACAATGACATAAGGCTTCCTTAACACAAGTTTGACAGTATATTAAAGTTATTTTTAACTCTCATCTAAAGGAACTGGCTTTTAAAAACGTGGTAATCACTTAACGTGTCAATTAACCCTCAAATTACTTTAAAACATAGTTTTTTTAAGGTTTACCATAACGTTAAGGCTACCTTAGCTAAGGTCTAACTTAAGGTAACATTCAAATATCCACCCTTTTGTCATCAAAATACTTTATGTGCTGCGCAGTTCTCGTAACACTCTGTATAATTTCCCCCCCAAAAAACAGACCCTTTTATAGACACACTTCATATTTACGTCTTTGCCAAAACTAAAAGAAAGTTAATCTGTCGAGCCGATTCATGTTTCGGGAACGGTCGGACACACTCGGTCCCCAGCGGTATTGACGACTGGCTCACAGGGGGATACAGAGTCAATACCCACCCCTGGGACCGGGATCCCCAGGGAACATGGCCGCTAAGACGGGCGGGGGAACGTTGCACACCTAACACGTGTATAGGAAATAACTTCTCTTCATAATATTCTATTGTTTTTTTTTACATTAGAAAATTTACCTTTGATATTTTCCTGCGAAACCGTAAATTAAATACGAATTATTGATAATAATCGAATTTGTCCCAATTACCAGGAAACGGTGAACACTATACTACTAGTATACAGTGGAGGCTATGATAGAGGGGGTTCACAAGTATGGTGAAATTATTTTTAAAATTTTATTCTTGTGTAGCGACCAAACAATTACTTTCTAGGCGTTTTAAATGTAGAAAGAAAAAAGCAATAAGAAAATGCGTTAGGTAAAACATTTACACAAGGAAATACAACTTTTGGAAAATAAGAAAGGTTTTCTTAGTGTGTATAGCTGTCGGATCTTAACGTCGTCGCATGCAACCCTCGTAACAATATTTATACAGTCCACTACTAATACTACTAAAGCCATCTACGAGCTATCAAGAAAACCGAATGATGTTCAATAGTACTACTGCCATCTACGAGTTATCAAGAAACCCGAATGATTAATACCACTACGCCATCTACGGCTACGTCATTAAGCTCAACCAAGACGAGAACAATAGTTAACTATTTTATGACGAGAACGAATCGAGCCACGATCCTGACAAGTTGGCATTCTTCATATTTTCAGTGTTTTTTAGTTTAAATCCTTAAATAAAGTGGTTTAAAATCATATCGATTATCATTTATCGAAATACACAACATTTATCGACCCTACACAATAGTGCTTAAACGTAAAGTCCATTCTTCGGTTTTTAATTGTAGAAAATTGAGCAATAACAGCCTCATTACGTTTGGAATACCCTCTATAATTTTTTTTTCATATATTTCATTTTTAAACTTTCTAATAAAGTCCCTAGATTTACCCTTTGTGGCCTGCGTTAAATTAATTTCGGGTTTAGGTGTTCCCGCATTCTTCACTTCAATTTTTTGCTTCAAACTCAAAGAGCTAAAGTTATTTCTTAAATAGTCCACCGTCAACTATTAATTTTAACTTAATAAATATATAATATTAAAATATTAAAACATACACGCTCGAATTTCTAACTAGATGCACGAACAGACAACAGCGCGGTACACACAAAAACTGTGCGCCTTTTCCATGTTAAATCGTCATAGCCCCGCTATCCCCCGCTGCCACCCGCACCTGTTACCAAGACGAAACTACACTACTTAATCGCACGTGCGAGCAAATCATAATCGTCATTTACCTCGACCGAGGCACAGTTGCCGGATCGAGAGCCTATAATATATAGTTTGGTTGACGGAACGATAAACTATTAGGGAGGGTCGGACTTTATGCGATAATTGACGGTACGATAAAATATTAGGGAGGGTCTGACTTTATACGATAAATAATATTCAATGAATATTTTTTATTCGTTTTGTTTTGGGGGTGCACGTGCGCATGTGCTCCTGTGGAAGAACCGCCACTGCTAGTATACACATTTCTGCTATTGTTCGTTTTGGCGTTTCCTGCATCTTTTAATGTAATAGGCCGATCACAATCTCCAATCTCTACCTTGTGGGTTTTTTTTCAAAAGGTTTGCCAATGTGTAAAATTCCTCCGCCCCCTCAACAGGAGAAAGTGCAATAAAGAGGAAGGTAGATTCAAGAGAGACGGAAAAGGGAGCCGTCTCGGGCGGAAAAACGCCGAATGCAGGGAAAACGGTAAGTTTGGCTTTTCTTGATTCCGGGAATGGTGTCTGTGAGAGTTCTTGATTTAATTGTTTACAAATTTGATAATATGTTGATGATTTTTCCTTGTAACACAAGAAAGATTAAATTTGTTAAAAATTTACAAAACAAATTCTCTCTTAAGGTGATTCCGTTTACCCTGTAAAACGGGATTCCTTCCCACGGGTTTATTAATCAATTAAGACAAAAATGTTGTATGTAAAAGTTTTCAGGAATTCAACAAAGAATATTGGAACGTCCTTTTTTTTGTCTTTTCAAAGCCCTTTGCAAACGCACGCATTTTAAAGATATAAATATAGCAACACAACATTCCGACGTACTTTTCTCGCACAATGATTAGGTACATACGATCGACACGATCGAACGCTTTTATCAGATCGCCGACTACTCCCCGGCACTGTTTACACCGAAAACTAGACACCATATGTGACGTATTGCAGCGCGCGGCACGCAACGCCACAAATTTATTATTTACTTTCGTCAAATTCCGTGTCAGAACCGAATAAATTAACACCGTATTAGCCATTAAATGGACGAATGCACGGTAATATAATATGGTTTATTTATTCGGTCGTAAATACTGGCATATTATCACAGGCCGGACAGAATACGGACAATTTTACTGCGTAGAGATCGGTATCAATGATAGTTGACACTCTTTCGTCGTTGACGCATAAACAGTTTCTGTTTTTTTCGGTTTTATAATGCATAATTACTAGTGTTGGGAAAACCGATGATTTTAATAATCGAGTACTTGATACTCGAGCTATTTTAATAATCGAGTGAATCGCTTGAAATTCCAATTCACCAAGCGATGACGTCACCGACTGCTCCACCGGCAGCCTAGCCGTTTACATGTGATCAGGTAGGGTATTGAGCAGGCACGTAACTACGGGTGGGCACAGGTTTAGCTAAAAAATTGTAGTAGTCACCAAAAAAATTCCAGAAATTTATTTATTTGTGAATAATGAATTTTTACCACGTGTCTCGATACCAAACAAAAAAACTGTTGGGGTTAATTCTTGTGCTTTTTTAAAACAAAAAGTATTACCAAGAGCTATTTTTCTTCACATCTTTCTCAATCTAGGAGCATAAAATAAGTAGATATTTAAAATGGCTTGTCAAATTCTTCCACGTTAAATTATCAGGTGCCCACTGTATGTCCTTCAAAAATGTAGCCTTAGTTACGCGACTGGCAAAATAAGAAAATAGGTGATTATTTTTTTAAATTCATGTTTATAGTTACCTAAAAGTTCCTGTTTAAATTTAGGAATGTTTACTTTTGGTTACCAAAAAATTTGTCGATACCTATGTTTTGTTAACTATTTTGCTCGTTTTCTTATTTACCATTAACATTTTCTATAATGTATGTTATTTTTAAGAAGTCTTCTTGACTTTAATAATAAAAAGTTCCTGTTTAGATTTAAAAATATTTACTATAAGATTACCAACGAATTTTTCTATATATTTTGTTAACCATTTTGTTCGTTTTGTTATTTTTATTTACAATTTCTATTATTACGTTATTTTTGAGAAGTTTTCTCGAGTTAATTTAAAAATTATATCCTTAAATTTTTTAATATTTACAATCGCAGACTTAAACTACGCCGCTGGCTAGCCAGCTAAAACAAAACTTTACAAAAACCATGTCGTGTACCTGCTCAACGTCAAACTCGAACGTCGCCTATCGGATGGCGCGGCGCGTAGACCGAAGGTCGTGTATCAAGTGACAGGCGATATTTTTCGGTTTTTCGCCCGAATTTATAACTAGAGTATTTCCTATCGAGCGAAAAACTGTTCGAATATACGAGCAGTTTTTTAACTCGATCACACTACAGCCGTACATTTCCTCCGGCGTCAAGCGAAGCGCGGGTATCGAGTGCAAGATAATAAGTGACGAGCGACGGTTTTCGCCTGAATAGATAACTCCAGCGGTTTTTAATAATCGAGCGATGTCGGTTATTTCAATAATCGATTGATCAAGCGGTTTTTCGCTCGAGCGATCACAACACTAATAATTTGCACACTTGCTAAAAATTTAAAAAGTTACAGGGGTATAAATCTGACTGACGGGGAGGGTGCATAACTTTAAAAAAAAATGTCAGTAGTACTATTTTAAAAGTCAATTTGCCAACATCTTTTCAATCAATTCGTTCACTCCAAACGAATTTAAAATCGGAAATAGAAACTATTTGGGGTGACAAGAAACGGGCCACTGTACCCCCTTGTTACAAGGGGACGACAAAGTATATTGATATGTCACTGTGTGCAATTGGGCGATAGTAATTTTCTATGGAAGAGTGTTCTTGATCAGATTAGAGATATTGAAACGCAATATATGGTCGATTTGCTTTATGGGGATGTCCATAAAGGTCATTTAAATATAAAATGAAAAATTTAAAATATTAAAACAGTTATAGCTTCGTAATTGTTTGGATTAGATTGGCAGAAAAACATTCTATAGTCGCATAATAATGATTATGACAAAACTGGACTGACAAAAAATATTCTAGACACTTTCCCAATGCCTTATCGAGATTCGCAGAGGACGCAACACGTTCGGATTTCATTCGCATTTCACGTTGTGCATTAACTGATTAAAGTGCATCAAGTAATTTGCAAATAAGAATGATTACGTGCAACGAGGGCCTATTCTCCATATTCGAATAAAAATGTCACAATAATTGACCAATAATGTTCCAAAAAACGGGATTTTTATCTTTAGCAATCACCTAGTTCTAGGAAAGAATACCAACCGTATAGTTTAGAGGTTGTATTAAGAAAGAACACTAGATTTTTGATCGCTGATCACTTCACACAGCATGGAAGCAAGGAAATATGAAGATGTTGACGTTTTTCTTTATTCTGTCATCTCTTATTGCTGATTGTCCTGACGACATTGTTGTAATGGCAGTAGGAAATAGTAACCAAGAGGCTGAAGAAGGAAATATGAAGAAGTTGACGTTTTCCTTTATTCTGTCATCTCTTATTGCTGATTGTCCTGATGACATTGTTGTTATGGCAGTAGGAAATAGTAACGAACAGGCTGAAGAAGAAAATATGGTGACATTTCTGTTTATTCTGTCATCTCCTATTGCTGATTGTCCTGACGACATTGTTGTAATGGCAGTAGGAAATAGTAACCAAGAGGCTGAAGACGGAACTATGAAGAAGTTGACGTTTTCCTTTATTCTGTCATCTCTTATTGATGATTGTCCTGATGACATTGTTGTTATGGCAGTAGGAAATAGTAACGAAGAGGCTGAAGAAGAAAATATGAAGAACTTGACGTGTTCCTTTATTCTGTCATCTGTTATTGCTGATTGTCCTGATGATATTGTTGTTATGGCAGTAGGAAATAGTAACGAACAGGCTGAAGAAGAAAATATGGTGACATTTCTGTTTATTCTGTCATCTCCTATTGCTGATTGTCCTGACGACATTGTTGTAATGGCAGTAGGAAATAGTAACCAAGAGGCTGAAGACGGAAATATGAAGAAGATAACGTTTTCGTTTATTCTGTCATCTCTTATTGCTGATTGTCCTGATGACATTGTTGTTATGGCAGTAGGAAATAGTAACGAAGAGGCTGAAGAAGAAAATATGAAGAACTTGACGTGTTCCTTTATTCTGTCATCTGTTATTGCTGATTGTCCTGATGACATTGTTGTTATGGCAGTAGGAAATAGTTACGAAGAGGCTGAAGAGGGAAATATGAAGAAGTTGACATTTTCCTTTAATCTGTCATCTCTTATTGCTGATTGTTCTGATGACATTGTTGTTACGGCAGTAGGAAATAGGAACGAAGAGGCTGCAGCCAAATAACTATAGCAGTCAATCAAATTATCTACCATTATATCTAATTTTAAATTGAGATATCTCGGACATTCTTCTTGAACCCATGTACTTCTGGTCTTTCAATTAGTAGGTCTGTTTTAAGTGAACTGTGCCTCGTTTGTTCTGGCTACATTTCGCAATCGAAATTAATGAATAGACCCCCAGACTGGGAAAATAAGTAAGTTCGTGACAAACATAGCAATGCTTGTACTTAACCCATTATTGTAATCAATTTTCTAGATGCATGCCTAATGTACTTAACAACATATGGTTTTGGGGGTAGTTTAGTTGAACCCCTCGGTTCTGGATGATTTCTTTTTAGTATAGCCGATATTTTAGTGAAATTAGAGGGGTCAGGACCGTTTACGAATATTATTCGTGGATTAAGTTGAGCACTTTATGAACCAATTTTTTTTCTCATCTTCGATATACATGTGTCACTAGGTTTACTTCTCATCTATATTTAAAATTTGATTTTAATATCTGTTTAAAGTGTTTTCTGTTCCAGGTACTTTCTGTTCAAGGTACTTTCGGTTCCTGCAAATTTCTGTTCAAGGTACTTGCGAATATACCAGACATAACATGTTGAGAAAGTGCTTTGCCAACAATCGTTTTATCATTTTTAAATGTTCTTTTACAGAATCAAAATACAAATGCAGCAGGCTAAAAATATCAGGATATACAGTCCGAAAACCAACTTTGACAACTGACAGTTTTCGATCGGTAACCGAATAATCGTGGCATGCCATGGAGAAACAAAACACTAACACGCGACCGACGATTCGGTCACGTGCCTAAGCGCAGCGTGCTGCGATGTAAAAGCAAATTGGCGAGACCGTTTCGTATAGTCCGGGAGGTGGCATATTTTTAAAATATTTTACGGAAAAACGGTAACTTCACTAAATCTGGGTTCATTAAATGAAATCTTATAAAATTATATGTTCTGCAATTCGACACTCATTTTACTGCACAGGAACTGCAAATTTGAGCTAAATCGGAGAAATTATCCCACAAAAAATCATTTAATTCACATTTTGATGGATTTTAAATTTGATACGGAACAAATGGCATCACCGCAAGCGAATTGAGGGGTACAAATATTTATCCCGTAATTGGACACTCTTTTTACATAGGCATGGCAAATATAATCCAAATTGGTTAAGTATTTTAGGAATTACCCTAGGGAGAGACGTACCAAGTATCTTTTAATTCACTTTTTGATGGATTTCAAATTTGATACTGAACAAATGCTATCACCGCGAGCGAAGCGGCGGGTACAAATATTTTCCCCGCAATTCGACACTCTTTCTACATAGGCATTGCAAATTTGAGCCAAATTGGTTAAATAATTTAGGAATTATGCTAGGGAGAGACGTGCAAAACATCATTTAATTCATTTTTTGATGAATTTTAATTTTGTGATACGGATAGGATAATTTCTAAAATACTTAACCGATTTGGTTCAAATTTGCCATGCCTATGTAAAATGAGTGTCGAATTGCGAGAAAAATATTTGTACCTGCCGGTTGGCCCGCGGTGATCCAATTTGTTCCGTATCAAAATTAAAATCCGTCAAAAAGTGAAATTATAGATGTTTTGTATGTCTCTCCCCTGGATAATTCCTAAATTATTCAACCGATTTGGCTCAAATTTCCCATGCCAGTGTACAATGAGTATACAATTACGAGAAAAATATTTGTATCCGCCGATTCGCTCGCGGTGATCCCATTTGTTCCGTATCAAAATTAAAATCCGTCAAAAAGTGAAATTATAGATGTTTTGTATGTCTCTCCCCTGGATAATTCCTAAATTATTCAACCGATTTGGCTCAAATTTCCCATGCCAGTGTACAATGAGTGTACAATTACGAGAAAAATATTTGTATCCGTCGATTCGCTCGCGGTGATCCCATTTGTTCCGTATCAAAATTAAAATCCGTCAAAAAGTGAAATTATAGAAGATTTGTATGTCTCTCCCCTGGATAATTCCTAAATTATTCAACCGATTTGGCTCAAATTTCCCATGCCAATGTACAATGAGTTTACAATTACGAGAAAAATATTTGTATCCGTCGATTCGCTCGCGGTGATCCCATTTGTTCCGTATCAAAATTAAAATCCGTCAAAAAGTGAAATTATAGAAGTTTTGTATGTCTCTCCCCTGGATAATTCCTAAATTATTCAACCGATTTGGCTCAAATTTCCCATGCCAATGTACAATAAGTGTACAATTACGAGAAAAATATTTGTATCCGTCGATTCGCTCGCGGTGATCCCATTTGTTCCGTATCAAAATTAAAATCCGTCAAAAAGTGAAATTATAGAAGTTTTGTATGTCTCTCCCCTGGATAATTCCTAAATTATTCAACCGATTTGGCTCAAATTTCCCATGCCAATGTACAATAAGTGTACAATTACGAGAAAAATATTTGTATCCGTCGATTCGCTCGCGGTGATCCCATTTGTTACGTATCAAAATTAAAATCCGTCAAAAAGTGAAATTATAGTTGTTTTGTATGTCTCTCCCCTGGATAATTCCTAAATTATTCAACCGATTTGGCTCAAATTTCCCATGCCAATGTACAATAAGTGTACAATTACGAGAAAAATATTTGTATCCGTCGATTCGCTCGCGGTGATCCCATTTGTTCCGTATCAAAATTAAAATCCGTCAAAAAGTGAAATTATAGAAGATTTGTATGTCTCTCCCCTGGATAATTCCTAAATTATTCAACCGATTTGGCTCAAATTTCCCATGCCAATGTACAATGAGTTTACAATTACGAGAAAAATATTTGTATCCGTCGATTCGCTCGCGGTGATCCCATTTGTTCCGTATCAAAATTAAAATCCGTCAAAAAGTGAAATTAAAAATGTTTTGTATGTCTCTCCCCTGGATAATTCCTAAATTATTCAACCGATTTGGCTCAAATTTCCCATGCCAATGTACAATGAGTGTACAATTACGAGAAAAATATTTGTATCCGCCGATTCGCTCGCGGTGATCCCATTTGTTCCGTATCAAAATTAAAATCCGTCAAAAAGTGAAATTATAGTTGTTTTGTATGTCTCTCCCCTGGATAATTCCTAAATTATTCAACCGATTTGGCTCAAATTTTCCATGCCAATGTACAATGAGTTTACAATTACGAGAAAAATATTTGTATCCGTCGATTCGCTCGCGGTGATCTCATTTGTCCCGTATCAAAATTAAAATCCATGGAAAAGTGAATTGAAAGATGGTTTGTATGACTCTCCCCAGGATAACTATAGAATTATCTTTTAATTCCTAAATTATCCTGGAGAGAGACGTACAAAACATCTTTTAATTCCCTTTTTGATGGATTTTCATTCTGATCCGTGACAAATAGTATCACCGCGAGCAAACCGGCGGGTTTCATTGGCAGGCAGAATCCTGATAGTTTACCCCCGGACTAAGAACATTTACCGTACTTGTCCTTTTATAAATCGAACAAATTACCAATATTGGAAGTTAATTTGATTTTTAGTCCAGTCGGGATGCATTAGAAGAATTAGAATGATACATTCGGTAAATACGAGTGTGTCTGCCCGGAATATAACCCCGAACAGAAGGGGATTTCCCCGATTCGAAAGCCACCTGGGACCGCGTGGGGCCCCAATTTTGTCGTAGGTTAAGTCGTGAAGGCGGTATAATTTGTATTATTTCCATTACTTATATAAGATTATAAGAAACTTTACAATATCAAACAAACCTGGACAAAATATAATAATACATATAATATTTATTTAAGACCGTATTACACTGGGCAAATCTACTCTTGCAGCAATAAAAGTTGAGAGGAGATATGCGCATCAAACCGGTCGCGATCAGTCATGGGTTTTGCACCATATTAATTACCATTGCCACTGCAATTCTGGGAGTATTTTAGGGATCTCGACACTACCAACTGCTGTTGTGACTTTTGACAGAAATGACAGATGACAGAACAAACCCATCGAACTTTTAAAACAATTAATGTTTTAAATTGTAGTCTCTAGGTTGTATTTAGAAAGAACACTGGTTACTCAAACGGCATGGAAACAAGGAAATATGAAATAGTTGACGTGTCCTGTTGTTCTGTTATCTGTCATTTCTGCCAAAAGTCAGAACACAACTTGTTGTATCCACCACACACCCTGTATTTTCCTAAATTAATAATCATGCAACACAACTAAAAGCTTAAAACTTAAATCTCAGGAAGCTCACGTTTTCCAATAATTACCTTCTTTCAAATTACTATTTTTCTATCTTGAATAATCAATAAGATGAGGATCTCATTATTAATTCCATGATGCATTTTTCCCTAATAGTATACTTTCTAAAGTTTTGTTTTAACGACTCTTATTCAAAATAAACAGTTTATTTGTCACGTATGAATGTCCCATTCACACGTTCAAGCTTCTTAATAAAACTGATTGGCCCAACGCAGAATTAATCATTATTCTTTTTCACTTAGTTCGACTCTATACTCAAACGTCTCTTGTCTATTTTTTTGTTCTTATTTTTGTTAATTATAAATAGACATGAAATAAACATCTTAACGACAATACGACTTACTAGTGACAGTTTTTGCAAATAAACCAGTATCCCAACATAAAATTGGCGCAGTTCGGTAAGGGTGTGCAGAAATCCACAATTCTGCAACAAGTCACGGTTTGTGTCGGGAAAGGCAACTGATAACCAAACAAATCGGCGAGTCTCAACTCCTTAGACTTCGGGACCAGTTCGCAACACGGGGAAGATCTTCAGCCAAGGCAAGCAGATCAATAATCCGAGAAGACGAACAATTTGCAAGGACCACTAGAGTAAGTCGTACTTTTCCTTTCTTTTTCCTATCCCACCATTTATAATTTTTGCTGATAAAGTTCTCTACATATTTTTATATCTTATTTTTGTTTCTCTTTTTGATATTTTTTCTTTTTCGTTTCGACACTTGTACCTCTACTTTGTACTTTAATTTTTATATATACATAATTATAAAAGAAAAATGGCAACTTCGTCAACCAGTACTGCAAATAGTACAACTAATATATTAACTGATAATAATGACCGTACCCCTGCTACTCCAGCAGAAGTTATTTACAAATTATCATTTTTGTGTTCACTAATTTCAAAATCTTTTGATGGCACTCGCACAGAGTTACACGAATTTATTTCAAATTGTAATAATGCGTTTCGATTTGCAAATGATCAACAAAAGGATGCATTAATAGCATTTGTAATTTCTAAAATCACGGGTAGCGCTAAAGCACAATTAAGGGATAAAACTATTCAAAGTTGGGCTCAATTAAAAGGGTTGTTGTTACAATTATATTCAGACAAAAAACACTATACTCAATTAATGGAAGAACTTAACACCATTAGACAGAACACTAACGAGACAGTAAATTCTTTTTATAATAGAGTAGATAAACTTTGCACACGTTTATTGAATTGTCTAACATGTCAAAACGAAAACGAACGTGTAGGACGAGTCGAAACTATTAAAGAATTGTCATTACAAAGATTTATTTTGCATAGCAATCCCGATATCTCTAGATTTTTACGAGCCAAAGAACTAAAAACCTTATCCGATGCTTTTAATTCTGCTATTGAAGAAGAAAGAGCACTTCAAATTTCAAAATCTAGCTCATCTTCTTCTTCTTCTTATACACACAAATATTGTAATCACTGCAAAACGAAAAGCCACTTTACGAAAGATTGTTTTAAGAAAAGAAATGTACCAAAGGAAGTTCATTTTAATAAACCATTTTCGAATGACACCAAAGGTCATAAAGTTTGTAATTATTGTAAGAAACAAGGGCATATTATTTCAGAATGTTTTAAAAGGAAACGAAACAACGAAAATAAAAATAATTCTAATAATTCTGGTAACACTCTACACGAGGGGTTAAATCGCGTAAATTTAAACGAAGTAACGTCCGGGAACAGCGTCGTTTCCACGGACTGGGAATAAACGAATCCGACGTTCAATCACAAAATTCGCGAAATAAAAATATCTTTACACTCCACAAGCGTGACCTTAATAGTAAATACGACTCTCGCTCTGTTTATTCACCGCGTGGATCTAATGCAAAGGTTTCAAATAAATTCTCTAAAGAAACTTGTCAAAATTTTGCGAATCTAAACTCTTTAAAAGAATATAAAATATATCTAAATAATAATGATAAAAATCCTTATCTGGAATGTCATTGTCAAAATAATTCGTTTAAATTTCTAATTGATACTGGAGCATCAGTATCTCTCCTAAAAAATCAAGAAAAATTAAATAATCTCGTTTATAATCTGAATACAAACGATAAAATTACTTTAACAGGCCTAAGTGCCAACGCACCTGTCGAGACATCAGGTAGCTGTATTTTAAATTTAAATTTCTCCTCTCAAAAACTCTCCGCTAAATTTCATTTAGTAACCGAAAATCATAATTTGCCACACGATGGTATCTTAGGTAACGATTTTCTTTTATCAAACGGAGCCGTGATAAATTTAAATAAGTCACAATTGTTTCTTGCATCTCTCGAAACACCGATTAAACTATTTTGTAAAAATGAAAATAGTTCTAAAGCTTTTACATTAGAGCCCCGATCAGAAACTGTCATTGAAGTTGATATTTTAAACCAAAATATAACCGAAGGTATCTGTCCTCAAATAAATATCGCGGAAGGCGTATATTTAGCAAAGTCTCTTGTAAAAGTAAATAATGGTAAAGCTTTAACGACCATCTTAAATACTGCAAATAGAAAATTAAGAATTAATAAAATACAATTAGAGCTCGAACCATTTCTAGAGAATACTTCTCGAATTTTAAATTATAATGAAAATAATTCAATTAATATTCAAGACAGGCTTAAACTCTTACACGAGAACTTACGCCTGACTCATTTAAATTCTGAGGAAAAACGGTCAGTCCTTAATATATGTGACGAATATAATGATATATTTTTGTTACCGCATGATAAATTAACATGTACAGAAGTCCTTAAACACGAAATTAGAGTAACTGATAACACACCGATCTCTTCTAAAATATATCGATTCCCAGAAGTTCATAAAAAAGAACTAGATAAACAAATTAATAAAATGCTTAAACAGGGTATTATCAGAAACTCGGTTTCCCCATACAATAGCCCTCTCTGGATTGTTCCGAAGAAACGGGATGCATCTGGAGAACAAAAATGGCGCATTGTAGTAGATTTTCGCAAATTAAATAACGTGACGGTAGGTGACTCATTCCTCCTTCCAAATGTTGAGGATATCCTCGATCAACTAGGGCACTCAAAATATTTCACCACCTTAGATTTAGCATCAGGTTTTCACCAACTCCAAATGCACAAGGATGATGTTTGCAAAACGGCTTTCTCCACTCCTTCAGGGCATTACGAATATTTAAGAATGCCTTTCGGATTAAAGAATGCCCCTAGTACTTTCCAAAGGTTGATGACAATCGCCCTTTCTGGTCTTCAGGGTCTTCAATGCTTCACCTATTTGGACGATGTTGTTATTTTTGCTAGTTCTTTGGAGGAACACTCCGATAAACTCCGTAATGTCTTTGATCGTTTGAGAACAAATTCTCTCCTCCTTCAACCTGATAAGTGCGAATTTATGCATCAAGAAGTTGCTTACTTGGGTCATGTCATTAGCGATAAAGGAATATCGCCTAACCCTGATAAAATAAAGGCAATTAAAAATTACCCAACTCCTCAAAATCCAAAACAAATCAAACAATTTCTTGGCCTCATTGGCTACTATCGTCGTTTTATAAAAGACTTCTCGAAATTTGCAAAACCACTTACTTCCCTATTAAAAAAGGATGTACCTTTTATTTGGAATAAAGAACAAGACTCTTCTCTTGACTATTTTAAAGACATCCTTACGAAGGAGCCCATCCTTCAATATCCTGTTTTTTCTGAAGATTTCCTGCTGACGACCGACGCATCTAACTATGCAATCGGCGCAATCCTTTCACAGGGAGAAATTGGCAAAGACCTCCCTATTGCATACGCATCACGCACCCTGAATAAAGCTGAATGTAATTACTCCACAATTGAACGAGAGCTACTAGCCATTGTGTGGGCTGTCCAACACTTCCGCCCATATCTTTATGGTAGAAAATTCACTATTCTTACTGACCATCGACCGTTAACCTGGCTCTTCAATTGCAAAGATCCCAGTAGTCGTCTTATTCGTTGGAGACTAAAGCTCGAGGAATATTCCTATGAGATTCGTTACAAACCGGGTAGAATAAATTCAAACGTTGATGCTCTTTCTAGAAACCCAATACAATTAAACTCGTTAATAAAAAATGAAAAATATTCAGAACGATATAGCGAATTTATTAAGTATCATTACGAGAATCAAAGTATTCCCGACATAAAAATAATCAAAGATAACTTATTTTCTAAATTTCCTAACGCTTTAATTTATTCGAAAGATCTTGACGATAATAATATGTATTCTGAAAATCTATCAGTACTTTATGACTTCACTAGTCTACAAGGTGATCAAATAGAACAGTATGATTCTCTTCTATTAAACTTTGAGAATAAAACTATTTTCCTTTTGATTGCAAAATTAAACCATTTCGACAAATTAACATATAATGATTTATTCCATTCTTTGTTAAATCTAAGAAATTCTTTACAACAAAATAAAATAACCGAGATATATCTAAAAAACCCAGTGGAAGAAATTCCGCATCTAAAACAAAATATGTTTAATGAAATGTTAGAATTTTTGTTCTCGAAAACAAATATAACAATTATATTAGTAAATAGACCACGTTTTATGCCCAAAACTCGCGAAGAAATAAAACAAATTTTTAGAGATAACCACGAATCTTCTCTAGCCGGTCATGCAGGCTTCTTACGAACTTATAAACGCATAAAAGAAAACTATAAATGGCCTAACATGAAAGGCGACATAAAATATTTTTTAAAACTATGTCAATCGTGTCAAAGAAATAAACACGAAAATAAAGCCGCACGCGCACCTATGGAGATTACTACTACAAGCGAACGCCCCTTCCAAAGGTTAGCATTAGATGTAGTAGGTCCTTTAGATCTAACAGAAAACGGTAATAAATTTATAATTACTATGCAAGACGATCTTACAAAATATTCTTATGCAGTTCCCGTCCCTAACCATGAAGCGAAAACAATCGCAAATGAATTAGTGAAATTTATTACTATATTTGGAATTCCAGAAAGCATCTTATCAGATCAGGGCACAGATTTTACATCAAACACAATAAAAGAAGTAAATAAACTTTTCAAAATAAAACACATTCTCTCAAGTCCTTATCATCCACAAACTAATGGAGCATTAGAAAGATCACATCTTACTTTAAAAGAATACCTAAAACACTACATTAACGAAAAACATACCGATTGGGACGAATACGTTCCATTAGCCATGTTTACCTATAATACACATTTTCACAAATCTACAAATTTCAAACCTCATGAGCTCTTATTCGGACACAAAATTGTTATACCTAATACTTTAAACGCTAAACCAGAATTCAAATACACTTATGACGATTATCACTCCAATTTAAAACTAAAGTTACAAAAATCCTTTGAAATTGCAAGGGACAATATTCTTAAATCAAAAGAAACCTCAAAGGTTAATTACGATAAGAAAATAAACATTTATAAATATAAAGTAGGCGATCAAGTTTTAATTCAAAATAAAAATCTTAAACCAGGCATTAGCAAAAAGTTGCAACCAACCTATAAAGGACCTTATAAAATATTAAAAGTTTTTCCAAATCAAACTGTTAAATTGCAAATAAAAAGAAATAAATCCGCAGTTTATCATCATAACTTACTTAAGCCGTTCTTTTCAGATGACGATGATACTGACAACCATCATACTCTTGACTAACCTATTGACCTCTACCTATGCAAATGATTTACCATACCACATTAATCCCATCGATAGCAAAACAGGTATTTTCTTCCATCACATTGGACAAGTAAAAATATCACACGATTATTTTACACTTTTATCTTATACTAATATTAGTATCTACGAAACAAAACTAAAACTCATTCATAATATCTATAAAAAATCTACTCCTTTATGTAACAATAAAAATTTAACTTTTCAAAGTAAATTTTTATGTAAAGAACGCGTTGAATTATTTCAAAATTCACAGAACACTTTAAACGAAAAATTTGATTCTTTAAGTCACTTAACAGGACACGGAATACAATTAGATGCTAAGCGCTCCAAAAGAGGGTTATTCGACGGAGTTTCATATGCATTTAAATGGCTTTTTGGCACACCTGACGCAGAAGACGCGAAATATTATAATGATGCAATCGAATCTATTGCACAACAAAACCGCGATATGCAAATATTAGTTAAACAACAAATTCATATAATCTCCGATGCAATTTCAGACTATAACAAAAGCGCACAAGCTCTTCGTTTAAACGAACAAAAGTTGAACGATAACATAATTAAATTTAATAAATTTTCTGAAGGTACAGTAACCACTATAAATTCTCTTACTTATTTACAAACTATTGTCGATCATTTTAATTTATTATCTCATCTCATAAATGAACTAAATGAAGAATTTGACGTAATTATATCATCTATATTATTTTCAAAACAAAATGTTTTGCACCCATCTATTATTACGCCTAGACATTTATTAAATGAACTTTCAAAAATTAGAATTAATGCCAATTTCGAATTTCCAATAAACAATAACAACATTGAAAATGCTTATAAATATTTCGAAATTTGTGAACTTTCAGTAATTTACGTGAACAAAATTTTAATTTATGCAATAAAAATTCCTTTAGTTACAAATGAACTTTATCAACTGTATAATCTTATTCCACTTCCTATACAGTCCTTTAACACTACCATATACTCATATATAAATCCTTCTTTTCCTTACCTCTTGTTAAGTACGACACGAACATTTTATGGGCACCTTAAAGACCTATCATCCTGTAAGAAGTCACCGCCCTCCGATTATATCTGCTCGCACGTGACCATTCACCTAGTCAAGGAGAGACCTACCTGCGAGACCGATTTGAAATTACGACAACCGCAAAGTATACCTAAAAGCTGTACGACGAAGACAATCAAATCCGAAATTGAAATATGGCACCCATTGTCGCCAAATCAATGGTTGTATATCCTAACTGAACCAGTGGCGGGTACAGTTAGCTGCGATGATTCCACGCCTGTGCTGGATTTCGTACTACACGGCACCGGACTTTTCACCTTAAAAGCAAAATGCAAATGTTATACTCTGTCTACGTTATTGGTAGCCACATCAAATTTGTCTGCCAATTATAGCAATTTCATCCCATCAGTCGATATAACTAACGACGACTGTTGCGTCCAGGAACAAAAGTTTTTACAAAGTGAAAAAATGGACACCATCAAGCTTAACAATCTTAATCTAAACGAACTTCGTCATGCACAACATAAATTACAACAATTCGACGACCAGCTTCGACAAAACATTAATCAACCCTTTATAGTTCATCACTCTAAATGGTACAATGTATTCTTGGGAATAATAGCAACCGCCATCCTAATTATCTTATTCTGTTGCGGATGCTGTCGATGTTGTCACTGGAGACGTTTCCCATGGTTGAGACGACTTTTCAACTCTGATCGATGCCAATACCTAGTTTGTATAAACAGTCATAACACCATAAGTAACAATGACGTACACTCCATGGATTGGGAGCCTCAGCAAACTTTACGCAGACTCACCTCCAATGATGTATTCTCCAACCTTCAAATGGACGTTGTATCGCTGAATGAACCAGATTCACAAAACGGCGATCCAAAAACTTCAAAGGACAGACGCAAAGAACGGAAAATGTTCAAAATTTAAAAAACTTTTCTATCTTATCCGATTTATTTTATTAATATGAATAACTTTGGTTAATTATTATTATTACAATGCTTTTGTATTTTATATCATACATACTCTATATATATTTACACTATACTTTATAAAATATAATTTTATCATATTTTAATTAATATTGAATAATTAGGAACAGAATATCTTACGTTTAGAATCTAGATCGCTAACAACGATTATTTCATCTATCTATATTTAAATACCTAGGATAAATATTTCCAAATATTTAAGTTATTATTGTATTATAATATGCGAAACTGTATTAATTTTACAGATATAATATATCTTAAGGGTTAAATATTTAAGAGAAAAGACAGAGACAATTTGCAAATTAATATTCATATGTCAACTTTTACTTAACTTATTGGAACAAACAGTTTTATGTTTTGATAGCGTGATTGCACCCTTATCAAAACACTTAACGAGGGAGGATTGTTGTATCCACCACACACCCTGTATTTTCCTAAATTAATAATCATGCAACACAACTAAAAGCTTAAAACTTAAATCTCAGGAAGCTCACGTTTTCCAATAATTACCTTCTTTCAAATTACTATTTTTCTATCTTGAATAATCAATAAGATGAGGATCTCATTATTAATTCCATGATGCATTTTTCCCTAATAGTATACTTTCTAAAGTTTTGTTTTAACGACTCTTATTCAAAATAAACAGTTTATTTGTCACGTATGAATGTCCCATTCACACGTTCAAGCTTCTTAATAAAACTGATTGGCCCAACGCAGAATTAATCATTATTCTTTTTCACTTAGTTCGACTCTATACTCAAACGTCTCTTGTCTATTTTTTTGTTCTTATTTTTGTTAATTATAAATAGACATGAAATAAACATCTTAACGACAATACGACTTACTAGTGACAGTTTTTGCAAATAAACCAGTATCCCAACAAACTGTTGGTAGTGTAAAAATCCCTAAAATTCTTCTGGCAATGCCCAGCTGATGGTGAACGGTTCAATGTGCATGCCTGTTTTCAACTTTTATTGCCAGGCAAGAGTAGAATTATTGCCGACTGTAAAACGGCCTTTAAGCCATGAAAATACCGGTTAACTAACGGCTAAATCCATGAGTGCCACACCCACAAAAAGACAATACATAAGTCCTGCGTCCCTTTGCCCTTATAAGCATTTAAATACCCGAGTATTACCAGCGGTTTTCGGGGTCCCGTCTTGCATTTAGATGTTTACATTTGGGGCCCGCAGGGCTTCCACCGTAAAATGCTGATGTTGCACGGTAGCTTTGGGGGCGTGGGACTCTCCTTAGTCGGAGTTTAAATTATGCGGTCGGGGATATCTGACCGAAGAAAATGTGAAAATGGATGAAATGACTGGAAAACGGACGATCTGGGTAAAATTTCCATGAATTCGGTGTTTATTGACGTAGATGTTTAAATATATTTTTTTAAATTTTGCTTTTATGATGCGGCAGTGGCGGTACATACCTTAGAAATCAAGGGGTTGCACCAATTGCACCAATTCTAACTGCTACAAAAGTATAAATTTCCCCTTAAATCTACGTTATAATCAGGAGCACATGCGCACGTGCACCCCCAAATCAAAACGAATAAAAAATATTAATTTATATTCATTGAATATTATTTATCGTATAAAGTCCGATCCTCCCTAATATTTTATCGTACCGTCAAACTAACAAAGTTCGACCCTCTCTAGTATTTTATCATCCCGTCAAACCAAACTGAATAGATCCGGCAACCGTGCCTCGGTCGAGGTAAATGACGATTATGACGAGACTTGCTCGCACGTGCTATTAAGTAGTGCAGTTTCTCTGTAGTAACAGGTGGAGGGTGGCAGCGGGGATAGCGGGGCTATGGCGATTTAACATGGAAACGGCGCACAGTTTTTGTATGCCCCGCGCTGTTGTCTGTTCGTGCATCTACTTAGAAATTCGAGCGTGTATGTTTTAATATTTTAATATTATCTATTTATTAAGTTAAAATGAATAGTTGACGGTGGACTATTTAAGAAATAAGTTTAGCTCTTTGAGTTTGGAGTAAAAAATTGAAGTGAAGAATGCGGGAACACCTAAACCCGAAATTAATTTAACGCAGACCACAAAGGGTAAATCTAGGGACTTTATTAGAAAGTTTAAAAATTAAAAATATGAAAAAAAATTTATAGAGGTGGATAAATGTTGTGTATTTCGATAAATGATACTCGATATGATTTTAAACCATTTTATTTAAGGATTTAAACTAAAAAACACTGAAAATATGAAGAATGCCAACTTGTCAGTCTCCTGGCTCGATTCGTTCTCGTCATAAAACAGTTAACTATTGTTGTCGTCTTGGTTGCGCCTAATGACGTAGCCGTAGATGGCGTAGTTGTATTAGACATCATTCGGTTTTCTTGATAACTCGTAGATGGCGGTAGTAGTATTGGACATCATTCGGTTTTGTTGATAGCTCGTAGATGGCTTTAGTAGTATTAGTAGTGGACTGTATAAATATTGTTACGAGGGTTGCATGCGACGACGTTAAGATCCGACAGCTATACACACTAAGAAAACCTTTCTTATTTTCCAAAAGTTGTATTTCCTTGTGTAAAATTAAAAAATAAATAAAAATATGTTTTATCTACCGGATTTTATTATTACTTTTTTCTTTCTACAATTAAAACGCCTAGAAAAATGTCACCATACTTGTGAACCCCCCTATCATAGTTCACGAGCCGCCACTAGTTATAATAATAATAAGTAAAATTTATCGCCACTTTCAACATAATAATATCAACCCATAAACTGACTCGCACCACAAAAATCACTTTTCCAAGTAAAATGATCTGGCCGTCTGAAGTGCGGATATCTGCAGAACTATCAAACCGATTAAATATGTGTATTATGTGTTAAATGTGTATAGTTAACTTTTATAATACAATAAATTCAGGCCTGTTGGCTTGTTAATTGATGACGTTTAATAGAGAATAATCATTTTTAATGCATTATGTGTTGACGGTTATGGTTTCGGTGTCCGGTTACTGATGAACAATTTGACATGGTTATCAGTAATAAGCTCGGTGGTTTACTGCACACTTATATATCTAATAAGTCTGTTACTTATACTTAGTGTAAATATAAAGCTTTTTGACATATAATTGCATTGTATTTTTTTTTAGTTTAATTAATTATTAGCAAAATATAATAAATACTCCAACAATATACAAGCTAATAGCAGATATATACAGGGTGGCCCAGCAAGGTTTACGACTGTGTTCGTGAAAATTAAAAAAAATCCTCGGACCCGTAAACTTGTGTTTTCAGGGGGACACGTTTCACTATCAATTTCATCCCTGTAACCTCAACCGCCCCTAACGGGGGCGGCTACTACCCTTGTTTTCTCAAATGGGAATGGGTATGTTGTGATACATCTTTTTAAAGGGCATTAAATTCTCTTTAAAATGGCGCTTCGTTTTGTAAATTTGAGCTACGCGCCGCCGAGCAACGGAATTTGAAACATTTCACTGCACCTCTTATCAAGTACACAGGTTTGTGCGTAAACAATTTTTTTTTAAGTAATAAGTATCAGTCAATTCAACTTTATCTTCAGTAAAGTGGTTGATCCAGATCTACATACGTTATTTCTGCGCTATTATTTTCTTTTGACTCGATCGTGACATAAAAAATGGTTTATTCTATGGAGGAGAGATTGGAAATTATTGAATTGTAGTTTATAAACAATCAATGTGCAAGAGTAACGGCAACTTTGTTTAATGATAGACATCCAGATAGACACGTACATCATGGTTATATCCTAGAATTAGTGGCAAAATTTCGGCAAACTAGTTCAGTGGCAATTCAAAAAAGGATCATTGAAAATCCGGTAAGAAATGAAGCAGTAGAAGTATCTGTTCTGGGTTAAGTTAGTATGAATCCAACATTAAGTACCAGAAAAATGTCTGATGTAACGGGAATTTCGCGGACCACTGTACAGAGAATTCTGAAGCATTATAAATGGCACCCATACAAAATTCAACTTCTCCAAGAATTGAATGAAGATGATAATGACCGCCGTTTACACTTTTGTGAAGTAATGTCAGAACAAGTATTAAATTATCCGAACTACCTTTTTAACGTTTGCTTCTCAGACGAATGTTCCTTTTTTCTTAATGGCACTGTCAATCGACATAACTGTCGTTACTGGTCCGTCATGAATCCAAGGATTTACCACGAGGTTCATACTCAAAATCCTCACAAATTAAACGTTTGGGCTGGTATTTTCGGTGATCACATAGTTGGAACATTTTTCTTACCGGGATATTTAAATGGAGATACTTATTTAGACTTGTTGGAGAATGCTGTGAACCCAGCGCTTATGGAAATTATAGAAAACGACCAACGTTACCAGGAGCCCGCGAGATCGCCCGATTTATCTCCGATTTACGGAACCACATTATTAACGAATGCCAACAAATTACACCAGATGTTCTTCACAATGTCCGAGAACACTTTGAACAGTTATTGTACTATTGCACGGAGGTGAATGGCGGACATTTTCAACATTTAATAAGATAACATGTAAGTATTACTCAATAAAATTAAATTTTCAAAACAAAGCGCCATTTTAAAGAGAATTTAATGCCCTTTAAAAAGATGTATCCCCATTCCCATTCGAAAAAACAAAGGCAGTAGCCGCCCCCGCTAGGGGATTGATGTTGCAAGGATGAAATTAATAGTGAAACGTGTCCCCCTGAAAATACAAGTGTACGGGTCCGATTTTTTTTAAATTTTCACGTACACAGCCGTAAACCTTGCTGGACTGTTTTCGATGGGCCACCCTGTATGTACGTTACCCATATATACAAGTTTGATATTTTATAACTTATTATATATAGCTAGGTTATATTATACAGGAGTAAATCAAACTGTTGTTTTTTGTCTTAATTTCAAAACACCCTGTAGGAAAATTGAGGTGGATAATTTTATTTACATACTGTTTCTTGTAATCTTTGACGTTTTCTAAATATTTCGTTTCTTCATTCATTCCATTATCTCATTTCTGCTGCGGGCTGCAAAATTTTAAATGAAACGATGCTATTTTTAGAAAATTTATGTCAAGCTGTCGGTTATTCGACGCACGCACCAATCTTGTATTTGTTGAAAATTGAGCTCTTACCGCCCACAGTCACATTAAGGAAATCCTCCAAGAAATTGTTGTTCCATCTGCTCCTTTCATTGGGAACCAATTTACATTAATGCATGCTAATGCTAGACCTCACGTTGCACATGTAGTGAGCGAATATCTGGATGAAGTTTGACTTCCAAGTTTGGAATAGACCGCATGTAGCCCGGATCTCAACCCAATCGAACATCTTCGTCGTCCTGTATAACCACAAACCTTGCAAGACTTACGACTGGCGCTGACCGAAGAAAATCAGGCTCAGGAAAGGATAAGTAACCTCATTCAGGAGGAAATCCACGATATTAGAATTGTTTTTGTTAATAAACTTTAAGATATCTTTAGTGTTTATGTTTCTTAATAAAAATAGGCTTCAAATCAGCGTTTCATTTAAACTTTTGCAGCTCGCAGCAGAAATGAGATAATAGAATGAATCAAAAAACGAAATGTTTAGAATACATCAAAGATTACAAAAAACAGTATGTGAATAAAATTATGAATCTCAATTTTCCTACAGGGTGTTTTGAAATTACGACAAAAAACAACAGTTTGTTCGGGTTTGTTCCTGTATAATATAGCCTAATCAAAAAAATATTACTTTATAAAATAATTAAGGAACAGTACAATAAACGGATCTAAGAACTGATAACAAAATCATAAAAATCGCATAAAAAATAAAATAAGTTATAAAATTTCAGGGTGGCGGAATTTTGTGACGGCGAGTATATATATCCATGTTCCCATCCTTTTAATTCACAGTTCCGGAGATCATTTCCGAAATTCTCAAGCAGTATCCCGCGAATTAAATTAGTTCGATTTGTGAGAGAAGTAAAGATAAACGAAACTAATCAAAAAAAAAAACCAACACACAGCACTGTTTTAAGATAAAATCAAATCTATTACATTGGGCCGACGTTATCGCAAAACCAAAACACTTTTTCGAAAGCGAAAAAGGCGGCAATGGGAACTCGGTAAATAAGCGGGGGCCCCTTGTTGTACAAACAATAGACACCGTTGTTTGACCTTATCTGAACTTTTATGGAGTTTAGGCCTGGAATAAAATAACGCCCTCGCGCCTTGTATACCCGGATAAAATGTCATTAAAGTTTTTTTTCTCTTAAATTTCGTGCTTCAGCGGTTAAAGTTAGAATACGATTCGTTAAAAAAAGAGTATTCGTTAATTCAGACATAAATAAGTGAGCATAAAATGTAAAAAAAATAGAAGACACTCAGGATACTTATAACGCGATTTCGACGCGCTCTTGCTTGCCTTTTCCACCGAACAATAATGCCTTTACATAACTACGCATCTAAGCAAATCAAACAATATGCACGTAACCCTCGACGCAACCGGGATATCCATCTCTTTCACGACCCCACATAAGACGTCCTCTCCCCTCGGTCTATCCCACCCTATCCCCAGGGACGCCATTTTGTATCCCCCAAGCTCCCCCCCTTTCCCCTGCTGTCCCTTCGTCGCTATCAGCAAAACACACACTGAACGAAGAAGAATTTGCAATGGACTTGGCCATGCGATCGGAGAACTACGTTCGTTCGTAAATCGAAAGAAAATTATTGTATGAAAATTACTATAAAATCTAAATCGTTGAATTCTGACACTGATGTACAGTTACACCGGGCAAAGAATGAACGTGTCTCATAACTTTACAGTAAGATCTGTTATTTTTTTAATCAAAAATATTTATTTATTTATTTATTTATTTATTTACGTATACAACATTTACAAGTATGACAAAATTATACAGCCTAAACTAACCTAAGATTATTTTCTTAGCAGAGATTTTAAATTTATAAAGAGATATATTAAAAAAGTTCAGTCTATTATAATAATGGTTAACATTAGTAGCGATTCTATTTATTGGGCTGCTTAATAGATAATTGGTACGACAGTATGGCACGTGCAAAAGGGCGTGAGTACGGGTCTGATAACCAGGTACATGAATAGAAAAAGCCTGAAGACATTCAGGACTTGTAATAAAGTTATTAAATATTTTAAACAGAAAGCAGACATCATAGTACTCCCTCCTACAGGCAAGCGTAGTCAAGTTTAGGTAGGACATGGTGTGGTTGTTAGTAAAATTTATCCCTGACTTGTAAATTATATGACGGGCAAACCTTACAAATCTAGTTTGCACACTCTCAAGTCTGTTTGTGTGGATTTGGTAGTATGGTGACCAAACTATAATCGAACATTCCAACAGAGATCTCACAAGTGAAACGTACAGAGACTTTAAGGCATTAAGATTTTTGAAGTCCTTACACGACCTCTTAATGAATCCTAGCATCTTATTTGCTTTGCACACCACCTTCTCAAGGTGTTCTGCAAATGTTAACTGGGTGTCGAGGTATATACCGAGATCTTTAACCAACGAAACCTCCTTCAAGGTGAGAGAGTCTTTATTGAAATTTAAATTTTCTGTTTCGTTTGGTTCACGAGACTTCTCGTTTATGATTTAAAAATAATTAATGTTAAACTTGACGAATAATTTCAGCTTATAAATATACACTTAGCAGCAAAAATAACGCACAACCGAAAATTGTGCTCAATTTCAAACTTGATTTTCTCGCGAACAGGACAATCGATTTCGCCAATTTTTTTTTTCAACTGTAGCTTCTTTCTTTGCTAATTGCACTGTGATAGAATTTTTATTCAGATTACAGTTTTAGGCTTATACAGGGTGCAAAATGAGAATAGTTTTTTTACGTTAAATTTGAGGGAGCATTAGCAACAACAACGGGTGTATGATAAAATGATACTGTAGCCTCATGTTTTCTAAACATTTTGTTCCTTTAATTTATCTTATATCTGTAATTTCAAAGAAATTACACAGTTTTATATCGGAATATGTTTTTTTTTCAATTGAAATAACATTTTGCCAACATTAAACTAAGAATAACACTAACAATAAATAGCAAAAAAAGTACATTAGTAGTGCGTGTTCCCACCTCTACTTCTAATGACTGCTTCACATCGCCTCGGCATACTCGATATTAAATTCCATATTTGATTTTGGTCCATGGTCCATTCCAAATATCAGGAACCATTATTTGGACATCTTGCAGGTTGGCAGGAGGGGGTTGATACTGACTCAGTGCCAATAATATCCCCTAAGTACTATATAGGATTCAAATCGGGACTGCACGGTAGCCAATTTGGAGTTCGAATATTTACTTCATGTAAATATTCATTGCCGATGCCGCGCAACATGAGGTCTTGCGTTATCCGTCATTAGTTTAATTGTGGCAAAATGTTATTTTAATTAAAAAAAACATGTTCTGGTATAAAACTGTGTATTCTCTTTGATATTGCAGATATCAGAGAAATTAAAGGAACAAAATGTTTAGAAAACATGAGGCTACAGTATGATTTCATCATACACCCGCTGCTGTTGCTAATACTACCTACAGGGTGTCTCAAATTTAACGTAAAAAAACTAGGTATTCTCATTTTTGCACTCTGTATAAGCCTAGAACTGAAATCTGAATAAAAAATTCTATCACAGTGCAATTACCAAAGAAAGAAGGTACAGTTCAAAAAAAAATTTAGAAATATCGATTTACGTTTCGCGAGAAAATCAAATTTGAAGTTGAGCGTAATTCTGGGTTGTGTGTTATTTTTGCTGCTAAGTGTATATTGCACCCAGGGGCGGAACTCTTTGCCCCCCCCCCCCCCCCTCAAAATTATTTATTAGGCCCTATAAAATGATTTATTTAGTTAAGCTAGAATAACGTTAATTGGTAAATTATAGATATAGATGTTACTCCATAAGAATTTAAGATAGAAAACTGATGATTCCTGCGAGAGAAATTTTTTTAATGCTCTTTAGAAACTAAGGTTTATATCAAAAATCAGATTTATTATACTATATAATATTATAATAATAATATTATTCCAGAACCCATAAACAGTGACCACACTATTCTTTTCTGAATACCTTTATTGTTTAAAATCAACTTTAAACCAAATTTCCAGGAAATATTTACAAAAGTATAAGTTCTCGTAAAATTAATATCATACAGGGCAGAAGAAGAATTAGAAGTTACTTTAAACAAGTTGCAAAAATAGGTTCTTTCTTTCCCCAAATAATTTAGACTTACATGTGAAATCTTCTTATATTCTGAACAAAAAATATGTTAAGAGATTTTTTAACATTTCACTCGATTAACCATTTATAACTAATTTGCTGTTAATATCTGAATATCACAATGTTTAGTCATCAGTTAGCCATGGAAACAATTATCGTATAAAATGAATAAATGATATTTGAATGAAAGAAACGTATTTCAGCTTACTAATAATAATAATCTACAAAAAATATTATTTGAAAATTTGTTCAATATGACCTCTTGTTCGTTCAATGCATTTCTGTAAACGTATTTTCCCTAAATTGAACCATTGAACAACTTTTCAATTAATTTTGTTTGTAGATTAATATATTACTAGTAAGTTATTCTTAAAATCTAAGGCGAATGGCAGATGTGTAGGAACTCCTTTTCTTGATGATAGTATTAAATCGTAATAAATTAGTGTTGCGTAAGAAAAAACACTTTTTGAAGTGGCGAGGGGCCTCGCATTGCGTAACGGGAGGCCACTTTGGGCCGTGGGCCCCCTGCATTGCATGGTTTTGCTGCATAGTATTTCCGCGCCTGATTTTTCGAAGCAAATATTATTTTTACGTATTATTGTGTGACGGTGGCAATTATCGCCAAAAATAAACAACATAACATGTACTTTTATCGTATATGCATAACGAAAAAAAGCAGGAAAGGAAAAAATACTGACTGGCATTACCGAAAAACCAATGAAATACGTCCCGGTAATTCGGACGCAACATTTTATTTACTAGACAATACAAACAAACGACCTAAAGTTGCAGCCCAACAGCATAGTTAACACAATTCTAGATCGTTATCATGAAATTTCCAAAATTCGCCCGGTCATTATGCGATCCAATGGGCCCCATCCGTCACAACCGTACGCGAAACTGACCGTGCGGGCAACAAATGAAAGCCAATTTAATGTATTTTTGCAATTATTCGACTGGGATAATGCCACCCGACTGCGAATCTGCATATTACAAACTGAAACGGCAGTGATGACTCGTGTAGAAGTAAAAAAATATATATATCCTGGATCTCCCTATACAGGGCGTTATGGAAATGGTTGGATTATTCCTCGGGGAATTGTCCTTGGTCCGATACTTTTTTTCAACTTAATTTTATCGGTTGAAACAAAAATAGCCTGCCAAATATTAAAAAAAGTTACATAGCTCCGTTAGGCATTAACTTATCAAAACGATAAAAACTGATCTTGTTAGATATTTTAACGCTAAGTTCAGTGGCGTAGTCAGTTTTTCCCTAAATAGTTAATTGTTTTGAAAATTAACAGAAGTAACAATTTTTAAATAGACACCCTATACATATGTTATTTCTATAATTAATTGAGCATACTTTGGGCTTTACGAAAGTGTATAGTTATTTATATTCACAAATTCAATAATTTACGTGACATAACAATAGGCCATGGTCAATTTATTGGAAACAAATTGAAAATTTTGAGATATTGAATCAGTGGCGGTTCTTCCACAGGAGCACATGCGCACGTGCACCCCCCAAAACAAAACGAATAAAAAATATTCATTTATATTCATTGAATCATACAAATTTTATCGTACCGTCAAACTAAAAAAGGTCGGTCCTCCCTAATATATTATCGTCCCGTCAAGCCAAACTGTATAGATCCGGCAACCGTGCCTCGGTCGAGGTAAATGACGATTATGACGAGACTCGCTAGCAGTTTCTCTGTAGGAACAGGTGGCGGGTGGCAGCGGGGGATAGCGGGGCTATGGCGATTTAACATGGAAAAGGCGCACAGTTTTTGTGTGTGTTGTCTGTTCGTGCATCTAGTTAGAAATTCGAGCGTGTATGTTTTAATATTTTAATATTATATATTTATTAAGTTAAAATGAATAGTTGACGGTGGACTATTTAAGAAATAAGTTTAGCTCTTTGAGTTTGGAGCATAAAATTGAAGTGAAGAATGCGGGAACACCTAAACCCGAAATTAATTTAACGCAGACCACAAAGGGTAAATCTAGGGACTTTATTAGAAAGTTTAAAAATGAAACATATGAAAAAAAAATTATAGAGGGTATTCCAAACTTAATGAGGCTGTTATTGATCAATTTTCTACAATTAAAAACCGAAGAATGGACTTTACGTTTAAGCACTATTGTGTAGAGTCGATAAATGTTGTGTATTTCGATAAATGATACTCGATATGATTTTAAACCATTTTATTTAAGGATTTAAACTAAAAAACACTGAAAATATGAAGAATGCCAACTTGTCAGTCTCGGGGCTCGATTCGTTCTCGTCATAAAACAGTTAACTATTGTTCACGTCTTGGTTCCGCCTAATGACGTAGCCGTAGATGGCGTAGTGGTATTAGACATCATTCGGTTTTCTTGATAACTCGTAGATGGCGGTAGTAGTATTGGACATCATTCGGTTTTCTTGATAGCTCGTAGATGGCTTTAGTAGTATTAGTAGTGGACTGTATAAATATTGTGAAGAGGGTTGAATGCGACGACGTTAAGATCCGACAGCTATACACACTAAGAAAACCTTTTCCAAAAGTTGTAGTTCCTTGTGTAAAATAAAAAAATAAATAAAAATATGTTTTAGCTAACGCATTTTCTTATTACTTTTTTCTTCCTATATTTACAAACGCCTAGGAAGTAATTGTTTGGTCGTTACACAAAAATAAAATTTTAAAGACAATTTCACCATACTTGTGAACCCCCTCTATCATAGGTCACGAGCCGCCACTGTGTTAAATTGAATTATATAAAGCATGCTGCTGAGGTCAGATCTAAATTTGACTAATAAATAGCCCGCAACGCCCGCCACTGATAAGGACATCAAGCACGCCTGATATCGGCGATGACAATGAGGGTATATGAACGTATAATTCATCTCAAAATTGTGGCGCGAACGACGTGTGACAGTTGTGTGCAATCAAGGCCCAAATAACTCATTCCGGCTCACGCCGAGCGTGTATACGCGATGACATTTGTCATATTGAGTCATATTTACAATTTGAGGCCACTTTTTGTTTAATGTTGTACTAAGTATGAAAAGTATGACAATTTCACTTTCACGAAAAAAGTACTGTCGTCGTGGATCTTTCCTTTCCCCCTCACTTTTCTCAAATTAAAACCGCCATCGAATATAGAAATATAGAATTAAATAAAACATTATTAAATCGCGTTCTTTATTTATATCAGACTGCTTCGATCAGATGTATAGGAGGTAATCTGGATCGTTATTTTATTTAAATCTAGACTTAACAGATCAAGCTCGATCTTCATTGTGTCGCATTCAGAAGATTTCTTACCTTGAAAGGTAAAAAAACATCAATGATTTACAATTTCCGCTTATTTAAATAAAGATTTTTTAAAAACTTTTAACAGTCGCCATTTTGAAATAGCTGTACGAGATATTAGCTTTTAAATGATGTATCACAAGCTGTATGTTTCTATTAAAAAAAAGATCGATGCCGTCATATCTTTGACAAATGTCTATAAAAAAACAAACTAATAACGTCAAAATGTGAGCATATATAAAACTAAATTGACGTGTCCGAGTGTTTTCCCCAAAAGTTACAGGTTAAGGCTATATTAATTTTATTCCGGACTTCTGGACAACCCTGTATATAGTTTCTCATATATTAGTTTAAGGGTAATTTTTGAACTTGTAGGCATATAAGAAGGTAATGCTTCTTACCTGTCAATTATCACAGGATCTGAGGGAGTTTCGTTGCGATTTCCGCAACTTTTCTTGTCGCAACATCGGCTGTAAAAAGAAACAAAACTAATTAGCGGGAAATGTTGATGCTATTGGAAAAAAATGGTAAGATACTGGTGAGTTATCGTTGTCTTCTTACGCCAGGATGTTAAAAATGAATGAGATGTTTTTAAAATAGTACTTTAATACAACAAGCAGAATATTTGTCCAACCATCCACATAATATTCCAAAGCAACCATCGCCCATCGCAAAGGAAACTTTCGCTGTTTACCGGCAGAAACTGGCTGCCTCTCCGAAACTTCTTTTTAATTCAACAAAACTATTTAAATATTTATTCCAATAAGGCCCGGCCTAATCCACCCCAGTTTTTCTCCGTCGTCCAATCTTCTACCCCTAAATATCTCACTGTGCCCTCGCCTAGATGATGTATATTTATTTCTCTCCGTTGCTCCGGTTTGAATTTATATTCGCGTCTTTGTTACACTGTTCTTTGTTGCTTCTGTAGTGCTTAGTTTTTATCTATGCACATTTACCTAGTTAGTTAATAATATGAGATATAACGAAAAATAAAACTTCCTTATCCACAACGACTTTATTCGGTCAGAAAAATCTATTCCTATTCGCATTTTGCAACCAAATGATGCGTAGTTTGAAGTTTATCAAAAAACTGTAGAAAAAAATTACGTCATCATCCCATTTCCTTGTTATAACCGTGTTCACGTTTAGGGACATAAAGCAATTTGTCAAAAGACTCCCTTACTTAGTTTGTTTACGAGAAAATGAAGTGGTGAATATTTCCCAGAGCGCGGTAACATGGTTTTATTACTTTTCGTCAGTTTTTGCATGCACACCTATACTTTAATGTTTTTTTTTTATTTTAACGAACAGTACTAGAGTTATTTATGCAACTAGAGCGATAAGTAGAGGTAATAATATTTATATTAGACCCTTTTTTTATCCTATTAATTATAAGATTAGTCCTAGTTTTTTTATTTTGGTAAGAACGTTTCACGGCACCCTGTGTATATATCATTGAAATGAAATTATTCATTTCAGTGGGACATATTAAGAAATATCTTACCTGCACATTATCTCGTGGGTAAGCAGGACTCTGCACATTTCGGGATTTTTGTCTTGCCCTTCGTAAATGATTGCCTATAACAAAAAATCATTGATAATTTTTCTGAAGGTATGGTTTCGGTAGAACTGCTGGCAGTAACGTCTGGCAGTCACGACCAGCCGTTAATTGCCGAGTATTTTCTATAGAATCTATTTAAATATAATCAATTCTGTGATCGCATTTCCAAGGAATTAAAAAGGTCTGTCTTAAATTAGTTATTTAAAATATAATTTTTTGCAGACGCCTAATTTGAACGATATCGGCCTAGCGATGTCTGTCTTCAAACAAGCCGTCGCGTCGCAAGCAAAAAATAATATTTAAAATAAATAATTTAAGAGAGACTTTTTATTTATTTATTTTTTTTTATGATCAAACACAAGCACTATAGGAAAAATCCTTTAGGGCCCTCTGGGAGTGGTGCGTGTGCGCAAAAAGCGATTCACGTTGGTTTTGAATCGTTGGAGGTTATATTCGTTGGGAAAAACGACCTCGGGAAGGTCGTTCCATAAGGATGAAGTCCTCCAGATGAGAAATAATGAAGTTCGAGGAGCACTAAGCTTAACCACATATGGATGGGCGTCAGTGGTTCGTCGTGTATTCCTGCTATTCGCCCTGGGCGGAATTAAGAGGGCAGAAGGTCAGCCGAGCACTTTCCATGAAAATATCTGTAAAAGAGAGTCAAATCCCCAACCTGTCTTCGATGTTCTAGGCTGTCGAGGTTCTTCGTCAGCTCGTGAGCTCCAATCAGACGAATGGCCCTCCTTTCGATGGAATCCAGTAGACGAAGAGTATGTTTGGGTGCAGAGCTCCAGACATGAGAGCAGTACTCTAGTGATGGTCGAATCTGGGCTTTGTATAGTGTCAAAAGTTGTTGAGGTGTGTACAACTTTCTGGTTCGGAAGAGTACACCAAGTTTCTGAGTAGCTATCTTGGCGATTGCCACAACGTGGTTATGCAAAGACATATTTCCTCCCAGATTGACGCCCAGCAAATTAATAGATGAAGCCAGTCCGTCCATGACTATATCCGGTTCTGTAATGTAAACCTTTTTAGAGAAATCTACTGACTGGGCTTTTAAGCGTTAAATTTGACTTGGTTACTGTCCCCCCAAGCCAAAATTTCCTCCAGGTCTTTGTTGAGGCGTGATACTTCATGCTGTCTCCGAATATGTGCGTCGGCAGCCGATGTTTGTGCATTCAAAGAGAAAGATTAGATAAGTGTGCTGTCATCAGCAAAACTAACTATCGGGTTTTTCGTTTTCACTAGAAGGTCGTTAATGTAGAGTAAGAAGAGAGTGGGAGACAATATGGACGCTTGAGGAACACCGGCATTGATGGTGAAGGTGTCTGGGTCAGAGAGCGGTCCTTAAGGAAGCTAGACAACCATGCACATAATCGACTGGGCATACCATAGGATCGCAGTTTACTTAGAAGTCCCTCATGCCAAACACGATCAAAGGCTTTAGAAATATCCAGTGCAACAGCCCGAGACTCCCCATGATGTTCGATTGCGTTGTTCCAAAGATGGATTTGTACTAATTGAGATGTAAAAGTATAAAATAGGATTTTATATTTGCGCTATTGCGGCCTTTCTTTGTACTTTTTGTTGCCATTTTAAATGGGAAGAAAATAAATTCTATTTGATTTGGATAAATTGTGCATATATTTTCAATTATATCCGTAATTTAAATTTATAATATTTAACATTAATTTTAATACAATAAATAAATTATAATTTAACGCCCTTTTATTTTATTTAAAACTATTACGAATATTCATATACATATTTATAAAATTAAATTACATCCATAGATATAGGCCTTTATTGTTAGGTTTATATAAATAAAATTATTAAATTTTGGGGAATTTTAGCATATCCATATACGGTACGAAACAAATTTACAACATTTATATATGCAGGCGTTTTAAAGTATTACAAATCAATTCTACAACAGGAACAACATACAATGCGAAAAAAACGACTGTAAATTTGACTAAATCTAATCAAGCTATTGCCACGTATAACGCTATAGTACACCAACTTTTCGTCAGTTAAGACCCAAAACAACTACTCCCCTGGCAGTATGAGACCCCGATCATTATGAACTTTGTTAGCTAAAGAAAATAAGTGCTCCTCTGCCTGAAGAGCATTAACCACATGCGAGTCCCTCGATTTCCATTGGTCAAGGAACCTTAGGGAATGAAAAAACAACGCATTTCTGAAACACATTGGTCATAATGAGACAAATTGTCCTCAAATCATCCATATTGTCGTGCTAAAACTATTTGATAAAATTAATAATATTATAACTGACATAAATAGGTATTTATAGTATTTTATAATTCAAATTATTTGTATGGAGTTTGCAAATATCACTATAAAATACATTATTGAATATTCAATTTTAAATTATTTTTGGGATATTAATTAGGCTTTATTTTGAGACTAATATTAGAAATTAATAAATAAATATACTATTAATTTAGCAATAAAACCTATAATTATGTATTTGAGAACAAATTTTGTTTCGTTAATTATTTCTCGTATTTTTTTATCACGACCACGAATTGTCAGTAGTAAACATTGGTTGCTTAAGTCGCTTATAAAGTCATTTAGCAACCCTCAATAAAAAATACACATTCCTCTTCGTTTAACAGTGACGTAGGCAAACATTGATTATGGTAAATTTTGTTTCATAAAAATTGTTGGAAATTATCATCTTAAATTCACTTTTTTGATGATTTTTCCTGGTAGAACACCCCGTATATAACATAATATTGTTCCAAGCAAGTAATTGCTGATGAAAATGAATATTTAAAAATAAAAAGACGGAAATTCCGAAAAAATTAATTAAAAAATTTAAAAAAAAAGTTTATTTTATCTGACCCATTGTTAATTTCAATATTCCTCGTTTCATTTTTACTCCATCCCTGTCGGCAACTTCCACAGTTACCACTATTTCCTTAACCCCCCAAAATACGAGCATAATTACCCCATAGGCGGAGTAAATCCCTTTTATCCGGAGGATTTGGGCCCCCAGTTCGGGACATAAGTAAGCTTATGCTACTTAGCTTTAGAACAGTTGATAGATTTTTGTTTAATTGAATATGTACAGGGTTCGTCCCTATGTTTTGGTGGGATTTAGCGGGATTATTGGACAGTGTAGGAGAGGAAGCAACATGTGTTGCCCAGGAATTCATGCATTTAAAATTCGTTTCGGTGCTTGAAGTCGTTAAAAGAAGTTATTTTCATTCAAATTGCAAGAACCTGAAGGAAAAGAATGCCCATTGCAAATAAATAGCTGTAGGAACATCTATAGCACTTAAGTTATACAGCAAAATAGCCGTGTAAGCTTTTTTGCTGTATAACTGTGCTCTGTCGGGGGTTTGTTCCAGAACCAAGAGTTTTTCATGTTTCTTTGCAAGCAACAAGAGTTTTTTAAAAATGCATACCTATTAAATAAATGATATACCTTGTATACTTCAAATGTTCCTTTTGTAACCAGAGTAATTCTATTAAAAGTGTGTTTGTTTTCCCTTTTTATCGTTAATTATTGGTATGTTCACTATGTCCATTTGCTAATTAAAAAAAAACGAAGATAGAAATCTACGGGAAACATGCAAAGATGCATGTGGCGACTTATTTTCCTTTGTATATACCAATTTATGTGGATAAATAATGATTAGATTACATTGTACAACATGTTTTATGTTTGCTATATTTCCGTATTTATTTATAATTTGTATTCGCCCTTGTCCCTTCTATTTTAACAACGATTTTCTATGAAAAGGCATTTTTTACCCAAATTACAACAAAATATTGCATTTTTCTTGTATAATATACACTCGCCGGCAAAAAAATTCCGTCACAAAACCCGAACAAACCCTGATTTTTTTTTTAAGTTTGATATTTTATAACTTTTTATTTTTTAATGCTATTTTCGTGATTTTTTCATCAATTTGTAGATCAATTTATTGTGTTTTTCCTTAATTATTTTATAAAGTAACATTTGTCGAATAAGCCATATTATAAAGGAGTTTAACAGTTTGCAGAGGCTGGCCTGCCTGTGTATCAGTGGGACGATGAAAAGTACCCCCACTGCAGCAATGGAACTCATACTGGGACTAATACCCCTAGACATCCACTAGGCTGGCTAATAGCAGCGCCTCAAGGATGATCACAAATGGGGAATGGACACAACACCCCGTAAAAATTGGACACACAAGAGCCAGGGATCTAATCAACGATGAGCTCTTGGATATGCAAACTGATCGTATGAAAGCAACATACGATTTCACAAAGCCTTTCAAGATTGACTGGAACTTTGATAAATGGACAAACAATGCATCCCCGTCGTTTGACAAGGGTCTAGTTTGGTACATCGATGGATCAAAAACCGCCAACGGTGTGGGCCCAGGATGGACATGAGCATTCCTCTGGGGACCTACGCCACAGAATACCAAGCGGAAGTTCATGCCATACAAGCATGTGTACTACAAAATCTTGAAAAGGGCTACCACGACCAAAAGATTTACATCCTTTCGGACAGCCAAGCTGCTCTCAAGGCTCTAAACTCCAATCGGTTTACTTCAAAACTTACACTAGAGTGCCATGTCAACCTAAAAGTACTGGCGGCCAGGGGGAACAAGGTGGAACTCTTGCGGGTCCCTGGTCACTCCGGGATATTAGGAAATGAAAAAGGGGATGAACTAGCGATAGCCGGATCTGCTCAAAGTGTCAGGGGCCCCGAACCGGCCTTTGGAATATCAAAACAGGCAACAAAAACAACATTAGATAGATGGTCGAAAAAACAACACCTATCTCGATGGCAAGAGTTACCTGGTCAAATACACGCACGGGCCGTAATTTTGAAACCATCGAAAATACTATCGAATGGGATGCTAACCCTGACGCGGCCCCAGTTGAAACAAGTGATGGGTCTGCTAACAGGCCACTTGCGAAAACACCTTCAACGGATAGGGATAAACAACGGATCCATTGAATGTAGACTCTGCGGCGAAGAGGATGAAACAACCTCACACATAATATACCGCTGCTTAGCGCTGTCTCGTAGAAGACAAAATATCTTCGGGAACATACAACGTAGTGACAACCTACCACATGACAAGCTTGGTAGAAGGTTACTGGACCTCATAGGAGGAACAAACATCTTCTAACAAGATCGGGGGTATACAATAAGCCGTAAGGCTGATGCCGTGATTTGAAGTTCGGGTCCTTTAAACCGACCCCCGCCTCTAACCAACCAACCAAGCAACCATACAGGGGTAAATCAAACAGTTGTTTTTTATCGTAATTTCAAAACACCCTGTAGGAAAATTGAGGTACATAATTTTATTTGCATAGTGTTTCTTGTCATCTTTGATGTATTCTAAATATTTCGTTGTTTGATTCATTCCATTATCTCATTTCTGCTGCGAGCTGCAAAATTTTAAATGAAACGATGTTATTTTTTGAAAATGTATGGGTATTTCTAGCGAAGCACGCACCAATCTTGTATTTGTTGAGCTCTAACCACCCATCCTTACATTGAGGAAATCCTCCAAGAAGTTGTCGTTCCATTTGCTCCTTTCATTGGGAACCAATTTACATTAATACATGATAATGCTGGAAGTCACCTTGCACATGTAGTGGGCGAATATCTGGATGAAGTTGGACTTGGACTGAATCATGAAAATTACATAAAAAATAAAAAAGTTATAAAATATAAAATTTGACGAAAATTGCAGTGTGGCGGAATTTTGTGCCGTCGAGTGTATTTATTGTCTAAAAAAAACCAAACTTTTTTTATATCGCAAAGTTTATTATAAATCGGTATTCTCCGATTTAATACAAACATTTTCCCTTTATTTTTATAACCTAGAGACGAGCAATTTCCTTTCCTCCGTCTCATTTTATTAAAAAAGTTCTATGCACCCGTCAGGTCCCACGATACCACATAATCAACTTTTCCTACTTTAGATTGTCGGGGAAATATCACTTAATTCCTGTGGGTCTACTCATTTTCCACGAAAATGACTCCGGGCCCCACAGGAGCACCCTTAAAGGCAGCCTGACGAGCTTCGGCCCCATTGGGGGCCTCATTTAACACCCAGAAGAATTGTTAAAGGTATTCCCATGGGAATTGTTTGTATATTTTTTTAAATAACTTTAATTGACGTTTTACGTTAGGAAGACACGAATAAAATTATATTAATTTAAACAAATATGAACCCGGTATTTCTATCTGCTTTGTACACGTCAATGTGATGACTCCTGTTATTACGAAAATAAACACAACGAAAAAGAGATGGGGAATCTGTAGGAACTGAGACTGCTTATGGGGGGGATCGAAACACGTAAGAAGGCCTTGGAAGTGATGCTAAGCCTACTCTGCTCCATACGCTCACAAATAACCTACTTTTATCTATCTGTTTCACTCTATCGTTTAAGCGTCAATATCAGACTTACGTAGAGTTAATATGAAATGCCAAAAAGTGAGTGTTTATGCAGGCGACTTGATCCTGGTCACATTTGTCTCACTTTACTGAATTAGGGAAGGTTGCTGCAGACAGAGACAGGCATAGAATGCGAACAGCACGAATTGTTAAACAAGCTAACTTCCTTCGTCTGGCGGGAATGGAAATCGAGCAACATCTGATTGGTAATTTAAAATGGTGGAGAAGACGCAGCATCTTTAAATTTTAAAATAATTTTTAATTCTCCAATCTTCTCACGAGAAACGTCGTTTCCTTTTTGGTGCAACTGAGTAATTTGTAATTGAAATATTCATTTAGTCATCTTTACTGAGAGTAAGCATCAATAATAATTTCTTTTCCTAAATCATATGGGGCCCAAAAATATGCTTGGACTTGAAGCTTGAAATATTTGCTAGGACCTAGAGCCGAGTTGGAGATGGTAAAATATTGGTTTCGTTACACTATTCGGACACACTAATTACTTGTATTTTTACCTTTTTTTTTGTTTGATTGTGTAATATTAATACTTTTAAGTAAAATTAGATGCGGAAAACACACATTAATTCATAAAATTTGAGTTTAAAGGCAAAAATGGTCGTAAAATTGTTGATTCTTAAAATTTACGCTGGGAACATGTATATTTGCAAAATTCGGTATTTTAACAGTGTTGTTTAACAGCTTTCTGCAATAATACAGTTTTTAGGTTGTTCGGGTTTGTTTATATCGATATAAGACCGCAGTTTATTGTCAATGTAGTTATGTCACGACTAAGCAATATCTTTTAAGAGGGTTAACTGCGATAGAAAGGCCCAAAAATATCCGTTTCTGTGCAATATTTTTTTCCTATGTAGCTAATAAAAGACAACTGGCAACTATGTTGAAGATGTCACTTTTAAGTGGAACACAAATTTGACATTGCATAACACTGTTGCCAAGAGCAGTTATACTTTGGCGTTGAAGGAAAAGGAAAGAACAAATCAAAATAAAATGGAAATAGCAAATATAGATAATGTTGACGCAATTACAAGCACGTATGATGTGGATTTTGCAAAATATTTACGATACAATACATAGGATTGATTAGAGATAATTTCAGATGCAAAACCAGAAATTGTCGTATCGTATGCACTATTAGGCAGAAAGTTAATGCAAATGCCTTGAATTCCTGCTTTTATTGTTGCAAATGCCTATCCTTTGTTTTCGGGATCTTTTTTTCAAAATATGAATAATCCTGTTAGGCAGATATTTAAACTACACCGGTGGCGACCACAAAGTGGCTGTGTTTGCGACCAGCCTGGCTGGTCGCAAACACAGCCACGCCGCCGGTGCAGGCCGCTCACGCTGCGGGCACTATGTTGTACACAGTTCTTATGGTCCGAGGGATGGCGTTTTCACTGGCTCGGTTGAGCTGCACTGAGTCCATAAGAGGCGCGTGGCGGAATGAGGTTCCAAAAGCTGTAGCCGGGCGGATTTTCACTTGTTTTACCAGGACACTATCAATTTATGTAACTTTCTTGTGTTCTCTTTTCCCGAATACAGAAGGAAATCGGCTACAAAAGGTGTAGCGGGGGCGGGTTTTCAGTGGTTTTCCCAGGGCACTGTCAATTTATGTAACTTTCTTATGTTTTCTTTTGCCGAATACAAAAATAAATCGGCTACAAAAGGTGTAGCGGGGGCGGGTTTTCACTTGTTTTCCCAGGGCACTGTCAATTTTTGTAACTTTCTTGTGTTTTCTTTAGTCGAATACACAAACAAATCGGCTACAAAAGGTGTAGCGGGGGCGGGTTTTCACTTGTTTTCCCAGGGCACTGTCAATTTATGTGACTTTCTTATGTTTTCTTTTTCCGAATACAGAAGGAAATCGGCTACAAACGGTGTAGCGGGGGCGGGTTCTCACTTGTTTTCCCAGGGCACTGTCAATTTATGTAACTTTTCTATGTTTTCTTTTTCCGAATCCAGAAGGAAATCGGGTACAAAAGGTGTAGCGGGGGCGGGTTTCCACTTGTTTTCCCAGGGTACTGTCAATTTATGTAACTTTCTTGTGTTTTTTTTTGCCGAATACAAAAACAAATCGGCTACAAAAGGTGTAGCGGGGGCGGGTTTTCAGTGGTTTTCCCAGGGCAGTGTCAATTTATGTAACTTAACCTAACTTTCTTCTGTTTTCTTTTTCTACAACCATATCTTTCCATTACATTTTCAAAAATTGTTAAATTCCGTGGGTGCTCAAGTGTAGTCATTACACAGAACCTTTACTTTTTATTGTTGTTATAAAATTATAAATCCGGCAACATCGCTAAAATTGTTGGGGTCAGAACCTTGTCAAATCACTCAAAAACTATAAAATCAGGATTTTTATTAATTAATTTCTTAAAAATTACTGAGTATTCCGCAAATTTTTTTATTGAATATTACTACTAAAAATGTATACTTTTAGAAAAAAATAGTAAAAATTTAAAATTCGTGTGTCCGAATAGTGTAACGGACCCAAAATATTTTATGTAAATTATGATTTACTTCCTCTTTTTTAATAAAACTACTTACAAGCTTATTTCTGAAGTTCAATTTTTCATTTGTAGTTACGTTACTAGTTCAATAAATGATATAAAAGTGTGTAAGGATTATTTTAAAGTGCTATTTACAGCTTAAAACATGTCAGAATCCTAATAATGATTTTCACCACTTAGTAAATCAAATAAAAGGGGTTTGAATGTTTTTTGTTGATTAAATGTCACTTTAAAATATTGACACATTGACAGTAATAAAAATTTGGACAAAAGTGACATTTGACAAGCACGTGCGTTTGTCAGCTGATGCCAGACGTAATGGATGCCGGGTTTGTTCGTTTGTTCATGCCTGCTTCGATTTGTTAACGCGGCTGTTTGTCTTCTTCCTGTTTATAAGTGTTCGTTGGTGTCAAACGTGAAAGCAGATATGGAAGATAGCCGTTCCGATAAGGGCTTGATGAAATAGTACAAAACGACAAAGAAAATTTATGCAAATTTTTAGAGATTCCAGATTGTTTCTATGGGAATTTGTTTACAACCTGCCTAAGAATGTGAATTGTTTATTCTTCAAAGACTATGCACCAAAGCCATCTCCTCAACCGGGTGCGTCTGACGAGAAAAGGAGGCCGTTTTTATGTAGAATTGACCAGACTAATAAGGAACACACTGCATTAACGAAATAATATATTTTTTTTAAGAGGCAACATAATTTTAAACATAGAACATTTCTTGACATGAATCTATACTAAATTTTTCTAACTTCGTTAAAAAATACCTACGAATGTGCGCACAAGAACCGAGTTATACAGTGTGTCCCGGAAACGCGGCATTGAATGGGATTTTTACATTACATGAATAAATAACATTTTAACTTAACACAAACTTAGTAATGGAAATTCCCCCGGGAATTACCATTCCTATCATGGAAATGGAAACGGCGGGTGTCCCTGTCCGGCAGGAGGCGTAATGCCGTTTTGGCTATCTCTCCGCGTATTTAAATTAATTTGTTCCAAGCGCTTGTGCATATTCATAAAAGTATATCGATGGTCCCAAGAGAGACACGGAGGCTGGAAACGGCACGTTATGCGTCACACAGGCCGGAAACATGTTTTTTAAATTTCCAGACAAGATCACAACGCAATTTTATGTTATTAAATCATAAAAAACACTAAGTAATATTTCTTAAATTCCATGCTATAGCGTAGGCAGGTTGCAAGCCGAGTGCAATCTTTGTTTTTAAACACAAATCAGGTCTTTCTTTCACGTTGTGTGTGCTGCGGTGGAAGAAAGTGCGGCATAACTTTGCAGTAACATCAAAGACCTGTCACCTGTCATTGCAAGGCAGATGGCGCCAGTGTGGTGGAGTTATGGCCGATTATTTTGAAAAATAAAATTATAAAGAATCTCTTGTTTCTTTGTTAGGGATAAAAGCTTCTCTAGAGCCTCCGATAGAGATTATTGCAGGCATTATATGCAGCCTATACCAAAGAAAGGTAAGAGAATCCTGCCTAGCAACTATCGACCAGTCAAATTGCTTTCAGTTATATCAAAAGTAATGGAGAAAGCTATTAACCAACATCTTCTAAAGTACCTGGAAGGCTTCAACATTATCAGCGATCATCAATATGGTTTTCGGAAGTCCAGATCAACTGGAGATCTTCTAGCATATGTCATCCATCTCTGGAACAACGCAATCGAAGATCATGGGGAGTCTCGGGCTGTTGCACTGGATATTTCTAAAGCCTTTGATCGTGTTTGGCATGAGGGACTTCTAAGTAAACTGCGATCCTATGGTATGCCCAGTCGATTCTGTGCGTGGTTGTCTAGCTTTCTTAAGGACCGCTCTCTGCAAGTGGCGATTGACGGATTTCTCTCAGACACCTTCACCATCAATGCCGGTGTTCCTCAGGGGTCATATTGTCTCCCACTCTCGTCTTACTCTACATTAACAGCTTTCTAGTGAAAACGAAAAATCCGATATTTAGTTTTGCTGATGATAGCACACTTATCTCTTTGAATGCACAAACATCGGCTGCCGACGCACATCTTCGTAGACAGCATGAAGTATCACGCCTCAACAAAGATCTGGAAGAAATTCTGGCTTGGGGTGACAGTAACCAAGTCGAATTTAACGCTAAAGAACCCAGGCAGCAGTTTTCTCTAAAAAGGTTAACATTACAGAACCGGATATAATCATGGCTGGACACGGAATCCCACTGGCTTCATCTATTAATTTGCTGGGCGTCAATCTGGGAGGAAATATGTCTTGGCATAACCACTCTTCAGCTTCTCAGGAACATGGTGTACTCTTCCGAACCAGAAAGTTGTACACACCTCAACAACGTTTGTCACTATACAAAGCCCAAATTCGACCATCACTAGAGTACTGCTCTCATGTCTGGAGCTCTGCACCCAAACATACCCTTCGGCTACTGGATTCTATCGAAAGAAGGGCCATTCGTCTGATTGGAAACCACGAGCCGACGAAGAACTTCGACAGCCTAGAACATCGAAGACAGGTTGGGGATTTGACTCTCTTTTACAGATATTTTCATGGAAAGTGCTCGGCTGACCTTGCCCTCTTAATTCCGCCCAGAGCCACTCCACTGCCGCCCATCCATATGTGGTTAAGCTTAGTACACCTCGAACTTCATTATTTTCATCTGGAGGACTTCTTCCTTATGGCACGACCTTCCCGAGGTCGTTTTTCCCAACGAATATAACCTCCGACGATTCAAAACCAACTTGAATCGCTTTTTGCGCACACGCACCACTCCCAGAGTGCCCTAAAGGATTTTTCCTATAGTGCTTGTGTTTGATCATAAAAACAAAAATTGTTGTATTAACAAGGAATCTTCAGAAGCCAAACAGGGGACACACACACACACTCATATGGCACGTACAACAACAACTTTTGAAGGAAAACATTTATTTTGTCTCTCTGGCCTCTCCCACCGCATAGCATTCCCCACCGCCAGATACGAAAACATTTTAAGGGCAATCCGCCCTTACACTTCGGCCCGAAGATACTGTGTTTAAGGGCATTAATTATGGCATAAATTTGCAAAAATTAGACGTAATACAACACGCAACTAGATTAAGCTAAAACAAAATTATTTTACGTAATTATATTTCGAGATATTTTTAATTTAATTATCCGTTTTATAGATAAGGTTACCGACGTTATCTTATGCGAAATTAATTATATTGCGGTCAAATAACTGTCCATCCGTGCATGTGTGTGTATACTGTACGAATCATACTTGTTGGTTTAGTGCTGCAAGGTACAAGAACTCCGTTATTGTTTAATGTACGAAACAAACTCGAACATGAAAATGGTAAAATATTAGATACAAGGCCTCGAAAAATCGATCGGGTTACCGACAAAAATCCCCCCACTCCTCAAAAAAACTGTTAAACATGTATATATGTAATTTGGGGGGGGGGGGGGGGGTGTTGTGACCCCCATGACTCCACCCCTGGATCCGCGCTTGCATAAAGTATCAGCCACATATCACAATTATATAATAACAAGACATTTTATCACTCCCCGATGACATCTTAAGATACTTTTAATTTTCTAGTTACCTTAGACGTACCGGCTCCCTTAAGGGGCTCGTTAATAAGGGATGAGGATATGAGATATAGGAAATTAAAGCGTATAGAGTGTGAAAATTAAGTTGAATTGATAAAATATGACGTTGCCAAGTCATTTTAACTAGTGTTGTGATCGCTCGAGCGAAAAAACGCTTGATTACTCGATTATTGAAATAGCCGACATCGCTCGATTATTAAAAAAACCGCTCGAGTTATCTATTCAGGCGAAAATCGTCGCTCGTCACTTATTTTCTTTCACTCGATACCCGCGCTTCGCTTGACGCCGACGGAAATGCACCGCTGTAGTGTGATCGAGTTAAAAAACTGCTCGTATATTCGAACAGTTTTTCGCTCGATAGGAAATACTCTAGTTATTTTAAAGAGTTGAATATTATGACTGTCCCATCCTTATTCATATATACCTGTGCTGTATTTGTAAAATCTAATTTTCATTTGTTTGTTACGAATAGCGATGTTTCGAATAATATTTTTACTAGGGGTAGAAACGATTTGGTTGTACCTGTTCACCGGACATCTCTTTTTCATAAGGGTCCTCTAATGAGCTGTATAAAAGTATATAATTCTTTACCGAATAACATTAAGGCCATTCAGAGGATACACTTATTTAAGACTCATTTGAAGAGGTTTTTGATTGAAGAGGAGTTTTACTCGCTCAATGATTTTTATGACTTTTTTTGAAAATTTTTATTTTTGGTTTATTGTTTTGTTCCTTAAAGTTTTATGACATGTCTTTATTATATTATTCTTTGTATGTTGATTTGTTTCTGTGTTTTGACTTATTTGTATTTTGTAAACATTTTTATTTTTGTCGATACTGTTAGTTTTTCTTTTTTTAGTGTAGGTTTTTCTTTTGAAATTATTATGATTTTTTGTATGCATTTTGAAATTTGTAATGACGTTGTCAATGTTCACTTGCGAATGGTTTTTATGGCAATAAACGTATTATTATTATTATTAAATTCAGGCGAAAACCCGAAAAATATCGCCTGTCACTTGATAACCGACCTTCGTTATACGCGCCGAGCCATCCGATTGGCGACGTTAGAGTTTGACGTTGAGCAGGTAATACGACATACGTCTCTCTTAAAGGCACATAAACGAGAAGGTGCATATAAAAAGTATGCCAAATCCCTTAGCGGAGTCATCTCGACATGGTTTTGTTTTAAGTGGCTAGCCAGCGGCGTAGTTTAGGTCTCCGATTGTCAATATTAAAGAATTAAAGGATATAATTTTAAAATTTTTATTTACTATAGAATCGAGAAAACTTCTCAAAAATAACATAATAATAGAAATTGTAAATAAAAATAACAAAACGAACAAAATTGTTAACAAAAATATATAGAAAAATTCGTTGGTAATCTTATAGTAAACATTTTTAAATCTAAACAGGAACTTTTTATTATTAAACTCAGGAAGACTTCTTGAAAATAACATACATTATAAAAAATGTTAATGAAAAATAAGAAAACGAGCAAAATAGTTAACAAAACATAGGTATCGACAAAGTTTTTGGTAACCAAAAGTAAACATTCTTAAATTTAAACAGGAACTTTTAGGTAACTATAAACATGAATTTTAAAAAATAATAACCAATTTTCTTATTTTGGCAGTCGCGTAACTAAGCTTAAATTTTTGAAGGGCACACAGTGGGCACCTGATAATTTAAAGTGGAAGAATTTGACAAGCTATTTTAAATATCTACTTATTTTATGATTGTAGATTGAGAAAGATGAGAAAAATAACCTTTGGTAAAACTTTTTGTTCGGGTTAAAAAAGCACAATAATAATCCCGAGCAATAAATACATATTTTGGTGATTTTTTGCAGTTCTTTTGTTTGGTATCGAGACACGTGGTAAAAATTCATTATTCACATTTTTGGAATTTTTTTGGTGGCTACTACAATTCTTTAGCTAAACCTGTGCCCACCCGTAGTTACGTGCCTGCTAAATACCCTACCTGATCACATGTAAACGGCTAGCCTGCCGGTCGAGCAGTCGGTGACGTCATCGCTTGGTGAATTGGAATTGCAAGCGATTCACTCGATTATTAAAATCGCTCGAGTATCAAGTACTCGATTATTAAAATCATCGGTTTTTCCCAGCACTAATTTTAACCCCGGAAAAACGATACAAAATGCCGGGCATTGATGATTAAAAAGTAGGTAATTAATACGATGTCTTTGAATTATTTCTCCACACGCCTTCTGGTAATCAAAATCAAACAGAAAGCCTATTTTGCAACAATAATCGCTTTATTCAACGATAAGGACTTTTGTACGAGGGCTCTCGGCCCTTCAAAAGTGCTAAAGGATCCCCAAAATATGATGCGACTCGATTATAGCGTCACGTGTGTGACACGTGGCATTATAAAGGAAGGAAACAGTCGCGCCCTCACTATTTCCTTATCGGAAACAGCTTCAGCCGATCTACAAACATTGTTTTGTATGGGATATGATTTACATGATCATTACTGAGACGGTTATCTGGAAAAATGAGTTTTTTTGGGGAATTATAGACAGACAATACCAGTCAGAAGGACATTTTAAGGAACAAAAAACCATAGTTTAGAATTTTCAGGATGAATCCAACTGCGGAATCAACACAGCTTATTTAATTACTTCATGACTTTGTAAGACGCTTCCTAGCATTGTTTTTACACATTTTCCCCTCGCCCTTCATACGGAAACGTACATAAAACTGATGGACAAGCAATATTAGTTATATTTCGGAATTTCATGGAACAACCGAAATTTTTAATTTACGTTACGTCATAACTGCCCCCCCCCCCCCCTATGGCATTCCCGGCAGGTATTTGCTTCACGTCAGTCCCTTCGTCTTAATTTTCCCCCACGGTGAAACAACAATTGCCACTAATCCTGTTAAGACTGTTCGTTTGTCCGTTCGTTTACCGTAATTCGATTAGCACTACATGTCCTTTCGGAGTGAGGGAAACCCTCGGAATTCGCAATAAGAAAGGGAGAAGAAGCATGTGTCAAAGAACTTTAGCGGACTTAGAATATGCCCTTATAAAATTGCAATAATATAATTGTGGTGCATGTGCGATTAAGGCGATTCACGGCCTCAGGAAGGTCTTTGCAAAATTATAGCGCCCTCCAGATGAAAGAATTCGTGATCAATGAAGTTCGAGAACTACTAAGCTGAACCACATAATACGGATGGATGGCGGTGATTCGTCGTGTATTTCTGCTGCTATTTGTCGCTGTACAGGGTGTTATGGAAATTACTTATTATATTTAAACCGGCAAATCCTGAGATGAAAATAAATTGAAGAAAAATAACCTAAAATGGCGCTTTGAATTATTGTACGAAATATACACTTTATATGAAATCTGAAAATTTACGTGGCCGCTACTGAGGACGTTCGCAATCACTAGTTTATTGAGACGGTGTTGTCATATATTACAACACAGAATTGTAAACGCACGTGTTCAGTTTTTGACAACAAGAGGTCTTTGACCCGCGTTATCACTTCTTTTTCAAACTTAATACTACCATTTTAAGCAACATACTCTCTTATCTTCGATCTTATAATCCGTTTTATAATTAAATGCCATAAAAAAATAAACCACAAAAAGTATGTTTTTGTGCAACAGAACCAACAATAGGTAATATCACAGCAATTTGAAATCACATCACCATATTTCTTATTATGAATTTTTCACAACATAAAAACAATCGGGTAATGCTACAACCAGCAAAACGTTTAAAATTCTTATACCAACATCAAGCACGTGGAACCCTCGACAGCGTCATCCCATTCCCGAGTCTCGAAACATACTGAAGCAACGATAGTTGCGCGCGGCAGGTACCCAAGCAAGGGCGAAACATTTGGTGTGATCTGACAACACTGTTAGTATACTCTAGTGACCCACATTGTTGCTAACTGAATCCAGATGGAACGGCGCGACGGTATGTGGGTAAAAAGGGTTATTACCTTAGTATTTAGATGATCGATTAAACAAAAAAAAGTTTGTAGACTTTCTCTAGGACACCCTAGGAACAAACCCATTTGAATATAATAAGTGATTTCCATAACACACTGTATAAAAGGGATATCGGCTATATTTGGTACAGTACGTTTAACGAAAATTTAATACGACTTAATGATTTCCTGGGTCGGTCCCATTGTGTCGACAAGAGCTTGGCAATAAACCAGTGAAGTATGAAGGGACGGACTAAGGAAAACAAGTAACGATATGATTATATTAATGTAATCAAATGAAATAACATTTTTTAAAAATATTACTCGTCATATTTATTTACATTTATAATGTCCTTCTATAGATAGTTCTGTTTCGCTATCGCTATCCTCATCAAAATTAATTATAATTGGATTAATTATACGATCCAGACTAATATACGAATTTTCTACAGTTATTACGTGACGGACTGAATTTTTCCAACTACCTGGGGGAATATCATTAAAGCATTTTCGTATTAATTCTACAACACTAGAACTTAAAGTCGGAGAAATATTTTCAGACCTAACCAGTGATTTTAACTGGTGCCACATATGCTCTATGGGGTTAAAAATGCAATAATAGGGTGGGAGCCGTAGCACTGTATGTCCAATTTCTTCTGCCAATGTGTCACAAACATATACTTTTTTTATACAAAATGTCTTCAAAACTTCTAAAAGATCATTTTTTTATAACTTTCTTCAAAATATATATCATTCGCCGCCATGTAGTTCTGAATCTCCAATTTTGTATTATTTGAGCTTGGAGCTTCATGCAATTGGCGACTGTGATAGCTCGCATTGTCCATTACTATCACGCTATTCTGAGGAATGTTTGGTAAAAGACAATTCTTGAACCATTCCTCAAAAACTAACAAATTTCACCACAAAAAGATATTTAAACATAAATTAAGCAACCTAACCTACCTGATGTGCCTATATTTAATTATAATTATTACAATCCGGTCCTTTCCACATAATAATAACAAACGGTCATAAATAATGGGATGGCCCAAGGTACTTTTACGGCAGTCATTAAGTTATATCCATTTTTCGTGAAACAATCTTTACTTGGGAAAGGACTATAGAAAATGTCGGCCGCATGCCTATGCAGTGATTGACACTGCCCACTCTGATATCATAAAATAATTATAATATTTATATTTTTTCTATGAAATATGCATTAAATTAGTTTCGTAGCAACAAAACGAGTGTCAAAACGGGCACAAGCGGGCATTAAAATTTTATCATCATTACTCGATTACAAATTTGACGCGACGTGCCCCGTGTTAATCTTGTTTATTATAAATGCCGGCTAAATGTAAATTTTATTATACGCCTCTAAAATGTGTAGTGTCTGCCAGTTCTATTATGGGATATTCTATAGAAAACGAAATTAAAAAAAAAACACACACAATAGCCGCACTGCGCATAAAAAAAGTGTACTTACGGCAAATATTTTTAGCTTCAACTATTAAAAATGATTTTTTGTCATACGTGCGCCGTAAGCGCCTCTTACGCGACCTCTTTTCGTGACCGCCTCTCGGAGACAGGGCTGTAATATACCTAGAAACAGGGCTGTAATGTTTTCATTACTTTTTGTCAAAAGTGCGCCGAGTCCTTCTGCCACTAAAAAGAGTGTTGGTGTGTGCTTCCAGCGTGAACGCGAGAGGGCTGTAATGAAAACATTACAGCCCTGTTTCTAGGTATATTACAGCCCTGTCTCCGAGAGGCTTGAAACTTACGGTCACGAAAAGAGGTCGCGTAAGAGGCGCTTACGGCGCACTTTTGACAAAAAGTACGGTACGAACCTCGGGCAGTGAAGGCCTTCTTACTGCCCTCGGTACGTAATGTACTATTGTATTACCTTTAAAAATTATATCATAAAATTGTTATATCTTATAAGGGAAATCGACTGGTGGGGTTATCTTAAAAAATAAATCGATAATTTTTTTAATATAGCTGAAGATGAGCATCATTGGTTTTCTCCGAAATCTCAAGAAGAATAGGGTTTTCCCTGGGCGGCTTTTGGAAAACCAGGATTTATCCTTAAATCCTGCGAGATAAATATAAGCTTAAAAAAATGTTTGAGTCACGCGTAATACCAGTGCTCACATACTGACTCGAGACAATGTCAATTGCTCACAAATCTACCAATAGAAAGGGCTATGCTTGGAATCACTTTAAGGGACAAAATCCGCAACGAGGACATTCGCAGAAGAACTAAAGTGGCAGATATCAAGGCAGGAGGACCACATAGGGTCTTGACTTGGCGCCCAAGAGAGACGAAGCGGAACATCGGTAGACCCTAGAAATGGTGGTGAGGTGACATCCGACGCTTTGCGGGAAGAAACTGGATCCAAACTGCAGGGGACAGAAGATCATGTAAGGTAATGGAAGAAGCCTACATCCAGTAGTGGATAAACATGGGATGAGAAGAAGATGAGCATCATAAGGGTTCAAGAAAATAATTACACTAGAGAATCGCCCACTTGAAGTTGATATTTCGCCGTTCATATTATTACATCTCCCTAGAAACCTGATATAATGATAAATTACGCGGTTATGTTTTAGTGTTGTTTTATTGTTTTTAATGTTCACTAAATTTAAAAAGGTTTATGTTAAATATTAGTGTTAGGCTACGGTGTTATATCCTGAAGCCCAATCGGGTTTTGTAGTACTGGGTAGCATAGGTAGTTCACTGGTTCTGTTAATTAGGCGTAAGAACAAACACAGAAATATCACTAATAACTTATCTATTTTCAACGGTTAGATATATGGGTACGGTACAAAGGGGTTTATTTTTGCTGGTAAACCTGCCTGTTTTGACTGTTAACGCTTCGGTTCACGAGTACTGATACTTGTTTAATTTAGTTTAATGTATAGTTCATCGTAATATGCATTTTGCTGTAGTCTGTAGGTCAAAGTTCCCGGTTCCGTCGGATTGCCGCGAAGTAGAATGGTCGAAAGTTCACTTAAGAAAGGTAGAAAGTTCGATATAGAAAGTTCGGTTTGGAAAAGTAGAAAGTCCGTTTTAATCCGATTCACTAATCGTGGTTGAAACCCGGTTTATTTATCTGCCGTGGTTTTTAGTTAGAAACGAAGATCGGCCACGAGGTGCCTAGAATACCGTGTCTGAACGACAGTAATGTATAGTATAGATTCACTTTATTTATACTTGTAAGTTACACTTTATTTGTACTTGTACGTTGCACTTTTTAGTTATAAAAGAAGATCGGCCGCGAAGTGCCTAGAATGACTTTTTACTGCATTGTCTTAAAATTGGCCTACGCCTTGAACGACTCTGCAATCGGTAGTTTCACTTTTTATTCTTGTAAGTTACCCTTTTGGTAAAAATAGAAGATCGGCCGCGATGGCCTATAAATGACGTGATTGCACGAGAGTCTGAAGCGGCAACCTGCCTTGGACGAGTCTTCGAGCAACAGTAGTTCTTTGGTGGTAAAACCTCCCTCAACGGAGGGGAGCGTGACGTCGTACGACTCTCTGGCCAATCACCGCCTAGATATTGGCGCTGGGTGCTGGGTGTTTTTTACGTACCATGGGTTGACGAGTATGCATAGCCCGTGTGCAAGGAAAATGTTATAAATGCCGGGTGACTTATGTAAATAGTATGTCGTCTGCATGGTGCAATTAGGTAATTATGTTATTTATTCAGTTTGATAGTTAGGCGGCACTTGAGTACTCGCCCCGCGGTAGCTTATTGATTACAGAGTTTAATGTGTCTGGGATGACATTCTCATTGTGGTCATGATCTAAAAGATAGTTTTCAAGTCTGGAATTTCATGTCAAGGCATTATGGTTTATATGAATAGAGGTGATAATCGCGTGAAATCCAGTTGTAAAGTATTGATTTTTATCATGGTAGTTTTAACCATGTGATATGGGCTGAAAGTAACGTCGGAAGCAATTTTTGACTATTTGAGCAGGACGGAATGCACTGGGAAATAAGTTTTGTCTGATATTTGTCATGTGTTTTTCTGTATGTCGTCGAAACTTGTTGAAACGTGTTTGTATTTTCTGGAATATAAGTTTATGCAAATTTAAGTATTTTATAATGAATTTATGAGGGAAAAGGGTAGTGTTTCCCCAACAATTAGGGAAAACACATGTTGCTATTCATACATATATCTTTAAAAAATCCAAAACAAAGCGAACGATAATTCTCACATATAAAAATCTAAGCAAGTCTGGCGACCTAGCTGGCCATGGAAATAATAAATAATCGAGTCTGCCTTGTTTGGAACGAGAGAAAAATTAATAAGCTGTATAGAAAATGATGGAAGATACTTTGAGCATTTAGGTATCGACTAGCAAGAGGTTATTATATCTTAATAGTATTTTAAAATAAGACATTATCTTAGAGCACGCGGGGAGTTTTCTAAAGTACAAGTGCTCTAATTGTCTTATGAACCATGTATTTTATACTACTTTTTCTATTTGTGTCTTTAAAGTCTGAAAAACTTTTAACAATATAGTAGATTTTTTCCATTTCAATTAATATTTTCTTTTTGGGTTGGCAATACTTTTACAATTTCATAAAATGTTACAACTATCAGATATGCCATGATAGAAACAAATAAACACAACAAAGCTTCTTCCCATCCGTCATAATTAAAAATAAATATAATATTAAAGTTGATAAAAATGAGTCAGGAAGAAAATAATCTAGAAAAACTTTTAAAAAGAATATGCAAAACTTTGAGTTATGGTGCGAGCGGAACATAGTTCAAAATATTGAACAAAATAATAAATAATACTATTGAACAAAATATTGTGTCGACACAGAATCTGACAAGAATAACAATTAATGCCCAGGAAATGTCTACAGTAACGGTATGGGGCATTCCGCGAGAGATTTATTTTCAAAATTAAAGTTGACCTCCTTAGCCCAAAATGTTCGTCTGTGTGTCCCTAATGACCGTGATTTTTTTTAGATTTTTTATCGCCCCGTTCCCGAGATATCCACGCTTCAATAAAGCAAAATGCGGGTTTTTGCCCATTTTTCTCGGTCATTCATCTGCAAATAACTTTTAACAGACGCGTTTTAGGAGAAAATGTTAAATGGCAAAGTTGTTCTGCTTGAATGGAGGAATATGATCCTGAGGTAGAATTTTTTTTTGGCCTGAAAACACACCTAAAAATTGCGTTTTTCCGGAAAAATAGGGAAAACCCTAATTTCGCCCAATTGAAAATCGGCCCACCTGGGCCGAAAACCTTGATAAACGTGTCGAGAATAAGCTGGCAAATTTGCAGAGTGATTCTCGCCATAGAACAGCCTCAATCTCAAAAATGATAAAAAAAATGGCAAAAAATTTAAGAATTTGGAAAAAATAACACGTGACGATCCAACATGTATCTCGATTGCTTCCAAGGTTCTTTCCCGGGAAAAATATGCTCCAAGAGTAACACAGAGGACCCCGAGAACCCTACAAAACATCCAAAAAATTAAAAATACCTTAATAGAAGGTTCAAAAATTCGAGTTCCGGACTTGCATAAAATTCACTGTCTAATACCAATTCAAAATAGTCAAATAAGAAGTAAATTCTATTCTCGCAGTTCCGAATATACTGATACCAAAATAGTAGATAAGGTTCTACCCTCAAGAACATTTCCTTGAGCATTCAATTTGCTGTTGTTAAAAGAGATGGAACATCAATGAAGTGTTCTATTTATAATATTGTTATTTAATCTTGTTAAACATTGTTAAATTTGCCAGATCCGAAATTGGATTCTAGTCAAGTAGATGGTGTAACTAATATTACAAATAAACAAGTCCTCTAGTACAAAGGAAAACGAGAACCAGAATTTCAGGTTTCTTGTGTACTTGTTTTTCACACTTGTATGATGAAAATGGGGCTGCTTGAGAAATTTTGTATTCCTGGAGGGTTTTATTGGGTTCTCGGGGTCCTCTGTGTTACTCTTGGAGCATATTATTGGTTAACGAGAACATCATGGGACATCGCAAAGTTGTTTATTTATTTTTCTAAGTGTTGAATTTTCAAATTTACCTTATTAAAATTCCCGACGCAGAGATTACTAACAAAAACGATGTAAAATCGTCGGTTTTCTTACACGAGCCCGTTGCAAACTTCCTCAAACAAGAAGACAGAAAATTAAATTCGTGCGGATGATTGACTAAAATTAAATTTAAGAAGTTAAGCGGCGAAGTTCTCCCCTTTAGCGCCGCGACGCCGAGCGTCGCGTCGGCAAATTCGCCCGAAACTGATTTTGTTAGAGGCAATTTTTAACAACCTACCGAACAAATTGCCCGCCACTTAGAAGTTAATAAATTTATAAATTTTGTAAAATTAAGCGTTTATGCAACGATTAATTAACAATGTTTTTTTTTTAAATTGTTTTAATATAGTATAGTGGAGTCGTTCTGGCGAAATCAACGGCTCGAAAATCCCTTGACGAAATCGAGTAATTTTTTTCCCCCCAATCGATACAGTAGGATCCCCTCGACATTCTAACATGATTTGTAGGGAGCGCCGCATGCGGGGAGAGGGGGGCACACCCCGTAAATCTAACCTATAACGGGAAATGGAAAATAACTCAGCCGGTTTTGATGCTACAAAAAAATGTGAATGGCAAAATTGCAGAGCTTGCCAGAGCACGTAAGCTCGAACAAACCTGATCCCGATATCTCGATGCGTTCGCGATTTTCAACTCAAAAACCAATACAATTTAATGAATTATATCTCGAGGAAGGGCGGAGTTCGGGCATCAATTTTTCGCGAATCAATGGGTGACATCGAGTACTTTGATGGGCCGGAGGCTGGGGTTGGTGGGGCAATTAGGAGGGGAGTAATTGGGGGGAAAAATATTACTTAAATGCTAATAAGTAGTTTATTAATCGAGGTACGGGGATCAGGCGATCGAAATCATCCCCATTCAGTTCCTGAACCAGTCGTATCTTAAAAGGATGGAACTTATGTTGTTTAAGGATTCTCATGATTGTTGTGCGTGAAACACCAGATACATCGGACAATTTCCTAGTACTAAGGGTCGGATCCATTACTACTTGATCTACCCTCGCTTCGTCTCAGCAGCGGATACATTTTTTTCAGGATGCCGTTCGTTAAATAAAGCCGCTGTTACTCGCGCAGAGTCGTTATTTCTAAAAAATAATTTTATAATTTCCACCCTTTCTTCTACTATTAATTTGCTGGGCGTCAATCTCGGAGGAAATATGTCTTGGCATAACCACGTTGTGGCAATCGCCAAGGTAGCTTCTCAGAAGCTTGGGGTACTCTTCCGAACCAGAAAGTTGTACACACCTCAACAACTTTTGACACTATACAAAGCCCAGATTCGACCATCACTAGAATACTGCTCTCATGGCTGGAGCTCTGCACCCAAACATACTCTTCGGCTGCTGGATTCCATCGAAAGGAGGGCTATTCGTCTGATCGGAGACCACGAGCTGACGAAGAACCTCGACAGCCTAGAACATCGAAGACGTTGGGGATTTGACTCTCTTTTACAGATATTTTCATGGACGGTGCTCGGCTGACCTTGCCCTCTTAATTCCGCCCAGAGCGACGATTAGCAGAAATACACGACGAAACACTGCCGCCCATCCATATGTGGTTAAGCTTAGTACTCCTCGAATTTCATTATTTAAGAATTCCTTCATCTGGAGGACTACATCTTTGTGGAACGACCTTCCCGAGGTCGTTTTTCCCAACGAATATAACCTCCAACGATTCAAAACCAACGTGAATCGCTTTTTGCGCACACGCACCACTCCCAGAGTGCCCTAAAGGATTTTCCTATAGTGCTTGTGTTTGATAATAAAAAAAAAATGCTAAGGACTGAACGTTGTCTGTAAAATAATTTTGACCCATATGCACCGAACCTCCATAAAGTTACTGAACCGTAGCGAAGCTGGGGCACATTAGAGGTATTTTCTACACGGGAGAAAAATCTCAATTCATCACAAACTTTTCATAACAGATTACGTCAAACATACCGGGCGTTTGGTCTCGTTAAAATCGCATTAAAAAGTAAAATTTCATATCGAGTTTAAAAGTTAGAAAGCGTATAATGCTAATCTAATAGATCCCCGGGGAAATACGGGTTCGTACGGCCGGATTGACGTGTACAGAATTTCACAATTTACAAAAACTCTTTTCTGTTTTAAGTAATTTTATTTATAAATAAACGGAAAGGTGCTTGTTGGAACGACAATCCTTTCCGAATAAACGCAAGGTATAGATGCTCCATTTTCAAAAAAAGCTATTGGCTTTTATTTTCCATTAATATACAGGGTGTCCCAGATGGGAATGCCTCTACAGTGATCTTGTTACCCTTTGATTTTGTTCTTTCTGTTTTATAAGTCTATTTCAAGGGATATGTGCACATTGCCATTTTTTTAATTACATTTTCAATCCGACGTTTCGTTTCTTTTCAACCATCATCAACTTTGTTCTTTTAAATAAACTCCTGGACAAAATTAACGCAACATCATAAATTGACCATATTTTTGATGCTATTTTTTTCTGAATTTATGATCCGATTTTTTTGCATTGTAGGTTGGATCCTTGACAATGTCATAGATTTCTCTGTTTATGATAAAAATTTAATTTTCGATTTATACTGGGTGTACTAAAAATGCTATGGTTTTTTTCCGAAAATTCGCATCACCCTGTGGAGTATATTAACCACCGAAGCATATTGCAGTTGACATTAAACGGTAGGCCCATCTTTCCCCAACATTTTCTTTTTTGGTTTACTTCATTATCTCTGTTATTAAAGGAGATACACCGTTTTATAGCGTAACGTGTTTTTATAGACTTTAATATTCAACACATTCATTGTTATATGTTTTCAAGTAGGTTTCAAGATTAAAATACTCGTCGGGCAACTGGACATACGAAACGAACGTTTAATAAGCAGTTACCGAACAGTTTTTATCAGTATGGCGAATTTTATTTGACCTTTGCAACTTTAAAACACAACATCTGCTGACACATCGCTTGCAATGTCAGAAAAAGTCCATAGTCTACTTGAAAACATTTAACAATGAATGTGTTGAATATTAAAGTCTATAAAAACATGTTACGCTATAAAACGGTGTATCTCCTTTAATAACAGAGATAATGAAGTAAACCAAAAAAGAAAATGTTGAGGAAAGATGGACCTACCGTTTAATATCAACTGCAATATGTTTCGGTTGCTAATATACTCCACAGGGTGATGCGAATTTTCGGAAAAAACATAGCATTTTTAGTACACTCAGTATAAATCGAAAATATAGACAAATCCCACGTATCTATTTATGTTTGCATTTACCGCATCTCTTGAATTTCCGCCCTTATAAAAAGTTTCCATCTATTTTCGCGGAAACTCCTCTAAACTACAAAACCATTAAAGCAACTTCAAGTTACAAACTCACCTGCTTCGTAACAGAGTCGATAAGCCTGACGTAGATATCCTGCTCCTGCCTGACTCCTGCGACAAAACAAAAGCAATATTATTAGTCATCCTGCATGGTCGCATAAAGCAGGGTTACTGCCGCCGCCGCCTTTAAGTTTTAAAGGAACATATAAAAACGCCTATATAAGATGTTACTGTTGTTAGGGGGTTAGTTTCCTTTAAAATAAACATCCATTCATTCACGTTGCTAACTACAAAATTATTAATTGCGATTGTGTTTGCTATTTGGTAAAAAGAACCCTTCAAATTCTAAATTAAACTTTTTAAATTGGTCCGTGTTTGGATCGTAAGTAACTATAAACTATGCCAAATTTCAGATCTCTATGTCAATCGGTATCTGGAGGAAACGAGGCTAGTCACAATTACGAGACAATAAAAAAATTACAAGTGCGCTAGAGCAGTGGTGGGCATACCGAGGGTCGCGACCCCCGGAGGGGTCGCAAGAAAATTTTTGAGGGTCGCCATATTCAAGGAAAATTTTTGGGGGTCGCCAAATTCAAAGAAATTCACGCCTACTGTCTATCCAGGGGTCGGGACAAAATTTTACACAAAATAAGGGGTCGCAAATGAAAATAGTTTTCGCACCACTGCGCTAGAGGATTATACAGGGTGTCCCAAGTAAAGTAGCCTGTTAGAAGTATCTCGAGAACTAAATGAGATTTTATTTTGAAAGCTTGGCTCTGGCTATAAGAGATGGTTTTCTACGTTTATAAAATATTTTGGATGGTGCGGTGTTGCCGGATCATACCGAAAGTGGTAGCAACTTCGGAATTTTAAATGAATTACCCTATATGTTATATATTTTTTGCAATCTAGGTAAAAATCTAGAACAGTTTTCTGTATAATATCATATACCTATCTTTAAGAGTTTTTGAATTATAAATAATTTTGTGATTTTTTAACGCCGTATCGGGACCTGAAAAGAAAATCGTATCTTTTTAGCGCTTGCAGCTAGAAAGCTGAAATTTTGACAATAGTTTCACAAGACCATCGCAATTTTATAATTTTGAACAGAATTGAATTCGTTTTATACAGGGCATCTCCATAACAATATTTCTGAGGCAGATGAATTATTGCAAAAATCTTTTTTTTTTTAAATGGGACACCCTGTATTTGATATGTTTTGCTAATGGAGGATCGAATTTTCTATCTAATGATAAAAATGTTCCTATACCTATCTTCAGTGTTTTCGGACTTATAGCGAAATTTAAAATACTGAAGATAGGTATAGGAACACTTAATATCATTAGATAGAAAATTCGATCCTCCATTAGCAAAACATATCAAATACAGGGTGTCCCATTTAAAAAAAAACAATTTTTGCAATAATTCATCTGCCTCGGAAATATTTTTATGAAGACGACCTGTATAAAAGTAATTAAATACTGTTCAAAATTATAAAATTTCGATGGTCTTGTGAAACTATTGTCAAATTTTCAGCTTTCTAGCTGTAACCGCTAAAAAGATACGATTTTCTTTTCAGGTCCCGATACGGCGTTAAAAAATCACAAAATTATTTATAATTCAAAAACTCTTAAAGATAGGTATATGATGTTATACAGAAAACTGTTCTAGATTTTTACCTAGATTCCAAAAAAAATATAATATATAGGGTAATTCGTTTAAAATTCCGAAGTTGCTACCACTTTCGGTATGATCCGGCAACACCGCACCATCCAAAATATTTTATGAAGGTAGAAAACCATCTCTTATAGCCAGAGCCAAGCTTTCAAAATAAAATCTCATTTAGTTCTCGAGATACTTCTAATAAGCCACTTTACCTGGGGCACCGTGTATAAGTGTTCTTCTTCTGAAAATTAGTACGGAAAAAGTATAAACCTGTCAAGGAATGCATTTTTCGGGTCGTAAGCACCATGATAAGGTTTTGCAGGGGTTGGGAGAGATTGGAGAGCCCCTCCAACGTTCGTATGCATAACAGAAAACTACGAAAACTCTTTCCCTAAACCAAAACGACCTGTCGTTTTGTCGCTTTTCCATATCCTTCCTTCCAGAGCGTTCACCGAGTTATTTTATTACAAATAAGGACGAGGATAGTGCTCCTTGGGGGCCCCGGTTGAGGTGTGCGCCCGCCAAGGAGATATGGAGACGATCTTAAGGTTTGTTTCGTTTATATTACCAATCGCGTGTAGTAGAAAATCTCGCGTAAGCTGCTTCGACGCGTAAACACGTCCCTGTTGTAAGCTGTCCTTAGTTCCTTATTTGTATTAGTTAATGTATGTTAAAAAGTTTATTTTAAGATTAGAAGACTTGCGTGTGAGCTTTATTTTAAACAGATTTGCGCAACCAACAAAAAATAATTAAAATTGAAATTATGGTTGCAGGCAGTGGCGACTCATGACCTGTGATAGAGGGGTTCACAAGTATGGTGGAATTATTTTTTAAATATTATTTCGTGTAACGAACAAACAATTACTTTCTAGGCGTTTTGAATGTAGAAAGAAAGAAAGTAATAAGAAAATGCGGTAGGTAAAACATATTTTTATTTATTTTTTAATTTTACACAAGGAAATACAACTTTTGGAAAATAAGAAAGGTTTTCTTAGTATGTATAGCGGTCGGATCTTAACGTCGTCGCACGCAACCCTCGTAAAAATATTTGTACAGTCCACTATTAACACTACTAAAGCCATCTACGAGCTATCAAGAAAACCGAATGATGTCCAATACCACTACGCCATCTATGGCTACGTCATTAGGTGCAACCAACACGAGAACAATAGTAACTGTTTTAAGACGAGAACGAATCGAGCCACGAGACTGACAAGTTGACATTCTTCATAGTTTCAGTGTTCTTTAGTTTAAATCCTTAAATAAAATGGTTTAAAATCATATCGAGTATCACTTATCGAAATGCGCAACATTTATCGACCCTACACAATAGTGCTTAAACGTAAAGTCCATTCTTCGGCTCTTAATTGTAGAAAATTGATCAATAACAGGCTCGTTAAGTTTGGGATACCCTCTATAACATTTTTTTCATATATTTCATTTTTAAACTTTCTAATAAAGTCCCTAGATTTACCCTTTGTGGTCTGCGTTAAATTAATTTCGGGTTTAGGTGTTCCCGCATTCTTCACTTCAATTTTTTGCTCCAAACTCAAAGAGCTAAAGTTATTTCTTAAATAGTCCACCGTCAACTATTCATTTTAACTTAATAAATATATAATATTAAAATATTAAAACATACACGCTCGAATTTCTAACTAGATGCACGAACAGACAACAGCGCGGGGCACACAAAAACTGTGCGCCTTTTCCATGTTAAATCGCCATAGCCCCGCTATCCCCCGCTACCACCCCTGTTACTACAGAGAAACTGCACCACTTAATCGCACGTGCGAGCAAGTCTCGTCATAATCGTCATTTACCTCGACCGAGGCACGGTTGCCGGATCTATACAGTTTGGTTTGACGGGATGATAAAATATTAGGGAGGGTCGGACCTTTTTAGTTTGATGGTACGATAAAATATTAGGGAGGGTCGGACTTTATACGATAAATAATATTCAATGAATATAAATTAATATTTTTTATTCGTTTTGTTTTGGGGGTGCACGTGCGCATGTGCTCCTGTGGAAGAACCGCCACTGGTTGCAGGTCAAGTGCAAACCTTGTTTTTCAAAAGAAACTATAGCTGCATGTTGTCACGTATGTTCACTCTCTGGGCCTTTTGAGTCTATGTATCATTGAAATACATACAACTATCTCGGCAACTGAATTGCTGACGCCGCGAAATTCCAACGAACCTGATCGAACGTCAAAGTGACCGGACAATTCCCATTTGGGATTCAACGGTCGCAACACACCAGACCAAGAACAATATTAAAATTTAAATTTTCAATATATTAATCAGCTAATGGCTTTCCTTTTCTTTCTAACCTTACTATCAAGGATCGAGCACATTTTTTTAATGATATAATAATAAACCTTCACTTAAGCCACCGACAATAAATTACTTCAGGTCTTCCCGGGCGGTAAATCCGAAACAGTTATCCAGTTAACTTAATCCAACTATATAGGAAGTCGTTCCTTGGAAACCGCAAGAACTGCGGGAAACTGACCAGGAACCGCAAATTACTTCGAAAACCTCAAACGTCTGGAGGTAGCCTTACCGGGCTTAGCGTTTTGTGGCCTCTTTTTACGGGCATGCCAAATAATATAGATAGCGTTCCGTATAAGGACATGGAAATAGTTAGGTTTTAAATCGATATTTATCCATAACTGTAATTTTTTCCGATTTAAGACAAACAAAAAATAATAAATTCTCGACATTCCCAATCGGACAAATGGTAGGTAGGTATTATTCATTGAATATATCGATACACGTATCGAATAACATTGTAAGTGATATTTTGACCAATTTCAGAGTTCAAAATAAATTTCAATTATCAAACCTATATTTCAAACTACCGCTATATTAAGTACCGTATCCGTGGTGGATCTGGACCCCTAACATTTAAAATGGATCAGTTAACGTTGAATGGCTTAATAATCGCGAGATGGACGTTGAAATAATTATTTCTTGGGTTGAAACAATAATTATTTAGTTGTGACAAACAACTTAGTTGAGTCAACTAATTATTTGGTTGTGATAAGGAATAATTTGGTTGAGTTAATAAAAAACAAAGTCTCATTTAAAATAATGAAGGAACTTACCATTGGCGAATAAGAGCTGAAGCCGGTATTGAATGCCATTATTGGTTTTTTGTCCATCTGCTTCCTGAAAGATAAAAGAAAAATTTAAAAATCGTAATTTCGTTCAATAAAATCTGTTGCATAAATATTACTTTGAAAATTAACGTGTGCTTGGATTCATTCACTGATGAAATGCCTAGTTACCTATATAAAAATATAACTAGTGTCGTAAAGGCCATATTACCGCACGGTCGACGTTAAAAATCCAAAAATAAATATATTTCCTGAGAGAAAACAATACAACTTCGACCATTAACATAAACTCGGGGGCTGTAAAGATTCACGTTACAAAACGTAACCGGAACGGCAGGAATGTAGAATTTTAGCGTCTGTGGCGTCGTTACCATGACGACGACGCCACGCTACAAAGTGTACAACACTAGCGAAAGTGAGAGGAATAAATACCAAGGTCAGTGTGGTGCCGTGCGAATTGGAGAAACATGGATAGAATGCATTTTAAAATTTGTTCAAATGTGACCAATGTTTCTTGACGAATTTGAAAAATATCTGAATAGTTACTTTTATTAAAATTGCGGATTAGATTGATTTCCGGGCTGTTCAAACGATGTTATGACATTTTCTGTTGTTTTTTTTTTAATTAAGCCAGATTATCGCCAGAATGTTTTGAAAAGTCCTATTTTCGGGCTATTAAATAAATTTCCTCACAGTAGTAAAATTTTCATTTAATCTGTATTTCTTCGATACTGTATATTACCCCTTTAATGAATAAGCCATAAGGGTACGCCACTGGTGGGTAATTGCGTTTCACGCTGGGCATTTATCATAAAAGGGCTGATTTTGAATATATTCAGTGACGGGGGGAGGAAAATACAAAATTTGATTCCGCATTGGTGAGAATTCTGATGGATCATATACAGGGTGTTATGGAAATGACGTATTATATTTAATAGGGTGACTCCTGGGGTGTCCTAGAGAAGTGCTACATATTTTTTTTCTTAAATCGAACGTTTAAAAAGTGGGGTAATTCACCCCTAAACCTACACACAACTCCTCGGCACATTCATATATAAACATATTACATTGCCCAGCTGATTAATCAACAGATGTTCAGGAACAATGTTGCCAAAATGTTTAAAAGTGTAAAACTTTAGTTTATAAAAATAAATATTTAGCTTACTTAGAAAGCAAATCCAGGACGCGATTAAGGAATCCAGGGCACAGATACTTTCAGTTCTTTTTTCTATGGGAAAAACTTTATGCTCATCACGTGTCCTGATGATAGTGTGGGAGTGCATAATAAGCTTATCACTAAAGCCGAACACTATAATTACACTTTACAATAACACACATAGAACAAGAGCACTTGATCATTTCGCAATAGAAATAATAAAAACGCTAATTTCTATGGGCCATTAACTCTTTACTAAAGATAAAATGAAACAATTATGTTAACAATTGACATTAACTACCCTTTTAAATAAATGATCTAGTCCACCTTCGGAAAAGTCGGACTTTCTTTCCAAGAACTCTCCGCTAGTAGAGCCAGCGCGGTTGCCATTTCCGAGACTATAATTATACAGGAAAGTAATATTATAGAAGGAAACGCGTGGCAACGCTGTATTTTTAAATATTAGCCCGATTGTCCATCCGCCGATATCGATCAAGAGAATCAACGTGTTATTTATTTTTAAAATTTTTAGATGTTAAATACATTATTTCCCAGACAATAAGGGCGCATTTTTGTCTATACAGTAGCACTTTAAAATACTAATTCAGATTGAACGGTACTTAGATGTGTTGTGACGCGAATACTAATGTGATTTTGTGCTGTGAGTACTTGGTGTTTTTTATAAATTAAGTTGATTTTACAAAGTCCGAAAAGCTAAATAAAATTGCATTTTTTTTTCTAAAGGGTAAGTGGCATTTATAAACTTTTAAGTTGTCCAGATCTGACGGGTGTCGTTCGAATTGCACAAATGGGAACATACCTGACCATTTATAAACTCCGCGGCGGTTCGTTCGAGTCAGTTCAAGTTTATAAATCAGAGATTGTTTCCCAGCGAACTGAACGTAAAAGTTTATAATAATGTACCCTGAAAAATAAGCAACTTGAAATCTGTCAAACGGTTATTGACTTTCTAAAGAGTCTACCCTGAAGATATTACAACACTGTTCAAGATTCACTGCCATATGTGTTTACCTTCCGAACAGGGGCACCACGTAGTATTCGTCATTTCCATAACACCCGATTTATATATGTACCGACTCACAGTCCGAGCGACATTATCAAATATAAACGGTCGATTAAGACATGAGACTGTGATATTCCTAAGATGTTCCCTACAGTACTATTAAAAACAGCTCAATTCGCTCCATTTCCATAAATCGATTCCTCCCATTTTCCTGCAAATAAGTTATCAGCGGAAACCCCGAGAACGCATTCGGGAACAAACAGGAATTAACAACAAAGAGTGAATAAATTTCGGAAGCCGTTTATCACCCCCCGGTTAAATACCGGTATCGATAACACTGTATAACGGCCTTTATAGTCAAGATTTATTAAGATACATTGACCAATGAGACGGCGCAAATATACCGAATCTATTATAGCGACGACAATTTTTTGTTGGTATACAAAGAAGAACTAAATAATTTTAAAACTTATCCCACTTCTGAATCTTTTGAAATTATATATACATGGTGTCGCACCGGGAATCAATTCGTTCTGTTGTTGATCGGATCAACTTGGCTAAAATATTTTCAATATGGTGGTACTTCAGGTTATATAGGAAGTCAGTGTTATTACATTTTTGGCAAGATTCTAGGTAGATTTCATATCCGTAGCAAATTCGCCATATAAAAATACGAACAAGAAAATAATTATAAAACACCCTGTATTAATAGTTATCAATATACAGAGTACACCAAGTAAAGTGGCCTATTAGAAGTATCTCGGGAACTAAATGAGATTTTATTTTGAAAATTTGGCTGTGGCTATAAGAGATGGTTTTCTACGTTTCTAAAATATTTTGGATGATGCGGTGTTGCCGGATCATACCGATAGTGGTAGCAACTTCGGAATTTTAAATGAATTACCCCATATGTTATATTTTTCTTGGAATCTAGGTAAAAATCTAGAATAGTTTTCTGTATAATATCATATACCTTAGGAGTTTTTGAATTATAAATAATTTTGTGATTTTTTAACGCCGTATCGGGACCTGAAAAGAAAATCATATCTTTTTAGCGGCTACAGCTAGAAAGCTGAAATTTGGACAATAGTTTCACAAAACCATCGAAATTTTATAATTTTGAATAGTAATTAATTAGTTTTATACATGGCGTATCCATAACGATATTTCTGGGGGAGATGAATTATTGCAAAAATCTTCTTTTTTTAAATGGGACACCCTGTGTTTGATATGTTTTGCTAATGGAGGATCGAATTTTCTATCTAATGATATTAAGTGTTCCTATACCTATCTTCAATATTTTCCGACTTATAGCGAAATTAAAAAATTATCTTATAAAAATATATTTATCAGTAGTTGGCTGTAGAATGGATTCATAGAAACAAAATAATGAAAAATCCATTTGACGTTATGTCTGTGTTATTGTAATAAAAATTATTCGAGCTTAGATATTTTAAGTTTATTTTATACTCATGGGGAGTGTGGTAGAGTTTTATCTAGAACTTGAAACAGAAAATTTAATGAACTTCATCCTGATGCAGCTCATATTACTCCCAAAAAGTTGATTGGCCGAGGAGGTCCATGGAAATGGCCCAAGGTCTCAGGATCTTACCCCCTAGATTTTTATCTATGGGGTAGGATTAAAAAAATGTATACAAGACACCCGTCACAACAAGGGAAAATTGAGAACATCGGTAAGACCAGCTCCGGGGTCTCTAGAAGGGGAGGAAATGACAAAGTTGACAAATGAACATGTCATCACCACCTTTCTTCTATGAATCCATTCCACAGCCAATTACCAAAAAATATATTTTTATAAGATAATTTTTAAATTTCGCTATAAGTCCGAAAATATTGAAGATAGGTATAGGAACACTTAATATTATTAGATAGAAAATTCGATCCTCCATTAGCAAAACATATCAAATCCATTTAAAAAAAGAAGATTTTTGCAATAATTCCTTCAGAAAAATTGTTTTGGAGACGCCCTGTATAAAATTAATTAAATACTGTTCAAAATTATAAAATTTCGATGGTCTTGTGAAACTATTGTCAAAATTTCAGCTTTCTAGCTGCAACCGCTAAAAAGATGTGATTTTCTTTTCAGGTCCCGATACGGCGTTAAAAAATCACAAAATTACTTATAATAATTCAAAAACTCTTAAAGATAGATATATGATATTATACAGAAAACTGTATAATAGATTTTTACCTAGATTCCAAAAAAAATATAATATATGGGGTAATTCATTTAAAATTCCGAAATTGCTACCACTTTTGGGAACACCGCACGATCCAAAATATTTTATAAACGTAGAAAACAATCTGTTATAGCAACAGCCAAATTTTCAAAATAAAATCTCATGTAGTTCTCGAGATACTTCTAATAGGCCACTTTAGTTGATGTACCCTGTATAATAAAAATTTATTAAAACAGGTCGCTTTTAACAAAAATCCAACTCAAATTAAATAATAAAGGCTTCCTTAATTATAGGAACAATTAATAATTATTTTAAGGTCTTTTTTATAGACGTAAACCTTAAGTATTTCAAACACAGGCCCTTATTTTTTACAAAACTCTTATTTTCCATTTTTCAACCACTCACGGCAGTATTTCCATTAAAAGTATCACGAGTGATTAAAATATCGCCGTGAAAGCGGCTTATCGTTATCCATCATCAACTCTCCATGTTTTCCATTATCCAAACACGATGGAGAACTTGAAAATTAAACGAAAAAAACTGTTTACATAAACACATTACTCTGAAGAACATCAGGTAGCCGAGCGCGTGTTTGGTAGTTTTTTAATGGATAACTTTTTGATGAATTGTTTTTAGGGCGTGCGTGCGGGTGCGGTCAAAGTTCCATCTTGCTCACGATCTAAGCTACAGTACCATAGCGAAGCGGCTCAGACTGTGAGCTGGTGGTGGCGCTTTCTTATTGGCCGTAGCGTCACGTAACTATCCAGCAATTGATACAGGGTGGAAGTATAGGTTAAATATCCATATGTTAGCACTAAATAAAAGATGGGAACTTTTTAGGTATAGTTTTTGCAGAATTATATCGTTGATGTCTTGACTGCAATAAAACCTCATTATCCCTTCGACCATAAAATAAATAAGGAAATCCCAAATTTTAAAACCTTTTCGAGCAGAGCCGGACCAGGTATACAAATTCAATTTATACCTATGCCTGATGCATATAAAAATACAAAGTGATTTTTAACAATTTTAATCTTTAGTGGTTTTCCGGCGAGTAATTTTTAGTTAGGCTTATTAGTGGTAGAATGTGGCGTCCTTGGAATTGTGCTGATAGGGGGGCATCTTCAAGTGTCGGGAATGGAGACTTAAATATTTAACAGCTGTTAAACGATTTAGAGAAGAAAATCGTCCAATTATTTACCTTGACGAACCATGGTTCCATACCCGTGACACTCCAAGGAAAGGTTGGGATGATTCTTCCTAAAAATGTCAAACCAAGGCACCACCAAAGAATCACAATATTACATGCTGCTTCAGAGAACGGTTTTGTTTCAAATTGTGGCTTTCAGCTAAAAACATAGCAGATTCTTCTTTAGATTACCATCAAGATACCGACGCACAACTTTTTGAAGATTGGTTTAAACATAAACTCCTTAAAAATATACCTGAAAATAGCGTCATTGTAATGGACTATGCTAGTTATCATAGTCGGCAAGCAAAAATCATTCCCAATTCTAATAATACAAAAGCAGAAATTCAAAATTTTATGATTGAAAATGATTTATATTTTGAAGAAACAAAAAACGAGAACTGCTAGAAGTATTAAAAGCTTTTAAAATAAATAACGAATACGAGTGTGACAAACTTGCAGCAGAAAATGGACATGCAGTGTTGCGTCTTCCTCCGTACTATTGTATATTCAATCCTATTGAGCTAATATGGCACCAATTAAAATCCAATATTAGGAGAAATAATATTTCTCCTACATTAAATGCATCTCTAGTAGAATTAATTAAAAACGAAGTAAGAAAAATTTCTGCAGACAGCTGGAAAAACTGTGTACAGCATGTACTTAAGGTGGAAAATTCTTACAATTGTATGATTACAAATATTCAACCCTTAATTATAAGTTTTTTAGATGAAGATAGTGATAGTGATACAGAGTTAAATTTTGAATAAATTATCAACAGTTTCTTAGAATTTAATTAATTTTTATTGTACTTGTTATCCTAATAGTTATACTTTTAAATTATATTATTTTCAATTATCATTAATTGTTATCATTATTTTACATTTATTATAGGTACCTAAAACTAAAAATACCTATCTATTTATTTTAAATTATAAAAATAAATCATGTGGTGTGGTATACATTTTCAAGCCGGCCCTGAATTCCCATTTATTGAGCTCTGAAGAGGTTGAGGCGTATACAATAGGGTTTAATCAGGTAGTCTATTTATGGCAGTAAGAGTCAACGGTATAATTATGCAACAACTATACCTAAAATGATTAACGTATTTCCAAGGACGCCATATATTTCAGCACATTCGGAATAGCAGAAAAAAGAACAAACTAAAGTTATTATAAATATCTCTTTATCTGTTGTTCTATTAAGGCCGACCCTGCTTACAGTTTTGCCAATTTTGCCTAGTTTCATTGATTGATTGGTTGGTTGGTTAAAGGCGGGGGTCGGTTTAAAGGCCCGAACTTCAAATCACTGCAGCTTTTCGGCTTATTTTGTACCCCGATCTTGTTAGAAGATGTTTGTTCCTCCTATGAAGTCCAGTAAACTTCCACCAAGCTTGTCATGTGGGAGGTTGTCACCACGTTATATGTTCCCGAAGATATTTTGTCGTCTACGAGACACCGCTACGCAACGGTATATTATGTGTGAGTAAGTAAAAAGGCAAAGAAAGAGACTACCTACCTGGTCTTTTTCTATGAACCCAATGAAGGCCGTCCTCTCAATTTCGATGGGCTGCCCCGCCCTGTCATATAGAGCTATCACAAAATGGAAGAAGTTGGATTTTCGTAGGTTTGACGGTGGCTGTTTTTCGAAATGAGCTCGACCAACAGTTGATCTGAAATTTTTAAAAAAAAGTTATATTTTTTTTTTAACTTAATCAAGATACAGTTTGGTCGGGGAAAGAATCAACGCGCCATAGCTTTACAGTAATATCAAGTAATGTTTTTTGGTTTTATCAGTTAATGAAAAAGGATAAAACAGACATCGCTTTTCTATGGAAACGAAATACAATTTCCAGTGGTTTATAAAGTTTCTAGACGAAAGTACTTTTCTATATAGACTTTAGTCACCAAATTCAGTTCGTTTAAGAACTATTGGTTATAAATTTGTTAAGTAGTGTTAAATATTGTATTTTGTTTGAATAATCTAGGATAACGAGTGCTGGAAACCGGGAGTGATTAATGCACCATCGAAAAGGACAAATTTCATCTCTAAGAACTTGGTTTCTAGTGCTCGTTTGAAGGTTAGAAATAATGTTGTATCATAAGTGAATAGACGTACATATTTTGGACTTCCATTCTGTTTATTTATTTTTCTATTTGGGTTTTATAATGGCTACATTATGAAATGCAAGAAAATTGAATAACCTGCCACTTTATGAAACTGAAATCTTATTTTTTTTATGTTGGCAGCAAGTAGGGTTCGCATTTCAGGCTTAAGTACTGTTTCGTTGAAATTAGTTTTCTAGGCGTTATGGATTCGACAAAAATTTTTCATAGAAAACTTTAAAATACTAACCTTTAACCTTGCAAATAGATCATTTTTACTAGATATTTATCTGAAATACCTATACTGGGAAATATATTACATGCTGACGGTGTCCGTCAACTAATTTCTAGTTACGACTATAAATCAACATACCCTATAAAAATAAAAGAAATATCTTCCAGTTTATGCTCCATTTCTAAAGTTTTATTCAATAAAGTACTATTTTTATTTTTAATTCAATATAGTATTAAACATATTACTTTATATATACATATTTATAGTTACTGTAGACATTTCCTGGGCATTAATTGTTATTCCTGTCAGATTCTGTGTCGACATAATATTTTGTTCCATAGTATTATTTATTATTTTGTTCCATATTTTGAACTTTGTTCTGCTCGCACCATAACTGAAAGTTTTGCATATTCTTTTTTAAAGTTTTTCTAGATTATTTTCTGCAATTTCTCATATTTCTGACGGAGTACAACTTTCTTCCTGACTCATTTTTATTAACTTTAATAATATATTTATTTTTCATTATGACGGATGGGAAGAAGCTTTGTTGTATTCAATTGTTTCTATCATGGCATATTTGATACTTGTAACATTTTATTAAATTCTAAAAGTATTTCCGACCCAAAAGGAAAATATTAATTCAAATAGAAAAAATCTACTATATTATTTAAAGATTTTCGGACTTTAAAGACCCAAATAGAAAAAGTATTATAAAATACACGGTTCGTAAGACAATTAGAGCACTTGTACTTTAGGAAACTCCCCGCTTCGCGGGCCATTTTCTAAATTGAACGCGTGCTCTAAGATAATGTCTTATGAAACTTGTATCTTAATATACTATTATAACACAACGTTTCAACTGGTACAATTCACCAATCGTCTCCAGGTGAATACTCACTTACAGTAGTCGCACTCTCTTCTTACTCTACATTAACGACCTTCTAGAGAAAACGAAAAACCCGATAGTTAGTTTTGCTGATGATAGCACACTTTTATCATCGTTCTCTTTGAATGCACAAACATCGGCAGCCGACGCACATCTTCGCAGACAGCATGGAACTATCACGCCTCAAGAAAGACTTGGAAGAAATTTTGACTTGGGGTGACAGTAACCAAGTCGAATTTAACGCTAAAAAAACCCAGGCAGCAGTTTTCTTTAAAAAGGTTAACATTACAGGACCGGATATAGTCATGGACGGACACGCAATCCCACTGGCTTCATCTATTAATTTGCTGGGCGTCAATATGGGAGGAAATATGTCTTGGCATAACCACGTTGTGGCAATCGCCAATATAGCTTCTCAGAAACTTGGTGTACTCTTCCGAACCAGAAAGCTGTACACACCTCAACAACTTTTGACACTGTACAAGGCCCAGATTCGACCATCACTGGAGTACTGCTCTCATGTCTGGAGCTCTGCGCCCAAACATACTCTTCGGCTACTAGATTCCATCGAAAGGAGGGCCATTCGTCTGATTGGAGACCACGAGCTGACGAAGAACCTCGACAGTCTAGAGCATCGAAGGCAAGTTGGTGATTTGACTCAGCCCATAGCGGCGAATATCAGAAATACACGACGAACCCCTGCCGCCCATCCATATGTGGTTAAGCTTAGTACTCCTCGAACTTCATTATTTAAGAACTCTTTCATCTGGAGGACTTCATCCTTGTGGAACGATCTTCCCGAGATCGTTTTTCCTAACGAATATAACCTCCAACGATTCAAGTCCAACGTGAATCGCTTTTTGCGCACACGCAGTAGTCGCCTACTGACGACCTGAGATTAAATTTGAATCGTACTCTTACAGGTGATGACGCGCGTTCTCGTTCTTTCCCCCTGGTCCAACTGTATGTTAAGAGTGCATTATTAACACCAAATCTTAGATAACAGTCGCATCCCGTTCTGTCACCAACACATATTGGGCATCAAAAGGGCCCTCCACAATAACGCTATAGAATTTCTCGATTTAAGATAAAATCGCCGGTCGCAATTAAACTTTGTCGCTTAGCCATATGGACGTGGGGCGACGTAAAGGGGTTAGAAAGGGCCGTCATTGTGACGAGTATTGTCCTTTTCGCTGGCCCATAATGCCGAAGTTGACATTTAAAACCCTATTTAGGGTTTGCCTCAAAATACTCGCGTCGGACAGTAATAGAATAAGCTTAGGAGGTAGATAAATGATCGCGTCGCATACCAACCGCTTGGGTTTGGGACAGTTACCGTGCGAGCCTCCTCGCACACTCGCACGTTGTGTATGGAGCAGAGATAATCGGCCGAACCAGTGGCGGACATATCGTCGGGCCAACCGGGGCAATGTCCCGAGGCCCAGGCCTTAAGGGGGCCCATTAATCAATCCAATTTAAGATTTAAGTCTATACGCGGCAACACCAAACATTACCGCTTTGTGATTACCGCGAGAATTTCAGATTTCTAATTATTAAAATTTTAATTTAATTATAAAAATTAATACGAATTGTGGTGTGGATTGAAAGTATTCATTTAAACAGTAAGGAGTTTTCGGTTAACGACTACGTATTTTTGAACTCTGTGAGCTTAGTCTTGACTATTCACTTCTCGAGTCTGTTTAATCGATTAGGATTAAGAGTAGCTTAACAGTTTGGAAAACAATATTGATATTTTAAAGGCTCTGACTGAAATTGAGTTAAAGTCAACAAAATAAGATGAAATTATGAAACCTTCAAGTTTAAACAGAATATGGCTAATTTTGACTTGCTCAAAACTTTAGATCACTTCAATTTGGCGTCAAAAACTTTGCAAATATCGGATATTGACTTACTTGACTACATCAGTTTTAGATCGCGTATACAAACATATTTCTAAAAGGGAACCCGAAGAATATAACAAAATTAAATGCGAAGCAATAGACCTTGCCAAAAAATGGAATATAGAACCCTCGTTTCAAATAAAAAGACAGCCAAGAGTAGAAAGGCACTTTGACGAACCTTCCTTAGATTACGAAATTTGAAAACAGGAAACAATATTTTAAAGTGAAATTTTATTATTTTACTATTTACATAATTTGCAATCACATCAAAGACAGATTTTCAGGCATGCTTTTCGTTAAAGAAAGTTTCCAGGTTTTGGAACCACAAAATTTGCTGAAAAGTTGAACAGAAGAGAAAAATTCGAGAAAAATGAAAATATTTATCAACTAAGTACCCTTTATCTGCTAGTTTTGTAAATCAATTCGCTATGATGTATGATTTAGTTAAACAAGAACTTAAGTTAGATATAAAAGTCAGGCAGTTTTTTGAAATTATAATAAAAAAATATGCTTATCTCGAAGGTGATTTTTTTGAAATTTACACAGCATTCTTATTATAAAGGGTTTTCCAATAAGAGGTGTTATTTTGAATAGCCCGCTATTTCGGTAGATGTCACTTTTGGAGCTGTAATTTTTTTGTCATTTGACAAGTAGAAACTACGCCATTAATAAAAATGGAACGATACACGCTTCAACAACGCATTGAAATTATTCAAATTCACTATAAAAATGGTGAAAATTTGGCAGAGACGGTTCGTAAAACTCGGACATTTTTGGGTCGTCGTACCGCAATACAGAAGTTGGTGGGAAAATTCGAGCTGTTGGGACAAGTTAGTGATGTGAAGAATAAAACCCGTGCACGTCGCTCAAGAACAGCCGAGAATATTGCTGCTGTAGCCGAAAATGTTGAAGAAAACCCAGGTTTGTCCATTCCTCGTCGTTCTTTGGAATTAAACATTCCACAAACATCATTACACCGTATTTTGCATAAAGATTTGGGTCTTAAGGCTTATAAAGTTCAGTTAACACAAGAACTCAAGCCGGCCGATCATCAACAACGGCGTGTCTTTGCCGATTGGGTCCTTGAAATGCATGAAAATGATCCGGAATTCCATCGAAAAATCATCTGGACTGATGAGGCCCATTTCCACCTCGGTGGCTTCGTCAACAAACAAAATTGTCGCATCTGGGGCTCGGAAAACCCAAGAGTTATTGTTGAAAAGCCTCTCTATCCTCAACGTGTGACTGTTTGGTGCGGTTTATGGTCCGGCGGGGTTATTGGACCTTACTTTTTCGAAAATGAGGCTGGAGCACCAGTTACGGTGAATGGATTGCGCTATCGAGAGATGATTAATGATTTTTTATGGCCGGAATTGGATGGTATTGATCTGGACAACGTTTACTTTCAACAAGACGGCGCTACGTGCCACACAAGCAACGAAACCATTGATCTTTTACGGGAAAAGTTTCCGGACCGTGTTATCTCTCGAAGAGGTGATCACAATTGGCCACCGAGATCTTGTGACTTAACACCTTGCGACTTCTTCCTTTGGGGCCACGTGAAAGAGAAGGTCTACGCCAACAGCCCAGCGTCGATTCAAGACCTCAAAGATGGAATTCGTGAGGCTATGGAGGACATACGGCAGCCACTTTGCGACTTGGTTATGGAAAATTTCATGAAAAGGATATTGTCCTGTAGGCGTGGTCGTGGTGGTCATTTGGCAGATGTTATTTTCCATTATTAACGGCATACCTTCCTCTGTATAATGAAATAAACATCCGATCATTTATCTCAAAAAATGGCATTTTCCTTTCAATATCAAAATAACACCTCTTATTGGAGAACCCTGTATTTTAGCCTGCCTGTAAAGGCGTCTTTAGAGCGCTCTTTTAGTAAATTAAAATTATTAAAGAATTGTTTGAGATCTACAACTGGCGAGGAAAGATTGCGTAATTTAGCTATATTGACCATAGAATATAAAGTTGCGTCAAAACAGATTCAATAAATCGGTTCGCAAATGCCAAAGTCAGGAAAAGACCGTTTTAGACTTAAGTCCGTACCAATATCCTTATTCCTTATATACGTATTATATAAAGTTTCCTATTTTATTTCATTATTGTTGTTGTTATTAATTATTTGTTCTTCTTAAAGAATATTTTTAAAGAATCTTTTTTCAATAAGTACATTTTATTTCTCCTACGTGTTTTTTATCATAAAGGGGCCCAAGTCTCACTAAATCCGCTACTGGGCCGAATAAACCCCAGTTCTACACAAAAAAGCTTGCAGTGCAGAAGGAGACATAGAAAGTTCATATTATCCCGGAATGTCCCAGGAAGATAAAACGACGTTATAAAAAACAATGCGTTGATGGACTTTTAATATACCGCATCGTTTATGGAGTAAGGTACCTCCTCCTCCTCCTCCCTCTCTCTCTCTCTCTCTCCCCGCATGCATAAATAAGCATAAAAAGACCATTACTAAATTAGTCGGAAGACACTCCTAGAAAATAATATTAATTGTTAATTCCACCGTGGAACGCACTTGACGTTTTTGCCGTAATTGCCGACTTATCTCATGAAATCAAGCAATTACGAACTAATATTCGCCCTAATGAATCATCCCCGTATTAAAATAATATGGATTGGTTATTACCTATTAGGTAACTAGGCGTAGCTAATGGCGGAAAACTAAAATATTAAATAATATGTTCGTTCACTGATCAGTCAGAAGTGGACAATGGATCGAAATGTATCGGTTGTCATCTGATTTGTAACCGTCATAATAATCCACGTACTAGTACGGAATTGTATGTTTGGATTATGCGCATTTGTTCGATCGCCTGTTTGTGTACCGTTGTTTTTACTGATCCGTTTTTGTTTCTTTAGTTTTGGCATGTTTTGGTTAAACTTACTGTCCATTAGTCTCTAAATATCCACTCCAAAACGAGAAACCCTCTAAACAAAGCAGAAATGAGCAAGAATAACAATATTTGTAGGTTAAGTTAAGAAGTCAATTCTAAGATTTGACAGTTGGAGGTTTGACATAATAATATATGTTAAAGTGGCTCCCAGCCCGATGAGACTGCTTATGGGGGGGATCGAAACACGTAAGACGGCCTTGGAAGTGATGCTAAGCCTACTCTGCTCCATACGCTCACAAGTAACCTACTTTTATCTATCTGTTTCACTCTAGCATTTAAGCGTCAATATCAGACTTACGTAGAGTTAATATGAAATGCCAAATAGTGAGTGTTTATTACTGTTTATGCAGGCGACTTGATCCTGGTCATATTTGTCTCACTTTACTAGATTAGGGAAGGTTGCTGCAGACAGAGACAGACATAAAATGCAAACAGCACGAATTGCTAATAATTTCACAACTCAGTTTTCTTCGTCTGGCAAGGAATATAATCAAGCAACATATGAATGATATGTAAAGTGAATGAAAATGGCGAAAGCGAATCGTCCTTAAATTCTAAAATAAAAACTACTTACAAGCTAATTTCTGAAGTTTAATTTTTCATTTATAGTTACGTTACTAGTTCAATAAATGATATAAGAGTGTGTAAGGATTATTTTAAAGTGATATTCTAATATTTGATTTTCACTACTTAGTAAATCAAATAAAAGGGTTTTGAATGTTTTTTGTTGGTTAAATGTCACTTTAAAACAGACTGTAATAAAAATTTGGACAAAAGTGACATTTGAAAAGCACGTGCGTTTGTCAGCTGATGCCAGACGTAATGATTTTTTCGTTTGTTCATACCTGCTTCGATTTTTTAAAAGGGCTGTTTGTCTTCTTCCTGTTTATAAGTATTCGTTGGTGGCTCCGCGGTTAAAGCAGAAATCTAGGATCAGAGTTCGCAGGTCCACAGCCCAACGGCCGTTAAAACGATTCGCGCACGGTGGATTTTAGTGGTATAAGTCATGGCGTACGTCATTCAAAAAATAGCGAGAAATAAAAATTCTTTAATTGGTCACAGAGCAACGAAGAACGGTTCGGCTGCTGTTTTTTTGCGAACGCTCGCCAAATACCCTTTTTCGACCCCTCTTTTTCCTTTTCGGCGTGTACAAAATTAATAGGAACAAACGAACTCGAACATTTACCACCTTCATTAACGGGCCGGTATAAATTATCGCCAGCGCATAATTCACCCGGCACAGGGGCATATTTCAGTCCTGCCGGGACGCGGGATACTCCTGCTACGCCAGAACGAGAATCCTGCAACGACTAACCGAAAACCCGGTTAAAGTTCGCAAGTGTTTATTAAGTAAGTGTCCCGTTTTTTTGGACGAAGATTATATTTCGGCCTATTTAGTAATAATTTTCATTGTTGATATGATTGGGTTGTCTAATAGTATATTAAGATACAAGTTTCATAAGATATTATCTTAGAGCACGCGTTTAACATAGAAAGCGACCCGCGAAGCGGGGAGTTCTCTAAAGTACAAGTGCTCTAATCGTCTTATGAACCGTGTATTTTATAATACTCTTTCTATTTGGGTCTTTAAAGTCTGAAAAATATAGTAGATTTTTTCCATTTGAATTAATATTTTCTCTTTGGGTTGGCAATACTTTTACAATTTCATAAAATGTTACAAGTATCAAATATGCCATGATAGAAACAATTGAACACAACAAAGCTTATTCCCATCCGTCATAATTAAAAATAAATATACATATTATTAAAGTTAATAAAAATAAGTCAGTTGTACTGCGTCAGAAATACGAGAAATTGCAGAAATTAATCTAGAAAAACTTTTAAAAAGAATATGCAAAACTTTGAGTTATGCTAGCAGAACAAAGTTCCAAATATTGAACAAAATAATAAATAATACTATTGCACAAAATATTGTGTCGACACAGAATCTGACAGGAATAACAATTAATGTCCAGGAAATGTCTACAGTAACTATAAATATGTATATATAAAGTAATATTGAATTAAAAATAAAATAGTACTTTATTGAATAAAACCTTAGAAATAGAGCATAATCTGGAAGATATTTCTATTATTTTTATAGGGTATGTTGATTTATAGTTGTAACTAGAAATTAGTTGACGGACACCGTCAGCATGTTATATATTTCCGAGTATAGGTATTTCAGATAAATATCTAGTAAAAATGATCTATTTGCAAGGTTAAAGGTTAGTGTTTTAAAGTTTTCTATGAAAAATTTTTGTCGCATCCATAATGCCTAGGAAACTAATTTCAACGAAATCGAAGTAAGATTAAAATTCGAACCCTACTTGCTGCCAACAAAAAAAATAAATTTTCAGTTCCATAAAGCGGCAGGTTATTCAATTTTTTTGCATTTCATAATGCAGCCATTATGAAACCCAAATAGAAAACATCTATTTTGACATTATTTGTCAAGTAACTGGTTTGACTGGAAAATTGAAAAAATATATTTTAGCATGGGAAACTGGTATTAGGTGACTAGATATCGAAAAAGGTTATTTGAAAAAAGTGTTTAGATTTTAATATTATGCTCTTTAGCAAAGTTTGGAGCCAAAGTACCAAAAATTATATATATTTTTTAAATTATCCAATTTTAGTTTCATAAGTTTCCCAGGAATATAATGAGAATACGTTAAAAGGTTCGACACAAGGTAACAATCTATTATTTTTCTAAACCATTGAAAACTTTTTGCTTCCTATACGTATAATCTCAATTCGAGAAAAATTCGGAAAGATGAAAAAAAAATTCCTACCGAATTTTTCCCGTAAGCACGCATACAATAAACAACCCCGATCAAAGTGGGCGGGTTTCTCGACGGTGTAAATCACGTAAAATATCGTTGGGTATTTTCACATTACGTCGCTTTTAATCGGATCTCGTTATATAGACCCCCGTGGTCAATTGACCGCTTGAAATAAATGGGCAAAAAAATCCGCGTGGTAGTGAAGACCCTGCCTTAAAATAGAGAGCTACGGTCCGGTTTATAATCCTGTGTAATTTTTGTAATTCTTTTTCGATGTTCAGCAAAGCATAGACTCGGAATTTTACCCTGAATTTTATTTTATCTCGTCAGAAACGAAATTTACTTTTTTGCTCTTAATTTCATAACGCCCTGTGAAAAAATTGAGCATTATAATTGACCTTCGGTATATTTCGTTTTGAAGTATGACCTTTTCTTAACGTAATGTTTTTTGGTTCACGTCTTTAACTCCTTTTTAAAAGAAGATACAAATTTTTAAAGAAGTCATTGCAGTTTTTCAATTTTATTCACAATTCAGAACAGCAATGCTCTTTTTAAAAATTTGTATCATCTTTTAAAAACCACATAATGGCGTGAGCCAAAACACATTGTATTAAGAAAAGATCACACTTCAAACCAAAATATAACGAAGTTAAATTCTACGGCTCAATTTGTCCACAGAGCGTTAAGAAAGAAGAAGGTCAAAATGTCAAAATATACAAAGAAAAATTCAGTTTCTGGGTGATAAAAACGGGGATATAGAATTCGTGAGATATTTTTTAGCGGCTTTTTTTGATTTAAACAGGAATCCTTCTATCTAACTTCTCTATTTTGTAACTCCCTATTCACAAAAAGAAAAAATGCACGACACATACCGAAACGCTATCGACATTAGCTGTGTTATCGGAGAAGTCGATAATGCCGGAAACGGGAGGATTTATTATTCTACCACGTTTTTTTATTTGTTAATTTAGTGACCGCTTTAGTGTCTGTTTATTTTACAAAATTAGGCACGTCGCAAGGTAAATTAAAGTTTTTTTTAAAGTCACACTTAACATTTTAAAGCAGGGATGTAGCTAAAGGCCTATTATATAAATTCCAATCGGATCAGATGATATATTTTAAACTAAAGACGGTTCCTGAGTAATAAATACTTGTATAAAATCTTAACAGCAACGTTTCGGCAAATTTCCGGGATTCTTCATGCATCGAAACGGTTCCTTATATATGTTTTATAAATTTCTATATATTACTAGTCGACTCACCCATTCTGATCGGCTACCCCTCCTTGCATCCAGCCCCTTCCAAGGGGCTCCTCCTTGAGACTCGGGCCCCTGGGCTGGTGATGGTGTAGTCCGCTGCTCGGATCTTGATGGTGATGCAATCCGAACATAAGTCCAGCCCCCGTGCGTGTAGGGGTAGCCCCTGGGGGGTAAAGCTTGCGCCCCCAGGCGGCAGCCGCGTCCAACTCCAGACTCAGCGTCGGCCAGGGGGAGGGCGTCGGGACGCCCGGGGTGGCCTCGTCCGACCGCGTGGTGGAGCCGTTGGTGAAACGCTAGAAAGGAAATTATTTTTTTATTTTGTTCGCGTTTCTACGGTTTTTTTAAATCTAAAGATAAGAGCAACAGGAAAATTAAAAATTTGGGTTTGTTCCAGATTTTCATTATTTTTTTAAATCTAAAGATAAGAGAAGCATGAAATAATTGACAATTTGGGTTTGTTTAAGATTTTTATTTATTTTTTTTTAATCTAAAGATAAGGACAGCAGGAAATAATAAAAAAATTGGGTTTATTGTAGATATTTATTTATGTTTTTAAATCTAAAGATAAGAGCAGCCGGAAATAATTAAAAATTTGGGTTTGTTCAAGATATTTATTATTTTTTTGAATCTAAAGATAAGAGAAGCATGAAATAATTGACAATTTGGGTTTGTTCAAGATTTTTATTTATTTCCTTTTTAATCTAAAGATAATAGCAGCAGGAAATAATTAAAACTTTGGGTTTGTTGGAGATATTTATTTATTTTTTAAATCTAAAGAGAAGAGCAGCAGGAAATAATTAAAAATTTGGGTTTGTTCGAGATTTTTATTTATTTTTTTAAATCTAAAGATAAGAGCAGCAGGAAATAATTAGAAAATTGGATTTGTTGGAGTATTTATTTATTTTTTTAAATCTAAAGATAAGAGTAGCAGGAAATAATTAAAAATTTGGGTTTGTTCGAAATTTTTATTTTTTTATTTTAAATCTGAAGATAAGAGCAGCAGGAAATAATTAAAAATTTTTGTTTGTTCGAGATTTTTATTTATTTTTTTTAAATCTAAAGATAAGAGCAGCAGGAAATAATTAAAAATTTGGGTTTGTTGGAAATTTTTATTTATTTTTTAAATCTAAAGATAAGAGCAGCAGGAAATAATTACAAATTTGGGTTTGTTCGAGATTTTTATTTATTTTTTTTTTAATCTGAAGATAAGAGCAGCAGGAAATAATTAAAAATTTGGGTCTGTTCGAGATTTTTAGTTATTTTTTTTAATCTAAAGATAAGAACAGAAGGAAATAATTAAAAATTTGGGTTGTTCGTGTTGGTTTTAAATTATAATACTTAATAATAGTAAATGTTGATTATTTAATTAAGTTAATGATTAATTGGATTTAACTTGGACTCCTCTAAAACACACAATATTTATTTGTCTAGTAAATTATTTGTTTTATTTTTTTTAAATTTGAAAAAAGTTCTAATTTTGTCCAAGAAAACTTTCTAAAAAAATGGGCCTAAACTATGAAACATTTATACTAATTATTATGTAAAATTATAGAGAGGTATTTTGAAAAATGTTAAAAAGGGTTTATATTCTATATCCTATATCATGTCCCCTATTTTTTTATTGCAAGAGGAACCCGAAAATATTGAACACCAAAATAATTAAAAAATACCCTGCAGATAGGTACATTATGTTTAATAGCAAAACCTAAATAAAGAAGTAGGTAGAATACAAAAATATTAATAAATAATTGTTGCTATTTTGCGGTATATAAGAAATTTTTGTCTTACAGTGATTTTTGTACCCAATTAAATTCATAGGAAGGTTATTTTCCCAAGCATTCTTGGTAAATAAAATAAGTTTAAAATTTTTTTATTTTTATTATAAAATTAATAAATCAGTTTATTGTGTCTTAAATTATTCCACAATTATACGAATTAATAAACAAATAATTAAATTAATAAAACAACTATAATAACGTAATTTTTGGGGATTTAATTTTTTTTCTATGAAGCTTAACTGAAATACAAATTTCACAAATATTTCAGTTCAATAATTTCGAACATTCCCCCAAAAAAAATGACGATAGTGATCGCGGTCACTTACCTAGGTCAACAAAAAACACAAAACCGCGACAAGCCAAAATCCGCAGGGATCCCACGCACTAAACAACGTCTTCCAGTCCTCAAAATATCAACGCCACCCACGATCACACCATAGAAGTCAATTTTTTCCACTCGCAAAACGTCCCGCGATATAAAGCGGTCTCCAGAGCGTCCAGTCTGATGTCATATGTCCCGACAGACTACCCGATTTGTTCCCTCGCGAGAGAATTCCAAATCGCGACTGAAAACCTCAAGTTACGCGGGCTACTGCCGTTATCCCATGGGAGTGGCGACGTTCCCAACTCTATCCCATTTATCTCCTCCTCTTTTCCCCCCTTACGTTCTCCCTTGCCTATTCGCCAATCACAGTCACTCGCGCCAAGCTACTTTAACCAATAGTAACATGCTAAACTACCGAAGAGGCGGGGTATAGTCACTAAAAGGGGGGAAGGAGACGTAAGAGACGATGCTATCGGGGAGGTGAAGTGCCTGGCGCCCCCTGGAGTGAACTTAAAGAACTTAGAAGGGATGAAATTTGGGGGATTCGACAGTGCAGAGTTCGTTATTTTGGAGCAGACTTCGAGTGGAGGAGCAGCGGAAATTGGGGAGCGCTTGTGCCGACGCGTATGAGCAGGAATATGAAGTTCGAGGAGAATGGGGTGGATTATTGGGGATATTGGGGAGGTCTACCCGGTGAACACAAAAAATTTAATTATTGTTATTTATTGTTTCGATCTGTAGAATTTTGTTCAAGTAAACGTATGTTAAAATTAACAATAAATTTTGAAAATTTTTTGAACGCTATTGACTTTTTAAAAAAATTTTTATTTACCACTATCGGGCCACAGAGGCAGCTTTCTCAAATTAGGTACCCTTTTTTTATTTGCTGCTGGTCGATGATGATGATGATGATGGAACCGGATTTTTTTTCCATTTGCATGATTTTAATAACTCCTAGCCTCACTTAATTACCGTATCTCTATTACTGTGTTCCGTAGGTAATCAAAGATTGGCTGCCAAGAGAAAATAAATCATCTCAATCTATCTCAATATAGATCGACATTATTTTTTTTTTAAATTTATAAATTAAATTTCTTTTTTTTTTTCTTTTTTTTTAGGATCAAACACAAGCACTATAGGAAAAGTCCTTTAGGGCACTCTGGGAGTGGTGCGTGTGCGCATAAAGCGATTCACGTTGGTTTTGAATCGTTGGAGGCTATATATTCGTGGGGAAAAACGACCTCGGGAAGGTCGTTCCATAAGGATGAAGTCCTCCAGACGAAAGAATTCTTAAATAATGAAGTTCGAGGAGTACTAAGCTTAATCACATATGGATGGGCGGCAGTGGTTCGTCGTGCATTTCTGCTATTCGCCGCTCTGGGCGGAATTAAGAGGGCAAGGTCAGTCGAGCACTTTCCATGAAAATATCTGTAAAATCCTGTCAAATCCCCAACCTGTCTTCGATGTTCTAGGCTGTCGAGGTTCTTCGCCAGCTCGTTGTCCCTAATTAGACGAATGCCCCTCTTTTCGATGGAATTCAGCAGCCGTGTTTGGGTGCAGAACTCCAGACATGAGAGCAGTACTCTAGTGATGGTCGAATCGTCGAATCTGGGCTTTGTATAGTGTCAAAAGTTGGTTCGGAAAAGTACACCAAGCTTCTGAGAAGATATCTTGGCGATTGCCACAACGTGGTTATGCCAAGACATATTTCCTCCCAGATTGACGCCCAACAAATTAATAGATGAAGCCAGTGGGATTGCGTGTCCGTCCATGACTATATCCTGTTCTGTAATGTTAACCTTTTTAGAGAAAACTGCTGCCTGGGTTTTTTTAGAGTCAAATTCGACTTGGTTACTGTCACCCCAAGCCAAAATTTCTTCCAGGTCTTTGTTAAGGCGTGATACTTCATGCTGTCTGCGAAGATGTGCGTCGGCAGCCGATGTTTGTCCATTCAAAGAGAAAGATGAGATAAGTGTGCTATCGTCAGCGAAACTAAATATCGGTTTTTCCGTTTTCACTAGAAAATCGTTAATGTAGAGTAAGAAGAGAGTGGGAGATAATATGGACCCTTGAGGAACACCGGCATTGATGGTGAAGGTGTCTGAAAGAAATCCGTCAATCGCCACTTGCAGAGAGCGGTCCTTAAGGAAGCTAAACAACCATGCACAGAATCGACTGGGCATACCATAGGATCGCAGTTTACTTAGAACTCCCTCATGCCAAACACGATCAAATGCTTTAGAAATATCCAGTGCAACAGCCCGAGACTCCCCATGATGTTCGATTGCGTTGTTCCAAAGATATCTAAATTTATGTATTTTTTATCACTAGAATACCCAAGCCATACTATTTGGTTAATGGATTCCGTTGAAATTACATCCATTCGCCTGATGGGATAGCACCAACTGACCACAACCTAGAACATGAGTAAGATTAATTTCATCTGGAGGACGCCATCCTTGTGGAACGACCTTCCTGAGGTCGTTTCTTCCAACAAATACAACCTCCGACGTTTCAAATCCAACGTGAATCGCTTTAGTCGCACCCCCAAGTGCCTTGAAGTAACGGATTTTTTCTATAGTGTTTGATCTTAAAAAAATCTATAAGATTTCTGTGTATTTTTCAGAAATGAAGCTTCTCGGACTTATCAACCAAACGATTGGCCTTGCTTATAACAAACACTAAAATTCCTAGATCTACCATACACAATACCATAAAGAAATTACCACAAGAAAAGAACCCCGTTAGCCCACATCTTCTCTTCACCCCGGGGGTATCCGAAAAAGCAGTAGTCAGAATTCCATAATCGCGTTACACCATTGAAAAATGGGCGGACTCGAACATTGTCGCCGTCACAATAGGTATTTATTAGTAATAAAACCCTCTGTTGGTAGCAAAACATTCAAACGTCGAATCCCTGGAGCCTGATATCCGTAAAACGATCGGCATGATGAATTTACGAAAAATGTTCAACTCTTGTTAATAAATGCTTATAATCGGTTTTACAGTTAAAATTTTTGATGTTCGGAAATGTGTTCGGACGGCCACAGTACAGGAGTGGACTTTTACAGTTACTTTAAAACCAGTACACAGTAATTAAATTTAAAAAGAATGAATTTTTGAATAGCACGAAGGTACTGGCACTGCATTTTGGTTAGGTAAGTATTTTTGTTTAATCGATTTTCTCTCACTATGCCCATAATACCCTGATATCAAATTTATAGTACAGTACGTTTCACGAAAATTGGATACGACTTAATGATTTCCAGGGTCGGTCCCATTGTGTCGACAAGAGCTTGGCAATAAACAAGTGAAGTATGAAGGGACGGACTAAGGAAAATAAGTAATGATATGATTATATTAATGTAATCAAATGAAATAACATTTTTTTTAAATATTACTAGTCATATTTATTTACATTTATAATGTCATTCTGTAGATAGTTCTGTTTCGCTATCGCTATCCTCATCAAAATTAATTATAATTGGATTAATTATACGATCCAGACTAATATACGAATTTTCTACAGTTATTACGTGACGGACTGAATTTTTCCAACTACCTGGGGGAATATCATTAAAGCCTTTTCGTATTAATTCTACAACACTAGAACTTAAAGTCGGAGAAATATTTTCAGACCTAACTAGTGATTTTAACTGGTGCCACATATTATGCTCTATGGGGTTAAAAATGCAATAATAGGGTGGGAGCCGTAGCACTGTATGTCCAATTTCTTCTGCCAATGTGTCACAAACATATACTTTTTTTATACAAAATGTCGTTAAAACTTCTAAAAGATCACATTTTTTATAACTTTCTTCAAAATATATATCATTCGCCGCCATGTAGTTCTGAATCTCCAATTTTGTATTATTTGAGCTTGGAGCTTTATGTAATTGGCGACTGTGATAGCTCGCATTGTCCATTACTATCACGCTATTCTGAGGAATGTTTGGTAAAAGACAATTCTTGAACCATTCCTTAAAAACTAACAAATTTTACCACAAAAAGATATTTAAATATAAATTAAGCAACCTAACCTACCTGATGTGCCTATATTTAATTATAATTATTACAATCCGGTCCTTTCCACATAATAATAACAAACGGTCATAAATAATGGGATGGCCCAGGTACTTTTACTGCAGTCATTAAATTATATCCATTTTTCTTGAAACAATCTTTGCTCATAGTGACCAAAGAGCCTTATCAATTTATTTTATTTATTTATTCAGAAAAATATCTACACAACACAAATACATACACATATCAAAAGAATACACAAAAAAATTCAATTTTAATCTGGCACCTAGGTGAGAGCACCTGTATGTGCCATATGAATAGGTAAGAAGTAACAGAGGTAAATTACAAGTAATACATACATTAACCTGACGTGAATTTGTGTGAGAATCTACATCAGCCACTGGACAACGTATTATTCTAAAAAATTACTATAAAAATTCTTATAATTTTGATAGATACAAATTCTGGCGTTTCACTAAATTTGTAAGGTTTATACAACACTTTGACATACATTAACCTGACGTGAATTTGTGTGAGAATCTACATCAGCCACTGGACAACGTATTATTCTAAAAAATTACTATAAAAATTCTTATAATTTTGATAGATACAAATTCTGGCGTTTCACTAAATTTGTAAGGTTTATACAACACTTTGACATACATTAACCTGACGTGAATTTGTGTGAGAATCTACATCAGCCACTGGACAACGTATTATTCTAAAAAATTACTATAAAAATTCTTATAATTTTGATAGATACAAATTCTGGCGTTTCACTAAATTTGTAAGGTTTATACAACACTTTGACATACATTAACCTGACGTGAATTTGTGTGAGAATCTACATCAGCCACTGAACAACATATTATTCTAAAAAATTACTATAAAAATTCTTATAATTTTGATAGATACAAATTCTGGCGTTTCACTAAATTTGTAAGGTTTATACAACACTTTGACCCCAATCGGTAAAGTATTGTAACATTTTGGCCCTAAATAGTTAAAAGACTTTCAAAAACTCACTATTTGGCTTTGGAACTGTAATGTACTTGTTGGAAACATTTCTAGTGACATGCCAATTATTTACAGGGTTTTTCAAAAATTCATGTTTATGTATGTAACATCAGATGGTATGGTACCAACCAATTTTTGACATGTTCTACTTCTGCTACAGCTCGCATCTTCACGGCCTTCCAATCTTTATCTTATTTTTTTAAAGACAAGCTCAGTATCATCCGCATATGATAGTACTTTGCCTTGAATATCTATTTCAGTTAGACTTTTCATATATAGATCAAACAATATTGGACCCAAAACGGTTCCCTGTGGTACACCAATCTGTACATTTTCAGGAGAACTAACAACTAAATTAATGTATGGTATAGAGTGCCGCAGGGTTCAGTACTGGGACCTCTGCTGTATTCACTTTATGTTCTGAATTTAAGGTATGTAAATCTCAAAGCTGGACATTTTAAATTTGCGGATGATACAGTATTAGTGTATACCGGTGAGGAGGAGAGGGCATTGAATAATGTGGTAAATGATGATCTAAATTTATATCTTAATTGGTTATATTATAATAAACTGAAAATAAATTTAGACGAAACGAAATATATGATATTTAAACAAAAAAATAAGCAAATAGACCAATATTTGCATATTAAAATAAATGGCTTAATCTAAAGTATCTGGGTTTGGTGATTGACAATGATCTTAACTGGTCCCAACACATTAGGCATCTCTCAAACAAAATACTACCTATGATACCTATAATATACAGATGTCGAAACTATCTTACCAATAAAACTAATTTGAATGTGTACAATGCCTTCTTCCTGTCACACTTTAGATATCTAATGCCAATATGGGGAACATGTGGGAAAACAAATTTTTAACGCAGTCCAAGTGCTCCAAAATAAAGTATTAGAAATTCTCTTTAATTATGATTGGTTGACAAGTTCAGAAACTTTATATAGAGAGTTGAAAATACTAAAATTGGAGATGATTCTAGAATTAGAAAGAGGTAAAATTAGTGTATAAAGTTTTAAAAAATAACCAAAGATGTAATATAAACATCTTATTGTCCAATAACATACACAGTCACGAAACTAGATCTCAAAATAATATAGATTGTGTAACTACCAGGGCGAATGTAGGATTGAGTAACCAAATAGTAAGAGCGGCTAAGGCTTATAATAAAATACCAGAGGACATAGAGATCTTAGAAAATTATGTCAATTTGTTAAACGAGTGAAATTGTATTTAAGGATTTAATTAGGGATACCTCCAGCATTGTGAATTTATTACGTATTGATGCTCGAGGCCAGTGCTATCAGGCACTGATTAGAGTATAGTATTCAGGTGAAAATACATAATTGTTTTGAAATAAAGATTGTTTTTTTCAAAAAAAAAATTGTTATCTCAAAAATATGACATTTTGACGTTCCTAATAAGTAATGTATCATTAGGAGTCAAAACTCATAGAACCCTAATAAATTTTTAGTAATGTAATCTATGGACTTTGATACCTAAATTCAGCATCTCCCATATAGTCGTCATATGGTCACTATTTCGGACCAAATCAACCTTCCATTCATATTGAGTTAGGCATATCCCATCATGAAGGGTCTTTAATAGTAAAGGGCACAGGGAGATAGATTACGAGTTAACTCCATTATGTTCGGGCCTCATCAATACTAAATGAACAGTTGTATGCGGTATATAACGATAGCATCTTATTGTTAGATCACCCTATATAATATTACATAAACTATTGTTATCGCGTGGTATACACGGCATGACAGGTTAATGCATTAGTGATTCCACGCCGATTTTCTACAGGGTGTTATGGAAATGACGTATTATATTTAAATGGGTGACTCCTGGGGTGTCCTAGAGAAGCGCTACAAATATTTTGTTTTTAAATCAAAGTTTAAAAAGTGGGGTAATTCACCCCTAAACCCACACACAACTCCGCGGCACATTCATATATAAACATATTACATTGCCCAGCTGGGTAATCAACAGATGTTCAGGCACAATGTTGCCAAATGGTGTAAAAAATGTAACACTTTAGATTCGTATAAAAATAATATTTAGTTTATCTAGTATCCAAATAGAAGTGAATCCAGGTGCCAGTACACTAGCAAGTACTCCAGGGCACAGACATCTTCAGTTTTATGCTCATCACGTACCCTGATGATAATGTGGAACTGCATAATAAGCTTATACCCACTAAACCCCATTCGGCCTCTTATTTCCAATCTCTCGGAACATTTGCACTAAATCATTTAAAGAAACAGACAGACACCCACGAGTTTCAAATTCGTTTTTTTGAAGATATGCACCTATTATCAGATTACACGCAAACACTAAACAGCACTTAATTATTTAGCAATACAAATAATAAAAACGCTGATTTCTATGGGCCATTAACAGTTTACTAAAGATAAAATTAAGCAATTATGTTGACAGGAACTACCCTTTGAAATAAATGGCCACGTCCATGGTGCTTTCTTTGTGCACATTCAGAGAACTAACTTGAGCTAGCGCGGTTGCCATTTCCGAGACTATAAATATAGAGGAAAGTAATATTATAGAAGGAAATTCCGCAATTTATTTATAAAACATCGAAAGTGGCAACGCTGTATTTTTAACTATTAACCCCAGCCGGCGAAAAGAACAGGCAATCCGCTGGATTGTCCAAAATCAGCTGTTTAAAGAAGCCGGCCGATTTTCACACGAGTTATCGGTTTCCTACTGTTTTTACCAAGTTTCAAGCAGATTTGTGTGTTAATACTTAAACCCGAGTGTAAATTATTAAGTTATTTGTTCTTTTCGCGACGGCAGTGCCCCAGCCCAGCAGTTCAATATCGATCGACGGAACCAACGTGTTATTTATTTTTAAAATTTTTAGATGTTAAATACATTATTTCCCAGACAATAAGGGCGTATTTTTGTCTACACAGTAGCACTTTAAAATGCTAATTCAGATTGAATGGTACTTAGATGTGTTATGTGATTTTATTGTGCCGGTTTGTTTTTGTTCAAGTTACCTAGGTACTTGGTGTTTTTTTTATAAATTAAGTTGGTTTTAAATAAGTCCGAAGGGCTAAGTGGCATTTATAAACTTTTCAGTTGTCCAGATCTGACGGGTGTCGTTCGAATTGAACAAATGAGAACATACCTGACCATTTATAAACTCCGCGGCGGTTGATTCGAGTCAGTTCAAGTTTATAAATCAGAGATTGTTTCCCAGCGAACTGAACTGAACGTAAAAGTTTATAATAATGTACCCTGAAAAATAAACAACTTGCAATCTGTCAAACGGTTATTGACTTTCTAAAGAGTTTACCCTGAAGATATGACAACACTGTTCAAGATTCAGTGACGTTTTTCGTCATATGTTGCTTTGTTTACCTTTATGACAGGGGCACCACGCGGTCATTTCTGGTTTGACATAAGGTCATGTACAGGGCATATTAAATTAAAGCGCCATTTCTGGATATTTGTTTTCATCTCAGGAATTGCCGGTTTAAATATAATACGTCATTTCCATAACACCCTGTATAACGATAGCATCTTATTGTTAGATCACCCTATATAATATTACATAAACTATTGTTATCGCGTGATATGCCCGGCATGACAGGTTAATGCATTAGTGATTCCATGCCGATTTTCTATAAATAAATTTCTTTTAGAAACCGGTCCGTACCTGAACTGACGAGCGTTCGTAAAATATGCATGAAATCGAAATTGAGTGAGATGTTAGGTAGGCACAGGTTGTAAATCAATTTTTCAATATCGCCGAACAGGCTAACAGCGTGTGAAAACGCGCCCTGTTTCCACGAAACACGAGAATGATGTGCGGAAAAAGAAAAATGGGATAACCTGTCTGATTACATAAAGTCACTTGTAGATTGGGAAAAATAACTCTTATGATTTACAAGTATTCTGAAACGAGAATCTGGCGCTATCCGCTTTCAAACAGAAGTAAAAATAGAACGCATGCACGAAAACGTGTTTGTTAATTTAAAAAAAAAAACCGTAATCGCGCCACCAATTACAGAGCTAAGAAATTAACACCCCCTCGGAGATAATATAAAACACAAACGGACAGAAAGTCGAACGAGAACAAACAAAAAGCAACCGCCAGTGTTGTAGAATAAAGCGTTATAAAGCGTGCCCATATCAGAAGCAATCGGCCTCAGTAAACATAATACACCAATTTGCTGGCGTTGCGTTTAAGGAGAGCCAGTGCCGTAGGTAAAATATTGTTAAACACAGAGAAAATAACAAACATTTAAGACGGCACTTTATAATAAACATTCCTGGATTTGCAATTGTAACACCTTGGATGTCCTAAAGAAAGCCTCTATGCTTTTTTCTATTTGGGTTTCATAATGGCTACATTATGAAATGCAAAAAAATTGAATAACTTGACACTTTATGGAACTGAACTTTTTTTTATGTTGGCAACAACTTAGTTTTCTAGGCAGTATGGATTCGACAGAAATTTGTTATAGAAAACTTTAAAGTACTAACCTTTAACCTTGCAAATAGATCATTTTGACTAGATATTTATCCGAAATACCTATACTCGGAACTATATAACATGCTGACGGTGTCCGTCAACTAATTTCTAGTCACAACTATAAAACAACATAACCTAAAAATAATAGAAATATTTTCCAGTTTATGCTCTATTTCTAAAGTTTTATTCAATACAGTACTATTTTTATTTGTAATTCAATATAGTATTATACACATTACTTGATATATACATATTTATAGTTACTGTAGACATTTCCTGGGCATTACTTGTTATTCCTGTCAGATTCTGTGTAGACACAATATTTTGTTCAGTAGGATTATTTATTATTTTGTTCAATATTTTGAACTTTGTTCTGCTCGCACCAAAACTCAAAGTTTTCCATATTCTTCTTAAAAGTTTTTCTAGATTATTTTCTGCAATTTCTCGTATCGCTGACGGAGTACAACTTTCTTCCTGACTCATTTTTACTAACTTTAATAATATATTTATTTTTAGTTATGACGGATGGGAAGAAGCTTTGTGGTGTTCAATTGTTTCTAATCATGGCATATTTGATACTTGTAACATTTTATGAAATTGTAAAAGTATTGCCAATCCAAAAAGAAAATATTAATTCAAATAGAAAAAATCTACTATATTATTTAAAGTTTTTCAGACTTTAAAGAGCCAAATAGAAAAAGTATTATAAAATACAGGGTTCATAAGACAATTCGAGCACTTCTACTTTAGAAAACTCCCCGCTTCGCGGGTCGTTTTCTAAATTAAACGCGTGTTCTAAGATAATGTCTTATGAAATTTGTATTTCAATATACTATTTCTTAAATCGAATGTATAAATAGTTCTTAAATAACAACATTACGCCACGTACCACCCCATTCACGTCTGTTTTCAGTTAACAAGGCGCATGTAGGTGAGAAGGCTAACAGTGATACCAGATCGCAACGCGTATCTCGACCTTGGTCGTTGGAAACAGTTGCTGAAACGCTGCTTCAGTCTTAAATATAGTAAGTCATCTCGATAATAACCTGTACATATACGTACTTCCAAGCGGCCATTAAGCTTATTATTATTACTATAAAAAACGTATAATTTCATAGTTTTTATCGGTTTTCTACTGATTTACTAAAAAATTTTTTTTCAGATTTCTCCACCACTGACCGATGCTATTCTTTCGCCTCGTGCGCTTGCAATTTTCTTCCTCCATGGTCCTCCTCGCCGACAATCGGCCATTCTTACACTCGCCGTGGGAATTACACACACACACACACACAGCCATGGCAAATGGTTATTGCTTCACGCCGTCCTCGCCGTATTGACTCTTGGCGTAATGCTCCAGGTATATTGGCAATAAAGGCCGGCAGTAAAGGTGCCGCGGAACAGCCAATATATAATCGTAACATCCGACAAACCATATTTATTCAATTTTTCTTATAGGAACATATCGGCGAAGCGTAAAATTTTTTGTGATCAAGACATGACCAATTTTTTTTGCGATATCATTCACGAAAGCTAAAAATAACCCCGAAAAGACGTAACATTTACCACTTCACAACAACCATCAGCAAACAACAACTTGTGAATATAAACGAGACGGGATGGGAGCTTAAAACAAAAGCCGAACGTATCGTGATGGATCGGCCAAGTAGGCCGGGGATTTGGTAAACCTCAACAGGATCCTGCACTCGGCCACGTGATTATTCGGGAGAGCTCCTGCGAGAATGTAAACTTTGTACTGTTTACGGCGGTTTCGGCGCTTTCTGGTGGATACGAGGATAATTTAAAAAAATATTTTAATTTCATAATTCATCTGACTGACTCTTCGTCGAAGTCGAATAAATGATAACCAAGTACTAAATTACGTTACTAGTGTGGTAATAATTACTTTACCATACTACTAGCTGTAGATATATGAACCTTCTTCCGTCAAAGTCGAATAAATTATAACCAGGTATAATTTTGCTTTAACAAACTACTAAATTACATTACTAGTGTGGTAACAATTACTTTACCATACTCCTAGTTGTAGATACATGCACCTTCTTCCGTCAAAGTCGAATAAATTATAACCAGGTATGATTTCACGTTAACAAACGACTAAATTACGTTACTAGTGTGGTAATAAATACTTTACGATTCTACTAGCTGTAGATACATGAACCTTCTTCGTCGAAGTGGAATAAATGATAACCAGGTATAATTTCACTTCAACAAACTACTAAATTACATTACTAGTGTGGTAATAATTACTTTACCATACTACTAGCTGTAGATACATGAACCTTCCTCGTCAAAGTCGATTAATTGATAACCAGGTATAATTTCACTTTAACAAACTACTAAATTACATTACTAGTATGGTAATGATTACTTTACCATACTACTAGCTGTAGATACATGCACCTTCTTCCGTCATAGTCGAGTAAACTATAACCAGGTATAATTTAACGTTAACAAACTACTAAATTACGTTACTAGTATGGTAATAATTACTTTACCATACTACTAGCTGTAGATACATGAACCTTCTTCGTCAAAGTCGATTAATTGATAACCAGGTATAATTTCACTTTAACAAACTACTAAATTACATTACTAGTGTGGTAATGATTACTTATTTACCATACTACTAGCTGTAGATACATGCACCTTCTTCCGTCAAAGTCGAATAAATGATAACCAGGTATAATTTCACGTTAACAAACTACTAAATTACGTTACTAGTATGGTAATAATTACTTTACCATACCACTACATTACATGACTAATGCAATAATGTCTTCTTCACCGATAGAGCAAAAAATCCTTAAACTCATTCCCCAGCATGAATAAATCGTAGGAAGGCAATGCTAATTTACAAGACAGAGTGGAGACATTTGTTCGGGGGTGTCTTTACATTAAAGAACAATTAAAAGAAATTTATAAGGGTTGTAAAAATTCTTAGGGGAAGAAATTAAGGCATGAATGCAGACTGTCGTTTAATGGGTAATATAAAATTAAATTAAAAGTAAAACAGGAAATGTTGGAAAGGATTTTAGAGCGATCAGAATAAGAGAAACAATATTATATGCGGTATTTTTATGTATTAGACTCATTTCGGCATGACAAAAACTCGTCGGCATTGACGGTGATCGATGAATTTGACTAATTAGGCCTTAAATCTTCGTCCTCGGTTCGAAATCGATACAGTTTGCTCTATGAACATCGAATTTTTGGTTTTTTGATCAGCGGTCACGAATTTTGCTTCTATGAACACTTTAAACTGCGCCTTGGGCAGCTTGGACCTGTAACTGTCGGAACCTCTGTCGATTAGCTTGCCGATGTCATCATCACCATCTTCCTTCGAGACGTAGATAACATTTTAAACGTAAAAATCTACTAATTTTTTTTCACGTCTCGATCAAACCTGCACCGAAACCAAATAACAATCAACTTGATTGGAGGCGGTAAACCCTCAAAATGGCCCTTCAGGGCCCATGTAGCCACTTTCTTTTGTTTGTTCGGCCACTCTCTTAACCCGATCGGCCCTTTTTCCGGACGCGTGTCGGGCCGCGGCCAGATTGGAGATTGGACTTGATAAAATAACCAATAAAATAAGCAGGTAAGATAGACAGGACCGGACTTTATCTTCCATCGAAAACAAACATACAGGGTGTTATGGAAATGACGTATTATATTTAAATGGGTGACTCCTGGGGTGTCCTAGAGAAGCGCTACATATTTTTTTTTTCAAATCGAACGTTTAAAAAGTGGGGTAATTTATCCATAAACCCACACACAACTCCTCGGCACAGTCACATTACACTGAGCAGCTGTGTAATAAACAGATGTTCTAGCGCAATGTTGCCAAATTGTTCGTGTAAAACTTTAGATTCTTATAAAAATAAATATTTAGCTACCTAGTATCCAAATAGAAGTGAATCCAGGTGCCAGTATACTAGCAAGTAATCCAGGGCACATAAATCTTCAGTTTTTTTGGTTTTAGTGGTTAAAGCTTATACCCTAGTAAAACCCCTTCGGCGTTTTTCTTCCAATCTCAGAACATGACCAGGTATATCGTCAGAGACACAGAACACATAGTGAAACACTGAACAAATTACCATAAATCACTTAAAGAACCACACATATGTTTCAAATTAGATTTTTGAATTTTTGTCACACAAAATCGCTACACACTAATGCATTCTTTAACAAACACACAAATAGGAGATAGGACACAAATTGGCACTTTATAAACTAAAACGTTCAGCAATTATTTTATCTGCTGCATCCAATATCTTATATCGCAACTGATCCATCCTGACTTTATAAACTATTTCTTTATTCATCGTACCCCATAGAAAAAAATTGCATGATGTAAGATCCGGTGATCTTGCGATTTCCAGTCTCTTACTAAAGGAACATTTTCTAATATGCCTTCGACTTGATTTTCTGGAACATTTTCACACTTATTCGCACTGTACAGTCGATTAAATATCCCGAAAAAAAATTTTCGCGCGAAGCCGCAGCTTGTTGTCAAGCAAATGTCAACTTCTAACCTTCTGTCGATTTATACTAGAGAAGTGGCTAATCTTTGGTTTTAAAATCCAGCTGTGAAACGATCGATTTAATTTTTTTTAGCTTTTCGAATGAAATAAAGCACCAGAGCAGCGATTAACAAGTTTTTTAATCTTTATTGGCATCTACAGCAGTGAAGGAAAACAATAAATAAGTGCTGTAGATTATTATAATTATTTATTTCAACCTTTTTTGGTGAATCCGCTGGAATCTACCGGAAAACATGCATTGGATTAATACATTTTCAGTTCAGATGTCATTTTTAATTCGAAGAAATGTTATTTACATTTTACAATGTGTTTTTTTAATTAAAAACAAAAGTTCATACAAATCTAGGCGAGACAACCCAATGTTAATAAAAAACGATGTCTCCAAGTGAATTTTGTGTGTGTTTTGGCCAGTGTTCATGTGAAGTTTTCCGATTATGGTTATTGGTTATGTGATGTGCCGGTTTCTTTACTAAAACGCTGTATAAGTTTTTATAGAAATTGACATTAATTTTTAAATAAGACCGACAAGGTAAGTGTATGTGTGTGGCCTAAATAAAATTACATTAAAAAATTGACATTTGACCTAGTTACGTAGTTGCGTATTTCAAACTTAAAGAGTGTAAGGTGTAATTCTGGCAACACCGGTGAGAATTCGGATGTGCCGCAGTGCCGTACAGAAGTTTTCCTGGTTTGACGTCAGGTCATTTTTACCGCTGAATGAATTGAAAGCGCCATTTAAGGATATTTTTCTTCAATTTGTATTCATCTCAGGAATTGCCGGTTTAAATATAATACGTCATTTCCATAACACCCTGTATATAGCATTATTTACTAGAACGTTTAAAATTCAATAGATCATGAAATTTACAACTTTCGTTGGCCAATTGTGTTTGCACTCAATGTGCAATAATTAGTAGAAATAACAATTTGATTATTTTGAACTTTTCACACATAAATTCAATTTTTTCGATTTAAACATTTTCTCGTTGATAAAAAAAACGAATTTGTTGTAAGAATCGACTGTTATTTATCGCTTGATCTATTTCTTTATCTTTGTTTTATTACTTTTTTTTTTTTTTTGATACACTACGCATTCACCTATAGTTTTCTTAATATACGAAAGTACCCACCACCTCCGGTCCTGCACCCTTTGGGCGGCGTCGCGGCACGTCCCCCGACGCCACGTGCGGCGTCGCCTGTCCCAAAAGGGCGCGATAACTGCCCACGACGCGCCGCGACGCCGTAAGCAGAGCCCATAACAGTTACCGTTTGTGCCCAGGTTTAACGGTAATGAGCGGTAACAAACCCACGGAAATTACCCGATAATCGTAAGAGAACGGATTTTGGTAAGGATTATGTGTTAATTTAAAGTTTAGACAAGGAGGGAATGTTACGTGCTGGCTAGTCGATTTGTTTTTTACGAGCATTAGTCAGAAATACTGGCGTTAAGTTCCTGTATGTTGGTAATGCTCCTTCAATGCTTACACCTACAATCAACGTATCACCTTTTTCTCCACACAAACCCACATTCACCACGGGACCTGATCTTATCCCAGCATTTTTCATAAGGGACTGCAGGTTTGTTCTGGCGAAATCTCTTATGATGAATTTATTTCCATATGGAAAGTGTCAAAGGTTTGTTCGGTTTATAAAAAGGGTGAGCGATCAGAGTAATTTTTGTAAAATTTTTGAATTTCTCCCTCATAACTCTATATTTCCTTTATTGAAAAATTTAATATCACCAACTCAACATGGTTCCTACAAGGGTAGAGCTGCAGTCTCAAATCTATGGTAATTACTCAGGATATTACACAGTCAATTGATAAAGGTTCTCAAATTAGATGTAATTTATTTGGACTTCACTAAAGCCTTCGACCGACTTCTTGACCATAGACTGTTACTTAAGAAACTAAACAATTTTGGTTTTCCGATTCACTGATTTCGTTGTTTAAATCATACTTAGTGGGTTTGTTCGGGTTTGAGCGGAAGCAATATGTTCAAATTTACGACATTAAATCATCACAGTACACTGCAATGTCTGGTGTCGGTTTTGGGACCGTTACTGTTTATTATTTTCATCAATGATATCGGCCTCAGACTCATAGCTAATGAGTTACGGTATGCTGATGATGTTAAACTGTATAAAATGATAAATAGCCTGGACGACTGCAGTGATCTTCAATCTGACCTTGGTCTTGTTGTTGATTGAAGCGCGGAAAATAATCTGCAACTTAATATACTAAAATGTAACGTTGTTTCTTATACTACGAAGTCAATAGCTTTTGTATATGATTATACGAGTGACAATTGGTCAGTTTCACGCGTTAATGAGTTTAGAGATCTTGGAATAATTTTTAATACTACTTTCCTTCTGTTCTCACATAGATACTGTTATTTCTGAGGCATTGAGGGCATATGGGTTCATTCTACGATGTACAAGGAATTTCACCAATATTGGGGCTATCATCAGTTTGCACAGTGCCCATGTACGATCGAAGTTGGAGTATGGATCTGTAGTGTGGTCTCCGGGATATGGTACTCACAGTGACAATTTGGAGGGGGTTCAGCGAAGTTTTTAAAATATGTTACTTTTAAGCGTGATGGTACCTATCCTCAGCATGGTTTCCAGCATGAGCAATTGCTTAGCATGTTTGGTTTTGCTTCCTTGAAGGAGCGGCGGAACTTTTTCCTATTAACAACACGCTTTAAAATTTTGAATAACCTGATTGATTGTCCAGACTTTCTGTCCAAGATTAACTTATGTGTACCACGATTACATAGTCGTCACAGTAGCTGCTTTTATTTGGCGACGCCTCGTACGAATATTTTAAGGTTCTCCCCCACTGTAACAGTATGTGCGATCTGTATAATGGGAGTGATGTCAGTGTTGACCATTTTAACTCCTCACTACCGAAAATATGTTGTTTTGTTAAACGCTGGAAAGCTCTGCCATAATTTTTAGTTTTTTCTTTTGGTTTCTCTTAGTTTGTAGTTATCTTTGATATGTTTTGGATTTTTGAAATATTCTGTTTAAGTAATTATATTGTTACTCTGTATTATGTTTATCTTGGTTTCTCAAACGTATGTACTTAAATAAATAAATACATGTATTTTTTTTGTTGTCAAATAAACGAAATTTTAAAAAAATCTACTTGAAGCGCTTTACTTTTGACCCCATCACCCTAAAATAAGCTACTTTTTTTTTATTAATTATTGCGTGTGGCTGTTTTGACCACACGCTAACAAATGAGTGGTTAATTTCAGTGTCCCTGCGAAACCATTTGTCCGTTCTTGTGGCGAGGGCGCCATAATTTGCTTCATGTAAACCTTTATAATGGCTCGGCGGGCTTGCAGTTTACATAATTGGATTTGGAATGCACTTTTATGGGCCATTTGTCAAAACATAAACAACTCTAGTTAAATTTTTGGGGACAATCGACAAAAACAGCCTCTAAAATTGCAAATACAGTGAAACCTCTCATAACGGACACCTCAATACTATTAAGCGGGGATTTTTTCATAGTCGGGAACTAGGTATATGAAATTCCATGAAAATCAACCTCTCTTGGGCGGACTCTCCTTTAGGCGGACGCGAACATGCTGTTTTCATACAAAGAGTGCGAAAACCCTCCTTTAAACGGACAAAAAGAAATTGTTTTAAGTATTTGGGGACGAATAAGTACGGTGCAAAAACTCTCTGAAGACAGACCGGCAACAAAACGCGTATGCGTGGCAGCGCGAAAGAACTTCGCCGAATGAAAGTATGTGTGATTCCCCGATAGCAGTCCACCGTTTATTTGTGACTTGTAAGGTTAAAATCGTAAACAATGGCACAAAAATGTCGCGTTTTGAGTCTGAAAGAGAATATCGATGTTGTGGAAGTTTGTAATTTTATAACAACGATTTATGCGAGTTCATTAACATTGATAGCAATGTGCTATTAGAAGATGATAGTGACCCCAATTCTTACCGATTATGTAGTCCAAACTGAAACCACATCGGATGAAGAAGTTTAATGCAGTAATCAAACAAATGTCACCAATTATCAACAAGCCATTAGTATGGTAAAGGAAATATAAGAGTATGCAAAGAATAGAGGTGACTTTACAGTAATGGAATTGTTATCAGACTTGGAATTACATATTCTAGATTGCAAGTATAAAACGCAAACACGTCAAACTACGTTATTAGATTTTTTTTGTACCACATCCTAACTAAAACTAGTGTATTTTTGTTATGTTATGTTTATTTGTACATACATATACATATAGTAATAATTTTGCATTTACATGTTACCTAATAACAAATTTCCCATGGGCGGGACACCTCTATTAGGCGGACACATTTAGATGGTCCCGTAGGTGTCCGCAATAGAGAGGTTTCACTGTAGATCTCTTTTAGTTTTGAAAGTTTGGTTTATAGCTAAGTAGAACCTAGAATCATGCCAAATTTCAGCAATCTACGTCAGAAGCCCTTATCGGAAAAATAGTTTTAACGGGCGGAAATTTTTAAATTTAAAACAACAGTGGAAACGAGACAAAAGTGAACTAGTACGAGAAAAACGTCATCAGACGTTTCACTAAAAGTGTAAATAATGGGGCTTTTAGGATGATGACTGGGGACGAGATGAGGCTTGCTTGTAATTGACGTATCTTTTTAGGCGGCAAAGATTATTATTGGGATTTAAAAACAACAGGACCGTACTTTAGTTGAATATGTCTTGACAATACTTTTGAGTATTGCGTAATAAAAATTAGGAAAATCTAACCCTTATTGTTTATTACAACAATTACTATGGTGTTTGTCCATCTATCGGCCCGTCACATTCCTAGTTTCAAATAGTACGTAGTGGGATAATCACTTAGGAAAAATACAGATGACGTAAAAATAAAAAAATAAATTACTGGCCTAAAATAATAATAAATACAAAATACCCAAGGACACATCGATCCCGCAAAAAAAACTCTGCCCTGTGTGTGCCCCCCCCCCCCCCCCTTTCTCCTCTCTTCACCTCCTTCGCGCGTCATAGCAGCCGAGATAAGCAATTTTCCCGGCTCGTGATTGGGGGTGTTCCCCGGGGAGGTAAAACTCCATCTACAAATGAACAGCCGTGACAAGCGCTATAATTCGTCCACCGTCGGAAAAATCGCGAGAAAAACTCGACCGGCCGCCCGGAAAATCTCTCTTCTAATTCGGATTTATAACGCGTGAAAAAGTACCGCGGCGTATTCGGTTTTTAACCGAGTTTGTGTGTTAATTTCGGTCGCCAGATTGGGTTTACGTGATATATTTACATGCACACGTAAAAAAAAACGTATTTTCGATTTGGGCCAACCAATACTTGAATTTCATTTCAAAGTGACTGAAACCCAAGGCATACTACCTATAATTTGAGGAAAAAAACGGGTAGGAGAACAAAAAAGTAGGCAAATTAAAGTTTTAGGAAATCACACGCATCTACATCTACAATTAGACGTATCACTAGTCTACCCTAAACTCCAGAATCTGTTTTCTGTCAGTTAAAACAAAAATTATTCAAATTGGCTCCTTATAAACGACATAACAGCAGTGGCGGCTCGTGACCTATGATAGAGGGGGTTCACAAGTATGGTGAAATTATTTTTAGAATTGTATTTTTGTGTAACGACCAAACAATTACTTTCTAGGCGTTTTAAATATAGAAAGTAATAAGAAAATGCGTTAGGTAAAACATATTTTTATTTATTTTTTAATTTTACACAAGGAAATACAACTTTTGGAAAATAAGAAAGCTTTTCTTAGTGTGTATAGCTGTCGGATCTTAACATCGTCGCATGCAACCCTCGTAACAATATTTATACAGTCCACTACTAATACTACTAAAGCCATCTACGAGCTATCAAGAAAACCGAATGATGTCCAATACTACTACCGCCATCTACGAGTTATCAGGAAAACCGAATGATGTCTAATACCACTACGCCATCTACGGCTACGTCATTAGGCGCAACCAAGACGAGAACAATAGTTAACTGGTTTATGAGGAGATCGAATCGAGCCACGAGACTGACAAGTTGACATTCTTCATATATTCAGTGTTTTTTAGTTTAAATCCCTAAATAAATTGGTTTAAAATCATATCATTTATCGAAATACACAACATTTATCGACCCTACGCAATGGTGCTTAAACGTAAAGTCCATTATTCGGTTATTAATTGTAGAAAATTGATCGATAACAGCCTCATTAAATTTGGAATGCCCTCTATAATATTTTTTTCATATATTTAATTTTTAAACTTTCTAATAAAGTCCCTAGAATTACCCTTTGTGGTCTGCATTAAATTAATTTCGGGTTTAGGTGTTCCCGCATTCTTCACTTCAATGTTTTTGCTCCAAACTCAAAGAGCTAAAGTTATTTCTTAAATAGTCCACCGTCAATAAATATATTTTATTAAAATATTAAAACATCCACGCTCGAATTTCTAACTAGATGCACGAACAGACACACAAAAACTGTGCGCCTTTTTCATGTTAAATCGCCATAGCCCCGCTATCCCCCGCTGCCACCCGCCACCTGTTACCACAGAGAAACTGCCCTACTTAAATGCACGTGCGAGCAAGTCTCGTCATAATCGTCATTTACGTCGACCGAGGCACGGTTGCCGGATCTATACAGTTTGGTTTGACGGGATGATTAAATATTAGGGAGGGTCGGACTTTTTTAGTTTGACGATACGATAGAATATTAGGGAGGGTCGGACTTTATACGATAAATAATATTCAATGAATATAAATTAATATTTTTTTGTTCGTTTTGTTTTGGGGGTGCATGTGCGCATGTGCTCCTGTGGAAGAACCGCCACTGCATAACAGCATATTAAGTTCGATAATTAATTAGAGTACTGTATTTTAATTTGCTAAAAATCGTCTTATAAAACGAACAAACCTGTTGTTATGTAAAAAATACTAGAATAGAAATTAATTATTTAACATCCGATTCGGGTTGTCTCTGAACACAATAAAATTATTACCCACCTCACCCTGTAGCCTGTTGGAGGCTGTATATATGCAGCTGGAGAGTTATTATAGCCCGGCATGCATCCCAGGTCCCACAGGACGAATTACGATTAAGCCGCACTTGTCCCGTCGAAACGTACACGAAACCCAATTGGCTTTTATTTATGGCATTGTCGTCATTACCATTGATTTCCAAAAATCCCGTTTAGTTCACAGTTGTAACAATAAAAAAGAGTACAGTGGTTATTATTTGGGAATTTTTTTATTATAAAACTACAAAAAGTTGCGAAAAAATCACCTACACAAAGAATCAACGGCAACGCATTGAAACCCTACATGACGGGATAACTAGGTTGCACGGCAATACCACACTGGTTGACTCCCCGCCCCATAAGAACGAATCCGTCTTCTCCAAAGGCCAAACCCCATGAATTCTTCACTATCCAATAGTCTTGTCCGTTTCTCGAACCATAACCAACGGCTAGAACTCCGTGGTTTAAATCGGTCTGACTACAAGTGGCACTGGTGTAGACTCCCTCTTTGTAAAATTGTAGGTTTTCGGCATCGATGGCTACAGAAACCGGACCTGGAACGAAAAATTTCGAATAGAGCGTTTTCGACCATTACTGACCAAAACTTACCAACCAAGCCGACGGCCGCCATTAAAGCATCTTCGTTATTTGGTTCTACGTCCACGTAGCCAGTGATTTTTGTTATGATTGAGTTATTATTAAATCTACATACCGCGTCATTCATCTCGAATGGATAAGCAGATTCTGACTCGATCCCATTGTCCCTAAAATTTGAAAATGGTGAAATGTTTCATACCAAGACTTGTTTTTTTGTAGAAAAAATTACCTGATGTATGAGAATGCAGGGTCGAATTGGCCCCCGTTACACCCGGCGGTGTCATAGCCATGACTGGCGCAATCGATCAGTTGTTGTTCGCTGAAGGAAACGAGGTTTTTGTTTTTGAGGAAATATTGGCCCTCCACACTGCCAGTCTAAAGAAATATATACAATGAGTCCACGGATAGAGCTCGGACGAGGAATATCTTTTTTATTTGTAGATTTAGAAGAAAAAGTCATTCTTCATAAAAACGTCTGCTTGTGTCGAAACTACAATTTCTAATACCAAATTTACGATTACTATACAGGGTTAGTCAGAAATAACATTTTCAGTTTTTTCGATTTAGATTTTTTTTTTGAAATTTTATGAAAATATATTCAAACCCGTGATTTATTTCACCAACTGTACAAAAAACCTAATAAACCTTTTTTCAAAGTGGTTAATTTCATAGCAAATACGAAAATAATACAATATCGAGTAGCCTGTTGTAAATAAATGAAATGTTTAGTTTCTTTGTATGTTTCAAATTATTGACAGTTGTGTCATACTTTTCTCATAAATCTGCATAATAGTGACAACAGAAAATGCTTACGAAGTTATGGTTTAGGACATGAAAAAAGCTATATGGAAGTTCTCCGACAACTCCATGAGATATGGCCTGATGTTCCTCTCACGGACGTGGGATTTAAAAAAATTGGAAAGAAATTCATGAGAACTGGTAGTGTTTTGAATAAAAAAAAGGGAGAAGAATGATGAAGATGATCCTGTAACTCTAATGATAATGGATTCGGTTAGAATTTTTTCCAAACTGTCTTTAAGAAAAAGATCTTCTCAAATTAGTAATGTTAGTAAATCTCTAGTAGAAGAGATATTAAAAGTCACTAAAATTCGTCCGTACAAACCGAAATTTATTCATTTTCTGGAAGAAAATGACGACATGAAGCGTTTGGATTTTCGTTTGTGGATAGGGGAAAATATCCTTAGACAACGAAGTTTTGTTAATAATATTATTTTCTCGGACGAGGCCACTTTTAACACAAACGGGGTAGTCAGTTCGCAAAACTACGTTAATGGAACCGTGACAACCCTAATTTTCGTATTCGCCCTAGAAGACAGTATTCAAAAAAAGTTAACGTGTGGTGTGCTATTTCTTACAATGGAATAATTGGACCATATTTTATTGAAAACAATTTAAATCAACAAACACACTTATTTGCATCTTCTGAACACTTTTTCTATGATCATTTGCAAGATATACCTTTAGCTGATCGAATAAAATTACACTTTCAACAAGACGACTGTCCCGCTCATTCCCCGATAATTGTTCGTGATTGGCTAAATCATCAGTTTGGGAATAAATGGATCGGAAGGTATGGTCCAAATGAGTGGCCACCTAGGAGTCCCGATCTCACAATTATAAACTTTTATTTGTGGGGATATCTGAAGCAACATGTGTATAAAACCAATTTTAATAATAACTTGGATCTCTTGAAAGAAAAAATAAGAGAAGTAATTGTAAATATCCCAATACAGCCAATTAGGAACTGTTATCGGGAATTCAGATATCGAGTAGAACTATGCGCTGAACTCGGTGGTACCTCGTGTGAATAGAACTTTATTTATTTTTATATTTTATAATTTATAATTGAATGAATTAAAGAAATATAAAATGTAATAATAAAAATACAAATAATAAATAGTTTTCTTTCAACAAAATCGTTATTCGGCCAGATATAAAATTATATTTTAATAAGAAAGCAACAATAGTTGTTTGTTTTTAATTAAATCTGTTTTAAACAAAATCCAAAAAATTAAAAATGTTATTCCTGACTAACCCTGTATAGTAATCGTAAATTTGATATTAGAAATTGTAGTTTCGACATAAGCAGACGTTTTTATGTAGAATGACTTTTTCTTCTAAATCTACAAATAAAAAAGTTTTTCCTCTTCCGAATTCTATCCGTGGACACATTGTATATAGTATATACTAAATTGTAGGTTCCTACGTTCAATGGTTCGTGAGGAAGACTGTTGTATATACTCACCACGGAGAACGCCCAACAAGCACCGCATCCTCCTTGATCCTTGACTGGAGTAACGGCACCCTTTTCTCTCCAGTCGATAGATTCTGGAATAGCTGCGTCATTTGGAACCTATTTTGGAAAAAAATCAATGGATTTCAATCAAGCTATAAAAATCAATCAATAGCAAGTTCGACTTACTTGGAATATATTTTTTGCTTCCCGATGTGACTTGTCGCTCTTTTTCAAAGTTAAAAATTGCTTAAATTCTTCACTACTTAAATCAGCAAATCGGGTTACCCCCAGTTTGTACGATTCGAGCCCCTTGTCGTAGAGGGCGTTGTGCTCTAAAATTTTCTTAAAGTTTTCCAGAAATATATGGTATCTTCGTTTTTCGTCTAGGAGGTTCCTGTAGAACTTGCCGTGTAGGTTCTAAAAATCGGTAATAGGCATTAAAAAAATGACAGCCCCAAAAGGACTTCCCCCTCTGCCACTGGATGGTACTCTTTTACTTGTGTCTGTTTAAAGGTTGTAGACAATGGTGTTTCTTGAATAATAGAAAAGTTTTGGACTTGCATTGTCTTTATTTGTTATATATCACAACGTTTCAACTTGTAAGTATCTCCAGTCGTCTTCAGGTGAATACTAAATAAGAAAAGTAACTACAGGTCTATTTATACTAGCTCTGTGCACTGAAGCATAATTGAGATGGGTGCAGTCGTGCGTTCAGGTTTGCGCGATATTAGTAATTCTAAGCTTACATCTACTTAACAAGGGCTTCCAGATATTTCTTAAATCTAATGAAGGTTTACTAAAACAGCCTGGGTTCTGGTGTATGGTAGCAGCTTCCTTGAACTTCCTCTTCCTCCAGTGTGGTTCTTTGAGCAGGATTTCGGCTTCTGTCCACCTGATGTGATGGCCGTGTGTCCAGGCATGGTCAGCTGCACCTGATTTTTCCGTTTCTCCTTTTTAAGTGTTGTTTATGTGTTCTTTAATCCTTGTTTCCAGTGGCCGTAGTGTTTCCCCAATATACGATCGGCCACATTCGCAGGGGATCTGGTAGACACAGTTTTTCCTATCTTTCTGGCTAGTTGGTTTCGTCTTCGTTAGATGGCTTCTTAAGGTGTCTCTCGAGCTGAATACCGTTCTGATGTTGTATCGTTGTCCTAGTCTTCTAATTCTCTCGGATATTCCTTTGACATATGGAATGTTGAGTATTGGTTGAGCCTCTTTTGTCTCTCCTTTTGGTGTATTTGGCCGAGTCTTACGATTTTCCAAAATTTGGCCGATCGTCTATTGGGGAAACACTACGGCCATTGGAAACAAGGATTAAAGAACACATAAACAACACTCAAAAAGGAGAAACGGAAAAATCAGGTGCAGCTGACCATGCCTGGACACACGGCCATCACATCAGGTGGACAGAAGCCGAAATCCTGCTCAAAGGACCACACTGGAGGAAGAGGAAGTTGAAGGAAGCTGTTACCATACACCAGAACCCAGGCTGTTTTAGTAAACCATCATTAGATTTAAGAAATATCTGGAAGCCCTTGTTAAGTAGATGTAAGCTTAGAATTACTAATATCGCGCAAACCTGAACGCACGACTGCACCCATCTCAATTATGCTTCAGTGCACATAGCTAGTATAAATAGACCTGTAGTTACTTTTCTTATTTAGTATTCACCTGAAGACGGCTAGAGATACTTACCAGTTGAAACGTTGTGATATATAACAAATAAAGACAATGCAAGTCCAAAACTTTTCTATTATTCACTCTTTTACTTAATGCATAGGTAATATTTATATTTACCTTAAAATGTTTCCATTCGTCTTGTAAAAACAATTTGCTCGCATTGGTGCATATTACAAATATGGCTAACACAACTAAAATCTTCATTGTTAAAATAGTTTTGGATAATGTTTGGAGGGTTTTTATTTAGGAAATTAATCGAAGCACTGTCAAATGCATTAAGATCAATCATCTATTTATATCTTCAGATTTTTCTTTATCGTTCGCGATTGTTTGATCAATATAAAATTATTAATGCAGGACTGGCTTCTAGGTTTTTAATAGTGCACCTTTTTACTCATTGGAACCTCCTTTTCTATGAAAAAATATCTTCTAGTTTGTCTTACACTAGCGCTAGACTCTAGAGCAGTTATTGGAATTTGTCGCAGCTGTTAATATCGAACCGACATTTGCGCGCATTGCTATGTATGTTTCCACCATTTTTCGCATAATAAATCTCCGAAATCCGGTCCTGTTAACGAAACAAATATAATTTTCGAAAGAAACCCTGATCAAACGGCATATTACACAACGTACAATCGATTTTCATTGTCTAACAGAAAAATGTTTGTAATAAGAGTAGATTTCTGGGGTACTGTTTGTTATTCGTCACGTTTGTTTACTTTGCGATATAGACGATAAAAAAGGAATTGTACTTAAACGAAAACAATAGTTTTATACCAAAAATTAGGAAACTGGGTGAAGTACCTTGGAATGTGTATTGAAGTGCCTAGTTTTCCAAGTAACTTATTTTAACGAAATAGTTAGGCAATTATTAGCCTAAAATAACATGTGACCACATTATTTCTTGATATCACAAGGTTAATAAATACAAACGGTGACGAATCGAACCACTACAATCTTCTGTAATACATATTAAGTTTATAAAAATATTTAACTTAGTACCTATACCGAAATTGTATAGCGAAGCATTTTTTCTATTTGGGTATCATAATGGCTGCATTATGAAATGCAAAAAAATTGAATATCTTGCGACTTTTATTTTTTTCATGTTGGCAACAAGTAGGGTTCGAATCATAGGCCTATTTCGATTTTGTTGAAATTAGTTTTCTAGGCATTATGGATTCGACATAAATTTTTATAGAGAACTTTAAAATACTAACCTTTAACCTTGCAAATAGATCATTTTTACTAGATATTTATCCGAAATACCTATACTCGGAAACATATAACATACCGTCAACTAATTTCTAGTCACAACTAAAAAACAACATAACCCAAAAATATTAAAATATCTTCCAGTTTATGCTCTGTTTCTAAAGTTTTATTCAATAAAGTACTATTTTTATTATTAATTCAATATAGTATTATACATACATATTACTTTATATATACATATTTATAGTTAATGTAGACATTTCCTGGGCATTAATTGTTATTCCTGTCAGATTCGGTATCGACACAATATTTTGTTCAATATTTTGAACTTTGTTCTGCTCGCACCATAACTCAAAGTTTTGTATATCCTTTTTAAAAGGTTTTCTAGATTATTTCTTGCAATTTCTCGTATTTCTGTTAGAGTACAACTTTCTTCCTGACTCATTTTTATTAACTTTAATAATATATTTATTTTTAATTATGACGGATGGGAAGAAGCTTTGCTGTGTTCAATTGTTTCTATCATGGCATATTTGATACTTGCAACATTTTATTAAATTGTAAAAGTATTGCCAACTCAAAAAGAAAATATTAATTGAAATTGAAAAAATCTACTATATTTTTAAAGGTTTTTCAGACTTTAAAGACCCAAATAGAAACAGTATTATAAACTACACGGTTCATAAGACAATTAGAGCATTTGTGCGCGTGCTCTATGATAATACCTTATGAAACTTGTATCTTAATATACTATTTCAAGTTTCTAAATGAAATTACTTTGCTAAACTGAATTAAATCATCAAAATCAGTTTATTTATAAGGATATTATTAGTTTCATTTTCTGCCTACGTCCTAGACTTAAATATTGCATATTTAGTTATAATTTTATTGTAATCATTAAGGAAAGAAGTTTTTTTTTTATATCTACGACATTCATAATGTTAATCAAGCCCAGTAAGGTCTTATTTGATCTACATTATCTCGATTCGTCGAATCATATTGTTTGTTACCCATTTATCGTTAAATTAAATTAAACAAAACATTGTGTCGATATGATTTGACCTCAATGGCCTTCCCCGGCATTCTAATCTCAGTCGTAATGGACTATGAAAACAGTCCATTCATTTTAACAAGCAAAACTTCAACAATGACGGAAACTCACAAGTACAACTACTTCTTAAGCATTGTGTCTCTATTGCAGTTTCACTGTTGGAACTAAAAACTTTGTTTGAAACTTTCAATACAATGAAGGGGTTAACGATGTAAGTTTGGATTAAAGTTCTGTTGAGTAGGATGTGGACATAATGGAGGACATTTACGTACGTGATGAAAACACTTTTTAAATGTTCGCGTGTTTTATCACAGACCGTTTGACATAAATAGCTGAAATTTTGCATGCACTTCAGACCAAACGTGACATGGAACGGTCTACCACGTTTAGCCAGGAGAGAAGAACATACAGTATAGGGAATCAAATCCCGCACCCAAACTTTAATTCCGTAAACCTGCGGGATTGAGCCAATCGAACCCGCGGATCCGCGGGATTTGCGGGATAGCAAACAATGAACTGCGGTATTTTTGGTCGACGCGTCGGGTCCAGAGGTCCACAAATTGTGTAAAATCTATTCCGCCGACAAGTGTCGAAGCTGAACGTGCATTTTCAGCCGCAGGATACATGTGCAATAAAATAAGATCAAATCTAAAAGATGAAACATTAAACATGTTATCTTTTCTCCGAAAATATTTTCAAAATCAATGTAACATGTAACCGTTAAACTAGTCGTTCTATTGTATTGTACCTATATGCAATAAATATTTTCCTGCTACTCTACTCTGTTTCTAATTGCATAAGACAACTTTTTATTAACATACAGCACCCACATCGAGTCCCGCAAATCCCGCACGTTTAATCCCGCAATGTCAATCCCGCGAAATCGCCGCGGGATCCAGCATTTGCGGGATTGGATTCCCTAGTACCGCATGGTTAATAATAGAATTCCGAGAGCGTTCGCGCAAATAGAAAAGTCATAAATACAATTTTTCTTGTAAAACTACAGGGAAGAAATTCGCAATGCCGTTCGTGGTCAAACTCGGGATTCCCCCAGGAATTTCCGGAAAACGGGGAAGGCATTGGTCGAGGACTTCTGGGAATAGACAGGACGTTACTTTTCCAGCTAGTGTAATATTTTCCATAAATCATTCGACGGGGCCGGGGCCGGGTTAGATGGATTATGATCAATTTTCGAGTTTCGGAGGGTCGCGATATCTTGCACACAGATAAACAAATATTCTTCTAATTCATTGGCGAACTCAAGAATAACTTGAGCGCAGTGACCGCTCGTATATTAATCTTATGAGAAACAATAAAACTACGTTATATTTCTTTTCCACTATATTCTTAAAAGTTACATGTTTCGCTATCACTGTAGCTTCTTCAGATTAAGAATGAATGAATATTTGTCTATATCTAACAAAGTGTACAATCTTAAAATATTATTGCAGGTATAAAGATGGTGTAGGGGGTGGTAGGGGATATAATAGTATCAGTGGGATTTTCCAAATGGTCAGTAAAGTCATTATATAATAGATATTTATGTTATAAGGATCATAATAACGATCATTATGGTACTAGCCGTGAGTATTATTGGACGAGGTCAATAACACGGCGTGTAAATATAAAATAATTTATATTCCGACGTGTCATAATGACATTATTACCTATGGATTTCGTTTTCAGTGTCAAAATGGCATACTTTATAGGACTGAGTACTATAATGATTTCATTATAGGACTGAGTACTATAATGAAAAATAGACTTTTTCATTGATTCTTCCTTGAAATATGCCAAAAGTACCTTTTCGTGTACGATATTGACAACCTTTTTCTGGGAACTCCAAGTTTTGTAATTGGCATAGGTTTTTTCATATATGCCTTTAAACTTTTCGGGCAACAAACCAACAACTGCTTTATTGGCCAATTCTTCGATTTCCGATGGCAAATTATCCATATTATATTATATAAACGTTAAAATTAAAAATTCAATTCTGACAATGACAATACAAACAAATATTTCTATAGTTACCTGGATTTATTAAAATGAAGCTATTAGTTTACTGACGAAAACTTAAAATTCATCAAAAAAAAAACACAAAAATCGTCGGAATATAAAATATTGTATGAAATTCGGATCATAAACGATCATTATGGTACTAGCCGTGAGTATTATTGGACGAGGCGTCAGCCGAGTCTAATTACACGCGTGTTATTAGACTCGGGGTTTGTTCGGACTCTTACTCAGAGGTCAGTCCGCGCTACTGAAGAACATTTCACCCAGAGCCAATGGCAATGTTGCCAAACTTAATGTAAAACTGAAATTCAATATAAAATTATAAAAATAAATTATTCTCTACCTACTTGTATTTATCCACAAACACAATCAGTTTTTTTTCCTTTTCATGGGAAACACTTTATGTACATAGAGTAATAGTGAAACAGAACCGATAGTTAGCTGTTGAAAATACAACAATACATATTATACTACAGATTATTAGATTTTATTACACGCGACGAAATTTGAAGTCCAGAAAAAACGCGTCAATAAAAACAATATTCAAAGATTAATTATGGACGGGCAAGATACACGAGTAAACCGAAAAAACAGAGCGGCCGCTGGTTGATCTTCAACTAACAGACGCATGCGTGCGGCGCTATATGAAACTACTTCGCTCAGCCGACGTAAGGCGTCAAGAGGTCATTGGCATTTGACCTAGTGACGTACGTGGCTATTACTATTCCATATGTTTTTTCCGGTTGTTTAAAACATAGTCCGTCGTAAATGTTCTTCAATTAATTGTACAAAAACGTATTACAGAATGGAAAAGTGTTTAAATTATTTTATTTTGTCTAAAGAGTTTAAGGTGTACATGTGACAACACCGGCCAGAATTCCTTGATAGCTTACATGTATCGCAGTGCCACACAGGTGTTTTTCTGGTTTGACGTCAGGTCACTTTTACCGCTGAATGAATTGAAAGCGCCATTTATGGCTTCAATTTGTCTTTATCTCAGAAATTGCCGGTTTAAATATAATACGTCATTTCCATAACACCCTGTATGTAAACTCGCACATCCTGAGGTAAAAACCACACACCACCATTTGAAATGACGGCGAGAAATGCAATATCATAGAGATGAGCTAAGAAATCACGCTCTGAAACATTGGCATATCTTTAAAGAACACCCTGTATATTGAGACCGAGCCGATGACATCACTCAAGTCGTCATTGATACATAATTAGTATACCTAATGTATAGCGTATCGTGACGGGTCCCAAGGGACGACATGTCTGTGTCAATTTGGTGGTTACACAACTTAATATTAAAGGCCTTTCACTGATCCGAACAGTTCGCGCGGTGTTGTAACATCCTTTTATTTAACCAGAGATCCCACTCTTTGATTGCAAAAGCAATTGATTTTTTATCAATACTCGTTTCACGTTTGTCCGAAATTAAATAGCGTTTTAAATGAACTGATGTGCCAATTGGGCAGTTGCTGCTCCAAAATCACCGATTTGGCTTCCGGAATGCTCTCGTCCTGATAGGAAATGGCGCCCGGGGGGCACATTTTGGAGTTGAGGCACGCACTTCCTTATTGGCCCGTGGAATGTGTTAGTTTTTTTCGATTAAGAGATTTCTCGACGCCCCAATAGGAACACGGGACATCTGAGCGATCGTATTTTTTTCCTTCTTTTTAGGACAGTAATTATGAAAAAACTACGTCGAGGCCTATTTGCCCATGGGAGCGCACAAAAGAACTTTATGTGCAAAATAAAAAACGTGAAACTCGGCGCGGCAACAGAACAGTAAAGTTTTAATTTTTATTTCCGGATATGGCGAGCTGAAAATTATTTGCTCTCTGGAATGATTTCCCATGGAAATTCCTCTTTTCCTCGGGAACCAATAAAAACGCCCGAATCAGAGCCGGCTTCCATCTATATCCGGTCTTATCGATATGGCCTACGTTGACCGTAAACACCGGATGTGACGACTTTGGGGGCGAACGCGAAAAAATTATGCCGATATAGCTACGTTCGTTATTTTCGTCCATGATAAAAATTACAAAAAATGGGACAGCAAACCATAGACATGATAATATTATAATACAGGGTGTTATGGGAATGACGTATTATATTTAAACCGGCAATTCCTGAGATGAAAACAAATTGAAGAAAAATATCCAAAAATGATGCTTTAATTTAATATGCCCTGTACGTGACCTTATGTCAAACCAAAAATTACCACGTGGTGCCCCTGTTCGGAAGGTAAACACAGCAACATATGGCAGTGAATCCTGAACAGTGTTGTCATATCTTCAGGGTAAACTCTTTAGAAAGTCAATAGCCGTTTGACAGATTTCAAGTTGTTTATTTTTCATGGTACATTATTATAAACTTTTACGTTCAGTTCGCTGGGAAACAATCTCGTATTTATAAACTTGAACTGACTCGAACGAACCGCCGCGGAGTTTATAAATGGTCAGGTATGTTCTCATTTGTTCAATTCGAACGACACCTGTCAGATCTGGACAACTTAAAAGTTTACAAATGCCACTTACCTTTTAGAAAAAAAATGCAATTTTATTTACCTTTTCGGACTTATTTTAAACCAACTTAATTTATAAAAAACACCAAGTCACATTAGTTTTCGCGTCACAATACATCTAAGTACCGTTCAATCTGAATTAGTATTTTAAAGTGCTACCGTGTAGACAAAAATACGCCCTTATTATCTGGGAAATAATGAATTTAACATCTAAAAATTTTATAAATAAATAACACGTTGGTTCTCTCTATCGATATAGGCCGGCTTCTTTAAACAGCTGATTGTGTACAATCGGGCTAATATTTAAAGATACAGCGTTGCCATTTTTGATGTTTTATAAGGGACTATCATAAATTGCCGAATTTCCTTCTATAATATTACTTCCCTGTATAATTATAGTCTCGGAAATGGCAACCGCGTTGGCTCTAGTAGCGGAGAGTTCTCGGAAAGAAAGTTGGACGACTGGTCCGAAGATGGACTAGACCATTATTTCAAAGGAGGGTAGTTCCTGTCAATTGTTAACATAATTGTTTCATTTTATCTTTAGTAAAGGGTTAATGGCCCATAGAAATTAGCATTTTTATTATTTCTATTGCGAAATGATTAAGTGCTCTTGTTCTATGTGTGTTATTGTAAAGTATAATTATGCGTTAGTGTTGGGGTTTAGTGATAAGCTTATTATGCACTCCCACACTATCATCAGGACACGTGATGAGCATAAAGTTTTTCCCATAGAAAAAATAACTGAAAGTGTCTGTGCCCTGGATTCCTTAATCGCGTCCTGGAGTTACTTTCTAAGTAAGCTAAATATTTATTTTTAGAGAAATTAAAGTTTTACACTTTTAAACATTTTGGCAACATTGTGCCTGAACATCTGTTGATTACCCGGCTGGGCAATGTAATATGTTCATATATGAATGTGCCGAGGAGTTGTGTGTGGGTTTAGGGGTGAATTACCCCACTTTTTAAACGTTCGATCTAAAAAAAAAATGTAGCGTTTCTCTAGGACACCCCAGGAGTCACCCATTTAAATATTGTACGTCATTTCCATAACACCCTGTATTATATGTCTATAACAAACCATGTAGTTTCCTATCATTTTTCTTGTAATTTCATACATAATAGGCGACAATATAATTTTCCAATCGGTTATAGTCAGCAGTAAAGGTCCTGACCATCGGCGTATAGCAAGAACCAAGCAGGGTACGTAAATTTGTATACGATAATCAAGTATGAAGGAGAATGGCTATTTTCTGTTAATTCTGGAACGCAGCACTTAACCAGTCCGACTTGCTCTACGACTCATCCATCCACCTGAAATATTCATGGGCTCCTGCTGCTGGGAGTCATACTTTTTATCGACTTCTTTCGGACCGTGCTCCACATTTCCGTTCAGCTTAATGCTTTATGGGATATATGGACGATTTTTGTCAAAAATATGAGGAACAGGGAATGAATCATCAAATAGATTAATACGTATTTCATTTAACGAGGGAATTACCTGAAAGCGTTCTATTAAAAGAGAACTATAAGTGTAGAAACCACAGAAAAGTTTTGCAGCAGGATTTAGGAAACATCTACAACCAACAACCTACAACTGGAAAGTTTACAAAACCATTTTGCTGTATAGTATAATGACAGTTTGCAAAATAATTAAATTATATAGTATTTTGTAGACTTTTTAACTTATCCTACAAACAAGGAATATTTCCATCGTGCTGGAAGACGGCGCGAGTCCAGCCTATACCAAAGAAAGGTAAGAAACCCCTGTCTAGCAACTATCGACCAGTCGCATTGCATTCAGCACCAAAGAAAGGTAAGAAACCCCTGTCTAGCAACTATCGACCAGTCGCATTGCATTCAGTTATATCAAAAGTAATGGAGAAAGCTATTAACCAACATCTTCTAAAGTACCTGGAAGGCTTCCATGTTATCAGCGATCATCAATATGGTTTTCGGAAGTCCAGATCAACGGGAGATCTTCTAGCCTATGTCACCCATCTTTGGAACAACGTAATCGAACATCATGGGGAGTCTCGGGTTGTAGCACTGGATATTTCTAAAGCCTTTGATCGTGTTTGGCATGATGGACTTCTAAGTAAACTGCGTTCCTATGGTATGCCCAGTCGATTCTGTGCAAGGTTGTCTAGCTTTCTTAAGGACCGCTCTCTGCAAGTGGCGATTGACGGATTTCTCTCAGACACATTCACCATCAATGTCGGTGTTCCTCCAGGGGCCATATTGTCTCCCACTCTCTTCTTACTCTACATTAACGACCTTCTAGTGAAAACGAAAAATCCGATATTTAGTTTTGCTGATGATAGCACACTTATCTCATCTTTCTCTTTGAATGCACAAACATCGGCTGCCGACGCACATCTTCGCAGGCAGCATGAAGTATCACGCCTCAACAAAGACCTGGAAGAAATTTTGGCTTGGTGTGACAGTAACCAAGTCGAATTTAACGCTAATAATCCCAGACAATAGTTTTCTCTAAAAAGGTTAACACTACAGAACCGGGTGCAGTAATGGACGGACACGCAATCCCACTGGCTTCATCTATTAATTTGCTGGGCGTCAATCTGGGAGGAAATATGTCTTGGAGTACGGCTCTCATGTCTGGAGCTCTGCACCCAAACATACTCTTCGGCTACTGGATTCCATCGAAAGGAGGGCCATTCGTCTGATTGGAGACCACGAGCTGACGAAGAACCTCGACAGCCTAGAACATCGAAGACAGGTTGGGGATTTGAACTCTCTTTTACAGATATTTTCATGGAAAGTGCTCGGCTGACGTTGCCCTCTTAATTCCGCCCAGAGCGGCGAATATCAGAAATACACGACGAATCACTGCCGCCCATCCATATGTGGTTAAGCTTAGTACTCCTCGAACTTCATTATTTAAGAATTCATTCATCTGGATTACTTCATCCTTATGGAACGATCTTCCCGATGTCGTTTTTCCCAACAAATATAACCTCTAACGATTCAAAACCAACGCGAATCGCTTTTTGCGCACACGCACCATTCCTAGAGTGCCCTAAAGGATTTTTCCTATAGTGCTTGTGTTTGATCATAAAAAAAAAATTAAAAATCGTATTGTTTAAGTATGGAAAGATTGCTTTTATACCTGCGGCAAGAATTCTGGTAAGACAAAACTAGGGTGTTACAAAGCCATTTTACGCCCGTTGTATAGTAAACGAATCCCCGATGAAATGCCACCCTTAATATTAATTCATTTCGTGTTCCTTTCGCAGAAAACGGTCTTAAGTGCGTTTAAACTTTCTTCGGGCCTTTTTGACGTGGCCACGTCCACTTTCATGATTTATGGAAGATGTGTCAAATGGATAAATGTAATATGTTACATGTGTTTTGTGTTGCTTAAGTACAGGATCGGAGCAAGGATGTTTGTCGATTTATCATTGGTTTTTGAAAAGAAAAAGGAACGAATCTTTGTTGTATTAGATTTAATTTATAAAGATAATAAATAAGATGATTATATAGTTTAAAATATAGTAACTCTGTATAGGTGTGTGATTACAATTGTTCAGAGAGTAATCTATGATGGCCTGCTCTTTGATATATTACTGTTTTAACTTTTATCCATCAAACTTAAAACTCTTTGAGTCAGGGTTGACTCAACACTCACTCTCATGGGACTTCACACAGAGAACGCGTCTTTTCAATCTACGGCCCTTCATTATTTCTCTGCTTTATGGCCGCGTTGCCAAACTGACATCAAACCGCAACTCATAGCCGACATGTCTTTCCGAATTTTAATATTATTTTTCTATTTTGGTTTCATAATGGCTACATTATGAAGTGCAAAAAAATTTAATAACCTGCCACTTTATGGAACTGAAATTTTATTCTTTTTATGTTGGCAGCAAGTAGGGTTCGAATTTTAGGCTTACCTTGATTTCGTTGTAATTAGTTTTCTATGCATTATGGATTCGATAAAAAAATGTTATAGAAAACTTTAAAATACTAACCTTTAACCTTGCAAATAGATCATTTTTACTAGATATTTATCTGAAATACCTATAGTGGGAAATATATAACATGCTGACGGTGTCCGTCAACTAATTTCTAGTCACAACTATAAAACAACATAACCTAAAAATAATAGAAATATCTTCCAGTTTATGCTCTGTTTCTAAAGTTTTATTCAATTTTTATTTTTAATTAAATATAATATTATACATATTAGTTTATACTATATACATACAGTACGTTTCACGAAATTTGGATACGACTTAATGATTTCCTGGGTGGATCCCATTGTGTCGACAAGAGCTTGGCAATAAACAAGTGAAGTATGAAGGGACGGACTAAGGAAAACAAGTAATGATATGATTATATTAATGTAATCAAATGAAATAACATTTTTTTTAAATATTACTAGTCATATTTATTTACATTTATAATGTCATTCTATAGATAGTTCTGTTTCGCTATCGCTATCCTCATCAAAATTAATTATAATTGGATTAATTATACGATCCAGACTAATATACGAATTTTCTACAGTTATTACGTGACGGACTGAATTTTTCCAACTACCTGGGGGAATATCATTAAAGCATTTTCGTATTAATTCTACAACACTAGAATTTAAAGTTGGAGAAATATTTTCAGACCTAACCAGTGATTTTAACTGGTGCCACATATTCTCTATGGGGTTAAAAATGCAATAATAGGGTTTGAGCCGTAGCACTATATGTCCAATTTTTCTTCTGCCAATGTGTCAAAAACATATACTTTTTTTTACAAAATGTCTTTAAAACTTCTAAAAGCTCACTTTTTTTTATAACTTTCTTTAAAATATATATCATTCGCCGCCATGTAGTTCTGAATCTCCAATTTTGTATTATTTGAGCTTGGAGCTTTATGTAATTGGCGACTGTGATAGCTCGCATTGTCCATTACTATCACGCTATTCTGAGGAATGTTTGGTAAAAGACAATTCTTGAACCATTCCTCAAAAACTAACAAATTTTACCACAAAAAGATATTTAAATATAAATTTAACAACCTAACCTACCTGATGTACCTATATTTAATTATAATTATTACAATCCGGTCCTTTCCACATAATAATAACAAACGGTCATAAATAATGGGATGGCCCCAGGTACGTTTACTGCAGTCATTAAGTTATATCCATTTTTCTTGAAACAATCTTTATTTATAATTACTGTAGCCATTTCCTGGGCATTAATTGTTATTCCTGTCAGATTCTCTGTCGACACAATATTTTGTTCAATAGTATTATTTAGTATTTTGTTCAATATGTTGAGTTTTGTTCTGCTCGCACCATAACTCAAAGTTTTGCATATTCTTTTTAAAAAATTTTCTAGATTATTTTCTGGAATTTCTCGTATTTCTGACGGAGTACAACTTTCTTCCTGACTCATTTTTATCAACTTTAATAATATATTTATTTTTAATTATGACGGATGGGAAGAAGCCTTGTTGTGTTCAATTGTTCCTATCATGACATATTTGACACTTGTACCATTTTATTAAATTTTAAAAGTATTGCCAACCCAAAAAGAAAATATTAATTCAAATGGAAAAAATCTGCTATATTTTTTAAAGTTTTTCAGACTTTAAAGACCCAAATAGAAAAGTATTATAAAATACACGGTTCATAAGACAATTAGACCACTTGTACTTCAGACATAACAACATAAATAATAACGAGTGCTCTAAGATAATGTCTTATGAAACTTGTATCTTAATATACTATTTTTGGAAGGGAGATATTAAGGCTGGGAAGTTTTCAAATTGACTCCCTGTATATCGCAGATCCGCCTTTTTTCACATTCCATTAATCTAAGTAAACAACTTTTTCAGTATCACAAAAGAGTGTCAATTTTAAGCGCTTGTAAAATTAATATTTTAAAACAATAAAAATATTTCCTAATTCCATTTTTTTTTAGGAAATTTGGCAACGTGACTTTCATCCCTTATCATTTGACTTTGTAGGCTTTGCACTATCGTTTTATTTTACACCGTACTTTTTATATGCGCTCGGGTTTTTGTTTGAGATTGTACGCCTACCGTCGTAACATGCACCAGGATAAAGTACACAACCCCCATGGGAATGTCAAATGCATAAAATGATTGTCAATTGGGGTGGAATGTACAAAAAGTTTTTTTAACGCAAAAAATTATAATAGTGTTCTTTTTTTTTTGACTCTTTGACGCTTTCGCAAAGACGTGTCCCCTATAAGTTTGTGATACGCCAAACATTAGCACCAAAATACCCATTTCTTGATACGAAATGCACCTTCTTTCCGCATTAAAAAACTCTTCTTAAAAATAAACCGAACGAACGCTTATTCTAACAATTGATCGCATCACTTGTATAGATTATTCACCGACGCTAGTCTAATGATATTCTTTCAAGAGGGTGTTTGACAATGTTAAGACTGGTAACTAATCGAGGGAAAAGAGCGGGCGAAAGGCAAATATCGTTGAATGGCACAAGGAAAGAAAGCAGGATATCCTGATTAGTCTAGAAACACCAGATTTGCTACATATAGTTTTTAAATAATGAAGTTCGAGGAGTACTAAGCTTAACCACATATGGATGGGCGGCAGTGGTTCGTCGTGTATTTCTGATATTCGTCGCTCTGGGCGGAATTAAGAGGGCAAGGTCAGCCGAGCACTTTCCATGAAAATATCTGTAAAAGAGAGTCAAATCACCAACTTGCCTTCGATGTTCTAGGCTGTCGAGGTTCTTCGTCAGCTCGTGGTCTCCAGTCAGACGAGTGGCCTTTCGATGGAATCCAGTAGCCGAAGAGTATGTTTGGGTGCAGAGCTCCAGACATGAGATCAGTACTCTAGTGATGATCTGGGCTTTGTATAGTGTCAAAAGTTGTTGAGGTGTGTACAACTTTCTGCTTCGGAACCAGGAAATGGGACAAACTTAAATATGTTAAACTACTTCGAACCGAACATAACAAAAATGACGAAAAATCAGAAAAAAAGCATAAATACCCCTTCAAAAATGCCCGTCTATAGTTTTTTTAGGACGAGAAATTGATTTTTTTATGAAATTTTAATTTACAATGTAGGGGGGGTGCTGTCGCGTGCAGGGTCGTACTAGAAAATTCATAACTTTTTTCTCTGAAACATACCCTTCCGCGGTCTAGACAGGTCGAAAGGGAAAGAATGGCTTAAAAACATATTCAAGATTCAAACTAATATATCAGCCACTAAGCGAGATAAAAAATTCCAAAATAGATCAATTTTTTTTACTCGTCGGCACTATATGGGCGAGAATCGCCATCCAAGGGTGGAAATGGATCGAACTAAAAGTTTTCCCCCCCCTGTCTGATCCCATTGGAAGCCGTAAAAATTATTTGGATGGTATATTCAAAAATGAAAATTTTTTCGCCATCCAAGGTCGAAAGGAAAAACAAGGGTCCGAAAAAATGTCCGTCAAAATTCAGGGAGACCTTGTACGGCATATTGCTCGACGGATTCGGATAGCCAGGAAAATTTCGTATAAAATAACATATATTTCACTGGGAAATGGGACAAACTTAAATATGTTAAACTACTTCGAACCGAACATAACAAAAATGACGAAAAATCAGAAAAAAAGCATACATACCCCTTCAAAAATTCCCGTCTATTATTTTTTTAGGACGAGAAATTGATTTTTTTATGAAACTTTAATTTACAATGTAGGGGGGGGGGCGCTGTCTGCGGCATTATTTGCCCCTTTATTAGGTCATAATTGTGCCTCAGTGTATTTAAGTTTTTAATGAAAATAATACTTTTTTCATATTTATTACGTAAAAAAGGTGTACTAAATTGAGGTCGCCCAGAGTTACCGTTTCGGAGATATTTGCATTTAAATTGTTTAGTGCACCCTGCCTAATTATTATTAATTTGCAAACAAAATTTTTTTCTTAAAGTAACCTTTGAACAAATAAAATTTAGAGATGCAGTTGCTATGGAACAGAAAATGTTTCATTTTTGACTTAATCTTAAGTTTGTGTTTTCATTGCTGTTGGTTTCTTTCTAGGGTCAATGTTATTTCGATTAAAGTAAGTTAAAGAACAATTCAATTGTTGTATTTATATTCCCAATTACCATTACCAACATTAATTATCATGTAAAAGTTAATTGGTAAGAAGTAACAAAATATTACTTGCTGGCCTGAGCTAACGCACTAAACAATTTAAGTGCAAATATCTCCGAAACGGTAACTCTGGACGACCTGAACTTAGTATACCTTTTTTACGTAATAAATATGAGAAAAGTTTAATTTTCATTAAAAACTTAAATACACTGAGGCACAAAAAAGTGATGACCTTATGAATGTTGGAAAAATGCCGCAAACCGCGGCCCCTACATTGCACATTAAATTTTCGAAAAGAAATCAATTTCTCGTCCAGAAAAAACCATAATTGCCAAATTTTGTATAAAAAAAGGTTAGTTTCTCTCAAAGTTATTAGAGAAAAACAAAAATGAAATTTTAACTTTAACACCATATATCTCAGTTAATATCAACTTTCCGATATAGACAAGTATAATACAATCCTAATATTTTTACGTAAGGAGTCTGTGGTTTCGCCATGTACCATTAATTAGCGGACACCCTGTATAGTACACAACATGTACAATTCGACAGCTTTTATAAAACCTTGAAGAAACATCTCTTAACCACATCTTATAGTTGGGTAGTGAGAATGACGGATATTTTCAAGCGTTCAGAATGAAGACTTCCAACCTTCCATTGCGATAGTTGTCCGACCGAAGCCCTCGAGGGATCTTCAGGTCCCAAAGAAAAATATAACTTCTGACCGCAGCCGTACAGACATCTCGAAAACTTTCCAGCGAACGGACGGGCCCCCATTCAAATTCAATTGTCTGTAATTTTTCGTTAAAAAACTTTTCATTCGGGACGAAGTTTCGACGTTTCGACAAACATTTGTCATCGGATGTTGTGACCAAAGTCCCTCGGGACGAATCCATCATTTTACGGCGAATTCCGAAAGAAAATAAAATACAAGGTTTTGATAGTGATAAATTGACAAAAATATCGGGTGGAAGTTTAAAGATGTATTTTTAAAATATGGTTTTGCTGATGAGTTGGGTGATATTTTATTTATACAGGGTGTCCGGGAACATGTGAGAAATCTCCCGGATATGAAGAAAACACGTGAAAAGAATACTATAGGTTCATATAAACTTCTTTCGTATCGGCCTCCTCTTCGGAGATATGGGCTCCCAAAGAGCACCAATGGAATCAAGTTTTTTACACATAATTATTGAACCACCTGGTATATTTCAATTATTTTTTAATAGGATATATACCAGGTAAGACCCGTCAAATTACTACCCAAGAAACTGTTGTGAATTACTCACAGCTGCAGGGACGGACTAGCTGTAACACTCATGGGCCCATTTTTGTTACGCCCTGTATGATGAGAACTTTGGACAATGTTTTTTACATACCTTTAACTATTGGCTAAAAATTAAGTACTCTTCATTCATGTCGCTAATCCTAACCGTTTTCGAGAAAACGTCATTTTATTTACACTGAGTCCCCTAACTGCTCATGGGGATCGGAACAAAGATGTATCTTTTATTGAAATACCCGAAGCACATGATGTATATGAAATGCCGTTTTTTCGAAAACGGTTAGGATTAGCGACATGAATGAAGAGTACTTAATTTTTAGCAAATAGTTAAAGGTATGTAAAAAACATTGTCCAAAGTTATCATCATACAGGGCGTAAAAAAAATGGGCCCATGAGTGTTACAGCTAGTCCGTCCCTGCAGCTGTGAGTAATTCACAACAGTTTCTTGGGTAGTAATTTGATGGGTCTTACCTGGTATACATCATATTAAAAAATAATTGAAATATACCAGGTGGTTCAATAATTATGTGTAAAAAACTTGATTCCATTGGTGCTCTTTGGGAGCCCATATCTCCGAAGAGGAGGCCGATACGAAAGAAGTTTATATGAACCTATAGTATTCTTTTCACGTGTTTTCTTCATATCTGGGAGATTTCCCACATGTTCCCGGACACCCTGTATAGGGTTGATGAGCTAGAGAAGTAGTGTTGTGATCGCTCGAGCGAAAAACCGCTTGATCACTTCATTATTGAAATAACCGACATCGCTCGATTATTAAAAAAACCGCTCGATTTATCTATTCAGGCGAAAACCTTCGCTCGTCACTTATTATCTTTCACTCGATACCCGAGCTTCGCTTGACGTCGACGTATACTCGATAGGAAATACTCTAGTTATAAATTCAGGCGAAAAACCGAAAAATATCGCCTGTCGCTTGATAGACGACCTTCGGTCTACGCGCCACGCTATCCGATCGGCGACGTTCGAGCTTGACGCTGAGCAGGTACACGACATATGTATTTCTTAAAGTCACATAAATCAGAAGGTGCATTTAAAAAAAACTATGCAAATCCCTTAGCGGAATCAACGCGACATGGGTTTTGTAAAGTTTTGTTTTAATTGGCTAGCCAGCGGCGTAGTTTAGATCTTCGATTGTAAATATTAAAAAATTAAAGGATATAATTTTTAAATTTTTATTTACTATAAACTCGAGAAAACTTCTCAAAAATAACATAATAATAAAAATTGTAAATAAAAATAACAAAACGAACAAAATGGTTAACAAAATATGAAAAAAAAATCGTTGGTAAACTTATAGTAAACATTCTTAAATCTAAACAGGAACTTCTTATTATTAAACTCAAGAAGACTTCTTAAAAATAACATACATTATAGAAAAGGTTAATGGTAAATAGGAAAACGTGCAAAATAGTTAACAAAACATAGGTATCGACAAATTTTTTGGTAACCGTAACATTCTTAAATTTAAATAGGAACTTTTAGGTAGTGGGCACCTGATAATTTAAAGTGGAAGGATTTGACAAGCCATTTTAAGTATCTATTTATTTTATGCTCGTAGATTGAGAAAAATGCGAAGAAAAATAACTCTTGATAATACTTTTTGTTTTAAAAAAGCACAAGAATGAACCCGAACAATAAATACATATTTGGGTGATTTTTTGCCAGTTTTTTTGTTTGGTGTCGAGACACGTGGTAAAAATTCATTATTCACAAATAAATAAATATCTGGAATTTTTTTGGTGGCTACTACAATTTTTTGGCTAAACCTGTGCCCACCCGTAGTTACGTGCCTGCTAAATATCCTACCTGATCACATGTAAACGGCTAGGCTGCCGGTCGAGCAGTCGGTGACGTCATCGCTTGGTGAATTGGAATTTCAAGCGATTCACTCGATTATTAAGATCGCTCGAGTATCAAGTACTCGATTATTAAAATCATCGGTTTTTCCCAACACTATAGAAAAGACAAAAATGTCTATAATATGATCCTATTCTTAATATTAATTTAAATGTGGGAAATTTTCAAATCGACATCCCGTATTACTTTTCTAGTGGTTTTGCAAAAGCCTTTTGAGAAAAATTCTCATAGAAAAGCTGTCGAGCTTTACAAGGTCTTCCCTCTAAAATCACCAAAGCTCTCCTTGGGGACCCTATGTACGGCCCATGGAATTACTTTTCCCTCTTCCCTTTTTTTAATCACGTCGAATCAAAAACCCCTAGTTTATTATTGTTTTACGACCCCCAGAAAAATTACCTTTAGTATAACTAGAGCTCGATAGTAATATAAATTTTATAGAGCCCTGAAATCGTCTATATCAAGAACGTTAAAGCATTTCAACTCGCTCATTTATAACAATTTTATGAAAAATTTGGTCTCCCTGATACATTTTCGTTTTGAGGAACAAGAATCAGGAGTGGAGCTACTATGCAGCAAGACCATGCAACGCGGGGGGGGGGGGGGCTAGGCGTCCAGGGGGCCCACGGCCCAAAGTGGCCTCCCGTTACGCAATGCGAGGCCCCTCGCCACTTTTTCTTACGCCACACTAATTTATTATGATTTAATACTATCATCAAGAAAAGGAGTTCCTACACATCTGTCGATCGCCTTAAATTTTAAGAACCATTACAATTTTTTTTTGTAATAAAAAGCATATATATAAATCGGTTTTAGAACGTTCTTCGACGTCTTCCGATTCCCAACCTCCATTCATCTCTGTTCTCCCAGAGATCCTCTCCCAAACCTCTCTCTCTCTCTTATTTCACTATCTATCCCCTCTCTCCAACTTTTCCTAGGTCTTCCTCTCTTCCTCCTTCCTTGGGGGTTCCAGTTTATGACTTGTTTTGGTAGCCGGTCTTCGTTCATTCTTTGTACATGCCCATACCACGTAAGTTGTTTTATTCTCACACCCTCCAATATGCCATGCTTGACTCCCATAATCTCTCGAATCCTGTCATTCCTGTTTCGCTCCAGTCTGGATATTCCTGCAGGACGTCTCCAGAAGTCCATTTCTGTTGCTTCCAAAGCTTTTTCAGACCTGTGTTTCAACTGCCACACCTCGCTCCCGTATGTTACTATGCTCCTGACAATGGTATTGTAAATTCGGTGTTTATTATGCTTTGAAATATGCTTATAATAAAAAGCATACCTATTCGTTTTGCAAATAAGTTTAAATAAGTTAAATAATAATAGGTTTTTGTCTTGTTTGTGATGGATGAGTATAGTGTCGCGAAAGCCAAGTGCTGAGCTACTCTGAAAGTGGGGCCCCAGGTCCAGACCCACCGGGTCTAGCAGGAAAATAGGTCCTGGATAATGTTTATAGTAACAAGGAATTAACGACTATTAAAGTAGGTCTTTTTATTGAATGCAAACTTCCTATTCCTAAACAAATAATTTAAGGAAATTAAAAATATAAAATATCCCTATCGCAACGAAATGGGTGTTCTTTGATACGCTCCTTTGACTCGCCCGACAACTTTGTACTTTGGCGGTATGGCGGTTTTCAAAGAATTATTTCTTACTGAGAATTTGGTTACGGATTGAAAACTTGTATTTTTCATCATAGAGAGTCTTTACTGTTAGAGAGTAATATAGGTAGGAATATATTTGTTATAAATTATGGGATCTAAAAATTTGAGCAAGACAAGTGGTGAACAACGACTTAGTGGTCTCTCAGTTTTAGCCGTGGAAGCTGAAGGGGCAACAAAATTGGAATTAGAAGATATAGTAACAAATTTTGCTGAAGTAAAAGCGCGACGTAAATTATTTACATAATACACTTATGATTTTTTCAATATTCATTTACTTTTATGTACACGATAGGCCAAAAAAGTAACCACAATATTCTATTCTGAATACCGTTATCGTTCGAAATTATTTTTAAACCAAATTTGCAGGAATTCTTTACAAAGGTTTTCGTAAAATGAATTTAAAGGAAAAGGTACATAATAAGAACGAATAATTAGAATATCATACAGGGCAGGTTAAGATAAGAAGTTACTTTAAACAAGTCGCAAAAGTCAGTTAAATCATTTTTCAAATAATTGAGATTTATATGTTAAAGCCTCTTATATTCTCAACAAAAAACACGAGATTCAGTTAAGAGATTTTTTTAATTTCCATTGAAATATCGAAACATATTTTTTGTTTAGAATATAAGAACATTTAAGTCTAAATTGTTTGAGGAAAGAAAAAACTTTTCTTGCGACTTGTTTAAAGTAACTTCTTGTTTTAACCTGCCCTGTATGATATTCTAATTATTCGATCTGATTATGTATTTTTAAATTAATTTTACGAGAACTTATACTTTTGTAAAAATTTCCTGAAAATTTGATTTAAAAGTGATTTTAAACAATAAAGTTATTCAGAAAAGAATACTGTAGTCACTTTTTATGGGTTTTGGAATAATATTATATAATAAATGTGATTTTTAGTATAAAGCTTAGTTTCTAAAGCATTAAAAAAATTTCTCTCATAGGAATCATCCAAATTCTTATGGAGTAACATCTGTATCTATAATTTACCCATTTACGTTATTCCAGCTGAACTAAATAAATCATTTTATAGGGCCTAATAACTAATTTTGTAGGGGGGGGGGGGGTCAATTTTGAAGTTCCGCCACTGACAACAATTTAAATACCTCTGCATTACTCTACTACAACATTATATATATCTATCTTCGTATTTCAATTCCAAAGAAAACCGTCATTAACTCTATAATATGTTATTGCTTGCCATCTTAAGCAGCTGATAATTCATATAACATTTACATTGGAGGCAAGCTGTATGAAAGTAAGTAAAACATACCCTATAAAGGGGGTTGTATTCCTATAAGAGAATCAAGGGCATGCCGTTAGGGGTATTTTATAACCTGTAGTAGGGTGTATACATATTACTAGATTTACTTTAAGACTTAGAGGTATTGTAAGTTAAGGATTTCCATTCTCTAGCGGATATTTATTAGACTATCATTATCCAACAAAATGATACGAAAACGGGGATGGCGTCATCCAAATGAAATAATTCTTTAACAATGAAGTTCGAGCATTACTAAGCTGAACAACATATGGATGGTGTATTTCTGTCGAGGTTCTCGGGCTTCGTTTAGACGAATGGCTCCGCTTTCGATGGATAACCGAAGACAATGCTTTGATGCAGAGCTCCAAACGTGAGAGCGGGAAGTGAGAATGATGGGCAAATCTGGGCATTGTAGAGCATCAAAGGTGTTGTTTACTGTCCAAAACTGATCCTAAATAATATCTTAAAATTTATTTAACGGGAAAATCTTCAAGCAAAAATCACTTTCCTTATGCTCAATTTAAGTTGATCACAACATACATAGAACTTTCCTATAATACTATCATTAACTTATGTGCACCAGAACTTCCAAAATAATTTAGAATTAATAAACAATTACAAAATATCTAAATTTAAAGCATAGTTACGTCGAGGCCCGGATAGAGTCCGTATCCAGAAACTGGGAGTGTCCAGGCAAGAGCACCGCCTTTCCAGAAGTCTGGAAACCACTCCCATCTCATCTTATCCCATAGGATTCGGACCCGGCAAACCGCGAAGGAGGGTCCAACAACCGGTTCTGGATGTTTTAACAATATTCGTGGGATTTTTGGTTTTTTTTTTTAGTGGGATGTTCGTAAGAAATAAAATAGTGTCGTACATATTTACTTTTAAGTCCTAAATTTCCGCAAATACGACTTCAAATATGTTTGGAATTGGTGGAATGTTTCAAAATAATGTTGGTATTGAATATTTGGCGTGTATGTAATTTTTTCGATTTTTGAAGAAAAATTTGGGTTTCAATTTGAATTTAATTGTTTTACTCAAAAACGGTGCACCTGACGAGAAAGACGCAAGAGATCGCTTGCATGTAGAATTGACCAGGCTAATCGGAAAAATATCCACTTGAGAAAATGTCAGTGGCGTGCTACTTTTTTTGTCCAAATTATCCGAGGATATATTTGCAGGAGATATTAAAAAGTAACGATAAAAAAAAAAAATTTCAACACCCTGTAGCAACAAATTTTGAGCCGTTCAATGAATTTGTCTTAAGGAATCACACTCTTACTAAATAATATTTTCCAAAAATAATATTTCGCCATTTTAATACTTTTTTTGTGCGCGAAAAACTGTTACTACTTTACCGCAGTTAAGTCGTTATCTTGACAAAAAAAAACGATATTGTGTACCTCCTAAAATTCGCAAATAAAGGCATGTTGTGTATCCAGATACTCCTGGGAATGTTACGGTCGACTAAATAATGAAATAAGGAAATTTAAGGGTCTAAAATTTCCCACGACAAATAAAATTTTGATTGTAAATAACAAAAAACAGAAATAAAAATACCGACCACCAAATAAATATTATTTTTTATTCCCCAAAAGATAAGTTTAGATCGGGTACTGATGTAATCAATTATAGAGTTTATTTGAAATAAAAACAAATCAATTTGCAGAAATTAAACCACAGAAAAAAAACTAAAAAATGGCGCTTTAATTTAATATGCCCTGTACATGACCTTATGTCAAACCAAAAATGACCATGTGGTGCCCCTGTCAGGAAGGTAAACAAAGCAACATATGTCAACAGTGTTGTCATATCTTCAGGGTAAACTCTATAGAAAGTCAATAACCGTTTGACAGATTGCAAGTTGTTTATTTTTCAGGGTACATTATTATAAACTTTTACGTTCAGCTCGCTAGGAACAATCTCTGATTTATAAACTTGAACTGACTCGAACGAACCCTGGCGGAGTTTTTAAATGGTCAGGTATGTTCTCATTTGTTCAATTCGAACGACACCCGTCAGATCTGGACAACTTAAAAGTTTATAAATGCCACTTACCCTTTAGAAAAAAAAAAATGCAATTTTATTTAGCTTTTCGGACTTATTTAACACCAACTTAATTTATAAAAAAACACCAAGTACTTGAACTTGGACAAAACGGAAAATAGATTGAACTTGAACAAAAACAAACCGGCACAATAAAATCACATAACACATCTGAGTACCATTCAATCTGAATTAGTATTTTAAAGTGCTACTGTGTAGATAAAAATATGCCCTTATTGTCTGAGTGGTCTGGGAAATAATGTATTTAACATCTAAAAGTTTTAAAAATAAATAAACGTTGGTTCTCTCGATCGATATCGGCCTGCTTCTTTAAATAGCTGATTGTGGACATCGGGCTAATATTTAAAAATACAGCGTTGCCACTTTCGATGTTTTATAAGCGACTATCATAAATTGCCGAATTTCCTTCTATAATATTACTTTCCTGTATAATTATAGTCTCGGAAATGGCAACCGCGCTGGCTCTACTAGCGGAGAGTTCTCGTAAAGAAAGCTCGACGACTGGTCCGAACATGGACTAGACCATTATTTCAAAGGGTAGTTCCTGTCAATTGTTAACATAATTGTTTCATTTTATCTTTAGTAAAGGGTTAATGGCCCATAGAAATTAGCGTTCTTATTATTTCTATTGCGAAATGATTAAGTGCTCTTGTTCTATGTGTGTTATTGTAAAGTGTAGTTATGCGATAGTGCTGGGGTTTAGTGATAAGCTTATTATGCACTCCCACACTATCATCAGGACACGTGATGAGCATAAAGTAGAAAAAAGAACTGAAAGTGTCTGTGCCCTGGATTCCTTAATCGCGTCCTGGATTTACTTTCTAAGTAAGATAAATATTTATTTTTATAACAAACTAATCGTCATTTCCATAACACCCTGTACGCAAAATGTATCGTGTGAATTGGTTAAACAATGTAAATAAGCGTGCCGTATATTGCCGTGTGAAGCCAGCCATAATGGCTTATGATTTGGTAAGCAAAAAATTTTGTAACTACTAGACATACTACATAAAAAAATAGATGATGCATCATTTAGCATAAATACTTGTACTCCTCCTCACCCCTCAAATTAATTTCGTGCATTATTTTAGCTAACGACCCTCGAGGCCCCATTAACTCGACAAACAAACACTAAACGTCACTCTGCATGTGAATGCACCCTCATTATTGTCCCGTATGGTGTTTTCTGCATTCGATAAATGTTTTTCTTTTAGAACACGTAATTTTTATTTAGATAGCTATCGCAAGCATTAACGTTGTAACGTTGTTTCAAGGAATCCCTAATAATACCTGCTGTGTGCCCGTCTATTAGTCTATAGCAGACCTTTTTTCGGAGACCGGCCGACCTAGACGGTTGAAATTTAGCATGGTAATAGAGTTTCGTTGAATTAAATTAACTATTCCGACCGCAGGTATAAAATTAGAACTGATTAGATAAGGATTCGTAATTAGGATTATATAGGTGAAAAAATTATGTAATAAAGGATTAGAGTGAAAAAAATTAGTTTTTAAATCTGCGATATACATCTAAATCTACATCCCTCGGATATAGAAATGTAATGACGAAACGAATGGCCTATTCATAAGCGTCATATAACTGTTTTTAACATATTGTGTATTTTGTACAATTGCGTCGCTTTGAATGGGCGTTGTTCAGGGTGATTAGAAGCATTTGTGTGCATTAATGTGCTATATTTAAACATAAAAAATATCTCTCTAGCAGCGATCACAGATCTTGCTTCGGTGAACACTTTAAAACAACTGATCTGTGCAAACGAACCCAATATCTAATTTCTGACGAAAATTCTAAATTCTCGTCTGTATTCCTACGGTGCACTCATTAAACCCCTAATGTTACCACCTTATGACGACGTGGGGACTTTCCATTAATACTTAATATTGTAGGGTAGTTTCGTCCCAAAATTAACTGTGATTCAGGGCAAGTAGGTATTTTAACTAACCAACCCTACTAAATGGGGTTAAGTAGATAATTCCTTCAGCGCTTGCTATATGAGGTGCACAAGTAATAATCTATATTTAAAATTTGTAGAGTTCTTATAAACATTTAAGATTTTGACACAGGAAGTTTACATAAGGAATTACAGACAATTAGATAGCTTCTCACTGAAGCAAGTAAATATTTTAAAGAAATTTCAAAAGATGACAATGCAGGGTTTTAAAATTTAATATCTCCGAAATTACTTGGTAGATTAATTTAAAAATTGGTATGTGTTACTAGGATACTAAGCCACATATGTTCGTTAGAAAAGTTAATCGATCGAAGCACCAGTGGCGTCCCTGCAAACATATCATCCGATATTTTTTACAAAAATGGTGGTACGCCACTGACATTCTTCCGTCTCGATATCTTTTCTGACTAGCCTGATCAATTCTGCATGAAATTGGTATCTTGCATTTTTCTCATCAGGCGCACTGTTCTTGAACAAAGCTCAAATTGAAATCGGGTGTCGATAAAAATTGAGAAAGACATCAACAGGCGATAAAGTCAGTAACCCTTTTCTGAAATTTAGCGTTGACCTTTTGTAGATCCGGATTCTTGCGTTAATTTGACGAATTCTTCACCGAATGGGTAATATGAGGGTTTTAAGAGGATGCTCCTTGCGGCACGAGCCGCAGGCGAGCCTTACGAATAATCTCATTAATTAACAATCATTAAAACGGACTTCATTTCTACAGTTATATTTCGACCGCTTACAACACTGGCATTTTTCTAATTAGCATGGTCAATTCTACATGAAACCGGTATCTTGCGTTAAGCCATTAAATTCAAACTCGGCTAGGAATAAAACATCTTTCCGTCCTCTTCCCCCGCCGCCTGTTCAGTCAAATAACCGCCAAATTCGGACCAAATGATAAATATCCTCCAGAGGTCGAACGGGAGCACAAGAATAGGCAAAACATCGCAATAAATCCTTTAAATTTGCCTGCGGGTTTCCCAAAAGAAACTCGGTCATGAAGAGCCATAAGTTAGGGCTAAAAGTCACTTGCCAGAAACAAAGAATACGAAATTTTAGAGTTTGAAGTGAAAGAGGGAAGCGGCTCTATCCCGGAGGAGCTCTGCGGGACTAGAGTGATTGATAATACCTATGAACGGGGATAAATTGTGAAATGGTAGGTGAATGTTCATGTAAAGCTTTTCTTCGACTACCGTTACATCTACATATCTCGATTTGAATCATATCTCTTATCGCACTAATTTTAATATGGAAATTTATAGCACTAGCATAGTAACATCGATTTTACAAACAAGAAATCGTTAATTCTCTGCTTTTATTATTGGTGGAGATTTAGCGGAAGCACAACAAAAAATTAAATTAATTGTTAAAGATTGTTTCACGAGAAATGGATATAACTTAATGACTGCAGTAAAAGTACCTAGGGGCCATCCCATTATTTATGACCGTTTGTTATTATTATGTGGAAAGGACCGGATTGTAATAATTATAATTAAATATAGGCACATCAGGTAGGTTAGGTTGCTTAATTTATATTTAAATATCTTTTTGTGGTAAAATTTGTTAGTTTTTGAGGAATGGTTCAAGAATTGTCTTTTACCAAACATTCCTCAGAATAGCGTGATAGTAATGGACAATGCGAGGTATCACAGTCGCCAATTACATAAAGCTCCAAGCTCAAATAAGACAAAATTGGAGATTCAGAACTACATGGCGGCGAATGATATATATTTTGAAGAAAGTTACAAAAAAAGTGATCTTTTAGAAGTTTTAAAGACATTTGTATAAAAAAAGTATATGTTTGTGACACATTGGCAGAAGAAATTGGACATACAGTGCTACGGCTCCCACCCTATTATTGCATTTTTAACCCCATAGAGCACATGTGGCACCAGTTAAAATCACTGGTTAGGTCTGAAAATATTTCTCCGACTTTAAGTTCTAGTGTTGTGGAATTAATACGAAAATGCTTTAATGATATTCCCCCAGGTAGTTGAAAAAATTCAGTCCGTCACGTAATAACTGTAGAAAATTCGCATATTAGTCTGGATCGTATAATTAATCCAATTATAATTAATTTTGATGAGGATAGCGATAGCTATCTATAGAATGCCAAGCTAGATATAGAATGACATTATAAATGTAAATAAATATGACTAGTAATATTTCAAAAAAATGTTATTTCATTACATTAATATAATCATATCATTACTTGTGTTCCTTAGTCCGTCCCTTCATACTTCACTTGTTTATTGCCAAGCTCTTGTCGACGCAATGGGACCGACCCAGGAAATCATTAAGTCGTATCCAAATTTCGTGAAACGTACTGTACTAAGGATTTACAATTCATTTTTATAATCTTATATCGATATTTCCCAGTTTGGCAACAGAGCGAAACACAAACTTCATGCAAGCCAAGTTTTTAACTGGTCTCCTGTGACTGTCGGGTCTGCGGTCTTGGCCGAAGGGTCACCTGGTGACAATTTGTCACTTTCGGGAGACACGGAACATACTTCCTCCATTTTCCATGCAAACTTTAAGGGATAAAGTGAAATATGTATAATATATGGGCTGTGGTTATGTTTAGAAATATGCAGTGCTGGATTTATGTATTTTTTTTGGCCATAATTGAATTAAAATTTGCGTGTTATTTCAACAATTACTTATATGTGTCTATACAGGATGTTCCAGAATATGTGGGCAATCTTCCTGGTTCAGATAGAACACTTAAAAATAACAGGAGAAGTTCTTATAAATTCCTACTTCCTACGGAGATACGGGCCCATAACGGACGTCCCTGAAAATCGTTGTTTTTTAAATAATTTATTAAGTACCAGGTGTAATTTAATAATTTTTTAGTATAATGGTTAGTAGATGAGTCTCTTTAACATTCGCCCTTTTAAACACATTTGACTTATTTAGATTGCCAGGGACGGACTAGACGTAACACAAAAATGTATTTTTTTGTACACCTTGTATGATGAAGGAACGACAATAATATTTTTGGATACTCTAAACCTTAAGCTGAAAAAAAGATACTCTTGATCAATGTCGATAAAGACTATTTTCGAAAAAAAAATATTTTTGGTCAATATGGTTTTTTGCATTAGTTGTTTTATAAAATTCCCTTATTGTTGTTATGGTTTTTTCACATGTACCGATTTAAATAAGAATATTTATGCTAGCGTTAGTTTATGGGAGTGTTCTTGAAATCGCGTCAGAGCCGGCCCGACATTATTTGTTTGTTGTTATTCGTCGCCATCTTTCGTTCTGGATGCTTTTTCAAATTACAGAATAAAAAGTGGTTCATTCACATTGTTGTCGGTATATTAGTGCTTATAAACTTTCATTACCTAACAACAATTTTTGTAAAGGAATTTTTAATTTGTGGTGATTCGATTCGCTGTTTGGTAGGTTAGTGGCTTGTTTTGTTTAAGATGAAAGGACACAAGTGCATGGTGCTTTTTTGCAAAAGACGTGAATCAATACCAGGTATAAAGTATTTCAGGTATGTACATATATACGAAAATATTTTGCTTATCACATTATCTGATCTTCGGAACCGAATTTCACTAAAAAGCTTATAAAAAAAGAGGAGATTGTCACTCGTATACGATATAATATATATGTGGCCACTACCTAACCTTAAAATTAATATATTTTTAATTTGGTGCATTAGTAGCTGATAATAATTCCCAAAATAATCAATATAGTCGTTCATTCTTAATTTTTGGTTTAGAACAAAGTGAGGTTAAGAAACATACGACGTCGGATGAAAGTTAAAATAAAGCTCATCGTGTCGATTGTTACAAATATTCGGACGGAATTTGTCACCAAAAGTTTACACCAATCAGGGCACCGTCGGATCATCATATCGTCAGAAATCGTATGCATGGAACGCTGTCTTAAATCGATTGCCATAGTTTTCCTAACTAACCAGTTAAATTTACATTAAAAAAATTGAAATCCGGTCCTGTCGGATGTTTACTTTCACAAGGAAATTTCCGAAATGCGCAAACTCACTATTACCCGTTCGATGCCCATAGCGGGGACATAATTGCAAATGGTATTAGCAATATAATGGTTATATATATATATGTGATCTACCCTCAATTTAAGTTTTCAAAAATATTGATGTTTCGAGCATTATTCATGCAGGAATAGGCAAGATTTATTGGTAACCAATAGGAAAACCGTCGCATCGCTTTTGCAAAACATAAATAGGGTTTTTGGAAAATAAGATACTTTTAAGAGCAAAGTTTACAATATAGTCAACGGCAGATTGTTTTCCGACTTTCAAATATTCATCGGACTTGCGAACTTCCGAGGAGTTCACGTGATTAACTTACTCGAACAATTACAAAGTCAAATTCCGAGTGGAGAAAATGTCGTCCAAGTTGGAAAGAATTAAGTTTTAATTTTTAATTGGAGTTTGAATACGTTTCAGTGTCTCCTCGGGGATAGATAGGGCATAATAGGGACGCCCGGGATAATACGGAGAATTTTAAAGCGGGGGACAAACGTGAATTTAAGGGCGGATGTGATTATACTTGGGGATAAATAAGTTAAAGGTGCAAGTTTTCTACACCGGTGTAAAGGGTTGACAAGCTGATGGACCTAAATTTAAAACGAGCAGAAATGCAGAAATTCTTATGTGAGTTTTTTTTTATTTTTTATGTCCAAACACTAGCATTATTATGATACAAGTTTCATAAGACATTATCTTAAAGCACGCGTTTACCGTGTATTTTATACTACTTTTTCTATTTGGGTCTTTAGAGTCTAAAAAACTTTAAAAAATATAGTAGATTTTTTCCATTTGAATTAATATTTTCTTTTTAGGTTGGCAATACTTTTACAATTTAATAAAATGTTACAAGTATCAAATATGCCATGATAGAAACAGTTGAACACAACAAAGCTTCTTCCCATCCGTTATAATTAAAAATAAATATATTATTAAAGTTAATAAAAATGAGTCAGGAAGAAAGATGTACTCCGTCAGAAACACGAGAAATTGCAGAAAATAATCTAGAAAAACTTTTAAAAAGAATATGCAAAACTTTGAGTTATGGTGCGAGCAGAACAAAACTCAACATATTGAACAAAATAATAAATAATACTATTGAACGAAATAGTGTGTCGACACAGAATCTGACAGGAATAACAATTAATGCCCAGGAAATATCTACAGTAAATATAAATATGTAGCATATAAAGTAATATGTATAATATTATATTGAATTAAAAATGAAAATAGTACTTTATTTGAATAAAACTTTAGAAATAGAGCATAAACTGGAAGATATTTCTATTATATTTAGGTTATGTTGTTTTATAGTTGTGACTAGAAATTAGTTGACGGACCCCGTCAGCATGCTATATATTTCCTAGTATAGGTATTTCAGATAAATATCCAGTAAAATGATCTATTTGTTAGTATTTTAAAGTTTTCTATAAAAACGAATCCATAATGCCTAGAAAACTAATTTCAAAAATCAAAGTAAGCCTAAAATTCGAACCCTACTTGCTGCCAACATAAAAAAAATAAAATTTCAGTTGCATAAAGTGGCAGGTTATTCAATTTTTTTGCATTTCACAATGTAGCCATTATGAAAAGATTTTAGTAAATTGTACAAGAACTCACCTACCCAACAGAAATATTTATTTATTTAATACTTTCCGACAATAGTTGAACTTTATTAGTAAAGATTGTTTCACGAAAAATGGATACGACTTAATGATTTTCTGGGTCGGTCCCATTGTATCGACAAGAGCTTGGCAATAAACAAGTAAAGTATGAAGGGACGGACTAAGGCAAACAAGTAATGATATGATTATATTAATGTAATCAAATGAAATAACATTTTTTTTTAAATATTACTATTCATATTTATTTACATTTATAATGTCATTCTATAGATAGTTCTGTTTCGCTATCGCTATCCTCATCAAAATTAATTATAATTGGATTAATTAATTATACGATCCAGACTAATATACGAATTTTCTACAGTTAATACGTGACGGACTGAATTTTTCCCACTACCTGGGGCTATATCATTAAAGCATTTTCGTATTAATTCTACAACACTAGAACTTAAAGTCGGAGAAATATTTTCAGACCTAACCAGTGATTTTAACTGGTGCCACATATGCTCTATGGGGTTAAAAATGCAATAATAGGGTGGGAGCCGTAGCACTGTATGTCCAATTTCTTCTGCCAATGTGTCACAAACATATACTTTTTTTATACAAATGTCTTTAAAACTTCTAAAAGATCACTTTTTTCATAACTTTCTTCAAAATATATATCATTCGCCGCCATGTAGTTCTGAATCTCCAATTTTGTATTATTTGAGCTTGGAGCTTGATGTAGTTGGCGACTGTGATAGCTCGTACTGTCCATTACTATCACACTATTCTGAGGAATGTTTGGTAAAAGACAATTCTTGAACCATTCCTCAAAAACTAACAAATTTTACCACAAAAAGATATTTAAATATAAATTAAGCAACCTAACCTACCTGATGTGCCTATATTTAATTATAATTATTACAATCCGGTCCTTTCCACATAATAATAACAAACGGTCATAAATTTTGGGATGGCCCCCAGGTACTTTTACTGCAGTCATTAAGTTATATGCATTTTTCGTGAAACAATCTTTAACTCATTTCATTTCTATGATTTTTTCAAAAATATTACTACAGATAAAAAAAAAACAGTCAGATTTTCGACTGCGTCCAGCATTATCGAAACATATTTGTCAGACCACCCTCTGACAGCTCGAGTGCAATTTTGAGGGGGGTGAGCTGCCGTCCTTGTCTACCCCCTCGAAGGCTTGTTTGCAGACTCTCTTTTTATTCGGCCATTATCATTCTAATTATTCACGCGGACGTCGTATCGTCTAACCGACATAACTAAGTGGCAGGCAAAGTGAATGAAAGGACATTGTATAACAGGAATGAGGCCGGAATAACGCTTTTTTATATGATTATACTATTTCATCGATATAACCTTGAAATAGCACTACCTCGTTAGATTGGAAACACGAGCATACCCTATTGACGATATGCAACCCAACATACAACAACGACTTTAATATTGTAATCTTCGGCAAATTTGTTCCTGCTGGAGTGTGACGTAATAGCAGTGCTTTGATTTTTTACTATTTCCCAGAAATGATAATTAAAAGTTGTATTATATGTTAGGTACGTTGTTTATTTACAATTTTTAGTAAAAGTGTAAAGAGGAGCGAGGTAAGTTTCTTAATAATTTATGGAAAATGTGCTGTAATGAATAATATTAGGGACTAATTATTCTGATATTGTTAATTCTCTTTTAAATTGCGGCCTTTCGTCTCATTTCAATGAAGAGTAAATTCAAATGAAAAAAGACAGACGCCGGATGCCTAAAATGAGGCATAATTAATTTATGTTCACGAGGTAAGGCCATTAATAGGTCTTTTTCGGAAAATTGACACCAAAGGTACCAATCAATGGCTTATGGGAAGTAATAAGTAATGGACGGACACGCAATCCCACTGACTTCATCTATTAATTTGCTGGGCGTCAATCTGGGAGGAAATATGTCTTGGCATAACCACGTTGTGGCAATCGCCAAGATAGCTTCTCAGAAACTTGGTGTACTCTTCCGAACCAGAAAGTTGTACACACCTCAACAACTTTTGACACTATACAAAGCCCAGATTCGACCATCACTAGAGTACTGCTCTCATGTCTGGAGCTCTGCGCCCAAACATACTCTTCGGCTACTGGATTCCATCGAAAGGAAGGCCATTCGTCTGATTGGAGACCATGAGCTGACGAAGAACCTCGACAGCCTAGAACATCGGAGACAAGTTTTAGGATTTGACTCTCTTTTACAGATATTTTCATGGAAAGTGCTCGGCTGACCTTCCCTCTTATTTCCGCCCAGAGCGGCGAATATCAGAAATACACGACGAACCACTGCAGCCCATCCATATGTGGTTAAGCTTAGTACTCCTCGAACTTCACTATTTACGCCCGACCTTCCCGAGGTCGTTTTTCCCAACGACTATAACCTCCAACGATTCAAAACCATCGTGAATCGACGTTTTTTGTTGGTCATGTGTTATAGGTTCAACTAAGGGAAAAATATAAATTCTTTGCGGTTACAATAGAGATAATTCGTATTGTACATTTTAGCTCTCTGTTATTTCGATAATTAATACATATTCCGGATTTAATAAAAGTTTCTCCATAGTAGGCCTCCGAGTCGATGCACCAGCTACCCCCAAAAAGCTACTGGATGGGCTCTGATTAGCCCCATTGTCAAGATAACTTATTGGGCCATCTCTTAAAAAACCTGTCGCAGATGTTTACAAAAGGGGCTCAAATTGGTAAAAATGTGGCCAGATCGGCTCTCGTATCAATATCTTTCTTCCTGCGGTGCACTTGTAAAAGACAGTATGGTCTTGTTTAAATTACATTGTGAACGTATGTTCCGATTTGGGAAACACGACGTTGCTGGGACTGTATAAAGAGACGGAAAGTATTTGTTTTATAGTGGATGAGTTCCACATCTGATATGCGGTGGGTACACTGACAAAAATGCATTTACCAATGTCGTGGGCTACAAAATTGGAGCTACCTCAAGCCACCTTTCTATGTTGTTTTAACTGAGTCTACGAATTATCACAAATTATTTAAAAACCCTTCAGTAATTCGGTTCTTTCGGTTCGCCTCAACCCCGGAAGAAATTTTTTAACAACAGTTTAAACATATTTGGGATCACCACAATTCCTACATCTTGTAACTATTTTATGAGTTACCTGAACTCAGTTTTTGGGTTGGGAAAACTTACTAATTGATTATAAAGTGTCGTTTTAACCCGGACGTGCATTATTTTAACTCATTACCATGTGCAAATTATTTTGAGTTGGAATAATTCAGGAAACGTGCTCCAAAAACCCATATCGAGGGTAAATCACAAGATCGTAAGGTCACGGAAAGTTCCGAATTCGTGCTCGTGCAGGTTTGGCGCGGTTCATTCCATTGTTATTCGTCAATTCTCCTTTGATCGCGCGTATAGACACCAGTTGGCCGTTGCGCCGTTTGCGCGATTTTTAATCTTTGTTCTCTGTGCGTGAACATTTCTGTTTGACACAATTTTGGTCAGTTGGCGTAAAATGGAGGGACAGGAGGGAGATGCATACAAATTGATATTATTGGAATGGAGCCTTATAATTTATAAGCAATCGTCATCACTTCGTCCGCATGGTTTCTTAGCCGTAGTATGCTCCTCCTGTTTATAATTCATTTGATTATTTTTTTTTTAAATATACAATAAAAATGTCATATCTTGAAAAAACAAAAGGCAAATGAAGTCCACAATATGCAGGCGTTAAATCAAAGAAATATTTTGAGTTCCGATAGTCCACAGTTTAGGTAGTTTGGTAGCCCAAAGAGTGAGTTATTCCAGCCACAATCGTAAGCTACAACAACTTAAATGTCGAGTTTTGATAGCTCGAATCATGAATTAATCTAGCCCGACTAGTAACTTATCACAATTCACATACTGGTAGCTACGGTAGCCCATCACTAATTTAAGACGGTGGGGCGTGAGCTATTCCAACGCATAAAATAACCCATCTTCTGTGCGATCATAACTTATGAATAGTGAGTTGATGCAATTTCTTCGATTGGGTTGCCGTAAATCAGAGGTCTGGGCTGTCCCCCTGTTAGCAACACGCTTCGGTCTAGGACAACACATATTTGAGTTATATTAACTCGAAATTTCGCTTAGTGTATACTACATTTTGAATAAAAAGCTACAACCTCTGTCGGCTCACTAGGACGTTCTAAACTCGTTTTTCTTTTAACTCCTTTACGAACTCCTTTATCATTAGAAATTTACGCGAGGAAGATAACTTCCTCAACTTCCGAGCCGTACTCAATTAAAACTTACACCCCGGCAATTGTTACAAGCTCGTAATTTTATCATAAAACAGAATTTCGGAACGGAATTGAGCAATAAGCCATAAAAAGATGGCGTTATAAAATGGTAGTTAAGACGGCGTTTTGCTTTATCACCGGCAAGAATAAACAGAAACAGATGATTTATGAGCTTGAGAAAGGAAAGAAATGAGAAACGTTATTAAGATTTAAAAGGAAGGTCAAGTGCCGGTCGAACTCGCGTTTTGTTTTCAATATTGACGTCATTCTAAACCTTCTATATGTATTATTTAACATGCATGGGTATCAATTGATACCCATATTATAATAATGGATACCCATATTATATCAATGGATACCCATATTATATCAATGGATACCCATATTATATTAATGGATACCCAAATTATATTAATGGATACCCGCATTATATTAATGGATATTTATTAGTGTTGTGATCGCTCGAGCGAAAAATCGCTTGTCCACTCGATTATTGAAATAACCGACATCGCTCGATTATTAAAAATACCGCTCGAGTTATCTATTCAGGCGAAAACCGTCGCTCGTCACTTATTATCTTTCACTCGATACCCGAGCTTCGCTTGACGCCGACGGAAATGTACCGCTGTAGTGTGATCGAGTTCAAAAAGTGCTCGTATATTTCTAGCAGTTTTTCGCTCGATAGGAAATACTCTAGTTATAAATTCAGGAGAAAACCCGAAAAATATCGCCTGTCACTTGACACACGACCTTCGGTCTACGCGCCGGGTCATTCGATTGGCGACGTTCGAGTTTGACGCTGAGCAGGTACACGACATACGTCTTTCTTAAAGGCACATAAACGAGAAGGTGCATATAAGAAAGTATGCCGAATCCCTTAGCGGAGTCATCGCGACATGAGTTTTGTAAAGTTTTATTTTAACTGGCTAGCCAGCGGCGTAGTTTAGGTCTCCGATTGTAAATATTAGAAAACTAAAGGATATAATTTTTAAATTTTTATTTACTATAAACTCGAGAAAACTTCTCAAAAATAACATAATAATAGAAATTGTAAATAAAAATAGCAAAACGAACAAAATGGTTAACAAAATATATAGAAAAATTCGTTGGTAATCTTATAGTAAACATTTTTTAATCTAAACAGGAACTTTTTATTATTAAACTCAAGAAAATGGAAAATAAGAAAACGAGCAAAATAATTAACAAAGCAAAGTTATCGACAAATTTTTTGGTAACCAAAAGTAAACATTCTTAAATTTAAACAGGAACTTTCAGGTAACTATAACCATGAATTTAAAAAAATTATTACCTATTTTCTTATTTTGCCAGTCGCGTAACTAAGCCTACATTTTTGAAGGGCACACAGTGCGCACCTGATAATTTAGAGTGGAAGAATTTGACAAGCCATTTTAAATATCTACTTATTTTATGCTCGTAAATTGAGAAAGATGTGACGAAAAATAACTCCCGGTAATACTTTTGTTTTAAAAAAGCACAAGAATAAACCCGAACAATAAATACATATTTGGGTGATTTGTTGAAGATTTTTGTTTGGTATCGAGACACGTGGTTAAAATTCATTATTCACAAATAAATAAATTTCTGGAATTTTTTCGGTGGCTACTACAATTCTTTAGCTAAACCTGTACGCACCCGTAGTTACGTGCCTGCTAAACACCCTACCTGATCACATGTAAACGACTAGACTGCCGGTCGAGCAGTCGGCGACGTCATCGCTTGGTGAATTGGAATTTCAAGCGATTCACTCGATTATTGAAACCGCTCGAGTATCAAGTACTCGATTATTAAAATCATCGGTTTTTCCCAACACTAGTATTTATGGCATTTCAAGATACCTCCGTAAATTTGTTTTTGAATCCAACTGCCGGATCACCGCGCTTTTCCTCACCCTCAAACAAACAAATGGCATAATGTCTGGCACCAGCCCCCATCTTACTCCGTATAATTTCCAAATTTACAAAATAGTGGCAGCCGTCGCAGATATTACCATTACAATTATTTCCTGCAATTTGAACAACTCCTGCTGCCCCGAACCCTGCGTATGTTTTATTGCATTTGTACGAGATTCGTGAACGATGTAGTAATAGAATTGTCGAATTGATACAACGGGGGGTGAAAAAAAACACAATTCAATTTGTAAGGGATTAACGGTATAAATATCTACCCTTGCGGAACTATCGCTTTTCGAAATAATAGAAGTTTTACAAAAATAGTGGTGAAAAGTATGTTTTATTAATTATTGCTAATAATTTCATATCTTCAACAGAGTTTGGGTGCCAAAGAGGCTCAGAACGGAGAGATTATTTTTTTCCTTGCACATACTCGAGGAACAAAACATTAAATATAAAAAATGATACCCCAAAATACTTAATCTAAGCCAACCCCTATCAGAATCAACATCCAAAAGCACCAGCAAACAACAGGGAATTAAAGAGAATGGCCCGAAACCACCCCTTCATACAATACATGCGCCCAGGCGTGACTTACATACATACACCAGCGTACACCATATGTGCACCCTCGTGCACCTTACACCCATCTCCGACCAGTGCAATTAATCCTTGCGCACTTGGCCTTTGGCTGTCACATTGACAGGTGATTAATGGCTCTGTTTACCCTTTTATTTTTGTTCTTAGCGGTGAGTCCAATTTTAAACCATCTGACATCGAATTTCGAGTGTCATTATTTTTATTTATCGAAGGTAAATCATGCGTATTGAGCAAAGTCAAACATCGTGTGATTTACGGTGTTTATATGCTCGACTAAATTTAATTTAGATTTTGATTTATTAATTTGTAGTTATACACGTTCTAAATTAGTCTAATTTCCTTCCGAGTTAATTCGTTTGTATTATAATGAACTGTTACGATTTTTATTGTACATCGTCCATAAAAAAATTACAAAAGGTTGTGGCTTGTTTTTAAAAGTGTCCAGAGGCCAGACAATCTATTCTATTTTTGTCAATTCATTGATTTACAGGATACTATTTTCTACAACTGTATACAGTATGTCCACGGATGGGGTTTACAAGAGGACAAATGGACTGAAAATTGAAAGATACGAAAAAAAGTCACTCTTTTTGCTTGTCTAGAACATACCATTCATCATAAGAAACTTCAATTTTTTTTATACAGGGTGGGTAAAAACTGTGTTTGCGTTGTTATTTGCTTAAGAGTAAACATACTTTATTTTGAAAGATACGAAAAAAAGTCACTCTTAATGAATGTGTTTTCTACACAACAAACCGAAGTAGAACAATTCATTAAAAGGTTTATTTCCCAAAAAAGTATTCTCTGGCACACCTCTGACTGGCGAACCGAGTTAAAATAATAATCACACTTAAGGTGATAGGTACTTGTTGTCAATGTCTTTATTTAATGAAGTTATTATTTAAGTAGAAATGCTATCTACTGAACAAAGAGTTTTTATAATACAATGTTATGGGGATGGTCAAGTTTCATACCGCTACGTCATGGAACAATTTACCGAGAAATTTGTAGGAATCCCAATATCTAGGATGGCAATCTGCAAGTTAATAAAAAAGAAAGTTCAAGAGAACTAGTTGGGTTTTGGACCTCAAAAAAAAAGAGGAAATACGACCATGATGGTGCTGCTACAGTCTTAGTTCTTCATTCTGTTGAAGAAAATCCTATGACGTCCCTTAGAAATCGTGTTACTCAGTTGGAAGTTGTGAAAAAAAGTCAAAAATTGTTTTTGCAACCGCAATACCAAATGATATTGAAGTACTGAAGGGCAGAAATATCCAGGCTGTCCCATCGATATCTCAGGAAGAAATCAGAAATTCTTTCACTTATTTGAGAAAGCAATTAGAAAAATGTGTCCAGTATGGGGGTGGATTTTTTGAATTATGAAATCGTTATCGTATTCTTTTCATGGTAATAAAAATGTTCGTATTATTATTATTATTATAATTACTTCATTAAATAAAGACATTAACAACAAGTATCACCTATTCATTATTCAATTAAAAACGTTTATTAGGAGTGACTTTTTTTCGTATCTTTCAAAATAAAGTATGTTTACTCTTAAGCAAAATAACATTTTTGCAGTTTTTACCCACCCTGTATAAAAAAAATTGAAGTTTCTTATGATGAATCGTATTTTCTAGACAAGCAAAAACGTTTATTAAGAATGACTTTTTTTCGTATCTTTTTAGTCCATTTGTCCTCTTGTAAACCCCATCCGTGGATATACTGTAGATGTGAAAAGCAGAAATGAGCAAGCAGGATAGAATCAATTCTCAAATTTGACATTTGAAGGATTGGAATTTGTATCAGTTCACAGAGACAAGGATACCTATATTATAAGAACATATAATAACCATAATAAATACTTGCTACCCATATAATAGTATCTATATTAAGATACAAGTTTCATAAAACATTGTCTTAGAGCACGCGTTTAATTTAGAAAACGACCCGCGAAGCGGGGAGTTTTCTAAAGTTCGATTGCTCTAATTGTCTTATGAACCGTGTATTTTATAATACTTTTTCTATTTGGGTCTTTAAAGTATAAAAAAAATTTTAAAATATAGTAGATTTTTGTAAATTTAAATTAATATTTTCTTTTTGGGTTGCCAATACTTTTTTACAATTTAATAAAATGGTACAAGTATCAAGTATACCACGATAGAAACAATTGAGCACAACAAAGCTTCTTCCCATCCGTCGTAATTAAAAATAAATATATTATTAAAGTAAATAAAAATAAGTCGGGAAGAAAGTTGTACTCCGTCAGAAATACGAGAAATTGCAGAAAATAATCTAGAAAAACTTTTACCCCAAAAATCTTTAGAAATAGAAGCATAAACTGGTTAGGTTATGCTGCTTTATAGTTGTTACTTTGTGACTAGAAATTAGTTGACGGACACCATCAGCATGTTATATATTTATAAGCATAGGTATTTCAGATAAATATCTAGTAAAAATATATGTTTATAACAACTGCATTTTTAATAATAAATAAGTATAATTAGTGTACAGTGTATTTATTAGCTTTAAATTGATATCTTTGTAAGAGAATATATTATTACGTGTTGATCTAAACTTGTGATTATGAGGTTAGTTAGGAATTGTTTATTATGCAACCAAACATACACAGCAGTACCACCAACCGTTTAAAATGAAAAAAACGGTATCGAAAAAGCTTATTACGATACTGAAAACGGTATCCAGAAAGCTTTCATATGAAACCAAAATAGAAAAAGTACTTTGTTTGATTTTACTATCGTTTGCATCCGATTTTTTTAATACAAACTCCGTTGCCAGTTTCCAAGTTAATCAAAAGCAGGAGGAGTCCTCTGAGACTAATGTCAAAATCTTAGACGTTTCAGTCCGTTTAGGTTTTGGTTTAATTAATATATACATTAAAGTGGTCCATGGAAACGGTTGAGGACCGGACTAGCCCTGACGATAATTCAATACAAGAAGACATTTTAACTTAATGGAACTAATCTATTGGGTTTGTTCGTGAAATATTCGAAATCTTTTTAATTTGACGATATGAGGTTACATTTTGATAATTTCTGTATACGGGATCCCTGTAGAGTGCATTCTTATTTGCGACTGCCTCTGTATATATAAATTTACTGAAATATTTTATAATGATAGGTAAGTCAAAACCAAAATCTTCTTTCTTCTTCTGGTACATGGAAAATTTTAATAATGAGGATCGAGCCGGTTTTCGGGCGTCCTGATTTCGTTCCTGCGTCGAGCAAAGAAGTTGAGAAAGTCGGAAGTTAGTTCGTCGGGATGCAATCCGAAGTTTGAGGTCCGGGCAATTTCGGGTTGACCGGGAGTTAATGGACACGGATACCTCGGTTAACCGGGGGGGATATCAAACAGTTCCAGTTTGAAATCATAATTGGATTTTAGAGTTTAGTTTCGACTAATCCGGAGTTAGTTACAACAGATCGGGGCTCTAAACGTGTTAATATTTTATGAGGATATGTATACAGGGTGTTCCTTAATGGCGTGCTAATATTTCAGGGTGTGATTCCTTAGGACATTTTATAAAGAAAAGTTCATATGAACATATGCCCGCAACGGCTTACATTTCTTGCTACAGGGTGTTGAATTTTTATTTTTTAAATGGTTATTTTTTAATATCTCCGAAAGTACTTTAGATATTATTTTCAATTTTGCTATGTGTTAATAGGATATAGAACCGCAAATTTTAGTTAGAAAAGTTATTCAATTGTTCCACCAGTGGCGTCCCTGCAAACATGTGCTCTGATATTTTTACCAAAAAAAGGTACGCCACTGACATTTTCCATGTGGATATTTTTTCTGATTAGCCTGGTCAATTCTACATAAAAACGGTATCTTGAGTTTTTCTCGTCAGACGCACCGTTCTTGATTAAAACCACTAAATTCATATTGAAACTCATTATTATTAACATTGATAAAATAATTAATGATAAATTGTGTTTTATAAAAATTATTGGAAATGGCCACCTTCACTTAAAAGGCATGCTTCCGCCCGTCTTCGCATCGAATTGCCCAGTCCAACAATTTTTATAAAACAAAATTGATCGTCAATGATTTTATCAATGTTAATAATGAGTTTCCATATGAATTTAGTGGTTTTAATCAAGAACGGTGCGTCTGACGAGAACAACTCAAGAGACCATTTTCATGTAGAATTGACCAGGCTAATCAGAAAAAATATCCACATGGAAAAATGTCAGTGGCGTACCTTTTTTTGGTAAAAATATCAGAGCACATGTTTGCAGGGACGCCACTGGTGGAACAATTGAATAACGTTTCTAACTAAAATGTGTGGCTGTATATCCTGTTACCACATACCAAAATTGAAAATAATATCTAAGCTACTTTCGGAGATATTAAAAAATAAAAATTCAACACCCTGTAGCAAAAAATTTAAGCCGTTGCGGACATATGTTCATATGAACTTTTTTCTATAAAATGACCTAAGGAATCACACTATAAAATATTAGCACGTCATTAAGGAACACCCTGTATAGTTGTGTATCGACAACATACGCGTGCAGTTTAACTATAGGAGCGTTTTCAAAAGAAACTTGATTTTCCAAAAATATCTACGAAGAAAGATGTGATTCAATATCATTGTTAATGACTGCAGTAAAAGTACCTGGGGCTATCCCATTATTTATGACCGTTTGTTATTATTATGTGGAAAGGACCGGATTGTAATAATTATAAGTAAATATAGGCACATCAGGTAGTAGGTTGCTTAATTTATATTTAAATATCATTTTGTGGTAAAATTTGTTAGTTTTTATTTCTTGCTGGAAGAGTTTAGTTGTATTACCGATATTATTTTACCAAACGTATTAAAAAACAGTATATGGCGTCCATGGAAAGACATTGATGGTGCTTCTTCTAGTGTTGCAGTGAAGAAAATGCATTTATCTCTCGATACTAGGGAAATTGTAAAAAGAGTACTTCTTTACTCAACAGAGGACTTTATGCTAGTGCTGCTGCGACTGAAACGTCTGATTTGACTAAGATACCTCTGACTGCAGTGAAAAGAATCGTATCAAATCCCATTAAATCTAGAAAGAAGCGTAAAACAAAGGCTCCGTCAAATAAAGGAAAACGGTTGGGTTCCAAATGCCTTGTGGCTTTTTGCAAAAAACATTATGTGGGCTAACCATGAAGATACAACGGCCGAACTTTTTGAGGAATGGTTCAAGAATTGTCTTTTACCAAACATTCCTCAGAATAGCGTGATAGTAATGGACAATACGAGCTATCACAGTCGCCAATTACATAAAGCTTCAAGCTCAAATAATACAAAATTGGAGATTCAGAACTACATGGCAGCGAATGATATATATTTTGAGGAAAGTTATAAAACAAGTGATCTTTTAGAAGTTTTAAAGACATTTTGTATAAAAAAAGTATATGTTTGTGACACATTGGCAAAAGAAATTGGACATACAGTACTACGGCTCCCACCCTATTATTGCATTTTTAACCCCATAGATCATATGTGGTACCAGTTAAAATCACTGGTTAGGTCTGAAAATATTTCTCCGACTTTAAGTTCTAGTATTGTAGAATTAATACGACAATGCTTTAAAGATATTCCCCCAGGTAGTTGAAAAAATTCAGTCCGTCACGTAATAACTGTAGAAAATTCGTATATTAATCTAGATCGTATAATTAATCCAATTATAATTAATTTTGATGAGGATAGCGATAGCGAAACAGAACTATCTATAGAATGACATTATAAATGTAAATAAATATGACTAGTAATATTTAAAAAGAATGTTATTTCATTTGATTACATTAATATAATCATATCATTACTTGTTTCCCTTAGTCCGTCCCTTCATACTTCACTTCTTTATTGCCAAGCTCTTGTCGACACAATGGGACCGACCCTGGAAATCATTAAGTCGTATCCAAATTTCGTGAAACGTACTCTACCTATAGAAGATTCGTATAAGAAACCACAACCTATTTGAATTTAAAAATCGTTGTTAAAAATGCCCACCTACAATAGTTAAAAAATGTAATTCAGCTTCTCATAAAGTAAATTCAATACAACAATATACCGCCGCCAATTAAAATTACTTTTTTTCCTTTTCGGCAATAAAAAGTACATAAAACCATTGAGCCCTAAATGGCGTATGCACCCTTATTCTGAGGGTGGCGCGCGGCGGTCCATTTGCAACAGAGGGTTGACTAAATCAAACTCCACTTGTGTCATCAATTATTCAAGGACACATCTGTCGGATATTTTTCGAATGTTATTACGATTTTCCTTGTTCATAAGTGAACCCTTATTGTATTTATTTTCGAACACTTTTGAATAAAACAAGAATATAATATCATCCTCGCAGCTCTATTTTCTTCTTCTCGAAATCGAAGTCAGAATATCTGCACACTCTCGTCGACACACTTTTCGCATAAGAGCATAGAAACGGAGACGTATTCCCGCAGGATAAAAAACGCTCCTATTCTCGTACAGTGTGAATGACAGAGTAACTTCGTAACAACAACACCTTTAGTATTTGAAGTGACTAGAGCTGTACTAAAATAAAAATACATTTACATGTTTCATGGCTCCAAATCGCGAGCGTCAACTTTTACAAAAGTCCAACGGTCTGAGGCCTGGAGATCTTGGAGGTGAACACGACCAATCCAAGCCCTGGAAACCTTTCGTCCTAACGAGCAAATCATGTTGATAAAATACAGTTGCATTCTAATGTTTACACGAAAGGTCAAATTAAATAAGTACTGTGTATTACTTAGGTATTCAACGACGCCATATGTTTTACAAGATCGCTAGATAAAGTCTGTTGGTTTTATGAAGTCCGATATCGAATTAAATCATTAAAGGTTGTTAAACAGTAAGACGGTTAGGTTAACAATACCTTCGCTAACTTGATCATACCGAACATTCCACTGGTTCACTGTAGTCGGCTGAGCACAATCAGCGGTTCCAAAACAAAATTATCTTAGAATTATGTACCGAGATAAATATTTTTAATTAGTTTATTTTTCACTCATAGTTCCTTTATTTATCAAATGAAAAAGATTTTGCGTCAATAAGTTAAAGATGTTCTCAGGTACTTTTTCCTAGAATTTAGTTATTTTGGGATCATTATAGTTAAATCTATATAATATTCACTATTTTCCAAGAAATAATTAAAATTTGCTCAATTGCAGGATGGTATATTCTATTCTAAATAAGTAGTTATGCTTTTTGCTTTTAGTTTGTTTCTCATTGTGTGTGAATTAAAAGCAGTTATAAAGCAAAGTTATGGAAAATGTTCAGCAAGGTGACCCAAGGCCTAGAAGGTGTTTATCTCCAGGTGAAAGCCGTTTGGTATTTCAAGTGGAACGTTATTTTACTTTAGAAAAAGATAACTCGAGCCCGTTAGTGTCTGTTTTGGCAGTGCAAAAACGAACGTTTGATGCTTGCGGCATTTCAGATAAGACCTTAAGAAGACTTCGAACGAAGAGTGAAGAGGAATTGGACAGACCATATAAAAGGGTTCGACTCCATTCTAAAACCTCTGATTTATAAGGGATATTGTTTATGATATGTATAAAGCTAAGGAATATGTTACCCTCTCAAAGCTATTCTTGAAAAGATAAAGAAGAAAGAACTTTGCGATATTGGAACTACCAGTTTGTCCATCATTTTAAAAGAGCTGGGCTTCAAATACAAAAAAACGAACAACAGAAAAGTGCTTTGCGAGCTGTCCAATAATGTTTCAAAAAAAAATGGCGACATCGATTCTTTTAGAACCAAAACTTTATAAAAAAAGAATTCGTAATACTAATTTGCCTAAATACTATAAAAGCTAAAAAATAATTATTTTTCTTTGCCTAAACTAATTTTTTATTTAGTTTAAATTATTTTATTTAGAAAATACCTAAAATATAATTTATTGTTTGAGAGCCACCGACTACCCGACGCGAGAGGTTCATTGCTTAGCGGACTTCATACACCGTACCGACTTTAGTATAAAATAGGCGCCTGGAGTTTGGGCCGATCGCCGATCGTCCCGATTCATCTTGTAGAAGTGTGCCTTTATTTACATTCGTAAGCAGCTCTAGGTATTGAATATCTTGACGAAATGTATATAGAAAGCTTTTTTAGGCTTTCAAAAGCTTTATATTGTATCACTATTTGATTTGCTGCTACACAATAGTCACGTATGGAGTGTTTCGAAGAGGGCCTTGTTAAAAAAATTCTATTCTACATTAAGGTTCTTTCATTGCTATAATAAAAGGTACCGCCGATTTGTCATTATTGACTAAATGGTGAACGGTACTTTCAAAATTTATTTGAAAATTGAACGCCAAAAGTCTTACACTTGACAAGCTTAACTATTAATAACAAAAATGATTCTATCTACTGCCTCGCATGGCATTCTTACCCATATAATTTATTAAGTACAAAAACTGCATATCTAATTGTATATCAGGACTTTCATAAAATTACCAAAAATTCCATTTCGAACAGGCATAGCGATGACATAAAGAGTTACCATTGTCATTTATATCCCCAAAAGATAAATGATATCCCCTTAAAATTAGTGAATAGGTGGGTTTTTCAGTATACAAGGGATGCTTAGAAATATTATATTAAATCATACAAACTAATAAATCTAATAAACAAATTGAAATTTCACAATCTTGATTTTGGCGTAAAAGAAATCTTCATTTTTTTTTTATGATCAAACACAAGCACTATAAGAAAAATCCTTTTGGCACTCTGGGAGTGGTGCGTGTGCGCAAAAAGCTATTCACGTTGGTTTTGAATCGTTAGATGTTATATTCGTTGGGAAAAACGACCTCGGGAAGGTCGTTCCACAATGATGACGTCCTCCAGATGAAAGAATTCTTAACTAATGAAGTTCGAGGAGTACTAAGCTTAACCACATATGGATGGGCGGCAGTGGTTCGTCGAGGGCAAGGTCAGCCGATCACCTTCCATGAGAATATCTGTAAAAGAGAGTCAAATCCCCAACCTGTCTTCGATGTTCTAGGCTGTCGAGGTTCTTCGTCAGTTCGTGGTCTCCGATCAGACGAATAGCCCTCCTTTCGTTGGAATCCAGTAGCCGAAGAGTATGTTTGGGTGCAGAGCTCAAGACATGAGAGCAGTACTCTAGTGATGGTCGAATCTGGGCTTTGTATAGTGTCAAAAGTTGTTGAGGTGTGTAAAACTTTCTGGTTCGGAAGAGTACCCCAAGCTTCTGAGAAGCTATCTTGGCGATTGCCACAACGTGGTTATGCCAAGACATATTTCCTCCCAGATTGATACCCAGCAAATTAGTAGTTGAAGCCAGTGGGATTGCGTGTCCGGCCATGACTATATCTGGTTCTGTAATGTTAACCTTTTTATATAGAGACAAAATGCTGCCTGGGTTTTTTAGCGTTAAATTCGACTTGGTTACTGTCACCCCAAGCCAGAATTTCTTCCAGGTCTTTGTTGAGGCGTGATACTTCATGCTGTCTGCGAAGATGTGCGTCGGCAGCCGATGTTTGTGCATTCCAAGCGAAAGATGAGATAAGTGTGCTATCGTCAGCAAAACTAAATATCGGATTTTTCGTTTCCACTAGAAGGTCGTTAATGTAGAGTAAGAAGAGAGTGGGAGACAATATGGACCCTTGAGGAACACCGCACACCACATATAATATATTGTACGAACTTCTGACTTCTTTAAAGTTGTAATTCTTGTCCCGCCAAAGAGAATATTACGGATCGAAAGTTTTCAATGGACCCCGTATATTTCTCCGAATAATTTGACACCTTCCCTTCTCGATTCGGGGATAGTTACGACATTGTTTATAGACCGCGATGTCACGTGTCGATAAGGAAGCATTTTCGTCTTTTTTTATTAATTAAAAACGATATTTCGTACCTTAATATAAGCGAGCCACTCCTTGGCGCTAATTACTTTGACACCGGCTTGGAGGGTGCGCTTTTGGGGTGTGTCCGGGGGGAATCGGATAGCGATAGTAATCGGAAGTCGAGTCCGAGTTGAAGAAAAATATTATATTTGATATTAATTTCATTTAATTGAATTAAATTGAAAGACGTCATAATATTCCGGTATTTGTAGACAAATTCTTTGAATTTGACCTGGATTATTAGTCCCTGATTTCTTCCAACCATCTCGGCGTCACCGTCAGGCATTCACATGCCTAGCGCCCTTGTTCGATTAAAAATAATCCTTTGGAACTCAGTTTTACCTTGTATGTTACGGATTAGAGTAATTAAATTAATGTTTGTTGTTCGGGTCATAACAACCCCTCTAAAATTATAAACTAGATAAGAAATGATAACGAGGGTAACAATTTAACCTTCTCAGAATCATTAAATGATTTAGTTACATTCATTTAGTGAACCAGTAATTAATTTATTAGGAAAAAAAGTTTATTATACCTGATATTATAAAAGAAATTATAATTCTGCTAAGATATACGGGGTGTTATGGAAATGACGTATTATATTTAAATCGGCAATTCCTGAGATGAAAAAAAATTGAAGAAAAATATCCAAAAATGGCGCTTTAATTTAATATGCCCTGTACATGACCTTATGTCAAACCAAAAATGACCATGTGATGCCCCTATCAGGAAGGGGAACAAACCAACATATGTAAACAGTGTTGTCATATTTTCAGGGTAAACTCTTTAGAAAGTCAATAACCATTTGACAGATTGCAAGTTGCTTATTTTTCAGGGTACATTAATATAAACTTTTACGTTTAGTTCAGTTCGCTGGGAAACAATCTCTGATTTATAAACTTGAACTGACTCGAACAAACCGCTGCGGAGTTTATAAATTGTCAGGTATGTTATCATTTGTTCAATTCGAACGACACCCGTCAGATCTGGACAACTTAAAAGTTTATAAATACCACTTACCCTTTAGAAAAAAATGCAATGTTATTTAGATTTCGGACTTATTTAAAACCAACTTAATTTATAAAAAAACCTAGGTAACCCGAACAAAAACATACCGGCACAATAATCTCACAAAATCGCGTCTCATGAACTCATCTAAGTACCATTCAATCTGAATTAGTATTTTAAAGTACTACTGTGTAGACAAAATACGCCCTTATTGTCTGGGTATTCTGGGAAATAATGTATTTAACATCTAAAAATTTTAAAAATAAATAACACGTTGGTTCCGTCGATCGATATTCAACTTATGGACTGGGTCGCGAAAATAACAAATAACTTAATATTTTAAACTCGGGTTTAAGTATTAAGTACGGTAGGTTATTGTAAAGTGTAATTATGCGTTAGTATTTATTGCTTTTGTGTAATCTAATAATAAGTGCATATATTCAAAAAAACTAATTTGAAACTCGTTGGTGTCTGTGTGTTTCTTTAAGCGATTTAGTGCAAATGTTCCGAGAGATTGGAAATAAGAGGCCGAATGCGGACAAGTGGGTATAAGCTTATTATACAGTTCCACATTATCATCAGGGTACGTGATGAGCATAAAGCTTTTCCCATAGAAAAAGAAAACAAAAACCTGAAAATGTCTGTGCCCTGGATTACTTGCTAGTGTACTGGCACCTGGATTCACTTCTATTTGGATACTAGGTAAAATAAATATATTTTTTATAAGAATCTAAAGTTTTACACTTTTTACAGAGTTGGCAACATTGTGCCTGACCATCTGTTGATTACACAGCTTGGCAATGTAATATGGCCATATATGAATGTGCTGAGGAGTAACCGGTGGGTTTAGGGGTGAATTACCCCACTTTTTAAACGTTCGATTTAAAAAAAATTTTATTAAATGCGCTGATTAGGTTTAATCTAGAGGCTTAGACATAATGAAATTTAAATGTTGTTAACGGCGAAGCAACCCGAAACCCCATTTAAAATGTTCCTTTATCTCCTGTAAAATCCTTTAAATATTTAAAGAGACAAAATTTATCCTATAAAACCCATTCAAATGCCTGTTTTTCCATTTTCCATTCATTTTCTACAAGAAAAACCATTTCGTGAAAATATATTATCAGTTACGCCTTGCTCTCGTGTAGTTGTTCGGCATTTTTAAATTTTCCTTTTCGTTTTTCTCGTACCTTGTAAATAAAAGAGCAGACGGAGTAAGTTAAATAAATTTCTAAAGGTGAGGGGAAAATTTAGACACGTTTCGAGATGTTTTCGGGGATTTTCCTTTATTGTTTGAAGTAAGAATGGAATTATTTCAATTTTAATCTTCAGAGTAACCGAGAACAATTATATACCGACGTTGTTTTCGTAATAAACCAGAAACCTTCATACAGTGTGTCGTATTGGCAGAAAAACGGCAACCACTATACAGGGTGTTCGAATGAAGCATCAAGAATGATAGGAAACGTGATTCTACATGTTAAAATAAAGATAGTGATATAACTAGAGATCGAAAACTCCATATGTTTTACTTTTCGAGTTACAGCCAAAAATTCAATGTAAAATTTATTGATATTTGGCACATTCTATCACTCTGTTATCTGTTTCTGTACTGTTACACCAGAGGGCACTTTACCTGAAATTAAAATTAAATTTTTGGCATATCTTTTTTGTTTTGACAGTTAAAGGATATTTGTTTCATATCAATATTAAAATCAATCAAGGTGAATTAAAAGATATTTTGTACGTCTCTCCCCTGGATAATTTAGGAATTAAAAGATAATTGTAGGAGTTATCTTAGGGAGAGTCGTAAAAGACATCTTTGAATTCACGCATTCGAACAAATGACATCACCGCGAACGAATCGGCGGGTATAAATATTTTTCCCGTAATTGGACACTAATTTTACACTGGCATGGCAATTTTGAGCCAAATCGGTTGAATAATTTAGGAATTATCCTGGGGAGAGACGAACAGAACATCTCATAACTCACTTTTTGATGGATTTTAATTTTGATTCGGAACAAATGGCATCACCGCGAACGAATCGGCGGGTACAAATATTTTTCTCGTATTTGGACACTCATTTTACATTAGCATGGCAAATTTGAGCCAAATCGGTTGAATAATTTAGGAATGATCCTGGGGAGAGACATACAAAACATCTCATAATTCACTTTTTGATGGAATTTAATTTTAATACGGAACAAATGGCATCACCGCGAGCGAATCGGCGGGTATAAATATTTTTTTCGCAATTGGAAACTCATTTTACATTGGCATGGGAAATTTGAGCCAATTCGGTTGAATAGTTTAGGAATTATCCTGGGGAGAGACCTACAAAACATCTGATAATTCACTTTTTGATGGATTTTAATTTTGATACGGATGAGATAATTCCTAAACTACTTAACCGATATGGCTGAAATTTGTCAGGCCTATGTTAAATGAGTGTTGAATTGCGGGAAATATATTTATACCCGGCGGTTCGCTCGCGGTGATACCATTTGTTCCGTATCACAAATAGAATCCATCAAAAAGTGAATTAAAAGATGTTTTGTGTGTCTCTCCCCAGGATAATTCCTAAATTATTCAACCGATTTAGCTCAAATTTGCCATGTCTATGTAAAATAAGTGTACAATTACGCAAGAAATATTTATATCTGGCGATTCGCTCGCGGTGATGCCATTTGTTTCGTATCAAAATTAAAATCCATCAAAAAGTGAATAAAATAAAAATGTTTCTCTACTGTGCTACCAGAGGCCACTGTACCGAAGTTCAAATTTAATTTTTGACATATTTTATTTATTTTGACAGTTATTGCAAAAATGAATGTCATTTTAAAGGCGAAAAAATACTTAAAGTACCCTTCATTCGAGTCGATGCTTAATGCCTTTATTTTTACATGTATAAATTGTAGAATCGCCTCTCCAAAGTATCCTGATGAATTATCGCAACACCCTGTATAATATGTATTTTATTTATCTCAATTTCCTCTTGCAAATCTTCTCGCGACGCATTTAAACGACAAAATGAAAATTAATCGTACTTTATAAACAAAACATCGTTGAAAAGACCATCCTCGGGGGTGGAATAAGTTACTGCCTACAACTTTCTAAAGCTTCGTAAGGCAAACAGATGCTTTTCTTAATTATTAAACTTTGTTTTACGTAGGTTTAAATGGAGGAGCCGCTGTTTATAAGATAATGTTGAATTATAGGATTTACGTGAGGAATATACCTGTATACTACATACAAATTTGCACACTTTCCATACATAACGGATTTTTGGCCAAAAGTTCTAAAAACACATATTTAAATTGTAACTAACGTCATTTATACCAAATTAGAAGTTTCAAGCAAATAGAGGGGAATTTAACAAAAAATTCATTAGAAATTTTAAAAAAAAGTTTTCTAGCAGAGCGTGGTTTCGATCCACGGACCTCTGGGTTATGGGCCCAGCACGCTTCCACTGCGCCACTCTGCTTGAAAAATTAATATTATAGAACTGCATCTCAACCTACAAATCTATTTATCATCCCTTGACTTAATTTTGCTAATTTTGTCCCAAAATTCCCCAACAGGCGTATTTTCATATTCAGTTAAATCTATATTTTGTATCTCCCTTCACTCCCGATCCAAGTTATTTAATTTGTTTGTTTCATCAAATTTGGAAACGATAAAGCCAAGGGAGCAATTGAGGGATGTTTTTTCATTATTACAGATTTACAATCATGATACAAATATCACAATATAAACAAGTATAATTCCCTAATTATAGAAAATTTCCGTACCGTTTTTCTATCTGTATTTACTATTGTCATACAGTCACTTACACCTCATTATAATCATTTTAGCTATTGACTTGACAGACAACTAGTCTAGCTCTTCCTATCTTTGGTTAACATATTATATATTGAACAAAGAAACGCCTACCTGCTCATTTACTCCAGTACCTACTCCGACTACGAAACAATCAAACATCAATCAATAAGTATGGTTATGTATTTTCGACCGCGTTGTTTGTGTAGCGTCGTATAATTTTTCCAGGTAAAACCCAAAATTAACTAATTAAAATCGTTTTATTGCTCTTAAAACATTGATAATCCGGTAACAGGGACCTTATTCTTCAGTGTGAGTTAGATTTTCGTTCGAATAGCGTATTATTTCGACTTAAAAACGTTTAAAAGTTTTTACATCTCAAGGTAACCAAACAAATACTTGGCGGCAAAGTATTACGTAGCCCCGAAATTTTCGCGAATTCAGCATGAGTTCACGAGTTTATGTCGGTGGAATCCCTTACGAGACTCGGGAAAGGGATTTGGAGAACTTTTTCAGGGGATTTGGGAGGATTCGTGATGTGCTGATCAAAAATGGGTAAGTACCTATTACAAATGGACGCTTCGCTTTGTTGTGGGTTCGCATTTATTTTTTGTTATCTTTTATATTTTATTTATTTATGTCGTATATCGAAATATTATGGCGGTAATGTTTATTGCATAAAAGTATAATTTTGGTAAACACCGAGATGGTGATTTCAAGGGCAAACTTTGACTTATTGTAAAATTATTGGCATTATGGGTTGAAATATTTTTTAAAACGCCAGGTAACTTACCTACCACGATATGAAAACCGGCAGGGTAAGAATAATAGTAATTACCCCAATTGGTACAAAGGTTTGTCTTACAGGTATTCTAATACTTGTAATGACTTGAATTTTATTATTAAATATTTATAATTATGATATTCCGATAATGAATTGAATTGAATAGAATAAATAATATAGACCTCTCAGTATCATTACTACCTATTTGCTTTCGGTTCGATTGGTGGTCTTTGTGTATGGATTTTTTGTTCTTTGTGTATGGATTTGCTGTTGAGTGTATTCAATGTACTTACTAACTGTAGTATTTGTTCTTTACGGGAGTTTGTGTGAGTTTGTGTGTTTCAAAAGACCAAAAAGCTAAGTCAAAAAAATTACGCAGTAAAACCAAACAGGCATATGACATCCTTAAGTCATTCCAGATATGGCTTCGTCGAGTTCGATGATTACCGCGACGCAGAGGATGCAGTTTACGAGTTGCACGGCAAGAAATTGCTGGGAATGCGCGTCAGCGTCGAGATGGCGCGCGGTAGGCCGCGTGGACGCGACCAAGAATGGTTTTCCAGTAGAGATCACCGACCTAGACAAGGTCCTCCAGTCAGGTTTGTACAAAATTTTAGTCCAAATTCTTCTTTAGTTTAGTAACTACATGTTAAACATAGTATTTGTTTTAATTGATTGATTTACAGAACCAACTACCGTATATTCGTTGAGAACTTGTCCTCTGGGGTATCCTGGCAAGATCTTAAGGATTACCTGCGACCTGCCGGTGAAGTAACCTTTGCCGATGCCCACAAAAAATATAAGAATGAAGGTAGGAGTTTTTTTTATTAGTTCTTCTATTTTTCTTTCCTAAATAAGAAGCGACTACCTTTATTATTGACTGTGTTTACTTCTTAATCTGTCCTATTGTTAATATAATTCTTCCTTTCAGGGATTGTAGAGTTTGCCAGCTTCGATGACATGAAGAATGCAATTCGTAAATTTGATGACACTGTCTTGAACGGCAGACGCATCAAATTAGTGGAAGACAAGAGCACCAAGCGGTCTAGATCTAGGGGTGGCGGTGGTCGCTCTAGAAGCAGAAGTTCAAGTGGCGATAGCAGGAAGAGGAGTCGTTCCAGGTAATGTGGACATCGTATAATAATAAACAGATAATTTTTGTTATCAATTTGTCAAGATTCACTAATATTGTCCTTTATTTCAGATCAAAATCTCGCTCTTCCGCAAAAAAGGACAAGAAAGCCTCGCGATCGCGATCTCGTGACCGTTCCCGCTCTCGTCGGTCGCACGAGTCCCGTCACGAGTCAAAGGACCGCGATCGGTCCCGGGAGAGGAGCAAGAGCCGCTCCCCATCCAAGAGGAAGTCCGCAAAGAGGTCCCGGTCGAGGAGCGCAAGCGCATCGCCCGAGAAGAGATTCAAGGTAGGCCGTTTTTCATCCTGTACATCGGTGTTTAAATTAATTCAATTTTTTTTCCTAAAATTTGTTCTTGTTTCAGGATAACAAATCTGTTTCGCGATCCCGTTCACGATCGCGATCGAAGCGCGAGTCGAGATCGAAATCGCGTGGACGAGACCGTTCGCGCTCAAAGAGTCCGGAAAACAAAAAGGCAACGAGAAGTCGCAGCAGATCTCGCTCTTAAAGCGCCGAGCGACCAGTATCCCCAAAAAGTAGTTTGTATCGAAATAGTCATAATATTTTCATAAGTTTTAGTTTCTATTTTTGGTAGTTAAGATTTGCAGACGGTATGCATGTTGTTTCCATTTAACGGCATTGAAAGAATTTCTTTGGTAACAAACCTGATGTGTGCGTGCGCTTTTTATAATTAGGGATTTTGAGTTTTTCGCCACTATCAGGCAAGTTAATCGGTATTTGTTCTGGAAATATTTCCCCATTTCGGTGTTTTTTTGTTTATGTTTAACGTCCTAAGACTGCAGGAATTGTTTATACCTGCAAATTCTGCTGTAGTCAAACGGGAAAATATTTATTCATAAATGTATTTTATTGATTGATTTAGAAAAATATATTGATTGGCTTCCTAGGACGCCGAGGAGTCTTTGGCGAAAGATATGACGGTGAAATAAACGCATTTTATGAATATGTTTAAAATTTTTAACTGGACATTTAGGGATGGGTTGCACTTTTAGATATACAAAAAAATTTTTGCATTTTTGGAAAAAAAAAATTGGAATTATTTTTTTATTTTTATCTACAGAGAGATTATCTAAATATCTTTTTTGAATATTATTTTAGGGGTAACTCATTTCTGCATTTTCCAGAAGTTCTTTTAAATATGGGGGTGTCACAAAATAAGTTAGGTTTTTTGACACAACCCGGGCCTTTCTTTGGCAAACCGAAAAAACTGCAGTATTTAACGGTTCTTTTTAATTTAATTGAATAAATACGGGGTGACCCCGATAAGAAGGCACATTACAAGGATCTCGTTAACCTTGGGACATCCAGAAACGATTAAATGAGACCAAAGGTTGCCGATGAGTGAGTTCTGCAAAGTGGAAAAATTCCGAATATAATTTGGAAACGTGACGTTGCAGAACGCGCTCATGGGCAACCTTTGGTCTAATTTAATCGTTTCTGGACGTCCTAAAGTTAACGAGATCCCCCTGTGAAGTTCTTATCAGGGCCACCCTGTATAACGTGTCCAAGATAAGGAGGGCCAGCACGGGGATCTCGGGAACCGTAAGAGATACGAAGTCGGTTAAAGGGAGGTAAAGTTGCGCGTTTGCGTGCCTAATAATATGCCGTTGAGAAAGTTTTAAAATTCCGAGTAGTTCCGGAGATATCCGGAAAAACCCGAAATTGTGAAAAATCGTTTTATTGTTTTCCTGGGTTTTTTTGAGATCGAATTCTAAAGTAAATTTCACTTTTCCATTGCCACTTTTTCCGCTCTATCTAACAGCGTTAATTGTTTTGTAATCCGACGAGTCGTCTTCGAAGGGCCATTATTAACTGTATTTTTTTAAATACGGTCCTGTTTTCCTGATATTGGAATTTGAGAGCTTTTTTCTTCCGGATGCCACGATGTATGACACATCGTGGTTTAATGACGTTTCGATGGTTTTTTAAACATCATCAGGAAATTTTGGGATACGGTCCTGTATTTTTCCTAATTTTATAGATAATATCTCATAAGTAAGCGCTAAATTTTTTACTTATGTTGGACTAGTTCAATAAACAACATGGTAAAAATTTAGAGCTTACTTATGAGATATTATTTATAAAATTAGGAGAAATACAGGACCGTATCCCAAAATATCCTGATGTTGTTCAAAAAACCCTCGAAACGTCCTTAAACCACAATGTGTCATACATCGTTGCATTCGGAAGAAAACGAGCTCTCAAATTGCAATATCAGGAAAACAGGACCGTATTTAAAAAAATAAAGTTGATAATGGCCCTTCGAAGACGACTCGTCGGATTACAAAACAATAAACGCTGTTGGATAGAGCGGAAAAAGTGGCAATGCAAAGGTGCAATTTACTTTAGAATTCGATCTCAAAAAAACCCAGGAAAACAATAAAACGATTTTTCAGAATTTCGGTTTTTCCCGGATATCTCCGGAACTACTGGGAATTTTAGATCTTTCTAAACGGCATATTATTAGGCGCAACTTTACCTCCGTTTAACCGACTTTGTATCTCTTGCGGTTTCCGAGATCCCTGTGCTGGCCCTCCTTCTCTTGGACACGTTGTATAGGATGTTTTCTACGTATGGTCCGTCACTTCAGGGTGTAATTTCTGAAGCTGCGGATCCTTCCCAGGAAGCACCCTGTATAATACGGGATCTTTATACGATAATGAATTATATTTCCTATAAATAAGTTCTGTCGAGTATTTTTTTTTTCGTAGTCCACGTTACAATTCGTACTTAAAAAATTAAAAAAAAAAAAATTTCTCGCGGGAGCTGCTTCGCAACGTAAATCAAGAGTTTGTTCGATTTAAGAAGGTTTTTTTTTTGTGTTAAATAGTTCCATATCTAGTTTTAGTCGTACCGACTAGTGATAGTAGAATACCTAACTATTAACATAACCTATATTTTTTTGATGGTAGTCAATGGGGGCAACCGCACAGTTAGTGGGTCGATCCAACCGCATAAGCGTGACCGAGCGGGGGGGGGGGGCCCCCATTTTTGTTCCGACCTGTGTATTGGACTCAGCCCATTTTAGCCCAAGAGATGTAAGTTTAATTTCGTAGTCGGAGCGGCGCTTGTGACTTTACCGACGGCGCCGCGCACATGGGAACGGTAATCGAGTGAAACTATACCGATACGTATTTTTTTCAACACCCTGTATATATATAGTGGGTGGCAAAATTAATATTTTTTTCGGAAATTTTCAGGTTTCTGTAGCATTTTTGTATTATCAACATTTCGGGCGTATTTTATTTTCCAAATATACAGGGCCGTAAAAAATATATTTTTTTTAAATATTGGTATTATACAGGGATGCCCAGAAGTTCGGAATAAAATTAATATAGCCTTAACCGGAATTTTTTGGGGAAAACGCTCGGACACGTCAATTTAGTTTTATATATGCTCACATTTTGGCGTTATTCGTTTGTTTTTTTTTATAGACATTTGTCAAAGATATGACGTCATCGATCTTTTTTTTTAAATAGAAACATACAGCTTGCGATACATCATTTGAAAGCTAATATCTCGTACAGTATGCTCATAAATTTTAGCGCGATTCTGTCCAGCTATTTCAAAATGGCGACTCTTAAGTTTTTAAAAAATCTCTATTTAAATAAGCGGAAATTATAAATCATGGATGGTTTTTTTTACCTTTCAATGGAAGAAATCTTCATTGTGTCGCGTTCAGAAGATTTCTTACCTTGAAAGGTAAAAAAACCATCAATGATTTATAATTTCCGCTTATTTAAATAGAGGTTTTTTAAAAGCTTTTAACAGTCGCCATTTTGAAATAGCTTGACAGAATCGCGCTAAAATTTGTGAGCATACTGTACGAGATGTTAGCTTTCAATTGATGTATCACAAGCTGTATGTTTATATTTAAAAAAAGATCGATGACGTCATATCTTTGACAAATGACTATAAAAAAACAAACGAATAACGTCAAAATGTGGGCATATATAAAACTAAATTGACGTGTCCGAGCGTTTTCCCCAAACGTTACAGGTTAAGGCTATATTAATTTTATTCCGGACTTCTGGGCAACCCTGTATACAGGGTGTCCGGGAACATGTGGGAAATCTCCCGGATATGAAGAAAACACGTGAAAAGAATACTATAGGTTCATATAAACTTCTTTCGTATCGGCCTCCTCTTCGGAGATATGGGCTCCCAAAGAGCACCAATGGAATCAAGTTTTTTACACATAATTATTGAACCACCTGGTATATTTCAATGATTTTTTAATATGATGTATACCAGGTAAGACCCGTCAAATTGCTACCCAAGAAACTGTTGTGAATTACTCACAGCTGCAGGGACGGACTAGCTGTTTCACTCATGGGCCCATTTTTTTTACGCCCTGTATGATGAGAACTTTGGACAATGTTTTTTACATACCTTTAACTATTGGCTAAAAATTAAGTACTCTTCATTCATGTCGCTAATCATAACCGTTTTCGAGAAAACGTCATTTTCCCCTAACTGCTCATGGGTTAAATACGAAAAAGCGGAATTTTGAGTTTCAACATTTGATAGGAACAAAGATTATCTTTTACCGAGATACGCCAAATACATGATGTAAATAAAACAACGTTTTCTCGAAAACGGTTATGATTAGCGACATGAATGAAGAGTACTTAATTTTTAGCCAATAGTTAAAGGTATGTAAAAAACATTGTCCAAAGTTCTCATCATACAGGGCGTAAAAAAAATGGGCCCATGAGTGAAACAGCTAGTCCGTCCCTGCAGCTGTGAGTAATTCACAACAGTTTCTTGGGTAGTAATATGACGGGTCTTACCTGGTATACATCATATTAAAAAATAATTGAAATATACCAGGTGGTTCAATAATTATGTGTAAAAAACTTGATTCCATTGGTGCTCTTTGGGAGCCCATATCTCCGAAGAGGAGGCCGATACGAAAGAAGTTTATATGAACCTATAGTATTCTTTTCACGTGTTTTCTTCATATCCGGGAGATTTCCCACATGTTCCCGGACACCCTGTATACAGTGTGTCCGCGGATGAGGGTACCCAATAGGGTTTATTAGTCATTTTGCGACCAAAAGTCATTCTTTATAAAAAGTTCTGCTTGTTGAGAAAATGAATTGACGATGAAAAATTTTTAGATCCGATGTACAGGGTGTTAATAAATTAGGAAAATATGAAAATGCTTCGAGAGAGAACTACCATTATTTTTTACAAAAAAATTTTATAAAACAAATTTGTTGATAAACTAACGGAAAGTGTAAATACAAATTTTGAAATAAAAATTGGAATTTTTAAAAATAAAATAATAACAGTGGTGTTTATGTAATTATTTGCATTTTACAAAAAAATCAAGATACGTTCATGTTACGTCAGCATCTTATTTACATTCGTCAGTATTCTGATTTCGTGAAGGCATTTTCGAAAATGTTAACCAAAGAAGAGCGTATTTATTTAATACATTGTTACGGTATTGGAAATTGGAAATACGCTCTTCTTTGGTTAACATTTTCGAAAATGCCTTCACGAAATCAGAATACCGACCGATGTAAATAAGATGCTGACGTAACATGAACGTATCTTGATTTTTTTTGTAAAATGCAAATAATTACATAAACGCCACTGTTATTATTTTATTTTTAAAAATTCCAATTTTTATTTCAAAATTTGCATTTACACTTTCCGTTAGTTTATCAACAACTTTGTTTTATAAAATTTTTGTAAAAAATAATAAATAATGGCAGTTCTCTCTCGAAGCATTTTCATATTTTCCTAATTTATTAACACCCTGTACATCGGATCTAAAAAATTTTCATCGTCAATTCATTTTCTCAACAAGCCGAACTTTTTATAAAGAATGACTTTTGGTCGTAAAATGACTAATAAAGATTTTTTCCCTATTGGGTACCCTCATCCGCGGACACACTGTATATATAGGTCTTTGTAATGGTGCACCCGGTGTATTATAGCGGTAGCAGTTCAAATTGGAGATCAAAATATCGCGCAGGTCAATCGGCTTCGTAAGATCAATCGGCAATCGAATTATAGACTCGATTGATTACAGGTCAAACAGCTGCAATATACGGGGTGGTCCTTTACTTAGATCGTTGTATGAGTGAACGTGTGTTTTTGCTACAGGGTGTTGAAATATTTTTAAAACAAACGTTTTTCCTAAATAACTAGAAGACGGGAATCAGTATGACGTTGACACTTGGTGACGATTTGTGACAGTTCAAAGTGGAAATGTCCATGTCCATGAACAAACAATTGGTATCGGTATACTTTCATTTGTCCTATTTACGCCGCCGTCTAAGTAAACGTACAATTGTCGCCAGATGTATTTGTATAAGGTGTTTATCATAATAATAATAATAATAATAAAGGCTTACTTAACATTGTACGTATTAAGTGTTTCATTTATTTAAAAAAAAAAACTTTTATAATAATCTTGATATTTCTTTTTTATAGGCGACAGGCCAAAGCAATCTTAAGCCAGTCGTGTCAAAATAGCCAAAGTACAGATACAGCCGTACAGTATTTGCCTTAAAGATGGCACAATGCCAAAAAGATACAGTTTAAGCTCGATATAAGCCAAAACAGAGTCGTGTGTACAAGTCGTTAACCATACAGAGCCTCTATCTGAAATCGCACTCGTACAGCCCCGTTTAGCACGTTTGCCACAACTGTACAGACATACAATCGATCGTTTCTGTCGTGGACAGCCGCCGCATTCAGAAAGTTGTCGAAAAAAGTTCATAAGAATACCTACCGTACAGCCTCATACAGATGTACAGCCATGCAGCGATGATGACTGTTGTTACCATCACACACACACACACCTCTCTGTATGAGTAAGGTTTTTCTGGGGGGGGGGGGGGGGAGATATGTTTTCTTTATAAGTTACCATCAGATAATTCTTTTTTTTTTTTTTTTTTAAACTGTTTTAAGATTTTTCGATATCACCATTAATTAAATTACGTTATATAAAATTAAAAGGGCGAATTTAGCGAGGTTGGGTAACCATACTATATCTAATTTTTCTTCTAGTTGGGGTTTCTTTTCTCTCTCTATCAAAATTCCTTATAAACGTTTTGGTTTACATCTGTTTATATGCTAACACTTATAATACTTCCTTTTCAGTAGCGATTGCGTAAGAATACAGCCAGTAAGTCGGTGAACAGACACCAAAAAAAAAACCATGCACTGGACTCTTCGATACAGTTCTTTAAAGCCTCGCCATCGAAACATTCACGTCATACAGCTCAACTTACACGTCCAACAACAGCCTTAGTATCGGTCGAAAAATTCCGTTTTGATTAGAAGGTCATACAGCTTCAGCCTAAAGGTCAAACAGTCTCCAGCCAGTAAGTCGGTGAACAGACACAAAAAAAACATGCACTTCGATACAGTTCTTTAAAGCCTCGCCATCGAAACATTCATGTCATACAGCTCAACTTACACGTCCAACGACAGCCTTAGTACCGGTCGGAAAATTCCGTTTTGATTAGAAGGTCATACAGCTTCAGCCTAAAGGTCAAACAGTCTCAAATTACGGGTCCAAGAACCTCGGAATAGAGAATGCTTCGTAAGATCAAAATATACAGCGTCAGTCTTAAATGCAGGTTCAACAACGTCAGAATACAATAAACAGCCTCAACCTAAAGGTCAAACAGGTTCAACAATCTCAGACTACAGTATACAGCTTCAACGTAATAGTCGGAACAATTTCAAATTTCAGGTTCAACAACATCAGAATACAATAAACAGCTTCAACCTAAAGGTCAAACAGGTTCAACAATCTCGGACTACAGTATACAGCATCAACGTAAACGTCAAACAATTTCAAATTACAGGTTCAACAACATCAGAATACAATAAACAGCTTCAACCTAAAGGTCAAACAGGTTCAAATTATAGGTTCAACAACATCAGAATGCAATAAACAGCTTCAACCTAAAGGTCAAACAGGTTCAACAATCTCGGACTACAGTATACAGCTTCAACGTAAAAGTCGGAACAATTTCAAATTACAGATTCAACAACATCAGAATGCAATTTAACAGCTTCAACATAAAGGTCAAATAAATCAAAAGTGCAGATTCAACAACAACACAGTTAAATTATATACTCGATCGATTACAGGTCAAACGAGCTCAAATTCCAGATCACGCAGCTTCAATATTTAGGTCAGTTTCAGCATATTCGTCAGGTTGTTGGTCAATCAGCGTCAACTGTCTCATATAACAGGTCGTCGTCTTAGATTGCGGGATCAATCAGCTTCAACGTTCAGGTCAAATAATCAAATTTTACCAGTTTTATGTTGTTTTTTTTTAATCAAATCATTGGAAATATTGAAATTTATTTTATGCAATTTTTTTATTAGGTTTCTGAGCCTGATGTGGCCCAAAGGAAGTGCCATCTAACGCACAGTCTAATCGACATTGATTTAGATGGAACCTTTTTTGCTACTCCTGTACATAGTAGTGTTTTTGACATTTTTTTACGATGATATTTTTAATAAAATATTATTCAAACGTCTATATTGTCTTTTATTATTAATATGACAGCCCAAAAAACTTGCCTTGTGCCCTTTTCTATCTATTTGAATAATGTTTTCTTCAAACCACTTCGTCTTACTCAACGAGGTTATTATGTCGCCTGCAAGCCACATAAGAACGTCAGTGATGATCTCGAAATGCTTTAAAAACTATCGTTTTTAAAGATAATATACGACGCATGGAATTGTATACAGGGTGATTCACGACGAGCTTGCATTAGAACTTTATGGAGAACTACTGAATATATGTTTCTGAAACTTTGGGGATTTAGGTTTATCGATATGCTCTCTTAACCTGAAATATTCACATGTTTTTGCATTTCCGGTTATACCGGAAGTAGCTGCCAACTTTCGTTTTTTAAATACAACATGGTAATTTTTATTATATTTTTCGATTAAGCGTTAAATACTAAGCACATTTTATAGAACATGTTTTTGTCGGACTCTGTTAGTTTTTGAGATATCTGGACTTTTTGTAATTATTTGGCAAATGCATGACGATGAAATAATCCATATAATTTTTTTACCTTAGCTCTTGGACTAAACATATTTTCTTACCGAATAGCTAGAAGATCCTAAAGTCTCAATAATATTTCAAATTCGGCAGAAAATGTACAGGGTGATCACAATTCAAGGTTCATTGTGAAATAATTCAACCATTAAAAACTTTCTTGTTTTAAATGGAACACCCTGTATATTTTTATTTAATTTGATGGCAAATTAGTTGCTCTTGATAAATAGTATTTACTGTCCTATACCTATATCAAAGCGTTTTCTCAAAAAATCCAATTTTATTCCGAAAATACTATTTGTTCAAGTGTGCTATGAAAACAATTGTACTTAGGGGTATACTGATGTCTATACGGAGGAAAAATGATTGATTGCTGGAAAATACAACGTTCTAATGCGTTTCTTAATTGAATTTATAAATAAAATGCAGTTGATTGTTTTAAATTTAATAGTTTAAATATTATTTAAAAAAAAATAGCAAGAAACAAGTTTATAAACTTTAAATTCTTAGGATAAAATGATAACTTCAAATACCTCATTGTCCAGTATTGGTTTAATTCTTCGTACTTTGGCTTTAAATGATCCAAATATTAAACAATTATTATTTAGTCTTCTATATCGGGTGTGGAAATCGGCCTATTCGGATATTTATCCCGATATATTCGACATGCTCTTGATTTAATTTTGCCACATTCAATGTAAACCGTAAATAAATCTTCACTTGACAATCCAGAGCGTGACATTTTTTAGTAACAGAATAATTGAAAGTTTGAAAATAAGCCAATACAATTGTTCTCATAGCACACTTGAACAAATAGTATCTATTTTCGGAATAAAATTGGATTTTTTGAGAAAACGCTTTGATATAGTAGGACAGAAAATACTATTTATGAAGAACAACTAATTTGCCATCAAATTAAACAAAAATATACAGGGTGTTCCATTTAAAATAAGAAAGTTTTTAATGGTTGAATTATTTCACAAAGAACCTTGAATTGTGACCACCCTGTACATTTTCTGCCGAATTTGAAATATTTTTGAGACTTGATGATCTTCTAGCTATTCGGTGAGGAAATATTTTTAGTCCAAGAGCTAAGCTAAAAAAAATATATGGATTATTTCATCGTCGTGCATTTGCCAAATAATTACAAAAAGTCCAGATATCTCAAAAACAAACAGAGTCCGACAAAAACATGTTCTACAAATTGTGCTTAGTATTTAACGCTTAATCGAAAAATATAATAAAATTACCATATTGTATTTAAAAAACGAAAGTTGGAAGGTACTTCCGGTATAACCGGAAATGACAGAAACATGTGAATATTTTAGTTGAAGAGAGCATATCGATAAACCTAAATCCCTAAAGTTCCAGGAACATATATTCAGTAGTTCTCCATAAAGTTCTAATGCAAGCTCGTCGCGAATCACCCTGTATATAACTCGTTTTTGATCTATGTTATTCGTTATTATGCGCTTGGATGTTGATGCGTCGATACTATTTAAAATTCAAAGTAGGGTCATTATTCCTGCAGTTGTAAGTGGCTGGGGATTCGGTATTCGTCCCCAATCTAATTAGATCCATAAAACCCCCGACAATTAAAACATACGTACCCCCTGGAAATAAGTGTACTAACACTTCGCCCGCCCTCCTTATTTAGCTGCCGGATCAGTGACGTAGATATCGAGAAATAAATATTTTTTTCGAAAATTTTCAGGCTTCTGTAACATTTTTGTATTTTCAACATTTCGGGCGTATTTTATTTTCCAAATATACAGGGCCGTAAAAAATATGTTTTTTTAAAATATTGGTAATATACAGGGATGCCCAGAAGTCCGGAATAAAATTAAAATAGCCTTAACCTGTAACTTTTGGGGAAAACGCTTTTTTGACGTTATTCGTTTGTTTTTTTATAGTCATTTGTCAAAGATATGACGACATCAATCTTTTTTTTAAATAGGAACATACAGCTTGTGATACATCATTTGAAAGCTAATATCTCGTACAGTATGCTCATAAATTTTAGCGCGATTCTGTCAAGCTATTTCAAAATGGCGACTGTTAAAAGTTTAAAAAAAAACCTCTATTTAAATAAGCGGAAATTATAAATCATTGAAGTTTTTTTTTACCTTTCAAGGTAAGAAATCTGCTGAACGCGACACAATCGATTAAGAATAAAAAATAAAATTAAATAAATAAAAGTAGCAAAAATGTAATCCTTTAAAATTTATATCGAAATAACTAAACTACGGCAAACTCTAAGAGTAAAAGGAAGCTATTTTGAAGATTCACTTTAGTTTACAAATATTAGTCTAGTCACCTATAACAAAATTTCCCAATAAAAACTCTATTTAAACAACATAATTTATGATATTTATAATTATTTCGAAAACGGCTGGATATAACTTATATGCTTGTATTACAAAAAAAAATGGTCTATGAATTTTACGTCAAATAGCCAAATAATATACAGGGTGTTCCATTTGAAAAACTCGAGAAAAATTATTTTAAAATGTGGGGTTTTTGAAAGCTTATTACGAACACCCTGTATAAAATGAATAAACGCCATTACATTCATAGTATCTCTAGACCTCTTGTCATAAATTTCACTCAATACCGAGGTTAAAAAATAGTTCTGGATTGTTTTTTTTTATTTTTTTTATTCAGGACTGCAAAACTTTTTTTTTTTAGTTTTTAATTTATTTCCCCGAAACTACCAAACCAAATTAAATAAAATTTTAGGCACTTATAAACGATAGTAATACGAACCTAAATATGCAATAAAATACTAGGTGTCCCATTTAAAAAAATATAACTTTATGCTGTCACACTTTTTTGGGCCACCCTGTATAATGTAAATTATTTTTAAAACATGCCGCTTTTAATCCAATATCTCAAGCTGTTTTAGTATTGTTGATAAGTTCTTCGATAACGATTTAATCTTCCGTCCACGCTTCGTTTGCGGACCCTGTATATAAAACTAATTTGACGTGTCCGAGCGTTTTCCCCAAAAGTTACAGGTTAAGGCTATATTAATTTTATTCCGGACTTCTGGGCCACCCAGTATAGTATCTATCACTTCCGGTTATACCGGAAGTTAGGCTCTAAAATAGAATACCATGTATTTTTTGCATTTTTCGATTTTATGTAAAAAATTGTTTCCACCAAACTATACAGAGCATTACATTGAAAATAACAATGTTAAGTCTAACTTCCGGCATAACCGGAAGTGATAGATACGTACAAAATATCTTGAATAATAAAAAAAATATATTTAAAATATCTGTCCCAATACCTCACGATCTCCGTCCCTGACACAAACACCAACAACAGAACAATAAGAACCGGCTCCCGGGGACCGACAAATAAGGGCATTAATTTTAAAACACCCTGTGACTTCATCGATCCCTTAAGGCCCTTTTGAATGCATTAATTAATAACACAATCTTGGGGAACATAAGAAAGGCTGTTTATTGTTTCTTTTTTCACTTAGGTTTTTAGGGCGCAAAGTTTTTATGGGGGGGATAGTTAAAATTCAAGGAAACTTTTTACCGCTCGGGGACGAACGCGTTTGTGATTTTTGAGCCGTTTTTTTTTTCTGGGGTTCGTAAAGTGGCCTTTTTCGAATTGACTCCCGAAAGTAATTTGTTGCCGCACGGCGCTTCGTTATATGTAAGAAAAAATTACAATCATCGATCATCTGTGATTGGTGATAAAACACACTGAGGGCGGTAACTAGACTCTGGAGTTCTCAATCATTTTACCTAATTGAAAGATGAGTCCCTGATAAGGGATGCCTTTTCGCCCTTACATGTAATAAGCCCTTAGAGTTACATTATACTTGGCATGTACTTTTTTCACGTTATTTATGGGTTATTTGGAATAAGAAGTTGAAGATGAGATTAATATTTGTCATAAGGTTCCGTAGCGATATCAGTGTTATGATTTTTTTTTATGATCAAACACAAGCACTATAGGAAAACTCCTTTAGGGCACTCTGGGAGTGGTGCGTGTGCGAAAAAGGCGATTCACGTTGGTTTTGAATCGTTGGAGGTTATATTCGTTAGGAAAAACGACCTCGGGAAGGTCGTTCCACAAGGATGAAGTCCTCCAGATGAAAGAATTCTTAAATAATGAAGTTCGAGGAGTACTAAGCTTAACCACATATCGCTCTGGGCGGAATTAAGAGGGCAAGGTCATCCGAGCACCTTCCATGAAAATATCTGCAAAAGAGAGTCAAATCCCCAACCTGTCTTTGATGTTCTAGGCTGTCGAGGTTCTTCGTCAGCTCGTGGTCTCCGATCAGACGAATAGCCCTCCTTTCGATGGGTAGCCGAAGAGTATGTTTGGGTGCATAGCTCCAGACATGAGAGCAGTTAGTACTCTAGTGATGGTCGAATCTGGGCTTTGTATAGTGTCAAAAGTTGTTGTGGTGTGTACAACTTTCTGGTTCGGAAGAGTACCCCAAGCTTCTGAGAAGCTATCTTGGCGCCCAGTGGAATTCCGTGCCCTGCCATGACTATATATGGTTCTGGATGTTAATTCTTTCTAGAGAAAACTGCTGCCTGGATTTTCTTAGCGTTAAATTCGACTTGGTTACTGTCACCCCAAGCCAAAAATTCATGTTCATAAAAAACATAAATTTCGTAATTGTATCCAAAATCCTAGGAATTTAATGTATTTTTATTTTTTTTTTTCATTAAGAGATTACAAATATATTTTCACTAATTCTTATAGCAACTTGCTATATAGTACATCGAACATAGAAATAACGTAAATCGTTTTTTTCAATTTATCTCGAGTCTTACCTATTTATTTCGTGAGTTTAAGTTTAAATGTACCATCCCAGAAAATGTATTCATGCATTTTCACGTATAATAAATATACATATAAATTAAAGGGACGTATTTTAGGGCTGAGAAGAGCCACCTTTTCATATGAATGTTAAAATAAGTTTCAAATTGTCAACGAGGCGACTTGCGGTCTCCAGAGATGTCCCGAATTGCGGGGGATGAAAATGAGAATATAGGGTAAATTTTTGGGCTCGAAAGAAGGGTCTGTGAAACGTTATGATTTCTCATGGCTGATGGTCATATTAGAAATTAAGAGACCCGTATTTTTAAAATTCGTTAAAATACAGGGTGTTATGGAAATGACGTATTATATTTAAACCGGCAATTCCTGAGATGAAAACAAATTGAAGAAAATATCCAAAAATGGCGCTTTAATTTAATATGCCCTGTACGTGACCTTATGTCAAACCAAAAATTACCACGTGGTGCCCCTGTTCGGAAGGTAAACACAGCAACATATGGCAGTGAATCTTGAACAGTGTTGTCATATCTTCAGGGTAAACTCTTTAGAAAGTCAATAACCGTTTGACAATTTCAAGTTGTTTATTTTTCAGGGTACATTATTAATATACTTTTACGTTCAGTTCGCTGGGAAACAATCTCTGATTTAAAAACTTGAACTGACTCGAACGAACCGCCGCGGAGTTTATAAATGGTCAGGTATGTTCTCATTTGTTCAATTCGAACGACACCCGTCAGATCTGTACAACTTAAAAGTTTATGAATGCCACTTACCCTTTAGAAAAAAAAATGCAATTTTATTTACCTTTTCGGACTTATTTAAAACCAACTTAATTTATAAAAAACATCAAGTACTCTAAGTACCGTTCAATCTGAATTAGTATTTTAAAGTGCTACTGTGTAGACAAAAATACGCCCTTATTGTCTATGAAATAATGTATTTAACATCTAAAAATTTTAAAAATAAATAACACGTTGGTTCTCTCGATCGATATCGGCCGGCTTCTTTAAACAGCTGATTTTGGACAATCGGGCTAATATTTAAAAATACAGCGTTGCCACTTTCGATGTTTTATAAGCTACTATCATAAATTGCTGAATTTCCTTCTATAATATTACTTTCCGTATAATTATAGTCTCGGAAATGGCAACCGCGCTGGCTCTACCAGCGGAGAGTTCTTGGAAAGAAAGTCCGAAGGTGGACTAGACCATTCATTTCAAAGGGTCGTTCCTGTCAATTGTTAACATAATTGTTTCATTTTATCTTTAGTAAAGGGTCAATGGCCCATAGAAATTAGCGTTTTTATTATTTCTATTGCGAAGTGATTAAGGGCTCTTGTTCTATGTGTGTTATTGTAATGTGTAATTATGCGTTAGTGTTGGGGTTTAGTGATAAGCTTATTATGCACTCCCACACTATCATCAGGACACGTGATGAGCATAAAGTTTTTCCCATAGAAAAAAGAACTGAAAGTGTCTGTGCCCTGGATTCCTTAATCGCGTCCTGAATTTACTTTCTAAGCAAACTAAATATTTATTTTTATAAGAAATTAAAGTTTTACACTTTTAAACATTTTGGCAACATTGTGGCTGAACATCTGTTGATTACCTAGCTGGGCAATGTAATATGTTCATATATGAATGTGCCGAGGAGTTGTGCGTTCGATTTAAAAAATATATACCTATATAGCGCTTCTCTAGGACACCCCAGGAGTCACCCATTTAAATATAATACGTCATTTCCATAGCACCCTGTATACTCGGATTTTTTTTATAATGTAAAATAAGATTGACCACAAAAACGGCGCTGCCAACTTGTAAATTATAAAAAAATAAATCGCCGCGCATACGACACTCTCCCCGAACAAAAATGCTTGCTTCAGTGACCGCAAAAATGTTTGCACACCCAGCATTGTATAAAATAATAGGCGTGCACGCTCGGTTTCATTTTAATCTCTGCTTCAATCGAAAGTGCAAACAGGGCCTAAGTAAACACTTCACTTGTCCTGCTGGCCAAATTGTTTGTTTGGATTATTTGAGGTCGCTCTTTTGAAATTAATCGGTAAAATGGAATTAATTGATTTTTCCCCCGTTGATGAATGTGTGAATTTTAACGGAAAACGTTCTTATAACCATGAAATAGATCTTATATGCAAGAAAACCTAATATTTTCCTACATAAACGCTGTGTAACAGCACTTAGGAAACATCAATAACAAGATTTTACAGAAAATCGCTTAAATTCAATAATTATGTTATTATTGAAGCTCTTTTATGCGGTTTTATAATATAACTTAGTAAGTTTCATTGAAGGACAGTTTGGCATGAAGTTTTTTGAGGAGTGGGGGATTTAATTTTAAATTTAAAATTTTACACCTCAACAACTTTTGACACTATACAAAGCCCAGATTCGACCATCACTAGAGTACTGCTCTCATGTCTGAAGCTCTGCACCCAAACATACTCTTCGGCTACTGGATTCCATCGAAAGGAGGGCCATTCGTCTGATTGGAGACCACGAGCTGACGAAGAACCTCGACAGCCTAGAGCATCGAAGACAGGTTGGGGATTTGACTCTCTTTTACAGATATTTTCATGGAAAGTGCTTATGCTAACGTTGCCCTGTTAATTCCGCCCAAAGCGGCGAATAGCAGAAGTACACGACGAACCACTGCCGCCCATCAATATGTGGTTAAGCCTTAGTACTCCTCGAACTTCATTATTTAAGAATTCTTTCATCTGGAGGACTTTATCCTTATGGAACGACCTTAAGGTCGTTTTCCCCAACGAATATAACCTCCAAAGATTCAAAACCAACGCGAATCGCTTGATGCGCACACGCATCACTCCCAGAGTGCCTTAAAAAAAATGCTTCAAAAATAACATAATCATTGAATTTACGCGATTTTACAGAAAACCGATTTTTCAGAAAATCTCGTAAATTCGATAATTTTGTTATTTTCGAAGTTATTTTTATAATGAATAAAGCCAATGAAGTAACACAAAATTTGTTGCCTGAAAAATCCAAACAAGCTTACAACGAGGAATATATACAGTGAGTCCCAGAAGAAATGTCTAAATTCATTTAAAATTCAGCGGTAAGTTTTTTCAAAAAACGCTCGTACCCGTCGATTTTGATTTTTTAATTTTTTTTTGTGGTAATTTCATGTATACAGGGTAGCTCAAAAATAAGTTACGACCATCAACTTCATTTTTTCAAATGAAAACATATATTTTTTATTTCATTTTTGAATTTTGCATTGAATTCTAAGCATGTTTCATGTACCATGTCCTATACATAAACTCACACTAACTACAGTTATTGAAAAAATTAGGATTGAACATATCTATAAGTAAGACCTGTTTATTAAAAAAAACACAACAAAATAAAATTAAATGTTGAAAATGTGCGGCATTTACGGCTTAACAATATCCAAGACGATCAATAAACTCTCTTTGCACGTTTCCAACCATTTCCGGAGTTATGACACGCACTTCTCTTCGGATCCTTTCTTTCAACTCCTGCATATTGTTTGGCCTGTTAACAAATACTTTTGATTTGAGGTAACCCCACAAAAAAAAGTCCAGCGGAGTTAGGTCTGGCGACCTAGCAGGCCATTCGATAGGTCCTCTCCTTCCAACCCACCGATTGAGAAAGGTTTAATCCAAAAATGTGCGCACAGTGGCCGCATAGTGCGGAGGAGCACCATCTTGTTGGAATATCAGTTCTTCGTCAGGGGAGTCTGGATCCAATGGATTCGGAAATAAAGCCACTAATGCTGGAATTAATTCTAGTTGGAGAAATTCGAGATATACTTGTCCAGTTAAAGACTGTTCAAAGAAAAATGGACCAGTTACTCTTTCGCGTACGATTCCACACCAAACATTTATTTTCTTAGGGTACTGGCTGTGAACCTCTATCATCCAATGCGAATTTTCTGTTGCCCAATATCGACAATTTTGTCTGTTCACATTACCATTCAAATAGAACGTAGCTTCATCCGAAAAAATAATATTTGTTACTAAATTATTATCTAGATTGCACATATTTTGCATGCGTCCGCAAAACTCACTTCGCCTATCGAAATCATCTTCAAATAACTCATGCACTGGAATAACTTTGTAATTGTAGGACAATCAGGATGGGTTTCATTAAATAATTGGGCTGTTTCTATTTGAGTACGTGTTTTATCACCAAACCCAACCATGCATAGAATTTCAATTTTTTCGCGTTCCGTTAACTTCACCATTATTGTGAAAACCGCAACTTTGAAACTACGCTTGACAATAATTATACTTATTTGAAATAAAATTGTCATACAGTTTCTATGGAAATAAACGGTGACAGTGAGACAGTACACTCTTACTTATTATGGAGCCCAAAATGCCATATTGCCAGAAGATTTGATAGATCGTTGGATTCCCTAAATGATATGTTCAATCCAAATTTTTTCAATAACTGTTGAGTTTAGGACATGGTACATGAAACATGCCTAGAATTCAATGCAAAATTCAAAAATGAAATAAAAAATATATGTTTTCGTTTGAAAAAATGAAGTTGATGGTCGTAACTTATTTTTGAGCTACCCTGTATACATGAAATTACCACGAAAAAAAAAATTAAAAAATCAAAATCGACGGGTACGAGCGTTTTTTGAAAAAACTTACCGCTGAATTTTAAATGAATTTAGACATTTCTTCTGGGACTCACTGTATGATACGTTTATTAAATGGCATTGGACCAGAAGTTAGTTTCAGCATATTTTTTAAAGACACTAAAATAAAATTTACTTTGTTTCCCATTAGAGGGGTCTCGTTCCGAACGACGATATGTTTTTCGAATAAGACGCGTCAGACTTTATAGACATGCACTTTGTCCTTCCAGTAAACAGAATTTTACACCAATCAAATCCCGAGAGGGCCCAAAAATTGATTTTGCTAACCTCAAAGGCCTTTGAAAACTTTGCGTTCCCTTTTGACACCCTCGAATTTACATAAATAAAAATAATAAAATTCCTACGGAGACATACGTATACGTAAGTGTGAAAGCCGCAGTTTTTATGTCGTTTCATTTTTTGTGTTAGAGGCGTGAATTTGTTTGCAGGAAATTTAATTTTGGGGAAAATATCGGGAAATTTATAGTCGATTTTGGTTATATTCTGTTTTAAAACCAATACATTCGACAGTTGCAAATTAGTTGTTAATCGATACATTATTTTGCTTTAAACCAACTGCGACGAACGAACTGAATGTTACCGCACTTCACTAGCACTCCTTATACAAATGACGTAATTTTGTTACAAAAAACTCAAACACCAATAAGAAATTACAGAAACTTGTCGGAAGGGTCGGTCCTATATTGGCCCCAAATAAAAATGATTTGTCCACAAAATTACATCAAACTTCCAGGAAATAAATAACCCCATCCAAAGTTAGACCGGGATCTTATTTCAGTTATTTCAGACGATATCGGGACTTTCGCAGGGGTTAATTCTCCGGGGGAAACCCCGGGCTCGACACCAGTTCTAGTGTTAACAATTCAGTAGTTTTACTTCTGGCTGTCGGAGTAAAGCGTAATAAAGTCCAATGTATATGTCGTTTTTCGTTTCGATCCTCATCTATTTACTCTTCTTATCGTTCTCTTTATTTATTTATATTTAAGTATAAAAAAAATATTAATTATAAATTTAGTATACCTTCAGATTACTAAATCCATAAAGAACGTGGTCCTATTGCATAAATATACACGGCGTTATGGAAATGACGTATTATATTTAAATGGGTGACTCCTGGGGTGTCCTAGAGAAGCGCTACATATATTTTTTTTAAATCGATCGTTTAAAAAGTGGAGTAATTCACCCCTAAACCCACAGGTCACTCCTCGGCACAATCATATATGATCATATTACATCGCCCAGCTGTGTGATCAACAGATGTTCAGGCACAATGGTGCCAAACTGTGTAAAAAATGTCAAACTTTAGATTCTTATAAAAATAATTATTTAGCTTAGGTACGTTAGTATACAAATAGGCAGTAGATCGAGGACACTCTATGCTCATCACATCATGCTCACACTTTATGCTCATCACGTGCCCTGATAATAGTTTTGGGACTGCCTAATAGCTATTAAGAAGTAAACTCAGTCACAGTCTATTCCTCGCTTGCTGAAGATATGCACTTATTATCAGATTACACAAAATCACTAAACACTACCGTACACATAGAAGACTTCTGTATGTATCAATACTCGCCGTAATCTTCTTGTAAAGGGTAATCTTGGGGGTTCTAACTTTTGTAGTACACTTCATCGATAAGCCTGTGTACTTTCAGATCTTCTGTTACATTAGCTAATAAAGCCTCTGCGGCTAACGTGTTTGTCGTTTTTCCCCTGCATCTCCCGTTTGAGGAATCTATCCATGTACAAGATCTTTGCTTCTCGAGCTTCTCTAGTTCAGTTCGATTGAAGTTCTTGGCACTTTTAAGTAAAATAACATAGAAAACAATATAATTCGCAGTAAACATTCCTACATGTTCGAAATGTTAAGATTTAAAACGCGATTTAATTGAACACTTTTATTAGAGGAAAACAAAAATAACTGTTTTTATACCTGTGTCATATCTTAACTATAGTATATTACAGAAACTAATATAAAACTGTACACTTCGTCTTAATACTTTAAGTTGCCGTAGGATGGCGCCACCTTAATTACTAATATGAATATTTATTCTTAACAGTTTCCATTTACCAGATATCGAGATTTGCGCACCAAAACTTAAAATTTAAAACCAAATTTAAAAAATATGAATTTTGTCCTGAACGAAAATAATACGGAAAGTAATATTACTAAAGGAAATTAGTCGACGTATGAATTTAAATTTATAAAATAGTAAAAACTCTTTGTCGACAAGCTGGATCTCTAGTTATTAGTATTTGGTAGTTTCGCAACACCGATTTGAAATTAATAGGTCGACGGCATATTTTTAAATGCCGTAAATTTAATATGTGTATCGAAAATAAAAGTACTCACAAATTTTTACAGAACTTTCTTTCAATCATAAGGACATTGGCTTTCTAAAGAGTTTGCAATGAAGATATGACAACACTGCTCAAATTGACTGACGTTTTTGAACATCTGTAGTTTGTTTATTTCTTCTGCAGTGTCAGGTGTGCTTAATTTTGGTTTGACAACAGGTCATGTACAGGGCATATTAAATTAATTTGATTTCATCGCAGGAATTGCCGGTTTAAATATAATACGTCATTTCCATCACACCCTGTATACTTTATAATATATATTCGGTAGGAACAAAGCAAAATTTAGAAGCCCTACCACCTCAACTGAAAATCCACATTAATTAACACTTGATGGCGCTTCCTCGCCCTAGATATGACTGCTCCGAAGCCGGACACAAGGTGCAAGGGAGGAAAAGGGACTACAGCTGTCCCCCTGTCCCCCCCCTCGAATGATGGGGGATGAAGCCGGGCCCCAAGGGTGCCGTTATGGGTCCGGCCCCCGTCTTTTCCAGAGTAAACTTAAATTGGATACTGGTCACTTTCTATAATTCATCCCCTATATCATAATTTACAGTTTTGCGCTCGGGTAACCCGTTTTTTCTTTCCGGCTTTTTTCCGTATTAAGCACTTCTAAATTGGGGATTAACGAGATGATGGGCATTTTTGGAGCGGGCAATTTTTTTTTATTTATCTACCTACCTCTTGAATTTTTATTTAATGTAAACCGTTATTTAAATGAGGGTTCATGTCTTACGTTATAGTTGTTGCAGAATTATACCGTTGACTCTTACTGCCATAAATAAACTACCTGATTAAACCATATTGTATACGCCTCAACCTCTTCAAAGCTCAATAAATGGGATCAGGGCCGGCTTGAAAATGTATACCACACCAGATGATTTATTTTTATAATTTAAAATAAATAGATAGGTATTTTTAGTTTTAGGTACCTATAATAAATGTAAAATAATGATAACAATTAATTATAATTGAAAATAATATAATTTAAAAGTATAACTATTAGGATAACAAGTACAATAAAAATTAATTAAATTCTAAGAAACTATTGATAATTTATTCAAAATTTAACTTTGCATCACTATTTTCATCTAATCCTAAACTTATAATTAAGGGTTGAACATTTGTAATCATACAACAAGAATTTTCCACGTTAAGTACATGTTGTACACAGTTTTTCCAGCTGTCTGCAGAAATTTTTCTTACTTCGTTTTTAATTAATTCTACTACAGATGCATTTAATGTAGGAGCAATATTATTTCTCCTAATATTGGATTTTAATTGGTGCCATATTAGCTCAATAGGATTGAATATACAATAGTACGGAGGAAGACGCAACACTGCATGTCCATTTTCTGCTGCAAGTTTGTCACACTCGTATTCCTTATTTATTTTAAAAGCTTTTAATACTTCTAGCAGTTCTCGTTTTTTGTAAGTTTCTTCAAAATATAAATCATTTTCAATCATAAAATTTTGAATTTCCGCTTTTGTATTATTAGAATTGGGAATGATTTTTGCTTGCCGACTATGATAACTAGCATTGTCCATTACAATGACGCTATTTTCAGGTATATTTTTAAGGAGTTTATGTTTAAACCAATCTTCAAAAAGTTGTGCGTCGGTATCTTGATGGTAATCGAAAGAAGAATCTGCTAAGGTTTTAGCTGAAAGCAACAGACAATTTGGAACAAACCCGTTCTCTGAACCAGCATGTAATATTGTGATTCTTTTGCCTTTATTTGATGGTGCCTTGGTTTGGCATTTTTTGGAAGAATCATCCCAACCTTTCCTTGGAGTGTCATGGGTATCGAACCATGTTTCGTCAAGGTAAATAATTGGACGATTTTCTTCTCTAAATTGTTTAATAGCTGTTAAATATTTAATTCTCCATTCCCGTAAACGTTGACATTCCATTAATGTTTGTCTTTTATCAATACTTCGGGTATTTAAAACCCATTTTACGCAATATTTTCCTAAGGCTTGAAAGGCTACAAGAGATATTTGTTTCGTCTTTAATCAGCCGCTCTTTGAGGTTCAAATCAAAGTGGGTACAGTTTGTGCCTCATACATTTGGTAAATCTTTCTTCTTAATAAATCCAGGTCATTTTCGTCAATGCTTCTAAATGTGCCAGAATCACTCCGATTTTTTCTAGGATTAGCAGGTTTAAGTACTATGTCTCTTACCGAAGATAAAGGAGTTTTTGTCAAAGTAGACGTCTCTGCTAAAGCATCCATCGAATTAAAATTTCTACTCAACAACGATTGATACACATTTTTAATTATTAGTTTGGCATCGGTAGATAAATGCTCTCTTTTAAAAATGACACTTGAAGATGCCCCCCTATCAGCACAATTCCAAGGACGCCACATTCTACCACTAATAAGCCTAACTGAAAATTACTCGCCGGAAAACCACTAAAGATTAAAATTATTAAAAATCACGTTGTATTTATATATGCATCAGGCGTAGGTATAAATTGAATTTGTATACCTGGTCCGCCTCTGCTCGAAAAGGTTTTAAAATTTGGGATTTACTTATTTATTTTATGGTCCAAGAGATAATGAGGTTTTATTGCAGTCAAAAGATCAACGATATAATTCTGCAAATACTATAGCAGTAAATGACCAGGATCTTATATTATAAGTAAAATCATAAATAATATTACACAGATAGGTGGGTAATTCACCGGGGAAATCCCTTCACAGCTCACGTACACCTCAAGATGGAGAATTAAGAAAATCTTGACATTTGTCAGAAGTTGCAATTCTCTCGACGAATTATACATTCCGGACATGTAGACAATTCGCAGTCGTCCGGGAAATATGAGCGTTAGTCACTCCTGGACGTGAGACGGGCCCTTTTGTTGGTGTTTAGGGCGCCGACAAATCTTTATTTTTGCCAGTAGGTTGAAAAGTATACGTTTCCGTTCTCATTAGCGTTTGAATGTAATTTTTTGGTGGTGTTTTCCAAATATCTAAATCCATATTTTAATTAATTATTGTTAGAAACTGGAGCATAATTTGACGTTTATTAGGTTTTCTCCGTTTTTATTTCCTTTTGGATCGTCCCAAAGGAAAAGTATCAACTTTAAATACCTATATTTTTGGCTTTATATGCTTCTAAATTGACACTGTAGATATTTTCCAAATCTAACTGCTTAAATAAACATAGAAAAAGAAAACATAGGCTTTTTCCTTCTTGGCGTTTCCTTTTTTTGGCTTTATTTGTATCTCCCGGGTGCCATGATTCTTGGTCGTCGCTTCCTCTCCCGTTCCAGGACTGGAACACTTCCCGATTCTTGTTCTATTAATGTAACATTATAGCACAATAGGGTTCGATCGGGTAAATTCTTTCTTTGGCTGTTTGTTTTAGCATTAAAAGGAATGTAGACCACTTAAAAACCCAATACTTGTGTGAAACGCTTGTCGTCTATGGTGACTGTAAAAACTCAATACTGAAATCCCTCCTTCACTGACAAAAATGCATTTACCAATGTCGTGGGTTACAAAATTGGAGCTATCTCAAACCACCTCTCTATGTTGTTCTAACTGAGCCTACGAATTATCACAAATTATTTAAAAACGCTACAGTAATTCAGGTTCTTTTGATTCGCCTCAACCCAGAAAGAGATTTTTTATCAACATTTTAAACATATTTGGGATCACCACAATTCATCATCTTGTAACTATTTTATGAGTTACCTGAACTCAGTTTCTGGATTGGGAAAACTTACTAACTGATTATAAAGTGTCGTTTTAACCCGGACGTGTATTATTTTAACTCATTACCATGTGTAAATTATTTTGAGTTGGAATAATTCAGGAAACGTGCTCCAAAACCCCATATCGAGGGTAAAACGCAAGATCGTAAGGTCACGGAAAGTTCCGAATTCGTTCTCGTTTGACGAGGTTCATTCCATTGCTATTCGTCAATTCTCCTTCGATTGGCCGTTGCGCCGTTTGCGGGATTTTTCATCTTTGTTCTCTGTGCGTCAAAATTTGTGTTTTACATAATTTTGACCAGTTGGCGTAAAATGGATGCATACAAATTGTTATTATTTTCATCACTTCGTCCGCATGGTTTCTTAGCCGTAGTATGCTCTCTTGTCTATAACTCATTTCATTATTTTTTTTTAAATGCCTATACAACAAAAATGTCATATCTTGAAAAGTCCACAATATGCAGGCTTTAAATTAAAGGAATATTTTGAATTCCGATAGTCCACAATTTAGGTACTGGTAGTCCAAAATTTGGAGTCTGGTAGCCCAAAGAGTGAGTTATTCCAGCCACCATCGTAAGCTAGAACAACTTAAATGTCAAGTTTTGATAGCTCGAATCATGAATTAATCTAGCCCGACTAGTAACGCATCACAATTCACATACTGGTAGCTCATCAATAATTTAAGACGGTGGGGCGTGAGCTATTCCAACGCATAAAATAACCCATCTTCTATCATAACTTATGAATAGTGAGTTGATGCAATTTCTTCGATTTGGTTGCCGTAATTCAGAGGTCTGGGCTGTCCCCTATTAGCAACACGCTTCGGTCTAGGACAACTCATATTTGAGTTATATCAACTCGAGATTTCGCTCAGTGTTGTTCCTTACGACCCCCCAGGTTGAACAAGGATGGTTTAAGTAAATACATTTTCGAATAAAACGCGTGTTTTACGTCATTTCGAAGCCTTATTCTTCGTTATTTTGCTTGCGTCTGTAAAGTTTTACACATATTCGGTTTTGATACCTCCTCACGAGAATTTGCAACGAGGAAAATTCATTAATCATTTCTCAGCTTGTTAACCTGCGAAAATCCACAAGGGAATTCCCGTGTAATGCAGGATTACGTCACTAAGATTGACATTTCCGCCTAATAGATTGGAAAACTATTTAAATATGTGGAAACAGTTTTTTCTGCAGTGCTGCCACATGTTGCTGTAAATTGCAACGAATTAAATTCGATATTTTCGAAACTAAATATATTCTCTCCTGCCAAAGGCTAGAAGGGAAACGTATTTTGATTAAATCCCTACATGGAAATATAATTTTCCATGGTCGTCGTGTCTTAATAAGGTTTCCGGCAGGATGAATATTGACTTTTGCTTGATATCGCTGCCGCAAGTGACCTGGACTGGCTTAGAACTGGATTAAGACCCCTGGGGAAGAGCGGGCACGGAATCAAATTGAGTTGGGATTGCGGGAGCAGTGTGTGTGTATGTGTACAGTCGGTTAAAAAAGGATCTCGTTAAAAAAATCTTGTTTTATTTCAAAAGAGTGGATTTTTTGTGTGGGACAAAAATTTCAAATTTAGAATTGATCTGGCCAATCAAAAATAATATCCACTTGGAAAAAAATCATAGGTTTGCCACTTTATTTGCAAAATATATCACATGATATGCTATTAGCACATACCAAAATTGAAAATATCTCTAGTACTTTCGGAGATATCAGAGTGTGCCATTCTCGACACTTCCTGGGGCTATTAGAGTTGTTATCAAAGATATAATGTTGCTGTTGCCACTTTAGTATCTCACAAGTTAAGACCTTTAGGATGAAGTTTTTTTTATGATCAAACACAAGCACTATAGGAAAAATCCTTTAGGGCACTCTGGGAGTGGTGCGTGTGCGCAAAAAGCGATTCACGTTGGTTTTGAATCGTTGGAGGTTATATTCGTTAGGAAAAACGATCTCAGGAAGGTCGTTCCACAAGGAGGAAGTCCTCCAGATGAAAGAATTCTTAAGTAATGAAGTTCGAGAAGTACTAAGCTTAAGCACGTATGGATGGGCGGCAGTGGTTCGTCGTGTATTTCTGCTATTCGTCGCTCTGAGCGGAATTAAGAGGGCAAGGTCAGCCGAGCACCTTCCATGAAAATATCGGTAAAAGATAGTCAAATCCCCAACCTGTTTTCGATGTTCTAGGCTGTCCAGGTTCTTCATCAGCTCGTGGTCTTCGATCAGACGAATGGCCCTCCTTTCGATGGAGTCCAGTAGCCAAAGAGTATGTTTGGGTGCAGAGCTCCGGACATGAGAGCAGTACTCTAGTGATGATCAAATCTGGGCTTTGTCTAGTGTCAAAAGTTGTTGAGATGTGTACAACTTTCTGGTTCGGAAGAGTACCCCAAGCTTCTGAGAAGCTATCTTGGCGATTGCCACAACGTGGTTATGCCAAGGCATATTTCCTCCCAGATTGACGCCCAGCAAATTAATAGATGAAGCCAGTGGGGATTTCGTGTCCGGCCATGGCTATATCCGGTTCTGTAATGTTAACCTTTTTAGAGAAAACTGCGGCTTGGGTTTTTTTACCGTTAAATTCGACTTGGTTACTGTCACCCCAAGCCAAAACTTCTTCCAGATCTTTGTTGAGGCGTGATACTTCATGCTGTCTGCGAAGATGTGCGTCGGCAGCCAATGTTTGCGCATTCAAAGAGAAAGATGTGATAAGTGTGCTATCGTCAGCAAACCTAAATATCGGATTTTTAGTTTTCACTAGAAGGTCATTAATGTGGAGTGAGAAGAGAGTGGGAGACAATATGGACCCTTGAGGAACACCGGCATTGATCGTGAAGGTGTCTGAGAGAAATCCGTCAAGCGTCACTTGCAGATAAAGGTCCTTAAGAAAGCTAGACAACCATGCACAGAATCGACTGGGCATACCATAGGATCGTAGTTTACTTAGAAGCTCCTCATGCCAAACACGATCAAAGGCTTTAGAAATATCCAGTGCAACAGCCCGAGACTTCCCATGATTTTCGATTGCGTTGTTCCAAAGATGGGTGACATAGGCTAGAAGATCTCCAGTTGATCTGGACTTCCGAAAACCACATTGATGATCGCTGATAATGTTGAAGCCTTCCAGGTACTTTAGAAAATGTTGCTTAATAGCTTTCTCCATTACTTTTGATAAAACTGAAAGCAATGCGACTGGTCGATGGTTGTTAGGCAGGGTTCTCTTATTGGAATAGGCTGGACTCGCTCCGTCTTCCAGCAAGATGGAAATATTCCTTGTTTGTAGGATAAGTTGAAAAGTCTACAAAATACTGGTGTTAGTTCATCGGCGCATCTCTTCAGAACTATAATAGGAATTTCGTCTGGACCAGTAGCTTTTTTGACGTCGAGTCCTTTCAGGATTCGTTTGACGGGACGCTGACGGAACACGATTTCGGTCATTTCGGATTGAACTGTAGGAATGTCGGGTGGTGTTCTTCGCTGGAAATCTACCGTGGAATGCGAAGAAAATAGTTCAGCAAGTAAGTTGGCTTTATCTCCGGCTGTGGATGCTATTGTACTATCGGGACGTGTTAGAGGTGGAATAGCGACTGACCAAAAGGACCTTGATCCGTTTGGACTGTCAAGAAGTTTGTTTTTGATCCTCACGTTATGGGCTCTTCTGAAAATAGACCCAAGAATAACCGCTTTATATATTAGCATGTTATTAAGAAACACCCAGTACAAATACATTGAAGAAATTAAATATCTTTTATACCACAACGCTTTGGCCAAAATCGATGTACGCCGATTTAAATAGATAAATTTCCGACAGACAAACAAGGTTCTCCGGTAAATAAACATTTTATTTAACACCAAACCGAAATCTGTGTGTACAAACACCGGCTTAATAATGGAGGGTTATCAATACTTAATGGTCTACTTGAGCCCTCAACTGATGCAGGAATGATAGCTTGAACTGTGTTCCTGGATTTACTACGATACGCGACCGACGCGCGACGTCGTACAATCTATGATTTTTTTTTGGCAGATTTTGGTTATTAAAGCGTTTCTTCGAAAATCGTTCGGAAATATTGACATTTTTGAAAGAAAAATCAGTATTTCCCTACACTTAATCGTTGCCAGGCAACGGAAAATAACTGAAAGTGCCTGTTCTCACCAAAGCAACTGGCAACCGCAACGCAACCGCAACTTCAGTTGAGTTGCTCGCTTGTTCTCACCAAAGCACAGCCCGGTGAGACCTCTTATGGCGGGGATCGAAGCATATAAGTAGGCCGTGCAAGTGACGTCACAGCCAGACAGGTTACTCCATACGTTTATCCTTTTGTGTCTATCGTTCTGTGTCAATATCAGACTCGGGTTTGTTCGATTTGACCTAGGCCATATTTATCTCCCTTTAATGAATCGGAGAAGGTTGATGCAGACAGAGACAGACATAGAATGCGAGCAGCACACGTTCTTAAATTATTTCACAACCGAACATCCTTCGTCTGGAAGGGGATAAAATCAAGTAACATATGATTTATAATGTTATTGAAAATGGTGGAGGAAGCGTCATTAAATTCTAAAATAATTTTTAATTTTCTATTCTTTTCACGAAAGCGGACCTTTTCGTTTTGTTGCTGGTAAGTAATTTATGATTGAAATATTTTTTTATTAATTTTTATTCGTTATTGTTATTTTACATTATAAAATTGTCCCATTATGTCCCAAACTTCTCACGCAAACTAGCAACAAACACATTTTTAAAGAATTTTACTTAAATTTTACAATCTAAAAGTCAAAAGCTACAACATAATATTCGTAGTCAGAATTTTGATAAGTTCGGTAATATATTATTATAATAATTCTTTCCTTTCATAGTTTAATTGAGAATCCCATAATGACTGAACATTAAAGAGGACTTCGATCACTAATGTTGCCAGGTGTATGCTACGAAACAAACAAATTTTAAGCCCATAATCATAATGATGGTGCATATATTTACTTGGTTAGTAGCTGTACATATAGTATTGTATTTACCTTGATTTGTTTGAAGTTTAAGGTGGTAAAATATTTTATGTAAATTTTGATTTATTTCCTATTTTTTAATAAAACTAATTACAACCTTCAATCTCTGAATTCTGTATTTCTAGTATTGTTACTAGTTCAATAATAATATAAAAGTATGTAAGGACAATTTTAAAGCGATATTTACAGCTGAAAACCTATGTCAAAATCCTAATATTTGATTTTCTCTACTTAGTAAATCAAATGAAAGGGTTTTGATGTTTTCTTTGCTTAAATGTCACTTTAAAATATTGACAGTAATACAAATTTGGACAAAAGTGACATTTGAAAAGCACGTGCGCGCCAGGCATAATGGATGTCGCCGTATCATCGCCTGCTTCGAATATTTAACACGGCAGTTTGTCTTCTTCCTGGTTATAAGTTATAAGTATTCGTTGCCAAAGCAACTTGCAAGCAACGCAACTGCAATGCGACCGCAACTTCAGAAGAGTTGCTCTTGCGTTCCCAGTGGATCAACTGGTTTGAAGTCTATTTTGACGTGAGCAAAATGTCGTCTTCGTCAGATGAAGATATAGCCGCAACATACTTGCTCGTTAAAAAGCTTAAAAAAACTGAGCGACGATTTTGGGTTAACCCTTTTTATACCATAAAGACACATAGTTCGTATATAGTGACACAGGAATTAAATAATGAAGTGTGTCCCATTATTTTTAAAATAAACTGTCAATTTGGCAACACCATCGTAGGTAGCAGTGGCGGTTCTTCCATAGGAGCACATGCACCCCCAAAACAAAACGAATAAAAAATATTAATTTATATTCATTGAATATTATTTATCGTATAAAGTCCGACCCTCCCTAATATTTTATTGTACCGTCAAACTAAAAAAGTCCCGACCCTCCCTAATATTTTATCATCCCGTCAAACTAAAAAAAGTCCGACCCTCCCTAATATTTTATCGTACCGTCAAACTAAAAAAGTCCGACCCTCCCTAATATTTTATCATCCCGTCAAACCAAACTGTATAGATCTGGCAACCGTGCCTCGGTCGAGGTAAATGACGATTATGACGAGACTTGCTCGCACGTGCGATTAAGTAGTGCAGTTTCTCTGTAGTAGCAGGTGGCGGGTGGCAGCAGGGGATAGCGGGGCTATGGCGATTTAACATGGAAAAGGCGCACAGTTTTTGTCTGTTCGTGCATCTAGTTAAAAATTCGACCGTGTATGTTTTAATATTTTAATATTATATATTTATTATTTATTTTTTAAATAACTTTAGCTCTTTGAGTTTGTAGCAAAAAATTGAAGTGACGAATGCGGGAACACCTAAACCCGAAATCAATTTAACGCAGACCACAAAGGGTATATCTAGGGACTTTATTAGAAAGTTTAAAAATGAAATATATGAAAAAAAATGTATATAGGGTATTCCAAACTTAATGAGGCTGTTATTGATCAATTTTCTACAATTAAGAACCGAAGAATGGACTTTACGTTTGAGCACTATTGTGTAGGGTCGATAAATGTTGTGTATTTCGATAAATGATACTCGATATGATTTGAAACCAATTTATTTAAGGATTTAAACTAAGAAAACACTGAAAATATGACGGCCAACTTGTCAGTCTCGTTGCTCGATTCGTTCTCGTCATAAAACAGTTAACTATTGTTCTCGTCTTGGTTGCGCCTAATGACGTAGCCCGTAGATGGCGTAGTGGTATTAGACATCATTCGGTTTTCTTGATAGCTCGTAGATGGCTTTAGTAGTATTAGTAGTGGACTGTATAAATATTGTTACGAGGGTTGCATGCGACGACGTTAAGCTCCGACAGCTATACACACTAAGCAAACCTTTCTTATTTTCCAAAAGTTGTATTTCCTTGTGTAAAATCAAAAAAAAATCAAAATATGTTTTACCTACGCCATCCAAGGTCGAAAGGAAAAAACAAGGGTTCAGGGAGACCTGGTACGGCATATTGCTCGGCGGATTCGGATAGGCAGGAAATTTCGTATAAAATAACATATATTTCACCGGGAAACGGGACAAATTTAAATATGTTAAACTACTTCGAACCGAACAAACCCTTTTTTTTTTTTCGAAAAATTTCATCGCACGAAATATCTTCAAAATATTCTAAAATACTAAGTTCGGTACGTAGATGTCGAAAAAATGATTAGTTTTTTATTTAAAAGTCTAGAAGTATTTTATTTGTGCGTCAGTCGGTAGGGGTGAAATCGTCGCGTGCAGGGTCGTACTAGAAAATTCATAACTTTTTTCTCTGAAAACATACCCTTCCGCGGTCTGGACGGGTCGAAAGGGAAAGAATGGCTTAAAAACTTATTCAAAATTCAAACTAATATATCAGCCACTAAGCGAGATATAAATTTTCAAAATAGATCAATTTTTTTTACTCGTCGTCACTATATGGGCGAGAATCGCCATCCAAGGGTGGAAATGGATCGAACTAAAAGGTCCCCCCCCCCCCTCCCTGTCTGATCCCATTGGAAGCCGTAAAAATTATTTGGATGGTAGATTCAAACAGAAAATTTTTTCGCCATCCAAGGTCGAAAGGAAAAAACAAGGGTTCGCATTTTCTATTACTTTTTTTCTTTCTACATTTAAAACGCCTAGAAAAATTTCACCATACTTGTGAACCCCCTCTATCATAGGTCACGAGCCGCCACTGGTAGGTAGTCGTAGAAAAAGTATAGTTTTTCCGCACGTTGGTGGAAAAAATGTAGTCTGGCGAGCTATCGAAGCGCGGCTTAATAAAATCCGGAACGCAGCTCCTTTAATGCATGAATGATACCTTCTAGCAGCCAAAATAGATTTAGAATACGGAACAGTAGGCACTTCCATTACGTCTATCGATGGGGCGGTTCTCGAATCCCCGAATTTGAATTTTTAATGAGTTTTGTGCTCGTTTGAGCCGCGCCGAGCTGCACGTCTGTACACCAGTGTCTGGTCTGGCTAATGCACCACTGTACGCGCGACTTTGGAATTACCGTAACGTGGACCCCGGAGGGCTGCATACGTATCCTAATAAATTAATAGTGAACAGGAGAATACCGGAAAAAAAATTCTGTACGGCACTGCGACACATACGAATTCTCACCGGTGTTGTCAGAATTACACCTTACACTCTTTAAGTTTGAAATACGCAACTACGTAACTAGGTCAAATTTACAATGACCTTTTGACTTTTAGTGATTGGCTGACTGATTTTTTAATGTAATGTTATTTAGGCCACACACATACACTTATCTTGTCGATCTTATTTAAAAATTAGTGTCAATTTCTATAAAAACTTATATACAGCGTTGTAGTAAAGAAACCGGCACATCACATAACCCATAACCATAATCGCAAAACTTCACATGAACAATGGCCGCCATAATGCACAAAATTCACTTGGAGACATCGTTTTTATTAACATTGGCTTGTCTCGCCTAGATTTGTATGACTTTTGTTTTTAATTAAAAAGCACATTGTAAAATGTAAATAACATTTCTTCGAATTAAAAATGACATCTGAACTGAAACATTTAAAACACGAGCTGTCAAAAAGTAGAGATGTTCTACTAATGCAATGCGTGTTTTTCCGGTAGATTCCAGCGCATTCACCAAAAAAGGTTGAAATAAATAATTATAATAATCTACAGCACTATTTATTGTTTTCCTTCACTGCTGTAGATACCAATAAAGATTAAAAAACTTGTTAATCGCTGCTCTGGTGCTCTTTTTCATTCGAAAAGATTAAAAAAAACTAAATCGATCGTTTCACAGCGGGATTTTAAAACCAAAGATTAGCCATCTCTACTAAAATCGACAGAAGGTTAGAAGTTGACATTTGCTTGACAACAAGATATTCCTCTGCGGCTTCGCGCGAAAGAGTTTTTTCGGGATACTTAATCAACTGTAACAGTGCGAATAAGTGTGAAAATGTTTAGTACATACAGAAAAATCAAGTCGAAGGCATATCAGAAAATGTTCCTTTAGTAAGAGACTGGTAATTGCAAGGTCACCGGATCTTACCCCATGCAAAGTCGGGTTTGTTCGGGATATGGATCAGTTGCGATATAAGATATTGGATACAGCAGATAAAATAATTGCTGAACGTTTTCGTTTATAAAGGGCCAATTTGTGTCCTATCTCCTATTTGTGTGTTTGTTAAAGAATGCATTAGTGTGTAGCGATTTTGTGTGACAAGGGCCTATCTTCCAAAAACTAATTTGAAACATGCGTGTGTTTCTTTAAGTGATTTATGGTAATTTGTTCAGTGTTTCACTATGTGTTCTGTGTCTCTGACGATATACAGGGTCATGTTCTGAGATCGGAAGAAAAACGCCGAAGGGGTTTTAGTGGGGTATAAGCTTTACCCACTAAAACCAAAAAAACTGAAGATGTATGTGCTCTGGATTACTTGCTAGTGTACTGGCACCTGGATTCACTTCTATCTAATATAAATTTCGTCCATCAAATCTAAAACAACAGTTAAACTTCTATTAAACCTGAATTAGGGATGAAGTTAACCCCAAAATCTGATTCATTCGGTAACGTGATTAAGTCCTAAGTTATTAAGCGTGTCATCTGCCTGTCTTTCGGTTAATTAAGCCGATCTTAACAGCGAAGCAGGTGAAACTTTAATTAATTAATACACTCTGATGATGTCAGATGAATTATTTACCGTATAGTCTGACGGTATGTGCGAGTAGATGCTTCTATATATATGCTATTATACAGAGTGGCCCATCGAAAACAGTCCAGCAAGGTTTACGGCTGTGTACGTGAAAATTTAAAAAAAGCCTCGGACCCGTAAACTTGTGTTTTCAGGGGGACACGTTTCACTATTAATTTCATCCCTGTAACCTCAACCCCCCTAGCGGGGGCGGCTACTGCCCTTGTTTTTTCAAATGGGAATGGGTATGTTGTGATACATCTTTTTAAATGGCATTAAATTCTTTTTAAAATGGCGCTTCGTTTTGTAAATTTGAGCGACGCGCCGCCGAGAAATTTCGTTTTAAAAAATGTAATTTTATTGAGTAATACTTACATGTTTATCTTATTAAATTAAAAATTAAAATAAAATTAAAGAAAAATGGATGGATGGATTTTGTATGGGTGCCATTTATAATGTTTCAGAATTCTCTGTACAGTGGTCCGCGAAATTCCCGTTACATCAGCCATTTTTCTGGTATTTAATGTTGGATTCATACTAACTTGGCCCAGAACAGCTACTTCTACTGCTTCATTTCTTACCGGATTCTCAATGGTCCTTTTTTTATTTGCCAATGAACCAGTGTGCCGAAATTTTGCCACTAATTCTAGGATATAACCATGATGTACGTGTCTATCTGGATGTCTATCATTAAACAAAGTTGCCGTTACTCTTGCACATTGATTGTTTATAAAATACAATTCAATAATTTCCGCTCTCTCCTCAATAGAATAAACCATTTTCTATGTCACGATCAAATCAGAAGAAAATAATAGCGCAGAAATGACGTATGTAGATCTGGATCAACCACTTTACTGAAGATAAAGTTGAATTGACTGATACTTATTACTTAAAAAAAAATTGTTTACACACAAACCTGTGTACTTGATAAAAGGTGCAGTGAAATGTTTCAAATTCCGTTGCTCGGCGGCTCGTAGCTCAAATTTGCAAAACTATATGTGCACAGTACATCAGTATACAGCCCCTAAGTACAATTGTTTTCATAGCACACTTGAACAAATAGTATTTTCGGACTAAAATTGGATTTTTTGAGAAAACGCCTTGATATAGGTATAGGACAGTAGATACTATTTATAAAGAACAACTAATTTGCCATCAAATTAAACAAAATTATACAGGGTGTTCCATTTAAAATAAAAAAAGTTTTTAATGGTTGAATTCTTTCCCAATGAACCATGGATTGTGACCACCATGTACATTTTCTGTCGAATTTGAAATATTTTTGAGACTTGATGATCTTCTAGCTATTCGGTCAGAAAACATTTTTAGTCCAAGAGCTAAGGTAAAACAATTATATGGATTATTTCATTGTCATGCATTTGCCAAATAATTACAAAAAGTCCAGATATCTCAAAATCTAACAGAGTCTGACAAAAACATGTTCTATAAAATGTGCTTAGTATTTAACGCTTAATCGAAAAATGTAATAAAAATTACCATGTTGTATTTAAAAAACGAAAGTTGGCAGCTACTTCCGGTATAACCGGAAATGACAAAAACATGTGACTATTTTAGTTAAAGAGAGCATATCGATAAACCTAAATCCCCAAAGTTTCAGAAACATACATTCAGTAGTTCTCCATAAAGTTCTAATGCAAGCTCGTCGTGAATCACCCTGGATAACCTCCAAAGATTCAAAACCAACGTGACTCGCTTTATGCGCACACGCACCACTCCCAGGTTGCCCTAAAGGATTTTTCCTATAGTGCTTGTGTTTGATCATAAAAAAAAATATTCTTGTACCTGATGGGATTGTAAATTTGTATTTTCTGGATATTGTCGAAAAAGAAGCGTCAAAACGCGCGACGAATAAAACCAAAATCTCCACGATAATATGCAAAATAACCCGAAAACCCTTTTAGCGGTCGAAAAGTCGCTCGGCCCATTCATTCATGTATAAACACGTCGTTAATGTTGCCAGGACGAGATACGACGGCCGGCCGAGAACGACATCTCCATCCCAAAGGAATCCGTGTCGCAACCGGACTTGTATCTCATAATTAACGGGTTCCCTTGGCGTAAGGGAAACATTTTTGCATATGAAACGATAAATGGGAAATATATCAACTTGGTGGGAAATAAATAAAGGTCCGTCATAAATCTATCGCTTGTGAATGAAAATAAACAAAGGTATCTGTCATTTTTTTTATGATCAAACACAAGCACTATAGGAAAAATCCTTTAGGGCACTCTGGGAGTGGTGCGTGTGCGCACAAAGCGATTCACGTTGGTTTTGAATCGTTGTAGGTTATATTCGTTGGGAAAAACGACCTCGGGAAGGTCGTTCCATAAGGATGAAGTCCTCCAGATGAAACAATTCTTACATAATGAAGTTCTATTGGCCGCTCTGGGCGGAATTAAGAAGGCAAGGTCAGCCGAGCACTTTCCATGAAAATATCTTTAAAAGAGAGTCAAATCCCCAACCTGTCTTCGATGTTCTAGGCTGTCGAGGCTCTTCGTCAGCTCGTGGTCTCCGATCAGACGAATGGCCCTCCTTTCGATGGAATCCAGTAGCCGAAGAGTATGATTGGACTCTAGTGATGGTCGAATCTGTTCTTTGTATAGTGTTAAAAGTTGTTGAGGTGTGTACAACTTCCTGGTTCGGAAGAGTACCCAAGCTTCCGAGAAGCTATCTTGGCGATTGCCACAACGTGGTTATGCCAAGACATATTTCCTCCCAGATTGACGCCCAGCAAATTAATAGATGAAGCCAGTAGGGATTGCGTGTCCGTCCATAACAATATCCGGTTCTGTAATGTTAACCTTTTTAAGAGAAAACTGTTGCCTGGGTTTTTTCAGCGTTACATTCGACTTGGTTACTGTCACCCCAAGCCAAAATTTCTTCCAGGTCTTTGTTGAGGCGTGATACTTCATGCTGTCTGCGAATATGTGCGTCGGCAGCCGATGTTTGTGCATTCAAAGAGAAAGATAATATAAGATCATCAGCAAAACTGAATATAGGATTTTTCGTTTTATCTAGAAGGTCGTTAATGTAGAGTAAGATGAGAGTGGGAGACAATATGGACCCTTGAGGAACACCGGCATTGATGGTGAAGGTGTCTGAGAGAAATCCGTCAATCGCCACTTGCAGGGAGCGGTCCTTAAGAAAGCTAGACAACCATGCACAGAATCGACTGGGCATACCATAGGATCGGAGTTTACTTAGAAGTCCCTCATGCCACACACGATCAAAGGCTTTAGAAATATCCAGTGCAATAGCCCGAGACTCCTCATGATGTTCGAATGCGTTGTTCAAAAAATGGGTGACATAGGCTAGAAGATCTCCAGTTGATCTGGACTTCCGAAAACCACATTGATGATCGCTGATAATGTTGAAGCCTTCCAGGTACTTTAGAAGATGTTGGTTAATAGCTTTCTCCGTTACTTTTGATATAACTGAAAGCAATGCGACTGGTCGATAGTTGTTAGGCAGGGTTCTCTTACCTTTCTTTGGTAAAGGCTGGACTCGCGCCGTCTTCCAGCACGATGGAAATATTCCTTGTTTGTAGGATAAGTTAAAAAGTCTACAAAATACTGGTGTTAGTTCATCGGCCTATAAAAAATCAATAGATTGCGATCAAAAATAAGCAACGGCCTGTCATAAGTCTATCGATTGTAAACGAAACTCTCTGTCACAGTTTATTGAAATGGTAACAACACTAAACGAATCAATCGATCATGCACAAAAGTAAACAAAAATCTGTCAAATAATTTTTTTATGAAAAAAGATTTTTAAGCTGATAACTGCCTAATAAAAGTCCCGTTAAATGCCATTTTAACGTTAATAATTTTAATATTAACGCAATGCAAAAACTGAGTATTATTACGATAGGTATCCCTTGACGAAAAGACGTAGCGCTAACGAAAACATACAGCGCCATTCCGGACTGGGACTTTTTAATTTCGCCAGGGAAATTTTTCCATTTTTACTCCTGGATGAAAATAAGTTAATTAACTCATCTCCGCAGACGTATTTATAACCGAAATAATTTAAATATCTGTCACAAAATCATAATGGAGGGACAAAATTTTTATTCGGTATCTGTTTTTTGTATGTCACAGTCCATTTTCGTGGAGACGCTTTATGATGGGAACCTATTCGACATCTTGACAGCTCTTTCTTTATGATTATAATAGTATATTAAGATACGAGTTTCATAAGACATTATCTTAGAGCACGCGTTTAATTTTCTAAAGTACGAGTGCTCTAATTGTCTTATGAACCGTGTATTTTATAATACTTTTTCTATTTGGGTCTTTAAAGTATTTTTTTTATGATCAACCACAAGCACTATAGGAAATATCCTTTCGGGCATTCTGGGAGTGGTCCCCAACCTGTCTTCGATGTTCTAGGCTGTCGAGGTTCTTCGTCAGCTCGTGGTCTCCGATCAGACGAATAGCCCTCCTTTCGATGGAATCCAGTAGTCGAAGAGTATGTTTGGGTGCAGAGCTCCACACATGAGAGCAGTACTCTAGTGATGGTCGAATCTGGGCTTTGTATAGTGTCAAAAGTTGTTGAGGTGTGTACAACTTTCTGGTTCGGAAGAGTACCCCAAATCCCGCGGGATTTGCGGGATTAAAGTTTGGGTGCGGGATTGGATTTCCCAGTATAAGTATTTCGGATAAATATCTAGTAAAAATGATCTATTTGCAAGTTGTTAGTATTTTAAAGTTTTCTTTCGGGTTTGTTCCATAATACCTAGAAAACTAATTTCAACGAAATCGAAGTAAGCATAAAATTCGAATCCCACTTATTGCCAACATGAAAAAAATAAAATTTCAGTTTCATAAAGTGGCAGGTTATTCAATTTTTTTGCATTTCATAATGAAAAATTATATTTTAATTCTTTCTTCTTAATTCCAGCATTCATCGGCTCGAAACAAAAAAAAAATCGACTAATTGCGTGCCCGTAGCCACCCATGTTCAAACAATTCGATTTGGCCACTGAATACGCGTCGTTTAGCCGTGGGAAATTGAATTTTCGGGTGTAGTTACTGGCCCTTTGCAGGCATATAATTTCTGTAAAGCGATTTGCCTAACGAACGGTGATTTTTTCGTTCGCATTGTGTAACGCATTTCAGATATTATTTCATTTAAGGGGGGTTTGGGGCATTATTGTGGCCACAGATCTATTTATACCGATTATTTTCGGAAGATGTTTTCTTTATACGATTTGTCTGTATGTTAATAAATAATATTTCTTAGCAACGGTAATCAACTGCTTACAAGACATGTCAAGAAAATGTTTCGTTGCCCCTGGAATAGATCCACGTTTCATCTAATAATGTAATTTCACGTTTACGAATACTGTAAGGAGTTTCACATGCTTTGCGCGTATGCGCAAAAAGCGATTTACGTTGGTTTTGAATCGTTGGGGAAAAACGACCTCGGGAAGGTCGTTCCATAAGGATGAAGTCCTCCAGATGAACGAATTCTTAAATAATGAAGTTCGAGGGGTACTAAGCTTAACCACATATGGACGGGCGGCAGTGGTTCGTCGTGTATTTCTGCTATTGGTCGCTCTGGGCGGAATTAAGAGGGAAAGGTCAGCCGAGCACTTGCCATGAAAATATCTGTAAAAGAGAGTCAAATCTCCAACCTGTCGTCCATGTTCTAGGCTGTCGAGGTTCTTCGTCAGCTCATGGTCTCCAATCAGACGAATGGCCCTCCTTTGGATGGAATACAGTAGCCGAAGCGTATGTTTGGGTGCAGAGCTCCAGATATGAGAGCAGTACTCTAGTGATGGTCGAATCTGGGTTTTGTATAGTGTCAAAAGTTGTTGAGGTGTGTACAACTTTTTGGTTCGGAAGAGTACACCAAGTGTCTGAGAAGCTATCTTGGCGATTGCCACAGCGTGGTTATGCCAAGACATATTTCCTCCCAGATTGACGCCCAGCAAATTAATAAATGAAGCCAGTGGAATTGCCTTACTATACGCCATGACTACTATATCCGGTTCTGTAATGTTACCCTTTTTAGAGAAAACTGCTCCCTGGGTTTTCTTAGCGTTAAATCCGACTTGATTACTGTCACCCCAAGCCAAAATTTCTTCCAGGTCTTTGTTGAGGCGTGATACTTCATGCTGTGTGCGAATATGTGCGTCGGCAGCCGATGTTTGCGCATTCAAAGAGAAAGATGAGATAAGCGGGCTATCTTCAGCGAATATCGGATTTTTCGTTTTAACTAGAAGGTCGTTAATGTAGAGTAAGGAGAGAGTGGGAGACAATATGGATCCTTGAGGAACACCGGCATTGATGGTGAAGGTACTGAGAGAAATCCATCAATCGCCACTTGCATAGAGCGGTCCTTAAGAAAGCTAGACAACCATGCACTGAATCGACTGGGCATACCATAGGATCGCAGTCCCTCATGCCAAACACGATCAAAGGCTTTAGAAATATCCAGTGCAACAGCCCGAGACTGATCTGGATTTCCGAAAACCATATTGATCATCGCTGATACTGTTGAAGCCTTCCAGGTACTTTAGAAGATGTTGCTTAATAGCTTTCTACATTACTTTTGATATAACTGAAAGCAGTGCGACTGATCGATAGTTGTTAGGCAGGGTTATCTTACCCTTTCTTTGGTATAGTATGTATTGGTTATTTTTATTAGTAAAATTTGACACACTATCTCAGCAATAGTACTTATAGCGTTCATTTCTGGACCTGAACAGAAAGCGAGTGACAAATCACCGAAAATAAAAATGTCGTAACTGATTTTCCCACGACTCCCATTAAAACCAAGTTATGTAAATTAGTGAGCGTCAAGACGACAAATTCGGATAACGCTCTTAGCAATTTTACCAATTAGGCTTTTAATTAGCTTATGCCAGCCCTTAAGAAAACTGATCCTTAAGATCCTTTTCTTCCTGAAAGTTCTTAAGAGACGGAATTCCTAACGCAATAATGGCAAATAAATTACGAAATTAAAGGACAATTTAAAATTTAAAGCAGCTCGAGAACAGTTAAATTACCTCTGCACGTAACAAGAAAATTGTACAGTACGTTTCACGAAAATTGGATACGACTTAATGATTTCATGGGTCGGCCCCATTGTGGCGACAAGAGCTTGGCAATAAACAAGTGAAGTATGAAGGGACGGACTAAGTAAAACAAGTAATGATATGATTATATTAATGTAATCAAATGAAATAACATTTTTTTAAAATATTACTAGTCATATTTAATTACATTTATAATGCCATTCTATAGATACTTCTGTTTCGCTATCGCTATCCTCATCAAAATTAATTAAAATTGGATTAATTATACGATCCAGACTAATATACGAATTTTCTACAGTTATTACGTGACGGACTGAATTTTTCCAACTACCTGGGGGAATATCATTAAAGCATTTTCGTATTAATTCTACAACACTAGAACTTAAAGTCGGAGAAATATTTTCAGACCTAACCAGTGATTTTAACTGGTGCCACATATGCTCTATGGGGTTAAAAATGCAATAATAGGGTGGGAGCCGTAGCACTATATGTCCAATGTCTTCTGCCAATGTGTCACAAACATATACTTTTTTTATACAAAATGTCTTTAAAACTTCTAAAAGATCACTTTTTTATAACTTCCTTCAAAATATATATCATTCGCCGCCATGTAGTTCTGAATCTCCAATTTTGTATTATTTGAGCTTGGAGCTTTGTGTAATTGGCGACTGTGATAGCTCGCATTGTCCATTACTATCACGCTATTCTGAGGAATGTTTGGTAAAAGACAATTCTTGAACAATTCCTCAAAAACTAACAAATTTTACCACAAAAAGATATTTAAATATAAACTAAGCAACCTAACCTACCTGATGTGCCTATATTTAATTATAATTATTACAATCCGGTCCTTTCCACATAATAATAACAAAGGGATGACCCAGGTACTTTTACGTATATTCATTTTTTTTGAAACAATCTTTTTTATTTTTATTTTTACTGGTCCCGACGAATCGAAACCTCGCCACAGGACCATTATAAGACATTTTTTATTGTAAATTAGTGTCTCCAGTACTTCACAGAGTAAAGTACAGTGGTACCTCGAGATACGAGTGCCCTAACATACGAGTTATTTGAGATACGAGCTGTCGAGCGAGTGAAGTTTGGTTTTGAAATACGAGCGACATTTGAGATAAAGTCGGTACGGTGTATGAAGTCCGCGAAGCAATAAAACCTCTCGAGCCGGCTAGTCGGTGGCTTTCAAACAATATCAAGATAGCTTCTCAGAAACTCGGTGTACTCTTCCGAACCAGAAAGTTGTAGTACACACCTCAACAACCGACCTAGATTCGACCATCACTACAGTACTGCTCTCATGTCTGAAGCTCTGCACCCAAAACATACTCTTCGGCTACTGGATTCCATCGAAAGGAGGGCCATTCGTCTGATCGGAGACCACGAGCTGACGAAGAACCTCGACAGCCTAGAGCATCGAAGACAGGTTGGGGATTTGACTCTCTACTACAGATATTTTGCCCTCTTAATTCCGCCCAGAGCGGCGAATAGCAAAAATACACGGCGAACCACTGCCGCCCATCCATATGTGGTGAAGCTTAGTACTCCTCGAACTTCATTATTTAAGAATTCTTTCATCTGGAGGACTTCATCCTTATGGAAAGCCCTTTTCGAGGTCGTTTTTCCCAACGAATGTGGCAATTATCAACTAAAAATCCTCTATCGGATAAAATAATTGATTGGTCACAACAACAAAATATAATTTTTCCCGATTTAAAACCGAATCGGGTCGGGGGAATCGTTCATATTGCCTCGCGTGACACGGGGAATGCACCGGCGATCAAAGTGGTTTATGTTCTTACTCCCGGAGGGCGCACACATCACGGTCAATTAATACCTGAATGATAATCTTATTTAACTACACCCCAATTGCCATTGTGACGTCATATCGGCAATGTATTCGATGCAGTGACGTAGAATGGCGTACAGTCGAGCCACGGAAGAAGGAACGTCATCACCCACGCCACCCCCGTCCCGACTGTATAGTTATGTACGTACACAACTAATAAATAATTATTAAGCTAAAATTTCAAGATTTTTAGTGAAGAAAATTGCATAGTTTTCAGAAATATGCCTTTAAAAGCACTTCGAGCCCTTGTATGTATGTATTCAACAATAATATCTTCTACCAAACCATAAATAAGACCATAACCAATTAAAACATGATATTTATATCCATTTTAAATAGTGTTGTGATCGCTCCAGCGAAAAACCGCTTGATTACTCGATTATTGAAATAACCGACATCGCTCGATTATTAGACAAACCGCTCTAGTTATCTATTCAGGCGAAAACCGTCGCTCGTCACTTATTACCTTTCACTCGATACCCGAGCTTCGCTTGACGCCGACGTATATTCGACCAGTTTTTCGCTCGATAGGAAATAATCTAGTTATAAATTCAGGCGAAAAGCCGAAAAATATCGCCTGTCACTTGATACCCGACCTTCGTTATTCGATCCGAAATATGCCGATTGGCGACGTTCGAGTTTGACGCTGAGCAGGTAACACGACATACGGCTTTCTTAAATGCACATAAACGAGAAGGTGCATATAGAAAAAACTATTCCAAATCCCTTAGCGGAGTCATCCCGACAGGGGTTTTGTAAAGTTTTGTTTTAACTGGCTAGCCAGCGGCGTAGTTTAGGTCTTGATTTTAAATATTAAAAAATTAAAGGATATAATTTTAAAATTTGTATTTACTATAAACTCGAGAAAACTTCTCAAAAATAACATAATAATAGAAATTGTTAATGAAAAATAACAAAACGAACAAAATGGTTAACAAAATATATAGAAAAATTCGTTTGTAATCTTACAGTAAACATTTTTAAATCTAAACAGGAACTTTTTATTATTAAACTACAGAATTCTTCTTAAAAATAATATACATTATAGAAAATGTTAATGGAAAATAAGAAAACGAGCAAAATAGTTAACAAAACACAGGTATCGACAAATTTTTTGGTAACCAAAAGTAAACATTCTTAAATTTAAACAGGAACTTTTAGGTAACTACAAACATAAATTTAAAAAAATAATCACCTATTTTCTTATTTTGCCAGTCGCGTAACTAAGCCTAAATTTTTGAAGGGTACAGACTATACAGCGGGCACCTGATAGTTTAAAGTGGAAGAATTTGACAATCCATTTTAAATATCTACTTATTTTATGCTCGTAGATTGAGAAAGATGTGAAGAAAAATAGCTCTCGGTAATACTTTTTGTTTTAAAAAAGCACAAGAATAAACCCGAACAATAAATACATATTTGGGTGATTTTTTGCAGTTTTTTTGTTTGATATCGAGACACGTGGTGAAAATTCATTATTCACAAATAAATAAATTTCTGAAATTTTTTTGGTGGCTACTACAATTTTTTAGGTAAACCTGTGCCCACCCGTAGTTACGTGCCTGCTAAATTCCCTACCTGATCACATGTAAACGGCTAGGCTGTCGGTCGAGCAGTCGGTGACGTCATCGCTTGATGAATTTGAATTTCAAACGATTCACTCGATTACTAAAATCGCTCGAGTATCAAGTACTCGATTTATTAAAATCGTCGGTTTTTTCCAACACTAATTTTGAAGGCCAATAGGAACAGGAATAATTTTTCTCTAATGAAATAGAGTCGTAAGAATGATAATATTGAGAATGCTTACCCACAATTTGTTTTAACCAAAGATCTTACAAACTCCAGATAGAATTGTTTACATGTGTAGTCGACGTAAGGATTGTAAACGTGCACTCCCCACCTTGCTGTTATGCTTGCAGCATAGCCAGATTGTCCTATTTATCGCTAAGGTATCTGCAAAATCCCAATTAAAAATTTGTTAATTTGACAATTGCAACTGGTTTAAGGTTAATCCGCAATTGCTTTTAAAATAAATTTATTTCCCAATAATTTTAATATAAATTGTGAATAGGCCTTGAGAGATTTAGAAAAAAAATATTATTATTATACATAAAAGTTTGAAATAAACCGACTGCACTCTGACAACATCAAGTTAAAAGTTACTACGATCGATGGCAAACGATCAAACTTTATCAATGTATCGGATTATAGTAAATAATACACTGTTGCTACTCGCTGCTAACCGCTTTTAAGGGAGTGTTTATATACTTGGTTGTTTTTATTTTTTTTTTGTGAGTATTGGTGAAAAAGCGTCTTTATTATAAACAATGATGGTGCATTCATGTATAGTTTGTAAAAGAGTGGATCATTTAAGCAAGGATTTATCTTTTCTTCGGTAAGTATGGTTATGTTTTAATATGATTGTATTGATATGATTTCTGATATAACCATTGAGGTTTAAAAGGTTATGGACCGGTCCGTGGTGCTAGTCCGGGCAAAAAGCAGTCGAGTTGGTTTATTTCTTAATATAAATCTTGCATTTACAAGATGGTTGAGTCTTGTGCGGCCATAAAATACTTCACTAGAAGATGCAATGGTGTTAAATTAAAATTTCGCAGGTTAGTAAATATATTTAGAAATTTGATTTTGAGTTTGCATCACTATGAAAATTCGGTTTGTTTAAGAATGTACCAAATGTTTATCCACTTCGTTAGGATACTAAAGGGTCGTAGCCTACGGCAAATTTGGATACATGCCCTTCGAAGGAATAATTATAGTCCAGGTGATACAACAGTTATTTGTGAGAAACACTTCACAAAAGAAGATTATGTAGGTAATGTACATGGGAATAAAATACTGAAGAAAGGAACAGTCCCGTCAAAATATTTTACATCTTTATTTTTCTATATTTAAACAACGTTTGCAGTGTAACAAGTACGTGAAGACAGGTTTTATATAATTTATTTATTTATTTTTATTTATTTGATCTAACTTGTTTAGGCACATATTATTTTAATTTACTTATTTAATTAATCACTTTAGTGTACAATATGCCTTAGTGGCTTGTGTGTGAATTTTTTTAAAGAATCATCCTTTTCACAGTTTATAGTAAAATTATTAGAAATAAACTTATTTTAAGAGCAATAATTGCGGATTAACCTTAAACCAGTTGTAATTGTCAAATTTACAAATTTTTAATTGGGATTTTGCAAGATGTCTTAGTGATAAATATGACAATCTGGCTAGAAATATACACTTTTATATCTGGAGAGTATCATCCAGTAATGAATACACCAAAAGTATTGATGCTAAGCATAAATAGTTAAATCCATCCTTGGATACACTGTATATAAAAACTGGATCAATATTTCTATCTTTTTTATAAACATCCAATATTCGAAACTACACTTTTTGAATAGATAATATAGTTAAACGTAAAGAATCTCAAAGTAAATTATACGCCCTTGTTGGGCTTTTTGCCCAGACTAGCTCCGCTCCGAAACGAGGAAGGCCGCTCCATAACCTTTTAAACGTTATTGGATTTAACCAGACTTCAACATTGTTGCCATTAGCGAGACCAACATGTTTTGTCACTCTTCCACCCATTACTGATTTTCAATAACATTTCAAACAATCACAAACTCACTTTCCAACAGATTTATGAATGGAGTGTTAACCCTGTGGTTTTACCGGACAAGATATGTGATTGTTCTTCAATCGCGGTGCCGCCGCCGCCGCTGTGCCCATGCATTTGTGACGAATTATGCATACACAATGCTGTGGCGCTTTGCGTATAATTAACCGCAATTGTCGGATTGAGCGGAGGACACGGGTGCAGCGCCGCGACGCCGAGGACGCTTAATATGATTTGTGGCCCGTGACCGTTATTGCATCCCTATTAATTTATTATCGGCCCGCTTTGTTCGGTTTCATGAATTACGATTATTGTTGTTTTTTGGAAATATTATTATCCACCGAGGATAGACGCCAGAGAATATTTCTCTCGCTAATCCTTATAATTCTTTAATTTAAAAAAGCTGTAAAAAATAAAGAAAATTTTCCCGATGTCGAATTTTTATATCCATAAGCATTTTGCTTGCTATAAAAGTTTTAAATCAACGCTGACTTAAGGACCTCGGGGAGCGGTGGCTCAATTATTTAAATGCTCAGAGAAAAAGTAAAAAAGCAAGGAACGGTGCAAATAAAACACATTGAAAAAGCCCATAAACAGCATTATAAAAGGCCCTAAAATAAACCTTTATACTTTGGCAAAAATTTTCGGTTATAAATTCATTTTTAGTCTAGACTGTGTTCTCGAATTTCGCGACAACAAGAGTCACATCTTAAAAAAAATATTCGTGTTCCTTAATGACCTTAGGTTCTTTTATGTAGTGTATGCAATCCCACTGGCGTCATCTATTAATTTGCTGGGCGCCAGTCTGGGAAGAAATATGTCTTGGCATAACCACATTGTGTTCCTCAAGGGTCCATATTGTCTCCCACTCTCTTCTTACTCTACATTAACGACCTTCTAGTGAAAACGAAAAACCCGATAGTTAGTTTTGCTGATGATAGCACACTTTTATCATCTTTCTCTTTGAATGCACAAACATCGGCTGCCGACGCACATCTTCGCAGACAGCATGAAGTATCACGCCTCAACAAAGACCTGGAAGAAATTTTGGCTTGGGGTGACAGTAACCAAGTCGAATTTAACGCTAAAAAAAACCAGGCAGCAGTTTTCTCTAAAAAGGTTAACATTACAGAACCGGATATAGTCATGGACGGACACGCAATCCCACTGGCTTCATCTATTAGTTTGTTGGGCGTCAATCTGGGAGGAAATATGTCTTGGCATAACCACGTTGTGGCAATCGCCAAGATAGCCTCTCAGAAGCTTGGTGTACTCTTCCGAACCAGAAAGTTGTACACACCTCAACAACTTTTGACACTATACAAAGCCCAGATTCGACCATCATTAGAGTACTGCTCTCATGTCTGGAGCTCTGCACCCAAACATACTCTTCGGCTACTGGATTCCATCGAAAGGAGGGCCATTCGTCTGATCGGAGACAACGAGCTGACAAAGAGCCTCGACAGCCTAGAACATCGAGAGAGGTTGGGGATTTGACTCTCTTTTACAGACATATTCATGGAAAGTGCTCGGCTGACCTTGCCCTCTTAATGCCACCCAGAGAGGCGATTAGCAGAAATATACGACGAACCACTACCACCCATCCATATGTGGTTAAGCTTAGTACTCCTCGAACTTCATTATTTAAGAATTCTTTCATCTGGAGGACTTCATGCTTATGGAACGGCCTTCCCTAGGTCGATTTTCCCAACGAATATAACCACAAACGATTCAAAACCAACGTGAAGCGCTTTTTGCGCACACGCACCACTCCCAGAGTGCCCTAAAGGATTTTTCTTATGGTGCTTGTGTTTGATTATAAAAAAAAGTGTTAGATTTTAATAATCGAGTACTTGATACTCGAGCGATTTTAATAATCGAGTGAATGGCTCGAGCGATTAATCACTTCAAATGTTTATGACAAAGAAGAATGTGTTGGTAAAACACCAGGGGTTGTTTTTGTATGTTTTAGAAGTTTAGTCAAGAGTTTTTAATAAGGAAGAACAATTGATTCTGATTTTTTTTAAAATTACGTCCTTTAATATTATTTTCAATTTTGGTATGCGTCAATATAGGATATTCGTTTCTGTATGGTCAACGTGATCCCTGTAGAGTGCATTCTTAACCACAACACCCTGTATACGTCGTATAAAAAAATGTTGTGTTGCCATTGGTAATTTCAGAACGTAGCACCTTGGACCATTCGCATAAACCCCAATATTTGCGGATTCCGGAGTTATAAATTCATTGAAATATCCATATAAATGACATTAGACAAATTGACGTAATGCCGGCAAGAAAAAAGAATGACATCACAAGTCGAGGAGGGTAAGATGGGGGACGTGTGCGGAAATGGGGGGAGAGCGCTGGATAAAAAATGCTATTAACAGAATACACTTTGACTTGTTTAACTTTGTCAAGGTGGATGTTTATTTTTTATTGCCGCGGCAAGACCTGAAAGCGGGCAATAAAAGGAAAGAAATGTATTATTATTTCGCCTTTTTTTACATAAAATCTTGCAACAATTCTGAAATATCCCCTGATACCTCCTCCATTTTGTTTTTTCTTAACAATTATCAGGGGCACACCATTGCAATCTACTGTATCAAATCCGAAACGAATTGTCAATATCACAGCTGATGAAAAGCTATAAGCGGCAAACAAACATTCATACCAATCGAACATCAAAAAATCTTAATGGAACCCAAACAATTAGCACCACTAAAATAGCTATGTTGAGGTCAGTGGCGGTTCTTCCACAGGAGCACATGCGCACGTGCACCCCCAAAACAAAACGAATAAAAAATATTAATTTATATTCATTGAATATTATTTATCGTATAGTGTCCGATCCTCCCTAATATTTTATCGTACCGTCAAACTAAAATAGTCCGACCCTCCCTAATATTTTATTATTCCGTCAAACCAGACTGTATAGATCCGGCAACCGTGCCTCGGTCGAGGTAAATGACGATTATGACTTGCTCGCACGTGCGATTAAGTAGTGCAGTTTCTCTGTGGTAACAGGTGGCGGGTGGCAGCGGGGGATAGCGAGGCTATGGCGATTTAACATGGAAAAGGCGCACAGTTTTTGTGTGCACAGCGCGCTGTCTGTTCGTGCATCTAGTTAGAAATTCGAGCGTGTATGTTTTAATATTTTAATATTATATATTTATTAAGTTAAAATGAATAGTTGACGGTGGACTATTTAAGAAATAACTTTAGCTCTTTGAGTTTGGAGCAAAAAATTGAAGTGAAGAATGCGGAAACACGAAATTAATTTAACGCAGACCACAAAGGGTAAATCTAGGGACTTTATAAGAAAGTTTAAAAATTAAATACATGAAAAGCAATTTATAGAGGGTATTCCAAACTTAATGAGGCTGTTATTGATCAATTTTCTACAATTAAGAACCGAAGAATGGACTTTACGTTTAAGCACTATTGTGTAGGGTCGATAAATGTTGTGTATTTCGATAAATGATACTCGATATGATTTTAAACCATTTTATTTAAGGATTTAAACTAAAAAACACTGAAAATATGAAGAATGCCAACTTGTCAGTGTCGTGGCTCGATTCGTTCTCGTCATAATACAGTTAACTATTGTTCTCGTCTTGGTTGCGCCTAATGACGTAGCCGTAGATGGCGTAGTGATATTAGACATCATTCGGTTTTCTTGATAACTCGTAGATGGCGGTAGTAGTATTGGACATCATTCGGTTTCCTTGATAGCTCCTAGATGGCTTTAGTAGTATTAGTAGTGGATTGTATAAATATTGTTACGAGGGTTGCATGCGACGAAGTTAAGATCCGACAGCTATACACACTAAGAAAACCTTTCTTATTTACCAAAAGTTGTATTACCTTGTGTAAAATTAATTGTTCGAATTACGTTTGAAGCCCAAATCTATTATGAGCAATTTGAGCAAAATACATGGATTGACTCTACCGTCTATGAAAAAAGCAAGGAATGTGCCAATTGGAGACAAACGAAGAAGAGGACGACCAAGTAAAGATAAGAAAGCCTTAATAGTGCAATAAGTGCTTGTTTCATTTTTGTTTTGCGAATGTTATGTTTGATTTTATATTGTTTTATTTCCAAGAATTCTTCAGACTTATTTCTATGTTCCCATTTATAAATGAGATCTAATAAAATATGATAGCTTTTTCTTATTAGTTATTAGTGATATTTAGGCTAACAAGAATTATAAATCTGGGTATACTTTTGAAATTGAATGTGGTATAAAATATAGTAAACATTGTGTATTTTTGCTAAACAAATAGAATTTTTTAACTGTTAAATAATATAAGATACTGACGAAAATTCAATATCTGGATATTATGTTAGAATTAATTTCGGAATAAAATCTGGTGAACATTTAGCATTTTTAGACAACAAAAGTTATTTTTAGGAAAAAATAATATAAGAGACTAGCATGATGTAAATATTTGGTTAATTTTGGTGAGCATTTAATATTTTTGAGCAACAAAGGTATTTTTTTGTACAAAAAGATTGGGTAAATTTGTTGGACTGTTAAATATCGAACAAACCCGTTAAAAAATTCCAAGCAACTACTTGTTTAATCTTTAATGTTGTTACGAAGACGTGTGTTTTGAGGACTCTATATGCGCTGCTATCTATGCACGAACCCATAACCTTAAAACTTGGTCTATTTCGTTCGCGTCGGTCTCCAAACAGCCGTAAAGCTGGGCCCTAAACAGCGAAAACTGTCATCGGGAAAGTGCGACAGTTATTATTTCCATTCTAATATTTCCTTATTTGCATATTTCTGGCTGCATCTAATCTAAATGGTACTTTAAGTTTAAAATATTAGTATTTAAGAGTAGTGTTGGGAAAAACCGATGATTTTAATAATCGAGTGAATCGCTTGAAAGTCCAATTCACCAAGCGATGACGTCACCAACTGCTCGATCAGCAGCCTAGCCGTTTACATGTGATCAGGTCGGGTATTTAGCAGGCACGTAACTACGGGTGGGCACAGGTTTAGCTAAAAAATTGTAGTAGCAACCAAAAAAATTCCAGAAATTTATTTATTTGTGAATAATGAATTTTTACAAACTGCAAAAAATCACCCAACTATGTATTTATTGTTCGGGTTTATTCTTGTGCATTTTTAAAACAAAAAGTATTACCGAGAGTTATTTTTCTTCACATCTTTCTCAATCTACGAGCATAAAATAAGTAGATATTTAAAATGGCTTGTCAAATTCTTCCACTTTAAATTATCAGGTGCCCACTGTGTGCCCTTCAAAAATATAGGTTTATTTACGCGACTGGCAAAATAAGAAAATAGGTGATTATTTTTTTAAATTCATGTTTATAGTTACCTCATTTGTCGATACCTATGTTTTGTTCACTATTTTGCTCGTTTTCTTATTTTCCATTAACATTTTCTATAATGTATGTTATTTTTAAGAAGTCTTCTTGAGTTTAATAATAAAAAGTTCCTGTTTAGATATAAAAATGTTTACTATAAGATTACCAACGAATTTTTCTATATATTTTGTTAACCATTTTGTTCATTTTGTTATTTTTCATTAACAATTTCTATTATTATGTTATTTTTGAGAAGTTTTCTCCAGTTTATAGTAAATGAAAATTCAAAAATTATATCCTTTAATTTTTGAATATTTACAATCGGAGACCTAAACTACGCCGCTGGCTAGCAACTTAAAACAAACCTTTCCATGTCGCGATGACTCCGCTAAGGGATTTGTCATACTTTTTTATATGCACCTTCTCGTTTATGTGCCTTTAAGAAAGACGTATGTCATGTTACCTGTTCAGCGTCAAACTCGAACGTCGAAGGTTGTCTATCAAGTGACCGGCGATATTTTTCGGTTTTTTGCCTGAATGTCGGTTATTTCAATAATCGAGTGATCAAGCGATTTTTCGCTCGAGCGATCACAACACTATTTAAGAGACATCATTCACATTTTTTTTAATATCTCCTCAAGTACTTTAGATATTCGTTTCAATTTTAGTATGTGTTAATAGAATATAAAACCGCACATTTTTAAGTAGAAAAGTTAATTTGTCGATTCACCAGTGGCGTCCCAGCAATCATGTCATCTGATATTTTTACCAAAACAGTGGTACGCCACTGACATTATTCCTTGTGGATATTTTTTCTGATTAGCCTGGTCAATTCTATATGCAATCCGTATGTTGCGTTTTTCTCGTCAGGTGCACCGTTCTTAATTAAAACAATTACATTCAAATAAAAACTGTTTTATACTGTTTGCGATGGCCGCCAAAATTTGGTGATTTCTCTTTTGCATTGGCTAATAAACAAGTCGGTACGACATTAACAGTCCTCCATAGAAAACCCGCTAAGTTCATCCCCAAAATCATAAAACTCACGCGGAAACGTATTTCCACTTAATCTGTAATTCGCTTTATACGGCCTCCTATAAAAGTCTGACAAAGTTTATTATTCGGTCGCCGAGAGAGGGACGAAAATAAGAAATAACTCAATAAAAAATCCTCAATTGGATTGAGGATTGAGGAAGATATACCAATTAGGGCGCACGCCTTAGTGGAAACTAACTCGCGTGAAAAATTAAGTGAAATAAGCTGTAGTGTTGTCGCGCGGGTTCGTTCGTTTGTCCCGGAGGGATAAAAATACAATTTTTGTACTTCCGGGACTAAAATAGGTACTTTAGTCTTCGCCAAAACTGGGACTATAAAGTGGGTCGTTTAATCCCCCAATCAGGGTTTTAAACATTTTGTATAAAACAATTATTGTTTTAAACCTATTTTAAACAATTGTTTGAATTTAAAACAATGTTTTGTTAAAAATGTTTAAAACAGGTAAATTAAACACACGTTGTTTTTTTTAGTAAGTAGTTAAAATGATGAAAAATATTTATTAATAAATAAACTCCTGGACAAAATTAACGCAACATCATAAATTTCCCATATTTTTTATGCTATTTTTTTTCTGAATTTATTATCCGATTTGAATGATTTTTTTGCATTGTAGATTGGTTCCTTGATAATGTCATAGTTTTAGCTGTTTATGATAAAAATTTAATTTTCGATTTATACTGGGTTTACTAAAACTGCTATGTTTTTTTCCGAAAATTCGCATCACCCTGTGGAGTATATTAGCAAGCGAAACATATTGCAGTTGAAATTAAACGGTAGGTCCATCTTTCCCCAACATTTTCTTTTTTGGTTTACTTCATTATCTCTTTTATTAAAGGAGATACACCGTTTTATAGGGTAACATGTTTTTATAGACTTTAATATTCAACACATTCATTGTTAAATGTTTTCAACTAGGTTTCAAGATTAAAATGCTCGTCGGGCAACTGGGCATACGAAACGAACGTTTAATAAGCATAAGTAGTGTGGCGAATTTTATTTTTACTTTAAAGGCAACATCTGCTGAGACATCGCTTGCAATGTCAGAAAAAGTCCATAGTCTACTTGAAAACATTTAACAATGAATGTGTTGAATATTAAAGTCTATAAAAACATGTTGCCCTATAAAACGGTGTATCTCCTTTAATAACAGAGATAATGAAGCAAACCAAAAAAGAAAATGTTGGGGAAAGATGGACCTACCGTTTAATGCCAATGTTTCGCTTGCTAATATATTCCACAGGGTGATGCGAATTTTCGGAAAAAAAACATAGCATTTTTAGTACACCCAGTACACACACACACACACAGCGTTCTATCATCTATCAAACTAAGCATCTTGGGAATGTCATGATCCTCGGCAAAAATCCTAATTGTCGTAAAACTCTATTAATAGAAAACATTCTGAGATGTCCACTGGGAAAGGAGTTTAAGTTATCTTTTAAATTCTACTAAAAACATTGAAAACATGTTTTAAACTATGTTCTTAATAAGGTTTTATTTGTTTAAAACATGAACTTTAAAAGCAAAAAAAACATGATTAAAACAAAAAATAACACTTATTTTGTTTAAAATTAAAAATACATGATTTTGTGCAACCCTGATCCCAATGGACTAAAGTGCATTCTAGCAACATAAATATTTTTAAAAAATAGGTAATTTTACTCATACTGTTTCCGGAATAATGCACGGGATTAAATAAGTCTCTTTAGTCCCTTGGTTTATGATATACAAGGAACCGCCTAAAACGGACACATTTTAGCTTAAAATTATTTTTTAAAACAAATAATTTTACATTATGACGGGTCTTTCTTTAACACGCTGTCCCAACGGGCGCTAAAAACTTTCCGGCTTTTTTCTGTCCTCGCAAAAGTGTCTTACGGCACAAAATTATATTTTTTGTGTTTAAACGACAAAGGAAATGAAGTATTTAGGTGATAACATGCAACAGGGGTGAAATAGTAACTTTGATACTCTCGTTTCCTGCTAAATCGCGTCATGTAGATAATTCTTTTTTCAATTTTATGAGGCCAACAGACAAGAGGTGTCAGATTTTCTCGGTGTTTTTTTTTTATGATCAAACACAAGCACTATAGGAAAAATCCTTTAGGGAGTGGTGCGTGTGCGCATAAAGCGATTCACGTTGGTTTTGAATCGTTGGAGGTTATATTCGTTGGGAAAAACGACCTCGGGAAGGTCGTTCCATAAGGATGAAGTCCTCCAGATGAAAGAATTCTTAAATAATGAAGTTCGAGGAGTACTAAACTTAACCACATATCGATGGGCGGCAGTGGTTCGTCGTGTATTTCTGATATTCGCCGCTCTGGGAGGAATTAAGAGGGCAAGGTCAGCCGAGCACCTTCCATGAAAATATCTGTAAAAGAGAGTCAAATCCCCAACCTGTTTTCGATGTTCTAGGCTGTCGAGGTTCTTCGTCAGCTCGTGGTCTTCGATCAGCCGAATAGCCCTCCTTTCGATTTAATCCAGTAGCCGAAGGGTATGTTTGGGTGCAGAGCTCCAGACATGAGAGCAGTACTCTAGTGATGGTCGAATCTGGGCTTTGTATAGTGTCAAAAGTTGTTGAGGTGTGTACAGCTTTCTGGTTCGGAAGAGGACCCCAAGCTTCTGAGAAGCTATCTTGGCGATTGCCACAACGTGGTTATGCCAAGACATATTTCGTCCCAGATTGACGCCCAGCAAATTAATAGATGAAGCCAGTGGGATTGCGTGTTCGGCCATGACTATTTCCGGTTCTGTAATGTTAACCTTTTTAGAGAAAACTGCTGCCTGGGGTTTTTCAGCGTTAAATTCGACTTTAAAACTTCCACAGCAAAACTAAATATCGGATTTTTAGTTTTCACTAGAATGTCGTTAATGTAGAGTAAGAAGAGAGTGGGAGACAATATGGACCCTTGAGGAACACCGGCATTGATGGTGAAGGTGTCTGAGAGAAATGCGTCAATCGCCACTTGCAGAGAGCGGTCCTTAAGAAAGCTAGACAACCATGCACAGAATCGACTGGGCATACCAGGATCGCAGTTTACTTAGAAGCCCCTCATGCCAAACATGATCAAAAGCTTTAGAAATATCCAGTGCATCAACCCGAGACTCCCCATGATGTTCGATTGCGTTGTTCCAAATATGGGTACCATAGGCTAGAAGATATCCAGTTGATGGTCGCTGATAATGTTGAAGCCTTCCAGGTACTTTAGAAGATATTGGTTAATAGCTTTCTCCATTACTTTTGATATAACTGGAAGCATTGCGACTGGTCGATAGTAGCTAGGCAGAGTTCTCTTACCTTTCTTTGGAATAGGCTGGGCTCGCGCCGTCTTCCAGCAAGATGGAAATATTGTTTGCACAAAGATGGCTTCTTCTTACTGGGAAAAAAAGGCCGTTTGTTTTTCAGCGAAAAATCTTTCGAGCCGTCCCTGTAAACAACACATTTCTTAACCGCGACGCTGTTTGTCATGCAAAAAAAGAAAAACTTTGGATAATAAGACGTTTGCTCCGAACACAATGTCCGCTTTTTCCGGGGAAAAATATTTTCATTATTCATGTTTTCATTTTCCCGCGTCGCTGGAAATTTTTCCTCTGGATTTCGCGCATTTATTAAGAAGATTTAATTTTCGTTGCCGTGTCGCTATAATTTTCACGTGAATATTGGTTAATTTTAAGCATAAAATCGCGTTCCGGCTATATCTAGGATCTCGAAAACAATTTCAATTGCAGGACATTATCGACGTTGTAAAAAATCCAATGGAAGCGAATGGAAATACATTTCAGCGACATGCGACCATAAGCTGTCAACATGCTAGGACTTTTAACGGGTGTTGGCCAGTGGCGGTTCTTCCACAGGAGCACGTGCGCACGTGCACCCCCAAAACAAAACGAATAAAAAATATTAATTTATATTCATTGAATATTATTTATCGTATAAAGTCCGACCCTCCCTAATATTTTATCGTACCGTCGAACCAAACTGTATAGATCCGGCAACCGTGCCTCGGTCGAGGTAAATGACGATTATGACGAGACTTGCTCGCACGTGCGATTAAGTAGTGCAGTTTCTCTGTAGTAGCAGGTGGCGGGTGGCAGCGGGGGATAGCGGGGCTATGGCGATTTAACATGGAAAAGGCGCACAGTTTTTGTGTGCTCGTGCATCTAGTTAAAAATTCGTGCGTGTTTGTTTTAATATTTTAATATTATATATGTATTAAGTTAAAATGAACAGTTGACGGTGAACTATTTAAGAAATAACATTAGCTCTTTGAGTTTGGAGCAAAAAATTGAAGTGAAGAATGCGGGAACACCTAAACACGAAATTAATTTCACGCAGACCACAAAGGGTAAATCTAGAGACTTTATTAGAAAGTTTAAAAATTAAATATAAGCAAGAAAATTTATAGAGGGTATTCCAAACTTAATGAGGCTGTTATTGATCAATTTTCTACAATTAAGAACCGAAGAATGGACTTTACGTTTAAGCACTATTGTGTAGGATCGATAAATGTTGTGTATTTCGATAAATGATACTAGATATGATTTTAAACCATTTTATTTAAGGGTTTAAACTAAAAAACACTGAAAATATGAAGAATGCCAACTTGTCAGTCTCGTGGCTCGATTCCTTCTCGTCATAAAACAGTTAACTATTGTTCTCGTCTTGGTTGCGCCTAATGACGTAGCCGTAGATGGCGTAGTGGTATTAGACATCATTCGCTTTCCTTGATAGCTCGTAGATGGATTTAGTAGTATTAGTAGTGGACTGTATAAATATTGTTACGAGGTTTGCATGCGACAACGTTAAGATCCGACAGCTATACATACTAAGAAAACCTTTCTTATTTTCCAAAAGTTGTATTTCCTTGTGTAAAATTAAAAAATAAATAAAAATATGTTTTATCCAACGCATTTTCTTATTACTTTGTTTCTTTCTACATTTAACACGCTTAGTAAAACCATACTTGTGAACCCCCTCTATCATAGGTTACGAGCCCCGCACTGGTCTTGGCAAGACTGAAATTACTAAATTTGTATCCCCTAGAAATCGGTTTTGCGTCTTGCAGATCTTACAGCATGTAGTACGGCCTTAAGGGATTTTTCTAGTAGGGGAAGATGGGGGCACAGTATTACACGGGGTACAGTGTCATAATCGGAATTATAGCCTCACGCGAAGCAGCACCAGAGCACCACACCGTTCTATCATCTAACAAACTAAGCATCTTGACAATATCATGATTCTAGGCAATAATCCTAAATCTCGTAAAACTCTGAGCTGTCCACTGGGAAAGAGGTTTAAGTTATCTTTTAAATTTTACTAAAAACATTGAAAACATGTTTTAAACTATGTTCTTAATAAGCTTTTATTTATTTTTCTTGAAGTAGTCCATCTCAAAGTGGAGTGAAGTTATAAGGAGGTAAAGAAACTCACAGTCTGCTCCACTAGTTTAATAACAGTTAATAAAAACATACATGTTTCGAAGGCTTAAGCCTTCATCCTCAGTGAAAAATACAACATCAGAGGGAACCTATGACATTAGGTTTGTTTTGGTTGTAAAATAAGGATTGATTCTAGACAGTCCGAGAACTGCGCAGAACTCTATGTGCAATAAAATAAATCCTCGAACTGTTTTAGAATCGGTTCGCAGTAGAAGAAACCAAAACAGCTTATTGAAAAAGAAGAAGAGGAGAATTAACCATAACCTCAAAAGTTCAGAAATGGACGAAGTTGTTATTTTTTCTTATTTATGTACAGAAAATACAGATATTTAAGTGTATATTACATGATACCAATAATTCTAAGCCTGCACTATTTAAAAGCTGATCCTACAAAAAATACTCAAATAATTTTCCAATTCTCTTGAAAAATGAAAATATATGTTGCATTTAACTTCTTTACAGAAACTTCTACCTACCATAACTATGGGATTATTATCCTCCATTCTATAGTATTTTACTTTTAACAAAAAAAATGCTGAACTAAGATTCAAAACGCAAGACACGAGATACGAGCACAAATGGGATACAAGCCACGCAAAAACAATTTAAAATGGTGATCAGCTGGGGAAATGTCTTCTTTTTATTACACTGCACATGCGGCAACTAATAATCCCGAATCGGTTCCATCAAGAAGCTAGAACTGCATTGACAGTTCAAGAACGGTTACGAACCGGTTCGAAATATAACCAAAACGCTTAAATTTTAAGTTCGGAATCGGTTCTAACTAAACCAAAACAGAAATATGTCTCTGCGCATGTGCGGACTGTTCTAGAACGGTTCTAAGTTTAAACCAAAACAAAGCTATTGTTAAACTAACAAAGCAGGAAAAGAAAATCTTTTATATGATTATGCAAAAATAAAGAATAAAAGTAAAAAAGTAACAAACTAAAGGTTTTTGTTCTTAAAACATCGAATGCATGATTAAAAATTTTTAATTTTGAGTTTTATATAAAATTTGTTCGTTTTGTAAAGGTGGTTCATCTCGACACGAGGTTCAAAGATGAAAGAAAGCTTTCTTTTTTCAAATTTTATATAAAATTCAAAATTAAAAAATTTTAATCATGCATTCGATGTTTTAAGAAGAAAGAAACCTTTAGTTTTTTACTTTTTACTTTTATTCTTTATTTTTGCATAATATATAAAAGTTTTTCTTTTCCTGCTTTGTTAGTTTAACAATGTCATAGGTTCCCTCTGATGTTGTATTTTTCACTGAGGATGAAGGCTGAAGCCTTCGAAACATGTATGTTTTTATTAACTGTTATTAAACTAGTGAAGCAGACTGTGAGTTTCTTTACCTCCTTAAGGTTTTATTTGTTTAAAACATGAACTTTAAAAGCCAAAAAGAACATGTTTAAAACAAAAAAAACCGTTTCAAATTAAAAAATACATGTTTTTTTGCAACCTTGGTACCTGGTACATCTCTCTAGTAATAAATATACTTTTTTCTTACAAAAATATACTTTATTGAAGGAACTGTTTTATACATAAATACTGCCATTGCTTTTATATTTTTAAAATTCCATTTACTGTTACTTTAGGCGCGCTTTTCACAACTTTTTCAAACCGATTAACATCACAACAGAAAACGTATCCCCTTTGAATTTTTCTCCAAGCGTTATTCGTGTATCCACTTTCTTTGCAAACATCCTCGCATAGTATATCGCTATCTTTTACCACTGGAACGAAAGGATCGTTAAGAATGACGAAAACGATCCCTTTCCGACTGTCCGGATCGTACACTAATTTCCAAAAATATTTCGGTACGGGTAGTTTGTTCGTGGAGACCAGAAATATTGCCTCGGCGTTACCGGATACGTCGCGGTAAGTAAGGACGTCGTGGGTCCCGGTGAATATACTGAGCTTCTGATAAGGTTGTGACAGTTTTCTTACCGTAGATTCTACGCTTTTCCAATTTCCTCCATTGATTCCTTGCCTAAAATTCAATTATTATACAGGGCGGGCCAAAAGTCAAGCTATACCGTAAATATACGATAAGAAATGAACGTACGTCCATAGCCAGTTAATGAAAAAGGATACAACAAAGAACGTATTAGACGGAAATAGCAAAATTAAAATATTGACATAACATGACAGTACTTACCACTGAGGGGCAGTATTGATATAAAAATACGTCGAATACTGAGATGTGGCCAATAAGAAGTCAGCATCGGGCGATAGGTGACCCCGTGCCAGATATGACGTATCGTTGACATAATTCTCCGCCGTTTTGGCCGATTTTAAAATTTTACTAAACGTTGCTTTCTGATATACTTTTTTATACGCAACTGAAGCTGTAACGTCATTGTTCAGGCCCGACGTACTGAATCCTGGCCTGTAAGCCGTTTTGGATGCATCTGAAATAAAGGGAACACTTTGAAGACTTCACAGTCATTACGATAAGCTCACAGTATGAGCGATAATGAAATTTTGAAGAGGAAACAATATTTTTTTGTTTAAGATCGAAATATACGAACATTTCATTGCTTCGCCGTGTATAATGTGCTGGGTATACAGGGTTGCTCCGCTTTTAGGCTCATAACAAACATCGATCAATGTTACCCAATCTTTGTTGGTAACCTGGTAGCCAATTTTGTATATGACACCCCGGTTGTTGCCGCATCTTTCGTCTGTCTTTATCACATCTCCTTTCGATATTTTCTTGCATTGAATGGCTTCGAAATCGGACTTTTTTTTCACAATCTCTACTGTGTTCGCTTGAATACATGATATTGACGTCAAGTTGGAATTTGCTAAAAATATAAATTTAATTTTAGGATAAAATCCAATTTTTAGACTAAACCTGTATATACTATTAGAGGCACTTACTTAGAGTTATATAATTTCTAGGCCCGGGACACAACAAGGCTATTTTGTCCCCGTTTTTCAAACTTATGTCACCTTTAGACGGTACTGCCAATTCATAGTGTGACGATAGATTGAATAAAGGTACTGGTAATAGTTTTTCTGTTGTTTCACTGGTCACATTCAAAACGCAACCTAAAATAGTTTACATTTCTCTTTATATTGCTGCTATCTAAATACATCTCCGATTCAAGTGTATGTAAATATACCAACAGTGAGGACGTAAAGTAAGGAATAAATTCATTATCTCGCAAACTACAATTTTTTAAAAAAATCGCTCGGACCTTTCGATTTTGTTTTTCGAACGCGCATATTCTGACATAAAATGTAGATATACAGGGTGTTGCAAATAAGAGTGACACAAAATATTTTTTTTTCTTAAATAGAACCCACTGTATATTATTGCATGTACGGATTCTTCGGAAAATCCTAAACATTTTTCATGTAGCATGTGCTATACCTTAGCCCAAGCGTTTTGGAGTTATTCTCATTCAAAATTTGAAAAGTGGAAAAAGTCATGGAGAAAACAAAGAATAAAATTATTTTAAAAATGTCTTATTTATCGAAAAAACAGTTAGGTGAACTTAAAAATAATTTTTCTAAAGTAAATGTTCGAAGTGTCTTCCGTTGGTCAACTGACAATAGCCTAACCGATCTACAAATTCTCGCTGAACATTTCGAACCATTTGGGGTGTAATTTGCAGAATTTCTTGCCGGATGCGATCTTTTAAATCATCTAAATTTGCAGGCTGGCTTTTGAATACTTTTCCCTTAAGGTATCCCCATAAAAAAAAGTTCACCTAACTGTTTTTTCGATAAATAAGACATTTTTTAAATAATTTTATTCTTTGTTTTGTCCATGACTTTTTCCACTTTTCAAATTTTGAATGAGAATAACTCCAAAACGCTTGGGCTAAGGTATAGCACATGCTACATGAAAAATGTTTAGGATTTTCCGAAGAATCCGTACATGCAATAATATACAGTGGGTTCTATTTAAGAAAAAATTTTTTTTTAAAAAATTGTAGTTTGCGAGATAATGAATTTATTCCTTACTTTACGTCCTCACTGTATAATAATAATAATAATGGTTTCCGAAAATCGTTCGGAAATATTGACATTTTTGGTAACATTTTTGAAAGAGAAAAGTCAATATTTCCCTATACTTGCCAGGCAACGGAAAATAGCTGTTAGGAAATGTTCATTTCCTTACGGTAAGGAAATGATATTTACTTACAGTTGTTAGTGTTCTACATAAATGTCAAGTTTGACAATTCAACATTAATACGTTTCCATAGTAACGCAATGTTAGGCATTTCCTACTCGGTAAACAATGGACTATTATTTAATTCCCAACGAGCTATTTTAGTCCATTACAGGGAATATTATAACATAGAACATAAATAAGTAATTAATCAATATAAAAAGAAAAAATAGAAAAATTATTATAAATGGTTTGTTTTTAAGTAATTTGTATATTTTCCAGAAAACATGTCTTTGCATTTTTTTTAAATAATTTAAATTTAAAGTTTTTTTTTTAATACTTTAGGTAACGTAGGTATTATAAAAATGTATTCCATCAAATAAAATTGATTTCATCGCTATGCTACTTTTAATTTCATTTTTTTAAATGGTCAATATTTCTTGTATTATGATTGTGTATATCAGTTGATTTTATAAATTTTATACAAGATTTTTTATTTTGATTATTAATTGCATGAATTAGTATACTAATTTTTAATTTGTATAAACTATTCAGATCTAGTTATTCTCTTGGTTTATCTATAAATTTGTTGTCGGTTCCAAAAAATTTAGTTTATGAATACATTTTATAATTTTGTTTTGTGGTTTAATATTGTGGCACATGCAGATCCCCAACCTGATATTAAGTATGGAAATATTGAATAAACCAATGAATAATAAATATTTATTAAATGTATATAATATCGAATTTTAAATAATGTTCCAATGAGTGGTGATACGCTTTTTCGAAGGTTTTCAACATGTTTTCTCCAATTTAAATTTTCGTCTAAAAAACTTTACGGATTTTACATACTTAATTGCGTTTCCATTAAAAATTATTGGTGAAATATTGCTCCCAATTGCACATTTAGAAATAAACGTGAAAGATGACTTTTGAAAGTTTAAAGAAAGTTTATAGGATTGCAGCCATGAAAGTATAATTTTTAAATCATTAGTAATATCAGTTTGAATATTGGAAAAAGACTCGCCAAAATATAACATTTGACATTACCTTTTAGATTTAACTTTGAAATTGAATTTATATATAAGGAATAAAGAAGGTCCTAAAATTGATCCTTGAGGAACACCGCAAGTAATATGTTGTTGAGAACTTGAGCAATCGTCAATATAAACGTACTGTTTTCTGTTATATAAATAATTTTTAAACAAATTGTAAATATTTCCTCTAATACCAATATTGAAAAGACTTTGTAATAAAATTTCGTGATTCGCAGTATCAAATGCTTTTCGCAAGTCTAAAGATAATAAGCAACATTTTTAATTATTGTCTAAAGTTAATGGAATGTCAGTAATAATATCAATAGCAGATATTTCTGTATCTTTAGACTTACGATATCCATATTGACCACTAAATAGCATATTTTGATTTTTTAAAAATTTTGTCAATTCTTATTCATTATTTTTTCCAAAATTTTAGATAAAACAGAAATTGGTCTATAATTATTAGGATTACTTTTTTGACCATTTGTAAAAATTGGAGATATCTTTGCCATTTTAATTTTTCTGGGAAAATACTAGTAAGAAATGATAAATTAATGAGAGATTGCAAGATACTTACTTTTTGGAGTCGTAGCACACAGCACAATACTAAATAACATAAATGCGACAATACCAGATAGTAGATTCACTCCGTCTGTTCTAAATAACATAACAAAAGACATTGTTATTGTTCAAATACGACTTAATGGACCAATTTAAATAATTTTTGCGTTAAATCACTAAAACCGGCGCGCAATGTTACGATAAGTTAAAAATACAACATAGCCAGCTGTCTCGATGATAATATCGCATCAAAATTTAGTGTTGATAGCAGTTGCAATATCTTAGCTAAAATAAACTAATACTCACTACGTCATGTTTATTTATATGTTAGGTTTTAATCAGTTTCCCCTATTTTCACTTCCACCTTTCTATTTTGTTTCCTTGATTACCTTTGTGACGATTCTACCTGACTTTCTTTATTAAGGTTACATTAATCTTCTTGTAATAGACTCTGTTCTATTTAATGTTGGAGTGATTTAAGTTTAGAGCTTTTCAATCGTACTTCCTAATCTACCTGGCGAACTAAAAATACTAAATTTTAAACCACCTTCCGCGAATTAGAAGAATTATATTCATCACGAGACATAAAAATTATACACAACATCTTTTATAGACACAAAGGAGTGTAAAACCGGGGTTCCATCAAGATTTCCGAGCATGGCAGGAATTTCGACTGGATTCGCCTGGTTTTTCCTGCCGTTGCCTGCCTCCTGCAATAAAGGAATAAATCGCGTTTTATGGTTTTACGGTCCTTTGGTGTCGACCGGGTAAATTGGGCTGAATAAACCCCTCGTCAGTTAATCGAGAACATTATTCATTCCGAAAATTTTGTCAAATAAAGTTTCACGGTAATTTGTTATTTTGTAGTTGAAGTTGGGCTTATACCTAGTTTTAGAGCATTTTTTTAGTCACTCATCGAGATTGTTTGACGTATTGACGTAACTAACATTTTATAAATGTTTCAGGAGAGAAGAAATAAGAACATGTCTTGTATAGTATTTGCAGAATTATACCGTTGATCTTCTGACTGCAATAAAACCTCAATATCCCTTCGACCATAAAATAAATAAGGAAATCCCAAATTTTGAAACCTTTTCGAGCAGAGCCGGACCAGGTATACAAATTCAATTTATACCTATGCCTGATGCCTATATAAATACAAAGTGATTTTTAATAATTTTAATCTTTAGTGGTTTTCCGGCGAGTAATTTTTAGTTAGGCTTATAAGTGGTAGAATGTGGCGTCCTTGGAATTGTGCTAATAGGGGGGCATCTTCGAGTGTCATTTTTAAAAGAAAGCATTTATCTACCGATGCCAAACTAATAATTAAAAATGTGTATCAATCGTTGTTGGGTAGAAATTTTAATTCGATGGATGCTTTAGCAGAGACGTCTACTTTGACAAAAACTCCTTTATCTTCGGTAAGAGACATAGTACTGAAACCTGTTAATCCTAGAAAAAATCGGAGTGATTCTGGCACATTTAGAAGCATTGACGAAAATGACATGGATTTATTAAGAAGAAAGATTTACCAAATGTATGAGGCACAAACTGTACCCACTTTGATTTCCCTCAAAGAGCGGCTGGGGAGGGACGGGGGAGGCAGGTGGGCAATGGCCACCCCAGATTGCTCTGGTGCCCACCCCAGTATTTCGGAAGTTTCAAGCCATACATACGTCATAGTGAGACTTGCCATTAAAATCCTACTAGACCAGGGGCCAGGCCCCCCCTAAAGAATCATTATAGCCAATGGGTACATCTTGGATGTTTTTGCTCTATAGATGTGTGACTCAACTTTTGGAAACCTGTTGATATGCCGATCAATTATAAGCCTAAAATGGTTTCCTTGTACCACTTTCCAGAATATAACATTTTCACTTTTTAAGTTCAGTGGAAGATACAACATTTTGTGACCCATCTTTCCAAAGTACAAGCACATTCATTATTGAAAAATCGAAAATGATTACCGACAACATAAAACGTTTAAAATCATATTTTGATTGATTTTGAACTTACGAAATGTAGATACGACATGCATGCGTGTTTAAGTGGGAGGAAACATTTATTTACACACAACCGCAGTTAAGTCGGCACGTGAGAAACTTTTGCACTGATTGATAGATACGCCGCTTCTAAATTTATCGATTGCAGCGAAACCATGATAGATACGTTTACGACACTTCATGAGAAGACACCTAAGAGAAAATGTCTGGTGGCGATATATTCACTGACCATCCGAAATTTTGTTCAATTTTTCCGTTGTAGGATTTAAATGATTGAAATATACAGGAAAATATATACAGTGTGTCCGCGGATGAGGGTACCCAATAGGGAAAAAATCTTTATTAGTCATTTTACGACCAAAAGTCATTCTTTATAAAAAGTTCTGCTTGTTGAGAAAATGAATTAACGATAAAAAAATTTTAGATCCGATGTACAGGGTGTTAATAAATTAGGAAAATATGAAAATGCTTCAAGAGAGAACTACCATTATGTATTATTTTTGACAAAAATTTTATAAAACAAAGTTGTTGATAAACTAACGTAAAGTGTAAATACAAATTTTGAAATAAAAATTCGAATTTTTAAAAATAAAATAATAGCAGTGGTGTTTATGTAATTATTTTTGCATTTTACAAAAAAATCAAGATACGTTCATGTTACGTCAGCATCTTATTTACATCCGTCAGTATTCTGATTACCTGAAGGCATTTTCGAAAATGTTAACCAAGGAAAAGCGTATTGCCAATTTCCAATACCGTAACATTGTATTAAATAAATACGCTCTTCTTTGGTTAACATTTTCGAAAATGCCTTCACGAAATCAGAATACTGACGGATGTAAATAAGATGCTGACGTAACATGAACGTATCTTGATTTTTTTGTAAAATTCAAATAATTACATAAACACCACTGGTATGTATTTTATTTTTAAAAATTAGAATTTTTATTTCAAAATTTGTATTAACACTTTACGTTAGTTTATCAACAACTTTGTTTTATAAAAAATTTTTGTAAAAAATAATACATAATGGTAGTTCTCTCTTGAAGCATTTTCATATTTTCCTAATTTATTAACACCCTGTACATCGGATCTAAAATTTTTTTATCGTCAATTCATTTTCTCGACAAGCAGAACTTTTTATAAAGAATGACTTTTGGTCGTAAAATGACTAATAAAAATTTTTTCCCTATTGGGTACCCTCATCCGCGGACACACTGTATGTGTGTTTTTTTCCTTAGTTTGTAACACCCTGTAGATTAATTTAGAACTGTAACCTCTAACCTTAATATATTCTTAATAGTTTACTTCTTAATTTGTCTCGATGTCTTCCACGGTTCAAGAGATACGAATCTTTTAAGAAAACACTAAAATTAAATAAATACAGACATGGTCACTAATTGATTAGGGTAATTTTATTAGAAAATAATTGCACTGTCTAGTTGTTATTCTATTATTCCTATTATAGGTACCTATTTATTATTCCTATTAATCTACAGGGTATTTCTTAATGACATGCTAATATTCCTGAACTTAATTACTTAGCCTTAGTAGGATATAAGTAAAAAATTTTGCAAATGTTTGCCAACATTTTCGTATTAATCATCATATACGACTAGAAAAACACAAGAGGCCGTTTATGTTTATAACTCGGAAATGTGAACTTTTCGTAAATGACCTTATTTTTTTTTATTTTTTTTTATGATCAAACACAAGCACTATAGGAACAATCCTTTAGGTGGTATGCGCAAAAAGCAATTCACGTTGGTTTTGAATCGTTGGAGGTTATATTCGTTGGGAAAAACGACCGATGGATGGGCGGCAGTGGTTCCATTCTGGGCGGAATTAAGAGGGCAAGGTCAGCCGAGCACTTTACATGAAAATATCTGTAAAAGAGAGTCAAATCCCCAACCTGTCTTCGATGTTCTAGGCTGTCGAGGTTCTTCGTCAGCTCGTGGTCTCCAATCAGACGAATGGACTTCCTTTCGATGGAGTCCAGTATCCGAAGAGTATGTTTGGGTGTAGAGCTCCAGACATGAGAGCAGTACTCTAATGATGGTCCAATCTGGGCTTTGTATAGTGTCAAAAGTTGTTGAAGTGTGTACAACTTTCTGGTTCGGAAGAGTACACCAAGTTCTAAGTAAACTGCGATCCTATGGTATGCCCAGTCGATTCTGTACATTGTTGTCTAGCTTTCTTAAGGACCGCTCTCTGCAAGTGGCGATTGACGGATTTCTCTCAGACACCTTCACCATCAATGCCGGTGTTCCTCAATATTGTCTCCCACTCTCTTCTTACTCTACATTAACGACCTTCTAGTAAAAACTAAAAATCCGATATTTAGTTTTGCTGACGATAGCACACTCATCTCATCTTTCTCTTTGAATGCGCAAACATCGGCTGCCGACGCACATCTTCGCAGACAGCATGAAGTATCACACCTCAACAAAGACCTGGAAGAAATTTTGGCTTGGTGTGACAGTAACCAAGTCGAATTTAACGCTAAAAAAACCTAGGCAGAAGTTTTCTCTAAAAAGGTTAACATTACAGAACCGGATATAGTCATGGCGGGACACGCAATCCCACTGGCTTCATCCATTAATTTGTTGTTCGTCAATCTGGGAGGAAATATGTCTTGGCATAACCACGTTGTGGCAATGGCCAAGACAGCTTCTCAGAAGCTTGGGGTGGTACTCTTCCGAATCAGAAAGTTGTATACACCTCAACAACTTTTGACACTATACAAAGCCCAGATTCGACCATCACTATAGTACTGCTCTCATGCCTGGAACTCTGCACCCAAAGATACTCTTCGGCTGCTGGATTCCATCGAAGGGAGGGCTATTCGTCTGATCGGAGACCACACCAGAACCTCGACCGCCTAGAACATCGAAGACAGGTTGGGGATTTGACTCTCTTTTACAGATATTTTCATGGAAGGTGCTTGGCTGACCTTGCCCTCTTAATTCCGCCCAGAGCGACGAATAACAGAAATACCCGACGAACCACTGCCGCCCATCCATATGTGGTTAAGCTTAGTCCTCCTCGAACTTCATTATTTAAGAATTCTTTCATCTGGAGGACTTCATCCTTGTGGAACGACCTTCCCGAGGTCGTTTTTCCCAACGAATATAACCTCCAACGATTCAAAACCAACGTGAATCGCTTTTTGCGCACACGCACCACTCCCAGAGGGCCCTAAAGGATTTTTCCTATAGTGCTTGTGTTTGACCATAAAAAAAAAACTCCTTTTCTTAATGATAGTATTAAATCATAATAAATTAGTGTTGCGTAAGAAAAAACACTTTTTGAAGTGGCGAGGGGCCTCGCATTGCGTTACGGAAGGCAACTTTGGGGCGCGGGCCCCCTGGACGCCTGGGCCCCCTGCGTTGCATGGTCTTGATGCATAGTAGTTCCGCGCCTGCACAAAACAATGAAAATGCACGCATATCCAGGCCGATATTATCCGTATATATTTTAGTATAAGATTGCGCCATCTCGTGGGTATAAAATAAACTTGTATATGCACTAGGCAAAGAAATCGTTACTGATTTTAACTCATCCGTACGGATTTATCGAACAAAATTATAGGAAGCCTCTTGGTATTTCGGAGTTTCGGTCATAATTTGAGCGAATTTCCGTCGAAAGAATACAGAAAGCTGCGATTATTTAGTGAACACAGTGTCCCAAAAAATATATCTTTCTGGATATAATTTTCGGGGATTTAACAAAAAAAATTAGGTTTAAATAAAAAAAACTTTATTTATACTTATACTACTTTGTGTATACATGACAATCTAATCTAAATTCTGATGATACGAGTCGGTATAACGTAAGAATACAAATAATATTCCGAAAAAACATGTATTATGTACCAATCAGTGACGACTCGTGGGTGAAGTACCTTATTAACAGCCAGAGAATTATTCGTTCTCATAGACTGCTAACAAGTCATGGGTTCCATGGCAACCAACTATTTTAATAGGAAATTTCATACCATCCGGTGACAAGCTAGCAAAGACTCAGAGAAGCTCTTCTGCTATAGGTAGACACAAGTAAGAATGCTGATCGCTGTTCCTACATTCGAGTAGATTTTAATTTCTATGCGAAACCAAAAGTGGGTAATATTTTTGTTGCGTTTTCCCTCTACTTAAATTATTTTCCCGTCATAAACCGTTCAGCACAATAATACAAGTTAATTTAATTCATTGAAACAAACTAAATTGATTATGTTTTACTTTCTTTCTGGAGGAAGTGGCCCCTTCTCTTACTTCCCCCGATGAGCCGTCACTGGTACAGATGTACGTACATGTTTTTACGGCAGATCCTAAAACATGTAGATAGATATACGACATACGTAATATGTACATATGTATGTAAATTTCCCCAAGTAACTAGATCATGGTCTTTTCTGATAAGGTCTATGACAGCATTTTATGTGGGTAAAAATGCATACTAGTGTGCCTTGGGCATAGTTACTCGTGTTTAGTCCATTGCCAATGTCAACGAATATCGATTATCATTGATTACCTACTTATTATTAAACTCTAATATATATCCCATTCCATGTCACTTGTCAATAAACTGGTGATGTCATGAATTTTGTACGGGGGGGGGGGGGGGGGGACACCAGTCGTTTTGTTTTGCAACCAGCAAAGTGACATATCGTCTTGAGCCCACTATAACTATTTAATCTACGTTCTATATACTAAATTATCAGTCAAATTAATAACCTTAAACGTAATTACGTACGTAGGAGATAACATATTATTATATTCATTAACTATACAGGGTGTCCGGGAACATGTGGGAAATCTCCCGGATATGAAGAAAACACGTGAAAAGGTTCATATAAACTTCTTTCGTATCGGCCTCCTCTTCGGAGATATGGGCTCCCAAAGAGCACCAATGGAATCAAGTTTTTTACACATAATTATTGAACCACCTGGTATATTTCAATAATTTTTTAATATGATGTATACCAGGTAAGACCCGTCAAATTACTACCCAAGAAACTGTTGTGAATTACTCACAGCTGCAGGCACGGACTAGCTGGAACACTCATGGGCCCATTATTTTTACGCCCTGTATGATGAGAACTTTGGACAATGTTTTTTACATACCTTTAACTATTGACTAAAAATTAAGTACTCTTCATTCATGTCGCTAATCCTAACCGTTTTCGAAAAAACGGCATTTCATATACATCATGTGCTTCGGGTATTTCAATAAAAGATGCATCTTTGTTCCGATCCAATGTTCATTCAACCTTCAAGATTCCTCTTTTTCATATTTAGCCCATGAGCAGTTAGGGGACTCAGTGTAAATAAAATGACGTTTCCTCGAAAACGGTTAGGATTAGCGACATGAATGAAGAGTACTTAATTTTTAGCCAATAGTTAAAGGTATGTAAAAAACATTGTCCAAAGTTCTCATCATACAGGGCGTAAAAAAAATGGGTCCATGAGTGTTACAGCTAGTCCGTCCCTGCAGCTGTGAGTAATTCACAACAGTTTCTTGGGTAGTAATTTGACGGGCCTTACCTGGTATACATCGTATTAAAAAATAATTGAAATATACCAGGTGGTTCAATAATTATGTGTAAAAAACTTGTTTCCATTGGTGCTCTTTGGGAGCCCATATCTCCGAAGAGGAGGCCGATACGAAAGAAGTCTATATGAACCTATAGTATTGTTTTCACGTCTTTTCTTCATATCCGGTAGATTTCCCACATGTTCCCGGACACCCTGTATATAGGGTGTTCCTTAATGACGTGCTAATATTTCAGGGTGTGATCCGTTAGGTCATTTTATGAAGAAAAGTTCATATGAACATATGTCCGCAACGGCTTAAATTTTTTGCTACAGGGTGTGGAATTTTTATTTTTAAATGGTTATTTTTTAATATCTCCGAAAGTACTTAAGATATTATTTTCAATTTTGATATGTATAAATAAGATATAGAACCACAAATTTTGGTTAGAAAAGTTATTCAATTGTTCCACCAGTGACGTCCCTGCAAACATGTCCTCTGCTATTTTTTACAAAACAGATGGTACGCCACTGACATTTTTCCATGTGGATATTTTTTCTGATTAGCCTGGTCAATTCTGCATGAAAACGGTCTCTTGAGTTTTTCTCGTCAGACGAGCCGTTCTTGATTAGAACCAATAAATGCATATTGAAGCTCATTTTTATTAACATTGATAAAATAATTAATGATAAATTTTGTTTCATAAAAATTGTTGGAAATGGTCACCTTCACTTAAAAGGCATGCTTCCGCCCATCTCCGCATCGAGTTGCCCACTCGTTCAAATATTGAAATTTTTATAAAACAAAATTTATCATTAATATTTTATCAATGTTAATAATAACGAGTTTCAATATGAATTTAGTGGTTTTAATCAATCGTCTGACGAGAAAAACTTAAGAGAGACGGTTTTCATGTAGAATTGACCAGGCTAATCAAAAAAAATCCACATGGAAAAATGTCAGTGGCGTACCATCTTTTTTGTAAAAAATATCAGAGGACATGTTTGCAGGGACGCCACTGGTGGAACAATTTGATAATTTTTATAACTAAAATTTGCGGTTCTATATCCTATTAACACATACCGAAATTGAAAATAATATCTAAAGTACTTACGGAGATATTAAAAAATAACCATTTAAAAAATAAAATTTCGACACCCTGTAGCAATAAATTTGAGCCGTTGCCGACATATGTTCACAGGAACTTTTCTTTATAAAATGACCTAGGGAATAACACACTGAAATATTAGCACGTCATTAAGGAACACCTTGTATATACAACTGATATAATATTGAATATTTTTTTAGCTCGATATAGACATAAGTACTAAAATTATTATAAGTGTACAATACTATGTTTTGTAGGAACTTTAAACAATTGACAAATTTTGGTATACAGGGCGTTCGTGCGATCCGGATACTATTAATAAAGCTACTAAGTCATATAACAATAAGTCGAAAACTCGATATCGTTCGAGTTATAGCCTGTCAAAGTTAATTTTTTTCTTCTTACTTTTAAATGATGCTCATTGGCCTAACATTTTTGTTATGGCAGGTATTGGATAAATGACATTTGTCATTTTAAAGACAGAAGAATATCTAATGAAAAGAGTACTCTTTGTTCCTAGTATCCTGGTGCATTATCCGAATACCCTGTATAGTATCTATTATGCGCTCACTACGCTGAAGTTGATTAAAATTCAGGAATGATGTGGGATACTTTAAATATCGTTTCCAGTCGACTTTATTTTAAAAGGGGATAATTTAAAAAAGAACCTTGTGTTGACTCCTTTTTTAGTATAATGATTAAGGGTCCGTGGGTGATCACTCCGGGTGACACCCTTTCTAGGGGCAAAGGTATCGGCGTAACGAGGGTATAATAAATATTTACCCAATTTGTAATACACTCGCCTTCACAAAATTCCTCCACCGTGATATTTTGGTCAAGTTTTATATTTTATGACTTTTTCATTTCTTATGCGATTTTCATGATTTTGTTATCAGTTTGTAGATCCGTTTATTGCGTTTTTCCTTAATTATTTTATAGAGTAACATTTTTCGATTAGGCTGTATTATACAGGAGTAAATCAAACTGTTGTTTTTGTCGTAATTTCAAAACACCCTGTAGGAAAATTGAGGTGGATAATTTTATTTACATACTGTTTCTTGTCATCTTTGATGTATTCTAAACATTTCGTTTCTTGATTCACTCGATTATCTCCTTTGTGCTGCGAGCTGGAAATTTTTAAATGAAACGATGTTATTTTTAGAAAATGTATTGTCATGGGTATTTGTATTTCTCCGGAGCACGCACCAATCTTGTATTTCCTCCAAGAAGTTGTTCCATTTGATCCTTTCATTGGGAACCAATTTACATTAATGCATGCATATTGTTGGACTTCCCAAATTGGAATGGCCCGCATGAAGCCCGGATCTCAATCCAATCGAACATCTTTGGTATCAACTTAAAAGGAGCGTTCGTCGTCGTCCTGTACAACCATGAACCTTGCAACACACGACACGACTGGAGCTGACCGAAGAATACCAGGCTATCCCTCAAGAAAGGATAAGTAACCTTCGATATCACGAAGACTGCACGCTGTCATTGCTGCGAGAGGAGGAAAACAGTATGTAAATAAAATTATCCGCCTCAATTTTCCTACAGGGTATTTTGAAATTACGACAAAAAAACAACAGTTTGATTTACTCCTGTATAATATAGCCTAATCGAAAAATGTTACTTTATAAAATAATTAAAGAAAAACGCAATAAACGGATCTACAAACTGATGCCAAAATCATGAAAATCGCATAAAAAATAAAAAAGTTATACAATATCAGACTTGACCAAAATATCAGGGTGGAGGAATTTTGTGCGGTCGAGTGTATATTGCTACGAATTTTAGAGTATTTGCTGATCTATTTTAGACTACATACTAACATGTGATGCTAAAAAATGTATATTCCTCCTATTTGATATTGTCATCAAGATATTGTAATCAGAAAGAAAAAAAAAAGATGGAAATCGTGTATTTGCGCTAAAATCCACCCACATTTTCACTTACCTTAATTTGCTAATACCTAGGGATAAATAAAAAATAAGTACCAAATTATTTTTCCTACAAATATAACGAGAACGGAAATTTAAATATAATACGAGGTGAGGTCACAAAGTTCGAAGACTGGAAATCTGGCAACGCTGGAGCCAATGTTTTCGTTGGAGATCGTGCGCCCACGTCTCGTGAACATTCAGTTAAAGTCTGGGCCTTGTCGAAGCAGCAGATTTTTTTTGGCGTCGTTTCTCGTGCGATCATTTTGAAAAGACGAATTGGAAAGATTGGAAAAACACGGCAGAGGCTTGAAATTTCTTGCAAAAAGTGGCAACTGATGATGAATCGCGGATCATGATCCGGAAACCCAAAGGCAAAGCGAAAAGTGGAAATTTCTGGACGAGCCTCGTTCCAAGAAGGTTCGCAAGAGTCGCTCGAAGATCAAGACCATGCTCATGTTCGTGCTCGAGGATCGCCCAGAAATTTCCACTCTTCGCTTTGCCTTTGGGTTTCCGGATCCTATTCGTAGATCCACGATTCATTACCAGTTACCACTTTTTGCAAGAATTTTGAAGCCTCTGTCGTGTTTTTCTAATCTTTGCAATCCGTGACCGTCTTTTCAAAATGCTCGCACGAGAAACGACGCCAAAAAAAACCTGTTGCTTCGACAAGGCCCAGATTTTAACTGAATGCTCACGAGACGTGCGCGCACGTCCTCCAATGGCAACATTGGCTCCAGCGTTGCCAGATTGCCAGAAAAACAAATCAGTCTACGAACTTTATGACCACAACTCGTATGTCCTTCTTCCTGAGTACTGTCCGATACAAATTATCATTTTACCAAGATAGTTCTTTAGATAGTTCGAAAAATCGATGCTAGAATCCGACCGTAGACTTTAAAAAAATCAACTTAAAGCTAACAACGGCTCGCTCATGTCCTTGGTCTTCTGTAGAAGTCTAGCCTCGTGTTTTTTTACAAGCACCACTTTGGCAAGTTTTCTTTTCGATTTCGATACTTTTTTCTCTGGAGGAACGTCTATCACATCCCCGTGATCGTACAGTGGTACCAAAAAGGCTTTCGTTAACACCATATGGTTATTATCCAGGCTATCTGCTTCGGACGCGGACGTTTCCGAGTTATCCAAAAGAGCTAAACTTTCCAATATGTTTTTAGGTCGTTTCGCGTCGACTCCAACGCCGCTCGATTCGGTTTTTTCCTTTTCGCTGTCGTCTATGTCAGTACCCGTTGGTACTTTTGCTTCATCTTCCTTGGTACTAGTTCTGGTGCCGTTTTTGTTAGTGTAAACGACAACGTATTGCGAGTATTGACGATCGGTTGGGGCGTTGATATCGGCGAAGTCTCGGAAATTCTCGAACTGCTGTTGTTTTCCTGAAAATATTTGAAATCGTACTAAAATAAAAGAATGCGACGACAAGACGAGAAAGAAGAAATATTTTACCTATTCTCACTGATTGATTATTAACTCTCTTATTACCTGCTTTGGGATTGGACGGGTAAAAATAAGACGGTCGTCCGTGTCCGTTATGGAAGTACGAGCTAAAGTCGTCGAATCCAGCGCTCTCGCTGTCATAGCCGTCCTTTTCTGGGTAAAAAGTACCACCTTCTATCACTCCAAAATTTCCATCGCCTGTATAAATTAAAGAAGTCATAATATAGCCATAATTTCATTATAGTCCATCGGGACGTGGGAAAAAATACCTTAGGTGGTGCCAATTTGACAGTAAAACTGTTTATTTAAAAAATAACAAACTTTGGGGACTCGTGGAGTGGATTGGGGTGCCGGGTGGTGTAAAAGGCACTGGAGCAACTACTTAGGTAAAGTAGAAATAGTATAAGTATAATTATTAAGGATATAATATCCATACAGGGCAAGTAAACCTGATTTATGTAATTGTATTTATTTTAATAATAAATTTGATTATTGTTTTAAGCAAATCCCACCTAAAACTTCCATAATTAACGATATCTAACTCCATCGCTACAGGGTGTTCCTCAATGACGTGCTAATATTTCAGGGTGTGATTCCTTAGGTCATCTTATAAAGAAAAGTTCATATGAACATATGACCGCAAGGGCTTAAATTTCTTGCTACAGGGTGTTGAATTTATACTTTTTAAATTGTTAAAAGTTATTCAATTGTTCCACAAGTGACGTCCCTGGAAACATGTCCCTTGATATTTTATCAAAAAAAGGTGGTACGCCACTGATATTTTTCCATGCGGATATTTGTTCTGATTAACCTGGTCAATTCTACATGAAAACGGTCTCTTGAGTTTTTGTCGTCAGGTGCACCGTTCTTGATTAAAACCACTAAATTCATATTGAAACTCATTAATATTAACATTGATAAAATAATTGATGATAAATTTTGTTTTATAAAAATTGTTGGAGTGGGCAATTCGATGCGAAGACGGGCGGAAGCATAAGCATGCCTTTTAAGTGAAGGTGGCCATTTCGAACAATTTTTATAAAACAAAATTTATCATTAATTATTTTATCAATGTTATCAATAATGAGTTTCAATATGAATTTAGTGGTTTTAATCAAGAACGGTGCGTCTGACGAGAAAAACTCAAGAGACCGTTTTCATATAAAATTCACCGGGCTAGTCAGAAAATATATCCACATGGAAAAATGTCAGTGGCGTACCATCTTTTTTGTAAAAAATAGCAATGGACATGTTTGCAGGGACGCCACTGGTGGAACAATTGCATAACTTTTCTAACTAAAATTTGTGGTTCTATATCATATTAAAACATACCGAAATTGAAAATAATATCTAAAGTACTTACGGAGATATTAAAAAATAACCATTTAAAAAATAAAAATTCAACATCCTGTAGCAAAAAATTTAAGCCGTTGCGGACATATGATCATATGAACTTTTCTTTATAAAATGACGTAAGGAATCGCACCCTGAAATATTAGCACATCATTAAGGAACACCTTGTATAAATATTGAGGTTATTTTATCAGTTTTATTATTTTCTTGTAACGATGATAAAATTAATGTTTAAATTATTTTTTTAGGTATTGATCTAATTAAAAAATCAGAAATTATAAAGATTTGTACACATGACATAAGTTAAAATAAATTAGCATAGTATTTGTGATCCTAGGAAAAATTTTGTACATTACTCGTTTGAAAGTGTTGTGATATGTGATATTCAATTTTAACTAAACTTTTTAGGCAAACCTGCAAATTGTACATTGAGGCCTTACCTAAAATGCTTGCTTTGTCGCTGGCAGGGGGAGGTGGGGCAGTTTCTTCCAGATATTCCTTATTGGTGTATCCCTTTAGACCGTTATATTTAGGCGCCTGCTCAAATCCGACGTCTTGACGAGCTGGTGGATCATTTCTTTGACTATAGGCGGCTAGAAATAAGTAAAAAACCTAATAAGTTTGTAGTAGTAAGTATAGGTACTAGTTTATAAATGGTGGCGGCGCCATAAGGTAAGATATTTATAGGCGATCCGATTTCAAGTGACGTCAATAGGTGATGTAATTGCTTATGGAGATCACGTTGTTGTTAGTATTTCGCTCGCCCTTCTCTTGACGTCCTTGCGTGATATACCTTGTATTTATTCTATCGTGATTTAGGTATAAGTCAGTTATTGTATACCTGTAATGTAGCAAATAAATGTGAAACACGTAAATATAAGAAAGATGGTACTATAACGTTACCTTCTTGTTGTTGATAGCCCCCGTGCCAAAATGGTCTAGAATGGCCTAAGGGTGGTTGCTCGTGGTTGTCGTAATTTCTTAAGAACGAAGGATACCTGAAAAAAATGTTAAATATTAATATGTTCTTTATACCCTTCATGCACATCTTTTCCATAAAATTTATAAATTTTTTGTAAAAAATAATCTCCTAATTGTCAGTTGAAAATTTGCCAGGAGATTTGTTTCATTGAAAAACAATAATGTACATTCACATGAATACTACACTGTAATCAGTGCCTGATAGCACTGGTCTCGATCATCAATAAGTAATAAATTCACAATGCTGGACGTATCCCTAATTAAATCCCTAAATACAATTTCACTCGTTTAATAAATTGACATAATTTTCTAAGATCTCTAATGTCCTCTGGCATTTTATTATAAGCCTTAGCCGCTCTTACTATTGGGTTACTCAATCCTACGTTCGTCCTGGTAGTTACACAATCTATATTATTTTGAGATCTAGTTTCGTGACTGTGTATGTTATTGGACAATAAGATGTTTATATTACATCTTTGGTTATTTTTTAAAACTTATACACTAATTTTACCTGTTCTAATTCTAGAAGCATCTCCCATTTTGGTATTTTCAACTCTCTATATAAAGTTTCTGAACTTGTCAACCAATCATAATTAAAGAGAACTTTTAATACTTTATTTTGGAGTACTTGGACGGCGTTAAAATTAGTTTTCCCACATGTTCCCCATATTGCCATTAGATATCTAAAGTGTGACAGGAAAGGGCATTTTTAGTTCGATCCATTTCCGCCCTTGGATGGCGATTCTCGCCCATATAGTGCCGACGAGTAAAAAAAATTGATCTATTTTGGAAATTTATATCTCGCTTAGTGGCTGATATATTAGTTTTAATTTTGAATATGTTTTTAAGCCATTCTTTCCCTTTCGACCTGTCCAGACCGCGGAAGGGTATGTTTTCAGAGAAACAAGTTATGAATTTTCTAGTACGACCCTGCACGCGACGATTTCACCCCTACCGACTGACGCACAAATAAAATACTTCTAGACTTTTAAATAAAAAACTAATCATTTTTTCGACATCTACGTACCGAACCCCATTTTGGCATTAGATATCTGAAGTGTGACAGGAAGAAGACATAGTACACATTCAATTTAGTTCTATTGGTAAGATAGTTTCGACATATGTATATTATAGGTATCATAGGTAGTATTTTGTTTGAGAGATGCCAAATGTGTTGAGGACTAGTTAAGATCATTGTCAATCACCAAACGCAGACACTTTAGATTTTGAACTTCTTCTTCTAAAATTAAGTCATTTATTTTAATATTTAAATGGTCTATTTGCTTATTTATTTGTTTAAACATCATATATTTCGTTTTGCCCACATTTATTTTTAGTTTAATATAATATAGCCAACTAAGATATAAAATTAGATCATCATTCACCACATTATTCAATGCCTTCTCCTCCTCACCGGTATACACTAATACTGTATCATCCGCAAATTTAAAATGTCTAGCTTTGAGATTTGCATAGCTTAAATTCGGAACATAGAGTGAATACAGCAGAGGTCCCCAGTACTGAACCCTGCGCCACTCCATAGTCACTGCTAAGCACTTCACTATTCGCCCCATTAAGCGTAACATACTGTCTCCTATGCACCAAATAAATTTTTATAATATTATGTAGGTATAGTTCCCCTAAAACCCATCGCATACAGTTTTTCAACAATATATCTGTGCTGACAACATCAAATGCTTTTCTTAGGTCTACAAATACTGTTACCAGTATATGTTTATTATCAAGTGCCCGAGATACGTAGTCTATAAAGTCTATCGTTGCGTTAAGCGTGCTACTGTTTTTAACGAAACCATACTGGTACTGATCAATCGAGATATATTTATGAACACTGTGAATATATTATATGCTGTGTTTACCAGTGTCCAGTATCAGCTTGCGCTTCAAGGCTGGTCCCCGATGGTTGATGATCATCCTCCAAGGGTTCCATGTACATATCCGAGTCATCTTCTGCGGTTAGTGAGGACCCTGCCGAAACTAGAATAAATCATACAAAAATGTATATACTTTTTTATATAGGATATAGTAGAGACATGAAATTGACACTCTGCATATTCAAAATTGTCGATATGTTGATCTATCTAACAATTCTCTAGTCGAGGAACATTTCGAGATATTCAAGGAACGTTATGAGATTCAGTTCCATTTTCCTGTTTACGGTAACAACACATCTATAACTATTTTTTAAACGTTTTACTGCTTTCAATTACGCTCCTGCGTACATTTAAAATAATAATATAAATAAACCGTTAAAAGACAATTTGTCTGCCGTAATGTTCTTTTTTATGGAAGGTCATTTTTATTGCTGACATGTAAGTATGTCAATGATTTACTTGAAGATCAGAATAACTCACCTACTGTACTGTTCATCACAATCATTATCGCGGGGGAAGTACTATTGAAAAATCTTTGTTCACGCCTCGGTACTCATGTTACGGTTAGTTTAACGTATATTTTTTTAAACCTTAATGCGTAATTATGAGGTTGTTACATAAGAATAGGGCTACTCATTAAGTAAAACAATAAGGATTCATGCCGGCATACAGCCATACATATTTAAATGGGTGACTCCTGGGGTGTCCTAGAGAAGCGCTACATATTTAATTTTTTTAAATCGACCGTTTTAAAAGTGGGGTAACAAACACTCTTACTCACAGGTCAGTCCGCGCTATTGTACAACATTTCACCCAGAGCCAATGGCAATGTTGTCAAACTTAACGTAAAACTGAAATTCCATATAAAATTATAAAAATAAATTATTTTCTTGTATTTATCTTTTACCTAAAGAGCGAGGAAATCTAGGCACAAACACAATCAGTTTTTTTTCTTTTTCATGGGAACACTCCTATAAACACTTTATGTACACACAGTAATAGTGAAACAGAACCGATAGTTAGCTTTTGAAAATACAATAATACAGATTATACTACAGATTATTAGATTTTATTAAACGCGACTAAATTTGACGTCCAGAACAAACGCGTCAATAAAAACAATTTTCAAAGATTATTTATGGACGGGCAAGATACACGCGTAAACCGAAAATACAGAGCGGATTGCTGAGAGTGTGTTGGTGATCGACGAGACACAACGTATCCGGCCGCTGATTGGTCTTCAACTAACAGACCGCAAGCGTGCGGCGCTATATGAAACTACTTCGCCCAGCCGATGTAAAGCGTCAAGAGGTCATTGGCATTTGACCTAGTGAAGTACGTGGCTATTCCATATGTTTTTTCGGGTTGTTTAAAACATAGTCCGTCGTAAATGTTCTTCAATTAATTGTACAAAAAGGTATTACAGAATGGCAAAGTGTGTGTAAATTATTTTATTTTGTCTAAAGAGTTTAAGGTGTACATATGACAACACCGGCCAGAATTCCTTGATTGCTTACATGTATCGCAGTGCCACACAGGTGTTTTTCTTGTGCGACGTCAGGCCACTTTTACCGCTGAATGAATTGAAAGCGCCATTTATGGGTATTTTTCTTCAATTTGTCTTTATCTCAGGAATTGCCGGTTTAAATATAATACGTTATTTCCATAACACCCTGTATACCTACAGGGTGTAACAAATTCGTTGCTCACCATTGTGATTTCGGAGACGGAAAGAATTCCTTCTCGGTTTTTATTTTTTCCTTCGTTCGAAGAGATGTCCAAAAATAAATCACTTCCTCATTGCTACTTTTCATTGTCCACAAGAAGGCGTTATCATATCTTTAATGCGACATTTCGTCTTTGGGTCAACATCATCAACTTAATTTTTTAAAAATACGGGCCTAGACTTTTTTGTCTAATTTATAAAAGAGGACGTAAATATACATTCAGAAGCATAGATTTACATCCTTTTTTATAATGTAAACAGAAAATTCCAAGCCAGTATTTAAAATAAAAGGTAAAAAGTTGATGATGGTGACTCAAAGACGAAACGTCGCATTAAAGATCTGACGACGCCAACTTGAGGAAAATAAAAAGTAGCAATGAGGCAGTGAACAAAGTCAGGAAAAAATGAAAACTGAAACACAAAATTTTAGATTTTTTCAAATATTTTTAAAGTCCCTGTATTTGTTTTTGATTTTTTGGTGGCATATTATTGAGCCCGTATTTAAGCAATTTTGCTCCGATTTAATAATAATAATAATAATAATAATCTTTATTGTCTAACAGAGTAAAATCCAATTACAAGACAATATGACCTATAAAAAGAAAAAAAAAATACATAAGCAACAAAAAATCCAAAAGATAGGAAAAAGTAGAAAAAAAAAGAGAACAAAATAATGGTTGCATCAAGGTAACAGTTTATGTTTTATAAGTTTAGTAAATTGGGTATTGGACAAACCGAATACATCAATGTCATTAAGGGTATTATTGAAAATCAACATGGATTGGTATACAGGTGTTTTAATCAGAAAGTTAGAGGAGGGAGTTGGGAGATAAAAGACGGGATGGTGCCTAACTGAACGAAGAGGAACATGGAAAAGAATACAAGACAGCAGCTCCGGGGAATCGATGAGCGAACAGCAAATACGATACAAAAACTTCATAAACATGAGGTATCTGCGGTTGAGGAGCGATGGCATCTGGAATCTAGATAACAGTGCATTCTGGTTAGTGCTCCGGGTAGGATATATACCATCTTCCCTATAGGCGATAAACTTGACAAACTTTCTTTGTACGTTCTCTAGTAAAATAATATATTTATGAAAGACCGGATGCCAAATAACACCACCATACTCCAACTTAGACCGCACAAAACTGTAATAAAGGGTTTTCAGGGTTTTGGTATTTGAGAAATCATTCGAATTCCGTATGATAAATCCCAGGGCCTTCATCGCACTGCTGTGAATGCTCCTAAAGTGGTGGGAGAAGGAAAGCTTATTGTCGAAAACTACCCCGAGGTCTTTAAACGTTCCGCAGTGCTCAATGGTTGTGTTGTCAAGAGTATAATCAAAATAAACGTAATCGGCTTTGTTCGTAAAAGACATAGTGAAGCATTTACTTAAATTTAGCGGCAGGTTGTTTGTCTTACACCACATCTTCAGAATGTTCAAATCCCTTTGCAACAATATACAGTCCGTTATATCAAGTATTAGTCTGAAAAGTTTCAAGTCATCAGCGAATAGTAGTACTTTGCTGGATAGATTTACACTTATGTCGTTGATAAACAAGAGGAATAATAAGGGGGCCAAATTACTACCCTGCGGAGCACCACTCGAGGCTAAAAAAGTAATGGATTTATGACCACGAATCATCACATATTGTACACGATCCCTAAGATATGAGTTAAGAAAAGAGACAAATTTATTAACAAAACCCAAGCCGGCCAGTTTATGTAACAGGATGGAGTGGTCAACTCTGTCAAAGGCCTTCGAGAAATCCGTATATATCGCATCTACTTGCTTGCGGTCATCCATAGCCTGCCCAACAAATTGGGTAAAACAAGCCAGGTTAGTCACTGTGCTACGAGCATTGAAGAAACCGTGTTGATGAGGTGAGATAAGCAGTTTTACCTGATTAAAAGTACATTCATAAACCGCCACAGTGCCGGACTTGACTCCAATCGGACCCGGGGCACTAATCATGGGATGACCTGTAAGGGCAGGGAAATCGGATGTTTTGGGGAAAGACGAGTCAAAGATCATCAAACATTTTTACAAAATCTATGAATTTATTAACGTACATATATGGCAATATATATAACGAATTTTTTTATATGATATATATTTATATATAGATATCTTTATGGTCATTGGTGAGCCCGTACAATATATGATGCGGTCGCTCGTCAGCCCAGTTGAACCTTGGTCGTCCCGGTATCGGGCTCACCAAGAAATCGCCGTGTATATAGGCTTTAAAAGAGAGACAAAATTATAAAATGGTATGTCCTTGTTTTTCGGTCGGGATGACCTAAAGCCTATGCACACCTAGCTTATACATGACATAGTTCACAATAATTCCACATAAATGGCGCTGCGGTCGATATACACTTAACTAGTGAACTGCATTTTGGTGAGCCCAACCTTTATACAAATTTGTTAGCCGATAGGATGTTGGTTAGCCCTAAACTTGGCAACGTTTCAAATCTTTATGCAGTTGTATTACATATTAAGATTTGTTGGAAGACGTTGAAAAATTTATATTTCTTCTCTACAGGTATGCATTTTAATGAGAACAATAGCAAAAATAAATTTAAAAATATGGGAAAAATATTTTTATTTTCCTTTTAAAACACAATTATTTGGATTATACTTTTTTATTTTTGTCTGTATGTATTGTAGACAAATGCCTTAATGGTAACCCAGTCCCTATCATTAAACATTTTGGAATATTCTTTTTTTAATAGTTCAACTGTTATCTGAGACATCAATTTCGTCGAGGGCTTTGCCTTTATATTTAGCTCCATTGCCTTTATTTATAGAAATTAGAATTTTCGCCACTTTGGCAGTTTGATAAATGTCCTGAGGTAACCTTAAATAATATATCAAATAATATAATTCTTTACTTAATCAGTAAATGAGATAGAAGAATTTTTTTTACTTAAGTTATACATAAATTTCTTAAGGACTACCAAAGATATTTGACTTATGTTTTCGGCATATTATAGCCCCTTGTTTGGACTTAGGATACAGATAGAGGTTATATTTTACAAATACTCCACTTAGTAGGTACAGAATGGTAAATTAGTGAGTGCAATTGCAATAAATTTTTATTTTTATCTCAATCTACAAATCCAAATATAATTTTTTATCTCTTCTAATTTTCTTATTGATTTTTAATATACAGGATATTTTTCAAAAATTTATTCATTTCTAATAAAAACACATTATCATCAGTTGCCAATATTATCCTAAAGGAAACCATATTTGTCATATGTTCACTTAGTAGGTTGTATAGAAACTTAAAAGATGCAAAATTTTTAAACAGGACTCCCGTAAGTGAATCAGAAATAAAATATTTTCAAGTTTACAAAATGATTGTGATATAGAACTAAAAAAAAAATTTATTCGAATAATCGCTGTTAAAGATTTTGTTGAATAACGGATATACGAAGGCCATTAATTTTTGCGAAAGCTTGTTCGTATCGTCGATAATAAGGGTTGAGGAAGCTTGTAAAAAACAAGAAATTTGTTGTATTTTCCATACTACCCTTTATCAAAATTTAATCAACGAAGGGGAAAAAACGTATGTTTTAAATTAATTTGAGGGTCACTTGATGCGTAAAGTGGAAGATTACCACGTCCTTAAAGATATAGTTCTTAAGGTGAGTGTTAAGGTTCACCTTAGGTTAAGGGAACTTTGAAATATCGGCCCTTAGGATCATTTTAAAGATAATTTTATACTAAACTTGTTAAAAATCATTACATCTTTTTGATTTTCTTATTAAAATTAAATAGCATGACACATTTGATCAATTTTTTTCTTACCCGTTAAAAATCTCAAACTAATTTCGTTCTTACTTTCGAATTTTTAACAAAAAACGAAGTTTTAAATAAATATCAAATTAAGTCTAGCAAATAACAGGATTGAAAAAAAATTGTTTCCCAATAACATTGGGTTTATGGCTTGTAAAAGGTTTATGACACGCTTTATGTTAAATTTAGGAAAAAACACCGTTTTAAATTTTTTTTCGTAACTTACCTATAGGACTCCTAATAAGTTTTTTTTGTATGGCCCATAAAATTAGCAAATTGTTCCATTTCAGATTTATCAATATTCATAACTTGAAGAACAGTAGCAATTTGTTTTCTGAGTCTGGTAGAACTAAATAAATCTTGATTGGAGACTCCCGACTATTGGGCTAGCTTTCTTAAAATATGGTATCCACTAAGCCATCCAATATTGCTTTTAGCGTTTGCAAATAGATATTCATTCGATTTTGGGACACATTCAGATCGAATAGACAAACATTATATCAATGAGTAACTGGATTTTTTTTGGAAACAAAAGAACAACAGGTTTACTCCTTTTCCACCTGTTACAACTCTTTTGAAATTTTTTGATAAAATTTTTTCACTTTCAGATAAAGATTCAAGGAACTTTTGTTGTTTGTTATTTGAATTTCTATCATTTTTGTACGTATCAAGCTTCAGAAACTGTATTTCTCCTATTCATTTCCTCTTTAATAGCAGGGTCAAAGCCATAATACATTCTGTTAATCTCCTATACTGAATATCTAGTTTTTTAGCTTTATTATTTTCACACGTAATATCTACTTCACTAACTACAAATTTTTGAAATTCCATTAGTTCCGAAGTGACTTTTGTTTTTCCCAGTGCTTCTCATTAAGATCTTTCAAAGCCATACTAGATACAAACCCGAATTCCAATGACCTGATATTAAAGATCGCAAACGATTGATGTTTTTAGAGCTACCTCTGGATCCTTACATTCCAGGAAACGATGTTTCTTAATAATCATCTTGGCTGTTATATCGCAAACTTGAATTAATCTGGTATTCAATTGAAGTGCTAAGGTTGGTGCTTTAAAGCTTTTTTCCTCTCAGCGTACCCACTTATTACCTTAACAGCTGTTACGAGATTGTCAAAAACCTCTGGTTTTATTCACCGGTCGTTTCCTTTAACACTATTAACAACCGACCAAGCTCTCTAAGTTTGTCCGACACCATTGTAGCTAGTTAAACCCGCTTATGTCTCTTTAATTGACTTTCGCCATAAAAGCATATTAACACGTCACCAATAACAGTTTTTGATACATCTGCACGCATTTTATCTAGCACTTCTTTTTTTAGTCTTAGGGAATCGTAAAATTCATTGTAAAGGCCAGAACATATATCAAAAGCCTGTGACTTACACACTGATATATATTGTAGTTACAGACGAAATGTGAAAATACAAATTATAAGTAGTTTGTTTTTGGGTTTCGGTCACTTTGAAATGAAATTCCAATATTTGGTTAACGTTTATTATACTAAACCATCGTCAGAACTTTTTGCAATAAAGAGAAAAGCGTATAAATAAGATGCAATATTTTTGACGGTGTTAGTGACAAAATTCTTATTTTACAATTAATATTAGTTTGTATAGAATGAAATGAAAAAATATATAAATGAACATACCTAGTACAATTCTCACTCACTTACACTAAATTTGGTAACATTTTGTCTTGTTGTTGAATGGATATGAACTAACTTAGTTATACAAATTTAGTAGTAAGGTATAGGTTATTATTTAAATACCATAAAATAAAACCTATGTACATTTAATATAATTTACATTTTGGGGATTTGGTTTGTTTACATTTTTAAAATAATAACCTACCTTACTACTTAAGTTGTTTAACTAAGTTAGTTCATGTCCACTCAACAACAAGACAAAATGTTACCAAATTTAGTATAAGTGAGTGAAAATTGTACAAGGTATGTTCATTTATATATTTTTTCATTTCATTCTATACAAACTAATATTAATATAAAATAAGAATTTTGTCACTAACACCGTCAAAAATATTGCATCTTTCTATTTTATTTATACGCCTTTTTTTCCTTATAACAAATAGCTGAATATGGTTTAGTATAATAAACCGAAACGTTAACCAAATACCGGAATTTAATTTCAAAGTGACTGAAACCCAAAAACAAACTAAGTACCTATAATTTGAAAAAACGGTCAAGGAAACAAAACTATGAAAATACAAATATTTCCTCACGAACCATCCATCTCAGCAGCCACTAATAGAATTATATTATTAAGTTCTGGGTGAAACCCTAGTATCGGTATGAGATAGTGGCAACAGCGCTGGGACGACCAATGTGTCTTTAATGCACATATATGTATTTAGTTGGGCTAACCAAGGCTAAGGGCTCACTTAAATACTAATTATATGTAGTATTTTTATTTATCGTAATTTTTTACCCCTCTAAGCGTCCACTTCATCAAAATAACCCATTTTTTTTATTTCTTGGAAGTATACGCCTCTATCTACCTTAGAAGTGCTGGGTGGACCAGCGACCCGTCGATATAGCGGGCTGACTAATGTACTAAGAAACAATATATATATATATATATGTATATATTATAAGACGTATTATAAGATATTATACATTTTTGGTACATATGATTAGATTATGAACAGTTATAAAAATTGATATAAATAATTATTTGGTTTTCACATTCACAAGAAAACTTTTCGAGCTTTTTTCGCGGCAAATTTGTTGATGATTGCGTTTGGATCAATGGTCTTCAAAATGTCATTCTCAATGCTCATTATTGTCAAACAATTCAAACGCTTTTCAGTCATTGATGTTCTCAAGAGATTTTTTATAATTTTTAACTTTGAAAACGACCTTTCTCCGGTACAATTTGAGATCATTAGCGTCAAGTATATTCTCAGAACAATTTCAACATTTGGAAAAGCATCTTGAACGTTATGAAGCTTCAGTAAAGTATACATTGCTTGCATTGTATTGTATTGTATGCAAAAGGGCGGCAATCCGAAGTGCCAGCCGCTCATTGGTCGTAAAAAACAACATTAGAGCGGGAAACTTGAAAAGTGGAAAATCGCAAGTCTTGTTCATATAATCGAGTCGTTTAGAAAAAAAAATCAAAAACTTTTTGAAGGAATGTGGATGCCCCCAGAAAATGTCGGCCTGTGGATGCCCCGGGGCCGTGCCCCTGGTGCCCCGCAGTAAGTCCGGCACTGAACCGCCATCTCGAAGACCTTGGCAAAGGCCGACAATATAGAGATAGGTCTGTAATTGGATATCACACTGGCATTACCTTTTTTAAGTACTGGGGTAATCCTTGCTTCCTTCCATACATCAGGAAAGGAACTAGTTTTAAGCGATAGGTTAAAAATAAAAGATAGAGGTTTAAGAAAGGGAGCGGCACAGTCTCTGACAAGAAAACTAGGCACATTGTCGGGCCCATGAGTTGGCTTATTTTTTAATTTCTTTAGAGACTTCAAGATTAGTTCGTCAGGAAGGTGTTCCAGGGAGATAGATGAGCTCTCCATAGATAAGTGTGGTGAAAGAGCTTGCCTGGAAGGGGTGGAATAAGCAGATTTGAAAAAGTTTGCAAATGCATTTACGATATCGTTAGGCTTAGAGTATTGGGTTAACCGACTTCGTATCTCTTACCGTTTCCGAAATACCAATTCCCAAAATTTTAGAGACTAACAAATTTTAATTGCATTTCGTAATTCCTTCGTTATGAAATTGCCCATGCACGCCTTTAATAGAGTGATTAGAAATGGCGGCTGGCATATTAGGAAGGTCGTCCCTTCTTTTGAAACATCTCAATCAACGCTTTATAGTCGTTTAAGTAACATTGACGCTATACATTTTATTCATACTATGTTAATTACATTTCTATGCATAAAATTATTTATTTTACGACAAAATACGTCAATTTAATTTTTGCTGTCCTCTCGCATATAATTATTATTTTGCTCAATTTTTACGGTATATTGATTGCTTCCTTTTGTGTATCTCAACCAGTGGCGGTTCTTCCACAATAGCACATGCGCACGTGCACCCCCAAAACAAAATGAACAAAAAATATTAATTTATATTCATCGAATATTATTTATCGTATAAAGTCCGACCCTCCCTAATATTGTATCGTACCGTCAAACTAAAAAAGCCCGACCCTCCCTAATATTTTATCATCCCGTCAAACCAAACTGTATAGATCCGGCAACCGTGCCTCGGTCGAGGTAAATGACGATTGTGACGAGACTTGCTCGCACGTGCAATTAAGTAGTGCAGTTTCTCTGTAGTAACAGGTGGCGGGTGGCAGCGGGGCTATGGCGATTTAACATGGAAAAGGCGCACAGTTTTTGTGTGCCCCGCGCTGTTGTCTGTTCGTGCATCTAGTTAGAAATTCGAGCGTGTATGTTTTAATATTTTAATATTATATATTTATTAAGTTAAAATGAATAGTTGACGGTGGACTATTTAAGAAATAACATTAACTCTTTGAGTTTGGAGCAAAAAATTGAAGTGAAGAATGCGGGAACACCTAAACCCGAAATTAATTTAACGCAGGCCACAAAGGGTAGGGACTTTATTAGAAAGTTTAAAAATGAAATATATAAAAAAAAAATTATAGAGAGTATTCCAAACTTAATGAGGCTGTTATCGTTCAATTTTGTACAATTAAGAACCGAAGAATGGACTTTACGTTTAAGCACTATTGTGTAGGGTCGATAAATGTTGTGTATTTCGATAAATGATACTCGATATGATTTTAAACCATTCTATTTAAGGATTTAAACTAAAAAACACTGAAAATATGAAGAATTCCAACTTGTCAGTCTCGTGGCTCGATTCGTTCTCGTCAAAATACAGTTAACTATTGTTCTCGTCTTGGTTGCGCCTAATGACGTAGCCGCAGATGGCATAGTGGTATTAGATATCATTCGGTTTTCTTGATAACTCGTAGATGGCGGTAGTAGTATTGGACATCATTCGTTTTTCTTGATAGCTCGTAGATGGCTTTAGTAGTATTAGTAGTGGACTGTATAAATATTGTTACGAGGGTTGCATGCGACGAAGTTAAGATCCGACAGCTATACACACTAAGAAAACCTTTCTTATTTTTAAAAAGTTGTATTTCCTTGTGTAAAATAAAAAAATAAATAAAAATATGTTTTACCTAACGCATTTACTTATTACTTTTTTTCTTTCTACACTTAAAATGCCTAGAAAGTAATTGTTTGGTCGTTACACAAAAATAAAATTTTAAAAATAATTTCACCATACTTGTGAACCCCCTCTATCATAAGTCACGAGCCGCCACTGATCTGAACCATAGACATAACACGGAAAGAAATAATTTGTTAAATTTACTATAAAAATAGTGAAGCAAACCATAAATTGTCGCCCTGAATTTTGACGGGCATTTTTTCGGACCCTTGTTTTTTCCTTTCGACCTTGGATGGCGAAAAAAATTTTCTTTTTTAATATACCATCCAAATAATCTTTACGGCTTCCAATGGTATCAGAAAGGGGGGGAAAATTTTTAGTTCGATCCATTTCCGCCCTTGGATGGCGATTCTCGCCCATATAGTGACGACGAGTAAAAAAAATTGATCTATTTTGGAAATTTATATCTCGCTTAGTGGCTGATATATTAGTTTGAATTTTGAACATCTTTTTAAGCCATTCTTTCCCTTTCGATCTGTCCAGACCGCGGAAGGGTATATTTTCAGAGAAAAAAGTTATGAATTTTCTAGTACGACCTTGCACGCGACGATTTCACCCCTACCGACTGACGCACAAATAAAATACTTCTAGACTTTTAAATAAAAAACTAATCATTTTTTCGACATCTACGTACCGAACCCCATATTGGCATTAGATATCTGACGTGTGACAGGAAGAAGACACAGTACACATTCAATTTAGTTCTATTGGTAAGATAGTTTCAACATCTGTATATTATAAATATCATAGGTAGTATTTTGTTTGAGAGATGCCTAATGTGTTGGGACCAATTAAGATCATTGTCAATCACCAAACCCAGATACTTTAAATTTTGAGCTTCTTCTAAAATTAAGCCATTTATTTTAATATTTAAATGGTCTATTTGCTTATTTATTTGTTTAAATATCATATATTTCGTTCTGTCTACATTTATTTTTAGTTTATTATAATATAACCAATTAAGATATAAATTTAGATCATCATTTACCACATTATGCAATGCCTTCTCCTCCTCACCGGTATACACTAATACTGTATCATCCGCAAATTTAAAATGTCTAGCTTTGAGATTTGCATAGCTTAAATTCAGAACATAAAGTGAATACAGCAGAGGTCCCAGTACTGAACCCTGCGGCACTCCATACTCACTGCTAAGCACTTCACTATTCGCCCCATTAAGCGTAACATACTGTCTCCTATGCACCAAATAAATTTTTATAATATTATGTAGGTATAGTTCCCCTAAAACCCATCCCATACAGTTTTTCAACAATATATCTGTGCTGACAACATCAAATGCTTTTCTGAGGTCTACAAATACTGTTACCAGTATATGTTTATTATCAAGTGCCCGAGATACGTAGTCTATAAAGTCTATCGTTGCGTTAAGCGTGCTGCTGTTTTTAACGAATCCATACTGATACTGATCAATCGAGATGTATTTATGAACAAACGATGACATTCTATTTTTTATTATCTTTGCGACTATTTTTGAAAAGACCCTTATAACCGCTATTGGTCAGTTATTCATGCAACCCCTGTCCCCTGCTTTGAATATTGGAGTTATTTGACTTATTTTTAGCTCACTTGGAAATATGAATGAATATGACATGAAAAGTTTTGTAAAATTTTCCAAAACTCCACTCGTTGCTATCCTTATCGGCGCCATTAGTTTGGTGAATTTTTAGCATAATAAAAAATAAAGTTATTTTAATTAAAACTATTATTTATCTATGGATGTTGTCTCGCAAAATACAGGTTGATTGATCCGAGTTTCAATATAATGTGCGTGAATAGCGAAAAAGCGAATAAAATGCAATATTGTTCTGATTTTTTTTTGTGCAATTTGGGTCAAAAAATTGTTAGCTCATTCGAATCCGTCTAATAACTATGCAGTGCTGAATCAATAATTGTAGGTGGTGTACGAAATGACAAATGGTTATCCAACACTCCTTTTATTATCGGAAAAACATGCAAGAAACGTCATACATAATGTATAGACTTAAAATATTAAAATTCTTTACAAACATTAAGCAAATCTAGTACAGATTCCACGGTTAGTGATTCTTTGTTTTAAGTTGATTCACGTTGACTGTCACGAGTTCTACGAACGAGGTTACCACAATTTATGCATTGGTTACCTAACTTTTGGTTTGTGAAAAAAAACCGGCAGAATTATTCTTGGTATGTATTTTTTCAGCAAATCGCTATAGTAATTAAAAGGATTTACATAAGGGCATGTAGATAAATCGAAAAACGCGTAATACATGACAATACCATGTTATGAACTTTATACAAGGTTGGGCAATGGCAACCGGAATTGCAGGAGAACAAAAAGTAATATTAGATCGGGTTTTTGACAATCAATAAAATAATAAAATAAATTAAATAAATAAAAGCACTTGGCTATTAAAAATACAAACATAACAACAAAAGTACACGCATAATATATTCTCTAATTACGCAAGAATTCAAATAAGTTTTTATTAAATAGGGCCAAGCTACATGAATTTGTCAATCTCTCAGGATGAGCATTAAAAAGGCGAACACCATCATAGAACAAAGATTTTTTCAACTTACTGTCCTAACAAACTGAATATTATAATCATGTCCAGAACGTATGCCATACTCAACCAGTGGCGGCTCGTGACCTATGATAGAGGGGGTTCACAAGTATGGTGAAATTTTTCTAAGCGTTTTAAATGTAGAAAGAAAAAAAGTAATAAGAAAATGCGTTAGGTAAAACATATTTTTATTAATTTTTTTATTTTACACAAGGAAATACAACTTTTGGAAACTAAGAAAGGTTTTCTTAGTGTGTATAGCTGTCGGATCTTAACGTCGTCGCATGCAACCCTCGTAACAATATTTATACAGTCTACTACTAATACTACTAAAGCCATCTACGAGCTATCAAGAAAACCGAATGATGTCCAATACTACTACCGCCATCTACGAGTTATCAAGAAAACCGAATGATGTCTAATACTTTCGATGGAATCCAGTAGCCGAAGAGTATGTTTGGGTGCAGAGCTCCAGACATGAGAGCAGTACTCTAGTGATGGTCGAATCTGGGCTTTGTATAGTGTCAAAAGTTGTTGAGATGTGTACAACTTTCTGGTTCGGAAGAGTACACCAAGTTTCTGAGATGGCGATTGCCACAACGTGGTTATGCCAAGACATATTTCCTCCCAGATTGACGGCCAGCAAACTAATAGGTGAAGCCAGTGGGATTGCGTGTCCGTCCATGACTATATCCGATTCTGTAATGTTAACCTTTTTAGAGAAAACTGCTGCCTGGGTTTTTTAGCGTTAAATTCGACTTGGTTACTATCAACCCAAGCCAAAATTCCTTCCAGGTCTTTGTTGAGGCGTAATTCTTTATGCTGTCTGCGAAGAAGTGCGTCGGCAGTCGATGTTTGTGCATTCAAAGAGAAAGATGATATAAGTGTGCTATCATCAGCAAAACTAACTATCGGGGTTCTCGTTTTCACTAGAAGGTCGTTAATGTAGAGTAAGAAGAGAGTGGGAGACAATAATTGATGGTGAAGGTGTCTAAGAGAACTCCGTCAATCGCCACTTGCAGAGAGCGGTCCTTAAGAAAGCTAGACAACCATGGACAGTAACACAAGATACATTCGTTGTAAAATTTGCAATATATTTTAGTATTTATTTGATTTTACTAATTTTTTTAGAAATTCTCACTATAGTTTTTTGTAAATTATGTTTACAATGTTTTTTGGTCCGAATTTTTAAAGAAATGTAATGAATACAATATTTTATAGGAAATAAATAATAATCTTACTTAGACTTTTCTCCGTATAGTGTAAATCAGGGTGCTTTACAGAAAATATAACTCGCAGTCGAAAACGAAGTCTTGTAACATACGTAACTCGTAACGAACAATAGATTGTTTCGCCACAATAGATAGTTTTATTAGGCTTAAGAATAGTAATCATTATAATAATGGTACTAAATATAAATGTGGAGGAGTATGGGTGCTTTTTCGTGTAGGAGTCCGCAGTCATGTTCATTTTTATTGAACATTGTTCGATAAATCGGTAGGACTTTAAGATTTATTAACAGTTTATATATAATGTGATGCTCTTTGAAAGGAACAGTTTAAGGAATCCCATCCCGCAAATGCTGGATCCCGTGGTGATTTAGCGGGTTTGACATTGCGGGATTAAACTTGCGGGATACGCGGGATTTGCGGGCCTTGGTGTGGGTGCTGTATGTTAATAAAAAGTTGTTTTATGCAATTAAAAACACAGTAGAGTAGCATATATATTTATTGCATATAGGTACAATACAATAGTACGACTATAGTTTAACGGTTACATGTTACATTGATTTTGGAAGTATTTTCGTCTTTTAGATTTGTCATATTTTATTGCATATGTATCCTGCAGATGAAAAAAAATCTGTTCTTTTCATTTTCTTAGGTAGCACAGAAGAACCACTAACATCTGAGCGCTTAGCAATAGAACTAAATGAAATACTCGAGCTGCTGGTACTAGCTTTCATTTCCTGTGTTATTTTATCAATATCAATACTACCGCTGCTGCTCTGGACTTTCAAATTAATATTATGCTTTGTTTGTAAGTGGGTGTGAAGACATTTGGTGGAACGAGCAAAGATTTTGATAATGCTAGGGCATAACTTCCATCTTCAGACTTTAAAAAATAAATTCCCAACTACACTTGAACCTTCATTGTCTTTGTAAACTACACTGACGCTCATTTTTGTGATTGCTGTTTAAATTCCATGTATTATACTCAACCACTTGATGAATGTCACTAGATACTAATAGAATAACGCCCTTACTTCCTCACGTACGCAAGAAAACTGTTCTGTTTAACGTATTTTCAATAGCCCAGAAGGGCGGGAAATCCCCTACGCGTCGACCAAAAATACCGCAGTTTGCAGTTTTGGTGCGTGATTGGATTCCCTAGTTGTAAGAGCATTCTTCATTCATTCTTCATGGTACAATAGCAGCCACAGCCGGAGACAAAGCCAACTTACTTGCTGAACTATTTCCTTCGCATTCCACGGTAGATTTCCAGGGAAGAACACCACCCAACATTCCTGCAGTTCAATTCGAAATGACCGAAATCGTGTTCCGTCAGCGTCCCGTCAAACGAATCCTGAAAGGTCTCGACGTCAAGAAAGCTTTTGGTCCAGACGAAATTCCTGTTATAGTTCTCAAGAGATGCGCCGATTAACTAACACCAGTATTTTGTAGACTTTTTAACTTATCCTACAAACAAGGAATATTTCCATCGTGCTGGAAGACGGCGCGAGTCCAGCCCATACCAAAGAAAGGTAAGAGAACCCTGCCTAGCTACTATCGACCAGTCGCAATGCTTTCAGTTATATCAAAAGTAATGGAGAAAGTTAGTAACCAACATCTTCTAAAGTACCTGGAAGGTATCAGCGATCATCAATATGGTTTTCGGAAGTCCAGATCAACTGGAGATTTTCTAGCCTATGTCACCCATCTTTGGAACAACGCAATCGAACATCATGGGGAGTCTCGGGCTATTGCACTGGATATTTCTAAAGCCTTTGATCGTGTTTGGCATGAGGAACTTCTAAGTAAACTGCGATCCTATGGTATGCCCAGCCAATTCTGTGCATGGTTGTCTAGCTTTCTAAGGACCGCTCTCTGACCCAGACACCTTCACCATCAATGTCGGTGTTCCTCAAGAGTCCATATTGTCTCCCACTCTCTTCTTACTCTACATTAATGACCTTCTAGTGAAAACGAAAAATCCGATATTTAGATTTGCTGACGATAGCGCACTTATCTCATCTTTCTTTTTGAATGCACAAACATCGGCTGCCGACGCACATCTTCGCATACAGCATAAAGTATCACTTCTCAACAAAGACCTGGAAGAAATTTTGGCTTGGAGTGACAGTAACCAAGTCGAATTTAACGCTAAAAAAACCCAGGCAGCAGTTTTCTCTAAAAAGGTTAACATTGCAGAACCGGATATAGTCTTGGACGAACACGCAATCCTACTGGCTTCATCTATTAATTTGCTGGGCGTCAATCTGGGAGGAAATATGTCTCGGCATAACCACGTTGTGGCAATCGCCAAGATAGCTTCTTGGAAACTTGGTGTACTCTTCCGAACCAGAAAGTTGTACACACCTCAACAACTTTTGACACTATACAAAGCCCAGATTCGACCATCACTAGAGTACTGCTCTCATGTCTGGAGCTCTGCACCCAAACATACTCTTCGGTTACTGGATTCCGTCGAAAGGAGGGCCATTTGAGTCTGATTGGAGAGCTGACGAAGAACCTCGACAGCCTAGAACATCGAAGACAAGTTAGGGATTTGCTTTTTGCGCACACGCGCCACTCCCAGAGTGCCCTAAAGGATTTTTCCTATAGTGCTTGTGTTTGATCATAAAAAAAAATTCTTACAGTGTTATATAACAAGAAAACTTATAAAACTATAATGAATCATAAGTATCTCTAGAGGATATTATTTAAACCACGAAAAAAATGACATAATTCAAAAACGGTGACACAAGCGAACACATAAAGTTTATCGGCCACGCGTGAAACGAATTCGGATGAATCATTTGGTGACTTCTGTTCGGTTGAATCCGTGTAATTGTTGTAAAATCTTGAGGTTTTAGCACCAGAAATAATTACCAACTTCGCTGTAAATATTGAAACTGCCCATGTGGGCGTGCAAAGTTAATTTCACGCGGAAAAAGTAAATAGAACTTACTAAGCGGAAACTTACTAAACCTAATTAATTCCTATACAGGGTGTCTCAGATAAGAATGCACTCTACAGGGATCTCGAAATCAATACGTGCTCCATTAGAGTAGCGGTGCCGGAAGAAATTTAGGTCGGTCGTTCTTAATAAAGATTGCTCATTCCTTAAATAGCACCAAGTCTCGATATTGCCAAATTTCTTGGTTTCCTTTTAAATTCAATTAACCAAACAAGGGTATTGCATTTTTTATGGTTAAATTTTTTTTCACAATGATTGACTTTCTTGCACCAGCCGCGGAGATAATTTTAATTTAATTAGGGGAACGTAAATCAATCAAACCTTAGGTAGTTGCAAGACAGTTTCGTTAGTTATACAGGGTGTCACAGAATATGTGGGCAATCTCCCGGGTTCAGATGGAGCACTTAAAAATAACAGAAGAAGTTCATATAAATTATTCTTCCTACTTGGTTGTTGTTTTCTGTTCATAAAATTTCCTCATTGTTGCTATGGTATTTTTCACATGTACTGATTTAAATAAGAATATTTATGCCATTGTTAGTTTATGCTACTGTCTTGGAATTTGCGGTTTTTCTCCTTAGTCTTATTAGTTACTAACTTAGTAATGGAATTTACGTATACTGATTATGCCGACATGCATTTAATGTATGAACAAAAATTATTTTTTCGAAAACAGTTCATTTTATCGACATTGACATGCCCTCTATTAAAACATATATTTATTACAGAAACTAATATAAAACGTCTTAATAGTTTAAGTTGCCGTAGGATGGCGCTACCTTAAATTCTTAACAGTTTCCATTTACCAGACTTCGAGATTTACGCGGCAAAACTTAGAAATTAAAACCAAATTTAAAAATATTAATTTTTTCCTGCAGTAGAGAAAAAAAGTAATACGGAAAGTAATATTACAAAAGAAAATTAGTCGACGTATGAATTTAAACTTATAAAACAGCAAAAACTCTTTGTCGACAAGCTGGATTTCTTGTTATTAGTATTTGGTAGTTTGGAAACACCGATCCGAAATTCACAGATCGATTCACCCGGCCGACAGAAGACGGAATGTCAGCTAAAACATTATTTACCATTAATGAATGAATATTGAAAGTAGTTGTAAAGAATTTTATGTTCATAAATACTTCATCCATGTAAAAAACTTAGATGGGAGCGTTTTCTAAGCAGCAAAAGTGTACGCGTTAATTAACGTGCATTTATGTGTTGTTTTAAATAATACCGAAAAGGTAACAGAGCTTAAATAAAAAAAAGTTTTCTCTAAAGGACCATATAAACTTAGGTTGTTCAGATCTGACGAGTCTCGTTCGAATTGAAGAAATCTAAACCTGACCATTTATAAATTCCGCAGCGGTTCGTTCGAGTCAGTTCAAGTTTATAAATCAGAAATTGTTTCCCAGCGAACAACTGAACGTAAAAGTTTAGAAATGTACCTTGAAAAATAAACATCTTCTGTCAACCGGTTATTGACCTTCTAAAGAATTTAACGACAACACTGCTCAAATTTCAGTGACCTTTTTGGGCCATAACGTATCTCAATATTGCTTTGTTTACATATGGCTACAGTTTGTTCGGGTTTGTTCAGTGGTAACAGGTGTGTTTATTTGGTTTTACATAAGGTGTTATAATTCGGTTATTAATTGAAAGCGCCATTTTTGGTTATTTTTTTGAATTTCTTTTCATCTCATGAATTTGCCTGTTTTTTTTTTTTTATGATCAAACACAAGCACTATAGGAAAAATCCTTTAGGGCACTCTGGGAGTGGTGCGTGTGCGCAAAAAGCGATTCACGTTGGTTTTGAATCATTGGAGGTTATATTCGTTGGGAAAAACGACCTCGGGAAGGTCGTTCCACAAGGATGAAGTCCTCCAGATGAAAGAGTTCTTAAATAGTGAAGTTCGAGGAGTACTAAGCTTAACCACATATGGATGGGCGGCAGTGGTTCGTCGTGTATTTCTGCTATTCGTCGCTCTGGGCGGAATTAAGAGGGCAAGGTCAGCCGAGCACCTTCCATGAAAATATCTGTAAAAGAGAGTCAAATCCCCAACCTGTCTTCGATGTTCTAGGCTGTTGAGGTTCTTCGTCAGCTCGTGGTCTCCGATCAGACGAATAGCCCTCCTTTCGATGGAATCCAGTAGCCGAAGAGTATGTTTGGGTGCAGAGCTCCAGACATGAGAGCAGTATTCTAGTGATGGTCGAATCTGGGCTTTGTATGAGTGTCAAAAGTTGTTGAGGTGTGTACAACTTTCTGGTTCGGAAGAGTACGCCAAGCTTCTGAGAAGCTATCTTGGCGATTGCCACAACGTGGTTATGCCGAGACATATTTCCTCCCAGATTGACACCCAGCAAATTAATAGATGAAGCCAGTGGGATTGAGTGTCCGGCCATGACTATTTCCGGTTCTGTAATGTTAACCTTTTTAGAGAAAACTGCTGCCTGGGTTTTCTTAGCGTTAAATTCGACTTACTTCATGCTGTCTGCGAAGATATGCGTCGGCAGCCGATGTTTATGCATTCAAAGAGAAAGATGAAATAAGTGTGCTATCTACGGCAAAACTAAATATCGGATTTTTCGTTTTCACTAGAAGGTCGTTAATGTAGAGTAAGAAGAGAGTGGGAGACAATATGGACCCTTGAGGAACACCGGCATTGATGGTGAATGTGTCTGAAAGAAATCCGTCAATCGCCACTTGCAGAGAGCGGTCCTTAAGAAAGCTAGACAACCATGCACAGAATCGACTGGGCATACCATAGGATCGCAGCTTACTTAGAAGTCCCTCATGCCAAACACGATCAAAGGCTTTAGAAATATCCAGTGCAACAGCCCGAGACTCCCCATGATGTTCGATTGCGTTGTTCCAAATATGGGTGACATAGGCTAGAAGATCTCCAGTTGATCTGGACTTCCGAAAACCATATTGTTTAAATATAATACGTCATTTCCATAACACCCTGTATACCCCCCTATACATTCATCTGTTCCTGCAACAATGCATTTCAATTTTCTAACAGAAAATCCCAATTATTTTCGGAAAAATTCGATATTATATGAAATGACCTTAATTTCTATTATTTATTGTTGTTGTGTAGCAAAAACTAATGCAATATAGCAAAATCTATGACCAATTACCCAAACAAAGACCCTATTGTTTGCACTTACGCAAAATTATTCAAATCTAAATAAAATGTGCAATATCAGTTTAATCCATTATTATTTAATTCTCTAAAGTCTTGAAAATCGTTTTTTTATGCACTACTTGTTTCTTATTGAGCAACGAACTCATCAGTGTGTTATATTCGGGCAAATTTACATTTTATTTAGCGCATTTTAAGCTTTTCTTTCGAAATTTTCGAATGGGCTCATTAATTATTCAGCTTACTTACAGTTGACTAGAAAAAGAAGCCCACAAAATATTTTAACACTAAGTATGGTTTAGACTGTGACTCTTTTTAAGCCACAAGGAAGTCTATTCGTGTAAATTAATTTTTTTCAAATTCCTTTCAAATATGGATATTATTAAGCATCAAAAATTAATTACTAACAGTGATAGTGACATAGTGATTAGTAATTTATTACCTCTTAAGCTTGAAACAAGCAAAAAGTTATGAACGATTTATGGCCTGACTGTTCAGAATGCCCGAAGATAAGTCGAAGAAAAACGGTCACGCGATCAGGACTTTCTCATTCAAATAATTATCTAATATTAAAGATGTTATTTACTGTCGTGGAATCATTTTACGTGCATTGCGCGGAGCAGTGGTCTTCAACCACAAGTCCGCAGACATTTTTCATCGATCCGCGAAAGTATGAAAACTTTAGACAACAATATGAAACAAATAAAGAGGTAATATCAAAATTTGAAACAAGAGTCAAGTCTTTAAGTTCCAAAGCCATAAAAATGTTGGTGGTAAAGAGTAATCTAAAGACAAGACAAACCAACATCTTCTAAAGTACCTGAAAGGCTTCAACATTGTCAGCGGTCATCAATATGGTTTTCGGAAGTCCAGATCAACTGGAGATCTTATAGCCTATGTCACCCATCTTTGGAACAAAGCAAACGAACATCATGGGGAGTCTCGGGCTGTTGCACTGGATATTTCTAAAGCCTTTGATCGTGTTTGGCATGAGGGACTTCTAAGTAAACTGCGATCCTATGGTATACCCAGTCGATTCTGTGCCTGGTTGTCTAGCTTTCCGCTCTCTGCAAGTGGCGATTGACGGATTTCTCTCAGACACATTCACCATCAATGCCGGTGTTCCTCAAGGGTCCATATTGTCTCCCACTCTCTTCTTACTCTACATTAACGACCTTCTAGTGAAAACGAAAAATCCGATATTTACTTTTGCTGTAGATAGCACACTTATCTCATCTTTCTCTTTGAATGCACAAACATCGGCTGCCGACGCATATCTTCGCAGACAGCATGAAGTATCACGCCTCAACAAAGTCCTGGAAGAAATTTTGGCTTGGGGTGACAGTAACCAAGTCGAATTTAACGCTAAAGAAGCCCAGGCAGCAGTTTTCTCTAAAAAGGTTAACATTACAGAATCGGATATAGTCATGGACGGACACGCAATTCCCCTGGCTTCATCTATTAATTTGCTAGGCGTCAATCTAGGAGGAAATATGTCTTGGCATAACTACGTTGTGGCAATCGCCAAGATAGCTTCTCAGAAACTTGGTGTACTCTTCCGAACCAGAAAGTTGTACACACCTCAACAACTTTTGTCACTATACAAAGCCCAGATTCGACCATCACTAGAGTACTGCTCTCATGTCTGGAGCTCTGCACCCAAACATACTCTTCGGATAGTGGATTCCATCGAAAGGAGGGCCATTCGTCTGATTGGAGACCACGAGCTGACTAAGAACCTCGACAGCCTAGAACATCGAAGACAGGTTGGGGGTTTTCCTCCCTTTTACAGATATTTTCATGAAAAGTGCTCGGCTGACCTTGCCCTCTTAATTCCGCCCATAGCGGCGAATATCAGAAATACACGACGAACCACTCCCGTCCATCCATATTATTATGTGGTTAAGCTTAGTACTCCTCGCACTTCACTATTTAAGAATACTTTCATCTGGACGACTTCATTCTTATGGAACGACCTTCCCGAGGTCGTTTTTCCCAACGAATATAACCTCCAACGATTCAAAACCAACGTGAATCGCTCTTTGCGCACACGCACCACTCCCAGAGTGCCCTAAAGGATTTTTCCTAATTTCCTTATTAATATTAAATATTGTGGTACGTTCCACCACCACCAACACTTCGTCTGTCAGAAATTTCGTTGCCGACACAATTCTACAACATTATAGAGAAAAAGCAGCAATAAGTTCGCATTAAATCTGGTTTTCTCGTTTTGTTAATAAAGAGAATATTTTTTTTTATTTTCTCCTTTAGTATAAGCAGTCTCCAAAAAAGTATTAATTATATGCCAGTACGTCGGAATATAAGACTGGTTCAGAGAACTAAATCCCTCATAACAATACATTAAAATCAAATGCACATAATAGGACATTTTGCTATCGTGATTGTTAATAAAGTACACACCACACCCCGTTGCGAATTTATTGTTAAAGGTTGATAGTTCCCCGACCTTCATATTCACACAATTTGTGTTAGTAACTAGGAACAAATAAAAAAAAATTGTTTCCTTTTCCGTTTTTTTTTTTTATTACGACCGTGTCAATTTGGTTCATTATTTTGATAGAATTTATTGCCAGTGCGGAAATAAGGATTTTCCTTGCCCGCGTGAGAAATTCTCGGCTGCGCCTCGCACGATAAGAACGAAATATTTTGAAGCGGAGTGTTCGCAAAAAACGATAGTTTTTGGTATTGTTATCGCCAAACAATGCTTTAACATGGAGAATCGACTCTATAAGGGGAATGATTTGATAGATTTGTTTGTTGTTTTTATCGGAAAACTAAAGTAAAAGAATATGGTCGCTCGCTGTTTTGATTCTTTTCCGAGTCTGTCCGTCAGTAAAAAAGTAATATTCGTGTTCATATCTCGACCTGGATTCCACTGATAATTTATCAAAATTGCTCGTATGTATATTTTGATTTACAAACATTCATTTAAAAATGAACCGTACGGTAATGCTTGCAGAGGAAAACCGTCATCAAATACGATTATTACTGTTTATGTAAAAAGTAAAAGTTGTGGTTAGATCAAATTTAAATCGACTTGACCACTTAAAGCGGATGATCTTACGAAATGCTCGTCATATTGCTTATCTCTTTATAGTTTTTATTTATAGATAATAGATATAGGAACACATGTTCATAAAATTGCAACACTTTTTTGCGACATATGTATATATACAGGGTGTTATGGAAATGACGGATTACATTTAAATGGGTTGCTCCTTGGGTGTCCTAGAGAAGCGCTACATAAATTTTTTTTTTAAATCGACCGTTTTAAAAGTGGGGTAACAAACACTCTTACTCACAGGTCAGTCCGCGCTACTGTACAACATTTCACCCAGAGCCCAATGGCAATGTTGCCATACTTAATGTAAAACTGAAATTCCATATAAAATTATAAAAATTAATTATTTTCTACCTAGTTGTATTTATCTTTATACCTAAAGCTAGGAAACACAATCAGTTTTTTTTCTTTTCCATGGGAACATTCCTGGAAACACTTTTTGGACACACAGTAATAGTGAAACAGAACCGATAGTTAGCTTTTGAAAAATACAATAATACAGATTATACTAAAAATTATTAGATTTTATTACACGCGACGAAATTTGACGTCCAGAAGAAACGCGTCAATAAAAACAATATTCAAAGATACACGCGTAAACCGAAAAAACAGAGCGGATTGCTGAGAGTGTGTTGGTGATCGACGAGACACAACGTATCCGGCCGCTGGTTGGTCTTCAACTAACAGACGCAAGCGTGTGGCGCTCTATGAAACTACTTCGCTTAGTCGATGTAAGGCGTCAAGAGGTCATTGGCATTTGACCTAGTGACGTACGTGGCTATTACTATTCCATATGTTTTTTCGGGTTGTTTAAAACATAGTCCGTCGTAAATGTTCTTCAATTAATTGTACAAAAAGGTATTACAGAATGGGAAATTCTTTAAATTATTTATTTTGTCTAAGGAGTTTAAGGTGTACATATGACAATACCGGCCAGAATTCCTTGATTGCTTACATGTATCGCAGTGCCACACAGGTGTTTTTCTGGTTTGACGTCAGGTCACTTTTACGCTGAATGAATTGAAAGCGCCATTTATGGGCATTTTTCTTCAATTTGTCTTTATCGCACGAATTGCCGGTTTAAATATAATACATCATTTCCATAACACCCTCTATTGGCAATACCGTGTTAACTATTATTTTTGATAAATCTTAGTTTCTGTTGTTTGTTCGCATGTTCGAAAAAAGTTTATATGAACTTGTAGTAGGGGAAGGCGGGGCACAATGTTTACGTTGTTAACTTGGGTTTTACTATATTTACCAATAGTTTGAATAAATAGAGCACTGTTAATCGAGGTAATATTAATTTATTTGACATGTAAAATTGTTGTAACAGAGTACCCCGCTAGAGGGGTACAGTGTTACATTCGACATTCGTAGAGATAATAATTTAATATAACACAATATATAAATTTAATGCAACAAGGACTCAGGAAATCTGTTGCTAAAGGCCGTATTAGACTAGGCAATTTTTTCTCTTGCGCCGGCAATTATAATGGCACGTATTCATGCGCAGTAAACCGTTTTCGATCAGCTGGAGCATTGTCAACGGTCAAAACAGCAGTGGGTACTGTCGAAATCCCTAAAATATCCCCAGAATTAGAGATGTGCAAACCTGTTCGTTTTGATTACCAGTTAAAGCAGCTACTGCTATTTACAAATAGGAGGTGCAAAAAGTTGCTGAATTAGCAGTCCATAAGTTTAATAAAGAACGTAAACTGCTAATTTAAGTACCAGTGGTTTTAAATGGCCATTACCTGTTCATACCTGGTTCGGCCAAATAATAAACAGTTAAAAATAACAGAATAATCCATGTCTACCCAATTGCGCCGGCAAGGGCAATTAAAATGGCGCCTGCCCCATTTCTGGTAATGAGAGACAGCTGATCGGGAACAGTGTACTGCGCATGAATCCGTGTCATTTTAATTGTCAGAAGAGTAGAATTTCTGACTGTAGTACGAAGAACGGTGTACTGCGCCTGAATCCTTGAATTATAATTGCCATTGCTGGCGCCATAAAAATTCCCGAGTGTAATAAAGCTTTTAGGCACCAATAAACCTATGCAACATAAAAAATATATTTTAACTTAATAAATAAATAAAAATATAAATAAAAATGTTTCTTGTGTAACACTGTGTCCCTCCTTTCCCTACTCTTTTCGCTCGTTTTCTTCATATCCGGGAGATTTCCCACATTTTCCCGGACACCCTGTATTTCTATCAAACACCCCCGTACCATAGGTTTTCTTTATATTTAAAATTTTTTTCGGCAATCAATTTATATTATTTTATTGGCAACTTTCTCCTATAGAAGTACGGTCGATTACAGAATACGTCAAGTACGTGCTTTGTTGTGGTTTTCCTAGATATTTTATGTAATGGTATATCAAAGGTAATCGCCGTTTAACTTGACAAGTGTACACTTTCACGCATTCTGAAGACCTCGTAAAGCGAATTATTTTAATGTTTGCTCTTTGTTCTTGTAACTATTTTATTATTATATTAACTTTTGTGGGTTACTTATGGTCTTTATCGTTTTTCTAATGCCAATAACGTGATGAATTGTTTATCTTATTGGAAAAACGTTTTATTATACTCCATAATCGCATTATAATTATTGGTCTATCAGAAAAGGGTTATTTGCAACTTAATTCCTCAAAAGTGTTGCATACATTTTTTAAAATATGGACCGTTCTGACCAGGGAGCACCCTGTATAATATTTTTTCCTATAAAATAATGCATTTAGAAAAAGCAACGTTAACAATCGAGCGTTATTTCGTGCATATTATGGGCGATCGGTTTCTTTATCGTCATAACCCTGATACATACATAAAACGAAATTACCTAAAAAATTATGTCATATTTATAATTCGCATAAAATATATGCGTCTGACAACGGGTAACATTTCGTTTATCAGATCATATAATGAACTGATGATAAATGCCAGATGGACATGCTAAACAGAAAGGAACATATTCGTATGTTATACAACTTTCTTTACAACTAAGTTTCACTTTTTAATATTTATGTGTCTGATTCTCCACATTTTTTTCTTTATTACTTTTTGTAGGCCGCATTTAGTCTTTAGGGAACGTATTCGTGGACAAATGAAATTTTGAATTGCAAATATCTTAAAATGCGATTGAATCTGTCGCGCTCATATGTCCTTCAGTGGCGGTTCTTCCACAGGAGCACATGCGCACGCGCACCCCCAAAAACGAATAAAAAATATTAATTTATATTCATTGAATATTATTTATCGTATAAAGTCCGACCCTCCCTAATATTTTATCATCCCGTCAAACCAAACTGTATAGATCCGGCAACCGTGCCTCGGTCGAGATAAATGACGATTATGACGAGACTTGCTCGCACGTGCGATTAAGTAGTGCAGTTTCTCTGTAGTAAAGTGTTTTAATATTATATAAGTATTAAGTTAAAATAAATAGTTGACAGTGGACTATTTAAGAAATAACTTTAGCTCTTTGAGTTTGGAGCAAAAATTTGAAGTGAGGAATGAGGAAATACCTAAACCCGAAATTAATTTAACGCAGACCACAAAGGGTAAATCTAGGGACTTTATTAGAAAGTTTAAAAATGAAATATATGAAAAAAAATTTATAGAGGGTATTCCAAACTTAATGAGGCTGTTATTGGTTAATTTTCTACAATTTAGAACCGAAGAATGGACTTTACGTTTAAGCACTATTGTGTAGGATCGATAAATGTTGTGTATTTCGATAAATAATACTCGATATGATTTTAAACCATTTTATTAAAGGATTTAAACTAAAAACACTGAATATATGAAGAATGCCAACTTGTCAGTCTCGTGCCTCGATTCGTTCTCGTCATAAAACAGTTAACTATTGTTCTCGTGTTGGTTGCGCCTAATGACGTAGCCGTAGATGGCGTAGTGGTATTAGACATCATTCAGTTTTCTTGATAACTCGTAGATGGCGGTAGTAGTATTGGACATCATTCGGTTTTCTTGATAGCTCGTAGATGGCTTTAGTAGTATTAGTAGTGGACTGTATAAATATAGTTACGAGGGTTGCATGCGACGACGTTAAGATCCGACAGCTATACACACTAAGAAAACCTTCCTTATTTTCCAAAAGTTGTATTTTCTTGTGTAAAATTAAAAAATAAATAAAAATATGTTTTACTAAACGCATTTTCTTGCTACTTCTTTTTTTTCTACATTTAAAACGCCTAGAACGTAATTGTTTGGTCGTTACACAAAAATAAAATTTTAAAGATAATTTCACAATACTTGTGAACCCCCTCTATCATAGGTCACGAGCAGCCACTGATGTCCTTATCATTTGTTTCCAACTGTTGCTTGACCTGGTTTAAAAATTTAAATAATTTAAAGAAAAAAAGTTATGGGGGTGAGCGTTCCTCCTGAAACACCCGGTGAATATATATATATATGTATACAGTTCTTGAGCTCAGCTGATTCAAGAATCGACACCCCACAGTCCATATTTTAAAACTGACCTCACCTCGTAACTGTATTTTGGGTTAAGACATATCGTTTGCCCACGAAAGAAAGCAATATCTTTGTATTTAAATTTATTATTATATGTTTAAGCAATGGTGTGGTTTGTGACACATACCTACGTGCTCGGACACTTAACAGAAATGCAATCAATGGTGTCGGTCCGTGTCATAAGGTAGACATTTATTTTTGTTGCATAAAAAAAACCAAAAAATTTTTTTCTCAATTTTTAAAAATCGTTGCTTGCGTCAGATGCTTGATCGAGTTCCTAATCTCAACCACCCCGAAAGGAATGTTCAATTTCGTTTCGCTTACGCGTATAGTTAATTTTTTTTTGGTATATTTATGTAATATTGTCTGCACAGACACTTAACATAGTAACGATGCGTAAAATTAGGTATTTGTTTTCGGACTCATTTGAAACCACAAAAATCAAAAACCTATAAGTGGTAATAACAAATATACGCATACTCATTTAGCTTAATGGAATATTTTATATATTACTTAGTTTTATGTAATAATATGGACTTTTTTGGGTATTGTTTATATACAGGGTGTCCAATTGTACTTTGAACAACATTCAATAAAATGTACGTATATCGGGCGTGTCATTTATTGTTTACATTGCAGAAATAAAATTCGGTGGGTTTGTATGCGATCTTATTTTGCTTTTTATGACACGATGGACTCAATCCTGTCACTTCCGCTTTAACCGAAAATGACCTCAACTTTGGATTTTTAAATAAATCGCCCAGTATGTTTTCGGCTATGTCGATTCAAAATTCCATTCCAAATTCAACGACGTCCCAGTTTTCCTTCTATTTTTGCCTTGAGCCACCCCGTACACTAACATAAAAAAATGTTAATCGAAAATGGTACCACCACAACCGGCTGAACTAAATTAATATTATCGCATACAAAAAAAAATTATAATTTGTTATGGGTTCGTAGAATAAGTATGATAGAACATAAGATTTAACTTTATAAATGAAATTATTATACCGGGTGGCCCATCGAAAACAGTCCAGCAAGGTTTACGGCTGTGTACGTCAAAATTTAAAAAAAAATCTCGGACCCGTTTCACTAATAATTTCATCCCTGTAACCTCAAATGCAAATCTGAAATTTTATAGTTTGTAGGCTCAAAGTCATAAGAATATGTCAAGCGTACAATTATACATATATTCCCCTAAAAAAACCCAGGCAGCAGTTTCCTCTAAAAAGGTTAACATTACAGAACCGGATATAGTCATGGACGGACACGCAATCCCACTGGCTTCATCTGTTAATTTGCTGGGCGTCAATCTGTGAGGAACTATGTCTTGGCATAACCACGTTGTGGCAATCGCCAAAATAGCCTCTCAGAAGCTTGGGGTACTCTTCCGAACCAGAAAGTTGTACACACCTCAACAACTTTTGACACTATACAAAGCCCAGATTCGACCATCACTAGAGTACTGCTCTCATGTCTGGAGCTCTGCACCCAAACATACTCTTCGGCTACTGGATTCCATCAAATGGAGGGCCATTCGTCTGATTGGAGACCACGAGCTGACGAAGAACCTCGACAGGCTAGAACATCGAAGACAGGTTGGGGATTTGACTCTCTTTTACAGATATTTTCATGGAAAGTGCCCGGCTGATCTTGCCCTCTTAATTCCACCCATAGCGGCGAATATCAGAAATACACGGCAAACCACTGCCGCCCATCCGTATGTGGTTAAGCTTAGTACTCCTCGAACTTCATTGTTTAAGAATTCTTTCATCTGGAGGACTTCATCCTTGTGGAACGACCTTCCCGAGGTCGCTTTTCCCAACGAATATAACCTCCAACGATTCACAACCAATGTGAATCGCTTTTTACGCACACGCACCACTCCCAGAGTGCCCTAAAGAATTTTTCCTATAGGGCTTGTGTGTGATCATAAAAAAAACCTTCAAGGGAGTTAAACCACGAACGCTTCAAATATTTATTTAATTTGTTAGATAACAAATTGTATGTCATGTCACTGATCTCTTCCTGGCGCATAATTCGTACGTTTTTTAAATTAATTTAAACGATTGTCATAACTACAGGCGTTTTCTTTTTAATTCGTAATGACAGGTATATATTTAATTAAATTTAAAGCCACGTAGGAAGCGCCGACGTATTTAAAAACTATTTAAAAATGATAAAATTTATTATATAAGTTCATTGTTGACAACGGTGAAGCAACAAGGAAGACATCTTAAGCAGATTATGGGATAATCTGTAGGTTATTATTACTCCACGATTTTACATCGATAACCGAAGGATTAGCGAAATCAATAATATTTATCAGATTAAAAGTGTTTTGATATTTTGAAATGGATTGCGATATATGCGACAAGAAAAGAATACAATTTACTAACGGTGTTATATAATATTTAATTATTAAAAAAAAAATAAGTGAAATAGTGCACATGTGAATTATTCCGAGCCCGGCCTGGTTAGTTCGGACTGTTCGGAGTGGATTGGGGGCAGTAGCGGCTCGTGACCTATGATAGAGGGGGTTCACCAGTATGGTGAAATTTTTCTAGGCGTTTTAAATGTAGAAAGAAAAAAAGTAATAAGAAAATGCGTTAGGTAAAACATAATTTTATTTGTTTTTTAATTTTACACAAGGAAATACAACTTTTGAAAAATAAGAAAGGTTTTCTTAGTGTGTATAGCTGTCGGATCTTAACGTCGTCGCATGCAACCCTCGTAACAATATTTATACAGTCCACTACTAATACCACTAAAGCCATCTACGAGCTATCAAGAAAACCGAATGATGTCCAATACTACTACCGCCATCTACGAGTTATCAAGAAAACCGAATGATGTCTAATACCACTACGCCATCTACGGCTACGTCATTAGGCGCAACCAAGACGAGAACAATAGTTAACTGTTTCATGACGAGACCGAATCGAGCCACGAGACTGACAAGTTGGAATTCTTCATATTTTCAGTGTTTTTAGTTTAAATCCTTAAATAAAATGGTTTAAAATCCTATCGAGTAGCATTTATCGAAATGCACAACATTTATCGACCCTACACAATAGTGCTTAAACGTAAAGTCCATTTTTCGGTTCTTAATTGTAGAACATTGATCAATAACAGCCTCATTAAGTTTGGAATACCCTTTTTTTCATATATTTCATTGTTAAACTTTCTAATAAAGTCCCTAGATTTACCCTTTGTGGTCTGTGTTAAATTAATTTCGGGTTTAGGTGTTCCCGCATTCTTCACTTCAATTTTTTGCTCCAAACTTAAAGAGCTAAAGTTATTTCTTAACTAGTCCACCACCGTCAACTATTCATTTTAACTTAATAAAAATATAATATTAAAATATTAAAACATACACGCTCGAATTTCTAACTAGATGCACGTGCACACAAAGACTGTGCGCCTTTTCCATGTCAAATCGCCATAGCCCCGCTGCCACCCGCCACCTGTTACTACAGAGAAACTGCACTACTTAATCGCACGTGCGAGCAAGTATCGTCATAATCGTCATTTACGTCGACCGAGGCGCGGTTGCCGGATCTATACAGTTTGGTTTGACGGGATGATAAAATATTAGGGAGGATCGGACTTTTTTAGTTTGACGGTACGATAAAATATTAGGGACGGTCGGACTTTATACGATAAATAATATTCAATGAATATAAATTAATATTTTTTATTCGTTTTGTTTTGGGGGTGCACGTGCTCCTATTCGCTCCGCCACTGATTGGGGGGGCCTTTAAATTTTTTAGGTTCGTTTGCTGAGCAGTCGGAAATAGTCGAAACTGCCCGAGGCATGCGCGGTTACTTTAAAGTGTTCACCGAAGGAAAGGCCGTGATCGCTGACCGGAAATTCGGTGTTCGTAGAGCGAAATGTATCGATGGCCAACTGATTTGACGTTTGATTTTCTTTGACATGTTTTTGTTAAACTTATTTCCCATTACTCCTTAAATATCCATTCCAAAACGAAAAGCCAGCTCCGAACAAAGCCAGAAATGAGCAAAAATAAGAATACTTGTACCGCATCATTAAACTAATAATAAATAATCATCGGTTCTAATTTATAACACATAAGTGTTACATAACGAACGGTACCAAAAGAAGAAATTCTTAACAGCGACTTTCTTTTTATTATTCCGCGAAGGATAGAAGCGGCCGTTTCCGCAACTAAACAGGTTCTTAATAAAAATTAAAAGTATTACTCGGTATGTACTACCTATTTATAGTTCATAAGTTATTACGGGTCGGGGGGGGGTCAATGAATTTAGATGTCTGGAGATGGCCGTTTTAAAAAAATCAACGTCGTTAATCATAACTGATTAAGGCAGGCACGTAATGGTTGTTTAATAAAAAACATGGCTTCAGGCAATGAATGTACGACGTATCAACATAATATATGAATGTACTTACATAATTATGCAATATGTTTACGGTTGTTAATCAAACACGCTCTGCCCCGTTGTGGGACAGCGTTTCTTCTCACTTCCTATATTAAAATATACAGGGTGTTCCTTAATGACGTTCTTAAAATCTTAAATGGGAAGAAAAGTTTAAACAATTAACTGTTTAAAAAAACCGGTAAATAGACCGATTTTATGATGTCGTTCTCAATAAATATTCTGTTAGTACACACATCAGATAATATTGGCCATTTTTTCAAATAACTCTCCAAGCAGTGTTCTAGCGAATATCCTGAGGTACGAGACGAGAGCGGAGCCACCAGATTCTTTAAATTTTGCGCTAGCGAGATGCACATTTCTAATGTATTTACAAACTTTCTTTACGTTACTCTTGACTCCCAGCACTTCTAAATCATGAGCACGTAAGTTCAATATATGAGCTGAACAACCATAAGTTATTATATCCTTTCGGTCTAATTGAAGAAGAAGGTTTTTCCTCATTCGAAGCGTTGTCTGTTACTACACTGGTAACTTGACATTCATACTCTTCGCATTCTTGTATAGCTTTTTTCAGTAGTTGTAATAAATACTGTGATGGGCTACGGACTCTATTAGATGCACCCGTTCACTTTCTACACTTCTCGTCAAAATTAGCGAATAATGTAAAATGTAACAAAAGTTCGTTGTTCAATATTTTTGGAAATACTCAATCGATTTTGAAGATCTTTTTTAAAAATTGTAAAAATAAAAATAAAATAAATAACCTTAAACACTTGTCAAACTGAATTGGCTAGTTGTTATTGCAAGAATTTGTTAGTTTTGGTGTCTATAGAGGTTTTCAATTTTCTTTTAATAATGAATCCAATTAATTGCAAGATGAAATGGCAGCCTTTCGGAAACTGAATGCGCGGTCGTAGTTGCCCTTACGCAAGAAGGTTACGCTCAAATTCAATTAGCTCAGCGGTTTGGTGTATCTCAGGCAAACATTTCCCGAGTATTACAGCGTTACAATGCAACTGGTAGGAATAGCCGAAGAACAGGTCAGGGTCGTAATAGAGTCACAAATCCGAGACAAGATCGGTATATCCGTTTAAATGCTTTAAGAAGAAGATTTACAACGAGCACTTTGATCCGAGGAGAATTTTTAGAGCGTTACAACTTTCCAATAAGTCAAAGTACCATTAGAAGAAGACTTGCTGAAAGGCAATTAAGGCCTCATAGAGCAGCCACTGGACCTCTGCTTACAAGGAATCACAGAAGAAAACGTCTGGAATTCGGGCGTGAGCACCTTAAGTGGCAAGTTAGGGAATGGGCCAACATATTGTTCTCAGACGAGTCTAGATTTTGCCTTTTCGCCAACGATAGGCGAAATATGGTATACAGAAGACCAGGGGAAAGATATGCCCTATGCAACTTTGCACACACTGTGAGTTATGGCGGTGGGTCAGTTATGGTGTGGGGTGGCATTTCTTTACATGATCGAACGGAGTTAGTGGTTTTAAATCATGGTAGATTAACAGCTGAGAGGTACATTACTGATGTCCTGGATCCTCAAGTTGTGCCATATGCGTTATTTATAGGGCAACAGTTCATGCTTATGCATGATAATGCCCGGCCTCATGTAGCTATGGTAGTGCAAAACCATCTTCAAGAGGTCGGCATTGACACAATGGATTGGCCGCCACGGAGCCCGGACCTTAACCCCATTGAACATCTATGGGATATGATGGGTAGGAGGGTAAGAACTCTACAACGTCAGCCTAGTGACTTACATCAGATGGCAGAAAGGCTTGATGAAATTTGGAGAGAGTTTGACCAAGAAGAATCCGAAGGCTAATTATGAGCATGCCACGACGTTGCCAGGCTGTGATCTCCGCAAGAGGCGGAAATACTCATTATTAAGCGGACAATTTCTTTTTCATGCACTGTTTGTACTTGTTTTCTGTCTTTCTTGGTTTTGTAAACCTCTTTAATAAAAGTAAATTTCAAACCTTGCGTAGCTTTTTTGGTCGTTCAAAAACATGTACGGGCAAAAAGCCGTATATCTCCACTAAAAATGGCAATAAAAAGGCGAATCAAAAAAGAAAATATTGATAAAGGATGCTACTAGGATGGTACCTCTTCCGGGATTTGCAGCGATCACCAGTTCACTCTACAGGGTGTTCTGAATATCTGGAAAAAAATCATTGTTACAAAAAACATCCTGTATAGCTGCACAAATGTTTTATAAAAGAACATTAGAATGTTTGTAAGATTTCCGCAATATTATTCTACAATTTTTAAAAAAGATCTTCAAAATCGATTGAGTACTTCCAAAAATATTGAACAACGAACTTTTGTTACATTTTACATTATTCGCTAATTTTGACGAGAAGTGTATATCTGTGACACATATGCCTATTACAGGTCCATTATGGACGTTACTCCAACCGTCAAGGGCTAGACATACTTTCTTCTGACACAAACTATCTTTCATTGTTGTTTTTACTGAGTTATAAATCGTATCGAGCAAATTGTTGGAAACAACATTTCTGTTTGGTGGTGAATATCCATGACATAGCGAATTAATCAACAGTTTAAACTCACGATATTCTACTACACAAATATCTGGCTATTTGTATATCCATCTTTTTCTTGTCTTATTCAAAAAAGAAGAAGAAACTCGTTCGAATAATAAAACTTGACATGCTGCTACTTGATACTGAACCAGTAGAAGTAGACGATTTCGAGACCTTTTTTTTTTTAACTGCAACGAAGTTTTTAATTTCATTATGATTTTTGTATTCAACATTCCAAAATTAACAAGAAAAATGCATTGTGATACAAGATACAACCAATGACCTAAAATTTGTTGTCCAGTGTAATCGAACCGCAAAAGAAATTATTAAAATTATTACCTAAAAACGATTAAAAGAATTACTGGATAGAACATACAAAAGATCTAATCTACATGAATTTATAATTAAAATTGCGCATAAACCTAATGGGGTCAATGCAAAATAATTCAATTTTCTACAATTACATCGGAAAAAAATCGGCCAGTTTTGAAATTTTCTTTGCTGAATTCTCGGTTTTGGTAAGCTGTTATGGTGGATAATTATCGTAATACGTCCAAAAATGTTTTTATATATTTTCTCTTTTGAAACGTTCAAAATATTCGAATTCCTAGAAAAGTTTACGTTAAATTATAGTAAAAAATATACAATATCTTTGTTGGCAACATGGTTCTCAGGCACGGAACTACCATGCAGCAGATTTTAAGAACTTTTACAATTTTTTTTTTGTAACAAAAAATCATACCTATTCGTTTTGCAAATAAGGTAAGTTTTTGTCTTATTTGTGTTGAATAAGTATAGTGTCGCGCGAGCCAAGTGCTGAGCTACTCTGAAAGTGGGGCCCCGGGATAAACCAAATTTGCAGGAAATCTTTACAAAGGTTTTCGTAAAATGAATTTAAAGGAAAAGATAATTAGATCGAATTAGAATATAATACAGGACAGGTTAAAATAAGAAGTTACTTTAAACAGTGAGTCTCGGGCTGTTGCGCTGGATATTTCTAAAGCTTTTGATCGTGTTTGGCATGGGGGGCTTCTAAGTAAACTGCGATCCTATGGTATGCCCAGTCGATTCTGTGCATGGTTGTCTAGCTTTCTTAAGGACTGCTCTCTGCAAGTGGCGATTGACGGATTTCTCTCAGACACCTTCACCATCAATGCCGGTGTTCCTCAAGGGTCCATATTGTCTTCCACTCTCTTCTTACTCTACATTAATGACCTACTAGTGAAAACTAAAAATCCGATATTTAGTTTTGCTGACGATAGCACACTTATCTCATCTTTCTCTTTGAATGCACAAACATCGGCTGCCGACGCACATCTTCGCAGACAGTATGAAGTATCACGCCTCAACGAAGACCTGGAAGAAATTTTGGCTTGGGGTGACAGTAACCAAGTCGAATTTAACGCTAAAAAAAACCCAGGCAGCTGTTTTCTCTAAAAAGGTTAACATTACAGAACCGGAAATAGTCATGGCCGGACACGCAATCCCACTGGCTTCATCTATTAATTTGCTGGGTGTCAATCTGGGAGGAAATATGTCTTGGCATAACCACTTTGTGGCAATCGCCAAAATAGCCTCTCAGAAGCTTGGGGTACTCTTCCGAACAAGAAAGTTGTACACACCTCAACAACTTTTGACACTATACAAAGCCCAGATTCGACCATCACTAGAATACTGCTCTCATGTCTGGAGCTCTGCACCCAAACATACTCTTCGGCTACTGGATTCCATCGAAAGGAGGGCTATTCGTCTGATCGGAGACCACGAGCTGACGAAGAACCTCGACAGCCTAGAACATCGAAGACAGGTTGGGGATTTGACTCTCTTTTACAGATATTTTCATGGAATTCCGCCCAGAGCGACGAATAGGAGAAATACACGACGAACCACTGCCGCCCATCGATATGTGGTTAAGCTTAGTACTCCTCGCAAAAATAAGAATGTATGTGTTAAAGCCTCTTATATTCTCAACAAAAAACACGTTTGGAGATTTTTTGATATTTCATTTGGTTAAGCATTTGTGACTAATTTTCTGACCAACTGTTTCTAAGCAGTTAAAAAGTAAATATCTCTGTTTTAGTCAGTTGGCAATAGAAACAATTTTATAAAATAGAACGAATTGATATTTTTATGAAATAAATGTATTTCATGTTTAACTTGGTAAATAATATGTGAAAAACATTATTAACATCAAAAGAATAACTTACTAGTAACATACTAATCTACAAACAAAATTAATTGAAAAGTTGTTCAATTTACAGAAATGCATTGAACAAACCGGAGGTCATATTGAACAATTTTTCAAATAATTTGTTTTGTAGATTATTATTATTAGTAAGCTGAAATACATTTCTTTCATTCAAATATCATTTATGTTTCATTTCATTCCATGGCTAACTGATGACTAAACATTGTGATATTCAGTTATTAACTGCTTAGAAACATTTGGTCGGAAAATTAGTTATAGATGGTTAATCGAGTGAAATATGAAAAAATCTCTTTAAATATTTTTTGTTCAGAATATAAGAAAATTTAACATGCAAGTCTAAATTATTCGGGGAAAGAAAAAACTTTTTTTGCGACTTATTTAAAGTAACTTCTAATTTTAACCTGCCCTTATGATATTCTAATTATTCGATCTTATTATGTAAATTAATTTTACGAGAACATATACTTTTGTAAATATTTCTTGGAAATTTGGTTTAAAAGTGATTTTAAACAATAAAATGATTCAGAAAAGAATATTGTGATCACTTTTTATTCTTATGGAGTAACATTTCTATCTATAATTTACCAATTTACGTTATTCTAGACATTATTCTAGCTTAACTAAATAAATCATTTTATCGGACCTAATAATTGATTTTGCGGCGGGGGGGGGGGGGGGGGGGATTGGGGCTAATTTTGAAGTTCCGCCACTGATGGTTCTGTAAGTTTCTTGCTGGGTAGGGTAATTGCGCATTTTAGTTAAAATATTACTTTAATTTCTATTTCTAGGTAAATATTTAACAATTTATAGCAATTTTTGTAGCCTGAGGCCGCCGACGTTACTAGACCTAGGTCAATGTTACTTAGCACTACGGAAAGTAAATAAAATCAATGTTGAATACCGATTGTTTCTCAATAAACAGACCTTTAGAAGTTTTCTGACATTTACGGAGTCTATGGGAGTGTACTGGCATGGGAGATCGAGTTAAATACTATAAATTAGTACCATAAGATCGTGAGGAAACCTATTTTCTCATCTTATGAAAATGATTGCGATTTTAATTAGATCCCATTATTCAATCGGGGAAACAATGCACGCGCATCGTCATTTGTAGCATTATGATTCAAATATCCCAATAAGGGCATTTGAACAGGTGAAATGATTGTAAAAAGGTCAAATTAAAACGTTTTGGGTGGGTTCGAAAACAAAGATGTATTTATAGAATTTGGAGGACTTTTTGTAGGATGGTTAATCGTGAAGACGAACCTTTATTTTCTCAAACAATATAGTTTTGTCATCGTGAACGCACGATGTTGCCCAATGCTATTTTGGAATTATTTGTGCATGACGTACGTCTTAAAATAGAGTGGTACGAAGTCCATTGCGCACGATTTCGAACAAACACCCTGTATACTTGTTCAGTTTAAAAAATGTTCCGTCTAGGATTGCTTGTCGTGACGCCGAACCTTCTTTTTTAACAAAGAATCTGTTTTTAATAGGGATTTAAAAAAAACAACATATTTTTACCAAAAGGATATTATTATTAAAATGACCTTATTAAAATGCCATCCTACAAGAATCCGTGTACTTATGATTATGATTAATATTTGAACAGAGAATGAATGTAACTAAAATATCAGCAAGTAGACACGGATGGGGAGAGGACAAATGGATTAAAAATTGGAAGATACGACCAAAAAGTCACTCTTTTTGCTTGTCTAGAAAATACGATTCATCATAAGAAACTTCAATTTTTTTATACAGGGTGGGTAAAAACTGCAAAAATGTTATTTTGCTTAAGAGTAAACATACTTTATTTTGAAAGATACGAAAAAAAGTCACTCTTAATAAACGTTTTTACTTGAATAATGAATAGGTGATACTTGTTGTCAATGTCTTTATTTAATGAAGTATTATAATATAATACGAACATTTTTATTAACATGAAAAGAATACGATAACGATTTCATAATTCAAAAACTCCACCCCCATACTCGACACATTTTTCTAATTGCTTTCTCAAATAAGTGAAAGAATTTCTGATTTCTTCCTGAGATATCGATTGGACATCCTGGATAATTCTGCCCTTCAGCACTGCAATATCATTTGGTATTGCGGTTGCAAAAACAATTTGTTTTAAACGGCCCCATAAAAACATATCGGCCAAGGTTAAGTCGGGACTTCTTGGGGGCCACAGAACTGGGCCATTCCTGCCAATCCACCTTGGACCAAATCTGCGGTCAAGCCATTCTCTAACCTCACAAGCGAAATGGGCTGGACAACCATCTTGCTGAAAATACATATTATGTCGAAAATTTAATGGTAGATTTTCGAGTTCATCATTGAAAAATGTATCCAGCATTTCTAAATATGATAATCTATTGCACGTGTTATCAAAATAATAATGCCATGGATGGATAGCGCACACCACACGTTCACTTTTGTGAAATATTGTTTTCTCGTCATAATTCTGAATTCGGGATTTTCTAAAGACCAGTACCTAACGTGCTGGGTTGCAACGGCGATTCCATTTGTTGAAAATGTACTTTCATCAGAAAACATTTATAAAAATCAACATTTCCACTTGAAATTTTGTCTCCTGTCCACAGGCAAAAATCAAGTCGTTTCCCGTCGTCTCCCTCTTCCAATCTTTGATTAAAGTGCGGTTTATACGGATACAATTTATTTGCCTTAAGGGTCTTCTGAATTTGACTTTTTTTCACAACTTCCAACTGAGTAACACGATTTCTAAGGGACGTCATAGGATTTTCTTCAACAGAATGAAGAACTAAGACTGTAGCAGCATCATCATGGTCGTATTGCTTCTTTTTTTTTTGAGGTCCAAAACCGAACCAGTTCTCTTGAATTTTTTTATTGACTGGCAGATTGCCATCCTAGTTATTGGGATTCCTACAAATTTCTCGGTAAATTGTTCCATGACGTAGCGGTATGAAACTTGACCATCCCCATAACATTGTAGTATAAAAACTCTTTGTTCAGTAGATAGCATTTCTACTTAAATAATAACTTCATTAAATAAAGACATTGACAACAAGTACCTATCAACTTAAGTGTCATTATTATTTTAACTAGGATCACCAGTCAGAGGTTTGCCGGAGAATACTTTTTGGGAAATAATTTTTACATAGGTAAACCTTTTAATGAATTGTTCTACTTCGGTTTGTTGTGTTGAAAACACATTCATTAAGAGTGACTTTTTTTCGTATCTTTCACAAAATAAAGTATGTTTACTCTTAAGCAAAATAACATTTTTGCAGTTTTTAGCCACCCTGTATAAAAAAATTTGAAGTTTATTATGATGAATCGTATTTTCTAGACAAGCAAAAACGTTTATTAAGAGTGACTTTTTTTCGTATCTTTCAATTTTTAGTCCATTTGTCCTCTTGTAAACCCCATCCGTGGACATACTGTATACAGGGTGTCAACTTGAAAACTTCCCACCCTCAATGTCTCGCTTCCAGGAGTGACTACAGACGGACCCCTAATCATTCTACTAAAAAAGGAGTAAACACAATAACGTTGTTTTAAGTGATAATAACAAAAATTCAATCATTATCGCGTAACCCAAGACTAGACCGATTGTCCTTGAAACTATCGCCTACAGCTCGTTACTTGCAAGACAAAATAAGACGAAAAAACACATAATTATAACAAAGGTCACTAAAATTCCTATTTTACGAATAATCGTTTTAACACTGACGAAACCTTCAAGGTACAGTTCACAATAGACATATTGTTGACTGTTTTATATTTTTTTTGGAAATGCCTGTTGTCTTGACCATTGTTGTAACAGCGTTAATAATACAGGAAACAATCGAAATCGGCTAGAGCAATTTTCTATTACATTAACAGTCAATTCATTTATTTGTTAGGTGTTGCGACGTAACTTGTTAAAAAATTAGAGACCTATTGCAACTAGTCGGCGTCATACCCACAAATTTACCGCTGCTGATCTTACGATACGATAAACACAAGGTATGATATCGCGCAGGAAAGGGGCGTGGCTTAGTGACGTCATTATGTGCACTATGCTGCGGTTTCCACATGATTTCAACGGATGTTTGGACAGTTTACCGGAATTTTTTCTTATTTCCGTTGTAATTGCTCATGTATTTGTATATTTATTAAACTAAATATATTTTTTTTTTATGATCAAACAAGCACTATAGGAAAAATCCTTTAGGGCACTCTGGGAGTGGTGCGTGTGCGCAAAAAGCGATTCACGTTGGTTTTGAATCGTTGGAGGTTATATTCGTTGAGAAAAACGACCTCGGGAAGGTCGTTCCATAAGGATGAAGTCCGCCAGATGAAAGAATTCTTAAATAATGAAGTTCGAGGAGTACTAAGCTTAACCACATATGGATGGGCGGCAGTGGTTCGTCGTGAATTTCTGTTATTCGCCGCTCTGGGCGGAATTAAGAGGGCAAGATCAGCCGAGCACTTTCCATGAAAATATCTGTAAAAGAGAGCCAAATCCTCAACCTGTCTTCGATGTTCTAGATCTAGACTGTCGAGGTTCTTCGTCAGCTCGTGGTCTCCAATCAGACGAATGGCCCTCTTTTCGACGGAATCCAGCAGCCGAAGTGTATGTTTGGATGCAGAACTCCAGACATGAGAGCAGTACTCTAGTGATGGTCGAATCTGGGCTTTGTATAGTGTCAAAAGTTGTTGAGGTGTGTACAACTTTCTGGTTCGGAAGAGTACACCGAGCTTCTGAGAAGCTATCTTGGCGATTGCCACAACGTGGTTATGCCAAGAAATATTTCCTCCCAGATTGACGCCCAGCAAATTAATAGATGAAGCCAGTGGGATGTCCGTTCATGACTATATCCGGTTCTGTAATGTTAACCTTTTTAGAGAAAACTGCTGCCTGGATTTTTTCAGAGTTAAATTCGACTTGGTTACTGTCACCCCAAGCCAAAATTTCTTCAAGGTCTTTGTTGAGGCGTGATACTTCATGCTGTCTGCGAATATGTGCGTCGGCAGCCGATGTTTGTGCATTCAAAGAGAAAGATGAGATAATTGTGCTATCGTCAGCGACACTAAATATCGGATTTTTAGTTTTCACTAGAAGGTCGTTAATGTAGAGTAAGAAGAGAGTGGGAGACAATATGGACCCTTGAGGAACACCGGCATTGATGGTGAAGGTGTCTGAGAGAAGTCCTTAAGGAAGCTCGACAACCATCAGAATCGACTGGGCATACCATAGGATCGCAGTTTACTTAGAAGCCCCTCATGCCAAACACGATCAAAAGCTTTAGAAATATCCAGTACAACAGCCCGAGACTCCCCATGATGTTCGATTGCGTTGTTCCAAATATGGGTGACATAGGCTAGAAGATCTCCAGCTGATCTGGACTTCCGAAAACCATATTGATGATCGCTGATAATGTTGAAGCCTTCCAGGTACTTTAGAAGATGTAGGTTAATAGCTTTCTCCATTACTTTTGATATAACTGAAAGCAATGCGACTGGTCGATAGTTGCTAGACAGGGTTCTCTTACCTTTCTTTGGTATATCCTGATATTCATAATATAAAAAATAATTTTGATATATAAGGTTTTCCCAGTGATAAAGAAACAATTAGAATCGACTTTCATGCTTTAAATTGGTCAATAGACTTAACGCTAACACTAACAACAACGCGAATCTCCATAAACAATTTAAGTATGACTCAAATATTGACGCGCTCGCCAGATAAAAATGAATCGAACCGGCTAGATATCATATCTTGTGTTTATTGTATCGTATGCTGGTATCGAATGGACAGGCTTCTCGATTTACATAATATACATATTTATTTACTTTTTACATAAAAATCTTACGCAATCGTCGGTCCAAATTCGGATGAACGACACTCTTTATCATTTCGGAATGTGGGTTAAGACTTTCTTTGCAATTAATCGAATAACGAATAATTTCACTCGGAGGTTAAATGTTATATCGATTATGTAAGTACGGGATGGTTTCAAATAGTACTTGCAAACGGAAACTCTTTAGTCTTGTTTATAGTCCTGTGACTTTTTTAATTGTTATCCGATCTTGGTGAAATTTTTCGCAGAGTTGTGTCTTGGAATGATTTAGTTTTCAAAAAATGCTGATGTCTTCATCGTTTTACAGGCTGTGGATTAATTGAGTGTTCGAATTTAGCTTCATTATACTTTGTTTTGAAGTGTGACTGTTTTTTGGTTCACGTCTTTATCCATTTTTTAAAAGAAAATATTGCAGTTGCCACGTCATATGGTAGAAGCGATAAGAACATCCAATACGCGCTATTAACTTTTGGATACTACAGTAGTATGTCCACGGATGGGGTTTAAAAGAGGACAAATGGACTAAAAATTGAAAGATACGAAAAAAAAATCACTCTTAATAAACTAGAAAATACAATTCATCATAAGAAACTTCATTTTTTTTTATACAGGGTGGGTGAAAACTGCAAAAATGTTATTTTGCTTAAGAGTAAACATACCTTATTTTGAAAGATACGAAAAAAAGTCACTCTTAATGAATGTGTTTTCTACACAACAAACCGAAGTAGAACAATTCATTAAAAGGTTTACCTATGTAAAAATTATTTCCCAAAAAATATCCTCTGGCACACCTCTGACTGGTGAACCGAGTTAAAATAATAATAGCACTGAAGGTGATAGGTACTTGTTGTCAATGTCTTTATTTAATGAAGTTATTATTTAAGTAGAAATGCTATCTACTGAACAAAGAGTTTTTATAATACAATGTTATGGGAAGGGTCAAGTTTCATACCGCTACGTCATGGAACGTCTTAGTTCTTCATTCTGTTGAAGAAAATCCTATGACGTCCCTTAGAAATCGTGTTACTCAGTTGGAAGTTGTGAAAACAAGTCCAATTCAGAAGATCCTTAAAGCAAATAAATTGTATCCGTATAAACCGCACTTTAATCAAAGATTGGAAGAGGGAGGCGACGCGAAACGACTTGATTTTTGCCTGTGGATAGGAGACAAAGTTTTAAGTGGAAATGTTGATTTTTATAAATGTATCATGTTTTCTGATGAAAGTACATTTTCAACAAATGGAACCGTTGCAACCCAGCACGTTAGGTACTGGTCTTTAGAAAATCCCGAATTCAGAATCTACCATTAAATTTTCGACAAAATATGTATTTTCAGCAAGATGGTTGTCCAGCCCATTTCGCTCGTGAGGCTAGAGAATGGCTTGACCGCAGATTTGGTCCAAGGTGGATTGGCAGGAATGGCCCGGTTTTGTCGCCCCCAAAAAGGCCCGACTTAACCTTGGCCGATATGTTTTTATGGGGCCGTTTAAAACAAATTGTTTTTGCAACCCCGCAATACCAAATGATATTGAAGTGCTGAAGGGCAGAATTATCCGGGCTGTCCAATCAATATCTCAGGAAGAAATCAGAAATTCTTTCACTTATTTGATAAAGCAATTAGAAAAATGTGTCGAGTATGGGGGTGGAGTTTTTGAATTATGAAATCGTTATCGTATTCTTTTCATGTTAATAAAAATGACATTGACAACAAGTATCACCTATTCATTATTCAAGTAAAAACGTTTATTAAGAGTGACTTATTTTCGTATCTTTCAAAATAAAGTATGTTTACTCTTAAGCAAAATAACATTTTTGCAGTTTTTACCCACCCTGTATAAAAAAATTGAAGTTTCTTATGATGAATCGTATTTTCTAGACAAGCAAAAACGTTTATTAAGAGTGACTTTTTTTCGTATCTTTCAATTTTTAGTCTTTTGTCCTCTTGTAAACCCCATCCGTGGATATACTATATATAAAATCAAGTAATGTTCTGGATTTTGACTAAAATCGAAAAACTGCAATCTCAGTACTGACGAGAACAAATAAGTTCGAAACCGGTCTGCAGGTGGTTGCATCCTATCAATGGAGAGGACTTCCTTTTCTTGGTAGTACCATTCAATCCGAATTAGTATTTTAAAGTGCTACTGTGTAGACAAAAATACGCCCTTATTGTATAAGGATCATCGGGTGGTCTGGGAAATAATAACTTTCCATATTGGTATTTGATAAATAAATTTTGTAATAAGTAATTTTGTTTTGGTGGAAACAGCCATACCATCCCAAGACACAAGTGAACACTTGGCTAAAAATTTCACCAAGATCGGAAAACAATTAAAAAAGTTACATGACTATGAAAAAGACTATTTTACCGTGATTTATTGTGAGGGAGTATACTACTAAAATTATAATAATTTTAATGTACCACTTGACCTCCCGTCCCATTTAAGACTTCAAGGGCAACAGGGGGAGTTAAACCACGAAGTGTGCAATATTCTTTGGAAGCGTCGCCTTCAAAAATTAACACCCTGTAGGATACGGTATGTATTACACTTCCTGCTGGCATTTTTTGTCTTAATGCGATTTCTCCTGCAGCTATGTTAACTTCTAGTTATTGCCAACCATAGAAAGCATAATGCAAGGGCAAGGTAAACAACACTGACAAGAAATCGACAAGTGTTGTATATTATTATGCACGATCGGCCCGAATATTAGAGAGTTTTTACTTATAGTCATGCAAGGAGGAAGTCAATAGATCCCTATTATTTGCATGGGTAGATGCAGACTTGGGTGTTAGATCCGGTCGCGGCCCAATATGTAGGTTGAACATAGACAGCATTTTAATTTGTCCTAAATAATTGGAATTAAGTAGATAATAATTGAATAATCATATTGCAAATATTTCAAGCATTGTTTTATAATCGGAATATATTATTTTATCCTAATTAGGTCTGTGCCAAATACCGAGATAGTCCAAATGTTTGAGAACAAAGTAGTATTGTTGGCTGCATTTTTAGAAAAAAAAACTTCATATGAACATAATTATGTCCTAAACTTTTGAGATTTTCAAAAAATCTCCTTTTTTATTAATATCTGTGATACTGCTCTAGATATTTTTGTGAAATTTGGTACACGCACTTTATATTCACCAAGAGGCATTTTCTGATGTATTACATCTTTTTTTTATTTCGGCCAGTAGCCTTAGTGCGGGAACTGCCTTCGGTATTTTTGAAGAAAATAATGGTACCCCAATTATTTTTTTTAAATAAAAATCCTTTTTGGAATCCTCATTCCTTGCCGAGCAAATGTCGTCTCTTGATTTTTTGTCGTTTGACGTACAGTTTTCGTATGAAAAAATGGAATCCATTCATTTGCACTCTGTTATGAAATTAGGTATTAACAAAAATTAAAACGGAACTGGTAGGTATTGTTGTTGCAGAATTATACCGTTGACTCTTACTGCCATAAATAAACTACCTGATTAAACCCTATTGTATACGCCTGAACATCTTCAAAGCTCAATAAATGGCATCAGGGCCGGCTTGAAAATGTATACCGCACCACATGATTTATTTTTATAATTTAAAATAAATAGATAGGTATTTTTAGTTTTAGGTACCTATAATAAATGTAAAATAATGATAATTGATAATAATAGAATTTAAAAGTATAACTATTAGGATAACAAGTACAATAAAAATTAATTCAATTCTAAGAAACTATTGATAATTTATTCAAAATATTATTTCTCCTAATATTGGATTTTAATTGGTGCCATATTAGCTCAATAGGATTGAATATACAATAATACGGAGGAAGACGCAACACTGTATGTCCATTTTCTGCTGCAAGTTTGTCACACTCGTATTCCTTATTTATTTTAAAAGCTTTTAATACTTCAAGCAGTTCTCGTTTTTTGTAAGTTTCTACAAAACATAAATCATTTTCAATCATAAAATTTTGAATTTCTGCTTTTGTATTATTAGAATTGGGAATGATTTTTGCTTGCCGACTATGATAACTAGCATTGTTCTAGGATTAACAGGTTTAAGTACTATGTCTCTCACCGAAGATAAAGGAGTTTTTGTCAAAGTAGACGTCTCTGCTAAAGCATCCATCGAATTAAAATTTCTACTCAACAACGATTGATACACATTTTCAATTATTAGTTTGGCATCGGTAGATAAATGCTTTCTTTTAAAAATTACACTTGAAGATGCCCCCCTATCAGCACAGTTCCAAGGACGCCACATTCTACCACTAATAAGCCTAACTAAAATTTACTCGCCGGAAAACCACTAAAGATTAAAATTATTAAAAATCACTTTGTATTTATATATTGTATCAGGCATAGGTATAAATTGAATTTGTATCTGGTCCGGCTCTGCTCGAAAAGGTTTTAAAATTTGGGATTTCCTTATTTATTTTATGGTCGAAGGGATAATGAGGTTTTATTGCAGTCAAAAGATCAACGGTATAATTCTGCAAATACTATAAGAAGCAGATTTTGTTTTGTAAACAACATAAACAGTTTTGACAGTTGTTAATATAGTCTAGTTCTCACGTATTTAAGTCATTAACCTTAACAACTTATTAAACAAACATGAAATCTTGAACACCCTGTATCGCAACGGTTAAGATGTTTAGGACATTTATGTGCATATAAATTTTTTTTCTGAAAATGGACCCAAGAATAATCCCCTTAAATATTAGCATGCTATTAGGAAACACCCTGTATATAGTGGTATAGGTTAAACTGAAATACCTCATTAGCAGAGTATTATAAATCGGAATTGCATAAAAAAAATTAAACTTCAAGGGTCTTATTCTCAAAGCTGTTAATTTTTCTACTTGGGCCACTCTTGCGCCGACACAACCTATTGTAGTTATTTAATTATGAGACTACAATTTCAATTATTATATTTCTTTCGCTACGTGTCCATGTCCACACGGAAAAATCACACACGAAAATGACATTATCTGATGACATATTCATAATTTTTTTCAATTATTTCTTGCGCCTTATCAGAAAAACATCGCTTATAGTATGTTAACGATAAAAACGAATAAAAAATTGATTTAAAATTGCGTCAATTATAATATTTTTTATTGCTAGTACCTGTAAACAATTAATTTATGAAACAACTTTAAAAAGTAATTATCATTAATTTTTAGTGGATATTTACGCATATAACAGCCTTCTGTGTGTTGTGTATTACAAACGGGTTGACTTAGAAAGCTGTAATTTGGCATACTTGTCCTTCATAATGGGAGGAACAAATCCCTATAAGAGACGTTAATCCAATTCACGATTTAAGCGATTTTATAAAAGTATTCGCTGGCCATGCATTTAGGCCGTGGATTAGATTGGCGATTTTTTTAAGGGAGGAATGAAAATCTGTCAAAATACTACTTACCTGATGGCACTTGTTCCTCGGCTTGCCCAGCATAGACCATAACACAGAATATAGATCCCAGCAATATTTTTAAATCCATTGTATGGTATCTTGGGCGATTTTTTTTTATTATATAAAAACCAATCGATAAATTTTTTTGCTACCGCCAAAAATAGTAGAAACTAGCCCAAAGGTTTGTTCCAATTATATATTAATTTATCGAAACGATATAAGGGACTATGGCAAAAGATATCGCGCCGATCGAGTCGTACTACTAAACAAAAAGTCTACCACTCGGTACCCACTTGGTTCGATGATTGGCAACAGACTCCCGAAGTCGAGGTACTTTCTACCAAGATTTAAAACTATCGCGGTTCGATGCAAGCGAAAGAAGTAGCATGTATTGTTGCATGCGGAGTGTAGTGCAGAATCTGACGAGGAATCGAGAATTTGGGGTGGTAAGGTTGGATTTTTATCCTTTGATTGAATTTAAAATTAAATAAGGAGTATCATTTACAATAGAGCAATCAGAAATAGAGGCCGCCGAGCAGTGGCGGCTCGTGACCTATAATAGAGGGGGTTCACAAGTATGGTGAAATTTTCTAGGCGTTTTAAATGTAGAAAGAAAAAAAGTAATAAGAAAATGCGTTAGGTAAAACATATTTTTATTTATTTTTTAATTTTTTTTTTTATGATCAAACACAAGCACTATAGGAAAAATCCTTTAGGGCACTCTGGGAGTGGTGCGTGTGCGCAAAAAGCGATTCACGTTGGTATTGAATCGTTGGAGGTTGTATTCGTTGGGAAAAACGACCTCGGGAAGATCATTCCACAATGATGAAGTGCTCCAGATGAAAGAGTTCTTAAATAATGAAGTTCGAGGAGTACTAAGCTTAACCACATATGGATGGGCGGCAGTGGTTCGCCATGTATTTCTGATATTCGCCGCTCTGGGCGGAATTAAGAGGGGAAGGTCAGCCGAGCACTTTCCATGAAAATATCTGTAAAAGAGAGTCAAATCACCAACTTGCCTTCGATGTTCTAGGCTGTCGAGGTTCTTCGTCAGCTCGTGGTCTCCAATCAGACGAATGGCCCTCCTTTCGATGGAATCCAGTAGCCGAAGAGTATGTTTGGGTGCAGAGCTCCAGACATGAGAGCAGTACTCTAGTGATGGTCGAATCTGGGCCTTGTATAGTGTCAAAAGTTGTTGAGGTGTGTACAACTTTCTGGTTCGGAAGAGTACACCAAGCTTCTGAGAGGCGATTGCCACAACGTGGTTATGCCAAGACATATTTCCTCCCAGATTGACGCCCAGCAAACTAATAGATGAAGCCAGTGGGATTGCGTGTCCGTCCATGACTATATCCGGTTCTGTAATGTTAACCTTTTTAGAGAAAACTGCTGCCTGTTTTTTTTTAGCGTTAAATTCAACTTGGTTACTGTCACCCCAAGCCAAAATTTCTTCCAGGTCTTTGTTGAGGCGTGATACTTCATGCTGTCTGCGAAGATGTGTGTCGGCAGCCGATGTTTGTGCATTCAAAGAGAAAGATGATAAAAGTGTGCTATCATCAGCAAAACTAACTATCGGGTTTTTCGTTTTCACTAGAAGGTCGTTAATGTAGAGTAAGAAGAGAGTGGGAGACAATATGGATCCTTGAGGAACACCGGCATTGATGGTGAAGGTGTCTGAGAGAAATCCGTCAATCGCCACTTGCAGAGAGCGGTCCTTAAGAAAGCTAGACAACCATGCACAGAATCGAGTTTACACAAGGAAATACAACTCTTTGAAAATAAGAAAGGTTTTCTTAGTGTGTATAGCTGTTGGATCTTAACGTCGTCGCATGCAACCCTCGTAACAATATTTATACAGTCCACTACGAATACTACTAAAGCCATCTTCGAGCTATCAAGAAAACCGAATGATGTCCAATACTACTACCGCCATCTACGAGTTGTCAAGAAAACCGAATGATGTCTAATACCACTATGCCATCTACGGCTAAGTCATTAGGCGCAACCAAGACGAGAACAATAGTTAACTGTTTTATGACGAGAACGAATCGAGCCACGAGACTGACAAGTTGGCATTCTTCATATTTTCAGTGTTTTTTAGTTTAAATCCTTAAATAAAATGGTTTAAAATCATATGCAAATATTCTATAAAAGCTATGAATTATTATTTATATACATACTATGTCCGTCAATGGTCGATTTCACTGCACTACAGTCACATTCTGTAGTGATTTAGGATCTGAAAAACAAAACATCAAATTTATTGGTACTGGGTACCTCTCTTATACGAACGGGTTCATACACCTTTGCTCCGATGGTATGATTGGTATGATGGGTATCTGTAATCTTTGGTCCGGGACTGAGTGGGTTGAAGAACCCAACAAAATAAATAACAAAACGATTACAAAAAATAAGTACGAGTTTTGCTTAATTGCTAAAAGGTTTCCATCTACACCGCGCTATTCATCCGTTTTCGTCAATGGAATTGGAAGTTGGTGTTTTTAAAAAAGATATTCTTAAGCGTAAAGAAACACATTTTCGGTCGGGCGCTCTTAATAAAGCCGTATTGGGGCTTTGGCCAAGTTAGATTTGACATTATTACAAAATAATTTATCCTAAATATTTAAAAGCACATACGTATTAGGCAAATTTATGCTAATACAGAAATAAATATTGAATCAAACAGTTAACAATCGCAATATTGAAAATATACTATTTAAAATCCTGTTTTTTTTTTTAAAGGAAATCCTTTTTGTATGCAATTTGCAGCGTACAAAGTGTACCAATATTTTCAAATTTCATCTTTTTATCGTTGATAGTTTCGAAAATATTTAGTGAAAACCATCGCCAGAGTCCGCCCTTCAGGGGGGCTGTAGCTCGGTAACGAGAGAGACAAAATACAAAATTTTATATGTAGTTCTATCCTTGTTTTGGCCTAATAACTTAACGCCTAATAATTGTCGACCATATCTTTTAGGGTTTCTAGACACTGTACACTACCTAACAAATAGTAAATATAGAAAAAATGATCTGCAATTCTTAGAACATAATATCGCAAAATGACTGTTGCTTTATCCATAAAAAATAGTATTAAAATATCAAATGCCGTCCATATGTCTAACTCAACTCGTAGAAGAACCAACGCGGATTCCAGACCGAGCTGGAGATTTTGCTAGTCTTTTGGATCTTTTCTTAACGTCAAATCCCGACCTATATACAGTCACCGTACAGCCTCCGTTAGGATGTTCCGATCACAAACTTATTTCAACTCTAAGCGAACTACCAATTAATTCTGAACAACCTCCTAAACCTCGCAAGATATGGCATTACAGATCGGCCAAGTGGGAAGACCTGAAAGACCATTTTCGGACTTTTCCTTGGATGAGCGTATGCTTCTCTTCTGATGATCCATCCGTCTGTGCTGGGGAGGTCTCCTACGTCATTCTAACGAGCATGGAAGCATTTATCCCCTCCTCCCCAAAACGCCCTTCCAACGGCAAGCTCTGGTTTAGCAAGGATTGTGAGCGTGCTGTCAAATCAAAAAATCTGGCTTACCGACAGTGGCGTAAAAACCCTACCACTGAGAATCGTACCATCTTTATTACCGCTCGAAACCAATGTAAGCTAACAATAGATCAAAGCAAAGAAGCCCATAACGTGAGGATCAGAAACAAACTTCTCGACTGTCCAAACGGATCAAGGTACTTTTGGTCAGTCGCTAAGGCCGTCAGCCAAAATTTTACCAAATCAACTATTCCATTTCTAATACGTCCCGATGGTACAATAGCATCCACAGCCGGAGACAAAGCAAACTTACTTGCTGAACTATTTTCTTCGCATTCCACTGTAGATTTCCAGGGAAGAACACCACCCGACAATCCTGCAGTTGAATCCGAAATGACCGAAATCGTGTTCCGTCAGCGTCCCGTCAAACGAATCCTGAAAGGACTCGACGTCAAAAAAGCTACTGGTCCAGACGAAATTCCTATTATAGTTCTCAAGACATGCGCCGATGAACTAACACCAGTATATTGTAGACTTTTCAACTTATCCTACAAAAAAGGAATATTTCCATCTTGCTGGAAGACGGCGCGAGTCCAGCCTATTCCAAAGAAAGGTAAGAGAACTCTGCCTAACAACTATCGACCAGTCGCATTGCTTTCAGTTATATCAAAAGTAATGGAGAAAGCTATTAACCAACATCTTCTAAAGTACCTGGAAGGCTTCAGCATCATCAGCGATCATCAATATGGTTTTCGGAAGTCCAGATCAACTGGAGATCTTCTAGCCTATGTCACCCATATTTGGAACAACGCAATCGAACATCATGGGGAGTCTCGGGTTGTTGCGCTGGATATTTCTAAAGCTTTTGATCGTGTTTGGCATGAGGGGCTTCTAAGTAAACTGCGATCCTATGGTATGCCCAGTCGATTCTGTGCATGGTTATCTAGCTTTCTTAAGGACCGCTCTCTGCAAGTGGGGATTGACGGATTTCTCTCAGACACCTTCACCATCAATGCCGGTGTTCCTCAAGGGTCCATATTGTCTCCCACTCTCCTCTTACTCTGCATTAACGACCTTCTAGTGAAAACGAAAAATCCGATATTTAGTTTTGCTGATGATAGCACACTTATCTCATCTTTCTCTTTGAATGCACAAACATCGGCTGCCGACGCACATCTTCGCGAACAGCATGAAGTATCACGCTTCAACAAAGACCTGGAAGAAATTTTGGCTTGGGGTGACAGTAACCAAGTCGAATTTAACGCTAAAAACCCTAGGCAGCAGTTTTCTCTAAAAAGGTTAACATTACAGAACCGGATATGGTCATGGACGGACACACAATCCCACTGGCTTCATCTGTTAATTTGCTGGGCGTCAATCTGGGAGGAAATATGTCTTGGCATAACCACGTTGTGGCAATCGCCAAGATAGCCTCTCAGAATCTTGGTGTACTCGAACCAGAAAGTTGTACACACCTCAACAACTTTCGACACTATACAAAGCCCAGATTCGACCATCACTAGAGTACTGCTCTGATGTCTGGAGCTCTGCACCCAAACATATACTCTTCGGCTACTGGATTCCATCGAAAGGAGGGCCATTCGTCTGATTGGAGACCACGAGCTGACGAAGAACCTCGACAGCCTAGAACATCGAAGACAGGTTGGGGATTTGACTCTCTTTTACAGATGCACCACTGCCGCCCATTCATATGTGGTTTAGCTTAGTACCCCTCGAACTTCATTATTTAAGAATTATTTCATCTGGAGGACTTTCCAACGAATATAACCTCCAACGATTCAAGACCAACGTGAATCGCTTTTTGCGCACACGCACCACTCCCAGAGTGCCCTAAAGGAATTTTCCTATAGTGCTTGTGTTTGATCATAAAAAAAAATATAGAGAATATTTTCACGACGATTATTAGTAACAGGTAAAACTGCGAGGTGATGCTCCGGTAAAGATATATTTTAATTTCAGGCGCAGACGTATTTCTAAGTATGATTTAGCAATGTCGAATTTCAATGCAACCATGGACCCGTGATTTCGGCAGTTTCTTGCATATTTTCAAACGAAATTACAAAAATTCAGTATCGATCCATTTAATAGGGGACACATCGATATAAAAAATTGTTCCACAAATGCAAATAATCCATTGCTTAACAGAGACAAAATATATTGTTTTAGAAATAAGCCAATTTCGAGATTTTTACGTTCGAAGAAACTGCGACGCTAATCAATTCCGAAACATTTCCTAATAAATTGAGCGGTCCTGATCGAGCACGATTGTCAACTATAGTGTCGCGGTAATTTTCTTTTATATCCGTACAGAATCGGTCATTTTGCAATATAATTGATCAAGTCCTTTGCAATTTAAGATTATTGCACGCATCTTTGTTAAATATAATAAATTAAAGGCATAAAAATATTGCTTAACGTGTTATAACAATATGCAACCTCGCTTCTTAGTCTTAAAAAAGACAAATATGATGGAAAAATGTATTTCCTAACCAGCTGAAGATACATTATACAGGGTGTCCGCTAATTAATGGTACATGGAAAACCACAGACTCCTTACGTAAAAATATAAGGATTTTTTTTTATGATCAAGCACAAGCACTATAGGAAAAATCCTTTAGGGCACTCTGGGAGTGGTGCGTGTGCGCAAAAAGCGATTCACGTTGGTTTTGAATCGCTGGAGGTTATATTCGTTGGGAAAAACGACCTCGGGAAGGATTCTTAAATTCTTAAATACAGAAGTTCAAGGAGTACTAAGCTTAACTACATATGGATGGGCGGCAGTGGTTCGTCGTGTATTTCTGATAATCGCCGCTTTGGGCGGAATTAAGAGGGCAAGGTCAGCCGAGCACTTTCCGTGAAAATATCTCTAAAAAAGAGTCAAATGCCCAACCTGTCTTCGATGTTCTAGGCTGTCGAGGTTCTTCGTCAGCTCGTGGTCTCCAATCAGACGAATGGCCCTCCTTTCGATGGAATCCAGTAGCCGAAGAGTATGTTTGGGTGCAGAGCTCCAGACATGAGAGCAGTACTCTAGTGATGGTCGAATCTGGGCTTTGTATAGTGTCAAAAGTTGTTGAGGTGTGTACAACTTTCTGGTTCGGAAGAGTACCTACACCAAGTTTCTGAGAAACTATCTTGGCGATTGCCACAACGTGGTTATGCCAAGACATATTTCCTCCCAGATTGACGTCCAGAAAAAATTAATAGATGAAGCCAGTGGGATTGCGTGTCCGTCCATGACTATATCCGGTTCTGTAATGTTAACCTTTTTAGAGAAAACTGCTGCCTGGGTTTTTTAGCGTTAAATTCGACTTGGTTACTGTCACCCCAAGCCAAAATTCTCAAATCGATTTCTCGTCCTAAAAAAAAAATCATTGCCAAATTTTGTAAAAAACCGTTGGTTTCCTGCAACGTTATTGGAGAAAAACAAAAACGAAGTTTTAATTTTAACACCCTGTATCTCAGTGAATATCAACTTTCGGATATAGGTAAGTATAATTAAATTCTAATATTTTTCCGTAAGGAGTCTGTGGTTTTTCCATGTACCATTAATTGGCGGATACCCTGTATAATAATGACGTTTCGAACTCTTTTGTTCTCGCCAGTATACGGGGTAGTACTGTAGTTACTTAATTAAATCATAGTTAGTTAAAGCATATTTAATTAAGCTCGCAACGGAATTTGCCGAATTCAATTAAACTCCCAAATGGGTGAATCCCATATCAACTGGAGCGAATCACGTTTGAAAGTAAAGTGTGCATTTGACTTGCAAGTCTTGCAACCTGTTCCTCCTTGAAGGATCGTACGAGATTTTTTTTTAAATTGTCTATTTAAGGGGTTTCACAATTCACATTCAAATCGTCTTCTGTCGCTGGCTCGGCTGGTAGTCTTTCTTTTATGGCAAATAGCAGATAAAAATTTTAACTTGTCTCCGAAATACATATGCAACATATACACATTTGCACAAGCATGTCTACTTAAAGATTATATAATTTGAAAAATCCTGTCGTTTTCAAATTTCACGTCATTTCGCAAAATAACCCCAAAAAATCTTAGATAATCACAAATAATCAATTTTGGGTTAATCCGTTTAATCGCATCTTTAAAATGCAGAAGCACGCATCTTTATTCACAAATACTATTTCCTTATGCTAATCGGCAGCGTTTAAATTAATTCGACGAATGTAAAGATATATTTATTTGTATGAACAAATTGCTCAGATTCTAAAAAATTATTTCTCACAATCTTACAGCATAATTAAACTTTAAATTTAGGTTTTTGCTAGGTTTTTGAGCTTTCTAGATATTGGAATTATGATGCTGAGAATCGGTTTACCACTGCCATCCATGATGTTGAAGTAGCAACTTTATCTGTAGCTACACAAGGAATGCGGACAAGAAAATTTCTTGGGACAACAATGTTGTCACATATATTAAATTTTAATTTAATAACATGTTACCAAGTAAACCCTAAAATTAAATTTACCCATTTAAAGTAAATTGTCATAAGTATATAAGAAACTAATATTGTATTATAGTTTCAATGTTCTTAAAACTTTCTTTTCATACTATTTATTTTAATATTTAAATGCAAAATAAAATATTTTTTATTAAAGCACTTCGAATCTAAAAACAGGACATGGTGCAATATCAACGGTAACCATGGGTAACCGGTGGCTAGAGTTAATTTGATAGGTCATATCCCAGACAGAGGATGACACGCGCCTGGTGACACGCCTATTGTGCCAGCGTGCTTGTTCGGCGATGTCCAATATGCTTCATCCAGTTGCGTAGTGATAGGGTTTGTTTTAAAACTGTGATAACGAATGAATATACCCTGGTAAAACCCTTCATAGTCAAACCCGTGAAGTGATTGCCAATGTGTACAGGGTGTGTGAAGAGGAATCACAAATTAATACATTTAAATTGCCCCTTAAGCGAAAGCTAGAAAGGGTCGCAATGTATACGGGAGTAAGCGTGGGTGCAGTAAAAAACATTCACAAAGAAGATACTGAAAGGAAAGAAAATAACCCGAATCAATTGTTGTCATCTCCTGTTAAAAAAAGGGACCGTCTCTCTGCTGTCGGAAAAATCGAAGGCTTCGACTTTGGCATTGTTAGGAGAACAATACAAAAGTTTTATTTGGAACTAAAGGTGTTTCCAACCTTAAAAAAGTTGCTACAACAGCTGAGAAGTGACATAAACTCTCCGTTTTCCCGTGAAACTTTGAAGTGCATGTTGAAATTAAATGGATTTTATTGGCGAAAATGCCAAAATAAGCGAAGAATATTAATGGAAAGGCCTAATATATTGCACTGGTGATACAAATATATTCATGCCATGAAAAAATATATATTATTACATTATTAAGATAATAATAGCACGCCCATGACTCGGCCATGTTTTAAAAGATATTGCTTCCCCCTTACCGATACCGCGTAGCTATAGACTCGCTTGTCGCACTGTAAGTCTCCCTTTTATATAGATAACACCACTAAAATTACACTTTAATAGAAACAATAGTGATGAGAAACCGTCACTACTACGTAGGATAAGAGCGCTCGAACATTTCGCCGGCAAACAAACAATTCGCCGTTCAAAAAATATTTTTATTTCGAATCAGATAATCTGTTGCTGTTCATAAATAGTTTTAAACATGTTTTTGATCGCCGCTGCGTACGCCGCCGTTCTTACATCAGTCTCCAATTTATACGTTTCTAAGTTTTTCAGAATTTCCTAAAATAGTAAAAAATCGTTAGTCAAGATCGCACAAAGAAATGTTTTTCTTACCTCTCCGACTTCCGAAAACACGCAATCGATGGCATTTTTCGTGAAATCGGAATTTAAAGTTGACACATCCGTAACAATACTTTTTTGAGTCTCGATACCCCCCAGCACTGCTCGCTGCTTATCTTGCATGGTGCTTTTAAAAATAGTCGAGTAGATGCCATCGCTGAACCTTAAAATATGTTCTTCCGACATATCCATTTGTTGCAAGTTCCTGAGATATTCGAAATACGATGCTACGTTGGCGCCTGCGCACGCGTATATGTCTGGAACGACTAATTTTGCCTTGCTCGTTAGGATCTTGTGAGCAGAAGGAGTTACCGGTCCATCTGAAGGGGAAAAAAACAGAATGGAGATGGACCCAATAATTCTATACAGGGTGTCCGCTAATTAATGGGACATGGACAAATAACAGACTCCTTACGTAAAAATATTAGGATTTAATTATACTTAGCTATATCCGAAAGTTGATATTAACTGAGATACAGGGTGTTAAAGTTAAAATTTCATTTTTGTTTTTCGGTTTTTTACAAAATTTGGCAATTATGGTTTTTTAGGACCAGAAACTGATTTCTTATTGAAATTTTAATGTACAATGTAAGGGGCGCTGTCTGCGGCATTTTTGTGCCTCAGTGTATTTAAATTTTTAATGAAAATAATATACTTTTCTCATATTTATTACGTAAAAAAGGTATACTAAGTTCAGGTCGCCCAGAGTTACCGTTTCGGAGATATTTGCATTTAAATTGTTCAGTGCACCCTGCCCAATTACTATTAATTTGCAAACAAAATTTTGTTCTCAAAGTAACCTATGAGAAAACAAATGAAATATAGAGATGCAGTTGCTATGGAACAGAAAATGTTCCATTTTTGAGTTTATCGTAAGTTTGTGCTTTCATTGCTGTTGGTTTCTTTAGACACGATATTTTCTAGAGTCAAAGTTATTTTAATTAAAGTAAGTTAAAGAACAATCCAATTGTTGTATTTATTATTCCCAATTACCATTACTAGAACATTAATCATCATTTAAAAGTTAATTGGTAAAAAGTAACAAAATATTATTTGCTTGCCTGAGCTAACGCACCAAACAATTTAAATGTAAATATCTCCGAAACGGTACCTCTGGGCGACCTGAAATTAGTATACCTTTTTTACGTAATAAATATGAGAAAAGTATTATTTTCATTAAAAACTTAAATACACTGAGGCACAAAAAGTTATGACCTAATAAATGTGCAAAAAATGCCGCAGTGGACATTAAAATTTCACCAAAAAATCAGTTTCTCGTCCTAAAAAAACCATAATTGCCAAATAAAAAATCGTTGGTTTCTGTCAAAGTTATTAGAGAAAAACAAAAATGAAGTTTTAACTTTAACACCCTGTATCTCAGTTAATATCAACTTTCGGATATAGGTAAGTATAATTAAATCCTAATATTTTTACGTAAGGAGTCTGTGATTTGTCCATGTCCCATTAATTAGCAAACACCGTGTATATCTATCCACATTAAATAACTAGGAAATAGATACCTGACGCTTCCACAATAATTTTAGCTTTGACATCTCTGGCAACGTAACATGCTAAACTTTTCTGACAAGCCGCCAAAACAAGTATGTCGCAATCTTCCGTATAAATGGAATCGGGATTGTCGGTCTTGGTTAATGCGAATTTTTCTATGGACCCGGCTTCCGCACGATGTTTAATCAATTTCTGAAATTTGACGGTCCTATTTATAGCCAGTTAGGGGGGTTTAAACAACAATATATGCAAGACTAAATGGGGAACAGTTCTTTACTTTAACGTCCTTTACTTACATCAAGATCTATCCCATTGGCGTCATATAAATATGCCTCTTGCTCCTTAACCCCGACACATATAGCCCCTTTTTCGACCAACATGAGTCCCAAGGGCCTCCCTACCTTTCCTAATCCCTACGACAAAATATACGTACTTTCCATGGTTTCCATCACGATTTGCCAAGTACCTGATTGAAATACCTACCTGAAGAATAAACTTCTTATCCTTTAAACCTTTGCTGACGATACCTATGTTTACCATTAGATTACTGTTATGCAAAATCATTTCTAAGGCTTTTAGAGCTCCCATTGCTGCTGCTTTTTCATAATCCGGTATTCCACCATCTTCTGCGGGTTTTCCCACTGCTGCAGCACAACTATATCCTAAAATTATATATACAAAAGATGCTGCGTCTCCTTGTTTGACATCTATTTGGTAAAATTTGATCCCTTGGACTCTTATAACTGTCGACAGAAACAAAGTAAACTTTTTTACCTGAACATTTGGCAAATGAATCTTGGACCCATTTCATCTCCTTACGTGAAGTGTTGATATCTGGATGAATAACATCTCTATACCCACCTTAGAATGTAAGAACTAATTTAATGAACTAAAATGACATATAGGATGCATTCACTTCTGTAGTTATTGCAGAATTATACCGTTGACTCTTACTGCCATAAATAAACTACCTGATTAAACGCTATTGTATACGCCTCAACCTCTTCAAAGCTCAATAAATGGGATCAGGGCCGACTTGAAAATGTATACCACACCACATGATCTATATATATTTGATGGTGCCTTGGTTTGACATTTTTGGAAGAATCATCCCAACCTTTTCTTGGAGTGTCATAGGTGTCGAACCATGTTTCGTCAATAATTGCACGATTTTCTTCTCTAAATTGTTTAACAGCTGTTAAATATTTAAGTCTCCATTCCCGTAAACGTTGAGATTCCATTAATGTTTGTCTTTTATCAATGCTTCGATATTTAAAACCCATTTTACGCAATATTTTCCTAAGGCTTGAAAGGCTACAAGAGATATTTGTTTCATCAATCAAAGTGGGTACAGTTTGTGCCTCATACACTTGGTAAATCTTTCTTCTTAATAAATCCATGTCATTTTCGTCAATGCTTCTAAATGTGCCAGAATCAGTCCGATTTTTTCTAGGATTAACAGGTTTAAGTACTATGTCTCTTACCGAAGATAAAGGAGTTTTTGTCAAAGTAGACGTCTCTGCTAAAGCATCCATCGAATTAAAATTTCTACTCAACAACGATTGATACACATTTTTAATAATTAGTTTGGCATCGGTAGATAAATGCTTTCTTTTAAAAATGACACTGGAAGATGCCCCCCTATCAGCACAATTCCAAGGACGCCACATTCTACCACTAATAAGCCTAACTAAAAATTACTCGCCGGAAAACCACTAAAGATTAAAATTATTAAAAATCACTTTGTATTTATATATGCATCAGGCATAGGTATAAATTGAATTTGTATACCTGGTCCGGCTCTGCTCGAAAAAGTTTTATAACTTGGGATTTCCTTATTTATTTTATGGTCGAAGGGATAATGAGGTTTTATTGCAGTCAAAAGATCAACGGTATAATTCTGCAAATACTATACATTTCACTTACAGTATCCTTTTTTATACAATTCCTTAACATAAATATCTACGATGTTTCGTAATTCATCTTCAGAGTATTGTTTCGAGTTGATTTTTAGTCCACCATGTGCACCCGATAAACCGATACCGAGACAAGAGTTTTTCATCGCTGACAATAGCGACAAGGCCTTCATGTGGTCTCTGGTAATGTTTTCGTTTATTCTTAAACCTGTAAGTATTTTAATGTAGTGGTTCTCTAAATGCACTTCCCCACAATAAATTCCGGACGAAGATAATGTAACTGTAACTGTTTAAATTGTTTTGCGATCTTGGGTGATTTTTTTAGCACTTGTGTCACGGAATTTTAGCCTGAATTTTAGTTTTCAAAAATACTGACGTCGTCATACAGGCAGAAACAAAGGTTACTTTTTACATGTACTTTCTTAACACCCTGTGGAAAAATTGAGCGGTAGAATTTAGCTTCATTATTTTTTGTTTTGAAGGGTAACCTTTTTAAAACACAATGGTTTTTGGTTCACCTCATTATCTGCTTTTTAAAAGAAGATACACATTTTTCAAGAACGTATTGCAGTTTTTCAATTTTATTCATGGCAGTGTGTAGCATAAAGAAATATCCAAAAATTAATAGCCGGAATTGCATTGAAAGAAAGCATGCCAAGTCGCATGGTAGAACACCAGGTGACCATATGCGCTATTTTTGGATAAAACTAGGACTTAATAAAGTAATGAAATCGTCCGAATTGTGAATAAACTTAAAAAACGACAATACTTTATTTAAAAATTTGTATCTTCTCTTAAAAAGCAGATAATGACGTGAACCAAAAAACATTGAGTCAAGAAAAGGTCACACTTCAAAACGAGACATAATGAAGCTAAATTCTACCGCTCAATTTTTCCACAGGGCGGGCAAAAAGTAATTTGTGTTATCAGTATTTTTTGGAAAACTAAAATTCAACATTTCGAGACACACTAGAGATACACTTGGCTAAAAATTTCACCAAGATCGGAAAATAATTTAAAAAGTTACAGTACTAACATTATCTTGTCCGCAATTTATTGTCACGGAGTATATAAACGGTAAGTTTTCCTGAAAATATATGACGGTATACTGCTCTTCTAATAATAAGCTGCATCCATGAAAGACGGCAGCTTTTTCAACACCATAGGAACCTTATAATGCATGTAAGAGACCCATCTACCTCCTAAACATGGAGTACGGCGAACTGTCTCGCCATAATGCGCTCTGAAACCCCTTATAATTTCCAATTTGCCACTTTCTCTGAGCACCGGGAAGCGCACGTCCAGTATAGAATTACACTGATCCAAACTTTCCACTATATTTTCCAGTTTTTCGTGAATTTTTTTGTCTCCCACATTTCGGTCTTGAAAATTAGCTCTAAATAACGAAAATACAATTTTAATAAATAAGGAATAGATCAGAGAAGCAGTGGGAGATATGGAAGATATACAAAAATCTGTACCCGAAATAATTCTCATTTTTGCTGCCCGCTGGACTGGGGAGAAGGAAAGGAAGGTTATTCCTAGAAATATCCTTAATGTTGGAGTTATCCATTTCCAGTTCAACGTAGTAGACAGAGCTACTATAGTCTTTGCAGCGAACCCTCAAGCTTTTTTGACAGTTGACATCAGCAATATGTCATTGATCAGCTGTTTGGGGACTTAATCAAATACCCGCATTGAGCGTGTTGTGTTTTATATTTTTCCAGCTTGATTGGTGCTAATAAGTTTTAAAAGTGTATTTCCGTCGCTTTAGTATAGTTTATTTTGTTTTGAAAACTTTGATTAACTACATGTGTATCTGGTAAACCACAGTCAGTACTACTTATTTATCTGTTTTTAGGCGAAAATAATAAATATGGAGCATAATTATTGTCTGCCTTCTACCTCAGCTGATGCGACCGTTAGAGAAACTAAGGTGAATTTTAATATTTAAAAAAAATATGATGATTTGCAGTATACGTAGCCTAGGTATAAGTACAGAAGAAGGGAGCATATAGAATTTGCTTGTTATGATACTATACACAGTTTGAAAACATACCTATACATTTTCTTCAATGCAGGAAAAACGACCTCGTAAGCCCTATGCAGGAACCAGTTGCTACTGTCGAAAAATGCCGCGTTCGCCAAATAAAAGGAGTTCCTGTAACGTTCCGGAATTTCATATTCGATCCGGGCATATTTTCTGGATGCGATCGAAATGCTCCTAATGTGTCTCAGGGGAGGATTCTTGTTTAAAACCATTTTAAATTTGGGTAGTGCGGTGGAATTTGTCAAAGTCACACTTTTTACCATCAAAAATAGGTTATTTTTCTTGTCAAGTTTTACTATTAAGGTAGAGAACTGGTCACATACAAATTAACGAAAATTTGGACGGAATTTTCTACTAAAGTGATTGTATTTCAATTTTAAGTGTGGTGTACGAGCCGCAGGCGAACCGTATACACTCTTTACTTCGGTTATGGTATTCTCGGCACCACGAGAAGTATATATAGTTAGTGTACTAACCGATATAATATACATGGTAATTCAGTGGCGGCTCGTGACCTATGATAGAGGGGGTTCACAAGTATGGTGAAATTTTTCTAGGCGTTTTAAATGTAGAAAAAAAAAGTAATAAGAAAATGCGTTAGGTAAAACATATTTTTATTTATTTTTTAATTTTACACAGGAAATACAACTTTTGGAAAATAAGAATGGCTTTCTTAGTGTGTATAGCTGTCGGATCTTAACGTCGTTGCATGCAACCCTCGTAACAATATTTATACAGTCCACTACTAAAGCCATCTACGAGCTATCAAGAAAACCGAATGATGTCTAATACACCTACGCCATCTACGGGTTACGTCATTAGGCGCAACCAAGACGAGAACAATAGTTAACTGTTTTATGACGAGAACGAATCGAGCCACGAGACTGACAAGTTGGCATTCTTAATATTTTCAGTGTTTTTTAGTTTAAATAATTAAATAAAATGGTTTAAAATCATATCGAGTATCATTTATCGAAATACACAACATTCATCGACCCTACACAATAGTGCTCAAACGTAAAGTCCATTCTTCGCTTCTTAATTGTAGAAAATTGATCAATAACAGCCTCATTAAGTTTGGAATACCCTCTATTAATTTTCTTTCATATATTTCATTTTTAAACTTTCTAATAAAGTGCCTAGATTTACCTTTTGTGGTCTGCGTTAAATTAATTTCGGGTTTAGGGGTTCCCGCATTCTTCACTTAAATTTTTTGCTCCAAACTCAAAGAGCTAAAGTTATTTCTTAAATAGTCCACCGTCAACTATTCATTTTAACTTAATAAATATATATAATATTAAAATATTAAAACATACACGCTCGAATTTCTAACTAGATGCACGAACAGAAATACTGTGCGCCTTTTCCATGTTAAATCGCCATAGCCCCGCTATCCCCCGCTGCCACCCGCCACCTGTTACCACAGAGAAAAAGATGCTATGATGAAAATTGGACACTTTCCTGCCCCATGGAAACAGGCAAAAATCATCATGATAGGAAAAACAGGCCATAACAGACGAAAATTGAGCAGCTACAGGCCAATCAGTCTTTTGTCTAACATAAGCAAGATAGTGGAACGGTTAATTTCGGGTAGGCTTTCAGCCTTTGTGACAGCTTTGTCGAAACTAACAACTGTCTACCAGTGGAGCAATTCGGCTTTAGAGCTAACTTGTGCACAGTAAGGCAAACGACAAGACTGGCCTCTAACATAATCAATGGATTCAATAGACGGAGGGACACAGGAGCCGTCCTATTTGATATCAGTAAGGCTTTTGATAAAGTATGGCATAACGGCTTAATTGTCAAAATGATCAGGATGGGAGTACCAAACTATATAATAAAGCTTATAGCCTCCTATCTTGAAAACCGATCTTTTAAAACATATGTTGAAGAACATTATTCAACATCTAAAATAATCAGGGCCGGAGTCCCACAAGGTTCGGCAATAGCACCCCTACTTTTCAATATCTTTACTTCAGATATCCCAACGCATCCGTCTAGTGAAGAATACATATACGCAGACGACACAGCGATAACAACAACGGCAAGAGACCCGAAAGAAATAATGCTGAAGCTAAAACAAAACATCATCACTCTGGAAAAATGGCTCAGCAAATGGAAAATAAAAATCAATCCAGACAAGACCCAGGCAATTTACTTTACCAAGAACTGTTCAAGGTTCAGAAGACCGGAAGGCAGAGTCACTGTTGGAAACAAACTGATCGACTGGAGCCCGAGCGTAAAATACTTGGGACTTCATTTCGACAAACGCCTCAATTGGAAAGTAAATACAGCCAATATACTGAAGAAAGCCAATGCACAACTTGGCGCTATATACCCGATGCTTAACAAAAGAAGCAAGTTAAGCACAAGGACGAAAGTCACGATGTACAAGGTGTTCATCAGGCCGCTGCTATCATACGGGGCAGCGTCATGGTGCACACTGAGTGGACCTGACTTAAAGAAGATACAAGTAATGCAGAACAAGGTACTTAAAATAATACTGAATACACCTAGATACACTAGAAATGACATTATACACCGAGATCTCCAAATTGATACAATTTCGGAGTTTCTCGACAAACTAATCATAAAATATCATACTAAGGCGAATCTGACCAATAACGAGAAGATAGCCGCATCGCACATTCCTAAACTACCACACCACAAACACAAAATGCCTAAAGACTGGATCACTCACTAAAATCCAAACTCAAAATTATTTAAGAACTTGTTCTTCATACAATCATACTATACACAAAACACTACACGACTATTGTAAAAATACACCGCCTACCACACACCTACCGCCAACATGTTAGGAGCCCTTATATCTTGCTCATTTGATTAAATTCAAATTAGAAAGATACTAGAGCTGACACCAAACATCATCAACAACGCCTAAAGGCTTAACCCAAAAATCATACTTATGATAGACAAAAATAACACGTCGAGTGAAAGGAGTTAAAGGCTTTATACCTGACTCAGACGGTGAGTTTAGTCGGTCGGCCCGCCTCTCAGAGGCGGATCTTTTCCCTCAGAAAAGATGATGTTGATGGAGGTATAATCCCCAGTTGCTAAGCCCGACACTACCTTGCAGCCGCGTCTGTAAGGTGTCTGTGTGCAGATTCTCATCGGCTGTCCAAAAAAAAAAAAAAAAAAAATGCACTACTTAATAGCACGTGCCGAGCAAGTCTCGTCATAATCGTCATTTACCTCGACCGAGGCACGGTTGCCGAATCTATACCGTTTGGTTTGACGGGATGATAAAATATTAGGGAGGGTCGGACTTTTTTTAGTTTGACGGTACGATAAAATATTAGAGAGGGTCGGACTTTATACGATAAATAATATTCAATGAATATAAATTAATATTTTTTATTCGGTTTGTTTTGGGGGTGCACGTGCGCATGTGCTCCTGTGGAAGAACCGCCACTGCATGGTATATGTATTATTGGGCCCATAATTGCGCAATTTTGCCCCAATTTAAAGTCCGTTTTGTTGCAGTTGATAGCTCATATCGAGGGTTGAAGCCATAAAACAACCGTAAACCATAGGCGTTGCCAATTACCGTTGTAATTACCTTATTTAATAAGAAAATTGGCCTCTGTCCATTGTTAAGTAGGATTAGGGTTAAAGTAGGTACAACAGGGGTAATTAATTTACCTATTTTTGCCTGCTTTAGGATGTTATTACGCCATTTGATGTGCGTTTGTCAAACTATGTATTTAGTTGTATTTAGATACTGCATTATCTCAAAGTTGAATTATTTCCTATACTTGTAACAATGGCTTCAAGTTTTTCGCCAACGTGTCTTCGTCAAATTAGCAAGAGTGCATATTCTCTCCGAGAAAAGACATTAATATTAAACGTGCATGATGCTCTAGTGTACCAGAAACCTGCAAGTGATGTTCGTAGCATCATTGCAGAGTGTGCCAATATGGTAGGAGTTGGAGAGGCTACTATATATAGGTTCTTGCGTGAAAGAAAATCTAAGAACCTCAGTGAGCCAAAACCACTCCCAGGAAAGAAACCGTTAGAAATTGACAATTTCATTAAAAATGGTATTAGAAGAAAAGTACATAGTTTTTATTTTGCCAAGGAAATACCAACTATAGACAAAATTTTACAAGCCATTAACTACGACGAGGACTTACCACAGCTATCACGAACGAAACTATGGAAAATACTTCATGATATGAACTTTCGATGGGAGAAGCAAAACAGAAAATCTTTTCTTATTGATTGATTGCTGGAGACGTCAATACTTAAGGTCCATCCGAAAATACCGCAGCGAAGGCAAAAACATTTTCTATTTGGGTGAAACTTGGCTGAACGAAGGGCACACCGTATCTAAAGTTTGGCAAGATAAAAATGTCCTAAGTTCTCGACAAGCTGTCATGGAAGGCTGGTCAACAGGACTTAGACCACCATGTGGAAAGGGACGCAGACTTATTATAACTCATATAGGAAGTTCAAATGGCTTTTTGGATCAAGGATGATTACAATTCCAGTCGAATTCTACTAAAGACTATCATGAAGAAATGACTGCTGATGTTTTCGAGGAATATTTTAAGCAAATGATAGAATACATTCCCGCTAATTCTGTAATAGTGATGGATAATGCCAGCTATCACTCTAGGCTAAAAGAGAATCTTCCCACAACTTCATGGAAAAAGGCGGAAATCGTAAACTGGTTACAACGAAAGGAATTGAGTTACGATAATACCATGGTAAAAAAAGAACTTTTGGATATTGTTAGGCTACATAAATCACAGTATAAAAAGTATGTTATTGACGAGATGGCAAGAGATCGAGGTATTATAGTGCTCCGTTTACCACCTTACCATTGTGAGCTAAATCCTATCGAATTAATATGGGCTCAAGTAAAAGGATATGTTGCTAGAAATAACAAAACTTTTAAAATGCAAGAAGTGCGACACCTCTTGCTTCATTCTTTAGCAAATGTGTCATCAGAAAATTGGCAAAACGCCATAAAACATGCTATAGTAGAGGAACAAAAAATGTGGGAACTTGACAACGTAATTGACACAACTATGGAAATTGAGCCTTTAGTAATAAGCGTAGGACATGATGACTCTTCAGATTCTTCTGAGGACCATTTTATCGAGTTATAATTATTGAAATTGTCAATATTTTTTGATCTGTAAATAAATTAGTTTTCTTGTAAATAAATTTAAATAAAATAATAAGCGGTTACATTAAAAACCCAACTCTCCGACCATGATGGGCCGTTTTAATCATTATCCTTTCATTTCATTTTATGGCTCTATTGTTACTTTATCTGTTACCCGGTGGAATAGGTCAAAATTTCTTCATCTTTATGCTAGATGTACGTAAAAAGACCATTTTATAGGTAAAATATTTTAGGCCACCGGGCCCTTGTTTTGAATCTTTAATGAGGGTATCGAGCTATCAACGGCAACGAAACAGACTTTAACCGACTTACTGTTTCCGAAATCCCAATGGCGACGGCCCTGTACAATAAAAAACGCACAGTATAAGTAATAAATTTTTATTATATCCTTAAATTTAAGTAGGGATAATATGTGCAACAGATCCATTAACCTTATGGGTAGGTATTGTGCAACCAAGACTTTTGAAATATGTATATAGTATAACCAGTAATTTAAAGAATTATTTTTAAAATTTAAGACTATATGTATCCCTTTCCCGTCTAAGTATTCCTTCTGTCAGTAACCAAATTTATTAAACATTTAAAAACTGGATAATTCGACGTCAATATGACGCACAGTTATTATAAATCATCTGTTGTCGTTTCAATAAAATAAGCGTTTCTTGACGTCGAGAATACAAGCCCCGATGCGTAAAAAACTCTTGGGCTCGTCGGTCTTAGAGAAAAGAGATACAAAGCAGCCTTAACAGGCCTAAAACTAAAAGGTTAACCCGGCCGTTGTGGTCGTGATGAAGATCTTCTCGACAGAGTTGACGTAGGCGGCTGACCGCAGGTCGATACCTAAGTTGTACTGCTCCGCCGTCCTCATGATGGCCTAAAACGTTCGAAACGTGGGTACATTCGTTAAGTTTTTGTCAAATATTTCCCGCAAAGTACTAGCTTAAACAAGCACACTAAAAGCAAGCAATAAACGGCTACAAAAAAAATATAGCGCGCTAGTACCGCTAGTCTCAGTTTCATATAGAACTGAAACTTAAGATTGTCACCCAGTATACGTATACAAGGTGTTTCAGTTAAGTTAAGTCATTCTACAGGGATCTCGTTAATCCTAGAAACGATCAAATTAAAAAAAATCCTAATATTTCCGATGATATTTGGGCAAAATCAAAATTTTACGATTTCGTTCTTTTTGATTTGATTTAATTATATTTTCAATCCGACGTTTCCTTTTTCTCAACCGTCATCAACTTGAAATAAAATAACCGAGATACAGGGTGTTCATGTAAAATTTTAACTTTCAATTTTCCTAAATAACTTATTTCTGAATCAATATTTTTGCACAAAATTTTGTGACTAGGTTTCTTTTGGGGAAAGGAATTTGAATTTGTTAATAATTTTGATGTAGATTATAGGGGGCGCTCTCTGCGGTACTCTGGATACATAAAAAGAAATGTAACTTTTTTGTGCCTTAGTATAATTATATTTTTATTAAGAATATCAGTTTTTCCGTCATTTTTAAGCAATAAAGGTATACTTTGTAAATGTCGCTCCGACTAACCGTTTTCGAGATATTTTCAATTACAATTTGTAATGCGCCCGTTTAAATTTTGATTTGTAAATGTGAAATTTGTCACAGTCGGCTTTGGTAAAAACAAATACAATGAAAGCACTGAAACCTCATTTCTGTCAAAGATTATTTTCATTTGTCAGCATTGTGGGTGTTTTTAAGGAATTTTTGAAGATACTGTTATCAAAAATTAAACTAAAAATACCGCGACATAACTTGTTTTCTAACGGAGAAATGCGAGACATGGTATGTTAATAAGCACAAGAAAATTTTAACAGACGCGGGCACATCGGCGGTATTTGGAAATGTATCCAAATAGAAGGCAGCCAGATTTTAAAATTTTTAGAAGCCTATAAGACAGACTGGGAGAAACAGGATCCTTGCGTCCAAAGCGTAATAGTGGAGCATTTTTAGTTTAATTTTTGATAACAGTATCTTCAAAAACTCCTTAAAAACACCCACAATGCTGACAAATGAAAATAAACTTTGACAGAAATGAGGTTTCAAAGTGCTTTCATTGTATTTGTTTTTACCGAAGCCTACTGTAACAACACATTTACAAATAAAAATTTAAACGGGAGCATTAGAAAATGTAATTGAAAATATCTCGAAAACGGTTAGTCGGAGCGACATTTACAAAGTATACCTTTATTGCTTAAAAATGACAGAAAAACTGATATTTTGAATAAAAACATAATTATACCAAGGCACAAAAAAGTTACATTTCTATTTATGCATCCAGAGTACCGCAGACAGCGCCCCCTATAATCTACATCAAAATTATTAACAAATTCAAATTCCTTTCCCCAAAAAAACCATAGTCACAAAATTTGGTGCAAAAATATTGATTCAGAAATAAGTTATTTAGGAAAATTGAAAATTAAATTTTTACTTGGACACCCTGTATCTCGGTTATTACCAGCTATTGAACTAAACTAAGTATGGCCAAATCGCAGTATTTTTACCCAAGGAATCTGCAGTTTTCCTGTGTACCATTAGTTATGGGACACCCTGTATATCGGGTTGACTAACGCGGCTGGCTACTTTTCGTAACATTTCCTTGTATGGTCCGCCCTTGGCTAATGATGGCTGGGAAAAAAATAGAAACGTCGGATTGAAAATTTGATTAAACAATCTTATGAAGGAAAAAAATGACAATAAGAATGTAAAATTTATTTTCACATATCTCTTCAAATAGAATCGGAAACCAAAAAGAAGGAAATCGTATATACAACGTGTCCAAGATAAAGAGGGCCAGTACAGGGATCTCGGAAACTGTAAGAGATACGAAGTCGGTTAAATGGAGGTAAAGTTGCGCATTTACGTGCCTAATAATATGCCGTTTAGAAAGATTTAAGATTCCGAGTAGTTCCGGATATATCCGGAAAAAAACGAAAAATCGTTTTATTGTTTTCTTGGGTTTTTTTGAGATCGAATTCTAAAGTAAATTGCACTTTTGCGTTGCCACTTTTTCCGCTCTATCCGACAGCGTTAATTGTTTTGTAATCCGACGAGTCGTCTTCGAAGGGCCATTATCAAATTTATTTTATTAAATACGGTCCTGTTTTTCTGATATTGGAATTTGAGAGCTTTTTTTCTTCCGAATTCAACGATGTATGACACATTGTGGTTTCATTACGTTTCGAGGGATTTTTAAACAACATCAGGAAATTTTGGGATACAGTCCTGTATTGCTCCTAATTTTATAAATAATATCTCATAAGTAAGCTGTAAATTTTTACTTATGTTGGACTAGTTCAATAAATAACAAATAATTTAATAATAAACCACAAATAACTGAACAAAATACAGAAACCTTATTTCAAACTTCTGTTGATTCGGAATTTAAAAGAAAAGTAGGCGTTTGAACCAAAAAAATTGAGATGGCGACGCGTGATTTGTTTCACTCGACATTCCCATTGTGATCATTTGAAAGTGTTTTAAGAGGTTTTCTATTTTCCAGAAAATATGGAACATAAATTTACAAATGCTGAAAAGTGTGATATTCTATCGCATGTTTTATTTTATCTCAAAAAAACTGTTATGTGGCAGTTAGAAGATGTTATTTGTGCTTAGAGAAGAACGGAAATCATTTTGAACACCTGATTGATTATGTAGTTCCTTACTTTTTTCGTTGTTCGTTTTATTACTGTTTTGGAATGATTTTTGTTCACTTATTTGTGGTTTATTATTAAATTATTTGTTATTTATTGAACTAGTTCAACATAAGGAAAAAATTTAGAGCTTACTTATGAGATATTAATTATAATATTAGGAGAAATACAGGACCGTATCCCAAAACTTCCTGATGTTGTTCAAAAGACCCTCGAAACGTCATTAAACCACAATGTGTCATACATCGTTGCATTCGGAAGAAAAAAGCCAATATCAGAAAAACAGGACCGTATTTAGAAAAAGAAAGTTGATAATGGCCCTTCGAAGACGACTAGTCGGATTACAAAACAATTAACGCTGTTAGATAGAGCGGAAAAAGTGGCAATGTAAAAGTGCAATTTACTTTAGAATTCGATCTCAAAAAAACCCAGGAAAACAATAAAACGATTTCTCAGAATTTCGGTTTCTTCCGGATATCTCCGGAACTACTCGGAATTTTAAAACTTTCTGAACGGCATATTATTAGGCACGTAAATGCGCAACTTTACCTCCATTTAACCGACTTCATATCTCTTTAGGTTTCCGAGAACCTTGTACAGGCCAGGCCCTCCTTATCTTGGACACATTGTATTCGGTTTCGCCCAAATATCTTGGTATTATTTTTGACGTTACAGAGCTCACTAGCATTCTTATCTGGAACACCCTGTATAATGTCGGATGTTTTTTGACAGTTTGTGCTAAACAAATGGTATTGTATTAATGCTATTTCTATACTTACGAACACAAAAACAGTCGAGTAAGGCAAAAAAACAAAAAAACTTCAAACTGAACGAAACGGCAACAAAATACACACACGCCCTCCAATTAACCTATTTTCTATACCGGTCGGACGTAAGATCTTATTTTTAAAATAAAACGAAATTAACATACTATTGATTTATTGTCGGTATTTACAAATGTATGGGAAGAAAGTAATTTTTCTATATATATATATAAATGCTTCAAATAAATGCAATAGAAAAATAATAACCTAAGTTGTCGGTAGATAAAAATGCACTTTTTTACACGAAAATCATAGGGAGCGATAAAAATACTTATTTCTTAGAGATACATAATACTAAATGCAAAGTACCTGCTGATATGGTTGCAATAATTCTTCTCGGCGATTTTTTGTACTCACTAAAATGTCAAAATTCAATAGAGAGAATAAAATAACATCACCCTAAACAAACAAAGACAATAACAATTTGCTATAATTTTTACATAAACAGAAATAACTAAGTATTGCAAACGCGGGCAAAGTTCACAGATATTTGAATCATTTTTTTTAATAATAAGAGATTACATAATTTTTATTTGGCCCGCCCGACCACCCGATCTAAGTACCAGTGAAAATAATTTTTTAAATAAAAACATACTCCGGGCTGATTTTTCAAAATTAGTGACGATCTCCAGCTCCGGGTCTTTCTCACGAACGTCAACTTAGTTTGAACGAGAGCGAAAACATTTAATGTATCTTAAGGAATGCTTTGTTTACTTAAAAATAATAAATTTCAAGGTTTCTTCAGAGATAATAATAATAATTGACTTAGTAAGCGAACCCTGCAGTGCTTGTAGTGTGGAATATTTTTTGTACAGAGTTTATGTAAGCTGCCGATCTCATGTCCAATCCTAGGCCGTACATTTGGGCCGTAGCCTGCATAGCCTGAAAGAGAAATGTAAAAATCTTTGTTTGTGCATCTTCTTATTTTTGTTTACAAAGATTGCCGGTAAAAAATAACAGTTGAACAAGGAAACGAATGAACGTGAGTCATCCCCTGTACCAGTATAATTCAGATGACAGAGACAAAATGATGGATGAAATGTTTGTGCTTACCGTTTGTAACTAATGTTCTTATGAAAAGTGATTTTGATGATTAAATTTATTGTACGCTCATTTGAGTGATCGTATTCTGTCTTCATAAAGCCATATTATAGAAAAGCATCAGAGGGTGTTGTTTTATATGCATAAAGTTCAACCACAATATCAGTAATATTGGGTATAGTAGTTCATGTTGGTTTACAAGAGGACAAATGGACTACAAATTGAAAGATACGAAAAAAAGTCACTCTTAATAAACGTTTTTGCTTGTCTAGAAAATACGATTCATCATAAGAAACGTCAATTTTTTTTATGCAGGGTGATTAAAAACTGCAAAAATGTTATTTTGCTTAAGAGTAAACGTACTTTATTTTGAAAGATACGAAAAAAAGTCACTCTTAATAAACGTTTTTGCTTGTCTAGAAAATACGATTCATCATAAGAAACGTCAATTTTTTTTATGCAGGGTGATTAAAAACTGCAAAAATGTTATTTTGCTTAAGAGTAAACGTACTTTATTTTGAAAGATACGAAAAAAGTCACTCTTAATAAACGTTTTTGCTTGTCTAGAAAATACGATTCATCATAAGAAACGTCAATTTTTTTTACGCAGGGTGATTAAAAACTGCAAAAATATTATTTTGCTTAAGAGTAAACGTACTTTATTTTGAAAGATACGAAAAACAGTCACTCTTAATAAACGTTTTTGCTTGTCTAGAAAATACGATTCATCATAAGAAACGTCAATTTTTTTTATGCAGGGTGATTAAAAACTGCAAAAATGTTATTTTGCTTAAGAGTAAACGTACTTTATTTTGAAAGATACGAAAAAAAGTCACTCTTAATAAACGTTTTTGCTTGTCTAGAAAATACGATTCATCATAAGAAACGTCAATTTTTTTTATGCAGGGTGATTAAAAACTGCAAAAATGTTATTTTGCTTAAGAGTAAACGTACTTTATTTTGAAAGATACGAAAAAAAGTCACTCTTAATAAACGTTTTTGCTTGTCTAGAAAATACGATTCATCATAAGAAACGTCAATTTTTTTTATGCAGGGTGATTAAAAACTGCAAAAATGTTATTTTGCTTAAGAGTAAACGTACTTTATTTTGAAAGATACGAAAAAAAGTCACTCTTAATAAACGTTTTTGCTTGTCTAGAAAATACGATTCATCATAAGAAACGTCAATTTTTTTTATGCAGGGTGATTAAAAACTGCAAAAATGTTATTTTGCTTAAGAGTAAACGTACTTTATTTTGAAAGATACGAAAAAAAGTCACTCTTAATAAACGTTTTTGCTTGTCTAGAAAATACGATTCATCATAAGAAACGTCAATTTTTTTTATGCAGGGTGATTAAAAACTGCAAAAATGTTATTTTGCTTAAGAGTAAACGTACTTTATTTTGAAAGATACGAAAAAAAGTCACTCTTAATAAACGTTTTTGCTTGTCTAGAAAATACGATTCATCATAAGAAACGTCAATTTTTTTTATGCAGGGTGATTAAAAACTGCAAAAATGTTATTTTGCTTAAGAGTAAACATACTTTATTTTGAAAGATACGAAAAAGTCACTCTTAATGAATGTGTGTTCTACACAACAAACCGAAGTAGAACAACTCATTAAAAGGTTTATTTCCCAAAAAGTATTCTCTGGCACACCTCTGACTGGTGAACCTAGTTAAAATAATAATGACAGGTACAGTGATAGGTACTTGTTGTCAATGTCTTTATGTAATGAAGTTATTATGTAAGTAGAAATGCTATCTACTGAACAAAGAGTTTTTATAATACAATGTTATGGGGATGGTCAAGTTTCATAACGCTACGTCATGGAACAATTTACCGAGAAATTTGTAGGAATCCCAATAACTAGGATGGCAATCTGCAAGTTAATAAAAAAGTTCAAGAGAACTGGTTCGGTTTTGGACCTCAAAAAAAAAGAAGAAATACGACCATGATGATGCTGCTACAGTCTTAGTTCCTCATTCTGTTGAAGAAAATCCTATGACGTCCCTTAGAAATCGTGTTACTCAGTTGGAAGTTGTGAAAAAAAGTCAAATTCAGAAGATCCTTAAAACAAATAAATTGTATCCGTATAAACCGCACTTTAATCAAAGATTGGAAGAGGGAGACGACGCGAAACGACTTGATTTTTGCCTGTGGATAGGAGACAAAATCTTAAGTGGAAATGTTGATTTTTATAAATGTATCATATTTTCTGATGAAAGTACATTTTCAACAAATGGAACCGTTCCAACCCAGGTCTTTAGAAAATCCAGAATTATGACGAGAAGACAATATTTCACAAAAGTGAACGTGTGGTGTGCGATATCCATCCATGGCATTATAGGGCCATATTTTTTTGATAACACGTGCAATAGATTAACATTTTTAGAAATGCGGGATACATTTTTCAACGATGAACTCGAAAATCTACCATTAAATTTTCGACAAATTATGTATTTTCAGCAAGATGGTTGTCCAGCCCATTTCGCTCGTGAGGTTAGAGAATGGCTTGACCGCAGATTTGGTCCAAGGTGGATTGGCAGGAACGGCCCAGTTTTGTGGCCCCCAAGAAGTCCCGACTTAACCTTGGCCGATATGTTTTTATGGGGGCCGTTTAAAACAAATTGTTTTTGCAACCGCAATACCAAATGATATTGAAGTGCTGAAAAGGGCAGAATTATCCAGGCTGTCCAATCGATATCTCAGGAAGAAATCAGAAATTCTTTCACTTATTTGAGAAAACAATTAGAAAAATGGGTCGAGTGTGGGGGTGGAGTTTTTGAATTATGAAATTGTTATCGTATTCTTTTCATGTTAATAAAAATGTTCGTATTATTATTATTATTATTATAATTACTTCATTAAATAAAGACATTGACAACAAGTATCACCTATTCATTACTCAAGTAAAAACGTTTATTAAGGGTGACTTTTTTTCGTATCTTTCAAAATAAAGTATGTTTACTCTTAAGCAAAATAACATTTTTACAGTTTTTACCCACCCTGTATAAAAAAATTGAAGTTTCTTATGATGAATCGTATTTTCTAGACAAGCAAAAACGTTTATTAAGAGTGACTTTTTTTCGTATCTTTCAATTTCTAGTCCATTTGTCCTCTTGTAAACCCCATCCGTGGACATACTGTATATCGCAAAGTACTTTCGTTTAAAAACTAGACAATTTTGTGAACCACACGAAACACAAACTATAAATGTCAATATTTTAATTTCGCTGTAAAATTACGACGCACGTTCAATCTTTTAGCGGTCCAACTGCATTTTATTGTGTTTTTAAATAATGTGAAAAATTTCTTTAAGAAAATAGGTTAAAAATATCCCAGCTTAGAGGACGGGCGACAAGACTTGTTAGTAAACTAAAAATAAAAACACAATCACAGTACTATTAGTAAAAAGCTAGCAAAAAATGGTACAAAAAATCCATGCAATTTGTGAATCGCATCTTTGAATTTCGATTCCGATTCGGATTTTTATACCGTTCCGTTGTTCTCCAACGATTAAAAATCAAAGCTTTTTGAATTAAATGCTATCGATAAGTGTTGCAATTGTTGCATTCAAAATTTATAAAAAAAATTTCAAAGACCCCCCTTGTAGTTGGTCCACAATAAATGACCTTCGCGTCAAATAAATTAGCAAAAATTAAATAATTATTTAAAAGAAATATCAAGTAAGATTAATTGAATATAATTTACAATCCAAACACGTGTCTTGGAATTCGCGTGACTGATAAGACGCTCGAGCGCTGTCGCCAAACTGACTTTATAATCGTATTTATTCAAAATTATGATGAGTCAATAATTTGTTGTATTATACCGGTATATACAGGGTGTCCGGGAACATGTGGGAAATCTCCCAGATATGAAGAGAACACGTGAAAAGAATACTATAGGTTCATATAAACTTCTTTCGTATCGGCCTCCTCTTCGGAGATATGGGCTCCCAAAGAGCACCAATGGAATCAAGTTTTTTACACATAATTATTGAACCACCTGGTATATTTCAATTATTTTTTAATATGATGTATACCAGGTAAGACCCGTCAAATTACTACCCAAGAAACTGTTGTGAATTACTCACAGCTGCAGGGACGGACTAGCTGTACCACTCATGGGCCCATTTTTTTTACGCCCTGTATGATGAGAACTTTGGACAATGTTGTTTAGATACCTTTAACTATTGGCTAAAAATTAAGTACTCTTAATTCATGTCGCTAATCCTAACCGTTTTCGAAAAAACGGCATTTCATATACATCATGTGCTTCGGGTATTTCAATAAAAGATACATCTTTGTTCCGATCCAATGTTCAACCTTCAAGATTCCGCTTTTTCATATTTAGCCAATGAGCAGTTAGGGGACTCAGTGTAAATAAAATGACGTTTTCTCAAAAACGGTTAGGATTAGCGACATGAATGAAGAGTACTTAATTTTTAGCCAATAGTTAAAGGTATATAAAAAACATTGTTCAAAGTTCTCATCATACAGGGCGTAAAAAAATGGGCCCATGAGTGTTACAGCTAGTCCGTCCCTGCAGCTGTGAGTAATTCACAACAGTTTCTTGGGTAGTAATTTGACGGGTCTTACCTGGTATACATCATATTAAAAAATAATTGAAATATACCAGGTGGTTCAATAATTATGTGTAAAAAACTTGATTCCATTGGTGTTCTTTGGGAGCCCATATCTCCGAAGAGGAGGCCGATACGAAAGAAGTTTATATGAACCTATAGTATTCTTTTCACGTGTTTTCTTCATATCCGGGAGATTTCCCACATGTTCCCGGACAGCCTGTATACAGAGTATTACAGAGTGTTAGTTAAGGATATTGTTTATTAAATTTAATTTGATATCTTGGAAAAACAATCCCATAAAAAAAATCAGAGATGTTTGGCAACTGCTCCCTAATTCACAAACAATGCCGTGTATATTTTTTCGAAATTAGGTTATTCATATATATAATATTCGCATATTTTTAGATTCCTACGAACGAATGCCAAAAAAATGTGTTTTTATTATTTTTTAATCGACGTGTCTGACATTTAACGGAAACACGTGCAATAACAAATGCCAATCGAACGTGAGATCCAAATGTCATTTACCTTTTTATGCCAATGTTTTTTTTTAACGTTGTTAAAATATGTTCAATTAAATTATAATTTTTTAAGGGGGTCGTCTACCCAGAAAATTCAAATTTTCTTTTTTTTTTACATAAATTTGATCTCTAGGGTTTCAAGAACATTTGTGCCAGAGGATTTTTTTCTTCCATAATTAACGGAGATACAGATGGAAAGGCAAGCGCTGCCGTGGTCCCGAGCGAGCGCAAGATTGTTCCACGAAAAATGGATATAACTTAATGACTGCAATAAAAGTACCTGGGGCGATCCCATTATTTATGACCGTTTGTTATTATTATGTGGAAAGGACCGGATTGTAATAATTATAATTAAATATAGGCACATCAGGTAGGTTAGGTTGCGTAATTTATATTTAAATATCTTTTTGTGGTAAAATTTGTTAGTTTTTGAGGAATGGTTCAAGAATTGTCTTTTACCAAACATTCCTCGGAATAGCGTGATAGTAATGGACAATGCGAGCTATCACAGTCGCCATTTACATAAAGCTCCAAGCTCAAATAATACAAAATTGGAGATTCAGAACTACATGGCGGCGAATGATATATATTTTGAAGAAAGTTATAAAAAAAGTGATCTTTTAGAAGTTTTAAAGACATTTTGTATAAAAAAGTATATGTTTGTGACACATTGGCAGAAGAAATTGGACATACAGTGCTACGGCTCCCAACCTATTATTGCATTTTTAACCCCATAGAGCATAAGTGGCACCAGTTAAAATCACTGGTTAGGTCTGAAAATATTTCTCCGATTTTAAGTTCTAGTGTTGTGGAATTAATACGAAAATGCTTTAATGATATTCCCCCAGGTAGTTGGAAAAATTCAGTCCGTCACGTAATAACTGTAGAAAATTCGCATATTAGTCTGGCTCGTATAATTAATCCAATTATAATTAATTTTGCTGAGGATAGCGATAGCGAAACAGAACTATCTAAAGAATGACATTATAAATGTAAATAAATATGACTAGTAATATTAAAAAAAATGTTATTTCATTTGATTACATTAATATAATCATATCGTTACTTGTTTTCCTTAGTCCGTTCCTTCATACGTCACTTGTTTATTGCCAAGCTTTTGTCGACACAATGGGACCGACCCAGGAAATCATTAAGTCGTATCCAAATTTCGTGAAACGTACTTTACCTACCTGCGTCTTCTCCGCCCACTTCTATTGCGCGATTGACCTGAGCGACTGACGGAGATTCCTGTATTGTAAACGGTTAGTTTCTTCTCGCCAGTCGCCTATTCTCCATCTTTCCCTCCACGTGCCCCAATTTATTTATATAAAAAATGATCCGATCCTCGGATTTTCAATATCGTTTTTCCCGAAACAATGTTTTCCGGGAAACTCCGGCGATATCTCGGAAAGTTCCCGACGGATTCGGCTGAAATTTGGCACATATCTTGAGTGCACGCATCGCTATAACCGGTACCTCAATGACTGTCGTATAAAAAAATTTTTTTGTTTACATGCAAAAAACGAAGAAATCCATTTTTTTTCAAAATTACGCCAAAGTCGGATTTTTTGTTCTTTTCTTTTGATTCTGGTAGGGGGCATAGCTAAGAGTGTGCAGATACCGATTTTTTTTTGGTGCTTCCTTTCAGACACCTGAGTCGCCTACAATCACCGGAGTTCTGCAGCACCATCTCAGGACCCCAACTTCCGCAATTTTAAAAATTTAAAAAAAAAAACGACACTCTTACTTATGATATATGAATAATTAAAGACGTGTACCAAACGGCAACTCTGTATCTCGCTTTATCTCCACACAACGAACTGTAGAATATAGCGCTTGAAACGCGACCTATTGGGTAGACGACCCCCTTAAATACAATATAAAATACCTAAAACTCATCCTTAGTCGACTTGATTCGCCGTATCACGGCTCGCGAGTCCGACAGGTCTATGCAACAAGATCAAGTGCCCAGCGACATCTCGCGGTGTAAGCAAATAATAAATATGTCCGTCCTTCATTCGCTCGAGGAAGAAAAAAGATGCGAATATACTCTGACAGTCCGGGGGGAGTACTTCGAACGGTTCGAAGAGGGCGAAATGACTATCGATCCCGAGATGCGCGCAATTTTTTCCCGTTCGACCGGTTCTTTGTTCCCACTTACCCTGGCAGATCTTTCCATGGTAAAGTTAAGGCCCGAGTGGACGATGTCTTTCTCGGAAGCGCCGGCTATCCTTTTCTGGAACGTGGTCGACGGAGTGATCGGAATTCTCTCGCCGAATTTTCGTTCCAAAGATTCTTGTACAGATTCTAGACAAAAAAAAAAGCGGAATATAAACTCCTGGACAAAATTAACGCAACATCATAAATTTCCCATATTTTTGATGCTTTTTTTTTCACAGAATTTAAGATCCGATTTGAATGATTTTTTTTGCATTGTAGGTTGGTTCCTTGACAATGTCATAGTTTTCGCTGTTTATGATAAAAATTTAATTTTCGATTTATACTGGGTGTACTAAAAATGCTATGTTTTTTTCCCGAAAATTCGCATCACCCTGTGGAGTATATTAGCAAGCGAAACATATTGCAGTTGACATTAAACGGTAGGTCCATCTTTCCCCAACATTTTCTTTTTTGGTTTACTTCATTATCTCTGTTATTAAAGGAGATACACCGTTTTATAGCGTAACATGTTTTTATAGACTTTAATTTTCAACACATTCATTGTTAAATGTTTTCAAGTAGGTTTCAAGATTAAAATACTCGTCGAGCAACTGGGCATACGAAACGAACGTTTCTTAAGCAGTCTCCGAACAGTTTTTATCTGGATGGCGAATTTTATTTGACCTTTGTAACTTTAAAACACAACATCTGCTGACACATCGCTTGCAATGTCCGAAAAAATCCATAGTCTACTTGAAAACATATAACAATGAATGTGTTGAATATTAAAGTCTATAAAAACATGTTACGCTATAAAACGGTGTATCTCCTTTAATAACAGAGATAATGAAGTAAACCAAAAAAGAAAATGTTGGGGAAAGATGGACCTACCGTTTAATGTCAACTGCAACATGTTTCGGTTGCTAATATACTCCACAGGGTGATGCGAATTTTCGGAAAAAAACAGAGCATTTTTAGTACACCCAGTATAATTCGAAAATTAATTTTTTATCATACACAGCGAAAACTATAACATTGTCAAGGTACCAACCTACAATGCAAAAAAAAATCATTCAAATCGGATCATAAATTCAGAAAAAAAATAGCATCAAAAATATGGCAAATTTATGATGTTGCGGTAATTTTGTACAGGAGTTTATATATATATATATATACAGGGCGTCAATTAATTTATATATTTATACAATTAAGACAATTTGTTCGATACGTTGCTAGGAAGAAACGGGAAGAAAAACAAAACACTTACGGAACAAATGAGTGTTCGAGTCTTTTTCGTATTTGAACGTCAGTCTTCCGTAGGACACGTGATTGATATTCTTCAGCCATTCGAAGTAGGAGACGGTGACGCCGCCGGCGTTCACGTACAGATCCGGAATGACCAAGATGTTGTTCTTGATGAGGATTTTGTCGGCGGCGGGCGTGATTGGTCCGTTGGCGGCCTCGGCGATCAACTGAAACGGCAGTAATTAGTATCCCCCCTCTCACTCTCTCCTCGTTTGCCAAAAAACGAACTTACTTTGGCTTTAATTTTGTCGGCATTTCCTTTGTGGATGACTTTTTCCGTGGCCGCGGGCACCAGGATGTCTACCTCGTGGTACAGAAGCTCCCCATCGTACTTCTGGGCACCGGGGAACCCATTTATGGTACCGTTATTAACCCTCCATTCTTCCAACTCCTAGAAAAAATACACAAAATCGCAACGTTTCGAATACGGTAACCATCTTCGCCTACCTTCGGGTCGATTCCCTCCGGGTTATAAATGGAACCGTCGTACTCGACGACGCCTATACACTTCGCCCCCGCCCTGGCCAAGTACCTCATGGTGTGCAGTCCCACGTTACCGAACCCTTGGACGATGAAGGTCTTCCCCTTCCAGCCCGGCGAAAGGCCGCACATCTGCATGTAATTTTCCTCGTTGATGAAGTTCTCGATGCCGTGAAAGACACCTGTAACGGTAGATTGTGTCACTGGTGACCGAAAAGAACGTGTTTTCTATGCCACTTACCTCTTCCTGTGGCCGATACTCTACCGTGGATGCCGCCCTGGTTGATGGGCTTGCCGGTGACGCACGCGTGACTGTTGATGTCTTGGTAACCGATGGTTTTCGAGTAGGTGTCCGCCACCCAGGACATTTCCCTCTCGCCGGTGCCCATGTCGGGTGCGGGCACATCGATACTGGGTCCTGAAAGGGGACACTTATGATTATTGGGGAAGAGAAAAAAAACCCATGTGATGTATAGTCCGGGTTTGACTCCGTCCGACTTCTATTTAGGAACAATCGCCCATTCTTCTCACACAGGATAATAATACTCTACACGAGAGAATAATTCCATTTAATTCGATCGGTTTACTGTATTTTTTGGGGATCATTCTGAACAGGTTATCACTTTTCGAGCGTAATTCCTTTTGGAATTGAATAGATTGCAGCTAGATGGCGTGTACCCAAGTAGCATTATTAGACACAAATTGGACACACATTCTTTGCCGAGAAACGTTTCGACACATTTTCGATTCGAATTAGAAACTTGTATCGAGACATATGTGTTACGAAACTTTTGCGACACATTTTCGAATCCAGTTACTAGAATCACTTAAAGACATGCTTGTTTCGAAATATTTTACAAATCGTGGTGTCGATATATTAACGACACGCGAAGATAAATATTTTTCGAAAAAATTTTAGTGAAAATTATAAAGTTTTGGTAAGACACAAGATTGCATTGAGTTTCGTTTATTAGCGATAAATTAGCAACTTCTTGATATTATTTATATTTTAGGTGTTATTATTGATCCATTTTCAACCACAGATTGAAGTAAGTGTTTTAGGTACATTTTTAATCACCATTTGAACAAGTTTGAGGTTATGTTATTGTTTAGCGAGATTTAAGTTGTTATTTTTCTGTAATAAAAAGCTTACTGTACTGGATTTATCAACATAAAGTATGGCTATAGGGTGGGTATACTCTATGTTGATAAATACAGTGCAATAAGCTGTTTTTAACAGAAAAATAACAATTTAAATCTCCCTATGCAAACAATAATAACATAACCTCAAACAAGATGTTGATTAAAAATCTTCAAAAAACACTTACGTCAATCTGTTTCTGAAAATGAATCAATAATAACAACTAATATACAAATAATACCAGGAAATTGCTTATTTATCCCTTATAATTTTAGTTTGGAAAGGTTTTTGCAACCACGTCTCTCGTGACGTCACACCGCGGCTGTCCATACCCAACCTTTCTTTTCTGTGCATGCAAGAAAACCTTTTTTTTCTGTGGCATTCACCTTACAAACCTTTTATTCTTCTGTGCATCATGGAAACATTACAGAAGCCAAAGAGTAGAAATTGTGTGTCGAGTCCATTTTGGACCAGAATAATTTCTTGCTTCCTAGCGGCCATTTTAGGAAATGAATTTTTATTTTGTTAAAATGAGTTTTAATGAAATTCCTGCATCTCTTGCAAAGCCAAAATTTGTTAGATAAGTTCCATTTTCTTAGCTAAGTCGATTTATAAAAGAAATAAATAAAATATTGATAATATTTTTATTTTTATTTTTTTGACAAAGTATATATTTTTCTGTAAATGAAAATAAATCGAGGGCACGTTAAAAATATAAAGCCAAATTACTAAAGTGCACGATAAAATTTACTGCGACAATGATTTTTTGGCTCTAATGAGCGATAACTAGGTATATAAAATAAAATGACTTATAGAAAATATACTTATAACGAATTCATCATGGCGAAATTATTGTTTCACATTGTTTTTCTTTTATTTTACAACAGTGAAGGTATCCTAATTGTTTTGCGCATGGTTTAACATAGCCCCGCCCCTTTAGCTGTCATTTTTAAATACAAATAAGTAACATTTTCGATAAATGTTTCGATTGTGCATCGAAACAGCGAAAGTCACAGCTAGTACCAACCACTTGGAAACACGTGTAAATGTCCCATTTAAAATGTATACGTTTCGAAAATATTTCCATTTTTGTTGCCAACAGTTTCCAATTTTGATCGGACACAGAAAGGATAGTTACGATACATGTACCACAATGTGTCTAAAAATGCTACTTGGGTATGAGTCCCAACGAGGACGAAATGATTTATTGTCGTGGTTTACGTAGTGACCATGGCGTCCGATTTGTTTATCTCTATTACCATTACCAATAAAATAAATCCGTATTTAAATTTCCTGAAACTTAATATATACGGCCAAAAAGATTACAATACATTCAGGGAAGGATATAAGGTAATAAAGTTAGTTAGAGGTCAGGCTTATAAATAGTCTTGTAACTTTTCAAACTGTTGTCCGATCTTGGTGAAATTTTCAAGAAAGTGCAGACCTGTGTCTCGGAACGTCAACCTGCGTTTTAGTTTTCAAGACACTTTGATGTCTTGATCGTTATACAGGCGGAAACAAAAGTTACTCGTTTACACGTACTTTCTTAACGCCCTGTAGGAAAGTTGAGCGGTAGAAATTAGCTTCATGATATTTTGTTTTGAAGTGCGACCTTTTCGTAACATAATGCTTTTTGGTTCACGTCGTTATCTGCTTTTTAAAAGAAGATACAAATTTTTAAACAAAGCATTGCAGTTTTACGATTTTATTCATAATTTATTACATCATTTTTTTCAAGTAGCATAAGCAAATATCCAAAAATTAATTGCGCGTATTATCACTTCGTGTTCTTATCACTTCTACCATGCTTTTTTCAAATGCAAAACGGGCTATTAATTTTTGGATGTTTTTTTATGATGCTACTCGATAAAATAATGTAATGTTCTGAAAAACAGCAATACCTTCTTTAAAACCTTGTATCTTGTTTTAAAAAGCAGATAATGACGTAAAACAAAAAATATTATATTAAGGAAAGGCCACACTTCAAAACGAAACATAATGAAGCTAAACACAGGGCCAACACTCCATTCATAAATCTGTTGGAAAGTGAGTTTGTGATTGTTTGAAATGTTATTGAAAATCAGTAATGGGTGGAAGAGTGACAAAACATGTTGGTCTCGCTAATGGCAACAATGTTGAAGTCTGGTTAAATCCAATAACGTTTAAAAGGTTATGGAGCGGCCTTCCTCGTTTCGGAGCGGAGCTAGTCTGGGCAAATAGCCCAACAAGGGCGTATAATTTACTTTGAGATTCTTTACGTTTAACTATATTTTCTATTCAAAAAGTGTAGTTTCGAATATTGGATATTTATAAAAAAGATAGAAATATTGATCCAGTTTTTATATACAGTGTATCCAAGGATGGATTTAACTATTTATGCTTAGCATCAATATTTTTGGTGTATTCATTACTGGATGATACTCTCCAGATATAAAAGTGTATATTTCTAGCCAGATTGTCATATTTATCACTAAGACATCTTGCAAAATCCCAATTAAAAATTTGTAAATTTGACAATTACAACTGGTTTAAGGTTAATCCGCAATTGCTCTTAAAATAAGTTTATTTCTAATAATTTTACTATAAACTGCGAAAAGGATGATTCTTTAAAATAATATTATTATACTTAAAGGTATCAAATAAATCGTGAAATAATCAAACTGCACTCTGGTCATCTATGTTTAGTTTATTACCTGCTCACATGCATTGGGTGTGGCCAATTAGCAAGGAGGGAGAAACGGAATGGGTGATGCAAACTCAAAATCAAATTTCTAAATATATTTACTAACCTGTGAAATTTTAATTTAACACCATTGCATCTTCTAGTGAAGTATTTTATGGCCGCACAAGACTCAACCATCTTGTAAATGCAAGATTTATATTAAGAAATAAACCAACTCGACTGCTTTTTGCCCGGACTAGCACCACGGACCGGTCCATAACCTTTTAAACGTCAATGGTTAGTCAGAAATCATATCAATACAATCATATTAAAACATAACCATACTTACCAAAGAAAAGATAAATCCTTGCTTAAATGATCAACTCTTTTACAAACTATACATGAATGCACCATCATTGTTTATAATAAAGACGATTTTTCACCAATACTCACAAAATAAAATAAAAAAACCAAGTATATAAACAGTCCCTTAAAAGCGGTTAGCAGCGAGTAGTGCAACAAACCCGAACAGTGCATTCTTCTTCCATTGATATAGTTTGATCGTTTGCCGTCGACCGTAGTATCTTTTAACTTGATGTTGTCAGAGTGCAGTCGGTTTATTTCAAACTTTTATGTATAATAATAATATTTTTTTTCTAAATCTCTCAAGGCCTATTCACAATTTATATTAAAATTATTGGGAAATAAATTTATTTTAAAAGCAATTGCGGATTAACCTTAAACCAGTTGCAATTGTCAAATTAACAAATTTTTAATTGGGATTTTGCAGATACCTTTGCGATAAATAGGACAATCTGGCTATGCTGCAAGCATAACAGCAAGGTGGGGAGTGCACGTTTACAATCCTTACGTCAACTACACATGTAAATAATTCTATCTGGAGTTTGTAAGATCTTTGAAGCTAAACTATAACTCTCAATAATTGAACAGAGGACGTTAAGAAATTAAGGGCGAAAAAGTTACTTTTGCTTCCAATCCAGACATCGATATTGTTTGAAAACTAAAATTCGTAGTGCCTAATAATATATCGATCGAAAACGTATTAAACACTAGTACTACAAAATATCCTCACCGATGAATCCCTTTTTCACCAGCTCCAACGTGAACCTTCTGGTGATCTTCTCCAGTTCATGTTCGGAGTACTTTTTGGGGTCGATCTTGATACCGGCCTTGCCGCCCCCGAATGGCACGTCCACGCAGGCGCACTTGAAGGTCATAAGGGCCGCCAAGGCTTTGACTTCGTCCTTGTTGACGTCGGGAGAGAAACGCATACCTGGAATTCCATTTAAATATATCAAATCTAAAATTCCTAACATCACACTATACAAGATGTTCCTTAATGACGTGCTAATATTTGACGATGTGATTCCTTACGTCATTTTATAAAGAAAAGTTTATATGTACATATGTCCGCAACAGCTTAATTTTTTTGCTACAGGGTGTTGAATTTTTATTTTTTAAATGGTTATTTTTTAATATCTCCGAAAGTACTTTAGATATTATTTTCAATTTTGATATGTGTTAATAGGATATAGAACCACACATTTTAGTTAGAAAAGTTATTCAATTGTTCCACCAGTGGCGTCCCTGCAAACATGTCCTCTGACATTTTTTACAAAAAATATGGTACGCCACTGACATTTTTCCATGTGGATATTTTTTCTGATTAGCCTGGTCAATTCTACATGAAAACGGTCTCTTGAGTTTTTCTCGTCAGACGCACCGTTCTTGATTAGAATCACTAAATCCATATTGAATCTCATTATTATTAACATTGATAAAGTTATTAATGATAATTTTTTTTTTATAAACATTGTTGGAAATGGTCACCTTCACTTAAAAGGGATGCTTCTGCCTGTCTTGGTATCGAATTGCCCACTTCAACAATTTATAAAACAAAATTTATCATTAATTATTTTATCAATGTTATTAATAATAATAAGATTCAATATGAATTTAGTGATTTTAATCAAGAACGGTGCGTCCGACGAGAAAAACTCAAGAGACCGTTTTCATGTAGAATTGATCAGGCTAATCAGAAAAATATCCACATGGAAAAATGTCAGTAGCGTATCATCTTTTTTGTAAAAAATATGAGAGGACATGTTTGCAGGGACGCCACTGGTGGAACAATTGACTACCTTTTCTAACTAAAATTTGTGGTTCTATATCGTATTAACACATACCAAAATTGAAAATAATATCTTAAGTACTTTCAGAGATATTAAAGAATAATCATTTAAAAAATAAAAATTCAACACCCTGTAGCAAAAAATTTAAGCCGTTGCGGACATATGTTCATATGAACTTTTCTTTATAAAATGACCTAAGGAATCACACCCTGAAATATTAGCACGTCATTAAGGAACACCCTGTATGTATACATATAAGTCAAGTGTATAAAATCAATATTTGCATTAGACTATTCAAGTATTCAGTGTTACCAACCAAGGAATATTGTTTTTAATCACTTTTATTAATTATTTGGGCTTATCGGTTGGATTTTACAGAAATTATTCCACTTTTCCGGTGATTTATCAATTGATTCTGATTGTATTCATAATCTCAACATCCTGAGTAAAGCACCATACCAAATTACCTCTCGAGATTAATAACTAATTGAAATCTACTGACAAACGACCGCAATTAATAAGATTTAACGTTGCAGAACTGGATATGGTCACGGCAGGATATGCAGCAGTTGCACTGCATGCTGGACGTCCATCTAGGAGGAAATATGTCTCTTCGTATGTGCAAACTTACAAATGACAAAACAGGATTTACATAATTTTTAAAAACACAACGAGCAGTTTAAATAATATTATTCCTGCGTCATTTCCTCATTAGAGAAGCACAATAGGTTTCGAAATAACAATCATTAAACACGTGTTATGAAAACACACTTTATGGGATGAAATAATTAAAAAAAGTGTGAAACTTATTAAAAATGGCTAAGTACTTTTTTTAAATGAAAAAATATCTTTTTATGATTATATACAGGGTGTTCCTTAATGACGTGCTAATATTTCAGGGTGTGATTCCTTAGGTCATTTTATAAAGAAAAGTTCATATGAACATATGTCCGCAACGACTTACATTTTTTGCTACAGGGTATTGAATTTTTAGTTTTTAAATGGTTATTTTTAATATCTCCAAAAGTACTTTAGATATTATTTTCAATTTTGGTATGTGTTAATAGGATATAGAACCAAAATTTTAGTTAGAAAAGTTATTCAATTGTCCCACCAGTGGCGTCCCTGCAAACATGTCCTCTGATCTTTTTTACAAAAAAGATGGTACGCCACTGACAACGGATCACACCCTGAAATATTAGCACGTCATTAAGGAACACCCTGTATATTCTCCAGTTATAAGATGATAGTAAAGCGCTTGTCAAAACAGATAGCGTCGGTATTCTACCTTTGACAGCTGTTGGAATATAATGCATCAAAAACACAGAGAGGTAAGCGCTGTCAAAGTTGGCATAAGTCACGTCAAAAACCTGTTGACAGTTAACGCCATCAAAAAGGAAAGATGAAAATTGATTATATAACAACATAATCACTAATTTCGAAGTGATTTTGACACAATTTATATGGGCAATTGTTTTTATTGGCTTGCTATGATTTTTTTATTAGATTGATTGGCTGTAGTTATTTTACTATACAGTCGAAGAAATAATAATTGTTTTATCGCCATTTTAATCGTAAATAAGTTTGTATTTAAAAGCAAATATTTTCTGGATACAACCTTCGTAGTCGCGTTATCGCCATATCATATCACGTCCTAGTATTTTAAGACCATAGCAACTGCAAAATGAAATAAAATAAAAGTCACCAGCCTATTATATTTATTTGTGCTAGATACAAATTAAAATAGATATGACGTCGGCTGAGTAAAAACACCCGACATATGACCTGGTGCAATCGTCACCACGACACTCCTTCATTTTCAACCAATAAATTTCGTTTATTTTTTAATACTCAATATACAGGGTGGCCCATCGAAAACAGTCCAGCACGGTTTACGGCTGTGTACGTGAATATGAAAAAAAAACCTCGTACCCGTAAACGTGTGTTTTCAGGGGGACACGTTTCACTATTAATTTCATCCCTGTAACCTCAACCCCCCCTAGAGGGGGCGGCTACTGCCCTTGTTTTTTCAAATGGGAATGGGTATGTTGTGATACATCTTTTTAAAGGGCATTAAATTCTCTTTAAAATTTTAAAATGGCGCTTCGTTTTGTAAATTTGACAACCGAATTTGAAACATTTCACTGCACCTCTTATAAAGTACACAGGTTTGTGCGTAAACAATTTATTTTTAAAGTAATAAGTATCAGTCAATTAAACTTTATCTTCAGTAAAGTGGTTGATCCAGATCTACATAAGTTATTTCTGCGCTATTATTTTCTTTTGATTTGATCGTGACATAAAAAATGGTTTATTCTATTGAGGAGAGAGTGGAAATTATTGAATTGTATTTTATAAACAATCAATGTGCAAGAGTAACGGCAACTTTGTTTAATGATAGACATCCAGATAGGCACGTACATCATGGTTATATCCTAGAATTAGTGGCAAAATTTCCGCAAACTGGTTCAGTGGCAAATAAAAAAAGGATCATTGAAAATCCGGTAAGAAATGAAGCAGTAGAAGAAGCTATTCTGGGTCAAGTTAGTATGAATCCAACATTAAGTACCTGATGTAACGGGAATTTCGCGGACCACTGTACAGAGAATTCTGAAACATTATAAATGGCACCCATACAAAATTCAACTTCTCCAAGAATTGAATGAAGATGATAATGACCGCCGTTTACACTTTTATGAAGTAATGTCAGAATAAGTATTAAATTATCCGAACTACCTTTTTAACGTTTGCTTCTCAGACGAATGTTCTTTTTTTCTTAATGGTACTGTCAATCGACATAACTGTCGTTACTGGTCCAACACGAATCCAAGGATTTACCACGAGGTTCATACTCAAAATCCTCAGAAATTAAACGTTTGGGCTGGTATTTTCTTGATTGGACAATTTTTCTTACCGGGAAATTTAACTGGAGATACTTATTTAGCCTTGTTGGAGAATGCTGTCAACCCAGCGCTGATGGAAATCATGAGAAACGACCAACGTTACCAGGAAGAAAATCCAATATTTCAACAAGACGGGGCTCCCCCCCATTATGCATTACCCGTACGCCACTTTCTGGATGAAACGTTTCCTGGTAGATGGATTGGAGGATGGGAGGAGGGGTGCTATTGAATGGCCCGCAAGATCGCCCCATTTATCTCCCCTTGATTTCTTTTTGTGGGGACATCTAAAATCCAAAATTTATGCCACCCAACCCGAATTCTTAGAAGATTTACGGAACCGCATTACTAATGACAAATTACACCAGATGTTCCTCACAATGTCCGAGAACACTTTGAACAGTTGTTGTACTATTGTATGGAGGTGAATGGCGGACATTTTCAACATTTAATAAGTTAACATGTAAGTATTACTCAATACAATTACATTTTTTAAAACGCAATTTCTCGGCGGCGCGTAGCTCAAATTTACAAAACGAAGCGCCATTTTAATTTAATGCCCTTTAAAAAGATGTATCACAACATACCCATTCCCATTTGAAAAAACAAGGGCAGTAGCCGCCCCCGCTAGGTGGGTTGAGGTTACAGGGATGCAATTAATAGTGAAACGTGTCCCCCTGAAAACACAAGTTTACGAGTCCGAGGTTTTTTTTTAATTTTCACGTACACAGCCGTAAACCTTGCTGGACTGTTTTCGATGGGCCACCCTGTATATACCTACACGTCCTTCGCCTTCATAGCGTTCTGATAAGAAAACAATAGAACATGGATTAACATGTTATTCGGTGGTTTGGCAGTGATGTAGTTTAATTATATCCCAAAAAGGCAAATATTATTTTATATAGTTACGGATTCGTTGACTGTAATAAATCGACACGCCAGTATTAATTCAATTAACAATAACAAAATTTATCAAAATCACAAGGGGGTCTAATCCGCCAAGTACGTCACATTTCACGGAGCAGTATTTATTTTTTTACATACTAATTTAATTAGAGTATATAGACAATAGCAAATAGTACGAAGATATCACTTTTACAGGCAAATAACAAATTTTAAAAATAGTTTTTTTTTAACAAACCCGAATAAACAAATATATGTTAGGATTATACGGGGTGTTCCAGAATATGTGGGCAATCTCCCGGGTTCAAAGAGAAATATAATAGTAGATGAGTCTCCTTAAAATGCGCCCTTTTAAACACATTTGGCTTACTTAGTTTGCCAGGGACGGACTAGACGTAACACAAAAATGTTTTTTTTTGGTACACCTTCTATGATGAAGGAACGACAATAATATTTTTGGGTGCTTTAAACCTTCAGCTGAAAAAAAGGTACTCTTGATCAATGTCGATAAAGTGAACTGTTTTCGAAAAAAAAAATAGTTTTGTTCAATATGGTTTCTTGCATTAGTTGTTGTTTTATGTTCATAAAATTCCCTCATTGTTGTTATGGTTTTTTCACATGTACCGAGTTAAATAAGAATATTTATTCCAGTGTCAGTTTATGGTAGTGGTTTGAAATTTGCGGTTTTTCTCCTTTCTCTTATTAGTTACTAACTTAGTAATGGAATTTACGTATACTGAATATAAATCATATTGAACAAAAATATATTTTTTTCCGAAAACAGTTCATTTTATCGACATTGATCAAGAGTACCTTTTTCTCAGCTTAAGGTTTAGAGTATCGAAAAATATTATTGTCGTTCCTTCATCATAAAAGGTGTACAAAAAAAAACATTTTTGTGTTACGTCTAGTCCGTCCCTGGCAAACTAAATTAGCCAAATGTATTTAAAAGGGCGAATTTTAAGGAGACTCATCTACTAATCATTGTACTAAAAAATTATTAAATTACACCTAGTACTTAATAAATTATTTAAAAAAAAAAGATTTCCAGGGACGTCCGTTATGGGCCCGTATCTCCGTAGGGGAGGCCGTAGGAAGACAAATTTATAGGTACTACTCTTGTTATTTTTAAGTGTTCTATCTGATCCCGGGAGATTGTCCACATATTCTGGGACACCCTGTATAACAGTGTAATTGTGTAATAATAAAACATGGGCAAACTAATAGCGAATCTGTGAATATTCAGATAGCAAATATTTTGGCAAACAATTAGGGTTTCGTAAACGTGTAGTTAAACTTTGTAGTGTAAGTAGCGATTTTAAAATAGAATTTAAAATTAAAAGTACCTACTTATCGCCAGATTGAAATTTATTAAGGATACACACAAGTATACACACTTTAAGTATTGTTAGACGCATTGACTGCACAAAAATATATAGGGTGTCGTTAATTGTCACTAAATAATATTAAATTGTTGTACTACGAACTTACCTCCTTTACAAGGCAGCCTGTGGGTACTGTGCTGCGCCCTGTACCCTTTAACAACCTCGTATTCCCCATTGTCCCTTTTAATAGGGAAAGCCACCTCGATGATGTGATCGCAATGTTCCATGTGGGTCAGAATACCCTTGACCTTCGATTTCCTTTGCTCGAGCGTCAGCTTGGAGCCCTTGACTTTGGCGAGATCCTCCACTAGCTTGTCCTCCACCAGGACACAGGCTTTGTGGAAGAAATATTCGACCATGTCGAAGAAACGGGGATTTGCGTTCTCCGGCATGTCCTGTAGAGAGAACAAAAGGAGTTCATGTTGGCAGTGGCGTAGCAACGCAGCCACGGGCCTGTGTGCGAAAACTTTGCCGGGTCCCGAACACATATATAACCATTATATTGCCAAAATACAAAAAGTGTCCCCGCTATGGGCGATGGCGTGGTACTATTGAGTTTGCGCAGTAGGGTGGAAATTTTATCGATCGCGTCAGAGCCGGCCCGACATTATTTGCTTGTAGTTATTCGTCGCCATCCTTGGTTCTGGATGCTTTTTCAAGTTACCGAATAAAAAGTGGTTCATCCACATTGTTGTCGGTATTTTTAGTGCTTATACACTTTCATCACCTAACAACAATTTTTGTAAAGGAGTTATTAATTTGTGGTGATTCGATTCGCTGTTTGGTAGGTTAGTGGCTTGTTTTGTTAACATAAAAAGACACAAGTGCATGGTGCTTTTTTTCAAAAGTCGTGGATTTGGTGCAGTAGTAGCAAATAATTTCCCAAATTAGTCAATATAGTCATGCATTCTTAATTTTTGGGTTAGAAAAAGTGAGGTTAAGTCGGATGAAAGTTAGTATAAAGCTCATCGTGTCGATTGTTACAAATATTCGGACGGAATTTGGCACCAAAAGTTTACACCAATCAGGGCACCGTCGGATCATCATATCGTCAGAAATCGTATGCACGGAACGCACTGTCTTAAATCGAACTAATCGAAATTTTGATTGCAATATTCTTCCTAAATAACCAGTGAAATTTACATTAAAAAAGTTGAAATCCGGTCCTGTCGAATGTTTACTTTCGCAAGGAAATTTCCGAACTGCGCAAACTCACTATTACCCGTTCGATGCCCATAGCGGGGACATAATTGCAGATGGTATTAGCAGTATAATGGTTATATAGTATATGTGGTCCCAAATCAAATTAAAATGAAAATAAACTCATAGTCTGCTCCACTAGTTTAATAAAACAGTTTTTAACTTCCATACGTGTTTGGAAGGCACATACCCTCGTCTTCAGTGGAAAAATTATACATGAGCAGAAACTTCTGACATTGTTAAGGCAAATTGTAAAAGAGGAAAAACATATTTAAGCATTTTCTATGTAAAGAAGAAAATTATGGTATGTTTGTTCTCCTTTACACACACATGAAACACCGGTAGATATGCCACTGATACGTAGCCTTTTTCCATACAAAAAATGCTACTTTGTGGACAGCGTAGAGATTTATTCGATTGTTTTGGTGTTTTAAATTTCATTGAAACTTATTTATTCCCGGACGAATAAAATAACTACTTATAATGTATTATTTTAAATAAATTAACCGAGTCTAAGTGAACCTCCTACAGAAAAGTTTCACGCCTGACAATAAAAAATAATAATACGTCGCGTTTCCACTAGAGGTGATCATTTTTTTAATTTAACATAATTTTGCAAAGACTTAATGTCTTTCAGTCAGGACTAGCACAAGTAGGCAATGCATTTATCACACTATATTTTTCAAAAACTCCTAAAGACTTAAGTAGACGCCATTCGAGTTAAGACAACAGTGGTTATCAGTAATATTTACACGTATCAAGATTATTTTTATGAATTGAAACCATTGGGGTATTTTATCCACCGCTGTACTCTTAAGGTAAATGGCCTATATCTAAGTAATATATTTTCGCTATATCAAAGGATTACTAAAGTTACCTTACCTAAAAAAAAATCAATCAAACTATAACCTACCTTTAATCTGTCAGGTATAACGTGTTCGGCGTAGGTCCGGCCTTGCTGAACATTACTCCCGGCCGGCAGAACCTTCAATAGGCCCCCCAGGTCCCCCTTAAGGGACCCCGCGGCCGCCTTCGAAACGAAATTAAACATAACTACGGCCCTTTGTCTTCCGGCGGTTACGTAACGTGGGCAACTTCCCCGTGGCTCTGCCCGACTCTTGCTTCGCTAAAAATAAGCTATCGAATAGTGCTCGTCGGCGGCGTACTGAATTTATATGAAATTATGATTTTATTTTTCCGTGGTGCGGTTTCTTGATGCTGGCAGAGAGGAAGCGGTGTTGCCGCGTGTTTTCCTGGGTGGGTTCCTATATGATAATAATTAAGATTACAAGAATATTATAACAAATTAAAGTACAACGTACATCTTAAACACATTTTAGAAGCAAAAAATACATCTCATGCAAGCCAAATTTCAGTGCCCTTAAATTTGCATGCATTGTAAAGTTCCGATCCCTTTGTGTATATTTGACAACGATGTACCGGGGAAATACCTCGACTGAATATGCGCCAAATATTCATAGACGGCGCAGTAGGGGTTTTAAACTTAAACTTAAGTCCATATTTGAATTATTTTATATTCTAGACATCGTATGATGGTGCCCTTCCATGGTACACTAACAGCCCTAGCCAAACAATTTATAAGTAATGAAAACATATGTGTTGTTTATGTCAGGCACGTTGCAGGGCGAAGACAAGAAAAATAATTATTTAGCGTACAGGAAAGGTGATTCTTTAACTAACAAGCAGTGTAATAATATATTCAGTATATGAATTTTACATTAACTTACCTTTGTTGCTGTGTAAACGTATTTATCACAAAAAAAGGGCTGTCTAGCTATATATAATGCTTACACGGAAGTGATGCGGGTGAAAATCGTATTGAAACCCATCGGAAATCACCGGTGTTAGGTATTTTTTATTAGCGCTGTGATGTAGAACACTTATTTGAGATTCGCTTCGTCCAAACGAGAACGCCGACAGTGGTTTCCGTTTAATTTTATTACACTTTTCACCTGCCTGTCGCAATAATAAAGAACAGCTGGTTAACTGACAGTACTGACATGTTGTTCTCGTTGCTCGTTGCCTAACTTCGGGTCGTTCTTTTTTGAGGTTAGAATTATCTGACAGATTTTTGATGATTTGGCCCTAAACACGGTAATTTAGTCGAATGTAAGCAAAATTAAATGTTATAAACAAAATTATGGATATAACAACATTGTTTAAAGCTTGTGTAAAAACTATAAAGGTTACAAACAAAAATCTAGGGTCGAATAACCAGAGAAGCACCCTTTTAAAGCCCAGAGCGAAAGATGTCCACCTCACGAAAGCGAAAGAAATCGTCAAACAGATAACAAACTTACAAGCCTTTTTGTTGGAGAATAAAGCGGCCTATCTGAATGTTATTAATTACTTATCTACAAATAAAACTATGACTGAAAGTGATAGGGAGAAGGTAGACAAAATGGCAGAAAGTATTGTGAGTAGTTGCACGAACCTTATCCACGAGTACAAGAGGGAAATTCACACGTTACCAAAGAGTAAGCAAAAAGAGGAACATTACCAGAATATTATAGAGTCTTTAGAGGGGTATTTGAAAAATATTTCAAAAATTTATACACAAGCCAAAGCGGTACGGGTCAAAAGGGTTATAGACACTCACAAATTGTCTAAATTAGAGACAAAACCTTCTAGTAAGGAGCCCCTAAGAACTACAAGTGCGAGTCTAGATGGTTCCGGTGACTTCGCACAAGCAAAGAAAGATAAATTGTCAATGCCTTCCCCACCGCCTTCAGATTATGAAAATGAACTCAGTGCAGAAGATATGCAGATGTTTGAACAAGAAAATGAACATTTATATAACGAATTAAACAGTATATCTGATGAGGCAAGTAGAATTTTAGTTCTGTCAATTTGTGGGGTAAAAATTAATTAGTTCGGGGTACAATTTCATGCCCTTTGTTATTCTTACGAAATACATAAATAGCTTGTCTTTTAGGTTCGTCAAATGGAAGGTAAAGTTGTCCACATAGCAGAACTTCAAGAATTATTTACAGAAAAAGTTCTTCAACAAGAACAGGACATTGAAAGGATCTCGGAGACGGTTGTGGGATCTACGGAAAACATGAGAGACGCCAATGAACAAATTCGGCAAGCAATACAGAGAAATGCCGGCTTAAGGGTGTGGGTTCTGTTCTTCTTGTTGGTTATGTCTTTTAGTTTGTTGTTTCTGGATTGGTATAATGATTAAGGGATGTTTTGTTTGGTTAGGTGAATGTTTTAATATTTATATAGATTTTTTTTGTTACTATTATTGTCCTGATTTTGTATGTTGTTATGGGAAACAAAATTTAATAAAGACTTTATTTATATTTTGATATTGTAAGTTTAATTTGGAAATAGGTCATATTATATTATTTACAAAAGGCACTTATCTTAAGAGGATAAACTTAAATAAATCACAGATCTAATGCTAACAGCTTAAATGCAAAGGTCATAACTACCAATGGCAATACTTTTTGGTACTTTAAAAGTCACATGTAAACAAAGCTTATCGAAGCATAATATGCAATAAAAATAATACTTATTATAGTTTATTAATCAAATTCTGGAATATCATCAAAAGAAAACCCTGGCACTTGTTTGTAAGCATAATATGCTATCCTAACGTGATAAGCGCCAGGAATAAACATTATTATTCCCAAAATAATCATGGGCCACATACGGTCGGGATATTCCAGGACGATCCTTCCGCTTATAGCTAGAGAACCGAAAACAAGTAAACTTGTACCTACAACTGAAAAGATATTCATTATAGCTCAATATTCAGCAAGTTACTACAAACTAATAATAAATTAAATCTTACCTAGAAGCAAGGTAGCCAATATAATGGCCTTCCATGGCACTTTTTGGGCGGGCGCTAGGAACTGGGCATCGACAAAACCGTTGTCTCTCGATGGGAGTTTCACGTAGTCTTGATTCTTGGGCCTTCTTCGTGAACCGGCTATGTCATCGAAATAATCTGAAAGTACAAGTTAGAAAACGGAGAATATAGACCTTACCGGAACTTTATAGCTCCTTACTTTTAGGACACATAATTTTGTAGAGAAAAACTGATTTGATAACTGTGAAATTACCTGAGAGAGAGTGTAGACTCATTGTGTTTCAATTGAAATACACGGATTATATATAGCTCCGTATCCAAATAGGCGATAATCACACACATAAATATTTGGGTTATCATTAAATCAATATTGTTACACTGGTTGCCTGCCTGCAACGGCGTCATTGCTACATTAGTTGCCTATTTACACGAGATTGTGCCGTCACAGAAAAGGGCAAGTGTATTTGTAGTCACAAAGAACAATAAGGAACTAGACTAAAATAAAACAACACCTGTCAAATAAATATCACAGAAAAGGGCAAGTGTATTTGTAGTCACAAAGAACAATAAGGAACTAGACTAAAATAAAACAACACCTGTCAAATAAATAGAACGTCTATTTGTTCCGAAAAGTAAATATTACAATAGCCACTAATATCTTTTCCAGTGTGTTTCGTAATGTTCTTACTTCTACGACTATTAAAATCCATTTTTACACTATAAAAACTGTACAGAAACAAAGTACTTACTACCCTGGGCCTCTCACACAAATAATGGCCGGCTAAAACGCGCCAAATCAACTTTAATTTCAATAACTAAGGTTATACAAAAATAGTTTAATACAGATACCGAACAATTTGGTAACGTTTTTCCGTCGTCGTAACTATGTAAAAAAACTATTTTTCGTAGGACCTATAATCACAACCCGATAATAGTAAATAAACTACACAGAATAAAAAGCACTTGAAATAAAGTTCCCCTCATTAATTGGAGTTATATTTCCCAATTAAATACCACATTACGAATCCCCTAGTTCCTTGTTTAAAAAAATTCATTACCTTTTCCTTCCTCACCATCATTATCAGGCATTTGTTTACATCAGAATGGAATCTTCGGCAATATCTTTTAAACTAACTCCGAACAACTTAGATTTAGGTTAGGTTACCGTCATTTGACAGTTCGTTTCAAATGTCATTTGTCAGTTCGTTTCAAATGTCATTTGTCAGTTCGTTTCAAATGTCATTTGTCAGTTCGTTTCAAATGTCATTTGTTTATTTTTGACAATAAGAACAAGGTGAAATCAAAGCAAGCTATACAGGGTGGTCGATATATTGAACGCGCCATAGAGTAACCAGATATTCTACTCATGAAAATAATAGGTTTGAGGTAAACATGTCTTTAAGGCATCTTTAGCCCAAACCTATTACATTCATATATAGAATCTGTGGTTACGCTATGGCGAAATCATTACCCACCACAGATGTATACATTGTTGCCGTTTCAGGTAGGAGTTAATCTACACAATAGTACTGCCGGATAAGTTCACTATAACATAATGACGTAATTTCCTAGAGTCGCCATCGCATCGGGGGAATTCATAATTAAATAAACGGCTACTTTTAAGTGCAATAATAACCTATAGTGGAGTTGTTCCGGTTTACGAAAATCCCTCGACGAAATCGAGTAATTTTTTCCCCCCAATCGATACAGTAGGATCCCCTCGACATTCTGACATGATTTGTAGGAGGCGCCTCATGCGGGGGGAAGGGGGCACGCCCCGTAAATCTAACCGACAACGGATTATCCTAAATAACTCGGCCGGTTTTGATGCTACAAAAAAAATGTGAAGGGCAAAATTGAAGAGCTTGACAGAGCGCGTAAGCTCGAACAAACCCGATCCCGATATCTCAATGAGTTCGCGAATTATCGCGATTTTCAACTGCAAAAAACAATAAAATTTAATTAACTATATTTTTTACAAAAAAGATGGTACGCCACTGATATTTTTCCATGTGGATAATTTTGTGATTAGCCTGGTCAATTCATATTGAAACTCATTATTATTATTAACATTGATAAAATAATTAATTATAAATTTTATTTCATAAAAATTGTTGGAAATGGCCACCTTCACTTAAAAGGCGTGCTTCCGCCCATCTTTGCATCGAATTGCCCACCCCAACAATATTTATGAAACAAAATTTAGAATTAATTATTTTATTAACGTTAATAATAATGAGTTTCAATATGAATTGAGTGATTTTAATCAAGAACGCTGCTTCTGACCAGAAAAACTCAAGAGACCGTTTTCATGTAGAATTGACCAGGCTAATCTAAGAAAATATCCACATGGAAAAATGTCAGTGGCGTACCATCTTTTTTGTAAAAAATATCATTGGACATGCTTGCAGGGACGCCACTGGTGGAACAATTGAATAACTTTTCTAACTGAAATTTGTAGTTCTATATCCTATTAACACATACCAAAATTGAATATAATATCTAAAGTATTTTCGGAGATATTAAATAAAAAGAGGCCATTTCTTGTATGCCGCGCCAAGCGTGCATTTGCGAAAATGAAAATATTTCGCCAATCCCCCTCGTAGCTGATAAAAAATTGAACAAATTGAATCCGGCCTGATCCCCGTAGCTCGATTAATAAACTACTTATTAGCATTTATGTAATATTTTTTTCCCTCCCATAATTCCCCTCCTAATTGCCCAACCACCCCCAGCCTCCGGCCTATCAAAGTACTCGATGTCACCTGTTGATTCGCGAAAAATTGATGCCCCATCCTACTGTATCGATTGGGGAAAAAAAAATTACTCGATTACTCCACTACTAATAATATTACCGAGGCAATAGCACAGTCCTCAAATGTCCTTCGACTTACAACTGCCTAAAAATATAGACAAACAATCATTTAAAAAAAAACTGAATAGTCAAAAAATCTAAGATTATTTGGTATTATTTTTCTAGCACTGGAAATTTTTTCGTACCACGTTTGGTGCAAGATAGTCGCCGTCCTCTGTATAAAATATCGCTGTATAATCTCTCGGCTTAAAAGAGACACGTCATTAAACCATACAGGCTTGGCCTTAAAATGTATCATCTAAATCACAGTCTAAACTCTTATTACCAAGGCTGTGCAGACTGTGAGTAGACCCAAGTCGGCCGAACCAACTAAACTTTGAAAGTCGACCCCCCCCCCACACAGTTAACCTAAAAAACCCCATTATTATATATCCAACCTAATATAAAATTTTACTATCAGTTTGTCGTTACTCGGCGGCGGCAGGAGCGTCTCCCGTCTGATCCCCTCCCTGCTGCTCTGCGCCGTCGTGAGCTGGTTCCTGCTGGGCAGGGCCTTGGTCGCCGGAAAAATCCGGTGGCGGAGCGCTGTCGCTTATTTCGTCCCTCAAAGGTGTGCCTCCACCTTCGGCCATCGTCGAAGGTCCTTGATCTCCCGTCTCGCCGCCTTCGGGAACGATGCCTGGGGGGCCTTCCGTCGATTCATCCCCGCCATCGTTACTCGCCCACCTAGACGACCTATTTTTTCTAGCACCTCGTCCTCTACGTCCTTCGAAAGGAGGCGGTCCTCCTTCAAAGGGCTCACCCTCGAACTCGGGCGGTGGACCTTAAAAGAAAGAAGTTTATTAGCCGAGATCCTTGTTGAAGCCCATCTACACTCCCCGTCGATTTACAATCGAATATACTAACCGTCAAATGGCGGGCCGTCTTCGAAGGGAGGCCCACCGGGTGGTCCAAAGAAATCGGGCGGGCCGTCGAAGAAGTCGGGCCCGGGCGGTCCGCGGCCTCGGAATCTGCCCCCTCTGCCTCTGATAAAGGGGGGTTCGCCGAAAGGCATACGGGGGCCTCCGCGCGGGCCGCCCCTGAAGAAATCGGGCGGGCCGTTAAAGTCCGGGTTGAAGCCGTCTCTGAAGGGTGGACCGCCTGAAAAATACAAGAAAATATTATCCAGGATGTTATTTAATATACAACGTGTCCAAGATAAGGATCTCGGAAACCGTAAGAGATACAAAGTCGGTTAAATGGAGGTAAAGTTGCGCATTTACGTGCCTCATAATATGCCGTTTAGAAAGTTTTAAAGTTCCGAGTAGTTCCGGAAAAAAACAGAAATTATGGAAAATCGTTTTACTGTTCTCCTGGGTTTTTTTGAGATCCTTCCTGCATATTGGTTGGCGAATTTTCACTGTTTCTTTCATTCTCGAAATAGTTTAACAAATTAAGCACCATTTTTTCCTTCTTGGGGATGCAAAAAAGCAGAAAATTCATTTTTATCGTTCACATTTGTCACTTTAAATTAATTGTCAAAAAGTCACAAAACGGACATCTTTAAATCAAGACGAAGGTGGCGGGTACAAACTTTCCCGAATCCACACATGTCACCAAATGACCAACGACGAAATTTTCCGTTCCAATCCACCGAAATATTTCGTAACGAAATGTAATAAAAACCAGGGCTTAAGTCTGTCATATTTCTACGCAATAAAAGAAAAAAAAAATTGAAAGTATGTCTTTGAACAATCGTAGACTCGCACGATAACCTTAAACCAAACAAAAAAAATATTACACACCAGACTCACCTCCCCGTCCCCTGGGCCCGAAAAATCCCCCTCTTCTTCGACCTCGCCCCCTGGGACCGACGAAATCTCTCATCGGTGGACCGAAATCGTCAATCATTGGTGGGCCGAAATCGTCTCGCATGGGCGGCCCGAAATCGTCGCCTCTCATCGGCGGACCGAAATCGTCACCGCGCATCGGTGGCCCGAAATCGTCGCCTCTCATCGGCGGGCCGAAATCGTCATCTCGCATGGGCGGGAAGAAATCGTCGTCTGGTGGGAAGAAATCTCTGGGACCGTCTCTACCGCCTCTTCTACCACCTGGAATGGAATAATAAAGTAGATGTTGTAGATTTTGAGATACGAAAAAATTTCATAAAAAATAACCACGTTTATTATGCGATGCAGCAATATATTTTTGGGTAGGACGACGCTTACCTCGTCTCCCGCCTCGTCTGCCGCCTCTACCGAAGCGATCGGGCGGACCGTCGAATCCGGGCGGACCATCGAATCCGGGCGGACCGTCGAATCCGGGCGGACCATCGAATCCGGGCGGACCATCGAATCCGGGCGGACCGAAATCCGGACCAAAACCTGGACCGAATCCGGGTGGGCCATCCATCAAATCGGGAGGCGGACCGTATCCGTCTTCGCCGAACGGAGGTCCTAAAATGAATATATATCTATTGAATTTTTTAAACCTTTATTTAGTGAAGAGGTAAAGAAGCTCATAGTCTGCTCCACTAGTTAAAAAATATTGTTTTATATTTTTATTCGATACATGTTTCGAATATACCCTCATCTTTAGTGGAAAAATATTTATTTTATTTATTTATCAAAAAGAAAATATCTTACGTAAACGCCCCGCCCCTTGCTATAAACTCGCAAAAAAAATCAATAAAGTCTTACCAGAACTGATAACTTTAAAAACCAAGTATGCAATTAAAAATTCATTTCAATTTATTGATAAAACTAAGAACCTTTGATGTAAACAGTTTTTTTACGTCGATTCCTCTGCAAGAACTCAAAATTATGATGAAATATATCAACAAAAAGATGGACTCCCAACGGGCTCACCTATTTCTCCTCTATTGTCGGAAATTTATATGGCTAACCTAGAAAATTATATTTTTAGCTCAAATAATCATCTAGCTAAGAATGTTTTTTTTATTGGAGCAGATATGTAGACGATGTTTTTTGCATCTGGGATAGCACAGAGAGGAATTTCTTCAATTTTCTAAACTCAATAAATAAAAATATTCAATTCACAATGGAGAAAAGTCAAAATACATTATTAATTTTTTCACGGTTAAGAAAATTAAAAACAAATTAGAGTTTCATATATACAGAAACCCCACGGCTACAGATACTACCCTATACTAACATCCAAACAGTCAAAGAACACAAGACAGTTATTTTAAACAATGTAAAAAAAAAACTCTTGCTTGGATTTATTCAAAGATCTTACAAACTCCAGATAGAATTGTTTACATTTGAAGTCGACGTAAGGACTGTAAACGTGCACTCCCCACCTTGCTGTTATGCTTGCAGCATAGCCAGATTGTCCAATTTATCGCTAAGGTATCTGCAAAATCCCAATTAAAAATTTGTGAATTTGACAATTGCAACTGGTTTAAGGTTAATCCGCAATTGCTTTTAAAATAAATTTATTTCCCAATAATTTTAATATAAATTGTGAATAGGCCTTGAGAGATTTAGAAAAAAAATATTATTATTATACATAAAAGTTTGAAATAAACCGACTGCACTCTGACAACATCAAGTTAAAAGATACTACGCTCGATGGCAAACGATCAAACTTTATCAATGGATCGCATTATAGTAAAGAATACACTGTTGCTACTCGCTGCTAACCGCTTTTAAGGGACTGTTTATATACTTGGTTGTTTTTAATTTTTTTTTGTGAGTATTGGTGAAAAATCGTCTTTATTATAAACAATGATGGTGCTTTCATGTATAGTTTGTAAAAGAGTGGATCATTTAAGCAAGGATTTATCTTTTCTTTGGTAAGTATGGTTATGTTTTAATATGATTGTATTGATATGATTTCTGACTAACCATTGACGTTTAAAAGGTTATGGACCGGTCCGTGGTGCTAGTCCGGGCAAAAAGCAGTCGAGTTGGTTTATTTCTTAATATAAATCTTGCATTTACAAGATGGTTGAGTCTTGTGCGGCCATAAAATACTTCACTAGAAGATGCAATGGTCTTAAATTAAAATTTCACAGGTTAGTAAATATATTTAGAAAGTTGATTTTGAGTTTGCATCACCCATTCCGTTTCTCCCTCCTTGCTAATTGGCCACACCCAATGCATGTGAGCAGGTAATAAACTAAAGATAGATGACCAGAGTGCAGTTGGATTATTTCACGATTTATTTGATACCTTTAAGTATAATAATATTATTTTAAAGAATCATCCTTTTCACAGTTTATAGTAAAATTATTAGAAATAAACTTATTTTAAGAGCAATTGCGGATTAACCTTAAACCAGTTGTAATTGTCAAATTTACAAATTTTTAATTGGGATTTTGCAAGATGTCTTAGTGATAAATATGACAATCTGGCTAGAAATATACACTTTTATATCTGGAGAGTATCATCCAGTAATGAATACACCAAAAATATTGATTCTAAGCATAAATAGTTAAATCCATCCTTGGATACACTGTATATAAAAACTGGATCAATATTTCTATCTTTTTTATAAATATCCAATATTCGAAACTACACTTTTTGAATAGATAATATAGTTAAACGTAAAGAATCTCAAAGTAAATTATACGCCCTTGTTGGGCTTTTTGCCCAGACTAGCTCCGCTCCGAAACGAGGAAGGCCGCTCCATAACCTTTTAAACGTTATTGGATTTAACCAGACTTCAACATTGTTGCCATTAGCGAGACCAACATGTTTTTGTCACTCTTCCACCCATTACTGATTTTCAATAACATTTCAAACAATCACAAACTCACTTTCCAACAGATTTATGAATGGAGTGTTGGCCCTGTGGATTTATTAGAACAACTTGAAATCAAAAAATCCATGAAAAATAATCTCATTCACTGTACCAATATGACCAACAAAATTTCCACAACACCCCAATAATTGATAAATTATTAGAATCTTTACAGCAGGGACTTCCCAAACCTTGAGCATAATATAAATTTAAATAAGGTTTATAATAGACTAGGTAATAAAAATAGACATTATAAATATTGTACACGAAATGCAAACTTTAGTATACAAATGATACTCTTGAAAAACCTCTAATAAGACGAAACATATATCTAGAGATAACTCTAATATAACCTGAAGAATTGAAAAGCAATAAGCGTGTTAATTATAAATACAGGGTGTTATGGAAATGATTTATTATATTTAAATGGGTGACTCCTAGAGAAAGTCTACATACTTCTTTTTTTAAAATCGAAGATCTAAATACTAAGGTAAAACCCATTTTTACCCACGCCCCGTTCCATCTGGATTCACTTAGCAATAATGTGGGTCACTAGAGTATACTAACAGTGTTGTCAGATCACACCGCGTGTCTCGCCCTTGGTGGAATACTGGCGGCGCGCCCTTCATACTTCAGTATGTTTCGCGACTGGAGAATGGAACGACGTCGTATCGAGGGCTCCACGTGCTTGACGTATACGAATTTTAAACGTTTTGTTAGTTGTAATGCCCGATTTTTTCTTTGTTGTGAAATAATTCATAATAAGAAATGTTGTGTGTGATTTCAAATTTGTGTGATTTTATCTACCGTTGATTCTGTTGAAAAACATACTTTTTGTGTTTTATTATTTTATGGAATTTAATTATAAAACGGATTATTTTAAAATAAGATCGAACGTAAGAGAGTATGTACCCTAAAATTGTAGTTTTATTTGTCGAAAAAGTTTGAAAAAGAAGCGATAACGCGCGTCAAAGACGTCTTGTTGTCAAAAACTGAACACGTGCGTTTAGAATTCTGTGTTGCAATATGACAACATCGCTATAAGGCGCTAACCTCTTTTGAACCTCGAGAGTGCCTCAATAAAATATTGATTGCGAAGGGCCTCAGGAGCGGCCGCGTAAATTTTGAGATTTCATATAAAGTGTATATTTTCTTCAATTTATTTTCATCTCGGGATTTGCCGGTTTAAATATAATACGTCATTTCCATAACACCCTGTATACAAAAAAATAAAAATAAATATTGACAATTCATGGTATGGTATTTCAGGACTTTAAAAAAAACTTACCGTCCATAAAGGGTGGCCCGTCAGGCCCGAAACGACCAGGTCCGTCGGCGCCGAATCTTCCAAAGGGCGGACCATCGGGCCCAAATAGACTTGGCGGCCCTTCATGTCCGAAGGGTTCAGCACCGTCCGCCCTAAAATGCCCCCCTTCATTTGGTTCGAAAGCACGTCGCCCTTCACCACCGAAGGGACCCTCCATTGGCGGGACAAACTCTTCTCCCGCTGGCCCTTCATCTCTTGGGGACGCTCTACCAATCTCGGTCGTCGGCGGAGGTCCCGAAAAATCCGGCGGAGGTCCCGAAAAATCGGGAGGTGGTCCCGAAAATTCAGGAGGCGGGCCCGTGAAGTCGTTCGTCGATTCAGCAGCGGGCGGCGTCCTCAGCTCCGGAGGACTGAGGTTCCTGCCCTCTTTAACGACCGGCGACCTGAAGTCCGGCTCTTTATCGTCGCCCTTCTTTAAATCTATCCGACCGAGAGGTTCTTTTCTAGGTTCCTCGGCGGCCGAGCCGAATGATTTGTCGGCTTCGCCGACCTTGGGCGGCGGCTCGAAGAGGAACGCGTCCTTCGGACCGTCACCGGGAGGTTTTCGATCTCTCGAGGACGACCTCATGTTGCTTTCCGGCTCGTCGAATTTCATTCCCGCCATTTCTTTGAGTCGATCGTTAAGAGTCTTTTCTCTTTCGTTCTTATCGCGGGAATCCAAGGAGTCTCTACGACCCAACGGTCCGTCGCGACGATCGCCACGATTCGAAGGTCCGTCCCGACGATCCGCGGGTCCTCCACGACGATCGTAAGGCGCGTCTCTGCCGCGATCTTCCCTTCGATCGGGCGGTCCCCAACGGTTGACGCGCTCCCTGTCGCCCGCGCGTCTCTCCCTCCCGTCTCTGTCGCGGCCGCGCCCGAATTCTCTGTCTCGGTTGTTGTCTCGACCGTCGCGGTCTCTGTCGCGGCGATCGCGGTCGCGACTATTGAGACGGCCTCCGCCTCTCTCGTTCCTGTCTCGGTCTCTGTAAGGAAATAAAACGGATAGTAGCGAGACACTCGATTGTATTAAGATATTTGGGTGGGATCATAGACAAAGGAAGAGAGGGGACGAATAATTCCGGTTTACGGGCCGTCGCAGAAAGTGTTACCTAAAATTGATCGGCCGCCATTGATAGGGAGCCAGACAATCGAGGTGGCACCAAATGTATTTTGGTGATTTGTGGCGAGAAGAGCTATTATAAGAATTCAGTTTATTTACAGAAAATTGGTGAATTGTTGTGCCTATAGCTGTAAAAGCCGTTATGAACGAAAGAAGCTTGGAATTACTTCCCATCGGTAAATATTCAAATTGTATTTTTTGCATGCATTTATTTTATATTAGATATCTCCCTTGTAAGTTTAGCAGTATATATTATTTGAAACTATGATTAAGGCTATAGTTAAAGCTACCTTCCTTTGTAATTTGTACTAGATTTGTTGCACTTTTCATTCAAGATTTCTAATTAGAACCAGGTAATTGCCCTTGGAGAGGGTGTGTCACTCAATGGCGTACCTGCATGATTTGTATATTTTGACAAAATTAAATTATTTCATATTTAATTTTGGTTAATTATTAGTGAAAGCATTATATTATTTCGAATGTATACCAGTGTTATTTTTTTAAAGAAAGCGATTAACGTTTGTCTTGAATCGTTGAAGGTCATAGTCTTTGAGAAACACGACTTCAGGCGAAGGTCGTTTCACAAGGATGGCGTCCTGTTAAAACTTATTTTAAACCACTAAGCTCACACATTGTTGTATTGTTTTTAGATTTCCGAATGATCCACAAAAAGCAAACATTTGGGTGCAGAACATGGGACACCTTCTCCTGCCTACAGGATTTGTTCAGAGCATTTTGAGAAGTCCTTTTTTATAAAGTCGAGGAAAGAGTTCGATTACTTGGAGGTGCTGTGCCAACAATATTTTCAAAACTACCAGTAATTACATTTTGTTGCTTCTTTGTAATAAATTTTGAATCGACCAATTTTGCTTTTTATCTTACATTTTCCCTAAAGTTGAAAGATATTTAAATTTCACAACCTTTCCTATATGAAATTATATTTTTGGCTAATAAAATTAATATTTACTAAGCATTCATAAATTATTGAGAAGCAGAAGAACATTTGTACTCGGTAAGGGACACAATATACAAATTCAATTCAATAAAAATTTTACTTCCATATTCCATAAATAATAATTTTGTACGGGGATAATACTAAGAAAATATTCATGTAACGCCACTGCTAAATCCGATAAGGAGCCAGGCGGTAACAAAATAGCTTCTGGTTTTACGCGTCCTCTCTCTTCCTTTGTCTATGGGTGGGATATACCCCGGTTCACCCTCGTCAGTGTTGCCAGATTAGGTGAAATGTCACCGGAACTGCTGATTTTGGGAATAATAGCAACACTGACCCTCGTGTACCGAGTAACATTCGCTCTAGCTTACCTGGGAGAAAACGGCTCTTTCGGAGGCCTGTTGGTAAAAAAAGGAAGTCACTATAGAAACTAGTGTTGGAAAAAACCGATGATTTTAATAATCGAGTACTTGATGCTCGAGCGAGATTAATAATCGAGTGAATCGCTTGAAATTCCAATTCACCAAGCGATGACGTCACCGACTGCTCGACCGGCAGCCTAGTCGTTTACAAGTGATCAGGTAGGGTATTTAGCAGGCACGTAACTACGGGCGGGCACAGGTTTAGCTAAAGAATGGTAGTAGCCACCAAAAAAATTCCAGAGATGTATTTATTTGTGAATAATGAATTTTTACCACGTGTCTCGATACCAAACAAAAAAAAAACTGCAAAAAATCACCCAAATATGTATTTATTGTTCGGGTTTATTTTTGTGCGTTTTTAACCCGAACAAAAAGTATTACCAAAAGTTATTTTTCTTCACATCTTTTTCAATCTACGAGCATAAAATAAGTAGATATTTAAAATGGCTTGTCAAATCCTTCCACTTTAAATTATCAGGTGCCCACTGTATGTCCTTCAAAAATGTAGCCTTAGTTACGCGACTGGCAAAATAAGAAAATAGGTGATTATTTTTTTAAATTCATGTTTATAGTTACCTAAAAGTTCCTGTTTAAATTTAAGAATGTTTACTTTTGGTTACCAAAATATTTTTGAACAGAAACAAAAAGTTATAAAATTTCCACAATTTTTATTTAGAAAAAACCCGTAACATGTTTCGGCACACGGTGCCTTCTTCTGACGGAATAAATATAAATGTGGTAAAATTTGATTTAAATATCTTAGTAGGTACAAGATGGAACGAACGATTTTATGGTATGAGGTTTACACTAATCTTAATAATTATACCCAACAGAAGGGTAATATATATGCTAATGTTACAAATAGGATTAGGAATTAGGAATTTACACCTATTTGTAACATTAGCATATATATTACCCTTCTGTTGGGTATAATTATTAAGATTAGTGTAAACCTCATACCATAAAATCGTTCGTTCCATCTTGTACCTACTAAGATATTTAAATCAAATTTTACCACATTTATATTTATTCCGTCAGAAGAAGGCACCGTGTGCCGAAACATGTTACGGTTTTTTATAAATAAAAATTGTGTAAATTTTATAACTTTTTGTTTCTGTTCAAATTTATAATGGATTTCCATCAAGTATCGGCTAAATCAATCAATTTTACCAAAATATTTGTCGATACCTATGTTTTGTTAACTATTTTGCTCGTTTCCTTATTTTCCATTAACATTTTCTATAATGTATGTTATTTTTAAGAAGTCTTCTTGAGTTTAATAATAAAAGTTCCTGTTTAGATTTAAAAATGTTTACTATAAGATTACCAACGAATTTTTCTATATATTTTGTTAACCATTTTGTTCGTTTTGTTATTTTTCATTGACAATTTCTATTATTATGTTATTTTTGAGAAGTTTTCTCGAGTTTATAGTAAATAAAAATTTAAAAATTATATCCTTTAATTTTTTAATATTTACAATCGGATACCTAAACTACGCCGCTGGCTAGCCAATTAAATCAAAACTTTACAAAACTCATGTCGCGATGACTCCGCTAAGGGATTCGGCATACTTTCTTATATGCACCTTCTCGTTTATGTGCCTTTAAGAAAGACGTATGTCGTGTACCTGCTCAGCGTCAAACTCGAACGTCGCCAATCGGATGGCGCGGCGCGTAGACCGAAGATCGTCTATCAATTGACCGGCGATATTTTTCAGTTTTTCGCCTGAATTTATAACTAGAGTATTTCCTATCGAGCGAAAAACTGTTCGAATATACGAGCGGTTTTTTAACTCTATCACACTACAGCGGAACATTTCCGCGGGCGTCAAGCCAAGCTCGGGTATCGAGTGAAAGATAATAAGTGACGAGCGACGGTTTTCGCCTGAATATATAATTCGAGCGGTTTTTTTTAATAATCGAGCGATCACGGTTATTTCAATAATCGAGCGATCAAGCGGTTTTTCGCTCGAGCGATCACAACACTAATAAAATCGTGTATGGGTTTCCTCCGCCACAAAAATTACTTTGATTTTTTTTATTTTTAAATTTTTGGTTATTTGTTTATGATACTCGATAAAACAATGTTCTGAATTATTGTGAATAAAATTGAAAAACTGCAATACTTTCTATAAAAATTTGTATCTTCTTTTAAAGAGCAGATAATGACGTGAACCAAAAAACATTGCGTTAAGAAAAGGTGACACTTCGAAACAAAACAGAACGAAGCCAAATTCTACCGCTCAATTTTTCCACACGGCGCACACAAGCGAATTTCAGGTAAAGATTGTTTCACTTAACGAATCTTAAACAAAATTACATTATTCTTTGCAATTTAAGAAACGAGGAGTATTTAGAAAAACGCTAATCCAAAATTTCTCCACACCAGAATGTAGAATGACCTTATATTTAATTTCTTCGGGAATAGCATCTAGGCTTGTATTTGGTTCAAATTCCTTTAATTCTGACACAGGATCTGGTAAGAATTGAGGCCCGTGCCCCTACGCTTTGAGACTGGCGTCAGCAAATCCACGGAGAAGAAAAAGATATCTGGGAATATTTCAGTTCGACAAGCGAGAGATATTTTCCATGAACCGATTCCATGCTGAAAGAAATTGTACATTTAATGCGTCATCCCAATTTAATTTAGAAAGCCAAATTTTCTGCATGAAGATTTTTGCCTTTACTATAACTGGACCTATGAGTCCGAGAGGATCAAACATTTGACCAATAGTCGAAAGAACTTGTCGTTTTGTGACTGAAATATGACTTTCGTTTTTTTGATACGGAAATTGAGAAATGGCCCGAAGCAGGGTTCCAAGAGATTCCTAAGACCTTATTAGATATATTTTCGACTTTTAACTCATAAGATTCTTGATTATCGATTTTAAGAATATTTTGAAGAAACTGAGAAGAATTAGAAATCCATTTGTGTAGTTGAAAGTTAGCAGAATTTAGTACTGTACTTAACTACATACAAAGTTCCTTTAATACTTCCAAATCGACTGCTAAAGAGTAAATCGTCAATGTACGTGAACAATTCGCGAAAAACCGGAACAAGAGCACAGAACAAAAAACCGGAACAAAAGCGCAGAACAAAAAACCGGAACAACAAGACCGGTTTCCGTTAAGGGCCAGGTGCTGGGGGGAAGATTAAAAAATATACACGATTCTGTCGAAATTCGCCTGTGTGCGGCGTCAAGAAATGAATGGTAAACAGTAACTTTCGTTTCCGCCTGTATAATGATCCACATTTTTTGAAAACCAAATTCCAGTCTAACATTCCGCGACACAAGTAAGTAGTGCTAAAAAAAATCCCCAAGATCGCAAAACAATTTAAAACGTTACACAAACGCGACGTCGTCCGGCATTTCATGTCGGGCAGCGTAAAGTAATTCACCTGTTCTGATCCCTATCGCGACTCCTACTCCTCCTCCTGCTCCTTTCGCTGCTCCTATCCTCCCTCCTATCCCTATTATCGCGCCCGCCGTCTCTCCTGCCGGGCGACAACCGTCCCTCGTCCCGTCTACCGTCCCTGTTGAAGCTCATGGAAGCCTGGAGCTGTTCGCTGAGCAGCGGCACTATCGGCTTGTTGCTCCCATGTTCTGGAAAAATACGAAATAACATTTAAAAAAAACCGACTTCTTTGCGATCTGCCGTTGGAAAATTACCGGCGTCCTCCATCTCCACGTCCATGTTGTCCTCCATGCCGTGCAGCGGAGGGGGCGGCTGGTTCATGGGCGGATGGGGCGGCATCGTCAAAGGCTGCCCCGCCAGATTCATCAGCGATTCGCTGAGATTGCGCAACTTGCTGTCGGTGGTGGGGGGAGGCGTGGGCTTATTGTCCTGGGGAGGGGGTAAGGAGGGCATGAAGCCCGGCGGGCCTGCAATAAATCCAAAAATTATAAATAATAAATTTTATTTACACACGTGGTTTTAAACAAAAAAAAATCGCAAGTTACCCTGGAAGGGCGAGCCGAGGCCCAAGCCCATCATCGAGGGCGGCATATTGGGCGGCGGAACCCCGATCGGCAGATTGCCCATGTTGGCCATGTTGCCCATGTTCGGTATCATCCCCAAGAACCTGTTGTTCAGCTGGAACGGATTGACCATCGGTAGCAGGGGCGGTTGTAGCATATTCGAAGGGGGCAGGGGCGGCGGCTGGCTGGTGTCGATCGTCGATTGGTTCAACGGTTCTCCCACTGCAAATATTTTTTTTTAGCAATTTGACAATAAATATCGGACAAGGTTAGTAACAACGCACCTCCCATCGTCATGAACGACGGCTTCTCGGCGGTGATGACCATCCTTTTCTTGTTCATTTCTTCCATCTTGTCTCTCATCCACGACGGCATCGTGTCTTCATCGATCGTCCCTTAAAAGAAAGCAAAACTATAAAGCGAACAATCCCTTTTTCAATAGTTATACAGGGTGACGTATTATATCTAAACCGGCAATTCCCGAGATGAAAACAAATTGGAGAAAAATATCCAAAAATGGCGCTTTAATTTAATGACCTTATGTCAAACCAAAAATTACCACGTGGTGCCCCCGTCAGGAAGGTAAACAAAGCAACATATGTCAACAGTGTTGTCATATCTTCAGGGTAAACTCTGTAGAAAGTCAATAACCGTTTGACAGATTTCAAGTTGCTTATTTTTCAGGGTACATTATTAGAAACTTTTACGTACAGTTCGCTGGGAAACAATCTCTGATTTTTAAACTTGAACTGACTCGAACGAACCGCCGCGGAGTTTATAAAGGTCAGGTATGTTCTCATTTGTTCAATTCGAACGCACCCGTCAGATCTGGACAACTTAAAAGTTTATAAATGCCACTTACCCTTTAAAAAAAAAAATGCAATTTTATTTACCTTTTCGGACTTATGTAACACCAACTTAATTTATAAAAAAACAAGTACCTAGGTAACTTGAAGAAAAACAAACCGGCACAATAAAAAAACATAACACATATAAGTACCATTCAATTTGAATTAGTATTTTAAAGTGCTACTGTGTAGACAAAAATACGCCCTTATTGTCTGGGAAATAATGTATTTAACATCTAAAAATTTAAAAATAAATAACACGTTGGTTCTCTCGATCGATATCGGCCGGCTTCTTTAAACAGCTGATTGTGGCAATCGGGCTAATATTTAAAAATACAGCGTTGCCACTTTCGATGTTTTATAAGCGACTATCATAAATTGCCGAATTTCCTTCTATAATATTACTTTCCTGTATAATTATAGTCTCGGAAAATGGCAACCGCGCTGGCTCTAGAGAACGGAGATTTCTCGGAAAGAAAGTTCGACGACTGGTCCGAAGACGGACTAGACCATTATTTCAAAGGAGGGTAGTTCCCGTCAATTGTTAACATAATTGTTTCATTTTATCTTTAGTAAAGGGTTAATGGCCCATAGAAATTAGCATTTTTATTATTTCTATTGCGAAATAATCTGGACAGGTCGAAAGGGAAGGGAAACCCGAACAAACCCTTCAAAAATTTTCGAAAAATTTCATCTCACGAAATATCTTCAAAATATTCTTATATACTAAGTTCGGTACGTAGATGTCGAAAAAATGATTAGTTTTTTATTTAAAAGTCTAGAAGTATTTTATTTGTGCGTCAGTCGGTAGGGGCGAAATCGTCGCGTGCAGGGTCGTACTAGAAAATTCATAACTTTTTTCTCTGAAAACATACCCGTCCGCGGTCTGGACAGGTCGAAAGGGAAAGAATGGCTTAAAAACATATTCAAAATTCAAACTAATATATCAGCCACTAAGCGAGATATAAATTTCCAAAATAGATCAATTTTTTTAACTCGTCGGCACTATATTTACTTTCTAAGTAAGCTAAATATTTATTTTTATAACAAACTAAAGTTTTACACTTTTAAACATTTTGGCAACATTGTGCCAGAACATCTGTTGATTAATCAGCTGGGCAATGTAATATGTTCCTATATGAATGTGCCGAGGAGTGACCGGTGGGTTTAGGGGTGAATTACCCCACTTTTTAAACGTTCGATTTGAAAGAAAAAATATGTAGCGCTTCTCTAGGACACCCCAGGAGTCACCCATTTAAATATAATAAGTCATTTCCATAACACCCTGTATTGTGATTTTTTTTATCCGCACGAGGCAACGGAAACACATATAAGAAGACTTACCTCCGTCTTCCAGAGCTTCCAAATCCATCTCCTCCTTAAGCTTAGCCCACGGTATGTAGGAGACGCCCAGATCGCCCTCCCAATAATCCTTTAAATCCTTCCCTTTCACGCCTTTCCCTGGCGCCCATGCCAGCTGAAATGAGTTTTTATTGAAATATTGCATAAAAATAATTGTTTTTGAAGTAGTCCATCTCAAAGTGCAGTGAAATGATGAATTGGGGGGAAAGACACTCATCTGCTCCACTCATGAAACGAGTGAAGCAGATGTTGAGTTTATTTCCCCATTCAGATAAAAATTAGTCGTGTTATGTGAATTCAGGAACGTCACTCGTCTGACTTTGATAGAGCTTCTACTTGGACTTGACAGTTCATGTGCTAGTATTTGACGTGACGAATTTTATCATCTCCTCGACCAGATCGCGAATCGTCGCGTCATTTGATTGAGGAAAAGTTCGCATGAATTTGGATTTAATTGTCTTAATCAAGAACGGTGCGTCTGACGAGAAAAACACAAGAGACCATTTTCGTGTAGAATTGACCAGGCTATTTAAACACGGCAAAATGTCAGTGGCGTACCATTTTTTTTTTGTTGTAAAAACTACCAGAGTTCGTCCGTACTTACCGTAATGGCTTTTCCATGCAAGTTATGGTTCTTGAGCTTGGCCAGACATCTGGCGGCGTCCTGCCTCCGGTGCATCACGATGAAGGCGCAGCCCCGCGGTGGAATCAAATCGATACTGACGATATCGCCGAATTCGCCGAAAGTGTTGGACAGATCGTCCTGGTGCACCAGCTTCGACAGGTGGCCCACCCACAGGGTCGTGCTGCACACTAGAAAAACGGGGACAAAGTGAGAGTTGAAGTCGCGCAACGAGCAACTTCCAGGGATAATTTTCCCTAAAGTTCTCGATTTGGACTCCAAAAGTAAGTCGCCGTCCGGCTGTTCTGTGAAGTTCGATATTCAAAGCTTACCAGTTAAATTTTTTTCTTTAATAATGGGCAATCCCCTCTTCCTTCTCTCTTTATCCTTTTCCGTTTCCTTTTCCTTGTCCTTCTTGTCCTTGTCTTTCTTATCCTTGGATCTAGATCGGTGCCTCCTGCTCCTACACAAAGAAAATATCATAAATTATTAACTATTGATTGATCGATATTAAAAAGAGACCCACCTCGATCTAGATTCGGATCTCCTTCTTCTATCGCGTCCTTTGTCGCGCGATCGGGATCGACTCCTCTTTCTTTTGTAACGATCGGGCGAATGAGAATCGTCATGGTCCAAAGTGATCACCTAAAATTGATACAATAATCAATAATACCCGAAAATTTCACCACTAAACTGCATCCTTGTCCGGAATTTATTGTCGCAGAGCGTATTTCCGAATATCACGAACAAAAAAATCGCGCGGCAACACCGGACCGCTTTAATATTCGAATTAACCAAAGATCTTACAAACTCCAGATAGAATTGTTTACATTTGAAGTGGACGTAAGGATTGTAAACGTGCACTCCCCACCTTGCTGTTATGCTTGCAGCATAGCCAGATTGTCCTATTTATCGCTAAGGTATCTGCAAAATCCCAATTAAAAATTTGTTAATTTGACAATTGCAACTGGTTTAAGGTTAATCCGCAATTGCTTTTAAAATAAATTTATTTCCCAATAATTTTAATATAAATTGTGAATAGGCCTTGAGAGATTTAGAAAAAAATATTATTATTATACATAACAGTTTGAAATAAACCGACTGCACTCTGACAACATCAAGTTAAACGATACTACGCTCGACGGCAAACGATCAAACTTTATCAATGGAAGAAGAATACACTGTTGCTACTCGCTGCTAACCGCTTTTAAGGGAGTGTTTATATACTTGGTTGTTTTTTTTTTTTTTTGTGAGTATTGGTGAAAAATCGTCTTTATTATAAACAATGATGGTGCATTCATGTATAGTTTGTAAAAGAGTTGATCATTTAAGCAAGGATTTATCTTTTCTTCGGTAAGTATGGTTATGTTTTAATATGATTGTATTGATATGATTTCTGACTAACCATTGACGTTTAAAAGGTTATGGACCGGTCCGTGGTGCTAGTCCGGGCAAAAAGCAGTCGAGTTGGTTTATTTCTTAATATAAATCTTGCATTTACAAGATGGTTGAGTCTTGTGCGGCCATAAAATACTTCACTAGAAGATGCAATGGTGTTAAATTAAAATTTCACAGGTTAGTAAATATATTTAGAAATTTGATTTTGAGTTTGCATCACTATGAAAATTCGGTTTGTTTAAGAATATACCAAATGTTTATCCACTTCGTTAGGATACTAAAGGGCCGTAGCCTACGGCAAATTTGGATACATGCCCTTAGAAGGAATAATTATAGTCCAGGTGATACAACAGTTATTTGTGAGAAACACTTCACAAAAGAAGATTATGTAGGTAATGTACATGGGAATAAAATACTGAAGAAAGGAACAGTCCCGTCAAAATATTTTACATCTTTATTTTTCTATATCTAAACAACGTTTGCAGTGTAACAAGTACGTGAAGACAGGTTTTATATAATTTATTTATTTATTTTTATATATTTGATCTAACTTGTTTAGGTACATATTATTTTAATTTACTTATTTAATTAATCACTTTAGTGTACAATATGCCTTAGTGGCTTGTGTGTGCATTACTAAAGTAATATGGTACTATAACTATATGTAACATCGTTTCACAATTAGTGATAAATATGACAATCTGGCTAGAAATATACACTTTTATATCTGGAGAGTATCGTCCAGTAATGAATACACCAAAAATATTGATGCTAAGCATAAATAGTTAAATCCATCCTTGGATACACTGTATATAAAAACTGGATCAATATTTCAATCTTTTTTATAAATATCCAATATTCGAAACTACACTTTTTGAATAGAAAATATAGTTAAACGTAAAGAATCTCAAAGTAAATTATACGCCCTTGTTGGGCTTTTTGCCCAGACTAGCTCCGCTCCGATAGGATGAAGTCCGCTCCATAACCTTTTAAACGTTATTGGATTTAACCTTGTAAGATCTTTGATTTAACCAGACTTCAACATTGTTGCCATTAGCGAGACCAACATGTTTTGTCACTCTTCCACCCATTACTGATTTTCAATAACATTTCAAACAATCACAAACTCACTTTCCAACAGATTTATGAATGGAGTGTTGGCCCTGTGGAATTAACGGTATAATTCATAGACTTACCTCGACGTCGTTGCCGCTATTGGTCTGGCTTCCCCCATATCCGATGTTGTCGTGCGACAAGTCGTAATTTTGCGATATTAGACTGTTGTCACCGGACGGCGGTATAAAATGAAGGCCACCAATCAAACTGGACGTCTGGGACGGCTTGAATTCGCATTCCGCAGCGAATGGAAGGTTCTGAAAAGAAGGAACATAAAGCGTCAGCGGATTTAATCGTAACGGAAATAATATAAAACTCACCGGTACCGTCTGAGCGAGATGTTTATCGAACTCGTCCTCTTGCATCTTCATTTCGTGAAGTTTCTTCATTTTCTCGGCGTCGGCGTCAGACGGCGGAGCAACCGCGCCGGCCAGCGTATTCTGAAGAGTCTGAAGCTGCCTTAAGACCTCGGGATTGGTCAAGAGACTGAAAACAAAAAAGTTACGTTATTCAAATTGCAATTAACAAAACACTATTGACAGTGACTCTTTCCGATTAGACTTGAGGGGTGCAAACCGGGCTTAACCAACCTGGCAACTGGATCAGTAGCGGCGGGAGGTGGAGGGGGAGGTCTGGGACTCGGATTAACCTCCTCCTCGTCATCGTCATAGTCGAAATCGAGCAGTTTCTTGTCGAAATGAACTTGCTCGGGTCTACCCGCTTCGGCGCCTTTCGTCAGCAAACGTTGCAATTGCTGAAGCTGCTGGAGGACGGGGTCTGTCAACGCCTGCAACGAAAACGATGGAAATAGTGTATACAGTGTGTCTAAAAAGTAATAGTACGCAGTAAAACTGCAGATTTCTTGGGTAAAAATATTGCGATTTGGCGAAATTTTACTTAGTTCAAAAGACGATATACAGGGTATCCAAGTGAATTTTTTTTATCTATCTAATTAGTTGGAACCATATGGAAAACTTTTTTATTATTAATTTTACGAAAGAAAGTTATTCTTCATAAAAAGTTCTGCATGGGCTAAAACCTAAGAGGCAACTATCAGATATTAAATTCTTCTAGGCGTATACGAGGTTTGTCAAAAAATATGTATTTTGCCCAAGAGCACAAAACCACGTTTAAATATGCAGTTCAGCCCATTTACGATGAAAAAATAGGTTTTGCTATTTTTTAATAATTTTTCTGCATTATTAATTAATTACGAATGAAGAAGAACATTTATCTCTTGTAATTATTGAAAACAAACACCGTTTCGTTTCTTAATTTTATCTAACAATGTTGCTATTTAAACACGTCCGTAATGAATGCATATGCATTTTTATTGCAAATAAGAAAACACATACAAATAATAAATTGTGTAACTAATAGTGTTGGGAAAATCCGATGATTTTAATAATCGAGTACTTGATACTCGGCCGATTTTAATAATCGAGTGAATCGCTCGAAATTCCAATTCACCAAGCGATGACGTCACCGACTGCTCGACGCCAGCCTAGCCGTTTACATGTGATCAGGTAGGGTATTTAGCAGACACGTAACTACGGGTGGGTACAGGTTTAGCTAAAAAAATTGTAGTAGCCACCAAAAAAATTCCAGAAATTTATTTATTTGTGAATAATGAATTTTTACCACGTGTCTCGATACCAAACAAAAAAACTGCAAAAAATCACCAAAATATGTATTTATTGTTCGTGTTTATTATTGTGCGTTTTTAACCCGAACAAAAAGTATTACCAAAAGTTATTTTTCTTCACATCTTTCTCAATCCAAGAGCATAAAATAAGTAGATATTTAAAATAGCAAATTCTTCCACTTTAAATTATCAGGTGCCCACTGTGTGCCCTTCAAAAATGTGGGCATAGTTACGCGACTGGCAAAATAAGAAAATTGGATATTATTTTTTTAAATTCATGTACTCATGTATTCATAGTTACCTAAAAGTTTAAGAATGCTTACTTTTGGTTACCAAAAAATTTGTCGAGACCTATGTTTTGTTAACTATTTTGCTCGTTTTCTTATTTTCCATTAACATTTTCTATAATGTATGTTATTTTTAAGAAGTCTTCTCGAGTTTAATAATAAAAAGTTCCTGTTTAGATTTAAAAATGTTTACTATAAGATTATCAACGAATTTTTCTATATATTTTGTTAACCGTTTTGTTCGTTTTGTTATTTTTCATTAACAATTTCTATTATTATGTTATTTTTGAGAAGTTTTCTCGTGTTTATAGTAATTAAAAATTTTAAAATTATATCCTTTAATTTTTTAATATTTACAATCGGATGCCTAAACTACGCCGCTGGCTAGCTAGTTAAAACAAAACTTTACAAAATGCATGTCGCGATGACTCCGCTAAGGGATTCCGCATACTTTTTTATATGCACCTTCTCGTTTATGTGCCTTTAAGAAAGACGTATGTCGTGTACCTGCTCAGCGTCAAACTCGAACGTCGCCAATCGGATGGCGCGGCGCGTAGACCGAAGGTCGTCTATCAAGTGACCGGCGATATTTTTCGGTTTTTCGCCTGAATTTATAACTAGAGTATTTCCTATCGAGCGAAAAACTGTTAAAATATACGAGCGGTTTTTTAACTTGATCACACTACAGCGGTACAATTCCGACGGCGTCAAGCGAAGCTCGGGTATCGAGTGAAAGATAATAAGTGACGAGCGACGGTTTTCGCCTGAATAGATGACACGAACGGTTTTTTTAATAATCGAGCGATCACGGTCGAGTGATCAGGAATAGAAATTTAATTTTCACTCATTCCACTAATGCCTCGACATTTCCACATTTCTGGAGAAATGATAAGGAAGTTATTAAGGAAATTTGTCGATAGAGCGATGAAATGTATTGAACGAGAGGGTGGATATGTCGAGGCATTAGTGAAATGAGTGAAAATTAAATTTCTATTTATTTCTAGTGTTAGTGACACAATTTATTATTTGTATGTGTTTTCTTATTTGCAATAAAAATGCATATGCATTCATTACGGACGTGTTTAATGATTCTTAGATAAAATTAAGAAACGAAAAGGTGTTTGTTTTTAATAATTAGAAGAGATAAATGTTCTTCGTTCGTAATTAATTAATAATGCAGAAAAATTATTAAAAAATAACAAAACCTGTTTTTTAACGTAAACGGGTTGAACTGCATATTTAAACGTGAATTTTAGTTCTGATCAACTTTTTTCGATATCGTCAAAAATAAAAGGTACTTTGCTCTTTTGGGCAAAAGTCATATTTTTTGACAAACCTCGTATACGCCTAGAAGAATTTAATATCTGATAGTTGCCTCTTAGGTTTTAGACCATGCAGAACTTTTTATGAAGAATAATTTTCTTTCGTAAAATTAATAATAAAAAGTTTTCCATATGGTTCCAACTTACGGAGTCATACTGTATAATGGTAATGTGTTGGGGAGGGTTGCTCGGAGCGACATTGACACGCCACACCATTTTTTTGGGTAAAAGTTATGAGAAACTGGATATTTTTAACAAAAACATAAATACACTAAAGCGCAAAAAAGTTGCACTTGTGCGTGTCGCAGCGAGCGCCCTCTACAGTCTACATCAAAATTGTTAACAAATTCAAATTTTTCGCCCCGAGAAGCCCAAAATTACAAAATTGTATGCAAAAATATTGGTTAAAAAATAAGTTAGTTAAAAATTTTTTTTTTCATTTGAATACCCTGTATCTTTTGAACTAAGGCATATATATCGCAATATTTTACCCAAAGAATCTGCAGTTTTACTGTGTACTACTTGTGTGTGTGGGACACCCAGTATAAAGTATACAGGGGGGGGGGGGGGAAAGAATGCCGCAACGCATCTGTCTAAATAAGTTGTTTCATATCTTAAACCTAGTGAAAAATGCGATACAAATAAAACGAATCGATCAGAAAACGTAAAAAATAGTGCAAGTTCGTTCGTATTTTCAGTATTATTTAGTTATTAGGCTCCACTACAGCAATAGAGAAAAGAACTTGGCTATATTTTACTTCCTCTGTTTAAGTACCGTTCACAATACAATAGTATGGTCTGATTCATACTGCATTTTCAGACACTCTCTGAAATCATATTTTTTAACATACAATACAAGAAAATAGACCTTTTTTGCAACGAGTTTAATCAGAATTAGATGGTTTTATCACAGAGACGAGGAGTCAAGATAAAAACACACAAGGCGTTATAAGTATAAGTCATTACAACCTCGACCAAACACCTTGTACATGACTAACTGTGTATTTAGTTAAAAGCTTCGTACCACGTCTGTCTGTGGTTCTTATGATAGTCCAGCCATTCGCAAATTCAGAAGAATAATTTTATAATTTATGTCAAACGTATGTTTGGGAAATAACAAAAAAAATTCCAAAAAAATCAATTGGGAGCAAATCGAGCTTCCTCAAATGGCGGTACCTTATAAAATTTGTATTTCGCTTCTAAAATGTTCGATTAATGATTTTAAAACGAAGGAATATGATTTGTCGCGTCAAAGTCACGCGATACAGAGGTTTCGATATACAGGGTGTTCCTTAATGACGTGCTAATATTTCAGGGTGTGATTCCTTAGGTCATTTTATAAAGAAAAGTTTATATGAACATATGTTCGCAAGGGCTTAAATTTTTTGCTACAGGGTGTTGAATTTTTATTGTTTAAATGGTTATTTTTTAATATCTCTGAAAGTACTTTAGATATTACTTTCAATTTTGGTGTGTGTTAATAGGATATAGAACCACAAATTCTAGTTAGAAAAATCATTCAATTGTTCCACCAGTGGCGTCCCTGCAAACATGTCCTTTGATATTTTTTACAAAAAAGATGGTACGCCACTGATATTTATCCATGTGGATATTTTTTCTGATTACCCTGGTCAATTATACATGAAAACGGCCTCTTGAGTTTTCCACGTCAGACGCACCGTTCTTGATTAAAACCACTAAATTCATATTGAAACTCATTATTATTAACATTGATCAAATAATTAACGATAAATTTTGTTTTATAAAAATTGTTGGAAAATGGCCACCTTCACTTAAAAGACATGCTTCCGCCCGTCTTCGCATCGAATTGCCCAGTCCAACAATTTTTATAACACAAAATTTATCATCAATTATTTTATCAATGTTAATAATAATGAGTTTCCATATGAATTTAGTGATTTTAATCAAGAACGGTGCGTCTGACTAGAAAAACTCAAGAGACCGTTTTCATGCAGAATTGACCAGGCTTATCAGAAAAAATATCCACATGGAAAAATATCAGTGGCGTACCATCTTTTTTGCAAAAAATATCAAAGGACATGTTTGCAGGGACGCCACTGGTGGAACAATTTGATAATTTTTATAACTAAAATTTGCGGTTCTATATCCTATTAACACATACCAAAATTGAAAATAATATCTAACGTAGTTTCGGAGATATTAAAAAAATAACCATTTAAACAATAAAAATTCAACACCCTGTAGCAAAAAATTTAAGCCGTTGCGGACATATGTTCATATTAGCTTTTCGTTATAAAATGACCTAAGGAATCACACCCTGAAATATTAGCACGTAATTAAGGAACACCTTGTATAACGATTATGTTAAGACCAGTTTAGAATACGAGACAGATGGGACTGTGTTTTGGCCAGGCCTGTATAATACGAAAAATTAACAGAAACCCATTTATAGAGTGTACCAAAATGCAATAAAACATACAGCATGAACCATATTAAAATAAGGTCATTTGGCTTCATATTTTAAAATACAAAAAAAAAACGGACATCTTTTCAGAAAATAAAATTATCGTCTTTTTTAAATTTGCAATATGATTTTGATCAAAATAATAGGCCAAGATCAAAATAATTTAATATAAATCTAAAAAACTTTTTTACCGTTTTTTTTTTCAACAAACCCAACATAATAAATTAATTTCGCACCCCATTATCGGTATTTATTTAAATTACAACGTTTCAACTGTAATATCGCCGGCCGTCGTCAGGTTTATTCATTCCTGATGACGACTGGATTTACTGAAACGTTGCGATTTCAATAAATACAGATAATGGGAAAGTGCAAAATGCAACTATATTCCAAATATATCATTTTTTTGGTAATAAAACGATGAACTTTCATTATTGTACCATGCCAACCGTTTCGACATCCGAGACTTTAATGTCGTAATTGTTTTGACGACACAGTATCTTCATTGTCATAATTGTCCGAACAATTATAACAATTGCCGCAGCGTTTTCTTTTTTTGGATGGTAAAAGCGAACACTGACTTTATTTTTATCGTCCGAAGAACCATTTGAAGAAGACCTACTGTGTTTATAGCATCTGAAGATGGTACCATATTGCCCGAAACAATTCCCATGGTACAATATAAATTTAGGGAAGATTTCTGCATATTTTACCACCTGGACTTTTATAACTTTCGGCCGTACCTTATAAATTATCCTCATTTTGCTAGTAAAAGCCCGAGACCAACGATCGAGGACCGTTATAGTCGAAAACCGTCGATTATAGTTAAAAGTTTGTCTTTCATTCGACATTGTAAAATAGAGGAATTTGCTTTGTTGAGTCACAGTCACATAACAGATAACAAAAACGTCGACGATAAGATATACTCTCAGTTTAGGCTGTGAGCTAGATGCAACTTTCTTTAGGCCATGCCTGTACCGGGTGTCCCACTAAGAATGGCTCTCGGCCGTATCTCTGAAAGTGTTAGTCGTATGGCTTGCGGAAAAATTTTTTAATATGAAAAGTGATCATAAGAAATTGCTGGAAATTATTTTCAAGTTTCTCAGTCGAGCGCTAGAGGGCGCAACCGTAACGGTAAATCCGTTAATCTTAGTTTTTTCAAAAGTTGCCGCGTTAAGGTATATTGAAAATAGCATTTTCGTATACTTTAAGGTTTTATGAAGAAAATTTACTTATAACATATTTTTGTCACTTTTAAAATAAAGTGGTGGGGGAAGGTTGAACATTATTTTAAATAAATGCCTACAACTCCGGGTTGGCTCAACAGAATTTAGTGAACTTTGTTTTGTTAAAAAGAGGTTCTCTTAGTCTATACTTTACTGTATAAACTATGACAATATGACTTTTAAAGTAGGCGCTAGAGAGAGCTATTTTACAACTTAACAAACATTGCGCATTTTTTCAAAAATTTTAAATACAACAGTATATTTAATTTTACTTCATCACAAAGATTAATAAAAGCCTAAAAAACTGGCGAAAACCACAACTTGATATCTTTTTTCAAACCGGAGATATTAACAAGAACAAAAATAAACACGGAAAAATATGATTTATTTAAGTTTCAACGGTACAGGTTTTTTCAAAGGTCAAATAAAAACTTTGACGTGAAAGCACCTAATATTAAATTAGATTTTGTTTTTCCAAGGCCTATTTGACTTTTGAAAAAACCTGTACCGTTGAAACTTAAATATAATCATATTTTTCCGTGTTTATTTTTGTTCTTGTTAATATCTCCGGTTTGAAAAAAGATATCAAGTTGTGGTTTTCGCCAGTTTTTTAGGCTTTTATTAATCTTTGTGATGAAGTAAAATTAAATATACTGTTGTATTTAAAATTTTTGAAAAAATGCGCAATGTTTGTTAAGTTGTAAAATAGCTCCCTCTAGCGCCTACTTTAAAAGTCATATTGTCATAGTTTATACAGTAAAGTATAGAGTAAGGGAACCTCTTTTTAACAAAACAAAGTTCACTAAATTCTGTTGAGCCAACCCGGAGTTGTAGGCATTTATTTAAAATAATGTTCAACCTTCCCCCACCACTTTATTTTAAAAGTGACAAAAATATGTTATAAGTAAATTTTCTTCATAAAACCTTAAAGTATACGAAAATGCTATTTTCAATATACCTTAACGCGGCAACTTTTGAAAAAACTAAGCTTTACGGATTTACCGTTACGGTTGCGCCCTCTAGCGCTCGACTGAGAAACTTGAAAATAATTTCCAGCAATTTCTTATGATCACTTTTCATATTAAAAAATTTTTCCGCAAGCCATACGACTAACACTTTCAGAGATACGGCCGAGAGCCGTTCTTAGTGGGACACCCGGTACAATGCTGAATATTAATAACAAAAAACCCCCATTTTGTACAGCCATCAGTTTGAAAACTAATATATAATTTTATCCGCTCGGTATCTTAACCGACACATGAAAAACTGAGCTTTAAAAATATATTTTTTTATCACGTCTGAAATTACCTTACAACGTTCTGAAACATGTCTCATTATCGATCATGGCGACAAGCAAAAAATGTATTTTTTGGAATATAGTCACGAGATAACCACTAGCTAAATCACAGTTAACTGTAGGTTTAACTAGTAGTAGTCAGGGGTTTACGAACGCTGGTATGGCGTGTAAAGTAGAAATAACAGGAAGAAATATTTACACACACGGTGTTTAATGACTGGTGTATATCCATCAATGTATTTCCATTGATTTCAGAGGTCCGTTACCTAAGTTTTTCGATGATCGATTTATTTGAATTATTTATAATGAAATTTTAACACAGGAAATATAAGGAATTACTACTTTACACGCCCTTAAGGCCCAGTTTTTAATGCGTCTTTAATTACCAAACGCACGAGATAAATTAGATTTCACTCCTGTACATTGAAAACCGGGCCTAACTTTTCCTTATAACTAAAATGTCGAATAATAGCAAGAAAATTTAAAAATGTGTACTTATTTGTAAAATAGTTTAACGCATTATCAGTTATTATCTAAAATATATATTTTTTTAAAAACGTTGAAACGAAATTAGTAGGATAGGTCTACACTGTGAATTTATTCGGGACTCTACAGGGTGGCTCACAAAAAAACGGAAACATTGTGGTCTTGTGCAGAATTAATTGCAAATAATTCAAAGTTTTAGAGAAAAAAAATCATTCTTTAGATTTAATACGATGGTGGGTGCAGAGACTTGTATACAGGGTGTTATGGAAATGACTTATTATATTTAAATGGGGAGTCCTAGAGAAAGTCCACATATTTTTTTTTTAAATCGAATATCTAAATACTAAGGTAAAAACCCTTTTTACCCACGCGCCGTTCCATCTGGATTCACTTAGCAACAATGTGGGCCACTAGAGTATACTAACAGTGTTGTCAGATCACACCGCGTGTCTCGCCCTTGGTTGAATACTGGCGGCGCGCCCTTCATACTTCAGTATGTTTCGAGACTGGGGCGTGGAACGATGTCGTGTCGAGGGCTCCACGTGCTTGACGTATACGAATTTTAAACGTTTTGTTAGTTGTATTGCCCGATTTTTTTTTTGTTGTGAAATAATTCATAATAAGAAATGTTGTGATGTGATTTCAAATTTGTATGATATTATCTACCGTTGGTTCTGTTGAAAAACATACTTTTTGTGTTTTATTAATTTATGGAATTTAATTATAAAACGTATTAATTTTCTGGAAGTAGTCTATCTCAAAGTTATAGGGAGGTAAAGAAACTCACAGTCTGCTCCACTAGTTTAATAGAAATAAATACTATAAACCAAACATGTTTCGAAGACTTAAGTCTTCATCTTCAGTGGTAAATAAAACATCTACAAAGGAGGTACCTATGACATTGGTGCAACTAGTCGAGCAGGAAAAGAAAATGTTTTGAAAATGTAAAAAATTCAATTATAGTTAATAAAGAAAGAAAACTAAAATTCATTTTATTGTAAGGTAAAACATAATGAAAAAAAGGATTTTTTAAAGTTTAATTTTTTTTTTTTTAAAGAATGGGATTTCTTTCTTTTAATTAAACTTTAAAAAATCCTTTTTTTCATTATGTTTTACCTTACAATAAAATGAATTTTAGTTTTCTTTCTTTATTAACTATAATTGAATTTTTTACATTTTCAAAACATTTTCTTTTCCTGCTCGACTAGTTGCACCAATGTCATAGGTACCTCCTTTGTAGATGTTTTATTTACCACTGAAGATGAAGACTTAAGTCTTCGAAACATGTTTGGTTTATAGTATTTATTTCTATTAAACTAGTGGAGCAGACTGTGAGTTTCTTTACCTCCCTAAAACGTATTATTTTAAAATAAGATCGAAGGTAAGAGAGTATGTACCCTAAAATTGTAGTTTTATTTGTCTAAAACGTTTGAAAAAGAAGCGTTAAGGCGCGTCAAAGACCACGTGCGTTTAGAATTCTGTGTTGAAATATGACAACGCCGCCTACAATGCGCTGACCTCTTTTGAACCTCAAGACTGCCTCAATAAAATATTGATTGCGAAGGGCCTCAGGAGCGGCCACGTAAATTTTGAGATTTCATATAAAGTGTATATTTCGCTTAATAATTCAAAGAGGCATTTACGGTTATTTTTCTTCAATTTATTTTCATCTCGGGATTTGCCGGTTTAAATATAATACGTCATTTCCATAACACCCTGTATTCCTTTCTTTGGCAACATGGTATATGGAAATGGTATATTTCCAAGTGGGTGACCCCTTGGGTGATCACATATCGTTGAAAACGGTATGACAGTGTTAAACTTAACTGACCTACCACATTCATTGTTTAGATCTCTCGCCAGTGTCTCACACGTGGTTTTCCGGGTTTGACACAACTTGACTTATCTCACTTATTAATTTATTTTCTCCGATTTGTTTTCACAGTACACATTTCTAATTTTCCTAGGCTAAACATATTAATCAAATAAGACATTTTAAAAAATTAACAATATCAAAAGATTAAGGATTTAATAAACATATCTGACAAAGAGCGACCGACAAGAAGCAACGACAACACCCGACTGCAAGTATATATATCAAAGAAACGTTAAAATGTGTTGAACGTATGCCTCTTATCTCACTCTTTGTCCCATAGCAGGTTTCGGGTTCCAACATTCCCCGACGTGATAAGCAATACGGAAACTAACCAAATTAGAAGCGGCGGCCTCCGAAGCTGCGGTCTGGCTGGCCTTGGTGGGTGTTCTTTGTAGAGCCGGTGAACCTATCATGAACAACTTATTTAGACAGTGGCAGGCGCCTCGCAATGTGCCAAATATTGCGCTGTTTCATCGATTGTACATTATCGTTTGTGTATGTACGAGAAGATAATCCTTAATATACTTTAAAACGACAGTTTCCTAACCTTAAATTATTAGAATGTTATGAACAAAACGTTATTGATTGTTGGAGAATAGAAAATCACCTGGCATTGGCATATGCGATAATAACTTAAGGTTAGGATTCTTAATAGGTAATAAACAACACACAATTCGCTACGGCGAAAAGATAAATGTTATTTTTAGTGTTTTATAACGGGACCATTTGACATATAATTAAGATTCTTATCGCCGTAGATAAAAAACAGTGTATTGTCTTTACCGTGTAACTTACTGACTTACCTTTGGAGGTGATCCATCCCCAGTCAAAGCCGATCGTCCACCCGAGGTCAAATTACCCTTACCTTTTTTTTTGACTGGGGAGTGGCTAAGATTCGTGAGACAGAATGACAAAATAAGCAAAAGTTTTCATTAACTAATCGATATGTCGATTGTTTAAATCGATAATTCGTACTAACATTTGCTTGTTTTGTATGTTTTTTTAACCTTTTCAATACACATCGGTGACTTTATACGGATGATTATGTTAAATACACTTAAATTCTTTAACTTAATTTCCCATTTTGGTGAAATTTTGAACAAAGCATAGACTTATGTCTCTAGATGTTAACCAGAACTTTATTTTTCAAAAATACCGACGTCTTGAGTATTATACGGGCAGGAACAAAAGTTACCTATTTACCCTTAATTTGTTAACGCCGTGTGGAAAAATTCAGACGTAGAATTTGGCTTCATCATGTTTTTGTTTTGAAGTCTGACCCTTTCTTAACATAATATTTTTTGATTCACGTCATTATCTGCCTTTTAAAAGAAGATACATATATTTAAAGAAAGTCGTGCAGTATTTCAAATTCATGACATTATTTTATCGAGTAAAGGCCGTATTAGACTAGGCAATTTTTTCTCTTGCGCCGGCAATTATAATGGCACGTATTCATGCGCAGTAAACCGTTTTCGATCAGCTGGAGCATTGTCAACGGTCAGAACAGCAGTGGGTACTGTCGAAATCCCTAAAATATCCCCAGAATTAGAGATGTGCAAACCTGTTCGTTTTGATTACCAGTTAAAGCAGCTACTGCTATTTACAAATAGGAGGTGCAAAAAGTTGCTGAATTAGCAGTCCATAAGTTTAATAAAGAATGTAAACTGCTAATTTAAGTACCAGTGGGTTTAAATGGCCATTACCTGGTTCGGCCAAATAATAAACAGTTAAAAATAACAGAATAATCCATGTCTACCCAATTGCGCCGGCAAGGGCAATTAAAATGGCGCCTGCCTCATTTCTGGTAATGAGAGACAGCTGATCGGGAACAGTGTACTGCGCATGAATCCGTGTCATTTTAATTGTCAGAAGAGTAGAATTTCTGACTGTAGTACGGAGAACGGTGTACTGCGCCTGAATCCTTGAATTATAATTGCCATTGCTGGCGCCATAAAAATTCCCGAGTGTAATACGGCCTTTAAGAAATTAAGGGTAAAAAAGCAACTTTCGTTTCCGCCTGTATAACAATCGATATATCAGTATTTTTTGAAAACTAACATTCAGGCTAACATTTCGAGACACAAGTCTACATTTTGCCTAATATTTCACAAAGATCGGACGACAATTTGAAACGTTACACGAGTATAAATCTGACCGACACAAGATAAATTACCTCATTGAAAAAAGCTCGATTCAGGAACTAAAATGACATCCTATCTATAAAAAGCCGAGTAAATGCAGGAATGCATCGACTTTAATTCTTTCACGGTTTATATTCTATAGTTAAGCTAATTATTCATAATTAATTCGTTATTGATAAAAGAATGCATGTAGATACCAATTCCTGTGTGATAACAAGTTTCAATAACGCTTTTTAAAGTTTTATTGATAGCTATTAACTAACAACATATTCATTTCTAATTTTATTACGCGTTTGTGTACAGGGTGTCCCGTTTTCGATACGTTTATAGGGTATCTCCGTAACTGTTAGTGCAAAAAGTAATGTAGTTGTCATGCGCTCTTTTTGGGCCAAACTTAAAATTATAAAATCAAAATATGAAAATTTTCGCTCGCTTAAGAGATACGGGGGAAAATCAAAAAATTGACAATTTCAAAATTACCCCCTATTTTCTTAGTTAAAAGAGATACGGAAAAATGTTCTATACATAAGCTTCTTTATATTGATCGTTGAATGATCTGTCGTTTTCAGAATAAGTATACGGGGTCAGGTAAAAAAGTTATCGGACCTATCCTAATTTTTTTAACAGGAACACCCTGTATATTTTAATCTAAAAATATACTATTTTAAATTCTCCTTTCAAATATATAACACACCATGAAACAAAAACTAATATCCTAGAAACAACTATGTTGACATTCTAGTTGTTATTAACATTTAACGTCAATTTAAATTTTTTACATATGCATTTGTGAAAAATACTGATCAACATATTGAAAAATTTGATGATATCTATGGTGTGTTATAAATTTGAAAAGAGAGTTTAAAATGCTATATTTTTAGATTAAAATATACAGGGTGTTCCATTTAAAAAAAATGAGGTTAGGTCCGATAACTTTCTTACCTGACCCCGTATACTTATTCTGAAAACGGTAGATTATTCAACAATGATTATAAAGAAGCTTCTGTATAGAACATTTTTCTGTATCTCTTTTAACTAAGAAAATATACGGTAATTTTGAAATTGTCAATTTTTTGATTTTCCCCCGTATCTCTTAAGCGAGCGAAAATTTTCAAATTCTGATTTTACCATTTTAAGTTTGACCCAAAAAGAGCACATGACACCTACATTATTTTTTTGAAAGCACTAACAATAACGGAGATACCCTATAAAAGTGTCGAAAATTTATCATTTAATAATCGACCAACTGACACCACAATCACCCGGAAAAATGCGCCCTACGTAAAATACCAATCACCAATCAAAAAAATAATCGCCACTGTATTGAAAGGGTTAAAAATGGCTTATATCATATCAATGCACTTAAATTTAAATATTCAAGCTTAAAACAGCATAAATCGTTTAAACAGAACACTGCAATACAGGGGGGGGTTCTTAACAGCATGCTTAGATTTCGGCACGTGATTCTAAGGTAATTTTTTGAAAATGCCATAGCAAAAAAGCACATATTTCTTCTTCATCAAATGACCTACTAAATCACTCTGAAATGTTAGCATGTTATTAAGGAACACCCTGTATCAGCCGATTCCTCAAAAATCACACTATATGATTAAGAATAAAAGCAGTGTTGTCACAGAGCGTATGAAATCAGAAAATCCCAAGAAACACAAAGATATTAATTTGCTATAAGTATCCTGTTTTAAGCCACAAATATATGTAAAATATACTTCTGTACATTAATAAATATGTACTAGCACTAATTTCTTCGCATTAAGATTCGCTCGGAGCATTACCCAGGGTTCCCTCGTTTGGGAACAATATTTAATCGCCTCCCCTTAGGAGGAAGACAAAGGGAATGAAAAAAATTCAGAAAAAATTTAAACCGTTTTTATGACAAAGAAAATTTCGGTTAGCGCTTTAGTAAATGTAATGTCGTGTAAATTGGATGATCTATTTCCCCATCAAGCACGTACATACAGGGTCGCCCATCGAAAACGTACCGCAAGACATTACAGGCTGGGAAAGAACTTTTCGAAAGTGTCGAAAAGTTCTTTCCCAGCCTGCAATCCCTGGCGGTACGTTTGCGATGGTCCACCCTGTATATAACATGTTTGTAGAAGATTCCCAGGATGAAACATTTTAGACAGAAAACACAATCCCTTTCTTACTCTGTCTATTTTTATCATTATTGCTTTACAGGCACATTTCAATCATCCTAGGATGAATACCCGTACAGCCACTTTGTCGGTAGATACTTCTGTAGTCCTGATGATGCCCCACAATGTCCGAAACGCGTTGGCGACAAATTAATGATTAAAAACGATAGAGTAACGAGGGGATTGTTGTTGTCTATCAATTTGTATAGTACCTGATTCTTTATGTTAATTTAGAATTGTTTGTTTAATGCGGATCTATGAAAATTTATATTCTTATGATAATAAAACATGGCTTATGTGTACCTTTACTTAATATTTCTTTTTCATTTGCAACGTTTTTGATATGATTCAACGACGACGTAAAATTTTTTATCCTTGGCGCCAATATATTTTTAAACCGATATTTGTCAATATTTACTCGAGTTTCATTTCTTCATATTTCCGGTCTCATTGGCACATTGCAGTAAATCTCTTATATTATATGTAACCTCTACTTTACGAACCTTTGACCTGCTGAGATCCCTGCGCGTTCCCATTGGTCTGCTGCACCGGCGTGCTCTGTTGCTGAAGCTGCTGATGAATCGGATTGTTCGGATCGGCCAGATCGAACAGTGGCTGGATCACTTCGGCCGGGAAAACCTGATTCTTCTGCCATAAGTTCAATACGCGAATGATCTTGCTCTGCAAAATAAATGCGAGTCAGTAACTTGTATTGGAGAAGCATTGGCAAACTGAAAAGTCCGAATAAGTCCTATGCGACAGGAAAATTTAGAGGGAGAGCTGAAATTTGCCATGGCCATAGTTACTGAGAGAGTGCTTTTTTATTCTTTTCCACTCTGTACAAGGTAAATTTAGACAAAGTATTGAATGCTTATCAATGCTAGAAATAAGTACCTAGTGTTATAAGTAGGTAATAATTTCAGTTTTGTAATGCAAACAATGAATAACAATCACTTGGTAGGTTCAACTCATAAAAAAAGTATTCAATTAATTTTTATTTCACTACACTCGCACTGTCGCTCAAAACAGAACAGAAGGTTTTCCAAATTATTTCTGTATACTAACTAGTTACACAAATTTACAATAATTCTATAAAAATTACCTTAAAAGACAACAAAATATAAACACAATTTTCTTCTAAGCAATCTTAAATCAATACAAGGTCAGGTTTTTCATAAATTCCTAAAATGAATGGCTTAGAAACCCAAAAATATATCATCTTAGAAACATGAAGATACAATACACTAAATTCATACTATTTAATAAATAATGTTAACATCCTTACCTTGTCCTCATTGGGGCACTTGAACAAATTCACAAAAGTTTGTTGCAAATTCTTTGCAAATCTAGGTGCGAACACATCCTTCTCAGCCCCAAATTGATGCCTCGATTGTCTCACAATCGAATCGATCACATATAGGCCGGGAACCTTATACTCTGGTTTGCATTTAAGGATGAATTTTTCCACACTCTGCACCACATGCTTGTAAAATTTGATGGCTTTAATGGCGCCCCTCGTCAGGGCCGTCATCTTGGCCTTTGAAATGGGAGGCTTGACCTCGTACAAAGACGAAAGCTGTAACAAAAAGGCCTTTACTTTCTAAAATAGTGTACTTTGGTTGAATTATTAAGGATAAGGTTAATTCCTCTACAGCTGTCTAGAGAAGAGCAAGGGGTATAGATATCAAAATTGAATTTTATAAAGTCTAGGCGTGTGACAAACCCTGGGACAGGTTATGTATCACTAAATATTTTTTGATTCCATAAAAATTTATCGAAGTATTCCAACTAACGTAAACCACTACTACTACCCCATAATTTTCGTAAACAAAGAGATACTTCGGTAAACACATAAATGTAATATAAAAACCTAGGTCCCCAATCTTACAAAACACCTCATTGATGCTAAAAAAAAATTGTATTTACCTCGGAATTAAAAGATTTCACAGCCTCCATTTTCGCTGGGTTATTGCTTATGATACAATACACTGAAACAAATCACTTTAACGTAAAAAGTAGTCATAGTTTTTACACAAACACTGCTAGAAAAATTTGTCGTAGAAAAAACGACGCCATTTTGCAGTCACTTTCGCACTTTTGCCGACAGAAAATTGAATGACGTTTGGAGACATAAGGAGGTTGTTATACGCATGTGTGAAGTACTTTGCAACTTATGATAACAGAGGGCGCCAAAAAGAAGATTGCTATAATGTTGACGGTAAAACAGAAATCTTCACAGAAACTGGAACGTAACCTATAAATTTTGACACGCAAGATATCAACAAAATCGTCATTATAAAATAGTTTATTTGTAAAAAAATGCTTGAAATTACTTGTAACGACAGATTAGGTAAAAAAGTTAGAGTAAAATGCAACCCTGATGATACAGTGGGTGACCTCAAGAAACTAATCGCAGCTCAAACTGGAACCAAATGGGACAAAATCGTTTTGAAGAAGTGGTACACCACTTTCAAAGACCACATTCAGCTTCAAGATTGTATCCTTTTCATGTGGGGTAATAAATTGCTTTACTTATCACAATTTAGCAACAAGTAAGTTTTAAGTATTTCCTTAACTGTCTATATAGATGAAATTCACGATGGGATGAATATCGAATTATACTACCAATAAACGCGAGACAACTCAATTTTTCAGTGAATCAAAGGATTATATTTAAGTATAATATAGTTAATAATATTTATCATTATAAGAATAGTAGTCCTAAGCATTTTGTATTATAATGGGTTATTTTAAATAAAACCATTTTATGTATGTTATTTTTTTAATTTTCCTTAAATTTTTAACAAAAACTAAACTCTTAGCAGCAGCACTGACTATTTGAAAAACAAGTTTTGGCAAGAATATCACAAACATCATGAAGGAGCCAAGTGGATAAAGGCACACTTAAAAATTTCGTCCACATTATCTATTGGCTCCTGCCATAACAATAATAAACGAGTAAGTAGCTAATAACACAAAAATAAATAGGTATCTTTACCGCACTTTCTTCTTAAAATAGTAGAGATTGGTGTCTGGATTATTATTTATACAAAATAGGGTGACCAGTAAATATAGTACAGTTCAACGACTCATGGTTCATGGTTAAACATCCAAAAAAAAAACACATTTCCGAAATGAGCAACCCTGTATATTTTACATGTACGCAGTATTGAGTGATTGAACATTGCTACACCAAGAGGCCACCCTGTATAATCTAGACGCTTTATAATATAAAGTTAAAACAAATATGGACCAAAAAGCCAAGGAACACAAGTTCAAGAAAAAAAAACCCATACAAGTAGCAATGGAGAGGTGGCAAGACATACGAAAAAATATATGACAAGTCGCCCCTCTCATTTTAATGTTGTACCGCCTTATTTATGAACACAACACAAAAATAAATATTTAAAATTTCTAAATAGAAAGCCTCTAGACACTGCAGTCTATAAGAGTATAAGTTTAGTATAAGGTTATATTGTTTTTAAAAAAGAAAGCCGCGTGTACCCCTACAAGAACAAAAAGTAATATAAGTAAATAAATAACGAAGGTATATCGATTTTTGTAGGAGGGAGCATTTATGGCTATTTTCTATTATTTTTGTTGTCTGTGTCTACACTGTGTTATGGAAATGACGTATGATATTTACACCGGCAATTCCTGAGATGAAAACAAATTGAAGAAAAATATCCAAAAAATGGCGCTTTAGTTTAATATGCCCTGTACATGACCTTAGGTCAAACCAAAAATGACCACGTGGTGCCCCTGTCAGGAAGGTAAACAAAGCAACATATGGTGCAAAAGTCACTGAATCTTGAACAGTGTTGTCATATCTTCAGGGTAAACTCTTTAGAAAGTCAACCGTTTGACAGATTTCAAGTTGTTTATTATTATTATAAACTTTTACGTTCAGTTCGCTGGGAAACAATCTCTGATTTATAAACTTGAACTGACTCAAACGAACCGCCGCGGAGTTTATAAATGGTCAGGTATGTTCTCATTTGTTCAATTCGAACGACACCCGTCAGATCTGGACAACTTAAAAGTTTATAAATGCCACTTACCCTTTAGAAGAAAAATGCAATTTTAATTTAACTTTTCGGACTTATTTAAAACCAACTTAATTTATAAAAAACACCAAGTACTCACAACACAAAATCACATTAGTTTTCGCGTCACAACACATCTAAGTACCGTTCAATCTGAATTAGCATTTTAAAGTGCTACTGTGTAGACAAAAATACGCCCTTATTATCTGGGAAATAATGTATTTAACATCTAAAAATTTTAAAAATAAATAACACTCGATCGATATCGGCCGGCTTCTTTAAACAGCTGATTATGGACAATCGGGCTAATATTTAAAAATACAGCGTTGCCGCTTTCGATGTTTTATAAGCGACTATCATAAATTGCCGAGTTTCCTTCTATAATATTACTTTCCTGTATAATAGTTTCGGAAATGGCAACCGCGCTGGCTCTACTAGCGGAGAGTTCTCGGAAAGAAAGTTCGACTGGTCCGAAGGTGGACAGCCCATCATTTCAAAGGGTAGTTCCTGTCAATTGATAACATAGTTGTTTCGTTTTATCTTCAGTAAAGGGTTAATGGCCCATAGAAATTAGCGTTTTTATTATTTCTATTGCGAAATGATTAAGTGCTCTTGTTCTATGTGTGTTATTATAAAGTGTAATTATGCGTTAGTGTTGGGGTTTAGTGATAAGCACTCCCACACTATCATCAGGACACGTGATGAGCATAAAGTTTTTCCCATAGAAAAAAGAACTGAAAGTGTCTGTGCCCTGGATTCTTTAATCGCGTCCTGGATTTACTTCCTAAGAAGCTAAATATTTATTTTTATAAGAAACTAAAGTTTTACACTTTTAAACATTTTGGCAACATTGTGCTTGAACATCTGTTGATTACCCAGCTGGGCAATGTAATATGTTCATATATGAGTGTGCCGAGGAGTTGTGTGTGGGTTTGGGGGTGAATTACCCCACTTTTTAAACGTTAGATTTAAAAAAAAAATATGTAGCGCGCTTCTCTAGGACGCCCCAGGAGTCACCCATTTAAATATAATACGCCATTTCCATAACACCCTGTATATAAGACCTAACTTCTAATGAACTGAAGGACGCTATGCTTAAGTTTTATTGCTTCTACCTATATATCTGGTAACAAAGAATGCTTAAACCGAGGTATAGTCTTGCCAAAGGCACACATAAAACGAAATGCCCACTTGCAGTAGAGAATATTATCTATATTAGATAGAACCTATGATTGAGCACCCTTTAATTACCTTGAATTTTTCCTAGCAAACGCATTAGTCAACATACATTTTTGGTCGCTGTCCATCGGATACAGCCAAACTATTCTCATGCCGTTTCGGTGAAAAGCATTTTAATATTAGGAAACCGCTCTGTGAACCCCCCACGGCAAGAGATCCTGCTGACTATAACGTTTGGTTTAAAAAAATCGCCAACGTTACTCACAGTCTAATCGCCTATTTTAATGGTAATATTCCTTAGACTGTGAATACAATTAAACGATTCATTTGACCGCGCCTGTACTTATGTTTAATGGGGTCTCATAAATTTACTATCGTTGGAGGTTCCCCTTTTCGACGGCGACTGAAGGGGGGAGGGGTGCAGTTTGGCAGCGGGCAATACTCGCTCCTCCGAGGTCCTGGGTTTGTTGGAGAGGATTTCCCTTATGTGCTGAACTATAAGGTCGATCGCAACTGAAATTTTGAAAATTAAAGATTTTGGGACTGGCATACAGATACTACCGATTCCTGTGAATACCTTTATTTCAATATTTTTTCAAATATAAATACTCTTATAATTATCCTTTATTTATGTCTAACACATATGAAAACACTGACCCCGGAATTGCTTTAAAAATAATAATATACTGTTATTGTAAATATGGGATACAAAATATGTTTTGTATAAACTGTATATTCCTTTATATATATATATATTATGGCTTCCCGGTAAAAATCAAAATATACAAAGAAAAATCATCAAAATATAAAAAAAATCACATTAAGAATACTTCATCTTATATTGTATGTTAAATGCTTAAACTCAATACCGATAGTCACATTTTAAATGTCACACTTATACAATGTGTCCACGGATAGAGTTGGGAAGAGGAAAAACTTATTTATTTGTAGATTTAGAAGAAAAAGTCATTCTTCATAAAAACGTCTGCTTGTCTCGAAACTACAATTTCTAATACCAAATTTACGATTACTATACAGGGTTAGTCAGGAATAACATTTTTAATTTTTTGTATTTTGTTTAAAACAGATTTACGTAAAAACAAACAACTATTGTTGCTTTCTTATTAAAATATAATTTTATATCTGGCCGAATAACGATTTTGTTGTAAGAAAACTGTTTATTATTTGTATTTTTTATTATTACATGTCATATTTCTTTAATTCATTCAATTATAAATTATAAAATATTAAAATAAAAAAAGTTCTATTCAAACGTGGTACCACCGAGTTCTACTCGATATCTGAATTCCCGATAACAGTTCCTAATTCGCTGTATTGGGATATTTACAATTACTTCTCTTATTTTTTCTTTCAAGAGATCCAAGTTATTATTAAAATTGGTTTTATACACATGTTGCTTCAGATATCCCCACAAATAAAAGTTTATAATTGTGAGATCGGGACTCCTAGGTGGCCACTCATTTGGACCATACCTTCCAATCCATTTATTCCCAAACTGATGATTTAGCCAATCACGAACAATTATCGTGGAATGAGAGGGACAGCCGTCTTGTTGAAAGTGTAATTTTATTCGATCAGCTAAAGGTATATCTTGCAAATGATCATAAAAAAGGTGTTCAGAAGATGCAAATAAGTGTGTTGATTTAAATTGTTTTCAATAAAATATGGTCCAATTATTAAATTGTAAGAAATACTGTCTTCTAGGGCGAATACGAAAATTAGGGTTGTCACGGTTCCACTAACGACAGTTTTGCGAACTGACTACCTCGTTTGTGTTAAAAGTGGCCCCGTCCGAGAAAATAATATTATTAACAAAACTTCGTTGTCTAAGGATATTTTCCCTTATCCACAAACAAAAATCCAAACGCTTCATGTCGTCATTTTCTTCCAGAAAATGAATAAATTTAGGTTTGTACGGACGAATTTTATTGACTTTTAATATCTCTTCTACTAGAGATTTACTAACATTACTAATTTGAGAAGATCTTTTTGTTAAAGACAGTTTGCAAAAATTTCTAACCGAATCCATTATCATTAGAGTTATAGGATCATCTTCATCATACTTTTTCTTCTCCCTTTTTTTTATTCAAAACACTACCAGTTCTCATGAATTTCATTACTATATTTTTTTAATCCCACGTCCGTGAGAGGAACATCAGGCCATATCTCATGGAATTGTCGGAGAACTGCCATATAGCTTTTTTCATGTCCTAAACCATAACTTCGGACAATATAAATTCTTTGTTCCAACGCGTAAGCATTTTCTGTTGTCACTATTATGCAGATTTATGAGAAAAGTATGACACAACTGTCAATAATTTGAAACATACAAATAACCTAAACATTTCATTTATTTAGAACAGGCTACTTGATATTTTATTATTTTAGTATTAGCTGTGAAAGAATGGGTTATTTGCACAATTGGTAATAGTACATTACGTATCAAGGGCCGAAAAGAGGCTTTTACCGCACGAGTCCGGAAAAGCCTCCGACGGCCCGAGATATGTACCGTATTTTTTTTTACAAGTGCTCTGAAGCTTTGATGCCAAATAAATAAAGAAATTCTTCAGACAGTTTTCCTGTCTACATGACATGAAAACACTCGCGCATGGAGAATGTAAATATCTATTTATTATTTTTGACAAATAGGCTCGGTGGCCTAGTGGTATAGCGTACGCCTTGTGATCTGAGAGTCGCGGGTTCAAATCCCGCACTCGGCATCTCTGGTTTTATTTATTTTTTTACAAGTGCTCGAGTCTTTGAGGCCATATAAATAAAGACATTTTTCTAAAACATCTTTGAAAAATTAACAGCCAATTTAATTTATATATAATCCGCTATTTATTATCGCTTGTAGTACGGCTCGGTGGGTAGATTGTCCGCCTGGCGATCTGAGGGTCGCGGGTTCAAATCCCGCACCGACAATTCTGGTTTTATTTATTTATGAGCACATGGTGACTCGAAGTGGGCGGGAAAAATCTTTCCCGCCCGCTCTCTTCGAAAACGCCACTTTCGGTGAAGTGAACATGCATGAAAAGAGGCACTTTCGGGGCACTTGTAAAAAAAATAAATCACGGGTTTGAAAATATTTTCATAAAATTTGAAAAAAAAATCGAAATCGAAAAAACTGAAAATGTTATTTCTGACTAACCCAGTATAGTAATCGTAAATTTGGTATTAGAAATTGTAGTTTCGATACAAGCAGACGTTTTTATGAAGAATTACTTTTTCTTCTAAATCTGCAAATAAAAAAGTTTTTCCTCTTCCGAACACCAAAAAATGCAGAGCATATTTTAACTCGCAGGGAAACTCGGAGGGTCACTGACGGATATATTAATATTCAAACTGGCCACAGAGTTAAACCTGTGATATGGTAGAGACAGTGCCTTCTGAATTAAGAAGCCGTGGCATTGAAATCTGGCAACACTGCCGTTAATGTACGTCAGCCGCCATTTTAGTTGATCTGTCAAGTCAGAAGGCTTTTGCTTTTATTGTTCAACATGGACATATTCATTATATAGACTAGAAACGGAAACTTATACTTACTTCAGAAACTATTTAAAAGAAAAATCTACCATTGAAAAAGAAACACGTTGGTGGAAACTCCGACCAGCGAATAGGATGGACATCCAAAATATTTTTTTTAAACAAAATTCTTGCATATTAAAACCGGAATAAGATTTTGTGCTTAAGCTTTTAACTAACTACTTATTCTTTAAGCTTTGTGCTTCATACATAAAAAGGCTACACATTTAAATACTTCTTAGATATACATACATATTCTGTGCAAGGTGGTTAAGAAATTTAATGCAAAAAAACCCTGTTACTTATTTATCTCAATTTCTCACCACCCTGTATAATAAATAGTTACTTTACATTAGACATTCTCTCATTCTTTATGGTAATTTTAGATTATATGGTGAAGTTGTTTGTTTTAACGTATTTGTATGGTACGCGGCCCATTCAAAACGTCCAACATAAAGTAACGTTTAACCCAAACCCCGAGCCCCCATGTTAATACTGCTCGCTTTCCGGGTATACCCCGTTGTCTCTAGGTCGCCCTTGTAAAATGTCCTTGATGTGGTGAACGATAAGATCTATAGCCACTGCAAAAGAAAAAACACCAGTGAGTGACAGTGTACGGACATCTAATACGACATTAATGACATATCTGACCACTTTACAATTATACATGCAATATCGTTACTTACAATGACACTATATGAATATATTTTTTATAGAAAGCATGCTTTTTGCAATTCAATTTAATGTAAAGCAAACATATGCACATGTTTCCGGTCTTCAGATACAAAATGAGATGAAATATGAGTTATATGGCATTAACAACGCTTTTGCAGTGACATTTTCGATCTTATCGTGGCACATAAAGTAGCAGAAGTTCCATTTCACACTAAGCGTGATGTAACATGAGTGACTTTTTTTTTCATCGCAACACATTGAGTTTACATATAAAAATGTACATTTTGGAATTTGCTAAGGAAGGCCGATTTTGAATACTGTAAACTGAATCTATGGGTTTAATATAAGTAGAATAATAAAGCCACTTACCATGGTTGTCTGCTCCTCTTGGTATAATCACATCAGCAAATTTTTTGGTCTAAAAAAAATTAATTTTGTTGATCAAAACGATACATATAAGTATGTAGATTGTATATTAATATCAACTTGTGTATGTAGTCCTGCAAATACAAAAGATTACATACTGGTGAACAAAATTCTTCAAACGCTGGCTTGACAAAGTTCATGTACTGATTCAAAACCTGGTCCAGATCTCTTCCTCTTTCATTTATATCTCTTGGCACTAAAATCACAAGTGTTTATGATCCACAGCAGTATACTGTATATACTATAATAAACTGTCAAGAATTCTTAGCCTTATGACATAAGGAAGACAATAAAAACGGAGAGTAAACATGAAAATTACCTCTTCTAGCCAACCTTGTGTCAGAGTCAGTATCCACAAATAATTTCATGTGAAATAATCGACGTACTTCTGGAAAATAAAACACTAGAATACCCTCAAATAGCACCACATCTGCCGGATAAATTGTTAGAAACTCATCCTTTTTGCTAAAATATGAAACAAGGTTAGACATAATGAAATACAAAATATATAAAAGGACTTACAGGCTGTGATTTTTATAGTCATATGTAGGAATGTGCACCATTTTTCCTGCCAATATATCGGTAAGCGCATCCCTCATTATAGTTTCATTGAAAGCATCGGGATGATCAAAGTTAAACTGTCCTCTCTCAGCTTTAGCTATTTCAGAGGAAGTCAGCTCCCTGTAAAAACTGTCTTGCGATATGCACACAACTTGCCTTTGCTTGTTATCTATCTCTACTTGACCTAATTTTTCCATGATTCGCTTGCATACTGTACTCTAAAAGAAATTCATTAGAACGATTAAACATCAATGAAGAAAGAAAGTTACCTTTCCACTGGCAGTACCGCCAGCAACTCCAATTAGAAAAGGGGATTTTCCTTCTGTTCCGTTCATTTTAGGGAGACCACTGATTCTTGAATCACTCATTTATAATTATTATTTTTAGAATCGATATTTATAGAGATAATGCGAAGGAAGCACGTTTGTGAGGTTAGGTTAGATACTCTTCTTTCAAAGAATAATGGCCTTTTCTCTAAGATGTAATGTGTCATTCCCACATTGGATGATTAAATAAGGAGCTGTTGTAACACGACTTAAATGAGGAAGTTTTAAAAACCACTAATTGACGATATTAAATTGAATTCCATATAAACTGTATTTAAATTTTCATTTTTAGTTTTAATCTAACTAAAGAATCGAGCTAAAAGGGTGTAGGCAATAATAATAATTGTATATATCTATGGTATATATAGTGCGATACGTCCCTATTTCGGGTATAAGAAGCTGACAACTCACTGAACTTTCGTGCAGAACTGACAGTGACAGTACTTATGTGGAACTTGTGTTTTTCCTTTGAGTAGGTGCCTTTCTAAAAAGTTGGTGATTGCGCGAATTGTTTGACCGAATTTTACAGAATGAACAGCCAAAATGAATATATTTCCAAGGCGGAGGACGTGGCAGATCAGGTTAGTATTTCCACTAAAAGGTTTACAGTAAATAAGCCTTTTTCTTGTAGATTTTCAGTCAAAATAAAAAGTTTTGCGACCAAAGACCGCTATGAAAAGGTCACGTCAGCTAAAAAATCTGGCTCACTAGCGCTTCAACAGGTTTTCGGACCTAGTATTTAAAAATTCAAGGCCTAAATTTACTTTAATATAATCTTTTTTAGGTTGCTCCTTTGCAATCTTTTTTTTTGATATCAAAGGTTACAGGTTAATGGACAACTTCAATGTTAAAATTTGTTTTTCCATATGTTCCGCCAACATTCAAACTTTAATTGAAGTAGAGGTACTGCTTGTAATGTTATAAATTATAGGATACATGTTACAGGTATATTCAAGCATAACATGTTTAAAATTAATTATTCGATTGTGAACTAGAAACCTACTTATTTAGGTTGGTTAGTTTCCATCACACTCCTATAAAAAATTAACATACTGAAAAAAGTTATCGTTATGCCATATTCGAGTTCTGCATAAAATTTATCTCGCAACTCTCATACAAGCCCTTAAGCTCTGATTATGAAACACCAATAACTAAATAATATTACTGTTATCAAAAACTTTTATGTTACAAAAAAACACCTGTTGTATAACTAATAATGCATGATTTGTGATCATAGTGTATACTTTACTAAGAAAAACACAAAAAATAACAGTAAAAATGATCAGCAGGAACTGTATTAAAACAAACAATTTAAAATCAAGATGACATTCACTCAATTCATCGGTTTTTAAGTAGCAAGAAACGATTGTAATTATAAATTTACTTTATTTATTTTAATTATAAAGTCACGTTGTTGACAATACCCAATCTACAATGTTTATATATATTATTGATATGAAAGAAGATTATCATTATGATCACACAATATTGTTTTGCCTAAGGTTGTTTTTGGCTTTTGACACGTGAAATTTAAAGTATCTTTTAACTAAAATGATGTATCTATTATTATCAATCAATTAACCTTTTAGATTACTAATAGGAATTATATAATAGTACCTATAACAAGAATAATAGAATAAGTACCTATAGAAAGTGCAATTATTTCCAAATAAGATGACCCTGACATTGGCTTTATTTATTTACACACCAATTATTTCTAAAATCATTGAAAAATAGAAAGTTTTGCTGATTACTGGCCTAATCATTATTTCAAATTGGAAAGTACATATACTAAGTATAATAAAAAATTTGTGGCATCACTGCAAACATGTCATCCGATTCTTTTTTTACAGAAAAAGTGGTACTGAAAATTCCTTATACATATTTTCAGGTCCAAAGAAAACTCAAGCACATTCTCCCCACTCTAGCCCGATTATGCCTGATATCCACATTTTTCGAAGATGGCTTAAGAATGTGGGTGCAATGGAACGAACAAAGAGAATATATGAACATGTCGTGGGGTTGCGGGCAGTTCATGGCCACAGTGTTCGTACTCATTAACTTGATATTTCAATTGGGCGGATGTGCAATGGTCATCGTCAGATATAGGGTGCCGATAGCGTGCGGCGTGCTGTTTTTTATTGTAGTTTTGCAGGTAAGTTTTTTTTTAAAGCGACCGGATTCCCGGTTGGTTCTAGCCACAGGGCCAACACTCCATTCATAAATCTGTTGGAAAGTGAGTTTGTGATTGTTTGAAATGTTATTGAAAGTCAGTAATGGGTGGAAGAGTGACAAAACATGTTGGTCTCGCTAATGGCAACAATGTTGAAGTCTGGTTAAATCAAAGATCTTACAAGGTTAAATCCAATAACGTTTAAAAGGTTATGGATCGGTCTTCATGGTTTCGGAGCGGAGCTAGTCTGGGCAAAAAGCCCAACAAGGGCGTATAATTTACTTTGAGATTCTTTACGTTTAACTATATTTTCTATTCAAAAAGTGTAGTTTCGAATATTGGATATTTATAAAAAAGATAGAAATATTGATCCAGTTTTTATATACAGTGTATCCAAGGATGGATTTAACTATTTATGCTTAGCATCAATATTTTTGGTGTATTCATTACTGGATGATACTCTCCAGATATAAAAGTGTATATTTCTAGCCAGATTGTCATATTTATCACTAAGACATCTTGCAAAATCCCAATTAAAAATTTGTAAATTTGACAATTACAACTGGTTTAAGGCATATTGTACACTAAAGTGATTAATTAAATAAGTAATTTAAAATAATATGTACCTAAACAAGTTAGATCAAATATATAAAAATAAATAAATAAATTATATAAAACCTGTCTTCACGTACTTGTTACACTGCAAACGTTGTTTAGATATAGAAAAATAAAGATGTAAAATATTTTGACGGGACTGTTCCTTTCTTCAGTATTTTATTCCCATGTACATTACCTACATAATCTTCTTTTGTGAAGTGTTTCTCACAAATAACTGTTGTATCACCTGGACTATAATTATTCCTTCTAAGGGCATGTATCCAAATTTGCCGTAGGCTACGACCCTTTAGTATCCTAACGAAGTGGATAAACATTTGGTACATTCTTAAACAAACCGAATTTTCTTAGTGATGCAAACTCAAAATCAAATTTCTAAATATATTTACTAACCTGTGAAATTTTAATTTAACACCATTGCATCTTCTAGTGAAGTATTTTATGGCCGCACAAGACTCAACCATCTTGTAAATGCAAGATTTATATTAAGAAATGGACTAGCACCACGGACCGGTCCATAACCTTTTAAACGTCAATGGTTAGTCAGAAATCATATCAATACAATCATATTAAAACATAACCATACTTACCGAAGAAAAGATAAATCCTTGCTTAAATGATTCACTCTTTTACAAACTATACATGAACGCACCATCATTGTTTATAATAAAGACGATTTTTCACCAATACTCACAAAAAAAAAATAAAAACAACCAAATATATAAACACTCCCTTAAAAGCGGCTAGCAGCGAGTAGCAACAGTGTATTATTTACTATAATCGAATCCATTGATAAAGTTTGATCGTTTGCCGTCGAGCGTAGTATCTTTTAACTTGATGTTGTCAGAGTGCAGTCGGTTTATTTCAAACTTTTATGTATAATAATAATATTTTTTTTTCTAAATCTCTCAAGGCCTATTCACAATTTATATTAAAATTATTGGGAAATAAATTTATTTTAAAAGCAATTGCGGATTAACCTTAAACCAGTTGCAATTGTCAAATTAACAAATTTTTAATTGGGATTTTGCAGATACCTTAGCGATAAATAGGACAATCTGGCTATGCTGCAAGCATAACAGCAAGGTGGGGAGTGCACGTTTACAGTCCTTACGTCGACTACACATGTAAACAATTCTATCTGGAGTTTGTAAGATCTTTGGTTCTAGCCCACATTCCTAGATATTCTTGTATTATACATATTCAATATCATACAAAAGAAATATTGTGTACTTTTTAAAATTTCAGACGTTAGCATATAGTATCCTGTGGGACTTGCAATTCCTGTGCAGAAACTTGGCTTTAGTCGGTGCATTGCTTCTAGTGTTAGCCGAGAGTCAAGGAGAGGCCAAAAGTTTATTTGCAGGTATGTAAATATATTCATAGCAAATATTTTGCTTTAATTTTCACGGTGGCACTGGAACAAAAATGGTATTTTTTCGGAATTTTTCAGGTGTACCATCTCTAGGCGATAACAAACCCAAAAGTTATCTTCAACTGACGGGGAGGGTGCTATTAGCCTTCATGTTCATCACACTTATAAGATTCGAACTTAATTTCTTCCAGGTAAGTGAAAAAGAGTTCAAATCTTTTTATATTGGATGGCTTAAGTCCATTTCAACAACTCATAACATACCAAACTATCTTTTTTTATTTTAGGTTGTTCAAGATCTGCTGGGGTCAGCCCTGATGGTTCTGGTAACAATTGGTTACAAAACCAAGCTGTCGGCTCTAATTTTAGTTCTTCTTTTGGCAACGCTCAATTTCTACCATAACGCGTGGTGGACTATTCCCGACTATAAGCCCTTAAGGGACTTTTTAAAATACGACTTTTTCCAGGTAGGTTAAGGAAGAAAAATATATTCTACTTTATCGTTTCTTACAAATGCTATATTTCAGACTCTTTCGGTGATAGGAGGTCTCCTCATGATCGTTTATCTCGGACCTGGCGGTGTCTCGATGGACGAGCACAAGAAAAAATGGTAGTCGATGCCAAACGCTACTTTTTACACAGCTGAAGACGGAAAGTGTCACGATTGAGTCTAGGAGATTTTATGAACATGGACTATTTATATTGTGAGCAGTTACCACTGCAAAGTGGTGTTAGGAGGCCCCCGGGGAGTAAGTTATATTTTCATCCCCCTGATTTTTGTATGTGTGTATTCACAATAACACTGACTTTCGTTCGTTTCTTAATTTTCAATATATCGGTCCTAAGGGCCGATATTTCAAAGTCACCTTAAGGTACAGTACAGTCATCCTTAACACAATCTTTAAGGATGTGATAATCTCAATTGAATTGAAATTAATTTAAAACATAGTGTTTTTAAGGTTTGCCATAACGTTAAGGCTAGCTTAGCTGAGGTTTAACTGAAGATAGCATTGAAATATCGGCCCTAATGGCCGATATTTCAAAGTCACCTTAAGGTACAGTACAGTCATCCTTAACACAATCTTTAAGGATGTGATAATCTCAATTGAATTGAAATTAATTTAAAACTTAGTGTTTTTAAGGTTTGCCATAACGTTAAGGCTAGCTTAGCTGAGGTTTAACTGAAGATAGCATTGAAATATCGGCCCTAATGGCCGATATTTCAAAGTCACCTTAAGGTACAGTACAGTCATCCTTAACACAATCTTTAAGGATGTGATAATCTCAATTGAATTGAAATTAATTTAAAACATAGTGTTTTTAAGGTTTGCCATAACGTTAAGGCTAGCTTAGCTGAGGTTTAACTGAAGATAGCATTGAAATATCGGCCCTTTTGAAATGATGTGAAAATACATATAACAACAATCGTTTAGAAATCAAGCACAATCAACAGTTTGGAAAATATAACTCGCCTCGGGGAGGCCTTTTAGGGTGTTTTTCTTACTTCAGTAGGTTCAGCGTTAGTTCAAAATGTACCCTTTTAAGGCACACACACAACTTATATTTAAAAGAGTACCTATTTTTTATACTAATCCCGCATCTACTTGAAATGATCGGGCTTGACAACTCACATTTTATTATGACATCGACAGTAGATGGATTTGGTCGATAGTTTTTGCCCAAGTCTTAGGGAGGAGCAAAAGGTCTCGACTGACCCTGTTTACTATTGACCTTTGTGGACGTAGTTTTTGTAATTTTTATTTTATTATACAGGGTCCGCAAACGAAGCGTGGACGGAAGATTAAATCGTTATCGAAGCACTTATCAACAATACTAAAACAGCTTGAGCTATTTGATCAAAAGCGGCATGTTTTAAAAATATTTTACATTATGCAGGGTGGCCCAAAAAAGTGTGACAGCATAAAGTTATATTTTTTTAAATGGGACACCCAGTATTTTATTGCATAATTAGGTTCGTATTACTATCGTTTATAAGTGCCTCAAATTTTATGTAATTTGGTTTTGTAGTTTCGGAGAAATAAATTAAAAACTAAAAAAAAAGTTTTGCAGTCCTGAATAAAAAAATCAAAAAAAAAACAATCCAGAACTATTTTTTTAACCTCGGCATTGAGTGAAATTTATGACAAGAGGTCTAGAGATACTATGAATGTAATTGCGTTTATTTATTTTATACAGGGTGTTCATAATAAGCTTTCAAAACCCCAACATTTTAAAATAATTTTTCTCAAGTTTTTCAAATGGAACACCCTGTATATTATTTGGCTATTTGACGTAGAATTCATAGACACTTTTTTTTTGTAATACAAACATATAAGTTATATCCAGCCGTTTTCGAGATAATTGTAAATATCATAAATTATGTTGTTTAAATAGAGTTTTTATTGGGAAATTTTGTTATAGGCGACTAGACTAATAATTGTAAACTAAAGTAAAAGTTCAAATTAGCTTCCTTTTACTTAATTTAATGATTTTCCTCTACTGCCAACAGAACTCTTAATTCATTTTCTTCATTAATAACGGGTTTGTTGATTATCATCCCTTTTGTGTACGCAGTGATTCCTGTTGCTACAAATCTTTGCAACAACAAGTCGAACTCGGCTCGCGAGGAGGCAATTTCTTGCACATTCACCCAGTATAAAAATTATATTTACCGTTTCTAAAGTTGTAAAATTCGACATTTTGTGTAAGTTAGTACTTAATTTCGACGACTGAACAAATGTAAATAATTTTATTTGGCTGTCATAGTCAATCTAAACAAAAAAAATTAAATAAATAAAAGTAGCAAAAATGTAGGTTTTTAAAATTTATATCGAAATAACTAAAATACGGTAAACTCTGAGAGTAATAGGAAGCTATTTTGAACATTTACTTTAGTTTACAATTATTAGTCTAGTCGCCTATAACAAAATTTGCCAATAAAAACTCTATTTAAACAACATAATTTATGATATTTATAATTATTTCGAAAACGGCTGGATATAACTTATATGCTTGTATTACAAAAAATATTTGTCTATGAATTCTACGTCAAATAGCCAAATAATATACAGGGTGTTCCATTTGAAAAACTTGAGAAAAATTATTTTAAAATGTGGGGTTTTTGAAAGCTTATTATGAACACCCTGTATTAAATAAATAAACGCAATTACATTCATAGTATCTCTAGACCTCTTGTCATAAATTTCACTCAATGCCGAGGTTAAAAAATCGTTCTGAATTGTTTTTTTTGATTTTTTTATTCGGGACTGCAAAACTTTTTTTTTTAATTTTTAATTTATTTCTCCGAAACTACAAACCCAAATTACATAAAATTTGAGGCACTTATAAACGATAGTAATACGAACCTAAATATGCAATAAAATACTGGGTGTCCCATTTAAAAAAATATAACTTTATGCTGTCACGCTTTTTTGGGCCACCCTGTATAATGTAAAATATTTTTAAAACATGCCGCTTTTAATCCAATATTTAAAGCTCTTCTAGTATTGTTGATAAGTTCTTCGATAACGATATAATCTTCCGTCCACTCTTCGTTTGCGGACCCTGTATGTAGTTTACGAGAGCCTTGAAAGTGATATTAATTTGCGAATTATTTCTACTTTTCTCATAAAATGTAATTTAAAGATGAGCCTTCATTTTCAAGGTAAGAATCGCCCCCCATATTTTTCCTATATCTATTAAGAGAGAAATTTATGTATACAAAGTCGGAGCAAAGGAAACGACATTTATAATTTTGTTCAAATTTTGTAAATATTTTATTTAAGTTTAAAATTGTTGACATACATAACTGATTGTGAAAATACGAGAGATGTCAGTTGGTTTTTGACTACTTGGTGCAAGTGCTCAAATTTTAAATCTTCCAGTTTTTTTTTGTTGTTGTTACTACCTATCTGTTTATGATGTATTTTTGGTATGGATAGCAATCGATGGGTTATTTTTTGAATTATTAAAGTGCATATTTTTTAATAAAATTTCGATTTAATTCTTACAATTTCCGATGATACCAGTAGTTTCCGAGAAATCTTGTTTAACATGTTCGCTACCAAGCGACTCATGAGCCACAGCAATTTTCCCCACACTTGAGCCGTGGTCCCGACTACATAATGACGATTTAAAATGATACGGTCAGAGAGAGCGGATTGCACTTTGGGCACGGTCTATACAGGGTGTTATGGAAATGACGTATTATATTTAAACCGGCAATTCCTGAGATGAAAACAAATTGAAGAAAAATATCCAAAAATGGTGCTTTAATTTAATATGCCCTGTACATGACCTTATGTCAAACCAAAAATCACCACGTGGTGCCCCTGTTCGGAAGGTAAACACAGCAACATATGGCAGTGAATCTTGAACAGTGTTGTCATATCTTCAGGGTAAACTCTTTAGAAAGTCAATAACCGTTTGACAGATTGCAAGTTGTTTATTTTTCAGGGTACATTATTATAAACTTTTACGTTCAGTTCAGTTCGCTGGGAAACAATCTCTGATTTATAAACTTGAACTGACTCGAACGAAACGCCGCGGAGTTTATAAATGGTCAGATATGTTCTCATTTGTTCAATTCGAACGACACCCGTCGGATCTGGACAACTTAAAAGGTTATAAATGCCACTTACCCTTTAGAAGAAAAAAAAATGTTTACCTTGTCGGACTTATTTAAAACCAACTTAATTTATAAAAAATACCAAGTACTCACATCACAAAATCACATTAGTTTTCGCGTCACAACACATCTAAGTACCGTTCAATCTGAATTAGTATTTTAAAGTGCTACTGTGTAGACAAAAATACGCCCTTATTGTCTGGGAAATAATGTATTTAACATCTAAAAATTTTAAAAATAAATAACACGTTGGTTCTCTCGATCGATATCGACCGGCTTCTTTAAACAGCTGATTATGGACAATCGGGCTAATATTTAAAAATACAGCGTTGCCACTTTCGATGTTTTATAAGCGACTATTATAAATTGCCGAATTTCCTTCTATAATATTACTTTCCTGTGTAGTTATAGTCTCGGAAATGGCAACCACGCTGGCTCTACTAGCGGAGAGTTCTCGGAAAGAAAGTTCGACTGGTCCGAAGGTGGACCAGACCATTCATTTCAAAGGGTAGTTCCTGTCAATTGTTAACATAGTTGTTTCATTTTATCTTCAGTAAACGGTTAATGGCCCATAGAAATTAGCGTTTTTATTATTTCTATTGCGAAATGATTAAGTGCTCTTGTTCTAATGTGTGTTATTGTAAAGTGTAATTATGCGTTAGTGTTGGGGTTTAGTGATAATAAGCTTATTATGCACTCCCACACTATCATCAGGACACGTGATGAGCATAAAGTTTTTCCCATAGAAAAAAGAACTGAAAGTGTCCTGGATTCCTTAATCGCGTCCTGGATTTACTTTCTAAGTAAGCTAAATATTTATTTTTATAAGAAACTAAAGTTTTATACTTCTAAACATTTTGGCAACATTGTGCCTGAACATCTGTTGATTAATCAGCTGGGCAATGTAATATGTTCATATATGAATGTGCAGAGGAGTTGTGTGTGGGCTTAGGGGTGAATTACCCCACTTTTTAAACGTTCGATTTAAAGAAAAAAATATGTAGCGCTTCTCTAGGACACCCCAGGAGTCACCCATTTGAACATATTATGGTGGTACCTAAAATTTTTTTCCGTTATGTTGACATATGCTTATGGAATGCTAACTATTTGCATAATAAAGCTAAGACAAAAAAACTAACATACTTACAATTTTTTTGAGTTATTCAATTGTGGCGATTTGTTACCAAAGATTTTATTTTACATAAAATTTTCATTTTGTGTCTCATACATAATAAAGCAGGAAAGGTATTTTTCTTCAAGTTTATGTCAAAATGTATACATGGTCTTGGAGGTTGAAACACAAATACCCCCTTGGTAGCGAACGTGTTAAAAAAATGGACTTGTTCATTTAGCATCATCTACGACTTTTAGATCAAGTAAGATGGATATGGATCGGAGTAAAAACAGATAGAAATACATTTTTTAAAAAAATTTATTCTACAACTCTACTATTCCTACTATCCAAAAACGCTGCGACACGCTTCGCCACATTTTTATAAAGCGACGATGCCAACTTCCTTTCATCCAATACAACGGGGATTCCACTGTCACCGCCCGCGGAGATGCACGCATTTAAAGGAAAACTTTCCAAGACATCGACGTTAATTTCTTGTGATAGTTTCAACGTACCGTCGCCAAACACCTTTATGTTGTTTGAACATACTGGACATGTTACGATGCTCATATTCTCCAACAGTCCTATTAACGGTATGTGTAGTTTCTGGTACATTACCGCTCCTCGTTTGGTAACTTGTAGCGCTGCCGTTTGGGGGGTTGTTACCAATACAACACCTAAAAGTGATGTTGGTTTAAGGGGATTTAGCATTAAGCCTAGTTTGTCAAAAGTATTTACTTAATAATATCTTACCACTGATTGGTAGGTTCTGTATCAAAGTCAAATGTGTATCACCAGTACCAGGCGGTGTATCAACGATTAAATAATCTATTTCGCCCCAGTCCACCTGTCTCATCAGTTTTTCCAGGGCTTGCATTACCATAAGCCCTCTCCAAATAACCGGGGATCCTTCTTCGATCAGAAATCCAAACGACATACTAAAAACGTTAATGTTTAGTAAGTTTTGTGGAATTGAATAAGATTTTTTCAGGATGACATATTCCTAAAAAAAATCTATTCATTTTAGACAAAGTATGTGCCATTTTACTCCGTAGTTGACCAGTGGTTCCATGAGATTCCTACTTGTAAGAAATGGAGTGTCATGTAGATTCATCATCAGGGGTACGGTGGGACCAAATATGTCTGTATCTAACAATCCCACTCTCTTGTCTGGATAGACTAATTTAAGGGCCGTAGAGAGATTCACTAAAATGCGTAACATGTAGAAATTATAACTGAAACGACTGGTATATGGCTATTTACCTGCTGTGGTTGATTTCCCAACACCGCCTTTACCAGAAGACACCAAAACAATGTCTTTAACCCCCTCGATGGGTTTTTGTTTGGGGAGCCCCCTGGCCATGAGCTCTCTTTGGCGAGTCTGTACATTTTCAGAAGAGTAATTCAGTTTTTGAATTACACCGTCATTTATGTTAACATTAATTGCTCTGGTAAAATATCGCTTTAAAATCATTTCCTAAAAAACCCTAATTAAGTAAATAATAACATAGAATATAACCTTAAATTTATGGCAGAACAACACACAAAGAAAAATTTCGTACGCAAACAAACAACTCGCAAAAGATGGCACTGCACACGGCGGCGACTTATTCTCTGCTTTGTGATTGTGTTAAGGGTTGCCAGACGAGAAAAAAGCGTTTTTACAAGAAAATTTATATATGGCAAAAAATAAGTTAACATTCTTTAAGAAATACACTAAAAATAAATAAAACGGTCATCAAACAGTTTAGTTCCTACAAATAATGTGCACTTGAATATATTGCGCTACTTCTTTACTTAAAGGGATATCTTGCAAGTGATTTTCAAATGTCCTGCAAATGTTGAAAAGACATCTTTTCACTGCCGCAGTTACGGCACCTTTCATTCTATAGTTGAAGTCGTCATAGCCGACCATTTTTCTAGTCAACGCGGGCACTTTATTCAACTTGTCCAGGCTTTGCTTGAGATTCACAAGGCTCGTAACTATTCCCGGAAGGTCCTTTTGCACTACACCATATTTGTCTTCGTTCATAGAGGCACTGGCAATGTCTGCTATGCCTTGAGAAGCCCATATGATGAGATTTCCGTTGGCTAGGCATTTGCGAATGTTCGCTTGAGGTAACTCACCAAAAAGAAAGTTAATTCCCAATAGCAGTTTAATAAAATTCCAAGTGCTGTTGAGTTTAATGGATATCTTGGAAAAAATGCCTTCGGAAAAGGAAAATTCAACAATCGGTCTGTTGGTAACGTTGACAAAATCATAGTCGTTACAGGTAGTCATAGCCATATTCCTCAGATTCCTAAATCTATCAGGACTTTGTATTATAGGTGCTTGAATGATTGAAGGCTTCAATGGCTTCTCTGGTATATCTATAGTCTTGTTTAATAGATTTGTATATTCCGTAATGAGTTTCAGAACATTCTGCACTAAAGAATTCCAGTTGTGAGGATGCCCACCGGGGTTGGAAAGGGTAAAAAATACTTGTCTCCTCAAAGGAGCCCATTGCGACAGCAAATAAAGGTCCAGACAAGCCAAATTTTGTACAATCGGCCAATCATAGTTAGTGATACTATCTTGTAGAGTCAAACTTGTAATTTGCTCTTTGACTAAGGGAAACTGAACCGGTTCTGTTAGAAACAAGTTGAAATAGAACCTCATGAGGTTCATATTGAAGTAATATAGGGTGCTGAAGAACCATAAATGCAGGTATATAACAATGCTGGGTTTGTCTTCATACTCTAACAGTCCGAAAAAGTTCCTAAAGCTTTCAGCTATGGATTCTCCTTGGAATGAGTAAAATAAAATGAAGTATAGGGAAGGCCAGAAGGAATGAGTGATGGATTCATGTATTAAAGGTCCCAGGTGTGCTTTTAACTGCAAAAACTTTCTTTGTTGAATCACTGGAAATGTCAGGTTCTTTTCTGCGATGTACACTTTAATAAAAAAGTATAAGCCAGTCCAAAATCCACTGAATATTAGAAAGAAAGACCCTTCATTCAGACAGTACACCTTTCCTTTACAATTGTCTACTAAATTTTTGTATTGACCTCCGGAAATTGACAAAAACAGCCATATCAATGTAGCTCCAACGATGATGTGTAGCAAAGATAAAACAAGGTTATGTACTGAAAATGTTGCGATGAATTTCTGGAATCTTGTCGAGCAATACGTTGATTTCATAACGTAGTCCTTGGCACAGATCAAACTTTGGGCGAAAATGATGGCCAAGAAAGGTACCATGAAGATCCATGTGCTGAACGAAGTCAGTATTCGTATAGTCGACAGTGCCCATTCCACTGGGTGGAAAAAGTCCGTATTTACGAAGAATATGTAAAACTGTAGGATAAAAAGTTGCGAAAGCACACTGGAAGTCACCGCGAAGGAGAGTTTTCCCAGTAATAAGTCTTTATAGTTGAAAGTTGGCGCCACTAGGTTAGAATTCATTTTGCGAACTTAAATTTACCGGAAAACATTTAAAACTAATTTAGGGGGGGTATATTTAAAATAAGTTGTTATGGAAATTATTGTTTTAGTTAGTATAGAAACAGCAAAATTGAAATTTTTACCGGACACCGAGAATTTTTATTTTTCAGTTGTTGACAGCGATTTAAAAAGCGGTTAGTTGTCAAACCAGCAACGATGAGAGTCCAACGTTGCCATATGGTTAAACAGCACAGAGGATAAAAGGTCTAATCAAACCCAAAAAAACTCTTAATGACTTTATTAAAGGAAGGAAATCGCATTCACAGTTATAAAAAATCTAAACTCTAATTCTAATAACACAAAAATACTAATTATTTGGAATGGGATATAGTAGTATCGGGTTCACGATGTTATAGAGTAGATTTTGACCAAGATCATCCCAACCTTTTCTTGGAGTGTCATGGGTATCGAACCATGTTTCGTCAAGGTAAATAATTGGACGATTTTCTTCTCTAAATTGTTTAACAGCTGTTAAATATTTAAGTCTCCATTCCCGTAAACGTTGACCCATTTTACGCAATATTTTCCTAAGGCTTGAAAGGCTACAAGACATATTTGTTTCGTCTTTAATCAGCAGAGGGAAATCAAGGCGGGTACAGTTTGTGCCTCATACATTTGGTACATCTTTCTTCTTAATAAATACATGTCATTTTCGTCAATGCTTCTAAATGTGCCAGAATCACTCCGATTTTTTCTAGGATTAACAGGTTTAAGTACTATGTCTCTTACCGAAGATAAAGGAGTTTTTGTCAAAGTAGACGTCTCTGCTACAACATCCATGGAATTAAATTTTTTACTCAACAACGATTGATACACATTTTTAATTATTAGTTTGGCATCGGTACATAAATGCTTCCTTTTAAAAATGACACTTGAAGATGCCCCCCTATCAGCACAATTCCAAGGACGCCACATTCTACCACTAATAAGCCTAACTAAAAATTACTCGCCGGAAAACCACTAAAGATTAAAACTATTAAAAATCACTTTGTATTTATATAATGCATCAGGCATAGGTATAAATTAAATGTGTATACCTGGTCCGGCTCTGCTCGAAAATGTTTCAAAATTAGGGATTTCCTTATTTATTTTATTTTCGAAGGGATAATGAGGTTTTATTGCAGTCAAAAGATCAACGGTATAATTCTGCAAATACTATAATACCTAATTATTGAAATGCCTTTTAGAAGCCTATACAGTGAGGACGTAAAGTAAGGAATAAATTCATTATCTCGCAAACTACAATTTTTTAAAAAAATCGCTTGGACCCTTCGATTTTGTTTTTCGAACGCGCATATTCTGACATAAAATGTAGATATACAGGGTGTTGTAAATAAGAGTGACACAAAAATTGTTTTTTCTTAAATAGAACCCACTGTATATTATTGCATGTACGGATTCTTCGGAAAATCCTAAACATTTTTCATGTGGCATGTGCTATACCTTAGCCCAAGCGTTTTGGAGTTATTCTCATTCAAAATTTGAAAAGTGGAAAAAGTCATGAAGAAAACAAAGAAAAAAATTATTTTAAAAATGTCTTATTTATCGAAAAAACAGTTAGTTGAACTTAAAAATAATTTTTCTAAAGTAAATGTTCGAAGTGTCTTCCGTTGGTCAACTGACAATAGCTTAACCGATCTACAAATTATCGCTGAACATTTCGAACCATTTGGGGTGTAATTTGCCGAATTTCTTGCCGGATGCGATCTTTTAAATCATCTAAATTTGCAGGCTGGCTTTTGAATACTTTTCCCTTAAGGTATCCCCATAAAAAAAAGTCGAGTGGTGTTAAATCGGGTGACCTTGGCGGCCACTCAATAAAACCACCTGTTCCAATCCACCTGCTTGGAAAAGTATCGTCCAAATATGTACGCACTCCCACAGCGAAATGTGGGGGAGCACCATCTTGTTGCAACCAGATATTATGATGTGGCAAATCGGGAAGTTCTAACTCAGGAAAAAGGGTGGCCAGGGCTGGAACAAGTTCTTGTTCTAAAAAACTCAAGTATCTCTCGCCTGTTAAATTTCTGTCAAAAAAGAAAGGCCCTATAACAATGTCATCGACAACGCCAGCCCACACATTGATCTTTTGATTAAATTGTGTGTGTCCTTCCCTCATCCAGTGTGGATTTATATCGGACCAATATCGATAATTTTGGGTACTTACTTTACGTCCTCACTGTATATGCCCTATAGTAATTGACATTATTGGTAGTACGCGCTTATGCAAATTTACTGAAAAGAATCCCTCCTCCGAAGCAGCAGTAGGTACTGCTGCAACCGAGCTTTCCTGAAAATGCCGCCAGTATGATACAAGATGCGAACGGCTGACTGAACGACGGTACTTTCAAATATAGTGGGTTCTGCCGTATTTTTTTATGTGAAAGTTGTATATGCACGTGCTTACTGTTACTTAAATAATTTTTTATTTGGCTAACATTTTAGAAATAATTTATTCGTTTATGTAAGGAATAATTGGCAAGGATTAATAATGCTTTTCAGGACAATAAGTTTAGTGCAATTTGTTATTGTTGTTTTGGGATATTTTTTAGTGATAGGTAAGTTATATTGTACACGTTATTAATATAAATGAAAGAGGCTCTTAGTCGTGAAACCAAAGTTCCTTTATAAAAAATGGAATCAATTCGGCATATATATAGCTGTCTGCCACAGTGTGTAACTCAGAGAGCGCTCGACTTAGGGAGCTGAAATTTGGCTTTTATGACCCGAATACAAACAGTAGGAATTTTAGGGGTTCAATTAATTTAGGTATTATAAAGTTATTTCGTTGGGCAAAAATTAACATCGTTCCTATGCTGTTCGTATACACGGTGTTGGAAAAAGGTCGGTACCTCGGAATAACTCCGGTGCATCGCATTGCAGCGGAAAATGTCTGGGGAAAAAGTTGTTTGGTTTTGAAGGAGGAATAGTTTGCAACCTAAACCACCCCCCATCCCCTCAACCCCCGGGCGCGGGTGGTGGTAAATTAAGACTTTCAAATGGAACCCCATATTTTTTATTGGCGTATCGTGTTCTCCGATCAAAAATAAACATCTCTTGTCCGAAAATGTTTTTAATTTGGGCCCATCCTTCACCAATAATCACCATGAGAAAGACAAAATCAGAACCGTGCGAAATATCCCAGAAATACTCTTTTTTTCTGTCTTGTACTTAAAAAATGCCCGTGGAAAAAGTGTATTCGTGGAGAGAAAAAGAGTATTTCCGGGATAAAACTTGATTTTCGCACGGTTTTGATTTTGTCTTTCTCATGGTGATTATTGGTGAAGGATGGGCCCGAATAAAAAAATTTTTCGGACAAAAGATGTTTATTTCTGGTCGGAGAACACGATACGCCAATAAAAAATATGGGGTTCCGTTTGAACATCTTAACTTAGCCCCACCAGCGCCCGGGGGTTGAGGGTGGTTTAAATTGCAAACTATTCCTCCTCCTACAGGGTGTCAATTTGAAAATGTCCCACCCTTATGTCCCGCTTCCCGTATATAATATTAAAAATTGGAAAGACACGCAATTTCTTGAAACTTGGAATTTCTACTCAAAAAACGACCTTTAAAATGATGTGCCCGTGGATCACCTTCCCATTTAAGATTTTAAGGGTACCATCTACCCCTCCCAGGGAGTTAAACAACGAAGGTTGTTGAAAGCGTCCCAATTAATTCACAATAAAAATAACGTGTCTTCCCGATTGTTAATATTATTTGCTGGAAGGAATAAGATATTAAGTGTGGGGGGTTTTTAAATGGACACCCTATATATTGATAGTATTGTTCTTACATTACAGGTTGTGGACCAAACCGTTGTGGTTAACGTTTCGGAAGTAATCGTGGCAAACTTTTTTTGTCACACCTTATATCTCTGTATACAGTGTGTTTGTATTGGTTAATTAAACACATCTTTGACAACCTTAACCCATATTTTAATGGCTAGTTTTCAATGCAAAACGCAATGTTTTTTGTAGTTCGACATCGGTTTACCATTTATGTAAAATTAAATATAGGCAGATTTAGATTTTCTGTACCTATAGATGGGTCAATCCAAGGCAATATAAGCTAGTGCGTTTTTTTTTTCACTTAGATAGAGGTCACTTTCAGTGCTGTTGCATACTCGTGTGCAATGTCACTTACAATAATGGGTTGATGGGGATGATGGCGCCCTCGATTACGAGGGTTTCTGCTAATTTTACAAGAAATTTATTTATTTATTTATTTAAGTACATGCCTTACAGGTTTTGATAAACCTAATTAAACATAATACACAGTAACAAAATAATGAAGCAGAATATTTAAAAAATCAGAAACATATACAGAGATAACAGTAATACTATACATATAAAAAACCAAAAAAGTCATGACAGAGTCTTTCAGCGTGTTTAACAAGTCGACATATTTCCGGTAGTGAGGAGTTAAAAAGGTCAACACTGACATCACTCCCATTATACCGATCGCACATACTGTTACAGTGGGGGAGAACCTCAATATATTCGTACGCGACGTCGCCAAATAAAAGCAGCTACTATGATGACTATGTAATCGTGGTACACAGAAGTTAATCTTGGACAGAAAGTCTGGACAATCAATCAGGTTATTCAAAATTTTAAAGAGGGTTGTTAATAGGAAAAAGTTCCGCCGCTCCTTCAAAGAAGCACAACCAAATATGCTAAGCAATTGTTCATGCGGGAAACCCTGCTGAGGATAGGTACCATCCCGCTTAAAAGTAACATATTTTAAAAATCTTCGCTGAACCCCCTCCAAATTGTCACTGTGAATGCCCTATCCATACTACAGATCCATATTCCAATTTCGATCGCACATAGGCACTACATAAACTGATGATAGCCTTCATAAAATCAATTGTACATCGTAGAATGAACCCATATGCCCTCGATGCCTCAGAAATAACAGGGTCTATGTGAGAACAGAAGGAAAGTTTAGTAGGTATCAAAAATTATTCCAAGATCTCTAAACTCATTAACGCGTGAAACTGACTGATTATCAATCGTATAATCATATACAATAGCTAATGACTTCGTAGTATAAGAAACAACGTTACATTTTAGTATATTTAGCTGCAGATTATTTTCAGCGCATCATTCAACAACAAGACCAAGGTCAGATTGAAGATCACTGCAGTCGTCCAGGCTATTTATATCCTTTTATACAGTTTAACATCATCACTATACCTCAACTCATTAGCTATGAGTCTGAGACCGATATCATTGATGAAAATAATAAACAGCAACGGTCCCAAAACCGATCCTTAGGGAACACCAGAAATTGCAGTGTATTGTGATGATTTAATGCCGTAAATTTGAACATATTGCCTTCTATCCATTAAGTATGATTTAAACAACGAAATCAGTGAATCGGAAAAACCAAAATTATTGAGTTTCTTAAGTAACAGTCTATGGTCAAGTCGGTCGAAAGCTTCAGTGAAGTCCAAATAAATTACATCCGTTTGAGAACCCTCATCAATTGACTGTGCAATATCCTGAGTGCATCACCATAAGATTTGAGACTGCAGATCCACCCTTGTAGAAGCCGTGTTGAGTTGGTGATATTAAATTTTTCAATAAAGGAAATATAGAGTCATGGAGGAGAAATTCAAAAATATTACAAAAATTACTAATAATGGAGATAGGCCTATAGTTCATAACTTCCGATCTCTCACCTTTTTTATAAATCGGACAGACCTTTGACACTTTCCATATGGAAGGAAATTGATTAGTTTTTAAGCAAAGAACTTCATAAGAGGTTCCGCCAGAACAAACCTGCAGTCCCTTATGAAAAACGCTGGGATAAGACTTTGAGAAATTGACTTTAACACAATCGGGCCCTTGCCCTTTTGATTGAACTATAACACAGGCCAACAAAATAAAAAAAAAATTTTGGTGCCTGAGATGTGAGAACTGATTTTAGATATACTTAATGTGCTGATTCTAAAACTGGCATCAGATATTTTCTATCAGCTCTAGTTTTTGAGATAGAGACTAATTGAATTTAGTTCTAATAAAAGGCAAAAATAAATAAATCTACATCTCTTTAAAATTCAAAATAGAAATTTGGTATTCAAAACTAGGATCTAAATTAGCTAAATATACCTGAAATTGTCAGTAAACCAATATTCCTACTTAATCCTAATGTTACATTTTATCGTAAGAGAGAAAAGGATCTGCTGCCTTTTTTCACTCAGGAAAATAAGCTGGTATTCTGTAACGATATAAAAGGACTCCTACAAAAAATGGGTTTGCCAGAATACACTTCAGACGATTGGCGCCTTTTCATTGACAGTTTAAAACGTAGTTTAAAATGTGTCCTTTTACATAACGGTAACAAATATGCCTCAATTCCTATTGGACATTCTACTATCATGAAAGAGGAGTATAAAACAATATCACAAGTTTTGAAACAAATTAAATACGAAGAACATCAGTGGGCAATTTGTGTTGATTTGAAAATGGTGAACTTTCTCCTTGGACAGCAAAGTGGATATTATACAAAATACTCCTGTTTTTTATGTCTTTGGGACAGCAGAGCTAAAGATCAGCACTGGGTTAAGAGAAAATGGCCTTTAAGAGATACTATCGTTCAAGGAAAACAAAACGTAGTGAATGAACCTTTGGTTACGAGAGAAAAAATCTTACTACCACCCTTGCATATCAAGTTGGGGCTTATGAAGCAGTTTGTGAAAGCGTTAGATCGAGATGGAAATTGTTTTGGGTACTTGTCAAGTAAGTTTTCTAGGATTAGCACGGAAAAACTAAAAGCTGGTATATTTGATGGTCCTCAAATAAGGCAACTTATGAAAGATCCACAGTTCACCACATCAATGAATGAGGCTGAATCTAACGCTTGGGTTTCATTTGTTCAAGTAGTTAAAAATTTTCTTGGAAATCACTAAGCAGACAATTACTTAGAATTAGTGGAAACTATGCTTGCAAATTTTCATATTCTCGGTTGTAACATGAGTATAAAAGTTCACTACCTCCATAGCCACTTAGGTCGCTTTCCAGAAAATTTAGGTGACTGTAGTGAAGAACAGGGAGAAAGATTCCATCAGGATATTAAAACTATGGAAGATCGATATCAAGGACGATGGGATAGCCACATGATGGCCGACTTCTGTTGGAGCCTTCAGCGAGACTACACCGGTAAACTCCATGCTAAAAAGTCGTATAAAAGAAAATTTGTAGGTCATAGTGACTAATATGAGTATGAATGTATGTTAACCTACTTTTCATAATAAATATTTAATTATATATGTTTTTGTTTTGTTACTGGCAATAGTCATAGTTGTAACGTAAAATATATAATAGAGGTTAAAAAAAGTAAATAATTCCTATTTTAAAAACTAGATCTGATAGACAAAATCTGATGGCTATTTCGGATTCTCCACCCAAAAATTACCCAGGAACAATTAAAAAATCGCCGGCACCAAAATGTGTGTTGGCCAGTGTAATCTTTTAACTGTCTTGAAATTTTTATTTTTGTCCCTCAAAGAGACTTTTTGCGAAAGCGTCATAATACCATCAAATTGTAATCAATGAATTATTTCAAGCTATTTACCTATCAATAAAAATGTTCGGGTTTTACCCAAAATTTAACAACAACATATTGTGTCATGGTTATATTATAAGTTCTGATTTGGTCTTTTTCTAACTGGATATGATAATTGTGTACCTCCTAAAAAACGAGTTATCTCATCATATACGAGTATATGTATAGTTGTATACTAGACTATTATTTGTAAAATTAAATATGAGGTAGAAACAATATTTGTTGTATTATGTAACATATGCAAATATAATTTGTTCCCTTTACCTGTACCTTATGCTGCTTCGTGTCGCAAATTTTATCCTCGTCTACCGGTCATTATTACTATTACTATTACTATCTATGAAATTGCTTCCTTATGTCTATATTTCTTTATATGTCGCATTTTTTGTGAATCCCCCGATGCGCGAATAAATGTTTTTCCAGTGTCTTCTATAACTTTCACCACTATGAAACAAAAAATCTTCACAAGAATGAAGAAAACACTCCCTTTTAAGTGATAGGAACTGAGCGTATCAAATGTCACGATGCCACAATATCATAATTATAATTAATGATTAAATAATACCGGGTGCTGCAAAAATATCTGGTACCTACGTAGATCGAGGAATGCAAATGCATTAGTAGTGTTGACAGAAGGTTATACAGGGTGTTCCTTAATGACGTGGTAATATTTCAGGGTGTGATTCCTTAGGGTATTTTATAAAGAAAAGTTCATATGAACATATGTCCGCAACGGCTTGAATTTTTTGCTACAGTGTGTTGAATTTTTATTTTTTAAATGGTTATATTCTAATATCTCCGAAAGTACGTTGGATATTATTTTAAATTTTGGTATGTGTTAATAGAATATAGAACCACAAGTTTTAGTTAGAAAAGTTATTCAATTGTTCCACCAGTGACGTCCCTGCAAACATGTCCTCTGATATTTTGTACAAGAAAGATGGTACGCCACTGACATTTTTCCATGTGAATATTTTTTCTGATTAGCCTGGTCAATTCTACATGAAAACGGTCTCTTAAGTTTTTCTCGTCAGATGCACCGTTCTTGATTAAAACCACTAAATTCATATTGAAACTCATTATTATTAACATTGATAAAATATTAATGATAAATTTTGTTTCATAAAAATTGGAAATGGCTACCTTCACTTAAAAGGCATGCTTCCGCCCGTCTTCGCATCAAATTGCCCGCTCGTTCAAATATTGAAATATTTATAAAACAAAATTTATCAAATGTTAAAAATAATGAGTTTCAATATGAATTTAGTGGTTTTAATCAAGAACGGTGCATCTGACAAGAAAAACTCAAGGAACCGTTTTATATAGAATTGACCAAGCTAATCAGAAAAAATATCCGTATGGAAAAATGTCAATGGCGTACCATCTCTTTTGTAAAAAATGTCAGAGGATATGTTTGCAGGGACGCCACTGGTGGAACAATTGAATAACTTTTCTAACTAAAATTTGTGGTTCTATATCCTATTAACACAGACCAAAATTGAAAATAATATCTAAAGTACTTTCGGAGATATTAAAAAATAACCATTTAAAAATAAAAATTCAACACCCTGTAGCAAAAAATTTAAGCCGTTGCGGACATATGTTCATATGAACTTTTCTTTATAAAATGACCTAAGGAATCTCACCCTGAAATATTAGGTATATTCTGTCGCGATGAATAGGGCTTGGAGGTCCTCTTCTTTGAGGGCCTATTATAGGACCGATTATGGTTAAATTTCTCTAAAAATAGAGCCGCTTATAATAAAGAAAATCCCGTATCGATTGGAATTTATTAATAAATAATAATTTTATACTAATCCATATCGAAGCGGAATTACTCGTGTGCATATATCAAATCGTTAAAAATGATTTATAATTCATATCTAGATATTTTTATACTATATTCAATACCTAATGGATAATTAGGCATTGTGAAATAATTCTACACCTCCTGAGCGAAAATCAATTTATACATTCGATGGAAACGAGTCTAGTTTTGAAGTGCCATTTAACAATATAAAGTTTACAATTATATATAATGACACGACACAAATCAGCGGTCAATAATTCTTATCGTCCCGGAATCAGCGCAAAACTAACACCGCAACTAGAAGCTTAACATTAAGAACCTTTGCATCTTATATTTGTCTTTGATCCTTCATTATTACCCACATACATATAGCACTAATACAGTATTGCCCGAAATAAACAGTACTGAACTTGTAATCGTATTATATATTTAAAAAATACATATTATTGACACTTTATTATATGTTCTAAATGTCCACCTCCTTGTTCAAGACAGACTTCATAACGATGTTCTAAGTTTCTGGTCATGTTATTGAATAAGGGTTGTCTCAGAGCTGCGAAGAAGACTCTAACGGCATCCTTTAATTCATCGATAGTATGGCAAGTTGCCCCGTCCTGCTGAAAAAATTGGTTTCGAAATGCCAAGTTACGTGCACGACAGAATTGACGTAGATCAGGGATAAATCGTGTTAAAATGTGTCTGTACCTCTGTTGATTAAGTGTGACTTGCCTACCATTCTCTTCGATGAAGTACGGACCAATGATTCCGTGTCCGGACACAGCACACCAGACACTCACTTTTGCACTATGTAAAGGAACCTCTTGAACCTCATCGGGTCTGGCAAAGCCCAGAAATCGATTTGTGCGACGATTCACATAGCCTGACAAGTGAAAGTGTGCTTCGTCTGAAAACCAAACATTTTTCAAAAATTCAGGATTTTCATACTGTAACGCGAGAATTCTGGCGCAATATTCCACTCTACTGCGATAATCCCGAGGATGTAGTTGTTGATGTACCTGAATCACATACAAATGCACCCAGCTCCTTCAGGATTCTTTGAAAGGAAGTTCTTTTTAAATCAAGTTGTAACGCTGTCCTTGCCTGGCTGGCTTTCGGATTTTGTAAGATTTGCTCAAAAACACGTTCATGGTTATTGTTGTTGTTAACTGTCCTGGGACGCCCCGAGTTTCACACACACGTTGGCACAATACACTACCCGTATTTCTGAACTTTTCAATAACCTTCAAAATTACAGCATTACTTGGAGAACGTTTATTAAACCGTTGTGTGAATTGATCAGACACGTATAGCAAACTTGCACCATTATGTCGGCCCATTCCGTATGAGCGAAAATAATGCTCTACCAGAAACACTTTCTCCTCTGTACTTAACACCATTTTTAACAATTAGGCCCTACTAATTACTTGTTTGAGGTTTACTTGACAGGTCTATACTAGCTAACTTGAGTGTGACAGCGCACGCATAAAAACACCGCCAACTTAGTTTCAGTACTGTTTTTTTTCGGGCATATCTGTACTTTTTGAAAAACTAAATAAAGTATACTTATCCGATGAAGTATCGGTCGAACTTGGCGTACCGCAGGGCAGCGTTTTAGGACCGATTCTTTTTATCATATACTTAAACAATATCACAGAAATAGCATGCAGGCTGTTGCACTGGATATTTCTAAAGCCTTTGATCGTGTTTGGCATGAGGGACTTCTAAGTAAACTGCGATCCTATGGTATGCCGAGTCGATTTTGTTCATGATTGTCTAGCTTTCTTAAGGGCCGCTCTCTGCAAGTGGCGATTGACGGATTTCTCTCAGACACCTTCACCATCAATGCCGGTGTTCCTCAAAGGTCCATATTGTCTCCCACTCTCTTCTTACCCTACATTAACGACCTTCTAGTGGAAACGAAAAATCCTATATTTAGTTCTGCTGATGATAGCACACTTATCTCATCTTTCTCTTTGAATGCGCAAACATCGGCTGCCGACGCACATATTCGCAGACAGAATGAAGTATCACGCCTCAACAAAGACCTGGAAGAAATTCTGGCTTGGGGTGACAGTAACCAAGTCGAATTTAACGCTAAAAAACCCAGGCAGCAGTTTTCTCTAAAAAAACAACAAAACATTACAGAACCTGATATAGTCATCATCTATTAATTTGCTGGGCGTCAATCTGGGAGGAAATATGTCTTGGTACCACCACGTTGTGGCAATCGCCAAGATAGCTTCTCAGAAACTTGGTGTACTCTTCCCAACCAGAAAGTTGTACACGCCACAGCAACTTTTGACACTATACAAAGCCCAGATTCGACCATCACTAGAGTACAGCTCTCATGTCTGGAGCTCTGCACCCAAACATACTCTTCGGCTACTGGATTCCATCGATAGGAGGGCTATTCGTCTGATCGGAGACCACGAGCTGACGAAGAACCTCGACAGCCTAGAACATCGGAGACAGGTTGGGGATTTGACTCTCTATTTTTATATTGACGTTATTTCGTTTTATATTATTCATACTTTTGAAATAAAGATTGTTTATTATTATTATTATTATTAATATATCAAATGTCAATGTATCATATATTTGTAAGGGAAGGGCGTACCACAAGGATGGGCGGCAGTGGTTCGTCGCGTATTTCTGCTATTCGTCGCTCCAGGTGAAATTAAACGGGCAATCATCAATCTGTCTTCAATGTTCTAGGGTATGAAATAGCCCATCTATCAGTGGAGTGAAATTATGAGGAGGAAGAGAAAATCATGGTCCGCTCCACTAGTTTACCTACAGTTAATTTTTTTTAAACACTCGAAACAATTGACATGATCTGACCCAGGTCGTTTGTTCGGCTAATAAAAAAACAATGCAAACATACTGGTTCCCTAGCCCCCTACACTATAATAATGTGATTATATACATATGTTAAATCACTGCCTATAAATATTCGAATGTGCACTTATTTCATTAATTCTTTAAACATAATACTTTCCGCCCATTGTCTTTCCTTTATTTGCATATCGTTTTGACATGTCCACCGTTATGCAACTGAACAATAAAAATATGACACAATTAATAATGGGGGGGGGCGCTTGATATTATTAATTGTAATTTTTTTCGTCTTATAGGTATCATTTTCCTTGACATAGTCTTTGATTCGATACAGAAAGTTGACGGTATTAATAGCGATATACCTACATAATTAAATTAATTTTTTTAGACTTTGATAGAACATAAACTAGTCTAGGCACTGACTATAGTTCAGAGTACAAGCGCTAGAAATAGTATCGGAAATTCGATTGACACTCTATAGTTGTTGAAATAATTTTTCATTTGGTAAAACATACTCTTCGGCTCCAAACATACTCTTCGGCTACTGGAAAGGAGGGCCATTCGTCTGATTGGAGACCACGAGCTGACTAAGAATCTCGACTGCCTAGAACATCGAAGACAGGTTGGGGATTTGACTCTCTTTTACAGATATTTTCATGGAAAGTGCTCGGCTGACCTTGCCCGCTTAATTCCTCCCATAGCGGCGAATAGCGAAATACACGACGAACCACTGCCGCCCATCCATATGTTGTTAAGCTTAGTACTCCTCGAACTTTACTATTTAAGAATACTTTCATCTGGAAGACTTCATCCTTATGGAACGACCTTCCCGAGGTCGTTTTTCCCAACAAATATAACCTCCAACGATTCAAAACCAACGTGAATCGCTTTTTGTGCACACGCACCACGCCCAGAGTGCCCTAAAGGATATAAAAAAAAGACGACAGTTATTAAAATGCCGCCTTGATTGTTTACGATAAGTTTTTCGGCGTCTTTAGAAGAAATCGTAATTTTGTTTAGTGTTGTGATCGCTCGAGCGAAAAACCACTTGATCACTCGATTATTGAAATCACCGACATCGCTCGATTATCTCGAGCAATCAGTGACGGCATCGCTTGGTGAATTGGAATTTCAAGCGATTCACTCGAATATTAAAATCGCTCGAGTATCAAGTACTCGATTATTAAAATAATCGGTTTTTCCCAGCACTAATTTTATTTTTACCTCGAGAGGCATTGCTTTTCTGGCAAAGGTACGACCCCATATACAAGTAACGACTTTTTTTGTTGTCGTCATCGGCGACCTCTGGTGGCAGGGGTCTCCAAAGAGAGCAGAAAGTAACGACCCTTTTTTCTGCTACTCAAATCGCGCCGCTAACTGAAACTAACGTAACTAACCGTTAACACCCCGTATAAAACCTTAATTAATTTATAATTTTGTATTTAAAACACACCATTCAATCTGATAAACGATTATTAAAAGTGTTAACTGAAATTATGAGAAACCGCCAACCAATTATGACTACCAAAAGTCATTGTTTCGGTGACCCTAAAACAGTTCGTATAAAGTTACTTATGCAAGGTCTCGACACCAATGCAATAATTCTTAATATTCTTAAGAACGCTTTTATATACATATTATACATGTATATGCTAATTGAATGAGTAATGTTGTAAATGGTGGTTTTTAAATCATTATCATTAAATAATAATTTGTTACGTGCAAAATATTAGCAAGTAATATAAATCTTCTTTTCATCGAAATATTTTTTAAGGTATAAGATGTATTTCTGCGTCACTCTAGATGGAATTAAGCCGCAACGTTAGTCGACCATTTGCCATGGAAATATGCGTAAAAGAGAGTCAAATCCAGTGGTGGCTCGTGACATATGATAGAGGGGGGTTCACAGGTATGGTGAAATTATTTTTAAAATTTTATTTTTGTGTAACGACCAAACAATTACTTTCTAGGCGTTTTAAATGTGGAAAGAAAAAAGTAATAAGAAAATGCGTTCGGTAAAACATATTTTTAGTTATTTTTTATTTTTACACAAGGAAATACAATTTTTGGAAAATAAGAAAGGTTTTCTTAGTGTGTATAGCTGTCGGATCTTAACGTCGTCGCGTGCAACCCTCGTAACAATATTTATACAGTCCAGTACTAATACTACCAAAGGCAACTACGAGCTATCAAGAAAATCGAATGATGTCCAATACTACTACCGCCATCTACGAGTTATCAAGAAAACCGAATGATGTCTAATACCACTACGCCATCTACGGGCTAGTCATTAGACGCAACCAAGACGAGAACAATATTTAAGTGTTTTATGACGAGAACGAATCGAGCCACGAGACTGACAAGTTGGCATTCGTCATATTTTCAGTGTTTTTTAGTTTAAATCCTTAAATAAAATGGTTTAAAATCATATCGAGTATCATTTATCGAAATACACAACATTTATCGACCCTACACAATAGTGCTTAAACGTAAAGGCCATTCTTTGGTTCCTAATTGTAGAAAATTGATCAATAACAGCCTCATTAAGTTTGGAATACCCTCTATAATTTTTTTTTCATATATTTCATTTTTAAACTTTTTAGATTTACCCTTTGTGGTCTGCGTTAAATTAATTTCGGGTTGAAGTCTTCCCGCATTCTTCACTTAAGTTTTTTGCTCCAAACTCAAAGAGCTAAAGTTATTTCTTAAATAGTCCACCGTCAATTATTCATTTTAACTTAGTAAATATATAATATTAAAATATTAAAACATACACGCTCGAATTTCTAACTAGATGCACGAACAGTGCACACACAAACTTTGCGTCATTTCCATGTTAAATCGCCATAGCCCCGCTATCCCCCCGCTGTTACCCGCCACCTGTTACTACAGAGAAACTGCACTACTTAATCGCACGTGCGAGCAAGGCTCGTCATAATCGTCATTTACCTCGACCGAGGCACGGTTGCCGGATCTATACAGTTTGGTTTGACGGGATGATAAAATATTAGGGAGGGTCGGACTTTTTTAGTTTGACGGTACGATAAAATATTAGGGAGGCTCGGACTTTATACGATAAATAATATTCAATGAATATAAATTAATATTGAAATTGAATATAATAATTGAATATAAAAATTTATAAGCAATAACTGATTTCCGAATTTTTAATTGTTTTAGTCAAGACGAGAAAAGCACATGACACCGATTTCATGTAGAATTGATCAGGATAATATCTAAAGTACTTTCGGAGATATTAACAAATAACGATTTAAAAGAAACTTTCAACACCATGCCCATGGCATCGTCGGGGAACACCCTGGGGGTGAAATAACTGAACATATACATATGTCAGAGTGTGATTATTGAGCTTGTTTTATGAAGAAAATTGTCATCTTCACTTAAGAAGTATCAACACGTTATTAAGGAACATAAGTATACTGTATAAGAGGTTCAATTTCTAAGGTGTAGCCCGCTGGTCGGGACAATGATTCATATATTATTATTATTATTATTATTATTCTACGCAAACCTGGGTAGGACCTTATCGAAAATCTGATCTTTACCGAACCAAAAAATAAATGTCATGCATTTTCACTCGGTATTTATTGAGTAACAACACAGAGTGTGAGGTTATTTTAACATAAGGGGCCACACCTTACTAGTTATAATATGAACGTATAAATTACCCTGTACCATACCTGTACAATGTACATGATGATGAACCACTAACAGTATGATTCATATCGGGATTATACAGGGTGTCCGCTAATTAATGGTACATGGAAAAACCACATAAAAACATTAGGATTTAATTATACTTACCTATATCCGAATGTTGATATTAACTGAGATACAGGGTGTCAAAGTTAAAACTTCATTTTTGTTTTTTTTTTAATAACTTTGCGAGAAACTAACATTCTATTACAAAATTTGGCAATTATGTTTTTTGTAGGACGAGAAATTGATTTCTGTGTGAAATTTTAATGTACAATGTAGGGGGCGCTGTCTGCGGCATTTTGCCCACATTTATTAGGTCATAACTTTTTTGTGCCTTAGTGTATTTAGGTTTTTAATAAGAATAATACTTTTCTCATATTTATTACGTAAGAAAGGTATACTAAGTTCAGGTCGCCCAGAGTTACCGTTTCGGAGATATTTGCATTTAAATTGTTTAGTCCGTTAGCTCAGGCAATCAAATAATATTTTGTTACTTTTTACCAATTAACTTTTAAATGATAATTAATGTTCTAGTAATGGTAATTGGGAATAATAAATACAACAATTGGATTGGTCTTTAACTTACTTTAATTAAAATAACGTTGACCATAAAAAATAACATGTCGAAAGAAACCAACAGCAATGAAAACACAAACTTATGATAATCTCTAAATTTTATTTGTTTTCCTATAGGTTACTTTAAGAAAAAAATGTTGTTTGCAAATTAATAATAATAATTGGGCAGGGTGCACTAAACAGTTTAGATGCAAATATATCCGTGGGGCGACCTGAACTTAGTATACCTGTTTAGGAAGTCCAGATCAACTGGAGATCTTCTAGCCTATGTCACCCATCTTTGGATCAACGCAATCGAACATCATGGGGAGTCTCGGGATGTTGCACTGGATATTGCTAAAGCTTTTGATCGTGCTTGGCATGAGGGGCTTCTAAGTAAACTGCGATCCTATGGTATGCCCAGTCGATTCTGTGCATGGTTGTCTAGCTTTCTTGAGGGCCGCTCTCTACAAGTGGCGATTGACGGATTTCTCTCAGACACCTTCACCACCAAAGGCCGGTGTTCCTCAAGGGTCCATATTGTCTCCCACTCTCTTCGTATTCTACATTCTAGTGAAAACGAAAACCGAAATTTAGTTTTGCTGACGATAGCACACTTATCTCATCTTTCTCTTTGAATGCGCAAACATCGGCTGCCGACGCACATCTTCGCAGACAGCATGAAGTATCACGCCTCAACAAAGACCTAGAAGAAATTTTGGCTTGGGGTGACAGTAACCAAGTCGAATTTAACGCTAAAAAAACCCAGGCAGCAGTTTTCTCTAAATAGGTTAACATCACAGAACCGGATATAGTCATGGCCGGACACGCAATCCCACTGGCATCATCTTTTAATTTGCTGGGCGTCAATCTGGGAGGAAATATGGCTTGGCATAACCACGTTGTGACAATCGCCAAGATAGCTTCTCAGAAGCTTGGCGTACTCTTCCGAACCAGAAAGTTGAACACACCTCAACAACTTTTGATACTATACAAAGCCCAGATTCGACCACAACTAGAGTACTGCTCTCATCTCATTTAAAATTCAGCGGTAAGTTTTTTCAAAAAACGCTCGTACCCGTCGATTTTGATTTTTTAATTTTTTTTTGTGGTAATTTCATGTATACAGGGTAGCTCAAAAATAAGTTACGACCATCAACTTCATTTTTTCAAATGAAAACATATATTTTTTATTTCATATTTGAATTTTGCTTTGAATTCTAAGCATGTTTCATGTACCATGTCCTATACATAAACTCAACAGTTATTGAAAAAATTAGGATTGAACATAATAAGTAAGACCTGTTTATTAAAAAAAAAACACAACAAAATGAAATTAAATGTTGAAAATGTGCGCCATTTACGGCTTGACAATATCCAAGACGATCAATAAACTCTCTTTGCACGTTTCCAACCATTTCCGGAGTTATGACACGCACTTCTCTTCGGATCCTTTCTTTCAACTCCTGCATATTGTTTGGCCTGTTAACAAATACTTTTGATTTGAGGTAACCCCACAAAAAAAAGTCCAGCGGAGTTAGGTCTGGCGACCTAGCAGGCCATTCGATAGGTCCTCTCCTTCCAATCCACCGATTGGGAAAGGTTTCATCCAAAAATGTGCGCACAGTGGCCGCATAGTGCGGAGGAGCACCATCTTGTTGGAATATCAGTTCTTCGTCAGGGGAGTCTGGATCCAATGGATTCGGAAATAAAGCCACTAATGCTGGAATTAATTCTAGTTGGAGAAATTCGAGATATACTTGTCCAGTTAAAGACTGTTCAAAGAAAAATGGACCAATTACTCTTTCGCGTACGATTCCACACCAAACATTTATTTTCTTAGGGTACTGGCTGTGAACCTCTATCATCCAATGCGGATTTTCTATTGCCCAATATCGACAATTTTGTCTGTTCACATTACTATTCAAATAGAACGTAGCTTCATCCGAAAAAATAATATTTTTTACTAAATTATTATCTAGATTGCACATATTTTGCATGCGTCCGCAAAACTCACTTCGCCTATCGAAATCATCTTCAAATAACTCATGCACTGGAATAACTTTGTATGGGTGATATTTGTGCTTTTGAACTACTCGGTGAACAACAGATTTCGGCATGTGTAAATCGGCCCCAATGTGCGACAGGGGAGTACATGGATTTTCTTCCAAGGAAAGCAAAACGTCAAGTTGTTCATTTTCATCTCGAGTAGGACGACCAGATTTAGGCAAATCTCTAACATTACCGAATTCTCTAAACTTAGCCTCTATTCTACTCACCATCTTTTGACATATGGGAGGACGATCAGGATGGATTTCATTAAATAATTGGGCTGTTTCTATTTGAGTACGTGTTTTATCACCAAACCCAACCATGCATAGAATTTCAATTTTTTCCCGTTCCGTTAACTTCACCATTATTGTGAAAACCGCAACTTTGAAACTACGCTTGACAATAATTATACTTATTTGAAATAAAATTGTCATACAGTTTCTATGGAAATAAACGGTGACAGTGAGACAGTACACTCTTACTTATTATGGAGCCCAAAATGCCATATTGCCAGAAGATTTGATAGATCGTTGGATTCCCTAAATGATATGTTCAATCCTAATTTTTTCAATAACTGTTGAGTTTATGTATAGGACATGGTACATGAAACATGCTTAGAATTCAATTCAAAATTCCAAAAAGGAAATAAAAAATATATGTTTTCATTTGAAAAAATGAAGTTGATGGTCGTAACTTATTTTTGAGCTACCCTGTATACATGAAATTACCACAAAAAAAAATTAAAAAATCAAAATCGACGGGTACGAGCGTTTTTTGAAAAAACTGTATGTATAATAATTTCAGGATGTGAACTTAAATATAAATAGGTTGGTAAGCAGATAAGATTTTTATCTAATATTACATTGCATTAGCTATTAAATAAAGCAATTTATATTGTAAACTGCGCTTAATTACTTCGATAAAGTAATTATTATTTCGTTGTACATTAACTTTATGTGTACCCACTTTACACGTGTTATGTCACGTCCATTCTCTTTTTTTAAGTAATTTTGGTAGCTTTTTACTGTGATAGAAAAAAACCGTTCGTGCGATTCGAGCTCGTACGAAAAAAATCGCATAGTTTCCTCGTTTAGACTCTCAGAACCTTGGTATCAATGTGAAATGCAAAATTTTAAACATAAATAATATGGTTTATTATATAACACACCAAAATTATCATATCCTATCTCGCGGATGCCATACCGGAATCTTTTTGGAATTAACAATAGATCTGTGTATAGGAAATACTCAGTTTGAAGGTAGAATGTTATGAGACAATCATAGATGAATAAAAATCAGACGTTTAGGGCTAATTTAAATATTTTTGAACATAATTCAATTCTCTAATAGTTCTAAGAAGACACTATACAGGGTGTTGTGGAAATGACGTATTGTATTTAAATGGGTGACTCCTTGGGTGTCCTAGAGAAGCGCTACATATTTTATTTTTTTTAAATCGACCGTTTTAAAAGTGGGGTAATAAACACTCTTACTCACAGGTCAGTCCACGCTACTGTACAACATTTCACCCAGAGCCAATGGCAATGTTGCCAAACTTAATGTAAAGCTGAAATTCCATATAAAATTATAAAAATAAATTATTTTCTACCTACTTGTATTTATCCTTATACCTAAAGAGCGAGGAAATCCAGGCACAAACACAATCAGTTTTTTTTCATGGGAAACTCCTGGAAACACTTTATGTACGCACAGTAATAGTGAAACAGAACCGATAGTTAGCTTTTGAAAATACAATAATACAGATTATACTACAGATTATTAGATTTTATTACACGCGACGAAATTTGACGTCCAGAAGAAATACGTCAATAAAAACAATATTCAAAGATTATTTATGTACGGGCAAGATACACGCGTAAACCGAAAAAACACAGCGGATTCCTGCGAGTGTGTTGGTGATCGACGAGACACAACGTATCCGGCCGCTGGTTGATCTACAACTAACAGACGCACGCGTGCGGCGCTATGTGAAACTACTTCGCTCAGCCGATGTAAGACGTCAAGAGGTCATTGGCATTTGACCTAGTGACGTACGTGGCTATTACTATTCCATATGTTTTTTCGGGTTCTTTAAAACATAGTCCGTCGTAAATGTTCTTCAATTAATTGCACAAAAAGGTATTACAGAATGGAAAAGTGTTTAAATTATTTTATTTGGTCTAAAGAGTTTAAGGTGTACATATGACAATACCGGTCAGAATTCCTTGATTGCTTACATGTATCGCAGTGCCACACAGGTGTTTTTCTGGTTTGACGTCAGGTCACTTTTACCGCTGAATGAATTGAAAGCGCCATTTATGGCTATTTTTCTTCAATTTGTTTTTATCTCAGGAATTGCTGGTTTAAATATAATACGACATTTCCATAACACCCTGTATAGTATATTTAGGCGGGAAAATAATATAGTACCTTGGAATTTCTAAGTTACAAGCCAATAGTCGCTACTGGTTGCTATTGATTCTATATTTCCAGTTTTAGTTCCATTAGTCTATAGTAATTTTAACGCGAAGGCGAATCAGAATGTGATCGCCTTAAGATGTCTTTCTATATAGCCGGTTCAAGGCAATCATCTTATTCTTTGCAAGCTATGTTTATAATAAAATCATAAACAAACATTTTTTTGCGTTTTCGCGGATACAGATGTTAGGTTTCCTCGAGCGATTGGATATTTTTTGATTTTGCGTAAAACTTTGCAAGAATATTATCAAAAATTTAGATTAACAATATCAAAGTAAATTCTTAACGGTTTGCATTCTGTTCGCAAGGATTAGATAAATAATTTGTGCTTTTTATGTTGCGCGTTTTTTTTTTGTTATTGAAAACCTTTTGAACACCATGAAAACCATATAAGGTAGTCTGGTATATCGTCTATAATTGAAATTTTAAAACCTTTCAACATTCCAAAGTCCTTCTTGGTTACTAAGATTTTAAAGTAAACTCCTTATAAGAATCGTATTTTTTTCTTTACTATTAATCTTTAAATGCATGTCAAGTGGCTTCATTGGGAAATCTAAGAGAAAACATCAATAACAATTATCAGAAAAAGTAATTAGCAAGGTTTAAGCAAGGAAAGAGTGCCTTGTATGTTTTTGGACGGTGAAAAATAATACAAATAATTCAATATGCAGAGTGTTTATTAATAAAGTGCTAACATTTCAGAGTGTGTTTCCTTATAGGTTATTTTATATGAAAAAAAACAGTGTTGCCAAGCTGAATTTGTGTAATTACACAGTTAGCTGGACACACCAGTTATAATACTGTCAATTTATGCTAACAAAGGTCCCTAGCGGGAAAGTTCTGCGGCAGTTCTTTATAAAATCACCTAAGGCAGTGGCGGAACTTCAAAATTTGCCCCCCCCCCCTCAAAATTATTTATTATGCCCTATAAAATGATTTATTTAGTTCAGCTGGAATAACGTAAATGGGTAAATTATAGATATAGATTTAAAATAAAAAACTGATGATTCCTATGAGAGAAATTTTATAAATGCTCTTTAGAAACTAAGCTTTATACTAAAAATCACATTTATTATATAATATTATTATAATAATATTATTCCAGAACCCATAAACAGTGACCACACTATTCGTTTCTGAATAACTTTATTGTTTAAAATCACTTTTAAACCAAATTTCCAGGAAATATTTACAAAAGTATAAGTTTTCGTAAAATTAATTTAAACATACATAATAAGATCGAATAATTAGAATATCATACAGGGCAGGTTAAAATAAGAAGTTACTTTAAACAAGTCGCAAAAAAGTTTCCTCTCTCCTCAAATAATTTAGACTTACATGTTAAATCTTCTTATATTCTGAACAAAAAAATATGTTAAGAGATTTTTTGATATTTCAATGGAAATAAAAAAATCTCTGAACTGAATCTCGTATATTTCGTTGAGAATATAAGATGCTTTAACATATAAATCCCACTTATTTGAAAAATGAATTAACTTATTTTTGCGGCTTGTTTAAAGTAACTTCTTATTTTAACGTGCCCTGTATGATATTCTAATTATTCGATATTATTATGTACCGTTTCCTTTAAATTCATTTTACGAAAACCTTTGTAAAGATTTCCTGCAAATTTGGTTTAAAAATAATTTCAAACGATAACGTTATTCAGAATGGAATATTGTGGTTACTTTTCTGGCCTATCGTGTACATAAAAGTAAATTAATATTGAAAAAATCATAAGTGTAATATAGTAAATTAAAAAAGAGTATGTAAATGTTTTACGTCGCGCTTTTACTTCAGCAAAATTTGTTATTATATCTTTTAATTCCAATTTTGTTGCCTCTTCAGCTTCCACGGCTAAAACTGAAAGACCGCTAAGTCGTTGTTCACCACTTGTCTTGCTCAAATTTGTAGATCCCATAAGTTATAACAAATATATTCCTACCTATATTACTCTCTACCAGTGAAGACTCTCTATGATGAAACATACAATCCATAACCAAATTCTCAGTAAGAAATAATCCTTTGAAAACTTAGCACCGCCATACCGCCAAAGTACAAAGTTGTCGGGCGAGTCAAAGGAGCGTATCAAAGAACACCTATTTCGTTGCGAACAAGACAAAAACTTATTATTATTTAACTTATTTAAACTTATTTGCAAAACGAATAGGTATGCTTTTGTATTACAAAAAAAAAAATTGTAATGGTTCTTAAAATCTAAGGCGATAGACACATGTGTAGGAACTCCCTTTCTTGATGATAATATTAAATCATAATAAATTAGTGTTGCGTAAGAAAAATACACTTCTTGAAGTGGCGAGGGGGGTGGCATTGCGTAACGGGAGGCCACTTTGGGCCGTGGCCCCCCTGGACGCCTGGGCCCCCCTACGTTGCGTGGTCTTGCGGCATAGTAGTTCCGCGCCTGACCTAAGGAATCACATTCTGATATATAAGCACGCCATTAAGGCACACCCTGTATATACGGCCGTGTGTTTCACTTTTCATACCTATTTAATAAATAATTATGTTTCTCCTAATATTTTATCAACGTTTACGAATTTTGTTAATTTAAATTTGTTTCGTCGCATCAATTAAACGTACTTTATATCGTTTTTTTTTAAAGAATTAAATTTTACCCGCATTTGCGTCTGACACCGCAATTAAAACAACGAATTTGCGCGTTGCCCAAAGACAAAACTAACAGTTACGTAACTTTAAACCAATAATTTAATTAGATAATTAACAAAACTCGTTATCTAAACGTCTAACGTCTCGACTCTCTAAATTACATCCTATTAAGTTACCGACCAAGTGCAGGAAGCGTTTAAATTCAACAATAGAATTGATGAAAAATTTATGGAACTAAAATGAGGCTGAACTATACAGGGTGAATGAATCGCATGGGTGCATATTTTTTAAATATAGGATCGGCTTAAACGAATGCCCATGAATTCGTTCCCGTTGGGACGCCGGCCGTGTACACAATTTGCAACCAAAAACAACCGTAAAATTTTTCAAAATATTGTCCTCACCATTTTTTTTATTTGCAGACGGTTTGGAACAAAAGTCCCGGATAAAGAGACCACGTGCACCAGCTCCGGAGCCAGAGAATGACGTGGACGGAGACTTCGAAGAGAGACATAATGAATTGAGTACCAGTTACGTACCTCCAGGATTCCTCAGTCCGTCCGTTTTAGAATATTTCGAGTTAGGAAAATCCATACCTGGTAGGTGAAAAATTATTTAATACAAAGTCACTGAACTGGTCGGCCAAGATGGATAAATCCTTTTCTGCGACATTAACTTTTTCACTGACCTCAGCCTTATAAATTAATAATACTTTTTTGCAACCTTACCAGTATTTTTTTGTATTGGAAATTACTTCTTGTTTAATTCAACCTTGCTCTATTTATGTAAAATGTATAGTAGTAGAGTAATTACGATTTATAATCGAATCATTATTATTGATCACTGCGTGCAGTGACATAGCCAAGGGGGAAATGAACCTGCTTTGCCCCCCTGTCCCACCTCACTGTCGAGAGAGTGCCTAACCGAATAACTGTTCCTTTTATGGTTATGCCATAGATTTTTCAAAATTTCACAAAATGTCGCCTGTAGTGTTGTTTATTATAATTCTCATAAGCACTAATGAGAATGTTTAATAAATTAATAATATAATAAGCACTCGATGCAGCTATGCCCAGTAGCGTAGCCACAGGGGGGCCAAAGGGGAAATATATATATTTTTTAAATACTGCAATGATGCTTATGTGCTAATAGTCGAGAAAAACACCGCTGTCATGTACAATTAACCAAACAGGAAAAATATCAGTAGCGTTACATTTTTTTTGTATATAATATACAGGGTGATTGATGATGGATGGCCTATTAGACGTTTATGGAGAACTAGCCAGCGGATCACTTTGAAGATTTGGGAGCTTTTAGAAACGGACATGATCCTCTCTTCTCTTAAAAAAAAACAATTTCCATAGGCTACTTGCCAAGTTGGTCTAAAAAGTGTGATTGTTATCTGTAATAATTAAATAAATGCTCATAAGTCATAAACTGTTCAAGATAGGTATAGTTGTTGCACTGGATATTTCTAAAGCCTTTGATCGTGTTTGGCATGAGGGACTTCTAAGTAAACTGCGATCCTATGGTATGCCCAGTCGATTCTGTGCATGGTTGTCTAGCTTTCTTGAGGACCGCTCTCTGCAAGTGGCGATTGACGGATTTCTCTCAGACACCTTCATCATCAATGCCGGTGTTCCTCAAGGGTCCATATTGTCTCCCACTCTCTTCTTACATTAACGACCTTCTAGTGAAAACGAAAAATCCGAGATTTAGTTTTGCTGATGATAGCACACTTATCTCATCTTTCTCTTTGAATGCACAAACATCGGCTGCCGACGCACATCTTCGCAGACAGCATGAAGTATCACGCCTCAACAAAGACCTGGAAGAAATTCTGGCTTGGGGTGACAGTAACCAAGTCGAATTTAACGCTAAAAAACCCAGGCAGCAGTTTTCTCTAAAAAGGTTAACATTACAGAACCGGATATAGTCATGGAAGGACACGCAATCCCACTGGCTTCATCTATTAATTTGCTGGGCGTCAATCTGGGAGGAAATATATCTTGGCATAACCACGTTGTGGCAATCGCCAAGATAGATATAACCTTCAACGATTCAAAACCAACGTGAATCGCTTTTTGCGCACACGCACCACTCCCAGAGCGCACTAAGGATTTTCCCTATAGTGCTTGTGTTTGATAATAAAAAAAAGTAACATTATACATAGAAAGATAGACAATTTGAATAGCTTTTAGGACAACAGATAAAATATAGGGTATTTCATTTAAAAAAACGTACTATTCACCATTTTTCCAAACCATCAAAATATTTGTATTTTGAAACACCTTGTACTATTATAACTAACATTTGGAAAGAGGATGAAAGACCTCTGGATATAACCTGACTCCATACCAAATTTCAGTGCGTTAATTTGTCAGAGTTTAAAAATATCATCACTTTTTGTAGGACATGTTTTCCGAAAAAAAAAAGTGAAATTAATTATTATCTCGAGAACTATAACAAATAGGTATAGGAACATATTAAGGAAAGTTATTAAGAAATTAATAAGGATCCTAAAACAAAAATAATACACAGGGTGTTCCGTTTAAATTATCAAAGTTGCTGATACTTTCAAGTAGAAGCGGCCACACTGCATGGCTAAAAATATTTTTAAAAGACAGATCATTTCGGCCTCTAGAAGCTCCCAAATTTTCAAGGTGATCCGATGACCGGTTCTCCATAAACGTCTAATAGACCATCCGCCATCAATCACCCTGTATGTATATGTACATATTTATTTATTTTTTGTCTTAATTTAAACCGCATCATTTTTAGGTAGACCAGGAACAGACTATCCAGTTTTGGGAGTGGTACCGTACACAAACTTCTACTGCGACGAACAACCTTATCCAGGTTTCTACGCGGATCCTGAGACCCGTTGCCAGAGTTGGCACTACTGTGACATAGACGGGCGACAAACCAGCTTCCTATGCCCGAATGGCACTCAATTTAGCCAGTTGGTATTCGTGTGCGATTGGTGGTTCAATGTCAGATGCGAGCTGAGCGAAAAGTAAGTGAAACTAACATATTATTTTTTATGGGTCTCATATACTACATCAACTCATATTTTTTCTTTACTTAGATTGTACATTATCAACAGTCGATTGTATGGTAGGCCCAAGCTAGATCCAGCTAAACCTCATAGAAGTATTACGAAGCAGCTTTTAGAGGAGATTTTCAATGATGAAGATGACGGCAACTAAGAAAGCATTATTATAGAAATTAAAGGTTTGTGAAGAAAAATCAAGAAGAAAAATTTTCGAAAAATAGAGCATGGTGTTTAGTAGAAACTGCTATATAAAGGTAATTTGGTTTCTGGACAATTTTTGCATTATTTTTTTCTGGAAGTAATTTAAAGACATTATAGTAGTTATGCCAAATGGACTGTAGTATGTAGTATTATAGTATAAGTATTAAGATAGTTCAGCCATATTTTATATGTAAAAAGGTAACGAAAATGTAAATAGAAACGTAGGAATACATAGGATATAGATTTAAATTAAGACACTACCGTATTTAAAATTAATATTTTTATTTTATACCAATTAAATTGTGTAGAGATATGATTTAGTAAAATCCAGTGTAGAAATAACGTCTGTGATTTAAGTTTGAAAAACTGCTTGAAACTTGGTTGTAAATTAACTAAATAAAAATCTAAGTAAACTGTATACTCTTAAAACAAAACAAGTTGTGACCGCTTCCCACCCTTATTGATTAGCATTTCAGTTAAATTCAACAGGCGATACAACATCATCACCGAATTAAATATGTAAACTAGTAAGTCTGATGATGGTTTTTTAATAACAAAATAAACCAAAACGTCGCAATAAACTAAACATTGATTTTAATACAGACACAATTATACAATGTGTACATAAAGTAAGGAACAAATTCATTATCTAGGAATCTAAAAATATTTCGGAAAAATCCTCGGACACGTGTATAATAATTTTTAATGGCGCATTTTTCCCATACAAACTTAATATACAAGGTGGCTCATGTAGTAGATATGACATTATCGACGATTTTTTTAAATGGGAACCCCTATATTTTAGTTCAGATCTGTAATCTCCAAGAACAGCTGATTTCAAAAAAATAACACACTTAGGGCCTAAAATTCATAGTTTCGTTACTACAGGGTAAAACAAATAATTTTATTTAAGATATTTTTTTTTGGCTTGGGAGGCATCAATTAATTACGTGAGGCGTTTTTAGCGATTTTTCAACCCCCCTTCCCCCAATAAAAGATTTCGTGACATTTGGCTCAATCCCTTCCGCCATCACCCAATTTTACCTGAAAGCCTTACGTAATTAATGGACGCACCATCATTTGCTGTTACTTATGTTTTTCCTCAAGTAGGCTTATTTGCTGTTATGTAACTATGGTATTTAGATAATGTCATTGTCATTACATTGTATTTTTCTAGTAAGTTTATTAGAAGTAATAAATTTTATTTTAAAACATATTGAGTTACTATGCGTTTATCTTTAACACAAAGAATAGAAATTCTTATGATGATTGGATATGGTGATAGGATCCGTACTCAACAAGAAGTTTGCATTTTGTTTAACACTAAGTATCCAGCAAGACCAATTACTAGATCAACTGTGAGTAAACTTGAAATACAATTTCGGGAAACGGGTTCAGTGGAAGATATTCCCAGAAAAGGCCGTCCAACTATTCCGGATGATAAGAAATTAGATATTTTATTGATCATGGGGCGGCTGCTATGACCGTTCATAACCTATTGACGGTAGAAAAATGGCACCCGTTTAAAATCCGATTGGTTCATGAGTGGAATGAAGATGATCCAGATCGTAGGATGGGGTTTTGTCAAATATTAATGGAAAGATGTAACTCAGATCCTTTGTTTGTTGAAAATATCCTATTTTCGGATGAATCTACCTTTAAATTAAATGGAGAAGTGAACCGGCAAAACTGTAGATACTGGGCAAAAGAAAATCCCAGGTGGATACGTGAGCACCATACTCAATATCCTCAAAAAATTAATGTTTGGGCTGGTATTGTGAAAAACAAAATTATTGGGCCATATTTTTTTGACAACAATGTAAACGGGCTAAATTATCTTCATTTTCTTCAGAACTTTCTTATCCCTACGCTAGTTAACTTATACCCTAGTAGAAATAATCCAGGAATTCTAGATGAAAATTTGTGGTACCAACAAGACGGCGCACCTCCACATTATGCAGCAGTAGTGCGCCATTACATAAACCAAGTTTTTCCGAACAAGTGGATTGGAAGACGTGGGCCTGTTGAATGGCCGCCTAGGTCTCCAGACCTTACACCACTGGACTTTTTCTTGTGGGGTCACCTGAAAAATGTTGTTTATAAAGTCAGACCTGCCAATATTGAAGATTTAAAAAATCGAATAACAACAGAATGCAGGAACATTTCAGAAGAAACCATAAGAAAAGTCCAACACAAGAATGTATTGATCGCTTGGGGTACTGTCAGGCAGCAGAAGGAGGACAATTTCAACACTTAATTAAATAGCTTATTTAATTTTTTTACATTTTTTTAAATTAAAAATATCTTAAATACAATTATTTGTTTTACCCTGTAGTAACGAAACTATGAATTTTAGGCCCTAAGTGTGTTATGTTTTTGAAATCAGCTGTTCTTGGAGATTACAGATCTGAACTAAAATATAGGGGTTCCCATTTGAGAAAATCGTCGATAATGTCATATCTACTACATGAGCCACCTTCTATATTAAGTTTGTATGGGAGAAAATGCGCCATTAAAAACTATTATACACGTGTCCGAGGATTTTTCCGAAATATTTTTAGATTCCTAGATAATGAATTTGTTCCTTACTTTATGTACACACTGTATTTATTATCAAGTATAGTTAGGTACTCATTATGAGGCAAGTCTATAAGATCCTCGATCCTACAAAACTTAAATAATCGAGTTATTGTAAAGTTGTTAACTGGCAGTGAGTGTATAACACTGCTAACAAATAATTGGCCTCCTAATGACGAACACGCGAATGGTGTTAGTGATAACATAACAAACTTAGTAACTTACCTAACTAGGAAACATATTCCCGCTCGTATCGAAAACATTAACTAGATGCGAATAATAGGAAGCAGGAAAGTTGGCTTAAGTTCTTTATTTTCGAACGTTTGAAATGCAGCTGATAAGTTTTCTGTTTGGGAGTCTAAGATGTAGAAAATGTAGAATATATTGACAATAATTCTCAAGTCGATAAACTTAAATTTTTGTAAAGTAGCATTGATGAAAATAGGTTTGTCTGAAGTATTTTAGAGTCCTAAATCCGAAAATGATAAGCTAATTACTGTAACACGTATACAGTTTTTTTGTTACAAGGGGTGGGTGGTGGAGATAAAAGGGGAGACGACCAGTGGCGTAGCGACAAATTATAGGCCCCCCCCGCGAAAATTGAGTTAGGGCCCCCTACCCTATATTAAGAATATACATATATAAACATATAAACAAACAAAATTAGATAATACTGTTTATTATATGTATAAACTACAAACCTATATGTAGAGAACGTTACAAAAAATAAAATTATTGAACAACAAGAAGAAAACAAAAAACATTCTTTAAAACTCAAAGGAATAAACACGAAAAAATTCTAATTCTCGATACTTGAAAGTTACAGTGAGATAAAACCAAAAGTATTTAAAATTAAGCAACAAAATCTCGAATATAATATTATAGGTATCTCAATAGTGGCAATTGGCCAATTGCCTATTTTAATTATTATATTGTAAAATTATTCTTATATCGTTGCTTTCAGGAGGTAAATTGTTTTTTTCTAGCATTTGCCTCCGTAAATTTTTTTATTGAATGGTTATTATCCATTTTGGCCGCCTCTTGTGCCTCTATAGACGGGATAGCCAAGTTAGTTAACCTTGTCTGAGAAGAACTATTTCGTAAATAATTTTTAATGATTTTTAATTTGGAAAAGGATCTCTCAGCTGTAGCAACACTTACTGGAAGAGTTAAAAATAATAATAAGGCTGTTGTTACCTCTGGAAAATTTGATGATAAAGTGTTATTTTCCACAATTAAAAATACAGCAAAGTCTTTAATACTTTGAAGAGAAGCAATTTTTTCCTTTAACGGCATACACAACGCGACTATCTCTAAAGGAAAAGTCGCAGATAGATCGCTGGAATATGTTTGCTGTAGTGTTTCAGCAGACATAAATAATTCTTTTTCTGGCAAAGTTACTAGAACTTGGGGACATAGAAATCTAAATTTATTAACAAATAACTCCATTCCCTCAAAACGATTACCTATTTGGTTAATTACAATATCAAATACTTTGTAATATATATTTATCCTAAAATAGTTTTCCCGACTAGAAAATAGATCATTTGTATTGGCTTCATCAAAGTGTTTATTTGGTTTTAATTGTCTTTTATCTTCAAATTCCGGGTTTATATTCCATGATCTTGATATACCAATTGGTATTTATATAATTACGAGCACAGTGTGACAAAATCTAGATCAGGTGGACATTGGTAATATTGGTATTTATTTGAAAGATTTGCTAATTAGCAATAGGCTCTTTCGGCACTCGAAGCTTTCGGGCCCCCAAGCTTTCGCCCCCCCCCCCCCCGCGACTGCGGGGGTTCGCGGTAGTAGCGCTACGCCACTGGAGACGACATATTTTTAAAATCTAATATATTTATTTAATATAAACATATAAAACATGTGGCATCTATGCAAAAACATTACTGAGGATTGGTTGTTATGTTAATAAAAAATATATTGCACAAGACATGATACAGCGATAAAAATGTTCACTTTTTCCTTTTGTGTTCTGTAGCATCATCCCTTTTTAAAAACCAACAGTAGTGGCCCAACATAGATGGGTTCGAGCGTCCCTGGTATCTTGTTTCCATCGTCCTGATGTCCTGGTGGAACGTCTCTCCTTGTTCATCGCTACTGCACCTTAGTAATTCATAGGTTTTCAACAGTTCATCTATGAGTCTTTTATAGTCTTCGTCTTTCTTGTTGCCCAGAAATCCTTTCACTACACGCACAAAACACGTCCAAGCTGCCAATTCCTTTTCATTTAACTGTTCTTGGAAACGGAGATTATCTAGGTAGGAGCTTCCTTATCTGAGGTCCAATAAATATGCCTTCTTTTAATTTTGCATCACTTAGGTGAGGAAATATTTCTCTTAGATACTGGAAACCACCACCTTCTTTGTCCATGGCGTTGACAAAGTTTTTCATTAGTCCACGCTTAATATGGAGAGGCGGTAGCAGCACCTTTATTGGGTTAACAAGGGGGGCATATTTAATGTTTGAAGCATCAAGTTCAAAAGAAGTTCTATGAGGCCAATCCTTTTTACTGTAGTGTCCTTTTGTTCCCCTACTGTCCCACAGACACAAATAACAGCAATACTTTGTAAACCCCCCTTGATGTCCTAGCAATATACCTATCACTTTTAAATCTCCACAGATATCCCACACATATTTAACACGATTTAATATGGTTGCTAAGTTGCCATACGTTTCTATCATTGTCACTGAATGGGCTAAAGGAATGGATGTTTTTTATTTCCATTATGAAGCAGGACTGCTTTTGGGCTGTATTTCGACGAATCTATGAATAAACGCCACTCGCTAGGATCATGTTCCATATTAAGCTCATTCATTAAACCATCAATATCACAACAGACACATAGCGACCCTTCCATTAAAAAAAAAACTTGATAATGTTACAAAGTGAAACACTTGCTTTTTTACCTAACAAGTTCCACTGTTGAAGTCTGGAACCAAGAAGTTCCGATTTTTGTTTTGACAATCCTCGGCCACGTACCAAGTCATTTAATTCATTCTGAGTTATTAAGTGAGGTAAAAATGTTGAGTCACAACTGGTGTTCTCAGGTAGTTGTGGGTCAGATTCAGATGAAGAATTAGAATCACCGGGAAACACGATGTCCAGGTTTTAAGGCGCTATCGGTACCGGTAGTTCCTGGCAATGAGGAACTGGCGTTAGCGCAGAAGGCAAATTTGGATAGTCTATTTTGTCTCTATGCTTTTTTGAAATACCTTCTGTTTTAGTTATGCAAAAGTAGCAATCACTTACATGGTCAGTAGGTTCTCTTAATACCATAGGAACACCAAACGGCATAAAATTCTTCTTGCGACACATCCACTGCACTAAATTTACGTGACAACTCACACAACAAACATGAGGAGCCCAAATTTTATCTTGATCCCTAATTTGGCACTTAAAATATAAAAACTAGGCTTTTTTGACTTCCTCAGATATAGATCTAGCTTGGGACTTTACAATAAATCGTCCACATATATAACAAAACTTATCGGCTGGATTTTTGGAACATCGACGACTCGAACTTGCCATTTTATATCAAAATCGACTTAAACACTTGACTGTACTGTAAACGAGACAGTAACCAACTAAACTGCAGAAAACAATAAAACTCTTAAAGGTTCGTACAATACTGTGAAAATAACCCCTCTGCGGTCTTGTTGTACTTTCCGGTCCTAAGGCATGTAAAAATGATTTCAAAGATCGCATTATATAAAAGAGAAGCAGGTAGAGTACGTTTCACGAAATTTGGATACGACTTAATGATTTCCTGGGTCGGTCCCATTGTGTCGACAAGAGCTTGGCAATAAACAAGTGAAGTATTAAGGGACGGACTAAGGAAAACAAGTAATGATATGATTATATGAATGTAATCAAATGAAATAACATTTTTTTTAAATATTACTAGTCATATTTATTTACATTTATAATGTCATTATATAGATAGCTATCGCTATCCTCATCAAAATTAATTATAATTGGATTAATTATACGATCCAGACTAATATACGAATTTTCTACAGTTATTACGTGACGGACTGAATTTTTCCAACTACCTGGGGAAATATCATTAAAGCATTTTCGTATTAATTCTACAACACTAGAACTTAAAGTCGGAGAAATATTTTCAGACCTAACCAGTGATTTTAACTGGTGCCACATATGCTCTATGGTGTTAAAAATGCAATAATAGGCTGGGAGCCGTAGCACTGTATGTCCAATTTCTTCTGCCAATGTGTCACAAACATATACTTTTTTTATACAAAATGTCTTTAAATCTTCTAAAAGATCACTGTTTTTATAACTTTCTTCAAAATATATATCATTCGCCGCCATGTAGTTCTGAATCTCCAATTTTGTATTATTTGAGCTTGGAGCTTTATGTAATTGGCGACTGGGATAGCTCGCATTGTCCATTACTATCACGCTATTCTGAGGAATGTTTGGTAAAAGACAATTCTTGAACCATTCCTCAAAAAGTTCGGCCGTTGTATCTTCATGGTAGTCCACACAAGAGTCTTTAATGTTTTTGGCAGAAAGCCACAATACATTTGGAACCCAACCGTTTTCTGGCCCAGCATGTAAAATGCTTATTCTTTTTCCTTTATTTGACGGAGCTTTTGTTTTACGGTTCTTTCTAGATTTAATGGGATTTGACGCGATTCTTTTCACTGTAGTCGGAGGTATCTTAGTCAAATCAGACGTTTCAGTCGCAGCAGCACTAGCGTAAAGTCCTCTGTTGAGTAAAGAAGTGTATACTCTTTTTACAATTTCCCTAGCAAAAAACTAACAAATTTTACCACAAAAAGATATTTAAATATAAATTAAGCAACCTAACCTACCTGATGTGCCTATATTTAATTATAATTATTACAATCCGGTCCTTTCCACATAATAATAACAAACGGTCATAAATAATGGGATCGCCCCAGGTACTTTTACTGCAGTCATTAAGTTATATATATTTTTCATGGAACAATCTTTACTTGAAAATGAGACGTGCTAGACAATTTCTGGGAAAAAGTGTTTTAATAGCATTGAAATTAATATTACCGTTGTTTACAATTAAGTATTTAGTTTATCTCACCTTACCTTAAATACTACTTCTTACAAACTCCGTTTTTATTGATAGAGGGAGAACAAATAGATAGATAGGAAACAAAAATTATCATAAGTGATTCAAATTTGTACACACAAACTACAAGCGATGTAATTTTTCTGTGCACCAAATTAACAGCACCCCTCAGATTCCGAACTAATCAGAAAATAGCTTTGCGGCAACAATAACAATCAAAATCGCTCAATATGCGTCATGATGACGCAATCCACAGGTGGCGAAAATTATTTATCCTGCGGAAAACTCATCGAAATATACCTACGAACAATAACGAACTAATTTCTAATGCAAAACCTGAAACCCTAGTTATATGAACCCGTCTTCTCCGGGGAAATTAGGTGTATAAGTATCGTTCCGGAATGCGAATTAATGAAAACGCACCAGACATGGGAAAATTTCGTACGCGATCGTTCGGAAAATCGCACTAGAAGATGTGTTTTCCGTGTTTTCTGTAATTTTCGCAATTTCCAGTCCGGGTACGGCGTATTTTTAGAGTAGCTAACGAATTTTGTATTTGATATAATACTTATTGCACGACGGTATCAGACATTTGTGACGAAACAAAGAAATGGGTGTGAGTTAATTTTTTTAAATGGAGTTTCACGTTGTTGTTTTTTTTTATGATCAAACACAAGCACTATAGGCAAAATCCTTTAGGGTACTCTGGGAGTGGTGCGTGTGCGCAAAAAGCGATTCACGTTGGTTTGGAACCGTTGGAGGTTATATTCGTTGGGAAAAACGAGCTCGGGAAGGTCGTTCCACAAGGATGTAGTCCTCCAGATGAAAGAATTCTTAAATACCTGTCTTCGATGTTCTAGGCTGTCGAGGTTCTTCGTCAGCTCATGGTCTCCGATCAGACGAATAGCCATTCTTTCGATGGAATCCATTAGCCGAAGAGTAGGCCTGGGTGCAGAGCTCCAGACATGAGAGCAGTACTCTAGTGATGGACGAATCTGGGCTTTGTATAGTGTCAAAAGTTGTTGAGGTGTGTACAACTTTCTGGTTCGGAAGAGTACCCCGGCGATTACCACAACGTGGTTATGCCAAGACATATTTCCTCCCAGATTGACGCCCAGCAAATTAATAGATGAAGCCAGTGGGATTGCGTGCCCGGCCATGACTATTTCCGGTTCTGTAATGTTAATCTTTTTAGAGAAAACTGCTGCCTGGTTGGTTACTGTCATCCCAAGCCAAAATTTCTTCCAGGTCTTTGTTGAAGCGTGATACTTCATGCTGTCTGCGAAGATGTGCGTCGGCAGCCGATGTTTGTGCATTCAAAGAGAAAGATGAGATAAGTGTGCTATCGTCAGCAAATCTAAATTCGGATTTTTAGTTTTCACTAGAAGGTCGTTAATGTAGAGTAAGAAGAGAGTGGGAGACAATATGGACCCTTGAGGAACACCGGCATTGATGGTGAAGGTGTCTGAGAGAAATCCGTCAATCGCCACTTGCAGAGAGCGGTCCTTAAGAAAGCTAGACAGCCATGCACAGAATCGACTGGGCATACCATAGGATCGTAGTTTACTTAGAAGCCCCTCATGCCAAACACGATCAAAAGCTTTAGAAATATCCAGTGCAACAAGCCGAGACTCCCCATGATGTTCGATTGCGTTGTTCCAAATATGGGTGACATAGGCTAGAAGATCTTCAGTTGATCTGGACTTCCGAAAACCATATTGATGATCGCTGATAATGTTGAAGCCTTCCAGATACTTTAGAAGATGTTGGTTAATAGCTCCATTACTTTTGATATAACTGAAAGCAATGCGACTTGTCGCTAGTTGTTAGGCAGGGTTCTTTTAGATTTCTTTGGAATAGGCTGGACTCGCGCCATCTTCCAGCAAGATTGAAATATTCCTTTTTGTAGGATAAGTTGAAAAGTCTACAAAATACTGGTGTTAGTTCATCGCCGCATCTCTTGAGAACTATAAGAGAATTTTGACGCCACTATCGGTAAGCCAGATTTTTTGATTTGACAGCACGCTCACAATCCTTGCTAAACCAGGGCTTGCCGTTGGAAGGGCGTTTTTGGGAGGAGGGGATACATGCATCCATGCTCGTTAGAATGGCGTCGGAGACCTCCCCAGCACAGACGGATGGATCATCAGAAGAGAAACATACGCTCATCCAAGGAAAAGTCCGAAAATGGTCTTTCAGCTCTTCCCACTTGGCCGATCTGTAATGCCATATCTTGCGAGGTTTAGGAGTAGAGAGCGGGGTGTTTTCTGTAATTTTCGCAATTTCCAGTCCGGGTACGGCGTATTTTTCGAGTAGCTAACGAATTTTGTATTTGGTATAATACTTATTGCACGACGGTATCAGACATTTGCGACGAAACAAAGAAATGGGTGTGAGTTAATTTTTTTAAATGGAGTTTCACGTTGTTGTTCAAAGGTATATTCATTTCATAAAAATACATTACTTAAACAAGAGATCGATTAATTTATCGTGACAATGTAGCTTAAAAATTGAGCAATTTAAAACTTTCAAAACGACATTCCCGATGATAGATTTGCGGTCCGGGATAATTTGCTAACATAACGGCGTAAATCTCGGTCCAGATCCCCACTTGATCCAGTAAATTCCGGGGTAATGGAAACGGTCAGCAACAGAAACCGCCGCTCGGAGGAGATTTGCGAATGGGAGTGCGAAAACCAATTACTTTCGGGGTTGGGGAATGCATTTCCGGTATATGCGGGCCCCCGGGGTACGTAAACATGGCACGTTGACACAATCGAATGAACTGTTTATCTAAATATTGCGTATTTATTTTATGTCTCCTAATTGTTTTTTTTTGATCATTTCAATTCAGGATCGCCCGTAGTACTAACGCACGTACGGCGTTGCCCCATGCGTTAGTGTTTAGTGCTTTCGTGTAATCTGATAATAGGTGCATATCTTCAAAAAACTAATTTGAAACTCGTGGGCGGCTGTGTATTTCTTTAAGTGATTTAGTACAATTTGTTCTGCTTCACTGTGTTTTTTCTTTCGACGATATGCCGGTTATGTTAAGAGATTGGAAATAAGAGGCCAAATGGGGTTTAGTGATAAGCTTATTATGCACTCCCACACTATCATCAGGACACGTGATGAGCATACAGTTTTTCCCATAGAAAAAAGAACTGAAAGTGTCTGTGCCCTGGATTCCTTAATCGCGTCCTGGATTTACTTTCTAAGTAAGCTAAATATTTATTTTTATAAGAAACTAAAGTACACTTACACTTTTAAACAGTTTGGCAACATTGTGCTCGAACATCTGTTGATTACCCAGCTGGGCAATGTGATATGTTCATATATGAATGTGCCGAGGAGTTGTGTGTGGGTTTAGGGGTGAATTACCCCACTTTTTAAACCTCTCTCTAGGACACCCCAGGAGTCATCCATTTAAATATAATACTTCATTTCCATAACACCCTGTATGTATATTTAGTACAATACTTTTACTTATTAGGTGCACCTGACAAATGAATTCAATATAATTAACGGAATTTTGGGTTTCCAACACGGGCAGTAGATCTTGCAAGGGCAATCAGCAGAATTGTGCCATATGTCATTGATTTATATTCTGTCTCATATAACATGTCTATGGTTCCGCCACTGTGATACCTGCGATTTAAACACGTAGCTCTTAATTAAATAACTTAAATCATAAAGTTTAGCCCGCTAACCTGTAGAAGGCAGGAGATTTAGGTATAAACAGACCGCTAATTTGCACGTGCCTAGCTTAAGCGGGGTTTAAACTCCGGGATGTCGGTTTTGCTAATTACCTTTGTTTAATAGGGTTCGGGTTTTTTTCGCTCGCATTTTTAATGAGCCTGTGAACGACCAAACGAAGTGGAATAATAATGTACAGAACGTCGAAACTCGCGCGTATCACGTCGGCTGGTTGCAAACGGAATGCAAACCTCTGTCTGTTATAATATTACAGGCAGTGGCGGCTCGTGACCTATGATAGAGGGGGTTCACAAGTATGGTGAAATTATTTTTAAAATTTCATTTTTGTGTAACGACCAAACAATTACTTTCTAGGCGGTTTAAATGTAGAAAAAGAAAAAGTAATAAGAAAAAGCGTTAGGTAGAACATATTTTTATTTATTTTTTAATTTTACACAAGGAAATACAACTTTTGGAAAATAAGAAAGGTTTTCTTAGTGTGTGTAGCTGTCGGATCTTAACGTCGTCGCATGCAACCCTCGTAACAATATTTATACAGTCCACTACCAATACTACTAAAGCCATCTACGAGCTAGCAAGAAAACCGAATGATGTCCAATACTACTACCGCCATCTACGAGTTATCAAGAAAACCGGGCTACGTCATTAGGCGCAACCAAGACGAGAACAATAGTTAACTGTTTAATGAGGAGAACGAATCGAGCTACGAGACTGACAAGTTGGCATTCTTCATATTTTCAGTGTTTTTTAGTTTAAATCGTTAAATAAAATGGTTTAAAATCATATCGAGTATCATTTATCGAAATACACAACACTTATCGACCCTACACAATAGTGCTTAAACGTAAAGTCCATTATTCGGTTCTTGATTGTAGAAAATTGATCAATAACAGCCTGATTAAGTTTGGAATACCCTCTATAAATTTTTTTTCATATATTTCATTTTTAAACTTTCTAATAAAGTCCCTAGATTTACCCTTTGTGGTCTGCTAAGCTGCAAAAAAATATCAGAGGACATGTTTGCAGGGACGCCACTGGTGGAATCATTGAATAACTTTTCTAACTAAAATTTGTGGTTCTATATCCTGTTAACACAAACCAAAATTGAAAATAATATCCAAAGTACTTTCGGAGATATTAAAAAATAACCATTTAAAAAATAAAAATTCAACACCCTGTAGCAAGAAATTTAAGCCGTTGCGGACATATGTTCATATGAACTTTTCTTTATAGAATGACCTAAGGAATCACACCCTGTATAAGTACAATAATTAGTACATAATTTGGAGTAAGATCTTTTATAGATGAAACAAAATTTGATGCATTCACATTTTCTAATCGCATAGTGCTTTTTAATAATAAAATTACTTATTTTATGAATACCACCCCCTACAAAACTTTCTAACTACGCCCATGACCACAAGTTTTATAGTTAGTTTCACGTATACAACACGCTCTTAGAGTTTGCTCTATTCCTCCCAGGCCCGTAACCAGGGGGGGGGGGGGGGGGGGCCAGAGTGGGCAATGCCCACTCTGACAGAAAAAGTTGCCCACTCTAGCAAAACCATGATAGTTGTATATTTATGTAATTTCTTGGGATTCAGTCTCAGCAGAGAATGGCCAATCTGATATATTTAGCGTTTGAGAGTAAACAAACAAATAACATAAACTTTGAGGTGTTTTTACAAAAATTTAACGAAAGGAAGAACAGAAAACTTCAATTATATTAAATGTATTTACCTACGTTGCGTTTTTTGGTTTTGTTTAAGTTTTATTTTTTGTAATTATACAGGGTGTCCGGGAACATGTGGGAAATCTCCCGGATATGAAGAAAACACGTGAAAAGAATACTATAGGTTCATATAAACTTCTTTCGTATCGGCCTCCTCTTCGGAGATATGGGCTCCCAAAGAGCACCAATGGAAACAAGTTTTTTACACATAATTATTGAACCACCTGGTATATTTCAATTATTTTTTAATATGATGTATACCAGGTAAGAGCCGTCAAATTACTACCCAAGAAACTGTTGTGAATTACTCACAGCTGCAGGGACGGACTAGCTGTAACACTCATGGGCCCATTTTTTTTACGCCCTGTATGATGAGAACTTTGGACAATGTTTTTTACATACCTTTAACTATTTGCAAAAAATTAAGTACTCTTCATTCATGTCGCTAATACTAACCGTTTTCGGAAAAAACGTCATTTTATTTACACCAGCCCCCTAAATTCTCACGGGTTAAATATGAAAAAGCGGAATTTTGAAGGTTGAACATTATTTGATCGGAACAAAGATGTATCTTTTACTGAAATACGCCAAATACATGATGTATTTGGCGTTTTTTCGAAAACGGTTAGGATTAGCGACATGAATGAAGAGTACTTAATTTTTAGCCAATAGTTAAAGGTATGTTAAAAACATTGTCCAAAGTTCTCATCATACAGGGCGTAAAAAAAATGGGCCCATGAGTGTTACAGCTAGTCCGTCCCTGCAGCTGTGAGTAATTCACAACAGTTTCTTGGGTAGTAATTTCACGGGCCTTATCTGGTATACATCATATTAAAAAATAATTGAAATATACCAGGTGGTTCAATAATTATGTGTAAAAAACTTGATTCCAATGGTGCTCTTTGGGAGCCCATATCTCCGAAGAGGAGGCCGATACGACAGAAGTTTATATGAACCTATAGTATTCTTTTCACGTGTTTTCTTCATATCCGGGAGATTTCCCACATGTTCCCGGACACCCTGTATAGGTAGTTAATTCAATGTTGAAATCAACGATGTTTTTTTTTCTCTTGATCTTACGTGATCTGATCACAAAACTTATTTTCAAGTTTGCCCCCTCTAAAACTTTGACTGCCCACTCTAAAATCTAATCCTGGCTACGGGCCTGATTCCTCCCAACGGATCCTGTATTTTGGTATACAGGAAACTTACAATTCGTCGTCAGGTTATACACACAAGATAACTCAAAATAATTATTTCCATTATGACAATGGTATTTTAAATTATTACACAAATTGCATGTTATGCTAAACCTCGGCTCGGCAATATTAGGTAAAATGAAATAACGCAAACCAATCATTAGTCTGATGTTTTATCCGCCTTTCAGCGGTAAAGTCCTTCGTATCGATAATGAACGTGATTTATCAAATCACCTTCATTATTGTGGCAAAAAATCGACTCAATTTGTTGAAAATTATAAGTTTTATCGGAATAGGGGTGTGTTGTGCATACGAATCTATTGATGGAAGTGATCGATTGCGATTGCGTTGTTCTGCGACTGTTCGTTTGCGGACGAGTTTCTAATTGGTCAACGGGTGCAAATACCAAGTCAAACCGGAGAACTGATTTCCTAATTTAACCAATAAGCTCATTTCTGTCTTGTTTAGAGCTAGCCTGTCGTTATGGAATGGATATTGGAAAGTATCCAAACCCACAATTCCGTATCGGTACGCGGATTATTTGGTCAGCGGTTCCGGCTTCAGTGAACAACTTAAAGCACCTGCGCATGCCTCTGGCAGTTTCCTTTTACCTATAATTTCTCAAATCTCCTACTCTCTTCTTACTCTACATTAACGACCTTCTAGTGAAAGCGAAAAATCCGATATTTAATTTTGCTGACGATAGCACAATTATCTCATCTTTCTCTTTGAATGCACACACATTGGCTGCCGACGCACATCTTCGCAGACAGCATGAAGTATCGCGCCTCAACAAAGGCCTGGAAGAAATTCTGGCTTGGAGTGACAGTAACCAAGTCGAATTTAACGCTAAAAAATCCCAGGTAGCAGTTTTCCCTAAAAAGGTTAACATTACAGAACCGGATATAGTCATGGACGGACACGCAATCCCACTGGCTTCATCTATTAATTTGCTGGGCGTCAATCCGGGAGGAAATATGTCTTGGCATAACCACGTTGTGGCAATCGCCAAGATTGCTTCTCAGAAACTTGGTGTACTCTTCCGAACCAGAAAGTTCTATACACCTCAACAACTTTTGACACTATACAAAGCCCAGATTCGACCATTACTAGAGTACTGCTCTCATGTCTGGAGCTCTGGATTCCATCGAAAGGAGGGCCATTCGTTTGATTAGAGACCACCAGCTGACGAAAAACCTCGACAGCCTAGAACATCGAAGACAGGTTGGGGATTTGACTCTCTTTTACAGATATTTTCATGGAAAGTGCTCAGCTGACCTTGCCCTCTTAATTCCGCCCAGAGCAGCACATATAGAAATACACGACGAACCACTGCCGCCCATCCATATGTGGTTAAGCTTAGTACTCATTGAACTTCATTATTTAAGAATTCTTTCATCTGGAGGACTTCATCCTTATGGAACGATCTTCCCGAGGTCGTTTTTCCCAACGAATATAACCTCCAACGATTCAAAACCAACGTGAATCGCTTTTTGCGTACACGCACCACTCCCAGAGTGCCCTAAAGGATTTTTCCTATACTGCTTGTGTTTGATCATAAAAAAAAATCTGGAAATCTCCTTCGTAGATTTAATGTGGATGGGTATTCTTTTGGATTCGCCTAATCCACAAAACTACTAATGTCTCCAAAAATGCTTAGAAGGGGGCCATTTTAAAATTTAATTGTTGTAAGATAGATGGCTCTTGGTACTCGTTAATTTCTTCAGAAAAAATTTCTAAAATTTTCATATTTTATCTTTTATTATTATATACTAGGTATACTTATTATAGATACCGTTTGCGTCAAGGTATGTGGGCGATGACCATATCTCTCTATTTATGCAGGATTTCAAAATAAAAATCTAAAAACGTTGCATATTATAAAAATCATTGCAACTTTTACAACAATAAGCTGAATAATAATTATGATAAATGACGTGTAGACGCCATTCCGATAGGAAAACTGCCTAAAGAAGTCCATTGTTAACGGTCGCGGAAGAAAAATGAAAGTATTATACGATAATGTAACAATATGAAGTAATTTAAGAAACAATTACCGGCGATATTCGGATGGAATATTAATGCAATTTCGACAGTTTCTGCTGATTTTAATATTTTATTGTCATTTTATCCATAATAAACCTGAACAAACCCAATTTCTCATCATTATTATTATTAAAAAAAAAAATAACCTCCAACGATTCAAAAACAACGTGAATCGCTTTTGCGGATTTTCCTATAGTGTTGTTTGATTATAAAAAAATAAAAGATATGGCAAATTCATAAATTTTCCAACTAAACTCAACGCAACATCAAAAATTTACCATATTTTTGATGTTATCTTTTTTCTGAATTTATGATCCGATTTGAATGATTTTTTTGCATTGTAGGTTGGTTCCTTGACAATGTCATAGTTTTCGCTGTTTATGATAAAAACTTAATTTTCAATTTATATTGGGTTTACTAAAAATGCTATTTTTTTTCCCGAAAATTCGTATCACCCTGTGGAGTATATTAGCAACCGAAACATATTGCAGTTGATATTAAACGGTAGGTCCATCTTTCCCCAACATTTTCTTTTTTGGTTTACTTCATTATCTCTGTTATTAAAGGAGATACACCAATTTATAGAGTAACATGTTTTTATAGACTTTAATATTCAACACATTCATTGTTAAATGTTTTCAAGTAGACTATGGACTTTTTCTGACATTGCAAGCGATGTGTCAGCAGATGTTGTGTTTTAAAGTTACAAAGGTCAAATAAAATTCGCCATACTGATAAAAACTGTTCGGTAACTGCTTATTAAACGTTCGTTTCGTATGTCCAGTTGCCCGACGAGTATTTTAATCTTGAAACCTACTTGAAAACATATAACAATGAATGTGTTTAATATTAAAGTCTATAAAAACACGTTACGCTATAAAACGGCGTATCTCCTTTAATAACAGAGATAATGAAGTAAAATCAAAAAAGAAAATGTTGGGGAAAGATGGACCTACCGTTTAATGTCAACTGCAATATGTTTCGGTTGCTAATATACTCTACAGGGTGATGCGAATTTTTGGGAAAAAACATAGCATTTTTAGCACACCCAGTATAAATAGAAAATTAAATTTTTATCATAAACAGCGAAAACTATGACATTGTCAAGGAACCAACCTACAATGCAAAAAAAATCATTCAAATCGGATCATAAATTCAGAAAAAAAATATGGCAAATTTATGATGTTGCGTTAATATTGTCCAGGAGTTTATTTATGATATTATAAAATCACAGCTAAATAGATCTGTAAGCGTTTCGTGCTATACAATTTGGCTGTTGATGTTTCCCAAGTGGTGTTAGTTATACAACTTGGGGTGGGTGAATAAGGTGATGTCGTCAATACTAATTTGATCACTGATGAGTAAAACGCACCATTTCAATTTAAAAACTAAATAATAGAGAAATAGAGTTTGCATTTGACCTGCAACCTGGCGCTGATTTATGTGCCTTCAGTACTGAATATTTTAGTAGTAGAATTGCGGTATTAAAAAATTTAAGAAATAAGAATAATTAGTATGATTTATTTCTTTTTTCTTATATTTTTGTAGGTTTCGTGTCATTATTGTTATTATATGCGTATTTTTTTTTTAATGGGATGTAAAACGATTTAATTATTTTTTTTACAACAATATTTCTATCAAATACGATTTCAGCAAACGGATATTCTCCGACCTTGCCAGCTATGCGGCCACGAAACTTGCGTAATTTTTTTTATACATTTCCTCAGGTTTACTCAATACTTCACTTAGTTTTAATTAAAAGTACTATAAAACTTTAACTGTAGATTGGTACGATTACTAAAATAACACCGATGCATCTTTTTTTATGATCCAACAGAAGCACTATAGGAAAAATCCTTTAGGGCACTCTGGGAGTGGTGCGTGTGCGCAAAAAGCGATTCACGTTGGTTTTGAATCATTGGAGGTTATATTCGTTGGGAAAAACGACCCCAGGAAGGTGGTTCCATAAGGATGAAGTCTTCCAGATGAAATAATTCTTAAATAATGAAGTTCGAGGAGTACTAAGCTTAACCACATATGGACGGGCGGCAGTGGTTCGTCGCGTATTTCTGCTATTCGCCGCTCTGGGCGGAATTAAGAGGGCAAAGTCAGCCGAGCACTTTCCATGAAAATATCTGTAGAAGAGAGTCAAATCCCCAACCTGACTTCGATGTTCTAGGCCGTCGAGGTTCTTCGTCAGCTCGTGGTCTCCAATCAGGCGAATGGCCCTCCTTTGGATGGAATCCGGTACCTTAGAAATTACTGGGTCAAATCCACCCGCTTCAGTCGCTTTTTTACCATCAATGGAAAAAACGCATCCAGGTTGTAAAGAAGCAGAAACATCAAATAAATTGGTGGCTCCTTCGACCATAACAGCTTGATTATCTTTAAAAAAAATCGAAATTCATTAAACATTCTAAATATACTCTGAATGTGGGGTATTACCGTGGATTACCAACGATTACCTAAGTTTAGTCAGTGATGCGCGAAAATCAAATAGGCGGTGCTCTGGTCTGTTTAGTTCCATTCCCTGCTGATAAATTTGCAGTATAATTGACTTGGATATTGCCAATGCCAAGTATTTCGTTCTTACATAATGTTTGCAATTAATGTATTTATTATTGGTTTAATTACTGTAGCGCAATCCTTCGGTATTTATGAACTATTCTTTCACGCGTGATCTTCTTTTAATCGTCATGCAATTAAAGGGGAGGGGGGGGGGGTACTTTATATTTTCAAATTGACACCCTGTATACTATACATGGACGTCGTTTAAGGGGCAAGAGGGGGCAGTTGCCCCTCCCCTGGAATTTGATAACTTAATGACACATCAAAAAAACATTTAGTTCGTTAGCGGAAAAGACAGTATGTTTTTTCTATTTTTTCTCAAATTTGGTACGTAATTTCAAAGACTAAAGTAAATTTGACATTGTGCATAGTCGGATATTGTTCCTTCAAAAATATTTCTCTTAATCGAAGCTAAGCCAAACGAAGAAAAATTCTAATATGTATAGCGGATGCGAAGCTGCTATACAGTGTGTCTGCGTAAGTTGGAACCATATGGAAAACTTTTTTATTATTGGTTTTATGAAAAAAAGTTGTTCTTCATAAAAAGTTCTGCATGGTCTAAAACCCAAAATACAACCTTCAGTTATCAAAAACTACGAATTTTGCTCAAGAGTAAAGTACCTTTATTTTTGACAATACAGAAGAATGTTATGAAGAAAAGTCATTTTGAATTAAAAGATATATTCAAATATGCAATTACAGTTATTTAGCCTGAAAATGTAGGTTTTGTGATTATTTACTAATCATTGGGTTGTAGGATCCACAGTAAAATCAGTATCTTTCATAAGGATTCAGCTCGTGGAATGGCTTAGAGACTGTCAATCCAAAAGCGCTAAAGAACAACATGAATATTTGGAAGAAAAAGTCTCTTACATGCCATCTGATGACCCAGAACTCGGGTTGTTGGAGTTTATGGTTTCAAAAACTTATTTATATGAAATTTATTTATGCACATTTCTCTACATTCCATTTTTTTTAGTTCAACGGGGGGGGGGGGGGGGGACTCGAGGGTGCTGGGGGGAGATTAAAAAAACCTAAAATAACTGTTTCTCCAATGATAATATCGTAAAAATAAACCACCATTTTTTATTCCAATTTCTATAATTTAATAACCATAAAAAGGGGTGTGGAGGGGGCAAAGATGTCAGATATTAAAAACAAAATGCAATGTTACCATATTTATAACGGTTTCTTACAATTGAAAACATTTTTTGTCTCATGTTACCAAGATAATCTTTTTGGCCACGAATCCGCCGAAATTCGCCTGTGTGCGACGGCCATGCCTGTATAATTTGGTTGTTGATGTCTCATGAATTATTGTCGTGACTCGGCGGGCCCCCCCGGAACTATCTTGTTACGCTACTGTCGAGCGGCATTATAATTCATTGTTAACAAAAAAATGCTGTTGGCAATTTGTGAAAGAGAAACAGATACTAACGAATTCGTACCTCCATTTATTTATTATAATAAACAAATATTTGAACACAAAAGGTTACGACATGCCTCTTACTTTTCAGTCGATTTAAAATTAAATAACATAAATTTTGCATCATAACCTATTGTTTATAAAATTATCGTCGATTGTCTGTTGTTTTGTGAATTGTTCAAGGACAATTTTGAAAGAAAATCGGAGCTCACGATCGAAACCTATAACTGGATTTAATTTAGTTTTTTACGAGTATTTTTTAAGCATACTAAATATTAGCTAGTATGTCGAGCGATCCAGGTAAAAAGGCCCGTGACAGACAAACGAACTTTCCTCCATAAGCGATCGGTTCTTCCAAGTTACGGCAAACATTTTTTTAGTCCGTTCCTAGCTTCCCTGACTATGTTTAAGAATGCTTCCAGTCCATAAAGTTTACATCGAAAATGAAAAATTTCAGAACCCGATATAGTCATGACGGACACGCGATCCCACTGGCTTCATCTATTAATTTGCTGGGCGTCAATCTGGGAGGAAATACGTCTTGGCATAACCACGTTGTGGCAATCGCCGTGTACTCTTCCGAACCAGAAAGTTGTACACACCTCAACAACTTTTGACACTCTACAAAGCCCAGATTCGACCATCACTAGAGTACTGCTCTCATGTCTGGAGCTCTGCACCCAAACATATTCTTCGGCTACTGGATTCCATCGAACGGAGGGCCATTCGTCTGATCGGAGACCACGAGCTGACGAAGAACCCTCGACAGCCTGGAACATCGAAGACAGGTTGGGGATTTGACTCTCTTTTACAGATATTTTCATGGAAGGAGCTCGGCTGACCTTGCCCTCTTAATTCCGCCCAGAGCGGCCAATAGCAGAAATACACGACGAACCACTGCCGCCCATCCATATGTGGTTAAGCTAAGTACTCCTCGAAGTTCATTATTTAGGAATTCTTTCATTTGGAGGACTTCATCCTTATGGAACGACCTTCCCGAGGTCGTTTTTCCCAACGAATATAACCTCCAACGATTCAAAACCAACGTGAATCGCTTTTTGCGCACACGCACCACTCCCAGAGTGCCCTAAAGGATTTTTCCTATAGTGCTTGTATTTGATCATAAAAAAAGGAGCATGTGATAAGAAGCAAAATTATAAAACAACTAAGTATTTTTGTTACGTTATTAGGGAGAGTACTTTCTAGCGTTTGTTCCAACATCCTTTTGTTTATTATCTAGAAATTAAGACAAAGCTACATTATCCACTCGATTCGACACCTCATTGTTTCTACTTTCATACGTGTGATACTTTTTTCCTGAACTGTTCTATTATGTGAAAAAAAAACTTCCTTTCGGTTTACACGCTTTATATGTGTGTTAATTAATATTATAGAAGCATTATAAACGCCTTTAAATGGATTTAAATTAATACATAATAACTAATGTATTAAGCAAAATATTTAATGGAAGTTATTAAATTTAACAATTCTTTCGTCCCGCCGTATGCTTTCTCATTGGTCAAATTTCCTGTGACGACGCTTCACTCCTGTAGAGTAGTCAACGGGAATCCGCGGAAACCATAGCGTCATTTATTCGCGTATTTTGATGCATTTCTAATCGTTATTTTATATTATTTTCAATTTTGGTCAAAAGAATATTAAACCACATATTTTAGTGAGAAAGGTTATCCTATTAATCCCCCGGCAAACATATCCTCGGATTTTTTTTACAAAAAAAGTGGTACGCCACTGACATTTTTCCATGTGCATATTTTTCCTTATTAACCTGGTCACTTCCACATGAAAACGATATCTTTCTTTGATTCTTGATTAAAACAATTAAATCCAAAATCGTTCTTCATAAAATAACCTCACCTCACAAGGAACGCCCTGTATAATAGAATCATTTTAATAATTTTATTTGTCGGCTCCAATTTTAAAGAGTTTGGTCCGTGTCGACTGTATTTTATTATTATTAATCTCCATTACACTATACAAATAAAAAAAACGAATGCAGAAATGAAAGTAAGAACCAACATATCTGAATATTATAATGAAAGGAAGTTTTAGATATTACAAAACCGATTTTCTTAATGGGCTATAAATAACGAATAAATCAGGTTGCTCTATAAACGGGTCCAATAGCGGAAATACCCATATTATTATCGTAAATTATTATATGAAGAAAGAAACGTCGCGTTGGGGCAGCTTGAATAACCATTTGCGAATAAAAAATATTAATTTGTATTCATTGAATATTATTTATCGTATAAAGTCCCACCCTTCCTAATATTTTATCGTACCGTCAAACTAAACAAACCCTCCCTAATATTGTATCATCCCGTCAAACCAAACTGTATAGCTCCGGCAACCGTGTCTAGGTCGAGGTAAATGACGATTATGACGAAATGTGCTCGCACGTGCGATTAAGTAGTGCGGTTTCTCTGTAGTAACAGGTGGCGGGTGGCAGCGGGGGATAGCGGGGCTATGGCGATTTAACATGGAAAAGGCTCACAGTTTTTGTGTGCACCTTTTTTTTGTGTGTTGTCTGTTCGTGCATCTAGTTAGAAATTCGAGCGTGTATGTTTTAATATTTTAATATTATATATATTTATTAAGGCAAAATGAATAGTTGACGGTGGACTATTTAAGAAATAACTTTAGCTCTTTGAGTTTGGAGCAAAAAATTGAAGGGACAAAGGGTAATTCTAGGGACTTTATTAGAAAGTTTAAAAATGAAATATATGAAAAAAAATTTATAGAGAGTATTCCAAACTTAATGAGGCTGTTATTGATTGATCAATTTTCTTCAATTAAGAGCCGAAGAATGGACTTTACGTTTAAGCACTATTGTGTAGGGTCGATAAATGTTGTGTATTTCGATAAATGATACTCGATATGATTTTTAAACCATTTTATTTAAGGATTTAAACGAAAAAAACACTGAAAATATGAAGAATGCCAACTTGTCAGTCTCGTGGCTCGATTCGTTCTCGTCATAAAACAGTCAACTATTGTTCTCGTCTTGGTTCCGCCTAATGACGTAGCCCGTAGATGGCGTAGTAGTATTGGACATCATTCTGTTTTCTTGATAGCTCGTAGATGGCTTTAGTAGTATTAGTAGTGGACTGTATAAATATTGTTACGAGGATTGCATGCGACGACGTTAAGATCCGACAGCTATACACACTAATAAAACCTTTCTTATTTTCCAAAGGTTGTATTTCCTTGTATAAAATTAAAAAATAAATAAAAATATGTTTTAGCTAACGCATTTTCTTATTACTTTTTTTCTTTCTACATTTAAAACGCCTAGAAAAATTTCACCATACTTGTGAACCCCCTCTATCATAGGTCACGAGCCCCCACTGATTAACTATATGGGCAGCACAATAAAGCTCTCAAATTGAGACCCTGTACTTATCGATGCTAAATTTTATGCCTGATCTCTTGGAGATTTTCTTAGGCCACTTAAAAAATATAATTCCCGAATCCTTGATAGGAAAACTTATGGGGACACATGTTTCCGAACGTCCACATACCCTGGAGATGGATTTTTTTTGTCTCTCCGTGTAGGTACTCTCATTTAGTTTATGATCGATATTTTTGTAGCGTGCTCCGAAGCTCTTAAAGGTTAAAAACGTTTTCCCTTTTGTGTTAATTATAGTTAAAAACGGCGTCGGGCTTTGAGAACAAAAAGTAAGTCAACTTCGTGGAGTACACGTGCCAAAAGTTCGTCGGGAACAAGGCACGAGTTTTCGCTAAAGGTTACATCTAACGGAATTAAATTAAAAATTGGAAGAAAAAGACCGGGAATTTCAATAATCTTTGAGGAAACGCGCTTAAAGGAATTTAATTTAATGGAATCCAACAATCCAAAATAGAGTATGCATAAATTTCAGCTCGAAGCGTCAATTAGCCTGGTCGAGTCGCTAAACAATCCTCTGGACAAAAATATGGATTACAATAAGTAGTTATAAATCCGCTTGAGCCCCCCACTACTCTCCCTATAACCTTTATGGTGACGTCACATATGCCATGTCGCAGTTTACATTAGGCAAGTAAACGGTAAAGTAATACATTAGGCAAGTAAACGGTAAAGTAACGAGTGGTATAAAACATGGCCTACTCGATTCGACGTCCTTGAGCCAGAGGGTTATATGTGACATACACTCACCGCCAAACTAATTGATCCACACAATTTAGATTAAATCCGATTTGTATTATTCTTTTTTAATATTGTCGGTAAATTTATGGGAAATCTCGCACATGTGTGAGATTTTAAGAACGTTAAGAATATGTCCATAATATACATGTTGAAACAAGAACTGTTTTTTTGACTCAAACTCTGTTTTTTCTTTATGATCAACCACAAGCAGGTGGAAAAGGAAAGAATGGCTTAAAAACATATTCAAAATTCAAACTAATACATCAGCCACTAAGCGAGATATAAATTTCCAAAATAGAAATAGAAAATTTTCGAAAAATTTCATCTCAAGAAATATCTTCAAAATATTCTTATATACTAAGTTCGGTACGTAGATGTCGAAAAAATGATTAGTTTTTTTATTTAAAAGTCTAGAAGTATTTTATTTGTGCGTCAGTCGGTCGGGGTGAAATCGTCGCGTGCAGGGTCGTACTAGAAAATTCATAATTTTTTTCTCTGAAAACACGCCCTTCCGCGGTCTGGACAGGTCGAAAGGGAAAGAATGGCTTAAAAGTATATTCAAAATTCAAACTAATATATCAGCCACTAAGCGAGATATAAATTTCCAAAATAGATCAATTTTTTTTACTCGTCGGCACTATATTCGTTGGGAAAAACGACTTCGGGAAGGTCATTCCATAAGGATGAAGTCCTCCAGATGAATGAATTCTTAAATAATGAAGTTCGAGGAGTAATAAGCTTAACCACATATGAATGGGCGGCAGTGGTTCGTCCTGTATTCCACGAAAATATCTGTAAAAGAGAGTCAAATCCCCAACCTGTCTTCGATGTTCTAGGCTGCCGAGGTCCTTCGTCAGCTCGTGGTCTCCAATCAGACGAATGGCCCTCCTTTCGATGGAATCCAGTAGCCGAAGAGTATGTTTGGGTGCAGAGCTCCAGACATGAGAGCAGTACTCTAGTGATGGTCGAATCTGGGCTTTGTATAGTGTCAAAAGTTGTTGAGGTGTGTACAACTTTCTGGTTCGAGTACACCAAGTCTCTGATAAGCTATCTTGGCGATTGTCACAACGTGGTTATGCCAAGACATATTTCCTCCCAGATTGACGTCCAGCAAATTAATAGATGAAGCCAGTGGGATTGCGTATCCTTCCATGACTATTTCCGGTTCTGTAATGTTAACCTTTTTAGAGAAAACAGCTGCCTGGGGTTTTTTAGCGTTAAATTCGACTTGGTTACTGTCACCCCAAGTCAAAATTTCTTCCAGGTCTTTGTTGAGGCGTGATACTTCATGCTGTCTGCGAAGATGTGCGTCGGCAGCCGCTGTTTGTGCATTCAAAGAGAAAGATGAGAAAGTGTGCTATCGTCAGCAAAACATATCGGATTTTTTAGTTTTCACTAGAAGGTCGTTAATGTAGAGTAAGAAGAGAGTGGGAGACAATATGGACCCTTGAGGAACACCGGCATTGATGGTGAAGGTGTCTGAGAGAAATCCGTCAATCGCCACTTGCAGAGAGCGGTCCTTAAGGAAGCTAGCCAACCTTGCACAGAATCGACTGGGGCATACCATAGGATCGCAGTGAAGTGATAGAGTTGTCTAACCTTTTATTTTGTAATTTAATTATTAAGAGACAGACATCTAGTCTGTATATTATGGACATATTGGTAGATTCCGTAAAATCCCACACATATGCGAGATTTTCGATACCTGCAATAGAAAAAGGAATTTAAAAAATCGGACGTAAAAAAGTTAAGTTAGTTAAGATCAAAATCCATCTAAATATTGCGCAGATCAATTATTTTGACTGTGATGTGTATGTATATCATTTAAATAATTTTAAGTACGCTGATAGAAAGAAAATATTATTTTTAAACAATGGTATCAGGCACACACACACCTAATCTACAGGATTCGGACCAATCCCAAGGGTTGTTTTATATTTCACTAGATTTATTTGATTTAAAATGCGATGACCACTCGGTTATTCTACAATTGCAGTTTATCCAAGTTTACCGATCGAATTAACCGTCCGTCCCGGTCTGAGTTTGGTCTGAGGTAATCAAGGTAGACATTCACTCGCATAATCTATCCGATTACTTCCGGCAAATTGGTTTTCAGCCAAGTTATTTGCATTTTATTTAAATCGCAGTATTAGTTGACGGGTTTCCGCAAAGTAACTGTTACTGTGCGAATTTTAAATTAGATTTAACATCTAGAAGAGTCGCTCTATGTCTGCCTAAAAGACGTAAAATTGTCTATATTATTTGCGCATAATTATGTGTCGATTTAGTAAAGGAAGGACAAAGAAATAGTAACTAATTGATTTTCTTTATATTATTAAACTAACGGGCTTAGGATACAAGTAGTTTGTAACAGTGGCGGAAATTATAGATACAGATGTTACTCCATAAGAATTTGGATGATTCCTATGAGATCAATTTTTTTAATGCTCTTTAGAAACTAAGCTTTATACTAAAAATCACATTTATTATATAATATTATTATAATAATATTATTCCAAAACCCATAAAAAGTGACTACACTATTCTTTTCTGAATAACTTTATTGTTTAAAATCACTTTTAAACCAAATTTCCAGGAAATATATACAAAAGTATAAGTTCTCGTAAAATTAATTTAAAAATACATAATAAGATCGAATAATTTGAATATCATACAGGGCAGGTTAAAATAAGAAGTTATTTTAAACAAGTCGCAAAAAAGTTTCCTCTCTCCTCAAATAATTTAGACTCACATGTTAAATCTTCTTATATTCTGAACAAAAAATATGTTAAGAGATTTTTTGATATTTCAAATGGAAATAAAAAAAATCCCTGAACTGAATCTCGTGTTTTTCGTTGAGAATATAAGAGGCTTAACATATAAATCCCAATTATTTGAAAAATGATTTAACTGACTTTTGCGACTTGTTTAAAGTAACTTCTTATCTTAACCTGCCCTGTATGATATTCTAATTAATCGATCTTATTATGTACCTTTTCCTTTAAATTCATTTTACGAAAACCTTTGTAAAGATTTCCTGCAAATTTGGTTTAAAAATAATTTCAAACGATAACGTTATTCCGAATAGAATATTGTGGTTACTTTTTTGGCCTATCGTGTACATAAAAGTAAATTAATATTGAAAAAAGCATAATATGTGTAATATAGTAAATTAAAAAAATTATGTAAGTGATTTACGTCGCGCTTTTACTTCAGCAAAATTTGTTATTATATCTTTTAATTTCGATTTTGTTGCCTCTTCAGCTTCCACGGCTAAAACTGAGAGACCACTAAGTCGTTGTTCACCACTTGTCTTGCTCAAATTTTTAGATCCCATAATTTATAACAAATATACTCTTACCTATATTACTCTCTAACAGTAAAGACTCTCTATGATGAAAAATACAAGTTTTCAATCCATAACCAAATTCTCAGTGAGAAATAATTCTTTGAAAACTTAGCACCGCCATATCGCCAAAGTACAAAGTTGTCGGGCGAATCAAAGGAGCGTATCAAAGAGCACCTATTTCGTTGCGACAGGGATATTTTATATTTTAAATTCAATTTCCTTAAATTATTTGTTTAGTAATAGGAAATTTGCATTCAATAAAAAATACCTACGGTGACATAAAAACTTTAAAACGTTGTAGTTGTTCATTCCTTGTCACTATAAACATTATCCAGGACCTATTTTCCGACTAGTCCCGGTGGGTCTGGACCTGGGGCCCCACTTTCAGAGGAGCTCAGCACTTGGCTTGCGCGACACTATACTCATCCAACACAAACAAGACAAAAACTTATTATTATTTAACTTAGTTAAACTTATTTGCAAAACGAATAGGTATGCTTTTTTAGTACAAAAAAAATTGTAAAGGTTCTTAAAATCTAAGGCGATCGACAGATGTGTAGGAACTCCCTTTCTTAATAATAGTATTAAATCATAATAAATTAGTGTTGCGTAAGAAAAATACACTTTTTGAAGTGGCGAGGGGCCTCGCATTGCGTAACGGGTGGGCCCCCTGGGCGCCTGGGCCCTCCACGTTGTGTGGTCTTGCTGCATAGTAATTCGGCGCCTGGTTTGTAATATTATTTCCCTTGAACTTATTACCGAGTTTTTTTTTCTGTAATTGTGCCTATTACGATTTTGCCCTTCTTCCTAATGCAGATATTAACAAATCTACATTGTCTTTTAAACTAGATATTAAAATTTATATTTGTAACAATGGATCTATTCATTATTTATTCACTTAGTCCTTCTCAGGCGTATTATAGCATTATATTGACCGAAGTTGGGCAACATTCCGTAGATATAAGAAAAACAAACGAAGTAAGACAATGAATGTCATTGGGTTGCATAAAACGGTACTCGCATGAATTACGTAGTGGGCAGAAAAAAATTAAAATAATATTTTAGCCTCTCTCTCATACTACAGTGTTGTTGGGCTGTGTTTTGGATTAATCTTTAGTATTGTTTCAAACTACACTGAGCGAAATTTCGAGTTGATATAACTCAAATATGAGTTGTCCTAGACCGAAGCGTGTTGCTAATAGGGGACAGCCCAGACCTCTGAATTACGGCAACCAAATCGAAGAAATTGCATCAACTCACTATTCATTCATAAGTTATGATGGCACAGAAGATGGGTTATTTTATGCGTTGGAACAGCTCACGCCCCACCGTCTTAAATTATTGATGGGCTACCGTAGCTACCAGTATGTGAATTGTGATGCGTTACTAGTCGGGCTAGATTAATTCATGATTCGAGCTATCAAACCTTGACATTTAAGTTGTTCTAGCTTACGATGGTGGCTGGAATAACTCACTCTTTGGGCTACCAGAATCCAAATTTTGGACTACCAGTACCTAAATTGTGGACTATCGGAACTCAAAAATTTCTTGGATTTAACGCCTGCATATTGTGGACTTCAATTGCCTTTTGTTTTTTCAAGATATGACATTTTTGTTGTATATGCGTTCCAATAATAACAATTTGTATGCATCTCCCTCCACTTTACGCCAACTGACCAAAATTATTCAAAACACAAATTTTCACGCACAGAGAACAAAGATGAAAAATCCCGCAAACGGCGCAACGGCCAACAGGTGTCTATACGCGCGATCGAAGGAGAATTGACGAATAACAATGGAATGAACCGCGCCAAACCTGCACGAGCACGAATCCGGAACTTTCCGTGACCTTACGATCTTGCGATTTACCCTCGATATGGGGTTTTGGAGCACGTTTCTTGGATTATTCCAACTCAAAATAATTTACACATGGTAATGAGTTGAAATAATGCACGTCCGAGTTAAAACGAAACTTTATAATCAATTAGCAAGTTTTCCCAACCCAGAAACTGAGTTCAGGTAACTCATAAAATAGTTACAAGATGAGGAATTGTGGTGATCCCAAATATGTTTAAAATGTTGATAAAAATCTTTTCCGGGGTTGAGGCGAACCAAAAGAACCTGAATTACTGTAGCGTTTTGAAATAATTTGTGATAATTCGTAGGCTCAGTTAGGACAACATAGAGAGGTGGGTTGAGGTAGCTCCAATTTTGTAACCCACGACATTGGCAAATGCATTTTTGTCAGTGTATTTATTAGCTATCTATAATGGTCAGAGCGTGGTGTGCAAGAAACTCGACTATTCTAATCCCCGATTAATATTTCGGCGGTAAATGAGAACATTGAGGTTATATTTTTTTAGCAAAATAGTGGTGTAGCTAATTCTATTTTTTTATATTATCTTAAATTCTTTAAAAAATACGTTTTAATCAACTTGGTTCGTAAACTAACTCCTCGCACTTGAGCTTCATTAGAACTACCGTAGACACGTTGCCAATTTACGTCGATAAGACTAAAACTCTTCCGGCTAAAACTTTGTACCTTATTCAAAAGGAAGGCTTGTCTGCATCTAGTTCAATGAAGCATACATAAAACGGTCTAAAACGGCTTTTAGCTCGAACCGAATCTAATTATTTCACAGCGTAGTCAACCCGTTGAGTTCCATAAAAAAAAATTAAGAAATTGGTTGTCACTCAAAAGAGTTTGTTAATTTTATCTCACACCTCTTTGACAGTAGCCGATCAAATCAGCAATCACCGCTCGATTCGATCAGGATGTCCTTCCAAGGCTGACTCGACGCGAGTTTCTTTATTCTTCTCTTGACATTGCACCACTTCGACGTCCACGAGCGGGTACCGCTTTGCTTGGTCGCGTGGGTCCCCCTTTGCTATAGTACCAGTGTTGCCAAATTTCAGGTTTAAAAATATAAATCAGAAAGTTAATTAAAGGATGTCTGGTACGAGTCTCTCTCCAGGATAATTCCTAAATTATTCAACCGATTTAGCTCAAATTTGCCATGCCTATGTAAAATGAGTGTCGAATTACGAAAAAGATATTCGTGCCCGCCAATTCGCTCGCGGTGATGCTATTTGTTGCGTATCAAAATTAAAATCCATTAAAAAGTGAATTTAAAGATGTTTCGTAAGTCTCTCCCCAGGATAATTCCTAAATTATTCAACCGATTTAGCTCAAATTTGCCATGCCAATGTAAAATGAGTGTCGAATTACGAGAAAAATATTCGTACCCGCCAATTCGCTCGCGGTGATGCTATTTATTGCGTATCAAAAATAAAATCGATCAAAAAGTGAATTAAGTTTTGCACGTCTCTCCCCTAGACAGGTACCGTTCTTAATCAAAACAATAATTGAAGTTAAATTGAAACCTCGACTGGATGTTACGTTCCATTTGTCTGCAATATTTCTTTAGTTCTCCAGATTGTACGAAAAAAGCAATAAATTAACGAAATCTCTTCATCTATGGCAACATTGTTTCTTACCATCTATGGTGCTGTTAATGCAAGAAGTAATAGTACCATTTGCCAAGAATCTCGAGTATCGGTACCGTGTGATAGTCGTTTAGCAACAAGTGCGTATAGTACCAATACAACTTGGTTGACTTCCGGTCAACGGTCGAGGTTGTTCCGTTAAAAATTCATGTTGGCAGCATTGGTCAACCGTTTTTTAAAAATATGCCGTATAAAGTGTGAAATTTAAATATTTTTTTAAAAAGTGTTGTATTTGGATTGTTGTTGAAAGTGTTGTTGAGAAATGTGTTATAAACCTAAAAACAAGTCAAATAAAGGATTTTAAAAGATTGTTTTGTCTAAAATACAGTAAAAATGGAAAGAACATTAAGTGTATTTCTAATATTTCTCGGTAAGTACATATAGCTATATGATTTTCCAATTTAATCACGGAAGGAAAATGTTTGATATAAATTAAAAATACAAAGAGGAAAACTTTATATTTGTAATATAATTTGCGTATTTAATTAAATGCTTTATTAAATTTATACTAACAAAGCGATATAATTAAAACTGCATTTTTCGTTTACATAATTCCGACTAAAAAGGTCCGTTTGCAATTAATATCTCATCAAACAAAGGTAAATAAATGTTGTAATTCTTTTTGATTTTGCGAGTTTAACGACTTCAAAGGGTACGAGAAAATATTCATTCTTGTTGCAATTTTTTCTAATTTTCCCCGTTTTCTGGACTTGATTAAAGTCTGGTTATGACTGGTGCGATGGAAGTTCGCGAATTCTAGTGATTTTTCATGCTTAAGGAAACTATACAAGCCCTATAAGGGCCTCCTAACAAATTTATTTTAATTTCGTTATCTTTCTCTGTTATGATGGACACGCAGTAAGATGTTATACAGAGTGACGATTTGAAAAACTTCCCACCCTTATACGCAAAATGAGTTAAAGTCGGTTCGTTTTATGAAGTCCGATATCGGACTAAATCATTAAAGGTTGTTAAACAGTAAGACGATTAAGTTAACAATACCTTCGCTATACTTGATCGTACCGAACATTCCACTGGTTCACTGTAGTCAGCCGTGCAAAATCAGCGATTCCAAAACAAAATTATCTTAGAATTATGTACCGCGATAAATATTTTTATTTTGTCTATTTTTCGCTTATAGTTTTTTTTATTTATCAAATGCGTCAATAAGTTAAAGTACTTTTTAATAGAATTTAGTTATTTTGGGATCATTATAGTTAAATCTATATAATAATCACTATTTTCCAAGAAATAATTAAAATTTGCTCAAGTGCAGCATGGTATGTTCTATTTTAAATAAGTAGTTATGCTTTTTGCTTTTAGTTTGTTTCTCATTGTGTGTGAATTGAAAGCAGTTATAAAGCAAAGTTATGGAAATTGTTCACATAGAATGTGTTTATCTTTAGGTGAACGCCGTTTGGTATTACAAGTGGAACGTTATTTTGCTTAGAAACAGATAACTCGGGCCCGTTAGTGTCTGTTTTGGCAGTGCAAAAACGAACGTCTGATGCTTGCGGCATTTCAGATAAGACCTTAAGAAGACTTCGAAAAAATAGTGAAGAGGAATTGAACAGACCATATAAAAGGGTTGGACTCCATTCTAAAACCTTTGATTTATCCCATGGGATAAAACTATCGATTAGGAATATTGTTAATGATATATATAAAGCCAAGGAATATGTTACCCTCAAACTATTCTTGAAAAGATAAAGAAGAAAGAACTTTGCGATATTGGAACTACCAGTTTGTCCATCATTTTAAAAGATCTGGGCTTCAAATACAAAAAAACGAACAACAGAAAAGTGCTTTGCGAGCTGTCCAATAATGTTTCAAAAAGATAGCAATTTTTAAGAGAATATTTAAGAAACAAAAAATTGTCAAGGCAAGTTGTTTTTCTTGACGAAACATGGATATATGCAAACGGAACTTCAACAAAATCGTCTTGGCAGGGTTTTTTTTGGGAAAAAGGTATATAATAATACATGTTGGCAATGAGGAAGGGTTTGTTTCAAATGCCAGTGCCATATTTTCATCAACAAAAAACTGATGATTATTACGGCAATATGGATGCTGAAATTTTTGAGTATTGGTTCGAGGAAATACTCTTAAAAAGTTTAGAAAACCCTTCCTTAATTGTTTTAGACAATGCCTCTTACCGTACGAGACTCGAAGAGAAATTTCCTACAAGCAGCTGGAAACAGGAAGAATTAAGAGAGTGGTTATCTAAACTAATTTTTTATTTACTTTAAATTAATTTATTTAGAAAATACCTAAAATATAATTTATTGTTTGAGAGCCAACGACTACCCGGCTCGAGAGGTTTTATTGCTTAGCGGACTTCATACACCGTACCGACTTTACTTATTTTAAATCTAAAATAATCAGTCTGAATAAATTTTAGAAAAATTTTTATGTTACCTACTCAAAATAAAAATATTTGTTTAAATTAAAACAAAAATATGAATATTTGAAATATTACTGTTGAAAAAATGATTTTATTCAAAAACAGATTTAAATTACCTTTAAAATGATGCACCACTATACCCCCTCGCCCTGTTTACATTTTTTAAGGGTAACATTATCCTTCCAAGGGGGGTTAAACCATTAAGGTTGCAAATATTTCCCCTTAACGATAGAATTGACGTGGCTTTCCGGTTTTATAATTTATAGGAGGCGAGATAGTAAGGATGACACTCTCTGTATTTTTTGAAAATAGAAGTTAACTAATATTTTTCTATACAATACTGACATTAATTTCATAAAAGTTAATTTTTTAACGAAAAAACTATGGACATCAAATATAAAAAGTTTCTTTCCCTCGCAGTTACCAGTTTAGAAAGATGATTGAAAAGTTCATACTTCTTGTTATTTCCGCAGCTTTGGAATTAACCGCAGATTGGCAACAAATTCTCCAACAGTCAAGGGCAATGTAAGTTCTTATACTTCTTTTCAAGTTTCTTATAACCGCCTGGCCACAATTCACAGTCGTAATTTTCTCGGGCGCATTAAAGAATAATTTTAAATTTTTCATCTGAGGAGGGAGGCATTTTTGTGTTGTTTAGAGCTAGCCTGATATTTAAACGAAGTTATTTTTTTTTATGATCAAACACAAGCACTATAGGAAAAATCCTTTAGGCCACTCTGGGAGTGCGATTCACATTGGTTTGAATCGTTGGAGGTTATATTCGTTGGTTAAAACGACATCGGGAAGGTCGTTCCATAAGGATGAAGTCCTCCAGATGAAAGAATTCTTAAATAATGAAGTTCGAGGAGATCTAAGCTTAACCACATATGGATGGGGCGGCAGTGGTTCGTCGTGTATTTCTGCTAATCGTCGCTCTGGGCGGAATTAAGAGAGCAAGGTCAGCCGAGCACTTTCCATGGAAATATCTGTAAAAGAGAGTCAAATCCCCAACGTGTCTTCGATGTTCTAGGCTGTCGAGCTTCCTCGTCAGCTCGTGGTCTCCGATCAGACAAATGGCCCGCCTTTCGATGGAATCCAGTAGCCGAAGTGTATGTTTGGGTGCAGAGCTGCAGACATGAGAGCAGTACTCTAGTGATGGTCGAATCTGGGCTTTGTATAGTGTCAAAAGTTGTTGAGGTGTGTATAACTTTCTGGTTCGGAAGAGTACACCAAGTTTCTGAGAAGCTATCTTGGCGTTTGTCACAACGTGATTATGCCAAGACATAATTCCTCCCGGATTGACGCCCAGCAAATTAATAAATGAAGCCAGTGGGATTGCGTGTCCGTCCATGACTATATCCGGTTCTGTAATGTTAACCTTTTTAGAGAAAACTGCTGCCTCGGTTTTCTTAGCGTTAAATTCGACTTGGTTACTGGCACCCCGAGCCAAAATTTCTTCCAGGTCTTTGTTGAGGCGTGATGCTTCATGCCGGCTGCGAAGATGTGCGTCGGCAGCCGATGTTTGTGCTTTCAAAGAGAAAGATGAGATAAGTTTAATCAAAACACGCCAAAACTAAACAAAATAAACCGAATCCGTTAAAACAACAAGTCGATGGTAAACCATCAAACCCACAATTCCGTAACAGTACGTGGATTGTGAATCAGTTTGCAATCAGTTTGCTCTACGAACACCGAATTTTTGGTGAGCGCTCACAGATTATGCTTCGGTGAGCATGTTAAACCAACTGCGCTTGCCTGGAGCAGACTGGTCTGCCAACAAACCTATCATGTAAGCTTGAAAAATAAACAATAAAAATCTTGAAAAGATATGTATATTTTGTTTAAATTGCCACACTGGTGGCGGCTCGTTCTTAATCAGAAAAGAAAATGCTCACTAACGTTTTTGTTTTTTTTTTTATATAAAATTACGTAAATTTGCTAGGTCCAAATAATTTCCATCGGTAAATTTTCGTCGTTTCCTTTTATATGCCCAAATTAACTATTCATATAAATGGGTTATTCATACATAATCCGTGAATACCGACCGACATTATAACGAATTTGTGAAATTTGTCTAGTCTAAAGCATGTTGTCTGTATATTAAGTAATTTCCACAAGGCCTGTTTTTCATTTAAATTAATTAAATTCGGTATAATTTGTGAAATTGTCACAATTATCTATTTCGTCAACCGTGCGCGGGTGAATTGGGAATTGCATTAAAAGGATCGGGGCAAAGTTTCTGGTTCATTACCCATCTTCAAGGTGTACACAGCCTCCTCGTAAACCTCTTAGGGGTTGTTCTCCCCAAAGCAACTTACTGGAATCAACGATTTTCTTCTTAAATAAATAAATTTGGGGCATTGTTCTTATACAACGTGTCCAAGATAAGGAGGGCCAGTACAGGGATCTCGGAAACCGTAAGAGATACGAAGTCGGTTAAATGGAGGTAAAGTTGCGCATTTACGTGCCTAATAATATGCCGTTTAGAAAGTTTTAAAATTCCGAGTAGTTCCGGAGATATCCGGAAAAAAAACGAAATTCTGAAAAATCGCTTTATTTTATTGTTTTCCCGGGTTTTTTGAGATAAAATTCTAAAGTAAATTGCACTTTTGCATTGCCACTTTTCCGCTCTATCTAACAGCGTTAATTGTTTTGTAATCCGACGAGTCGTCTTCGAAGGGCCATTATCAACTTTCATTTTTTAAATACGGTCCTGTTTTCCTGATTTTCTAATTTGAGAGCTTCTTTTCTTCCGAATGCAACGATGTATGACACATTCTGGTTTAATGACGTTTCGATGGTTTTTTGAACAACATCAGGAGATTTTGGGATACGGTCCTGTATGTTGGACTAGTTCAATAAATAACAAATAATTCAATAATAAACCATAAATAAGTGAACAAAATAGAGGAACATTATTTCAAACTTCTGTTGATTCGGTATTTAAAAGAAAAGTAGGCGCTTGAAACAAAAAAATGAAGATGGTTACGCGTGATTTGTTTCTTGATATTCCCATTGTGATCGCTTGAGAGCGATTTAAGAGGTTTTCTATTTTCCAGAAAATATGGAACATAAATTTACAAATGCTGAAAAGTTTGATATTCTGTCGCATGTTTTATCTTATCTCAAAAAAACTGTTATTTGGCAGTTAGAAGATGTTATTTGTGCTTAGAGAATACGTAAATCATTTTGAACACCGGATTATGTAGTTCCTTACTTTTTTCGTTGTTCGTTTCATTACTGTTTTGGAATGATTTTTGTTCACTCATTTGTGGTTTATTATTAAATTATTTCTTATTTATTGAACTAGTCCAACATAAGTAAAAAATCTACCGCTTATTTGTGAGACATTATTTATAAAATTAGCAGAAATACAGGACCGTATCCCAAAATTTCCTGATGTTGTTCAAAAAAGCCTCGAAACGTCATTAAACCATAATGTGTCATACATCGTTGCATTCGGGAGAAAAAAGCTCTCAAATTCCAATATCAGGAAAACAGGACCGTATTAAAATAAAGAAAGTTGATAATGGCCCTTCGAAGACGACTCGTCGGATTACAAAACAATTAACGCCGTTAGATAGAGCGGAAAAAGTAGCAATGTAAAAGTGCAATTTACTTTAGAATTCGATCTCAAAAAAAAAAAACAGGAAAACAAAAAAACGAATTTTCAGAATTTCGTTTTTTTCCGGATATCTCCGGAACTACTCGGAATTTTTAAACTTTCTAGACGGCATATTATTAGGCACGTAAATGCGCAACTTTACCTCCACTTAACCGACTTCGTATCTCTGACGGTTTCCGAGATCCCTGTACTGGCCCTCCTTATCTTGGACACGTTGTATGGTGAAGGGATTTTTATGTTGTTCGTATGACCTTTTATGATTACAAAAAATAAATCTAGTCTAAAAAAATGACAAAAACACGTCGAAACAAACCGATTCCGTTCTGTGCGTGAGTTGCGGTCTTGTTTCCATAAATAAATATTCATAATATTATTTATAGGGATTTGTAAACATCAATTTGCACGGTGTGTGCTCGTTTCACCTTCGGGGGGATGATATCGGTAAATAGATCACCTGGAGGGAGCGTGCCGTTTGAATGCCATCGGGATTACAATAATTTCGCGGGAAATGCATTCCTGCGTGAATGGACGCCGAATTGTGGCCAGCGTTCGAATTACAATGCACATTTGTTAAATTCAAATCGAATTAATATTGAAAAACCGCAATCTGGCTTGTTCAGGGGGGCGAAATAATGACGGGGGATTCGGCATGGTGACCTAATAAATACCATTGGAGGACAATGAGAGCAGTCCAAGGACACGACGGAAAATCCAGCATTTTTTGCCGTTTTTTGAACAAAAAGTACAAAAAAACTAAGGGACATGTATTGTATTTTCAAGGCATTAGCGAAAAACGAAGAAATATTCATCGGGAGCTCTTAGGAAAAGTACAGAAGATAGAATGGTGATCGGGGATCAATCAAGCAAATCTAAATATTAATGCTTACCCTGATTGAAGGACCCATGTATATACAGGGTGTCAATTTCCTGTATATATACAGGGTGTCCGCTAATTAATGGGACATGGAAAACCCACAGACTCCTTACGTAAAAATATTACGATTTAATTATACGAAAGTTGATATTAACTGAGATACAGGGTGTTAAAGTTAAAACTTTATTTTTGTTTCTCTCTAATAACTTTGACAGAAACCAACGGTTTTTTATAAAAGGTGGCAATTATGATTTTTTTAGTACGAAAAACTGATTTTTTATACATTTAATGCGTCATAACTTTTTTGTGCCTCGGTGTATTTAAGTTTTTAATGAAAATAATACTTTTCTCATATTTATTATGTAAAAAGGTATACCTACTTAGTTCAGGTCGCCCAGAGTTACCGTTTCGGAGATATTTACATTTAAATTGTTTAGTGCGTTAGCTCAGGCAAACAAATAATATTTTGTTACTTCTTACCAATTAACTTTTACATGATAATTAATGTTCTGGTAATGGTAATTGGGAATAATAAATACAACAATTGGATTGTTCTTTAACTTACTTTAATTAAAATAACTTTGACCCTAGGAAATATCGTGTCGAAAGAAACCAACTGCAATGAAAACATAAACTTACGATAAACTAAAAAATGAAACATTTTCTGTTCCATAGCAACTGAATCTCTAAATTTCGTTTGTTTTCTCATAGGTTACTTTGAGAAAAAAATTTAGTTTGCAAATTTATAGTAATTGGGTAGAGTGCACTAAACAATTTAAATGCAAATATCTCCGAAACGGTAACTCTGGGCGACCTGAAATTAGTATACCTTTTTTACGTAATAAAAATGAGAAAAGTATTATTTTCATTGAAAACTTAAATACACTGTGGCACAAAAAAGTTATGACCTAATAAATGTGCAAAATATGCCGCAGACAGCACATTAAAATTTCACCAAAAAAATCAGTTTCTCATCCTAAACAACCATAATTGCCAAATTTTGTAAAAAACCGTTGGTCTCTGTCAAAGTTATTAGAGGAAAACAAGAATGAAATTTTAACTTTAACACCCTGTATCTCAGTTAATATCAACTTTCGGATATAGGTATAGTTGTTGCAAAATTATACCGTTGATTCTTACTGCCATAAATAAGCTACCTGATTAAACCCTATTGTATACGCCTCACCCTCTTCAAAGCTCAATAAATGGGATCAGGGCCGGCTTGAAAATGTATACCACACCACATGATTTATTTTTATAATTTAAAATAAATAGATAGGTATTTTTAGTTCTAGGTATCTATAATAAATGTAAAATAATGATAACAATTAATGATAATTGAAAATAATATAATTTAAAAGTATAACTATTAGAATAACAAGTACAATAAAAATTAATTAAATTCTAAGAAACTATTGATAATTTATTCAAAATTTAACTGTGTATCACTATCACTATCTTCATCTAAGCCTAAACTTATAATTAAGAGTTGAACATTTGTAATCATACAATTGTAAGAATTTTCCACCTTAAGTACATGCTGTACACAGTTTTTCCAGCTGTATGCAGAAATTTTTCTTATTTCGTTTTTAATTAATTCTACTACAGATGCATTTAATGTAGGAGAAATATTATTTCTCCTAATATTGGATTTTAATTGGTGCCATATTAACTCGATAGGATTGAATATACAATAGTACGGAGGAAGACGCAACACTGTATGTTCATTTTCTGCTGCAAGTTTGTCACCCTCGTATTCCTTATTTATTTTGGAAGCTTTTAATACTTATAGCAGTTCTCGTTTTTTTTAGTTTCTTCAAAATATAAATCATTTTCAATCATAAAATTTTGAATTTCTGCTTTTGTATTATTAGAATTGGGAATGATTTTTGCTTGCCGACTATGGTAACTAGCATTGTCCATTACAATGACGCTATTTTCAGGTATATTTTTAAGGAGTTTATGTTTAAACCAATCTTCAAAAAGTTGTGCGTCGGTATCTTGATGGTAATCGAAAGAAGAATCTGCTATGTTTTTAGCTGAAAGCAACAGACAATTTGGAACAAACCCATTCTCTGTACCAGCATGTAATATTGTGATTCTTTTGCCTTTATTTGATGGTGCCTTAGTTTTACTTTCTTGGAAGAATCATCCCAACCTTTTCTTGGAGTGTCATGGGTATCGAACCATGATTCGTCAAGGTAAATAATTGGACGATTTTCTTCTCTAAATTGTTTAACAGCTGTTAAATATTTAAGTCTCCATTCCCGTAAACGTTGAGATTCCATTAATGTTTGTCTTTTATCAATGATTCGGTATTTAAAACCCTCATACATTTGGTAAATCTTTATTCTTGATAAATCAATGTTATTTTCGTCAATGCTTCTAAATGTGCCAAAATCACTCCGATTTTTCTAGGATTACTCGCCGGAAAACCACTAAAGATTAAAATTATTAAAAATCACTTTGTATTTATATATGCATCAGGCATAGGTATAAATTGAATTTGTATACCTGGTCCGGCTCTGCTCGAAAAAGTTTTAAAATTTGGGATTTCCTTATTTATTTTAAGGTCGAAGGGATAATGAGGTTTTATTGCAGTCAAAAGATCAACGGTATAATTCTGCAAATACTATAAGTATAATTAAATCCGAATATTGTTACGTAAGGAGTCTGTGGTTTGTTCGTTCCATGTCCCATTAATTAGCGGACACCTGCAAGCGAAATACAAGTTTAAAGAATAATTAATGTATAGGGGGCGCTTTCCTACGATAATTGTGTTCTTGTATCCAATAATGAAACTTTTTCATAATTTTTATGATTGTAGGTACATATTATAAAAAATTGCTAGCGGCAGAATCCCAGACTAAATTATTCCGACCAATCCGACGTACGTATCTTTTGTTAAAACTCGCACACTTTAATAACTCTTTTGACGATTAATATTTTATTTAATTATTAATTTATTTGCGCTCTCTCAAGCTCAATGAACATAGTAAATTTTAAAATATAATTAATTTCGTATTTTGTTGGTGAAATTACTTCCGCCGTGGCTTTTTGAAAATTATCCTTTGTTTTTTCGGTATTATCCGAATGCAAATTTTTGGGCGAACGTTAATTTCGTCTGTATATGCCGAATTAATATAATTCAGGGCTATCATAACTAAAATTTAAACACATTTGACTTTGTAAAGGAAATTTAAATCTATGCTTTTTCAATAAATTACGTAATAATGTGGTTATTTACGATTTAGGGTCATGACGGGCTTATACAGGGTGACCCTTGCGTGTCCTATAGTCTACTTATATGGTTTTTTAATTAACCGTCTGGAAATTGGTTAAAAACCCCCTAAAAATCAGACATCATGCTCGGCGCGTTCAATAGTTCAATAGTTCAAAGTCATAATTTCTACAACACGTCTATACAAAATCCGGCACAACCGCATATTAAGAAAGAAGCCCGGATTCGCCGGATACAGATCTGGTTCCGGTGGCAACACAACCATTATACCACCAGATTTGCTACGTAAAACAGCCTAGGAACATCAAGAACACAGTTATGCAGCAAAAAGCTTGCATGCAGGTCCATGTATAATGTATAATGTAAGTTCTATGGTATTTAAAAAATAAGTTCCTTTAAGGGGGAATCCCTCCGCCCCACACATCAAAAAAATATAATCCAGAAGAAATACTAACCAATATCTTTTTTTTTATGATCACAACACAAGCACTCTAGGAAAAATCCTTTAGGGCACTCTGGGAGTCGTGCGTGTGCGCAAAAAGCGATTCACGTTGGTTTTGAATCGTTGGACATTATATTCGTTGGGAAAAACGGCCTCGGGAAGGTCGTTCCATAAGGATGAAGTCCTCCAGATGAAAGTATTCGTAAATAGTGAAGTTCGACGAGTACTAAGCTTAACCACATATGGATGGGTGGCAGTAGTTCGTCGTGTATTTCTGCTATTCGTCGCTATGGGCGGAGATAAGATAATAATAATAATAATAATAATCTTTATTTAGCACTTGGCTAGTTATTACTAAAAAATACAAGTTACAAAACAGTGTTTATATGTCAGTTACAAAAATGATAAATCCTACTCTACTCTACATATCCTTCAAATAAAGAAACAATCTTCTTTTAAAAACATTTAACCCATTTGCCTCCTTAATGCCCTCAGGGAGGTCATTAAAAAGACGAACTGCTTTCGATGGAATCCAGCAGCCGAAGAGTATGTTTGGGCGCAGAGCTCCAGATATGAGAGCAGTACTCTAGTGATGGTCGAATCTGGGCTTTGTATAGTGTCAAAAGTTGATGAGGTGTGTACAACTTTCTGGTTCGGAAGAGTACACCAAGTTTCTGAGAAGCTGTCTTGGCGATTGCCACAACGTGGTTATGCCAAGACATATTTCCTCCTAGATTGACGCCCAGCAAATTAATAGATGAAGCCAGCGGGATTGCTCGTCCCTCCATGACTATATCCGGTTCTGTAATGTTAACCATTTTAGAGAAAACTGCTGCCTGGGTTTTTTTACGTTAAATTCGCCTTGGTTACAGTCACCCCAAGCCAAAATTTCGTCCAGGTCTTTGTTGAGGAGTGATATTTCATGCTGGCTCCGAAGATGTGCGTCGGCAGCAACAACTAAAAGAAATATAAATCGACGAGGACAGTGCCAGGTCTTTTCCCTGAACTTTTTATTTACTATATTTTAGTTTTAGTTCGGACCTTTACCGAATTATCTATACAGTATAAATATATTTATAATAGAATGTAAAACATGCAGAGAATTATAGACAGTCGATTACACTTCATATGCTCCCCGTTTTCGTTAATTTCATCGGACCGTGGTGCATTGTCCGTTATTTTAAAACTATTATAAACATTTTTTTTTTCGGGGAAAATTGTGGTCTGCTTGTCCGCGTGAATTTATTGGTTATTCATGGAGAATGGGGATGCATAGCAATTATATTTCGATTTAAATAGTGGATTGAACGTGTTAGTCAGTTGTTGCTTACACACATACGTTTGTTTTTTAAATTAGTGACTTGTCGGGGACGGATCAAGTGATTGATCGTTAGAAATAAACCGTTGGTACTCCTCCGAACAAATTAAATACCCTATTAGGTCAAAAATGGCAATAATTTGATAGACCATACCATCAACAATCGACAATACAATCGACTTCTTGCAAACCAACCATCCAAATGCCGAGAGTGCTATCTTTGGCGACTTAAACGTCCACAATGTCAACTGGCTTAAATATTCAAATACAGACGATGAGCAAGGCCGCGAGACCAAATCCTGCGATCAGCTCTGGTCTAACTCAACTCGTAGAAGAACCAATGAGGATTCCAGACCGAGCTGGAGATTTTGCTAGTCTTTTGGATCTTTTCTTGACATCAAATCCAGATCTATATACAGTCACGGTACATCCTCCGTTAGGATCTTCCGATCACAAACTTATTTCAACTCTAAGAGAACTACTACTTAATTCTGAACAACCTCCTAAACCTCGCAAGATATGGCATTTCCTTGGATGAGCGTAGGCTTCTCTTCTGATGATCCATCCAACTGTGCTGGGGAGGTGTCCGACGTCATTCTAACTAACATGGAAGCATTTATCCCCTCCTCCAAAAAACGCCCTTCCAACGGCAAGCCCTGGTTTAGCAAAGATTGTGATCAAAAAATCTGGCTTCTGGAACAACGCAATCGAACATCATAGGGAGTCCCGGTCTGTTGCACTGATGGATATTTCTAAAGCTATTGATCGTGTTTGGCATGAGGGACTTCTAAGTAAACTGCGATTCTATGGTATGCCCAGTCGATTCTGTGCCTGGTTGTCTAGCTTTCTTAAGGACCGCTCTTTGCAAGTGGCGATTGACGGATTTTTCTCAGACACCTTCACCATCAATGCCGGTGTTCCTCAAGGGTCCATATTGTCTCCCACTCTCTTCTTACTCTACATTAACGACCTTCTAGTGCAAACTAAAAACCCGATATTTAGTTATGCTGACAATAGCACACTTATCTCATCTTTCTCTTTGTATGCACAAACATCGGCTGACGACGCACATCTTCACAGACAGCATGAAGTATCAGGCCTCAACAAAGACCTGGAAGAAACTTTGGCTTGGGGTGACAGTAACCAAGTCGAATTTAACGCTAAAAAAACCCAGGCAGCAGTTTTCTCTAAAAAGGTTAACATTACAGAACCGGATATAGTCATGGACGGACACGCAATCCCACTGGCTTCATCTATTAGTTTGCTGGACGTCAATCTGGGAGGAAATATGTCTTGGCATATTTCGGAGAGCCATTCCTAATTAAGCTATTCAATTAAACGTGATGGAAAAACTAATCAACACGCTCCTGGCGTTTAGTGTGATTGTGTAATTGTTGACTGTGGATTAAATAAAATCAAATATTGCTAACTGCCAACGTTATCTCATGCTATAATTCTTAATCTACGTCAGCTTTCAGATTAAATCATTAATTTGTAAATACTGTCGAGCGTATCACATTAAAACATCGAACAGAACACGATAATATCTAGCGGACATTTCCCTAATTATCATCACAGGTGAGACCTTATGGTCAGCACAAAAACCGTAAACTTGATGTCATAATAGCATAATACGTAGAATTTCTCCCAGCAGCAATTAGCCAATGATATCATGCATGAAATGAATATAGTACGTAACTAATGACAGGTACTGCTGGTTTAAAAAAGATAGAAGAAATAAGAACTGACACTTAACTGTAGTATATTACTATAAAAATAGTAACACTAACCATAATTTATTGTTCTATACAGAGTGTCAGAGAAAATGGGATAAATCTCCCGGATATGAAGAAAACAAGTGAAAGACTACTACAAGTTAATATAAACTTTTCTCGTATAGGCCTCCTCCTCGGAGATATGGGCTCCCAAAGAGCTCCAATGGAATCAAGTTTTTTACACATAATTATTGAACTAAGAGGTATATTTCAATTTTTTTTAATATGATGTATACCAGGTAAGACTCTTCAATTATTATCCAAGAATGAATTACTCACAGCCAGTGGCGGCTCGTGACCTATGATAGAGGGGGTTCACAAGTATGATGAAATTATTTTTAAAAGTTTATTTTTGTGTAACGACCAAACAATTACTTTCTAGACGTTTTAAATGTAGAAAGAAAAAAAGTAATAAGAAAATGCGTTAGGTAAAACTTATTTTTTAATTTTACACAAGGAAATACAACTTTTGGAAAATAAGAATGGCTTTCTTAGTGTGTATAGCTGTCGGATCTTAACGTGGTCGCATGCAGCCCTCGTAACAATATTTATACAGTCCACTACTAATACTACTAAAGCCATCTACGAGCTATCGAGAAAACCGAATGATGTCCAATACTACTACCGCCATCTACGAGTTATCAAGAAAACCGAATGATGTCGAATACCACTACGCCATCTACGGCTACGCCATTAGGCGCAACCAAGACGAGAATAATAGTTAACTGTTTTATGACGAGAACGAATCGAGCCACGAGACTGACAAGTTGGCATTCTTCATATTTTCGGTGTTTTTTAGTTTAAATCCTTAAATAAAATGGTTTAAAATCATATCGAGTATCATTTATCGAAATACACAACATTTATCGACCCTACACAATAGTGCTTAAACGTAAAGTCCATTCTTCGGTTCTTAATTGTAGAAAATTGATCAATAACAGCCTCATTAAGTTTGGAATACCCTCTATAAATGTTTTTTCATATATTTCATTTTTAAACTTTCTAATAAAGTCCCTAGATTTACCCTTTTGGCGTTAAATTAGTTTCGGGTTTAGGTGTTCCCGCATTCTTCACTTCAATTTTTTGCTCCAAACTCAAAGAGCTAAAGTTATTTCTTAAATAGTCCACCGTCAACTATTCATTTTAATATTAAAATATTAAAACATACACGCTCGAATTTGTAACTAGATGCATGAACAGACAACACCGCGGTGCACACAAAAACTGTGCGCCTTTTCCATGTTAAATCGCCATAGCCCCGCTATCCCCCGCTGCCCCACGCCACCTGTTACTACAGAGAAACTGCACTACTTAATCGCACGTGCGAGCAAGTCTCGTCATAATCATCATTTACCTCGACCGAGGCACGGATCTATACAGTTTGGTTTGACGGGATGATAAAATATTAATGAGAGTCGGACTTTTTTTAGTTTGACGGTACGATAAAATATTAGGGAGGGGTCGGACTTTATACGATAAATAATATTCAATGAATATAAATGAATATTTTTTATTCGTTTTATTTTGGGGGTGCACGTGCGCATGTGCTCCTGTGGAAGAACCGCCACTGCTCACAGCTGCAGGGACGGACTAGCAGTGAGACTCCGGGCCCATTTCTTTTAACGCCCTGTCAGACAAAGACTTTGGATTACGGTTTTTACATACCTTTAACTATTAACTAAAAATTAAGTACTCTTTATTCATGTCGCTAATCCTAACCGTTTTTGAAAAAACGGCATTTCGTATACATCATGTATTTTGCGTATTTCAATAAAATATACATCTTTGTTCCGATCAAATGTTCAACCTTCGAAATTCCGCTTTTCATATTTATCCCGTGAGAAGTTAGAGGACTCAGTATAAATAAAATGACGTTTATGCTTAGCTGTAGGTATTTAGAAAAACTCTTGATTTTCTACATGTTTTTCTATAATTCTCGCATCAATGTAAAACACAATAAAACTAAAGCATTTTAAATGGAAACCACTTAAGAATTTTTTTTTGATTACGAGTTTCATTTTGAAGGTACCACTTAAACAGATTATTAACCACGTCGTTCTCTAGATAGTTAGTACTCGGTATGAAACGCTCGGTGCGCCTAAAAATTGATGTAGAAAGTGGCTAAAATAATCAAAATTTTTTCTGTAATTCTAAATTAAACCTTCTATGAAACGTTTGCAAGTACTTTGTACTATTTTAGAGAAGTTTTTTAAAAATATAGTACTGTCAGTATTTTTATACCACTTGTCCCCTTTCCATTTAAGACTTTAAGGGTATCAAGGTGGTTAAACTACGTAAATATTCTTTAAAAGCGTCCTCCTTCAAGAAACTTTTCAGGGAAATTTTATGCACCTTAAGATGAGGATCCTAAACAATCCCAAATTATCAATGAGTGCCATCTATGTTGCATCAATTTAATGAAAAAATATGCCGCTCTTTGGCAGGTTAGAAAGAGACGACAGTCATCAGCCGATCAATATTTCTTTTCGTGAAGTTTTAGCCGTTAATAGTAAAGTTTTTTTAGTTAATTCAATGATATTTAGATTGTCTGACATGTCGATTGGGGTATCAACAAGTTTCAGGACATTGTGACAAAAATTTGAAAATTGTTCATATTTGAAATTGTTATTATTATTCTTATAACATTATGTTTTTTAACGCAATTTTTTCATAGCGCTTTCCAATCCTTTAACTTTACGAATCCAGTTTTAGATTAGCAAAAAACTAAGTATACTTGGTTAAACGTTCGCATAAAATAGTACCTGCTTGGTAGCCTGTGATTAAACGCAGCTCTTAAGACTAAATATGCAGGGTGTTATGGAAATGACGTATTATATTTAAATGGGTGACTCCTGGGGTGTCATAGAGAAGCGCTACATATATTTTTTTTTAAATCGGACGTTTAAAAAGTGGGGTAATTCACCCCTAAACCCACACACAACTCCTCGGCACATTCATATATGAACATATTACATTGCCCAGCTGGGTAATCAACATATGTTCAGGCACAATGTTGCCAAACTGTTTAAAAGTGTAAAACTTTAGTTTCTTATAAAAATAAATATTTAGCTTACTTAGAAAGTAAATCCAAGACGCGATTAAGGAATCCAGGGCACAGACACTTTCAGTTCAGACAACTTTATTCTCATCACGTGTCCTGATGATAGTGTGGGAGTACATAATAAGCTTATCACTAAACCCCAACACTAACGCATAATTACAATTTACAATAACACACATAGAACAAGAGCACTTAATCATTTCGCAATAGAAATAATAAAAATGAAACAATTATGTTCACAAAGGAACTACCCTTTCAAATAATAATGTGCCAGTCCAAACTTCAAGATGCTTCCTTCCTTCGAAAACTGGTAGTAGCGCGGTTGCCATTTCCGAGATTATAATTATACAGGAAAGTAATATTATAGAAGGAAATTCGGCAATTTATGATAGTCTTATAGAAAGTGGCAACGCTGTATTTTTAAATATTAGCCCGATTGTCCAAAATCAGCTGTTTAAAGAAGCCGGCCGATATCAATCGATAGAACCAACGTGTTATTTATTTTTAAAATTTTTATATGTTAAATACATTATTTCCCAGATAATAAGGGCGTATTTTGGTCTACACAGTAGCACTTTAAAATACTAATTCAGATTGAACGGTACTTAGATGTGTTGGGATGCGAAAACTAATGTGATTTTGTGATGTGAGTACTTGGTGTTTTTATAACTTAAGTTGGTTTTAAATAAGTCCGAAAAGGTAAATTTGTATTTTTTTCTAAAGGGTAAGTGGCATTTATAAACTTTTAAGTTGTCCAGATCTGACGGGTGTCATTCGAATTGAACAAATGAGAATATTCCTGACCATTTATAAACTCCGCGGCGGTTCGTTCGAGTCAGTTCAAGTTTATTAATCAGAGATTGTTTCCCAGCGAACTGAACGTAAAAGTTTATAATAATGTACCCTGAAAAGTAAACAAGTTGAAATCTGTCAAACGGTTATTGACTTTCTAAAGAGTTTACCCTGAAGATATGACCACACTGTTCAAGATTCACTGCCATATGTTGCTGTGTTTACCTTCCGAACAGGGGAACCACGTGGTAATTTTTGGTTTGACATAAGGTCATGTACAGAGAGCATATTAAATTAAAGCACCATTTTTGGATATTTTTCTTCAATTTATTTTCATCTCAGGAATTGCCGGTTTAAATATAATACGTCATTTCCATAACACCCTGTATTTGCTGCAAGACCATTCTTACAGTCTTTATAAGTCAAGAAATATCGATTAATTAATTAGACGCCAGTTTTGTCGAGTTCGTCCGTTCTTATTATCCCACGGCCTTGTATACTATGTATATGGCATATTACATTAATATTTGAATGGCATAATTGGTCTGTAATTATATTGTCTATACGTTTGTTTAATAAACTCTTTAAGTCTTCTGCGCGGCCTAAGGCTTATTTTTTATTACCTTTTTTAATCTGGTTCAGTTAAAGAACTTTGCATCGCGATCTATGAAGATCATTTCAAGGCGGAGGGTGATGGTGTAATTTCCATCACTGCAACATATCCTGTCAATTTTTTCCTTCTTGCACGTATTTATGAAAGTACGCAACAGGGTGTAAATTTTTTTTTAGGATCAAATACGAGCACTATAGGGAAAATCATTTTTCTATTTGGTTTCATAATGGCTACATTATGAAATGCAAAAAAATTGAATAACCTGTCACTTTATGAAACTGAAATTTTATTTTTTTTGTTGGCAGCAAGTAGGATTCGAATTTTAGGCTTACTTGGATTTCGTTGAAATTAGTTTTCTTGGCATTATGGATACGGCAAAAAAAATTTATAGAAAACTTTAAAACACTAACCTTTAACCTTGCAAATAGATCATTTTTACTAGATACTTATCTGAAGTACCTATATTCTGAAATATATAACATGCTGACGGTGTCCGTCAACTAATTTCTAGTCACAACTATAAAACAACATAACCTAAAAATAATAGAAATGTCTTCCAGTTTATGCTCTATTTCGTTTTATTCAATGAAGTACTATTTTTATATTTAATTCAATACAGTATTAAACATATTACTTTATATATACATATTTATAGTTACTGTAGACAATTCCTGGACATTAATTGTTATTCCTGTCAGATTCGGTGTCGACACAATATTTTGTTCAATAGTATTATGTATGATTTTGTTCAATAATTTGAACTTTGTTCTGCTCGCACCAAAACTCAAAGTTTTGCATATTCTTTTTAAAAGTTTTTCTAGATTATTTTCTGCAATTTCTCGTATGTCTGACGGAGTACACCTTTCTTCCTGACTCATTTTTATCAACTTAAATAATAAATTTATTTTTAATTATGACGGATGGGAAGAAGACTTGTTCTGTTCAATTGTTTCTATCATGGCATATTTGATACTTGTAACATTTTATGAAATTGTAAAAGTATTGCCAACCCAAAAAGAAAATATTAATTCTGGGCGGAATTAAGAGGGCAAGGTCAGCCGAGCACTTTCCATGAAAATATCTGTTAAAGAGAGTCATACGATACTTACGACTTTATACGATAAATAATATTCAATGAATATAAATTAATATTTTTTATTCGTTTTGTTTTGGGGGTACACGTGCGCATGTTCTCCTGTGGAAGAACCGCCACTGCTAGGCTGTTGAGGTTCTTCGTCAGCTCGTGATTGCGCACCATTTTAAAGGTCGTTTAAGTCTCCTTCCAATATAATATCATATCTCTATTATTTTTTGGGTAGAAGTTTCCCAGAAAGAAAATATAAATATAAATACGTCTTATTCACTGAAGAGGTTTAAATTTTAAATCTTTTAGTTACCCATTTGCGTGTGTGTGTGTACCATACATACTTTCCTTCCTGGTAATATTTTTTTTTGTTAACCGCTGGTACTGGTTGATATCTCATAAACTAACTGCAAGCAAACGCCAATTACTATACCATATTAAATGCATATTAATCAAAACCAGTTGATATTACCTATAAATTATTGTATAAGAATGGAATTATTTCTGCAAAAACCCCTACGTATCTGTTCGTATAACGGATTTATTAACAATCGATAGAATCATTTAAAATGAAGAGACAAACGATTAAAAAATTCCGCCGTTTTAAATAAAAGTTAAACAATGACCAGATATCTTTACCTACTTAAACTTGAACTTGACTTATTTGAAACATCGGCTTTCAGATTTCTCCGCCAGTCACAATTAACATAATCAACTGAATAAGTGTGATTTCAACACGAATTTTTTTTATTTATTAGTTATATTATTGTAGTATTTACACTGGGAGACAAAATTAAGTAGTCCACCATAAATGTTTCGAATCAAACTTAAGAAAATGACATGAGTTATGGTTATTTATAACCCAATCGCATTTCTAAAGCGCAAAAGTTTAATTACATATTTACATAGCAGGTGCATATCACGTATAAAATATTACAGGAAGTAATATCAGGTACAGCCCTGTATATTTATGTATACAGGGTGTCTCCGCTAATTAATGGGACATGGAAAACCCACAGACTCCTTACGTATAAATATTAGGATTTAATTATACTTAGCTATATCCGAAAGTTGATATTAACTCAGATACAGGGTGTTAAAGTTAAAACTTCATTTTTGTTTTTTGCTAATAACTTTGACAGAAACCAACGGTATTTTACAAAATTTGGCAATTATGGTTTTTTTTAGGACGAAAAACTGATTTTCTGGTGAAATTATAATGTACAGTGTAGTATGCACATATATTAGGTCATAACTTTTTTGTGCCTCAGTGTATTTAAATTTTTAATGAAGATAATACTTTTCTCATATTTATTATGTAAAAAGGGTATACTAATTTCAGGTCGCCCAGAGTTACCGGAGATATTTGTATTTAAATTGATTAGTGCACTCTGCGAAATACCAATAATGTGCAAATAAAAATTTTCCTCAAAGTAACCTATGAGAAAACAAATGAAATTTAGAGATGCAGTTGCTATGGAACAGAAAATGTTTAATTTTTGAGTTTATCGTACGTTTGTGTTTTCATTGCTGTTGGTTTCTTTCGACACTATATTTTCTAGGGTCGAAGTTATTTTAATTAAAGTAAGTTAGAGAACAATCCAATTGTTGTATTTATTATTCCCAATTACCATTACTAGAACATTAATTATCATGTAAAAGTTAATTGGTAAGAAGTAACAAAATATTATTTGCTTGCCTGAGCTAACGCACTAAACAATTTAAATGCAAATATCTCCGAATCGGTATCTCTGGGCGACCTGAAATTAGTATACCTTTTTTACATAATAAATATTAGAAAAGCATTATTTTCATTAAAAACTTAAATACACTGATAAATGTGCAAAAAATGTACATTAAAATTTCATCAAAAAATCAGTTTCTCGTCCTAAAAAAAAAACCATAATTGCCAAACTTTGCAAAAAACCGTTGGTTTCTGTCAAAGTTATTAAAGAAAAACAAAAATGAAGTTTTAACCACAACAACACCCTGTATGTCAGTTAATATCAACTTTTGGATATAGGTAAGTATAATATTTTTACGTAAGGAGTCTGTGGTTTTTCCATGTCTCATTAATTAGCGGACACCCTGTATAAATGTTGAAGAAAGGTACAAAGTTGATTTAAAAACTGGTAAATACAGTAAAATTTCTTTTAAGTGAACTTTCTTCAGTTACAAGTGGTATCATCCAACGCCATACGGTACTCGACAATCTCACCATCAGTGATAATAATTTAAGAGAAAGAAGTCTGTCACCTGGGTTTTGCACGATGCACTAACCCCGTTTTTTTAGTTGGCCGAAGAATTAATGTAAATTCGTGTAAAAAAAATAGTTTTTTTTATGATCAAACACAAGCACTATAGGAAAAATCCTTTAGGGCACTCTGGGAGTGGTGCGTGTGCGCATAAAGCGATTCACGTTGGTTTTGAATCGTTGGAGGTTATAGTCGTTGGGAAAAACGACCTCGGGAAGGTCGTTCCATAAGTATGAAGTCATCCAGATGAAATAATTCTTAAACAATGAAGTTCGAGGAGTACTAAGCTGAACCACATATGGATGGGCGGCAGTGGTTCGTCGTGTATTTCTGCTATTCGCCGAATTAAAAGGGTAGGTCAGCCGAGAGCACTTTCCATGAAAATATCTGTAAAAGAGAGTCAAATCCTCAACCTGTCTTTGATGTTCTAGGCTTTCAAACTTCTTCGTCAGCTCGTGGTCTCCGATCAGACGAATGGCCCTCCTTTCGATGGAATCCAGTAGCCGAAGAGTATGTTTGGTTGCAGAGCTCCAGAGTTGAGAGCCCGTACTCCAGAGATGTTGTTGTTGATGTGTACATGGGGGCTGGAAAAGTTCACCAAGCTTCTGCAAAACTGCCTTGGCGGTTGCCAGAACGTGGTTATGCCAAGACATATCTCGTCCCAGATTGAACACAAGCAAATTAATAGACGAATAAGCCAGTTCTCTATCAAGTTGACATTTTGCAAAGATTAATTCAATCCTGATTATGCTTATAATGTAACGATATATCTAACACAGGTATTTTTTGGTTTATGATTACTTAATAAACAAATTATATAAAATCAATTAGATCGATTTACGGTGTTACGAGTAAATCATCTCGTGAAAGGTTATTAAAACGGCTTCATTATTCATGTCAATTTTTAAGTAATTAAGTGGTATTCAGCGGAAAGAATTTTCGTGTCTGATTTTTTTCTATGTGAGATAATAATATTTAGATGAGAAGGTAACTGTTTGGTTAAAGAATATACGAGGCAGCTTTCCATGTCTGTCATAAATTTTGTTATGAATATATAATTAACTAATAATCTAAGATATACTATCAGGCACATGTATGAGGACGATACCCAGGTGTACCTATCGTTTCGCCCTGAAGATGTCTTAGAGGCTAATGATAAGCTAGCGAGCGACCTTGACCAATTTTAGAGCCTCTACTCTTCATTGCCTCGAGTTAAATCCGAAAAAGTGCCAGGTCAGAGCAGGGAGCAATGTCAAACCTTAAATTGTTCAGCCCTGGCAAGGAACCTCGGACTGTTGCTGGATGTCAACCTAAGGTTGACCGAGCATATCAGTAAATGTATAAAGAAAGCATTTGCTAATCAAAAACTTATATAAACGCCTGGACAAAATTAACGCAACATCATAAATGTCCCATATTTTGTATGCTATTTTTTTTCTTAATTTATGATCCGATTTGAATGATTTTTTTGTATTGTAGGTTGGTTCCTTGACAATGTCATTGTTTTCGCTGTTTATGATGAAAATTTATATTTCGATTTATACTAGGTTTACTGATAATGCTATGTTTTTTTCCGAAAATTCGTATCACCCTGTGGAGTATATTAGCAACCGAAGCATATTGCAGTTGACATTAAACGGTAGGTCCATCTTTCCCCAACATTTTCTTTTTTGGTTTACTTCATTATCTCTGTTATTAAAGGAGATACACCGTTTTATAGCGTAACATGTTTTTATAGACTTTAATATTCAACACATTCATTGTTAAATGTTTTCAAGTAGGTTTCAAGATTAAAATACTCGTCGGGTAACTGGGCATACGAAACGAACGTTTAATAAGCAGTTTCCGAACAGTTTTTATCAGTATGGCGAATTTTATTTGACCTTTGTAACTTTAAAACACAACATCTGCAGACACATCGCTTGCAATGTCCGAAAAAGTCCATAGTCTACTTGAAAACATTTAACAATGAATGTGTTGAATATTAAAGTCTATAAAAACATGTAACGCTATAAAACGGTGTATCTCCTTTAATAATAGAGATAATGAAGTAAACCAAAAAAGAAAATGTTGGGGAAAGACGGACCTACCGTTTAATGTCAACTACAATATGATTCGGTTGCTAATATACTCCACAGGGTGATGCGAATTTTCGGAAAAGAACATAGCATTTTTAGTACACCCAATATAAATCTAAAATTAAATTTTGATCATACATACAGCGAAAACAATGACATTGTCAAGGAACCAACCTACAATACGAGGATGCTCGTGATTTTCTCTGCAGGTATACCTCTTGAAGCGCGTTTAACCCCTCTGGGGGTGGTTTTTAGCCGTTTTTAACCCCAAAGAGAAATTCTTACCCCGCCATCGTGTTCAGCTTCCTCGAAAACGGGAGGGAATAAATATTTGCCCCTGATACTTGAAAAATAAAATTTCACCGCTTTAGGGGGCAAGTATTGGCCGGTGGAGGGGTTGGAAGGGGTCGGACGCGATATCCAACAACACCACAGTGCTCAGCATCCTCGAAAACGGGGGGAAAATGTGTTTTTCTCTGCAGGAAAACCTCTTGAAGCGCGTTTAACCCCTCTGGAGGTTGGTTTTGGCAATTTTGAGGGGTTGTGCAACCCAAATGAGAAATTCTGACGCCGCCATCGTGTTCACCATCCTCGAAAATGGGGGGCAGGTACTCTTGTTCCGGCTGAAGATATTTCGATGTTCGGCCGACTCACAGACGCCACAAATATTTACTCTCTGAAAATACCGACTTTAGAAAATACGGAATGTTTCTCTAAGACATTTAATGATAAATAATAACTTCTATAACACCCTGTACCATAAAAGCGTGAACCAAATTTATAATTTAATTAAAAATAACCTGACATGTGTAAAAAGTAACCCCCCGGCCTATAATTATCAATAATCTGCTCGGACCCTACAATTATTACAAAATTAAATATCGAAGGAAGACTTTCCAAGGAAGATAAATAATTAATAACTTTTTTAAAAACTCACTAAGCACAGTTATACGAATAGCAATAATAGGTAACTTGAAATATATGTATATCTACAGGGTGATTCATATATATATCTAAGTGAACAGGTTATATATTTTTTTTTTCTCGATTTGCAAGTTTTGTTGTATAGAAGATCCTCACGGCGCTGCACGAAGTTGTGTTATAAAGCAAATAAGCTTTCTGTAATCTCTTTTAATGATTATGTCAAAGTCTCTTGAAATTGAGATATCAAAGTGCGGGGGTCCAACGGCTTTGCGAAAATCTAGTACTTAAGTAAAGTATAAGGGCAGATATTTGAATGTTACCTTAGCTAAGGTAGCCTTAACGTTATGGTAAACCTTAAAAACGCTATATTTTAAATTAATTTGAGGATCAATTGACGCGTTAACACGTTCTTAGAGGTCTATTCCCTCAGATGAGAGTTAAAAAGAACTTTAATATACCGTCAAACTTGTGTTAAGGATGATTAATGTCATTATGTACCTTAAGGTGACTTTAAAATATCGGCCCTTTAGTTCCACTTCTGATTATCTTGGAATTTTCGCTCCGGACCACCTTGTACATAGGAAATACACGGAAATAGAGATACGATGGTACACCCTGTACAAATAAGGCATCTCAAAACCTAACCCAAACCAATTATAGAAAGTAAAAGTAGTTATGTTATTGTACCAACAATCTTATTTATGAGATTTGCTGCATATAAATCTTAATAAATATACATTATATCGTCTTCGCCAAACGGCGAAAACCAGGGCTCACGCATAGGAAACAAATGTGTTATATAAAATGCACAGTGTAAGTCAGAAAGAACTGACCAAACTCAAAAAATCATACATTAATCGTAGCATTCTGTTAATAATAAATAAAAAAGAATATTGAACCTTGACAGACAGTCCTTTATTTTAACATGTAGGTATCATCATGGGCGTCGTTTATAAGGGGCAAGAGGGGGCAGTTGCCCCTCCCCTGGAATTTGATAACTTAATAACACAACAAAAAAACTTTTAGTTCGTTCGCGGAAAAGGTATTTTGAATTAAAAGTAATATTCAAATATGCAATTACAGTTATTTAGCCTGAAAATTTAGGTTTTGTGATTATTTACTAATTATTCCGTATTAATTATTCTGGCTTGATACAATTTAACGTAATCTAGGATGTACTGACAAGAAATATTTGACACGGAATGTCATAGTGCGTTGGTATTTATAAAATATATTAGAAATGGCATGTTTACTAAGTTGTGAAGAAAAAATAGAAATTGTTTTAATAATTAATACGGAATGATTAGTAAATAATCACAAAACCTAAATTTTCAGGCTAAATAACTGTAATTACATATTTGAATATAACTTTTCTTCATAACATTCTTCTGTATTGTCAAAAATAAAGGTACTTTACTCTTGAGCAAAGAAAAACAAATTTATAAAGAAATTAATGTTAAATTTATATAAAAAAAAATTCCAGTGTACAAAATCACCACTTTACATGCCCGTGCAATAAACCCCGCGACTGTAAAACATTTGAATCCGGTAGCCTTGTAATTAACAGCCATTATACTACGCAAATTCATATAACGTGTTTTGAAATTATTAATTAAAACAATCCTAATTAATTGTAACAGTGTTTCTGTTATGTATTGCATTCGTTAGTTCGTGTCGCCTCGTATCACAAAATATTAATAATTGGGAAGGCTAATTTTATCTACCATGTTTTAATTGACGTATATAAGATACGATAAAGTGGCGGGAGGGGAGGGGAGGGGAGGGGGGGGGGGGACTTTGTAATTACTTTTTTCTAAATCGATACTAATTTCCCAGTTTCTTACGTTAATAATTGTTTTTCTTTTCTTACAGAAACGCGTGCTAAATGTCAACTTTCCATAAGAAATAATACGTAGTCCAAATAAAAGCAAAGACATACTATAATATAAAAGGGAGACCAAATATTCCACCCATAAAATACCATTTGTTTATAATCATATATACTTACACAGTTTCCGATAATTTGGAAGAAGACGGTTTTTAAATATATTACAAATTTTATTTTGGTATCATTTAACTGGTTAGCAAAATATTCTTATTTTGCGAACAGAAAAATGTAATCGGTCAGCCAAAATGGCTAGTTGGTCAGCAACTTATGGACAGCAAACATTTCTGAATCGTGACAGTGGCCTGGGAAAACATGTGACCTCCCGCCCCCGCTACACCTTTTGTAGCCGATTTCCTTCTGTATTCGGCAAAAGAAAACACAAGAAAGTACATAAATTAACAGTGCCCTGGGAAAACAAGTGAAAACCAGCCCCCGCTACACCTTTTGTAGCCGATTTCCTTCTGTATTCGGCAAAAGAAAACACAAGAAAGTACATAAATTGACAGTGCCCTGGGGAAAACAAGTGAGAACCAGCCCCCGCTACACCTTTTGTAGCCGATTTCCTTCTGTATTCGGCAAAAGAAAACACAAGAAAGTACATAAATTGACAGTGACCTGGGAAAACAAGTGAAAACCAGGCCCCGCTACACTATTTGTAACCGATTTCCTTCTGTATTCGGCAAAAGAAAACACAAGAAAGTTACATAAATTGACAGTGACCTGGGAAAACAAGTGAAAACTGGCCTCCGCTACCTTTTGGGCCTTGACTGCTACACCGAATGAAAACACACGCACGCAATTAGCTACTCGTATCACGCGACTGCTTTCGCTCCGCCCACAATAACGAACTTTGCCGATTATTCAAAACAAACGCAATCCAATGATTTGTATTGATAACCATTCTTTTAATATGCAAACCTCTGAAGCAAACTGCTTCTAGACATGTTTTTTTCGACTGACCAATTGTAAAATCTTGCTGACCAAGTAATCATTTCGCAGCTCGACTGTTAATTAAGCGAACACATGATATTACAAGCGGACTGATATCGGTTAAATTGTTGACAGCTTGTAGCATTTTTTGCAGAACAAGTGTTGCACCCCGATTTTCATTTATTGCAAGCAAAATCCTTTTATGCTGATCAAATGATTTAATGGCTAATTTTTGGTGCGACCAATTTTAATAACGGCAAACCATTTAATTACTTCTCATTTTATGTATCTATGGATGTTGTGTCGCAAAGTTCAGGTTTATGCCATGCACTTCAAATAGGTGCAATAAACTATTATTAAAAAGGGGAAATCCGGCTTGAAAGGTAGTTATTTTTATAAAGAAATATACAAAATCTATGTTTTGCACCATTTAGTTAAACTATAGGATTAGCTACGCCACTGCTGGGTTAGAATAGTCGATTTTCTTACACACCACGAATTGACGAAACATTGATAGCTAATAAATAACCATATGGAACGAAAAATAATCACCAAAAATATTTTCTAAACACAACAAAATAATACCTTATAAGTAAGCTGACAACCGTCAAGCTAAATGCTGCAATTATTTTCCAAAGCAAACCTTGATTAAAAAATAAAATGTCCATGCCTCTCCAGGGACATGCATCAGAGTGGTTTTTATTTTTTTTCTCAAAAACAAAGTAAGATACGAAAAAATTCAGAAGACAAAAGGGTTGTATTTTTAGTTGCTCAATCCGAGAAAAATACAAACATTCCAAAAAAGCCAGTGGCTTACTTTCTTTTTCCTATAATATTCGTTAAGATACCGCCCGGGACGCCACTGGACTCAATAAATTTAATCTACTTAGGGCTAAATCAGCCCCTTAATACTACAAATGAAACTGCGAAATTTCAACAATATCGACAAAAGGATATTTAAGATATTTTCGAGAACCCGATTAAAAAAATTTTTTAACACCCTGTATCTTGAAAACAAAGAATTTGCGGACCCATGTTTATATGAACTTTTCGTCTTAAAATCACCCAAAGAATCGCCTCCTAAAATTACTGCACATACTTATTTAACACACTGTATGTTTACGGTTCAAATTTTATAATGGAAAATGTTTTAAAGCAATACATCAAAATATATAATTTAAATAATGAAAAACGTTTGATTTTTCCCCAAACCCGAAAACTAGCCATGCATAATTTATGAAAGAATCGACGTTCATAAAATGTTTCACTCAAAAATATGTATTTTTTGGTTAACGCCTACACAAAAGCACTTTTATATGTAAAATTAAAGCAAATTTTTAAAAATTGATAATCTCAAACATATTTTACAACATATCAATGCATAGAAAATTTATAAAAAATTTAAATGTATTTCGCAGTACAGACCACTATAAATATTATATAAAAGTTAAAGTGGTGATGGTAAGAGGGGGTAAAATAACAAAAATCTTGAATATAGTACCTATTTATATTAATAATAATACAATAATCTTTTTGTTACAGGTATTTCACTTACCAGTTCTATATCAACAATACATCATGATAAACCTGAATCGGTGACTATCTCCACTGTTAAAGGGACAAGTAGTGGTGCCTCTATCAGTGGCAACGCGGTGATACTGGCCAATGTTACCCTTACTCCTGCGGAACGAAAAAAACGACTGTTACCCTACCAGAATTTTTATTTCAATCAGCCCTTCAACAGGTGAGTTTAATTAACTAATTTCATCAACCAACAGGAATGTATGTAACGTATGTGGATGGAATGTAAAAAGTCGGTTCGTTTTATGAAGTCCGATATCGGATTAAAGTATTAAAGCACTTCCAACAGTAAGACAGTAAAGTTAACAATACCTTCGCTATACTTGATCGTACCGAACATTCCACTGGTTCACTGTAGTCGGCTCGGCAAAATCAGAGGATTCATAACAAAAGCATCTTAGAATTATGTACCGCGATAAATATTTTTATCTTGTTTCTTATTTATTTATCGAATGAAAAACATTTTGCGTCATTAAGTTAACGATTTTCTCAGGTACCTTTTCCTAGAATTTAGTTACATGGGATCATTATAGTTAAATCTATATAATAATCACTATTTTCCAAGAAATAATTCAAATTTGTTTGCTCCAATGCAGGATGGTATGTTCTATTTTAAATAAGTAGTTATGCCTTTTGCTTTTAGTTTGTTTCTCATTATTGTGTGTGAATTAAAAGCAGTTATAAAGCAAAGTTATGGAAAATGTTCAGCTATCGATTAGGAATATTGGTTTATGATATGTATAAAGTCAAGGAATATGTTACCATCAAAGCTATTCTTAAAAAGATAAAGAAGAAGGAACTTTGCGATATGGGAACTACCAGTTTGTCCATCATTTTAAAAGATCTGTGCTTCAAATACAAAAAAACGGACAACAGAAAAGTGCTTTGCGAGCTGTCCAATAATGTTTCAAAAAGATGGCAATTTTTAAGGGAATATTTAAGAAACAAAAAATCGGAATTGTCAAGGCAAGTTGTTTTTCTGGATATATGCAAACGGAACATCAACACAATCGTCTTGGCAGGATGATTCGAAACATTGCCATTCCAGTACCCGTGCCAGTAATGGAAAAAGGTATATAATAATACATGCTGGCAATGAGGAAGGGTTTGTTTCAAATGCCAGTGCCATATTTTCATCAACAAAAAATACTGATGGTTATAACGGCAATATGGATGCTGAAATTTTTGAGTATTGGTTGGAGGAAACACTTTTAAAAAGTTTAGAAAACCCTTCCTTCAGTGTTTTAGACAATGCTTCTTACCATAGGAGACTCGAAGAGAAATTTTCTACAAGCGGCTGGAAACAGGAAGAATTAACTAAACTAACTAACTAAACTAATTTTTTATTTATTTTAAATTATCTTATTTAGAAAATACCAAAAATATAATTTATTGTTTGAGAGCCACCGACTACCCTGCTCAAGAGGTTTTATTACTTAGCGGACTTCATATAACGTAGCGACATTATATGGTCTAGGAGGCGTATTAAACATTCCATATGGCCTCTAGCAGATTCCGGTAATCGCTCGAATGCAATACTTATATAAATACAATTATACATGCTACGTTTCTGCTTTACAGGCCTCATCAGGCAGGTGTATCAGCTCAACAGTACAAAGATTATGAAGAAACGGGGCCGTCGTTAAAACAGAAACCGGAATATGAGTCTCAAAGGCCGAAAGACATTCTGCATCAACCAGGTCGAAAATATACGCCGTTTTTAGAAAGTAACGCCTTACCAGGACATTTTAGGTATAAATAAAACATAAATGACTGAAATATGCACATTATTAATTCATTTTAATTAGTATTATATAATAGTTTTTGTTCCTATTGCAGACCAATGTCTACAGGCAATAATAACACCCCACAAAAAATTCAGTATACCTATCTAAGCGCCTTGCAACCTCAAGACGAGCAATTATTACTTGGAAAGGGACATTTACCGCCAGATTTCAGTGTCATATATGATAAGTTATCTCAACTGAAATTCAGGTACGAAACTAATCAAATATAGAGTACGTTTCACGAAATTTGGATACGGCTTAATGATTTCCTGGGTCGGTCCCATTGTGTCGACAAGAGCTTGGCAATAAACAAGTGAAGTATGAAGGGACGGACTAAGGGAAACAAGTAATGATATGATTATATTAATGTAATCAAATGAAATAACATTTTTTTTTTAAATATTACTAGTCATATTTATTTACATTTATAATGTCATTCTATAGATAGTTCTGTTTCGCTATAGCTATCCTCATCAAAATTAATTATAATTGGATTAATTATACGATCCAGACTAATATACGAATTTTCTACAGTTATTACGTGACGGACTGAATTTTTCCAACTACCTGGGGGAATATCATTAAAGCATTTTCGTATTAATTCTACAACACTAAAACTTAAAGTCGGAGAAATATTTTCAGACCTAATCAGTGATTTTAACTGGTCGCACATATGCTCTATGGGGTTAAAAATGCAATAATAGGGTGGGAGCCGTAGCAATTTCTTCTGCCAATGGGTTACAAACATATACTTTTTTATATGAAATGTCTTTAAAACTTCTAAAAGATCACTTTTTTATAACTTTCTTCAAAATATCATTCGCCGCCATGTAGTTCTGAATCTCCAATTTTGTATTATTTGAGCTTGGAGCTTTATGTAATTTGACGACTGTGATAGCTCGCATTGTCCATTACTATCACGCTATTCTGAGGAATGTTTGGTAAAAGACAATTCTTGAACCATTCCTCAAAAAGTTCGGCCATTGTATCTTCATGGTAGTCCACACAAGAGTCTTTAATGTTTTTCGCAGAAAGCCACAAGGCATTTGGAACCCAACCGTTTTCTGACCCAGCATGTAAAATGCTTATTCTTTTTCCTTTATTTGACGGAGCTTTTGTTTTACACTTACCGGAAAAATCAGACCAGCCTTTGGATGGTGTTTCGTGCGTGTCAAACCAAGTCTCGTCGAGGTAAATTATAGGACGGTTTTCAGAACGGAATTTCCTTACACGGTGGGATTCCATTTGTCAATTGTCAAAAGATATTTAAATATAAATTAAGCAACCTAACCTACCTGATGTGCCTATATTTAATTATAATTATTACAATCCGGTCCTTTCCACATAATAATAACAAACGGTCATAAATAATGGGATGGCCACAGGTACTTTTACGGCAGTCATTAAGTTATATCCATTATTCGTGAACTAAACTTTACCTGAAAACATCCATCTTAATATCGTAACCAAATCAAATTGATTAATCTTTGATTATGAATAAATTAGTAAATGTGGATCATGTCCACCCATATTGTGACTAAATATTTGATCAATTCTTTTATAATTTAGACAGCAAGATCATAATAAGGCACCCTACGGACCCAGGGTGGTGTCCCATCATCGATTTCGGGACCGACCTCAAAAGCAACAAGAATATAGGCCGACCATTTTCAATTCACCGATTCGGTATAAAATTAATCCCTCAAAAACTACCATAGAAACGTTTACTGCTACTAATATTGATATTCCTGATCGAACAGAGGAGGGACAGTACGAATTTCCACCACCCAGGTAAAAATAATGTTTTTTTCTCTTAGATTTCGTTCCAAATGTAAAAAATGGTCTTTCGACATTAAGACACGATAAAAATGTTTTAGATATCATGAAATATCAACACCAACAAAAGAACAGTTTTCGATACCTGCGAAATCTAATTATAGAGAAAATATCAAGCCATACGTTCGTCATCAAATTGCCATCGAGGTCCCACAATCAAGCTTACCTTTAACTTTTAGTCCTAGCGTAGGTAAGTTATAATTTAGCATGCAAGTATTAAGAAATTATTGTATAAATGGTTATAGTTTCGCCAATCTGTCACTGACGTAGCTCCCTTTCTCGGAAACCTTCTGATCTAGAACAATGACATTTAGTTTACAGTTATATTTGTATAAAGTTGACGACTTTTAGTAAGAAAACCCGCGAATGGACACGACAGACCTCAGAAGCCCTACGTGCTCATCCAACAAGGTGCACCAGATGCAAAACAACCTCCGGTCCTGATTTTAAGAACAAAACCTAAACCTGGTATCGTAGTTGATGAAAATTTCGTCGCTGAAAAGATCAGGTATCAATATCAACGTCCCGTCTACGCATCTCAGGAACACCATCAGTACTCCCCGCCGCCTGAATATGAAAGCAGCTATGATATCTCATACCAAGCGACCCCAATACCGCTAGAACTCAACCAAGAGGAATACCAGCCCAACGTCGTAAGTCCCGCGAAATTCAACCAACTGGAATTTGGAGCCAAACTGCGTCCTGAACCTCAGAAAGTAGAGTACAGGCCCCACGATGTAAATTATCAACAGTTGGAGTATGAAGGTCAAAAAGAGGGATATCAGCCTCAGCAAGAGGGGTATGAATCTCAGGAGGGAGGATATGAACACCAAAATGTAGAATATCAACCAATGGCGATTTCATCAACGCCGCAGTATGAAGATGATAACAAATACTACCAATATCAAGCGGTGACCACAGGCCGAACGTCCAACGTAACTCCCGTCCCTCCACCGCATAACCCAAGCATAGTAAAACAAAAATTAGCTGAGTACCCACAGGTACAAGCGGAAGTCGTATACAGGGTTACGCAGAGACCCAAATTGGAAAATACCGGGGCCGCCACAAATCCCCTTTCTGAAATATTGAGGCAGCTGCAACAGAGTAATACGTTGCCTCAAACGTTGACCCCCGATAACATTGATAACAGTATCAAGACGTTGGTGAAGATATTAAATGCGTTAAAAGACCGACAGGTACGTGACTACATGTAGACAGGGTGTTTAATTATGCACATATCTTGATATAATTGTTTATAATTTATTATTTACTAATTTTAAATCATATTTTAGAAGCAGCACAAGCCGGTCAAGGCCCAGGACAACTACGATTACGACAACGAGGCGGGTGTGGACTTGGGGGTGGACTTATTCGATACTCCCGACGGTGGTACCCCTGGTAAGCCGGGGGTGGACTATCCAGCTCTAGCGACCATCCCAAAAACCAGTTTTGATTGTAAGACGCAGAGATACAAGGGTTTTTTCGGCGACCCGGATACGAATTGTCAGGTAACGTACTTTTAAGTCATAAAAATAGGAGCAATATAAATCGATAATGATTAAGGTTATGTTTAGGGGATAAAAAGATAGCGCCAATTTGACAAATGATTAATATTCTTTATTATTAATTTATTTATTAAGTATGTATAGGTCCATTCCAAACAAATACTATTTAAATTGACATAAAAATAAAGTTGGGCTCCATCGATAATGCGCTTACAAATATTATTAATTTTCTAAAACCGACGTTTTCAAAGTTAATTATCGCCATACGTGTTGATTTCGATGACAAATATCGTAATGAAATATGAAGCTATAATTATTATGTGACGTTAATATGTAAGGAAATAATATCGTAATTCGCGTTTTATTGCAGCCCAGTGGCGGCTCGTGACCTATGATAGAGGGGGTTCACAAGTATGGTGAAATTTTTCTAGGCGTTTTAAATGTAGAAAGAAAAAAGTAATAAGAAAATGCGTTAGGTAAAACATATTTTTATTTATTTTTTAATTTTACACAAGGAAATACAACTTTTGGAAAATAAGAAAGGTTTTCTTAGTGTGTATAGCTGTCGGATCTTAACGTCGTCGCATGCAAACCTCGTAACAATATTTATACAGTCCGCTACTAATACTACTAAAGCCATCTACGAGCTATCAAGAAAACCGAATGATGTCCAATACCACTACGCCATCTACGGGCTACGTCATTAGGCGCAACCAAGACGAGAACAATAGTTAACTGTTTTATGACGAGAACGAATCGAGCCACGAGACTGACAAGTTTAAATACTTAAATAAAATGGTTTAAAATCATATCGAGTATCATTTATCGAAATACACAACATTTATCTACCCTACACAATAGTGCTTAAACGTAAAGTCCATTCTTCGGTTCTTAATTGTAGAAAATTGATCAATAACAGCCTAATTAAGTTTGGAATACCGTTTATAAATTTTTTTTCATATATTTCATTTTTAAACTTTCTAATAAAGTTCCTAGATTTACCCTTTGTGGTATGCGTTAAATTAATTTCGGGTTTAGGTCTTCCCGCATTCTTCACTTCAATTTTTTGCTCCAAACTCAAAGAGCTAAAGTTATTTCTTAAATAGTCCACCGTCAACTATTCATTTTAACTTAGTAAATATATAATATTAAAATATTAAAACATACACGCTCGAATTTCTAACTAGATGCACAAAAACTGTGAGCCTTTTCCATGTTAAATCGCCATAGCCCCGCTATCCCCCGCTGCCACCCGCCACCTGTTACCACAGAGAAAATGCACTACTTAATCGCACGTGCGAGCAAGTCTCGTCATAATCGTCATTTACCTCGACCGAGGCACGGTTGCAGGATCTATACAGTTTGGTTTGACGGGATGATAAAATATTAAGGAGGGTCGGACTTATTTAGTTTGACGGGTTTGTTCGGGTTTGTACAAAAATAATATTCAATGAATATAAATTAATATTTTTTATTCGTTTTGTTTTGGGGCTGCACGTGCGCGTGTGCTCCTGTAGAAGAACCGCCACTGTTGCAGCCGTGTTATTTATTGGATTGTTACTGATTGCAATCGACAAACTTGGTTCGAACAATATTTTTACAGCGTAATTTGATTGAAATTCATATACAGTACGTTTCACGAAAATTGGATACGACTTAATGATTTCCTGTGTCAGTCATTAAGTTATATCCATTTTTCGTGAAAGAATCTTTACAACATTTATTTTAGGTTTGGCATTATTGTGATCTCAACGGGGGCCAAGCCTCGTTTCTCTGCCCTAACGGAACCATCTTCAGTCAAGTCGCCCTCACGTGCGATTGGTGGTACAATGTGAAGTGCTCCTCGACCGCACAACTGTACGTGTTAAACGAGAGATTATATAAATACATTATTCCTTTATCACCCAAGTTCCCCGAAGATTATAGCGGACCTTTAGTAGACAAGTAAGTGAAGGAATTTGAATGCAACAGCATTTGAATGTAACAAAGATCCCCCACCATTAAGGGTACCCACCAAGAGATAACGCGGGGGATATTCGGAGATATACAGGGTACACCAAGTAAAGTGGCCTATTAGAAGTATCTCGAGAACTAAATGAGATTTTATTTTGAAAATTTGGTTGTAGCTATAAGAGATGGTTTTCCACATTTATAAAATATTTTGGATGGTGCGGTGTTGCCGGATCATACCGAAAGTGGTAGCAACTTGGGAATTTTAAATGAATTACCCTATATATTATATATTTTTTGGAATCTAGGTAAAAATCTAGAACAGTTTTCTGTATAATTTATTTTTTTTTTTTTTTATGATCAAACACAAGCACTATAGGAAAAATCCTTTAGGGCACTCTGGGAGTGGTGCGTGTGGGCAAAAAGCGATTCACGTTGGTTTTGAATCGTTGGAGGTTATATTCGTTGGGAGAAACGACCTCGGGAAGGTCGTTCCACAAGGATGAAGTCCTCCAGATAAAAGAATTTGACAGATTGACACCCAGCAAATTAATAGATGAAGCCAGTGGAATTGCGTGTCCGGCCATGACTATTTCCGGTTCTGTAATGTTAACCTTTTTAGAGAAAACTGCTGCCTGGGTTTTTTAGCGTTAAACTCGACTTGGTTACTGTCACCCCAAGTCAAAATTTCTTCCAGGTCTTTGTTGAGGCGCGATACTTCATGCTGTCTGCGAAGATGTGCGTCGGCAGCCGATGTTTGCGCATTCAAAGAGAAAGATGAGAAAAGTGTGCTATCGTCAGCAAAACTAAATATCGGATTTTTAGTTTTCACTAGAAGGTCGTTAATGTAGAGTAAGAAGAGAGTGGGAGACAATATGGACCCTTGAGGAACACCGGCATTGATGATGAAGGTGTCTGAGAGAAATCCGTCAATCCCCACTTGCAGAGAGCGGTCCTTAAGAAAGCTAGATAACCATGCACAGAATCGACTGGGCATACCATAGGATCGCAGTTTACTTAGAAGCCCCTCATGCCAAACATGATCAAAAGCTTTAGAAATATCCAGCGCAACAACCCGAGATTCCCCATGATGTTCGATTGCGTTGTTCCAAAGATGGGTGACATATATAGGCTAGAAGATCTCCAGTTGATCTGGACTTCCGAAAACCATATTGATGATCGCTGATGATGCTGAAGCCTTCCAGGTACTTTAGAAGATGTTGGCTAATAGCTTTCTCCATTACTTTTGATATAACTGATTTACTTGATTTACTTTATTTGATAACTGATATAATATCATATACCTATCTTTAAGAATTTTTGAATTATAAATAATTTTGTGATTTTTTAACGCCGTATCGGGACCTGAAAAGAAAATCGTATCTTTTTAGCGATTACAGCTGGAAAGCTGAAACTTTGACAATAGTTTCACAAGACCATCGCAATTTTATAATTTTGAACGGTATTTAATTAGTTTTATACATGGCGTCTCCATAACAATATTTCTGAGGCAGATGAATTATTGCAAAAAATCTTCTTTTTTTTAAATGGGACACCCTGTATTTGATATGTTTTGCTAATGGAGGATCGAATTTTCTATCTAATGATATTAAGTGTTCCTATACCTATCTTCAGTATTTTCGGACTTATAGCGAAATTTAAAAATTATCTGATAAAAATATATTTTTTGGTAGTTGGCTGTGGATTCATAGAAACAAAATAATGAAAAATCCATGTATAAAACTAATTAAACACCGTTCAAAATTATAAAATTTAAATGGTGTTGTGAATCTATTGTGAAAGTTTCAGCTTTCTAGCTGTAACCGCTAAAAAGATATGATTTTCTTTGCAGGTCCCGATACGGCGCTAAAAAATCACAAGATTATTAATAATTCAAAAACTCTTAAAGATAGGTATTTGATATTATATAGAAAACTGTTCTAGATTGTTATCTAGATTCCTAAAAAATATAATATATTTATTTATATTTATATATACTTTATTTAGCACTTGGCTAGTAAAAAGAACAAAATAAATACATATTTACATACATTGTTTACAAATACAAAATGCTAACATAAGCTCTGTCCTCGCAAATACACAAAAAGTTTTCTACAAAATACAGTCAAACTAGGTGAGCTCCTTATCACATCGGGAAGCGATAAAAATCCCCACATTCGGTATGATCCGGCAATACCGCACCATCCAAAATATTTTATAAACGTAGAAAACCAACTCTTATAGCTACAGCCAAATTTTTAAAATAAAATCTCATTTAGTTCTCGTGAGTGATACTTCTACTAGGCCACTTTACTTGATGTACCCTGTATACAACCGTTTTTTTTACGTCTATTTTAAATTTTAACAATTCCTCTATTAGTGATCTCCTTGCAGGTACCTAGCGATGAAATTTCAAGAGATGGAAGAAAAACTTCGCAAGCAAAAGAAAGGGAAAGGAAATGCCAACTCCGAAGAGAGCGACGAGGACGATGACAATTCAGATAGTGAAGATACAGACGACGGTTCTACAAAAGAAGAATCCGAAACGATCGGAGATACAGAAATACCCGCGACTGAAGAAGACAGTGTAGATGTAACCACAACGTCAGTGGAAAAATAGGATCGGTTCCTAGGCGGCCAAAAAAATACTCGATCTAATTCACAGGCTAACACACATATGGTAAAGTTGTTTGGACAAATGAGGACTTTAAGGATAGAAAAATTGCATCGTCAAGGGAGGCAGACAGCCTCCTTGCCGCCCTCTTAGCTACGCTACTGGAAGAAAGCGGTCAAGGGCTTGTTCTTTGATTTTTTTGTCCATTAGCATCCATATGCGATTACATTATTAATGTTAATTCGGTAGATACTTAAAACACTATTAAAAATTTAAAGCATTTCCACTATTATAGTCAAATGGTTTCTTGCCCATATCGATGTTTGTATTTTCACTCTATACTTTCCTAATGATGCGATTCTTGAGAAAGGTACAGTGCCGTAATTTATAACGGGGCTCTTGGAGCCTAGCCCCGGTGCTTTCACCATTAGGGGCCCCTACATAAAGAAGAACACTTGAAAATTCCTTACTATTTTAACTACACACCCATCCACAATGTCGAAGAAAACTTTACTATATTTCCTTGGCATGGGCAACCACATTAGCAATGTCCCAGGGCCCCATCAACGTTAAATCCGGCCCTGGAAAGGTATTTATCTGTAATTAATCGATTAAAAATAAAAAACGTAATTAGATTTGAATTTACGTCGTTCTCAATAGATTCTCGTGCTTTAAAATATACTTTCTTTAAGATAGGAATATACATTTATCCAATGTATTTTTGAATTTTTCTCACCTTGTTTTTGAACCTTTTACAAGAAGGGACTTTGGTGCATTCCTCCCTGTACCCCCCCCCCCCCCCCCCCTGAGGGGGCCTTATTTCTAAGCCACAGCCCGTCACAGGTATAAAATAAGCGGAGCTCAATATTTTTAAATAGGCTTCATTTAAAAGCCTTCCTCCCGCTTCCTAAAGTTTTTAACGCCATTATAGTAGGTTTTTTCTTTAGTTTTAGACTTTTATTTCGTTATTTATAAGATTTTTCCGTATATCGATGTATAAGTGGCATTTATAAACGTTGTCGCCCAGTTGCGCGCAGTCGAGTTCAGATCCGCCGGCCGTCGTTTGACTTCAACAAATGAAAAGATACCGGATCATATATAAAGGCCGCGGCGAGGCAGTTCGTTCGAGTCAGTTCAAGTTTATAAATCGGAAATTGTTTTCCGGCGAACTGCGAGCGCAGCGCAGCTGAACTCAACTGAACTAAACGTAACAGTTTATAAATGGACCTTTATTCATTTATATTTGCCATATTTGAAGGTTATATTTATTACGTAACTAGTTTACATAGGCGTAGCAGCAATAAACTTATGCATATTAAAATACAAGCAAAGGAAAACTTAATAAAAGACAGAAAAAGCCTTACTTTTTCCGTAAAGACACTATAATGATTTTTAAGAATGTATCTGGCCAATAAATAGGAATCCTATATCAGTACGGACGTAGCCTCATCCCGCCTTAACTACGCCAATGCCTAGTTAATATTTCAGATAAGTTCCCCTGTACAGGAACAACCATTGTTGAATGTATAAAATAATTAAGGACAATATTTATTCTAGTCATAGTTATACGACATTTTATAGGAATAATAAACTCCTGGACAAAATTAACGCAACATCATAAATTTGCCCTATTTTGATGCTATTTTATTTTCTGAATTTATGATCCGATTTGAATGATTTTTTTTTTGGCATTGTAGGTTGGTTCGTTGACAATGTCATAGGTTTCGCTGTTTATGATAAAAATTTAATTTTCGATTTATACTGGGTGTACTAAAAATGCTATGTTTTTTTCCGAAAATTCGCATCACCCTGTGGAGTATATTAGCAACCGAAACATATTGCAGTTGATATTAAACGGTAGGTCCATCTTTCCCCAACATTTCCTTTTTTGGTTTACTTCATTATCTCTGTTATTAAAGGAGATACACCGTTTTATAGCGTAACATGTTTTTATAGACTTTAATATTCAACACACTCATTGTTACATGTTTTCAAGTAGACTTATCTATGGACTTTTTCGGACATTGCAAGCGATGTGTCAGCAGATGTTGTGTTTTAAAGTTATAAAGGTCAAATAAAATTCGCCATACTGATAAAAAGTGTTCGGAAACTGCTTAATAAACGTTTCGTATGCCCAACGACGAGTATTTTAATCTTGAAACCTACTAGAAAACATTTAACAATGAATGTGTTGAATATTAAAGTCTATAAAAACATGTTACGCTATAAAACGGTGTATCTCCTTTAATAACAGAGATAATGAAGTAAACCAAAAAAGAAAATGTTGGGGAAAGATGGACCTACCGTTTAATGTCAACTGCAATATGCTTCGGTTGCTAATATACTCCACAGGGCGATACGAATTTTCGGAAAAAACATAGCATTTTTATTACACCCAGTATAAATCGAAAATTAAATTTTTGTCATAAACAGCGAAAACTATGACATTGTCAAGGAACCAACCTGCAATGCAAAAAATCATTCAAATCGGATCATAAATTCAGAAAGAAAAATAGCAGCAAAAATATGGCAAATTTATGATGTTGCGTTAATTTTGTCGAGGAGTTTATAATTCTTGTACCATTAAATATAAATTTTTTTTCCAATGATTTAAAATGCTTTTTTTAAGTTAAAATCATAATAAAAAAAACGTCGCTTTAAGATATTATAGGCTCAATTTAATAAATTTAAGATTGATGTAGAATATTTAGTTCTTAGTATTTATTTATACAGTTATATTCTTGTTTTATTAGTTAATAAAATAGTAGGTATATTACATGCCTATTAGACATAATTTCCAAACTTGCTAAGAAAGAGTGTGTAATATGCTTACCACTCGAGTTGTGTATTATACTTTACCAACGACTTCATATATACTTTTATGTTAAATTATCGAAATATGCGAATAAAACATTTTGACTCGGTACTCACATGGTTATCACCACACCCAGTCAATACATTTTTGGTACAGTACGTTTCACGAAAATTGGATACGACTTAATGATTTCCTGGGTAGGTCCCATTGTATCGACAAGAGCTTGGCAATAAAGTATGAAGGGACGGACTAAGGAAAATAAGTAATGATATGATTATATTAATGTAATCAAATGAAATAACATTTTTTTTAAATATTACTAGTCATATTTATTTTCATTTATAATGTCATTCTATAGATAGTTCTGTTTTGCTATCGCTATCCTCATCACAATTAATTATAATTGGATTAATTACACGATCCAGACTAATATACGAATTTTCTACAGTTATTACGTGACGGACTGAATTTTTCCAACTACCTGGGGGAATATCATTAAAGCATTTTCGTATTAATTCTACAACACTAGAACTTAAAGTCGGAGAAATATTTTCAGACCTAACCAGTGATTTTAACTGGTGCCATATATGCTCTATGGGGTTAAAAATGCAATAATAGGGTGGGAGCCCTATCACTGTATGTCCCATTTCTTCTGCCAATGTGTCACAAACATATACTTTTTTTATACAAAATGTCTTTAAAACTTCTAAAAGATCACTTTTTTTTATAACTTTCTTCAAAATATATATCATTCGCCGCCATGTAGTTCTGAATCTCCAATTTTGTATTAATTGAGCTTGAAGCTTTATGTAATTGGCGACTGTGATAGCTCGCATTGTCCATTACTAAAACGCTATTCTGAGGAATGTTTGGTAAAAGACAATTCTTGAACCATTCCTCAAAAACTAACAAATTTTACCACAAAAAATATAAATTAAGCAACCTAACCTACCTGATGTGCCTATATTTAATTATAATTATTACAATCCGGTCCTTTCCACATAATAATAACAAATGGGCATAAATAATGGGATGGCCCCCAGGTACTTTTACGGCAGTCATTAAGTTATATCCATTTCTCTTGAAACAATCTTCACACTTTTTGATGCCACTTCCTGGATTTCTCTAGTAATAAATTATTTGCTGCGGAAGCAGCTTGTAATGTAATTTCCCTCAATCTGAATATCATAGTCACACATACTTTACCCAAAAATATACAAATTACAAATATTGACGTTTAAAATTTGTTGACATTTACGTTGTCAAGGCGACCCGATGCAATTCACAGCCGACTTTGCATAAAATCTATTGGAAATATTCACAGTTTTGGCATATCACGGGTAATGTGGCTTGTGGAACTGTTATAGTGGAACTGTTAATATATATTATGTATATATTACGTAGCAGTCATTACGTAACAGTAAACAGTGTGTAAGTAGTTTCCTATCTACCAATATAAGAGTAGAAAAAAGGATAAACGTTTTTCTTTGGAAACGAAATACAATTCCAGCTTATTAGACGGAAATAACAGAACTAAAACATCGACACGTCATTATTGACATTTATATTTTGTGTTTCGTGTGGTTCACACATTTTTCAGTTCTCTAAATGAAAGTTAATCACACCCTGGCGTGGCTTTGTCTTATTAAATCCACATATAATTTCGATTTCACTGTACAGGGTGTTCCATTTTCGACACTTTTATAGGGTATCTCCGCAACTGTTAGTGCTATCGAAAAAGTAATGTAGGTGTCATGTACTCTTTTTGGGTCAAACTTAAAATGATATAATCAAAATTTGAAAATTTTCGCTCGCTTAAGAGATACGAGGGAAAATCAAAAAATTGACAATTTCAAAATTACCCTATATTTTCTTAGTTAAAAGAGATACCGAAAAATGTTTTATACAAAAGTTTCTTTATAATGATTGTTGAATAATGTGCCGGTATGTATACGGGGTCAGGTAAAACAGTTATCGGGCCGAACCTCATTTTTTTTAAATGGAACGCCTCGTATATTTTAATCTAGAAGGATAGTATTTTAAATTATCTTTTCAAATATATCACACACCATGGATAATATTGGTTTCCTAGGCGATTTATTTGAACCTTATTACTTTAAACCACAGTAGGCCATGAAACAAAAGCTAATATCCTAGACACAACTATGTTGACATTCTAGTTGTTATTAACATTTAACGTCAATTTCATTTTTACATATTCATTTGTGAAAATGACTTATCAGCATTTTGAAAAATTTGGTATGATATCTATCATCCATGGTGTGTTATAAATTTGAAAAGAGAGTTTAAAATGCTATCTTCTTAGATTAAAATATACAGGGTGTTCCATTTAAAAAAATGAGGTTAGGTCCGATAACTTTCTTACCTGACCCCGTATACTTATTCTGAAAACGTCAGATTATTCAACAATCATTATAAAGGAACTTCTGTATAAAACATTTTTCCGTATCTCTTTTAACTACGAAACTATAGGGTAATTTAGAAATTGTCAATTTGTTGGTTTTCCCCCGTATCTCTTAAGCCGGCGAAAATTTTCAAATTTTTATTTTACCATTTTAAGTTTGACCCAAAGAGAGCACATGACACTTACATTACTTTTTTGATAGCACTAACAATAACGGAGATATCCTATAAAAGTGTCGAAAATGGGTACATTATATAGCATAAGAAACAATAAAGAAATAACTGCCATCTAGTGCAATATTAAAAAAATGTCTACCATAGATTATTATAAATAAGTTTGTATATATATGGTTATTTTATTTTTGTTATATAATAATAAATGCTTTAAAAATACTGTAAATACTGTTTATTCGTGTTTCTTCCTCCAGTTCGTCGAATTCGAAAAAGTTTTAATTTTCTGGGACAGGCGGTATAATGCTGTCCATGCACGTGTCTCGAATCGCACCAATCGCAACGCCGAAACGTCCTCGGCGATAAAATTGTTTGAAACTATGTTTCGTGAATGATGCAACATGGAAACCGATGAATTGGAAGGAATCCGAGGCGAGGGAAGTGACGTAATGTATTTTACATAACGCATCGGGTTTGGTGAAAATATAATTCGTTAAAAAAAAACTGCCCCTTTTCATGTTTAAGCCATTAAATTCATAACTTTGCCAAAAATACAAACATTATAAATTTTTTTTTAAAAATTCATAACTTATACATTTCCGATTCGCACCTTCTGTTCCATAAAACTATTAAATTTAATTCCTATTATCGCCATCTGACGGGGGAACCTAATCAAATGCAAGAAACAATACACTCGAAATGTGATCACACGTCCAGATTTACCATAAATACAAATAAAAATAAAATCACTTCAATACAATTACGACTCGCACTTTATGATCCCACAAGATTACTAAATTATTATTAGCGCCATCTGACGGGAACCTAATAAAATGCAACAGACAATGCGCTCGAAGCGTGACCACATTTTCAAATACAAATATTTATATTATTTAAATGAAAACAACATAATAATCGCCGCCATGTTCAAAACGAAATCTGAAATACTCCAAAACGAAACAATTCATTCTCCACAAGCGCAAAACGAATTATCACCACCTAAAACTAATTTGTCGTCGCTACCAATTCCAGAACATCTCCGCAAAACCGACACACATACAGCGCGACAGGTAAACTACACCCAAATTAAGGGTCAGACTCCTCCCTCTCGGCACAGGAGGCCGACGCAGCCTCCCACCCCCACCCCAGTACCCACAAATAACACCGGATTAATACAAAATCTAGAAAAGGACGAGTGAAGTAATTGCAATGCAATATTGCACCCCTGCCTTATTGCACATGCGTTTCTGTCGCCGATGACACCGCAACCGAATGCTCTTGGCTCTTGCAAAATAATTATTTTAGTTTGGTTTAGTTCGGCTCTATCTCTAAAGGGGTAGAGAGCTCTCTAGATGGAGCCTCATTAAACGGGACAGCTTTGATCTAACTATCGGTGGAAACATAGTAGCGAGCAAAAACAAATCGAGATAGCCCTGGCGCCATAGCCGCCGCCGCGATTGTTCGGTCCCACCTCAATCGCCTTAGAAACAATTGACATCCCAAAAACAATGGACTCGTTGACAATATAGACAACCTATTTATAGTGATACTGTGTTAAAAATATTCGCTTACCACGTACTTTTGACGGTATTGTATTGTTTCGGACCCCTTTTGGGGGACGTGGGTGACTCTGACACGTGCCTAAAGCGGCTAGCAACAAGTGGCGCCAGATTCATATCAAGTTCAAGGTGACGTTGTGCATCGATTGCAGCTGAATTTAGAGGTTAAGGTTTGAGGTTGAGGGCAGGGCTGTATTCATTCATTCGACATTTAGAAGAGGAAAAAAGATGGAAATTTTTGGGACGAGCTCCCCTAATGCATGTTCGATGTGATTGAGTTGTAGCAAGTATGTATTGGTCGGTGCGATCTAGGGGAATGCGTATACTTTCGAGACCTCAATATGGGATTTTTAAGGTTATTTTTTTTAAATATGCGATTTTATCACAATTTCCTCAAGTACGATATGCATTTCTTTAAATTTCGTATACAAGACAATTTTTAAAGAATTATAACAAGAAAAATGTATGTATTGTAAGAACAAGGCCTTTTTGGTACGATCTAGGAGAATGTGTATACTTTCGTTACCTCAATATGGGATTTTTTACGATTATTTTTAAAGAATAACTCATTTTATCACAATTTGCTAAAGTATGGTATACATATCTCTTATTTTCGTTCACAATTTTTTAAAATGACGATATGCATTTCTTTAAATTTCGTATACAAGACAATTTTTAAAGAATTATAACAAGAAAAATATATGTGTTTCTGCAGAATTATACCGTTGATTCTTACTGCCATAAATAAACTACCCGATTAAACCCTATTGTATACGCCTCAACCTCTTCAAAGCTCAATAAATGGGATCAGGGCCGGCTTGAAAATGTATACCACACCACATGATTTATTTTTATAATTTAAAATAAATAGATAGGTATTTTTAGTTTTAGGTACCTCTAATAAATCTAAAATAATAATGATAATTGAAAATAATGTAATTTAAAAGTATAACTATTAGGATAACAAGTACAATAAAAATTAATTAAATTCTAAGAAACTATTGATAATTTAATCAAAATTCAACTCTGTATCACTATCACTATCTTCATCTAAGCCTAAACTTATAATTAAGGGTTGAACATTTGTAATCATACAATTGTAAGAATTTTCCACCTTAAGTACATGCTGTACACAGTTTTTCCAGCTATCTGCCGAAATTTTTCTTACTTCGTTTTTAATTAATTCTACTACAGATGCATTTAATGTAGGAGAAATATTATTTCTCCTAATATTGGTGCCATATTAGCTCAATAGGATTGAATATACAATAGTACGGAGGAAGACGCAACACTGTATGTCCATTTTCTGCTGCAAGTTTGTCACACTCGTATTCCTTATTTATTTTAAAAGCTTTTAATACTTCTAGCAGTTCTCGTTTTGTGTAAGTTTCTTCAAAATATAAATCATTTTCAATCAAATGAAATTTTGAATTTCTGCTTTTGTATTATTAGAATTGGGAATGATTTTTGCTTGCCGACTATGATAACTAGCATTGTCCATTACAATGACGCTATTTTCAGGTATATTTTTAAGGAGTTTATGTTTAAACCAATCTACAACAAGTTGTGCGTCGGTATCTTGATGGTAATCTAAAGAAGAATCTGCTATGTTTTTAGCTGAAAGCAACAGACAATTTGGAACAAACCCGTTCTCTGAACCCGCATGTAATATTGTGATTCTTTTGCCTTTATTTGATGGTGCCTTGGTTTGACATTTTTTGGAAGTATCGTCCCAACCTTTTCTTGGAGTGTCATGGGTATCGAACCATGTTTCGTCCAGGTAAATAAGTGGACGATTTTCTTCTCTAAATTGTTTAACAGCTGTTAAATATTTAAGTATCCATTCCCGACACTTCCCCCTATCAGCACAATTCCAAGGACGCCACATTCTACCACTAATAAGCCTAACTAAAAATTACTCGCCGGAAAACCACTAAAGATTAAAATTATTAAAAATCACTTTGTATTTATATATGCATCAGGCATAGGTATAAATTGAATTTGTATACCTGGTCCGGCTCTGCTAAAAAAGGTTTAAAAATTTGGGATTTCCTTATTTATTTTATGGTCGAATAGATAATGAGGTTCTATTGCAGTCAATTAACGATATAATTCTGCAAAAACTATACGAACAAGACTTTCTTGTATGGTCTAGGAGAATATGCATACTTTCAAGACCTCAATATGGAATTTTTACGATTATTTTTTAAAAAATACCCCATTTTATCACAATTTCCTAAAGTGCGATATGCGATATATGATCTCTTGTTGCCGTGCACAATTTATAAGATTACGATATGCATTTCTTTAAATTTCGTGTACAAGACAATTTTTAAAGAGTTGTAACAAGAAAAATGGGCCAAAATTGGTGATTTTGTCAGGAATAGAGTATTTTGAGGTAAAGATTACGACCCTGAAAACGATTTTTGAGCGAGAGGCGAAATTCTTGATTAGATGTTGTATACATACAAGTGGTATTATATCCAGACACTAAACCTTTTCGCCAAAAACCGTTCTGGATTCGAAATGAACAAAACCCCCAAAACACATTCTGAAAAATAATCATCAATGATTGTCAATGAATATGCGTAATCGAATTTTGTTTTTTTTCACCCCATGTGGAAAATATATATTTTTACGCAGTATTCGTCGTAATTATATTAGAAAAATAAACCGTTTGCAGGCAGAACAAATTATTCACGATCGTATGTAATGAAATGCATGTCGTGTAAAGTGCGACGGAACTGTACAATTTTCTTCCTAACCATTTTCCTGCGGTTCACCCCCATTTTACACACGCAAAGGTCATATATAAATACATGCTACAGGTCAATTACATCCCCATTTGTGTTTAAATCAAGAGACTAACATTTTTAATAGCAATTTAATTATTATGCATGCCTTTGATCGATTTCTGATACAATACATATACGAAAAAAAGAAGACGCATGTAAAGAACATGGAAAAAAAGAAGAAAAAGAAGAAAAATAAAGAAGACATCATGATCGCCTATGTCTCATTTGCATTCCTTTTGGAAGCTAAAGGAATTTTATATTTGATTGATTTTATTATACTTAATCGCTTCATTTTTCTGTCGTTTTGTAAGTAAGTCATTTTCAATAGAAAACAGAATAATTTAATTTATCCAGCTTTAAAATATAACATTATTTTTGAAATAAGAAAAATAAGAATGGACCCATTAAGACCAGTTAAAGGTAAGTTAGAATTAACGGAATTGAATTTTCTTAACTTTTAACTTATACAGGGTGTTATGGAAATGACGTATTATATTTAAATGGGTGACTCCTTGGGTGACCTAAAGAAGCGCTCCATATTTTTTTTAAATCGACCGTTTTAAAAGTGGGGTAACAAACACTCTTACTCACAGGTCAGTCCGCGCTACTATACAACATTTCACCCAGGGCCAATGGCAATGTTGCCAAACTTAATGTAAAACTGAAATTCCATATAAAATTATAAAATAAATAAATTTCTACCTACTTGTATTTATCTTTATAACTAAAGAGCGAGGAAATCCAGGCACAAACACAATAATTTCTTTTTCATGGGAACACTAATGGAAACACTTTATGTACACACAGTAATAGTGAAACAAAACCGATAGTTAGCTTGTGAGAATACAATAATACAGATTGTACTACAGATTATTAGATTTTATTACACGCGACGAAATTTGACGTCCAGAAGAAACGCGTCAATAAAAACAATATTCAAAGATTATTTATGGACGGGCAAGATACACGCGTAAACCGAAAAAACAGAGCGGATGGCTGAGGGTGTGTTGGTGATCGACGAGACACAACGCATCCGGCCGCTGGTTGGTCTTCAACTAACACAGGCAAGCGTGTGGCGCTATATGAAACTACTTCGCTCAGCCGATGTAAGGCGTCAAAAGGTCATTGGCATTTGACCTAGTGACGTACGTAGCTATTACTAGTCCATATGTTTTTTCAAGTTTTTTAAAACATAGTCCGTCTTAAATGTTTTTCAATTAATTCTACAAAAAGGTATTACAGAATGGAAAAGTGTTTAAATTATTTTATTTTGTCTAAAGAGTTTAAGGTGTACATATGACAACACCGGCCAGAATTCCTTGATTGCTTACATGTATCGCAGTGCCACACAGGTGTTTTTCTTGTGTCTGTTTGACGGTTGTAGACAATGGTGTTTCTTGAATGATAGAAAAGTTTTGGACTTGCATTGTCTTTATTTGTTATATCACAACGTTTCAACTGGAGATACTTACCAGTTGAAACGTTGATGTGATATAACAAATAAAGACAATGCAAGTCCAAAACCAACATTCAGGTGTTTTTCTGATTTGACGTCAGAGGTCACTTTTGCCGCTGAATGAATTGAAAGCGCCATTTATGGCTATTTTTCGTCAATTTGTCTTTATCTCAGGAATTGCCGGTTTAAATATAATACGTCATTTCCATAACACCCTGTATATGTATTTACCAAAAATAGAGTTACAAATTTTGCTATAAGAACAGAATAAGTTATTATCCTTTTACAGTCAAAGCGAACTCACTCACCATTTGAAACTGTTAGTCAGTTAGATGTTCGTTTCACGGAAATACATACGCTGATAACACAAATCGAGCTGTGGGAATCCCACAACAGTGGTATAAGTAGAAAAAAAACATATCTTAATGTCATTCAAGCGTAAAGCTTAAGCTTTGCTTAAGCGAGTAATAAATAAGTAAAAAAATCTAAACATTACTAAAGCTGTAAAGAACACACAGAAAAATAAAATTTTAACACCCTGTATCTTTCAAACAAAGCATCTGCGGAGTGAGGACAAATCTTAGGAGGAATCATTTATTTTTCTTATTTTTGGGTAAGGAAACATGTTCTTTGAACCACGCTGTATATATCTGTCATGTTTTCATTCATAAAGACCCTATAACTACAGCGGAATTCACAGTTGTAACTATTTTCATCGACTTAGTACCTCGGAGAATATCGTTGTACCTACAGCGCCATATCCAGGGGGAGCTTAGAGGAGCTAAACCCCTCACAGGGACATGCAAGCGACAAAACCTAATGCGTCCATATATTCGAGTTCCCCCAGAGCCCCCCTTAGCTTTAGTCCTGGGTCCTGGATAGTGGGTACCTATTATCGGTACATAAATACCGGGTATCTACCTCCGAGGTGAATTTTAATTTCTAAATATTAAAAAAAACATCTACTTACCTATTGTTACCATCTATCTATTACAGAACATGAATTTATTTGTATCTTGTATTGAAACGATACCCAAACGTCATTCTTCTAGTATGGCAACCAGTTAAACTTAGACACTTTTATTACGTGGCTTCAGCGTTGCCACGCCTCCATTTTTTTCTGCAGAAGACTTTTAAAAAATGTGACATTTCGCGTAAATATTGCACTTTTTTACCGTTTACGTGATTATTTCGTTTACTTTGCATCCTTTAGATGTTTCTGTGATGTTATTAGTTAGTATCTGAGTGTTGTGTGCGAGGTTTTCGGGTGGAAATGGGCAAATTCCATCCTCCCATGGACCTAAACGGAGCCCATCCGAAAAGTGACAACATTGTGTCACCCTAAAAGTCTAAACCCATTTCGTAATTTGGTTTTTTTTCTTTGAGTCCCGTATTCTAAATGTAAGCTTTATACAAAAAAAATCGCAACCAGATCGCGATCAAATTTCACAAATCACACGCCCGGATGTAGATTTTTTATTATGAATTTTTCGCTAGTTCGCCCATCGTCAAAAAAACAAAACACTACAGGAAATTCATCTAGTTGTCTGTGATCAATTTGGTCTAAAACTTATAGGAGGTAGGTAAGTTTTACTTTTTTTGTTTTGATATCCCATATGAGCCCCCCTCGATTCCCTGGCATGCCTTTCCAAAGTTTTCCCGTTTTCTTTTGTACAATTCGACACGAAGAAACGTGCAAAAGGGTCAAGGGACGCGAGTGAAATCTAAAAATACATCCCAAAGAAATCATTACCAACAAAATCACAATGGCGGGCCACCTAAAGGTTAAAGATTTGTGCGTCTTAAAAAAATCGGCCCTCGTGGTATATCCTTGAAGCATATATCTTCAATCCCTAATTTCGACGGGATTTTTCAGCGTTAAAGTCCCCCATGAGTATCAAAATTGAGCCTTGGTGATTGTAAGATGTCTATAAATAGCGCCTACCTACATGGATGTACTTTTAAGGGCATAGAACTTTGGTGCCAACGCACCGAAGTACTTGATTGCCCTTCTATACTTTTTTCGAGCTGTGTGACGTTTAATAGAGGTTAGATTCCTCTGTAAAATGCATTCTTCTATGTAATTGAAATGGTGCTTCAAGTTAACTAACTGTTGTTTTCTACATGGTTACAGTTTTAGGTCAAATAACTCATTTTAAGAACAGTTTGCAAATCTTGATTTTAACTAATAGTGCTCAATTTCATTCAGTTGGCTGTGCAATGTACAAAAGTTATAAAGTAGGCTGTTGAAAGCCCTTTTTTTTGTTGTAATGTGCAAGTGAAGTTATTGGGAACTTGTATGGTAAGATTTTTGAGGTTACATATTTTTAAACTCAATATTTAAATATTTGTGTACTTACTCTGAAATAGCAAAAGTATCTGAAACTATGAAATTTGACTTCAAATTTGAGCTGAGATCATTGACCTTCTCCTATAGATCCAGTTTGGTGCCCTATAAGTGGAACTTTTACATTTATTTGTTCTTTAGATGTAGATACAGGAACCAGAAAAATTTATATTTGTACTTGGTGCTCTAAATATGCTTATTTTTTACAAAATTTTGAACAAAACACAAATTTATCCAGTCCATAGTAATGCTATGACTAAACAAAACTCCAAAAACAAATTTACATTGCACTTTCCAAATGGACTTTCTAATCTGGAAGACAGTTAAATTTCATTGTGTAAAAAAATAGCGATCGAACCCAAACAAACCTAACTAAAGGTTACTTTAAGAAGGACTTTATCTCAAAAATCATTTCCAGTTATGCCTCAAAGTTGCTACTTATCATGTTGTTTTTTTTTATATAAATTCAAACTTTCACTGCACATTACCAATTTCAAAAAACGGCTTATTCTAAGCAGAGCTTAAAACTAGCTTGACCTATCCTTTATCCCGAATTTGATTTCGACAGGTCCTGAAATAATTAAGCCGGAATGGACTCCCAACAGTACTGCCTTAGGTGGAACAACCACTTGAAAAATTTGACAGACGTCCTCACCGATTTTTTAAGGGAACAAGTGCTGTGTGATGTAACCCTAGCAAGTAACGGACAAGTTTTTCAGGTAGAGTTGGGTTGTGTGCTATGTAGATGTGGTTGTCCAGTGTCAGTGCTCTTATTTCGAGAAACAACCGATTGTTTTCTGCGATTAATAAGCCCTGGAGAAGGACTTTTAATAATTTAATATATTATACGCATTTATTTCATTTACTTGTTGTGATCTGCTCAATAGTAGCTATATGGTTTGTTACACATACCATTCTGTAAATTTTTCAACACTCTAAACAAAGTTTTTAATGTGTTCTGTCTGTATAAACAAGAAATCTAAGAATCTAAGACTTTCTAGTACATGTGAACAGTTAAGAATGGGGTTTAACAAACGGGCACAAGCGCGTGCCTTTCTTTAATATTTAATTTAAAGGTTATGTACTATGTACCCATGTCAAGATGGTTACATTCAAAGTTTACATATTAATTGACAAGGTCAACCACACTACCACGGGCAGAAGGCAAAGCACACGCCCCCTGGCTAAACATCCCCAATTTCAGGCACACCAAATAGTCCTATCCGCATGCTCCCCCTACTTCGAAATGCTCTTCATTCAAACTCCCAACAAGCATCCGATCGTTTTCCTCAAAGACGTCAGTCCGAACGAAGTGAAAGCCTTACTCGACTTCATGTACAAGGGCGAAGTCAATGTATCGCAGAACCTCTTGCCGGCCTTCCTAAAAACGGCGGAGAGCTTACAAATCAGAGGCCTGTCGGACAGTAACAGTTTGAACAGTCAGAGCGAGGAGCGGGAGATGGAGAATAGGCCTCCGGTGAGGCGGGAGCGAGATGCACAGAGACAGGGTAGGGACAGTCCGGCTCTGAAGAGGAAACGAACGGCATCGAATAACAACTGTGATAACTCATCGAATTCTGTTGATAGGAATACCGACTCACAGGTTAGTAAATTGGTTTGGTATCCAATAATGTTTCAAAAAGATGGCGACATCGGTTATTTTTAGAACCAAAACTTTATAAAAAAATAATTTGTGAAACTAATTCGCCTAAATACTATGAAAGCTAAAAAATAATTGTTTTTCTTTGCCTAAACTGTGAATTTTTTATTTACTTTAAATTATTTTATTTAGAAAATACCTAAAATATAATTTATTGTTTGAGAGCCACCGACTAGCCGGCTCGAGAGGTTTTATTGCTTAAAGCCCGTATTACAGTCGGGAATCTTTATGGCGCCAGCAATGGCAATTATAATTGAAGGATTCATGCGCAGTACACCGTTCTCCGTACTACAGTCAGAAATTCTACTCTTCTGACAATTAAAATGACACGGATTCATGCGCAGTACACCGTTCCCGATCAGCTGTCTCTCATTACCAGAAATGGGGCAGGCGCCATTTTAATTGCCCTTGCCGGCGCAGTTGGGTAGACATGGATTATTCTGTTATTTTTAACTGTTTATTATTTGGCCGAACCAGGTATGAACAGGTAATGGCCATTTAAACCCACTGGTACTTAAATTAGCAGTTTACATTCTTTATTAAACTTATGGACTGCTAATTCAGCAACTTTTTGCACCTGCTATTTGTAAATAGCAGTAGCTGCTTTAACTGGTAATCAAAAAGGAACAGGTTTGCCCATCTCTAATTCTGGGGGTATTTTAGGGATTTCGACAGTACCAACTGCTGTTCTGACTCGTTGACAATGCTCCAGCTGATCGAGATCGGTTTACTGCGGATGAATACGTGCCATTATAATTGCCGGCGCAAGAGATAAAATGCCGACTCAAAGGCCGTATTAGACTAGGCAGACAGTGTACTGCGCCTGAATCCTTGAATTATAATTGCCATTGCTGGCGCCATAAAAATTCCCGACTGTAATACGGCCTTTAGCCGACTTCATACACCGTACCGACTTTAACTAGAGGTGATATTGTTGTTTATGTAACCTGTTGGGAAATACAAGGTGTCCTCTTGTAACAGATTTGTTTCCACTGTGTATATATTTTCTGTGAATTGTTACAATTTAGCTAAATATATTACTTATCTAGTTTAAATGAGAGCTGGTGCAGGATGATTTAAATTATTTAGATAAATATGAGAAGGGATTGTATTCTCGATAACGGTCTGACCTTTAGTAGATAACTTACACCAGGAGCACATATTTTAATAAAAGCAGTAAAATAATAATTTAAAATTTAATCACGGTTAAACTAGTTTCGTAATTCAAATGTCCTACATTGGTTTGATAAAGTCTAGTTTATGCAACGCGATTTAGTTACAAAAAGTTTAGCTTACGGCACCCAGATTTTGTTATTTTTATCATCATTATGGCCCCCCCCCATTGTTAACACAAATCGCCCATTCATTAACTGGTAGCGTAAATATTCGATTCACCACTAAATGCAAATTTCAACTAGATACAGTTCGTTTCACGAAATTTGGATACGACTTAATGATTTCCTGGGTCGGTCCCATTGTGTCGACAAGAGCTTGGCAATAAACAAGTGAAGTATGAAGGGACGGACTAAGGAAAACAAGTAATGATATGATTATATTAATGTAATCGAATGAAATAACATTTTTTTAAAAATATTACTAGTCATATTTATTTACATTTATAATGTCATTCTATAGATAGTTCTGTTTCGCTATCGCTATCCTCATCAAAATTAATTATAATTGGATTAATTATACGATCCAGACTAGAGATGTAAAATTACCGGTAATTTAAAAATCGGTAATATTACCGGTAATATTACGCAATATTACGGTAACATTGGTAATTTATAAAAAAAACAGCTTTTTAAGTAATACAAGTTTTTTTTATTTCAAAACTGTAAAAACATTACGAAAACCAATAAGAACGTTTTTTTAAACTAGTCAGAGTCAGAATGGGACTACGTAATAGAGTGGATAATGGTAAATCATCCTCATCATCATCCCCAACCTCGTCATCTGATTCTTCTTTCTCTTTCGTTAATTGAGTCAAGTCTATAACTTAAACCGATATCTTCTTTTTCTATTTCTTCCTCAGTATCTTCTACTATTCTCGAATGAAACCCGATAAATGAGAGTATGGAGGAGCGGAAAAAAAAACAATATTTCCAATGTTACCGATCTTGAGGTAATATTACGTAATATTACCAAAATTACGGTAACATTACCTCGGTAATATTACCCTTTACATCTCTAATCCACACTAATATACGAATTTTCTTACAGTTATTACGTGACGGACTGAATTTTTCCAACTACCTGGGGGAATATCATTAAAGCATTTTCGTATTAATTCTACAACACTAGAACTTAAAGTCGGAGAAATATTTTCAGACCTAACCAGTGATTTTAACTGGTGCCACATATGCTCTATGGGGTTAAAAATGCAATAATAGGGTGGGAGCCGTAGCACTGTATGTCCAATTTCTTCTGCCAATGTGTCACAAACATATACTTTTTTTTATACAAAATGTCTTTAAAACTTCTAAAAGATCACTTATTTTATAACTTTCTTCAAAATATCATTCGCCGCCATGTAGTTCTGAATCTCCAATTTTGTATTATTTGAGCTTGGAGCTTTATGTAATTGGCGACTGTGATAGCTCGCATTGTCCATTACTATCACGCTATTCCGAGGAATGTTTGGTAAAAGACAATTCTTGAACCATTCCTCAAAAACTAACAAATTTTAACACAAAAAGATATTTAAATATAAATTAAGCAACCTAACCGACCTGATGTGTCTATATTTAATTATAATTATTACAATCCGGTCCTTTCCACATAATAATAACAAACGGTCATAAATAATGGGATCGCCACAGGTACTTTTACTGCAGTCATTAAGTTATATCCGTAATTTCAGGTTTTTGTGCCCGATTCGCCGGTCGAGCGGGATCGCGGCCGTCCCGAACGAGATTCAGGGGGTACCCCCTCCATAAAGACAGAGCCCCACGATGGAAATCAGGTGGATTCCTTTCATTCCATGTCCGAGGCGTTGCAAACTGTAAGTTACCCGTTCAATGTCACTCGCTATACTCCGTTCACCGTAAGGGTACAGTGGTTTTTTAAATTAAATTGTCATTTGGGTCACTTGATACCTTACAGCTACTCTTTACTTGAATGGCGTATAGAATTGGTGACCTTATTTTATCATCATGTATCATTTATCATCGCCCTTGGGTCATCATCATCACACAATCATCTAATATGTAAGGATATGTGTGCAATTGGCGCGGAGAGTGGTAGAGCACACCAATCACCGCGATAAGTTACCCAAACGTTTGGTATTTTTTTTTTGTCTCCCCCAATAGAAATAGAGGTAGAAGGAGGAAGGAAATGTACTAGAAGAAATAGCCTTTCTTATGTTTTTTCAATAAATAGTCGAGATTTATGCAAAGCTTAAAAATTTGAATGATATCTGGGATTTAAAATTAATTAAATCGGAAATCGAAATTTCCACTACTAAATCAACCAAAGCCTGGCCATTAACACATATCCTTCCCTTTCTCTGTCCACAGACCTCCTTCCTACCGCCTTCTACCTCTTCTTGGGAAAACCCGCCCCCCGACCACTACCGAGTAGGTGAGTGCCTCTCGTTCGCTATGTTAGGCACCGCGCCGCCTCACCGACATTCCACTTTACGACAGTATCTGGACGCGCCATCTATGGACGACGGCATGCGTTTCGAAGCGATTTCAGTGCGCCCTCTAGCGACGGGGAACGAACCATCGAGCCTACAGTCGGTGCCCAGTTATTATTCGAGAATTCCTTTGCCCGTACCGCCAGAAATCAGCGGAAAGTCCACGTCGTCGCAAGAATGCTCGGTTATACAGAGTGCCGCGGGGACGAGAAGCGCCCTACCGAAACCTCAAGTAGGCCGCAAAGGATCCAAGTTCCGTCCGTCGTGGCTCGATTCGTACGTATGGCTGCAGTACGACGAGCGACAGAACATCATGTACTGCAAGTTTTGTAGAAAGTGGAGCGGCGACATGCCCGACATCAGAACGTCGTTCGCCGAGGGCAGCACCAATTTTAGGTTAGAAATCGTCAATCATCATGACAAATGCAAAGCGCATAGACTGTGCGTCACCAGGGAGTACCATTCGGAGAGGGGGGAACCGCCCGCGTCTACTATCACTTCTTCTATATTATACCCCTCGCCAAGTTTAGACGATATCGCTGGTAGGGATGGGGTTAGAACACGGGGAAGAATGGACTACGCTAGTGCCAGAAGTACGGCAATACAAGGTGGCCAAAGTGCAGGGAATGATCAGGATCAGAGCGATGTTTGCGGGCAAGATACGGATAGGAACGTGTAGGGGAGGAGGAGGAGGATTCTAGTCAAGTTGTGTTAAGAATGGGAAGTGTGATATAGATTAGGACGAAAGGTATTAATTAGCTAGAAGAAGAGGGTTGATAGTTTCACATCTCTAAGATAGGGAAATTGTTCCTAGCGCTCGAAGGGTAGAGAGAAATTGTATAGGTTCTTAGCTGGATTTTATTCCAGTACCAGTTCCTATGGGTATACAAAATTTTAATTTTTATGTGTTACTTTCATGTATACAGGGTGTTATGGAAATGACGTATTATATTTAAACCGGCAATTCCTGAGATAAAGACAAATTGAAGAAAACTAGCCATAAATGGCGCTTTCTAGTCATTCAGCGGTCAAACCAGAAAGTAAGCAATCGAGGAATTCTAGCCGGTGTTGTCATATGTACACCTTAAACTCTTTAGACAAAATAAAATATAAACACTTTTCCATTCTGTACTACCTTTTTGTACAATTAATTGAATAACATTTACGACGGACTATGTTTTAAACAACCCGAAAGAACATATGGAATAGTAATAGCCACGTACGTCACTAGGTGAAATGCCAATGACCTCTCGATGCCTTACATCGGCTGAGCGAAGTAGTTTCTTATAGCGCCGCACGCTTGCGGTCTGTTAGTTGAAGACCAACCAGCGGCCGGATACGTTGTGTCTCGTCGATCACCAACACACTCTCAGCAATCCGTTCTGTTATTTCGGTTTTGAATATTGTTTTTATTGACGCGTTTCTTCTGGAAGTCAAATTTCGTCGCGTGTAATTAGATCTAATAATCTGTAGTATTGTTAAGCTAACTATCGGTTTATTATTATACTTTTATATGGAATTTCAGTTTTACATTAAGTTTGGCAACATTGCCATTGGCTCTGGGTGAAATGTTGTACAGTAGCGCGGACTGACCTGTGAGTAAGAGTGTTTGTTACCCCACTTTTAAAACGGTCGATTTAAAAAAAATAAAATATGTAGCGCTTCTCTAGGACACCCAAGGAGTCACCCATTTAAATATAATACGTCATTTCCATAACACCCTGTATTTTTATAGAAAGGAACGACAGATAGATGTATTTTTAATATGAAAGTAACGGGATTACCTTATCGAAAGTACCTTTATGATAATATAATATAAATATTTAAAAAAAAAAGAGAAAGTATATTTAAAAACTATTTTATTACGTGTGTGTGATAAGGATTAGTCAATTTTTGTGAGCAGAATTTGTGATTTTAAGTGTTTCCATACACTCTAAATTTTTTTGTTAAGTTGTTGTGTTAGCACCATATTTTTTATATTAGTTTAAAACGTATTTTAGTCCAGTGAGAGAGTTTATATTGACATTTTTGAACATTCAAATGTTAATTTATGTTATTATTGTTAATCCATATCGACGTTGACTAAAATCGTATTATTATGCAAGTCTTATTATTACTACATATTTACTTTTAGTCTTTTATGTCTATATAAATTCATGGCCAAAATAAAAATGTTTGTTTTTATATTATACGGTTTTTTTTACTGCGTCGCACGTAGCTTGTTAAACCACATATATATAACCATTATATGGCTAATACCATCTGAAATTATGTCCCCGCTATGGGCATCGAACGGGTAATAGTGAGTTTGCGCAGTTCGGAAATTTCCTTGTGAAAGTAAACATTCGACAGGACCGGATTTCACCGTTTTTAATGTGAATTTCACTGGTTAGTTAGGAAAAATATTGCAATCAAAATTTCGATTAGTTCGGTTTAAGACGGCGTTCCATGCATACGATTTCTGACGATTTGATGATCCGACGGTGCCCCGATTGGTGTTAACGTTTGGTGCCAAATTCCGTCCGAATATTTGTAACAATCGACACGATGAGCTTTATTTCAACTTTCATCCGACGTCGTATGTTTCTTAACCTGACTTTTTTCTAAACCAAAATTTAAGAATGAATGACTATTTTGGGAATTATTATCAGCTACTAATGCACCAAACTAAAAATACATTAATTTTAAGGTTAGGTAGTGACCACATATATATTATATTGTATACAAGTGACGCTCTCTTCTTTTTTTATACAAGCTTTTTAGTGAAATTCGGTTCCGAAGATCTGATAAGCAAAATATTTTCGTATATATTATGTACATACCTGAAATACTTTATACCTGGTATTGATCCACGACTTTTGCAAAAAAGCACCATGCACTCGTGTCCTTTCATCTTAAACAAAACAAGTTACTTACCTAACAAACAGCGAATCGAATCACCACAAATTAAAAACTCCTTTACAAAAATTGTTGTTAGGTAATGAAAGTTTATAAGCACTAATATACCGACAACAATGCGGATGAACCACTTTTTATTGGGTAATTTGAAAAAGCATCCAGAACCAAAGATGGCGACGAATAACAACAATCAAATAGTGTCGGGCCGGCTCTGACGCGATCGATAAAATTTCCACCCTACTGCGCAAACTCAATGGTGCCCAGCCATATGCCATAGCGGGGACACTTTTTGTAATTTGGAACGTTCGTATTGGCAATATAATGGTTATATACTATACAGGGTGTCCGGGAACATGTGGGAAATCTCCCGGATATGAAGAAAACACGTAAAAAGAATACTATAGGTTCATATAAACTTCTTTCGTATCGGCCTCCTCTTCGGAGATATGGGCTCCCAAAGAGCACCAATGGAATTAAGTTTTTTACACATAATTATTGAACCACCTGGTATATTTCAATTATTTTTTAATATGATGTATACCAGGTAAGACCCGTCAAATTACTACCCAAGAAACTGTTGTGAATTACTCACAGCTGCAGGGACGGACTAGCTGTAACACTCATGGGCCCATTTTTTTTACGCCCTGTATGATGAGAACTTTGGACAATGTTTTTTACATACCTTTAACTATTGGCTAAAAATTAAGTACTCTTCATTCATGTCGCTAATCCTAACTGTTTTCGAAAAAACGGCATTTCATATACATCATGTGCTTCGGGTATTTCAATAAAAGATACATCTTTGTTCCGATCCAATGTTGAGCAGTTAGAGGACTCAGTGTAAATAAAATTACGTTTTCTCGAAAACGGTTAGGATTAGCGACATGAATGAAGAGTACTTAATTTTTAGCCAATAGTTAAAGGTATATAAAAAACATTGTCCAAAGTTCTCATCATACAGGGCGTAAAAAAAATGGGCCCATGAGTGTTACAGCTAGTCCGTCCCTGCAGCTGTGAGTAATTCACAACAGTTTCTTGGGTAGTAATTTGACGGGTCTTACCTGGTATACATCATATTAAAAAATAATTGAAATATACCAGGTGGTTCAATAATTATGTGTAAAAAACTTGATTCCATTGGTGCTCTTTGGGAGCCCATATCTCCGAAGAGGAGGCCGATACGAAAGAAGTTTATATGAACCTATAGTATTCTTTTCACGTGTTTTCTTCATATCCGGGAGATTTCCCACATGTTCCCGGACACCCTGTATATATGCGTGTTAAACGAAAGGAAGTTTGAAATATTTTGAGAGCTTCTAAAAACCGTAAAACAATTTAGCTATCGTATTAATCAATCAATCAATCAAGTTACATCCATAACTGGCGATCGAAGTTCAAACTCTTAAGAATCCTGTACTAAAATATGTGACCAATGCAAAGTTTACAAACAATTCTTCGCCAACTACTTCAGTAAAAACGCCAGATAATGTGCTCAGAATTCCACCCTTGAAATCAATAACACTCTGTATAAAAAAATAGATATAAAACGAAAAAAACTGGAGAGATTAAAATCTCGCTAGTGAACCTACAGGGTGTGAAGGAACCGAGTGTATTGTACAAGTGAAATAATGTAAAGAAACTTATAGTATACATATGTCCAGTGGCTGCTCGTGGGGGAGGACTCTGGAACTCCGCCCTCCCCGGGAATTTTTACCAGTTCAGCCTAAAACAATTTCTTTGCTCGCGCTTAAAATATTTATGACAATGAACTAATATTTGTGAACATTTATTAAGCGTATTTATCAGTGGACCGCGTGGTCCGATTTGGGATTTCGCCGCGGAACAGCATAAGTCATTGTTATTGAACGATGAGACAATTTTTTTCAATTTAAACGTTATTTACCGTTTTGAAAAAAAATACACCTCTTTTTCGAAAAATTCAAGATTTTTTTTTATGATCGCACAAAGCGATTCACGTTGGTTTTGAATCGTTGGAGGTTATATTCGCTGGGAAAAACGACCTCGGGAAGGTCGTTCTATAAGACTGACGTCCTCCAGATGAAAGAATTCTTAAATAATGAAGTTCGAGGAGTACTAAGCGTAACCATATGTGGATGGGCGGCAGTGGTTTGGTCGTGTATTTCGTTGCCATTCACCGCTCTGGGCGGAATTAATAGGTCAAGGTCAGCCGAGCACTTTCCATGGAAATATCTGTAAAAGAGAGTCAAATCCCCAACCTGTCTTCCATGTTCCAGGCTGCCGAGGCTCTTTGTCAGCTCGTGGTCTCCGATCAGACGAATGGCCCTTCTTTCGATAGAATCCATTAGCCGAAGGGTATGTTTGGGTGCAGAGCTCCAAACATGAGAGCAGTACTCTAGTGACGGTCGAATCTGAGCTTTGTATAGTGTCAAAAGTTGTTGAGGTGTGTACAACTTTCTGGTTCGGAAGAGTACTCCAAGCTTCTGAGAAGTTATCTTGGCGATTGCCACAACGTGGTTATGCCAAGACATATTTCCTCCCAGATTGACGCCCAGCAAATTAATAGATGAAGCCAGTGGGATTGCGCGTCCGTCCATGACTATATCCGGTTCTGTAATGTTAACCTTTTTAGAGAGAACTGCTGCCTGGGTTTTTTTGCGTTAAATTCGACTTGGTTACTGGTCTTTGTTAAGGCGTGATACTTCATGCTGTCGGCGAAGATGTGCGTCGGCAGGCGATGTTTGTGCATTCAAAGAGACAGTGTGCAATCGTCGTCAAAGCTAAATATCACTAGAAGGTCGTTAATGTAGAGTAAGAAGAGAGTGGGAGACAATATGGGCCCTTGAGGAACACCGGCATTGATGGTGAAGGTGTCTGAGAGAAATCCGTCAATCGCCACGTGCAGAGAGCGGTCCTTAAGAAAGCTAAACGACCATGCGTGCAGCTAAAGTTAAAATTTTAACAAATTCTATCCAATAGTTTTCGTGTAGTTTGTCGCATCTTTTTATCGTAATGGAGGTCACTGATCAGTGCTCTTAAAGTAACGCTAATGAAACTTTGTTTATTTATAATTCTTACGCTATAACTTCAAAAAAAAAGAGAAAAATCTAGATACGAGATTTCTTATATTATGTTCACTTGTTCGATAAACTCCTGCAGTTCCTCCCGATTCGTCCCGCCTTTCAGTTTTAAAAATCATAAACGAATGAATGCCGAAAATTTGACAGTTGACAACTATTTTGAACAGGGCGGCAGCGTCAGCGTGCATCAGGAGGAAGGCAGAGTGTCGCTGGGCGGTCAACCCGATCTTGTCGACAACAACGACCTGTCCAACTTACCACCGCCCGACATGACTGATACAATAGACGGTAAGTTGCAGGGTTCCGAACACGGTCCATATCATACGGTATACGAGTCGCTTAAAGCGGGTGTAGATTGGGGAAAAAACCGGCCCTTAATATGTCGCCTACGGGAAATGATACTAAACATCGGAAAGACACGTCAATTTTATTGCTAACGGGGACGTTTGTAAAAAATATTTGCGGCCTTCTTGGTTCAACCCCCTGGGAGGGATAATGTTACCTTTCCATTTAAGATTTTAAGGGTGACAGCTAACGCTCGCAGGAGGTTAAACCGCGAAGACTGCAAACATTCTTTAAAAACGTCCCTCTTCACAATAAATTTGACTTATGGGAATCACCGGTGTCTGTCTGTCACGTATTTTGTATTAGTTAAAAGTCGTGTATTTTTCAGCCAATTTATTCATGACTCGTATACCAAAATAAATTTGCCCGTCTAATGGTCAATTTTTTTTATATATATACAGGGTGTCCGGGAACATGTGGGAAATCTCCAGGATATGAAGAAAACACGTGAAAAGAATACTATAGGTTCGTATAAACTTCTTTCGTATCGGCCTCCTCTTCGGAGATATGGGCTCCCAGAGAGCACCAATGGAATCAAGTTTTTTACACATAATTATTGAACCACCTGGTATAATTCAATTATTTTTTAATATGATGTATACCAGGTAAGACCCGTCAAATTACTACCCAAGAAACTGTTGTGAATTACTCACAGCTGCAGGGACGGACTAGCTGTAACACTCATGGGCCCATTTTTTTTACGCCCTGTATGATGAGAACTTTGGACAATGTTTTTTACATACCTTTAACTATTGGCTAAAAATTAAGTACTCTTCATTCATGTCGCTAATCCTAACCGTTTTCGAGAAAACGTCATTTTATTTGCACTGAGTCCCCTAACTGCTCATGGGCTAAATATGAAAACATGATGTATATGAAATGCCGTTTTTTCGAAAACGGTTAGGATTAGCGACATGAATGAAGAGTACTTAATTTTTAGCCAATAGTTAAAGGTATGTAAAAAACATTGTCCAAAGTTCTCATCATACAGGGCGTAAAAAAAATGGGCCCATGAGTGTTACAGCTAGTCCGTCCCTGCAGCTGTGAGTAATTCACAACAGTTTCTTGGGTAGTAATTTGACGGGTCTTACCTGGTATACATCATATTAAAAAATAATTGAATTATACCAGGTGGTTCAATAATTATGTGTAAAAAACTTGATTCCATTGGTGCTCTTTGGGAGCCCATATCTCCGAAGAGGGGGCCGATACGAAAGAAGTTTATATGAACCTATAGTATTCTTTTTACGTGTTTTCTTCATATCCGGGAGATTTCCCACATGTTCCCGGACACCCTGTATATATACAGGGTGTCCGCTAATTAATGGGACATGGAAAAACCACATACTCCTTACGTAAAAATATTAGGATTTAATTATACTTACCTATATCCGAAAGTCGATATTAACCGAGATACAGGGTCTTAAAGTTATAACTTCATTTTTGTTTTTCTCTAATAACTTTGACAGGAACCAACGGTTTTTTTTTACAATATTTAGCAATTATGGTTTTTTTTTTTTAGGACTAGAAACTGATTTTTTGGTGAAATTTTAATGTACAATGTAGGGGGCGCTCTCTGCGGCCTTTTTTACACATTTATTAGGTCATAACTTTCTTGTGCCTCGGTGTATTTCGGTGTACTATTTAAGTTTTTAATGAAAATAATACTTTTCTCATACTTATTACGTAAAAAAGGTATAGTAATTTCAGGTCGCCCAGAGTTACCGTTTCGGAGATATTTGCATTTAAAAGTGAGAAAACAATTAAAATTTAGAGATGCAGTTGCTGTGGAACAGAAAATGTTTCATTTTTGAGTTTGTGTTCCATTGCTGTTGGTTCCTTTCGACACGATCATTTCTAGGGTTTGTTATTTTAATTGAAGTAAGTTAAAGAACAATCCAATTGTTGTATTTATTAGTCCCAATTACCATTACCAGAACATTAATTATCATGTAAAAGTTAATTGGTAAGAAGTAACAAACTATTATATGATTTCCTGAGCTAACGCACTAAACAATTTAAATGCAAATATCTCCGTAACTCTGGCCGACCTGAACTTAGTATACCTTTTTTACGTAATAAATATGAGAAAAGTATTACTTTCATTAAAAACTTACATACACGGAGGCACAAAAATGTTATGACCTAATAAATTTGCAAGAAATGCCGCAGACAGCGCCCCCTACAGTGTACATTAAAATTTCGCCAAAAAATCAGTTCCTCGTCCTAAGGAAAACATAATTGCCAACTTTTGTAAAAAACCGTTGGTTTCTGTCCAAGAAAAAAATTAAGTTTTAACTTTAACACCCTGTATCTCAGTTAATATCAACTTTCGGATATAGGTAAGTATAATTAAATCCTACTATTTTTAAGTAAGGAGGCTGTGGTTATTCCATGTCCCATTAATTAGCGGACACCCTGTATACTATAAGCATGTCGAGCCTTAACAGCTGTTCCTTTGTCGCTGTAATGCCGAAATAAGTTTTTTTTATTAGTTATTTCGATGTTAAGTTTGCATTTGTTGCCTGTGCTTAGGGGATACGTATAGGGTTTGTTCTTTTGTGTTTGTTCCCAATAATAAACAATCAATAAATTGTATACATATTTTTATGTACAATAATAATAGTTACTAGTAACGCCACTGAATCCGATCTTCTTTTTTAATATCCTGTTCGGAGGTTTTTGTACTGGATCCGGCCGGAACTGAGTTTAAAAAAAATGTGTTGTAGAAAATATGAAGAGCCGTTTTATTTAACCAAAGTAAGACGCAACAAAACACAAACTCTGGAACAAATGATATAATTAATAAATAATATGTAACAAAATGATATTTATAATAAATAATGGGAATATTGTGGTGCAGAACCATTATTTTAGACGTGACATCGCCCTAAAAAAAGTATTTCACTATACACACTTGATGCAGGCGGATTTTTGCCTTTCTTGATCAAAAAGTTAGATTTTCTTCATGTTTTGTTACCAGTTATATGGATTTTTATCTCTTTTTAGAATGTTTCATGGTGGTTTCAAAAAGCTAATGCGGTGGCATCACTAATAATTACTGATCAATAAATATGCAGCTTCTTTTAATTTCATAGATACATAATAAACTCCTGGACAAAATTAACGCAACATCATAAATTTCCCATATTTTTGATGCTATTGTTTTTCTGAATTTATGATCCGATTTGAATGATTTTTTTTGCATTGTAGATTGATTCCTTGACAATGTCATAGTTTTCGCTGTTTATGATAAAAATTCAATTTTCGATTTATACTGGGTGTACTAAAAATGCTATGTTTTTTTCCGAAAATTCGCATCACCCTGTGGAGTATATTAGCAATCGAAACATATTGCCATTAAACGGTAGGTCCATCTTTCCCCAACATTTTCTTTTTTGGTTTACTTCATTATCTCTGTTATTAAAGGAGATACACCGTTTTATAGCGTAACATGTTTTTATAGACTTTAATATTCAACACATTCATTGTTAAATGTTTTCAAGTAGACTAGGGAATTACTTTTTCTGACATTGCAAGCGATGTGTCAGCAGATGTTGTGTTTTAAAGTTACAAAGGTCAAATAAAATTCGCCATACTGATAAAAACTGTTCGGAAACTGTTTATTAAACGTTCGTTTCGTATGCCCAGTTGCCCGACGAGTATTTTAATCTTGAAACCTACTAGAAAACATTTAACAATGAATGTGTTGAAAATTAAAGTCTCTAAAAACATGTTACGCTATAAAACGGCGTATCTCCTTTAATAACAGAGATAATGAAGTAAACCAAAAAAGAAAATGTTTGGGGAAAGATGGACCTACCGTTTAATGTCAACTGCAATATGTTTCGCTTGCTAATATACTCCACAGGGTGATGCGAATTTTCGGTAAAAAAACATAGCATTTTTAGTACACCCAGTATAAATCGAAAATTAAATTTTTCTCATAATCAGCGAAAACTATGACATTGTCAAGGAACCAATCTACAATACAAAAAAAAATCATTCAAATCGGATCATAAATTCAAAAAAAAATAGCATCAAAAATATGGCAAATTTTTGATGTTGCGTTAATTTTGTCCAGGAGTTTATGTACATTTTAAAGGTATTTAATGCTTTTGTGCAACACAATCGAACAAACCTCTATATACAGCCTCTAGAAAATTGTTGTTCTCGTTTTAATGACATTATTTTTGTATTTTTATATATATATTTGTAAATATTTATCGTTTTCTATTAAACTTTTTTTGCATTTTTGTGCTTTTCATACCTCTTCTTTCCCTTTTCCGTTGCACTGCTTGCTGGCTCTCCCTTTTACTAATGCTTTTGCTTCATTTTTTTACTTTGTTTGTTACGTTTAAGAACTGGCGCAAAAAATCTTTGTGCGTAAAATATGTACTTCCTTGGCGTTGCATACAGGGTGGCCCGTTTGCGACACTGTCTCGTGGTATTAGAGTAATTATCAAAGATAGACTGTTGCGGGTTTCGCTTAGTTTTTGATCTACATGGTGATTTTTGAAAATTTTCGCTTCTTAGAACTGATCTTGATCAGTTTTTCTCTAATAGTTTTTGAGATATTAACAAAAATAAAAAAAATTAAACGGGACGTGCTAATATTTCAGGGTGTGTGATTCCTTAGGTCATTTTATAAAGAAAAGTTCATATGAACATATGTCCGCAACGGCTTCAATTTTTTGCTACAGGATGTTGAATTTTTATTTTTTAAATGGCTATTTTTAATATCTCCGAAAGTACTTTAGATATTATTTTCAATTTTGGTATGTGTTAATAGGATATAGAGCCACAAATTTTAGTTAGAAAAGTTATTCAATTGTTCCACCAGTGGCGTCCCTGCACACATATCCTCTGATATTTTTTGCAAAAAAGATGGTACGCCACTGACATTTTTCCATGCGGGTATTTTTTCTGATTAGCCTGGTAAATTCTGCATGAAAACGGTCCTTGAGGTTTTCTCGTCAGATGGCGCCGTTCTTGATTAAATCCACTAAATTCATATAGAAACTCATTGATAAAATAATTAATGATAAATTTTGTTTTATAAAAATTGTTGGAAATGGCCACCTTCACTTAAAAGGTATGCTTCCGCCCATCTTCGCATCGAATTGCCCACTCGTTCAATATTGAGATTTTTATGAAACAAAATTTATCATTAATATTTTATCAATGTTAATAATAATGAGTTTCTATATGAATTTAGTGGTTTTAATCAAGAACGGTGCGTCTGACGCGAAAAACTCAAGAGACCGTTTTCACGCAGAATTTACCAGGCTAATCAGAAAAAATATCCACATGAAAAAATATCAGTGGCGCATCATCTATTTTGTAAAAAATATCAGAGGATATGTTTGCAGGGACGCCACTGGTGGAACAATTGAATAACTTTTCTAACTAAAATTTGCGGTTCTATATCGTATTAACACATACCAAAATTGAAAATAATATCTAAAGTACTTTCGGAGATATTAAGAAATAACCATTTAAAAAATAAAAATTCAACACCCTGTACCAAAAAAATTAAGCCGTTGCGGACATATTTTATGTTCATATGAACTTTTCTTTATAAGCTGACCTAAGGAATCGCATCCTGAAATATTAGCACGTTTACATTTATATTCAAAAATAACCTAAAAATGCAATATTTTTAATAATTTGTGTTAAAACAGTAGCCCATTGACAATATACTTTTTATTTAATTACTCTTAACAATGACCGTCTATGATAAAAAATGATGAAAAGTATGATATGTTGGCATGTTTTCTATAATCCGATTTAATATTTAAGGCCGTATTAGACTCGGCAATTTTTTCTCTTGCGCCGGCAATTATAATGGCACGTATTCATGCGCAATAAACCGTTTTCGATCAGCTGTAGCATTGTCATCGGTCAGAACAGCAGTGGGTACTGTCGAAATCCCTAAAATATCCCCAGAATTAGAGATGTGCAAACCTGTTCGTTTTGATTACCAGTTAAAGCAGCTACTGCTATTTACAAATAGGAGGTGCAAAAAGTTGCTGAATTAGCAGTTCATAAGTTTAATAAAGAATGTAAACTGCTAATTTAAGTACCAGTGGGTTTAAATGGCCATTACCTGTCCATACCTGGTTCGGCCAAATAATAAACAGTTAAAAATAACAGAATAATCCATGTCTACCCAATTGCGCCGGCAAGGGCAATTAAAATGGCGCCTGCCCCATTTCTGGTAATGAGAGACAGCTGATCGGGAACAGTGTACTGCGCATGAATCCGTATCATTTTAATTGTCAGAAGAGTAGAATTTCTGACTGTAGTACGGAGAACGGTGTACTGCGCCTGAATCCTTGAATTATAATTGCCATTGCTGGCGCCATAAAAATTCCCGACTGTAATACGGCCTTTAGAATAGCTGTCAAATTTTTTAATTCGTTTCTAATAAATTGACCATGGCCTACTTTTATAAGTAACGCAAATTATTAAAAATCCGCATCATTCCATATAATATCCCTTAGTATAAGTTCATGCTAAGCAGGAGAATACAAGAGCGACTCTTTCAATGGAAAAATCGTATGACAAATAACATGTTCTTATTTTAAACCATTTTACAATGACACGCCGTTAAACTACTTCGTCGTCTACAAGAACGCATTAAGAAAATAACCAAAAAAAACACCGTTTAAGTAACAATTATTATCTAAGGAATGTTTGTCTCACATATGTCGTTAATGTGTAACGAATTCGAGGTATTTTTCTTAAAAGAAAAAAAAAAGGAAATAATCCGTTTGGTACAGGACTTTCCCGTAAGTATTTATTATGCCTTATTATTTAATTATAGATATTTAAATATATTTATCGACATCTATGTCGAGGCACATGGTTATCGACATCGAAGTACAGTAAGTATGTAGACTGAGTTTCTGTTAGTTCCGCCCATAATAAGGCCTTCATGTTCTCGTTGTATTTTTCGAGATAATCGGAATTTTGGAGCATAGTCGCTTTCGGTCAATCGTCAGTGGCGTATCTACCGGAGTTCCATGTGTGCGAGGATCTAAAGAAGAAAATTATGATTTTCGAAACAAAATATGTTTTTCCACTGAAGATGAGCGTATGTGCCTTCGAAACATGTATAGGAATTAAAAACTGAACTACGGGAGCAGAGTCTCATTTTCGCGCACAAACCCCGTGGCTGGTTGGCTACGCCACTGGAAATAGTACGTAACATGGGCTCCGAACCGCGGTCACGCGCTGGTCCCACAAGGTCCACCGACGCTTGGGTTCTCGTATTGCGATTGTAACGCCATGACTTATACCAGTAGAATTCACCGAGTGCGAATAGGTTTATCGGCCGTAGAATTAGTTAGAGTTCACTTTAACTTGACGCGAAAGCCATTTATTGATAAATAAATTGGAAACTAACAATAGAAAGAATTATAGGTGTATACAGGTAAGGTATCGGTATACAAATAATACTTTCTTCCCGATATAGAAATGAAGTTTAACCGCTTTGCATGCCGTAATAACCCACGTTTTCCCGCAACTAACTTGGAAATAGCTTTTCATTGCTTAATATTTTTAGTATTTTTATAGAAAAGTACCCCAAAACGTTTTGAGACGGGTTCTTAGTGCGTTACTTGTTTCCGCGCTGGATCTCCTAAACTTTTGGCTGTAATTCATGTATAAAAAAATACGGTCAATGGGCAAAAGGCAAATAAATATTTTAGATTTATTTGCATTTTTCTAAAGTCATCACAATTATACTCGAAACCTTCCCACTATTAATATACAGGGTGTCCGCTAATTAATGGTACATGGAAAAACCACAGACTCCTTACGTAAAAATATTAGGATTTAATTATACTTACCTAGATCCGAAAGTTGATAGTAACTGAGATACAGGGTGTTAAGTTAAAACTTCATTTTTGTTTTTCTCTAATAACTTTGCGAGAAACTAACGTTTTTTTTTACAAAATTTGGCAATTATGGTTTTGTTAGGACGAGAAATTGATTTCAATTGATTTGCTGTCTTTTTTGCACATTTGTTAGGTCATAACTTTTTTGTGCCTCGGTGTATTTAAGTTTTTAATGAAAATAATTCTTTTCTCATATTTATTATGTAAAAAAGGTATACTAAGTTCAGGTCGCCCAGAGTTACCGTTTCGGAGATATTTGCATTTAAATTGTTTAGTGCACCCTGTCCAAATATTATTAAATTGAAAACAAAATGTTTTTCTTAAAGTAACCTATGAGAAAACAAATAAAATTTAGAGATGCAGTTGCTATGAAACCTCCATGTTGTTATTCGTTTGTTGATTATTGTAAGATAGCTTTGTCAGAAAATGTTTCATTTTTTGAGTTTATCGTAAGTTTGTGTTTTCATTGTTGTTGGTTTCTTTCGACACGATATTTTCTAGGGTCAAAGTTATTTTAATTAAAGTAAGTTAAAGAACAATCCAATTGTTGCATTTATTATTCCCAATTACCATTACTAGAACATTAATTATCATGTAAAAGTTAATTGGTAAGAAGTAACAAGATATTATTTGCTTGCCTGAGCAAATGCAAATATCTTCGAAACGGTAACTCTGGGCGACCTGAAATTAGTGTACCTTTTTTACGTAATAAATATGAGAAAAGTATTATTTTCATTAAAAACTTAAATACACCGAGGCACAAAAAAGTTATGACCTAATAAATGTGCAAATAATACCGCAGAGAGCGCCCCCTACATTGCACATTAAAATTTCGCAAAGAAATCAATTTCTCGTCCTAAAAAACCATAATTGCCAAGTTTTGTAAAATAACGTGTGTTTCCTGCAAAGTTATTAGAGAAAAACAAAAATGAAGTTTTAACTTTAACACCCTGTATCTCAGTTAATATCAACTTTCGGCTATAGATAAGTATATTTAAATCCTAATATTTTTACGTAAGGAGTATGTGGTTTTTCCATGTCCCATTAATTAGCGGACACCCTGTATAAAATAATGTTAAAAATCGGACAGACACGTCAATTGCATTGTGGGGGGGGGAGGCTGCGTGGAAGATCATTTTAAAGGTCTTTTAAATCTCATTCCAAGAATGGACTTAAATTTTAAATTCCTAGTCATTCTACTAAAAGATAAGTCAACACAATACTGTTTTTTTAAATAATAACCTAAAAATCATAAAACACGTTACGAATCTTACTGCTCGAAAAATAGTAAATTAACGTAATATTGGAAAGAGCTTTAAACGACCCTTAAAAATGATGTGTCACTTGAACCCCCCTCCTTCCCATTTAGGATTTTAAGGGTAAAATAACTCCCAATAAAATTGGCGTGTCATTCCTATGTTTAATATTATTTAATGGAAGGGTGGGAATTTTTCGAATCGACACCCTGTATATTTTAAAAATAAAGTTCCCAGCCAGAAGTTTGACGGATCGGGCGCTAGAAAGTAATCCACTTTTCATAGAAATCCCGTTTTCTTCACGGAGGAAATTTATATACAAGAACTAAAAACTACAGTCATTTAAATTGTTAATATTCCTTAATAATACAAATGCAATAGTTACCCAAAAAAAAAATGTACACACTGTATAAATTTATTACATTTACTATTTTTAACATACCGGGTGGCCGTTTTATGTGGCAAAGTACAATTGTTTCCTTTACAATTTACATGTAAATTGCAATATTTCAAAAAAATTACTTAAAAATTGTGTTTTTTGCCCCGGAAATAACTGCACAATATACAGGGTGTCCGGTAATTAATGGTACATAGAAACTACAGACTCCTTACGTAAAAATATTAGGATTTCATTATACTTACCTATATCCGAAAGTTGATAGTAACTGAGATACAGGGTGTTAAAGTTAAAACTTCATTTTTGTTTTTCTCTAATAACTTTGCGAGAAACCAACGTTTTTTTTACAAAATTTGGCAATTATAGTTTTTTTAGGATGAGCAACTGATTTTTTGGTGAGATTTTAATGTACACCCTGTCCCAATTGCGACACTTTTATAGGGTATCTCCGTTATTGGTAGTGCTTTCAAAAAAGTGATGTAGGTGTCATGTGCTCTTTTTGGGTCAAACTTAAAATGATAAAATCAAAATTTGAAAATTTTCGCTCGCTTAAGAGATACGGGGGAAAATCAAAAAATTGACAATTTCAAAATTACCCTATATTTTCTTAGTTAAAAGAGATACAGAAAAAGGTTCTATACAGAAGCTTCTTTATAATCATTGTTGAATAATCTAGCGTTTTCAGAATAAGTATACGGGGTCAGGTAAGAAAGTTATCGGACCTAACCTCATTTTTTTAAATGGAACACCCTGTATATTTTAATCGAAAAAGATAGTATTTTAAACTCTCTTTTCAAATTTATAACACACCATGGATGATAGAACACCTAGAATGTCAACATAGTTGTCTCTAGGATATTAGTTTTTGTTTCATGGCCCTACCTTGGTTTTAAGGTATAAAGTTTAATGAAATCGCCTAGGAAACCGATATCATCCATGGTCTGTTATATATTTGAAAGGAGAATTAAAATAGTATATTTTTAGATTTAAATATACAGGGTGTTCCATTTAAAAAAATTAGGATAGGTCCGATAACTTTTTTACCTGACCACGTATACTTATTCTGAAAACGGCATATTATTCAACAATCAATATAAAGAAACTTCTGTATAAAACATTTTTCCGTATCTCTTTTAACTAAGAAAAGATAGGGTAATTTTGAAATTGTCAATTTTTTGATTTTTCCCCGTATCTCTTAAACAAGCGAAAATTTTCAAATTTTGATTTTATCATTTTAAGTTTGGCCCAAAAAGAGTACATGACACCTACATATTTATTACGTAAAAGAGGTATACTAAGTTGAGGTCGCCCAGGGTTACCGTTTCGGAGATATTTGCATTTAAATTGTTTAGTGCACCCTGCCCAATTATTATAAATTTGCAAACAAAATTTTTTATCTTAAAGTAACATATGAGGAAACAAATAAAATTTAGAGATGCAGTTGCTATGAAACCTCTATGTTGTTATTCGTTTGTTGCTTTGTCAGAAAATGTTCCATTTTTTGAGTTTATCGTAAGTTTGTGTTTTCATTGTTGTTGGTTTCTTTCGACACGATATTTTTTAGGGACAAAATTATTTTAATTAAAGTAAGTTAAAGAACAATCCAATTGTTGTATTTATTATTCCCAATTACCATTACCAGAACATTAATTATCATGTAAAAGTTAATTGGTAAGAAGTAACAAAATATTATTTGCTTGCCTGAGCTAACGCACTAAACAATTTAAATGCAAATATCTCCGAAACGATAACTCTGGGCAACCTGAACTTAGTATACCTTTTTTACGTAATAAATATGAGAAAAGTATTATTTTTATTAAAAACTTATATACACTGAGGCACAAGAAAGTTATGACCTTATGAATGTTCCGAAAATGCCACAGACATTGTACATTAAAATTTCACAAAGAAATCAATTTATCGTCCTAAAAAAACATAATTGCCAAAATTTGTAAAAAAAACGTCAAAGTTATTAGAGAAAAACAAAAATGAAGTTTAAACTTTAACACCCTGTATCTCAGTTAATATCAAGATATAGGTAACGTAATATTTTTATGTAAGGAGCCTGTAGTTTTTCCATGTACCATTAATTAGCGGACACCCTGTAGACTTGTTCGTCTCCTATTTGTATAATTTAGATAACAACGGAGCTACTGTACTAAACGGCAACCCCGCTTACAGGGTGTTCCAAAATGTATGACGTTTTAAAATTAAAAAAAAAAAATAGATATATTTTGGAATGTCCCAATTTGAAACCCGAACAAAACTAATAAAATTTGTTGCTGAGTGAGCAGGTTTTTCGTTCTTACATTCATTCACACACATTTTTTCTCTATTTCTGCTGTGGGGTGCACTCTTGTCACTATTATGCTATTCTGTCACTATTTTTTAATATTAATCATTAACAAACATAACTAAAATACCTGAATTCTTAACATTCAAGTTTTTTGTTTAAGGTTAGTTTGCGTTATCCCGGAATTACGTAATAATCGCCCCCGCTCTGTTGCCGGATATATAAAATTTCTGTAAATATAAATACTTCGACATGTTTAGTTTTGTATATGTGGCAACAACGGTGGTTTCGATTTACGTGATTCGGGCTGACAAAAACTGACAGCTGTTGTCACTTTTTCTTATTTCGCTGGAAAGTAAGATCGAGTGACCATTGCAGCCGGCTGGCCTTTTTTTTTTTATCTATTTACGTCATCAAGTGTCATAGTTTGACACATATTTGAGCTGTCAATGCTTAGAAAAACAAAATATGTGTTAAAATATGAGGATTTTGACGTCGATGGGTAAGATTTGGCTTCTAGTGTGGTAACCAGCATACGGACAGTCAAAAAATGCCTCAGATTGGATATGAAAATTTGTTTCCGGTGCGGAAAATGCCGTTTTGTGCACTGAGTTTGTGATAAAGTCCAATACATATCAAAAGAAAACAAATCTTATACTCTAACAATTTTGTTGTTTCAATGGCAACTATTATTTTACATAAAAAATACGAGAGAGAGGCTAGGACTGTTTTTGTGAATCACAGTCTGAACGTTTATTGAACGGCTTCTTGATGGTCACATTGCTTAGACTGTGACTTGGTGAAACCAGTCGCAATCTTTGTGTCAATATGAGGGATTGTGACAGTGATGTCGTCGCTTCTGGTCTTTAGAGACCGATTGAGAAAAAGAGCATCGAATTTTAGGGGTGGGTTTGTTTGGGGGGGGGGGGGGGGGTCTTTTTTTCCAGGCCTATTATAGGAAATTAAAGGGAGCACGAGGAATCGAAAACAATATTGTTTTCAAATTCCAAAAAATAGTTTTGCAAGGAAAATGTGCAAAAAAAGTCGTTAAAATCATTCCGTATCTGAAGTCTACATAAGAAAATATCATCAGGAACACTGATCACGCTACGTCGATTCGCTCTCGACCCCGTTATTTTCAATCTATTTGCTTTTTTCACTAAAGAAATCATAGATCCACCCACCGTAGGGTGCTGTACAGGTTTTTGAGGCATTTTTGAGGTTATGAAGGTTGCCACACTAGTGCCCCCCGACCAGGCCGTACTGTAACCAGTCGTTTTTTGCTTGCAGGTTCAAAAACCTGGCACATGCGGCTAACCTTTGACAAGTTGCCGGGCGGTTGTAACCTGCACCGCTGCAAACTTTGTGGGAAAATAGTGACGCACATCAGAAACCACTATCACGTGCACTTTCCCGGCCGATTCGAGTGCCCCCTATGCAGAGCCACCTACACTAGAAGCGACAACCTGCGCACTCATTGCAAATTTAAACACCCCCGTTATAATCCGGACACCAGGAAGTTCGATACGACTCCGAAATACGAGGCTGGAGTCGCGCCCACTGCGCCCTCTGGCGTTCAGTTGGCCGGCGACGCTTCCGCCGACTGATTTTGGCTGTACTACTATTTCTATTATCGGGCCATGTGCGATTCTTAGCGGTAGTGACCGGGCGGATGGTTGAACACGGTTGCAATTTGAGAACAATAAGGGGTTTTCAACCAATCCTGGTCCTCGCCGACACGGTTGAACGCTGGAAAATATATTACCAGGTTCGCTTGAAATCTCCTTTCGCCTTTGGGACATTCCAGATCAGATAAACGCTATTCTAGCGGCGCCTTTCATGTTCAACGATCGCGTACTTCCGGTATTCATCAACATTCGGCTGTTATCGGGCGTTTCGGTTCGTCCGAAGTACGACGGACTAATGCCGGAAATGCACGATCGCTGTATACCAGGATACCGAACAAGCAAAGTTTAGGAAATGCGTTGCAAATCTGGAAAATAACTTAAATTGCAACCAAAAACAAAACCTTCCAGTCCTAATTTATTGTACTATATCGTCCCTTCCGATTGGTTATCATTTTCTTTTGCGGAGTTTTGTAGGAGGGGCAAGGGTTCTGTTTTTTCCCTAAAAAACGATTTAAAAAATAAAACGGTGAAAGTGTGTATTAAATACACTGTAAAGCTTTATTAATATCTTCTTTTAAAAAGAAAAAAATAATTTTTCTGTGTGAATTGTTAGTCTCGAACCGGCAAGAGTGACATTTTGAAAATATTTTGACAGAATTCGAAAAAAGTCGGATGTCGCTCCACCATTGTAAGATTTGTTTAAGAAGTTATCACTACTTATGCTTGAACTTGATCGGTTTTGTTCAGCCAGCTGTCACTGATGGCTCCTCTTCTCTCTGGACAGTTGATAGGGCACCTGTCAAAGTCTCGAGATAAATTAAAAACTGAATTGTTGTTATAAATAGTTTTTTTTCCTATTTTCACGGCATTTTCGCCTGTACTTATTGTTTGTCTTTATTACAGATATCTTCTTTTTCATTTTGACAGTTCCATTCCCTCCTAATCGTCACAGGCTCTCGACAGTTAGCGAGACACCTGTCAAAATGTTGAAAGGAACTCGCATAGTATTTAAAACCAATCTAGCATGGAGTAAAAAACAGGTTTTTCCTTATTTTGACGGCATTTTTGCTTCTATTTATTGTTTATTTTTATTACAGATACCTTCTTTTTCATTTTGACAGTTCCATTCCCTTCTAATTGTCACAGGCTCTCGACAGTTAGCGAGGCGCCTGTCAAAATGTCGAAAGGAACTTAATTTGTAATGTTTAAAACAGATCTACTAGCATGGATTAAAATTTAATGGTAAAATATCCCTCCCGTAGTGACAGTTTGTGGTCTCATTGATTGTCCTTGGCTCTTAAGACTTGATAGGGTACCTGTCAAACTGTCGAGGGAAATTTGAAACTGGTTTTTTCCTTATTTTGACGGTATTTTTGCTTCTATTTATTGTTTATTTTTATTATAGATAGATTCTTTTTCATTTTGACAGTTCCATTCCCTCCTAATCGTCACAGGCTCTCGACAGTTAGCGAGGCGCCTGTCAAAATGTCGAAAGGAACTTAATTGTAATGTTTAAAACATATCTACTAGCATGGATTATAATTTAATGGTAATATCCCTCCCGTAGTGACAGTTTGTGGTCTCATTGATTGTCCTTGGCTCTTAAGACTTGATAGGGTACCTGTCAAACTGTCGAGGGAAATTTGAAACTGGTTTTTTCCTTATTTTGACGGCATTTTTGCTTCTATTTATTGTTTATTTTTATTACAGATAGCTTCTTTTTCATTTTGACAGTTCCATTCCCTTCTAATTGTCACAGGCTCTCGACAGTTAGCGAGACACCTGTCAAAATGTTGAAAGGAACTCACATAGTATTTAAAACAAATCTAGTATAGGGTAAAATTTAATTGTGACAGTTTGCTTGCGGTCTCATTGGTTGTCCTTGGCTCCTAAGAGTTCATAGAGCACCTGTCAAACTGTTGAGAGAAACTGAATTTTTTAAACCCAATTTTATTATAACAGTTTTTTCCTTATTTTGACGGCATTTTTGCTTATATTTATTGTTTATTTTTATTACAGATAGCTTCTTTTTCATTTTGACAGTTCCATTCCCTCCTAATTGTCACAGGCTCTCGACAGTTAGCGAGGCACCTGTCAAAATGTCGAAAGGAACTTAATTTGTAATGTTTAAAACAGATCTACTAGCATGGATTAAAATTTAATGGTAATATCCCTCCCGTAGTGACAGTTTGTGGTCTCATTGATTGCCCTTGGCTCTTAAGACTTGATAGGGTACCTGTCAAACTGTAGAGGGAACTTTGAAACTGGATTTTTCAAACCCAATCTTGTTTTTTTCTTATTTTGACTGTATACTCTACTAATTGTTTGTTACAGATACCTTCTTTTTCATTTTGACAGTTCCATTCCCTCCTAATTGTCACAGGCTCTCGACAGTTAGCGAGACACCTGTCAAAATGTTGAAAAGAATGTAGGTTTTGGAAATTTACCCGACTTATCTTTTAATTTTGCCAATGTTTAAAACCCAATTGTTAGATTTTTGTGTTTGGTTAAGCAGCTGTCAAAATATGTTTAAAATATCATTTTGTCATTAATATTGCACCAGTTAGTCCTCGGTGACTCGTACAATTGCAAGACAAAATTGTTGCGCAACGAAAGTTGCAAGTGTTCAAGCGGTTTTAGAGAAGAAACCTAATCTTTCCCCCCTCACAAGACTTCCAAACATATAATTTAAAAAAAAGTATAATATACATATTTATAACTATAAATAACTTGTCTATAGATATATGGAAAATCTTTTGAAATGCAATAAGGATCTACTCTATTCTAGTCTGTACAATCAATATATTTTACTGTTGATTCTTGTTTGTTACATTATATAGCTTAAAGCAAGGGATTTTATGAAAATCCACGTTTTTTCCGCGTTTATATGAACTATACCTTGAAAATTGCTGCAAGTAGTTTTAAAATAAAAGACATTAGGCGTGCCGATATCGATACGAAGTAAAATATTTTTTATATGAAGACAGAACTTGTTTTCTACATGCATGTGTTTCGTAATGACGTGGTAATATTTTAGAGTGTGATTACTTTGGTCATTTCCCATATGAACGTCATAAAATGCATAAAGAATAACGCTATGAAGTATTAAGCACGTCATTCAGGAACACCCTGTATACAAAAATCTGTTGACATCTTTAAGCATAAAAATGCAATTTCACTTTGTCCAATTATAGGAAACACACCGTATATATGGGTTCAAACGGCCTATAAGGTATAACAAAACAGATATAAGACGTTCTCGTTAAAATAGGTTATGTTTTAGTCCTGTACTGACAAAAAACATAGGTTGGTTTTGCTCTGTACTGGCAACGAAGAAGATAGGTTATGTTTTCATCCTGTACTGACATCTGTCAGGGTAAATATACACATAAATGATGGCGATTAGTTTCTTGTTTGTTTTTGATGATTAGAACGTCTTATTTTGTGACTTTTAAAATCTTTATAGACCGATAAATCCGTACGAGTATTTCTTAATTTCTTCGTTCAATTTCATAAATATTTCGCATCGTTTATTAAACAAAAAACAAATCTATTCAGTTCTATGTAAAAAGGCTTGTGTAAATTAAGATATACATACATACATACATGAAAAAAAGTAAATTATATATAATATCGTGTAATATACGTACGGGGATGTTTTTGAACAAGTTTTTATATTAAAAAAAAAAGAGTCTGTGATTATATTTCGGACGTTTCGAACGAAAATAGGATTTATTATGGGTGAATTCAAGATATTAGTGTATAATAATATTTTAAAATAACGGGTCTGTTTCAATATTTTTGAAAATATTTTGTAACGATACGTGTGGACGCAATCAATACCCCCATGAAATCGAGGGTTTGACGACGTCGTTTTAAGGCTTCTTCAAGGCCCTGACTAGTCATTCCTCCAACCCTAGGTGGTTCCCCGCCTCTCGAGCACCCCCACTTTTGGTGAAAACAGGAGATGGGGCTCACCAATCAAGGATCTAGGGGTCGCGTTATGACGAATCAGAAACCTCTTTGTTTTATTTATACAGGGTGTAAAAAAGTCGTCGTACACCATTGGGATTTCGGGAACAAAGTCGATTAAATTGGGGCAAAGTTGCTTACTTATGGGCTCGATAATAAAAATTGAAATTGAAAGATACGAAAATAAGTCACTCTTAATAAAAAAGCTTGTCTAGAAAATACGATTCATCATAAGAAACTTCAATTTTTTTATACAGGGTGGGTAAAAACTGCAATAATGTTATTTTGCTTAAGAGTGAACATACTTTATTTTCGAACATACGAAAAAAAGTCACTTTTAATAAACGTTTTTACTTAAACAATGAATAGGTGATACTTGTTGTCAATGTCTGTATTTAATGAAGTAATAATAATACGAACATTTTTATTAGCATGAAAAGAATACGATAACGATTTCATAATTCAAAAACTCCACCCCCATACTCGACACATTTTTCTAATTGCTTTCTCAAATAAGTGAAAGAATTTCTGATTTCTTCCTGAGATATCGATTGGACAGCCCGGATAATTCTGCCCTTCAGCACTTCAATACCATTTGGTATTGCGGTTGCAAAACAATTTGTTTTAAACGGCCCCATAAAAACATATCGGCCAAGGTTAAGTCGGGACTTCTTGGGGGCCACAAAACTGGGCCATTCCTGCCAATCCACCTTGGACCAAATCTGCGGTCAAGCCATTCTCTAACCTCACGAGCGAAATGGGCTGGACAACCATCTTGCTGAAAATACATATTTTGTCGAAAATTTAATGGTAGATTTTCGAGTTCATCATTGAAAAATGTATCCAGCATTTCTAAATATGATAATCTAGTGCACGTGTTTCAAAAAAATATGGCCCTATAATGTCATGGATGGATATCGCACACCACACGTTCACTTTTGTGAAATATTGTCTTCTCGTCATAATTCTGAATTCGGGATTTTCTAAAGACCAGTACCTAACGTGCTGGGTTGCAACGGTTCCATTTGTTGAAAATGTACTTTCATCAGAAAACATGATACATTTATAAAAGTCAACATTTCCACTTAAAATGTTGTCTCCTATCCACAGGCAAAAATCAAGTCGTTTCGCGTCGTCTCCCTCTTCCAATCTTTGATTAAAGTGCGGTTTATACGGATACAATTTATTTCCTTTAAGGATCTTCTGAATTTTACTTTTTTTCACAACTGCCAACTGAGTAACATGATTTCTAAGGGAGGTCATAGGATTTTCTTCAACAGAATGAAGACTGTAGCAGCATCATCATGGTCGTATTTCTTCTTTTTTTTTTTGAGGTCCAACACCGAGCCAGTTCTCTTGAACTTTTCTATTAACTTGCAGATTGCCATCCTAGTTATTGCGATTCCTACAAATTTCTCGGTAAATTGTTCCATGACGTAGCGGTATGAAACTCGACCATCCCCATAACATTGTATTATAAAAACTCTTTGTTCAGTAGATAGCATTTCTACTTAAATAATAACTTCATTAACTAAGACATTGACAACAAGTACCTATCACCTTAAGTGCCTTTATTATTTTAACTAGGTCCACCAGTCAGAGGTGTGCCAGAGAATACTTTTTGGGAAATAAACCTTTTAATGAATTGTTCTACTTCGGTTTGTTGTGTAAAAAACATATTCATTAAAAGTGACTTTTTTTCGTATCTTTCAAAATAAAGTATGTTTACTCTTAAGCAAAATAACATTTTTGCAGTTTTTACCCATCCTGTATAAAAAAATTGAAGTTTCTTATGATGAATCGTATTTTCTAGACAAGCAAAAACTTTTATTAAGAGTGACTTTTTTTGCGTATCTTTCAATTTTTAGTCCATTTGTCCTCTTGTAAACCCCATCCGTGGACATACTGTATACAGGGGCTTTCAAAATATTTGGAAAAATCTAAAATTTTGCGTTTCGATTTGACTTTGCTTGGCCGATATTTACACAACTTTGGCCCCCAATTTAACCGACTTCGTGTCTCTTACCGTTCCCGAGATCTCCTCAATGGCGACGGACGAATTTGTTACGCCCCTGTCTCCAATAAGTTCTAAATTCGCTTAGATGAAACGGGCCCTTTGCTTACAATCCCGTCCGCTCCTAATACGAAAAAATATAAAAGGGACTTAGAAAGTAAAATGCGACGTTTCGCCTTTTTAGAGTTCTTCTAGCCCCCCCATAGACAAATCGTTTTGTACCAAATACTCAGTGGATGAAAGTCTGGCTACAGGAAGGAAGTTAAACGGTTCCTGATATCCTAGAGTGTTGTATATTTAGAGCGCAGGATGTTCGGGTTTGTTCATTGCTCCTTGTTTATCTCAGTCTCTAACTTATTGTTTAATCTCTTTTTTGGGGGAATTTTTTTTGAGTTTGATTTTTTGAAAAAAAATTTTGGAAAAATCTTTTTTTTTTTTTTGTTTTTTTGGAAACAATCTGGCTTAATTTGTTTAAATAACTTAATTTTTTTCCCCCGGAAAAATAATTGCCAAACTAACTAGATTTTATTGTAAAATAAGTGCAATTTTATATATATTTTTTAAATATGTTATTACCTCATCATCTCAATTATTAAATATATATTTAAGAATTACTAATTATTATTAGGATTAGGAATCTCGACTTTTAAATGGCAAGACGCATGCCTATTCGTGGATGTGTTCAAGGACATGGGTCGTTAAAAATCGTGCGATCACCAGTTGACCACTCGCAGCCTGGTCCCGGGAAATTTTATAAATCAGGCAATCCCGTTCATTGGGCGGTTCGACTGAATTTCAAATTTTCGTGCTATTTATGCTGTCGAGGGGAGGATGTCCCATTCGTGAGACTTTCTGGGGGATATTACAATTATTATTCAAACAAAACGAAAGATGCCAGTGTCAAATTTGTCATGGTTTTCTCAGTTTTCAATCTACAGGACGATTTTGAAAAACGTAACTCGTAACTTATAGTGGAGTCGTCCTGGCGAAATAAACGGCTCGAAAATCGAGTACTTTTTTACCCCAATCGATACAGTAGGATCCCCACGACATTCTGAAATGATTTATGTATGACGCCGCATGGGGAGTGGGGGGGGGGGGGGGGGGTTACGCCCCGTAAATCTAACCTACAACGGCAAATTGAAAATAACTCGGCCGGTTTTGATGCTACAAAAACAATTGAAGAGCTTGACAGAGCGCGTAAGCTCGAATAAACCCGATCCCGATATCTCGATGAGTTCGCGAATTAACGCGATTGTCAACTGCAAAAACAATAAAATTTAATTAATTATATCTCGAGAAGAGGCGGAGTTGAGGCACAATTTTTTCGCGAATTAACGGGTGATACCGAGTACTTTGATGGGCCGGAGGCTGGGGTTGATGGGGCAATTAGGAGGGGAGTAAGGGGGATTGGAATTTTTTTACATAAATGCTAATAAGTAGTTTATTAATCGAGCTACGGGGATCAGGCCGGATTCAACTTGTTAATTTTTTTATCAGCTACGAGGTGGGATTGGCGCAGAATTTTTATTTTCCCAAATGCGCGCTGGGCCATCTCCGAAAATACTTTAGATATTATGTTTAATTTTGGTATGCGTTAATAGGATATAGAACCTCAAATTTTAGTTACAAAAGTTATTCAATTGTTCCACCAGTGGCGTCGCTGCAAAATTTTGTTTTATAAAAATTGTTGGAGTGGGCAATTCGATGCGAAGACGGGGCGGAAACATGCCTTTTAATTTTTATTTTCGCAAATGAAATGAAAAAAAATTATCATTAATTATTTTATCAATGTTAAAAATAATGAGTTTCAATATGAATTTAGTGGTTTTAATCAAGAACGGTGCGTTTGACGAGAAAAACTCAAGAGACCGTTTTCATGGAGAATTGAACAGGCCAATCAGAAAAATATCCACATGGAAAAATATCAGTGGCGTACCATCTTCTTTGTAAAAAATATCAAAGGACATGTTCGCAGCGACGCCACCGGTGGAACAATTGAATAACTTTTCTAACTACAATTTGTGGTTCTATATCCTATTAACACATACCAAAATTAAACATAATATCTAAAGTATAATTCGGAGATGGCCCAGCGCGCATTTTGGAAAATAACAGTTTTTGGCCAATCCCACCTCGTAGCTGATAAAAAAATTAACAAATTGAATCCGGCCTGATCCCCGTAGCTCGATTAATAAACTACTTACTAGCATTTATGTAAAAAAAAATTCCAATCCCCCTTACTCCCCTCCTAATTGCCCCACCAGCCCCAGCCTCTGGCCCATCAAAATACTCGGTATCACCCGTTAATTCGCGAAAAAATTATGCCTCAACTCCGCCCCTTCTCGAGATATGATTAATTAAATTTTATTGTTTTTGCAGTTGAAAATGGCGTTAATTCGCGAACTCATTGAGATATCGGGATCGGGTTTGTTCGAGCTTACGCGCTCTGTCAAGCTCTTCAATTTTGCCTTTTACATTTTGTTTTTTGTCGCATCAAAACCGGCTGAGTTATTTTCAATTTCCCGTTGTAGGTTAGATTTACGGGTCTGTTCGGGTTTTTGCCATCTGACAGAATTAAAGCGATATTCTGCTGTGAAAAAAAATAACCTTTAAGCTGCATTGGACAATTTTTGGTCGTGTGATGTTTAACGATGCCGTAAAAACGCAAACCTTAACATTAGACACTTTTAAATTCAACAATGTCTAATTATTAACTTTCGGCGGCCTTTTAGATAGAAAAATTTACAGTGTCACAAAATTGCATCGACGTATGAATTTGTAGGGTATTCGTTTCGCTTGAGACCCAAAATAACTTAAGTTAGTATACGGGGTGATAGAAAATAACAGGGGCAACATCTCGAATGTCATTGACAAAATAAGCAGGGTGGACTTAATTAAATGAAAGTACCAAGAACATTATTAGTTTTTAGGTGCATAGATATTTTTATGATATGATATCCCACCCTGTATATTTTCGTATGATTTTATTGCCTTTTTAATACTACAGTGCTTGCAAAATAATATTTAATTAAAGTGCAATATTAAACAATTATAATTACGTAAATAGAAAATACCCCGATATGGTTGTATATTTAAAATTTTATTATTATATTGTTTCTATGCTATTTTCCAGTCTCCACCCTGTATAAATGAAGCTTATCGATTTTTTTTAACCGTTTTTCGGGTTCTGTAAGAGAGATACCATTATTTTCTTCAGATATAGTACCTTTATTGTACATAAAATACTTACATATTGAAGCTATGGAAACAAATGTTTAAAGGCGTGTTTTTTTTTAGTTTTTTGCTGAAATATCGTTTATTTGGAAATATTAGAAGAATTTTAGGTATTCGTAATGATATTCGCTATTTTATACAGGGTGTCCCATAACTAATGGTACACAGGAAAACTGCAGATTCCTTGGGTAAAAATACTGCGATTTGGCCATACTTAGTTTACTCCAATAGCTTCAATTTTCCTAAATAACTTATTTCTGAATCAATATTTTTGCACACAATTTTGTGACTAGGGTTCTTTTGGGGAAAGAAATTTGAATTTGTTAATAATTTTGATGTAGATTATAGGGGGCGCTCTCTGCGGTACTCTGGATACATAAAAAGAAATGTAACTTTTTCGTGCCTTAGTATAATTATGTTTTTAATAAAAATATCAGTTTTTCCGTCATTTTTAAGCAATAAAGGTATACTTTGTAAATGTCGCTCCGACTAACCGTTTTCGAGATATTTTCAATTACAATTTCTAATGCGCCCGTTTAAATTTTGATTTGTAAATGTGAAATTTGTCACAGTAGGCTTTGGTAGAAACAAATACAATGAAAGCACTTTGAAACCTCATTTCTGTCAAAGTTTATTTTCATTTGTCAGCATTGTGGGTGTTTTTAAGGAGTTTTTGAAGATACTGTTATCAATGATTAAACTAAAAATGCCGCGACATAACTGTTTTCTAACGGAAAAATGCGAGACATGGTATGTTTATACGCACAAGAAAATTTTAAAAGACGCGGGGGGGGGGGGGGGGGGGGGCACATCGGCGGTATTTGGAAATGTATCCAAATAGAATTCAGCCAGATTTTAAAATTTTTAGAAGCCTATAAGACAGACTGGGTGAAACAGGATCCTTGCGTCCAAAACGTAATAGTGGAGCATTTTTAGTTTAATTTTTGATAACAGTATCTTCAAAAACTCCTTAAAAACACCCAAAATGCTGACAAATGAAAATAAACTTTGACAGAAATTTGGTTTCAAAGTGCTTTCATTGTATTTGTTTTTACCAAAGCCTACTGTGACAAATTTCACATTTACAAATCAAAATTTAAACGGGCGCATTAGAAATTATAATTGAAAATATCTCGAAAACGGTTAGTCGGAGCGACATTTACAAAGGATACCTTTATTGCTTAAAAATGACGGAAAAACTGATATTTTTAATAAAAAACATAATTATACCGAGGCACAAAAAAGTTACAGTTCTTTTTATGTATCCAGAGTACCGCAGAGAGCGCTCCCTACAATCTACATCAAAATTATTAACAAATTCAAATTCCTTTCCCCCAAAAAACCCTAGTCACAAAATTTTGTGCAAAAACATTGATTCAGAAATAAGTTATTTAGGAAAATTGAAAATTAAATTTTTACTTGGACACCCTGTATCTCGGTTATTACCAGCTATTGAACTAAACTAAGTATGGCCAAATCGCAGTATTTTTACCCAAGGAATCTGCAGTTTTCCTGTGTACCATTAGTTATGGGACACCCTATATACATAGAGAAGTTTTTAGGGTCAACAAAAAAAATTAGAATTTTTTTTTTTAACGAAAATTTTACGCATGTAATTTTATAAAAATGAGATATTGACTTGAAACTAAAAATTGGCATATTAAGAAATTGTTGGATGAAGAAAATCCGCTAGAATGTGATATGATAAGAAAGTGTTGGTGCTAGAAGCAACCTATTTTGTGCAATATTATTATAATTTTTTACATACATATTCATTTTTAGTAATTTATGCTGAGACATTTCTAAATATATAACATATTTTAATGAAATAGGGTATATTTACCAAACAAATGGATAATAGGTCACTTCGAGCGTTCCTGGTCCAAAAACTTGCAATTTTTCAGTGCATTTTCATATCACATAGCGAGCTGTGAAAGTGGTGTTTTCCGCACTTCGTGGCTAAGTACCTCTTCGTTTCAATGATTCAAAGGTATCTCCGTTATTGTTAGTGCTATCAAAAAAGTAATGTAGATGTCATGTGGTCTTTTTGGGTCAAACTTAAAATGGTAAAATCAAAATTAGAAAATTTTCGCTCGCTTAAGAGATACGGGGGGAAATCAAAAAATTGACACTTTCAAAATTCCTCTATATTTTCTTAGTTAAAAGAGATACAGACAAATGTTTTATACAGAGGTTTCTTTATATTGATTGTTGAATAATCTGCCGTGTTCAGAATAAGTATACGTGGTCAGGTAAAAAAGTTATCGGACCTAACCTCATTTTTTTAAATGGAACACCCTGTATATTTTAATCTGAAAGATACTATTTTAAATTCTTCTTTCAAATATATAACAGACCATGGATGATATTGGTTTCCTAGGCGATTTATTTAAACTTTATTACTTTGAAACGAGATAAAAGATTCAGATACAGGTATCAAATTTTTCACAATGTTGATAGGTCATTTTCGCAAATGCATTTGAAAGGAGAATTTAAAATAGTATCTTTTTAGATTAAAATATACAGGGTGTTCCATTTAAAAAATTGATGTTAGGTCCGATAACTTTTTTCCCCGACCCCGTATACTTATTCTGAAAACGGCAGCTTATTCGACAATCAATATAAAGAAACTTATGTATAAAACTTTTTTCTGTAGCTCTTTTAACTAAGAAAATATACGGTAATTTTGAAATTGTCAATTTTTTGATTTTCCCCCGTATCTCTTAAGCGAGCGAAAATTTTCTAATTTCGATTTTACCATTTTAAGTTTGACCCAAAAAGAGCACATGACACCTACGTTACTTTTTTGATAGCACTTACAATTACGGAGATACCCTACAAGAAAGTGTCGAACATGGGATACCCTGTACTGTGTATAAAACTTTATAGTTTCTGGTTTTTCAATTAAATTAATATCTAAAGAAAACAAATTTAAACTGATCTGAACTGAATGGGTTGCCTAGCAAATCCCTGTGACTGATTTTTTATATTTACCATTAAAATAAAACCTGTAAAACATCCCCACAATTAAAAAAGAAGACAAAATATATATAATTAGCAGCACTGCACTAGTGAGCTTTACCCCACCCCGGTTCGCTCCACGGGATCCGATAGTTTGTTAGTTTAACTTACGGTCAAATTGGGTCGTCTGTTAAAATACAGTTGTTCGAAAAGTATTTTTCAACACCCGTGTAAGAAGAAAAATGTTACACAATTTGATCGTTATGATCCGATAAAAGTTCGTTTGTTTGGTAAATTATACAACGAGCAATTCGGTTATTATACTTTGGTTTACTATAAAAGGGTTGCGGATGTTTTTGATAAATACATTATATTATACAATTTTATTATATTAAATCGGCTTGCGTCGATTAAAATCGAATATTTCTTTTACACATTTTTTATAAATATACAATTTATATTACATTTATTAGAATTTTCTTCTAACCGCTGATAGAACGAAAAAATTACGTATCGAATCCTACTGAATAATGACATTTTAAGAGAAACATACTCTTATGTGAGATCAACCACTTGTCCTTGCCGGTTTCGACTCCTCGGGTATCATCAGCACGGCCGCGTTTCGGGATTGTAACCTGCCAGATTGTCTGATGAAACCTAAGGGGGACGAAACCGATCATGGTATAGCAGTATGGTTTCTTAAGGTACCATTATTGAGTAGTTGACCCATTATTTTTCTATTGGAAATAAACTCGTGGACAAAATTAATGCAACATCATAAATTTCCCATATTTTTGATGCTTTTTCTTTTCTGAATTTATGATCCGATTTGAATGATTTTTTTTGCATTGTAGGTTGGTTCCTTGACAATGTCATATTTTTCGCTGTTTATGATAAAAAATTAATTTTCGATTTATACTGGGTGTACTAAAAATGCTATGTTTTTCTCCGAAAATTCGCATCACCCTGTGGAGTATATTAGCAACCGAAGCATATTGCAGTTGACATTAAACGGTAGGTCCATCTTTCCCCAACATTTTCTTTTTTTGGTTTACTTCATTATCTCTGTTATTAAAGGAGATACACCGTTTTATAGCGTAACATGTTTTTATAGACTTTAATATTCAACACATTCATTGTTAAATGTTTTCAAGTAGACTATGGACTTTTTCTGACATTGCAAGCGATGTGTCAGCAGATGTTGTGTTTTAAAGTTACAAAGGTCAAATAAAATTCGCCATACTGATAAAAACTGTTCGGAAACTGCTTATTAAACGTTCGTTTCGTATGCCCTACTTGAAAACATTTAACAATGAATGTGTCGAAAATTAAAGTCTATAAAAACATGTTACGCTATAAAACGGTGTATCTCCTTTAATAACAGAGATAATGAAGTAAACCAAAAAAGAAAATGTTGGGGAAAGATGGACCTACCGTTTAATGTCGACTGCAATATGCTTTGGTTGCTAATATACTCCACAGGGTGATACGAATTTTCGGAAAAAAACCATAGCATTTTTAGCAAACCCAGTATAAATCGAAAATTGAATTTTTATCATAAACAGCGAAAGCTATGACATTGTCAAGGAATCAACCTACAATGCAAAAAAAATCATTCAAATCGGATCATAAATTCAGAATAAAAATAGCATAAAAAATATGGGAAATTTATGATGTTGCGTTTTTTACTTATTGGGCGTAACCAATTTTTCTGCCTAAAAATTTACAGTGATTTGTTCATAAGATTGGACAGCATTAAAACTGTTTAGTCTCTCGTTAAAATATATCTTCTTCAGCCGGGTCCTGACCAAATGAGCGGGCGGTAGCAAGATCATGCTCATATGAAAGCTCACGTGGCCATTCATATAAACATTTTCTTGCTCCTTTTTTTTGGCCGGCTTTTCCACTTAAAATCACTGAACTCTTCGAATCAAAAGCCGCATGAAATAAATTCGTAATCAAAAAGTCTATGCTTGTCAGGCGTGGTATTAATATCAAATACCAATATGGAAAATTATTATTTCCAGACCACCCGCTGATCCTTATACAATAAGGGCGTATTTTTGTCTACACAGTAGCACTTTAAAATACTATTTCAGATTGAATGGTACTACCAAGAAAAGGAAGCCTCTCCATTGATAGGATGCAACCACCTGTAGACCTGTTTCGACGAGAACAAATAAGTTCGAAACCGGTCTACAGGTGGCTGCATCCTATCAATGGAGAGGGCTTCCTTTTCTTGGTAGTACCATTCAATCTGAAATAGTATTTTAAAGTGCTACTGTATAGACAAAAATACGCCCTTATTGTATAAGGATCAGCGGGTGGTCTGGAAATAATAATTTTCCATATTGGTAACTGAACAATAAATATTTTTAATGCTGAAACACTGATTTGCCCAATGATAACTATCCTTTTCTTTCTCTCGTAGACGTGTAGATCATTTAAACTACTAGGTATTGACAAAGATACGATGTCTACGAAGAGTGATATCGCAACTTTTTGTTCGAAAATTTGACAATCACGTGATTTGTAGTATAAATAGTACGACCTATCGCGTGCCTGTCAAAAAATAATGATCAAAGAGTTGGTGTTCGCGAACGTAGGAAGAAAATGTAATGCCGATCTCTACAAATCGTGGTATTGCTTATTAGATCTTCATCGACTGCCGTATACTTCGATCGAATAATCATAATTACCTACCGTTCTACAAATATTTCGATAACGTCAATTGATTGATTAACTTTTGTGCCAACTATTTTACATTTACTATATCATCGTTAATGCTCATACTATACTTGTGGTTTTTTTAAACCTATATGCCGTGACCAAGATATGGAGGGCCCGTACAGGGATCTCGGAAACCGTAAGAGATACGAAAAAACCGAAATTCTGAAAAGTCGTTTTATTTTTTTCCTGGGGTTTTTGAGATCGAAGTAAATTGCACTTTTACATTGCCACTTTTTCCGCTCTATCTAACAGCGTTAATTGTTTTGTAATCCGACGAGTCGTCTTCGAAGGGCCATTATCAACTTTCTTTTTTTAAATACGGTCCTGCTTTCCTGATATTGGAATTTGAGAGCTTTTTCTCTTCCGAATACAACGATGTATGACTCATTAAACCACAATGTGTCATACATCGTTGTATTCGGAAGAGAAAAAGCTCTCAAATTCAAATATCAGGAAAGCAGGACCGTATTTAAAAAAAGAAAGTTGATAATGGCCCTTCGAAGACGACTCGTCGGATTACAAAACAATTAACGCTGTTAGATAGAGCGGAAAAAGTGGCAATGTAAAAGTGCAATTTACTTCGATCTCAAAAACCCCAGGAAAAAAATAAAACGACTTTTCAGAATTTCGGGTTTTTCCGGATATATCCGGAACTACTGAGAATTTTAAAACTTTCTAAACGGCATATTGTTAGGCACGTAAATGCGCAACTTTACCTCCATTTAACCGACTTCGTATCTCTTACGGTTTCCGAGATCCCTGTACTGGCCCTCCTTATCTTGGACACGCTGTATTTTTCCTCGATATATTTTAACTTGTTCACATGCATAAAGCAGGCGCGTGTTTTTTCAAAATTTTAGTCGTCAAAAGTGATTTGTTTACGTAAATATACAGGGTGTGAATTTAAACACTTCCCACTTTGAGTATCTGGCTTGGCGGTGGGAAGTAAAAATTCATATAAAAATTCTCATTTCTGAATCTCCTGAAATGTAAAATATTCGCCCTCGACTCGCCCCGAACAAGTTAAAAAATATACCCACTTTAAAAGCTTTTTTAACACGAACATTTTTTACCTATATAAATAATAAGAAATACTACTACATCGTTACTTAATTCAAGTTAAGTTTATAATTATTAGTGTTTGAATTTATAATATTGAATCATATAGTCTAAGATAACGAATTACTTGAATTCTTTTGAAGCATTTAATGTATTTTATTATTTTTTATTAAAAATGGTGTGTTTCAAAATGATGGTTTTTATTTGAACCTCTTTTTACTAAAATAATTTCAAGTCAATACAGCTAAAAAAAAGTACAGTAAAAAATTAGTGATTCTGAAGTGAAATATATTTTTTAATCTACCGGCTAATACTGTACTAATAATAACGATTGTCCTGCGCCTGGATCAGGTATGTATCATCATAACACCTTCGTCTCGAGTTTTATACAATTTTTGGCAGTTTCACTATCCCAAAATGTTTGTGTTCGTTATATTTGTTCTAATTGCACTCTTGAATCATCTACGTTCATCCGAAACAAATATCATCCACATGGAAAAGTGTCAGTGGGCGATCAGGGGAAGGAAAAAGTACATAATAAGATCGAATTAGAATATCATATAGGGCAGGTTACAATAAGAAATTACTTTAAACGAGCCACAAAAATAAGTTATTTCTTTTTTCAAATAATTTATATGTTAAAACACGTTCAGAGATTTTTTGATAGCATTTCTGACTAATTTTCTGACCAAATGTTTCTAAACAGTTAAAAACTAAATATCTACGTTTTCAGTCAGTTGACCATGGAATCAATTTTATAAAATAGAACAGAATTGATGTTTTTATGGAAGAAACGTATTTCCTCTTTAATTTGTTAAATAATATGTGAAAAACATTATTAACATCGAAAGAATAACTTACTAGTAATATACTAATCTACAAACAAAATTAATTGAAAAGTTGTTCAATGGTTCAATTTAGGGAAAATACGTTTATAGAAATGCATTGAACAAACCGGAGGTCATATTGAACAATTTTTCAAATAATTTTTTTTCTAGATTATTATTTCGTTCAAATATCATTTATGTTTCGTTTTATACAATACATGTTTCCATGGCTAACTGATAATTAAACATTGTGATATTCAGTTATTAACTGCTTAGAAACATTTGATCAGAAAATTAGTTATAAATGGTTAATCGAGTGAAATATCAAAAAATCTCTTAACATATATAAGAATATATTGCGACTTGTTTAAAGTAACTTCCAATGTTAATCTGCCCTGTATGCTGTTCTAATTTTTCGATCCTATTATGTATTTTTAAATTAATTTTACGAGAGAGGGTGTCCTATAACTAATGGTACACAGGAATACTGCAGATTCCTTGGGTAAAAATACTGCGATTTGGCCATACTTAGTTTACTCCAATAGCTGGTAATAACCGAGATACAGGGGTGTCCAAGTAAAAATTTAATTTTCAATTTTCCTAAATAACTTATTTCTGAATCAATATTTTTGCACAAAATTTTGTGACTAGGGTTTTTTGGGGGAAAGGAATTTGAATTTGTTAATAATTTTGATGTAGATTATAGGGGGCGCTCTCTGCGGTACTCTGGACACATAAAAATAAATCTAACTTTTTTGTGCTTAGTATAATTATGTTTTTATTAAAAATATCTGTTTTTCCGTCATTTTTAAGCAATAAAGGTATACTTTGTAAATGTCGCTCCGACTAACCGTTTTCGAGATATTTTCAATTACAATTTCTAATGCCCCCTTTTAAATTTTGATTTATAAATGTGAAATTTGTCACAGTAGGCTTTGGTAAAAACGAATACAATGAAAGCACTTTGTAACCTCATTTCTGCCAAACTTTATTTTCATTTGTCAGCATTGTGCGTGTTTTTAAGGAGTTTTTGAAGATACTGTTATCAAAAATTGAACCAAAATACCGCCGATGTGCCCCGCATCTGTTAAAATTTTCTTGTGCGTATAAACATACCATGTCTCGCATTTCTCGGTTAGAAATCAGTTATGTCGCGGCATTTTTAGTTCAATTTTTGATAACAGTATCTTCAAAAACTCCTTAAAAACACCCACAATGCTGACAAATGAAAATAAACTTTGACAGAAATGAGGTTTCATTGTATTTGTTTTTACCAAAGCCTACTGTGACAAATTTCACATTTACAAATCAAAATTTAAACGGGCGCATTAGAAATTGTAATTGAAAATATCTCGAAAACGGTTAGTCGGAGCGACATTTACAAAGTATACCTTTATTGCTTAAAAATGACGGAAAAATTGATATTTTTAATAAAAACATAATTATACTAAGGCACAAAAAAGTTACATTTCTTTTTATGTATCCAGAGTACCGCAGAGAGCGCCCCCTATAATCTACATCAAAATTATTAACAAATTCAAATTCCTTTCCCCCAAAAAACCCTAGTCACAAAATTTTGTGCAAAAATATTGATTTAGAAATAAGTTATTTAGGAAAATAGAAAATTAAATGTTTACTTGGACAGCCTGTATCTCGGTTATTACCAGCTATTGAACTAAACTAAGTATGGCCAAATCGCAGTATTTTTACCCAAGGAATCTGCAGTTTTCCTGTGTACCATTAGTTATGGGACACCCTGTATAATAAATGTGACATGTTGACATTAACGCGCTCTGATATAATATATCATTAAGGAACCCCCTGTGTATACATTTACAACCACAAGAGTGTAATTGAATATTAAATCGATTAGAAATTTATATAGCCAAGAATTGTTTAAAACGCACCAGTCCCATCTGCGCGCTTCCCACAAACCTAACCTCGCTTTTTGTTTCAGACGTCAAATGCTACAAAGTATCGCAACTGTTCGAGCGAGTGGGCACGATGGACGAGCGAAGACGGTGCGTGTTGTGCGGTAAGATTGTTAGTAACACGAGGAATCACTATTACGTACACTTTCCCGGACAATACACGTGTACGCACTGTCCGGCCGTGTACACCAGGAGCGACACGCTTTTGCTGCATATGAGGACGAAACATCCGACCGTTGCTTAGCTAATGTGTTTCTAGGGTAAGGTAGAGTAACGGCTGGATGGCGGGAGCGCGTCGACAAGTTTGTGGTGTTGCATTTTGGGTACTATCTTGTTTACACACTGCTGTCGTTTACCCTACATAGGATATATTTATTTTTGCTAACAATATCTGTATGTTGTGTATTAGTATAGTATGAAAAATTGCCTATTCTAGAAATCATCGGAAATACAGGGTGTTATGGAAATGACGTATTATATTTAAACCGGCAAATCTCGAAATGAAAATAATATGAAGAAAAATAACCATAAATGGCGCTTTGAATTATTAAGCGAAATATACACTTTATATGAAATCTCAAAATTTACGTGGCCGCTCCTGAGGCCCTTCGCAATCAATATTTTATTGAGGCAGTCTCCAGGTTAAAAAGAGGTTAGCGCATTATAGGCGATGTTGTCATATTGCAGCACATAATTCTAAACGCACGTGTTCAGTTTTTGACAACAAGACGTCTTTGACGCGCGCTATCACTTTTTTTTCAAACGTTTTAGACAAATAAAACTACAATTTGAAGGTACATACTCTCTTACCTTCGATCTTATTTTAAAATAATCCGTTTTATAATTAAATTCCATAAAATAATGAAACACAAAAAGTATGTTTTTCAACAGAACCAACGGTAGATAAAATCACACAAATTTGAAATCACATCACAACATTTATTATTATGAATTATTTCACAACAACAAAAAATCGGGCAATACAACTAACAAAACGTTTAATATTCGTATACGTCGAGCACGTGGCACTCTCGACGTCGCGGAACCAACGTCGTTCCACTCCCGAGTCTCGAAGCATACTGAAGTATGAAGGGCGCGCGGCCAGTATTGAATCAAGGGCGATACACGCGGTGTGATCTGACAACACTGTTAGTATACTCTAGTGACCCACATTGTTGCTAAGTGAATCCAGATGGAACGGCGCGTGGGTAAAAAGGGTTTTTACCTTAGTATTTAGATATTCGATTTTAAAAAAAAGTATGTAGACTTTCTCTAGGGCTCCCTAGGAGTCACCCATTTAAATATAATAAGTCATTTCTATAACACCCTGTATAATTGCCGGCAAAGGTACAATTAGCGATTGCAATACGGCCTTTATAAATTATGTTGAATTTGCCGATTGTTATGTCATGTCACAAATCCAAAAATTTAACTTTTTGAAAAAAAATTGGTTTTCTTTCATCGATATTCTGTTCTGCTAGAATATAGGCATTATATTGTACTATACTTCTATAACAACCCTGGGGTTTGTCGTCTGTGATGCTCGAGAATGCACTAAATTCTCTGGATTTGGATTTTGTCGGTTACATTCTCTCGATGGAACAAAAATAATTAAAAAAAAAATCGAGGTACCTTTTTTAATTAGGCGGCTTTCCATTCTTATGTCGTCCGAGTTGAGAAAGTGCGATCTTGTCGTACCACAAACGAACAAACCGTCGATGTATAATGTAATAATGCTCATGTGTCAAAAAAAAGTGTTCATGTAATCACATTTAGCCAAAGATCGTTTATTTATGTGAAATTTTATTTTATTATAAATTTCCTAGTCCGTTTTACCAGAAACAGAAAAGAATTAGAAAAAAACAAATGACAGAGCTGTCACGTAGTACAGAATTCACATTGCTATATTTTATTTCGCAACCGGTGCAATCATTTTTTACTCCTAGTCCAAATATACACCCCCGAAGAAGTCAACGTTTTTGCGAATGTACAGATAGCCAAATTTCTATAACTTAAAAATACTCCATATACTTTGTAATGTAAAGAAAGTAGCGTACTTTTTTTAAGGATACTGTACATAATATACAACTTATGAATAGTGTACAATTTTTAAGTCTCACGTAGCGTTTAAATATGTGTCAATTCTACACTTACTATATATATATACCGTTGAACCGGGGAAAGAATGCACGTGCTTCATCACCTGTAACAGTACGATTCAAATCGAGTTTATGTAGATCAAATACAACAAACCCGCGTCAGCAGCGAATGGACGTGATTAACATCATGAAGGTCGTACAAGGTTAATGACTTAAATACGTGGCAACTAGACTGGGTAGACAACTGTCGTAACTGTTTATGTTTACAAAACAAAATCTGCTTCTTACCTACTAGATCCTTTTTAATCTTTGCTAAGACCTAATTTCATAACAGAGTTTAAATGGATGAATTTCATTTTTTTATAGGAAAACTGTACGTCAAACGACAAAAAATCAAGGGACGACATTTGCTCAGCGAGGAATGAGAATTTCAAAAATATTTTTTATGTAAAAAAATAGCAGTGGCGTGCCATTATTTTCTTCAAAAATAGCGAGGGCAATTCCCGCACGAACGCCACTGGTCGGAATTTAAAAAAACAACATGTTATACATCATAAAATGCCTCTTGATGAATAGAAAGTGTGTACCAAATTTCACAAAAATATCTATATACAGTATGTCCACGGATGGGGTTTACAAGAGGACAAATGGACTAAAAATTGAAAGATACGAAAAACAGTCACTCTTAATAAAAAAGCTTGTCTAGAAAATACGATTCATCATAAGAAACTTCAATTTTTTTATACACGGTGGGTAAAAACTGCAAAAATATTATTTTGCTTAAGAGTAAACATACTTTATTTTGAAAGATACGAAAAAAGTCACTCTTAATAAACGTTTTTACTTGAATAATGAATAGGTGATACTTGTTGTCAATGTTTTTATTTAATGAAGTAATAATAATAATAATACGAACATTTTTATTAGCACGAAAAGAATACGATAACGATTTCATAATTCAAAAACTCCACCCCCATACTCGACACATTTTTCTAATTGCTTTCTCAAATAAGTGAAGAAATTTCTGATTTTTTCCTGAGATATCGCGGTATTGAACAGCCTGGATAATTCTGCCCTTCAGCACTTCAATATCATTTGGTATTGCGGTTGCAAAAACAATTTGTTTTAAACGGCCCCATAAAAACATATTGGACAAGGTTAAGTCGGGACTTCTTGGGGACCACAAAACTGGGCCATTCCTGCCAATCCACCTTGGACCAAATCTGCGGTCAAGCCATTCTCTAACCTCACGAGCGAAATGGGCTGGACAACCATCTTGCTGAAAATACATATTTTGTCGAAATATGAATGGTAGATTTTCTAGTTCATCATTGAAAAATGTATCCAGCATTTCTAACTATGATAATCTATTGCACGTGTTATCAAAAAAATATGGCCCTATAATGCCATGGATGGATATCGCACACCACACGTTCACTTTTGTGAAATATTGTCTTCTCGTCATAATTCTGAATTCGGGATTTTCTAAAGACCAGTACCTCACGTGCTGGGTTGCAACGGTTCCATTTGTTGAAAATTTACTTTCATCAGAAAACATGACACATTTATAAAAATCAACATTTCCACTTTAAATTTTGTCTCCTATCCACAGGCAAAAATCAAGTCGTTTCGCATCGTCTCCCTCTTCCAATCTTTGATTAAAGTGCGGTTTATACGGGTACAATTTATTTGCTTTAAGGATCTTCTGAATTTGACTTTTTTTCACAACTTCCAACTGAGTAACACGATTTCTAAGGGACGTCATAGGATTTTCTTCAACAGAACGAAGAACTAAGACTGTAGCAGCATCATCATGGTCGTATTTCTTCTTTTTTTTTTGAGGTCCAAAACCAAACCAGTTCTCTTGAACTTTTTTATTAACTTGCAGATTGCCATCCTGGTTGTTGGGATTCCTACAAATTTCTCGGTAAATTGTTCCATGACGTAGCGGTATGAAACTTGACCATCCCCATAACATTGTATTATAAAAACTCTTTGTTCAGTAGATAGCATTTCTACTTAAATAATAACTTCATTAAATAAAGACATTGACAACAAGTACCCATCACCTTAAGTATTAATATTATTATTTTATCTAGGTTCACCAGTCAGAGGTGTGCCAGAGAATACTTTTTGGGAAATAAACCTTTTAATGAATTGTTCTACTTCGGTTTGTTGTGTAGAAAATTACCCTCATACATTAAGCTAGAGGTGTTGTTTTCGATTGATTACATCGAAAACAACCCCTCTAGCTATCGAAAACAACCCGCCAAGTTTTTATTGTTCATTGACCAAGATAATGACACTTTTTGACGTTTAAAAAAATAAATCTTATTTTCCAGCTACAAACTCAAATATTAAATATTATTACAATTGCGTTATTAATAATTACTAATTTTTTTAGTTCTTTATTTAAAAGTTGTAATATAAAGTTGTTTTAACCATTATTCGAGTAATTTTCTCCCTAAATTACACTCGTGCATAAAAATTCTCAGATAATTTTGCATTTGAGCGTATTTCCTTTGAAAAACAACATTCGTTCATTTTCAAATTTTGTAAAATAGCCCGACTCCGAAGGAACTCTTGTTGTTTTTAGGCAATACGCTTTCATGCAAAATTATCGAAAATTTTTAGGCACTAGTGTAATTACCTCCGAAAACACATTCATTAAGAGTGACTTTTTTTCATATCTTTCAAAATAAAGTATGTTTACTCTTAAGCAAAATAACATTTTTGCAGTTTTTACCCACCCTGTATAAAAAAAATTGAAGTTTCTTATGATGAATCGTATTTTCTAGAGAAGTAAAAACGTTTATTGAGAGTGACTTTTTTTCGTATCTTTCAAAATAAAGTATGTTTACTCTTAAGCAAAATAACATTTTTGCAGTTTTTACCCACCCTGTATAAAAAAAAATTGAAGTTTCTTATGATGAATCGTATTTTCTAGAGAAGTAAAAACGTTTATTGAGAGTGACTTTTTTTCGTATCTTTCAAAATAAAGTATGTTTACTCTTAAGCAAAATAACATTTTTGCAGTTTTTACCCACCCTGTATAAAAAAAAATTGAAGTTTCTTATGATGAATCGTATTTTCTAGAGAAGTAAAAACGTTTATTGAGAGTGACTTTTTTTCGTATCTTTCAAAATAAAGTATGTTTACTCTTAAGCAAAATAACATTTTTGCAGTTTTTACCCACCCTGTATAAAAAAAAATTGAAGTTTCTTATGATGAATCGTATTTTCTAGAGAAGTAAAAACGTTTATTGAGAGTGACTTTTTTTCGTATCTTTCAAAATAAAGTATGTTTACTCTTAAGCAAAATAACATTTTTGCAGTTTTTACCCACCCTGTATAAAAAAAATTGAAGTTTCTTATGATGAATCGTATTTTCTAGAGAAGTAAAAACGTTTATTAAGAGTGACTTTTTTTCGTATCTTTCAAAATAAAGTATGTTTACTCTTAAGCAAAATAACATTTTTGCAGTTTTTACCCACCCTGTATAAAAAAAAATTGAAGTTTCTTATGATGAATCGTATTTTCTAGAGAAGTAAAAACGTTTATTGAGAGTGACTTTTTTTCGTATCTTTCAAAATAAAGTATGTTTACTCTTAAGCAAAATAACATTTTTGCAGTTTTTACCCACCCTGTATAAAAAAAAATTGAAGTTTCTTATGATGAATCGTATTTTCTAGACAAGCAAAAACGTTTATTAAGAGTGACTTTTTTTCGTATCTTTCAATTTTTAGTCCGACGAAACTATCAGGTCTTTGTTACTGTGAAGCACTTTCATTCTTCTCCGGCTCAACGTGTATATAATGTACATGTACATTGTACTTTTTTGGCAGTTACAGTTCAAAAATGATTCAGAAATAAATCAACTTTGATTTTCCGATTGCCCGTGTATATTTTATAGTTCTATATCGGTGCCAGTTTATACTTATAATTATCGTGACCAAATGTTCGTGTGCCATACCATAACTGTACATATATATTTAGTTAATTTCTACCTACAGATTTAAGAGTAGCTTTAGCGTAAACGTAAGAAGAATATCATCAATAATTATTATCGGTTCTTTTCTTTTGTCAGTTATGTACATTTATCAGTTAAGTATAGAATAATTTATTTTTACAATATTATACCAAGTAAGTGTTGCCAAAGAGTTTTTACAATAACGCCATCTATCGATCTTCACGGAAGTGAAGCACTAGTCAAAGATAGTAACCAAAGATATGCCAAATATACAACAATGTACTGAATCGTACTATCTTAATATAATTTCAGTTGGGGACATTCCTTCAAGCCGTCAAAAATTTAACCTACGCCAGCACTGCCGTGCAATACAAGAACCTAGTGAGTCGTAAAAGTAAATTTTAAGACATTCCATTTAAAAATTGCACAACTTCTTTAATATTTAATTTTTTGTTCTAAAATTTTATACACAGTGAGCTCTTGTTACATAGTTTCATTTTCCAAAAAATCATTGATTTTTATTAACAAATAAACAGTTAATAAATATTAAAAATTTACTACTCTATTTTATCGTAAGTCGACTTACTAGGTTCTTGTATTGCACGGCAGAGCACCCTAATCACATTTTGTCAGATTTGGTATGGGGAGGAGTGTACTGTACAAGTGAAAATAATGTAAAAGAACCCATAAGTCCTTCGCGCGATTTTTAAAACTTTAAACTGAACAAGGTTTCATATGTAAACGTTTTAATAAATGTTCAGAAAGATTCGTCTTCGAAGCTCTCCTGATTGCTTCATGTCTTTCTTTAATATCGGCTGCAGTATTTCTAATTATACGTCGAATTAGTGCATCCCGAGTGTCGACTTTGCAAACTGCATTTTTGAACCAGCCTCATAGACAGAAGCGGTGTGAGGTCTGGGGATCTTGGCCAGCCAACTGATAGGAGGAGGAGGAGGTATGAGTTTTTACATTATTTTTACATATACAACAATAATTTGGAACGCTAGATTTTCGAAGGTTTGAAGACGACGTCGAACGAAACGAGATTCGCTTCGCTCAAATAAAAATTATATTAATATTTTATTCCACTAGTCATTTGGCTTATTAATTTGTAACTTTAATGTGCAATATTTTTCTTTTATTACGCTCATTTTTATGTTTGCATTCTACCGTTGTTTTGCCAACTTGTCCTTAAAGGCCGTTTTACATTATCTCATTTCTTGTCCGGGATATTGTACAATTTCTTGTGCAATATACAGGGTGTCCGGGAACATGTGGGAAATCTCCCGGAAATGAAGAAAACACGTGAAAAGAATACTATAGGTTCATATAAACTTCTTTCGTATCGGCCTCCTCTTCGGAGATATGGGCTCCCAAAGAGCACCAATGGAATCAAGTTTTTTACACATAATTATTGAACCACCTGGTATATTTCAATTATTTTTTAATATGATGTATACCAGGTAAGACCCGTCAAATTACTACCCAAGAAACTGTTGTGAATTACTCACAGCTGCAGGGACGGACTAGCTGTAACACTCATGGGCCCATTTTTTTTACGCCCTGTATGATGAGAACTTTGGACAAAGTTTTTTACATACCTTTAACTATTGGCTAAAAATTAAGTACTCTTCATTCATGTCGCTAATCCTAACCGTTTTCGAGAAAACGTCATTTTATTCACACTGAGTCCTATAACTATAACTATAACACATGATATAATTAAAATACCGAAAACGGTTAGGATTAGCGACATGAATGAAGAGTACTTAATTTTTAGCCAATAGTTAAAGGTATGTAAAAACATTGTCCAAAGTTCTCATCATACAGGGCGTAAAAAAAATGGGCCCATGAGTGTTACAGCTAGTCCGTCCCTGCAGCTGTGAGTAATTCACAACAGTTTTTTGGGTAGTAATTTGACGGGTCTTACCTGGTATACATCATATTAAAAAATAATTGAAATATACCAGATGGTTCAATAATTATGTGTAAAAAACTTGATTCCATTGGTGCTCTTTGGGAGCCCATATCTCCGAAGAGGAGGCCGATACGAAAGAAGTTTATATGAACCTATAGTATTCTTTTCAAGTGTTTTCTTCATATCCGGGAGATTTCCCACATGTTCCCGGACACCCTGTATAGACAAATTATTGTTGGGATGGTAAATAGTTTGTACTGTTTCAAACTTTTAAAATTTATTGTGCAATAAATATCTCTAGGATTCTGCGCATTAAGTCAGTGGTTTCAGAGAAATGTTTGTTGTTATGTTGGTAACAACAACAATGCTGGTAAGGCTTATAACCTATCTGAATGTTTTTAATTTTAACTAAGGGTTTTGTATTATTTATCTATTTTTATTCAGATAATCTGATATTTCAGAACTTTATGTTTCGAAACGTGAAAGTGGCAACTGGCAAGAAAAGCAAATTGGCGCAAGCGCAATTGAAAACTGTATCGTAATTTGGATGAAAAATAGAACCTGTTCTAATTTTCGTACAATTTTGTACCTCAATACAATTTAAATTGTCCAAGAAATTGTACAATTTCTTGGACAAGAAATGGGATAATGTAAAACAGGCTTTAGTTTTTTAGTCCGTGTTCACAACGGCGCTCATCGCCTTGTACCATAGCACCACACAGCCCTAGTTCCTCGACATCGAGATATAAACATGGACTGTGCGGATATGAGAATGCATATACAGTATGTCCACGGATGGGGTTTACAAGAAGACAAATGGACTAAAAATTGAAAGACACGAAAAAAAGTCACTCTTAATAAACGTTTTGCTTGTCTAGAAAATACGATTCATCATAAGAAACTTCAGTTTTTTTATACAGGGTGGGTAAAAACTGCAAAAATGATATTTTGCTTAAGAGTAAACACACTTTATTTTGAAAGATACGAAAAAAAGTCACTCTTAATGAATGTGTTTTCCACAGAACAAACCGAAGTAGAACAATTCATTAAAAGGTTTACCTATGTAAAAATTATTTCCCAAAAAGTATTCTCTGGCACACCTCTGACTGGTGAACCTAGTTAAAATAATAATGACACTTAAGGTGATAGGTACTTGTTGTCAATGTCTTTATTTAATGAAGTTATTATTTAAGTAGAAATGCTATCTACTGAACAAAGAGTTTTTATAATACAATGTTATGGGGATGGTCAAGTTTCCTACCGCTACGTCATGGAACAATTTACCGAGAAATTTGTAGGAATCCCAATAACCAGGATGGCAATCTGCAAGTTAATAAAAAAGTTCAAGAGAACTGGTTTGGTTTTGGACCTCAAAAAAAAAAAGGAAGAAATACGACCATGATGATGCTGCTACAGTCTTAGTTCTTCATTCTGTTGAAGAAAATCCTATGACGTCCCTTAGAAATCGTGTTACTCAGTTGGAAGTTGTGAAAAAAAGTCAAATTCAGAAGATCCTTAAAGCAAATAAATTGTATCCGTATAAACCGCACTTTAATCAAAGATTGGAAGAGGGAGACGACGCGAAACGACTTGATTTTTGCCTGTGGATAGGAGACAAAATCTTAAGTGGAAATGTTGACTTTTATAAATGTATCATGTTTTCTGATGAAAGTACATTTTCAACAAATGGAACCGTTGCAACCCAGCACGTTAGGTACTGATCTTTAGAAAATCCCGAAGTCGGCAGAACTGTAGATACTGATTATATCGTTACTTGGATTTTTATGTAGGACAACACTATTTAAAATAACAATTAAAATGTTCAAAATTATTCCAATATAGCTTATTTTTTTCTAATTTATTAATTACGACCCTGTTTAAACGTATTTTTTAATCTGACATCCTGTATATTAGCTGATTTTCCAATTTCACGTCAAATTCTGAACATATACCACTTGATTATATTAGCGTCTAAAATAATATCTTCTTCATCGGAATAAGATGACAACGCACAGTCCATGTTTATATCTCGATGTCGAGAGACAAACTGATGGACTATGCGATGCTATGGTACCAGGCGATGAGCGAGGGCGCTGCGTTGTGGACATACACGTTCTCTTTGTTTTGTAAACTTTGTTTATATATCCTTCTAACAAAGCCATTAAAATTCCAAATTAAAACAAAAGGACAGAAAGTAATGGTTTTTATCAGGTTAGCAATTATTATCTACCTATAGCGATATTCAATTTGTGTGGCGGTATGTGATAAAAACACTAACCCAGTAACTAAACTATTCTGTTATATCCCAGAAAACTGTCAAAGCGACTTCAAAAAATGCCGACTCTTTTTTATAATATCTGGAACGAAATTGGCGTAAAATAACAAGTTTTTTTTTGTATTTTTAAAAGATGTTTGGGTTTTGTGTCCAGTGCAATCGATTTACTAATTTAGCATATTATTTTCTATAAAAATAGAACTTTTTTTAAAAAATCCAGGGTATGTATTAATGTATGTAAATTACTTTTTATTGTATTTATGTTTGAATAAATAAACTAAATGCTGAAAAACCGATTTTAATTTTGTTATTATAAATTTTCGTTCCGAGTCACTCGTCGGCCGGTGCTGCTACGTCAGCAACCAGTGTTACACTTGGTGTAATGTTGGTTGCCTACTATTGGGAACTTTAGTCCATCGGTTTAGGTAAGCAAACGTATTCGTTAGTCCAAGAGTAAATATAAATAATGATAGATTAGATTAAAAAAAATTGTTTCCATCTCAACATTGGCTCTATGTATTGATGGAACTGATTAGAAAATGATGTGTCCTTTCTATAAGCATACATCAACGGGCTACCATGGAAGCTATCAACTCCTGTTTACAACTAATCAAAACATTTTTTCTACTTTTCAGCACATCCCCACGTGGACCACCACCACGCCAATGGCGCAAACGGAACCCTCTCCTACATAGAAATGTTCGAGGCATCTCCCTCCAACGTGCTCCTGTGGCGCTGCAAAGCTTGCAGTAAAGAAGTCACCAACAGATGGCACCACTTTCACTCGCACACGCCCCAGAGGTCGTTCTGTCCATATTGTCCGGCCACGTACAGCAGGATCGACACCCTGAGGAGTCACATGCGATCGAAACACACTATGTACTTTAATAAGCAAGCTATTTAACAATATGAAAGGGCTACCGCTTTTTATTTTAGAAAGTGGTACGCGAACGCTACTTAAATGAGTCGTTAATATAGAAAAATACCCCCTTTCTAATACTTATCATATAATGTAGTTCTAGTATGAAATCAATACTACAGGGTGGTCAGAAATATAAATCTTTTTACTAAAAAATATAATGCCAAATTGCGATACTAAATTCGTTGAATTTGAACACACCCAGTATATAATATGTATTAGCACAGACTAATAAGTATGCGTAAGAATTATCTCACGCTTATACTATGTACATAAAATACAGAAAGAAGCTTAAATAGCTGATCACTAGGAAGAGTTTAGCGCCAAAGTGATTTACATTATTTAAAATCAAAGTTCATGTGATTTTTCTTTAAAAAAATATATTATAAGTTTATACGACTTAACACAAGTACCTTAAATTATTTAAAATTCGTCTGTGATACTGACCAAAGAGATTTATTTAGCTTTAGCTATATTTTGTCACAGGGTATTAGAATTTTTAATTAGTGAAATTTTAAAAAATTATATTGTCATCAATTAAAAGTAATCAATGTCGTAAAAAAACACCTATCGCAGTAGATCTTTAGTTTATTTTAAAAATTGCATAGAAATACGAGTGTGTATACGCTAGATAGGCAATATGACCAAATTGTAGATACCTGTTTAACAAACTTACACGAAGGGCCATTTTGACCAATTTTCATAGAAAAACCTGGACATATCTTACCATATTTTTAATTCACTTTTAGCACAAAATCTCTAGCTTTCGAGGTAGGTAGAACAAATTCAGAAGTTTATCACTGTAAAAATGGTACAGTACTCACTGTAAAAATAAACACCAAATAAATGTAACCGTATAGATGTTACAGGAATAGACATAGCTCTAGTTATTATAAAAGAATATACCAAAAAGGGTGCTGTTTTATGCAAAAGTAAATTTAGCAAAATAATATTTATCAGTATTTACAGTTTCTTTATACACATATTCCAGTTGTATTATTTTGTAAACTAGAATGTAATTTGCGTTCCTTAATATATGTGATCTTCTTGTGCTTGCAGTCACAAAGTAAAGTATATCTTGTGTTAAATGTGTCATGTGAAGCCATGGGCAAATCTACTTTTAGCCGTATATTATGTATACTTACAAGAACCTTTATTTTAAATCTGTCTGTGTGTTAAGTGTTAAAAATAAATATACCTCCATGAAACCTGGAACATTGTTTTATTCTTTACACCATTCAATAAGTTAATCATAATTTTAGATATGACAAGAACAGCTAAATATAAGAAACAAGGATATATCTATACAAACAAAACTATAAGTGGTCCCCAGACTATATTAGAAGCATTTATACGACTAGCTTTATGGAAATGTTAAATTTGTTAAATATTACCCATACCTATTCAATATCATAAATATGCCCTATGAAAACATACTATTATGCAAGTTTTCTATATCTGCTTCCCTTTCCTTTGCTCTCTTCTTTTCTTTACTCCATTCTTCGTAATCTTCATCATCGGTGGGCAGCTCGTGGCGACATAGAGGGCAGGAATTTGTCTAAACAGAAGGCTCTCCATCAGAAATCACTGATAAATTAACTAAAAACACAAAATTCTTACCTTTGAAAGCCATGGTAAAATGCAGTCAGGATGGAATGTGTGTTTACAAGGCATTTTCTTTACCGTCTCGCCAGTAGAATGTTCTTTAAGACAAATCGGACACTGAATACCTAAAAATTAGGTATGTCTTATCAGAACAAACCACAAGCCTTAAACAGTATCATAGGTTTGTTATCAGTTAAATACTTACCTGTAGTTGTTATTTCCACATTCTCCAACGCACTAACGGCAGCTTTGGCTGCGGGAGGGGCTAGCTTATCCCCATTTAAGGCATTTAACTCGTCAAACATACGATAATCTCTAAATAATCGGGCCAAATGTAACAGATGGTTCGGCGTTTCGCCATCTCGCAGTTCCTGCCAGCCCATTTCGGAAAAATAGTCTGCCATTTTCAGAAAACGTTAAGTAGAAATAAGGAAAATAAATAAACGTAGTGATCTGACACTTTTCATAACTAATACATAACCTCATAAAACAGTTGGTTCTGTTCTGTTCGAAATTCCAATGACCTCCTGCTTTCCAAACAGTTGGTGCTTGTGCACTTTAGCACCTACGGAATTTAACAATTTTGGAAAATGCAATGTGAAGAACTGGTTGTATAGAACACTTTAGAACAAAAAAATTTGCGGATAATACAGTTTTTCTATAAGAAAAATTGGAAAAAAGTTCTACTTTGACGGGAATCTCTATGCGAGAACTCCCCGTTTACGACAGTTACATCAGTCATTCGCAAACATGGTTGCCACGTTTACTATCATATACAAATTTACAGGAAACATATTCGGCAAAAGAAAACATAAGAAAGTTACATAAAATGACAGTGTCCTGGAAAAACAAGTGAAAACCCGCCCCGCTACACTTGCCAGGAACAAACATCACGAAAATAATGGATAACATTTTTGTAGGAACACCCGACCGCGACATAGCCGCACATTCGCTTCGTATCTCACATGATCATTCCAAAAAATCAATGTAGGTATGCTTTATAGGAATTTTCGGAACAGAAACAATTGGACAACAAAATACACATTCCAAAACCACATGTTCTTTTTGTTGTAGAGTACAATATCGTCGGGAGGACCCCTTAAGTTTTCATGCAACAATCCCGCATTTTGTAAAGTATTACCAAATCCTGGTCATTTAGAGAAATTATTCGCATCAATTCAAAAACACATTCCATTATAAACGAAACTAAATAATTAAAATATAACTTTTTTAATTGACAACATTGCTTTTTCAATATGACAACTGACAAGTGTGGAAAAAAGTATTAGTATATTCTGGTCGAAAGGGATTAGCCTTTGGCGTTTTCCATTGCGGAACTTAGGGCGCCTACAATACCGAAAAATCGATCTATGCACGAATTTGAAAAAAAGTTTTAAGCTTGAAGTCTAGTTGAATAACACTAAAGTGTAAATAGTTCAAACCAAGGTTTATTTTAATAGAAAAATCATATAAATCAGTTATATATTACTCTTTTACACAATTTATACATAGAAAAAAGGAATAAATAGTACAAAATACATACAGATATGTAACATATTATTGTTCTCTGTAAAAAATCACCATGTTTATGGCAAGACGTAAAAAAGGACTACCTACAAACACAAAAAGTACCTCTATAAAAAAGTGTATAATATAAAATAGCAAACGTATTGAAACTTAATAGAATGAAACAGCGTTTTTAAAATTGCGTGCAAGCGTGGCTGCATTATCAACGCCCTCTATACGTACAGGGTGCCTCAACAAGTTGGCGACCAAAGTGGAGAGAGCACAGCAAGAGTTGTAGCCTCGAATTTGGTTGCGAACAAACTCTGTATAGAAGAGTCAATAATGAAACCCAGCTTATACGATACAGTCTTAAAGAAACGCCATTATCTTAAAAAATCCGCTATCTTTTCATAATAATTATTATAGTATATTCATTTTCAAGATAAACCTACCACAACAAACGCACGTGATCGGTGAAACTAAAGGCCGTATTAGACTAGGCAATTTTTTCTCTCGCACCGGCAATTATAATGGCACGTATTCATGCGCAGTAAACCGTTCTCGATCAGCTGACGCATTGCCAACAGTCAGAACAGCAGTTGGTACTGTCGAAATCCCTAAAATATCCCCAGAATTAGAGATGTGCAAACCTGTTCGTTTTGATTACCAGTTAAAGCAGCTACTGCTATTTACAAATAGGAGGTGCAAAAAGTTGCTGAATTAGCAGTCCATAAGTTTAATAAAGAATGTAAACTGCTAATTTAAGTACCAGTGGGTTTAAATGGCCATTACCTGTTCATACCTGGTTCGGCCAAATAATAAACAGTTAAAAATAACAGAATAATCCATGTCTACCCAATTGCGCCGGCAAGGGCAATTAAAATGGCGCCTGCCCCATTTCTGGTAATGAGAGACAGCTGATCGGGAACAGTGTACTGCGCATGAATCCGTGTCATTTTAATTGTCTGAAGAGTAGAATTTCTGACTGTAGTACGGAGAACGGTGTACTGCGCCTGAATCCTTGAATTATAATTGCCATTGCTGGCGCCATAAAAATTCCCGAGTGTAATACGGCCTTAACAGGGAACAGGGCAGTGCTTATATCATTATAATTATAAAAAATTATGATCGCAATATTGTCGAATACAATTTGGAAATATCGGAATGTAAATAAGTATTCACGGTAAAATATAAAATAAATTAATAAACGCAGGGTTTCCGGAAAATACGTGTCCGATGTACATTTTGTCAGAATTGTCAATTCGTTCGAAACAAGAACCCGTGACCCAAATTGTCATTAAAAAAATTCTGTTTACTGATGAGTACAAGATCCGAATTCACCAACCTGTATTGACCACCCTGTATATCTTATTGATCCTATTGTGATGAAATTATTCTGATAAGTTTGAGGAGTTATTGCTAACACGCCGCAATGACCAACAGACCGACTAATTTGAAGTTTCCTTATTTCAACTCTGTAAAAATGATAAGCCCCGCCCCGTCCCACGTTCGCGCCACATCGAACGGCCAATAAGAATACGCATGCGCGGAGGCTCCTCCTAGTCAAGTGATGATCATGCGCTAACAGTGTTTATGTCTAGTCTATCTTGGAAATAAACAGACTTTAGTTAGGTCAAAGTGGGCTATCACCCGCTATATTTGCGCTTGTCCTAATTCTAAAGTAAATGCCAATAAATACTATTTCCTAGACTATTTAATGGTAACTTTCGTAAACTCTTAAATCCGGAAAAATGGTAATTGTAAATTTCACTACATTTTCTAGTTAAAATTACTCAATATACATTGAAAATTGGTCGAACGCACTATCAACTACCGTTACAATCTAAAGTCGATGTTTTACGCGATAGTTACGTAGCTAGATCAAAATTTAACAGGTGTAAAGTTACATTTTATTATAACACAGAGAATATTAACAGGTATTTTGAATTTCTCGAGTGTTTTCGTTATAACTTTTCACCTGTCAAGCTTCCAGCGCTTATTTAAATTCTTAGGCTCTATTTTTGGCAGTTATTCGTTTAGTTATTTCATTACACCAGTTATTATTTGTACAACGATAATTTCCAGCTAGAAAAAAATCGTTCAGTCTAAATTTTAAACGAATATTCTACATTTAGTCCGAGAACAATTTTCCTAAACTACTAAATAAGTAAATATCAATGTATCTATTTCCCAGACCACCCGACGATACCTTATACAATAAAAGCGTATTTTTATCTACACAGTGGCATTTTAAAATACTCTTTCAGATTGAATGGTACTACCAAGAAAAGGAAGCCTTTTCCATTGATAGGATGTCACCACCTGCAGACCGGTTTCGAAATCTATTGTTCTCGTCAGTACAGGGTAGGTGTACAAGCCGGTATGTAGGTGGTTACATCCTATCAATGGAAAAGGCTTCCTTTTCTTGGTAGTACCATTCAACAATCTGAAATAGTATTTTAAGTGCTACATGCTGCGTGCTGTGCATGATTGTCTAGCTTTCTTAAGGACCGCTCTCTGCAAGTGGCGATTGACGGATTTCTCTCAGACACCTTCACCGGTGTTCCTCAAGGGTACATATTGTCTCCCACTCTCTTCTTACTCTACATTCACGACCTTCTAGTGAAAACGAAAAACCCGATAGTTAGTTTTGCTGATGATAGCACACTTATATCATCGTTCTCTTTGAATGCACAAACATCGGGTGCCGACGCACATCTTCGCAGACAGCATGAAGTATCACGCCTCAACAAAGACCTGGAAGAAATTTTGGCTTGGGGTGACAGTAACCAAGTCGAATTTAACGCTAAAAAAACCCAGGCAGCAGTTTTCTCCAAAAAGGTTAACATTGCAGAACCGGATATAGTCATGGACGGACACCCAACACTGGCTTCATATTTCTTTTTTCTTTCTCACGAAATATCTTCAAAAAAAATTGATCTATTTTGGAAATTTATATCTCGCTTAGTGGCTGATATATTAGTTTGAAATTTGAATATGTTTTTCAGCCATTCTTTCCCTTTCCACCTGTCCAGACCGCGGAAGGGTATGTTTTCAGAGAAAAAAGTTATGAATTTTCTAGTACGACCCTGCACGCGACGATTACACCCCGACAGACTGACGCACAAATAAAATACTTCCAAACTTTTAAATAAAAAACTAATCATTTTTTCGACATCTACGTACCGAACTTAGTATATAAGAATATTTTGAAGATATTTCGTGAGATGAAATTTTTCGAAAATTTTTGAAGGGTTTGGTCGGGTTTGTGTTTGATCATAAAAAAGACTGTGTAGACTAAATCCGCCCTTATTGTATAAGGTATCATCGGGTGGTCTGGGAAATAATAATTTTCCCATACATTCGTATTTGATATTAATACCACCTGAAAAGTACAGACTTTCTATTTTTGATTTACTCAATAGGTCTTCCCACTTTTGATTGGAGAAGATGTGCACGAGAACTAAAACACTATAAAGCTGTAATATGGTATTTAAAATACAGGAAATCAATTTAAAACCTTCCCAATCTTAAAATCTCGGTTCCAGTCAATAAAATCCATGTATAAACTTATTAATATTGTAACAGATCGTTGGGTATCGTAAATCGTCATGTAAAATATCAATCCCACTTCTGAACCTCCTGAATTTTCGATTTTACCCGCCAAAAGAAATATACTTTCGACTACAAATCAATAACCGAAGACGTTTTTGCTTTTCGATGAAATTGGGAAGAAAAGTCAAGAAAAATGAAACCGTTGACAAATCGTACGCCCATGGCTTTTAGAGTAACCCGAAAATAAACTCCTGGACAAAATTAACGCAACATCATAAATTTCCCATATTTTCGATGCAATTTTTTTTCTGAATTTATGATCCGATTTGAATGATTTTTTTTGCATTGTAGGTTGGTTCCCTGACAATGTCCTAGTTTTCGGTGTTTATGATAAAAAATTAATTTTCGATTTATACAGGGTTTACTAAAAATGCTATGTTTATTTCCGAAAATTCGCATCACCCTGTGGAGTATCTTAGCAACCGAAGCATATTGCAGTTGACATTAAACGGTAGGTCCATCTTTCCCCAACATTTTCTTTTTTGGTTTACTTCATTATCTCTGTTATTAAGCTGACACATCGCTTGCAATGTCAGAAAAAGTCCATGGTCTACTTGAAAACATTTAACAATGAATGCGTTGAATATTAAAGTCTATAAAAACATGTTACGCTATAAAACGGCGTATCTCCTTTAATATCAGAGATAATGAAGTAAACCAAAAAAGAAAATGTTGGGGAAAGATGGACCTACCGTTTAATGTCAACTGCAATATGCTTCGGTTGCTAATATACTCCACAGGGTGATGCGAATTTTCGGAAAAAAACATAGCATTTTTAGTACACCCGGTATAAATCGAAAATTAAATTTTTATCATAAACAGCTAAACCCATGACATTGTCAAGGACCCAACCTACAACGCAAAAAAAATCATTCAAATCGGATCATAAATTCAGAACAAAAATAGCATCAAAAATATGGCAAATTTATAATGTTGAGTTAATTTTGTCCAGGAGTTTATTACGCTTAAGTATATCACAAGATTATTCTTCACATTTTAAAACGATACCTACATACATAAAAACCGCCGATTGTATGCACATCACACTCTCAGGACTATTAAGAAAAAACCTTATCCACCTCGGGGGCAGCTCTTAAGTAAAATTAAACGTTAGTAGGGGGTTCCATTCCACAAATTATGCTCTTCATAACGCTGGACGCCGCAAGTGAAGCATACGGCTGCCATTCTTTTCGCCTCGTACCATCTTTGTAGTCAGAAATACCTACAAATATTATATGGTATGTATACAGGGTGTCCCAGTCCCAGTCCCAGATATATCACACCTATTATTTAGTAGACGTTTTGAACAAAAAACCCTCATCTTCAGTGCAAATAAGACCCGAAATTGATCTGGCCTAAATATAAAACTTACCTCTTATACACACAAAACTATCCTTGCAATTGCCTAAAATTGACTCGATGACCGCGTCAAATTCGCAATCGAAGGCCAACGCGCCGATTTGAGTAGCAAATTGTTGACGCAGACGATCGTCTCTGACCACCTGGCGCCCCGATGCTACGGGGGCCAAGTGGATTCTCGGGCAACCTTCTAGCCTAAAAAAATACCATTATATTTTACATTTAGTTCGTTGCAATGCCTTTAAAACTGTCTATAGTGCATGGTTGTCAGCTTAGGACTGTACAGGGTGTTATGGAAATGACGTATTATATTTAAACCGGCACTTCCTGAGATGAAAACAAATTGAAGAAAAATATCCAAAAATGGTGCTTTAATGACCTTATGTCAAACCAAAAATTACCACGTGGTGCCCCTGTTCGGAAGGTAAACACAACAATATATGGCAGTGAATCTTGAACAGTGTTGTCATATCTTCAGGGTAAACTCTTTAGAAAGTCAATAACCGTTTGACAGATTTCACGTTGTTTATTTTTCAGGGTGCATTATTATAAACTTTTACGTTCAGTTCGCTGGGAAACAATCTCTGATTTATAAACTTGAACTGACTCGAACGAACCGCCGCGGAGTTTTTAAATTGTCAGGTATGTTCTCATTTGTTCAATTCGAACGACACCGGTCAGATCTGGACAACTTAAAAGTTTATAAATGCCTTTAGAAAAAAAATGCAATTTTATTTACCTTTTCGGACTTATTTAAAACCAACTTAATTTATAAAAAAACACCAAGTACTCACATCACAAAATCACATTAGTTTTCGCGTCACAACACGTCTAAGTACCGTTCAATCTGAATTAGTATTTTAAAGTGCTACTGTGTAGATATACGCCCTTATTGTCTGAGTGGTCTGGGAAATAATGTATTTAACATCCAAAAATATTAAAAATAAATAATACGTTGGTTCTCTCGATCGATATCGGCCGGCTTCCTTAAACAGCTGATTTTGGACAATCGGGCTAATATTTAAAAATACAGCGTTGCCACTTTCGATGTTTTATAAGCGACTAACATAAATTGCCGAATTTCCTTCTATCATATTATTTTCCTGTATAATTATAGTCTCGGAAATGGAAACCGCGCTGGCTCGACTAGCGGAGAGTTCTCGGAAAGAAAGTTCGACTGGTCCGAAGGTGGACCAGACCATTCATTTCAAAGGGTAGTTCCTGTCAATTGTTAACATAATTGTTTCATTTTATCTTTAGTAAAGGGTTAATGGCCCATAGAAATTAGCGTTTTTATTATTTCTATTGCGAAATGATTAAGTGCTCTTGTTCTATGTGTGTTATTGTAAAGTGTAATTATGCGTTAGTGTTGGGGTTTAGTGATAAGCTTATTATGCGCTCCCACACTATCATCAGGACACGTGATGAGGATAAAGTTTTGCCCATAGAAAAAGAACTGAAAGTGTCTGTGCCCTATATTCCTTAATCGCGTCCTGGATTTACTTTCTAAGTAAGCTAAATATTTATTTTTATCAGAAACTAAAGTTGTATACTTTTAAACTTTTTGGCAACATTGTGCCTGAACATCTGTTGATTACCCAGCTGGGCAATGTAATATGTTCATATATGAATGTGCTGAGGAGTTGTGTGTGGGTTTAGGGGTGATTTAAAAAAGAAATATGTAGCGCTTCTCTAGGACACCCCAGGAGTCACCCATTTAAATATAATACGTCATTTCCATAACACCCTGTATACAGAGTGTCAGCAGTATACACCAGACACACAGTTGCGTTTACAGTGACATCTATTAAGAACTATTTCTTGCAGACAGTGGTATGCAATACGTGGTGAAGTATACTTAATATTCGAAAGCAACTGAATGTGAGCCGACTAGTTTATTACTGGTCTGCAGATACTTTTCGTGGATATCTCTACACCAAAAAAATACTGAAATAAATGGTTCTTGGCCAAACCTAACGACTTTTTTCCTAACGGTTGTCTTAGGAGCGAAAGTGACCCTGGAATTTTTCACTCTAGGCGGCTTTTTTGCGGTACCCGTTCGTCTTTTCATTAAAAAGGGTAAAAAAATAATCGTTAACATGAATCGGGGTGGTCGAACTACTACAGATGATTCTGACCACAATTTACAAGATATCATTTAACTACAGCTTAACCTTAAAAAAAGGTACGAGACAAGTTATCTACTGTTAAATCGGGGAAAGAATGAACGTACGTCATCACCTGTACTGTTGATCAAATGAAACAAAACCACGTCAGCAGCTATTGGACGTGATTAACATTATAAAGGCCGTAGATATAAATGAATTCTTTATTGTAATACAGTAAACTTACATTTTAAAAGGGTACAAAACATTACCCGTACACTTGGAATAGATCCAATTTTAAATATTTGCCCTTATCGACGCGACAGTAGACACTCCCGGTTCCCAGAACAGGTTGTTGTAGGTTATGCAAACAAAATACTATTTTTTATAACCAAAATGCAATAATATTGTATTTTGGTTATAAAAATACAATACTATTGAATATTGGTTATAAAAATACAATATTATTGTATTTTGGTTATAAAAATACATACATAATATTGTATTTTGGTTATAAAAATACAACATTATTGTATTTTGATTATAAAAATACAATATTATTGAATATTGGTTATAAAAATACCATATTATTGTATTTTGGTTATAAAAATACATACATAATATTGTATTTTGGTTATAAAAATAAAATATTATTGTATTTTGGTTATAAAAATACAATATTGTTGTACTTTGGTTATAAAAAAATAGTATTTTGTTTGCATGGTTATAAAAATATAAACATAATATTGTATTTTAATTATAAAAATACAATATTATCATATTTTGGTTATAAAAATACAATATTATTGAATATTGGCTATAAAAATACAATATTATTATATTTTGGTTACAAAAATACAATATTATTGAATATTGGCTATAAAAATACAATCTTATTGTATTTTGGTTATAAAAATCCAATATTATTGTATTCTGGTTATAAAAAACAGTATTTTGTTTACATGGTTATAAAAATACAATATTATTGTATTTTGATTATAAAAATACATACATAATATTGTATTTTGATTATAAAAATACAATATTATTATATTTTGGTTATAAAAAATACTATATTATTGTATTTTGGTTATAAAAATACAATATTATTGAATATTGGTTATAAAAATACAATATTATTGTATTTTGGTTATAAAAATACAATATTATTGTATTCTGGTTATAAAAAATAGTATTTTGTTTGCATGGTTATAAAAATCCAATATTATTGTATTCTGGTTATAAAAATACAATATTATTGTATTTTGATTATAAAAATACATACATAATATTGTATTTTGATTATAAAAATACAATATTATTATATTTTGGTTATAAAAAATACTATATTATTGTATTTTGGTTATAAAAATACAATATTATTGAATATTGGTTATAAAAATACAATATTATTGTATTTTGGTTATAAAAATACAATATTATTGTATTCTGGTTATAAAAAATAGTATTTTGTTTGCATGGTTATAAAAATACAATATTATTGTATTTTGGTTATAAAAATACAATATTATTGAATATTGGTTATAAAAATACAATATTATTGTATTCTGGTTATAAAAATACAATATTATTGTACTTTGGTTATAAAAAAAATAGTATTTTGTTTGCATGGTTATAAAAATATATACATAATATTGTATTTTAATTATAAAAATACAATATTATCATATTTTGGTTATAAAAATACAATATTATTGAATATTGGCTATAAAAATACAATATTATTATATTTTGGTTACAAAAATACAATATTATTGAATATTGGCTATAAAAATACAATCTTATTGTATTTTAGTTATAAAAATCCAATATTATTGTATTCTGGTTATAAAAAATAGTATTTTGTTTACATGGTTATAAAAATACAATATTATTGTATTTTGGTTATAAAAAATACTATATTATTGTATTCTGGTTATAAAAAATAGTATTTTGTTTGCATGGTTATAAAAATACAATATTATTGTATTTTGGTTATAAAAATACAATATTATTGAATATTGGTTATAAAAATACAATATTATTGTATTCTGGTTATAAAAATACAATATTATTGTACTTTGGTTATAAAAAAAATAGTATTTTGTTTGCATGGTTATAAAAATATATACATAATATTGTATTTTAATTATAAAAATACAATATTATCATATTTTGGTTATAAAAATACAATATTATTGAATATTGGCTATAAAAATACAATATTATTATATTTTGGTTACAAAAATACAATATTATTGAATATTGGCTATAAAAATACAATCTTATTGTATTTTAGTTATAAAAATCCAATATTATTGTATTCTGGTTATAAAAAATAGTATTTTGTTTACATGGTTATAAAAATACAATATTATTGTATTTTGATTATAAAAATACATACATAATATTGTATTTTGGTTATAAAAATACAATATTATTATATTTTGGTTATAAAAAATACTATATTATTGTATTTTGGTTATAAAAATACAATATTATTGAATATTGGTTATAAAAATACAATATTATTGTATTTTGGTTATAAAAATACAATATTATTGTATTCTGGTTATAAAAAATAGTATTTTGTTTGCATGGTTATAAAAATACAATATTATTGTATTTTGGTTATAAAAATACAATATTATTGTATTCTGGTTATAAAAAATACCATATTATTGTATTTTGGTTATAAAAATACAACATTATTGAATATTGGTTGTAAAAATACAATATTATTGTATTTTGGTTATAAAAATAGTATTTTGTTTGCACAACCTACAACAACCTGTTCTGGGAACCCGGAGCGTCTACTGACGCGCGCAAATAATTAAAATTGGATCTATTCCAAGGGTAAGGGACATGTTTCTTTAACCAATTAGTTACCTTTGTTAAGAAATATTATTATTAAATCAAATTAAAAAAATAAAAAGTCTATGCTTTTCAGGTGGTACTATTAATATCAAATACCAATGAATGAATAGAGAGCGCTTCCTTTTCTTGGTAGTACCATTCAATCTGAAGTAGTATTGTAATGTGCTACTGTGTAGACAAAATACGCCCTTATTGTATAAGGATCATCGGGTGGTCTGGGAAATAATACTTTTCCATACATTGGTATTAAACATTATTATATTTTAAACAATCAGTCATATTTGAATTGATGTAATTAAATAACATGTAAAATACCCTTTTAAAATGTAAGTTTACTTTATTACAATAAAGAATTCTTCATATTTACAGAAAAGGAAACAACAACAATGGGCTCATAATGGGAACACTCACACTCACACTCACTCAGTTCTCACCTTTTTATACTGGCATCTTGTGGCGCCGGATGGGCGACCTCGATCAAGTCCCTCTCTCCAATACTCATGTAAAGCTTATCGGTGCCGACACTGGGCGCCTTAAAATCGGGTTCCTTTTGGGAGGAAAGAATGTTCAACCCCTCCTTGAGGTAGGTGAGCCAAGGGGGAACGGCCGCTGGGTCTTGATCGGCCGACACCTGGCAAACATTATATGAAATGTAATGCTTCGTTATAATTTATACACTAGTAGCGTAAATACAGGGGAAGGAACTAGTGGCGTAACTAGTAGTGTTTTTACCTTCAATTGAGTCGATATCTCTTGAAGACAGAAGTTGTTGGGACTGTAGTTCTTGATTTCAAACTGGTAACCTTTGTCGGTGACCTCGGCGTTTTCGCAGTATAAATATATGCTCCTAAAGTTGATTGCAAATTAAATGTCATTATGCAATATGCAGGGTGTTCCTTAATGACTTGCTAATATTTCAGGGTGCGATTCCTTAGATCATTTTATAAAGAAAAGTTCATATGAACATATGTCCGCAAGGGCTTAAATTTTTTGCTACAAGATGTTGAATTTTTATTTTTTAATATCTCCGAAAGTACTTTAGATATTATTTTCAATTTTGGTATGTGTTAATAGGATATAGAACTACAACTTTTAGTTAGAAAAGTTATTCAATTGTTCCACCAGTGGCGTCCTTGCAAACATGTCCTGTGATATTTTTTACAAAAAGGATGGTCGCCACTGACATTTTTCCATGTGGATATTTTTTCTGATTAGCCTGGTCAATTCTACATGAAAACGGTCTCTCGAGTTTTTCTCGTCAGACGCACCGTTCTTGATTAAAACCACTAAATTCATATTAAAATTCATTATTATTAACATTGATGATAAATTTTGGTTCATAAAAATTGTTGGAAATGGCCACCTTCACTTAAATTCCCACTCCAACAATTTTTATAAAAAAAAATTTATCATTAATTATTTTATCAATGTTAATAATAATGAGTTCCAATGTGAATTTAGTGGTTTTAATCAAGAACGGTGCGTCTGACGAGAAAAACTCAAGAGACCGTTTTCATGTAGAATTGACCAGGCTAATCAGAAAAAATACCCACATGGAAAGATATCAGTGGCGTACCATCTTTTTTGTAAAAAATATCAGAGGACATGTATGCAGGGACGCCACTGGTGGAACAATTGAATAACTTTTCCAACTAAAATGGGTGGTTCTATATCCTATTACCACATACCGAAATTGAAAATAATATCTACAGTACTTTCGGAGATATTAAAAAATTACTATTTAAAAAATAAAAATTCAACACCCTGTAGCAAAAAATTTAAGCCGTTGCGGACATATGTTCATATGAACTTTTCTTTATAAAATGACCTAAGGAATCACACCCTGAAATATTAGCACGTCATTAAGGAACACCCTGTATACAGGGTGTCAATTTGAACAACCCCCCCCCCCCCCTCCTCACACAGTTCCATTTAAGATTTTCAGGTCATTCAGAGCTGTAATTATTCTTAAAAAGTGTCACTCTTCACCATAAAACTGAAGTGTTTGTCCAATTTTTAATATTTTTTACTGCAAACGAGGTATTTAAAGGGTGGGAAATGTTCAAATCGACACCCTGTATACACGGCGATCATTCCACATATGATACAACTAACTCTTTTGTCCCTCGATCAATCGACAAGAATTAAACGACAAAAAAACGCGCCAAACTCACTTATTTCTTGTTGGACACGACACGACGACATCGCCCAATCTAACGTGTTTGTTATAGTCGGTGAAGTGGGGCACGCCGCCCCCAACCCCCACTAGAAACACATAGTCCACCTTTTGGAAAGTACCTACAATAAAAAAAACGAATATAAAGTATGTTTCACACTCTTCATTCGCGTATCGTCGTCTGACGCGTCAAAAACATACTTACGAGATAAAATACATAAACAAATACGAACCTAAAAGTCGAGTTGTGGTATTCCCCGCCGCCGTCATCGCTTCCCTGGTATGACCCACCGTGGGGAGCTTCGTACAAACTATACGGTGGGCGCCGATGTTGCCAAGCGTATACACGTTGGATTCGCCTGGAAATTGCATTGGTAACGATTATTACAGATTCTCGTTACGTTGCGATGAAGTTTAGCGTATTGTATACGTAATTGTAAGTGTTATATTACAAATAAACATATAAGGAATTATATTACAATTTCGAGGTTAGAAAATGTTCTTTGTAAATTCTTGGAAGTATCGTATGGAACATAAATTTAGTAAGTAAATACCAATGTATGGGAAAATTATTCTTTCCCAGACCACCAGATGATACCTTATACAATAAGGGCGTATTTTTGTCTACACAGTAGCACTTTAGAATACTATTTCAGATTGAATGGTACTACCAAGAAAAGGAAGCCCTCTCCGCTGATAGGATGTAACCACCTGCAGACCGGTTTCGAACTCTTTTGTTCTCGTCGGTTAAGGGTAGGTGTACATATCTATCATCGGAGTACAATTCAATCTCAATAGTATTTTAATGTGCTACTGTGTAGACAAAATACGTCCTTATTGTATAAGGTATCATCGGGTGGTCTGGGCTGGGAAATAATAATTTTCCCATACATACATCGGTATTTGATATTAATACCATAGTATAGACTTTTTATTTTTGATTTAATCAAATAACGTCTGTTCAGATTGTGTGGGACTGCTAAGAGATGGCGCTGCGCGCTGTATTTACTCAACTACCGTTGATAATACAGCGTGAAGTATTATTAGAGACTTCTCCGATGGTAGGTATGTACACCTACCCTTAACCGACGAGAACAAAAGAGTTCGAAACCGGTCTGCAGGTGGTTACATCCTATCAATGCAAGAGGCTTCCTTTTCTTGGTAGTAGCATTCAATCTAAAATAGTATTTTATTGTGCTACTGTGTAGACAAAATATGCCCTTATTGTATAAGGATCAGTGTTGTGCTTCTATTACAATTGTAATAGATCTATTACATTTCCAAAAAATCCCAAAAAATCTATTACCCTATTACAAATGTATATAATCTATTAAGGCCGTATTACACTTGGGAATTTTTATGGCGCCAGCAATGGCAATTATAATTCAAGGATTCAGGCGCAGTACACCGTTCTCCGTACTACAGTCAGAAATTCTACTCTTCTGACAATTAAAATGACACGGATTCATGCGCAGTACACTGTTCCCGATCAGCTGTCTCTCATTACCAGAAATGGGGCAGGCGCCATTTTAATTGCCCTTGCCGGCCCAATTGGGTAGACATGGATTATTCTGTTATTTTTAACTGTTTATTATTTGGCCGAACCAGGTATGAACAGGTAATGGCCATTTAAACCCACTGGTACTTAAATTAGCAGTTTACATTCTTTATTAAACTTATGGACTGCTAATTCAGCAACTTTTTGCACCTCCTATTTGTAAATAGCAGTAGCTGCTTTAACTGGTAATCAAAACGAACAGGTTTGCACATCTCTAATTCTGGGGATATTTTAGGGATTTCGACAGTACCCACTGCTGTTCTGACCGTTGACAATGCTCCAGCTGATCGAAAACGGTTTACTGCGCATGAATACGTGCCATTATAATTGCCGGCGCAAGAGAAAAAATTGCCTAGTCTAATACGGCCTTAACAAAGAAAAAATATAATGAAATGGAACATTAAAAAAAAATAAAACAAAATTTTTTGACAGTATATAACGACATCTATGGATCAACTAATCAACTACGACCACAAAGGAGAGGATAAAGTGGTAAAACTTTAAATTTCTATTACAGTTAACTGCAAAATTTACACATACGGCATCTAGTACATTTTCCTAGAAAACTATTACAATTTTCTGTAAATTCTTGCACAATTAAACTTAGGGCGAGAACAACACTGATAAGGATCATCGGGTGGTCTGGGAAATAATAATTTTCATGGTATTTGATATTAATACCATCTGAAATGTATAGACTTTTTATTTTAGTAAGTAAAATTGAAAAAACAAATAAAACAATAGAAACACAAATTATTATAAAGGATAAATAAGATAAGGACCGGAATTATCTGGGAAATCGTATTTTTTTGCATGTTAAACTCCCAAGCCCATAAAATGATGTCATGCCTCTCGAAAAAATCGTAATCCCTTTCCTATAACCAGCCTAATAAGCCTGTCAAAATATATGTGACAGAAATGAGACCTTACCTATGTGAGAAAATGTGCGAAATAATTTGTGACGTTATTATTGAAACTATCGACTTTATATTTCATGTTAAACACATACTAGGACAAGTATAATACAAAACCAGAATTTATTATTAGATGGACGAACGTGAACGTAATACTGTATGTACAAAAAACAACACAGTGGTGAAATATATACGGCGTGTCTCAATCCTACCGTCATGTGTCTATAATAATAATAATAATAAGTACCCGTTTTTTGGGGAACACCTTCAAACCGCAATAAATGGATTCAAGATAGGCTTGAAAATCGAGTAATTTTTTTTCCCCAATCGATACAGGAAGATCCCCTCGATATTCTGAAATGATTTGTGTAGGGCGCCGTATGGGGGGGAGGGGGGCACGCCCCGTAAATCTAACCTACAACAGGAAATTGAAAATAACTCAGCCGGTCATGATGCCACAAAAAAAATGTGAAAAGCAAAATTGAAGAGCTTGACAGAGCGCGTAAGCTCGAACAAACCCGATCCCGATATCTCATAGAGTTCGCGAATTAACGCGATTTGTAACTGCAAAAACAATAAAATTTAATTAATTATATCTCGAGAAGGGGCGGAGTTGGGGTATCAATTTTTCGCGAATTAACGGATGATACCGAGTACTTTGATGGGCCGGAGGCTGGGGTTGGTGGGGCAATCAGGAAGGGATTAAGGGGGATTGGAAATTTTTTACATAAATGCTAATAAGTAGTTTTTTATTAATCGAGCTACGGGGATCAGGCCGGATTCAATTTGCTCATTTTTTTTTATCAGCTACGAGGTGGGATTGGCGAAAAAATTTTATTTTCCCAAATGCGCGCCATCTCGGAAAATACTTTAGATATTATGTTCAATTTTGGTATGTGTTAACAGGATATAGAACCTTAAATTTTAGTTAGAAAAGTTATTCAATTGTTCCACCAGTGGCGTCGCTGAAAACATGTCATTTGATATTGTTTACAAAAAAGATGGTACGCCACTGATATTTTTCCATGTGGATATTTTTTCTGATTGGCCTGTTCAATTCTCCATGAAAACGGTCTCTTGAGTTTTTCTCGTCAGACGCACCTCGTAGCTGATAAAAAAATTAACAAATTGAATCCGGCCTGATCCCCGTAGCTCGATTAATAAACTACTTATTAGCATTTATGTAAAAAATTTCCAATCCCCCTTAATCCCCTCCTAATTGCCCCACCAACCCCAGCCTCCAGCCCATCAAGGTATCACCCGTTAATTCGCGAAAAAATTATGCCCCAACTCCGCCCCTTCTCGAGATATAATTAATTAAATTTTATTGTTTTTGCAGTTAAAAATCGCGTTAATTCGCGAACTCATTGAGATATCGGGATCGGGTTTGTTCGAGCTTACGCGCTCTGTCATGCTCTGCAATTTTGCCTTTCACATTTTTTGCAGCATCAAAACCGGCCGAGTGATTTTCAATTTCCCGTTGTAGGTTACATTTACAGGGCGTGCCCCCCCCCCCTCCCATGCGGCGTCCTACACAACTCATTTCAGAATGTACAGGGGATCCTACTGTATCGATTGGGAAAAAAAAATTACTCGATTTCGTCGAGGGATTTTCGAATACCGGAACGACTCCACTAATATTGATTTAGACATAATTCTTAATTTAAGACACACCGTATCAACACCAACAAAGCCGAGTATAAAAAAGTGGGGTGCATTGCGTGACGTAGCCCCCATGGTGCCCAATTTCCCAAGTTGCATTCTTTTTTCTAGCGCTTACCAAATCTGGTTCTGCCTATGGTACCTGTTGGGCTCGTTGCACCTATTTTAATATAGTTTTTGATAATAACTCGGTATTTATTTCAATAATAGTAGATCAGAGTTACAAAGGGAGGGAAATGGGAGCATGAGGAGGAGAGCATAAGAGCAGGTGATGAATTTAGGGGGAAAGGAGGGGGGAAGGATAGGAGGTAGAGGTGGTGAACGACAGGGAAACGGGAGAAAAGGGAGAAGGGGAAGATCGAATAGAAGGAGGAGAAACCAGTATAATAACTTTCTGACACTTACCCACTGTCGGAGCATAGGATGAGGTGATGAATTTAGGGGGAAAGGAGGGGGGAAGGATAGGAGGTAGAGGCGGTGAACGACAGGGAAACAGGAGAAAAGGGAGAAGGGGAAGATCGAATAGAAGGAGGATAAACCAGTATAATAACTTTCTGACACTTACCCACTGTCGGAGCATAAGAGGAGGTGATGAATTTAGGGGGGAAGGAGGGGGGAAGAATAGGAGGTAGAGGTGGTGAACGACAGGGAAACGGGAGAAAAGGGAGAAGGGGAAGATCGAATAGAAGGAGGAGAAACCAGTATAATATCTTTCTGACACTTACCCACTGTCGTATATCTGACAAAAGTCTCCTTATTTTCGATCATGGCGTCCACGGCCAACTTCTCGCAATACTGAGCCGTTATGATGGCGATCGTCGGCTGTTTCGAGCTGGCCATAGTCGGCATTTGTTTGACTATCGTCACCTGGGTGTCTTGACTCTGTTGGCGGGTGAAGGCGCCGTGATCCATCGCCTTGACCAGTTGCCTGGACTGCAAGTCGGAGAAATGATGGGCCACCTCCTCCTCGTCCCAATCGTTCACTCTGAAGAACAGACGATCGTGTGTAATGTCTATATTACAAGGCCGTTTCATTCTCGCGACCGATGCGACTTTTCCGTCGCTTGATTCGATTAAAGCGGGCGATTTAGAGATGAGTACAAACATTACTTACTTTGCGATATCCTGAATGGTAACGGGATTGGGATAGGCCGATTCTATAATTTCGAGAACCTTCTCTCTCGTCAGAATTTGAACGTGGCCTAACGAATTTTCCTCCGCCGATACTAAAAATATACAGGGTGTTCCTTAATGACGTGCTAATAGTTTCTTAGGTCATTTTGTGAAGCAGAGTTCATATGAACATAAGAAGCGACATTTTTTTTAATGGTTATTTTGTAATATCTCCGAAAGTATTCGAGATAGTATTTTCAATTTTGGTATGTGTTATTAGAATATAAAACCACATATTTCAGTTAGAAAAAGTTATTATATCGATCTACCAGTGGCGTCCCTGCAAGCATGTCCTCTTATATTTTTAACAAAAAAAGTGGTACGCCACTGACATTTTTCCATGTGCATATTTTTTCTGATTAGCCTGGTCAATTCTACGGTCAATTCTACATGAAAACGATCTCTATAATTTTTCTCGCCAGACGCGCCTTTCTTGTTCAAATTGAAACTTTATAAAATTTATTATTAACTTTAGCAAAATGTTATGAACTTTTGGCAAAATGGCCTAAGGAATTATAGAATGTCGTTAAGAAAATATTCAACTCTGCACTCGTAAAGTTAATAAAATAATAACCCCAGTAAAAAGGTACGAAAAACATATTTTTAGTTCGAAATAGAAATTTTTCAAAATGAACTGTGTCGCACCAATCAATAATAATTACTTCTCAACTTTTCAGGGGCCTGAAAATATTCCAGGGCCTGCAGGCCAAAATACTTGCTAGGCTAGGACCCATTCAATTAAAAAAGGCCCCTGTTCAAAATCTAATCACAAATTTGAAAACAATATGTATACGGGTGTTATGGAAATGACGGTATTATATCTAAACCTGCAATCCCTGAGATAAAGACAAATTGAAGAAAAATAGCCATAAATGGCGCTTTCAATTCATTCAGCGGTAAAAGTGACCTGATGTCAAACCAGAAAAACACCTGTGTGGCACTGCGATACATGTAAGCAATCAAGGAATTCTGGCCGGTGTTGTCATATGTACACCTTAAACTCTTTAGACAAAATAAAATAATTTAAACACTTTTCCATTCTGTAATACCTTTTTGTACAATTAATTGAAGAACATTTTCGACGGACTATGTTTTAAACAACCCGAAAAAACATATGGAATAGTAATAGCCACGTAGGTCACTAGGTCAAATGCCAATGACCTCTTGACGCCTTACATCGGCTCAGCGAAGTAGTTTCATATAGCGCCAACGCGTGCGTCTGTTAGTTCAAGACCAACCAGCGGCCGGATACGTTGTGTCTAATCACCAACACACTCCGAGCGATCCGTTCTGTTTTTTCGGTTTACGCGTGTATCTTGCCCGTACATAAATAATCTTTGAATATTGTTTTTATTGATGCGTTTCTTCTGGACGTCAAATTTCGTCGCGTGTAATTAGATCTAATAATCTGTAGTATAATCTGTATTATTGTATTTTCAAAAGCTAACTATCGGTTCTGTTTCACTATTACTGTGCGTACATAAAGTGTTTCCAGGAGTGTTCCCATGAAAAAGAAAAAAAAAACTGATTGTGTTTGTGCCTGGATTTCCTCGCTCTTTAGGTATAAGGATAAATATAAGTAGGTAGAAAATAATTTATTTTTATAATTTTATATGGAATTTCAGTTTTACATTAAGTTTGGCAACATTGCCATTGCCTTTGGGTGAAACGTTGTACAGTAGCGCGGACTGACCTGTGAGTAAGAGTGTTTATTACCCCACTTTTAAAACGGTCGATTTAAAAAAAATAAAATATGTAGCGCTTCTCTAGGACACCCAAGGAGTCACCCATTTAAATATAATACGTCATTTCCATAACACCCTGTATTATAACATCCAAGGAAACATCTTTATTTATACAGGGTGTCCGGGAACATGTGGGAAATCTCCCGGATATGAAGAAAACACGTGAAAAGAATACTAGAGGTTCATATAAACTTCTTTCGTATCGGCCTCCTCTTCGGAGATATGGGCTCCCAAAGAGCACCAATGGAATCAAGTTTTTTACACATAATTATTGAACCACCTGGTATATTTCAATTATTTTTTAATATGATGTATACCAGGTAAGACCCGCCAAATTACTACCCAAGAAACTGTTGTGAATTACTCACAGCTGCAGGAACGGACTAGCTGTAACACTCATGGGCCCATTTTTTATAACGCCCTGCATGATAAGAACTTTGGACAACGTTTTTTAAATACCTTTAACTATTGACTAAATATTAAGTACTCTTTATTCCTGTCGCTAATCCTAACCGTTTTCGAGGAAACGTCATTTTATTTGCACTGATCCCCCTATCTTCTCACGGGTTAAATATGAAAAAGCGGAATTTTGACGTTCATCATTTCATAGGAACAAAGATTGATCTCTTACCGAGATACGCCAAATACATGATGTAATTAAAATGACGTTTTCTCGAAAACGGTTAGGATTAGCGACATGAATGAAGAGTACTTAATTTTTAGTCAATAGTTAAAGGTATGTAAAAAACATTGTCCAAAGTTCTGATCATACAGGGCGTAAAAAAAAATGGGCCCAAGAGTGTTACAGCTAGTCCGTCCCTGCAGCTGTGAGTAATTCACAACAGTTGCTTGGGTAGTAATTTGACGGGTCTTACCTAGTATACATCATATTAAAAAATAATTGAAATATACCAGGTGGTTCAATAATTATGTGTAAAAAACTTGATTCCATTGGTGCTTTTTGGGAGCCCATATCTCCGAAGAGGAGGCCGATACGAAAGAAGTTTATATGAACCCATAGTATTCTTTTCACGTGTTTTCTTCATATCCGGGAGAATGTTCCCGGACACCCTGTATATTTGATCACAATCGTGACGTGACGTTGCTCATTATTCGACATCGATATCGTTCATGCATATTATTTGTTATTCAGCAAACAATCAGTGTCGTTATCGCAAAAGCACAAACCACAGAAACGCAGTTATTTTAGGCAAAAATTATCAGTAGGTTACAAGAGCCCACTCAACGTTAGCACATAAAACTGATAAAAATTGTATTAATATCGGTTTTATTTAAAATATTTTAGTGTAAACAGTTCAGTAAAGCAGTATTATTCTTTGTAATGGACAGAAAAAGTCGTAAAGATGATTATACAGATGAAATGGCCGCGATAAGGAGATTCGGCCACGCCATCTAGCGGCAAACCACTCAAATGCTAAAAGACATATACCCGAAAAGTGACCACATGTTGTGAAGTCTTCTTCAAAGTCGTCAATTGTAAGAAATGGAGTAAATTCGGTACAGCAATAGGAATAAGTATACCTAGAATGACCACCAATCCGTGGGGGCTATCGTTATATGCCGTCAAAGGTTGTTTAAAGACCCTAGACCTCCAGAAAACAATGCGGAATTATTACATTACAACATTATATTAGCCAGAAGAATTTCCAGTATCGATGACGTGGTCTGGTGAAAATCGCCAATATGGTACAGCTAAATATCGAATTTTTACAACGTACAGTTCGATTTTTCCGCCTACGACGTTGACTTTTTTCATCCATTCTATAGCGAAGTGGTTAATGGTAATTAGACATTAGACGATGATGTTCGTGCGACAATTAGAAACAGACAATCCCGAACAAACCTGATCTATAAAAAGGAGGATGAATGCCCTCTAAATCAATGCGACAGTAACCAGGCATGGCTGGAAGGAATGTACAAGAAAAAGCTCGATTTACAAATAAATATTTACAAAAGTCAATGGAAAAGAGATGTACAGACGTGTCCTATAAAAACGATACACCAAACTAACGGTATTAATCGGCTTGCTCTTATGGTATTGATCGCGTAGACAAAAGGCATCACCGCGAGCGAATCGGCGGGTACAAATATTTTCTCGTAATTGGACACTCATTTTACATTAGCATGGGAAATTTGAGCCAAATCGGTTGAATAATTTAGGAATTATCCAGGGGAGAGACATACAAAACATCTATAATTTCACTTTTTGACGGATTTTAATTTTGATACGGAACAAATGGGATCACCGCGAGCGAATCGGCGGGTACAAATATTTTTCTCGTAATTGTACACTCATTGTACATTGGCATGGGAAATTTGAGCCAAATCGGTTGAATAATTTAGGAATTATCCAGGGGAGAGACATACAAAACATCGATAATTTCACTTTTTGATGGTTTTTAATTTTGATACGGAACAAATATCATCACCGCGGGCGAATCGGCGGGTACAAATATTTTTCTCGTAATTGTACACTCATTGTACATTGGCATGGGAAATTTGAGCCAAATCGGTTGAATAATTTAGGAGTTATCCTGGGGAGAGACACAGAAAACATCTTTTAATTCACTTTTTGATGGTTTTGAATTTTGATACGGAACAAATATCATCACCGCGGGCGAATCGGCGGGTACAAATATTTTTCTCGTAATTGTACACTCATTGTACATTGGCATGGGAAATTTGAGCCAAATCGGTTGAATAATTTAGGAATTATCCAGGGGAGAGACATACAAAACATCTATAATTTCACTTTTTGACGTATTTTAATTTTGATACGGATAGGATAATTCCTAAGATACTTAACTGACTTGGCTCAAACTTGTCAGGCCTATGTAAGATGAGCGTCCAATTACGGGAAACATATTAGTACCCGCCGATTCGCTCGCGGTGATTCCATTTGGTCCGTATCAAAATTAAAATCGTATCAAAAACTGGTCAACATTTGAATCGAAGCGATTTTTTAAACTTTGAATGGATCGCCGATCACTTACCGCCACCCAGGTCGGTAAAAATTAAAACATTTAGTTCGCCCGTTACCATAGAAGCGATATAGTATTAATATATTTTTTTGTTAACTTATAGTGACCATTTAATTGTCATAATCATGGACAGTTGCGTAAAACGGAACTTTTATTTGGACACGTCTGTACAATAAAGATGACCGCTCAGGATTAATAGTATATGATGCGATAGTAATCGTGAATGGTCTGCTATAAGTATAATTTAATCAATACCTTCACCTAATTTTTTTGTTCTGAAATTTTCTGGATTGAAAAAAATCTTAAAAGAATTAATTACAACGGTTATGAAGCGGTACTTACGTGGTCGACTGGGCACCTCCGCGGGCGCTTCCAAGATTTTCAATTCAACCTCCAAGTTGCTTATTTCTAAATAATTCTGTTGCATCAGTTTCATTATTTTCTTTATGAAACCAACGTAATCTATATAGGAGAAAACAAAATCAAATCTAAAATACAGAGTGTCGATCCAAAAAACCTTACCTCTAGGGAACTCTTTGGGACTGACTAGTTCACGAAAAAAATCCTGAGCCACCGCCGCCTGACTCTCCTCGCACAGGTTGTCTTGGCAATTCTTAGGCCTTCGAAACCAGAACCTCAAGGTCCTAGATTCCTGTGTGTGTTTTTTCGTTTGAGCGTTGATAAGGAACACTTTGAATTCCAGGGACAGTTGTGCTGGACTGTGGATACCATTTTCTAGAAAAAAAACAACATCCACATGTATCCAGGGAACGAGTGGGCCGATTTAAATCGACCTTGTTTTCTAAATTTGCTCACCGGTGGCGGTTTCTTTATTTATGATAATGCCGGTATGCTCCCCTCCGGCCACGTGCATTTTGTCGTTGGCTTTTTGCACCAATTTCCGCTCGATCATGATCGTTGTGGAGTTGGACGTTTTGCCTTTTGGGGTCATGACGACCTGCTCGTCCGCCGGTGACGTTTCGGTCATTTTGCCGTCTTCAGGCTTGGTTTTCGTGATGAATTATATGAGATTATCGTCTGAAATAAAGAAGTAACAGTAACGCCTATGATTTATATACGGGGTGTCCCATAACTAATGGTACAAAGGAAAACTGCAGATTCCTTGGCTAAAAATACTGCGATTTGGCCATACTTAGTTTGGTTCTATAGCTGGTAATAACCGAGATACAGGGAGTCCAAGTAAAAATTTAATTTTCAATTTTCCTAAATAACTTATTTCTGAATCAATATTTTTGCACAAAATTTTGTGACTATGGTTTTTTTGAGGAAAGGAATTTGAATTTGTTAATAATTTTGATGTAGATTATAGGGGGCGCTCTCTGCGATACTCTGGATACATAAAACGAAATGTAACTTTTTGTGCCTTAGTATATTTATGTCAAATATCAGTTTTTCCGTAATTTTTAACTTTGTAAATGTCGCTCCGACTGACCGTTTTCGAGATATTTTCAATTACATTTTCTAATGCGCCCGTTTAAATTTTGATTTGTAAATGTGAAATTTGTCACAGTAGACTTTGGTAGAAACAAATACAATGAAAGCACTTTGAAACCTCATTTCTGTCAAAGTTTATTTTCATTTGTCAGCATTGTGGGTGTTTTAAAGGAGTTTTTGAAGATACTGTTATCAAAAATTAAACTAAAAATGTTCTACTATTACGTTTTGGACGCAAGGATCCTGTTTCTCCCAGTCTGCCTTCTATTTGGATACATTTCCAAATACCGCCGATGTGCCCCGCGTCTGTTAAAATTTTCTTGTGCGTATAAACATACCATGTCTCGCATTTCTCCGTTAGAAAACAGTTATGTCGCGGCATTTTTAGTTTAATTTTTGATAACAGTATCTTCAAAAACTCCTTAAAAACACCCACAATGCTGACAAATGAAAATAAACTTTGACAGAAATGAGGTTTCAAAGTGCTTTCATTGTATTTGTTTCTACCAAAGCCTACTGTGACAAATTTCACATTTACAAATCAAAATTTAAACGGGCGCATTAGAAAATGTAATTGAAAATATCTCGAAAACGGTTAGTCGGAGCGACATTTACAAAGTACACCTTTATTGCTTAAAAATGACAGAAAAACTGATATTTTTAATAAAAACATAATTATACCAAGGCACAAAAAAGTTACATTTCTTTTTATGTATCCAGAGTACCGCAGACAGCGCCCCCTATAATCTACATCAAAATTATTAACAAATTCAAATTCCTTTCCCCCAAAAAACCCTAGTCACAAAATTTTGTGCAAAAATATTGATTCACAAATAAGTTGTTTAGGAAAATTGAAAATTAAATTTTTACTTGGACACCCTGTATCTCGGTTATTACCAGCTATTGAACTAAACTAAGTATGGCCAAATCGCAGTATTTTTACCCAAGGAATCTGCAGTTTTCCTGTGTACCATTAGTTATGGGACACCCTGTATATACCACTAAAATCATGCACCTATAATCGGTTTACCGGCCGTGGGTGGGGGGGGGGGGGGGGATGGAACCTACGAACTCTCCTCCTAGAGTTTTCGGTGATTGCCGCTTTAATCACGAAGCCACCAGAGTCGTTTAGACGATTTTAACACACATTCCCGCAGATTAAACATTGTTAATTCGATTAATCCGGTCAATTAAAGCTATCTCAAGCGTGAACCTGTAGACAAGGAGTGTTTCATTAACGGGCGAGAATTAATTATTTTACTCCATTAAGCTCGTTTAAAATATTTTGTTACGTTTCACTTTACAATAATGAAGTTATGCTGCGTTGGTAATCCACACAACTACACGGAAAAATAATTGTCGTGTTTCAAGAACATAGATTTTCTTGCCAATACTTACTGACCACCCAGTGGCGGATCTACGGGGGGCTATAGCTATAGAAAAGTAATTTGAAAACAGATTATTTAAGAGGGCAAGCATGTTTTTGAAATAACTTATTTTGTTGTAGTCGATATACGTATTTCTATTTTCAATCGAAGCCTAAAATTATACCTTGAAACAAGCGATCTTAAATACTTTGTTTTAAGCCAGAACATGTTCTTGTTTTAATATGGCTCATCATACTTATTTGTAGCCAGTTGGTACTTCGAACAAATTAGATCAAAACATGTTCATTCTTAAAACAAAAGGGCACAAATTTAACAGAAATTAATACGTCTTAGATAGGGGGTACTGCTGGGGGGACAGTAACAACCCCCCCCCCCCCCCAGAAGCTGGAATTTGCATCGAAATGGGAACAGTAAAGGTTGGCATACCAGTACAACCCCTCTCCCCCCCTCCCAGCAAACAAAGCTATCGACGACACTAGTGTGACTTAGTTCTTAAGTTCTTAAATGAAACTGCTATGTGTGTGTGACGGCGTTGCGTATACAGGGTGTTCCTTAATGACGTGGTAATATTTCAGGGTGTAATTCCTTAGGTCATTTTATAAAGAAAAGTTCATATGAGCTTACATTTTTTGCTACAGGGTGTTGAATTTTAATTTTTTAAATGGTTATTTTTTAATATCTCCGAAAGTATTTTAGATATTATTTTCAATTTTGGTACGTGTTAATAGTATATAGAACCACAAGTTTCAGTTAGAAAAGTAATTCAATTGTTCCACCAGCGGCGTCCCTGCAAACATGTCCTCTGATATTTTTTACCGAAAAGATGGTACGCCACTGACATTTTTCCATATGGATATTTTTTCTGATTAGCCCGGTCAATTTTACATGAAAACGGTCTCTTGAGTTTTTCTCGTCAGACGCACGGATTCTTGATTAAAATAAGAAACTCATTATTATTATTGATAAAATAATTAGTGATAAATTGTTGGAAATGGCCACCTACACTTAAAAGACATGCTTACGCCCGTTTGACGAGAAAAACTCAAGAGACCATTTCCATGTAGAATTGACCAGGCTGATCAGAAAAAATATCCACATGGAAAAATGTCAGTGGCGTACCATATTTTTTGTTAAAAATATCAGAGGACATGTTTACAGGGACGCCACTGGTGGAACAATTGAATAACTTTTCCAACAAAAATTTGTGGTTCTATATCCTATTAACACATACCAAAATTGAAAATAATATCTAAAGTACTTTCGGAGATATGAAAAAATAACCATTTAAAAAATAAAAATTCAACACCCTGTAGTAAAAAATCTAAGCCGTTGCGGACATATGTTCATATGAACTTTTCTTTATAAAATACCCTAGGGAATCACACCCGGAAATATTAGCACGTCATTAAAGAACACCCTGTATACAAATCGAATTTTTTCTTACCTAAAAAAATTTTGATTTCGTAGTTCACGATAAAGGTGTATTACTTTTAGGGTTTTAAGTAGGCAGTTTATATGCAAGCCGCAGAGAAAAATAGATTCAAATAGCCTTGCTATATATGATATGAACTTGAAATGATAGGTAAAGGGAAGGGAATCTTTTACAGATATTCGCATGGAAGGTGCTCGGCTGACCTTGCCCTCTTAATTCCGCCCAGAACGGCGAATATCAGAAATACACGACGAACCACTGCCGCCCATCCATGTGTGGTTAAGCTTAGTTCTCCTCGAACTTCATTATTTAAGAATTCTTTCATCTGGAGGACTTCATCCTTGTGGAACGACCTTCCCGAGGTCGTTTTTCACAACAAATATAACCTCCAACGATTCAAAACCAACGTGAATCGCTTTTTGCGCACACGCACCACTCCCAGAGTGCCTTAAAGGATTTTTCCTATAGTGCTTGTGTTTGATCATAAAAAAAAATTAAAAGCCCCAATATCCTTAGTGAAAGAGGAATAAATCCCAGGGAGGAAGGAAAACGGGCTCTGCGAGAGGGTCGCAAATATGCACTATTTAACGTTTTGAAGGAAGACAATAAAGTTATTTTGTCAAAATTTGAATACATGTTTTCCATCGATCTTCATATTTTTTACTTCGTTTATTCCTGGTTCAAAATGCGTTATTTTTTCAGTAAGCAGAACTTTTTATGAAGAATAAAACAAGATTCCCATATGTTAAGATAATGTGGATACACTGTGTATCATATGCACGATATCCGATAGAATTGACATTGAACGAGAGGAATTGTTAATTACAAAGTCGACGGTATAAGGTCAGTTTTATAAATAGATAGTGGTCGTGCTATTAGAACTTACTAATAAATGTGCAAATTAATAAAATCTATGTATGGGACGACATTGACGCGAATTCGACGTTTCTTTTCACCAAATGTGTCTAAAATAATGAATTTTTAGATAATTTCCACTATTTGTGGAAGTTTGCCTGACAGTTTATACAATTTAATTCAAAAATGTATTATCTTTCGTCAAAGGATATCGGCAATCATTGGGACACTTAATTACTCGATATTTCCGTTCGAAAACATAAATATCCGCTCTATAATGTCCAGTATTTGATTGGTGTCAATACCATTTGACCTTTTAAAGAACAATATCGTTAGTAGGTTCCAAGAAAACGATTTTTTCGGTTTAATCGTGACATAATCACTATAAGGAGTCAATTTTGAGAGAAATGATCATAGTATAGCTCATGGTACAAGATACCCATAAACCCTATCTTCGATATTATCGATTTCATTTCATTTTCGTGTGTGTGTGTGTATAATGTAAACACGTTTAAGTCTTAAATACCTGTTAATGTAAATGTTTCTGTTAAAATCGTTACCCAAATGTTGTAATCGATCTTTTAGTTGTATAAATATGTGTTCCAGTACGATAGTAAAGCCTATAACTATCGCACAGTGCATGTATTTAAAAAACAGATGTCGACTGAATAATAAATAACATTGGCTAGCTGCTTGTTCCGTATTTTGACATTCTTTTAAGTAAATTTGGTGTATAAACGTCTCTAGTGATACCTACATGTATGTCCTTACAATAAAATAGCTACTCAAGGAAAAAATATACAGTATGTCCACGGATGGGGTTTACAAGAGGACAAATGGACTAAAAATTGGAAGATACGAAAAAAAGTCACTCTTAATAAACGTCGTTGCTTCTCTAGAAAATACGATTCATCATAAGAAACTTCAATTTTTTTATACAGGGTGGGTAAAACTGCAAAAATGTTATTTTGCTCAAGAGTAAACATACTTTATTTTGAAAGATACGAAAAAAAGTCACTCTTAATAAACGTTTTTACTTGAATAATAAATAGGTGATACTTGTTGTCAATGTCTTTATTTAATGAAGTAATAATAATAATACGAACAATTTTTATTAACATGAAAAGAATACGATAACGATTTCATAATTCAAAAACTCCACCCCCATACTCCACACATTGTTCTAATTGCTTTCTCAAATAAGTGAAAGAATTTCTGATTTCTTCCTGAGATATCGATTGGACAGCCTGGATAATTCTGCCCTTCGGCACTTCAATATCATTTGGTATTGCGGTTGCAAAAACAATTTGTTTTAAACGGCCCCCATAAAATATCGGCCAAGGTTAAGTCGGGACTTCTTGGCGGCCACAAAACTGGGCCATTCCTGCCAATCCACCTTGAACCAAATCTGCGGTCAAGCCATTCTCTAACCTCACGAGCGAAATGGGCTGAACAACCATCTTGCTGAAAATACATATTTTGTCGAAAATTTAATGGTAGATTTCGAGTTCATCATTGAAAAATTATCCAGCATTTCTAAATATGATAATCTATTGCACGTGTTATCAAAAAAATATGGCCCTATAATGCCATGGATGGAAATCGCACACCACACGTTCACTTTTGTGTCCAAAACCGAACCAGTTCTCTTGAACTTTTTTATTAACTTGCAGATTGCCATCCTGGTTATTGGGATTCCTACAAATTTCTCGGTAAATTGTTCCATGACGTAGCGGTATGAAACTTGGCCATCCCCATAACATTGTATTATAAAAACTCTTTGTTCAGTAGATAGCATTTCTACTTAAATAATTACTTCATTAAATAAAGACATTGACAACAAGTACCTCTCACCTTGTCATTATTAATTTAACTAGGTTCACTTTTTTTCGTATCTTTCAAAATAAAGTATGTTTACTCTTAAGCAAAATAACATTTTTGCAGTTTTTACCCACCCTGTATAAAAAAATTGAAGTTTCTTATGATGAATCGTATTTTCTAGACAAGCAAAAACGTTTATTAAGAGTGACTTTTTTTCGTATCTTTCAATTTTTAGTCCATTTGTCCTCTTGTAAACCCCATCCGTGGACATACTGTATATTACCGGCGTCGAAGCGAACCAAAAATGCGCTATAAAACCGCAGACAATAATAATAAATACAACAATAAATTAATAAAAGCTTCGAAAACGTTTCTTTTATGAAAACAATCACTTTGCGATAATCTCAGAATCTGTGTCGCTTTGTTTTATGTCGCGGGGTGTTTACGCTATTTAATATTGAAAAGAAAGTTATGAAAGTGTCTATTTGATCGGTTTATGTAGTTTCTGCAAAATTCTGTATAGTTTGCTACCAAGGTGGCCTCCGAGATCGCGAGACCTCACACCACTAGACGTTTGTTTATGGGGGGCCGGTTTCAAATGAAGTTTACAAAGTATTAGAAATACTATGAGTTCTCTTACATTATTTGCACTTGTATTGTATAATACACTACTGGGGTTGGGTCTATTCCTTCCGACGCACCCTGCATAAGATAGAACTATAATTTTCGATTTCTTTTAACTTTCGCTTAGATTGTGCGCCTTTTGTCGCCATCTGAAAATCGTGACCCCCCTCTGTTATGCCTATAAACTTTACACAAGTGACACAGAATGGTACAAAAATATAAAAATGAGAACTTTTGCAAAGAAATCAATAGAGAAAAATATATGCCGAAATTCGACAAGCCCCGCGGCTTGAATTTATAATTATTTTTTGTAATTTCTCACCACTAACCCCCCGAACAAACCTCGCTCAAATTGATTTTATAAATACATTTCAATGTTCAATGACCACGAAATAACAGCGGAAATGCTATATTTATCGCCCGGGAGCACAAATATATAAATTAAACTCCCTCCAATTTATAAGCACACGCCTCGGATTCAGGGCCCACTGAAAATATACAGGGTATTTTAAAATATAGGGTGTTCTTCAGTCACAAATCGTTAATACCTAGTCTAGGCCAGTCAATCTTTCGCGGAATTTTATAATGAAAAGTTTCACAATTTTTTTACGACTAATCACTATAACACTAAAATTAATCTACGATTTCTGATGTTTTATTGACAAGAAAATACAGCTAAAACTATTTATAGGTTAAAATTAGGGGGAGAATTTTATTCTAGGAAGGGTAGCTTCTGCCCTGTAGCCTATAAAAGGTTCATTCCTCCCTATTCTTAAATATACCCGAAAATTATCAAACAAAAACTCACCTTTCAGAAACTTTATTTGTCTTGAATATATTTAAATAACTATTTGCTTCTATTTTTGTAAATTGACGCCCAAAAACACGAAAAAATACAGCTGGAACCGACGATAACCTAGCACCAACACGTTCAATCGACGACTAATCGCAACGGGAAAAGTGGCCAATGGAAACAAGCGTCGGCGGTTTTCATCTTGCTCACACACTTTTATTCTTATATGTCTATTCTTTTCTCCGAAGCGTCACTGTATAAATTTGTCAAGTGACGTCGTTGTGACGTTGCCAGAGCTGGATATAATTAGTAAAACAAAGATATTTCTGGTATTTTTTTATAATATAACAAATGCGCATGGAATTTATATTTCTCGTAATTGATCATTGGGTGTACAAGTTAGATTCTCACTAGTTGATGATAAAATGTTTCTCATTAGTTTGTTCTCTCGCTTTCGGTACAACCGACAGTTCATTTTATAAGCAAGATGATACGGCAACATTGCTATGATCTTTTAAAAAGGTAACAAGATCAAAACAACGTAGTGTTGGAAGTATTCTAAGAAATTGGTTGGTTCAAATATGGATAATATTGATGATTCAAGGCTGAGTCACGATAAGTGCATAAAATACTCATCGGGATCGGAAAATAGAGCATATTTTTTTTCTAAAATACATGATCTAAAACTGCAAACACCAGTTTGCCTTCTCTCTCTCTAGCATTTGGCGCCAAACTATCTACTTAGCTCTGTCTGTTAGGCAACCCAAAACACACGATCTCCACAGTTCAACAGCGTTTTACTGAAACATGTATTACATAAAAATTTTATTATGTAACATGAAGGAAATATAAAACTTCCCTGAATCTGTTTTTGAACCAACCTTGAATAATGTTGAACATTATTATAACACATATAATCTTTACGAATTTATTTATGACATTGAAAAGATGTATCAACCTCCGTAGCATCCTTTACGTATAAGCATAATGGGAAAACGTATATATCTGGTTGCCTAATAGTAAGTTCAACCCGTTCATTGATCAATCTGCGCAAAGTTTGACATTTGTCAAAGTCGGATAGGTTATAAAATCGCTGGTTGTTTTCATTTTTCAGAGTAGTTTTTAATATCATGGCGAGAGTGTCGTCTCGTCACTTGAAAAGTTTAACATGCCTCCTGATATTTACACTGGTTAGTGAAGTAGCGGCATTGGAAGAGCTGAATCTACCAGAGTTTTTCACTTTGGAAGCGAGAGAAGTGTCAAATATCACCGTGAACAATGTGCCCTACACAAGAATCGTGTTCCACGTTTTGGGGAAGAATATCAACCCCAAAATGCGCGTCAAGATCACCCAAAAAATGTCCCAAAGAAACACTCTGTGTCAGGACGCGAACTTTTCGTATAATATCAGTGAAATCTCGACGAACCTCAAGTCGGGCGAGTATAACGTGACTGTGCCCCAAAGCGTGGGGGGTGCACTATTTTTTTGTTTGCCGCATCAAGTGAAACAGGTGCCAACAGGGTTGATTAAGCCGAGTCCTTTTAATAGTGAGATATACGAGTGGTTCCATCAAGGGCCTGGTGTCAGCTTGGAGTTAGCAGAGACAAAAAAATCCCCAAAAAAGTAAGCAAAAATGATTATTTTCCAAGCACAAAAGAATTGTGACATAGGCTTCTGCTGGTTATTTTTTCAAGAAGCGCCATCAAACCCTAAGGGACTGTGTGGGCTTATAGGAGTAGAGGTAGCTTTTAAATAAACGCTAGATATAATTATGTAATATTTTTCTACATGGTACTTTGTTTGTCGATGTCCAGGTCCAGGTACAGGCCTACATTTTTCACTATTTGTGTAATTATGATGTTTATATTATACAGAACATAGTTGCAACTTAAGTACAGTAGGATATAAGTAGTTGTGGAATCTGAAGGAATCTAAAAAGTCATTCAGTTTAAGGAAATTCCATTGTGATTAACCCAAATTCTTAATTACAACAAGCCTATCTATGTATATCCTAAATGCAAAAGTAATTACAATTCATGAAGTTCTTTCTTTATAGAAAATGGTCTGAATCATTGTTTAAACATTGTAGAGGTCTGTCATGTTTATTTCCCCTTATTGGTTGATGCATGGATATTTTTTTCTGAAAACCAGTTACTGACAAACTCATAGTATGCATTCTAATTACTTTTTCAAACATATCGAGTAACATACATGGGCCGAGCATGACCTGTTCCCTGACAAATCCCCAAATTGCAAAGGAACAATCCTGAACGAATTCTAAACACATCAAAACAAAAATTATGTAACGGAATTTTGAAAATCACTTGATCCCTTTTAAAAAACGTTCTGTTATCTCCTAATAATATTATTTTTAGTGCCACGCGACAGTGTCAAGCTAATTGACTCATTTATCATTAATTTATGACTGAATCCCGTACCGCCTCTCTTATTTAATTAGCTGCAATTTAACTTCAATCTGATTGACACTATACCATTTAGTACTTATTACTATCGCTGTGATTCTAATTGAATCGAATGTTATAGCCTTAAATGTGATTTTTGGGTTACTTTAAGTATTTTTAGGTGTTAATTATGTTATCCATTAAATTAATGTTTGAAAACATGTTATTTCATAATAAAAATGTGTAAAGTGCATCAAATTATCCTCCTACAGCCTTTGTATCCGTTAAGATGAGAAGGAACTATTATGTTTCTAGTAAAGTGATATGTAATAACGGTACTTACATACCCACTTTAGAAAAAACTAACTTTTTCCATGAATTATCAAATTATCACACAAAGAGAGATGTGTTATTGTCTTTAAAATCATAACGTTTCGTTGCAATGCGTTTTGTACTATCCCCATAGTGAATGCTAAAAAAAAAGTCTCTGGACTACTCTGGAGTGCCAACTAAAAGAATCCCAAGTGGATTATTCCAGGCCAAAACATAAAATTCGTTCGTTATTAGTTTGAACGGATTTGCTTACAAAAGAAAGCTACTTTTGGGCGTCACGCAGTGCGGTTTTCAATGTATTTTGTAATTACTAAGATTAAGGATTAATCTAGTTCTATCTGGATTTAACAGGATTATAGTATTATGATACCTGTATAAGAGCCTATAAGGATTAATGTTGGCTAAGGTCAAAATATAGGCTGTAGCCTGTAGAAAAGTTAGGTACTTATTGAATATTTAAAATATATAATATTATAAAGTTTAGCTTATTATAGCTCCAGAGCATTAGTGATGTAGGCTTATTCAGTATATTCACATTATTATATTATAAATAATGAAATACCTAATAAACATCTAATTTTTTTGTCGTTTTTCATAGTTTTCATAGAAAAATTTAAAAGATTGCTATAGCGGGTTTGTTCCTAAGGAATCACACTCTAAATTATTAGCGCGTCGTTCAGGAACACCCTGTATGCAGTGGCGGCTGGTGACCTATGATAGAGGGGGTTCAGAAGTGTGGTGAAATTATTTTTAAAATTTTATTTTTGTGTAACGACCAAACAATTACTTTCTAGGCGTTTTAAATTGTAGAAAGAAAAAAAGTAATAAGAAAAAGCGTTAGGTAGAACATATTTTTATTTATTTTTTAATTTTACACAAGGAAATACAACTTTTGGAAAATAAGAAAGGTTTTCTTAGTGTGTATAGCTGTCGGATCTTAACGTCGTCGCATGCAACCCTCGTAACAATATTTATACAGTCTACTACTAATACTTACTAAAGCCATCTACGAGCTATCAAGAAAACCGAATGATGTCCAATACTACTACCGCCATCTACGATTTATATCAAGAAAACCGAATGATGTCTAATACCACTACGCCATCTACGGCTTCGTCATTAGGCGCAACCAAGACGAGAACAATAGTTAATTGTTTTATGACGAGAACGAATCGAGCCACGAGACTGACAAGTTGGCATTCTTCATATTTTCAGTGTTTTTTAGTTTAAATCCTTAAATAAAATGGTTTAAAATCATATCGAGTATCATTTATCGAAATACACAACATTTATCGACCCTACACAATAGTGCTTAAACGTAAGGTCCATTCTTCGGTTCTTAATTGTAGAAAATTGATCAATAACAGCCTCATTAAGTTTGGAATACCCTCTATAAATTTTTTTTCATATATTTCATTTTTATTTCTAATAAAGTCCCTAGATTTACCCTTTGTGGTCTGCGTTAAATTAATTTCGGGTTTAGGTGTCCCCGCATTCTTCACTTCAATTTTTTGCTCCAAACTCAAAGAGCTAAAGTTATTTCTTAAATAGTCCACCGTCAACTATTCATTTTAACTTAATAAATATATAATATTAAAACATACACGCTCGAATTTCTAACTAGATGCACGAACAGACAACAGCGCGGCGCACACAAAAACTGTGCGCCTTTTCCATGTTAAATCGCCATAGCCCCGCTATCCCTCCGCTGTCACCCGCCACCTGTTACTACAGAGAAACTGCACTACTTAATCGCACGTGCGAGCAAGTCTCGTCATAATCGTCATTTACCTCGACCGAGGCACGGTTGCCGGATCTATACAGTTTGGTTTGACGGTACGATAAATAATACTCAATGAATATAAATAAATATTTTTTATTCGTTTTGTTTTGGGGGTGCACGTGCGCATGTGCTCCTGTGGAAGAGCCGCCACTGCCTGTATGGTATATTGTGACCACATTTTTCTTTCCAGCCAACCGAACGTTATCGCCGGATTGATAGAGAGCCGCGCTCGCAGAGACGAGAATGGCACGGCGCTGCCCTCGAACGCCACCCAGGGGCCCCGAGTCATAGCCCTACGTCTGGAGGTGGCCCATAAAGACCCGGAATTCGACGAGAATGGAATTCCGAGCGTGCTGGCGGATGCCACGCATACGTTCAGACTGTTCGGCGAAAACTTCACCGACGCCTTGACGTTCACATTCACCACCGAAAAAGGCAACTACGGAGACTTGTGTCTTTCACAGATTGTCAAGAGGTTCACTGTAAGTATGAGGATAGGTTTGTTTTTAGCATAGACAAAGGAAGAGAGGGGACGCGTAAAACCAGAAGCTATGGTGTTACCGCCTGGCTCCTTATCGGATTTAGCAGTGGCGTTACATGAATATTTTCTTAGTATTATCCCAGTACAAAATTATTATTTATGGAATATGGTTGGTTGGTTAAAGGCGGGGGTCGGTTTAAAGGCCCGAACTTCAAATCACTGCAGCCTTTCAGCTTATTGTGTACCCCGATCTTGTTAGATGATGTTTGTTCCTTCTATGAGGTCCAGTAACCTTCTACCAAGCTTGTCATGTGGGAGGTTGTCACCACGTTGTATGTTCCCGAAGATATTTTGTCTTCTGCGGGACAGCGCTCCTCAGCGGTATATTATGTGTGAGGCGGTTTCATCCTCTTCGCCGCAGAGTCTACATTCAATGGATCCGTTGTTGAGCCCTATCCGTTGAAGGTGTTTTCGCAAGTGGCAGTGGCCTGTTAACAGACCCATCACTTGTTTCAACTGGGGCCGCGTCAGGGTTAGCATCCCATTCGATAGTATTTTCGATGGTTTTCCCATTACGGCCCGTGCGTGTATTTGACCAGGTAACTCTTGCCATCGAGATAGGTGTAGCTTTTTCGACCATCCATCTAATGTTGTTTTTGTTGCCTGTTTTGATATTCCAAAGGCCGGTTCAGGGACCCTGAGACTTTGGGCAGATCCGGCTCTCGCTAGTTCATCCGCCTTTTCATTCCCTAATATCCCGGAGTGACCAGGGACCCGCAAGAGTTCCACCTTGTTCCCCCTGGCCGCCAGTACTTTTAGGTTGGTATGACACTCCAGTGTGAGTTTTGAAGTAAACCGATTGGGGTTCAGAGCCTTAAGAGCAGCTTGGCAATGGAATAGAATATGGAAGTAATATTTTTATTGAATTGAATTTGTATATTGTGTCCCTTACCGAGTACAAATGTTCTTCTGCTTCTCAATAATTTATGAATGCTTAGTAAATATTAATTTTATTAGCCAAAAATATAATTTCATATAGGAAAGGTTGTGAAATTTAAATATCTTTCAACTTTAGGGAAAATGCAAGATAAAAAACAAAATTGGTCGATTCAAAATTTATTACAAAGAAGCAACAAAATGTAATTACTGGTAGTTTTGAAAATATTGTTGGCACAGCACCTCCAAGTACTCGAACTCTTTCCTCAACTTTATAAAAAAGGACTTCTCAAAATGCTTTGAACAAATCCTGTAGGCAGGAGAGGTGTCCAATCTCTAAGTCCCATGTTCTGCACCCAAATGTTTGCTTTTTGTGGATCTTTCGGAAATCTAAAAACAATACAACAATGTGTGAGCTTAGTGGTTTAAAATAAGTTTTAACAGGACGCCATCCTTGTGAAACGACCTTCGCCTGAAGTCGTGTTTCTCAAAGACTATGATCTTCAACGATTCAAGACAAACGTTAATCGCTTTCTTTAAAAAAAATAACACTGGTATACATTCGAAATAATATAATGCTTTCGCTAATAATTAACCAAAATTAAATAAGAAATAATTTAATTTTGTCAAAATATATAAATCATGCAGGTACGCCATTGAGTGACACACCCTCTCCAAGGGCAATTACCGGCTTCTTATTAGAAATCTTGAATGAAAAGTGCAACAAATCTAGTACAAATTACAAAGAAAGGTAGCTTTAACTATAGACTTAATCATAGTTTCAAATAACATATACTGCTAAACTTACAAGGGAGATATCTAATATAAAATAAATGCATGCAAAAAATACAAAATAACATATATTTTACTGGGAAATGCTTAGACAAGGGAAGAGAGGGGACGCGTAAAACTAGAAGCGATTTTGTTACCGCGTGGCACCAAACCGGGTTTAGCAGTGGCGTAACATGGATATTTTATTAGTATTATCCCAGTACAAAATTATTTTGTATGGAATATGAAAGTAATATTTTTATTGGTTGAATTGTTAGGTACAACTGAGGTTGATATTAAAAATGTTCTTTTTCAATAATTTATTGAATGCTTGGTAGATATTAATTTTATTCGTCAAAATTATAATTTCATATAGGAAAGGTTGTGTAATTTAAATAACTTTCAACTTTAGGAAAAATGTAAGATAAAAAAACAAAATTGGTCGATTCAAAATTTATTACAAAGGAGCACGACTTTTAACAGCCTCCTCAAAGTTCTTTATTTTTTTCTTTCTCGGAGTGTCTTCTTTCTGTTCAGTTAGCCCAGATGAAGTGCCAGGTAAAACTAGTTCTTCATCAAGCTGATTTGAACTTTCGGTAGCCTATAAAAAAATTAATATTACATACATGATTTGAGATGTTTTTAGAGTGAAGACATTTTTTAGAAATTATTTACAAGTAATATATTCTTCTTCGGTTGCGTGGACCCAGCTGTTGAAGTACCAGCTATATATAGTTCAACATCATGTTGAGTTAACCTTTCAGTAGCTCGCCTTTTTAAACCCTGTAAAAAAGTCAATATTATCTACATGCTTCTGTAATTTAAAATATTTCTGTTCTGAAAATGAATAATTTTTTTATTCCAGAAATTAACTTAAAGTAAATACCTTCTTTGGTGGTATATATAGGTACTGGTAGTTCTGAAAATATTGTTGGCACAGCCAGGCCCGTAGAGAGAAAATACCGGGCCCGGGGGGTACACATTACGGGCCCCTTACCTTAAAAAAAATTTTTTTCAGCATAACAAGAAATGTATATATATATATATAATGTCAAAGATTCCGAGGACTATTATACGATAATTTTTGCATACCACTACTTAAATAATGAACATCTACATACAATTTGCATCATAATAAAAAATGTTTATTCATTATTCTATACAGCATCACAAAGTTGACATACTAATAGAGGATTACTAAAATACAATTGCAGTAACTCATTGCACACCACTTATTAATTTTTGTCGTTAACAATCCAAAAATCCGGGCCCCTCTCAAAAGTCCGGGCCCGGGGGGAAACACCCCCCCCCCCCTGTCTACGGGCCTGGGCACAGCACCTCTAAGTAATCGAACTCTTTCCTCAACTTTATAAAAAAAAAGTTTGTCAAAATATACCAATCATACAGGTACGCCATTGAGTGACACACCCTCTTCAAGGGCAATTAGCTGGTTCTTATTAGAAATCTTGAATGAAAAGTGCAACAAATCTAGTACAAATTACAAAGGAAGGTAGCTTCAACTATGGGCTTAAACATAGTTTCAAATAATATATGCTGCTAAACTTACAACGGAGATATCTAATATAAAATAAATACATGCAAAAAACACGAGTAGAATATTTACCGATGGAAAGTAATTCCAAGATCCTTTCGCTCATTTCGGCTTTTGCAGCCATAGGCACAACAATACACCATATTTCTATAAATACACTGAATTCTTTTAATAGCTTTTCACACCACAAATCACTGAAATACACTAGGTGCCACCTCGAATGTCTGGCTCCTAAAAAATGGCGGCGTATCAATTTTAGGCCTCACTTTCTGCGACGGCCCGTAAAGCGGAATTATCCGTCCCCTCTCTTTCCTTGTCTAAGGGGAAATGGGACAAATTTAAATATGTTAAACTACTTTGATGAATATTTACCGATGGAAAGTAATTCCAAGCTTCTTTCGTTCATTACGTCTTTTACAGCCATAGGCACAACAATTCACCATTTTTCTGTAAATAAACTGAATTCTTATATTAGCTCTTCTCACCACAAATCACCAAAATACACTGGGTGCCACCTCGATTGTCTGGCTCCCTATCAATGGCGGTGGATCAATTTTAGGTAACACTTTCTGCGACGGCCCGTAAACCGGAATTATTCGTCCCCTCTCTTTCTTTGTCTATGGTTTTTAGGTATTCGATTGACCTGTCGAAATTATTGTTTTATTACAGATAGAGAACGGCACTCTCCTGCAAGGTGCCACTGGACTGCTAACCATAAACCTACCGCCTCTAACTGGAGGGGCAGAGGCATACTATGTTTGTGTTAAAGTAGGACCAATGAGCTCCCAAACTGGCTTCTACCATCAGGGGACCAACACCTGGTTGCAAGTAAAAACCTACCAAAATTTAATGCCGCTCTGGGCTTCCATCGTTGTTATTTGCGTGTGTATCTCGTTTTCTGCGTTGTTCTCTGGATTAAATTTAGGTAAGTCTCTCGCATTGCAATACCCACGATCGTTCCGAGTCTTTAGATAAAAATAAACTCCCTTTTCCAGGCCTAATGTCCCTGGACAAAACCGAACTGAAGATCCTCTGCAATACCGGCACCGCCGAGGAGCGAGCATACGCCCGAACCATTCAGCCTGTCCGTAATCATGGCAACTACCTCTTATGTTCCATTTTGCTCGGCAACGTCCTGGTCAACTCGATATTCACGATCATCCTCGACGGCCTCACCTCCGGATTGATAGCGGTCATTTTCTCCACGTTAGCCATCGTGTTGTTCGGCGAAATTTTTCCGCAAGCCGTTTGTTCCCGGCACGGCCTGTGGGTGGGCGCGAAGACTATTTACATCACCAGGTGTGTCATGTTGGTGACGTTCCCGTTAAGCTATACGGTCGCCAAGGTGCTGGATTGGATCCTGGGGGAGGAAATCGGCAACGTGTACACGCGGGAGCGATTGAAGGAACTAGTCATGGTGAGTTTTTTTTTGGTTATCTGTTAAAATTTTGTTTAAATTGATCGTATAAGAAAATCGCGTATAATTTCATTATACAGTATGTATGGACTAAAAATTGAAAGATACGAAAAAAAGTCGCTCTTAATAAACGTTTTTGCTTGTCTAGAAAATACGATTCATCATAAGAAACTTCAATTTTTTTATACAGGGTGGGTAAAAACTGCAAAAATGTTATTTTGCTTAAGAGTAAACATACTTTAGTTTGAAAGATACGAAAAAAAGTCGCTCTTAATAAACGTTTTTGCTTGTCTAGAAAATACGATTCATCATAAGAAACTTCAATTTTTTTATACAGGGTGGGTAAAAACTGCAAAAATGTTATTTTGCTTAAGAGTAAACATACTTTAGTTTGAAAGATACGAAAAAAAGTCACTCTTAATGAATGTGTTTTCTACAGAACAAACCGAAGTAGAACAATTCATTAAAAGGTTTATTTCCCAAAAAGTATTCTCTGGCACACCTCCGACTGGTGAACCTAGTTAAAGTAATAATGACACTTAAGGTGATAGGTACTTGTTGTCAATGTCTTTATGTAATGAAGTTATTATTTAAGTAGAAATGCTATCTACTGGACAAAGAGTTTTTATAATACAATGTTATGGGGATGGTCAAGTTTCATACCGCTAGATCATGGAACAATTTACCGAGAAATTTGTAGGAATGCGAATAACCAGGATGGCAATCTGCAAGTTGATAAAAAAGTTCAAGAGAACTGGTTCGGTTTTGCACCTCAAAAAAAGAAGAAATACGACCATGATGATGCTGCTACAGTCTTAGTTCTTTATTCTGTTGAAGAAAATCCTATGACGTCCCTTAGAAATCGTGTTACTCAGTTGGAAGTTGTGAAAAAAAGTCAAATTCAGAAGATCCTTAAAGCAAATATTGTATCCGTATAAACCGCACTTTAATCAAAGATTGGAAGAGGGAGACGACGCAAAACGACTTGATTTTTGCCTGTGGATAGGAGACAAAATTTTAAGTGGAAATGTTGATTTTTTTTAAATGTATCATGTTTTCTGATGAAAGTACATTTTCAACAAATGGAACCGTTGCAACCCAGCACGTTGGGTACTGGTCTTTAGAAAATCCCGAATTCAGAATTATGAGAGTACAATATTTCACAAAAGTGAACGTGTGGTGTGCGATTTCCATCCATGGCATTATAGGGCCATATTTTTTTGATATCACGTGCAATAGATTATCATATTTAGAAATGCTGGATACATTTTTCAATGATTAACTCGAAAATCTACCATTAAATTTTCGACAGAATATGTATTTTCAGCAAGATGGTTGTCCAGCCCATTTCGCTCGTGAGGTTAGAGAATGGCTTGACCGCAGATTTGGTCCAAGGTGGATTGGCAGGAATGGCCCAGTTTTGTGGCCCCCAAGAAGTCCCGACTTAACCTTGGCCGATATGTTTTTATGGGGCCGTTTAAAACAAATTGTTTTTGCAACCGCAATACCAAATGATATTGAAGTGCTGAAGGGCAGAATTATCCAGGCTGTCCAATCGATATCTCAGGAAGAAATCAGAAATTCTTTCACTTATTTGAGAAAGCAATTAGAAAAATGTGTCGAGTATGGGGGTGCAGTTTTTGAATTATGAAATCGTTATCGTATTCGACACCCCAATAATTGATAAATTCTTAGAATCTTTACAGCCGGGACTTCCCACCTTTAGCATAATTAATATAAATTTAAGAGCTGCCTTTAATCACAGGTTGCCAAGCAGGAACTATTTTATGCGAACGTTTAGCCAAATATACTCAGTTTTTTCTAATCCAAAACTGGATTCGTAAAGCAAAAGGATTGGAAAACGCTATGAAAAAATGGCGTTAAAAAATATAATGTTTTAAGAATAATAATAACAATTTCAAATATGAACAATTTTCAAATTTTTGTCACAGATCTTCCTGAAACTTGTCGATACCCCAATCGACATGTCAGGCAATCTGAATATCAATAAATTAACTACAAAAACGTTATTAGTAACGGTTAAAACATCACGAAAAGAAATATTCATCAGCTGATGACTCTCGTCTCTCTCTGCTAAAAAGCGGCATATCTTTTAATTAAAGTGATGCAACATAGATGGCTCCGATTGCTAATTTGGGATCCTCATCTTAAATAAGGTTTATAATAGACTAGGTAATAAGATCAGACAGAGGGATAAATATTGTAAACGAAATGCAAACTTTAGTATACAAATAATACGCTTGAAAAAGCCCTAATAAGGCGAATCATTATTTAAGCCTGTAAGTAAAATGTATCCTCCTCGAGATCTTAAGACGTCACCACCAGGATCTTTTAATCGTCGACTGTAGATAACTAATCATCTTTGACGTATTTCTGCATAAGTAGCCATGGTTATTCCGTCTAATGTATATTTTTCTTGTCCTCAGATAAAACCGGTATAATCTAAATCGTCTTAAAGGTATGAGTGGTATATACCTTCGAAGGTTTCGTAATCGATGTTTACTCGAGATAAACGTCAACTTTTTGTAACTTATCAGCCAGATGTACTGAATAGTATTTTTTCCCCATAGCTAAAATCGTTGGGAACTGACTACATCGCAGGTTTCCATATACACTGTGTTTCTTAATAACTTTTTTTACTATAAATTATGGACTAAATTTTGCTGTGTATTTTGGGTTTGCTCGTGGGGCGTGGTCCACAAATAATTTCGCCTGCGGCGCTTTAGTTCGCGGCAATCGTCCCCTTGTTGCTACCGCTGGTGTCCTGGTTTTTAAATTTATAAAATTACTCAGTTAACAAGTGTATGTAGGCCAGCAGTAATACCAGATCACATCGCGTGCCTCCTCCTTGGTTCTCAAAATCATAGTACAGTGAAACCGCTCATAACGGGCACCTCTAATAAGCGGACATCTCTATTAAGCGGACATTTTTCATAGTCCGGAAGTAGGTATATGAAATTCCATGAAAATCAACCTCTCTTGGGCGGACTCTCCTTTGGGCGGACGCGGACATGCTGTTTTCATACAAATAGTGCGAAAATCCTCCTTTAAACGGACAAAAAAATTTTAAAAGTATTTGGGAGACGAATAAGTACGGTGCAAGAGCTCTCTGAAGACAGATCGGCAACCAATCGCGTATGCGTGGCAGCGCGAAAGGACTTCGCCGAATGAAAGTATGTGTGATTCCCCGACAGCAGTCCGCCGTTTATTCGTGAGGTTGAAATCGTAAAGAATGGCACAAAAATGTCGCGTTTTCAGTCTGAAAGAGAATATTGATGTTGTGGAAGTCTAGTCTATATATAGTAAATCTCCCGGATATGAAGAACACGTGAAAAGAATACTATAGGTTCATATAAACTTCTTTCGTATCGGCATCCTCTTCGGAGATATGGGCTCCCAAAGAGCACAATCAAGTTTTTTACACATAATTATTGAACCACCTGGTATATTTCAATTATTTTTTAATATGATGTATACCAGGTAAGACCCGTCAAATTACTATCCAAGAAACTGTTGCGAATTACTCACAGCTACAGGGACGGATTAGAGAGAACTTTGGACAATGTTTTTTACATACCTTTAACTATTGGCTAAAAATTAAGTACTCTTCATTCATGTCGCTAATCCTAACCGTTTTCGAGAAAACGTCATTTTATTCACACTGAGTCACGGTCACAACTTCTCACGGGTTAATTATGAAAAAGCTTAATTTTAAAGGTTGAATATTTGATCGGAACAAAAATGTATCTTTTATTGAAATACGCCAAATACATGATATAATTAAAATACCGTTTTTCCGAAAACGGTTAGGATTAGCGACATGAATGAAGAGTACTTAATTTTTAGCCAATAGTTAAAGGTATGTAAAAAACATTGTCCAAAGTTCTCATCATATAGGGCGTAAAAAAAATGGGCCCATGCGTGTTACAGTTAGTCCGTCCCTGCAGCTGTGAGCTGTTTCTTGGGTAGTAATTTGACGGGTCTTACCTGGTATACATCATATTAAAAAATAATTGAAATATACCGGGTGGTTCAATAATTATGTGTAAAAAACTTGATTCCATTGGTGCTCTTTGGGAGCCCATATCTCCGAAGAGGAGGCCGATACGAAAGAAGTTTATATGAACCTATAGTATTCTTTTCACGTGTTTTCTTCATATCCGGGAGATTTCCCACATGTTCCCGGACACCCTGTATATGTCTGCCAAATGTATTAGATGAATTTTAGCGACCTATATAAATACCTCCGGTGACCTTTAAAGGATAATTTAAAGTTCAACCCCTAAAGAGGGGTTGTATAAAGAATAAGGTCGTCGCGAACTCTAAACGACAGTTTAGTCCGGTGGATTTTAGTGGTATAATATGTCAGGAAAGCTTTGTAAAAAAAATACCGCATATGGGAAGGTCATTGCCTTTAAAATGAAATTTATAAAAAAATTTACATATAAACTTAATATTCACCAAAAAAAATGTAGACGGAGATCAGACGCGGAGAGAAATTCAGCTGGCACGGTCGCAACAACAACCGAACTTTTCCGCGTTTTTATTTATAGCATCCAGTCGTCTCTTATTCGATCGGCAAGCCCGAAATGCACCAATTTTCTGAATTAACTTAAACGGGGAATTTTTTTTACGTTCAATCTATGTTTGCCATGCCAAATTTCAACTCTCTCCGGTTTGCGAGTGGCCCGAGACGAAGTTGAACATACAGGGTCCGCAAACGAAGCGTGGACGGAAGATTAAATCGTTATCGAAGAACTTATCAACAATACTGAAACAGCTTGAGATATTGGATTAAAAGCGGCATGTTTTAAAAATATTTTACATTATACAGGGTGGCCCAAAAAAGTGTGACAGCATAAAGTTATATTTTTTTAAATGGGACACCCAGTATTTTATTGCATATTTAGGTTCGTATAACTATCGTTTATAAGTGCCTCAAATTTTATTTAATTTGGTTTTGTAGTTTCGGAGCAATAAATTAAAAAGTAAAAAAAAATTTTTTGCAGTCCTGAATAAAAAAATCAAAAAAAACAATCCAGAACTATTTTTTAACCCCGGCATTGAGTGAAATTTATAACAAGAGGTCTAGAGATACTATGAATGTAATTGCGTTTATTTATTTTATACAGGGTGTTCATAATAAGCTTTCAAAATCGCCACATTTTAAAATAATTTTTCACAAGTTTTTCAAATGGAACACCCTGTATATTATTTGGCTATTTGACGTAGAATTCATAGACAATTTTCTTTTGTAATACCAGCATATAAGTTATACCCAGCCGTTTTCGAAATAATTATAAATATCATAAATTATGTTGTTTAAATAGAATTTTTATTGGGAAATTTTGTTATAGGCGACTAGACTAATAATTGTAAACTAAAGTAAATGTTCAAAATAGCTTCCTATTACTCTCAGAGTTTACCGTATTTTAGTTATTTCGATATGAATTTTAAAAGCCTACATTTTTGCTACTTTTATTTATTTAATTTAATTTTTTATTCTTAATCGAGTTGCCATGATTTTTTTTTGTTTAGATTGTCACTATGACAGCCAAATAAAATTATTTACATTTGTTCAGTCATCGAAATTAATTACTAACTTACACAAAATGTCGAATTTTACAACTTTAGGAATGGTAAATATGATTTTTATACTGGGTGAATGTGCAAGAAATTGCCTACTTGCGAGCCGAGTGTATGCTGAAAGATATCCAGACATTGAGAGTAAGCCGAGAAACCTTCGAGAAGTTGTTGCAAAGATTTGTAGCAACAGGAAGCGTTGCGTACACAAAAAGGATGATAATCAATAAATCCGTTATTAATTAAGAAAATGAATTAAGAGTTCCGTTGGCAGTAGAGGAAAATCATTAAATTAAGTAAAAGGAAGCTATTTTGAACATTTACTTTAGTTTACAATTATTAGTCTAGTCGCCTATAAAAAAATTTCCCAATAAAAACTCTATTTAAATAACATAATTTATGATATTTATAATTATTTCGAAAACGGCTGGACATAACTTATATGCTTGTATTACAAAAAAAATTGTCTATGAATTCTACGTCAAACAGCCAAATAATATACAGGGTGTTCCATTTGAGAAACTTGAGAAAAATTATTTTAAAATGTGGGGTTTTTGAAAGCTTATTATGAACACCCTGTATAAAATAAATAAACGCAATTACATTCATAGTATCTCTAGACCTCTTGTCATAAATTTCACTTAATGCCGGGGTTAAAAAATAGTTCTGGTTTGTTTTTTTTGATTTTTTTATTCAGGACTGCAATAAATTTTTTTTTAGTTTTTAATTTAGTTCTCCGAAACTACAAAACCAAATTAAATAAAATTTGAGGCACTTATAAACGATATTAATACGAACCAAAATATGCAATAAAATACTGGGTGTCCCATTTAAAAAAATATAACTTTATGCTGTCACACTTTTTTGGACCACCCTGTATAATGTAAAATATTTTTAAAACATGCCGCTTTTAATCCAATATCTCAAGCTGTTTTAGTATTGTTGATAAGTTCTTCGATAACGATTTAATCTTCCGTCCACGCTTCGTTTGCGAACCCTGTATACGAAGCGAAATGTATTGAAAATAACGATTATGCAACTAATATTATACCGTGCCCTGGGCTTGCAAAACCCCTCTTTTCCACTCCTCGATATTGATTTGGCACGTCCAGTACAAAAAAACGTAGGGTTTAACGTTTGTTGAGGAATCTATAAATAACTGGTTCAATCGGCCCAGGTATTTACTTTCAGGGAAACATTACGTCAGTTGTTTGTTGGTTTTTAGGGTTTTAAAAAATATCTTTATTAACTTTGTTCGCGTTTGCTATGCAACTAAAGTGCGTTTCACGAAATTTGGATACGACTCAATGATTTCCTGGGTAGGTCCCATTGTGTCGACAAGAGCTTGGCAATAAACAAGTGAAGTATGAAGGGACGGACTAAGGAAAACAAGTAATGATATGATTATATTAATGTAATCAAATGAAATAACATTTTTTTTAAATGTTACTAGTCATATTTATTTACATTTATAATGTCATTCTATAGATAGTTCTGTTTCGCTATCGCTATCCTCATCAAAATTAATTATAATTGGATTAATTATACGATCCAGACTAATATACGAATTTTCTACAGTTATTACGTGACGGATTGAATTTTTCCAACTACCTGGGGGAATATCGTTAAAGCATTTTCGTATTAATTCTACAACACTAGAACTTAAAGTCGGAGAAATATTTTCAGACCTAACCAGTGATTTTAACTGGTGCCACATATGCTCTATGGCGTTAAAAATGCAATAATAGGGTGGGAGCCGTAGCACTGTATGTCCAATTTCTTCTGCCAATGTGTCACAAACATATACTTTTTTTTTTATACAAAATGTCTTTAAAACTTCTAAAAGATCACTTTTTTATAACTTTCTTCAAAATATATATCATTCGCCGCCATGTAGTTCTGAATCTCCAATTTTGTATTATTTGAGCTTGGAGCTTTATGTAATTGGCGACTGTGATAGCTCGTACTGTCCATTACTATCACACTATTCTGAGGAATGTTTGGTAAAAGACAATTCTTGAACCATTCCTCAAAAAGTTCGGCCGTTGTATCTTCATGGTAGTCCACACAGGAGTCTTTAATGTTTTTTGCAGAAAGCCAAAATGCTTATTCTTTTTCCTTTATTTGACGGAGCTTTTGTTTTACACTTATCGGAAGAATCAGACCAGCCTTTGGATGGTGTTTCATGCGAACAAACCCGAACAAACCAAGTCTCGTCGAGGTAAATTATAGGACGGTTTTCAGAACGGGATTTCCTTGCAGAAGTTATATACTCATGACGCCATTTTTGTAAACGGTGGGATTCCATGAGTACTTGCCTTTTGTCAATTTTGCGGTATCTGAATCTCATTTCCGACAAAACTCTCCAAAGGCTAGTGCGGCTACAACTTATTTGGGTTTCATCATTGGTGAGCCGTTGCTTCAGAGAATCTAATGTAGGGACGCGTTGCTCTTCGTACATGGTGTAGATTTTTCGCCTTATCAAGTCCTTGTCGCTTTCGTCGAAACATTTGGTGAAACCGGCATCTTTACGCTTCTTTCTAGATTTAATGGGATTTGACGCGATTCTTTTCACTGTAGTCAGAGGTATCTTAGTCAAATCAGACGTGTCAGTCGCAGCAGCACTAACATAAAGTCCTCTGTTGAGTAAAGAAGTATGTATATACTCTTTTTACAATTTCCCTAGCATCGAGAGATAAATGCATTTTCTTCACTGCAACACTAGAAGAAGCACCATCAATGTTTTTCCATGGACGCCACATACGTTTGGTAAAATAATATCGGTAATACAACTAAACTCTTCCAGCAAGAAATAAAAACTAACAAATTTTACCACAAAAAGATATTTAAATATAAATTAAGCAACCTAACCTACCTGATGTGCCTATATTTAATTATAATTATTACAATCCGGTCCTTTCCACATAATAATAACAAACGGTCATAAATAATGGGATCGCCCCAGGTACTTTTACTGCAGTCATTAAGTTATATCCATTTTTCGTGGAACAAACTATTCTCTTTTTCTCCAAAATGCATGAGATATGACACACAAATACTGACCAAAATTCGTTAAAAATACATCCCAAAAACTAAGAATGATCTTTTTTCCGGTGGTAATAAACGTGTTTTATTTATTTATCGGTCAGAATGTGTATATTTATATTCAGTAATTCGTTGAAATTTCGAACGGAACACTTGCGTGTAAACCTCAAGGACAGGATTTCCTCATAAACTTTTGAGTCTCATCCAAAAATCGTTTTTATTTAGCCATTTTTAGTAATTAAGGTCGTGGCAGGGGCGCCAAAACCATGGGGGCGACGCCGGGGCGCTTGTTCTACTGAAAATTCTCACTGGGGGCTATGGAAGTCAATTACCCATACTAAAAATGATTCATGTCCATATGAGTAGCGTATTTAAGGGGGAGGGGGATCAGTGGCGTACACAGGGGGATATGAAGCTTCCCCCCCCTCCCCCTCTTACATCCGTCAGAGTTAAAACAACAGAACAAATTGAAACAGTTATAGGTAATTTTTAATTCTAACGACACAATCTGAATCCACACCGTAGTTACTATAAATTATTGACCTTATTTAGCAAAATATCACGCCTCAATAAAGACCTGGAAGAAATTTTGGCTTGGGGTGACAGTAACCAAGTCGAATTTAACCCTAAAAAACCCAAGCAGCAGTTTTCTCTAAAAAGGTTAACATTACAGAACCGGATATAGTCATGGACGGACACGCAATCCCACTGGCTTCATCTATTAATTTGCTGGGCGTCAATCTAGGAGGAAATATGTCTTGGCATAACCACGTTGTGGCAATCGCCAAGATAGCTTCTCAGAAGCTTGGGATACTCTTCCGAACTAGAAAGTTGTACACACCTCAACAACTTTTGACACTATACAAAGCCCAGATTCGACCATCACTAGAGTACTGCTCTCATGTCTGGAGCTCGTCACCCAAACATACTCTTCGGCTACTGGATTCCATCGAAAGGAGGGCCATTCGTCTGATTGGAGACCACGAGCTGACGAAGAACCTCGACAGCCTAGAACATCGAAGACAGGTTGGGGATTTGACTCTCTTTTACAGATATTTTCATGGAAAGTGTTCGGCTGACCTTGCCCTCTTAATTCCGTCCAGACCGGCGAATATCAGAAATACACGACGAACAACCGCCGCCCATCCATATGTGGTTAAGCTTAGTACTCCTCGAACTTCACTATTTAGGAATACTTTCATCTGCAGGACTTCATCCTTATGGAACGACCTTCCCGAGGTCGTTTTTCCCAACGAATATAACCTTCAACGATTCAAAACCAACGTGCATCGCTTTTTGCGCACACGCACCACTCCCCGAGTGCCCTAAAGGATTTTTCCTATAGTGCTTGTGTGATCATAAAAAAAAAAATTGGGACGTGGTTCTGCCCCCCTCCAAAATGAAATCCTGGCTCCGCCACTGTTTGTAGATGCGATAGGAAAATGTTTATAAGACAGAAGAAAAAAAAGTCGATTTGATCGGGATGCTTTTCATCTAAGCCAATTAACAAAGAAATCGGTAAAAATAAATATCCTTTAAAATTTTAAGTATGTTTTCCAGCACAACGTATGCCGGGATTTTATATCTATGCCGCGACGACGGGGTTCTATTTTTACGCATCGAGAACACACCGGTTTTAACCCAATTTTTCCGTACACGAATTACCTCGTTTTCCGTATGATGTATACAGGGTTAGTCGGAAGGAACGGGCCGACCTTCTGTAGTGTGTTGCACAAGTGAAAATAATGTCAAAAAACTCATATTATGTCCTGAATTTCACTTGTTTTCAAGTTATATCGTAATTACAAGTAAACAAAAGTCTAGTGCTGTGAGGTCTGGACATCTTGGAGGCCAATTAAAACCGCGAACAATCCAGAGCCCTGGAAACAACATAATTCAGTTCTGATGTTTACAAGAACATCCTCTCGTAGTCCATTTTGTAACAAATTTAAGTAGAGCTCGCCCGTGAGGCGATTTTCCAAAATGAAAGAGCCAATTAAATAACTAGGGACCATACCACAACCATAACCAGAACAGTTTTCTGGCGTATGTGCGACAGCAAGGTCGTTATTCTCCTCGTATCTAGTGACATTTATCAAGTGGTTGAATATAATACATGGAATTTAAACAGCAATCACAAAAATGAGCGTCAGTGTGGTTTACAAAGACAATGAAGGTTCAACTTTAGTTTGGAATTATTTTTTTATGTCTGAAGATGGTCTTACAGCTAAATGTTAAGTTCTGCCCTAGCATTATCAAAATCTCTGCTCGTTCCACCAAAGGTCTTCACACCCACTTACAAACAAAGCATAATATTAATTTGAAAGTCCAGAGCAGCAGCGGTAGTGTTGATATTGATTTCGAGTAGTTCGTTAAGTTCTATTGCTAAGCGCTCAGATGTTAGTGGTTCTTCTGTGCTACCTAAGAAATTGAAAACTACAGATTTTTTTTCATCTGAGAAAAGTTTCGATGGAGGAAAGAGTGCCTCGAATGGTAGCTAAAGATGGTATACCCTTTGGAAAGTTTATCACATCGACCGATATGCGCCAACTATTCGAATCAGAGGGCCACAAATTATGTAAAATCTATTCCGCCGACAAGTCTCGAAGCTGAACGTGCGTTTTCAGCCGCAGGATACATGTGCAATAAAATAAGATCAATCTAAAAGATGAAACATTAAACCTGTTATCTTTTCTCCGAAAATACGTTCAAAATCAATGTAACATGTAACCGTTAAACTAGTCGTACTATTGTATTGTACCTATATGCAATAAATATTTTCCTGCTACTCTACTCTGTTTCTAATTGCATAAAACAACTTTTTATTAACATACAGCACCCACATCCAGTCCTGCAAATCCCGCACGTTTAATCCCGCAATGTCAATCACCGCGGCATCCCGCATTTGGGGGATCCAGCATTTGCGGGATTAGATTCCCTATTTCAACGTTAGGAGCGTAGCATATACATTGTGTGTTATCTGAAGCCAAACGTCTTATAATGGCTTTGTCGGTAGCTTTAACATAACAACAACGATAAATAAGCCAAACAAACAATAAACAAACAGCAATAATAAAATCGTAACGATAAACACGCAGGAATTCGCCGTTTTGTGCTTTTTTTTGAGTCCCAGGTGTATTTAATATCTAGATCGCCTGGGATTTGATTACCACGATTTCACGATTACGTGATATTTTATATGATCCCTGATACGTTCGACAGTTGAAATAATTTGTGTCGATTGCAGTTCCTTTACCTGGGACAATGTTGATATAGCAGTATTTACTAATTACGACGTATAATCGCCAGAAGTCATTCTGTTTATAGAAAGAATACAGGGTATTATGGAAATGACGTATTATATTTAAATCGACAATTCCTGAGATGAAAACAAATTGAAGAAAAATATCCAAAAATGGCGCTTTAATTTAATATACCCTGTACATGACCTTATGTCATACCAAAAATGACGACGTGGTGCCCCTGGCAGGAAGGCAAACAAAGCAACATCTGTCAACAGTGTTGTCATATCTTCAGGGTAAACTCTTTAGAAAGTCAATAACCGTTTGACAGATTGCAAGTTGTTTATTTTTCAGGGTACATTATTATAAACTTTTACGTTCAGTTCGCTGGGAAACAATCTCTGATTTATAAACTTGAACTGACTCGAACGAACCGCCGCGGAGTTTATAAATGGTCGAGGTATGTTCTCATTTGTTCAATTCGAACGACACCCGTCAGATCTGGACAACTGAAAAGTTTATAAATGCCACTTACCCTTTAGAAAAAAATGCAATTTTATTTAGGTTTCCGGACTTATTTAAAACCAACTTAATTTATAAAAAAACACCTAGTACCTAGTAACCCGAACAAAAACAAACTGGCACAATAATCTCACAAAATCGCGTCTCGTGAAGACATCTTATACCATTCAATCTGAATTAGTAGTGCTACAGTGTAGGCAAAAATACGACCTTATTGTCTGAGTGGTCTGGGAAATAATGTAATTAACATCTAAAAATTTAAAAAATAAATAACACGTTTGTTCCGTCGATCGATATTGAACTGCTGGACTGGGGCACTGCCGTCGCGAAAAGAACAAATAACTTAATAATTTAAACTCGGGTTTAAGTATTAACACACAATTTAACACACAAATCTGCTTGAAAAAACAGTAGGAAACCGGCCGGTTTCTTCAAACAGCTGATCTTGGACAAACGGGTTGCCTATTCTTTACGCGACTGCAGCGGCTGGGGTTAATACTTAAAAATACAGCGTTGCCACTTTCGATGTTTTATAAGGTTATATTCATAAAATGCAGAATTTCCTTCTGTAATACTTTTCTGTATAATGATAGTCTCGGAAATGGCAACCGCGCTAGTTAGACGAGACTATTTATTTTAAAGGGATGGAAGGATGGGAAGGAAGGGTCTATCAACATAATTATTTAATCATTCTTCTTCAGTAAAGGATTAATAAATTTGATTAGCCCATTAGAAATTAGCGGTTTTATTATTTCTGAATTTCTATTGCGAAATAATTTGTATCCTATAGTGCTGTTGTTTTACGTGTACGGTAGGTTATTGTAAAGTGTAATTATGCGTTAGTATTTATTGCTTTTATGTAATCTAATAATAAGTACATATCTTCAAAAAAACTAATTGGAAACTCGTGGGTGTATGTGTGTTTATTTAAGTGATTTAGTGCAAATGTTCCGAGAGATTGGAAATAAGAGGCCGAATGGGGTTTAGTGGGTATAAGCTTATTATGCAGTTCCACATTATCATCAGGGTACGTGATGAGCATAAAGCTTTTCCCATAGAAAAAAAAACAAAAACCCGAAGATGTCTGTGCCCTGGATTACTTGCTAGTGTACTGGCACCTGGATTCACTTCTATTTGGATACTAGGTAAACTAAATATTATTTTTATAAGAATCTAAAGGTTTACATTTTTTACACAGTTGGCAACATTGGGCCTGAACATCTGTTGATTACACAGCTTGGCAATGTAATATGATCATATATGAATGTGCCGAGGAGTAACCGGGTGGGTTTAGGGGTGAATTAACCCACTTTTTAAACGTTCGATTTAAAAAAAATATATGTAGCGCTTCTCTAGGACACCCAAGGAGTCACCCATTTAAATATAATACGTCATTTCCATAACACCCTGTAGATTTGTGGGTGCGGAAAAGTCATTTTTATGAAGAGAGGTATAAGTGCCATATAACTTATTGGCAGAGTAGTTTTTCTTTGCATTTTTATGTCAAGGTAAGCGATTGGTTTTATCTAGTTTTCGTTTGTTAGTTTTTTGATTGCGCAATTTTAATCAGCAACGTAAGGGGGTCGATTTTTCAAACTTGTAGATATTCATAACCAATCGAGTTTCTCGAGTAGAAGAACGGCGAATTATTATCATTTTATTATTTTTTTCCTTGTAAATTCGCGTTGCTATCAACGGCGTTTTCAAGTGACCGATTAGTATGCATTGATCGTTTAATTTTCATTAGCAGTGGCTTGCATGTTTATTCAAATCAGTTGGGTATTGATCAAGTAAAAATAAAACCCAGAAAACACACATCCGATTGAACAGCAGCGTCTATAGTTGTTAAAGAATGATATTTATTTTATCGCCGGGGAATTTATTCATTATCGCTAAGGGCGATATTACGAAGCCAATTAGCGGAAAAGTAGAAGTAAACGTTTTCGTGCTGTGTTGTTTACGCCCGCAATTGGTTGTGTTTCGTACCGGATAAATCCAGACTTTTATCAATATCTCTCTCGGGGTTATCCATAATGTTGAAAATTAATAGAACAATACACCAAGTATAGCGATATGTTTAAGTTTATTATTGTTCTACAGGGCTTCGCAAAATTCTTGCGGAAAATATTGTAATATAATTTTAATTAATTATCATTTATTGTGTGGTATATTCAATGATTGGTAAAACAAACCAACTATACGTTAGTACGATCTAAACAGTCGGGTTCCTTTTAAAAACAACAATCCGAGTAAAAAGGAAAGTGTCCTATTTCAAGAGGCTATGAATTTAATGGTGCTAATGTAAACCACATATATATATAACCATTATATTGCCAATACGAACGTTCTGAAATACAAAAAGTGTCCCCGATATGGGAGATGGCGTGGTATTATTGAGTACACCAAGTTTCTGAGAAGCTATCTTGGCGATTGCCACAACGTGGTTATGCCAAGACATATTTCCTCCCAGATTGACGCCCAGCAAACTAATAGATGAAGCCAGGGGGATTGCGTGTCCGTCCATGACTATATCCGGTTCTGTAATGTTAACCTTTTTAGAGAAAACTGCTGCCTGGGTTTTTTTAGCGTTAAATTCGACTTGGCTACTGTCACCCCAAACCAAAATATCTTCCAGGTCTTTGTTGAGGCGTGATACTTCATGCTGTCTGCGAAGATGTTTGCGCATTCAAAGAGAAAGATGAGATAAGTGTGCTATCGTCAGCAAAACTAAATATCGGATTTTTAGTTTTCACTAGAAGGTCGTTAATGTAGAGTAAGAAGAGAGTGGGAGAAAATATGGACCCTTGAGGAACACCGGCATTGATGGTGAAGGTGTCTGAGAGAAATCCGTCAATCGCCACTTGCAGAGAGCGATCCTTAAGAAAGCTAGACAACCATGCACTGAATTGACTGGGCATACCATAGGATCGCAGTTTACTTAGAAGCCCCTCATGCCAAACACGATCAAAAGCTTTAGAAATATCCAGTGCAACAGCCCGAGACTCACCATGATGTTCGATTGCGTTGTTCCAAATATGGGTGACATAGGCTCAGATCTCCAGTTGATCTGGACTTCCGAAAACCATATTGATGATCGCTGATAATGTTGAAGCCTTTCAGGTACTTTAGAAGATGTTGGTTAATAGCTTTCTCCATTACTTTTGATATATCTGAAAGCAATGCGACTGGTCGATGGTTGTTAGGCAGAGTTTTCTTACCTTTCTTTGGAATAGGCTGGACGCGCTTCCAGCAAGATAGAAATATTCCTTTTTTGTAGGATAAGTTGAGAAGTCTACAAAATACTGGTGTTCGTATATTGGCGCATCTCTTGAGAACTATAATAGGAATTCGGTCATTTCGGATTCAACTGCAGGAATGTCGGGTGGTGTTCTTTCCCTGGAAATCTACAGTGGAATGCGAAGAAAATAGTTCAGCAAGTAAATTTGCTTTGTCTCCGGCTGTGGATGCTATTGTACCATCGGGACGTGTTAGAGGTGGAATAGTTGATTTTGTAAAAAAATACTACCAATGGTATTTATTTGCGTTTAAAAACAAATCCTAAGAGATAAGATAGGTTAAAAAAAAACCACAAAAATGTCTAAATAAAAATAAATCGACAAGTATATTTTATGTAACCTGTAAAACTATAATGCGCATTCTAATAGACAGCACTGATGTATTCTAGGGATTAGAAACTTTACAAATCTACTTTTTAGGGACAAAACCGTCTCTTTTTAGCCAGGAAAAAATATATTTTTCGGTCTTTCATACTGATTTTGTCCAAAATCAAATGTGCCGTCCTACTAATTGGGACAAAGTTAAATAACCTGATCAAATCGAGCGTGTCGGAGTGAAAGAACCTAAACGAATTAATTTTTACCTGTAACTGATAGCAATCGATATCTCCGATGCCGAAGAAAGTACAAAAATATGTTAAAATTCGAGATTTAGTTATGTTTTTGTGACATTTTATCGGACAATATGGAACGTGCTTGATGTTTCTCGAACATACAGGGTGTTTTTCTGGATACGAATTTTTCTACATGCTCCCACCCTTAAAATTACGCTTCCGGTAAATAATAAAAGACGCGTCAATTTTTGTTGCGAAAGTGAGGTTGAAGAATATTTTGCAGCCTACGTGGTTTACCCCCTGGGAGGGGGGTGGGACATCATTTTAAAGGTTGTTTACATCTTAGTTGACTATTTTTTGGGATTTATGGTTTTTCATTTCTTATTTAACAAAAACATTATTGCACTACTCGAAAAAATTTGGGTATTATAGAAAAGAGAATTAAATTAGTGCCGCCTGACCTCCCCCCCCCCCCTCCATTTAAGATTTTAAGGGTAACATCTCTCCCGTCGGAGTTAAATCACGAAGCCAGCGACCCCCTTTACAATGCAATCGACGTGTCTTTCCTATTTTTTATATTATTTACTAGAAGCGCGCGTGATCTTAAGGGTAGGAACTGTTCAAATTGACACCTCTGTATACACCGTGTCCAAGATAAGGAGGGCCAGTACAGGGATCTCGGAAACCGAAAGAGATACGAAGTCGGTTAGATGGAGGTAAAGTCGCGCATTTACGTGCCGTTTAGAAAGTTTTAAAATTCCGAGAGAAATAACCGAAATTCTGAAAAATCGTTTTATTTTTTCCTGGTTTTTTTTTGAGATCGAATTCTAAAGTAAATTGCACTTTTGCATTGCCACTTTTCCGCTCTATCTAACAGCGTTAATTGTTTTGTAATCCGACGAGTCGTCTTCGAAGGGCCATTATCAACTTTCTTTTTTATCGATATCGGAATTTGAGAGCTTTTTTTCTTCCGAGTGCAACGATGTATGACACATTGTGGTTTAATGACGTTTCGAGGGGTTTTTGAACAACATCAGGAAATTTTGGGATACTGTCCTGTATTTCTCCTAATTTTATAAATAATATCTCATACGTAAGCTCTAAATTTGTACTTATGTTGGACTAGTTCATTAAATAACAAATAATTTAATAATAAACCACAAATAAGTGAACAAAATAGAGGAACATTATTTCAAACTTCTGTTGATTCGGAATTTAAAAGAAAAGTAGGCGTTTAAAACAAAAAAATTAAGATGGTGACGCGTGATTTGTTTCACTTGACATTCCCATTGTGATCGTTTGAAAGCGTTTTAAGAGATTTTCTATTTTCCAGAAAATATGGAACATAAATTTACAAATGCTGAAAAGTGTGATATTCTATCGCATGTTTTATTTTATCTCAAAAAAACTGTTATGTGGCAGTTAGAAGATGTTATTTGTGCTTAGAGAATAACGATATAAAATTAGGAGAAATACAGGACCGTATCCCAAAATCTCCTGATGTTGTCCAAAAAAAACCCTCGAAACGTCATTAAACTACAATGTGTTGCGTTCGGAAGAAAAAAAGCTCTCAAATTCCAATATCAGGAAAACAGGACCGTATTTAAAAAAAGAAAGTTGATAATGGCCCTTGGAAGACGACTCTAGAAGACGATTTTTCAGAATTTCGTTTTTGCCGGATATCTCCGGAACTACTCGGAATTTTAAAACTTTCTCAACGGCATATTAGTAGGCACGTAAATGCGCAACTTTACCACCAACTTCCAATCTCTTACGGTTTCCGAGATCCCTGTACTGGCCCTCCTTATCTTGGACACGTTGTATAATCACTTTACTGACCATTCGGAAAAACACACTGTTACTACCTATTATATCCCCTACCCCCTACACCATCTTTATACCTGTAATAATATTTTAAGATAGTACACTTTGTTAGATATAGAAAAATATTCTTTCATTCTCAATCTGAAGAAGCCACAGTGATTTTTTAAGAATACACAGTATAATGGAAAAGAAAGAACTATAACGTTTCTGATAATATTACTTTTCTTTAATATGCCCATTAAAAATATCTTATTTTCAGTTGAACCCCGTTGGCTGTAGCTTCTATCTGTACCACATTTTGATTGTTTGCTTTAAAATATTAAATACTATTTGCTTAATTTTGCTCGCAACTAAATACCACTGATAACCATAAATAGATCATTATTTGTCGTATGATGTCATCATGACTTTTCCTGTATAGAGGATCGTTTTAAAAACGGGAGATTCAGTTATTAGTCACGGAACCGATAATTATCTACAGTTATTTGCACCGAGGACTGTATCAGTGGCGTGCGAGAGCATTTAAAGGGAGAGAACAAACTTATACATAACTAATTAAATCAAAGGTAATTAAGTAATATTAAATAAATTAATTTTTGACAGGTAACAACGGGAGAAAATGATTTAGACAAAGACGAAGTCAACATTATCAGCGGAGCCCTGGAGCTCCGCAAAAAGACCGTAGCCGACGTCATGACTAATATAGAGGACGTTTTCATGTTGGACTACGATGCAGTTCTGGACTTCGAGACTATTACGGAAATTATGAAGAGCGGATACTCTAGGTACTGTGTGTTTTTAAACGGTTCGGACTAAGCAAACGAACGCTTCACCGTTTCGCTTCTTTTCAGAGTCCCCGTCTACGAAGGCAACGCCCAAAACATCGTCACCATGCTCTACATCAAGGATCTGGCTTTCGTCGATCCCGACGACAACACCCCCTTGAAAACGCTCTGTCAATTCTACCAGAACCCGTGCAACTTCGTCTTCGAGGACGTCACCCTAGACGTCATGTTCAAGATATTTAAGGAGGGGAACAAGGGGCACATGGCCTTCGTCTCCCGAGTGAATACCGAGGGTGAGGGGGACCCGTTCTACGAGACCATCGGATTGATCACGCTGGAGGATGTCATTGAGGAGCTGATTCAATCGGAGATTGTTGACGAGACGGATGTTATAAGTGAGTTGTGCGTGTATACAGGGTGTTCCTTAATGACGTGCTAATATTTCAGGGTGTGATTCCTTAGGTAATTTTATAAAGAAAAGCTAATATGAACATATGTCCGCAAGGTCTTAAATTTTTTGCTACAGGGTGTTGAATTTTTATTTTTTAAATGGTTATTTTTTAATATCTCCGCAAGTACTTTAGATATTATTTTCAATTTTGGTATGTGTTAATAGAATATAGAACCACAACTTTTAGTTAGAAAAGTTATTCAATTGTTCCACCAGTGGCGTCCCTGTAAACATGTCCTTTGATATTTTTTACAAAAAAGATGGTACGCCACTGACATTTTTCCATGTGGACATATTTTCTGATTAGCCTTGTCAATTCTAGATGAAAACGGTCTCTTGAATTTTTCTCGTCAGACGCACCGTTCTTGATTAAAACCACGAAATTCATATGGAAACTCATTATTATTAACATTGATGAAATAATTAATGATACATTTTTTTTTATTTGAAGACGGGCGGAAGCATGCCTTTTAAGTGAAAGTGGCCATTTCCAACAATTTTTACGAAACAAAATTTATCATTAATTATTTTATCATTGTTAATAATAATGAGTTTCCATATTAATTTATTGGTTTTAATCAAGAACGGTGCGTCTGACGAGAAAAACTCAAGATACCGATTTCATGTAGAATTGACCAGGTTAATCGGAAAAATATCCGCATGGAAGAATGTCAGTGGCGTACCATCTTTTTTGAAAAAATATCAGAGGAACAATTGAATAACTTTTCTAACTAAAATTTGTGGTTCTATATCCTATTAACCAATACCAAAATTGAAAATATTATCTAAAGTCTTCGAGGAGATATTAAAAAAAAACCATTTAAAAAATAAAAATTCAACACCCTGTGGCAAAAAATTTAAGCCTTTGCGGACATATGTTCATATGACCTTTTCTTTATAAAATGACCTAAGGAATCACACCCTCAAATATTAGCACGCCATTAAGGAACACCCTGTATAATATATGTAGTTACGTTTTAACCTCGTTTCTTCCTCGTTTTCAGCCGATAACAGGACGAAAAGGCGACGGAAAGAAGGTCGTGGGAGAAAAGACTTCACTATATTCGCCGACAAGACTGAAAAGAATAAAGTCCGGATGAGTCCGCAGCTCGCTTTGGCTGCGTATCAGTATCTGAGTACCAGTAAGTACAGTAACGGTTTAGGGAAAGATGGAGGAAAGTCCATAGACATGCAGGGTGTTATGGAAATGACGTATTATATTTAAAGCGGCAATTCCTGCAATAAAGACAAATTGAAGAAAAATAGCCATAAATGGCGCTTCCAATTCATTCAGCGGTAAAAGTGAGCTGACGTCAGACCAGAAAAACACCTGTGTGGCACTGCGATACATGTAAGCAATCAAGAAATTCTGGCCGGTGTTGTCATATGTACACCTTAAACTCTTTAGACAAAATAAAATAATTTAATCACTTTTCCATTCTGTAATACCTTTTTGTACAATTTATTGAAGAACATTTACGACGGACTATGTTTTAAACAACCCGAACATATGGAATAGTAATAGCCACGTACGTCACTAGGTCAAATCCCAATGAGCTCTTGACGCCTTACATCGGCCGAGCGAAGTAGTTTCATATAGCGCTGGACGCGTGAGTCTGTTAGTTGAAGACCAACCAGCGGCCGGATACGTTGTGTCTCGTCGATCACCAACACACTCGCAGCAACATTGCCATGGGCTCTGGGTGAAATGTTGTACAGTAGCGCGGACTGACCTGTGAGTAACAGTGTTTGTTACCCCACTTTTAAAACACAGTCGATTTAAAAAAAAAAAAATTATGTAGCGCTTCTCTAGGACACCCACAAATCACAAATCTGCTTGAAAAAACAGTAGGAAACCGGCCGGCTTCTTTAAACAGCTGATCTTGGACAATCGAGCCGGTTGCCTATTCTTTTCGCGACTGCAGCGGCCTGGGGTTCATATTTAAAAATACAGCGTTGCCACGTTCGATGTTTTATAAGGTTATATTCATAAATTGCAGAATTTCCTTGTGTAATACTTTTCCGTATAATGATAGTCTCGGAAATGGCAACCGCGCTAGTTGGACGAGGCTATTTATTTTGAAGGGGTTGTCCTGTCTATCAACATTTCATCATTCTTCTTCAGTGAAGGATGTCCTGGACCCCAGGATTTAAATATAATACGTCATTTCCATAACACTCTGTATATAAATTATAATATCATGGTAATGATGTAATTACTATAAGGGACCAACAACACCCGCCCTTCTACTAATTTCGTTTAGGTGTCGAGCCCTTCCACAGCAACGTGATCTCCGAGACAATCATCCACCGCCTCCTCAAGCAAGACATAGTCTGTCACATCAAGAAGAACAAAGAGTGGCGCTCGGACCCTGGCAACGTCATCTACGTCCAGGGCAAGGCCGTCGACTACTTCGTGCTAATCCTGGAAGGCCGCGTAGAAGTGACGGTGGGCAGGGAGAACTTGGTGTTCGAGGGCGGCCCCTTCACTTACTTCGGCACCCAGGCGTTGGTGCAGACGGTCGGTATAGGTGAGTGCTGTATTCAAATTGTCAATTCAATAGGTTTCGAGATACTTGTGTTAAATAAAATCTTATTTTTGTGCGCTTGCTGCTTATACATAAGACTATACCGCTTATATTTTTTTTTGCTTGCTAAACTGACAGAGAACTTTCTTAAGCGTCGATTGAAAATAAAAATAAACTAACCAGGACGTCAATGTCTTTTAATTTCTTCAAGCCGGCTCTCTAGTTCAGGTTCACCTCGTCTGGTGGCGTAACCGTCGCGATCTAATGTCGTACAGTTCGACAAGCGAAGTCTATAGCTGCGCGGTATCGGTAAGGGGGAAGCGATATCTTTTAAAACATGGCCGAGCCATAGGCGTGCTATTATTATCTTAATAATGTAAATAATATATATAATTTCATAGCATGAATATATTTGTATCACCAGTGCAATATATTAGGCCTTTCCGTTAATATTCTTCGCTTATTGATTTCAACTTGCACCTCATGTCACTTCTCAGCTGTTGTAGCAACTTTTTTACGGTTGGAACCACTTTTAGTTCCAAATAAAACGTTTGTATTGTTCTCCTAACAATGCCAAAGTCGAAGCCTTCGATTTTTCCGACAGCCGAGAGACGGTCCCTTTTTTTGACAGGAGATGACAACGATCGATTCGGGGTTATTTTCTTTCCTTTCAGTATCTTCTTTGTGAATGTTTTTTGCTGCACCCACGCTTACTCCCGTATACATTGCGACCCTTTCTAGCTTTCGCTTAAGTGGCAATTTAAATGTATTAATTTGTGATTCCTCTTCACACACCCTGTACACATTGGCAATCACTTCACGGGTTTGACTATGAAGGGTTTTACCAGGGTATGTTCATTCGTTATCACAGTTTTAAAACAAACCCTATCACTACGCAACTGGATGAAGCATATTGGACATCGCCGAACAAGCGCGCCGGCACAATAGGCGTGTCACCAGGCGCGTGTCGTCATCGTCTATCTGGGATATAACCTATCAAATTAGCTCTAGCCACCGGTTACCCATGGCTACCGTTGATATTGCACCATGTTGCCCTATTTTTAGATTAGAAGTACTTTAATAAATAAATATTTTGCATTTAAATATTAAAATAAATAGTATGAAAAGAAAGTTTTAAGAACATTGAAACTATAATAGAATATTAGTTTCTTATATACTTATGACAATTTACTTTAAATGGGTAAATTTGATTTTAGGGTTTACTTGGTAACATGTTATTAAATTAAAATTTAATATATGTGACAACATTGTTATCCCGAGAAATTTTCTTGTCCGCATTCCTTTTGTAGCTACAGATAAAGTTGTCGACCTGTACCGCACGCGTTTCTTTCAGTTAGTGTTCTGTGCTCATATAACCTTAACTTTCGCTAATTTTGTCGTAAAATAACGAGGTAAAGTTTATCCATTAAAATGATCCGAGTATAGTTTCGTTAATCATTGCATTTTAGGTGCATCTTATCAGGAATCAGTTACTAACCTAACACAACTCGTAAATCTAGACTTTGATAGTCGCCACACCAATGCCCCTTACGATCTAACTAAGGCATTGGACAATGCCGTACACGAAATCCTACTGGCCAGATTGGGTAAATATTATTTAATTTTTTCCTCAAAGAAAAAAAAACAAACTGAAAGTCCCATCCTCATTTGTTAATTACGTATGTGCAGTAATTTTAAGATTCTTTGGGTGATTCTAAGACGAAAAGTTCATATAAACATGGGTCCGAACATGCTTCGTTTTCAAGATACATCATACAATCATCTAATAAAATGTCAACCTGGCCAAGATTATCCTACAGACTGTGACTAGAGCGTCATTTTATTAAATAACCAACCGATAATATTGAAGCTGGTACATGTGTATGTATGACTGTGCTTGCCTTACTCTGTGTGTGACTTAGCCGCTTTTTTGTCGCGCCTTGAATGTATACAGGGTGTTTTTTAATTGAGTGCCGATAGTTAAGGTTGTGAAGCCTTGGGTGATTTTAAGAAGAAATGTTAATATTAACATATGTTCTGAAGCTCTTCATTTTTGAGCTTTCAGAATGTTAAAATGTATGTGGGCCAAATTTTAAAAATAAGTTTGGTTTTGAAAAATCAGTGGCGCACCATTTATTATAATTATGATAAAAACGTTATTGTTTAAATTTTAACATTCTGTAGCTCAAAAATGAAGAGCTTTAGGTACATATGTTAATATTAACTTTTATTCTTAAAATCACCCAAGGATTCACGACCTTAAGTATCGGCACTCAATTAAAAGACACCCTGTATACATGGTGTTCCTTAATGACTGTGCTAATATTTCAGGGTGTTATTCCTTAGGTCATTTTATATAGAAAAGTTCATATGAACATATGTCCGCAACGGCTTCAATTTTTTGCTACAGGGTGTTGAATTTTTATTTTTTAAATGGTCATTTTTTAATATCTCCGAAAGTACTTTAGATATTATTTTCAATTTTGGTATGTGTTAACAGGATATAGAACCGCAAATTTTAGTTAGAAAAGTTATTCAATTGTTCCACCAGTGGCGTCCCTGCAAACATGTCCTCTGATATTTTTTACAAAAAAGATGGTACGCCACTGATATTTTTCCATGCGAATATTTTTTCTGATTAGCCTGGTCAATTCTACATGAAAACGGTCTCTTGAGTTTTTCTCGTTCTTGATTAAAGCCACTAAATTCGTATTGAAACTCATTATTGTTAACATTGATAAAATAATTAATGATAAATTTTGTTTTATAAAAATTGTTGGAAATGGCCACCTTCACTTAAAAGGCATGCTTCCGCCCGTCTTCGCATCGAATTGCCCACTCCAACAATTTATCATTAATTATTTTATCAATGTTAATAATAATGAGTTTCAATATGAATTTAGTGGTTTTAATCAAGAACGGTGCGTCTGACGAGAAAAACTCAAGAGACCGTTTTCATGTAGGATTGATCAGGCTAATCAGAAAAATATCCATATGGAAAAATGTCAGTGGCGTACCATCTTTCTGATAAAAAATAACGGGGGACATGTTTGCAGGGACGCCACTGGTGGAACAATTGAATAACTTTTCTCACTAAAATGTGTGGTTCTATATCCTATTAACACAGACCAAAATTGAAAATAATATCCAAAGTACTTTCGGAGATATTAAAAAATAACCATTTAAAAAGTAAAAATTCAATACCCTGTAGCAAAAAATCTAAGCCGTTGCGGACATATGTTCATATGAACTTTTCTTTATAAAATGACCTAAGGAATCATACTCTGAAATATTAGCACGTCATTAAGGAACACCCTGTATTGTTATTTTTGCCAGAGCTATGTAAAATAAGGACTTTTTTCGTAAAGAATGGAGCATCTCATAGACTTATCACATCTACATACATATATCTCTGTACCCAATTTCTACAGTTGGGCCGGGGAAAGAAACCGTTAATCGTGAAAAATAATTCAGTTTGGTCGACCAATTCGTTGCAGAATCTCCAGCTGCGCCGGCCGGAATGGGCAGTCTCGAATCGCTGAACATCGACTCCATGCTACGTCACACGTTCGTCCCCGATTATTCGGTGAGGGCCACCACCGAAGTCCTGTACTTGAAGATCAAACGCAGCTTGTACCTGGCGGCGAAGCGTGCCACGCTGATGGAAAAATCGAAGCGCGACAACCAAACCAAGGAGCAGTTCGACGAGGAAATTGACAAGGTAAGGTTAGGCTCGATCCTGTCCTCCATGGCCCAAGTATAAACCTCGCTCCTTAAATTAAATAATCCTATCTAGTGGCCTATATTCGGCCGACGAAGAGAACATCTATTACGTCAACATAACGCGAACCTCATGATACAATAAACGCAAGGTATGATATCGCGAAGGAGGAGGTGCGTTCGCCAAACGAAATCGGCACGGCTAGATATCATGCCTTGTGTTTGTTGTATCGTGAGCGAACCCATCATCTGTTTGACGTAGGCGACGCCGTCTCCTCCGGCCGAATACCGGCCGCTGTATTCATTCGTTCCTATCCCCTTTCCAGTTCCTAAATAGAAGCCTCTCGAGCGTTAATTTGCGATGGGAGAGCGGAAGCGAAGATTCTTCAGCCAGCACTAGTTAGCGTGCGCGAGTCCATCCATTCGTTGGATATCGATTTTATTGGTAATTGAATTGATTTTTTTTTAGGATTCTTAATCAATCAGTTAGGTTCGGTATCTCAATAGTATACAGGGTGGCCCGTATATTAGGCTATTGTTATACGACTTCAATCATTCTGTTATAAAATTAATTCTCTACTGTGCCACCAGGGGGTCACTTTACCTGAAACTCGGATTTCATTTTTGGCATATCTTTTTTATTTTGACAGTTATTGGGTAAAAGGCCGTGTCATTTTAAAGACAAAACAATACCGAAGAAAAAAGATACTCTTTAGTCGAGTCGATAAACCGCACCGCTTGGGCGTAAAAGTTAAACTTGTTTTTGATATAGTGGAGTCGGTCTGGCGAAATAATCGGCTCGAAACTCCCTTGACGAAATCGAGTAATTTTTTTCCCCCCAATCGATACAGTAGGATCCCCTCGGCATTCTGACGTGATTTGTAGGGGGCGCCGCATTGGGGGGGAGGGGGCACGCCCCGTAAATCTAATCTACAACGGATTTTCCTAAATAACTCGGTCGGTTCTGATGCTACAAAAAAAATGTGACGGGCAAAATTGAAGAGCTTGACGGAGCGCGTAAGCTCGAACAAACCTGATCCCGATATCTCAATGGATTCGCGAATTATCGCGATTTTTAACTGCAAAAACAATAAAATTTAGTTAATTATTACTCGAGAAGGGGCGGAGTTGGGGCAACAATTTTTCTCGAATCACCGAGTACTTTGGGGGGGGGGGGGGGTTATTAACTGCTAATCAGTAGTTTATTAATCGAGCTACGGGGATCAGGCCGGATTCAATTTGTTAATTTTTTTATCAGCTACGAGGGGGGGATTGGCGAAAATTTTTTATTTTTGTAAATGCCCGCTTGCCGCGGCATACAAGAAATGGCGTTTTTTATTAATATCTCCGAAAATACTTTAGATATTATGTTCAATTTTGGTATATGTTAATAGGATATGGAACCACACATTTCAGTTAGAAAAGTTATTCAATTGTTCCACCAGTGGCGTCCCTGCAAACATGTGCTCTGATATTTTTTACAAAAAAGATGGTACGCCACTGACATTTTTCCATGCGGATATTTTTTCTGATTAGCCCGGTCAATTATACATAAAAACGGTCTCTTGAGTTTTTCTCGTCAGACGCATCGAATTGCCCACTCCAACAATTTTTGTGAAACAAAATTTGCCATTAATTATTTTTATCAATGTTAATAATAATGAGTTTCAATATGAATTTAGTGGTTTTAATCATGAGACGAGAGTCTGACGAGAAAAACTCAAGAGACCGTTTTTATGTAGAATTGACCAGGCTAATCAGAAAAAATATCCACATGGAAAAATGTCAGTGGCGTACCATATTTTTTGTAAAAAATATCAGAGGACATGTTTGCAGGGACGCCATTGGTGGAACAATTGAATAACTTTTCTAACTAAAATTTTTGGTTCTATATCCTATTAACACATACCAAAATTGAACATAATATCTAAAGTACTTTCGGAGATATTAAATAGTGGCCATTTCTTGTATGCCGCGACAAGCACGCATTTGCGAAAATAAAAATTTTTCGCCAATCCCCTCTCGTAGCTGATAAAAAAATGAACAAATTGAATCCGGCCTGATCCCCGTAGCTCGATTAATAAACTACTTATTAGCATTTATGTAATATTTTTTCATCCCCATAACTCTCCTCCTTATTGCCCCACCACGCCCAGCCTCCGGCCCATCAAAGTACTCGGTGTCACCCGTTGATTCGCGAAAAATTGATGCCCCAACTCCGCCCCTTCTCGAGATATAATTAATTAAATTTTATTGTTTTTGCAGTTAAAAATCGCGATAATTCGCGTACTCATTGAGATATCGGGATCGGGCTTGTTCGAGCTTACGCGCTCTGTCAAGCTCTTCAATTTTGCCTTTCAGATTTTTTTGGTGGCATCAGAACCGGCCGAGTTATTTAGGAAAATCCGTTGTCGGTTAGATTTACGGGGCGTGCCCCCCTCCCCCCCAATGCGGCGCCCCCTGCAAATCATGCCAGAATGTCGAGGATCCTACTGTATCGATTGGGGAAAAAAATTACTCGATCGAAAACCGGATCGACTCCACTAATAGCGGTAAAATCAGTTTTTCTAATGGAAGCAAAAAAAAGATGTGGTATTTTCGACTTTTTGTTATATTCCTACCTCTTCAAGTATCCTCATGCATTATCCGCACACCCTGTATTCAAAATTCCTATTTTTTTTTTCATCATTTAATAATCTTTGAATGTGGCAACGTTTCTACGAAAAACAATAAGATTGTTCATCACCAAAACGCTTTTTTTTCCAGCTCCTCATGGACGAGGACGACATGAGTACGGGTCGCATAACCCCGCGTCGGAAATCGTCGCGAAACCTACAGAACAAGAGCATGCAAGAGCTCATTAATCAGGCGGACGTGACCAGCCCCAAGAGTCCGTCGCATCTGAGCGCTTCCAGTCCCCCGAGGAGGCTGAGCGCCAAGGGGGACGTGAACGGCTCGCTGCTGAAGAGCAGCCCGGCGGACGAAGATACCATGGACGCGAAAGGGGAGGAGGTTTCCCTCTTGCCCAAAAAGTCATAACAAAACGACCTGGTTCACTTTGATGAGGTGGACCTGAGCAATAGTAGTACTTAAGGTGTTTGGAGAAAGGGGGTTGGCTGTAGGACTAACGGAAATTAGGAGTGGGGAGGAGGAGGATCGTCGGAAGGTTTTTTCCCTTAAGTTTGTTCCCGGGGAAATGAGGGTGGTGTACAAGAAGTGTCGCCTGATGGAACAAATACCCCCCCCCCCCCCCCATAATCGTTCCGTACAGTTGTACATACAGCCAGCGCCTCTACCGTCAGCCCCCTTAATTATAATTTGAAATTTTCATGTTACTATATTAAGATTAAATACGTGTATTTTATGCATGTTATAGCGCGATATCTGTTGCACTCTATTATTTGTAAAGTAATGTTGGATGTTTACCCCCCCCCCCCCCCCCCCCCCCCCTTCCCAAATATACCCTAGATATTTACTAGAACTACCGGGTGGCCCAAAAGTCAACCGCTGCGGTTCTTGGGTCGCCCTGTACAAATTGCAACGAGCAATAACGTTTTTAAAATGATCCCTTTTTGTGCCGATCGAGACCTTGTTTTGTTGATCGTCTTTTCCGAGATTTCTATCCAGTTTTACCCATGGACATAGTATAAAAGGGAGACGGAATTATTTCCATTTTATACCGATCACAGATGGTTTTTAACAGAAATCAATGATGACAAATTTCTGTCGATTACCCCCACACGGCCAACACTCCATTCATAAATCTGTTGGAAAGTGAGTTTGTGATTGTTTGAAATGTTATTGAAAATCAGTAATGGGTGGAAGAGTGACAAAACATGTTGGTCTCGCTAATGGCAACAATGTTGAAGTCTGGTTAAATCAAAGATCTTACAAGGTTAAATCCAATAACGTTTAAAAGGTTATGGAGCGGTCTTCGTCGTTTCGGAGCGGAGCTAGTCTGGGCAAAAAGCCCAACAAGGGCGTATAATTTACTTTGAGATTCTTTACGTTTAACTATATTTTCTATTCAAAAAGTGTAGTTTCGAATATTGGATATTTATAAAAAAGATAGAAATATTGATCCAGTTTTTATATACAGTGTATCCAAGGATGGATTTAACTATTTATGCTTAGCATCAATATTTTTGGTGTATTCATTACTGGATGATACTCTCCAGATATAAAAGTGTATATTTCTAGCCAGATTGTCATATTTATCACTAAGATATCTTGCAAAATCCCAATTAAAAATTTGTAAATTTGACAATTACAACTGGTTTAAGGTTAATCCGCAATTGCTCTTAAAATAAGTTTATTTCTAATAATTTTACTATAAACTGTGAAAAGGATGATTCTTTAAAATAATATTATTATACTTAAAGGTATCAAATAAATCGTGAAATAATCCAACTGCACTCTGGTCATCTATCTTTGGTTTATTACCTGCTCACATGCATTGGGTGTGGCCAATTAGCAAGGAGGGAGAAACGGAATGGGTGATGCAAACTCAAAATCAAATTTCTAAATATATTTACTAACCTGTGAAATTTTAATTTAACACCATTGCATCTTCTAGTGAAGTATTTTATGGCCGCACAAGACTCAACCATCTTGTAAATGCAAGATTTATATTAAGAAATAAACCAACTCGACTGCTTTTTGCCCGGACTAGCACCACGGACCGGTCCATAACCTTTTAAACGTCAATGGTTAGTCAGAAATCAAATCAATACAATCATATTAAAACATAACCATACTTACCGAAGAAAAGATAAATACTTGCTTAAATGATCCACTCTTTTACAAACTATACATGAATGCACCATCATTGTTTATAATAAAGACGATTTTTCACCAATATTCACAAAAAAAAAAAAAAAAAAAAAACCAAGTATATAAACACTCCCTTAAAAGCGGTTAGCAGCGAGTAGCAACAGTGTATTCTTCTTCCATTGATAAAGTTTGATCGTTTGCCGTCGAGCGTAGTATCTTTTAACTTGATGTTGTCAGAGTGCAGTCGGTTTATTTCAAACTTTTATGTATAATAATAATATTTTTTTTCTAAATCTCTCAAGGCCTATTCACAATTTATATTAAAATTATTGGGAAATAAATTTATTTTAAAAGCAATTGCGGATTAACCTTAAACCAGTTGCAATTGTCAAATTTTTAATTGGGATCTTGCAGATACCTTAGCGATAAATAGGACAATCTGGCTATGCTGCAAGCATAACAGCAAGGTGGGGAGTGCACGTTTACAGTCCTTACGTCGACTTCAAATGTAAACAATTCTATCTGGAGTTTGTAAGATCTTTGATTACCCCGAAACCGAATTATATAGAATGTCATTTGCTACTAAGTAACAATATGATACTAAACATGTATGTGTATTTAAAATTGTCTTCTCGTAAAATTATTTATAGTTTCCTAATAACATCCAATTATCATGTTGTAGGGAAATCACTGTGGCAACGCTGTATGGGCGTTGGTACTACGTGCGACCACGAATTTTCGGAATCCGTCATAATTCATTCAATTCTAACGCTACAGTGTTGTCGAGCTGCGTTTATTTTCCATTGAGTTTTTGGATTAATCGTCAGTATTTTTTTCGAACTAGAACTATGTACACTAGTTCATCAGACTATTTTAACACCCGACTAATATTTCGGCGGTAAGTGCGATTAAAGAGGTTATGTTTTTTTAGGGTAAGCGGTGGCTTGCCGCGTAGCTTACAGCGTTGCCATTTTTGAACGCCATCTTCTAACTTATCTGCAAGTTGTCGCCTAATTGAAAAAAAAACACGAAGGAATTTTTTCCAAGCGGAACGTACGTACATTATACCATGATATGAGAGGAGTACGTAGCCCGAAACGTCCGTCCGTTTTGCGCTTAATAAATGATAGGTAACTCTAACGTTCTCCTACGGCGCGTTTACGTAAGATGATGATAACCCCTGTATAATAATTTTGTCCCCATTTTTGAATTCTATCCAGAGGTGAATTCCCCACCCAGGAATTATTTAGTAAGCCAATCTAACTCTTGAATCATTAAATTTTGACGATGTGGGGACTGGTCGACGCTACCTGTAATGTCGCCAATCGTAATAAAAAAGCCATCATAATCTTAGACGCCCTACTTAATTAGAATTTCGAACCCTAATTTCCATTACGGTTTTTTCGTTTCGGATTTCGATTTGTGTGTCAGGGATGCCAGGCAATTAATGCCGTAAATTATTAAAAAATAATTTGACCGGGAAATCCTTACAAATTTTCTTTAATTGGAAAAAGGTAGTTTTACAACAAAGTATGGATGATTGTAAACAAATGGAATGTTTTATCTCCCATTTATACATGTCTATGGTTTTCTACAATTTATTTTCATATTAGATAATTTACCTCTATTTTAACTGCAACAAAGCATAGGTCTCCGATAATATCTAGTTTAATTAGATCCATTTTTACAAAAAACAGATTTTTGTAGCGACTCGTCGGTAAAGTTACTTAATTATTAACATGGTACAAAGTTTTGCATAGAAAATATTTATCGGCTAAAAATATAAATAATTTATTTGGAGACCTATAGTGACTATTTTCGAGCACTCTGGTGATATTATCGAACTTAAAAGAAAGCCGGTGTCGAAAGTGATACGTGGAGGGTGAAAACTTTTTTACGCGACGCTATTTCGACACTCGATTTAAAAATTTTAGATAATTTAAGGCATGTGTATACTTCTTTTCGCATTATAGGCTCCTTGATGGCCGTCTAAGCAAATTAAAGGGATTCGCACGTAATGAATTCAGCACCGGGAATCTTGCCGACAGATGTCGATGGAGCTTATAAACGGAAAAGCACTATACTGCTTTTAACTTTGGTACTTAAACTATTTAACCCATTTCCTAACCAGTGCAATTTTCGAATTACAATTTCTAGATAAAATACAAGAGCTCTACCAATCTTCTTTCAGAAACAGTAATATTTATAGTTAACAACCCCTTTTCCCCTTACATTGAATTTACTTGTACGACGTTTTATTTTTCCATAATGTTTATTTTGAGATTTCGACAAAGTATTGTCCCAGGCAATACAGGGTGTTATGGAAATGACGTATTATATTCAAATGGGTGACTCCTGGGGTGTCCTAGAGAAGCGCTACATATATTTTTTTTTAAACGAACGTTTAAAAAGTGGGGTAATTCACCCCTAAACCCACACACAACTCCTCGGCCATTCATATATGAACATATTACATTGCCCAGCTGATTAATCAACAGATGTTCAAGCACAATGTTGCCAAAATGTTTAAAAGTGTAAAACTTTAGTTTCTTATAAAAAATAAATATTTAGTTTACTTAGAAAGTAAATCCAGGACGCGATTAAGGAATCCAGGGCACAGACACTTTCAGTTCTTTTTTCTATGGGAAAAACTTTATGCTCATCACGTGTCCTGATGATAGTGTGGGAGTGCATAATAAGCTTATCACTAAACCCCAACACTAGCGCATAATTATACTTTACAATAACACACATAGAACAAGAGCACTTAATCATTTCGCAATAGAAATAATAAAAACGCTAATTTCTATGGGCCATTAACCCTTTACTAAAGATAAAATGAAACAATTATGTTAACAATTGACAGGAACTACCCTTTGAAATAAATGGCCTAGTCCACCTTCGGACCAGTCGAACTTTCTTTCCGAGAACTCTCTGCTAGTAGAGCCAGCGCGGTTGCCATTTCCCAGACTATAATTATACAGAAAAGTAATATTATAGAAGGAAATTCGACAATTTATGATAGTCGCTTATAAAAGATCGAAAGTGGCAACGCTGTATTTTTAAACATTAGCATTGTCCAAAATCAGCTGTTTAAAGAAGCCGGCCGATATCGAGCGAGAGAACCAACGTGTTATTTATTTTTAAAATTTTTAGATGTTAAATACATTATTTCCCAGACAATAAGGGCGTATTTTTGTCTACACAGTAGCACTTTAAAATACTAATTCAGATTGAACGGTACTTAGATGTGTTGTGACGCGAAACAAATGAGAACATACCCGACTATTTATAGACTCCGCGGCGGTTCGTTCGAGTCAGTTCAAGTTTATAAATCAGAGATTGTTTCCCAGCGAACTGAACGTAAAAGTTTATAATAATGTACCCTGAAAAATAAACAACTTGAAATCCGTCAAACGTTTGTTGATTTTCTAAAGAGTTTACCCTGAAGATATGACAACACTGTTCAAGATTCACTGCCATATGTTGCTGTGTTTACATTTGGAACAGGGGCACTACGTGGTAATTTTTGGTTTGACATAAGGCCATGTACAGGGCATATTAAATTAAAGCGCCATTTTTGGATATTTTTCTTCAATTTGTTTTCATCTCAGGAATTGCCGGTTTAAATATAATACGTCATTACCATAACACCCTGTATTTTAATTGCATTCGATTTAATTTCGTATTTTTACTTTTTCAAGAAAATTTTTTATAATACTCAGGATAATCAGTGTTTTTTTTTTAATTTAGCCCTATGATATCACAGTAATTATAGTTTTTTTTTAAACAAAGTTTTCCATAAGAGCCGCTTTTACTTTGCAAGTGCCAAACTGCTCGTGGAGGTAGAGTACTCTGAAATAAAGCCTCATTGAATAATTGCGAGCACAAAATCTAGGATTGGTCGGACGTAGGTGGCGCCCTCTAGCAACGAGCGGACGTAACGAAACGCCATACGCATTTATTTGTTGCAGAGTTGCCAGACTTGTACACGCCCGCGATGTATTTCTAAAGGAACAACGGCGAAAGCGATACGGCTTTATTTAAGAGTACCTTACTTCATTTACTTCCCTTTCCAGTGATAAATCATCTATTTTTGACACGTTTTTTTTTTTATAAACGGCGTGTTTTTAAATATATTGACGGTAATAGGATGTAATTACTTATAAGACATTACTACAAAAGACGTAAAAAAACCGAAGAAGAAAAAGAGGGGAAGGTAGCGTACTTTAACTCATCGAAAGTCAGTTTTTTAGGTTCAGGCAACGTTCCCCTACGACCATATTTAAAAACACCCTCTCCCATATGTATATTTATTTTGTAGAGTTAACCGTTTTATTTGTGATTTTGTATTTATTTTTACACACACATACCCGTCGAGGATTTTTGTGTTTGATGTCGGCTACTTTTATTATACAAAAATGTGAAACATAACTTATGGTGCTTTTTATTATTTTCTTGTTATTGTATTTAAAATGAACGATTATTGATTAAAATACATATTTTAAAACTTCGTCTCGTCGTTTTATTCAACGAATACTTATAACCAGGAAGAAGACAAACTGCCGTGTTAAATAATCGAAGCAGGCATGATACGGCGACACCCATTATGCCTGGCGCGCACGTGCTTTTCAAATGTCACTTTTGTTCAAATTTTTATTACTGTCAATATTTTAAAGTGACATTCAAGCAAAGATAACATCAAAACCCTTTTATTTGGTTTACTAAGTAGAGAAAATTAAATATTAGGATTTTGATATAGGTTTTCAGCTGTAAATATTGCTTTAAAATTGTCCTTACATACCTAGGTACTTTTATATTATTATTGAACTAGTAACGAAACTAGAAATAAAGAATTCAGAGATTGAAGGTTGCAATTAGTTTTATTAAAAAATAGGAAATAAATCATAATTTACATAAAATATTTTACCATCTTCAACTTCAAACAAATCAAGGTAAATACAATACTATATGTACAGCTACTAACCAAGTAAATATATGCACCATCGTTATGATTATGGGCTTCCAATTTGTTTGTTTCGTAGCATACTCCTGGCAACATTAGTGATCGAAGTCCTCTTTAATGTTCAGTCATTATGGGATTCTCAATTAAACTATGAGAAGAAAGAATTATTATAATAATATATTACCGGACTTATCAAAATTCTGGCTACGGGTTAATATAACTAAGCTGTAATTATTATGTTGTAGCTTTTGACTTCTGGATTGTAAAATTTAAGTAAGATTCTTTAAAAATGTGTTTGTTGCTAGTTTGCGTGACAAGTTTGGAACATAATGGGACAATTTTATAATGTAAAATAACAATAACGAATAAAAATTAGTAAAAAAATATTTCAATCATAAATTACTTACCTGCAACAAAACGAGAAGGTCCGTTTTCGTGAAAAGAATAGAAAATTAAAAATTATTTTAGAATTTAATGACGCTTCCTCCACCATTTTCAATCACATTATAAATCATATGTTACTTGATTTTATCCACTTCCAGACGAAGGATGTTCGGTTGTGAAATAATTTAAGAACTTGTGCTGCTCGCATTCTATGTCTGTCTCTGTCTGCATCAACCTTCTCCGATTCAATAAAGGGAGACAAATATGACCTAGATTAAATCGAACAAACCCAAAGTCTGATATTGACACAGAACGATCGACACAAAAGGATAAACGTATGGAGTAACCTGGCTGTGACGTCACTTGCATGGTCTACTTATATGCTTCGATCCCCGCCATAAGCGGTCTCGCCGGCCTGGTTTTATTCCCGTGTCTTTTCGCGGCGCATTCAACCTATAATCGGTTGACAGGTGTCTAAATTCCCCGTCAAATTAAAGCAATATGGAACGTTTTTACGTCTTACTAGTTTTTACACAACTTTTTATCGCCAGACAGTCCACGTTATCCTTTCGATTCTACGGTAGCCAAACGAAAAATTCCACTAGTTCTCCCGCTATCGATGGTAAGCTTCCGATTATGTGCGAGGGAGGATATTATTGGAAATAATATCGTGTCTCTATACTTTCAGCTGATAATAACGAAGACGCGATGCCAAGCCGCGGTTGCGGAGAGGCCTGCGGCTGTCTGACATGTAACTACACTTTACCCGCCCCTAAAAAAATCATCAACCCCTACAAGGAAACGTTGAGCAATTTCGTACCCCAGAAACCCTTCGGTAGCATTTGTATTAAGTGTGCCGCTTGTCTAGCTGTAGCGAATGAAGTAAGTTTCCGACGTAAACGTCCCCGTAGGTTGCAGGGCAACTGCAAACTTTGTTTATTTAAACAGAAATCGGCAATCATTTAGTAAATTACACTGGACAACAACTATAAACTGTATCTAAAATAAAATCTACTAAATCTCACTATTTTAGGTTTGCTAATAAACTCCTGGACAAAATTAACGCAACATCATAAATTTTCCATATTTTTTATGCTATTTTTTTTCAGAGTTTATGATCCGATTTGAATGATTTTTTTTTGCATTGTAGGTTGGTTCCTTGACAATGTCCTAGTTTTCGCTGTTTATGATAAAAATTTAATTTTCGATTTATACTGGGTGTACTAAAAATGCTATGTATTTTTTCCGAAAATTCGCATCACCCTGTGGAGTATATTAGCGACCGAAACATATTGCAGTTGACATTAAACGGTAGGTCCATCTTTCCCCAACATTTTCTTTTTTGGTTTACTTCATTATCTCTGTTATTAAAGGAGATACACCGTTTTATAGCGTAACAAGTTTTTATAGACTTTAATATTCAACACATTCATTGTTAAATGTTTTCAAGTAGACTATGGACTTTTTCTGACATTGCAAGCAGATGTTGTGTTTTAAAGTTGCACAGGTCAAATAAAATTCGCCATACTGATAAAAACTGTTCGGAAACTGCTTAATAAACGTTCGTTTCGTATGCCCAGTTGTCCGACGAGTATTTTAATCTTGAAACCTACTTGAAAACATTTAACAATGAATGTGTCGAATATTAAAGTCTATAAAATCATGTTACGCTATAAAACGGTGAATCTCGTTTAATAACAGAGATAATGAAGTAAACCAAAAAAGAAAATGTTGGGGAAAGATGGTCCTACCGTTTAATGTCAACTGCAATATGCTTCGGTTGCTAATATACTCCACAGGGTGATACGAATTTTCGGGTTTGTTTAGCATTTTTAGTAAACCCAGTATAAATCGAAAATTAAATTTTTATCATAAATAGCGAAAACTATGACATTGTCAAGCAACCAACCTACAATGCAAAATTCAAATCATTCAAATCGGATCATAAATTCAGAAAAAAAAATAGCATCAAATAAGATTGGCGGCTTTAAATATAAACTACAAACTAGTGGAATGGAGATTGTTTATAGGCAGTTCAACATTAAGTTTAAAGGCAGTACTATTGCATATTGGCAATATTCTTCTGTCTATTCCTGTCGGATATGCAGTTCACGTGAAAGAATCATACGACAATATGAAGTTCCTATTGACAACCATAAAATATGATGAGCACCAATGGCAGATATGTGGCGACTTAAAGGTTGTTGCACTGTTACTTGGGTTGCAGCTAGGCTACACCAAGTTTTGCTGTTATTTGTGCGAGACAGTCGGGCAAGGTCACTTCATTCTGCGGAACTGTAAGTGATGAGCACGGCGAACGCTTCCATCAGGATATATCAACAATGGAGAACAGGTACCAGCGAAACTGGAATGCTTCCATGCTTGCCGACTACTCTTGAATCCTTGTTAGAGATGCTCCAGAAACAATTCACAAAAGAATAGCCAAACGGTAGCGCATTTAGTGACTCTACAAACTGCAACTAAGTTTTTAATTTCGTTATCAAATTCATTTTGATACAAGATACAACCAATAACCTAAAATTTGTTGTCCAGTGTTATCAGAAACACTATACACAACTTAAAATCTACCTGCTGCCATTTTTTAGATCGAGAAAGTAATCGTAAGTAGCAGTGAAGAGTGCGAAACGGATCCCGAAATGAAAAAAAGGCTCCTCGACGATATCGTTAAAAATATCGACGATCTTTGTGCAACAGGATTTAAAAAGTGACGTAAAAACATACTCCGTGTTATTTTTGCGTATAATTATTGTTTTTTTGCAGCTTCAACTTAAGAGCATACGGAAATCACAGCGTGATCACTAATCGACTTAAATGTACTAAGCATATTATAAGCAATATGGATGGAAATTGGACGAAAAAGTAAGTAGTTTTTACAGTCCATTTCAAAAGCGCTTGGAGAAGGATTCTATAATCCTTTGGCTAGGTCGGGTTGTAGAGGATGTCCCAAAACTGATGAACACAGTAAAGCTACAGATTTTTTGGGTAAACGTATTGCCGTTTGGCCAAAACTTGTTTAGTTCAAAAATTGATAATTAACTCACTCTTTAACAAATAATATTTTTGCATACAATTTTTTTTTTTTTATGATCAAACACAAGCACTATAGGAAAAATCCTTTAGGGCACTCTGGGATTGGTGCGTGTGCACAAAAAGCGATTCACGTTGCTTTTGAATCGTTGGAGGTTATATTCGTTTGGGAAAAACGACCTCGGGAAGGTCGTTCCACAAGGATGTAGTCCTCCAGATGAAAGAATTCTTAAATAATGAAGTTCGAGGAGTATTAAGCTTAACCACATACGGATGGGCGGCAGTGGTTTGTCGTGTATTTCTGCTATTCGTCGCTCTGGGCGGAATTAAGAGGGCAAGGTCAGCCGAGCACCTTCCATGAAAATATCTGTAAAAGGAGTCAAATCCCCAGCCTGTCTTCGATGTTCTAGGCTGTCGAGGTTCTTCGTCAACTCGTGGTCTCCGATCAGACGAATAGCCCTCCTTTCGATGGAATCCAGTAGCCGAAGAGTATGTTTGAGTGCAGAGCTCCAGACATGAGAGCAGTATTCTAGTGATGGTCGAATCTGGGCTTTGTATAGTGTCAAAAGTTGTTGAGGTGTGTACAACTTTCTGGTTCGGAAGAGTACCCCAAGCTTCTGAGAAGCTATCTTGGCGATTGCCACAACGTGGTTATGTCAAGACATATTTCCTCCCAGATTGACGCCCAGCAAATTAATAGATGAAGCCAGTGGGATTGCGTGTCCGCCCATGACTATTTCCGGTTCTGTAATGTTAACCTTTTTAGAGAAAACTGCTGCCTGGGTTTTTTTAGCGTTAAATTCGACTTGGTTACTGTCACCCCAAGCCAAGATTTCTTCCAGGTCTTTGTTGAGGCGAGATACTTCATGCTGTCTGCGAAGATGTGCGTCGGCAGCCGATGTTTGCGCATTCAAAGAGAAAGATGAGATAAGTGTGCTATCGTCAGGCAAACTAAATATCGGATTTTTCGTTTTCACTAGAAGGTCGTTAATGTAGAGTAAGAAGAGAGTGGGAGACAATATGGACCCTTGAGGAACACCGGCATTGATGGCGAAGGTGTCTGAGAGAAATCCGTCAATCGCCACTTGCAGAGAGCGGTCCTTAAGAAAGCTAGACAACCATGCACAGAATCGACTGGGAATACCATAGGATCGCAGTTTCTTCTGGCGAGAAATGTGAACTTGTTAATTATTTTGAAGTAGATTGTAAAGGGCGCTCGTTGTGCACTTCCGATACCTTGGAATAAGTGCAACTTTTTTGCGCTTTGGTGTATTTATGTTTTGATTACAAGGGACACCTTTTTGGGTATATTTTAAATAAACACATAAATACGTGCAAATTGCACTCGTTTCTATGTACCCGGAGTGCCGCAGTGAGCGCCCTCTACACACTACATCAACATAATTAACAAATTCAAATTTTTCGCGCCAAAAAACCCCCAATCACAAAATTGTATGCAAAAATATTGGTAAAAAAGTTAATTAGGAAATTCGAAAATAAAATTTTCACTTGGCCCCTGTATCGCGATTATTACCAACCAAGCAAAGTTTGGCCATATCCACAATACGTTTACCCAAAGAAGCTGCAGTTTTACTGTGTTTGATTTGGTACACCCTGTGTAGATGGCGCGGTTTTGCAAGTTGTAGCCAAAACTACTTGGTTGTAGGTTAAGAGAATTATGCAAGCTCTATATCTCGAAAATAAATGTGGAAGGCATAAGTATAAACGTACTGGATTCAATTGGAAACATCACGGAAACAATGTGCAGGTAAAATTATTTTTCGACTTTTAGTTTACCAGAACTCGGTCGTGACGACTGACGTCTCGAGGTCAATTGAAAAATCAAATTTTTTTTAGAGGAACTGGGATTTTTAGAGATTGTTCAAATATAAAAACCCACGAAAATATAACCATGCCTTGCGACGATTGCGACTGCTGATTTACGATATTTTTGCATTATTATTATTATTATTTAAGACTCTATTAAACGTATTTGTTTGTCATTTCGCATTCATTTGGTTTGGATTCTGATCGCAACCAGTGGCCTATACCAGGAGGTACACATCTAAAATCTTGTTCCAGGAGTGTAGAGATTTAGAATTTCTGGAAAAATTAAGTGTAGAATTTCTCTTTCTAGAAAAATTCGCAAAAACAACGAATATTTTGGGAAAAATTATCATTATCAGGTGCCCACTGTGTGCCCTTCAAAAATGTAGGCTTAGTTTTAGTTACGCGACTGGCAAAATAAATAGGCGATTATTTTTTTAAATTCATGTTTATAGTTACCTAAAAGTTCCTGTTTAAATTTAAGAATGTTTACTTTTGGTTACAAAAAAATTTGTCGACACCTATGTTTTGTTAACTATTTTGCTCGTTTTCTTAGTTTCCATTAACATTTTCTATAATGTATGTTATTTTTAAGAAGTCTTCTTGAGTTTAATAATAAAAAGTTCCTGTTTAGATTTTTAAATGTTTACTATAAGATTACCAACGAATTTTTCTATATATTTTGTTAACCATTTTGTTCGTTTTGTTATTTTTATTAAAATTTCTATTATTATGTCATTTTTGAGAAGTTTTCTCGAGTTTATAGTAAATAAAAATTTAAAACTTATATCCTTTAATTTTTTAATATTTACAATCGGAGACCTAAACTACGCCGCTGGCTAGCCAGTTAAAACAAAACTTTACAAATCAATGTCGCGTTGACTCCGCTAACGGATTTGGCATACTTTTTTATATGCACCTTCTGGTTTATGCGCCTTTAAGAAAGACGTATGTCGTGTACCTGCTCAGCGTCAAACTCGAACGTTGCCAATCGGATGGCGCGGCGCGTAGACCGAAGGTCGTATATCAAGTGACAGGCGATATTTTTCGGTTTTTCGCCGGAATTTATAACTTGAGTATTTCCTATCGAGCGAAAAACTGTTCGAATATACGAGCAGTTTTTTAACTCGATCGCACTACAGCGGTACATTTCCGCCGGCGTCAAGCGAAGCGCGGGTATCGAGTGAAAGATAATAAGTGACGAGCGACGGTTTTCGCCTGAATAGATAACTCGAGCGGTTTTTTTTAATAATCGAGCGATGTCGGTTATTTCAATAATCGACTGATGAAGCGGTTTTTCGCTCGAGCGATCACAACATTAATATTAAGATACAAGCTTCATAAGACATTATCTTAGAGCACACGTTTAACTTAGAAAACGACCCGCGAAGCGGGGAGTTTTCTAAAGTACAAGTGCTCTAATTGTTTTATGAACCGCGTATTTTATAATACTTTTTCTCTTTGGGTCTGAAAAACTTTTAAAAATATAAGAGATTTTTTCCATTTCAATTAATATTTTCTGTTTGGGTTGGCAATACTTTTATAAATTTCATAAAATGTTACAAGTATCAAATATGCCATGATAGAAACAATTGAACACAACAAAGCTTCTTCCCATCGGTCATAATTAAAAATAAAGATATTATTAAAGTTAATAAAAATGAGACAGGTCAGAAATACGAGAAAATGCAGGAAATAATCTAGAAATACCTTTAAAAAGAATATGCAAAACTTGAATTATAGTGCAAGCAGAACAAAGTTCAAAATATTGAACAAAATACTGTGTCGACACAGAATCTGACAGGAATAACAATTATTGCCCAGGAAATGTCTACAGTAACTATAAATATGTTTATATACAGGGTGGCCCATCGAAAACTGTACGTGAAAATTAAAAAACAAACACGTTTCACTATTAATTTCATCCCTGTAACCTCAACCCCCCTAGCGGGGGCGGCTACTGCCCTTGTTATTTCAAATGGGAATGGGTATGTTGTGATACATCTTTTTAAAGGGCATTAAATTCTCTTTAAAATGGAGCTTCGTTTTGTAAATTTGAGCTACGCGCCGCCGAGAAAATTGCGTTTTAAAAAATGTAATTTTATTGAGTAATACTTACATGTTATCTTATTAAATGTTGAAAATGTCCGCCATACACCTCCATACAATAGTACAACAACTGTTCAAAGTGTTCTCGGACATTGTGAAGGTGAATGGCGGACATTTTCAACATTTAATAAGATAACATGTAAGTATTACTCAATAAAATTACATTTTTTAAAACGCAATTTCTCGGCGGCGCGTAGCTCAAATTTACAAAACAAAGCGCCATTTTAAAGAGAATTTAATGCCCTATAAAAAGATGTATCACAACATACCCGTTCCCATTTGAAAAACAAGGACGGTAGCCGCCCCCGCAAGGGGGGTTGAGGTTACAGGGATGAAATTAATGGTGAAACGTGTCCCCCTGAAAACACAAGTTTACGGGTCCGAGTTTTTTTTTTAATTTTCACGTACAGTTTTCGATGGGCCACCCTGTATATAAAGTAATATGTATATTATTTTTAGGTTATGTTGTTTTATAGTTGTGACTAGAAATTAGTTGACGGACACCGTCAGCATGTTATATATTTCCCAGTATAGGTATTTCAGATAAATATCTAGGAAAAATGATCTATTTGCAAGGTTAAAGGTTAGTATTTTAAAGTTTTCTATAAAAATTTTTTATCCAATCCATAATGTCAAGAAAACTAATTTCAACGAAATCAAAGTAAGCCTAAAATTCGAACCCTACTTGCTGCCAACACAAAAAAAATAAAATTTCAGTTCCATAAAGTGGCGGTTATTCAATTTTTTTGCATTTCATAATGTATCCATTAGAACCCAAATAGAAAAAGTAGTTTAGTTTTGGCTTTAGCTAAATAAACTTTCCTACGGTTCATATTTGTCGTTGCTTTTACTTTTCTTTTTTTTACATGTGCCCCGAAAGTGCCTCTTTTCATGCATTTTCTCTTCACCGAAAGTGGCGTTTTCCAAGAGAGCGGGCGGGAAAGATTTTTCCCGCCCGCTTCGAGGCACCATGTGCTCATAAATAAATAAAACCAGAATTGTCGGTGCGGGATTTGAACCCGCGACCCTCAGATCGTCAGGCGGACACTCTACCCACCGAGCCATACTACAAACGATAACAAATAGCGGATTAGTATATATAAATTAAATTTTCAGTTAATTTTTCAAAGATGTTTTAGAAAAATGTCTGAAGAATTTCTTTATTTATTTGGCCTCAAAGACTCGGGCACTTGTAACAAAATAAATAAAACCAGAGATGCCGAGTGCGGGATTTGAACCCGCGACTCTCAGATCACAAGGCGTACGCTATACCACTAGGCCACCGAGCCTATTTGTCAAAAATAATAAATAGATATTTACATTCTCCATGCGCGAGTGTTTTCATGTCATGTAGACAGGAAAACTGTCTGAAGAATTTCTTTATTTATTTGGCCTCAAAGATTCGGGCACTTGTAAAAAAATAAATAAAACCAGAGATGCCGAGTGCGGGATTTGAACCCGCGACTCTCAGATCACAAGGCGTACGCTATACCACTAGGCCGCCGAGCCTATTTGTCAAAAATAATAAATAGATATTTACATTCTCCGTGCGCGAGTGTTTTCATGTCATGTAGACCGGAAAACTGTCTGAAGAATTTCTTTATTTATTTGGCCTCAAAGACTCGGGCACTTGTAAAAAAATAAATAAAACCAGAGATGCCGAGTGCGGGATTTGAACCCGCGACTCTCAGATCACAAGGCGTACGCTATACCACTAGGCCACCGAGCCTATTTGTCAAAAATAATAAATAGATATTTACATTCTCCATGCGCGAGTGTTTTCATGTCATGTAGACCGGAAAACTGTCTGAAGAATTTCTTTATTTATTTGGCATCAAAGCTTCGGAGCACTTGTAAAAAAAAATACGGTACATATCTGGGGCCGTCGGAGGCTTTTCCGGACTCGTGCGGTGGCATCACGCACCTTCGGCTCGGTCGGCAATCTCCGCATCTCGTCAGTAAAACCCTCTTTTCGGCCCTTGATACGTAATGTACTATTTTGTTAACAAAGACTACAGTACAAGAAAAAAAACCGTTTTTCCCAATTTTTCCAAACCATTAATTTCTACCCTGGTCGGCCGGCTCCGACAAAAATTACGCTAAATAATTCATTAACGGCTTCGCAAGACAATTCAAAAACAAGATAACTGTACTTTAAAAACGCTAAATTTATTATAAGTTCTCCTCTATAAAAAAAACAAACTCAAAAATTTTCCAGCAGAGGAGAGAATACAAAATAATCCGTACTTATCCTAGAATCATAAATAGTAAACTAATAAAAAAAAAAATAGTAATTTATAGGCTAAGAGTTACCAAATTTTGATTATCGATTAGTTCATAATACTTTCGTGATTCTTTATCAGCTTAATATAAAAAGGATTATTTCTTGGTCATTTTAACGAAACGTTACATCTTATAGAGAAAGAGAAAGTAACCAACCATCCTTGTCGCCAACATTCAAAGTGAAATGGGTCTATCTCTCAATGATACACACAATCGACTCTCTCTATAACCTATAAAGTATACGTATTTTCACAATGATGTAAACTTTGCCACCTCTTAGACTATACCGACGGCCTTAACGCTAAAAAGTCTTGTCCCTATTTTATTTTACAGTTCCTGGTGACTCATCGCTCTTGCTTGAGCTTTTACCCGTTTCTCATACTCGAGCCGGTTCTGACAATAGATTGTATAAGCTTCCGCTTGCGCCGGGTCCTTTACGTTAGGCTCATTAAGGAGATCCTGGATACCTTTTTAAAAGGAAAAATAATTACGCACTTATACAGGGTGTTATGGAAATGACGTATTATATTTAAATGGGTGACTCCTGGGGTGTCCTAGAGAAGCGCTACATACATTTTTTTTTAAATCGAACGTTTAAAAAGTGAGGTAATTCACCCCTAACCCCACACACAACTCCTCGGCACATTCATATATAAACATATTACATTGCCCAGCTGGGTAATCAACAGATGTTCTGGCACAATGTTGCCACACTGTTTAAAAGTGTAAAACTTTAGTTTCTTATAAAAATAAATATTTAGCTTATTTAGAAAGTAAATCCAGAACGCGAATAAGGAATCCAGGGTACAGACACCTTGAGTTCTTTTTTCTATGGGAAAAACTTTATGCTCATCACGTGTCCTGATGATAGTGTGGGAGTGCATAATAAGCTTATACCCACTAAACCCCATTCGGCCTCTTATTTCCAATCTCGGAATATAAGAGGCATAAAGTCGAAAGAAAAAAAAACACAGTGAAACAGAACAAATTGCACTAAATCACTTAAAGAACACCCACGAGTTTCACATTAGTTTTTCTGAAGATATGCACCTATTATCAGATTACACGAAAACACTAACGCATAATTACACTTTAAAATAACACTAACGCACACATAGAACAAGAGCACTTAATTATTTCGCAATAGAAATAATAAAAACGCAAATTTCTTAACTTCTTTGCTAAAGATAAAATGAAACAATTATGTTAACAATTGACAGGAACTACCCTTTCAAATAAATGGTCTAGTCCACCACCAGACGTTCTTTCCGAGAACTCTCCGCTAGTAGAGCCAGCGCGGTTGCCATTTCCGAGACTATAATTATACAGGAAAGTAATATTATAGAAGGAAATTCGGCAATTTATGATAGTCGCTTATAAAACATCGAAAGTGGCAACGCTGTATTTTTAAATATTAGTCCGATTGTCCAAAATCAGCTGTTTAAAGAAGCCGGCCGATATCGATCGCGAGAACCAACGTGTTATTTATTTTTTAAATTTTTAGATGTTAAATACATTATTTCCCAGACAATAAGGGCGTATTTTTGTCTACACAGTAGCACTTTCAAATACTAATTCAGATTGAACGGTACTTAGATGTGTTGTGACGCGAAAACTAATGTGATTTTATGATGTGACTACTTGGTGTTTTTTTTATAAATTAAGTTGGTTTTAAATAAGTCCGAAAAGGTAAATAAAATTGCATTTTTTTCTTCTAAAGGATATGTGGCATTTATAAGCTTTAAATTGTCCAGATCTGACGGGTGTCGTTCGAATTGAACAAATGAGAACATACCTGACCATTTACAAACCCCGCGGCGGTTCGTTCGAGTCAGTTCAAGTTTATAAATCACCGATTGTTTCCCAGCGAACTGAACGTAAAAGTTTATAATAATGTACCATGAAAAATAAACAACTTGAAATCTGTCAAACGGTTATCGACTTTCTAAAGAGTTTACCGTGGAGATATGACAACACTGTTCAAAATTCACTCCCATATGTTGCTGTGTTCCTTCCGAACAGGGGCACCACGTGGTAATTTTTGGTTTGACATAAGGTCATGTACAGGGCATATTAAATTAAAGCACCATTTTTGGATATTTTTATTCAATTTGTTCTCATCTCAGGAATTGCCGGTATAAATATAATACATCACTTCCATAACCCCCTGTATACCATACCTTAGTGTTATTTATGCTTAAATTACCTAAATAACACCCTGAATAACAGGGACATTTCTTAAACTATCTTTCATTTAAATCACCTTTTGGAGCAAAGCACTGTTTTTCTCGTCTACCGTACAAAACTTACCCAAAAGAATTTGCTTAATGGTTATGGCGGGACGCCAGTCTTTTTCTTCATCCAAAAGTGACAGACACACTGTACCAGATGGGTATACGTTAGGATGGAATAGAGGTGGCTCAAATTTGCACTTTGGTGGGCTGGTAGGGTAATCTACAGAAAGTACTTACAAATATAAGCCATAAAAACAGCAATGCATCAGTCTTCAAAATATAAGATTTAAATCAAGTAAGAAATAATTAACAACAGCAGTCTTCAAAATATAAGATTAAATCAAGTAAGAAATAATTAACAACAGCAGTCTTCAAAATATAAGATTTAAATCAAGTAAGAAATAATTAACAACAGCAGTCTTCAAAATATAAGATTTAAATCAAGTAAGAAATAATTAACAACAGCAGTCTTCAAAATATAAGATTTAAATCAAGTAAGAAATAATTAACAACAGCAGTCTTCAAAATATAAGATTTAAATCAAGTAAGAAATAATTAACAACAGCAGTCTTCAAAATATAAGATTTAAATCAAGTAAGAAATAATTAACAACAGCAGTCTTCAAAATATAAGATTTAAATCAAGTAAGAAATAATTAACAACAGCAGTCTTCAAAATATAAGATTTAAATCAAGTAAGAAATAATTAACAAAAGCAGTCTTCAAAATATAAGATTTAAATCAAGTAAGAAATAATTAACAACAGCAGTCTTCAAAATATAAGATTTAAATCAAGTAAGAAATAATTAAGGTGCAAAATAAAAGGCAGAAAAGAGGTTAGGAAATAACTGTCAAAAAATTACACCAAACAAAATCAAGGGATTTTTAAATTTGATTTGAAATATGGGAGGGAAAGTTTAAGTTAATTTTAATTCATACCTTCTTTGAATAACATTCTCAATTTGTAATGTCCTTCCTCCCAAGGAGTCCCCTTTTTCCCAGGAATGGAACATTCCCAGTTCATGAGATTTAAAGAACCATCTGTATTCTTGGAGGGACGAGCAACGAACCCAAAGGGATGGTCTTTGCGCCAGGCCTTCCTTTCTTCTGCTAAACGTGCTGCTGCTATACCAGACATGTTCTGTAACAGAAAAAAATCAATGTTATTATTAATAAAGTTTATAGAAACGGTATTTAATCAGGGCAACAATAAGTATCCAAAGAAACCTTAGCCGATACCTATTAGTAAACCTACCTACTGTCAAAAGTACTTTGAAAACAAAATGTCACCCGAAGAGGTCCCAAAGTCCCCTGAATCTGAACCTAAACAATCACTCCCAGATCAAAAATTAAGACTCCAAACTGGAAAATTTGCCGTGAAGAACCTAACGGCGCCCAATCAAGGCGCAAACAATCAGGAAAACTTCAAATCTGACAGTCCCAGTGATGATAATTTTTTCTCAGCTGAAAGTAGTCCTTCTTCGAGTGTGAGCGACCCCAAAAGTTTTACCAGCGCCAACATTTGTTCGGAAGCGCTGGAAGAAGATTCCGGGAAACCAGGATCGAGCAGGAGTAAGTCGCTATAGCGATTAAATCCCGCTAATACGCCGCCATGGGGTTTCTAAACTGCCATGTTGATGACATGGGCTTTAACCGCGAAAACTTATGTTTTTAAAGCTTACTGGTTGTAAAAACGTTTGTATATCTAGCTTACGTTAAAATATAGCTTTTAAATTGTAAATTGATGGTATATTTACCTACTTTTGTTGATAAAAACGCACAAACTTTGCCACCACTCGTCCCGTTTCTCTCGACAGAGGTTAAAAAAAAGGATCGGTAAAAAAGAGAACTTTCTCATGCATCGGAAACGCTTTTATATAAATAGTGGTGACAAGTTTTCTGTTGGTACAACAGGAACCTTATTCTATTATGGTTCAACTATTTTTGAATTTTCAAAGTCGTAAATAATACAATAAATGTGGTTTAAATCAAAATAGCAACATAAACTTAACAGTATATTATAAAATATTTGCTCAATACAAAATAAATAATGAAATAAACTCACATACATGTACATAATTTTCACTCTTAATTCTAAGCAGTTTTTTGAAGACCTTACAAAGGCTTGCATTTCTTTTAAAATAGTTGTGGGGTCCCCGAGATCTACAGTTCAGTCTTTTCAACGGTTCCCATTTTCAAATGGTGTTTTCCTTGGTAAACTTTCGACTCTATTGTTACACTTTCACACTGTTCTTGTTCTATAAGATAATCCTTTGCTGTCCATGCTTGAGCACCGTCTTTGAATAGAAAAATTGCTCTGTTGTCATCTACTAAATACCTAAAATACGTAATAAGTGAAATTACAAGACAACAAAAGTTTTCTAATAAAAAAATGCTACCTTTCTGCCTGCATATGACTGTTCCACAAACTAGCTTGCCATAGCTTAGTAACTTCCTCAGTCTCATCACGGGTAAGTTTTCCATCCACCTGTACGAATGTCATTAACGTTCTACCTTTTTTGGTGATTTGAAGTATCTCTTCGGGGTTGTCTTGATTCATTTTGCTTAGATCAATGTTGGGCATTGGGCGTAGATGTTCGGGGAGTTCATCTGGCTCAAGCGGCTCTTCATCTTCCTTTAAAAAGAAGCCGATCGTTAAGATTCTAAATGTTTAGTTTAGATTCTTAATGTAGTAGTAGTAGATACTTTTGAATTTGAAAATATTTACCTCCCACTGGTCAAGTAATCGCTCCATATCGGCGTCCGTATAGTCCCTGATATCTTTCTTAGCCCATTGCGGCTTTTCCTTCGGCTTCTTTGAATACACAAAACACACATTTACAAGTAAAAATATAACTAGGAAGACCGATTTCTCCATGATTTTTGATAAATTGCAAAAAAACAAGTTGACGCCTATGCTAACCTCACTTTTGTGATTCTCTGAATAGTCTGAATGTTCCGATCCAGGCCTGTTTCTTTGGTTGCATAAATCCTGTCGCCAAAACCAAGGAAAAACGACTATATTTCAAAATATATATTTACAAAAACTGTTATTTTAGTGTTAATTCCTAATATAATACAAAAATTGACAAAAATGCATTAAGCTTGTATAGTAGATCTATTACTATACTCCCAATTGGGGTCTCTAGGAGCACTGGGTTGAAGATTATTGTACAGATAGGCGTTCTTCACTGCAGTTTTATCCGTTTGCTGTACTTTCCTTTTACGTAGCTCCAGAAAAGTCAATGCACAAAGTCCCATTATGCTTAACACTATAATTAATGAAATTAGAGTGACTCTAGCTACTAATTCATCCACGAAAAATCGCACCAGGACTCCTATGGTTACTAATATAAGGATTAAAAAGGCTGTGATAATGGCCACCCAAAGGCTAGGCCTGTCTAAAAAATATTACAAGTTAAAAAACGGCAAAGTATGTTTACATTTACAATTTGACTTACCTAGATAGGTTCGTGTGGTGCCCATTTTTCGCAGTTAACTACGCTACCATTGTATTTATGTCTTATGTTTACCACTTTTATGATTTATCAAATATAATAATTATGAGTGAAGTTAAACTCTTACTAATCTCAAAAAAGTAGTTCACTTGTGTTTACATTAATAATTTCATATCTATTCGACGAGATAACAAACAGGTAGATTAAAAATCTACCCAAATGTATTCCTCATACTGTTTTATACTGATTACATCATCAATATATCGAATCGAATCTGCAATTACTGTATTTCAACGAAATTTGAACCCAAGAGGAAATTGACAACAACTACAGCCTTATCAAGTTATAAACAATCTCGCAATATTTAGTTGAAAAACTAACCGAACCACTTATTATTCATTTTAATTATTCCTAAATGAGTAGGATTACAAATATGCATTTATCTATGACTCGATTGGCGTCACCTTGATAAAATTATAGAATTGTTTTTACAAATCGTACTGTTATTAGTAAGGCTGTTAGAATGTTTTTTAGAGAAAATGAAACCTACCGTGCCGATCGGATTTTAAAGATGAAATAATAATTATCCTGCAATTTAACTTGTAAAATTATTCGCATATTAAAACAACAACCTCACTATGATCCTGTATATTTATCGATAAAATAAGATTCCGAAAGACGGCACTTTAAACACGACCAACATAATTGATTGAGGTTACGTTTGTTGGTGAGTTATTTGACGTTTAGATTTTATTTTGGGAAAATATTTTACGTTTTACCATATTTGTGGGAATAAAAACACAATGTGAATACAAAACGATATCGCAATTACTCTTGGCTTTCTTACGGTAAATTTAAAGTGTTTTTGACGAAATGGACATGGACAAGGCCCCTCTAAATAGGGTAAGACCTTTGAATATGGTAATTATAGGATTGCTTAACTATTTGTAATTTTAGGCACATCAATTGGAACGAAAAGCTGATATTTTTAATCGCCAGAAAAAGTTTGATGAATGCATAGAATGTCACCAAGAAGCCATTGATTTATATACAAAATGCCTCGCTATAAGCAATAATCAGAGCGCCCTCCAGTCTATCCAATTGCAAAAAGAATGGAATGAAAGGTAGGATACTGTTTAAATGTGATTACTACCTAAACACAACATAATATTTTTTTAAATTTAAGGCAAGTTAGGATGCTACAGCTCAAAAAATCATACCTTGAAAGAGCAGACAAAGAGAGGAAACAGAATGGAATAGTATCTTCCAAACATTCACAGAAGGATGTTGTAGAGAACTTGGAAGCTAAAATTTTTAGAACTATTGAAACACACGATTCTTTGATTTGCTATTTGGGACAAAGAGGTATCATTATTGATCTTAAATCCGTTCTGTAACCACATGGGAGTATAAAAATACTTTTCTAGGCATAATAAACACAAATGAGCGTCAGTGCCATAGCACCATTGAAGAAACAGAGGAAAAGGAAGGGTCACCCCCAATTGTGGGCAACAAACACCCAAAAGACGATTCTACAGTCATTGAGGAATTGAAGGTGCTCAGTGGACAACTTAGGGAGTCCGTACAAGGTAACAAAAAAGCATCTTTTGAAATGAATGAAAGAATGTTGTGGGTATTTAGGACAAATATATCCTGGTTTCAGGTTTGTTAATTCAGTTAGATGACAGAAATCAAGAGATTGAGCAATTAAGGGCACACATCAAGGAACTGGAAGTGGAGAAGTCATCTAAAGAAGGTGAGACCTAATATAAGAACAAAAATAATATAAAAGCTTAACAATTTGATGGCAAAAACATGCCATAAAAAATAATGGCATGCGAGTCTTCCAGCAATAAGTTTTTTTCCAGTTGTGGTAAAAGTAACATCAGACTCCAGCGAAGGAACATCGCCATATGTATTCTCGCCTATCACCGACATTGTAAGCCCGGACCTTACGGATCTGAAGAGCTTGCCCTCACTAGAGCCGTTACAATTACCCGACTTTGACATTTCGAAACTTAAGCAGTTCAATGTGCCCGAAGTTAGTAGCAGATTATTAACAAAGAGAAATGAATAAGAGTACCTGTGAAGCATAATAATTATATTCTATGTTACATGTTACGAACCTTACATGTTTATAAAATTACTTGTTAAAAATGTTGTGTGGTTTGAGGAAGTTTACCTTTTATTTAATAATCAAGTGGAAAATAAACATAAAGTTTTGGGAAACAAGTAGTGTTCATTTATACAGGGCGTTATGGAAATGACGTATTATATTTAATTTCAATTTCAATTTCAATTTCGTTTATTCATGTTATTACAAAAGTTTTGCTTACACAAATCAATATATGGTACAAAAGAATAAAATAGGCACTATCATTATTAAAAGTATCAAAACTATCCCTAATAAGAATGTTTACATAAATACTACATTCAATAAACAGGACAATTCGTATGCCTAATTGACAGAGTCTAGATAAAATCAATCACAAAACCAGTTTAAAAAGGTCAGAACAATACAGTACAGCACAGACAATTTAAAATAATTTAAAATGATGACAGGCAGTTAAGGCAAGGGAACATCATATATATGGTCTAAGAACTCCTGAATGGAATAAAACGGGTGGGAAGTTAGATATTTTTTTACCGTCCTCTTAAACGTGTTCGTCTCTAAGTTCCTGATGGGCACCGGGAGCTTATTAAAAAAGGTCGGGGCGTAGTGCAGAGTCGCATTCCATGATCTTCCCAATCGCAGGAAACCCACGTGCAGATTTTCCCTGCCACGTGTGTTGTAATTGTGACCGTCACCAACCGGCCGATAGTTACCAGAGCTTTTAGCGTGCAGTAGGCATTCATAGATATAACGGGAGGGAATGGTAAGTATCCCCAGATCTCTGTAAGCGTTCCTGACATCAGCACGGTAATCAAGACCCGCGAGAACTCTTACTGCTCTGCGCTGAAGCGCAAACACTCTGCCCATATGGGCAGAATGACCCCACGTCAGCAAGGCATAGCAGCAGAGGGACTGTACGAGAGCGTGGAAGGCAATCATACACACACCAGGGCACACCACTCTCGAAAGTTGCTTTAATAAATGCACCGCTCTCGACACCCTGGAACAAACCGAGTCAATGTGGATGTCGAATCTTAATGTGGGATCCATTTGCACACCAAGAAATTTCACTGCCGCAGGGTTCTCTATATTGTGGGGTCTAAGGCCAAACACCATGTCTTCGGTCTTGTCGGCGTTTAGGCTCAATCGGTTTGCTGCGAACCAGTCACTCAGCGACCTGCGATTATCCTCCATTTTTAGCAGCAATGCAGCGACGTCAGAGTCTTCGTCGGTAGCCGTCGTGTCATCCGCGTACAGAATCAATCTACCCTCAGTTAAAGCTGCCGGCAAGTCATTGATGTACACTAGGAACAGAAGGGGCCCCAAGATCGAGCCCTGAGGCACACCATGCTTCAGAGTTCGTTGGCCCGACTCTGCACGGTTGAAAGACGTCACCTGCCTTCTTCCAGAGAGGTAACTCCTCAGTAGAGCTATACTATCCCCGTCTAGGCCAAGTCTAGGCCAAATAGGTTAAATGGATGACCCCTTGGGTGTCCCAGAGAAGCGCTATATATATATTTTTTTTAAATCGACCGTTTTAAAAGTGGGGTAATAAACACTCTTACTCACAGGTCAGTCCGCGCTACTGTACAACATTCCACCCAGAGCCAATGGCAATGTTGCCAAAGTTAATGTAAAACTGAAATTCCATATAAAATTATAAAAATAAATTATTTTCTACCACTTGTATTTATCCTTATACCTAAAGAGCGAGGAAATCCAGGCACAACACAATCAGTTTTTTTTTTCTTTTTCATGGGAACACTCCTGGAAACACTTTATGTACACACAGTATAGTGAAACAGAACCAATAGTTAGGTTTTGAAAATACAATAATACAGATTTTATTACACGCGAGAAATTTGACGTCCAGCAGAAACGCGTCAATAAAAACAATATTCAAAGATTATTTATGGACGGGCAAGATACACGCGTAAACCGAAAAAACAGAGCGGATCGCTGAGAGTGTGTTGGTGACCGACGAGACACAACGTATCCGGGCCGCCGGTTGGTCTTGAACTAACAGACGCACGCGTCCAGCGCTATATAAAACTACCTTGCTCAGCCGATGTAAGGCGTCAAGAGCTCATTGCATTTGACCTAGTGACGTACGTGGCTATTACTATTCCATATGTTTTTCCGGGTTCTTTAAAACATAGTCCGTCGTAAATGTTCTTCAATTAATTGTACAAAAAGGTATTACAGAACGGCAAAGTGTGTGTAAATTATTGTATTTTGTCTAAAGAGTTTAAGGTGTACATATGACAACACCGGCCGGAATTCCTCGATTGCTTACATGTATCGCAGTGCCACACAGGTGTTTTTGTGGTTTGACGTCAGGTCACTTTTACCGCAGAATGACTAGAAAGCGCCATTTATGGCTGTTTTCTTCAATTTGTCATTAGCTCAGGAATTGTCGGTTTAAATACAATACGTCATTTCCATAACACCCTGTATTGTATACAGAGCGTTATGGAATGGTTTGGAGACTCCTCGGGCTTGTTCAATCGGATATTTATAATAAAACCAACCAGTCAATTCTTTTTTTAAGCATGTATTTCATTAAAAACTGCTAAATAAAAACAACTAAGTTTCACTGTTACTTCGTAATAGTTGATAACAAAAATAAACGATACAAAATAAGGAAATTATAGAGAAAATAATTTTAAAAAAAGAGTAACAAATATCAGATCGAAAATAAGACGAAAATAACTAAAAACTCTTACTCTTTCCACATATACAAACTATATACAAGAGAACTAAATCTAAATTTAGTGAACAGAGAGAAATTCAACTGGACTTTTATTAATTAATCTGATTAATAAGTACTAAACAAAACTACCTATCATATACAGAAATAGCTTCTTTGGTACTGACGAGTGGCATTATGAATATCAGCTGCCCACATTATTTGATATGACTGCAGTGGCGGCTTGCAACTTTAAAGACTTCCCGCCCTTAAATAACATACCCGACAATTATATTGTGAAGGGAGGAGGGGGCAACAAAACATTCACGGGGGGGGGGGGGGGGGGGGGGTTTGTGCGAATCTGCAGCCCTAAGGCCGCCACTGGCCGTGAGGAACTTTTTCTACATATATTTACTTAAAGCCAAGCATTATGAGAAAATATATTTTAATCTGCATAAACATTTTAATCGATTTGGATTATTTGCTTGAATCTTCGAAAATTGTACCTACAGAATTGATCAAATTATTGCATCGTACTATGAGTTTGAAATACAATATTGCAATGTTGTATGTAATACAGTATGTCCACGGATGGGGTTTACAAGAGGACAAATGGACTAAAAATTGAAAGATACGAAAAAAAGTCACTCTTAATAAACGTTTTTGCTTGTCTAGAAAATACGATTCATCATAAGAAACTTCAATTTTTTTATACAGGGTGGGTAAAAACGGCAAAAATGTTATTTTGCTTAAGAGTAAACATACTTTATTTTGAAAGATACGAAAAAAAGTCACTTTTAATGAATATGATTTTTACACAACAAACCGAAGTAGAACAATTCATTAAAAGGTTTATTTCCCAAAAAGTATTCTCTGGCACACCTCTGACTGGCGAACCTAGTTAAAATAATAATGACACTTAAGGTGATAGGTACTTGTTGTCAATGTCTTTATTTAATGAAGTTATTATTTAAGTTGAAATGCTATCTACTGAACAAAGAGTTTTTATAATACAATGTTATGGGGATGGTCAAGTTTCATACCGCTACGTCATGGAACAATTTACCGAGAAATTTGTAGGAATCCCAATAACTAGGATGGCAATCTGCAAGTTAATAAAAAAGTTCAAGAGAACTGGTTCGGTTTTCGACCTCAAAAAAAAAAAGAAGAAATACGACCATGATGATGCTGCTACAGTCTTCATTCTGTTGAAGAAAATCCTATGACCTCCCTTAGAAATCATGTTACTCAGTTGGCAGTTGTGAAAAAAGTCAAATTCAGAAGATCCTTAAAGCAAATAAATTGTATCCGTATAAACCGCACTTTAATCAAATATTGGAAGAGGGAGACGACGCGAAACGACTTGACTTTTGCCTGTGGATAGGAGACAAAATTTTAAGTGGAAATGTTGATTTTTATAAATGTGTCATGTTTTCTGATGAAAGTACATTTTCAACAAATGGATCCGTTGCAACCCAGCACGTTAGGTACTGGCCTTTAGAAAATCCCGAATTCAGAATTATGACGAGAAGACAATATTTCACAAAAGTGAACGTGTGGTGTGCGATATCCATCCATGGCATTATAGGGCCATATTTTTTTGATAACACGTGCAATAGATTATCATATTTAGAAATGCTGGATACATTTTTCAATGATGAACTCGAAAATCTACCATTACATTTTCGACAAAATATGTATTTTCAGCAAGATGGTTGTCCAGCCCATTTGGCTCGTGAGGTTAGAGAATGGCTTGACCGCAGATTTGGTCCAAGGTGGATTGGCAGGAATGGTCCAGTTTTGTGGCCCCCAAGAAGTCCCGACTTAACCTTGGCCGATATGATTTTATGGGGCCGTTTAAAACAAATTGTTTTTGCAACCCCGCAATACCAAATGATATTGAAGTGCTGAAGGGCAGAGTTATTCAGGCTGGCCAATCGATATCTCAGGAAGAAATCAGAAATTCTTTCACTTATTTGAGAAAGCAATTAGAAAAATGTGTCGAGTATGGGGGTGGAGTTTTTGAATTATGAAATCTTTATCGTATTCTTTTCATGTTAATAAAAATGTTCGTATTATTATTATTATTATTATAATTACTTCACTAAATAAAGACATTGACAACAAGTATCACCTATTCATTATTCAAGCGAAAACGTTTATTAAGAGTGACTTTTTTTCGTATCTTTCAAAATAAATATATTTGTTCTTTGGGTTTTCGGTCAATTCTTAATAAAGCGAGTTATCAAATTTGTGACGTTTCGGTTTATTTCATTTTAAACCATCATCAGACTACAATAAAAGGAAAACATTTCTTTAGTTTTTAAGGACATGATTTGTGAAATATGATGGGAAAACATTTAGTTTATAGCAATCTAATTATAATAAAAACATACCTTATGTAATTGCACTATCACAATCACTTTAACATCTTCATAAGTAAATATGTTAAAGTGATTGTGATAGTGCAATTACATAAGGTATGTTTTTATTATAATTAGATTGCTATAAACTAAATGTTTTCCCATCATATTTCACAAATCATGTCCTTAAAAACTAAAGAAATGTTTTCCTTTTATTGTAGTCTGATGATGGTTTAAAATGAAATAAACCGAAACGTCACAAATTTGATAACTCGCTTTATTAAGAATTGACCGAAAACCCAAAGAACAAATATATTTGAACAAACGGTCAGGAATCAATACTATTTTCAAAATAAAGTATGTTTACTCTTAAGCAAAATAACATTTTTGCAGTTTTGACCCACCCTGTATAAAAAAATTGAAGTTTCTTATGATGAATCGTATTTTCTAGACAAGCAAAAACGTTTATTAAGAGTGACTTTTTTTCGTATCTTTCAAAATAAAGTATGTTTACTCTTAAGCAAAATAACATTTTTGCAGTTTTGACCCACCCTGTATAAAAAAATTGAAGTTTCTTATGATGAATCGTATTTTCTAGAGAAGTAAAAACGTTTATTAAGAGTGACTTTTTTTCGTATCTTTCAATTTTTAGTCCATTTGTCCTCTTGTAAACGCCATCCGTGGACATACAATGTTAAATGTTAAACAATAATTAACTAACCAGAAAACTTTGATTGTGACATCATGGACATTGGCGGAAATGATTCGGTCACATTCACATGTTGGGTGGTTAGAAAATCGGCATTTAACTAACCAGCATACATTTATGTCACGCATACAGTCGACGAAATCTAAACTAATTCTACAGGTAGAATTTCCTATGATTTTAATAAGGTACTGTTTGTAGTAAATGGACTTCCAACTTTCATAAAACATACGGGAAATGTTCTGTAACTAGAAGTCCATTGAATTATAAGCGAAATATATACGGTTCCATCTTTAATATCTCTGCTATATTGTCTAACTTAAAAAAACTACATTTTGTCGTAGACTAGAAAAAATATATCCTCTATCACAAATATCTTTGCCTATACAATAGCAAAATATAATTCTGGAATATATTCCTATACTAGTGTTCTCAATCATTAACAAATAGGTACGGTTTTTTTCTTAGAAAGCCAGGTAACAGCCACCTGGGCAAGGTAACACAATAGGTAATAGAACAATTATACCGAGTGTCCAAAAATTTTATGATATCACATACAATCAACACTAGAGAAATTGTTATGATTAACAAGTGATCAGAACTATCGACTCAGATTAAGACAAGACCTAAAATAATTATTTGTTTGCATATTAAGGTTCATATTATTTTGGGAACCCTGTAAATCATTCACTATGTATAATTACAGGCAATTCATACCTCAACACTTGACCTAAAACAAGAAAACCCATCAAGGCGTGTAAGGTGGTGGTGGGAGTGAATAGGGGGGAGGGGGCGTGGGGCTCTGGAAGTGGGTCATGTCATCAAAGCCATCGATAAGACATCTGTCGTCCTCCTGATAGGATGTCTTATATGGCAATATTAAGTTGTACAGAAGCCCTAGTGCTTGAACACCACCTAAAAAGTGGAGCACATCCTTAGAAAACCTTTAAAATAAATAAATATAATTGCCTTTAAAATTGCAAGCCTTACCTGCAAAGGCGACTAAATAAAAACCCAATCCATACGATACATCATAATAAACTTTAGCATCTTGGTCTTCTATGGCATCTTGAATAAGCACAACTACATAATACGACATTGTCACGATTGTCATCACAAATAGAACTAAAATTGAATAAAAGGTATTCAAAAAATTGTTACAAATCAAAAAATAATGGTTAATTGACTATTAGTACAAACAGATACTTACTGGTAGATGTTCCCGCTACCGAGTACCTTCTAAACATCCTGTATATTATATTTCTAGGTCCGATAATATCCAGGAAAAAACCTATCAGTGAGAAAATCATTGCCATAAAGCAAATGAGGATGATTATTCGCATCATATTTACTGTCGAGGAATTAATGCAATCATAATCTATAGAAAAAAAAAACAATCTATAAAGCAACTTTCCTCATAACATAGATAATATAGGTACAGTAAGTTATGGAGAGCAGGTAATTTATAATTTAAATATATCCTTACCACTATAGTACAGAGAATTATCTCCATATCCGAACCAAAAGAATTGACCCAAAGTCAAATACGGTACACAAACATCTCCGGATATAGTAAACCAAGTCAAATCACCCAATGACATACTGACCAATGTGATAGCTGTCATGTGGAAGGTTGCCGATACGAGATTCCTTTCGTCATCTTTTTGGTAGAACAGCTCCTTTATATATGACCAGTTTATTCGAGACATGGTATGATTGTATACCTGCAGATGGGGTCAATTATTATTTTGGAATGAGATAACGTTTAGGTTTGGACTGAACAATATGATTACATTATCACACCTGAAGTGCTAGCTAGCATTGGGCTTATTAGCAGATACTGGACTTGATCCTCAAGGTATTAAACGGACTTCTTGGGAATGTTTTGATGGATTTTATGCAAACTTTACATTTGCTGGTAAGGCAGTTCATTAAAAAAAAATAATAAATTCTATTGCAGATTATTAAAGGAACAAAAGCCCATAATCTGGGGACCCGAAAAAAATCAATTAAAAAATTGCGTTTTGCATTGTATTGACCTTGCAAATGTTACTTACCAAATCGCAATGGGAATTTTGCTGCAATAATTAACAGTTCATTGTGACACCACACTGTAACTTCGAATTTTGCTCATACGCCCCCCCGTGAAGATCTTTTCGATAACTTTCCACCGGAATTCCTGGTTTTGTCGACGGATTTTATCAAATTTCGCTTCAAATATCTATTTTTGTTGACGTCTTTAGTTAAATTTTTGACAGTTTTGATGGAGTGACGGTGTCACAGATAAAATAGCAACCAGTTAGCGCGTGTGAAGCATTTTCCATTGGTAAAATTAGGGCGATGTTGTTGTCTATTGACGTTGCTATGGACTTATCAAGTATAAGAATTTCTTTTGCATTGTGTTTCTATTCTATATTCTATTATAATTTTTCTTTTATGGCGAGGACTCGTGCAGTAACTGGTATTGATCAGCTTTGAATTTCGATTCGAGAATACACATGCCTCGATCGGAGAGGGAAAAAAATGTTTCTTAGCTTTTTTGGATTAAAAACGAGACATTCCAGACAAATTTTCGACTTTACTACAAACTACTACTACTACTGCACATACTATTGATTACGCTCGTACATAAACTGAGGATCTACCGGCCTACCCAGTCAACCTCGATTTCAATTAAGTATTCGAGTTCCTTTATATGCGTTTGCTACGTTTACCTACGTAGCTGCAGTACAGATTAAAGGTTATGTTAGATATACACATTCCGCGATAAGGAAACAAAAATCGAATTAAGTTCATTTTCTACGACATAAAGCAGGTTTAACAAAATCCGACAAAGTTACATAAAACCGGGTAGTACTTGAATGCATATACGAGAAGTGAAATTTATTAAAATTCAATATATTATAATATTATGATTGTGACTAGTGACATAATTACTTAAAGTTCAAAGTTAGTGCGTGATTTCATGTTAATGAGTAAACAATTTTTGCGGAGTCAAAATTCATTCACACCTTTTCCATGTGATAGGTACCCTATGGTGATACCTATGCAAATTTCAAGTCGATTGGTTCCTATTTATCAGGTGATATTTTGGATGACCGGGTCTAGAAATGCGAATGCCGACGCATTTCGTACTTGTTCATGTCTAATTTAGTGCTAAAAGTGTGGTATGTGTGCATAATATAATAATTATTAATATTAGGTAGGTATACATATATTCACGTCTGTGTCCGTACGGTAATGGACTTTTTCAATTTATCTCCACACTCCAAAAAACCGATTTTAAAACTAATCAATCGATTCGATACGAATTCCTATATCGATTACGATAATGTATCTTAGCAACGACTAGGTAAACAGTGGCGTAATTGTCAGGAAACAGGGACATTCCGACAGAGATGGCTTTATTTGCTAATTCGAGTAGGTATACGCCCCTTAAAAAAGATGCTGGACTGTACCTTAACTGGATGGGGCACAATAATGTCAAGGTCGCATAAGTTTAATTTGAGGTTCAAGAAGTGTGAGAACCTGCATGCACATGACACTATCAATAATGCAGAGTGCAGACTGCAACAAAATTAATAATTGAACTTTTTAAAGAGTTCATTCAAGTGGGAGTTATGTAATACTAGTTTTTTTCCATCCGACACGGTAATTTTTTACGTGTTTTCGCAGTGGCATAGCCAGGGTTTGGAGGTGGAGGGGGGGCGAAGTTCTTTTGGGGCTCCTATATGTATATGTGGCCCCATTTCTATTAAATTGAGTCTAGTGCAAAATTGCGGCTCTACACGTTACCGTCGCTGAGTGAAACAGCCGTTATTTACGTACCAACGCTCTGTTGGCGGCGCATCACACACCAAATTATGTTTTCTCTATGATAATAATTATTTTTAAATTTAAATTAGAATAACTATTTTTTTGTTCAAAGTTCATTGCCACTGCTCATTGTCTTGAAAAACGTAATGGGTTATTTTGATATTATTTCTATTCCTAATCAGTATAATTTGAATCATTGAATAACAAAAAAAAATTCGAATCCATGATTCACAAAAAAATATCGCAATTTTCTAACGAATTAAATTGCGAATTAATTGATTTTCAAAAAGTGCGCTAGCGTGATCCTTTAAAAAAATTGATTTTTATAATTTATTTACCAAAATTACCAAATTTTTTTTAATACACTTTTCTGTATTATACAGTGAGTCCCAGAAGAAATGTCTAAATTCATTTAAAATTCAGGGGTAAGTTTTTTCAACAAACGCTCGTACCCGTCGATTTTGATTTTTTAATTTTTTTTTGTGGTAATTTCATGTATACAGGGAAGCTCAAAAATAAGTTACGACCATCAACTTCATTTTTTCATATGAAAACATATATTTTTTATTTCATTTTTGAATTTTGCATTGAATTCTAAGCATGTTTCATGTACCATGTCCTATACATAAACTCAACAGTTATTGAAAAAATTAGGATTGAACATATCTATAAGTAAGACCTGTTTATTAAAAAAATACAACAAATTAAATGTTGAAAATGTGCGCCATTTACGGCTTGACGATATCCAAGACGATCAATAAAATCTCTTTGCACGTTTCCAACCATTTCCGGAGTTATGACACGCACTTCTCTTCGGATCCTTTCTTTCAACTCCTGCATATTGTTTGGCCTGTTAACAAATACTTTTGATTTGAGGTAACCCCACAAAAAAAAGTCCAGCGGAGTTAGGTCTGGCGACCTAGCAGGCCATTCGATAGGTCCTCTCCTTCCAATCCACCGATTGGGAAAGGTTTCATCCAAAAATGTGCGCACAGTGGCCGCATAGTGCGGACGAGCACCATCTTGTTGGAATATCAGTTCTTCGTCAGGGGAGTCTGGATCCAATGGATTCGGAAATAAAGCCACTAATGCTGGAATTAATTCTAGTTGGAGAAATTCGAGATATACTTGTCCAGTTAAAGACTGTTCAAAGAAAAATGGACCAATTACTCTTTCGCGTACGATTCCACACCAAACATTTATTTTCTTAGGGTACTGGCTGTGAACCTCTATCATCCAATGCGGATTTTCTGTTGCCCAATATCGACAATTTTGTCTGTTCACATTACCATTCAAATAGAACGTAGCTTCATCCGAAAAAATAATATTTTTTACTAAATTATTATCTCGATTGTACATATTTTGCATGCGTCCGCAAAACTCACTTCGCCTATCGAAATCATCTTCAAATAACTCATGCACTGGAATAACTTTGTATGGGTGATATTTGTGCTTTTGAACTACTCGGTGAACAACAGATTTCGGCATCTGTAAATCGGCCCCAATGTGCGACAGGGGAGTACATGGATTTTCTTCCAAGGAAAGCAAAACGTCAAGTTGTTCATTTTCATCTCGAGTAGGACGACCAGATTTAGGCAAATCTCTAACATGACCGAATTCTCTAAACTTAGCCTCTATTCTACTCACCATCTTTTGACATATGGGAGGACGATCAGGATGGATTTCATTAAATAATTGGGCTGTTTCTATTTGAGTACGAGTTTTATCACCAAACCCAACCATGCATAGAATTTCAATTTTTTCCCATTCCGTTAACTTCACCATTATTGTGAAAACCGCAACTTTGAAACTACGCTTGACAATAATTATACTTATTTGAAATAAAATTGTCATACAGTTTCTATGGAAATAAACGGTGACAGTGAGACAGTACACTCTTACTTATTATGGAGCCCAAAATGACACATTGCCAGAAGATATGATAGATCGTCGGATTCCCTAAATGATATGTTCAATCCTAATTTTTTCAATAACTGTTGAGTTTATGTATAGGACATGGTACATGAAACATGCTTAGAATTCAATGCAAAATTCAAAAATGAAATTACACAAGTTTTTCGGAATATCAACAACAATGTATTAAATGAAGTTAGTAGATCATTTCAAGAACTCGTAGACACCTGTTTAGATGTTAATGGAGGTCATATTGAACACTTGTTATAGTTTTTTTATTTAGTTTATTATTTTTTTTGTTCAACTCATGGCCAACTTATTGAAAGTGCCGATATTTTACATTTTTTAAATAAAACATAAAATGTTAAAAGAACGTTACGTTTTAGGGCATTTATTATAATTGCCTATTTAAAGAGGTTGAAATTATCTGTAAACTGACATAATGTCCATTTGAAAAAATCGAGTAATATTTATCTAAAGATTGCTACATTTGTACCGATGTAAAAAACACCCTGTATACGATATTGATGCTTTTTTTTAGTAAAATTATTCGGACACCTCTAAGGTTTATAAAAATATAAAAATTTCTTTTTTAGTTTAAATTAGTAGTATTTTAAAATAATTTTTTTGATACTTATGATATTTTTCGAGAAAATTTTAAGAAAAATTGAATAATCTGGCAACGTCGTATAAATCACCAAAATAAAATAGCATATCTTATGTAAAATTTTATGCCGAATTCGATGAGACAAAACAAATGGGAGGTACTATTTAAAAAAAATTACTTATATGATGCCCCGTTTTTTCGGAGCATCCTGTATATCCAAAAATATTTTTAAAATGTGCGCTTTTATTTATCCTAGAACCTTTGTATTTAATAGATTTCGATATTTTTAAGAACAACGGAGATATTTGACTTCCTCGCTCTAATCAACCACCCTGTATACAGGGTGTCCGGGAACATGTGGGAAATCTCCCGGATATGAAGAAAACACGTGAAAAGAATACTATAGGTTCATATAAACTTCTTTCGTATCGGCCTCCTCTTCGGAGATATGGGCTCCCAAAGAGCACCAATGGAATCAAGTTTTTTACACATAATTATTGAACCACCTGGTATATTTCAATTATTTTGTAATATGATGTATACCAGGTAAGACCCGTCAAATTACTACCCAAGAAACTGTTGTGAATTACTCACAGCTGCAGGGACGGACTAGCTGTAACACTCATGGGCCTATTTTTTTTACGCCCTGTATGATGATCACTTTGTACAATGTTTTTTACATACCTTTAACTATTGGCTAAAAATTAAGTACTCTTTATTCATGTCGCTAATCCTAACCGTTTTCGAGAAAACGTCATTTTATTTACACAGAGTCCCCTAACTGCTCATGGGCTAAATATGAAAAATCGGAATCTTGAAGGTTGAAGGAACAAAGATGCATCTTTTATTGACATACCCGAAGCACATGATGTATATGAAATGCCGTTTTTTCGAAAACGGTTAGGATTAGCGACATGAATGAAGAGCACTTAATTTTTAGCCAATAGTTAAAGGTATGTAAAAAACATTGTCCAAAGTTCTCATCATACAGGGCGTAAAAAAAATGGGCCCATGAGTGTTACAGCTAGTCCGTCCCTGCAGCTGTGAGTAATTCACAACAGTTTCTTGGGTAGCAATTTGACGGGTCTTACCTGGTATACATCATATTAAAAAATAATTGAAATATACCAGGTGGTTCAATAATTATGTGTAAAAAACTTGATTCCATTGGTGCTCTTTGGGAGCCCATATCTCCGAAGAGGAGGCCGATACGAAAGAAGTTTATATGAACCTATAGTATTCTTTTCACGTGTTTTCTTCATATCCGGGAGATTTCCCACATGTTCCCGGACACCCTGTATAAAGCAACCAAAAAATTTCGGAATTTTTTTTTTAATTGAAAATTAATATGTTTACTGGTGGAAATATTATTCAGTTAACGCTGGTTATTGTAACAGATTAGTGATTAGTAATACCTTAGTCGTATTTGCAAGCACACAATAGTCGGCTGGAATGGAAAAAGTTTGAAAAATCCAGCGGTAAGATTTTACTTAGTCTAGGTGTATAGTTTTCATTAAAAAATAAATAATTAATCAAGTACTTTCCTCTCTGGTTACGACAACATCGTTTATAGTAAAGTTTACAATTATACTGTTGATTGTTTGACTGCCCTAAAAGCGTAATTATCAGTCTGACCATAAAATACCATAAATTTACATATTTTCGGGCGCAGAGGTTTGAATATGTCGATACCTACATGATGTGGAGGCGATTTACTGTCAATTAAATTTTTTAGTTTACCAAAGCCAAAGATGAAACCAAGAATAGAACTGATTTGTTTAGCCAAGTGTTTGTTACTGTTAAATTGGATACAAGAAACTTGTTCGGGAGATACAGGAGCGGAAAGACTAAGGGCCGAATTACAACTGGACGATCTCGAGTTAGTTGACAATTGCGAAAATATTGCTAATGCCAAGAAAACTGCTTACTTGCACCGAAACTATGAAGATAAGGTAGGTGGGTGATTAGCTGAAGCTCGAACAAACCCGAAATTGTTAGCTTCTTTCGTACAAGCAACTGATTGCCAATTTTTCTAGGCGCTTACATGGTTTTTAACTAAAGTTGAATATTTGTTGTTATGCGAACAATCCCAAATGAGTAACTGATAGAAAGCTAACCGAATAATTAAATTATTTTTAACAACGATTAGAAATAGACATTTAAGTATTGCATTATAAATATAATGCAACTGCCTTAAAATTTACAGTTTCCATTTACTTTAGTAGTAAAAAAACACACTCACATCGGTACACTTTTATAGGGTATCTCCGTTATTGTCAGTGCTATCAAAAAAGTAATGTAGTAGGTGTCATGTGCTCTTTTTGGGTCAAACTTAAAATGGTAAAATCAAAATTTGAAAATTTTCTCTCCCTTAAGAGATACGGGGGAAATCAAAAAATTGACAATTTCTAAATTACCCTATATTTTCTTAGTTAAAACTGATACAGAAATATGTTTTATACGGAAGTTTATTTTATAATGATTGTTGAATAATCTGCCGTTTTCAGAATAAGTATACGGGGTCAGATAAGAAAGTTATCGGACCTAACCTCATTTTTTTTAAATGGAACACCCTGTATATTTTAATCTAAAAAGATAGCAATTTAAACTCTCTTTTCAAATTTATAACACACCATGGATGATAGATATCAAATCAAATTTTTTTAAATGTTGATTTTCACAAATGAATATGTAAAAATGAAATTGACGTTAAATGTTAATAACAACTAGAATGTCAACATAGTTGTCTCTAGGATATTAGCCTTTGTTTCATGGCCTGCTGTGGTTAAAAGTAATAAAATTTAAATAAATCGCCTAGGAAACCAATATTATCCATGGTCCGTTATATATTTGAAAAGATAATTTAAAATGCTATCTTTTTATACTAAAATATACAGGGTGTTCCATTTAAAAAAATGAGGTTAGGTCCCATAACTTTCTTATCTGACCCCGTATACTTATTCTGAAAACGGCAGATTCTTCAACAATCATCATAAAGAAACTCCTGTATAAAACATTTTTCTGTATCTCTTTTAACTAAGAAAATATAGGGTAATTCTGAAATAGTCACAGGGCCAACACTCCATTCATAAATCTGTTGGAAAGTGAGTTTGTGATTGTTTGAAATGTTATTGAAAATCAGTAATGGGTGGAAGAGTGACAAAAACATGTTGGTCTCGCTAATGGCAACAATGTTGAAGTCTGGTTAAATCAAAGATCTTACAAGGTTAAATCCAATAACGTTTAAAAGGTTATGGAGCGGTCTTCATGGTTTCGGAGCGGAGCGGAGGGCAAAAAGCCCAACAAGGGCGTATAATTTACTTTGAGATTCTTTACGTTTAACTATATTTTCTATTCAAAAAGTGTAGTTTCGAATATTGGATATTTATAAAAAAGATAGAAATATTGATCCAGTTTTTATATACAGTGTATCCAAGGATGGATTTAACTATTTATGCTTAGCATCAATATTTTTGGTGTATTCATTACTGGATGATACTCTCCAGATATAAAAGTGTATATTTCTAGCCAGATTGTCATATTTATCACTAAGACATCTTGCAAAATCCCAATTAAAAATTTGTAAATTTGACAATTACAACTGGTTTAAGGCCACTAAGGCATATTGTACACTAAAGTGATTAATTAAATAAGTAAATTAAAATAATATGTACCTAAACAAGTTAGATCAAATATATAAAAATAAATAAAAAAATTATATAAAACTTGTCTTCACGTACTTGTTACACTGCAAACGTTGTTTAAATATAGAAAAATAAAGATGTAAAATATTTTGACGGAACTGTTCCTTTCTTCAGTATTTTATTCCCATGTACATTACCTACATAATCTTCTTTTGTGAAGTGTTTCTCACAAATAACTGTTGTATCACCTGGACTATAATTATTCCTTCTAAGGGCATGTATCCAAATTTGCCGTAGGCTACGGCCCTTTAGTACCCTAACGAAGTGGATAAACATTTGGTACATTCTTAAACAAACCGAATTTTCATAGTGATGCAAACTCAAAATCAAATTTCTAAATATATTTACTAACCTGTGAAATTTTAATTTAACACCATTGCATCTTCTAGTGAAGTATTTTATGGCCGCACAAGACTCAACCATCTTGTAAATGCAAGATTTATATTAAGAAATAAACCAACTCGACTGCTTTTTGCCCGGACTAGCACCACGGACCGGTCCATAACCTTTTAAACGTCAATGGTTAGTCAGAAATCATATCAATACAATCATATTAAACATAACCATACTTACCGAAGAAAAGATAAATCCTTGCTTAAATGATCCACTCTTTTACAAACTATACATGAATGCACCATTCTTTATTATAAACAATGATGGTGCATTCATGTAAAGACGATTTTTCACCAATACTCACAAAAAGAAAATAAAAACAACCAAGTATATAAACACTCCCTTAAAAGCGGTTAGCAGCGAGTAGCAACAGTGTATTATTTACTATAATCCGATACATTGATAAAGTTTGATCGTTTGCCATCGAGCGTAGTATCTTTTAACTTGATGTTGTCAGAGTGCAGTCGGTTTATTTCAAACTTTTATGTATAATAATAATATTTTTTTTCTAAATCTCTCAAGGCCTATTCACAATTTATATTAAAATTATTGGGAAATAAATTTATTTTAAAAGCAATTGCGGATTAACCTTAAACCAGTTGCAATTGTCAAATTAACAAATTTTTAATTGGGATTTTGCAGATACCTTAGCGATAAATAGGACAATCTGGCTATGCTGCAAGCATAACAGCAAGGTGGGGAGTGCACGTTTACAATCCTTACGTCAACTACACATGTAAACAATTCTATCTGGAGTTTGTAAGATCTTTGGAAATAGTAAATTTTTTGATTTTCCCCCGTATCTCTTAAGCGAGCGAAAATTTTCAAATTTTGATTTTACCATTTTAAGTTTGACCCAAAAAGAGTATACATACTCTTTTTGGGTCGGTATACATGACACCTACATCATTTTTTTTTTAAAGCACCAACAATTACGGATATACCCTATAAAGGTGTCGAAAATGGGACACCTTGTATTCTGTAAAGTTGTTCTTTCTTAATGAAAATCATGTTGGCTGAACCGGCAACGGCGGACGGCACCGGCGCATAATTCGTGCTCTTTAATCTCTGTTCAATTTCGATTTTCGTAGATCACACGAGAAGAGGCCTATGGATCAATGATTCGAGCACATTATGACGTATTAAGGGAATTTGAAGCTATACCGACAGAATTAGAAAGAAATGTGACATTTCAAGTTAAGCCTGGCGATGGATTACTACCAGAAGATCAGTGGAATAAAGTATGTATAATAACGTAAAGATTGTTTCATGAAAAATGGATATAACTTAATGACTGCAGTAAAAGTACCTGGGGGCGATCCCATTATTTATGACCGTTGGTTATTATTATGTGGCAAGAACCGGATTGTAATAATTATAATTAAATATAGGCACATCAGGTAGGTTAGGTTGCTTAATTTATATTTAAATATCTTTTTGTGGTAAAATTTGTTAGTTTTTGAGGAATGGTTCAAGAATTGTCTTTTAGCAAACATTCCTCAGAATAGCGTGATAGTAATGGACAATGCGAGCTATCACAGTCGCCAATTACATAAAGCTCCAAGCTCAAATAATACAAAATTGGAGATTCAGAACTACATGGCGGCGAATGATATATATTTTGACGAAAGTTATAAAAAAGTGATCTTTTAGAAGTTTTAAAGACATTTTGTATAAAAAAAGTATATGTTTGTGACACATTGGCAGAAGAAATTGGACATACAGTGCTACGGCTCCCACCCTATTATTGCATTTTTAACCCCATAGAGCATATGTGGCACCAGTTAAAATCACTGGTTAGGACTGAAAATATTTCTACGACTTTAAGTTCTAGTGTTGTAGAATTAATACGAAAATGCTTTAATGATATTCCCCCAGGTAGTTGGCAAAATTCAGTCCGTCACGTAATAACTGTAGAAAATTCGTATATTAGTCTGGCTCGTATAATTAATCCAATTATAATTAATTTTGATGAGGATAGCGATAGCGAAACAGAACTATCTATAGAATGACATTATAAATGTAAATAAATATGACTAGTAATATTTTTAAAAAAAATGTTATTTCATTCGATTACATTAATATAATCATATCATTACTTGTTTTCCTTAGTCCGTCCCTTCATACGTCACTTGTTTATTGCCAAGCTCTTGTCGACACAATGGGACCGACCCAGGAAATCATTAAGTCGTAGCCAATTTTCGTAAAACGTACTGTACACGTGCTATCCAAGCCGTTGAGGGGGGTTGTTCGTTTCAGGTACCGGAACCCTCATCTTATCACGCTCCTTATTTCTTTTCATAAATATACCAACTTTATTTTCTCCAGGGTTGTATAATATCCGAAACCCCGACAATAAGGAATAGATGAATAAATTATATTCGCTCTAATCCCCATACAGATTAATCTTTACCTTTTGCTAGAGTTTAAAACGAATCCTGGAACATTTGTCAGTGAGAAGCTGAAGCTCTCGAATACGCCGTACCGTTCAGCACACACCTTATTTATTTCTCTCGTTTATATTCTAATTTCGAAAGGATTTTATTTCCTTCCAACGACGTATCGCGACGTCAAACAAATGGACCATTTATTGTAAGATTAAAAATAATTCGGGAATTTATCAAGGTATTTTAATGAAGACTTTACTGCTATACAACGTGTCCAAGATAAGGAGGGCCAGTGCAGGGATCTCGGAAACCGTAAGAGATACGAAGTTGGAGGTAAAGTTGCGCATTTACGTGCCTAATAATATGCCGTTTAGAAAGTTTTAAAATTCCCAGTAGTTCCGGAGATATCCGGAAAAATCCGAAATTCTGAAAAATCGTTTTATTGTTTTCCTGGGTTTTTTTGAGATCGAATTCTAAAGTAAATTGCACTTTGCATTGCCACTTTTTCCGCTCTATCTACCAGCGTTAATTGTTTTGTAATTCGACGAGTCGTCTTCGAAGGGCCATTTTCAATTTTCTTTTTTTAAATACGGTCCTGTTTCCTGATATTGGAATTTGAGAGCTTTTTTTCTCCCGAATGCAACGATGTATGACACAATGTGGTTTAATGACGTTTCGAGGGTCTTTTAAACAATATCAGGAAATTTTGGGATACGGTCCTGTATTTCTCCTAATTTTATAAATAATATCTCATAAGTAAGCTCTAAATTTTTTACTTATGTTGGACTAGTTCAATAAATAACAAATAAGTGAACAAAAATCATTCCAAAACAGTAATAAAACAAACAACGAAAAAAGTAAGGAACTACATAATCAGGTGTTCAAAATGATTTCCGTTATTCTCTAAGCACAAATAACATCTTCTAACTGCCACATAACAGTTTCTACAGAAGTTTCAAATAATGTTTCTGTATTTTGTTCACTTATTTGTGGTTTATTATTAAATTATTTATTATTTATTCAACTAGTCCAACATAAGTAAAAATTTAGAGCTTACTTATGAGATATTAATTATAAAATTAGGAGAAATACAGGACCGTATCCCAAAATTTCAAAAAACCCTCGAAACGTCATTAAACCACAATGTGTCATGCATCGTTGCGTTCGTAAGAAAAAAGCTCTCAAATTCCAAAATCAGGAAAACAGGACCGTATTTAAAAAAAGAAAGTTGATAATGGCCCTTCGAAGACGACTCGTCGGATTACAAAACAATTAACGCTGTTAGATAGAGCGGAAAAAGTGGCAATGCAAAAGTGCAATTTACTTTAGAATTCGATCTCAAAAAACCCAGGAAAACAATAAAACGATTTTTCAGAATTTCGGTTTTTTCCGGATCTACTCGGAATTTTAAAACTTTCTAAACGGCATATTATGAGGCACGTAAATGCGCAACTTTACCTCCATTTAACCGACTTCCTATCTCTTACGGTTTCCGAGATCCCTGTACTGGCCCTCCTTATCTTGGACACGTTGTATACAGGTTTGGCAAACATCTAATATAATCAGACGCCTAACGGACCACCGCCAGCCAATATGGCGCGACGCGGTGTTATGTGCGGATAAAGGGAAAATGCTGAATGGGGCTCTGCTTATCGATGCAAAAAAATGATCTAGTAAATTTTACTAAACTTGGCAACACTGCATCGACGGCTCGTCTTGTACAGTATGCGAGAGGAGAGTACGAAAATACCGAGGTAGATGGGAAAGCAAACGAATTAAGATACGACCAACGGTTGTTTGCCAAACCTGTATAAGGTGCAATAAAAACAAAGTAAGAAATGTCAAAAAAATAAAACATTTTTAGCTAATCGAGTACAAGAACCGCATAGATCGCATTGCCAATCACATGAAATGGCAACTGAACGCTTCGGACCTTTCAGAAGTGGGAACAAACGATTATGAAACGAGTCTCCGAATATCGAGAGTCGCCGCCAATCACAACAGCACTTGGACCGGTCGGCAAGAGATCTACAACGTTTCTGATATTAATGCATTCGCGAATCATCTTCAGTTAGTTAAAGCAGCGGCAACGTCGAACGGCAAGTACAAATTTTTTCATTTTATAGTTTTCGCAATAATAATTTTATTTTATTTTATTTTCGGTAGGATTTGACACTGTTCGAGAGTACTGGGAAACATTGACCGAATTTCAAGGCGCTTATGCACAAGCCGATCAATTTTGGGACGAAATCTCTCCTTTTTACAACCGCCTTCTCGGCTTTGTCAAGGCCAGGTTGTTTCAATTTTACAATATTTCCAGTGACACCAGTGAAATACCTGTATATTTATTAGGTAAGATAACGATGAGAACTCATAACATATATCACAGTCTGGTCTACTCGTAACAGACAAAGTAGATCCGACTGTATACTCAATGTGCCATTGTAACAATAGACTGTGACTGTGACTGTCTCAGTATTCACCTGAAGACGACTGGAGATACTTACCAGTTGAAACGTTGTGATTTAAACGAAATAAAGACAATGGAAGTCCAAAACACGTCTATCACTCATGATACAGCATTGTCTCTAACCTTCAAAGAAACACTAGACTGTGAGATAGCTGCATACAATCAATAGAAGGTATGATATAGCACAGAAAGAGGCGGGGGCTTAGCGACTAGAGAGATTTAAAAACGCTAACAAAAGCCATTCGAAAATAATTCACACCATGCCTTGTGTTTATCGTCTCGTGGCTTTATGTTGTTTCTTTTATTGTAGGTTTTCCTTTAGGTTCAGACTGGAGTAACATAGCTGACATAATCTTACCTCACCCTCAGCTACATTATGACGCCGAATCATACCTCAGATATAAAGTATGTATGTATTCATAAACATGATAATTTGAATGTTTTTAATATTATGAGGAACAATAAAACTACGTTATATTTCTTTTCCACTATATTCTTAAAAATGACATGTTTCGCTATCACTGTAGCTTTTTCAGATCGAGAATGAATGAATAATTATCTATATCCAACAAAGTGTACAATCTTAAAATATTATTACAGGTATAAAGATGGTGTAGGGAGGTAGGGGATATAATAGTATCAGTGGGATTTTCCAAATGGTCAGTAAAGTGATTCTATAAATTATTTGATAGGTTTATTTATACATGTAATAGCGGATTAGTGAAATAAGTTTAACAAAGGAGAATTGTTAAGGTCTATTTGATCACTCAGTAAAACATTGGTATTTTTAAGTTAATTTATTTCCATGGATTCTAACCCAAGTAGTAAAACGTCAGCAGATAAATTTAAAGTTGTTACTTTCATTGGAAAACCTAGTAAAAATGTGGGTAAGGTGCTTAATAAACTCAACCTAAGGGTAGCTTACAAAACTAACAACACTTTAGCGAAATATATAAAAAATAATAAAACTAAAAATCATAAAAATAGAAAATCAGGGGTGTATAAACTAAAATGTAAAGATTGTCCGAAAACATACATTGGCCAAACAGGGAGACATTTTGGAAAAAGAATACAAGAACATTATAATAGTTACATAAAAGATAAAACAGATTCTAATTATTCCAACAATTTAAACGAAAAACAACATCATTTTGATTCAAATTTTAAAATCTTACATACTGAAAATAAAGGCATAAAACTTAATCTGTTAGAATCCATGGAAATAAATAAACTTAAAAATACCGATGTTTTACTGAATGATCAAATTATAGACCTTAACAATTCTTCTTTGTTAAATTTATTTCACTAATCCGCTATTACATGTATAAATAAATCTATAAAATAATTTATCTAATCACTGACCATTTTGACCATCTTTATACCTGTAATAATATTTTAATATTTTAAGATTGTACACTTTGTTATACAGGGTGTCCGGGAACATGTGGGAAATCTCCCGGATATGAAGAAAACACGTGAAAAGAATACTATAGGTTCATATAAACTTCAGCACCAATGGAATCAAGTTTTTTACACATAATTATTGAACCACCTGGTATATTTAAATTATTTTTTAATATGATGTATACCAGGTAAGACCCGTCAAATTACTACCCAAGAAACTGTTGTGAATTACTCACAGCTGCAGGGACGGACTAGCTGTAACACTCATGGGCCCATTTTTTTTACGCCCTGTATGATGAGAACTTTGGACAATGTTTTTTACATACCTTTAACTATTGGCTAAAAATTAAGTACTCTTCATTCATGTCGCTAATCCTAACCGTTTTCGAGAAAACGTCATTTCATTTACACAGAGTCCCCTTACTTCTCACGGGTTAAATATGAAAAAGCGGAATTTTGAGTTTCAACATTTGATAGGAACAAAGATGTATCTTTTACCGAGATACGCCAAATACATGATGTAAATAAAACTACGTTTTCTCCAAAACGGTTAGGATTAGCGACATGAATGAAGAGCACTTAATTTTTAGCCAATAGTTAAAGGTATGTAAAAAACATTGTCCAAGTTCTCATCATACAGGGCGTAAAAAAATGGGCCCATGAGTGTTACAGCTAGTCCGTCCCTGCAGCTGTGAGTAATTCACAACAGTTTCTTGGGTGGTAATTTGACGGGTCTTACCTGGTATACATCATATTAAAAAATAATTGTAATATACCAGGTGGTTCAATAATTATGTGTAAAAAACTTGATTCCATTGGTGCTCTTTGGGAGCCCATATCTCCGAAGAGGAGGCCGATACGAAAGAAGTTTATATGAACCTATAGTATTCTCTTCACGTGTTTTCTTCATATCCGGGAGATTTCCCACATGTTCCCGGACACCCTGTATATAGAAAAATATTCATTCATTCTCAATCTGAAGAAGCTACAGTGATACCGAAACATGCCATTTTTAAGAATATAGTGGAAAATAAATATAACGTAGTTTTATTGTTTCTCATAAGATTAGTTATGGATTTCCACCAAGTATCGGCTAAATCAATTAATTGAATGTTTTTTATGTGTTACCTAATTATGGCTGATGAACCTTTTAGGATGTCAAAGATATTTACAAGTACTCGGAGAACGCTGTAAAAAGCATGGGATTGGGCGGCTTGGGCGATAAATTTTGGGAGGCGAGCGATTTCGGTGCGCCCGCTTGCGGACCCGAGATCTTTGAATTTTGCGATGCTGAGTATACCGAGTAAGTTTGATTTGGAATATGCGTCATTGGTTTCTGATTTTGCGGTTATTTTTATCGATAAATTTTTTGCAGGATTTCCGAATGCAACAATTCAACGTGGACAGTGTACTTGGACGCCCACGAGACTGCTGCAAGAATAGCGCTGAACAATATGGACTATCGTGGACTTACCAGACATAAATTGAGGTATTCGAGTGTGGACGAGGCTGTAGAAACTTTAGGTGGGTGAACTTGTTATTTTATAAATTTATGATACAAGTCAGGTATATTCTTGTGTAACTTTTTAAATCGTTTTCCGATCTTGGTGACATTTTTAGCAAAGGGTAGATCTGCGCGCTCGGAATGGTGGCCTGAATTTTAGTTTTCAAAAATGTATTGATCATTATACAGGCAGAAACAAAAGTTACTTTTTACCCTTAATTTCTGAACGCCCTGTGCAAAAATTGAGCGGTAGAATTTGGCTGCATAATGTTTCGCTTTGAAGGGTGACCTTTTCTTAACACCGTGTTTTTTTATTCACGTCATTAAATGCTTTTTAAAAGAAGATATAAATTTTTATAGAAAGTATTGCAGTTTTTTTGAAGTGTAAAGTTTAAAAACTGCATTACTTTCTATAAACCTTTGCATTTGTTAAGGAAAGGCCACATTTCACAACTAAACACAATGAAGCTAAATTACACCACTCAATTTCTCCACAGGGTGTTAAGAAATTAATGGTAAAAAATAACTGTTGTTTCTGCCTGCGTATAATGATTAAGTCATCAGTCTTTTTTGAAAACTAAAACTCAGGGTAACATTCCGAGACACAAGTCTAAACTTCCAAATTTTCACCAAGATCGGAGAACAATTTAACAAGTTACAGCACTATAAACCTGACTATCATTATCTGTGTCCACAATTTATTGTCCGGGAGTGTATATTGTACTATAGTCACTCTTCAAATTCAATAATTTCTTCCATACAGGATCCCTCCTAGCAATAAACAGCTTGCCATATAACGGTATAGTAAGCGAAGATAGTTTTAATTCTGATGATAACCCGGCGAATATGACGAAATTGCTATTAACTGCCTTACGTATCATGCCTCGACTTTCATATTATGTTATGGCGGATAAATGGCGGTTGGAGGAAATTGAACTAAACGACACAAGTATTGTGGAAAGGTATTGGAAATATAGGTAAGTCAGGAGCCTTTTATATTACATTTTTATTAGGTTCGTTTGCAAGCGTGAAATTCAAATATAGGTGGGTTATACGAAACGGTTGAAAGTTTCATGCAACATTTCTATTAATAATTAGTTTCAGGCACGTATATACATCTATATACAGAGGTGCCACGCCAATTACTATAGAACAGATCGATCTCAAGCATGTTTAAACATATAAAATAGCTGTTGAACGTTTCTAAAGCAAAAACTTACCTCTCCGTCTGCGTGCCGCCGAACAAAGTTGATCTCCCTCGAATTAACAGCATCCCATCCACGTTTTTAGCGACCAAACATATTATCCTACATTACTCTTAAGTTCCGAAAGTTCACTACCGCCGATTAATCACTTAAAATACTGGAAAACATTAATAAAAAATCACACCACCACAAACGACGCGAACAGGTGGCCATTTTCGAAACTGTCAAAACGCCGAAAACGCGTACTGCGAGACGCCGGTGGCGACACCGAGCGATCCCTTTACTAACCCCCTTTCATTCATTAGTTGCGATAGGTTATCTTCCTTTAATTTACGGAAATAGAAAAGGACAGTATAAGTTCTAACATGGGCCCGGTGAATTTTCTCAAGGCCGTTGAAGGCCGTCTCCTGGGGTAAATCTATCTTCTGTCTTACTTCAAAGCATGCTGATAGATAGGGATGCGCATAATGTTTCTGTCATTCATGGAATTTTCAATGGGATTTTTAGTAGTAGGCGTCCTTGCAAGGAATGTGTAGTACTACGCGGTAATTACGAATGAAATAGGGTGGTGTGGGGTTAAAAGGACTAAATTTTGAACACTAATTACAAAGAAATAACACATGGTGACTATTAAATGTATTGAGGGAGTTATTTTGTTAGATTATTAAATGTCTATTGTGTTATGTTATGTTATTTGTTTCCTATTATAGCTATAACAATTTACAACAAAATAAAAACAAATTTTGGAAAATTGCACGTTTAACAATAGGGTGTATTTAATATTGCACATGGAAAAGTTATTTTACCGCACTAGCACTAAGTAAACAAGATGCGCAGAGAGAGAGAGAACAAACCGTTACCGTTTTCTTTCAGGAAAGAATACACCGGATTAACAGGGGTAACGAACAAAGAACCCGAGTATTTAGAAGATACTCATATCTTAGCCAACAAACCTTATATAAGTAAATTTTTGGGCACTCTGGTTGCTTTTCAACTGTTCGAGTATTATCAAGATCGCTCGGATAATTTGACAAAAATTGTGGAGGAATTTGGTAACGATGGAACGTTCAAGTAAGTTTATGCAGTATGTCCCTGATAATAATGCAGTCTACAATGATTTTCGTTATATGACCACATATATATAACCATTATATTGCTAATACCATCTGCAATTATGTCCCCGCAATGGGCATCGAAGGGGTAATAGTGAGTTTGCGCAGTTCGGAAATTTCCTTGTGACAGTAAACATTCGACAGGACCGGATTTCAACTTTTTTAATGCAAATTTCACTGGTTAGTTAGGAAAAATATTGCAATCGAAATTTCGATTAGTTCGATTTAAGACGGCGTTCCATGCATACGATTTCTGACGATATGATGATCCGACGGTGCCCCGATTGGTGTAAACTTTTGCTGCCAAATTCCGTCCGAATATTTGTAACAATCGACACGATGACCTTTATTTTAACTTTCATCCGACGTCGTATGTTTCTTAACCTCACTTTTTTCTAAACCAAAAATTAATGAATGACTATTTTGGGAATTATTATCAGCTACTAATGCACCAAATTAAAAATACATTAATTCTAAGGTTAGGTAGTGACCACATATATATTCTATTGTATACGAGTGACACTTTCTTCTTTTTTTACAAGCTTATATTATAATCTGATAAGTCCTTTCATCTTAAACAAAACAAGAAACTAACCTACCAAACAGCGAATCGAATCACCACAAATTAAAAACTCCTTTACACGAATTGTTGTTGGGCAATGAAAGTTTATAAGCACTAATATACCGACAACAATGTGGATGAACCACTTTCTATTCTGTAATTTGAAAAAGCACCCAGAACCAAAGATGGCGACGAATAACAACAAACAAATAATGTCCGCCCGGCTCTGACGCGATCGATAAAATTTCCACCCTACTGCGCAAACTCAATGGTGCCAAGCCATCTCCCATACCGGGGACACTTTTTGTAATTTGGAACGTTCGTATTGGCAATATAATGTATATAGTATGTGTATAGGGCATACAGAAACGATCAAATTAGACAAAAGGTGCACATCAGCAACATTAGACGTGCATTATTATCCGGGACCAGTGGCGGTGGGGGGAGGGGTTGTGGTTTATATGATATTATATGTTTTTTTTCCTATAAATTCAGAGATATGTTGAAAGAACGCCATACTACAGATTGGCCTTACCTTCTTTCCCTCCACTACGGACTCGAAGTTGGTTCTGCGGAACTTCTGAAGCATTTCGAGCCACTGGAAGCCTACTTCGAAGATGCACCAGAGAAACAAGTATCGATCATAACTAGTACCACCACTACAGCCAGAACTACCACTAAGGGTACTTCTCAACCAGTAGCTATTTCTAAAGTGGTCGCCGATAAGGATCAAGCTAATACCAATCTAGACAGCGTGGTTCTTAGCGACGAACCGAAAGGCAACTCTACCAATAACGGCGGGGCGAATCGTGACAGTGTGCCTATTGAAGATAGTCACGTGGCCATGTGGGTCGGCGTATCATTGGTAGTGCTCGTGGGGTGCGTGTTGATATCCGGGTATGGGTATAAGATGCTTAGAAAAAAGCGGAGGACGAACAATAGGAGGTTCGATTCGTAATTCTGTTTTTAGTTGTTATTAGGGTTGATTTACAATTGTAGTTTGTTTTTTGAATTGGATTAGTATTTGGTTAAATGGGTGACATCTATGGTCTAGTCCATATGAACTGATTCAGCGTAGCTTACTAACGGCAAAGCTTCAAAGGTATTTTAGATCATCATTCCCAGGTTCGTACAGTGTAGACGAAAGAAGACTCAGGTGACGTCGCCTCATTGTACTAACTGACACATAATACACAGTTTCGACACTGTAAGCATATACCGGGTGGGGCAAAAGTCCCGCAACGGCCAAATATCTCCCGAGGGGAAGGTTTTTTAAAAAAATGTTTCGGGCAAAAGTTGTATGGCTGTGAAAGAGGAATCATTTGCATACAAAACCATCTCCCACCCCTTCACCCCCTCCTGAGGGGTGGGGGTAACTTGTAAATTTTAAATGGCCAACCCTATTTTTTTTTGCTGATTAATATTCTCTAAGAAAAAATTTTTTTTAAAAAGACGAATTTCGCGATTGACCCAACGAACAAATTTGAATATTCCGACTCTTTTACGCGAAAATGACGGGGTTTTCAGCAAAAATTACAAGAGGTAAAAAAGGCTTAGCTTTACCTCTTGTAATTTTTCTGCAAACCCCGTCATTTTCGCGTAAAAAAGTCGGATTATTTTGGAATATCCAAATTTTGTTCGTTGGATCAATCGCGAAATTCGTCTTTTTAAAAAAAATTTTTCGGACAAAAGTTTCTTGTTTTTTCTTAGAGAATATTAATCAGCAAAAAAAATAGGGTTGGCCATTTAAAATTTACAAGTTACCCCCACCCCTCAGGAGGGGGTGAAGGGGTGGGAGATGGTTTTGTATGCAAATGATTCCTCTTTCACAGCCATACAACTTTTGCCCGAAACATTTTTTTAAAAAACCTTCCCCTCGGGAGATATTTGGCCGTTGCGGGACTTTTGCCCCACATGGTACTATATAGGGGTGTCAATTCGAAGCTTCCAACCTTTAATAGCTCGTTTCTAGTAATTAAAATATTAAGAATCCTGACACCCTGTATAGAGTCTTAATTATCTTGATTAACTTTTGTTTATTTAGCCCATGTATGATAAACCCACTAAAAATAGCTAAGACTGATGTGATGTGATGATATGGTTGTCTTGAATTTGTTTTTAATGCGCAAAAAAACCATTACGTCATACATGGAAAAATCGATTATACAGGGTGTTATGGCAATGACGTATTATATTTAAATGGGTGGCTCCTGGGGTGTCCTAGAGAAACGCTACATTTTTTTTAAAATCGAACCTTTAAAAAGTGGGGTAATTCACCCCTAAACCCACAAACAACTCCCCGGCACATTCATATATGAACATATTACATTGCCCAGCTGGATAATAAACAGATGTTCAGGAACAATGTTGCCAAAATGTTTAAAAGTGTAAAACTTTAGTTTATAAAAATAAATATTTAGCTTACTTAGAAAGCAAATCCAGGACGCGATTAAGGAATCCAGGGCACAGACACTTTCAGTTTTTTTTTCTATGGGAAAAACTTTATGCTCATCACGTGTCCTGATGATAGTGTTGAAGTGCATAATAAGCTTATCACTAAACCCCAACACTAACGCATAATTACACTTTACAATAACACACATAGAACACGAGCACTTAATCATTTCGCAATAGAAATAATAAAAACGCTAATTTCTATGGGCCATTAACCCTTTACTAAAGATAAAATGAAACAATTATGTTAACAATTAACAGGAACTACCCTTTGAAATGAATGGTTAGTCCACCTTCGGACCGGTCGAACTTTCTTTCCGAGAACTCTCCGCTAGTAGAGCCAGCGCGGTTGCCACGGAGCCTATAATTATACAGGAAAGTAATATTATAGAAGGAAATTCGGCAATTTATGATAGTCGCTTATAAAACATCGAAAGTGGCAACGCTGTATTTTTAAATATTAGCCCGATTGTCCCAAATCAGCTGTTTAAAGAAGCCGGCCGATATCGATCGAGAGAACCAACGTGATATTTATTTTTAAAATTTTTAGATAATAAATACATTATTTCCCAGACCACTCAGACAATAAGGGCGTATTTTTGTCTACACAGTAGCACTTTAAAATACTAATTCAGATTGAATGGTACTTAGATGTGTTAATATGTGTTTTTATTGTGCCGGTTTGTTTTTGTTCAAGTTACCTAGGTACTTGGTGTTTTTTTTTATAAATTAAGTTGGTGCTAAATAAGTCCGAAAAGCTAAATAAAATAGGGTTTTTTTTTCTAAAGGGTAAGTGGCATTTATAAACTTTTAAGTTGTCCAGATCTGACGGGTGTCGTTCGAATTGAACAAATGAGAACATACCTGACCATTTAAAAACTCCGCGGCGGTTCGTTCGAGTCAGTTCAAGTTTATAAATCAGAGATTGTTTCCTAGCGAACTGAACTGAACGTAAAAGTTTATAATAATGTACCCTGAAAAATAAACAACTTGCAATCTGTCAAACGGTTATTGACTTTCTAAAGAGTTTACCCTGAAGATATGACAACACTGTTGACATATGTCGCTTTGTTTACCTTTCTGACAGGGGCACCACGTGGTCATTTTTGGTTTGACATAAGGTCATGCACAGGGCATATTAAATTCAAGCGCCATTTTTGGATATTTTTCTTCAATTTGTTTTCATCTCAGGAATTGCCGATTTAAATATAATACGTCATTTCCATAACACCCTGTATGTATATCTATTTTTCGCACAGGAGTTATTTTCATTGTTTTACGTGTCATTTATTTTTTACGTTTGTTTGTGTGGTTATACAGGGTAGTACTACACCAAATGTATTTTTTGTAACTATAGCATTTACGAACCTATTTTTATATGCATTTATTGTCGGCGTATTGGTGTATTCTAGGTGAAAAAGTAGATATGCCGACTGAAATTATAGTATAGTTCCTATTCTTTAGACTGTTAGCCACATCACACACAATTTGTTGTAACGTCTGGTTATATCCTTACATATCCTTTTTATTTATTATTTGTAAAATATTTATTGTTTTTTTTTTTAATATTTTACTATTATTCCAATTTTTCCTAACGTATGAACTGAAAAAATTAATAAAAAAGCTATGATATATATATTGTATGTTTTTTTTTTAGTATAAATAACATTCTAGAATATTTTAACGGACGTGTTAATTTCACGTTGAGTTATTTAATCACTATTATTTCGTTATCTATTACCATTAAAATAAAATAATCACTAGAGGTACTTAACTCTTATTATTAAATATTATCGAGATTTTTTTTTCATAAAAAAAATTTACGATTTTGCTTACATTACTCTGTTAATTTAGTTATTTCTTCCCGATTCAGTGGTAAATGGGATTTTCTAAGTCCTCAGACCAGGCGCGGAACTATTATGCAGCAAGACCATGAAACGCAGGGGGGCCCGGGCGTTCAGGGGGCCCATGGCCAAAAGTGGCCTCCCGTTACGCAATGCGCGGCCCCTCGCCGCTTCAAAAAGTGTTTTTTTCTTACGCACCACTAATTTATTATGATTTAATACTCTGATCAAGAAAAGGAGTTCCTACACATCTGTCGATCGCCTTAGATTTTAAGAACTTTTACAATTTTTTTTGTAATAAAAAAGCATACCTATTCGTTTTGCAAATAACGTAAGATTTTGTCTTGTTTGTGTTGCTGAACTATTTTCTTCGCATTCCACGGTAGATTTCCAGGGAGGAACACCACCCAACATTCCCGCAGTTCAATCCGAAATGACCGAAGTCGTGTTCCGTCAGCGTCCCGTCAAACGAATCCCGAAAGGTCTCGACATCAAGAAAGCTTCTGGTCCAGACGAAATTCCTGTTATAGTTCTCAAGAGATGCCCCGATGAACTAACATCAGTATTTTGTAGACTTTTTAACTTATCCGACGAACAAGGAATATTTCCATCGTGCTGAAAGACGGCGCGAGCACAGCCTATACCAAAGAAAGGTAAGAGAACCCTGCCTAGCAACTATCGACTAGTCGCATTGCTTTCAGTTATATCAAAAGTAATGGAGAAAGCTAGTAACCAACATCTTCTAAAGTACCTGGAAGGCTTCAACATTATCAGCGATCATCAATATGGTTTTCGGAAGTCCAGATCAACTGGAGATCTTCTAGCCTATGTCACCCATCTTTGGAACAACGCAATCGAACATCGTGGGGAGTCTCGGGCTGTTGCACTGGATATTGCTAGAGCCTTTGATGGCATGAGGGACTTCTAAGTAAACTGCGATCCTATGGCATGCCCAGTCGATTCTGTGCATGGTTGTCTAGCTTTCTTAAGGACCGCTGTCTGCAAGTGGCGATTGACGGATTTCTCTCAGACACATTCACCATCAATGCAGGTGTTCCTCAAGGGTCCATATTGTCTCCTACTCTCTTCTTACTCTACATTAACGACCTTCTAGTGAAAACGAAAAACCCGATATACGTTTTAGTAAAAAACGCAAGTTTAGTTTTAGAACCGGAGTACCAAGAACTAAATATGGTAAAACTGTAAACAATATATTACCTGCACATGTGGTAAATCGATGGCAAAAAAAATTGGTGCACAATATTTAAAGCAAAGTTAAATTCAATAATTTCACTGCACGTGCAAAATAAAATCGAATTATAGAGGTTCAGTAATGTTCACTGACGGGCTAAAAAATAAATATTAAACCAGCCACTAAGCGAGATATAAATTTCCAAAATAGATCAATTTTTTTTACTCGTCGGCACTATATGGGCGAGAATCGCCATCCAAGGGCGGAAATGGATCGAACTAAAAGTTTTCCCCCCCTGTCTGATCCCATTGGAAGCCGTAAAAATTATTTGGATGGTATATTCAAAAAGAAAATTTTTTCGCCATCTAAAGTCGCGTTCGAGTCACAACACATCTAAGTACCGTTCAATCTGAATTAGTATTTTAAAGTGCTACTGTGTAGACAAAAATACGCCCTTATTGTCTGGGAAATAATGTATTTAACATCTAAAAATTTAAAAAATAAATAACACGTTGGTTCTCTCGATCGATATGGGCTGGCTTCTTTAAACAGCTGATTTTGGACAATCGGGCTAATATTTAAAAATACAGCGTTGCCACTTTCGATGTTTTATAAGCGACTATCATAAATTGCCGAATTTCCTTCTATAATATTACTTTCCTGTATAATTATAGTCTCCGTGGCAACCGCGCTGGCTCTACTAGCGGAGAGTTCTCGGAAAGAAAGTTCGACTAGTCCGAAGGTGTACTAGACCATTCATTTCAAAGGGTAGTTCTTGTCAATTGTCAACATAATTGTTTCATTTTATCTTTAGTAAAGGGTTAATGGCCCATAGAAATTAGCGTTTTTATTATTCCCATTGCGAAATGATTAAGTGCTCTTGTTCTATGTGTGTTATTGTAAAGTGTAATTATGCGTTAGTGTTGGGGTTTAGTGATAAGCTTATTATGCACTCCCACACTATCATCAGGATACGTGATGATCATAAAGTTTGTCCCATAGAAAAAGAACTGAAAGTGCTTAATCGCGTCATGGATTTACTTTCTAAGTAAGCTAAATATTTATTTTTATAAGAAACTAAAGTTTTACACTTTTAAACATTTTGGCAACATTGTGCCTGAACATCTGTTGATTACCCAGCTTGGCAATGTAATATGTTCATATATGAATGTGCCGAGGAGTGGTATGTGGGTTTAGGGGTGAATTACCCCACTTTTTAAACGTTCGATATGAAAAAAAATATGTAGCGCTTCTCTAGGACGCCCCAGGAGTCACCCATTTAAATATAATACGTCATTTCCATAATACCCTGTATATTGCTGCTTAGTTTTTGAAAATTGATCCACTCGTTTAGAAAATATGGAGCCTTGAAATACCAACAATACCTGTGATGAGAAATTCAAAAATCGATTTAATTTATTATTAGTAAAATGCTCGTGGTTCGGAGCCCATGGTCCCCTTGGGAATCAGGCGAACGAAGAAAAAATTAATTGGACTGAAGAGTATGACATCAACCAGACTAATCAGAAATAATATCCGCATGGAAAATATGTCAGAGGCGTACCCCACCCCCGTGGAGGGAGAACAAATTTTACTTTCCCTAATACAATTTAACGATGTAAGCCTTTTTCAGTAATAAATAATCTATATAATTTCAACCATTAACCCCCCTTATATTTGAAACTGGAGGGGCCCTCTCACCCAAGCTTGCGCCTTGGGGGCTGGAATTCGAAAAGTTTTCCCGATTTTCCAACAAGTGCGCGTTCGGGCTGCCAGTTCGCGCCGACATCCCCTCCGGAAAACCCGCGTTTTTCTGCAAACCATTCAGTCTTACGAGACGCAATATTTCCGAAGAATTGTATATTTAGGCTAATATTTGTCGTATGTATTTGCCTGTCGAATATAGTGTTTGAAAGACATTTGCCATTAAATTTGGTAAAAAACTGTATTAACTTTCGCTTCTTCCAGCTTCAAGTTATACAAGAAGTCGCCGAGATTTTGGTAAGTTTATACTTTTAAAATATAGGAATTGCAACGATCTTTCTGTCATTTTACTTAGAGAACGCATTGTACTACTAGCACGCTGTTATAAATTAAATTATTTCGTACCTACTTTTGTTGTTCCATAAATTATGTATTTCTTGGATATATGGTTTAGAATAATTCTAGATGACGTGCTAACATTTTACAGGGTGATTATTTATTTAGGTCATTTTACGAAGAAAACTTTATATGAATAATATGACCGCAAAATAGTTATTTTTTAATATCTCCGAAAGTACTTTAGATATTATTTTAAATTTTTGCATGTGTTAATAGGATAGACAATCACATATTTTAGTTAGAAAATATGTATACAGGGTACACCAAATAAAGTGGTCTATGAGAAGTATCTCGAGAACTAAAAGAGGTAAATGTGAAAAATTGGCTGTAGCCATAAGAGATGGTTTTCTACGTTTATAAAATATTTTGGATAGTGCGGCGTTGCCGGATCATAACCAAAGTGGTAGCAACTTCGGAATTTTAAATGAATTATCCTATATATTATATTTTTTTGGAATCTTGTGTTTTCTGTATAATATCATATAGCTATCTTTAAGAGTTTTTGAATTATAAATAATCTTGTGCAGCTCTGGGGTCTCTAGAAGGCGAAGAAATGAAAAAGGTGACAAATGAACATGTTATCACCACAATTCATGAATGTTTAAGAGCCAACAATTTAGTTATTAGTTATTTTATTGATGTTGTTGCGTAATTTTAATTTTGTTTATTTGTTTATTAATAAAGTGCTTATTTGTTAACTATTTTTTTACAACAACACAGACATAACGTCAAATGGATTTGTCATTATTTTGTTCCTATGAATCCATTGCACAGCCAAATACCAAAAAATATATTTTTATAAGATAATTCTTAAATTTCGCTTTAAGTCCGAAAATATTGAAGATAGGTATAGGAACACTTAATATCATTAGATAGAAAATTCGATCCTCTATTAGCAAAATATATCAAATCCTATTTAAGAAGAAGAAGATTTTTGCAATAATTCATCTCCCTCAGAAATATTGTTATGGAGACGCCCTGTATAAAACTAATTAAATACTGTTCAAAATTATAAGATATCGATGGTCTTGTGAAATTATTGTCAAAATTTCAGCTTCCTAGCTGTAACCGCTAAAAAGATATGATTTTCTTTTCAGGTCCAGATACAGCGTTAAAAAAGATTATTTATAATTCAAAAACTCTTAAAGATAGGTATGATGATATTATACAGAAAACTGTTCTAGATTATTGCCTACATTTCAAAATAATATAATATACAGGGTATTTCATTTAAAATTCCGAAGATGCTACCACTTTCGGTACGATCCGGCAACACCGCACCATCCAAAATATTTTATAAACGTAGAAAATCATCTCTTATACCTACCGCCAAGTTTTCAAAATAAAATCTCATTTAGTTCTCGAGATACTTCTAATAGGCCACTTTACTTGGTGATGTACCCTGTATTTATCGTCTCACCAAAGGCGTCTCTGCGAACATGTCCCGTGACGTATTTTCCAAAGAATGTGACATTTTTTCATGTGGATATTTTTCTTGAATAGCCTTGCCAATTCTACATGAAAACGATCCCTTGCGTTTTTCACCTCCGCACCTGCTCTTGTATAAAACAATTAAATTTAAATTCATGTGATTATTAACATTGAAAATGATGGAATTTATTTGATAAAATTTGTTGCAAATGGACGCCCCTGGCATAAATACCGGGATAGCCATAAAGCACATTCATTATCCAGTTCGCCCGTCTACTCCAATCCCAGGACACGGCAGTCAGAATGCCACGGTAATAATTATTCAATATAAACAGCGATGAAAAATGCCCAAATCGCGTGAAAACGTCGCCGGTTAATTTTTTTTTATAAAAGGGTGAAAATTGATTCGGACGGAAAACAGACAGCCCAGAATGGATCGGGTTTTTCATGATTAGAGAGAAAAAACTTCCTTTGAGACAAAAATATGTTGGGGTATACGGGCGTTTATATTGTTATGAGAAATGAATAATTCGAAAAGCAAATACAGCAACCGCGAATAAAAAAGAACTCGAGTGGTTTGTGTTATTTAAATATACGGGTTCTAGTCCCACATACAGGGTGTCCGGGAACATGTGGGAAATCTCCCGGATATGAAGAAAACACGTGAAAAGAATACTATAGGTTCATGTAAACTTCTTCCGTATCGGCCTCCTCTTCGGAGATATGGGCTCCCAAAGAGCACCAATGGAATCAAGTTTTTTACACATAATTATTGAACCACCTGGTATATTTCAATTATTTTTTAATATGATGTATACCGGGTAAGACCCGTCAAATTACTACCCAAGAAACTGTTGTGAATTACTCACAGCTGCAGGGACGGACTAGCTGTAACACTCATGGCCCCATTTTTTTTACGCCCTGTATGATGAGAATTTTCGACAATGTTTTTTACATACCTTTAACTATTTGCTAAAAATTAAGTACTCTTCATTCATGTCGCTAATCCTAACCGTTTTCGAAAAAACGGCATTTCATATACATCATGTATTTGGCGTATTTCAGTAAAAGATACATCTTTGTTCCGATCAAATGTTCAACCTTCAAAATTCCGCTTTTTCATATTTAACCCGTGAGAATTTAGGGGACTGGGTGTAAATAAAATGACGTTTTTTCCGAAAACGGTTAGGATTAGCGACATGAATGAAGAGTACTTAATGTTTAGCAAATAGTTAAAGGTATGTAAAAAACATTGTTCAAAGTTCTCATCATACAGGGCGTAAAAAAAATGGGTCCATGAGTGTTACACCTAGTCCGTCCCTGCAGCTGTGAGTAATTCACAACAGTTTCTTGGGTAGTAATTTGACGGGTCTTACCCGGTATACATCATATTAAAAAATAATTGAAATATATCAGGTGGTTCAATAATTATGTGTAAAAAACTTGATTCCATTGGTGCTCTTTGGGAGCCCATATCTCCGAAGAGGAGGCCGATACGGGAAGAAGTTTATATGAACCTATAGTATTCTTTTCACGTGTTTTCTTCATATCCGGGAGATTTCCCACATGTTCCCGGACACCCTGTATATCCCCATTTAACTATACAGGGTGATTCACGACGAGCTTCCATTAGAGCTTTATAGAGAACTACTGATTATATGTTCCTGAAACTTCGGGGATTTAGGTTTATCGATATGCCCTCTTTAACTAAAATATTCACATGTTTTTGTCATTTCCGGTTATATCAGAAGTAGCTGCCAACTTTCGTTTTTTAAATACAACATGGTAAATTTTATTACATTTTTCGATTAAGCGTTAAATACTAAGCACATTTTATGGAGCATGTTTTTGTCAGACTCTGTTAGTTTTTGAGATATCTGGACTTTTTGTAATTATTTGGCAAATGCGTGACGATGAAATAATCCGTATAATTTTTTTACCTTAGCTCTTTGACTAAATTTTTTTACTCACCGAATAGCTAGAAGATCATGAAGTCTCAAAAATATTTCAAATTGGGCAGAAAATGTACAGGGCGGTCACAATTCAAGCTTCATTATGAAATAATTCAACCATTAAAAACTTTCTTATATTAAATGGAACACCCTGTATATTTTTGTGTAATTTAGTGGCAAATTAGTTGTTCTTTATAAATAGTATTTACGGTCCTATACCTATATCAAAGCGTTTTCTCAAAAAATCCAATTTTATTCCGAAAATACTATTTGTTCAAGTGTGCTATGAAAACAATTGTACTTAGGGGCTGTATACTGATGTCTATACGGAGGAAAAGTGATTGATTGCTTGAAAATACAACGTTCAAAAGCGTTTCTTAATGGAATTTATAAATAAAATGCAGTTGATTGTTTTAAATTTAATGGTTTAAATATTATTTTTTTAAAAAATAACGAGGAAACAAGTTTATAAACTTTAAATTCTTTAATCAAAAATGTGTAAAAATTATACCTAATGTCTTTTGATTATATTTTTAAAATATGTTCGAAATGATTGCCATTTACTTCCAAAGCATTTATGTATTCTTTTCATCATACTATTTCTTGTAGCATACCTAATTTATTGTACAGTGAGAGATTGTAATGTTGCCCTCACCCTTTCAATTAGATTTTCCTTCAGTATCGCTTCAGTACATTAGTATACAGTTCTAAATACAATTGTTTTCATAGCACACTTGAACAAATAGTATTTTCGGAAAAAAATTGGAGTTTTTGAGAAAACGCTTTGATATAGGTATAGGACAGTAAATACTATTTATAAAGAACAACTAATTTGCCATCAAATTAAACAAAATTATACATGGTGTTCCATTTAAAATAAGAAAGTTTTTAATGGTTGAATTCTTTCATAATGAAGCTTGAATTGTGACCACCCTGTACACTTTCTGCCGAATTTGAAATATTTTTGAGACTTGATGATCTTCTAGCTATTCGGTGAGTAAAGATTTTTAGTCCAAGAGCTAAGGTAAAAAAATTATACGGATTATTTCATCGTCATGCATTTGCCAAATAATTGCAAAAAGTCCAGATATCTCAAAAACTAACAGATGCTGACAAAAACATGTTCCATAAAATATGCTTAGTATTTAACGCTTAATAGGAAAATGTAATAAAAATTACCATGTTGTATTTAAAAAACGACAGTTGGCAGCTACTTCTGGTATTACCGCAAATGACAAAAACATGTGAATATTTTAGTTAACGAGAGCATAACGATAAACCTAAATCCCCAAAGTTTCAGAGACATATATTCAGTAGTTCTCCATAAAGTTCTAATGCAAGCTCATCGTGAATCACCCTGTATATGCCGTAAGCACAATTACGTTCAGTGGCAAAACCATTTTTTTCCCCGAAAAAAGTTTATACCAAAAATTCGATGCTTAAAAGTTTTAGCCTGTTCAGGCAGATCATTACAAGTTTTAAAGTCTTGTTTTTATATTACGCGTATGTGGGATATACCTGTGAATAAAATAATATGTGGGTTTAAACAAGTTAAAAAGTTTTTGAATCTCGGTACTTCAATTATAATTTTTTAACATACCTAAGCCCTCACGGCGCCTCGATAAAGTTTGTTTAAAGTCTTGATACAGTTCACAAAACTGACATGATAGCAAATTGAGGGCCACACTTAGTGAATTAGATTTCTAAAACCTTTGATCGTGTTTCGCATTATGGGCTCCTATAAGTAAACAGCAATCAGATTCATGCATGGTTGTCTAGCTTTCTTAAGGGCCGCTCTCTGCGGATTTCTCTCAGACACCTTCACCATCAATGCCGGTGTTCCTCGAGGGTCCATATTATGTCCCACCCTCTTCTAGCTGTCCATTAACGACCTGCTTTTAGTGAAAATCAAAAATCCAGCCTTGCTAATAACAGTAAACGTCACTTTAAATTCGCAAACATCGGCTGTCGACACACATCTTCGCTGACAGCATGAGGTATAACGCCTCAAGAAGGACCTGGAAGGAATTTACCAAGACGAATTTAATGCTAAGAAAACCCAGGCACAAGCTGTAGTTTTCTCTAAAAAGATTAACATTACAGAACCGGATATAGTCATGGACGGACACGCAATCCCACTGGCTTCATCTATTAGTTTGCCGGGCGTCAATCTGAGAGGAAATATGTCTTGGCATAACCATGTTGTGGTTAAAGAAAGCTTGCAATTTGCAGTCCTTATTTTAAAGCCATCTAAACGCTATATGATTGTATATTAAATTCTGTCACATTTTTATCGTCTTGACTTATATTCCAACAAACTACTTATTCTTGTGTCCTAAGCTCCCAAAGTGCTTATATCGGCGAAATATGTGGCTAAGAACTGTCGTTTATCATTTTTCTAAGCGCTTTTATGGGCCTATAAAAGCCTCTTAGGATTATTTTTTGTTGTTTGATAACGCGACTGTTATGAGAGAACAAACAAAACCTTTGATGTTTTCTTTTTGAATTTTTATTTTCAAAGACCAAAATAAAAATGTTGAAACGATAGTTATTTTCAATATATTTTTATTAGTTACGGTAAAAAAAAACAACATAAAAATGTATTTGTTTCTCAATTTTCTTTTGTTCGCTGCCAGGGCTTTGTCCGAGGGAAGCTACGGTTTAACCATACTTTGTTCTTGTCCTTTTTGACTAAATTGACGAATCAGACTCGGACTCGACAATGAAATGGCCAGTCGAATAAAAATGCCATCTTCGTCGATCCTTACCGAAAAATCTTGTCTGAAACTAAATCATAATTTTGACGCCATTGTTAAAGTTAACACAAAGCCTTTCTAGCGAATTTCTAACTAGTTAGACAACTTAACTACAGGATAACTTGGCATAGTTAAAATGTTCCAAATATTCGTGGTAGATATTAATAAGGGCATATATTAAATTAATACAATACTAACTTCAAGTATATTACTGTGAATTGAAATTGTTGTCACATGATAGTTCTTAGAAGCACTGCATTTGATGATTACATTTTATGTAGCAAAATGCTTTCGTTAGCAACATGAAAAATTTGCGAAGCACGCGAAACACAATATATAAATGTCAATAATGACATTTCAATATTAGTTGTACCATTGCCGTCTAATACACTGGAATTCTATTTCGTTTCCAAAGAAAAACGTTTGTGTTATCATTTTTCATTAACTCATAAAACGGAAATACATTAAAAATATAGGATGGCATGGCCCATCAAAAACAGTTCAGCAAGGTTTACGGCTGTGTACGTGAAAAAAAAAACTCGGACCCGTAAACTTGTATTTTCAGGGGCGACACGTTTCACTATTAATTTCATCCCTGTAACCTCAACCCCCCTAGCGGGGGCGGCTACTGGCCTTGTTTTTTCAAATGGGAATGGGTATGTTGTGATACATCTTTTTAAAGGGCATTAAATTCTCTTTAAAATGGCGCTTTATTTTGTAAATTTGAGCTACGCGCCGCCGAGAAATTGCGTTTTAAAAAATGTAATTTTATTGAGTAATACTTACATGTTATCTTATTAAATGTTGAAAATGCCCGCCATTCACCTCCATACAATAGTACAACAAATGTTCAAAGTGTTCTCGGACATTGTGAAGAACATCTGGTGTAATTTGTTGACATTCATTAGTAATGCGGTTTCGTAAATCTGGATTCGGGTTGGGTGGCATAAATTTTGAATTTTAGATGTCCCCACAAAAAGAAATCAAGGGGATCGGGCGATCTCGCGGGCCATTCAATAGCACCCCTCCTCTCTATCCATCGACCAGGAAACGTTTCATCCAGAAAGTGGCGTACGGGTAATGCATAATGGGGGGAAGCCTCGTCTTGTTGAAATATTGGATTTTCTTCCTGGCAACGTTGGTCGTTTTCCATAATTTCCATCAGCGCTGGGTTGACAGAATTCTCCAACAAGTGTAAATAAGTATCTCCATTTAAATTTCCCGTTAAGAAAAATGGTCCAATTATATGATCACCGAAAATACCAGCCCAAACGTTTAATTTCTGAGGATTTTGAGTATGAATCTCGTGGTAAATCCTTGGATACGTGTCGGACCAGTAACGACAGTTATGTCGATTGACAGTGCCATTAAGAACAAAAGAACATTCGTCTGAGAAGCAATCGTTAAAAAGGTAGTTCGGATAATTTAATACTTGTTCTGACATTACTTCACAAAAGTGTAAACGGCGGTCATTATCATGTTCATTCAATTCTTGGAGAAGTTGAATTTTGTATGGGTGCCATTTATAATGTTTCAGAATTATCTGTACAGTGGTCCGCGAAATTCCCGTTACATCAGACATTTTTCTGGTACTTGATGTTGAATTCATACTAACTTGACCCAGAACAGCTTCTTCTACTGCTTCATTTCTTACCGGATTTTCAATGATCCTTTTTTTATTTGCCGAAACTTTGCCACAATTGTAGGATATAACCATGATATGACTGGATGTCTATCATTAAACAAAGTTGCCGTTACTCATGCACATTGATTGTTTATAAAATACAATTCAATAATTTCCACTCTCTCCTCAATAGAATAAACCATTTTTTATGTCACGATCAAATCAAAAAGCGCAGAAATAACGTATGTAGATCTGGATCAACCACTTTACTGAAGATAAAGTTGAATTTACTGATACTTAATACTTAAAAAAAAATTGTTTACGCACAAACCTGTGTACTTGATAAGAGGTGCAGTGAAATGTTTCAAATTCCGTTGCTCGGCGGCGCGTAGCTCAAATTTACAAAACGAAGCGCCATTTTAAAGAAAATTTAATGCCCTTTAAAAAGATGTATCACAACATACCCATTCCCATTTGAATGAAAAAACAAGGGCAGTAGCCGCTCCCGCTAGGGGGGTTCAGGTTACAGGGATGAAATTAATAGTGAAACGTGTCCCCCTGAAAACACAAGTTTACGTGTCCGAGTTTTTTTTTTTAATTTTCACGTACACAGCCGTAAACCTTGCTGGACTGTTTTTGATGGGCCACCCTGTATAGGTTTTTGATATTACAAATAGCATTTTTTCTATGTTACATGATTTAAATCCTATGCTTTTTGTCTTTATTAAAATAATTACACCCCAATTTCATCGGTCCTGACTAAATTTTGAATAAAATCATACCGATCATGATCAGCCGGCAAAATTTGCCTCTTTTATATACAATATCTTGCTTGCGGCAACTGAATTTGAATATTTCAATTTCAGACAGTATTGTCGAAACAGAAGCAGGTTTTTCCATATTAAATTTCTCGATTTACATAATCGGTCTCATTGGGGACGAAATTTTCGTAGACGAAACTAGACCAGGCGGGTTTTCTTTTAAACAAACGAACTGCCTATTTAAGATTTTAAGGGTAATATCTACTCCTCCCAGAAGGTTAAACTACCGAGGCCGCAAATAATCTTTGAAAACGTCCCCCTTACAATGAAAAATATGTCCTCCCGATTTTTTAAATTTATTTATTTGGATTACTGGAAGCAACATATTAATAGTGGGAAGTTCTCAAATGACGCCCTGTATAAATATTACTTAACGGATAATTTCTGGCTATACATTTACGCAAACAGGTATGAAAATTTACATGTAAAGTTAAATGAAGTCTCTGTTTTTGTTGGGTAATTCGCTTTGGGTTAGCTGTATAATATATTATTACCCTCGCCTCGAGGTAATCCCTGAATCATTTACATATGTAGATGTATAATATAGTGAACTGTTTATATTTATTTTCTTCTCTCCAAGCTGGAGAATTTTACTTTTTCTATAACGATTTTACAAGAATTTGTGAACAGTATGTTTCTAACTAAGTATATCATTTAGTGGGCTCACCCTGTATGAAACAGCATACGTATTATTTTGAATCCAAAACGGAGAATTCATTTATCGATGGCCGGCCATCTTGTAGATCCCCCTTAAGTGTCTAAATTCCTCGCACAATATTTGTTAAAGGAAAAATAATCATAATAATAAATAATAGTGTAGGATTTTCCAGCAGCCTTAATAAATTGAATGAAAATATAGAGGGCCGCATTCAACGAGGGCACTGCCAATGTGGGGTTCCATGCAAGGATAGTGAAATAGAGCAATAATTGACGTTGAAGGGTAGAAAACCAATCGAACAAGGTTGTGTAGTTAAAATTCGTACTGTTTGTTGCAGTTTGTAAGATATAGTAAGGAATATCATAATATAATGCAAGTGCAACCAAGGATCTTTTAAACAAAATTTCTACTGATTTGGATAATAAAAAAATAGTTATAGCTGTATTTGTAGATCTAAAAAAGGCATTTGATGTAGTTTCATAGAGGTTCTATTAAAAAAGTTGCGAGAGATGGGCTTTCGAGGTGTTATGTACAATATTATAAAATCATATTTAACAAATATGAACCAATATGTAAAATTAGATTGTTATAGTGGTGACAGTGAATTCAGTGAATGTGGAGTGCCTCAGGGGTCAGTCCTTGGACCTTTATTGTACTCTTTGTATGTTCTCAGCCTGAAATATGCTGGTCTCACAGCTCAGTATTTTGCATTCGCTGATACAGTGCTACTTTACATTGACGTTAATGAATTTAACCTTGAACAAATTATAAATCTTGTTCTTCAACTCTATTCTATGTGGTTATTATGTAATAAACCTAAAATTAACGTATCAAAAACTAAATACAGGGTGGCCCATCGAAAACGAAACAGAGACATTTACTGGCAGCTCAGTTCTTTTTTGGAAAAACGCTCAGACCCGTCGATTTTGTTTTCGAGGGGGACACAAAATCGGAACAAAATCACGTCAACAAGTGCAGCCCCCTGGGCGGGGGTGGCAGCACCCCTAAAATCTTAAATGGAAAGGGGGGTCGAGTGATACCTTATTTTAAAGGTCTTTCAATTCCCTTTATAATGATCTAAAATTCATAATACTTCAGTTCAGTAGTTTTGGAGATTTATTGATTTTAAACTTAAATAAAACTTTAATACATCATTAGTGGAAATCAATACATTTGGTAGCAAAGTACTTTAAAAATTAAGAATGAACTGACCCGTCAGCCAAGTAAATGTTAGAAATGACCACCATGACTCTCCATGCAGTAATAAAGATTTTGCTCAAAACGTTGCCGCACATTTTGCAATATTTGAGGAGTAATTTGAAGGCACTCATTCACAATTCTTTGTCGCAAATCTTCTAACGATGTTGGTTGAGTAGCATAGATTTTGCTTTTTAAGTGACCCCACAGAAAGAAATCCAAAGGTGATAAGTCTGGCGATCTTGGGGGCCATTCAATGGCACCTCTTCTACCAATCCATCGACCTCGAAACGTCTGATCTAAATATTGTCGAACACGTAATGCGTAATGTGGTGGGGCACCATCCTGTTGGAACATCAACCTATTCGCAATGTACCGCCGATCATTCCCATTTTCAATTATGGCTGTTAATGCAGGATCTATGGCGTCTTGCAGTAATTCCAAATACATTTCACCGGTTAAATTTCCAGGCAAGAAAAAAGGACCAACTAAATGATCGCCAAAATACCAGCCCAAACATTTAATTTTTGTGGCTGCTGTGTGTGTACCTCATGATAAACTCTGGGATTAGAATCTGACCAATATCGGCAGTTATGACGGTTTACTAGGCCATGTAAGAAAAAGGAACATTCGTCGGAAAAGCAAGTGTTGAATAGAAAATGTTCATCGTTTATAATTCGTTCACTCATATCTTCACAAAATTGTAATCGCCGATCAAAATCGTCTTCATTAAGTTCTTGTACAAGGTGAATTTTATACGGATGAAAACTATGGGCGTTCAGAATCCGTTGGATACTACATCGACTAACACCACACACGGTATCCAATTTGCGGGTACTTAACGTAGGATCTACATAAACTTGCCCTAAAACCCCCACTTCTATTGCTTCGTTCCTTATGGGATTTTTAATGTTTCGTTTTTTATTGGAGACTGATCCAGTGTCCCGAAATTTAGCTATAAGTTCTAGGACATATTTTCGATGCACGTTACTGTTCTCATGTCGCTCATTAAATATGTGTGCTGTTCTATTAGCGCACTGATTATTTCCGAAAAATATTTCGATAATAAAGCGGTAGAAGGTATTTTAACAACAAAGTTTGGTCGAATCAATCGTAAACTATGTACAAATTCCTATTTAAAATAAGTACGAGACATTCCCTGCTTATCTTTCTTCAATAAACCACTTTTTTCGCGACAAAAATCGCTGCAATCGCTATTTTGAACACCAAAATGATTAACAAACCATGGGCGTAGTGAAGAAAAGCATTAAATTAATAAGTAACTGCCTTTACTCAAATTTCTCTGAAAGTAGTACAAACTAATCAGATGTACCTATTAAAGTGTACTGTAAGCTTAAAATCAATAAATCTCCAAAACTACTGAACTGAAGTATTGTGAATTTTACATCATTATAAAGGGAATTGAAAGACCTTTAAAATAAGGTATCACTCGACCCCCCTTTCCATTTAAGATTTTAGGGGTGGTGCCACCCCCGTCCAGGGGGCTGCACTTGTTGACGTGATTTTTTTCCAATTTTGTGTCCCCCTCGAAAACAAAATCGACGGGTCTGAGCGTTTTTCCAAAAATGAACTGAGCTGCCAGTAAATGACTCTGTTTCGTTTTCGATGGGCCACCCTGTATATGTTATTTAAGCAAAAAAATAAACTAATTCATTAACCTACAATTAAATTAAATAATGCTAATATCGAGAAAGTCCCATCAATAAAGTACCTGGGATTGGTTTTAGATGAAAGCTTGAACTGGAAAGAGCATATCAATCATATGATCAATTAAATTACTCCTATGGTCAGCGCCCTATATCGATGTAGAGATTACCTGTCGGGGCCCTAAGTGTCCCGTTGTAAATGCGACACTGATAATATATAAATTCGCTTAGTTTTTTCTAATCTGTAATACATATTTCATTTTATAGCAGATTCTCGAATGTTTCCATTTAGAAATGAAGTTCTGAAACCTTTCTTTTATATCCATTCGGCCTGGCAGTAAAAAATCAGCATATTATCGGGTTGAGGACGTAATAAATTTATGACGCGATATGTCAAATATTTACTACCGAAAATATGGACGTTTCATCTTTTTTTTTTATATATATATAAGAGTGATTCACAGAGAAAATACGGATTGATTCGCCGCATAAAAATATCTCGAATATTCGAAAAAAGAGCCATATGAATTCACGATTGGGACACCGGCAAGCTAGCCGACAGAGATACCCACGGCTCTGGAAAAAATTACGGGAAATATGAAGCGTGCCAATGAAGCTTATATTATACAGGATGTTATGGAAATGACGTATTATATTTAAACCGGCAATTTCTGAGATAAAGACAAATTGATGAAAAATACCCATAAATGGCGCTTTTAATTCATTCAGCGGTAAAAATGACCTGACGTGAAATCAGAAAACAGCTGTGTGGCACTGCGATACCTGCAAGCAATCAAAGGAATTCTGGCCGGTGTTGTCATATGTACGCCTTAAACTCTCTAGACAAAATAAAATAATTTAAACACTTTTTCGTTCTGTAATACTTTTTTGTACAATTAATTGAAGAACATTTACGACGAACTATGTTTTAAACAACCCGAAAAAACACATGGAATAGTAATAGCCACGTACGTCACTAGGTCAAATGCCAATGACCTCTTGACGCCTTACATCGGCTGAGCGAAGTAGTTTCATATAGCGCCGCACGCTGTTAGTTGAAGACCAACCAGCGTTTATCTTGCCCATCCATAAATAATCTTTGAATATTGTTTTTATTGACGCGTTTCTTCTGGACGTCAAACTTCGTCGCGTGTAATAAAATCTAATAAACTGTAGTATAATCTGTATTATTGTATTTTCAAAAGCTAACTATCGGTTCTATTTCACTATTACTGTGTATACATAAAGTGTTTCCGGGAGTGTTCCCATGAAAAAGAAAAAAAACTGATTGTGTTTGTGCCTGGATTTCCTCGCTCTTTAGGTATAAGGATAAATACAAGTAGGTAGAAAATAATTAATTTTTATAATTTTATATGGAATCTCAGTTTTACATTAAGTTTGGCAACATTGCCATTGGCTCTGGGTGAAATGTTGTACAGTAGCTCGGACTAACCTGTGAGTAAGAGTATTTGTTACCCCACTTTTAAAACGGTCGATTTAAAACAAATAAAATATGTAGCGCTTCTAAAGGACACCCAAGGAGTCACCCATTTAAATATAATACGTCATTTCCATAACACCCTGTATAGTAGAATAGCAGTACACACATACACTTATCCGATATCTCTTTTACCTAATAAATACACCGTCCGCTACGCCACGCCTTCATTTTTGTGCCAGAGGGTGTGTGGGGTTTTTTCAATCGTTATTTTTTTAATATCTCTGACGGTACTTTAGATAATATTGTCAATTTTGGCCATTTTACAAAAAAAGTGGTACACCACGATCTTGCCATGTGGTTATTTTTTCCAATTGACCTGATCAATTCCCAATGAAAGCGGTATCCCGCGTTTCTCTCGTCAGACAAGCCGTTCTTAATTAAAACAATTAAATTACAATTTTGTATTTTCACAAAAATATGCATAGTCATGCCCTTGTCCAATGCCGTTGCAGTTTCGTTCTGAATTTCTTCTTAAAGTGCAAAACAGAAAAATACTTTGCCTCTCATAGAAAAAAATTACCTGTTTACCCCTTATCTTCGTATTCCCATATGCGGTCCGCTAAACAGAAAAAGCATATTAACATAAATTTCACTAAAAGGTATAATTTTATACTGCGTTCATACAAATTTTGCAAAAAAGCTTTTTCAGACACTCCATTTATTTATCCATTTTAAGCCTCATGGATTCCATTAGAGAGTGAGAGAATAATAAAACTTTTTGATTTACTGAAGCATCGAAGGAGTACAACATAATTTAATGGAAGGGTGGGGAAAAATCATCCCGCCAGAATTTTTATTTCAGATTGTAAAATATCCTGATTTTTACATTTTCTGGTATAATAAATATCGTATGGAGTTTCGAATAACGTTTTTTTGTACATTATTGATTAACTTTTACCTTAGAGAGCGATTAATTTATGTATGTTTACCGTGTTTGTTTCCTTATATTCCACCGCTTTTAACCTACATTATAAATTTATTGTGTACTGTTAATGGATTCATTTCTTTATACCTTTAATTCCCGTTAGAAACATTTCAGCGATCAGATCAAGTTGCGTATCCGAAAAAGGATTGTACGGGGAATTCGTATTTTACTAGTCCTGAGCACCCACCTATAACTATGGATACGTACAACTTACGGGATGCGGAGTAAAAAGTTAAATTTTATGAGTGAGACAATAGGTTGGTGCGCACAGTCATCTTTTTAAAGGTTGCTCGTCGGTTGTCTTGCGCACAATGCTGTCGCCGTCATATAGGCAACCCCGCCGTATTGGTGCCGGTTTGGTTGCCAACCACAAAAACCTATCGATACGTGGACAATAAATATCGAAAATGCTAAAGTAATAACAAGAACATGTGACAAATTTATTTCTTTGTCATTTTAGACATAAAACCATCGAATACTTATAAACAGGAAGAAGACAAACAGCCGTGTTAACAAATCGAAGCAGGCAAGAACAAACGAACAAACCCGGCATCCATTACGCCTGGCATCAGCTGACAAACACACGTGCTTTTCAAATGTCACTTTTGTCAAAAATTTTATTATTGTAAATATTTTAAGGTGACATGTAAGCAAAAAAAAAACATTCAAAACTCTTTTATTTGATTTACTAAGTGGTGAAAATCAAATATTAGAATTCTGACATGTTTTAAGCTGTAAATATCACTTTAAAATTATCCTTACACACTCTTATATAATTTTTTGAACTAGTAACGTAACTACAAATGAAAAATTAAACGTTCAAGCTTCAAGTCCAAGCATATTTGTGGGCCCCATATGATTTAGGAAAAGAAATTATTATTGATGCTTACTCTCAGTAAAGATGACTAAATGAATGTTTCCATTACAAATTACTCACTTGCACCAAAAAGAAAACGACGTTTCTCGTGAAAAGGTTAGAAAATTAAAAATTATTTTAAAATTTAAAGATGCTGCGTCTTCTCCACCATTTTAAATCACATCAGATGTTGCTTGATTTCCATTCCCGCCAGACGAAGTAAGTTAGTTTGCTTAACAATTCATGCTGTTCGCATTCTATGCCTGTCTCTGTCTGCAGCAACCTTCCCTAATTCAGTACAGTGAGACAAATATGACCAGGATCAAGTCGCCTGCATAAACACTTACTTTTTGGCATTTCATATTAACTCTACGTAAGTCTGATATTGACGCTTAAATGATAGAGTGAAACAGATAGATAAAAGTAGGTTACTTGTGAGCGTATGGAGCAGAGTAGGCTTAGCATGACTTCCAAAGCCTTCTTACGTGTTTCGACCCCCCCCCCCCCCCCATAAGCAGTCTCACCGCGCTGCATAACACCTTAAATATGTCAAACACGTATAGAATATAATAGATGACATCTGCCTTGAATCTTACGTAGAATCCAAAAAATTTAGTATAGTCAGATCCGGTCTTATCGTGCGGGTCTTACGATTTAACAAAGGCGACAATCCATTTAAAATAAGCAAGTCGACACCGACTTTCGAAAATAAACTTACATTCGTCCCCTTCGTCCCACCAGATAAATACGCCGCTGTCACATTATAAATTGATTGTATACCGGAGTTTGTTCAATTAATTTCTTTAATACACTTTATCCACGTTATATTCAGTTCAGCGATCGGATTTAGTGGCCGTCCGCAAGAAATTTCGACTTAAACAAAATTTATAATCTCGGCAACGATATTTTGATATAGGAACGCCGTAAATCTTGCATGCAAAAACCACCCAGCTCGGCATATACTACGAAACAAACACAGTGGTCCGGAATTCTAAAACTATTGCGAGTTTGTTTAGAAATCTATTAAATTTAGAAAACTATTTACCCTGTATACAAATTTGCTTCTTCCAAAAACAATTCCTATTCGAACTAGTGTTGTGATCGCTCGAGCGAAAAACCGCTTGATCACTCGATTATTGAAATAACCGACATCGCTCGATTATTAAAAAAACCACTGGAGTTATCTATTCAGGCGAATACCGTCGCTCGTCACTTATTATCTTTCACTCGATACCCGAGCTTCGCTTGACGCCTGCGGAAATGTACCGCTGTAGTGTGATCGAGTTAAAAAACTGCTCGTATATTCGAACAGTTTTTTGCTCGATAGGAAATACTCAAATTCAGGCGAAAAACCGAAAAATATCGCCTGGCACTTGATACACGACCTTCGGTCTACGCGCCGTCCGATTGGCGACGTTCGAGTTTGACGCTGAGCAGGTACACGACATACGTCTTTCTTAAAGGCACATAAACGAGGAGGTGCATATAAAAAAGTATGCCGAATCCCTTAGCGGAGTCATCGTGACATGCATTTTGTAAAGTTTTGTTTTAACTGGCTAGCCAGCGGAGTAGTTTAGGTCTCCGATTGTAAATATTAAAAAATTAAAGGATATAATTTTAAAATTTTTAATTACTATAAACATGAGAAAACTTCTCAAAAATAACATAATAATAGAAATTGTTAATGAAAAATAACAAAACGAACAAAATGGTTAACAAAATATAAAGAAAAATTCGTTGGGAATCTTATAGTAAACATTTTTAAATCTAAACAGGAACTATTTATTATTAAACTCAAGAAGAATTCTTAAAAATAACATACATTATAGAAAATGTTAATGGAAAATAAGAAAACGAGCAAAACATAGGTATCGACAAATTTTTTGGTAACCAAAAGTAAGCATTCTTAAATTTTAACAGGAACTTTTAGGTAACTATGAATACATGAGTACATGAATTTAAAAAAATAATAACCAATTTTCTTATTTTGCCAGTCGCGTAACTAAGCCTAAATTTTTGAAGTGCACACAATGGGCACCTGATAATTTAAAGTGGAAGAATTTGACAGGATATTTTAAATATCTACTTATTTTATGCTCGTAGATTGTGAAAGATGTGAAGAAAAATAACTCTTGGTAATACTTTTTGTTCGGGTCGAAAACGCACAATAATAAACCCGAATACATATTTGGGTGATTTTTTGCAGTTTTTTTGTTTGGTATCGAGACACGTAGTAAAAATTCATTATTCACAAATAAATAAATTTCTGGAATTTTTTTGGTGGCTACTACAATTTTTTAGCTAAACCTGTGCCCACCCGTAGTTACGTGCCTGCTAAATGCCCTACTTGATCACATGTAAACGGCTAGGCTACCGGTCGAGCAGTCGGTGACGTCATCGCTTGGTGAATTGGAATTTCAAGCGATTCACTCGATTATCAAAATCGCTCGAGTATCAAGTACTCGATTATTAAAATCATCGGTTTTTCCCAACACTAATTCTAACGCTTCCCATATATTAACTCAATAAAATATCGTCGGGCTCGAAATATACCCATTTCCAGCCTTGAAATAAATCCGACACTTATCTCTTTTGATTATATCGGCGTTGAATGTAACACCTGTAACTTCCTGAATTTCCCCGATATTTCCGCTTACCTCGCGTATTTCCAATGGAAAATGCACACGGAGGAAATTGATTTAAATCGAACTGGACCAGCGAGCTACAAACTGGGAAACGCTTTTCCGCTTAGGTCAAGCCATTATTATTTAGGTACAAATTTTTCTATGAGCTTGTTGACTTTATTCAGGAAGCGGCATGGTGCGATTCGGACTCGCAGAGTATTCGCAGCCCTCGTGGTTTAGCCCCCTAGCAGGGGTTGATTTTGCCCTTAAAATCTTAAACGGGAAGGATGGCCAAGTGGCACATCACTTTAAAGGTCGTTCTCATAATGAATAATCATTTTAATTACTTACAAAAGTAAGTCCAGATATCTCAAAAACTAACTGAGTCTCACAAAAACATGTTCTATAAAATATGCTTAGTATTTAACGCTTAATCGAAAAATGTAATAAAAATTACCATGTTGTATTTAAAAAACGAAAGTTGGCAGCTCCTTCTTCTGGTATAACCGGAAATGACAGAAACATATGAATCTTTTAGTTAAAGAGAGCATATCGATAATCCTAAATCCCCAAAGTTTCAGAAACATATATTTAATAGTTCTCCATAAAGATCTAATGCAAGCTCGTAGTGAATCACCCTGTATAGTCATAGGAAACACAATATTATACAACAGCTTGCGGAGTAATGTGAGTAATAAAATATTCCGCTCACACTTTTTCCATTATTTCCATTATATCCATTAGGCGGCGAGAAAAAAAGAAATTCGACAATTCCTGCTGTAATTAAATATTCCATAAAGCGATGTGAGGGAACCATCAAGACCTCATAATATTGCGGCACGTTTGGCACAAATTTGACTGCCATGTTACGAGCCTCGTGGCGTTGTCAGCTCTACAGCTATGGCTATGTCCTGAGAACTTATTTTGCCCAGTTTTATATGAACGAGTTCGTATGAAGAGTGAGGGGAGTTTGCAGACTGGTGATACATTTCTAAAGCGGTTTAGGTTCATTATAATAAATAAAAACAAACAGCTGTGTTTTTTGTTAAGCGTAATCTTTGCAACTATTCATTGTCTCAATTCACAGTCAATTCGTAATTGATCAGAATTTTTTCGGTCAGGTCCATGTTCGCGGCATTGACTGCAGTATCCACAAGACCCAAAAATCTTCAGCATCAGTTATGATTTCGTTAAATTCCTACATTTTTATAAACAATAATAATAACGATAATTTACTGGATTGTATAATATGACGCTGACCTGACACAAAAAAAATATTTAAGGTTAGAAAATGGCTTGAATCGACAGTTCAACCAACGAATACTTATAACCAAGAAGAAGTGTTAAAAAATCGAAGCAGGTATGATACGGCGGCATCCATTATGCCTGGCGCACACCGTGCTTTTCAAATGTCACTTTTGTCCAAATATTTATTACTGTCAATATTTTAAAGTGACATATAAGCACAGAAAACATCAAAACCCTTTCATTTGATTTACTAAGTAGAAAAAATAAAATATTAGGATTTTGACATAGGACAGCTGCAAATATCGCTTTAAAATTGTCCTTACATACTTGTATATTATTATTGAACTAGTAACGAAACTAGAAATAAAGAATTCAGAGATTGAAGGTTGTAATTAGTTTTATTAAAAAATAGGAAATAAATCATAATTTACATAAAATATTTTACCATCTTCAACTTCAAACAAATCAAGGTAAATACAATACTATATGTACAGCTACTAACCAAGTAAATATATGCACCATCATTATGATTATGGGCTTCCAATTTGTTTGTTTCGTAGCATACTCCTTGCAACATTAGTGATCGAAGTCCTCTTTAATGTTCAGTCATTATGGAATTCTCAATTAAACTGTGAAAAGAAAGAATTATTATAATAATATATTATCGGACTTATCAAAATTCTGGCTACTGGTTAATATAACTAAGCTGTAAATATTATGTTGTAGCTTTTGACTTGTAGATTGTAAAATTTAAGTAAAATTCTTTAAAAATGTGTTTGTTGCTAGTTTGCGTGACAAGTTTGGGACATAATGGGACAATTTTATAATGTAAAATAACAATAACGAATAAAAATTACTAAAAAAATATTTCAATAATAAATTACTACCTGCAACAAAACGAAAAGGTCCGTTTTCGTGAAAAGAATAGAAATTTAAAAAATATTTCAGAATTAAATGACGCTTCCTCCACCATTTTCAATCACATTTTAAATCATATGTTAATTGATTTTATTCCATTCCAGACGAAGGATGTTCGGTTGTGAAATAATTTAAGAACTTGTGCTGCTCGCATTCTATGCCTGTCTCTGTCTGCATGCACCTTCTCCGATTCATTAAAGGGAGACAAATATGGCCTAGATCAAATCGAACAAACCCGAACAAACCCGAACAAATACACTCACGTCTTTGACTTTCAGATATAGCTACGTAAGTCTGATATTGACACAGAACGATCGACACAAAAGGATAAACGTATGGAATAACCAGCCGTTGGTTGGCAACCAAAGCCGTATCTATGCCGGCGGGGTTGCCTATATGACGGTGACAACATTGTGCGCAAGACGACCTTTAAAAATATGACCGGTAAACCATGCGCACTAACCCATTTTTTCACTCATAACATTTAACTTTTTACTGCGCATCCCATAAGTTGTACGTATCCATAGTTATAGGTCGGTGGTTGGGACTCGCGCAAACCCAACATTTTTAGTAGTAACAAAACATACCTCGGACTTCAGCTAAACGACCCAAATAACTGACCCAAATAAAAAGAAAGATTAAAGTTAGCTTCTCTGCTGTGTGTGTCTTTATTTTTAACAAAGTCTAGTCGCGTGTAAAAAGCCGATTAACAGTTGGGACCGCTGTAATCCTTTTTGTAAACCCACTTGACGGAGAATTTGTAGTTGGTAATTACTCAAGAAGGACAAAGAGGAAAAAGTTTTCTTTAGATTTCATTTGTACCTTTCCGATTCGTTTTTTGACCGTTTTAATGTTTGGGGTTTGTAAAAAAACATTATTCTGTTGAGTCACCTTTTAGTAGAATGATTAGAGGTTCGTAGGTACTCATTCCAGGTGATACCCTTGCCAATTTACTACCAGGGGCAAAATGACCACCTATGGAAATGACGTATTATATTTAAACCGGCAATTCCTGAGATAAAGACAAATTGAAGAAGAATAGCCATAAATGGAGCTTTCAATTCATTCAGCGGTAAAAGTGACCTGAAGTCAAACCAGAAAAACACGTGTGTGGCACTGCGATACATGTAAGCAATCAAGGAATTCTGGCCGGTGTTGTCATATGTACACCTTAAACTCTTTAGACAAAATAAAATAATTGAAACACTTTTCCATTCTGTAATACCTTTTTGTACAATTAATTGAAGAACATTTACGACGGACTATGTTTTAAACAACCCGAAAAAACATATGGAATAGTAATAGCCACGTACGTCAGTAAGTCAAATGCCAATGACCTCTTGACGCCTTACATCGGCTGAGCGAAGTAGTTTCATATAGCGCCGCAAGCGTGCGTCTGTTAGTTCAAGACCAACCAGCGGCCCGGATACGTTGTGTCTCGTCGATCACCAACACACTCTCAGCGATCCGCTCTGTTTTTTCGGTTTACGCGTGTATCTTGCCCGTACATAAATAATCTTTGAATATTGTTTTTATTGACGCGTTTCTTCTGGACGTGAAATTTCGTCGCGTGTAATAAAATCTAATAATCTGTAGTATAATCTGTATTATTGTATTTTCAAAAGCTAATTATCGGTTCTGTTTCACTATTACTGTGTGTACATAAAGTGTTTCCAGGAGGGTTCCCATGAAAAAACCGATTGTGTTTGTGCCTGGATTTCCTCGCTCTTTAGGTATAAGGATAAATACAAGTAGGTAGAGAATAATTTATTTGTATAATTTTATATGGAATTTCAGTTTTACATTAAATTTGGCAACATTGCCATTGGCTCTGGGTAAAATTATTTACTGGAAGCCAGATATGATGGGTGGGGAGTTTCCTAATTGACCCTGTTAACTGCCTTAAGAAATATTGCCCCTCGCCCTTTTGGAGCAGTAGCGTAGGTATTCAGACCTGAACCATGGGTTTATTTATTTATATGTACAATAACAAAACCATCAATAGCTTGTTTAGTTAATACAATATTTATAAAGGAATCTAGTTCATCGGGGATATATCTCGAATATCCCCCCTGTAAATGCGCCACTGTTTTGGAGTTCATTCGTTCAGTGAAACGACAGCGGCAGGAAATATTGTTCTAAACTTAAACAGCTGTTTTATGATCGGGCCCCGATGGTGTCCCCCTAAAGGAAAAAGCAATATTTTACGAAATTATTTTGTATAAAGCCGAGAATTTACGGGTTCGGGATACTTTTTATCGAGATTTTATTGGCTACCTAATGACGTTTCCGAATGGGTATCGGGACCGGGGGGACCAATAACGAGCGTATTACTATGGAGAGAGAGGGGAAAAATTCGTTTTTGATTATTGGCTCGTAAACATAAATTAAGGTGTTATTGTCGATAATAATTTATTAGGAAATAAAAATAGCGTTTAAGGATAAAGTATAAATAATTTTAAACCTGTGCATGGTTGTCTAGCTCTCTTAAGGACCATTCTCTGCAAGTGGCTATTGACGGATTTCTCTCAGACACCTTCACCATCAATGCCTGTGTTCTTCAAGGGTCCATATTGTCTCCCACTCTCTTCTTACTCTACATTAACGACCTTCAAGTGAATACGACAAACCCGATATTTAGTTTTGCTGACGATAGCACAAACATCGGCTGCCGACGCACATTTTCGCAGACAGCATGCAGTATCACGCCTCAACAAAGACCTGCAAGAAATTTTGGCTTGAGGTGACAGTAACCAAGTCGAATTTAACACTAAAAAACCCAGGCAGCAGTTTTCTCTAAAAAGGTTAACATTAGAGAACCGGATATAGTCAGGGACGGACACGCAATCCCACTGGCTTCTTCTATTAATTTGCTGAGCGTCAATCTGGGAGGCAATATGTCTTGGCATAACCACGTTGTGGCAATCGCCAAGATAGCTTCTCAGAAACTTGGTGTACTCTTCCGAACCAGAAAGTTGTACACACCCCGACAACTTTTGACACTATACAAAGCCCAGATTCGACCATCACTAGAGTACTGCTCTCGTGTCTGGAGCTCTGCACCCAAACATACTCTTCGGCTACTGGATTCCATCGAAAGGAGGGCCATTCGTCTGATTGGAGACCACGAGCTGACGAAGAACCTCGACAGCCTAGAACATCGGAGACAGGTTGGGGATTTGACTCTCTTTTACAGATATTTTCACGGAAAGTGCTCGGCTGACTTTGCCCTCTTAATTCCGCCTAGAGCGGCGAATATCAGAAATACACTACGAAGCACTGCCGCCCGTCCATATGTGGTTAAGCTTAGTACCCCTCGAACTTCATTATTTAAGAATTCGTTCATCTGGAGGACTTCATTCTTATGGAACGACCTTCCCGAGGTCGTTTTCCCAACGAATTTAACCTCCGACGATTCAAAACCAACGTGAATCGCTTTTTGCGCACACGCACCACTCCCAGAGTGCCCTAAAGGATTTTTCCTATAGTGCTTGTGTTTGATCATAAAAAAAACCAAAAAAACCTGGGTTTGTTCACACACCCTATTCAATTTGGAACAAAAATTATTACACTATATTATTCCTTCATAAACAACGATTTTAACTGTTCACTGACACAAAATATAGACATGTCAAACTGCTAAGCGATAACATCATTTCTGAAATAAAACCGTTTAAAAGCGCGCGTCCGCCCACACCACCCGCACAAAAAAAACAATTTCCCGGAGCTGTCGCTAAATTTACGGCGACTTTTTTTCTCCTCATTCGATTACGGCGTATTTTCCAAAAGGTAATTACCGCCAATTTCTGTTTTTTAGTGCCTTGTCCCCCTTTTTTTATTCGGCGCACTTTTATCGAACAATAACTGTCAGGGACAGAGAGAGAGTCGCTCGATGTATACTTATATGTAGGACAACTGGACTAGCGGACGTCATAACAGAGAACTGTAATTTTCTTAGGAAATGGTTTTATTTAGACATCGGACAGCTTCGCATTTGAATCGAGGGGCATAATCGATACGAAAATATAAATTCTTACAATACAGGGTGTTATGGAAATGACGTATTATATTTAAATGGGTGACTCCTGGGGTGTCCTAGAGAAGCGCTACATATTTCATTTTTTCTAAATCGACCGTTTTAAAAGTGGGGTAACAAACACTCTTACTCGCAGGTCAGTCCGCGCTCTATTAATTGTACAAAAAGGTATGACAGAATGGAAAAGTGTTTAAATTATTTTATTTTGTCTAAAGAGTTTAAGGTGTACATATGACAACACCGGCCAGAATTTCTCGATTGCTTACATGTATCGCAGTGCCACACAGGTGTTTTTCTGGTTTGACATCAGGTCACTTTTACCGCTGAATGAAATGAAAGCGCCATTTATGGGTATTTTTCTTCAATTTGTCTTTATTTCAGGAATTGCCGGTTTAGATATAATACGTCATTTCCATAACACCCTGTATTAGAGTCGTATCAAAAAGAAATCTAACACAAAAAATTATAATATGCAATGAACCACTCACAGTGGATAATAAGGCCGTTTTTTTTTTCTATAACTCCTTTACCGGATAATTTATCTGTTAGATGATCCCCCTCTTTCTTTCCCGCTCTCTTGCTTCCGGTAAATGAAATATTAATGAAAAACGCCAACTTTTACGCAAAAACAATTTGTCTTGTACACCCCCTCGGTCTTCCTATCTCTATCTTCACATCGGCGATAAACAGACAGTTGATAAATTTACGGCTTCATTATTATGTTTTTTCTTATGTTTTTTTCATCGACTACAGCAAAACCAGAAGAGAATGTTACGTATTGCATATCAGCCACTCGTATATTCGTGGCAACCAACAAAAAATGCAACAAAAAAGAATAAAATATAATAAACACACATTATTATCCCTTTAATTTTATACAGGGTGTTTGAGTAGGATGTTAAAATAAAGGTATTAAGCCCTGGTTTGTATTACATTTCGTTACGAAATATTTCGGTGGATTGGAACGGAAAAGTTCGTCGTTGGTAATTTGGTCACAAGTGTGGTTTTTACTGCAGTACAAGTGAGTGGTTAAAATGGACGATATTAGTAGATTCATTTGTACAGAGTGAACGTATTATGTCCGTAACGAAATGTAATAAGAACCAGGGCTTTAGGGATATTTTAATGAAGATGGTCAATTTAAGGAGAAAAAGTTGGAGACCCAGTAAGGGTTGTATACCACTGAAGGTAGATTTCAGTCCTCTTTCAGAATTTAAACAAAAAAATCCAGGAACGTATTTAAAAAAATTATGTTGATGATGGTGACCTAGAGACGAAACGTCGCATGAAAGATCTGATGATGCCATATTGTGGAGAATAAAAAGTAGTAACGAGAAAGTGAAATTTGTTGTCGGACATCCCTTCGAACAAAGCCAGGAAAAAATAAAAGACCTAAACGCAAAATTTTAGATTTTTCCAAATATTTTGCCCTGTCCCTGTATTTATTGGTAATTTTTTTGCGGCATATTATTGGGCCCATAATTACCCAACTTTATCGCCTTCGTATCTCTTACTGTTTCCGAAATCCCGAATTTGTAACACACCCTGTATGGGAGAGGGCGATCTTATAAGATTTATTAATCAGCCGAATTTAATGATGTCATGATTCGGTCTAATAAATATCACAGTTAAAAATATGGGAATGCCTTAACGAATTTCCTCGGTTATGTTCGACGAATTTTAATTCTTTTATGTTTTTATATTTAGGCTGGTATGCTTAAAATAATCTATATTGTTTTGACTCACGAGAAAGGGGCCTACGTTATTATCATATGTGGCAGACACGCATATAATTAGTTACTTTAAAGAGCTTTGTATTGTTAATTAAATATAATCTTTTATATTAAGGGAAGTAAAGTACCTTATTATATAAAGAAATCATGTTTTTTTACCTTTCAAGGTAAGAAATCTTCTGAACGCGACACATTGAAGATTTCTTACCTTGAAAGGTAAAAAACCCATCAATGATTTATAATTTCCGCTTATTTAAATAGAGATTTTTTAAAACTTTTTTAACAGTCGCCATTTTGAAATAGCTTGACAGAATCGCGCTAAAATTTATGAGCATACTGTACGAGATATTAGCTTTCAAATGATGTATCACAAGCTGTATCTTCCTATTTAAAAAAAAGATCGATGTCGTCATATCTTTGACAAATGTCTATAAAAAAAACAAACGAATAACGTCAAAATGTGAGCATTTTTTGCTACAGGGTGTTGAATTTTTATTTTTTAAATGGTTATTTTTTAATATCAACGAAAGTACTTTAGATATTGTTTTCAATTTTGGTATGTGTTAATAGGATACAGATCCAAAAATTTTAGTTAGAAAAGTTATTCAATTCTTCCACCAGTGGCATCCCTGCAAATATGTCCTCTGATATTTTTTACAAAAAAAATGGTACGCCACTGACATTTTTCCATGTGTATATTTTTTCTGATTAGCCTGGTCAATTCTACATGGAAATGGTCTCTTGAGTTTTTCTCGTCAGGCGCACTGTTCTTGATTAAAATAATTAAATTCATATTGAAACTCATTATTATTAACATTGATAAAATAATTAATGATAAATTTTGTTTCATAAAAATTATTGGAAAGCATGACTTTTAAGTGAAGGTGGCCATTTCCAACAATTTTTATAAAAAAAATTTATCATTAATTATTTTATCAATGTTGGATAATAATAATGAGTTTCAATATGAATCTAATTATTTTAATCAACAACAGTGCGCCTGACGAGAAAAACTCAAGAGACCGTTTCCATGTAGAATCGATCAGACTAATCAGAAAAAAATATCCAGATGGAAAAATGTCAGTGGCGTACCATCTTTTTTGTAAAAAATATCAGAGGACATGTTTGCAGGGACGCCACTGGTGGAACAATTGAATAACTTTTCTAACTAAAAGTTGTGGTTCTATATTCTATTAACACACCCCAAAATTGAAAATAATATCTAAAGTACTTTCGGAGATATTAAAAAATAACCATTTAAAAAATAAAAATTCAACACCCTGTAGCAAGAAATTTAAGCCGTTGCGGACATATGTTCATATGAACTTTTCTTTATAAAATGACATAAGGAATCACACTCTGAAATATTAGCAAGTCATTAAGGAACACCCTGTATGCATATGTGAAAACCACAGATTTTTCTACAACAGCTTTTTAACCCCATTTAAGAAACTACATCAACCCAGTTATACAACAACGGAAGTTTGCTAGTAGTTGTTATTACGATACCACAACAGGATATTGCAATTAATTTTTTAAACTGTTCTGTATTGATCGTAGCGAAACACATGTATTTAATTGTTGGTAACTAATTTAATTATAAAAGTTATGTTCTTCGAACTTTAAATTTTCCCGTATAAACATGCAGTTTTAACATTAATTTAATTAAATAGTTCATGTTTATACAGAAATTAATACATACTTAGAAGCAGCAAAATATTCATTAAACTAAATAATCACGACTGCGTCTCATTTGAATTCAGAATTAAATTTTGAATAAAAACAAATTGCATCTGTGGCCGAAGAATACACAATGAATTAATATAAAGAAATACAATTTTGTCAGTCCAAACAAAGGTTCGTCTGAAGGCTTCGCCATCGACAAAGCTAGTCTTAAATTAAATTACACAGCACACAGCAAATATGAAAGGGTAATTCCTTAAGAAAATGCGTTATTTTTATTATAAATAGAAGAAAAATATATGGAATGCGAATTTGAAATACGATAAATAGTATTTGTGTAAAGAAATACCTATTCAAAATCAAGTGTATCGATTTTCAGCTGATTTGCAACTGTCTGGCAGAAATGAGCAAGAATATATGATTTATCGAGTAGCATGAGCAAATATCCAAAAATTAATAGCGGGGGTATTGCAACCTCTTGTTGTCACTTCTACCTTGAGACCTGATGGCATTTGAATGAAGTTTTGAATTGCTTCTTGAGGAATATTTTCCCATCCTTCCTGGATATTTAGACGAGGTGAACAGTCAGATTCAAATGCGATTGAACATGTATGGGATATGCTAAAATAATATTATGTTGTGAATAAAATTGAAAAACTGCAGGACTTCAAAATTTGTAGTCCAGCCGATACCAAAGAAAGGTAAGAGAACCCTGCCTAACAACTATCGACCAGTCGCATTGCTTTCAGTTATATCAAAAGTAATGGGGAAAGCTATTAACCAACATCTTCTAAAGTACCTGGAAGGCTTCAACATTATCAGCGATCATCAATATGGTTTTCGGAAGTCCAGATCAACTGGAGATCTTCTAGCCTATGTCACCCATATTTGGAACAACGCAATCGAACATCATGGGGAGTCTCGGGTTGTTGCGCTAGATATTTCTAAAGCTTTTGATCGTGTTTGGCATGAGGGACTTCTAAGTAAACTGCAATCCTATGGTATGCCCAGTCGATTCTTATGGACCGCTCTCTGCAAGTGGCGATTGACGGATTTCTCTCAGACACCTTCACCATCAATGCCGGTGTTCCTCACGGGTCCATATTGTCTCCCACTCTCTTCTTACTCTACATTAACGACCTTCTAGTGAAAACGAAAAATCCGATATTTAATTTTGCTGATGATAGCACACTTATCTCACCTTTCTCTTTGAATGCACAAACATCGGCTGCAGACGCACATCTTCGCAGATAGCATGAAGTATCACGCCTCAACAAATACCTGGAAGAAATTCTGGCTTGGGGTGACAGTAACTAAGTCGAATTTAACGCTAAAAAACCCAGGCAGCAGTTTTCTCTAAAAAGGTTAACATTACAGAACCGGATATAGTCATGGACGGACACGCAATTCCACTAGCTTCATCTATTAATTTGCTGGGTGTCAATCTGGGAGGAAATATGTCTTGGCAAAACCATGTTGTGGCAATCGCCAAGATAGCTTCTCAGAAACTTGGTGTGCTCTTCCGAACCAGAAAGTTGTACACACCTCAACAACTTTTGACACTATACAAAGCCCAGATTCGACCATCACTAGAGTACTGCTCTCATGTCTGGAGTTCTGTACCCAAACATACTCTTCGGCTAGTGGATTCCATCGTCTGATTGGAGACCACGAGCTGACGAAGAACCTCGAAGACAGGTTGGGTTTGTAGATAATGACACGAACCGAAAAACATTGTATTAAGAAAACGTCGCACTTCAAAATAAAATACAATGCAGCTATATTCTACAGCTCAATTTTTCCACAGTTAAGAAATTTAGGGTAATAAAATAACTTTCGTTTCTGCCTGTATAATGATAGAGACACCAGTAGTTCTTGAAAACTGAAACTAAAAGTTATGATATCATTCCAAGACATAAGTCTTTGACTAACATTACCTTCCTCGTGAATTGTAATATAGTCCTAAGTCTGCAAAGATTTATCCGCCAACAAAATATAAATCTCTTTGAAGAGATTCTCTGCTGTCGAGAATTATTATATAAAAGAAATTATTACGATGCAGAATTTAAACATAGAAATGTTTTTGCCAACAAGAAATTCGGCCGAAGCTTTCTATTATTAAAATATGTCACTGGAGTGAGCCGACATATTTTTAATAATAAATATGCCTTTGCGGTATATTGTGTTACAATAAAAAGTTCTTCATAAGAGAGTTGTAAATATTTAAGCGTTCCTCTAGGAATACAAACGAACTGGAAATTTTTTTTGAAAATTTTAAACAATAAAAATGTCAATTTAATTCTTTCGAAAAAAAACAAACGATAGTGCCTCTTCAGTTATAGTTGTTGCAGAATTATACCGTTGCTTCTTACGGCCATAAATAAACTACCTGATTAAACCGTATTGTATACGCCTCAACCTCCTCAAAGCTCAATAAATGGGATCAGGGCCGGCTTGAAAATGTATACCACACCAGATGATTTATTTTTATAATTTAAAGTAAATAGATAGGTATTTTTAGTTTTAGGTACCTATAATAAATGCAAAATAATGATAACAATTAATGATAATTGAAAATAATATAATTTAAAAGTATAACTATTAGGATAACAAGTACAACAAAAGTTAATTAAATCCTAAGAAACTAATGATAATTTATTCAAAATTTAACTCTGTATCACTATCACTATCTTCATCTAAGCCTAAACTTGTAATTAAGGCTTGGACATTTGTAATCATACAATTGTAAGAATTTTCCACCTTAAGTACATGCTGTACACAGTTTTTCCAGCTGTCTGCAGAAATTTTTCTTACTTCGTTTCTAATTAATTCTACTACAGATGCATTTAATGTAGGAGAAATATTATTTTTCCTAATATTAGATTTTAATTGGTGCCATATTAGCTCCATAGGATTGAATATACAATAGTACGGAGGAAGACGCAACACTGTATGTCCATTTTCTGCTGCAAGTTTGTCACACTCGTATTCCTTATTTATTTTAAAAACTTTTAATACTTCTAGCAGTTCTCGTTTTTTGTAAGTTTCTTCAAAATATAAATCATTTTCAATCATAAAATTTTTGCTTTTGTATTATTAGAATTGGGAGTGATTTTTGCTTGCCGACTATGATAACTAGCATTGTCCATTACAATGGCGCTATTTTCAAGTATATTTTTAAGGAGTTTATGTTTAAACCAATCTTCAAAAAGTTGTGAGTCGGTATCTTTATGGTAATCTAAAGAAGAATCTGCTATGTTTTTAGCTGAAAGCAACAATTGGGAACAAACCCGTTCTCTGAACCAGCATGTAATATTGTGATTCTTTTGCCTTTATTTGATGGTGCCTTGGTTTGACATTTTTTGGAAGAATCATCCCAACCTTTTCTTGGAGTGTCCTGGGTATCGAACCATGTTTCGTCAAGGTAAATAATTTGACGAATTTCTTCTCTAAATTGTTTAACAGCTGTTAAATATTTAAGTCTCCATTCCCGACACTTGAAGATGCCCCCCTATCAGCACAATTCCAAGGACGCCACATTCTACCACTAATAAGCCTAACTAAAAATTACTCGCCGGAAAACCACTAAAGATTAAAATTATTAAAAATCACTCTGTATTTATATATGCATCAGGCATAGGTATAAATTGAACTTGTATACCTGGGCCGGCTCTGCTCGAAAAAGTTTTAAAATTTGGGATTTCCTTATTTATTTTATGGTCGAATAGATAATGAGGTTTTATTGTAGTCAAGAGATCAACGATATAATTCTGTAAAAACTATACTGTAGAATGTTGTCATCAGCGCCATTGCGGTCTATTTACACAGTAGAAAACCCATACTTTTTTTGATAAGGGTTGAAGCTCGTCCTAGGCGACAGCAAATATTTGTAAAATTGCCATTTGATCCCCGGAAGAAAGATTTTGCATTCCAGCACGCTCGCAGGAGAAATTGACGTTTAAATAGGGTTTTCGCGTCTCTATTGAGATGCTCTTTTTGTACCAGACACAAAGATCCAGCGGAAAATTTTCAAATTGAAATTCTTTTTTGGATAGTCGAGTCCATGGCTATTAATAATATTTTAATTTGACGATTTTAGTCTTTACGGGGTTTCCTAGACGAGAAGTCCCGCATACCCGCTCACTCCCAGCCAACCTTGCCCCGCATTTTCAAATAGACGAAAAATAAGTCTATGGTTTGTATTTTGGGCGAATTGGCGAACAATCTTCGGGACTCCGGCCGGCGTTTCGCATTAAGTTCAAAGCGGATGCACTTTAGTCGAAGTGAAGCAATTTAATATCAAAAGGAAGACGACCTTTATGGATATATCCCCTATGCGATCTCCCGAGTGCATTAGCAATCTGGTAATTTAATCCTGCTGCGCTCTTAACGCTGCTGCTTAGCTCGATCAATTTTCTAAAATCCAAACAATAAGGTAAAAAACTTTACAAAGACCCGTTATTCTCACAGGAACGAGTGTGGTGTATAGTTGTTGCAGAATTATACCGTTGACTCTTACTGCCATAAATAAACTACCTGATTAAACCCTATTGTATACGCCTAAACCACCTCAAAGCTCAATAAATGGGATCAGGGCCGGCTTGAAAATGTATACCACACCAGATGATTTATTTTTATAATTCAAAATAAATAGATAGGTATTTTTAGTTTTAGGTACCTATAATAAATGTAAAATAATGATAACAATTAATGATAATTGAAAATAATATAATTTAAAAGTATAACTATTAGGATAACAAGTACAATAAAAATTAATTAAATTCTAAGAAACTATTGATAATTTATTCAAAATTTAACGCTGTATCACTATCACTATCTTCATCTAAGCCTAAACTTATAATTAAGGGTTGAACATTTGTAATCATACAATTGTAAGAATTTTCCATCTTAAGTACATGCTGTACATAGTTTTTCCAGCTGTCTGCAGAAATTTTTCTTACTTCGTTCTTAATTAATTCTACTATAGATGCATTTAATGTAGGAGAAATATTATTTCTCCTAATATTGGATTTTAATTGGTGCCATATTAGCTCAATAGGATTGAATATACAATAGTACGGAGGAAGACGCAACACTGTATGTCCATTTTCTGCTGCAAGTTTGTCACACTCGTATTCCTTATTTATTTTAAAAGCTTTTAATACTTCTAGCAGTTCTCATTTTTTGTAAGTTTCTTCAAAATATAAATAATTTTCAATCATAAAATCTTGAATTTCTGCTTTAGTATTATTAGAATTGGGAATGATTCTTGCTTGCCGACTATTATAACTAGCATTGTCCATTACAATGACGCTATTTTCAGGTATATTTTTAAGGAGTTTATGTTTAAACCAATCTTCAAAAAGTTATGCGTCGGTATCTTGATGGTAATCTAAAGAAGAATCTGCTATGTTTTTAGCTGAAAGCAACAGACAATTTGGAACAAACCCGTTCTCTGAACCAGCATGTAATATTGTGATTCTTTTGCCTTTATTTGATGGTGCCTTGGTTTGACATTTTTTGGAAGAATCATCCCAACCATTTCTTGGAGTGCCAATGCTTCTAAATGTGCCAGAATCACTCCGATTTTTTTCTAGGATTAACAGTTTTAAGTACTATGTCTCTTACCGAAGATAAAGGAGTTTTTGTCAAAGTAGACGTCTCTGCTAAAGCATCCATCGAATTAAAATTTCTATTCAACAACGATTGATACACATTTTTAATTATTAGTTTGACATCGGTAGATAAATGCTTTCTTTTAAAAATGACACTTGAAGATGCCCCCCTATCAACACAATTCCAAGGACGCCACATTCTACCACTAATAAGCCTAATTAAAAATTACTCGCCGGAAAACCAATAAAGATTAAAATTATTAAAAATAACTTTGTATTATTTATATATGCATCAGGCATAGGTATAAATTGAATTTGTGTCTGCTCGAAAAGGTTTTAAAATTTGGGATTTCCTTATTTCTTTTATGGTCCAAGGGATAATGAGGTTTTATTGCAGTCAAAAGATCAACGGTATAATTCTGCAAAAACTATAATAACAAATTTCTACATTGCCAGTCTTGGATTTTCATAGTCGCTGAAAGCCTTTATGAAACTACATCATCGAATTCGAAATCGGTAATGATTTAATGAAGCGTTCGATTGCACAGGCCGTTTGATTCGATTGCTTTACTATACTTGGAAGTAAAGTTACAGAAGAGGTTTTCGTTGAGATTGAACTGGACTTGACACAGTTTAATTATGGAGGTCGAACGAAATTAATCATATTAAAGCTTTGTTTCAGAAAAAAAATTTGAGGGAGCTACTTATTTTTTTAGAAATTGTGTGTATTTATAATAGTATTTCGGTATTGATTAATAATGAAAATTGTAATTAATACAATGTTTTATATGAAATCGTACAATGAAATATTTACTATAATGTTTGTGCATTTACGTGCAGATACATTGGTAGTAAAATTTACAATATATTTCAGTTATATTATGAGAAACAATAAAACTACGTTATATTTATTTTCCACTATATTCTTAAAAATTGCTGTAGCTTCTTCAGATTGAGAATGAATGAATATTTTTCTATATCTAACAAAGTGTACAATCTTAAAATATTATTACTGGTATAAAGATGGTGTAGGGGATATAATAGTAACAGTGGGATTTTCCAAATGGTCAGTATATTGATTATTTAAATTATTTTATAGATTCATTTCACAATAGAGGAAGAAAATCAGAATTCCATTAACTTCCTAGATTTAACTGTAAAAAGAGAAAATAATAAACAAATTAGCTCAGTTTTCCACAAACCTTCTCCTACAGACACAACGATCCATAATTCTTCTTGTCATCCTAGACAACACAAGTTAGCAGCTTTCCACAGTATGATTCATAGACTACTAACTCTCCCACTTAACAAAAATTACTTTCATACAAAACTAAATATCATTAAACAAATAGCAGTCAATAATGGTTATTGAGAAGAGACATAGTACTTAAACCTGTTAATCCTAGAAAAAATCGGAGTGATTCTGGCACATTTAGAAGCATCAGCTAAAAACATAGCAGATTCTTCTTTAGATTACCATCAAGATACCGACGCACAACTTTTTGAAGATTGGTTTAAACATAAACTCCTTAAAAATATACCTGAAAATAGCGTCATTGTAATGGACAATGCTAGTTATCATAGTCGGCAAGCAAAAATCATTCCCAATTCTAATAATACAAAAACAGAAATTCATTTTATGATTGGAAATGATTTATATTTTGAAGAAACGAGAACTGCTAGAAGTATTAGAAGCTTTTAAAATAAATAAGGAATACGAGTGTGACAAACTTGCAGCAGAAAATGGACATACAGTGTTGCGTCTTCCTCCGTACTATTGTATATTCAATCCTATGGAGCTAATATGGCACCAATTAAAATCCAATATTAGGAGAAATAATATTTCTCCTACATTAAATGCATCTGTAGTAGAATTAATTAAAAACGAACTGTGTGCAGCATGTACTTAAGCTGGAAATTTCTTACAATTGTATGATTACAAATGTTCATCCCTTAATTATAAGTTTAGGCTTAGATGAAGATAGTGATAGTGATAAATTGATTTTGAATAAATTATCAATAGTTTCTTAGATTTTAATTAATTTTTATTGTACTTGTTATCCTAATAGTTATACTTTACATACAAAACTAAATATCATTAAACAAATAGCAGTCAATAATGGTTATTCTTTGCATTTAATAAACAAAATCTTAAAGAAAAAGACTTACAAAAAAACGATTGATTTAGTTCTCCCAAATAGTAAAACGTCAGCAGATAAATTTAAAATTGTCACTTTCATTGGAAAACCTAGTAAAAATGTGGGTAAGTTGCTTAATAAACTCAACCTAAGGGTAGCTTACAAAACTAACAACACTTTAGGGAAATATATAAAAATAATAAAACAAAAAATCATACAAATAATAGAAAATCAGGGTTGTATAAACTAAAATTTAAAGATTGTCCGAAAACATACATTGGCCAAACAGGGAGACATTTTGGAAAAAAAATACAAGAACGTTATAATAGTTACATAAAAGATAAAACAGATTCTAGAGATAATTATTCCAACCATTTAAAAGAAAAACAACATAATTTTGATTCAAATTTTAAAATCTTACATACTGAAAATAAAGGCATAAAACTTAATCTGTTAGAATCCATGGAAATAAATAAACTTTAAAATACCGATGTTTTACTGAATGATCAAATATACCTTAACAATTCTCCTTTGTTCAATTTATTTCACTAATCCGCTATTACATGTATAAATAAAAATAAACCTATCAAATAATTTATAGAATCACTTTACTGACCATTTAGAAAATCCCACTGTTAGTATTATATCCCTTACCCCCCTACACCATCTTTATACCTGTCATAATATTTTAAGATTGTACACTTTGTTAGATATAGAAAATTATTCATTCATTCTCAATCTGAAGAAGCTACAGTGATAGCGAAACATGTAATTTTTAAGAATATGGTGGAAAAGAAAAGAAATATAACGTAGTTTTATTGTTTCTCATAATATTAGTTATGGATTTCCACCAAGTATCGGCTGAATCAATTAATATATATTTTAGTATTTACTTGATTTTACTAAATTTATTAGAAATCCTAGCTATATTTAATACAATATAATCTTTACTATGATAATTTTACAATATTTTTTTCCGTCCACTTTGCTATTGCATTACATAAATACAAATGAATTCCATTTTGATTATTTAAAATGTAAAGTTCCAAACAGAAATATCGCATGCGGAGTAAAATTTAAATTGTGATCTCGAAATTTGAAAGTTTTTAAGTGGTAAATGCGGTTTCCGAGTGCACGTTCGAAAGAGTTAAAGGCGAGAAGAAACACCGAATTCGTTCAAATAAAGAGCTTTAAAATCCGGCAAATTTTCGCTGTTTTGAACAGTTTAAATCTGCTATAGTGTATTTTTATTTTTAACTTAAAAACTAATTAAGAAAAACATGTACTAAGTACTGAAAGATATAGTATTTGCAGAATACCGTTGATCTTTTGACTGCAATAAAGCCTCATTATCCCTTCGACCATAAAATAAATAAGGAAATCCCAAATTTTAAAACCTTTTCGAGCAGAGCCGGACCAGGTATACAAATTCAATTTATACCTATGCCTGATGCATATATAAATCCAAAGGGATTTTTAATAATTTTAATCTTTAGTGGTTTTCCGGCGAGTAATTTTTAGTTAGGCTTATTAGTGGTAGAATGTGGCGTCCTTGGAATTGTGCTGATAGGGGGTATCTTCAAGTGTCATTTTTAAAAAAAGCATTTATCTACCGATGCCAAACTAATAATTAAAAATGTGTATCAATCGTTGTTGAGTAGAAATTTTAATTCGATGGATGCTTTAGCAGAGACGTCTACTTTGACAAAAACTCCTTTATCTTCGGTAAGAGACATAGTACTTAAACCTGTTAATCCTAGAAAAAAATCGGAGTGATTCTGGCACATTTAGAAGCATTGACACTCCAAGAAATGGTTGGGATGATTCTTCCAAAAAATGTCAATCCAAGGCACCATCAAATAAAGGCAAAAGAATCACAATATTACATGCTGGTTCAGAGAACAGGTTTGTTCCAAATTGTCTGTTGCTTTCAGCTAAAAACATAGCAGATTCTTCTTTAGATTAGCATCAAGATACCGACGCACAACTTTTTGAAGATTGGTTTAAACATAAACTCCTTAAAAATATACCTGAAAATAGCGTCATTGTAATGGACAATGCTAGTTATCATAGTCGGCAAGCAAAAATCATTCCCAATTCTAATAATACAAAAGCAGAAATTCAAAATTTTATGATTGAAAATGATTTATATTGTGAAGAAACTTACAAAAAACGAGAACTGCTAGAAGTATTAAAAGCTTTTAAAATAAATAAGGAATACGAATGTGACAAACTTGCAGCAGAAAATGGACATACAGTGTTGCGTCTTCCTCCGTACTATTGTATATTCAATCCTATTGATCTAATATGGCATCAATTAAAATCCAATATTAGGAGAAATAATATTTCTCCTACATTAAATGCATCTGTAGTAGAATTAATTAAAAACGAAGTAAGAAAAATTTCTGCAGAGAGCTGGAAAAACTGTGTACAGCATGTACTTAAGGTGGAAAATTCTTACAATTATTGTATGATTACAAATGTTCAACCCTTAATTATAAGTTTAGGCAGAGTTAAATTTTGAATAAATTATCAATTGTTTCTTAGAATTTAATTAATTTTTATTGTACTTGTTATCCTAATAGTTATACTTTTAAATTATATTATTTTCAATTATCATTAATTGTTATCATTATTTTACCTTTATTATAGGTACCTAAAACTAAAAATACCTATCTATTTATTTTAAATTATAAAAATAAATCATGTGATGTGGTATACATTTTCACGCCGGCCCTGATCCCATTTATTGAGCATTGAAGAGGTCGAGGCGTATACAATAGGGTTTAATCAGGTAGTTTATTTATGGCAGTAAGAGTCAACGGTATAATTCTGCAACAACTATAATGGTAAATTTAAATACAGAGTGTTCCATTTAAAAACATTTACTTATGATTATTTGTAAAAATCCTTTTTTTCCACTTTATAAATATGCATTAGTTACAAAGTAAGGTAGTCAAACGAACCCTGTACAAACTCGAAAAACGCAGAAATGGATATTGGCATATTATCATACAAGCGATCCGATTGCATGCATAAGCGTTTTCCAAAAGCTAATTAAAGTTTTTCTTCGTCGCTCGCTGATTGATGTTCCGAGCAATATCTTTGGATCTTTCGAATCCATATAAATCATAGAAAAATCAGATTTCACCCCATTTTATGACATTTTGCTAATGTGACAAACGTGACAAAGCAGATTTTTTCGCTCTGGGAGAAATATTTCTTTTACGTAATTAATTTATAGGTCTCCACCGACGTCTAATCGATTTGTTATTATCGGGGGTTGGAAGGAAAATTTAAAAGCCTTTCTTCATTAGTCTGCCATGAAAAACAATTAGAATTTTAAGTGGCGAAAGATTGGTGGCCAACAATAATAATTTTAAATACCAATGTATGGGAAAATCACTATTTCCCAGACCACCCGATGATACCTTATACAATAAGGGCGTATTTAGTCTACACAGTAGCACTTAAAATACTATTTCAGGTTGAACGATACTACCAAGAAAAGGAAGCCTTTTCCATTGATAGGATGTAACCACCTGCAGACCGGTTTCGAACTTTTTTGTTCTCGTCAGTACAGGGTAGGTTCAGATTGTGTGGGACTGCTAAGAGATGGCGCTGTGCGCTGTATTTTCTCGACTACCATTGATAATACAGCGTGAAGTATTAGAGTCTTCTCTAATGATAAGTATGTACACCTACCCTGTACTGACGAGAACAAAAGAGTTCGAAACCGGTCTGCAGGTGGTTACATCCTATCAATGAAAAAGGCTTCCTATTCTTGGTAGTACCATTCAACCTGAAATAGTATTTTAAGTGCTACTGTGTAGACTAAATACGCCTTTATTGTATAAGGTATCATCGGGTGGTCTGGGAAATAATAGTTTTTCCATACATTAGTATTTGATATTAATACCACCTGAAAAGTATAGACTTTTTATTTTTGATAATAATTTTAACTAAAATTCCTTATATAAAAATACATCTAGTAAATTCGGCAACGAGGCCTACGTTATATTCCTTCAAGTGTCCCTTTTAGGTTACTTGGGCCATAATTACGGGCGAATAAACGACTTCGTAATGGCGCCCTTCCCCTGAAAGGGCCACGATATCTTTAAGTATTTCAGTTTAGGGTAGGAATGGTCTTATCGAGGACGAATATCGATGTTTATTAAAAATTATTTCTTTCGTCATTGCTTTCAGTTAAAAATATACAGGATATTCCGTTTAAAACAATTGGATTTTCTACATTTATTCGAAAATGCTATGCTCAATTGTTTTTCTGCTCTCGCCATCTTAATCAGCAGAAAAAATGCTACTACTTTCCTAATTTAGACGACTTTGTATCTATGATAATAAAAGAATTAGCAACAGTGTGCACTTAATTTGGTACAGCCTGTATATGTGAAATTAATTATTGTTGTAATTCTTGACGTTTCATCGAATTATCATTGTAATTCGGTATAAATTGCATGCTTGTTTGTTATGTCGAATTTTATATACACAAATTCAAATTCAAATTCAATTTTATTTAGCTCTTCGGACTTATTTAAAACCAACTTCATTTATAAAAAAACACCAAGTACCTAGGTAACCCGAACAAAAACAAACCGGTACAATAATCTCACAAAATCGTGTCTCGTGAACACATCTTATACCATTAAATCTGAATTAGTATTTTAAAGTGCTATAGTGTAGATGAAAATACTACCTTATTGTCTGAGTGGTCTGGGAAATAATGCATTTAACATCTAAAAATTTTAAAAATAAATAACACGTTGGTTCCGTCGATTGATATTGAACTGCTGGGCTGGGGCACTGCCGTCGCGAAAAGAACAAATAACTTAATAATTTAAACTCGGGTTTAAGTATTAACACACAAATCTGCTTGATAAAAACAGTAGGAAACCGATAACGCTTGTGAAAATCGGCCGGCTTCTTTAAACAGCTGATTATTGACAAGCGGGTGGCGTGTTCTTTTCGCCGGCTGGGGTTAATATTTAAAAATACAGCGTTGCCACTTTCGATGTTTTATAACTAAATTGTGGAATTTCCTTCTATAACATTACTTTCCTGTGTAATTATATTCTCGGAAATGGCAACCGCACTAGCTCACGTTAGTTCTCTGAATGTGCACAAAGAAAGCACCTTGGACGAGACAATTAGTTCAAATGGTAGTTCCTGTCAACATAATTGCTTCATTTTATCTTTAGCCCATAGAAATTATCGTTTTTATTATTTCTTTTGCGAAATAATTAAGTGCTGTTTAGTGCTTGCGTGTAATCTGATAATAGGTGCATATCTTCAAAAAAACTAATTTGAAACTCGTGGGTGTCTGTGTGTTTCTTTAAGTGATTTAGTGCAAATGTTCCCAGAGATTGGAAATAAAAGGCCGAATGGGGTTTAGTGGGTATAAGCTTATTATGCAGTTCCACATTATCATCAGGGTACGTGATGAGCATAAAACTTTTCACATAGAAAAAAAAACCTGAAGATGTCTGTGCCCTGGATTACTTGCTAGTGTACTGGCACCTGGATTCACTTCTATTTGGATACTAGGTAAACTAAATATTATTTTTATAAGAATCTAAAGTTTTACATTTTTTACACAGTTGGCAACATTGTTCCGAACATCTGTTGATTACACAGCTTGGCAATGTAATATGATCATATATGAATGTGCCGAGTAGTGACCGGGTGGGTTTAGGGGTGAATTACCCCACTTTTTAAGCGTTCGATTTAAAAAAAGAATGTGTAGCGCTTCTGTAGGACACCCCAGGAGACACCCATTAAAATATAATACGTCATTTCCATAACACCCTGTATACAATACAATTATACAAATACTTCCTAAAGCTATCTATTTATATTGCAAAGAATATCGACATTTCGATATTTCCCCAACATTCCTACTTTAGAATGTTATCTTTGCTACCTTAAATAACGAACATACCGAGGCAACTAAAGGGATGAAATAATTAAAACCCCTGTAAAGTGCCAGCAAAGATTTTAGTATCAACTAGTAGTGTTGATTAAATTATTTAATGATGCGACACGCGCTGAATCGCTCTATTATTCTAAAGGGTAGTTAGTTTTTAACTTTTTGAGCGCTTATATGAGGGAATCCAATCCCGTTTTATGTATATTGCAATCCTGGAATTTTGGGATTAAATTCTTTCTAATGCCGTACTTCTGGAATTAAAATATAATAGAAAGTTAATTTTTATAGATGTTTATTTATTTTGTAGATTAATATACAGGTTTGGCAAACAACTAACGAGTAGAAAAAATCACATATTATATCAGCAATAAATAAAATAATGAGGAAACAGATTTCCTTATGGTATCCACATATATATAACCATTATATTGCTAATACCATCTGCAATTATGTCCCCGCTATGGGCATCGAACGGGTAATAGTGAGTTTGCGCACTTTCCGAAACTTCTTTGTGAAAGTAAACATTCGATAGGACCGGATTTCAACTTTTTTAATGTAAATTTCACTGGTTAGTTAGGAAAAATATTGCAATCAAAATTTCGATTAGTTCGAATTAAGACGGCGTTCCATGCATACGATTTCTGACGATATGATGATCCGACGGTGCCCTGATTGGTGTAAACTTTTGGTGCCAAATTCCGTCTGAATATTTGTAACAATCGACACGATGAGCTTTATTTTAACTTTCATCCGACGTCGTATGTTTCTTAACCTCACTATTTTCTAGACCAAAAATTCAGAATGATTATTATTATTATGACAATATTATATTGTATACGAGTAACACTTTCTTCTTTTCTTACAAGCTTTTTAGTGAAATTCGGTTCGGAAGATCGGATAATGTGGTAAGCAAAATATTTTCGTATATATGTACATACTTGAAATACTTTATACCTGGTATTGATCCACGACTTTTGCAAAAAAGCACCATGAACTTGTGTCCTTTCATCTTAAACAAAACAAGCCACTAATATCTTACCAAGCAGCGAATCGATAATATGGATGAACCACTTTTTATTCTGTAATTTGAAAAAGCATCCAGAACCAAAGATGGCGACGAATAACAACAAACAAATATCGGGCCGGCTCTGACGCGATCGATAAAATTTTCACCCTACTGCGCAAACTCAATGGTACTGCGCCATCTCCCACAGCGGGGACACTTTTTGTATTTTGGAACGTTCGTATTGGCAATATAATGGTTATATATATGTGGTCGTACCCTAGTTCGCTTCCATTCCCTCTCTATCACAATAGGGGTATTCTCATACTCTCCTCTCGCAGACTTTACAAGGTGAACCGTCAATACAGTGTTGCCAGGTTTATAAGTATTCACTAGATTTAGTTTTTGCTTTTACAAGATGCTATTTCTATTGATATTAATTCACATCCAAAATATAATTATTATTGATTACTTTTACAAATTAATTTTTTAATAGCATTATTATTTTTGGGAATATTGCCTCTCTTTCTTTAATTTATAGCTAGTATATCACGTTCTCTATCCTGTCTATTCGGCGTCTGGTGATAATAGTTCTTTGCCAAACCTGTATACATTTTTGCTCGGATTTGTAGTTCAGTCAGCTTAATTTGTTATTTTAACCGAGTTTTTTGTGACGTTCTCATTTGCAATAAATTTAATTGCCAATTAGACATTAAATTCACGAATTGCAATAACTGCCAGATAAAATCGTTTAACGAGCTTAAGCTAATGAACTCCATAAAGTATTTTTAAACAGGAATTTTCTTTTGACAGAAGAAAACAATTCTGGCATAATAATTTCCTTTTATAATCTTCTTTATATTCCTTTTAGAGGAACGTAAAAAAAAGAGGCCCTTAATTAGGTTAAGAATCGATAGCCTTATCCCTGCCACTTCGTCGCCGTAGAATACGCGGAAAACCGAATTATTTGACAAAGTATAAGCTGAAATAAGAAACAACCAGACGTTGTGAGATAATTCATTTTTTTATTTCACAGTGTAAAGTAATGAACACATTTCTAACTTTAATTCTTTTCTAATCTAAAAGTAGATTCGTAAAGTTAAAGGATTGGAAAACGGTATGAAAAAAATTGCGTTAAAAAATATAATGTTATAAGAATAATAATAACAATTTCAAATATGAACAATTTTCAAATTTTTGTCACCGATCTTCCTGAAACTTGTTGATACCTCAATCGACATGTCAGGTAATCTAAATAACAATAAATTAACTAAAAAACTTTATTATTAACGGCTAAAACTTCACGGAAAGAAATATTATTATAATATTTAAGAAAATCTTCACGTACCCAGCCGTAAACCTTGCTGGACTGTTTTCGATGGGCCACCCTGTATATATGGTAAATAGCCGATATGCCGTTATGAGCTTTCTTACACCCTGTATCATGTGGGGTGACGTTTCATATTTACTCTACAAAGCTGGCATTTCAAAAGGCCTTTTTCACTGTATGGGGACAAAATTAATCCAAAATATTCCTTCTTTCACATGGTCATAGTAAAAACCGTCCATTACCCTTTTATATGAAGACAAACGAATCTTGATTTATGCCACTCAAAATTTAGCTCTAATTTATCATGAAAATATCACACGTCGGCCAAATTTTCCGACAGTTTTCGAATATCACGTACGCGATAAAATATTAAATCCGTTTTAAAACCCATTAAGGAATTGTTTTTGGAAAAAAAAGCGGGTGGGAGTATAAAAACAATATTTTTAGGTGTTTTGAATCAGTAGGTCAAAGGTAAAGGGTTTATGTAGGAAAAAAACAAGGGTTCTGACAGATTTTAATTAAAAAAAGTTGGATGAACAATAAGTATTTCTACACGGTCTTACGGAAAACTGCTTATTATACAGGGTGGTCCATCGAAAACAGTCCAGCAAGGTTTACGGCTGTGTACGTGAAAATTAAAAAAAAACCTCGGACCCATAAACTTGTGTTTTCAGAGGGACACGTTTCACTATTAATTTCATCCCTGTAACCTCAACTCCCCTAGCGGGGGCGGCTACTGCCCTTGTTTTTTCAAATGGGAATAGGTATGTTGTGATACATCTTTTTAAAGGGCATTAAATTCTCTTTAAAATGGCGCTTGGTCTTATAAATTTGAGCTACGCGCCGCCGAGCAAGGGAATTTGAAACCTTTCACTGCACCTCTTATCAAGTACATAGGTTTGTGCGCATTACTAATGAATGTCAACAAATTACACCAGATGTTCACAATGTCGGAGAACACTTTGAACAGTTGTTGTACTATTGTATGGAGATGAATGGTGGACATTTTCAACATTTAATAAGATAACATGTAAGTATTACTCAATAAAATTACATTTTTTAAAACGCAATTTCTCGGCGGCGCGTAGCTCAAATTTACAAAACAAAGCGCATTTTTTAAGGGAAATTTAATTCCCTTTAAAAAGATGTATCACAACATAGGTACCCATTCCCATTTGAAAAAATAAGGGCAGTAGCCGCCCCCGCTAGGGGGGTTGAGGTTACAGGGATGAAATTAATAGTGAAACGTGTTCCCTGAACACACAAGTTTACGGGTCCGAGGTTTTCTTTAATTTTCACGTACACAGCTGTAAACCTTGCTGGACTGTTTTCGATGGGCCACCCTGTATTTAAATTATGCTTTATTTTTTTTAAATTTACTGTTTAAGAATGAGTTAGAGACCAACACTTGTATCATGTATCAATGTATCCGTTAAAACTGTAATAATCGCAACCGTTTTAAAGCCCTATTAGAGTCGGCAATTTTTTCTCTTGCGCCTGCAATGGCAATTATAATTGCACGGAATCATGCGCAGTACACAGTTCTCGATCAGCTGGCTCAATTAGTTTTGCCAGAAATGGTTCTTGCGCCATTTCAATTGCCATTGTCACTGCAAATCTGGGTAGAGATGGATTATTCTGTTATTTTTAACTGTTTATTATTTGGTCGAAGCAGCTATGAACAGCTAAAACGGCTAATTAAACTAACTGGTACTTAAATTAGCAGTTCACATTCTTTATTAAGCATATGTACAACTAATTAATCGCAACTATTATTTGTAAGTAGCAGTAGCAGCTTTAATTGGTAATCAAACAGGTTTGTCCATCTCTAATTCTGGGGGTATTTTAGGGATTTCGACAGTACCAACTGCTGTTCAGACTATTGGCAATGCACCAGCTGATCGAGAACGATTTACTGCGCATGAATACGTGCAATTATAATTGCCGAATCGCTTTCACGCGGTGACTTTATAAAATATGCAAATATGCGACTTATACAAGTTCTGCGTTTGGCAACATCGATTGCCTTCTAGCAACTGCCGCCATGCGTAGTGTGATGGTGGTCCAGGTGTTGATTTCTCAGTCGATAAATAAGTCCTAAAAACCTTAAAGCCAGTATCCAAAAATATCTTCCTAAGGAACGTAAAAAGAATTACAAAAAAAAAAACAAAAATAATCTGCGTCGTTAGCTTATTTTTGTTTCGTAAAAATGGCCATTTATGTTTTAATTAAATTTACGGGAGCAAAAGGCCAGGTTTGCCTAACCCTCGTCTCTAAAGTATGACGGTCACATAATTTACTGACCTGCTGCTAGCGTTGCCGGTTCTACCGAGATCGGGAAACTTAAGTAAAAGTTTTACCTTTTGCGTAGCCGGGGCTCTGGAGTGGCAGAGCAAGGGAGCGGGGATCGGATCTGACCGCGACCGTTGTTTTTCTTCCTATTACTTTTGGTAACAGCTCTATGATCACAACTGTATTTTTCTAGTGGCAAAATCTCCGAATTACCTCCCTCGCGGTATTTTTAACTCAGTTTGGCAACGCCGTAAATTTGTGACGGTCATGGCGTAGGTGCTAGCGTTGGCTCATTCCAGCATCCCTTCATTTGTTTCGTCGGGCGATAATTAGGGTTAATTAACGACATTTCGACGACATCGCGTCCAACGTAATTCCGAATAAATGAAAGTACAGTGAGAAGATATTGTCCTAGTCCACCTGGTGAATCCTTATTTGAAATTTTGATTTTTGTTCTGCAAACAAAAAGACGATTAATTTTGGATCGTTGAGGTGTAAGTTTCATTTAAACTTTCTTACCGTGTCTTCGCGTCATAATTCAATACGAAATTAATTTGATAAAGTCTCGAGGTGGCACCGCAGCTTACCGCAACTATTTTCAGTTAATTTGACAAAGTTGTAGAAACAAATCCCCAGACACCTGCAGTGAAACCGACTCGATGATGCTCGACGATAATTGTTTCCGACCCCTTAAGGAATAACATTTGCTCGGCGAATTTTAAGGGATGAGAAGTATTATATTTAAAACGTTTAACATACGATAGATATTCCCAGAGAACGCAAGCATGCTCTTCGGCTATATTGGCCTATATCGAAAGGAGGGCCATTCGTCTGATCGGAGACCACGACAAAGAACCTCGAAGACAGGTTGGTGATTTTAATCTCTTTTACAGATACAATTTCCATTGAAATGAGACTAGAGCGACGAATAGCGAAAATACACGACGAACCGCTATTGTCCATCCATATGTGGTTCAGCTTAGTACTCCTAGAACGTCATCGTTTAATAATTCCTTCATCTGGAGAACCTCAGGGACCTTCCTGAGGTGTTTCCCAACGAGCCCTGTCTCAGTGCAGTTGGCCCAACGCCCCAAATCATGATATTTGTGAATCTATAAGAAGAGTGATCATTCACTTGCATTTAAGAGGCCAAGATGCTTCCCAAATCACTGACAGTGTTAACAAATCGAGGTATACAGTTCGAAATATTATTAAATTGTACAAAACAACTGGATCTGTGACTCAAAAACCCAGAACTGGAAGTCTCCCGCGTTATTCCAATACCAATTTAAGGGGTCTTAAAACGGATAATCAACGAAAATCGGCGTGCTAATTATAACGAATTGAAAATATTATGGAATCAGGCCAGGACCACAAAAATGTTTTTAAGAGCAACTTGTCACCGAGCTGCCAAAAAACTGGGATTTAAAACTTACAAGTTCAGCTTAAATTATTTTTTTATTATTCGTTTTCAACTCAATAATTCTGGGCAAAAGAAAAGCCCTTACTGAAAAAAATTCAGACGAAAAACAGACTAGCGTGGGCCAAAGAACACAAATTATGGTCTCCGAACCAATGGAACTCCATTAGTTGGAGTGATGAAGCCAGATTTGCAGTATGCGTTGGTGATAGTAGGAGTCGTATCATAAGAACTAAAGAAGAAGCATTTCAGAATGACTGTCTTACAAAAAAAGTTAAATTTTCGGCTTCTGTTATGATTTGGGGATCCATCTCAGCAAGTGGACACTCTGTGGAAGGTATTATAAAAGCTGATAAGTACATTAATGTGCTTCAAAATAACTTAACACCCCAAATTGAACAAATGCGTTTAAACAATATTGAATGTATCTTCCAACAAGATGGCGTCGCTTGCAGTACGGCTAAACAAGTAAAAGATTGGATGTTAGAAAACAATATTCCAGTTTTAAAATGGACGTCGAGTAGTCCAGATCTATAGCCGATTGAAACCTTGTGGCATATCATAAAGGAAAAGCTCAAATCGAATCCTGCAAGAACCGTTCCAGAATTGCGAACCCGTCTCCAAGAAATTTAGAACAGTTTTATATCAGATGATTGACACCATTCGTTGATACTATGCCAGGACGTGTCGAGGTAGTAATCAGCCAAAAAAGGCGATTTAACGCATTGGTGATTTGCTGCTATTTCGTTTCGTTGATTTTTATTAATCGACAGTTTTTTTGGATTTATAAGATATCTTTTTCTCTGTTGTAGTATTTCAGGCTAATATTAAATAAAAATATATGTTATCAGAAATATATTTTAGTTTTAATACGATTTCGCTAATATGACAAATTTCATAAAAAAAACGTAGTTTTGATAGTTGGGCCAACTTCACTGAGACAGGGCTCGTATAACCTCCAACGATACGAAACCGAGTTGAATCGCTGTATTCGCACAGCGCATTATGAAATAAATCATAAATCTCTCAAAAGGGAAGTCTGCTAGATGGGACAATGAAAAGTAAATAATTATTAATTGCACAAAACGGTCAACATAAAGTAACTGTAAGCAGAAATTATAAGTTTAAAATAATTCATAAACAGATGTATACACTCCGAAATCAAATTCTGAAACACCGTATTTTCCAATTACCAACTCAGGAATTTGTTCAGTTTTATATATTCCATAGTTTGGAGCGATTTTTTTTCTTTTTTACTAAACTATATGTATATAAAGCTTGCTGGAAAATCTCCAGGAATTAAATTATATATTTCGTGGCTAAAGTAAGTATTGGTTTTCCGTAACGAGATTTTATTCCGATATCGAGCGAAATGGACCGGAAAAATAATAGAGCGAATTGTTTTCAGGGATTTGTATGAAATAATTTTGACCATAAACTAGAGTACTATTATTAGATTATTTTTCTATTTGGGTTTCATAATGTATGAAATGCAAAAAAATTGAATAACCTGCCACTTTATGAAACTGAATTTTTTTTTATGTTGGCAGCAAGTAGGGTTCGAATTTTAGGCTTACTTCGATTTTGTTGAAATTAGTTTTCTAGGCATTATGGATTCGACAAAATTTTTTTATAGAAAACTTTAAAATACTTTAACCTTGCAAATAGATCATTTTTACTAGATATTTATCTGATATACTCGGAAATATATAACATGCTGACGGTGTCCGTCAACTAATTTCTAGTCACAACTATAAAACAACATAACCTAAAAATAATAGAAATATCTTCCAGTTAATGTTCTATTTCTAAAGTTTTATTCAGTAAAGTACTATTTTTATTTTTAATTCAATATAGTATTATACATATTACTTTATATATACATAGTTATAGTTACTGTAGACATTTCCTGGGCATTACCTAATTTTCATTCCATAAGACATTATCTTAGAGTACCTACGCGTTCAATCCAGAAATCGACCCGCGAAGCGGGGAGTTTTGCTAAAGCGCAATAAGTGCTCTAATTGTCTTATGAACCGTGTATTTTATAATACTTTTTCTCTTTGGGTCTTTAAAGTCTAAAGAACTTAAAAAAATATAGTAGATTTTTTCCATTTGAATTAATATTTTCTTTTTGGGTTGGCAATACTTTTGCAATTTCATAAAATGTTACAAGTATCCAATATGCCATGATAGGAATTGAACACAACAAAGCTTCTCCCCATCCGTCATAATTAAAAATAAATATATTATTAAAGTTGATAAAAATGAGTCAGGAATACGAGAAATTGCAGAAAATAATGTAGAAAAACTTTTAGAAAGAATATGCAAAACTTTGAGTTATGGTGCGAGCAGAACAAAGTTTAAAATATTGAACAAAATAATAAATAATACTACTGAACACACTTATGTGTTGAGACGGAATCTGACAGGAATAACAATTAATGCCCAGGAAATGTCTACAGTAACTATAAATATGTATATATAAAGTAATATGTATAATACTATATTGAATTAAAAATAAAAATAGTACTTTATTGAATAAAACGTTAGAAATAGAGCATAAACTGGAAGATATTTCTATTATTTTTAGGTTATGTTGTTTTATAGTTGTGACTAGAAATTAGTTGACGGACCCCGTCAGCATGTTATATATTTCCGAGTATAGGTATTTCAGATAAATATCGAGTAAAAATGATCTATTTGCAAGGTTAAAGGTTAGTATTGTAAAGTTTTCTATAAAAAATTTTTGTCGAATCTATAATGCCAAGAAAAATCAAAGTAAGCCTAAAATTCGAACCATACTTGCTGTCAACATAAAAAAAATAAAATTTCAGTTCCATAAAGTGGCAGGTTATTCAATTTTTTTGCATTTCATACATTATGAAACCCAAATAGAAAAAGTTAATTATCCCGTCGCGAAATAAATAATTACAATGTTCGAAAGTAGTTGTGTCACCCTCCTGAAAACTAACTCCGCTAAAACGTCACATTATGCACAAATATATTTCTCTTTATAAATTATTTATAAAGTCTTACCACGAGCGCTCGGAGCCTTTAATTAGACCTAAAAATTGAAGGAGGACAAGTAAGTCGGAGCGCGTGAGGCGTGGGAGCCGAAATTAAAGCGAAATGGGGTCAAAAAGTTGTCACTAAATTAGGCCGTTCGCCATTTTCAATTTGTTTATGTCACTTGTGTACTTTAGTGTAAATAATTTGCAAATATCTTGCAAAATGCAAGTTATATTTAATTTTTTTTTTGAAATTCATTTATTCATAAAATTGTTTAACAGAAAAATAAATTCTTAGACTAGATCCTTCAGTCAGTGTTCGAGACACTGGTAACAAGGATAACACTTAAAACGTTGTACACACCTCAACAACTTTTGACACTATACAAAGCCCAGATTCGACCATCGCTAGAGTACTGCTCTCATGTCTGGAGCTCTGCACCCAAATATACTCTTCGGCTACTGGATTCCATCGAAATAAGGGCCATTCGTCTGATTGGAGACCACGAGCTGACGAAGAACCGCGACAGCCTAGAACATCGAAGACAGGTTGGGGATTTGACTCTCTTTTACAGATATTTTCATGGAAGATGCTCTTTCCAGTTCAAGTTTTCATCTAAAACCAATCCCAGGTACTTTATTGATGGGACTATCTCGATATTAGCATTAGCATAGTACCATCGGAACGTGTTAGAGGTGGAATAGTTGATTTGGTAAAATTTTGGCTGACGGTCTTTGCAACTGACCAAAAGGACCTTGATCCGTTTGGACTGTCAAGAAGTTTGTTTTTGATCCTCACGTTATGGGCTTCTTTGCTTTGATCTATTGTTAGCTTACATTGGTTTCGAGCGGTAATAAAGATGGTACGATTCTCAGTGGTAGGGTTTTTATACGCCACTGTCGGTATGCTAGATTTCTTGATCTGACAGCACGCTTATAATCCTTGCTAAATCAGGGCTTGCCGTTGGAAGGGCGTTTTTTGGAGGAGGGGATAAATGCTTCCATGCTAGTTAGAATGACGTCGGAGACCTCCCCAGCACAGATGGATGGATCGTCAGGAGAGAAGCATATGCTCATCCAAGGAAAAGTGCGAAAATGGTCTTTCAGGTCTTCCCACTTGGCTTGCCACTTGGAGCATGATGCTGTAGCCCCCTCTTAATCCAGGACTGCTTGCTTGGACGCCCCTGCTTTGCCAAATTTAAGGAATTCGAGCCACTCTATACTACGTAATAAATTTGCACTTAATAAACATAACTTAGGACAGACAAACTCATTTACAACTAAACTAGAACTTCGACGTCCGTCGGTCCTTTACAAATCCATCCGAAATTAATTTCACAAGTTGCCGGAACCAAACCTTAAACGAATAAGAGGCATAAACCTACGAATTCCAACAATTTTCCGAATTCCCGAGGGACCAATACAACGGTTTCTAAATTAAAAGGGATTTTCGCGCAGACAGTCTAACAAGGGTCCCAGATCCAGAAACATTACTATTTGTCAAATTGTGATATTGTATTTTAGTGCGTCGAGGATGGGTTTTCCCCATTTCGTACGATAGTTTCGGCATCCTTTATGTTCTCTGTGAATTTGTCTATTAGGATTTGGGTGTCCGTTGACGGAGGTTTAAAAACTATATGTATACAAGGTGATTCACGACGAGCTTGCATTAGAACTTTATGGAGAACTACTGAATATATCTTTCTGAAACTTTGGGGATTTAGGTTTATCGATATGCTCTCTTGAACTAACATATTCACATGTTTTTGTCATTTCCGGTTATACCGGAAGTAGCTGCCAACTTTCGTTTTTTAAATACAACATGGTAGGTAATTTTTATTACATTTTTCGATTAAGCGTTAAATACTAAGCACATTTTATAGAACATGTTTTTGTCAGGCTCTGTTCGTTTTTCAGATATCAGGACTTTTTGTAATTATTTGGCAAATGCATGACGATGAAATAATCCATATAATTTTTTTACCTTAGCTCTTGGACTAAAATTTTTTTCACACCGAATAGCTAGAAGATCATCAAGTCTTAGAAATATTTCAAATTCGTCAGAAAAGGTACAGGGTGGTCACAATTCAAGCTTAATTTTGAAGGAATTCAACCATTAAAAACTTTCTTATTTTAAATGGAACACCCTGTATATTTTTGTTTCATTTGATGGCAAATTAGTTGTTCTTTATAAATAGTATTTACTGTCCTATACCTATATCAACGCGTTTTCTCAAAAAATCCAATTTTATTCCGAAAATACTAGTTGTTCAAGTGTGCTATGGAAACAATTGTACTTAGGGGCTATTTACTGATGTCTATACGGAGGAAAAGTGATTGATTGCTTGAAAATACAACTTTCTAAAGCGTTTCTTAATTCAATTAATAAATAAAATGCAGTTGATTGTTTTAAATTTAATGGTTTAAATATTATTTTTTTTAAAATAGCAAGGCAGCAAGTTCATAAACTTTAAATTCTTTAATTAAAAATGTGTTTGAAAATTATATCTAATATCTTTTGAATTTACGTTTAAAATATGTTCGAAATGATTGCCATTTACTTCCAAGCATTTATGTATTCTTTTCATCATACTATTTCTTGTAGCATTCCTATTTCTTGTGCAGTTAGAGATTGAAATGCTGCCCTCACCCTTTCAATTAGATTTTCTTTCAGTATCTCTTCAGTACATCAGTATACAGCCCCTAAGTACAATTGTCCATCCCCAAAGTTTCAGAAACATATATTCAGTAGTTCTCCATAAAGTTCTAATGCAAGCTCGTCGTCAATCACCCTGTATATACGGGAAGATGTTATAAAATCGTAAACACGAAGGGAGGGTGACATAATTCTAAAGGTCGTTTAAATCTAAGTAAGTAAGTAAAAAAAATTCATCTATTTTGGAAATTTATATCTCGCTTAGTGGCTGATATATTAGTTTGAATTTTGAATATGTTTTTAAGCCATTCTTTCCCTTTCGACCTGTCCAGACCGCGGAAGGGTATGTTTTCAGAGAAAAAAGTTGTGAATTTTCTAGTACGACCCTGCACGCGACGATTTCACCCCTACCGACTGACGCACAAATAAAATACTTCTAGACTTTTAAATAAAAAACTAATCATTTTTTCGACATCTACGTACCGAACTTAGTATATAAGAATATTTTGAAGATATTTCGTGAGATGAAATTTTTCGAAAATTTTTGAAGGGGTATGTATGCTTTTTTCTGATTTTTCGTCATTTTTGTTATGTTCGGTTCGAAGTAGTTTAACATATTTAAATTTGTCCCATTTCCCGGTGAAATATATGTTATTTTATACGAAATTTTCCTTGCTATCCGAATACGGGAATATATTATAAAATCGTAAACACGAAGGGAGGGTCACATAATTCTAAAGGTCGCTTAAATCTCTTTCTAAGCTATTATATTTTTTGAGTGGTACTTTTCCAGAAATTGCATTCCAAAGATGGAAGTAATCAGTGCCTTCTAGACGGTACCTCTGCCCCTGGTACAGATCTCCGATAATATTAAACTATTATTTACTGATTGACAAATTGACACGCTGTATACCTCTTGTGCACATTCACTCATCATTTCAGCCAATTTCAATGTTTATTTATATAAAGAAGATAACTTACTAAATCAATATTGTATTGAATAAAATAAACAATTTCCTGCAAATGTTGAAAACGTTTTGGAATTTAATAGTTTAAATTAAGAGTTTCGTTCTCGTTTACCCAGATAACCAGTAACAAGGGTCCAAAATTTGGAATTAGCCCTGTCGGTCTAACCACCTTGTTGCTTTTAGTTGTGAAATATAATTAGTCGACCTGTTTCCTGCTATTCTGGACCTTCCAGTTCAGTTGAAAAATCTATTATATGTCACTGTTATGTAGGTATTGATTGATATCTCGCTTGCTTTTCCCGTAACACCTTCATCTCTTCTTAAAACTCTTTGTTGGTCCTTTTCGGTAACATGCCCTTTTTCCAATTGATTATTATTTATTTACCTATTACTATATATCTTCGGAATTGATATCTATTGGAAATGATGCTATAAGGAGGAATTTATATTACCCTATTTTATCTTCAATAGAAACGTCGGCACACCGTGAATTATTAATGTTTATAGCTTCATTGATAATACGGCCATGTCTTTCTCCATCCCAACACGTAATTCAGCAGCCAATAATATCTACGTAGAAATTATTACTATCATTCGTAAAAATTAAAAGCTTAAGACCTTAAGGGATGGTTGCAGCACAATCACGTACAGGACGGAATTTTATTAGATATAGTTCACACACAGCACAGACACCCTTCAGACGCGGCTGCAAGGTAGTGTCGGGCTAGCAACATTGTGGGGAAAGACCATCAATATCATCCGCTCTGAAGGAGGGGATCCGCCTCAGAAGGAGACGAGCCGACCGACTAAAACTCACCGTCTGAGTCAGGCATGATACCTGTAACTCCTTTTCACTTAGACGTGTTATTTTTGTTTATCATCAGTATGATTTTTTAGGTTAAGCCTTGAAGCGTTTTATCGAAAACTCCGAAATTGTGTCAATTTGGAGGTCTCGATGTATGACGTGAGTTCTGGTATATCTAGGTGTATTCAGTATTATTTTAAGTGCCATGTTCTGTATTACCTGTAGTCTTTGTAAGTCCTGCTTACCCAGTGTGCACCATGTCGGTGCATCAATCAATCAATCAATCGGTTAATCAAATAAGCAAGTCTTAAGAGCTCCGTTAACATATTGGTTATAGAGGTAGAGGGGTAGTTATTGTAATTGTTTACAGAGGCGTATAGTGTGCGCGTAGTGTGCGTGTACCCTTATTTTATACAGAACAAGTTCTTAAATAATTTGCGGTGTGGATTTAGGGAGTGATCCAGTTTTTGGGCATTCTGTGTTTTTGATGCGGCAGTCTGTGTATGTGTGATGAGGCTTGTCGTTTTTGGGCAAGTTAGCCTTGGTGTGATATTTCGCGATTATTTTATCGAGAAACTCCGAAATTGTGTCAATTTGGAGGTCTCGATGTATGACGTGAGTTCTGGTATATCTAGGTGTATTCAGTATTATTTTAAGTGCCTTGTTCTGTATTACCTGTAGTCTTTGTAAGTCCTGTTTACCCAGTGTGCATCATGTCGGTGCTCAGTATGTGAGCACAGGCCTGATGAGCACTTTGTACATTATGACTTTGGTCCTGGTTGTTAGCTTGCTCCTACTGTTGAGCAGCGGGTATAGAGTGCTCAGTTGGGCGTGAGCCGTCTTTCTCCTGTAGGCTGTATTTACTTTCCAATTGAGGCGTTTGTCGAAGTGAAGTCCCAAGTATTTTACGCTCGGGCTCCAATCGATTGGTTTGTTTCCTACAGTGACCCTGCCTTCCGGTCTTCTGAACCTTGATGAGTTCTTGGTAAAGTAAATTGCCTGTGCTTTTTCTGGATTGATTTTTATGAGCCATTTTTCCAGAGTAATGATGTTTTCTTTTAGCGCCAGCATTATTCGTTTTGGGTTTCTTGATGTCACTGCTATGGTTGTGTCATCAGCGTATATGAATTTTTCGCAAGACGGATGCATTGGGATAAATTAAATTCAAATAAAACTTAAGGGGGAACTTGGTTATACGGGGGTTATCAGAAAACGTCTTACGTGAAACGCGCAGATGAGGAGAACGTTTAGAGTTACCTATTATTTATTAAGCGCACAACGGACGGACGTTTCGAGCTACCTACTCCACTCATATCATGGTATAATGTACGTACGTTCCGCTTGAAAAAAATTCCTTTGTGTCTTTAATTATCAATTCGGCGACACATCGAAGACAAGGGTGTGGCAATTTGGCTCGTGTTTCCCAACGAATACTAGCACCAGCGATTCAGAACCAACGTGAATCGCTTTATGCACCCACGCACCACTCAGGATGTTTCCTTTAGTGCTTGTGTTTGATCATGAAAATAGAAAAAAAAAACATTATACAGGGTGTCCGGGAACATGTGGGAAATCTCCCGGATATGAAGAAAACACGTGAAAAGAATACTATAGGTTCATATAAACTTCTTTCGTATCGGCCTCCTCTTCGGAGATACGGGCTCCCAAAGAGCACCAATGGAATCAAGTTTTTTACACATAATTATTGAACCACCTGGTATATTTCAATTATTTTTTAATATGATGTATACCAGGTAAGACCCGTCAAATTACTACCCAAGAAACTGTTGTGAATTACTCACAGCTGCAGGGACGGACTAGCTGTAACACTCATGGGCCCATTTTTTTACGCCCTGTATGATGAGAACTTTGGACAATGTTTTTTACATACCTTTAACTATTGGCTAAAAATTAAGTTCTCTTCATTCATGTCGCTAATCCTAACCGTTTTCGAAAAAACGTCATTTCATATACATCATGTATTTGGCGTATTTCAATAAAAGATGCATCTTTGTTACAACCAAACGTTCCAATTTCAAACTTCCGCTTTTTCATATTTAACCCGTGAGAAGTTAGGGGGCTCAGTTTAAATAAAATGACGTTTTTTCGAAAACGGTTAGGATTTGCGACATGAATGAAGAGTACTTAATTTTTAACCAATAGTTAAAGGTATGTAAAAAACATTGTCCAAAGTTCTCATCATACAGGGCGTAAAAAAAATGGGCCCATGAGTGTTACAGCTAGTCCGTCCCTGCAGCTGTGAGTAATTCACAACAGTTTCTTGGGTAGTAATTTGACGGGTCTTACCTGGTATACATCATATTAAAAAATAATTGAAATATACCAGGTGGTTCAATAATTATGTGTAAAAAACTTGATTCCATTGGTGCTCTTTGGGAGCCCGTATCTCCGAAGAGGATGCCGATACGAAAGAAGTTTATATGAACCTATAGTATTCTTTTCACGTGTTTTCTTCATATCCGGGAGATTTCCCACATGTTCCCGGACACCCTGTATGCAGAACTACGTAATCCGAGCTGAAAACAAAATATAAATAATTGAGTGTTGTTTCAATTCTATTTACGTTCGTTCAAAAATTTATTTTAATACCAAAGAAACACATTTCAACAGAATGGCCGAATGACACGATAAAAACGGAAAAATGTAATCAAAACAAACAAGTTATTTTGTTCCATATAAATGCAACAAAAAAAAATAGACAATTTGTTTGAGTAATTTCAGCTAGTTCCGATTCATGTTCATGGTTTTATTCGCTTGTTGGTATCTATGTTTGTACAAACCGGAATAAATTCTCAAAAATTGTTTTTAAAAGGAATGAAAACCTGTACAAGGTGTCCCATTTTCGACACTTTCATAGGGTATCTCGGTTATTGTTCGTGCTATCAAAAAAGTAATGTAGTAGGCGTCATGTGCTCTTTTTGGGTCAAACTTAAAATGGTAAAATCAAAATTTGAAAATTTTCGCTCGCTTAGATACGGGGGAAAATCAACAAATTGACAATTCCTAAATTACCCTATATTTTCTTAGTTAAAAGAGATACAGAAAAATGTTTTATACATGAGTTTATTTATAATGATTGTTGAATAATCTACCGTTTTCAGAATAAGTATACGGGGTCAGGTAAGAAAGTTATCGGACCCGAACACACCTGTATATTTTAATCGAAAAAGATAACATTTTAAACTCTCTTTTCAAATTTATAACACACCATGGATGATAGATATCATACCAAATTTTTCAAAATGTTGATAAGTATTTATCACAAATGAATATGTAAAAAATGAAATTGACGTTAAATGTTAATAACAACTAGAATGTCAACATAGTTGTGTCTAGGATATTAGTTTTTATTTCATGGCCTACTTTGGTTTAAAGTAATAAAGTTTAATAAATGGCCTAGGAAACCAATATCATCCATGGTGTGTTATATATTTGACAGGAGAATTTAAAATAGTATATTTTTATATTAAAATATACAGGGTGTTCCATTTAAGAAATGAGGATAGGTCCGATAACTTTTTTACCTGACCCCGTATACATATTCTGAAAACGGCAGATTATTCGACGATCAATATAAAGAAACTTCTGTATAGAACATTTTTCCATATCTCTTTTAACTAAGAAAATATAGGGTAATTTTGAAATTGTCAATTTTTTGATTTTCCCCTGTATCTCTTAAACGAGCGAAAGTTTTTAAATTTTGATTTTACCATTTTAAGTTTGACCCAAAAAGAGCACATCACACCCCTACATTCCTTTTTTGATAGCACTAACAGTTACGGAGATACCCTATAAAAGTATCGAAAATACACAATTTTAGTTATTTATGGGAGTTAGGCGCAAAACTCAAAAAATGATCGATATATTTACTAAATTTGATGTTTGGACGTTTTAAAACGAACATGACAGACATTTTAGTAAATTGATAGAAATTCTCCAACATTAAAAAACCCTCAGAAAAGAACCATGTATTATTTAAATTTGTGGTATAATTGATTGAAGTCCATTTATATTGATAATTAGACAGGCAAAAATGTACAAAACATTGCTTTAACTAAACTTAACAACTAAACAAGAACTTGTAGCACTAGGATGGAACATGACTACTTGAGCCCCGCTGGCTTCATCTATTAACTTGCTGTGCGTCAATCTGGGAGGAAGTATGTCTTGGCATAACCACGTTGTGGCAATCGCCAAGCTGGCTTCTCAGAAGCTTGGTGTACTCTTCCGAACCAGAAAGTTGTACACACCTCAACAACTTCTGACACTATACAAAGCCCAGATTCGACCATCACTAGAGTACTGCTCACATGTCTGGAGCTCTGCACCCAAACATAGGTACTCTTCGGCTAGTGGATTCCATCGAAAGGAGGGCCATTCGTCTGATTGGAGACCACGAGCTGACGAAGAACCTCGACAGCCTAGGACATCGAAGAGAGGTTGGGGATTTGACTCTCTTTTACAGATATTTTCATGGAAAATGCTCGGCTGACCTTGCCCTCTTAAGTCCGCCCAGAGCGGCGAATATCAGAAATACACGACGAACCACTGCCGCCCATCCATATGTGGTTAAGCTTAGTACTCCTCGAATTTCATTATTTAAGAATTCTTTCATCTGGAGGTCTTCATTCTTATGGAGCGGTCTTCCCGAGGTCGCTTTTCCCAACGAATATAACCTCCAACGATTCAAAACCAACGTGAATCGCTTTTTGCGCACACGCACCACTCCCAGAGTGCCCTAAAGGATTTTTCCAATAGTGCTTTTCCAATCGTCCATTTTCTCCCAGGGATTTGTTTAACAACTATGTTTACTTCCATGATATTTCAGAGTACGCCGCTGTGTTTCATTAATTCGTACCCGTAAGTGGGTCTAGACCCGAAACAACTAAAGATGATGAATAAATGGGAATACATAAATCACAATGTTTTATCACGGTAGGTAACTAATTGTAACCTCCAGACAGCTTCCAGGATCATTACTAAACGTTCAGCAGGAGCCGATCTATTTATCGTCAGATTTTAAAAAGGGTAGATTTATTAAAATTTCTCGTCGTCAGAAGCTAAACTTTTATCGGATTTTATGACGTGAGTCGCAAATTAAGGGATAAACCGAACAAATACGGTTGTCGAATTTCCCAATTAACTTTCCTTTCTAACATCTTTGGCTCGTTTTAGTGCAAGCGCAATTTTCCATATTTTATATAAATAAATATAATATACAGGGTACAACAAGTAAAGTGGCCTATTAGAAGTATCTCGAGAACTAAATGAGATGTTATTTTGAAAATTTGGCTGTGGCTATAAGAAATGGGTTTCTAAGTTTTTAAAATATTTTGCATTGTGCAGTGTTGCCGGATCATACCGAAAGTGGTAGCAACTGAGGAATTTTAAATAAATTACCCTATATATTATATATTTTTTGAAATCTAGGTAAAAATCTAGAACAGTTTTCTATATAATATCATATTCATTCCTATCTTTAAGAGTTTTTGAATTATAAATAATCTTGTGATTTTTTAACGCCATATCGGGACCTGAAAAGAAAATCAGATCTTTTTAGCGGTTACAGTTAGAAAGCTGAAATTTTGACAATAGTTTCACAAGACCATCGAAATTTTATAATTTTGAAAAGTATTTAACTAGTTTTATACAATTATTGCAAAAATCTTCTTTTTTTTAAATGGGACACCCTCGAGACGAGATCAAATTTTCTACCTAATGATATTAAGTGTTCCTATACCTATCTTCAACATTTTCGGACTTATAGCGAAATTTAAATATTATCTTATAAAAATATATTTTTTGGTAGTTGGCTGTGGAATGGATTCATAGAAACAAAATAATGAAAAATCCACTTGAAAAAAATGGTTAACCAATAAGGAATTTATTAATAAATAAATAAACAAAATGAAAATTACGCAACAACACCAATAAAATAACTAATAACTAAATTGGTTAAAATGCCCTCCCCGTTGACTCTTAAACATTCATGAATTGTGGTTATAACATTTGTCATCTTTCTTCCCCTTCTAGAGACCCCAGAGCTGTTCTTACTCGATTGTCTAAATCTTCCCTTGTTGTGACGGGTGTCTTGTATACTATTTCTTTAATCCTACCCCATAGATAAAAAATCTAAGGGGTAAGATCCATTTTTGGGAGTCATCAGGATGAAGTTCATTAATTTTTCTGCAAGTTCTAGATAAAACTCTACCCCATGAATATAAAATAAACTTAAAATCGTTAAGCTCGAATAATGTGAATTAGCCATTTTTAATTACAATAACACAGACATAACGTCAAATGGATTTTTCATTATTTTATTTCTATGAATCCATTCCACAGCCAACTACCAAAAAATATATTTATATAAGATAATTTTTAAATTTCGGTATAAGTCCGAAAATGTTGACGATAGGTACAGGAACACACAATATCATTAGGTAGAAAATTCGATTCCTCCATTAGCAAAGCATATCAAATACAGGGTGTCCCATTTAAAAAAACAGAAGATTTTTGCAATAATTCATCTCCCTCAGAAATATTCTTATGGAGACGCCCTGTATAAAACTAATTAAATACTGTTCAAAATTATAAAATTTCGAGGGTCTTGTGAAACTATAACCCCTAAAAAGATATGATTCTCTTTTCAGGTCCCGATACGGCGTTAAAAGAACACAAGATTATTTATAACTCAAAAACTCTTAAAGATAGGTATATGATATTATACAGAAAACTGTTCTAGACTTATACCTAGATTCCAAAAAAACTATAATTTTTAGGGTAATTCATTTAAAATTCCGAAGTTGCTGCCACTTTCGGTATGATCCGGCAACACCGCGTCATCCAAAATATTTTATAAACGCAGAAAACCATCATCTTATTGCCATAGCCAAATTTTTAAAATAAAATCTCCTTTAGTTCTCGAGATACTTCTAATAGGCCACTTTACTTGGTGTACACTGCCTCGGGTATAGTTTGTAACTACAAGTATTTTGTGTTAAAAAACGATACGGTACATAAATTAAATAGAAATTTTAGCAAAATTTTAATATATTTTGCATAAATGTAGAATCTTTATCGCGATAACGTGAAATATGCTCGAAACCTGAACTGTTGAATATTTGAAACTGTCTGCTTTGGCTGAAAAGTTGGAATGGAATTTATTGAATTGACTGTATTGATCAGTTTTGCATGCGGTTTTAAATCTAGCCCGCTCTATTTATTCAATTTGCGATTAATTTATCTGTTGGTTCGAGTTCGCAAGGGAATTAATTTCTATTGAATTTAATTAATAATTATTGTTCTTTCACATGCTGCAACAGTATATGATTAACGTGACCCCTATTGGCTCTCAAATTAGCCGTAAATTCTCTTAAGAGTAACAAAATTTTTCACGTTTGACAGTTACATGCGAAATTTTCCAATCATTTCCATCTGAGTTTCTCTTCTAATCGCTCAAAACTAATTATACCAAATTGTAAAAATACATAACAAAACGGTAAATATACGAAAAAAATCCTTCATCAGCACTTGTAATAAATCCAGTCGAATTGGCGTAACAAAATTCAATTCCTCTTTATTTATCGAACTACTAGAAAATCTACGAAATAGATGGAAAATTCGTGAAAATTTCATTAACGAGATTTCTGTAATTACCTTTCGTATATCTACGCTTTTAAATTGGCGGTTTATTTTTATTATTTTGTTTTATCTAGGAAACAGATTTTGTTAAAACTGTAGTGGAGTCGTTCTGGCGAAATAAACGTCGCGAAAATCCCTTGACGAAATCGAGCAATTTTTTTCCCCCAATCGATACAGTAGGAACCTCTCGACATTCTGACATGATTTGTAAGGGGCGCCGCAGGGGGGGGGCACGCCCGTAAACCGACAACGGATTTTCCTAAATAACTCAGCCAGTTCTGATGCTACAAAAAAATGTGAAGGGCAAAATTGAAGAGCTTGACAGAGCGCGTAAGCTCGAACAAACCTGATCCCGATATCTCAATGAGTTCGCGAATTATCGCGACTTTAAACTGCAGTAACAATAAAATTTAATTAATCATATCTCGAGAAGGGGCGGAGTTGGGGCATCAATTTTTCGCGAATCAACGGGTGACACCGAGTACTTTGATGGGCCGGAGGCTGGGGGTGATGGGGCAATTATAAGGGGAGTTATGGGGCGGGGGGGGGGGGGGGGGGGCGGGGGATATTACATAAATGCTAATAAGTAGTTTATTAATCGAGCTACGGGGATCAGGCCGGATTCAATTTGTTCATTTTTTTATCAGCTACGAGGGAGGATTGGCGAAAATTTTTCATTTTCGCAAATGCGCGCTTGTCGCGGCATACAAGAAATGGCCACTTTCTAATATCTCCGAAAATACTTTAGATATTATGTTCAATAGAACTACACATTTTAGTTAGAAAAGTTATTCAATTGTGTCCCTGCAAACATGTCCTGTGATATTTTTTACAAAAAAGATGGTACGCCACTGACATGTTTCCATGCGGATATTTTTTCTGGTTAGCCTGGTCAATTCTACATTTAACCCCCCCCCCTCCCCCCAAAACTCCCCTCCTAATTGCCCTACCACCCCCCAGCCTCCGGCCTATTAAAGTACTCGGTATCACCCGTTAATTCGCCAAAAATTAAAAAGATTAATTAAATTTTATTGTTACTGCAGTTTAAAGTCGCGATAATTCGCGAACTCGTTGAGATATCGGGATCAGGTTTGTTCGAGCTTACGCGCTCTGTCAAGTTTTCCATTTTGAAAATGCGACAATTTACCTGTACAATTTTGAAAAGATTCTGCAAAACATTTTCGGGACCGTTCCTTTTTTTTTAATTTGTAAGTGTCCCTTAAATGTCGAGAATTCATCCTCTCTGTTGGGCAATATACAAAAAATATACAAACAACATAAAACTCGTTAACCCACATGCCGTGAACCCTTTTTTGTATGTGGATTCCCGTTTAATGGGGACATGCAAGTCGGAAGTGCTATCTAAAAGGGATATTTTGACTGAAAGGGTTAGGTATTATGTAGTGTCATAAAAATATAACCGGGGGCTAATTAACGAACGTATTTTTAAAATTAAGTGAGAGAGACTTAGGGCCTTTAGGTATAGAACGACATTAGTCAACCTTAACACAAGTTTGTCAGTATATTAAAGTTCTCTTTAACTCTCTCATCTAAAGGAATAGAACTTTAAGAACGTGGTAATAGTAATATTCCACTTTTTTTTTATGATCAAACACAAGCACTATAGGAAAAATCCTTTAGGGCACTCTGGGAGTGGTGCGTGTGCGCAAAAAACGATTCACGTTGGTTTTGAATCGTTGGAGGTTATATTCGTTGGGAAAAACGACCTCGGGAAGGTCGTTCCACAAGGATGAAGTCCTCCAGATGAAAGAGTTCTTAAATAATGAAGTTCGAGGAGTACTAAGCTTAACCACGTATGGATGGGCGGCAGTGGTTCGTCATGTATTTCTGCTATTCGCCGCTCTGGGCGGAATTAAGAGGGCAAGGTCAGCCGAGCACTTTCCATGAAAATATCTGTAAAAGAGAGTCAAATCCTCAACCTGTCCTCGATGTTCTCGTCTGTCGAGGTTCTTCGTCAGCTCATGGTCTCCAATCAGACGAATGGCCCTCCTTTCGATGGAATCCAGTAGCCGAAAAGTATGTTTGGATGCAGAGCTCCCGACATGAGAGCAGTGATCGAATCTGAGCCTTGTATAGTGTCAAATGTTGGTGATAGGTGTACAACTTTTTGGTTCGGAAGAGTACACTAAGTTTCTGAGAAGCTACCTTGGCGATTGCCACAACGTGGTTATGCCAAACATATTTCCTCCCAGATTGACGCCCAGCAAATTAATAGATGAAGCCAGTGGGATTGCGTGTCCGTCCATGACTATATCAGGTACTGTAATGTAAAATGTTTTGTAAGGTTAAGGTTAAGGCTACCTTAACTAAGGTCTAACTTAAGGTAAAGTTCAAATATCGACCCTGACGGGGTTATTACCCCCACCCCCACGTAGTTATGAAGAATTATTAACAAATTTGGTGTGTCAGCGTATAGAAGCGTTATTTGTAATAAAAGTTACGTAAAAACATGGTGAAAAAATCCAAGCATTTATAATAATAAAACATGATTCTTTCGGCGTCAAGATATCGCATAAAAAATATTATATCTCCTTCTGTTTTCCAGTTTTATAAAATTTCCTCGGTCTTCCGGCAACAGGTGTATGTTATAGCAAAATAAAGCGACCTCTTATTTTTGAACGGAATATATGAATATGAAAAATATAAAATGGAAAGTAAATTTATATGAAAGTCAAAGGATTGTTACACGTACCTTGCGCTTATAAAAGAAAACGCCGGTTTTGAATAAAATGGTTCTTGCTAAATAATAATTTAAAAATAATACCCCTAAAAATATCAATTTACAAGCTGTAAACAAACGGGGGTAAATTAATAATCACCGGCTTTTTCGGTAGATGTCTCTCATTTATTATACATTTTTGTCGATAATTTGGAAATTTTCATCGTCCTAGGGCAACACTTTCGTATGAAAATAAGACAGTCGTATCAGGGAAATTCTCGAGGGAAAACTGCTTTTCTCCGCCTCGAGCTTCTGCGCGAATATTGTCGTGATATGGGAATTGAATTTTTTACGGATTTTTTATTTTCAGCTGGTTTGGGGCATTTATAACGGCGAAACTCTAAAAAAATCTTAGATCCGTTATTCTGATTTAGATTGCAAAACAAAATAAAATACGTCAATCAGTATATACAAATTTACCATTTTTACAATTGAGTGAGGTGTCAGAGTCAGATGAAATAATGTTTTCCTACGAAGCTTAGCTAGAATGTCTGCGCGTGTTAAAAGTAAAATATGTTAACGCTATATCGCAGTTTCTGTAGAACAATGACGCAACTGCAAACTATTAAAAATTACGATTGGGAAGAAGTTAAAAATAAGACAATAGAAGGTTTTAAATTGGTTAAGAGTTGGTTGGAAACTTATAAACTATCAATTAATTAATTATTTATTTTCGCACGGTTCTGATTTTGTCTTTCTCATGGTGATTATTGGTGAAGGATGGGCCCGAATAAAAAATTTCTTTCGGACAAAAGATGTTTATTTTTGGTCGGAGAATACGATACGCCAATAAAAAATATGGGGTTCTATTTGAAAATCTCAACTTACCCCCACCAGCGCGCGGGGGTTGAGGGGGTGCGGGGTGGTTTAAATTGCCAACTATTCCTCCTTCAAAACCAAATAACTTTTTCCCCAGACATTTTCCGCTGCAATGCGATGCATCGTGGTACCGACCGTTTTTCAACACCGTGTATATTAAAAATGTTAAAATGTTAAAAAATAAATGTTAAAATTAATTGTTCAGGAGAGACGAAAAACGAATGTCAAGTTTTATTATTAGGTTTAAATAAGGTGAAGAATAAGGTATTGAAAGTATAGGATTTCGTCACTGTTTTACCATATAAAGGAATTAATTAATGCAAAAGATATCCCAGTTGTTTATCCATTTTTGAGTAGATTATTTTACCATATTCCAAGGGATTTGTTTTACCAACACTTTTGTCTATTATCTTAAATGTATTCTAAATAAGCTCTTTGCTCAAACCGGGGTCCACAGACCCATAGGAGAGACCAGATATATATGCGGCTTTCTTCAAATTAAGCCCCACACAAAATAACTACGTGGAAGAAGAAATGAGAACTATCCTAACTACTCACTAAGAACATAATTTGCTGCAGCCAGTGATATATTATTCAGATTATTAAATACCAATATGGAAAATTATTATTTCCAGACCACCCGATGATTCTTATACAACCGACGCACATCTTCGCAGACAGCATGAAGTATCACGCCTCAACAAAGACCTGGAAGAAATGTTGGCTTGGGGTGACAGTAACCAAGTCGAATTTAACGCTAAGAAAACCCAGGCAGCAGTTTTCTCTAAAAAGGTTAACATTACAGAACCGGAAATAGTCATGGCCGGACACGCAATCCCGCTGTCTTCATCTATTAATTTGCTGGGTGTCAATCTGGGAGGAAATATGTCTTGGCATAACCACGTTGTGGCAATCGCCAAGATAGCTTCTCAGAAGCTTGGCGTACTCTTCCGAACCAGAAAGTTGTACACAACTCAACAACTTTTGACACTATACAAAGCCCAGATTCGACCATCACTAGAATACTGCGCTCATGTCTGGAGCTCTGCACCCAAACATACTCTTCGGCTACTGGATTCCATCGAAAGGAGGGCTATTCGTCTGATCGGAGACCACGAGCTGACGAAGAACCTCGACAGCCTGGAACATCGAAGACAGGTTGGGGATTTGACTCTCTTTTACAGATATTTTCATGGAAGGTGCTCGGCTGACCTTGCCCTCTTAATACCGCCCAGAGCGACGAATAGCAGAAATACACGATGAACCACTGCCGCCCATCCATATGTGGTTAAGCTTAGTACTCCTCGAACTTCACTATTTAAGAACTTTTTCATCTGGAGGACTTCATCCTTGTGGAACGACCTTCCCTAGGTCGTTTTTCCCAACGAATATAACCTCTAACGATTCAAAACAAACGTGAAACGCTTTTTGCGCACACTCACCACTCCCAGAGTGCCCTAAAGGATTTTTCCTATAGTGCTTGTGTTTGATCATAAAAAAAAGGGCGTATTTTTGTCTATATACAGTAGCACTTTAAAATACTATTTCGGATTGAATGGTACTACCAAGAAAAGGAAGCCCTCTCGATTGATAGGATGCAACCACCTGTAGACCGGATATTGGTATTTGATATTAATACCACCTGACAAGCATAGACTTTTTATTTCTTGAATAGATTTTTTTTTAAATTCAGATTATTGCTTATTAATTCTTTTTGGTTTGTGAGAACGAATAAGATTAAAATGAAAATTAATTTTACCTAAATTAGGAGCGGCTGGATGGTCCACAACAAAATTCTAGAATCGAAAGGGGCCCGCGGTGAAAAAAGTTTGAGAAACGCTGATCTAGATCATCGATTCTCAACCGTTTCGTGTTAAATAAATCTTTAGAAAAAAGATACACAAATCCCAAGTTAATAACATTTTGATCCCTTAATTTAACAACGTGTTTTTTTAATAATAGGATCACACACAAAGACAAACGAGATAATCCAGTGAAATTAGGTTTAATCCGGGATTTACATCTGCTTTGGATTAGATTATTTGTCAGTTGTCAACTCCGCGTTGCCGCAAAGCGTTTTTCGTTTTTCGCGGCGTGATTTAAGAGAAATCTGGTATTTTGGGGATGAAAAAATTGAGAACGTGTTGCGACAGAAATTAGTGACGTGGACGAGAAGGGTAAGTACGGGGAAATTACTTTATAAGGTGCCCAATTTTAGGAAGTTACTCTAGTTGGCATTGACCGTGAAGGAAAAAGTCTTTTTCCGAAAATCATTCGGAAATATTGACATTTTTGAAATAAAAAGTCTATATTTCCCTACACTTAGTCGTTGCTAGGCAACGGAAAATAACTGTTAGGAAATATTCATTTCCATACTGTAAGGAAATGATATTTCCTTACAGTTGTTAGTAGCCCGGCGAGACTGCTTATGGGGGGGGGTCGAAACACGTAAGAAGGCCTTGGAAGTGATGCTAAGCCTACTCTGCTCCATGCGCTCACAAGTAACCTACGTTTATCTATCTGTTTCACACCATTTAAGCGTCAATATCAGACTTACGTAGAGTTAATATGAAATGCCAAAAAGTGAGTGTTTATGCAGGCGACTTGATCATGGTCATATTTGTCTCACTTTACTGAATTAGGGAAGGTTGCTGCAGACAGAGACAGGCATAGAATGCGAACAGCACGAATTGTTAAACAAGCTAACTTCCTTCGTCTGGCGGGAATGGAAATCAAGCAACATCTGATGTGATTTAAAATGGTGGAGAAGACGCAGCATCTTTAAATTTCAAAAATAATATTTAATTTTCTAATCTTTTCACGAAAAACGTCGTTTCCTTTTTGGTGCAAGTGAGTAATTTGTAATTGAAATATTCATTTAGTCATCTTTACTGAGAGTAAGCATCAATAATAATTTCTTTTCCTAAATCATATGGTGCCCAAAAATATGCTTGGACTTGAAGCTTGAAATATTTGCTACTGACCTAAAGCCCAGTTGAAGATGGTAAAATATTTTATGTAAATTATGATTTACTTCCTATTTTTTAATAAAACTACTTACAAGCTTATTTCTGAAGGTTAATTTTTCATTTGTAGTTACGTTACTAGGTCAAAAAATGATATAAGAGTGTGTAAGGATTATTTTCAAGTGATATTTACAGCTTAAAACATGTCAGAATCCTAATATTGATTTTCACCACTTAGTAAATCAAATAAAAGGGTTTTGAATGTTTTTTTGTTGATTAAGTGTCACTTTAAAATATTGACAGTAATAAAAATTTGGACAAAAGTGACATTTGAAAAGCACGTGCGTTTGTCAGCTGATGCCAGACGTAATGGATGCCAGGTTTGTTCGTTTGTTCATACCTGCTTCGATTTGTTAACACGGCTGTTTGTCTTCTTCCTGTTTATAAGTATTCGATGGTTGTTATAAATGATTCAAAACACGTAGTTCATAAGGAATTAATTTATGCATATTCGTACTTTTCTCAATGGCAATAATTCTAATGAAGCAGTATTCACTGCCTCAACCAGCTCTGGAGGAGTCCAAGAAATGGAAAATTCATCATCACTTATCATTTTATACTGTTTTGCTTTCGGAAACACCAACAATGAAATTTATATGCGTCAAGTTTGACAAGTCAACATTAATACGTTTCCATAGTAACGGAACCAATTTTATTACGAATTTTAGAGCACCATATATTTGTGAATAAAATTATTCGCGAATTTTTTCAAAATTAATCAATATCTGTCGATTTTTAAACGATTTTCGAAAAAATAGTATGTTTAATTCGTAGGAAAAGCCACATTCCTGGACTCTGTGTTGCAATATTCACAGTCGGCCAGGAATGTTAGGCATTTCCTACTCGGTAAACAATGTACTATTTAAACATTGTATTTTATCTTTCGTATTCGATACGGATTAATGTTAATATACAAAACATTACTTTAATTAAGTACGTATTATTACTGACCCATAGTAAGGGTTGCCTACCTTAATTAGGGAAAGGGTTCCCCGGGGTAAGATCGTCTTATTATACTACGGTCCAGTGAAAGTCAGGTCAATGATGAGCGAACTTCTGTTATTAACCTACAATCTAATTAATTCCATCTGACTTTAATTACATACCTTAATAGAAAATTATATAGTACCCAGGATTAATTTTCATCAAAGCGGAAATGTAACGGCAGAGAGGGGCTTTTGACCTGATGTTGGATCTTAAATTTAAATAAGGTCCAGTCGAATTATTTCATAGAAGAATTAGATTCAAAAAGAAAAAAAAATATCTTTTCGAAATCTTCATTTGAAAACTTTCCACCTCGGATTTATCGAAAACCACTGATTAAAAGAAAAAACGCCGAGACACGTCAAAAGATTTGCCAAAGGTACAACTTTTTAACCAAAAACTACTTCACCCCCTTTTACCCTCTGGCCCCCGGGGTCATCCCCTTAAAAATGTTAAATGACAAGGGGTAGCAAGTAATAGCTTGTTTGAAAGGTCTTTCAAAGTGCTTTATTTTGACGTTTGATTTTTAAAAATCGGTCGATTCGTTTTCGAGAAAATTAGAAAATTTTTTACCGCCTTCTTTTTATCAACACAGATAACATGGGCGAACTGTTTTTATTCTTATACCTGTTTAGTTTTTTATACCTGTTTAGTTTTTATAGTTGCTAAGGCAAAGAAACAATTTAATTTGCTGTCAGTTACCTTTGTGACAATCTTGGGATAGTGAAAATTAATTTATTGATTCAGATTTTACTTCCAAAATGGTTTACACACTAGCGGAAAGAGTGGAAATGATTCTAATTTATGGTGCCCAAAATCAATGTGCTCGGCAAACTGCCGTTATATTTAACGCCAGACATCCGGAAAAGATAACTTCGCATAGGTATGTTTTGGACCTTGTTACTAAATTTACTCAATACTGGATCTGTTGCAAATAAAAAACGTAATCATCGTAGAGTTTTGGATGACGCCGCTCAAGTTGAAGTTTTGGGTCATTTTGCCATAAATCCTAATACTTCATTACGCAAAATTGTTGATGCGACTGGTATTTCATTAGGCTCTGTACACACAGTTACTAAATTACATAAATTTCATCCATTCAAAATGAAAATATTGCAAGAGTTAACCGAAGATGACTTCGAGGGGCGAGTTGAGTTTTGTGAACAAATGACTGCAGCGATTAATGATAATACCATTCATGTAAAGAATATCTGCTTCAGTGATGAATGCACATTTTATCAAATGGATTTGTTAATAAGCATAACTGCAGATATTGGAGCAATGAAAATCCTCACGCTTTTGTAGAAGGCCATACTCAGTACCCCCAAAAAATTAATGTATGGGCAGGCATTTTAGGAAACAAAGTGATTGGGCCATTGTTTATTAATGGGAATTTAAATGGAGGCATTTATTTAGATATGTTGGAAAATACCATTAATCCGCTTATCACTGAAACCATTGAAAACCAAATCGAAGACGATGGAAACCCTATACTTGATGAGGCTGAAATATATTTCCAGCAAGACGGCGCTCCTCCTCACTATGTTCTTCCGGTTCGGCAATGGCTAGACGACGAGTTTCCAGATAAATGGATAGGGCGAAGAGGGCCTATAGAATGTCCTGCTAGATCTCCTGACTTGACACCATTAGACTTTTTTTATGGGGCCATTTGAAAACTATTGTGTTCACTCCTCAACCTAACAGTTTGGATGAACTTCGTCAACGCATCACCGAAAGCTGCCATGATGATTTTCGATAAATCCGTGGTGGGAAGTTTTCAAATGAACACCCTATGTATAATCGTATCAGTCTTCAGCATTCGGTAGTAGCTAGCAGTTATTATTTATATCAGTGCGTCCTATAAACCATCGGTCACATATCGGCTTGAATATTCGACCGAAACTTTCAAAAACCCACATCCCTTTTAAATTACATTGAGGTCGGAAAAACAATTTGCGAGGCCTTTTTTTCACTCGAGGATCGACAAGTGTGACAAACAATCTAATACAAAACGAATGTTAACCCTTGTTTAAACTTAATCTAGTGAATTTATCTCATTTGTCCCTATGTGTGACCCTATTCAGAGAAGGATAGGTCCGGCAAATCTGCGGTTAGGGTTTAAATTATTTAAGGGTTTGTATGTACTTTTATGTACCGTAAAAGGCAAAGGTGGAAGGTGGAGTTCGGTAAACTGACCCTAGGATTATGGTAATTTAATTTTAATCGCCGGTATACCCTTTGATAATTGACTAGCAAAACAAATCTAAATATTTAAGAGGATCGCATTTTTGGATGTTAGAGCAAGAGGGTCAATAAGATGTCTAAAGCGAATCTAAAATGGTCTAAAGGGATTAATACAATTATTGTTATTTGCTTTTTGTCAAAGAGCATGGATGATGAAAAGAGGATTAAGTTTGTTCGAGAAGTTGTGAATGTGAACATTTTTTTTTGACATGCGGGGAGAAACTGCAAACAAACACGATGGAGTGCAAAGTAGTGTCGAGTTGGCTCAATTTCTCTGATGGAGAAAACGTGTCTCTCTGATGGAGACCAATCATTCTGAAGAAATGCAGCCATTTCTGGCTTTTGGAGACCAGAGGGTTTGTGGGAGTTACTTTGTGTTGTGTGTGTAGTTGTGTAATGGGTTTAAGGGAGCAGTGTTATGATGGCGGAGCGTTTAGGGTCCTGTGTAATTTTTTATTGGGGTGAGGGTTCGGGTTTTTGGGGAAGTTGTCACGAATTATTGGATTGGGATGGAAAAAAACTCAGCGTGTCTTTCATTGAGGAATTCACGCATGGGCTGTACCTCAAGGTCGCGGTGGATGCAGTGGCGGTTCTTCCACAGGAGCACATGCGCACGTGCACCCCCAAAACAAAACGAATGAAAAATATTAATTTATATTCATTCAATATTATTTATCGTATAAAGTCCGACCTTTCCTAATATTTTATCGTACCGTCAAACCGAACTGTATAGATCCGGCAACCGTGCCTCGGTCGAGGTAAATGACGATTATGATGAGACTTGCTCGCACGTGCGATTAAGTAGTGCATTTTTTTTTTTTTTTTTTTTTTTGGACAGCCGATGAGAATCTGCACACAGACACCTTACAGACGCGGCTGCAAGGTAGTGTCGGGCTTAGCAACTTGTGGGGATTATACCTCCATCAACATCATCTTTTCTGAGGGAAAAGATCCGCCTCTGAGAGGCGGGCCAACCGACTAAACTCACCGTTTGAGTCAAGTATAAAGCCTTTAACTCCTTTCACTCGACGTGTTATTTTTGTCTATCATAAGTATGATTTTTGGGTTAAGCCTTTAGGCGTTGTTGATGATGTTTGGTGTCAGCTCTAGTATCTTTCTAATTTGAATTTAATCAAATGAGCAAGATATAAGGGCTCCTAACATGTTGGCGGTAGGTGTGTGGTAGGCGGTGTATTTTTACAATAGTCGTGTAGTGTTTTGTGTATAGTATGATTGTATGAAGAACAAGTTCTTAAATAATTTTGAGTTTGGATTTTAGTGAGTGATCCAGTCTTTAGGCATTTTGTGTTTGTGGTGTGGTAGTTTAGGAATGTGCGATGCGGCTATCTTCTCGTTATTGGTCAGATTCGCCTTAGTATGATATTTTATGATTAGTTTGTCGAGAAACTCCGAAATTGTATCAATTTGGAGATCTCGGTGTATAATGTCATTTCTAGTGTATCTAGGTGTATTCAGTATTATTTTAAGTACCTTGTTCTGCATTACTTGTATCTTCTTTAAGTCAGGTCCACTCAGTGTGCACCATGACGTTGTGTATTTCGATAAATGATGCTCGATATGATTTTAAACCATTTTATTTAAGGATTTAAACTAAAAAAACACTGAAAATATGAAGAATGCCAACTTGTCAGTCTCGTGGCTCGATTCGTTCTCGTCATAAAACAGTTAACTATTGTTCTCGTCCTGGTTGCGCCTAATGACGTAGCCGTAGATGGCGTACTGATATTAGACATCATTCGGTTTTCTTAATAACTCGTAGATGGCGGTAGTAGTATTGGATATCATTCGGCTTTCTTGATAGCTCGTAGATGGCTTTAGTAGTATTAGTAGTGGACTGTATGAATTTTGTTACGAGGGATGACAGCTATACACACTAAGAAAACCTTTCTTATTTTCCAAAAGTTGTATTTCCTTGTGTAAAATTAAAAAATAAATAAAAATATGTTTTACCTAACGCATTTTCTTATTACTTTTTTCTTTCTACATTTAAAACGCCTAGAAAGTAATTGTTTGGTCGTTACACAAAAATAAAATTTTAAAAATAATTTCACCATACTTGTGAACCCCCTCTATCATAGATCACGAGCAGCCACTGGGTGGATGGCCGCTCCCCTGACGTACCATGGAGCGCGTGTGATAGACCTGAGGATCTTGTTTTGGACAGTTTGAAGGCGATTTTTATGGGACTTTGCCGCTTGTTTGAATATTTAATAATGAAAGCAATTCGCTGTTCTCCGCAGTACAAAAATTAATATTTATATCTGCCTAACGTTATCCTCGGTATGCACACTACGAGCTCAGATAGGAAAATCCAATATCATCAAAATTTTTCATAGTTTTCCCGTTGCATTTCCGAGGTTTCCGCAGTGGAAAGAAGGAATTTTTCAGTAATAAAGCAGAAGGACGTCGCATGCTGTATAAACATGAAATAATGGAAGTGAAAATTAAATTCCATAATTTTTCTAGCACAATACAAGGGGCGACATCGAGTCTAGCGCGAGCGTTTTTCTGGCACCAGATATGGTTTATGCATCGAATTTCGACGTGATAAACGATTTCATTGCTTTTAATAAATAGTTTTTTAGGCTTTTCCCACCAAACGGTATTGTTCTCGTAAGACATCTGTCGATAGGTCTATCGCAGAAGAATAATACATCTCTTCATTTAATATTTGATCGATGCTCTTAATAACAGTTTCTGGAAAATGAAGTTTTCTCCCAAACAAGGGAATGAACTACACGAAAAGTGACACTATAAATTATTTTCACTATACATTCGTTGTAAAATTTATTTTAAAAACATATTTTAGTAATTACTTGATTTTACTAAATTTATTAGAAATTCTAACATAATTTTTTAGAAATTATGTCATTACGTGTATCTACATATTATTTTGGTTTGGATTAATAATTAAAATTGTAATTAATACAATATTTTATAGGAACTCGTATAATAAAATCTTTACTATAGTGCTTGTTCTGTGCAGGGGTCAACATTATTTTACAGGCAACTTTCAGTAAATCGCATTTTAAAAATAAATAATCTCAAGAACACTGTTAAATTTTTAATAGGTTTCTTATAGTATCTAATTAGACGAATTATATATGTCCATGCAAAAGATCATCGTCACAAAGATCTTGGGCTATAGCATCGATTTCTTAATAATTTAACGCCCGTCACTTGGCTAATTTTACTCTTCTGAATCATATAACGTCAATATTTGGAACTGAGTTATTTTAATCAGTCATTATAACCATTTTCCTATTATTTATAACATCCCCGTCTTATATTGGCTTAAAGTTTTGGAATGTTCCTTATAGAATGTTAAAATACTAAGACACTTAGCCATATTTTTAATCTACCCAAGGTGTAAACGAAACTTGCACATCAATATACAGGGTGGCCCATCGAAAACTGTCCAGCAAGGTTTACGGCTGTGTACGTGAAAATTAAAAAAAAACCTCGGACCCGTAAACTTGTGTTTTCAGGGGGACGCGTTTCACTATTAATTTCATCCCTGTAACCTCAACCCCCCTAGTGGGGGCCGCTACCGTCCTTGTTTTTTCAAATGGGAATGGGTATGTTGTGATACATCTTTTTAAAGGGCGTTAAATTCTCTTTAGAATGACGCTTCGTTTTGTAAATTTGAGCTACGCGCCGCCGAGCTACGGAATTTGAAACATTTCACTGCAGCTCTTATCAAGTACACAGGTTTGTGCGTAAATAATTTAAAAAATTTATGCCACCCAACCCGAATCCTTAGAAGATTTACGGAACCGCATTACTAATGAATGTCAACAAATTACACCAGATGTTCTTCACAATGTCCGAGAATACTTTGAACAGTTATTGTACTATTGTATGGAGGTGAATGGCGGACATTTTCAACATTTAATAAGATAACATGTAAGTATTTACTCAATAAAATTACATTTTTTAAAACGCAATTTCTCGGCGGCGCGTAGCTCAAATTTACAAAAGAAAGCGCCATTTTAAAGAGAATTTAATGCCCTTTAAAAAGATGTATCACCACATACCCATTTCGATGGGCCACCCTGTTATATATTTCCTTAGTGGTTTACAAATGGTTAATAAAACAATATTGTTTATAACTTCGTATAACAAACCGCCACATCAATGTATCTCCAGAAACATTTTCATGCGTGACCGGCGATACAAAAATGCACAAATTCGTGGATAACAGTAAATACAAGCTATTTCTTAAACTTTGTTAGACTGAAATGAGTATCTGTACTCAAGAGAATGACTTCGTGTAGTATTTTTCCCTTAATTAAGGCTACTAGGTCTGAGTTAACCCTGTGACTGGCGATACAATATAAGTACAATGTTCTAGTTTATACCTAAATAAACATAATAAGGAACTTACTTAAACAGGAGCACGCTTTACACAAATTCAAACATATACCGTCATATTTGTAAAACTATTAGGCCGACCTGTAGTGACCGGCGATACATGCAGCTGCGGGGACGGCACTTCTGGTTCATAATTGCGTTAGAGAATCTAAACTGTTGATCTTTGAACATAATGCAGGAAGTAACATATGTTTCGCAAATTATAATCGTTTCTACAGGCAAATAGTTTATTTTAGTAAGTTAGGTTAGGACTGAAAGTTGTCTGTAAAAAAATTTTGACCCGCAGATACATTGGCTGTAAAATTTACAATATACAGGGTGTCCGGAAAAAGGAGGTCAATCCGTTAACCATATATTCCTTGAGCAAAAATAATATTACTTTTATAATGCCATTTTTCATTTTTGACCCTCATGTGCGATATACAGGGTGTTAAAGTTTGAAATTAAAAACTGATTTATTTGAATAATTCGACTATTTAATGAGATATTAATTTAAAATTTGGTACATTACGTCAGCACAAAATGTTACATCTTTTGAGAGGAACAAAACAAGAAATGTTTGTCAAATACTCAAAATAGGGGGGGTCCAGTTCCCGCTGACGACCCCTATTTTTTAGTGTGTGCGCCAGTGACTTCTAAACTATATTTTTCTAGGTAATCATTTATTTTTGATTATTTTTTCTCCCTTATAAAATTTCGATCAAATCATGTGTTTTGGAGATAATTTGGAAAGCATGGATCCTTACCAGATGCCAGCGCGGCTGACGGTAATCCAATAATTTTCAAATGCTAAATCAAGTTAGCCGTTGTAGCATTACCATGGATACGGCATCGTTGTTTTATTTGCTATCAAATTAAATATTACTTTTCACTGTGTTTTAAGATTTAAAAGTTTTTTAATTAATAAGTCTTCTTTCAAGTAAAAAAGAAACAATATGGATGTTAGACGAGAACATTTATTACCGATTTCTGAAATGACGGATATGATTTTAATGATGGGTAAGATTTATATTATCGTTAATGCTAAAAATTAATTTCCATTTCTCGAATAGGAAAATGTAACTCCAACGCTAGTTTGTCCGCTTGGCGCTATGCAGAAAAATTTCCAGATCGAGTTCACCCAAAAAGGAGATATTTTTCTAACTTAGTGAACCGACTTAGACAGAATGGACATTTTCGCGAAGATCGGAGAGGTAATTGCGGCAGACCTCGTGTAATTCAGCCAGGCCAAGAGGAGGATATTTTAAGAATTGTCGAAGAAACACCAAACATAAGTACCAGGGTTTTGTCTAGGCAGATTGAAAGCATTGGGAAAACTGAGGTACACCATGTTTTACGTTTACGAGATCAGCAGCTTTACCCGTATCATATTCAAAAAGTGCGCGCTCTTTTGCCTCAAGACTTCGAAGCAAGGCTTTTATTTTGTAGATGGTTATGTGAAATGAATAATCGAGATGTACGTTTCATCAGACACATTTTGTTTACTGATGAAGCTTCATTTACGAGAAACGGGATAACAAATATTCATAACACACACATATGGATAGAAGAAAATCCTCATGCCATAGTAGAGACGCATCATCAAGTAAATTTTAAAGTCAATGTGTGGGCAGGTGTCGTAAATAATTTTCTTCTTGGTCCTGTAATTTTACCAGGAAACTTGACTGGTCATTCATTTTTACTATTTCTTCAAAACACACTGCCCGATTTACTTGATTATTTGCCTCTAATAGTAAGACAAAATATTTGGTTTCAACTAGACGGTGCTCCCCCGCATTTTGGTATAAATGTTAGGAACTATTTACACCAAATCTTTCCTAATCGCTGGATTTTGAGCGAGAATCATTTAATAGAAAGAATACTTCATGCTGAACAGCAGCTCAGGTTAAAACCACATATTTTTCAAAGGTTAAGATTTTCTTTAATAAAGAGAGCTCGCATGTGTATTCAAAAAAATGGAGGTCATATCGAGCAATTCCTTTAGACTATTTTTTTTGTTTGTTTTTTGTTACTAACGTTAATTTAAAAAAATAATATTTGAATATAGAAATTTGTTTCCATTTTCCTTCGTCAGACTAATACCCAGACGCGTTTCGCCGTTTTTATGTACCACCGCGAGATGTCGCGACGATTATTATACTCCTTTCGAAAATAATATGTTTTGAGTATTTGTTATCTTGTTATGATATTTCAAATTTATTTAATAAGTAATAGATGAAGATTAGCAATAGTAAGTTCTTAGTAGGTCAATAAACTAATTTCATTTAACTGAATTAGTACTACAGGTTTTTATCTGTACGCCACTGTCCTTATTTTTGGTTAGTCTTTTGTTTTCGGTATTGTCACTTATTGCAAAGTTTCACTTAATTATATCTTGTATCCATGTTAATGCCACAACGGCTGACTTGATTTAGCATTTGAAAATTATTGGATTACCGTCAGCCGCGCTCTCATCTGGTAAGGATCCATGCTTTTCAAATTATATCCAAAACACATGATTTGATCGAAATTTTATAAGGGAGAAAAAATAATCAAAAATAAATGATTACCTAAAAAAATATAGTTTAGAAGTCACTGGCGCACACACTAAAAAATAGGGGTGGTCAGCGGGAACTGGACCCCCCCTATATTGAGTATTTGACAAACATTTCTTGTTTTGTTCCTCTCAAAAGATGTAGCTTTTTAGGCTGACGCAATGTATCAAATTTGAAATTAATATCTCATCAAATACTCGAACTATTCAAAAAAATCAGTTTTTAATTTCAAACTTTAACACCCTGTATATCGCACATGAGGGTCAAGAATGAAAAATGGCATTATAAAAGTAATATTATTTTTGATCAAGGAATATAAGGTTAATGGATTGACCTCCTTTTCCCGGACACCCTGTATATTAGTATATTTACGTGAGTTACTAAATCTATTGGAAATCCTAACTATAGTGTTTTGTAAATTATGTTTACAATATTATTTTGGTACTTTTACTAATAAAAAATGTAACCGTTCCGACATTAAAGTCGCAAAAATATCTCTTTCCGCTGACAACGTAACGATGTTACAGGAATGAGAGGCCTTGAATATTTAATTTAGTTTTTCCTCGAGAAGAACGCCATTTCGGTTGAAAGTAAACAAGTTGCACTTAATGCTGCGGCGATAGCGTTTAAAAGCATTATTGTTTTCGATTATTTCGCTGCTTATTTTAGATGCAATTTTAGAAGAAAAACAGTCCCTAATTAATTTAGGCAGGATCACGCGACCCATCGTTCTTCTGTGGCACGGCACGCAGGCTTGCAGCGAAACCTTAATATTTGATTTTTAATAAAAACTTTTGAAAAAACACTTTAATGCCATTATTTCCGCTAATAAAATTATAACTTTTTTCCCGAAAACTCGCTTGCTACTCATAAAAGTTTGCGCCGTGGTTATATGGCAAAAATTAGGCCCTTTGTGGAACAATACAGAGCTAAGCACGTATTCTTTCAAGTTTTTACGTTTTTTTCCCCCGTCTCGCGGAAAGGCACAAAACAAGAAATATTTTAACTTTGGTCTAAAGAGTTCATAAAAACTTAGGAAATCCTTTTATAATGGCTTATTTTCCATAAGATGTGCTCCAGGAATCAACTTTTGAAGTGATTATTTTATTCATCGTATATTAATACTGAAGAAATAAATGTTAATATTAACGCAACATCATAAATTTGCCATATTTTTGATGCTATTTATTTTCTGAATTTATGATACGATTTGAATGATTTTTTTTGCATTGTAGGTTGGTTCCTTGACAATGTCATAGTTTTCGCTGTTTATGATAAAAATTTAGTTTTCGATTTATACTGGATGTACTAAAAATGCTATGTTTTTTCCCGAAAATTCGTATCACCCTGTGAAGTATATTAGCAACCGAAGCATATTGCAGTTGACATTAAACGGTAGGTGCATCTTTCCCCAACGTTTACTTTTTTGGTTTACTTCATTATCTCTGTTATTAAAGGAGATACACCGTTTTATAACGTGACATGTTTTTATAGACTTTAATATTCAACACATTCATTGTTAAATGTTTTCAAGTAGGTTTCAAAATTCAAATACTCGTCGGGCAACTGGGCATACGAAATGAACGTTTATTAAGCAGTTTCCGAACAGTTTTTATCAGTATGGCGAATTTTATTTGACCTTTGCAACTTTAAAACACAACATCTGCTGACACATCGCTTGCAATCTCCGAAAAAGTCCATAGTCTACTTGAAAACATTTAACAATGAATGTGTTGAATATTAAAGTCTATAAAAACATGTTACGCTATAAAACGGTGTATCTCCTTTAATAACAGGGATAATGAAGTAAACCAAAAAAGAAAATGTTGGGGACAGAGGGGCCTACCGTTTAATGTCCACTGCAATATGTTTCGGTTGCTAATATACTCCACAGGGTGATGCGAATTTTCGGAAAAAAACATAGCATTTTTAGTACACCCAGTATAAATCGAAAATTAAATTTTTATCATAAACAACGAAAACTATGAGACTATCAAGGAACCAACCTACAATGCAAAAAAAATCAATCAAATCCCCCTGAAAACACAAGTTTACGGGTCCGAGGTTTTTTTTAATTTTTACATACACCGCCGTAAACCTGCTAGACTGTTTCCGATTGGCCGCCCTGTATATGTAGATCGAGTTGGTTCCTGGTGGGACACCCTGTACATGTATGTAAAGTGCAATTAACAAAATAAGAGTTTATTTGTAAATGAATATAAAATTCGTTAGGCTACAATCGGACCAAATCCATAAATTAACCCCGTAAATATCGCCAAAAACAATAAAATCCCATAATTGCCTAAGGATCCCTAATAACTCACGCTCTAACAGAAGAATAATAACATCCCGCTATCCCGGTATCTCACAAAACCGCCTTTTCTCCCTCAAACGCGGGAATATTTACGGCCCCAAAGTCGGAGTTTGGGCACAACAGGTGGGCAAGTTTTCTTACGGGTCGCTTTTTGGCTTTCGGAGAAGCCTATATATTACCATATCGAATGGACCTTAATATTTTATGGTGCAGGAAAAAGCTAAGGGGATATTTATTTATTTGTCATACATACAGTGTGTTATGGCAATGGTTTTTTAGATTATTTGTTTGAATACTTAGATAAAAACCTAAGATTACCCACGAGGTGCCACGCCACTCATCACGTGTGCGTAGGTTAGCAGTGTGGCCAGATCGTAACGCGTGCCTCGACCTTGGTCTTTGGAAACCGTTGCTCAAACGCCGAAGTCTCCTTTGATACGCGGCTTTCCCATGAATTCTCATGTGTTTGTATAGGAGTTTTAAACGTTGAGGTATTTCTGGTTTAATAAATAAGGTGTTACATTTACCAGTTGTAGCATTACCGTTTTTTGTTCCGATGGTACCATAGCATCCACAGCCGGAGACAAAGCAAACTTACTTGCTGAACTATTTTCTTCGCATTCCACGTTAGATTTCCAGGGAAGAACACCGCCCAACATTCCTGCAGTTCAATGCAAAATGACCGAAATCGTGTTCCGTCAGCGTCCCGTCAACGAATCCTGAAAGGTCTCGACGTCAAGAAAGAGCTTCTGGTCCAGACGAAATGTTATAGTTCTCAGGAGATGCGCCGATGAACTAACACCAGTATTTTGTAGATTTTTTAACTTATCCTACAAACAAGGAATATTTCCATCCTGCTGGAAGACGGCGCGAGTCAAGCTTATACCAAAGAAAGGTAAGAGAACCCTGCCTAGCAACTATCGACCAGTCGCATTACTTTCAGTTATATCAAAAGTACCTGGAATGCTTCAACATTATCAGCGATCATCAGTATGGTTTTCGGAAGTCCAGATCAACTGGAGATCTTCTAGCCTATGTCACCCATCTTTGGAACAACGCAATCGAACATCATGGGGAGTCTCGGGCTGTTGCACTGGATATTTCTAAAGCCTTTGATCGTGTTTGGCCTTCTAAGTAAACTGCGATCCTATGGTATGCCCAGTCGATCCTGTGCATGATTGTCTAGCTTTCTTAAGGACCGCTCTCTGCAAGTGGCGATTGACGGATTTCTCTCAGACACCTTCACCATCAATGCCGGTGTTCCTCAAGGGTCCATATTGTCTCCCACTCTCTTCTTACTCTACATTAACAACCTTCTAGTGAAAATGAAAAATCCGATATTTAGTTTTGCTGATGATAGCACACTTATCTCATCTTTCTCTTTGAATACACAAACATCGACTGGCGACGCAAATCTTCGCAGACAGCATGAAGTATCACACCTCAACAAAGACCTGGAAGAAATTCTGGCTTGGGGCGACAGTAACCAAGTCGAATTTAACGCTAAAAAACCCAGGCACCAGTTTTCTCTAAAAAGGTTAACATTACAGAACCGGATATAGTCATGGACGGACACGCAATCCTACTGGCTTCATCTATTAATTTGCTAGGCGTCAATCTGGGAGGAAATATGTCTTGGCATGACCACGTTATGGCAATCGCCAAGATAGCTTCTCAGAAACTTTGTGTACTCTTCCGAACCAGAAAGTTGTACACAACTCAACAACTTTTGACACTATACAAAGCCCAGATTCGACCATCACTAGAGTACTGCATGTCTGGAGCTCTGCACCCAAACATACTCTTCGGCAACTGGATTCAATCGTAAGGAGGGTCATTCGTCTGATTGGAGACCACGAGCTGACGAAGAACATCGACAGCCTAGAACATCGAAGACAGGTTGGGGATTTGACTCTCTTTTACAGATATTTTCATGGAAGGTGCTCGGCTGACCTTGCCCTCGTAATTCGGCCCAGAGCTACGAATATCAGAAATACACGACGAACCAATATGTGGTTAAGGTTAGTACTCCTCGAACTTCATTATTTAAGAATTCTTTCATTTGGAGCACTTTATCCTTATGGAACGACTTTCCCGAGGTCGTTTTTCCGAACGAATATAACCTCCAACGATTCAAAACCAACGTGAATCGCTTTTTGCGCACACGCACCACTCCCAGAGTGCCCTAAATGATTTTTCCTATAGTGCTTGTGTTTGATCATAAAAAAAAAACAATTTGATCATAAGAAGAAAATATGTATCTGCGCCTATTGACCACAAACGCATTTTTACCACAAAAATTGACATTTTATTTCACTTTTGCTAGTCGTGTGCACACATTTCCTATAAATTGGACGGACGTCTCGAGTTAATTTCCCAAAACTCACCTACGGAAAATCTAATTTTCCGGGCGCGTGTCGCACGCAATTCTTTATGGCTTTTCACGCAACTTTCTAATCTGATTTTCTTAAAAAAAGATTTACTTTCGGATTACTATATTAATCTTCGCTGTGTAAATAGCAATTATTTTTCTCTTTTGACGTGGAAATCTTGTCGGGGTTACGATAAGCATACCGTTAGGGATAATATAATTAATGAAAATGTGTTTTTGCGAGACTGGTAATGACGAGAAGATAAATTAGCTTCGACGTTACACCAATACTTTGCCAAAATGTGCCCTTTTCACTGTTACCTGTATACAACGTGTCCAAGATAAGGAGGGCCAGTACAGGGATCTCGGAAAGCGTAAGAGATACGAAGTCGGTTAAATGGAGGTAAAGTTGTGCATTTACGTGCCTAATCATATGCCGTTTAGAAAGTTTTAAAATTCCTAGTAGTTCCGGAGATATCCGGAAAACCCCGAAATTCTGAAAAGTCGTTTTATTGTTTTCCTGGATTGTTCGAGATCGAATTCTAAAGTAAATTGCACTTTTGCATTGTCACTTTGTCCGCTCTAGAGAATTAATTACCGTGGAATCATTGTTCCCGGGTTTTTAACAGTATATTATAAACCTAGGGACTAAAAAAGACATTTTAGTCACGTGGCTTGTGTGTGGGTGTTAAAGTCAACGCCGCAAAGACTGCTATACTACCATTCACCGAACGAAGACAAATAGGGAACTACAACGACCTGAAAATCTTTGGTGAACGGATAAACACAGTCAGCGAGGTAAAGTATCTGGGATTAACCTTGGACGCCAAACTGACATGGAACCAACAATTAACCAAAAACCTAAACAAAGCAAAAATGTGCCTAATGCGGTGCAAGAGCTTGGTTGGGAAAACCTGGGGACTCAAGCCCCAGATGATGCAATGGCTCTATGTCACAGTTATCAGACCCCTCATATCATATGGATCTGTAGTCTGGTGGACAAAAACACAGCAGATTACGACAGCAAACAAACTTAACAGTTTGCAGAGGCTGGCCTTCCTGTGTATCAGTGGGGCGATGAAAAGTACCCCCACTGCAGCAATGGAAGTCATACTGGGACTAATACCCCTAGACATCCACATCAGAATGGAGGCTAATTGCAGCGCCTCAAGGATGACACAAATGGGGAATGGACACAACATCCCGTAAAAATTGGACACACAAGAGCCACGGATCTAATCAACGGTGAGCTCTTGGATATGCAATCTGATCGTATGAAAGCAACATACGATTTCACAAAGCCATTCAAGAATGACTGGAACTTTGATAAATGCACAAACAGTGCATTGGTTTGGCAGGGGTCTAGTTTGGTACACCGATGGATCAAAAACCGCCAACGGTGTGGACGCAGGTATATTTGGGGAAAGGCCCAGGATGGACATAGGCATTCCTCTGATGGGGACCTACGCCACAGTATACCAATCGGAAGTTCATGCCATACAAGCACGTGTACTACAAAATCTTGAAAAGGGCTACCACAACCAAAAGATTTACATCCTGCCGGACAGCCAAGCTGCTCTTAAGGCTCTGAACTCCAATCGGTTTACTTCAAAACTTACACTGGAGTGCCATACCAACCTAAAAGTACTGGCGGCCACGGGGAACAAGGTGGAACTTTTGTGGGTCCCTGGTCACTCCGGGATATTAGGAAATGAAAAAGCGGATGAACTGGCGAGAGCCAAAGTCTCAGGGGCCCCGAACCGGCCTTTGGAATATCAAAACATGAAACAAAAACAAAATTAGATAGATGGTCGAAAAAACAACACCTATCTCGATGGCAAGAGTTACCTGGTCAAATACACGCACGGGCCGTAATTTTGAAACCATCGAAAATACTATCGAATGGGATGCTAACCCTGACGCGGCCCCTGTTGAAACAAGTGATGGGTCTGCTAACAGGCCACTGCCACTTGCGAAAACACCTTCAACGGATAGGGATAAACAACGGATCCATTGAATGTAGACTCTGCGGGGAAGAGGATGAAACCGCCTCACACATAACATACCGCTGCGTAGCGCTGTCTCGTAGAAGACAAAATATCTTCGGGAACATACAACGTGGTGACAACCTCCCACATGACAAGCTTGGTAGAAGGTTACTGGACCTCATAGAAGGAACAAACATCTTCTTACAAGATCGGGGTACACAATAAGCTGAAAGGCTGCAGTGATTTGAAGTTCGGGCCTTTAAACCAACCCCCGCCTTTAACCAACCAACCACGTGGTTTAGTTAAACATAATTTTTACGGTGACAGTGACAAGACAAAATTTTTTCCAGGGCTTTGTTGAGACGTGATGCTTCATGGCGCCAGCAAAGATGTACCACAAACTTTATATTTTATCCCTCTAACTTTATTACACACCGTACCCAGTGGGCTCTATTTATATTTAGTACACTTTTTATGATCTTAGAACGTTTCACACGTGTAAACAAACTGCCTGAAATAAATAGAAGCAAAAAATAAATGTGCATACGACCTCTCTCACATCTAATCTGATTGTCCATTAGATAAATTCCCAGCTATTAATGTAAAAAAGGCAGAAATGTATTGTTCCCTTGAAAAAACGGGGTCCAGTGGCCAAAACCTTTTAACAAAATTGGTTTCATATATCATTTGGTAGCAACAAGAAGGGTAAATTCTTTAATTTGCACCCACTTTTCGTAAAGAAACTGTATTATTATACTTGGATGGTGAAAAAAGGTTCTTAGAAAATTCAATTATTAAAAAATGTTTCTATCAACTATGCGCTATAAATAAGCTTTTAAGAAAATTAGTATCACGTATGATTAAAATAAGGTGTTAATCTAATACTTTCTTTGCTAAAAAAATGAGTAACAAATAACTTAGATTATTGAAAGTCAAACAAAACAAGGTTCATATACGACGTGTCCAAGATAAGGAGGGCCAGTACAGAGATCTCGGAAATCGTAAGAGATACGAAGTCGGTTAAATGGAGGTAAAGTTGCGCATTTACATGCCTAAGAATATGCCGTTTAGAAAGATTTAAAATTCCAAGTAGTTCCGGAGATATCCGGAAAAAAACGAAATTCAGAAAAATCGTTTTAATGTTTTCCTGGATTTTTTTGAGATCGAATTCTAAAGTAAATTGACCTTTTGCATTGCCATTTTTTCCGCCCTATCTAACAGCGTTAATTATTTTGTAACCCGACGAGTCGTCTTCGAAGGGCCATTATCGACTTTCTTTTTTTAAATACGGTCCGGTTTTTCTGATATTGGAATTTGGGAGCTTTTTTTCTTCCGAATGCAACGATGTATGACACATTGTGGTTTAATGACGTTTCGAGGGTTTTTTGAACAACATCAGGAAATTTTGGTATACGGTCGTGTATTTCTTCTAATTTTATATATAATATCTCATAAGTAAGCTCCAATTTTTCCCATTCCCATTGTAATCGTTTGAGAGCGTTTTAAGAGCTCTTCTATTTTCCAGAAAATATGGAACATAATTTTACAAATGCTGAAAAGTTTGATATTCTATCGCATGTTTTATTTCATCTCAAAAAAACTGTTATGTGGCAGTTAGAAGATGTTATTTGGGCTTAGAGAATAACGGAAATCATTTTGAACACCTGATTATGTAGTTTTTCGTTGTTCCTTTTATTACTGGTTTGGAATGATTCTTGTTCACTTATTTGTGGTTTATTGTTAAATTGTTTGTTATTTATTGAACTAGTCAGAACATAAGTAAAAAATTTAGAGCTTACTTATGAGATATTATTTATAAAATTAGGTCAAATACAGGACCGTATCCCAAAATTTCCTGATGTTGTTCAAAAAACCCTCGAAACGTCATTAAACCACAATGTGTCATACATCGTTGCGTTCAGGAGAAAAGAGCTCTCAAATTCCAATATCAGGAAAACAGGACCGTATTTAGAAAAAGAAAGTTGATAATGGCCCTTCGAAGACGACTCGTCGGATTACAAAACAATTAACGCTGTTAGATAGAGCGGAAAAAGTGACAATGCAAAAGTGCAATTTACTTTAGAATTCGATCTCTAAAAAACCCAGGAAAACAATAAAACGATTTTTCAGAATTTCGTTTTTTTCCGGATATCTCCGGAACTACTCGGAATTTTAAAACTTTCTAAACGGCATATTATTAGGCACGTAAATGCGCAACTTTACCTCCATTTAACCGACTTCATATCTCTTGCGGTTTCCGAGATCCCTATACTGGCCCTCCTTATCTTGGACACGTTGTATTATATAATATATATTATATAATAATTCCTGTATTTTTGTACACACAAAGTGTGTCAAAATGGAACTAAACTACCCAGCTTATTTAACAGCAAAGACATAAGCTAAAAGTGTACCTTAAAATCCAGGTTATTTTTCAGAGTTTCAGGTTCCTTTTAAAGGAACATTGAAATAAGCCTTAAAAATTGCCTCGATTTATTTAAATAACAACAAAAAGTCGAAACAATTTATTTAAGTATTTCGTTAAATACCGACGTATTTTTTAACGCCTTTTTTTAAATACTGGTTTTAATTTTAATTGCCAAAGAAACAAAGATAGAATTGATGACAATCTTATTTATTCATTTCTTAATAATTCTGTACAATACAAATTCCCTGTAGATAATACCTGCACCCCAGTGTGGCCATTTGAAAAAATTAGAATTCTTCAGAAATGGTTATGAAAAATCACCAGAAATCACCAGATTTGAAAGAAAAGAAAAAAGGGAAAATATGCAAATGAACTAAATATCACCAGAAATCGACCAAACACCAAAAAGAATCACCAGAATTCGGCCCTTTTTCAAGTGTTTTTCTGTGCTTAAAAATCTATTCCTTTAGTTAAGAAGAACTTGAATACCGAATTTGTGTTAAGGATGACTTATGTCATTCTGTAACTTAAGATGACTTTAAAATATCGGCCCTTTGCCCATGGAACTATGGCTATATAGAATTTAATCATCAAAATCAGTGTATAAATTATAAAAAGTAATATTTTGTTTGAATAACCTAATTATACAGGGTGTTTCTTAATGATGTGCTAATATTTCAGGGTGTGATTCCTTAAATTCTTTGCTACAGGGTGTTGAATTTTTATTTTTTAAATGGTTATTTCTTAATATCTCCGAAAGTACTTTAGATATTATTTTCAATTTTGGTATGTATTAATAGGATATAGAACCACAAATTTTAGTTAAAAAAGTTTTTCAATTGTTTCACCAGTGGCGTCGGTGCAAACATGTCCTCTGATATTTTTTACAAGAAAGATGGTACGCCACTGATATTTTTTCATGCGGATATTTCTTCTGATTAACTTGGTCAATTCTACATAAAAACAGTCTCTTGAGTTTTTCTCGTAAGACGCACCGCACCGTTCTTGATTAAAACCACTAAATTCACATTAAAACTCATTATTATTAACATGGATAAAATAATTAATCATAAATTTTGTTTTATAAATATTGCTTGAGTGGGCAATTCGATGCGAAGACGGGCGGAAGCATGACTTTTAAGTGAAGGTGTCCATTTCCAACAATTTTTATAAAATGAAATGTATGTAATAATGAGTTTAAATATGAATTTAGTGATTTTAATCAAGAACTAACAGACGCAAGTGTGCGGCGCTATATGAAACTACTTCGCTCAGCCGATGTAAGGCGTCAAGAGGTCATTGGCATTTGACCTAGTGACGTACGTGGCTATTACTATTCCATATGTTTTTCGGGTTGTTCAAAACATAGTCCGTCGCAAATGTTCTTCAATTAATTGTACAAAAAGGTATTACAGAATGGAAAAGTGTTTAAATTATTTTATTTTGTCTAAAGAGTTTAAGGTGTAGGTACATATGACAACACCGGCCAGAATTCCTTGATTGCTTACATGTATCGCAGTGCCACACAGGTGTTTTTCTGGTTTGACGTCAGGTCACTTTTACCGCTGAATGAATTGAAAGCGTCATTTATGGCTATTTTTCTTCAATTTGTGTTTATATCAGGAATTGCCGATTTAAATATAATACGTCATTTCCATAACACCCTGTATACGACCTTCATAATGTTAATCACGTCCATTAGCTTCTGGCGTAGTTTTTTTCTTACATAAACTGATTGATACTGTTACAGATGATGACGTACGTCTTTCCCCGTTTAACTGTATGTTTCAGCTCTATATATACAATGTACATTGACAATGCGAGAGAGTGAAGATACATATTTACTTTAACTTATAATAATTATATTGTCAACGCGTGTTTGAGAGCATAAAATCGCATTTTCTGGGTGTAAAATACGATATAATTGTATTGAAAAATATTAACCAAAAACATTATTCAAAACCGTTTAAAATGCAACGAATTTTTGTCGCGTATAAGCAACCTCTGCTCGTTTTTCATGTCTGTCCGTGCATTTTTATGCTCCGATGTTGCTGTGTTACACTTTTAAATTTCCTTGGAGAGAATTTATTAGGTGCCATGGCCCCGAAGGTATTTTCGCTGCTTGCACTTAGAATAATTTCACAAAAAAACGACGGGTTATAACTTTGAAATTCTGATTATTGGGGGGGAACTGTTACATTAAAGAACTTTCGGCCAGCAGCGATTCTTCGTCAAAAGTCCCATTAGGATCAAATAATACAATTACCTTCCCTTAAAACAACCGAACCGACTTATTGTCCACGAAACTTTTCAAAACAACCTCTTTATGGAGGTATTGACCCACTTTTGAACAAATTAATTTAACTAAACAGAACGCCGTTCTGGTTTTCGGATGGCACTGGCTTTAGTTACAGACAGTCTGTTGTTTTAAGTTAATAAATTATTATCCCCGAAAGTTTATTAAACGACTTTATTAGATACAAAATTTATGAACTGGGGATGTTTCGTTGTTATTATATAAAGTTATTGTTAGACCCACGCCTCGGGATAAAACTATATTTTTCTTTCATACTCAAATGAATTCACTTATAATATCAAGAGGCTATGAAAACAGTATCCGCGTCGTTCGTTGGCTGGACGCCGCATTGTTATTGTTACCTTACAAATGTCAATAATATTTGAAAACGTCAAAAATGCAAGGAAATAATTCCTATTCCGAAGAAGAAAGAGCTCATTTCAATGCGCTCCACTAGAGAATAATTAATAAAGCCAATGAAGCAACACAAAATCTATTGCCTGAAAAATCTAAAGATGCTTACAAAAAGGAAGCCGACATAAGCAAATATCCCAAACATATTGCATTCTTAAGTGACCGTGAGTAGGTTATTATATTGCCAATTCGAACGTTCCAGAATATAAAAAGTGTCCCCGCTATGGGAGATGGCGTGGTACTATTGAGTTTGCGCAGTAGGGTGGAAATTTTATCGATCGCGTCAGAGCCGGCCCGACATTATTTGTTTGTTGTTATTCGTCGCCATCTTTGGTTCTGGATGCTTTTTCAAATTACAGAATAAAAAGTGGTTCATCCACATTGTTGTCGGTATATTAGTGCTTATAATCTTTCATTACCTAACGACAATTTTTGTGAAGGAGTTTTTAATTTGTGGTGATTCGCTGTTTGATCGGTTAGTGGCTTGTTTTGTTTAAGATGAAAGGACACAAGTGCATGGTGCTTTTTTGCAAAAGTCGTGGATCAATACCAGCTATAAAGTATTTCAGGTATGTACATATATACGAAAATATTTTGCTTATCATATTATCCGATCTTCCGAACCGAATTTCACTAAGAAGCTTGTAAGAAATGAAGAGAGTGTCACTTGTATACAATATAATATATATGTGGTCGCTACCTAACCTTAAAATTAATGTATTTTTAATTTGGTGCATTAGTAGCTGACAATAGGTTCGTTCCAACCACCCTAAAAATCGTACAATGTACGGTCACGCACATGCGTAGTAGTCGAAAGGCGTTCCAACCGACACAAAACGGTGTAGCTGGCGATCCCTTTGGTGTTCCAACCAAATTGTGATCGTTCGCAAACCAGTTCCTGAACGGTAAAAACGATACATGGCCAAGACCAGGAACCGCTTGTACTGACTTGCGCCCTAAGAATTTTAACCGTTGTTTTTGTATTCCTGGCATTCATGCAGTTCTTTTAGCCTTGTTTTGTAGGAGTTGTTGCTTAATATTTTGATTATTTAATTTATTCTTATTAAATTTGTCTAATCCAGTTCCCAAACCTACAAGATATTCTTAACATTAAACGTTATTTTCTTTCATGATTATTAAATACAACAAAACGGAACGAAAAAAGATAATACTCAAGCTTAGACGAAGAAATCAAAACAACAAAAGTAGGGTTGTGATTTATGAATGTTATGATAATTAACTAATTACTAAACTTCTTTCCTAGAATCAGACAGGCGATCAGCTGAGATTTTTACACAGAATGGCAACAAACAGTGCAAAATTAACGCCTGCGCACAAAATCGATTCCAACAGTTTCGTGACGGTTCTAGAACGATACAAAAATAGGGTGTTGGAACAAACCTAATAATTCCCAAAATAGTCATTCATTCTTAATTTTTGGTTTAGAAAAAGTGAGGTTAAGATACATACGAAGTCGGATGAAAGTTAAAATGAAGCTCATCGTGTCGATTATTACAAATATTCGGACGAAACTTGGCACCAAAAGTTTACACCAAGCAGGGCATGGAACGCCGTCTTAATTCGAACTAATCGAAATTTTGATTGCAATATAACTAACCAGTGAAATGTACTTTTAAAAAGCTGAAATCCGGTCCTGTCGAATGTTTACTTTCACAAGGAAATTCCAAACTGCGCAAACTCACAACGCCCCCTTCGATGCCCATAGCGGGGACATAGTTGCATTAAGGTATAGGGTGTGGGGCAATCTTTCAGGGGGGTTACGATACTAAAATGTTCGATAACAATGTATAATATATGATCTACGCACTAACATCTAACACTCTCGTCATTAGCGGACACTCTGTATTTAAGAGCTCTCGGATTATAAGGCAATTATAGGGAATACAATAACACAGCGAACGATTATTTATCCCATACCTATTTCGATTTTATTTTACCTCACGGTTCTATTAGGTAACAGCGTTGCCGACGTTATGGCTAATGTGCCATTAGCTGTTTAGCACCCGCCTGCGTCGCTGAAAGCTGTTAAAATTTATCGCCCTTTTGGCGTAATTAGTTCGGTATACATGGAGGTGATACTGGCTTATCAGATTTTACTCTAATATAAGAATATTCATCATTATTATGTAAGAAAAGGCCAATGGCTAGCGCAACAGTGTATTGAATGTACTTTTTGTGGAAGCGACGACAACAGTTCAGAAACAGCTTCAATAACTTCTGCTTGCTTGTGTTTGATACTGGTGGAGGCATCTCGCATAGATCAGCAAGAGAGAAGGCCCAAAGTTTTTCTATACAGGGTGGCCCATCGAAAACGAAACAGAGACATTTACTGGCAGCTCAGTTCTTTTTTGGAAAAACGCTCAGACCCGTCGATTTTGTTTTCGAGGGGGACACAAAATTGGAACAAAATCACGTCAACAAGTGCAGCCCCCTGGACGGGGGTGGCACCACCCCTAAAATCTTAAATGGAAAGGGGGGGTCGAGTGATACCTTAATTTAAAGGTCTTTCAATTCCCTTTATAATGATGTAAAATTCACAATACTTCAGTTCAGTAGTTTTGGAGATTTATTGATTTTAAGCTTACAGTGCACTTTAATAGGTACATCTGATTAGTTTGTACTACTTTCAGAAGAAATTTGAGTAAAGGCAGTTACTTATTAATTTAATGCTTTTCTTCACTACGCCCATGGTTTGTTCATCATTTTGGTGTTCAAAATAGCGATTGGAGCGGTTTTTGTCGCGAAAAAAGTGGTTTATTGAAGAAAGATAAGCAGGGAATGTCTCGTACTTATTTTAAATAGGAATTTGTACATAGTTAGCGATTGATTCGACCAAACTTTGTTGTTAAAATACCTTATACCGCTTTATTCATAAATTAACCATGGTATATTCCACGGCAGAAGGGATTGAAATTATCTTTTTTTTTTTCGGAAATAATCAGTGCGCTAATAGAACAGCACACATATTTAATGAGCGACAGGAGAACAGTAACGTGCATCGAAAATATGTCCTAGAACTTATAGCTGAATTTCGGGACACTGGATCAGTCGCCAATAAAAAACGCAACATTGAAAATCCCATAAGGAACGAAGCAATAGAAGTGGGGGTTTTAGGGCAAGTTTATGTAGATCCTACGTTAAGTACCCGCAAATTGGATACTGTGTGTGGTGTTAGTCGATGTAGTATCCAACGGATTCTGAAGGCCCATAGTTTTCATCCGTATAAAATTCACCTTGTACAAGAACTTAATGAAGACAATTTTGATCGGCGATTATAATTTTGTGAAGATATGAGTGAACGAATTATAAACGATGAACATTTTCTATTCAATACTTGCTTTTCCGACGAATGTTCATTTTTCTTACATGGCCTAGTAAACCGTCATAACTGCCGATATTGGTCCGATTCTAATCCCAGAGTTTATCATGAGGTACACACACAGCAGCCACAAAAATTAAATGTTTGGGCTGGTATTTTTGGCGATCATTTAGGTGGTCCTTTTTTCTTGCCTGGAAATTTAACCGGTGAAATGTATTTGGAATTACTGCAAGACGCCATAGATCCTGCATTAACAGCCATAATTGAAAATGGGAATGATCGGCGGTACATTGCGAATAGGTTGATGTTCCAACAGGATGGTGCCCCACCACATTACGCATTACGTGTTCGACAATATTTAGATCAGACGTTTCCAGGTCGATGGATTGGTAGAAGAGGTGCCATTGAATGGCCCCCAAGATCACCAGACTTATCACCTTTGGATTTCTTTCTGTGGGATCACTTAAAAAGCAAAATCTATGCTACTCAACCAACATCGTTAGAAGATTTGCGACAAAGAATTGTGAATGAGTGCCTTCAAATTACTCCTCAAATATTGCAAAATGTGCGGCAACGTTTTGAGCAAAATCTTTATTACTGCATGGAGAGTCATGGTGGTCATTTCCAACATATACTTGGCTGACGGGTCAGTTCATTCTTAATTTTTAAAGTACTTTGCTACCAAATGTATTGATTTCCACTAATGATGTATTAAAGTTATATTTAAGTTTAAAACCAATAAATCTCCAAAACTACTGAACTGAAGTATTATGAATTTTAGATCATTACAAAGGGAATTGAAAGACCTTTAAAATAAGGTATCACTCGACCACCCCTTTCCATTTAAGATTTTAGGGGTAGTGCCACCCCCGCCCAGGAGGCTGCACTTGTTGACGTGATTTTGTTCCGATTTTGTGTCCCCCTCGAAAACAAAATCGACGGGTCTGAGCGTTTTTCCAAAAAAGAACTGAGCTGCCAGTAAATATCTCTGTTTCGTTTTCGATGGGCCACCCTGTATATTACGTACAAGCGGAGCTTATAGTTTTAGTTTATTTTGTATTTAGTGAAACTTCATGATGTTGTTTTATGTTGTTTTGTATTTGTTTAAATGATAAATACAAAACTGTTTTTTCCAGAGAAGGTAACACTCCCTGAATTACCGTATACAAGCCATGAATTATTGGTTATGTTGTTATATATGAAAATTTCTTCTTTTATTTTGATGGTGACGTTAACTAGCAACTATGCACAAAGGAATAATAGATTTTTGGCAAAAATTATAGGCTTAAATGCAGTTTTCACCGCCTCAACTCATAAATTAGAATAAATTAACCTTGAAAAAAGAAAATCGGCGATATATTTCTCCTAATCCCCATTCGGAAATCGAGACTCGTTCGGAATAGTCGTTTTAAAGTAGTTAACCAATAAATTTAAATAAACGCTTTACACTTTTTAAGACATTCCCTTGGCCGAAATAAATATCGAGTGCAAACGGGACCGAATTTTCAGCAAAACTTTTTAAAAGTTAAAATTCCCAATGGTTTAAAGTTAAATTGCCGAATTTTTTTTTCTTGGTATATGACGGATATAATTATAAAATTTGGCAATTTTTCCTCGATTTCTTTTGTTTAAATAGGAAAAATAGGATATTTTTGGACGTTGTTTGTTTGTCTGTCTGTGTCATAGCGATTTTCCAGTAAATACTGAAGCACGAATAAGAAAACTTGTAGGTTAAGTAAGGAAGTCAATTCTCAGATTTGACAGATGAAGGTTTGGCATTTGTACCTTTCACAGATACAAAAAGGAGCAACCAGTTAAACAGTCGTAAACAAACGAAAATGCGCAAAACGAAGTTGCAACCGATTTGAAACTTGGCTCTGCGAACGAGTCTATTAAATGAAAATTATCTTTCGGTACAAGCCGTCTATTTGTTTGGCCAACACACCGAAGTACAGCTACTAATAATTATTTACTAACTGGCTTTAGTGGCTACAGAGAATACTACTAGAGAGGCTATAGAAGCTATAGTTAGGCAAATAAGCGTCCGGTAATTAAAGCATGTCTACAGGAACAATGTTTATATTCCTATGGACCTGAAAATCGTCTGACTAACCAACAAATTTCGAGAAAATAACATAATAAATCTCTACGAAGAAGGCTATTCTCGATAGTTAGTGGAATATTGTAACGGATTTCATAGTTTGGTAGCGTATTATTGCTAGGATGAAAGCATATTGCCTTTTGCCATGAAAGCAATACGAGGAAAACTAGAACAGACAGCTGAGGTTGCGCCGCTTGGTATAATCATCCCAAGTAGCATTTTTAGACACAAATTGGACACACATTTTTTGCTGGGAAACGTTTTGTTCTGTAAATGCAAATAAATCGAGGACACGTTAAAAATATAAAGCCAAATTACTAAACTGCACGATAAAATTTACTGAGACAATGATTTTTTGGTTCTTATGTGCAATAACTAGGTATACGAAATAAAATAACTTATAGGGAATATACTTATAACGAATTCATCATGGCGAAATTATTGTTTCATATTATTTTTCTTTTATTTTACAACAGTGAAGGCATCCTAATTGCTTTGTGCATGGTTTAGCATAGCCCCGCCCCTTTATACTGTCATTTTTGAATAAACAGAACAGTAACAGTTTATAAATATTTTCGAACATTTTCGATAAAAGTTTCGATTGTGCATCGATACAGCGAAAGTAACAGCTAGTACCAACCACTTGGAAACACGTGTAAATGTCCCGTTTAAAATGTATATGTTTCGAAAATATTTCCATTTATTGCCAACACTTTCCAATTTTGATCGGAAACAGAAACGATAGTTACGATACATTGACCATAATGTGTCTAAAAATGCTACTTGGGGCACAATAACATATTGAAAATCAGATGAAACTTTGCATATAATTCATTTTTATTAACCTTAAATGCGACAAAACGTACACGAACACAAAAGAAATGGCAATTAATTCTTCTCCCCGTTCGAAAACAAAAAATACAATTTCAATAATTAAAATATAAACTGATGCCGATTTGACGGGGATTTGGAGTAATCGCCCCCCAAAAACCAAATGCATGACGATGTAATTCGCACCCTTTGTTTATTTTAGAGGGGTTTAAATTGAAGTTGATGCTTTGAAGGCAGCCGCTTGATTAATTTATGCTAATTCCGGTTAATTTATCGCGGGCGACTGGTTTTGAAATATTTTAAACGGACTCTGAAATATTTTAAGGGATTAGCGGGAACGAGATCGGCGAATGGGCATATTTCTAACTGTCAACAATGGCCGCCATGCGAGAGTTTAGTTTCAAAATGTCATTAATTAGAAGAAATTTGAGCCAACGCGGGTTTTTGTGACCAGGAATCGTTGATTTTTTTTCCTAGGATTGATACATTCAATACTATTCTCCACTAATTCACGACGAGCTTGCATTAAAACTTTATGGAGAACTACTGAATATAATTATGTTTCTGAAACTTTGGGGATTTAGGTTGATCGATATGCTCTCTTCAACTAAAATATTCACATGTTTCTGTCATTTCCGGTTATACCGGAAGTAGCTGCCAAGTTTCGTTTTTTAAATACAACATGGTAATTTTTATTATATTTTTCGATTAAGCGTTAAATACTAAGCACATTTTATAGGACATGTTTTTGTCAGACTCTGTTAGTATTTGAGATATCTGGACTTTTTGTAATTATTTGGCAAATGCGTGACAATGAAATAATCCATATAATTTCTTTACCTTAGCTCTTGGACTAAAATTTTTTTTCTCGCCGAATAGCTAGAAGATCATTAAGTCTCAAAAATATTTCAAATTTGGCAGAAAATGTACAGGGTGGTCACAATTCAAGGTTCATTGTGAAAGAATTCAACCATTAAGAATTTTCGTATTTCAAATGGAACACCCTGTATATTTTTGTTTAATTTGATGGCAAATTAGTTGTTCTTTATAAATAGTATTTACTGTCCTATACCTATATCAAAGCGTTTTCTCAAAAAATCAAATTTTGTTCCGAAATTATTATTTGTTCAAGTGTGCTATGAAAACAATTGTACTTAGGGGCTGTATACTGATGTTCATACGGAGGAAAAGTGATTGATTGCTTGATAATACAATGTTCTAAAGCGTTTCTTAATTGAATTTATAAATAAAATGCAGTCGATTGTTTTAAATTTAATGGTTTAAATATTATTTTTTTAAAAAGTAGCAAGGAAACAAGTTTATAAACTTTAAATTCTTATGATAAAAAGGTAACTTCAAATATCTCGTTGCCCAGTATTGGTTTAATTCTTCGTAGTTTGGCTTCAAATGATCCAAATATTAAAGAATTATTATTGAGTCAATATTAGGTGTGGGAAATGGCCTATTCGGATATTTATCCCGATATATTCGACATCCTCTTAACTTAATTTTGCCACATTCAATGCAAACCGTAAATAAATTTAAAAAATCTTCACTTGAAAATCCGTATAAACATCAGTATACAGCCCCTAAGTGCAATTGTTTTCATGGCACACTTGAACAAATAGTATTTTGGAAAAAATCTACTATATTTTTTAAAGTTTTTCATACTTTAAAGACCCAAATAGAAAAAGTATTATAAATTACGCGGTTCGTAGGACAATTAGAGCACTTGTATTTTAGACACACTTGTACTTAGAACCACGAACAAATCCAAATTAAACGCGTGCTCTAAGATAATGTCTTATGAAACTTGTATCTTAATATACTATTTCGTATAGCTAACGGTTAATCGTAAGAAATAAAACAAATAAATTTCCCTTACTAGTTGCCGAAATTTTTATTTCTGTATCTTGACTCGAAATTTATTCCCGTCTGGAGCTTTTTTATATTTACGCACCTTTTGCAATTAGCAAAAGCTCTGCCACAAAACCAAAAAATTAATCCCATGGCATTTTAACAGAAAGTAATTAAAATACAGGCCTCCACTTTCTTTGGTGGAAGTAAAAGAAGTTTCTTTTATACAGGGTGGCTTAATTAATTTTATAGCTTCGGATATATTGAATGGAATGAATATATATGCGCTTAACCAGCAAAAAGAAGGAAATTGGACAAATAACGCTGAGAAGAACATCATAATGAAGATTGTAGATAGACTATAGATTGTCATGTCACCCATCTTTGGTACAACGCAACGCAGCCTATAGTATGCCCAGTCGATTCTGTGCATGGTTGTCTAGCTTTCTTAAGGACCGCTCTCTGCAAGTGGCGATTGACGGATTTCTCTCAGACACCTTCACCATCAATGCCGGTGTTCCTCAAGGGTCCATATTGTCTCCCTCTCTCTTCTTACTCTACATTAACGACCTTCTAGTGGAAACGAAAAATCCGATATTTAGTTTTGCTAATGATAGCACACTTATCTCATCTTTCTCTTTGAATGCACAAACATCGGCTGCCGACGCACATCTTCGCAGACAGCATGAAGTATCACGCCTCAACAATAACTTTGGCTTAGGGTGACAGTAACCAAGTCGAATTTAACGCTAAAAACCCAGGCAGCAGTTTTCTCTAAAAAGGTTAACATTACAGAACCGGATATAGTCATGGACGCATACGAAATCCCACTGGCTTCATCTATTCATTTGCTGGGCGTCAATCTGGGAGGAAATATGTCTTGGCATAACCACGTTGTGGCAATCGCCAAGATAGCTTCTCAGAAACTTGATCTACTCTTCCGAACCAGAAAGTTGTACACACCTCAACAACTTTTAACACTATACAAAGCCCAGATTCGACCATCACTAGAGTACTGCTTTCATGTCTGGAGCTCTGCACCCAAACATACTCTTCGGCTACTGGATTCCATCGAAACGAGGGCCATGAGCTGACGAAGAACCTCGACAGCCTAGAACATCGGAGACAGGTTGGGGATTTGACTCTCTTTTACAGATATTTTCATGGAAAGTGCTCTACTGACCTTGACCTCTTAATTCCGCCCAGAGCGGCGAATATCAGAAATACACGACGAACCACTGCCGCCCATCCATGCGTGGTTAAGCTTAGTACTCCTCGAACTTCATTATTTAAGAATGCTTTCATCTGGACGGCTTCATCCTTATGGAACGACCTTCCCGAGGTCGCTTTTCCCAACGAATATAACCTCCAACGATTTAAAAACAACGTGAATCGCTTTTGCGCACACGCACCACTCCCAGACTGCCCTAAAGGATTTTTCCTATAGTGCTTGTGTTTGATTATAAAAAAAAAAATAAAAAAAATGAACAGCAAAAAACAACAACACAAATACTTCGGCTATGAAATGTTTAAATAGAATGAAAAAACACATCATATACAGAGTTGTTTAATACGGTGCATTTGGTGTACTTACCTCGAACTTTAGCATACACCCTGTAATAATTTTACGCCACAAATTCTATGGTGTTTATAACGCATCTGTTTTTAAAACAGAACAGAATTTATGAGAGCCATCCGGTATGGACTTCGTATTTCGCCGACTGAACCCCGAATAATTAAATTTCAAAACAAAATTTCACCCCGGATTTTCATTTAAAATTAATAGTCTCTTTTTAGGTCAAGATATTCGAAGCAGGCGAGATATTTATTTTCTCGATAATGCTTGTTCGATTTGAACAGGTCAATTTAGAATCGATTTAATTATTTACAGGGAAACAGCTATCAAAACGATGAAAATATCGTACGGTCGTAGCCAACTTGGAGTTACTGAACTTAAAATCACAGAAAAATCGTCATATAAAAATATTTAATTGGCAATGTTTCGAAAACTACAAATTTTCAGAATAGACAAGCTTATACAAACTTACCCTTATTTTTAACGCTAAATAGAAAATATTACATAACATTTTGAGGGTTCCATTTGAAAATGTCCATATTTTCGAAGTTTTTTCAATTTAATTCTAATCTATTCTTATTAATAGTTATCAAATTATCATAAAACATATTATATTAAAGCAGGGCCTTTTCAACAAGGAATCCGACCCTGCAAAGGTCATTTTAGATATAAGCCCTTAAATACAGGGTGTTGTGGAAATGACGTATTATATTTAAACCGGCAATTCTTGAGATGAAAACGAATTGAAGAAAAATATCCAAAAATGGCGCTTTAATTTAATATGCCCTGTACATGACCTAGCGAATCGAGATCGAATTCTAAAGTAAATTGCACTTCTGCATTGCCACTTTTTCCGCTCTATCTAACAGCGTTAATTGTTTTGTAATCCGACGAGTCGTCTTCGAAGGGCCATTATCAACTTTCTTTTTTTAAATACGGTCCTGTTTTGATAGCTTTTTTCTTCCGAATGCAACGATGTATGACACATTGTGGTTTAATGACGTTTCGAGGATTCTTTGAACAACATCAGGAAATTTTTTGATATGGTCCTGCATTTCTCCTAATTTTATAAGTAATATCTCATAAGTAAGCTATAAATCATTACTTATGTTGGACTAGTTCAATAAATAACAAATAATCAATTCTCAAACAGGACCGTATTTAACAAAAAGAAAGTTGATAATGGCCCTTCGAAGACGACTCGTCGGATTACAAAACAATTAACGCTGTTAGATAGAGTGGAAAAAGTGGCAATGCAAAAGTGCAATTTACTTTAGAATTCCATATCAAAAAAACCCAGGAAAACAATAAAACAGAATTTCGGGTTTTTCCGGATATCTCCGGAACTACTCGGAATTTTAAAACTTTCTAAACGGCATATCATTAGGCACGTAAATGCGCAACTGTACCTCCATTTAGCGGACATCGTATCTCTTACGGTTTCCGAGATCCCTGCACTGGCCCTCCTTATCTTGGACACGTCGTATATAGATCGAAGCCGGTTCCGTTGGGACACCCTATGAAAAAAGCCTTGTTTAAGAACCAAAAGCTTCTCAAAATTTTGTAGTTACCTACTTGCAGGAATTTATAAAATTCGTACTACAAACACTACTAATTTTAAAAATTCCTTAACGAAACAATGAAAATTTAAGAAAATCCCGGGAATACCCGCATCTAGTTTAGAGTAAGGGCCATAACATGCCGGGGAAAAGCTCGGAAAAATACAATTTTCCATTTCCTTACGCGTGCCTGAACATACGTTGGCAAATTGTTATGCCGAGTTGAAACGGTTACTGCTGATTACAACAGGAATTTCTTAAGTTTAAGGTGTTGTATTCACGTTGATTCTCGTAAATAAAATAAATATATTATTACCTAGTAATTTATATTGTTTGAATGTTTATGAAGGAAGGTGCGTTGGGAAACACGACGTCAGGAAGGTCTTTCCATAAGGACGACGTCCTCCAGATTAGTCCAGATGAAATAATTCTTAAACAATGAAGTTCGATGAGTACTAAGCTGCGCCATATACAGATGGGCGGCAGCGGTTCGTCGTGGCTTTATGCCATTCGTTGCTCTAGGTGGAATTAATCGGGCAATGTCAATCGAACATTTGACATGGAAATATCTGTAAAAGAGAGTCAAATCACCAACCAGTCTTCGATGTTCCAGGCTGTCGAGCTTCTTGGTCGACTCCGATGAAACGAATGATGCTCCTTTCGATGGAATCCAGTAGCCGAAGCGTATGTTTGGGTGCAGAGCTCCAGACATGAGAGCAGTACTCTAGTGATGGTCGAATCTGGGCTTTGTATAGTGTCAAAAGTTGTTGAGGTGTGTACAACTTTCTGGTTCGGAAGAGTACCCCAAGTTTCTGAGAAGCTATCTTGGCGATTGCCACAACGTGGTTATGCCAAGATATATTCCCTTCCGGATTGACGCCCGCTCAAATTAATAGACGGAGCCAGTGGAATTGAGTTTCTGGCCAAAATACTAACTCTGGTAAATGTGCTTGGATTTTAACAAATTTTATTATGAGTGATAGACGTGTTTTGGACTTCCATTGTCTTTATTTCATTTAAATCACAACGTTTCAACTGGTAAGTATCTCCAGTCGTCTTCAGGTGAATACTCAGTATGTTGACTATTAACATTTAACAACAATTTCATTTTTACATATTCATTTGCGAAAATTACCTATCAACATTTTGAAGAATTTGATATGATATCAGTTTATATTGAAAATGGAAAAAACGAAGAATTGGCGCAATATTTATATTTTGTTCGCTATCCGGAAACACGGTAACCATTTTAAGGACAAATTCCGAACATTTGCATTTGCGCCGTATTTTTTACCTTAATCTGAATCTCTTATTTCGTTTCAAAGCAATAAAGTTTAAATAAATCGGCTAGGAAAGCAATATCATCCATGGTGTGTTATATATTTGAAAGGAGAATTTAAAATAGTATTTTTTTAGATTAAAATATACAGGGTGTTCCATTTAAAAAAATGAGGTTAGGTCCGATAACTTATTTACCTGGCCCCGTATACATATTCTGAAAACGGCAGATTATTCAACAATCAATATAAAGAAACTTCTGTATAAAATATTTTTCCATATCTCTTTTAACTAAGAAAATATAGGATAATTTTGAAATTGCCAATTTTTTGATTTTCCCCCGTATCTCTTAAACGAGCGAAAATTTTCGAATTTTGATTTTACCATTTTAAGTTTGACCCAAAAAGAGTACATGACACCTACATTACTTTTTTGATAGCGCTAACAATTACGGAGATATCCTATAAAAGTGTCGAAAAGTAGCCTTTATTTGATGAAGATCCATTACAAAACAGCATAATGTGTAGAAATATTTACTGGTTTTTTTTATTGTGCCGAAGAAGGCATTGTGTTATCGAAATAATTGGCACCAATTTTAAAATTTATTTATTAATTTTAATTAATTTAATTTAATTTTAAAAAAATTACCCACATTCCGATTATAAATCTTTATTTTTATCCCATGAAAGAAAATATACGTTTTAATAATTTGCGGCCTTATATAGAGACTTGCCCTATTGTAAATATGCTTGGATTTGTATTTATATTTAACTAAATCACTTTTATCCGGTTAAATAATCTTGGTGCGGGAAATTATGATGATTTGAATTTTAAATTTCTAGTGACTTTAAAGTTTTATAAGCAAATTTTATACAATTTGTAGATTCGTCGAGGAGATTGTGATAAAAGTGTGTTTCGTAGGTGGTTGGGGAGCGCATATAAATCGTTTCATTAAATATTTCAGGAAATTTGAAATCATTTTAGGAAAATAGAGCGAGCGGAATGAAAATGAATAAATCTATACAAAAAAAAATCAGTAATTTTTAACGATTTTCGTGAAGTTAATTTCGTCAGGTTTTCGAAATAATAAGAAATACCAGGGAATTGCCATTTAAGACTTTAAGGGTAACATCCCAAGAGGGCAAGATACACGCGTAAACCGAAAAACAGAGCGGATTGCTAAGAGTGTGTTGTTGATCGACGAGACACCGCCTATCCGGCGGCTGGAAACTACTTCGCTCAGCCGATGTAAGGCGTCAAGAGGTCATTGACATTTGACCTAGTGACTTACGTGGCTATTACTATTCCATATGTTTTTCGGGTTGTTTAAAACATAGTCCGTCGTAAATGTTCTTCAATTAATTGTACAAAAAGGTATTACAGAATGGAAAAGTGTTTAATTTATTTTATTTTGTCTAAAGAGTTTAAGGTGTACATATGACAACACCGGCCAGAATTCCTCGATTGCTTACATGTATCGCAGTGCCACACAGGTGTTTTTCTGGTTTGACGTCAGGTCACTTTTACCGCCGAATGAATTGAAAGCGCCTTTATGGCTATTTTTCTTCAATTTGTCTTTATCGCAGGAATTGCCGGTTTAAATATAATACGTCATTCCCATAACACCCTGTATGTTCGCGCAACAGGGACGTCCGTCTGTTCGATTGACGTGATGCAAAAGATGGTTCAAAATATTCATATTTTGTTCAATGCATATTTGCAATCCAAATAAATTTAATTTGAGACAATAAAATTATTCCAAGAGAGAGTCGGTTCTCCGCAGGATTTTTTCCCTCATAAAATGGGGGGTCCTGAGGCCCGCACACTGAAGCAGGAATATTAATTAACTGCCGGAGCAACAAGTCGGTCGGATTCCGTTTTTCTGGCGCACCTGCTGGTTAAATTATGTTTATTTTTATGCCGAAATATTGTGTTTTCGGGGCCGGAAAACGCCGGATTGCTGGATTTTATTTGATATTTTTGAGGATTTTACTAATTAAAGGGCTGTGTTTCGAGCTGAAAGAGTTTCGCTTCCTTTATTTGTGTTTATTTAAGAGTCCATTAACGTTTTAGGGTTGTTTTTCGAATCGAGCGAGTTCGAGTTAATCAGTGTTACATTTTTAAATCGAAAGAAATGTACACAATGTGCGCGTGTTTGTTCCAGCGTGTCAATAATATACATATGTTGGTGATGATTCAAAATGTATACTTCGAAGAGGTTGGTTGGTGGTTGGTTAAAGGCGGGGGTCGGTTTAGAGGCCCGAACTTCAAATCACTGCAGCCTTTCGGCTTATTGTGTACCCCGATCTCGTTAGAAGATTACTACGGGTGACCTGTGGGGTTCACCTATAATTGCCCAAACTAGCTCTCAGGTTCGTTGATTCTCCTTCAGCCTCAAGTACTCTGTGTCTACCAATAATAACTTTGGGCGCCACTGGTTTTATGGAGAAACCAGAACCTTCTGAAGAAATTTATTAAAACAAAAATAATCATTTAATTACTGTGATTTTATTTCACTCTTTAATTATGCGAATTAAATGACATCTATTGGTTATTCAAAATCAAAATTAAATTCTTACTTATTTAATTTTTTTTTTTAATTATGTAGGTACATTTATAGATACAATTTATGGAACCTGAAAGAAAATGAACACAAGACGATGGTATGTTTAACCGAGATAATTCGAAATTGCAATACGCTGTATAAATTAATTACCCAGGGAAAATTCATGAATTTTGTTTTCTGGTGCGTGTAGTTATATATAGTTTAAAAACGAAGGCATACCCTTTTGTCTTTTACAATACTAATACTTGAAAATGAAAATATCTTAATTTCGATAAAAATTGTCTATGGTCAATAATAAAAAATAAAAAAAATGTCATGATACCCGATCGGATCCTTCCTCAGACAAGTTTCCACTCACAGACTAGCGTCCACGAGCCACCACCTACGAATGAACTGCTTTTCGGAATAGGGACGTCACTGGCAAGTGACTACTGAAAATTCTGAATGAAGCTTGACGCTGACCATGATTTTGACTTGAAGATCCTTACGAAAGTACTTCGTTGAAGAACATCGCCGTCCTAAAAACAGAACGGACCTTCCTGGAGTAGGAAGAACTATCCAGAAGTAGAATGAAACGTCTAGAAGTAGAATGAACATCCATCTAGAAGTGGAAATACCATCCCATGCTGGAGCTGCGACTCCTTACTTGAAAATACTATTCCTTGCCCGAGAATACCATCCCATGCTGGATCCCTCTACCATGAGGGAATCATCCGGAATTCAGTCGCCACACGACACCCATAAACTAAATCTTCAAAAATCATAGACATCCTCCGTTTTTCTGCACCCAAATATACCGAAGGGACTTTAAGATATTATTTACTTCACTGCACCGACCATCTCGCCGCAAAATTACACTTTTAACGAAGAATTCAAGACATTAGCACCTTATCTTCGGACTTCTTGACAGAAAGTCTTTTGCCTTTCTTTACTCTTTATCAGCAAAACTCGGTCCCAAATACGGCACTTCCTCACGTCCGACCAACTTACCAAAAAACCAAATTTCCGGTCCTCCGCTGGCTCCATCAGCGAAAACCTAATTAATAACCAAAAATATCCTGAGCCACTCCCTATTAGTGACAAAGGCCTGAAATAAAAAGGAGGATTTGCACCTAATCCTCTTCTGTGCTCGCTGCCTTGCTCGACCGCTACCAGCCATCCGTTATCGATTTTTACAAATCCTGAAAAGTCATCGACTTCTGGCTGTCAATCGAAAAATAAACAAAACCGCAAAAATCCTCGTTTTATAAGGAAAAATCTATAATACAAGGTAATTAAATAATCATGAAATTTAGAAATAATATACAATGGAGGTCAAATACTGTTTTATATCACTTATTCCGTTCTTTTAGGTTATTCGATGGAATCTCGATTTGGCCCCTCGGGCACTTGCAACCACTTGGAAATAAGACTTTTATGGTTCATACTAATGAAAACCCTTCAAATGATTTATTCTCTATCCCACAATATTTGAAGAACTTTTGTCGAGCCGTTATAAACCCAAATGACATTGCTTCACATCGGAATCTATTTGTTTTTATTTATTAAAGTTTGAAGTTAAAGTGAACAAGTGAACTAAAGTGTTTTGTATCCTTTTTAAATCATAAAGCAGTAGCATTTACCTCAAGATAGGTATCTTGGGATTTTTAAATGCTACAAGATGTTTGTTCCTCCTATGAGATCCAGTAACCTTCTACCAAGCTTGTCATGTGGGAGGCTGTCACCACTTTGTATTTTCCCGAAGATATTTTGTCTTCTACGAGACAGCGCTACGCAGCGGTATATTATGTGTGAGGCGGCTTCATTCTCTTCGCCGCAGAGTCTACATTCAATGGATCCGTTGTTTATCCCTATCCGTTGAAGGTGTTTTCGCAAGTGGCAGTGGCCTGTTAGCAGACCCATCACTTGTTTCAACTGGGGCCGTGTCAGGGTTAGCATCCCATTCGATAGTATTATCGATGGTTTTCCAATTACGGCCCCTGCGTGCATTTGACCAAGTAACTCCTGCCATCGAGATAGGTGTTGTTTTTTCCACCATCTATCTAATGTTGTTTTCGTTGCCTGTTTTGATATTCCAAAGGCCGGTTCGGGGCCCCTGAGACTTTGGGCAGATCCGGCTCTCGCTAGTTCATCCGCATTTTCATTTCCTAATATCCCGGAGTGACCAGGGACCCACAAGAGTTCCACCTTGTTCCCCCTGGCCGCCAGTACTTTTAGGTTGGTATGGCACTCCAGTGTAAGTTTTGAAGTAAACCGATTGGAGTTCAGAGCCTTAAGAGCAGCTTGGCTGTCCGAAAGGATGCAAATCTTTTGGTCGTGATAGCCCTTTTCAAGATTTTGTAGTACACATGCTTGTATGGCATGAACTTCCGCTTGGTATACTGTGGCGTAGGTCCCCAGAGTAATGCTTATGTCCATCCTGGGCCTTTCCCCAAATATACCTGCGCCCACACCGTTGGCGGGTTTGGATCCATCGCTGTACGGGGACGGGGATGCACTGTTTGTCCATTTATCAAAGTTCCAGTCAATCTTGAAAGGCTTGGTGAAATCGTATGTGGCTTTCATACGATCAGATTGCATATCCAAGAGCTCATCGTTGATTAGATCCGTGGCTCTTGTGTGTCCAATTTTTACGGGATGTTGTGTCCATTCCCCATTTGTGATCATCCTTGAGGCGCTGCAATTAGCCTCCATCCTGATGTGGATGTCTAGGGGTATTAGTCCCAGTATGATTTCCATTGCTGCAGTGGGGGTCCTTTTCATCGCCCCACTGATACACAGGCAGGCCAGCCTCTGCAAACTGTTAAGTTTGTTCGCTGTATTTTTATCCACCAGACTACAGACCCATAATATGATATCAGGGGTCTGATAACTGTGACATAGAGCCATTGCATCATCTGGGGCTTGAGTCCCCAGGATTTCCCAACCAACCGAAGAGGAGCATAGATTTCAAATGCCCTTAATTGATTATAATGGGTGTTCCAAAAGCCAAGTTTTTTAATAATTCACCCAATTACAACTACGTTTTTACCAATTTTTCGAAAACTACCTCCTTAAAGTAAAAGAAATTTTGTAACCAATTTTTTTTTATAAAAACTTTAGCGTTTTATTGTTCTACTGCTGTTTATGACGCGACATTTTTTTCCATATGACTAATGTCTAAGGACGGGCGATTTTTTTTGCGACAGAGTTGAATTTTTTTCGTAACCACATAATTTATATCCCAGAGCTCGACCGCAGTGATCACCCCAGACATATTTCTATGTAGTTGTGATAAATGGTTTTTATTTTGGTCCGTCGGGTTTTGTACAAACGAGGTTTTCCTGTGAAAGTTTGACAAATATAATATTTAAACTTATATGTGACAGGAAATGTTTTCCTTTACGTCGTCCTTATTGGCGTTTTTATCTGATTCTTACACACCCAAGAAATCCAGGATTTTGACTAAAGAAAATATTGCAACGTTTTTACAAGAGGCAGACAACGAAACATACTTCCTATTAAAAGTGTCAATGATAATAGGTATAATTGGAGCATGTCGAGGAGTTCAGTTAAAAAACTTAAGGATAGAAGATGTACACGACGAGGGGGTTGTTTTTCGAATTTTCATACCTAGTACAAAAACAAACGTTCCCCGAGAATTTTACGTAACGCCTGGCGATGTCGAAGGAATAATGGTGCAGCTTGTTCGGACCTATGTAGCAATGTGAACCCCCTGATGCCGAAGTTTCTCGTTTTTTTCTATCATTCAGAAACAACAAATGTACAAAGCAACCAGTGGGTATCCATACTTTCGGAAATATGTGCAAAACGATCGCTGCTTTTTTAAAGTTACCCCATCTCGACGAATACACAGGTCACTGTTTCCGGAGGTCCTCAGCTTCACTGCTGGCTGATTCAGGAGTCGGTCTTCATACTATTAAACGCCGTGGTGGCTGGAAAGGTGACACAGTTGCTGAAGGATATATAGAGAACTCTTGCGAAACCAAGAAAAGAATTTCAGCAGCAATTCTCGGGAAGATATCATCATCGAGTATTTCATCGACTGTCGTTCCCTCAGAAGAAACAGAAACCATAGAAATTAAAAATCACAACAACGCAACAATTTCAACTCCTATGTCCAACATCAATTTAACGAATTGTAATAATGTTACTTTTAATTTTAATCATTAAATTTTGTTCCACTTTGTTTTAAATAAGTTTTTTTCATTTTTGCGTCTATTTTTCGTTATAGTACTCAGTCCTATAAAGTATGTCATTTTGACACTGAAAATGAAATCCATAATCATTCAAATAGGAAATTGATTTAAGAGTTACTAATCGGCCCCGTCCATGTATAACTCGCCCAGCAGGGACATGGCTCTAAATCTAAATCCTGGCGACACGGATATCTTTAGTTCCTAATTTCCGACGGCCAGCTTAACGCCCTCAACCTCAAAATGGCGAACCAATTGGAGGGATATAAATATAAAAAGTTAACGCATCACTTTGGCATTCAATTTACCAGGAATGGACCCATAAACTGCGAAACAGTTTACCTTCCGAAATTAAATTAGTCTTCCGTAATGATTCCGCTCCGCTAAGCACTTTCATTATAGCTCTAACTTGAGGACTTTCAATTATTTTAAAGAGTCATTAATTTCTCATAGAGCAGCTTCCGTTCGACGACAGAGTCGGAATAAAAAAACGGGTTTTTAAAGTTTTCCAGTAAATTTTTATAGTTTTACTATGAAATTCAAACCGCAATGGGTGCAGGGTCGGAATGATAATATAGCTATCTACGTATCGATTTATTTTTATTTTTTAAACTTAAGAGACACATACTTGAAATGGTATACTAGTTCGGGATGCAGTTCAATTTTTACTCCGACTCTGACCGAAAAGATGTAAATTTGGGACTTTTTATGGTCAGAGGAATAATTAATATACACTTTCTTACAACAAATGGACGCGTCTCCAAAAATTTTATTTGGTTTTGTTTCTCGACGGTTCAATACTCGGCTCACAACAAACATTCTTAAAGTCCCGTCCTGTCTAGAAAACAATAGCTTCCGTTAAAGAGGTAATTAATTTTAAATTGACAAGTGTCGGTAAAGGGTTTTACTAAAATAGGAGGGCAAAATTGCCCCTTGGAAGAATTTTTGTAAGGAAATTAAACGGTTTTGTGTATTATTTGTTTCACAAATTATTTTTCACTATTTTCAAGATCTTTTATGGTCAATTAGATACCACCAGTATTTTGTAGACTTTTCAACTTATCCTACAAAAAAGGAATATTTCCATCTTGCTGGAAGACGGCGCGAGTCCAGCATATTCCAAAGAAAGGTAAGAGAACCCTGCCTAACAAACCCGACCAGTCGCATTGCTTTCAGTTATATCAAAAGTAATGGAGAAAGCTATTAACCAACATCTTCTAAAGTACCTGGAAGGCTTCAACATTATCAGCGATCATCAATATGGTTTTCGGAAGTCCAGATCAACTGGAGATCTTCTAGCCTATGTCACCAATATTTGGAACAACGCAATCGAACATCATGGGGAGTCTCGGGCTGTTGCACTGGATATTTCTAAAGCTTTTGATCGTGTTTGGCATGAAGGGCTTCTAAGTAAACTGCGATCCTATGGTATGCCCAGTCGATTCTGTACATGGTTGTCTAGCTTTCTTAAGGACCGCTCTCTGCAAGTGGCGATCGACGGATTTCTCTCAGACACATTCACCATCAATGCCGGTGTTCCTCAAGGGTCCATATTGTCTCCCACTCTCTTCTTACTCTACATTAACGACCTTCTAGTGAAAACGAAAAACCCGATAGTTAGTTTTGCTGATGATAGCACACTTTTATCATCTTTCTCTTTGAATGCACAAACATCGGCTGCCGACGCACATCTTCGCAGACAGCATGAAGTATCACGCCTCAACAAAGACCTGGAAGAAATTTTGTCTTGGGGTGACAGTAACCAAGTCGAATTTAACGCTAAAAAACCCAGGCAGCAGTTTTCTCTAAAAAGGTTAACATTACAGAACCGGATATAGTCATGGACGGATACGCAATCCCGCTGGCTTCATCTATTAGTTTGCTGGGCGTCAATCTGGGAGGAAATATGTCTTGGCATAACCAAGTTGTGGCAATCGCCAAGATAGCCTCTCAGAAGCTTGGTGTACTCTTCCGAACCAGAAAGTTGTACACACCTCAACAACTTTTGACACTATACAAAGCCCAGATTCGGGTTTGTTCCATCACTAGAGTACTGCTCTCATGTCTGGAGCTCTGCACCCAAACATACTCTTCGGCTACTGGATTCCATCGAAAGGAGGGCCATTCGTCTGATTGGAGACCACGAGCTGACGAAGAACCTCGACAGCCTAGAACATCGAAGACATGTTGGGGATTTGCCTCTCTTTTACAGATATTTTCATGGAAAGTGCTCGGCTGACCTTGCCCTCTTAATTCCGCCCAGAGCGGCGAATATCAGAAATACACGACGAACCACTGCCGCCCGTATGTGGTTAAGCTTAGTACTCCTCGAACTTCATTATTTAAGAACTCTTTCATCTGGAGGACTTCATCATTGTGGAACGATCTTCCCGAGGTCGTTTTTCCCAACGAATATAACCTCCAACGATTCAAAACCAACGTGAATCGCTTTTTGCGCACACGCATCACTCCCAGAGTGCCCTAAAGGATTTTTCCTATAGTGCTTGTGTTTGATCATAAAAAAAAAAAAAAAAAAAAAAAAAAAAAAAAAGATATTATGCCGTAAGAATCTTCTTACGATCAAAATTTTTCAAATGGGATAGAGGAGATTTAATACCTCATTAAAAAGAGCTTTAAATTCCCTAAACATTGCTGCTTAGTTTTTGAAAATGGATCGGCTCGTTTGGAAGATATGCTTTGAAATACCAACAAAAAATGTGACGAAAAATTCAAAAATCGATTTAATGTATTACATATTAATAAAATTGGACAGTTCTTTCCCACCATTTGGCTTCCTCTATATTTTCTCCCACGAACCGCCACTGGCTTCCATAGAAAGTTTTAAATTATGGACATCTGCGTCATCTACGAAGGACCCCTATAAATATTCTGCCCTATTTGTATTCCCCATTATCAGAAATAAACTAGGCAATTTCCAGACCCATGTATTTAAATCAATTGACTTTTATTCCTTTGCCAGTTCGATTCGCTATCTTTTGCCCGTGCTTTTCAGCACGGATACCGGAAATCGGAAACGGTCATTTCACGTCGATTTTGGTCACTTTGCAGCGATTTATCTTCGAAGTGTGTGCTTTATACGAATCGATTCACCTTTGACTTGGCGACGTTCCAAGGGATTGGTCGAAAATAATTATTCTTATAACAATAACGACGTCATTTGTTATTTTTTTTTATGATCAAACACAAGCACTATAGGAAAAATCTTTTAGGGCACTCTGGGAGTGGTGCGTGTGCGCAAAAAGATATTCACGTTAGTTTTGAATCGTTGGAGGTTATATTCGTTGGGAAAAACGACCTCGGGAAGGTCGTTCCACAAGGATGAAGTCCTCCAGATGAAAGAATTCCTAAATAATGAAGTTCGAGGAGTACTAAGCTTAACCGCATATGGATGGGCGGCAGTGGTTCGTAGTGTATTTCTGTTATTCGTCGCTCTGGGCGGAATTAAGAGGGCAAGGTCAGCCGAGCACCTTCCATGAAAATATCTGTAAATGAGAGTCAAATCCGATGTTCTTCTGTCGAGGTTCTTCGTCAGCTTGTGGTCTCCGATCAGACGAATAGCTCTCCTTCCGATGGAATCCAGTAGCCGAAGAGTATGTTTGGGTGCAGAGCTCCAGACATGAGAGCAGTACTCTAGTGATGGTCGAATCTGGGCTTTGTATAGTGTCAACAGTTGTTGAGGTGTGTACAACTTTCTGGTTCGGAAGAGTACCCCAAGCTTCTGAGAAGCTATCTTGGTGCCAAGACATTAACTGAAAGCAATGCTACTGGTCGATAGTTGTTAGGCAGGGTTCTCTTACCTTTCTTTGGAATAGGCTGGATTCGCGCCGTCTTCCAGCAAGATGGAAATATGCCTTTTTTGTAGGATAAGTTGAAAAGTCTACAAAATACTGTTGTTAGTTCATCGGCGCATCTCTTGAGAACTATAATAGGAATTTCGCCTGGACCAGTAGCTTTATTGATGTCGAGTCCTTTCAGGATTCGTTTGACGGGACGCTGACGGAACAGATTTCGGTCATTTCGGATTGAACTGCAGGAATGTCGGTTGGTGTTCTTCCCTGGAAATCTACAGTGGAATGCGAAGAAAATAGTTTAGCAAGTAAGTTTGCTTTGTCTCCGGCAGTGGATGCTATTGTACCATCGGGACGTGTTAGAGGTGGTATAGTTGATTTGGTGAAATTTTGGCTGACGGCCTTAGCGACTAACCAAAAGGACCTTGATCCATTTGGACTGTCAAGAAGTTTGTTTTTGATCCTCACGTTATGGGCTCCTTTTCTTTGATCTATTGTTAGCTTACATTGCTTTCGAGCGGTAATAAAGATGGCACGATTCGTATCGGGACGTGTTAGAGGTGGTATAGTTGATTTGGTGAAATTTTGGCTGACGGCCTTAGCGACTAACCAAAAGGACCTTGATCCATTTGGACTGTCAAGAAGTTTGTTTTTGATCCTCACGTTATGGGCTTCTTTGCTTTGATCTATTGTTAGCTTACATTGTTTTCGAGCGCTAATAAAGATGGCACGATTCTCAGTGGTAGGGTTTTTACGCCACTATCGGTTAGCCAGATCTTTTGATTTGACAGCACACTCACAATCCTTGCTAAACCAGGGCTTGCCGTTGGAAGGGCGTTTTTGGGAGGAGGGGATAAATGCTTCCATGCTCGTTAGAATGACGTCGGAGACCTCCCCAGCACAGACGGATGGATCATCAGAAGATAAGCATACGCTCATCCAAGGAAAAGTGCGAAAAAAGTCTTTCAGGTCTTTAGATATTAAAATAATCAAATTTAGTGATAATCGACGTTCAGTTCAATCGACATACCAGTTCCAATTTAAGTCATATGAAGTTTTCTTCATGCACTGACCTACAGCTAAGGAATCACAATCTAAAGTACGAGTCGCCACTGCTCTTCCATAACACCCAGTATTGACCCAGTTTCCGAATTACTTCGCTGACTAAACGGTGGGAAGCATCCAAACATCCCGAGGGATACAATCGGCCAATAAAAAACTTGCACAAAAATTAGAACATCATTCTTAATGTTCCGCAAACTTCTCTCTAAGAGATCTTTTCTTTTCCACGTGTTACATCGAAGTTATTTGTAGCGTTTATTCGAACGTTAAGTTAAATTTAAAAAGTTTTCCCGTCGTGAATAAAAGAAATCTGCCTAAAAGGCAGAGATCGCGAATTATTTTGATTCTAGAGCCTATTATAAGTTTTGGAAATATTATTTTAATGGTCTTGCCATTAACGAACATTTCCCCGAATTCCACATCTTGCTGATTTAAGTAAGTAATGTCGGTTAGCATCTTTCGAAAGTCATTTTTATCCCTTGAAGACACGGAACTTTAAGCAATAAAGCTTACAGAACGGTTTTCTTGAATAATGTAAGTTATAAAAGTTTTGTAGTAAGATTCTTACAGTATAATTTTCTAGCAACAAACAAAAATATCACGGGAGACTTTACACTCTAAAGATGGTCTAGTTTAGGGTACCAAGATCTCAATAACAAGAAAATTTAGTGAAAATGGCGATAAGAGGAAATTTAGTATCGAAGGCCAATTTTTATTGCGAAAGAATAAATATTCTTACGGTAACCAATATAGTTAGTTATTAGGAGCAACGTCATATTGTTGTTTCAACAATTGTGATTGTTAATTATTACCTATTTTGTTGTTAAAAGAAAAAAGAAATGAAAAATTCGAAACACGTAAGAAGGCCTTAGAAGGGATGTTAAGCCTGCTCTGCTCCATGCGCTCACAAATAACCTACTTTTATCTATATGTTTCACTTAAGCGTCAATATCAGACTTACGTAGAGTTAATATGAAATGCCAGAAAGTGAGTGTTTATGCAGGCGACTTGATCCTAGTCATATTTGTCTCACTTTACTGAATTAGGGAAGGTTGCTGCAGACAGAGACAGGAATAAAATGCGAACAGTACGAATTGTTAAACAAGCTAACTTCCTTCGTCTGGCGGGAATGGAAATCGAGCAACATCTGATGTGATTTAAAATGGTGGCGAAGACGCAGAATCTTTAAATTTTAAAATAATTTTTAATTTTCTAACCTTTTCACGAGAAACGTCGTTTCCTTTTTGGTGCAAGTGAGTAATTTGTAATTGAAATATTCATTTAGTCATCTTTACTGAGGGTAAGCATCAATAATAATTTCTTTTCCTAAATCATATGGGTCCCAAAAATATGCTTGGACTTGAAGCTTGAAATATGTGCTAGGACCTAGAGCCCGGTTGAAGATGGTAAAATATTTTATGTAAATTATGATTTACTTCCTATTTTTTAATAAAACTACTTACAAGCTTTTTTTCTGAAGTTTAATTTTTCATTTGTAGTTACGTTACTACTAGTTCAAATGATATAAGAGTGTGTAAGGATTATTTTAAAGTGATATTTACAGCTTAAAACATGTCAGAATCCCAATATTTGATTTTCGCTACTTAGTACATCAAATAAAAGGGTTTTGAATGTTTTTTTGCTTAAATGTCACTTTAAAATATTGACAGTAATAAAAATTTGGACAAAAGTGACATTTGAAAGGCACGTGCGTTTGTCAGCTGATGCCAGACGTAATGGATGCCGGGTTTGTTCGTTTGTTCATACCTGCTTCGATTTGTTAACACGGATGTTTGTCTTCCTCCTGTTTTTAAGTATTCGTTGAGTCCAAATAAGTTAGTGTCGTTTTATGAACAAATCATATTCTTATAAATACTGTTGCTACTTCGTCGATTCGCATTAAAGTAAATACGATTACACCGCTAAACTTGTTAAGTTTTGGGAAAAAAATAAAATGAAACCACGACGCGGCGGCATATTTTTTTTCTCCAGTCAGTGGTTTAAATTCACATAGCGTAAAGGTAAACCGATTTTCTTTCGGCAGAGGAAAAACGTTTTTTTTTTCGCAAGAAAGCACATAAAATTAATCTGCTTTATATTTAAGGTAAATATAAAATATAATATATAGAAGCAAGCAAAATAACATAAAATTAAATCAGAATGTTGAGTTCTTGTTCAGCTAATTTAGTATGAGTTTGTGCATTTTTCCCAGTTTAAACTCTGTTTTAATCAAGAACGATGCATCTGACGGGAGAGACGCAAGCGACCGATATCATGTAGAATTGACCAGGTTAACCGGAGAAAATATCCAGAAGGAAAAAGTCAGTGGCGTACCAGTTTTATTTAAAAAATATAAAATATATATTGCCAAAATTAAGAACAATATTTTGTGTTTTTTTTTTTATGATCAAACACAAGCACTACAGAAAAAATCCTTTAGGGCACTCTGGGAGTGGTGCATGTACGCAAAAAGCGATTCACGTTGGTTTTGAATCGCTGGAGGCCATATTCGTTTTGAAAAACGACCTCGGGAAGGTCGTTCCACAAGGATAAAGTCCTCCAGATGAAAGAATTCTTAAATAATGAAGTTCGAGGAGTACTAAGCTTAACCACATATGGATGGGCGGCAGTATTTTTCGGCTCGGCAAGGTCAGCCGAGCACCTTCCATGAAAATATCTGTAAAAGAGAGTCAAATCCCCAACCTGTCTTCGATGTTCTAGGCTGTCGAGGTTCTTCGTCAGCTCGTGGTCTCCGATCAGACGAATAGCCCTCCTCTCGATGGAATCCAGTAGCCGAAGAGTATGTTTGGGTGCAGAGCTCCAGACATGAGAGCAGTACTCCAGTGATGGCCGAATCTGGGCTTTGAATAGTGTCAAAAGTTGTTGAGGTGTGTACAACTTTTTCTGGTTCGGATGAGTAACCCATGCTTCTGAGAAGCTATCTTGGCGATTGCCACAACGTGGTTATGCCAAGACATATTTCCTCCCAGATTGACGCCCAGCAAATTAATAGAAGAAGCCAGTGGGATTGCGAGAGTGGGAGACAAACCCTTGAGGAACACCGGCATCGATGGTGAATGTGTCTTTGAGGGATATTAAAAAAAATACCTGTTAGCAAAGAATGTACGCTGTTGCAAACATATTATGTTCATATCAATGAACCTAAGGAGTCGCGCTCTGAAATATTAGCACATCTTTAAGAAACACCCTGTATAAGGCGGTTTATCGTTTCCATAGAATCGCTGTTGAAGCTGTAAAGTTTGCTTCGCAATGAATTTTAAACTGAACAATATCGTTATTATCATCTGAGAGTTGTTTAAGGTTACGCAATCATTTTCCAACTTCAAAATTGTTTTATTTTAAATCGTTTCTCGTCTTGGAAACACATTATACTTAATAAAGGGTCCGCCAGATAACTTTTTTTTTTGAAAATGCTATAAAAAAAAACTACTGAATATTTTCTCAAATTTCTTTTTTTATTTGAAAGTACAATCCTTCCGGTTAAAACCAACTGTTGCCAATATCCTTGTCTTCAATTTTTGTGAACAAAAATTCGTTCAACATGGCCCGATAACGATCGCCATTGACTGTAACGGCCACTCCTTGCTCATTTTCGAAGAAAAATAGCCCAATTATGCCTCTGGACCAAAATCCGCACCAAACAGTGACTCGTTTTGGGTGCGTCGGTTTTCAATGTATGCGTGCGGGTTTTCTGTGCCCCAAAGGCGACAATTTTGTTTGTTTACATACCCGCCAAGATCAAAATGAGCTTCATCTGAAAATATGATTTTTTTTTGGCAAAATCGGCATTCTGTAAGTCGATCGCAGGCCCACTAAGCGAAGCCAAAACGCATTGGATGGTCAGTTGGCTTCAACTCCTGAACCAATTGGACTTTGTATGGCATCATACCAAGGTCTTTATGCAAAATTCATCTCAATGATGTCTCCGAAATGTTCAATTGTTGAGAACGACGGTGAATTGATGTTGATGGCGCTTCACGCACACTTTCTGCCACAGCAGCAATATTCTCGGGTGTACGCACTGTTTTTGGCTTTTCACGCTTTGGTTTATCGATGAGGATGCCAGTTTCTTTCACTTTTTTCCCGAGATAACGAACATACGGAGCTGACGGTGCTTCTCTTCTTCCAAAATCCGTACGCAATTTTCGCACACATTCTGAACATTACCATGATTTTCAAAGTAATGTCGCAATATTTCCCAGCGTTGTTCAAGCGTATACACAACCATATTCGTTCAGCGGAAGGATAAAACTAATTATCTGTCAAATCAGACATGAGCTAAGTGTTACCATTCACGAAATAAGCACTAGTTGAAAAAAAACGTTAGATGGCGGACCCTAAAATTAAAAATTATATTCGAGGCAATTGAACTTGTTGCTGCTTTAACATAATCTTCCGAAAGTTTGTAATACGAACACCTTATTCATGAAACAATTTTTGAGTAACAAATTACAATAATGTGTTTATAAATACGTAGAAACATCAAAGTCTTGGATTCTGTAGTAGTCTTGTAATTAAAACGTTGCTATTTGTATGTGCAAAAAAATTAGTCGTTAACACATCACTTGAAATAGTTTCCGACTTTCCCGAGCATTGCATAATTAAACTCTGGTGTGCACTAAAGATCACTCACCTAATTGAGTAGCTAAATTAGATGACTTAATATGTTTACTGTGGAGATAAGACGCCAAAGGAACATGGAAAAGACGTCGACATCGACGTTCCTTTGACGTGTATTATTAAGGATTGGAGGGTGCGGATTTCTACCCTCCTTTGAATAATATATATGTATACAACGTGTTCAAGATAAGGAGGACCAGTACAGGGATCTCGGAAACCGTAAGAGATACGAAGTCGGTTAAATGGAGGTAAAGTTGCGCATTTACGTGCCTAATAATATGCCGTTGAGAAAGTTTTAAAATTCCGAACAGTTCCGAAAAAAAACGAAATTCTGAAAAATCGTTTTATTGTTTTCCTGGGTCTTTTGAGATTGAATTCTAAAGTAAATTGCACTTTTACATTGCTACTTTTCCGCTCTATCTAATAGCGTTAATTGTTTTGTAATCCGACGAGTTGTCCTCGAAGGGCCATTATCAACTTTCTTTTTTTTAAATACGGTCCTGTTTTTCTCATATTGGAATTTGAGAGCATTTTTCCTTTCGAATGCAACGATGTATGACACATTGTGGTTTAATGACGTTTCGAGGGTTTTGTTCGTTGAACAACATCAGGAGATTTTGGAATACGGTCCTGTATTTCTCCTAATTTTATAAATAATATCTCATAAGTAAGCTCTAAATTTTTTACTTATATTGGACTAGTTCAATAAATAACAAATAATTTAATAATAAACCACAAATAAGTGAACAAAAATCATTCCAAAACATAATAAAACGAACAACGAAAAAAGTAAGGAACTACATAATCAGGGGTTCAAAATGATTTCCGTTATTCTCTAAGCACAAATAACACCTTGTAACTGCCACATAACAGTTTTTTTGAGATAAAATAATACATGCGATAGAATATCAAACTTTTCAGCATTTGTAAATTTATGTATGTTCCATATTTTCTGGAAAATAGAAAACCTATTAAAACGCTCTCAAACGATCACAATGGGAATGTCAAGTGAAACAAATCACGCGTCACCAGCTTAATTTTTTTGTTTCAAGCGCCTACTTTTCTTTTAATTCCCGAATCAACAGAAGTTAGAAATAATATTTCTGTATTTTGTTCACTTATTTGTGGTTTATTATTCAATTATTTGTTATTTATGGAACTAGTCCAACATAAATAAAAGTTTAGAGCTTACTTATGAGATATTATTTATAAAATTAGGAGAAATACAGGACCGTATCCCAAAATTTCCTGATGTCGTTCAAGAAACCCTCGAAACGTCATTAAACCACAATGTGGCATACATAGTTGCATTCGGAAGAAAAAAACTCTCAAATTCCAATATGAGGAAAACAGGAAAGTTGAATGATGGCCCTTCGAAAACTACTCCTCGGATTACAAAACAATTAACGATGTTAGATAGAGCGGAAAAAGTGGCAATGCAAAAGTGCAATTTACTTTAGAATTCGATCTCAAAAAAGCCCAGGAAAACAATTAAACCATTTTTCAGAATTTCGGTTTCTTCCGGACATATCCGGAACTACTCGGAATTTTAAAACTTTCTAAACGGCATATTATTAGGCACGTAAATGCGCAACTTTACCTCCATTTAACCGACTTCGTATCTCTTACGGTTTCCGAGATTCCTGTACTGGCTCTCCTTATCTTGGACATGTTGTATAGGGTGAGCCGAGATAATCGGAGCAATAGGAGTGCATTGTATGCTTATTTTCGAAAATAAACTATCATTTTCAACGCCCTGCCCTATATATCTAGAACGAGAAACATTTCGAAAAAACTTATAGGACTTAATAGTTATGCGATACCCTGTATATGGAACATTTTCCTCCCCAACAATACGAATTAAAATAACCTGGGGATCCTGCACGTCCCTTTGACAAAGACAACACAATTCGACTGCACTTTTATTTTTAACCATAAAGTTTATACTAAACAAATAATGTTATGTTGAAATAAAAGTTTCACATTAAAACTTGGATTTTTTAACGGCTGCTTGGTCTAATTAGTGCCCCAAATGAAAATACATAAAACCCGATGTTTTACGCTTATATAGCTATATATACGCGGGCATTATAATAGTTTTTTGTATTCCCTTTTGTTTAACTGCAGCAAAGCGCAATTATAAGCATAACTCCCCGTTTTATGGTAATGTGCGTTTTGATAGGGGAAGCCCGGGTAAGAAGGTCACAGAAACGCTTATAAGAGTCCTTGCGATAGAAATTCTATTGGCATATTAACTATACAGGGTGTTCCGCATAAGAATGTTTCAAAATACTCATAAATGCCCCCAAAAAATTCCAAAAAACAACATTTTTTAGATAAATTCCCAAAAAACACAATAAAATACCCCAGTGGTTTACCCCTCGGATCCCACACATCAAAAAATAATTTGTAGGTCTCCACTAAACACTAATAATAATAAAGAACGTCTTTATTATTTAAGAAAAAGAACTAGAATTATTCATTTCAAATGAACATACAGCTCGAGTCAGCTCGACAAGCGAGTCTCTAGCTACGCGGTATCGGTAAGGACGAAGCAATATCTTTTAAAACGTGGCCGAGTCATGGGCGTGCTATTATTATCTTAATAATGTAATAATATATATTTTTTCATGGCATGAATATATATATTAGGCCTTTCCATTAATATTTTTCGCTTATTTTGGCATTTTCGCCAATAAAATCCATTCGATTTCAACATGCACTTCAAAGTTTCACGGGAAAACGGAGAGTTTATGTCACTTCTCAGCTGTTGTAGCAACTTTTTTAAAGTTGGAACCACTTTTAGTTCCAAATAAAACTTTTGTATTGTTCTCCTAACAATGCCAAAGTCGAAGCCTTCGATTTTTCCGACAGCAGAGAGTCAGGCCCTTTTTTTACAACAATTGATCCGGGTTCTTTTCTTTCCTTTCAGAATCTTCTATGAATGTTTTTTGCTGCACCCACGCTTACTCCCGTATACATTGCGACCCTTTCTAGCTTTCGCTTAAGTGGCAATTTAAATGTATTAATTTGTGATTCCTCTTCACACACCCTGTACACATTGGCAATAACTTCACGGGTTTGACTATGAAGGGTTTTACCAGGGTATATTCATTCATTATCACAGTTTTAAAACAAACCCTATCACTACGCAACTGGATGAAGCATATTGGACATCGCCGAATAACCACGCTGGCACAATAGGCGTGTCACCAGATGCGTGACGTATTCCTCTGTCTGGGATATAACCTATCAAATTAGCTCTAGCCACCGGTTACCAATGGTTACCGTTGATATTGCACCATGTTGCCCTATTTTTAGATTAGAAGTATTTTAATAAAAAAATATTTTATTTTGCATTTAAATATTAAAATAAATAGTATGAAAAGAAAGTTTTAAGAACATTGAAACTATAATATAATAGAATATTAGTTTCTTATATACTTGTGACAATTTACTTTAAATGGGTAAATTTAATTTTAGGGTTTGGTAACATCTTATTAAATTAAAATTTAATATATGTGACAACATTGTTAACCCTAGAAATTTTCTTGCCCGCATTCCTTCTATAGCTACAGATAAAGTTGTCGACCTATACGATATTTATGCCTTCTTTACTTCGGAACTTTTTAAATTTCAAAAAATGACATGCAGAACTACTTTCCTTTTATTTCTTTTTGGTTCCATTTTGCATTTCCTTTAGTTGCTTTAACTGCTATTGTACGACTATACACACAGAGACACAAACAGACATATAGAGACAATAATATAATTCAAATCTTGGAATTATATTATACACGTTTCCGGCAAAAGGAAGCCAGTTCGGAAGTCAATGATAATTCCAAGACAAGAAACTAATATACGAAGCGTATATTCTCCATATAGGGGTAGTCTATTATTGGAGTAGAATAAGCCGGCATGAAATGAACTCGAGATCGTAAAGTTTCAGATAACTAATTAGCACGGAATATGGGTTTCAAAAGAATTTACTTGTTTGGGTAAGTCATGGTAAATAATTTTACACAGAGAGGCAGTATATGTATGTACGTATAGAGTGTCACCCGGAGTGACTAGAAATCAACTACTCAAAAAATAATAAATTACGGTAATATTATAATATACAGGGTACATCAAGTAAAGTGGCCTATTAGAAGTATCTCGAGAACTAAAGGAGATTTTATTTTGAAAATTTGGCTGCGGCTATAAGAGATGGTTTTCTACGTTTATAAAATATTTTGGAAGGTGCGGTGTTGCCGGATCATACCGAAAGTAATAGCAACTTCGGAATTTTAAATGAATCACTCTATATATTATATTTTTTTTTTGGAATCTTGGTAAAAATCTAGAACAGTTTTCTGTATAATATCATATACCTATCTTTAAGAGTTTTTGCGTTATATATATATTATAATAATCTTGTGATTTCTTAACGACGTATCGGTACCTGAAAAGAAAATCATATCTTTTTAGCGGTTACAGCTAGAAAGCCGAAATTTTGACAATAATTTCATAAGACCATCGAAATTTTATAATTTTGAACAGTATTTAATTAGTTTTATACAGAGTGTCTCCATTACAATATTTCTGAGGGAGATGAATTATTGCAAAAATCTTTTTTTTAAATGGGACACCCTGTATTTGATATGTTTTGCTAATGGCGGATCGAATTTTCTATCTACTGATATTAAGTGTTCCTATACCTATCTTTAATATTTTCGGACGAAATATTGAGCAAAAGAAATTTTTGCAATAATTCATCTCCCTCAGAAATATTGTAATGGAGACACCCCGTATAAAACTAATTAAATTCCGTTCAAAATTATAAAATTTCGATGGTCTTGTCAAACTATTGTCAAAATTTCAGCTTTCTAGCTGTAACCGCTAAAAAGATATGATTTTCTTTTCAGGTCCCGATACGGCGTTAAAAAATCACAAGATTATTTATAATTAAATAACTATTAAAGATAGCCCTATCATATTATACAGAAAACTGTTCTAGATTTTTACCTAGATTGCAAAAAGATATAATATATAGGGTAATTCATTTAAAATTCCGAGGTTGCTACCACTTTCGGTATGATCCGGCAACACCGCGCCATCCAAAATATTTTTTAAACGTAGAAAACCATAGACAAAGGAAGAGAGGGGACGCGTAAAACTAGAAGCTATTTTGTTACCGCCTGGCTCCTTATCGGATTTAGCAGTGGCGTTACATGAATATTTTCTTAGTTTTATCCCAGTACAAAATTATTATTTATGGAATATGGAAGTAATATTTTTATTGAATTGAATTTGTATATTGTGTCCCTTACTGAGTACAAATGTTCTTCTGCTTCTCAATAATTTATGAATGCTTAGTAAATATTAATTTTATTAGCCAAAAATATAATTTCATATAGGAAAGGTTGTGAAATTTAAATATCTTTCAACTTTAGGGAAAATGTAAAATAAAAAACAAAATTGGTCGATTCAAAATTTATTACAAAGAAACAACAAAATGTAATTACTGGTAGTTTTGAAAATATTGTTGGCACAGCACCTCCAAGTAATCGTACTCTTTCCTCAACTTTATAAAAAAGGACTTCTCAAAATGCTCTGAACAAATCCTGTAGGCAGGAGAAGGTGTCCAATCTCTAAGTCCCATGTTCTGCACCCGAATGTTTGCTTTTTGTGGAACTTTCGGAAATCTAAAAACAATACAACAATGTGTGAGCTTAGTGGTTTAAAATAAGTTTTAACAGGACGCCATCCTTGTGAAACGACCTTCGCCTGAAGTCGTGTTTCTCAAAGACTATGACCTTCAACGATTCAAGACAAACGTTAATCGCTTTCTTTAAAAAAATAACACTGGTATACATTCGAAATAATATAATGCTTTCACTAATAATTAACCAAAATTAAATAAGAAATAATTTAATTTTGTCAAAATATACAAATCATGCAGGTACGCCATTGAGTGACACACCCTCTCCAAGGGCAATTACACGGTTCTTATTAGAAATCTTGAATGAAAAGTGCAACAAATCTAGTACAAATTACAAAGAAAGGTAGCTTTAACTATAGCCTTAATCATAGTTTCAAATAATATATACTGATAAACTTACAAGGGAGATATCTAATATAAAATAAATGCATGCAAAAAATACAATTTGAATATTTACCGATGGCAAGTAATTCCAAGCTTCTTTCGTTCATTACGGCTTTTACAGCCATAGGCACAACAATTCACCATTTTTCTGTAAATAAACTGAATTCTTATAATAGCTCTTCTCACCACAAATCACCAAAATACATTGGGTGCCACCTCGATTGTCTGGCTCCCTATCAATGGCGGCCGATCAATTTTAGGTAACACTTTCTGCGACGGCCCGTAAACCGGAATTATTCGTCCCCTCTCTTCCTTTGTCTATGTAGAAAACCATCTCTTATAGCCGCAGCCAAATTTTCAAAATAAAATCTCATTTATTTCTCGAGATACTTCTAATAGGCCACTTTACTTGGTGTACTCTGTATAATGGTAAATTGACACCCTATGTAGACGACAAATATTATTACGGTCTCAAAGCTAGTAATTCTACCTCAATCGTATACATATTTGAATAGGACCAGTAAACGCTTTGATGTTATCAATACATTGCTATAATGAACAATTAATATTGAATTGCAGTTTATTTATCATTATTTCGATTGTATATTATAAATTATACAAAATAAACAAACAATTATTATGCCAAGTAAACAACAATAATAATTGTAGTATCGTAATATAGTTAGTTTCAATAATAATACCGCAGTTATCATCAATTTATGAGTTTATAGATCAACCCAGTGCCAGTACGGTTTTAAATTGAACAAAAATGAACCCCGTCCAAGATCAATACGCCGATAAATTTGAAATAACAGCAAAAGTTTGTCTTCCCCAACTGATTATACAATTGCTATTGTTTTTATTCTGATTCCAGTGATGCCATATTTGAAGAAGTTTCTTCAATATGAAGATTTTTAGCCTAAAGGCCGTATTAGACTAGGCAATTTTTTCTCTTGCGCCGGCAATTATAATGGCACATATTCATGCGCAGTAAACCGTTTTCGATCAGCTGGAGCATTGTCAACGGTCAGAACAGCAGTGGGTACTGTCGAAATCCCTAAAATATCCCCAGAATTAGAGATGGGCAAACCTGTTCGTTTTGATTACCAGTTAAAGCAGCTACTGCTATTTACAAATAGGAGGTGCAAAAAGTTGCTGAATTAGCAGTCCATAAGTTTAATAAAGAATGTAAACTGCTAATTTAAGTACCAGCGGGTTTAAATGCCCATTACCTGTTCATACCTGGTTCGGCCAAATAATAAACAGTTAAAAATAACAGAATAATCCATGTCTACCCAATTGCGCCGGCAAGGGCAATTAAAATGGCGCCTGTCCCATTTCTGGTAATGAGAGACAGCTGATCGGATTTGTTCGGGTTTGTTCGGGTTTGTTCAGTGTATTGCGCATGAATCCGTGTCATTTTAATTGTCAGAAGAGTAGAATTTCTGACTGTAGTACGGCGAACGGTGTACTGTCCTTGAATTATAATTGCCATTGCTGGCGCCATAAAAATTCCCGAGTGTAATAAGGCCTTAAATAATAGACAATGAAGAAAACAAGAATAATTTACGGAAACTACTAAAATATGAAGAATTGCAGAATTATGAAGAATTTTTCAGGTAAAATCGAAGAAAATCGCAAAAAACAATCTGGCAACGCTTTCCGGTTCGATCCTTAAGGCTAAAAAATCACCTCTAGAAATTAAAAGTAAAAGCTATGAGAAACGAAATATATTTTATTTACATCCCGTTTTATTTTCTTGTTTATTGCCCTTTTACAGCTTGTAATAAATTATAATTATTTTTGATCCTATTTCCTTCATCTTTGTTATAAGCTTTTACGTCCTAATAAAATCTGTTAATGTACATATATATTAATATTTTAGGACCGTTTTTGGCTATTTATGTTAACCATAAAGGTCTTTATTAACTGGAAAATAAAACTTTTATAAATGAAAGAAAAAATAATTAACAGTCAAGGCCAAACGTCAACTATTTAGGAAATATTATAGATAAAAAGACATATTTCATTCTTATTCCTTACTTATTATAGAAAATAAACCTTCACTTTCAACACAGTGTGTATACAGGGTACACCAAGTAAGGTGGCCTATTAGAAGTATCTCGAGAACTAAATGAGATTTTATTTTGAAAATTTGGCTGTGGCTGTAAGAGATGGTTTTCTACGTTTATAAAATGTTTTGGATGGTGCGGTGTTGCCGGATCATACCGAAAGTGGTAGCAATTTCGGAATTTTAAATGAATTACCCTATATATTATATTTTTTTTCGAATCTAGGTAAAAATCTAGAAGAGTTTTCTGTATAATATCATATACCTATCTTAAAGGGTTTTTGAATTATAAATAATCTTGTGATTTTTTAACGCCGTATCGGGACCTGAAAAGAAAATCATATCTTTTTAGCGGTTACAGCTAGAAAGCTGAAACATTGACAATAGCTTGACAAGACCATCGAAATTTTATAATCTTGAACAATATTCAATTAGTTTTATACAGGGCGTCTCTATAACAATATTTCTTTGGGAGATGAATTATAGCAAAAATCTTATTTTTTTAAAAATGGGACACCCTGTATTTGATGTATTTTGCTAATGGAGGATCGAATTTTCTATCTAATGATATGAAAAATAAAATATATAGGGTAATGCGTTTAAAATTCCGAAGTTGCTACCACTTTCGGTATGATCCGGCAACACCGCACCATCGAAAATATTTTATAGACGTAGAAAACCATAGCCACAGCCAAATTTTCAAAATTAAATCTCCTTTAGTTCTCGAGATACTTCTAATAGGCCACTTTACTTGGTGTACCCAGTATACAGGGTGTCCGGGAACATGTGGGAAATCTCCCGGATATGAAGAAAACACGTGAAAAGAATACTATAGGTTCATATAAACTTCTTTCGTATCGGCCTCCTCTTCGGAGATATGGGCTCCCAGAGAGCACCAATGAAATCAAGTTTTTTACACATAATTATTGAACCACCCGGTATATTTCAATTATTTTGTAATATGATGTATACCAGGTAAGACCCGTCAAATTACTACCCAAGAAACGGTTGTGAATTACTCACAGCTGCAGGGACGGACTAGCTGTAACACTCATGGGCCCATTTTTTTTACGCCCTGTATGATGAGAACTTTGGACAATGTTTTTTACATACCTTTAACTATTGGCTAAAAATTAAGTACTCTTCATTCATGTCGCTAATCCTAACCGTTTTTGGAAAAAACGTCATTTTATTTACACCAGTCCCCTAAATTCTCACGGGTTAAATATGAAAAAGCGGAATTTTGAAGGTTGAACATTTGATCGGAACAAAGATGTATCTTTTACTGAAATATGCCAAATACATGATGTATATGAAATGCCGTTTTTTCGAAAACGGTTAGGATTAGCGACATGAATGAAGAGTACTTCATTTTTAGCCAATAGTTAAAGGTATGTAAAAAACATTGTCCAAAGTTCTCATCATACAGGGCGTAAAAAAAATGGGCCCATGAGTGTTACAGCTAGTCCGTCCCTGCAGCTGTGAGTAATTCACAACAGTTTCTTGGGTAGCAATTTGACGGGTCTTACCTGGTATACATCATATTAAAAAATAATTGAAATATACCAGGTGGTTCAATAATTATGTGTAAAAAACTTGATTCCATTGGTGCTCTTTGGGAGCCCATATCTCCGAAGAGGAGGCCGATACGAAAGAAGTTTATATGAACCTATAGTATTCTTTTCACGTGTTTTCTTCATATCCGGGAGATTTCCCACATGATCCCGGACACCCTGTATAAAATATAATAAAAACGATATGGCAAGTATATTGTTTATAAATATTTCTCTATGTATTGACCATTCTGGAATATCCTGTATTCTAAAAAAAAACACTGACTTAAGCTTTTACGAGAGCCGCTTGAAGAGGCCCACGATATCCCTAAAGAATAGTCGGGCTCCGCCCTTGCTTTTAGCTGAAACTCCTGTTTTATACTGGGACGATTTAGAAAGAGGCATAGTTGACGTAACCTCTGTCATTAATAGCGTAAAGTTACCCGACGAAAGACCTGCATTATAGCGATAAAAAGTACATTGAGATGATTAAATTTTTTTTTATAAATTAACATTAATAATTTTTTAAATTAATTTTATGATAAAGCACTAGTACTATAGGAAACATCCTTTTTACGATGCTCTGCTGCTTCAGCGATTTGAATCGTTGGAGGATATAGTCGCTGAGAAACACGACTTCAGGAACATCGTTCCACTAGACTGACGCCTTCCAGATGAAGGAGTTCTCAAACAATAAATGAACCACATGAATGGATGGGCGGCAGTGGTTAATAAATTTAAAACTGGTGAAATATGTAATACGAATATACCGGGTCCGCAAACGAAGCGTGGACGGAAGATTAAATCGTTATCGAAGAACTTATCAACAATACTAAAACAGCTTGAGATAGTGGATTAAAAGCGGCATATTTTAAAAATATTTTACATTATACAGGGTGGCCCAAAAAAGTGTGACAGCATGAAGTGATATTTTTTTTTTTAAATTGGACATCCAGTATTTTATTGCATATTTAGGTTCGTATTAGTATCGGTTATAAGTGCCTCCAATTTTATTTAATTTGGTTATATAGTTTCGGAGAAATAAATTAAAAACTAAAAAAAAAAGTTTTGCAGTCCTCCGAAAAAAACAATCCAGGACTATTTTTTTAACCTCGTCATTGGGTGAAATTTATGACAAGAGGTCTAGAGATACCATGAATCGAATTGCATTTATCTATTTTATACAGGGTGTTCATAATAAGCTTTCAAGAACGCCACATTTTAAAATAATTTTTATCAGGTTTTTCATATTTTATATTATTTGGCTATTTGACGTAGAATTCATAGACAATTTTCTTTCGTAATACAAGCATATAAGTTATACCCAGCCGTTTTCGAAATAATTGTAAATATCATAAATTATGTTGTTTAAATAGAGTTTTTATTGGGAAATTTTGTTATAGGCGACTAGACTAATAATTGTAAACTAAAGTTAATGTTCAAAATAGCTTCATTTTACTCTTAGAGTTTACCGTAGTTTAGTTATTTCGATATAAATTCTAAAAGCCTATATTTTTGCTACTTTTTCTTAAAATCTAGCAATGAAAACTCTATTTAAACAACATAATTTATGATATTTACAATTATTTCGAAAACGGCTGGGTATAACTTATATGCTTGTATTACAAAAGAAAATTGTCTATGAATTCTACGTCAAATAGCCAAATAATATACAGGGTGTTCCGTTTGAAAAACTTGAGAAAAATTATTTTAATATGTGGCGTTTTTGAAAGCTTATTATGAACACCCTGTATAAAATAGATAAACGCAATTAGATTCATAATATCTCTAGACCTCTTGTCATAAATTTCACTTAATGCCGAGGTTAAAAAAATAGTTCTGGATTGTTTTTTTCGATTTTTTTATTCAGGGCTGCAAAACTTTTTTTTTTTAGTTTTTAATTTATTTCTCCGAAACTACATAACCAAATTAAATAAAATTGGAGGCACTTATAACCGATACTAATACGAACCTAAATATGCAATAAAATACTGGGTGTCCCATTTAAAAAAATATAACTTTGTGCTGTCACCCTTTTTTGGGCCACCCTGTATAATGTAAAATATTTTTAAAACATGCCGCTTTTAATCCAAGACCTCAAGCTGATTTAGTATTGTTGATAAGTTCTTCGATAACCCGACCCGGTATGTATTTCCTAGTTCTATATTATTATTAAATTTAAAGTAGAGTAACTATATGACTGTAATGCTTCTTCCTCATTTCAATTTTTCTACCGCTACCGCGCTAGTAAAACTTCGGTGAAATTAGAAAACTTAATAATTTACTAATTACAACAAAATTAAATTTTGACTTTAGAAAATCCTCAAAAATAATCTTGTTCTTGTCAAGTTGGGACGGGTTCGGTGGTAATTTATATTTGATAAAACTTTTTTAATTAAAACTAAATGAAACCGGTCAAGTGAAAATAAACGACGTTGGGGGCGCTTTAAAAAATATCCATTTTGTTTCTGTTGTCATATAATGTCCAGCTTTCTTAAGGACCTCTCTCTGCAAGTGGCGATTGACGGATTTCTCTCTGACACCTTCACCATCAATGCCGGTGTTCCTCAAGGGTCCATATTGTCTCCCACTCTCTTCTTACTCTACAGTAACGACCTTCTAGTGAAGACTAAAAATCCGATATTTAGTTTTGCTGACGATAGCACACTTATCTCATCTTTATCTTTGAATGCACAAACATCGGCTGCCGTCGCACGCCTCAACAAAGACCTGGAAGAAATTTTGGCTTGGGGTGACAGTAACCAAGTCGAATTTAACGCTAAAAAAACCCAGGCAGCAGTTTTCTCTAAAAAGGTTAACATTACAGAACCGGATATAGTCATGGACGAACAAGCAATCCCACTGGCTTCATCTATTAATTTGCTGGGCGTCAATCTGGAAGGAAATATGTCTTGGCATAACCACGTTGTGGCAATCGCCAAGGTAGCTTCACAGAAACTCGGTGTACTCTTCCTCAACAACTTTTGACACTATACAAAGCCCAGATTCGGCCATCACTAGAGTACGGCTCTCATGTACTCTTCGGCTACTGGATTCCATCGAAAGGAGGGACATTCATCTGATCGGAGACCACGAGCTGACGACGAGCCTCGACAGCTTAGAACATCGAAGACAGGTTGGGGATTTGACTCTCTTTTACAGATATTTTCATGGAAAGTGCTCGGCTGACCTTGCCCTCTTAATTCGGCCCAGATTGGCGAATAGCAAAAATACACGACGAACCACTGCCGGCCATCCATATGTGGTTAAGGTTAGTACTCCTCGAACTTTATTATTTAAGAATTCTTACATCTGGAACGATCTTCCCGAGGTCGTTTTTCCCAACGAATATAACCTCCAACGATTCAAAGTCAACGTGAATCGCTTTACACGCACCACGCCCACAGTGTCCTAAAGGATTTTTCCTATAATGCTTGCGTTTATTAGCTAAGTAATTATAAAAGAAGAGCTCTTCCGATATTTGATATTAGATGGGATATTTGCAAATCTTCAATTCTTCAGTCTTGAAATCGTAGCCCTGCAAATCTTCACATAGACAGCGTTATTGAACCAAGACATTATTTCTGTGGAAAAACAAAATTTTATACCGTTATAAACTGATTTTCTGAAAATACCTACAGGTTAATTTATGGTTATAAATGTCGTATAAATAACTTATTTTCTTCCGAACTTAATTAAAGCTCGAAGCCGTGAAGGTATTGTTTTTAGCAAAAAGTTTATTTCGCTATATAGAATTTGATTTACCGGGCCCTTATCCCGGAAGGTTATTGTTGTCTTTATTTGCTTCCTGTTTTTCAAAGATGGAGATTGTTTTTACAAAGTATAAATCTATTCACTACCTGTTGTTGTTTGTTATTAAATATACTATGTTAAATAGGTATTACCCTATGCATTATAAATTTCGGTTCAAAGTTTCGCATCAATATTTAAACTGTAAAAATCTAAACTAACTACGATCGTAATGACTGCTGTCGATTTACTGAAACAGGGAAATGAACAGTATTTTCAGAAACATTATTAATTACTTTATATGTCATCAATAACAAGGATTCAATTGTTGATCCCATACAAAAAAGAACCATTTGTTATATGTCGATTGTTACGTCGGGCATCTGGACAAGTTACTGGAAATATACCGGATGGTGGTGTATCGTTGAGGAAATACTATGAGGAAATACCATGTACTTTTTTAGGGGGCTGGTGAATATTGGTTCCCCTGTACATTTTATAGAAAAACCTCATTATAACTTCTTGAAGAGGCCGACATGATAAACCCATATGCCGCGTTTAAATATATTTTGGCGTGTCAATCCTAAGCTATGCAATTAAATGTGATGGCAAGACCATGAGACTCTTATAGTTCATTAATGGATTCAGCAGATATTTGGTGGAAATCCATAACTAATATTATGAGAAACAATAAAACAACGTTATATTTCTTTTCCACTATATTCTTAAAAATGACATGTTTCGCTATCACTGTAGCTTCTTCAGATTGAGAATGGATGCATATTTTTCTATATCTAACAAAGTGTACAATCTTAAAATATTATTACAGGTATAAAGATGGTGTAGGGTGTAAGGGTTATAATAGTAACAGAGGGATTTTCCAAATGGTCAGTAAAGTGATTAGATAAATTATTTTATAAATTCATTTATACATGTAATAGCGGATTAGTGAAATAAATTTACTAAATTTACTAACCTACTTCGAACCGAACATAACAAAAATGACGAATATTTAAAAGTCTAGAGGTATTTTATTTCTGCGTCAGTCGGTAGGGGTGAAATCGTAGCGTGCAGGGTCGTGTTAGAAAATTCATAACTTTTTTCTCTGAAAACATACCCTTCCGCGGTTTGGACAAGTCGAAAGGGAAAGAATGGCTTAAAATCATATTCAAAATTCAAACTAATATATCAGCCACTAAGCGAGATATAAATTTCCAAAATAGATCAATTTTTTTTACTCGTCGTCACTATATGGGCGAGAATCGCCATCCAAGGGCGGAAATGGATCGAAAAAAATTTGCCACTGAGCCTATTTGTCAAAAATAATAAATAGATATTTACATTCTCCATGCGCAAGTGTTTTCATGTCACGTAGACAGGAAAACTGTCTGAAGAATTTCTTTATTTATTTGGCATCAAAGGTTCGGAGCACTTGTAAAAAAAAATACGGTACATATCACGGGCCGTCGGAGGCTTTTCCGCATCTCGTCCGTAAAAGCCTCTTTTCGGCCCTTGATACGTAATGTACTATTCTGATGGTATAAAGTACACTTGAAGTTAAAGTTGAAAAATTAAACTTTTTTATTAGTAGTGATAAAAAAAAATTCCCGTGTGTATCATACTTTGTTATGTTGTGTTTTATAGTAGGCGCTAGTAATCACGGCCTACTTAAGGGTCTTTTTATTCAAAAAAAAAACACAAAAAGGTGACGTTCTGTCGGTTCATAAATCTCGAATCTGCTCCAATAAAACAACATCGAGAAGATGCTGAAGGCTTATCAGTTTTATGGGGCTGTTATTTCTTATTTGCTATTCCTTATTCCCCTTTCATTCCAGTGTCAACCGGGATATCAGAAAGAGGAACATACGGGTTATATAATAAACCGGCGGAGTATGTTTTCGGAAAAATCGACTTCCTGTAAATACAGGGCGTTTCTTAACGACGTGATAATATTAAGTAGGTCATTTTATCATCATATTATCATTTGTCGGCAACGGTTCTCGTTCTTTTCTACAGGGTGTTGATTTTTTCATCAAAATCATTATTTTTTAATACTTTGAATATAATTTTCAATTTTGATATGTATTAATGGTTAGAAAAGGTATTCTAGTGATCCACCCGTTTCGTCCTGGCAAGTCCTATGATATTTCTTAGAAAAACAGTGACGCCAGTGACATTTCTCCATGTGGATGTTATTTCTGGATGGCCTGACCAATTGTACATGACCATTTTTTGGGGTTTTCTCGTCAGATGCATCGCAATTAAATGTTTGGTGCATTTTCTGACGATTGTTATTGTAATAGTGACCAGGGGTTAATGAAGTGTTGTAAAAATGTTTTTTTAAGATTTTCATAATATATACTTCATAGCAAATTACGTAATTTTAATTTTCTGCTCTTCAATTTCGTGTTGTATAATAATGTTTATTTTATTTTCAGATGCCGAGCGACTGCGCCATAATTTGTAAACCAGAACATGCTATCTAATGCAATCAGGCCATTGATTTGTGAGGAATAAGGTAAGACTAAAAACTATTTTGTTATATTAAGAGCTTGCGACCAAAATTTCTTATTTCTTTACCAAGAGATAATATCTACATTTATTTTCGTCAGCCAAAACTGTGTTTTAGTACAATATAAAAATGATTAAGTTGTAGTTGTTTTGCTAGTTGGTACTATACAGGGTGTTCCCTAATGACGTGGTAATGTTTCAGGGTGTGATTCCTTAGGTCATTTTATGAAGAAAAGTTCATATGCACATATGTCCGCAACGGCTTAAATTTTTCGCTACAGGGTGTTGAACTTTTATTTTTTAAATGGTTATTTTTTAATATCTCCGAAAGTACTTTAGATATTATTTTCAATTTTGGTGTGTGTTAATAGAATATAGGACCACAGATTTTAGTTAGAAAGTTATCTAATTGTTCCACCAGTGGCGTCCCTGCAAACATGTCCTCTGGTATTTTTTACAAAAAAATGGTACACCACAGACATTTTTCCATGTAGATATTTTTTCTGATTAGCCTGGTCAATTCTACATTTAAACGGTCTTTCGAGTTTTTCTCGTCAGACGCGCCCGTTCTTGATTAAAACCACTAAATTCATATTGAAACTCATTATTATTAAGATTGATAAAATAATTAATGATACATTTTTTTATAAAAATTGTTGGAGTAGGCAATTCGATGAGCAAGCATGCCTTTTAAGTGAGAGTGGCCATTTCCAACAATTTTTATAAAACACAATTTATCATTAATTATTTTATCAATGTTAATAATAATGAGTTTGGATATGAATATAGTGGTTTTAATCAGGAACGGTGCGTCTGACGAGAAAAACTCAAGAGACCGTTTTCATGTAGAATTGACCAGGCTAATCAGAAAAAATATCTACATGGAAAAATGTCAGTGGCGTACCATCGTTTCTGTAAAAAATATCAGAGCACAAGTTTACAGGGACGCCACTGGTTGAGAAATTGAATAACTTTTCTAACTAAAATTTGCGATTCTATATCCTATTAACACATACCAAAATTGAAAATAATATCTAAAGTACTTTCGGAGATATTAAAAAATAACCATTTAAAAAATAAAAATTCAACAACCTGAAGCAAAAAATTTAAGCCCTTGCGGACATATGTTCATATGAAGTTCTCTTCATAAAATGACCTAATGAATCACACCCTGTATATAATAGTAAAACTTGTTTATTGTCGAAATGAAGAATTTAAATATTTGCTCCATAAACATAATTTGTAAAACCATCGGGAATGTTTATTCTGTCTAATGAAAGGCACACAATTTCCATGAAACGAATTTGGGTACAAACCCATTCAAATTTGCATTAGCATATTTTCCTAATTATTTATTTGTTTAAATTTATATACTAAAATGGGTAAAAAAGGGTCATTTTTGAATGTAGATCATGCAATTTTTATGGCGATTTAAATTGAAACGCTATTATTAATATAATAATGGATGTAAATTTGTAATTTGCAAAAATAGGTTGATAAAATAAATATTAACATTGCAAAAATTATTTTAAATAAATAAATCGAATGCAAATGCTATCTTTGTCTGTGTTGTTCTTGCTTCATAGAAAAACGATACAAGGTGTCTTCCCATTTAAAGTTTTAAGGGTAACTACCCTAACCCCTCACAGGGAATTAATCCACGAAGGCTATGATTATTCATTAAATACATCCCCCTTGACAATAAAATTGATATGTTTTCCGATATTTACTATTATTTACTGGAAATGAGGTTTTAAGGGTGGGAGGTTCTCCAATTTACACCCTGTATGTATGACGGCTGAGAACAAGCGGTCTTCATGATTTCTGATTAATGCGAATACAAAACAATGTTGCTGCTTGTGCCCCCTTTCACTTGAAGAAAACTGGGAGCTCGATTTGAATATGAATAACGACAATACACCTTTTAAAAGTCACGGAATTTATTTAGGATCTTAATACAGTGGCCCCCGTCACTGCCGGAAGTCTCAAAAAGAAATATATGCTTACGCTTTCATATTCTGTTGCAACAAAGGCATTACTGCTAAAGGAACTATAGAACTGTGCGCCCTGAATATAAAATAATAATAATAGTTTTACGGGAAAATAAAGTTTTGCTGAAAGGGCCCCTCGGGAGAGCAATACTTTTGATGTCGAAAACGTGTCTCAATGAGTTCCGTACATTACGTTATATGTACGGAGGTGTTGGTGAGAAATAATAAATTCAGTTATTGTTAAAAGTCGGAGACCTTTATAAATGGAGAAATAGATTGAATTATTTCGATAAAACTTTTCTAGCACGTGTTTAAAGTACAACGTGATTTACACGAAGGTTGTCTAGTGAATTAATAGACGAAGACAGTGGCATTGCGTCTCCTGCCACGACATAAGCACTATAGGAAAAATCCTTTAGGGCACGCTGGGAGTGGTGCGTGTGCGCAAAAAGCGATTAACGTTGGTTTTGAATCGTAAGAAGAGAGTGGGAGACAGTATGGACCCTTGAGGAACACCGGCATTGATGGTGAAGGTGTCTGAGAGAAATCCATCAATCGCCACTTGCAGAGAGCGGTCCTTAAGAAAGTTAGACAACCATGCACAGAATCGACTTAGCATACCATAGGATCGCAGTTTACTTAGAAGTCCCTCATGCCAAACACGATCAAAGGCTTTAGAAATATCCAGTGCAACAGCCCGAGACTCCCCATGATGTTCGATTGCGTTGTTCCAAGATGGGTGACATAGGATAGAAGATCTCCAGTTGATCTGGACTTCCGAAAACCATATTGATTATCGCTGATAATATTGAAGCCTTCCAGGCACTTTAGAAGATATTGGTTAATAGCTTTCTCCATTACTTTTTGATATAACTGAAAGCAATGCGACTGGTCGATAGTTGCTAGGCAGGGTTCTCTTACCTTTCTTTGGTATAGGCTGGACTCGCGCCGTCTTGCAGCACGATGGAAATATTCCTTGCTTGTAGGATAAGTTAAAAAGTCTACAAAATACTGGTGTCAGTTCATCGGCGCATCTCCTGAGAACTATAACAGGAATTTCGTCTGGACCAGAAGCTTTCTTGACGTCGAGCACTTTCAGGATTCGTTCGACGGGACGCTGACGGAACACGATTTCGGTCATTTCGGATTGAACTGCAAGAATGTCCCTGGAAATCTACAGTGTAATGAGAAGGAAATAGTTCAGCAAGTACGTTTGCTTTGTCTCCGGCTGTGGATGCTATTGTACAATCGGAACATGTTAGAGGTGGAATAATTGATTTGGTAAAATTTTGGCTGACTGCCTTAGCGACTGACCAAAAGGACCTTGATCCGTTTGAACTGTCAAGAAGTTTGTTCCTGATCCTCACGTTATGGGCTTCTTTGCTTTGATCTATTGTTAGCTTACATTGGTTTCGAGCGCTAATAAAGATGGTACGATTCTCTGCCTGGGGATTCTAGGCATTAAATTCTATTCGTTTACTGTCAGTGCAAGAAAAATTTCTATTTGACGAAGTTTTACCCGCCATTGTTTCTTTTTTATTTTAACAACTGTATAATATAAATATGTCCACACAAACTTATTTGTGGTTTGTTTCGGTCATAATATTCGCGACTTGCAGCAAAAATATTCGAGTTTACATAGTGTTATAACCGTAAAAATTGTTATGAGTTGACAAATATAAACTTTCACTTTATGTCGAGAAAATTTAATGAATATGTGGAAAAATAGAATTGTTTGCCCCTAAAATTTAAACAGTCGCGATTTATTCACCAAAGGGGTTTAATCTAAAAACGATCATATATTGACAGTTAGGGGTTTCAAACGACAAATCTGTAATAATACGCCTTACAGCATTGTATTTAAATTCATTTTTTTTTAGTTTTCCATCAAATTTGTAAAAAAAATATTTAATTAAGATAGCATGCAAAAACACAGAACGGGGTTGAGTTTTAAACGGGCATAATTTGTATAAATGACATCTATGTCGTCCAATTTAAATTTTTTGTAGCGAAATTAATTAATATTTTTATCTTTAGTCAACAAAGAACAAGGTTTACAAAGTAAAAGTGTGTTTTTGTAACCTTTTTTCGAATTAGTACCTAAACTTTTTTATATCCTGCCGGAATAATAGCTCTGCTCGAGTTAAATCTGGATTATAAAGTTTAAGCTCCTCGTTGTTCTGTAGAACTTTTTAGTATCTCGAAGTATGCAATACTTTTTCGGGCAAAATACAACAATACATACTTTTTAACAGGAACGAAGAATAGTTATTTATTAAATAATGGATTTCATCGAAAGGAGAGATCCATTCGTCTGATTGGAGACCATGAACTACCCAAGAACCTCGACAGTCTAGAACATCGAAAACCCTCCAACCAACTAGTGCTTGTGATCATAAAAATAAATAATTTGGCTGGACATAGTAAAGTGGTTATTCTTTGTTGTACTTAAATGCATGCAGTAATTAATCATTTTAATTTAATCACAACAATGGATAAGCGCACATTAATGGACGAATAAAATAAACAGATTTTGATGTAAATTATTGTTTATGTTTACCGGGGCCGGGGATCCTTGTTTATCCGAACTTATCCCAAAAATGACTTGGTAGGGTTTTAAGATACTGCAAAAATAAAAATAGTAATTTATTGAATTTAGAAATAGAGCATAAACTGTAAGATTGCTATTATTATTTTTTTAGGTTATGTTGTTTTATAGTTGTGACAAGAAATTAGTTGACCGACCCCCTCAGCATGTTACCTATATATTTCCGAGTATAGGTATTTCAGATAAATATCTAGTAAAAATGATCTATTTGCAAGGTTAAAGGTTAGTATCTTAAAGTTTTTTATAAAAAATGGTTGTCGAATCCTCTTAAAGTTTTCTATAAAAAATGTTTGTCGAATCCATAATACCTAAAATACTCATTTTAACGAAATCGAAGTAAGCCTAAAATTCGAACCCTACTTGCTGCCAACATAAAAAAATAAAATTTCAGTTTCATAAAGTGGCAGGTTATTCAATTTCATTTGCATTTCATAATGTAGCCATTATGGAACCCAAACAGAAAAATAATTTTATTTATTAATGTTAAATTTTGGGAACGTAAAAACGTGATTTAGCTCACGACCATCATCTTTGGACCAAGTGTTTTTTTTTATAATCAAACACAAGCACTATAGGAAAAATCCTTTAGGGCACTCTGGGAGTGGTGCGTGTGCGCAAAAAGTGATTCACGTTGGTCTTGAATCGTTGGAGGTTATATTCGTTGGGAAAAAAGACCTCGGGAAGGTCGTTCCACAAGGATGAAGTCCTTCAGATGAACGAATTCTTAAATAATGAAATTCGAGGAGTACTAAGCTTAACCACATATGGATGGGCGGCAGTGGTTCGTCGTGTGTTTCTGCTATTCGCCGCTCTGAGCGGAATTAAGAGGGCAAGGTCAGCCGAGCACTTTCCATGAAAATATCTGTAAAAGAGAGTCAAATCCCCAACCTGTCTTCGATGTTCTAGGCTGTCGAGGTTCTTCGTCAGCTCGTGGGCGCCGATCAGACGAATAGCCCTTATTTCGATGGAATCCAGTAGCCTTAGAGTACGTTTGGGTGCAGAGCTCCAGACATGAGAGCAGTGATGGCCGAATCTGGGCTTTGTATATTGTCAAAAGTTGTTGAGGTGTGTACAACTGTCTGGTTCGGAAGAGTACACCAAGCTTCTGAGAAACTATCTTGCCGATTGCCACAACGTGGTTATGCCAAGACATATTTCCTCCTAGATTGACTCCGAGCAAATGAATAGATGAAGCCAGTGGGATTGCGTGTCCGCGTGTGTTAAGTTCAAGTATTGTTTGTGGAAAAAATAGTAATTCTTAGCTCAATATAATAAACACTGTGCCAAGTCTGTCGTAGACAAAGACATATCAAACCGGTTACCTATTGAAACCTGAATGAAAACAGAAAGAGACAGAAGATTGAAAGAGACGGGGATTCTACAGAAAGTAATTTTTGTAAAATTATCAACAAAAGGGACCAATTAACGACAAGGCCTTGCCGAAGACATCATAAAAAAGTCATTTTGTAAACGACGAAATTCTTAATGAGGGTGAGGGCATAAACCACGTTAATAGAACGCCCGAGTATTTATTAAATCAAGCCCCGCCAAATTGATTTCTGCGTTCGGTTCAGACCGCAGCGGCAATTGACAGCCAAATAGCTTTTCCGCGCCATTGTGGAAATTTCTTTTTACGATCAAGGGCAGAAATTGGCGAAGAAGAAAAACGCTGATAAAGAGACGGGCAGTCGTTTCTATATCGGTTAACCTATCTGTGTAGACAATCCTTTCTCAACATGGCGGTTGGCACTAATCAGGTGTAGTTCATATATTATAACGGAAACAGAATTACATGACAAACCACTGTCACCCATCTGTATGTGGTTCCATCCTACGGTCGTATTTCCCAACGAATATCACCTCCAACCCAAGTAGCATATTTAGATACATTATGGTAAAGGTATCGTAACTATCGTTTCTGTTTCCGATCAAAATTGGAAACTGTTGGCAACAAAAATGGAAATATTTTCGAAATGTATACATTGTAAATGGAACATTTACACGTGTTTCCAACACCAGCTTGTTTGAGGTTATGTTATGATTGTTTGCATAGGGAGATTTAAATTGTAATTTTTCTGTTAAAAACAGCTTATTGCACTGTATTTATCAACATAGAGCTTGGAATACTCTTTTAAATACGCCTTTTTTACAGAAAAATAACACTTCAAATCTCGCTAAGCAATAACATAACCTCAAACTTGTTCAGTAATTAAAAATCTACTTAAAACACTTACCTCAATTTGGGGTTGAAAATGTATCAATAATAACACCTAAAATATAAATAATATCAAGAAGTTGCTTATTTATCGCTAATAAACGTACACCGATGCTATAAAAAATCTCTTAGGGGAAATTCAATACAATCTTGTGTCTTCTCAAAACTTTATAATTTTAACTAAAAATGTGTCGAAAAATATTTATCTTTGCGTGTCGTTAATGTATCCACACTATGGTTTGTCAAATATTTCGAAACAAGCACGTCTTTAAATGTTTCTAGTAACTGGATTCGAAAATGTGTCGTAACACATGTAACTCGATACAACTTTGTAATTTTAATCGAAAATGTTTCGAAACGTTTCTCAGCAAAGAATGTGTGTCCAATTTGTGTCTAAAAATGCTACTTGGAAACGATTCAAAACCAACGTGAATCACTTTATCCGCACACGCATTATTCCCAGAATCCTATAATGCTTGTGTTTCATCATATAAAAAACTCTCGTTAACTGATTTGTTCTTGCCTTTCTATAACTAAATACATTTTAAATGATTGATGACGCCGTTTGCACGAACAGAAAAAAATATTCTTTCGGGAAGGTATACGAGGATATTCTTCTAAAAAATAACTAAAAGCTTTTAAAAGCATTAAAGCACTTCTCGATTTCTCATTCTAGTCTCGCAAGAAAATTAAATTTGAAGAAAAGAACGTGTCTTAGGATTTGGGTTACTGGGAGAGACAGCCCCCCACTGTTCGTTCGTTAGAGACGCCTTTCTGATTTCTCTGACGTAGTAGACAGTTTATTTTCTTATTTCAAACACCGCAGTTTTTCATACGCGACATTTATTTCGACGTTATTTTTTACAATTTTCTATTAAACTTAATAATTTTCTACCGGCCAGTAGATATACAGTTAATTAAAAACCTTTTATTTGACAGTCGAAGACCTTATAATAGATATGTTTCACGTCTCTTCCATTCATTATTCGCTCCATTGATTCTCCTTAATGGACATTACCCGCTCCTGACGTTTTCACAGACGAATGAAGCCCTTCTCGACACAACAAATGTAATTTGTTTCTGTTTAATTGGAGAAATATCGTATTATGCCGGCTTGGAAAAACTAGAAAAACATTAAATTATGACAGATTTTGTCTCGCCCTTCCACCATAAAATATATACACCGTGGAGGGATCTCGGACACCGTAAGAGATACGAAGCCGGGTAAAGTTGCGCATTTACGTGCCTAATAATATGCCGTTTAGAAAGGTTTGAAATTCCGAGTAGTTCCGGAGATATCCGGAAAAACCCGAAATTATGAAATATCGTTTTATTGTTTTTCTGAGTTATTTTGAGATCGAATTCGAAGTAAATTGCACTTTTGCATTGCCACTTTTTCCGCTCTATCTAACAGCGTTAATTGTTTTGTAATCCGACGAGTCGTCTTCGAAGGGCTGATAATGATCAGCTTTCTTTTTTTAAATACGGTCCTGTTTTCCCGATATTGAAATTTCGAGGGTTTTCTGAACAACATTAGGAAATTTTGGGATGCGGTCCTGTATTTCTCCCAATTTTATAAATAATATCTCATAAGTAAGCTCTAAATTTTTACTTCTGTTGGACTAGTTCAATAAATACCAAATAATTTAATAATAAACCACAAATTTGTTGCTGACTTAATATTTTCAATATCCTAGCTGTTTACGAATTAACCAGTTTAAAAATATAATCATCTCTCACAATTGAATACCATTAGTAGATATACGAATGTTTATTCGGTTGTATTCATAACATAATAGCCTCTTTGTATAAATACAGTTTAATTAGGTCGGTTTAGAATGTTTCGATCTAGTTGCAACTTCCCTTTGTAATGTACAATACGTTCAGGTGACTGAAAATGTGATGGTTGCATAACTGAAATATGGCGTTATATTTCCTTTTGTTATCACACATCTAGGGATAATTTACAAACTAACTTTACTGACCTGAATAATAATCCCTGTTTTGATACGATTCATATCTAGATCACAAACACGGAAAAATAATGCTCACGTTCCAACCACATAGATTTTCTCGCCAATACAGTATTAAGATGTTTTCTAAGCGAGCAATTTTTGTTTTTAATAATATTAGGTACTTAAAACGAATAATTCATAAATTAATTATGTTAAATACTGGTTTTAAGCAATAATAATTTTTTTTTTTTTTTTTTTTTTTTATGATCAAACACAAGCACTATAGGAAAAATCCTTTAGGGCACTCTGGGAGTGGTGCGTGTGCGCAAAAAGCGATTCACGTTGGTTTTGAATCGTTGGAGGTTATATTCGTTGGGAAAAACGACCTCGGGAAGATCGTTCCACAATGATGAAGTCCTCCAGATGAATGAGTTCTTAAATAATGAAGTTCGAGGAGTACTAAGCTTAACCACATATGGATGGGCGGCAGTGGTTCGTCGTGTATTTCTGATATTCGCCGCTCTGGGTGGAATTAAGAGTGCAAGGTCAGCCGAGCACTTTCCATGAAAATATCTGTAAAAGAGAGTCAAATCACCAACCTGCCTTCGATGTTCTAGGCTGTCGAGGTTCTTCGTCAGCTCATGGTCTCCAATCAGACGAATGGCCCTCCTTTCGATGGAATCCAGTAGCCGAAGAGTATGTTTGGGTGCAGAGCTCCAGACATGAGAGCAGTACTCTAGTGATGGTCGAATCTGGGCTTTGTATAGTGTCAAAAGTTGTTGAGGTGTGTACAACTTTCTGGTTCGGAAGAGTACACCAAGCTTCTGAGAGGCTATCTTGGCGATTGCCACAACGTGGTTATGCCAAGACATATTTCCTCCCAGATTGACGCCCAGCAAACTAATAGATGAGGCCAGCGGGATTGCGTGTCCGTCCATGACTATATCCGGTTCTGTAATGTTAACCTTTTTAGAGAAAACTGCTATAAACTATAATAAAAAAAACTATAATAAGTTTTCCAAGCTTGGAGTATAAAAGCAAACTCCGAATAATTTAGCTCAAGAAATTTTCAATCTTAATACAAAATGGTAAAAATGTAGCAGAAATAACTGTGGTTTTAGTGTGAGTTCAAATAATTAAGTTCTTAATTGAAACTGCGTATACAAATCAAATTACCTTGTGATTTTTACGTCTTTCTTGAAGTCTGTATTTATAAAAAAAATTGTATACGTTATGTTTTTTATTTCTACAAAGCCATTTTTCATACATATCATTTTTCTACCGGATTTATATACAGTATTTTTGGTGAAATTTTTCTTTAAAATAGTCCTTTTTCCGAAACATTTGATCCTATATTATCCCGTATTTTTTCTTTTTGTGTTTGTAATGGGGCATATAGAGGATAAGTACCTTTCCGAAAAATATTACCTTATATTGTATGTTTGGCTTTTTGTTTGTTATTTTCCATTTCTTTGAAAAATTAGGGTTTTCTGCGGACAAAAAAAAGTTTTCGGGCGGTGGGGGATTAGTTATATTCATCGACTTGAAACGCTCACAGACCTGGTATTTCTATCTGCTTTGTACACGTCAATATGACCCGTGTTATTACGAAAATAAACACAACAAGAAAGAGACGGTGATTATATCTGTAGAATTCCCATCTCTTCTTGTCGCCTGTCTGTTTCTGTGTTCATTCTAACAGGTAACCAATATGTCTTTGTTAGGCAAAACAAACAATCGACAAACGTGACTCAAGAGTCTATATTTTTATCCAGTTTACGGCAAATTTGACATAGTCTTATCATATTGAGCTAAGAACTACCCTTTTTCCACAGACAATCCACCTAAGAATGTGAAAGGTTTATTCTTCAAAGCAACGAATACTTATAAATAGGAAGAAGACAAACAGCAGTGTTAACAAATCGAAGCAGGTATGAACAAACCAACAAACCCGGCATCCATTACGTCTGGCATCAGCTCACAAGCGCACGTGCTTTTCAAATGTCACTTTTGTCCAAATTTTTATTACTGTCAATATTTTAAAGTGACATTTAAGCAAAAAAAAACATTCAGAACCCTTTTATTTGATTTACTAAGTGGTGAAAATCATTATTAGGATTCTGACATGTTTTAAGCTGTAAATGTCACTTTAAAATAATCCTTACACAAAATAGGAAGTAAATCATAATTTACATAAAATATTTTACCATCTTCAACTGGGCTCGAGGTCCTAGCAAATATTTCAAGCTTCAAGTCCAAGCATATTTTTGGGCCCCATATGATTTAGAAAAAGAAATTATTATTAATGCTTACTCTCAGTAAAGATGACTAAATGAATATTTCAATTACAAATTACTCACTTGCACCAAGAAGGAAACGACGTTTTTCGTGAAAAAAATTAGAAAATTAAAAATTATTTTAAAATTTAAAGATGCTGTCTTCTCCACCATTTTAAATCACATCAGATGTTGCTTGATTTTCATGCCCGCCAGACGAAGGAAGTTAGCTTGTTTAACAATTCGTGCTGTTCGCATTCTATGCCTGTCTCTGTCTGCAGCAACCTTCCCTAATTCGGTGAAGTGAGACAAATATGACCAGGATCAAGTCGCCTGCATAAACAATCACTTTTCGGCATTTCATATTAACTCTACATAAGTCTGATATTGACACTTAAATGATAAAGTGAAACAGATACATAAAAGAAGGTTACTGGTGAGCGTATGGAGCAGAGTAGGCTTAGCATCACTTCCAAGGCCTTCTTACGTGTTTCGATCCCCCCCATAAGCAGTCTCACCGGGCTGCTTCAAAGACTGTGAACCAAATTAATGTAAGATCCTCGGTTATATTAAAGAAAAAGATAGTTATTTTTGTGTACATTGTAAGTTAAGTGTCGAAAAAGGAACCCTATTTATTAACTTCATTTAAACATAAAACATAATTATTACCTGACTTTACTTTGCCCGAGGTACTTATAAAACGCCTCTAAAGTTAATTTATCTTATAAGACCGACATTAATACACCATAAAATTTCAATAAGCACCCCAACCCTTATAAAAGTTTTTGCACACTGTCCTAACTTCTTTAATTTACTTATTTATTAACTAATTACTTAAACTTTTCGAAACAATGAACTAAAGTTTAAAAAGATCATTTTATTCGGGGATCCTACCCTAATAGGAATAAATTTTGGCCGTCTTTAAATATTGAAAGTAAGGGTATAATATTGAATAAAATCAATAAGAATTTAGAGTTCTCGGATGTTTAAAATTGTTTGCTCGAAGGGCAGTTCTAAAATAAGAACCAAAAGTTTGAAATGCCGAGGAAGAGAAAGGCAACGAGGAGAATTATTTTTTTTACAGTGGTTTGTTCAGGTTCACAGTCGACATTCTGTTATGCTTGCTTTGCATCTTTATTTTGATATGCAAAAATATGATTTTAAGGTATAGGTACTCACATGGTCATCATTAGTACACCGTTCAATAAATTCTTTTTCTATTTGGGTTTCATAACGGCTACATTATGAAATGCAAAAAAATTGAATAACTTGCCACTTTATGAAGCTGAAATTTTATTTTTTTCATGTTGGCAACAAGTAGGGTGCGAATGTTTGGCTTACTTCGATTTCGTTGAAATTAGTTTTCTAGGCATTATGGATTCGACTGAAATTTTTTATAGAAAACTTTAAAATACTAACCTTTAACCTTGCAAATAGATCATTTTTATTAGATATTTATTCGAAATACCTATACTCGGAAATATACAGGGTGTAACTAAATAAGTGTAAAACATTTAAGGGGGTGATTCCTCATCGAAAAAAAGATAGGATCTTTCATATAAAGAAACTTCATTGGAGCATCCCTTGTTAAGATACAGCCTCTTAGAGGGGGTACATAAAATTTATAAATAAACAAAACTAATTTATTAATAACAAAACATACAACATCTAGAAATCATAGTAAATGTTCAATATGTCTACATTCAGACATTACGCATGCGTCTAGACGTCGGCGCATTGAGCAACGTATTCGCGCGTTTTATGGCGATATGTATCTTGTTCGTAAAATAATTTTTTGCTGCGAACTGGTTTATTTTGGGCAAAAAATTCAAGAGACATTTTTTGTTTAGAATGAAACAGGCTATCGGAAATAAATTTTTAGATGGTAAACAAATAATAAGACAAAAACTTACATTGGAAATAAATTTTAGGGGTTGCGTTTTCCACCCTTACAACCATGGGGTAAACCAAATAAATTACTGGCTAAGTGTCTTTTTGGTAGTAGAAAATGTGAGGTTAATTTCAATATTGTAACTTTTTTAGTGCTTGTGAAAAAAATTGTTAAACACATTTTATGTACCCCCTTTAAGGGGCTGTATCTTAATGTTTTACACTTATTTAGTTACACCCTGTATAACATGCATGGTGTCCGTCAACTAATTTCTAGTCACAACTATAAAACAACATAACCTAAAAATAATAGAAATATCTTCCAGTTTATGCTTTATTTCTAAAATTTTATTCAACTTTCTTCCCGACTCATTTTTATCAACTTTAATAATATATTTATTTTTAATTATGACGGATGGGAAGAAGCTTTGTTGTGTTCAATTGTTTCTATCATGGCATATTTGATACTTGTAGCATTTTATTAAATTTTAAAAGTATTGCCAACCCAAGAAGAAAATATTAATTCAAATGGAAAAATCTACTATATTTTTAAAAGTTTTGCAGATTTTAAAGAACCAAATACACGGTTCATAAGACAATTAGAGCACTTGCACTTTAGTTTCCTAAATTAAACGCGTGCTCTAAGATAATATCTTATGAAACTTGTATCTTAATATACTATTATACACTTATTTTTCATACCTCCCCTGTGTAATTTCAAAATTAGTATAAAACATAATAATGTGGACATTTATAATCGCAAATTGAAATTTACGTTGCCAAGGCGATGCGTGGTGCTGCACAGCCAACTTTGAGCAAAATCTATTGGAAACCTTCACGGTTTTGACATATCGCGGCCAATGTGATTTGTGGAACTGTTACGTTCATTACATATCAAAGATTGGCTTTTAACATTACAGCGTGTGTTATTCGACTCTTACCGATAAAGTAGTTACTTATATTACTTTTTTCTGAATACGTAATTATATAAATAGGTAAAATCTAAAAGGCAGATTTTTGTAGAACTTGCCTTTTTTGCTTATAATTAATTACTTTAAAATAAGATGCCAGCGGCTATTATATTTTTTTAGGATAAAGTACTCAGACAAATTATTTCAGAGCAAAAACATTACAATTAACCGTAAAAAAATGCCCGCAGGAATTATTTCCAGAATACGTTTCAGGATTTAGAAAACGGATTTTTCTTGCTTAATTTTGCTTCTATACTGTTGGCTGACATTTGTTAATTAACTAATAGGGCGCGAACCTTTTAATTAGAAAAAGTACAGCTTCCCCTGCTCTTTTAAAGGTCGATAAGAGGAAAAATATGAAAATATGTCCGCGAATCGAATAATTTCGTATACAGTTTTATATTCAAATTAAAATAAAAATAGCTGTCAAGTGAAGTAAATTATAAAATCACGATTTCCATTTTCATCTCCAGATTATCTTCATCTCGAGGTGACTCTAATACACCAATAAATAACGCCTTAATACACAAACACAAAATAGTAACACTTAATCAAAGACAACGTAATTTAATGGATACGAGTACGTTTTCCTGAAGGTAAACGAGAATGCTTTGTATCTAAGATATTATCAACTCGTCAGCCAATCTCGGATCAATCTAAAGGCCCTAAGAAACAGCTTATTTACGTCACATTTAACACGTTTGCTTACTTAGAAACACCATCTTGGAAGTCGGTTGCAGAAGGTCGGAAATTGGAGTATCCGCAAGATTGTCCCGCATAGAGCGTATTCTTTGTATAGTTTGTTCGGTACCTCTGGGACTCGATATTTGTTTCGTGATAATAAGGGATACAGTAGTGGGAGACGTTTCACATCAAAACGAATGATCTATTACATTATTAGAATGTAAGTTTGTTAATTTTCGGTAGGTAGTCACTGAACCCAATATAGAATCCACATTTTGGTATTGGCTAGTGGGAGTTATTAAATTAAGTATACATTAAATTATATTAACCTAAAATTTATGAACCTTTATAGCATTGATTTTACACATTTTTTTAAATCTAATTATAGACATATCGAACATTTCCATTCCTAAAGAAAGCCTATTACATACCCTAGTCGTTCTACAGAGAGGAGAATTTTTTCCAGAATTTGTATTTCTGAGTGGAATATTAAAAGTATTTTGAAGCCTTAAGTCCCTAATCGGAACATTAAAGCTTAACTTGCTCAGCATTGGCGAATCAACAAGACAGTTCACCAACTTGTAGATCATAAATACATCGGAAACCATTCGTCTCTCAGTAAGTGGCATTACAGAAAATATTTCCATTATAGGCTTATAGTTGCTATTGACTATAGCTCTGTCTGTTTTTCATGATAAGAACCGTAAAAAATTGTTTTGAATACTTTCCAGCCTTCGCTGGTAAACCGCGTACTGATTATTCGAAAAAATTTTAGGTCATCTGCGTACATCAAAAATGTAGAAAATTTAAACCATTGTCCTATGTTATTAATATATATGATAAAAAACAGTGGACTAAGGTGACTGCCCTGAGGCACACCAGACGGCACGTTAAAAGGTTTAGAATAGAAACCACCAACGGAGACCATATGTCGTCTATCACTAAGATAGGACCAAATCCATCTCAACAAGCTGCCATGCACACTGACATCAGCAAGACGCTCCATCAGTATGGAATGACTAATTTTGTCAAAGGCCTTACTGAATTTCGTGTGCACAACATCAATCTGTATCCGATCATCCATACTTCTTAAAATAAAATCTGTAAATTCCACCAGATTGCTCTCAATGGGCCTACGTGGAAAAAATCCGTGTTGTTGTTTTAAAATAATATCTTTAACTTGCTCCAACATAATGTTGTGAATAATTTTTTCAAATATTTTCGCAAAAATGCCTAATTTACTTATGGGTCTGTAGTTTTTAATGTTATGTTTATCACCTCCCTTGGGCAAAGAAGTTACATGAGATGTTTTCCACATTGTAGGAAAAATACCCTGTATTAATGAGAGGTTATATATGCACAAAAGAGGCTTAACAAGATAAGCACTATATTGTTTAATAAATATGCCAGGAATATTATCTGGACCGGCAAACTTTTTATGATCCAGAGCAGCGATGGTATCACATATTTGTTTTTCTGTAATTAAAAGTTGATTATTATCAGAAAATATTGGTTGATTATCATGCAGCCCAGGAACATATACCTCCTGAAAATAATCTGCAAATAAGTCACAAATTTCCTTACCCTCGCTTGCAAAGCGAATATAGAATATATCGATTAGTGAATTAGTATATCGGTCCAGCCATCCTCTTCTCACAACGGATTTAATAGATCAAAGCCAGCGTCAAACGATATAATTCCATATTCCGGAGTTTTTTTAATATTAAAGGGACTTTTTCCACGAACAACTTTGAGCCCACTTAAGAACAGAGAATTATGGATTTGGATGCGAGCCAGTTATCGAGGATGTAATTGATATTTTGAAACGGACCATTGAATTAATATTAAGAGTCTTGTGAGCCAGAGCTCGGGCCAAGTTCGCATTGAATCTATAGAGGACTTCCAGTATAGATTTATGTAAATGAGGGGTTTATTAAGGGAGTTGTGGAAATTGTTTATTATTTTTAAATGGGCGATTGTGTATTAACTGGGATCATCAGCACTGTTTTCCTACAAAATGCTATTTAATTTTAACCGAATAGAAATTAGATCGTACCAGAGCGGAGCGAGCTATTTCTGAAACGAAAAGGCCGTTTTCAAATCGAATTTAGTGTCAGGAAAATGGAAAATCTAAAACGCTTGCGAGCAATTTTAACATAATAATTATATAGAAGCAAAAAGATCAGTTAATAATGTTTGCTTTATAATCGGTGAAGAATTGGTTATAGAAAAGATGCAGCGTCAGTGCGAGCTAACTTAATAGCTGAGGAATTCAGATAGAACCATGGCAATATAGCTCCATCCTAGAAGCGGCTACCAAATGACCCCTAGCACTTTCCAAGTGGATTTTTAGGTAAAGTATTCTGAAAAAATGATTTCTAAAATTGCATCACGGTGAAGTGGAAACGCCAGAATCCGTTTGCATTTAAAAGCTTACTGAAATTTCCAGCGAGGAATTCAGAATTTCAATTTTCCTGTACCTGAATTTGATTTGAAAACGGCGTCCTGTTTCTGTTATCTCCTCTTTCTAGGCGATTGCATAAAACGGCTTTTACTAGCATATTTCCCTGCTGCAGTGAAAATTAAACGGAAATTCCTGTGATTTTGAAAATCCATCTCATTGTATTTAATGCAATAGTAAGTTGAATGTGTTTACCGAAATGGTACCGTCAAAATGGTTTTAAATATATTTTTTAAAAATATAAATATTTATAATTAAATTTCAGTAGCTTATCAGCAAATGAAAAGATTAATTTGCGCAAATAGAGTCACGTATTTCGAGAGAATATCAACTTTTCGCATTTATAAACGCAAAACACAAAGTTCCTGCTGATTTAATTTAATCTGATTGGACGTTCATTTTAGTGTTCCATGTATAACATTGAAATAAAATATGTAAATTTTACTTTAAATTATATTTACAACAAGAAATATAGCAATATTTATTTCAAAAAGTAGTAGATTTTTTACTTAATGTTTTGACATTTTGAGTTAGAGAGACGGTGACAATACGGGGTCCGTGAAGTGGAACATCAGTAATTTGGTTTAACGTGGAGTTTAGGTCCCCCTCTACAACTGTTATATCTGATGAAATGCCGTAGAGCGTTACTGAGAGGCGCTGTATCGCTTTAGATAGTAAATTCTCAATAAATTCAAAATTGTATCGAGCCATGTCTGAAAATTAGTTTACAGCATCTGCGTGACGAACATCATATGTTAAAGATTATGTTAAAAAAAAATTTGTCGTTCCAGGTCTCGCCATTTCATTATTGGAAATTTTTAAAAATCTCCTCGGAGGAAATTCGGAAAACGATCGTGACATGTTAGAAAATTGTCACACTACATTCCTTGACACTCAAATATTGTCTAAAAAAAAATTTCAGAAGAATTGCACCTAACTAGGCGGAATTCTGACAATATTACGCAGAGATACCAGAGGTATGACAGAGAGAAAGCGGGATTGGAGTAACTCGCAATATTCTTTTTATCAGAAAATTGTTTACGAGTCATCTCCATGTGAATACAAATCGATTAAACCCACTTGGACCCATGTCACTTGAGACTTTATAATTTTTCCATTCATTTTTTTTTACAAGCTCGGAAAAGTATATGCAATGGTTGACTTGTCAGAAAATGTATTTCCCCTGACTTTAGGGGTCACGCAGATGCTGTAAATTCATTTTCAGGCATGGCTCGATATAATTTTGAATTTATTGAGAATTTCCTATCTAAAGCGGTACATCGCCTCTCAGCAACGCTCTACGGTATTTCATCAGATATAAAAGTTGTAGAGGGGGATCTAAACTCCACGAAAAACCAAATTACTGATATTCCACTTCACGGGCCCCCTATTGTCACCGTCTCTCTAACTATTAGGAACTAAGCCAGTCTTAAATATATCTGTGACAAGAATTAACAAAACTAAAGGTTTTTACAAAATTCGGTGCTTAATTTAACCCAATTTCATATTAGAGAATAATCGAGTTTATTTGGATTAAATTGGATTTAAGAAAGTCTGCTTCTAGCAATTACCAGCATCCCTATAATATTTGGTTACGACATATTTATGATTAATATTTGTAAGAGTCAATTTGTTGTACAAAGGTACACAGTTACAATATAACGCTGTAAAATGTCCTTAGAGTCAAATTATAAAATTGTTTCATAGAAGTTTTTTACATGGCTCTAACAACATCAATAGAAGTTACATTTCACGGAAAAATAGTTTTGTAAGGTATCTTGCTGTATAACTAGTGTGTTATTGTTACAGTATCAGCGTGAAGCTGCAAGAATACTCCATTATAAATAAAGAAATGTTTCGTTGCACGTATAAACCTTCCCTCAACGCAATTAAAAATTAATATTCTCTTGTTTAATCTCTAGATTACATTTTCTCAGCAACAGCCAAGGCGACGTCGACGCCTCGTTAGGAATTTTGAACAGGCAATCACATTTTCTCGACGATCCAAATACTTAGCGGATTTGTCGCTTCGTGGCATTAAATTTTTTTGTTCGTACATAAAAGTTATCGAGCGCGGGCGCGTGTAATTTCATTCGCGTCTTACCATGAGTAACTACAGTTGCTGTAGGTGCTCTACTTCAGCGAGAGTCCGTCATTTACTGCTTCCAAATCTCTTCTGTAGCGGAATTCCCCACGTACATTGGTCCGGCCAGTCGTATTCTACCTCTACCGTAAAACCTTGAAATAACAGAGCTGGATAACTGGAGCTCTGCACCCAAACATTCGGAACTTTCCGTGACCTCTTGCGTTTTACCCTCGATATGGGGTTTTGGAGCACGTTTCCTGAATTATTCCAACTCAAAACAATTTACACATGGTAATGAGTTAAAATAATGCACGTCGGGGTTAAAATGACACCTTATAATCAATTAGTAAGTTTTCCCAACCCAAAAACTGAGTTCAGGTAGCTCATAAAATAGTTACAAGATGAGGAATCGTGGTGATCACAAATATGTTTAAAATGTTGATAAAAATCTCTTCCGGGGTTGAGGCGAACCAAAAGAACCTGAATTACTGTAGCGTTTTTAAATAATTTGTGATAATTCGTAGGCTCAGTTAGAACAACATAGAGAGGTGAGTTGAGGTAGCTCCAATTTTGTAACCCACGACATTGGTAAATGCATTTTTGTCAGTGTAAAAATATTAGGGACAAATCTGATATTTCACATTGCGTATTTTCGTCTCTTTCCAATGAAAAAGTATGGCATCTTACGAACATAATAATTTATTTTTATCGTCATCCGTAAAACGATTTATATCTGTAGGTAACGACGACTTCCGAACATTATTTTAAAAAGGAAATTAAATAAGTAACACCATAAATATCGTTCAAAAACATAATTCAGAAGAAAAGTTCGAGCCAGTAAATATAAACATTCTTATTATCAGTGGAAAATATCCGCAGCAAAACTTAAAATATGGCGGTTCGTGAGCTGGGGACTTTGAAAGGTAATAAATTTCCCGAGATTAATTAAAAACTGATTTCGAAATCTAGAGGTGGCCGTAAATTAAAGGATTTTTACTTATTTATGTGCCTGCATAGTTTGTTGTGTCACGAGTTAAAAACAATCAATTTATTTCTCAAGATAAAAAGTATTTTACTTTTTAGAGGATGTCACTTTTCGGGCGGTGACGAATCGAATAGGATATTTAAGTACTGGGGGAGGGGGAGGTTGGGGAGTGTCACGGCACATTGCCTAGCTTTCTTAAGGACCGCTCTCTGCAAGTGGCGATTGACGGATTTCTCTCAGACAGCTTCACCATCAATGCCGGTGTTCCTCAAGGGTCCATATTGTCTCCCACCCTCTTCTTACTCTACATTAACGACCTTCTAGCGAAAACGAAAAATCCGATATTTGGTTTTGCTGACGATAGCACACTTATCTCATCTTTCTCTTTGAATGACAAACATCGGCTGCCGACGCACATCTTCGCAGACAGCATGAAGTATCACGCCTCAACAAAGACCTGGAGGAAATCTTGATTCGGGGTGACAGTAACCCAGTCGAATTTAACGCTACAAAAACCCAGGCAGCAGCTTTCTCTAAAAAGGTTAACATTACAGAACCGGATATAGTCATGGACGGACACGCAATCCTACTGGCTTCATCTATTAATTTGTTGGGCGTCAATCTGGGAGGAAATATGTCTTGGCATAACCACGTTGTGACAATCGCCAAGATAGCTTCTCAGAAACTTGGTGTACTCTTCCGAACCACAAAGTTGTACACACCTCAACAACTTTTGACACTATACAAAGCCCAGATTCGACCATCACTAGAGTACTGCTCTCATGTCTGGAGCTCTGCACCCAAACATACTCTTCGGCTACTGGATTCCATCGAAAGGAGGGCTATTCGTCTGATCGGAGACCACGAGCTGACGAAGAGCCTCGACAGCATAGAACATCGAAGACAGGTTGGGGATTTGACTCTCTTTTACAGATATTTTCATAGAAGGTGCTCGGCTGACCTTGCCCTCTTAATTCCGCCCAGCTCGACGAATAGCAGAAATACACGACTAACCACTGTCGCCCATCCATATGTGGTTAAGCTTAGTACTCCTCGAACTTCAGTATTTAAGATTTCTTTTATCTGGAGGAATTCATCCTTATGGAACGACCTTCCCTAGATCGTTTTTCCCAACGAATATAACCTCAAACGATTCAAAACCAACGTGAATCGCTTTTTGCGCACACGCACCACTCCTAGAGTGCCCTAAAGGATTTTTCCTATAGTGCTTTGTGTTTGAGCATTAAAAAAAAAAAAAAAAAAAAAAGTTCAACAGTGAACTAACAGGCCAACGTGTTTATACAACCGACCCTAAATATAATAAATAATTTCCATACACCCTGTATTTTAGTGAATACTGTTGTATGAGTTAAAGCACCAGCAATCTTGATTTTGTTTCTGCTCCATTCACCTTATTTTATGAATCTGAAGAGGGGAAAGCTAAATTATAGGTTTTTGTTTAACTGACATAACCCTTTTCAAAAATTAATTCCCCCGCTTTTTATGATGACATTTTGAATTAATATTAAGTAAGTTAATCTTTCCATTTGTCTTGAACAGATTATGGGATTGTATGGGTTTTACAGGTTTTGGTAATTACATTTGTCCGCTATAACGGGATAGCGGGCTTACAATAACAAAGTTATGACCGAGTTATATAAGTCCTTAATTTAATCTACGAGGAATTTATTATTTCATTTTAGTCGAGGAGTGAAGATACATAAATATACAGTGTCGAGAATAAATATTTTCTTCTTCTTCTTCTGGTGCTTTATCCTCGGCGGATGTTAGCTATCATCAACACAATTTGAGCCCTGTTAACGGCCCGTCTAAATAAAGTGGTTGTATTGACTCCAAACCATTCCCTAAGGTTCTTGAGCCAAGAGGTACGCCTGAGACCAGGACCCCGTCTGCCTTCTATCTTGCCCTGCATAATGTTGTGTAGTAGTTTGTACCTTTCGCTACGCATTACGTGACCAAAGTATTGCAATTTCCTCTCCTTAATGGTGATCATCACTTCCAAATCCTTGTTGAGATATTGAAGAACGTCCATGTTCCTTACCCTGTCGACCCCAGATATTCGGAGTATTCTCCTGTAGCACCACATTTCAAAAGCTTGGATCCGATCGCTAGAACTTTTTGTTTTTTGTCCACGATATACAGGAGAACTGAGAAGACATAGCAACGAAGCAGTCGCACTCTTAGCATCAAGGGCAGGTCTCTGCAGCATAAAACTTTCTTCATTTTATTGAAAGCAGCTCGACTCTGTTCAATTCGAGCCCTAATTTCCGTGGAAGATTCCCAGCGGTCATTTACGCAAGTACCCAGGTATTTAAAGCTTGAAACCTGTTCGATTAGTTCCCCGTTTACTCTTATCGCCGCGTTTACATTGCCCCGTTTACTAATTGTCATCCCTTTGGTCTTTCTGATATTTAATTTTAGGCCTGCTTCCTGACTTTTTTCATTTACGCATTCCAATAACATTTGCAGATCGTCGGCACTCGTTGCCAATAAAACTGCATCGTCTGCATAGCGTAAGTAATATTTTCCCCATATGGTTAGATATACTATACTTTTGTCCTTAACGATATTACACGCAGAGCGACTGGGGAGATGAGTTTTATATAATTTATTTGAAAATATAAGTTCTTAATAACTCGTGTTATGGAGCTTATAATTTCAAAAAAACATTTTTGTTTAAACCAAATACATAAAGGATAATTCTCCAATGGAAATTACTCTATCAAACCCTTATCGTGCACGTTCGAATATTTTCGCCTTTTTAACTTTCCAATTGTAATATTGTTCGCATGGAAATGCTTTATTTCACAATGACACAATGCGAATTCGCATAATTGTTTGCTTGCTTCATAAAAACACCAAATAACACAAATTGTGTATTCCATTTTATCTATGTTAAACATTGATAGGCCATTAGAAATAATACGCCCGTGTGATCACGTCATTTTTTAAATAAAAACACAATTGTTGCGTTGTTTTATTCGGACGTAGTAACATAGAGCGAAACTTTGTTTTTTATATATAATAGTAACACAGGTGGGGCAAGTAAGGGATATAAATATAAGATAAATTATCAAATAATCCCCCCTTGCAAAATTAATTGCTCCAAAGTCCCTTCAATATGGCGATATAACCCCTTTTTAAAAATATAGTCAACCGCCAACAAGTACAAAACGCCATAGGGCCCCTTCAAACTATATTAAATTGACTAAGGAGGCCTAAAGGGCTTTGGTGAAACGCCTCGTAACGACCGCGACAGTGATTAATATCCCTTCGTGACAAACGACTTGTTTTGACGAGAAAGTTGATCTTGTCCCGCTTGCCGTCTTGGAGATGTTACGAGGCCGTGAAAAGTTTTAGAACCAAAATAAAGGCACCAAAGAATTTAATTTATTGAAATTTATTTTGGCGTAGATAGACTAAAATCTCTCGCGTCCTTTGGGAGAAAATTGATAATCCAAAGGGTTTAAGGGAAGAAAAATGTCAAGATGTCAGTTTCGCCATTAATTTCAGGCTTCCCGTAAGTAATATTAAAAATCTGACAGAGTCTCCAATCAGACGAATGGCCCTCCTTTCGATGGCATCCAGCAGCCGAAGAGTATGTTTGGGTGCAGAGCTCCAGACATGAGAGCAGTACTCTAGTGATGGTCGAATCTGGGCTTTGTATAGTATCAAAAGTTATTGAGGTGTAAAACTTTCTGGTTCGGAGGAGTACACCAAGCTTCTCAGAAGCTATCTTGGCGATTGCCACAACGTGGTTATGCCAAGACATATTTCCTCCCAGAGTGACGCCGAGCAAATTAATAGACGAATCCAGTGGGATTGCGTGTCCGTCCATGACTATATCCGGTTCTGTAATATTAACCTTTTTAGAGAAAAATTCGACTTGGTTACTGTCACCCCACGCCAAAATTTCTTCCAGGTCTTTGTTGAGGAAGTGATACTTCATGCTGTCTGCGAAGATGTGCGTCGGCAGCCGATGTTTGTGCATTCAAAGAGAAAGATGAGATCAGTGTGCTATCGTCAGCAAAACTAAACATCGGATTTTCCGTTTTCACTATAAGGTCGTTAATGTAGAGTAAGAAGAGAGTGGGAGACAATATGGACCCTTGAGGAACACCGGCATTGATGGTGAAGGTGTCTGAGAGAAATCCGTCAATCGCCACTTGCAGAGAGCGGTCCTTAAGAAAGCTGGACAACCATGCACAGAATCGACTGGGCATACCATAGGATCGCAGTTTACTTAGAAGTCCCTCATGCCAAACACGATCAAAGGCTTTAGAAATATCCAGTGCAACAGCCCGAGACTCCCCATGATGTTCGATTGCGTTGTTCCAAAGATGGATGACATAGGCTAGAAGATCTCCAGTTGATCTGGACTTCCGAAAACCATAATGATGATCGCTGATAATGTTGAAGCCTTCCAGGTACTTTAGAGGATATTGGTTAATAGCTTCCTCCATTACTTTTGATATACTATAACTGAAAGCAATGTGACTGGTCGATAGTTGTTAGGGATTGTTCTCTTAGCTTTCTTTGGTATAGGCTGGACTCGCGCCGTCTTCCAGCACGATGGAAATATTCCTTGTTTGTAGGATAAGTTAAAAAGTCTACAAAATACTGGTGTAGTTTAACCAAACAAGTCCAAAAGTAAACATACAGACGCTCGAGCAAAAACGCAGAATCCAAACCCACAATTACGTACTAATACACGGATTCATCCGACCATTGCAAATCAGCTGGTAATCGATACATCTTCAAACTAACTGGGTAGTTTGTACCTATTTCCGACTGCTCTGCGTACCTACCTAGTGTAAAGAGACTACGTTACTGAATTAGTCTACGTTGCGTGTTGTTACCCGATAGAGACAAACTTATTCTTTTATTTAAAGAACGATCACCGATAAACGAAATTGCCAAGTATACAAAGCCGACGGAAAAACCTCCCTAATTTTGTAAAAACCCCGCCACGTCAGCTAAAGAACTGAATTTATTGACCCCAATTTGCAGTATCCATGTCGAAAAACACCTCAGAACAATCGCATTGGTTGTTTACTCACGAAAAGTGTATCGTTCTAAAAAGCGTTTCCCCTCGACGTACGATGCAGAAAATAAAGGGAGAAAGAAAAGGCAGAAATAAAACGGATGCCGGTAATAAAAGATAAAGCGCGTTTTTTAGTAACATGTTGTAACATTTTTTTAAATCACGAGAGAAATAAAAATCTAACTAGACGATTTAGTGGTGTTTTAATTTTAACATGACGGTCTCATTTCGGTTTTGTATTCGTACATTTAAGCGAGCAACGTATTTTTAATGCAGTTCCTGATAAGCTTTATTATTATGAAGCTCTCTTCACACAGGAAAACTGGTAATTCTGTCCTTATAGATATCCAGACATTAGAGTTCATTAGACAGTGAACTCTGATTTTAAAATACCCTCTAAGGGCAAGAAAAAATTGGTATTTTCTAAATAAAATAATTTAAAGTTAATAAAAAATTAGTTTAGGCAAAGAAAAATAATTAATTTTTAGCTTTCATAGTATTATTAGGCAAATTCGTTTTACGAATTCTTTTTTTATAAAGTTTTGGTTCTAAAAAAGAACCGATATCGCCATCTTTTTGAAACATTATTTGATAGCTCGCAAAGCACTTTTCTGTTGTTCTTTTTTTTTGTATTCGAAGCCCAGCTCTTTTAAAATGATGGACAAACTGGTAGTTCCATTTTCTCAAAGTACTTTCTTCTTTATCTTTTCAAGAATAGCTTTGAGGGTAATATATTCCTTGGCTTTATACATATCATAAACAATATTCCTTATCCCTTTATATGGTCTGTCCAATTTCTCTTCACTCTTTGTTCGAAGTCTTCTTAAGGTCTTATCTGAAATGCCGCAAGCATCAGACATTCGTTTTTGCACTGCCAAAACAGACACTAACGGGCCCGAGTTATCTTTTTCTTAAGGTAAATTACGTTCCACTTGTAATACCAAACGGCGTTCACCTGGAGATAAACACCTTCTAGGCGTTGTGAACATTTTCCATACTTGGCTTTATAACTGCTTTTAATTCACACACAATAAGAAACAAACTAAAAGCAAAAAGCATAACTACTTATTTAAAATAGAACATACCATCCTGCAATTGAGCAAATTTTAATTATTTCTTGGAAAATAGTGATTATTATATAGATTTAACTATAATGATCCCAAAATAACTAAATTCTAAGAAAAAGTACCTGAGAAGATCTTTACTTATTGACGCAAAATCTTTTTCATTTGATAAATAAAAAAAACTATGAGTGAAAAATAAACTAGTTAAATATATTTATATTGGTATATAATTCTGAGAAAATTTTGTTTTGGAACCGCTGATTTTGCTCAGCCGACTACAGTGAACCAGTGGAATGTTCAGTGCGATCAAGTATAGCGAAGGTATTGTTAACTTAACCGTCTTACTGTTTAACAACCTTTAATGATTTAATCCGATATCGGACTTCATAAAACGAACAGACTTTAGTAATTATGGATGACCATGAACTTATTTGCGAGTGCGACGTTTATTATCTTGTGTGGTTTGCTGATAAATAATAAAAAAAAGAATAAAAGGGCGTTGGTGACAAACATCTTTATTCAGAAGTAGAGAGATATACAGTGGAAGTAGTTTATTGAACGATTTACAACTAAAATAACATTCCGACGAAGAAATATCCCGTTCACACCAAAACTAGGTAAACAAGATTTCTCTTTGAAGTACCGACGTCTGCTCGAACATGTGTGAACAAGAACAACCAAACGTTTGTTCGCTATATTTACCATCCCCGCAGAACAAAAACATTTGTTCGCTGATGTTTGTTCTTGTATGTTTTTTTCGATGTGGTCATACCTTTATACATCTATTACGATATTACGAACGTAATGACGCTGGCCGATTGAAAATTCCCGGCAGCTTCGGGGAACCACCGGCCGATAATAACCTAAACTCCTACTGGTAAAAAGAAGTATTTTGGCTCGATGGAATTTTTTAATGGTTGCAAGTAACAAAGAAAAGAGTCCCTCAGAAATGATAACGTTCTAAATTATATTTTCACGATGAAAAATATAATTTATATTCCCCTTTTAATAAAAAATAACAAAGGCTTATTATGATAAGGGCAAGTGCGGGTAAGGTGAGACTGATATTACAATTTCGTGCTCCAGCCCTTAATAAAACCAACCTTATGCGCATTAAAAATAAATATAGCTTCATATCCTATAAAAGACTAAGGAGGGTTCGATACCTGCGTAATATTATTACGGAACAGTGATCTTTTAATAAGCCCCGAAAATCGTAAAACCTCTTTTGCGATATTACATTTCGTATTAAAAAGATTTCCTTAAAATTTTCGTTTCAAATTTTTAAGCGTTTTAGGCAGATTTGTCTTATATCTGTACGTTTATGGATTTTTGCGTTGTACAGTTGTATTCATTGAAAATGGGGACAACTTTTATGACTAGTCTTGCCATATTTGTGTAAATCAGGCTTTTCTGATTGATTTATTGTTTTTAAGGTTATGACCAAAAAGCATTGGCGTTGCTAAACAAAATAAATTAATCTAATTCAATGTGTTAAATGAGTTAAATGTAGAAAAATATATCATTTAACTAGTTAGCAAAATATTCTTGTTTTTGCGAACAGAAAAAATGTAATCGGTCAGCCAAAATGGCTAGTTGGTCAGCAACTTATGGACAGCAAACATTTCTGAATCGTGACAGTGCCCTGGGAAAACAAGTGGAAACCCGCCCCCGCTACATCTTTTGTAGCCGATTTCCTTCTGTATTCGGCAAAAGAAAACACAAGAAAGTTACATAAATTGACAGTGCCCCGGAACCTCTGACGTAAACTGCTTCTAGACATGTTTGTTTCTATTGACCAAGTAATCATTTCGCAGCTCGACTGTTAATAACGGCAAACCATTTAATTACTTCTATTTATTTAATAACACATATTTTTTACTCAACGTAACATAACTAATAACAGTTAATTGTTATCTATATTTAGATTGAAAACCCTTTTCGTCAGTGAACACTGCCGCATTCCACAAGTGAGTCGCGGAATATATAATTTAAGGTGAAAACTATCCGAGACTGTCTACGTTCATCTGTGAGTATTATTTTTTTAGGCAGCTACCCAGTACACAGGCGGACCTGACCCGAACCAGTTTCTCCCTTCAAAGACCCCTCTTGCCCCCAAAGTTGCTTAACTGTTAAAAATGTGTTCTTGCCTTTTCCGTATAAATTTGCTAGTCTTTGCGATCTTCAATTCTGGCTACTATATGAACCAACGAATCCTTATAAACAGGAAGAAGACAAACAGCCTTGTTAAAAATCGAAGCAGGCATGAACAAACGAGCAAACCCGGCATCCATTACGTCTGGCATCAGCTGACAAACGCACGTGCTTTTCAAATGTCACTTCTGTCCAAATTTTTATTACTGTCAATATTTTAAAGTGACATTTAACAGACAGAAAACATTCAAAACCCTTTTATTTAATTTACTAAGTGGTGAAAATCACATATTAGGGTTCTGACATGTTTTAAGCTGTAAATATCACTTTAAAATAATTCTTATACACTCTTATATCGTAACTACAAATTAAAAACTTCAGAAATAAGCTTGTAAGTAGCTTTATTAAAAAATAGGAAGTAAATCATAATTTACATAAAATATTTCCATCTTCAACTGGGCTCTAGCAAATATTTCAGGCGTCAAGTCCGAGCATATTTCTGGGCCCCATATGATTTATGAAAAGAAATTACTATTGATTCTCAGTAAAGATGACTAAATGAATATTTCAATACAAATTACTCACTTGCACCAAAAAGGAAACGACGTTTCTCGTGAAAAGAATAGAAAATTAAAAATTATTTTAGAATTTAAGGACGCTTCGCTTCCGCCATTTTCATTCACTTTACATAATTATATCATCATTCACTTTACATAATTATATCATTCATATGTTACTTGATTATATTCCATGCCAGACGAAGAAAATTGACTTATAAAATTATTTAACAACTCGGCCTGTTTGCATTTTATGTCTGTCTCTGTCTGCATCAACCTTTCCATATTCGGTAAAGTGAGACAAATATGGCCAAGATCAAATCGCCTTCATTAAACACACCCACTTTATGGCTTCCAGATATAACTACGTAAGTCTGACATTGACACTTAATGCATACTAATATATAAAGATTAACGTAGTTTACTTGTGAGCGTATGGAGCAGAGTAGGTTTAGCATCACTTCCATGGCCTTCTTACGTGTTTCTATCCCTCCCATAAGCAGTCTCACCGGGCTGATATGAACTTTCTGTTAAATGACGAGGCAGTTTGAGAATTTTGACAGTGACAGTTTTGTCAACCATAAACTTTTGAAGAAGTCAAAATCAGTGAAGACTGATTTACATTATAACAAATTTGGTGACCCCATTTTCAATGAATACTATATGTATATTGTAAGGAATATACAGGGTGTCCATTTGAAAAGTTCTTCCAATAAATAATATTCAAAATAGGACACGTTAGCTTTATTGTGAAGGGGGCGCTTTTAAAGGTGTAGCCTTCCTGGTTTAAGCCCCTGGGAGGGATATAGATGATAAAATCTATGATCAACTGGCACATCATTTTAAAGGTCGTTTAAATCTCTTTCCAATGAAACCATAATTTATTCATTTTTAAGTAATAGTTTCCCATATATATTCTTTAAAAGCGTCCCCCTTCAGTATAAAATTGACATATCTTTTCAATCTTTTATGTTATTTACTAGAAACGAGAGATTAATGGTGGGAAGTTTTCCAATTGACATCCTGTATAATGCACTGGGTTTAATTAAGGTCGCCTTAATTAACTGGATCCTCCAGAAAAAATATTATACTTTATTTTGATTATGTCGTCGCGTATTACAATGATAATTACTTATTTATATTTTAATTCCGTTATACTGTTTACTTTTTGTTGCTTATTTAGCGACCCTGATTAGATGAATAAAAGAGCACAATATTGTTATGAAACATAAGAAAAACAAGTCTTGTTGACGGAGAAAACATGAGGAAAATCTTAAGTAAAGTAAATAAAATACTAATAATCATTCCATGTGTCGTATAAAATTTTTTTTTGATTACTTTCTGAAAACAACAACTCCCTTTTATTCATAAATAAAAGGTTCTAATTTTTAGTGGGTTGATGCAACAATTCGTCTCATGCTGACTAGATGTTGTTGTTACTCTTTTGTCGTATTCATTATTGAATGTGGCAAGATACATACAAGGTGTCCCACATTACTTATAGTCCATAGATCAACTGGAGATAGTACCAGATGTCCATTTTTGGGTAGTTTTACAGGGTATCTCCGTTGTTAGTAAAGATAGAAGGATGCGGTTTCCGCAGCACGGTGCTACTTTTTTTTTTATCTAACAGAAGATGCCGTAATAAGAATTTTTCTAGGCCTTCTTGTTTTTGATATACGGGATGTTTCTGAGAATTGTTCAAAAATATACCATTTTTTTTAGTAGGCCATGACGGATATTAAAAAAAATACTGGTGTGATTAAATATTAGACACAAAAATTGAAAATTTATTAAACTCCCTCATAAATATTGCTCAAATTGTTCTCCATTATGCCTTAGACATGTTTCACATATGGTTCTTATTCGCCTTAATGAATTAAAAATAATAAACGGCCGCGTTCGTAATTCCCTAAAAGCTCTGTCAATGGCAATTCTTAAATCTGCCATTGTTTGATACTGAAAGGAATAAATTTTATTTTGAAGGTATCCCCATAAGAAGAAATCCAAAACCGACAAGTCGGGTGACCTTGGTGGCCATCTTACTGGTCCATCAGTTCCAATCTAGCGACCTGGGAAGTTATTATCTAGGTAGGCCCTTACAATTTAGGCATTGTGAGGGGGCGCTCCATCCTGTTGAAGATGCAAGTTATTGAGACCAGCTAAGGGCACATCTTCTATTATTTCTGGCACAACGTTTTCCAGAATTTCCAAATATTTATTTGCATTAAGGCTTCCTTCAAATAGATTATAAACTATTTTGCTATTCAGTATAAAGCATGAAACGCTAAAGCCAAATCTGCCTTGCCGTTTGATTGGAAATATTACATGCTGATTTTCCTGAGACCAAAACCTCGTATTCTGTCGATTAAACATGCCAGCACTGGTAAAATGAGCCTCATCAGACCATATAACGGTTTCTTCAAAATGGTTTTCCCTGTTCAGATTATGTAAATATAAATTGAAAAACTCTATACGGCGCTGTGCATCACCAGGATGTAAGTTTTGTACACGGTGGAATTTATATGGCTTAAAATTGTGTTTTTTTAGGATTGTTTGCACTCTTGATTTAATTATTCGTACCGAACCTTCAACTTTGCTGCAAGAACTACTTGAATTTGTTTCAATTGAAGCTAACACATTTATTTCATCAGTCGTGCGATTGTCCTTGTGGTAGATTTTAGGGCGGCGTTTAGAAAATGAACCGTGTTCAATTAAATTTTATATTTACCTATTCAAATACACTTCTAATGCTCCATCTGCATTTTCGTTACACTGGATATAACAAACGAGCATGTCGTACTTCTCAAATTTTTCACTATTAATAAGAGATCTTAAAACAACTTAGAGAACCTGAATGCTCTGACAGAATTAGCAGATTTTATTATTATGACACATATGACTCTGTTCTTTTGTTTGTTTGAAATACCCGTCATGGCCTACTAAAAAAAAATGGTATATTTTTGAAAAACGTATATTTCGGGCCTAATACTAAGACTAAATATAAAGTGTTATATATTTTTGAGAAGCTTGTTACAAACTAAATTATATTATTAAAAAATATATAGGGTGACCCATTTAAAAAAGCAAATTTGTTTATTTTCCTTGAAAACTATTGAATGTAGAAAAAATCTGTGCACGTCACTGGATTCTACGTATAAAACTACAAAAAGAACATTTTATTTCTTTTTGATACGTTACGGGGTAACAGAGATATGGGGGAGTGTCCCAAAATGCACAATTCTCAAAAACATCCCGTATATCAAAAACAAGGCGCCCTAGAAAAATTCTGATTACGGCATCTTCTGTTTGACAAAAAGTAGCACAGTGCTGCGAAAACCGCATCCTTCTATCTTTACTAATAACGGAGATATCCCGTAAAATTACCCAAAAATGGCCGCCCTGTACATGTCAAGCGAGACCGATTAAGTCATATAAGCTTTCAAATTATGGCTTACCTTCGAAAATAAACTTTCAATTTCAACACCCTGTATTGTTAAAGCGAGAAGCATTTCGTATATTTTCGTATATGACTTAATCGGTCTCCGGTGCTTTATGGCCCATAGATTATGTGACACCCCGTATATCATTATAAATATTAATAATAATTTGGAATTAATTGTCTCAATCGAGAACGGTAGGCCTGACGAGAAAAACGTAAGAGAACGGTTTTATGTAGAATTGACCAGGCTAATCAGAAAACTAGTCACATTGTCAGTGGCTTATCGCTTTTTTTGTAAAGCATGCCATAAAGCGTGTCTGCCGGGAACGACATTGATGCATCGATGGAATAACTAAAATATGACTGAAATATATGGTTTCATATACTGTTAACACATACCAAAATTGAAAACGTTACCTAAAGTACTTTCGGAGATATTAAAGAATAACGAGCGAGTCGTCGCGGATATAATGTGAATTTTTCTTCATAAAATAACCCGAGGCTACGAAATATAAGTACGTCATTAAGAAAGCATAATAAATTATCTTCAATATTTTTGGAAGTTTCCATAAAGTTTCACTTTTTTATATTAGATAACAAAAAATATAACAATTCTTCACCAAATTAACATTAATAATAAGTTGGATCATTAAGCCGCCATTTTTGACAGGGCTTTTAGGATACCTGTAAGGATTTTTCTTAATTTGTGTTTCTCACAAAACTTTTTTACTATTTTTATCCTTTATTACACAGGGAAAAAGAATGTGCGTTCTTAAACAAACCCGAACAAACGAAACAGAAAGTTCAATTTTATATTATTATTATACTGTAGGCTACTGTAGACAATTTTCTGTGCGTTTTAACGTCGCCACGAAGAGCGGAACTGCATAAGAAATAGAATTAAGTTTTTGTTTTAGTGTAGGATGTCAAATTTGATAAAACGCATTTTTTCTATTTGGGTTTCATAATAGCTACATTATGAAATGCAAAAAATTTGAATAACTTGCCACTTTATGAAACTGAAATTTAATTTTTTTCATGTTGGCAACAAGTAGGGTTCGAATTTTAGGCCTCCTTCGATTTCGTTGAATAGTTTTCTAGGCATTATGGATTTGACAGAAATTTTTTATAGAACACTTTTAAATACTAACCTTTAACCTTGCAAATAGATCATTTTTACTAGATATTTATCCGAAATACCTATACTCGGAAATATATAACATGCTGATGGTGTCCGTCAACTAATTTCTAGTCACAACTATAAAACAACATAACCTAAAAATAATAAAGATATCTTCCAGTTAATGCTCTATTTTTTAAGTTTTATTGAATAAAGTACTATTTTTATCTTTAATTCAATATAGTATTATACATATTACTTTATATAGGTATACATATTTATAGTTACTGTAGACAGTTCCTGGGCATTAATTGTTATTCCTGCCAGATACTGTGTCGACACAATATTTTGTTCAATAGTATTATTTATTACTTTGTTCAATATTTTGAACTTTTTTTCTGCTCGCACCATAACTCAAAGTTATGAATATTCGTTTTAAGAGTTTTTCTAGATTATTTTCTACAATTTCTCGTATTTCTGACGGAATACAACATTCTTCCTGACTCATTTTAATATCTTTAATAATATATGTATTTACTTTTAATTATGACAGATGGGAAGAAGCTTTGTTGTGTTCAATTGTTTCTATCATTGCATATTTGATACTTGTAACATTTTATGAAATTGTAAAACTATTGCCAACCCAAAAAGAAAATATTAATTCAAATGGAGAAAATCTACTATATTTTTTAAAGTTTTTCATACTTTAAAGACCCAAATAGAAAAAGTATTATAAAATACACGGTTCATAAGACAATTAGAGCACTTGTACTTCACGATTCGCGGGTCGTTTTCTAAATTAAACGGGTGCTCTAAGAAAATGTCTTATGAAACTTGTATCTTAATATACCTACTATAATGACATATTTTATGAAACAAATTATCTTTAATTTATTTATATTTGCGTCAATTTTGACCTAATTTCGTTAGCTTAATGAAAGTCCATGGAAAACTCTTGCATTGTCTCGCCCCTTAGCACCAAACAAACCACGGTTACAGCGTTGCCATATATCTGAAGATAAAATCAGCTTCTTGGAATATACAATGCCATCTGAAATATTCCCTTATCAATCAACGTCAGGGAGAGCACTCTTTGCCAGAGCAACAGATTTGTAGTATTTTTTTACGCTTTTACGAATTTTTACGGATCTTTTTTTTTATCTAATGGGGACTTCCCCTTGCTCCGGTCACGAGCCTCCACCGAACCAAATTTTTTGAAAAGATAATTTTATGAATGATCGTTGATGAATGCCATACGGCTCTTTATTTCGGAAATGCCAAATTAAAGCCGAGACACTGTCATGCGATAATGTAATTACACGAAAAGCTTTTAGCAAAACTGTAGACATTTTTCTTAATTTTCTGCAGACTCATTATTCACGCCGCGGTCGCGTGGAACGAAGAAATATCAGTGGCAGCTCGTGACCTATGATAGAGGGGGTTCACAAGTATGGTGAATGGTAGAAAGAAAAAAAGTAATAAGCAAATGCGTTAGGTAAAACATATTTTTATTTATTTTTTAATTTTACACAAGGAAATACAACGTTTGGAAAATAAGGAAGGTTTTCTTAGTATGTATAGCTTGTTGGATCTTAACGTCGTCGCATGCAACCCTCGTAGCAATATTTATACAGTCCACTACTAATACTACTAAAGCCATCTACGAGCTATCAAGAAAACCGAATGATGTCTAATACTACTACGCCAGTATGGGGATGGTCAAGTTTCATACCTCTACGTCATGGAACAATTTACCGAGAAATTTGTAGGAATCCCAATAACTAGGATGACAATCTGCAAGTTAATAAAAATGTTCAAGAGAACTGGTTCGGTTTTGGACCTCAAAAAAAAAAGAAGAAATACGACCATGATGATGCTGCTACAGTCTTAGTTCTTCATTCTGTTGAAGAAAATCCTATGACGTCCCTTAGAAATCATGTTACTCAGTTGGAAGTTGGGAAAAAAAGTCAAATTCAGAAGATCCTTAAAGCAAATAAATTGTATCCGTATAAACCGCACTTTAATCAAAGATTGGAAGACGGAGACAAAGCGAAACGATTTGATTTTTGCCTGTGGATAGGAGACAAAATTTTAAGTGGAAATGTTGATTTTTATAAATGTATCATGTTTTCTGATGAAAGTACATTTTAAACAAATGGAACCGTTGCAACCCAGCACCTTAGGTACTGGTTTTTAGAAAATCCCGAATTCAGAATTATGACGAGAAGACAATATTTCACAAAAGTGAACGTGTGGTGTGCGATATCCATCCATGACATTATAGGGCCATATTTTTTTGATAACACGTGCAATAGACTATCATATTTAGAAATGCTGGATACATTTTTCAATGATGAACTTGAAAATCGACCATTAAAATATGTATTTTCAGCAAGATGGTTGTTTCGCTCGTGGGGTTAGAGAATGGCTTGACAGCAGATTTGGTCCAAGGTGAATTGGCAAGAATGGCCCAGTTTTGTGTCCCCCAAGAAGTCCCGACTTAACCTTGGCCGATATCTATTATGGGGCCGTTTAAAACAAATTGTTTTTGCAACCGCAATACCAAATGATATTGAAGTGCTGAAGGGCAGAATTATCCAGGCTGTCCAATCGATATCTCAGGAAGAAATCAGAAATTCTTTCACTTATTTGAGAAAGCAATTAGAAAAATGTGTCGAGTATGGGGGTGGAGTTTTTGAATTATGAAATCATCGTATTCTTTTCATGTTAATAAAAATGTTCGTATTATTATTATTATTATTATTATTATAATTACTTCATTAAATAAAGACATTGGCAACAAGTATCACCTATTCATTATTCAAGTAAAAACGTTTACTAAGAGTGACTTTTTTTCGTATCTTTCAATATAAAGTATGTTTACTCTTAAGCAAAATAACATTTTTGCAGTTTTTACCCGCCCTGTATAAAAAAATTGAAGTTTCTTATGATGAATCGTATTTTCTAGACAAGCAAAAACGTTTATTAAAAGTGAGTTTTTTTCCGTATCTTTCAATTTTTAGTCCATTTGTCCTCTTGTAAACCCCATCCGTTGACATACTGTAGAGCATTTGTGGTATTACCCCCTTTGATGAATTTCGAAATGGAATTTGAAATTAAAATTTAAAATTTTCAATCACACAATCTTCCTCACGTAAATTTTTTTACGGGATTAGTCCCGAGATTAGATACTGTTTATCCCGAAAATCCCGGGATCGGAACAAAGCTTCGGGACGGGCACCCTTAATCTTACCCTAACGAGGCTTTTGGGTGCGTGATTCGCCCTAGTTAGTTTTACTCTAATCAAATTTTAACCAGATTGGAAATCTCTTAATTATTTATATATACAAAAGAAAGGTGGAACAATGAGTTATAACGTTGCGGCGTTATATGGTAACGGCCGGACGTTATTTTCTAAGTTGAAAAAGAACAATTCTATCGGTATTATAGTAACGAAACCACCCCTATTTAGATGGAAATTACTACGGAATTAAGTTATTAAGGGGAACTTAAGATCCATTTTTACGAGCTCATTTGATTGATTACTTTTCCGTAAAGAATGAAAGAATAATTTCTCGTGGCTCTATGCAAATTTTATTGGTTCGGTTTACAAGGAAAATGCTTGCTTTTAATATAAACCATCTGGTATTATTTTTATAGTTTTATCCCACCCAGTGGCGGTCCTTCCACATGAGCACATGCGCACGTGCACCCCCGAAATAAAACGAATAAAAAATATTAATTTATATTCATTGAATATTATTTATCTTATAAAGCCCGACCCTCCCTAATATTTTATCATCCCGTCAAACCAAACTTTATAGATCCGGCAACCATGCCTCGGTCGAGGTAAATGACGATTATGACGAGACTTGCTCGCAAGTGCGATTAAAGTAATGCAGTTTCTCTGTAGTAACAGGTGGCGGGTGGCAGCGGGGGAACATGGAAAAGGCGCACAGTTTTTGTGTGCACCGCGCTGTTGTCTGTTCGTGCATCTAGTTAGAAATTCGAGCGGGTATGTTTTAATATTTTAGTATTATAAATTTATTAAGTTAAAATAAATAGTCGTCGGTGGACTATTTAAGAAATAACTTTAGCTCTTTGAGTTTGGAGCGAAAAATTGAAGTGAAGAATGCGGGAACTCCTAAACCCGAAATTTATTTAACGCAGACCACAAAGGGTAAATCTCGGGACTTTACTAGAAAGTTTAAAAATAAAATATATGAAAAATAGGGTATTCCAAACTTAATGAGGCTGTTATTGATCAATGTTCTACAATTAAGAACCGAAAAATGGACTTTACGTTTAAGCACTATTGTGTAGGGTCGATAAATGTTGTGTATGTCGATAAATAATACTCTATATGATTTTATACCATTTTATTTAAGGATTTAAACTAAAAAACACTCAAAATATGAAGAATGCCAACTTGTCAGTCTCGTGGCTCGATTCGTTCTCGTCATAAAACAGTTAACTATTGCTCTCGTCTTGGTTGCGCCTAATGACGTGGCCGTAGATGGCGTAGTGGTATTAGACATCATTCTGTTTTCCTGATAACTCGTAGATGGCTTTAGTAGTATTAGTAGCGGACTGTATAAATATTGTTCCGAGGGTTGCATAACTTCACCATACTTGTGAGCCCCCTCTAGCATAGGTCACCAGTCGCCACTGATCCCGACTTGACAGGAATTAGATTTAAACTGCCTTTAAAATGATGTACCACTAGGCTCCCCCTTCTCATTTAAGATTTTAAGGATAACAACTACCCGTCCAAGGAGGTTAAACCACGAAGGCTGCAAACATTCTCTAAAAGTGTCCCGTTTCTTAATTTTATTTACTGGAAGCGGGACATTTTAAGGGTGGATAACATAACCTCTAACTATTCAAAACCAACTTGAAGTGCTTTTTGCGCACACGCACCACTCCCAGAGTGCCTCAAAGGATTTTTCCTGTTAAGGCCGTATTAGACTAGGCAATTTTTTCTCTTGCGCCGGCAATTATAATGGTACGTATTCATGCGCAGTAAACCGTTTTCGATCAGCTGGAGCATTGTCAACGGCCAGAACAGCAGTGGGTACTGTCAAAATCCCTAAAATATCCCCAGAATTAGAGATGTGCAAACCTGTTCGTTTTGATCACCAGTTAAAGCAGCTACTGCTAGTTACAAATAGGAGGTGCAAAAAGTTGCTGAATTAGCAGGCCATAAGTTTAATAAAGAATGTAAACTGCTAATTTAAGTACCAGTGGGTTGAAATGGCCATTACCTGTCCATACCTGGTTCGGCCAAATAATAAACAGTTAAAAATAACAGAATAATCCATGTCTACCTAATTGCGCCGGCAAGGGCAATTAAAATGGCGCCTGCCCCATTTCTGGTAATGAGAGACAGCTGTTCGGGAACAGTGTACTGCGCATGAATCCGTGTCATTTTAATTGTCAGAAGAGTAGAATTTCCGACTGTAGTACGGAGAACGGTGTACTGCGCCTGAATCCTTGAATTATAATTGCCATTGCTGGCGCCATAAAAATTCCCAAGTGTAATAAGGCCTTTATAGTGCTGATGTCTGATGATAAAAGAAGGTCCTAATTTTCTCATTTGCTGTCCGAAGTCACGTAGTGTAGTTTATTTCCAATAATTCAATAACTTTTGAACCAGTAATCCCATACTATTTGTCGGATTATAAAAAACGGGTTACAACCTCGAACACTTCCACGTAGAAAATGGCTTCTTTGACATCATTATAATATTTCTCAAAGAAAACATTATTCCCTTGAAAAATTAAGGTTACTCAAGTGGTATATTTAGAATTTAATAATTGGAAAGACGGAATGAAAACGTAGACTTACGGAAAAAATTCGTCTTTGGGGAAATTTGAGAAATGTAGCATTCGATATTGGAAAAGTGGTCGAGGATTATGTGGAAAATGGTAAACATGTTATGCGAGAATAAACGACAAGGAAAAATGAAATTATATATCTGGAAATTGGATGTATATAGGGTGTTTCTTAATGACGTGCCAGGATGTGATCAATTAATGATTTTATGAAGGATAGTTCCCATGCACATTTACACGGAAACAAGTAACGTTATTATCAAAATCTAATCCCGAACAAACCCTTACGCATGTTAAAAAGAAAACAGCCATAAAGTTCCCGATGGGCGGTCGTATAAGATTTTTGACCTTCATCTCTGCTATTTTATATTTTAGGAATCCCGTTGAAAGAACCCTTCATCCCTAGGGATTTAATGTCTTCGCGAGGAAATAGACTGAAAATAAGGAAAACGTCTGAAACCGAAAATATATTTTATTGCCTCGGAAATAACATCCTGTTGCATATAAGGCGAGATGCTATTCGCATTTTAAAATTAATATGCTCAAAAAAAATATTTTTCCGAAAATCGTTCGGAAATATTGACATTTTTGAAGCTTTTTGAAAGAAAAAGTCAATATTTCCCTTCACTTAGTCGTTGCTAGGCAACGGAAAATAACTGTTAGGAAATATTAATTGCCTTACTGTAAGGAAATGATATTTCCTTACAGTTGTGCAAGTGTTCTACATAAATGATTGAAATCACGTTGTTCATAAGGAATTAATTCATATTTTGAAAACCTCAATGCATTGCAGAATACATTTTGAAATTAGTTTGTTATATTCACAGTTATTTCACAGTTAGTACAATTATTGAAGATTGGAGGAACATTATTAGAACTATGAGAAACATTTTGGACAACATGCGAGGTAGTAGGGTTATTTTGTACTGTGAAAATTTTATTTGCCACCTCAACCTTATTGTTAAGAGATTCTTCAATATATCCTTCAGCAACTTTTGATGGCTTCCATCCGCCATGCCTCTTTAAACTAGTTATGTTGGTACCAGAGTTAACCAATATTGTTGCAGAAGACCCACGAAAGCAGTGAGTTCAAATAAGTAAGTATGTATTCTTGTTTTCTGATTTTTCGTCATTTTTGTTATGTTCGGTTCGAAGTAGTTAACATATTTAAATTCGTCCCATTTCCCGGTGAAGGGTATATTTTCAGAGAAAAAAGTTATGAATTTTCTAATACGACCCTGCACGCGACGATTTCACCCCTACCGACTGACGCACAAATAAAATACCTCTAGACTTTTAAATAAAAAACTAATCATAATCATAATTATATATATGTTATTTTAGGCATTTTTCTAAACTGATGTATTCCTACCAATTGTCTACAATCCTTTCCGCTTTGATATTTAAAGAAAAATCGGTCACTATTCATATGTTCTTGTCTTAACGAAACATACTTTCCATAAACATTCAAGTACATCTGATTAACTACAAATGATCTTGGTTTGCTGTTCTTCGAATCAGGTATGCTAATTAAAAGCTTCCCGGATAAATTTGTCGATTTCTTCCTTCGTTAAAATCTTAGATTTCTTTGCCCTATAACATTGAGCTTACCGTTTCAATAAAGAACGACGTTTTGAATATGTAGATATATCTACATTGTGTTTAATTGCAAGGGTTGACTTCAACATTGAATAATTGGCCCATAATGTTCAAGATTTCATCTTTAAACAAAGGAAGTATGCCATTCCAACATTTTCCGAGAAAGAACTCGTGTTTTTACTCTCGCGATAGTCTATAACATGTTTATATGCATATTCGTACTTTTCTCTTGATTTCTTTGGCAATAATTCTAATGAAGCAGTATTCACTGCCTCGACCAGCTCTGGAGGAGTCCCGGAAATGGAAAATTCATCATCACTTATCAATTTATGTTGTTTTGCTTTCGGAAACACCAACAATTAAATTTATATGCGTCAAGTTTGACAATTAAACATTGATACGTTTCCATAGTAACGCAACCAATTTTATTACGAATTTCCAAGCACCATTTGTGAATAAAATAATTCGCGATTTTTTCAAAATTAATCAATATCTGTCGATTTTTAAACGATTTTCGGGGAAAAATAGTATGTTTACCTCGTAGGAAATGCCACATTCCTGGACTTTGTGTTGCTAGCAGTCTTCACAGTCGTCCCAGAATGTTAGGCATTTCCTACTCGGGAAACAATGTACTATTGTCTTTCAAAGTAAAGACGCAATGCAATCGAGGCATAATTGTGTTAGAATATTCAACAATCTTATTTAAAAAAAATAATGATGGCTACATTACTTGCAAGGAACAAACAACGAATTACATTAAGTTCAAGACAGATCATCATTCTTTATAGTAGAGTAAGAAGTAGCTATAATTTTTTAGGGAAAAATATTAATGATAATTTTTATCAGCTATCAATGAGCTCACCGTTCACGTCGGCCTGTAAACTTGAAATTTCGCCACTCGAACGAACAATTGCATAAAAAATCGCATCAGGAAGTCGTTATTTGTTGTAAGTAAGCCCTATATCTTTATTTCTTTTTTATGTCGAACATAAAAGCGAAATTTTAACTGCGCCCCGACTTAGTGATGTGTGGCGCTGATAACGAAAAAACGCCTGACCCGAAAACAAAAGATGCGGACTTAGTTTCGGCGACGATTTTAAAAAATAACGCTCATTTTGCTTCGAGTTTTTCGCCTGGTAAATGTCACATGATTTTTTTTTGATTTTTTACCTCATTAAGCCACGGGAGCCGAATTTTGCTTCAATTTAATAATAGTAATAATAAATTATTTGATTGTTAAAGATTACAAATGGCGAAGTTGAGGCCGAGCCTCATAGCTTAACCTAGATATAAAGATTAATACATATCCTTCAATTTCAATTTATTCAAACAAAACATGTATAAAATTTATAATACAATTTGAACTAAATTACTACAATAGGTACTTATACAATGTGTATACATTGTGTCGACTAGAGCTTGGCAATAAATAAGTGAGGTATGAAGGGACGGACTAAGGAAAACAAGTAATGATATGATTATATTAATGTAAACAAATGAAATATCATTTTTTTAAAATATTACTAGTCATATTTATTTACATTTATAATGTCATTCTATAGATAGTTCTGTTTCGCTATCGCTATCCTCATCAAAATTAATTATAATTGGATTGATTATACGATTCAGACTAATATACGAATTTTCTACAGTTATTACGTGACGGACTGAATTTTTCCAACTACCTGGGGGAATATCATTAAAGCATTTTCGTATTAATTCTACAACACTAGAACTTAAAGTCGGAGAAATATTTTCAGACCTAACCAGTGATTTTAACTGGTGCCACATATGCTCTATGGGGTTAAAAATGCAATAATAGGGTGGGAGCCGTAGCACTGTATGTCCAATTTCTTCTGCCAAACAAACATATATCCCCATGTGTCAAAAAAGAAGGGTTTATAACCAGTGCGTTCTACCCGTGCTAACATATGGAACTCTAACAAAACAAACAGCAAACAAAATAAGAATAGCACATAGAGGCATGGAAAGAGCAATGTTAGGTCTTTCTCTGAGAGATAGAATTCCAAATATAGAGGTGAGAAGAAGCAGCGGAGTCACGGATGCCATCCAAAGAATATCGAATCTCAAATGGAACTGGCCGGGTCACTTGGCTAGATTGAACGATGGCAGATGGACAAGAAAAATAACCGAATGGAGACCTAGAGCACTTCGTAACAGGGGCAGACCGCCCACACGATGGTCAGACGATCTGAAGCGCATTCACACGAACTGCATGAATGCGGCGCGTGATAGGGATAGATGGAAACATTTACGGGAGGCTTATGTCCAGCAGTGGACGCCCTTATAGCTGATTGATGATGATGATGAGTTTGTGCGAAGAGAATCTAAGGTCCTTAACAAAATTTGACGTGTCATTCCGATTTTTAACATTATTTACTGGAACAGAGATATTGAGGGTAGGAAGTCGTGCAAGTTATAGTTTTCTAGAGACACTCGCTATGGCTTACAGTAAAGATTACATAATAAGTTGCCTTTTTTAATTTTTGGCCCCTTACCCCCATATGCAGACGCTTCAGTGACACCCCAATTTACATATGTTCCTTGTCAGGAACTACATAAAACACCTGCATATATCCCACACTATTTTCTTCAGTCTTTTCCTCTGGAAACGGAAAAAAGAAATGCACTAAAGACTTTCCATGTAGTAAAACTAAACCTTATGAATAACTTAGAGTTTGCACGAGGACCTTATTCGCGCCGCGCATAACTTTCTACCCCCGGGGGCCTGTATTTTATTTGGTTTTTGCTTGGCATCGGTGTGTATTTGCTCCGAAAAGCCTGAAAAATTTAAAGTATGTAAAATTTGTTTTAAATTTTAGTGGGCCGGTCTGTATTGTGTTGCTTGTATTCAAATAATTAATAGGGGAGACATTAATGCGGCCGCATATACCGGATCCGCAAACGAAGCGGGGACGGAAGATTAAATCGTTATCGAAGAACTTATCAACAATACTAAAACAGCTTGAGATAGTGGATTAAAAGCGGCATGTTTTAAAAATATTTTACATTATACAAGGCGGCCCAAAAAAGTGTGACAGCAGAAAGTTATATTTTTTTAAATGGGACACCCAGTATTTTATTGCATATTCAGGTTCGTATTGGTATCGTTTATAAGGGTCTCAAATTTTATTTAATTTGGTTTTGTAATTTCGTAGAAATACATTTAAAAAAGTCTTGCAGTCTTTAATAAAAAAATCAAAAATCAATCTAGAACTATTTTTGAACCTCGGCATTGGGTAAAATTTATGACAAGAGGTCTAGGGATACTATGAATCTAATTGCGTTTGTCTATTGTATACAGGGTGTTCATAATGAGCTCTCAAAAACGCCACATTTTAAAATAATTTTTCTCAAGTCTTTCAAATGGAACACCCTGTATATTATTTGGCTATTTGACGTAGAATTCTTAGACACTTTTTTTTTATAATACAAGCATATAAGTTATGTCCAGTCGTTATCGAAATAATTGTAAATATCATAAATTATGTTGTTTAAATAGAGTTTTTATTGGGAAATTTTGTTATAGTCGACTAGACTAATAATTGTAAACTAAAGCAAATGTTCAAAATAGCTTCCTTTTACTCTTAGAGTTTACCGTGTTAAATAAAATTATTTACATTTGTTCAGTTGTCGAAATTAAGTACTAACTTAAACAAAATGTCGAATTTTACAACTTTAGAAATGGTAAATATGATTTTTATACTTTGTGTGAATGTGCAAGAAATTGCATCCTCGCGAGCCGAGTGTATACTGAACGATATCCAGATATTGAGAGAAAGCCGAGACCAGAAGCCTTCTAGTTGTTGTTGCAAAGATTTGTAGCAACAGGAAGCACTGCGTACACAAAAATGATGATAATCAGTAAACCCGTTATTAATGAAGAAAATGAATTAAGAGTTCTGTTGGCAGTAGACGAAAATCATTAAATTAAGTAAAAGGAAGCTATTTTGAACATTTACTTTAGTTTACAATTATTAGTCTAGTCGCATATAACAAAGTTTCCCAATAAAAACCCTATTTAAACAACATAATTTGTGATATTTACAATTATTTCGAAAACGGCTGGATAGAACTTATATGCTTGTATTACAAAAAATGTCTATGAATTCTACGTCTACGTTTGAAAGCTTATTATGACCAACCTGTACAAAATAGATAAACGCAATTAGATTCATAGTATCTCTAGACCTCTTGTCATGAATTGCACCCAATGCCGAGGTAAAAAAAATAGTTCTGGATTGATTTTTTTATTCAGGGCGGCAAAACTTTTTTTTTTAGTTTTTAATTTATTTCTCCGAAACTACAAAACCAAATTAAATAAAATTTGAGACACTTATAAACCATACTAATACGAATCTAAATATGCAATAAAACACTGAGTGTCCCATTTAAAACAAACCCGACAAACGCGAACAAACCCAAAATTTTCAGTGTTGGCTACAGTTGGCAAATTAACTGGATATATTTACATAAAAATATCTTTAGATTATCCATAGTTTGTGTTATTTTGTTGCCAATAAAACGTGCTGAATTTAAACGGCCGTACCCCAATATATAATGGGCTATTTCAGTGCCACTTTGAGATCATCGCTAAGGCACATGTTTAAACTTTTCTCATAAACGTCACAATCGTCACAAACTTTAACAAGCGCTCGGGGTAAAAACAAAATGTAACATTAATACCCTTCAGAAGGGCGTATCTGACAGAAAGGCAGCATCAACTCCCGAAAAGGTCCTACCCTTAATTTATCCATGCAGAAATGATAAGACTCTAAATAAAAAAACAAGGGGAGGTATAAGTATGCAGAAAACGTCCGGGAATCATACTTATACTTTTTATCTTTATACACATCTCGGGGTCGGTCTCACGCACATCTTTTATCTCGGGTAACGCATATTGTTTTCGGTAAGTCAAATTGGACGTGCGCGATTTTTACAGGGCGAAAATAAATGGGTTTACGTAAATTTTATGCGGGTTTATATAATCGATTGACGGAGATAGAGCGTGTCTAATTTTTAAGCGGCCACTTATTTTTTACGTTCTTATTGAAGTTGTAAAAATTTTTAGCGGCTATTACGAATGAAGCGACATGAAATTCCACTGGCTTCGTCTTGTTGGGCGTCTCGACATGACATATACAGGGTCTGGGGGAAGTACCTCCTAATCTATCAGGAGCATACAGAGGAGGTCAAAATAAACCTCTTTTGTTATGGAAAAGAAATTCCTAAAGTGCAGCGTAACCAAAGGTATTGTAAACTACAGATTCCATAATTCCCATTCATAAAACTCTTGCAAAGTGAAGCTGTGATTGGGTGAAATGTTATTGAAAATCAGTAATGAGTGGAAGAGAGAACTACATGTTTGCTGGCTGAATGGCAACAATGCTGAAGTCTGGTAAAACATTTACGGACGAGAAGATAAATCCTTATTTAAATTATCTACTCTTTTACAAACTACACTTGAATGCACCATGATTGTTTATAATAAAGACGATAATCACAAAAAAACACAAATCAACCAAAATATATTAACAATCCCTTAGATCACCGCGCCAACGTTGTAATGTTTACGAGATTAGTATTCATTCATACATTGGCTCCTGGATCGAAACGCAGTAGTAAAGTAGAAATAGATGTTGCCAGAGTGCAGTTGGATTAATTCAAATTCGTTTTAAGTATAATAATATTTTTTTAAAGAATCTCTCATCGCCTTTTCACAGTTTATAGTAAAATTATTGGGAAATAAATCTATTTTAAGAGCAATTGAGGATTAACCTTAAACCGGTTGTAATTGTTAAATTAACAAATTTTTAAATGGGATTTTGCAAGCTACCTTTGCGATAAATATGTCAATCTGGCTATGCTGCAATAATGACCGAAAGAGGTGAGAAATGCTGTTTGCATTCGTTGCGTAGGCTAGAAATATACATTTTTCCATCTGTAGTTTGGAATATCTTTGCCCGTAACGGATATACAGATTTACTTTTTTAACTTTTGAACCTGCCGGTATAATTTAATGAAATTTGAACAGTTCATAATATAATACATACATATACAGGGTGTTCCTTAATGACGTGCTAATATTTCAGGGTATGGAATCCTCAGGTCATTTTATAAAGAAAAGTTCATATGAACATATGTCCGCAACGGCTTAAATTTTTTGCTACAGGGTGTTGAATTTTTATTTTTTAAATGGTTATTATTTAATATCTCCAAAAGTACTTTAGATATTATTTTCAATTTTGGTATGTGTTAATAGGATATAGAAGAACAAATTTTAGTTAGAAAAATTAATCAATTGTTCCACCAGTGGCGTCCCTGTAAACATGTCCTCTGATATTTTTTACAAGAAAGATGGTACGCCACTGACACTTTTCCATCTGGATATTTTTTCTGATTAGCCTAGTCAATTCTACATGAAAACGGCCTCTTAAGTTTTTCTCATCAGACGCATCGTTCTTGATTAAAACAATTAATTTCATATTGAAACTCATTATTATTAACATGGATAAAATAATTAATGTTAAATTTTGTTTTATAAAAATTGTTGCAAATGGCAACCTTCACTTAAAAAGTATGCTTCCGCCCTTCTTGGCATCGAACTGCCCACTCCAACAATTTTTATAATTTTCAGTAATTATTTTATCAATGTTAATAATAATGAGTTTCAATATGAATTTAGTGGTTTTATTCAAGAACGGTGCGTCTGACGAGAAAAACTCAAGATACGGTTTTCATGTAGAATTGACCTGTCTAATCAGAAAAAATATCCACATGAAAAAATGTCAGTGGCGTACCATTTTTATTGTAAAAATATCAGAGGACATGTTTGCAGCGACGCCACTGGTAGACCAATTGAATTATTTTCCTAACTAAAATTTGTGATTCTATATCCTATTACCACATACCAAAATTGAAAATAATATCTAAAGAACTTTCGGAGATATTACAATACCCTGTAGCGAAAAATTTAAGCCGTTGCGGACATATGTTCATATGAACTTTTCTTTATAAAATGACCTAGGGAATCACACCCTGAAATATTAGCACGTCATTAAGGAACACCCCGTATATATTACAATTTTTTTTCTAAATCCGTGCGGTTGGTGACCGTAAATGCCCAATACCTTTATGATGGCAGTTATGACCCAATTTGCGACTAAGAGAGACATCTTCGCCCGAGCGGTTTATTTTGAATTGATGAGAGGCCATATCGAGGCATTTGGGCATTCCTGTACAAACTACAATAATCGGCGATAAGCTGATTTGGTGTGTTTTCATCTGATGCCCTTATAATTTAAGGGAATATTGTTACCAAACACGTGCTTGTCCTTTATAAACAATCCTTCGTCATAAGATATGTGAGCTTCTGCTCAGACTGAACCGAATATACACAGGACCCAGAAAATAATATCTCCACCGTGATGTTGTCCTTTGTAATTTTCGTACAGTCTTTCACAAATCGTATTCTTATTGTCAAACACCAGCACTATGGGACAAATCCCTGGGCGAAACACCAAAATATGAAGAGACAAACAAATCTCATAGAATTCTCAAGCAAGATTGTTTCACATTCCCGAAAATGTGTTGATAAACCAGCTATAAAAAAATATGTTGGCGCCTTTAGGTCACTGGCAAGTAAACTTAACTTCCTGGATTTATGGAAATCTTCGCCCGCCAGACAAACCAAACGCTCCTCTCACTTTCGCAAATATTTTTTTAGGATCATCATAAAACGTTTCTCGTTTTAACCCTCGAATAGATAATGGAAAAAATATGCTATGGAAAAAATGTTGTGAACTTTTACTGGCATTTTTATTTAAAAGAAACGCGATGTTCTGGCCAAGGAGATGTGTTATGTCAAGTTACTGGCCAAAGATATACTATTTTTTTTATATGCCTCGAAGTGAAAAACACGTCGAGGCGTTTGGTTATGTCAATTATGTCGCAGAGGGCTGATAAATCTGCGCTGTCGACCTTAATTTATTTTTCAGCTTTCTTGAGATCAATCCAGTTCTCCTTAAGAAGAAAAAATCTCTGTGAAATCGTTTAATAAAACAAGCTTTTCGTTTTACCCCAAAATATAACACGCGTCGTTAGCTTCCAAGCTGATTCACCTGTGAATGTGACTTTTCTTCCCTGCGTAGAATTTTCAACAAAAAAAAACAACGTTTTTGTATTATTCTGTTATATTAAAAATGTTTTTTCTGGAAGAAAAACATATATGTACAGTATGTCCACGGATGGGGTTTACAAGAGGACAAATGGACTAAAAATTGAAAGATACGAAAAAAGTGACTCTTAATAAACGTTTTTGCTTGTCTAGAAAATACGATTCATCATAAGAAACTTCAATTTTTTTATACAGGGTGGGTAAAAACTGCAATTTTGAAAGATACGAAAAAAAGTTACTCTTAATAAACGTTTTTGCTTGTCTAGAAAATACGATTCATCATAAGAAACTTCAATTTTTTATACAGGGTGGGTAAAAACTGCAATTTTGAAAGATACGAAAAAAAGTCACTCTTAATAAACGTTTTTACTTTAATAATGAATAGGTGATACTTGTTATCAATGTCTTTATTTAATGAAGTAATAATAATAACAATAATAATACGAACATTTTTATTAACATGAAAAGAATACGATAATGATTTCATAATTCAAAAATTCCACCCCCATACTCGACACATTTTTCTAATTGCTTTCTCAAATAAGTGGAAGAATTTCTGATTTCTTCCTGAAATATCGATTGGACAGCCTGGATAATTCTTCCCTTCAGCACTTCAATATCATTTCGTATTGCGATTGCAAGAACAATTTGTTTTAAACGGCCCCATAAAAACATATTGGCCAAGGTTAAGTCGGGACTTCTTGGGAGCCACAAAACTGGGCCATTCCTGCCTATCCACCTTTTACCAAATCTGCAGTCAAGCCATTCTCTAACCTCACGAGCGAAATGGGCTGGACAACCATCTTGCTGAAAATACATATTTTGTCGAAAATTTAATGGTAGATTTTCGAGTTCAAAATTGAAAAATGAATCCAGCATTTCTAAATATGATCTATTGAACGTGTTATTAAAAAATATGGCCCTATAATGCCATGGATGGATATCGCACACCATACGTTCACTTTTGTGAAATATTGTCTTCTCGTCATAATTCTGAATTCGGGATTTTCTAAAGACCAGTACCTAACGTTCTGGGTTGCAACGGTTCCATTTGTTGAAAATGTACTTTCATCAGAAAACATGATACATTTATAAAAATTAACATTTCCACTTAAAATTTTGTCTCCTATCCACAGGCAAAAATCAAGTCGTTTCACGTCGTCTCCCTCTTCCAATCTTTGATTAAACTGCGGTTTATACGGATACAATTTATTTCCTTTAAGGATCTTTTGAATTTGACTTTTTTTCACAACTTCCAACTGAGTAACACGATTTCTAAGGAACGTCATACGATTTTCTTCAACAGAATGAAGAACTAAGACTGTAGCAGTATCATCATGATAGTATTTCTTCTTTTTTTTTGAGGTTCAAAACCTAACCAGTTCTCTTGAACTTTTTTATTAACTTGCAGATTGCCATCCTAGTTATTGGGATTCCTACAAATTTCTCGGTAAATTGTTCCATGACGTAGCGGTATGAAACTTGATCATCCCCATAACAATGTATTATAAAAACTCTTTGTTCAGTAGATAGCATTTCTACTTAAATAATAACTTCATTAAATAAAGACATTGACAACAAGTACCTATCACCTTAAGTGTCATTATTATTTTAACTAGGTTCACCAGTCGGAGGTGTGCCAGAGAATACTTTTAAGGAAATAAACCTTTTAATGAATTGTTCTACTTCGGTTTGTTGTGTAGAAAGCACATTCATTAAGAGTGACTTTTTCTCGTATTTTTCAAAATAAAGTATGTTTACTCTTAAGCAAAATAACATTTTTGAGTTTTTACCCACCCTATATAAAAAAATTGACGTTTCTTATGATGAATCGTATTTTCTAGACAAGCAAAAACATTTATTAAGAGTGACTTTTTTTCGTATCTTTCAATTTTTAGTTCATTTGTCCTCTTGTAAACCCCATCCGTGGACATACTGTATAATATATTTAGTTAGTGATTAGCTGAAAGGAAAACGTGTACGTATGGAAAATATATAAAATAATAAGGAAATAAAACAGATATCAAGAATAAACGTCCAGTTGCCTGGGTCCCACTTTATGGAAATTTAACAGATTTTTATGCAATTTTTCTCCATTTTTTATTTAACACAGATGTGTAGGATGTTTGTTTTTACACATGAAGATACGTTTTATGCGATTGTAACAATGTAAATGCTATGTAAAGGTAGTGGGCGAAGCAATATTTATACGACTTATACTTATGTAATTATCTTCTGCTACTCTAGAACATTTTTAAACCAAAAATTTCTTATTATATGAAAGGAAACTGGAAGGAAATAATCACTAAAAACAGACTGAGATATAAAAATAGACGTAAGTTTAGTTCCGGCCGTCTTATACATAAATAATAAGGAGTTGTAACAAATAATAAGTATACAGCCTTAAATCAATATTATTTGTGTTCCCTTGAGTATTGAACTCAAACCATTACTTCTGAATGGAGTTGTTCTTGCTCAATTCAAAAATATCTATCGATATGTATGACTCGAGTATTTAAGTCTTTGTGATGTCGTTTTTCCCAACGAATATAACCTCCAACGATTCAAAATCAACGTGAATCGCTTTACTCGCACACACACCACAACCTAAGAGGATTTTCCTTTAATGCTAGTAATCATCCAAGAAAAATAATGTGGAAAAATATTATAAAATACAATAAAAATATTCTAGAATATAGTATCGATAATAATATTGACACATAAAAACAGGGCATGCACTGCAGTGCCTGTTTAAAATTTTAGACATGGCAAAAACTCGAATTCGCTTGTTTCATTTCCATTGTTTCCTCATAACAACCGAACGGCTTATATATTGACGTCAAACACTTACCAACAAAATGATAAATTAGTCAATCCAGCCAACAACATATTCTAAACTGGCTTTACTAACTAACAATGCCAAAATTAACTTGCCTTAATTATACAAAAGGGTTTCCACATTCATAATAGACAACAAAACACTTGAGCACATACATACGTTGTGATAAAAATTTCAAAAGCCACATTAAGACGAAATTGGTGTTACAAGGGGCCCTTGAAAAGTATTCTCGCTATCAGTGAAACAAGGGACTATATTTCTAATTATTTAATTTTTCATATTATTCAATATAACAAAGAACTTACAAGCTGCATGGCCTTTAAATTGCGAGATATTAAGGGTGGGTACGTATACAGGGTGTTCCTTAATGACGTGCTAATATTTCAGGATGTGATTCCTTAGGTCATTTTATAAAGAAAAGTTCACACATACAGGGTGGTCCAGCGAAAACTTAACACCTCGATTTTCCTGCTTTAAAATGAAAATGTAGAAAATCGCTCGGACCCGTCGATTTCTGATTCGAGGGGGAATAACTTTTCCGCTTTTTTCATCTTCGTAACTTCAACCCCCTAACGGGGGTGAACACAACCCCCTGATTTTGAATAGGGATGAGGGGTGTTGCGATACATCATTTTGAAGATCTTATCGAGTACTATCTGACCCTAAAATTTCGCTTCAAAATTTTCATCTTTAACGAAATGACAGCTAAAATCGTGGAAGACTACTTACTCTGTGATTAGTTTATTAAATGCTGAAAATGGCCACCATTCACTTCCATGCAGTAAAATAAATTTTGCTGAAAACGTTCACGGACATTACTCAACATTTTTGGTGTAATTTGACGGCGTTCATTAATGATCCACATTCGCAAATCCTCCAGTGACTCAGGCTGGGTAGCGTAAATCTTAGATTAGTCCAGTGGAGCCAGATCAAGTGATCTGGGTGGCCACTCAATATCTCCCCTTCTTCCAATCCAGGCCTGAGGAAAATTTTCATCTAAGAACTGACGCACGGGTTGAGCGAAATGAGGTGGTGCGACATCTTGTTGAAAAATGATCGTTATATGGTCTTCTTCATTCTCCAATACTTGAACGAGGGCTGGATAAATAGCGGGAATATTTGAACGAGTGGGCAATTCGATGCGAAGACGGGCGGAAGCATGCCTTCTAAGTGAAGGTGGCCATTTCCAACCATTTTTATAAAATAAAATTTATCATTAAATATTTTATCAATGTTAATTATAATGAGTTTCAATATGAATTTAGTGGATTCAATCAAGAATCAAGAGTCTAACGAGAAAAACTCAAGATCCGTTGCGGACATATGTTCATGTGCACTTTTCTTTATAAAATGACCTAAGGAAATATGAAATATTAACACGTCATTAAGGAACACCCTGTATAATGTTAGTTGTCGATTTCCACCAAGTTAATCAATTGTATAACAAATAATGTTTAGTTTATCCGACGTTCTTGTGAAACGATGATTATTTCAACTGTCGATAAATAGTTGAACCGGCCGTTGATTTCTGTCACGGAACTTCACGTCTCGCATCGATCTAATTCGCGTTTCAACACTCGCGAAAGAAAGGCTGTTTTGTTAAGGTGAAACGGGGCCTTTTGAAAACGGGATCGTTTCGTCCGGCGTTTTATGTGAAACTTCTGAGAACCGAGAACTATCGATGCCAATACGAAAATGAAAAAGAAGCCAAATGAAAAATAACATTTTTTGTTGTAGATCGGGGAACCCTAGAACACTAATATTTTTTTCTGATAATCCCTTATTATTATATCCTTTACAGCTCCAAAATAGTAGTGTTGGGAAAAACCGATGATTTTAATAATCGAGGACTTGATACTCTAGCGATTTTAATAATCGAGTAAATCGCTCGAGTGGATCGCTTGAAATTCCAATTCACAAAGCGATGACGTCACCGACTGCTCGACCGGCACCCTAGCCGCTTACATGTGATCAGGTAGGGTATTTAGCAGGCACGTAACTACGGGTGGACACAGGTTTAGCTAAAAAATTGTAATAGCAACCAAAAAATTCCAGAAATTTATTTATTTGTAAATAATGAATTGAATGAATTTTATAAGCACCTTCTCGTTTATGTGCCTTTAAGAAAGACGTATATCGTGTTACGAATATACGAGCAGTTTTTTAAATCGATCACACTACAGCGGTACATTTCCGTCGGCGTCAAGCTCGGGTATCGAGTGAAAGATAATAAGTGACGAGCGACGGTTTTCACCTGAATAGATAACTCGAGCGGTTTTTTTAATAATCGAGCGATGTCGGTTATTTCAATAATCGAGTGATCAAGCGGTTTTTCGCTCGAGCGATCACAACACTACAAAATAGCCAAACTTTAAGAAAAAATATCTTAGTAACAGGCAGTGACACTCAGATTTTTCTTCCTTATGTACCTCTCCAGTAGTCCTGAGTAAACCAGATGTTTACCTCCAAAATATTTCGTCTGTTCCGTGGTACTTTAGCATTATTATCCTTTTCCATTGTCGATATGTAGTATGTGAAATGAAGGTACAGTACGTTTCACGAAAATTGGATACGACTTAATGATTTCCTGGATAGATCCCATTGTGTAGGCAAGAGCTTGGCAATGAACAAGTGAAGTATGAAGGGACGGACTAAGGAAAACAAGTAATGATATGATTATATTAATGTAATCAAATGAAATAACATTTTTAAAAAATATTACTAGTCATATTTATTTACATTTATAATGTCATTCTATAGATAGTTCTGTTTCGCTATCGCTATCCTCATCAAAATTAATTATAATTGGATTAATTATACGATCCAGACTAATATGCGAATTTTCTACAGTTATTACGTGACGGACTGAATTTTTCCAACTACCTGGGGGAATATCATTAAAGCATTTTCGTATTAATTCTACAACACTAGAACTTAAAGTCGGAGAAATATTTTCAGACCTAACCAGTGATTTTAACTGGTGCCACATATGCTCTATGGGGTTAAAAATGCAATAATAGGGTGGGAGCCGTAGCACTGTATGTCCAATTTCTTCTGCCAATGTGTCACAAACATATACTTTTTTATACAAAATGTCTTTAAAGCTTCTAAAAGATCACTTTTTTTATAACTTTCTTCAAAATATATATCATTCACCGCCATGTAGTTCTGAATCTTCAATTTTGTATTATTTGAGCTTGGAGCTTTATGTAATTGGCGACTGTGATAGCTCGCATTGTCCATTACTATTACGCTATTCTGAGGAATGTTTGGTAAAAGACAATTCTTTAACCATTCCTTAAAAACTAACAAATTTTACCACAAAAAGATATTTAAATATAAATTAAGCAACCTAACCTACCTGATGTGCCTATATTTAATTATAATTATTACAATCCGGTCCTTTCCACATAATAATAACAAACGGTCATAAATAATGGGATGGCCCCAGGTACTTTTACTGCAGTCATTAAGTTATATCCATTTTTCTTGAAACAATCTTTAACATGTTTCGGGTGCCCACGCGTAAACATCAGTCGGCTTACCCGCACGATGTCGTATGAAATTATAATGTGTAAAACAACATGAAAATTAACACAATCCACAGACGAGCTTGTTTCATTTCCCTTGACTCGGGTGTAAATTAAATTATCGAAAATACAATAGCTGGAACTGTCATAGGCACGTTCTCGGCCAAGTTGATTATATTAAAAATGTCTGTAATCATTTAATTCTAAATAGAAAACGCAAAAACAAAACAAAGTTATACGATTTACACAACTAAATATCTTTTTATCTTCCGACGCTCTCGTAAATATACACCAGCAAGGTAGGCGTTTTGCGCTCATATTTTCGTCTAACAACTGCTTTGTTGTGTTGTTGTTGTTTGTTTGTTGTAAATAAGGTAGAGCCCGAATGTTGATTAGCCTGGTAAATTCTACATGAAAACGGTCTCTTGAGTTTTTATCGTCAGACTTGATTAAAACCACTAAATTCATATGGAAACTCATTAATATTAACATTGATGAAATAATTAATGATAAATTTTTGTTTTATAAAGATTGTTGTAGTGGACAATACGACGCCCACCGGAAGCATGCCTTTTAAGTGAAGGTGAAAACAAAATTTATCATTAATTATTTTATCAATGTTAATAATAATGAGTTTCAATATGAATTTAATGGTTTTAATCAAGAACGGTGCGTCTGACGAGAAAAACTCAAGAGACCGTTTTCATGTAGAATTGATCAGGCTAAATCAGAAAAATATCCACATGGAAAAATGTCAATGGGGTACCATCTTTTTTGTAAAAAATATCAGAGGACATGTTTGCAGGGACGCCACTGGTGGAACAATTGATTAACTTTTCTAACTAAAATTTGTGCTTCTATATCCTATTAACACATACCAAAATTGAAAATAATATCTAAAGTTCTTTCGGAGATATTAGAAAATAACCATTTAAAAAATAAAAATTCAACATCCTGTGTAGCAAAAAATTTAAGCCGTTGCGGACATATGTTCATATGAACTTTTCTTTATAGAATGACCTAAGGAATCACACTCTGAACTATTAGCATGCCATTAAGGAACATCCTGTATAGTTAACGGTGAAAAGTGTTACACGGGAATCTTATCTGTACCGTCCTGAGGATGACCTCATAGAGGTCGAAACGTAGACTAAAACACAAAATTTGATCCTATTGCTATTGTAAAGAGATTGAACCGAATAAACAGCTTTCCAGTTAAGATTTTAAGAACAACATCTACCCCAGGCATGACGTAGTTTACCACGAAGGCTACAAATATGGTTTAAGCCCGCCTCCCCCCCCACCACACACGATAAACACGATTATTTTTAATATTATTTCCTGAAAGTTAGATATTAGGGTGGGAAATTTTCAAATTGACACCGTGTATACATAAAAATAAACATTTTTTAACACTGTTTACCACAGTAAGTTAATGCCAGTCGACTCAATTCCGAATCTTATCGCACATGTCAGTAACGCCGCATGATGATTTCATCGTAACATTTCCTTAACATAATTTCCAGTTTTATGTAAACTATAACATATAAACAAATACAATATAAATATAAACTATCCGAAAATAAATTAAGTTTTCAATGCGTGTAAAAAATTTTAAACTGAAAGGATTGGTAAACCTGTATACACACCTTTTCAACAACTTACCGCTATAGTCTAGTCATTTTAAGCCTATATCGTTCAGGTAGATCGTAGAATAATAAGAAAACGATGAAATACCAATGATAATAACCAATTAATTTTTTTTTATAATCGAACACTATAACAGCGTGTGTGGTAGAAAGTGTAACACATGGGAAACTTTTTTATCCTTCATTTTATCGAAAAAAGCCACTTGCTTAAACGTTTGGCTTGGTTGAAAACTTCCTTATCCATAGTCGAATATCTGAGATATTGTACAAAAAATTTGAAATCGATCTAAGAATAAAATACCATGTAGAACTGCAAAATTATAAATATGTTTGTATATGCAGGTAGTTACATTCTAACCTTCTGCTCCGTACACAGATTTGCTGTTAATTTGACAAGAAGTTCTTTTCTTCGATTTTACCCTAATGGGAGAAAACATGCTGCGGGGGGAGGGGGGGCTGTGGGTGGCGCGTGGAGATAAATATGTTTTTTCGCGGTTTTGTTAGACCGGTCAGTGGCGTCTTCTGGGATAGAGCCTCGCCTACCTGAGCTCATAATAAATTTAAAACCGACCCTCATCGACAGTGAAATTCGGGGCAATATTGTTTTTATTCGCAAATAGTGAAAAAATAGACATGAAATGGCTGCTCCCTTCAAATGACCACGCCGCTGTACTAGATCACAGGGATCAAAAATCGAAAAGAAAAATCACAAGGCTTTGGGGAACAAACAAACGCGTACACGTGTGGAAAAGAACGAAACAGTGAAATGAGTTGAGCGATTGAATTTCACATAAGAAAATTTGTCTTTAAAAAAAAAAAAATATTATGTCCGACTAGAGACAACATATCTCCTTCCTAATTTTCACAAAGGAATATTATTAACGCTCGGCGCTTGGTCCCTTATTTACTCTCTCTTTATCTCTCTTTTACAACAACTCCACAGAGAAGTTCCGCTTAGGTAATTCCGTGCCATTTTAATTAATTGATGTATTTAACTTCAAAATAAATAAGTTACATTCTTGGATAAAATTTTGTAAAATTGCAAATTTGCAATTTTGCAAATACAAATAAATAGTAATAAGAGTGAAACATGTATGATCTACCATCCCTACCCCATTCACGCTGTGGGGGACGGTAGGAACTAATAATTTACGTCTAAAATTATTGTTTAAGATTGGTCCTGACGACGTAAAAATTCCGCATTGTGAAGTATTTTTATGGGTTTTTTAAAGTTTAATAATATGTAGAAACTTTTTTAGCTCACAAAACACAAGAACGTATATTACATACCCACATATCATTTTTAATATACCTATGTCTTTAAAATGAGTGGCAATTCTTTCCAAGAATCATTCAATCCAAGAATTGACTTTGATATGACTTTTAAGGACAAGACATCCCCTCTAGAAAGCGTTTTTTTTATGAACAAATTATGTAGAAGTAAATACGACCTTATTTAAATAAGAATATATACAGTGAGTCCCAGAAGAAATTTCTAAATTCATTTAAAATTCAGCGGTAAGTTTTTTCAAAAAACGCTCGTACCCGTCGATTTTGATTTTTTAATTTTTTTTTGTGGTAATTTCATGTATACAGGGTAGCTCAAAAATAAGTTACGACCATCAACTTCATTTTTTCAAATGAAAACATATATTTTTTATTTCATTTTTGAATTTTGCATTGAATTCTACGCATTGTTTTATGTACCATGTCCTATACACAAACTCAACAGTTATTGAAAAAATTAGGATTGACCATATCATTTAGGGAATCCAACGATCTATCAAATCTTCTGGCAATATGGCATTTTGGGCTCCATAATAAGTAAGAGTGTACTGTCTCACTGTCACCGTTTATTTCCATAGAAACTGTATGACAATTTTATTTCAAATAAGTATACTTATTGTCAAGCGTAGTTTCAAAGTTGCGGTTTTCACAATAATGGTGAAGTTAACGGAACGGGAAAAAATTGAAATTCTATGCATGGTTGGGTTTGGTGATAAAACACGTACTCAAATAGAAACAGCCCAATTATTTAATGAAATCCATCCTGATCGTCCTCCCATATGTCAAAATATGGTGAGTAGAATAGAGGCTAAGTTTAGAGAATTCGGTCATGTTAGAGATTTGCCTAAATCTGGTCGTCCTACTCGAGATGGAAATGAACAACTTGACGTTTTGCTTTCCTTGGAAGAAAATCCATGTACTCCCCTGTCGCACATTGGGGCCGATTTACACATGCCGAAATCTGTTGTTCACCGAGTAGTTCAAAAGCACAAATATCACCCATCCAAAGTTATTCCAGTGCATGAGTTATTTGAAGATGATTTCGATAGGCGAAGTGAGTTTTGCGGACGCATGCAAAATATGTGCAATCTAGATAATAATTTAGTAAATAATATTATTTTTTCGGATGAAGCTATACGTTCTCTTTGAATGGTAATGTGAACAGACAAAATTGTCGATATTGGGCAACAGAAAATCCGCATTGGATGATAGAGGTTCACAGCCAGTACCCTGAGAAAATAAATGTTTGGTGTGGAATCGTACGCGAAAGAGTAATTGGTCCATTTTTCTTTGAACAGTCTTTAACTGGACAAGTATATCTCGAATTTCTCCAACTAGAATTAATTCCAGCATTAGTGGCTTTATTTCCGAATCCATTGGATCCAGACTCCCCTGACGAAGAACTGATATTCCAACAAGATGGTGCTCGTCCGCACTATGCGGCCACTGTGCGCACATTTTTGGATGAAACCTTTCCCAATCGGTGGATTGGAAGGAGAGGACCTATCGAATGGCCTGCTAGGTCGCCAGACCTAACTCCGCTGGACTTTTTATTGTGGGGTTACCTCAAATCAAAAGTATTTGTTAACAGGCCAAACAATATGCAGGAGTTGAAAGAAAGGATCCGAAGAGAAGTGCGTGTTATAACTCCGGAAATGGTTGGAAACGTGCAAAGAGAGTTTATTGATCGTCTTGGATATTGTCAAGCCGTCAATGGCGCACATTTTCAACATTTAATTTGATTTTGTTGTGTTTTTTTTTAATAAACAGCTCTTACTTATAGATATGTTCAATCCTAATTTTTTCAATAACTGTTGAGTTTATTTATAGGACATGGTACATGAAACATGCTTAGAATTCAATGCAAAATTCAAAAATGAAATAAAAAATATGTTTTCATTTGAAAAAATGAAGTTGATGGTCGTAACTTATTTTTGAGCTACCCTGTATACATGAAATTACCACAAAAATAAATAAAGTACGAGCGTTTTTTGAAAAAACTTACCGCTGAATTTTAAATGAATTAAGACATTTCTTCTGGGACTCACTGTATGTGGTTCCTGGGTTTAGATTATGAACATGCCAGGTCATAATTTCTTTTTTCTCATATCGTGTTAACTGTACTGTAACTATGTTAATGAACTTAAGAGCATATAATTTGACGTCGATATGACTTTTAGGACAAGGCCTCACGGCTAGAAAGCGTTTTTTTCTGAACAAATTATGTAAAAGTAAACATGAGCTTATTTACATACAAAAAATATATACTATATGTGGCTCCTGGGTTTAAATTATGAACATCCCAGCTCATAATTTCTTTTTTCTCATCTCGGGTGAACTGTACGGGAAAAAAAAGTGTTGTAAATGTTTCACGACCATATTTTTTCTTGCCGATATTTAGTTTATATGCTACCGTACTTCGTTCAAATAAATATTTTTATGTTCCTCGACAAATAATAAGTTCTTCTCGATCAATGTACACTTTTTAACTTATTCTATAAACAAAGAATATTTCCATTGTGCTGGAAGACGGCGCGAGTCCAGCCTATACCATAGAAAGGTAAGAGAACCCTGCCTAACAACTATCGACCAGTCGCATTGCTTTCAGTTATATCAAAAGTAATGGAGAAAGCTATCAACTAACATCTTCAAAAGTACCTGGAAGGCTTCAACATTATCAGCGATCATCAATATGGTTTTCGGAAGTCCAGATCAACTGGAGATCTTCTAGCGTATGTCACCCATATTTGGAACAACGCAATCGAACATCATGGGGAGTCTCGGGCTGTTGCACTGGACATTTCTAAAGCCTTTGATCTTGTTTTGAGATGAAGGGCTTCTAAGTAAACTGCGATCCTATGGTATGTCCAGTCGATTCTGTGCATGATTGTCTAGCTTTCTTAAGGACCGCTCTCTGCAAGTGGCGATTGACGGATTTCTCTCAGACACCTTCACCATCAATGCCGGTGTGCCTAAAGGGTCCATATTGCTCTTACTTTACATTAACGATCTTCTAGTGAAAACTAAAAATCCGATATTTAGTTTTGCTGACGATAGCGCACTTATCTCATCTTTCTCTTTGAATGCGCAAACATCGGCTGCCGACGCACATCTTCGCAGACAGCATGAAGTATCACGCCTCAACAAAGACCTGGAAGAAATTTTGGCTTGGGGTGACAGTAACCAAGTCGAATTTAACGCTAAGAAAACCCAGGCAGCAGTTTTCTCTAAAAAGGTTAACATTACAGAACCGGATATAGTCATGGCCGGATACGCAATCCCACTGGCTTTATCTATTAATTTGCTGGGCGTCAATCTGGGAGGAAATATGTCTTGGCATAACCACGTTGTGGCAATCGCCAAGATAGCTTCTCAGAAGCTTGGGGTACTCTTCCGAACCAGAAAGTTGTACACACCTCAACAACGTTTGGCACTATACAAAGCCCAGATTCGACCATCACTAGCGTACTGCTCTCATCTCTGGAGCTCTGCACCCAAACATATTCTTCGGATACTGAACTCCATCGAAAGCAGGGCCATTCGTCTGATCGGAGACCACGAGCTGACGAACAGCCTCGACAGTTTAGAGCATCGAAGGTAGATTGGGGATTTGACTCTCTTTTACAGATATGGAAATATCTGTATTTCCATGGGAAATGCTCGGCTGACCTTGCCCAGAGCGGCGAATAGCAGAAATACACAACGAACCACTGCCGCCCATATGTGGTTAAGCTTAGTACTCCTCGAACTTCATTATTTAAGAATTATTTCATTTGGAGGACTTCATCCTTATGGAACGACCTTCCCGAGGTCGTTTTTCCCAACGAATATAACCTCCAACGATTCAAGACCAACGTGAATCGCTTTTTGCGCACACGCACCACTCCCGGATTGCCATAAAGGATTTTTCCTGTAATGCTTGTGTTTGATCATAAAAAAAAAGTGTATCAATGCAATTATTTTAACACAAGGCAAGTTCTTATATGTAGAATAGTTGCCCGAACAAATTAGGTAACCCAGTCATCATTTTCTCTAAAAATAAGTAATTATTGATACCTTCCTTATAATATTTATTTTTAATAAGATGTTAACAGATAATGTATCTAATCTAAATTCGTAATCCCGATAAAGCAAGCGCACCAAAATCCAGCCGGTCTAAAGTGAAAACGACGTTATTTTTCTCGCATTAGCAGTTACGATCTCGGCGGCGCGCGCGTTTCATTCAACCGGCGAAATTTACGTGAAAAGTGAAAAACGTGAAAATACGGAAACTGGTTTCCTTCTCGTGATTATCAAAAATATGTATAGTAGGACATTTTATACGGTTAGAAACTGATGCTTTGCAAATAGAGGCGTGATCCAAATATAATTAAATAAATAATTAATAAAAAAAAATTAATGGTACTTGAACTTAATATGATGATGTACATAAGGACCATTCTATATTTATAAAACTGATAGTTATTGTCAATAGTGTACGTAAGAATGGTTAAGGTCACTATGGAACTTATTTAGTGCATAAAAAGAAACAGGTAAGTTATTTCTTTTATACTTTTTTTTTCAAATATTCTAGACAAAAGCATACGAGTAAAAAAAAAGAATACTTACCCGTAAAGACAGTTTTAATTAAGAACTTACTTAATTAGCACCCTGTATATTAATACAGGGTGCTAATTAAGTAAGTGTAGTAATTTGAAAGGACGATTGTTTGGGTGATTGCAAGACGAGAAGTTTATATAAACATGGATCCGAAAATGCTTCGTTTTCAAGATACAGTCAAAAAAAATTTTTTATCAGGTTTTATTTAAATATCTTAAATATCCTTTTGTCGATATTGTTGAAATTTGGCAGTTTTATTTGTAGCTGACAACTGTCAAGGTTCCAAAGCAAACCTTGAATAAAAAAGAAAATGTCCATGGATCTCCAGGGACCTGCATCAAAGTTGTTTTTATTTTTTTTCTCGAAAACAAAGTTTCATACGAAAAAAACTCAAGAGACAAAAGTGTTGTATTTTTAGTTGCTTAATCAGAGATAAATATGAAAATTCCAAAAAAGCCAGTGGCTTGCTGTTTTTTTTCTAATAATATTCGTTAAGGTGCCGCCCGGGATGCCACTGGTCTCAATAAATTTAATCTACTTAGGGCTAAATTAGCCCCTTAATACTACAAATAAAACTGCCAAATTTCAACAATATCAACAAGAGGATACTTAGGATATTTACGAGAACCCGATTTAAAAAAAAATTTTGACACCCTGTATTTTGAAAACAAAGCGTGAACTTTTCGTCTTAGAATCACCAAAAGATTGTCTCTTAAAATTATTGCACATGATCAATTAACACCCTGTATATTCACACTAAGACCTGTATTCGTTTCTACTAAATTTTGTTTTAAGAATGAACTAACTACCAGCATGCAACCAATAAGAACGAGCATGAAAAATTTGTGATAAATTACTTACTCTTTAAAACAAGTATTGACTTTACGCATATAAAAATAATAAATACAGGGTGTTATGGAAATGACGTATTGTATTTAAACCGGCAATTCCTGAGATGAAAACAAATTGAAGAAAAATATCCAAAAATGGTGCTTTAATTTAATATGACCATGTACATGACCTTATGTCAAACCAAAAATTACCACGTTGTGCCCCTGTTCGGAAGGTAAACACAGCAACATATGGCAGTGAATCTTGAACAGTGTTGTCATATCTTCAAGGTAAACTCTTTAGAAAGTCAATAACCGTTTGACAGATTTCAAGTTGTTTATTTTTCAGGGTACATTATTATAAACCTTTCCGTTCAGTTCGCTGGGAAACAATCTCTGATTTATAAACTTGAACTGACTCGAACGAACCGCCGCGGAGTATATAAATGGTCAGGTATGTTCTCATTTGTTCAATTCGAATGACACCCGTCAGATCTGGACAACTTAAAAGTTTATAAATGCCACTAACCCTTTAGAAAAAAAAATACAATTTTATTTACCTTTTCGGACTTATTTAAAACCAACTTAATTTATAAAAAACACCAAGTACTCACATCACAAAATCACATTAGTTTTCGCGTCACAACACATCTAAGTACCGTTCAATTGTCTGGGAAATAATGTATTTAACATCTAAAAAATTTAAAAAATAAATAACACGTTGGTTATCTCGATCGATATCGGCCGGCTTCTTTAAGCAGCTGATTGTGGACAATCGGGATAATATTTAAAAATACAGCGGTGCCACTTTCGATGTTTTATAAGCGACTATCACTTCTATAATATTACTTTCCTGTATAATTATACTCTCGGAAATGGCAACCGCGCTGGCTCTAGTAGCGGAGAGTTCTCGGAAAGAAATTCGACGACTGGCCCGAAGAGGGACTAGACCATTATTTCAAAGGGTAGTTCCTGTCAATTGTTAACATAATTGTTTCATTTTATCTTTAGTAAAGGGTTAATGGCCCATAGATATTAGCGTTTTTATTATTCCTATTGCGAAATGATTAGGTGCTCTTGTTCTATGTGTGTTATTGTAAAGTGTAATTATGCGTTAGTGTTGGGGTTTAATGATAAGCTTATTATGCACTTCCACACTATCATCAGGACACGTGATGAACATAAAGTTTTTCCCATAGAAAAAAGAACTGAAACTGTCTGTGCCCTGGATTCCTTAATCGCGTCCTGGATTTACTTTCCAAGTAAGCTAAATATTTATTTTTATAAGAAACTAAAGTTTTACACTTTTAAACATTTTGACAACATTTTGCTTGAACATCTGTTGATTAATCAGCTGGGCAATGTAATATGTTCATATATGAATGTGCCGAGGAGTGGTGTGAGGGTTTAGGGGTGAATTACCCTACTTTTTAAACGTTCGAATTAAAAAAAAATATGTAGCGCTTCTCTAGGACACCCCAGGAGTCACCCATTTAAGTAAAATACGTCATTTCCATAACACCCTGTATAATTAGGTAGCCTTTGTAAAGGGGAGAGTTTTTTTCGATATAAACACCCCCCCCACCCGATAACTAGGAAATATGGTTTACATGGTCCTCTAGAGTAAACCAACTCTTATTATTTTACTTTGGGCAAAATAAAATTGATGTGCCATTCTTTATTATATATATTTTTTAATAAATAATCAGTGATACCCTCCGCCCAACTGGCAACTCGACGCGACAAGAAAATGAGAAATACCGAATTTATTTCCATTATCCTTATCAGAATAAGGGATTTTTCGATTTTTTGCCGTCGAAAAGTCGTTCCGAGACGACTTTTTAATTAAAAATATTTTCTTTGGAAGTAAAATAAAAACTGGAACTGGAATTAAATCTAAAATAAATATAAGCGAGTTGAAAATAGAAATATCGAGCTTTTTTTAAAGGTCTTTCCGGTTATGAGTCAAAATTTTTAAGAAGAATTATTTTCTTTCCGCATAATAATAAAATACGCAACATTTCTGAGGATGGAAATAATGAAAAGACAACCATTATATTACGTACCGAGGTGAAAAGTGTTTTATTCCTGTCGAGAGAGTCGGTAATGGCACTTTTCTCCGAGGTTTGTATACTATTTTATTTACAACCTCATCTAACATCAACTTCTTATTATTTCGTCATTTTGACTTTTCCATTGAAAAATTAGACAGAAATTTCAAATAACCGCAGGTGGTAAAATAAACAATAAACAATATATTATTTTAACAACAGAAAAATGCATATACACATGAGGAATTTGATTTTGCTGCTGCTCCACCAGAAATTCGAGAAGCAGCAAAAATAGTAGAAGAAGATCTTCTGCCAACTAAAAGCCGCCCGAGATATCACAAGACATATAAACTGATTCAAAGAATGGTGTGCGGGAAACAAAGTTCAAAATCCTGGTTCTAAGTTGGCGGGCGCTACTAGCTTATTTCAGTGAAAATGCCAAGAGACAAAGAACATATCAACGATTTGGGCACAATATTCAATGCTGAGGACCACTCTATCAATTAGGGAAAAAGTAGACATCTAAATACGCAAAGCTATTAGCATTTTTTTAAAAAAAGTGTGTTCGTATATTATTTTGAGATATCGATTTTTTTAAAAATTACAAAAAAAATTATTTACTTTCCACCCGGGTGGAATGTCATTATTACATGCATGGTTGTAAATAGAAGTATTCTCACCTCACTGGCACGAACTATCGTTAAATAAAGATTATTAATAATCCTCAATAATGAATATTTTATTATGTACAATAAAAACTGGAAAATAACCTGTATATATTGTTGAACCGAACAGCAATAATATTCTCAATTGCATTGTTATGGCTAATATGACCTAGATTCATTGTTTTATGAACTCACAAAATATATGCCATTTCATTAGTAGTTGTATGGAAAAACATTAGGGATGGGCTTTCGTTAGTTACTTTCTTTTCTGTGACAAATTTTTTTTTATGTTGGCAGCAAGTAGGGTTCGAATTTTAGGCTTACTTTGATTTCGTTGAAATTTGTTTTCTTGGCATTATGGATTCGACAAAAATATTTTATAGAAAACTTTAAAATACTAACCTTTAGCCTTGCAAGTAGATCATTTTTACTAGATATTTATCTGAAATACCTATACTCGGAAATATATAACATGCTGACGCTGTTCGTCAATTTCTAGTCACAACTATAAAACAACATAACCTAAAAATAATAGAAATATCTTCCAGTTTATGCCCTATTTCTAAAGTTTTATTTGATAAAGTATTATTTTAATTTTTAATTCAATATAGTAGATATTATACATACTTATTACTTTATATATATATATTTATAGTTGCTGTAGACATTTCCTGGGCATTAATTGTTATCGCTGTCAGATCCTGTGTCGGCACAATATTTTGTTCAATAGTATTATTTATTATTTTGTTCAATATTTTGAACTTTGTTCTGCTCGCACCATAACTCAAAGTTGTGCATATTAATTTTAAAAGTTTTTCTAGATTATTTTCTGCAATTTCTCGTATTTTTGACGGAGTACAACTTTTTTCCTAACTCATTTTTGATATTTGTAACATTTTATGAAATTGTGAAAGTATTGCCAACCCAAAAAGAAAATATTAATTCAAATGGAAAAAATCTACTATACTTTTTTAAAGTTTTTCAGACTTTAAAGACCCAAATAGAAAAGTATTATAAAATACACGGTTCATACGACAATTAGAGCACTTGTACTTTAGAAAACTCCTCGCTTCGCGGGTCGTTTTCTAAATTAAACACGTGCTCTAAGATAATGTCTTATGAAACTTGTATCTTAATATACTATTTTAAATCTATACTTACTTTTTGTGATTTATTTAAAAAATAAGCAACAGAACCTCAAAATCAGTGGTACATGTTTTTAGGTAAAATTTCAATTTTATCCTTAAAATAATATAAAACATAATAATAATAATAATAATGGAATATTGTTTCTGTGATTTATCGTTTCTATATAAATTACATTATCGAAAATGTACGAAACAATACGATAAAATCGTAATTCATAATTAAATAGGTGCTATTAGACCAAATTGGTATTGGAGAATAATACTTATAAGTGATCAGGCTATTATTTTACTTATCAAATCTAGTATACCAGACTTAGTTTATTATTATGGCCATTAGGCGTGGATCTCGTCTATAATATGCCGCTTTTAGTAAATATTATTAAAAATCGGAAAAGTATGTCAATTTTATTGTGAAGCCCTGGTAGGCGTAGACGGTATCCTTAAAATCTGAAATGGGAAGGGAGGTCAACTGACACATCATTTTAAATCTCTTTCCAATAATATCAGAATTTAATTTAGTAGTAAAATAGTAGTCTCTAATGAATCGCTTGCCAAAAATGGACGTAATCACATTACGGTGTATCTCCTCTTTTAGTAGAATAATTATGGCCCACAGGGGTCACTCCGGGTGATACCCTTTCCAGTCAAATATTATTTCTAAGCCCCCCCCCCCCTCCATCACAATACAATTGACCTATTTTTAATATGATTTACCGGAAGTGAGGGTGGGAAGTTTTTAAATTAACACCCTGTATAATTTTTGTAAACAGTCAAAGCTACGCAAAAAAGACACTTTAAAAAAGCGTCTTTACAGTTTCTGACGTAACATTTGAGATAGTTAACCCGACTGACCGTAGAATTAATTCTTGTTTACCGTAATTAGTTGTTTAGAGAATTTATTGTGCGTAATGAGAGGTGTTTACGTTTCATAATAATTCATTAGCGTTAACGGCGCAACGTCTCTAAACGATCACCGACGAACACCGACCCAATTCCCGATATCTTTACAATATTGATCGATTCATTGTAAAATTAAAGTCTGCTTTAATGGATATTCAGTCGAACGCCAAATCGCCTAATGGACGAAAATTAATTTGGTCGGTTGATTCCGCTACAATTACCGCCTGAATAATATCTAGTTCCATCAATCAAGCCCGTCGGCATTAATCACGAATTAAAACGGGGAAAAATAAACCCCCTCGCGTTAATAGTTCTTAAATTGTCCGATAGGAAAGTTTTAAGACGGGTTGGTTTACAAAAAACAAAACTCGTGCCTACATTATTTAGTTAAAAAATAACCACACCCTAAAATGAAGTCTTGGAAAGTTTAAATCAGGTCCTGTCTTCTCTTTACCACCAGTACTTTATCCAGTTCACAAGTATGGTGAAATTATTTTTAAAATTTTATTTTTGTGTAACGACCAAACAATTACTTTCTAGGCGTTTTAAATGTAGAAAGCAAAAAAGTAATAAGAAAATGCGTTCGGTAAAACATATTTTTATTTATTTTTTAATTTTACACAAGGAAATACAATTTTTGGAAACTAAGAAAGGTTTTCTTAGTGTGTATAGCTGTCGGATCTTAACGTCGTCGCATGCAACCCTCGTAACAATATTTATACAGTCCGCTACTAATACTACTAAAGCCATCTACGAGCTATCAAGAAAACCGAATGATGTCCAATACTACTACCGCCATCTACGAATTATCAGGAAAACAGAATGATGTCTAATACCACTACGCCATCTACGGCTACGTCATTAGGCGCAACCAAAACGAGAACAATAGTTAACTGTTTTATGACGAGAACGAATCGAGCCACGAGACTGACAAGTTGACATTCTTCATATTTTCAGTGTTTTTTAGTTTAAATCCTCAAATAAAATGGTATAAAATCATGTCGCGTATCATTTATCGAAATACACTACATTTATCGGCCCTACACAATAGTGCTTAAACGTAAAGTCCATTCTTCTGTCCTTAATTGTAGAAAATTGATCAATAACACCCTCATTAAGTTTGGAATACCCTCTATAAATTTGTTTTCATATATTTCATTTTTAAACTTAATAATTAAGTTCCTAGATTTACCCTTTGTGATCTGCGTTAAACTATTTTCAAGTTTAGGTGTTCCCGCATTTTTCCCTCCAAATTTTTTGCTCCAAACTCAAAGAGCTAAAGTTATTTCTTAAATAGTCCACCGTGAACTATTCACGAACACACAAAAACTGTGCGCCTTTTCCATGTTAAATCGCCGTAGCCTCGCTATCCCCCGCTGCCACCCGCCACATGTTAGTACAGAGCAACTGCACTACTTAATCGCACGTGCGAGCGAGTCTCGTCATAATCGTCATTTACCTCGACCGAGGCACGGTTGCCGGATTTATACAGTTTGGTTTGACGGGATGATAAAATATTAGGGAGGGAAGGACTTTTTTAGTTTGACGGTACGATATACGATAAATAATATTCAATGATTTTAAATTAAGATTTTTTATTCGTTTTGTTTTGGGTGTACACGTGCTCCTGTGGAAGAGCCGCCACTGACTTTACCGCCGTGCGACCCTGCTCCGAAAAGCAGACATATTCAACCCTCACGTAGAAGAAATACAGTCTAGCAACTACTTAAATTAACAAAAACCTTACACGTTCTAATTTAAGCTAATATTTGCTATCGAGCTTAAAATTTTGCATGAAAGTTTTCGGCCGCCAAAGTGTTTAGTTTCCCGACAATCTTAAGTTTCCATTTGCAAATGGTTTCCGTCGACACGTTAGTTAAGTAATAAGTACAACAAGAAAATGTTAAGTTTTCGAATTATTACTTTGAGGTTTAGAAACCTTTAACTTTCGTATAGATTATTTTCCCTGACGAATTCGGCCGGAAAGTTTGGAAGAAACTCCCTAAAGCCCTTTAAAAAGATATATATATTTAAGTAGATGTAGAAGAAACGGTGAAAATAATACACCTGTACCGGTACTTGTTTTCATTCGAGCGTTTGTAGAATAATTTGTTATAGTTCCGGCTCATTTCACTCTTCCTTGCAGGGATGCCGATAGAACATACCAAAATTGAAAATAATATCTAAAGTACATTGACAAAAATGCATTTACCAATGTCGTGGGTTACAAAATTGGAGCTACCTCAACCCACCCCTCTATGTTGTTCTAATTGACCCTACAAATTATCACAAATTATTTTAAAACGCTACGGTAACTCAGGTTCTTTTGGTTCGCCTTAACCCAGAAAGAGATTTTTTTTATCAACTTTTTAAACATATTTGGGATCACCACAATTCCTCATCTTGTAACTATTTTATGAGTTACCTGAACTCAGTTTCTCGATTGGGAAAACTTACTAATTGATTATAAAGTGTCGTTTTAACCCGGACGTGCATAATTTTAACTCATTGCCATGGCTAAATAAAATTAAATACCAATATGGAAAATTATTATTTCGAGACCACCCTATGATCCTTATACAATAAGGGCGTATTTTTGTCTACACAGTAGCACATTAAAATACTATTTCAGATTGAATGGTACTCCCAAGCAAAGGAAGCCCTCTCCATTGATAGGATGCAACCACCTGTCGACCGGTGTCGAACTTATTTGTTTGTATAAGGATCATCGGGTGGTCTGGAAATAATAATTTTCCATATTGGTATTTGATATTAATACCACCTGACAAGCATAGACTTTTTATTTCTTAAATGCAGTGCCCTCTTATCCATAAGGCTGAGTGGGCCACAAAATTTAGGGGCCCACGTGGCCAGTGAGGGCCAGTGAATAATTTTCATAGTAGATTACCGTTTTTTTTTTGTATTCACTTCCAACACACAAATTTAAGGTTGTCTGATAAGCTGATATTTTTTTCTTTGGTAAGTACTTCATTAATTACTTCATTTGTAATATTATTTTAATTAATTGTACGAAAGGAGAGCTATTATTTCGGGGGGGTCCGAGGGGCCTAAAGAAACCTATGGGCCTTGTCATGGGTTAAGAGGGCACTGCTTAAATGGATGTGTAGATTATTTTGAATTGGAATAATTCAGGATACGTGCTCCACAACCCCATATCGAGGGTAAATCACAATATCGTAAGGTCACGGAAAGTTCCGAATTCGTGCTCGTTATTCGTCAATTCTCCTACTAATAGGGTTTGAATTAAGTTTCCAAAATCCACCTTTTAATCCATTAAAAAAAAATAGTATTTTTTAAACCATTGCTCTTATATTTTGTGCAGACCCATTAGTGTATGTTAAGAAAAGAAAACAACAATAGAGGCATCGTCGACAAAATCGCAAAAAATATTTGAAAAAAGTTTCTATATTTATATTGTAAGGGTGCGTCCATATACCTGATAAATACGACAGAACGAAAAAAATACAGTGCTCAGGACTGGCTAATAATTTCTATTGACACTAAACAAATGATGTTTTTCTCAGGTATGGACGTACCCTTCATACTTCTTTGAAGGTACACCTATATATTGTGGATATAAACTTGATAAGACCTGACAAATTTTTCCCCGGTTTTACAAAATTAATAATTAAATTCTCAATGATATACACAAGCACGAGTATTATACTACGATTAAGATAATTTTATTCGGCGAAGTAATAATCGCGCGCTTCTTGATAGTCTATTAAATCAAGTTGCCTTTTGAAGCAATCGTCATTACTTGGTCCGCATGGTTTCTTAGCCGTAGTATGCTCTCCTGTCTATAATTCATTTGATTATTTTTTTTTTAAATATACAACAAAAATGTCATATCTTGAAAAAACAAAAGGCAATTGAAGTCCACAATATGCAGGCGTTAAATCAAAGAAATATTTTGTGTTCCGATAGTCCACAATTTAGGTACTGGTAGTCCAGAATTTGGAGTCTGGTAGCCCAAAGAGTGAGTTATTCCAGCCACCATCGTAAGCTAGAACAACTTAAATGTCAAGTTTTGATAGCTCGAATGATGAATTAATCTAGCCCGACTAGTAACAAATCACAATTCACATACTGGTAGCTACGGTTGCCCATCAATAATTTTAGACGGTGGGGCGTGAGCTATTCCAACGCATAAAATAACCCATCTTCTGTGCTATCATATCTTATGAATAGTGAGTTGATGCCATTTCTTCGATTTGGTTGCCGTAATTCAGAGGTCTGCGCTGTCCCCTATTAGCAACACGTTTCGGTCTAGGACAACTCATATATGAGTTATATCAACTCGAGATTTCGCTCAGTGTACATACGGAGATATTAAAAAACAATCATTAAAGATTTTATTGTACAATGAATTAATCAAATTAATGAAAAAATAAACTATCACTAACTAATTATTAATTTAAATTGATTTGAGGAAGCAAGCAAGTTTAATTTGCCTTTTTTGAAAATTTTATTTGGCTTTTTTCGAAAAATCAAATGAAAACTACGATGTCTTTCTCGTAGTGTCTTTTTTCTAGTTTTTTTCATTAATTTATTGGTGTAATTTTTACATAGATGGTTTTTCTGTCTTCTTTGTATAGTTTTTCGACTGAAGATGCTTATGTATAGTTTTTCCATTGAAGATGAAGGTATGTGCATTCGAAACATGTATGGAAATTAAAATATTAAACTAGTGAAGCCGACTATAAGTTTCTCTTCCTCTTTATAATTAACTTATAATTAAAAATTTAAACATAAAAACATGTCGTCGGACTTTCTGTGCATCCACATTACGTACTTACATACTTAGTAGCGGGGAATTTAGGCCAATAAAAAAGTCCTTGACACTAACACCTATATTTACTGTAGTTCGCGCTGTTCCAACTTAGCGTAGGTGCACCTCGGGTCGTTAGACAGGTAGCCTAATTTTCAACTTTCCACAGCTGCGGTGTTTATGAAAAGCGCGACTCTATTTTAAAATTTCCAGTTAGATGATGGGAAAAACGCAATAACCGTTCAGGTGCATCGTGACAAAATATGCCATTTCGTGTGTTGCGAAATGTCGCGACGATCTTTCTTGTTCGTATTTTTTAAATGTTTAATTGTTTTTTAGGATTCCTGAGGACGCGGGCGGTCGCTTGAACGAACTCATGTCTTCTATCCGTAAATGTTTATGGCCATTTCCGACAATTTTATAAATCAAAATTTATCATTATCCATGTTTTAGTGTCTCTGAGCCAAAATAAGGGATGAGTTGGGGAATTTTTGATGCACCATCGTGCCGATAAAAAACTAAGACAGCAATATCTCAAAACTGGGAACGGAAATACATATCTCATAGACCAGCGTCCGCGAATAGCTAAGTGGGAATAAAATGTCACAAAAACAAAATATCGTAATCGACTTAATGCCGACCCAAATATACAGGGTGTCCGGGAACATGTGGGAAATCTCCCTGATATGAAGAAAACACGTGAAAAGAATACTATAGGTTCATATAAACTTCTTTCGTATCGGCCTCCTCTTCGGAGATATGGGCTCCCAAAGAGCACCAATGGAATCAAGTTTTTTACACATAATTATTGAACCACCTGGTATATTTCAATTCTTTTTTAATATGATGTATACCAGGTAAGACCCGTCAAATTACTACCCAAGAAACTGTTGTGAATTACTCACAGCTGCAGGGACGGACTAGCTGTAACACTCATGGGCCCATTTTTTTACGCCCTGTACGATGAGAACTTTGGACAATGTTTTTTACATACCTTTAACTATTCGCTAAAAAATAAGTACTCTTCATTCATGTCGCTAATCCTAACCGTTTTCGAAAAAACGGCATTTCATATACATCATGTGCTTCGGGTATTTCAATAAAAGATACATCTTTGTTCCGATCCAATGTTCAACCTTCAAGATTCCGCTTTTTCATATTTAGCCCATGAGCAGTTAGAGGACTCAGTGTAAATAAAATTACGTTTTCTCGAACACGGTTAGGATTAGCGACATGAATGAAGAGTACTTAATTTTTAGCCAATAGTTAAAGGTATGTAAAAAACATTGTCCAAAGTTCTCATCATACAGGGCGTAAAAAAAATGGACCCATGAGTGTTACAGCTAGTCCGTCCCTGCAGCTGTGAGTAATTCACAACAGTTTCTTGGGTAGTAATTTGACGGGTCTTACCTGGTATACATCATATTAAAAAAGAATTGAAATATACCAGGTGGTTCAATAATTATGTGTAAAAAACTTGATTCCATTGGTGCTCTTTGGGAGCCCATATCTCCGAAGAGGAGGCCGATACGAAAGAAGTTTATATGAACCTATAGTATTCTTTTCACGTGTTTTCTTCATATCCGGGAGATTTCCCACATGTTCCCGGACACCCTGTATAAGGCTGCAGCTTTCTTCAAATTAAGCCCAACATAACATAGCTGGGTGGAAGAAGAAGAAAGCAGAACTATCCATCTCACTAAGTACATTTGCTGTAGCCAGTGATATATTATTCAGATTTTTGCTTATTAATTCTTTTTGATTTGTGAAAAATAATAAGATTCGAATAAAAATTATTTTTAACTATAGGTAAAAGGCATGACTTCCTATTCCAGAATTAATTCTGTACTAATGTAGTGAGCGGCTGGGGGTCCACAACAAAATTCTAGTATCAAAAGGGGTCCGTGGTCAAAAAAGTTTGAGAAACGCTGGTCATAGACTATAAAGGGTGCTCGACAGCTGTAAAGGTAAAAACACCTAACTTTTAGAAAGTAACTTAGGTTACATAATTTAAGGATTGTATTTTGCGATACGAGATGGCATCAAAATATCTTATTTCTTTTATAAACTTGAGCGGCAGCAAATATATTGGGCAATTTTATTAAAAAAATTAAAATAGATATATATAACGTCGCCTCAAAAATGAAAACGAAACTAAATAATAAAAGAAATTTAATAGAAGGTTACAAAAATACAAACGCAAAATTTGTCGAAGCAACAAAACATTTTTAATATTTAGTCATAGAACCATTCCTATTTATTACTTCTTGAAGCCTTTGCGGCACACTTAAAACTAGGTTACTTCATCCCAAGCTTCATTTATCCTGTAGCGTAATTCATCTCTGTTTCGTGGCCGAAAATCATGTTTATACATTGATTTCACCATTTTACCCCAAATGTTTTCGATCGGGTTCAAATCGGGACTTTTCGAAGGCCAGGGAAGAACTGATATATTATTTTCTAGGAGAAAACTTTGCACAATGCGTGCTGTGTGTATTGGAGCATTATCATGCTGAAATGTAAAATATTGACCATATACAGCTTTATCGATGGTATCATCACTGCATTTAGGATATTAACGTATTCAGGTGCAGTTAGTCTCCTTCCACGATTTGGCAAATTCCTGGACCTCTAGCGCTAATCCAACCACTGACATTTATAGAGAAACGTCCGCTTTTGTTTATTTTGTGAGTGTATATCTCATCATACCGCATGCCGGAAGGCCTATACACTCGAATTCTTCCATTATTACACGATTGAAAAGTTTTCTCGTTAGAAAATATAACTGTTTCCCAGAAAATATTCCGATTTAAATATTCATGTGCAAATTCTAACCTGCCATGTTTATTTCTTTCCATAAAACATATTTTATTAGTAGCACAACGACTTCGTATATCGGAAATTCGAACCCTATCTCTAGCAGTATTTGCAGAACCTGGAAAGTTCGTCTCTTCTTTCGCCTTTATTGCAGTTGCGAATGGATGATAATTAACTAGTCTTCTATCTTCATTTTCAGTAGAAATTCTAGGGGGACCTGAACCTGCCTTCCTAATAATAGTCACATGCCTTGCTATTTTTTGTTTTGGTATTTTTGTTTACTCCCAGATGGTCTGCAATATCCCTAATAAAAGCACCATCTCGCAACCATTGTAGATTATAGCCTTTTGCTGGGGTGTTAATTGTGGCATATTGTTTAAAGACAAATTTGATAAAGTGACAATCTATGTTGACATGTAAAATTTATAAAAGAAACAGTTTAAAAAATCGCAGTGGTTTGAAAATTCGCCCCCCATATGACCGATTACAGATTAATTAACTGCTATAAACAATAAATTATTTACAAATATAATCATTAGCATATAGACATAATTTATGGCTGTCTGAAATAGAATCCCTAATCGTATATTATGACATGATGTGTTAATTTTAACGGGTAATCATCAATTCGAAGCATCGCGAGCCATGTCTCTTAATCTCTCTATTTCTGGAACGAAAATAATCCATGTGAGATTATTTTTAGGCATCAGTTCGTTAACCACGCAAGTCCCAAACAAGATCGTGCTTTCGTTGATTAATTGTCTTAGGAGTGGTAACATGGAATATTTGTATCTGACGGCATTATTTCGTGTATTGAATGCAAGACAAGTGGTCAAGAGCGAGTTAAAGTAGCGTGGTAATCATACGACTGATTTCGGATCTGGACGGTCGTCATTGGTTGGCAACCAAACCGGCATCCATTTTTTTTTTTTTTTATGATCAAACACAAGCACTATAGGAAAAATCCTTTAGGGCACTCTGGGAGTGGTGCGTGTGCGCAGCAAAAAGCGATTCACATTGGTTTTGAATCGTTGGAGGTTATATTCGTTGAGAAAAACGACCTCGGGAAGGTCGTTCCACAAAGATGCAGTCCTCCAGATGAAAGAATTCTTAAACAATGAAGTTCGAGGAGTCTTAAGCTTAACCACATATGGATGGGCGGCAGTGGTTCGTCGTGTATTTCTGCTAATCGTCGCTCTCGGCGGAATTAAAAGGGCAAGGTCAGCCGAGCACCTACCATGAAAATATCTGTAAAAGAGCGTCAAATCCCCAACCTGTCTTCGATGTTCTAGGCTAGGCTGTCGAGGTTCTTCGTCAGCTCGTGGTCTCCGATCAGACGAATAGCCCTCCTTTCGATGGAATCCAGCAGCCGAAGAGTATGTTTGGGTGCAGAGCTCCAAACATGAGAGCAGTATTCTAGTGATGGTCGAATCTGGGCTTTGTATAGTGTCAAAAGTTGTTGAGGTGTGTACAACTTTCTGGTTCGGAAGAGTACCCCAAGCTTCTGAGAAGCTACCTTGGCGATTGCCACAACGTGGTTATCCCAAGACATATTTCCTCCGAGATTGACGCCCAGCAAATTAATAGATGAAGCCAGTGGGATTGCGTGTCCGGCCATGACTATTTCCGGTTCTGTAATGTTAACCTTTTTAGAGAAAACTGCTGCCTGGGTTTTCTTAGCGTTAAATTCGACTTGGTTACTGTCACCCCAAGCCAAAATTTCTTCCAGGTCTTTGTTGAGGCGTGATACTTCATGCTGTCTGCGAAGATGTGCGTCGGCAGCCGATGTTTGCGCATTCAAAGAGAAAGATGATTGCTATCGTCAGCAAAACTAAATATCGGATTTTGGGTTTTCACTAGAAGGTCGTTAATGTAGAGTAAGAAGAGAGTGGGAGACAATATGGACCCTTGAGGAACACCGGCATTGATGGTGAAGGTGTCTGAGAGAAATCCGTCAATCGCCACTTGCAGAGAGCGGTCCTTAAGAAAGCTAGACAACCATGCACAGAATCGACTGGGCATACCATAGGATCGCAGTTTACTTAGAAGCCCCTCATGCCAAACACGATCAAAAGCTTTAGAAATATCCAGTGCAACAACCCGAGACTCCCCATGATGTTCGATTGCGTTGTTGCAAATATGGGTGACATAGGCTAGAAGATCTCCAGTTGATCTGGACTTCCGAAAACCATATTGATGATCGCTGATAATGTTGAAGCCTTCCAGGTACTTTAGAATATGTTGGTTAATAGCTTTCTCCATTACTTTTGATATAACTGAAAGCAATGCGACTGGTCGATAGTTGTTAGGCAGGGTTCTCTTTGGAATAGGCTGGACTCGCGCCGTCTTCCAGTAAGATGGAAATATTCCTTTTTTGTAGGATAAGTTGAAAAGTCTACAAAATACTGGTGTTAGTTCATCGGCGCATTTCTTGAGAACTATAATAGGAATTTCGTCTGGACCAGTAGCTTTTTTGACGTCGAGTCCTTTCAGGATTCGTTTGACGGGACGCTGACGGAACACGATTTCGGTCATTTCGGATTCAACTGCAGGGTGGTGTTCTTCCCTGGAAATCTACAGTGGAATGCGAAGAAAATAGTTCAGCAAGTAAGTTTGCTTTGTCTCCGGCTGTGGATCCTATTGTACCATCGGGACGTGTTAGAGGTGGAATAGTTGATTTGGTAAAATTTTGGCTGACGGCCTTAGCGACTGACCAAAAGGACCTTGATCCGTTTGGACAGTCAAGAAGTTTGTTTTTGATTCTCACGTTATGGGCTTCTTTGCTTTGATCTATTGTTAGCTTACATTGGTTTCGAGCGGTAATGAAGATGGTACGATTCTCAGTGGTAGGGTTTTTACGCCACTGTCGGTAAGCCAGATTTTTTGATTTGACAGCACGCTCACAATCCTTGCTAAACCAGGGCTTGCCGTTGGAAGGGCGTTTTTGGGAGGAGGGGATAAATGCTTCCATGCTCGTTAGAATGACGTCGGAGACCTCCCCAGCACAGACGGATGGATCATCAGAAGAGAAGCATACGCTCATCCAAGGAAAAATCAATGCCGGCGGGGTTGCCCATATGACGTCGAGAACATTGTGCGCAAGACAAGCGACGGGCGACCTTTACAAATATGACCGGCACACATAAAATTTAACTTTTTACGGCGCACCCCAGAAGTTGTCCGTATCCATAGTAATAAGTCGGTGAGTGCACCTCAAACATTATAAATTATAACAATTGTGTGCATTGCGATTCCACGAACAGCCAATAAACTCTAACATAGTTTCGATAAGATAATACAGCGAGGATCATCCGCTATTAGGTAGTAATAGACTTATTATGAACAATTAATTAAGTTATTTTTTGTTTGATCGTGTTCATGACGATTATATTATGTAGGTATCAGCTGATTAAGGTGATAAAACATCAAATAAACGTTTTAGTAAGCTGATGATGAACTCGTTTTCGGTGAATCAGCTAAATTGCAATGTAATAACAACGATGCGGAAATTAAGAACGATATAAATCATCACAATTTTCAACTATACAGGATGTCGATTGGAAAACTACCCACCTTTATCTCGCTTTCAGTAAATAATACTACACTGAGCGAAATATTGAGTTGATATAACTCATATATGAGTTGTCCTAGACCGAAGCGTGTTGCCAATAGGGGGACAGCCCAGACCTCTGAATTACGGCAACCAAATCGAAGAAATTGCATCAACTCACTATTCATAAGTTATGATAGCATAGAAGATGGGTTATTTTAGGCGTTGGAATAGCTCACGCCCCACCGTCTTAAATTATTGATGGGCTACCGTAGCTACCAGTATGTGAATTGTGATGCGTTACTAGTCGGGCTAGATTAATTCATGATTCGAGCTATCAAAACTTGACATTTAAGTTGTTCTAGCTTACGATGGTGGCTGGAATAACTCACTCTTTGGGCTACCAGAGTCCAAATTTTGGACTACCAGTATTTAAATTGTGGACTATCGGAACGCCTGCATATTGTGGACTTCAATTGCCTTTTGTTTTTTCAAGATATGACGTTTTTGTTGTATATTTAAAAAAAATCAAATGAATTATAGACAGGAGAGCATACTACGGCTAAGAAACCATGCGGACGAAGTGATGACGATTGCTTATAAGTAATAAGGCTCCATTCCAATAATAACAATTTGTATGCATCTCCCTCCTGTCCCTCCATTTTACGCCAACCGACCAAAATTATGCAAAACACAAATTATCACGCACATAGAACAAAGATGAAAAATCCCGCAAACGGCGCAACGGACAACATATGTCTATACGCGCGATCGACGGAGAATTGACGAATAACAATGGAATGAACCGCGCCAAACCTGCACGAGCTCGAATTCGGAAGTATCCGTGACCTTACGATCTTGCGATTTACCAGCGATATGGGGGTTTTGGGGCACGTTTCCTGAATTATTCCAACTCAAAATAATTTACGCATAGTAATGAGTTAAAATAATGCACGTCCGGGTTAAAACGACACGTTATAATCAATTAGTAAGTTTTCCCAATCCAGAAACTGAGTTCAGGTAACTCATAAAATAGTTACAAGATGAGGAATTGTGGTGATCCCAAATATGTTTAAAATATCGATAAAGAATCTCTTCCTGGGTTGAGGCGAACCAAAAGAACCTGAATGACTGCAGCGTTTTTTAAATAATTTGTGATAATTCGTAGGCTCAGTTAAAACAACATAGAGAGGTGGGTTGAGGTAGCTCCGATTTTGTAACCCCGACATTAGTAAATGCATTTTTGTCAGTGTAAAAATCGGACAAGTCAATGTTATTGTGTAGGGGCAGGCAGTGTTGTTAAAGTAGGTAATGTAAAATTTATTACTTACCTTACCACCGTAGTAAATGTAATGTGCTACATGCTCTTACTATGTATTTTGTTACATTTACTACATTTACTACTTTCATATTTAGAATATTTTTATTTAGATCAAATCGTAAAGCAAGAAGCTACAGAAGAACAATAACCAAAAACTAGTATTTTCTACTTTTCCACACGAATTTCCGGCTTTTAACATCAAATTTATAATAATAAAGTTGAGGTTATGTAGTATTTTTGACACTTGCAGCCAATCAAAACAATAATTACATTTATCTAAATTTTTGCTACGTAGCAAATGTAAGAATGTAGAAAATTCAATTTCTCTGCAACATTAGCAACCCTGCAAGGGGGACGATTTTATATAAAGAATATTTGCTGCCTCCACAGTTTAAACCCTAGGGAGGGATAATTTGTACCCTTAAAATCTTAAATGAGAAGCGGCCAAGTTGCCCATTATAAAAATTATTAAAGGCAAGCTACAAGAGTTCAGCGCAAATTTGCAACGTCTATAAAAAATTATTTCGTGAAGTTTCTCCAGCTGTATGTTTAGAACGATCCATTACACCTGCCCAGCACGAAAAACAACTTTAAAATCTTTGTTTAAATCTGCTTCTCTTTATGTTGCGACGAATTTAGGCCACAACTCTTAGAAAAGTTAATTAATGTTGTTTTGAGAAACATAAATTTTACTAAAAATTCATTAATTATGTTATTTCTGGCTAAGGAAACTGCAAATATTTTCGCTGATTAAAAAATCGACGGTGTTTCTTAGAATGGATCAATAAAACTTTTAACGTTTTACAATAATAGACAGTTATAAATATATCAAAAATATTCGAGTTTGCGCTGCTCACGTTGAAATGTTGTTTGGAGCTGACCAGACCAGCGGTGTTACTATAGTTAGTACTATAGTACTAGATTTAGTACTTTTTCGCAACATTTAGTACTTTAGTACCGTCGGGCTCAAATTTAGTTGAAAACGATGGGATGATATGGGTTACGTCGTATTAATTCAAAATGATCTACTGATACTATGAAATGTTAGCACATCACTAGGGAACACCCTGTATATTATTACAGCTATGGGATCAACCCGCACACTTGCAGCCATGCTGGTAGCGTATTTGCTTTTACGGCTTTCTTTTTTTCGCTGATAGCGTGCTATAATGGTATATTAAGATACAAGTTTCATAAGACATTATCTTAGAGCGCGCGTTTAATTTAGAAAACCACCCGCGAAGTAAAGTAATATTTTTTCTATTTGGGTCTTTAAAGTCTGAAAAACTTTAAAAAATATTGTAGATTTTTTCCATTTGAATTAATATTTTCTTTTTGGATTGGCAATACTTTTACAATTTCATAAAATGTTACAAGTATCAAATATGCCATGATAGAAACAATTGAATACAACAAAGCTTCTTCCCATACGTCATAATTAAAAATAAATATATTATTAAAGTTGATAAAAATCAGTCAAGAAGAAAGTTGTACTCCGTCAGAAATACGAGAAATTGCAGAAAATAATCTAGAAAAACTTTTAATATGCAAAACTTTGAGTTATGGTGCGAGCAGAACAAAGTTCAAAATATTGAACAAAATAATAAATAATACTATTGAACAAATCTTACAGGAATAACGATTAATGCCCAGGAAATGTCTACAGTAACTATAAATATGTATAGTATATAAAGTACTATATTGATTTAAAAATAAAAATAGTACTTTATTGAATAAAACTTTAGAAATAGAGCATAAACTGGAAGATATTTCTATTATTTTTAGGTTATGTTGTTTTATAGTTATGACTAGAAATTAGTTGACGGACACCGCCAGCATGTTATATATTTCCGAGTATAGGTATTTCATATAAATATCTAGAAAAAATGATCTATTTGCAAGGCTAAAGGTTAGTATTTTAACGTTTTCTATAAAAAAATTTTATCGGATCCATAATGCCAAGAAAACAAATTTCAACGAAATTGAAGTAAGCCTAAAATTCGAACCCTACTTGGTGCCAACATAAAAAAAATTCAGTTTCATAAAGTGGCAGGTTAATCAATTTTTTTGCATTTCATAATGTAATCGTTATGAAACCCAAATAGAAAAACACAAGTCTGTTACCTAACTTTAACAAAGCATCGTCAAAATCGACAGGGTATTAAAAGTAATTTAAAAAAGTAACTAGGTTATATAGAGTTTGTAGACGTATGTATTTAAAAATTACGTCGGACCCTTTTTGGGGCTTTTTTTTGCCTCATTACCATAATAAGGGTTAAATGTGTCATCACTTTTTTTTTCTAAACTTGATCTTTTATGGGATTACTCCGCTTTAAAGTAAGGGGAACAGATTTTCGAGGCTCAGCGAAAATATGTAAAACATTTTTCCAGGAAATTTATGTGCATGAAAATTAGGAGTAAATTCCGTATGAAAGTTCGCTCCGGTTTGTTCGTGTGTGTATTGTGTTAAGAAACATCAACAACCAAGTAATACAGAAAAAAAGCTTACAGAAACAATTTTCTGTATCCTGTCAGATCTATTGCTGTGTAGCTAGTTAGAAAGAACAGGTATATAAGTGCAAAACATCTTTTAATTCTCTTTTTGATGGATTGATGGATGGACGCGAGCGAATCGGCTGGTACAAATATTTTTCTCGTAATTCGACACTCATTTTACATAGGCATGGCAAATTTGAGCTAAATCGGTTGAATAATTTAGGAATTATCCTGGGGAGAGACACACAAAACATCTTTTAATTCACTTTTTGATGGATTTTAATTTTGATACGCAACAAATAGCATCACCGCGAGCGAATTGGCGGGTACGAATATTTTTCTCGTAATTCGACACTCATTTTACATAGGCATGGCAAGTTTGAGCCGAATCGGTTGAATAATTTAGGAATTATCCTGGGGAGAGACACACAAAACATCTTTTAATTCGCTTTTTGATGGATTTTAATTTTGATACGCAACAAATAGCATCACCGCGAGCGAATTGGCGGGTACGAATATTTTTCTCGTAATTCGACACTCATTTTACATAGGCATGGCAAATTTGAGCTAAATCGGTTGAATAATTTAGGAATTATCCTGGGGAGAGACACACAAAACATCTTTTAATTCACTTTTTTGGCTAAAATTTGCCAGGCCTATGTAAAATGAGTGTCCAATTGCGGGGAAAATATTTGTACCCGCCGATTCGCTCGCGGTGATGTCATTCATGCCGTGTCAAAGTTAAAATCCATCGAAAAGTGAAATAAAAGATATTTGTTAAGTCCCTCCTCAGGATAATGCCTAAATTATGCAACCAATTTCACTCAAATACGGAACAAATGGTAACACCATGAGCGAGCTGGTGAGTTTTGGATGTAATAACTTTTTTATAGGGTAATATTGTAGTTATATGACCCTAAATGTATCACGAGACATCTTCATACGACAAATTTGTAATTTACACATTTTATAAAACTTTTACAAATCTTACATCGCCCTTAACCAAATCTTATAAGGGAAATCTGCTATAGATTACAATCTGAGTAAATCTCTAAGAACTTCTGGTGCTGAAATGACGTCTGCTGTCTGTGCTGCGTCACAAGTAAGTGACGTTTAAAATCTCCTCGAAAAAGTTTACATTACAATTTTAAATAAAATTCCAACATTATACTGGATATTGCGAGTCGCTTTATTTTAAAATAAACAAATTCATTTTGCTACCAAATATTTTACACAATTATGGAAATTAGAGCATTCAAACTAAAAGGATTTTAAATAAATATTTAAATTTCGACGTTTAAGAGACGCGATTTAATTGATTTGTTTGTAGTGTTATAAAATGTTCGAGCGAGCACTGTTTTCAGCACCTCTGTGACATTTAGAGCCAGTACGTTGAAACTTATAGCTTGTAAAGTGGGTTTATTTAATATACTTTAGTTCTTAAAATTTTGGAAACACGATATTTGTTCGAAGTGTTTTTTTTTTAATAAAACACCGAAATAATTTAAAAATGAGATATTTTTAATAATTTACGTTACTTTATAACATGGGCAATATATCAGAAACTATGGTAATATAGTTAAAATTGGCAGATCTCTCATATTTTTATTATTTGTGACATACCTTTTACGTAAGAATTTTAATTATATGCCTTTAAATTTAATTATTCTTAGCAATTGCCGTTTATGATAATAATTATTTAAAATACAATATGTTGGCATGTTTTCTATAATCCAATTTAATATTTAGAATAGCTTGAACAAAATTTTGAATTTGTTTCTAATAAATTGACATGGTCTACTATTATAGTCAACGTAAATTATTAAAAATCAATAAAATTATCAGCGATCATCAATATGGTTTTCGGAAGTCCAGATCAACTGGAGATCTTCTAGCCTATGTCACCCATCTTTGGAACAACGCAATCGAACATCATGGGCAGTCTCGGGCTGTTGCACTGGATATTTCTAAAGCCTTTGATCGTGTTTGGCATGAGGGAGTTGTAAGTAAACTGCGATCCTATGGTATGCCCAGTCGATTCTGTGCATGGTTTGTTCGGGTTTGAACAGAACTGGATATAGTCATGGACGGACACGCAATCCCACTGGATTCATCTATTAATTTGCTGGGCGTCAATCTGGGAGGAAATATATCTTGGCATAACCACGTTGTGGCAATCGTCAAGATAGCTTCTCAGAAACTTGGTGTACTCTTCCGAACCAGAAAGTTGAATACACCTCAACAACTTTTGACACTATACAAAGCCCAGATTCGACCATCACTAGAGTACTGCTCTCATGTCTGGAGCTCTGCACCCAAACATAGAAAGTGCTCAGCTGACCTTACCCTCTTAATTCCGTCCAGAGCGGCGAATATCAGCAATACACGACGAACCACTGCCGCCCATCCATATGTGGTTAAGCTTAGTACTCCTCGAACTTCATTATTTAAGAATTCTTTCATCTGTAGGAATTCATCCTTATGGAACGACCTTCCCTAGATCGTTTTTCCCAACGAATATAACCTCCAACGATTCAAAACCAACGTGAAACGCTTTTGGCGCACACGCACCACACCCAGAGTGCCCTAAAGGATTTTTCCTATAGTGCTTGTGTTTCATCATATCGCAGTTTTAAGTTATTTTTGTCCCATTTAAATATTTCTATTTTTGCTAAGATCTCAAAAAAATTAACTTTTTAGTACAAGAACACTTTCGGCGCTTATAAAAATTCTTCCTTGAATTTAGATTACATACAGGATGTTCGGAATTGTTGGGTGGCCGTCATTTTTATAAAAATAATTGTTGAAAAGGGTGAAAAACTGTTAAAATCGTAGTATTTTTTTCTTAAATGTAAATATTACAACACCGGCCAATACTCACTGACGTCTTTTGAGAGTCACCTACCTCACTGATTGTTTGTTTACATCTCTCGCCAAGGCCTACCACGTGGTTTTTCGGGTTTGTGCGCCAATGTAGAAGGATATCTTCTTTAGCTCTTCAGGAGAGTGTCTGGCAGTGGCGTTGCTAAGGTCAGAGATTTTAGGGGTTAAACCCGACCTCCCCCACCCCCCAAATTCTTTGTCATAGATTTTTTTAAAGTAAATGTAACATATAAACTATTTAATTCATATAAACCACAAATTTAAAAACCCCCCTCTGCCCCGATGAAAATAATTTCAGACTGCGCCACTGTCTGGTACGATACAGAGAAAAATTCTATTGTTAACCCGGTAATAAAAGTAAATTTTATGATTGTGTGCAAGCAACGAACCGTTAAGCAAAAGGTAATGCTACTGTCTCAAAGGAAGACAATAAAATAAGGAATTTTTATGACAAGAGGACGAAAAATTATCCTCATTCATGCACTGGTAGATATTTCAGCCACTTTAACTCTATTGACGTGCTTAGGCATGGCCAGTGGCGTTTGTATACAGCCTGTACCAAGTTAAGTGCGCACTATTGCTAACTTTTTTATTATTGTAGATACAAAGTCGCTTAAATTAGCAAAGTAGTAGCATTTTTTCTGCTGGTTAAGATGGTGAGAACAGAAAAACAATTGAACATAGGGTTTTCAAATAAATGAGAAAAATGACATTTTTTTAAACGGAACACCCTGTATATTTTTGACTGCAAGGTTTGTAAATTATTTACAGAACAAAAAAGTTTATATGCACTATTGGCCTAAAACTGGAAATAACCGAATTATTACCATATTTATTTTTTAGACAAGTTGGCTGTGTCTTCTTGAAATAAAACTCAAATATCTCCTTATTATTTTATTTAAATGAAATAAATGAAAACACACAACCTACATTAAATGTTAAAAGACATTTCCGTTTTGTTCGATACATTTTCTGGCATTCTTTAATACTTTTAAAACTGTTCTGCCATCGATAGATGCTATAATGCGTCTGATGCCATCTTGAAGTTCGTCCAGGTTCGCATATTTCCTTTTATAGACGTTGTCTTTGACATAACCCCAAAAGTAAAAGAATAATGGAGTTATGTCAGGAGATCTTGGGGGCAAACGTATAGGACCATTTGTTGCTATCCACCTATCTTGGAAAAGTCTTTCTAACAACATTCTCACCTCGTGGAACTGATGGGGAGGAGCTCCATCTTGTTGAAAGTAGATTCGGTTTCGTGCCTCTAAGTTGACATGATGTAAATATTCTTCCAGTAATTCTGACAGCATATCAACATATCTTCGGCCTGTTAAAACGCCATCATAAAAAATAGGGACAATTATTTGGCTGCCTATTAGACCACACCAAACATTAATACTAAATCTTACTTGCGGATTTCTGGGATGAGCAATAAATAGATTTTCTCTAGACCAATAGTGCATGTTTTTACGATTAAACATACCCCTGTTTGAAAAATTCGCTTTATCGCTCCACAATATGTGCGTTAAAAAGTTGATATTTGCCAACACATATCTACAAACAATTGGCAAAAAATTAGTTTAATTTTTAATAACAAACCCGAACAAACACGTTCAGGATACGTTGGACCATATTGTTCTAGTGCTCGGAAACTATTTTTTTTTCAAACAAGATATGCTTCTAACATATCGCATTTTTCTAAATGCGTGAACGCCATTTTATATTATTTTTATAACTAGAGAACATCCAATAACTATTACAACAATTACCAAAAATTCTTGGCTCTTATTGACAGCAGAATAATCTAATGACACATCGAATAAAGCTTTTATTTTGAAAATACACAGCCAACTTGTCTAAAAAATAAATATGGTAATAATTCGGTTATTTTTAGTTTTAGGCCAATAGTACATATGAACTTTTTTGTTCTGTAAATAATTTACAAACCTTGCAGACAAAAATATATAGGGTGTTCCGTTTAAAAAAATGGCATTTTTCTCATTTATTTGAAAACCCTATGTTCAATTGTTTTTCTGTTCTCACCATCTTAATCAGCAGAAAAAATGCTACTACTTTGCTAATTTAACCGACTTTGTATCTACAATAATAAAAAAGTTAGCAATAGTGCACACTTAACTTGGTACAGGCTGTATATCACAAGATTCACAACAAATCCTAACAATACTTGATTTTAAATTCCATATTCCTGTTATAATTGTGACTAAATTTAAAAAAACGTGCGTGATACATCGATGTAAAAATGAACCGCACCTCGCTATAACGATTTTCGGAATTTTCAACATTAAAAACACAATTTCGAATTATTTGCTGATATATCTGGGCAAATATTTATCTACTGCTTACCAGAAACATTTTTATATGAGAGAATTGACACATGTCTGATTAACCGATGTTTCGGTAATATATTTAAGTATATTGGGGGGAATATATTGTATGTATATTGCTCCTATAATTTGCTTATCTCCTAGACCTGTAACGGGAAATATTATGTGTTTAATTAATTAATAGTTTTATGAAAAGTATTAAAAAAAAGTTACAAGCGGAGTCAAAATTAAGAATCTCGACAGCCTTAAACATCGAAGACAGGTTGGTGATTTTACAGCATACATACCTACTTATTTGAACTCACTGCTTTCGTGGGTCTTCTGCAACAATATTGGTTGACTCTGGTGCCAACATAACTGGTTTAAAGAGGCATGGCGGATGGAAGCCATCAAACATAGCTGAAGGATATATTGAAGAATCTCTTAACAATAAGGTTGAGGTGGCAAATAAAATTTTCACATTACAAGATATTCAACAAAATAACCCAGTACGACCTCACATCTTGGCAAAAATGTTTCTCCAATTTTCAATAATTGTACTAACTGTCAAATATAACAAACTAATTTCAAAATGTATTCTGCAATGCATTGAGGTTTTCAAAATATAAATTAATTCCTTATGAACAACGCGATTTCAATCATTTATGTAGAACACTAACAACTGTAAGGTAATAGCATTTCCTTACAGTAAGGAAATTAATATTTCCTAACAGTTATTTTCCGTTACCTAGCAACGACTAGTTTCTTTCAAAAATGTTATCAAAAATATCAATATTTCCACGATTTTCGAAAAAATATATTTTTTGAGTATATTCATTTTAAAATGCGAATAGCATCTTGCCTGTCAGACTGACACACTTATGTGCAACAAGATGTTATTTCCGCGACAATAAAATACATTTTCGGTTTCAGACGGTTTCCTTATGTTCAGTCTATTTCCTCGCGAAGACATTAAATCCCTAGGGATGAAGGGTTCTTTCAACGGGATTCCTAAAATATAAAATAGCAGAGATGAAGGTCAAAAATCTTATACGACCGCCCATCGGGAACTTTATGGGTATTAAAAGCTTTTAAAATAAATAAGGAATACGAGTGTGACAAACTTGCAGCCGAAAATGGACATATAGTGTTAGTAGTGATAGTTAGTGCGTTCAACGCCAATCTCCACACACCCTACTGCGCAGGCGCGTCATGTGTCATCTGTCATCTGTCATGTCATCTGTCATCTGTCAAGTCATCTGTCATCTGTCATGTCATGTGTCATCTGTCATGGCCCTAACTACCAGTGGCCCTAACTACCAGTGGCTCTAACTACCAGGGGCCCTAACTACCAGGGGGCCCTAACTACCATGGATACTAGTGGCCGTGTATGTTCTCTGTGGCAGGAACCCAAAGCCGCGTCTGTGACGTCATAGCTCTCCAAATGATGACGTTGATGGCCCGCGCGTTTAAACCTGAAAAAAAGTTCCGGCTGCAAGGCTCGAACCGCCGACCTCTAGATTGGTAGCCGTGGGTCATACCATTGAGCCGTCGCAACAATTGATATATTTTCCGCAACTATGCGTACCGATGCCGCTTAATTAAACAACAAATTTGCCAAAAAAATATATTTATTTCACAATATTACACATATGGTTTCTAGTAATGGTGACTACACAATTTGTTAATAATATTAAACAAGTTATGGATATAAATACTACTAAACTATAAATATTGTTAGAATGTTCCATGGGCGGATCTGGGTGGGTACTTTCGCTGCCATAGGTCTTCCAAGGAGTTTCTCCAACGGTGGAATCTCTAAAGACAAACTTGATCTTATATCGAAGAAAAGCATCAGAGGATACGTTTGCGGCAAAAACAGGAATCTGTCTATTAAACAGCATCTCATAACGCATCTTCACCCATGTATTATTCGGGGACTCGACCATTACCGATGCGTCCATGACATTTGGGGGCATGTAAACATAAAATACATTTTGAACGAGCGCCACCAGGATGATATAAGATGAACTTAACACGGCCATTGCTGGAGAATAACTGATCTATAATAATTTCTTTGCAGCTCTTATAGCATCATAGCTATTATAAAGAACAGATATAAATATTAGCAGAAAAACAATTAGATAGAAATAACCGGGGATATAACGATCTGGTTTTATCTCATTTGCTTTAAACTGTCTACATTTCCATAATATTTTTGCAAAATAGCAATCCCCGGAATACTTGTAGTGGTCCGCAAGGGGATCGTCTCCTTTTTTCCATCCGCTAAATTCACAATGACAAAAAGCGCATCTTACAATGTCGGAATGTTGGGTGTAATAAAATCCAGCACGCGCCAAATCTTCAGGACAGACTTTCTTACGCCACCCTGTATATGTAATTAATCTATCTTCAAAATTATACATGGTGCCAAGCCCATCATCAGCACAATCTAAACAATCCGCGCTATACATGATGTCGCCAAAGCCGCTTCAACTATACTAAGTAATAAAACACAAAATTCATTATTTATACATTTATTAAACATCAGAATTCATATACAATTTATCAAAATCATCTAGAACTTTCTGCGGGTAATAATATACTAGCTCCAAGATATAAGACCTGGTATTCGTATAGTAAGTACGAATACAGTTTTTTAGGTTATCAATAAAACCATCATCCATATCACTTACATAAGATAAAATCCTTTCATAATTAGCTTTAATATCCAGTTCCCCCAGCAATCTTAACTTATAACTAATCAAATCTCGAATGTTAAATACAGAATCGAGATCAGTACAACAAAAACATAAAGTAATATCATCACACTTGAGTTTTATAATTTTTTCACCTAAAAGAAGCACAGAAGACATAGTGAAATGCTCGTCTGTAGACACCATGTCAGCACCACCAGAACCAGTCGATATATTTTCAGCCATTTCCAAAAATTCCTGCCAGCTAGTAGTAGTAAATGAGGCGGACACTTGATCTTCGGGTAAATTCAACAGCGTATATGTCAGCCGAACGCTTGGAACCAGCCCCCGAGCAACGCTCACCCCTACAGCTACCTTGAAATTACCGGCAGGATAACATACTTCATTTAAAAACCGTCGTTCATTTCTAATATCGTTCTTACTTCTCAGCAACATACTATTGAGATAGTTCTCGAATGGTGATGAAGACTCACTAAGCTCGTCGGAGAAGGCAGGTTCAGACATGATTGGAACGAAACTGACGGCAGATGGGATATATATCAACTATACCCCCACCCCTCAGTTAATTTTATTAATGTTAAGTTCCAAGAACAGGAGCTTAGATAAAGCCCACCCGCTCCCCATCTCGCTAAATTCCGACGCTTTTTTGAGTAAAACATGCATATATTCAGTATAAAAATCTTGTAAATTACTATTCTGTACAATGTGGCCATATTTGGAGTTGAACGATTTGATATCTGAATCCATAGACGTGCCTAATAAATAGAGCCCATATAATTCCATATTAACACTAATCTGACTATGAATAGTCAAGGCATTCTCCAACAAGTCAATTACTTTATCCCTCACTCCTTCTAAATATAGCTTAACATCAGACACGTGATGACTCGATATGTGATACGTAACAAACCGGTTCTTAAAAGCCGCTTGAACAAGTTTCACGCCAGAATCAAAATCCACACTACAATTCTGCTTATGTTTAGTGGTACGACTATGATGACTAAGCGATTTAACCACACAGTCACACTCAGTGCAATGCGTCATGATGACTGATTAAAATTACCGAAATTAGATATATTTAAACAACGTCTTTTGATACGTCTATCCAGCTGTTATGTGACGCATCAAACCCCACCCATTTGACATACATCTTTCTACCCTTCTTACGCAAAATCTGCTCGATAAGAAATACATCTGGCTGGTTAGTTTTTTGCAGTTCTTCTTCATAAAAACCGCCACTGATTGGATGGCCATGCATATCTTCTAATAAATATGTTGTAGGAGCAGTAATTTTTACTTTTAAAATTTTAAATAATTCAGCCGTCCAATTAGGCACATATCCTTTTTCAAACACGTGTTTAGCTTTACTTATCCGAACGATATCCCCCACTTTAAATTTCTGCCTGCCAACAACCTTGAGATTGGTGTAAGCTGATTTTAATAATTTTTGTTCATTATTCTTAGAAACATTCTTTGGCTTCATTTTGGTTGTGGAATGTGTCGTATTATTATATGTATTTACAACATGTTCCAACAAGTCTATCCATTTATGATTGCCGTTCAAGGTAAACAACTTAAACAGCTTTTCCTTGATTGTTCGAATTACACGCTCGGCAATAGATGCTTTTAAAATACTAAATGTGCTGTAATGATGGATGCCATGTTTCTTCATGAGAGCTTGAAAATTAGAGTTGTAATATTCCTTTCCATTATCTGTAACTAACCTTTTCGGAATTCTCTTAGACTGCGCGAGTATCTGGGCCATAGCATTAGTCACATCTTTGGCATTTTTAGACTTTATAGGCCGCGCCCATAAATATTTCGAAAAACAATCAATAACAACCAATATATACTTAAACCCCCTATTTTCACGAGAATACTGATCAAGCTGCGCAAGATCAGAGGCAAAAGTATCATCTAGGCCATATTGAATAAATCTGCGCCGTTTAAATTTTGTTCTGGCGGGCTTATGCAGCTCATTAACAACCTGTTCTCTCGCTTTAGTAATACTCGCCGCCATTTTCAAACATGTAATAAAAACTAATCACTATGCAGATGCTTTTATATCTTACTTCTATCAACCCTCTGTTTCAATTTATTAACATTTGTATTTATTTTTTTAACATCATCAGTAATAGGCTTAATAGACTGTTTAACAGTAGTAGTTATATACCCCTTTAGAATATTTTCAAGGTTATCAAATTGCTTAGATACCTGCACTATAGATGCTTGATGTGTAGTACGAATCTCATGAAGTTGTTTTCTAAATTCCATATCTAATTTCAAAATCTCGCTCTTCAACTTATCATCAGCAAGTTTAAGCGAAATTTTATAATCCGACATTTCCTTATTTAAAATAGTCATATGATCACGCATTTGCGCAGATATTAATTCCGTATTAGCCTTACTAGAATTCGTCAATTCATTCTTAACTCTATCAATAGAGTTGTAGGCATCTTGCATTCTAACCGCAACCAAATGATTAAGACTAGCCGAAAGAGAACTTATTGAATCATCTATAAATTTTTTATTCGCAGCATCAGAGCCATCTGTAGGAAGCTTTACGTTTACAAGTTTATGATCGCGAATATTATAGTCACCATCTTTATTAACGGGTATTTGATTAGGAGCTCTCCTTATACCTTTTTGACGTGTCGGCAGGGCACGTCCAAACTTGTTCATGGCTAAGCTGATACTAAGACGAGAGGTGGTATATAACTATTTATAAAACTCAATTATCCCCAACCGCTCCAGCTCATGCAAAATATTCATAATTTCATTTAGGTTGTTGGTGTTGCCAGCCTGGCGAGATGCATGTAGCTTTCTAAAACGATCTACCAACTCGTTAATATCATCGTAATATACAAACTCTTTCGGGGCCTCGTCGTATTGTAGCAAAGCCTGCCCTGTTCTCCCAGAGTTTAATCTAGTCGTTCTGCTAGGCACTGATGACGTGGATTTAGAGGCTCTAGGAGTTGATGAAGACGGTGATGATAATTTAGATGCGGTGCTTAGAAGTGGTTTAACAATTGTCGTATATTTATGCGATTTATCCCCCTTTATTGCGCCACTATCCTTCCGATATAGACTTGTACGTTTCAGAATATCCCCATATTGTACTGTATCGGCTCTAGTATGATATTGAGGTACCTTTAAAAATAACAAATCATACAAGCCACGAGTACCCTTATACGTAACATCTCCTACTTGTATATCACCACTCGGCAAAAAGTCTATTCGCTCGGATCCCAATTGCCAAGCATCATTATCTGAATTATATGATACTCCTTTAGCATCTATCGATGAAGAGTTATCCCAATATTTTTTTAAATAACTCTGAGCAATCGGGGGATATTGTGCGATAAACTCATTTACAACCTCGGGCTTGTTAAGTAATGCAGTGAAATCCTCTTGTACTTCGCGGAATGAAGGATACGATGACTCATCAGTAAACACGTCATCCTCGGCATCGCCATAGTGCGTCTCATCTGCTAGAAAGCTAGGTTGCTTTACTTCTCGGGGTTCTATCTTTTGTGGCTCAATCTTTATGAGAGGCACATCCTCTGTTTTAATCTTGCGTTTACGAGTCTGTTTTTCAACAGAAGCTTCCACAAGTTTATTTAACGGATCGGTAATAGGTGTTAGAAATTTATTTAGTGCATCGTCTTCTTCACCACGCTCCAACTTTAATGCCAAGTATTTTTTCCGTATAACATTTGCGGTATTAATAATGCGTTGCTTAACATCCTTATCGAGGCCACTCAAATTAGAAGCCATGATATACAACTATACCACTATAACAACCAATAACCCGACCGAACCGCTATAACAATCCACTGATCCACTGATCCACTGATCCGGTGGTTGTAATGATCCACTGATCCACTGATCCACTGATCCGGTGGTTGTAATGATCCACTGATCCACTGATCCACTGATCCGGTGGTTGTAATGATCCACTGATCCACTGATCCACTGATCCGGTGGTTGTAATGATCCACTGATCCACTGATCCACTGATCCGGTGGTTGTAATGATCCACTGATCCGGTGGTTGTAATGATCCGCTGATCCGTGGTTACAATGATCCGTGGTTACAATGATCCGTGGTTACAATGATCCACTGATCCACCGATCCGTGGTTACAATGATCCGTGGTTACAATGATCCGTGGTTACAATGATCCGTGGTTACAATGATCCCTGATCCACATAGAAACAGGATATGTATGATTAAATACGTCCGCCCTCTATGACGACAAGTGATAGACTAATGTATTATAATTAGGGGATTAAATATATATCAAACTTGTTCCTATATCGACCTTTATCAATATCACTGTCTTTGACCAGAACTAAAAACCCATGCTTGTCTTTCCAACATGTGGAACATAGCCGTTTAAAAGCTTCAAAGGACATGTCGGTATTTACATGATCGGTATATACATGCTTCAAATTCAAATCATCCTGTTTAAATAGAATTAATACGTTGGCATTGTCGCGAACCAGCTGTTTGGGAATTTTTGAATATGTTTGCGTTAAATAAAACGAATCGATATCATGGTGTCTGCCCATACAGAAATAATTGCGTATTTTATCCTGTTTCTCACAGGCAACATCGTCAAATATAATAATAGAATGAGGTTTAGCGCTAGAAGGATCTAGAACATCGTCATTATCGCTGTACCCGAAATATCCAAGACGGGCCTGTTTTAATGTTTTCTGCAGAAATACATATTTGTCCTGCTGTAGAGATTTTGAATATACGTATACATTCTCAAATTTCAAGCCATTTTCATCAGCCAATAAACTTATCATAACAGCAGTTTTACCACACGAACTGGGTCCGCATATTATTGCCCTAATGGTTGAGGGTAAAACAGCACTATGTTTATTCGGATTTTGCTGGGTCCCCATATTGAAATCATGTATTTGAATTGAACGTTTCTGCTTTTCTTGACGCATCTTTCTATAAGTACCACTCTGCATTCATTCGCAACTACATTAGTAATGCAGACGTCACAGGGTGCAGGTGTGTTAAATAGTATCATCAATAAATTACCAGTCGAACTTCATCTACCCGGTTATTCTTATTGCGGCCCTGGTACAAAGCTTCAAGAACGTTTAGCTCGCGGAGATAAACCCAAGAATAAATTGGATAGTTATTGCAAAGATCACGACATTGAATACGCAAAGTCCAAAGACTTGAACCATCGGCATCAAGCCGATCAGGTGTTGGAAAACAAAGCTTGGAAACGAGTCAAAGCCAGCGATTCGAGTCTTGGTGAGCGAACCTCTGCGTGGTTAGTAACAAACATCATGAAGGTCAAGCGTAAGTTGGGTGCAGGATGCAAGAAGCATGAATTATGTAAGCTTATTAGACCGCTAAAGAAACATGGTTCTGGTAGTGATAAAAAGGCGTTGAGTGGTATGCTCAAAGCTGCACGCATCAAAGTTAAGAAGCTAGGCGGAAAAAGAAAAATCAAAATACCTAGAATCATACCCCTGCCAAAACAAGGCGGCATCTTGCCTTTGATCCCGATATTCGCTGGGCTTAGCGCCCTCGGGGCATTAAGCAGCGGGGCTGCAGGAATTTCAAAGGCGGTTAATGATGTACAGAATGCTAAAGCCAAGTTGAAAGAATCACAGCGTCATAATGAAACAATGGAAGCCATCGCCTTGGGCAAGAAGGGGGATGGGCTGTATTTGAAAAAACACAAGACCGGATATGGATTGTTTTTACGTAAAATGCCAAAAAACTGTCAATAAAGCTGCCCAAACGTCCTTTATCCGATCAAGATATTAAATCATATGTAAAACGTCTAAAGATCCCTAATTTTAGAGGTGTATTTATGCGAGATACTTTGCCAAAATCACCGAAACATACAGAGAGTGGCGTTTTAAATTTAGATGGATACAAAGGAGATGGTACACACTGGGTAGCTTACAAGAAGAAAGGAGATAGAGTTGTTTATTTTGATAGTTTTGGCAACTTGAAGCCGCCAAAAGAATTTGTAGAGTATATGAAAAATTATAAAATTTATTTCAACTATGATCAATATCAGGATTATGGTACGATAAATTGCGGCCATCTGGCGTTGACGTTTCTCGTTAATTCATTATAAATTGCAATGACGTCATTAGCCATCATCAGTCATGTCTCAAACATTCACTTTAAAGGGTCGTTCTCACCGGCTTGAAGCATACTTTGTGCCGCCTATAGAACTAGACTCGAGATTTGATTACTCTCTGGCATTAATATCTCTAAATACGTGGAATACCATACCAAATATAGAACCTGGTCGTAATAAGGTTTATTATACAATCAACGGCAAGGAGCAAGTTTTAAAAATACCAACCGGTTCTTACGAGTTGGAGGATATAGAGTACTATTTACAAGGTCAGCTTGCTGGTGCTGAATTATCGGATGCTGAACGTAAAGAAATCCTATCACTTCGAGCTAATAACAATACCTTAAAGTGCGAGCTGCAGAGTATCTACAATATAAATTTCAAGCCAAAGGATAGCATTGCTCAGTTATTAGGGTTCTCTCCTCAAGTGCTGACGGCTGGTCAATTTCATGAATCTGACTTACCAGTTGAAATTATACAAGTGGTTACTATTAGGGTTGAGTGCAACATTATTTCTGGTTCTTACTATACAAATAATCCGGCGCATACTTTATACGAATTTTCTCCAACTGTTGACCCCGGATATAGTATTAATATAGAACCCCGAAATCTTATTTATCTACCTGTCAACGACAAAAATATATATAATATTACTCTAACGCTATTGGATCAAGATTCGAGGCCGGTTAATTTCAGAGGTGAAGAAGTTGTAATCAGATTAGAACTGAGACGAAATGGGCTTAGTCTTTAATAGTTATTTAACTACATCTACTCCTTCTCCAGACTCATTCTGTAATCAGAAGCCAAAGAGAACACTCGCGCTTGTCAATATTATTTTTTTACAGTCCGCGAGCAGTCTATATAACTATCATGTCAGAAAAACTTCAGCTATTTAACCCCATTAAAAGCGATGAGTCAATCATGCGCGAAGAATGGCATACTTATCATCCTTTCACCAAGTCTTTTAATAACAACGACGAAATCGAGATTGTCATCAATCAACAAGATGTATTTTTAGACATGAGCGAAGCTCAGCTTTATATCGAAGGGTCGTTTAAAGCAGAGGATACAGCTGGCAAGACTGGTGACTGTACATTAACCAATAATGCTGCAGCCTTTATTTTTGACAGCATGTCGTATGAAGTGAATGGTAAAGAGATTGAAAAAGTTCGCGATCCTGGCATAGTTAGCGCCGTTAAAAACCTGCTATGCTTAAACGATGCAGAAAGCCGCGCTTTAGATATTGCCGGTTGGAATTGGCCTAGCGGTACTATAAAAACATTGGATGAAACTAGTAAAGAATTCAACTTTCGCATTCCGCTACACATGCTGTTTGGGGTGTTTACCGATTACAAGAATGTTCTGATGGGTAAACAGAAGCTTAGACTGGTTCGAGCTCGTCACGATGAAAATTGCTACAAGTCAACTGGTGACAAAAAGGCGGCGATTACGCTAAAGACTGTTGAATTGAAGGTTAAGCACATTTATCCTAGTGACGCAGTTAAACTTAGGCTTTTGGATGACATTGCAAAAAATAAGCCTATATTTATACCGTTTAGAACGTGGGAGATTCACGAGCTTCCTGCTTTGAGAACGACAAAGAGAGATATTTGGACTGTAAAGACGATGACAGAGAGGGCAAGATATGTTATTGTATTTTTTATGAAAAATCGCAAAGATAACTACAAGTCAGATTGCTGTTATTTTGATAACTTAAATATTACCGATGTCAAGTTACATCTAAACTCTGAGATATACCCCTATGAGGCTCTAAATTTAGATTTTGCCAATCGCCAATATTCAGAAGTCTATAAGATGTATACAGACTTTCAAAAATCTTATTTAGGCAAGCCGCTAAGCGAGCCTATTTTAGACTTTACGACTTTTGCTAGTAGGGCCCTATTTGTTATTGATTGTACCAAGCAAAATGAATCTCTAAGGAGCACCGCTATTGATGTCAAGTTGGAGTTTCAGAGTTCTTCTAATTTTTCCAACGATTCACGAGCGTTTTGTATTATTATTCACGATCGTGTCCTTGAGTACCAGGCTTTGACCGGCCAGGTGAGAGAACTATTGTAGTTCCAACCCTTGTAAGATGAAGTTTGCTGTAGTCGACGTCCAGGGATTCCAGGTACCAGAATTTCAAGCTAAAGAACTAGCCATTTATGATGGAAAACACATGAAGAGTTACCTGTTTAAACCTACTACCCCATTTCATACCTTGAGTGATGATTGCAAGAAGCAGGTATTATTCCTACATAGAAACCATCATGGCCTCTTTTATAATTATGGCGTGACCGATTACAGCGACCTCTACACAATCATCAGCAACGATTTGCGAGACGTGGACCAGATATATGTCAAGGGTCACATAAAGAAGAGCTTTTTAGACGAAATTTATTCTCAATGTAGTAATAAGCCACATGTTGTTAATTTAGAATCAAGTATCAATGCGCCAAAACTCTCTAAAGACGTAACCACATGTTCTAACCATGATCTAGAAGTTTGTAATTGTAGTATTAGGAATGCCTATATGCTGTATGATTATATTTATGATTTTTTACCAAAATAAATAATTGAAAATGTCACGTGTGTTTTAATATAGCGTTCTAATAATATTTAATCATTTGCCCTCGAGCTTGTGATGACATCGGTCAAGTTGCAAGAGCACCTACGTAATATACATAACCTCAAAAAAGATATAAAGTGCTACGAAGATTATCGGTTTATATCACGTGGTTTTTTAAACCTCTCCATGACTTCTGACAAGGTGTGCCCTAGGACTGTGGAAGCCCCGCCCCTTTGCAGAATTAGGCCAAACAGAGTATATGAAATTGATGGCTATATAACCGTCATATTTAAAAACACTGAAGTAGTAGTGGATACTATTGGATATGGAAAGATTTATTTCACTAGTGTGGAATTTGAAGAATTTTTAAGCAATTTCGATTGTTTCAACACTCACTGGGTTGACATATTTATGATTATTGGAAAGTATACCTTGGTGTTTCATCGCAATGCAGAAAAACGAAGCCTAAAATTCGAAGAGGCGGACACAGACAAGTACCTGTTTCGATGGACCGATAAATTAATTAGTTTATTTGCACAACATATGTATCAATTGTATAAACTAAATACTGAATATTATTCCATAAAATATTGAACTGTTGTTTTATTTATAGGGTATAGGCGGGTAAATAAAACAATTTGGGTATGTGGGGTAAAACATTTATTTAACACACATTTATATAAAAATATTTAGAAATAATCAAACACAATTTGGGAAATGTGGGGTAAAACATTTATTTAACGCACATTTATATAAAAATAATCAGTCTTATAGAGGGTACAATACTTGAACTATAATATATAACTATACGTGTAAAGGGCGCTATACTTTATAATAAATTCTTAAACTATAATAAATAACCTAATATCACAGCCTCTAACACCACCTAAAGAAATTGAAGCAATCAGTCTTGCCTTGGAATTTCCAAGGTCTCCTTATATAATGCTATATCCTGGTGACCCCAAGCAAGCGTGTTCTCAAGGTCTCCGGGTATAAGGTAGCGCTTATCGTCCGCGTATGATAGCGCTACCTTATTTTTAAGTTCCACATGCATATCATGTGAATGTGAGCGGAAAGTATTCATCTCTCGAAATATTCTGGTCCCTACTACGTTAACTGCTTTTTTATAGTCTTCAACTGATAGTTGGGATTTTGTAACGTAGTCGGGGACGCCTTTTGCTTTTTTTGTACATTCCCCCTCTACATTCACACAATATGCTTTAGCCCCGGTCCCATAGAAATCCCATATAATTTTTCCTGCGTACTCATCTTTCATTTTTCCCAATATAGATTGGTTTACAGGAACATTATGTGAGTTATCTGGAGAATAGTTTGAGGTATCGAACATATCTAAATTTTCTGCTATATCATCATAAAAATTTTCTGTTGTTACATTTAGAATGAGGGAGTCAGTATCCGTGTATAGCAAGACCGCGTTGTTGCCATATTTAGGCTTAATATAACCGTACAAAAAGTCGTACATAATAATCTTGGATAACTCCAAGATTCCAAACCCTGCGTATATGGGTTTATTATATACTACTTTTTGTTTGTGCATCTGGATAGATACCAGGTTCTCGCTATAGATTGTGCGGTCCTTGAAATGAGGTTTCGCGATCAACGCCCCAGCACCGAGCCTCCTACCAATATTTTCCCAATGGGACACTAATTTAACGTCTACCCGTTTCTCCACATTCTCCATTGTCTTTCCAAACACAGAATTGTTCATAAGCTTGAAAAAGTCCTTTTCAAACTTATTTTTTGCTTGATTGCGCAACCCTGTGTTTAGGTCGATGTATGGTTTAAGCCACGGTGATTGGTCGAAAGATATGACGCGGTGAATTTTAGTTAGCTTAAGGCCATAATTTAAAGCTTGTTGCAAATTTTGATAATGAATAATATATTTCGTTTTCTTAAAAAAGTTTGGGATTAATTTTGTTATTTTCGGAAATTTGGACTCTGGTGGCGCAATGGATTCTGGACAAAAGGGTAGCTCATTATGCGAATAATGCAAATCTTCCGGGTATGTTAAATCGACTTCTAAGACGTAGCCTGTTTGTGAATCAGGTGCGATGTTCATATAATCTAAATTTTGAATTTCGATTTCGTCTAACCATTTAAAGTTCCCTGTGGGTAAATATTGAGACATGGCTGCACCGTATAAATTTGTTGCATCCAAGTATAAAATGTAGGAGGTGGGTTTTGAAGCGTCGTATGTGGGTATAAATTTATTATTCGCAATAGCTTTTCTTACACTACACTGACTGACTCCGCCACGAATCCCGTGTTTAAAAAAGTGTACCATATCTAGATCGGTCAGTAGCTCAAGATTTATGGATGTATATTTAAGTGCGGATTCCATCGACAATCCTGGACACGTGAAAAATTGGCTTGGGTCAAGGCCGTATGTAGATATGCACACATTTCTAAAGCTTTCAAACACATCTGTCAAAATTAATACGTCGGATTTTAAATAAATGTCTGAATATTCGCCTAAAGTTTTGCATTTAAATAGATCCCATACCTTCAACGCACGCTTGTAATCATCTTCAGTAATATGCTCGTTTTTAAGTTTATTAAAAAAGCCTTCATGTGATGGCAGCACTGTATCGTCTAATTTTGAAGTATGATCCACGTAGTTATACGGGAAGACACCCTTCTGCCGAATAAGTTTAAATTTTTCCTCGTCAGGGAAATATTTACGTACGGCCCTGCATTGCTCGGGCTTTAAATTTTGACTTAATTTATCCAAGCCTGTGGCCATAAATCGGAAACTATCTAAAAACCGTAATTTTAAAAATACCTGTCGTTGTTTCCCATCCTCTTCGATGCTATCCACCAATATATGTTTACTAAAGGAAATATATTTTTCCTTATTTTGGGGGATAACATCAATCTTTTCTTCGTCAGACGCCAATTCCTTGACAAAGAGATGGGAATCGAACCCAGACATGTTATGAAAAAAGATCGGTATGAATGTCGGAATTTTGAAATTTAAATTACATACAGAATGAGATGGACCCCGATACAGCCCTGTAAGATGATCATGGTCATGAACACGCATGTCTTCTATATTAAACGGCTTTTCGCAAATATGGCAATGTGTTGCGGTCTGATGCGCATGTTCTTGATCAGCAGTTATAGGGATCATGGGTACTATTTTCTTCAAAAAGCGATTATATATTGATTTACAATCAGCATCTAATCGTTTTACAAATTCTTTATGTGCGTCAGGACCTCTATAACATTGATAATTTGAATGCGCGTCATCAAAGTCACATTTAATATAGTAGGCAAACGAGTATGGAACGTGTTTATGCGTGCGTACTGTATATGACGTATCAGGGTCTCTCCCACTTTGTTCTGTTGGCAATGGTTCTAAAACTGTTTCGAAATCCGCGTAAACAACAAAAGGTACTTTTAATTTCTTTTCAAAGTTTGTAAATTTAAAAATATTCTCAGGTATTTCTTCCCCGTATTTATTCTTTTTTAAATCAGTAGTCGGTACTTTGGCCATAACGTGGCCACAATCGTGTTCTTGATGAGATTTTAACTTCAACTCGGAATAGAAATACGTTAAACAGCCATCACATAAATACTTTGCAGCATTATGTTTGGATAATTGCCTTGAGATCAGACGAGATAAACTTCTTATTAAACAGTAATGAGTATTTTCATTATCATCACTGATTACTAACAAATTTACATGTCTTTCATTGCGAGATTTAGTAAAATATAAGGGACCTACGACATCAATACTATTTTTACCATTGTCGTAGTTTCGCTCTAAACCATAGACATTGATAGAAATATTATTCTGCCGTTCAAACTTTGAAATATCTTTCATTTGTATTGGAAATTCCATACCTGTAAAGTCCAGCTCGTTCTCAAAAGGCAGATAGTTCACGACTCTATTTGCATTTTGAGTCCAATGTACTGGATGCAGGGCAGCCAAGACTGACCACATGAAACATTTTTGGTCCGTGTTTTGAATGTTCAAAACAGCTTTCCTTGCTTCAATTTCTTTAGGCAACGGAAGGTAAGATGATGGCGTTAGAGGCTTGATTTTGCTAATTCCTATTTCTAAGTGGAGGAGTTGCTGAAGCGCCCACCCTGTAACAATAGAAATAATTTGAATAAACACAGCTAATTTTTCGCATTATTATATACTTACCACTATCCTTTTCCGAGAACTCTGAATATTTGCGGTCTAGGATAGCACTGAACTGCCCAAACAACTCCTCCAGATCCGTTGTCCCATTCACCATGGTGTGCCTGGTGTTGAAGGATTTTGTCTCCACCGACTCGCTCGTCTGCAGGAGGAAGCGGCCGAAAAGCTCCACACCGACCTTGAGCTGCTCGTATTTTGTAACAATACTCCCCACCAACCTGAGGAATTTTTCCCTAAGATGTTCTAGGAACTGGGGCACATTGGTGGGGTCTTGGCTCGACTTCAGTCGGTAGGTAGCAATCCGGCTTCGGAACGATGTTTTAATTAGTTCAACACCATCCTCCTGCACCATGCAGCAGTTCTCCCGATGACGTAGGGTCCTTACGTGTGCGGACCATCGGGAGCTGGGAACGTCTATATTACATTCACTGCAGTGCCGCATGGATTCATCTGAAATTTTAAACACTTTTAGAAAATCACCAGTTTTATTTTAATAAAATACTCACCATCTGACGGAGCGAGTCTTGCCCGTTTGGCAATGGCTACTTGGAGAGGGGTGGCTTGTCGTTTAGGGGCTCTATGCTTCTCTTCCTTCTGGTGTTTTTCAAGAGCCCACATCGATGTAAAACTACCCCCGCACACTGGGCATGTTTTCACAGCCTGTCTGCAATCCCCATGTCGTTTGAGGGCGGCATTCCTAGCGAAGGAACGATTGCAGTGCTCGCAGTTGAACATTTTTCCTAAAATCACACACAAGTCCTAATTATTAACACCATTTTTAATCAAATTTTTATAATGAACACGTTTCCTACAATAATATTACATGCATCCCCATATGGCCACCCGGTATTTGTATTGTCGCTTTGGCAGAACGTATAACCTATAAATTACCCTACCTAGATATCATATAATCACAATATACCATATTTTTATTTATAACCTATAAATCTACATACCTGGTAATTATTTTATTTACTTTCACTATAACACCTCGCTTATACTACTAGCTTCAGCTAACTGCTGTATTCAACTGTGCCTCAAGCCCAACACATCCGGTATTTATAGGCGGGTCCCGTAACGCGTCGTTATAGTTCTAGAATTATCTACGTATTGTAATTCTCGGAACATATTGCATCAGCTTTTACCATCGACTAGGCTTGGCTACTGCTCTTGTTGCATCATCTTTCTAGGAATTTGTTACTGGCTTGCTTGACATTGAATATTAATGAGCGCCTATCCCGTGATTATGGCGCCGCGTAGACTATGTTATTTAAAATGATATACTTTCCCCATCATTTTGGGGGGTTTTTGTCGGTTTTGTATAGGACCATTATCACATAAGTTGCCAAAAGGGCCTTTTTCATACAAGTCCCGTTTTTGAAAGACCCGGGGTGGGCGGACTGCCGAAGGCACTATTTCCGCTATTTGCGCAGATTTTTGGCTTATAGTTTCCGAGAAACCTCAATTTTGACCTATTGCGCATGATGTCAAATGGGCCGTACTTTTTTTTACGGATTTAGGGTTTGTGAGGGGTGCTTACATTGCCTCTAATGTTAGTTTTGACAAAGATCATCCCAGACCCGAGATATAGGGCCTATCTTTTTAATGATTGTGTTCCTAGCATTTTAATGGTTTTGATCGTTTTATGCATGGCAGTATAGATTTACGTGCTGGGGACTAGTGCTTAGCATTGAATAAACCAATTGTTAGCAATGCCTTCTACACTTTGTAGTATTATCTTGAATCCAATAGTTGTTTTATTCAATAATAACACCTTCTATGTTTCTTCGTATTAGCACAATATATGACTACCTACTGTTAAAGGGACTTGAACGCAAATATAGTGAACTTGCCTATATTCTAACAGCGTTTATATTGATATAACAGTAACCATTACATATTATTAGCCATCTTCTATAAGCCAATAATTAATACACAATGCCATCTGTCTATTTATAGTTCTATACCCATAGTTACTTTATTCAATAATAACACCTTTTATGTTTACTACCGTATTAGCACAATATATGACTGCCTACTGTTGAAGGGTCTTGAACGCAAATATAGTGAACTTGTATATATTCTAACAGCATTTATATTGATATAACGACCACCATTACTTATTATTAAGCATCTTCTTGACAATTTGGTTAATTAAGCGCGTGCAGCGGTATTATCCGTATGTCTATTTGCTAAATTATATCAATTGCCGCGGGTGGCTCAATGGTATGACTCCCGACTATCAATCTAGAGGTCGGCGGTTCGAGCCTAGCAGCCGGAACTTTTTTTCAGGTTTAAACGCGCGGGTCCCCCCTCTACGTCATCATTTGGAGATGTCACAAAGAACACACGCGGCTTTGGGTTCCTGTCACACAGAAGTGTTAGACGCGGTTGGCACAGAGAACATACGCGGCCACTAGTACACATGGTAGTTAGGGCCACTGGTAGTTAGGGCCACTGGTAGTTAGGGGCCACTGGTAGTTGGGGCCACTGGTAGTTAGGGCCACTGGTAGATGACAGATGACACATGACGTGACAGATGACACATGACATGACAGATGACAGATGACACACGACGCGCCTGCGCAGTAGGGTGTGAGTAAAGTGGCGTTGAACATCCCATCTATCACTACTAGTGTTGCGTCTTCCTCCGTACTATTGTATATTCAATCCTATTGAGCTAATATGTCACCAATTAAAATCCAATATTAGGAGAAATAATATTTCTCCTACATTAAATCACTTTTTTGGTACTTGACTGTGACTTCTGAATCTTGAACTTAAAACCGTGAAATGAAAATAAGTAGAAATAGAAAAATTCTATTCTTAAATAATAATATTCTTCTTCTTCTTTCTCGTTATATACAATACGCACAAAACGATTAAGAAACCATACGTATTTGCATGAACAAATAGTTTGTTGTAAAGTAAACAGTGTTTAGTTCATCATGGTTATTTTTCAAAATGTATAATTCTACTTTAATCTAGTCTCGTCAACTCGTGGTCTCCAATCAGACCTTCTTTCGATAGAATCCAGTAGCCGAAGAGTATGTTTTGGGTGCAGAGCTCCAGACATGAGAGCAGTACTCTAGTGATGGTCGAATCTGGGCTTTGTATAATGTCAAAAGTTGTTGAGGTGTGTACAACTTTCTGGTTCGGAAGAGTACCCCAAGCTTCTGAGAAGCTATCTTGGCGATTGCCACAACGTGGTTATGCCAAGACATATTTCCTCCCAGATTGACGCTAAGCAAATTAATAGAAGAAGCCAGTGGAATTGCGTGTCCGTCCATAAATATTAAAAACTTACTACTCTATTTTATAGTAAGTCGACTTACTAGGTTCTTGTATCGCACGGCAAACTAGTGTTAATTGCTTAAGGTGGAAATTTTTTTGGAAGCAAATGAGGAAGAAGATAACAATCGGCTAAACAATAAAGACAGTTTGGTATCAATGTGATACCTAATAATAAATAAACTAATGACCTAAACAATATTTTTTGGTAAATCACCAATTTAGGGCACTCAACTCCTCGTTTAGTGTATAAATGGCAAAAATAAAAACAGGGTAGGTGCCATTGCTAATAAATCAAAATTTAAAATTCCAAATAAACATAAAAAGGCAACCAGACGGGAATCACCTCCGGCATCAGCAAATTTACAAAATTAACAAACATGGGCGATGAGGGGTTGAATCGGCCGAGGAATTTTTTTATTGTTTAATTCGCCCTTTGCCGGAATCGGAACAGAAGTGCCATGCCAGTTTTACCGTTGATGAATTCGGATTTGATTTTAGATCGACGCGGTGGAATTTTGCTTATTTGGTTTCGCCGAAATTAGAAATGTTTGAATAAATAATTTCAAAACTCAGTTATTGTGCTTTTAAAGAACGTCTGCAGCCGTCGCGGCGGTTTAACCCCTGGGAGATGATACCCTTAGAACTTTAAATGGGAAGGGGGAACTTTCCAATGATACTACACTTGGAGAGGTACACTGAGCGAAATTTCGAGTTGATATAACTCAAATATGAGTTGTCCTAGACCGAAGCGTGTTGCTAATAGGGGACACAGCCCATACCTCTGAATTACGGCAACCAAATCGAAGAAATTGCATCAACTCACTATTCATAAGTTATGATAGCACAGAAGATGGGTTATTTTATGCGTTGGAATAGCTCACGCCCCACCGTCTTAAATTATTGATGGGCTACCGTAGCTACCAGTATGTGAATTGTGATGCGTTACTAGTCGTGCTGGATTAATTCATGATTCGAGCTATCAAAACTTGACATTTAAGTTGTTCTAGCTTACGATGGTGGCTGGAATAACTCACTCTTTGGGCTAGACTCCAAATTTTGGACTACCAGTACCTAAATTTTGGACTATCGGAACTCAAAATATTTCTTTGATTTAACGCCTGCATATTGTGGACTTCAATTGCCTTTTGTTTTTTCAAGATATGACATTTTTGTTGTAAATTAAAAAAAAATCAAATAAAATGTTTTGGTTAGTTACCGATTTATTATAAATATTTATTCCATCAAATAAAATAGATTTCATCCCTATACTACTTTCAGCTTGTTTTTTTTTAAATGGTCAATGTTTCTGGTATTATGATTGTGTATATCAGTTAATTTTACAAATTTTATACAATATTTATTATTTTGGTTATTAATTGCACAAATTAGTGTACTGATTGATTTACATAAACTATTCAGATCTAGATATCCTCTTGGTTTATATAAATTTGTTGTCGGTTCCAAAAAATGTAGTTCATGAATACATTTTATAATTTTGTTTCGTAGTTTTTTAAAGGGTTTAATATTGTGGCACATACACATCCCCAAACTGATATTAAATATTGAAATTTTGAATAAACCAATGAATAATAAATGTTTTTTAAAAGTATTAAAGGTATATAATCTCGAATTTTATATAATATTCCAATGAGAGGTGATACGCTTTGTCGATGGTTTTCAACATGTTTTCTCCAATTTAAATTTTCGTCTATATATGAGCCTAAAAACTTTACGGATTTTGCATACTTAATTTCGTTTCCATTCAAAATTATTGGTGAAATATTGTTCCCAATTGCACATTTAGAAATAAACGTGAAAGATGACTTTTGAAAGTTTATAGGATTGCAGCCATGAAAGTATAATTTTCAAATCACATTGAATATTGGAAAAAGACTCGCCAAAATATAAAATTGTAGTATCATCCGCAAACAATTTGACATTACCTTTTAGATTTAACTTATAAATTGAATTTATATACAGTATGTCCACGGATGGGGTTTACAAGAGGACAAAAGGACTAAAAATTGAAAGATACGAAAAAAAGTCACTCTTAATAAACGTTTTTGCTTGTCTAGAAAATACGATTCATCATAAGAAACTTCAATTTTTTTATATAGGGTGGGTAAAAACGGCAAAAATGTTATTTTGCTTAAGAGTAAACATACTTTATTTTGAAATATACGAAGAAAAGTGACTGTTTTCTGATGAAAGTACATTTTCAACAAATAGAACCGTTGCAACCCAGCACGTTAGGTATTGGTCTTTAGAAAATCCCGAATTCAGAATTATGAGAAGACAATATTTCACAAAAGTGAACGTGTGGTGGGCGATATCCATCCATGGCATTATAGGGCCATGTTTTTTGATAACACGTGCAATAGATTATCATATTTAGAAATGCTGGATACATTTTTCAATGATGAACTCGAAAATCTACCATTAAATTTTCGACAAGATATGTATTTTCAGGAAGATGGTTGTCCAGCCCATTTCGCTCGTGAGGTTAGAGAATGGTGGTGGATTGGCAGGAATGGCTCAGTTTTGTGGCCCCCAAGAAGTCCCGACTTAACCTTGGCCGATATGTTTTTATGGGGCCGTTTAAAATAAATTGTTTTTGCAACCGCAATACCAAATGATATTGAAGTGCCGAAGGGCAGAATTATCCAGGCTGTCCAATCGATATCTCAGGAAGAAATCAGAATTCTTTCACTTATTTGAGAAAGCAATTAGAAAAATGTGTCGAGTATGGGGGTGGAGTTTCTGAATTATGAAATCGTTATCGTATTCTTTTCATGTTAATAAAAATGTTTGTATTATTATTATTATAATTACTTCATTAAATAAAGACATTGACAACAAGTATCACCTATTCATTATTCAAGTAAAAACGTTTATTAAGAGTGACTTTTTTTCGTATTTTATCAAAATAAAGTATGTTTACTCTCAAGCAAAATAATATTTTTGCAGTTTTTACCCATCCTGTATAAAAAAATTTAAGTTTCTTATGATGAATCGTATTTTCTAGACAAGCAAAAACGGTTATTAAGAGTGGCTTTTTTTCGTATCTTTCAATTTTGTCCTCTTGTAAACCCCATCCGTAGACATACTGTATAGAAGAATTAAAGTAGGTCCTAAAATTGATCCTTGAGGAACACCGCAAGTAATATTTTGTTGAGAACTTGAATAATCGTCAATATAATAGATATAGACCAATGAGTGCGCACCCCCGCATCACAAAGACACCCGCCACCAATGATGTGACATTATCGCGTTAAATTGCGAAAAACCATGGCCAGCAATGACGTTCTCACCGTGCATAATTTCGGCGAGAAATCCGAGAATTATGCTAATTAATAAATCATATATTTACCTCATTCGTTTTATGTATCAACCGTACCTATACGATGGTACGTGTTTATTCTATGCGGCTCATTATAACGATAACAGTTTACTCTACTCTAATTTATTAATTTTTTCCCGAACTGTGAAGGTTATTAACAGCGAATATGTGAACATAAATATTTAGTTTGGTAGAACTCAAATATTTTAATGAAAATATCGTTTTTATTGGAAAATAAACATTTTAGTGTCACCATTTGCATTTTTTTTTCTGGAATCGAATTCGGGAATTAACATTCCACAAATCTGTTTATGGCTTATTACTTTTTTTCTTAAATAGGCTCCTACATCGAAAAAACAGGTTATTAGTAATAAACTAAATTTATTATGGTCTAATAAATGCTTTATTGGATAATGGCGGAATAAATATTTATTTCTGGAAAAGAACTCATGCCTTAACATTGATTAAACATTTGTTTTTATGATCAAACACAAGCACAATAGGAAAAATCCTTTAGGGCACTCTGGTGGTGGTGCGTGTGCGCAAAAAGCGATTCACGTTGGTTTTGAATCGTTGGAGGTTATATTCGTTGGGAAAAGCGACCTCGGGAAGGTCGTTCTATAAGGATGAAGTCCTCCAGATGAACGAATTCTTAAATAATGAAGTTCGAGGAGTACTAAGCTTAAACACATATGGATAGGCGGCAGTGGTTCGTCGTGTATTTCCGCTATTCGCCGCTCTGGGTGGAATTAAGAGGGCAAGGTCAGCCGAGCACTTCCTATTTAATTATCTGTAAAAGAAAGTCAAATCTCCAACCTGTTTTCGACGTTCTAGGCTGTCGTTCATCAGCTCGTGGTCTCCGATCAGACGAATGGCCCTACTTTCGATGGAATCCAGTAGCCGAAGAGTATGTTTGGGTGTAGAGCGCCAGACATCAGAGTAGTACTCTAGTGATGGTCGAATCTGGGCTTTGTATAGTGTCAAAAGTTGTTGAGGTGTGCACAGTTTTTTGGTTCGGAAGAGTACACCAAGTTTGTGAGAAGCTATCTTGACGACTGCCACAACGGGGTTATGCCAAGACATATTTCCTCCCAGATTGACGCCCAGCAAATTAATAGATGAAGCCAGTGGGATTGCCTGTCAGGCCATGACTATATCCGGTGCTGTATGGGGGTCACGACCTCCCCCTCCCCCTCCCCCCCCCCCCCAAGCCAACAGCGGAACACGAAAAATTACATATGTAGTTACCGGTTTGACAGTTTATTGAGGAGTGGGGGGATTTTTTTGGGGGGGGGGGGATTTAACTTAAAGTCCCCCACCTCTCAAGAAACTCCATGCCAAAACGTCCAGACATGAGAGTTACTAAGTTCTCAAAAAACCGCATAAAAATAGCTTCAAAAATAACATAATTATTGAATTTACGCGATTTTTTGTAAAATTAACTCGAGCCAAAATTGCAAATAAACTATCTTTAACGGTCTTGCTTGGACGCTGTGATTATAATTTATCTGCATATTTTTTTGTGAATTAAATAAATTTAGCTGCTTTATTCTGTGGACGAAACTAAATTTAAAAATGATTTTTTTTCATAAATTTTAAAACATAGAATTTTTGCTGTCGATCAGGGTTGATTTTACAGAAAATCGCGTAAATTCAATAATTATGTTATTTTTGTAGCTAATTTTATGCGGTTTTTTAATAACTTAGTAACTTTCATGTCAGGACCGTTTGGCATGGAGTTTTTTTTGAGGAGTGGGGGGAAACTTTTGGGGGGATTTAATTTATATTATATATATTTGTCATTTCGTGTTCCATTGATGGTTTTTTTGGAGGGGGGGGGTCATGACCCCCCTGCATCCGCGTTTGGTATGACCCCCCCTCAAAACGAACTTTGACCCCCCCAAACCGAAGCTCTTATTGTATAAGGTATCATCGGGTGGTCTGGGAAATAATAATTTTTCCATACATTGGTATTTGATATTAATACCACCTGAAAAATATATACTTTTTATTTTTTAAATAAATAGAATTGATAAAAATCTAATCTATATTTTACTAATATTTTTCAACACCGATGGCAAATTGTAAAAGGTTTTTTTTTTAATAGCGCGTAAGAACTTCAAAAATCTGGGGTTTTAACATAAATAGGAGCAATAACCAGGTGCGGAACTACCAGGTATGCAGCAACACTAATTTATTATGTTTAATCCTATCATCAAGAAATGGAGTTCCTACACATCTGCCGATCGCCTTAGATTTTAAGAACCTTTACAATTTTTTTTGTAATAAAAAAGCATACCTATTCGTTTTGCAAATAAGGTAAGTTTTGTCTAGTTTGTGTTGAATAAGTATAGTGTCGCGCAAGCCAAGTGATGAGATCCTCTGAAAGCAGGGCCCCAGGCCCAGACCCACCGGGCCTAGTAGGAAAATAGGTCCTGGATAATGGTTATCGTAACAAGGAATACACAACTACAACGCTTTAAAGTTTTTATGTCACCGTAGGTATTTTTCATTAAATGCAAACTTTCTATTCCTAAACAAATAATTTAAGGAAATCGAATTTAAAATTATTAACTGCTTAGAAACTTTTGGTCAGAAAATTATTAATAAATGGTTAGTCGAATGAAATATGAAAAAATCTCTTAAAATATTTTTTGTTCAGAATATAACAAGATTTAACATGTAAGTCTAAATTAGTTGTGGAAAGAAAAAAACTTTTTTTGCGACTTGTTTAAAGTAACTTCTTATTTTAACCTGCCCTGTATAATATTCTAATTATTCGATCTTATTATGTATTTTTAAATTAATTGTACGAGAACTTATACTTTTGTAAATATTTCCGGGAAATTTGGCTTCAAATTGATTTTAAACAATAAAGTTATTCAGGAAAGAATAGTGTGGTCACTTTTTATGGGTTATGGGTTATGGGTTAGACAACATGAGAATGGTAAATTAGTACAATTCATATTCTTCTGACCGATTCCTACATAGAAAATGAAGCCAATAGAACCACATGAATCTATCTATCGAGGCTGTAATTGCCGCCACTGGCAATAGCTGTTTGAAATATTTTCGATTACTTGCTATGTATACGTACATAAACATTTTATCATACTCAAGTCTGTTTATTTATATTATTATGTATACACGAATAAAAGGTAAATGGAAACTTTATAAACTAAAATTAATTTTGTAAACTAAGATAGAGTTAGATACAAATTTCTATGAGTGACTTAGAAAATAACAAGTCTCAATCATGCTTCAATGTAGACGTTTTGCTCTGTTTACGCGCTCGTTACCGAAATACATGACGGTCTATTTAACCTGAGAAATGCTATATAGATAAATTAAATGGAAATTCATCAACAAACGATGTTCAGAACAAGGATATGCAGTCAACATCCGAAAAAAAATCACATTAGACTACCGTTCGGGTATAGCAGTGCTTCCCTGACTTGCATGGCCCCTGCTTATAAATTATGTATAATCAGATAATCTAGGACCCGTTTTGTCGGAGTATAGCGTTTATCTGTTCAGCATCCGTGTACCCTAAGTGCATGTATGTATGCACATTAGTATTAATATATTATGTAACACAACAGTTCAGAAGCCGCATCATATTTTCAAAATATTATTGTTGTGGTTATATTTCTGAGTAAAGAAGAGAAAATCTCCGAAAGTACTTTAGATATGACTTTCAATTTTTGTATCTGTTGCTAGAAGACAGCAGATAGCGCATAAATCTAAAATAAAACTGAAATAAAAATACTGATACTAAACTTCGCCTCTCTACACTGACAAAAATGCATTTACCAATGTCGTGGGTTACAGGATTGGAGCTACCTCAACCCACCCCTCTATGTTGTTCTAACTGAGCCTACGAATTATCACAAATTATTTAAAAACGCTACAGTAATTCAGGTTCTTTTGGTTCGCCTCAACTCAGAAAGAGATTTTTTATCAACATTTTAAACATATTTGGGATCACCACAATTCCTCATCTTGTAACTATTTTATGAATTACCTGAACTCAGTTTCTGGATTGGGAAAACTTACTAATTGATTATAAAGTGTCGTTTTAACCCGGACGTGCATTATTTTAACCTATTAACAATAAAATTACATTTTTTAAAACGCAATTTCTCGGCGGCGCGTAGCTCAAATTTACAAAACAAAGCGCCATTTTAAAGAGAATTTAATGCCCTTTAAAAAGATGTATCACAACATACCCATTCCCATTTGAAAAAACAAGGACAGTAGCCTGTAGCCAGTAGGGATGAAATTAATAGTGAAACGTGTCCCCCTGAAAACACAAGTTTACGGGTCCGAGTTTTTTTTTTTATTTTCACGTACACAGCCGTAAACCTTGCTGGACTGTTTTCGATGGGCCACCCTGTATAAATGACCACCTTCACGTACTATGCATAATATTAACAAATATTAATTGCCGAAATCACTCAAAAGTATCTACGTACACGTGCAATTAGCAATACGATTAATCTATGTTTAGGGAGCCGAAGGGGGTAGAACCCAAGACGCGGTAATAAGGAAGATGGAATACGTCCCATCAATCCGCTTGTTAGATGCAAAGTTCGCGGAATTCAGCCCCAAAATACCTTTTGTAATTAGATCCGTGTAATTTATCAAGCGAAACAAATTTAACTAAAAACTTGGGCGTAATTCCACCTAAAATATCATAGGATTAGAAAAATCTACATAAAGCCATTTAGACGTATTAGGACGGCAATATTTTGAACTGATTTCTGGGGATTGAACCTGTTATGTCGTTATTTTGCAGACGTTAGCTAGTAAGTCCCTGGTTTCGACAGATTCTTATATACTTTTGTAATAAATTGCAACAATTCCTGCGTAGATTCCTGCAATGTGCTCACAGTTTAATAGCCGGGCCAGTGGAGGACAGCATATATTTCATTAATTAAATTAAATTATTTTTTTGTTAAGATATTCTAATCCTCGGAAGGAAAATAAAAGTTAGGCTATACTGTCGTTAGTTTTGTTGTACAAAAAACACAAGCACTACAGGAAAAATGCTTTAGGGCACTCTGGGAGTGGTGCGTGTGCGCAAAAAGCAATTCACGTTGGTTTTGAATCGTTGGAGGTTATATTCGTTGGGAAAAACGACCTCGGGAAGGCCGTTCCATAAGAATGAAGTCCTCCAGATGAAAGTATTCTTAAATAGTGAAGTTCGAGGAGTACTAAGCTTAATCATATATATGGATGGGCGCCTGTGGTTCAACGTGTATGTCTGATATTCGCCGCTCTGGGCGGAATTAATATGGCAAGGTCAGCCGAGCACTTTCCATGAAAATATCTGTAGAAGAGAGTCTAATCCCCAACCTGTCTCCGATGTTCTAGGCTGTCGAGGTTCTTCGTCAGCTCGTGGTCTCCAATCAGACGAATGGCCCTCCTTTCAATGGAATCCAGTAGCCGAAGAGTATGTTTGGGTGCAAAGCTCCAGACATGAGAGCAGTACTCTAGTGATGGTCGAATCTGGGCTTTGTATAGTGTCAAAAGTTGCTGAGGTGTGTACAACTTTCTGGTTCGAAAGAGTACACCAAGTTTCTGAGAAGCTATCTTGGCGATTGCCACAACGTGGTTATGCCAAGACATATTTCCTCCCAGATTGACGCCCAGCAAATTAATAGATGAAGCCAGTGGGATTGCGTGTCCGTCCATGACTATATCCGGTTCTGTAATGTTAACTTTTCCAGAGAAAACTGCTGCCTGGGATTTTTTAGCGTTAAATTCGACTTGGTTACTGTCACCCGAAGTTGAGGCGTGATACTTCATGCTGTCTGCGAAGATGTGCGTCGGCAGCCGATGTTTGTGCATTCAAAGAGAAAGATGAGATAAGTGTGCTATCGTCAGCAAAACTAAATATCGAATATGAAACGTCTAATTTGTATTCAGCCTAATTTTAATGTTACCAACGCCTAGCGCTTACGGCCTCTAACAGGCCATCCTCAGGGCAAAATACTAAAATAATCAGATACAACTGCGATGAAAGAGGCATTTAAAAAAAAAAAGCCTAAAATCCAAATTTTAGGTTTAAAACATGGAAATTTATTTTGAACTCTGAAATTGGTCAAAATGTCACTTACAATGTTATTCGATGCATGTATCGATATGTATTTATTTGAATTTGACGTCATACGCTTAAATATCATTAGATTAATTTTATTTCTCATGTAGTCCCGCTCTTCGTAGCTTCGCTTGACACCGTTCAAACGAACATAAATTTGTCATTACGGCGGCATGAAACGCTTGGCGTTTTTCGAATAATTTAAGTTAGGTGATGGATCAGACAATAATTAGGAGTAAACATTTGAACAGTCAAGCAAAATAAACCGTGGCAAATATGTACAACGTATGTAAAGAAGAGGGGGATCAATAATTAAATAAAAATTGTTAACTATAGGATAATGTATCGATTAATGTATCGCAATTAAGAATTATATTAAAGTTAAATATAAAAATATAAATAACATATTCTATCTATCTATTTTGTTGCTTTATAATTAATTTTAACAAATTCTGTCGTATCTCTTAGATACGCCACTGATTAAAGGTCAATGTGAAACTTTTCAAGTAAAAGTAAATTGAAAAATTAAAGACAATAATAATGTATTGTATTTTTATTGCATATTATATAGAACACTTTCCTGGTATCATTTGTAACTATCGAATACAGACCCAAATCATTTTTTTTTATATCAATCACGCTTTTATGTTGACCTGTCGTTATCGAAAATTGAATATCTTTGACGCCCTAGTGCCCTAGCGTATAACATAAATATGTCATATTGGTCCCTTATGATATATGCATGTTACACCTATAGGTTCGGTTTTTCCACTAGTTTCTATCTTACCACGGTCACAATAGTGCGCGATGCCAAGTTGTCGTAAAAATACCATGCCAATTTGAGGATTCTGTTCGGGATTGTTCTCTCAGTACTTGCTTGAATATGTCAGCTGGACTTTCATTATAAGGATGTACTACAGAAAACATTTTGAGAGAATCATTATTTTATAATTAATTATTATCGAATTATTCATGTTCTTATAGCCGTAACACGTTCTTACAGCGTAAAATTGTTACTATTTGACGCTAGAAACAGAAGAGCTTTATACAACAAAGTTGACCATCGAAAGGTGCAGTGGCGGTGAGATTATTTTTAAAATTCTATTTTTGTATAACGACCAAACAATTACGTCCTAGGCGTTTTAAATGTAGAAAGAAAAGAAGTAATAATTAGAAAATGCGTTAGGTAAAACATATTTTTATTTATTTTTTAATTTTACACAAGGAAATACAACTTTTTGGAAAATAAGAAAGGTTTTCTTAGTGTGTATAGTGCTTAAATGTAAAGTCCGTTCTTCGGTTCTTAATTGTAGAAAATTGATCAATAACAGCCTCATTAAAGTTTGGAATACCCTCTATACATTTTTTTTCGTATATTTCATTTTTAAACTTTCTGATAAAGTCCCTAGATTTACCCTTTGTGGTCTGCGTTAAATTAATTTCGGGTTTAGGCGTTCCCGCATTCTTCACTTCAATTTTTTCTCCAAACTCAAAGAGCTAAAGTTATTTCTTAAATAGTCCACCGTCAACTAAAGGGTTTTCCAATAAGAGGTGTTATTTTGAATAGCCCGCTATTTCGGTAGATGTCACTTTTGGAGCTGCAATTTTTTTGTCATTTGACAAGTAGAAACTACGCCATTAATAAAAATGGAACGATACACGCTTCAACAACGCATTGAAATTATTAAAATTCACTATAAAAATGGTGAAAATTTGGCAGAGACGGTTCGTAAAACTCGAACATTTTTGGGTAGTCGAAAAACACCTTGTCGGACCGCAATACAGAAGTTGGTGGAAAAATTCGAGCTGTTGGGACAAGTTAGTGATGTGAAGAATAAAACCCGTGCACGTCGCTCAAGAACAGCCGAGAATATTGCTGCTGTAGCCGAAAATGTTGAAGAAAACCCAGGTTTGTCCATTCCTCGTCGTTCTTTGGAATTAAACATTCCACAAACATCATTACACCGTATTTTGCATAAAGATTTGGGTCTTAAGGCTTATAAAGTTCAGTTAACACAAGAACTCAAGCCGGCCGATCATCAACAACGGCGTGTCTTTGCCGATTGGGTCCTTGAAATGCATGAAAATGATCCGGAATTCCATCGAAAAATCATCTGGACTGATGAGGCCCATTTCCACCTCGGTGGCTTCGTCAACAAACAAAATTGTCGCATCTGGGGCTCGGAAAACCCAAGAGTTATTGTTGAAAAGCCTCTCTATCCTCAACGTGTGACTGTTTGGTGCGGTTTATGGTCCGGCGGGGTCATTGGACCATACTTTTTCGAAAATGAGGCTGGAGCACCAGTTACGGTGAATGGATTGCGCTATGATTTTTTATGGCCGGAATTGGATGGTATTGATCTGGACAACGTTTACTTTCAACAAGACGGCGCTACGTGCCACACAAGCAACGAAACCATTGATCTTTTACGGGAAAAGTTTCCGGACCGTGTTATCTCTCGAAGAGGTGATCACAATTGGCCACCGAGATCTTGTGACTTAACACCTTGCGACTTCTTCCTTTAGGACCACGTGAAAGAGAAGGTCTACGCCAACAGCCCAGCGTCGATTCAAGACCTCAAAGATGGAATTCGTGAGGCTATGGAGGACATACGGCAGCCACTTTGCGACTTGGTTATGGAAAATTTCATGAAAAGGATATGGTCCTGTAGGCGTGGTCGTGGTGGTCATTTGGCAGATGTTATTTTCCATTATTAACGGCATACCTTCCTCTGTATAATGAATTAAACATCCGATCATTTATCTCAAAAAATGGCATTTTCCTTTCAACATCAAAATAACACCTCTTATTGGAGAACATTTATGTTAACTTAATAAATATATAATATTAAAATATTAAGACATACACGCTCGAATTTCTAACTAGATGCACGACCAGACAACGGCGCGGCGCATACTAAAATTGTGCGCATTTCCCATGTTAAATCGCCATTGCCCCACTATCCCCCCGCTGTCTCCCGCCACCTGTTCTACAGAGAAACCACATTATGCCCCGCCTACTTAATCGCACATGCAAGCAAGGCTCGTCATAATCGTAATTAACCTCGACCGAGGCACGGTTGCCGGATCGAGAGTTTATAATATACAGTTTGGTTGACGGTACGATAAAATATTAGGGAGGGTCGGACTTTATACGATAAATAATATTCAATGAATATAAATTAATATTTTTTTTGTTCGTTTTGGGGGTGCCCGTGCGCATATGCTCCTGTGGAAGAACCGCCACTGGAACGGTGTTATAAAACAATTATAAATCACATTATAAATCTTTTAAAAGGGAATTTCGCAAATTGGGCCAGTGTATTTCCTGAAGATGGTTTTAAGAGATAATAATATGTATGTGACAACATATTATTATGATAAAAAAATATTTTTGATGAGCTGGCAACGTAGCCGGGCTCTTAGCACGGCGGGGAAATTTATGACCGTCGAGTAGCAGACGAGAGAGGATTTCCCGGCCCCTCGTCACTTTTTCGATTGCGAATAAGAGTTATTTTCACCGGTTTTTCCTGCTCGCGTCTGTGATTTATACCGCGCTCGTTCAAACTCGAGTACTTTTCACTTAGTGTTTTGGTTTACATTAAAAAACGGGAAAATACGTACCTATTTATTGTTGAATGTTATTGGGGTTAGTAACGTAAAATAAATATTTTCGTTTGCATTGATTAGAATTATTTATACATATTTAATTGGATCACTTAGGGGCATCTTGTGAACGGTATTTACTACTAGTAAAAATATTTCAGTTCCAGATTTCATCAAAGAATAACAAGATTAAAAATAGGTATAAATTCAAACATTCAAACGCGTATAGTTGTCACCATAGACAAAGGAAGAGAGGGGACGCGTAAAACCAGAAGCTATTTTGTTACCGCCTGGCTCCTTATCGGATTTAGCAGTGACGTTATATGAATATTTTCTTAGTATTATCCCAGTACAAAATTATTATTTATGGAATATGGAAGTAATATTTTTATTGAATTGAATTTGTATATTGTGTCCCTTACTGAGTACATCAAATGTTCTTCTGCTTCTCGATAATTTATGAATGCTTAGTAAATATTAATTTTATTAGCCAAAAATATAATTTCATATAGGAAAGGTTGTGAAATTTAAATATCTTTCAACTTTAGGGAAAATGTAAAACAAATAACAAAATTGGTCGATTCAAAATTTATTACAAAGAAGCAACAACATGTAATTACTGGTAGTTTTGCAAATATTGTTGGCACAGCACCTCCAAGTAAACGTACTCTTTCCTCAACTTTATAAAAAAGGACTTCTTAAAATGCTCTGAACAAATCCTGTAGGCAGGAGAAGGTGTCCAATCTCTAAGTCCCATGTTCTGCACCCAAATGTTTGCTTTTTGTGGATCTTTCGGAAATCTAAAAACAATACAACAATGTATGAGCTTAGTGGTTTAAAATAAGTTTTAACAGGACGCCATCCTTGTGAAACGACCTTCGCTTGAAGTCGTGTTTCTCAAAGACTATGATCTTCAACGATTCACGACAAACGTTAATCGCTTTCTTTAAAAAATAACACTGGTATACATTCGAAATAATATAATGCTTTCACTAATAATTAACCAAAATTAAATAAGAAATAATTTAATTTTGTCAAAATATACAAATCATGCAGGTACGAGTGACACACCCTCTCCAAGGGCAATTACCTGGATCTTATTAGAAATCTTGAATGAAAAGTGCAACAAATCTAGTACAAATTACAAAGGAAGGTAGCTTTAACTATAGCCTTAATCATAGTTTCAAATAATATATACTGATAAACTTACAAGGGAGATATCTAATATAAAATAAATGCATGCAAAAAATACAATTTGAATATTTACCGATGGGAAGTAATTCCAAGCTTCTTTCGTTCATTACGGCTTTTACAGCTATAGGCACAACAATTCACCATTTTTCTGTAAATAAACTGAATTCTTATAATAGCACTTCTCACCACAAATCACCAAAATACATTTGGTGCCACCTCGATTGTCTGGCTCCCTATCAATGGCGGCCGATCAATTTTAGGTAACACTTTCTGCGACGGCCCGTAAACCGGAATTATTCGTCCCGTCTCTTCCTTTGTCTATGGTTGTCACCATGTATAATAAATTATTATTGGCAGAGTCTGGACAGCTTATTTTCAGCGACTTCCTTCGATTTAACCTGCAAATATCTTTATAAGTCTGCAGCGATCACATATATACAGGGTGTTATGGAAATGACGTATTATATTTAAATGGGTGACTCCTGGGGTGTCCTAGAGAAGCGCTATATACATATTTTTTAAATCGAACGTTTAAAAAGTGGAGTAATTCACCCCTAAACCCACCGGTCACTACTCGGCACATTCATATATGCTCATATTACATTGCCAAGCTGCGTGTAAAAAATGTAAAACTTTAGATTCTTATAAAAATAATATTTAGTTTATCTAGTATCCAAATAGAAGTGAATCCAGGTGCCAGCACACTAGCAAGTAATCCAGGGCATAGACATCTTCAGGTTCTTGTTTCAATGGGAAAAGCTTTATGCTCATCACGTACCCTGATGATAATGTGGAACTGCATAATAAGCTTATACCCACTAAACCCCATTCGGCCTCTTATTTCCAATCTCTCGGAACATTTGCACTAAATCACTTAAAGAAACACACAGACACCCACGAGTTTCAAATTAGTTTTTTGAAGATATGCACCTATTATCAGATTACACGCAAACACTAAACAGCACTTAATTATTTCGCAATAGAAATAATAAAAACGCTAATTTCTATGGGCCATTAACCCTTTACTAAAGATAAAAGGAGGCAATTGTGTTGACAGGAACTACCCTTTGAAATAAATGGGCTTCCCCATGGTGCTTTCTTTGTGCACATTCAGAGAACTAACTTGAGCTAGCGCGGTTGCCATTTCCGAGACTATATGTATAACCGGTCCAAGCTGTGCGGACCCGGTACAGACTCCCCAATCGATAGACGAGTGATGAGTGAAATCAGAAGGAAACTGCAAGTTATTGACGGATTGACTAATTTTATAATTCGCGTGCAACCTACGTGCGCAGCATTATAAATAAATAGACAGGCCGATAAACGTAATCCCTTTATCTTTCTGAGGACGTTAACAAGTCACGAACGCGTAATCGATGGAAAGGGTTAACGAAATCGAGAAAATTGGACAGACCTCGTCGTGGCAGAAACACAAAAATAAAACAATAGTAGCTTTATGGGGTTGTATAGAATCGATAAATAATGTATTATTTCATCTAGCTCAGAGGCTATTATACCGGGTGTTATTCAGAAACTTAAATAATCACCCACACAGGAGAATTGTCATTATGCTGTGAAAGTAGGTACTCCTACTCCTGTAGCAGAAAGATCCAAATAAATTCCAGTGCACCGTTGATAATAATTGACGACTTCAATCCATGCCATTATTTTAGCTTCTGTCTAGATACAGTTTTACTGTCAATCGGCCCTCGGTTAAAAAATTTGATACTCGGGGATATTATTCAAAAATCGATGCTGATCAAAAGTCTCCATGGGCCCGAGGTCCGAAATTGCGATCTCGGGGAGCTACCTTCATCGCAATCAAAATAGTAAAAATGAACAAATGCACTTGGGCAATAGTGTGTCAGGCTTCCATAGCTCCTACACTAATTAACTTAGGAATTTTATTCATATGCCGATTTATACTGTATAATATGGCGCATTTCAGGAAAATATTTTCCAATATACAGGGTGGCCCAAAAAAGTGTGGTAACATAATGCTGTCTCTTTTTAAATGGAACACCCAGTATTTTATTGCATATTTAGGTTCGTATTAGTGTCCTTTATAATTGCCTAAAGTTTTATTTCATTTGGTTATGTAGTTAAATAGTATCAAATTAAAATAAAAAAAGTTTTGGAGTCTTAGAAGAAAATTCAAAAAACTACCTAAAATAAGTGCTTTAACCAAGGCATTGATATTTATTTATTGATTATTATTGATTCATAATTAGGTTTCAAACAAATAAGTTTTCTCCAGATTCTCCAACTTAATCGTGCATTATTTCCTCATTCTCGTAGGTGATCGTGGGAAAAATATACTTTTCCTTTCCTGTTTGAATAAGAATAAGAGCAAAATATTTTATATAGCTTTATAATCGGGGTCAGTTCGAAGTGCCCATCAACCACTTGAAAGGAAATGTATTTATTGTTGTCCATATGTCACGTCACGCCATCAATTTATCATTATAATAAAGTGGTTCTCAAAGATCGACTTTCCGAAAATCCATTATTCTGTTTCCGGGAAAAGTTATTTTTTATTTGCTAGACCGTCGAGTCGATTTTTCAATCGAGGCTGATGAAAAAAGTAGTATTTTCTTTTATAAAAAATGGAGATCTTCTAGCTTATGTCACCCATCTTTGGAACAACGCAATCGAACATCATGGGGAGTCTCGGGCTATTGCACTGGATATTTCTAAAGCAGTGTTTGGCATGAGGGACTTCTAAGTAAACTGCAATCCTATGGTATGCCCAGTCGATTCTGTGCATGGTTGTCTAGCTTTCTTAAGGACCGCTCTCTGCAAGTGGCGATTGACGGAGTTCTCTCAAACACCTTCACCATCAATGCCGGTGTTCCTCAAGGGTCCATATTGTCTTCCACTCTCTTCTTGCTCTACATTATCGACCTTCTAGTGAAAACGAAAACCCCGATATTTAGTTTTGCTGATGATAGCACACTTATCTCATCTTTCTCTTTGAATGCAGAAACATCGGCTGCCGACGCACATCTTCGCAGACAGCATGAAGTATCACGCCAGTAACCAAGTCAAATTTAAAGCTAAAAAACCCAGGCAGCAGTTTTCTCTAAAAAGGTTAACATTACAGAATCGGATATAATTATGGACGGACACGCAATTCCACTGGCTTCATCTATTAATTTGCTGGGCGTCAATCTGGGAGGAAATATGCCTTGGCATAACCACGTTGTGGCAATCGCCGAGATAGCTTCTCAGAAACTTGGTGTAGGTACTCTTCCGAATCAGAAAGTTGTACACACCTCAACAACTTTTGACATTATACAAAGCCCAGATTCGACCATCACTAGAGTACTGCTCTCATGTCTGGAGCTCTGCACCCAAACATACTCTTCGGCTATTGGATTCCATCGAAAGGAGGGCCATTCGTCTGATTGGAGACCACGAGCTGACGAAGTACCTCGACAGCCTAGAACATCGAAGGCAGGTTGGGGATTTGACTCTCTTTGACAGATATTTTCATGGAAAGTGGTCGGCTGACCTTGCCCTCTTAATTCCGCCCAGAGCGATGAATAGCAGAAACACACTTTCATCTGGAGGACTTCATCCTTATGGAACGACCTTCCCGAGGTCGTTTTTCCCAACGAATATAACCTCCAACGATTCAAAACCAACGTGAATCGCTTTTTGCGTACACGCACCACTCCCAGAGTGCCCTAAAGGATTTTTCCTATAGTGCTTGTGTTTGATCATAAAAAAAAATGCATAGACAGAAAACATGCGACTTTTTACCTCTCTTTAATACCACGGTTTATAGTGTCATGCTGGCCAGTTATGGTCGTTACTGTTTTGACTCATTGAGATATTTTAACAACTTAGTCAATTTTATAGATCATCATCGCTATAATTAGTGTGATAATTATATCACAATTATTCGTCTCCTTTTCCTGTACGTATCACTGTTTCCTGAAAAACGTTATAATTACGTTATAATTCTAAAGGCAATTACTTCGGAAGGCGCTAAGTTTAAGGTCATAAGTGTAATTACTTCAAAATCGATATTTTGAGAGCCTGGTGTATTATTTTCCGTAATTAATTTATATATAAAAATGAAGGCCAAACAGGAAATAACCGAGTAACAACGCAAATCACAGAAACAAAATCTATAACCGCTGATCAAAAATTCGGTGTTCGTAGAGGAAGGAAAGAGGAATCGATTGTCAAGTGATTTGCGACCATCGGAATAATTCGCATACTGGTATTGTATGCCTAGCATGAACAACGGAAGGAAGGCGAGCAAAAAATTAGGCCATGCGGTCGTTAGTTGACGTTAACAGAAAAGAAACATGCAATTTCCAATTAGAACAACTATAGCTCACCAGTCAAATAATAAATTTGAATATAATGTATTTATTTTATCGAAAAAAACATTAAAAATTCGTTCTGCATTGATTAACGGGGATTAGGCACCGATTCTATCTCTCAGCCACCGTCGTCAGTCCGCCGAAAGCTCTCGAATGACGCCGTCGTCAGATGTTTCTATGTAGGTTTTAATTCGTTTTCGACGCAAGACAATTTGGCGTCTTCGCCAGTGCTTTGGCTGTGACCAGGGGTCGGCAACCTACGGCTCGCGAGCCGCATGCGGCTCTTTAATGTCAAGTTGTGTCTCTTTCGATATCAAATTGCAGCCATTAGTGGCCCTTTAAAAACTGAGAAATTGTGTAAATTATAACTTTTTGCTCTTCCGTCTCCAAAGGTTGCCGACCCCTGACCTAGACCAACGTGAAGATGTTTAAAAAATGATCATTTTCCACACTGCTTACTCGTGAATAAAAAAAACTCTATTCATTGTCTTCAGATATATGGGAACGCCGCGGTCTGTTTCTTGCTAAGGGGCGATACCATGCAAGATTTTTCCATAGCCTCGTATTAAGCTAACGGTAAATAATTAGGTAAAACTGACTCAAATGTAATAGTATATTAAGATACAAGTTTCATAAGACATTATCTTAGAGCACGCGTTTAATTCAGAAAACGATCCGCGAAGCGGGGAGTTTTCTAAAGTACAAGTGCTCTAATTGTCTTATGAACCGTGTATTTTATAATACTGTTTCTATTTGGGTCTTTAAAAAATATAGTAGATTTTTTTCCATTTGAATTGATATTTTAATTTTGGATTGGCAATATTTTTACAATTTAATAAAATGTTAGAAGTATCAAATATGCCATGATAGAAACAATTGAATACAAAAATGCTTCTTCCCATCCATCATAATTAAAAATAAATATATTATTAAAGTTAATAAAAAGTCGTACTCCGTCAGGAATACAAGAAATTGCAGAAAATCATCTAGAAAACCTTTTAAAAAGAATATGCAAAACTTTGAGTTTCGGTGCGAGCAGAACAAACGTCAAAATATTGAACAAAATAATAAATAATACTATTGAACAAAATATTGTGTCGACACAGAATCTGACAGGAATAACAATTAAGCCCAGGAAATGTCTATACAGTAACTATAAATATGTCTATATTGGTATAAAGTAATATGTATAATACTATATTGAATTAAAAATAAAAATAGTACTGTACTGAATACAATTTTGGAAATAGAGCATAAACTGAAAGATATTTCTATTATTTGTAGGTTATGTTATTGTTTTATAGTTGTGACTAGAAATTAGTTGACGGACACCGTCAGCATGTTATATATTTCCGAGTATAGGTATTTCAGATAAATATCTAGTAAAAATGATCTATTTGCAAGGTTAAAGGTTAGTATTTTAAAGTTTTCTATAAAAAATGTTTGTCGAATCCATAATGCCTAGAAAACTAATTTCAACCAAATCGAAGTAAGCCTAAAATTCGAACCCTACTTGCTGCCAACATAAAAAAATAAAATTTCAGCTTCATAAAGTGACAGGTTATTCAATTTTTTTGCATTTCATAATGTAGCCATAATGAAACCCAAATAGAAAAATAAATCGTGATAGTTTGTTATCCGTTTCATAAAATATATCATAGAATGTGTTTTATCAATTATTCTAGCATGGTTTATATACATTCTCTGCTCTCGCTCGTCATACGGAAATGTTCAAGTGAAACTGGACAAGCAACTGAACTTTTCAAGTGCCTCTGCCAAATATATCTTAGATTTTAATATCACGAATTTGTCGTCATGCTAAATCCATAAAACTTTTCCCAATTTATTACGTTTTCCCGGTAGAATAAAACTTGATGATGATCATTATTTGTAAGTCGCTTACGCAGGAGTTACTTTTAGGGGCATCAAATATTCAACGTTGTTATGTCTCTTATCTTACGCTCTTGGACTATAACTTTCGTACCCCCACCGAATGCAAACCGAGTCAAGGTGGATAACCGAATTTAGCCACCCAGGAAGCATAATTAGCATGTACTTTTGTGAGTGCAATCTAATTGCAATCTTCTACAATTCGGTTGAGAGCAAAATAAGGCACGCAAATTTTAATGAACTTAATTTTACACAATACCGCAATGATGGCTACAAAGAGAAATTCACTCATATATTTTATATGGTAGGTAGGGAATTGCTGTATTATACAAGGTGGCCCATAACGTACAGCAAGGCATTACAGTTTGTTCGGGGGACAGCTTTTAACGCAAAAAGCATAGCGAAAACTTCAACTAGGGGTACGTATAATACCTCATTAAAAAGGGGTTTTAATTCCCTAAACATTGCTGCTTAGTTGTTGAAAATAGATCAACTCGTTTAGAAAATATTGACCTTTGAAATACCAACAAAACATGTAACGAAAAATTCAATAATCTATTTAATTTATTATTAGTCAGGGTAAACTTTTGTGAAACAAGCACTAAAATGATAACAAACTATGTCAACAAATGTCAGTTACAATAAGCAGCAGGAAACTTGGTGTAATAAGGTTTTTCAGCTTTATATATTTTGAGATTTCTCATTAAAAGTTAGTTGCGGATTTAGCAGAAATACATTAAATAACTGACTGATTTCGAGATAACTAGCGATTAATTGCTGTCTTAATTTCACCAACGCAATGTCATAAGTTAAATTGGCGAGGTTTCAGGACGAGATTAACTGTAATTCATGCTGAATAATAGTAAGTGAGTAAAATGTAGCTATTTTGGCGATTGCCACAACGTGGTTATGCCAAGACATATTTCCTCCCAGATTGACGCCCAGCAAATTAATAGATCAAGCCAGTGGGATTGCGTGTCCGTCCATGACTATATCCGGTTCTGTAATGTTAACCTTTTTAGAGAAAACTGCTGCCTGGGGTTTTTTAGCGTTAAATTCGACTTGGTTACTGTCACCCCAAGCCAAAGTTTCTTCCAGGTCTTTGTTGAGGCGTGATACTTCATGCTGTCTGTGAAAATGTGCATCGGCAGCCGATGTTTGTGCATTCAAAAAGAAAGATGAGATAAGTGTGCTATCATCAGCAAAACTAAATATCGGATTTTTAATATTCACTAGAAGGTCGTTAATGTAGAGTAAGAAGAGAGTGGGAGACAATATGGACCCTTGAGGAATACCGGCATTGATGGTGAAGGTGTCTGAGAGAAATCCGGCAATCAATACTTGCAGAGAGCGGTCCTTAAGAAAGCTAGACAACCATGCACAGAATCGACTGGTCATACGATAGGATCGCAATTTACTTAGAAGTCCCTCATGCCAAACACGATCAAATGCTTTAGAAATATCCAGTGCAACAGCCCGAGACTCCCCATGATGTTCGATTGCCTTGTTCCAAAGATGGGTGACATAGGCTAGAAGATCTCCAGTTGATCTGGACTTCCGAAAATCATACTGATAATCGCTGATAATGTTGAAGCCTTCCAGGTACTTTAGAACATGTTGGTTAATAGCTTTCTCCATTACTTTTGATATAACTGAAAGCAATGCGACTGGTCGATAGTTGCTAGGCAGGGTTCTCTTTTCCTTCGGTATAGGCTGAACTCGCGCCGTCTTCCAGCACGATGGAAATATTCCTTGTTTGTAGGATAAGTTAAAAAGTCTACAAAATACTGGTGTTAGTTCATCGGCGCATCTCTTGAGAACTATAACAGCAATTTCGTCTGGACCAGAAGCTTTCTTGACGTCGAGCCCTTCCAGGATTCGGTCATTTCGGATTAAACTGCAGGAATGTTGGGTGGTGTTCTTTGGAACCTATTGGAACCACCTTGTGTATAATTAATTCCTTACACAGATACTAAAGTAGACAGATTTTCTCTTCATACAGAGTGGCGGTATTTTTTTACTTTGAAAGCAAGCCGTTGCAGAATTCATTGATACGCTGTTGTCACATTTAATCGTTTCTATATGCCCTATCGCCAACGAGATCCCTGTAGAGTACATTCTTATCGGGGCCCCCCTATAGATATAAATATTTTACTGATAAAAAGACAAGCGCTAAAAATAAGCGGTTATTTTCTTTCTCCAAATAAATAAATACCTTACCTATATAATATTTTCAATATGACTGTCAATGCTGACATACAAGATCGATCGAAAACAAACAGAAATATTGATGGGCTCTGCTTATAAGAAAACTGATTTGATTTTTCTGTTGTTTTCCTACCGTTTCTCTTTACTTAGCTTATAAAAAGTAACGAAAAAATGTAATAATATAGAACAAGCCGGTTATTTTTCAATTTCTGAACTTTATTTATATAATATCGATAAGTTTTTTTGCTCGGTCTATTTCAAAAACAAAAACCAACGTTAAACATAATAGTTTTAGTCTTTCAACCGGGTATTGAACTCCTTTTTTTTTTTCTTTTTTCTTTTTTTTATGATGAAACACAAGCACTATAGGAAAAATTCTTTAGGGCACTCTGGGAGTGGTGCGTGTGCGCAAAAGCTATTCACGTTGGTTTTGAATCGTTGGAGGTTATATTCGTTGGGAAAAACGACCTCGGGAAGGTCGTTCCACAAGCATGAAGTCCTTCAGATGAACGAATTCTTAAATAATGAAGTTCGAGGAGTACTAAGCTTAACCACATATGGATGGGCGGCAGTGGTTCGTCGTGCATTTCTGCTATTCGTCGCTCTGTGCGGAATTATGAGGGCAAGATCAGCCGAGCACCTTCCATGAAAATATCTGTAAAAGAGAGTCAAATCCCCGACCTGTATTCGATGTTCTAAGCTGTCGAAGTTCTTCGTCAGCTCGTGGTCTCCGATCAGACGAATAGCCCTCCTTTCGATGGAATCCAGTAGCCGAAGAATATGTTTGGGTGCAGAGCTCCACACATGAGAGCAGTAAGTACTCTAGTGATGGCCGAATCTGGGCTTTGTGTAGTGTCAAAAGTTGTTGAGGTGTGTACAACTTTCTGGTTCGGATGAGAACCCCAAGCTTCTGAGAAGCTATCTTGGCGATTGCCACAACGTGGTTATGCCAAGACATATTTCCTCCCAGATTGACGGCCAGCAAATTAATAGATGAAGCCAGTGGGATTGCGTGTCCGTCCATGACTATATCCGGATCTGTAATGTTAACCTTTTTAGAGAAAACTGCTGCCTGGGTTTTTTTAGCGTTAAATTCGACTTGGTTACTGTCACCCCAAGCCAAAATTTCTTCCAGGTCTTTGTTGAGGCGTGATACTTCATGCTGTCTGCGAAGATGTGCGTCGGCAGCCGATGTTTGCGCATTCAAAAAGAAAGATGAGATAAGTGTGCTATCGTCAGCAAAACTAAATATCGGATTTTTAGTTTTCACTAGAAGGTCGTTAATGTAGAGTAAGAAGAGAGTGGGAGACAATATGGACCTTTGAGGAATGCTGCTTTGTTTAGAGATTCTTTTCTAATAATTTAAAAGACGGCTGTTCTTGATTAAGGCTTTTCTTGACTACATCTCTTCCGTAATTAAACTTCATTTTTCAGTTTCCCGCTTAAAAGTTTCGAACATTTTGTTCCGTGTAATATGCTTTTAATAATGAAGTTTCAAGCGCCTTTGCTCGAAGGTAACTCTTTTAATTGCTGTTTTTTTGTCAAGGGACTTTCCCATCTTCGAAGAGCTTTCCTAACAGGTTGCGTAATTAGATTATTTGCAGTTTAAGATGTTTCTTAGAAGATTCTAATGGGCCGAGGAACTTTTATTTGGGAAAAGAATCGGTAAATAATCAGACAAACAAATATTTCTATAATTATTGAAACAAAATGAATAGGTAAACAGGGTACCCCAAGTAAATTGCCCTATTAGAAGTATCTCGAGAACCAAATGAGATTTTATTTTGAAAATGTGACAGCGTCCTCTATATTGTATATTAAAATTTCACAAAAAAACAATTCCTCGTCCTAAAAATTGCCAAATTGCCAAATTTTGTAAAAAAACGTTGGTTTATGTCAAAGTTATTAGAGAAAAACACAAATGAAGTTTTAACTTTAACACCCTGTATCTCAGTTAATATCAACTTTCGGATATAGGTAAGTATAATTAAATCCTAATATTTTTACGTAAGGAGTCTGTGGTTTTTCCATGTCCCATTAATTAGCGGACACCCTGTATATAACCTAAGTTGTTATAAACGTTTAAAAAAGGGAATTAATTACAATTTATCGGGTTACTTTACTTTTACAGTGGGACAGTAGACGCAAACCTGGAAAAGATGACTTGCTAGCTTTATTTTAACATGTAGAATCAATCAATCAATCAAGAATGTCCAACAAACATTATAGTACCTACCCGGTTGCTAAAAATCCCTCGTAGTTTTTGGTAATAAATCCCGAAACGAATACAGATAAAAATAATCTCTCGAGTCGACCTTCTCTCTGTTAAAAGTTAACTTACGATAAAACCTTTATCAATATTAAGTCGTGGGGCCCAGTTTCCTTTCTCATTGTATTTATCAATACATCTCCCTAAACGCCAACGCCTCTGGGTTACTCCATCAGAGAACAACGATCGTTGTTTTGACGTTTTTTTAATTTTCCGAATGATAAGATATACGTCAGAGATCAGGTCAAGGAAAGGTGCGTTGATTTCTCGCACAACCAAACAATGAACAAATTATCACCTCGTACTTTTAGTCAATCCAATACCCCGCTAGTAAGGCGTATTAGCCCCCTGTGGCTTTTCAATTTTGAGCCAATAAAACAACAGGACGCGGGCTAAGTGAACACACAGTCCTTAAACCGCGGGGGGCTATTGTCGACTGTGTTTACTGGAGACTGGGAATGTTTCCATAAGAAAATACACGGATAGGCTGTCACAAAAATTACGATCGCCTGATTTTCTCCTATTTATTATTGGAGACTTTCTTAGATCGGTACGGAAAATAAAAAAGAATAGTACATTGTTTACCGAGTAGGAAATGCCTCAACATTCCTGGACGCTTGTGCCTCAACTTAATGAAATGAATGAAAGGCATTTAAAAAAAAATTAAACTAAAAAAACAAATTTTAGGTTTGAAACGTTGAAATTTATTTTCAACTCTGAAATTGGTCAAAATGTCACTTACAATGTTATTTGATGCATGTATCGAATTGTACTAACTGTCAAATAACTGTGGATATAACAAACTAATTTCAAAATGTATTCTGCAATGCATTGAGGTTTTCAAAATATAAATTAATTCCTTATGAACAACGTGTTTTCATTTATTTATGTAGAACACTAACAACTTTAAGGAAATATTATTTCCTTACAATAAGGAAATTAATATTTCCTAACAGTTATTTCCCGTTGCCTAGCAACGACTAAATGTAGGGAAATATAGACTTTTTCTTTCAAAAATGTTATCAAAAATGTCAATATTTCCGAACGATTTGCGGAAAAATATATTACATTTTTAACGACAAACAACGCAAACAAGACACCCATGCAGGAGGAAATTTGAAAAGAATCGCAATCTGAATCAAATTGGCCTCTGCGGAGAAGGAAAATATTTACCTTTCCGGAAATGCTACTCCATTTCCTGTTTAGTAACTGGGTGGTTATTTGCATGGAGATCGGTAAACGCATTTGTTCATGTTTATTTACCTAGAGGGATAATAAAATGAATCAGACCTGGAGAAATTTTTAAACTTAATAAAATTGTATCCACTGAAACCTCTCAGGCTGTTTTCATACAAAGAGTGCGAAAACCCTCCTTTAAACGGACACAATTTTTTAAAGTATTTGGGAGACGAATAAGTACGGTGCAAAAACTCTCTGAAGACAGACCGGCAACCAATCGCGTATGCGTGGCAGCCCGAAAGGACGTATGAAAGTATGTGTGGTTCCCCGACAGCAGTCCGCCGTTTATTTGTGAGTTGTAAGCTTAAAATCGTAAACAATGGCACAAAAATGTCGCGTTTCGAGGCAGAAAGAGAATATTGATGTTGTGGAACTTTGTAATTTGATAACAATGATTTGGGCGAGTTCATTAACATTGATAGCAATGTGCTATTAGAAGATGATAGTGACCCCATTCCTACCGATTATGTAGTCCAAACTGAAACCACATCACTATCTGACGACTCTGATGAAGACGTTGAATGCAGTAATCAAACAAATGTCACCAATTATCAACAAGCCATTAGTATGGTAAAGGAATTATCAGAGTATGCAAAGAATAGAGGTGACTCTACAGCAATGGACTTGTTATCAGACTTGGAATTACATTTTCTAGATTACAAGTATAAAACGCAAACACGTCAAACTACGTTATTAGATTATTTTAGTACTACATCCTAACTAAAACTAGTGTGTTTTTGTTATGTTATGTTTATGTACATGCATATACATAGTAATAATTTTGCATTTACATATTACCTAATAACAAATTTCCCATGGGCGGATACCTCTATTATGCGGACACATTTAGGCGGCCCCGTAGGTGTCCGCCTAAGAGCGGTTTCACTGTATATACATATTTTATACAGTGAAAATAAATACTATTATCTTTTCTAGGTTTTACAAATATCTTAGTTTATAATCAGAATTTTACCAGGGATACAATGGACTTTGTAAATCCGAATTAGATCCGTGATTATATTTCCTCCCAGATTGACGCCCAGCAAATTAATAGATGAAGCCAATGGTGTGGCGTGTCCGTCCATGACTATATCCGGTTCTGTAATGTTAAACTTTTTAGAGAAAACTGCTGGCTGGGTTTTCTTAGATTAAATTCGACTTGGTTATTGTCACCACAAGACAAAATTACTGAGTCGGAGAATTCATAGTCATAAAATTAAAAGAGAAACTCTACACAAGCCCATGTGTGGTTATGGCGATTAAATAATCGATGGTTTGCTAAAGTTACTTCAATATAACCGGAAGGTAAAACTAATAACGCACTTTTGAGGAAGGTAAACCAATAACCATATCTTGTTTGATGCCTCTTCCAGATAGACCAATTTGATTTTAGCTCGTTCTCGCGAGTCTTTTTAAATTTCTGGATGCAGCGCGCTTTATTTCCACACAGGAAATTACGGCTTATCTCTGGAAACATCTTTTATTTACGTGTGCTTTCAAGTGGGATGCGTTTCGTGTCAAATTTTTCCGAGTGCTAATGCAGTTTCTTGAAAGTTGCACGCTTTGACTTTTGCATAGTACGCCTGCATACAGGAACGATCGAATTTTTAATGCTTGGGACCATTGTGAGATAAATAAGGCTAAAATAAAAAATATATATTTATCAACACTCTTAAAAGTACGCTTGTTGTACACTTTATCCGAACCAAATAGAATTTATTTTGCTCCCATTTAAAATGGCAATAAAAAATAGGAAGGAAAGCCGCAATACAACTAATATAAAATCCTATTTTATATTTACATCAAGTGGAAAAGATACACAACCCGGGTTTCTACCTAGAAATGTACCGGGTCTGTATAACTGAGAATTGTGTATATAATCTGAGCGGTTGGCGTGTGCAATCGCGCAATCCTGGTAGTAACGGCATGCCTTTGTATGTTTTTACCATTTAAATGCTGAGAATTTATATTTAAATAGGTAAATCTTATTTGGTTTGGAGGAACAATAAGTTGTAATTGTTGATGTTACTACTGTTAAAATAGTATATTAAGATACAAGTTTCATGAGACATTATCTTAGAGCACGCGGTCAATTAATAATAAAACGACCCGCGAAGCGGGGGGTTTTCTAAAAAGTGCAAGTGCTCTAATTGTCTTATGAACCGTGTATTTTATAATACTTTTTCTATTTGGGTCTTAAAATCCGAAAAAACTTAAAGAAATATAGTAGATTTTTTCCATTTGAATTAATATTTTCTTTTTGGGTTGACAATACTTTTACAATTTAATAAAATGTTCAAGTATCAAATATGCCATGATAGAAACAATTGAACACAACAAAGCTTCTTCCCATCCGCCATAATTTAAAATAAATAATATTATTAAAGTTGATAAAAATGAGTCAGGAAGAAAGTTGTACTCCGTCAGAAATACGAGAAATTGCAGAAAATAATCTAGAAAAACTTTTAAAAAGAATATGCACAACTTTGAGTTATGGTGCGAGCAGAACAACGTTCAAAATATTGAACAAAATAATAATTAATACTATTGAACAAAATATTGTGTCGACACAGAATCATCTGACAGAAATAACAATTAATGCCCAGGAAATGTAACTATAAATATATGCATAGGTATATATAAAGTAATATGGGTAATACTATATTGAATTAAAAATAAAAATAGTACTTTATTGAATAAAACATTAGAAATAGAGCATAAACTGGAAGATATTTCTATTATTTTTAGGTTGTTTTATAATTGTGAATAGAAATTAGTTGACGAACACCGTCAGCATGTTATATATTTCCGAGTATAGGTATTTCAGATAAATATCTATTAACAATGATCTATTTGCAAAGTTAAAGGTTAGTATTTTAAAGTTTCCTATAAAAAAAATTTGTCGAATAAAGTGGCAGGTTATTCAATTTTTTTTGCATTTCATAATGTAGCCATTATGAAATCCAAATAGAAATACGTTATTTCATAATTGCATTATATTTTATCTATGGAAGCATAAATGAAGTGTTTAGTTACCACGATAAATAATCCGGAAACGGAAGCTTCCAACTCGATAAATATTTATTTTTTATTTTATTCCTGGGCTCCACATTATTTACTCGGCGCCCAGCTGAATAAAACAAATTTAATCGAGCCCAGGGGTCAAATAAAAAAGGAAAGGTTGACATTTTTTTTCTACGTGACTTTGCAGATCTTTCCAGTATCAAAGTATGTTGTTTAAGGGTAAGAGGGAGGAGAATATTTGATAAGGATCCCGAAAGTGCCTAGACCGAAATTTTATTACAATCGATCTAAGGAAAATGTTTTTAAAATATACAACTTATCTTTTCATTCATTTTTTAACAAAGTTTTCCTTGTGTTAAGCCAGTCAGTGGCGAAACTACGGGGAGGGGGAGGTAGAGGGGCTCTGTTCGGGTTTGTTCATCATCATTTCTGTTGTCTGTTTGAAGGTTGTAGACAATGGTGTTTCTTGAATAACAGAAAAGTTTTGGACTTGCATTGTCTTTATTTGTTATATATCACAACGTTTCAACTGGTAAGTATCTCCAGTCGTCTTCAGGTGAATACTAAATAAGAAAAGTAACTACAGGTCTATTTATACTAGCTATGTGCACTGAAGCATAATTGAGATGGGTGCAGTCGTGCGTTCAGTTTTGCGCGATATTAGTAATTCTAAGCTTACATCTACTTAACGAGGGCTTCCAGATATTTCTTAAATCTAATGAAGGTTTACTAAAACAGCCAGGGTTCTGGTGTATGGTAGCAGCTTCCTTGAACTTCCTCTTCCTCCAGTGTGGTTCTTTGAGCAGGATTTCGGCTTCTGTCCACCTGATGTGATGGCCGTGTGTCCAGGCATGGTCAGCTGCACCTGATTTTTCCGTTTCTCCTTTTTGAGTGTTATTTATGTGTTCTTTAGTCCTTGTTTCCAGTGGCCGTAGTGTTTCCCCAATATACGATCGGCCACATTCGCAGGGGATCTGGTAGACACAGTTTTTCCTATCTTTCTGGCTAGTTGGTTTCGTCTTCGTTAGATGGCTTCTTAAGGTGTCTCTCGAGCTGAATACTAGTACTATTTTATTTACAACCACATCTAACATCCACTTCTTATTATTTCGAATTAAAATGATTAATAAAAGTTAAATGTCATTTTGACTTTTCCATTGAAAAATTAGTCAGAAATTTCAAATAACCGCAGGTGGTAAAATAGCGTAGGTAAAAATACACATCAAGATGGCAAATATCATTTTTTGAATATGGTTTCCATATCACTAAACAATATATAATAACAGAAAAATTCTATCAGATGAGGAATTTGATTTTGCTGCTACTCCACCAGTAATGCGAGAAGCAGCAAAAGTAGTAGAAGAAGATCTTCTGGCAACTAAAAGCCGCCCGAGATATGACAAGGCATATAATTGTTTCAAAGAATGATGTACAGGGAACAAAGTTCAAAATCCTGGTTCTGAGTCGGCGCTACTAGCTTATTTCAGTGAAAATGCCAAGACAAAGAAGATACCCATGATTTGATCACAATAGTCAATGTTGAGGACCACTCTATCAATTAGGGAAAAAGTAGACATAGAATTTAAAAAAAAAGTGTGTTCGTATATTATTTTGAGGTATCGATTTTTAAAAAAATTACAAAAAAAATTTACTTTCCACCCAGGTAGAAAGTAAAAGTAAAAAGAACGTCAACTTTCCACCTTTCAAAGATAGATGAAATGTCATTATTGGTTGTAAATAAACATTATTTGTATTATATAAATAACGTAAAAATTTTTTGAAACGGACTTGATCGTTATTACAAAACTTTCCTTCCGGCGATGAAAGTGATAATGAACGTTTGAAAATTTTAGGATATGTTTTCTTTCAATTGTCGTTCCATTCAATTCTAAACTTTCCTTCAATGTCTTGACTCGCAGCGACATCGAAATTCCAATGCAGAATAGAAAAACGTAAAAATATATTATTGATGTGCTTCCGGACTAGCTTGGCTTTTATGTTCGGTTCTCCTAACGTGTAGTAAACGAACAAAGGGGTAATATATAATTGAATTACATATCGAAGCCCGAAATGAATGGTCCATACAGCATTGTGTTCAATTCGATTGAGTTTTAGTCGATTAATTGTCCACCTCCGCCCCATTTTAACTATTATTATTACAGCCTTCGGGGTTTAACCTACCTGGAGGGATAGTTGTTACCTTTGAAATCTTAAATGCGAAGGGGACACTTCATTTTAAAGAATTCACTTTCCAATAATGCCATAATTTACAATTTTTTGAGTAGCACTTTATTTTTATGATTAAACACAAGCACTATAGGAAAACTACCTTAGGGCACTCTGTCTTCGATGTTCTAGGCTGTCGAGGTTCTTCGTCAGCTCGTGGTTTCCAATCAGACGAATGGCCCTCCTTTCAATGGAATCCAGTAGCCGAAGTGTATGTTTAGGTGCAGAGCTCCAGACATGAGAGCAGTATTCTAGTGATGGTCGAATCTGGGCTTTGCATAGTGTCAAGAGTTGTTGAGGTGTGTACAACTTTCTGGTTCGGAAAAGTACACCAAGTTTCTGAAAAGCTATCTTGGCGATTGCCACAACGTGGTTATGCCAAGACATATTTCCTCCCAGATTGACGCCCAGCAAATTAATAGATGAAGCCAGTGGGATTGCGTGTCCGGCCATGACTATATCCGGTTCTGCAATGTTAACCTTTTTAAAGAAAACTGTTGCCTGGGTTTTTTAGCGTTAAATTCGACTTGGTTACTGTCACCCCAAGCCAAAATTTCTTCCAGGTCTTTGTTGAGGCGTGATACTTCATACTGTCTGCGAAGATGTGCGTCGGCAGCCGATGTTTGTGTATTCAAAGAGAAAGATGAGATAAGTGTGCTATCGTGGGCAAAACTAAATATCGGATTCTTCATTAATGTAGAGTAAGAAGAGAGTGGGAGACAATATGGACCCCTGAGGAACACCGCCATTGATGGTGAAGGTGTCTGAGAGAAATCCGTCAATCGCCACTTGCAGAGAGCGGTCCTTGAGAAAGCTAGGCAACCATGCACAGAATCGACTGGGCATACCATAGGATCGCGTTTACTTAGAAGTCCCTCATGCCAAACATGATCAAAGGCTTTAGAAATATCCAGTGCAACAGCCCGAGACTCCCCATGATGTTCGATTGCGTTGTTCCAAAGATGGGTGACATAGGCTAGAAGATCTCCAGTTGGTCTGGACTGGAAAACCATATTGATGATCGCTGATAATGTTGAAGCTTTCCAGGTCCTTTAGAAGATGTTGGTTAATAGCTTTCTTCATTACTTTTGATATAACTGAAAGCAATGCGACTGGTCGATAGTTGTTAGGCAGGGTTCACTTACCTTTCTTTGGTATAGGCTGGACTCGCGCCGTCTTCCAGCACGATGGAAATATTGCAAGAAATCGCTTTCCAAAATTGGACGTAATTTTATGGTTTTTACGATGTTATTTAAAGAAACTGCCTTCAAATTTACACGAATAGTTAATAAAGCGTCAATATATTTACAGTAATTTGCACCGTAGTATTTACAAGTAAAATAAATAGCAGCTAATCCGATACAGCAATGCTTTTAGGTTTTTCGCCTAAGGAAACAATTTCCAAATGGATAAAAGTGACCGTGATCGCGTATCATTATATTATAAAACTTGAATCCCATAAAACTTTTTATCTCTTGATCAAAAATAATGGATTGCCGTCCCTGGCCAAGTTCGGATCCGCCTTTTTTATCAATTTTATTCTCCAAGAGTTAAAAAGTTTTTTTTTTATCTCAATTATGCTTAGGATCCACCGTAAAACTTTATTTTCGCCTTATACGTTGAGCATGGAGCTTCTTAAAATGTTCCTATATTGGAAAAAAAATATACTGTTCTTATGAACCTATGTAAGAGCATATTTAGTTCCACCTAGAGCGACGAATAGCAAAAATACACACCGGGCTTCATTGTTCAAGAATTCCTTCACCTGGAGGACGTCGTCTAGGTGGCACGAGTGCCTTAAAGGATCTTTCCTATGTTTGATCATAAAAAAATATATACAGGGTGTTCCTTAATGACGTGCTAATATTTCAGGGTGTGATTCCTTAGGTCATTTTATAAATAAAAGTTCATATGAACATATGTCCGCAGCGGCTTAAATTTTTTGCTACAGGGTGTTGAATCTTTATTTTTTAAATGGTTATTTTTTAATATCTCCGAAAATACTTTAGGTATTATTTTCAATTTTGGTATGTGTTAATAGGATATAGAACCACAAATTTTAGTTAGAAAAGTTATTCAATTGTTCCACCAGTAGCGTCCCTCCAAACATATCCTCTGATATTTTTTACAAGAAAGATGATACGCCGCTGACATTTCTCCATGTGGATATTTTTTCTGATTAGCCTGGTCAATTCTATATGAAAATGGTCTCATGAGTTTTTCTCGTCAGACGCACCGTTCTTGATTAAAACCACTAAATTCATATTGAAACTCATTATTATTAACATCCATAAAATAATTAGTGATAAATTTTGTTTTGTAAAAATTGTTGGAGTGGGCAATTCGATGCGAAGACGGGCGGAAGCATACCTTTTAAGTGAAGGTAGCCAAAATGTGTGGTTCTACATCCTATTAACACATACCAAAAATGAAAATAATATCTACAGTATTTTCTTAGATATTAAAAAATAACCATTTAAAAAATAAAAAGTCAACACCCTGTAGCAAATAATTTAAGCCGTTGCGGACATATGTTCATATGAACTTTTCTTTATAAAATGACTTAAGGAATCACACCCTGAAGTATTAGCACGTAAGGAACACCCTGTATAATAGCATATTTTTATCTTCAAAGAAGTTTTTTGTATACATCGTATTTTTTATTAGATCCTATTAGGGTCAAATAAACCAACAAACTGGTTACAAACAAAACATAACGGGTATCGATTATGAGTCTAGCGATTGTCTAAACATAATTTTGTCAGAAAATAACCCAACCCAGATTTTTTTGTATAGAGTTTATAATAATATACTTACATGAAATATTTTGAGCTTCCTATAAAAGATCAGTACTATTCTTTTTATACCTACTTAGGGCATTCTTTCTTCCTTTAATCACAAGCAATCGCATTGCGGCAAAAGACTCACAATAGATTTCTCCAGATGATCTAAGCAAGGTGCAAGCAAGCCTATACAAGCTTCCAAAACAAAATGTCTTTCCCTGTATTTTAGCGGACACCTAGAGTTGTTCAATAGGAGAATTTCAACCCATCCGTATCAACTATGTTATATTTAATCGAATCTCAGGATTTAACCACCTTTCCGAAATCCCAATTATGTCAAGACCATCCCCAGTCAATGCGTCAGCGAATATTTGAAACTTAGAGAGAAGAGATCTTACGTTGAGGTGTGCAAATTCTAACAAAGTACTTTCCATTACCTAAAAAATACAGCCTTTGGCATAGTATTTTTCCATATGAAAAAAAAATAATATCCTCAAATTAAAAGATATTCCAAAAAGAATTGTACATTTGTGTCCCTCCGATAGACTATTCAAAATACATACATAATTTTAAACAGGTAAAGAATATACGTGACATTAATGACTTGCCTGCTTATTTCTGGTTATTTATTTTACATAGGTTTGTTTGACATTCCAGGACCGTACTACAATAGTACGTACGTTTATTTTAAAAATGAAACGAGTCTATTTATATTTTTAAATGCATTCTTTATTATTGATTATCGGGAATAAAACACACATACACATTGTATTTTTTGGTTATTTATTTACTCAAATATATAAAATGAAGTCATTATCTATAATTACATGTCTAGTAGGTACCTCTATATTCACAAAAATATAGGAAGTACGTATCTACATGGATGTCCATCTTTACCTAGTGTAAACTTTATACAATGTGTCTACACATGGACTTAACTACACCTGTAATAAATTGTATCTTCAATTTTTCGAAAAAGTCATCCTTGATCATTTCTTTTCCCTGTTATATAAATACAAATCACTTGGAAAAATTTCTGAAAATAGCTATGGACCTTTTCTAAGGAAAATTTATTGTATTAAACAGCTAAATATACGGTTTGATTAAAGGTTGTTCACTCTTGTTAACTCTGTTTTAACTTTAATGTTCAATAGTAACTTATAAGTGTATATATAGTATCATAACAAGTAAATTCTATATGCACCCTTCTTCTTTATACGTAGGCTATTTACGTATACTACAAATACGTAGGTTACGTAAGTCATATATGCAAAAAACTAATGAAATGGGGATTTTCGCCTTCCCCATTGGGATTTCGGAAAGGTAAGAGTAAAGAGATACGAAGTCGGGTAAATTGGGACAGTTTTTTTCGGCGCCAAGTTGCTTAGAAAGAAATAAAACATCTAGAAATTTTTTTATTAATGTTAAAATGCACCTTAGTTTCTCTAACGGTGGCATCAGCTGAGGTAGAAGGCAGACAATAGTTATGCTCAATAATTATTATTTTCGCCTAAAAACAGATAAATAAAATATTAACCTATAAATTTTTCGTTACGTGATTACTACTTACTGTGGTTTACAAATACACAAACAACTCAACATGTAGTTAATCAAAGTTTTCAAAACAAAATAAACTATACTAAAATGACGGAAATACACTTTTAAAACTTATTAGCACTAATCAAACTGGAAAAATATAAAAACACAACATGCTCAATGCGGTTCGTATAAAACTGGGGTTTTTGATTAAGTCCCCAAACAGCTGATCGATGACATATTGCTGATGTCAACTGTCGAAAAAGCTTGAGGGTTCGCTGCAAAGACTATATCAATGGGTATTTTGAATATCAAGAATTGAACTACAAAAAATGGGTCTTTCAATTTTTAAACATAATTTTAATATAAACAACGATATTAAACGCATTGGGTACTTTTCAAGAAAATGTATACCAAAAACATCGTGGATTTTATATGATAATAAAAAATATAATTTCAATTGTATTATGAACAAAGGAACAGAAAATCTATAATATAAATTAAAATATGATTTTGAGCTAGAAATAATATGAATCGATAATGTACTGAACTTATTATAGAAAAAATGTCAAGTGAATCTATGAAGGTTCTTAGTTGTTGAAAAATACAGTCCATTTTGTAAAAGTTGTTTTTCGGCAGGCTTAGTACTAGACATTTTTTTATGTTTTTACGGCAAATGGCCGCAATGGCTGTACGTGACATCCGCTTGGAATCTTACAAATAGAGTGGGAACAGTTCGACTTTGTAAACATGTAAAGATAAACCGCCCGTGTCGAAAACAGTTCAGATATATCGAGGAAAATATTTTTAAAATAGCCCACCGTGATGTTTAACATAAGAATACGTATGGATAAATTATTTTTTCTATTTGGGTTTCATAATGGCTACATTATGAAATGCAAGAAAATTGAACAACTTGCCACTTTATGTAACTGAAATTTTATTTTTTTCATGTTGTCACAAGTAGGGTTTGAATTTTAAGCCTACATTATGGATTCGACAGAAATTTTTTATAGAGAACTTTAAAATACTAACCTTTAACCTTGCAAATAGATCATTGTTACTAGATATTTATCCGAAATACCTATACTCGGAAATATATAACATGCGTCCGTCAACTAATTTCTAGTCACAACTATACCTAAAAATAATAGAAACATCTTCCAGTTTATGCTCTATTTCTAAAGTTTTATTCAATAAAGTACTATTTTTATTTGTAATTCAATATACTGTTATACATATTACTTTATTATATTCATATTTATAGTTACTGTAAACATTTCCTGGGCATTAATTGTTATTCCTGTCAGATTTTGTGTCGACACAATATTTTGTTCAATAGTATTATTTAGTATTTTCTTCCATATTTGGAACTTTGTTCTGCTCGCACCATAACTCAAAGTTTTGCATATTCTCTTTAAAAGTTTTTCTAGATTATTTTCTGCAATTTCTCGTATTCCTGACGGAGTACAACTTTCTTCCTGACTCATTTTTATCGAGTTTAATAATATATTTATTTTTAATTATGACGGATGGGAAGAAGCTTTGTTGTGTTCAATTGTTTCTATCATGGCATATTTGATACTTGTAACACTTTATTAAGTTGTAAAAGTATTGCCAACCCAAAAAGATAATATTAATTCAAATGGAAAAATCTACTATATTTTTAAAAGTTTTTCAGACTTTAAGGACCCAAATAGAAAAAGTATTATAAAATACACGGTTCATAAGACAATTAGAACACTTGTACTTTAGAAAACGACCCGCGAAGCGGTGAGTTCATAAGACAATTAGAACACTTGTACTTTAGAAAACTCACCGCTTCGCGAGTCGTTTTCTATATTAAACGCGTGCTCTAAGATAATGTCTTATAAAACTTGTATCTTAATATTCTATTAGAAAATAAATGTACTGTGTAAAACTGTTACAACTGCTGATAACTTCTTTTCAAAGTTGTTCTAGCCCTCATTCAATTATTTTTACTATATGCCCATGACGCACATGCAACTAACTCTTCGGTTCGCAATTTTTTCTCTTCTTACAATTGTAAGACGACATGGAATACTTTTTCTCGCAAATTACTTTCGCATGATGGTAAATTTTAATATGTCCGTCTATCCCTAAAATATTTACATGGCGATTTTCCTTTCTCAATATTATTTAATTTATTTGCAGACCTGCAACCAGTTCTATACACGCATACGATGCCAAAGGGAAACGAGAAAATATGCAAACTCATTTCTATAGATGCAGGTAAGCATAACTCAATTATCACCGAATATTATCACGAATCTATATGGAAAATATCCTTTAAAAGTTCACAAAGTAATACCAGATTCTTCTAAAATCAATTTTAAAACAACGTTATAAGATAGATTTGTCCATTTTGACGGGAAATCTCCGACGAACAGATTTCCCGATGACAAATGTTACTAGATGTGTTTTTCAAATTCGGACATTTTTCATATACATTTGTCGGCAACTGTGCCAAAGTGTTTTTATTGCTTGAAGAAAACAGTTTTTCGATTAGTTGATAAATGGATTCTGTTGCGAAGTGTGAATTTCTTAGAAACATTATACGGAAGGCTTATTATGCGATTTTTTTTACATTTAGCGTCGATACAAAAAAGTTGAAGTTGTTTGTTTGTACGTCTTTATATACAGGGTGCCAATGTGAAAACCTACCATCTCTTTCAGTAAATAATCTTAACTTTACCCTTAAAATCTTACATGGGAAGTGGTTCAAGTGCCACATCATTTTAAAAGTCTGTTTAAATATCTTTCTGCTACTTGACGATCTTTCCCATTTAATACTCTAAGAGTAATATCCACCTCTCCCAGGGGGTTCAACCACAAGGGCGACAAATATTCTTTAAAAGCGTCCGACGTCACAATAAAATTGGCATGTCTTTTTGACTGTATTTTTGCTCAGCATGAACAAATCTAAAAAAAAAAAATTTACGCAAATTAAATTTAATGATTTTTTCCCTCCAGTGTTAAGACGACTATAACGAACTCCCCAGATCTTTTTAAGAAATCATTCTTTCATTTCTACTTTCGTTAAAAAGTCATTTTTTTCATCTCGGCACATGCCTGTTTTATTACATTTTTTGCCAACTGAAAGTTGACATTAAAAAAACATGTTTTTCATGAATTGATTAATTTCACGGAGGGCATATGTTCCAAAGTCGAGGTTGCCAAGTTATCTTTAACTTATCATAGAATACGATATCTAATATGAATGGTGTTCCTTAATGACGTACTAATATTTCAGAGTATTAATTTTTTGCTACAGTGCGTTTTTTTTAAATGATTATTTCTTAAAATATCTCCGAAAGTACGTTAGATATTCTCTTGATATTTTTCTAAGATCAATGAGCTCCAGACGAGTAATGGTAAAAGTGGTCAAATGGATTTTTCTTTATTTTGTTTCTGAATATTCCACAGCCAACTACCAAAAAATATATTTTTATACGATAATTTTTAAATTTAGCTATAAGTCCGAAAATATTAAAGATAGGTATAGGAACACTTAATATCATTAGATAGAAAATTCGATCGTCCATTAGCAAAACATATCAAATATAATCCCATTTAAAAAAAAGAAGATTTTTGAAATAATTCATCTCCCTCAGAAATATTGTTATGGAGACGCCCTGTATAAAACTAATTAAATATTGTTTAAAATAATAAAATTTTGATGGTCTTGTGAAACTAGTATCAAAATTTCAGCTTTCTAGCTGTAACCGCTCAAAAGTTATGATTTTCATTTCAGGTCCCGATACGGCGTTAAAAAATCACAAGATTATTTATACTTCAAAAAGTCTTAAAGATAGGTATATGATATTATACAGAAAACTGTTCTAGATTTTTATCTAGATTCCAAAAAAATTATAATATATAGGGTAATTCATTTAAATTTCCGAAGTTGCTACCACTTTCGGTATGATCCGGCAATACCGCATGATCCAAAATATTTTGGAAACGTAGAAAACCATCTCTTATAGCTACAACCAAATTTTCAAAATTAAATCTCATTCAGTTCTCGAGATACTTCCAATAGGCCACTTTACTTGGTGCACCCTGTATAAATCACTCATTTTAAATCATTTTATTTATTCCAGAAAGTGACAATATTATTGATTGCTTGTGCCCTCTTAGTGTCGTATCCATGTACAGAAAACTTTAGACATATTTCTCGTCCTCTAAAATGTTCTTTTGATGTATATTCGTACATTTTGATGAAGGTGTCAAGTTCTCCCATGTGAACGGATTTTACAAGAAGACAAATGATGCCCCACCTACGACGAATGTTTTTGTGCCATAAGGAATTTTCAACATTTGTCATCGGCGCGATAACGTCGTTTTTTTATCATTTTAAGTGATATCCATTTTAGTGGAAATTTAAGGCCATGACGTACGTTTTCACGGGTGTAAAAAATGACTACTTGGGCTAGGTAGCCTAAGGGCAAAGTTTTCTAATATTTATGACTTACTGACTAATGAGTGATAGACGTGTTTTGGACTTCCATTGTCTTTATTTCATTTAAATCACAACGTTTCAACTGGTAAGTATCTCCAGTCGTCTTCAGGTGAATACTGAGCAAGTTACTAAACTACGAGAGTATTTATACTAATAAGGGGGGTGAGAAAGTTAATCAAGTATGACCGAGGTGGGTGCAGTCATGCGTCAATACAAGAGGACGTACCTAAACTAAGATTACGTTTGCTTAACACGGGTTTCCAAATGTTCCTTATATCTAAAGAGGGTTTGCTAAAACAACCAGGATTCTGAATGATGACAGCTGCTTCTTTGAATTTCCTCTTTCGCCAATGTTCTTCCTTAAGTATGATACTTGATTGTCCCCATTGTAAGTGGTGGCCGTGGTTCCAAGCGTGACCTGCTGCTCCGGATCTGTTTGTTTCTCCCTTTCGTGTGTGGCTCTGATGTTCCTTGATCCTTGTTTCCAATGGCCGTAGGGTTTCACCAACATAGGATTGTCCGCACTCGCATGGTATTCTATATACACAATTCTTTGTGTCTTTGTGGTTGGTTGGTTTTGTCTTTGTCAGGTGGCTTCTTAAAGAGGCTTTGGAGCTGAATAATGTTCGAATATTGTATTGTTGTCCTATTCGTCGAATCTTTTCAGAAACCCCCTTGACATAGGGTATGTTTATGGTCGGTCCAACTTCGTTGTCATCCCTCGTTCTCTGTTTGTGATTTTGACGCTTTTTGATGGCTTGGTCTAGAAGCGATGACGAACTTCAAACTTTTTTACAACATATGAACAACCTGACCCCTACAATTAAATTTACTATGGAGAAAGAAAACAATGACAGACTACCTTTTCTAGACGTTGTAGTCCAGAGAAACAGGAATACCATCATCATATCGGTATACAGGAAACAAACTCACACAGGACAATACCTTAATTATGCCTCGAACCATTCGAATAATACCAAACATGGGATAGCTAAAACATTGGTTGACAGAGCATTCACGCTTTGCAACTCACAAGAGGCTATCACACAAGAACTTAACAACACCACCAAGGACCTAGGAATGAATGGTTATCCCCAACGACTGGTAGACCAAGCCATCAAAAAGCGTCAAAATCACAAACAGAGAACGAGGGATGACACCGAAGTTGGACCGATCATAAACATACCCTATGTCAAGGGGGTTTCTGAAAAGATTCGACGAATAGGACAACAATACAATATTCGAACAGTATTCAGCTCCAAACTATTTAAGAAGCCACCTGACAAAGACAAAACCAACCAACCACAAAGACACAAAGAATTGTGTATATAGAATACCATGCGAGTGCGGACAATCCTATGTTGGTGAAATCCTACGGCCACTGGAAACAAGGATCAAGGAACATCAGAGCCACACACGAAAGGGAGAAACAAACAGATCCGGAGCAGCAGATCACGCTTGGACCCACGGCCACCACTTGGGGACAATCAAGTATCATACTTAAGGAAGAACATTGGCGAAAGAGGAAATTCAAAGAAGCAGCTGTCATCACTCAGAATCCTGGTTGTTTCAGCAAACCCTCTTTAGATATAAGGAACATTTGGAAACCCCTGTTAAGCAAATGTAATCTTAGTTTAGGTACGTCCTCTAGTATTGAAGCATGACTGCACCCACCTCAGTCACACTCGACTAACTTTCTCACCCCCCCCCCTCATTAGTATAAATACTCTCGTAGTTTAGTAACTTGCTCAGTATTCACCTGAAGACGACTGGAGATACTTACCAGTTGAAACGTTGTGATTTAAATGAAATAAAGACAATGGAAGTCCAAAACACGTCTATCACTCATGATACAGCATTGTCTCTAACCTTCAAAGAAACAATTACTGACTAATGATTATAACCTTTTAAGTTAAGCAAAACTTTTTATGAACAACGTATTTGTTTCTTAAAATATTGAAACGGTATCGTGCGTCTTTCTAATTCCAAAATATGTCCATTCTTTTCCGTTATTAAACGAAAATAAATAACTTATATTGAATTTGTTGTGCGCCCGTTAACAACACTAACAAGTCCGATATAAAGAAAAACGAGTGGAAACAAGTTAATACTCGACAACCTTTTCGCCCCCTTCTAAAAAGTTCAAAAGAAAATAAAACATCTTAAGTAAAAAAGCCAAGGGAAGGATACTTCTCCCTCTGTTTTTTCTATTTCAATTCACAGACGTCAAATTGCTTTTAAAACAGCTTTACCTTTTAAAAAAATACTGTTTATTGGCCAGCTGTAAACTACAAATGACAAATTACGAAGTTAAGCTGAATGTAAACGAAGGAATATTATTGAAAAACATTCCTATTAATTCTAGAAAGGCCTTGTTCAGTCTTAAACCTTTTAAAACATCCTTTGTAATATATTTCATTCTTTAAATGGCCAAATAAGTTTCTCAAAAAGCGGCCGGGAAAATATCCGAGCTGCTTTTATGTTCCGGACCTTTAAAAAAAAATTTAAAACAGATACGAAAAATAGGAACCTAAAAACGATCCTTTTCTTCTTCGTGGCCTTATTAAGTTTTAAACGCTTCCTTTTTTAATACTAATTCTAACTGTATGTTCCTTTTAAGAAAAAAAGGCTTTCATTCAACAAGAGATAAATTGTGAAAATGTGTTTTTTTCTGTATTTTCGTTAATGTTATTCCTTTCCCTTACGTTCTTCACCTAAACTGGCGGATAAAAAGAAGCCGTTGCTTAAAGTTTATTCGTAATTAAGAATTTGAGTCAAGTAAGTGAAGTAAGAAAATGCGTTATGTAAAACATATTTTTTATTTATTTTTTATTTTACACAAGGAAATACAACTTTTGGAAAATAAGAAAGGTTTTCTTAGTGTGTATAGCTGTCGGATCTTAACGTCGTCGCATGCAACCCTCGTAACAATATTTATACAGTCCACTACTAATACTACTAAAGCCATCTACGAGCTATCAAGAAAACCGAATGATATCCAATACTACTACGGCCATCTACGAGTTATCAAGAAAACCGAATGATGTCTAATACCACTAGGCCATCTACGTGAAGAGGAATTGGACAGACCATATAAAGGGGTTCGACTCCATTCTAAAACCTTTGATTTATCCCAAGGGATAAAACTATCGATTATGAATATTATTTAGGATATGTATAAAGCCAAGGAATATGTTACCCTCAAAGCTATTCTTGAAAAGATAAAGAAGAAAGAACTTTGCGATGTTGGAACTACCAGTTTGTCCATCATTTTGAAAGATCTGGGCTTCAAATACAAAAAAACAAACAACAGAAAAATGCTTTGCGAGCTGTCCAATAATGTTTCAAAAAGATGGCAATTTTTAAGGGAATATTTAAGGAACAAAAAGTCGGAATTGTCAAGGCAAGTTGTATTTCTTGACGAAACATGGATATATGCAAACGAAATTTCAACAAAATCGTCTTGGCAGGATGATTCGAAACATTGCTATTCCAGTACCCGTGCCAGTAATAAAAAAATGGTATATAATAATACATGCTGGTTTGTTTCAACTGACAGTGCCATATTTTCATCAACAAAAAATACTGAATGAAAATACGGCAATATGGATGCTGAAATTTTTGAGTATTGGTTCGAGGAAACACTTTTAAAAAGTTTAGAAAACCCTTCCTTAATTGTTTTAGACAATGCCTCTTACCATACGAGACTCGAAGAGAAATTTCCTACAAGCAGCTGGAAAAAGAAGCATTAAGAGAGTGGTCGTCAAAGAAAAACATAAACCATGAAGATTTATTTTTAAAAAGTGATCTCTTAAGCGAGTGTAAAGAGCAGTCTTTTGGAAAAAAATATGTTGTTGACGAATTAGCCCTAAAATATGGACATCAAGTTTTGAGATTACCGCCCTTCCATTGCCATTACAATGTAATTGAATTGATATGGGGCATTAGCGAAAATTATTATGACAAACATGCCTGTAAAAATATCTTTTTCTTTACATACAGTGAGTCCCAGAAGAAATGTCTAAATTCATTTAAAATTCAGCGGTAAGTTTTTTCAAAAAACGCTCGTACCCGTCGATTTTGATTTTTTAATTTTTTTTTTGTGTTAAGTTACGACCATCAACTTCATTTTTTCAAATGAAAACATATATTTTTTATTTCATTTTTGAATTTTGCATTGATATCTAAGCATGTTTCATGTGCCATGTCCTATACATAAACTCAACAGTTATTGAAAAAATTAGGATTGAACATATCATTTAGGGAATCCAACGATCTATCAAATCTTCTGGCAATATGACATTTTGGGTAATAAGTAAGAGTGTACTGTCTCACTGTCACCGTTTATTTCCATAGAAACTGTATGACAAATAAGTATAATTATTGTCAAGCGTAGTTTCAAAGTTGCGGTTTTCACAATAATGGTGAAGTTAACGGAACGGGAAAAAATTGAAATTCAATGCATGGTTGAGTTTGGTGATAACACACGTACTCAAAATAGAAACAGCCCAATTATTTAATGAAATCCATCCTGATCGTCCTCCCATATGTCAAAAGATGGTGAGTAGAATAGAGGCTAAGTTTAGAGAATTCGGTCATGTTAGAGATTTGCCTAAATCTGGTCGTCCTACTCGAGATGAAAATGAACAACTTGACGTTTTGCTTTCCTTGGAAGAAAATCCATGTACTCCCCTGTCGCACATTGGGGCCGATTAACACATGCCGAAATTTGTTGTTCACCAAGTAGTTCAAAAGCACAAATATCACCCATACAAAGTTATTCCAGTGCATGAGTTATTTGAAGATGATTTCGATAGGCGAAGTGAGTTTTGCGGACGCATGCAAAATATGTGCAATCTAGATAATAATTTAGTAAAAAATATTATTTTTTCGGATGAAGCTACGTTCTATTTAAATGGTAATGTGAACAGACAAAATGCTCGATATTGGGCAACAGAAAATCCGCATTGGATGATAGAGGTTCACAGCCAGTACCCTAAGAAAATAAATGTTTGGTGTGGAATCGTACGCGAAAGAGTAATTGGTCCATTTTTCTTTGAACAGTCTTTAACTGGACAAGTATATCTCGAATTTCTCCAACTAGAATTAATTCCAGCATTAGTGGCTTTATCCCCTGACAAAGAACTGATATTCCAACAAGATGGTGCTCCTCCGCACTATGCGGCCACTGTGCGCACATTTTTGTATGAAACCTTTCCTAATCGGTGGATTGGAAGGAGAGGACCTATCGAATGGCCTGCTAGGTCGCCAGACCTAACTCCGCTGGACTTTTTTTTGTGGGGTTACCTCAAATCAAAAGTATTTGTTAACAGGCCAAACAATATGCAGGAGTTGAAAGAAAGGATCCGAAGAGAAGTGCGTGTCATAACTCCGGAAATGGTTGGAAACGTGCAAAGAGAGTTTATTGATCGTCTTGGATATTGTCAAGCCGTCAATGGCGCACATTTTCAACATTTAATTTGATTTTGTTGTGTTTTTTTTTTAATAAATAGGTCTTACTTATAGATATGTTCAATCCTAATTTTTTCAATAACTGTTGAGTTTATGTATAGGACATGGTACATGAAACATGCTTAGAATTCAATGCAAAATTCAAAAATGAAATTAAAAATATATGTTTTCCTTTGAAAAAATGAAGTTGATGATCGTAACTTATTTTTGAGCTACCCTGTATACATGAAATTACCACAAAAAAAAATTAAAAAATCAAAATCGACGGGTACGAGCGTTTTTTGAAAAAACTTACCGCTGAATTTTAAATAAATTTAGACATTTCTTCTGGGACTCACTGTATACTAATTTTTTATTTACTTTAAATAATTTTATTTAGAAAATACCTTAAATATAATTTATTGTTTGAGAGCCACCGACTACCCGGCTCGAGAGGTTTTATTACATAGCGGATTTCATACACCGTACCGACTTTACCATGTATTTTATTGCAAATTATAGGGATGCAACGATGTATAATACAAATTGACAACCTGTATAAAAAAGAATAAACAAATAATGCAAGAACAGCTGCTTTAAACGACGTTTAAATTATGTTTAAATGTCTAGACTAAGTGTCGTTGTGAAGATACAAAGGAAAGCCGAAACGACCACCCCGTATATATGTTTTGTTGCCTCGCTGTTTCATTCATCTTGCTTAGCGCGCTTAAAGTACAATGCGACCCCTCTAACTGTTTATTAAAACTTTCGCTTAGCTGTAAATTGGCAAATAAGCAAAATGAGTAAATAACTCGAAACAAATCTAGGGAAAAGGCTTTCCACTTTCAGTTCAACTCAGTTAACATTAGAACAAGTTAAAACGTTTCCTAACGAAAGTTGGCAAATTGTTTAGTAATTTCAGAAGTAATTTGCAATATAGAAGGATGATTGGATTAAATTTAAACATTTAAACTTGAGAAGGATTTACAAGTCCGAACTTTTTTAAGAAGATGGTGGACAAGTGACCGGTTTTACTGCAAATGTCACTACTGCAATTATCTGACTTTATACAAATAGTACAATTGCTGCAAGTTCGCCTTCCCTGTCGCATGTATAACTGGAAAGCAGCATCCCCTGAGGAACTGCCATTTAAACAATAATAATCAGTGTCTGTTTGAAGGTTGTAGACAATGGTGTTTCTTGAATGATAGAAAAGTTTTGGACCTGCATTGTCTTTATTTGTTATATATCACAACGTTTCAACTGGTAAGTATCTCCAGTCGTCTTCAGATTCTGGCCCAGACGAGTAAAAAAAATGATCTATTTTGGAAATTTATATCTCGCTTAGTGGCTGATTATTTGACCTACTAAATATACATATCATGCAGACTTAACTCGCAATTGACCGTTTTAGAGCTTTCGACGAAACGCTCTCGTTCCTAAATTAAAAGTTCCTCGTATTTAAACTTCAGATTGTACAACAGATCGTATCTCAATTTACAAAACCCTTTGTAAACTTTGTTACAAAATGTTCTAACTTCTCGAGTTTTGTTCGGCGTATAAAACATCCAGGGATTTGTTTCAAGTTATATTTGTTTTGCTTTATGTGCCAATTTACGGCTAAATAATAGAGTCTAACAGGGAAACTGTGAGGCTATTGGTCCACCGATGTAATATGAGGCACTCACCTAAAATCTTAATTGCATCTGATTTTTTTTTATGATCAAACACAAGCACTATAGGAAAACTCCTTTAGGGCACTCTGGGAGTGGTGCGTGTGCGCAAAAAACGATTCACGTTGGTTTTGAATCGTTGGAGGTCGTTCCATAAGGATGCAGTCCTCCAGATGAAAGTAATCTTAAATAGTGAAGTTCGCGGAGTACTAAACTTAACCACATATGGATGGGCGGCAGTGGTTCGTCGTGTATTTCTGCTATTCGCCGCTCTGGGCGGAATTAAGAGGTCAAGGTCAGTCGATCACTTTCCATGAAAATATCTGTAAAAGAGAGTCAAATCCCCAACCTGTCTCCGATGTTCCAGGCTGTCGAGGTTCTTCCGTCAGCTCATGGTCTCCAATCAGACGAATTGCCCTCCTTTCGATGGAATCCAGTAGCCGAAGAGTATGTTTGGAAGCAGAGCTCCAGACATGAGAGCAGTACTCTAGTGATGGTCGAATCTGGGCTTTGTATAGTGTCAAAAGTTGTTGAGGCGTGTACAACTTCCTTGTTCGCAAGAGTGCTCCAAGCTTCTGAGAAGCTATCTTGGCGATTGTCACAACGTGGTTATGCCAAGACATATTTAGTGCCAGATTGACGCCCAGCAAATTAAAAGATGAAGCCAGTGGGATTGCGTGTCCGTCCATGACTATACCCGGTTCTGTAATGTTAACCTTTTTAGAGAAAACTGCTGCCTGGATTCAGGCAGCCGATGTTTGTGCATTCAAAGAGAAAGATGAGATAAGTGTGCTATCGTCAGCAAAACTAAATATCGGATTTTTCGTTTTCACTAGAAGGTCGTTAATGTAGAGAGTAAGAAGAGAGTGGGAGACAGTATGGACCTTTGAGCAATACCGGCATTGATGGTGAAGGTGTCTGAGAGAAATCCGTCAATAGTCACTTGCAGAGAGCGGTCCTTAAGAAAGCTAGACAACCATGCACATAATCGACTGGGCATACCGTAGGATCGCGTTTACTTAGAAATCCCTCATGCAATTGATATCGAATAAATTACATTATGTCTAAATACAATATCTAACATGCTGCCACGCCATTTGTTCGCGTTTAGGGTGTTTCTTACTTAATAAATAATAGGTGGAATATAATGATTTGACAGCAATATGTACGTATTCTTCTAAAACTTCTCTGTTGTGAAACTACTAAGCCCTTTTACTTTCCTTTTTCTTTAAATTGGCGAAATGAAAATAATAAATCGGTTTTTAGTGACTTACAAAAGACAGTGGTGTCAACATAAATATAATAATTACACTAACTCTGAGACATAAATGGTCAATACCCGCCCAACTGACCTAATGAAATTAAACCTTAACAATTTAATTGTGGTAACGACTGTCCCAGCTATTCTAACGCAAACAACTGTCATAAATGGGACCTTAAAACTTTGTTAGCTATAAATTGGCACATAAGCAAAATAACTGAATAACTACGAACACATTGTGTGAAAGTTATTCTACTCAAAGTTTTATGAAGTAAACTGTAACGAAAGTTGAAATTACTTGTATCGTACTCCGTTAAAACTTTCCTGATTACTTTAAAACTTAAGAAGGCAAATAATACAATTACACCTCCGTGGACCGGTAGACTAGCGACGTTCTTGCAGATAGAAGGTCTCGCGGGATTTGTTATTATATATATTCGCAATTCGCAATATTCGTGGTCCGTTCTTACGAGAGCATAACAGAAAAACAGTTGAAGAATTCAAAAGTTTACTAGCTAGTGTTAGTCAGGTTGATAGCAGTGCCGTAGCTATCTTTACTTCCAGGGGTGGTATTTCCACGTTCACCTTATTTCATTTTACGGTTACCCAGTGGCGGTTCTTCCACAGGGGCACATGCGCACGTGCACCCCCAAAACAAAACGAATAAAAAATATTAATTTATATTCATTGAATATTATTTATCGTATAAAGTCCGACCATCCCTAATATTTTATCGTACCGTCAAACTAAAAAAGTCCGACCCTCCCTAATATTTTATCATCCCGTCAAACCAAACTGTATAGATCCGGCAACCGTGCCTCGGTCGAGGTACGAGACTTGCTCGCACGTGCGATTAAATAGTGCAGTTTCTCTGTAGTAACATGTGGGCGGGTGGCAGCGGGGGATAGCGGGGCTATGGCGATTTAACATGGGAAAGGCGCACGGTTTTTTTGTGCACCGCGCTGTTGTCTGTTCGTGCATCTAGTTAGAAATTCGAGCGTGTATGTTTTAATATTATATATTTATTAAGTTAAAATGAATAGTTGACGGTGGACTATTTAAGAAATAACTTTAGCTCTTTTAAGTTTGGAACAAAAGATTGAAGTCAAGAATGCGGGAACACCTAAACCCGAAATTAATTTAACGCAGACCACAAAGGGTAAATCTAGGGACTTTATTAGAAAGTATAAAAATGAAATATATGAAAAAAAATTTATAGAAGGTATTCCAAACTTAATGAGGCTGTTATTGATCAATTTTCTACAATTAAGAACCGAAGAATGGACTTTACGTTTAAGCACTATTGTGTAGGGTCGATAAATGTTGTGTATTTCGATAAATGATACTCGATATGATTTTCAGCCATTTTATTTAAGGATTTAAACTAAAAAACACTGAAAATATGAAGAATGCCAACTTGTCAGTCTCGTGGCTCGATTCGTTCTCGTCAGAAAACAGTTAACTGTTGTTCTCGTGTTGGTTGCGCCTAATGACGTAGCCGTAGATGGCGTAGTGGTATTAGACATAATTCGGTTTTCTTGATAACTCGTAGATGGCGGTAGTAGTATTGGACATCATTCGGTTCTCTTGATAGCTCGTAGATGACTTTAGTAGTATTAGTAGTGGACTGTATAAATATTGTTACGAGGGTTGCATGCGACGACGTTAAGATCCGACAGCTATACACACTAAGAAAACCATTCTTATTTTCCAAAAGTTGTATTTCCTTGTGTAAAATTAAAAAATAAATAAAAATATGTTTTACTAACGCATTTTCTTATTACTTTTTTTCTTTCTACATTTAAACGCCTAGAAAGTAATTGTTTGGTCATCACACAAAAATAAAATTTTAAAGATAAGTTCACCATACTTGTGAACCCCCTCTGTCATAGGTCACGAGCCGCCACTGCTAGTATGGTCATCTTCACATTACGGTACCCATTTCGAGGTAAATTTCCGCTTCTGGAGGGGTATCAAAAGTGATCTATATCTCTATCATATAAAAGTTGTGGAACAGCATTTAAGAAAAATCAACGACCAAATTATTATACAGTAAAAATACTTACAGAACCATTTGCCATTCTAGTGATTTTTTTTACAGCTACTTAAGAAGAAACTTCGTCTATCGTCTTAATATTAAATGAAGCTTCAATGGTCTTTCTTTCTTTCAGATATTCATCACCGATATCCACAAGTCTCCTCATCGAACTCACAACCCACGACATGAAATAATGGGCGATAAAAACACGAGTTGCCACACCGCGGACCACTTCGGCAATTATTCAACTATCTTCGGCACGACCGACATCCCGGAATGGGAGGCCCTCCTCACCATATCAACGCTCGGATTCCTCATCATCCTCACCATAGTCGGGAATATTTTAGTAATTTTAAGTGTGTTCACGTACAAACCGTTAAGAATAGTGCAGAACTTCTTTATAGTGTCGCTAGCGGTCGCCGATTTAACCGTCGCCATTATGGTGTTACCTATAAACGTAATATACTCGGTACTAGGACAGTGGGTCTTTGGAATCCACCTGTGCAAAATGTGGCTAACTTCGGATATCTTCTGTTGCACGGCCTCCATCTTGAATCTATGCGCCATAGCTCTGGATAGGTTTTGGGCCATAACCGATCCGATTAACTACGCTCAAAAGAGAACCCTTAAAAGGGTTCTTATTATGATAGCGGGTTTTTGGCTGCTGTCTTTATTGATATCATCGCCGCCACTGATCGGTTGGAATGACTGGCCCGATACCGATGTATTTCTGGAGAAAAAGGAGTGCAAGCTGTCATCGAGACAAGTAAGTATTGGTATTAGATGGTTTTTATACATGATATAAGACGTTTCGCTTTTCAGGGCTACGTAATATACTCGTCATCGGGCTCATTCTACATTCCCTTGGCTATCATGACCATAGTCTACATTCAAATCTTCATAGCGACCAGGCGGCGATTGCGCGAGCGAGCCAAAGCGTCCAAGATCAACGCTATATCCAAGAGCCAATCGAAAAAGAAGCAAGAGGTGGATCGGGACAGCGTGAGCAGCGAAACGAACCACAACGACCAAACCAGCGAGAACCACTGGAGTAAGAAGGAGAAGAAAAAAAAGAAGAGCAAGGAGAACATGGATGAAAAAAGGCAACTGAAACCGATTTTGACCCACGAGGACTCCGTCACTGATTTAGGTACAGTACGTTTCAAATTTGGATACGACTTAATGATTTCCTGGGTCGGTCCCATTGTGTCGATAAGAGCTTGGCAATAAACAAGTGAAGTATGAAGGGACGGACTAAGGAAAACAAGTAATGATATGATTATGTTAATGTAATCAAATGAAATAACATTTTTTTTAAATATTACTAGTCATATTTATTTACATGTATAATGTCATTCTATAGATAGTTCTGTTTCGCTATCGCTATCCTCATCAAAATTAATTATAATTGGATTAATTATACGATACAGACTAATAAACGAATTTTCTACAGTTATTACGTGACGGACTGAATTTTTCCAACTACCTGGGGGAATATCATTAAAGCATTTTCGTATTAATTCTACAACACTAGAATTTAAAGTCGGAGAAATATTTTCAGACCTAACCAGTGATTTTAACTGGTGCCACATATGCTCTATGGGGTTAAAAATGCAATAATAGGGTGGGAGCCGTAGCACTGTATGTCCAATTTCTTCTGCCAATGTGTCACAAACATATACTTTTTTTATACAAAATGTCTTTAAACCTTCTAAAAGATCACTTTTTTTATAACTTTCTTCAAAATCTATATCATTCGCCGCCATGTAGTTCTGAATCTCCAATTTTGTATTATTTGAGCTTGGAGCTTTATGTAATTGGCGACTGTGATAGCTCGCATTGTCCATTACTATCACGCTATTCTGAGGAATGTTTGGTAAAAGACAATTCTCGAACCATTCCTCAAAAACTAACAAATTTTACCACAAAAAGATATTTAAATATAAATTAAGCAACCTAACCTACCTGATGTGCCTATATTTAATTATAAATATTACAATCCGGTCCTTTCCACATAATAATAACAAACGGTCATAAATAATGGGATGGCCCCCAGGTACTTTTACGGCAGTCATTAAGTTATATCCATTTTTCGTGAAACAATCTTTAAGTTTTCTTATAAGGTACCCAGAAGGGGTTTAAATCACAATTATCTTTATTTTCAGGCGAGAATTCCTCCAATTCACAAAAGAACGAGACCGCCAAGGAGCCCGTCAATACGAAAATCACCAGCAACCCGCCTTGCACAACGGTGACCCTCATCAACAACAGCAAGACGTCCGGGTCTACCCTGGTGGTGATCGAACATCCCAAGAAAACCGGTGGAGTTTACCAGTTCATCGAAGAGAAGCAACGAATAAGCTTATCAAAGGAAAGGAGGGCCGCGAGAACTTTGGGGATAATTATGGGGGTGTTCGTGGTTTGTTGGCTGCCCTTCTTCCTCATGTACGTTATCGTTCCCTTTTGTCCCACCTGTTGCCCTTCGAGGAGGCTGATAAACTTTATCACATGGTTGGGATATGTTAATTCGGCATTAAATCCTATAATATATACTATATTTAACATGGATTTCAGGAGGGCTTTCAGAAAGTTGTTAGGTATGCCCGGTATAAGTTAAAGATGTGGCTATATATTTAATTGTCTGACTATGAATACAGGGTGATTCACGGTGGATGGAACGTTAGACGTTTCTGGAGAACGGGACATCAGTTTGTTTTGAAAATTTGGTTTTCCAGATAAACAACCATGGTCTACAGTTCTAAAATATTTTCAACAATGCGGCGTTGCCGCTTGTACCTAAAACCGGTGGCAACATCGTTATTTTAAATGGAACTCTCTATATATTTATACATTTTCAGGTTCTACGTCTATTTCTGAGCAACTTTTATTAATACTTTCCTATACCTATCTGTTGCCGTTTTTTAGTTATTAATTAATTTTCATTTTTTTTAACGAAAACATGACTTCTAATAAATATGGTTTTCTCCAAACTCTAAAACATTCCTAAGTAAAAATAACGATGTTGCCACCGGTTGTAGGTAGAAGCGGCCACGCCGCATTGTTGAAAACATTTTAGAACTGTAGACCATGGTCGGTTATCTGGAAAACCAAATTTTCAAAACAAACTGATCTCCCGTTCTCCAGAAACGTCTAACGTTCCATCCACCGTGAACCACCCTGTATATTAGACGGATAAAAACAATAAGGGGTCTGCTTTTATTATGGAAGGCAACATCAGCAAGCAGTTTTGATTCCGTAGATGCGATTGGAAAAAAGCTATACGGAAGGAAAGGGTTGTTTTTCGAAATAAATGTAGATTTTTTTATTCGTCGATTATGGAAAATTCATCTGTGTTGTGGTTCTGAGTCAGTAGAAGTTCGAAGAAATTTTTATATGTAACTTGATATGAAAATTTAACAAAAAAAATACGAAAATATGTAAACTTGAAATACATTGGTTTTATAAACGAGGATTTAACTTTATTATTCCAATAAATAATGTAATATTTACCTTTTTCTGTTTACAGAGAGTTTTGCGTTGGTTGTTGCTGGTCATATTTTGTTATTTAAATGCAATTTAAATTCAATTTAAAATTTGAACAAAAATCGCCTTGCGGCATGAAGCAACCGGAATCGAAGCGTTTTATTAAGCAAAATATTTGCAAATATACTATGTACTGAATATACATATATCCTTTTTTTGATTAATATAAAACGAATAACAAATTCCGTTAACACAGGGTGTTCCTTAATGACGTAATATTTCAGGGTATGATTCCTTAGGTCATTTTATAAAGAAAAGTTCATATGAACATATGTCCGCAACGGCTTAAATTTTTTGCTACAGGGTGTTGAACTTTTATTTTTTAAATAGTTATTTTTTAATATCTCAGAAAGTACTTTAGATATTATTTTCAATTTCGGTATGTGTTAATAGGATATAGAACCACAAATTTTGGATAGAAAAGTTATTCAATTATTCCACCAGTGGCGTCCCTGCAAACATGTCCTCTGACATTTTTTACAAAAAAGATGGTACGCCACTGACATTTTTCCATGTGGGTATTTTTTTAGATTATCCTGGCTAATTCTACATGAAAACGGCCTCTTGAGTTTTTCTCATCAGACGCACCGTTCTTGATTAAAGTTAAAGCGACTAAATTCACATTGAAACTCATTATTATTAACATTGATAAAATAATTAATGATAAATTTTGTTTTATAAAAATTGTTGGAAATGGCCACATTCACTTAAAACGTATATTCTGCCCGTCTTCGCCCGTTCAAATGTTGAAATTTTTATCAAACAAAATTTATCATTAATATTTTATCAATGTTAATAATACGGAGTTTCAATATGAATTTAGTGGTTTTAATCAAGAACGGTGCGTCTGATGAGAAAAACTTAAGAGATCGTTTTCATGTAGAATTGACCAGGTTAATCAGAAAAGATATCCACATGGAAAAATGTCAATGGGGTACCATCTTTTTTGTAAAAAATATCAGAGGACATACTTGCAGGGACGCCACTGGTGGAACAGTTGAATAATTTCTCTAACTAAAAATTGTGCTTCTATATGCTATTAACACATACCAAAATTGAAAATAATATCTAAAGTACTTTCGGAGATATTAAAAAATAACCATTTAAAAAATAAAAATTCAACACCCTGTAGCAAAAAATTTAAGCCGTTGCGGACATATGTTCATATGAACTTTTCTTTATAAAATGACCTAAGCAAGCAGACCCTGAAATATTAGCACGTCATTAAGGAACACCCTGTATAGCAAATAAAGAGCTTATTATTCATGGACATTTCTATACAGTTAATCAAATATAAATTAAGTATAAATTGAAAATGGTTGCTTGTATAGTGCTTTTCTAACAATAAGCTCCATTCCAACGGTTAAAGATCGTCGAAACTTCTGTCGGCTATCTTAACGCTGGCCCAGAGGTTTGGGGAGCTTATAATTTGAAAAGAAGTATACCAGCAAAAGCCTGTATATTTTATGCATCTTTTCTATAAAAAAAAAACGGTATATTTATACAGGTATAAATTTCAGTATCCACGTCATTATTATAAAAAGATTCCTACCTCAATTTAATTTAAATCGGTGCCTTGGGGTGTGTTTTTTTTTCCAAAAATAATCAAAAGTTTATGAACTTTTTTTTAGATGAAACCCGAAGCATTGAATAATAAAAGTACAAAGTAGCAAGCAAGCTTGAAAACTTTTTCAGATTTTTTGATCGAGTCGAGGAAAAAGCGGTGTCAAGTTTTAAGAAATATTGATGATTTATCGATAACGATAAGTAAAAAGTATTGTTATTAAAATTGAATAAGGCCCGTAGGGAAATGTTTTTGCACTTAGTCTATAAAAGTTCAAAACAGAGAAAAGGTGAAAAAATTATTCGCCAGACTAAACGGAACAAAAAGCATAGACCATGTTTTTAATATCCCACAGGGTTAATTAATTTAAGTATAAAAATATAATAAATATCTTTCCTTAATTTCGTATTTTATTTGTTATTTGGAAATATTCTTAGGATGGTATCAAATTTGGGACCCAGTGAAGATGTATTGTACCAAATATTGTACAATGTACAATATCAATCAATGCGTACTATAATATACTTAGACAACGAGGTTTTGAATACCAAATGACAATTATTATAAAGTACAGGGTGTGCCATTTTCGATACTTCTATAGGGTGTCTCCGTAACTGTGCTATCAAAAAAGTAATGTAGGTGTCATGTGCTCTTTTTACGTCAAACTTAAAATGATAAAATCAAAATTTGAAAATTTTTGCTCGCTTAAGAGATACGGGGGAAAATCAAAAAATTGACAATTTCAAAATTACCCTATATTTTCTTAGTTAAAAGAGATATGGAAAAATGTTTTATACATAAGTCTCTTTATATTGATTGTTGAATAATCTGCCGTTTTCAGAATAAGTATACGGAGTCAGGTAAAAAAGTTATCGGACCTACCCTAATTTTTTTAAATGCAAAAACCCTGTATATTTTATACAAAAAATATACTATTTTAAATTCTCCTTTCAAATATCAAATATAACACAACATGGATGATATTGGTTTCCTATTCGATTTATTTAAACTTTATTACTAAACAAAAACTAATATCCTAGAGGCAACTATGTTGACATTATAGTTGTTATTAACATTTAACGTCAATTTCATTTTTTACATATTCATTTGTGAAAAATATTTATTAACATTTTGTAAAATTTGATGATATCTATCATGTATTATAAATTTGAAAAGAGAGTTTAAAATGCTATCTTTTTAGATTAATATATAGTATATACAGGGTATTCCATTTAAAAAAAATGAGGTTATGTCCGATAACTTTCCTACCTGACCCCGTATACTTATTCTGAAAACGGTGGATTATTCAAAAATCATTATAAATAAACTTATGTATTAAACATTTTTCTGTATCTCTTTTAACTAAGAAAATATAGGGTAATTTAGGAATTGTAAATTTTTTTATTTTGCCCCGTATCTCTTAAGCGAGCGAAAATTTTCAAATTTTGATTTTACCATTTTAAGTTTGACCCAAAAAGAGCACCTGACATCTACATTACTTTTTCGATAGCACTAACAATTACGGAGATACCCTATAAAAGTGTCGAAAATGGGACACACCCTGTACATAGTTTAGTTCTAAAATAATTTGTCGGCCAGAATTTTTAATATTTTATAATTTGTTAGCTTCCAAAACTTCGAATTTTTGTGAATATAATATTTAAAATTATGTATAAACGTTTATTTAATCATTATTATACAAGAAAAATAGTGGACTGGCCCCTTTACTATGTAAGAAATGTTTACTAGAATACGGTTGTGCATGTTATTATACAGGGTGTGAAAAGAATATCGTAAATTTAATCTAAACAGCTTACTGTATTAGCAAATACATACCATTCCGATTTTACAAGTATACAGTGTGTCGATCTTAAATCCTCGGCACCCTTAATATCTCTCATCTCTTAAAAAACATTTTTTTTATGATCAAACACAAGCACTATAGGAAAAATCCTTTAGGGCACTCTGAGAGTGGTGCGTGTGCGCAAAAGGCGATTCACGTTGGTTTTTAATCGTTGGAGGTTAAATTCGTTGGGAAAAACGACCTCGGGAAGGTCGTTCCATAAGCATGAAGTCCTCCAGATAAAAGAATTCTTAAATAATGAAGTTCGAGGAGTACTAAGCTTAACCACATATGGATGGGCGGCAGTGGTTCATCATGTATTGCTGCTATTCGCCGCTGTGGGCGGAATTAAAAGGGCACTTTTCCATGAAAATATCTGTAAAAGAGAGTCCAATCGTCAGCCTGTCTTCGATGTTCTAGGCTGTCGAGGTTCTTCGTCAGCTCGTCGTCTCCAATCAGACGAATGGCCCTCCTTTCGATGGAATCCAGTAGCCAAAGAGTATGTTTGGGTGCAGCGCTCCAGACATAGTACTCTAGTGATGGTCGAATCTAGGCTTTGTATAGTGTCAAAAGTTGTTGAGGTGTGTACAACTTTCTGGTTCGGAAGAGTGCACCAAGTTTGTCAGAAGCGATTGCCACAACATGGTTATGCCCAGACATATTTTCTACCAGATTGACGCCCAGCAAATTAATAGATGAAGCCAGTGGGATTGTGTGTCATGCCATGACTATATCCGGTTCTGTAATGTTAACCTTTTTAGAGAAAACTGCTGCCTGGGTTTTTTTAGCGTTAAATTCGACTTGGTTACTGTCACCCCAAGCCAAAATTTCTTCCAGGTCTTTGTTGAGGCGTGATACTTCATGCTGTCTGGGAAGATGCGCGTCAGCAGCCGATGTTTGTGCATTCAAAGTTTGTGCATAATATGTTGACTACCTTTTAGTAGAATGATTATGGGGCCCATAGGCAGTCACTCCGGGTGACATCCTTTCCAATTCTTTGCCAGGAGGAAAGTCGCCGCCTATAGAAGTTGTAATTTCGTCCATTGTAGGACCGCGATTTCTGGGAAACTAGTATTATTGGAAGGAGATTTAAACGCCCATTAATATAATGTGCTACACGACTCACTTACTTCTCATTTAAGGTTTTTAGGGTAACTCATCATCTCATCTTTCTCTTTGAATGCGCAAACATCGGCTGCCGACGCACATCTTCGCAGACAGCATGAAGTATCACGCCTCAACAAAGACCTGGAAGAAATTTTGGCTTGGGGTGACAGTAACCAAGTCGAATTTAATGCTAAGAAAACCCAGGCAGCAGTTTTCTCTAAAAAGGTTAACATTACAGAACCGGAAATAGTCATGGCCGGACACGCAATCCCACTGGCTTCATCTATTAATTTGCTGGGTGTCAATCTGGGAGGAAATATGTCTTGGCATAACCACGTTGTGGCAATCGCCAAGATAGCTTCTCAGAAGGTTGGCGTACTCTTCCGAACCAGAAAGGTGTACACACCTCAACAACTTTTGACACTATACAAAGCCCAGATTCGACCATCACTAGAATACTGCTCTCATGTCTGGAGCTCTGCACCCAAACATACTCTTCGGCTACTGGATTCCATCGAAAGGAGAGCTATTCGTCTGATCGGAGACCACGAGCTGACGAAGAACCTCGACAGCCTAGAACATCGAAGACAGGTTGGGGATTTGACTCTCTTTTACAGATATTTTCATGGAAGGTGCTCGGCTGACCTTGCCCTCTTTATTCCGCCCAGAGCGACGAATAGCAGAAACACACGACGAACTACTGCCGCCCATCCATATGTGGTTAAGCTTAGTACTCCTCGAACTTCACTATTTAAGAACTCTTTCATCTGGAGGACTTCATCCTTGTGGAACGACCTTCCCGAGGTCGTTTTTCCCAACGAATATAACCTCCAACGATTCAAAACCAACGTGAATCGCTTTTTGCGCACACGCACCACTCCCAGAGTGCCCTAAAGGATTTTTCCTATAGTGCTTGTGTTTGATCATAAAAAAAAAAAAAAAAAAAAACATCTACCTCTCTTAGTGAGTTAAACCAGGAAGGCTACAACTTCACAATAAATTTGACCTGATAGCGAGATAATAAGGGTGACAAGTTCTCAAATTGCACTGTATTTTTTAAGATTACAGTACCAATTGATTCTCCGAATTGAATTCTTAGTTTTTCAGAATTTTCAAAATTTAATATTTCGAAATTTCTTACGGTAAATAATTTACAGGGTGAATACGTTTTTTGACACCCTGTGAACAATATTATTGTAGAAGTCCGTCGTCAACTTATGCGATACATCCCGTTTTTGTTTCAAGACTGATATTGTAGATATTTGTATATATATTCATGTAGTACCATTTGTAAATATATTTAAATATTCATTTGTATATAAGAATCACGGTTGGATTTTTTTCGAAAAACTGTTGAGCCCTGATTTTTCGAGACAAGTCCATTTATGTCTTGCGCACAAAGGAATGATACTTTTGCAGGCAATTTAAACCAAACACTGTTAAAATGCTTTACTGGTTTTAGCAAAACTATAGTAAATAAAAAAAAAACTTACAAGCCGATGGACGTCGTCCTTTTTCGTCGGTTTTATCATTCGATGTGCCATAAGCGAAATATTTTACAGGGTGTCCCACTTTAAATTCAAATTGATTGTTTCCCATTTTCGTGTGGTACCGCACGATCCTAGGGCGCACATATACAGGGTGTCCGCTAATTAATGGGACATGGAAAAACCACATACTCCTTACGTAAAAATATTAGGTTTTAATTATACTTAGCTATATCCGAAAGTTGATATTAACTGAGATACAGGGTGTTAAAGTTAAAACTTCATCTTTGTTTTTCTCTAATAACTTTGACAGAAACCGACGGCTTTTACAATATTTGGCAATTATGATTTTTCTAGGATGAGAAACTGATTTTTTTGGTGAAATTTTAATGTACAATGTTGGGGGCGCTGTCTGCAGCATTTTTCGCACATTCATAAGGTCATAACTTTTTTGTGCCTCAGGGTATTTAAGTTTTTAATAAAAATAAGACTTTTCTCATATTTGAGCGGTAAAAAGGTATACTAATTTCAGGTCGCCCAGAGTTATCGTTTCGGAGATATTTGCATTTAAATTGGTTAGTGCGTTAGCTCGGGCAAGCAAATAATATTTTGTTGCTTCTTACCTATTAACTTTTACATAATAATTAATGTTCTAGTAATGGTAATTGGGAATAATAAATACAACAATTGGATTGTTCTTTAATTTCAAAAAAAACTTATAATAAACTCAAAAATGAAACATATTCTGTTCTATAGCAACTTCATTTCTAAATTTCATCTGTTTTCTTTGGTTACTTTGTAAAAAAATTTTGTTTGCTAATTAATAGTAATTGGGCAGAGTGCACTGAATAATTTAAATGCAAATATCTCCGAAACGGTAACTCTGGGCGATCTGAAATTAGTATACCCTTTTTACGTAATAAATATGAGAAAAGTATTATTTTCATTAAAAACTTAAATACAAGTATGCCGCAGACAGCGACCCCTACATTGTACGTTAAAATTTCAGCAAAAAATCAGTTTCTCATCCTAAAGAAGCCATAATTGTCAAATTTTGTAAAAAAACCGTTGGTTTCTGTCAAAGTTATTAGAGAAAAACAAAAATGAAGTTTTACCTTTAACACCCTGTATCTCATTTAATATCATCTTTTGGATATAGGTAAGTATAATTAAATCCTAATATTTTTACGTAAGGAGTTTGTGGTTTTTCCATGTCCCATTAATTAGCGCACACCGTGTATATTCGTTACGTACTTATGTTACGTTAAATTATTGTTTTACAATCCCTATAAATATGTACGGAAACAATCAAGTCAGAAATCACGAAAATATAAGCTTGTTTCCACTGTAATTGGAACCCCCTGTATATTATAACAATGGTTTTGCCAAAACTACGTAAAAATATCGAAAAAAACTACACTCTATGCAACGGTATTTGAGGATTTAAAAATGGTGAGGTAGTTATGTGACAAAAAAATCTTCCGCATACCAATTTCGTCCTGAAAATGGTTATTTTATTTGCACACTTCTTTTGTAACCAATAAAATCGTTCCCAGTAAAATCACAAATAAATACAGACAAGGTCTAGTCCTCCCTACCTGTATGTTCTAAATTTAATATTTAAGCGTCTACAGGTAATTAAATTTACTTATTAATAGCATCCAGATATTTGGTTAAATTAACAACTGAACCAACAAATTGCTAATTAGTAATTGAGCTCGTTTAATTAAGACATTTCATTGATCCGAATTAGCGGCTGTTAATATAGTTGGATTTTATTCTCTGATAGAATTCCAATACCTCTCTTAAAATAATTCTTTTCATATACAGTTAAACCGGGGAAGGAATGAAGGCGCGTCATCACCTGTAACAATATTCAAGTCGAGATGATTAGGTGGATCGAATAAGAAAGAACCACCAACCAAAGTACTAAAGTGAGAAACACCATTTTAAAATTACACGTTTTAAAATATAAAGGTGCATGTACCATCGTGTCGGTAAAAAACTAGGACAGCATAATTTCTTATTTTCTCCTTGTAGTGGAGTCATTCTGGCGAAATAAACGGCTAGAAAATCCCTTGACGAAATCGAGTAATTTTTTTCCCCAATCGACACAGTAGGATCCCCTCGATATTCTGAAATGATTTGTGTAGGGCGCCGCATGGGGGCACGCCCCGTAAATCTAACCTACAACGAGAAATGGAAAATAACTCAGCCGGTTTTGATGCTACAAAAAAATGTGAGAAGCAAAATTGAAGAGCTTGAAAGAGCGCGTAAGCTCGAACAAACCCGATCCCGATATCTCAATGAGTTCGCGAATTAACGCGATTTTTAACTGCAAAAACAGTAAAATTTAATTAATTATATCTCGAGAAGGGGCGGAGTTGGAGCATCATTTTTCGCGAATTAACGGGTGATACCGAGTACTTTGAGGCTGGGATTGGTGGGGCAATTAGGAGGGGAGTAAGGGGGATTGGAAATTTTTTACATAAATGTTAATAAGTAGTTTATTAATCGAACTACGGGGATCAGGCCGGATTCAATTTGTTCATTTTTTATCAGCTACGAGGTGGAATTGGCGAGAAATTTTAGTTAGAAAAGTTATTCAATTGTTGCACCAGTGGCGCCGCTGCAAACATGTCCTTTGATATTTTTTACAAAAAAGATGGTACGCCTCTGATATCAGTTCAGCGACTATTTTAGAGGCTTCGGAAAGTTCACTCGACATAGTTCGCACTGCGAAAAACACTTTAAAAATGAAACTGGCGTGCCACTTTTTCTTGTTTTCTCAACAAGGTGTACTGGCATGCAAATAGAACTGGCGCCCGCTGGCGCCACTAAATCCATGCATGTGTAAATGCACCTTAAATTCAAATATTATGATTTATTGTTTAAAAAATTTTAGTTTTCATCAACTGATAAAACAAAAAGACAATTATTAAAAATAACTATCATTCTTTCTCCGGCCCAACGGTATATTATTTTTGCGAACAGATATAAAGAAGCCGACGTCACCTCGTAAAATAAATCGTTTTCAGGTAAATCCAGCATCGCGGACTCGTAGTCAACATTTTATTGGATTACTGTGTACTTCGAAGTTATAATATAAAAATAATTTTTTGTAATTTAAATATTAAATACATTGTAAATGATGCGTTGTTGTACCTATATGTGTAAAAAAGTTTATATAAATATACGTTTCGGTTTTCGTCTATTATGTACAGAGACGGCGGAAAAAGCTCAATCGAACTACAGTTCGGACTCTGATCGGGCAGCTTAGACTATTGAACTTCTTATGGATGCGTTTTTTGCCTCCTGTCGCTCGGCGTAGTTAGAGAGACGGTGACAATACGGGGTTCGTGAAGTGGAATATCAGTAATTTGGTTTTTCGTGGAGTTTAGGTCCCCCTCTACAACTTTTATATCTGATGAAATGCCGTAGAGCGTCGCTGTACCGCTTTAGATAGGAAATTCTCAATAGATTCAAAATTATATCGAGCCATGTCTGAAAATGAATTTACAGCATCTGCGTGACTCAAAAGTCATTTTCACATTTGCTGACACGTCAACCCTTGCATACATATAATGTTGCAAGCGTTGACTTGTCAGAAAATGTGTTTCCCGTGACTTTGGGGTCACGCAGATGCTGTAAATTCAGTTTCAGACATGGTTCGATATAATTTTGAATTTATTGAGAATTTCCTATCTAAAGCGGTACAGCGCCTCTCAGCAACGCTCTACGGCATTTAATCAGATATAAAAGTTGTAAAGGGGGACCTAAACTCCACGAAAAACCAAATTACTGATATTCCACTTCACGGACCCCCTATTGTCAAAAAAAACGCGCGAATAAAAAGGCCCTATGAGTTAGATGTAGCTTGTGGACCCCATGTGTAACCTGTACAATTTAAATTTTAACGTCATGCTCATTGAAAGAATTGTAAAAAATCGGCTGTTAAAAAAATTGTATTTTTTCAATTTTTAAACGAAAAAAATTAATTTATTTATTTTTCATTGTGGACCAAAGCATAGGAATTTAGAAATATTTATTAGGAAAATTACGAAAAGTTTAGAAAATACAATATTTTTATACGCCCTTGTACGGGGTGCTTCGAAACTAGGAATTTGGTCAATCGATTGCATTATATGCAAAGTCTTCCAGCGTATATGAAGAGCTTCGAATATACGGTAATAAAATCACAATAATTCAGAAAAACATATAAAATTATTACACTAATTAATAACATTGACCAAATTTCAGTCGCCCTGTGGTTAGGTAGAAATTAAAGGAATTATTTCTTAATGTAAAAAGGGAAAATAACTGTTTCTATAAAATAAATATAAAATTCTCCCAAAAAGGTTGTTATTCAGAATTAAGTAGGTTTTAATAAGTACCTAAGATTAATATTAGTCGTTACAGTACCTACCTATTGGCTTAGCGGTGAGATTTTGATTATAAACAAGCGTTTATTGTTATAAAATGTGAACATATCCATGTAATTTCACAAGAACACCATTGTTCGAGGGCCTATTTTCAATTGACCCCTGGGTGTTACCCTTAAAATGTTAAATGTGAAGTTTAAGGGTCGTTTAAAGGTCCAATACCTCAATTTGTTATATTTGTCGCCCGGTATACACCGTGTTCAAGATAAAGAGGGCCAGTACAGGGATCTCGGAAACCGTAAGAGATACGAAGTCGGTTAAATGGAGGTAAAGTTACGTATTTACGTGCCTAATAATATGCCGTTTAGAAAATTTTAAAATTCCGAGTAGTTCCGGAAATATCCGGAAAATAACGAAATTCTGAAAAATCGTTTTATTGTTTTCCTGGGTTCTTTTGAGATCAAATTCTAAAGTAAATTGCACGTTTACATTGCCCTTTTCCGCTCTATCTAACAGCGTTAATTGTTTAGTAATCCGACGAGTCGTCTTCGAAGGGCCATTATCAACTTTCTTTTTTTAAATACGGTCCTGTTTTCCTGATATCGGAATTTGAGAGCTTTTTTCTTCCGAGTGCAACGATGTATGACATATCGTGGTTTAATGACGTTTCGAGGGTTTTTTGAACAACATCAGGATATTTTGGGATACTGTCCTGTATTTCTTCTAATTTTATAAATAATATCTCATAAACTAAGCTCTAAATTTTTACTTATGTTGGACTAGTTCAATAAATAACAAATAATGTGTATTTTGTTCAGTTATTTATGGTTTATTATTAAATTATTTGTTATTTAGTGAACTAGTCCAACATAAGTAAAAATTTAGAGCTTACTTATGAGATATTATTTATAAAATTAGGAGAAATACAGGACCGTATCCCAAAATATCCTGATGTTGTTCAAAAAAGCCTCAAAACGTCATTAAACCACAATGTGTCATACATCGTTGCATTCGGAAGAAAAAAAAGCTCTCAAATTTCAATATCAGGAAAACAGGATCGTATTTAAAAAAAGAAAGTTGATAATGGCCCTTCGAAGACGACTCGTCGGATTACCAAACAATTAACGCTGTTAGATAGAGCGGAAAAAGTGCCAATGTAAAAGTTAAGTTTACTTTACAATTCGATCTCAAAGAAACCCAGGAAAACAATTAAACGATTTTTCAGAATTTCGGTTTTTCCGGATATCTCCGGAACTACTCGGAATTTTAAAACTTTCTAAACGGCACGTAAATGCGCAACTTTACCTCCATTTAACCGACTTCGTATCTCTTACGGTTTCCGAGATCCCTGTAGTGGCCCTCCTTATCTTGGACACGGTGTATAAACGTATTAGTTTAAATTTAAGCGGACACAATAAGTACAAAAAATCTTCTTTTACGATTATGTTGCATATCTTTTAGTTTTTTTTTATAATCTATATAATACTAGGGACATAATTATACCTAAGAAAATTATGCCAGAAGCCAAATAACTATAATAAGGCTTTGTTACTCAGGTTAGTCATTATTTTATTTATTACATTGAAAGGAAACATTTGCTCTGTACACTGTTGATAATTATTGTAAATTTTTATTGTAAGTAGTATTAAGGAAAATAAATATTCATCGTTTAATTCTGTTTTTTATTTTTTAATAATTTTTATCAAATACCAATGTATGGAAAAATTATTATTTCCCAGACCACCCGATGATACCTTATACAATAAGGGCGTATTTATTACCTGAAATATATAGACTTTTTATTTTCGATTTATTCAAATAACGTCTGATCAGATTATGTGGGACTGCGCGTTATATTTTCTCGGCTACCGTTGATTCTCTGATGATGGGTATGTACACCTACCCTGTACTGACGAGAACAAAAGAGTTCGAGATCGGTCTGCAGGTGGTGAGACATCCCATCAATGGAAAATGCTTCATTTTCTTGGTAGTACCATTCAATCTGAAATAGTATTTTAAAGTGCTACTGTGTAGACAAAATATGCCCTTATTGTATAAGGATAAGGTATCATCTGGTGGTCTGAGAAATAATAATTTTCCCATACATTGGTATTTGATATTAATACCACCTGAAAAGTATAGACTTTTTATTTTTAATAATTTTTACATTATCAGCCAAAAATTATTATTATATTCCACTGTATGGAATATTCAACTACTTCTCCATGATATACTCCTCGAACTTCATTATTTAAGAATTCTTTAATCGGAGGACTTCATCATTATGGAACGACCTTCACGAGGTCATGTTTCCCTTCGAGTATAACGTAAAAAAAGGGAAGATATTTTATTAAAATAATATATTAAGATACAAGTTTCATAAGACATTATCTTGGAGCACGCGTTTTCTAAAGTACAAGTGCTCTAATTGTCTTATGAACCGTGTATTTTATAATACTTTTTCTATTTGGGTCTTTAAAGTCTGAAAAACTTTAAAAAATATAGTACATTTTTTCCATTTAAATTAATATTTTCTTTTTGGGTTAGCAATACTTTTACAATTTCATAAAATGTTACAAGTATCAAATATGCCATGATAGAAACAATTGAACACAACAAAGCTTCTTCCCATCTGTCATAATTAAAAATAAATATATTATTAATGTTAATAAAAATGAGTCAGGAAGAAAGTTGTACTCCGTCAGAAATACGAGAAATTGCAGAAAAACTTTTAAAAAGAATATGCAAAACTTTGAGTTATGGTGCGAGCAGAACAAAGTTCAAAATATTGAACAAAATAATAAATAATACTATTGAACAAAATAATGTGTCGACATAGAATCTGACAGAAATAGCAATTAATGCCCAGGAAATGTCTACAGTAGAAAAAAACCCGAAAAATCGAAATATTTTATTTAAACGAACTGCGATATCATTTAAACCAAATAAGGATTGGCAAGAAAATCTATGTTCTTGAAACATGAACATTCTTTTTTCCACTTACCTATGCCACTGGTGGCAGATAAAATGCATTTTACCAAACAACCTACATTTATTCGATTTTTTCTTTAAATTTTTTCTCACTGCTTTTATGTTTCGCTCTCTGCGAAATCGAGAGCCTTAAAAGCCTCATAATACGTTGAAATTTTCACCGAAAATCTCCACCAAAGTAATAGAAGAGCGAAGTAAATGGACCGGGCGAAAATAATTTTCTTTCATGAAAACACTCCTTTAGAGTAACAAAACAGTTCTATTAAATAAAGAGGTAAGCGGTACACGGTGTTTCGTAACGGAGGGAAAGAGACAGAGGAAGACATTTTATTAAAGTGGTTCATAATGCAAGGAAACGTCTAACATTAACAATCTTAGGTAGGAAATTTCGTAAATAGGAATGGAACGTCGTCCATTTTCTTTATGGGGTAGAGATGGGGAATGAAATGATTAAGCGAAGTATGGAAGAAAAGTGGATTTTGCGTAAGTATGTTAAAAATATTTTCAATCTCTTGATATATCCCTTTAATTGTGAGGGACTTATTATATAATATAATAATAGAAGAATGCGAACATGTCAACTGGAGATCTTCTAGCCTATATCACTCATCTTTGGAACAACACAATCGAACATCATGGGGAGTCTCGGGCTGTTGCACTGGAAAGCCTTTGATCATGTTTGGCATTAGCGACTCTAAGTAAGCTGCGATCCTATGGTATGCCCAGTCGATTCTGTGCATGGTTGTCTAGCTTTCTTAAGGACCGCTCTCTGCAAGTGGCGATTGACGGATTTCTCTCAAACACCTTCACCATCAATGCCGGTGTTCCTCAATGGTCCATATTGTCTCTCACTCTCTTCTTACTCTACATTAACGACCTTCTAGTGGAAACGAAAAATCCGATATTTAGTTTTGCTGACGATAGCACACTTATCTCATCTTTCTCTTTGAATGCACAAACATCTTCGCAGCCGACGCTGCCGACGCATATCTTCGCAGACAGCATGAAGTATCACGCCTCAACAAAGACCTGGAAGAAATTTTGGCTTGGGGTGACAGTAACCAAGTCGAATTTAACGCTAAAAAAAAACCTTGCAGCAGTTTTCTCCAAAAAGGTTAACATTACAGAACCGGATATAGTCATGGCCGGACACGCAATCCCACTGGCTTCATCTATTAATTTGCTGGGCGTCAATCTGGGAGGAAATATGTCTGGGCATAACCACGTTGTGGCAATCGCAAAGATAGCTTCTTAGAAACTTGGTGTACTCTTCCGAACCAGAAAGTTGTACACACCTGAACAACTTTTGACACTATACAAAGCCCAGATTCGACCATCACTAGAGTACTGCTCTCATGTCTGGAGCTCTGCACCCAAACATACTCTTCGGCTACTGGATTCCATCGAAAGGAGGGCCATTCGTCTGATTGGAGACCACGAGCTGACGAAGAACCTCGACAGCCTTGAACATCGAAGGCAAGTTGGTGATTTGACTCTCTTTTACAGATATTTTCATGGAAAGTGCTCGGCTGACCTTGCCCTTTTAATTCCGCCCAGAGCGACGATTAGCAGAAATACACGACGAACCACTGCCGCCCATCCATATGTGGTTAAGCTTAATACTCCTCGAACTTCATTATTTAAGAACTCTTTCATCTGGAGCACTTCATCATTGTGGAACGATCTTCCCGAGGTCGTTTTTCCCAACGAATATAACCTCCAACGATTCAAAACCAACGTGAATCGCTTTCACGCACCACTGCCAGAGTGCCCTAAAGGATTTCTCCTATAGTGCTTGTGTTTGATCATAGAAAAAAAACATTTAAAACGCCTTGAAAGTAATTGTTTGGTCGTTACACAAAAATAAAATTTTAAAAATAATTTCACCATACTTGTGAACCCCCTCTATCATAGGTCACGAGCCGCCAGTGCTCACTTGCAATTCTTATCGAAAATGTTATCCTCGTAAATAATTTCCCACATGTCATTATCTAACTTGTTGAATAAGATACTATTTAACCACCCTGGTGAAATCATGCAGGCCACCGTAGCCTAAAACATACACGAACAGCTCGGTAGAGATGATACATTTATGAGCATCTGTCAACATAATTTGTTTACATGTGGAAACAGAGGAAATTAGTGTATGTATGGAACAACCGCCCCCGCGGTGGAACGTCATTTTATGCGAAAGTTGAGATAATATATGCGAATTAGCTTGTCGTATTCCATTATTTGTGCTCGTTCTGATGTTTGTTCGTTAAGTTAAGGAACATCCTGTAGCGTTAATGCTTTTGCTTCTAATACTGTACACGAGCATGTGAATTTGGTTAATATTCAGCGGCAGGAATTACATCTATTGGTATAATAATATACAGGGTGGCAATTGGGAAACTTCCCAGGTAAATACTATTTAAAATCGGAAAGACAAGTTAATTTTATTATGAAGAGGGCGCTTTTAAAAACTATTTGCAGCCATCGCGATGTATTAACCCCCTGGAAGGGGTAGATGTTACCCTTGAAATCTTAAATGGGTAATCATAATCGTAAGAGAACTCTGCCTAGCAACTATCGACCAGTCGCATTGCTTTCAGTTATATCAAAATATATCAAAAGTAAGGGAGAAAGCTATTAACCAACATCTTCTAAAGTACCTGGAAGGCTTCAACATTATTAGCGATCATCAATATAGTTTTCGGAAGTCCAGATCAACTGGAGATCTTCTAGCCTATGTCACCCATATTTGGAACAACGCCATCGAACATCGTGGGGAGTCTGCACTGGATATTTCTAAAGCTGGTATGAACAGTCGATTCTGTGCATGGTTGCCTAGCTTTCTTAAGGACCGCTCTCTGCAAGTGGCGATTGATGGATTCAAGGGTCCATATTGTCTCTCATCCTCTTCTTACTCTACATTAACGACCTTCTAGTGAAAACGATAAATCCAATATTTAGTTTTGCTGATGATAGCACACTTATCTCATCTTTCTCTTTGAATGCACAAACATCGGCTGACGACGCACATCTTCGCAGACAGCATGAAGTATCACGCCTCATCAAAGACCTGGTAGAAATTTTGGCTTGGGGTGACAGTAACCAAGTCGAATTTAATGCTAAAAAAAGCCAGGCAGCAGTTGTCTCTAAAAAGGTTAACATCACAGAACCGGGTATAGTCATGGATGGACACGCAATCCCACTGGCTTCATCTATTAGTTTGCTGGGCGTCAATCTGGGAGGAAATATGTCTTGGCATAACCACATTATGGCAATCATCAAGATAGCTTCTCAGAAACTTGGTGTACTCTTCCGAACCAGAAAGTTGTACACACCTCAACAACTTTTGACACTATACAAAGCCCAGATTCGACCATCACTAGAGTACTGCTCTCATGTCAGGAGCTCTGCACCCAAACATACTCTTCGGCTACTGGATTCCATCGAAAGGAGGCCCATTTGTCTGATTGGAGACCACGAGCTGATTAAAAACCAACGTGAATCGCTTTTTGCGCACACGCACTCCCAGAGTGCCATAAAGGATTTTTCCTATAGTGCTTGTGTTTGATCATAAAAAAAATCATTTTAAAGGTCGTATAAATCTCTCTAATTATATAATTTTCCTGCACTGAATATCTAGTCCTCCCAGGGAGTAAAACCACACAAATATTCTTTAAAAACGCCTCCCCTTCACAACAAAATTAACGCATCTTTCCGATTTTTAAGATTTTTCACTGGGAGCGAGAATATTAACGTTGGGACACCCTGTATAACACAAAATTTCAATGGCTCTAATAAGATTAACATTAACAAAAGATATACGGGGATAATCTATTTTTAATTTAATTAACGAAACAACAGAAATAGCTAACACACTATGCTCAATTTAACTTTTCTAGAGGCGGCGTCGCAACGCGGTTCGATGTCGCGTCGTGACGCCTTGAATTTCGGGTACTTTTAAATCTAATTTTCGCAGGGGTGACGAATTTACATATCTTATAACGCGTTGGCAATTAGAAAATCGTGCGGTATTTGTTTAAGTTATTATTTTCTGTATTTTGAGGTTATTATCAAAAAAATGCCGATTCCTTATTAGTATCTTCCACCCCATAGAGCAGCTATACTCTAAGTGTGTTCCGCGGAACCCTAGGGTTCCGCGATACCTCTGTAGGGGTTCCTCAAGAATTTAGAAAAAAAATCAAAACACCTCTCTCTGGTCGAACGTTTTGACTCCGCGGCCGCGGCGTAGGTATATTTATTTATTTATTTGTATTTGTATAAACATGTGTTACAATAGCTGGTACAATATCTCATAAGTTTGGTATCAACATGTATACTTGTATACTTGTGAGCGCGCAGTCCCTTTGATAAAAGCCGCCTCTGAATTGTTTACAACGCAATTTTTATATTTCTCTTTTTATTTTTGCTTTTTGTTTATCAAAGGCGCCGACTCGAGTTTTTTCGAGAATATTCGAGATCGACTCTAGGACTAAGTATAAAAGCGGCGATCGCGCGTCGCGCCTCGTCAGTCAGTTGACGATGAGCGTTCGGAGCGATAAGTTCCTACCTACCTACTTACAAGCTCGCTAGCGAGAAACTAGTGTTCATTGTTCTACTGCCTGCTGTATTCTGTTGTCTCAGTTTTATACATTTCTTCATTGTACTAAACTTAGTCTCTTATACGCAGTAACGATTGTGCATTATTTAGACCCCACCAGCCTGACGTGTAACATTATAAATAAAGAAGAATGGAACGTTGGCTTAAAGGTGTTAAACGTGTTGCAACAACATCTTCTAATGACGCTGAATGTTCAAAAGCAGTACGCGCGGAGAATATAGCAATCACCGATCCAGACGATGATGCCACGACCTCAAGCTCGACGGTTTCAAAGACGAAAAAAAGGAAGTATGATGAATCATATATCAGTTTCGGATTTGTTGATTCCAAGGGCTCACCTCTCTGCATGCTATGTAGTAAACTGCTTCCTAATAGTTCCATGGCACCTGCCAAATTGCGCCGACATTTACGAACTGTACACCCCGAGTCTAAAGACAAGAATAAAGAATTTTTTGTTCGTAAAAAAGATCAGTTATTGGAAAGTCAAAAAAATATGATGCATGTAAAAAAAACTATCAACGAAAAGGCCACGGAGGCATCATATTTAGTTAGATATCGCATTGCACAAGCAGGTGAAGCGCACACTATCGCTGAGACTTTAATAAAGCCATGTGTATTAGACATAACAAAATGTATGCTCGATGAAAAATCCGCCAAGCATCTTTCTACTGTGCCGCTATCAAACGATACTGTTTCACGGCGAATCCATGATCTGGCAAGCTACGTCAAACAAGAACTAGTTACACGTCTACAAAAAACACGATTCGCCTTGCAAATGGACGAGTCAACTGATGTCGCTGGTTTGGCTATCTTGCTGGTTATCGTGAGATATCCATATGAAAGTTCTTTTGAAGAAGACATGCTTATGTGTTCACCGCTGCTCACAAACACTACCGGGGAAGAAATTTTTAATAAAATAAATATATTTTTTGAAGAAAATAATCTCAGTTGGAACAATTGCATTGAGCAGTGTCACGAATAAAAAATAAAGCGCCTAATTGTAGTTCCAGCCATTGTATTCTGCATAGACAAGCACTTGCGATGAAGCAAATGCCGTCAAATCTAAAATTAGTTATGGATGAAGCGGTAAAAATAATTAATTTTATCAAATCACGACCACTACAATCCCGATTGTTCTCATTATTGTGTGAAGATTATGGCAGCAAACATAAAACACTGCTGCTCCATACAGAAGTGCGATGGCTGTCTCGGGGTAAAACTTTAACAAGGCTATTTGAACTTAGAGCTGAGTTACAAATGTTTCTTTCAGCAGATACTTCTTTTAATTTGAAGGACCGTTTGTATGATAAAACTTGGTTGTTCCGATTGTCTTTTATGGCGGATATCTTTCAAAAACTGAACGAATTGAATTTATCATTGCAAGGTAAACAGACAACAGTGTTTCAGGCCTATAACAAAATAACTGCATTCAAAAGAAAATTAGATTTTTGGATTATTTGCGTTGGTAAGAAAGAAATAGAAAGCTTTACGTCACTCAGTGAGTTTGTTAGCGATAACGACTCAGAAATGTTTCAAGATGATGTGTTTGAAGAATTGGTCCAATATCTCAGTTCGATGCGCGCATCTTTTGAAAAGTATTTTCCCGAAGAACAGAATACAAAAATGAAACTGAATTCATGGATTCATAATCCTTTTTTACCCAACTTGGAAAAGCCCGAAAGTATGTCAAACGAGATATATGAATCTCTTTTAGAAATGTCATCAGACACAAGTATGGAGTCACTGTTCAAAACGACGCCTCTCAACGATTTTTGGTGCAGAATCCGTGATGAATATCCAATGCTTGGCAAAATGGCTCTGAATATTCTTCTCCCGTTCCCAACAACATATTTGTGCGAAACAGGATTCTCAACCTATGCAGCCACGAAAACAAAATATCGCAATAGACTGGACGCCGAACCTGATATGAGACTTCAACTGTCTTCTATCAAACCTGATATCAACCAATTGATGAAAAATAAAAAACAGTTTCATACCTCCCATTAGTTAGATTTTTTCTTTTTTAATATCTTCTATTATTGTACTTGCCATGTGGTAAAGTAAGTAATAATTAGTAACTGTTACATTGTACTTTTATTATGCTTATTAATAAAGAATACACTTTTAAAAACTATTGTTTTATTGTAGGGTTCCGTCAAGTATTTTGCTTCCCAAAAGGGTTCCGTCACCCAAAAAGTTTGAGAACCGCTGCCATAGAGTATAGCGAGCTGGCGTAATTCCTTTTCTCTCATGACATATTTAGTATTTATTGTACTTTGGAGGTTAAGAATATTAAATTCAATATAAACAACCTGACTTTTCAAACACAATCGGTTATTTTGTTAATAATACATTTTGGAACACGAATACAACATGTCCAAGATAAGGAGGGCCAGTACTGGGATCTCGGAAACCGTAAGAGATACGAAGTCGGTTAAATGGAGGTAAAGTTGCGCATTTACGTGCCTAATAATATGTCGTTTAGAAAGTTTTAAAATTCCGAGTAGTTCCGGAGATATCCGAAAAAAACCGAAATTCTGACAAATTGTTTTATTGTTTTAATGGGATTTTTTGAGATCGAATTCTAAAGTAAATTGCACTTTTGCATTGCCACTTTTTCCGCTCTATCTAACAGCGTTAATTGTTTTGTAATCCGACTAGTCGTCTTAGAGGGGCCATTATCAACTTTCTTTTTTTAAATACGGTCCTGTTTTCCTGATATTGGAATTTGAGAGCTTTTTTCTCCCGAATGCAACGATGTATAACACATTGTAATTTAATGACGTTTTGAGGGTTTTTGAACAATATCAGGAAATTCTGGGATACGGTCCTGCATTTCTCCTAATTTTATAAATAATATCTTATAAGTAAGCTCTAAATTTTTTACTTATGTTGGACTAAGTCAATAAATAACAAATAATTGAATAATAAACCACAAATAAGTGAATGTCGATAATTTAGGGAAAGATTAGTGGAAGTCGGAACATTGGCAGACGCCGTGTGTCCTGGCTAAGGAACCTAAGCGATTGGTTTAATTGTAACAATGTTCAACTGTTCAGAGCTACAGTCAACAAGGTCCTGATGGCTGTGGCGATAGCAAACCTCCGATAGGAGACGCACTATAGAAGAAGAATAATTAAATTTTGCCATTTCCGTCTAATACACTGGAATAAAATCGTATTTTGTTTCCCAAGAAAAACGTTATCCGTTTTATCCGTTTCCATAAACTAATACAACAAAAATACATTAAAACTAACCGATATTTCTCCGGCCAAAATGCGTTTCAAACCTTTCTCTATTAACTATACCGACAGAATAAATACATCCCTTAGCAATAATCGCCGGCATAGACTTCAAAACGTCGGATCCATTATCGTACAACCATTTGATCCATTCTTTCCGGGACGATTACGGGAATAAAGCCCGGAATCGCGACTAGGCAGGATCCAGGATTTCTAGGGCATCGCACTTACGCTGCCACTCGTGCATAGCCAACTGCGATAAAAGAACAACTAAAACGCGTCGGTGAAAGCTCCCCAGGGTGAAAACGGCAGTTTTCGTGGGGATTGCCTAAAAAGCTTGGGGAATAGAAAGGAGAACTAACAAATCTCTTCTAGTTGTTTATGTTTGACCTTTTAGGAGCGGCAGTTGATTAGGACTACGATAAAAGAGAAACAGAATATTTCTTGATATACTACAAATAATACAGAGTATTATAGGGCCATTCGTCTGATTGGAGACCACGAGCTGACGAAGAACCTCGACAGCCTAGAACAGCGTTTCTCAAACTTTTTTGACCACGGACCCCTTTTGATACTAGAATTGTGTTGTGGACCCCCAGCCGCTCACTACATTAGTACAGAATTAATTCGATAGGAAGTCATGCCTTTTACCTTTAGTTAAAAATAATTTTTATTCGAATCTTATTATTTTTCACAAATCAAAAAGAATTAATAAGCAAAAATATGAATAATATATCACTGGCTGCAGCAAATGTACTTAGTGAGATGGATAGTTCTGTTTTCTTCTTCTTCCACGCAGCTATGTTATGTTGGGCTTAATTTGAAGAAAGCTGCAGCCTTATATATCTGGTTCGGCATTAAGTCGATTACGATATTTTGTTTTTGTGACATTTTATTCCCACTTAGCTATTCGCATCTTCTACTATTTTTGCTGCTTCTCGAATTTCTGCTGGAGTAGCACAAAATCAAATTCCTCATCTGATCTGAGCATTTTTCTGTTAGTAAAATAAAATATTGTTTAGTGACATGGAAACCATATTAAAAAAATTATATTTGCCATCTTGATGTGTATTATTACCTACGTTATTTTACCACCTGCGGTTATTTGAAATTTTTGTCTAATTATTCAAAGAAAAGGTCAAAATGACATTTATCTTTTATTAATAATTTTAATTCAAAATAATAAGAAGTGGATGTTAGATGTGGTTGTAAATAAAATAGTATACAAACCTCGGTGAAAAGTTTCATTACTGTCTTGGAGATTTAGTTAACTACCGACTCTCTCGACAGGAATGGAACACTTTCCACCTCGGTAAGTAATATACTATTAAAAGCGTGTCATCTCCAAAATCACGATTGGTTTGGCATATCCCTCAAAACAGATTACAATAAACCGTATTAATCCATAATACTTGAACATAATATATGATTTTACGGCTAGGTACTTGACACAATCACATAAATTCTACTCGTATGACAGTCAATGGGAACGCGACACAGATTAATACATAATTTTCTGTTCTTGTTAAAAGTTCGTTTATACCGCCTTGTTTTCCAAAACTTTTACTACTACATTAAAGACTACCGTTCAACTGGCCGGCATACGACGATATATCCGGTACTTCTCGTTCATAGCGATTGATACCACGAAACCGTAGAGAATATATTCCTTTAATGTAGATAGAAACCTCGTATGCAGTGGCGGCTCGTGACCTATGATAGAGGGGGTTCACAAGTATGGTGAAATTTTTCTAGGCGTTTTAAATGTAGAAAGAAAAAAAGTAATAAGAAAAGGCGAAAGGTTTCCTTAGTGTGTATAGCTGTCGGATCTTAACGTCGTCGCATGCAACCCTCGTAACAATATTTATACAGTCCACTACTGATACTACTAAAGCCATCTACGAGCTATCAAGAAAACCGAATGATGTCCAATACTACTGCCGCCATCTACGAGTTATCAAGAAAACCGAATGATGTCTAATACCACTACGCCATCTACGGGCTACGTCATTAGGCGCAACCAAGACGAGAACAATAGTTAACTGTTTTATGACGAGAACGAATCGAGCCACGAGACTAACAAGTTGGCATTCTTCATATTTTCATTGTTTTTTAGTTTAAATCCTTAAATAAAATGGTTTAAAATCATATCGAGTATCATTTAACGAAATACACAACATTTATCGACCCTACACAATAGTGCTTAAATGTAAAGTCCATTCTTCGGTTCTTAATTGGAGAAAATTGGCTCCAAACTCAAAGAGCTAAAGTTATTTCTTAAATAGTCCACCGTCAACTATTCATTTTAAATTAATAAATATATAATATTAAAATATTAAGACATACACGCTCGAATTTCTAACTAGATGCACGAACAGACAACAGCGCGGTGCATTCAAAAACTGTGCGCCTTTTCAATGTTAAATCGCCATAGCCCCGCTATCCCCCGCTGCCACCCGCCACCTGTTACTACAGAGAAACTGCACTACTTAATCGCACGTGCGAGCAAGTCTCGTCATAATCGTCATTTACCTCGACCGAGGCACGGTTGCCGGATCTATACCGTTCGGTATGACGGGATGAAAAAATATTAGGGGGGGTCGGACTTTTTTAGTTTGACGGTACGATAAAATATTAGGGATAAATAATATTCAATGAATATAAATTAATATTTTTTATTCGTTTTGTTTTGGGGGGTGCATGTGCGCATGTGCTCCTGTGGAAGAACCGCCACTGCTCGTATGGTATCTGGTATCCTCCAGAGCGAGAGAGAGAGAGAGGTACCTTCATATGTACTCTTAACCTAACTGATGTATACATATTTTAACAAATGTAGATATGTTTATATTTGTATAGGCTATAATCTACAGACAAAAGACCTATACACGTATTTTGAAAGTGTGTAAAAAATAATGAGCATATAAGTGTTTTTTCATACGTTTATCGATGTGACAATAATTCCTATATAAGTGGTTGATAAGAAAAGTACCTTCATCATGTGACTGCCATTGTCTTAAGATTTCTACCTAAGAAAAGTTCGTTTCATTTCTACGTAGTTTATTAGTTCTAGGTGGGGTCTAGGAAAAAGACCTGCAGTTTTTCTATTTTTTGTTGTGTAAGTTTATACTTAAACCTGTTTTGTGTAATTCTCGCTATACTATAAATATTTGTAATTTCCACGGGTTGCTTATGAGCTATATATTATTTTTTGCGAGCAGATATAAGGAAGCCGACTCCTCCCTCGTCGACTAATGGACCGACGCCGCCCTGGCGGCTATATTTTATATTTTTAAAAGAAATTTCAGGGGATACGTTCCCCTATTTGGCTTCATTTTGAAATATTAATATTTTATTTGTTATTTTATTACAATATAGAATTAGCGACCGCCCCCCCCCTTAAAATGGGGGCCCTGTTCAGAAGCGAAGAGATGACCCTGACCCAATTGTTCGTCCAGCCAGAGGCGGCCTATCACGTGGTGGCGGAACTAGGTGAAAGTGGGTGCGTGCAGTTTCGCGATGTGAGTTTTTGAAATAAATAGCCAACATTTAATTCGATAATAGTTAATTATACTAAGTATATCATGTACAGGGTGTCCGATTTTCGACACTTGGGAGTTACTATCAGGGATAGTAGTAAACTATATTTTTTTACGTTTTTAGTTGAACGAAGATGTGAGCTTATTTCAAAGGGAATTTGCCGGTGAGGTGAAGAGATGTAACGAAATGGAACGTCAGCTCCGCTACATCGAGTCGGAGATAAAAAGAAGCAACATCTCTATCTCCGATATAAATGAGCTGCCGAAGGCGCCCAATCCAAGGGAAATTGTTAATTTGGAGGTATGAAGAAAAAGTTTCAGTACACTTCAGTCACAGTACCAACAATATTACGTACAATATTTAGGGTTAAAATTTTTTTACAGGCAACTTTGAGTAAAAGGGGTTTAAAAATAAATAATCTCAGAAACACCTGTTAATTTTTAATAGGTTTCTTATAGTAGATCATCATCACAATGATCTTTGTTGATTTTTGTATAGCATCGATTTTTTTAATAATTTAACGCCCGTCACATGGCTAATTTTACTCTTCTGAATCATATATTGCCAATATTTGGAATTGAGTTATTTTAATCAGTCACTATAACCATTTCCTATTATTTATAACAGCTCTGCCTTATATTGGCTTAAAGTTTTGGAATGTTCCTTATAGAATGTTAAGATATTAAGAAAATTAGTCATATTTTTAATCTAGCTAAGGTGTAAACGAAACTTGCACATCAAAATATATTTTTCCTTAATGGTTTATAAATGGTTAATAAAAAAATATTGTATATAACTTCGGATAACAAAGCGTCACATCAATGTATCTCCGGTAACATTTTCATGGGTGACCGGTGTTACTGTGACCGGTGATACAAAAATGCACAAAAATTCGCGCATAACAGCTAATACAAGCTATTTCTTAAACTTTGTTAGACTGAAATGAGTAACTGTACTCAAGAGAATTACTTCGTGTAGTATTTTTCCCTTAATTAAGACTAGTAGGTCTGAGTTAACCCTGTGACCGGCGATACAACATAAATACATACGCCTGGTAAAAAGTAGGCAATGTTCTAGTTTATACCTAAATAAACATAATAAGGAACTTACCTAAACAGGAGTACGCTTTACACAAATTCAAACACATACCGTCATATTTGTAGAATTATTAGGCCGACCAGTAGTGGCGTTATTTATAAGCTCGTGACCGGCGATACATGCAACTTGCGTTAGAGAAACTAAACTGTTAATCTTTGAACATTACTTTTTTAATACAAATTGTAGTAGGAGTGTAAATTATTTATATATAAAAGTAACTTTAGTAAAATGACGTGAAATATAAAATGATAAAGTAAGTTATTATTGACTGGGGACACGTGACCGGCGATACATTTTCAAATTCAAATTTGAATACTGCAGCTATCATCTAAAAAAAACTTTTAAAATTGCTTCCTAATGTAGGAAGTAACATACATTTCGCAAATTATAATCGTTTTTAAAGGCAAATAGATTATTTTAGTAAGTTATATGCTAAAAACTGAAAGTTGCCTGTAAAAAATTTTTTACACTTTAATTGAAATTTCAATTGTGAGCCGTTTTTTAGCCGCAGATATAAAATATACTGAAAATCGCTGATAATATACCTATTTTCATCAAACTTCTAACATTCCCCCGTTGCTTCCTTGTTTTCTTCATGTAAAAAGTATTCTCGCTGAGTATTTTTTTGTCCATTAAGGCTCATCTTGAAAAAACGGAACGCGACGTTCGTGAATTGACCGATGGCGCTATAACGTTAAAAAAAGAGTATATGGCTCGAATTCAACAAATGGCCGTCCTTCTTAAAGCGCAGACATTTTTCAATCAGAAAGAGGACGTCATTCATGAGCTCAGTACCGAAGAAATACGAAATGCCTCCCAACTAGGTAAGTGAACGAGGCAGATAAGTTTTCTGTAACAATCAAACAAAGGAACTAGTACAATCTTCTCGATCATTTCTATTTGATTTTGATGATATATCGATAAAACCTATTAAAATGGTCGAAAAAGAAATCGTTCCCATCTTGCAATCCCTCTCATTAAAATATCAATTATTACGAAATTAAATTAGCAAAGATATCTCCAATTTTTAAAAATGGTCAAAGAAGTGATCCTAATAATTATAGACCAATTTCTGTTTTATATGTTTTATCTAAAATTTTCGAAAAAAAAATGAATAAGAAATTTGGTTATATTATTGTAAGTAAAACACTTTTTTGCTTAAATTTCCACTTTTTATTTGACAATACGGCATGTTTCACTGCACTGCAGTTTCGTCAGGTAATGTTCCACCAAGTAACGACCAATAATATTAAAGAATAAGAAATTGACAAACTTTTTAGAAAATCAAAATATGCTATTTAGTGGTCAGTATGGATTTCGTAAGTCTAAAGATACAGAAATATTCATTCAATTAACTTTATACAATAATAAAAAATGTTGCTTATTATCTTTAGACTTGCATTCCATACTGTGAATCACGAAATTTTATTTACATAACAGAAAACAGTACGTTTATATTGACGATTGCTCAAGTTCTCAACAAAATATTATTTGCGGTGTTCCTCAAGGATCAATTTTAGGACCTACTTTATTCCTTTTATATATATAAATTCAATTTATAAGTTAAATCTCAAAGGTAATGTCAAATTGTTTGCGAATGATCCTACAATTTTATATTTTGGCGAGGCTTTTTCCAATATTCAAACTGATATTACTAATGATTTGAAAAAATACTTTCATGGCTGCAATCCTATAAAGTTTCTTTAAACTTTCAAAAGTCATCTTTCACGTTTATTTCTAAATATGGAATTGGGAGCAATATATCACTAATAATTTTTAATGGAAACGAAATTAAGTATGCCAAATCCGTAAAGTTTTTAGGCTTATAATATATAGACGAAAATTTAAATTGGAGAAAACATGTTTGAAACCTTCGAAAAAGCGTATCACCACTCATTGAAATATTATTTAAAATTCGAGATTATATACCTCTAATACATTTAAAAAAACATTAATTATTCATTAGTTTATTCAAAATTTCCATACTTAATATCAGTTTGGGGATCTGCATGTGCCACAATATTAAACCCTTTAAAAAAACTACAAAACAAATTGATAAAATGTATTCATAAACTAAATTTTTTGGAACAGACAACAAATTTATATAAGCCAAGGGGATATCTAGATCTGAATAGTTTATACAAATTAAAAATTAGTATACTAATTCATGCAATTAATAATCAAAATAAAAAATCTTGTATAAAATTTGTTAAATTAACTGATATACACAATCATAATACCAGAAATATTGACCATTTAAAACAAAATCAAATCAAAAGTAGCATAGCGATGAAATCAATTTTATTTGATGGAATAAATATTTATAATACGTTAACCTAAAGTATTAAAAAAAAACTTTAAATATAAAATTATTTAAAAAAAATGTAAAGAAATTTTTTCTGGAAAATATACAAATTACTTAAAGAAAAACATTTATAATAATTTAAAAAAAAATTATATTGATTAATTACTTATTTATGTTCTATGTTATTATAATATTCCCTGTGATGGACTAAAATAGCTCGTTGGGAATTAAATATACATTATTATTATAATTATTATTTCTGAAAAAATAAAGTAATATTTGGAAAAGTTTTATTTACTTATTAAATTTTCCGAAAGGCTTTGTCGCGGGCGTCATCAACAGAGAAAAAATATTCGTCCTTGAGAATTCAATGTGGAGATATGGAAGGGGAAATATTTTCGTGCGTCAAGCCGACATCGAGGAACCAATCGAAGACCCAGTAACTGTAAGTTAAACAACATAAAGAATCTAGAGGCCTTAAGTTGTCCTTCTTCCATTAGTTATACTGGCAATAACTGATATTTTTTTTAAGGGTAAAGAACAGAGAATGTCAGCTTTCATAGCGTTTTACCAAGGAGCAAACCTATTGTCAAAAATCAAAAAACTATGTACTGGGTACAAAGCGAGTTTAGTTGACATTCCTGAAGCCCTATCGGTTCGAAATGAGCGGATTAAGCATGTGACGGCGGAAGTACAAGACATTAAAACTGTCATTAACCAGACCGATGATCACAGAATAAGGCTTTTAGGTAAGTGAACTAAGTAGGGAAAAGTGTCAAGATCAATGACGTAATGTCTTGGCGCGAGTTCGATTCACACTTGACGGATTTTATTAAGATGAGAATCCCAAACAATTCCAAATTAGCAATCAGAGCCATCTATGTTGAATCAATTTAATTAAAAAATATGCCGCCTTTTGGCAGGTTAGAAAGAGACGAGAGTCATCAGCTGATCAATATTTCTTTTCGTGAAGTTTTAGCGGTTAATAATAAAGTTTCTTAGTTAATTTATTGATATTTAGATTGTCTGACATGTCGATTGGGGTATCAACAAGTTTCAGGAAGATCTGTGACAAATATTTGAAAATTGTTTATATTTGAAATTGTTATTATTATTCTTATAACATTTATTTTATAAACTCCTGGACAAAATTAACGCAACATCATAAATTTGACATATTTTTCTGAATTTATGATCCGATTTGAATGATTTTTTTTTTGCATTGTAGGTTGGTTCCTTGACAATGTCATAGTTTTCGCTGTTTATGATAAAAAATTAATTCTCTCTCTAAAAAACATTTAACAATGAATGTGTTGAATATTAAAGTCTATAAAAACATGTTACGCTATAAGACGGTGTATCTCATTTAATAACAGAGATAATGAAGTAAACCAAAACAAAAAAATGTTGGGGAAAGATCCTACCGTCTAATGTCAACTGCAATATGCTTCGGTTGCTAATATACTCCACAGGGTGATACGAATTTTCGGAAAAAAACATAGAATTTTTAGTAAACCCAGTATAAATCGAAAATTAAATTTTTATCATAAACAGCGAAAACTATGACATTGTCAAGGAACCAACCTACAATGTAAAAAAAATCATTCAAATCGGATCATAAATTCAGAAAAAAAATAGCTTTAAAAATATGGGAAATTTATGATGTTGCGTTAATTTTGTCCAGGAGTTTATTTTTTAACGCAATTTTTTCATAGCGTTTTCCAGTCCTTTAGCTCTACGAATACAGTTTTAGATTAGAAAAAAACTAAACATATTTGGCTAAAACGTTCATATAAAATAGTGCCTGCTTGGCAACCTGTAATTAAACGCAGATCTTAACCAGTGATATAAAATTTTCAGTTGCCGTTGCGAAAGACATTCAAAATTGGAGCGTCATAGTGCGCAAAATGAAGGCCATTTACTATACATTGAACATGTTCAGTCAAGACGTGTCCAAAAAGTGTTTGATCGCCGAAGGGTGGATACCGACCAGCGATTTGAATTTGGTCCAGAAGGCACTGACCGCCGGTTCAGTAAGTATCGGTTTTGTTTTAGCTGAACATAGAAAATAATTTTTCTATTTGGGTTTCTAATGGCTTCATTATGAAATGCAAAAAAATTGAATAACCTGCAACTTTATGGAACTGAAATTTATTTTTTTTATGTTGGCAGCAACTAGGGTTCGAAATTTAGGCTTACTTCGATTTCGTTGAAATCAGTTTTCTAGGCATTATGGATTCGACAAAAAAAATTTTTTTAACCTTGCAAATAGATCATTTTTACTAGATATTTATCTGAAATATCTATACTCGGAAATATATAACATGCTGACGGTGTCCGTCAACTAATTTCTAGTCACAACTATAAAACAACATAACCTCAAAATAATAGAAATATCTTCCAGTTTATGATCTATTTCTAAAGTTTTGTTCAATAAAGTACTATTTTTATTTTTAATTCAATATAGTATCACACATATTACTTTATATATACATATTTATAGTTACTGTACACATTTCCTGGGCATTAATTGCTATTTCTGTCAGATTCTGTGTCGACACAATATTTTGTTCAATAGTATTATTTGTTATTTTGTTCAATATTTTGAACTCTGTTCTGCTCGCACCATAATTCAAAGTTTTGCATATTCTATTGAAAAGTTTTTCTAGATTATTTTCTGCAATTTCTCGTATTTCTGACGGAGTACAACTTTCTTCCTAACTAATTTTTATTAACTTTAATAATATATTTATTTTTAATTATGATGGATGGGAAGAAGCTTTGTTGTGTTCAATTATTTCTATCATGGAATATTTGATACTTGTAACATTTTATGAAATTGCAAAAGTATTGCCAACCCAAAAAGAAAATATTAATTCAAATGGAAAAAATTTACTATTTTTTATTAAGTTTTTCAGACTTTAAAGACCCAAATAGAAAAAGTATTATAAAATACACGGTTCATAAGACAATTAGAGCACTTGCACTTGGTCGTTTTCTAGATTACACGCGTGCTCTAAGATAATGTCTTATGAAACTTGTATCTTAATATACTTTTCCTATTTGAAGCGGGCGAGGCAAAAAGTATGTAAATTGTAGGTAAACTGTGGAAGTACCGTACCCTCATTTTTAAATATGCTGAAAACTAAAGAGATCCCTCCTACCTATAACAGGACGAATAAGTTCACCCAGGGTTTCCAGAATTTGATTTCCGCTTACGCATTTTCCACCTACAGAGAATTAAATCCAGGTAAGACTGCGACCCGTCCAGGTTATTGGTGTTTTATGCATTCAAATTAGGCTGTCAAATTCTTGGGTCCATTTTCAGAAAAGTACTTCATACGAACATATGTCCTGAACGTTTTAACTTTTCAGATACAGGGTGTTAAATTTTTTTCTGGAAATTGACCCAAGAATAACCTCCTTAAATATTACCATGTTACTAAGAAACACCCTGTATATTACACAGTGTTTAATTTTAGCACTTTACACAATTGTCACATTCCCATTTCTGTTTGCTATAATGTTTGGCGATATTGGACACGGTTGTATAATGACCATCTTTGGAGCATGGATGGTTATACAAGAAAAAAAACTTGTAGCCACCAGAGGTCAAAGCGAAATATTCGATATATTTTTCTCTGGAAGGTAAGGAAGATTCTTAAGTAAGTTAAGTGCGACATAGGCGCCCCTGTTGCCGAGGTATACAGGGCGTTATGGAAATGACGTATTATATTTAAATGGGTGACTCCTGGGGTGTCCTAGAGAAGCGCTACATATTTGTTTTTCAAATCGAACGTTTAAAAAATGGGGTAATTCACCCATAAACCCATAGGTCACTCCTCGGCACAGTCATATTACACTGAGCAGCTGTGTAATAAACAGATGTTCTGGCGCAATGTTGCTAAACTGTAGTGTAAAACTTTAGATTCTTATAAAAATAAATATTTAGCTACCTAGTATCCAAATAGAAGTGAATCCAGGTGCCAGTACACTAGCAAGTAATCCAGGGCACATACATCCTCAGCTTATACCCCACTAAAATCCCTTCGGCGTTTTACTTCCAATCTCAGAACATGACCCTGTATATCGTCAGAGACACAGAACACATAGTGAAACACTGAACAAATTACCATAAATCACTTAAAGAAACACACACATGTTTCAAATTAGTTTTTTGAAGATAGGCCTTTGTCACACAAAATCGCTACACACTAATGCATTCTTTAACAAACACACAAATAGGAGATAGGACACAAATTGGCCCTTTATAAACTAAAACGTTCAGCAATTATTTTATCTGCTGCATCCAATATCTTATATCGCAACTGATCCATATCTTCGACTTTATAAACTATTTCTTTATTCATCGTACCCCATAGAAAAAAATTGCATGGGGTAAGATCCGGTGACCTTGCGATTTCCAGTCTCTTACTAAAGGAACATTTTCTAATACGCCTTCGACTTGATTTTTCTGTATGTACTATTACTGTTGATTAAATATCCCGAAAAAACTCTTTCGCGCGAAGCCGCAGAGGAATATCTTGTTGTCAAGCCAATGTCAACTTCTAACCTTCTGTCGATTTATAGTAGAGATGGCTAATCTTTATAATAATTTTTAAGCTTTTCGAATGAAAAAGAGCACCAGAGCAGCGATTAACGAGTTTTTTAATCTATATTGGTATCTGCAGCGGTGAAGGAAAACAATAAATAAGTGCTGTAGAATATTATAATTGTTTATTTCAACCTTTTTTGGTGAATGCGCTGGAATCTACCGGAAAACACGCATTGCAATAGTACATCTCTACTTTTTGACAGCTCGTGTTTTAAATGTTTCAGTTCAGATGTCATTTTTAATTAAAAGAAATGTTATTTACATTTCACAATGTGTCAAAAGTTCATACAAATCTAGACGAGACAAGCCAATGTTAATAAAAACGATGTCTCCAAGTGAATTTTGTGCATTATGGCGGCCAGTATTCATGTGAAGTTTTGCGATTATGGTTCTGGGTTGTGTGATGTGCCGGTTTCTTTACTAAAACGCTGTATAAGTTTTTATAGAAATTGACACTAATTTTTAAATAAGACCGACAAGGTAAGTGTATGTGTGTGGCCTAAATAAAATTACATTAAAAAATCAGTCAGCCAATCAGTCAAAAGTCAAAAGGTCATTTACATTTGACCTAGTTACGTAGTTGCGTATTTCAAACTTAAAGAGTGTAAGGTGTAATTCTGACAACACCGGTGAGAATTCGTATGTGTCGCAGTGCCGCACAGATGTTTTCCTGGTTTAACGTCAGGTCATTTTTACCGCTGAATGAATTGAAAGCGCCATTTAAGGATATTTTTCTTCAATTTGTATTCATCTCAGGAATTGCCGGTTTAAGTATAATACATCATTTCCATAACACATTGTATCTTAAATTATTTTATTAACTTTTAAGGTACATCATTCTTCTAATGGGTATATTTTCAATGTATACTGGCTCCATATACAACGACCTATTTTCAAAGTCTGTAAATATATTCGGTTCAAAATGGATCGTGGACCAGGATAACTTACCGGCAGGATTTTTAAATTACTCCGAAACCGATTCCACCCTCAAAGCGCAATTAATACCTAGACTCAACTATAAGGGCGAGCCTTACATATTTGGCATAGATCCTGCTTGGCAAGTAAGCATAACTTTCATCACAATTTTAATATTTTTGGTGCTTTAAAACGTATTCCTCTTAATTAGAATTTATATTTTAGAGCGCCGATAACAAAATCATTTTATTGAACTCGTTGAAAATGAAGTTGTCGATTATTTTTGGAGTTGTTCACATGCTTTTCGGAGTTATACTCAGTACTGTCAATTTTGTGTAAGTATTTATTACTTTTGAGTTATATTTTCCTTGAAATAAACTCCTGGACAAAATTAACGCAACATCATAAATTTGCCATATATTTTATGCTATTTTTTTTCTGAATTTATGATCCGATTTGAATTATTTTTTTTTTTGGATTGTAGGTTGGTTCCTTGACAATGTCATTGTTTTCGCTGTTTATGATAAAAATTTAATTTTCGATTTATACTGGGTGTACTAAAAATGCTATGTTTTTTTCGCATCACCCTGTGGAGTATCTTAGCAAGCGAAGCAAGTTGACATTAAATGGTAGGTCCATCTTTCCCCAACATTTTCTTTTTTGGTTTACTTCATTATCTCTGTTATTAAAAGAGATACACCGTTTTATAGCGTACCATGTTTTTATAGACTTTAATATTCAATTGTTAAATGTTTTCAAGTAGATTTCAAAATCAAAATACTCGTCGGGCAAATGGGCATACGAAACGAACGTTTAATAAGCAGTTTCCGAACAGTTTTTATCAGTATGGCGAATTTTATTTGACCTTTGTAACTTTAAAACACAACATCCGCTGACACATCGCGTGTAATGTCAGAACAAGTCCATCGTCTACTTGAAAACATTTAACATTGAATGTGTTGATTATTAAAGTCATAAAAACATGTTACGCTATAAAACGGTGTATCTCCTTTAATAACAGAGATAATGAAGTAAACCAAAAAAGAAAATGTTGGGGAAAGATGGACCTACCGTTTAATGTTTCGCTTGTTAATATACTCCACAGGGTGATGCGAATTTTCGGAAAAAAACATAGCATTTTAAAGTATAAATCGAAAATTAAATTTTTATCATAAACCTCGAAAACTATGACATTGTCAAGGAACCAACCTACAATGCAAAAAAAACCATTCAAATCGGATCATAAATTCAGAAAAAAAATAGCAAAAAAAATATGGGAAATTTATGATGTTGGGTTAATTTTCTCTGCAGGAATGTTAATGAGCTATTTCAGGTGCAAAACTAGCTATATTCGAGATCTTGATTTTATTTTATTTGAAACCATAATGGCATGTCTTGTTTTTAGCCACTTCAAAAGATATTCCCACATATTTTTGGAATTTTTGCCAAAGATCGTCTTCTTCTGTTGCTTGTTTTTGTACTTGGTAGTTATGATATCTATTAAATGGGTCATGTTCACCGGAATGAACGATGGAAAAAACGCCACTCGTAAGTAATAATCGCTTCAAGAAACTTAAGTTACATAACCAATTTTCGTTTGAAGATACGTCCCCTGGCGTGGACACCGCCCACGGATCGTCCTGTGCCCCCAACGTGTTGATCTTCTTCATTGGAATGATGCTATTCAAAACATCAGATCTCGAAGCTCCATGTAACGCTTACATGTTTTCCGGCCAAAAGATGGTACAACAAGCGCTGGTCTTGATCGGTTTGGCTTGTATTCCCATTATGCTACTTGGAGTGCCTATTCATGAAATCATGAGTAGGAAGAAGAAGACGACAGTGAAGCATGTAAGCCGTTAGGATAGGACATGGTTACCCTTGAGGGACCGATATTAGACATTGCCTTTTCTTTTATCTTTTAGAATGGGCGTGCCGCGAACCATATCGATTTGCAAACCATCCCCGAGTCTTCGATGCTGGAGTCGGAGCTTGAGGAAGAAGAAGAACCATTGAGCACCATTATGGTCAACTCTGCGATTCATACCATCGAGTTCACTTTGAGTACGGTGTCCCACACGGCCTCATATCTTCGTTTGTGGGCCCTGTCATTAGCTCACGCTCGTAAGTACCAGTGGGTTTGTTCGTGTGGACTTTTGAGGCTCTAATGGATTTCTTTATTTCTAGAACTCTCCGACGTGCTATGGACCATGGTGTTTAGGAAAGCCCTCGTCAAACTTTCGATAAAATATTACGGAGGCATAGGTGTATACATAGTGTTTGCCATTTGGGCAACTATAACGGTGGCAATTTTGGTACTGATGGAAGGATTGTCCGCTTTTCTGCACACTCTACGTTTGCACTGGGTAGAGTTTATGACCAAGTTCTTTGAGGGAGAGGGATACGACTTTATTCCGTTTAGCTTCACGACTATGTTAGAAGCGGAAGAAAGCCAAGAATTAGATTAAATACGATCTAAATGTAAATTCTTGTTCATAATAAAGAATATTATACAGGGTGTTATGGAAATGACGTATTATATTTAAATGGATGACTCCTGGGGTGTCCTGGAGAAGCGCTACATATTATTTTTTTTAAATCGAACGTTTAAAAAGTGGGGTAATTCACCCCTAAACCCACCGGTCACTACTCGGCACATTCATATATGCTCATATTACATTGACAAGCTGCGTAATCAATAGATGTTCAGGAACAATGTTGCCAACTGTGTGAAAAATGTAAAACTTTAGATTCTTATAAAAATAATATTTAGTTTGCCTAGTATCCAAATAGAAGTGAATCCAGCTAGCACACTAGCAAGTAATCCAGAGCATAGACATCTTCAGGTTTTTTTTTCTATGGGAAAGGCTTTATGCTCATCACGTACCATGATGATAATGTGGAACTGCATAATAAGCTTATATATATCCACTAAACCCCATTCGGCCTCTTATTTCCAATCTCTCGGAACATTGGCACTAAATCACTTAAAGAAACACACAGACACCCACGAGTTTCAAATTAGTTCTTTTGAAAATATGCACCTATTATCAGATTACACACTAAACAGCACTTAATTATTTCGCAACAGAAACAATAAAAACGATAATTTCTATGGGCCATTAACCCTTTACTAAAGATAAAATGAAGCAATTATGTTGACAGGAACTACCATTTGAAATAAATGGTCTCGTCCATGGTGCTTTCTTTGTGCACATTCAGAAACTAACTTGAGCTAGCGCGGTTGCCATTTCCGAGACTCTAATTATACAGGAAAGTAATATTATAGAAGGAAATTCCGCAATTTATTTATAAAACACCGAAAGTGGCAACGCTGTATTTTTAAATATTAACCCCAGCCGGCGAAAAGAACAGCCAACCCGTTATTGTCCATAATCAGCTGTTTAAAGAAGCCGGCCGATTTTCAGACGCGTTATCGGTTTCCTACTGTTTTTACAAATTTTCAAGCAGATTTGTGTGTTAATACTTAAACCCGAGTTTAAATTATTAAGTTATTTGTTCTTTTCGCGACGGCAGTGCCCCAGCCCAGCAGTTCAATATCAATCGATGGAACCAACGTGTCATTTATTTTTAAAATTTTTAGATGTTAAATACATTATTTCCCAGACCACTCAGACAATAAGGGCGTATCTTTGTCTACACAGTAGCACTTTAAAATACTAATTCAGATTGAATGGTACTTAGATGTGTTATGTAATTTTATTGTGCCGGTTTGTTTTTGTTCAAGTTACCTAGGTACTTGGTGTTTTTTTATAAATTAAGTTCGAAAAGCTAAATAAAATTGCATTTTTTTTCTAAAGGGTAAGTGGCATTTATAAACTTTCCAGTTGTCCAGATCTGACGGGTGTCGTTCGAATTGAACAAATGAGAACATACCTGACCATTTAAAAACTCCGCGGCGGTTCGTTCGAGTCAGTTCAAGTTTATAAATCAAATTGTTTCCTAGCGAACTGAACTGAACGTAAAAGCTTATAATAATGTACCTTGAAAAATAAACAACTTGCAATCTGTCAAACGGTTATTGACTTTCTAAAGAGTTTACCCTGAAGATATGACAACACTGTTCAAGATTCAGTGACGTTTTGCGCCATATGTTGCTTTGTTTACCTTCCTGACAGGGGCACCACGTGGTCATTTTTGGTTTGACATAAGGTCCCTGTACATGGCATATTAAATTAAAGCGCCATTTTTGGGTATTTTTCTTCAATTTGTTTTCATCTCAGGAATTGCCGGTTTAAATATAATACGTAATCTCCATAACACCCTGTATTTATCGTTTTTAATTATATTTAATTTTTGTTACCTGTTTGCAGCTGTTTAACATTCCTGAAACGCTGTAACGTTGCAGTGACGTTTATAGAAATATAATTGCGACCGTCGTTATCAGTTCCTCCGAATTTTAATGTTTAAATTTGTATTTTGTCTGATTTTAAGCTTAAGCCGAAAGGGTTACGGCAAAGAACCACGGCAACCCTTTTGTTAAAGTCTCATTAAATCTGTCTTAAAAGAGTCTGTATGTGGGGATATAAAGCTGCCCGAGGAAATTGTTTTACCGAGTGGATACAATGCCGAGGAAAATATAGGTCAAAGAATAATGGGCCGATCCGGCCGCAGCCTTAGAATGGAATCAGAAAATGTTATAATGTCTTTAAGATAGCGTCTTGTTTTTGGAAAACTTTCACTGGAAAAGATTAGGGTTTATTTAAAGCACATACAGGGCAGTGGCGGTTCTTCCACAGGAGCACATGCGCACGTGCACCCCCAAAACAAAACGAATAAAAAATATTAATTTATATTCATTGAATATTATTTATCGTATAAAGTCCGACCCTCCCTAATATTTTATCGTACCGTCAAAATAATAAAGTCCGACCCTCCCTAATATTTTATCATCCCGTCAAACCAAACTGTATAGATCCGGCAACCGTGCCTCGGTCGAGGTAAATGATGATTATGACGAGACTAAGTAGTGCAGTTTATCTGTAGTAACAGGTGGCGGGTGGTAGCGGGGGATAGCGGGGCCATGGCGATTGAACATGGAAAAGGCGCACAGTTTTTGTGTCTGTTCGTGCATCAAGTTAGAAATTCGAGCGTGTATGTTTTAATATTTTAATATTATATACTTATTAAGTTAAAATGAATAGTTGACGGTGGACTATTTAAGAAATAACTTTAGCTCTTTGAGTTTGGAGCAAAAAATTGAAGTGAAGAATGCGGGAACACCTAAACCCGAAATTAATTTAACGCAGACCACAAAGGGTAAACCTAGGGACCTTATTAGAAAGTTGAAAAATTAAATATATGAAAAAAAATTTATAGAGGGTATTCCAAAACTTAATGAGGCTGTTATTGATCAAGTTTCTACAATTAAGAATCGAAGAATGGACTTTACGTTTAAGCACTATTGTGTGGGGTCGATAAATGTTGTGCATTTCGATAAATGATACTCGATATGATTTTAAACCATATTATTTAAGGATTTAAACTAAAAAACACTGAAAATATGAAGAATGCCAACTTGTCAGTCTCGTTTCTCGATTCGTTCTCGTCATAAAACAGTTAACTATAGTTCTCGTCTTGGTTGCGCCTAATGACTTAGCCGTAGATGGCGTAGTGGTATTAGACATCATTCGGTTTTCTTGATAGCTCGTAGATGGCTTTAGTAGTATCACTTAAAAGGGGATGCTTCCGCCCGTCTTCGCATCGAATTGCCCACTCCTAGAGATGTAAAGGTAATATTACCGAGGTAATGTTACCGTAATATTACGTAATATTACCGCAAGATCGGTAACATTGGAAATATTGTTTTTTTTTTTTTTTTTCCATAAGCCAAATCCAGTTGAACAAAACGGGGCGATACATCTCTTTTTAAATTGCCGGTGAAAACAAGATGGGGTTCCTTTGTTTCTTGTATAAAAAGCATTTTGGAGACTAAACATTCATTAAAAAGTTTAGCAGTTGATGATAGCCCAGATATTTCTGATGTTCTTTCATCAAATACAGTAAGACTTCTTCTTCAAAACGAATTTTGGTTGCAAATAGAAGCAACTTATGACTTGTTCCAGCCAATGTCTAAGTGGATAACGATTTTTGAAGCTAACGGGCCAACAATCTCAAAAGAGTTTATCTGCTTTTTTGAAATAAGGTCTATATTACGTGACAAAGTATCAAATTTATCTATTACTATGTTTGAAAACCAGAAAATTTGTTCAATTCTTGAAAAACGAGAAAATAAATGTTTAAAACCCGTTCATCTTGCTGCTTACCTATTAGAACCAAGTCAACGCGGCGAGAAGTTAACTGAAGCTGAAATTTTAATTGCAACGGAGTTCATCTATGAAACTGCAAGGCGTCATCCAAAGTATTCTTCACAAGTAGATCTTATTATGGAAGCACTCGCACAGTACAAAATTAGAGGTAATATTTTTGCTAAGGAATTCGTCATTTCCAGCGAAAAATCTATGTCTGGATCTGTTTGGTGGGCAGGAATTTGCTCCAGTTCTAAAATAAGTAGGTTAGCTGTAGACATTTTAAATTTACCATCGTCAACAGCCGCAACCGAAAGAACCTTTAGTACTTATGGATTTATTCATCGGCAAAAAAGAAACAGACTAACCGTGGAGAGGGCCGGAAAACTAACTTATATTGCCCATAATTATAATTTACTAAATGAAGAAGATCATTCGAGAATAGTAGAAGATACTGAGGAAGAAATAGAAAAAGAAGATATCGGTTTCGAAGTTATAGACTTGACTCAATTAACGAAAGAGAAAGAAGAATCAGATGACGAGGTTGGGGCTGATGATGAGGATGATTTACCATTATCCACTCTATTACGTAGTCCATTCTGACTCTGACTAGTTTAAAAAACGTTCTTATTGTTTTTCGTAATGTTTTTACAGTTTTGAAATAAAAAAAACTAGTATTACTTAAAAAGCTGTTTTTTTTTATAAATTACCAATGTTACCGTAATATTACGTAATATTACCGGTAATATTACCGATTTTTAAATTACCGGTAATTTTACATCTCTACCCACTCCAACCATTTTTATAAAACAAAATGTATCATTAATTATTTTATCAATGTTAATAATAATGAATTTCAATATGAATTTAGTAGTTTTAATCAAGAACGGTGCGGTGCGTCTGACGAGAAAAACTCAAAAACCGTTTTCATGTAGAATTGGCCAGGCTAATGAAAAAAATATACACATGGATAAATGTCAGTGGCGTACCATCTTTTTTGTAAAAATATCAGAGGATATGTTTGCAGGGACTTCATTGGTGGAACAATTGAAATAACTTTTCCAACTAAAATGTGTGGTTCTATATCCTATCATCACATACCAAAATTGAAAATAATATCTAAAGTACTTTCGGAGATATTAAAAAATAACCATTTAAAAAATAAAAATTCAACACCCTGTAGGAAGAAATTTCAGCCGTTGCGGACATATGTTCATATGAACTTTTCTTTATAAAATAACCTAAGGAATCACACCCTGAACTATTAGCACATCATTAAGGAACACCCTGTATATTGTAATTGATGGACTAGGAACATAAATGCCCAGGTTTACGTTGAATAACCCATATTTTTTGATATGAAATCCCGCGGGGTAACATCGTCATTTATATGTATTTTATCCGGATAAATGTACTCCTTGAAATGGAAACGATTCGCCTCTTTGATAAAATCAATGACATGTCGCAATATACCTTTGTCTTTTGAATATAAATATACGGTTTGGGGTTTTTATGTCTACTTTATATCCATGCAGTTGATTCCATTGTAATATTGATTTTAAATTTATTTAAAAAAATAAACAGTTGTTTCATATCGTTGTCTCGATTTTGTATTTAAAGCACATGTGTGTAAGCGGTTTATTTTGTATTGTCCCTTATACAGGGTGTTATGGAAATGACGTATTATATTTAAATGGGTGCCTCCTGGGGTGCCCTAGAGAAGCCCTACATATTTTTTTTTAAATCAAAGTTTAAAAAGTGGGGTAATTTACCCATAAACCCACAGGTCACTCCTCGGCACAATCATATATGATCATATTACCAATGCCCAGCTGTGTAATCAACAGATATTCAGGTACAATGTTGCCAAACTGTGTAAAAAATGTTATTATTATAAAAATAATATTTAGTTTACCTAGTATTCAAATAGAAGTGAATCCAGGTGCCAGTACACTAGCAAGTAATCCAGGGCACAGACATCTTTAGGTTTTTGTTGTTTTTTCTATGGGAAAAGCTTTATGCTCATCACGTACCCTGATGATAATGTGGAACTGCATAATAAGTATTTATACCCACTAAACCCCATTCGGCCTCTTATTTCCAATCTCTCAGAACATTGGCACTAAATCACTTAAAGAAACACACAGACACCCACGAGTTTCAAATTAGTTTTTTTGAAGATATGCATCTATTTTCAGATTACACGAAAGCACTAAACAGCACTTAATTATTTCGCAATAGAAATAATAAAACGCTAATTTCTATGGGCCATTAACCCTTTACTAAAGATAAAATGAAGCAATTATGTTGACATAGGCGTCCAAGGTGGTTCCTTTGTACACATTCCGAGAACTAACTTGAGCTATGGCGGTTGCCATTTCCGAGACTATAATTATACAGGAAAGTAATATTATAGAAGGAAATTCCGCAATAATCTTATAAAACATCGAAAGTGGCAACGCTGTATTTTCAAAATATTAACCCCCGCCGCTGCCGCCACGAAGAGAATAGGCAACCCGCTCGATTGTCCAAAATCAGCTGTTTAAAGAAGCCGGCCGATTTCTACTCGCGTCATCGGTTTCCTACTGTTTTTACCAAGTTTCAAGCAGATTTGTGTGTTAATACTTAAACCCGAATTTAAAATATTCACTGTTCAAGATTCAGTGACGTTTTACGCCATATATTGCTTTGTTTACCTTCCGGACAGGGGCACCACGTGGTCATTTTTGGTTTGACATAAGGCCATGTACAGGGCATATTAAATTAAAGCGCCATTTTTGGATATTCTTTTTATATTCTATTTCTTCAATTTGTTTTCATCTCAGGAATTGCCGGTTTAAATATAATACGTCATTTCCATAACACCCTGTATAGTGTCGCAAACAAGCCCTTTTCTTAAGGGACTTACTGCAATTATCGCTCCCTTAAACAAACTTGAAGTTTATCGACATATTTCACTAATATTTGAGTATCTATCCGTTGACCTTGGAACAAAATATATTTTCCTTAGAGGGCAGACGTTAAAGGAAACTTTTGCCAAGTTGGCTTTGCCTCACCTGTTTTAACAAACTTATGGTTAACTCATCAATCATTCAATGGAAAATATGGCCGACCTAAAATTTATAAATTCCAGAGAGAAAAAATATAGACCTAACCAATTTTAATAATTATGTGGTTTGGGTTTGTTAATATAATTTATTAAACTCAATGTTAATCATTGGGTTTGTTCTGGTTTGTTATTGTCATTTATTAAATTTATAATTTTAGCAATTTAGCTCTGAATTACTGAGGCTTGTTCTGAATGATACATACAGGATGTCCCAGAACAAACCCGAATAAACTCTTTTAAGTACTATTTCGAGCTTTTGATCGTGTTTGGCATGAGGGGCTTCTAAGTAAACTGCGATCCTATGGTATGCCCAGTCGATTCTGTGCATGATTGTCTAGCTTTCTTAAGGACCGCTCTCTGCAAGTGGCCATTGACGGATTTCTCTCAGACACCTTCACCATCAATGCCGGTGTTCCTCAAGGGTCCATATTGTCTCCTACTCTCTTCTTACTCTACATTAACGACCTTCTAGTGAAAACTAAAAATCCGATATTTAGTTTTGCTGACGATAGCACACTTATCTCATCTTTCTCTTTGAATGCGCAAACATCGACTGCCGACGCACATCTTCGCAGACAGCATGAAGTATCACGCCTCAACAAAGACCTGGAAGAAATTTTGGCTTGAGGTGACAGTAATCAAGTCGAATTTAACGCTAAAAAAACCCAGGCAGCAGTTTTCTCTAAAAAGGTCAACATTACAGAATCGGATATAGTCATGGCCGGACACGCAATCCCACTGGATTCATCTATTAATTTGCTGGGCGCCAACCTGGGAGGAAATATGTCTTGGCATAACCACGTTGTGGCAATCGCCAAGATGGCTTCTCAGAAACTTGGTGTACTCTTCCGAACCAGAAAGTTGTTCACACCTCAACAACTTTTGACACTATACAAAGCCCAGATTCGACCATCACTAGAGTACTGCTCTCATGTCTGGAGCTCTGCACCCAAACATACTCTTCGGCTACTGGATTTCATCGATCGGAGACCACGAGCTGACGAAGAACCTCGACAGCCTAGAACATCGAAGACAGGTTGGGGATTTGACTCTCTTTTACAGATATTTTCATGGAAGGTGCTCGGCTGACCTTGCCCTCTTAATTCCGCCCAGAGCGTAGGAAGAATAATGTATATGAGCTTCTCCTGTTATTATTAAGTGTTCTATCTGAACCCGGGAGATTGCCCGCATATTCTGGGACACCATGTATATTACATAGTATACAAATATCTTTTGTTAGTGGATGATTTCCTTCCTCAAAGAAGGTCGACGCTACGATTTTTATTAGTTAATAAATTACCAAATAACCTACTTTATTTCAAACAAAATGGCAAAAAAACTCCATATAGTACGTACGCGTAGTAATTTCATATTTTTATAGAATTTCCCTGGTCCGATAAAGTTGTATACAGGCAAAGAAAGAGATAAAAGAAAAATACATTCTGCTGGATATATAAATATTATACATATAACGATGATATAAGATGTTTATGGTAATACCGTTACAACGGATATGTCCAATAAAATTCAATTAAGGACGACAGGACAGGGGTTGCATAGCGGAATCTTGCATACGATATTAAGCAATAAATTGGAGGAAGGAACAAAGCTGTGGAACGGCAAGAATAAAATTTCAAAACGATTTAGGTGCTACTTAAAAATATATAGTTCTGGCCCTGTATAATCAATTAAACGATAATGGTAATTTTGAAACACTCCGTAAACAATTATGTATATTAATTGATTCAGCCGATACTTGGTGGAAATCCATAACGAATATTATGAGAAACAATAAAACTACGTTATATTTCTTTTCCCCTATATTCTTCACTATCACTGTTCTTCAGATTGAGAATGAATGAATATTTGTCTATATCTAACAAAATGTACAATCTTAAATTATTATTGCAGGTATAAAGATGGTGAATAATAGAAAAGTTTTGGACTTGCATTGTCTTTATTTGTTATATATCACAACGTTTCAACTGGTAAGTATCTCCAGTCGTCTTCAGGTGAATACTAAATAAGAAAAGTAACTACATGTCTATTTATACTAGCTATGTGCACTGAAGCATAATTGAGATGGGTGCAGTGGTGCGTTCAATTTTGCGCGATATTAGTAATTCTAAGCTTACATCTACTTAACAAGGGCTTCCAGATATTTCTTAAATCTACACCGTTCTGGTGTATGGTAGCAGCTTCCTTGAACTTCCTCTTCCTCCAGTGTGGTTCTTTGAGCAGGATTTCGGCTTCTGTCCACCTGATGCGATGGCCGTGTGTCCAGGCATGGTCAGCTGCACCTGATTTTTCCGTTTCTCCCACACTGGAGGAAGAGGAAGTTCAAGGAAGCTGCTACCATACACCAGAACCCTGGCTGTTTTAGTAAACCTTCATTAGATTTAAGAAATATCTGGAAGCCCTTGTTAAGTAGATGTAAGCTTAGAACCTAATTCTCTTTATCTGTTTTATAATTATTATTATTTTTACTTTGAATCTAGTCCAAGCTTGTTTTGCAAACTGCACATAAACATGGGTTTGTTTTATTTATACTGGTCTAATTAAACAAAGGACGACCAGTATAAATAGCAGATCGACAAGCTTGGACGGGACCCATCCTCTTACGGAGATCAACGGTCTTAGTTGGGTCCGATAAGCGCTACTCTGCGACACTCCCTAAAACCATTACGCCCGCCACTGTACAGACGACAGGCTGAAAGATACGCCCCTAGAGTTGGTTAGATATACGTAATGTAAGTATAGTAATTATAGGACTGTAACACTGATATATATTTATGTACCAGGTATCCCGTTATTATTAATATACGTGTTAGTTTTGGAAGACTTGTCTACTATTCAATTCATACGCTACCCCCCTACGTGACATTTTGGCCAAAGCGCCGATCTTAAAATACGTACCCGTGCCATTTGGCGGAGGTGCAGTTATAAAACACGCACGGTGGGACATTCCATACGTGACAATATCGCGCAAAATTGAACGCACCACTGCACCCATCTCAATTATGCTTCAGTGCACATAGCTAGTATAAATAGACCTGTAGTTACTTTTCTTATTTAGTATTCACCTGAAGACGACTGGAGATACTTACCAGTTGAAACGTTGTGATATATAACAAATAAACACAATGCAAGTCCAAAACTTTTCTATTATTCAAGAAACACCATTGTCTACAACCTTCAAACAGACTCTAGGGACTTTATTAGAAAGTTTAAAAATTAAATATATGGAAAAAATGTATAGAGGATATTCCAAACTTTAATGAGGCTGTTATTGATCAATTTTCTACAATTAAGAACCGAAGAACGGACTTTACGTTTAAGCACTGTGCGTGCACACTAAGAAAACCTTCCTAATTTTCCAAAAGTTGTATTTCCTTGTGTAGAATTAAAGAATAAATAAAAATATGTTTTACCTAACGCATTTTCTTATTACTTCTTTTCTTTCTACATTTAAGACGCCTAGAAAGTAATTGTTTGGTCGTTACACAAAAATAAAATTTTAAAAATAATGTCACCATACTTGTGAACCCCCTCATAGGTCACGAACCGCCACTGCCTACACCATCTTTATACCTGTAAGAATATTTTACGATTGTACATTTTGTTAGATATAGAAAAATATTCATCCATTCTCGATCTGAAGAAGCGAAACTTGCCATTTTTAAGAATATAGTGGAAAAGAAATATAACATAGTTTTATTTGTTTCTCAAAATATTAATTATGTATATGTAGGTAGTTTAAACCTACAAAGTCCGACTCTAAGCTCGAAATTAATATAAATGTCCAAGATTTAAGCTAATGCATTTTACATTGTGTCGCAACAGTGCCTCGGTTCCATAATGTCCCGAAACTAACAAGCCCCGCAGCCAGTTTCAAATGTCTTCGTTAATCCACCAACTGTAGTTTGGCTTAAAATCCTATTCATTTCAAAATATGACGTGACAAAGCGACACGGAACAGTGGAAACAGGGCCGTATCTTCGATTATAAGCAAAATAAACGTGTTTAAATAAAATACGAAACAGATCTTGCATCATCATATATATTAAGGGTTAATTGACGACGCCATTTTCATACGACTATATGTCAATCCAATTTGGTTAAAAAAACATTACATAGATGTCGCCCTAGGGTTGCAATCCATATTATTCATCCTTTAGCGTAAAACATTCTTTTCGTGTGTAAAATTTGGACTTGACCCTTGTAAAATTGAAAGTCTTTATATCCCGCGCGTCGTCGGTGCCACCTGCGAGCCGGTTATGTTCTGAGATTGGAAAGAAGAGGCCGAATGGGGTTTAGTGGGTATAAGCTTATTATGCAGTCCCACACTATCATCAGGGCACGTGATGAGCATAAAGCTTTCCCCATAGAAAAAAGAACTGAAGGTGTCTGCGCCCTGGATTCCTTACAGCGTCCTGGATTTACTTTCTAAGTAAGCTAAATATTTATTTTTATAAGAACCTAAAGTTTTACATCTTTAAACAGTTTGGCAACATTGCGCGTAACAAGTGCTTGTTATACACTGCCTCAGGGAGGTATGATTCATTACAGGGGAGTCACCTGTGAGTAAGAGGGTTTGTTACCCCCAAAGATCTTACAGATCCAGATAGAATTGTTTACATTTGAAGTCGACGTAAGGACAGTAAACGTGCACTCCCCACCTTGCTGTTATGCTTGCAGCATAGCCAGATTGTCCTATTTATCGCTAAGGTATCTGCAAAATCCCAATTAAAAATTTGTTAATTTGACAATTGCAACTGGTTTAAGGTTAATTCGCAATTGCTTTTAAAATAAATTTATTTCCCAATAATTTTAATATAAATTGTGAATAGGCCTTGAGAGATTTAGAAAAAAAATATTATTATTATACATAAAAGTTTGAAATAAACCGACTGCACTCTGACAACATCAAGTTAAAAGATACTACGCTCAACGGCAAACGATCAAACTTTATCAATGGAAGAAGGGAGTGTTTATATACTTGGTTGTTTTTATTTTTTTTTTGTGAGTATTGGTGAAAAATCGTCTTTATTATAAACAATGATGGTGCATTCATGTATAGTTTGTAAAAGAGTGGATCATTTAAGCAAGGATTTATCTTTTCTTCGGTAAGTATGGTTATGTTTTAATATGATTGTATTGATATGATTTCTGACTAACCATTGACGTTTAAAAGGTTATGGACCGGTCCGTGGTGCTAGAGTTGGTTTATTTCTTAATATAAATCTTGCATTTACAAGATGGTTGAGTCTTGTGCGGCCATAAAATACTTCACTAGAAGATGCAATGGTGTTAAATTAAAATTTCTCAGGTTAGTAAATATATTTAGAAATTTGATTTTGAGTTTGCATCACCCATTCCGTTTCTCCCTCCTTGCTAATTGGCCACACCCAATGCATGTGAGCAGGTAATAAACTAAAGATAGATGACCAGAGTGCAGTTGGATTATTTCACGATTTATTTGATACCTTTAAGTATAATAATATTATTTTAAAGAATCATCCTTTTTACAGTTTATAGTAAAATTATTAGAAATAAACTTATTTTAAGAGCAATTGCGGATTAACCTTAAACCAGTTGTAATTGTCAAATTTACAAATTTTTAATTGGGATTTTGCAAGATGTCTTAGTGATAAATATGACAATCTGGCTAGAAATATACACTTTTATATCTGGAGAGTATCATCCAGTAATGAATACACCGAAAGTATTGATGCTAAGCATAAATAGTTAAATCTATCCTTGGATACACTGTATATAAAAACTGGATCAATATTTCTATCTTTTTTATAAATATCCAATATTCGAAACTACACTTTTTGAATAGATAATATAGTTAAACGTAAAGAATCTCAAAGTAAATTATACGCCCTTGTTGGGCTTTTTGCCCAGACTAGCTCCGCTCCGAAACGAGGAAGGCCGCTCCATAACCTTTTAAACGTTATCGGATTTAACCTTGTAAGATCTTTGATTTAACCAGACTTCAACATTGTTTCCATTAGCGAGACCAACATGTTTTGTCACTCTTCCACCCATTACTGATTTTCAATAACATTTCAAACAATCACAAAACTCACTTTCCAACAGATTTATGAATGGAGTGTTGGCCCTATGGTTACCCCACTTTTAAAACGGTCGATTTGAAAAAAAAATATGTAGCGCTTCTCTAGGACACCCAAGGAGTCACCCATTTAAATATAATACGTAATTTCCATAACACCCTGTATTTGATACAAATAAAATATATTTCCGATAGGACATTAGGATGGTTTATTGCAAAGATTATTGGTTTTATCAAGATATAAGTAACCCAATTATTATTCAGGTTTGTATATACTTATACACACACCCGAGTTTATTGAGGGTAGCTAAATTTGTTCTTTGTCTCCCTTAAACCGTTTAAAAGTTTTAAACTAAGTTTAACCACGAGATATCTCCACCAAACTGGGGTCAATTTTATGCGGTAAGTAAAGTGTCCCCCCCCCCCCGCTTATTTATACGACACCCCACACCCGCATATTTCTAATCTTAAAACCGAGGCAAGTTCGGGACCCTTTCATTTACTCAGACCTATTTTGGATAATGAAGGGATTTGTAGAACTTTCAGGACCGGCTTCAGATTGCATAAATATTAATAAGCCCTCGGGCGAACACGCAACGAAACACGCAGCTGCTTGCATTTGGCAGTATAGTTGTTGCAGAATTATACCGTTGATTCTTACTGCCATAATTAAACTACCTGATTAAACCCTATTGTATACGCCTCAACCTCTTCAAAGCTCAATAAATGGGATCAGGGCCGGCTTGAAAATGTATACCACACCACATGATTTATTTTTATAATTTAAAATAAATAGATAGGTATTTTTAGTTTTAGGTACCTATAATAAATGTAAAATAATGATAATTGAAAATAATATAATTTAAAAGTATAACTATTAGGATAACAAGTACAATAAAAATTAATTAAATTCTAAGAAACTATTGGTAATTTATTCAAAATTTAACTCTGTATCACTATCACTATATTCATCTAAGCCTGAACTTATAATTAAGGGTTGAACATTTGTAATCATACAATTGTAAGAATTTTCCACCATAAGTACATGCTGTACGCAGTTTTTCCAGCTGTCTGCAGAAATTTTTCTTACTTCGTTTTCAATTAATTCTACTACAGATGCATTTAATGTAGGAGAAATATTATTTCTCCTAATATTGGATTTTAATTGGTGCCATATTAGCTCAATAGGATTGAATATACAATAGTACGGAGGAAGACGCAACACTGTATGTCCATTTTCTGCTGCAAGTTTGTCACACTCGTATTTCTTATTTATTTTAAAAGCTTTTAATACTTCTAGCAGTTCTCGTTTTTTGTAAGTTTCTTCAAAATATAAATCATTTTCAATCATAAAATTTTGAATTTCTGCTTTTGTATTATTAGAATTGGGAATGATATTTGCTTGCCGACTATGATAACTAGCATTGTCCATTACAATGACGCTATTTTCAGGTATGTTTTTAAGGAGTTTATGTTTAAACCAATCTTCAAAAAGTTGTGCGTCGGTATCTTGGTGGTAATCTAAAGAAGAATCTGCTATGTTTTTAGCTGAAAGCAACAGACAATTTGGAACAAACCCGTTCTCTGAACCAGCATGTAATATTGTGATTCTTTTGCCTTTATTTGATGGTGCCTTGGTTTGACATTTTTTGGAAGAATCATCCCAACCTTCTCTTGAAGTGTCATGGGTATCGAACCGTGTTTCGTAAAGGTAAATAATTGGACGATTTTCTTCCCAAAATTGTTTAACAGCTGTTAAATATTTAAGTCTCCATTCCCGACACTTGAAGATGCCCCCCTATCAGCACAATACCACTAATAAGCCTAACTTAAAATTACTCGCCGGAAAACCACTAAAAATTAAAATTATTAAAAATCACTCTGTATTTATATATGCATCAGGCATAGGTATAAATTGAATTTGTATACCTGGTCCGGCTCTGCTCGAAAAGATTTTAAAATTTGGAATTTCCTTATTGATTTTATGGTCGAGTAGATAATGAGGGTTTTATTGCAGTCAAAAGATCAACGATATAATTCTGCAAAAACTATAACTAAGGACATATCGTCATCTATACAGCCGTTTCTGAACGTCGGAAGGAATGCGAGCAAAAAAATAGGTTCTGTTGCCGTTAGTTGTGCTGCAAAAATCGTTAACAGAAAAGAATCGTGTAATTTCCAATTAGAACACGTTGCTTCTGGACGTCAAATTTCGTCGCGTGTAATAAAATCTAATAATCTGTGGTATAATCTGTATTATTGTATTTTCAAAAGCTAACAATCGGTTTGTTTCACTATTACTGTGCGTACATAAAGTGTTTCCAGGAGTGTTCCCATGAAAAAAAACAACTGATTGTGTTTGTGCCTGAATTTCCTCGCTCTTTAGGTATAAAGATAAATACAAGAAAATAATTTATTTTTATAATTTTATATTAAGTTTGGCAACATTGCCATTGGGTCTGGGTGAGATGTTGTACAGTAGCGCGGACTGACCTGTGAGCAAGAGTGTTTGTTACCACACTTTTAACGGTCGATTTTAAAAAAATATATGTAGCGCTTCTCTAGGACACCCAAGGCGTCACCCATTTAAATATAATACGTCATTTCCATAACACCCTGTATATAATTCCTCTAATTAGATACTATAAGAAACCTATTAAAAAAAATGATTTTGGTGGCAATGTTGTTAACGGAGGTTAAAAAGGGCTATTCCTTCCCTTCCTTACCATGTAGAATTTACCGTAAAATATAATGATAAGAAACAAAGAGCGAGAAAGGACCATAAATTGTGACGTAGCTTATTAAACTCTGGGACGTATTTAAATAATTAAAGACCAAGGGCACGAGGCTTACAACTAGCTGTGTAACGACGGTCACAATTGTGCGCGTTGTCAAATCGTGCTAAAAGTACCCCGATAGACGATATCGGTTTTTTAAAATGTACCTTGCTCGCTGAATTCCACCTAGAGCGACGAATGGCAGAAATACACGACGAACCACCGCCGCCCATCCGTATGTGGTTCAGCTTCGTATTCCTCGAACTTCATTATTTAAAAATTCCTTCATCTGAATGCAGTGTCGTGACAACGCGCGTGCGATAATCTTGAATATTAAGAGTAAAACAAACGCATCGTATAAATAAATAATAAATAATAATAAATAAACAAATTTAGTTACAAAAAGCAAAATTTGTCTACATGTACCTGGAAAAAAAATATAGCGTTCCTACTTGCCCCTGTAAATAAATTAAGAAAAACGCTAAGTCCCTAGGACTTGTACTCAGTTTTAACCTATTAAGATAAGCAGAGAAAATTTGATTAAGCAAGAAGATTGAAGAAGAAAAAAAAAATTAAATAAAAAATACATGAAATAGTTAATTTCCTATATCATCTAGAATTCTAGAAGTGCAATTCAATGTTCAACATCACAGAGAAAATATAAAGTTTATTTACTCTGCGACAGAAAACAAAATATCATGCCGGTAACAGACATTTGGTAAAAATTAATACAAACCTATACAAATTATTAAAAGTTCCTTATCAAGAAAGTATTTGCTTCCACAATTCCATATTTATTACGGTATTAATTTTAATATTAATGTTTTTTCAGTGTTTTTAGCATATTAAGTTATATTTATATGTCACAAAGTTATCTAGGGCTATAGTAACTTTTAATGTCCACTAGGCTATGAATTTCCAGCCTGGGTTTAGTATTTATCCATAGTTTATATTTTTTCTTAAATATACCAAGTACCAATTCATGTATATTTAAAAATTGTCGAATAAGTACTGCCGAACAAAAAGCTATCTTAAATCAAATATTTTAGTTCCTGAAAACAATAAATCTGGAGTAAGTATAATTCTTCTTATCAACAAGCTTTAAAATCCATTTCTGGGCAGTTTGTAACTGATAAATATGGTTGTTAGTGGCCCCACCCCGAGCAACAATTCCATAGGAAAGATGCGGCTAAACGAAAGAATTATAGAGGATCGTAAGTTTCCTCTCCTTGAAAACCTGTCTAAACTTTTTGAACTTTCCCAAAAGCGACCTTATCTTTTTTGTTAGTACATAATTTATATGAACATCCCATCTCATATGAGAGTCCAGATAAACCCCAAGATGCTTCATATTATTACAACCCGCTTATCTCCACTCACAGTCGCAGAAGTTGTTAATATTTAACTTAGTAAAAGTTGACAAATTAGAGTGCTATGAAGTAAAGGGAACATAGTTAGTTTTTGCTACATTTATGGTTAAGAGTTTACTGAATAACTTCATTCATTTCAGTTTCTACTTTATATTTTAACTCATTCCAAGATTCAGCCTCAAACAATAAGACTGTATGGTCAGCAAAACTAACTACATCTCCACCTATCTGCAAATCAAACATCAAAAATTCAAATATATTTAAAAAGTACCTTTTTTTTTACCTAATACCGTTCCCTGTGGTACCCCATATTCTACAAGTTTCGTATCACTGTGAACATTACCAATTTTAATCCTCTGAGTTCTACCGGTAAGATAATCAGAGATAAGCCTGTAAGGGGCACCAGGTTAATAAAAATTCAGTTTTTAATTTCCATACATATTTCGAAGACACATACAGTCAGTGGCGGTTCTTCCACAGGAGCACATGTGCACGTGCACCCCCAAAATAAATCGAAAAAAATATATTAATTTATATCCATTGAATATTATTTATCGTATAAAGTCCGACCCTCCCTAATATTTTATCGTAGCGTCAAACTAAAAAAGTCCGACCCTCCCTAATATTTTATCATCCCGTCAAACCAAACTGTATAGATCCGGCAACCGTGCCTCGGTCGAGGTAAATGACGATTATGACGAGACTTGCTCGCACGTGCGATTAAGTACTGCAGTTTCTCTCTAGTAACAGGGATAGCGGGGCTATGGCGATTTAACATGGGAAAGGCGTTAGAAATTCGAGCGCGTATGTTTTAATAATTAATATTATATATTTATTAAGTTAGAATGAATAGTTGACGGTGGACCATTTAAGAACTAACTTTAGCTCTTTGAGTTTGGAGCAAAAAATTGAATTGAACCTAAACCCGAAATTAATTTAACGCAGACCACAAAGGGTAAATCTAGGGACTTTATTAGAAAGTTTAAAAATGGAATTTATGAAAACAATTTATAGATGGTATTCCAAACTTAATGAGGCTGTTATTGATCAATTTTCTACAATTAAGAACCGAAGAATGGACTTTACGTTTAAGCACTATTGTGTATTGTATTTATTTAATTTGTTAAAATTAATTAAAATTAAATACTAGTGTTTATTTAAGGATTTAAACTAAAAAACACTGAAAATATGAAGAATGCCAACTTGTCAGTCTCGTGACTCGATTCGTTCTCGTCATAAAACAGTTAACTATTGTTCTCGTCTTGGTTGCGCCTAATGACGTAGCCGTAGATGACGTAGTGGTATTAGACATCATTCGGTTTCCTTGACAACTCGTAGATGGCGGTAGTAGTATTGGACATCATTCGGTTTTCTTGATAGCTCGTAGATGGCTTTAGTAGTATTAGTAGTGGACTGTATAAATATTGTTACGAGTTTTGCATGCGACGACGTTAAGATCGTTTCCTATTTTCCAAAAAGTTGTATTTCCTTGTGTAAAATTAAAAGATAAATAAAAATATGTTTTACCTAACGCATTTTCTTATTACTTCTTTTCTTTCTACATTTAAAACGCCTAGAAAGTAATTGTTTGGTCGTTACACAAAAATAAAATTTTAAAAATAATTTCACCATACTTGTGAACCCCCTCTATCATAGGTCACGAGCCGCCACTGCATACAGTGTTGGTTTTAATTATAAAAAACATACAAACATAATAAAAGTTTTAGTTGGCAACGCCGCATAGCTCCCGATTATGGCATTCAAATTTGCGACAGTCGAGCCCTAGACGGTAACGAGTTTAAACGGTTTGCCGGGAAATCTGTAAATAAAGTAATTGGGGTGTTAAGAGTCATTATTTAGGATTGTGTCAAAATAAATCAACGAAATTAATATTTAATTTTAATCTTGGGCGGCACTGTTTCGAGGTCCCCTTACTAAATAATTAGAAATGTGTAGGCCTAGTTGGCACGTACAGGGTCGCCAATAATTACCGCTTGCGTAATTTATGAGATAATTAGTTGTGGTCAGAATTGTTTATTATGCGTCTAAAAAATTTTTATATCATCAATAGTGTAGGAAAAACGTATGTAGAATTGACCAAAGGCTAATCAGAAAAAATATACACGCATGGAAGACGTGCCATTTATATTTTGTGTTTCGTGTGGTTCAAGTATCTAAACGAAATTACTTTGCTATACAGGGTGTCCGGGAAAATGTGGGAAATCTCCCGGATATGAAGAAAACAAGTGAAAAGAGTACTACAAGTTTATATAAACTTTTTTCGTATAGGCCTCCTCCTAGGAGATATGGGCTCCGAAAGAGCTTCAATGGAATCAAGTTTTTTATACATAATTATTGAACCACCAAGGTATAATTCAATTTTTTTTTAATATGATGTATACCAGGTAAAACTCTTCAAATTACCATCCAAGAAAGTGATGTGAATTACACGCAGCTGTGACACGCATGGCCCCTTTTTTAGCGTCCTGTATGATAAGAACTTCGGGAAACGTTTTTTACACACCTTTATCTATTGACTAAAAATTAAGTACTCTTCATTCATGTCGCTAATCCTAACCGTATTTGAATAAAAGATACATCTTTGTTCCGATCAAATGTGCAACTAGTGTTGTGATCGCTCGAGCGAAAAACCGCTTGATCACTCGATTATTGAAATAACCGACATCGCTCGATTATTAAAAAAACCGCTCGAGTTATCTATTCAGGCGAAAGCCGTCGCTCATCACGTATTATCTTTCACTCCATACCCGAGCTTCGCTTGACGCCGACGGAAATGAACCGCTGTAGTGTGATCGAGTTAAAAAACTGCCCGTATATTCGAACAGTTTTTCGCTCGATAAGAAATACTCTAGTTATAAATTCAGGCGAAAAACCGAAAAATATCGCCTGTCATTTGATAGACGACCTTCGGTCTACGCGCCCCGCGCCATCCGATTGGCGACGTTCGAGTTTGATGCTGAGCAGGTACATGACATACGTCTTTCTTAAAGGCACATACACGAGAAGGTGCATTTAAAATAGTATGCCAAATCCCATAGCGGAGTCATCGCGACATGGGTTTTGTAAAGTTTTGTTTTAACTGGCCAGCGGCGTAGTTTAAGTCTCCGATTGTAAATATTAAAAAATTAAAGGATACAATTTTTAAATTTGTATTTACTATAAACTCGAGGAAACTTCTCAAAAATAACATAATAATAGAAATTGTAAATAAAAATATCAAAACGAACAAAATGGTTACCAAAATATATAGAAAAAGTCCTTGGTAATCTTATAGTAAACATTTTTAAATCTAAACGGGAACTGTTTATTACTAAACTAAAGAAGACTTCTTAAAAATAACATTCTTCGGGCAAAATACTTAACAAAACATAGGTATCGACAAATGTTTTGGTAACCAAAAGTAAACATTCTTAAATTTAAACAGGAACTTTTAGGTAACTATAAACAAGAATTTAAAAAAATAATCATTTTGCCAGTCGCGTAACTAAGCCCACATTTTTTAAATTCACACAGTGGGCACCTGATAATTTAAACTCGAAGAATTTGACAAGCCATTTTAAATATCTACTTATTTTATGCTCGTAGATTGAGAAAGATGTGAAGAAATATAACTCTCGGTAATACTTTTTGTTTTAAAAAAGCACAAGAATAAACCCGAACAATAAATACATATTTGGGTGATTTTTTGCAGTTTTTTTGTTTGGTATCGAGACACGTGGTAAAAATTCATTATTCACAAATAAATAAATTTCTGGAATTTTTTTGGTGGCTACTACAATTTTTTGAGCTAAACCTGTGCCCACCCGTAGTTACGTGTCTGCTAAATACCCTACCTGATCACATGTAAACGGCTAGGCTGCCGGTCGAGCAGTCGGTGACGTCATCGCTTGGTGAATTGGAATTTCAAGCGATTCACTCGATTATTAAAATCATCGGTTTTTCCCAACACTATGTGCAATCTTCAAAAGTCCATTTTTTCATATTCAACCTGTCAGAAGTTAGGGGATAATGTAAAGCAACTTGGAAGAACAACTGGATTTTACCGCAGTAATGGAGGGAAAAAAACTCAAATTCTTCCCTCCACACACACACTCAAAAGCAGAACATTTTTTCACTACATAACACAAAGCTGCAAGGTTTAAAGAAATATATGACACTTTTTGACAAAAATATATAATTAAATTTCCAGATGAATTATTTCCTGAATTTTCTAGCGCCGTTTTTAATAACGGCCACTATAAATTAAAACTTTGTTGTTATCTTCCGAATGAAAATTATATATGAGGTCGTTTAATTTTAAATATAAATTTTATAAACATAAAGAATCTCACGCAGCAAAAATAGTTTTCTAATTAATAACGCCCAGCGGGAATCATCATATTTTTTGCGTTATTATGGATGAAACTTCCTCCAGTACCCATTAGAACAAGTTACGACTTGTTCCGTCCGAACATTTGCACAATTAAGACACAAAACATGTCAATTTGTGCAAATATTCGGGAATGGCCTTTTGAAAATAATCCTGCAGGAAGATAAGCGGGATAATTCGCAAACACAATGAAGCATCGGCATCGGGAAAAGGGAGCGAATTTGCATGTTTTTAATTTGACACGCGGAAAATGGAGACATATGGAGAGATAAAAGGCTCTTTAAACATTTTCGTTAATTGGGGAAATTGAAAAAGTTGTAATTGGAGAGGTTTTAAATGTACGTTTTGTTTGGATGTCCCTTTATAAAAGAGGCACGACCATAGACTTATAAATGAATTTTTCAAAAAGTTTTTTGTTGAATTGTTAGAAAGTGCTCTTCATATACAAATATAAATAGGCACACTTAAAAACATCCCAAAGCGACGTTCCTTATGAACATGCCGGATTTAAGTAATAAAAATTGGGGTTTTAGGGATAATTATCGTAAATACGACCCTTATTATCCTTTATGCCGCCAGATGTCCTTACTGTTTTTGGTAATTCGGTAATTTTTATGTTTTCGGTGCTTCCCTAATATCCATATATATTCCTCTTTAGGAAAAGAACCTGAAAATGTTTAATTTAAAAATACGTATGGACGTAAAGGTTTTTTCTATAAACTCTGTATACAGGGTACGCCAAGTAAAGTGGCCTATTAGAAGTATAGAAGTATCTTGAGAACTAAACAAGATTTCATTTTGAAAATTTGGCTGTGGCTATAACAGATGGTTTTCCATGTTTTTTTTTGTCAGCTATTTCATTCCTTCCCCTTCTAGAGACCCCTGAGCTGTTCTTACTCGATTTTCCATATCTTCCTATGCTGTGAAAAAAAGGAAGATAGAAATCTAGGGGATAAGATCCGGAGATCTTGGGGGCCATTTCCATTTTTGGAAGTCATAGGAGCTGCATCAGGATGAAGATCGTTAATTTTTATGATAGATAAAACACTGCCCCATGAATATAAAATAAACTTAAAATATCTAAGCTCGAATAATGTGAATTAGCCATTTTTATTACAATAACACAGACATATCGTCAAATGGATTTTTCATTATTTCATTTCTATGAATCCATTCCACAGCCTACTAACAAAAAATATATTTTTATGAGATAATTTTTAAATTTCTCTATAAGTCCGACAATATTGAAGATAGGTATAGGAACACTTAATATCATTATGTAGAAAATTCGATCCTCCATTGGCAAAGCACGTCAAATACAGGGTATCCCATTTAAAAAAGAGAAAATTTTTGCAATAGTTCATCTCCCTCAGAAATATTGTCATGGAGACGCACGCCCTGTATAAAACTAATTAAATACTGTTCAAAATTATAAAATTTCGATGATCTTGGGATTTATTGTCAAAATTTCAGCTTTGTAGCTGTAACCGCTAACAGGATATGATTTTCTTGTCAGGTCCCGATACGGCGTTAAAAAATCACAAGATTATTTATAATTCAAAAATTCCTAAAGATAGGTATATGATGTTATACACAAAACTGTTCTAGATTTTTACCTAGATTCCAAAAAATATATAATATATAGGGTGATTCATTTGAAATTCCGAAGTTGCTACCACTTTCGGTATGATCCGGCAACACCGCACCATCCAAAATATTTTATAAACGTAGGAAACCATCTCTTATAGCCACAGCAAAATTTTCAAAATAAAATCTCCTTTAGTTCTCGAGATACTTCTAATAGGCCACTTTACTTGTTGTACCCTGTATAGCGTTGTTCATAACAAGTGATCATTTTTAAAAACCTGTAAGATAATTATTTTATCTAATAACAGTCATCGTTAATAATACTTTGATTTAATACTTAAAATTCGTATTTTTTATATTAAATTCATATTTGTGTTGTGCCATCTATTTAATTTACACAATGAGTTGGATAGCCTATTTCGTCAGCTTCTTGTTAATTTTAGTTGGCGCATCAGTAAGTTTTATAAGAAAAACAAATCGGAAAAGCAGGAGCCATTTTATTTTGTAAATTTTCCCGAAACTTTCAGGGTCAACAAGTACTGACGCCGGATGGGCCAGTCAAAGGCATTGCACAGACCGCCAACAGCGGTAGAACATACTATGCCTATTTTTCACTTCCATATGCCAAACCACCCGTAGGTAACCGACGTTTTTTGGTAAGTCAAGGGCCAATTTTCTCTTACAGACCGTTAAAAATTGTGTTTATTTTCAATAGGCAGCAGAAGCCGTGGATCCGTGGACCGAACTATACGATGCGAGCACCGAAAACACCAATGTATGTTATCAACTTTATCAGGACTTGCCGGAAGAGACGGAGGATTGTCTTTTTTTGAACGTTTTTACACCGCAAGTAAGTTGTTTATAAAGTTAATAAAAAAATATATTTATCATCGCGCTATACAGGGTGGCCCGTCGAAAACAGTCCAGCAAGGTTTGCGGCTGTGCACGTGAAAATTTAAAAAAAACCTAGGACCCGTAAACTTGTGTTTTCAGGGGGACACGTTTCACTATTGATTTCATCCCTGTAACCTCAACCCCCCTAGCGGGGGCGGCTACTGCCCTTGTTTTTTCAAATGGGAATGGATATGTTGTGATACATCTTTTTAAAGGGCATTAAATTCTCTTTAAAATGGCGCTTTGTTTTGTAAATTTGAGCTACGCGCCGCCGAGAAATTGTGTTTTAAAAAATGTCATTATATTGAGTAATACTTACATGTTATCTTATTAAATGTTGAAAATGTCCGCCATTCACTTCCATACACATTGTGAAGAACATCTGGTGTAATTTGTTGACATTCATTAGTTATGCGGTTCCGTAAATCTTCTAAGGATTCGGGTTGGGTGGCATAAATTTTGGATTTTAGATGTCCCTACAAAAAGAAATCAAGGGGAGATAAATCGGGCGATCTCGCGGGCCATTCAATAGCACCCCTCCTCCCAATCCATCTACCAGGAAATGTTTCATGGGGTACGGGTAATGCATAATGGGGAGGAGCCCCGTCTTGTTGAAATATTGGATTTTCTTCCTGGTAACGTTGGTCGTTCTCAATAATTTCCATCAGCGCTGGGTTGACAGCACTCTCCAACAAGTCTAAATAAGTATCACCATTTAAATTTCCCGGTAAGAAAAATGGTCCAATTATGTGATCACCGAAAATACCAGCCCAAACGTTTAATTTCTGAGGATTTTGAGTATGAACCTCGTGGTAAATCCTTGGATTCGTGTCGGACCAGTAACGACAGTTATGTCATTGACAGTGCCATTAAGAAAAAAAGAACATTCGTCTGAGAAGCAAACGTTAAAAAGGTAGTTCGGATAATTTAATACTTGTTCTGACATTACTTCACAAAAAAGTAAACGGCGGTCATTATCATCTTCATTCAATTCTTGGAGAAGTTGAATTTTGTATGGGTGCCATTTATAATGTTTCAGAATTCTCTGTACAGTGGTCCGCGAAATTCCCATTATATCAGACATTTTTCTGATACTTAATGTTGGATTCATACTAACTTGGCCCAGAACAGCTATTCTACTGCTTCATTTCTTACCGGATTTTCAATGATCCTTTTTTTATTTGCCACTGAACCAGTGTGCCGAAATTTTGCCACTAATTCTAGGATATAACCATGATGTACGTGTCTATCTGGATGTCTATCATTAAAGAAAGTTGCCGTTACTCTTGCATATTGATTGTTTATAAAATAAAATTCAATACTTTCCACTCTCTCCTCACCTCACCATTTTTTATGTCACGATCAAATCAAAAGAAAATAATAGCGCAGAAATAACGTATGTAGATCTGGATCAACCACTTTACTGAAGATAAAGTTGAATTGACTGATACTTATTACTTTAAAAAAGAATTGTTTACGCACAAACCTATGTACTTGATAAGAGGTGCAGTGAAATGTTTCAAATTCCGTCGCTCGGCGGCGCGTAGCTCAAATTTACAAAACGAAGCGCCATTTTAAAGAGAATTTAATGACCTTTAAACCATTTGAAAAAACAAGGGCAGTAGCTGCCCCCGCTAGGGGGGGGTTGAGGTTACAGGGATGAAACTAATAGTGAAATGTGTCCCCCTGAAAACACAAGTTTACGAGTCCGGGTTTTTTTTTTAATTTTCACGTACACAGCCGTAAAACTTGCTGGACTGTTTTCGATGGGCCACCCTGTATACTAACTAATACAACTATTTTTGATACATTCAGGATCCGTCAACATCTAGCAGGAATTTGCCCGTGATGATCAATATTCACGGAGGAGGATTTATATCAGGAACAGGACATAGCGGTGGATCTATAGGGGGGATTTCCCCTAAATATTTTATGGAGACGGATGTAATTATGATTAGTATTAATTATAGATTAGGAATTTTTGGTAAGCCTCACTATACTGGTTTTTATACGTTTACTAATTAATATATGTTACGGCATACCATCTATACAGTGTGTGTGTATACAGGGTGTTTCTTAATAACATGCAAATATTTAAGGAGGTTATTCTCACCCAAGAATAACCCCCTTAAATATTAGCATGTTATTATGTGTTTCTTAATAACATGCATATATTTAAGGAGGTTATTCTCACCCAAGAATAACCCCCTTAAATATTAGCATGTTATTAAAAAACACCCTGTATATTGAATCATTTTCAGGATTCCTGTCAACTGGTGATTCGGTTATACCTGGAAACGCCGGCCTTAAGGATATTTTATTGGCACTGAAATGGATACAAAGGAACATCGCAGCTTTTGGGGGTGATCCCGCCAAGGTCACCGTTTTTGGCCAATCAGCTGGCTCAACAGCAGTGGGTTACTTACTTCTAAGTCCAGCTGCTACAGGTAAGAAATCGTCAACTTATTTAACAGGTTTATCTGAAGATGACTACAGATAGTAGCTTATCGAAACGTTGTAATTAATCATATAATTTATATCGTTTTTAGGTTTATTTTCTAGTGCCATTGCAGAATCCGGTTCCTGCCTGTCCCCGTGGGCGTACCAAAGAAACCAGACGGATATTTCCTTTAAATCTGGCAGTTTCATCGATGCTCAGTTTTCCACTTCCAGGGATTCTCAAGCGCTATTAACCGTCCTGCAAGCAGCTTCGGCCAAAGATTTGGATGACGCTGCGTTGAGCTATGCTAACTGGGTAACATACGCTTACCTACCGTAGTTTCTTTTCAAGTACGTTTTATTTTCCGTAGGCCTCGTCGCAATCAGACGCATTCGGCAACATTCCAATGCGACAAGGCATCTATTATGCCCCAGTAATCGAAGCTGCTAACGACGATGCCTTTTTAACCGATAGACAATACGAGACGCTGGCGGCAGGAAATTTTAACAGAGTTCCCACGCTGATGGGTATGACATCGGAAGAGGGATTAATGAATCTGGACGGTGAGAGCAAAATGCAGGCTGTTATGGAAATGACGTATTATATTTCAATGGGTGACTCCTGGGGTATTCATATATGAACATATTACATTGCCCAGCTGGGTAATCAACAGATGTTCAGGCACAATGTTGCCAAAGTAATATTATAGAAGGAAATTCGGCAATTTATGATAGTCGCTTATAAAACATCGAAAGTGGCAACGCTGTATTTTTAAATATTAGCCCGATTGTCCATAATCAGCTATTTAAAGAAGCCGGCCGATATCGATCTACAGAACCAACGTGTTATTTATTTTTAAAATTTTTAGATGTTAAATACATTATTTCCCAGACAATAAGGGCGTATTTTTGTCTGCACAGTAGCACTTTAAAATACTAATTCAGATTGAACGGTACTTAGATGTGTTGTGACGCGAAAACTAATGTGATTTTGTGATGTGAGTACTTGGTGTTTTTTTATAAATTAAGTTGGTTTTAAATAAGTCCGAAATAAAATAAAATTGCATTTTTTTTTTCTAAAGGGTAAGTGGCATTTATAACTTTTTAAGTTGTCCAGATCTGACGGGTGACCATTTATAACCTCCGCGGCGGTTCGTTCGAGTCAGTTCAAGATTATAAATATATTATAAATATTGTTTCCCAGCGAACTGAACGTAAAAGTTTATAATAATGTACCCTGAAAAATAAACAACCTGAACTCTGTCAAACGATTATTGACTTTCTAAAGAGTTTACCCTGAAGATATGACAACACTGTTCAAGATTCACTGCCATATGTTGCTGTGTTTACCTTCCGAACAGGGTCACCACGTGGTAATTTTTGGTTTGACATTAGGTCATGTACAGGGCATATTAATTTAAAGCATCATTTTTGGATATTTTTCTTCAATTTGTTTTCATCTCAGGAATTGCCGGTTTAAATATAATTATAATTTCCATAACACCCTGTCTATTCTTATTATCTGTTGTCTGCTGTTTGGAGTAACTTGTATAGATCTTCAATAGTAACAATCTGGCCCGTATATTGCGAATAAATATAAATCAATACGACAGTGACAATTTTTTAGCATATATCGATTATGTTCTGCAAGCCTATGATAGGAACAATGGTTACATGAATCCTCAAGACGTTCATATAAAGAACCCAAGTGATTGGCAAGCCGTTGCTAGTCTAATAAAGCAGGAATATTCCCCGTCTACCCCGTATGCAGATAACAAACTAGCAGCCATACAGGTGATAATTATACAAGGTGTTTCTTTATAGCAAGTTAATATTAGTCCATTTTCAGAAAAAGCTTCATATGACCATATGTTCTAAACGTCTTAACTTTTGAGATACAGAGTGTTAAAGATTTTCAAAGAATCTCCTTTTTTATTAATATATGTGATTTTTTTTATGGTCAAACACAAGCACTATAGGAAAAATCCTTTAGGGCAATCTGGGAGTGGTGCGTGTGCGCAAAAAGTGATTCACGTCGGTTTTAAATCGTTGGAGGTTATATTCGTTGGGAAAAACGACCTCGGGAAGGTCGTTCCATAAGGATGAAGTCCTCCAGATGAAAGAATTCTTAAATAATGAAGTTCGAGGAGTACTAGGCTTAACCACATATGGATGGGCGGCAGTGGTTCGTCGTGTATTTCTGATATTCGCCGTTCTGGGCATGATTAAGAGGGCAAGGTCAGCCGAGCACTTTTCATGAACATATCTGTAAAAGCGAGTCAAATCCCCAACCTGTCTTCGATGTTCTAGGCTGTCGACGTTCTTAGTCGGCTCGTGATCCCCAATCAGACGAATGGCCCTCCTTTCGATGGAATCCAGTAGCCGACGAGTATGTTTGGGTGAAGAGCTCCATACATGAGAGCAGTACTCTAGTGATGTGATACTGCTCTAGTTATTTTTGTGAAATTTGGTATACGCTTCCTATTCATCCCGACCAGTGGCGTTCGTGCGGGAATTGCCCGAGGTATTCTTGAAGAAAAAAATGGTATGCCACTACTATTTTTTTAAATAATAATTATTTTTTAAATTCTCATTCCCAGCTGACCAAATGTCGTCTCTTGATTTTTTGTCGTTTGACGTACTGTTTTCGTATAAAAAACAATAAATTCATTCATTTGCACTCTGTTATGAAATTAGGTATTAATTAAAAAGGATCTAGTAGGTAAGAAGCAGACTTTTTTTTCAAACATAAACAGTTGCGACAGTTGTCTACCTAATCTAGTTATCACGTATTTAAGTCATTAACCTGAACAAATTATTAAAAAAACATGACAATCTTTAACACCCTGTATCTCAAAAGTTAAGACGTTTAGGACATGTGAAGTTTTTTCTGAAACTAGACCCAAGAATAACCTCCTTAAATATTAACATGTGATTTAGAAACAACGTGTAAAAATATTTTTTATAATGTTTAAAAATTTAACCGTGATTGTTACAAACATTTTAGTTCTTCACTGAACAAGATTTCGCCAAAGCGATAGTAAAGCACGCGGAACTTCAGTCGGCCTACTCGGATGTCTACTTCTACCAATTTTCTTACACTGGACAAATGAGTGGAAATACAGAATTCAGATATCCAGGTATATTTTTTTAGACACCGGAACACAAGACAGTTTTCTAATTTTCACCCTGTATGTTTAAAGGTTCTGGAAACGTAACGCACGTCGAGGAATGGATGTACATCTTCGGAGGTTGGCCGTTGGAATGGTATCCAGCCAACGACCAACTGGTTCACAACAGACTTATCAGATTATGGACGAATTTTGCCACATATCAGTGAGTAATCGTTTTAAATAATTTTCAAAACAATTTACGGCTATTTGATATCGTTCATAGACAAAGGAAGAGAGGGGACGCGTAAAACCAGAAGCTATTTTGTTACCGCCTGGCTCCTTATCGGATTTAGCAGTGGCGTTACATGAATATTTTCTTAGTATTTTCCCAGTACAAAATTATTATTTATGGAATATGGAAGTAATATTTTTATTGAATTGAATTTGTATATTGTGTCCCTTACTGAGTACATCAAATGTTCTTCTGCTTCTCGATAATTTATGAATGCTTAGTAAATATTAATTTTATTAGCCAAAAATATAATTTCATATAGGAAAGGTTGTGAAATTTAAATATCTTTCAACTTTAGGGAAAATTCAAGATAAAAAACAAAATTGGTCGATTCAAAATGTATTACAAAGAAGCAACAAAATGTAATTACTGGTAGTTTTGAAAATATTGTTGGCACAGCACCTAATCGTACTCTTTCCTCAACTTTATAAAAAATGACTTCTCAAAATGCTCTGAACAAATCCTGTAGGCAGGAGAAGGTGTCCAATCTCTAAGTCCCATGTTCTGCACCCAAATGTTTGCTTTTTGTGGATCTTTCGGAAATCTAAAAACAATACAACAATGTGTGAGCTTAGTGGTTTAAAATAAGTTTTAACAGGACGCCATCCTTGTGAAACGACCTTCGCCTGAAGTCGTGTTTCTCAAAGACTATGACCTTCAACGATTCAAGACAAATGTTAATCGCTTTCTGTAAAAAAATAACACTGGTATACATTCGAAATAATATAATGCTTTCACTAATAATTAACCAAAATTAAATAAGAAATAATTTAATTTTGTCAAAATATACAAATCATGCAGGTACGCCATTGAGTGACACACCCTCTCCAAGGGCAATTACCTGGTTCTTATTAGAAATCTTGAATGAAAAGTGCAACAAATCTAGTACAAATTACAAAGGAAGGTAGCTTTAACTATAGACTTAATCATAGTTTCAAATAATATATACTGCTAAACTTACAAGGGAGATATCTAATATAAAATAAATGCATGCAAAAAATACAATTTGAATATTTACCGATGGGAAGTAATTCCAAGCTTCTTTCGTTCATTACGGCTTTTACAGCTATAGGCACAACAATTCACCAATTTTCTGTAAATAAACTGAATTCTTATAATACCTCTTCTCACCACAAATCACCAAAATACATTGGGTGCCACCTCGATTGTCTGGCTCCCTATCAATGGCGGCCGATCAATTTTAGGTAACACTTTCTGCGACGGCCCGTAAATCGGAATTATTCGTCCCCTCTCTTCCTTTGTCTATGATATCGTTAGTGGAAATTTGACGTGGCAAAACATTTATTTTCATTTCCAGTAATCCCACTCCGTCACAAGACGAACTCTTGCAAAATATTATCTGGCCCAAAGTGTAGCCCACCGATTTCCAATACTTAAACATCGGGAATTTCGAAGATACTAATATGGCCATCGTACAGGATAAACCGAAAGCTGAAAGGGTCGCTTTTTGGAACAGCATTTATGAGAATTATGGAACCAGACCTTTTGATACCTATTAGAAAAATTACATAAACGATTAATGAAACAACGATTTAATAAAATGTTTTATTAATAAAAATTTGTGTTTGCTTTTTCTATTCTTAGTTCACTATACATTAAGATCTGATAATTGACTTCTTTTCTTAACTTAACCTACAAATATTCTTGCTCATTTCTGTTTTGTTCAGAGCTATTTAAAGAATAACGGAGAGTAAAAATAGCCTGAATAATTCCTACTTTCAGGAAAAGGATAGATTCTACAGACAAATGGACGGACTGCCAATGGGCTAACATTTACATGGAATGGTTTGAAGACCAAGCCGTTAAAAAAGCTATAATAAAACCTAAACTATGGCTCCGCTACGTAAACGACACCTTCATTATTTGGAACAGAAGCGATGACGAACTTCAAACTTTTTTACAACATATGAACAACCTGACCCCTACAATTAAATTTACTATGGAGAAAGAAAATAATGACAGACTACCTTTTCTAGACGTTGTGGTCCAGAGAAACAGGAATACCATCATCACATCGGTATACAGGAAACAAACTCACACAGGACAATACCTAAATTATGCCTCGAACCATTCGAATAATACCAAACATGGGATAGCTAAAACATTGGTTGACAGAGCATTCACGCTTTGCAACTCACAAGAGGCTATCACACAAGAACTTAACAACATCACCAAGGACCTAGGAATGAATGGTTATCCCCAACGACTGGTAGACCAAGTCATCAAAGAGCGTCAAAATCACAAACAAAAAACGAGGGATGACACCGAAGTTGGACCGACCATAAACATACCCTATGTCAAGGGGGTTTCTGAAAAGATTCGACGAATAGGACAACAATACAATATTCGAACAGTATTCAGCTCCAAAGACTCTTTAAGAAGCCACCTGACAAAGACAAAACCAACCAACCACAAAGACACAAAGAATTGTGTATATAGAATACCCTGCGAGTGCGGACAATCCTATGTTGGTGAAACCCTACGGCCATTGGAAACAAGGATCAAGGAACATCAGAGCCACACACGAAAGGGAGAAACAAACAGATCCGGAGCAGCAGATCACGCTTGGACCCACGGCCACCACTTACAATGGGGACAATCAAGTATCATACTTAAAGAAGAACATTGGCGAAAGAGGAAATTCAAAGAAGCAGCTGTCATCTTTCAGAATCCTGGTTGTTTTAGCAAACCCTCTTTAGATATAAGGAACATTTGGAAACCCCTGTTAAGCAAATGTAATCTTAGTTTAGGTACGTCCTCTAGTATTGACGCATGACTGCACCCACCTCGGTCATACTCGACTAACTTTCTCACCCCCCTTATTAGTATAAATACTCTCGTAGTTTAATAACTTGCTCAGTATTCACCTGAAGACGACTGGAGATACTTACCAGTTGAAACGTTGTGATTTAAACGAAATAAAGACAATGGAAGTCCAAAACACGTCTATCACTCATGATACAGCATTGTCTCTAACCTTCAAAGAAACAACGGAGAGTAAGTTTAATCAAAACATGCAAAACTATATAACCCCTTGACTTACGTTAGCGCGCAAGACAAGGGATGCATAGGCAGGCATAGGTATAAATTGAATTTGTATACCTGGTCCGGCTCTGCTCGAAAAGGTTTTAAAATTTGGGATTTCCTTATTTATTTTATGGTCGAATGGATAATGAGGTTTTATTGCAGTCAAAAGATCAACGATATAATTCTGCAAATAATATACTCCGGTACTGAAATTAAGCGCAGAAATCTCAGCCAAATGCCGAAAATTAGCATGGCCTATGATGTTGACAATCGACCGTAGAAATGTAAATCATCAAATTGAGTACTAAATTATCGAACCAAAACAACCAAGTCAAAAGTAAGCCGATGGAGCGCGCAGAATCCAAACCCACAATTCCGTACCAACATGCGGATTATTTTTACGGTTGTAAATCAGCTGGAAATCAATACATTTTGCTCTACGAACACATCTTTGACCATAACAGGTAAGAGAATATAGTACAATAAACTATAATATATTGCTCCGTTATCAAGTGCTCTTACATTGATTGATTAGGTAACATTTAAAACATTAATTTTATGCAAATAGAGAATGCCAGGAAACTCATGAAAGTTATTAAAAAAATTGTACAATTTTCGTAATTACTTTATCTGAGGTAAACACTTATGATATAATATCAATAATAATCGGCTTGAGATTTATAAATAAATATTGCCAAGTACTCCTAAATTATCATCTAGTTGCCCTAGTAACAACAACAATGGTGTTCAAGGTGGTGGTGTTGTTGGTATGCCTTACAATCGCCCCATGTCTGCATGTAAGTTCAACTTCAGATCTACGATGTTTTTATATTTAGGCCTTTATCCTCTATCAGGATTTTTGTCTTGTTTTAGGCTGACGAAATAACGATAAATACATCCGATGGACAAGTGAAAGGTACCCAAAAATGGAGCTACGCAGGAGATCCCTATTATGCCTTCTATTCCATTAAATATGCCAAACCACCGACAGGATCTTTGCGTTTTCAGGTATATAGATAAAGATACTACCGTTTTCCCTTCACTCCATTTAAGTACATATCACATACGAAGTTTTAAATGATAAAAAATGTTGTAGGCTCCGGTCGCAGTGGATGCTTGGAGCGGTGTCTACGATGCTACCTCTGAACAAAATATCTGTTACCAAGTCAACGTAGATTCCAGCGACGAAAGCGAAGACTGTCTGTCACTGAATGTCTATACGCCATCGGTAAGAATGACAAAAAATTCTATATCCATGATTTGACGGGTCAAATTTGTTTAATATAGAACCCAAGCGCAATCTCCACGAAACTACCGGTTCTATTCTACATTCATGGTGGTGGATTCAATTGGGGTTCCGGTCAAACTAAAGGAGCTACTGGTGGAATCGAACCGGAATACTTCATGGACTCTGAACAGGTTCTTATGGTCAGTGTCAACTATAGACTTGGACCATTTGGTAAGTACTGGCGAGTACACTAATGGTACGGTGTTTATATTTACATTTTTGTCTCAGGGTTCCTTTCTACCGGAGACTCAGTTATACCCGGTAACGCTGGTCTTAAGGATCAAGTTTTGGCTCTAAAGTGGGTCCAGAAGAATATTGCCAACTTCGGAGGTGACCCGAATCAAGTCACCATTTGGGGCGAGTCAGCTGGTGGAGCTTCAGTTGGTTACCTACTCTTGAGTCCTTCTGCCAAAGGTAAGTTGAATTGTAGCTTAATTGCTTTGAGCTTACTTGTTCTTATCTTTAGGATTATTCAGCGGTGCTGTGTTGTCATCTGGCACCTCGTTGGTGCCGTGGGCTTATCAGAGAAACCAAACTGAAATCACCTTTAAAACCGCCAGCTTTATTGATTCAGAATTCGGTACTAATAGAGATTCCCAAAAGTTATGGACTTTTTTGCAAACAGCCGACGCCAAAGCCATTGATACCGCTTCAAAGAGTTATTCAGATTGGGTAAATATATAATTTACCAATAATTTTAAATATTTGTTTTTAAAAAATATACAGTGATGGGCTAAAATATGGAACAAATTCATTTAAAAATCAGGTTTTATTTTTTTGTAAAAACGCTCGGACACGTCGATTATAATTTTTTCTTCCGGATTTTTTGCCTCAAAAAGAAATTATACTGGGTGTGTCAAAAAGTAGATGTTGTAAAATTTTTTTGTATTTTAAATAGAACCACCCTATTTTTACTTATCACATAAATTCTACATCAAATTCTGAGCATAATTCATGTAGCATACTCTATCCTTATCTCTAACGGTTTTAGAAAAAAATTACATCTTAAAAAAGAAATTTCTTTAAAAAAAGGTACATGTACCTACTTAAAGGTAAACAGGTAAATTTAAATTAATTGTTACTACGATAGCAAGTCATGTGTCAATCAAAAAGAATTTTAAGTATAATTTTGAAAAAACGGTGATCATGGTGCATTTAAATGAAACTACAAGAATCGAAATTTTAATTTTCATTGGATGTGGAGACTAAACAAGAAGTCAAGAAGAACGACGGATTACAAGATCTACAGTGAGTAAAATTGAGAAAAAATTCAGGGAAACAGGGAATGTAAAGGATCGTCTACGGCCAGGTCGTCCAAAAATTAGTGAAAACACAAAATTGAACATTTTGTTAGAAGTTGAAGATAATCCCCATAGTGCATCCACTGCAGTAGCCCTTAATAATGATGTTAGCCGACGATCTGTTTTGCGGGTATTGAAACAAGAAAAGTACCATCCGTATAAAATTAGGTTGCTGCACGAGCTAAACGAAGATGATCCCGACCGCCGACTACAGTTTTGTGAAACTATGATGGATTACTTTTTAGCGATGAAGCCACGTTTTGTTTGAATGGTTCGGTAAACAGACAAAATTTTCGGTATTGGAGTACAAATAATCCCCGTTGGATGAGAGAACAGCATACGCAATACCCACAAAAAATAAATGTTTGGGCAGGGATATTAAATGATAGAATTATTGGACCTTTTTTCTTCGATGGAAATCTTAAAGGAGACCGGTATTTACAATTTCTTCAAAATGAATTAATTCCCACACTAGCAGCGGATTTTCCAAATCCGAATCAGTCTAATCTACCAGAAGCGTCTATTTGGTTTCAGCAGGATGGTGCTCCGCCTCATTTTGCTCGACAAGTACGAGAGTATTTGAATACTATTTTTCCCGAACGATGGATAGGTAGAAGAGGACCCATAGAATGGCCTGTAAGATCTCCCGATTTTACACCAATGGATTTCTTTCTTTGGGGTTATTTGAAATCAAAAGTGTATAAGGATAAACCACAAAATTTGGAAGACTTAAAATTTAAAATTAGATATGAAATTAGGCAAATTAATTAATCAAAATACTGTAAATAATGTTTTAGAAGGGTTTTTAAGTAGATTGGCATATTGTCAAGAAGTTAATGGTTTGCATTTTCAACACTTAATAAAATAATTTTTCAAAATTATACCTACATCTACTTTTTGACGCACCCAGTATAATTTCTTTTTGAGGCAAAAAATCCGGAAGAAAAAATTATAATCGACGTGTCCGAGCGTTTTTACAAAAAAATAAAACCTGATTTTTAAATGAATTTGTTCCATATTTTAGCCCATCACTGTATTTTAGGCTCAATCATACTCCGACACCGGTTTCAACGGAGTTGCGAACGGTCAGCTTCAGCAAGGATTTTTCTATGCTCCGGTAGTTGAAGCTGCCAACGCAAACGCATTCTTGACGACGAGGCCCTACGAAGTCCTCGCTACGGGTGACTTCAACCAGGTCCCCATTTTGATCGGTACTTGTGCCGATGAGGGACTCATGAATTATAACCGTAAGTGTATAAAAAGACATTTGGCATCGATAATCATCTGAAATTGCGCGAATTCTTCTTTAGAATATTTGCAATGGACCTTGTCGGTATACGATCAATTTCCTGAATTTTTGGTGCCTCAAGGGATGAAAATTACCGACCAACAAACAAAAGTAGTGGTTGGTAATGCCATCAAGAAGGAATATTCCCCTAATGGCGATATGCAATACAACTTACTATCGGGATTAAACGTAAGTAACTAAGCGCCGATATTTTTAACACTTGTTTACTGTAAAATAACCTTTTATTAATTATTTTAGTATTTTACTGACCAAGAGTTCCAAAAATCCTTAATAAGACACGCTGAACTACAATCTCATTACACCGATACATACTTTTACGTATTTTCTTATTCTGGACAAATGGGTGGAAATACAGCCAACAGATACCCAGGTAAAGTAACCGGGGTTAAATTCCATGACAGTTGCAGCACGACCAACTTTTTTAATGACATTAAACATGCAAAATTAAAAATATTTATAGTAAAGAAATACATCTGGTACTAAAGAAAGCATACAAACAGAATCCTAAAACAGTTAATCTCGAAAGGCAAAGAGTTTACTTAGCAGTCAATACATGAGACTATTCTTCTATCGTCTCTTTAAAAGAATATAGTTTTCATGACACCGCCTACTTTTTAGAAATTATAAGACATTGTGACAAAAATCATACATGTTCTGCATTTTAAATTCCATTCCGTTTAAAGATTCCCACGAAATAACATTTGGCAACAGCGCATCGTTGGCCTGTTCACGGCCTGTCTGAAGTGGGCCGTGGTTTCACATAATTGTAACGGTTCTCTATGTCGACACTAAATACGTCTAAAAATATCATCCTAAGAACATAGAAAGACGTCTGCTTTCCTTATCGGGTGGTAATTTCATATAAATGTTATTTTTTCAGGTACAAGTAATGTGACCCATACTGAAGAAGGAAATTATCTATTACAGAGGTCGAATCCAGCAAACTATCCACAAGCCGACCAACTGGTACACCAGAGACTTGTGAAATTGTGGTTGAACTTTATTACTTCTAAGTAAGTGTTGGTATAACGATAAATCTACCGAACGGGTTCTCAGTTTTCGTCGTGGATGTTTTTTCTCAAAAAAAAGCAGGACAGGACATGATACCAGCATCCACAACTGCAATAATTTACTGAATTTTTTGTTAATTTGGTGTGAATTTTGGTCGATTTGGCTGAGAACAAAAGCAGGTTCTCAGCAGCATATACAGCGTTATAATAAGGTCTATAGAGCGAACTCTTCTTTTCATTTTAGGAATCCAACCCCCTCCCAAGATTCGACTTTACAGAATGTGGTATGGCCTAAATTGCAAGAAGGAAATCTTCAATATCTGGATATCGGCGAAAACCTGCAAGTGAAAACTGACCCGAAGGACAAGTACACCTTCTGGAAGAATTTGTTCGAACAGTATGGCGTGAGACCGTGGGAGACGTACTAGGAAACCGAAATTTGTTTGGAAATAAATATTAATTTGTATCACATGTAGTTTTTATCAAGTAATCACACATCTATGTACTGAGCAATTAGATAAACAATATGACGTATTATGTTATACAGTACGTTTGACGAAATTTGGATACGACTTAATGTATTCCTGGGTCGGCCCATTGTGTCGACAAGAGCTTGGCAATAAATAAGTGAAGTATGAAGGGGCGGACTAAGGAAAACAAGTAATGATATGATTATATTAATGTAATCAATTGAATTAACATTTTTTTTAAATATTACTAGTCATATTTATTTACATTTATGATGTCATTCTATAGATAGTTCTGTTTCGCTATCGCTATCCTCATCAAAATTAATTATAATTGGATTAATTATACGATCCAGACTAATATACGAATCTTCTACAGTTATTACGTGACGGACTGAATTTTTTCAACTACCTGGGGGAATATCATTAAAGCATTTTCGTATTAATTCTACAACACTAGAACTTCGTCGGAGAAATATTTTCAGGCCTAACCAGTGATTTTAACTGGTGCCACATATGCTCTATGGGGTTAAAAATGCAATAATATGGTGGGAGCCGTAGCACTGTATGTCCAATTTCTTCTGCCAATGTGTCACAAACATATACTTTTTTTATACAAAATGTCTTTAAAACTTCTAAAAGATCACTTTTTTTATAACTTTCTTCAAAATATATATCATTCGCCGCCATGTAGTTCTGAATCTCCAATTTTGTATTATTTGAGCTTGGAGCTTTATGTAATTGGCGACTGTGATAGCTCGCATTGTCCATTACTATCACGCTATTCTGAGGAATGTTTGGTAAAAGACAATTCTTGAACCATTCCTCAAAAACTAACAAATGTTACCACAAAAAGATATTTAGATATAAATTAAGCAACCTAACATACCTGATGTGCCTATATTTAATTATAATTATTACAATCCGGTCCTTTCCACATAATAATAACAAACGGTCATAAATAATGGGATGGCCCCAGGTACTTTTACGGCAGTCATTAAGTTATATCCATTTTTCGCGAAACAATCTTTACCAGAAAGCTTTTTTAAAAAGGTTTAATAATACTTAGGACTGTATCTAATTATTGTTAATATTATTACGGTCCAACCAACCAACCAACGGTCTATCTTTAAACATACTTTAGAATTTAAATAAGATAGCGGTAAGTTCACTATAGATACTTAAACGATAGATGTTTTAATCGATAAGGATGCCTTAAATTTGACGTGTATTAGCCTATTCATGTTTGTACATATATTACTCCCGGTTTCCCTCCATCCTCCCACTAATAATCTACTTAAGATTGATAATAAAATTATAGTATCGTTTAATTCGAATTTCTGCTTAGTGTATTGCTGTGCATCAAAATGGCGATTAAGCTAGTTTGTTTTCTTGTGTGTCTTGTAGGAACGCTCTGTTCGGTAAGTTAACGCGTCTGTCTTGCCCAGTGGCGCACCTCAGAGGGGGTACAAAACTCCCTCCCTCCAACATTTAACTATATATTTATACAGGGTGTTCCTTAATGACGTGCTAATTTTTAGGGTGTGATTCCTTAGGTTATTTAATTAAGAAAAGTTCATATGAACATATGTCCGCAACGGCTTCAATTTTTTGCTAATAGTGTTCAATTTTTATTTTTTAAATGGTTATTTTTTAATATCTCCGAAAGCACTTTAGATATTATTTTCAATTTTGGTATGTGTTAATAGGATATAGAACCACATAATTTAGTTAGAAAAGTTATTCAATTGTTCCACCAGTGGCATCTCTGCAAACATACCATCTAATATTTTTTACAAGAAAGATGGTACGCCACTGACATTTTTCCATGTGGATATTATTTCTGATCAGCCTGGTCAATTCTGCATGAAAACGGTCTCTTGTGTTTTTCTCGTCGGATGCACCGTTCTTGATTAGAACCACTAAATTCATATTGAAACTCATTATTGTTAACATTAATAAAATAATTAATGATAAGTTTTATAAAATTGTTGAAAATGGCCACATTCACTTAAAAGGCACGCTGCCGCCCGTCTTCGCATCGAATTGTCCACTCGTTCAAATAATGAAATTGTTATAAAACAAAATTTATCATTAATTATTTTATAAATGTTATAATAATGACTTTCAATATGAATTTAGTGGTTTTAATCAAGAACGGTGCATCCGACGAGAAAAACACAAGAAATCGTTTTCATGTAGAATTGACTAGGCTAATCAGAAAAAATATCCACATGGAAAAATGTCAGTGACGTACCCTTTTTGTAAAAAATATCAGAGGACATGTTTGCAGGAACGCCACTGGTTGAACATTTGAATAACTTTTCTAACTAAAAGTTGTAGTTCTATATCCTATTAACACATACCAAAATTGAAAATAATATCTAAAGTACTTTCGGAGATATTAAAGAATAACAATTTAAAAAATGAAAATTCTACGCCCTGTAGCAACAAAATTAAGCCGTTGCGGACATATGTTCATATGAACATCACACCCTGAAATATTAGCACGTCATTAAGGAACACCCTGTATAAAACGCAAATTTAACAACTTTTTAAGGCAGATGAATTAATTGTGAACATATCCGATGGACAAGTGCGTGGAACTCAAGCCTGGAGCTTCGCTGGGAATTCTTATTACGCGTTTTATTCTGTTAGATATGCCAAGCCCCCCACCGGACCGTTACGTTTCCAGGTACGTATTTAAAATGTTTTTATTTATCAACTCTAATATACAGGGTGTTATGGAAATGACGTATCACATTGAAATGGGTGGCTCCTTGGGTGTTCTAGAGAAACGCTACATATATTTTTTTTTAAATCTACCTTTTTAAAAGTGGGGTAATAAACACTTTTACTAACAGGTCAGTACACGCTACTGTACAACATTTCAACCAGAGCCAATGGCAATGTTGTCAAACTTAATGTAAAACTGAAATTCCATATAAAATTATAAAAATAAATTATTTTCTACCTACTTGTATTTATCCTTTATTTTCTTTTATCGAACATCATGGGGAGTTTCTCTGCAAGTGGCGATTGACGGATTTCTCTCAGACACCTTCACCATCAATGCCGGTGTTCCTCAAGGGTCCATATTGTCTCCCACTCTCTTCTTACTATACATTAACGACCTTCTAGTGAAAACTAAAAATCCGATATTTAGTTTTGCTAACGATAGCACACTTATCTCATCTTTCTCTTTGAATGCGCAAACATCGGCTGCCGACGCACATCTTCGCAGACAGCATGAAGTATCACGCCTCAACAAAGACCTGGAAGAAATTTTGGCTTGGGGTGACAGTAACCAAGTCGAATTTAACGCTAAGAAAACCCAGGCAGCAGTTTTCTCTAAAAAGGTTAACATTACAGAACCGGAAATAGTCATGGCCGGACACGCAATCCCACTGGCTTCATCTATTAATTTGCTGGGTGTCAATCTGGGAGGAAATATGTCTTGGCATAACCACGTTGTGGCAATCGCCAAGATAGCTTCTCAGAAGCTTGGCGTACTCTTCCGAACCAGAAAGTTGTACACACCTCAACAACTTTTGACACTATACAAAGCCCAGATTCGACCGTCACTAGAATACTGCTCTCATGTCTGGAGCTCTGCACCCAAACATACTCTTCGGCTACTGGATTCCATCGAAAGGAGGGCTATTCGTCTGATCGGAGACCACGAGCTGACGAAGAACCTCGACAGCCTAGAACATCGAAGACAGGTTGGGGATTTGACTCTCTTTTACAGATATTTTCATGGAAGGTGCTCGGCTGACCTTGCCCTCTTAATTCCGCCCAGAGCGACGAATAGCAGAAATACACGACGAACCACTGCCGCCCATCCATATGTGGTTAAGCTTAGTACTCCTCGAACTTCACTATTTAAGAACTCTTTCATCTGGAGGACTTCATCCTTGTGGAACGACCTTCCCGAGGTCGTTTTTCCCAACGAATATAACCTCCAACGATTCAAAACCAACTTGAATCGCTTTTGCGCACACGCACCACTCCCAGAGTGCCCTAAAGGATTTTTCCTATAGTGCTTGTGTTTGATCATAAAAAAAAAAAAAAAGAAAAAAAAAAATCCTTATACCTAAAGAGCGAGAAAATCCAGGCACAAACACAATCAGTTTTTTTTCTTCTTCATGGGAACACTCTATGTACACAGTAATATTGAAACAGAACCGATAGTTAGCTTTTGAAAATACAATAATACAGATTATACTGCATATTATTAGATTTTAGTACACGCTAGAAATTTGAGGTCCAGAAGAAACGCGTCAATAAAAACAATATTCAAAGATTATTTATGTACGGGCAAGATACACGCGTAAACCGTTTTTTCGGATCGCTGTGAGTGTGTTGGTGATCGACGAGACACAACGCATGGCCGCTGGTTGGTCTTGAACTAACAGACGCACGCGTGAAATGAAACTACTGCTCAGCCGATATAAGGCGTCAACAGGTCATTGGCATTTGACCTAGTGACGTACGTGGCTATTGCTATTCCATATGTTTTTTCGGGTTGTAGATGTTCTGCAAGTAATTGTACAAAAAGGTGTTACAGAATGGAAAAATGTTTAAATTATTTTATTTTGTCTAAAGAGTTTAAGGTGTACATATGACAACATCGGCCGGAATTCCTTGATTGCTTTCATGTATCGCAGTGCCACACAGGTGTTTTTCTGGTTTGACGTCAGGTCACTTTTACCGCTGAATGAATTGAAAGCGTCATTTATGGCTATTTTTCTTCAAGTTGTCTCCATCTCAGGAATTGCTGAATTGTTGAATCTTCGTACTTTCAGCCTCCCGAACCAGTAGATCCTTGGACCGATGTATACGATGGTACCGTAGAAAAAAACATTTGCTACCAAGTCGGTACAGATTCAGCAAACGAGGGTGAAGACTGCCTGTCTTTAAACGTATACACGCCAATGGTGAGAATAGACCGGAACAATTTTTCAAAAATAAAGTTTCTCTTAAATTATTTATACTTTTGTAGAATCCAGATCAAATTTCGACCAAGCTACCAGTCCTGGTGCACATTCACGGAGGAGGGTATAACGCCGGTTCTGGTCAGAAGAACAGGGCCGGGCCTGATTTTTTTATGGACTCTAAAAGTATCGTTATAGTCAGTATCAACTACAGACTCGGACCATTCGGTAAGCCTTGTCGTCACATATACTACAGGGTGCTCGACAAATAGAAATATGCCTTTTACTAATTCTAATCGGGTTTTTTTTTAAGGATTTTTTTCTACCGGTGATACAATCATTCCCGGAAACAACGGTCTAAAAGATCAAGTTTTGGCTCTGAAGTGGGTGCAAACTAACGTTGCCTACTTTGGTGGTGACCCCGATAAAGTTACCATTTGGGGTCAATCAGCTGGTGGTTCGTCCATTGGTTACTTACTTTTAAGTCCATCTGCCAAAGGTAAGTCAATGTCTATTTTTTTAAAACACTTTATTTTTGAACTAAAAACAGTACATAAAGTCTTATGACTGGTAACAAGTCCTAATAATAAATATATTATATAATAATATTACAATTATGCTCTGAGATGAAAACTAATTAACTAATCTACATAGTGTTGTGATTGCTCGAGCGAAAAACGACTTGATTACTCGATTACTGAAATAATCGACATCGCTCGATTATTAAAAAAACCGCTCGCGTTATCTATTCAGGCGAAAACCGTCGCTCGTCACTTATTATCTTTCACTCGATACCCGAGCTTCGCTTGACGCCGGCGGAAATGTACCGCTGTAGTGTGATCGAGTTAAACAATTGCTCGTATATTCGAACAGTTTTTCGCTCGATAGGAAATACTCTAGTTATAAATTCAGGCGAAAAACCGAAAAATATCGCCTATCACTTGATAGTCGACCTTTGGTCTACGCGCCACGTCATCCGATTGGCGACGTTCGAGTTTGGCGCTGAGCAGGTACACGACATACGTCTTTCTTAAAGGCACATAAACGAGAAGGTGCATATAAAAAAGTATGCCAAATCCCTTAGCGGAGTCATCGCGACATGAGTTTGGTAAAGTTTTGTTTTAACTGGCTAGCCAGCGGCGTAGTTTAGTTCTCCGATTGTAAACATTAAAAAATTAAAGGATATCATTTTAAAATTTTTATAAACTCGAAAAAACTTCTCAAAAATAACACAATAATAGAAATTGTTAGTGAAAAATAGCAAAACGAACAAAATGGTTAGCAAAATATATAGAAAAATTCGTTGGTAATCTTATAGTAAACATTTTTAAATCTAAATAGGAACTTTTTATTATTAAACTCAAGAAGTCTTCTTAAAAATAAGATACATTATAGAAAATGTTAATGGAAAATAAGAAAACGAGCAAAATAGTTAACAAAACATAGGTATCGACAAATCTTTTGGTAACATAAAGTAAACATTCTTAAATTTAAAGAGGAACTTTTAGGTAACTATTAACATGAATTTTAAAAAATAATCACCTATTTTCTTATTTTGCCAGTCGCGTAACTAAGCCTAAAATTTTGAAGGGCACACAATGGGCACCTGATAATTTAAAGTGGAAGAATTTGACAAGCTATTTTAAATATCTACTTATTTTATGCTCGTAGATTGAGAAAGATGTGAAGAAAAATAACCCTTGGCAATACTTTTTGTTCGGGTTAAAAAAGCACAATAATAAACCCGAACACTAAATACATATTTGGGTGATTTCTTGCAGTTTTTTTGTTTGGTATCGAGACACGTGGTAAAAATTCATTATTCACAAATAAATAAACTTCTGGAATTTTTTTGGTGGCTACTACAATTTTTTAGCTAAACCTGTGCCCACCCGTAGTTATGTGCCTGCTAAATACCCTACCTGATCACATGTGAACGGCTAAGCTGCCGGTGGAGCAGTCGGTGACGTCATCGCTTGGTGAATTGGATTTTCAAGCGATTCACTCGATTATTAAAATCGCTCGAGTATCAAGTACTCGATTATTAAAATCATCGGTTTTTCCCAACAATAATTCTACACCCATACAGAACCATCATCATCATCATCATTTAATATTTTTTAGGATTGTTTAGAGCTGGAATCGTAGCGTCGGGCACTTCCCTATGTCCGTGGGCTTACCAAAGAAACCAGACCGACATTACTTTTAAAACCGCCAGCTTTATAAATGCGGAATTCGATTCCGATAGAGATTCTCAAAAATTGTTGTCTTATTTACAAACTGTCGATGCCAAAACAATTGACGACGCCTCTAAGAATTACTCCGATTGGGTAAAGACAACAACAAATACAGTCGCCATTTTATTTCTATTTTGGTTTGTTTGTCTTTTTAGGCGCAATCCTATAGTCAAACGGGTGTCAACGGCGTCAGAAATGGTCAGCTGCAACAAGGATTTTTCTACGCCCCTGTAGTAGAAGTTGAAAATCCAAACGCCTTTTTGACAAACGGTCAATACGAATTGTTTGCCTCCGGAGATTTCAACCAAGTCCCTATTTTAATTGGTACTTGTGCCGATGAGGGGTTGATGAATTACAATGGTAAGTTCCTGCTACTTATAGTAATACATAATATACAGGATATAGTTGTTGCAGAATTATACCGTTGACTCTTACTGCCATAAATAAGCTACCTGATTAAACCCTATTTTATACGTCTCAACCACTTTAAAGCTCAATAAATGGAATCAGGACCGGCTTGAAAATGTATACCACACCACATGATTTATTTTTATAATTTAAAATAAATAGATAGGTATTTTTAGTTTAGGTACCTATAATAAATGTAAAATAATGATAACAATTAATGATAATTGAAAATAATATAATTTAAAAGTATAACTATTAGGATAACAAGTACAATAAAAATTGATTAAATTCTGAGAAACTATTGATAGTTTTAACTCTGTATCACTATCTTCATCTAAGCCTAAACTTATAATTAAGGGTTGAACATTTGTAATCATACAATTGTAAGAATTTTCCACCTTAAGTACATGCTGTACACAGTTTTTCCAGCTGTCTGCAGAAATTTTTCTTACTTCGTTTTTAATTAATTCTACTACAGATGCATTTAATGTAGGAGAAATATTATTTCTCCTAATATTTAATTTTAATTGGTGCCATATTAGCTCAATAGGATTGAATATACAATAGTACGGAGGAAGACGCAACACTGTATGTCCATTTTCTGCTGCAAGTTTGTCATACTCGTATTCCTTATTTATTTTAAAAGCTTTTAATACTTCTAGCACTTCTCGTTATTTGTAAGTATCTTCAAAATATAAATCATTTTCAATCATAAAATTTTGAATTTCTGCTTTTGTATTATTAGAATTGGGAATGATTTTTGCTTGCCGACTATGATAACTAGCATTGTCCATTACAATGACGCTATTTTCAGGTATATTTTTAAGGAGTTTATGTTTAAACCATGCTTCTAAATGTGCCAGAATCAATCCGATTTTTTCTAGGATTAACGGGTTTAAGTACCATGTCTCTTACCGAAGATAAAGGAGTTTTTGTCAAAGTAGACGTCTCTGCTAAAGCATCCATCGAATTAATATTTCTACTCAACAACGATTGATACACATTTTTAATTATTAGTTTGGCATCGGTAGATAAATGCTTTCTTTTAAAAATGACACTTGAAGATGCCGCCCCCCCCCCCCCCCCCCCTATCAGCACAATTCCAAGGACGCCACATTCTACCACTAATAAGCCTAACTAAAAATTCCTCGCCGGAAAACCACTAAAGATTAAAATTATTAGAAATCACTTTGTATTTATATATGCATCAGGCATAGGTATAAATTGAATTTGTATACCTGGTCCGGCTCTGCTCGAAAAGGTTTTAAAATTTGGGATTTCCTTATTTATTTTATGGTCCAAGGGATAATGAGGTTTTATTGCAGTCACTATACACTGTACGTCTGTAAATAATCGACGTCAACGCCAGTGTCATTTTACTTGAATTATTAAGCCCGATCAATTTTCGAAATTTCTAAAAAGTGCGTTTTTAAAATTGTTTTAGAATATATAAATTGGACGCTGTCTGTATACAGTGACAATCCGGACTTTTTGGTTCCTCAGGGAATGAAAATTGCTGACCAGCAAACGCGAGATCTTGTTGGCGACGCTATAATGAATAAGTATTCTCCAGACAGCGATATGCAGGACAACGTATTGGCTGGGCTAAACGTAAGACAGAAAACACTGATAATTTATATTTTAGTTTTAGCAGTAGACGGTACCTTTATACGCACCGCTTCTTCTAAAAGAGGAGTCGACATAATTATGTTTTTTTTTTTAAATACAGGGTGATTCACGACGAGCTTGCATTAGAACTTGGATACTGGAGAACTATTGAATATAGGTTTCTGAAACTTTGGGGACTTGGGTTTATCGATATTGCTCTCTTTAACTAAAATATTCACATATTTTTGTAATTTCCGGTTATACCGGAAGTAGCTGCCAACTTTCGTTTTTTAAATACAACATGGTAATTTTTATTACATTTTTCGATTAAGCGTTAAATACTAAGCTTAGCTCTTGGACAAAAAATGTTTTCTAACCGAATAGCTAGAAGATCATCAGGTCTTAAAGATATTTCAAATTCGCCAGAAAATGTACAGGGTGGTCACAATTCAAGCTTCATTGTGAAAGAATTCAACCATTAAAAACTTTCTTATTTTAAATGGAACACCCTGTATATTCTTGTTTCACTTGATGGCAAATTAGTTGTTCTTTATAAATAGTATTTACTGTCCTATACCTATATCAAAGCGTTTTCTCAAAAAATCCAATTTTATTCCGACAATACTATTTGTTCAAGTGTGCTATGAAAACAATTGTACTTAGGGGCTGTATACTGATGTCTATACGGCGGAAAAGTGATTGATTGCTTGAAAATACAACGTTCTAAAGCGTTTCCTAATTGAGTTTATAAATAAAATGCAGTTGACTGTTTTAAATTTAATGGTTTAAATATTATGTTTTTTAAAATAGCAAGGAAACAAGATTTAAACTTTAAATTCTTTAATTAAAAATGCGTTTGAAAATTATACCTAATATCTTTTGATTATGTTTTTAAAATATGATTGCCATTTACTTCCAAGCATTTATGTATTCTTTTCAGCATACTATTTCTTGTAGCATTCCTAATTTGTTGTGCAGTGAGAGATTGAAATGCTGCCCTTACCCTCTCAATTAGATTTTCCTTCAGTATCTCTTCAGTACATCAGTATATAGCCCATAAGTACCATTGTTTTCATAGCACACTTGAACAAATAGTAATTTCGGAATAAAATTGGTTTTTTTGAGAAAACGCTTTGATATAGCTATAGGACATACTATTTATAAAGAACACCTAATTTGCCATCGAATTAAACAAAAATATACAGGATGTTCCATTTAAAATAAGAAATTCTTTAATGGTTGAATTATTTCACAATGAAGCGTGAATTGTGACCACCCTGTACATTTGGTGCCGAATTTGAAATATTTTTGAGATTTGATGATCTTCTAGTTATTCGATTAGAATTAGTCCAAGAGCTAAGGTAAAAAAATTATATGGATTATTTCATCGTCATGCATTTGCCAAATAATTACAAAAAGTCCAGATATCTTAAAAACTAACAGAGTCTGATAAAAGCATGTTCTATAAAATGTGCTTAGTATTTAACGCTTAATCGAAAAATGTAATAAAATTTACCATGTTGTATTTAAAAAACGAAAGTTGGCAGCTACTTCCGGTATAACCGGAAACGACAAAAACATGTGAATATTTTAGCTCAGGAGAGCATGTCGATAAACCTAAATCCCCTAAGTTTCAGAAACATATATTCAGTAGTTCTGCATAAAGTTATAATGCAAGCTCGTCGTGAATCACCCTGTATAACCCAAAAACCTTAACAATTTTTTCCACAAATTTTATAACAATTACAGTGGAAAATGTCCTTTTTTTGCAAACAACAGAACCATAGTAACAGAAGAGAATTTCAAATCAGTGCGGTGACCTCAGCGGGACGAATAGAATAATTTTATTATTTTTAGTATTATACTGAACAAGACTTCCAAAAATCATTGCTCAGGCACGCCGAGCTGCAATCGAACTATACCGATGTTTATTTCTACGTATTTTCTTACGACGGACTACTCGGAGGAAACACGGCCCAAAGATATCCAGGTAAATGCAAAAGCTGACGAGTGCGTGAATCAAACTCAGTGGCGGTTCTTTCACAGGAGCACATGCGCACGTGCACCCCCAAAACGAATAAAAAAATATTAATTTATATTCACTTGAATATTATTTATCGTATAAAGTCCGACCCTCTCTAATATTTTATCGTAGTCCGACCCTCCCTAATATTTTATTGTACCGTCAACCGAACTGTATATTATAGGTTCTCGATCCGGCAACCGTCCCTCGGTCGAGGTTAATGACGATTATGACGAGACTTGCTCGCATGTGCGATTAAGTAGGCGGGGCATAATGCAGTTTCTCTGTAGTAACAGGTGGCGGGAGACAGCGGGGGATAGCGGGGCTATGGCGATTTAACATGGGAAAGGCGCACAATTTTAGTGTGCATCTAGTTAGAAATTCGAGCGTATATGTTTTAATATTTTAATATTATATATTTATTGAGTTAAAATGAATAGTGTGACTGTAGACTATTTAAAAACTAACTTTTGCTCTTTGAGTTTGGAGCAAAAAATTGGAGTGAAGAATTCGGGAAAACATAAACCCGAAATTAGTTTAACGCGGACCACAAAGGGTAAATCTAGGGACTTTATTAGAAAGTTAAGTAAAAATTAAATATATGAAAAAAAATTTATAGAGGGTATTCCAAACTTTAATGAGGCTGTTATTGATCAATTTTCTACAATTAAGAACCGAAGAACGGACTTTACGTTTAAGCACTATACACTAAGAAGAAAACCTTCCTTATTTTCCAAAAGTTGTATTTCCTTGTGTAAAATTAATAAATAAATAAAAATATGTTTTACCTAACGCATTCTCTTACTGCTCCTTTTCTTTCTACATTTAAAACGCCTAGAAAGTAATTGTTTGGTCGTTACACAAAAATAAAATTTTAAAAACAATTTCACCATACTTGTGAACCCCTTCTATCATAGGTCACGAGCCGCCACTGATCAAACTCATGAGACAAATGTTTGGTACCGTAAGTGTTGATCAAATCTTGATTGCGGGCATCATCTTTCAATTTTTTATGTGAAATTTCGGATCTTAAAATCAAACGAGCACCAAGAAAAAAGGAAGTAACACACAGATTAGAACTGTAGGTAGGCCTTTAGTATATTTTCGAAGGTGCTTTTAAAATAAATATGGAACCGTTGTTATAAGTTTTATTCTAGTCAAGGCAAGGGTGTCTATCTCTCAGACTAACTTTTAGGCACCAGTAATGTTACTCACGTAGAAGAGGGAAATTACCTGTGGCAAAGAGTGGATCCAACGGATTACCCCGAAGGAGATCAACTTGTGCATCAACGACTGGTTAAACTTTGGTTGAACTTTATTATTTTCAAGTAAGTACACACATTCAAGGCAAGATTATTGTTCGTTTAAAACAAGAAATTTGAGTTGATTAATTGCACTGACGAAAATTTTTAAAAAAATTTTTCCTCCCTGGAATGATTTTGCTGGATTTTGTATATTTTGGCCTGCTGAATCCGGATCTGGCCTCAGATTTTCGATATCAGCCTCCAATGATAAGGGAGGGACATATGCTTTGAACAATTAAAAACCTATAATATATTTTATTAACAGTTAGCTTAGGTACATTATAAACATTTATAAATAATTTAAAATTTAATATTTACTTTCCCTAACGTCTTTGTTTTATAAGAACTCTTGGATGTGTCTCGTATTAGGGTTCAGCAATAGTCGGCTAACATATTCGGGCTCCACTTTCCTGTATACCTTTTCTCTATGGAGGCAATATCTTGGTGAAATCGTTCTCCATGCTCATCTGATACTGCTCCTACATTTTCAGGAAAAAAGTCCAAATGAGAATGGAGAAAGTGAAGTTTTAGTGACATGTTGCATTCTAAAATATGATAGGCCGTGAGTAGTTCTTCCACGAGTACACGATAATTTTCTTTTTTTTTTTATGATCAAACACAAGCACTATAGGAAAAATCCTTTAGGGCACTCTGGGAGTGGTACGTGTGCGCAAAAAGCGATTCACGTTGGTTTTGAATCGTTGGAGGTTATATTCGTTGGGAAAAACGACCTCTGGAAGGTCGTTCCACAAGGATGAAGTCCTCCAGATGAAAGAATTCTTAAATAATGAAGTTCGAGGAGTACTAAGCTTAACCACATATGGATGGGCGGCAGTGGTTCGTCGTGTATTTCTGATATTCGCCGCTCTGGGCGGAATTAAGAGGGCACGGTCAGCCGAGCACTTTCCATGAAAATATCTGTAAAAGAGAGTCAAATCACCAACTTTCCTTCGATGTTCTAGGCTGTCGAGGTTCTTCGTCAGCTCGTGGTCTCCAATCAGACGAATGGCCCTCCTTTCGATGGAATCCAGTAGCCGAAGAGTATGTTTGGGTGCAGAGCTCCAGACATGAGAGCAGTACTCTAGTGATGGTCGAATCTGGGCTTTGTATAGTGTCAAAAGTTGTTGAGGTGTGTACAACTTTCTGGTTCGGAAGAGTACACCAAGCTTCTGAGAAGCTATCTTGGCGATTGCCACAACGTGGTTATGCAAAGACATATTTCCTCCCAGATTGACGCCCAGCAAACTAATAGATGAAGCCAGCGGGATTGCGTGTCCGTCCATGACTATATCCGGTTCTGTAATGTTAACCTTTTTAGAGAAAACTGCTGCCTGGGTTTTTTTAGCGTTAAATTCGACTTGGTTACTGTCACCCCAAGACAAAATTTCTTCCAGGTCTTTGTTGAGGCGTGATACTTCATGCTGTCTGCGAAGATGTGCGATGTGTTTGTGCATTCAAAGAGAAAGATAATAAAAGTGTGCTATCATCAGCAAAACTAACTATCGGGTTTTTCGTTTTCACTAGAAGGTCGTTAATGTAGAGTAAGAAGAGAGTGGGAGACAATATGGACCCTTGAGGAACACCGGCATTGATGGTGAAGGTGTCTGAGAGAAATCCGTCAATCGCCACTTGCAGAGAGCGGTCCTTAAGAAAGCTAGACAACCATGCACAGAATCGACTGGGCATACCATAGGATCGCAGTTTACTTAGAAGCCCCTCATGCCAAACACGATCAGAAGCTTTAGAAATATCCAGTGCAACAGCCCGAGACTCCCCATGATGTTCGATTGCGTTGTTCCAAATATGGGTCACATAGGCTAGAAGATCTCCAGTTGGTCTGGACTTCCGAAAACCATATTGATGATCGCTGATAATGTTGAAGCCTTCCAGGTACTTTAGAAGATGTTGGTTAATAGCTTTCTCCATTACTTTTGATATAACTGAAAGCAATGCGACTGGTCGATAGTTGTTAGGCAGGGTTCTCTTACCTTTCTTTGGAATAGGCTGGACTCGCGCCGTCTTCCAGCAAGATGGAAATATTCCTTTTTTGTAGGATAAGTTGAAAAGTCTACAAAATACTGATTTATTATTTCCAAGAAAATTTTTTCAAACACTTTCAAATGCATTCCATGCCCGCCTTTCATTGTCACTTAAAATTTGCCTGAAGTTCGCATCTTTAAACAACTGAAAAACTCTGCCATGATTTTTAGTTTTTAGTTTGTTTTAGTTTTTAGTTATCTTTGTATATGTTTTTGATTTTTGAAATATTCTGTTTTTCTCAAATTTTAGTAATCCAACACCCAATCAAGATTCGCTCTTACAAAACATCACATGGCCCAAGTTCCAAGTAGGGAAGCCCCAGTACGTGGACATTGGAACGGACCTACAAATTCAAAGTAACTATAAAGATGAAAAGTATACTTTTTGGAAGAACTTGTTCGAACAATATGGCGTGAGGCCGGGGGAGTCGTACTAAACTTCGTATAAGAAATAAAGAATCTTTATTTTGTTCAAAAATGTATTTTATTTTATGTCTAATCGATCCATTCCTCTGCTTTCAGCTATGGTATTACATAAGCTCCAATTTTATTATTGAATTTTTATTTAATTGAACTGATTAGATATTAATACGCAATGTTGAGTGGTTACCTACTTACGATTGACCGGTTCCAAGGAATAACATTGTACTTCATTTAGGGTATTTTCTAGCTACGTATTATTCGTAAAACGATGGCGTATATTAGATTGGTGCCATTTTTGGTGTGTCTTCTTGTAGCTACGACCACTTTGGTAAGTCCCATTTAATAATCAGCAATGTCTGCTCGCCCCGGAAGGTAGTCTACTACAAATGAATAAATAAGATAATAAATATTTTGTTTATAAATATACACTTACAGGTGTCTATAATAATTGTTCTACAATCAATGGCGGCTCGTGACCTATGATAGAGGGGGTTCACAAGTATGGTGAAATTTTTCTAGGCGTTTTAAGTGTAGAAAGAAAAACAGTAATAAGAAAATGCGTTAGGTAAAACATATTTTTATTTATTTTTTAATTTTGCACAAGGAAATACAACTTTTGGAAAATAAGAAAGGCTTTCTTAGTGTGTCTAGATGTCGGATCTTAACGTCGTCGCATGCAACCCTCGTAACAACATTTATACAGTCCACTACTAATACTACTAAAGCCATCTACGAGCTATCAAGAAAACCGAATGATGTCCAATACTACTACCGCCATCTACGAGTTATCAAGAAAACCGAATAATGTCCAATACCACTACGCCATCTACGGCTACGTCATTAGGCGCAACCAAGACGAGAACAATAGTTAACTGATTTATGATGAGAACGAATCTAGCCGCGAGACTGACAAGTTGACATTATTCATATTTTCCGTGTTTTTTAGTTTAAATCCTTAAATAAAATGGTTTAAAATCATATCGAGTATCATTTATCGAAATACACAACATTCATCGACCCTACACAATAGTGCTTAAACGTAAAGTCCATTATTCTTCGGTTCTTAATTGTAGAAAATTGATCAATAACAGCCTCATTAAGTTTGGAATACCCTCTATAAATTTTTTTTCATTTTTAAACTTTATAATAAAGTCCCTAGATTTACCCTCTGTGGTCTGCGTTAAATTAATTTCGGGTTTAGGTGTTCCCACAATCTTCACTTCAATTTTTTGCTCCAATCTCAAGGAGCTAAAGTTTTTTCTTAAATAGTCCACCGTCAACTATTCATTTTAACTTGATGAATATACAATATTAAAATATTAAAACATACACGCTCGAATTTCTAACTAGATGCACGAACAGACAACAGCGCAGTGCACACAAAAACTGTGCGCCTTTTCCATGTTAAATCGCCATAGCCCCGCTATCGCCCGCTGCCCCCCGCCACCTGTTACTACAGAGAAACTGCACTACTTAATCGCACGTGCGAGCAAGTCTCGTCATAATCGTCATTTACCTCGACCGAGGCACGGTTGCCGGATCTATACAGTTTAGTTTGACGATACGATAAAATATTAGGGAGGGTCGGACTTTATACGATAAATAATATTCAATGAATATAAATTAATATTTTTTATTCGTTTTGTTTTGGGGGTGCACGTGCACATGTGCTCCTGTGGAAGAACCGCCACTGTCTACAAAATATAAAGATGGCCGTGGCAAGGCGTCTCTAATGATATTCTATCAATTGTTCATCGTCTGGGAACAGCGCACCCGCGTCCTTATCTCCCCTCTCGCGTCGGAGGCTTGCCACTGGCCAAAACCGATGTTTTTGCAATACAATGAAAAATAAGCATTATGTTTTAAAACAGATAATACGTTTCTTCCTTTATATTGAAGGCAAAGACGCATTGTAAATTTAATAGTCGCCACTAATGCTGAGTTTATTGCTTCCTCAATATAAATCCTCATAAGCTATCGAATTATATTGTTATTATTGTATATGTAACATCGTATTTCAGGCTGATGAAATAACAGTGAATACTTCCGATGGACAAGTGAAAGGAACTCAAAAATACAGTTACCTGACCAATCCCTATTATGCATTTTACTCCATAAGATATGCCAAGGCCCCCACGGGGTCCTTGCGATTTCAGGTATGATTCCCAGTTGTTATCAGGGTCAGTTTGTTGCACTAGTTACATAACCAACGATTTTAGGCACCGGTAGCAGTAGATCCGTGGAGTGGTGTCTACGATGCTACCTCAGAAAAATACAGTTGTTACCAAGGAGCCGGTTCTACCAGTGAAAACGAGGACTGTCTGTTTTTAAATGTTTTTACCCCAAGGGTAAGTCCGTATACAGTATGTTCACGGATGGGGTTTACAAGAGGACAAATGCACTAAAAATTGAAAGATACGAAAAAAAGTCACTCTTAATAAACGTTTTTGCTTGTATATAAAATACGATTCATCATAAGAAACTTAAATATTTTTATACAGGGTGGGTAAAAACTGCAAAAATGTTATTTTGCTTAAGAGTAAACATACTTTATTTTGAAAGATACGAAAAAAGTCACACTTAATAAACGTTTTTACTTGAATAGTGAATAGGTGATACTTGTTGTCAATGTCTTTATTTAATGAAGTAATTATGAAAATAATACGATAACGATTTCATAATTCAAAAACTCGACCCCCATACTAGACACATTTTTCTAATTGCTTTCTCAGATAAGTGAAAGAATTTCTGATTTCTTCCTGAGATATCGATTGGACACCCTGGATAATTCTGCCCTTCAGCACTTCAATATCATTTGGTATTGCGGTTGCAAAAACAATTTGTTTTAAACGGCCCTATAAAAACATATCGGCCAAGGTTAAGTCGGGACTTCTTGGAGGCCACAAAACTGAGCCATTCCTGCCAATCCAGCTTGGACCAAATGGGCGGTCAAGCCATTCTCTAACCTCACGAGCGAAATGGGCTGGAAAAACCATCTTGCTGAAAATACATATTTTGTCGAAAATTGTAGATTTTCGAGTTCATCATTGAAAAATGTATCCAGCATTTCTAAATATGATAATCTATTGCACGTGTTATCAAAAAAATATGGCCTTATAATACCATGGATGGATATCGCACACCACACGTTCTCATTTGTGAAATATTGTCTTCTCGTCATAATTCTGAATTCGGGATTTTCTAAAGACCAGTACCTAACGTGCTGGGTCGCAACGGTTCCATTTGTTGAAAATGTACTTTCATCAGAAATCATGATACATTTATAAAAAACAACATTTCCACTTAAAATTTTGTCTCCTATCCACAGGCAAAAATCAAGTGGTTTCGTGTCGTCTCCCTCTTCCAATCTTTGATTAAAGTGCGGTTTATACGGATACAATTTATTTGCATTAAGGATCTTCTGAATTTGACTTTTTTTTCACAACTTCCAGCAGAGTAACACGATTTCTAAGGGATGGCATAGGATATTCTTCAACAGAATGAATGAACTAAGACTGTAGCAGCATCATCATGGTCGTATTTCTTCTTTTTTTTTTGACGTCCAAAACCGAACGAGTTCTCATGAACTTTTTTATTAACTTGCAGATTGCCATCCTAGTTATTGGGATTCCTACAAATTTCTCGGTAAATTGTTCCATGACGTAGCGGTATGGAACTTGACCATCCCCATAACATTGTATTATAAAAACTCTTTGTTCAATAAATAGCATTTCTACTTAAATAATAATTTCATTAAATAAAGACATTGACAACAAGTACCTATCACCTTAAGTGTCATTATTATTTTAACTAGGTTCACCAGTCAGAGGTGTGCCAGAGAATACTTTTTGGGAAATAATTTTTACATAGGTAAACCTTTTAATGAATTCTTGTACTTCGGTTTGTTGTGTAGAAAACACATTCATCAAGAGTGACTTTTTTCCTATATTTCAAAATAAAGTATGTTTACTCTTAAGCAAAATAACATTTTTGCAGTTTTTACCCATCCTGTATAAAAAAATTGAAGTTTCTTATGATGAATCGTATTGTCTAGACAAGCAAAAACGGACTATTTTTTCGTATCTTTCAATTTTTAGTCCATTTGTCCTCTTGTAAACCCCATCCGTGGACATACTGTATATTTTTAGAGAATTAATTTTAAACAAAATAGTCAAAATGTCACTAAAAACAAACCAACGTATTTTTTTTTATTATCCAAGAGTCCAAGCCTAATTACTACCAAGTTGCCGGTTCTGTTCTATATTCACGGAGGTGGTTTCAACGGCGGTTCGGGCCTCTCCAGAAGTGGAGTAGCACCGGAATATTTCATGGATGCCGAGACCGTCATCATGGTCAGCATCAATTACAGACTTGGACCATTCGGTAAGCACAGAGCGCATAAAAACGCGCTTTTCTTTACCGCAATGGGAATATCTTTAGTAAAATTGTTTTCAGGATTTTTTTCTACTGGAGACACCGTTATACCCGGTAACGCCGGTCTTAAGGATCAGGTTTTGGCTCTAAAGTGGGTCCAGAAAAATATTGCCAACTTCGGAGGCGACCCGAATCAAGTCACCATTTGGGGCGAGTCAGCTGGTGGAGCTTCAGTTGGTTACCTACTCTTGAGTCCCTCTGCCAAAGGTAAAATATACTCGAACTCAAAATATAGATAATTGTGTTGGTATCAGCGACTTCTTCTCTATCTCCACCTCGAAAAAAATGCTGCCATTTCTTGATTTAGTATAATTTTTAAATATTGTTCAGGCTTATTCAGGGCTGGTATTCTTTCGTCTGGCACGTCGTTATGTCCATGGGCGTACCAGCGCAACCAAACCGAAATCACATTCAAGACCGCCAGCTTTATCAACTCGGAATTCAGTACGAGTAGAGATTCTCAAAAATTATGGTCCTTCTTGCAAACTGCTGATGCCAAGGATATTGACGCTTCCTCGAAGAGTTACTCGGATTGGATAAGTTACAATCTAAACGCATATTCAATAACTATTTTTTATTTTATTTTTGGTCAGCCAAGCACTTTCCATGAAAATATCTGTAAAAGAGAGTCAAATCGCCAACGTGTCTTTGATGTTCTAGGCTGTAGAGGTTCTTCGTCAGCTCGTGGGCTCCAATCAGACGAATGGCCCTCCTTTCGATGGAATCCAGTAGCCGACGAGTATGTTTGGGTGCAGAGCTCCAGACATGAGAGCAGTATTCTAGTGATGGTCGAATCTGGGCTTTGTATAGTGTCAAAAGTTGTTGAGGTGTGTACAACTCTCTGGTTCGGAAGAGTACACCAAGTTTCTGGGAAGCTATCTTGGCGATTGCCACAACGTGGTTATGCCAAGACATATTTCCTCCCAGCAAATTAATAGATGAAGCCAGTGGGATTCATGTCGTGTCCGTCCATGACTATATCCAGTTCTGTAATGTTAACCTTTTTAGAGAAAACAGCTGCCTAGGTTTTTTTTTAGCGTTAAATTCGACTTGGTTACTGTCACCCCAAGCCAAAATTTCTTCCAGGTCTTTGTTGAGGCATGATACTTCATGCTGTCTGCGAAGATGTGCGTCGGCAGCCGAACTAGATTTATAATATTCATTTATTAAATTAAATATTTTAGGCACAATCTTATAGTGACACCGGTTTCAACGGAGTCATCAACGGTGTTCTGCAACAAGGATTTTTCTATGCTCCCGTGGTCGAAGCTCAAAATACGAATTCGTTTCTGTCTAAGAGTCCCTATGAGGCGTTTGCTTCTGGGGACTTTAACCAAGTCCCTATTTTAATTGGTACTTGTGCCGATGAGGGATTGATGAGTTACAATCGTAAGTATATAGTCACCATACAAAGTTTTACTTATAAAGTGAGAAGTGTATTGTACGACGGAATATATTTTGTTATAGAATGGTTAGAATGGACGCTATCTGTGTACGATCAGTATACAGACTTTATGGTTCCTCAAGGAATGAAAATTCCTGATCAACAAACAAGAGTGCTCGTCGGCAACGCTATCAAACAAGAATATTCCCCAAATGGTGACATGCAGTACAATCTCATATCCGGAATAAACGTAAGTGATTTTTGAGTCTATTTTCTCGTCTTAGCAATTTAAATAATATGTTTATTTACAACCATGCATGAAAAAATTATATTTCATCTATCTTTGAAAGGTGGAAAGTTGACGTTTTTTTACTTTTACTTTCCACCCGAGTGGAAAGTAAATTTTTTTTTGTACTTTTTTTATAAAATCGATATCTCTTTTTAAAAATCGTTGATATCTTCATTGTCATGGCATTTTCACTGAAATAAGCTAGTAGCGCCGACTTAGAACCAGGATTTTGAACTTTGTTTCCCGTTCACCATTCTTTGAAACAGTTATATGCCTTGTCATATCTCGGGCGGATTTTAGTCGGCAGAAGATCTTCTTCTACTATTTTTGCTGCTTCTCGAATTTCTGTTGGAGTAGCAGCAAAATCAAATACCTCATCTGATAGCATTTTTCTGTTGTTAAAATAATATATTGTTTAGTTTAGTGACATGGGAACAATATTCAAAAAATTATATTTACCATCTTGATGTGTATTATTACCTACGTTATTTTACCACCTGCGGTTATTTGAAATTTCTGTCTAATTTTTCAATGGAAAAGTCAAAATGACGAAATAATAAAAAGTGGATGTTAGATGTGGTTGTAAATAAAATAGCATACAAACCTCGGTGAAAAGTTTCATTACTGTCTTGGAGATTTAGTTAACTACCGACTTTCTCGATAGGAATGAAACACTCTCCACCTCGGTACGTAATATACTATTGTTTGTTTGTGATTTTTCTATAGTATTTCACTGATCAAAATTTCCAAAAATCTTTGATCAAGCACGCAGAGCTTCAATCTCACTACACAGATGTCTACTTCTATGTATTTTCTTACTCTGGTGAAATGGGCGGAAATACTGACCATAAATATCCAGGTAAAAGGAAATTAGTTTCATATGTCTAGAACAATATCAGTATTCGTGATTTTAATATTGTTATGTTAATGTTAATAACAGGAGAATATAATTGAAATTTTTTCAAACCTTTTCTGGAACAGGCACAAGCAATGTAACTCATGTCGAGGAAGGGAATTATCTTCTACAGAGATCTGATCCATCAAAGCACTCGCAGGCAGATCAACTTGTTCACGAACGATTTGTTAAACTATGGTTGAATTTCATTATCTTCCAGTGAGTATGAATTTATGTTACAATATTAAAACATGTTCTTTTTCTATTTTTTCTGGTCTTGTTGGCCTTTTAATAGGGTTACCTTTGATTTTCAAACTATAAGAAAGACGGATATATGACCAATTGATAATGCGATGAACTCCCAAATCGACATGACTTCAGCGGGCTTTTCGTATTGTAGAGCACGGATATCCGACGCGGTATGTCTGAGATAGACCGATATAAGTTGTTAGATTTTTACATTGATCCGTTTTTCTTTAACTTCGATATTCAAAGGTGTTACCAACAAAAAAAAGGCGACTTTTTCAATAGTAAAACATTTTAAAAAGTTCAGTAGATATAAATTTATATTTTTAAAATTTAGAAATCCAACCCCCTCGCAAGACTCGACGTTACAGAATGTAATATGGCCCAAATTACAAGAAGGAAACCTTCAATATCTGGATATTGCGGCCAATCTGCAAACGAAAACGAACCCGAAGGACAAATACACCTTCTGGAAGAATTTGTTTGATCAATATGGTACAAGACCGTGGGAATCCTACTGAAATAATTACGATTTTTAATAAATTTATTTTCAAAATCGGTTGTAAAGTCTGTTCGTTTTATGAAGTCCGATATCGGATTAAATAATTAAAGGTTGTTAAACAGTAAGACGGTTAAGTTAACAATACCTTCGCTATACTTGATCGTACCGAACATTCCACTGGTTCACTGTAGTCGGCTGAGCAATATCAGCGGTTCCAAAACAAAATTATCTTAGAATTATGTCCGGAGATAAATATTTTTATCTAGTTTATTTCTCACTCATATTATCAAATGAAAACGATTTTGCGTCAATAAGTTAAAGATGTTCCCAGGTACTTTTTCCTAGAATTTAGTTATTTTGGGATCATTATAGTTAAATCTATATAATAATCGCTATTTTCCAAGAAATAATTAAAATTTGCTCAATTGCAGGATGGTATGTTCTATTATAATAAGTATTTATGCTTTTAGTTTGTTTATGATTGTGTGTGAATTAAAAGCAGTTATAAAGCAAAGTTATGGAAAATGTTCAGCAAGGTGACTCAACGCCTAAAAGGTGTTTATCTCCAGGTGAATGCCGTTTGGTATTACAAGTGGGCCGTTATTTTGCTTTAGAAAAGATAACTCGGGCCCGTTAGTGTCTGTTTTGGCAGTGCAAAAACGAACGTCTGATGCTTGCGGCATTTCAGATAAGACCTTAAGAAGACTTCGGTGAAGAGGAATTGGACAGACCATATAAAAGGGTTCTAAACCATTCTAAAACCTTTGATTTATCCCAAGAGATAAAACTATCGATAAGGAATATTGTTTATGGTATGTATAAAGCCAAGCAATATGCTACCTTCAAATTCTTGAAAAGATAAAGAAGAATTAACTTTGCGATATTGGAACTGCCAGTTTGTCCATCATTTTAAAAGAGCTGGGCTTCAAATACAAAAAAAACGAACAACATAAAAGTGCTTCGCGAGCTATCCAATAATGTTTCGAAAAAATGGCGACATCGGTTCTATTTAGAACCAAAACTTTATAAAAAAAGAATTCGTAAAGCTAATTTGCCTAAAAATTATTATTTTTCTTTGCCTAAACTAATTTTTAATTTACTTTAGAAAATACCTAAAATGTAATTTATTGTTTGAGAGCCACCGACTACCCGGCTCGAGAGGTTTTATTGCTGAGCGGACTTCATACACCGTACCGACTTTAATTGACTTTGTTTTTCCAATTCGGGCGGACGAGTTTGTGCAATGGAAAACCGTCGCCAGCTTTATTAAAAACGAAGAGCTTTGGTTTCACCTAGGATTTTCACGCCTACGAAAAGAAAAAGAAGCGCTATTAGTTTAGATACGACAAGGAGCACATACAGCAAGTTATTTCCATTTAATACATATCACATTTCGTAGATGGCCATACAATCTAACTCTTCCCACTTTAATTTTGGTTCGAGATTAATTATAATTAAATAACAAATATTTCAGTGGTAACTATTGATAATTCAAACTTCATATTATTTAAATGGTCGCATTAAGATGCAGAATTTTATTATTTAAAATTTTTGGCTGAATCACATTGTTGGTAAAATAGTGTCCTTCATGTCAACGCATGTTTCGGATCGCAAACACTGCAACGTCAGCGACAAGCAGTTTTTGACAAAATAGGTCGGTCTCGCCTCTCTAAACTTTGTTTCGGTAATTTGCGCATCTTTCTTGAATCTTTTATGGGAGCTTGATGTAAATGTTTTAAATTTGTTCTATTTTAATAACTTTCTCTAAGAAATATTATACTATTTTATTCATGTGAGCTTTTTGCATTCCGTTAGGCATTTAGGAGTAGAATTTAGCAATAATCAATGGTAAGATTCAAAGTTATTAGGTTATACAAAACGTGGAGTCGGCGTTCATGAAATTTCAGTTTCGAACATCACCTGAATTTGTGTTAAATTACATACTAAACAAAATATATAGAACGTAAAACAAGGTGGCAAACATAGTTATCGAAATAACTAAACAATTATTAAATTACTGAAATTTGTATTACTTTGTTCATTCGGTTTTCTTATACATTCATTCCTTCTTTTAAGTATATACTCTTGCCCAATTTGTAATTATCAATTTTTAGGGGTCACTGGAAGAGATGACGGAACAACAAGTAAAGACTTATATAAAGAGTATCCTAACCTCAAATCCTGTCATCTCGACCATTCAGAGTGTTGCACGGGATTATCGAGATATGATAGGGACACCAGTACCCTATCAGAAACTTAGGTTTAATTCTTTGGAGCATTTCCTAAAGAGCATCCCAGATACTTGTGTGGTATGAATTTCAATATATAATAGAATTAGTCTTTCATTTCATGTATATTCAACTGATTTATTGAAAGAGCACACCACACACATCAAATTGGCACATTTATAACCCATTTTAGGTACGTGGCACAGGGCCTTTAGCTCACGTCGCCCTTGTTCCTTCCGTAAAAAGTGCCCACATTAATGAGATGGTGGTGCAACAAAAGGTCAACAAAAAGGGCCCGAGGAAGTTCTTGACACCTAGAAGAAGATCTGGACCGGCGTATCCACCTGCCGTAAGGTAAATTGACACCAAAACCAAATTTTCTTTTACCTAAATTTAAAAATTTAATTTTTTAGGAGAAATCCCCTCAGTTGGCGCCCTGCAGCTAACTATTCTTTTTCTCCAAACAGTTCCTGTAGTAGCACTTCCTCTTTTGGTTATTCAAGCACTGAAGTCCCTAAGACGACTATAATAAATAACAATGTCGCCCCCCATGGGAATGTGGGCAGTAAGAATGTTACTCAACAGGGTATTCAAAGTACAAATACAGAAATTAAAGGCTTTAACTTCTATCCATTTGCAAATAAAAATGCCGAGGTGCATAGTATGAGTACGGGAATTACAAATATTAATATACAGGGTCCTACTACTGGTGATGCGAATAAAAGTGGTCAAAAGGCAAGAGGTCTAAGCGATATTAAGGTTAGTGGTCTAATAGGAGAAAATACTCCGGAGAGGAGGAGCTTTGTAGAAGAACAGAATAAGGTGGAAAGTAGAAATGTAAAGCAGCAGTTGGATAAGTTGATTCAAAAACAAGCACAGGTAAAATAAATCGAATAATAATAATAATTTTTTAAATTTGAAACTTTGCATTAATTTAACCATACCCTGTATAAGACAAGAACTAATTTCAAGTCTAACTGCCCCAGTTTCGCTACGGCCCATTTATTATTGGCCACTCTGTGTAAGTAGCGCTCTACCTACAATTATTGTTATTGCAGCTTGGAAAGGACGTTCCGAGTACCTCCACACCAGTAAAAGAGTCAATTCGTTCAGCACACGATAGAGTAGCAGCTTGGAATAATCAGTGCCCTTCCAACGATAACCAACGTGAGGGGTATTTTGAGGATATCAGGTAAAAATTGGCATTTGTGCATGTAAAGTTTCTACAGGGTGGGCCAAAAAGTGACCCCATTATTATTTTCTAAATAACGTTATTGTTTCAAACTTATACAGGGTGTTATGGAAATGACTTATTATATTCAAATGGGGACTCCTGGGGGAGTCCTAGAGAAAGTCTACATACTTTTTTTTTTAAATCTAAATACTAAGGTAAAAACCGTTTTTACCCACGCGCCGTTCCATCTGGATTCACTTAGCAACAATGTGGGCCGCTAGAGTATACTAACAGTGTTGTCAGATCACACCGCGTGTCTCGCCCTTGGTTGAATACTGGCGGCGCGCCCTTCATACTTCAGTATGTTTCGAGACTGGGGCGTGGAACGACGTCGTGTCGAGGGCTCCACGTGCTTGACGTATACGAATTTTAAACGTTTTGTTAGTTGTATTGCCCGATTTTTTTTTGTTGTGAAATAATTCATAATAAGAAATGTTGTGATGTGATTTCAAATTTGTGTGATATTATCTACTGGTGATTCTATTGAAAAACATACTTTTTGTGTCTTATTATTTTATGGAATTTAATTATAAAACGGATCATTTTAAAATAAGATCGAAGGTAAGAGAGTATGTCCCTTAAAATTGTAGTTTTATTTAACGAAAAAGTTTGAAAAAGAAGTGATGACGCGCGTCAAAGACGTATTGTTGTCAAAACCTGAACAAGTGCGTTTAGAATTCTGTGTTGCAATATGACAACATCGCTCTAATGAGCTAGCCTCTTTTGAACCTCGAGACTGCCTCAATAAAATATTGATTGGAAAGTGTATACTTCGCTTAATAATTCAAAGCGCCATTTATGGTTATCAATTTATTTTCATCTCGGGATTTGCCGGTTTAAATATAATCAGTCTTTTCCATAACACCCTGTATACATAAAATTAGTTGACAGGTAGTTCAGGATTTTGCCGAAACAAAGTAATTGGAGGAGCCGTTGTACACAGCAATGAAATCCAGCGACGTTGCCACGTCAAAAATTTGAATGGTTCAGTTTTTATGGCAAAGGCAAAGCGTTTGCGAACAGAAATATGTAATCGGTCAGCCAAAATGGCTAGTTGGTCAGCAACTTATGGCCAGCAAACATTTCGTAAATCGTGACAGTGCCCTGGGAAAACGAGTGAAAACCCGCCCCCCGCTACACCTTTTGTAAGAACGTTTTGTTACAAAATTCTAAAAAAAAAAGTAGCAATAATTTTTATTATGTCCGATCATAGACAAAGGAAGAGAGGGGACGCGTAAAACCAGAAGCTATTTTGTTACCGCCTGGCTCCTTATCGGATTTAGCAGTGGCGTTACATGAATATTTTCTTAGTCTTATCCCCGTACAAAATTATTATTTATGGAACATGGAAGTATTATTTTTATTGAATTGAATTTGTATATTGTGTCTATGTTCTTCTGCTTCTCAATAATTTATGAATGCTTAGTAAATATTAATTTTATTAGCCAAAAATATAATTTCATATAGGAAAGGTTGTGAAATTTAAATATCTTTCAACTTTAGGGAAAATGTAAGAAAACAAAATTGGTCGATTCAAAATTTATTACAAAGAAGCAACAAAATGTAATTACTGGTAGTTTTGAAAATATTGTTGGCACAGCACCTCCAAGTAATCGTACCCTTTCCTCAACTTTATAAAAATGCTCTGAACAAATCCTGTAGGCAGGAGTAGGTGTCCAATCTCTAAGTCCCATGTTCTGCACCCAAATGCTTGCTTTTTGTGGATCTTTCGGAAATCTAAAAACAATACAACAATGTGTTAGCTTAGTGGTTTAAAATAAGTTTTAACAGGACGCCATCCTTGTGAAACGACCTTCGCCTGAAGTCGTGTTTCTCAAAGACTATGCCCTTCAACGATTCAAGACAAACGTTAATCGCTTTCTTTAAAAAAATAACACTGGTATACATTCGAAATAATATAATGCTTTCACTAATAATTAACCAAAATTAAATAAGAAATAATTTAATTTTGTCAAAATATACAAATCATGCAGGTACGCCATTGAGTGACACACCCTCTCCAAGGGCAATTACCTGGTTCTTATTAGAAATCTTGAATGAAAAGTGCAACAAATCTAGTACAAATTACAAGGGAAGGTAGCTTTAACTATAGCCTTAATCATAGTTTCAAATAATATATACTGCTAAACTTACAAGGGAGATATCTAATATAAAATAAATGCATGCAAAAAATACAATTTGAATATTTACCGATGGGAAGTAATTCCAAGCTTCTTTCGTTCATTACGGCTTTTACAGCTTTAGGCACAACAATTCACCATTTTTCTGTAAATAAACTGAATTCTTATAATAGCTCTTATCACCACAAATCACCAAAATACATTGGGTGCCACCTCGATTGTCTGGCTCCCTATCAATGGCGGTCGATCAATTTTAGGTAACACTTTCTGCGACGGCCCGTAAACCGGAATTATTCGTCCCCTCTCTTCCTTTGTCTATGTGTCCGATAGATATGGGCGTGTACTGACTGACTGACAAGAACGAGGAAACATAACCTATAATTACTCTTCAACTTGGCAACGTCGCCGATTTAATTGCCGTGTACAACCGCTCGTGTAATTGGTAGGTAAATTTATCGAAAATCGCGCACGTGTGTTTGTTTTTTAAAATAAATAACAACTCTCCAAATATTAACTGAGAATTTTTGTCATTTGCAGCTGTAAGGGCGACGACGAATACTTTAACAGAAGCAAAGAGAAATTAAATAATTTGTTACACAATTTCAGGAGCTACGAAGAGGAGAAGGAGGATACGTCGAACGTTCCCAAAAGGGTACAGTTGAATCTGATAACGGTCATCAGTCAATTTATGGACGGAATATGGTGCGGCGATCTGCCGGATCACTATAAGTAAGTAGGGAACCCTCATTATATATATTTAAAATATTTCGAATACTTTCCGAGCCACCCCGTATACGCATTTTGTTTTCTCGTTTAGGAGATTGTTTAAAAAGGACCTGACCTACATGGAATACGGTTACACAAGTCTGATAGAGATGTGTATAGCCCTGGACCATATTTTCCATTACGTGAGGCCGGGAAAGGACGATTTTAAGTTGTACGATCGAAGTAAGCCGTTACCCGACAGCGTGGTGAAAACTTACACCATGGCCAGTTACAGTGTGGGGGAAAAGGTATCAACAATCAATCGATCTGCTTTTTTATATTGTGGGCCCGAAACGGAACCATGGGGCACGCCACTTTTGGGCCATTCTATGTTACCGGTAATCTTATTTGCAGGTGTCTATGACTGAGGCGTTACCGAATCTGAGTTGGGACGATTTTAAATTTCACATTCCCGACGATATATTGAAATTGGGAGAAGATATACCGCGTGAATTTTTACCCGTCGGTACCAAAGTGGACACTATTTTCGACGTCGTCGTCACGGAAATATACGATCCCTCGAAGTTTTGGTTCTACCTAGGTAAGTATACAGGGTGATTCACGACGAGCGTGCATTAGAACTTTATGGAGAACTACTGAATATATGTTCCTGAAACTTTGGGGGATTTGGGTTTATCGATATGCTCTCTTTAACTAAAATATTGACATGTTCCTGTCATTTCCGGTTATACCGGAAGTAGCTGCCAACTTTCGTTTTTTTAAATACAACATGGTAATTTTTATTACATTTTTCGATTAAGCATTAAATACTAAGCACATTTTATAGAAAATGTTTTTGTCAGACTCTATTAGTTTTTGAGATATCTGGACTTTTTGTAATTATTTGGCAAATGCATGACGATGAAATAATCCATATAATTTTTTTACCTTAGCGCTTGGACTAACAATTTTTTCTCACCGAATAGCTAGAAGATCATCAAGTCTCGAAAACATTTCAAATTCGGCATAAAATGTACAGGGTGGTCACAATTCAAGCCTCATTGTGAAAGAATTCAACCATTAAAAACTTTCTTATTTTAAATGGAACACCCTGTATATTTTTATTTAATTTGATGGCAAATTAGTTGTTCTTTATAAATAGTATTTACTGTCCTATACCTATATCAAAGCGTTTTCTCAAAAAATCCAATTTTATTCCGAAAATACTATTTGTTCAAGTGTGCTATGAAAACAATTGTACTTAGGGGCTGTATACTGATGTCTATACGGAGGAAAAGTGATTGATTGCTTGAAAATACAATATTCTAAAGTGTTTCTTAATAATTTATAAATAAAATGCAGTTGATTGTTTTAAATTTAATGGTTTAAATATTATTTTTTTTAAAATAGCAAGGAAACAAGTTTATAAACTTTAAACTCTTTAATTAAAAATGTGTTTGAAAATTATACCTAATATCTTTTGATTATATTTCTAAAATATGTTCGAAATGATTGCCATTTACTTCCAAGCATTTATGTATTCTTTTCATCATGTTATTTCTTGTAGCATTCCTAATTTCTTGTGAGAGATTGAAATGCCCCCTTCACCCTTTCAATTAGATTTTCCTTCGTGGTGATGGGACGCGCGTAAACTTTATCTTTAATAGTTCCCCAGATGAAAAAGTCCAGTGGAGTTAAGTCTGGCGAACGAGCTGGCCAGTGGAAGGAACCTTGGTTTGCGATCCACTGGTCATGAAAAAGTCTGTTTAGGGCAGTCTTAACAACTTGGACGTTGTGTGCTGGAGCCCCATCGTTTTGATACCAATCACTTTTCCTCCGTATAGACATCAGTATACAGCCCCTAAGTACAATTGTTTTCATAGCACACTTGAACAAATAGTATTTTTGGAATAAAATTGGATTTTTTGAGAAAACGCTTTGATATAGGTATAGGACAGTAAATAGTATTTATAAAGAACAACTAATTTGCCATCAAATTAAACAAAAATATACAGGGTGTTCCATTTAAAATAAGAAAGTTTTTAATGGTTGAATTCTTTCACAATGAGGCTTGAATTGTGACCACCCTGTACATTTTATGCCGAATTTGAAATGTTTTCGAGACTTGATGATCTTCTAGCTATTCGGTGAGAAAAAATTGTTAGTCCAAGCGCTAAGGTAAAAAAATTATATGGATTATTTCATCGTCATGCATTTGCCAAATAATTACAAAAAGTCCAGATATCTCAAAAACTAATAGAGTCTGACGAAAACATTTTCTATAAAATGTGCTTAGTATTTAATGCTTAATCGAAAAAAGTAATAAAAATTACCATGTTGTATTTAAAAAACGAAAGTTGGCAGCTACTTCCGGTATAACCGGAAATGACAGGAACATGTCAATATTTTAGTTATCCCCAAAGTTTCAGGAACCTATATTCAGTAGTTCTCCATAAAGTTCTAATGCACGCTCGTCGTGAATCACCCTGTATAGCGGCGGCTAATTCGCAGTCTAACGTCCTGGCCGGTGGCGTCTTTAAGGGCCACGTCGTTTGAACTGTGAATAAGATGGATTTTTCAATTTTTTTTTAGGTACATCCGAGCGTACCACCGATTTGGACAAGTTAATGGACCAATTACAAACGTTTTACGGTAAACCGGAAAATGCTAAAGAATACGCCATACCATCCGGTGCTATAAAAGTGAGTTAAACGATATTTTTAATATTAAAATAAAAATATTTTTTTCGGTATTTTAGGAAGGTCTCTATTGCGTACAGGTGATTTACGCGGAATACCACAGAGCGCGAATCATGCGCGTGCTCGGCGACGATCCGGAACATGTTCGGGTAAGTTCCCGATGACCACAGAGAAATTTCGGGATCATTTATTCGTCCCTTTTTTTTAGGTTATGTATATCGATTATGGAACGGCATGCAAGGTTCCCATCAAAGGCATGTGTTTTCTGCATAAAGACTTTGCGGCATTGAAGGCGCAAGGAATCCGGTGCCGTCTAGCGAATATTGCTCCTGATACGGCAGGTAATAATAATGATTATAGTAATTATCGATGGCAGGAGATTGTCGGTCCTGCTGCAGGAATACCAATATTTCCGTTCGATTTTTTTTTAGGTCATCCGTGGCCACGTTCCGCTTCGGACCGTTTCAGGACGTTGATCAACCGACGGGATACCAAAATAAAAGTGAGCTACATCGATTGGGACCAGGAGTACGTCTGCGTCTTTCTAGCGGACGTGACCGACAAGGACAACATCGTCTATTTGAACGAGGTGTTGGTGAAGGAGAACCATGCACTGTGGGAGGGACAGGTAAAGAACGGTCGCTGTTATGACGTCGTTAGGGCCAAACGTATGTTGACCGCGTGGAAGCTGGTCGAGATGCGGAAACAGGCGGCTAGAGCGAGGGCGCGTACGACTAATCGCTCCTGATTGGTCGAAATGCATAATACGCCGTCGAGTTTGACGGCGGCGAGTTATACGTTTGTCGTTTCCGCGCCGGCGCGATCGGTATTGTACAGAATGTGATGATTTAGTTAGATTTTTAAACAGGATGTTGTTAGTTTCCGAATTTTAATTATATTGACGTCAAGATAGTTTAGGGGAACCCCCCGTTTTTGAGGAATGTACATAAATATTGAGGCTGTAGTAGTTTTTATTGTATGTAAGTCGCTAGGTAGTAGTTTTGTTGTTTAAAGGGTGAAGACAATGATGTGTCTTCTAGTCACATATCAATTCTGTGTACCGGGTGTCCCACTAAGAACGGCTCTCGGCCGTATCTCTGAAAGTGTTAGTCGTATGGCTCGCGGAAAAATTTTTTAATAGGAAAAGTGATCATAAGAAATTGCTGGAAATTATTTTCAAGTTTCTCAGTCGAGCGCTAGAGGGCGCAACCGTAACGGTAAATCCGTAAAGCTTAGTTTTTTCCAAAGTTGCCGCGTTAAGGTATATTGAAAATGGCATTTTCGTATACTTTAAGGTTTTATGAAGAAAATTTACTTATGACATATTTTTGTCACTTTTAAAATAAAGTGGTGGGGGAAGGTTGAACATTATTTTAAATAAATGCCTACAACTCCGGGATGGCTCAACAGAATTTAGTGAACTTTGTTTTGTTAAAAAGTGGTTCCCTTACTCTATACTTTACTGTACAATATGACTTTTAAAGTAGGCGCTAGAGGGAGCTATTTTACAACTTAACAAACATTGCGCATTTTTTCAAAAATTTTAAATACAACAGTATATTTAATTTTACTTCATCACAAAGATTAATAAAAGCCTAAAAAACTGGCGAAAACCACAACTTGATATTTTTTTTCAAACCGGAGATATTAACAAGAACAAAAATAAACACGGAAAAATATGATTTATTTAATTTTCAACGGTACAGGTTTTTTCAAAAGTCAAATAGGCCTTGGAAAAACAAAATATAATTTAAAATTAGGTGCTTTCAGGTCAAAGTTTTTATTTGACTTTTGAAAAAACCTGTACCGTTGAAACTTAAATATAATCATATTTTTCCGTGTTTATTTTTGTTCTTGTTAATATCTCCGGTTTGAAAAAAGATATCAAGTTGTGGTTTTCGCCAGTTATTTAGGCTTTTATTAATCTTTGTGATGAAGTAAAGTTAAATATACTGTTGTATTTAAAATTTTTGAAAAAATGCTCAATGTCTGTTAAGTTGTAATATAGCTCCCTCTAGCGCCTACTTTAGAAGTCGTATTGTCATAGTTTATACAGTAAAGTATAGAGTAAGGGAACCTCTTTTTAAGAAAACAAAGTTCACTAAATTCTGTTGAGCCATCCCGGAGTTGTAGGCATTTATTTAAAATAATGTTCAACCTTCCCCCACCACTTTATTTTAAAAGTGACAAAAATATGTTATAAGTAAATTTTCTTCATAAAACCTTAAACTATACGAAAATGCTATTTTCAATATACCTTAACGCGGCAACTTTTGAAAAAACTAAGCTTTACGGATTTACCGTTACGGTTGCGCCCTCTAGCGCTCGACTGAGAAACTTGAAAATAATTTCCAGCAATTTCTTATGATCACTTTTCATATTAAAAAATTTTTCCGCAAGCCATACGACTAACACTTTCAGAGATACGGCCGAGAGCCATTCTTAGTGGGACACCCGGTACTTTGTTTTGTTAAAAACGCAACGTTTCGACTGGTAAGCTTCTTCCAGTCGTCTTCAGGGGAATTCTAATGATCTAATAACATACATAAAGTTGCAAATTAGTGAGTTCTGCAACGCTATGTTGCCAAATTTTTAAAATTCCTAAGATATTTGTGCAAAACCGATTTTTTCCGATTTCGTTTTTTTTTGTTTGCCAATTTTCCTTCTCTATAATATAATTTAATTACATTTTCAATTCGACGTTTCGTTTTTTCGCAACCATCATCATCAGCTTTGTTCTTTTAAAGAGTTGTAATGTTTAATTTTATGCTTTATGAAATCCATCCATCATAAATTTGCTATTTTTTTTCTGAATTTATGATCCGATTTGAATGATTTTTTTTGCATTGTAGGTGGGTTCCTTGACAATGTCATAGTTTTCGCTGTTTATCATAAATATTTAATTTTCGGTTTATACTGGGTGTACCAAAAATGCAATGTTTTTTTCCGAAAATTCGCATCACCCTGTGGAGTATATTAGCAACCGCAACATATTGCAGGTGACATTAAACGGTAGGTCCATCTTTTCCCAGCATTTTCTTTTTTGGTTTACGTCATTATCTCTGTTATTAAAGAAGATACACCGTTTTATAGCGTAACATGTTTTTATAGACTTCTATTCAACACATTCATTGTTCAATGTTTTCAAGTAGTTCGTTTCGTATGCCCAGTTGCCCGACGAGTATTTGAATCTTGAAACCTACTTGAAAACATTTAACAATGAATGTGTTGAATATTAAAGTCTATAAAAACATGTTACGCTATAAAACGGCGTATCTCCTTTAATAACAGAGATAATGAAGTAAACCAAAAAAGAAAATGTTGGGGAAAGATGGACCTACCGTTTAATGTCAACTGCAATATGCTTCGCTTGCTACTCCACAGGGTGATACGAATTTTCGGAAAAATACATAGCATTTTTAGTAAACCCAGTATAAATCGAAAATTAAATTTTTATCATAAACAGCGAAAACCATGACATTGTCAAGGAACCCACCTACAATGCAAAAAAAATCATTCAAATCGGATCATAAATTCTGGAAAAAAAATAGCATAAAAAATATGGGAAATTTATGATGTTGCGTTAATTTTGTCCAGGAGTTTATTTTGAATCCAACGGATTCCTTATTGATATACAGGGTTTGTTCGGACCACTCGTCTCTGGACACCCTGTATATTGGTACGCTAAAATTAATATAATAATACAAATCGTAGTAAATGCGGCGTCGCCACATTTAATTGATAATTTATTGTCGAATAATGTATTATACAGGGTGTTCGTGAATGAGCGTCATTCTTTAGATGAGTTTATGGGGTTTACAGGGTGGTGTTGATTTTTCTTGGGATGGTTTTCTCGTCAGACCCGATTAAGGTATGGTTTCGTTAGAACTGCTGGCCGTGACTTCTGGCAGTCACGACCAGCCGTTAACTGCCGAGTACTTTCCCTGCAACTACTGGAAGCCATCGGTAGTCAATTAATTATCTCCGTTGAGAAACGCAGACGTACTGTAGTATCTGTGTATACAGGGTGTCCGCTAATTAATGGGACATGGACGAACCACAGACTCCTTACGTAAAATATTAGGATTCAATTATACTTAGCTATATCCGAAAGTTGATATTAACTGAGATACAGGGTATTAAAGTTAAAACTTCATTTTTTTTTTCTCTAATAACTTCGCAGAAAACCAACTTTTTTACTAAATTTGGCAATTAAAGTTTTTTTAGGACGAGAAATTGATTTTTTTTTATGAAATTTTAATGTACAATGTAGTCTGCGGCATTTTTTTGCACATTTATTAGGTCGTAACTTTTTTGTGCCTCAGTGTATTTAAGTTTTTAATGAAAATAATACTTTTCTCATATTTATTACGTCAATTTCTCGTCCTAAAAAAACCATAATTGCCAAATTTTGTAAAAAACCGTTGGTTTCTGTCAAAGTTATTAGAGAAAAACAAAAATGAAGTTTTAACTTTAACACCCTGTATCTCGGTTAATATCAACTTTCGGCTAGAGGTAAGTATAATTACATCCTTTACGTAAGCAGTCTGTGGGTTTTCCATGTCCCATTAATTAGCGGACACCCTGTATAATCAAATATTTTCTCGTATTTCTAAATTTTTATAATCCTTATCTCGACGGTCGTATAATTGATGAAATGAGCATTTCCTCACGCTCCGCTAAAAAAATGTCGCTACTCATGGCAGAACTGCAACGGTTTCATACCCAATCGAATAACAACATTAAAGGCTTTTACAAGGAAATTTGGTTATAAAATTTACACGCAAGCAGTCACGTCTAGACTGGTCTCGGAGCAGTAGGTACACAGCAGTCGACTGCCAGCCGTTGAACCGTGACGTCGCGGACGTTTTAGGGGAACCACATATTTCATTTTCCTAAAGACCAGCGCTCGACTGCCGGTCAATTCTAACCAAACCATACCTTAAATCCATAGACAAAGGAAGAGAGGGGACGCGTAAAACCAGAAGCTATTTTGTTACCGCCTGGCTGGCTGGCGGATTTAGCAGTGGCGTTACATGAATATTTTCTTAGTATTATCCCAGTACAAAATTATTATTTATGGAATATGGAAGTAATATTTTTATTGAATTGAATTTGTATATTGTGTCCCTTACCGAGTACAAATGTTCTTCTGCTTCTCAATAATTTATGAATGCTTAGTAAATATTAATTTTATTATCCAAAAATATAATTTCATATAGGAAATGTTGTGAAATTTAAATATCTTTCAACTTTAGGGAAAACGTAAAATAAAAACCAAAATTGGTCGATTCAAAATGTAAAAAAACGCAAAAAAATGTAATTACTGGTAGTTTTGAAAATATTGTTGGCACAGCACCTCCAAGTAATCGTACTCTTTCCTCGACTTTATAAAAAAGGACTTCTCAAAATGCTCTGAACAAATCCTGTAGGCAGGAGAAGGTGCCCAATCTCTAAGTCCCATGTTCTGCACCCAAATGTTTGCTTTTTGTGGATCTTTCGGAAATTTAAAAACAATACAACAATGTGTGAGCTTAGCGGTTTAAAATAAGTTTTAACAGGACGCCATCCTTGTGAAACGACCTTCGCCTGAAGTCGTGTTTCTCAAAGACTATGCCCTTCAACGATTCAAGACCAACGTTAATCGCTTTCTTTAAAAAAATAACACTGGTATACATTCGAAATAATATAATGCTTTCACTAATAATTAACCAAAATTAAATAAGAAATAATTTTATTTTGTCAAAATATACAAATCATGCAGGTACGCCATTGAGTGACACACCCTCTCCAAGGCCAATTACCTGGTTCTTATTAGAAATCTTGAATGAAAAGTGCAACAAATCTAGTACAAATTACAAAGAAAGGTAGCTTCAACTATGGGCTTAATCATAGTTTCAAATAATATATACTGCTAAACTTACAAGGGAGATATCTAATATAAAATAAATGCATGCAAAAAATACAATTTGAATATTTACCGATGGCAAGTAATTCCAAGCTTCTTTCGTTCATTACGGCTTTTACAGCTATAGGCACAACAATTCACCATTTTTCTGTAAATAAATTGAATTCTTATAATAGCTCTTCTCACCACAAATCACCAAAATACATGGGGTGCCACCTCGATTGTCTGGCTCCCTATCAATGGCGGCCGATCAATTTTAGGTAACACTTTCTGCGACGGCCCGTAAACCGGAATTATTCGTCCCCTCTCCTCCTTTGTCTATGCTTAAATCAGTTAAATTCAAATTGAAAAATAACGATTAAAAAATATAAGCATGTCATTAAGGAAAATGTTTATTGTGTGCGAATTAGACCTTTTTGTGCGCATAAGTGCAATTTCTTAGACATAATGGTTAAATGCTGAAATGTCATTATTAAAGACTATTTTTTGTTGATAAAAGTTTTTGGTTTTTTTTTTTTTGCTAAAATTCCTTATCCGATCGCTCGTTCGTTGTCGACGCGCTAGTCATATTCCAATTCCGACGACAATCTCTTTAAGAGTGACATTTTCATTATACAAAAAAAAAATTTCGAAAAAATTAACAGGAACCTCAAATTTTTCAGCGTCAAAAGGAACGGTTCGTTCTGTCGAATTTCACGTGCATCGTTCAGAATATCCACCTGTTTCCGACGTTCGTGGAATTGGAGTATGGATGGGCGGCGACGGCGAGCGAAATGTACGCGCTGGCGAACATGCTGGTGCCGCTGCATTTTGCCCTACCGAATTATTTCGAGCTTAAGCCGGAGGTACGTATTCCTTCGCAATTAGCAAGTATATCAGGTAAATATGCATTAGTGTAAGAATTGAATCTCCCTGGTATGCACTACAGATTTTTTTCAATTTCAACGAGTGATTTTTTAGTTTAAAAGGACGCTCACCATTTTATCAAGAATAAAATTTTCCGAGAATTCAATAATAAAAAAGTTTTCCATGTGCAGCTAGACTGATGAGAACAAAAGCATTCGAAACCTTTTGCTTACTATTACAGAAATATTTTTTTTTACATGTGTCCCGAAAGTGCCTCTTTTCATGCACGTTCTCTTCACCGAAAGTGGCGTTTTCCAAGAGAGCGGGCGGGAAAGATTGAAGAAAGAGATTCTTTATTTATATGGCCTCAAAGACTCGGGCACTTGTAAAAAAGTAAATAAAACCAGAGATGCCGAATGCGGGATTTGAACCCGCGACTCTCAGATCACAAGGCGTACGCTATACCACATGGTGGAATGGAATATTAAAATCGCTTATTGGCTGAAATACAGGATATAAATTTATCAATTTGGAACTGGAACCGCCTAACAAATAACGATCTTTCTTCCTATCGGAACAGTTCATATTCATTCGTTCATATTTAATAATAATTCCGTATATTTTGTCCCATTTTTACCCCATCCTGCCCCGGCAGATACCCGAAATAAACTACGACGAAATCATCGAAGAAACGGAGAATTGTTTCACGGAAACCGTCAAGAATCACAGGAAATTCACCTACATGGACCAAGTGGAATTCAATCCGGACATCATGAATCCGCAGCCCATAGATTTCGACGTATTCGCTGACCTCAAAGACGAGATGATGGAATTCTGCCGCAGCGAGAATTTAGAGGGAGCGGGAGGCGGTGGGGTTCAGCCTCGACATACGTCGCCGGAAGAAGATCGGGAGGAAGAATCGTTCTGTGATGTCGTCGAGGAGGTCGCGGCGATGGAAATTGACAGGTGAGTGGCCATGGGAGGTCGATAAAGTAGGAAATTGCTCGCGGTTTAAGGGGGGTGGAACCTTTCACTAGGTGGCACTGTATTCAGCACTAATATAATTTGTGATGAATGTGCAGGTTATATACAGTGTTGCCAGGTATACCGTTTTGAGTGTTCAGCTAGTAATTTCTTTAATATATACAGGGTGTGCCTGCATTTCTTGCTACCGGGTGTTGACAATTTATTTTTAATATCTCCGAAAGTACTTTAGATATTTTTTTCCATTTCGATATAAAACCGCATCGTGACAGTTTGACAAGTTATTCTACCGATCCACCAGAGGCGTCCCCGCAAACATGTCCTCCCATATTTTTACCAAAAAAAGTGGTACGCCCCTGACATTTTTCCATGCGGACGTTTTTTCCTGATTAGCCTGGTGAATTCTACACGAAAGCGATCTCTTGCGTTGTTCTCGTCAGAGGCACCCGTTCTTGATTAAATCAATCAAATACGAATTGTCATTTATCAATGTTAATGATGATTAATTTAATTGTTTTAATTAAGAACTGACGAGACACGCGCTAGAGACCGTTTTTATGTAGAATTGACCAGGCCAATCAGAAAAAATATCCGCATGCAAGAATGTCAGTGGCGTACCACTTGTTTTGTAACAAGTATCGGAGGACATGATTGCAGGGACGCCACTGGTGAATCGATAGAATAACTTTTCTCACTAAAAGTGGCAGTTTTATATTCTATTAGCGCATACCAAAATTGAAAATAATATCTAAAATAATACCGGAGATATTAAAAAATAACTAATAAATATTCCCTCGTAAATGTTCTAAGGAATCACACTCTGAAATATTAGCACGCCATTAAGGAACACCCTGTATATATAATAAAGCTGCTACACACTGTATAAAACGATTTTTTTCGTCAAACACTCGTTTTAGAAAAGATTGTATATTAATCGCGCACGTAAAATACTAATAAATCACCCTGTACATATTCTCAGAGCTTTAAAAGCGTGCGAGCCCCTTCAACTCGTTCGAAAGAACGAGGAACTGACGGACAGCGTCATACATAAACTCGAGCGGTACAGTTTGATGGGCTCGGAACACTCCTCGGACACGGAATCGGTAGCCGGAACGTCCCGGAGCATAGCCGGTTCCATACGAACGGAATGCTCGGAACCGCAGGAAGAGTTGTCGGAACGGGATGGCGCCGATCAATTGTCGACGATTTTGGAGCAAAGGTAAGAATGGAAAATGATTTTTTTTAAGTCTTTTTAGAGCTAATTAACGAGATTTGGAACCTTGTTTGGTATTTTAGATGTTTTAATTAGTTTTGGAAACACTATACAGGGATGTCCCGAATAAGAATATCTTCGGAATTTTGGAATGTTTAACGAGATCTGTGTAGACTGGCATTCTTATGCGGGACACCCTGTATATGACGGTATATATTTTTTTTTAAGCGAAATAGAAACTGAGTCTTTAGGCGCCCGCGAATCGCATAGAACAGCTTTTTCCGGATTGGTCGGCTTAAACAAAAGACAGTCTAGGCCGGAGTTTAACATTTTCGACGACCCGGAGGAGTTCGAGGGAGACGTCGACTCGGACGACTCTGACGTAAGCGGGATCGAGCGCCTCTCGGCAGAGTCGTTCCTCCAAATCGTCGAAAAACGTATTAAGGAGGATTCGAGGGAGGAAATTGAACACGGGGAGCAGACCATCTGTGCTACAGGTATCGTACGAAACTAACTATTGTTCTAAATTGCCATTTATTTACTTACTCAGAGGGGGAGAATGTTGGGGTAAAAATATTTTTTTTTTAGAAAATACCACGACGACATTATGTTCAGACTCGGGAAACCCGTTCCGATTTGACATCGGCCCGGAACTCAATGATCAGGAGCTCCGAGAAGAGTTCATAACGTTCCTGAAAACGCGCAAAGCGAACAGCTGCAACGTGAGCGTCGGCGGTTCCAATTTCGTTCGGAGAGCGAGCGGCGCCTGTCGGTGCGGCAAGCGGGGATGTCCAGGACACGGCGTGAGTGACAGCGAGTTGTTTTTTAAGCGTAAAAGCCGACCGGCTGTCACTCACGCCTCTTGTCTCTTAATTTCAGGACGCAGCAAGTGAGATAGATGTGCCGCTCGAGAGTAACTTACAAGACACCCGGCTCAGTTTCGTTTCGACCCTCAGCTTGAACAATCCGTTTCGCACGTCTTGCGAAGCTGGAGAAAGTACGGATTTGTCGGCAGCTTCTACGGTAAAATTAGCATCTTTTTTTCCCCCGTCTTAAAAGTGACAATTTCTTATTTTCCAGGAATACACCCATGTCGACGACTATTTTACGAAAAACTTGCGTGAAACCGACCGGAGACGGAAAGACGCCGATATTGAGCGGCGTCTGATCAGTTCCGACTCTGAAGGATCAGATTATAAAGTTTTCGTTCCGCGGGGTAGCCATCGGGATCAAACCGTTGGCTCGGAGCAACGGACGCAGCCGAGCAAGTTTCCTCGAGCCGAGACGCCGCCTAGGATGAAGAATAAACACCGAGCCGACGGGATGGCGAATCAAGAAAACGCACGATCCTCGGTTCGGGCTTCTATGGAAGGGAGATGTGTGAATGCGCCCAGGGTGGATACGCCTCCTAGGCTGACGAATCAGGACGGAGGCGACGGAGCACCCAATCGGGAGTGGCAGCGTTCTTGGTCTCAGAGTTCTATGGGAGGTAGAGGAGTCATGAACCCTCCTAGGCTTGATACGCCGCCTAGGATGTTTACGCCCCCAGGTGAGTGCAAAATCGGATATTTTAAAGTTTTTATAATTAACCAATAAATTACTTTTGTTTTCACGTTTTCCTCAGGTCTTCCCCAATGGTCGCACGGCCCTGGCTTCCCGGTTCCCCATTATACCCAGTGGAGTAATGGTGGTCACCAACCCATGCCTGGCACCAACTGCCCACCACCTATGCATGGCCCAAACTACCCACCCATGCATGGCCCAAACTACCCACCCATGCCTGGCCCAAACTACCCACCCATGCCTGGCGCAAGCTACCTACCCATGCCTGGTGCAAACTACCCACCCATGGCTGGCGCAAACTACCCACCCGTGGCTGGCGCGAACTACCCACCCGTGGCTGGCGCGAACTACCCACCCGTGGCTGGCGCGAACTACCCATCCATGCCTGGGGCGATCATCATCCGTCCCAGAGATTCATTGAGGCCTCCGCCTGGGATTACACATCAGGTAAAATTTTTATAAAGATTTCGCAGCTTACTCTTTCGAATGGAAAGGAAGGAAAATTATGGCAAATTTGAGCCCTCTAAGTCAAGCAGTTTTAATTCAACGTGGACATTTTTTTCAGGGTGTCCCACCTAATTTTAATCCATATTTTACTCCTCGTATGGTGTCCACCGGTCCAGGTTACGAGCAGGGGGGGCCGATATATTATCCTCCCCCCAATCAAATGCTGGTACCGCCGCTGGCGACGACAGAAAATGACTTTTATGACAGATACAATAAAAGTATTTTGCAACGCTCGAACGAACCATCCTAAGTATCCAGTGTGTTCCTACTTTAACTACATAGATTAGATTGTGCCATATATTTTTATAAGTCTATTAACGATATTTTTTTCGTTATGTTGTCATAAAATAAAAAACCTGTTCATTTGGTTGTCTAGTCGGAATTCGCTGGATAACCAAACGAAGTAATTAAGAGAAAAACTTACCTTACACAAAGAAGTAGGAAGAAATACGCTCTAACCAGCAAGCTTTGATCAATTTTGACAATGGATAACATAATAGAATAAAAAAGTAACTTCCACTCACAAATAACTTTTTTAATCGTGGACCGTTTCTGATGAAATTCTCGTTAAAACGTAGAAGCATTCGTCTAGATCAGGGGTCAGCAACCTTTTGAGACGGAAGAGCCAAAAGTTATAATTTACACAATTTCTCAGTTCTTAACGGCCGCAATTTGATATCGAAAGAGACACAACTTGACATCGAAAGAGCCGCAGGTTGCCGACCCCTGGTCTAGATTATAACGTGCATTTAGATTTTTGGAAAACATCTGAATGCACGTTATAATCTAGACGAATGCTTCTATGTTTTAACGGGAATTTCATCAAAAACCGCCCAGGATTAAAAGAGTTATTTAAGGTCAAAGTTGATTAAAATTTTTTTCGATAAGAAATGATTCGACCAAAATTAGCTTTGGTTTGCGGCACTAGACTTAAGTTTATATTATGTTTTTTAAGAAATCTCAGCGAACATATGGCTGTGTTTGAATAGAATACCCTTTTATTTAAATTCCTGGACAAAATTAACGCAACATCATAAATTTGCCATATTTTTGAGCTATTTTTTTCTCTCCTGAATTTATGATCCGATTTGAATGATTTTTTTTGCATTGTAGGTTGGTTCCTTAACAATGTCATAGTTTTCGCCGTTTATGATAAAAATTTAATTTTCGATTTATACTGGGTGTACTAAAAATGCTATGTTTTTTTCCGAAAATTCGCATCACCCTGTGGAGTATATTAGCAACCGAAACATATTGCAGTTGACATTAAACGGTAGGTCCATCTTTCCCCCGCATTTTCTTTTTTGGTTTACTTCATTATCTCTGTTATTAAAGGAGATACACCGTTTTATAGCGTAACATGTTTTTATAGACTTTAATAATCAACACATTCATTGTTAAATGTTTTCAAGTAGGTTTCAAGATTAAAATACTCGTCGGGCAACTGGACAAATGAAACGAACGTTTAATAAGCAGTTTCCGAACAGTTTTTATCAGTATGGCGAATTTTATTTGACCTTTGTAACTTTAAAACACAACATCTGCTGACACATCGCTTGCGATGTCAGAAAAAGTCCATAGTTTACTTGAAAACATTTAACAATGAATGTGTTGAATATTAAAGTATATAAAAACATGTTACGCTATAAAACGGTGTATCTCCTTTAATAACAGAGATAATGAAGTAAACCAAAAAAGTAAATGTTGGGGAAAGATGGGCCTACCGTTTAATGTCAACTGCAATATGCTTCGGTTGCTAATATACTCCACAGGGTGATACGAATTTTCGGGAAAAAAACATAGCATTTTTAGTAAACCCAGTATAAATCGAAAATTAAATTTTTATCATAAACAGCGAAAACTATGACATTGTCAAGGAACCAACCTACAATACAAAAAAAATTATTCAAATCGGATTATAAATGTAGAAAAAAAAAATAGCATTATTAAAAATATGGGAAATTTATGATGTTGCGTTAATTTTGTCCAGGAGTTTAGATTAAAACAAAATAGTTTAGGTTTGTTCCAAGAAATGACGTACAGTCCTAGCCATAAAAAAAACTTTAAGGCAAGTGAAAGGTTTTTTTTTGGTCACGACTGTACTGTGTGGATACTAGTTGACTAATTGTACATATTTATGCATCTATGTCGATAGATGATGGTTGTTTTTTTGATATGAGACAAATGTGAGTTTTTTTTTACTTTCTATGAAGTTTAATAGAAGATTACATGTTAAGTTAAAAATAAAAAAATAAAAAGGCCAAATATTTTATTACTTTATTCCACTTGTGCCTTTTAGGGACCTTAGTTTTATAAGAGTACTCTTTTTCATTTAAATGTTACCCAGACGTTTTATGCAAATGTTTCGTTGCCTAGTTTTTGTTTTTTGAATAAAGTTTCTGTTGCTAAAGTATGTGATTGGTGGTTTTATTTTAAAAACTAAATATAGTTTGCACTCGACCTGCAACCGACCGTAATAATGAGGGTTTTTTTATGTTTTGTGTGTTTTTTGTTGCATTGTTTACGATTGAGTAAACCTAAGGAAAACATCAAAAACCACTCGCCGGGGAAACCGGGCGTGAATGTTGTATCTGGATAAGGCACAGTGGCTGCTCGTGACCTATGATAGAGGGGGTTCACAAGTATGGTGAAATTTTTCTAGGCGTTTTAAATGAAGAAAGAAAAACATTAATAAGAAAATGCGTTAGAAAAAACATATTTTTAATTTTGCACAAGGAAATACAACTTTTGGAAAATAAGGAAGGTTTTCCTAGTGTGTATAGCTGTCGGATCTTAACGTCGTCGCATGCAACCCTCGTAACAATATTTATACAGTCCACTACTAATACTACTAAAGCCATCTACGAGCTATCAAGAAAACCGGATGATGTCCAATACTACTACCGCCATCTACGAGTTGTCAAGAAAACCGAATGATGCCTAACACCACTACGCCATCTACGGCTACGTCATTAGGTGCAACCAATACGAGAACAATAGTTAACTGTTTTATGACGAGAACGAATCGAGCCACGAGACTGACAAGTTGGTATTCTTCATATTTTCGGTGTTTTTTAGTTTAAATCCTTAAATAAAATAGTTTAAAATCGTATCGAGTATCATTTATCGAAACACACAACATTTATCGGCCCTACACAATAGTGCTTAAACGTAAAGTCCATTCTTCGGTTCTTAATTGTAGAAAATTGATCAATAACAGCCTCATTAAGTTTGGAATACCCTCTATAAATTTTTTCTCATATATTTGATTTTTAAACTTTCTAATAAAGTCCCTAGATTTACCCTTTGTGGCCTGCGTTAAAGTAATTTCGGGTTTAGGTGTTCCCGCATTTTTCACTTCAATTTTTTGCTCCAAACTCAAAGAGCTAAAGTTATTTCTTAAATAGTCCACCGTCAACTATTCATTTTAACTTAATAAATATTTAATATTAAAATATTAAAACATACACGCTCGAATTTCTAACTAGATGCACGAACAGACAACGCGGTGCACAAAAAAACTGTGCGCCTTTTCCATGTTAAATCGCCATAGCCCCGCTATCCCCCGCCAACTGTTTACTACAGAGAAACTGCACCACTTAATCGCACGTGCGAGCAAGTCTCGTCATTTACCTCGACCGAGGCACGGTTGCCGGATCTATACAGTTTGGTTTGATGCGACGATAAAATATTAGGGAGGGTCGGACTTTATACGATAAATAATATTCAATTAATATAAATTAATGTTTTTATTCGTTTCGGGGTGCACGTGCGCATGTGCTCCTGTGGAATAACTGCCACTGATAAGGCATCGACCCTGCTCGAAGACGGAATTGTTTATGTTTAGTCCCGATCGGAGATCTATGATGACAAACGCCTGTGTTTGAAATCGAAATTATATTAATTAAATTAAATGTAAAACATATCATCTGTGGCAACGCTGTATCGGCGGCGTTTTACTACGGGCGACCATGATTGACGCCGCTTATTGTACAATAAAAAAAACATTAATTACTTTCGCAAAAAATTTATATTAAAATTGCCATTTTAATTGTTTCTTTTAGCTAATCACAGAGTATATAAAATAACATAAAAAGTACGAGACCAAAAGTTTCTTTTAAAATCCTAATAAATATAGTCAAATTTGATATTTTCGAACTCTTTATGTACATAACTGTTCTTGGTAAACTACTGTTTAAATTTAGCTTCTTTTTTTCGCGCACTACTACTTTCACCAGACTCAGTTTTAGTATTTTTAATCTCATTTGATGGGCCGAGATTCCGTCTTATCCACGTCGCCCGCTTCCTGAGAGTCCTCTAGCTGCAAACAGAAATCTTCAGTTACAGAGTCCTCGACTAGCATCATTCTATCTGTGTCTTTCTTCGTGTTCCGTTCTTCTTGTCTCTTAATATCGCACTTCCACGCATCTCTAGCTTCGTTCTCTTCAAGGCTCAAGACGACGTAAACCTCCTCCTTGTTAGTTGTCTTTCTAGTCTTCTTTTCCGTGGACTTCTGAAGAAAATTGAGCAAAGCGTTCGTTTTTTTCGGTATTTCTTCTTCAACATTCTTTCTCGCTTGGACCAGTGAAGACACTTTAATTTTGGGCGGTCTATCTTCGGGAACTTTTCTCGAAAGATGCGACTGATCACATTTTGGTTTTTTAGGTGTCATGTTGTATTCTTCATCATCATCAGAGTCTATTATCCATACAACGTCTGAAGACGGCGTAGTTTCTATTGCTTTCGCACTACTCGATTCTTTTTTAGTCTCGACGGTCTCGGTTCTCACTTCTTTATCAGCATTTTCGCTTGTATGGTTTCCTGCTCTAAAATCTTTAGGTTTCCTCTTTACAGCTATTGGCTTAGCATCAGAATGGTCTGTAACAGCTTGTGTTTCAAAAATCTTTGCTGGACCAGGTACTGGATCTCTAGGTTTCCTCTTTACAGCTATTGGCTTAGCATCAGAATGGTCTGTAACAGCTTGTGTTTCAAAAATCTTTGCTGGACCAGGTACTGGATCTCTAGGTTTCCTCTTTACAGCTATTGGCTTAGCATCAGAATGGTCTGTAACAGCTTGTGTTTCAAAAATCTTTGCTGGACCAGGTACTGGATCTCTAGGTTTCCTCTTTACAGCTATTGGCTTAGCATCAGAATGGTCTGTAACAGCTTGTGTTTCAAAAATCTTTGCTGGACCAGGTACTGGATCTCTAGGTTTCCTCTTTACAGCTATTGGCTTAGCATCAGAATGGTCTGTAACAGCTTGTGTTTCAAAAATCTTTGCTGGACCAGGTACTGGATCTCTAGGTTTCCTCTTTACAGCTATTGGCTTAGCATCAGAATGGTCTGTAACAGCTTGTGTTTCAAAAATCTTTGCTGGACCAGGTACTGGATCTCTAGGTTTCCTCCTTACTTCGATAACCTTTGCATTTGAATGTGGTGCAGAAACAGCTCTATCATCTTGTTTGTTCTGAATATTAGCAGTACTTGTAACTTCCATACGCTTTCTTCGTACTTCTATGGGTTTGATATTGCTACTGCCGCCCTGCTTTTTCGGAACCCTACAGAAAAACTCCCTAATGTTTTCTGACGCCTTGTTGAGCTCCTCAAGCTCTTCTTTGCTTAAAGCTTCAGCTTCGCTATCGGACAAATCTTCTTCACTGTCTTGCCCATTTTCCACTATATCTATACCTCTGGTCTCCTCAAAGTTAGATTGTTTCTCAGTTGGACGACTTGTTTCAATTCCGCTTGTGCCGGCAGTCGGCTCGATACGCTTCGGTTCAAGTCTTCTGGGAATTAAAACATTGATTTTCTGGTCGGCTTTCCTTTTTGGGACTAAAACATTAATTTTCTCTTCTTCGGGTTTGATTATGCCCGGTGTTTTTTTAGTGCTTACTTCGTTTTTCCCTGTAGATATTCTTCTAGGAATTAATCTATTTACAGAAACATCCTTTTTCGCTTCTTTTGGACTTTCAGTGTTAATTTTTTCCCAATTGGCATCTTTAATAGTGTCCTTCTTTCCAGGGGAGTCTAATACATCTTTGACTTCTGTTGTATCAAGTGTTTCTTCGTTCGCCCTCTTCTTTTTCGGTTTCTGCAAAGCCCACTGCTCTAGAAAACTCGGTCTCTTCTTGCTCTCCTCTTTAGGATCATCTTTTACTTGAACTTTCTCTTCTACGCTGATTTCTTTATTATTTGTATCCACATTCTCGTCCTTAGCTAATTCCTCACACCCGCTAACATTCAACGGATTTTCTTCCGCTTCGCCATCAATATTTTCCCATGGTATACCCAATTCGTCCATATCGAATGTTATTAGACTACAAAATCCATCTGTGGAAGACGCTATCAACAACAATCCATCATAAGACCATGTTAAATCAGTCAATCTTGTATAATGTATGTCTTGGAACCTCGCAAAAGGAACAGTCTGCTGTGTATCGTATAGTATGATGTCATGGTCAGTCCCTACAGCAAAAATCATGCGGTACGGTAGTTTTATTAGCGAGTCAGGGCCATCTTCGTGCAGTTGAAATAGAAGGGGGCAACATCGGACTACGGTGCTGCTTTGATGAGGTAGGGGTAGAATAACGGCGGGCCTGAAAATACGTCCTGTTAGAAAGCTGGAGTGCAATAATACGTATGTACTAAGAACTTACGAACTAAAATTGTCTAGTGTAAACACCAGGGTTGCATTCAGTGCATCTTTGCAACCGTCTGGTTCAATGTGCCCGGAAGGTACTATCAACAAAGATCCATCGGGAGTGAAGTGAAGTCTTCGGAAGAAGGATTTGAATGTGTCATCGTGGAAAAACTTAACTTCTTTGTTATAAAGGTAATGTGTATCGGGCACTAAAAAGTTAATCGTATTTAGTGAAATAAAGAAGGTATTCCTTTTACAGATCTTACCAGATAATTTGCCTTTATGTATCCTAGCTTTAATTTGTTTACCAAAAGGATCAAATATTCGGCACATTCTATCTGTACTTATGGTTGCTATTATTTGATTTTTTGGATCCCAGGACACACCCTATAACAACAAACATTATAAGTAAACCATCATCAAGAAAAATACACATAGGACAGACACCCCACAAGTGGACAGGATATTTAACAATTTTATTACCTGTACAAAACCTTTGTGGTCAGCCAGGATATGGTCCATTTTTCCTTTGGTTACATCCCACAAAATAGCAGTGTTATCTACACTACCTGACAAAATCTTCATCGCATCCATGGACCAACAAAGATCGTATACATCTTCCTTATGTCCTCGCATAACTTTATAAACGGTCCATATTTCTTTGTCCCCTGTATCGCCTAAATAAAGTGGATTTCTATTTGTTCACTCCGACAACTAGGACTATGTTACATTTTTATATGTTTATTTAAAGATTTACAAAAATTCTACCTTCAAGTAAGGGAATATTATCAGTTTTTAACTGCCAAACAATAATATTTGCATCATCATCCCCGGAGGCTAAATATTGCCCCGTATTGGACCAACGAACACAGTTCACCGCTTTCTGGTGTCTGGTCAGATCCGATATGACTTCTTGACTTACTGCACCAAAGTCTGTAATATTCATTTGCCATATCTACAAAATATACACGATAAACAATTAAATAACAGAAAAGTTTTGGACTTGCATTGTCTTTATTTGTTATATATCACAACGTTTCAACTGGTAAGTATCTCCAGTCGTCTTCAGGTGAATACTGTTACCAGTATTCCAAAACTTTTCTGTTATTCAAGAAACACCATTGTCTACAACCTTCAAACAGAAACAATTAAATATCTCAATTATATTGTTTATTTTCACCCTAACAGGAGTATCAAACATTTAATAGGTTAATGACTGTTAAAAAAGGCCCCCAAATTGAACCTCAAATTTGCAACTTCTGCTTTACGAAAGTTAATTGTGATAACTGGCAACTTGGTAACCAGGGGCTCTAGTTCTTCGATATTTATTTTTTTCATATTGATAAGGAATAGTAATTGTAATATTTTACTTACAAGAACATGACTATCGCCACCGCCAGAGGCAAGTCTATAAAAATTGCGATATTCAGGGAAAATGTCGATACTAAGAACAGGTTCTCGGTTGTGCCATGAAATTTCTGGTATTGTGCACTTCATTATTACTCTATGGGTTCAAAACACTGTAATTCTTTGCTAAAAAAAACTTTTAAAACTTAATATAAACAACAATGAGACCGATTTGCCGCCAAAACAAACGTCACTCATTGTCATTAAAAGATTGCCAACCATTTCAATCCGGTACCAACGTGAATAGTTTGATACTAGTTTTCCTCTGTGCTCTTGAGCATTTTCCATTTGTAAAAATGCGTACGACTTATTCAAGTGCAATTATTTGCTAATCAATTTTTCGAAAAACCTTTCCTATTTAGTTTCGATGGTAATACTCCGAAATCCGTCTATCCCAGTCCTTCCCTCTGAAACTCCTGGAGATATTTTTCAAATTTGACATCTTTATAGTGTTCTTTATAGTGTCAGACAAATAAAAATTCTGATAAAGACTTTAAATACGTTCAGATGTGTATACTTATTATTAAATAAACCCGTTGAGTTTTCTCTATTGACAAACCAAGCCTGGAAAAGCAGAGAACCTAAAAAACACTCCCCCCGTTTCGTTTTTCTGGCTCCGCTTGCCGCGTCGTCGGTAGAGATGTTAATTTTGGGAAAAGCGAATGGAAAACCGCGAATATAAAAGGTGGATCGTCGCTAATGGAAAAGCAATAAACCTGGACAATAAAAAGAAAAAACAAAACCCGACTTGAGATCAGTAGCGCGCGGAAATGTATTCTACTCGACACCTGACGAACAGAAGCGAGCGCACTTGGTAAAATAACACAAAATACAACGCGAGCAAATTTCCGTTTAAAAATTGAAACTAATTTATTTATTTATTTATTCAGGATAATAAACAGGCAAAGCCCAATAGAGTATCCACATACAATAACTATAATCTATTTACTTTGATAGTGCAGAGAAAATCTCATCATTCTGCATAAAGGGGAATACTGAGCATTATTTGTGTATCTAAAGGGTACACTGAAGAGAGTACCAGATCTAAATTGACGAGGAGAAACATTAAATATAACTTTACTCAACAAATCAGGTGAATCCACCTTATTACAAAGAATTTTACTCAGAAGAACATAACTTCCGACAGTTTCCTTCTATTTTCCAAAGTCATAATTCCAAAATGATGTCTTATAAAACTGCGACGATAGTTATCAAGGTTTGCTTTGACTGAGAGAGTCCTTAGAACATTATTCTGTACTGATTCTAATATATTTATATAAACTGAATAGAAAGGGTTCCAAACAATCGAAGCAAAATTCAATCTGCTATGCACAAAAGCATAATATAAAGCTGAATATGATTTTGGATTTTTGAAATATCTTGCTTGCATATTAATAAAACCTAACATTCGAAAGATCTTACAAACTAATGAATTAATATGGCTATTGAAGATTAGCTTAATGTCAAAAATTACTCCCAAATCCTTCACTTCAGAAACTCGATTCAGCTCAGAATTGCTGATCGAGTAAGTAAATGATATAGGGTCACGATTCCTAGTAAAACAGATTATACAGCATTTTTTTATATTAAGAAATAAGCTATTGCGCTTACAATAGTTTTCAAGGCGGGTCAGATCTTCTTGAATAAGCACACAATCAAGTAGAGTTCTAATTTGTCTATAAAATTTGAGATCATCCGCATATAATAAGAGTTTACAATTAAGAAAACATTTATTGATATCGTTAATATATATAATGAATATCAATGGTCCCAAATGGGAACCCTGCGGAACACCTGATGCGGCAGAGAATGTATTTAGAAGTAAATCCATTTATGATAACCTTAAATTTGCGGTTCCTGAGATAGGAATGAATCCAAGTTAAAAAAGGGCCATCTACACCGACGGCTCTAAGTTTATTCACAGATGATTAACTTTATCAAACGCTTTACTGAAGTCGGTGTAGATTGAATCTATTTGAGTGCGCTTATCAAGATTTACTTTCATATCTTCTGTGTAAGTTAAAAGATTACTTTTGAGGGTGCGCACAACCGCGAACATAAAATCGCCACCGGATTGGACAATAAAAGACCTCATTCTATAGTTCTCCCCCCGATCCATGAAAAATTATTCTACGTCTATGGTGACGCCTGGCGACCTGCTTGTATTACCTTGTGAAAACAGTTATACGAAAAGACCGCCTTGGGCCATAGAAAAACCATCTCGTGGGTTGTTATCGTGTTATTTTTCTCTCTGTACTGCAGAGCCAGCAAAGGCAGGAAACGCGCATAAAGTAAAACGTCGGGAATGGGAAATGTTTTAACGCGGTTTTTCTCTGTACGGTGATTTTTATTTTCAAGTAGAAGAACCGCAAAATGACACTATTAGTATATGGATGGCTTAGGTATTATATTTAAATGGGTGTATGTCCTCTAGAACAGGCCTACATACTTTTTTTTTAATTGAGATCTAAATACTATTGGTAAAAACCCATAACGTTACCCCACGGTTGTCACCTGCTACGCGATGCAAATCTGTTTTCAGTTAACAAGAGTTAACAGTAACATGTAAGTCAGTAGCCTAGCAGTGATGTCAGATCACAACGTCCTTGGTTGTTGGAAACTGTTGCTCTACCGAGTGTGTTTTGATGTGTGTAAATATGACAACACCGGCCAATATTCTGATGTCCTTTGAGATTCGCCCACCACGACCGTTTGTTTATATACCTCTCTCTTTCTTTCTCCAGTGCCTACCACGTGATTTTTCGGATTTCACATTCGATGGCTTATCTCGCACATTAATTCAAAACGCCATTTATGGTTATTTTCAATTTGTTTTTATCTCAGGGTTTGCAGGTTTAAATACAGGGTGTTATGGAAATGACGTGTTATATTTAAACCGGCAATTCCTGAGATGAAAACAAATTGAAGAAAAATATCCAAAAATGGCGCTTTAATTTAATATGCCCATGTACATGACCTTATGTCAAACCAAAAATGACCACGTGGTGCCCCTGTCAGGAAGGTAAACAAAGCAACATATGGCGAAAAACATCACTGAATCTTGAACAGTGTTGTCATATCTTCAGGGTAAACTCGTTAGAAAGTCAATAACCGTTTGACAGATTTCAAGTTGTTTATTTTTCAGGGTACATTATTATAAACTTTTACGTTCAGTTCGCTGGGAAACAATCTCTGATTTATAAACTTGAACTGACTCGAACGAACCGCCACGGAGTTTATAAATGGTCAGGTATGTTCTCATTTATTCAATTCGAACGACACCCGTCAGATCTGGACAACTTGAAAGTTTATAAATGCCACTTACCCTTTAGAAAAAAAATGCAATTTTATTTACCTTTTCGGACTTATTTAAAACCAACTTAATTTATAAAAAACACCAACTAAGTACTCACATCACAAAATCACATTAGTTTTCGCGTCACAACACATCTAAGTACCGTTCAATCTGAATTAGTATTTTAAAGTGCTACTGTGTAGACAAAAATACGCCCTTATTGTCTGGGAAATAATGTATTTAACATCTAAAAATTTTAAAAATAAATAACACGTTGGTTCTCTCGATCGATATCGGCCGGCTTCTTTAAACAGCTGATTGTGGACAATCGGGCTAATATTTAAAAATACAGCGTTGCCGCTTTCGATGTTTTATAAGCGACTATCATAAATTGCCGAATTTCCTTCTATAATATTACTTTCCTGTATAATTATAGTCTCGGAAATGGCAACCGCGCTGGATCTACTAGCGGAGAGTTCTCGGAAAGAAAGTTCGACGACTGGTCCGACGATGGACTAGACCATTATCTCAAAGGGTAGTTCCTGTCAATTGTTAACATAATTGTTTCATTTTATCTTTAGTAAAGGGTTAATGGCCCATAGAAATTAGCGTTTTTATTATTTCTATTGCGAAATAATTAAGTGCTCTTGTTCTATGTGTGTTATTGTAAAGTGTAATTATGCGTTAGTGTTGGGGTTTAGTGATAAGCTTATTATGCACTCCCACACTATCATCAGGGCACGTGATGAGCATAAAGTTTTTCCCATAGAAAAAATAACTGAAAGTGTCTGTGCCCTGGATTCCTTAATCGCGTCCTGGATTTACTTTCTAAGTAAGCTAAATATTTATTTTTATAAGAAACTAAAGTTTTACACTTTTAAACATTTTGGCAACATTATGCCTGAACATCTGTTGATTACCCAGCTGGGCAATGTAATATGTTCATATATGAATGTGCCGAGGAGTTGTGTGTGGGTTTAGGGGTGAATTACCCCACTTTTTAAACGTTCGATTTGAAAAAAAATTATGTAGCGCTTCTCTAGGACACCCCAGGAGTCACCCATTTAAATATAATACGCCATTTCCATAACACAATGTATAGAGTATTAAAAGTATATTTTGGTTGAAAGTCGCGCCAAAAGTACGTGCAAAAAATACCTACTTCTCCCACGCTTAAAGAAAAAATAATAATCGTTGGGCCCTTTACTATCGAAAAACTGTTTTCCCCAGTTCAACTACCGGAAAATAACACGCGCGATCGTCGATTGTTTATCGTCGGACTAGCGGATCACGTGACATAACAACCTCTCGATAGGCCGCAGGTCATCGGCTGCGGCACGTACGTCGGATTAGCCCCCGCGTCGGGGCTCGGGGGGCTAAAAATTGACCCCCGTCCGCAATAATCCACGATAAACATTGGTAAATTGCGCCGCTATTATTTTAGCCCTAGTGCGACAACTTTCGCGTGTAATAGAGGGTGTGTCCTTAATGACTAACATTTTGGACATCTTTTCTGATTAGCCCGGTCAATTCTACATGAAAACGGATTCCTAGAAAAATTTGCTGCACTTTTTGACCAGAAATTGTATGATCTGTCCGGATCTTTATGAATAATACGTCTGCTCCTGATGACCAGCACCCACTCATTAATAATCCGGCATTATTTCTGCTCCTCGAGGCCCACGGCGGACGCATGAGTCAATGGGAATCAGCCAGGTGTCGCCTACATACGCCCGTAACTTCCTGATCCTTTACTGATGCGTAATCCTGAAGATGTAATTTCTAGTAGATTAATAGTGATACGGGGGAGAGATGCTTACCGAGGGTGGTGTGCAGAGACGGTTGCAGGAAAAACGGGATTAGAAATAAGAGCAATAATTTGTATTTTGGTATACGTGGGTACGACTAGAAGCATTCGAGATGTGGTCATATGGAAAGATCTTAAGAATAAGTTGAGTAGACATGGTAACACACAGAGCAAGCAAGCGGGTGGCACGGAAAAGGGTCGGGTTTTCGCCTTTTGCTTCGTTTCAAACAAAGTTTCAGGATTTTCAGCAAGAAAAATAATAACTACAGGGTGTTATGGAAATGACGTATTATATTTAAATGTTTGACTCCTGGGGTGTCCTAGAGAAGCGCTACATATTTTTTTTTAAATCGAACGTTTAAAAAGTGGGATAATTCACCCCTAAACCCACACACAACTCCTCGGCACAGTCATATATGAACATATTACATTGCCCAGCTGATTAATCAACAGATGTTCAAGCACAATGTTGTCAAAATGTTTAAAAGTGTAAAACTTTCGTTTGCTTATAAAAATTAATATTTAGCTTACTTAGAAAGTAAATCCAGGACGCGATTAAGGAATCCAGGGCACAGACACTTTCAGTTCTTTTTTCTATGGGAAAAACTGTATGCTCATCACGTGTCCTGATGATAGTGTGGGAGTGCATAATAAGCTTATCACTAAACCCCAACACTAACGCATAATTATACTTTATAATAACTCACATAGAACAAAGAGCACTTAATCATTTCGCAATAGAAATAATAAAAACGCTAATTTCTATGGGCCATTAACCCTTTACTAAAGATAAAATCAAACAATTATGTTAACAATTGACAGGAACTACCCTTCATTGAAATAATGGTCTAGTCCGTCTTCGGACCAGTCGTAGAACTTTCTTTCCGAGACATCTCCGCTCTCTAGAGCCAGCGCGGTTACCATTTCCGAGACTATAATTATACAGGAAAATAATATTATAGAAGGAAATTCGGCAATTTATGATAGTCGCTTATAAAACATCGAAAGTGGCAACGCTGTATTTATATTAGCCCGATTGCCACAATCAGCTGTTTAAAGAAGCAGGCCGATATCGATCGAGAGAACCAACGTGTTATTTATTTTTAAAATTTTTTAGATGTTAAATACATTATTTTCCAGATCACTCAGACAATAAGGGCGTATTTTTGTCTACACAGTAGTACTTTAAAATACTAATTCAGATTGAATGATACTTAGATGTGTTATGTGATTTTATTGTGCTGGTTTGTTTTTGTTCAAGTTACCTAGGTACTTGGTGTTTTTTTATAAATTTTTTATTATTATTATTAAAAACTCCGCGGCGGTTCGTTCGAGTCAGTTCAAGTTTATAAATCAGAGATTGTTTCCTAACGAACTGAACTGAACGTAAAAGTTTATAATAATGTACCCTGAAAAATAAACAACTTGCAATCTGTCAAACGGTTATTGACTTTCTAAAGAGTTTACCCTGAAGATATGACAACACTGTTGACATATGTTGCTCTGTTTACCTTCCTGACAGGGGCACCACGTGGTCATTTTTGGTTTGGTACATAAGGTCATGTACAGGGTATATTAAATTAAAGCGCCATTTTTGGATAGTTTTCTTCAATTTGTTTTCATCTCAGGAATTGCCGGTTTAAATATAATACGTCATTTCCATAACACATAGTGTTATTCGGAATATAGCGAAAAGAGAATCTGATATTAACCGAAATTTATTTTACACCTTGTTACGTTAGCTTTAGAGTTTTCTAAAATACAAGCGCTCTAATTGTCTTATGAACCGTGAATTTTATAATACTTTTTCTATTTGGGTCTTTAAAGTCAGAAAAACTTTAAAATATATAGTCGATTTTTTCCATTTGAATTAATATTTTCATTTTGGGTTGGCAATACTTTTACAATTTAATAAAATGTTACAGGTATCACATATGCCATGATAGAAACAATTGAACTTAACAACCTTCTTCCCATCCGTCATAATGAAAAATAAATATACCTATTATTAAAGTTAATAAAAATGAGTCAGGAAGAAAGTTGTCCGCCGGAAATACGAGAAATTGCAGAAAATAATCTAGAAAAACTTTTAAAAAGAATATGCAAAACTTTGAGTTATGGTACGAGCAGAACAAAGTTCAAAATATTGAACAAAATAATAAATAATACTATTGAACAAAATATTGTGTCGACACAGAATCGGACAGAAATTATCAATTAATGCCCAGGAAATGTATACAGTAACTATAAATATATAAAGTAATATGTATAATACTATATTGAATTAAAAATAAAAATAGTACTTTATTGAATAAAACTTTAGAAATAGGGCATAAACTGGAAGATATTTCTATTATTTTTAGGTTATGTTGTTTTATAGTGGTAACTAGAAATTAGTTGACGGACACCATCAGTATGTTATATATTTCCGAGTATAGGTACTATTTCAAATAAATATCTAGTAAAAATGATCTATTTGCAAGGTTAGTATTTTCAAGTATTCTATAAGAATTTTTTATCGAATCCATGATGCCTAGAAAACTAGAGTGCCACTCTTTGAACTACGCTCTCGAGCGACGCAAAGGATGGAAATATTAATCCCCTGCCACTGCACCGATCTCGATTTTAGAGGCCTCAAGCGTCGCGCTGTTGCATTCCCCGCACTCTGCGTGACTTGCGATTGAAAATATTTAATAACTTCCGTACTAAAAGAGGTACCACTTTTCGTAAAATGGGCTCTGTAAGAGGATAATTGCCTAGAAAATGGAAATGTTGCGCAACCTTTTCGAAAGTAATTCCACGAACATGACTTTTCAATTATGAAAATAATTAATATTTTAGACACGAGTCGACAATGCGTCGAAAGTTTTACTTCTCTCCTGTTTGACAATGGCGCTGCCGCATTTAAATAATGACGTCGCGTCTCACAAAGTGTCACTTTGCTGTCGCTTAATGGAACGCTCGCAGATCGAGGAGGCGAGCCCGCCAACTAAGTGCCACATTTGCTCTAACCATCAACGAACGAAATCGTAGATAGAGAATTTTAGACGGCTCGATTATTTTTGCTTACTTAAAACGCACTCTCTAGAAAGCGCAACTATCATTCTGCTAATAAAATGTTTCTCTACCGTGCCATCAGAGGAAACTTGACCGGGAATTCAAATTTGATTTTTGGCAGATCTTTTTTATTTTGACAGTTATTGATTGATTGACGGATTTCTCTCAGACACCTTCACCATCAATGCCGGTGTTCCTCAAGGGTCCATATTGTCTCCCACTCTCTTCTTACTCTACATTAACGACCCTCTAGTGAAAACTAAATATCCGATATTTAGTTTTGCTGAAAATTACCCTCATACATTAAGCTAGAGGTGTTGTTTCCGATTGATTACATCGAAAACAACCCCTCTAGCTATCGAAAACAACCCGCCAAGTTTTTATTGTTTATTGACAAAGATAATGACACTTTTTGACGTTTAAAAAAATAAATCTTATTTTCCAGCTACAAACTCAAATATTAAATATTATTACAATTGCGTTATTAATAATTACTAATTTTTTTAGTTCTTTATTTAAAAGTTGTAATATAAAGTTGTTTTAACCATTATTCGAGTAATTTTCTCCCTAAATTACACTCGTGCATAAAAATTCTCAGATAATTTTGCATTTAAGCGTATTTCCTTTGAAAAACAACATTCGTTCATTTTCAAATTTTGTAAAATAGCCCTCGCCAAAATATGAAAATGAACTCTTGTTGTTTTTAGGCAATACGCTTTCATGCAAAATTATCGAAAATTTTTAGGCACTAGTGTAATTACCTCCGAAGATAGCACACTTATCTCATCTTTCTCTTTGAATGCGCAAACATCGCCTGCCGACGCACATCTTCGCAGACAGCATGAAGTATCACGCCTTAACAAAGACCTGGAAGAAATTTTGGCTTGGGGTGACAGTAACCAAGTCGAATTTAACGCTAAAAAAAAACAGGCAGCAGTTTTCTCTAAAAAGGTTCACATTACAGAACCGGAAATAGTCATGGCCGGACACGCAATCCCACTGGCGTCATCTATTAATTTGCTGGGAGTAATCTGGGAGGAAATATGTCTTGAAATAACCACGTTGTGGCAATCGCCAAGATAGCTTCTCAGAAGCTTGGAGTAGGTACTCTTCCGAACCAGAAAGTTGTACACACCTCAACAACTTTTGACACTATACAAAGCCAAGATTCGACCATCACTAGAGTACTGCTCTCATGTCTGGAGCTCTGTACCCAAACATACTCTTCGGCTACTGGATTCCATCGAAAGGAGGGCTATTCGTCTGATCGGAGACCACGAGCTGACGAAGAACCTGGACAGCCTGGAACATCGACGACAGGTTGGGGATTTGACTCTCTTTTACAAATATTTTCATGGAAGGTGCTCGGCTGACCTTGCCCTCTTAATCCCGCCCAGAGCGACGAAGAGCAGAAACACACGACGAACCACTGCCGCCCACCCATACGTGGTTAAGCTTAGTACTCCTCGAACTTCATTATTTAAAAATTCTTTCATCTGGAGGACTTCATCCATGTGGAACGACCTTCCTGAGGTCGTTTTTCCCAACGAATATAACCTCCAACGATTCAAAACCTACGTGAATCGCTTTTTGCGCACACGCACCACTCCTGGAGTGCCCTAAAGGATTTTTCCTATAGTGCTTGTGTTTGACCATAAAAAAAATCACATATATTAATAAAAAAGGAGATTCTTTGAAAATCTTTAACACTCTGTATCTCAAAAGTTAAGACGTTTAGAACATATGGTCATATGAAGTTTTTTCTGAAAATGGACTAATATTAACTTGCTATAAAGAAACACCTTGTATAATTATCACCTGTATGGCTGCTAGTTTGTTCGGGTTTGTTCGTTTGTTTGATCATAAAAAAAAAGAAAAAAAAAAAATTGGAAAACAGGTCTTGTCATTTTAAAGACAAAAGAATAGCTAATAAAGGTACTCGTTATGCGAGTCGATAAACCACATGGTTTAGACGCAAAACTGTCTATAACACGTTCTGGTTAGCCCAGTAAAATCAGTTTTTCGAACGGAAGAAATAAACAAGTATTGAGCTTTCGCAATATCGATATCGATCTATAAAATACAACATCGTTGGCATTTTACATTGTCCCTAAGAAGAGCAATCTAATGATGTCTCCGGGATTACTCCGGGACTATAGAGCCAGGCAATATAGGTATAAGAGGTTCGCGTCTCACTTCAGGTGACAAATGAAAGCGCCTAACTTTTCAATGGAGAAGCGGGCTTCTCTCGGATGAACTATTTCCAAGGAAAACGCTGACTAATGCGTACCTTAATTTAGTCGTTTGTTGTATGTTTTTCCACCTAATGATAAGTATTATTTAACTCTGGATTTAGGCTAGGGGGGAGACGTGTTGTTTCTAGGGAAGATGCAGAGGAGGAGGGGAGGGTTTCGATTGTATTGTTAGTATTTGTTCAGACTGAACCGAATTGGCACTGAGGATTTTACGTCTAGTTGCTCCTAGTTGGCTATGACGGCGTTGAAAAACAAATGGTAATTGAAAGCTTCATACATTTATTTGACTATTTTTCAACGCTGTCAGAGCCACCTAGGAGTAACTGAGCTTAAAATCCGCAGCAAAATCGCCAAATAAAAATAGTAAATTGGCAAAATTTCGAAAACTACAAACTTTTGGATTCGTACCGAACATTCCACTGGTTCACTGTAGTCGGCCGTGCAAAATCAGAGATTCCAAAACAAAATGATCTAAATTATGTTTATTTTTCAATCAATCAATCAATTGGGAATCAATTTATGTTGCAATAAAGTAATATTTTGATATTTGAACGTAAATGTTTCGTGAACAGTTGAAGATAGCTTTAGGACATTATACATGAAACATGAGTAGAATTTTTCGGAGAATCTGAAAATGCAATGTTTCCATTTAAGGCAAAAAATATTTTTTCTGTCACACTTATACCTACATTTTATGTCAAGATATGCGCAATACGAAAACAAAATCGCCGGATTCGAGCGTTGTTCCGAAAACTCACCCATTTAATTTGTATTCAATTTATCCGTTATTAAATCACAACCCTGAATATTAAAAATGTTAAAAAATAAATGTCAATGTTAATTCATATTGTTTGAACGCCCTGCCGTGTCGGGGATAAAATTTAACACCGGCAAAACTTAAATCAAACGTAAAGGCCGTATTACACTTGGCAATTTTTATGGCGCCAGCAATGGCAATTATAATTCAAGGATTCAGGCGCAGTACACCGTTCTCCGTACTACAGTCAGAAATTCTACTCTTCTGACAATTAAAATGACACGGATTCATGCGCAGTACACCGTTCCCGATCAGCTGTCTCTCATTACCAGAAATGGGGCAGGCGCCATTTTAATTGCCCTTGCCGGCGCAATTGGGTAGACATGGATTATTCTGTTATTTTTAACTGTTTATTATTTGGCCGAACCAGGTATGAACAGGTAATGGCCATTTAAACCCACTGGTACTTAAATTAGCAGTTTACATTCTTTATTAAACTTATGGACTGCTAATTCAGCAACTTTTTGCACCTCCTATTTGTAAATAGCAGTAGCTGCTTTAACTGGTAATCAAAACGATCAGGTTTGCACATCTCTAATTCTTGGGATATTTTAGGGATTTCGACAGTACCCACTGCTGTTCTGACCGTTGACAATGCTCCAGCTGATCGAAAACGGTTTACTGCGCATGAATACGTGCCATTATAATTGCCGGCGCAAGAGAAAAAATTGCCTAGTCTAATACGGCCTTAAGAAATTTTCGATTTTAAATAAACTACAAATTCAAAAATAAAAAATAAATTGACACAAACGCGCGCGAATTCGAACCCGTGTAAAATCCAGAGCTTACGGGTGTTAATGCCTTTTGGCAATTTTGCAACAAATCCATAGAGGGCCCACGTCCCGCTTGATCTACATAAAAATACACATGCAGAGAGCGATGCATTTGAATAGAGGATTTAGCTCTAGATCGAGTTCGAAAAAATGAATAAAAACGTTTGAAAAAGCTCTATTGTAAGTGTAAAGACATATGCTAAAGAGCTGCGTTTAATCACAGGTTGCCAAGCAGGCACTATTTTATGCGAACTTTTAGCCAAATACAGGGTGTTATGGAAATGACGTATTATAGTTAAATAATACCAGGACGCGATTAAGGAATCCAGGGCACAGATACTTTCAATTCTTTTTTCTATGGGAAAAACTTTATGCTCATCACGTGTCCTGATGATAGTTTGGGAGTGCATAATAAGCTTATCACTAAACCCCAACACTAACGCATATTACACTTTACAATAACACACATAGAACAAGAGCACTTAATCATTTCGCAATATAAATAATAAAAATGCTAATTTCTATGGGCCATTAATCATTTACTAAAGATAAAATGAAACAATTATGTTAACAATTGACAGGAACTACCCTTTGAAATAATGGTCTAGTCCATCTTCAGACCAGTCGTCGAACTTTCTTTCCGAGAACTCTCCGCTACTAGAGCCAGCGCGGTTGCCATTTCCGAGACTATAATTATAGAGGAAAGTAATATTATAGAAGAAAATTTGGCAATTTATAATAGTCGCTTATAAAACATCGAAAGTGGCAACGCTGTATTTTTAAATATTAGCCCGATTGTCCACAATCAGCTGTTTAAAGAAGCCGCCCGATATCGATCGAGAGAACCAACGTGTTATTTATTTTAAAAATTTTTAGATGTTAAATACATTATTTCCCACACAATAAGGGTGTATTTTTGTCTACACAGTAGCACTTTAAAATACTAATTCAGATTGAATGGTACTTAGATGTGTTATGACGCGAAAACTAATGTGATTTTGTGATGTGAGTACTTGGTGTTTTTCATAAATTAAGTTGGTTTTATATAAGTCCGAAAAGGTAAATAAAATTGCGTTTTTTTCTAAAGGGTAAGTGGCATTTATAAACTGACAGGTGTCGTTCGAATTGAACAAATGAGAACATACCTGACCATTTATAAACTCCGCGGCGCTTCGTTCGAGCCAGTTCAAGTTTATAAATCAGAGATTGTTTCCCAGCGAACTGAACGTAAAAGTTCAGGTAATGTACCCTGAAAAATAAACAACTTGAAATCTGTCAAACGGTTATTGACTTTCTAAAGAGTTTACCATCAAGATATGACAACACTGTTCAAGACTCACTGCCATATGTTGCTGTGTTTACCTTCCGAACAGGGGCACCACGTGGTAATTTTTGGTTTGACATAAGGTCAAGTACAGACCGCATATTAAATTAAACCACCATTTTTTAATACTTTTCTTCAATTTGTTTTCACCTCAGGAATTGTCGGTTTAAATTTATTTTTTTTTCATAACACCCTGTATACTTAGTTTTTTCCAATCTAAAACTGGATTCGTAAAGTTAAAGGATTGGAAAACGATATGAAACAATTGTTTTAAAAAAATAATGTTATAAGAATAATAATAACAATTCCAAATATGAACAATTCTCAAATTCTTGTCACAGATCTTCCTGAAACTTGTTGATACCCCAATCGACATATCAGACAATCTAAATATCAATAAATTAACTAAAAAACTTTATTATTAACGGCTAAAACGTCACGAAAAGAAATATTGATCAGCTGATGACTCTTGTCTCTTTCTAACCTGCGAAAAAGCGGCATATTTTTTAATTAAATTGATGCAACATAGATGGCTCTGATTGCTAATTTGGGATTGTTTAGGATCCTCATCTTAATATACAGTGCCTGAAATAAAACATTACGGTAAGGGCGAATTAAAATCGCTTGCCGTGAGTGGGCTTATTTCTTTTAAAAGTTGTTCAAAAAGACTTGTCTAAACAAAAAAAAATACAAATAGGTAATATTGCAGAAAAAACATTTTTTTCCTTGGGAACAAACTCGAACAAACCCTGCATATTTCAAACAAAGCATCATGTTGATATTGAAACTACTCGTATTTATCTTATTTTTGTGTAAAGAACTATATACGAGCATGTTTTTTGAAACACCCTCTATAGTAAAAACAAATCTAAAATCTGACAATTAAAATTTCCTTTAAAAAAATATCGATCATTATGATGGGAATTTAAACGTGCCCGAAAGTTGATAAGGGTAGCTTTTCACTGTTTGCCACCGTGCCACCGATGTTTTGATAAATTTAAACCCTTCCGATGGTTCGAGAGCCTTTTTAATTTAAAAATTAATGATGAAAAATCAGAAAATAAACCTTTGAAAACTGGATGAACAAATTTGTATTTTAGTTTTTAACGTTGACTGTTTGTTATTTTCGCTTAGGGATTTTAGTTGTACCGTCAGGTATGTGTGGCAATCTGGCAATTAAATAATGATCGTATACAAAAATATTACAAACAACAGATAGAAAAATGTACATTTCTAGCCTGAGCAACGACTGCAAACAGTCTTTCCCACCTCTTTCGGTCATTATTGCAGCATAGCCAGATTGACATATTTATCGCAAAGGTATCATGCAGAAGCTCAATTAAAATTTTGTTAATTTGGCAAATACAACTGGTTTAAGGTTAATCCGCATTTGCTCTTAAAATAATTATTTCCCAATAATTTTACTATAATCTGTGAAAAGGCGATGATTTAAAAAAAAATTATTATACTTAAAAGTATCAAACGAATCTAGAACTAATCCAACTGCACTCTGGCAACATCTATTTCTATTTTACAACTGCGCTACGACCCAGGAGCCAAAATATGAATGAATACTAATCTCGTAAACATTACAACGTTGGCACTGTGATCTAACGGATTGTTTATATATTTTGGTTGATTTGAGGCTTGTTTGTGATTATTGGTGAAAAATCGTCTTTATTTTCTTTTTTTTTAATTTTATTTATTTTTTATTTCATTTCATTAATATCCATTATAACAACAATATAAGTTAATTAGATTAGTTTTATGTTAGATAATATGATAGTATTTTAATAAGCACCTAGATATAAAACATCTGTATGTGCTGTGTTGCTACACAGGTTTTTATTTAAAATAATAACATTATTTATGTACAATTTAAGAAATTTGAGAGAGTATATCCTAATAAAAAGTCTCAGTTTACACAAAAAAGTCATAGTTTACTAATTTATAACATTAATCACCAAACCCACACACAGACGATATGTCTGCCAATACACAACAAATTATAAACAATCATGGCGCATCCATGTGTATTTCGCAAAAGAGTGGATCATTTAAATAAGGATTTATCTTTTTATCGGTAAGTATGGTTATGTTTTAATATTTAACCATCCGATATAACCAGACTTCAACATTGTTGCCATTCAGCCGACAAATATGTAGTTCTCTCTTCCACCCACTACTGATTTTCAATAACATTTCAAACAATCCCAGCTTCGCGTTCCAAAAGTTTTATGAATGGATTATGGATATCTGTAGTTTACAATAACTTTGATCGTATACGAAAAATTGCGTTATAAAAAGAATAATGAATTTTAAGCTACTTACATATTTGGCATACTGATGTTAGAATGGCAACATACAGTTGATCCAGGGAAAGACTGCACTTGCGTCATCACCTGTAACAATATGATTCAAATCGAGATTATAGAGATCAAATAAGACAACACCACGCCAGAGCTACAAGAACTTCTCTACCAAAGTAAAAAATGAAATGATACTTGATGTATTATACCTATTTTAATTATATATACAATTGGTGTTCCTCAGGGAACGGTTTTGGGCCCGATCCTCTTCATCATTTATCTTAATGCTCTGTTATCAGAAAATATAGGAGGTACAGTTATACCGTATGTTGACGACACGACTGTAATATTTACTAGTAAACATTGGGTTTGTTCGGGTTTGTTCGGGTTTCGAAGTGAAAAATAAGACAATAGAAGGTTTTAAATTGGTTAAGAGTTGATCGGAAACTTATAAACTATCAATCAATCTAAATAAAACAAATTACATAGCTTTTTCATTAACAAGGACTGGTCATCCAAATTTTACAGATATTACTATAGGTAATGATAGAATTGCTGAAGTAACCCACACAAAATATCTTGGTGTGCTGGTAGATCAATTTATAAAGTGGTGTCCACATATTGACTATGTTTCTAATAAAATACGTAGACTCATACACAAATTTTATATATTAAGGGAATTTCTAAATGAGAAAACATCGGTGATGGTTTATAAAGCATTTGTGGAGTTGGATAACAAAAATATTATCTATTTATCTGATATACAGTGAGTCCCAGAAGAAATGTCTAAATTCATTTAAAATTCAGCGGTAAGTTTTTTCAAAAAACGCTCGTACCCGTCGATTTTGATTTTTTAATTTTTTTTTGTGGTAATTTCATGTATACAGGGTAGCTCAAAAATAAGTTACGACCATCAACTTCATTTTTTCAAATGAAAACATATATTTTTTATTTCATTTTTGAATTTTGCATTGAATTCTAAGCATGTTTCATGTACCATGTCCTATACATATACTCAACAGTTATTGAAAAAATTAGGATTGAACATATCATTTAGGGAATCCAACGATCTATCAAATCTTCTGGCAATATGGCATTTTGGGCTCCATAATAAGTAACAGTGTACTGTCTCACTGTCACCGTTTATTTCCATAGAAACTGTATGACAATTTTATTTCAAATAAGTATAATTATTGTCAAGCGTAGTTTCAAAGTTGCGGTTTTCACAATAATGGTGAAGTTAACGGAACGGGAAAAAATTGAAATTCTATGCATGGTTGGGTTTGGTGATAAAGCACGTACTCAAATAGAAACAGCCCAATTATTTAATGAAATCCATCCTGATCGTCCTCCCATATGTCAAAAGATGGTGAGTAGAATAGAGGCTAAGTTTAGAGAATTCGGTCATGTTAGAGATTTGCCTAAATCTGGTCGTCCTACTCGAGATGAAAATGAACAACTTGACGTTTTTCTTTCCTTGGAAGAAAATCCATGTACTCCCCTGTCGCACATTGGGGCCGATTTACACATGCCGAAATCTGTTGTTCACCGAGTAGTTCAAAAGCACAAATATCACCCATACAAAGTTATTCCAGTGCACGAGTTATTTGAAGATGATTTCAGGCGAAGTGAGTTTTGCGGACGCATGCAAAATATGTGCAATCTAGATAATAATTTAGTAAAAAATATTATTTTTTCGGATGAAGCTACGTTCTATTTGAATGGTAATGTGAACAAACAAAATTGTCGATATTGGGCAACAGAAAATCCGCATTGGATGATTGAGGTTCACAGCCAGTACCCTAAGAAAATAAATGTTTGGTGTGGAATCGTACGCGAAAGAGTAATTGGTCCATTTTTCTTTGAACAGTCTTTAACTGGAGAAGTATATCTCGAATTTCTTCAACTAGAATTAATTCCAGCATTAGTGGCTTTATTTCCGAATCCATTGGGTCCAGACTCCCCTGACGAAGAACTATGCGGCCACTGTGCGCACATTTTTGGATGAAACCTTTCCCAATCGGTGGATTGGAAGGAGAGGACCTATCGAATGGCCTGCTAGGTCGCCAGACCTAACTCCGCTGGAATTTTTTTGTGGGGTTACCTCAAATCAAAAGTATTTGTTAACAGGCCAAACAATATGCAGGAGTTGAAAGAAAGGATCCGAAGAGAAGTGCGTGTCATAACTCCGGAAATGGTTGGAAACGTGCAAAGAGAGTTTATTGATCGTCTTGGATATTGTCAAGCCGTAAATGGCGCACATTTTCAACATTTAATTTGATTTTGTTGTGTTTTTTTTAATAAACAGGTCTTACTTATAGATATGTTCAATCCTAATTTGTGAGTAAGTGTTGAGTTTATGTATAGGACATGGTACATGAAACATGTTTAGAATTCAATGCAAAATTCAAAAATTAAATAAAAAATATATGTTTTCATTTGAAAGAATGAAGTTGATGGTCGTAACTTATTTTTGAGCTACCCTGTATACATGAAATGACCACAAAAAAAAATTAAAAAATCAAAATCGACGGGTACGAGCGTTTTTTGAAAAAACTTACCGCTGAATTTTAAATGAATTTAGACATTTCTTCTGGGACTCACTGTATATTATTGGGGCCGGTCCTTTATAGAGTTCTTGCAATTTACCTGGCTCTATTACAGTAGATAATAGTTTTTTGCAGGTATTTTACTTACGAATCTTTGAATATCTTTTAAGAGCTGCGTTTAATCACAGGTTGCCAAGCAGGCACTATTTTATGCGAACGTTTAGCCAAATATACTTAGCTTTTTCCTAATCTAAAACTGGATTCGTAAAGTTAAAGGATTGGAAAATTGCGTTAAGAAATATAATGTAATAAGAATTATAATAACAATTTCAAATATGAACACTTTTCAAATTTTTTGTCCCAGATCTTCCTGAAACTTGTTGATACCCCAATCGACATGTCGGACAATCTAAATATCAATAAATTAACTAAAAAACTTTATTTCTAACGGCTAAAAGTTCACGAAAAGAAATATTGATCAGCTGATGACTCTCGTCTCTTTCTAACCTGGCAAATAGCGGCATATTTTTTAATTAAATTGTTGCAACATAGATGGCTCTGATTGCTAATTTGGGATTATTTGGGATCCTCATCTTAACATTGAATATCTATTTTCCAGAGAAGGTAATTGCTTCTTAAAATCCTGGTACTTGTTACTCGACTCCATCTAACTTAACCTACCCAATTCAACTAGTGAAGTTTAAAATTAAATATTAATTTTCGAGGTGGTAAGTGTCGTAATCCTTGTATAAACGTGCCCTGCGAAAGTAAGTGGCGCGACTCAACCCTTTCGCCTCGCTCGCGGCTTTCGAGGATTAGTAACTTATTGCGACCGGGCTTCAAGTTATTATGGAAAACGCGCGTCGGTTATAATGTTTGAAAAGAAAGTTCCACCCTGAAAAACCGGGATTTGTCTAAATATGATGTGGATTATACGCGTTCAAAACCGCAATTTTTAACGCATTTACTTCAGTGGCTGCTCGTGACCTATGATAGAGGGGGTACACAAGTATGGTGCAATTTTTCTAGGCGTTTTAAATGTAGAAAGGAGAAAAGTAATAAGAAAATGCGTTAGGTAAAACATGTTTTTTTTATTTTTTAATTTTACACAAGGAAATACAACTTTTGGAGAATAAGAAAGGTTTTCTTAGTGTGTATATCTGTCGGATCTTAACGTCGTCGCATGCAACCCTCGTAACAATATTTATACAGTTCACTACTAATACTACTAAAGCCATCTACGAGCTATCAAGAAAACCGAATGATGTCCAATACTACTACCGCCATCTACGAGTTATCAAGAAAACCGAATGATGTCTAATACCACTACGCCATCTACGGGCTACGTCATTAGCCGCAATCAACACGAGAACAATAGTTAACTGTTTTATGACGAGAACGAATCGAGCCACGAGACTGACAAGTTGGCATTCTTCATATTTTCAGTGTTTCTTAGTTTAAATCCTTAAATAAAATGGTTTAAAATCATATCGAGTATCATTTATCGAAATACACAACATTTATCGACCCTACACAATAGTGCTTGAACGTAAAGTCCATTCTTCGGTTCTTAATTGTAGAAAATTGATCAATAGCAGCCTCATTAAGTTTGGAATACCCTCTATAATTTTCTTTTCATATATTTAATTTTCAAACTTACTAATAAAGTCCCTAGATTTACCCTTTGTGGTTTGCGTTAAATTAATTTCGGGTTTAGGTGTTCCCGCATTCTTCACTTTAATTTTTTGCTCCAAACTTAGACGCTCGAATTTTTAACTAGATGCACGAACAGACAACACACAAAAACTGTGCGCCACCTGTTACCACAGAGAAAATGCACTACTTAATCGCACGTGCGAGCAAGTCTCGTCATAATCGTCATTTACCTCGACCGAGGCACGGTTGCCGGATCTATACAGTTTGGTTTGACGGGATGATAAAATATTAGGGATTTTTTAGTTTGACGGTACGATAAAATATTAGGGAGGGTCGGACTTTATGCGACAAACAATATTCAATGAATATAAATCAATATTTTTATTCGTTTTGTTTTGGGGGTGCACGTGCGCATGTGCTCCTGTGGAAGAACCGCCACTGGTCAACCGTCAGTGACAGCGAATTTTACATCATATTTGTTGAGCAAAAGCACCTCAAAACTGAAACATTGGCGATTTTAAAAATTTAAAAAAAAATTAACCTTGACAGGCTAAAGTATTGTGTTTCCGACCATTCGTTATATGACTTCCTAGCTTTATTTTAACATATAGAATCACCTCTGCAGGTATCCGGATGCATTCTCCCATAGGCGTAACTAGAGGGGGGGGCCAGGTGGGCCGTGCCCACCCCAGTGTTTCCGAAGTTCAAAGCCATACATACGTCATAGTGACACTTGCCATTAAAATCCTACTAGACTAGGGGCCAGCCCCCCCCCCCCCCCCCCCTATAAAATCATTCTAGTTACGCCAATGCATTCTCCCAACAACCTGATGTATAATTTCGATCGCATTTGTTGTTATTCCGAATGTGCTAAAAAATGTGGCGTCCTTGGCAAGATATTGATCACAGCAGGCCAACCTCTCTCTATATTACGAGAAATCCAATCAAAAAATTAACAACAAATATTATAAGACTCAAATATTACGGAAAGGCAAACCCCCCAAATCAATTAAAGATTTAATTAACTTATTCCTTCTCGCCACCTTGACCCCCCCCCCCCCCCCAAGCCGCCCCTTAAGACCCCCGACGCGCAGCATATTCTCCCCCGACCGCCGTCAGACGTCGGAACGTCGAAAGTCGGCTGACTGTGAGGAGAGTCGATACGACGCCGGCAGGCGATTGGTCCGTTTTAGGGGTTGGCCACGCCCATCAGTTCGCTACCCCCTGGGAGTCGTTACGCCCACGTGGCTGGTTCCCACACTTTACAACCACGGGTCACTTGGCAGAGCCGTGTTGTCGATTTATCGCTTGTTAGGTGACATATGGGAAAGGGGAAGGGGGGGGTTCAGGAGGGATGCAAGGGAGAAAAAGTGGTCTTTTTAGCGCTTTTCATCACAGAGCTGAAATTTGGCATTGTAGTGGGTAGGCATAGATTTAACGCAAGCGTTAACACCAAATAAGTGAATGCAAAGCACACATTTTAAGGGCTATAGTCATTTTTGCAAGGTTTTTGGGGGGGTATGTGGAGTATCCATGGAGAATTTTACATGTAGGTATTTTTTTTTTATGATCAAACACAAGCACTATAGGAAAAATCCTTTAGGGCACTCTGGGAGTGGTGCGTGTGCGCAAAAAGCGGTTCATGTGGGTTTTGAATCGTTGGAGGTTATATTCGTTGGGGAAAAAAAAACAAGGATGAAGTTCTCCAGATGAACGAATTCTTAAATAATGAAGTTCGAGGAGTACTAAGCTTAACCACATATGGATGGGCGGCAGTGGTTCGTCGTGTATTTCTGCTATTCGAATTAAGAGGGCAAGGTCAGCCGAGCACCTTCCATGAAAATCCCCAACCTGTCTTCGATGTTCTAGGCTGTCGAGGCTCTTCGTCAGCTCGTGGTCTTCGATCAGACGAATAGCCCTCCTTTCGATGGAATCCAGCAGCCGAAGAGTATGTTTGGGTGCAGAGCTCCAGACATGAGAGCAGTACTCTAGTGATGGTCACAAGTTGTTGAGGTGTGTACAACATTATGGTTCGGAAGAGTACCCCAAACTTCTGAGAAGCTATCTTGGCGATTGCCACAACGTGGTTATGCCAAGACATATTTCCACCTAGATTGACGCCCAGCAAATTAATAGATGAAGCCGGTGGGATTGAGTGTCCGGCCATGACTATTTCCGGTTCTGTAATGTTAACCTTTTTAGAGAAAACTGCTGCCTGGGTTTTTTTAGCGTTAAATTCGACTTGGTCACTGTCACCCCAAGCCAAAATTTCTTCCAGGTCTTTGTTGAGGCGTGATACTTCATGCTGTCTGCGAAGATGTGCGTCGGCAGCCGATGTTTGAGAAAGATGAGATAAGTGTGCTATCGTCAGCAAAACTAAATATTGGATTTTTAGTTTTCACTAGAAGGTCGTTAATGTAGAGTAAGAAGAGAGTGGGAGACAATATGGACCCTTGAGGAACACCGGCATTGATGGTGGAATGTTAGGTAAACGAAATAACTTAATCCATAAAATTTTAAACACGCCTTATCTATTATTCTGGTTTTTCCATTTTCATTTCGAGGGAAAAATTGTGCTTCATGGCCATATATTCCGTACCACGTTGGAGAGATCCCCCTATTTCATAAATCTATACAAAATTTCTGCAATTTGTTGCAATGCGCCAATCTGGGACGAAATATGTCTTGGCATAATCGCGTTGTGGCAATCGGCAAGACTGTAAACAGTTGTATGCGCCTTTTGAGACCCTACGAAGCCCAGATTCTCGTGTCGGGAACTCTGCATCACAGTCCAAAACACACTCCTCGGCTACTGGATTCCATCGAAAGGAGAGCCATTGGTCGGATCGGAGACGAGACGAGTTGACCAAGAACCCTCGACAGCCTAGAATATCGAAGACAGATTGATGATTTGGCTACTCTCTTTTACAGATATTTCCTTAACAAAATGTATGACCGACCTAGATCACCTGGAGCGGCGAACAGCAGAAATACGCGACGAACCACTGCCGCCCATCCATATGTGATTCAGCTTAGTACTTCTCGAACTTCAGGGTTTAAGAATTCCTTATGGAACGACCTTCCCGAGGTCGCGTTTCCCAACGAATATAACCTCCAACGATTCAAAACCAACTCGAATCGCTTTATTTGCAGACGAATCGCTCCCAGGGTGCCTTAAAGAATTTTTTCCAATATTGTTAGTGTTTGATCATAAAAAAAACGTACTACGTAATATAGCGGCTATATTCATTTGACCCTAAAGAGTGTGAGAGACGTTGATATGTTTGCGTTGAAGTTAAAATTGACCATCAAACCCCTAATTCTCTTGGGATCATATTTTATTTTTGAGCATCCCCCGGAACAAACCCATCTTACTGCGAACGGAAAGCAAATAGGTGGGGACTGACATTTCAACGCTGGGGGTGGTGACAAAATGGCCTGCAGACCTGCCGAACATCGTCAGCAGGCCATCCCGTTTCCTGCGATTTAGTCAGCGCGAAAACTTCATTCCTGCTGGACGCTTTCCCGTTTGCGGCGGAAGAAATTGCAAAAAGTATCGATAATGTCATAAAAAATTAAGCCAAGGGCGATTTGATTGAAATTTCGTACGAAGTGTACGATTGATTTATTTCGCAAAACCATCCAAATAAGTTGTCTTAGAGTCAAAGATCAGTTTTGGGTGTAATTTTTATTCATTTCCGAGGCAAATTCTCCAGCGGCCGATGATTTTTCTGTGATTTCATCGCTCTCGCATTTTTTCGTGGGACTTTTTGCCGTACTCGTGCGTTACAGTGGGGAGGCGAGGTGTTCAAAATTGATTCTTCTATTTGGGGCAAAGTCAGGCCCCCCGCAGGGCGTAGAATGGGGACAGGTAAGTAATTTTGTGAATTTAATGTAAAAAAAACTCGTGTATCCTTATCAGATTTTCATTCGTTTTCAAGTTATAAAGTAATTACAACTAAACAAACTTTCATACGCTAAACATTTTTTAATTTTTTTTTTAAAAGTTCTTTTAATAAATATCGCCATTGACGTCTGCCTCAATTACGAAGGGCGCCTTTGCAATCCTGATTGCTTCAGGTTTTTCTTTAATATCGGCCCCATAAAGAAAGGTCTAGCGGCGTGAAGTCTGGAGATCTTGGAGGTCAACTTAAAGAACCACCGGGACCAAGCGAAAGCCCTGGAAATCTTTCGTCCAAAAATATTGCTCGACCTGATGAACATCCTCTAGTAGTTCTTGTAAAAAGTGTAAGTAGCGTTCACTCGTGAGGCGATTCTCCAAAACCGAAGGCGTGAGGCGATTCTCCAAAACGGAAGGACCAGTTAAATAACTATGGATTATATATACAACACTTTTTTCCAACGAATATAACCTCCAACGATTCAAAACCAACGTGAGTGAATAGCTTTTTACGCACACGCACCACTCCCAGAGTGCCCTAAAGGATTTTTCCTATAGTGCTTGTGTTTGATCATTAAAAAAAAAAAACTAGTCGTTTACCGAAAAAATTTTTTTTTATTACGGCTATAACTTTAAATCAAATGAAAATCGGATAAATACATAAATATGAATTCTCTCGTATACAATGCGCTCCTGGAGTTAATAATACATAATAATACTAATATACACCGTGTGCAAACTAAGGAGGGCCAGTACAGGGATCTCGGAAACCGTAAGAGATACGAAGTCGGTTAAATGGAGGTAAAGTTGCGCATTTACGTGCCTAATAATATGCCGTAGAAAGGTTTAGAATTCCGAGTAGTTCCAGAGATATCCGGAAAAAAACGAAATTCTGAAAAATCATTCTATTTTTTTTCTGGTTTTTTTTCAGATCGAATTCTAAAGTAAACCGAACAAACCTAGTAATATAATTTGAGAGCCTTTTCTTCCGAATTCAACGATGTATGACACAGTGTAGTTTAATGACGTTTTGAGGGTTTTTTGAACAACATCAGGAAATTTTGGGATACGGTCCTATATTTCTCCTAATTTTATAAATAATATCTCATAAGTAAGCTCTAAATTTTTACTTCTAAACGGCATATTATTAGGAACGTAAATGCGCAACTTTACCTCCATTTAACCGACTCCGCATTTCTTACGGTTTCCGAGATCCCTGTACTGGCCCTCCTTATCTTGGGCACTGTGTATAATACTTTACAAAATGTTTTGTTTAGGGGATCGACTCCTGGATATACCCTGTAAAGTCTGTGGTGATAGAAGCTCCGGGAAACACTATGGAATTTATAGTTGCGATGGTAAGTCGAATCACAAATCAAATAAATGGCCTGTGCCACATTCCTCAATTCGTATAGAGTTCGAATCAAAAAAGTTGTTGAAAATCGATTAATAAATCGAGTCAGGATCACATATATATAACCATTATATTGCTAATACCATCTGCAATTATGTCCCCGCTATGGGCTTCGAAGGGGTATAATAGTGAGTTTGCGCAGTTCGAAAATTTCCTTGTGAAAGTAAACATTCGACAGGACCGGATTTCAACTTTTCTAATGTAAATTTCAATGGTTAGTTAGGAAAAATATTGCAATCAAAATTTCGATTAGTTCGAATTAAGACGGCGTTCCATGCATATGATTTCTGACGATATAATGGATCCGACGATGCCCTGATTGGTGTAAACTTTTTTGGTGCCAAATTCCGTTCGAATATTTGTAACAATCGACACGATGAGCTTTATTTTAACTTTCATCCGATGTCGTATGTTTTTTAACCTCACTTTTTTCTAAACCAAACATTAAGAATGAATGACTATATTGACTATTTTGGGAATTATCATCAGCTACTAATGCACCAAATTAAAAATACATTAATTTTAAGGTTAGGTAGTGGCCACATATATATTATATTGTATACCAGTGACGCTTTTTTCGTTCGGTTCGGAAGATCGGATAATGTGATAAGCAAAATATTTTCGTATATATGTACATACCTGAAATACTTGATACCTGGTATTGATCCACGACTCTTGCAAAAAAGCACCATGCACTTGTGTCCTTTCACCTTAAACAAAACAAGCCACTAACCTATCAAACAGCGAGTCACCACAAATTAAAAACTCCTTCACAAAAATTGTTGTTAGGTAATGAAAGTTTATAAGCACTAATATACCGACAACAATGTGGATGAACCACTTTTTATTCTGTAATTTGAAAAAGCATCCAGAACCAAAGATGGCGACGAATAACAACAAACGTATTGGTAATATAACGGTTATATATATGTGGTCAGGATTCGTGTTTTCAGATTTTTGAAAAATTCAACGGGATCCATAAAATACGCTTATTTTCATAGGTTGTTCCGGGTTTTTCAAAAGAAGCATCCACAGGAACAGAGTGTACACCTGCAAAGCAACCGGAGAGCTAAAGGGTCGCTGTCCGGTGGACAAAACGCATAGAAATCAGTGTCGAGCATGTAGATTGTCCAAGTGCTTCCAAGCGAGCATGAACAAAGACGGTAAGTCGAATGGGTTTGTGAAAAATGAATTTATACGATGCTTGTATACAGGGTGTTCCTTAATGACGTGCTAATATTTCAGGGTGAGATTCCTTAGGTTATTTTATAAAGAAAAGGTCATATGAACATATGTCCGCAACGGCTTAAATTTTTTGCTACAGGGTGTTGAATTTTTATTTTTTAAATGGTTATTTTTTAATATCTCCGAAAGTACTTTAGATATTACTTTCAAATTTTTTTTATGGGTTAATAGGATATAGAACCACAAATTTTAGTTAATTTTAGAAAAGTTATTCAATTGCTCCCCAGTGGCGTCCCTGCAAACATGTCCTCTGATAGTTTTTACAAAAAAGATGGTACGCCACTGACATTTATCCATGCGGATATTTTTTCTGATTAGCCTGGTCAATTATACATGAAAACGGTCTCTTGAGATTTTCTCGTCAGATGCACCGTTCTTGTATAAAACCACTAAATTCATATTCATTATTATTAACATTGATAAAATAATTAATGAAAAATTTTGTTTTATAAAAATTGTTGGAGTGGACAATTCGATACAAAGATTGGCGGAAGCATGCCTTTTAAGTGAAGGTGGCCATTTCCAACAATTTTTATAAAACAAAATTTATTAGTAATTATTTTATCAATGTTAATAATAATGAGTTTCAAGATGAATTTAGTGGTTTTAATCAAGAACGGTGCGTCTGACGAGAAAAACTCAAGAGACCGTTTTCATGTAGAATCGACCAGGCTAATCAGAAAAAATATCCACATGGAAAAATGTCAGTGCCGTACCATCTTTTTTGTAAAAAATCTCAGAGGACAAGTCTGCAGGGACGCCACTGGTGGAACAATTGAATAACTTTTCTAATTAAAATTTGTGGTTCTATATCCTATTAACACATACCAAAATTGAAAATAATATCTACAGTTCTTTCGGAGATATTAAAAAATTACCATTTAAAAATTAAAAATTCAACACCCTGTAGCAAAGAATCTAAGCCGTTGCGGACATATGTTCATATGAACTTTTCTTTATAAAATGACCCTGAAATATTAGCACGTCATTAAGGAACATCCTGTATATTTTCAATATATTATGATGTATTTAATATAACTTTCGGTTTCAAACACGGGCGGTAGATCTAGGGCGATCAGCAGAAATTTGTCAACATTGATTGCTGTTAAAAACGATGTGTGATGGGAACAAAAAATATACTTTAAATTTAATTTATGTTACATTTTTTTATGGTTGCGAAATCCTGCAAACCTAACAACGTCACGCCCGCCACTGGACTCCAATAAACGCCGGTTATAACCAGCAAAATCCCTTTCGCCCGAAAATTGAAAACGCATCATTCCATTTCCTGGTCAAAATTAGCGCTATAAATCCAAGGCCCCTGGGCGCTCAAAATTATCAACAGCATCAAATTGTCCGATACAGCCGCGGGGGGCAATTGGATCGGCTCCTGGCGCACAAAAGAATCGAATTTGGTTACAAACGATACACGGTAAAAACGGACAAAACAACCGCCGATCGTGGAGAGCATTGTTAATTTTCCAGCCCCCAGGGGGTACAAAGGGTAAATAGAAAATGCCGCTCTCGATTTGATGGTGTTTTGTACTTTGTGACGAATTGTTATTGGAATTTTGCTTTATGGTCGTTTTGTTATCTGCTCGAAATTGAGAATGGCCCTTCTCCATATACAGTGTGTAACGAATTTCTCCTTCACCATTGGAATTTCGGAAACGGTGAAAAAATTTGGAAAGTTTTAAAGTTCTGCGTTTCGGTTTTTTATTTGCAAAAATAAATGTCGCTTTCTTATTGCTACTTTTTTTTATTATAATATCTACAAGATGAGGATCCCAAACAATCCCAAATTAGCAATGAGAGCCATCTATGTTGCATCAATTTAATTAAAAAATATGCCGCCTTTTGGCAGGTTAGAAAGAGACGAGAGTCATCAGCTGATCAATAATTCTTTTCGTGAAGTTTTAGCCGTACATAATAAAGTTTTTTCGTTAATTTATCATTGGCGGCTCGTGACCTATGATAGAGGGGGTTCACAAGTAGTATGGTGAAATTATTTTAAAAATTTTATTTTCTGTATAACGACCAAACAATTACTTTCTAGGCGTTTTAAATGTAGGAAGAAAAGAAGTAATAAGAAAATGCGTTAGGTAAAACATATTTTTATTTATTTTTTAATTTTACACAAGGAAATACAACTTTTGGAAAATAAGAAAGGTTTTCTTAGTGTGTACAGTGCTTAAACGTAAAGTCCGTTCTTCGGTTCTTAATTGTAGAAAATTGATCAATAACAGCCTCATTAAGTTTGGAATACCCTCTATAAATTTTTTTTCATATATTTCATTTTTAAACTTTCTAATAAAGTCCCTAGATTTACCCTTTGTGGTCCGCGTTAAATTAATTTCGGGTTTAGGTGTTCCCGCAATCTTCACTTCAATTTTTTGCTCCAAACTCAAAGAGCTAAAGTTTTTTCTTAAATCGTCCACCACCGTCAAACATACACGCTCGAATTTCTAACTAGATGCACGGACAGACAACACAGGTGCACACAAAAACTGTGCGTCTTTTCCATGTTAAATCGCCATAGCCCCGCTGCCACCCGCCACTCTGTTACTACAGAGAAACTGCATTATGCCCCGCCTACTTAATCGCACATGCGAGCAAGTCTCGCCATAATCGTCATTAACCTCGACCGAGGCACGGTTGCCGGATCGATAGCCTATAATATAGTTTGGTTGACGATAAAATATTAGAGAGGGTAGGACTTTATACGAAAATTGACGGTACGATCAAATATTAGGGAGTGAATGAATACAAATTAATATTTTTTTATTCGTTTTGGGGATGCACGTGCGCATGTGCTCCTGTTGAATACCGCCACTGTAATTTATTGATATTTAGATTGTCTGATATGTCGATTGGGGGTATCAACAAGTTTCAGGAAGATCTGTGACAAAAATTTGAAAATTGTTCATATTTGAAATTGTTATATTATTCTTATAACATTAAATTTTTCAACGCAATTTTTTTCATACCGTTTTCCAATCCTTTAACTTTACGAATCCAGTTTTGGATTAGAAAAAAACTAAGTAAGATTTGGCTAAACGTTCGCACAAAATAGTGCCTGCTTGGCAACCTGTGTTTGAACATATATTTCTTTGCGTAAGACTTATTATTGTATTTGAATATTATATTTTTAAACTAAGTATATCTTTTTTTGTGTGTAGTAATAGTATGTCAGCAGTAAATTAAAAACAAACCCTGTGAAGGAAAGTTGTATAGTTGTTGCATAATTATACCGTTGACTCTTACTGCCATAAATAAACTACCTGATTAAACCCTATTGTATACGCCTCAACCTCTTCAAAGCTCAATAAATGGGATCAGGGCCGGCTTGAAAATGTATACCACACCAAATGATTTATTTTTATAATTTAAAATAAATAGATAGGTATTTTTAGTTTTAGGTACCTATAATAAATGTAAAATAATGATAACAATAAATGATAATTGAAAATAATATAATTTAAAAGTATAACTATTAGGATAACAAGTACAATAAAAATTGATTAAATTCTAAGAAACTATTGATAATTTATTCAAAATTTAACTCTGTATCACTATCACTATTTTCATCTAAGCCTAAATTTATAATTAAGGGTTGAACATTTGTAATCATACAATTGTAAGAATTTTCCACCTTAAGTACATGCTGTACACAGTTTTTCCAGCTGTCTGCAGAAATTTTTCTTACTTTGTTTTTAATTAATTCTACTACAGATGCATTTAATGTAGGAGAAATATTATTTCTCCTAATATTGGATTTTAATTGGTGCCATATTGGCTCAATAGGATTGAATATACAATAGTACGGAGGAAGACGAAACACTGTATGTCCATTTGCTGCTGCAAGTTTGTCACACTGGTATTCCTTATTTATTTTAAAAGCTTTTAATACTTCTAGCAGTTCTCGTTTTTTGTAAGTTTCTTCAAAATATAATTCATTTTCAATCATAAAATTTTGAATTTCTGCTTTTGTATTATTAGAATTGGGAATGATTTTTGCTTGCCGACTATGATAACTAGCATTGTCCATTACAATGACCCTATTTTCAGGTATATTTTTAAGGAGTTTATGTTTAAACCAATCTTCAAAAAGTTGTGCGTCGGTATCTTGATGGTAATCTAAAGAAGAATCTGCTATGTTTTTAGCTGAAAGCAACAGACAATTTGGAACAAACCCGTTCTCTGAACCAGCATGTAATATTGTGATTCTTTTGCCTTTATTTGATGGTGCCTTGGTTTGACATTTTTTGGAAGAATCATCCCAACCTTTTCTTGGAGTGTCATGGGTATCGAATCATGTTTCGTCAAGGTAAATAATTGGACGATTTTCTTCTCTAAATTGTTTAACAGCTGTTAAATATTTAAGTCTCCATTCCCGACACTTGAAGATGCCCCCCTATCAGCACAATTCCAAGGACGCCACATTCTACCACTAATAAGCCCAACTAAAAATTACTCGCCGGAAAACCACTAAAGATTAAAATTATTAAAAATCACTTTGTATTTATATATGCATCAGGCATAGGTATAAATTGAATTAGTATACCTGGTCCGGCTCTGCTCCAAAAGGTTTTAAAATGTGGAATTTCCTTATTTATTTTATGGGCGAAGGGATAATGAGGTTTTATTGCAGTCAAAAGATCAACGGTATAATTCTGCAAATACTATACACAATGATGTTTCTCGATTAACTGATGACTTTCACTGAATTAATTATTGAAATGACAACGTTTCAACTCTTACAAGTATCTCCAATCGTTCTCAGGTGAATACTATGTTGCATCTTTTTTGGTCTGTCTGATTTTAGCCGCGAATATCTGAACTATCCCTTATAAGAAGGAGATATTTATCATTGAAGTTATCGATTAGCAAATGTGTCGATATCTTTGACGTTGTTTTAGTTAACGGTACAAATGCAAGACTCGAATTATAAAGAAACCTACAGCATTACAAAAGGATTTTGAAAGAACGTCGAGTAAGTCTTTTCTATCGTCTTAATTTCTTATAAGAAAGCAAAAAAGGTAACAAAGGCGTTAAAGGAATTTAAAAATGGCGTGTTACTTAAAAAATTAGGGACATCTGTACAAACAAAGCAGATTATCTGTCTTTTTGCCGCTTTATCGTCGAAACGTTAAGGAACAAGGAGGACTAAAAGGGAAACGCTTGAATTAATACGGGCATTTTTCTACTACTTCTGTTCAAATTATAAGTTCCCTGGAATTCTGGATGGCCTGCATCGATAACTGTCGCCTTCAAATCAAAGGGATCCAAAAGGACGTTGTGAACTCATCACCGGGACACCGACAAGCTATCCGACAGAGCGAACGTTTGTTTTGTTGAATCAGTTATTATGAAAAAGAGAGTCAAATGAACAGATAACGGTTCCCGTTGGAAACGAGATACAATTCCAACGTATTAGACGGAAAGGGCGAAATCAAATTATTGACATATGTCGTTAGTGACATTTATATTTTGTGTTTCGTGTGGTTCACACATTTTTCAAGTTTCTGCGACTATATTATACAGGGTATGACGTGCTAATATTTCAGGGTGTGATTCCTTAGGTCATTTTATAAAGAAAAGTTCATATGAACAAACCCGAACAAACCCTAAACTACGCCGCTGGCTAGCCAGTTAAAACAAAACTCCACAAAATCCATGTCGCGATGACTCCGCTAAGGGATTTGGCATACTTTTTTATATGCACCTTCTCGTTTATGTGCCTTTAAGAAAGACGTATGTCGTGTTACCTGCTCAACGTCAAACTCGAACGTCGCCAATCGGATGGCGCGGCGCGTATAACGAAGGTCGGTGATCAAGTGACAGGCGATATTTTTCGGTTTTTCGCCTGAATTTATAACTACAGTATTTCCTATCGACCGAAAAACTGTTCGAATATACGAGCAGTTTTTTAACTCGATCACACTACAGCGGTACAATTCCGTCGGCGTCAAGCGAAGCACGAGTATCGAGTGAAAGATAATAAGTGACTAGCGACGGTTTTCGCCTGAATAGATAACTCGAGCGGTTTTTTTAATAATCGAGTAATCAAGCGGTTTTTCGCTCGAGCGATCACAACACTATCCCAGACGCTTATATTGTTGCTTAAAAAGGCTAAGGTTTTATTAATATAGCTCAAAATATATAATACGACATGATGAAATACGCCTGTCGGAAAATATAGCTACTGTCTGAACAATTCATATACTATCCACACGATTTCCGTTTTCTTTTCGTTCGGTCTTTTAACGAAAACTCCGGGGTGGTTTCCAGCTTACTTACTGATCTTTTTGTGCGAAAGAAACGGAGCTTCAAATAAGTTGGCAAGAGAAACGCCGGTAAAAAGCTTATTGAATCACATCACGAAAATCTGCCTGGGATGCGGTAAATAAGAGCCAGTAAATTGCCGCAAGGGTGAGAACTCGCGTCAAAAAATACAGATGTTTCTAAGATACAGACTGGAGGGAAAGAGAAAGAGATACGGCGGGGGGTGGCGGAAACCGTCGTGCCGTGGTACATTATTAATGACTAGCAGGCTACCTAATGGATTTATCGAATTTGAAGATATTAGGGCTTTTTGGAGGATGTCATTCGAAGCTAAGATGAAACGATCCCCTTTTTATACCTTTATGAATTAACTCCTTTACGTAAAATGGTATTTCTTGGAAAAGTATTGCTCATTAGGGATTTTGAAGCACACGGAAAACAGATATGTAACAGACATGTAATGGATACTGACGTCAACAAAGTGACACAAATATGGTCGCCTGACATCAGTGGCGGCTCGTGACCTATGATAGAGGGGGTTCACAAGTATGGTGAAATTTTTCTAGGCATTTTAAATGTAGAAAGAAAAAATGTCATAAGAAAATGCGTTAGGTAAAACATATTTTATTTATTTTTTAATTTTACACAAGAAAACACAACTTTTGGAAAATAAGGAAGGTTTTCTTAGTGTGTATAGCTGTCGGATCTTAACGTCGTCGCATGCAACCCCCGTAACAATATTTATACAGTCCACCACTAATACTACTAAAGCCATCTGCGAGCTATCAAGAAAACCGAATGATGTCCAATACTACTACCGTCATCTACGAGTTATCAAGAAAACCGAATGATGTCTAATACCATTACGCCATCTACGGGCTACGTCATTAGGCGCAACCAAGACGAGAACAATAGTTAACTGTTTTATGACGAGAACGAATCGAGCCACGAGACTGACAAGCTGGCATTCTTCATATTTTCAGTGTTTTTTTAGTTTAAATCCTTCAATAAAATGGTTTAAAATCATATCGAGTATCATTTATCGAAATACACAACATTTATCGACCCTACACAATAGTGCTGAAACGTAAAGTCCATTCTTCGGTTCTTAATTGTAGAAAATTGATCAATAACAGCCTCATTAAGTTTGGAATACCCTCTATAAATTTTTTTTCCTATATTTCATTTTTAAACTTTCTAATAAAGTCCCTAGATTTACCCTTTGTGGTCTGCGTTAAATTAATTTCGGGTTTAGGTATTTCCTCATTCCTCACTTCAAATTTTTGCTCCAAACTCAAAGAGCTAAAGTTATTTCTTAAATAGTCCACCATCAACTATTCATTTTAACTTAATAAATATATAATATTAAAACATTCACGCTCGAATTTCTAACTAGATGCACGAACAGACAACAGCGCGATGCACACAAAAACGGTGCGCCTTTTCCATCTTAAATCGCCCTAGCCCCGCTATCCCCCGGTGCCACCCGCCCCCTTTTACCACAGAGAAACTGCACTACTTAATCGCACGTGCGAGCAAGTCTCGTCATAATCGTCATTTACATCGACCGAGGCACGGTTGCCGGATCTATACAGTTTGTGGGGGTGATAAAATATTAGGAAGGGTCGGACTTTTTTAGTTTGACGGTACAATAAAATATTAGGGAGGGTCGGACTTTATACGATAAATGACTATAAATTAATAGTTTTTATTCGTTTTGTTATGGGGGTGCACGTGCGCATGTGCTCCTGTGGAAGAACCGCCACTGCCTGACATTGACTTTGTCTGACATATATTTGACAGGATCATATAAAAAAATCATACGAAAAAAATAGAAGATTTTAACGGTAATCTCTATCCCTCCCATACGGGGGTTATTTAAAAGCGTCCCTCTTCACAATAAATTTAATTGTTTAATATTTATTTAATTGTATGAAAATGTGTTCTAGGCAAATAATGTATTGAACTACAGATTTCACAATCCATTCATAAAACTCTTGGAAAGTGAAGCTGTGATTGTTCGAAATGTTATTGAAAATCAGTAATGGGTGGAAGAGAAAACTACATGTTTGTTGGCTGAATGGCAACAATGTTGAAGTCTGGTTATATCAGATGGTTAAATATTGAAATATAACCCATACTTTTCGACGAAAAGATAAATCCTTATTTAAATGATCCACTCTTATGCGAAATACACATGAATGCACCATGATTGTTTATAATAAAGACGATTTTTCACCAATAATCACAAACAAGCCTCAAATCAACCAAAATATATAAACAATCCGTTAGATCACAGTGCCAACGTTGTAATGTTTACGAGATTAGTATTCATTCATATTTTGGCTCCTGGGTCGTAGCGCAGTTGTAAAATAGAAATAGATGTTGCCAGAGTGCAGTTGGATTAGTACAAGATTCGTTTGATACTTTTAAGTATAATAATATTTTTTTAAAGAATCACTCATCGCCTTTTCACAGTTTATAGTAAAATTATCGGGAAATAAATTTATTTTAAGAGCAATTGCGGATTAACCTTAAACCAGTTGTAATTGCCAAATTAACAAATTTTTAATTGGGATTTTGCAAGATACCTTTGCGATAAATATGTCAATCTGGCTATGTTGCAATAATGACCGAAAGAGATGGGAAAGGCAGTAAATTGCAGTCCTCGCGTACATTTTTATATCTGTAGTTTTTAATATCTTTGGTTCTAGAAGAATTTAAAGAAGGCGGCGACGGCGCCGATGTTTGAACTTTCGATTAAAAATTACACCGAGCTTCCTTGTCGATATACGAGAAGACGTTACGGGCCTGCTCGTTTCCAGTTCGGGCTACGGGAACGAGATCAATCCGTCATGTTAACGCATACGGACCTGAAAACTCATGTGAACCGTCACGTGTTCGGTAGGACTAGGCTAAACCCAGGTAATCCGACATAATATGGTTGTGTCATGTCATTCTGTCACGCCCGAGGGTTCGAACGCTTTGCGCCCCCAGGCAGAAGTGCCCTCCGTGATCAATTGATATGTATGGGAGGGGGTGGCGGAATTTATTATGCGATTGTGAAGTCCTAACACTTGCGTGAAGTGACCGTGTAACATTTTTAATTGGTTTTAAACAAGACTTATACGGGTAAAATTTTTTTACAGGCAATAATTTTTAAATAGATTTCTTATAGTATCTAATTAGAGGAACTACTTATTATTATGTATGTCCGCGCAAACGATCATCGTCACAAAGATTTTGGTCTCTATCATCGATTTTTTCGATTTCACGCCCGTCACATGGCTAATGTCACTCTTCTGAATCATAATATAACGCCAATATTTGGAACTGAGTTATTTTAATCAGTCACTATAACCATTTTCCTATTATTTATAACATCCCCGTCTTATATTGGCTTAAAGTTTTGGAATGTTCCTTATAGAATGTTAAAATACTAAGAAAATTAGTCATAGTTTTAATCAAACTAAGGTGTAAACGAAACTTGCACATTAAAATATATTTTTCCTTAATGGTTTATAAATGGTTAATAAAAAAAATATTGTATATAGCTTCGGATAAGAAACCGTCACATCAATGTATCTCCGGTAACATTTTCATGGGTGACCGGTGTTACTGTGACCGGCGATACAAAAATGCACACATTTGTGGATAACAGCTAATACAAGCTATTTCTTAAACTTCTTTAGACTGAAATGAGTAACTGTACTCAAGAGAATGACTTCGTGTAGTATTTTTCCCTTAATTAAGGCTACTAGGTCTGAGTTAACCCTGTGACCGGCGATACAACATAAAAACATACGCCTGGTAAAAAGTAGACAATGTTCTAGTTTATACCTAAATAAACATAATAAGGAACTTACCTAAACAGTTTATTAGATTTTATTACGCGCGACAAAATTTGACGTTCAGAAGAAACGCGTCAATAAAAACAATATTCAAAGAATATTTATGTACGGGCAAGATACACGCGTAATCCGAAAAAACAGAGCGGATTGCTGAGAGTGTGTTGGTGATCGACGAGACACAACATATCCGGCCGCTTGTTGGTCTTCAACTAACAGACGCAAGCGTTCGGCGCTATATGAAACTACTTCGCTCAGCCGATGTAAGGCGTCAAGAGGTCATTGGCATTTGATCTAGTGACGTACGTGGCTATTACTATTCCATATGTTTTTCGGGTTCTTTAAAACATAGTTCCTCGTAAATGTTCTTCAATTAATTGTACAAAAAGGTATTACAGAATGGCAAAGTGTTTAAATTATTTTATTTTGTCTAAAGAGTTTAAGGTGTACATATGACAACACCGGCCAGAATTCCTTGATTGCTTACATGTATCGCAGTGCAACACAGGTGTTTTTCTGGCTTGACGTGAGGTCACTTTTCGCGCTGAATGAATTGAAAACGCCATTTAGGGGTATTTTTCTTCAATTCATCTTTATCTCAGGAATTGCCGGTTTAAATATAATACGTCATTTCCATAACACCTTGAATAAACCATTTTTTAAAATATCTTAAGAAATACATGGGTTGGATTTATTCTTCTTGTAAAATAATAATATGAGATATTTACTTAACACCATCCCTAACTCCGGAAACTTCCGGAGACAAGACAAGCGGCTTCCGAAAGCGTACAAGCCCTTGAGTTGAAAGGGCGTGATGTTCCCGACAACTCTCGGCGTCGCCGAGCCGCAAGACACGACACCGCCATCGTCTTTAACCCTTTAAGGGCGCTAAACCGCCCCCGAAGTTGTTAAAGTTGTGCTCCCGAACTTTGCAAGTTGGGGGGGTTCGATCGGGGCGACCTGATTTCCGAATTAGAGTGTCGACATTTTTAAACTTTTAAATTAGAAGTATGAAAGAAAAGTTTACCAGTAATTTTTAATATATTAATTGGATTTTTGCCATAGACATTAGCATGGAACAAAAATAAGGAATTTTAAAAAATTTCAATTTTCTTTTGTGTAATACAGCCAATACGTTGCCTAATAAACTTCTCTTTTCTACCCCCAAAACTGTACGCTGTAAAATAACATTTTCCCCTGTCCCGTGAAGGTTGAAATTTCTTCTAATAAGGCGAAGCTTAAACACAAAATATGTCAAAAATAAATATATAATATACCTACACCTACATATTATATAATATATAAATCATAATTTTAGTTATTCGTAGAATAATCGGACTTTGTCTCAAATTTCGGCCTCATACCAAGCGCGGATGCAGGGGGTCATGACCCCCCTCCAAAAAACCAACAGTGGAACACGAAATGACAAATATATACAATAAAAATTAAATCCGCCCCAAAAGTTTCCCCCCACTCCTCAAAAAAACTCCACGTCAAACCGTCCTGACGTGAAAGTTACTAAGTTATCAAAAAACCGCATAAAGATAGCTGCAAAAATAACATAATTATTGAATTTACGCGATTTTCTGTAAAATCAAATCTTATGGACAGCAAAAATTTTATGTTTTAAAATTTATAAAAAAAATTTTTTTAAAATTTAGTTTCGTCCACAGAATAAAGCAGCTAAATTTATTTAATTCACAAAAAAATATGCAGATAAATTTTAATCACAGTGTCCACAATTTTTGGCTAAGTCAGTAAGAGTTGATTATACAAAAAATCGCGTAAATTCAATAATTATGTTATTTTTGAAGCTATTTTTATGCGGTTTTTTGATAACTTAGTAAGTTTCATGTCTGAACGGTTTGGCATGGAGTTTCTTGAGGAATGGGCTTTAAATTAACCCCCCCCCCACCTGTGACCAGGGGTCGAAAACCTACGGCTCGCGAGACGCATGCGGCTCTTTCGATGTCAAGTTAGTGGCTCTTTAAAAACTGAGAAATTGTGTAAATTATAACTTTTGGTTCTTCCGTGTCAAAAGGTTGCCGACCCCTGATCTAGGGCAATCAGAAAAAGTATGTCATCATTTGTTTTTGTTATAAACGATCTCTGATCTGATAATATGAGATGTAAACCATTCTGTTTACCTTTCATATTATATGTCTATGGATTTTGCCCTTTTCTATGAAACAGCGTAAACTTATCCTCGAACACAGTCTCATATGCTGAATAGAATTCGGAAAGGACCCACGTAACACGCAATATGAAATTAATAGGACTTGTTTATCTATACACAAGGCATCTTTAGGTAATTCGGAGCGTGCGAATTCGTCAGCTGATCCCGCCCTCTCCTCCCCAACCCCCCCTCCCCTTCCTTTTATCCCCCGGTTAATGATGACGTGTTGTGGCTCTGCAACCTCCGGACTATTTCACTTCTGGCGGTGGCGGGAACAGTCCGGATGAAAAGCCCCGATAAATCTTCGGCCGAGGCAATTTCGGTGCCTTTAGGGCTCGGAATAGATGAAAAATTGCTTGCCGGGAACTCGGAGAATGGAGGAATAATGGTTTTTTGGAGGAATATTAGCTGGCTTTACATTTTTACGTGTAAAAAATTTAACATCTCTCCATAGAATGGTTGTCCTAAGTTCGAGAACAGGGGCTAATATTGATAAGTTTTGTTAGCATGTCTCCATCTCTATTTATGGAATTTTCTGAATTGTGAATAAAATTGAAAAACTGGAATACTTTTTAAAAAAAATTGTATCTTCTTTTAAGAAGCAGATAATGACGTGAACCAAAAAATATGGTGTTAAGAATAGGTCACACTTCAAAACAAAACATAACGAAGCTAAATTCTACAGCTCAATTTTTCCACACGGCTTTAAAAAAATTAAGGCTAGAAAAGTAACTTTTGTTTCTGCCTGTATAATAATCAAGACATCAATATTTCTTGAAAACTCAAATTCAGGCTAACATTCCGAGACACAAGCTGCTAATTTCACCAAGATCGGAACACATGCGCACGTGCACCCCCAAAACAAAACGCATAAAAAATATTAATTTATATTCATTGAATATTAGTTATCGTATAAAGTCCGACCCTCCCTAATATTTTATCGTACCGTCGAACCAAACTGTATAGATCCGGCAACCGTGCCTCGGTCGAGGTAAATGACGATTATGACGAGACTTGCTCGCACGTGCGATTAAGTAGTGCAGCTTCTCTGTAGTAACAGGTGGCGGGTGGCAGCGGGGGATAGCGGGGCTATGGCGATTTAACATGGAAAAGGCGCACAGTTTTTGTGTGCACTGTTCGTGCATCTAGTTAGAAATTCGAGCGTGTATGTTTTAATATTTTAATTTTATATATTTATTAAGTTAAAATGAATAGTTGACGGTGGACTATTTAAGAAATAACTTTAGCTCTTTGAGTTTGGAACAAAAAATGTGAGGAATGCGAGAACACCTAAACCCGAAATTAATTTAACGCAGACCACAAAGGATAAATCTAGGGACTTTATTAGAAAGTTTAAAAATGAAATATATGAAAAAAAAATTATAGAGGGTATTCCAAACTTAATGAGGCTGTTATTGATCAATTTTCTACAATTAAGAACCGAAGAACGGACTTTACATTTAAGCACTATTGTGTAGGGTCGTTGAATGTTGTGTATTTCGATAAATGATACTCGATATGATTTTAAACCATTTTATTTAAGGATTTAAACTAAAAAACACTGAAAATATGAAGAATGCCAACTTGTCAGTCTCGTGACTCGATTCGTTCTCATCATAAAACAGTTAACTATTGTTCTCGTCTTGGTTGCACCTTATGACGTAGCCGTAGATGGCGTAGTGGTATTAGACATCATTCGGTTTTCTTGATAACTCGTAGATGGCGGTAGTAGTATTGGACATCATTCGGTTTTCTTGATAGCTCTTAGATGGCTTTAGTAGTATTAGTAGTGGACCGTATAAATATTGTTACGAGGGTTGCATGCGACGACGTTAAGATCCGACAGCTATACACACTAAGAAAACCTTTCTTATATTCCAAAAGTTGTATTTCCTTGTGTAAAATTAAAAAATAAATAAAAATATGTTATACCTAACCCATTTTCTTATTCATTTTTTTCTTTCTACATTTAAAACGCCTAGAAAATAATTGTTTGGTCGTTACAAAAAAATAAAATTTTAAAAATAATTTTGCCATACTTGTGAACCCCCCCGCTATCATAGGTCACGGGTCGCCACTGGTAGGGGAGTGAAAAAAAAATGCCGGTTGCGCCACCGTCATTACTTATCATTTCAATCACAAATCAACGATAAGGACGGAATCTAAAAACTTTCCCTTTTTTCCAATTCTAACAAAATCAAGAAGATCAAGATAATGTCTCGAAACTGATAACAATGGGCCGATTATGAAATCCTTGGCGAATCGATTCAGACGTGAAAAGTGATTATAGTCTTAAGACTGCCGTTTTTTGAGCCCGTATCGTCAAAGTTAAACACGAACAGGCTTATACCTTTTTAAAAGGATCTTTTAGGAGAAAATTAGGGTGACATTTACTGGGAAGCATTAAAAAGATACAATTTTTATTTAAATTTTGCGATGACGCGAAAATATGTGAGAAAATTATCTCGGAAAGAGGCTAGCCTCACTACCCTCGTAGATTTTCTAGGTGGCTACACACACACACTACAACCGGGGAAGGAATGATCGTGCAGCATGACCTGTAACAGGATGATTTAAATCGAGATTATGTACATCATCATCTTCCGATCACAAACTTATTTCAACTCTAAGCGAACTACCAATTAATTCGGAACAACCTCCTAAACCTCGCAAGATATGGCATTACACATCCGCCAAGTGAGAAGACCTGAAAGACCATTTTCGCACTTTTCCTTGGATGAGCGTTTGCTTCTCTTCTGATGATCCATCCGTCTGTGCTGGGGAGGTCTCCGACGTCATTCTAACTAGCATGGAAGCATTTATCCCCTCCTCCCAACAACGCCCTTGCAACGGCAAGCCCTGGTTTAGCAAGGATTGTGAACGTGCAGTCAGATCAAATAAGCGGGCTTACCAACAGTGGCGTAAAAACCCTACCACTGAGAATGGTACCATCTTTATTACCGCTCGAAACCAATGTAAGCAAACAATAGATCAAAGCAAAGAAGCCCATAACCTGAGGATCAAAAATAAACTTCTTTACAGTCCAAACGGATCAAGGTCCTTTTGGTCAGTTGCAAAGGCAGTCAGCCAAAATTTTACCAAATCAACTATTCCACCTCTAACACCTTCCGATGGTACAATAGCATCCACAGCCGGAGACAAAGCAAACTTACTTGCTGAACTATTTTCTTCGCATTCCACGGTAGATTTTCAGGGAAGAACGCCACCCAAAATTCCTGCAGTAAAATCCGAGATGACCGAAATCGTGTTCCGCCAGCGTCCCGTTCAAACGAATCCTGAAAGGTCTCAATGTCAAGAAAGCTTCTGGTCCAGACGAAATTCCTATTATAGTTCTCAAAAGATGCGTCGATGAACTAACACCAGTATTTTGTCGACTTTTTAACTTATCCTACAAACAAGGAATATTTCCATCGTGCTGGAAGACGGCGCGAGTCCAGCCTATACCAAAGAAAGGTAAGAGAACCCTGCCTAGCAACTATCGACCAGTCTCATTGCTTTCAGTTATATCAAAAGTAATGGAGAAAGTTATTAGCCAACATCTTCTAAAGTACCTGGAATGCTTCAACATTATCAGCGATCATCAATATGGTTCACGGAAATCCAGATCAACCGGAGATCTTCTAGCCTATGTCACCCATCCTTGGAACAACGCAATCGAACATCATGAGGAGTCTCGGGCTGTTGCACTGGATATTTCTAAAGCCTTTGATCGTGATTGGCATGAGGGACTTCTAAGTAAACTGCGATCCTATGGTATGCCCAGTCGATTCTCTACATGGTTGTCTAGCTTTCTTAAGGACCGCTCTCTTCAAGTGGCGATTGACGGATTTCTCTCAGACACATTCACCATCAATGCCGGCCAAGGGTCCATATTGTCTCCCACTCTCTCCTTACTCTACATTAACGACCTTCTAGTGAAAACGAAAAATCCGATATTTAGTTTGCCTGACGATAGCACACTTATCTTATCTTTCTCTTTGAAGGCACAAACATCTTCGCAGACAGCATGAAGTATCATGCCTTAACAAAGACCTGGAAGAAATTTTGGCTTGGGGTGACAGTAACCAAGTCGAATTTAACGCTAAAAAAAACCCAGGCAGCAGTTTTCTCTAAAAAGGTTAACATTACAGAACCGGATATAGTCATGGCCGGACACGCAATCCCACTGGCTTCATCTATTAATTTGCTGGGCGTCAATCTGGAAGGAAATATGTCTTGGCATATCCACGTTGTGGCAATCGCCAAGAAAACTTCTCAGAAACTTGGTGAACCAAATACTTGTACACACCTCAACAACTTTTGACACTATATAAAGCCCAGATTCGATCATCACTAGAGTACTGCTCTCATGTCTGGAGCTCTGCACCCAAACATACCCTTCGGCTAATGGATTCCATCGAAAGGAGGACAGCCTAGAACATCGATGACAGGTTGGGGATTTGATTCTCTTTTACAGATATTTTCATGGAAAGTGCTCGGCTGACCTTGCCCTCTTAATTCCGCCCAGAGCGACGAATAGCAGAAATACACGACGAGCCGCCCATCCACATGTGGTTAAGCTTAGTAACTCCTCGAACTTCATTATTTAAGAATACTATCATCTAGAGGACTTCATCCTTATCGAGAGGTCGTTTTTCTCAACGACTATAACCTCCAACGATTCAAAACCAACGTGAATCGCTTTTTGCGCACACGCGCCACTCCCAGAGTGCCCTAAAGGATTTTTCCTATAGTGCTTGTGTTTGATCATAAAAAAAATCACCTGTAACAGGATGATTTAAATCGAGATTATGTAGATTACATAAGACAAAACCACGCCAGCAACTAATGGACGTGTCCAAATTAAAACGTTGTCTGTTTTACCATTTTTAGTTCGAATAAGTGAAATTGTTCCTATTGTATTAATTTGTTTTTATTAATTCTCGATTTATCCCCTCCCTCAAATCCCCCACGGCAAAAATAAAATCCTTCCGCGGCGCCAAAACAAAAGGCGCTGATCCGAGAAAGGCTCATCACTTCGCAGCGCTCGGCTCAATCGGCTCAATGTCGCTCTATTTGTGGAGCCGCCAATCCCCATTAGCTGAGCAGAGATATATTCATGTGGGGAGACAGTGGCTTACGCCCGATGATGATTTCTGGCATGAGTTTTACTATTTTACCCCGTTTCTTTGCCTGTTTCTCACATACCCTTTCTTGGTTTTTGGCACAGTCAAGTACACACCTAAATTATTGAATCGCTCGGTTCGTATCTTTATTTGATTGCGAATGAATCTATGCTCAAGGTGATTTTGATTAGGCGAAACGACAACTCTTTGACAGGTGTTAACAACGATCTGGTTGGAGACAAGAGGGGGAGGTGGGGTTCAAACCGATGGCCCTCCCGCCTCTGTACGCCAATGTATGTTAAATCCGCGAGCTCCAGCGAACGATATCGTGAATTCTCACCCTCGAATGCCGCAAAGGGACCAACCGGTATACTTCCCACGTTTGTCAAGTAACTAATTTTTCTGGGGTAGCTTTTCTGAAGTAATTATTACAAAGCGGCGGGGATGTTCAGTCTTTTTTGTGTATTACTTGGTTGAGTGATGAGGTTTTAGAATGTTGAGATTCGAATTAAGTTAAATGGGGGATTCGGGAACATTTAAAACCGTTCAGAGAAGCTATTTAATCGCGTTGTTGTATACTGGGAAATTTCTGAAGAATAGGAAAAATAACGCGTCAACAAGGACCTGGAAGAAATTTTGTCTTCGCGTAAAAAATACTATAGTAATTATTATAGTAAAGATTTTATTGTCACAGAGCTGCAGGGACGGACTAGCTCTAACACTCATGGGCCCATTTTTTTTACGCCCTGTATGATGAGAACTTTGGACGATGTTTTTTACATACCTTTAACTATTGGCTAAAAATTAAGTACTCTTCATTCATGTCGCTAATCCTAACCGTTTTCGGAAAAAACGTCATTTTATTTACACCAGTCCCCTAAATTCTCACGGGTTAAATAATTATGAAAAAGCGGAATTTTGAATGTTGAACATTTGATCGGAACAAAGATGTATCTTTTACTGAAATACGCCTAATACATGATCTATATGAAATGCCGTTTTTTCGAAAACGGTTAGGATTAGCGACATGAATGAAGGGTACTTAATTTTTAGCCAATAGTTAAAGGTATGTAAAAAACATTGTCCAAAGTTCTCATCATACAGGGCGTAAAAACAATGGGCCCATAGTGTTACAGCTAGTCCGTCCCTGCAGCTGTGAGTAATTCACAACAGTTTCTTGGGTAGTAATTTGACGGGTCTTACCTGGTATACATCATATTAAAAAATAATTGAAATATACCAGGTGGTTCAATAATTATGTGTAAAAAACTTGATTCCATTGGTGCTCTTTGGGAGCCCATATCTCCGAAGAGGAGGCCGATACGAAAGAAGTTTATATGAACCTATAGTATTCTTTTCACGTGTTTTCTTCATATCCGGGAGATTTCCCACATGTTCCCGGACAACCTGTATATAATATATTGTAATTTTTACAATGAATAGATATGTATATGTATATGTATAATATACAGAAATTCCATGGATATTGATGTATTGGCTGATAAGTTGGTTCATACATTGACGGATTTACTATATAAACATGCACCAATCAAACAGGAAATTCTACCAGCCAAGTGGTCTAATAAGAAATGGTGGACACAAGACATAGAAAGAAATATTAGAGAACGAGATCAGTTATAGCGCAGAGCAGCGATCACAAAAAATGTTGATGATTTTAATCAGTACAGCATACAAAGAAACCAGGTAGTGAATATGATAAGACAACAGAAAATATATTATTACAATACAAAAATGGACAGAAACAAAAACGACTCAACTGAACTATGAAAAACAATAAAAAAACTACTACAAGGACCAAGAGACAAAACGATATTAACTTCAATAACATACTTGAGAGAAATCCTAACGTCATTGCCAACAAATTTAACACATATTTTGTACAGAGTATTGAAGATAGGACAAATAGTATTAGCCAGGGAGATATTGAAGAGGTAGTTAGAAAAATAGGACCCATCGACACAAGATGGACAGTTTCAAAATCTTGTCATTGATGGATTTAAGAGAAGTAGTGAAAAATCTTAAAAAGAAGTAAAGTGTTATTGGCATTTCACCGGGAAACGGGACAAATTTAAATATGTTAAACTACTTTGAACCGAACATAACAAAAATGACGAAAAATCAGAAAAAAAGCATACATACCCCTTCAAAAATTTTCGAAAAATTTCATCTCACGAAATATCTTCAAAATATTCTTATATACTAAGTTCGGTACGTAGATGTCGAAAAAATGATTAGTTTTTTTATTTAAAAGTCTAGAAGTATTTTATTTGTGCGTCAGTCAGTAGGGGTGAAATCGTCGCGTTCAAGGTCGTACTAGAAAATGCATAATAAATAGTATGAAAAGAAAGTTTTAAGAACATTGAAACTATAATAGAATATTAGTTTCTTATATACTTATGACAATTTACTTTAAATGGGTAAATTGAATTTTAGGGTTTACTTGGTAACATGTTATTAAATTAAAATTTAATATATGCGACAACATTGTTAACCCAAGAAATTTTCTTGCCCGCATTCCTTTTGTAGCTACAGATAAAGTTGTCGACCTGTATGTATACGTATATTAATGATTTTTTATTGTAAGATTGTTAGCAATTTCTATTAACAATAAAATTATTACTATATATAGTGAAGATAATCTATTTGTAACAAATGTATGGTACATTTCACTGGTATTGTAAAAAAAAACAAGTATAAATGAAGTGTTATGGTTAGTTTTACTATTTTTATAGTAAATGTCAAGGTTTTGATTTCTGCAGGGCAGGACGAAAAATGGCGATGATACTTAGAACATGCCGGACTGCTATTACCCGCTTAACACGACGAACCACTGCCGCCCATCCATATGTGGTTTTAAGCTTAGTACTCCTCGAACTTCATCGTTTAAGAATCCCTGGATTTGAAAAACGCAATCCTTGTGGAACGACGAGGTTTTTGTTTGAATCGTCGACGTTTATATTCGTTGGGAATCTAATTATACGCATACCCACCGCTCCCAGAGTGCCTTAAAAAGGATTTTTCCTGGAATGCTCGTGTTTGATCACAAACAAAAATAAAAACACGCAGTAACCGGAAATTTTGTAAATTATTGGTCAATGATATTCTGAATCCGAAGGAAAACGCGAACCTTATACACCATTTTGACTAGAAGGCGTTAATTCTCTCACGCCTCGGTCAGCTTACATCGTCCTGTGCGGTGAATTTCATTATCCCTTTCCGGGGACATCGTGGCTTCTATCCTGAAATTTGGAACGCACCCGAGCGTCTCGAAGCCCTGTGGTAATCGCTTAGTCGAGCTAAACTCCTATTCGTTAAATTTCCTTCGGTGGGTTTCGAGTGACTGAAAGCAAAATTGTACATTGTCGTTGCTATGAGTTGACAAACGAAAAATATCTTTTATCGATTTAACCAAAGATCTTACAAACTCCAGATAGAATTGTTTATATTTGTAGTTGACCCAAGGAATGGAAACGTGCACTCCCCACCTTGCTGTTATGTTTGCAGCATAGCCAGATTGTCCTATTTATCGCTAAGGTATCTGCAAAATCCCAATTAAAAATTTGTTAATTTGACAATTACAACTGGTTTAAGTTTAATCCGCAATTGCTTTTAAAATAAATTTATTTCCCAATAATTTTACTATAAATTGTGCATAGGCCTTGAGAGATTTAGAAAAAAAAAATATTATTATACATAAAAGTTTGAAATAAGCCGACTGCACTCTGGCAACGTCAACGCTACAGCTACTACGCTCTATATGGCACAAAGACAAACTTTATCAATGGATCGGATTATAGTAAACAATACAGTGTTGCTGGTCACTGCTAACTGCTTTTAAGGGAGTGTTTATATATTTTGGTTGTTTTTATTTTTTTTTGTGAGTATTGGTGAAAAATCGTCTTTATTATAAACAATGATGATGCATTCATGTATAGTTTGTAAAAGGGTGGATCATTTAAGCAAGGATTTATCTTTTCTTCGGTAAGTATGGTTATGTTTTAATACGATTGTATTGATATGATTTCTGATATAACCATTGATGTTCAAAAGTATATGGACCGGTCCGTGGAGCTAGTCCGGGCAAAAAGCAGTCGAGTTGGTTTATTTCTTAATATAAATCTTGCATTTACAAGATGGCTGAGTCTTGTGCGGCCATAAAATGCTTCACTAGAAGATGCAATGGTGTTAAATTAAAATTTCACAGGTTAGTAAATATATTTAGAAATTTGATTTTGAGTTTGCATCACTATGAAAATTCGCTTTGTTTAAGAATGTACCAAATGTTTATCCACTTCGTTAGGATACTAAAAGGTCGTAGCCTACGGCAAATTTGGATACATGCCCTTAGAAGGAATAATTATAGTTCAGGTGATACAACAATTATTTGTGAGAAACACTTCACAAAAGAAGATTATGGAGGTAATGTACATGGGAATAAAATACTGAAGAAAGGAACAGTCCCATCAAAATATTTTACATTTTTAATTTTCTATATTTAAACAACGTTTGCAGTGTAACTAGTACGTGAAGACAGGTTTTATATAATTTATTTATTTTTATTTATTTGATCTAACTTTCCGTTTCTCCCTCCTTGCTAATTGGCCACACCCAATGCATGTGAGCGGGTAATAAACTAAAGATAGATGACCAGAGTGCAGTTGGATTATTTCACGATTTATTTGATACTTTTGAGTATAATAATATTATTTTAAAGAATTTCTCATCCTTTTCACAGTTTATAGTAAAATTAATGGGAAATAAATTTATTTTAAGAGCAATTGCGGATTAGCCTTAAACCAGTTGTAATTGCCAAGTTAACAAATTTTTAATTGGGATTTTGCAAGATACCTTAGTGATAAATATGACAATCTGGCTAGATATATACACTTTTATATCTGGAGAATTATCATCCAGTAATGAATATACCAAAAACATTGATGCTAAGCATAAATAGTTAAATCCATCCTTGGACACACTGTATATAAAAACTGGATCAATATTTCTATCTTTTTTATAAATATCTAATATTCGAAACTACACTTTTTGAATAGGTAATATAGTTAAACGTAAAGAATTTCAAAGTAAATTATACGCCCTTGTCGGGCTTTTTGCCCGGACTAGCTCCGCTGCAAGAAAACGCGAAAGGCCGCTCCATAAAATTTTAAACGTTATTGGATTTAACCAGACTTCAACATTGTTGCCATTATCGAGACAAACATGTTTGTCTCTCTTCCACCCATTACGATTTTCAATAACATTTCACACAATCACAACCTCACTTTCCAACAGATTTATGAATGGAGTGTTGGCCCTGTGGATTTAACAGTGTTTGATTGGTTTAACGTCTCCTCAAGCGGAGCACAGAACCAATCGAGTTTGAAAGCTATATTTCGCCCAATATAAAGTATTTTATGAAGCTCCTAAAAAGCCAAAAACCAAAAATACGGCAGCACTTTACCTTCCTGAAACAGTCATTCTATCTTTTTCAGCGGTCCAGCATGAACGTGGACCTCGCAAACCTAAAATGCAGCAACTAACAAACGCGTCGAATCCCTCCCTGCACCAGACTCCTACTTCGCTCTCGTCCCATCCCCTCCAACTACCCCTGCCCGAAGGATGTGCTAGCAAAATCACTCCCACTTCAATAGGCTCCTTTCACTTTACCCCTACCAGCCTGTTCGTACCTCCACATCATCCATTGAAAGTATTGACGTTACCACCACCGCCGCCGGTCGGAAGTCCACCTGGAGGACATATGGAGGGAAACGGTGGGTCAGCACCTCCGCCGCTGTTTCATCATCCCCATTTGCCCCCTCCACCGGGGCTATTGCACGTGTTGATGTCGGCAGAAAGATGTCAGGTAGGAGACATTATTAGATTAGGATTATGTGGGACTGGGACCTCTTGGTGACAATTTTCAACTCAATTTGTAAATATTTGATAGTCAATATAACCTTGTTTTGTAGGAACTCGTATGGGGTACAAAGCTAGCCCAGTTAGACTCGTCTGCATCCGAATCAAGTAGTGGTCTGGGAATGTCGAGCCCGGGGCTTCCTATGGCACAGCTGAGTCCTACTCTGCCTCCACTACCGTTAACACCTACTTGGGAAATGTTACAGGTAAGCTAAAGGTTTGAATTTATACAGGGTGTCCCATAACTAATGGTACACAGGAAAACTGCAGATTCCTTGGGTAAAAATACTGCGATTTGGCCATACTTAGTTTAGTTCAATAGCTGGTAATAACCGAGATACAGGGTGTCCAGGTAAAAATTTAATTTTCAATTTTCCTAAATAACTTATGTCTGAATCAATATTTTTGCACAAAATTTTGTGACTAGGGTTTTTTTGGGGAAAGGAATTTGAATTTGTTAATAATTTTGATGTAGATTGTAGAGGACGCTATTTGCGGTACTCTGGATACATAAAAAGAAGTGTAACTTTCTTGGGCCTTAGTATAATTATGTTTTTATTACAAATATCAGTTTTTCCGTCATTTTTAAGCAATAAAGGTATATTTTGTAAATGTCGCTCTGACAACCGTTTACGAGATATTTTCAATTACAATTTCTAATGCGTCCGTTTAAATTTTGATTTGTAAATGTGAAATTTGTCACAGTAGGCTTTGGTAAAAACAAATACAATGAAAGCACTTTGAAACCTCATTTCTGTCAAAGTTTATTTTCATTTGTCAGCATTGTGGGTATTTTTAAGGACTTTTTGAAGATACTGTTATCAAAAATTAAACTAAAAATGCCGCGACATAACTGTTTTCTAACGGAGAAATGCGAGACATGGTATGTTTATACGCACAAGAAAATTTTAACAGACATCGGTGGTATTTGGAAATGTATCCAAATAGAAGGCAGCCAGATTTTAAAATTTTTAGAAGCCTATATGACAGCCTGGGAGAAACAGGATCCTCCACTATTACGTTTTGGACGCAAGGATCCTGTTTCTCCCAGTCTGTCATATAGGCTTCTCCGTTAGAAAACAGTTATGTCGCGGCATTTTAAGTTTAATTTTTGATAACAGTATCTTCAAAACTCCTTAAAAACACCAACAATGCTGACAAGTAAAAATAACCTTTGACAGAAATGAGGTTTCAAAGTGCTTTCATTGTATTTGTTTTTACCAAAGCCTACTGTGAAAAATTTCACATTTACAAATCAAAATTTAAACGGGCGCATTAGAAATTGTAATTGAAAATATCTCGAAAACGGTTAGCCGGAGCGACATTTACAAAGTATACCTTTATTGCTTAAAAATAACGAGAAAACTGATATTTTTAATAAAAACATAATTACACTAAGGCACAAAAAAGTTACATTTCTTTTTCTGTATCCAGAGTACCGCAGAGAGTGGCCCCCTACAATCTACATCAAAATTATTAACAAATTCAAATTCCTTTCCCCCAAAAAAACCCTAGGCACAAAATTGTGTGCAAACATATTGATTCGGAAATAAGTTATTTAGGAAAATTGAAAATTAAATTTTTACTTGGACACCCTGTATCTCGGTTATTACCAGCTATTGAACTAAACTAAGTATGGCCAAATCGCAGTATTTTTACCCAAGGAAACTGCAGTTTTCCTGTGTACCATTAGTTATGGGACGCCCTGTATAGACAGATCGGATTTCTCGGGTTTGTTCGGATTTGTTCGCATTACACACTATGCAGATAAACACATTATGCAGATATTTAACAAATGTGTGTATTTTTAGTGCAGAATCCATACGGTATATCCACCGGTTCACATATTAAATGGGTCAAACTTTCCTTCGGCAAACAATCAGTCAGTATTTTAACCGCAAATAGAAATTTCCTGCCGCTAACCGCCCAAGTCGGGAATACGAGGACTGGCAGGAAGGGAGGTCCTTTTTGCAGGATTGACTTTCATTCGCGCTGACTTTTCGACTGGGAATTTCTCGTTGGCTCCGCAAAATCAACCCCAGTTTTGAGGGAAACGCCTCCTTTTAAAATTGCCAACTTTGAGCTTTGGCTATTCCCAAAATAGCTTATTGAATTTTCTACAATTGTTTCTGCGACGTTGCAGGAAACGACAGCCCGGCTCCTCTTCATGGCGGTGCGTTGGGTGCGGTGCCTGGCACCGTTCCAGACCCTCAGTAAACACGACCAGCTCCTCCTGCTGCAGGAATCCTGGAAAGAGCTGTTCCTGCTGCACTTGGCCCAATGGTCGGTTCCGTGGGATCTATCGACCGTCCTGGGATGTTCTCAAGCGAAGGAGCGATTACCCAATGATGTGCATACTGCTACTGAAATCAAGACTATACAGGTAAGACTACGTTTTCAAGAAATTGTCTCGTTTAAACAAATTATGATTTGTTTTTAGGAAATAATGTGCAGGTTTCGACAAATCTCACCCGATGGCAGCGAATGCGGATGCATGAAGGCAATAATTCTATTTACACCAGGTAATATCAATTTTTTTCCCTAAATAACATCGAACAAGCCATTAATAATTTTTTCTGTAGAAACCGCCGGTCTATGCGACGTCCAACCAGTGGAAATGCTTCAGGATCAAGCCCAATGTATCCTAGGAGATTACGTCAGGATGCGTTATCCCAGACAACCGACGAGATTTGGACGATTGTTGTTGTTAGTGCCCAGTCTAAGGGCCATAAGGTCCATGACAGTGGAGCTGTTATTTTTTAAGGAAACTATAGGCGAAATTCCGATAACGCAGTTACTAGGGGATATGTATTATATGGAGAAATGCGCCACGGGCGCACAGTAATACCGTTTTTTTGTTAATGGGTTTTTCTTTATACAGGGTGTCCGCTAATTAATGGGACATGGAAAAACCACAGACTCCTTACGTAAAAATATTAGGATTTAATTATATTTACCTATATGCGAAAGTTGATATTAACTGAGATACAGGGTGTTAAAGTTAAAACTTTATTTTTGTTTTTCTCTAATAACTTTGACAGAAACCAACGGGTTTTTACAAAATTTGGCAATTATGGTTTCTTTAGGATGAGAAACTGATTTTTTGCACATTTATTAGGTCATAACTTTTTTGTGTTAAAGTTTTAATGAAAATAATACTTTTCTCATATTTATTACGTAAAAAAGGTATACTAATTTCAGGTCGCCCAGAGTTACCGTTTCGGAGATATTTGCATTTAAATTGCTTAGTGCGTTAGCTCAGGCAAGCAAATAATATTTTGTTGCTTCTTACCAATTAACTTTCACATGATAATTAATGTTCTAATAATGGTAATTGGGAATAATAAATACAACAATTGGATTGTTCTTTAATTTACTTTAATTAAAATAACTTTAACCCTAGAAAATATCGTGTCGAAAGAAACCAACAGCAATCAAAAAAAAAACTTACGATAAACTCAAAAATGAAACATTTTCTGTTCCATAGCAACTTCATCTCTAAATTTCATTTGTTCTTTCATAGGTTACTTTGAGAAAAAAAATTTGTTTGCAAATAATTGGGTATTGGGTAGAGTATACTAAACAATTTAAATGCCAATATCGCCGAAACGGTAACTCTGGGCGACCTAAAATTAGTATACCTTTTTTACGTAATAAATATGAGAAACGTATTATTTTCATTGAAAACTTAAATACACTGAGGCGCCAAAAAGTTATGACCTAATAAATCAGCAAAAAATGCAGAAGACAACGCCCCCTTCATTATACATTAAAATTTCATCAAAAAATCAGTTTCTCATCCTAATAAAACCATAATTGCCAAATTTTGTAAAAAACCGGTGGTTTCTGACAAAGTTATTAGAGAAAAACAAAAATGAAGTTTTAACTTTAACACCCTGTATCTCAGTTAATACCAACTTTCGGATATAAAGTATAATTAAATCCTAATATTTTTACGTAAGGAGTATGTGATTTTTCCATGTCCCATTAATTAGCGGACACCCAGTATAGGGTGATTCAAATAATTTTTCTAAAAATTTGCCTTTCTTATAACTAAAATATGGGGGGGGGGGGGGGGGTTGTTTCCTATTGCGGATACTTCCGGTTGTCAGGTTTATGATGACTCCTTCTTTGACATTTTACCATAACTTTTAGGATCTTAAGGAAAACCCAACAATGCAATAATAACAGCAACTTCCGGTGTAACCGGAAGTGAAAGAAAAACGTCAATAGTTGAATAAAGGGAATTTTCAAAAAATATGCGCAATGTTTGGATTGTCCTGCATAATAATATCTAAAGTCCGTTTGAATTTATATCATATTTTAGCTAAAATTGTATGTTGTTGTGAAAAATATACTCCTCGCCTCCCAAGGATACACAGGAAAAGATATCTCTATCCAAGATTTCTCTTTTCTCCCGAATTCCGGCCATGTTGTTATTCGATATTTAAAATCTTTTCTGATTTGGGCTCTATATAGGAATGGAGTAGTGTTGTGATCGCTCGAGCGAAAAACCGCTTGAGTACTCGATTATTGAAATAACCGACATCGCTCGATTATTAAAAAACCGCTCGAGTTATGAATTCAAGCGAAAATAGTCGTTTGTTACTTATTATTTTTCAATCGATCCCAAAGCTTCGCTTGACGCCGACGTATATTCGAGCAGTTTTTCGCTCGATAGGAAATACTCTAGTTATAAAGTCAAGCGAAAAACCGAAAATCATCGCCTTTCACTTGATACCCGACCTTCGATTAATCGCTCGACGTGACGATTCACTCGATTATTAAAATCGCTCGAGTATCAAGTACTCGATTATTAAAATCATCGGTTTTTTCCAACACTAGAGAGGAGAACTCTATAAGACAATAAAGTTCACTCACGTTTATGGGTTTTCTCTATTTCTTATATTTTTGTCTTAAATTTCATTTTCTCCATGAAAATAACTCTAGCTTTTTTATTTTGACCCATTTTAAAGTTCAAATTGGAGACTTAAGAAAAACAAATATAAAAAGGGTCAATTTGAAAATGATTTGGAAATACATTCAATCGACCTTAAAATTCATGTACCACTAGACCCTCATCCCATTTAATATTTTAAGGGTAACATCTAAAGTTTTCAAATTGGGACCCCGCAAGTAGGTATTATAGATATTATTATGTTATTTCTTAAGTTATTTTATTTTGAATTGTTAAATTGAATTTCTTCTGTCCCATTTAAACGGAGGCTGGCAGGAAGCGGTGTGTCTGAAATCCAGAATCATTTCAGAATAGACGAGAATTCAAAGATACATGTTTTCTATATTGCCAGCACGTCCAAATAAATATAATAATATTTCGCCAATACTTTTAACATTTACTAGTCTTTTAATTCTGTGATATTGTTATTTAGGTTATTTATGATTAACGACTGATTCGTTTCCTTTTGTACATACCATACTCTAGTCTTATCGGTGTGAACTTTGGAAAATAAAAATGTTACTAAATGTGTTTCTGTAAAATAAATATAACCGAAATTTATGAAAAAATTATTACACTAAGGTCATAGTTTTATTTATTCCTACACACCGACAGTGGCGGCTCGTGACGTCATTAAGTGCAACCAAGACTAGAACAATAGTTAACTGTTTTATGACGAGAACGAATCGAGCCACGAGGCTGACAAGTTGACATTCTTCATATTTTCAGTGTTTTTTTAGTTTAAATCCTTAAATAAAATGGTCTAAAATCATATCGAGTATCATTTATCGAAATACACAACATTTATCGACAATACACAATAGTGCTTAAACGTAAAGTCCATTCTTCGGTTCTTAATTGTAGAAAATTGATCAATAACAGCCTCATTAAGTTTGGAATACCCTCTATAAATTCTTTTTCATATATTTCATTTTTAAACTTTCTAAGTCCCTAGATTTGCCCTTTGTGGTCTGCGTTAAATTAATTTCGGGTTTAGGTGTTCCCGCATTCTTCACTTCAATTTTTTTTCCTCCAAACTCAAAGAGCTAAAGTTATTTCTTAAATAGTCCACCGTCAACTATTCATTTTAACTTAATAAATATATAATATTAAAATATTACCTAAAACATACACGCTCGAATTTCTAACTAGATGCACGAGCAGACAACAGCGCGGTGCACACAAAAACTGTGCGCCTTTTCCATGTTAAAACGCCATAGCCCCGCTATCCCCCGCTGCCACGCGCCACCTGTTATTACAGAGACAGGCTTACCCCAAAAATCATACTTATGATAGACAAAAATAACACGTCGAGTGAAAGGAGTTTAAGGCTTTATACCTGACTCAGACGGTGAGTTTAGTCGGTCGGCTCGCCTCTCAGAGGCGGATCTTTTCCCTCAGAAAAGATGATGTTGATGGATGTATAATCCCCCCAAGTTGCTAAACCCGACACTACCTTGCAGCCGCGTCTGTAAGGTGTCTGTGTGCAGATTCTCATCGGCTGTCCAAAAAAAAAAAAAAAAAAAAAAAAAATGCACTACTTAATCACACGTGCGAGCAAGTCTCGTCATAATCGTCATTTACCTCGACCGAGGCACGGTTGCCGGATCTATACAGTTTGGTTTGACGGGATGATAAAATATTAGGGAGGGTCGGACTTTTTTAGTTTGACGGTACGATAAAATATTAGGGAGGGTCGGACCTTATACGATAAATAATATTCAATGAATATAAATTAATATTTTTTATTCGTTTTGTTTTGGGGGTGCACGTGCGCATGTGCTCCTGTGGAAGAACGGCCACTGCAAACCGACCAAAGAAACTCGAACAAAACCGCAGGCAACAAGAGATAGAGACACCCACTGATAGACAGCGGTGCTCCGTAAATGATTGGGTTACCAACCTGACCATAATAAAATTATTAACAATTAGCCCTTGTCCGCTTTTACCCCGCTCGACGCTACGGCCTTATACTCCTGCAAACCAACCGTCCCCATGGCTACCATTCAAATAAACAACGCAGGAATATCAATGACTGCAGATAATCGAAATTGAACTTGATTTTTAAAGCATTTTTTTTATATAAACAACCTAAAATTATTGTTAATGAGTAACTGAAAATGGCCTTGGAAGAGACGGACGACGCAACGACAAGAAGCGACCACGAAGATGATGATTTTGGCTGTTATTGTACGTATTGTCATGAAGTAATTAGCTTTTTACATACAGCGTTAGGGAAAAAATAAGAAAATGACAGTATGTTATGTACTGCTATCTACTGTAGCTATAACAACAAAAAAATCTTTTAATTCACAACAAAACTAATCCAGATAGGTTTATTATAAATTAGCATTGCCTATTTAGGCATAAATTAAACCTTCTTTATTATTATCGATTGTGTGAAGTAATCCGGACTGATTCCAGTTCTGCAACCGACGGCGTCCCCATATAACATTACCGAGAAAGTGCATCAAGCCAATTTCGATCTATTTACTTCAACTCCACAATCTACCAGGTCGACCAAGGTGAAATTTAGGGATGAGCTCATATCATTCGAACCCGACTTAACGGACGATGATGTTAATAGTATTGAAAGTGACCATATCGTAGAAGAAATTTTCCATCACGAAACTAGTAAGTATATTTATTACAAGATCGATCCTACACATTACAAAAAAGTATGAAGAAAGAGGTAATCCTAAATCTACGCAAGTATTCATAGATCCTGCAATCTCCACATTATACTACCTATATAGGGTTTAATCCAGAGGCGGTTCTTCCACAGGAGCACATGCGCACGTGCACAAACAAAACAAAACGAATAAAAAATATTAATTTATATTCATTGAATATTATTTATCATATAAAGTCCGACCCTCCCTAATATATTATCATCCCATCAAACAAAACTGTATAGATCCGGCAACCGTGCCTCGGTCGAGGTAAATGACGATTATAACGAGACTCGCTCGCACGTGTGATTAAGTAGTGCAGTTTCTCTGTAGTAACAGGTGGCGGGTGGCATCGGGGATAGCGGGGCTATGGCGATTTAACATGGAAAGGGCGCACAGTTTTTGTGTGCACCGCGCTGTTGCCTGTTCGTGCATCTAGTTAGAAATTCGAGCGTGTATGTTTTAATATTATATATTTATTAAGTTAAAATGAATAGTTGACGGTGGACTATTTAAGAAATAACTTTAGCTCTTTGAGTTTGGAGCAAAAAATTGAAGTGAAGAATGCGGGAACACCTAAACCCGAAATTAATTTAACGCAGACCACAAAGGGTAAATCTAGGGACTTTATTAGAAAGTTTAAAAATGAAATATATGAAAAAAAGTGTATAGAGGGTATTCCAAACTTAATGAGGCTGTTATTGATCAATTTTCTACAATTAAGAACCGAGGAATGAACTTTACGTTTAAGCACTATTGTGTGTACTTGTGAACCCCCTCTATCATAGGCACGCCACTGGTTTAATCACATAATGAACAAATCCGACTATTGTAATTTGTTCTTCCAGAACCGCTTCGACGTTTGATCAGAACGATTTTTTTTTTAGAATTAGAAGATGTTCTGGAGGAAACCAAGCTGCTACATCACAATGTTTTGAGGGGAGGACTCGGCATCTATAACATCGAAGAAGAAGTTGAAGACGTTGTTTTCGAAGAAGAAGTCGAGGACGCTGTTTTCGAAGAAGAAGAAGAAGTTGAGGACGCTATTTTCGAAGAAGAACCTGTTTCGGATGAAAATGAAGATGTACTAACTCCTATTATACAGGTATCTTTACATATTACGTATTCGTCTGCACAGAATCAGAACATCGATATTTTTCTTTATAGAATGAAGAAATCTATGTGGAAATCAATGAAATCCAACCCGAACAAGAAGAAGAACCATGTATAGACGACAAACAAGATAGCGCGAAAGCAAACTCTGAAACGATTAGAATAAGTTCGCGACAAAAATCGCCCAAAAGGAAGAAATATCTTGTGAAGAGAACCGAGGTGCACTGCAAAGATCACTGCATCGAGAAGATCGATACCCATCTGTCTATGTCGATAAAAAAATTGGAAATTTATGAAAAATCACCGGTAAGAATTTTTTTATAAGATTTTAAGGCTCGCAGTAATACTGTCGTACTACCTTTAGGTTAATTTACCGCCTCTACAACTCCACCAAAGAAAGTGTTGCGACGAAATCAAACTATCGAACAGTAACAGGAACCTGCCAAACTACAACGGCTGTAGATCCGAATACGGCCTTAGTTCCAGACAGATAAAGAACAGGAATAGACATATGGAAATGATAAGACAAAAAGAGATGGCCAGACGAAAACTGATCGAAGAGTACAGAGCTTTAAAAATACAACAGAACGAAGACGTTTTTTGTCAGTGGTTGAGAGAAGTGTCGAGGAGGCAACAAAAGGAACAACAAATAACGAGGAATTTGTTGAAGAACGGATACAAGACTCCCAGTCCGGGAATCCACCAACAAAAATGCTTAAGTCCGAATGTGGTTAACTTGAACAAAATAGAAAAAATAAAAGAACGGCCAAAAACTGCTGGATTTGTTCCCAAGACGAACATCAAGAAGAAAAGGAGGCCGCACTCTACCCAATCGTGCGTTTACATTGAGGTACCCCCTGAAATTTTAAGGAGGGGGGTACATATAGGGGATTTATTGATTACTAACTCGAAGGAGTTAAGCAAGAAATTACATATTTTAACTGTCTCTTAGTCTTAGTTTCACAACAGAAGGAGTCAAAATTCTTTTACTTCTATGCATGTACGAAACTATTTTTAAAAATTTCTATTAACTACAGTACAAATGATGCAATTCTTTTAGTCAAAAAAATACCTAGTTAATATTTTTTTGCCAAATTTCAAGTACCTAGATGGCGTACCTACTTAGCTATGATATGGGAGCTGAGGCTGAATATTAATTTTAATCAACTTGTGTTCTTCCAGTGCAAACAATCAGTTATTCCAATATGGAATTCGCCATTTACAATGTTTTAACAGTAACAAATAATGCTAAGGTACAATTAAGGCTAGAAAAAATATTTGCAAATATACAATTTAAAAAATAGATAGTTTGGTTCCTATATTACCTTCTCGGCAGCTTCTTTGTCTCTGACGACCCTGTATAAATAATATACACTCACATATTGTAGGTGATACACCTCACACACACACACTGACCCCGCCATCTTGTAAAAATATCGCTTACTCGAGACGACAATTCCGAGAAGATAGCTCCAGTTGTAAAACTCGCTCGTCTTGTCATAGATGTCGCTACATAAATAGCCGTGTTGCCGAACGAGACCAAAATGCATAGCATTACAGGAGAACACGGGGGTTGTTCAATATTTGTAATTATTTATACCGGAAGAAAGTATCGCTTACAGATAGAGCCGGCTTATACCAATTGTTCATAGAGCTATAAGTTACATAAGTTGTCGAATAGAGCAAGAAATGTCAAGAAAAAACGGCGATATTCTGATCGAACTTAAAGTTTACTAATTTAAACCAAAGACCTTACAACGTAGTCACGTGTTTCAGCGTCAAATTTTATTTTTGTATTCTAGTCCTCAAAATATGTATATTTATTCTGGTTAGTAAAAAATGCACCAATGTAATTAAAAAGACCAATGTAATTAAAAATTATTTAATAATTTTGTAGGATTTAGGTAGATAATGATCAAATAAACTTTTAAAAGCAAAAGTACATACTATTCACAATTTTTTAGGATAAAATATTTTACCTTTGTTCGAAAACAACGAATACTTATTTCGGAAAACTGAGTTTCAAATTTCTAAACAAAATAAAAAATTAATACTACAGCGCAGTGTTGCCAGTTATCTCATGAAATGTCAGGAGATCTGTTGATTTTTTTGTGATTTTATGAATAATCTGGTGGTCCATGAAAAACCTTTTGAAAAAGTTCGGTTTCTGGTGTTATCAGCTTCGTTTCGGGGAGGTATATTTTATAAATCACAAAAAAATCACCAGATCTGGTGAAATTTCACCGGATACCTGGCAATACCGCTACTTCGGCACCGTTCGATGGTGGGGATAAGTGGTAATGACGTAAACGGTTATGATTGGTTAGGTTGGTGTTTTTTTTTTTTTTGGAAACACGATGAGAAATCCATGGTATAAGTAACTATAGGTATGATTGCACGCCGATGATCACGTGGCTTGGCGAGTAAGTTTTAAATCTCTTATGAAGGTTTACATTGCTGTCATCGTTTTTAACTCTTTTTTGAATGTATTAAAACGTTTTATGCATGTAATGGTATATGAAATGAAAGAATAATATATGACGAGTATTTACGTATATCAATTTCATAGAAACATAACACACAAATACCACTAAAAAAAGAAAAGATATCGGAGAAATTTTTCGCGGCCATTTGAGCCGGCGACAATAGCCGAAGCATGCCGAAAGCTGCTCGCCGACCACTGCTGGTTTTGAAACAGTGTTGCCAAACTTTTACAATTGTAATAGATCCACTAGTATTTTAACATTCTTGTTGTGTGGCTCCCCATATGAAATTTATGTTCAATCTGGAGGGAACACCTCCAGATTGAACATAAATTTCATCTAATAGGAAAGTAACGACCCTTTTTTTCGTACTCTTTTTACTCTGACCCGTTTTTTACTATTCCTATTAGGTTTCGAACCGGCACTCTATTTCTTTCGATAACGGATGTCTGGCAACACTGCTGCATGGTTGCCGTAGTTTTTGGTGGACATTTTGTAAGTTTACCAGAACGTTTTCTTATAGTCTTGTGTTTATTAAAAAAAATATCTTAATTTTCATAAAATGAGGTGCGCTATATTCGGTTGTGATATGGATAACCAGGCAAAGACATTTAATAGAAATATAAGGTTTTTCCGCTTTCCTAAAGATAAAAACAAACAATTAAAATGGATACAGTTGTGTAAGCGGAAAGATAATTAGGTCGTATTTTAGCTTTAATCTTTGTTGTATGTTCATGAAATAAATATTCCTAAATACCATGATATTATTCTTTCATTTCACATACCACTAAACGTAAAAACTTTTAATTAAAACGGCGTCAGAGTAATAATAGTACGAAAAAAAGGTCGTTACTTTCCTATTAGATGGGGGACCACCTCCAGATTGAACATAAATTTCATATGGGGAGCCCCACAACAAAAATGTTAAATAGTAGTGGATCTATTACAATTGTAAAAGTCTGGCAACACTGTTTCAAAACCAGCAGTGGTCGGCGAGCAGCTTTCGGCATGCTTCGGCTATTGTCGCCGGCTCAAATGGCCGCGAAAAATTTCTCTGATATCTTTTCTTTTTTTAGTGGTATTTGTGTGTTATATTTCTATGAAATTGATATACGTAAATACTCGTCATATATTATTCTTTCATTTCATATATCATTACATGCTTAAAACGTTTTAATACATTCAAAAAAGAGTTAAAAACGATGACAGCAATGTAAACTTCCATAAGAGATTTAAAACTTACTCACCATGCGCACGGCAGACGAAATTGGGACGGTTAGATATCCTACCTTTAGTTTATTGTATCATGTGAGAAATCTGCGCACAGACACCTTACAGACGCGGCTGCAAGGTAGTGTCGGGCTAGTAACATTGTGGGGAAAGACCATCAATATCATCCGCTCTGAAGGAGGGGATCCGCCTCAGAAGGAGACGAGCCAACCGACTAAAACTCACCGTCTGAGTCAGGCATGATACCTGTAACTCCTTTCACTTAGACGTGTTATTTTTGTTTATCATCAGTATAATTTTTTAGGTTAAGCCTTAAAGCGTTGCTTGGTGTGTTTCTGTTACAGCTCTTAACCCTTTCTTATTTGAATTTAATCAAATAAGCGCAAGTTTTAAGAGCTCCGTTAACATACTGGGTGTAGAGGTAGAGGGGTAGTTATTGTAATTGTTTACAGAGGCGTATAGTGTGCGCGTAGTGTGTGTGCACCCTTATTTTATACAGAACAAGTTCTTAAATAATTTGGAGTGTGGATTTAGCGAGTGATCCAGTCTTTGGGCATTCTGTGTTTTTGATGCGGTAGTCTGCGTATGTGCGATGAGGCTATCTTGGCGTTGTTGGCCAAGTTAGCCTTGGTGTGATATTTCGCGATTATTTTATCGAGAAACTCCGAAATTGTGTCAATTTGGAGGTCTCGATGTATAACGTGAGTTCTGGTATATCTAGGTGTATTCAGTATTATTTTAAGTGCCTTGTTCTGTATTACCTGTAGTCTTTGTAAGTCCTGCTTACCCAGTGTGCACCATGTTGGTGCTCCGTATGTGAGCACCAGCCTGATGAGCACTTTGTACATCATGACTTTTGTCCTGGTTGTTAGCTTGCTCCTACTGTTGAGCAGCGGGTATAGAGTGCTCAGTTGGGCGTGAGCCATCTTTCTCCTGTGGGCTGTATTTACTTTCCAATTGAGTCGTTTGTCGAAGTGAAGTCCCAAGTATTTTACGCTTGGGCTCCAATCGATTGGTTTGTTTCCTACAGTGACCCTGCCTTCCGGTCTTCTGAACCTTGATGAGTTCTTAGTAAAGTAAATTGCCTGTGTTTTTTCTGGATTGATTTTTATTTTCCACTTGCTGAGCCATTTTTCCAGAGTAATGATGTTTTCTTTTAGCGCCAGCATTATTTGTTTTGGATTTCTTGATGTCACTGCTATGGTTGTGTCATCAGCGTATATAAATTTTTCGCAAGACGGATGCATTGGGATATCACAAGTAAAGATATTGAAGAGTAGGGGGGCTATTACCGAACCTTGTGGGACTCCGGCCTTGATTATTTTTAACGTAGAGTAACACTCTTCAACAAAAGTTTTAAACGATCGATTTTGAAGATAGGAGGCTATAAGTTTTATCATATAGTTTCGTACTCCTAGCCTGATCATTTTGACAATTAACCCGTTATGCCATACCCTGTCAAAAGCTTTACTGATATCGAATAGGACGGCTCCCGTGCTCCTCCGTCTATTGAATCCATTGATTATGTTGGAAGCGTCTTGTCGTCTGTCTAACGGTGCAAAAGTTAGCTCTAGAGCCAAACTGCTCCACTGGTAGACAGTTGTTAGTTTCGACAAAGGTTGTGAGCCTACCCGAAATTAACCGTTCCACTATCTTGCTTATGTTAGACAGAAGACTGATTGTCCTGTAACTGGTCAATTTTCCTCTGTCTTGGCCTGATTTCCCTATCATAATGATTTTTGCCTGTTTCCATGGGGCGGGAAAATGTCCAGTTTTCAGTATAGCATTTGCGATGTTGGCTATGTCCTTTATTGTCTTCTCCGGTAGATTTTTCAGTGATAGGTTGGTGATTCTATCTAGCCCGGGAGCCTTTTTGACCTTTACGTAACGTATGATCTTTTTGACATCTTCTGCGGTGACTTCTTGCAGATTTGGTTCAGGAGGGTGATCCATGCTTTTATATATTTCGGCAGTCCTGTTGATCCGATTTTCTAGGTCTACATCTCTAGCCGGATTTTCGCTGAATTGCTCGTAGAGTGCTTCAGCGAATTTTTCCGCTTTTTCCTGAGGTTCAGTGATTACAGTGTTGCTGCTCGTTGTTATGGGCGGCATTGGTGTCCTACTTCCGTTGACAAGCGATCTTGTCATCCGATAGAGGGATCCATCTTGTGTATTTAGGCTTTCGACCTTCCTTTCCCATCTCTCGGATTCCAAGCCGCTAAGCAGCTGTTTGGCCCTCTGTGTTGCCTGGTTTGCCTGTTGTTTGATCCTCGGATCTCCAGTTCTGTACGCTCTATTTTTGAGACGGTTCTTCGCTCTTATTTCGTTCTTTATGTCATGACTGAGATTACCATATTTTGTGTAATCAGCTGTTTTTGTTGTTGTTGCTCTAGCAAGTGCTTTCTATCGTACAGGCATGATACCTGTAACTCCTTTTCACTTAGACGGTAGTCGATCAAATACAGTGCGCAGCGCCATCTCTTAGTAGTCCCCACATAATCTGAACAGAAGACGTTATTTGATTAAATCAAATTTAAAAAAAATCTATTCAAGAAATAAAAAGTCTATGCTTGTTAGGAGAGGGCTTCCTTTTCTTGGTAGTACCATTCAATGTGAAATAGTATTTTAAAGTGCTACTGTGTAGACAAAAATACGCCCTTATTGTATAAGGATCATCGGGTGGTCTGGAAATAATAATTTTCCATATTCGTATTTAATATAATACAGAAAAATACTAAAAAATGTAAACGAAGAAAGCCCAAGACTGAAGATTTGAGCAAAAATATTAAATGGGTAGGGAAGGGATGAAGGGCACATCATTTTAAAGGTTGTTTAAATATCTTTCCAATAATACCAAAATTTATCATTACGATTGGCAATGCTACAGACAATAATAAAATATTTTGTACTTATAAGGAGTACAAGTGTCAATTCTTGATGAAATATACAGGGTGTTCCATTTGAAAATACTGAGTAAATTTAATCCAAACAAACCCGAAGTTTGGAAGTAAAATTAAAGCACCCTGTATAAAACTGTAAAATTTTATAAATAGTACTCATAAAATCCAGATAAAATTTTTTGATCTAATTAAAATCAATAAAGAATCTGTAGCATGTTTATTACGATCGTACCAATGCAATAAAAATAGGAAAATTAATAATATCTTTGCAACACCGCAACAGATTGGGGAAAAAAATTGGGGTTACATAAACGATAAGGAGGGGCACTGATTCCGAGTAAAAATATAGGTCATTTCAGTTATGACACACACTGAACAGGGTGTCCATTTTTGGGTAGTTTTACGGGATATCTCCGTTAAATTTGTTTTCACCCTATACCTATATTTTTAATAATATAATTTAGTTTGTAACAAGCTTCAAATATATAACACTTTATTTTTAGTCTTAGTATTAGGCCCGAAATATACGTTTTTCAAAAATATACCATTTTTTTATATACGGTGACCCATTTAAAGAAGCAAATTTGTTTATTTTCCTTGGAAATTATTGAATGTAGAAAAAAATCTGAGTACGTCACTGTATTCTACATAAAGAGTTACAAAAAGAACATTTTATTTCTTTTTGATACGTTACGGGGTAACCGAGATATGGGGGGGTGTCCCAAAATGATTACGGCATCTTCTGTTTGACAAAAAAGTAGCAAAGTGCTGCGAAAACAGCATCCTTCTATCTTTACTAATAACGGAGATACCCCGTAAAACTACCCAAAAATGGACACCCTGTATACTTAAACATACTTTTAAAATATGCGTCTTCAACATTCAGCTAATATTTATTTTTAAAGTTTCCCTTCTATCCACGATATAGGAGATATCGAAGAATTACACACTAAATGGACTCCCTGTATTAGTAAATATTTTATTTATTTCAGAAAACCCAATATTCCGCGTTAAATTTTCCGGTAATTCTAATTTCTCTAATAAGAACGCTACGAAACACAAGTCAAATGACATGACACAAGGGTTACCGCCTCATACAAAAATTTAGGATCCTCCGGGACATAAATTCCCTATTTTAAAAAATAAAATTATTCCTATCAAAATACAATTCATTTTAAATTTCGTAAAACGGCATGAATTTGTATATAAAAATCTCGGACGTATAACGAATCGACATGAGTCATGCCGTTTTTCCTACAATGTAAGTGAGTAATCGAGTAATTTTTTGCATCAAAATACCCTTGCCTTGCTTTGTTTTGTTAGTTTATTTGCAGTCGTCGGTTCGAAAGGAGCTCGTGTATTCGCCGGTTTTATTTTTTCTGGAAAATTATCCCGCGTGATAATTCGACGTCCAGGACAGGGTGCTCCTGCCACTGCTTAAAGAGTTGTCGGAATTCCGGGTAATAGTGTCATCCTAAAACGAAGTTTTGCTCTGTTCCCTGTAAGGTGAGTCTTTAAACATTTTTTTTTTCAAAATACGTTTAGCAGCATTCACAGTTTCATAAATTAATTTATAATAGAGAAGAAGTATTTAAGTCACATCACAAGGGGCCCATGCGCTATTATGCAACGGGTTCCTCGCTTTTTACCTTCCATAACTGGGGTAGTAACTGGCGATAAATACTTTCCTCAATTTTTTTTGAGCCGTTTTTACCATTGCTTTACTCGATGTTGCGCAACGCGTCGAACTGCGGCATTCATGCTCAACTCGTTGCGCAACAACCTTCGTTGCGCAATTTGCTCGCAAGTGTATGGGCCCTTTCAGTTATGCAGGGTTTTAATTTGAAAACTACCCACCTTTAATAGGTCGCGCGTTAAAAATAAGGGTAAGTTTATATAAGGTTGTCGATTCCAAAAATTTGCCAATTTTATATTTTTATATGGCCATAATAATACCAAGAACTATAGATAGTTTGTTTTTGGGTTTCGGTCACTTTGAAATGAAATTCCAGTGTTTGGTAAGCTATATCAAGAACATATTATAACAAATTTATTTCTTTAGCATTTCTGAAACTACAGATTTTTTTAATAGACAACCTTATACAAATAAACCTTTATTTTTAATTCTAAATAGAAAATGGTTATAAAATTTGGAGTTTCCATTTGAAAATGTAGATTTTCTCAATTTAATTTTTAATTGTTTGAACACCCTGTATTAATAGTTATATAAAATCTATTAAAGCAGGTCTTTTTTAACCTTGAATTCAACTCCAAAGAAACAATCAAGGCTTCCTTATAGGAATAATTAATAATTAATTTAAGGTCTGCAAATGTTACTTTAGACATTAAACCTTAAATATTGCAAACACAGACTTAGGGGCAGGACATGATATACGAAATTTGTCTAGAATCTTGCGTAGAATCCAAAAATGTAATAATATATAGTGTTTCATTTGTGACACCATATTAAAAATATATTTTGAGGGTTGCCCCCCATCAACATTAGCGTATTGTCCAATTTTCGAAATTTGCCTATGTATATGTCGGCGTCAATTAGTGAAATCCGTCATTCCCAGAAATGCCTAGTCATTTCACGTATTGCCGGCAAATAGTGTAACTCTACGCTTTGTACACTGTTTGCCTAAGATAATCATCAGGCATTCCCTGTAATGACGGAATTCTTTCAGTCAAACGCTGTACTTGATTAAATGATTTAAGTTACCTTGTTTGCCGGTTTTAGTCGAACGCTGTAACTGTTGTTAACATCTTTGTAGTAATTTTTTTTTTGAAAATGAAATGTTGAAGCACCCAGAATTGTTTTATAAGAAGTTAGATGACTATTACTCCAATCAAAGTAAGAAAAAACCTTGGAATATTACGGAATTGATGGAGGTGAAAATTCGTTTCAATTTTAAGGAAATTCCTGACAATAATCAGTCATTTACAAACCTTTTAATGTAAAATATCTTATTTTCATGCACTACTGGCAACACTGTCCTAATTGCAATGATTGACTAAAGCCGGCAAACAGGGTAACTTAAACCATTTAGTTAAGTACAGCGCTTGACTGAAAGAATTCCGTCATTACAGGGAATGCCTGATACTCTTAGGCAAACGGTGTACCAAACGTAGAGTTACACTATTTGCCGGCAATACGTGAATTGACTAGGCATTTCTGGGAATGACGGATTTCACTAATTAACTCCGACATATTTAGATCGAATTGGTTCCCTGTATATATTTTTTTGGGTTCCACTGGTTTTTTTGAAGGAGGGGTCATGATCCCCCCCCCCCCCCCCCCCCCCACCATTTGTATTGCTAAAATATTTTATTTTATTTATTAGGTACCTACTTTTCATAACCCAATTTCACTAAAATTACTAAAGCCATGTTTATCGGATCTGTTTGTCTGTCTGTTTTTATAAACACCCTGTATACTAACGAAAATAAGTCCGGGAAATAATGTCGTTTCACATCCCAGTGTTATTGGATTGCATCTTAGATTATACAGGGTGATTCACGACGGGCTTGCTTTAGAACTTTATAGAGAACTACTGCACATATGTTTCTGAAACTTTGAGAATTAAGGTTTATCGATACGCTCTCTTTAACTAAAATATTCACATGTTTCTGTCGTTTCCGTTTATACCGGAAGTAGCTGCAAACTCTCGTTTTTTAAATACAACATGGTAATTTTTATTATATTTTTCTATTAACCATCAAATTCTAAACAAATTTTGTAGAACATCTTTTTTTTGTCTGACTCTTCTAGTTCTCGAGATATCTGGACTTTTTGTAATTCCTTTTTCAAATGCATGGTGATGAAATAATTAACATAATTTTTTTTACCTTAGCTCTTGGACTAAAAAAGTTTTCTTACTGAATAAACAGAATATCATCAGGTCTCAAAAATATGTCAAGTTTAGCCGAAAATGTACAGGGTGGTCACAATTCGAGGTTCTTTGTGAAAGAATTCAACCATTAAAAACGTGTTTATTGCAAGTGGAATACCCTGTACATTTTTATTTAATTTAATGACGAAGCAGTTGTTCGTTATAACTAATGTTTACTGTTCTACATTTATATAAAAATTATTCCGAAAATACAATTCTTTCACGTGAGCTGCTATGAAAACACTTGTACTCTATGCGGAGGAAATCTGATCGATTGCTTGAAAAAACAACTTTTTGAATCGTTTCTTCATTGAATTTTCAAATAAAATACAGTTTTTAATTTCACTAAAGTTTATAAACTCTATGAATGCTTTAGAAATTTGTTTTTTCAAGCAATCAATTAATTTTTCTCCGTATAGACATCAGTAATACTAGTATAGAGTACCTAATATACAATTGTTTTCATAGTACACTTGAAAAGTATATTTTTATTTAATTTAATGACAAAGTAGTTGTTCTTTATAAATAATGTTTACTATTCTATACTTATATAAAAATTATTCCGAAAATAATATTTTTTCAAGTGTACCAAGAAATCGATTGTATATATAGGTACTCTATACTAGTTTTACTGATCTCTATACGGAGAAAAATTAATTGATTGCTTGAAAAAACAAATTTCTAAAGCATTCATTGAGTTTATAAACTTTAGTGAAATTAAGTGTTTGAAAATTCTAATATTCAAATTATAAATTTAAAATAATCAACTGCATTTTATTTGAAAATTCAATGAAGAAGCGATTCAACAAGTTGTTATTTCAAGCAATCGATCAGTTTTCCTCCGTATAGAGTACCTACGTACAATTGTTTTCATAGCAGCACACTTGAAAAAATTGTCTATTATTTAAAATAAAAATAGGAAAGTTAATGAACAAATCCAAACAAACCTTTCCCTAACAATTACTTTTATTTGTTTCAGATACTTGACGGGTCTAAAATAGAGTGCGGTACCGCGTGTGAGGTGTGAGGGTTCCGCTCTTCAAGGGTTTGCCTAAACATCGTCGCAGTTTAGAGCGTGGTAGAGATAACCCTTTTCAAGTCCCGCATGTCTGAAAAAGGCTGATGGGCAACCTGGCCTGTCCAGGGCGATGTCCTTTTTGTTCGTCCCTTGGAGAGTGGAACTGGAAGAATGAAGATGATGTCGTCGGGCAAATGGGCACATATAAGGAGGTAACTATTTATTTAATTTTAAAAGTATACCCCAATTGTTTAATTAATATTTAAAAAATTATTTATAGTTTTTTGGCAAGAGAAAATATTTGTGATAACAATATTTGTAACTACAGAGGGTTTTTTAATTGAAAGCCGATACTTAAGGCTGTGAATCCTTGGGTGATTTTAAGAAGAACTGGCACTTCTTATTAAAACATGCGGATAGGCATGAAAATAAGACAAAACATTGATTTCAGTTTCCTCATTGGACGTTATAGGTCTAGGTAAATTTCTGTATGTTTCAAGCATGATCCAAAATTTTCGAAATTGCTTTGAATTCGTCTAAATTTCTTATTGCTCATTGATGGTAAATTTGGATACATTTCATTGAATCTTCTAAATGTACGGCTGATGATCTTATTATACTGACCATGTAAAATAAATAAATTGATAAGTACTACATCTGAATAGTTGTTGTTTTCTTCCATTTTTTTTTAACTTTAATTTAACTTTAAAAAATTAAAATATTTAAATAGACCAACTGACAACAAGACTGAATGAATAACAGCAAAATGTCAACCATTACAAAACAATTTCCATAGGCTACTTGCCAAATTGGTCTAGAAAGTGTGATTGTCATCTGTAATAATTAATTTTTCTAAATAAATGCTCATAAGTCAAAAACTGTTCAAAATAGGTATAGTAACATTATACATATAAAGATAGACAATTTCAATAGCTTTTAGGACAACAGATAAAATATAGGGTATTTCATTTTAATAAAAGGTACTATTTACCATTTTTCCAAACCATCAAAATATTTGTATTTTGAAACACCCTGTACTATTATAAATAATATTTGGAAAGAGGGTGAAAGAGTTTAAAAATATCATCACTTTTTGTAGGACATGTTATCCGAAAAAAAAAAGCGAAATTAATTATTATCTCGAGAACTATAACAAATAGGTATAGGAAAATATTAAGGAAAGTTATTAAGAAATTCATAAGGATTCTAAAACAAAAATAATACACAGGGTGTTTCGTTTAAATTATCAAAGTTGCTAATACTTTCAAGTAGAAGTGGCAACACTGCATGGCTAAAAATATTTTTAAAAGATAGATCATGTCCGCTTCTATAACCTCTCAAAATTTCAAAGTGGTCCGATGACTAGTTCTCTATAAACATCTAATAGGCCATCCACCATCAATCACCCTGTATGTTAATACAGTGTAACCTCGATAATCCGAACCTTCGTTACACCGGATTTTTCAATAATCCGGCCAAACATTTCAACTGCATTGTATACTTTATGATCAGCATTTGATAGTACTCGGTAATTCAAGCAAACAAAAATTACAAATTACTTCACAAAATAATATAAAATTTAATAAGTATGCTTCTGTTTTAAATAATTTTTGTTTATGTACTATTTTCTAGTTGTTTTCTATTAAATGTTTTAATTGTTTCGTTTTTCAATAAAAAAACTGTGTCGCTTCAATAATCCGGATTAATTACTAATCCGGATGACCGCGGTTTTAATTAGTCCGGATTATCGAGGTTGCACTGTATTAACTTTTCTTCTTAAAATCACCCAAGAATTCGGCACTCTATTAAAAAACACCCTGTATGGGCCCAATAATATCCCCCAAAAAAATCAAAAATAAATGCAGGGTCTTTCAAAATAATTGGAAAAATCTAAAATTTTGCGTTTCGGTTTTTATTTTTTCCTGACTTTGTTTGAACAGATGTCCAAAAATAAATGTCACGTTCTCATTGCTACTTTTTATTCTCCATAAGATTTCATCATCAGATCTTTAATGCAACGTTTTGTCTTTGGGTCACCATCATCAACTTAATTTTTTAAATACGGGCTTGGATTTTTTTCTTTAAATTATGAAAAAGGAACTAAATCTACGTTCGGCGGTATATGAGACTTGCTGGTTTTCCGATGTTTTGTTCCTTAAATTGACCATCTTGATTAAAATACCCCTAATCCGTTCCTGTAATTAACTTTTGTTTCGACGAAACTGAAAATTTTAAAATTATTATTGTATTATAGTATTTAAAAAAATTAAGTTGATGATGGTGACCCAAAGACGAAATGTCGCATTAAATAAGATCTGATCATGCCATCTCGAGAAGAATAAAAAGTAACAATGAAAAACTGAAATTTATTTTTGGACATCTCTTGGAACAAAGTGAGCAACAAATAAAAACCGAAACGCAAAATTTTAGATTTTTCCAAATATTTTGAAAGCCCCTGTTTTTATTTAAGATTTTTTTACGGCATATTATTGGGCCCATAATTATGCAACTTTGCCCCAATTTAACCGACTTTGTATCTCTTACCATTTCCGAAATTCCAATGATGAAGGACTTGTTTGTTACACCCTGTATAGCAAGAATCAGCTAAATAAGTTAGCGAATTTATTATAGCTAGTTGTGATTAGAACTAGAATTTTTTTCAAGAAAACATTTTTTTTCCCTCCCAACTAATGGGAACTGAAATTAATTTTATTTTTTGGCTTGGGCTTCCCCCAAGCCTTCTTCCCCAAACAGGTATTTCTTATTTCATAACTCATCTGGAGTTCGCTAGTATTGGCTATTTATTTTTAATTTATGCTCATTAGCATTGAACCACTTGTTCATGTCAAAATGTACAATTTCTCAAATAAGCCTTCGTGTCGATTATGACCTACACTTTACTAATTTACTCTAATTTGCCTATTTACATGAAAACTAAACGCATTTTCCTTTGTTTTAGGATCATGGCCATGGGCACTAAAGAAAATTTATAAAATCGGGCACGCGAATTTTCCAGGGTAGCAGAAGACACAGAAACCAATCGCGCAGTCAAATCAATCCGATTCTTTTTAGTCTAACGTACAGAAAGAATCTGGTTGATAAATCAGTCCGGAATTTCCTAGTCTAACGTACAGGAAGGATCTGACTGATCGTATTGACAATTTCAAAATGGGGTCTGAATGATTAAACAAAATGAACTTTTTAACGCGTTATGATGACATAACTTTTAAGCAGCTATTATAAGCAATCGTAACTTTATAAAAATGTATATGCAGTATTTGAAGTAGATTCATCCAATCAAACTCCGTTGGTTTCTGTGTCTGTTTAATTGCCGATTCCCCAAGGACCAGTTGTTGCAAAAAATTGTTGTTTTTTGGATCGGTCCGAGGGCTTCAATTGACTGCGACCATGGAAACATAATCCTGCAAGCTAAACGTTCGGGACACAAGCTGGATTAGAGCAGCCTGCGAGAATTTATTAAGGTAATATTTAGTTAAAAAATATATTTTCATCAGTGTTGGTTGATCAATGTTTCGTTATTTTCGAAAATAAGTTTGTGTGAAGTGAATCGTAGTTGCCAATATTTTAAATGTGCATTTATTTAGTTTTCTGTTTTCTGCGTTCACCAACCAAAAAATCAATTTTACTGGGGAAGCTTGAAACTAATAATATTTTATTTTTATATGCAAAGCAGTTTGGAAATCAAAAGATTTCGAGCTGTAATTGAACAATAATTAATGGGTGGATGGGTATATGTGGGTACATGTTTTTTGGCTGAATGGCAACAATGTTGAAGTCTGGTTATATCAGATGGTTAAATATTCAAACATAACCATACTTACCGATGAAAAGATAAATCCTTCTTTAATGAACCACTCTTTTACATACTACAGATGAATGCACCATGATTGTTTATAATAAAGACGATTTTTCACCAATAACCACAAAAAAACACAAATCAACCAAAATATAACAATCCGTTAGTTAGATCAAAGAACAAACATCGCAATATATACGAGATTAGTATTCATTCATCTTTTGCTTATCTTTTGGGTCCGAATCGTAGTAAAATAGAAATAGTTGTTGCCAGAGTGCAGTTGGATTAGTTCAAGATTCTTTTGATACGCCTTTTCACAGTTTATAGTAAAATTATTGGGAAATAAATTTATTTTAAGAGCAATTGCGGATTAATCTAAACCAGTTGTATTTGCCAAATTAACAAATTTTTAATTGCAATTTTGCAAGATGCCTTTGCGATAAATATGTCCATCTGGTTTCAAACGCATGACTAAACATTTATTGTGATGGGCAGTAAAAAAAATTTTGAATAATGACTGTACCAACTGTGAGGATGATGATAAAAATTGATTTTTGTTACATTTAGTACTGCTCTGGTTAAGAATTTATATCCTTTGGACTTTTATAACTATTACGTCAAAGTTGATAGCAAATTGTGTCGTCGAAAAATTTTTCACCGATAAATAAGTAAGGATAAAAAAGGGTTGGTACTAATCATAACACAATGTAATTTAGATTTAGATACATCATATTCGCTTTTAGAGCTAATGGTAGTGACGCATTCGCCATATCATTATTTAACGTATAAATTAATAAGAACAAAAATCAAATTTTATAAAACCTATAATAACTGATTAAACTTTTATTGATGTAAACTGTGTAACTAAAAATGTTCTCTATTGTTTCAGGTAAGTGAGCATGATTGGTGTTGGAAGCGTCCGTTTCGCGCTGTCGGCAAACAAGTCTTCGACTGTTGTTACAACCTGGAATAAGTGAACAGTGACCTTTAGTAGATAAGCTACAAGAGTTCGGGGCCAAATACCACCACTTTTACATGTTATTTCTTATGGGAAAATTTAAGGTTCGATCTGCATTTTTTTCTACCGACGCCCAGCGTCGCGACGCCCAGAATGAGAAGAACGTGAGGAGTGTGGAGATGAATGGAGAGCAAATATCGTCATTTTTACATGTATTTTCCCATAAGGAAATTTAGGGTTCGATTTGCATTTTTTTTTACCGACGCCTACCGTCGCGACGCTTAGAATGAGAAGAACGTGACGCAATTTACCAGTGGCTGTGGCGTCTCCACCATAACCATCAAACTTTAATATTTGATTTAAATTTTACTTTTTGTGTGTGTGTGTGCGTTTATCGCAACCATTTGAGGATGGCTGATAAATTTTCAGTCATTACTTATAATGAAATAGAAAATTTATTAAATCATCCTGAGAGGGTTGCGATAAATAATAGAGTTAAAACTTAAATATTTTATATACGATTTGGCTTCTGTGTGATATAAAGGGATGATCGACTTTTTTCCGCATGGAAACACGACAGGTACCCTTCCGAGGGGAGACGTACCGACTCTGGTGATCGATAATCCCTCCCTACAAAAGAGGTTGACACTTTTAAAGAGTTAGGTATATACAGTGTTTTCCATATGTCTTATAGACACGATCAGGGAAAATTGTTGCCTGTTGGCTATTAAAGAAATCATCTATCGGCCATCTCTAAAGGGTTATGATGGGAAATTATAATTTTCTAAATTTGTATGTGTCTTTCCTTCAATATTTTTTTTAAATTAGGGGTTTAAATTTAAAAGCAACAAACATTAAAAACTGATATGTAAGAATTAAGGGATTTTTTTTTACTTTGAATGTGATGTTTTCAACTATTTTTTGGATAATTTAGAAGTAAAAAAAACTGTATTTAATCAGTAATTACTTATAATGAAATAGAAAATTTCTCAGCCATCCTGAAATGGTTGCGATAAACACACACACACACAAAAAGTAAAATTTAAATCAAATATTAAAGTTTAATGGTTATGGTGGAGACGCTAACAGCCACTGGTAAATTGCGTCACGATCTTCTCATTCTAAGCGTCGCGACGGTAGGCGTCGGTAAAAAAAATGCAAATCGAACCCTAAATTTCCTTATGGGAAAATACCTGTAAAAATGATGATATTGCTCTTCATTCATCTCCACACTTCCCACATTCTTCTCATTCTGGGCGTCGAGACGCTAAGCGTCGTTAGATTTAAAATGCAGATCGAACCTTAAATTTTCTTATGAGAAAATACATGTAAAAATGATGATATTTGCTCTCCATTCATCTCCACACTCCTCACGTTCTTCTCATTCTGGGCGTCGCGACGCTGGGCGTCGGTAGAAAAAAATGCAGATCGAACCTTAAATTTTCCCATAAGAAATAACATGTAAAAGTGGTGGTATTTGGCCCCGAACTCTTGTAGCTTATCTACTACCTTTAGTGTTTTACGGGTCATTCCTCACTCAAGTGCTTGCTTGAATGTGGATTGATCCGTCTTGCTGCAATTGGCACCGTTGTTAATACCATCACCTTCGCTTCTATCATGATTGAAAGGTAAGATAGTTTTCTTTCCTTTTCTGTTGCTACAGGTGAAAGAATGAAGGGTTAAGAGCAATAGCAATATATAGGTCCGCACCATTTTGTTTCTTCTTTCTCATTCATTAAATTTTGGACACTATTAAGATATTTATAATAGTTTTTAAAAATCGGGCTGTGCGCATCTCTTTATAACCACTAAAATATGGTGAAGGAGCTTTGTTATTGCTCTTAAAGATGGGACACGTTGCCGATTCTGGTAAGTTAGTGAAGTGAGTGAAAATAAGAAGCTGCAACTGAAGAAACAAGTGAGCATGATTGGTGTTGGAAGCGTCCGTTTCGCGCTGTCGGCAAACAAGTCTTCGACTGTTGTTACAACCTGGAATAAGTGAACAGTGACCTTTAGTAGATAAGCTACAAGAGTTCGGGGCCAAATACCACCACTTTTACATGTTATTTCTTATGGGAAAATTTAAGGTTCGATCTGCATTTTCTTCTACCGACGCCCAGCGTCGCGACTCCCAGAATGAGAAGAACGTGAGGAGTGTGGAGATGAATGGAGAGCAAATATCGTCATTTTTACATGTATTTTCCCATAAGGAAATTTAAGGTTCGATCTGCATTTTAAATCTAACGACGCTTAGCGTCGCGACGCCCACAATGAGAAGAATGTGGGAAGTGTGGAGATGAATGAAGAGCAATATCATCATTTTTACAGGTATTTTCCCATAAGGAAATTTAGGGTTCGATTTGCATTTTTTTTACCGACGCCTACCGTCGCGACGCTTAGAATGAGAAGAACGTGACGCAATTTACCAGTGGCTGTTAGCGTCTCCACCATAACCATCAAACTTTAATATTTGATTTAAATTTTACTTTGTGTGTGTGTGTGTGTGTGTGTGTTTATCACAACCATTTGAGGATGGCTGATAAATTTTCAGTCATTACTTATAATGAAATAGAAAATTTATTAAATCATCCTGAGAGGGTTGCGATAAATAATAGAGTTAAAACTTAAATATTTTATATACGATTTGGCTTCTGTGTGATATAAAGGGATGATCGACTTTTTTCCGCATGGAAACACGACAGGTACCCTTCCGAGGGGAGACGTACCGACTCTGGTGATCGATAATCCCTCCCTACAAAAGAGGTTGACACTTTTAAAGAGTTAGGTATATACAGTGTTTTCCATATGTCTTATAGACACGATCAGGGAAAATTGTTGCCTGTTGGCTATTAAAGAAATCATCTATCGGCCATCTCTAAAGGGTTATGATGGGAAATTATAATTTTCTAAATTTGTATGTGTCTTTCCTTCAATATTTTTTTTTAATTAGGGGTTTAAATTTAAAAGCAACAAACATTAAAAACTGATATGTAAGAATTAAGGGATTTTTTTTTACTTTGAATCTGATGTTTTCAACTATTTTTTGGATAATTTAGAAGTAAAAAAAACTGTATTTAATCAGTAATTACTTATAATGAAATAGAAAATTTCTCAGCCATCCTGAAATGGTTGCGATAAACACACACACACACACAAAAAGTAAAATTTAAATCAAATATTAAAGTTTAATGGTTATGGTGGCGACGCTAACAGCCACTGGTAAATTGCGTCACGATCTTCTCATTCTAAGCGTCGCGACGGTAGGCGTCGGTAAAAAAAATGCAAATCGAACCCTAAATTTCCTTATGGGAAAATACCTGTAAAAATGATGATATTGCTCTTCATTCATCTCCACACTTCCCACATTCTTCTCATTCTGGGCGTCGAGACGCTAAGCGTCGTTAGATTTAAAATGCAGATCGAACCTTAAATTTTCTTATGGGAAAATACATGTAAAAATGATGATATTTGCTCTCCATTCATCTCCACACTCCTCACGTTCTTCTCATTCTCGCTGGGCGTCGGTACAAAAAAATGCAGATCGAACCTTAAATTTTCCCATAAGAAATAACATGTATGGTATTTGGCCCCGAACTCTTGTAGCTTATCTACTACCTTTAGTGTTTTACGGGTCATTCCTCACTCAAGTGCTTGCTTGAATGTGGATTGATCCGTCTTGCTGCAATTGGCACCGTTGTTAATACCATCACCTTCGCTTCTATCATGATTGAAAGGTAAGATAGTTTTCTTTCCTTTTCTGTTGCTACAGGTGAAAGAATGAAGGGTTAAGAGCAATAGCAATATATAGGTCCGCACCATTTTGTTTCTTCTTTCTCATTCATTAAATTTTGGACACTATTAAGATATTTATAATAGTTTTTAAAAATCGGGCTGTGCGCATCTCTTTATAATCACTAAAACATGGTGAAGGAGCTTTGTTATTGCTCTTAAAGATGGGACACGTTGCCGATTCTGGTAAGTTAGTGAAGTGAGGGAAAATAAGAAGCTGCAACTGAAGAAACAAGCCTATTAAATTATGGAGGACGGCTTTCTGGTATGGTATAAATGTACAATATTTGGTGAACTATTTAAATATAGATACCTAAATTAATTTAAGATAAATCGGCCGTCTACTAATACATTTGTTTTAGCCACACTATTCATTATACTGGCCAACATGGAACCGATGGGGAATCTGGCCAATAAAAGCCAGAAAAAGGAAGAAATGGAATCGAATTAATTTTAATGCATAACCGTCATTATCCTTTACTAATAAACCTTTTATTTTTAGCTCAGGTTTTGTCCAACATCTTCTAATGTTGATGCATAAAACCACCGGTTTATATTAATTTTATACATTTTTTTTAGGTTTTAATTAACGATTTTACTTTTAGGAAAGGTTTTGTCCACTATTTTCAAATGTTGATATACAAAACCACCGGTTTATATTAATTTTATACATTTTTTTTAGGTTTTAATTAACGATTTTATTTTTAGGAAAGGTTTTGTCCAATATTTTCGAATATTGATGTACAAAACCACCCTTTTTGTGTTTTAATTAACAGTTTTTTTTAGGATTTAAGAATATATTATAAGTGGTCAAACTTGAATGGTCCTTATATATTCTTGGCAGCTGTTTGCATTTTAGGTTGTTGTTTTTAATGCGTAAGCAGCTGTCTGTTGTTGCCCCCCCCCCCCGGTTTGAAATTTAAGGTTTGATCTGCATTTTAAATCTAACGACGCTTAGCGTCGCGACGCCCACAATGAGAAGAATGTGGGAAGTGTGGAGATGAATGAAGAGCAATATCATCATTTTTACAGGTATTTTCCAATAAGGAAATTTAGGGTTCGATTTGCATTTTTTTTACCGACGCCTACCGTCGCGACGCTTAGAATGAGAAGAACGTGACGCAATTTACCAGTGGCTGTTAGCGTCTCCACCATAACCATCAAACTTTAATATTTGATTTAAATTTTACTTTTTGTGTGTGTGTGTGTGTGTGTTTATCGCAACCATTTGAGGATGGCTGATAAATTTTCAGTCATTACTTATAATGAAATAGAAAATTTATTAAATCATCCTGAGAGGGTTGCGATAAATAATAGAGTTAAAACTTAAATATTTTATATACGATTTGGCTTCTATGATATAAAGGGATGATCGACTTTTTTCCGCATGGAAACACGACAGGTACCCTTCCGAGGGGAGACGTACCGACTCTGGTGATCGATAATCCCTCCCTACAAAAGAGGTTGACACTTTTAAAGAGTTAGGTATATACAGTGTTTTCCATATGTCTTATAGACACGATCAGGGAAAATTGTTGCCTGTTGGCTATTAAAGAAATCATCTATCGGCCATCTCTAAAGGGTTATGATGGGAAATTATAATTTTCTAAATTTGTATGTGTCTTTCCTTCAATATTTTTTTTTAATTAGGGGTTTAAATTTAAAAGGAACAAACGTTAAAAACTGATATGTAAGAATTAAGAGATTTTTTTTTACTTTGAATGTGATTTTTCAACTATTTTTTGGATAATTTAGAAGTAAAAAAAAGTGTATTTAATCAGTAATTACTTATAATGAAATAGAAAATTTATCAGCCATCCTGAAATGGTTGCGATAAACACACACACACACAAAAAGTAAAATTTAAATCAAATATTAAAGTTTGATGGTTATGGTGGAGACGCTAACAGCCACTGGTAAATTGCGTCACGTTCTTCTCATTCTAAGCGTCGCGACGGTAGGCGTCGGTAAAAAAAATGCAAATCGAACCCTAAATTTCCTTATGGAAAATACCTGTAAAAATGATGATATTGCTCTTCATTCATCTCCACACTTCCCACATTCTTCTCATTCTGGGCGTCGCGACGCTAAGCGTCGTTAGATTTAAAATGCAGATCGAACCTTAAATTTCCTTATGGGAAAATACATGTAAAAATGACGATATTTGCTCTCCATTCATCTCCACACTCCTCACGTTCTTCTCATTCTCGCTGGGCGTCGGTACAAAAAAATGCAGATCGAACCTTAAATTTTCCCATAAGAAATAACATGTATGGTATTTGGCCCCGAACTCTTGTAGCTTATCTACTACCTTTAGTGTTTTACGGGTCATTCCTCACTCAAGTGCTTGCTTGAATGTGGATTGATCCGTCTTGCTGCAATTGGCACCGTTGTTAATACCATCACCTTCGCTTCTATCATGATTGAAAGGTAAGATAGTTTTCTTTCCTTTTCTGTTGCTACAGGTGAAAGAATGAAGGGTTAAGAGCAATAGCAATATATAGGTCCGCACCATTTTGTTTCTTCTTTCTCATTCATTAAATTTTGGACACTATTAAGATATTTATAATAGTTTTTAAAAATCGGGCTGTGCGCATCTCTTTATAATAATAATGGTGAAAGAGCTTTGTTATTGCTCTTAAAGATGGGACACGTTGCCGATTCTGGTAAGTTAGTGAAGTGAGTGAAAATAAAAAGCTGCAACTGAAGAAACAAGCCTATTAAATTATGGAGGACGGCTTTCTGGTATGGTATAAATGTACAATATTTGGTGAACTATTTAAATATAGATACCTAAATTAATTTAAGATAAATCGGCCGTCTACTAATACATTTGTTTTAGCCACACTATTCATTATACTAGCCAACATGGAACCGATGGGGAATCTATAATCCATGGCCAATAAAAGCCAGAAAAAGGAAGAAATGGAATCGAATTAATTTTGATGCATAACCGTCATTATCCTTTACTAATAACCTTTTATTTTTAGCTCAGGTTTTGTCCAACATCTTCAAATGTTGATGCATAAAACCACCGGTTTATATTAATTTTATACATTTTTTTTAGGTTGTAATTAACGATTTTACTTTTAGGAAAGGTTTTGTCCACTATTTTCAAATGTTGATATATAAAACCACCGGTTTATATTAATTTTATACATTTTTTAGGTTTTAATTAACGATTTTACTTTTAGGAAAGGTTTTGTCCACTATTTTCAAATGTTGATATATAAAACCACCGGTTTATATTAATTTTATACATTTTTTTTAGGTTTTAATTAACGATTTTACTTTTAGGAAAGGTTTTGTCCACTATTTTCAAATGTTGATATATAAAACCACGGGTTTATATTAATTTTATACATTTTTTTTAGGTTTTAATTAACGATTTTACTTTTAGGAAAGGTTTTGTCCACTATTTTCAAATGTTGATATATAAAACCAACGGTTTATATTAATTTTATACATTTTTTTTAGGTTTTAATTAACGATTTTACTTTTAGGAAAGGTTTTGTCCACTATTTTCAAATGTTGATATATAAAACCACGGGTTTATATTAATTTTATACATTTTTTTTAGGTTTTAATTAACGATTTTACTTTTAGGAAAGGTTTTGTCCACTATTTTCAAATGTTGATATATAAAACCAACGGTTTATATTAATTTTATACATTTTTTTTAGGTTTTAATTAACGATTTTACTTTTAGGAAAGGTTTTGTCCACTATTTTCAAATGTTGATATATAAAACCACCGGTTTATATTAATTTTATACATTTTTTTTAGGTTTTAATTAACGATTTTACTTTTAGGAAAAACTCCGCCATGCCGGTCCCAAGCCCGGGGTCCCATAGTATTACGGGAAAGGAGGAGGGATCGAGGAGTAACACCTCGGAAAAAAACCAGGGTCCATCTGGCCCGGATGGTAGTACCCTGTGAGGGCTCCTGCCTAGGATTACAGGTGAAGAAGCTGCTGCCTTGTAGATGGATGGTGGCTCGTCAAAGGCTAGGGGAAGAAAACCCTGAGTAAAAATTACCTAGCCCTACAGGTTGGAGGTTGAGGCACTAGGCTAACTCCCTAGTACTCGGAAAAAATAGAAATGTTAAAAGACCCAATCAAAAGCCTCGGAAGAAAAAGGAACATTTAAGTCGACCCAAGCAACGGAAAAGGACAATGATTTTGGCTACATGGAATGTACAAGGCATCGCAAGGAAACTGAATGAAGTAATAGTGGAACTTAAAAACCTCAAGATAGACCTGACCGTCGTAACCGAGACAAAAAAGAAGGGACAAGGATCGGAAGGTTTAGGAGAATACGACCACTTTTACAGTGGGGTACCAAAAGAAGAACGCGCAAAGAGAGGAGTAGGAATTATAATACACCGAAAATGGAGAAGGTGTATAAAGTCATGGGAAGCAGTGAACGAAAGAATAATAAAGCTGAATTTACAAATGTTTGGAGAAAAAATAACAGTGCTAGGAGTTTACGGAGTAGATGAGGGAGATCCGTGGACAACTAAAGAGGAGTTCTACCAAAAAATGAGTGAGGAAATCACGAAATTAGGAAACACACGAGAACTATTGATACTGGGAGATCTAAACGGAAGAGTTGGGAGGAAGCAAAATGATCCAGTGATTGGAAAGTATGGAGAAGACAGAAGGAACAACAACGGGGAAAGACTAATAGCACTGTGTGAACAAAACAACCTCAAAATTATGAACGGCTTCTACCAACATAAAGAAATCCACAAATTTACATGGACAAACGAGACACGGGGACAAAAATCAATTATCGACTATACTATAGCAAAGCAAAAATCAAACCTAGAAATACGAGACGTAAAAATATGTCGAGGACCAACATGCGGCAGCGACCATTATCTACTTAAAACGAAAATCTGGTTCCCGGGAGGTAAACAAAATAATCAAAACGAATCTAAGGGCAAACTAGCTTCAGAAGAAACCGAAGACACAAAAAAGTACAACCTGGCATCATTGGAGGATGAAACTGCCAGGTGGCTATATAGAAACCGACTGGATCAAAAACTAAGTAACAATATGACATTCACGAACTTGGAAGAGCACTACCTACATATTAAAGAAAGTATACACAACGCAGCATTAGAAGCCCTAGGGAGATACGAAAATATCGCCACCCACAACAAACCATATTGGTGGGACGAGGAAATAGAGAAGGATATAGAGGAAAAAAGGAAGAAATATCAGATATACCTAAGTTCAAAAAAAACTGAAGATAAGGAAACATATAAAAAGGCCCAAACAAAAGTTAGAAGAAAAATCAGCCAGAAGAAAAACGAATCATGGGAGAAAAAATGTATACGGCTAAATACCTACTTGGGAGGAAAAAGGAATACGGAAAGTTGGAGAACACTAAGAAACCTAAGAAGTAATAGATCAAAAGAAATAGTAACCCCGATAACATCACAACAATGGGAAACATACTTTCAAGAGCTATTAACGGAACAACGGATAGAATTCAAAGAAGAGGAAACGCAGAACATAAAAACAATGGGATCACCAGTACGGATAACAAAAGAAGAAGTAAAAAAACAATGTGGATTCCTAAAAAATGGAAGATCACCGGGACCGGGAGAGATATATGGGGAACTAATCAAAAACGGAAGCAGCAAATTGACTGATCACTTAACAAAACTGTTTCAGACGTGCATAAATAAGAAGGAGGTACCAATGGAGTGGAAAACCAGCTATTTAACAACAATATTTAAAAAAGGGGACAGGAACAAATGTGAAAACTATCGAGGTATAGCAGTGACAAGTACATTGAGTAGAATTTATGGAAAAATATTAAAAGCCAAAATCGAAAACGAATACACATATAGCGAAGCAGAAGAACAAGCAGGTTTCAGAGCAGGAAGGTCGACGGTGGACCACTTATTCACGATAACCCAAGTAATGGAGAAAAAACTAGGTTACAACCAAGAGCTACACTTATTGTTCGTCGACTTAAAGAAGGCATACGACAGCATACAACTCAGTAAATTGTGGCATGCTCTGGAAACAAGCAATATAAATACAGAATTGATTAAAGCGGTAAGATCATTATATGAAGACATAAAAACAAAAATAAAACAGGGAAAGAACATCAGTAAAGGATTTAAAACAGATAAAGGACTTAAGCAGGGATGTTATCTGTCACCAACCCTGTTCAAAATATACCTAGAGCAGGCAATAAAAACATGGAAGAGAAACAGCAGAGGAATGGGTCTGCCCCTTGAAGACTATATACTATACACGTTGAGCTTCGCGGATGACCAAGTAGTAATCGCACAAGATTATGAAGACCTTGAATATATGACCCGAAAGCTGATAGAGGAGTACACCAAATGGGGATTGGAAGTCAACTTATCCAAAACAGAATATATGTGTATAGGAGGAGAACAACGGGACCTTATACTAAACAGTGGAAAAACAATAAAACAATGTACAGAGTATAAATATCTGGGTATGAGACTAACAAACAACGGAGATTTAACAGAAGCAATAAAAGACCGAAATACACAGGGAAGAAAGGCAATAGCATTACTTAATAGCGTGCTCTGGGACAAAAATATTAGCAAGGAAAACAAAACAAGAATTTACGACACAATCGTAAAGGCAATAACCACCTACTCCTCGGAGGTATGGCCACTAAAAGAGACAACAAAGAAAATGCTGAAAGCAACAGAAATGGACTACTGGAGGAGAGCGGCGGGCAGGTCAAGGATGGAAAGGATACCAAATGAGAGAATCAGAGAGGTAATGAAAGTCAAGCATACAATAGTGGACGACATTCAGGATAAACAACTAATATGGTTTGGGCATGTACAACGAATGCCAGAGACAAGAATACCTAAACAAGTGATACAGTGGAAACCAGGCGGAAGGAGGAAACGCGGAAGACCAAGAAGAAGCTGGAGAGAGGGAGTAGACGAAGAGGTCCAAAAGCTCCGACTGGAAGAAGGTGCATGGAGAGATAGAGAAGGATGGAGATTGGGAATCGGAAGACGTAGAACGTTGTAAACCGATGTTATATATATATATATATATACTTTTAGGAAAGGTTTTATCCACTATTTTCAAATGTTGATATATAAAACCACCGGTTTATATTAATTTTATACATTTTTTTTAGGTTTTAATTAACGATTTTACTTTTAGGAAAGGTTTTGTCCACTACGCCCACAATGAGAAGAATGTGGGAAGTGTGGAGATGAATGAAGAGCAATATCCTCATTTTTACAGGTATTTTCCCATAAGGAAATTTAGGGTTCGATTTGCATTTTTTTTACCGACGCCTACCGTCGCGACGCTTAGAATGAGAAGAACGTGACGCAATTTACCAGTGGCTGTTAGCGTCTCCACCATAACCATCAAACTTTAATATTTGATTTAAATTTTACTTTTTGTGTGTGTGTGTGTGTGTGTGTGTGTGTTTATCGCAACCATTTGAGGATGGCTGATAAATTTTCAGTCATTACTTATAATGAAATAGAAAATTTATTAAATCATCCTGAGAGGGTTGCGATAAATAATAGAGTTAAAACTTAAATATTTTATATACGATTTGGCTTCTATGATATAAAGGGATGATCGACTTTTTTCCGCATGGAAACACGACAGGTACCCTTCCGAGGGGAGACGTACCGACTCTGGTGATCGATAATCCCTCCCTACAAAAGAGGTTGACACTTTTAAAGAGTTAGGTATATACAGTGTTTTCCATATGTCTTATAGACACGATCAGGGAAAATTGTTGCCTGTTGGCTATTAAAGAAATCATCTATCGGCCATCTCTAAAGGGTTATGATGGGAAATTATAATTTTCTAAATTTGTATGTGTCTTTCCTTCAATATTTTTTTTTTAATTAGGGGTTTAAATTTAAAAGCAACAAACGTTAAAAACTGATATGTAAGAATTAAGAGATTTTTTTTTACTTTGAATGTGATTTTTCAACTATTTTTTGGATAATTTAGAAGTAAAAAAAACTGTATTTAATCAGTAATTACTTATAATGAAATAGAAAATTTATCAGCCATCCTGAAATGGTTGCGATAAACACACACACACACAAAAAGTAAAATTTAAATCAAATATTAAAGTTTGATGTTTATGGTGGAGACGCTAACAGCCACTGGTAAATTGCGTCACGTTCTTCTCATTCTAAGCGTCGCGACGGTAGGCGTCGGTAAAAAAAATGCAAATCGAACCCTAAATTTCCTTATGGAAAATACCTGTAAAAATGATGATATTGCTCTTCATTCATCTCCACACTTCCCACATTCTTCTCATTCTGGGCGTCGCGACGCTAAGCGTCGTTAGATTTAAAATGCAGATCGAACTTTAAATTTCCTTATGGGAAAATACATGTAAAAATGACGATATTTGCTCCCCATTCATCTCCACACTCCTCACGTTCTTCTCATTCTCGCTGGGCGTCGGTACAAAAAAATGCAGATCGAACCTTAAATTTTCCCATAAGAAATAACATGTAAAAGTGGTGGTATTTGGCCCCGAACTCTTGTAGCTTATCTACTACCTTTAGTGTTTTACGGGTCATTCCTCACTCAAGTGCTTGCTTGAATGTGGATTGATCCGTCTTGCTGCAATTGGCACCGTTGTTAATACCATCACCTTCGCTTCTATCATGATTGAAAGGTAAGATAGTTTTCTTTCCTTTTCTGTTGCTACAGGTGAAAGAATGAAGGGTTAAGAGCAATAGCAATATATAGGTCCGCACCATTTTGTTTCTTCTTTCTCATTCATTAAATTTTGGACACTATTATGATATTTATAATAGTTTAAAAATCGGGCTGTGCGCATCTCTTTATAATCACTAAAACATGGTGAAGGAGCTTTGTTATTGCTCTTAAAGATGGGACACGTTGCCGATTCTGGTAAGTTAGTGAAGTGAGTGAAAATAAGAAGCTGCAACTGAAGAAACAAGCCTATTAAATTATGGAGGACGGCTTTCTGGTATGGTATAAATGTATAATATTTGGTGAACTATTTAAATATAGATACCTAAATTAATTTAAGATAAATCGGCCGTCTACTAATACATTTGTTTTAGCCACACTATTCATTATACTGGCCAACATGGAACCGATGGGGAATCTATAATCCATGGCCAATAAAAGCCAGAAAAAGGAAGAAATGGAATCGAATTAATTTTAATGCATAACCGTCATTATCCTTTACTAATAAACCTTTTATTTTTAGCTCAGGTTTTGTCCAACATCTTCAAATGTTGATGCATAAAACCACCGGTTTATATTAATTTTATACATTTTTTTTAGGTTTTAATTAACGATTTTATTTTTAGGAAAGGTTTTGTCCAATATTTTCGAATATTGATGTACAAAACCACCCTTTTTGTGTTTTAATTAACAGTTTTTTTTAGGATTTAAGAATATATTATAAGTGGTCAAACTTGAATGGTCCTTATATATTCTTGGCAGCTGTTTGCATTTTAGGTTGTTGTTTTTAATGCGTAAGCAGCTGTCTGTTGTTGCCCCCCCCCCCCCCCCTGGTTTGAAATTTAAGGTTTGATCTGCATTTTAAATCTAACGACGCTTAGCGTCGCGACGCCCACAATGAGAAAAATGTGGGAAGTGTGAAGATGAATGAAGAGCAATATCATCATTTTTACAGGTATTTTCCCATAAGGAAATTTAGGGTTCGATTTGCATTTTTTTTTACCGACGCCTACCGTCGCGACGCTTAGAATGAGAAGAACGTGACGCAATTTACCAGTGGCTGTTAGCGTCTCCACCATAACCATCAAACTTTAATATTTGATTTAAATTTTACTTTTTGTGTGTGTGTGTGTGTGTTTATCGCAACCATTTGAGGATGGCTGATAAATTTTCAGTCATTACTTATAATGAAATAGAAAATTTATTAAATCATCCTGAGAGGGTTGCGATAAATAATAGAGTTAAAACTTAAATATTTTATATACGATTTGGCTTCTGTGTGATATAAAGGGATGATCGACTTTTTTCCGCATGGAAACACGACAGGTACCCTTCCGAGGGGAGACGTACCGACTCTGGTGATCGATAATCCCTCCCTACAAAAGAGGTTGACACTTTTAAAGAGTTAGGTATATACAGTGTTTTCCATATGTCTTATAGACACGATCAGGGAAAATTGTTGCCTGTTGGCTATTAAAGAAATCATCTATCGGCCATCTCTAAAGGGTTATGATGGGAAATTATAATTTTCTAAATTTGTATGTGTCTTTCCTTCAATATTTTTTTTTAATTAGGGGTTTAAATTTAAAAGCAACAAACATTAAAAACTGATATGTAAGAATTAAGGGATTTTTTTTTACTTTGAATGTGATGTTTTCAACTATTTTTTGGATAATTTAGAAGTAAAAAAAACTGTATTTAATCAGTAATTACTTATAATGAAATAGAAAATTTCTCAGCCATCCTGAAATGGTTGCGATAAACACACACACACACAAAAAGTAAAATTTAAATCAAATATTAAAGTTTAATGGTTATGGTGGCGACGCTAACAGCCACTGGTAAATTGCGTCACGATCTTCTCATTCTAAGCGTCGCGACGGTAGGCGTCGGTAAAAAAAATGCAAATCGAACCCTAAATTTCCTTATGGGAAAATACCTGTAAAAATGATGATATTGCTCTTCATTCATCTCCACACTTCCCACATTCTTCTCATTCTGGGCGTCGAGACGCTAAGCGTCGTTAGATTTAAAATGCAGATCGAACCTTAAATTTTCTTATGGGAAAATACATGTAAAAATGATGATATTTGCTCTCCATTCATCTCCACACTCCTCATGTTCTTCTCATTCTGGGCGTCGCGACGCTGGGCGTCGGTAGAAAAAAATGCAGATCGAACCTTAAATTTTCCCATAAGAAATAACATGTAAAAGTGGTGGTATTTGGCCCCGAACTCTTGTAGCTTATCTACTACCTTTAGTGTTTTACGGGTCATTCCTCACTCAAGTGCTTGCTTGAATGTGGATTGATCCGTCTTGCTGCAATTGGCACCGTTGTTAATACCATCACCTTCGCTTCTATCATGATTGAAAGGTAAGATAGTTTTCTTTCCTTTTCTGTTGCTACAGGTGAAAGAATGAAGGGTTAAGAGCAATAGCAATATATAGGTCCGCACCATTTTGTTTCTTCTTTCTCATTCATTAAATTTTGGACACTATTAAGATATTTATAATAGTTTTTAAAAATCGGGCTGTGCGCATCTCTTTATAATCACTAAAATATGGTGAAAGAGCTTTGTTATTGCTCTTAAAGATGGGACACGTTGCCGATTCTGGTAAGTTAGTGAAGTGAGTGAAAATAAGAAGCTGCACCTGAAGAAACAAGCCTATTAAATTATGGAGGACGGCTTTCTGGTATGGTATAAATGTACAATATTTGGTGATCTATTTAAATATAGATACCTAAATTAATTTAAGATAAATCGGCCGTCTACTAATACATTTGTTTTAGCCATACTATTCATTATACTGGCAAACATGGAACCGATGGGGAATCTATAATCCATGGCCAATAAAAGCCAGAAAAAGGAAGAAATGGAATCGAATTAATTTTGATGCATAACCGTCATTATCCTTTACTAATAACCTTTTATTTTTAGCTCAGGTTTTGTCCAACATCTTCAAATGTTGATGCATAAAACCACCGGTTTATATTAATTTTATACATTTTTTTTAGGTTTTAATTAACGATTTTACTTTTAGGAAAGGTTTTGTCCACTATTTTCAAATGTTGATATATAAAACCACCGGTTTATATTAATTTTATACATTTTTTTTAGGTTTTAATTAACGATTTTATTTTTAGGAAAGGTTTTGTCCAATATTTTCGAATATTGATATATATTTAAAACCACCGGTTTATATTAATTTTATACATTTTTTTTCGGTTTTAATTAACGATTTTATTTTTAGGAAAGGTTTTGTCCACTATTTTCAAATGTTGATTTATAAAACCACCGGTTTATATTAATTTTATACATTTTTTTTAGGTTTTAATTAACGATTTTATTTTTAGGAAAGGTTTTGTCCACTATTTTCAAATGTTGATATATAAAACCACCGGTTTATATTAATTTTATACATTTTTTTTAGGTTTTAATTAACGATTTTATTTTTAGGAAAGGTTTTGTCCACTATTTTCAAATGTTGATATATAAAACCACCGGTTTATATTAATTTTATACATTTTTTTTATGTTTTAATTAACGATTTTACTTTTAGGAAAAACTCCGCCATGCCGGTCCCAAGCCCGGGGTCCCATAGTATTACGGGAAAGGAGGAGGGATCGAGGAGTAACACCTCGGAAAAAAACCAGGGTCCATCTGGCCCGGATGGTAGTACCCTGTGAGGGCTCCTGCCTAGGATTACAGGTGAAGAAGCTGCTGCCTTGTAGATGGATGGTGGCTCGTCAAAGGCTAGGGGAAGAAAACCCTGAGTAAAAATTACCTAGCCCTACAGGTTGGAGGTTGAGGCACTAGGCTAACTCCCTAGTACTCGGAAAAAATAGAAATGTTAAAAGACCCAATCAAAAGCCTCGGAAGAAAAAGGAACATTTAAGTCGACCCAAGCAACGGAAAAGGACAATGATTTTGGCTACATGGAATGTACAAGGCATCGCAAGGAAACTGAATGAAGTAATAGTGGAACTTAAAAACCTCAAGATATACCTGACCGTCGTAACCGAGACAAAAAAGAAGGGACAAGGATCGGAAGGTTTAGGAGAATACGACCACTTTTACAGTGGGGTACCAAAAGAAGAACGCGCAAAGAGAGGAGTAGGAATTATAATACACCGAAAATGGAGAAGGTGTATAAAGTCATGGGAAGCAGTGAACGAAAGAATAATAAAGCTGAATTTACAAATGTTTGGAGAAAAAATAACAGTGCTAGGAGTTTACGGAGTAGATGAGGGAGATCCGTGGACAACTAAAGAGGAGTTCTACCAAAAAATGAGTGAGGAAATCACGAAATTAGGAAACACACGAGAACTATTGATACTGGGAGATCTAAACGGAAGAGTTGGGAGGAAGCAAAATGATCCAGTGATTGGAAAGTATGGAGAAGACAGAAGGAACAACAACGGGGAAAGACTAATAGCACTGTGTGAACAAAACAACCTCAAAATTATGAACGGCTTCTACCAACATAAAGAAATCCACAAATTTACATGGACAAACGAGACACGGGGACAAAAATCAATTATCGACTATACTATAGCAAAGCAAAAATCAAACCTAGAAATACGAGACGTAAAAATATGTCGAGGACCAACATGCGGCAGCGACCATTATCTACTTAAAACGAAAATCTGGTTCCCGGGAGGTAAACAAAATAATCAAAACGAATCTAAGGGCAAACTAGCTTCAGAAGAAACCGAAGACACAAAAAAGTACAACCTGGCATCATTGGAGGATGAAACTGCCAGGTGGCTATATAGAAACCGACTGGATCAAAAACTAAGTAACAATATGACATTCACGAACTTGGAAGAGCACTACCTACATATTAAAGAAAGTATACACAACGCAGCATTAGAAGCCCTAGGGAGATACGAAAATATCGCCACCCACAACAAACCATATTGGTGGGACGAGGAAATAGAGAAGGATATAGAGGAAAAAAGGAAGAAATATCAGATATACCTAAGTTCAAAAAAAACTGAAGATAAGGAAACATATAAAAAGGCCCAAACAAAAGTTAGAAGAAAAATCAGCCAGAAGAAAAACGAATCATGGGAGAAAAAATGTATACGGCTAAATACCTACTTGGGAGGAAAAAGGAATACGGAAAGTTGGAGAACACTAAGAAACCTAAGAAGTAATAGATCAAAAGAAATAGTAACCCCGATAACATCACAACAATGGGAAACATACTTTCAAGAGCTATTAACGGAACAACGGATAGAATTCAAAGAAGAGGAAACGCAGAACATAAAAACAATGGGATCACCAGTACGGATAACAAAAGAAGAAGTAAAAAAACAATGTGGATTCCTAAAAAATGGAAGATCACCGGGACCGGGAGAGATATATGGGGAACTAATCAAAAACGGAAGCAGCAAATTGACTGATCACTTAACAAAACTGTTTCAGACGTGCATAAATAAGAAGGAGGTACCAATGGAGTGGAAAACCAGCTATTTAACAACAATATTTAAAAAAGGGGACAGGAACAAATGTGAAAACTATCGAGGTATAGCAGTGACAAGTACATTGAGTAGAATTTATGGAAAAATATTAAAAGCCAAAATCGAAAACGAATACACAGATAGCGAAGCAGAAGAACAAGCAGGTTTCAGAGCAGGAAGGTCGACGGTGGACCACTTATTCACGATAACCCAAGTAATGGAGAAAAAACTAGGTTACAACCAAGAGCTACACTTATTGTTCGTCGACTTAAAGAAGGCATACGACAGCATACAACTCAGTAAATTGTGGCATGCTCTGGAAACAAGCAATATAAATACAGAATTGATTAAAGCGGTAAGATCATTATACGAAGACATAAAAACAAAAATAAAACAGGGAAAGAACATCAGTAAAGGATTTAAAACAGATAAAGGACTTAAGCAGGGATGTTGTCTGTCACCAACCCTGTTCAAAATATACCTAGAGCAGGCAATAAAAACATGGAAGAGAAACAGCAGAGGAATGGGTCTGCCCCTTGAAGACTATATACTATACACGTTGAGCTTCGCGGATGACCAAGTAGTAATCGCACAAGATTATGAAGACCTTGAATATATGACCCGAAAGCTGATAGAGGAGTACACCAAATGGGGATTGGAAGTCAACTTATCCAAAACAGAATATATGTGTATAGGAGGAGAACAACGGGACCTTATACTAAACAGTGGAAAAACAATAAAACAATGTACAGAGTATAAATATCTGGGTATGAGACTAACAAACAACGGAGATTTAACAGAAGCAATAAAAGACCGAAATACACAGGGAAGAAAGGCAATAGCATTACTTAATAGCGTGCTCTGGGACAAAAATATTAGCAAGGAAAACAAAACAAGAATTTACGACACAATCGTAAAGGCAATAACCACCTACTCCTCGGAGGTATGGCCACTAAAAGAGACAACAAAGAAAATGCTGAAAGCAACAGAAATGGACTACTGGAGGAGAGCGGCGGGCAGGTCAAGGATGGAAAGGATACCAAATGAGAGAATCAGAGAGGTAATGAAAGTCAAGCATACAATAGTGGACGACATTCAGGATAAACAACTAATATGGTTTGGGCATGTACAACGAATGCCAGAGACAAGAATACCTAAACAAGTGATGCAGTGGAAACCAGGCGGAAGGAGGAAACGCGGAAGACCAAGAAGAAGCTGGAGAGAGGGAGTAGACGAAGAGGTCCAAAAGCTCCGACTGGAAGAAGGTGCATGGAGAGATAGAGAAGGATGGAGATTGGGAATCGGAAGACGTAGAACGTTGTAAACCGATGTTATATATATATATATATATATACTTTTAGGAAAGGTTTTATCCACTATTTTCAAATGTTGATATATAAAACCACCGGTTTATATTAATTTTATACATTTTTTTTAGGTTTTAATTAACGATTTTACTTTTAGGAAAGGTTTTGTCCACTACGCCCACAATGAGAAGAATGTGGGAAGTGTGGAGATGAATGAAGAGCAATATCCTCATTTTTACAGGTATTTTCCCATAAGGAAATTTAGGGTTCGATTTGCATTTTTTTTACCGACGCCTACCGTCGCGACGCTTAGAATGAGAAGAACGTGACGCAATTTACCAGTGGCTGTTAGCGTCTCCACCATAACCATCAAACTTTAATATTTGATTTAAATTTTACTTTGTGTGTGTGTGTGTGTGTGTGTGTGTGTGTTTATCGCAACCATTTGAGGATGGCTGATAAATTTTCAGTCATTACTTATAATGAAATAGAAAATTTATTAAATCATCCTGAGAGGGTTGCGATAAATAATAGAGTTAAAACTTAAATATTTTATATACGATTTGGCTTCTATGATATAAAGGGATGATCGACTTTTTTCCGCATGGAAACACGACAGGTACCCTTCCGAGGGGAGACGTACCGACTCTGGTGATCGATAATCCCTCCCTACAAAAGAGGTTGACACTTTTAAAGAGTTAGGTATATACAGTGTTTTCCATATGTCTTATAGACACGATCAGGGAAAATTGTTGCCTGTTGGCTATTAAAGAAATCATCTATCGGCCATCTCTAAAGGGTTATGATGGGAAATTATAATTTTCTAAATTTGTATGTGTCTTTCCTTCAATATTTTTTTTTTAATTAGGGGTTTAAATTTAAAAGGAACAAACGTTAAAAACTGATATGTAAGAATTAAGAGATTTTTTTTTACTTTGAATGTGATTTTTCAACTATTTTTTGGATAATTTAGAAGTAAAAAAAACTGTATTTAATCAGTAATTACTTATAATGAAATAGAAAATTTATCAGCCATCCTGAAATGGTTGCGATAAACACACACACACACAAAAAGTAAAATTTAAATCAAATATTAAAGTTTGATGTTTATGGTGGAGACGCTAACAGCCACTGGTAAATTGCGTCACGTTCTTCTCATTCTAAGCGTCGCGACGGTAGGCGTCGGTAAAAAAAATGCAAATCGAACCCTAAATTTCCTTATGGAAAATACCTGTAAAAATGATGATATTGCTCTTCATTCATCTCCACACTTCCCACATTCTTCTCATTCTGGGCGTCGCGACGCTAAGCGTCGTTAGATTTAAAATGCAGATCGAACTTTAAATTTCCTTATGGGAAAATACATGTAAAAATGACGATATTTGCTCCCCATTCATCTCCACACTCCTCACGTTCTTCTCATTCTCGCTGGGCGTCGGTACAAAAAAATGCAGATCGAACCTTAAATTTTCCCATAAGAAATAACATGTAAAAGTGGTGGTATTTGGCCCCGAACTCTTGTAGCTTATCTACTACCTTTAGTGTTTTACGGGTCATTCCTCACTCAAGTGCTTGCTTGAATGTGGATTGATCCGTCTTGCTGCAATTGGCACCGTTGTTAATACCATCACCTTCGCTTCTATCATGATTGAAAGGTAAGATAGTTTTCTTTCCTTTTCTGTTGCTACAGGTGAAAGAATGAAGGGTTAAGAGCAATAGCAATATATAGGTCCGCACCATTTTGTTTCTTCTTTCTCATTCATTAAATTTTGGACACTATTAAGATATTTATAATAGTTTAAAAATCGGACTGTGCGCATCTCTTTATAATCACTAAAACATGGTGAAGGAGCTTTGTTATTGCTCTTAAAGATGGGACACGTTGCCGATTCTGGTAAGTTAGTGAAGTGAGTGAAAATAAGAAGCTGCAACTGAAGAAACAAGCCTATTAAATTATGGAGGACGGCTTTCTGGTATGGTATAAATGTACAATATTTGGTGAACTATTTAAATATAGATACCTAAATTAATTTAAGATAAATCGGCCGTCTACTAATACATTTGTTTTAGCCACACTATTCATTATACTGGCCAACATGGAACCGATGGGGAATCTATAATCCATGGCCAATAAAAGCCAGAAAAAGGAAGAAATGGAATCGAATTAATTTTAATGCATAACCGTCATTATCCTTTACTAATAAACCTTTTATTTTTAGCTCAGGTTTTGTCCAACATCTTCAAATGTTGATGCATAAAACCACCGGTTTATATTAATTTTATACATTTTTTTTAGGTTTTAATTAACGATTTTATTTTTAGGAAAGGTTTTGTCCAATATTTTCGAATATTGATGTACAAAACCACCCTTTTTGTGTTTTAATTAACAGTTTTTTTTAGGATTTAAGAATATATTATAAGTGGTCAAACTTGAATGGTCCTTATATATTCTTGGCAGCTGTTTGCATTTTAGGTTGTTGTTTTTAATGCGTAAGCAGCTGTCTGTTGTAATCCCCCCCGCCCCCCCCTGGTTTGAAATTTAAGGTTTGATCTGCATTTTAAATCTAACGACGCTTAGCGTCGCGACGCCCACAATGAGAAAAATGTGGGAAGTGTGAAGATGAATGAAGAGCAATATCATCATTTTTACAGGTATTTTCCCATAAGGAAATTTAGGGTTCGATTTGCATTTTTTTTTACCGACGCCTACCGTCGCGACGCTTAGAATGAGAAGAACGTGACGCAATTTACCAGTGGCTGTTAGCGTCTCCACCATAACCATCAAACTTTAATAATTGATTTAAATTTTACTTTTTGTTTGTGTGTGTGTGTTTATCGCAACCATTTGAGGATGGCTGATAAATTTTCAGTCATTACTTATAATGAAATAGAAAATTTATTAAATCATCCTGAGAGGGTTGCGATAAATAATAGGGTTAAAGCTTAAATATTTTATATACGATTTGGCTTCTGTGATATAAAGGGATGATCGACTTTTTTCCGCATGGAAACACGACAGGTACCCTTCCGAGGGGAGACGTACCGACTCTGGTGATCGATAATCCCTCCCTACAAAAGAGGTTGACACTTTTAAAGAGTTAGGTATATACAGTGTTTTCCATATGTCTTATAGACACGATCAGGGAAAATTGTTGCCTGTTGGCTATTAAAGAAATCATCTATCGGCCATCTCTAAAGGGTTATGATGGGAAATTATAATTTTCTAAATTTGTATGTGTCTTTCCTTCAATATTTTTTTTTAATTAGGGGTTTAAATTTAAAAGGAACAAACGTTAAAAACTGATATGTAAGAATTAAGAGATTTTTTTTACTTTGAATGTGATGTTTTCAACTATTTTTTGGATAATTTAGAAGTAAAAAAAACTGTATTTAATCAGTAATTACTTATAATGAAATAGAAAATTTCTCAGCCATCCTGAAATGGTTGCGATAAACACACACACACACAAAAAGTAAAATTTAAATCAAATATTAAAGTTTGATGGTTATGGTGGAGACGCTAACAGCCACTGGTAAATTGCGTCACGTTCTTCTCATTCTAAGCGTCGCGACGGTAGGCGTCGGTAAAAAAAAATGCAAATCGAACCCTAAATTTCCTTATGGGAAAATACCTGTAAAAATGATGATATTGCTCTTCATTCATCTCCATACTTCCCACATTCTTCTCATTCTGGGCGTCGCGACGCTAAGCGTCGTTATATTTAAAATGCAGATCGAACCTTAAATTTCCTTATGGGAAAATACATGTAAAAATGACGATATTTGCTCTCCATTCATCTCCACACTCCTCACGTTCTTCTCATTCTGGGCGTCGCGACGCTGGGCGTCGGTAGAAAAAAATGCAGATCGAACCTTAAATTTTCCCATAAGAAATAACATGTAAAAGTGGTGGTATTTGGCCCCGAACTCTTGTAGCTTATCTACTACCTTTAGTGTTTTACGGGTCATTAGTGAAGTGAGTGAAAATAAGAAGATGCAACTGAAGAAACAAGCCTATTAAATTATGGAGGACGGCTTTCTGGTATGGTATAAATGTACAATATTTGGTGAACTATTTAAATATAGATACCTAAATTAATTTAAGATAAATCGGCCGTCTACTAATACATTTGTTTTAGCCACACTATTCATTATACTGGCCAACATGGAACCGATGGGGAATCTATAATCCATGGCCAATAAAAGCCAGAAAAAGGAAGAAATGGAATCGAATTAATTTTGATGCATAACCGTCATTATCCTTTATTAATAACCTTTTATTTTTAGCTCAGGTTTTGTCCAACATCTTCAAATGTTGATGCATAAAACCACCGGTTTATATTAATTTTATACATTTTTTTTAGGTTTTAATTAACGATTTTACTTTTAGGAAAGGTTTTGTCCACTATTTTCAAATGTTGATATATAAAACCACCGGTTTATATTAATTTTATACATTTTTTTTAGGTTTTAATTAACGATTTTATTTTTAGGAAAGGTTTTGTCCACTATTTTCAAATGTTGATATATAAAACCACCGGTTTATATTAATTTTATACATTTTTTTTAGGTTTTAATTAACGATTTTACTTTTAGGAAAGGTTTTGTCCACTATTTTCAAATGTTGATATATAAAACCACCGGTTTATATTAATTTTACACTTTTTTTTTAGGTTTTAATTAACGATTTTACTTTTAGGAAAGGTTTTGTCCACTATTTTTAAATGTTTATATATAAAACCACCGGTTTATATTAATTTTATACATTTTTTTTAGGTTTTAATTAACGATTTTACTTTTAGGAAAGGTTTTGTCCACTATTTTCAAATGTTGATATATAAAACCACCGGTTTATATTAATTTTATACATTTTTTTTAGGATTTAATTAACGATTTTACTTTTAGGAAAGGATTTGTCCACTATTTTCAAATGTTGATATATAAAACCACCGGTTTATATTATTTTTATACATTTTTTTAGGTTTTAATTAACGATTTTACTTTTAGGAAAGGCTTTGTCCACTATTTTCAAATGTTGATATATAAAACCACCGGTTTATATTAATTTTATACATTTTTTTTAGGTTTTAATTAACGATTTTACTTTTAGGAAAGGTTTTGTCCACTATTTTCAAATGTTGATATATAAAACCACCGGTTTATATTAATTTTATACATTTTTTTTAGGTTTTAATTAACGATTTTACTTTTAGGAAAGGTTTTGTCCACTATTTTTAAATGTTGATATATAAAACCACCGGTTTATATTAATTTTATAAATTTTTTTTAGGTTTTAATTAACGATTTTACTTTTAGGAAAGGTTTTGTCCACTATTTTCAAATGTTGATATATAAAACCACCGGTTTATATTAATTTTATACATTTTTTTTTAGGTTTTAATTAACGATTTTACTTTTAGGAAAGGTTTTGTCCACTATTTTCAAATGTTGATATATAAAACCACCGGTTTATATTAATTTTATACATTTTTTTTAGGTTGTAATTAACGATTTTACTTTTAGGAAAGGTTTTGTCCACTATTTTTAAATGTTGATATATAAAACCACCGGTTTATATTAATTTTATACATTTTTTTTAGGTTTTAATTAACGATTTTACTTTTAGGAAAGGTTTTGTCCACTATTTTCAAATGTTGATATATAAAACCACCGGTTTATATTAATTTTATACATTTTTTTTAGGTTTTAATTAACGATTTTATTTTTAGGAAAGGTTTTGTCCAGTATTTTCGAATATTGATGTACAAAACCACCCTTTTTGTGTTTTAATTAACAGTTTTTTTTTAGGATTTAAGAATATATTATAGGTGGTCAAACTTGAATGGTCCTTATATATTCTTGGCAGCTGTTTGCATTTTAGGTTGTTGTTTTTAATGGGTAAGCAGCTGTCTGTTGTTGCCCCCCCCCCCCCCCCCCCCCCCCCCGATTCAGGGCCGTACAACACTGACGATGGCCATGGAAGGCCGAAACAGTTGCTGAGGCCTTAGAGGATATTAATACAAGGTATGCATACTCAATCCAGTATTTATTTAAATGTTATTATGACCTACACTTTGCTAATTTACTCAAATTTGCCTATTTATATGAAAACTAAACGCATTTTACTTTGTTTTAGGATCATGGTCATGGGCACTAAAGAAAATTTATAAAATCCGGCACGCGAATTTTCCAGGGTAGCAGGAGACACAGGAACCAATCGCGCGGTCAAATCAATCCGATTCTTTTTAGTCTAACGTACAGAAAGAATCTGGCTGATAAATCAGTACGGTCTTTCCTAGTCTAACGTACAGGAATGATCTGATTGATCGTTTTGCTGAACCCCATCGCGCCTTAATCAATCCGATTTGTTTTAGTCTAACGTACAGAAAAAATCTGATTGGTAAATCGGTCCGACTTTTCCTAGTCTAACGTAGAGGAAGGATCTGACTGATCGTAGTGACAATTTCAAAATGGGGTATGAATGATTAAACAAAATGAACTTTTTATCGCGTTATGATGACATAACTTTTAAGCAGCTATTATAAGCAATCGTAACTTCATAAAAATGTATATGCAGTATTTGAAGTAGATTCATCCAATCAAACTCCGTTGGTTTCTGTGTCTGTTTAATTGCCGATTCCCTAAGGACCAGTTGCTGCAAAAAATTGTTGTTTTTTGGATCGGTCCGAGGGCTTCAATTGACTGCGACCATGGAAACTTAAACCTGCAAGCTAAACATTCGGGACACAAGCTGGATTAGAGCAGCCTGCGAGAGTTTATTAAGGTAATATTTAGTTTAAAAATATCATTTTAAGGTTTCCATCAGTGTTGGTTGATCAATGTTTCATTGTTTTCGAAAATAAGTATGTGTGAAGTGAATGGTAGTTGCCAATATTTTAAATGTGCATTTATTTGGTTTTCTGTTTTCTGCGTTCACCAACCAAAACATCAATTTTACTGGGGAAGCTTGAAACTAATAATATTTTATTTTTATATGCAAAGCAGTTTAGCAATCAAAAGAGCTGTAATTGAACAATAATTAATGGGCGGAAGAGAGAACTACATGTTTGTTGGCTGAATGGCAACAATGTTGAAGTCTGGTTATATCAGATGGTTAAATATTCAAACATAACCATACTTACCGATGAAAAGATAAATCCTTATTTAATGAACCACTCGTTTACAAACTACAGATGAATCAACCAAAATATATAACAATCCGTTAGATCAAAGGGCAAACATAGCAATGTTTACGAGATGAGTATTCATTCACCTTTTGCTTATCTTTTGGGCCCGAATCGTAGTAAAATAGAAATAGTTGTTGCCAAAGTGCAGTTGGATTAGTTCAAGATTCGTTTGATACTTTTAAGTAGGTATAATAATATTTTTTTAAAGAATCTTTCATCGCCTTTTTACAGTTTATAGTAAAATTATTGGGAAATAAATTGATTCTATTTGCCAAATTAACAAATCTTTAATTGCGATTTTGCAAGATACCTTTGCGATAAATATGTCAATCTGGCTATGCTGCAATAATAACCGAAAGATTTGGGAAAGAGTGTTTGCAGTCGTTGCGTAGGCTAGAAATGTACATTTTTCTATCTGTAGTTTGTAATAGCTTTGGTCCGTACCAACATTGGAAAAACGAATCGCTTGATGTCTGTATGCGTGTTTGTTTGTCCGTCTGTCTATCGCAGCCCGTTTCCCTCGGGATCGTTTCGTTTGACATAAATAGTTAAAACAAGCCATTGTTATTTACTTAGGAGCATGACATAAAACGTTTTAAAATTTTCAACTTATTCGAATAATGACTGTACCAACTGTTAGGATGATAAAATTTGATTTTTGTTACATTTAGTACTGCTCTAGTTAAGAATCTATATCCTTTAGACTTTCATAACTATTAAGTCAAAATTGATAAAAAATTGTGTCGTCGAAATTGTTCACCGATAAATAAGTAAGGATAAAAAAGGGTTGGTACTAGTCATAACGCAATGTAATTTAGATTTAGATATATCATATTCGCTTTTAGAGCTAATGGTAGTGACGCATTCGCCATATAATTATTTAACATATAAATTAATAAGAACAAAAATCGAATTTTATCAAACCTATAATAACTGATTTAAACTTTTATTGATATAAACTGTGTAACTAAAAATTTTCTCTATTGTTTCAGGTAAGTGAGCATGATTGGTGTTGGAAGCGTCCGTTTCGCGTTGTCGGCAAACAAGTCTTCGCCTTAACGTCATGTTGTTACAACCTGGAATAAGTGAACAGTGACCTTTAGTGTTTTACGGGTCATTCGTCACTCAAGTGCTTGCTTGAACGTGGATTGATCCTTCTTGCTGCAATTGGCACCGTTGTTAATACCACCACCTTCGCTTCTATCATGATTGAAAGGTAAGATAGTTTTCTTTCCTTCTCTGTTACTACAGGTGAAAGAATGAAGGGTTAAGAGCAATAGCAATATATAGGTCCGCACTATTTTGTTTCTTCTTTCTCATTCATTATATTTTGGACCATATTAAGATATTTATAATAGTTTTTAAAAATCGGGCTGTGCGCATCTGTTTTAATCACCAAAATATGGTGAATGAGCTTTGTTATTGCTCTTAAAGATGGGACACGTTGCCAATTCTGTTAAGTTAGTGAAGTGAGTGAAAATAAGAAGCTGCAACTGAAGAAACAAACCTATTAAATTATGGAGGACGGCTTTCTGGTATGGTATAAATGTAAAATATTTGGTAAACTATTTAAATATAGATTACCTGAATTAATTTAAGATAAATCGGTCGTCTTATACGTTTGTTTTAGGCACACTATTCATTATACTGGCCAACATGGAACCGATGGAGAATCTATAATCCATGTTGAATAAAAGCCAGAAAAAGGAAGAAATAGAATCGAATTAATTTCGATGCATAACCCTCATTATCCTTTACTAATAACATTTTATTTTCAGGTTACTAACCAGTTCATTTTTAGCTCAGGTTTTGTCCAACATCTTCAAATGTTGATGTATAAAACCACCGGGTTATATTAATTTTATACATTTTTTTTTTAGGTTTTAATTAACGATTTGACTTTTAGGAAAGGTTTTGTCCAATATTTTCGAATATTGATGTATAAAACGACCCTTTTTGTGTTTTAATTAACAGTTTTTTTAGGGTTTAAGAATATATTATAAGTGGTCAAACTTGAATGTTCCTTATATATTCTTGGCAGCTGTTTGCATTTTAGGTTGTTGTTTTTAATGGGTAAGCAGCTGTCTGTTGTTGCCCCCCCCCCCCCCCCCCCCTGGTGCAGGGCCGTACAACATTGACGATGGCCATGGAAGGCCGAAACAGTTGCCGAGGCCTTAGAGGATATGAATACAAGGTATGCATACTAAATCCAGTATTTATTTAAATGTTTCTATGAATTGACTAAATTAACTATCCTACAAATTTAAATAACATGATTCCCACGTACTTAGTTTTAAAATTTAAGTATCGATCTACTAAAAATTGTTGCCAAGCTTTGGTCGTTTCATAATTGCAGAATTCCAGGTTTGGGTGTTTGGAGACGGTTAAAGCCCGAAAGTAAATTAAATTTCGCTTTAAAACGTCCAATCCTAAAATTTAGCAAAAGTGGTGGTTATTTTTTTCGAGCTTTGCTCCTAATATACAATATACAGGGTGTCCCAAAATATGTGGGCAATCTCCCGGATTCAGATAGAACACTTAAAAATAACAGGAGAAGTTCTTATCAATTTTTCTTCCTACGGCCTCCCCTACGGACGTCCCTGGAATTCGTTGTTCTTAAATAATTTATTAAGTAGGTACTATTATTAAGTAGGTACTAGATGTAATTTAATAATTTTTTAGTATATCGGTTAGTAGATGAGTCTCCTTAAAATTCGCCCTTTTAAACACATTTGGCTTATTTAGTTTGCCAGGGACGGACTAGACGTAACACAAAAATGTTTTCTTTTGTACACCTTGTATGATGAAGGAACGACAATAATATTTTTGGATACTCTAAACCTTAAGCGGAAAAAAGGTACTCTTGATCAATGTCGATAAAGTGAACTGTTTTAAAAAAAAACATTTTTGTTCATTAGTTGCATTAGTTGTTGTTTTATGTTCATAAAATTCTCTCATTTCACATGTACCGATTTAAATAAGAATATTTATGCCAGTGTCAGTTTATGGTAGTGTCTTGAAATTTGCGGTTTTTCTTCCTTGTCTTATTAGTTAGTAACTTATAGTAATGAAATTTACGTATACTTAATATAAATCATATTGAACAAAAATATTTTTTTTTTCGAAAACAGTTCATTTTATCGACATTGATCGAGAAGTATCTCGACATTTCTCTTTGAAAATTATGTTCTATGTTTTTTTTAACTATTTTTTATTATAATACACTCACGTGCAAAGAAAACGGCCACTACAAAATTTTGATAAAGTTTTAGGCGTTATAACCTTTTTATTTTTAGTCCGATAATGAATGATTTTTTTTAGAGCACTGTAGCTACAACTATCAGTTTTAACGTGTCTTTTACAGGGTGTCCCTTTTACAAAACCCAACACCCTGTCGAATAATCAAGTATCAAAATTATTTCGATATAACAGTTTTCATTTAGAGTAATTTATTTTGCACATTTTGTTTTTTTTTTGATTCATGTCCAATACATGCAAAATGATTTTGGTTATCAATAATTTAAGTTTTTCCATAATTTCTGCTGCAATATGAATTCAGTAATTTCTTTCATTAGGAGGAGGTTCCGTGATGGTATGAACCGAAGTATATACAGGGTGTTTTGTGTGAGTATGTGGACTGCGGAAAAGAAATTTGGCTGTTGGATTAAAATTCTCCCCTCTTGGAGGTTAGGTTTTTATTCTTTTAAAGATTTTTTCGATGACAGCTTATAAAAGCAAAAGTACATACTATTTACACGGCAAAATAATTAGTAATTACCTTTGTTCGGAAAACTGAGGTTCAAATTTCAAAACAAAATAAAAAATATATAAAAAAATAATGATTCTACAGCGCAGCGTTGCCAGGTATCTCGTGAAATGTCACCAGATCTGTTGATTATTTTGTGATTTTATGAATAATCTGGTGTACAATGAAAAACTTTTTTAAAAAGTCCGTTTTCGGGTGTTACCAGCTTCGTTTTGGGGAGGTATATTTTATAAATCACAAAAAATCACCAGATCTGGTAAAATTTCACCAGATACCTGACAACACCGCTACTTCGGCACTGTTCGATGGTGGGGATAAGGGGTAATTGACGTAAACGGTTCTGATTGGTTAGGATGGTGTCGCTGGCGACAGTACGTAGCTCTGAGAACGCGGCTATACACCTCACACACACATACACTGACTCCGCCATCTTGTAAAAATATCGTTTACTCGAGACGTGAGACGACAATTCCAAGAAGATAGCTCCAGTTGTAAGACTCGCTCGTCTTGTCATAGATGTCGCTACATAAATAGCGGTGTTGCCGAACGAGACCAAAATGCATAGCATTTCAGGAAAACAATGGGGTTGTTCAATATTTGTAACTATTTATACCGGAAGAAAGTATCGCTTACAGATAGAGCCGGCTTATACCAATTGCTCATAGAGCTATAAGTTACATAAGTTGTCGAATAGAGCAAGATATGTCAAGAGAAAATGGCGATATTCTGATCGAACTTAAAGTTTACTAATTTTAACCAAAGACCTGACAACGTAGTCACGTGTTTCGATAATTCAACAATCGTTTAGAAGAAATCACCTGATTCAACTATAGGTCTATCCTTTTCTATACAGCAGGTAAAATAGATGCATTGACTGATCCAACATGATCGGATTGTCAAGGCGCCGTGGAAAGGGTGTTAACTGATAGAACCAACTCAAGGTTAGTGTAAAAAAATTGTTTAATAGTTCTGGCGTTATCTCATGTGACGTCAGAGAAAAAACAAGTTTTTCCACTGATAAACTAATTACATTTTGTTTATTTCAGTGCTATCGTGCTCGTTATATACGCTGTGACTTTTAGGCCCGATTTTCGGCAGTGTTTTAATTTTAAAGCTGAGATTTTCGCCAACTTACCAAGAAAATATTGATGTTTGGTGTCCATTTTGATCAAAACACAGCTGTTTGCTCTGATTGGTTCGCATTTCGAGAATCTCGAAGGTTATTGGCTGAATGTCAGTGGACAAAGCACATGTGACCTTTCGCCGCTTCCGCCTGTCTGAGATATTTTCGCGAATTTCGCAAATATCGCAAAGTTTTAATAGTTTTTCCGCAAGTTTAAGTGTTTGAAATCTTCAGTGGGCCGTGAAAAACAGTTGTCATCGACTGTCAATAACTTTAAAGTGACGAAAATACTGCCGTGTCATTATGGTGTCTTAACCAATTTGCAAGCTCTATTTTTAACCAGATTTTCGAGTAATCTCAAGGTTTCAAGTGAGTATATCATTCCTCCTTTATTCAGTTTTTCTTAAAAGTCACATGGGTGTCGATACAGGCCGAATTAAAGGTGCATTAATGATTTATTTTCGAGTTCACGGTGTGTTTACCTTTGCTCGGAAGTAGTATCGATTTTTCTCGTCTTGTTTGTAAACAACGTTGGCGTTCGTCGTGCGTTTGCACTTGTTTACCCTCGGGGCATGACCACTCCGTCTGCGTCATAGCAGTCGCAATTTTGCTGGTTGCCAAATTGTATTAAAAATACGGCGACCTTTTGGGAGATTTTATTATAGTTTACAAAGTTTATAAATTTATATGTTTGGTTAATTATACAGGGTGTTTCAGAATAAGATGCTGATCCTTAACGTTGTGAATCCTGATTTTAAGAAGAAAAGTTCAAATTAACATATATCCTTAACCTATCAACTTTCGGGTTGTTTCCTTAACAAAGTTCATAGCCTACTAGTCAGAAACCATAGGCACATACCGAATGTGCATTTAATGCTTTTTATTTTTTTTTTGTCGGAAACTGTCGGACGATAAAAAGGCAAGATTTTAAATGTGACCTAAAATGAATGAGTATTTTAAAAATAATTTTTATATTGAGAAAAAGCAGTGGCGTACATAATATTTTTCCAAAATGTCTAGTCCAAACCCTTTCAGGACGCCACTGGTTAAAATTTTTTAAAAATTTTCTACACCAAAAAAAGGCTATTGATGCTTAGAGGGCATGTGTGAAAAATTCATAAAAATAGCTATAAAGTTGTTAAAGTTATGATAGAAAAACGATTTTTTTCTTAAAACTTTAACGCCCTGTAGTTCGAAAGTTGATAGGTTAAGGAAATATGTTAATTTGAACTTTTCTTCTTAAAATCACCTAAGGATTCACAACGTTAAGGATCAGCATCTTATTCTGAAACACCCTGTATAATACTTTAGCAGGTAAAGTTAAGAAAGGCGGCCACTAACAAACCCTAATAAAATTTTCACATCATCACTCATAACGGAGGAGCTGGCAGCGGAGCGTGGCCTTTAAATTTGCGACTGTTAAGTCCTAGGCGATGATAAAGAATCAGGGGTGGGGGGGCTTTGCCTGTCAAATTCCAACCATGCGACACGTGTAGTGAATTGTTTTGTTTACTTGGTTTGGTACCTATTTTCAACGATATCGCGATATACCTCCAAGCTAACATAATGACGTATGTTGTTTTTATTCTATTGTTTTTACAAATTTAATTAGCTGAATCATAATTTTCTTTAAAAGTAATTGTAAACAATAAAATGTGCAATTATCGATTAGAAACTCTATTGGCACAACTATTTCACCTACTAAATTCGCGAATCCTTGAAACTCGGTGAAATATTAGGTAATAACAAAAAATATGTTTCGCGTAATTTTTTGGCGCATAACTTTTCATCATCTGAACCGATTTTGATGAGTCTTTTTTGTGCCCGGTAGAGTCGATTCCTGGTGAATATGGACGTTGAAGAACCCGTTAGGTTTACGTGATTTTATCCTGAATGTCGAGAAACTTCACAGGTACAGGTGCAGGATATAGAAGTACTTGTATTACAACACCTTGTAGCAAAAAATTTAAGTGGTACTATTATACAGGGTCCTGCAATAGTGTGTCAGGCTTCCATAGCTCCTATACGAATTAACTTCACATGAACATTTACTGTAGTTTATAATTCTTAATCTAGTCGCCTATGCTTAATTTTCATAATAAAAACTGTATTTAAACAGCATAATTTATGAAATTTGCAATTATTTCGAAAACGGCTGGAAATAACTTATATGCTTCCGTTACAAAAAAAGAATACGTATGAATTCTACATCTGATAGTCGAATAATATACAGGGTGTTCCATTTGAAAATCTGGAGAAAAATTATTTTGAAATGTGTCTTGTTTGAAACCTAATTATGAACACCCTGTATAAAATAGATAAACTCTATTATATGCACAGTATCTCTAGACCTCTTGTCTTAAATTCCACCCAATGCCTTGGTTAAAAAAGTTATTTTAGGTGGTTTTTTCAATTTTTTTCTAAGACTCTAAGTTCAACGACACTAATACGAACCTAATTATGTAATAAAATACTGGGTGTCCCATTTAAAAAAAAGACAGCATTATGTTACCACACATTTTTGGGCCACCCTGTATATTTCAAAATATTTTCCTGAAATGCACCCTATAATACAGTATCAATCGGCATATGAATGAAACTCCTAAGTTAATTCGTATAGGAGCTATGGAAGCCTGACACACTATTGCAGGACCCTGTATACACTCTGAAATATATTAGCACGTCATTAAGGAACACTCAGTATTAAAAATACACTAGAAATCCAGTTTATTGAATTACTTCCAAAGCAACGTTTAAAGGTATGCAAATAATCACGCGAATAAATAATAAAAGATAATAACACAATAATAAACCACTAGTTTTATTATTACTTGTTTACCTTTATCTAGGATATTGTTCTTTAATCTTAATGCGAAAAGGAGACCTTGCTGATAAGACAATTTCGCTAACTTGTGGGGGTCCAGCATAATAATAAACAGTACCTCAATCAAGGCGTACGTCAACACTTCAAAGGGTTCAAAAGTCAGTAAGTTTTTCTTTATTTTAGCCCTATTATGGAAAATTTTGTCGAAGGGAGTTACCCCACGTGGAAATTCATGTAAGTTTTTCCGAATTTTTTAATTATTAATACTCGCACGCCACTGGGGGGCCGTGAAAAATCAGTGGGCGAATCTCCTTCTGAGAAAAAATATTCCAGATTCCGCGTTTTCCGATAATTTCGATAGGAAAGGACTGCCCGGTGGTAGGAATGGGGAACTGATCGCACGGAACTGATTCAAACAAAATATCCGAACATGTTACCATATATTTTTTCAATCGGTTATCAAATACGTTATTTTTTTCCAGAAGTATGGGCGATTTCCACGATTACAATCTGGATCCTGGAATAAATATAAAGCAAGAACCCATCAACGAATCCAACGTCATGATAACGTCCGCCTCTGTCCCTATTCCTTCGCGCAGGGATCCTCCTGAGTACAGGGACTACATATACGAGATAGAGAATTCACAGAGTCCGTTTAACGGAACCATAGGTAGGTGCTTAACATATTTTTGTACATTTTTGAAATTTTGTTCAATACTTAAGCCTTTTGGTTTATGTAAACATATTTTTTTTGAGGCATGGTTTTTTTGAAGTTTTATTTTTTTTTAACAATTTCCTGTAACCGCATGATTATACAGGGTGTCCGCTAATTAATGGTACATGGAAAACCCCCAGATTCCTTACGTAAAAATATTAGGATTTAATTACCTAAAGTCCGTTTTGTTGCAGTTGATAGCTCATATCGAGGGTTGAAGCCATAAAACAACCGTAAACCATAGGCGTTGCCAATAGTAATTACCTTATTTAATAAGAAAATTGGCCTCTGTCCATTGTTAAGTAGGATTAGGGTTAAAGTAGGTACAACAGGGGTAATTAATTTACCTATTTTTGCCTGCTTTAGGATGTTATTACGCCATTTGATGTGCGTTTGTCAAACTATGTATTTAGTTGTATTTAGATACTGCATTATCTCAAAGTTGAATTATTTCCTATACTTGTAACAATGGCTTCAAGTTTTTCGCCAACGTGTCTTCGTCAAATTAGCAAGAGTGCATATTCTCTCCGAGAAAAGACATTAATATTAAACGTGCATGATGCTCTAGTGTACCAGAAACCTGCAAGTGATGTTCGTAGCATCATTGCAGAGTGTGCCAATATGGTAGGAGTTGGAGAGGCTACTATATATAGGTTCTTGCGTGAAAGAAAATCTAAGAACCTCAGTGAGCCAAAACCACTCCCAGGAAAGAAACCGTTAGAAATTGACAATTTCATTAAAAATGGTATTAGAAGAAAAGTACATCGTTTTTATTTTGCCAAGGAAATACCAACTATAGACAAAATTTTACAAGCCATTAACTACGACGAGGACTTACCACAGCTATCACGAACGAAACTATGGAAAATACTTCATGATATGAACTTTCGATGGGAGAAGCAAAACAGAAAATCTTTTCTTATTGATAGAGCAGATATTATTTGCTGGAGACGTCAATACTTAAGGTCCATCCGAAAATACCGCAGCGAAGGCAACAACATTTTCTATTTGGATGAAACTTGGCTGAACGAAGGGCACACCGTATCTAAAGTTTGGCAAGATAAAAATGTCCTAAGTTCTCGACAAGCTGTCATGGAAGGCTGGTCAACAGGACTTAGACCACCATCTGGAAAGGGACGCAGACTTATTATAACTCATATAGGAAGTTCAAATGGCTTTTTGGATCAAGGATTATTACAATTCCAGTCGAATTCTACTAAAGACTATCATGAAGAAATGACTGCTGATGTTTTCGAGGAATATTTTAAGCAAATGATAGAATACATTCCCGCTAATTCTGTAATAGTGATGGATAATGCCAGCTATCACTCTAGGCTAAAAGAGAATCTTCCCACAACTTCATGGAAAAAGGCGGAAATCGTAAACTGGTTACAACGAAAGGAATTGAGTTACGATAATACCATGGTAAAAAAAGAACTTTTGGATATTGTTAGGCTACATAAATCACAGTATAAAAAGTATGTTATTGACGAGATGGCAAGAGATCGAGGTATTATAGTGCTCCGTTTACCACCTTACCATTGTGAGCTAAATCCTATCGAATTAATATGGGCTCAAGTAAAAGGATATGTTGCTAGAAATAACAAAACTTTTAAAATGCAAGAAGTGCGACACCTCTTGCTTCATTCTTTAGCAAATGTGTCATCAGAAAATTGGCAAAACGCCATAAAACATGCTATAGTAGAGGAACAAAAAATGTGGGAACTTGAGAACGTAATTGACACAACTATGGAAATTGAGCCTTTAGTAATAAGCGTAGGACATGATGACTCTTCAGATTCTTCTGAGGACCATTTTATCGAGTTATAATTATTGAAATTGTCAATATTTTTTGATCTGTAAATAAATTAGTTTTCTTGTAAATAAATTCATAAAATCATAAAATCTATTACATTTAAATAAAATAATAAGCGGTTACATTAAAAACCCAACTCTCCGACCATGATGGGCCGTTTTAATCATTATCCTTTCATTTCATTTTATGGCTCTATTGTTACTTTATCTGTTACCCGGTGGAATAGGTCAAAATTTCTTCATCTTTATGCTAGATGTACGTAAAAAGACCATTTTATAGGTAAAATATTTTAGGCCACCGGGCCCTTGTTTTGAATCTTTAATGAGGGTATCGAGCTATCAACGGCAACGAAACAGACTTTATATCCGAAAGTTGATATTAACTGAGATACAGGGTGTTAAAGTTAAAACTTCATTTTTGTTTTTCTCTAATAACTTTGCAGGAAACCAACGTTTTTTTTTACAAAATTTGGCAATTATTGTTGTTGTTGGCCGACAAATTGATTTCTTTGCGAAATTTTAATGTATAATGTAGGGGGCGCTGTGTGCGGCATTTTTCGCACATTTATTAGGTCATAACTTTTTTGTGCCTCCGTGTATTTAAGTTTTTAATGAAAATAATCCTTTTCCCATATTTATTACGTAAAAAAGGTATACTAAGTTCAGGTCGCCCACAGTTGCCATTTCGGAGATATTTGCATTTAAATTGTTTAGTGCACCCTGTCCAATTATTATTAATTTGCAAACAAATTTTTTTTCTTGAAGTAACCTATGAGAAAACAAATGAATTTAGAGATGCATTTGCTATGGAACAGAAAATGTTTCATTTTTAAGTTTATCGTAAGTTCGTGTGTTTTCATTGCTGTTGGTTTCTTCCGATACGATATTTTCTCGGGTCAAAGTTATTTTAATTAAAGTAAGTTAAAGAACAATCCAATTATTGTATTTATTATTCCCAATTACCATTACTAGAACATTAATTATCATGTAAAAGTTAAGTGGTAAGAAGTAACATTAATATTATTTGCTTGCCTGAGCTAACGCACTAAACAATTTAAATGCAAATATCTCCGAAACGGTAACTCTGGGCGACCTGAACTTACCTGAACCTTTTTTACGTAATAAATATGAGGAAAGTATTATTTTCATTAAAAACTTAAATACACTGAGACGCAAATAAGTTATGACCTTATGAATGTTCGAAAAATGCCGCAGACAGCGCCCCCTACATTATAAATTAAAATTTCACAAAAAAATCAATTTCTCGTCTTAAAAAAACTATAATTGCCAAATTTTGTAAAAAAACGTTGGTTTCCTGCAAAGTTATTAGAGAAAAACAAAAATGAAGTTTTAACTTTAACACCCTGTATCTCAGTTAATATCAACTTTCGGATATAGGTAAGTATAGTTAAATCTTAATATTTTTACGTAAGGAGTCTGTGGGTTTTCCATATACCAACGCCCTGTATTTTAGTAATTTGACAAAGCAAAACTATTTTTGACTTGTTTGACGAAATGTGTTTACTTCAAAGCTAAATAAGTGGTAACCTGATTAAACATATTTTTGAACGGCGAGTTCAGAATTTCATTGTCTGAAAACCTTTTCCAATTAACGACGAAATCTTCCTGTTGACCGTTTTATTTATATTTAAAATTTTCTGTTCAATTAAGACAATAACAAGTATTAGCGATATCACGGGGATGCGGGGGGGGGGGGAAACGAACTTATTCACCTTCATTGATCGCGTTTCGGATCTATTTTATCGTTTTTTCCAGACGCTTCCTCGATATACAGGGTATTTGTTTTAAAGAAGTAAAGATTGTTTCACGAAAAATGGATATAACTTAATGACTGCAGTAAAAGTACCTGTGGTCATCCCATTATTTATGACCGTTTGTTATTATTATGTGGAAAGGACCGGATTGTAATAATTATAATTAAATATAGGCACATCAGGTAGGTTAGGTTGCTTAATTTATATTTAAATATCTTCTTGTGGTAAAATTTGTTAGTTTTTGAGGAATGGTTCAAGAATTGTCTTTTACCAAACATTCCTCAGAATAGCGTGATAGTAATGGACAATGCGAGCTATCACAGTCGCCAATTACATAAAGCTCCAAGCTCAAATAATACAAAATTGGAGATTCAGAACTACATGGCGGCGAATGATATATGTTTTGAAGAAAGTTATAAAAAAAGTTATCTTTTAGAAGTTTTAAAGACATTTTGTATAAAAAAGTATATGTTTGTGACACATTGGCAGAAGAAATTGGACATACAGTGCTACGGCTCCCAACCTATTATTGCATTTTTAACCCCATAGAGCATAAGTGGCACCAGTTAAAATCACTGGTTAGGTCTGAAAATATTTCTCCGACTTTAAGTTCTAGTGTTGTAGAATTAATACGAAAATGCTTTAATGTATTCCCCCAGGTAGTTGGAAAAATTCAGTCCGTCACGTAATAACTGTAGAAAATTCGTATATTAGTCTGGATCGTATAATTAATCCAATTATAATTAATTTTGATGAGGATAGCGATAGCGAAACAGAACTATCTATAGAATGACATTATAAATGCAAATAAATATGACTGGTAATATTTAAAAAAAATTTTATTTCATTTGATTACATTAATATAATCATATCATTACTTGTTTTCCTTAGTCCGTCCCTTCATATTTCACTTGTTTATTGCCAAGCTCTTGTCGACACAATGGGACCGACCCAGGAAATCATTAAGTCGTATCCATTTTTCGCGAAACAATCTTTACCTACTGATACTGATATTTTTCGGTTGTTTCTTATAAATAGGACAGCCTGTATGCAGATACCAGACTGCGATTACTTTATCAGCGCTATATTTTGGCTTGAAAAAGATAAATTTATTATAAATTTAGGATATTTGGAATGCTTGATGGTTATTAAGTATACTGTGTGGGCTGGCAGATATAACATGATTTAAAATTTTCCAAAGGCTATCAAGAGGGTCCAGTATCGGGAGATTCTTGTTTATTTTTTGAACAAATATTACCTAAGCATAAGTAGTGAGTCGGACGAACATGGAAATATTTTCAGCCGGAACAAGAATACCTCCACCCCCCGTTTTCGCGGATGCTGAACACGATGGCGCCGTCCGAATCTCTTTGGGGTTGCGCAACCCCAATCATAATTGCTACCCCCCCCCCAGAGATTAAACGCGCTTCATCGTGTTCAGCATCTTCGAGAGGGGGGGATATATATATTTGCCGCTGATACTTGAAAAATAAAAATTCACCCCTTGGTGGAGGAGTTGGAAGGGGTCGGACGCGATATCCAACACCACCACGGTGCTCAGCATCCTCGAAAACGTGTGGAAAGTGTGTTTCACTGCAGGGAAACCTCTGGGTGGTGGTTTTTGGCCGTTTTGAGGGGTTGCGCAACCCTAAAGAGAAATTCTGTCGCCGCCATCGTGTTCAGCATCCTCGAAATCTTTTTCCGATTCACAGACGCCACTAGAGTGCAAGCGTTTGCACAAGACATACTTTTTTTGCCGTTGGTATATTTTCCACTTAATTTAGTCATAACAGAAAATATACAGTTAGACTGCCGAAGTAATGAACATAATATCAAAGACCTATTATTTTTAATGATTTTTGCTTTAACAGCTGATGAGAAAGGATAAAATAGACAACGTGTTTCTCTTTGTTGACGTGGTTTTATGTTATTTGATCCACATAATCTCTATTTGAATCATACTGGTACTGGGGATGGCACACTTTCATTCTTTGTCCCCGATTCAACTGAATATTCTTTAGATCGCTCTCCAGTACGTCTATCGTATATTATATTTGATACACCCCGTATATACATTTAGATAAAGCGAAAAAAATTGAGAGGTATGAGAATAACTTTTTATCATTACATGTGATATGTAGAAGTAGATTAAAGAGTAGATAAATTATACAATAGCCCTTAAAGTTTAAAAGAAACTCTTTTATAAGATAACGAAAAATAAAGGCCGATGTCATCGTTTCAAACTTTACAATCCTCTTTTAACCTTTGTACGAGAAACCGGTGTTTTACACGATCATGGAAGTTTGGCACAAGCATCAGTTTCCATTAAATTTCGGTTATAATCAGTGTAAGTACAATTTTATCTATTTAAAGATTTGTTTTCAAATTTTATGTTCATTTTTTTTCTCCTTTGTGTGGTTATTTGTTGCTTTTAATGCGACAAAAATGGCTCTGCTGGCCAGTGGCGTTGCCGCCAAGGTGGGGTGGGGGGTTGTGTTATTAAGTAGCATTTAAGAACTTTTTTATTTTAAAACTGGGATCTGCAACTTTAGTGATTTGATTTTTTTGGTAGTCTCGCGTTTGTTCCGTATTAAAATTCATTAAAAAGTGAAAAAAAAGATGTTTTCTCTGTCTCCCGAGGATAATTCCTAAACTAGTTAACCGATTTCGTTCAAATTTCGCATGCCTGTTTAAAATAGATGTAAAATTACGAGAAAAATATTCATACCTGCGGATTCGCTCGCGTCGATAGCCTTTGTTCCGTATTAAAATTAAAATTCATTAAAAAGTGAAAAAAAAGATGTTTTCTCTGTCTCTCCCGAGGATAATTTCTAAACTAGTTAACCGATTTCGTTCAAATTTCGCATGCCTGTTTAAAATAGATGTAAAATTACGAGAAAAATATTCATACCTGCGGATTCGCTCGCGTCGATAGCATTTGTTCCGTATTAGAATTAAAATTCATTAAAAAGTGAATAAAAAGATGTTTTCGCTGTCTCTCCCGAGGATAATTCCTAAACTAGTTAACCGATTTGGCCCAAATTTCGCATGCCTGTTTAAAATAAATGTAAAATTACGAGAAAAATATTTATACCTGCGGATTCGCTCGCGTCGATAGCATTTGTTCCGTATTAGAATTAAAATTCATTAAAAAGTGAATAAAAAGATGTTTTCTCTGTCTCTCCCCAGGATAATTCCGAAACTAGTTAACCGATTTGGCCCAAGTTTCGCATGCCTGTTTAAAATAAATGTAAAATTACGAGAAAAATATTTATACCTGCGGATTCGCTCGCGTCGATAGCATTTGTTCCGTATTGAAATTAAAATTCATTAAAAAGTGAATAAAAAGATGTATTCTCTGTCTCTCCCGACGATAATTCCTAAACTAGTTAACCGATTTGGCCCAAGTTTCGCATGCCTGTTTAAAATAAATGTAAAATAACGAGAAAAATATTTATACCTGCGGATTCGCTCGCGTCGATAGCATTTGTTCCGTATTAAAATTAAAATTCATTAAAAAGTGAATAAAAAGATGTTTTCTCTGTCTCTCCCCAGGATAATTCCGAAACTAGTTAACCGATTTGGCCCAAGTTTCGCATGCCTGTTTAAAATAAATGTAAAATTACGAGAAAAATATTTATACCTGCGGATTCGCTCGCGTCGATAGCATTTGTTCCGTATTGAAATTAAAATTCATTAAAAAGTGAATAAAAAGATGTTTTCTCTGTCTCTCCCGAGGATAATTCCTAAACTAGTTAACCGATTTGGCCCAAGTTTCGCATGCCTGTTTAAAATAAATGTAAAATTACGAGAAAAATATTTATACCTGCGGATTCGCTCGCGTCGATAGCATTTGTTCCGTATTAAAATTAAAATTCATTAAAAAGTGAATAAAAAGATGTTTTCTCTGTCTCTCCCCAGGATAATTCCGAAACTAGTTAACCGATTTGGCCCAAGTTTCGCATGCCTGTTTAAAATAAATGTAAAATTACGAGAAAAATATTTATACCTGCGGATTCGCTCGCGTCGATAGCATTTGTTCCGTATTGAAATTAAAATTCATTAAAAAGTGAATAAAAAGATGTTTTCTCTGTCTCTCCCGAGGATAATTCCTAAACTAGTTAACCGATTTGGCCCAAATTTCGCATGCCTGTTTAAAATAGATGTAAAATTACGAGAAAAATATTCATACCTGCGGATTCGCTCGCGTCGATAGCATTTGTTCCGTATTTAAAATTAAAATTCATTAAAAAGTGAATAAAAAGATGTTTTCTCTGTCTCTCCCGAGGATAATTCCTAAACTAGTTAACCGATTTGGCCCAAATTTCGCATGCCTGTTTAAAATAGATGTAAAATTACGAGAAAAATATTCATACCTGCGGATTCGCTCGCGTCGATAGCCTTTGTTCCGTATTAAAATTAAAATTCATTAAAAAGTGAATAAAAAGATGTTTTCTCTGTCTCTCCCGAGGGTAATTCCTAAACTAGTTAACCGATTTCGTTCAAATTTCGCATGCCTGTTTAAAATAAATGTAAAATTACGAGAAAAATATTTATACCTGCGGATTCGCTCGCGTCGATAGCATTTGTTCCGTATTGAAATTAAAATTCATTAAAAAGTGAATAAAAAGATGTTTTCTCTGTCTCTCCCGAGGATAATTCCTAAACTAGTTAACCGATTTGGCCCAAATTTCGCATGCCTGTTTAAAATAGATGTAAAATTACGAGAAAAATATTCATACCTGCGGATTCGCTCGCGTCGATAGCATTTGTTCCGTATTTAAAATTAAAATTCATTAAAAAGTGAATAAAAAGATGTTTTCTCTGTCTCTCCCGAGGATAATTCCTAAACTAGTTAACCGATTTGGCCCAAATTTCGCATGCCTGTTTAAAATAGATGTAAAATAACGAGAAAAATATTCATACCTGCGGATTCGCTCGCGTCGATAGCATTTGTTCCGTATTTAAAATTAGAATTCATTAAAATGTGAATAAAAAGGTGTTTTCTCTGTCTCTCCCTAGGATAATTCCTAAAGTAGTTAACCGATTTGACCCAAATTTCGCATGCCTGTTTAAAATAGATGTAAAATTACGAGAAAAATATTCATACCTGCGGATTCGCTCGCGTCGATAGCATTTGTTCCGTCTTAAAATTAAAATTCATTAAAAAGTGAATAAAAAGATGTTTTCTCTGTCTCTCCCGAGGATAATTCCTAAACTAGTTAACCGATTTGGCCCAAATTTCGCATGCCTGTTTAATATAAATGTAAAATTACGAGAACAATATTTATACCTGCGGATTCGCTCGCGTCGATAGCATTTGTTCCGTATTAAAATTAAAATTCATTAAAAAGTGAATAAAAAGATGTTTTCACTGTCTCTCCCGAGGATAATTCCTATAGAATTTGTTGATTTTGATGCCCGCAATGAGCATACTCAAACACCCTGTATACATACTGGTTTAAAGTGGCGCCCCGACAGGGACCGATTTTTTTGGCGATTAGATAAGGATAATTATTTTAAAATTCATTTCAAGGCCTTTTGACGTTACTTATTAAATATACTAAAAAAATTAAATTATTTGGAAAATATACGGGGTGTCCTTTGCTCGATACAGGACCTGTGAATGGTGGATTCTGTCGTTCAAGGACTGTTAATAATTCTAGGTTTGACAACGGATCAAGTACTGTCGCCCAGCAGCACGTTCGACATACCGAGCAACTTTTGGGGCAACCGTATATTGACCAACGATGAAATGCTCAAATCCGAGGCCCTTATTCATATGGATGAAGATGACATTTTTCAAGTGGATAAAGCCGACTTAATTCAAGGTTAGTATTGAATGTATGGCAATTGAATGGTGCAAGGAAAGAAGATTGGTTTCCTATCGACACTTATTTATTTATAAAGGGTTATTGTTTATTTCTAATGGTAATAATCGTGAGCTTATGCGTCTGATTGAATTTCGACACCCTGTAGAAAAAATGTGAGGCCAACAGTACAACAAAATTTTTTCAACAGGTCCTACACTGGCCGAACTAAACGCTAACGATGAGAACTTCTTAGGTGACCTGAATTTCGACGATTTACTACTGCCCAACGAGTCTAGCTACACGAACTTAGACGGTACGACTTCTTACAGCTATGGAAGCAATTTTACAAATAACAATCAAATGGTCGGTGCCTCGTCCTCTTGCCCACAAGGTAATTCTGTCTGTCTGTCTGTCTGTCTGTGTGTGATGTCCATGTAGCTCCGGATACAAAACTTTTGCTTGAACATGTTTTTTCTTTTTGGTAAATTCTATTACGGGACAGTCTACTTCGCAGGATATTATACAGGGTGTTCGGCTTATTCGTCAGGATACTTGGAGGATGAGGAGGTGTTTATATACAGGGTGTTATGGAAATGACGTATTATATTTAAACGGGTGACTCCTTGGGTGTCCTAGAGAAGCGCTACATATTTTATTTTTTTTAAATCGACCGTTTTAAAAGTGGGGTAACAAACACTCTTACTCACAGGTCAGTCCGCGCTACTGCACAACATTTCACCCAGACCCAATGGCAATGTTGCCGAACTTAATGTAAAACTGAAATTCCATATAAAATTATAAAAATAAATTATCTTCTACCTACTTGTATTTATCTTTATACCTAAAGAGCGAGGAAATCCAGGCACAAACACAATCAGTTTTTTGTTCTTTTTCATGGGAACACTCCTGGAAACACTTTATGTACACACAGTAATAGTGAAACAGAACCGATAGTTAGCTTTTGAAAAAACAATACTACAGATTATACTACAGATTGTTAGATTTTATTACACGCGTCGAAATTTGACGTCCAGAAGAAACGCGTCAATAAAAACAATATTCAAAAATTATTTATGGACGGGCAAGATACACGCGTCATCCGCAAAAACAGAGCGGATTGCTGAGAGTGTGTTGGTGATCGACGAGACACAACGTATCCGGCCGCTGGTTGGTCTTCAACTAACAGCCCGCAAGCGTGCGGCGCTATATGAACACAGCCGATGTAAGGCGTCAAGAGATCATTGGCATTTGACCTAGTGACGTACGTGCCTATTTCAAACTAATTTAATACTATTCCATATGTTTTTTCGGGTTGTTTAAAACATAGTCCGTCGTAAATGTTCTTCAATTAATTGTACAAAAAGATATTACACAATGGAAAATTGTTTAAATTATTTTGTTTTGTCTAAAGAGTTTAAGGTGTACATATGACAACACCGGCCAGAATTCCTTGATTGCTTACATGTATCGCAGTGCCACACAGGTGTTTTTCTGGTTTGACGTCAGGTCACTTTTACCGCCGAATGAATTGAAAGCGCCATTTATGGGTATTTTTCTTTATCTCAGGAATTGCCGGTTTAAATATAATACGTCATTTCCATAACACCCTGTATATTAAGATAATGGTAGCCTTATTTTAACTGGTAGAAGTATCCTGATGCATTAACGAATACACACAAAGGAGGGGAAAACCCATTAAATTCGCACCGTGTAAATTGATAGTCGAATCGAAAGTAACCGTTTTAAAGGTTAATAATTACATCGCGATCTGCTTCGACCCGACGTTACCCTTATAAAAAAAATAATGCTTATTTAATGCACGTGGACCCCCGTATTGTTGAATGAAATATTTTCTATTTTTATTTCGAAATCTAACTCTAGCGACGCCCACTCTGATTTCCAAGGATATCACTTTCTTTCGACGCTGTGCGACGTCGATATTTACTCGAAATGAAGCGGAGTTATGCACATAAAGTCGATATTTCTCCATTGATGTGTTTTAAAAAGAAATAAAAATGAAGGAAAATAAATTCGTATCGAAATCGACTAAAATATTGATTGTAAAGGCCGTATTAGAGTCGGCAATTTTTTCTCTTGCGCCGGCAATTATAATGGCACGTATTCATGCGCAGTAAACCGTTCTCGATCAGCTGGAGCATTGTCAACGAGTGAGAACAGCAGTTGGTACTGTCGAAATCCCTAAAATTCCCCCAGAATTAGAGATGGGCAAACCTGTTCGTTTTGATTACCAGTTAAAGCAGCTACTGCTATTTACAAATAGGAGGTGCAAAAAGTTGCTGAATTAGCAGTCCATAAGTTTAATAAAGAATGTAAACCAGTGGGTTTAAATGGCCATTACCTGTTCATACCTGTTTCGGCCAAATAATAAACAGTTAAAAATAACAGAATAATCCATGTCTACCCAATTGCGCCGGCAATGGCAATTAAAATGGCGCGTGCCCCATTTCTGGTAATGAGAGACAGCTGATTGATCGGGAACGGTGTACTGCGCATGAATCCGTGTCATTTTAATTGTCAGAAGAGCAGAATTTCCGACTGTAGTACGGAGAACGGTGTACTGCGCCTGAATCCTTGAATTATAATTGCCATTGCTGGCGCCATAAAAATTCCCGACTGTAATACGGCTTTAAAGCATTTCATGTCGTCGCTACTAGCGTTTTGGTTAGTTCGGCACTTGTCTAATAGATGGCGGTTACGTTTTTTGACGATATTTCTGAGTAAAAACACTTTTTCCGCTTCTACAGGACTGATGTACTACAAGGACTTAAATTTGCCGCCATTAGTGACCACTCCCAACTACGATATTAATTCGAGGACGCCGATTTCCGCATTGTCACCGAGTATGTAAAAAAGTAGTTTTCTATTTCTGTATTTATTTAACTTTTTCCTTTTTTTTTTTCAAGAACTTTCTGAAGCAGGTGAGAATATTTTAATAGAATTTCAATGCGTCAAAAAAAAAAAACCAAAATGGAAACATTAAAATATACAGTTAGGCCGGGGAAAGAAAATGAAGGAGCGTCTTTTAACGTCTTTTTGCTGTATCAGTTAATGAAAATGGAAAAAACAGACGCGTTTCTTTGAAAACGAAATACGATTATAGTGTATACTAGACGGAAGTGGCAAAATTAAAATATTGGCATTTATATTTTTTGTTTCGTGTTGTTCATACATTTTTGAAGTTTCTAAACGACAGTAGAGGGTGTCCCTTTTTCGACACTTTTATATCTCCGTTATTGTTAGTGCTATAGTCGTCGCAACGAACCCTCGCGCCAGATATATCAAGTGTCACGTGACATTAATAACTTGCCTGCTTATTTCTGGTTATTTATTTCGCCTAGGTTTGTATGACATTCCCTTCCAGGACCGTACTCAATAGTACTTACGTTTATTTTAAAAATGAAACGAGTCTTTATATTTTTAAATACATTTTTTATTATTTATTATAGGGAACAAAACACACAAACGCATTGTATTATTACACACTACATGATCAATAATTGCACTTGAATTCTGACCACAGCTATTAAAAATATCATGCAGATATTTCTTATTTTCCCAGCTAACCAAACTGTCCACGTTCAAGTCGCCACACAAAAGTATTACTTGATATTTAACTGAAATAAATCTCAACTCGCTCGGAAAGAAATGAAACATCTAGAATTTTTTTTATTAATATTATAATTCACCTTAGTTTCCCTAACGGTGGCATCAGCTGAGGTAGAAGGCAGACAATAATTAAGCTACATAATTATTATTTTCGCCTAAAACAGATAAAATATTAACCTATATTATTACTGTGGTTTACCAGATACACAAACAACTCAATATGTAGTTAATCAAAGTTTTCAAAACAAAATAAACTAAACTGCTGGCCATTTGATATGACCTCGATCTCCGGTTTTTAATGGTTGATAGATTTGTCCCTTAGGAAACAATTGCCAAAGTTGGATTGTCTTAAACTGTCAGAAAATTTTATATACAGGGTGTTAAAGAGGACGATGATTTTTGCTCCAATTTCAATAGCATGTAACTTTCACAATAATATTTTTAAATTTTATCACTGTACGTCAATTGAATCACTGGTTCATAGCAAAGAAAGTAATCTGTCAAATTTTTTATATCTGCTATATTTTAAGAGATACCGATTTTTTTGAAAAACTTTGCTTTTTTTTCAACTTTTTGTTAGCTAGATCCCACTGTGCGTTGTATCGTTCAAACTTTGCAAGTGATTATTATACCTTATGAAAAGCTTATGTTCAGTAACAACAATTGTACCTAAATGTTGTGATGTGCAGTGGCGTACTTATAATCGCTTATATGTCTATGCTTTATGAGTATCTCACAATTTTTTTGTATTGGAAAGTACTCGCCCCTAAATTAGGCAAGTTTTTCCTTATTTTTTAGTTTTTCATATCGCGCTAAAGTTATATTATACAGTGTCTACAAAATTTTAAAAATGATAATTTTTTTATTTAATTGTTTGAAAAAAATTTTTTTTTTTAAATTTTGTAGACACTGTATAATATACCTGTAGCGCGATATGAACAACTAAAAAATAAGGAAAAACTTGCCTAATCTAGAGGTGAGTACTTTCCAATACAAAAAAATTGTGAGATACTCATAAAGCATAGGCATATAAGTGATTATAAGTACGCCACTGCACATCACAACATTTAGGTACAATTGTTGTTACTGAACATAAACAAGCTTTTCATAAGGTATAATAATCACTTGCAAAGTTTGCACGATACAACGCACAGTGGGATCTAGCTAACAAAAAGTTGAAAAAAAGCAAAGTTTTTCAAAAAAATCGGTATCTCTTAAAATATAGCAGATATCAAAAATTTGACAGATTACTTTCTTTGCTATTAACCAGTGATTCAATTGACGTACAGTGATAAAATTTAAAAATATTATTGTGAAAGTTACATGCTATTGAAATTGGAGCAAAAATCATCGTCCTCTTTAACACCCTGTATATAAAATTTTCTGACAGTTTAAGACAATCCAACTTTGGCAATTGTTTCCTAAGGGACAAATCTATCAACCATTAAAAACCGGAGATCGATGTCATATCTAGTTCAGAAAATATTAACTTTTAAATTTAGGCGAAATTTTTCTTGCTCGAAAGCAAATGGCCAGCAGTTTATTTGAGAACAATGGTGATTCTTGAATGATAGAACAGTTTTGGACTTGCATTGTCTTTATTTGTTATATATCACAACGTTTCAACTGCTAAGTATCTCCAGTCGTCTTCAGGTGAATACTGATCATTCAAAATAAACTATACTAAAACGACGGAAATACACTTTTAAAACTTATTAGCACCAATCAAACTGGAAAAATATAAAAAACACAACACGCTCAATGCGGTTCGTATAAAACTGGGATATTTGATTACGTCCCCAAACAGCTGACCGATGACATATTGCTGATGTCAACTGTCGAAAAAGCTCAAAAAATTGACAATTTCAAAATTACCCTATATTTTCTTAATTAAAAGAGATACCGAAAAATGTTTTATACAAAAGTTTCTTTATAATGATTTTTTAATAATCTGCCGTATTTAGAATAAGTACACGCGGTCAGGTAAAAAAGTTATCGGACCTAACCCCATTTGTTTAAATGGAACAACCTGTATATTTTAAGTTAAAAATATATCCTTTTAAATTCTCTTTTCAAATATATAACACATCATGGATAATATTGGTTTCCTAGGCGATTTATTTAACTTTAAACCACAGTATGGCATGGAACAAAAGCTAATATCCTAGAGAACAATTATGTTGACATTCTAGTTGTTATTAACATTTAACGTCAATTTCATTTTTACATATTCATTTGTGAAATTGACTCAATATCAACATTTTGATAAATTTCATATGATATCTATCATCCATGGTGTCTTATAAATTTGAAATGAGAGTTTAAAATGCTATCGTTTTAGATTAAAATATACAGGGTGTTTCATTTAAAAAAAAATGAGTTTAGGTCCGATAACTTTCTTATCTGACCCCGTATACTTATTCTGAAAACGGCAGATTATTCAACAATCATTATAAATAAACTTATGTATAAAACATTTTTCTGTCTCTCTTTTAACTAAGAAAATATAGGGTTATTTTGAAATTGTCAATTTTTTTATTTTCCCCCGTATCTCTTAAGCGAGCGAAAGTTTTCGAATTTTGATTTTACCATTTTAAGTTTGACCCAAAAAGAGTACATGACACCTACATTACTTTTTGGATAGCACTAACAATAACGGAGATACCCTATAAAAGTTTCGAAAAACCCTGTACACTCTGCTACATAAAATTTAATCATCAAAATCAGTTCTTATAAGATCTAGTCGTTACGAATTAAGTAGTGTTAAATATTGTATATTTGCATTAGCTACTTTCGGGTTTCGCCTTATTCGATCTACGCGATCTCATGCTGTTACAAGTGATGACCCACTTTCATTCTTTCCTTGGTTCACTGTGTATATTATATAAAAATGTAATTTTTACCTAATAATAGGTAGTCCGGCGAGTTCTTGTTCCTCCGTGGTAAACTCCCAATCCTCACCCATGCATATACAAAATCTCCCACCAAAACACAGTACCCTCCACGAGCTGCTCATGAAGAAGGACAAGTTCGAGTCGTCACCAGATAGATCACTATTAGGTAAGTCCTTTTACACCAGTGCCGTAATAGGGACATGACCACCACATAATTAACGCCGCTAACTTTACCGCACTAGTGCGGTAATGTTAATTTTGTTTCACTAGTAGTACATAAACTGCATCTTTCTTGATGACCCTATTGTAGTAATTTATCCGCTTGCTTGGTAATAGCGACGTTATCGCACTAGTGAGGTAATAGTGTCTTTATCGCACTAGTGGGGTAAAGTGACTATTATCGCACTAGTGCGGTAAGAGTTCGTAGTAAATTTAGGAATGCCTTTCATTTTACATTAAGCAAGGAAAACCATGTATAAAGCAAATGTATGCATAGCCGTTAAAATTGTTTCACGTGTCATAATACTGATAGATCTTGATCCCAAGGGCAACCTCGCTGATAAGCGGGTTTTCGCGTGCGATAAGATTTACTATAATTGCTCGTTCAATGAAATCATGTTTTGATATTGCACTGGGAGCTGTGATGTTAAATAATCCGATAAAAGCCAGTCGAACGTATCCCGATAAATAATAAATAATTGCATTACGGTACCGGAAATGCAATTGTGTAAGTGGAGGGAAGGAAATGGACAAAATAAGATGGAAGCGATGATTTTTTTCTTGTTTAAATGGACCTTCGTCATTGAAAGATGTCATAGTTTTTACTGTAATATTTTTTTTCTACTACTGTATAAATAAATCAACTTTCGGGCCGTAGCAACACGAAATAAAACGAAAGTAAATGTTACAGTTACCTGAATATTATCCGTTGCTAGCTACGAAAGTAGGTTGCTAGCTACGAAAGTAATACTTTCGGTGCCAGGACAAAAAACAACAATAAAATTTTTTATTGTATTTATTCAAGCGAATTAAAAAAAAATCTTACTTAATAATAAAAAGTTTATATTTATTGAAAAAACAAGTGGTATAATAACAATAATATAAAACTTAAATAACACTAATTTTTATTTATTGTCATTAAGGTTAATAGTGATAGTTTGAACAGTTAGAAATATTAATTGATGGAATATTATTCAATTCAATACCTTCGCCGCTTCTTATTAGAGACTCGTTATTATCCTGGACTTGGACCATACAACTATTTGTCACTCTCGCGTCGTTAGATGGAATAAAAGTAGGACATCGATTTGAGATCTTTTTGGAAATTTCGAATTTATTTGTATACGAATCACCAATATATCCCTCCGCAACGGACGAAGATCTCCAACCGCCATGTCTTTTTAAATCCAAAATATCGATACCTGGAGCATTTGCAAGAAAGGTAGTTGATGTTCTTCTAAACGAGTGACCAGTGTATTTATTTATATCTTGAAGTTTCAAAATTTGGCAATTTCTTTGGGAACATTTGAAATAGTGTGTTTTCCAATCACCTGATTCACACACCTACCTCGTTCATAGCGATATAACAAGCGTTCGTCTTGTGCATTATTTGGCCTAAGTTTAATATAATCTTGAAGTAACCTCATAAAAGAAACTGGACCTCCATCATCGGCTATCACAAAACTTCTTTGAACCTTGTTTTTGCTCTGGAGGATTTTAACAATAGCTACATCATCCATCTACATCTGTCCGGCATGCTCCAGCTATCCCCATTACTGCTATCACTTTCATAGATAAATAGCTATGATTAGGAGCGTCAAGTAAAAACTTTATTATTTCTTCTTTTGTGAAAATTTTAGATTTTTTAGCTTCGTAATCATCATTTTTTCGTTTAATAAATGCAATAAGTTTCTTAAACTGCGAAATATCTATATTTTTGTTCACAGAAATAGTCAATTTAAGCATGGAATTAGAGATGTAAAATTACCGGTAATTTAAAAATCGGTAATATTACCGGTAATATTACGGTAACATTGGTAATTTATAAAAAAAACAGCTTTTTAAGTAATACTAGTTTTTTTTATTTCAAAACTGTAAAAACATTACGAAAAACAATAAGAACGTTTTTTAAACTAGTCAGAGTCAGAATGGACTACGTAATAGAGTGGATAATGGTAAATCATCCTCATCATCAGTCCCAACCTCGTCATCTGATTCTTCTTTCTCTTTCGTTAATTGAGTCAAGTCTATAACTTCGAAACCGATATCTTCTTTTTCTATTTCTTCCTCAGTATCTTCTACTATTCTCGAATGATCTTCTTCATTTAGTAAATTATAATTATGGGCAATATAAGTTAGTTTTCCGGCCCTCTCCACGGTTAGTCTGTTTCTTTTTTGCCGATGAATAAATCCATAAGTACTAAAGGTTCTTTCGGTTGCGGCTGTTGACGATGGTAAATTTAAAATGTCTACAGCTAACCTACTTATTTTAGAACTGGAGCAAATTCCTGCCCACCAAACAGATCCAGACATAGATTTTTCGCTGGAAATGACGAATTCCTTAGCAAAAATATTACCTCTAATTTTGTACTGTGCGAGTGCTTCCATAATAAGATCTACTTGTGAAGAATACTTTGGATGACGCCTTGCAGTTTCATAGATGAACTCCGTTGCAATTAAATTTTCAGCTTCAGTTAACTTCTCGCCGCGTTGACTTGGTTCTAATAGGTAAGCAGCAAGATGAACGGGTTTTAAACATTTATTTTCTCGTTTTTCAAGAATTGAACACATTTTCTGGTTTTCAAACATAGTAATAGATAAATTTGATACTTTGTCACGTAATATAGACCTTATTTCAAAAAAGCAGATAAACTCTTTTAAGATTGTTGGCCCGTTAGCTTCAAAAATCGTTATCCACTTAGACATTGGCTGGAACAAGTCATAAGTTGCTTCTATTTGCAACCAAAATTCGCTTTGAAGAAGAAGTCTTACTGTATTTGATGAAAGAACATCAGAAATATCTGGGCTATCATCAACTGCTAAACTTTTTAATGAATGTTTAGTCTCCAAAAAGCTTTTTATACAAGAAACAAAGGAACCTCATCTTGTTTTCACCGGCAATTTTAAAGAGATGTATCGCCCCGTTTTGTTCAACTGGATTTGGCTTATGGAAAAAAAAAAAAAAAAAAAAACAATATTTCCAATGTTACCGATCTTGCGGTAATATTACGTAATATTACGGTAACATTACCTCGGTAATATTACCTTTACATCTCTACATGGAATATTGTGACCATAAGGACGGAGGTGATAGGGCTTCCGATTTCTCTTGGAAGTACGCTAGCATTACATTTTCGTCAATTTGTGAAAGGCTTTTCTCCACGAATCCATTCTAGAAACAGGTTGTACGTTTGACAGTACCTATCTTTCGACTTTACGGGTAAGAGTGAGGCACATGCCAACTCGGCCGCCTTCTGTATAGCTTCGTTTTGGTCTTGAAACAACATTTTCGACAATCGAAATTAAAAAATTCGAACTGACAGACTTTGACAGTACTCAAATAACTAGTTGTCATGGATTATTTGACAGGTGTATTTTATTATAATTTGAATAAAATCAAAGTTCATTACTTAATAATATAATTGATCAAAGAACAGTAGTAGAAAAAGTTTAATACATTACACGCTGCAAAAGCCCTTTCAGGTGCTCGGAGTTTTTTAAATAGCCTCGGCTTCGCCTCGCCTATTTAAACACACCTCGCACCAAAAAGTAAACTTTCGCAGCTTGTAATGTAAATAACTATAGGTTTGTCGCGGCTTAATCTAAATGCCTCGAGCGAATTCACAAAAAAATTGATAAAATTTTGGCGTGAGATTTTTATACACGCACACCTCCGTTATCTGACTAAAAACAAGTGCCGGTATTAACATTTCACGATAATCGGTAGGTATCATTGTGTATTAGTGCAAATTAATAAAATGTACATATTTTATGGGCAAATAAATAGATAAAATAAAGGTCATATCCTTGAAGTTGGACGCATGTTTATTGATAAACTTTTAATTAATTTGTCGAATACGGATCGGAACGGGTGGGAGTATTGTAATTTTATATTCTCGTGATCCGCCATTTTTTTTTTAGCTATAATTTTCGAAAATTTAAAAAAATATTGGGAATTTTCAAGTTACAAATTCGGCCTTCAGCACTGGGGTTTCGGAAACGGTAAATTAGGGCAAACATGCGTACTTATATGCCGCAAAAAAATCTAAAATAAATACAGGGGCTTTCAAAGTATTTGAAAATTTTGCTTTTCGGTTTTTATTTTTCCTGACTTTGTTCGAAGAGATGTCCGAAAATAAATTTCACTTCCTCATTGCTACTTTTTATTCTCCACAAGATGGCATCATCGGATCTTTCATGCGACGTTTCGTTTTTAGATTGCCATCATCAACTTAAATTCGTATTGCTATTTCTCTCTTTAATTGTTATCTAATTACGTACTACAACTGTTTTTTTTTATTTCCAACTATAGTTGTATCAACTACTTAGCATAAGTACAAGTAATTTATTTTTACATGTGCCCCGAAAGTGCCTCTTTTCATGCATGTTCTCTTCACCGAAAGTGGCGTTTTCCAAGAGAGCGGGCGGGAAAAATCTTTCCCGCCCGCTGCCAGTCACCATGTGCTCACAAATAATAAAACCAGAATTGTCGGTGCGGGATTTGAACCCGCGACCCTCAGATCGCCAGGCGGACACTCTACCCACCGAGCCATACTACAAGCGATAACAAATAGCGGATTATATATAAATTAAATTGGCAGTTAATTTTTCAAAGATGTTTTAGAAAAATGTCTGAAGAATTTATTTATTTATATGGCCTCAAAGACTCGGGCACTTGTAAAAAAATAAATAAAACCAGAGATGCCGAGTGCGGGATTTGAACCCGCGACTCTCAGATCACAAGGCGTACGCTATACCACTAGGCCACCGAGCCTATTTGTCAAAAATAATAAATAGATATTTACATTCTCCATGCGCAAGTGTTTCCATGTCATGTAGACAGGAAAACTGTCTGAAGAATTTCTTTATTTATTTGGCATCAATGCTTCGGAGCACTTGTAAAAAATACGGTAAATATCTCGGACCGTCGGAGGCTTTTCCGGACCTCGTCCGTAAAAGCCTCTTTTCGGCCCTTGCTACACGGCAGTGGCGTAACATCGTTTAGGAACATCAGCGAACAAAAATTAGAAATTTTTTATGGTAAAATATCATTTTTATATATTTCCAGGTCAATCGGTACCAAGCAGAAACACCACGCTACACTCCCCGAATGTCAAAATGTACCGTAGCAATGCATCGAGACTGTCATCCTCTGCCCCCACCCATTTGGGTCTGGAACAGATATGGCAGAGGAGAGAACCGCGGAAACATTTGTTGTCAACCAGGTAAGCACAAGCAACTAACATAAATTTGACAACATCGCTCAAGATCGACTAGTCATATGTGGGTGTTTGGTTACAAATTTTCAATAGTGCACGCGGCTTTTTATGACAATTTATTTATGCATTTTACAAATTGACAAAATTACATAATAAGGTGACTTTTCTATCTTATTAACTTAATGCGCCATTAATGGGTATTTTTCTGCAATTTGGTTTCATCTCAGGATTGGCGGCATTAAATACACTCGCCTGCACAAAATTCCGCCACGCTGATGTTTTGGTCAAGTTTGATATCTTATAACTTTTTTATTTTTGATGCGATTTTCATGATTTTATTATGAGTTTGTACAGTGGCGTAGTAACGGGGGGGGTTTTGGGGACAAAACCCCCCCAAAATGATTCGTTTTACAGAAAGTTTCTTGTAACTCTGGACACGAAGCGAAATTCTCTTTAAGAAAAAAATTGAGTTTTTGATGTCTAACCCCCCCTGAAAAATTCTCTAACTACGCCACTGAGTTTGTAGATCCGTTTATTGTGTTTGTCCTTAATTATTTTATAAAGTAACATTTTTCGATTAGGCTATATTATACGGGAGTAAATCAAACTGTTGTTTTTTGTCGTAATTTCAAAACACCCTGTAGGAAAATTGAGGTGGACAATTTTATTTACATACTGGTTCTTGTAATCTTTGATGTTTTCTAAACATTTCGCTTCTCGATTCATTCAATTATTTCATTTCTGCTGCGAGCTGCAAAATTTTAAATGAAACGCTGATTTGAAGCCTATTTTCATTAAGAAAAACAAACACTAGGTATATCATAAAGTTAATTAACAAAAAACAATTTTAATGTCGTGTATTGCCTCCTCTCGCAGCAATGACAGCTTGCAGTCTTCGTGATATCGAACGAATAAGGATACTTATCCTTTCTTGAGGGATAGCCTGATATTCTTCGGTCAGCGCCAGTCGTAAGTCTTGCAAGGTTTACGGTTGTACAGGACGACGAAGAACGGACCTTCTAAGTTGATCCCAAAGATGTTCGATTGGGTTGAGATCCGGGCAACATGCGGGCCATTCCAATCTTGGTAGTCCAACTTCATTCAGATATTCGCTCACTACATGTGCAACGTGAGGTCTAGCATTATCATGCATTAATCAGTGGCGTAGTGACAAATTATAGGCCCCCCCCCGCGAAAATTGAGTTAGGCCCCCCCCCTACCTTATATTAAGAATATACATATATAAACAAACAAAATTAGACAATACTGTTTATTATACAGTGATGGGCTAAAATATGGAACAAATTCATTTAAAAATCAGGTTTTATTTTTTTGTAAAAACGCTCGGACACGTCGATTATAATTTTTTCTTCCGGATTTTTTGCCTCAAAAAGAAATTATACTGGGTGTGTCAAAAAGTAGATGTAGGTATAATTTTGAAAAATTATTTTATTAAGTGTTGAAAATGCAAACCATTAACTTCTTGACAATATGCCAATCTACTTAAAAACCCTTCTAAAACATTATTTACAGTATTTTCATTAATTTGCCTAATTTCATATCTAATTTTAAATTTTAAGTCTTCCAAATTTTGTGGTTTATCCTTATACACTTTTGATTTCAAATAACCCCAAAGAAAGAAATCCATTGGTGTAAGATCGGGAGATCTTGCAGGCCATTCTATGGGTCCTCTTCTACCTATCCATCGTTCGGGAAAAATAGTATTCAAATACTCTCGTACTTGTCGAGCAAAATGAGGCGGAGCACCATCCTGCTGAAACCAAATAGACGCTTCTGGTAGATTAGGCTGATTCGGATTTGGAAAATCCGCTGCTAGTGTGGGAATTAATTCATTTTGAAGAAATTGTAAATACCGGTCACCTGTAAGATTTCCATCGAAGAAAAAAGGTCCAATAATTCTATCATTTAATATCCCTGCCCAAACATTTACTTTTGGTGAGTATTGCGTATGCTGTTCTCTCATCCAACGGGGATTATTTGTACTCCAGTACCGAAAATTTTGTCTGTTTACCGAACCATTCAAACAAAACGTGGCTTCATCGCTAAAAAGTACGCTGCGATGGAAAAATAGATTTAAGTTGCAAATTTCCATCATAGTTTCACAAAACTGTAGTCGGCGGTCGGGATCATCTTCGTTTAGCTCGTGCAGCAACCTAATTTTATACGGATGGTACTTTTCTTGTTTCAATACCCGCAAAACAGATCGTCGGCTAACATCATTATTAAGGGCTACTTCAGTGGATGCACTATGGGGATTATCTTCAACTTCTAACAAAATGTTCAATTTTGCGTTTTCACTAATTTTTGGACGACCTGGCCGTAGACGATCCTTTACATTCCCTCTTTCCCTGAATTTTTTCTCAATTTTACTAACTGTAGATCTTGTAATCCGTCGTTCTGGATACTTAGCGCTAAACAAGTTACAAACTTCTTCTTTACTTCTTGTTTTGTCTCCACATCCAATTAAAATTAAAATTTCGATTCTTTGAGTTTCATTTAAATGCACCATGATCGCCGTTTTTTCAAAATTATACTTAAAATTCTTTTTGATTGACACATGACTGGCTATCGTAGTAACAATTAATTTAAATTTACCTGTTTACCTTTAAGTAGGTACATGTACCTTTTTTTAAAGAAATTTCTTTTTTAAGATGTAATTTTTCTCTAAAACCGTTAGAGATAAGGATAGAGTATGCTACATGAATTATGCTCAGAATTTGACGTAGAATTTATGTGATAAGTAAAAATAGGGTGGTTCTATTTAAAATACAAAAACATTTACAACATCTACTTTTTGACACACCCAGTATAATTTTTTTTTGAGGCAAAAAATCCGGAAGAAAAAATTATAATCGACGTGTCCGAGCGTTTTTACAAAAAAATAAAACCTGATTTTTAAATGAATTTGTTCCATATTTTAGCCCATCACTGTATAAACTACAAACCTATATGTAGAGAACGTTACAAAAAATAAAATTATTGAACAACAAGAAGAAAACAAAAAACATTCTTTAAAACCCAAAGGAACAAACACGAAAAAATTCTTTAGGTACCGAGCTAAGGTAGCGATACTTGAAAGTTACAGTGAGATAAAACCAAAAGTATTTAAAATTAAGCAACAAAATCTTGAATATAGAATTATAGGTATCTCAATAGTTATTGCGAGGCAATTGGCCAATTGCCTATTTTAATTATTATATTGTAAAATTATTCTTATATTGTTGCTTTCAGGAGGTAAATTGTTTTTTTCTAGCTTTTGCCTCCGCAAATTTTTTTATTAAATGGTTATTATCCATTTTGGCCGCCTCTTGTGCCTCTATAGACAGAGGATAACCAAGTTGGTTAACCTTGTCTGAGAGGAACTGTTTCGTAAATAATTTTTAATGATTTTTAATTTGGAAAAGGATCTCTCAGCTGTAGCAACACTTACTGGAAGAGTTAAAAATAATAATAAGGCTGTTGTTACCTCTGGAAAATTTGATGATAAGGTGTTATTTTCCACAATTAAAAATACAGCAAAGTCTTTAATACTTTGAAGGGAAGCAATTTTTTCCTTTAACGGCATACACAACGCGACTATCTCTAAAGGAAAAGTCGCAGACAGATCGCTGGAATATGTTTGTTGTAGTGTTTCTGCAGACATAAATAATTCTTTTTCTGGCAAAGTTACTAGAACTTGGGGACATAGAAATCTAAATTTATTAACAAATAACTCCATTCCCTCAAAACGATTACCTATTTGGTTAATTACAATATCAAATACTTTGTAATATATATTTATCCTAAAATAGTTATCTCAACTAGAAAATAGATAATTTGTATTGGCTTCATCAAAGTGTTTTTTTTGGTTTTAATTGTCTTTTATCTTCAAATTCCGGGTTTATATTCCATGATCTTGATATAATTACGGACACAGTGGGACAAAATCTAGATCAGGTGGACATTGGTAATATTGGTATTTATTTGAAAGATTTGCTAATTAGCAATAGGCTCTATCGGCACTCGAAGCTTTCGGGCCCCCCCAAGCTTTCGCCCCCCCCCCCCCCCCCCCCCCCCGTGACTGCGGGGGTTCGCGGTAGTAGCGCTACGCCACTGGCATTAATGTATATTGGTTCCCAATGAAAGGAGCAAAATACCCATAACCATTTTCTAAAAATAACACATCGTTTCATTTAAAATTTTGCAGCTCGCAGCAAAAATTTGATAATGGAATGAATCCAGAAACGAAATGTTTAGAATACATCAAAGATGACAAGAAACAGTATGCAAATAAAATCATCCACTTTAATTTTCCTACAGGGTGTTTTGAAATTACGACAAAAAACAACAGTACAGAATGACGACGGAATTTCTTAGAAAATTTTGTTTTTATTCGATTTTATTTAGTAAATTGATAAAATAATTGCAGCTCCATGGCGGAATGCGGTTCGACTTCCTCCATATCCACCGGAGGAATCTTGAGTCCGGATCCGCAGGATTTTTCCCACGACGAATACGAATCCGACGAAGACAGCGATACACATTACGAAGACTATTCATCTGATAATAGTGAGTGTATTCTTACTCAGTATATACTATAGTGAGGTCTTGTGGTGAACGAACTAGGTCATAAGTAGTTATACAGGGTGTCCCATAACTAATGGTACACAGGAAAACTGCAGATTCCTTGGGTAAAAATACTGTGATTTGGACATATTTAGTTTAGTTCGATAGCTGGTAATAACCGAGATACAGGGTGTGCAAGTAAAAATTTAATTTTCAATTTTCCTAAATAACTTCTTTCTGAATTAATATTTTTGCACAAAATTTTGTGACTAGGGGTTTTTTGCGGAATTTGAATTTGTTAATAATTTTGATGTAGATTATAGGGGGCGCTGTCTGCGGTACTCTGGATACATAAAAAGACATGTAACTTTTTTGTGCCTTACTATAATTATATTTTTATTGAAAATAACAGTTTTTCAGTCATTTTTAAGCAATAAAGGTATACTTTGTAAATGTCGCTCCGACTAACCGTTTTCGAGATATTTTCAATTACAATTTCTAATGCGCCATTTAAATTTTGATTTGTAAATGTGAAATTTGTCACAGTAGGCCTTGGTAAAAACAAATACAATGAAAGCACTTTGAAACCTCACTTCTGTCAAAGTTTATTTTCATTTGTCAGCATTGTGGGTGTTTTTAAGGAGTTTTTGAAGATACTGTTATCAAAAATTAAACTAAAAATGCCGCGACATAACTTGCTTTCTAACAGATAAATGCGAGACATGGTATTACGCAGAAGAAAATTTTAACGTAATTTTTTTTTTTGGAAATGTATCCAGATCCAGCCAGATTTTAAAATTTTTAGAAGCCTCTACTACAGACTGGGAGAAACAGGATCCTCCACTATTACGTTTTGGATGCAAAGATCCTGTTTCTCCCAGTCTGTAGTATAGGCTTCTAAAAATTTCAAAATCTTGCTGCCTTCTAAACTGCTGGCTATTTGCTTTCGAGCAAGAAAAATTTCGCCTAAATTTAAAAGTTAATAATTTCTGAATCAGATATGACATCGATCTTCGGTTTTTAATGGTTGATAGATTTGTCCCTTAGGAAACAATTGCCAAAGTTGTATTGTCTTAAACTGTCAGAAAATTTTATATACAGGGTGTTAAAGAGGACGATGATTTTTGCTCCAATTTCAATAGCATGTAACTTTCACAATAATATTTTTAAATTTTATCACTGTACGTCAATTGAATCACTGGTTAATAGCAAAGAAAGTAATCTGTCAAATTTTTTATATCTGCTATATTTTAAGAGATACCGATTTTTTTGAAAAACTTTGCTTTTTTTTCAACTTTTTGTTAGCTAGATCCCACTGTGCGTTGTATCGTGCAAACTTTGCAAGTGATTATTATACCTTATGAAAAGCTTGTTTATGTTCAGTAACAACAATTGTACCTAAATGTTGTGATGTGCAGTGGCGTACTTATAATCACTTATATGTCTATGTTTTATGAGTATCTCACAATTTATTTGTATTGGAAAGTACTCGCCCCTTGATTAGGCAAGTTTTTCCTTATTTTTTAGTTTTTCATATCGCGCTACAGGTACAGGTACAGTGTCTACAAAATTTTAAAAAAGATAATTTTTTTATTTAATTGTTTGAAAAAATTTATTTTTTTTAAATTTTGTAGACACTGTATAATATACCTATAGCGCGATATGAACAACTAAAAAATAAGGAAAGACTTGCCTAATCTAGGGGCGAGTACTTTCCAATACAAAAAAATTGTGAGATACTCATAAAGCATAGACATATAAGTGATTATAAGTACGCCACTGCACATCACAACATTTAGGTACAATTGTTGTTACTGAACATAAACAAGCTTTTCATAAGGTATAATAATCACTTGCAAAGTTTGCACGATACAACGCACAGTGGGATCTAGCTAACAAAAAGTTGAAAAAAAGCAAAGTTTTTCAAAAAAATCGGTATCTCTTAAAATATAGCAGATATAAAAAATTTGACAGATTACTTTCTTTGCTATTAACCAGTGATTCAATTGACGTACAGTGATAAAATTTAAAAATATTATTGTGAAAGTTACATGCTATTGAAATTGGAGCAAAAATCATCGTCCTCTTTAACACCCTGTATATAAAATTTTCTGACAGTTTAAGACAATACAACTTTGGCAATTGTTTCCTAAGGGACAAATCTATCAACCATTAAAAACCGGATATCGATGTTATATCTGGTTCAGAAAATATTAACTGTTAAATTTAGGCGAAATTTTTCTTGCTCGAAAGCAAATGGCCAGTAGTTTATTTGGATACATTTCCAAATATCGCCGATGTGCCCCGCGTCTGTTAAAATTTTCTTGTGCGTATAAACATACCATGTCTCGCATTTCTCTGTTAGAAAACAAGTTATGTCGCGGCATTTTTGGTTTAATTTTTGATAACAGCATCTTCAAAAACTCCTTAAAAACACCCACAATGCTGACAAATGAAAATAAACTTTGACAGAAATGAGGTTTCAAAGTGCTTCCAGTGTATTTGTTTTTACCAAAGCCTACTGTGACAAATTTCACATTTACAAATCAAAATTTAAACGGGCGCATTAGAAATTGTAATTGAAAATATCTCGAAAACGGTTAGTCGGAGCGACATTTACAAAGTATACCTTTATTGCTTAAAAATGACTGAAAAACTGTTATTTTCAATAAAAATATAATTATAGTAAGGCACAAAAAAGTTACATGTCTTTTTATGTATCCAGAGTACCGCAGAGAGCGCCCCCTATAATCTACATCAAAATTATTAACAAATTCAAATTCCTTTCCCCAAAAAACCCTAGTCACAAAATTTTGTGCGAGAATATTGATTCAGAAATAAGTTATTTAGGAAAATGGAAAATTAAATTTTTACTTGGACACCCTGTATCTCGGTTATTACCAGCTATTGAACTAAACAAGTATGGCCAAATCGCAGTATTTTTACCCAAGGAATCTGCAGTTTTCCTGTGTACCATTAGTTATGGGACACCCTGTATGGGGTGTCCCAGATAAGAATGCTTATTGTTTATAGATTCGGACGACGAAGATGATCACACGAAAGCCTCGAAGAAGGAAAAGTATTTCTGGCAGTACAACATTCAGTCGAAGGGGCCGAAGGGGCAACGGTTGGTGATGAAATGCAAAATGGAGGACCCGCACTTCCTCAACGAAGTCACCGATCCCGTGTTCAGTCCCGACTGTTCAGTAAGGGGCATCAAACATAGTGGTAAGTATCGTAAGTAATTTATTTACCTAATTTTGCTAGTGTTGTGATCGCTCGAGCGAAAAACCGCTTGTGTACTCGATTATTGAAATAACCGACATCGCTCGATTATTAAAAACATTGCTCGAGTTATGAATTCAAGCTAAAATCGTCGCTCGTCGCTTCTTTCGCTTGACGCCGACGGAAATGCACCGCTGTAGTGTGATCGCGTTAAAAAAATGTTCGTATATTCGAATAGTTTTTCCCTCGATAGGAAATACTTTAGTTATAAATTCAGGCGAAAAACCGAAAAATATCGCCGGTCAATTGATAGACGACCTTCGGTCTACGCGCCGCGCCATCCGATTGGCGACGTTCGAGTTTGACGCTGAGCAGGTAATACGACATACGTCTTTCTTAAAGGCACATAAACGAGAAGGTGCATATACAAAAATATGCCAAATCCCTTAGCGGAGTCATCGCGACATGGGTTTTGTAATGTTTTGGTTTAACTGGCTAGCCAGTGGCGTAGTTTATGTCTCCGATTGTAAATATTAAAAGATTAAAGGATATAATTTTTAAATTTTTATTTACTATAAACTCGAGAAAACTTCTCAAAAATAACATAATAATAGAAATTGTTAATGAAAAATAACAAAACGAGCAAAATGGTTAACAAAATATGTATAAAAATTCGTTGGTAATCTTAAAGTGAACATTTTTAAATCTAAACAGGAACTTTTTATTATTAAACTCAAGAAGACTTCTTACAAATAACATACATTATAGAAAATGTTAATGGAAAATAAGAAAACGAGCAAAATAGTTAACAAAACACAGGTATTGACAAATTTTTTGGTAACCAAAAGTAAACATTCTTAAATTTAAACAGGAACTTTTAGGTAACTATAAACATGAATTTTAAAAAATGATCACCTATTTTCTTATTTTGCCAGTCGCGTAACTAAGCCTACATTTTTGAAGGGCACACAGTGGGCACCTGATAATTTAAAGTGGAAGAATTTGATAAGCCATTTTAAATATCTACTTATTTCATGCTCGTAGATTGAAAAAGATGTTATCACGTGTCCTGATGATAGTGTGGGAGTGCATAATAAGCTTATCACTAAACCCCCACACTAACGCATAATTAGACTTTACAATAACACACATAGAACAAGACGACTTGAATGAAACAATTATGTTCACAAAGGAATTACCCTTTCAATAATAATGGGCCAGTCCAAACTTCAAGATGCTTCCTTCCTCCGAAAACTGATAGTAGCGCGGTTGCCATTTCCGAGACTATAATTATACAGGAAAGTAATATTATAGAAGGAATTTCGGCAATTTATGATAGTCGCTTATAAAACATCGAAAGTGGCAACGCTGTATTTTTAAATATTAGCCCGATTGTCCAAAATCAGCTGTTTAAAGAAGCCGGCCGATATCGATCGAGAGAACCAACGTGTTATTTATTTAGAAAATTTTTAGATGTTAAATACATTATTAAAATACTAATTCGGATTGAACAGTACTTAGATGTGTTGTGACGCGAAAACTAATGTGATTTTGTGGTAACCAAAAGTAAACATTCTTAAATTTAAACAGGAACTTTTAGGTAACTATAAACATGAATTTAAAAAAATTATCATCTATTTTCTTATTTTGCCAGTCGCGTAACTGAACCTACATTTTTGAAGGGCACACAGTGGGCACCTGATAATTTAAAGTGGAATAATTTGACAAGCCATTTTAAATATCTACTTATTTTATGCTCGTAGATTGAGAAAGATGTGAAGAAAAATAACTCTTGGTAATATTTGTTCGGGTTAAGAAAGCACAATAATAAGCCCGAACAATAAATACATATTTGGGTGATTTTTTGCAGTTTTTTTGTTTGGTATCGAGACACGTGGTAAAAATTCATTATTCACAAATAAATAAATTTCTGGAATTTTTTTGGTGGCTACTACAATTTTTGAGCTAAACCTGTGCCCACCCGTAGTTACGCGCCTGCTAAATACCCTACCTGATCACATGTAAACGGCTAGGCTGCCGGTCGAGCAGTCGGTGACGTCACCGCTTGGTGAATTGGAATTTCGAGCGATTCACTCGATTATTAAAATCGCTCGAGTATCAAGTACTGGATTATAAAAATCATCGGTTTTTCCCAACACTAATTTGTTTTTTTACATGTGCCCCGAAAGTGCCTCTTTTCATGCATGTTCTCTTCACCGAAGGTGGCGTTTTCCAAGAGAGCGGGCGGGAAAGATTTTTCCCGCCCGCTTCGAGTCACCATGTGCTCATAAATAAATAAAACCGGAGTTGTCGGTGCGGGATTTGAACCCGCGACCCTCACATCGGCAGGCGGACACTCTACCCACTGAGCCAAACTACAAGCGATAATAAATAGCGAATTATATGTGAATTAAATTGGCAGTTAATTTTTCAAAGATGTTTTAGAATAATGTCTGAAGAAGTTCATTATTTATATGGCCTCAAAGACTCGGGCACTTGTAAAAAAATAAATAAAACCAGAGATGCAGAGTGCGGGATTTGAACCCGCGACTCTCGGATCACAAGGCGTACGCTATACCACTAGGCCACCGAGCCTATTTGTCAAAAATAATAAACAGATATTTACATTCTCCATGCGCGAGTGTTTTCATGTCATGTAGACAGGAAAACTGTCCGAAGAATTTCTTTATTTATTTGGCTTCAAAGCTTCGGAGCACTTGTAAAAAATACGGTACATATCTCGGGCCGTCAGAGGCTTTTCCGGACTCGTGCGGCCCTTGATACGTAATGTACTATTATCGAATTTATTTTATTATTCAATTATGCATCCGTTAAATTTCACATTCCACAGGCTTATTCCGACAGCTTCTTTATGGTTATCATCCTTGGACTGTGAATTAATTAGACGGAGTGACAGACAAATATGCTTATTTTACTGCGCGAAATAAGTACCTGGAACTGCTATTGGTCAATTTTGACGGGCTGTATCTCGCGAACAGTTTTTTCTACGATAAAGTTGCCGGGAATTAAATCGTAGGGAATTTAGTGCTCTACAAAAAAAGCAGATCTTTGTTAATGTAAAAAATTTTGAATTTTTGTTTTCCCGTTAATAGGGAAGGCGCGCAAAGGGGACGGTAACGATTTGACGCCCAATCCGCGCAAACTCTTCAATATCGGCAAGGAATTGGACAAATTGGGCCGGATCATCGGCGATATGACGCCGGTGAGCGAGCTGCCGTTCAACGTGCGGCCGACGTCGCGCAAGGAGAAGAACAAGTTGGCCTCGAGGGCTTGTAGACTTAAAAAGAAGGCGCAGCACGAGGCGAATAAGATCAAGTTGAACGGCTTGGAAATTGAACATAGTAAGTCGTTTGTTTTTTTCTTATATATTTTTTATAATTTTGATTTTTTTTTTTGTAAAAATTTGTATCTTCTCTTAAAATAGAGATAATGACGTGAACCAAAAAACATTGTGTTACGAAAAGGGCACACTTCAAAACTCACAACATAACGAAGCCAAATTCTACCCCTCAATTTTTCTACAGGGCGTTAAGAAATTTGGGGTAAAATGTAACTTTTTTTCTGCCTGTATAAAAACCTAAAATTCCGAGACGCAAGTCTTCACTTTGCTAAATCCTGGGGTATTTTTTCAGGGCGATTCATAAACACAATTCAACACATAAAGCAGTTGGTCTCGTTGAAACTAAACGAGGCCAATCCGGAGACTCAAGAAGAAATCACCAACAACATAGAGAAGATGGCCAAGACGTGTACAAGTAAGTTTTATCGTTTAATCTACAGGGTGTTACAGAGATGGTTTATTATACGGGGTGTCCAGACCGTAATCGTCATAAATGACATAGTATATACAGGGTGTCCGGGAACATGTGGGAAATCTCCCGGATATGAAGAAAACACGTGAAAAGAATACTATAGGTTCATATAAACTTCTTTCGTATCGGCCTCCTCTTCGGAGATATGGGCTCCCAAAGAGCACCAATGGAATCATGTTTTTTACACATAATTATTGAACCACCTGGTATATTTCAATTATTTTTTAATATGATGTATACCAGGTAAGACCCGTCAAATTACTACCCAAGAAACTGTTGGGAATTACCCACAGCTGCAGGGACGGACTAGCTGTAACACTCGTGGGTCCATTTTTTTTACGCCCTGTATGATGAGAACTTTGGACAATGTTTTTTACATACCTTTAACTATTGGCTAAAAATTAAGTACTCTTCATTCATGTCGCTAATCCTAACCATTTTCGAGAAAACGTCATTTTATTTACACAGAGTCCCCTTACTTCTCACGGGTTAAATATGAAAAAGCGGAATTTTGAGTTTCAACATTTGATAGGAACAAAGATGTATCTTTTACCGAGATACGCCAAATACATGATGTAAATAAATCAACGTTTTCGCGAAAACGGTTAGGATTAGCGACATGAATGAAGAGTACTTAATTTTTAGCAAATAGTTAAAGGTATGTAAAAAACATTATCCAAAGTTCTCATCATACAGGGCGTAAAAAAATGGGTCCATGAGTGTTACAGCTAGTCCGTCCCTGCAGCTGTGAGTAATTCACAACAGTTTCTTGGGTATTAATTTGACGGGTCTTACCTGGTATACATCATATTAAAAAATAATTGAAATATACCAGGTGGTTCAATAATTATGTGTAAAAAGCTTGATTCCATTGGTGCTCTTTGGGAGCCCATATCTCCGAAGAGGAGGCCGATACGAAAGAAGTTTATATGAACCTATAGTATTTTTTTCACGTGTTTTCTTCATATCCGGGAGATTTCCCACATGTTCCCGGACACCCTGTATACAGGGTGTTCCTTAATGACGTGCTAATATTTCAGGGCGTGATTCCTTAGGTCATTCTATAAAGAAAAGTTCATATGAACATATGTCCGCAGCGGCTTAAATTTTTTACTACAGGGTGTTGAATTTTTATTTTTGAAATGGTTATTTTTTAATATCTCCGAAAGTACTTTAAATATTATTTTCAATTTTGGTATGTGTTAATAGGATATAGAACCACAAATTTTAGTTAGAAGAGTTATTCAATTGTTCCACCAGTGGCGTCCCTGCAAGCATGTCCTCTGATATTTTTTACAAAAAAGATGGTACGGCACTGACATTTTTCCATGTGAATTTTTTCTGATTAGCCTGGTCGATTCTACATGAAAACGGTCTCTTGAGTTTTTCTCGTCAGACGCACCGTTCTTGATTAAAACCACTAAATTCATATTGAAACTCATTATTATTATTAACATTCATAAAATAATTAATGATAAATTTTGTTTTATAAAAATTGTTGGAGTGGGTTTGTTCGGGTTTGTTTCAGTGAAAGTGGCCATTTCCAACAATTTTTATTAAACAAAATTTATCATCAATTATTTTATCAATGTTAATAATAATGAGTTTCAATATGAATTGAGTGGTCTTAATCAAGAACTGACGAGAAAAACTCAAGAGACCGTTTTCGTGTAGAATTCACCAGGCTAATCAGAAAAAATATCCACATGGAAAAATGTCAGTGGCGTACCATCTTTTTTGTAAAAAATACAAGTGGACATGTTTGCAGGGACGCCACTGGTGGAACAATTGAATAACTTTTCTAACTAAAATTTGCGGTTCTATACCCTATTAACACATACCAAAATTGAAAATAATATCTAAAGTACTTTCGGAGATATTAAAAAATAACCATTTAAAAAATAAAAATTCAACACCCTGTAGCAAAAAATCTAAGCCGTTGCGGACATATGTTCATATGAACTTTTCTTTATAAAATGACCTAAGGAATCACACCCTGAAATATTAGCACGTCATTAAGGAACACCCTGTATACAGGGAGAGTCGAAATAACGTCCAGTACTTCATATAAATTATTTTTCCTATCTGGGCTGCCTTATTGATATACAGGGCTTCAAAGTTACAATGATATTTTAGAAATTATTAAAAAAAATTGACGGTGTTGCCAAATTTAACATTTTATTTCCGTAGTTCCGTTTTTCTATTGTTGTACTAAATATTCGATATTTACAATTTTCCAGATAAAAAACTTGGGTAACGATCCCCTAAAATTAGACTAGATGCGCCAATCAGGTACGATTATTTTTCTGCAATTTGTTTTTAGGGAGGGGGGGGGGGGGGGGGATATTACATATAATAGATCATTTCCATAGCACCCTGGATACTAATAATCCACGTAAACTCGTAACTTAATGGCTGATTCTCTTTTTAACTGGCAATATGTTCACTCGCTTACCGCTCTGGGAACTTTTAAAATATTTAATAGGTGTATGTTCTTTTGCAGAGGGTAAGGTGGCCGGACACGCCACCGAATACGTCAACAAAGTATTGGATAAGATCAAGGCCGGTAGTAGCGGCAACACTGCGCTTTCCAGTAGCTTTCCTGACGATTTATAAGCTACGGTGCGCCGCGGTTCGTTTTATATCGAATCTCCATGACTATATGTTTTGTGGTCGAGCTCGAGACGGACTTACAAATTTAATTTATTAATTACGACCTTTTATTGTACAGCCCCGGTATTGTTCGCACACAACATTTCGCCCCTTTTCCTTTTCTTTCTAAACATAGACATACGGATAACATAAAAAGGAGACGGGAGACATTCCGTTCATAAAACACCGCACCGCACACAACAATCGTACACAACTTCAGATAAGTTGAAAGAAGATGGCTTTAAAAAATGGCAACGCTGTAAGCTGCGCGGCTTGTGATTACGAGTAGGAAAATTAAAAAACGCTTTCAATACAGGGTGATTCGCGACGAGCTTGCATTAGAACTTTATGGGAGAACTACTGAATATATGTTCCTGAAACTTTGGGGAACTAGGTTTATCGATATGCTCTCTTTAACTAAAATATTCACATGTTTTTTGTCATTTCCGGTTATACCGTAAGTAGCTGCCAACTTTCGTTTCTTAAATACAACATGGCAATTTTTATTACATTTTTCGATTAAGCGTTAAATACTAAGCACATTTTATAGAACATGTTTTTGTCGGACTCTGTTAGTTTTTGAGATATCCGGACTTTTTGTAATTATTTGGCAAATGCATGACGATGAAATAATGCATATAATTTTTTTACCTTAGCTCTTGGACTAAAAGTATTTTCTCACCGAATAGCTAGAAGATCATCAAGTCTCAAAAATATTTCAAATTCGGCAGAAAATGTACAGGGTGGTCACAATTCAAGGTTCATTGTGAAAGAATTCAACCGTTAAAAACTTTCTTATTTTAAATGGAACACCCTGTATATTTTTGTTTATTTTGATGGCAAATTAGTTGTTCTTTATAAATAGTATTTACTGTCCTATACAAGTAATAGTATTTTCGAAATAAAATTGGATTTTTTGAGAAAACGCTTTGATATAGGTATAGGACAGCAAATACTATTTATAAAGAACAACTAATTTGCCATCAAATTAAACAAAAATATACAGAGTGTTCCATTTAAAATAAGAAAGTTTTTAATGGTTGAATTCTTTCACAATGAACCTTGAATTGTGACCACCCTGTACATTTTCTGCCGAATTTGAAATATTTTTGAGACTTGATGATCTTCTAGCTATTCGGTGAGAAAAAAATTTTAGTCTAAGAGCTAAGGTAAAAAAATTATACGGATTATTTCATCGTCATGCATTTGCCAAATAATTACAAAAAGTCCAGATATCTCAAAAACTAAGAGAGTCTGATAAAAACATGTTCTACAAAATGTGCTTAGTATTTAACGCTTAATCGAAAAATATAAAAAAATTACCATGTTGTATTTAAAAAACGAAAGTTGGAAGATACTTCCGGTATAACCGGAAATGGAAAAAATATGTGAATATTTTAGTTAACGAGCATATCGATAAACCTAAATCCCCAAAGTTTCAGAAACATATATTCAGTAGTTCTTCATAAAGTTCTAATGCAAGCTCGTCGTGAATCACCCTGTATAATTCATATAACTTTCGGCAGATCTAGGGCAATTAGCAGAAATTTGTCATCATTGATTTCTGTTAAAAACGATCTCCGATCGGGACAAAATGTAAACACGTCTCTGTCTCCCGTTTTATATTATAGTATGTCTTTGTTTCTAAATCACTTTTCAACCGAGGTGATTAATTGAATTTTATATTATACAATCCGAATATAACGTATAATCCTGAAGCTCATATAAACTTATACGATGTATGTTTAAAAAAAAATGTATCGGTCATGAATTGGTGGCCGTACCCTGTACATATTATGTATATTTATTATTATGTCGGTATTTTACTTGGCCCGGATGTTCCCCTTTTATCGTTAACCCGTGGTTAGTTGGTGTATTAAGTTTGGGGTTTGGGATAAGGTATGTGTTCAGAAGTGGGATAGAAATCTGAATTTTACAACATTCAGATATGTCGAGATTTATGATTCTTTAACTTGCTCACGCCAGTTGTAGATAAAAATAAACTCGTCACATTCTCTCGAGCATGCATTAAAAAAAAAGTATACTATACAGTGTGTCCCATGATCAAATTGGACAAAAATTGCGCCAAATTTTTACTGTTGTGATCGCTCGAGCGAAAAACCGCTTGATCACTCGATTATTGAAATAACCGACATCGCTCGATTATTAAAAAAACCGCTCGAGTTATCTATTCAGGCGAAACCCTTCGCTCGTCACTTATTATCTTTCACTCGATACCCGAGCTTCGCTTGACGCCGACGGAATTGTACCGCTGTAGTGTGATCGCGTTAAAAAACTGCTCGTATATTCGAACAGTTTTTCGCTCGATAGGAAATACTCTACTTGATACACGACCTTCGGTCTACGCGCCGCGCCATCCGAGTTTGACGCTGAGCAGGTACACGACATACGTCTTTCTTAAAGGCACATAAACGAGAAGGTGCATTTAAAAAAATATGCCAAATCCTTTAGTGGAGTTATCGCGACATGGGTTTTGTAAAGTTTTGTTTTAACTGGCTAGCCAGCGGCGTAGTTTATGTCTCCGATTGTAAATATTAAAAGATTAAAGGATATAATTTTTAAATTTTTATTTACTATAAACTCGAGAAAACTTCTCAAAATTAACATAATAACGAAACGAGCAAAATAATCACCTATTTTCTTATTTTGCCAGTGGCGTAACTAAGCCTTCATTTTTGAAGGGCACACACTGGGCACCTGATAATTTAAAGTCAAATAATTTGACAAGCCATTTTAAATATCTACTTATTTTATGCTCGCAGATTGAGAAAGATGTGACGAACAATAACTCTCGGTAATACTTTTTGTTTTAAAAAAGCACAAGAATAAACCCGAACAATAAATACATATTTGGGTGATTTTTTGCAGTTTTTTTGTTTGGTATCCGAGACACGTGGTAATAAAATTCATTATTCACAAATAAATAAATTTCTGGAATTTTTTTGGTGGCTACTACAATTCTTTAGCTAAACCTGTGCCCACCCGTAGTTACGCGCCTGTTAAATACCCTATCTGATCACATGTAAACGGCTAGGCTGCCGGTCGAGCAGTCGGTGACGTCATCGCTTGGTGAATTGGAATTTCAAGCGATTCACTCGATTATTAAAATCGCTCGAGTATCAAGTACTCAATTATGAAAATCATCGGTTTTTCCCAACACTACAAATAATAAAAATTCCAAAGATTTCGGCACAACCGAATATTTGCGATTTAATTATTTTTGATTCTGATGATGACTATAAATTTTACATTCTCATTGTCACCCTGAAAGGTGCATTCTTATCTCGGGACACGCTGTATACATATACTCACGATTCTTTAAAAGAATGGGCTGACTGGGTTACATATTAATGCTATTACTATGTATTTTTATTTTTGATAATTTGTACTAGTCTAGTAACATTATTAAGTTTATTTTAGTGTCGTAGGTATTGTTTTTGGAAAGTTAAGTTTATTGTCGTTCTATATATCGGAATCGGTACGGGAGGTGGCAACCTGTATATACTGGGTGTTCCATTTATTGAATTTAATCGCCGGTAATCAAAAATATTCCTTTAAGTCTAGAGTAGAGTCGATTTTTTAAAATTGGCGCCAGGTTCACTGACGGAAATTACGTCCCATAATAAATACATCTCGGGAAGATTAATCTTTTCTTGTTTTTCGGGGTGCTTTGGTGCATTCTTTGTTTAATTTCTGATAAATAATAACGATTGACGGAACAGAGAGCGCGAAAACAAATTCCGCGCTCTCTTACTTTATTTATGAAGAGTTTGTTACATTTTTTTTGTTCTTATTTGTTACCAACATTACAAGATAACATACAGGGTGGCCCCTCGAAAACGAAACAGAGACATTTACTGGCAGCTCAGTTCTTTTTTGGAAAAACGCTCAGACCCGTCGATTTTGTTTTCGAGGGGGACACAAAATCGGAACAAAATCACGTCAACAAGTGCAGCCCCCTGGGCGGGGGTGGCACCACCCCTAAAATCTTAAATGGAAAGGGGGGGTCGAGTGATACCTTATTTTAAAGGTCTTTCAATTCCCTTTGTAATGATCTAAAATTTCATAATACTTCAGTTCAGTAGTTTTGAAGATTTATTGATTTTAAACTTAAATAAAACTTTAATACATCATTAGTGGAAATCAATACATTTGGTAGCAAAGTACTTTAAAAATTAAGAATGGACTGACCCGTCAGCCAAGTAAATGTTGGAAATGACCACCATGACTCTCCATGCAGTAATACAGATTTCGCTCAAAACGTTGCCGCACATTTTGCAATATTTGAGGAGTAATTTGAAGGCACTCATTTACAATTCTTTGTCGCAAATCTTCTAACGATGTTGGTTGAGTAGCCTAGATTTTGCTTTTTAAGTGACCCCACAGAAAGAAATCCAAAGGTGATAAGTCTGGCGATCTTGGGGGCCATTCAATGGCACCTCTTCTACCAATCCATCGACCTGGAAACGTCTGATCTAAATATTGTCGAACACGTAATGCGTAATGTGGTGGGGCACCATCCTGTTGGAACATCAACCTATTCGCAATGTACCGCCGATCATTCCCATTTTCAATTATGGCTGTAAATGCAGGATCTATGGCGTCTTGCAGTAATTCCAAATACATTTCATCGGTTAAATTTCCAGGCAAGAAAAAAGGACCAACTAAATGATCGCCAAAAATACCAGCCCAAACATTTCATTTTTGTGGCTGCTGTGTGTGTACCTCATGATAAACTCTGGGATTAGAATCTGACCAATATCGGCAGTTATGACGGTTTACTAGGCCATGTAAGAAAAAGGAACATTCGTCGGAAAAGCAAGTGTTGAATAGAAAATGTTCATCGTTTATAATTCGTTCACTCATATCTTCACAAAATTGTAATCGCCGATCAAAATCGTCTTCATTAAGTTCTTGTACAAGGTGAATTTTATACGGATGAAAACTATGGGCCTTCAGAATCCGTTGGATACTACATCGACTAACACCACACACGGTATCCAATTTGCGGGTACTTAACGTAGGATCTACATAAACTTGCCCTAAAACCCCCACTTCTATTGCTTCGTTCCTTATGGGATTTTCAATGTTACGTTTTTTATTGGCGACTGATCCAGTGTCCCGAAATTTGGCTTTAAGTTCTAGGACATATTTTCGATGCACGTTACTGTTCTCATGTCGCTCATTAAATATGTGTGCTGTTCTATTAGCGCACTGATTATTTCCGAAAAATATTTCGATAATTTCAATCCTTTCTGCCGTGGAATATACCATGGTTAATTTATGAATAAAGCGGTAAAAGGTATTTTAACAACAAAGTTTGGTCGAATCAATCGCAAACTATGTACAAATTCCTATTTAAAATAAGAACGAGACATTCCCTGCTTATCTTTCTTCAATAAACCACTTTTTTCGCGACAAAAACCGCTCCAATCGCTATTTTGAACACCAAAATGATAAACAAACCATGGGCGTAGTGAAGAAAAGCATTAAATTAATAAGTAAATGCCTTTACTCAAATTTCTTCTGAAAGTAGTACAAACTAATCAGATGTACCTATTAAAGTGTACTGTAAGCTTAAAATCAATAAATCTCCAAAACTACTGAACTGAAGTATTGTGAATTTTACATCATTATAAAGGGAATTGAAAGACCTTTAAAATAAGGTATCACTCGACCCCCCCTTTCCATTTAAGATTTTAGGGGTGGTGCCATCCCCGTCCAGGGGCTGCACTTGTTGATGTGATTTTGTTCCAATTTTGTGTCCCCCTCGAAAACAAAATCGACGGGTCTGAGCGTTTTTCCAAAATTGAACTGAGCTGCCAGTAAATGTCTCTGTTTCGTTTTCGATGGGCCACCCTGTATATATATGATTCCATCATTTGCTCTTGTTTGTTTGTGTTGACAAATATACTGGAACACCCAAATTGTTTGTTCCACTGTGGTTACAAGGGATTACAAAATATTGTGTTCAATTTGTGATAAAAATCCGTGTACGGATTTTTTAAAAGTTGAGCTGGTCTCCGTTAATGTTAAATAGTTGGGCCCTTTTTTTTGAAAATAAGAAATATAATAATAAGTTATTTTAGTGTTAAGGTTTCGTTATAGATATTCATTTTATTCGGCCCGTAAGGACAGTTGAAACAAGGTGGATGATGATTATTGATATTAAGCCGAAACTATTTTTGGTTAATTATTTCGATTCCCATAAAAAGCTCTCTAAAATTTGCAATATCCTCTTAAAAATCTCGCTGTGCTAAAACCACAGACTTACATAAGTCTTATGATGAGTCTATGGCTAAAACGGATTTTCTTGGATGTGGCAAAGTACAATAGAACATTTAATGCTACGATATTTAACAATTGACAATTTCACTAAAAAGTGTCTTTTCTACCATTAATTTCTTAACACCCTGTGGAAAAATTTTAACTTAATTATGTTTCGTTTTGAAGTGGGGCCTTTCCTTAACACAATGTTTTTTGATTCACGTCATTATCTGCCTTTTAAAAGAAGATACGATTTTTTTAAAAAAGTAGTGCAGTTTTTCAATTTTATTCAGGAAAGTACATTATTTTGTCTGGCGCACACACTAAAAAATAGGGGTGGTCAGCGGGAACTGGACCCCCCCCCCCCCCCCCTATTTTGAGTATTTGACAAACATTTTTTGTTTTGTTCCTCTCAAAAGATGTACCATTTTGTGCTGACGTAATGTACCAAATTTTAAATTAATATCTCATTAAATAGTCGAATTATTTAAAAAAATCAGTTTTTAATTTCAAACTTTAACACCCTGTATATCGCACATGAGGGTCAAAAATGATAAATGGCATTATAAAAGTAATATTATTTTTGCTCAAGGAATATATGGTTAACGGTTTGACCTCCTTTTTCCGGACACCCTGTATATGCAATAAATATTTTCCTGCTACTCTACTCTGTTTTTAATTGCATAAAACAACTTTTTATTAACATACAGTACCCACATCGAGTCCCGCAAATCCCGCACGTTTAATCCCGCGAAATCACCGCGGGATCCCGCACTTGCGGGATTGGATTCCGTACTAGGAATCTTAATCGAGTAGAGGCTATTGTACTTTGCCACGGTAGAATGTCGCTGCGTGCTATAAACAACGATTTTTGCGCCTATTATCAAAAGAAATATTTCGCAACCCTGCTGAATGATTTTTAAAAAATACCAGAATAGTTTCGGAAAAAATTGGCTGTGTGATAGTCACGATCGTGATAGGTTCTTATATAAGTAAGTTGTTAATTTATACCTCCTAAATGTTATGCCAAGTAAAATACGAAAACTTTTAGATTAAGCTGATTAAAGGTATAACAGTACATAATTAAGTGATGCAAAATACAAAAAAATATATTCTTGTAAGTATCATACTATAGTATAATAATATCTTATTTTTGCTATATGATAATGCCATAATGTTAGGTAGTAAACCCCTTAGAATAGAACTTAGGCAATAGCCAACTCACCATATCATTATTTTCCATTGTGTCCTCCCCCAAGTAAGTTTTAAATTATTTAATAAAAATGCTATCGTGCTTGTTAAGTTTGGGTTTCAGCCGAATGTTTTCGTTTTCCGAGGCGAAAATCTGAATTTTAAGAAAATCAGAAGTGGGATTGATATTTTATTACGTTTCTAAAATTATATTTACAATATTTATTGACGGGCGTTACGCGAACCTTGAGTATGACAAAACATTATGTACAGGGTCCACCAAGTAAAGTGGCCTATTATTAGAAGTATCTCGAGAACTAAATGAGATGTTATTTTGAAAATCTGGCTGTGGCTGTAAGAGATGGTTTTCCACGTATGTAAAATATTTTGGATGGTGCGGTGTTGCCGGATCATACCCTAAGTGGTAGCAACTTCGGAATTTTAAATGAATTACCCTATATATTATATTTTTTTTGGAATCTAGGTAAAAATCTAGAACAGTTTTCTGTATAATATCATATACCTATCTTTAAGAGTTTTTGAATTATAAATAATCTTGTGATATTTTAACGCCGTATCGGGACCTGAAAAGAAAATCGTATCTTTTTAGCGGTTACAGCTAGAAAGCTGAAATTTTGACAATAGTTTCACAAGACCATCGAAATTTTATAATTTTGAACAGTATTTAATTAGTTTTATACAGGACGTCTCCATAACAATATTTCTGACTGAGATGAATTATTGCAAAAATCTTCTTTTTTTTAAATGGGACACCCTGTATTTGATATGTTTTGCTAATGGAGGATCGAATTTTTTATCTAATGATATATAATGGATTTTTCATTATTTTGTTCCTATGAATCCATTCCACAGCCAACTACCCAAAAATATATTTTTATAAGATAATTTTTAAATTTAGCTATAAGTTCGAAAATATTGAAGATAGGTATAGGAACACTTAATATCATTAGATAGAAAATTCGATCCTCCATTAGCAAAATATATAAAAAAAAGAAGATTTTGCAATAATTCATCTCCCTCAGAAATATTGTTATGGAGACGCCCTGTATAAAACGAATTAAATACTGTTTAAAATAATAAAATTTCGATGCTTTTGTGAAACTATTGTCAAAATTCCAGCTTTCTAGCTGTAACCGCTAAAAAGATATGATTTTCTTTACAGATCCCGATACGACGTTAAAACATCACAAGATTATTTATAATTCAAAAACTCTTAAAGATAGGTATATGATGTTATACAGAAAACTGTTCTAGATTTTTACCTAGATTCCAAAAAAAAATATAATATATAGGGTAATTCATTTAAAATTCCGAAGTTGCTACCACTTTCGGTATGATCCGGCAACACTGCACCGTCCAAAATATTTTACAAACATGGAAAACCATCTCTTATAGCCACAGCCAAAATTTCAAAATATAATCTCATTTAGTTCTCGAGATAGGCCACTTTACATGGTGTACCCTGTATACAGGGTGTTTCAAATTGTGTAATAATAAATTGAATAAGGAAACTTTTAAATCTACAGAGGTCATTTTATATAAAGAAACGTTGATAAGGGACCGTTGCCATGTAGAATTGGCCGGGCCAATCAGTCGGTGGCTTTTCTCACTAAAATTTCAAAAATAAATTTACAATTTTGGACACCCTGTATATTCTTTTAATTATTAAGAATTCTATGAAAATTTATAGAGACGCGGTCCGCTTAGAAGCAATACGTAGCGCCCGTTACATGTTAATAATGTCGCGTTTGTAACCACCACACATCAACTTTTATCGCTAATTTCCCCATCGTAAATTATTTTATTTATTTGAGATTTTTTTTTAAGACGAAATAATATTGTATACTTATGTAACGCTGGGACCAAACAGAGTTTCATCCATAGCACAGTCTAACAACCCGTTAAGCGGCATCGTTACGGCAATGCCGCTTAGACTGTGAGTTGTTGTAACTATTTTTGATCGCAGATATACAAAGAGTTAGGAATAAGCCCTCGTTATTATTGTAGCGATTTGGATATATATTTTTTTATTAGTGTCAATTTGGCGGTTTTACTGTTTTTAGTCATTTTTTAAGTTTTTATTGTGTTAATATTTTTGTAGAGTTCTTTGGCTGATTTAATAAAAAGTTACGGTTAATATTTGAGATTTTGTTTTAATTCGCTCGTTACAGTGGGAAAAAAACTTGGCAACACTGTTTGTGCATTTTTGCCCCATAGTGCGATGTTGCCACGTATCTTTTGAACAACAATGCGGTCGGTGCCATCTAGCGGGAACTCACTGACTCACCTCTTTTCTAGTGAAGGCCCGAATAATCACGGTTCTGTATATTTTGACAGGAAAATTGGACCTGCAGGTAATTTTCTCGGCTGGAATTGTATAATTGTCCAAGAAATTAATTGTGCGGAGAAACCAAAGATCTTACAAACTCCAGATAGAATTGTTTACATTTGAAGTCGACGTAAGGATTGTAAACGTGCACTCCCCACCTTGCTGTTATGCTTGCAGCATAGCCAGATTGTCCTATTTATCGCTAAGGTATCTGCAAAATCCCAATTAAAAATTTGTTAATTTGACAATTGCAACTGGTTTAAGGTTAATCCGCAATTGCTCTTAAAATAAATTTATTTCCCAATAATTTTAATATAAATTGTGAATAGGCCTTGAGAGATTTAGAAAAAAAATATTATTATTATACATAAAAGTTTGAAATAAACCGACTGCACTCTGACAACATCAAGTTAAAAGATAGTACGCTCGACGGCAAACGATCAAACTTTATCAATGGAAGAAGAATACACTGTTGCTACTCGCTGCTAACCGCTTTTAAGGGAGTGTTTATATACTTGGTTGTTTTTATTTTTTTTTTGTGAGTATTGGTGAAAAATCGTCTTTATTATAAACAATGATGGTGCATTCATGTATAGTTTGTAAAAGAGTGGATCATTTAAGCAAGGATTTATCTTTTCTTCGGTAAGTATGGTTATGTTTTAATATGATTGTATTGATATGATTTCTGACTAACCATTGACGTTTAAAAGGTTATGGACCGGTCCGTGGTGCTAGTCCGGGCAAAAAGCAGTCGAGTTGGTTTATTTCTTAATATAAATCTTGCATTTACAAGATGGTTGAGTCTTGTGCGGCCATAAAATACTTCACTAGAAGATGCAATGGTGTTAAATTAAAATTTCACAGGTTAGTAAATATATTTAGAAATTTGATTTTGAGTTTGCATCACTATGAAAATTCGGTTTGTTTAAGAATGTACCAAATGTTTATCCACTTCGTTAGGATCCTAAAGGGCCGTAGCCTACGGCAAATTTGGATACATGCCCTTAGAAGGAATAATTATAGTCCAGGTGATACAACAGTTATTTGTGAGAAACACTTCACAAAAGAAGATTATGTAGGTAATGTACATGGGAATAAAATACTGAAGAAAGGAACAGTCCCGTCAAAATATTTTACATCTTTATTTTTCTATATTTAAACAACGATTGCAGTGTAACAAGTACGTGAAGACAGGTTTTATATAATTTATTTTTATATATTTGATCTAACTTGTTTAGGTACATATTATTTTAATTTACTTATTTAATTAATCACTTTAGTGTACAATATGCCTTAGTGGCCTTAAACCAGTTGTAATTGTCAAATTTACAAATTTTTAATTGGGATTTTGCAAGATGTCTTAGTGATAAATATGACAATCTGGCTAGAAATATACACTTTTATATCTGGAGAGTATTATCAAGTAATGAATACACCAAAAATATTGATGCTAAGCATAAATAGTTAAATCCATCCTTGGATACACTGTATATAAAAACTGGATCAATATTTCTATCTTCTTTAAAAATATCCAATATTCGAAACTACACTTTTTGAATAGATAATATAGTTAAACGTAAAGAATGTCAAAGTAAATTATACGCCCTTGTTGGGCTTTTTGCCCAGACTAGCTCCGCTCCGAAACGACGAAGACCGCTCCATAACCTTTTAAACGTTATTGGATTTAACCTTGTAAGATCTTTGATTTAACCAGACTTCAACATTGTTGCCATTAGCGAGACCAACATGTTTTGTCACTCTTCCACCCATTACTGATTTTCAATAACATTTCAAACAATCACAAACTCACTTTCCAACAGATTTATGAATGGAGTGTTGGCCCTGTGGGAGAAACACACCAGGACTAAATCGCCAATGGCCCCATAGCACTACCCTGCGGAACCCCCATTCAATAATGATAATTTTTTCCTAAGATTATAATGCACCCTTAATTGGAAGAGGATTTGAAGAGGACTTGCAGGTACTCTCGTCAATTAAAACGAAACATTCGTTCTTAAATGCCAGATTTATTTCAAATAATTTAATAATATGTACACGGGGGCACAAAATATATATAAAAACAAATAAGTATCAAAAAAATCACTAAATTATTTGTTAATAGTAAAAATAAATTAGCTATATACATGCATATGTAACAAAGAAAACAAGTTTAGGTCTGGTACTCTCACGTATCTCTTCTACAAAAAATAACCACCACGAAACGGCAAAAAAATACCGGGGGAATCACCGAGCCTGTTAGAGGGAAACAGGTTTACCCTGCATCACAGAGGAATGACAGTTCGTTACATTTCTTGTCATAATTTGACTGATGGCCATTTCAAGGTCCCTGAAACATACAGGGTGGTGTCAATTGATGTCGCAGCGACGCGTGACAGTACCGGACCCGAAAAAAACTATCAACAGGACGAAAAAATTAATAATAACCGATAGATTGCGTGGTAAGTTACAGATTAGAAAGGATAATAGTACTTTTTTATATTTTTGCTTTTAGATCATTTCATTTTTTATACTTTTTATAGCATTTTTATTATCTCCTATTACAGGACAAAAGCACAATTTGCAATATGTATACGTATTAGTTATTTTAGAATTACAGTACGATCATAAATCGGGACGCAAACGAAATATACGGGGCAGGGTCAATTTGTTGTCCCTTATTTATGACCGGCTCTGTATAAAACAAAATACCGGATATGACTTACGGCCTAAGACAGATGAGTAGAAAATTCAATCAATGCACAAAAAATGTCTTTACTTATTTTTACAGGTATCGTGATCACAATGCGCCTTTTCTAAAACTTGCGCTCAATCGCACACGACAAATTTTAGAAAAATACTTTCAGTTCTCTCTTACGGAGTGTAAATTATCAACTCGATTACCGATAACATACGAAGCGAGTGTCGGGGGGGAAAAAAGGGGACAGTCCATCGTTGGATACGACCGCACAAAAAAGCGCGTAATCTAACTGATTTGCATTCAGATCGCGACCCATGCACATATTATATACAGGGTGTCCGGGAACATGTGGGAAATCTCCCGGATATGAAGAAAGCACGTGAAAAGAATACTATAGATAGGTTCATATAAACTTCTTTTGTATCGGCCTCCTCTTCGAAGATATGAGCTCCCAAAGAGCACCAATGGAATCAAGTTTTTTACACATAATTATTGAACCACCTGGTATATTTCAATTATTTTTTAATATGATGTATACCAGGTAAGACCCGTCAAATTACTACCCAAGAAACTGTTGTGAATTACTCACAGCTGCATGGACGGACTAGCTGTAACACTCATGGGCCCATTTTTTTTACGCCCTGTATAATGAGAACTTTGGACAATGTTTTTTACATACCTTCAACTATTGGCTAAAAATTAAGTACTCTTCATTCATGTCGCTAATCCTAACCGTTTTCGAGAAAACGTCATTTTATTTACACTGAGTCCCCTAACTGCTCACGGGCTAAATATGAAAAAGCGGAATCTTGAAGGTTGAACATTGGATCGGAACAAAGATGTATCTTTTATTGAAATACCCGAAGCACATGGTGTATATGAAATGCCGTTTTTTCGAAAACGGTTAGGATTAGCGACATGAATGAAGAGTACTTAATTTTTAGCCAATAGTTAAAGGTATGTAAAAAACATTGTCCAAAGTTCTCATCATACAGGGTGTAAAAAAAATGGGCCCATGAGTGTTACAGCTAGTCCGTCCCTGCAGCTGTGAGTAATTCACAACAGTTTCTTGGGTAGTAATTTGACGGATCTTACCTGGTATACATCATATTAAAAAATAATTGAAATATACCAGGTGGTTCAATAATTATGTGTAAAAAACTTGATTCCATTGGTGCTCTTTGGGAGCCCATATCTCCGAAGAGGAGGCCGATACGAAAGAAGTTTATATGAACCTATAGTATTCTTTTCACGTGTTTTCTTCATATCCGGGAGATTTCCCACATGTTCCCGGACACCCTGTATATAACCATTATATTGCCAATACGAACGTTCCAAATTACAAAAAGTCACCCCGCTATGGGATATGGCTTGGCACCATTGAGTTTGCGCAGTAGGGTGGAAATTTTATCGATCGCGTCAGAGCCGGCCCGACATTATTTGTTTGTTGTTATTCGTCGCCATCTTTGGTTCTGGATGCTTTTTCAAAATTACAGAATAAAAACCGGTTCATCCACATTGTTGTCGATATATTAGTGCTTATAAACTTTCATTACCCAACAATAATTTTTGTAAAGGAGTTTTTAATTTGTGGTGATTCGATTCGCTGTTTGGTAGGTTAGTGACTTGTTTTGTTTAAGAAGAAAGGACACAAGTGCATGGTGCCTTTTTGCAAAAGTCGTGGATCAATACCAGGTATAAAGTATTTCAGGTATGTACCGGGTGGTCAACTAAGAATGGCCGCCGGCATTATCTCAATAGCTGGTAGTGATAGGGCATCCTGGTAAAATTTTTTTTACTAAAAGTGCCCAAGAGAAAATGCTGGAAATTATTTTCTAGTGTGTAAAATTACCGCAAGAGGGCGTTACAGTCATGACCAAGGTTAAAATTATGATTTTCTATGTGTTTCGACTAATTACATATTTCCTAATACTTTTTGTTTCATATAAATTTTCCAATCTAGTAAAATAAAGTGGTTAGGGTGGGAGATTCAATTTAAAAAAAAAAACTACGGTTACTCCGGTTTGGCTTAGCCGATTTTAACAAACTTGGTCTCGTTTAAGAACGCTATATTTACCCTATAAGATGCGCTTTTGTTTTTGGTTTATTGAGTTTTGGCGTCGCCGCTAGATGGCGTTAACGGAAATATAAGCAAATATTAGGCTTTTTCTTAAAAAAGTTAAATGCAATGATATATTTGTTTTAACAGAGAATGGTGATGGAATTAATCCATTCGCCTCGAGTACTAAGGCGAAATATTTTTTAGTATTTTTTACAAGACAATCCTATGGGAATTAATTCTTACTTCAACCTCCGGACATTTCCCCTTTTTTCCCTGTACCCTAATTAGACCCTACGTGGCTACCATTTTTTAAAAACCACCCTAACTACGTTCAGTACATTTTCAAAAATATAACAACCGAAATAGGAATTAAAAAACCCAGTGAGAGTAATCGAACAACTACATATCTTCTAACGACAAAAACGAAGAAGGAAAATAAAGATATGACACTTTGGCTGAAAATTAAGTTAACCAAAACTGTTTTTCACTCGCACGAATATTAATAACCGTCATGATTCTATAAGAAAAATATACATTATGTTGGTATCACTGCTGTTCGGGATTTGTTCAGCGTCTATAGATTCTTGACATTATTTTTTTATAGGAAAATTATACGGGGGGTGTTCAAAATATTAGAGTGGACCGGTAGGGCAATTTTCTCACACTGTAACTTTTTTAGAAAATTTTAGCAAAGTTTTAGACTTGTGTCTCGGATTTTCGTGTTCCAAAAATACCGATTTTTGGATATTTGTTGACGCTACTTGATAAAATATAACTTATGAATAAAATTAAAAAACTGCAACAATTTCTTTAAAAATTCGTATCTTCTTTTAAAAAGCCGATAATGACGTGAACCAAAAAACGTTGCGTCAAGAAAAGGTCACACTTCACGAAACATAACGAAGCGAAATTCTACCGCTCAATTTTTACACAGGGCGTTAAGAAATTAACGGTAAAAAAAGTAACTTGTGTTTCTGTCTGTATAACGATCAACACAGCAGTATTGTTTGAAAACTAAAATTCAGGCTAACATTCCGAGACACGCGTCTACATTTTGCTAAAAATTTCATCAGGATCGGACAGCAATTAAAAAAGTTACAGGACAATACACCTGAGTAACATTATCTTTGTCCGGAATTTATTGTCGGGGAGGATATCCATCGCACAACACGACCCTGCGGAACCCCCCTCCGACACATTACCCAAGATTATAACGGTCTAACTAAACTCCTGGACAAAATTAACGCAACATCATAAATTTCCCATATTTTTTATGCTATTTTTTTTTTCTGAATTTATGATCCGATTTGAATGATTTTTTTTGCATTGTAGGTTGGTTCCTTGACAATGTCATAGTTTTCGCTGTTTATAATAAAAATTTAATTTTCGATTTATACTGGGTTTACTAAAAATGCAATGTTTTTTCCGAAAATTCGTATCACCCTGTGGAGTATATTAGCAACCGAATCATATTGCAGTTGACTTTAAACGGTAGGTCCATCTTTCCCCAACATTTTCGTTTTTGGTTTACTTCATTATCCCTGTTATTAAAGGAGATACGCCGTTTTATAACGTGACATGTTTTTATAGACTTTAATATTCAACACATTCATTTTTAAATGTTTTCAAGTAGGTTTCAAGTTTAAAATACTCGTCGGGCAACTGGGCATACGAAACGAACGTTTAATAAGCAGTTTCCGAACAGTTTTTATCAGTATGGCGAATTTTATTTGACCTTTGTAACTTTAAAACACAACATCTGCTGACACATCGCTTGCAATGTCAGAAAAGGTCCATAGTCTACTTGAAAACATTTAACAATGAATGTGTTGAATATTAAAGTCTATAAAAACATGTCACGTTATAAAACGGCGTATCTCCTTTAATAACAGGGATAATGAAGTAAACCAAAAAAGAAAATGTTGGGGAAAGATGGACCTACCGTTTAAAGTCAACTGCAATATGATTCGGTTGCTAATATACTCCACAGGGTGATACGAATTTTCGGAAAAAACATTGCATTTTTAGTAAACCCAGTATAAATCGAAAATTAAATTTTTATTATAAACAGCGAAAACTATGACATTGTCAAGGAACCAACCTACAATGCAAAAAAAATCATTCAAATCGGATCATAAATTCAGAAAGAAAAATAGCATCAAAAATATGGCAAATTTATGATGTTGCGTTAATTTTGTCCAAGAGTTTATTTCAGATAAAACGACTCTACACCCACGCATATAAATTACCCTGCAAGCGAATGAAAAAACGCCGTAAAAATACAATCATTTGCCTACGAGAATTGAAGCTAAACACTTTTTTTTAGAAGGAGGAATTTATACTGGATACGGAAAAGTTTAATTTCTCTAGCTCCTCGTCCACTTGGCTGTTTCGTAATTCTTGTGTCGTGTAGAGAAATTTGTTCCATTCGTCGTGTCTCGGATGGGCAAAATTCTACAAGAAAAAAATGGGTGTGTTTGTTTTAAACCCTTCGTGCACCCGAACGGCCGGGTTATACACCGAAATTATGAAAAATAATTATTTTTTGGAAAATTTTAATTTTGTAAAAATTATCAAAAAATTTTTTGCATGAAATGTTTAAAATAATACATTACGTATCAAGGGCCGAAAAGAGGCTTTTACGCACGAGTCCGGAAAGCCTCCGACGGCCCGAGATATGTACCGTATTTTTTTTTACAAGTGCTCCGAAGAAACGCTTCAGACAGTTTTCCTGTCTACACGACATGAAAACACTCGCGCATGGAGAATGTAAATATCTATTTATTATTTTTGTCAAATAGGCTCGGTGGCCAAGCGGTATAGCGTACGCCTTGTGATCCGAGAGTCGCGGGTTCAAATCCCGCACTCGGCATCTCTGGATTTATTTATTTTTTTACAAGTGCCCGAGTCTTTGAGGCCATATGAATAAAGAAATTCTTCAGACATTTTTCTTAAACATCTTTGAAAAATTAACTGCCAATTTAATTTATATACCATGTGGGGCAAAAGTCCCGCAACGGCCAAATATCTCCCGAGGGGAAGGTTTTTTAAAAAAATGTTTCGGGCAAATGTTGTATGGCTTTGAAAGAGGAATCGTTTGCATACAAAACCATCTCCCACACCTTCACCCCCTCCTGAGGGGTGGGGGTAACTTGTAAATTTTAAATGGCCAACCCTATTTTTTTTGCTGATTAATATTCTCTAAGAAAAAACAAGAAACTTTTATCCGAAAAATTTTTTTTAAAAAGACGAATTTCGCGATTGACCCAACGAACAAAATTTGGATATTCCAAAATATTCCGACTCTTTTACGCGAAAATGACGGGGTTTTCAGAAAAATTACAAGAGGTAAAAAAGGCTTAGCTTTACCTCTTGTAATTTTTCTGAAAACCCCGTCATTTTCGCGTAAAAGAGTCGGAATATTTTGGAATATCCAAATTTTGTTCGTTGGGTCAATCGCGAAATTCGTCTTTTTAAAAAAAATTTTTCGGACAAAAGTCTCTTGTTTTTTCTTAGAGAATATTAATCAGCAAAAAAAATAGGGTTGGCCATTTAAAATTTACAAGTTACCCCCGCCCCTCAGGAGGGGGTGAAGGGTGGGAGATGGTTTTGTATGCAAATGATTCCTCTTTCAAAGCTATACAACTTTTGCACGAAACATTTTTTTAAAAAACCTTCCCCTCGGGAGATATTTGGCCGCTGCGGGACTTTTGCCCCACCCAGTATAATCCGCTATTTATTATCGCTTGTAGTATGGCTCTGTGGATAGAGTGTCCGCCTGGCGATCTGAGGGTCGCGGGTTCAAATCCCGCACCGACAATTCTGGTTTTATTTATTTATGAGCACATAGCGACTCGAAGCGGGCGGGAAAAATCTGTCCCGCCCGCTCTCTTGGAAAACGCTACTTTCTGTGAACAAACCCGAACATGCATGAAAAGAGGCACTTTCGGGGCACACGTAAAAAAAAATTATTTTTCAAAATATTTTCCAAAAAATCTTATTTTTATTGCCAAATAATCGTTTTATAGATAACCGAAAAAGCTGTGGAAGACAATAAATTTACCTCTGCAACGTCGTACACATGAATCCTCCCCAAGTTATCGCCCACAGTCACGTGTAACCCGGAGGGCGTCCACGACACCTTGTTAAGAGCGGGCATACCCTCGACGGTGACGCTGGCCGCGGGCACCTCCGTGTCCTGGTTCAAGTTCCACAGGTCAAGGCGGCCGCTGCAATCGACGGCGGCGAAAAGGGCGGGGTGAACGGGAGACCATTTGACGTCCAACACGTAGTCGCCGTTGTCGTCGAAGGAGTATATCGGTTTCGTATCCTATAAGGAGCATTATCATTAAGCGACTCAATCGTTTTTTAACGTACGATTGATTACCTTCAAACTCCACAATTTGATAGTCCAATCGAAGGACGACGTCAAGAACATGTGAGAAAAATCGATGCCGCCCTGCACCGCGTTCACGCTGATCCCCGTTATCGGCCCCTGATGTCCGTCGTAGGTTTCGGTGATTCCGGCCTTGGCGCCGTGTCGACACGCCGCATAAGCGGCACCTGATGGAGCAAAAATAGTTTTCCAGTAAAAAAGCCAAGCGGCAACACCGTCGTACCAGGTTGATACCGCCTCGTGGGCAATCGTAAACTTACCTTCTTCCGAACCGACGACGAAGTTGTTGACGTCCGAGCTGGGGAAATCCAAGCAGGTGGTCGCGACCGGCTTACTCTGCATCCTGTGCAAATCCAGGATTTCTTGCGGCTGTCCCAACATGTCCAGGGACCACGAGCACATTCTACCGTCCGTGGAAATACTTATCAGGTTATGGGCGTTTTGAGTGCCTACCACTGCCATACAGTAAACTGGATGCTTGAAAGAAAACCGGGGATTAGAATGTGATTTTATAGAAGCGCGAAGAAAAAAACGACCGTGGGAGTTCGTTTTTGAATGATTCTGTTAATTTTGGACCGTTCTCGGTTTTGAACAGTCGGAAAATATTTCGAAAGAATCGAACGTTATTATTTCGTCTAAATTTTGAAAACACTGTAGATCGAAACGCTCCCGATTATTTTATATCGCAGTCGTGCCGTTTTGAAACATTTTATTTTTTGATCCGTCCCGATATACAGGGTGTTAGGAAATGACGTATTATATTTAAACCGGCAATTCCTGAGATGAAGACAAATTGAAGAAAAATACCCATAAATGGCGCTTTCAATTCATTCAGCGGTAAAGATGACCCGACGTCAAACCAGAAAAACACCTGTGTGGCACTGCGATACATGTAAGCAATCAAGGAATTCTGGCCGGTGTTGTCATATGTACACCTTAAACTCTTTAGACAAAAAATTATAATTTTAACAATTTTCCATTCTGTAATACCTTTTTGTACAATTAATTGAAGAACATTTACGACGGACTATGTTTTAAACAACCCGAAAAAACATATGGAATAGTAATAGCCACGTACGTCACTAGGTAAAATGCCAATGACCTCTTAACGCCTTACATCGGCTGAGCGAAGTAGTTTCATATAGCGCCGCACGCTTGCGGTCTGTTAGTTGAAGACCAACCAGCGGCCGGATACGTTGTGTCTCGTCGATCACCAACACACTCTCAACAATCCGCTCTGTTTTTTCAGTTTACGCGTGTATCTTGCCCGTCCATAAATAATCTTTGAATATTGTTTTTATTGACGCGTTTCTTCTGAACGTCAAATTTGGTCGCGTGTAATAAAATCTAATAATCTGTGGTATAATCTGTATTATTGTATTTTCAAAAGCTAGCTATCGGTTCTGTTTCACTATTACTGTGTGTACATAAAGTGTTTCCAGGAGTGTTCCCATGAAAAAGAAAAAAAAAGATTGTGTTTGTGCCTGGATTTCCTCGCTCTTTAGGTATAAGGATAAATACAAGTAGGTAGAAAATAATTAATTTTTATAATTTTATATGGAATTTCAGTTTTACATTAACTTTGGCAACATTGCCATTGGCTCTGGGTGAAATGTTGTACAGTAGCGCGGACTGACCTGTGAGTAAGAGCGTTTGTTACCCCACTAAAACCACCAATAAAATATGTAGCGCTTCTCTAGGACACCCAAGGAGTCACCCATTTAAATATAATACGTTGTTTCCATAACACCCTGTATATCCTCCTTGAAAAGATTTTTTCTAGTGAAATTCCGAATAAATTTATATTTGGTCACGAAAGTCGGGGGAAGCGGTGTATCCATCGCACTGACGTAGTAATACTTACAGTGTGTGCACTGGCCGATAGAGGCGTCCTTTGGATGGGTGTCCGTTTCTGCACCCTGTTATCCCAGAGGACAATTTGACCGGAATACGTTCCTCCGAGAATCAGATTTGGATGAAACCTAAAAAAATAGATCGTCGCTGTAATACAACGCCGAACAAACCACCTCACTTCAATTCCCAGAATTGAGAATTTCCCTAAATCGACGATTCAGAAGCCTAAAATATATGATTATGCTGCGGCGTTGCCGCTTCTACCGAAAAATCATGATTTCGAACAAGAATATATATGTTCTTTCCTATGCTACTATCTCGCTGTGTTTGTTATCGTACCTTGCAAACGTAGTAGACAGCACGGCGCTCTGACAGTGAAATATATACTCGGGAGTGGTTTTCTTAAATTTGGTATTCCAAACCAGAACCACCCCGTCTGGATCGTTGGGGGACTCCTCGTTGTTGCTATACGACGATAGCAACAGTTCGGGGAACTGAGGGGACCAATCCAAGGAGGTTATCGTTCGATTTTTCGACCACCTGAAACAGTTTTACGTTATATTCGTTTCGCGGGGGCGAACCGGAACAAACCCACCTTTCATCGAAGAACGTCCGGTTGAACGAGATCCTCTGATGGCACTTTTCGTCCAACGCTTCCTCGCCAATTCCGGAATAATCGGTATATATGTTCACAGTCTCGCAGAGAGCCCTCTCCATGAATTTACCCGCCCTGTCGATAAACTTCTGGAAGTCCTCCGAGAGTATTATCATTTGTTTCTCCTCCTCACTAAGTTCCCTAACTGTGTGTATAAATAAAAAAAAAAGAAAATCCGTTATAAATTTTCGTGCATAACTCTTTTCGGTCCCGTAACTTACTTTCTTTAATTTCTTGGTCTTTCTTGGTGTCCTGCTCGACCTGGGTGACCGCCGGCTGCACCTCCTTGACCTGGGGGAGCCCGTGAGGGAGAAAGCCAGGCGGCAGCTTGCTGGCTCCTCCGAAGTGGGGCAGCGAGTTCTCCTCGTCCTCTCCTTGCGGATCATCATACGTCAGAACTAATGGTGAATATATTGCGCGGTCTCTGTGCGCGCAAGCGCAAATGAGGTCACATTCAAACTTATATCGGAAATTGAGAAACTACGTTGGAGAGCCTTGACTGTACATGGCGTGCTAATATTTCAGAGCGCGATTCCTTATGAAAACAATTATATATGGGTCGGATACTTTCTACATGTGGATTCTTTTCTGATTAGGCTGGTCAATTCTACATGAATATGGTCTCAAATATATGGTTTTCACTCTTACATATTGACACGCTATTAAGGACCACCCTGTATAAATTGATATCGACCGGAAAAAGTCTGGAATATGACGTAGGACCTTAAAATTTGATTACAAAACGCAGGTTCTCATTTCCAATCCTTCCTCTCTATCTCTTTCTTTCAGGCACGCCAAATTTCAACCGAATATTTACAAAAAAATACAAAAATTTATTGATATATTGATTTAATTGACGTTTGATCATTAAATTTGACTTCCCACACACCTCCCTGAATCCGCGCTTAAATCTTGGGACAATAGAATTTGAAAAGAGGCATGCGCAGCAATCCTTTAAAGTTTATTTAGATTGTATTAACAAAGAACACTTTGATGTTAGATCACTGATCATTTCAAACCACATATATATATTCATTATATTGCCAATACGAACGTTCCAAAATAGAAAAGTGTCCCCGCTATGGAAGATGGCCTGGTACTATTGAGTTTGCGCAGTAGGGTGGAAATTTTATCGATCGCGTCAGAGCCGGCCCGACATTATTTGTTTGTTGTTATTCGTCGCCATCTTTGGTTCTGGATGCTTTTTCAAATTACAGAATAAAAACCGGTTCATCCACATCGTTGTCGGTATATTAGTGCTTAGAAACTTTCGTTACCTAACAACAATTTTTGTAAAGGAGTTTTTAATTTGGGGTGATTCGCTGTTTGATAGGCTAGTGGCTTGTTTTGTTTAAGATGAAAGGACACAAGTGCATGGTGCTTTTTTGCAAAAGTCGTGGATCAATACCAGCTATAAAGTATTTCAGGTATGTACATATATACGAAAATATTTTGCTTATCACATTATCCGATTTTCCGAACCGAATTTCACTAAAAAGCTTGTAAAAATGGAAAAAAGTGTCACTCGTATACAATATAATATATATGTGGTCACTACCTAACCTTAAAATTAATGTATTTTTAATTTGGTGCATTAGTAGCTGATAATAATTCCCAAAATAGTCAATATCATTTTTTGGTTTAGAAAAAAGTGAGGTTAAGAGACATACGCCGTCGGATGAAAGTTAAAATAAAGCTCATCGTGTCGATTGTTACAAATACTCGGACGGAATTTGGCACCAAAAGTTTACACCAATCAGGGCACCGTCGGATCATCATCATATCGTCAGAAATCGTATGCATGGAACGCAGTCTTAAATCGAGTGAAATTTGCATTAAAAAAGTTGAAATCCGGTCCTGTCGAATGTTTACTTTCAAAAGGAAATTTCCGAACTGCGCAAACTCACTATTACACGTTCGATGCCCATAGCGCGGACCTAATTGCAGATGGTATTAGAGATATAATGGTTATATATATGTGCTTCAAACAGCATGGAAACCGGGAAACATGGCAAATTTGGCGTTTCCGTTTGTTCTGTCCTCTGTAATTTCTGCCAAAAGTCAGCTGGTAGTGTTGAAATTACCAAAAATTCTTCTGGCAATGCGCCTTCGCGAACGGTTTACTATGCATGTCCGCTTTCAAATTTTATTGCCGGCAAAAGTAGAATTATATTACCGACTTGAAACACTATCGTCGTCCCAATATTGTTTTTTTTTGCATAACACAAAAAAAAATTATTCAAAAACCATTCATTCTCCAAATAAACACAATATCAATATAAAAACAAACACTGAAGCGGCAATATAAACTGGTGAGTATTGTGCGCTAGATAACAACAAAATTAGGACGTTCAGCTGGGCTCGAGTTTGCGAATAAAAACGACACCACGAATTAAAAGAAACGGTTTTAGTATCTTCTACAAAAATGACAAGTTATTTTTATTTTTTCCTATTATTTGAACACCCCGTAGAATAGCCACGGTTCTTAATTAATAAACTGAACATCCCGTGAGATAGTACCTGTTTCCTTAAAATCCCTGTGTGTCATAAATGAATATTCAAAAATGAAACCACGCGTGAACGTGGGAAAAAAACAAAAAAATTTTAAAGCGAGGATACAGGTATTACCGTCTTGTTATTATGGTAAAAACAGACCTACAAGAAAAATTACCGCTTCGACTATTAAGCCGGGCCGGACGAAGCTGTAAAACATTTAATAGTAGGTCCGTCTTTCCAATACTATAAAGTGCAAAAAAAAATGTCAAAATGGCATATTAAAAACACAATAACAGCGTTTGAAGCGTGTGTAAGAGGGATTTTCAATTTTAAGGACGGTAAGGAGAGTGAGAGAGAAAGACAAACGGAAAAGGAGAGTCAACATGCTAAAAAATAAATTAACTATATATCCCCATGTATGGTTAGTTCAGCCAAAGCATGCACAACAACATGACACATAATTTTTAGTGAGATTTGTGTTAAAATATGTCCTAAGTGGTCACAAAACGACAAACAGATAGCATCAAATATCTGGGAAAGCGATGAGATGGGACTGCATTGCGATGATGTCGAGCACGGTATTATTTTTAGAGTAAAAACTAAAAACCCTATTGGGTAGATTCTGCAACGAAATTTATCCCGATATAGCCCTCCAGAGTCGTATGCATGTAACAACTAGCTGGCGCATCTACAGGGTGTGTCATAATGACGCGTATTACATATAAATTGTTGGAAAAAAAAAATAATCATTATCAATATTTAAATTTAATTCTTTTAATCTGACGACAAAAACGCAAAAGACCGTTTTCATGCAGAATTGTCCAGGCTAATAAGAAAAAAATATCCGCATGGAAAAATATCACTGGTGTACCACTTGTTTTGTAAAAAATACTGGCGGACATGTTTGCAGGGACGCCACTGGTGGGTCGATTTTTAAACTTTTATAACGAAAATATGTGGTTTTATATCCTATTAACATATACCAAAATTGAAATTAATATCTAAAGTGCTGTCGGAGATATCCAAAAATATATTGGCACGTCATTGAGAAACACCCTGTATTGCACGGCCTTAAGGAGCACTCTGTATAACAGTTATATTCATCCTAAGAGCACTATAAGTAGTTTACCACTGTAAAATCGGTTACATATTAATCGTCAATAAAATTGTATTTTCCTCAATAAAATAGTATTTTTGTCAATAAAAGTATTTTTTCGGCAATAAAAAAGTCTATTTTGGTCAGTAAAAGCGTATTCTCGTCAATAAAAGCGTCTTTTCGTCAATAAAAGTGACTTTTCGTGAATAAAAAAGTGCGTTTTCATTAATAAAAGTGGCTTCTCGTTAATAAAATTGTATTTTCCTCAATAAAATGGTATTTTTGTCAATAAAAGTGTTTTTTCGGCAATAAGAAAGTGCATTTTGGTGAGTAAAAGTGTCTTCTCGTCAAAAAAAGTGACTTTTAGTGAATAAAAAGTGCCTTTTGGTTAATAAAAGTGTCTTCTCGTTAATAAAATTGTATTTAACTCAATAAAATGGTATTTTTGTCAATATAAGTGTTTTTTCGGCAATGAAAAAGTGTATTTTGGTCAGTAAAAGCGTATTCTCTTCAATAAAAGAGTCTTTTTGTCAATAAAAATGACGTTTCGTGAATAAAAAGTACCTTTCGTTAATAAAAGTGTCTTATCGTTAATAAAATTATATTTTTCTCAATAAAATGGTATTTTTGTCAATAAAAGTGTTTTTGCGGCAATAAAAAAGTGTATTTTGGTCAGTAAAAGCGTCCTCTCGTCAATAAAAGCGTCTCGTCGTCAATAAAAGCGTCCTTTCGTCAATAAAAGGGACTTTTCGTGAATAAAAACGTGCCTTTTCGTTAATAAAAGTGTCTTTCGTTAATAAAAGTGTATTTTCCTCAATAAAATGATATTTTTGTCAATAAAAGTGTTTTTTCGGCAATAAAAAGTGTATTGTGGCCAGTAAAAACGTCTTCTCGTCAATAAAAGCGTCTTTACGCCAAGAGTATAATGCAAATGATGAATAATAGTGTAAATGTAAACGATGTAAGCGGCCAGTGTTACTACGCAAGCACTGAAGTCCCAGTTAAACACGAAACAAACACCAAGTTCGGTCAAAAAACCTAAGCTAGGATGCGTAACATTAGCCACCTACCTGTGAACTCATCCTCCCACTCTAAACCGGGGTTTAGGTTGTATTCGTCTGCCGTGAGGTGGGAGTAAAACAGAAACAGTTCAGATTAGGATTCGAAAATCATTCGTTAGATTTTGCGTTTTAAGAAAAATCGTAAAAAGTTTCGATTTTAATTTAGTGAAAAGAAAAATAAAAATAAGTTCTTTCGTTTGCGTGCAAAGGCACAAGCGTACCCATAACGGCATTGAAATTACCTTAGGGTAAAAAAATATAGTCTATTTAATTCTCATTTCTTCAAATTGCGAGTGTTTCTCGCGTATTTAACGAAATTACAAAATTTTGTTTCAAAAATATACAAGAAATGATCCCCTTGTGTGGTGTAAGTACGATTATTAACAAAATTTCCAAAAAAATATTTTATTTAATATTAAATAAATATAGTTAGAGAGACAGTGACAATTGGGGGTCCGTGAAGTGGAATATCAGTAATTTGGTTTTTCGTGGAGTTTAGGTCCCCCTCTACAACTTTTATATCTGATGCGATGCCGTAGAGCGTTGCTGAGAGGCGCTGTATCGCTTTAGATAGGAACTTCTCAATAAAATTATATCGAGCCATGTCTGAAATAGTACATTACGTACCGAGGGCAGTAAGAAGGCCTTTACGGACGAGAGCGGGGAGGCAACGCTCGAGTCCGTAAAGGCCTTCACTGCCCGAGGTTCGTACCGTACTTTTTGTCAAAAGTGCGCCGAGTCCTTCTGCCACTAAAAAGAGTGTTGGTCGTGAAACCAAGCACTGGGCGACGATAGCGCTTCTCGCTCTCCCGTGTGTTTGTGTGTGCTTCCAGCGTGAACGCGAGAGGGCTGTAATGAAAACATTACAGCCCTGTTTCTAGGTATATTACAGCCCTGTCTCCGAGAGGCTTGAAAAGAGCTACTTACGGTCACGATAAGAGGTCGCGTAAGAGGCGCTTACGGCGCACGTATGACAAAAATGAATTTACAGCATCCGCGTGATCCCCAAAGTCACCGGAAACACATTTTCTGATAACTCAACCCTTGCATATACTTTTCCGAGCGTGTCAAAAAGAAATGAATATTTACAAAAAAGAAAAAAAGCGAATTTGAAGTTGAAACTTTCTAGAACGGAACATTATAATTATGTTAAAGATAATGTGAAAATTTTTTTGTCGTTCCAGGTCTCGCCATTTCATTATTGGAATTTCTTAAAAATCTCCTCGTAGGAAATTCGGAAAACGATCGTGACATGTCAGAAAATTGTCACTCTACCATTCCTTGACATCCAAATTGTGGATTGCTAGGCGGAATTCTGACAATATTACGCAGATATACCGGCAGGCAGATATCGTTCAGTTGTATGACGGGAAAAATGATAACTGGTGATTAAGACAAGCAAGACACGACTCACTAAAGCTTTCTCGTCCTCTGAATCGATGGGATGGGTTTCAAACCCCCTTCCCCAAACCGTGTTATGTAATTGTAATTGTATAATTTAAGAAAATATTACAATTCTGACGCTGTTTCGCGCACGGGAAGCAATTGGCGTGGAACAAGTGGACTTTACGATAAAATACCTCACTTTCGCAATATTATTTTTTTCTGATAATTTTTTACGAGTCATCTCCATGACAATACGACGGACGAGTCCGGAAAAGCCTCCGACGGCCCGAGATATGTACCGTATTTTTTTTTACAAGTGCTCCGAAGCTTTGGTGCCAAATAAATAAAGAAATTCTTCAGACAGTTTTCCTGTCTACATGACACGAAAACACTCGCGCATGGAGAATGTAAATATCTATTTATTATTTTTGACAAATAGGCTCGGTGGCCTAGTGGTATAGCGTACGCCTTGTGATCCGAGAGTCACGGGTTCAAATCCCGCACTCGGCATCTCTGGTTTTATTTATTTTTTTACAAGTGCCCGAGTCTTTGAGGCCATATAAATAAAGAAATTCTTCAGACATTTTTCTAAAACATCTTTGAAAAATTAACTGCCAATTTAATTTATATATAATCCGCTATTTATTATCGCTTGTAGTATGGCTCGGTGGGTAGAGTGTCCGCCTGGCGATCTGAGGGTCGCGGGTTCAAATCCCGCACCGACAATTCTGGTTTTATTTATTTATGAGCACATGGTGACTCGAAGCGGGCGGGAAAAATCTTTCCCGACCGCTTCGATACTTTCCCGCCCGCTCTCTTGGAAAAAGTCACTTTCGGTGAAGAGAACATGCATGAAAAGAGGCACTTTCGGGGCACATGTAAAAAAAATTAATTTTCAGACATGGCTCGATATAATTTTGAATTGATTGAGAATTTCCTATCTAAAGCGGTACAGCGCCTCTCAGCAACGCTCTACGGCATTTCATCAGACATAAAAGTTGTAGAGGGGAACCTAAACTCCACGAAAAACCAAATTAATGATATTCCACTTCACGGCCCCCCTATTGTCACCGTCTCTCTAACTCGGACGATAACCAGTAAGGAATTTAAACCATCTATCTCTAAACGCATTGACCCTGATCTGATGACACCATATAACTTATTTTTATTTTCGCAACAATTTACAAACAAACAAAAAAATTGTCCACAAATGATGGCTTCAAAAATACATTGCCGCAGAACAAGCACATCTAACCAAATAAAGAAAAAAAAATGTTATAAAGCCAAAAAGGGACGATTAATCGATTTAATCTCACATGCTGTTAGTCGGTTAATATCGTGAATAAAATCTGCGAGTTTTTTTTAAAGATCATTTTGCAAATTTAGAGGAATTTTCGGCAAAAATTACTAGGTTTGTTCGAAGAGCGGTCGGAAATAGTTCCAGGCGTTCACAGACCAAAAATTTGGTATTCGTAGGCATAATGTATCGATTGCCAACTTATTTGCAACCGTTCTGGTACGAAATTGTGGGTTTGGATTCTGCGCATGTTTGGGTCACCAACAATTATAACCATGCCGAATTACAGCTCTCTACGATATACGCTCCATGGGCTAAAGGGCTGTGACCGACACCGAGATGATCCCATTAGTGTTCATTCATTTGAATTTTAATGTCAAACACTACAGACCTAAAGTGTTTATTAAGTTCAAGTGCGATATTAATGCGCCTTCCCCTAAATTTGCAAAAATAATACACCGTGGGCCAAAATAACAGTAAAATAGTACTTTTCCTTTAATCATTATTAAAATCGGTGAAAAATAGCAAAACGATTTTGCTTCAAAAAGATGCTACTATATTTTGGCTCGCAGTGTACATTCATATCTGAAAAAAAGGAGAAAAAACATTGCAAAATATACAAGCCAATATTAAACAAACTGATCCCCCGAATAAAACGAACACAACGCACCCAAGTGTCCCAAATAAAATAAAAATCAAGCGAGGAACCTTTTATACACAGTGTGCACTAAAATGTGATACGGACAAAATAAACAAAGGAGACAATGGAGTAAAAGTAAAGGAAAGTGTAAGGCAACAATGGCGGCCAGCGAAAAACAAAAAAAAAACATTTATATATAGGGTGTTTTCTATGTACGGGAACGTACTTAAGAACTACCCTGTATATATACAAAGTCGTTCATGGTGAGCGACCTATTAAAAGAAAGATCTCGGGAACTAAACCAGATATTTATTTAAAATATTGGTATTCGCTATAAAATATGCCGATATTTTCCGGTTATACCGGAAATTAGGCTTAACATTGTTATTTTAAATAGAATACCCTGTATACAGGGTGTCCGCTAATTAATGGTACATGGAAAAACCACATACTCTTTACGTAAAAATACTAGGATTTAATTTTATTATACTGACCTATATCCGAAAGTTGATATTAACTGAGATACAGGGTGTTCAAGTTAAAACTTCATTTTTTTTTTCTTCTAATAACTGTGAGAAAGAAACTAACGTTCTTTTACAAAATTTGGCAATTATGGTTTTTTTACGACGAGAAACTGATTTTTTATGAAATTTTAATGTAAAATGTAGGGGGCGCTCTCTGCGACATTAGTTGCACATTTATTAGGTCATACCCTTTTTGTGCCTCAGTGTATTTAAGTTTTTAATGAAAATAATACTTTTCTTATATTTATTACGTAAAAAAGGTATACTAAGTTCAGGTCGCCCAGAGTTACCGTTTCGGAGATATTTGCATTTAAATTGTTTAGTGCCCAATTACTATTAATTTGCAAACAAAATATTTTTCTTAAAGTAACTTATGAGAAAACAAATAAAATTTAGAGATGCAGTTGCTATGACGCCTCCCTGTTGTTATTTGCTTGTTGATTATTGTAAGATAGCTTTGTCAGAAAATGGTTCAATTTTGAGTTTATCGTAAGTTTGTGTTTTCATTGCTGTTTGTATCTTTCCACACGATATTTTCTAGGGTCAAAGCTATTTTAAGTAAAGTAAGTTAAAGAACAATCCAATTGTTGCATTTATTATTCCCAATTACCATTACTAGAACATTAATTATCGTGTAAAAGTTAATTGGTAAGACGTAACAAAATATTATTTGCTTGCCTGAGCTAACGCACTAAACAATTTAAATGCAAATATCCCCGAAACGGTAACTGTGGGCGACCCGAACTTAGTATACCTTTGTGTTACGTAATAAATATGAGAAAAGGATTAGTTTCATTAAAAACTTAAATACACTGAGGCACAAAAAGTTATGACATTATGAATGTGCGAAAAATGCCGCAGACACTGTAAATTAAAATTTCACAAAGAAATCAATTTCTTGTCCTAAAAAAACCATAATTGCCAAATTTTGCAAAACGGTAGTTTCTCTCAAAGTTATTAGAGAAAAACAAAAATTAGTTTTAACTTTAACACCGTGAATCTCAGTTAATATCAACTTTCGGATATAGGTAAGTATAATTAAATCCTAATATTTTTACGTAAGGAGTCTGTGGTTTCTCCATGTACCATTAATTAGCGGACACCCTGTATATGTCTTGCAAAAGAATAGATTTTTCTCTATGCCAAAATTCGAACGTATTGATATGTGTTTTCGCTGACCAATGTAAACGAATAAATATTGAAAGAAAAAAACGCTGGGAATCTATCAGAAAGTGTAAAAATCGTCTATTTCGGCACAAGCAACAAAAATAACGGCCGGCAAAACTTGCGAAATCTATAAACTTACCGTAATAGTCTGCAGCATGAGCTGAAGGAATTAAAAAAAAAAGAAAAACTTAAGTTAGATTAACTTATAATTTACCTAAATCTAGGTTTAATCTAAATTATCTTCCTTAGGGCTAATTTTTAAATATTATTATGCAGGGTCTCGATTCGAAAACTTCCCACCCCTTAATATCTCGTTTCCAGTGAAGAAAGACAAGTCAATTTCATTCTGACGGGAGACGCTTTTAAAGAATATTTGCCAGCGTCGAGGTTTAACCCCTTGTAGATGTTACCCATAACATCTTATATGGGAAGGCGAATCAAGTTGCACATCATTTTAAAGGTTCATGGCAAAGAATTGGACAGGGTGTCATCTAGAGTGACTACCTACAGGCCCCTAACATTCTACCGAGAGGAGTGAAAAGTAAGGTCTAATAATTGCGTAAAACTACTATTCAAACGATGATAAATTAGGTATTATTGAAAAAGAGTTGCTCATTGCTGTGCCCCCTTCCCATTTAAGATTTCAAGGGTACAGGGTCCCTTCCAGGGACCACGAAGGCTGCAAATATCCGTCCCCCTTCGCAATAAAATTGACGTGGCTTTCCCATACTTACTATTATTTACCGCAAACGAGATATTGAAGAGTGGGACGTTTTCAATTTGACACCCTGTACATTTTCTGTTGGTAATTCAACGACAATAAAAAAAGGTGAATGATGTACCTACTCATATAAAACTTTACCTAATAACTATTGCAATATAATAGATGGGAGTAAACTATCTTATCCAAAAAATAGTAAAAATTAATAAAAAAGAGTTTAAACTATTACATAACCATGAAAAGAACATTATAATGCGTACTCCGACAGTCGCCACTCAACGACTTCACAGTCTAAAGGTCAATTAAGTCCATTAGTCTTATAAATGCCATTTAGACTGTGAGGTACCTATAAGGACGATTATTGTACAACGTAAGTCGAAGACAACATTGAAAAAAAAGCTACAACCTAATAAGCTGGAATGGGAATAAAAATTTCGACTTGTTTATGCAATTTGGGAATATTAACGATTTAGAAAGTTAGTGTTAGGTTTAGGTACACCAAGCAATATATTAAAATAACCATTTTTTCAAAATCTGTTTGATGGAAGGTATAGATTTCAAGAAAATTGCGAAAAACAAATTATTGGGCTACCATTTATACAGGGTGTTCCTTAATGACGTGCTAATATTTCAGGGTGTGATTCCTTAGGTCATTTTAAAAAGAAAAGTTCATATGAACATATGTCCGCAAAGGCTTAAATTTTTCGCTACAGGGTGTTGAATTTTAATTTTTTAAATGGTTATTTTTTAATATCTCCGAAAGTACTTTAGATATTATTTTCAATTTCGGTATGTGTTAATAGGATATAGAACCACAAATTTTAGTTAGAAAAGTTATTCAATTGTTCCACCAGTGGCGTCCCTGCAAGCATGTCCTCTGATATTTTTTACAAAAAACATGGTACGCCACTGATATTTTTCCATGTGGATATTTTTCTGATTAACCTGGTCAATTCTACATGAAAACGGTCTCTTGAGTTTTTCTCGTCAGATGCACCGTTCTTGATTAAAACCACTAAATTCATATTGAAACTCAGTATTATTAACATTGATAAAATAATTAATGATAAATTTTGTTATATAAAAATTGTTGGAGTGGGCAATTTGATGCGAAGACGGGCGGAAGCATGCCTTTTAAGTCAAGATGCCCATTTCCAACAATTTTTATGAAACAAAATTTATCATTAATTATTTTATCAATGTTAGTAATAATGAGTTTCAATATGAATTTAGTGGTTTTAATCAAGAACGGTGCGTCTGACGAGAAAAACTCAAGAAACCGTTTTCATGTAGAATTGACCAGGCTAATCAGAAAAAATATCCAGTGGCGTACCATATTTTTTGTAAAAAATATCAGAGGACATATTGCATGCAGGGACGCCACTGGTGGAACAATTGAATAACTTCTCTAACTAAAATTTGTGGTTCTATATCCTATTAATACACACCAAAATTGAAAATAATATCTCAAGTACTTTCGGAGTTATTAAAAAATAACTATTTAAAAAATAAAAAAAAGCCGTTTCGGACATATTATGTTCATATGAACTTTTCTTTATAAAATGATCTAAGGAATCACACCCTGAAATATTAGCACGTCATTAAGGAACACCCTGTATACAATAATATTGATTATAGTTTCAGAGCTAGTAACGATCGACTTTATAGTGTTTATTATTAAGGCTAAAATGGGCCCCAAATGGAAACTTACTACTCTCAGAAGTCTAAGTGACCTCCTAAAGGTATGGTTTCGGTAGAACTGCCAGCAGTAACGTCTGGCAGTTACGACCAGCCGCTAACTGTCGAGTGTTCTCCCTGCAACTGCTGGAAGCCATCGATAGTCGATTATTCCCGTTGAGAAAAGCAGACGTACTGTGTATATACAGTATGTCCACGGATGGGGTTTACAAGAGGACAAATGAACTAAAAATTGAAAGATACGAAAAAAGTCACTCTTAATAAACGTTTTTGCTTGTCTAGAAAATACGATTCATCATAAGAAACTTCAATTTTTTTATACAGGGTGGGTAAAAACTGCAAAAATGTTATTTTGCTTAAGAGTAAACATACTTTATTTTGAAAGATACGAAAAAAAGTCACTCTTAATAAACGTTTTTACTTCTCTAGAAAATACGATTCATCATAAGAAACTTCAATTTTTTTATACAGGGTGGGTAAAAACTGCAAATATGTTATTTTGCTTAAGAGTAAACATACTTTATTTTGAAAGATACGAAAAAAAGTCACTCTTAATAAACGTTTTTGCTTGTCTAGAAAATACGATTCATCATAAGAAACTTCAATTTTTTTATACAGGGTGGGTAAAAACTGCAAAAATGTTATTTTGCTTAAGAGTAAACATACTTTATTTTGAAAGATACGAAAAAAAGTCACTCTTAATAAACGTTTTTACTTCTCTAGAAAATACGATTCATCATAAGAAACTTCAATTTTTTTATACAGGGTGGGTAAAAACTGCAAATATGTTATTTTGCTTAAGAGTAAACATACTTTATTTTGAAAGATACGAAAAAAAGTCACTCTTAATAAACGTTTTTGCTTGTCTAGAAAATACGATTCATCATAAGAAACTTCACTTTTTTTTATACAGGGTGGGTAAAAACTGCAAAAATGTTATTTTGCTTAAGAGTAAACATACTTTATTTGGAAAGATACGAAAAAAACCACTCTTAATGAATGTGTTTTCTACACAACAAACCAGAACAATTCATTAAAAGGTTTACCTATGTAAAAATTATTTCCCAAAAAGTATTCTCTGGCACACCTCTGACTGGTGAACCTAGTCAGTGTGCGATATCCATCCATGACATTATAGGGCCATATTTTTTGATAACACGTGCAATAGATTATCATATTTAGAAATGCTGGATACATTTTTCAATGATGAGCTCGAAAATCTACCATTAAATTTTCGACAAAATATGTATTTTCAGCAAGATGGTTGTCCAGCCCATTTCGCTCGTGAGGTTAGAGAATGGCTTGACCGCAGATTTGGGCCAAGGTAGATTGGCAGGAATGGCCCAGTTTTGTGGTCCCCAAGAAGTCCCGACTTAACCTTGGCCGATATGTTTTTATGGGGCCGTTTAAAACAAATTGTTTTTGCAACCGCAGTACCAAATGATATTGAAGTGCTGAAGGGCAGAATTATCCAGGCAGTCCAATCGATATCTCAGGAAGAAATCAGAGCAATTAGAAAAATGTGTCGAGTATGGGGGTTGGAGTTTTTGAATTATGAAATCGTTATCGTATTCTTTTCATGTTAATAAAAATGTTCGTATTATTATTATTATTATAATTACTTCATTAAATAAAGACATTGACAACAAGTTTCACCTATTCATTATTCAAGCAAAAACCTTTATTAAGAGTGACTTTTTTTCGTATCTTTCACAATAAAGTATGTTTACTCTTAAGCGAAATAACATTTTTGCAGTTTTTACCCACCCTGTATAAAAAAAATTGAAGTTTCTTATGATGAATCGTATTTTCTAGACAAGCAAAAACGTTTATTAAGAGTGACTTTTTTTCGTATCTTTCAATTTTTAGTCCATTTGTCCTCTTGTAAACCCCATCCGTGGACATACTGTATATCTAAATATATTCTCCTATTTCTAAATTTTTACAATCCTTATCTTGACGGTCGTGTAATTGACGAAATTTGCCGACTTCCGAAATGAGCATTTCATCATTCTCCGCTAAAAAAATATTGCTACTCATGGGCGGAACTGAAACGTTTTCGTACACAATCGAATAACAACATTAAAGGCTTTTAGAAGTAAATTTGGTTATAAAATTTGCATGCAGGCAGTCGGGCAGTCACGTCTAGTCTGGTCTCGGAGCAGTAGGTACACAGCAGTCGACTGCTAACCGTGACGTCCCTAGTTTGCTAGTGTAAACCATATATTTTATTTTCCTAAAGACCAGTGCAGGCGTTACTGCCAGCAGTTCTAACGAAATCACAACTTAATTAGAAAACCTGTATAGTCAAAAGTTACCATCTCTGCGTCTACTAAAGAAGAAAGTGCCTATATACAAGGTGGTACATAAAGCGTTAAAATAAGTGCGACGTGCCGTTGCGTACCTTTGCGCGGTCTCCACCAATCCTCCATATAGCCTTTAAGGGGGGATGACGATGCGGAAGAAAATCCTTGTTAGCAATTACGATAGAGAACGGTAATATCGGTAATACAGACGGACGGTCGAATTTTCAAACATGACTAACGAAATGAAAAAGTAATTTTTTTTCCAAACAACGTGTTGCCGAAAGTTATGTTCGTTGCCGATGGCATAAATGCCACTCTAATCACGAAAGTTCACGTACAAAACTTACCCAAAGAGTAGAAAGTATCGGAATACTATGACGGAAAAGTAAGCGCATTATTAGTCTTGTTTCAATATTCAACCTCTACACAATATGGGTTTTAAATACCGAAGCATTGATAAAAGACAAACATTAATGGAATCTCAACGTTTACGGGAATGGAGACTTAAAACTGTGTACAGCATGTACTTAAAGTGGAAAATTCTTACAATTGTATGATTACAAATGTTCAACCCTTAATTATAAGTTTAGGCTTAGCTGAAGATAGTGATAGTGATGCAGAATTAAATTTTGAATAAATTATCAATAGTTTCTTAGAATTTAGTTAATTTTTATTGCACTTGTTATCCTAATAGTTATACTTTTAAATTATATTATTTTCAATTATCATTAATTGTTATCATTATTTTACATTTATTATAGGTACCTAACACTAAAAATACCTATCTATTTATTTGAAATTATAAAAATAAATCATGTGGTGTGGTATACATTTTCAAGCCGGCCCTGATCCCATTTATTGAGCTTTGAAGAGGTTGAGGCGTATACAATAGGGTTTAATCAGATAGTTTATTTATGGCACTAAGAGTCAACGGTATCATTCTGCAACAACTATACTATAAATCTGACTACTACTACTGTCCGGAATTTATTGCCAGGGATTGTAATTATAATTAGTGTTGGGAAAAACCGATGATTTTAATAATCGAGTACACGTGCCTCGATACCAATCAAAAAAACTGCAAAAAATCACCCAAATATGTATTTATTGTTCGCGTTTATTCTTGTGCTTTTTAAAACAAAAAGTATTACCAAGAGTTATTTTTCTTCACATCTTTCTCCATCTACGAGCATAAAATAAGTAGATATTTAAAATGGCTTGTCAAATTATTCCACTTTAAATTATCAGGTGCCCACTGTGTGCCCTTCAAAAATGTAGGCGTAGTTACGCGACTGGCAAAGTAAGAAAATAGGTGATTATTTTTTTAAATTCATGTTTATAGTTACCTAAAAGTTCCTGTTTAAATTTAAGAATGTTTACTTTTGGTTACCAACAAATTTGTCGTGTGTGCCTTTAATTTTTTAATATTTACAATCGGAGAATTAAACTACGCCGCTGGCTAGCCAGTTAAAACAAAACTTTACCAAACTCATGTCGCGATGACTCCACTAAGGCATACTTTTTTATATGCACCTTCTCGTTATGTGCCTTTAAGAAGGACGTATGTCGTGTACTTGCTCAGCGTCAAACTCGAACGTCGCCAATCGGATGGCGCGGCGCGTAGACCGAAGGTCGTTTATCAAGTGACGGGCGATATTTTTCGGTTTTTCGCCGGAATTTATGACTAGAGTATTTCCTATCGAGCCAAAAATTGTTCGAATATACGAGCAGTTTTTTAACTCGATCCCACTACAGCGGTACATTTCCGCCGGCGTCAAGCGAAGCTCGGGTATCGAGTGAAAGATAATAAGTGACGAGCGACGGTTTTCGCCTGAATAGATAACTCGAGCGGTCTTTTTAATAATCGAGCGATGTCGGCTATTTCAATAATCGAACGATCAAGCGGTTTTTCGCTCGAGCGATCACAACACTAATTATAATGCCCTGAAACTCTCAAAACACTTTTTCCAACAATATCCAGTGGCAGAAATAATAATCAACATGATACGAATTTTTTTTATATTTTAGTTAAAGCTTTGAAAGTAACTACAGAAACCCAAAGCACCTACAAGCTACTAAAATCAACTAAACAGAATTTAAAGAACCAAAAACCGCACTGAAAATGGAAATACATAGATCAAGCTACACAAATAAATAAAAATAGCAAATGATTACCATCAATGTAGACTTTAAAGGATAGAATAATTTTTTTGTAATGTAAAGAAAAAAAAATCCTAACATAACATCGCCCTATAGACAGACGACTCAAAGTAGGGGATAAATCAATGCAAAAAAAGAATTACCAACATAAAACCAAACAGTAACAAATAAATTACTAAATATTAATTTTTATAATAAAAGAAAAATAAACCTTACCATCTCTCAATTCGTGGCCAGTAGCGGTCGTTTGGGTTTGTTTCGTGTACAGGACAACTTCTTTAGGTGGAATGCTGGTCGTTTGAACAGGAACCACTGTTAGTTGAGGTATCTTTTTTCTTACTGCTATTACACTAAGGAAATTTGGATTTTTGTCAATTTCAAGACATTCAGAACGTTTTATATTCTTATTTTTATTTTATTTTACACCATTTCACAGTTACAAAATAACCAATTAACAAATGGGTATCACAGACATACATATTAGATAAGTAATAACAATAAGACAACAACAGCAAAAAATATATGTGATAGAAATAAATTTAAAGGTATTATATTAATATATGTGTGCATATTGAGGAGAGTAATTAGATGCCTAAAGAAAACACTAATTTAATCTTATACTGGATAAGCTACAGCTGAAAATGTCAAATTTATGTTGGTGCAGATTGTAAGTATCGCACAATCGATAAATGGGGGAATATTTACAGATATTGGTACGCGCTGGGAATGACGTGTTCTAGGAACAAGAAATTGCAGGTATCTCCATATATATCACTGCATTCCACTCTATTATGCAAGATGTTATGCAAATATTTAAGTTGAGCTTATTGTTAGCAGATAAACCCATGTTTCACGAAAAATGGATATAACTTAACGACTGCAGTAAAAGTACCTGGGGGCCATCCCATTATTTATGACCGTTTGTTATTATTATGTGGAAAGGACCGGATTGTAATAATTATAATTAAATATAGGCACATCAGGTAGGTTAGGTTGCTTAATTTATATTTAAATATCTTTTTGTGGTAAAATTTGTTAGTTTTTGAGGAATGGTTCGAGAATTGTCTTTTACCAAACATTTCTCAGAATAGCGTGATAGTAATGGACAATGCGAGCTATCACAGTCGCCAATTACATAAAGCTGCAAGCTCAAATAATACAAAATTGGAGATTCAGAACTACATGGCGGCGAATGATATATATTTTGAAGAAAGTTATAAAAAAGTGATCTTTTAGAAGTTTTAAAGACATTTTGTATAAAAAAAGTATATGTTTGTGACACATTGGCAGAAGAAATTGGACATACAGTGCTACGGCTCCCACCCTATTATTGCATTTTTAACCCCATAGAGCCTATGTCTAGCAGTTAAAATCACTGGTTAGGTCTGAAAATATTTCTCCGACTTTAAGTTCTAGTGTTGTAGAATTAATACGAAAATGCTTTAATGATATTCCCCCAGGTAGTTGGAAAAATTCAGTCCGTCACGTAATAACTGTAGAAAATTCGTATATTAGTCTGGATCGTATAATTAATCCAATTATAATTAAATTTGATGAGGATAGCGATAGCGAAACAGAACTATCTATAGAATGACATTATAAATGTAAATAAATATGACTAGTAATATTTAAAAAAAATGTTATTTCATTTGATTACATTAATATAATCATATCATTACTTGTTTTCCTTAGTCCGTCCCTTCATACTTCACTTGTTTATTGCCAAGCTCTTGTCGACACAATGGGACCGACCCAGGAAATCTTTAAGTCGTATCCAAATTTCGTGAAACGTACCGTAACTGCTATTATATGAAGATTTGTGTGCCGTCTTTGTATCTTTATAGTTAATTTCCATAATTTACTTTATAAGCCAACAGGAAACTGTAAAAATCAGGGGCAATTTGGACTGGTCATACCATATTAATACTGTTTCCGGGAAACTCAATTCCGTATGTTATGGCATAAGATTAACCAGCAAGTACATGAATGAAAACACACTTAGAATACTGTATTTCGCCAATTTTCAGTCCCTTATGAGTTACGGAATAATTTTTTGGGGGGCACACTCCCACGCTCAGAATTTATTTGTAATACAAAAAAGAGTAATTAGGATTATCAAAAAAATGAAGTACCTAGAGACTTGTAGAACGACTTTTAAGAACAATGGAATCCTAACGGTGTATGGCCTATACATTTACGAATGCCTATTATTTTTCTTTAAAAACAGACAGCTATTTGGTATCTCATCTGAACATAAGTATAATACAAGAACCCAAAATGTAAATTACCCTAGGCATCGTCTAACATTAAGTGAGAGAAGCCCACATTATATGTGTTTGAGATTATTTAATAAGCTTCCCGATAATCTACAGTATACTGGATACAGACAAGACAAGTCCACCCGTGTGAATAATAATTCTCCAAAAAATATCTCTAAAAATACTCTCTCAATGTGTAATGAACTCTTCGTCCAACCAGGAAAGATTACCATATTACATCAAAACATGCAGTGTATGAAAAACAAGTTGGCTGAGCTTGAAATTTTTCTTGAGGTAACTAAACCCACTATATTATGCGTTACAGAGCACTGGTACACCTCTACAGAAATTGAATTTATGAAAGTGGAAAATTACACTGCTTGCGCGACATTCTCAAGATCTAATCAGTCGCATGGGGGTTCTGCCATATTAGTGAGAGACAATGTCCTGGCCAATGTTGCTGAGGAAGATACAGTTAAGGGCAAAGGCCTTGAGGGTGTCATTGAGTGTTCCTCCATCGTAGATAGACCGAATAATTTGTTGGTAATAACTATTTATAGGCCTCCTCAGGGTAACACTGAATCCTTTTTTAACATTTTCACTGACATCTTAAATTACTGTTTTAACTCATTTTACTCCTTCAGAGTCGTACTTTGTGGTGATTTCAACTTTGACCTTCTTCAGAATAATATCACTGTCAATAGATTCAGGGACATCTTAAACAGCTATAATTTCAAACAAACGATATTTGAACCCACGCGTGTAACGCAGCACTCGGCCACAATTATTGACAATATATTTGTAGATTTCGATTGTCCTGGTCACGGTGAGGTTGTCGCCACAGCCCTATCGGACCATCATGCGCAGATTCTTGAGGTGGAGATGCTGCCTTGCTCGGAGCAGGGCCCCATCCTGATCGAGGGACGAATTTTCTCCAAAAACAAGCTTGAGCAACTCAGACAGAATCTGCGGGAGGAGTCCTGGGGGAGGGTGTACCGAGAGGTAGACGTAAACAGCGCATACACTGCCTTCTCTCATGAATTAAAAAGCCTTATAGACCTGCACTTTCCTTTAAAAACAATTAAAAAAAAACATATAAAGACACCAAGTGGTTGGATAACGCAGGGCATCAAAGTATCCTCCAAGCATAAAAATTACCTTTATAGACAAGTGCGACGTGGCGAGATAGCCGTTGAAGTTTATAAACGCTATAGCAAAGTATTTCAGAAAGTAGTTCAGGTAGCTAAACAAATGTCTAATTTAAATTTTCTCTGTACTTCCAAGAACTTAGGAAAAGCAACCTGGACCCTGGTTAAAAAATATACAAACAAAAGCTCTGAGCTATGGCTTCAGAGGGACGGCCTTGAGACTAGTAGAATCCTACCTAGATGGCCGGCAACAATGTGTTGTTGGAGTGGACGGTTCTGGGGTCGGGTTAACCTCTGGCATGCAGTTGGTAAAAAGAGGCGTACCTCAGGGATCAATCCTGGGGCCGCTACTGTACATCCTATACACCAATGAACTGCCTGGGGTGACCGGTCACCACACCGTTCAGTACGCTGACGATACAACGCTCATCTTTAACCCGGAGGAAGCCTCCGATGTGGACACTGAGGTGGCTCAGGCTATGATCCTGCTGAAGACATGGTTTGATTCAAATAATCTTATCCTAAATATTAATAAAACACAGTTATTAAGGTTTTCTTATCAAAATTCTGGGGAAGCAGTGAATCTCATTTTGAATGGCTCCACATTTAAAACCGTCAATTCAGCTGTGTTTCTTGGGGTGACTATTGACTCTAGACTCGATTGGAAGGAGGACATCGACGTCCTGGCTGGGAAAATATCCCAGTTCTCGTTTGCACTCAGTGTATTGTCTAGAAACACGGGGACAGCTGTGGCCCTTACGGCATATCACGCTTATGTCCACTCCAGAATTCGGTATGGGGTTTTGTTCTGGGGCGGCAGTGTTGATGCCTCTAGAATTGCGATTCTGCAGAAGGCGTGTCTGCGCAGGATCTTTTGCATGGGACAGATGGACAGCTGTCGACCGGTTTTCCGCAGGTGGAGCATCCTCACTGTGATTGGGACATACATTTATGAATGTGTACTTTTCTTCAAATTAAATGAAAACTTATTTGAGGAGACACACAGAGGACATATTCACCTCACCAGAGGCAGACACGATCCTCTGACTCCAAGATATAATTATACCTACTTGCAAAAAAATGTTCATTACATGATAATAAAGATAGTCAGCAAGTTACCTAATTATATTAAAAACAATAATATTGCTAAACTTCGACCCCTACTCAAACACTTCCTTACCTCTAAGGCCTACTATACGATGGAGGAGTTCTTCAGTGATGTGAACATGTAATGACTGAGTATTCTCAGTCAATTTCAAAGTTTTGTCATGACTTATTTCACGTTGAGCCAAATATTGTAAAAGAGTCCGTCCTTGATCTTGTAAAATTTCTGTCTTTTATTTTATTTAATTTTGTTATGTATTTGTCTGTATCTTTAGTACCTTTAGTCCTATTCTTAAAGAATGACATGTTCTATGCTTTGTTGTATTTTTATTAGAACTAATAAAGAGATTGATTGATTGATTGAATACAGACCGAGAAGAAGTTCAAGCAAAAAATAAAAAATTTATTGATTAGTCTGGAACCATATAGTGTGGACGAGTTTCTGGACATGTAGGGTTTTGGTTTTGAATAGTTCTGAAATTAAATGTTGCGAGGTATAACTTACTAATGTAGGAATTGTAACTTTGTGATTAATGACGTAACCTCAGTGGCGTGTGTATTGTATACATATGTCATGTGAGATTTAATTTGATAAATAAATAAATAAATAAATGTATTCAATCCTTAAAAAGTTACATTACATAAATTGACAGCAGTTTCATTGGTTAGTCCCTCTACACCTGACAATAATAATAATATTTTAATATAAGAAACCATGAGTTATTGTTAATTATTTTTAACTACAGGTGTTCTAACATCCCAAGATCTTGTTGCATCTCTGCATCTGACTGAAACTATTGATTGACATGCTATTAGAAGAGCTATTATTAGATCCTACTTTGGATACATGTACCTGACTACTTGTTTAATAATAATTTATAATGGGAGAATATGTTTACCAAAGTGATACTCAAAACCTTATGCTAATAAACCATAGGTAACCTTAAACTTATAACTTCTGGAAACAAGTTCGGTCTGAATTGCACTTTGAAGTTCAAATCTAGGTACTTACTTGTTTGGTAAATTATTTTTAAGCATAGATGTTTCGGGTGTATGATCTCTGCTAGCATCAGGCGTTAAACTATCTTCACCAGATGTGATGGAGACTTGTGTAATGGGGTCCACCCCCAGTTCTATAAAAATATCATTCAGCTGCTTACTGTCGCCCCCTGCGTTCAGATGCACCCTATCCGTGGCCTCTTTAAAGTCCTTCTGTTCTTTCTCTCGTCTTCGCCTCTCTTTTTCTTCCCGTAAAGCTTGCAGCTTCGCCTTTTTACGTTCAATTTCAGCCCTACGGTCGGACATGGTTGGTTTCGGCCTATCTGCAAGAAGTTCCATGGTTTTATCACTAATTTCTATAAGTTTCCATGCAGATTTTTTTGCAAAGAGTTGGGAGTGAAAGAAAATGAGTCACTCGCAGCGAGGAAAAACAAATAAAATGGCATTGGACCTGCGTTATTGGGAAAATCAATGTGAAGCGGAGTAAAGGAAAAGCCCAGTGCCGGAGTTAAGCGGCAAGTTTCCGCTTTATAAGCCCGGATTTTCATTTAAATTAGAAAAATATCCTGGAGAGTACGTCACTTTGCAGTACCGTTATTTAACTTGTGTGGTAAAAAGGCCTTGCTTGGAAGTAAATATAAAATGATAGACGACTTACCTGACTAAATTATAACAAGGAAAATTCAGGGAATCTATTGCACTATATTAAATCAACAGGGAAAAGCTAACTTTTGAATTATTTTCGTGGGAAGATCGTCTATTTTACAACGCCCGATACAACACCGCCGACCATCTTTCTTTCACTGATGACGTAATGACGTTTGTCTTTTGACTTTGACAGATTGAAAAAAATTTAATTTGCACTGCTCTAATTTAAGTTAAAATTACATGTTTTAATGACATGTCTATGCTCTGATCCAAAGAAGTTGTCTTTAATTTAATTCATGTGTATGCGAATTAATTAAAACGGAAATACCCGCTGTTGACGTTATACTGACGACAAGGTGGTATTGATGATGGTTATATATCAATCATATATCAATCAGTAGCACCTATCATTCCTCTGTCTAGACGGATTTAAAACAGTTTCCTGTAATTCCCCGTTATGTGTTGTCGGTTGGCGCCATTTTGTGACGTACATTAAGTGACGCTTGTTTGAATGTTTGTGCTAGATTTTTAAAAAATTTCATGTTGTTTAATCAGTATTTATCAGAAATACCGGACATTTCTTATCATTAATTAATAAAAAACCAATGACAATTGTGTTAAATATGAAAGAAAACAAGCTCTATTTATAGCAGTCGCCTTCCTTGAAGCTAAAACGCAATTCGAAGCCGGAACATTTTACATATGAAAAATTCTCCTGAACTGTTGCCCCAGAGAGGTCAAGACCGCGTTAATTACAAGTACAAGATAAGCGACATTCATCGGAACGAGAATCTTTATCGGCATAATGACTTCCATTCTAAGAAAGAATTTAAATAAAGTGAGGTTATGTTAGTAACACATTCTTTTAGTTCAAGTAGTGTAAGTGCAGGTTCTCGACGCGTTTCAATCTCGGCAAAACATATTCTTACAATGCCTGGTAGCTACAAGGTATATTTACTGACTTATTTAAGTACTTAATGCCAAGTTTCTTATGATATAGCCATTGATTTCCAGGAGGCCATAGCCACATTGAATAGCCTGCAGAGTAATGTAGAGTACATTAAACAAGCTAAAATTAAGAATAACCAAGAGAACAACATGTCAGAAATGGGGAAATTTCTTACCAGGTTAGTAAAATTCACATTATCTATCTTAAAATGTAAGAAAAACTATTACTCTCACTACTTGGTTATTTGATCGAATATTTTTTCTTGCATTGTCTGAGCAGACGCTCTGTTAAATTTAACTTTAGCTAGTATTTCTTCCCAAGATCTGGCATGTCTTTAGACCAACTGGATACCTTACCAGTAATTCATGTAGCCGGTACCAATGGAAAAGGCACTACATGTTTGTATTGTGACAGTATTCTACGTGCCCATGGCTACAAAACGGGCTTCTTTTCTTCACCACATTTGGTCGAGGTACGGGAAAGGATTAGGTTGAATGGTATGCCGATATCTCAGGATAAGTTCGCCGAACATTTCTGGCAGATACATAGTAGATTGGACGCAGGAAAGGTCTGTAACATGTAATTTTGTAATGTATCCTCGTGGGACCATAGGGTGTGTTGGAATTTTTTTTCTATTTTAGAGTGGGCCATACGATATGCCACTGTATTTTCGATTTTTGACTATAATGGCGCTACATATATTTTACGCGGAAAAAGTAGACGTGGCAATTTTAGAGGTTGGAATTGGAGGTGAATATGATTGTACTAATATAGTCAGGTACTTAGTTGTCCAGTTATAGTAGAAAACATATGTTATTGTTCTGTTCTTGGTACTCTTACTTACAACAAATTATTGACCCATTTCCAAGTGCATGTTGTCGACTTTTAGGAACACTTTAGTGGCTGGTATTACTCCTCTAGACATAGAACATACTTCATTACTGGGCGACTCTCTGGAGTCCATTGCGTGGAATAAGTCTGGGATTATCAAATCGGGTGCTCAAGTGTTCGCTGCACCCCAGCCCGAGTCTGCTTTACAGGTTTTAAGGCAGAGAAGTTTGGAGAAAAATGTAGGTAAAATATTGTCCATGTGTGTCCTTTGTTACGGCTGGTTATGGAAACTGCAGGTAGGGTCTAATAAGAATCTTTTCTAGTGTACATTGAATGTAGTTAAGGACTTCTATTCGGACCGTAACAACTCGAAAATACCGCCTCATGTTCAGATGACCAACGCAAGCTTAGCTCTGGCTCTAAGCAAATCTTTTATAAATCTTAGTAAGTATTTATGAAATATGTGACTCATTTCTTTGTCTATAAGACATTAGTTAATTAAATAATAATAACATTCTGTGTGTTTACTTATACGTAGGATTTATTATGAATTTTTAGGGCATAAAATCCATGATAATAATAATGTAATCGCCAAAGAATTCGATTTAGATGTTGCTAATAAATCTATAGAAGCATCGAGGTGGCCGGGCAGATATGAAGTGATTCCTAGAAGAAATTCAGTGTAAGTTATTTAATTAACTTGCTTCCTTTTTTTAAATGGATAATATGTGAAGCACCGCCCTCGTAATTTTGTCAATATTTTATTTAAATTTCTGGCTTGAAGAGTGAAATAACACAAATACAGGGTGTTATGGAAATGACGTATTATATTTAAATGGGTGACTCCTGGGGTGTCCTTAAATCGAACGTTTAAAGAGTGGGGTAATTCACCCCTAAACCCACACACAACTCCTCGGCACATTCATATATGAACATATTACATCGCCCAGCTGGGTAATCAACAAATGTTCAGGCACAATGTTGCCAAAATGTTAAAAGTGTAGAACTTTAGTTTCTTATAAAAATAAATATTTAGCTTACTTAGAAAGTAAATCCAGGCGCGATTAAGGAATCCAGGGCACAGACACTTTCAGTTCTTTTTTCTATGGGAAAAACTTTATGCTCATCACGTGTCCTGATGATAGTATGGGAGTGCATAATAAGCTTATCACTAAACCCCAACACTAACGCATAATTACACTTTACAATAACACACATAGAACAAGAGCACTTAATCATTTAGCAATAGAAATAATAAAAACGCTAATTTCTATGGGCCATTGACCCTTTACTAAAGATAAAATGAAACAATTATGTTAACAATTGACAGGAACTACCCTTTTAAATAAATGGTCTAGTCCACCTTCGGACCAGACGGACTTTCTTTCCGAGAACTCTCCGCTAGTAGAGCCAGCGGGGTTTCCATTTCCGAGCCTATAATTATACAGGAAAGTAATATTATAGAAGGAAATTCGGCAATTTATGATAGTCGCTTATAAAACATCGAAAGTGACAACGCTGTATTTTTAAATATTTGCCCCGGTTGTCCAAAATCAGCTGTTTAAAGAAGCCGGCCGATATCGATCGAGAGAACCAACGTGTTATTTATTTTAAAATTTTTTAGATGTTAAATACATTATTTCCCAGACAATAAGGGCGTATTTTTGTCTACACAGTAGCACTTTAAAATACTAATTCAGATTGAACGGTACTTAGATGTGTTGTGACGCGAAAACTAATGTGATTTTGTGATGTGAGTACTTGGTGTTATTTTTTATTAATTAAGTTGGTTTTAAATAATTCCGAAAAGGTAAATAAAATTGCATTTTTTTTTCTAAAGGGTAAGTGGCATTTATAAACTTTTAAGTTGTCCAGATCTGACGGGTGTCGTTCGAATTGAACAAATGAGAACATACCTGACCATTTATAAACTCGGCGGCGGTTCGTTCGAGTCAGTTCAAGTTTATAAATCAGAGATTGTTTCCCAGTGAACTGAACTGAACGTAAAAGTTTATAATAATGTACCCTGGAAAATAAACAACTTGAAATCTGTCAAACGGTTATTGACTTTCTAAAGAGTTTACCCTGAAGATATGACAACACTGTTCAAGATTCACTGCCATATGTTGCTGTGTTTACCTTCCGAACAGGGGCACCATGTGGTAATTTTTGGTTTGACATAAGCTCATGTACAGGGCATATTAAATTAAAGCGCCATTTTTGGATATTTTTCTTCAATTTGTTTTCATCTCAGGAATTGCCGGTTTAAATATAATAATACGTAATTTCCTTAACACCCTGTATAAATGGACCCGTCAAATAACATCGATTTTGACCATAACCTAAACGTATATTTTAGATTTTATTTAGATGGTGCTCACACTGTTGAAAGTATGCATGTTTGTTCCCATTGGTTTAAAAACAATATACAGGGTATAAATAACGAAAAAGTTTTAGTCTTCAACGTAACTGGCGATAGAAATGCGGAAAAATTGCTGAGTTTGCTATCGAAATGTCAGTTTAGTACCGTGATTTTTTTGCCGAACGTCGGCGATGATAAGGATAAGGCAGGTAATTATTTCCCATTGGATTTTTAACTATCATTTTATGCTTTCTGTCTGTAGATTGTAGATATTGCAGTCTGGGCAATTGTGTTTACAATAAAATATATTTTAGATTCTGAAGATTACATTCAAACAATTAATCGCCAGCTAGAACGTTGCCACGTAAACAAGGAAATCTGGCAGAAATTTGACAACAAGGCCGACGTCCAAATAGTGTCCTCTTTCGGCCAGGCGGTGAGGCTTCTGGAGAGCCACGATGGCCGCCGGTTTGACGTTTTAGTGACGGGTTCCCTACATTTAATAGGAGCGGCGCTGTCCGTCTTGGATCCAACTTTGGGAGGGCTACTGTAACAGTAGGGATCAACAACGGTAGTTTTTTTGTTGTTCTAGGGCTTTTAGGGTTAAATTATGGATGAATTCGTAGCCAGCTAAGAAAATTGGGCGGATATAGCTCTCGAACTTCAAACTTGCAGTATTTATATACATATTGATTGTATTTCTTTATGTTCCTTTATAGAAAATTATTTTATTTTTTAATAAACAATGAAATCAATTTTTTTTATTAACAATTATTGACATTTACATATTCCTGAACGCCGGTATTCTCCGTAAGCATTTGATCCAGATTAGATGCTCAATCCCGCTTAGATCATATTTTTGCTATGCACCGTCAACATTTGACATTTCTAATTGAGATTAAAGTAATCCGTCAAGGTTGAAATATTGCATTTGATCCAGATTAGATGCTCAATCCCGCTTAGATCATATTTTTGCTATGCACCGTCAACATTTGACGTCCCTAATTGAGATTAAAGTAATCCGGAAAAGTTGTTGGCTTAAGCGTGTTTTTATTACATTATATTATTTTATATTGGTAATTTAAGATCGAATGGAGATCCACCGCCTGTTAAAAATACTTGTTTGCTATTTTCAGGTAATTTTTTATCAGCAGCCGGATTGCTGAACAGAAAAATCATTTTCGAATGGCAAAACAACGCTTGTTTTAGAACTTTGCTACTCCGATTGATTTTTCTATCGTTTTCGTCCTTATGAAATGGGATTTCTAAAACGGGTTTGTTCGAAACTTTTTCGAAATGATTTCGATTCAGTATTAAACTATTGTGTCCATACCTGGCTCTTTTCCTCTATGTTTACTCGGCTACTTTTTTTGGAATTACCCATTGTTAAGAAATACTAAAAAAAATAACGTACAGACTTGTCAATCATAATTCTCGCTAAAACCATTCTGATTTTACATTATTAATTTTTTAAGTTGCGTGTGATTCGAAAGCGTAAAGTTTGTTTACTAGTTTTGTTAACAAAAAGAATGAATGAGTTTGTTATACTCATTATATATATTACTGCATAAATTGCAAAAATTTGGAAACAAAATGTGGTGAAGAACAACACAAAGGTTGATGTGAATAATTTATTAGTGCATCATTTCGGAGATGAGTGGAAAAATGATCCACGTCTTTTACAAATGCGTCATAGAAAAGAACGCAGTTCCAGAAATCGAAACCGTCGATGATGAAACGACACTATGTGAGAAAGTCAAAGAGGACGTGGAATTTTCTATTAACTGTTTTTGAATTTTTTTGTCCCTTCCATCCGCTATTTCTTCTTTGTATTTTTTTTTACTGAATTTAAAGTCTTTTTTATTTTTTTTTATATGAATAAAAATAATTAAAGAAAAATTATCTTGCGTTATTTTCAAAGCTTCTTCAAGCAACTTCGATTGTTATTTTTATAACGTATAATCTACAAATATTTTTTCAAAACAACTCTTATGTTTTTCAAACATTTAAAAGAAGAAAAATTAGTATATGTGATGTAAATGCAATAAAAAGGGAAAACTATCTTAATTGTTTATATTTAATCAATTATTAGTTTTTTCTTCTACTGAGAATTTACGAAACATGGAGATTGTCCACTTTGAAACTATACTTCTCATTTAATTGTATATAAATCCAGTATTGCCAAATTGTTAACTAGGATTCCCAAAACGATTACGGTGCATAACAAATAAACCGGATTCAACTAAGCTGGATTTGCCAATCTCAATTAAATCTTAAAACACGTGTTTCCGGGTTTGACTTTGACATAATTTTCTTTTGTGTCATGTTTGGAAATTAGTAGTTAATATGGAAATTGAAGAGGAAATTTTCATTTAAGATGATTAGGAGATGTTAGACATCATAAATGTTGCTCTTTTTGTTTTTGGTGTAATATAAGATTCGTTTTTGTAATGTAACAATTTTAGTACTTTATTCAATTTTTTTTTGAATTTGCTTGCAATTTAAAACTGTTTTCAAGCAACAAAAAACTTTTAAAATTGAATCTAATATTACAAGCCAAATTATTAAGAATTTATGTTGCCATTTTTGTCAAATGAAGAATCAAAACTAAGACAGCTTGTACTGTTCATAAAATAATAAACTAAAAATTATTTCCTAGCCACCTGAAGAACCGCGGGGCGTAGTTTTGTCTAATATTGTAGCGCTTAAAATTCTAATTCAGATTGAATGATACTACCAAGGAAGGGAATCCCTCTCCATTGATAGAATATCACCACCTGCAGACACGTTCTGAACTCTTTTGGTCTCGTCAGTACAGGGTAGGTGTCCATACCTACCATCAGAGAAGTCTCTACTACTTCAAGCTGTATTATCAACCGTACTCGAGAACAAAAGAGTTCGAAACCGGTCTGTAGGTAGTGACATCCTATCAATGGAGAGATTTCTTGCTAGTATTTGATATTAATACCACCTCAAAAAATACACATTGTTTTTTAATATATTTCAATCATAAAAACATTCTTTTATTTAGCCACAAAAAATTAGAAACAATTTATTATTGGTATTGGAACATACATAAGTACCTAAAACGAGCTCGAGAAATAATCTTTAAACACGAAAGTATATTCAGCTGCAAATAAAATAGCACCCTCGCGACTGCAAGAGTCGTTGGTTCCAGCTATACATGGCAATGCACTGTTGATATGCTTCCTTCTTTGTGGGCCTTTATTTCCTCTCTACTTCTAGCACTAAATATGAAAAAATATCAATCCTTTGTAATAGGTGGAACTCCATGAATTAAATTATAGATATTGAAAGTTCAGTGTAAGGGGGTCCATATTATGTATTAAGTTTAGCTTCGTTTGATATCTGCAAACAAATATTTTACTTCATAAAAAGGGAAAAGAAAAAGGCAAATGAGATTTTTCAGCTTACCTCTCGCGGATTTCAAGCAATTTTGCAATGCTAATGTCTTTAAATAGTCACTCTGCATCTTAAAAATATATTAAACACCATTGTTTCCAAAAACTCACAAAACTTTGAAGAAAATTCTGTTTTAAAGGCTATAAATCGCGAATTTCAATGATTTCTTAATGCACGTCAGAACAGAGTTTGCCGTCAGGTCAAGCGAAAGTAGGGTTATCTCTTGCGTCAACCCTTAGACAAGGGAAGAGAGGGGACGCGTAAAACCAGAAGCTATTTTGTTACCGCCTGGCACCAAACCGGGTTTAGCAGTGGCGTAACATGAATATTTTATTAGTATTATCCCAATACAAAATTATTTCGTATGGAATATGGAAGTAATATTTTTATTGATTGAATTGTTGTGTATCTTACTGAGGTTTGATATTAAAAATGTTCTTTTGCTTCTCAATAATTTATTGAATGCTTAGTAGATATTATTATATTATATATTATATTTTATTCGTCAAAATTATAATTTCATATAGGAAAGGTTGTGTAATTTAAATATCTTTCAACTTTAGGAAAAATGTAAGATAAAAAAACAAAATTGGTCGATTCAAAATTTATTACAAAGAATCAGTTTTTTCTTTCTCGGAGTGCCTTCTTTCTGTTCAGTTAGCCCAGATGAAGTACCAGGTAAAACTAGTTCTTCATCAAGCTGATTTGAACTTTCGGTAGCCTGTAACAAAATTAATATTACATACATGATTTGAGATGTTTTTAAAGTGAAGAGATTTTTTAGAAATTATTTAAAATATATTCTTCTTCGGTTGCGTGGACCCAGTTATATATAGTTCAGCATCATGTTGAGTTGACTTTTCAGTAGTATATAGGTACATACAGGTATATATAGGTACTCTGGTAGTTCTGAAAATATGGTTGGACAGCACCTACAAGTAATCGAACTCTTTCCTCAACTTTATAAAAAAAAGAACTTCTCAAAATGCTTTGAACAAACCCTGTAGGCAGGAGAAGGTGTCCAATCTCTAAGTCCCCTGTTCTGCACCCAAATGTTTGCTTTTTGTTGATCTTTCGGAAATCTAAAAACAATACAACACTGTGGTTGAGCTTAGTGGTTTAAAATAAGTTTTAACAGGACGCCATCTTTGTGGAACGACCTTCCTGAGGTCGTGTTTCTCAAAGACTATGACCTTCAACGAATCAAGACAAACGTTAATCGCTTTCTTAAAAAAAAATAACACTGGTATACATTCGAAATAATATAATGCTTTCACTAATAATTAACCAAAAATTAAATAAGAAATAATTTTATTTTGTCAAAATATACAAATCATGCAGGTACGCCATTGAGTGACACACCCTCTTCAAGGGCAATTAGCTGGTTCTTATTAGAAATCTTGAATGAAAAGTGCAACAAATCTAGTACAAATTACAAAGAAAGGTAGCTTGAACTATGGGCTTAAACATAGTTTCAAATAATATATGCTGCTAAACTTACAACGGAGATATCTAATATAAAATAAATACATGCAAAAAACCCGAGTAGAATATTTACCGATTGTAAGTAATTCCAAGATCCTTTCGCTCATTTCTGCTTTTACAGCCATAGGCACAACAATACACCATATTTCTATAAATACACTGAATTCTTTTGATAGCTCTTCACACCACAAATCACTGAAATACACTAGGTGCCACCTCGATTGTCTGGCACCTAAAAAATGGCGGCGTATCAATTTTAGGCTTCACTTTCTGCGACGGCCCGTAAAGCGGAATTACCCGTCCCCTCTCTTTCCTTGTCTAAGCGTCAACCCCATTTTCCACGTCATATTTGTTGAAAATCCACTGTTGCCAATTTGTTAACTTGGATTCCCAAAACCGATTACGGTGCATAACAAATAAGTCAGATTGAACTAAGCCGGATTTACCAATCCCAATTAAATCCTAAATACGGAGAATGCGGGCGTTATTGTAACTGACAGTAATTTAAACTTTGACTAATTGAACAGTTTGACACAGTGCGGTGAGGACTGCTTATAGGGGGGATCGAAACACGTAAGAAGGCCTTGGAAGTGATGATGCTAAGCCTACTCTGCTGCAAGCGCTCACAAGTAACCTACTTTTATCTATCTGTTTCACTCTATCATTTAAGCGTCAATATCAGACTTACGTAGAGTTAATATGAAATGCCAAAAAGTAAGTGTTTATGCAGGCGACTTGATCCTGGTCATATTTGTCTCACTTTACTGAATTAGGGAAGGTTGCTGCAGACAGAGACAGGCATAGAATGCGAACAGCACGAATTGTTAAACAACTTCCTTCGTCAGGCGGGAATGGAGATCGAGCAACATCTGATGTGATTTAAAATAATTTTTAAATTTCTAACCTTTTCACGAAACACGTCGATTCCTTTTTGGTGCAAGTAAGTAATTTGTAATTGAAATATTCATTTAGTCATCTTTACTGAGAGTAAGCATCAATAATAATTTCTTTTCCTAAATCATATGGGGCCCAAAAATATGCTTGGACTTGAAACTTGAAATATTTGCTACTGACCTAAAGCCCAGTTGAAGATGGTAAAATATTTTATGTAAATTATGATTTACTTCCTATTTTTTAATAAAACTACTTACAAGCTCGAGTCGGAAGTTTAATTTTTCATTTGTAACGTTACTAGTTCAATAATTGATATAAGAGTGTGTAAGGATTTTTTAAAAGTGATATTTACAGCTTAAAACATGTCAGAATCCTAATATTTGATTTTCACTACTTAGCAAATCAAATAAAAGGGCTTTGAATGTGTTTTGTTGGTTAAAGTCACTTTAAAATATTGACAGTAATAAAATTTTTGACAAAAGTGACATTTGAAAAGCACGTGCGTTTGTCAGCTGATGCCAGACGTAATGGATGCCGGGTTTATTCGTATGTTCGTACTTGCTTCGATTTGTTAACGCGGCTGTTTGTCTTCTTCCTGTTTATAAGTATTCGTTGATGAAAATCAGATCCAATTCCAGTGGCAAAGTTGTGGATGAACCGCCCGACGGAATTCAATAAAATCCAATTTATTTGGCTACGTTTCTATATTTCTGGTCAAAGAAGACAGACACAATGTTGTCATGTCAATTAAATTTATCATATAGTAACTAATAAAAAAGGATTCGACATAAAACCTGTATTGTATAATTGTGATAATCAATTACTAATAAATAAAATCCAATAATTTTATAAAATATTTGTTACTTTCATAATTAATCTTAACTACAACCTATTGCTATATAAAAAAGTTTTGTCCCGACAAATTTTTTCAAACTAGTGACAAGTAGGGGCATCTAGACCTGAGTTTAGGTACGACTATTACTAAACATGTTTTTTTAAATTTTTATCGACTTTTTTATACAGAATAAAATTCATCGAGAAATCTGTTTTGTTGGCGACATTTGTAAATATGCCTTCTTACTAAATATAATTTAATAAATTACACTGCTTCCACACCACCATCTTTATCCCCCCAAAAGGTGTAAACCCTGTAAATTATACGTATCACTGCAAATTTTAGGTTATGTATGAATAATTCCCGTAAGTTTGGTATGATGCCATGTTGCCAAATAACTTTCTGGGGACTGAAAACGGAGAAATGGTCTAGTGCGGGACCTCGTGAAAGCTCGTCTTTTTTCGGCAAAACCCGGTGTGCAAACGACACGCTCTTTTCCCGTTTTTGGTCATCAGCACAACATAATCGTACCGATCAACCAACCCGTTTTTTTCTACTAAAATTAAAAAAAACAAACCGAATACTATAAAAACGGTATTGGATCAGCTGATTACAACTATGTACCCGGCAGATTTTTTGTTGTTTTTTGATCAAATTTCAACATTTTTGACCGGGATTTGAAAATTTGTAAAAAAAAACTGCCAAAAATGTTGCAATTTCACCCATAAGTGTTGTTTTCAGTAGCAACTAGCGGACATCGCGTCATGGGGCGTACAAAACACCAAATTTGTGACTTATACTTTTAAAGTGCGCCAAAAGTAGTTCATTTACCCACCGAAATATATCACAGAGTAGTTTCTTTGTCGCCGACGAAATGCGTGCAGCGCTGCCACTTTTTAAATATTTTACGGGAATAAAACATTTCTAAAAAAAATCAAAACAAAAATTCTATCCGACATAGCTGTGGTTCCGTCGCAAGAAAATGGAGCTTTCACGTAACGTTACAAAAAAATACTATTTTTTTTTTACTTATTGGCCATCACAGAGAAAATGATAGATACAGTAGGTATATCGCCTATATATCGCTACACATCTAAACTTATAACGCTAAAACAAAAGCTATAAAGTCTATCAATCCTAATGTTGAAAAAAAAATATTATCTATTGATGTTAAACGAGGCCGGTGAGGTTGCCAAGTATCAGGGGCTTGGGGGTTTCCCAGGTGAATCCCGGACGTCCAAAGTGCCCGTAGGTGCTGGTTTTTTGGTAGATCGGTTGCCTTAGATTCAATTCTCTGTAAAAAATATGTACAACAAGTAAGTAAAACGATAAGAGGCACAAGCATAATTGAATTGACCCACAGTCTATGAGACATTATCTGATAGAAGCAGCTGAAGATATAAGTTTAGACTGTGATTGGGTACGATCTACTTACTTCACAATTTTTCCCGGCCTCAAGTCGAAGTTGGTGTTGACAATCTCGAGCAGCTGTTTCTGGCTCAATTTCGAGGTCCCGTAATCGAATACTGAAATGGCTAAGGGCTCGGCAAGCCCGATGGCGTACGACACCTGGACGAGGCAGCGCCGGCACACGTTCGCTTTGACGAGAGACTTGGCGACCCAGCGGGCGGCGTAGGCGGCAGATCTGGAAAATTAGTAAAAAGTAATCAGTACGGCAACGTTGCAAGCGAAGCTATGTCAGTAATGCGGTATTGCAGTTTTGCAATTTTATTCACAATTCAGAATGTGTACAAATGTAAACTGGGCAGGCCTTATCCTAAGACCCTACACTTACCTGTCAACTTTAGTGAAATCTTTTCCCGAAAAGGCGCCACCGCCGTGAGCTCCCCAGCCGCCGTATGTGTCGACAATAATTTTTCTTCCGGTCAACCCCGCATCACTCTAGAACAAAAAATGAAAATCATAGGGAATATTGTTCATAGGGCGCCAGGAACAACAAAAAAAAAATGCTGACGTTTCAGACTTCTCGGCTAAAAACGCGGAAACTTGATAGTGCTTATCAAATCTGTACGACAACGACATTTGTAATCTCTCGGTTGATATTCAAAATTAATGGTTGTTTTTATCTGCAGTGCATGTGCCATGTTCGATATAATTTTGCAGACTAAACAGAATCTATAAATTAGAAATATAATTTAGTATTTTTGATCTACAACGTGTTCAAGATAAGGAGGGCCAGTACAGGGATCTCGGAAACCGTAAGACATACGAAGTCGGTTAAATGGAGGTAAAGTTGCGCATTTACGTGCCTAATAATATGCCGTTGAGAAAGTTTTAAAATTCCGAGTAGTTCCGGAAAAAAACGAAATTCTGAAAAATCGTTTTATTGTTTTCTTGGGGTTTTTTGAAATTAAATTCTAAAGTAAATTGCACTTTTACATTGCCACTTTTTCCGCTCTATCTAATGGCGTTAATTGTTTTGGAATCCGACGAGTCGTCTTCGAAGGGCCATTATCAACTTTATTTCTTTAAATACGGTCCTGTTTTTCCGATATTGGAATTTGAGAGTTTTTTTTCGTCCGAATGAAACGATGTATGACACATTGTGGTTTAATGACGTTTCGAGGGTTTTTTGAACAACATCAGGAAATTTTGGGATACGGTCCTGTATTTCTCCTAATTGTACAAATAATATCTCATAAGTAAGCTCTAAATTTTTACTTATGTTGGACTAGTTTAATAAATAACAAATAATTTAATAATAAACGACAAATAAGTGAACAAAATACAGAAACATTATTTCAAACTTCTGTTGATTCGGGATTTAAAAGAAAAGTAGGCGTTTGAAACAAAAAAATTAAGATGGTGACGCGTGACATTCCCATTGTGATCGTTTGAGAGCTAACAGGTTTTCTATTTTCCAGAAAATATGGAACATAAATTTACAAATGCTGAAAAGTTTGATATTCTATCGCATGTTTATTTTATCTCAAAAAAACTGTTATGTGGCAGTTAGAAGATGTTATTTGTGCTTAGAGAATAACGGAAATCGTCTTGAACACCTGATTATGTGGTTCCTTACTTTTTTTCGTTGTTCGTTTTATTACTGTTTTCGTATGATTTTTGTTCACTCATTTGTGGTTTATTATTAAATTATTTGTTATTTATTGAACTAGTTCAACATAAGTAAAAAATTTAAAGCTCACTTATGAGATATTATTTATAAAATAAGGAGAAATACAGGACCGTATCCCAAAATTTCAAAAACCCTCGAAACGTCATTAAACCACAATGTGTCATACATCGTTGCATTCGGAAGAAAAAAAGCTGTCAAAAAACAGGACCCTATTTAAAAAAAGAAAGTTGATAATGGCCCTTCGAAGATGACTCGCCGGATTACAAAACAATTAACGCTGTTAGATAGAGCGGAAAAAGTGCCAATGCAAAAGTGCAATTTACTTTAGAATTCGATCTCAAAAAAACCCAGGAAAACAATAAAACGATTTTTTAGAATTTTGTTTTTTCCAGATATCTCCGGAACTACTCGGAGGTTTAAAACTTTCTAAACGGCATATTATTAGGCACGTAAATGCGCAACTTTACCTCAATTTAACCGACTTCGTATCTCTTACGGTTTCCGAGATCCCTGTACTGGCCATCCTTATCTTGGACGCGGTGTATAAAAAAAACCTAATTTGTCTGGTGGAGAATATTTTGAGTAAATTGTCGCAAGATGGCGTGAGCGTGTGTATTTAAACGAGACATGAACCCATATTTCTTACCTGTGGTCCTCCGATAATAAATAATCCGCAAGGATTGATGTGAATGACGGTCCGGTCGTCCAAATATTTCGCTGGAATGACTTCTTTAATGACTTTATTCCTGATTTCCTCTCTGAGATCTTTCAAGTCGATTTTCTCGCTGTGTTGAAGCGATACGACGATAGTATGGACCCTTCGTGGAATGCAAGCGCCATGGTTAAATGTATAGTCTGCTGTAACCTGAAAAAGTCCACGTTTAGATTCGATAGATTGGCCGGCTGAAATTGAAATTACATACTTGTGTTTTTGTATCGGGCCGTGCCCACCAAAATTCACCGGATCTCCGTAATTCTGCTATTTTTTCATTCAGTTTATGTGCCAGGGCGACTGTCAGTGGCATGCATTCTTCCGTTTCATCTGTAGCGTAGCCGAACATCAAACCCTAGATTGAGTTACAAGAAAACTTAGTTTTTTTACGTTTCGAAGACCAGTACAAGTCACACAAAGACTTATTTATGTTAACGATGCAAACAAAAGCATACGATTGAGATGAAATCTAGCAATAACATATTTAGACTATTTTGAAAATATCAAATTTGATTTGCATATACATACATATATACAGGGTGATTCACGACGAGCTTGCATTAGAACTTTGTGGAGGAACTACCTACTGAATATATGTTTCTGAAACTTTGGGATTTAGGTTGATCGATATGCTCTCTTTAACTAAAATATTCACATGTTTTTGTCATTTCCGGTTATACCGGAAGTAGCTGTCGTTTTTTAAATACAACATTGTAATTTTTATTACATTTTTCGATTAAGCGTTAAATACTAAGCACATTTTATAAAACATGTTTTTGTCAAACTCTGTTAGTTTTTGAGATATCTAGACTTTTTGTAATTATTTGGCAAATGCATGACGATGAAATAATCCATATAATTTTTTTACCTTAGCTCTTGGACTAAAATTTTTTTTCTCACCAAATAGCTAGAAGATCATCAAGTCTCAAAAATATCTGAAATTCGGCAGAAAATGTACAGGGTGGTCACAATTCAATGTTCATTGGGAAAAAAATTCAACCATTAAAAACTTTCTTATTTTAAATGGAACACCCTGTATATTTTTGTTTAATTTGATGGCAAATTAGTTGTTCTTTATAAATAGTATTTGTTGTCCTATACCTATACCAAAGCGTTTTCTCAAAAAATCCAATTTTATTCCGAAACAACTATTTGTTCAAGTGTGATATGAAAACAATTGTACTTAGGGGCTGTATACTGATGTCTATACGGAGGAAAAGTGATTGATTGCTTGAAAATACGTTCTAAAGCGTTTCTTAATTGAGTTTATAAATAAAATGCATTTGATTGTTTTAAATTTAATGGTTTAAATATAATTTAAAAAAAAATATCCAGGAAACAGTTTATAAACTTTAAATTCTTTAATTAAAAATGCGTTTAAGCGAAAAATGTAATAAAAATTACCATGTTGTATTTAAAAAACGAAAGTTGACAGCTACTTCCGGTATAACCGGAAATGACAACAACATGTGAATATTTTAGTTAAAGAGAACATATAAATCCCCAAAGTTTCAGGAACATATATTCAGTAGTTCTCCATAAAGTTCTAATGCAAGCTCGTCGTGAATCACCCTGTATATATCATATATCACAGTACTGTACTTGAACAGTACTATATACACACGGACTGTGGTACAGTCTAACGGAAAAATCCACGGCTTAAATTCCATTTTCCTTAAAAATAAAAGATTTCACCATCAATCGTATTTACAAAACAAAAACATGCAGTTAACAGGGTGAATACAAATTATCAATTAATTGTCAGCATACTCGTCACACGTTGACTCGATTATATAGTATATAAAACCCATGCATTGGTCGATCAATGTTTTATCGAGGTTGATGAATGCTGGTACTGAAAAAAAAACCATAACATAACCTTTAAGAAAATACAATCGGTATTATTTGATTCACCCTGTTCGTCGGCGCTTGGTCTAGCGGGAGCTTGCGTGAGAAGTAACTGTAACCGTGCCCAATTTCAGCTCACTATGTCCAACGGTCTCTGATACGTTTGCAAATTTAAGATAAATCTACATTTTAAAATATTTTCGCTACACGGCGCTAGACCAAACAGTCCTTTCCCTAACTAAAAATAGATCAACGGAGACTTTGCCTTGTAACTAAATGGTCGCATCAGAACTAGAATATTCTAAGTGCCGTTTTTACTAGCCACATTCAAAGTGCCACCGGCCACCGTTAGAAGACCGCCGGGCGCTGACGGATTTCGGGGAATCACATATTGAATCATTTTCGAAAATTTGTAAAAGTGCACTTAGAACGGTCTGCTACAAAGACGACGTAACATCTAAAGCAGGGCCGGCCTTAGATTGATGCGGTAGGATGTAACTTTTTAAAACAGGACCGTGCTTGATCTTTTCTATGCTATTTTGCTGATGAAATATACAAAATTACTATTCTTTTATTTAAGTCCTGGCCTGGTGTTAACTATAACCTAAGAAGTGTCATATTAATATTCAATCTAAGGCGGAACATTCTTTAGATTCGTTTTAGTAAAGAGGCACAGTCGCTAATGAATCTGATCTAACCTGGTCACCGGCCCCGATTTCTTCCTCGTTTCTGTGTTCATGCACCCCAGCAGCGATGTTAGGCGACTGGGCGTCTAGCGCCAACATAATGCTGCACGTCTTGTAATCGAATCCTGCGGGAAACGACACGGTGACAAAGATGGATGATACCCATATGAGTATGTAGTATTAATAATAGGACTACCAGATATTCGCGACTCGATAAAGCCCTGGTTTGTATTACATTTCGTTACGAAATATTTCGGTGGATTGGAACGGAAAAGTTCGTCGTTGGTCATTTGGTCACATGTGTGGTTTTTACTGCAGTACAAGTTCGTGGTTGAAAATGGACGATATTAGTACATTCATTTGTACAGGGTGATCACGTATTATCTCCCCCCCCCCCACTTTAACCTTGTTATTTTATGTTCTTGAGAGAAATTAAAACCTTGTATACCAATCGTTTTAATTTTTCTCAAGTATGTAAAATAAAAAGGTTAAGATGGGGGGGTGGGAGGGTGTACATAATACGTGATCACCCTGTACAAATGAATCTACTGATATCGTCCATTTTTAACCATGAACTTGTACTGCAGTAAAAACCACACATGTGACCAAATGACCAACGACGAACTTTTCCGTTCCAATCCACCGAAATATTTCGTAACGAAATGTAATAAAAACCAGGGTTTTAATCAGTTAAAAAAGTGGAAAAAAATAAACTTAATTTTATTTTAGGAACTTATAAGCTACAGGCACTGGCATAAAATATATTACACCGTGTTCGAGATTGGAAATAAAAAAAAAACACTGTGTACGAAAGTGCGATAAGAATATTTTATCCCGGCCTGTATCTTATGCAATAAAATGGGAGACGTTCATATAGAGCTAGATAAAATTCCATTTTACCTAAAACTATTGACGTAAAAAATTATAGCCCTGTATTTGTATACTATACAGGGTGAAAGGATTTCCAAAAAATTGTATGTTAGTATTCGGGTACGTTTCTAAACTCTGTAGGTTGAGTGCGCGTTTTTCACAAGCGCATAGCCATCAGAGTGTCTACATTCGCTGTAAATTACCATAGAATCTTTAAAAATACGGAGTTTAGAGACTGGCCCTTCAAATGGTTGTTTATGTAAAGCTTCAGACAAAAAACTGTTGCAATGAATATATTCCATGCATATTAAAAATATATATCACATAGCACCAAAAGCATACGCAGACTTTATTATTTATTTAACATTATTCAAAGTAATTGTCATCGCGTCAAACACAATGCGACAAAGTAAGCACAATGCTGATCCGTTTTTTTATTCCCCCAAATTATTTTTAAATGGCAGAACAGGTCATATTATACCATAACTCAGTTGCAGCAGAAATTTCAACATAATATTTTTTAAGAATCACGCAACGAATAACTACAACTGAGATTTTTAAACTGTATAGATAGCCCTTGTCTGTCATTCATCCCATTATAAACCGGTTACTACCTGGTCGCCAGCGCCAACTTCGAGATCTTCTCTGTGCGTATGTACTCCGTCGGCAATATTCGGCGATTGCTCCTCGATCGCTACCAATAGATTCAAGGTTCGAAAGTCTAACCCTATTTTTTTGATAGGAAATAATACCAAATTTAGAAAATAACACCAAATTTAAGTTAATTTTGCATGTTGAGTATTCGGAAAAGGTTGTAACGGTCTCTACCAAGTTTTATTTATAATTAAATTTTCTAGTCTCAGTCAAATCAAGAATGCGCTGTTGTCATTAAGATGAGGATACCAAACGATCCCAAATTAGCAATCAGAGCCATCTATGTTGCCTGCTCGGCCACCTGTGATGAAACGCAGCTCTTAACAGAATTATATTTATATTTTAGCAACAAGACAACAGCGTCACAATATGGCATTAAAAATAGTGACATTGTGAAATATCTGGGCGACTATAAGTTCCAGAATTTTGAGAGTTGAGTTGATGATGGTTGCGAAAAAAAAACGAAACGTCGGCATAAAAGTTTAATGAAATTATCTTATAGAGGATAAAAAGTGGCACTGAGAATGTACCATTTATTTTCTATATCTCTACAAATAGAAGCAGAAAAAATTGAAAACATGACTAGGGTTAACGAGATCTCTATAGAGTGCATCCTTTTTCGGGACACCCTGTATATATAATTTTATATCCAAGACTTTGACCGACTTTTCATTGCCGATAACGTTTTTAAAAAATATATTAATTACACAGTTCACAAATAACTACAGTAAGCAAGCATTAAGAGTGTAATCTTTAAAAAATTAGGTCGTATATGGAAAGATTAACGTTTTTTTACGAGTTCCTACCACCGTATTGCAGTAAGCCAAATGTAAACAGCATCTATCTCTCTTTGTTTATGCTTCTGAGGGATCGACGATAGTTAAGATGAGGATCACAAACAATCCCAAATTAGCAATCAGAGCCATCTATGTTGCATCAATTTAATTAAAAAATAGGCCGGTTTTTGGTCAGGTTAGAAAGAGACGAGAGTTATCGGCAGATCAATATTTCTTTTCGTGAACTTTTAGCCGTTAATAATAAAGTTTTTTAGTTGATTTATTGATATTTAGATTGTCTGATATGTCGATTGGGGTATCAACAAGTTTCAGGAAGATCTGTGACAAAAATTTGAAAATTGTTCATATTTGAAATTGTTATTATTATTCTTATAACATTAAATTTTTCAACGCAATTTTTTCATAGCCTTTTCCAATCCTTTAACTTTACGAATCCAGTTTTAGATTAGAAAAAAACTAAGTATATTGGGCTAAACGTTCGCATAAAATAGTGCCTGCTTGGCAACCTGTGATTAAACGCAGCTCTTAAACAATAATTGCCGAAAATTACACAATCAGGTTATTTATAATATTTCTTCTTACCTTTTGAAGAGTCATCGTAGCCGATGTGTTTGACGGTCTCTCTCACTACCTTCTGATAGTCTACATTAGCTTTTGAAGTAATTTCTCCGCATAGCAAAATCATACCGGTTTTCGTCACAGTTTCTGAAAACGGGGAAAAATCATTTAGTCTAATTAAGAATTTGAGGGCATCCTGGTTTTGCAGATCGGTCGAGAGTTGATTACCCGTTTTATGTTAAAATTAAAAATCACAAACGAGAAGGTATCTGCGTTTTTGAGCAAATTTGCCAACAGATTTCTGAAAATACCTCCTCTTTATTTTATAAAAAACGTAATTTTTTTTGTATAACTAACCTCGAAATTACATTACACGAAGGAAAAAGATCCCCTATACAGGGTGTTACTTAATGATATACACTTATTTTTGAATCGGTGCTGGATAAATTTTAAGTAGAAGTTTTATTGTTTTAGGTTTTTATCAAAAATCTCGAAAACAATTTGAGATATTTCTACGCTAAATTTTGGTATATACCATTATGAGTTACCCCAAAATATTTTCCCCTCAATCCAGTGATCGGCCCGATATAAATATCGTATCGGTATCACATATGTATATATAACCATTATATTGCCAATGCGAACGTTCCAAAATACAAAAAGTGTCCCCGCTATGGGAGGAGGAGGCTATGCGCAGTAGGGGGAAGTTTTATCGATCGCGTCAGGGCCGGCCCGACATTATTTGTTTGTTGTTATTCGTCGCCATCTTTGGTTCTGGATACTTTTTCAAATTACAGAATAAAAAGTGGTTCGTCCACATTGTTGTCGGTATATTAGTGCTTATAAACTTTCATTACCTAACGACAATTTTTGTAAAGGAGTTTTTAATTTGTGGTGATTCGATTCGCTGTTTGTTAGGTTAGTAACTTGTTTTCTTTAAGATGAAAGGACACAAGTGCATGGTGCTTTTTTGCAAAAGTCGTGAATTAATACCAGGTATAAAGTATTTCAGGTATATCGGCAAATATTGACGATAAACGGTATCAGCAAAATGGCAATATTTTGGACTCGGGGCGGTCGGGGAATTACCGACGATGCACGTCACGTCCGCGTCGATAACAATATTTGACTAAAAGATGCCTTACAACGTTGCCACTATTGACAATTTTTACTTATATCAACGTATATTGAATAGTTACAGATATTCTAAGAATGTGGTGCCGATACCGATATTATAATATTATATCGATTGCGGTGAAGTATCGGTATCAGCAAAACAAAATCCATATCGGTCGATCATTAATTTTAACCAAAAAATAGTATGTTACGCCACACATAAAGTTTTCATATTTATACGCGTTGTTTTTGTTTATCATATGACCTAACCGAAACCTAAAAGATAAGAAATGACGTCGTCAAAATTCCCGTACCAATTATTCTGAGGTTCATAAGAACAGTGTTATCTTTTAGAATTTTTTTCGATAAAAACCCAATTTTAAAGTTGACATTTCTAAATGGGAATGAAAATCAGGCCAGGAGATTCGTACAAGGCGACAACACTGTACCGGCCACATTTACACGAATATGTGCCTAAATTAAGCCGATTCTGCGGACAAAGTGTAATTTATATTCGTTAGTTACACCACTGCACCGCTTAAAAGATATTTTTAGGCGTTCCAGTCGAAAATAGAATTTTTAAAGGTGATTTTAAGACCGCGTCCTGAACTAACACCGGCAACGTCGCCGCCGAAACACGTTGCGATTTGACGCGCAGTTCGTGAAATGCGATAAAATTATCCAGTGCAATATTCGCACTGTGCGGGCAACTATAAATTTGTTTTTCTTTTTTTTGGTTAATAAAATTTATATCCCCTTCTATAGGAACTATAATTTTGTATTTCATTTTTAGGTTAATAGAACTGTTTATAATAAACATAATAAAATAAATATCCCCTTCTATAGGATTTTCATCACAAAAGGGTACTACAGCGTTGCCATATTTACTCTAGATCTATTGATTTTGTTATTCGCTTACCACAGGCTACTTTTGCATTGGGATCCTGTTCCAAATGGGCGTCAAGAACTGCGTCACTGATTTGATCACACATTTTATCTAAAAATTAACACAAAAAATTAGTCCATAGTGTGGAATATATTTGAAATTGTTACTAGAAACACTTTAGGTTATATAGGTATATTGCGTTACGGGTGTCAGCTGTCATGAAATATTATGAAATGTTCGACTTAGTTGGGTAAATGCATTGTTGTTTCACCTTTTGTTAAATGTACGTCTACATGGGTAACACAGCAAAATGTCATTGTGATTGTGACATGCAAACAAACGTAAATAAAAACATAAAACCTGAAATTCCACGCGGCTTCAGGTTCAAGCACGTGTCAATGAAAATTTCCGTAATCAAGCTCGATTATTAGTAAAATTAGGCACAAAAAAACATTTATAGACGAGTACCGTGTATCTCCAAGACCTCAGAATGTTAAAAGCGTTGCCTGTTAATGCTGGTCAATCGAAAGCATGAAATATAAACAAATAAATGTCGGCTTACCTGGATGGCCCTCTCCGACCGATTCAGAGGTAAAAAGGAAATTTGATCCGTCCTCCATGTCGTAAGGCATATGTCCGTTGCCGTTTGTGTATCCGTTAGTGATTGTGTCTGGCATTTTGAATTGTTATTTCCTCTCAAAATTGATGAATTCGGTCACTGGCACAACACGCGTTTTATTGTCACTACTGTCGAAACTGCGACTGCTCGTCACCGTTACGTTTTCGATATGGGAAAAGAGGACTGAAACGGGTATCAAGTCGCTTTTATAATTCCTCGATGTCACGTGGTTCGATTGTACAGCGCCGACTCACCGGTTCGAGCGTGTTTTGCTTCCTGTGGAGCAGTTTTTGGCCTGAAAAATGATCGTTTTGGTTAATTTTGTCGGCTTTAGGGCGAGAGTTTCTGGAAAACGATCGCAAGTGTGAAGGGAAATACATGGCGAAGTGACTGAAGTCATTTTACAGTTAAATCAAAGTGATCAGTCTCAAGAATTCTAAGCTTTCTGGATTAAGTTTATAGTGTAATGCCTCTTGTATTTTTAGTTGCCTACCATATCCATTTCAATACAATGAAGTAAATAACACAAACATTCAGTAAACACTAACAAAAACGAACCTATTTTGGAATATTTATATCAAGTCATCAAGTACGTCTTAGACGCAATAGCGATCTGTCCGTTTTTTAGGGATCTAATCTACGCAGGAAAATATTAGGTTTCCAAGAAATACGTTTTTAAATGTTCACAGCCTGGAGCGAAAACTTGTTTTGTTCAATGACTAAAAACCCAACAACGTAGTTTTATGTTTTAATAGTTAATATCATGTCAGATATTTCTTTGGAAAAATATCCAGAAGATAGTACCTCTTGAAAACACGCAAAAATGTAATCATCTGATGTTCGCCATTATGTCAAGTTGCTTATACAGTGAGTCCCAGAAGAAATGTCTAAATTCATTTAAAATTCAGCGGTAAGTTTTTTCAAAAAACGCTGGTACCCGTCGATTTTGATTTTTTAATTTTTTTTTGTGGTAATTTCATGTATACAGGGTAGCTCAAAAATAAGTTACGACCATCAACTTCATTTTTTCAAATGAAAACATATATTTTTTATTTCATTTTTGAATTTTGCATTGAATTCTAAGCATGTTTCATGTACCATGTCCTATACATAAACTGAACAGTTATTGAAAAAATTAGGATTGAACATATCTATAAGTAAGACCTGTTTATTAAAAAAAAAAACACAACAAAATCAAATTAAATGTTGAAAATGTGCGCCATTTACGGCTTGACAATATCCAAGACGATCAATAAACTCTCTTTGCACGTTTCCAACCATTTCCGGAGTTATGACACGCACTTCTCTTCGGATCCTTTCTTTCAACTCCTGCATATTGTTTGGCCTGTTAACAAATACTTTTGATTTGAGGTAACCCCACAAAAAAAGTCCAGCGAAGTTAGGTCTGGCGACCTAGCAGGCCATTCGATAGGTCCTCTCCTTCCAATCCACCGATTGGGAAAGGTTTCATCCAAAAATGTGCGCACAGTGGCCGCATAGTGCGGAGGAGCACCATCTTGTTGGAATATCAGTTCTTCGTCAGGGGAGTCTGGATCCAATGGATTCGGAAATAAAGCCACTAAGCTGGAATTAATTCTAGTTGGAGAAATTCGAGATATACCAGTTAAAGACTGTTCAAAGAAAAATGGACCAATTACTCTTTCGCGTACGATTCCACACCAAACATTTATTTTCTTAGGGTACTGGCTGTGAACCTCTATCATCCAATGCGGATTTTCTGTTGCCCAATATCGACAATTTTGTCTGTTCACATTACCATTCAAATAGAACGTAGCTTCATCCGAAAAAATAATATTTTTTACTAAATTATTATCTAGATTGCACATATTTTGCATGCGTCCCCAAAACTCACTTCGCCTATCGAAATCATCTTCAAATAACTCATGCACTGGAATAACTTTGTATGGGTGATATTTGTGCTTTTGAACTACTCGGTGAACAACAGATTTCGGCATGTGTAAATCGGCCCCAATGTGCGACAGGGGAGTACATGGATTTACTTCCAAGGAAAGCAAAACGTCAAGTTGTTCATTTTCATCTCGAGTAGGACGACCAGATTTAGGCAAATCTCTAACATGACCGAATTCTCTAAACTTAGCCTCTATTCTACTCACCATCTTTTGACATATGGGAGGACGATCAGCATGGATTTCATTAAATAATTGGGCTGTTTCTATTTGAGTACGTGTTTTATCACCAAACCCAACCATGCATAGAATTTCAATTTTTTCCCGTTCCGTTAACGTTAACTAACCATTATTGTGAAAACCGCAACTTTGAAACTACGCTTGACAATAATTATACTTATTTGAAATAAAATTGTCATACAGTTTCTATGGAAATAAACGGTGACAGTGAGACAGTACACTCTTACTTATTATGGAGCCCAAAATGCCATATTGCCAGTAAATTTGATAGATCGTTGGATTCCCTAAATGATATGTTCAATCCTAATTTTTTCAATAACTGTTGAGTTTATGTATAGGACATGGTACATGAAACATGCTTAGAATTCAATGCAAAATTCAAAAATGAAATAAAAAATATATGTTTTCATTTGAGAAAATGAAGTTGATGGTCGTAACTTAATTTTGAGCTACCCTGTATACATGAAATTACCACAAAAAAAAATTAAAAAATCAAAATCGACGGGTACGAGCGTTTTTTGAAAAAACTTACCGCTGAATTTTAAATGAATTTAGACATTTCTTCTGGGACTCACTGTATGATAGGATAGAAGCGTAGAAGCAATCCGAGGCAATATCAAGATAGCGTTTGATAGAATACACCATAGTGTTTCCAATGGATGTAAGAATAATGATGTTTTAGATTTAGCTAGATTATCTGATCTTGACGAGAAAATCGTTGCGTCGTACCTACAGTCCTACATGGAACAATAACATATAATTAGACAATCATTATAATTGAATCCATACTGTTCAAGAAATCTTCAACGAATTGTTTTCCGTCTCTAGTTTATCTTCCAGTTATGTAATCTTAAGATTTCAGTGCCTAAATAAAGTAAAACATCCAATCGGTTCGAAGTAACTGACCTTATCTGTTGCTGATAGCTCTGATATTGCCCAAGTAACAATGCTTTCAATAACCTTACGGGTTATCACCCCAAAAAAACATACATGTATGTTATTACGAAATTTCAAGTATTGTTTTACAATGATTTTGCAAAATATCACTTAATTAATACATTTTACCAATGTTCAAATGATGAAATTAATGTATATCACATATCTTGAATGTTTTTAAAAATATAATACTGATTAAGACATTCAGATGATTCCTTTTTGTATTCAACACGAAACAATGCGTCCATGGACGATTTACTTCCTTGTGATGGAGCGGCGCTATTTGTGATATCGGAAGCCTTGCAGAGATCTATTAAAACCACAAAGGTGTATTCGTTTAATATGATCCGGCCTCGCCAAAATCCTGTGTAGGTTGTTCTCAATTAATTGAGTATTACATATTAGAAAATTATCGTAGATATATATGGTGTAAATTTGTAACCCCTCCTTCTCATATAAGATGTTAAGGGTAGCATATTATTATATCACTGAGCGAAATTTCGAGTTGATATAACTCAAATATGAGTTGTCCTAGACCGAAGCGTGTTGCTAATTAGGGGACAGCCCAGACCTCTGAATTACGGCAACCAAATCGAAGAAATTGCATCAACTCACTATTCATAAGGTATGATAGCACAGAAGATGGGTTATTTTATGCGTTGGAATAGCTCACGCCCCACCGTATTAAATTCTTCATGGGCTTCCGTAGCTACCAGTATGTGAATTGTGATGCGTTACTAGTCGGGCTAGATTAATTCATGATTCGAGCTATCAAACCTTGACATTTAAGTTGTTCTAGCTTACGATGGTGGCTGGCATAACTCACTCTTTGGGCTACCAGACTCCAAATTTTGGACTACCAGTACCTAAATTGTGGACTATCGGAACTCAAAATATTTCGTTGATTTAACGCCTGCAAGAACTTCAATTGCCTTTTGTTTTTTCCAGATATGACATTTTTGTTGTATAGTTAAATAAAAATAATCTAAAGACATGAGAGCATACTACGGCTAAGAACCCATGCGGACGAAGTGATGACGATTGCTTATAAATAACAAGGCACCATTGCAATAATAACAATTTGTATGCATCTCCCTCCTGTCCCTCCATTTTACGCCCAACTGACAAAAAATTAGGCAAAACACAAATTTTCACGCACAGAGAACAAAGATGGAAAATTCCGCAAACGGCGCAACGGCCAACAGGCGTCTATAGGCGCGATCGAAGGAGAATTGACGAATAACAATGGAATGAACCGCGCCAAACCTGCACGAGCACGAATTCGGAACTTTCCGGGACCTTACGATCTTGTGATTTACCCTCGATATGGGGTTTTGGAGCACTTCCTGAATTATTCCAACTGAAAATAATTTACACATGGTAATGCGTTAAAATAATGCACGTCGGGGTTAAAACGACACTTTATAATCAATTAGTAAGTTTTCCCAACCCAGAAACTGAGTTCAGGTAACTCATAAAATAGTTACAAGATGAGGAATTGTGGTGATCCCAAATATGTTTAAAATGTTGTTAAAAAACCTATTTCTGGGTTGAGGCGAACTAAAAGAACCTGAATTACTGTAGCGTTTTAAAATAATTTGTGATAATTCGTAGGTTCAGTTAGAACAACATAGAGAGGTGGGTTGAGGTAGCCCCAATTTTGTAACCCACGACATTGGTAAATGCATTTTTGTCAGTGTACCACAGATTATTGCATACTAACCTTGCATTTCTTAACACTTTCTGTGTTGCTATATGATCTACTATATATAACGAGATTAGGGTATGAGCTCTATCGTCTCAACAGGCCAGGGATTATTTATATTTCAAATACATGATTTCAAGTTAATTTGAGATTTTTTAACTTCCTGCCAAGATAAACCGTATTGTTTTTTTAAGAATCCATTGACATTGCTCTCGAGAGACTAACTCTCACAATTGCTTATTCAGCAGGACACTGGAAAGTACATTTTTTTAAAATATTTTATTTTACTTTTGAAGATATCTGATTTAGGGGGTACCAAATATATTGTGTAAATTAATCAACTAACTAGCAACCAATTTAAAAGATTTAGTGCAATTTTAATTAAATGATATGTTTGGATGGTATCTTTATTTAGTATAATCTTTAAGGTTATGCACAACCCCGTTGACCTTGTTCTCCATAAACTTTATATTAAAAAAATGTTTTAGACGATCTTTTTTTAATTGTATTTAGATTAAATTATTATAAATAAACTAAACTATGTAGCTAAACTAAGCAGAAATTTTGAAAAGGCTGATGAAACAGTTATTAATAAGATATCATTCAAAAGAACGACGATCCAGGGCAGAATGACCATTGAACAATTACTTTTTTAGCCTGTGCTCTCTCTGGCAAGGCACTGACCAGCGCACAGCGCACGAAAAGGAAAAATAACTTCAAAACAATATTTTTTATTATCCCAAAATTTTGATCTACTATTAAAATACGACATTAATATTAAAAAAATTAGTTTACCAGATAGTTACTGGCATACCAAGCGCGGATGCAGGTCATGACCCCCCTCCAAGAAACCAACAATGGAATACGAAATGACAAATATAATATAATATAAATTAAATCCCTCCAAAAGTTTCCCCCTCCTCCTCCACTCCTCAAAAAAACTCCGTGCCAAACCGTCCTGACATGAAAGTTATATTGAACGTATAATTTAAGTTCATAAGTTTAAGTTTTGCCCTAAGACAAGCGGATCCGGGGGGGGGTCTCAGTAGGGTCATTACCCCCCAACCAATTATTTAAAAGTCTAGAAGTATTTTATTTGTGCGTCAGTCGGTAGGGGTGAAATCGTCGCGTGCAGGGTCGTACTAGAAAATTCATAACTTTTTTCTCTGAAAACATACCCTTCCGCGGTCTGGACAGGTCGAAAGGGAAAGAATGGCTTAAAAACATATTCAGATTTCAAACTAATATATCAGCCACTAAGCGAGATATAAATTTCCAAAATAGATCAATTTTTTTTACTCGTCGGCACTATATGGGCGAGAATCGCCATCCAAGGGCGGAAATGGATTGAACTAAAAATTTTCCCCCCCTGTCTGATCCCATTGGAAGCCCTAAAAATGATTTGGATGGTATATTCAAAAAGAAAATTTTTTCGCCATCCAAGGTCCAATGGAAAAAACAAGGGTCCGAAAAAATGATCGTTTACAAATCCGAAGTGGCCTTTAGATAGGAAATTATATAGAAATAAAAAAAAAACAAAAACAATCAAGTAATGAAATGGAACTTACCTTTTGTGAGAATACGACGACACCACTTTTCAGTTTTCAGAAAAAAATTTCGACACGAAAAAGTCTCTTCGAATATCGATGCAACTTATATGTAAATTCTATGTATAATATTATGTAAAAATACTTAAAATATATCGATATCTATGCCGGTATCGACGTCGAGGAACTGGACTTTTAAATTGTCGTAAATTTGATTTTATAGCACCGATTATTTCTTATCAAAATTTACAATAACACATTGGTAACAGTTATAAAGACGCTTTTTTTACAGATTACAGCGCGAATATTTCATATACAGGGGTTTGTTAGGGTATGCTCGTCAAGACCGATTGTAATGCGGAGGGAAACATATTTCTTGAAGTCAGTAACCCTTAAATCAAGTTTTACATTATGCAACTTAACCCCTTTTTTCATTTTGACCCCCTTCTGCAATAAGGAACTAATTGATAAAACCAAAAAAGGGAGAAAAAGGGTATTAAAAGAACTGTCTTTTAAAACAATTGGTAGTTTGAATATAAGAAGCTGTAAGTTGCTTCTTAGCTGGTATTTATTATCAAAAACATTAAATGTAGTTCCTCATCTAAAAAAAATATTTTTTCGTCTTATATTCTTAAAGAAAAATCACTCGGTTCTTCTTTGAGCAATGCAATTTATTGAAAAAGAAAAACGCATAACGGAAACACAATGAAAAGCACGATATAAAAACAAAACAAATGTGTTATTAGTCTTTTATTAAATTTGGTCTTCAAAATCTATCAATCAATATCTCCATTGAAACCCTCAGTGGCTTCCTGTGGGGTTTTATTGCCCATAAGGTTAGTTTAAAAATGTTGTACGTCCATGTAAGATTTTATATCGTTCAGTTTAGTTGTTGGTATTGCTTTACTTTGAGGCACTCTTCTAAGCTATTATAAAATACTACGCCTAAAGCTGGTATTCACCCCTTTCCTTATTTAATGTCTATCCAGTTTATGTCGTTGTCGTAATCTATTTTTATAAAAATGCTGTAAGGTTTATTTTTGACAATTTTAATTTTTTTTATATGTAACCAGTTAATCTTTTCATCTAAAACGTCTTTTTTCTATTTGTATTTTTTTTAATACTCTAAAATAAACAAAATTGACCAAATACCTAAATCAACAACATTTAAAAACACATTTAGCAAAAAGAATCCAAATTACATTTTAGCAAAAAAGATCCAAATTACTTTATTTTATAAAATTAGTCTTCCCGACGAGGCATTATCCGCCTGGGTTTGCCACATTGTTTAATAAATCAATATTTAACAAATTAACTTTATTGTTAACATCTTGACAGGTCTAAAATTCAAAAAATGGGTTAATCGTGCATAACGCGCACTACCTGCTACTTTATTGCAAGACTTGAATACAGGTTTCTCTAATTTTCAATTAGGTCATATTCCTTATAAATGGCGTCCATAGGTATTTTAAGACAGATCTTAATTGTAAAAATACCTTTTGTGATTCTAAAAAACCAGCTAACTCATTTTAGCAAAAATTGTTAGTTGGTTCCTTTATCGATAAACCTTAGAATTCTGTTTTTTGGTCCTCTGTGTACTCCACAAGATTTGCAGAAAAAAATTTCATAACATCATTCTTGATATACTGATTCAAACCAGTTTGTAGATGACAAGCTTAAAGTTGATGATGCAAAAAATAAATCGGTACCGAAGAATATAATACCGACAAGGGCGAGTCCAACTCGAGTTATAAGGTGTCAATTTGAAAACTCGCACTCGCAGTAAATATTATTAAAAATGGGAAAGGCACGTCATTTTTATTGTGAAGGGGGAGGCGGGGGCCCCTCTATATATTTAGGGAGGGAAGTTTTCCAATTGACACCGCCTGTATAATTTTTTCTTAATTTCCCGTTTAGTTTTCTAATTTTTTTTTATTTTTGCGCGAACCTTTGCGAACACATTATTGTTTTTTTCTGTTGCTTCTGTTAAAGCCTTTCTTTTTTTTCAGAAAAATAACCTGCAGTTTATTTAAATATTCTAATATTATTCTGTTCAAGATAAGCAAAATTCTAACCTCTTTTAGCGTAAGATTTTTTTTTGTTAAACAAAGATGTGGCCTTTACCGTTTGACTTTTGGCCTTTATTTCTCGCGTTTCACTTTTCTTATCTTTATGTCTTTTTTCTTACAATGGAAATACCTATTTTAAATAATGATAAAAACATTCGGTTCATGGTGAATATCCTTTGCTATGCTATACATATTCTATTTTAGGTGTAAATTAATGACATGCACACACGTGGCGTGTAATACGGTAGTAACTTATACAGGGTGTTCAAAAGAAATCACGCATCAACCAAAAAAACTTCTATTTCCGAAAAACAAATTCGAACAAACGACTTTTATTTTTTATAAAGTAAGATATTCGTACATTAAATGTTGCGTCAAAACTCCAGATTTGCTACATCACTGCAAACAAATTTGTTTCCGTTTTTTTGAGCACCATGTACAGTCGAAAATAATTGTATAGTGTAGGGCCGCTCTCTGCGATTGACGGATTTCTCTCAGATACCTTCACCATCAATGCCGGTGTTCCTCAAGGGTCCATATTGTCTCCCACTCGATCTCTTCTTACTCTACATTAACGACTTTCTCGTGAAAACTAAAAATCCGATATTTAGCTTTGCTGACGATACCATCTTTCTCCTTGCATGAAGTTTCATGGCTCAACAAAGACCTTGAAGAAATTTTGGCTTGGGGTGACAGTAACCAAGTCGAATTTAACGCTAAGAAAACCCAGGCAGCAGTTTCTCTAAATAGGTTAACATTACAGTACCGGATATAGTCATGGACGGACACGCAATCCCACTGGCTTCATCTATTAATTTGCTGGGCGTCATTCTGGGAGGAAATATGTCTTATTGGCATATCCACGTTGTGGCAATCGCCAAGGTAGCTTCACAGAAACTACCGGACCAAAAAGTTGTACACACCTCAACAACTTTTGACACTATACAAAGCCCAGATTCGACCATCACTGGAGTACTGCTCTCACGTCTGGAGCTCTGCACCCAAACATACTCTTCGGCTACTGGATTCCATCGAAAGGAAGGCCATTCGTCTGATTGGAGACCACGAGCTGACGAAGAACCTCGACAGCCTAGAACATCGAAGACAGGTTGGGGATTTAACTCTCTTTTACAGATATTTTCATGTAAAATGCTCGGCTGACCTTGCCCTCTTAATTCCGCACAGAGCGGTGAATAGCAGAAACACACGACAAACCACCACTGCCGCCCATCCATATGTGGTTACGCTTAGTAAATAGAAAAATAGTTGCAAATAAAAAAAAAACTATTCATTAATAATGCATTTTTTATTGAAACGAATATGTATGATACAGAAAGACCGGTAATTTGTCATTTTGTAAAATTTACAACGAAAAATCGAAGGCGAAACAAACATTCAAACTTAATAAATACCTAACTCTAAATATTACTTTTTGCGTTCTCTAAAAGTATTATTAAAAAATTATTATTTTTAAATAAAACTAAATAACAACAAGTTTTAAAAATTAGTTACAACTACATTCTTATTAAACAATATACGGGGGGTTAATAAAAAGTATTGTAATATTTAAAGGCACTCTTCTATAAATAAGTCTTATACGGGGGTATCGAGAAAGTCGGCGACAGGAACACATAGATTGTCTAAAAAATCTACTATAAAAGATCTTTTTAAATATTGACACAATCGATATTGGATGTGATTTTAAAAAAAAACGACAGGTCGTATTAGAATAACTAAATGGAAGTTTTGAGACTCGTTGTACGTACAGCAACGACGAATTTTCGTGGTGTCACTGTACGTATTAAGCAACGACCTGTCAAAATTACATGTGCCCTTGTCACATAAGGGCATGGAAGAACCTTTTGTTTTAAAGTGATAATGTATACAATATACATTTTAAAAAATCGATACTGTATCGATATCTAGTGAGAAGCTAAGATGCTTTCCGTTTGTGTGCCATAAAACTGTTAAACTGATATCGATATACAGTATGACCACGGATGGGGGGTTTACAAGAGGACAAATGGACTAAAAATTGAAGATACGAAAAAAAGTCACTCTTAATAAACGTTCTTGCTTGTCTAGAAAATACGATTCATCATAAGAAACTTCAATTTTTTTATACAGGGTGGTTAAAAACTGCAAGAATGTTATTTTAATTTAATTTTTAATAAAATTTAATGGTAGATTTTCGAGTTCGTCATTGAAAAATGTATCCAGCATTTCTAAATATGATAACCTATTACACGTGTTATCAAAAAAATATGGCCCTATAATGCCATGGATGGATATCGCCCACCACACGTTCACTTTTGTGAAATATTGTCTTCTCGTCATAATTCTGAATTCGGGATTTTCTATAGACCAGTACCTAACGTGCTGGGTTGCAACGGCTCCATTCGTTGAGAATGTGCTTTCATTAGAAAACATGATACATTTATAAAAATCAACATTTCCACTTAAAATTTTGTCTCCTATCCACAGGCAAAAATCCAGTCGTTTTGCGTTGTCTCCCTCTTCCAATCTTTGATTAAAGTGCGGTTTATACGGATACAATCTATTTGCTTTAAGGATCGTCTGAATTTGACTTTTTTCACAACTTCCAACTGAGTAACACGATTTCTAAGGGACGTCATAGGATTTTCCTCAACAGAATGAAGAACTGTAGCAGCATCATCATGGTCATAGGTAATTCTTCTTTTTTTTTTAGGTCCAAAACCGAACCAGTTCTCTTGAACTTTTTTATTAACTTGCAGATTGCCATCCTAGTTATTGGGATTCCTACAAATTTCTCGGTAAATTGTTCCATGACGTAGCGGTATGAAACTTGACCATCCCCATAACATTGTATTATAAAAACAGTAGATAGAATAATAACTTCATTAAATAAAGTCATTGACAACAAGTACCTATCACCTTAAGTGTCATTATTATTTTAACTAGGCTCACCATTCAGAGGTGTGCCAGAGAATACTTTTTGGGAAATAATTTTTACGTAGGTGAACCTTTTAATGAATTGTTCTACTTCGGTTTGTTGTGTAGAAAACACATTCATTAAGAGTGACTTTTTTTCGTATCTTTCAAAATAACGTATGTTTACTCTTAAGCAAAATAACATTTTTGCAGTTTTTACCCACCCTGTATAAAAAAATTGAAGTTTCTTATGATGAATCGTATTTTCTAGACAAGCAAAAACGGACTATTTTTTCGTATCTTTCAATTTTTAGTCCATTTGTCTTCTTGTAAACCCACATGGATATACTGTAGATATATTTATATTATTCTTTTTTATTTGTTATATTTTTAATCTCATATATACGCCGCGAGGCCTCTATATCTCTCTAAAATGTAAATATATGTCTATGTAACTATCTTTTTGGTGTAAATACGAACCTCTACACTACATTTTGGGCTAACAATGACTAGACTTGCAATTCTTATCTACTTTTTACAGAAAATCTACACAATTCTAATTTGACGATTTTTTGCTCTATCATAATATGCACTAATTTTAGTCCAAAAATTATTTTCTTTGTAGAAAAAGAGCAACTATGGTTTACACAACGTGACTATAATATATCTTGTTTAATGTCTTAAATAATGGTAACCAGGGTAACCACAGGGGCTACCAGAGCGGTTACCAAATGGCAATGACTCTATTGTTAGCTTTGGTTATATAACGTGATTATATTGATGCGCTATCAAATTTTTATAGACTACCCAGTCAAATTTCAATGTTTAACATACCATTTGTTTTCTCCTTTCTAGGGCATTTGATTTTTCTTAAAAAAGAATTATTTGGCGTCGGTCCGTTTAAAAAAACCTTTCTTAGGCACCCTTTTTAAAGTCTCAAACATTTTCACACGGCTATATTCTACCTAAATAATACATCCTATGCTATATTTTTTCCACGTAGTTTCCCGGGAAAGTACCGAAGGCGCCCGTCCTGTCGCTGGATCCCACATACCAACCGTCATCGCATTTTTCCAAAACGAAGACCGTGTCGCCCTCTAGCAGCTCCAATTCGTCATCGTTTTGGGGGGTGTACCGATACAGGGCTCGATATCTGGAATAAAATCAAATTTTAAGTTCTGTGCGTTTATCCGTATTGCACGAGGAAGGTATAATTTTGTGTGTGAAGCGCAGTGGCGGCTCGTGACCTATGATAGAGGGGGTTCACAAGTATGGTGATATTTTTCTAGGCGTTTTAAATGTAGAAAGAAAAAAGGTAATAAGAAAATGCGTTAGCTAGAACATATTTTTATTTATTTTTTAATTTTACACAAGGAAATACAACTTTTGGAAAATAAGCAAGGCTTTCTTAGTGTGTATAGATGTCGGATCTTAACGTCGTCGCATGCAACCCTCGTAATATTTATACAGTCCACTACTAATACTACTAAAGCCATCTACGAGCTATCAAGAAAACCGAATGATGTCCAATACAACTACCGCCATCTACGAGTTATCAAGGAAACAGAATGATGTCTAATACCACTACGCCATCTACGGCTACGTCATTAGCCGCAACCAAGATGAGAACAATAGTTAACTGTTTTACGACGAGAACGAATCGAGCCACGAGACTGACAAGTTGTCATTCTTCATATTTTCAGCGTTTTTTAGTTTAAATCCTTAAATAAAATGGTTTAAAATTATTTCGAGTATCATTTATCGAAATACACCACATTTATCGACCCTACACAATAGTGCTTAAACGTAAAGTCCATTCTTCGGTTCTTAATTGTAGAAAATTGATCAATAAAACAGCCTCATTAAAGTTTGGAATACCCTCTATAAATGTTTCATATATTTCATTTTTAAACTTTCTAATAAAGTCCCTAGATTTACCCTTTGTGGTCTGCGTTAATTTCATTTCGGGTTTAGGTGTTCCCGCATTCTTCACTTCAATTTTTTGCTCCAAACTCAAAGAGCTAAAGTTATTTCTTAAATAGTCCACCGTCAACTATTCATTTTAACTTAATAAATATATAATATTAAAATATTAAAACATACACGCTCGAATTTCTAACTAGATGCACGAACATTTCCATGTTATATCGCCATAGCCCCGCTATCCCCCTCTGCCACCCGCCACCTGTTACTACAGAGAAACTGCACTACTTAATCGCACGTGCGAGCAAGTCTCGTCATAATCGTCATTTACCTCGACCGAGGCACGGTTGCCGGATCTACACAGTTTGGTTTGACGGGATCATAGACAAAGGGCTGTCGCAGAAAGTGTTACCTAAAATTGATCGGCCGCCATTGATAGGGAGCCAGACAATCGAGGTGGCACCCAATGTATTTTGGTGATTTGTGGTGAGAAGAGCTATTATAAGAATTCAGTTTATTTCCAGAAAAATGGTGAATTGTTGTGCCTATAGCTGTAAAAGCCGTAATGAACGAAAGAAGCTTGGAATTACTTCCCATCGGTAAATATTCAAATTGTATTTTTTTGCATGCATTTATTTTATATTAGATATCTCCCTTGTAAGTTTAGCAGTATATATTATTTGAAACTATGATTAAGGCCATAGTTAAAGTTACCTTCCTTTGTAATTTGTACTAGATTTGTTGCACTTTTCATTCAAGATTTCTAATAAGAACCAGGTAATTGCCCTTGGAGAGGGTGTGTCACTCAATGGCGTACCTGCATGATTTGTATATTTTGACAAAATTAAATTATTTCTTATTTAATTTTGGTTAATTATTAGTGAAAGCATTATATTATTTCGAATGTATACCAGTGTTATTTTTTTAAAGAAAGCGATTAACGTTTGTCTTGAATCGTTGAAGGGCATAGTCTTTGAGAAACACGACTTCAGGCGAAGGTCGTTTCACAAGGATGGCGTCCTGTTGAAACTTATTTTAAACCACTAAGCTCACACATTGTTGTATTGTTTTTAGATTTCCGAAAGATCCACAAAAAGCAAACATTTGGGTGCAGAACATGGGACTTAGAGATTGGACACCTTCTCCTGCCTACAGGATTTGTTCAGAGCATTTTGAGAAGTCCTTTTTATAAAGTTGAGGAAAGAGTACGATTACTTGGAGGTGCTGTGCCAACAATATTTTCAAAACTACCAATAATTACATTTTGTTGCTTCTTTGTAATAAATTTTGAATGGACCAATTTTATTTTTTATCTTGCATTTTCCCTAAAGTTGAAAGATATTTAAATTTCACAACCTTTCCTATATGAAATTATATTTTTGGCTAATAAAATTAATATTTACTAAGCATTCATAAATTATTGAGAAGCAGAAGAACATTTGTACTCGGTAAGGGACACAATATACAAATTCAATTCAATAAAAATATTACTTCCATTAATAATAATTTTGTATTGGGATAAGACTAAGAAAATATTCATGTAACGCCACTGCTAAATCCGATAAGGAGCCAGGCGGTAACAAAATAGCTACTGGTTTTACGCGTCCCCTCTCTTCCTTTGTCTATGGACGGGATGATCAAATATTAGGGAGGGTCGGACTTTTTTAGTTTGACGCTACGATAAAATATTAGGGAGAGTCGGTCTTTATACGATAAATAATATTCCATGAATATAAATTAATATTTTGTATTCGTTTTGTTTTGGGGGTGCACGTGCGCATGTGCTCCTGCGGATAAACCGCCACTGGTGAAGCGGGTCCCGTTTTAAACGTTTATCGGGATAAACAGTGTTAAAATTCTATTGGTCCAACTTTGTATCCATGTGACTTACGGTACAGGATCCGAATGAGTTTCTATATGCAACGTTTGGTCGATCGGACTGCTGCTGTTCTTTGGCAAAGTGGAATATGTGCCGCTTCCAGTCAATTGGACGGGTTTAGCGTGGTGGTAGCCGGCATCTCTGGAAGTGATGGGGTTCGGGATGTTGGGGGTATAGAGATGGCTGCCTGAAAACATGAAGATTCGGTAACTACCCATTTATACACGTGAGAGAGTAGGAACGGGATAGAACTTGTTACGATTTAACATTGAACTTACCCATCGAGTCTCTCCCCTGTGCCGATCCATTTAGTAGTAAGGAATGTGCTGCGGGGGATGCCACTGGTTTCGTGCTGGGCGGCGGCGGATCGCTGGGATCGATTAAGATCTTAAAAAAATATATTTATTAATTTGTTTCAACTTATACAGTGAGTCCCAGAAGAAATGTCTAAATTCATTTAAAATTCAGCGGTAAGTTTTTTCAAAAAACACTCGTACCCGTCGATTTTGGTTTTTTAATTTTTTTTTTGTGGTAATTTCATGTATACAGGGTAGCTCAAAAATAAGTTACGACCATCAACTTCATTTTTTCAAATGAAAACATATATTTTTTATTTCATTTTTGAATTTTGCATTGAATTCTAAGCATGTTTCATGTACCATGTCCTATACATAAACTCAACAGTTATTGAAAAAATTAGGATTGAACATATCATTTAGGGAATCCAACGATCTATCAAATCTTCTAGCAATATGGCATTTTGGGCTCCATAATAAGTAAGAGTGTACTGTCTCACTGTCACCGTTTATTTCCATAGAAACTGTATGACAATTTTATTTCAAATAAGTATAATTATTGTCAAGCGTAGTTTCAAAGTTGCGGTTTTCACAATAATGGTGAAGTTAACGGAACGGGAAAAAATTGAAATTCTATGCATGGTTGGGTTTGGTGATAAAACACGTACTCAAATAGAAACAGCCCAATTATTTAATGAAATCCATCCTGATCGTCCTCCCATATGTCAAAAGATGGTGAGTAGAATAGAGGCTAAGTTTAGAGAATTCGGTCATGTTAGAGATTTGCCTAAATCTGGTCGTCCTACTCGAGATGAAAATGAACAACTTGACGTTTTGCTTTCCTTGGAAGAAAATGCATGTACTCCCCTGTCGCACATTGGGGCCGATTTACACATGCCGAAATCTGTTGTTCGCCGAGTAGTTCAAAAGCACAAATATCACCCATACAAAGTTATTCCAGTGCATGAGTTATTTGAAGATGATTTCGATAGGCGAAGTGAGTTTTGCGGACGCATGCAAAATATGTGCAATCTCGATAATAATTTAGCAAAAAATATTATTTTTTCGGATGAAGCTACGTTCTATTTGAATGGTAATGTGAACAGACAAAATTGTCGATATTGGGCAACAGAAAATTCGCATTGGATGATAGAGGTTCACAGCCAGTACCCTAAGAAAATAAATGTTTGGTGTGGAATCGTACGCGAAAGAGTAATTGGTCCATTTTTCTTTGAACAGTCTTTAACTGGACAAGTATATCTGGAATTTCTCCAACTAGAATTAATTCCAGCATTAGTGGATTTATTTCCGAATCCATTGGATCCAGACTACCCTGACGAAGAACTGATATTCCAACAAGATGGTGCTCCTCCGCACTATGCGGCCACTGTGCGCACATTTTTGGATGAAACCTTTCCCAATCGGTGGATTGGAAGGAGAGGACCTATCGAATGGCCGGCTAGGTCGCCAGACCTAACTCCGCTGGACTTTTTTTTGTGGGGTTACCTCAAATCAAAAGTATTTGTTAACAGGCCAAACAATATGCAGGAGTTGAAAGAAAGGATCCGAAGAGAAGTGCGTGTCATAACTCCGGAAATGGTTGGAAACGTGCAAAGAGAGATTATTGATCGTCTTGGATATTGTCAAGCCGTAAATGACGCACATTTTCAACATTTAATTTGATTTTCTTGTGTTTTTTTTTAATAAACAGGTCTTACTTATAGATATGTTCAATCCTAATTTTTTCAATAACTGTTGAGTTTATGTATAGGACATGGTACATGAAACATGCTTAGAATTCAATGCAAAATTCAAAAATGAAATAAAAAATATATGTTTTCATTTGAAAAAATGAAGTTGATGGTCGTAACTTATTTTTGATACATGAAATTACCACAAAAAAAAAATTAAAAAATCAAAATCGACGGGTACGAGCGTTTTTTGAAAAAACTTACCGCTGAATTTTAAATGAATTTAGACATTTCTTCTGGGACTCACTGTATAACGCCCGCTCCTTCTTACCTCAACGTACGCCACTGGGAAAATGCCTTTTCTCCCACCGATTTTTCCCTCGAACCAATTGTCGTCTACTCTTCTGGTGATGGTCACCAGTTCTCCTTTGGCCAGTGACAGTTCCAAGTGGGTATGCGCTAAGAAATTATATTTAGCCCTCGCCTGACCTTCGTGTGCTTTCCTCGGTGTGGTTTTAGGGCCTTCGTACGGAACGATCTGGAGGAAAGTAAAAACGCTTTAAAAATATATTTTTATGGTCAAATATAATATAATAGTATAGATTTTCAGCTGATTTGCAACTGTTGGAATAATTCGCGTACTGGTACGGAATTATCCGTTTGGATTCTGCACATTTACTCGATCGGCCGTTTGTTTACTTTTGAGTTCTTGTTTTTACCGATTGGTTTTATTTTTTTTTTAGTTTTGGCGTGTTTACATCATTCTTTATACCTCTATCACTATTCGTATTTTTTCCTTTTAAGATTTTGTCTTATCTTATGATAATACTATTTTGTTTTCAACTACAGATTAATAATAAAAATATTTATATGTATTAGCGTGTTTATAACAAATAAACACTCTGTATAATCTTATGTCGCGTGTAATTTAGTAATAACGCGAAACAAACGCTGCAACGGGATTTACTAATTTTGCAAATCATGTGTTATGGGTATGAGGATACCTTATCAATTAATAATAAATATTAATTATTGTTTTTTTTTTGGATATTTACCCTTTGACCGACGCAGAGATTCAAGAAAGGTGATTATTTAATAATGACGTGCTCACGCAATTGGTAAATATTGTGAGGAGCGAGAAAAATTTTACGGATTTCGACACTACTGCCAGCGGACAGGCAATTAATTTGGGCCCCCCGCAAAATTATTTATTATGCCCTATAAAATGATTTATTTAGCTCAGCTGGAATAACGTAAATGTGTAAATTATAGATATAGATGTTACTCCATAAGAATTTAAAATAAAAAACTGATGATTCCTATGAGAGAATTTTTTTTAATGCTCTTTAGAAACTAAGCCTCATACTAAAAATCATATTTATTATATAATATTATAATAATATTATTCCAAAACCCATAAAAAGTGACCACACTATTCTTTTCTGGATAACTTTATTGTTTAAAATCACTTTTAAACCAAATTTCCAGGAAATAAACTCCTGGACAAAATTAACGCAACATCATAAATTTGCCATATTTTTGACACTATTTTTTTTCTGAATTTATGATCCGATTTGAACGATTTTTTTTGTATTGTAGGTTGGTTCCTTGACAATGTCATAGGTTTCGCTGTTTATGATATAAATTTAATTTTCGATTTATAATGGGTGTACTAAAAATGCTATGTTTTTTTCCAAAAATTCGCATCACCCTGTGGAGTATATTAGCAACCGAAACATATTGCAGCGGACATTAAACGGTAGGTCCATCTTTCCCCAACATTCTCTTTTTTGTTTTACTTCATTATCTCTGTTATTAAAAGAGATACACCGTTTTATAGCGTAACATGTTTTTATAGACTTTAATATGCAACACATTCATTGTTAAATGTTTTCAAGTAGACTATGGACCTTTTTTGACATTGCAAGCGATGTGTCAGCAGATGTTGTGTTTTAAAGTTACAAAGGTCAAATAAAATTCGCCATACTTATAAAAACTGCTCGGAAACTGCTTATTAAACGTTCGTTTCGTATGCCCAGTTGCCCGACGAGTATTTTAATCTTGAAACTTACTTGAAAACATTTAACAATGAATGTGTTGAATATTAAAGTCTATAAAAACATGTTACGCTATAAAACGGTGTATCTCCTTTAATAACAGAGATAATGTAGTAAACCAAAAAGGAAAATGTTGGGGAAAGATGGACCTACCGTTTAATGTCACATGTTTCGGTTGCTAATATACTCCACAGGGTGATGCGGATTTTCGTAAAAACAAAGCATTTTTAGTACACCCGGTATAAATCGAAAATTAAATTTTTATCATAAACAGCTAAAACTATGACATTGTCAAGGAACCAACCTACAATGCAAAAAAAATCATTCAAATCGGATGATAAATTCAGAAAAAAATAAAAATATGGGAAATTTATGATGTTGCGTTAATTTTGTCCAGGAGTTTATTTACAAAAGTATAAGTTCTTGTAAAATTAATTTAAAAATACATAATAAGATCGAATCGAGGAACAAGCGCGTTAAGCAATGTGAGGCCACTTTGGGCCGTGGGCCCCCTGGACGCCTGCCCCCCTCCCTCCCCCGCGTTGCTTGGTCTTGCTGCATAGTGGTTCCGCGCCTGCTGTTCTGGTTTGTTCAGTCACCGTTTTTTTCTCAAGACGCGTTTAAAAGAAGCTAAATATAAAGCTACGCTGTAATTTGAAAATAAATGAACATCGAATAAGGGCATAATATGAGTTTTTTCACATTATTTTCACGTATCCAATGCGCCCCTGGAGTTTGGCCCGTTCATCACGACTCGCCCTGTAGAATACTATGCAAGAAAATTGATAATTGCTATTGGGTTGTACATAACTATGTACATTGCGTCATTTTCGATAAACTTAAATAAGAATTGTATAAAATATGCTAAATCATTAGAGTTACAAGATTTCTCGCACTATCTTAAATTTTTAATAATGTATCAAAATAGGTCAAGATAAACATATTTATTTCATTTGTTTATTAATTCAATAGACAGACGAACATATTAAAAAAAAAATATACAGGGTGTCCGGGAACATGTGGGAAATCTCCCGGATATGAAGAAAACACGTGAAAAGAATACTATAGGTTCATATAAACTTCTTTCGTATCGGCCTCCTCTTCGGAGATATGGGCTCCCAAAGAGCACCAATGGAATCAAGTTTTTTACACATAATTATTGAACCACCTGGTATATTTCAATTATTTTTTAATATGATGTATACCAGGTAAGACCCGTCAAGTTACTACCCAAGAAACTGTTGTGAATTACTCACAGCTGCAGGGACGGACTAGCTGTAACACTCATGGGCCCATTTTTTTTACGCCCTGTATGATGAGAACTTTGGACAATGTTTTTTACATACCTTTAACTATTGGCTAAAAATTCAGTACTCTTCATTCATGTCGCTAATCCTAACCGTTTTCGAGAAAACGGCATTTCATATACATCATGTGCTTCGGGCATTTCAATAAAAGATACATCTTTGTTCCGATCCAATGTTCAACCTTCAAGATTCCGCTTTTTCATATTTAGCCCATGAGCAGTTAGGGGACTCAGTGTAAATAAAATGACGTTTTCTCGAAAACGGTTACGATTAGCGACATGAATGAAGAGTACTTAATTTTTAGCCAATAGTTAAAGGTATGTAAAAAACATTGTCCAAAGTTCTCTTCATACAGGGCGTAAAAAAAATGGGCCCATGAGTGTTATAGCTAGTCCGTCCCTGCAGCTGTGAGTAATTCACACACATTTCTTGGGTAGTAATTTGACGGGTCTTACCTGGTATACATCATATTAAAAAATAATTGAAATATACCAGGTGGTTCAATAATTATGTGTAAAAAACTTGATTCCATTGGTGCTCTTTGGGAGCCCATATCTCCGAAGAGGAGGCCGATACGAAAGAAGTTTATATGAACCTATAGTATTCTTTTCACGTGTTTTCTTCATATCCGGGAGATTTCCCACATGTTCCCGGACACCCTGTATATTTGGCGAACGTCCATACGGTCCATAATTATTTAATTGGCCATTTAATTTTGGAGAATCGCCCCGCAGAACAGAAATTGTCTACAAAATGAATTACAAGGACTACTGTAGATGATGTTCCTGTAAACATCAGAATTAACAGCACGATGGTGGTTCTGCACTCATCGTGTCAAGCAACATTTGCACGAGATTCTTCCAGGCCTTTGAATTGGTCGCGGTGGTCCAATTAGTGGGCCCCCAAGATGACCGGACCTCACACTACTAGACTTTTGTTTATCGGGCAAATAAAAGTCATCACTCGGCATGCACCAATTCAACGTATTAGAAATACTGCAGCCGATATTAAAAAAGTCAAGCAGGAATCAGTAAACCAAGCAGAAAATTTTCACATGCCAATGGCGATATTTTTGAACATTTATTCGAACGGTATGATTAAAAAATGTTAACGTATGTTTTGTTCTTGATTCGGCGAAGAAAGAAAATCAGTTTTTTTCAACCGAGGAATCCAAAAATAGTATATTAAGATACAAGTTTCATAAGGCATTATCTTAGAGCACGCGCATAATGTACAAGAGCTCTAATTATCTTATGAACCGTGTATTTAATAATACTTTTTCTAATTGGGTCTTTAAAGTCTGAAAAACTTTTAAAAATATTGTAGATTTTTTCCGTTTGAATTAATATTTTCTTTTTGGGTTGGCAATACTTTTACAAAATGTTACAAGTATCAAATATGCCATGATAGAAACAATTGGACACAACAAAGCTTCTTCCCATTCGTCATAATTAAAAATAAATATATTATTAAATTTAATAAAAATAAGTCAGGAAGAAAGTTGTACTCCGTCAGAAATACGATAAATTGCAGAAAACAATCTAGAAAAACATTTAAAAAGAATATGCAAAACTTTGAGTTATGGTGCGAGCAGAACAAAGTTCAAAATATTGAAAAAAATAATACTATTGAACAAAGTATTGTGTCGACACAGAATCTGACAGGAATAACAATTAATGCCCAGGAAATGTCTACAGTAACTATACATATGTATACTGGGTGGCCCGGAATAATATTAATATAGCCTTAACCTGTAACTTTTGAGAAAAACGCTCGGACACGTCAATTTAGTTTTATATATGCTCACATTTTGACGTTATTCGTTTGTTTTTTATAGACATTTGTCAAAGATATGACGACATCGATCTTTTTTTTAAATAGAAACATACAGCTTGTGATACATCATTTGAAAGCTAATATCTCGTACAGTATGCTCATAAATTTTAGCGCGATTCTGTCAAGCTATTTCAAAATGGCGACTGTTAAAAGTTTTTAAAAAATCTCTATTTAAATAAGCGGAAATTATAAATCATTGATTGTTTTTTTTACGTTTCAAGGTAAGAAATCTTCATTGTATCGCGTTCAGAAGATTTCTTACCTTGAAATGTATGTAGAAAAACATACAGATTTTTTAAAAACTTTTAACAGTCGCCATTTTGAAATAGCTTGACAGAGATCGATGTCGTTATATCTTTGACAAATGTCTATAAAAAACAAACGAATAACGCCAAAATGTGAGCATATATAAAACTAAATTGACGTGTCCGAGCGTTTTCCCCAAAAGTTACATGTTAAGGCTATATTAATTTTATTTCGGACTTCTGGGCAACCTTGTATATAAAGTAATATGTTTAATACCGTATTGAATTAAAAATAAAAATAGTAGGTACTTTATTGAATAAAACTTTAGAAATGGAGCATAAACAGGAAGATATTTCTATTATTTTTAGATTATGTTGTTTTATAGTTGTGACTAGAAATTAGTTGACGGACACCGTCAGCATGTTATATATTTCCGAGTATAGATAATTTCAGATAAATATCGAGTAAAAATGATCTATTTGCAAGGTTAAAGGTTAGTATTTTAAAGTTTTCCATAAAAAATTTCTGTCGACTCCATAATGCCTAGAAAACTAAATTCAACGAAATCAAAGTAAGCTTAAAATTCAAACCCACCCACTTGCTGCAAACATAAAAAATATTTCAGTTTCATAAAGCGGCAGGTTATTCAATTTTTTTGCATTTCATAATGTAGCCATTACGAAACCCAAATAGGAAAAATCCATAGTAGAACGACTTACTTCTACGTAGTTGACGGGGAACAAGCCAATCATAGCGTTCAGTTCGCCTTCGTACCAGTTCTTATCTACTTGTCTCCTAACATAAATAAGGTCGCCTTTTCTAAAGGTGAGCTCCCTAGCGGTTTGTCCTACGAAATTATAGAGAGCTCTTGCTACTAATCTAGGTTCTGGTGATCTAAAAAAAAAATTAAAAAATGTCACGATGGTAATATTTGGCTGTCTCGTGAGCTCGGGCATTGTCGTTAAGAAGAAGGACACTTTTGTACAACCACGACATTTTTAGTCCATTAACGGTATGTAATTTTGTTAACGTATTATCGTACATAACAGTACAGATACAATAATTAGATTATTTTCAATAATTACCTGGGCCGCGATTTGTTCGGCGTGTGCAAATCGTCGAAATCGTCGTACCTATTGAGGGAAATCGGTGACTTTTGGGACGGGATGAAATTGTCTGTATGCCTCCTGGATTTCATGTCTTGAAGTTCCTGCAAAAACAAAAAGAAACGAAAATAAGGCGGCCCCGTTTCTAGGCCTAATCGTAAGGGGTCGTAGAAGATATTTTTTGATATACGAAAAAAAAATTTATCGTAAAGTTTCGTTTGGCTTTGAAGTTGCAGGTTCAGTGTATTGATTAAAAAATATATATTTTAACTACAATTAACATCGACGCCTCATAATTCGATTGTATCCGATACAATCAATTTGTTGATGCTCTTGGGAAACTCAAATAACTACCTATGTAAACAATAGATTCGATAACCGCAAAACTACAATATATTACGCGAGATCGAGTCGAACTTGACCCCATAATTTAGTTAGTTAATATAAAAAACAACCTTTGCAAATGTTACCTTATACGCCTTATAGCAAAACAAGCTTCGAACAATCATTTAATAATGAAAATAATATAAAGTTTTTTAATGAAAAGAAGGAAAATCTGGCTTACAGTGGAGTCGATCCGGTTTACGAAAATCTCTGGACGAAATCGAGTAATTTTTTTTCCCCAATCGATACAGTAGGATCCCCTCGACATTCTGACATGATTTGTAGGGGGTGTTAATTCAATTGTTCCACCAGTGGCGTCCCTGCAAACATGTCCTCTGATATTTTTTACAAAAAAGATGGTACGTCCCTGATATTTTTCCATGTGGATATTTTTTGTGATTAGCTTGGTCAATTCTACATGAAAACGATCTCTTGAGTTTTTCTGGTCAGACGCACCGTTCTTGATTAAAACCACTAAATTCATATTGAAACTCATTATTATTAACATTGATAAAATAATTAATTCTAAATTGTTTCATAAAAATTGTAGGAAATGGCCACCTTCACTTAAAAGGCGTGCTTCCGCTCATCTTTGCATCGAATTGCCCACTCCAACAATTTTTATGAAACAAAATTTATAATTAATTATTTTATCAATGTTAATAATAATGAGTTTCAATATGATTTAGTGGTTTTAATCAAGAACGGTGCGTCCGACCAGAAAAACTCAAGAGATCGTTTTCATGTAGAATTGACCAGGCTAATCTAAAAAACTATCCACATGAAAAAATGTCAGTGGCGTACCATCTATTTTGTAAAAAATATCAGAGGTCATGCTTGCAGGGCCGCCGCTGGTGGAACAATTGAATAACTTTTCTAACTAAAATTTGTAGTTCTATATCCTATTAACACATACCAAAATTGAACATAATATCTAAAGTATTATCGGAGATATTAAAAATTGGTAATTTCTTGTATGCCGCGCCAAGCGCGCATTTGCGAAAATGAAATTTTTTCGCCAATCCCCCCTCGTAGCTGATAAAAAAATTAACAAATTGAATCCGGCCTGATCCCCGTAGCTCGATTAATAAACTACTTATTAGCATTTATGTAATATTACACCCCCCCCCCCCCCCCCCATAACTCCCCTCCTAATTGCCCCACCACCCCCAGCCTCCGGCCTATCAAAGTACTCGGTGTCACCCGTTGATTCGCGAAAAATTGATGCACCAACTCCGCCCCTTCTCGAGATATAATTAATTAAATTTTATTGTTTTTTGCCGTTGAAAATCGCGATAATTCGCGAACTCATCGAGATATCGGGATCAGGTTTGTTCGAGCTTACGCGCTCTGTCAAGCTCTTCAATTTTGCCCTTCACATTTTTCTTGTAGCATCAAAACCGGCTGAGTTATTTAGGATAATCCGTTGTCGGTTAGATTTACGGGGCGTGCCCCCCTCCCCCCGCACGAGGCGCCCGCTACAAGACATGTCAGAATGTTAAGGGGACCCTACTGTATCGATTGGGAAAAAAACATTACTCGATTTCGTCAAGGGATTTTCGAGGCGTTTTTTTTGGCCCGAAGGACTCCACTATTAGAAAAATTAATAGCTTTATTAGCGATGTGATATGATTGCTGATTAAAAGCAACTTCCAAAAAAAATATCAAAAAGCTTTATAAAAACATTAGCTGCACCAAATTCGCCACACCAAACGAAACTTACTTGGAGACTCTTGCTAACCTGGAAGTACTTTCTCTTTCTTTCTTCTTCGTAGATTTTTTTCATCGCCTCTGCCTGACGATGGGCCAATTCGTCTTCCGAAACATACTCCTTGATTTCCGTACGCACTGGCGTCTTGTAATGGATCGTCACTTCGTTTTCTACGTATTTCCTTGGGGACTCTAGAAAGAAATAATTAAAACAGTAATGGTATAGTTCGTACGACTTCAGCATACGGCCCTACTAATAATTCAATGGCTCTGGAGCATCACTAGGCGAAAAAAATTAAACAAAACCTTACCAAGGACGAAATTAATCATACTCATCAAATAAATCACAATCGCTATCAAAACTAAACCAGCGAACAGCCTTTGCACGATAAAGACACGAAAATCGCTTCTTCGACTTTCCCAACTCCACTCAACTGAAGAAAGTGTCTCATAGCGCGACAGTGAAGAAATTATTTACCATCTATGTATGTTAAATTCCCGCCAATATTCTGTTTATTATTATTGTATTCTTTTCCGTTCATATCTACTCCCAGATCATATTGTTTTGGTATCGCAATATAGACCCCAACAAGGACAGATTGCTATCTTCAATAAGCGATTTGAAAGTATTAAAGATTCAGGCGGTCAAGCCTGCGTGAGTATGGGTACTATAGTCATGGCGGTACTCTTCGTGAGATAAAAAGAGACGTAACCGGAACCGTGCTATGTGTGAAAGGAAGATGGATGTAGTCGGTTGAAGAAGAGGTCGATGCGTGGATTCTAAGGGACCACCGTGCACCTGTTGTTTAAATGTCCACGTAGTAGAATACACTCGTAGAATTGTGTCACGTGGAGAAATTTATTGATCTAGCCGTGAATTGTGTGCAATCATTTTACAAGGTGTACAAAATAATTATTTTTCTATTTATTATTTTGGGACAAAGCAGTAGAAGATATTCGTGCTGAACAATGACCAAAGGTCACTACAATAATAAGACATTTTAGGGGATTCAGGGGATAACTTCTTGCTGATAATAACGAATTGAAAGAACATATCGATGGATAGGTTGAAGACCGACTTGTAGAACGATAACGTTTATTTGTGTCAATTAGTTCTAGCCAGACGATACCAATAGACATTTTAACAGTAATTTCGACCAGACTATACCAATAGACATTTTAACAGTAATTTCGAAATAAATGTGTCCTATCTAATAAACACAGATGGTTTTACGCGCGATAATTATCCTTTTACGCCTATCCCATATGTTTAAGAAAGACAAATATACTTATAAGACATATGGATAATATACATCTAACTAATTAAGTACCCAGAAAAAAGCGGTCAAGTGCTTGCTAGAATTTTAAAAGAAAAACGGAAAAAAATAAATTAATTTCAAAATTGATATTGTCCAAATGCAATCACTCAAATCTACCTTTTAATATTAAGTATATTAACGTTGACATTTCATACTGTTTGACAACTCCTTTACGGCAAAACTTGACTGTCACATTAGTATCTTAGTTTTTTTTTTTAATCTTAATTGTAAAACTTAAGAAACCGGCTTTATGGGTTTACCAAGAAATATTAACTGAACATACAGGGAATCCTGTAGTAATCTACCTGTCGATTCGATATTCTATTATACATCGTGTCCAAGATAAGGAGGGCCAGTACATGGATCTCGGAAACCGTAAGAGATACCAAGTCGGTTAAATGGAGGTAAAGTTGCGCATTTACGTGCCTAATAATATGCCGTTTAGAAAGTTTTAAAATTCTGAGTAGTTCCGGAGATATCCCGAAAAAAAACGAAATTCTGAAAAATCGTTTCATTATTTTCCTGGATTGTTTTGAGATCGAATTTTAAAGTAAATTGCACTTTTACATTGCCACTTTTGCCGCTTCATCTAACAGCGTTAATTATTTTGTAATCCGGTGAGTCGTCTTCGAATGGCCATTATCAACTTTCTTTATTTTTAAACACGGTTCTCTTTTCCTGATATTGGATTTTGAGAGCTCTGTTTCTTCCGAATGCAACGATGTATGACACATTGTGGTTTAATGACGTTTCGAGGGTTTTTTGAACAACACCGGGAAATTTTGGGATACGGTCCTGTATTTCTCCTAATTTTATAAATAATATCTCATAAGTAAGCTCTAAATTTTTATTTATGTTGGACAGTTCAATAAATAACAAATAATTTAATAATAAACCATAAATAAGTGAACAAAACAGTAATAAAACGGACAACGAAAAAAGTACATAATCAGGTGTTCAAAATGATTTCCGTTATTTTCTAAGCACAAAAAAGATCTTCTAACTGTCGATTCTAAAACATTTGACAACATTTCTGGCGTAATACTTTGAAAGGCTTCAAGCACCAACCCCCAAGTTCGTCTTCTGTTTCGAAGTTGTGTTTATAAACACAATTTTCGACATACCCCCAGAGGAAAAAATCTAACGGTATCATATCACGCGAACGTGCTGGCCATGGTGTTTCAGAACACCTGATTATGTAGTTCCTTACTTTTTTCGTTGTTCGTTTTATTACTGTTTTTGTTCACTTATTGGTGTTTATTATTGAATTATTTTTTGTTCACTTATTTGTGGTTTATTATTAAATTATTTGTATTTATTGAACTAGTCCAACATAAGAAAAAATTTAGAGCTTACTTATGAGATATTATTTAAAAAATTCGGAGAAATACAGGACCGTATCCCAAAATTTCCCGATGTTGTTCAAAAAACCCTCGAAACGTCATTAAACCACAATGTGCCATATATCGTTGCATTCGGAAGAAGACAAGCTCTCAAGATCCAATATCAGGAAAACAGGACCGTATTTATAAAAAGAAAGTTGATAATGGCCCTTCGAAGACGACTCGTCGGATTACAAAACAATTAACGCTGTTAGATAGAGCGGCAAAAGTGGCAATGTAAAAGTGCAATTTACTTTAGATTTCGATCAAAAAAAACCCAGGAAAAAATAAAACGATTTTTCAGAGTTACGGTTTTTTCCGGATATCTCCGGAACTACTCGGACTTTTAAAACTTTCTAAACGGCATATTATTAGGCACGTAAATGCGCAACTTTACCTCCATTTAACCGACTTCGTATCTCTTACGGTTTCCGAGATCCCTGTACTGGCCCTCCTTATCTTGGACACGGTGTTTTATTACAACATTTTTCCTATAATTTAGATAACAATGGAGCTATTATTATTATTGTACTTCGCCACACGAACGCGAACGTCCTAAAATCTTCCGAAACGATTAAAATTATTTTCAAATAATTCTTACAAATATCCTTAATTTTAACACTCCTAATTTCGAACAGAAAAATTCACTAGTTTTTCCGGGAGATTGATCACCAAGTACCGTAACGAAACAGTAATACGAACTAACTAAATAAGTAAATAAACATTTTTAGTGCCGCATGCCGACGAATAGCATTGACTACTAATTTGGTGTGATTAAAGTTAATTTAAAAGTGATTTCATGACTTAACCGTGGCTTAAACTTAGTAAGTGGGACATAAGAAATAGTATTGCCGCAAATTAATTTAAATTATACAAATTACTAAACAATTCACAGACGATCTGTGAATGGTATTTATGACAAAACTGTGATATAAGAGCACTTCTATTTTACGACGGTTTGTGTTTCTGCACAAATTTCATATATATTATTTATTTATTTATTCAGGATAACAAACAGGCAAAACCCAATACAGTGTCCACTTAGTATGTTATGTGGCTAATTGAGATAACAAAAAGATATAATTAATAATTAAATTAATAGATTTTAAGGTATAATTTAAAAAACTACAATAACTATAATCTATATACTTTGATAGTGCAGAGAACAAAAACAAGAAAACCTTAAACAATCACTCCAATAAATATTCCTTTACTGTTCTCTCTCTTTACTTGTCACGGCTTTTGACACACTAAAAAATCAATATCAAGATTGCAACAATATAAGTTTGATAATCTCATCATTCTGCATAAAGGGGAATACTGAGCATTATTTGTGTATCTAAAGGGTACACTGAAGAGAGTACCAGATCTGAATTGACGAGGAGAAACATTAAAATAACTTTACTCAACAAATCAGGTGAATCCACCTTATTACAAAGAATTTTACTCAAGAACATAACTTCCGACAGTTTCCTTCTATTTTCCAAAGTCATAATTCCAAAATGATGTCTTATAAAACTACGACGATAGTTATCAAGGTTTGCTTTGACTGAGAGAGTCCTTAGAAATGTATTCTGTACTGATTCTAATCTATTTTTATAAACTGAATAGAAAGGGTTCCAAACAATCGAAGCAAAATTCAATCTGCTATGCACAAAAGCATAATATAAAGCTAAATATGATTTTGGATTTTTGAAATATCTTGCTTGCCTATTAATAAAACCTAACATTCGAAAGGTCTTACAAACTAATGAATTAATATGGCTATTGAAGATTAGCTTAATGTCAAAAATTACTCCCAAATCCTTCACTTCAGAAACTCGATTCAGCTCAGAATTGCTGATCGAGTAAGTAAATGATATAGGGTCACGATTCCTAGTAAAAGAGATTATACAGCATTTTTTTATATTAAGAAATAAGCTATTGCGCTTACAATAGTTTTCCAGGCGGGTCAGATCTTCTTGAATAAGCACACAATCAAGTAGAGTTCTAATTTGTCTATAAAATTTGAGATCATCCGCATATAGTAAGAATTTACAATTAAGAAAACATTTATTGATATCGTTAATATAAACTGCTGGCCATTTGCTTTCGAGCAAGAAAAATTTCGCCTAAATTTAAAAGTTAATATTTTCTGAACCAGATATGACATCGATCTCCGGTTTTTAATGGTTGATAGATTTGTCCCTTATGAAACAATTGCCCAAATTGAATTGTCTTAAACTGTCAGAAAATTTTATATACAGGGTGTTAAAAAGGACGATGATTTTTGCTCCAATTTCAATAGCATGTAACTTTCACAATAATATTTTTAAATTTTATCACTGTACGTCAATTTTATTGACTGGTTTATAGCAAAGAAAGTAATCTGTAAAATTTTTGATATCTGCTATATTTTAAGAGATACCGATTTTTTTGAAAAACTTTGGTTTTTTTCAACTTTTTGGTGCATTGTATCGTAAGTTAGAAATTAATAAATAAATTTTTTCAAACAATTAAATAAAAAAATTATCTTTTTTAAAATTTTGTAGACCCTGTATAATATACCTGTAGCGCGATATGAAAAACTAAAAAATAAGGAAAAACTTGCCTAATCTAGGGGCGCGTACTTTCCAATACGAAAAAATTGTGAGATACTCATAAAGCATAGACATATAAGTGATTATAAGTACGCCACTGCACATCACAACATTTAGGTACAATTGTTGTTACTGAACATAAACAAGCTTTTCATAAGGTATAATAATCACTTGCAAAGTTTGAACGATACAACACACAGTGGGATCTAGCTAAGAAAAGAAGCAAAGTTTTTAAAAAAAATCGGTATCTCTTAAAATATAGCAGATATCAAAAATTTGACAGATTACTTTCTTTGCTATAAACCAGTGATTCAATTGACGTATAGTGATAAAATTTAAAAATATTATTGTCAAAGTTACATGCTATTGAAATTGGAGCAAAAATCATCGTCCTCTTTATCACCCTGTATATAAAATTTTCTGACAGTTTAAGACAATCCAACTTTGGCGATTGTTTCCTAAGGGACAAATCTATCAACCATTAAAAACCGGAGATCGATGTCATATCTGGTTCAGAAAATATTACCTTTTAAATTTAGGCGAAATTTTTCTTGCTCGAAAGCAAATGGCCAGCAGTTTATATAATAAATATCAATGGTCCCAAATGGGAACCCTGCGGAACACCTGATGGGGCAGAGAATGTATTAGAAGTAAACCCATTTATGATAACCTTAAATTTGCGGTTTCTGAGATAGGAATGAAACCAAGTTAAAAAAGGGCCATTCTACACCGACGGCTCTAAGTTTACTCAGAATAATTAGATGATTAACTTTATCAAACGCTTTACTGAAGTCGGTGTGGATTGAATCTATTTGAGTGCGCTTATCAAGATTTACTTTAATATGTTCTGTGTAAGTTAAAAGATTACTTTCGATTGATCTTCCTGCAAAGAAACCACATTGTTCAGAAATAGTTTGTCCTCTGACTAATTGGAAAAGGTATTTATAGACCAATTTATCGAGAAGTTTCGCAAAAACACAAATTTTATTTATTGATCTATGATTGGAACGTTCTTCTGACCGCCCTTGCAAATGGGAATAATAGTGGACAATCTCCAGGTATCCGGAAAAGTGCCCTCAACTAATGATTGATTCTACAAAAGAAATAGAGGAGTTGCGAGTCCCCGTTCACAGTGGTTTATGCAGGAATGCCATCATGTCCTGCACCCTTTCTTGGATCCAACCCTCTAATACCAGTCTTTACGTCATTCAGTTGAAGCCGAATTACAATAAGTTGATTTTGATTACAGTTTTTATATTGATTATTATATTCGCCGTTATCGGAGTCTTCAAATACATTTTTATAGTATGTTCCAAACAAATTACTGATATCAAGAGCGTTAGATACTTCTTCATTATCGAGTTTCATAACAGATGGCACACCCCAATTTCGCCTATTTATAGAAACAAAATTCCAAAATTTTTTATGATTATTTGAAATTTCATCCTCTACGTTACTAATAATTATAATTCTCAAAATCCTGTCTTATCAGATGTTTAGATCTGCTTCTTAGAACCTTGAACGTATTGAAATCGCAAACATTTCTGTAAATTTTCCATTTTTTGTGAAATTTATCTTTCTCTTTGATTACTTTTTTTATTTATTATCATCCAACTTCTTCATCCAACTCTATCTTCCAACGGCAAGCCCTGGTTTAGCAAGAATTCTGAGCGTGTTGTCAAATCAAAAAATCTGGCTTACCGACAGTGGCGTAAAAACCCTACCACTGAGAATCGTACCATCTTTATTACCGCTCGAAACCAATGTAAGCTAACAATAGATCAAATCAAAGAAGCCCATAACTTGAGGATCAAAAACAAACTTCTTGACTGTCCAAACGGATCAAGGTCCTTTTGGTCAGTCGCTAAGGCCGTCAGCCAAAATTTTACCAAATCAACTATTCCACCTCTAACACGTCCCGATGGTACAATAGCATCCACAGCCGGAGATAAAGCAAACTTACTTGCTGAACTATTTTCTTCGCATTCCACTGTAGATTTCCAGGGAAGAACACCACCCGACATTCCTGCAGTTGAATCCGAAATGACCGAAATCGTATTCCGTCAAACGAATCCTGAAAGGACTCGACGTCAAAAAAGCTACTGGTCCAGACGAAATTCCTATTATAGTTCTCAAGAGATGCGCCGATGAACTAACACCAGTATTTTGTACACTTTTCAACTTATCCTACAAAAAAGGAATATTTCCATCTTGCTGGAAGACGGCGCGAGTCCAGCCTATTCCAAAGAAAGGTAAGAGAATCCTGCCTAACAAGTGTTGAAGCTTCTCAGAAGCTTGGGGTACTCTTCCGAACCAGAAAGTTGTACACACCTCAACAACTTTTTACACTATACAAAGCCCAGATTCGACCATCACTAGAATACTGCTCTCATGTCTGGAGCTCTGCTCCCAAACATACTCTTCGGCTGTTGGATTCCATCGAAAGGAGGGCTATTCGTCTGATCGGAGACCACGACCTGACGAAGAACCTCGACAGCCTAGAACATCGAAGACAGATTGGGCATTTGACTCTCTTTTACAGATATTTTCATGGAAGGTGCTCGGCTGACCTTGCCCTCTTAATTCCGCCCAGAGCGAGGAATAGCAGAAATACACGACGAACCACTGCCGCCCATCCATATGTGGTTAAGCTTAGTACTCCTCGAACTTCATTATTTAAGAATTCTTTCATCTGGAGGACTGCATCCTTGTGGAACGACCTTCCCGAGGTCGTTTTCCCTAACGAATACAACCTCCAACGATTCAAAACCAACGTGAATCGCTTTTTGCGCACACGCACCACTCCCAGAGTGCCCTAAAGGATTTTTCCTATAGTGCTTGTGTTTGACCATAAAAAAAAAAAAAAAAATCAAAATTTCCGTGTAGTTGCACTCTGCCAGACACAATTCTGTACTAGTACGCTCATTATTCTGACGGTGGTAAATCAGTTGACAATCGATACATTTTCTACTATTTCTGACTGGTCTGCGAGCGAACCCATTGAATACATGCGAAGGCGCATTACAGTAATAAATAACCGATTCATCAAACAGTAACAGCACCAGAAGACCGACCATAAATTTACAAAAAAACCATTAGTGAAAAAGTAAAAGTGGTTTGTAGGCCGCAGGGCTGCGTCAATGGGTTTGCTAAACGGACAATTTCGTTGAGCCGATAATAATATATACGAGAATTTCACTTTTACTATTATTGAATCTCAATAAAATAATAAACATTAGCGTGAAGAGAGTTGTGAAATTTTCCCAGCTTTAATACTATTATTTCCCGTCTAAATAATGTATTTCCGATCGAAATAAAATATTAAAGGCACATGAATAATATATTATTGGAGTAATAGAAAGTACCTTTACGCACGTACGTTACAGGATATACAGGGTGTTATGGAAATGACGTATTATATTTAAAACGGCAATTCCTGAGATGAAAACAAATTAAAGAAAAATATCCAAAAATGGCGCTTTAATTTAATATGCCCTGTAAATGACCTTATGTCAAACCAAAAATTACCACGTGGTGCCCCTGTTCGGAAGGTAAACACAGCAACATATGGCAATGAATCTTGATTTATAAACTTGAACTGACTCGAACGAACCGCCGTGGAGTTTATAAATGGTCAGGTATGAAATGGCAACCGCGCTGGCTCTACTAGCGGAGAGTTCTCGGAAAGAACGTCTGGTGGTGGACTAGACCATTTATTTGAAATGGTAGTTCCTGTCAATTGTTAACATAATTGTTTCATTTTATCTTTAGTAACGAAGAAGTTAAGAAATTATCGTTTGTATTATTTCTATTGCGAAATGATTAAGTGCTCTTGTTCTATGTGTGCGGTAGTGTTATTTTAAAGTGTAATTATGCGTTAGTGTTTTCGTGCAATCTGATAATAGGTGCATATCTTCAGAAAAAATAATTTGAAACTCGTGGGTGTCTGTGTGTTTCTTTAAGTGATTTAGTGCAATTTGTTCTGATTCACTGTGTTTTTTTTTCTTTCGACTTTATGCCGGTTATATTCCGAGATTGGAAATAAGAGGCCGAATGAGGTTTAGTGATAAGCTTATTATGCACTCCCACACTATCATCAGGACACATGATGAGCATAAAGTTTTTCCCGTAGAAAAAAGAACTGAAGGTGTCTGTGCCTTGGATTCCTTAATCGCGTCCTGGATTTACTTCCTAAGTAAGCTAAATATTTATTTTTATAAGAAACTAAAGTTTTACACTTTTAAACAGCGTGGCAACATTGTGCCAGAACATCTGTCGATTACCCAGCTGGGCAATGTAATATGTTCATATATGAATGTGCCGAGGAGTTGTGTGTGGGTTTAGGGGTGAATTACCCCACTTTTTAAACGTTCGATTTAAAAAAAATATGTAGCGCTTCTCTAGGACACCCTAGAAGTCACCCATTTAAATATAATACGTCATTTCCATAACACCCTGTATATTCTGCTCTTTATACTTTTTTGAGATATCTGTAGAGTCAAAAATAATTTTGCGCTGGACCCCTTTCAACAGTTTTTTTTTGCATATTTTAGATAATAAAGGAGTTCTTGTACTTAGCCACCCTGTATAGTGTTTTCTGCATTTTAATTTTATGCTGTTGTAGGTTATGTAGCACACGTAGTATAGATACGTATGTACAATCATTGAATGAATGATATTTAACGGCATAACTGAGTTTTACCCACATACGAAATACAAATTAATGATTGAACAAAGCTATACATGTAAAATATGGGTTTGTTTTGCTAACACCGTCGGGTTCGCATTTGTAATGTTAGTAAATCTCCCACCATTGAGGGGAACCACCAAGCCGCTTTCGAAGCGATTGACACGATACGACTTATAAAATTTACGTTATTGTTTGACTCTGGCCATTCAGTGGTATATTTTCTTTTAAGCCATTGATGCCCGTCCTCAGTGGTGGGAGGATTTACAGGAATATATACACGGTGTTGAAGGAAGGCCGGTACCCCGGAATAACTCCGGTGCATCGCATTGCAGCGGAAAATGTCTGGGGAAAAAGTTGTTTGGTTTTGAAGGAGGAATAGTTTGCAATTTAAACCACCCCCCACCGCCTCAACCCCCGGGCGCGGGTGGGGGTAAGTTAAGATTTTCAAATGGAACCCCATATTTTTTATTGGCGTATCGTGATCTCCGACGTGTACCGTGTAATAAAAAATGCCCGTGGAAAAAGTTGTTCGTATTCCATGGGCATTTTTAGTACAAGACAGAGGAAAAGAGTATATTCGGGATAAAACCTGATTTTCGCACGGTTCTGATTTTGTCTTTCTCATGGTGATTATTGGTGAAGGATGGGCCCGAATTAAAAAAAAAATTCGGACAGAAGATGTTTATTTTTGGTCGAAGAATACGATATGTCAATAAAAAATATGGGGTTCCATTTGAAAATTTTAACTTACCCCCACCCGCGCCCGGGGTTTGAGGCGGCGGGGGTGGTTTAAATTGCAAACTATTCCTCCTTCAAAATAAAACAACTTTTTCCCCAGACATTTTCCGCTGCAATGCGATGCACCGGAGTTATTCCGGGGTACCGACCTTTTTTCAACACCCTATATATTAAAAAAAATACAAGGAACCTACTGTATGGTATTGGCCCATAAATTAACGGAAAATTGGCAATGGTATTTCTATAGGTCGCCAGTTCTTTTCTTCTAGCTTCATGGTCTGCTGATTTTTTACGCAAGACGGCGCTCACATCCATGTTTATTGTTTTTTACGCGAACTTAAATCACTGTTTTATTTAAATTAATTAATTTTAACACATTGGCTTCCTGCGATTTAGCTTCCTTACAACTTTTGTTCTTATAGTGTTCCCTTACAAATTTTACAGCATCACATATACATTTGTCAACACTTTCTTTTTGAAAAGTACCCGTTTGTTGGCGCCAAAAAAAGCCATCTAAGTCCCTTTAAAACTGCTTCTTCACAGTAATGTCGCTTAGATTGTGACCGAAAGTACTGATATTTAAAAAATGCACGTAAATACCCGCATTAATACATACACTTGTCTATAACAAACAGGTACGGATTTAAGATATCGCGATAACTTATCGGAACTATCCAATAATCTGATATATTACCAATCAACAGACCAAACAAAAAAAAAAGGATTAGTAAATAGAGATTACAGGTAAACCAAACTGACGCGATTGTGGTTTTATCACGTATATTACCTATAATTAAAACAAACAATTGAAATTACGCAAAATGTTTTTAATATCAGTTACAAAATACACGATATATACAGGGTGTCCCATAACTAATGGTACACAGGAAAACTGCAGATTCCTTGGGTAAAAATACTGCGATTCGGCCATACTTAGTTTAGTTCAATAGCGGGTAATAACCGAGATACAGGGTGACCAAGTAAAAATTTAATTTTCAATTTTCCTAAATAACTTATTTCTGAATCAATATTTTTGCATAAAATTTTGTGACTAGGGTTTGTTTGGGGAAAGGAATTTGAATTTGTTAATAATTTTGATGCAGATTATAGGGGGCGCTCTCTGCGGTACTCTAGATGCATAAAAAGAAATGTAACTTTTTTGTGCCTTAGTATAATTATGTTTTTATTAAAGATATCAGTTTTTCCGTCATTTTTAAGCAATAAAGCTATACTTTGTAAATGTCGCTCCGACTAACCGTTTTCGAGATATTTTCAATTACAATTTCTAATGCGCCTGTTGAAATTTTGATTTGTAAATGTGAAATTTGTCACAGTAGGCTTTGGTAAAAACAAATACAATGAAAGCACTTTGAAACCTCATTTATGTCAAAGTTTATTTTCATTTGTCAGCATTGTGGGTGTTTTTAAGGAGTTTTTGAAGATACTGTTATCAAAAATTAAACTAAAAATGCCGCTACATAACTGTTTTCTAATGGAGAAATGCGAGACATGGTATGTTTATACGCACAAGAAAACGCGGGGCACATCGGCGGTATTTGGAAATGTATCCAAATAGAAGGCAGCCAGATTTTAAAATTTTTAGAAGCCTATAAGTCAGACTGGGTGAAACAGGATCCTTGCGTCCAAAACGTAATAGTGGAGCATTTTTAGTTTAATTTTTGATAACAGTATCTTCAAAAACTCCTTAAAAACACCCACAATGCTGACAAATGAAAATAAACTTTGACAGAAATGAGGTTTCAAAGTGCTTTCATTGTATTTGTTTTTACCAAAGCCTACTGTGACAAATTTTACATTTACAAATCAAAATTTAAACAGGCGCATTAGAAATTGTAATTGAAAATATCTCGAAAACGGTTAGTCGGAGCGACATTTACAAAGTATACCTTTATTGCTTAAAAATGACGGAAAAACCTTTATTTTTTAATAAAAACATAATTATACTAAGGCACAAAAAAGTTACATTTCTTTTTATGTATCCAGAGTACCGCAGAGAGCGCTCCCTATAATCTACATCAAAATTATTAACAAATTCAAATTCCTTTCCCCCAAAAAACCCTAGTCACAAAATTTTGTGCAAAAATTTTGATTCAGAAATAAGTTATTTAGGAAAATTGAAAATTAAATTTTTACGACACCCTGTATCTCGGTTATTACCAGCTATTGAACTAAACTAAGTATGGCCAAATCGCAGTATTTTTACCCAAGGAATCTGCAATTTTCCTGTGTACCATTAGTTATGGGACACCCTGTATACAGGGTGTCCCAAATATATGCAAGTATGTCCCAGTTTTCTGAAATTTTTGGTATATTATTTCGAATATTGCAAAACCAAGCATATTTTCTCTTACACGTGGACTTGAATTTTAATGCTTGTTGTAGTAGTAAACAAAAAAACTAGTGTCATTTTTAGGCATTAAGTGTGTAAATCTTCATATCACATATTAATCCCACTTCTGATTGTGTTGAAATTTGGATATTCGTCTCACAATAGCCTGTTGTTTGTTAAACCCCGTCCTGAATAAATATTTTTCTAACAAATCATTGAGAAGATAAACAAACAACCCATTGATTTAACTGTGTTATGTTATTACGCAAAACCCACGAAGGACGAACTAGGTAATTACATTTCCATAGTAGGGTTTTTCTTAAAAGAACGCGATAGTCGTCAACGAAACCGATAACTTGTTTAACTAACAAACAATTATAAATTCTATTGTGGTTAATGAATGGCAAACATGTGAAATAAAATACATATACACTTTGTCCAAGATAAGGAGGGCCAGTACAGGGATCCCGGAAACCGTAAGAGATACGAAGTCGGTTAAATGGAGGTAAAGTTGCGCATTTACGCGCCTAATAATATGCCGTTTAGAAAGTTTTAAAATTCCGAGTAGTTCCGGAGATATCAGGAAAAAACCGAAATTCTGAAAATCGTTTTATTGTTTTCCTGGGTTTTTTTGAGATCGAATTCTAAGGTAAATTGTACTTTTGCATTGCCACTTTTTCCGCTCTATCTAACAGCGTTAATTGTTTTGTAATCCGACGAGTCGTCTTCGAAGGGCCATTATCAACTTTGTTTTTTTAAATACGGTCCTGTTTTCCTGATATTGGAATTTGAGAGCTTTTCTTCTTCCGAATGCAACGATGTATGACTTATTGTGGTTTAATGACGTTTCGAGGGTTTTTTGAACAGCATCAGGATATTTTGGGATATATTTCTCCTAATTTTATAAATAATATCTCATACGTAAGCTCTAAATTTTTACTTATGTTGGACTAGTTCAATAAATAACAAATAATTTAATAATAAACCACAAATAAGTGAACAAAATAGAGGAACATTATTTCAAACTTCTGTTGATTCGGGATTTAACAGAAAAGTAGGCGTTTGAAACAAAAAAATTAAGATGGTGACGCGTGATTTGTTTCACTTGACATTCCCATTGTGATCGTTTGAGAGCGTTTTAAGAGGTTTTCTATTTTCCAGAAAATATGGAACATGCAAATGCTGAAAAGTTTGATATTCTATCGCATGTTTTATTTTATCTCAAAAAAACTGTTATGTGGCAGTTAGAAGATGTTATTTGTGCTTGGAGAATAACGGAAATCATTTTGAACACCTGATTATGTAGTTCCTACTTTTTTCGTTGTTTGTTTTATTACTGTTTTGGTATGTTTTTTGTTCACTTATTGTTGTTTATTATTGCATTATTTTTTGTTCACTTATTTGTCGTTTATTATTAAATTATTAGTTATTGAACTTCAACATAAGTAAAAATTTAGAGCTTATTTATGAGATATTATTTATAAAATTAGGAGAAATACAGGACCGTATCCCAAAATATCCTGATGTTGTTCAAAAACCCTCGAAACGTCACTAAACCACAATGTGTCATACATCGTTGAATTCGGAAGAAAAAAAGCTCTCAAATTTCACTATCAGAAAAACAGGACCGTATTTAAAAAAAGAAAGTTGATAATGGCCCTTTGAAGACGACTCGTCGGATTACAAAATAATTAACGTTGTTAGATAGAGCGGAAAAAGTGGCAATGTAAAGGTGCAATTTACTTTAGAATTCGATCTCAAAAAATCCCAGGAAAACAATAAAACGATTTTTCAGAATTTTTGGGTTTTCCCGGATATCTCCGGAACTACTCGGAATTTTAAAACTTTCTAAACGGCATATTATTAGGCACGTAAATGCGCAACTTTACCTCCATTTAACCGACTTCGTATCTCTTACGGTTTCCGAGATCCCTGTACCGGCCCTCCTTATCTTGGACACGGTGTACAGTTTCTAAGATTATGACGCGTGACGGATTCACACTTGACCCCTCTTAATTTTTTTTTAATGGCGAAATAGTCCCGTGTACTAGATACGTCACGTAACGCCACAGAAACAAAACTACGTCGCGGTGTCGACAACTAAACTCGAAGAAATATGACTAACCTTCCGAAGAATTCCATTTTTTTACAACGCCAGTATATGGCACGGCATATTCACGATCACATTGTGTATTCCAAAGGTGTGCGAAGGCACACACACACAATGCTTTATTAATAAAAGATGATTTTAAACGATAGTATTATCTTAAATTTAATCTGTCATGTGTGGGCGGGGAAAGAAGAGCGCAGAGTAATTTGTTGCATTCAAGAATTCGTTTATAATGTACAGGGTGCTGCTTAATGACGTACACTGCGCAAATATGCGAACCTTCCTTCATAAAATGACCTAAAGAATCACGCTATGAATTATTAACAGGTCATTACGGAACACCCTGTATAGCCGAGGGCCTCCGGCCCGCGGGTATAGATCTATTAGTATCCTTGGTGCATCCAACCTTTCATGTCATACCAGTTCGTTTTAAATAATAAATATTTTTTTAAAATTTAATCTGATTTATCAATTTTTTATTTGTACTTGCGACATTACCTTCACATCAATCATAAACAGGAAGAAGACAAACAGCCATGTTAACAAATCGAAGCAAGTATGAACAAACGAACAAACCCGGCATCCATTACGTCTGGCATCAGCTGACAAACGCACGTGCTATTCAAATGTCACTTTTGTCCAAATTTTTATTACTGTCAATATTTTAAAGTGACATTTAACCAACAAAAAACATTCAAACCCCTTTTATTTGATTTACTGAGTGGTGAAAATCAATATTAGGATTCTGACATGTTTTAAGCTGTAAATATCACTTTAAAATAATCCTTACACACTCTTGTATCATTTTTTGAACTAGTAACCTAACTACAAATGAAAAATTCAACTTCAGAAATAAGCTTGTAAGTAGTTTTATTAAAAAATAGGAAGTAAATCATAATTTACATAAAATATTTTACCATCTTCAACCGGGCTCTAGGTCCTAGCAAATATTTCAAGCTTCAAGTCCAAGCATATTTTTGGGCCCCCATATGATTTAGGAAAAGAAATTATTATTGATGCTTACTCTCAGTAAAGATAACTAAATGAATATTTCAATTACAAATTACTCACTTGCACCAAAAAGGAAACGACGTTTTTCGTGAAAAGATTAGAAAATTAAAAATTATTTTAAAATTTAAAGATGCTGCGTCTTTTCCACCATTTTAAATCACATCAGATGTTGCTTGATTTTCATTCCCGCCAGACGAAGGAAGTTAGCTTGTTTATCAATTCGTGCTGTTCGCATTCTATACCTGTCTCTGTCTGTTTCAACCTTCCATAATTCAGTTAAGTGAGACAAATATGACCAGGATCAAGTCGCCTGCCTAAACAATCACTTTTTGGCATTTCATATTAACTCTACGTAAGTCTGATATTGACGCTTAAATGATAGAGTGGAACAGATAGATAAAAGTAGGTTACTTGTGAGCGTATGGAGCATGACTTCCAAGGCCTTCTTACGTGTTTCGATCCCCCCCATAAGCAGTCTCACCGGGCTGCTTGACCTTATCATAGCCTGCGTTTTTGTTGCGAGGGAGATAAGTATTCAAATGTTTAATGTGTCAAAAATCAAAAATGGAACAAGGTTTTGAAATTCCCGACGAAATTCAAAAAAAAGGCTGAAAAGGCAACTCAAAACCCGTTACCGAGAAAATCCAGAGACTCATACGACAAAGAATATGACCAATTTTTGAAGTGGATGTCAGAAAATGCTGTGGAAAACATAAACGAAACTGTGCTGTTGGGGTATTTTAATGATCTGTTTTCCCCGAAATTCCCTGTATTATTGCATAGTATTTGGCTTGGAACAACCCCGAAAAGTACACTGGTCATTGTTTACGTCGAACGTCGGCAACTCTTTTAGCAGAAGCTGGAGCAAGTGTGACTGCGTTGAAGCGCCATGGTGGATGGAAGAGTACCACAGTTGCTGAAGGATATTTAAAGGATAGCATATCCTCAGAAAATGAGGTTTCAGCGATGTTAGCAGGCGTACCATCTGGATCTCGCATTTCCTTACAGAAACTAAAGACCCAAACGTAAATTTATGTTTTGTTATTTTGTTAATAAAGAATAAGTTAATCGGAAACTGTTTTTTGCGTCTTAAGCCCGCACGGGCATAAAATAATCCATTATGTAGATGGTATCCTAAGGTATAAAAACATAATAATGCACTGGTATGACATAAAATAATGATTGGTTTCGATGCGTCAAGAATAATCGCAAAGTGTCATTTCAGGACGGTCTTAAATTAAAAACCCTTGACGGTGTAGTACATGTTTAAGAAAATAATTTAAAAAATACTTACCCACTAAAGTTTTCATTTAATTTTTTTTATAAAACAACAATCAGATAACTCGACCGAAGTTTACTTCGAACAGCGTTTCGGATTCTAAACTTAGATTTTCTACGAGCCCACGGGTTTTATGCCTAACCGTGTTTATAGAATGGTACAGACGTCTCTTATTTATAGGTTGTTTTTAGGGTGATATCGACTATTTTTATAAGTTTTATTAATCGGAAAATTCGTATGCATAACCATAACGGAAAATATACAGGACGATTTAAGATTGATTGATCGAACATTGGCGAAGTTTGCTTGTGATCTAACCTGAATAAGCTCTTAATCATTACTATTTTATTTACCTTGATCTTGACTCCTTACTCCTCCCTGACTTTTTGGCGGTGGAGGCGGTGGGGGTATTTCTGGCTCTAATTAGAAATTATAAAACCTATCGTCAAATAGTGTTCTACGATTTAGAATATAAAATCTGGTAACTATGCAAGTGTGTTTTATTGTAGGCACAAAAATGTATGAATAGTTACCAAATTTTGTTGCAGAAAAACAGAGGAGCGCATGCAAATCTTCAAAAACTATTTGTTTGGTGTATTTGTGATGGTTTATGTTAGATTGTAGATGAGATTTAAGAACTAAAAACGGCGTTATAGTGTTTATATTTTTCTCAACTGATCTGCATGTAGCAGAATGCACCAAACTCAATTTAAACAATTCTACTAGTGCAATCAATATATATTCTGTAGTGCGTGTGAAACATTTCCAAATATTCGGCTATAGCTGCATACGGTGCACAAAACCCATGTGCGTCCATACCTTGCTACTGGTGCACAAACCCTTCACCGTTCTACAATAAACCTTGCTCAAAAACACCTTGGAACTTAACTGCCGTCCTCATTGCCCCACCTTTAGTATACCTTGAAGATTTCTTGTCTCCCACTTGTTTCAAGATCGACTCTTGACGCTGCTTCCTCACAGGAGAAGAACTTTTCGGTCTATATCTGTCCCTCCTGACTAAAGACGTATCTCTATTGGCAATGGATGTGTCGGGAGATGATAGGGAGCGTGTATTGTCTTCCGATCTTGGGTATCTATGGGCTATCCAGTTGGCGGTGAGGTAGGGAGTTATATCGCGGAGTTCTTTGAGGTTCGGGGAAGACGTGTACATGTGACCCATGAGGGAGATTTTTTCTTCGTGTTCGCGAATTTTGTCGAATTTTTCTTTCATTTTTTCGACCTAGTAAAAAATTGTTTCATTTGATTGCTTGGGAATTTAAACATATTATTACTAACTCTACTAATTATTGCGTCTATTTGATACTAAGTGACCACACCAAAATAAAGTGATACAATTGTGATATAAGTCCTAATATTTTACTAACCTCTCCCACAGGACATCCCAAAATCTCCGCTAGCTCCTCCATACTCTTACTAGCCTCCTTGGCCGTTTTATTCTTTGAGAACGAATACAAACTTGCAATTTTACTTATGATATTAATATGAGGCATGTATCTGTCCTCCGCCCTCAACCATACCGGAGAGACTACCCCTCCTCTTTTAGTTCTTGACCTGCCCCTCCCAACGTTCACTGGATACTCATATTTCCGCCTCAAATCGTCTACGTGTCCATACATCCTTAAGTCGTTTTCACTACGAGATCTCTTTAACTTCTTCTCACCGAAGAAATCTTCGAAAAACTCAAACTGTCTCTTTAATTTCCTCACTTCTCCTTTCTTGGCCACAGCTTGCGCCTCTTCAAAGTAAGGAGAGGCGGAGCGACTTCTATTGAGACTATCTATGGAGTTAGCCTCCGAAATCGTGCGTATGGGGCTGATATCCAAGGCTCTTAAAAGAGGCTTCTTGGTGTATACGTAATCGGGTCTTCGTAGAGCTGACAGTGGCAGAGTAGCAAATTTTACCAACTCGGACTCTCCAAAATATTCTTTTAGATCTTGACAAGATTTGGACTGTACGACTCCTGCTTTTGGTTCTTTTTCTTTACTGTCTTCTTTTTCTGGCTTGTCGAACTCAGTGGGACTGATAGCTTCATCACTATTGCTGCTTCCTTCAGCAGGCTTGTAGACTGTTGGGACGAATGCTTCTAATGCCTTAGCATTTTCAAAATACTCTACTTTTTTCTGAACGTCTTTTACATTTATAACAGTCCTCGTAGACTCGTCGGTGCTCGCAGACTCTGTTTCACTAATGGAAGCTTGTTTTGGAGGTGACAAAGCATCGGTTTTAATAAGAGGTCTTTGAGGTTCTTCTTTTTTAGCATTTATTTTAGCTTCCTCGGTGGCTCTAGCGCCTAAAACTTCTTTGCCTATTACTAAAGGTAATGCTAGTTTGTCTTCCCGTCGTTTTCTAGCAACTTTTTCCAGAACCTCTCGGCTCAGCGTCTGGGAGATCATTTTCTTTTCATCCTCGCTCAGTAAGTCATGTTTGGAGCTTTCAGAGTTTCTTCTCACACTTAACTTTGGAATATATCGTCGTTTTTCAGTATCACTTGGCACCTCCACAACATACTCCTTCACCTCACCCTCATTTTCATCCTTAGGAATTGCCGCTTCATCTCCGTAAATCTCCTGTAATTGTTTCTTTAAATTATTGACTTGTTCCATGGACAGGCTACTCCATATTCTCGATCCTATTCCATGAGTTAACATTCTTTCGTTATCGAGAAAGTTTTGTCGTGCAGTTTTCACACGTCCTTCTGACTGGCTCCGTCTTTCCGTTAAAATGTTTGCGAGACTGGCTACTGAATGTCCCCTCCACAAAGGTTTGTAAGTGTCTTTGCTGTAAGCGATTTCTCGTCTTTTAGCATTTTCTCGATCACTTTCTTCTCGTTCGAGTCTTTCAAACTCTTCCTTGATATTCTCGACGGACTTTTCCTTAATTCTAAGCCCTCTATCAAACTCTCTTTTCCATCGGTATCGCGCAACATCTTTAGGAAGATAGAGAAACCCCTTCTCTTTTTCGTGGGACTTCAAATGATGGTACAAGTGCTTTAACTCATGCTCCGCCTTCTCCCTCATTCGCACCTCCATCCATCTATCATAGTCGATGATCTCATTCTCGCTCTTCTTCCTAGGTTTTAACTGGAACTTTTGCTCTAGATGGCCCACCTTTTCAATATCGCTGTAAAAGTGATTCAGATCTTTAAACTTCTCGCTCTTAGCCCCTCCAAAAACTAAATCTTTCAAATATACTTGATAATCTTCACTTCGAAATGAATCCAACGACGTCGTGCTCAGCTTCAATTCTGGACACGAATACAACGTCAAATCCGGAGGTCTGTTTTGCTCATAGCTCTGCTGTTGTTTCATCTGCATGATTTTTCTGCAAGAAGGCGATCTTAACACTCTCGGTGAGCTGGGTGGAGATGCTGTCACCTTTCTCCGAACGTCCGGCGAAACAGGCCTACTGGTTTCCGAAAAATAAAGCTTAGTTTGTGGACTAGGACTTCGCCTAATGGTAACCAAACTTTCCCTGCTCGCAGGCTTTAAAATGGGAGAATTTTGCCTTTTGGTAACCACTGGTGATACTGGTCTAGAAGTTTCAGAGAACACCAGTTTACTAGGAAGACTTTTACTCCTCTTTGAACCGCCAGCAGTTCCATCTGCTCGTACATTATCACTGAACGTAACGGACTTTGGGCTAGCGCTTCGTGACCTGATCATATCTAAACTGATAAATCTCGAGTCACTGACTGGCTTGGTATGTTTCAAATAGATTTTCATAGCTCCAATGCTCGGCTCTGAGCAGGACGATCGTCTTCTGGCAAGCTGATTGGTTTTTTCGATTAACCAAGAGTTTTTAGGCAAACTTAGGGAAGCCGAGTGTTTTATGTTCCTGAGGAACAGACTCCTGAAAAAGTGATGGGAGCCTATGGCTTGTTTTTGTCGAAACTGATCTTCAGAGTCCAGTTTTTTCGCGACATCAGCACCGCCAGCTTTACTTAATTCCCTCTGACCACTTGCAGACTTGCTTTTTTGCTTCAGAGTGTCATTCATTTGATCCTTTTTAGATTTATGAGTCTTTTTGTCTTCGCTTCGTGATTTCGGTTTAAAGATGGGCGCCGATTTGTCCCATTTTCTTAACGGCTTTACGGAACTTAAAGATTCTGTTGAGGATCGTACCTTTGACCGTTCAGAACTTGTAGAGGGGCATGGACTTTGGACTGTAGTACTTCTAGTTAGCCTAGGCGAGAGAGATACTGGTCTCTTTATGGCCGATTTTAAAATATTCTTTCCTTTTTCGGTGAATCCTACTTTTATAGGTAAAGAAGCACTCGTGCTTGCACTTTTAGAGGAGGATAATGTTGCATATGAGTTTTTGTAAGATGCATTTAAAGAAGACATATTTTTTATACCCTTTTTTACTTCAGTTGGAGATAACAGCTCGTCCGAGCTAGTTTTTGACAGCTTTAACTTAGAATCTGCCAGTTTCGGGAGGGTAAGGTCGAACTTCCTTTTTTCCGTCCCGAAAGTTTTCACCGGAGTAGACGTTCTAGAGCTTAAGCTCTCCGTTGAGCTCTTTTTGCTTATTATACTCCCTGTCGAGCCACTTTTATACAACCCTCCTACAGATAACGCCTTGGCTTTTTCTGTTGACAGCCTGGTGCTACTCTGCACTCTACGTACAGAACTTCTCGGATCTCGAGATGTAGTTAATGTAGATGTGATCTTGGACTTCATTTCTGGCGAGGCGGTAATTTTTTTCACTACGCTTAACTTTGAATTGTCGCCCTTTTTCCTCGGAACTGGAGACAGTTTGCAAGTTATTTTATCTCTTAGATAGTTCACCTTAGTTTTATCTACACTTGGTCCGGGGGTGAAGCAGGTTTCATGTCTCTTAAATAAAGGACTCTTCTCAGTTTTAACTTTCATGGTGCTAATCAGCCTTAAGGTTGTGTTGTTCCTCGAGGACTTCCTCTTTGGGGGCGATGGGGGCGGAGTCGGTATGGGAGGAGGGGTGGGGATTTTCCCCCCAGTAACCGTACTCGGTGCCGTTCGCTTATAGTTGGCAAATGTTTTGGGAACGTTATGATGAACCGTAGCAGGATAGCAGAAAAATTGCTGCTCGGGTATGATTATTTCCTTCGCGGGAATGATGCTCTTATGAATTCTGATTTTGGTGAGGGTCGGCGAGATGGGGAAAAATTCCACCAGGTCCGTTTCTGTGGAAGCGTCAAATGTTTAAATTAGTATCGGTTCGGTTTTCGATTAAGTTAGTCATGTGCACCTGGTGATCTGTAATCTGTTTAATTTTCTACAATGGACGAAGTGTGTGGAAGGGTGTGGTGAGTAAATATGTTATGTATTTTTTATTTTAATAGTTAGGAATCAAGAGAAAAGTTTTAGTTATTATTCACGTCATTAAAACAAAATAACAATAGGAAACCTACAAACCTTCAATAGAGCCCGCCACCAGCACAGGGTTGAGTAAGAAGCTAAAATCTCATGCAATGGTTAAACATTTTTTTTATATTTTAGTTAATACAAACTATTGTTAAACTAAATACATATATCGTCACCTTTAGAACTTAGCGTGGTATGACATTAGTTTACGTAAAATTGCTCATACTAGTTCTAAGACAACAATATATTAATTTTGGCACAAAGAGGTTCACAGTATTTTCAAACTCCTACTTATGGGACGTTTGAAATAATATAAATGAGGCTCATCATTCCAAAATTGAAAAAAATTAGTATATAAAAAGAAATATTAGCGATGTACCTTTTGGTCGCTCCGGAGCCAGTTTCCTCAACCCCTGAAAAGGCACATCCCCACCTTTTTGTATAATCTTATACGCCTGCCTCTGTTCTTTCGGACTGATTTGATTGGCCGTATCTTCTTTTCGTCTAAAGACCAACGTCGAATCGCTCTCGTAGCCGGATTCTTTTAGGGCTCTGAAATATTGAGAAAAATTAAAACGTTTAGCTCTAATATTAATTAAGTTCTATTAAAATGCGAATTACAAAGACCTGGAAGAAATTTTGGCTTGGGGTGACAGTAACCAAGTCGAATTTAACGCTAAAAAGACCCAGGCAGCAGTTTTCTCGAAAAAGGTTAACATTACAGAACCGGATATAGTCATGGACGGACACGCAATCCCACTGGCTTCATCTGTTAATTTGCTGGGCGTCAATCTGGGAGGAAATATGTCTTGGCATAACCACGTTGCGGCAATCGCCAAGATAGCTTCTCAGACACTTGGTGTATTCTTCCGAACCAGAAAGTTGTACACACCTCAACAACTTTTGACACTATACAAAGCCCAGATTCGACCATCACTAGCGTACTGCTCTCATGTCTGGAGCTCCGCATCCAACCATACTCTTCGGCTACTGGATTCCATCGAAAGGAGTGCCATTCGTCTGATCGGAGACCACGAGCTGACGAAGAACCTCGACAGCCTAGAACATCGGAGACAGGTTGGGGGATTTGACTCTCTTTTACAGATATTTTCATGGAAAGTGCTCGGCTGACCTTGCCCTCTTAATTCCGCCCAGAGCGGCGAATATCAGAAATACACAACGAACCACTGCAACCCATCCATATGTGTTAAGAATTCTTTCATCTGGAAGACTTCATCCTTATGGAACGACCTTCCCGAGGTCGTTTTTCCCAACGAATATAACCTCCAATGATTCAAAACCAACGTGAATCGATTTTTGCGCACATGCACCACTCCCAGAGTGCCCTAAAGGATTTTTCCTATAGTGCTTGTGTTTGATCATAAAAAAAAAGAAAAAAAAAAAAAAAAAAGAATAGATATTTTCTATACAGGGTGTAACTAAATAAGTGTAAAACATTTAAGGGGGTGATTCCTCATCGAAAAAAAGATAGGATCTTTCATATAAAGAAACTTCATTGGAGCATCCCTTGTTAAGATACAGCCCCTTAAAGGGGGTACATAAAATTTATAAATAAACAAAACTAATTTATTAATAACAAAACATACAACATCTAGAAATCATAGTAAATGTTCAATATGTCTACCTTCAGACATTACGCATGCGTCTAGACGTCGGCGCATTGAGCGTTTTATGGCGATATGTATCTTGTTCGTAAAATAATTTTTTGCTGCGAACTGGTTTATTTTGGGCAAAAAATTCAAGAGACATTTTTTGTTTAGAATGAAACAGGCTATCGGAAATAAATTTTTAGATGGTAAACAAATAATAAGACAAAAACTTACATTGAAAATAAATTTTAGGGGTTGCGTTTTCCACCCTTACAACCATGGGGTAAACCAAATAAATTACTGGCTAAGTGTCTTTTTGGCACTAGAAAATGTCAGGTTAATTTCAATATTGTAACTTTTTTAGTGCTTGTGAAAAAAATTGTTAAACACATTTTATGTACCCCCTTTAAGGGGCTGTATCTTAACAAGGGATGCTCCAATGAAGTTTCTTTATATGAAAGATCCTATCTTTTTTTCGATGAGGAATCACCCCCTTAAATGTTTTACACTTATTTAGTTACACCCTGTATATATATTCTTTATTTTTGCTATACTTACTGATTGATAAAGCTTCTAGGTTTCTGCGGGGGCACCCTGTTTTGTTGTTCCAAATGCTTAAATAAAAAAAAATAAATCAATATACACCCTCAACCATTTTTAACAGCATAGTAATAGCTGCGTTCTTGCGGAACATTTAGTAGAGTTTATTCCATATCCAAAACCCATGCTACATGCCTTAGGAAGGTGCTCAAAAGGGCCATAAGAGACTCAGGATAAACACAACATTAACTACTAAGTGTCTTGGTGTGTTTGCACTGAAAAAATAAAACTTCTTCCACTTAAAAACGAGCAATATGAATAAGTAAGATTCATTTCTGTATAAAAGAAACTATCCCTATTTCAACACTTAAATATCGATGGAAATTCAAGGCATAACCTTAGCAAGGTTCAAAAAATAGCATATTCATTAAAATGTTGCTGATAAAACGTCAGAAGTAATTAAATGGTTTGCCGTTATTAAAATTGGTTCGCAGCAAAAAATAACCATTACTTGCAACACTTGTTCTGCAAAAAATGCTACAAACCGTCAACAATTTAACCGATATCAGTCCGCATGTAATATCATGTGTTCGCTTAATTAACAGTCGAGCTGCGAAATGATTACTTGGTCAGCAAGATTTTACAATTGGTCAGTAGAAAAAAACATGCCTAGAAGCAGTTCACTTCAGAGGTTTGCATATTAAAAGAATGATTATCAATACAAATCATTGGATTGCGTTTGTTTTGAATAATCGGCAAAGTTCGTTATTGTGGGAGGAGCGAAAGCAGTCGTGTGATACGAGTAGCTAATTGCGTGCCTGTGTTTTCATTTCGGTGTAGCAGTCAAGGCCCAAAAGGTAGCGGGGGCGGGTTTTAACTTGATTTCCCATGGCACTGTCAATTTATGTAACTTTCTTGTGTTTTCTTTTGCCGAATACAGAAGGAAATCGGCTACAAAAGGTGTAGCGGGGGGCGGGTTTTCACATGTTTTCCCAGGGCACTGTCAATTTATGTAACTTTCTTGTGTTTTCTTTTGCCGAATACAGAAGGAAATCGGCTACAAAAGGTGTAGCGGGGGGCGGGTTTTCACATGTTTTCCCAGGGCACTGTCAATTTATGTAACTTTCTTGTGTTTTCTTTTGCCGAATACAGAAGGAAATCGGCTACAAAAGGTGTAGCGGGGGGCGGGTTTTCACTTGTTTTCCCAGGGCACTGTCAATTTATGTAACTTTCTTGTATTTTCTTTTGCCGAATACAGAAGAAAATCGGCTACAAAAGGTGTAGCGGGGGCGGGTTTTCACTTGTTTTCCCAGGCCACTATTTCACGTTTTATTGCTTTTTTTTAATGACCAAGATTAAATATTTTGCTTACCCGCTGCAGCTTATATAATATTTAATTTGCGTACCAAAATAATTTAGAGCACTCTAGTATAACATTAATTACTGACCGATTCAGAAATGTTCGCTGTCCATAAGTTGCTGACCAACTAGCCATTTTGGCTGACCGATTACATTTTTACACGCAAAAGTAAGAATATTTTGCTAACATGATACCCATAAAATATCATTGCAGAGGTAATTTAAAATAAAATATATTCATTTTATATCAAAATGATATTTCTTCAGTGCGCTTGCGATTTGTGTGTTATGTATACTGATTTTAAGTCTTCTACAAGCATCCACAATGCTATTACTTCGTCCAAAAGGTAATATACGGTTCCATTGACACTTAGACTGTTCTTAAACAACCTTTTTTTTTTAAATACTCCATACAGGACCATTAATAATAAAATCTAATTTTATATTCAATAGTTTTTGAGATATTGGCATTTGAAATATATGAATTACCGAGCTTTTTTACTACACAATTAATTAAATAAACAATTTGTTAAACCCACGATTCTTGGCAACAATTTTCTTTTCGGATGGAAGAGAAAACTGATCTCTTGGATACAAAGTAGGAGTAAAGTGCCAATTATTTCTTAAAAACCATTCAACTTCTCTTTTTTAACTAATCCCTGTATATATGTGTTCCTTAATAACGTTCTAATATTTCAGGGTGTGATTCCTTAGGTCATTTTATAAAGAAAAGTTCCTATGAACATATGTCCCAAACGGCTTAAATTTTTTACTACAGGGTGTTGAATTTTTATTTTTTAAATGGTTATTTTTTAATATCTCCGAAAGTACTTTAGATATTATTTTCAATTTTGGTATGTGTTAATAGGATATAGAACCATACATTTTAGTTAGAAAAGTTGTTCAATTGTTCCACCAGTGGCGTCCCTGCAAACATGTCCTCTGATATTTTTTACGAAATAGATGGTACGCCACTGACATTTTTCCATGTGGATATTTTTTCTGATTAGCCTGGTCAATTCTACATGAAAACGATCTCTTGAGTTTTTCTCGTCAGACTCACCGTTCTTGATTAAAACCACTAAATTCATATTGAAACTCATTACTATTAACATTGATAAAATAATTAATGATAAATTTTGTTTTATAAAAATTGTTGGAAATGGCCACCTTCACTTAAAAGGCCTGCTTACGCGCGTCTTCGTATCGAATTACACACTCGTTCAAATATTCAAATTTTTATAAAACAAAATTTATCATTAATTATTTTATCAATGTTAATAATAATGAGTTTCAATATGAATTTACTGGTTTTAATCAAGAACGGTGTGCCTGACGAGAAAAACTCAAGGGACCGTTTTCATGTAGAATTGACTAGGCTAATTAGAAAAAATATCCACATGGACAAATGCCAGTGGCGTACCATCTTTTTTGTAAAAAATATCAGAGGACATGTTTGCAGGGACGCCACTGGTGGAGCAATTGAATAACTTTTCTAAAATTAACTAAAATTTGTGGTTCTATATCCTATTAACCCATAAAAGAAATTTGAAAGTAATGTCTAAAGTACTTTCGGAGATATTGAAAAAAACCATTTAAAAAATAAAAATTCAACACCCTATGTAGCAAAAAATTCAAGCCGTTGCGGACATATGTTCATGTGAACCTTTCTTTATAAAATGACCTAAGGAATCACACCCTGAAATATTAGCACGTCATTAAGGAACACCCTGTATAGGGTGGTCAAAACTAAAAGGTAAAACCATGGAGACGTGTTACAAAATATGTTAACACATGCTGTGTTGTCCAGCTTACAGATCCTGTCATCTCGCTGGGGAACATGACGCCAGAAGCTGATAACGCCGCGTGCTCATCTAACCACTTAAATAAATAACACTTTGTTAGTCGCAAAAAAACTAACCCGAAAATCGGTTAGTGAAAATAATATTATCGGACAAAATTTTGGAAAATTTCGTGGCATATTGAAACCACTTATATTGTGAAATACTTTAAACATTTTATTAAGTAATCAATTGAAGTAGCCGTTACTTGATGAAGATCCATTATAAAACTAGGTAAATAATACAACAATGTGTAGAAATCTTCACTGAATTTTATTGTACCATGACAATTGTTTCGGCACACAGTGCCTTTATCAAATTGGTTTCTCCATTTGATAAAGGCACTGTGTGCCGAAACAATTGTCATGGTACAATAAAATTCAGTGAAGATTTCTACACATTGTTGTATTATTTACCTACATTTTATTAAAGTAAAACTTGGTCCAATAACATTAGTTAACGGGGATATTGAGTAGTAACACCAAAAACTATTAATAAGAAAAAGTAGTGACGGAAACAGATTTGAAAACGTGAGTGTTAAAAAAATGGAAAAATGCTCGTACCCCATCAAAAATATCCATTACTTCGTCCCACCACTAAAAGGAAATAAACATACAATAAATTTAACAGCATTTTTTAAATTTATTTTTACCAAACGCCATCTTAATCTCGGATAAAAAAATATCGATGTTTTATTTATTAATATTTATTCAAATGCGCTCGAACAAACTGGAAACTCTTTTTATTTTAACAATTGTTATTTCTAACATGGATAATGGTCAAAATTAAGATGGCGATTCTTTTTCGGTATTTTTTAAATTATCGAAAAAAAAATTATAAAAACTTTACCTGCTTTGCTTCTTTTTCTGATATGGAAGAGCGCCCTGGCATGTAGTTTTCTATTCTACCGGGTTGGTATTTTTCCTGTGGATTTCTTAAAATATCTGTAGATGAGTATGATCTAGAACGTCAAACATAAAACTTATTTACTGTCAATATATCTGCATAAAAAAATACAAATGGATACTGTCAAAACAAACCCCAACAAATTTATTATTAGTAATTTCTCTTGTCACACTTACTTGTCAGGTACACTTCGAGGCATCGTTGAACCGTTGTTACTGATAAATTCTTGAGTTTGAGGCAGTCGTCTTCTGTCCAACGTCTGGTATTTATAATCGGTAAAATCACTATCGTACGCCCCTGGCTCCGGTTCCGAAAGATAACCAGAGGAGTAAGGATATTGGGCTAAAAAAACATAATATTTTACAAATTTATCGGTAGTCATGTTTATTGACAGGGCTATTACGATTGTGACAGTTGTATTGTGATTGACAGTAGTTGACAGATTTATCATTATTGTAACAGTTTTTATCACGATTATGACAGTTCAATCCTGACTGTGACAGTTTTATCATTATTGTAACAGTTTTTATCACGATTATGACCGTTTTCATTAAGAGTACTAGTTTAGAGTAATAGTTTTCTAAGAATTACACCTGACATCAAAACTGTTTAAACCTGTTTACCAGGCACATTAGTTTAAAGTCGAAATCCTCGCTGACATGGTAATGCGTTAACTCCATAATATGTCTGGAATTTACACTAACCCTAGAGGACGTTATTTTTAATCCTGGTCGTAAACACTCACACACATGCACATATAAACAAACTTTCGGGACTGTGTATATTTATCTTTAAAAGCTTACGTATAACTTTGGGATTATTAAGAGTACCACTAGAATTATGAATAAATTTTTTGTCGTGTAATGTGATACCATACCACTTCTATACTCTACATACATTGGTATTGTTCATGTTCACTAGTGGTAAGGGGACTCTTAGAATTCTATTTAAATAAAGTGTTAGAAGTGAGATAAGAGAAGATAAGGAAGCTAAAGGGGAATAAAACAACGATTCAAGTGTTCTTATCAACTCTTGTTTTTAAGATACTTAGTATATATATATATGGATGAGATTAGGGTATTTTAAATACCGAAAGTAGATTGGCTTACATAGAGGTTGTTAAAAAAATGTGTTATACGGAGTGGTTCATGACGAACGGTCGTCAGAACTTTAATATTTCAGACAGAATATTATTAAGATTCTAAAAATACTTTACTGTAACAGGTTATATGAATTTTGAGAAATATTATTACTAAATATATAGTTACCTCTTTTTTGCTTGTATCTCACTGTAACAAATTCATCTGCAACGAAAGAAAATTAGGAGTGAGATCTTATAAAGAATTAAACAAAAATCGGTAACGTACGAGTATTTATTTTGAAAAGTCTCTTACCTCTGTGTGGTTTTTGTTTATGAATTGTGTCGTACATCCTCTTATACCATTTCGATTGGTCCTTTTCCTGGACTTCCTGAACAACAAGGCGAGAATTCATTTTAGAAAAAAAAATATATTTATTCGTTTCAATTTTGTTTTACTGGTTTACCAGACGAATTAGTCCAAAAAAAAACAACATTACAATAATATAAACGGTATAAAAACCTAAGCGAGAGAAATCATCTAATAAATATCAATTTTTGGGTATTTGCAATGAAATTTTAATGGTTTTAGATAAGATTATAATTTCGGATAAAAATAAATCCATCAGATGATATCCTATAGTTGCTGTCACTTTTTTGCTGATAGTTAAAGTTGTTTTTTTTAAATAAACTATCTCGTATGAAATGTATACAGGGTGTGAATTAAGTGTGTGCAGTAATTTTAAGAGACTTTGGGTGATTCTAAGACGAAAAGTTCATATAAACATGGGTCCGCAAAAGCTTCGTTTTCAAGATACAGGGTGTTAAAAAATTTTTTTGATAGGGTTTCGTAAAAATCTTAAATATCCTTTTGTCGATATTGTTGAAATTTGGCAGTTTTATTTGTATTGTAAAGGGGCCAATTTAGCTCTAAGTAGATTAAATTTATTGAGTCCAGTGGCGCCCCGGGCGGCAGCTTAACGAATATTATTGAAAAAAAAAAGAAAATGACCATGCATCTCCAAGGACATGCCTCAAAGTGGTTTCAATGAAGTGTGCTTAATCCGAGAATAATACAAAAATTACAAAAAAGTCAGTGAAGTGCAATAATATTCGTTAAGGTGCCGCCCGGGACGCCACTGGACTCAATAAATTTAATCTACTTAGGGCCAAATTAGCCACTTAACACTACAAATAAAACTGCCAAATTTCAACAGTATCGACAAAAGGATATTTAAGATATTTACGAAAACTCGATTAAAAACTTTTTTTTGACACCCTGTATCTTGAAAACGAAGCGTTTGTGGACCCATGTTTATATAAACATTTCGTCTTAGAATCACCCAAAGAGTCGTCTCTTAAAATTACTGTACATACTTAATTAAACATTTCTTTGGAAGATCCCTGACATATTGATCAGTTTATGTAGAAGTTTTCGTATTATATAATTTGTCAAAATATGTATACTAACAGATCGTAGTATTAACGGCATGCCATCTCTACTCGTCGGCCCAATTCCTTCGAATTTTCTTGGGGCCAAGTCGGCCATTTTCCTCGGTCTTTCGCCGTCTGATTCGCTCGTATATTCGTTCCTTATATGATACACTAAAAAAATGACGATGATGATTGTTTTGCTAAATTATAGTGGAAAAACATATAAATTCCTGGACAAAATTAACGCAACATCATAAATTTCCCATATTTTTGACGCTATTTTTTTTCTGAATTTATGATCCGATTTGAATTATTTTTTTTTGCATTGTAGGTTGGTTCCTTGACAATGTCATAGTTTTAGCTGTTTATGATTAAAAATTTAAGTTTCGATTTATACTGGGTGTACTAAAAATGCTATGTTTTTTTTTCTGAAAATTCGCAACCCTGTGGAGTATATTAGCAACCGAAACGTATTGGAGTTGACATTAAACGGTAGGTCCATCTTTCCCCAAGATTTTCTTTTTTGGTTTACTTTATTATCTTTGTTATTAAAGGAGATACACCGTTTTATAGCGTAACATGTTTTCATAGACTTTAATATTCAACAAATTCATTGTTAAATGTTTTCAAGTAGATTTCAAGATACGTCGGGCAACTGGGCATACGAAACGAACGTTTAATAAGCAGTTTCCGAACAGTTTTTATCAGTATGGCGAATTTTATTTGACCTGTGTAACTTTAAAACACAACATCTGCTGACACATCGCTTGCAATGTGAGAAAAGGTCCATAGTCTACTTGAAAACATTTAACAATGAATGTGTTGAATATTAAAGTCTATAAAAACATGTTACGCTATAAAACGGTGTACCTCTTTTAATAACAGAGATAATAAAGTAAATCGAAGAAGAAAATGTTGGGGAAAGACGGACCTACCGTTTAATGTCAACTGCAATATGTTTCGCTTGCTAATATACTCCACAGGGTGATGCGCATTTTCGGAAAAAAACATAGCATTTTTAGTACACCCAGTATAAATCGAAAATTAAATTTTTATCATAAACAGCTAAAACTATGACATTGTCAAGGAACTAAACTACAATGCACAAAAAAATCATGCAAATCGGATCATAAATTCAGACAAAAAAATAGCGTAAAAAATATGGCAAATTTATGATGCTTGATGCGTTAATTTTGCCCAGGAGTTTATAAAGACACTTACATACTTCACCTGGATATTTTATTGGTGGCCTGTCGTTGGGGGGCCTCCTGTCTTGATCGATATAATGGGCTCCTCGTGGCAATTGCCCCTCTAAAAATCATTAAAAAAAAAATCTATTTACCACTGATGTTTATAATCTATCTTCGACTTCTTCAAGTATCATTGATTGTAATTTATTTTACATAAATATTGCATACCTCTTGCTTTTTGCAATAGAGTTATGGTGGGGTTTTGCGCCTTGGGTAACCGGGGAGTGGTAGAAAAACTTCCAAAACCCGGTGAAGACTGGCTGGTCGGTAACCGTCTATCCAATGATGACGACAGGTTGATGACAGTGTCGCTACTATCTCTCGGAAGCTTCCAAGGCGGTTCCGAAGATGTCGAGTCCGGTGTTCTTATCGTCTAAAAAAAATAACATATACCATTGATGACCCGTTTGTCTTCTTTTCCCTGTAGCCTATTAAAAATATATTCCTACCTCTGAATTGGTACGACTTCTTCTACTCAACACCGGCGACTGAAAACTGACGGTTCTAAACTCCTTTCTGTCGGCCGTGGGACTGGAATTAGCACTTTTCGGCGTCCATATCGGAGAGGCTGGTTCATCTCCTTGACTATGGGAATTTTGCGATTCCGTTCTTTGGACGCTTTTCGTCGGAGAGGTGTGCGAGTAGCGAGGCAGTCCGGGTGACCAGATACCTGTCAAAAAAATTACCAGATGAGGTTCCGATAAGCGTGGAAATTATGGCGGAGTGGTCCAATATGTATAAGATTTGTTCTAGACGCATAATTGTGGTTGATATACTCTTTTTGGGTAGTGCAGTTGTTTCGCCATTTTTGGACCACTCACTCTCGACATTGATAAGCGACAAAAGTACACAATTATAGGGGTTGTTAGCAAAAATTTACAATCTCATGCAATAATTTGTTAGAACCAAACGTAATGATTTATGTAGATCGCTTTTAAATATTTGTCTCGTAGTGACAAGCCAGCGTGTTAAAAATATAAAGCAATAATATATACACGGTCTCAAATTGAAAACTTCCCACCCCTAATACAACGTGTCCAAGATAATGAGGGCCAGTACAGGGATCTTGGAAACCGTAATAGATACGAAGTCGGTTAAATAGAGGAAAAGTTGCGCATTTACGTGCCTAATAATATGCCGTTTAGAAAGTTTTAAAATTCCGAGTAGTTCCGGAGATATGCGGAAAAAAACAAAATTCTGTTTTATGGTTTTTATGGGCTGTATGACACATTGGTTTAATGACGTTTCGAGGGTTTTTTGAACAACATCAGGAAATTTTGGGATACGGTCTTGCATTTCTCCTAATTTTATAAATAATATCTCATAAATAAACTCTAATTTTTTACTTATGTTGGACTAGTTCCATAAATAACAAATAATTTAATAATAAACCACAAATAAGTGAACAAAATACCGAAACATTATTTCAAACTTCTGTTGATTCGGGATTTAAAAGAAAAGTAGGCGTTTGAAACAAAAAAATTAAGACGGTGACGCGTGATTTGTTTCACTCGACATTCCCATTGTGGTCGTTTGAAAGCGTTTTAAGAGGTTTTCTATTTTCCAGAAAATATGGAACATAATTTTACAAATGCTGAAAAGTTTGATATTCTATCGCCTGTTTTATTTTATCTCAAAAAAACTGTCATGTGGCTGTTAGAAGATGTTATTTGTGCTTGGAGAATAACGGAAACCATTTTGAACACCTGATTATGTAGTTCCTTACTTTTTTCATTGTTCGTTTTATTACTGCTTTGGTATGATATTTGTTCATTTATTTGTGGTTTATTATTAAATTATTTGTTATTTATTGAACTAGTCCAACATAAGTAAAAATTTAAAGCTTACTTATGAGATATTATTTATAAAATTAGGAGAAATACAGGACCGTATCCCAAAATTTCCTGATGTTGTTCAAAAAACCCTCGAAACGTCATTAAACCACAATATGTCATACATCGTTGCATTCGGAAGAAAAAAAGCTCTCAAATTCCGATATCAGGAACACAGGACCATATTTAAAAAAAGAAAGTTGATAATGGCCCTTCGAAGACGACTCGTCGGATTACAAAACAATTAACGCTGTTAGATAGAGCGGAAAAAGTGGCAATGTAATGGTGCAATTTACTTTAGAATTCAATCTCAAAAGAACCCAGGAAAACAATAAAACGATTTTTCAGAATTTGGTTTATTCCGGATATCTCAGGAACTACTGGGAACTTTAAAACTTTCCAAACGGCATATTATTAGGCACGTAAATGCGCAACTTTACCTCGATTTAACCGACTTCGTATCTCTTATGGTTTCCGAGATCCCTGTACTGGCCTCCTCCTCTTCTTGGACACGTTGTATATCGTTTTTTTAATTAATGTCCTAAAAGCCATTCATCTATTTATGGAACGCGCTTTTAATAAAATTATGTGTCACCTAACCCCCCCCCCCCCTTGCCTTTTAAGGGTAACATCTACCCCTTCGAGGGGGTTAAACCAGGGAGAATATAAATATTCTTTAAAGCGGCATCCTTACAAATAACATTAACGTATCTGTCCAATTTTTAAGGCCTCATGTTCCCCTTGAAATTTAACACTGGTGATTTCTTATATTAATTGGACTATTTTAAATATATTTTTTTCAATACCCGTATTTCTGATTTTATCTCTTAAATCTTGTATCAAACGTTCACCTTTGTACGCATCTCCGACTATTTCTATCGCCAATGAATCACAAACCAACCTTAACAGAAATAGATTCCGATTCTTCCATTTAACTTTATAACCCACATTGCACTTCATTCATTCATGGGAATTAAAAATAAAATAACGATTTAATTCGTCCGAATTTCCATCTTTTATTTACCGCATAAGCGTAACAAATCGTTTTTCGTAATAAGTTTCGAGAGAATTAGTATTTTTCTATTAATTTTTCTTCTTTATTTGATGCCTGTCAGAAGTAATAAAGAACATCTGTTAAAATCGAGTTTTGGCAATCGTTTGGAGTCATAAAACAATACATTTAATAAAAACAACATTGTCAGGTGTGGTTTTTATGCGAATTGATCCATGTTATTGGGTAAAATTTAGTAAATTCTTTCTTAAAATAAATTATGTAAGTATCTTTTCATAGTATCTTGTAACTGTGGAACCATCAAAATCATTTCCGTTCCAGCAGCAGAAAAGCGGTCTCAATATTACCAAGTTTTGGCAACGAAATTTTCAATGTTTACTATTTTCAAATTTTGGAATCGTGACATAATCAAAATTGTTATTTGGACTAAAAATAAAGCAACGTTATGTTCTAGGGTTTTTGGTATTTGTATAATTTTCGTACAGTACTTAAAAGTTTATGTGCTTATAACAATCTCCCATGAATCAGACCAAATTAAAAATAGTTTGGTAGTTGGTTCTAAAAATAATGTAAAAATAGTAGTCATTTTTCAAATACTTATTTGAACAAGAGTTTAGTAACATGGAGTCAGTATGATTCAAATAGGAATCAACTAAGACAAAGACATCAGCAAAGGCATCAACATTAATTATATCAATTCAAATATGATTTATCGTATAAAATATAATAATAATTCTTGACAAAGGTAGCCAATTTCTATTAAACATGCCAAGAAAATGTTTCGTTGGAATTGATACACGTTTCTTCTAGAAAAATAATTTCACCAAGCTCTTAGAGATGATATAAACTCCGGGACAAAATTAACGCAACATCATAAATTTCCCATATTTTTAATGCTATTTTTTTCTGAATTTATGATCCGATTTGAATGATTTTTTTTTACATTGTAGGTTGGTTCCTTGACAATGTCATAGTTTTCGCAGTTTATGATAAAAACTCGATTTATACTGGGTTTACTAAAAATGCTATGTTTTTTTCCGAAAATTCGTATCACCCTGTGGAGTATATTAGCAACCGAAGCATATTGCAGTTGACATTAAACGGTATGCCCATCTTTCCCCAACATATTCTTTTTTGGTTTACTTCATTATCTCTGTTATTAAAGGAGATACACCCTTTTATAGCGTAGCATGTTTTTATAGACTTTAATATTCAACACATTCATTGTTAAATGTTTTCAAGTAGGTTTGAAGATTAAAATACTCGTCGGGCAACTGGACATACGAAACGAACGTTTAATAAGCAGTTTCCGAACAGTTTTTATTAGTATGGCGAATTTTATTTGACCTGTGTACCTTTAAAACACAACATCTGCTGACACATCGCTTGCAATGTCAGAAAAAGTCAATAGTCTACTTGAAAACATTTAACAATGAATGTGTTGAATATTAAAGTCTATAAAAACATGTTACGCTATAAAACGGTGTATCTCCTTTAATAACGGAGATAATGAAGTAAACCAAAAAAGAAAATGTTGGGGAAAGATGGACCTACCGTTTAATGTCAACTGCAATATGTTTCGCTTGCTAATATACTCCACAGGGTGATGCGAATTTTCGGAAAAAAAACATAGCATTTTTAGTACACCCAGTATAAATCGAAAATTAAATTTTTATCATAAACAGCGACAACTATGACATTGTCAAGGAACCAGCCTACAATGCAAAGAAAGAATCATTCAAATCGGATCATAAATTCGGGAAAAAAAATTGCATCAAAATTATGGCAAATTTATGATGTTGCGTTAATTTTGTCCAGTTTATTTGTCCGTACCGAAGAGATATTATACACTCCTGGTTAACAACACTGGTTCTTATAGATTATTCAAAACAAATACAAATTGTTATAAGTATATTTAACTCTACTTAAAAAAAGGACACAAAGTGGTAACTTATAGTTCCCATAAGAACTGATCTTAATGATTAAATTCTATATAACAAAGTACTTTCGTTTAGAAACTTGAAAAATTTGTCAATCACACGAAACACAAAATATATGTAAATGTCGATATTTAATTTCTCCATTTCGTTTCCAAAGAAAAACGTTGTCTGTTTTACCCTTTTTCTTCTGTGTGTTGTCCAGAACGGTACATTTAATTATATGTTAAAAACGGGGACGTTTGGCAACGACGCTATCTACCCACTATATTTATTTCCCATTTACCTGCCCATTTCTCCACGGTTCCAGACTAATTTATTTTTTTACGCTAATAAGAATAACTTGGCAATAGGTTCTGTGCCAGATTATTACACCTATTACATATTCATAACCAAAACTATGATGTATTTTTAGTTTTACCTATTTCACAGCGTTTTGTAACAAAAATACAATTTATCGCGGTGTCTCTAATATTTTTCCACCTAGAAACCTACATGTAGACGTTTAGTTTGCACTCAATTAGAAAAATAGCAAAAATACATAAATATAATTGGATAACGAAAAAAATTAAAAGAAGTTTTTGAAAAAAGTATTTTAAAATTATTTTATAAATAAACTCCTGGACAAAATTAACGCAACATCATAAATTTGCCATAATTTTGATGCAATTTTTTTTCTGAACTTATGATCCGATTTGAATGATTTTTTTTTGCATTGTAGGTTCGTTCCTTGACAATGTCGTTTTCGCTGTTTATGATAAAAATTTAATTTTCGATTTATACTGGGTGTACTAAAAATGCTATGAATGCTATGAAAATTCGCATCTCCCTGTGGAGTATATTAGCAACCGAAACATATTGCAGTTGACATTAAACGGTAGGTCCATCTTTCCCCAACATTTTCCTCTTTGGTTTACTTCATTATCTCTGTTATTAAAGGAGATACACCGTTTAATAGCGTAACATGTTTTTATAGACCTTAATATTCAACACATTCATTGTTAAATGTTTTCAAGTAGACTATGGACTTATTCTGACATTGCAAGCGATGTGTCAGCAGATGTTGTGTTTTAAAGTTACAAAGGTCAAATAAAATTCGCCATACTGATAAAAACTGTTCGGAAACTGCTTAGTAAACGTTCGTTTCGTATGTCCAACGAGCATTTTAATCTTGAAACCTACTTGAAAACATTTAACAATGAATGTGTTGAATATTAAAGTCTATAAAAACATGTTACGCTACAAAACAGTGTATCTCCTTTAATAACAGAGATAATGAAGTAAACCAAAAAAGAAAATGTTGGGGAAAGATGGACCTACCGTTTAATGTCAACTGCAATATGTTTCGCTTGCTAATATACTCCACAGGGTGATGCGAATGTTCGGAAAAAAACATAGCATTTTTAGTACACCCAGTATAAATCGAAAATTAAATTTTATCATAAACATCGAAAACTATGACATTGTAAAGGAACCAACCTACAATGCAAAAAAAATCATTCAAATCGGATCAGAAATTCAGAAAAAAAAATAGCATCAAAATTATGGCAAATTTATGATGTTGCGTTAATTTTGTCCAGGAGTTTATAATACGGTTTTAAAAAAATAGGGATATGTTCGTTAAAATTAAAACGGCTGATTATCCTTGAAAATCGGAAAATTCAGAAATAATTTTAGATCGTTTATAATTTTATGGCATCCGGTGTAAGGCTGATGATTCAAAGCTGTTACCGTGTTATAATGCTTTTGCGGACAGGTTCACTATTATTAAATATTTTTTGACGAAATTTTGGTCATTTCCTTCTCCGAAACCTTAGCTTTTAGCGTAAATTACGAAAAAATCCGTTTCTTCAACCGGGGAAATATATTTAAACAAAAATATCAAATTATTAATCAAAAACCAGGGCGTTTCTTATGCCTTGTTATTATTTCAAAGTGCGATTTCTTAGCTCAGATCATTTTATGAAGAAAAATAATTTTTTAAATCACTAATTTTTAATATCTCCGAAAGTTCTTGAAATATCACTTTCAATTTTGGTATGTGTCAATAGGATATAAAACCACACATTCCAGTCGGAAGAGTTATTCTATTAATACACCAGTGGCGCCCCTGCAAACATGTCCCCTGGTATTTTTAAAAATAAAAGCGGTACGCCACTGGTATTTTTCCAAGTGGATATTTTTCATGATAAGCCCGCTCAATTCTACATGAAAACAGTCTCTTGCATTTTTCTCGTCAGACGTTCCATTCTTAAGAAAAACAATTAAATTCAAATTATTATTAACATCGATGATGATAAATTTTGAACTTTTTTTTCATAAAATAACCCCATTAATCGCCAAGTAAAATATTAGCACACTCCATTGAGTATTTAAAAGCAGGAATCATTGTTCCTATACAATATTTTACCAAACTACAGCACAACTTACAGGGTGATGAGGCGGTAGCCTTAAACTTGGGTATCGGAGCCTTCATTTTCCTTATTTCCTTTTAAAAACTAATTTCCACTGATTCACCTATTCCGCATTGTTCGAATTTCCGGTTTTCCGTCTACCGGAAACTCCGTAAAAAGTCAAATACCCGCGACGCGAGATCGGGCATTCGAAAAACTGACAGTGAAAAATATTAAGACGCCTGAGCAACGTCGGGACGCCGGTGTCGAAAACACGACGTCGCGACGCTCTTTCCGTTTGAAGCGACGGCATCGGTGGCGTTACCGATTTAGAATCTGGATCTCACCTTTTGGCGGTAATTACAAGGGATTTTAAAACAGTAATTAGAAAATACTAGTAATTGTCTACAGGGTGTTAAGGAATTGACGTATTATATTTAAATGGGTGACTGCTGGGGTGTCCTAGAGAAGCGTATTTTATTTTTTTTAAATCGAACGTTCAAAAAGTGGGGTAATTCACCCCTAAACCCACCCGGTTACTCCTCGGCACATTCATATATGAACATTACATTGCCAAGCTGTATAATCAACAGATATTCAAGCCCAATGTTGCCAACCGTGTAGAAAATAATATAACTTTAGATTCTTATAAAAATAAATATAAGTTTACCTAGTATCCAAATAGAAGTGAATCCAGGTGCCAGTACACTAGCAAGTAATCCAGAGCACAAACATCTTCAGGTTTTTGTTCCTTTTTCTATGGGAAAAGCTTTATGCTCATCACGTACCATGATCATAATGTGAAACTGCATAATAAGCTTATACCCACTAAACCCCATTCGGCCTCTTATTTCCAATCTCTCGAAACATTTGCACTAAATCACTTAAAGAAACACACAGACACCCACCAGTTTCAAATTAGTTTTTTTTGAAGATATGCACTTATTATTAGATTTACACAAAAGCAATAAATACTAAAGCATAATTACACTTTACAATAACCTACCGTACACATAAAAGAACAGCACTATAGGATACAAATTATTTTGCAATAGAAATTCAGAAATAATAAAAACGCTCATTTCTAATGGGCTAATCAAATTTATTAATCCTTTACTGAAGAAGAATTATGAAATAATTATGTTGGTAGACCCTTCCATCCCTTTAAAATAAATAGTCTCGTCTAACTAGCGCGGTTGCCATTTCCGAGACTATCATTATAAAAAAAAGTATTACAGAAGGAAATTTTTAATTTTATGAATATAACCTTATAAAACATCGAAAGTGAGAGTATGCAACTGTTTCTGCAAGATCAGCTGTTCCTCCAAAATTAGCCGGCCGGTTTCAAGCAGATTTGTGTGTTAAATTGTATGTTAATACTTAAACCCGAGCTTAAATTATTAAGTTATTTGTTCTTTTCGCGACGGCAGTGCCCCAGTCCAGCAGTTCAATATCGATCGACGGAACCAACGTGTTATTTAGACAATAAGGGCGTACTTTTGTCTACACAGTAGCACTTTAAAATACTAATTCAGATTGAACGGTACTTGTGTTGTGACGCGAAAACTATGTGATTTTGTGATGTGAATACTTGGTGTTTTTTTATAAATTAAGTTGGTTTTAAATAAGTCCGAAAAGGTAAATAAAATTGCATTTTTTTCTAAAGGGTAAGTGGCATTTATCGGCATTTATAAACTTTTAAGTTGTCCAGATCTGACGGGTGTCGTTCGAATTGAACAAATGAGAACATACCTGACCATTTAAAAACTCCGCGGCGGTTCGTTCGAGTCAGTTCAAGTTTATAAATCAGAGATTGTTTCCTAGCGAACTGAACTAAACGTAAAAGTTTATAATAATGTACCCTGAAAAATAAACAACTTGCAATCTGTCAAACGGTTATTGACTTTCTAAAGAGTTTACCCTGAAAATATGACAACACTGTTGACATATGTTGCTTTGTTTATCTTCCTGACAGGGGCACCACGTGGTCATTTTTGGTTTGACATAAGGTCATGTACAGGGCATATTAAATTAAAGCGCCATTTTTGGATATTTTTCTTCAATTTGTTTTCATCTCAGGAATTGCCGATTTAAATATAATACGTCATTTCCATAACACCCTGTATATTGTTTTTCAATTCAATTTAATTACTCGCGTACCACTTGTTTTGTAATTTTGTAAAAAATGTCGAAAGACATTTGTCCAGGGACGCTGCTGGTGGACTTTTTCTTCACACTCTGAAATGTTAGCACCTTATTAAGGAACTACTAACCCTGTATGGTGTACATTTTCATACTGTCAAATCTAAAAAGGTTTGTTCGATTTCCTTTGCTCGTTCGTTATCGTCAACTAATGAAGCACCTCGTATAATTTTAATAGCCAATCGGTTACGTTCCGTTTGATAGTTGACGAAGCAGCGTGTTGCGTCAATAAAGTTTATTTGACAGAAAAGTCAATTAAAAGTTGATATGTTTATTTTTCTTCGAAAATATGAGTCAATGGGGTTTCATTTTCAGTATGCTTTTGTGTATTTTTACCGTTGGTTTGAAAGTTTTCCAAATTGAAGACTACCTATCAACAAATATATTACAGGATGTTCACATAATACAGTAAGTCATAATATAACAAACGAACAACTGATTTTACTGCTAATAAACTTTGATTTCAGTTTTTGCACCTAAAGGCTGTGGTTTATCCACTTGAATAAAGGGTACCTTTTCTATTAAAGTCAGATCCCGTCTTATCGTGCGGGTCTGTGCGATTTAACAAAGACATACTTTCAATTTTTCTTCTCTTTTATTGCGTTTAATCATACTGTCCACATAAAACAGGTAAGAGAAATATGACAGACATATGCAATTTTGACATGAAAGAAATAGTTATTTACATTACAAGCTGCGAAAGTTTACTTTTTGGTGTGAGGTGTGTTTAAATAGGCGAGGCGAAGCGTAGCGAAGCCGAGGCTATTTAAAAAACTCCGAGCACCTGAAAGGGCTTTTGCAGCGTGTAATGTATTAAACTTTTTCTACTACTGTTCTTTGATCAATTATATTATTAAGTAATGAACTTTGATTTTATCCAAATTATAATAAAATACACCTGTAAAATAATCCATGACAACTAGTTATTTGAGTACTGTCAAAGTCTGTCAGTTCCAATTTTTTAATTTCGATTGTCGAAAATGTTGTTTCAAGACCAAAACGAAGCTTATACAGAAGGCGGCCGAGTTGGCATGTGCCTCACTCTTACCCGTAAAGTCGAAAGATAGGTACTGTCAAACGTACAACCTGTTTCTAGAATGGTTCGTGGAGAAAAACCTTTCACAAATTGACGAAAATGTAATGCTAGCCTACGTACACAATATTCCATGCTTAAATTGACTATTTCTGTGAACAAAAATATATTTCCCAGTTTAAGAAACTTATTGCATTTATTAAACGAAAAAATTATGGTTACGAAGCTAAAAAATCTAAAATTTTCACAAAAGAAGAAATAATAAAGTTTTTACTTGACGCTCCTAATCATAGCTATTTATCTATGAAAGTGATAGCAGTAATAGGGATAGCTGGAGCATGCCGGACAGATGAGATCTATAAAATGAAATTGAACGACATCGAAATTAAGGATGATGAAGCTATTGTTAAAATCCTACAGAAGGTTTAAAGAAGTTTTGTGATAGCCGATTATACAGTAGTAGAAAAAGGATATGTATTTAATTTTCAGCGATTCAGAAAAATTTGTACCTGCCATCTTCGTCTTGATTTAAAGATGTCAGTTTTGTGACTTTCACAATTAATTTAAAGTGACAATATGAACGATAATAGGCAGATTTCTGGTTTTTTGCATTCCCAAGCACAAAAAATTGTGCTTAATTTGTTAAACTATTTCGAGAATGAAAGAAAAAGTGAAAATTCGCCAACCAATATGCAGGAAAATGTATCAAAAGCACTGGGAATTGTTTTAAGGGCTGTGCGATTGTGCATGAAAGAAAGCATAATATAATAACCGAAGAATACTAAAAAATGTAAACGAAGAAACCCAAAGACTGAAGATTTGAGCGAAAATATTAAAATACAGATCAAAAACCGATGTAACTCTTGCAGTTTTAAAAGAAAATTTAAAAATTCGAGGTGTTTTGGAAATCGGTCTTGAATCGTTATCAAAATTAATAAAAAAGTTGGGTTTTCGCTATAAAAAAGACTGTAGATTTTTATGTGAGCAACCACAGATAGCGAGTCAGCGTGTTCAGTTTTTAAAAAAATAGACTAGAATATTTCCATCCAGCTGGAAGACGGCGCGAGTCCAGCCTATTCCAAAAAAGGTAAGAGAACCCTGCCTAACAACTATCGACCAGTCGCATTGCTTTCAGTAATATCAAAAGTAATCGAGAAAGCTATTAACCAACATCTTCTAAAGTACCTGGAAGGTTTCAACATTATCAGCGATCATCAATATGGTTTTCGGAAGTCCAGATCAACTGGAGATCTTCTAGCCTATGTCACCCATATTTGGAACAACGCAATCGAACATCATGGGGAGTCTCGGGCTGTTGCACTGGATATTTCTAAAGCTTTTGATCGTGTTTGGCATAAGGGGCTTCTAAGTAAACTGCTATCCTATGGTATGCCCAGTCGATTCTGTGCATGGTTGTCTAGCTTTCTTAAGGACCGCTCTCTGCAAGTGGCGATTGACGGATTTCTCTCAGACACCTTCACCATCAATGCCGGTGTTCCCCAAGGGTCCATATTGTCTCCCACTCTCTTCTTACTCTACATTAACGACCTTCTAGAGAAAACGAAAAACCCGATAGTTAGTTTTGCTGATGATAGCACACTTTTATCATCGTTCTCTTTGAATGCACAAACATCGGCTGCCGACGCACATCTTCGCAGACAGCATGAAGTATCACGCCTCAACAAAGACCTGGAAGAAATTTTGGCTTGGGGTGACAGTAACCAAGTCGAATTTAACGCTAAAAAAACCCAGGCAGCAGTTTTCTCTAAAAAGGTTAACATTACAGAACCGGATATAGTCATGGACGGACACGCAATCCCACTGGCTTCATCTATTAGTTTGCTGGGCGTCAATCTGGGAGGAAATATGTCTTGGCATAACCACGTTGTGGCAATCGCCAAGATAGCTTCTCAGAAACTTGGTGTACTTTTCCGAACCAGAAAGTTGTACACACCTCAACAACTTTTGACACTGTACAAGGCCCAGATCATGTCTGGAGCTCTGCACCCAAACATACTCTTCGGCTACTAGATTCCATCGAAAGGAGGGCCATTCGTCTGATTGGAGACCACGAGCTGACGAAGAACCTCGACAGCCTAGAACATCGAAGGCAAGTTGGTGATTTTAAGACGGAAAATTACAAATCAAAATTTAGGAAAGTAGTATTTTTAGACGAACCATGGATATTTTCAAATGGTTGAAAATCTTGGCAAGATGATTCTGTGAAAAGCGTGAAAAGAAAAAAGGGATGTGGCACGGTAAAGCGGTTCATTATTTTACATGCCGCTTCTGTAACAGGATATGTTCCAGGTGCAAGCTTAATTTTTTCTTCCACATCAAAAAGTTCTGACTATCATGACAATATGAATTGCGAAATGTTTGAAAAATGGCTAAAAGGTCGATTAATCCCAAATGTAATGTAGATGAAATATTGCGTGAATATGGCCATGAGGTTCCACGACTGCCGCCATATCATTGCAAGTTCAATGCGATAGAATGGATATTATTATTAACTAAACACACGTATAATAAACATGGATAAATATTATTTGATTATCCATCATTATGCGTTCGATATTATTTTTTAACTCATTTTTAATTTTAAGCGATTATCTAATCGTTGAAGTTATAGTTCCTGAAACTGTAAGCAAAACGCGATTTGGCTCCGAAAGAGCAATAAAATTGGCAAGATGTTTTTATATTGACAGACAAAATATAGAAGTTAAAAAAATAATTAATTACTTTTTAAACAGGCTCGTCGCATAAAATAGGTTTCGATTCGAGCGACGTTATTTATTTTTTCCCAATATAATTTTACTTGTTCACACAAAATTTAAGAAATAATTTACAATAATTTTTGACACTTTTATAGGGTATCTCCGTTATTGTTAGTGCTATCAAAAAAGTAATGTAGGTGTCTGTGCTCTTTTTGGGTCAAACTTAAAATGGTAAAATCAAAATTTGAAATTTTTTGCTCGGTCAAGAGATACGAGGGAAAATCAAAAAATTGACAATTTCAAAATTACCCTATATTTTCTTAGTTAAAAGAAACACAGAAAAATGTTTTATACAGAAGTTTCTTTATATTGATTGTTGAATAATATGCCGTTTTCAGAATAAGTATACGGGGTCAGGTCAAAAAGTTATCGGATCTAACCTCATTTTTTTTAAATGGAACACCCTGTATATTTTAATCTAAAAATATACTATTCTAAATTCTCCTTTCACATATATAACACACCATGGATGATATTGGTTTCCTAGGCGATTTACTTAAACTTTATTACTTTTAAACGAAATAAAAGATTCGGATTATGGTAAAAAATAACGGGAATCATTCCAAATGTTCGGGATATGTCCATAAATAGTTTCCGTCTTTCCGGATAGCGAACAAAATATACATATTGCGCCATTCGTTTTTTCCTCTTTCAATATAAACTGATATCAAAATTTTCAAAATGTTGATTGGCCATTTTCGCAAATGAATATGTAAAAATGAAATTGACGTTAAATATTAATAGTCAACCTAGTTGTTTCTAGGATATTAGCTTTTGTTTCATGGTCTACCGTGGTTTAAAGTAATAAAGTTTAATAATTCGCCTGTAGTGTTACATATTTGAAAGGAGAATTTAAAATACTATCTTTTTAGATTAAAATATATAGGGTGTTTCATTTAAAAAAATGAGGTTAGGTCCGATAACTTCTTTACCTGACCCCGTATACTTATTCTGAAAACGGCACATTATTCAACAATCAATATAAAGAAACTTCTGTATAAAACATTTTTCTTTATCTCTTTTAACTAAGAAAATATAGGGTAATTTTGAAATTGCCAATTTTTTTATTTTCCCTCGTATCTCTTGACCGAGCAAAAAATTTCAAATTTTGATTTTACCATTTTAAGTTTGACCCAAAAAGAGCACAGACACCTACATAACTTTTTTGATAGCACTAACAATTACGGACACCCTGTACAGATATCTTAAGACATATTATCTTTAATACAAGTACAGATATCTTAATGCAGCAGCTCTAGTGACGTCTCCGCCTGTACTCTTCTATTCATAGATCAAATAACTACTATAATTTATAAATTATTTGATAGCGTAAGTTATATTCGCCATTCTTCACACCCACATAAATGTTACCACGTACCTACGCGAACGTTATTACTTGCTGTAATAAATCAGGAAAATTCTATTATTGTACATGTAATATTTATTCCTATATTCGACATACTCAGTCAGAAATTTCCATACCCCTGGTGAATGTTCTAAAATTGATTTTTGAAAAATACCATATTCTGCTACCTGTAAAAGAATTCTTACAATTTTGTCTTGCACGACGTTAACAGGCAATACAATATAACCTTATCAGAGTACTCAGAGACGGTTTTGACATACAGGGTGTCCCAAATAAGAATGCACTTTACAGGAAACTCCGAACAAGATATTTGGGCCAAGCCGAATTTTGACGATTTTGTTCCTTTTGGTTTCTGATTCTTTTTGAAGAGATATGTGAAAATAAATTTTACATTCTCATTGCCACTTTCTCCCCTCTAATTTTCAATCCATCCGACGTCTCGTCGCAACCATCGTCAACTTTGTTTTTTTTTAAATAGTAGTAACATGTTATTTTATACTTTATACACATCACTGATATGAAATAGTTATTTACATTACAAGCTGCGAAAGTTTACTTTTTGGTCTATTTAAAAAACTCCGAGCACCTGAAAGGGCTTTTGCAGCGTGTAATGTATTAAACTTTTTCTACTACTGTTCTTTGATCAATTATATTATTAAGTAATGAACTTTGATTTTATTCAAATTATAATAAAATACACCTGTAAAATAATTCATGACAACTAGTTATTTGAGTACTGTCAGTTCGAATTTTTTAATTTCGATTGTCGAAAATGTTGTTTCAAGACCAAAACGAAGATATACAGAAGGCGGCCGAGTTGGCATGTGCCTCACTCTTACCCGTAAAGTCGAAAGATAGGTACTGTCAAACGTACAACCTGTTTCTAGAATGGTTCGTGGAGAAAAACCTTCCACAAATTGACGAAAATGTAATGCTAGCGTACTTCCAAGAGAAATCTGAAGTCCTATCACCTCCGTCCTAATGGTCACAATATTCCATGCTTAAATTGACTATTTCTGTGAACAAAAATATAGATATTTCGCAGTTTAAGAAACTTATTGCATTTATTAAACGAAAAAATGATGGTTACGAAGCTAAAAAATCTAAAATTTTCACAAAAGAAGAAATAATAAAGTTTTTACTTGACGCTCCTAATCATAGCTATTTATCTATGAAAGTGATAGCAGTAATGGGGATAGCTGGAGCATGCCGGACAGATGAGATCTATAAAATGAAATTGAACGACATCGAAATCAAGGATGATGTAGCTATTGTTAAAATCCTCCAGAGCAAAAACAAGGTTCAAAGAAGTTTTGTGTTAGCCGATGATGGAGGTCCAGTTTCTTTTATAAGGTTACTTCAAGATTATATTAAACTTAGGCCAAATAATGCACAAGACGAACGCTTGATATATCGCTATGAACGAGGTAGGTGTGTGAATCAGGTGATTGGAAAACACACTATTTCAAATGTCCCCAAATAAATTGCCAAATTTTTGAAACTTCAAGATATAAATAAATACACTGGTCACTCGTTTAGAAGAACATCAACTACCTTTCTTGCAAATGCTCCAGGTATCGATATTTTGGATTTAAAAAGACATGGCGGTTGGAGATCTTCGTCCGTTGCGGAGGGATATATTGGTGATTCGTATACAAATAAAATCGAAATTTCTAAAAAGATCTTAAATCGATCTCCTACTTTTATTCCATCTAACGACGCGAGAGTGACAAATAGTTGTATGGTCCAAGTCCAGGATAATAACGAGTCTCTAATAAGAAGCGGCGAAGGTATTGAATTGAATAATATTCCATCAATTAATATTTCTGTTCAAATTTCACTATTAACCTTAATGACAATAAATAAAAATTTGTGTTATTTAAGTTTTATATTATTGTTATTATACCACTTGTTTTTTCAATAAATATAAACTTTTTATTATTAAGTAAGATTTTTTTTAATTCGCTTGAATAAATACAATAAAAAAATTTATTCTTGTTTTTTTGTCCTGGCACCGAAAGTGTTACTTTCGTAGCTAGCAACCTACGTTCGTAGCTAGCAACGGATAATATTCAGGTAACTGTAACATTTACTTTCTTTTTCTTTCGTGTTGCTACGGCCCGAAAGTTGATTTATTTATACAGTAGTAGAAAAAATAATTTAATTTCGACATATCTTTTCAAACAGAACCAGAAAACAAAAACAACAAAATCGTAAAAAGTCGATTTTTCCCACAAATATATTTTTAAAATTTGAAAACATGACGTAGCAGAACTCGTACACCCTGTATAGTATATTACAATGATTGTTGATTAATCACAGATGTGATGTAATGATTTTTTAAAATGAACAAACCTTTGCGCAATAGAAACCCTTTGGCCACTTCCAAGGAAGAGTCAATTTCGTGCAGAAGACTGTATTTCTCGTTAGCCCTATTTTTAGCCAACACCCTGTATATACGGCGGGCCTCTTTGCAACACTTTTTGTCGCAAGGTGTCATGGGTAATTTAAAAAGAGAACCTGGCGAAGTAATAAAAGATAATTGTTAAAATAAGTAGTTTTTATTTTTTTTATCCAAAAAAATAACACTTTCGGGTTAATAAGTATAGTTATTTATTTAACAACAATATTTTACTGATATAGATAAAGATTGTTTCAAGAAAAATGGATATGACTTAATGACTGCCGTAAAAGTACCTGTGGCCATCCCATTATTTATGACCGTTTGTTATTATTATGTGGAACGGACCGGATTGTAATAATTTTAATTAAATATAGGCACATCAGGTAGGTTAGATTGTTTAATTTATAGTTAAATATCTTTTTGTGGTAAAATTTGTTAGGTTTTGAGGAATGGTTCAAGAATTGTATTTTACCAAACATTCCTCAGAATAGCGTGATAGTAACGGACAATGCGAGCTATCACAATCGCCAATTACATAAAGCTCCAAGCTCAAATAATACAAAATTGGAGATTCAGAACTACATGGCGGCAAATGATATATATTTTGAAGAAAGTTATAAGTTAGAAGTTTTAAAGACATTTTGTATAAAAAAAGTATATGTTTGTGACACATTGGCAGAAGAAATTGGACATACAGTGCTACGGCTCCCACCCTATTATTGCATTTTTAACCCCATAGTGCATATATAGCACCAGTTAAAATCACTGGTTAGGTCTGAAAATATTTCTCCGACTTTAAGTTCTAGTGTTGTAGAATTAATACGAAAATGCTTTAATGATATTCCCCCGGGTAGTTGGAAAAATTCAGTCCGTCACGTAATAACTGTAGAAAATTCGTATATTAGTCTGGATCGTATAATTAATCCAATTATAATTAATTTTGATGAGGATAGCGATAGCGAAACAGAACTATCTATAGAATGACATTATAAATGTAATATTTAAAAAAAATGTTAATTCATTTGATTACATTAATATAATCATATGATTACTTGTTTTCCTTAGTCCGTCCCTTCATACTTCACTTGTTTATTGCCAAGCTCTTGTCGACACAATGGGACCGACCCAGGAAATCATTAAGTCGTATCCAATTTTCGTGAAACGTACTGTACACTTGATTTTTTTTAAACCAATGAGTTTGAATCTGAACTGGTGGGGAAGGGGCTGGGTAGTTTTATTCGTTTTCATTCAGGTTTCGAATCAACTTCATGCGGTGTTCTGGAGGCAACAAAACTGCAAGGTAGTTGTTTTTCCGGTGATTAAAACAGGCACGATGGGTTTGTTCGATGAGTCGGAAGGAACGAACCCGAAAAAACGCCGGGAGCGTATTGTTTACGTGAAAATAATGTAAAAAAACTCATCGGTCTTGGAAACAAATGACAATCGAATAAGGGCCATAATATGCGTTTTATACATTATTTTCGCGTATACAATACGCCCCTGGAGTTCGGTACATTCGTTCCGACTCACCTTGTATATGACTAAAATAGCCAATAATTTAAACATAAAAAAAAAGGCCATTAAAGAATAATCGAATTGATGTACCTCTATCCATTCCACATGTGGTTCGTGTTTTCAATAAGGAAAAACTAAAATTAATCGCAGTGACGTAACATTTCAAATCGTCGTTATATTTTTCGAATTCTATATTTAAAACGTTAAATTTAGGTTAATACGACCAACCGGTACAGTCCGTTGCAAAAGTCGGTTAGGAATAGTATTTTTCAGACGGATAATTACAAGTTAATGAGCTGGAAAGGCGAGATGTATTTTAATAGCACTGTATATTATGAAAAGTGACAATATATATAGCTACAGAGCAGAAAATAAATCGATTTCTTTTTCATTAATAAATAAATTAAAAAACGTTATTTTCGTAGAATATTATTCTTTTACAACTGCCTGAGAACGTTCTTAGAACCAATAAAGGAGTTCCAGAAGTGTATAAACACCAAATTCCCTACATAAGAGGCGTAAAACTGCATTTAGAAAGCATCCGCAACCAATTTATAAGGCAAAAAAGCTTACAAAACCATTTTGTTGTATAATGTATTGTATTAATGTTCTTACAGCTTTAAAAAAAAATCTATAAGCCGTACTAGAGTCGGTATTTTTTTCCCTCGCGCCTGCAATGGCAATTAAAATTGCATGGAATCATGCGCAATACAACGATCTCGATCAGCTGGTGCAATTAGTCTTGCAGTGCCAGAAATGGGTAGAGATGGATTATTCTGTTATTTTTAACTGTTTATTAATTGGTAACTGGTACTTAAATTAGCAGTTCATATTCTTTATTAAGCATATGTACTGCTAATTCGTTCCTGCTATTCATAAGCAGCAGTATCTGCTTTAACTGGTAATCAAAACGAACAGGTTTGCCCATTTCTAGTTCTGTGGGTATTTTAGGGATTTCGACAGTACCAACTGCTGTTCTGACTGTTGGCAATGCGCAGAATAAAAAACAGTAACTATTAAAATAAAAAAGAATAAATATTAGCCAGAATACGTGCAATTATAATTGCCATTGCAGGAGCAAAAGAATAATTGCCGACTCTAATACGGCTTTATAAGACATTGTAAAGTCAAAAATGTACACGGGAGATCTTTATAGAACAAATTTACAACCCGAGGGCTTTTTAAAACTGTTATAAATCTTTCTTAACCAAAATATAAATGCGAAATTCACATCGATCCAGCTACAATTAAGAAAATGGTAACCAACAGCATAACACCTATTATTGGATGCCTTCAAACTCGCCTTCGGCGCTTTAAGGCTTATGGCTTGCGTTAGATTTCCCCTAGACAAGAAGTTGATTGGTTAAGTCGCGTCTGAGACAGAATTTTCGAACGAAAAATAAAGGTGCATATTTAAACAAAATTGTTCCAATTGTTAAAAATAAAACTTTCCCAACGATTTTCCTATGAATGTACAAAAATATTTAATATCGCAACAAACACCGCCATCTCGTACAAATACACACAATTTTATTTTTAAACCTTGATTTTTTGTGAAACAAACACAGGCATCTCGACCATTTGTTTTCCGCCGGCAGAAGCAAAACAATCGGCATTAGTATGTAGGTTATTCGTTTGTTAAAGTAAAAACAACAAAAAATCAACAATATTTTAAGTAAAACTATTAATTTCTCTCATTGTTATTAAACACACACGGTACAAACACGTCCAACTTACTCTCTACTGGCAGTGCAGTCAAGTCATCCACGAAGTCTTGTAAATGTTTCGGTAACGTTTCGACTCCTTTCACTCTATCCCCATCTAGCACAATCACTGGCGCATTTCCCAGAACTTTACCATCACAAGTTTCTTGTTCTAAATCTTCATTTTCTTGATTGAAGGTAAGGTTCTCCTTAGAACTGGAATCATCCGGGTTCTCATGAGTCTTTCCTTGTTTCTGTCTTACTTTATCCATAAACTCTTTTTCAATTTCTATCGGGTGGATGATTTCTTTGCTTCTAAGGGCGCTGGAGTCCTGTGGTAAGTCATTGCTGGAAGAAATCTTGATGACTTTCTGCTGTTTTCTTTCCTCTCTTTCCGAAAATTTATCCATGTACTCATCGTACATTTGCTGCCGGAAGAACTCGGTGGGAAACGCAGGCATGGACATGGGACGTTGTCCCTTGTCAGAATTGTCCCTCATCTCGGCGAAGTCGCCTTTTTTCGATACATAGAAGTCGTCAACTTGAAACTCTTTCTGCTTGCTAGGCGCGATCTCGGCTCGCAACTTTCTTTTCTCTTCCTCTAGTTTCTCCAGCTCCCTTTGGATTTCTCTTTCTTTTTCCATAATATCTATCAGTTGTTTTTCGTAAATTTCTTGAGGCAAAGAGCGTCGCCGTTTGTTGGAAAATCTCGCTTGGTCAGATTGCGCGGTCGTAAACGTTTTGCGTAAGTTATTTATAGGAATATTAGTGCAGTCGAGGTTTGAAGTGCTTTTACTTTTGTGTCTGGCCAGTGTTAACCATTCGTCTAAGTTTTTAGCTTTTAATCGTTGATTTGCGGCGTCTTCGCCGAAAGAAATATCATTGACGTTCTCACATTCACTAGGTTCCTCACGAATTATCGTTAATAAACGATTGGGACTCATAACATCAGCTTCCCGCGACCCTATACCGGTAATCACAATTCTGTCGTCATCACTAGCCCTAATATTACTATTATCTCCTTCGCTGTAGCTTCGTCTGGTAATAAATTTCTCGTGAAGTTCTAGAATTTTTCGCCTTTCATCCCCGTACTGATTCCTAATTACATCCCTCTGAGTATACTGTCTGGGCATATTGTCTTCTTTATTGTCTAAAATATCGTTATTATCACTATTAATACCTCTTATTAACCCTCTGAAGGGGATTTTATTAGTAATATAATCAATATTTTTCGATACCTCTGCTAATTCTTTTAAAATTTCTTCCCCAAAAGGTAACGATAAAAACACCTTTAGGACCATGCTTCTCAAAGACATGGGCTCATAAACTGGTTTGCTATCGACATTGTCCTCCAACTCTTCTTTTGTTATGGAAGTTACATCAGCTATGGAAGAACTAGGATTATATTTGGCTGTACATCGTGAGCTTTCTTCACTGTCAGAACTGTCACTGCCTACAGAAGCTGGGCAAGGGGGGCTTAGCACATTCGTATAAGTAATGTCGTTGGTTAAAGGAGTTTGTTCCTGCCTATCCGTAGAATCTATTCCTTTAGATTTTTCTAAATTTGGCATTTGGCTGAAGTCGCTCTTCAAGGTATTATTTGGCGGAACATTTATTTTCTCATATTCCTTTCTGGTGACATTCTTTTTGGACCTTCTGGGTGGTGGAATGGGTGGAACATCGAACTTTTTTTCAATATTTCGTGTAGATTCATTATTGGCATGTTCTTGTAAATCGCTATTTGATATAATAGATTCGATTTTTGTGTTCGAGTTTCCGGGTTTCTTGTGGTTGTTGATGACTGACGTTTGATCTTCTCTTTTATTTTTGGTAATATCTTTCAAACAATTATTTACTTCCTTTAAAGTTTCCTTCGTAATATTTATTGTATCTGGCGTATATTCCAATGTATCTTTATTTGTGTTACTTGATGATTCGGTCTCAATCTTAATCGGAATAATATTTCCTTTGAGCTCATTTTGATCACCATTTGATGTATTTTTATTTTCCAAATTTATTGGTATTAGTCTTTCAGTAGAAACATATTGACGAGCAGATCCAGAAGTGGACTCTAAAGATTTACTAACCTCTTTATAATTTTTCTTGGAGATTGTGTCATCAGTATTTTTATTTATTTTTGTGTCCTGAATGGCCATAGGAATGATCCGTTCGTTTAAATTGTTATAACCTTCTATTTTAATGGGTATTACGGTTTCTTTCGTTAGATCGCCTTGTGTATTTTCATTTACATTTGATTTTTCAATAAGTATAGGTATTATTATTTCTCTGTGATCAGTATTTGCTTCATTTTCACTTTTGTCGCAATTGGTCTCCTTGGAATCATTTAAAATTAGTCTTTTTAACACACTTCCAGTATCTCTATCTTCATCATTGTTTTCCAATATTACTGACTCATTTTTTGCGCAAAATACGTCTAGGAGTTCCTTTTGAAAGACATTATTCTCAGGCATTATAGTTTTATTATCTGAATCACCTGGTGTATGTTTGTTTACGCTTATTTTTTCAATAGTTATAGGTATGATTGTTTCTTTATGATTAGTGTTTACTCCTTCACTTTTCCTGATATTACTCTTGTCTATACTATCAATTAAAATGAATTTCTTTAAGACACTTTCGTTATTTCCGTGTTCACCACTAGGCTCCAATATTAATGATTCTTTATTTTCGGAAAATACATTTAGGATTTCCTTTTGAAAGACATCTTTCTCAGGCATTATAGTTTTATTATCTGAATCAGCTGGTGTATGTTTGTTTGGATTTATTTTTTCAATAGTTATAGGTATGATTGTTTCTTTATGATTAGTTGTTACTCCTTCACTTTCGCTGATATTACTCTTGTCTATACTATCATTTAAAATGAATTTCTTTAAGACACTTTCGTTATTTCCGTGTTCACCACTAGGCTCCAATATTAATGATTCTTTATTTTCGGAAAATACATTTAGGATTTCCTTTTGAAAGACATCTTTCTCAGTCATTACAGTGTTATTATCTAAATCAGCTGGTGTATGTTTGTTTGGATTTATTTTTTCAATAGTTATAGGTATGATTGTTTCTTTATGATTAGTTTTTACTCCTTCGCTGTTGCTGATATTACTCTTGTCTATACTATCATTTAAAATTAATTTCTTTAAGACACTTTCATTATTTCTGTGTTCATCACTAGGCTCCAATATTAATGATTCTTTATTTTCGGAAAATACATTTAGGCGTATATTGTGAATGACATCTTTGTCAGTAATTATGGTTTTATTATTTAAATCACCATCGCTACTGCCCAATATTTTTGCCTCTGTTTTTTGGATCAAAGTACGAAGTTTTTCATTCTCATTACTTATCATCAATATGTTATTTTCTAATGACTGGTCGGCCTCGTGATGATCCTCGTTAAAATATGTTTTGTCGTGAGTTCTTGCTTTCTCAATGGTTATTGGAATAAGTTTCTCTGCAGGCATATTCTTCGTCCTGAAGTCATTACAGTGATCTTCTACTTTAACGGGAATTATTTTTTCTTGTGGTATATGTTCGCATTTGTTTGGGGTTTCTATGAATATAGGTATGATTTTTTCTGTTATTCCATCATTCACTATTTTTTCATCATGGTTACTTTTATCTGTGTCAGCGGAAATTAACCGTTTCAAAATACTTCCTTCGTCATTATTTGCTTCGGTAATACCTTCGCCTTCTTTGTGTAACAACGCTTTAACTCTTGACTTCACAAAATCCCTATTAATATACGATTCTTCACATTCGCTACTAAACCCATTATGCATAATAATATGTTCTAAACTATTTTCTGCACTTGACTGTTTTTTGGCATTATCAACTTCTTCGGAAAATTCTTTTATTCTTCTCTGTACAAAAGTTTTACCCGGCAACACTTCACAATTCAAAACCACTGCATCTTCTTGTAACATAGCTGATGATATGGATTTTTTAAACCCAATCAGCTCTTTTTTACTAATTTTATCCCTTAGTTCACTATTTAATAGTCTTATATTATTAAAATCTTTCAATTTCTGGCTATCGGTTTTGTTCGAATCGCTTGACGTCATTATCACGTGTCTGAGAAGATCATCGTCCATTGTTTCCTTTAAAAACATGTCTTCTGATCTACTTTGGTGCATATAAGATTGCTTGCAATCGATTACTTTTTCATTTGTGTGCTCCCTGAAAGCATCTACACCATCTGTTTTTTTACTAACATCTAAACTAAAATCTTCTGGAATTCCCTTGCAACAGTTTTCATCGTAACTTATTTTTGTGGTTTCTAAATTTTTTACGGCTTTGTCTTCACATAACTCGTCATTGGTAGAACAGATATTTATTGTTTCTTTACTCGTAGTAACAAATTCATCATTAATTTCTATATTTCTTGTGCTTAGATCGTCATTATTGCATACATTTTTATTGCCATGAATTTTACAATCCTCATTGCCTTTGCTGAACGGTTTATCTTTACACACTTCTTCGAAGTTTTCGACCGTTTTACCTTCTAGATGTTCTTCAATTTCACCTAATTTATGCTGATTGCAATTTGTTTTAAACTCTTCGAAATCCTTTTTAATCTCGATATCTCCATCTTTAAAAATTTCGTCCACTGTTACCTTCCTAACTTCCATATTATCCAGTGCTCCATTTAAAGTCCTTTTTGTCATATGCATTGCAGTCACATAATTCATATCTGTATTTTTAATAGTGACATTTTCCTTCTCCATCTTTTCTTCAGCCGAAATTTCAGTAGCATTAATATATTTTTTGGCATCAACTTTATTGGAATCCGCTGCTGTTTCTTCTGAAAAACCTTTCGATGCATTTTTCTCTACACTGCCCCCCTTGTTACCCCTCGAACCATCTTCAGGTTCTTTACTAGACAATATATTAGGGATCCTTGTATAGTCAAACAAAACGCTAGTCGTTGTCTTTGGACTATCTTGTCTAGTATGCTTCGCTGTAATGTCATCCGGTGTCGGTGGTGGTGTTAACTGTGACAACACTGCTTGACAGTCAGATGAAATAGAAATAGCCTTATTATCAGCAAACTTGCCAATCTTAGTTGAAGAGCTTGTGTGACTTGAGAGTGTTGTTGTAAGAGATTCGTTTGATTCGACACATATATTACTATTATTTAACTCACTTTGCAATTTGACGTCGTCTTTGGTTTGAATTTGTTCATCTGTTGTTCCTTTTTCGTTCATCATAGTATTTGATACAGTTTCACCGATATTTTCTGTGGCTTCTTTCGTATTTTCATCTGAGGGAACAGTCTCTTGCTGCAGTTCATTGACTGCATCCTCAAAGTCACCACTAGAGGTCGATGACTCACTAGAATCAGGTAAGTAAACCAGTTCTGCTTTCTCCCCACCCGATGGAACTATCTGAGAGCTACATATAGTTTCTTGTACGCTTCCTGGCGTTACAATTTTAGTTTCTACAAGAACTGCACCTGGTTGCTCTACCTGATTCCTCCTGTTTACTCTAGAAGGTATAGGAGGAGGTATTTGCCGCAAGTCTTGCTCTGGGGTACATTGGTGAATATTTTTACTTGTATTAGGAGTTTCTTTATCACTAACATCACTAGCTTCCTCCGAAATAGCATCTAGGAACCTCGGGTTTTCCGCTATAGGGAGAAAATATTCTTCCAGTTCTTTACGTTTTTGTTGCTTCTTAGCTTTAGGGTCAGTTAATTCAGCGGTTCGTTCGTATAAAGCTTTAGCAGACTCTTCCGGTGATTCAACAAGTTTCAGTCCTCCAAGGAAGGTCCTCAACTCCTGCTCTTCAGCCGGACTGATAAGCGACACGACTTCTATTTGATTGTTGTCGTTTAGTTGTAAGGAAATCGAGTCCAAGGGTTTTCGTTGCTTTTGAGGAATATCAGAATCCGAGTCGATCAGATTCTCTTCTGACGATGCCTCGGAAATGATTACGTTCGATTGAGGTTTCACGTCTTCGCTCTCACTTGCTTCGGAAAGTTCCTGGATTCGTAAAATCTCATCGTCATCGAGGCTCTTGCTTTTGGCCTTTAGTTTTTTCTCGCTCGATTTTATTTGTTCAATTCTTACTTCTATGGGCGATTCTACTTTGTATTTGTGTTCGACTCTCTTGGGTTTTAGCATTTCTACTCGTTGATTCGTTGGTTCTTCGGGATTTTTAGGCATTTCCGGGCTTCGAGAGTCATCATCTTTGTCTTCCGAGCAACTTTCTTCCGCAATACTGTTCACTTCAACTGCACATTGACCCTCGTCCGAAATACTCCGGGCAAGCAAGTTATTCTTCCTCCGTTGTCGTCTCTTTTTACTTTTCGATAGTTCTCCTTTGTTCATCTCCGCGCTTTCCAGATCTGGACACTCTTGACTTTCTTGATCCAGTCCTACATTACACGAAACGGTCTCGGTATTTTATTAATAGTGGCATCAACACCAAAAAGAAAAAGATTTAAGCTGTATAGAGAAGAAAGAAATATATAAAAAAGTGTTGGATTAGGCACTGTCGACAAAAAAAGGTACATTTTACCCATAGTCTAAATTTATATTCTTCTTTATGACAATTTCATTTAGACGGTGACTGAAATGGGGCATTTTTACTGCACTTGTACTTATTTCAATAATTCTTTGAGTAAAGTAATGATTTTTATTATCAAGAATTTGTATAACTGTTTATGAGAAGTAATTAAATGGCTTGCCGTTATTAAAATCGGTTCGCAGCAAAAAATAGCCATTAAATCATTTGATCAGCATAAAAAGATTTTGCTTGCAATAAATAAAAATCAGGCTGCAACAATTGTTCTGCAAAAAATGCTACAAACGGTCAACAATTTAACCGATATCAGTCCGCTTGTAGTATCATGTGTTCGCTTAATTAACAGTCGAGCTTACTTGGTCAGCAAGATTTTACAATTGGTCAATAGAAAAAAACATGTCTAGAAGCAGTTGCATATTGAAGAATGGTTATCAATATAAATCATTGGATTGCGTTTGTTTTGAATAATCGGCAAAGTTCGTTATAGTGGAGGAGCGAAAGCAGTCGCGTGATACGAGTAGCTAATTGGGTGCGTGAGTTTTCACTTGTTTTCCCGGGGCACTGTCAATTTATATAACTTTCTTGTGTTTTCTTTTGCCGAAAAAAGAAGGAAATCGGCTACAAAAGGTGTAGCGGGGGCGGGCTTTCACTTGTTTGCCCAGGGCACTGTCACTATTTCACGTTTTATTGCTTTTTTTTTTGATGACCAAGATTAAATATTTTGCTTACCCGCTGATTGCTTACCAATATCTGATTAAAAGTGGATCGCTCATAGCAGCTTATACAGGGTGTCCGGGAACATGTGGGAAATCTCCCGGATATGAAGAAAACACGTCAAAAGAATACTATAGGTTCATATAAACTTCTTTCGTATCGGCATCCTCTTCGGAGATATGGGCTCCCAAAGAGCACCAATGGAATCAAGGTTTTACACATAATTATTGAACCACCTGGTATATTTCAATTATTTTTTAATATGATGTATACCAGGTAAGACCCGGCAAATTACTATCCAAGAAACTGTTGTGAATTACTCACAGCTGCAGGGACGGACTAGCTGTAACACTCATGGGCCCATTTTTTTTACGCCCTGTATGATGAGAACTTTGACCAATGTTTTTTACATACCTTTAACTATTGGCTAAAAATTAAGTACTCTTCATTCATGTCGCTAATCCTAACCGTTTTCGAAAAAACGGCATTTCATCTACATCATGTATTTGGCGTATTTCAGTAAAAGATACATCTTTGTTCCGATCAAATGTTCAACCTTCAAAATTCCGCTTTTTCATATTTAATCCGTGAGAATTTAGGGGACTGGTGTAAATAAAATGACGTTTTTTCCGAAAACGCTTAGGATTAGCGACATGAATGAAGAGTACTTAATTTTTAGCCAATAGTTAAAGGTATGTAAGAAACATTGTCCAAAGTTCTCATCATACAGGGCGTAAAAAAATGGGCCCATGAGTGTTACAGCTAGTCCGTCCCTGCAGCTGTGAGTAATTCACAACAGTTTCTTGGATAGTAATTTGCCGGGTCTTGCCTGGTATACATCATATTAAAAAATAATTGAAATATACCAGGTGGTTCAATAATTATGTGTAAAACCTTGATTCCATTGGTGCTCTTTGGGAGCCCATATCTCCGAAGAGGATGCCGATACGAAAGAAGTTTATATGAACCTATAGTATTCTTTTGACGTGTTTTCTTCATATCCGGGAGATTTCCCACATGTTCCCGTACACCCTGTATATTTAATTTGCTTACCAAAATAATTGCTGACCAACTAGGCATTTTGGCTGACCGACTACATTTTTCTGTTCGCAAAAATAAGAATATTTTGCTAACCAGTTAAATGATTCCCATTGTTGATTATGTGGAGTATTCGTACTCTGTGTTTTCTACGAGACAGAACCATAAGAATAGACAATTATAGCTTATCAGAAAAGCATTAAAAAAATTTACGCGATCGAAAATAAATCAAATCTTAGAAGATAATTCTTCAATAAATTCCCTCCCTTCTTTTTCTAGTCCTATCTCGTATAAAACACACCGTATCATATCTCTAAAATACACACAAATATTTATATTTGCTAAAATATCACTATTACATCATAAAATACGTAGTTTCACCTTGACTGTGAAAAGGCAAGTAAACTTAATCGTTTCGAACTAACCCAAACCAACACATTTTTATACGAATCTGGAAAGTATATTTTATCCGAAAATTGAGTCGTTAGAATTTTAGCGGGTTCCACTGCACAACACCACACCGACACTACATTGTTCGCACTGGATTAGCAGACATTGTTAATGTTAAAAGGCTATATTGTTTATTAGCTTAATACTTAGGTATATTTTTAGAGATAATTCGTATATAAGTAGTGTAAGTACGTCTAAAATTATTTCGTTAAAATCACTGGCGTACACCAGGTTTAAAAAAACAGATAGCGGATTTGACGTAATCTTTTTTCAGTATGCATTATTTTAAGTGCTGTTTGTTTGGGTTCGTGTTATTAATGTGATTATTATTATGGAGATAATTGGCATAAATTCGATAACAGAACTCGCAATGACGCGAGTGTTAAATACAGGGTGTTATGGAAATGACTTATTATATTTAAATAGGTGACTCCTAGGGTGTCCTAGAGAAAGTCTACATACTTTTTGTTTTAAATCCAATATCTAAATACTAAGGTAAAAACGCATTTTACCCACATACTGTCGCCCCGATCCATCTGGGTTCACTTAGCATCAATGTGGGTCACTAGAGTATACTAACAGTGTTGTCAGATCACACCGCGTGTCTCGCCGTAGCTTGAATACTTCAATATGTTTCGAGATTCGCGAGTGGAACGACGTTGGTTCCACGACGACGAGGGTGCCACGTGCTTGACGTATGCGAATTTTAAACGTTTTGTTAGTTGTATTGCCCGATTTTTTTTTGTTGTGAAATAATTCATAATAATAAATGTTGTGATGTGATTTCAAATTTGCGTGATATTATCTACTGTTGGTTCTGTTGAAAAACAGACTTTTGTGTTTTATTTTTTTATGGAATTTAATTATAAAACGGATTATTTTAAAATAAGATCGAAGGTAAGAGAGTATGTACCTTTAAATTGTAGTTTTCTTTGTCTAAAAAGTTTGATAAAGAAGTGATAGCGCGCCTCAAAGATGTCTTGTTGTCAAAAACTGAACACGTGCGTTTAGAATTATGTGCTGCAATATGACAACATCGCCTATAATGCGCTAACCTCTTTTGAACCTGGAAACTGCCTCAATAAAAAATATTGATTGCGAAGGGCGTCAGGAGCGGCCACGTAAATTTCGAGATTTCATATAAAGTGTATATTTCGCTTAATAATTCAAAGCGCCATTTATGGTTATTGTTCATCAATTTATTTTCATCTCGGAATCTGCCGGTTTAAATATAATACGTCATTTCCATAACACCCTGTATATACAGGGCGAATCAAATGTTATAAAAAAACACGAACGTTATTGTGTCAAGGTAAATTTCATATACAGGCGAATAAAGTTTTCTTTCCAGGGGGGAATTCTTAAAAATTAAACCTATTCCGCCTTAAGTCGTATTAAAACGAGGATCCGAAACAATCCCAAATTGGCAATCGGAGCCATCTATGTTGAATCAGTTTAATTAAAAAATATGCCGCTTTTTGGCAGGTTAGAAAGAGACGAGAGTCATCAGCTGATCAATATTTCTTTTCGTGAAGTTTTAGCCGTTAATAATAAAGTTTTTTTAGTTAATTTATTGATATTTAGATTGTCTGACATGTCGATTGGGGTATCAACAAGTTTCAGGAAGATCTGTGACAAATATTTGAAAATTGTTCATATTTGAAATTGTTATTATTATTCTTATAACATTATATTTTTTAACGCAATTTTTTCATAGCGTTTTCCAATCCTTTAACTTTACGAATACAGTTTTAGATTAGAAAAAAAACTAAGTATATTTGGCTAAACGTTCGCATAAAATAGTGCCTGCTTGGCAACCTGTGATTAAACACAGCTCTAAAAACTGAAGGTTGTTCTCGAATTTATATTATTTTTCTTAAATTGTGTTTCTTGGTTATACAGTGTGTGGTTAATAAGCAGAAAATTTACCTTCGTCTGGGATAGAGCTACAATTCGAATAGGATGATTGTCTTGACGCTATAGCGTGGTCGGATATCGTATTTCTTCCTTGAATTAAAAAAAAAATCGGTTATTTATTAATTAATATTTCTTACTATTTTCTTTTATGATCAAACACAACCACTACAGGAAAAATCCTTTAGAGTACTCTGGGAGTGGTGCGTGCGCGCAAAAAGCGATTCACGTTGGCTTTGAAGCGTTGGAGGTTATATTCGTTGGGACAAACGATCTCGGGAAGGTCGTTCCATAAGGATGAAGTCCTCCAGATGAACGAATTCTTAAATAATTACGTTCGAGGAGTACTAAGCTTAACCACATATGGGCGGCAGTGGTTGGTCGTGTATTTCTGCTATTCGCCGCTCTGGGTGGAATTAAGAGGGCAAGGTCAGCCGAGCACTTTCCATGAAAATATCTGTAAAAGAGAGTCAAATCCCCAACCTGTCTTCGCTGTTCCAGGCTGTCGAGGTTCTTCGTCAGCTCGTGGTCTCCGATCAGACGAATGGCCCGTCTTTCGATGGAATCCAGTAGCCGAAGAGTATGTTTGGGTGCAGAGCTCCAGACACGAGAGCAGTACTCTAGTGATGGTCGAATCTGGGCTTTGTATAGTGTCAAAAGTTGTTGAGGTGTGTACAACTTTCTGGTTCGGAAGAGTACACCAAGTTAAGACATATTTCCTCCCAGATTGACGCCCAGCAAATTAATAGATGAAGCCAGTGGGATTGGGTGTCCGGCCATGACTATATCTGGTTCTCTAATGTTAACTGCTTACTATTTTACATAAAAAATGATCGATTTTCAATATTTCTGGTGATCTAAATGATTTATTTGAAATTATAAGTGGTGATGAACGGTAATTTTTAACCCATTCTTGACAGAATGGCGAGTGTAGTTAAAATTCAAGAAATTACAAGAAATACGTGTAATTTTTAACATTAGAATGTACAAATTTCACTATATTGTCGCCAATGACATATGGTTTCCATAGCTTGCGCTAAATAAAACATAAAACGATTTGTGCTACTCTTAAACGAAACGTACGAGTTTTCTAATAGACATACCTTCGGGAATTAGAGTACTAGGAGTAGATGTAGATGAACTAGATGGTGTAGACTTCTGTGAAACTGGAATGTTCGTGACTATTCTAACGTCGCCGCCATTCTGCTTAGTGTCTGAAAAGAACAAGGAAATACATAAGGGAATGTATAAAAAAATATATTTGATTATAAGGAAATAAAAATAATATTATATGAAACTTTCATAGCGATAATATGGTAATTTTGGTTTCTCGTGTGCGATTGGTGGCAATACGAACCAGGTAATTAAGTTTTGAAGAGTGTAGTAATTAGTTTTACACTTAGCTTAGTGATTTGTATATTTATTACCTATTACTAAGGAGCGAGGTATAAATTTATTGTTAGCAGAAGGTAAAATTATGCAGATTTCACCAAAGCCGATTGATTTTCATTTTCCCCTCCGCAAGCCAAACTAGTAAAGGATACTTTTTATGACTTCAATTATGCTATAACCAGCTATTCATTCATACATAATCTAATGACAATATAAATACAAAATCTTGCTTTTATGGCTATAGCATCTCAAATAACTATGTTCCAAAATGACTTCTGAGACATCCATCATTTACACGTTTAACAAATATAAAAACATCACACTGCCAATTTCAAATTATGGATTATTTTCGAAAATAAACTTTCACTTTTTTCTGTATTTCTAGAACGAGAATCATTTCGGGCGGATCCAGGAGCTCGGTCCGGGGGGGGGGGACTTCGTTTGGGGGGGGGGGGGGTCATACAAGGAAAGTTACGAAAGGTAATACCCTGTCGCGTTAGTCAAGCCGGTATATAGGGTATTTTTCGTGTTAAATTGTTGGTTTGGGCATATCCCCCACCTTATAAACTCCGTTTTAAATCAATTTGAGGGTCAATTGATGCGTTATGTCTAAGATTCTAAGGTTACAATGTTCTTAAAGGTCTATTCCTTTAGATGAAAATTAAAAAGACCTTTAATATACTGTCAAACTTGTGTTAAGGACCACTTATGTCATTGTGTACCTTAAGGTGACTTTTTAATATCGTCCCTTAGGGCCGATATTTTAATGTGACCTGAAGTTAGACTTTAGCTAAGGTAGGGTCAATTCACGCGTTAAGTCTAAGATTACAACGTTCTTAAAGGTCTATTCCTTCAAATGACAGTTAAAAACTCCTTTAATATACTGTCAAACTTGTGTTAAGGATGACTTACGTCATTGTGTACTTAAGGTGACTTTGGAATATTTTAATGTGACCTTAAATTAGACTTTAGCTAAGGTAGCCTTAAAAAAACTACGTTTTAGATTAATTTGAGGGTCAATTCACGCGTTAAGTCTAAGATTACAACGTTCTTAAAAGTTTATTCCTCCAAATGACAGTTAAAAAGGCCTTTAATATACTGTCGAACCTATGTTAAGGATGACTTATGTCATTGTGTACTTAAGGCGACTTTGGAATATCGGCCCGTAGGGCCGATATTTTAATGTAAACTTAAATTAGACTTTAACTAAGGTAGCCTTAAAAAAACTACGGTTGAAATTAATTTAGGGTCAATTCACGCGTTAAGTCTAAGATTACAACGTTCTTAAAGGTTCTATACCTTCAGAGGAGAGTTAAAAAGACCTTTAATATACCGTCAAACTTGTGTTAAAGATGACTTTGGAATATCGGTCCTTAGGGCCGATATTTTAATGTTTAGCTAAGATAGCCTTAACGTTAAGCTAAACCTTAGAAAACTACGTTTTAAATTAATTTGCGGGTTAATTGACGCGTTAATTGGAATATTACCACGTTCTGTGGTCTATAAGTTATGGAATACCCTGTATATACATTCGTACATTCTGAGTATTCTGGAACACATTATATATTTTATAGCGAACGGATTTTTAACATAGACATAATTGCGGAAAAGCGCTATTTTCCAATATCTCTATAAGGCAACGCGGATCCTCCATGGTTAAAAAGTTATACAGTATCGACTCGTCGAGTTTCCCGAATAGGATAGGTACCTGATTTTATATGGTAAATGGAATGTTATAATGATAAATACAATTCTATCAACGGTCACGATGATATTGTACAGCTGCGACCAAAAAAAAACGTACAATCTAAGCGACATGATTATAAAGAAGCTGTTCAACAGGAGTTCAGACCGTGAATTAGGTTTTTGTACACTCTGTCTGTACCCGGTGGTAAAAAATTGACCCTTAAAATTTGAACGGAGTCTCAGCTCTGTCGCCCAAAGAAATAAGTTACGTTTAATCTTTAAAATTATGTGCCACGTGACCCTCCTTCCCATTTAAGATTTTAAGGGTAACATATGCCCTCCAAGGGGGTTAAACCCCCTATCTATCTATCTTCGCCCCCCTCCCTCTAATGAAACAGTAATAAAATTGAATTAGGGCCTTGCTAACCTTAACAGGAAGAAAAATACCGTCGAATAAATTAATTAACACAACATTTTTAAATTAAACTATTTCGGACGTTATGTTTGTGTATTTGGGCCATTAAAATAATACATTATATTATATATAAATTAATTGGTACATACCGAAAAGGTGAATTTTACGAATAACTTGCACAAATTAACAACGTACAACGATTTATGTAAAAATATATGATTAGAGTTTAGCGTACCTACACGAAACAACGATTGAATAATTGTGAGCGAAATGGGATGTACCGTGATGGGTTGAAGCATACTTCCGTATCCGTTTTTCGTGGGAGTGTCTCTGTACGTTATTCTCCCGTTTATAGAGTGAACACCGCCGCACCTCAAAAAATTCGACTATCTATTGCATTGCCAATACGGTGATTTGGTCCCTGGTGCTTTATTGGTCATTTTATGTACACCGAGGCACAAAAAAACTATAAATTAATTTGTTTTACGCTAAAAAACCAAGCAGGCTGGCTGGCAACTATAAATATTTAATCAATTAATAAAGTTTATTGATATTTTTATGTTTTACTTCATAATTCTCTACAATGTTCAATAAATTATTGTATATTTAACAAACCCCTGTAGCGGTCTCAAATCGGTAAAAACAACAAGTCAAAAGTAAAGCAGAATCCAAACCCATAAGTCCGTACCACTACGCGGATTATTCTAAAGATTGCAAATCAGTTAACAATCGATACATTTTCCGGGTACATCGGCCCGGCCAGCCGGATTCTGCCGTATAGCCTTGAAATAACAGCAGGTCCATTGACATCCATACCCTGTTGAAGATATGCAACTCTACATACAACACCTAATTTAACATTGATCCCGGTCCCAAGGTCATCGGTAAATTAGTTCCTGTGGGAATGTGACGTAATAGCAGTGGCGGTTCTTCCACAGGAGCACATGCGCACGTGCACCCCCAAAACAAATAAAAAAATATTCATTTATAGTCATTGAATATTATTTATCGTATAACGTCCGACCCTCCCTAATATTTTATCGTACCGTCAACCAAACTGTATATTATAGGCTCTCGATCCGGCAACCGTGCCTCGGTCGAGGTTAATGACAATTATGACGAGACTTGCTCGCATGTGGACGGGGCATAATGCAGTTTCTCTGTAGTAACACGTGACGGGAGACAGCGGGGGATAGCGGGGCTATGGCGATTTGACATTTGAAAGGCGCACAATTTTAGTGTGCGCCGCGCCGTTGTCTGTTCGTGCATCTAGTTAGAAATTCGAGCGTGTAAAATGGATAGTTTGACGGTGGACTATTTAAAAAGTAACTTTAGCTCTTTGTGTTTGGAGCAAAAAAATTGATGTGAAGAATGCGGGAAGACCTAAACCCGAAATTAATTTAACGCAGACCACAAAGGATAAATCTAGGGACTTTATCAGAAAGTTTAAAAATTAAATATATGAAAAAAAATTTATAGTGGGTATTCCAAACTTTAATGAGGCTGTTATTGATCAATTTTCTACAATTAAGAACCGGACTTTACGTTTAAGCACTATACACACTAAGAAAACCTTTCTTATTTCCAAAGTTGCATTTCCTTGTATAAAATTAAAAAATAAATAACCTAACGCATTTTCTTATTACTTCTTTTCTTTCTACATTTAAAACGCCTAGAAAGTAACTGTTTGATCGTTACACAAAAATAAAATTTTAAAAATATTTTCACCATACTTGTGAACCCCTTCTATCATAGGTCACGAGCCGCCACTGCCTAATAGTAGTGCACGTTGACGTTTATTGTGGGCAAGAAATTTCGGAAATAAATCCGTGTTTAATTTGGGTGGTTTTAGCGGTTCGCTTTGTATTCGAACGACGGAACGGAACTGAGACGTGTCCGACATATCCGAATGGACCATACGTCTATTAATACACTATGATTATGAATATAAAGCAAAACCTTGTAAATATACATATGGCAGAAGAGGACATCGATTTTTACAACTAATTCTAACTAAAACCATATATTTCCCAACAAAAACCATTATGAAATGTTTTTATAGTATACGTGCCCAAGCCCCATCCCATTATAACCAATTATGTACGGTTCTTTTCACAAAATTAGCTCTACACAATTATCTGCGTGCATTTTAGAGCCAAACCTCAATATAAATAGCGACCAGTACGTTTGCTTACAGTGTAAAATAAAACAATTGGTACTGTTACAGCCATTATTGTAGGAATTTTAACGCTACATGTGTAATATTTATGGAATTTACTAAAAACCTTATGGTTCTCGCCAAAGAAATTTGCAAACGTAACTTTGTTTATGCTTCATAAAAAGGAGATACAGGGTGTTGTGGAGATGACGTATTATATTTAAACCGGAAATTCCTGAGATGAAAACAAATTGAAGAAAAATATCCAAAAATGGTGCTTTAATTTAATATGCCCTATGTCAAAATTACCACGTGTTGCCCCTGTTCGGAAGGTAAACACAGCAACATATGGCAGTGAATCTTGATCAGTGTTGTCATATCTTCAGGGTAAACTCTTCAAAAAGTCAATAACCGTTTGACAGACTTCAAGTTGTTTATTTTTCAGGGTACATTATTATAAACTTTTACGTTCAGTTCAGTTCGCTGGGAAACAATCTCTGATTTATAAACTTGAACTAATTCGAACGAACCGCCGCGGTGTTTATAAATGGTCAGGTATGTTCTCATTTGTTCAATTCGAACGACAGCCGTCAGATCTGGACAACTTAAAATTTTATAAAAATTTTAATACCCTTTAGAAAAAAAATGCAATTTTATTTACCTTTTCGGACTTATTTAAAACCAACTTCATTTATAAAAAACACCAAGTACTCACATGACAAAATCACATTAGTTTTCGCGTCACAACACATCTAAGTCCCGTTCAATCTGAATTAGTATTTTAAAGTGCTACTGTGTAGATAAAAATACGCCCTTATTGTCTGGGAAATAATGTTTTTAACATCTAAAAGTTTTAAAAATAAATACCGTTGGTTCTGTGGATCGATATCGGCCGGCTTCTTTAAACAGCTGATTTTGGACAATCCGGCTAATATTAATACAGCGTTGCCACTTTCGATGTTTTATAACCGACTATCATAAATTGCCGAATTTCCTTCTATAATATTACTTTCCTGTATAATTATAGTCTCGGAAATGGCAACCGCGCTACTACCAGTTTTCGGAGAAAGGTAGCATCTTGCAGTTTGGACTGGCCGATTATTATTTGAAAGGGTAGTTCCTTTGTGAACTTAATTGTTTCATTTTATCTTTAGTAAAGGGTTAATGGCCCATAGAAATTAGCGTTTCTATTATTTCTATTGCGAAATGATTAAGTGCTCTTGTTCTATTTGTGTTATTGTAAAGTGTAATTATGCGTTAGTGTTTAGTGCTTTATTGTAATCTGATAATAGGTGCATATCTTCAAAAATCTAATTTGAAACTCGTGGGTGTCTGTGTGTTTCTTGAAGTGATTTAGTGCAATTTGTTCTGTTTCATTGTGTTTTTTTCTTTCGACGATATGCCGATTATGATAAGAGATTGAAAATAAGAGGCCAATTGGGGTTTAGTGATAAGCTTATTATGCACCCCCACACTATCATCAGGACACATGATGAGCATAAAGTTTTTCCCATAGAAAAAAGAACTGAAGGTGTATGTGCCCTGGATTCATTAATCGCGTCCTAGATTTACTTTCTAAGTAAGCTAAATATTTATTTTTATAAGAAACTAAAGTTTTACACTTTTAAACAGTGTGGCAACATTGTGTCTGAACATCTGTTACCCAGCTGGGCAATGTAATATGTTCATATGTGAATGTGCCGAGGAGTTGTGTGTGGGTTTAGGGGTGAATTACCCCACTTTTAAAACGGTCGATTTAAAAAAAATAAAATATGTAGCGCTTCTCTAGGATACCCCAGGAGTCACCCATTTAAATATAATACGTCATTTCCATAACACCCTGTATACAGGTAAAATTTATATTTTCCATAAGCTAAATCGAACAATACATTATTTTCCATGTGGTTTCAACTTTAACGACGACCTATATAAATAACGGTAATTTTTATTGTTGTCGAGCTCTCCTTTTCAATTGCGTAATATAAAAAATCATTGTGACTTTTTATTTTCTATCGAACAATAAACCTATAATACGATAATTCGATCGGATTGATGTCACGGTGCTCGAAAGAGCTTAGAGCTTAAAATATGTGTGACCGAATTTTGCTGTCATGCTTTTTTGTCCTATGTAGGTGAAATTTTGCATTGTACAACAATAATTGTTGTAGTAATTATTGTAAACAATATATAATTTCATAGCTAATACGTACAGATTGGATGCTAAGGTCACATATGTCGTATCAGACACAATATGTTACTCTGATACGACTTGGAGTTGCTTTGGCGCAATAAATTCTTTTTAGAGATAGGGGTATTATGACGAATACCCTTATAGCAACCGCTGTTGGTCAAATTATTTAAAATATTAAGATAACATAAGAGAAACTGACAATGGGCGACAGTTTTTCCAAGCTAAGGGGATGGTTATGAGACGCGCAGCAGCCAGCTAACTCTCTGCGGCAGAAGGTCCCTTTGCGCCACCAGCTTATGCCAGATTTAAGCTGGAAATCTCCCGGATGTTATGGGATCCCCTTAACTTGCACCCACTGGTCGACACCACTGTATAATAAAAGAAGAAGTGCAGCGAACTAAATAAAACACATAGTAAAAATTAATTGACTTGTCATTTATTAAAAAAAAAGAAATGAAGATAGGAACGAATATCTAGCTTATAAAAACCCAGTGTGGCACTGTAGCAATGATGGTTAGTAAATAAACACAAAGAAATAAACTTATTAACTAGAACGATACCATATGTTGCGTGTTGGTCAAAAAGACTCTAGTTGGGGTAGACTAGGCAGGCGTTATCCCAGGAGGATAACACAGGTTGATGTTAGCCAGGTAGAACAACAAGTTGACTTTTGACCCCGGTCGGAGGACCCTTATCAGATGTTCAAGGATTATTCATGAGGTGCCCAAAATTCCAAAATGGCCTCTACAGTCAAACAAAGCAAACCAACCAAGCAAATAAATCCCAAAGGGAAAATATGTGCAGCTCCAAAATCCAAGGGAGAAAACTTGCACTATTCTTTTACACTTCTTCGGAGAACTAAATCGCCTTACCGGCAGGGAATATTTCCCATGTGTTTTCCGAAAAACTCGTGGCTTATGCCTCGTCGACACTGACTTGAAAAAGGGCCGACTCATAGCAATTTTTCGCCTTATAAAGTGGGCAACCCGAACAAAAAATGACAAAACGACCATTTTTTTTTTAATATCTCTATGCTTCCTGCCTGCAGGTAACATCGGTTTCTCTATTACCGACACACCGATCAGGTGACACGAAGCGGAAAATAAGCAGAGTGGTGCAATCCACCTACCAGACTAGAGAACGAAAAGCAACCGCGTTCATAGACACACGACGTTGCGGACAAACCATAGTCGCAGTTATAACAAATTATCGATACTCTATCAATAAAAGAACAACAGCGAAGGAAAATGAAATTGTAACAGTACCATGCATCTCACCAAAAATGAAAAACTCTCTCCTTTGTATATTACAACAAAACCACGATCCACTCTCAGGCCGTGCAACTCATTTAACAGCGGTGAAAGGAATGCAACTCATTTCACAGCGGTGAAAGGAATGCAACTAGAAGATATAACCTCTGCAAACAGCTGTCACTCAAAACTGGAATAAACAACGAACTTTGAGATTAAATTTGCAAAAACCAAAGTAAGAGTTCCATATAGAACGCCGGAATATCACGGAAAAGATGCAGGTGAGTCTAAATCATAGCTGTGCGAGGCCTACTGAGAGAGATGGCCTTCAAATCAGAGAAACAATACATACAGAATCAACGGTACCTTTTCAGAGATGGTTTTAAAGCTTTTAGATGCCTATAACTGGGGAAATCAGTCCTGGGAACCCAAGATGAACTCAGAATGAAGTCCTACAACTAGTGCAGACTCTTCCCAAAAAGTATTACGCTAGATACAGCATGTGAGAAGTCTTTAGCAGGTTTTACGAGGATATTGGAGACAAAAACCCCACAAAGTGAATGCACATCAGGCAGCAACGCCAGGATGTAAGGTTAGTACTGCAAGCCTGTCACTGTATAGCTATAAAACTCAAAAGTGGCTCAATGACCAAATCAAACCGTTACAACTCCCCCTCTCCTTCAACAGGAGGGAAATTTTCTAAAGGAAAATTAACCGACGATAAGAAAATACAGTCTGAAGGAAAAAAAAAAAAAAAAGGTTCCTCATTAAGCAAAGCAAGGAAACATCTAAACGATGCTCACCAAAGAGAGCCAAAATACAACCAAAATATATACAAGTTAATTACCAATAACAGGCGTCATAAATATGGACGCACCCAAATAAACAGATCAAAGGGAGAAAACAAAAAAAACAAACGCTACTGACGTAGCAGCTAAGCAAAATAGTTCAGAAAATCAAAAATACTAATCGTAAGAAAACCAAAAATATTTCAGTCACTGCCCTGCGGTCGGGAACCCCTGGAGACCTCGGGAGGGAAGGGAGTAATCATGAGCTGCTTGGATGGAACCAGGTTCTAATATTAAGATGAAAATCGAACTGGAGTCAATAGTGCGTTACAACCAACTGCGGCTTGGTGAACCTCGTGTACCAACCTCATTCAAGCAGACTCATGACACGACCAACCGTTCCAAAGAGAAACCAAAAATCACCGAACACTTGACAATTCCTAAAAAGTGGAAAACTAAAAATAACAGATCAAGCAAAGAAAATAAATAACGTAATTGTAACCCAAATGTTCCACCAATCAAAAGGGAGTGCATTGTAGCACACACTAAGCTAAAAGATACACCCGTGTTCCAAGAACATCAAAGTGTACCGCAACCTCCAAAATAAACTTAATGAAAAAGGTACTCCGAGATACGCCACTGCTCTCGGTCTGTCGAATTATTATGGCCCAGCGCAACGAGGTCATAATCAGTAACATGGCCCTCTCTTGAGCTACATTGCGTAGACTGGTCCTAAAAAGGCTACAAGAGTCAGGCTTCCGCCCCCCAAAATATAACTCTGCTGGCTGAGCTGCATCCGCAATTAAGCCGGAAAAGATGCAATCAAACGCCATCCAAGGACACCCAAGGTAACTCGGCCAATATATATAAACAAAGAGAAAGAGGCTGCAAAGACACAATAGGTAAGATACAGTCAAAATCGATATATAATCAAAAGTCAAAATCGGTAGGTAAACTAGTAATGGGAAATTCCCAAACTAAGACACAATCAGTAAAATATAAACGTCCCAAGGACAAATGCAATCAAATCAAAGGTAAAAGTTGTCTCGTGTTTTTCTACTCGGACCTTCTTGTAGTCATAAATCCCATATCCTGGATATGGTTATACTCTTCTCCAAACAAAATCAAAGCAAAGCAAAATCAACGATCCCTCTGGAACACGTTACCCAGTAGGAATACCCAAGCAATAAAGCAAAGCAAACGAATAAGAGAAAAATAATTAAGTATTTCCTGTAAATATCCCAATAATTGGCTTATAAACATTACAGGGAAAACTCGACTAACAAATCCTAAAGAAAACAGAAACAAAGGTAAAAGTCAAAATCAATGAGTGGTATAGTACCACTACCAAAAGGTAAAGTCTAAGTGATAAATCCAGTAAGCACTGAAAAAGGAAACATACGGCAACACAGCCAAGTCCGCACTTAGACCAACTAATTCAACATAAGGTAAGGTAAGGTAAGATAACCAAGAAAAAGTAAGGTAAAGTCAGGTAATGTACTCTTGGTCCTATGAAACCAGTAACACTGAAAAGCAAAAGACTAACACAGGCTCTAGCCAAGTCTTGCCAGAACTCAAGAGTAACTAAGCAAAGTCAAAATCAAAGGTAATCAAGTCACAATCAAAGGTAAGCAAATCAAATCAAAGATAAGGGATCTAAATCCAAAAGTCAAATCAAGGTAACAGTTCGCTCTAGGTATTCATAACCAGTAATCACTGACAAGGCAGAAAGCTCATGCAACGAAAGCTCTACCTAACCCTAGACGAACCAGACAAAATCAAGGTAAGTACTAAATCAAAATCAAGGTAATAAGGTAATAAGATACAAATCAATCCGAACGATAGAAATGGTTGGACCGATTAACAGTAAAGGAAAAGGTAAGATAGAAACAAAAGAAACAAGGTAAAGGTAAGGTAAGATAAGGTAAGGTAAAGGTAAGATAAAGGTAAGATAAGATAAGGTAAGGTAAAGGTAAGATAGGGTAGAACGTACTGCCAATTGATAAGGAAGGGAAACTGAAGGTTTACCCAGCCAGATTCAAATAAGACAAGGTAGCTGATGGCTTGCCTTATCATAAAATAGAGAAGTCGCTGAAGGCTTACTTCCCTATCCAAAAGACAACTAACAATGCGCGCACTCGAAATGTTTCGCGCCAAGACGACCACACGCACAGTTAGAACTTTTCTAAGATAATGATAGGGCAACTAAAGGTTTATCCACTACCACAAGAAATAGATCAGCTGATGGCTACGATCTATTCCAGCTCCATCCAGCGTCCATCCGAATTCGTCAAGTTACGCGCCAAGACGAAGTCGAATTTAGTTGGAACCCCACCACTAAAAGGGGAAAAACCTTGGCAGACACAAGGACACAAGCAAGTAAAATAGTAAAGTATCTGAAGGTTACTCCACTGAAACGAGCAATGTAGCAAACAACTGAAGGTTTTGTTTACTACGGCAAGAAATAGACTAGCTGAAGGCTTTAATCTATTACAGCTCTCGGTAGATTTCTACTACCACTGGTTCTCAGTGCAGGGCTTTTCTAACCAACTCCATCCGAATTCGTCAAGTTACGCGCCAGGACGAAGTCGAATTTCGCTGGAACCCCACCACTGCAAGGGGGATGGGTAAGACAAAGACAGGAAAAGACAATGGAAGAATCAAGTAAAACAGAGAAGTACTGAAGGTTACTCCGCTGAAGTGAGGGTAAGGCAACTGAAGGTCAGCCTTTCACTCGCAACGTAGTAAACAACTGAAGGTTTCGTCTACTACGGCAAGAAATAGATCAGCTGAGGGCTTTGATCTATTCCAGCTCTCGGCAGATTTCTACTGCCACTGGTTCTCAGTGCAGGGCTTTTCTAACCAACTCCATCCGAATTCGTCAAGTTACGCGCCAAGACGAAGTCGAATTTCGCTGGAACCCCACCACTGCAAGGGGGAAAAACCTTGGCAGACACAAGGACACAAGCAAGTAAAATAGTAAAGTATCTGAAGGTTACTCCACTGAAACGAGCAATGTAGCAAACAACTGAAGGTTTTGTTTACTACGGCAAGAAATAGACTAGCTGAAGGCTTTAATCTATTACAGCTCTCGGTAGATTTCTACTACCACTGGTTCTCAGTGCAGGGCTTTTCTAACCAACTCCATCCGAATTCGTCAAGTTACGCGCCAGGACGAAGTCGAATTTCGCTGGAACCCCACCACTGCAAGGGGGATGGGTAAGACAAAGGTAGAGGTAAGGAAGGAAATAAGATAAGAGAGAGAAACAAGGATTAATCGGCCAACACACAAGCAAAGAAAAAGAAGGGAAAACAAAATAAAATTAATAAAAAAAAATACCAAAATAACGCAGATAATGAACGTAATCAAACCTGTCTAAGCAACAACAAAGAAAGTCAAGATATTAATTAGAGCAAGAATTTACTGATAGCAATAACAAGAAAACTGTAGAGAGCAAAATAAAAATAATACGAATGAGATACTACTTATTCTGAATTTAAGGTAAGTTATATGATCAACAAAAAAAAAGGAAAGATATCATTACATAATTTAAGAGGAAAAGTTAAGTTGCTTATACAATATTAATTTATTCAGTCGGATTACGTAGCAGAGTCGGATTCAACGTGCACTGGTTTCAAGTCTTGAACGTGCCACACACCTTTACTAACTCCATTTTCGTCTTCGAGTTCGTAAGTACAAGTGCCGGTCTTCTTTTTAATTTTAAACGGACCTATGAATTGCGGAGCTAATTTCGCGTTGTAATAATTAACGGCGTCGGACAAACTTTTATTTTTACGCCAAACCATTTGTCCACGAGCGAAGTTTAAAGGTCGTCTGCGCAAGTTATAATGATGTTGGTTTTTAACGTGCGAGGATTGAATTTTATCGCGAATCTGTTGGTACAGCGATTTAAAAGCTTCAATTTTTCCTTTGACATAGTTTTGAGGTTCTGTTTCTACCAAAGGAATTCCATTAGAGTAGTCTTGACCAAACAGCTTATGTTCTCTACCAAAGTTAACGAAGTAGGGCGAGTAACCAGTGGTTTCGTGACGAGCAGTACGAATTGCGCAACCAATCGAGGGTAAATTGTCTTCCCAAGTCCTATGATTAGTCTGTTGAACATAGGTGCGTAACATAGTTTTAATTACTCGATTTACACGTTCTGTATGATCAGCTCTAGGGTAATATGAAGCTGTATAAAAATTCTTGACCTTATACTTGTCACAAAGGTTTCGAAAGTCTTTCGATTTCATGGCAGATCCATTGTCCGTAGTTAAAAATTGTGGTGCTCCATATACTAAGAAGATATCTTCCTCCACACGCTTGACTAATGTTTTTGCTGAAACTGAACGACATGGAAATAATACTGCGTATTTACTGAAATAATCGGTGACGACTAAGATGTTCGTATTTCCAGATTTAGAGCGTGGTAGTGGTCCAATAAAATCAAGGCTGATGGCTTGCCAAGGTTCCGTTATGTCGGGGCGATTTCCCATTAAACCAGCAGGACACTTTTGTTCAACTTTATTTTGTGCACACGGTGTACAAGCACGAACATATCTCGCAACATCGGATCTCATCTTCGGCCAATAATAACGCTCAGCAACCTTCCAATATGTTTTGAAAACTCCTACATGACCTGCAGCTGGAATGTCATGACAACGAACCAAAATATCTTTTCGTCCATCTTTCGGCACTACAATCTTCCAGCAGCTAGAATGATTAGGAAAGTTAGGATTGGTGGATTTAATAAATTTGAACAGGTTTCCATTTTCTACTCGCCAACAGGAGAATTTGTCAGGACGTTCTTCTAATCTTCGAATCATATTTTTGTACCATTTATCAGAGGTGGAAGAATATGATACTGTTTCTTCAATAAGAGCTACGACAGCGTCGGTAGAAACAGGCACTGCCCTTGAAAGAAAGTCTGGTACAATATGTTCTCGACCTTTGCGGTGAATTAATTCAAAGTCGTATGGTTGTAAACGAAGCGCCCAACGAGCAAGTCTTCCTTGTGGATCCTTAAGGTTATGTAGCCACAAAAGTGAGTGATGGTCGGTGATAACTTGGAAATGCACGCCTTCCAAATAATGCCGAAGTTTTTCTACACTCCATATAACTGCCAAACATTCCTTTTCGGTCACAGTCAACTTCATTTCCTGTTTAGTAAGTGAACGGGATAGGAAACATATCACCTTTTCTCCATCATCAAAAGTTTGCGATAAAACTGCTCCAAGGCCATAAGAGCTCGCATCAGTCTGCAAAATGAAGGGACGATTGAAGTCAGGACAGGTAAGAATAGGTGCAGTCACTAAAGCTTCTTTGATTAGTCTAAAGGCGTTGTCGCAGTCCGGTGTCCAAGACCACTTAGCTTTCTTCTTAGTTAGTTTAATCAATGGAGATACTAAAGATGAGAAATTCGGGATAAAACGTTGATACCAAGATGCTGTACATACAAAGCGACGAACTGCAGTGATACTTTTCGGCGTGGATATCTTTTGGATGGCTTCTACTTTAGATAAGTCTATTGATAAGTTCGGATGATTGGTCGAAGAAATAATGGGAGGCGTCTTACGACCTATCGACTCTCCCGTGTTCCGTTTCCCGAACTAGTACATTTGATGCAATTTCTGGTAGTTACATTTGGTGCTCCACATCTGTAACAATGAACTTTTCGATGTTCTGCATTATTACGGTTCACGTGACCTGTTTTCTGACCATTCCAATGAGTAACTGGTCCAGTGTTGGAGGGAGTAGGTCTCGCTTGTTGAAATCGAACTTCATGGACATGAGGTAATGTTCGAACTACATCAGCAGGAGGCAATGTTCTTTCGTATGCCGAGACGGATGCTTCAGAGCCCAAAAAGGCAAAGTCGGGTTCCACCAAACCATGACGTTTTCGTGAGGGTGGAATGTAGTGTTCGGCTCTATATTTCTTCGCTTCCAACTTCAGACATTCTGTCTCTAACTCTTCCAGAGTATGCACTTCATTTAGTTGACTTGTATAAAATGGTGATAAATTTCGGGTCAACACATCAAGTTGAACATCGATGGACATCGATCCATGTCGTCGGAATAAAGCGCTCATGCTAGAGATGTAATCCACTATGCTTTCGGTGGGATCTTGTGTTCTTTCCAAAATTTCTTTAAATAATCTTGGGCGACAATCTGGAGCTTCGTAATGCTTAACCAACAGATCTGACAGACCGTTCCAATCAATGAATCCATGGCGATTTGCCCTAAACCATAATAACGCTTTTCCAGAAAATAAATCTATCGCTGAGTCAAACAATTCTAATTCAGAGATACCACGAGCAACACGCAGTTCAGATACACGTTCTAAAAAATTGTGAACAGAAATTTGTTTAATGTCGCCGGTAAATTTGAGGTTCCACCCTTCTACACGCAAAGTTTGATGACCTGAGGGGTTATTAGACGAAGAATTATTTAACTTAATTGTTTTAAGAGTTGATCGGGCTTGTTTAGCTTTTCTAACACTACTAGCATGAGATATGACCGATCCTGCATCTGAATTAAAATGGTTGAAATTATTTTGGCCCATCATGGCACTAAAGTCAGGATCATTCTTTAACATAACGTCTAAGCTATTTAAATTATTTGAAATTTGAAACAATAGACCAGTGCGAGTCTGCGACTCAGCATCGTTTAAGCTAATTGTCGGAATGCGACTCATGCGGGTGTATAAATGAACAAGGCATGACTGAATTCGTATGAATTCATTCCGATCGTGTTTCCCAGAAATGATTTCAATTTCACTCTCAAGTTCCCTTAAGTTTAAGTCCACGTAATCGATTTCCTCTTTATAATTTAAAGTATAGGCCGGAACGCGCAATGTTTTACCTCGCTTTTCCAAACCTAAAACTTGGCGCAATAACGCACGCAACTGATCAGCAGTTTTAGTATCGTCTACACGTAAACCGCGAATGTTCAATTCATAAATGAGCATGCATTTTTTTAAACAATCAATCTGCATTTCGTAATCCATGGTGAATAATTTAAAACAAAAGCAAAAATATCACAAAAGGTAGTAAGTCAAAATTAAGTAGTATCACAATATTTACCAAATCTGTCTCCTATGAGACCTGTACCAAAATAAATTAATGATATCGATCGATACTCAAAAATATTCAAAATCAATAAACACAATACAACCAATTGCTAGACAAGGTAAGAAAATCAATGGTAGTAATCAATATACCTACACGAAGTCAAGGTAATAAAATCAAAATAATAAAATCAAAATAATAGAATCAACAGCAAATTAATGATCAGCAAAGATAAGTAAGTTAGTCAGGTACTAATCATGAAAACTAAATTGTTCGGATTGAATTGAGTAAATCAAAAACAAATAAAAAAAAATAAATCAAATCAAATCAACAACCGGGTCAAAGAGAGTCAATATGTATCACGCATCAAATATTAAAGTTGATTAAAATTGAAAAATAGATATGTCTGATATCGAGCAAAATACAGTAATAGCAATAAGTCAATAAAATATACGCACTATCAGGTAAATCAATAAATCAGAAATATCACAATAAATCAATAAATCACAATATGGGGTTAGTAAAAATGCACTGGGGAAAAAAAATCAAAGTTTCATTTAGTTCACTGCTCATTATTACCAAAATTACCAATTAATGAAAACTCAAGCAAAGAAAAGCGGTTTAAAATCAGGCCCCACGTCACGGGCGCAACTGATACGACTTGGAGTTGCTTTGGCGCAATAAATTCTTTTTAGAGATAGGGGTATTATGACGAATACCCTTATAGCAACCGCTGTTGGTCAAATTATTTAAAATATTAAGATAACATAAGAGAAACTGACAATGGGCGACAGTTTTTCCAAGCTAAGGGGATGGTTATGAGACGCGCAGCAGCCAGCTAACTCTCTGCGGCAGAAGGTCCCTTTGCGCCACCAGCTTATGCCAGATTTAAGCTGGAAATCTCCCGGATGTTATGGGATCCCCTTAACTTGCACCCACTGGTCGACACCACTGTATAATAAAAGAAGAAGTGCAGCGAACTAAATAAAACACATAGTAAAAATTAATTGACTTGTCATTTATTAAAAAAAAAGAAATGAAGATAGGAACGAATATCTAGCTTATAAAAACCCAGTGTGGCACTGTAGCAATGATGGTTAGTAAATAAACACAAAGAAATAAACTTATTAACTAGAACGATACCATATGTTGCGTGTTGGTCAAAAAGACTCTAGTTGGGGTAGACTAGGCAGGCGTTATCCCAGGAGGATAACACAGGTTGATGTTAGCCAGGTAGAACAACAAGTTGACTTTTGACCCCGGTCGGAGGACCCTTATCAGATGTTCAAGGATTATTCATGAGGTGCCCAAAATTCCAAAATGGCCTCTACAGTCAAACAAAGCAAACCAACCAAGCAAATAAATCCCAAAGGGAAAATATGTGCAGCTCCAAAATCCAAGGGAGAAAACTTGCACTATTCTTTTACACTTCTTCGGAGAACTAAATCGCCTTACCGGCAGGGAATATTTCCCATGTGTTTTCCGAAAAACTCGTGGCTTATGCCTCGTCGACACTGACTTGAAAAAGGGCCGACTCATAGCAATTTTTCGCCTTATAAAGTGGGCAACCCGAACAAAAAATGACAAAACGACCATTTTTTTTTTAATATCTCTATGCTTCCTGCCTGCAGGTAACATCGGTTTCTCTATTACCGACACACCGATCAGGTGACACGAAGCGGAAAATAAGCAGAGTGGTGCAATCCACCTACCAGACTAGAGAACGAAAAGCAACCGCGTTCATAGACACACGACGTTGCGGACAAACCATAGTCGCAGTTATAACAAATTATCGATACTCTATCAATAAAAGAACAACAGCGAAGGAAAATGAAATTGTAACAGTACCATGCATCTCACCAAAAATGAAAAACTCTCTCCTTTGTATATTACAACAAAACCACGATCCACTCTCAGGCCGTGCAACTCATTTAACAGCGGTGAAAGGAATGCAACTCATTTCACAGCGGTGAAAGGAATGCAACTAGAAGATATAACCTCTGCAAACAGCTGTCACTCAAAACTGGAATAAACAACGAACTTTGAGATTAAATTTGCAAAAACCAAAGTAAGAGTTCCATATAGAACGCCGGAATATCACGGAAAAGATGCAGGTGAGTCTAAATCATAGCTGTGCGAGGCCTACTGAGAGAGATGGCCTTCAAATCAGAGAAACAATACATACAGAATCAACGGTACCTTTTCAGAGATGGTTTTAAAGCTTTTAGATGCCTATAACTGGGGAAATCAGTCCTGGGAACCCAAGATGAACTCAGAATGAAGTCCTACAACTAGTGCAGACTCTTCCCAAAAAGTATTACGCTAGATACAGCATGTGAGAAGTCTTTAGCAGGTTTTACGAGGATATTGGAGACAAAAACCCCACAAAGTGAATGCACATCAGGCAGCAACGCCAGGATGTAAGGTTAGTACTGCAAGCCTGTCACTGTATAGCTATAAAACTCAAAAGTGGCTCAATGACCAAATCAAACCGTTACAACTCGGTACGTGGTCAAGTAGAATTGAAAATAACTGGCGCTTTAGATAATATTTCAGATTATTGAATGTGACTGTGACTGAAATAAATACAAATTACCTAAGGTACAGCAGAAGGTAATGGTCAAGCATCCCAAAAAATGTTTCTTTCGTTTTAAAGGTTATAAGGCGAATAGTAGCAAAAAACTTATAGAGTGTGTTTAAAAAAACATGTACCATCGCTCGTGGGGATTCCTTACCCAAAAATAAGACGAATAGTCCAAAAATCAAAAGTCTTTTTATTTTTCAGGTGCTATTAATATCATATACCAATGTATGGAGACATTATTAATCTCCCAGACCACCAGATGATACCTTATACAATAAGGGCGTATTTTTGTCTACCCAGGAGCACTTTAATAGCATATTAAGATACAAGTGTCATAAAACATTATCTTAGAGCACGCGTACGCGAGTTTTCTAAAGTACAAGTGCTCTAATTGTCTTATGAACCGTCTTTAAAGTCTAAAAAACTTAAAAATATAGTAGATTTTTTCCGTTCGAATTAAAATTTTCTTTTTGGCTTGGCAATACTTTTACAATTTCATAAAATATTACACCTATCAAATATGCCTTGATAGAAACAATTGAACACAACAAAGCTTCTTCCCATCCGTCATAATTAAAAATAAATATATTATTAAAGTTAATAAGAATGAGTCAGGAAGATAGTTATACTTTGCCAGAAATACGAGAAATTGCAGAAAATAATCTAGAAAAACTTTTAAAAAGAATATGCAAAACTTTGAGTTATGGTGCGAGCAGAACAAAGTTCAAAATATTGAACAAAATAATAAATAATACTATTGAACAAAATATTGTGTCGACACAGAATCTGACAGGAATAACAATCAATGCCCAGGAAATGTCTACAGTAACTATAAATATGTATATATAAAGTAATATGTATAATATTATATTGAATTAAAAATAAAAATAGTACTTTAACGAATAAAACTTTAGAAATAGAGCATAAACTGGAAGATATTTCTATTATTTTTAGGATATGTTGTTTTATAGTTGTGACTAGAAATTAGTTGACGGACACCGTCAGCATGTTATATATTTCCGAGTATAGGTATTTCAGATAAATATCTAGTAAAAATGATCTATTTGCAAGGTTAAAGGTTAGTATTTTAAAGTTTTCTATAAAAAATTTTTGTCGAATCCATAATGCCTAGAAAACTAATTCAACGAAATGGAAGTAAGCCTAAAATTCGAGCCCTACTTGCTGCCAACATAAAAAAAATAAAATTTCAGTTCCATAAAGTGGCAGGTTATTCAATTTTTTTGCATTTCATAATGTAGGCATTATGAAACCCAAATAGAAAAAATACTAATTCAGACTGAATGATACTACCAAGAAAAGGAAGCCCTCTCCATTGATAGGATGTCATCACCTGCAGACCGGTTTCAATCTCTTTTGTTCTCGTCAGTACAGGGTAGATGTACATCAGAGAAGACTCTATACTTAACGCTCAACGTTGGTAATACAGCTTGAAGTAGTAGAGTCTTCTCTGTGTACACCTACCCTGTACTGACGAGAACAAAAGAGTTCGAAACCGGTCTGCAGGTGGTGACATCCTATCAATGGAGAGGGCTTCCTTTTCTTGGTAGTACCATTCAATCTGAATTAGTATTTTAAAGTGCTACGGTGTAGACAAAATTACGCCCTTATTGTATTAGATATCATCGGGTGGTCTGAGAAATTAATAATTTCTCCACAATTTGTTAGAAATTTAAATGCCTAAAAAAATCTCCTAATATTCATTTGAAATCAGCTTCGTTTACAAGATAAGTGCAATTTTATTACCAGGATTACGACAAAACGAACCCATGTTGATACCATTAATTAAAGCCAAAAACTTATAACGGAATACTTCAATACAATAAATTTTCAAATTGAGACCTTTTATAAAACTTATATACCTTTCTTACATTTCTTCTTCAGTCCCATCTTCCTCAACATCATTCCCCACCTTTTTTTAATAGATTTATTCGGACTTTTGGAGGAAACTTCATTACTCCTTGGTAATGATCCTCCTCGATGCTTTGAACAAAACGTCCACGGTAACTTCATAATTGGGCGCGAACAAACCGGAACAAGAAGCAAATAGACAACGAAATTTACATAAAAGTAAGATTTTAACACTAGAATTAATCTTCACCGTCTAATTCATGTAATTACTTTGTTAATCTCTATTTAAAAACTTTCTATCGAACCAAACTATGGCCGGAACTTTCGCCAGCTCTATCTACTTGAACCGAAGGTCTAAAGGAAAGTAACCTTCTTTGCAAGATGAACTTTTGGTAATCGGGGCACGCCCTTAAAATTTTCATAAGCATCGTGACCATCATGTGTCTTTACTAGCGGAACAAATGTGGCTTTATGTCTGCGACACTCCTTGGACCGTTTTATTTATAAGAATGTTTAATCGTGGGTACCGGATGGTTTCAATATACAGGGTGTTCCTTAATGACGTGCTAATATTTCAGGGTGTGATTCCTTAGGTCATTTTATAAAGAAAAGTTCATATGAACAATGTCCGCAACGGCTTAAATTTTTTGCTACAGGGTGTTGAATTTTTCAATATCTCCGAAAGTACTCGAGATATTATTTTCAATTTTGGTATGTGTTAATAGGATATGGAACCAAAAGTTTTAGTTAGAAAAGTTATTCAATTGTGCCACCAGTGGCGTTCCTACAAACATGTCCTCTGATATTTTTTACAAAAAGATGGTACGCCACTGATATTTTTCCATGTGGATATTTTTTCTGATTAGCCTGGTCAATTCTACATGAAAACGGTCTCTTGAGTTTCTCTCGTCAGACGCACCGTTCTTGATTAAGACCACTAAATTCATATTGAAACTTATTATTATTAACATTGATATAATAATTTAATGAGTTTCAATGTGAATTCAGTGGTCTTATTCAAGAACGGGTGCGTCTGACGAGAAAACCTCAAGAGACCGTTTTCATGTAGAATTGACCAGGTTAATCAGAAAAAATATCCACATGGAAGAATGTCAGTGGCGTATCATCATTTGTGTAAAAAATGTCAGAGGACATATTTGCAGGGACGCCACTGGTGGAACAATTGAATAACTTTTCTAACTAAAGTTTGCGGTTCTATATCCTATTAACACATACGAAAATTGAAAATAATATCTAAAGTGCTTTCGGAGATATTAAAAAATAACCATTTAAAAAATAAAAATTCAACACCCTGTAGCAAAAAATTTAAGCCGCTGCGTACATATGTTCATATGAACTTTTCTTTCTAAAATGATCTAAGGAATCACACCCTGAAATATTAGCACGTCATTAAGGAACACCCTGTATATGATTACGGATAATTTCTGTTTAGATACAAAAATGGACTTTTTTCTCTCAAAAATTGTATAAACTTACCTCTATTAAAAAGAGAGTTCTTGGTCGTGAATTCGTTGAAATTGTTTTTTCCAGGCGATGAAGTTTCGATAGTTTCTTGGATGGAATATGTTTGACTTGATCCTAAAAAAGAGTAACCGTTAAAATTTCTCTGAAAAATGAATTAGTTAAGTTCGTCTTATAAACGTTCGATTTCGAGTTATTTGACTTGTTTTATCCATGAGTGATAGACGTGTTTTGGACTTCCATTGTCTTTATTTCGTTTAAATCACAACGTTTCAACTGGTAAGTATCTCCAGTCGTCTTCAGGTGAATACTGAGCAAGTTACTAAACTACGAGAGTATTTATACTAATAAGGGGGGTGAGAAAGTTAATCAAGTATGACCGAGGTGGGTGCAGTCATGCGTCAATACTAGAGGACGTACCTAAACTAAGATTACATTTGCTTAACAGGGGTTTCCAAATGTTCCTTATATCTAAAGAGGGTTTGCTAAAACAACCAGGATTCTGAGTGATGACAGCTGCTTCTTTGAATTTCCTCTTTCGCCAATGTTCTTCTTTGAGTATGATACTTGATTGTCCCCATTGTAAGTGGTGGCCGTGGGTCCAAGCGTGATCTGCTGCTCCGGATCTGTTTGTTTCTCCCTTTCGTGTGTGGCTCTGATGTTCCTTGATCCTTGTTTCCAATGGCCGTAGGGTTTCACCAACATAGGATTGTCCGCACTCGCAGGGTATTCTATATACACAATTCTTTGTGTCTTTGTGGTTGTTTGGTTTTGTCTTTGTCAGGTGGCTTCTTAAAGAGTCTTTGGAGCTGAATACTGTTCGAATATTGTATTGTTGTCCTATTCGTCGAATCTTTTCAGAAACCCCCTTGACATAGGGTATGTTTATGGTCGGTCCAACTTCGGTGTCATCTCTTGTTCTTTGTTTATGATTTTGACGCTTTTTGATGGCTTGGTCTACCAGTCGTTGGGGATAACCATTCATTCCTAGGTCCTTGGTGATGTTGTTGAGTTCTTGTGTGATAGCCTCTTGTGAGTTGCAAAGCGTGAATGCTCTGTCAACCAATGTTTTAGCTATCCCATGTTTGGTATTATTCGAATGGTTCGAGGCATAATTAAGGTATTGTCCTGTGTGAGTTTGTTTCCTGTATACCGATGTGATGATGGTATTCCTGTTTCTCTGGACTACAACGTCTAGAAAAGGTAGTCTGTCATTATTTTCTTTCTCCATAGTAAATTTAATTGTAGGGGTCAGGTTGTTCATATGTTGTAAAAAAGTTTGAAGTTCGTCATCGCTTCTGTTCCAAATAATGAAGGTGTCGTCTACGTAGCGGAGCCATAGTTTAGGTTTTATTATAGCTTTTTTAATGGCTTGGTCTTCAAACCATTCCATGTAAATGTTGGCTATTACTGGGGAGAGGGATGAGCCCATTGGCAGTCCGTCCATTTGCCTGTAGAATCTATCCTTTTCCTGAAAGTAGGAATTATTCAGGCAGCATTCCAGTAGGTCCATTATGGCTTTGATTGGTAGCGGGGTTCGTTCTTCGAGTGTCAGGTCATCTTCAAGTTTTTGTCGTATAATCTGAAGAGTTTCCTTTACTGGGACGTTGGTGTAGAGACTCTCCACATCGAAGCTAACCAATCGATCTTCAGGTTGTATTTCATTTCCACTTATTATCTCTACGAAATGCTGTGAATTTTTGACGTAAGATGAGCTATGTCCTTGTAGAGGTTGTAGTATCGGGAGCAGAAATTTGGACAGTTCGTGTGTTGGGGAATTTCGAGAGCTCGTAATAGGTCGTAAAGGCATATTGTGTTTATGTATTTTTGGTAAGCCATATAGATGTGGGGGTTTACTGTGATGTGGTGTTAAGCGTGAACGTGTTCTATCTGGAATATATCGTTCGTAGCTCTTGAGTGTCCGGTATACTCGTCCCTCAATGGTAGTGGTTGGGTCTTTTTGAATGCTCTGGTAGTTACCTTTTTTTAGGACTTCTTCAATTTTTTGATCGTAGGTCGCCACATCCATTAAGACAGTAGCATTTCCCTTATCTGCAGGTAGAATTTTGATGGTTGTGTCTTTACGAAGTTTGGACAGGGCAGCTGATTCTTCCCTACTAATGTTTGTCTTAGGTGATTCGATTGAAGAAGCTCGAACAAACCCACATTCAATTCTTACTACAAGCAAGGGACCAAGGAATAATTCCGGAAGGTTTCAGGATCAAATCTCCAATACCTGGAGAACGAGCAAAGAAGATCTTAGAGAACGCCAGTAAAGCCTTAATACGTTCCCAAATTAACCACCACCGTTTTAACAAATCCAGGCTATTAACTGATATACAACAAAGGTTTGAAGAAATCAAAGAATTCACTTTGGAAGAGGACCATGGGTCCATTTTCAGAAAAATTGACGCCACTTGCGATAAAATTCGAACTATACAACAAACCACCCATGAGAAGAAATTACGCAAGTATCAAGGTCAAGGATCCACGACACTCAGAAAGCCAAACCAGAGAACCATCATCAATATCTCGACCAAACAACTAAATTCCGCAGAAGAATCATTGCTGGAAAAAGGCCTAAATTTCACGATTGCCCCAAAGGAAATCCCACTGTTGGATATTATTTGCGCAGCAGACTCTGCAGTAATTGAAGCTACACAAGGAGAGGAATTCCGATGGAAGGTAAGAGAAATTTTACAAAAATCGAAAACACCTAAGACAAACATTAGTAGGGAAGAATCAGCTGCCCTGTCCAAACTTCGTAAAGACACAACCATCAAAATTCTACCTGCAGATAAGGGAAATGCTACTGTCTTAATGGATGTGGCGACCTACGATCAAAAAATTGAAGAAGTCCTAAAAAAAGGTAACTACCAGAGCATTCAAAAAGACCCAACCACTACCATTGAGGGACGAGTATACCGGACACTCAAGAGCTACGAACGATATATTCCAGATAGAACACGTTCACGCTTAACACCACATCACAGTAAACCCCCACATCTATATGGCTTACCAAAAATACATAAACACAATATGCCTTTACGACCTATTACGAGCTCTCGAAATTCCCCAACACACGAACTGTCCAAATTTCTGCTCCCGATACTACAACCTCTACAAGGACATAGCTCATCTTACGTCAAAAATTCACAGCATTTCGTAGAGATAATAAGTGGAAATGAAATACAACCTGAAGATCGATTGGTTAGCTTCGATGTGGAGAGTCTCTACACCAACGTCCCAGTAAAGGAAACTCTTCAGATTATACGACAAAAACTTGAAGATGACCTGACACTCGAAGAACGAACCCCGCTACCAATCAAAGCCATAATGGACCTACTGGAATGCTGCCTGAATAATTCCTACTTTCAGGAAAAGGATAGATTCTACAGGCAAATGGACGGACTGCCAATGGGCTCATCCCTCTCCCCAGTAATAGCCAACATTTACATGGAATGGTTTGAAGACCAAGCCATTAAAAAAGCTATAATAAAACCTAAACTATGGCTCCGCTACGTAGACGACACCTTCATTATTTGGAACAGAAGCGATGACGAACTTCAAACTTTTTTACAACATATGAACAACCTGACCCCTACAATTAAATTTACTATGGAGAAAGAAAATAATGACAGACTACCTTTTCTAGACGTTGTAGTCCAGAGAAACAGGAATACCATCATCACATCGGTATACAGGAAACAAACTCACACAGGACAATACCTTAATTATGCCTCGAACCATTCGAATAATACCAAACATGGGATAGCTAAAACATTGGTTGACAGAGCATTCACGCTTTGCAACTCACAAGAGGCTATCACACAAGAACTCAACAACATCACCAAGGACCTAGGAATGAATGGTTATCCCCAACGACTGGTAGACCAAGCCATCAAAAAGCGTCAAAATCATAAACAAAGAACAAGAGATGACACCGAAGTTGGACCGACCATAAACATACCCTATGTCAAGGGGGTTTCTGAAAAGATTCGACGAATAGGACAACAATACAATATTCGAACAGTATTCAGCTCCAAAGACTCTTTAAGAAGCCACCTGACAAAGACAAAACCAAACAACCACAAAGACACAAAGAATTGTGTATATAGAATACCCTGCGAGTGCGGACAATCCTATGTTGGTGAAACCCTACGGCCATTGGAAACAAGGATCAAGGAACATCAGAGCCACACACGAAAGGGAGAAACAAACAGATCCGGAGCAGCAGATCACGCTTGGACCCACGGCCACCACTTACAATGGGGACAATCAAGTATCATACTCAAAGAAGAACATTGGCGAAAGAGGAAATTCAAAGAAGCAGCTGTCATCACTCAGAATCCTGGTTGTTTTAGCAAACCCTCTTTAGATATAAGGAACATTTGGAAACCCCTGTTAAGCAAATGTAATCTTAGTTTAGGTACGTCCTCTAGTATTGACGCATGACTGCACCCACCTCGGTCATACTTGATTAACTTTCTCACCCCCCTTATTAGTATAAATACTCTCGTAGTTTAGTAACTTGCTCAGTATTCACCTGAAGACGACTGGAGATACTTACCAGTTGAAACGTTGTGATTTAAACGAAATAAAGACAATGGAAGTCCAAAACACGTCTATCACTCATGATACAGCATTGTCTCTAACCTTCAAAGAAACACTTGTTTTATCCATTTCTTTACGTGACTTATATTTGGATTTTTACGGTTTATTTTTGTAACTACAGTGGCGGCTCGTGACCTATGATAAAGGGGTTCACAAGTATGGTGAAATTATTTTTAAAGTTTTATTTTTGTGTAACGACCAAACAATTACTTTCTAGGCGTTTTAAATGTAGAAAGAAAAGAAGTAATAAGAAAATGCGTTAGGTAAAACATATTTTTATTTATTCTTTAATTTTACACAAGGAAATACAACTTTTGGAAAATAAGAAAGGTTTTCTTAGTGTGTATAGCTGTCGGATCTTAACGTCGTCGTATACAACCCTCGTAACAATATGTATACAGTCCACTACTAATACTACTAAAGCCATCGACGAGCTATCAAGAAAACCGAATGATGTCCAATACTACTACCGCCATCTACGAGTTATCAAGAAAACCGAATGATGTTTAATACCACTACGCCATCTACGGCTACGTCATTAGGCGCAACCAAGACGAGAACAATAGTTAACTGTTTTATGATGAGAACGAATCGAGAAACGAGACTGACAAGTTGGCATTCTTCATATTTTCAGTGTTTTTTAGTTTAAATCCTTAAATAAAACGGTTTAAAATCATATCGAGTATCATTTATCGAAATACACAACATTTATCGACCCTACACAATAGTGCTTAAAAGTAAAGTCCATTCTTCGGTTCTTAATTGTAGAAAATTGATCAATAACAGCCTCATTAAGTTTGGAATACCCTCTATAATTTTTTTTTCATATATTTCATTTTTAAACTTTCTATAAATTAATTTCTGGTTTAGGTGTTCCCGCATTCTTCACTTGAATTTTTTGCTCCAAACTCAAAGAGCTAAAGTTATTTCTTAAATAGTCCACCGTCAACTATTCATTTTAACTTAATAAATATATACTTAATATTAAAATATTAAAACATACACGCTCGAATTTCTAACTAGATGCACGAACAGACACAAAAACTGTGCTCCTTTTCCATGTTAAATCGCCATAGCCCCGCTATCCCCCGCTGCCACCCGCCACCTGCAGAGAAACTGCACTACTTAATCGCACGTGCGACTCTCGTCATAATCGTCATTTACCTCGACCGAGGCACGGTTGCCGGATCTATACAGTTTGGTTTGACGGGATGATAAAATATTAGGGAGGGTCGGACTTTTTTAGTTTGACGGTACGATAAAATATTAGGGAGGGTCGGACTTTATACGATAAATATTATTCAATGAATATAAATTGACTGTTCCTTACTTTTAACAGTTTCCTGATGAGTTTCCTGGTGTACAGTTCGATATTGTCTTCGTTTGGGAGATCCTTCGGTATCCCTGCAATAAAATACAACAAAAATATTAAGTTTAACCGAAACTAAATAAAATAAAAGGAATCGGTGAAAAAAAAACAAGTTAAAAATAAACAAACGGCCGATCGAGCAAATGCGCCGAATCCAAACCCATAATTCCGTATCAGCACGCGGATTATTATGACGGTTTCAAATCAGTTGACAATCGATACATTTTGCTCAACGAGCAAACTTATTATCTGTATTTCTTTAATAAGATTTGTCACCAATAAAATGTGCAAATTAAAAACCGTACACCGTCAGACCCTCTACCTACAATCTACAGGAACGTTACACATCATATTACTTTCCTATTTCGTAAACAAACAGCCTCAAACAGCACTTTTATACTACAGAACCAAAAACACTACAGCGGAATCTATTACGACTATTACGACACTTTATCGCGATGATACCTTCTGGTGTCGCGATCGGTATTTTCTCATCAAAATTTCGAACCGATATGCACATCTATTTTTATTATTTTTATTTGGAACGTTGTTTTTTCAAAACGAAAATATCCCGCGAATCTGACCTTCTAGCTGCTGTACTTGACACTTCAATAAATAATTCGACCATTATTTTAGGTGGAAATATACTATAACTTTTGGAAAATAACATCTGTCGTTAAGATAAAGATAAAGCGATGCTAAATTTTAACCTTAAGGTTCCACACAACATAACATATTTCCGATCTTGCGTATTTCTGAAATAAATCACAGAAATTGAGTATGAGTAAGTGCAGTGAACGTAATTTGTCATACTTTATCTACTCGCGTGCGGTAAGTAGAACTTTAGCGCACTAATTCCGTAAGTATAGTTTTTGCAGAATTATATCGTTGATCTTTTGACTGCAATAAAGCCTCATTATCCATTCGACCATAAAATAAATAAGGAAATCCCAAATTTTATAACCTTTTCGAGCAGAGTCGGACCAGGTATACAAATTCAATTTATACATATGCCTGATGCCTATATAAATACAAAGTGATTTTTAATAATTTTAATCTTTAGTGGTTTTCCGGCGAGTAATTTTTAGTTAGGCTTATTAGTGGTAGAATGTGGCGTCCTTGGAATTGTGCTGATAGGGGGGCATCTTCAAGTGTCGGGAATGGAGACTTAAATATTTAACAGCTGTTAAACAATTTAGAGAAGAAAATCGTCCAATTATTTACCTTGACGAAACATGGTTCGATACCCATGACACTCCAAGGAAAGGTTGGGATGATTCTTCCAAAAAATGTCAAACCAAGGCCCCATCAAATAAAGGCAAAATAATCACAATATTACATGCTGGTTCAGAGAACGGGTTTGTTCCAAATTATCTGTTGTTTTCAGCTAAAAACATAGCAGATTCTTCTTTAGATTACCATCAAGATACCGACGCACCAACTTTTTGAAGATTGATTTAAACATGAACTCCTTAAAAATATACCTGAAAATAGCGTCATTCTAATGGACAATGCTAGTTATCATAGTCGGCAAGCAAAAATCATTCCCAATTCTAATAATACAAAAGCAGAAATTCAAAATTTTATGATTGAAAACGATTTATATTTTGAAGAAACTTACAAAAAACGAGAACTGCTAGAAAGCTTTTAAAATAAATAAGGAATACGAGTGTGACAAACTTGCAGCAGAAAATGGACATACAGTGTTGCGTCTTCCTCCGTACTATTTTATATTCAATCCTATTGAGCTAATATGGCACCAATTAAAATCCAATATTGGGAGAAATAATATATCTCCTACATTAAATGCATCTGTAGTAGAATTAATTAAAAACGAAATAAGAAAAATTTCTGCAGACAGCTGGAAAAACTGTGTACAGCATGTACTTAAGGTGGAAAATTCTTCCAATTGTATGATTACAAATGTTCAACCCTTAATTATAAGTTTAGGCTTAGATGAATATTGTTTGTAGGATAAGTTAGAAAGTCTACAAAACACTGGTGTTAGTCTGGACTTCCGAAAACCATATTGATGATCGCTGATAATGTTGAAGCCTTCCAGGTACTTTAGAAGATGTGTTCTCATATCTATACCGTGATTTATCCGGCAATAAATTAAGGGCAGCTGCTTTAGCAATGTCCAGAACTTCTTTCGGAATTTCATCATCACTGCTGCTACTGCCTTCCATTTAAGGGACGTAACTCACCTGTATTCACTTTCACGAAATTGTTACAAAAATAATTAACGTTTATTCTGTTCCGCAAACTATTAAATTTTTATAATTTATTTCCCTAGCAACCTGATATTAATGCATTGTTGATAACGACTTACGAGGCACTTACGGGGTAAATTAGAACAATGCTCTTTTAGTTTTTAATATTGGTGTCCTAAAACACGCTTGTAGATAAAATATCGTATAATACACTTACGGTAGGTATCTTTACGGCATTTGCGTGATTTGCCAAACTCGCCTTCGGCTCGTTTTGTTACACATAACGCACATGCGGTAAAGACGTACCTACCGTACTTTTATTATATACTATTAACACATTGGTATCAATAAACAAGGGAACAAACCCGAAACACCATTTACCTTAAGCAATTCTAATCTCAATTAGAAGCAAACTGTAACCACAAGGCTTAGAAGCAAGGCTTCTTCGTAACACATACCTTTAATTAAATAAAGTAAACACCAAAAACGAGATAAATGCGTAATTTTATAAGGTTGAATGCAGCTTTGGCGTTTCGATCTGCCTCACCTTTCGTTTCGGTGAATACGATTATGTCAATTAGAAATCCTCATTAGTCCACCCACATCATGACAGTGGCAGGGGATTTGATTTCTTTTTTAGATTTATACACGGAAAAAGTTCTTCGCTAGTTTCCTGGGTAGTTTTAAAAGACAATAAACTTAAATTTAGATTTTGGCCCACACAAGCAATCTGAACTAAGTTTGAATCAAAAAACAAGTAATGATGCGTAAAATATGATTGGGTAGCTGCCATACCTGACAAAAACTTCTTCATTATCAGCCAATGGGGGTGGTTGAACCTCTCCCTCTATCCCTAAGTTAATTTTTTTCAAATTTTATATTAGAATCAGGCTCGTGACCTATGTGAAATTATTTTCAAAAGTTTATTTTTGTGTAACGACCAGCAATTACTTTCTAGTCGTTTTAAATGTAGAAAAAAAAAGAAGTAATAAGAAAATGCGTTAGGTAAAACATGTTTTTATTTATTTTTAAATTTTACACAAGGAAATACAACTTTTGGAAAATAAGTAGTGTTTATAGTGCTTAAACGTAAAGTCCGTTCTTCGGTTCTTAATTGTAGAAAATTGATCAATAACATCCTCATTAAAGTTTGGAATATCCTCTATAAATTTGTTTTCAAATATTTAATTTTTAAACATCCTAATAAAGTCCCTAGATTTACCCTTTGTGGTCTGCGTTAAATTAATTTCGGGTTTAGGCCTTCCCGCAGTCTTCACTTCAATTTTTTGCTCCAAACTCAAAGAGCTAAAGTTCTTTCTTAAATAGTCCACCGTCAACTATTCATTTTAACTTAATAAATATATAATATTAAAATATTAAAACATACACGGTCGAATTTCTAACTAGATGCACGAACAGACAACAGCGCGGTGCACACAAAAACCGTGCGCCTTTTCCATGTTAAATCGCCATAGCCCCGCTATCCCCGCTGTCTCCCGCCACCTGTTACTACAGAGAAACTGCATTATGCCACGCCTACTTAATCGCAGATGCGAGCAAGTCTCGTCATTAACATCGACCGAGGCACGGTTGCCGGATCGAGAGCCTATAATATACAGTTTGGTTGACGGTGCGATAAAATATTAGGAGGGTCGGACTTTATACGATAATTGACGCCACGATAAAATATTAAGGAGGGTCTGACTTTATACGATAAATAATATTCAATGAATATAAATTAATATTTTTTTTATTCGTTTTGGGGGTGCACGTGCGCATGTGCTCCTGTGGAAGAACCGCCACTGATTAGAATGATGTGAATAAAATAATTAACCTTGCATTATGTTGTCACGCCACTGGAAAAGTTGTAGTATACTTTAATCCATTGTTATTGTTTGATTTTATTAGAGTTGTATAATCCTATTATCTATTATATTTATTGTTGCTTTTAACGGTTACATTTAGCTTCAGTTAAAAAAAATAATGCATAGGTAGGTACAGGCGTGATCAAAAAAAAATTATACAAAGTTATTTCGAATAACTAAACCTATTTTATGAAAGTAATAATGATTAAAAAATCTTACTCGTTCAATCCTAGCGTTAACGTACTGCCGGAATTTTTCAATAGATTGTGTGCCTCGTTGTTCGTTAAATTTTTTGTACTTTGTCCATTTATCGATGTGATCAAATCTCCTTCCCTTATTCCTCGTTGGGCTCCCTTGCTTCCCGGATTAACCTAAAAACATAATAATTCGAAATAAGATCTGCGTAAATAAACTGATAATATATTTTTTTGCAAAACCATCGGAGAAAAATCGTAATATAATAAAACCAGCTCACAGAATATTCTAGTCTTCGTCGTTCGATAGAGCAAGCTTTATTCTATGACCAGGAACTTATTAAGATGAGGCTACGACATCATTGAGCTTTAAGCTGGATTTATAAACTTTGACAGCTTAAACATATTTAAATGCATAAGACCATTTATATTTGACGTTGACGGTGCCGTTTGACGGCCAACATAAACCAATTTTATCTTTTTCCGGTGGACGGTCGTAGCAATGTTCGTAGCAAGTTTACAAGCCAATCAAAATCGTATTTGCCTGTCACGTCATATTTAGTAAATATTATTTTACTTTATATCATCTTATTAACTATTTTAAAGTATACTGTTGATAAGTGTTGATAGTATCATTCAGATCCAGTGGCGGAACTTCAAAATGATGATTCCCATGAGAGAAATTTTTTTAATGCTCTTTAGAAACTAAGCTTTATACTAAAAATCACATTTATTATACAGGGTGACAATTTAAAAACTTGAAATGGCCATATATTAGAAACGAAAAACTGAAGAAAAAAACGCAAAAAACAGTTTCTATAAAACGAAGGGGGAACAAAAACAAGCGTATTAGCCCACCCCTATCTGCAACCCCTTGGACAGGGTGAGATAAACCCTTAAAATCTTAAATAGAAAGGGGGTCGAGTGATACATCATTTTGAAGCTCTTGAAAAATGCTTTCCAATGGTACCATAGAAAGGTACATTTCAGGAAATTCTTCTCTGTTTATTAAGGAAAACAATAAATGAAAAGACAATTTTGAAATTTTTTATTATTAGTTAATTAAATGTTCAAAATGATTGCTACCAATATCCTGGCATATTAAGAGATATCTCTTAAGAATTCTAAACAGTTAAGCCTCGGTATTTCGTTTTGGTTTATTTGCTATTTTTTTTTTGTCGAAAAAAAAACGACCCTGACAAAAGAATACAGTTTTGTGAAATAATGACAGATAGAATTACGGCAGAACCTCGACTAGTTAAAAATATTTGCTTCAGTGATGAGTGTACCTTTTATTTAAATGGGCATATTAATAAGCAAAACTGTCGTTACTGGAATGACGAGAACCCCCACGTATTTAGAGAAGGGCATACCTAGTACCCCCAGAAAATTAATGTTTGGGCTGGTATATTGGGAGATGGTATTATCGGCCCAATATTTATACAAGGAAATTTAAATGGCGACAGGTATGCTGAAATGCTACAGAGGTCTATCGAACCACTAATAGTGCGAGAATTAGAAAATCAGAGGGACATACTCGGAAATTTATCTTTAGAAGAACGCTTACTACATTTCCAACAGGATGGAGCACCTCCGCATTATGTAGTTCCCGTTAGGCAGTGGTTGGATGATAATTATCCCAACCAGTGGATTGGAAGAAGAGGTCCTGTTGAATGGCCACCTAGATCCCCGGACCTAACACCTCTTGGCTTCTTCTTGTGGGGTTACCTAAAATCTGTGGTTTTTAAAACGCAACCTGAGTCACTAGAGCAACTTCAGCATAGAATATTTCAGGGATACCGTGCTATATCCAGAGAAACCTTTGCAAATGTACGTGAAGAATTTGAAAGGAGGCTTTATTATTGTCTTCAAAACAACGGAAACCATTTTGAACATTTAATTAACTAATAATAAAAAATTTCAAAATTGTCTTTTCATTTATTGTTTTCCTTAATAAACAGAGAAGAATTTCCTGAAATTTACCTTTCTGTGGTACCATTGGAAAGCATTTTTCAAGAGCTTCAAAATGATGTATCACTCGACCCCCTTTCTATTTAAGATTTTAAGGGTTTATCTCACCCTGTCCAAGGGGTTGCAGATAGGGGTGGGCTAATACGCTTGTTTTTGTTCCCCCTTCGTTTTATAGAAACTGTTTTTTGCGTTTTTTTCTTCAGTTTTTCGTTTCTAATATATGGCCATTTCAAGTTTTTAAATTGTCACCCTGTATAATATTATTATAATAATATTATTCCAAAACCCATAAAAAGTGACTACACTATTCATTTCTGAATAACTTTATTGTTTAAAATCACTTTTAAACCAAATTTCCAGGAAATATTTACAAAAGTATAAGTTCTCGTAAAATTAATTTAAAAATACGTAATAAGATCGAATAATTAGAATATCATACAGGGCAGGTTAAAATAAGAAGTTACTTTAAACAAGTCGCAAAAATAAGTTATTTCTTTTCTCAAATAATTGGTATTTATATGTTAAAGCCTCTTATATTCTCAACAAAAAACACGTTCAGAGTTTTTTTGATATTTGAATGGAAATAAAAAAAATCCCTGAACTGAATCTCGCGTTTTTTGTTGAGAATATAAGAGGCTTTAACATATAAATCCCAATTATTTGTGAAAAGAAATAACTTATTTTTGCGACTTGTTTATAGTAACTTCTTATTTTAACCTGCCCTGTATGATATTCTAATTATTCGATCTTATTATGTACCTTTTCCTTTAAATTCATTTTACGAAAACCTTTGTAAAGATTTCCTGCAAATTTGGTGTAAAAATAATTTCAAACGATAACGTTATTCAGAATAGAATGTGGAAATAGAATGTGGTTACTTATTTGGCCTATCGTGTACATAAAAGTAAATTAATATTGAAAAAACCACAAGTGTAATATAGTTAATTAAAAAAAATTATGTAAATGATTTACTTCAGCAAAATTTGTTATTATATCTTTTAATTCCAATTTTGTTGCCTCTTCAGCTTCCACGGCGAAAACTGAAAGACCACTAAGTCATTGTTCACCACTTGTCTTGCTCAAATTTCTAGATCCCATAATTTATAACAAATATATTCCTACCGATATTACTCTCTAACAGTAAAGTCTCTCTATGATGAAAAATACAAGTTTTCAATCCATAACCAAATTCTCATCAAGAAATAATTCTTTGAAAACTTAGCACCGCCGAAGTACAAAGTTGTCGGGCGAGTCAAAGGAGCGTATCCAAGAACACCTATTCCTTAAACTATTTGTTTTGGAATAGGAAGTTTGCATTCAATAAAAAAATACCCACGGTGACATAAAAACTTTAAAACGTTGTAGTTGTTAATTCCTTGTTACTATAAACATTATCCAGGACCTATTTTCCTACTAGGCCCGGTGGGTCTGGGCCTGGGGCACCACTTTCAGAGGAGCTCAGCACTTGGCTTGCGCGACACTATACTCATCCAACACAAACAAGACAAAAACTTATTATTATTTAACTTATTTAAACTTATTTGCAAAACGAATAGGTATGCTTTTTATTAAAAAAAAAATTGTAATGGTTCTTAAAATCTAAGGCGATCGATAGATGTGTAGGAACTCCTTTTCTTGATGATAAAATTAAATCATAATAAATGAGTGTTGCGTAAGAAAAAGACACTCTTTGAAGTGGCGAGGGGCCTCGCATTGCGTAACGGGAGGCCACTTTGGGCCGTGCCCCCCCCCCCCCCCCCGCGTTGCGTGGTCTTGCTGCTTGTTCAGATCACATAAACACCAAAATTAATATAATCACATAAAAATATAGAAAAACTGAGAAAAACAGGTTATGTTATTGTCGCCACCGAGAAGTTTATAAATTGGCCTTTACTTTTAAAAATTTTGCCATGCTTCTCCGCATCCTAAATGTCATACTAACCAAAAATTCTCTACGTCTTCCATAGGGAGAACAAAATTTTAACATTATTTAATCACTTTCTAAAAACACATAAAACTTCACTAAAAAAAAATTATTTTTTTTGGAAAAAGGTTAAGTCACTATTTGATTCGCTATTAATGGATGAAAACCCTTCCTTCACACGTTTATAGACATATTAATTAATACTGTTAGCCATTCAATGTACAAGAGGCCCATCGACTTCTCTGAAATTATCCAAGGAGGCTAGACAGGCATTGGAGCGAGGTTGCGACATTTTAAAAACGCTTTTTAGTGCCTTTACAGTCACTGTCGATAGTTCTAAGCGAATATGAGGAAGAAAACAGATACTAATAAGCTAAAAAAGAGACTTATTATTCTGAAACTGGATATTTTTCTTGTTGACCAAATGCCGCCACCTTCTATAAGTCTTAATCCTTGCCTATTTTCAGTACAAGGGATGTACTGTATCATATTTCTTGGCTATTGAAAGACTTGAAAAGGCCCATTTAGTATTCAATATAGGCGCTAAGAGAGCTATTCTTTCAGAACACTTAACATGCAACAAGTTTTCTTTTGTATCCACTTGTGTTTTAATCGAACGATAGGATAAAAAGAACGCCGCGTCGCGTGGAATTTTAATGTTTTCTTGAATAATTATTTAGCTCTTTAAAGAACACGCATTGTATAGAATCTGTACGGGTTTGTCGCGTTTCTTCAGGTTTGTTCTTCATCAAAGGACCTTACAAAACCATTTTGGTGTATAATTTGTTGATATTCTTACAGCTACTTAAAAGAAACTGATCACTGTAATTCATATAAATCAGTAACCAAATCTTGTAAGAGAAGCCTGCTAGTTTGGGCACCTACTAAAATTATTTTCGGTAATTATAAATCCGAATATCACGTCTTGTTTCAACTGTAAGGTAAAAGCAGGCACAAATTGTATTAGCACTTCACTTAAACTGGCAACCTTTTACTAAATGACAATGCAAACTGCTTCTCTTTAATATGAAATCTAATATAGGATGACTGATTTTTTTATTATACGCCCTCTTATAATCATTATTAGGTGTTAAATTACTAGATAGTTACAAAATTAGCCCATGTGATCGAATTGTATTCTAAATAAATAACAATGTAAACTAGTAATAGTAATAGTTTCCACGATATCGCGTTCCATAACTGATCATAGTCATGTAAATTGGGTCATCCGGACTGACCACTTACAGACTCCTAATCATTCTACTAAGAAAGGAGTCATAATGTTTTTTTAAATAATAACCTAAAACCATAAATTGCAGTGCAAGTAAATTCGAATTACGTCCGTTTTTGGAAATCGATTTTTTTGGAAACTACGACTTAAAAAATAATTAATTATGGTAATATTGGAAAGAGATTCTCATTTAAGATTTTAAGGATATCATATATACATGGTGGCCCATCGAAAACAGTCCAGCAAGGTTTACGGCTGTGTACGTGAAAATTTAAAAAAAACCTCGGACCCGTAAACTTGTGTTTTCAGGGGGACACGTTTCACTATTAATTTCATCCCTGTAACCCCCTAGCGGGGGGCCCTTGTTTTTTCAAATGGGAATGGGTATATTGTGATACATATTTTTAAAGGGCATTAAATTCTCTTTAAAATGGCGCTTCGTTTTGTAAATTTGAGCTACGCGCCGCCGAGCAACGGAATTTGAAACATTTCATTGCACCTCTTATCAAGTACACAGGTTTGTGCGTAAACAATTTTTTTTAAGTAATAAGTATCAGTCAATTCAACTTTATCTTCAGTAAAGTGGTTGATGTAGATCTACATACGTTATTTCTACGCTATTATTTTCTTTTGATTTGATCGTGACATAAAAAATGGTTTATTCTATTGAGGAGAGAGTGGAAATTATTGAATTGTATTTTATAAACAATCAATGTGCAAGAGTAACGGCAACTTTCTTTAATGATAGGCATCCAGATAGACACGTACATCATGGTTATATCCTAGAATTAGTGGCAAAATTTCGGCAAACTGGTTCAGTGGCAAATAAATAAAGGATCATTGAAAATCCGGTAAGAAATGAAGCAGTAGAAGTAGCTGTTCTGAGTCAAGTTAGTATGAATCCAACATTAAGTACCAGAAAAATGTCTGATGTAACGGGAATTTCGCGGACCACTGTACAGAGAATTCTGAAACATTATAAATGGCACCCATACAAAATTCAACTTCTCCAAGAATTGAATGAAGATGATACTGACCGCCGTTTACACTTTTGTGAAGTAATGTCAGAACAAGTAGTAAATTATCCGAACTACCTTTTTAACGTTTGCTTCTCAGACGAATGTTCATTTTTTCTTAATGGCACTGTCAATCGACATAACTGTCGTTACTGGTCCGACACGAATCCAAGGATTTACTACGAGGTTCATACTCAAAATCCTCAGAAATTAAACGTTTGGGCTGGTATTTTCGGTGATCACATAATTGGACCATTTTTCTTACCGGGAAATTTAAATGGAGATACTTATTAAGACTTATTGAAGAATGCCGTCAACCCAGCGGTGATGGAAATTATTATGGAAAACGACCAACGTTACCAGGAAGAAAATTCAATATTTCAACAAGACGGGGCTCCCCCCCATTATGCATTACCGTATGCCACTTTCTGGATGAAATGTCTCCTGGTAGATGGATTGGGAGGAGGGGTGCTATTGAATGACCCGCAAGATCGCCCGATTTATCTCCCCTTGATTTCTTTTTGTGGAGACATCTAAAATCCAAAATTTATGCCACCCAACCCGAATCCTTAGAAGATTTACGGAACCGCATTACTAATGAATGTCAACAAATTACACCAGTTGTTCTTCACAATGTCCGAGAACACTTTGAACAGTTGTTGTACTATTGTATGGAGGTGAATGGCGGACATTTTCAACATTTAATAAGATAGTCAGGAAAATTTCGTATAAAATAACATATATTTCACCGGGAAATAGGATCAATTTAATTATGTTAAACTACTTCGAACCGAATATAACAAAAATGACGAAAAATCAGAAAAAAAGCATACATACCCCTTCAAAACTTTTCGAAAAATTTCATCTCACGAAATATCTTCAAAATATTCTTATATACTAAGTTCGGTACGTAGATGTCGAAAAAATGATTAGTTTTTTATTTAAAAGTCTAGAAGTTTTATTTGTGCGTCAGTCGGTAGGGGTGAAATCGTCGCGTGCATGGTCGTACTAGAAAATTCATAACTTTTTTCTCTGAAAACATACCCTTCCGCGGTCTGGACAGGTCGAAAGGGAAAGAATGGCTTAAAAACATATTCAAAATTCAAACTAATATATTAGCCACTAAGCGAGATATAAATTTCCAAAATAGATCAAAAGAATTACTCAATAAAATTACATTTTTTAAAACGCAATCTCTCGGCGGCGCGTAGCTCAAATTTACAAAACGAAGTGCCATTTTAAAGAGAATTTAATGCCCTTTAAAAAGATATATCACACATACCCATTCCCATTTGAAAAAAACAAGGGCAGCAGCCGCCCCCGCTAGGGGGGTTGAGGTTACAGGGATGAAATTAATAGTGAAACGTGTCCCCTTGAAAACACAAGTTTACGGGTCCGAGTTTTTTTTTTAATTTTCACGGCCACCCTGTATATAACAACAATATTCTTTAAAAGCGTCCCCATTTTACAATAAAACTGACGTGTCTTCATTTTTTTGAGTTAAAAGTTTGCATTTCATGTTAAATTTTATTTCAAAAACTACATCTATTAGTCCTGATTAATCGATATGTTTAAATTTAAATAAACAACTTTATTAACCGATTTTATTAATAGCCCGACAAAACAATGTCACGGTAACATAATAAAAATGTCGTTTTTTATTAAGTTGTCACATTGGTTATAGTATAGGTAGGCTAGAAAAGCATAAAAACAAAAAAATCTTGTAAATGACACATTGAAACTTGTTTCTTTAGTCAGTTTAGTTATTCGCTTAGTTAATAAAGCATAAATAATGCAATAAAAAAAGGTACAACCAATCATACTTCCATCCTACACAGCAGCTCTTTATTGACTACACCCGAATACCCATGATTTTTTATTGTCCTTGTCTAATTGAGATCGTTAATAAGTCAAAAGGTTCACTAGATAAGGTCAGAACACTTTCGTTGTGAAATTTCACGGAGGTTTGTCAAATATGAAAATTAGACTTCAAGGGAATCCCAGAACGTATAAAACTGGTAAATTTGTAGAAGTTTTTTTAATATAGCTGTAAGATCATCAATAGGACTTACGTGATACGGCAAAGTGATTCTATAACCTTTTTTGTTATACAGAATGTTTCTTAATAACACGAATCACCCTGTATAACTCAGTAGCTTATGTTAAAGATTGTTTCACGAAAAATGGATACGACTTAATCATTTCCTGGGTCGGTCCCATTGTGTCGACAAGAGCTTGGCAATAAACAAGTGAAGTATGAAGGGGCGGACTAAGGAAAACAAGTAATGATATGATTATATTAATGTAATCAAATGAACTAAAATTTTTTTTAAATATTACTAGTTATTTACATTTATAATGTCATTCTATAGATAGTTCTGTTTCGCTATCGCTATCCTCATCAAAATTAATTATAATTGGATTAATTATACGATCCAGCCTAATGTACGAATTTTCTACAGTTATTACGTGACGGACTGAATTTTTCCAACTACCTGGGGGAATATCATTAAAGCATAGCCGTAGCACTGTATGTCCAATTTCTTCTGCCAATGTGTCACAAACATATACTTTTTTTATAAAAAATGTCTTTAAAACTTCTAAAAGATCACTTTTTTTATAACTTTCTTCAAAATATATATCATTCGCCGCCATGTAGTTCTGAATCTCCAATTTTGTATTATCTGAGCTTGGAGCTTTATGTAATTGGCGACTGTGATAGCTCGCATTGTCCATTACTATCACGCTATTCTGAGGAATGTTTGGTAAAAGACAATTCTTGAACCATTCCTCAAAAACTAACAAATTTTACGACAAAAAGATATTTAAATATAATTTAAGCAACCTAACCTACCTGATGTGCCTATATTTAATTATAATTATTACAATCCGGTCCTTTCCACATAATAATATCAAACGGTCATCAATAATGGGATGGCCCCAGGTACTTTTACTGCAGTCATTAAGTTATATCCATTTTTCGTGAAACAATCTTTACACGACTTTTATGTTGTTTAATATGGGGTTTCCGAACGTGTGGAAGTGGTATACATCTAGTTTAATGGTTATGTTGTTGTTTCTATTAAAGCTCGAACAAACCTAAAAAATCTGCTCGCGGTTAGGCAAATTAAATATGAACGAAACTTTCGTCTTTAAACGACGGTATAATTTGATTAATTTTAATATTTAAATTAATATTGATGGCTCGAAGGTGTTAAAAGGCCGATTTGTTAGGATTAATTCGGTTAAGTATACCGGCGTGATTCTACTTTTAATTTAATGAATATTAATGATCCATGTCAAAATGAATAATAAAAACCTAATAGCCGTCGGTTTTTTTTTTCAATACGGCTGTGTTTTCTGCCATTACTGTAGAAATTTATTTTTGTAAAGCGTTTTTTTTTAAATTAAACTTTGTTTAGTGTACTACGTATGCATGACGTTTAAAATATACGGGAATTCCCAGATCTAGCACTATAGGAAACACCCTTTAAAGCAGTCAAACATTTTACATGGAGATATCTGTAAAACAGAGTCAAATCACCAACATTTCATGAACGGACACGCAATCCCACTGGCTTCATCTATTAATTTGCTGGACGTCAATCTGGGAGGGAATATGTCTTGGCATAACCACGTTGTGACAATCGCCACGATAGCTTCTCAGAAACTTGGTCTACTCTTCTGAACCAGAAAGTTGTACACACATCAACAACTTTTGACACTATACAAAGCCCAGATTCGACCATCACTAGAGTACTGCTCTCACGCCTCAAGCTCTGCACCCAATCATACTCTTCGGCCACTGGACTCCATCGAAAGGAGGGCCATTCGTCTGATTGGAGACCACGAGCTGACGAAGAATCTCGACAGCCTAGAACATCGAAGACAGGTTGGGGATTTATTTTCATGGTAAGTGACCTTGCCCTCTTAATTCCGCCCAGAGCGGCGAATAGCAGAAATACACGATGAACCACTGCCGCCCATCCATATGTGGTTAAGCTTAGTACTCCTCGAACTTTATTATTTAAGAATTCTTTCATCTGGAGGACTTCATCCTTATGGAACGACCTTCCCGAGGTCGTTTTTCCCAACGAGTATAACCTCCAACGATTCAAAACCAACGTGAATCGCTTTTTGCGCACACGCACCACTCCCAGAGTGCCCTAAAGGATTTTTCCTATAGTGCTTCTGTTTGATCATAAAAAAAAACATGTCTTCGATGTGCCAGGCTGTCGAGGCTATTTGTCAGCTCGTGGTCTCCGATCAGACGAATGGTCCTCCTTTCGATGGAATCCAATAGCCGAAGAGTATGTTTGGGTGCAGAGCTCCAGGCGTGAGAGCAGGATTCCAGATATGGAGAAGCCTGGGTTTTGTACAGTGTTAACAGGTGTTGACAGTATAAGGAAGTTGGGGAGGGTTCTGTTGCAATACAAGGGAGGAAAATGTACTGTAATGCAGAAGCTTTCATTGTTCTATAAGCCTTGATTTAACCTTCCAATAGAATACGATTAATTTATATATTTTCTCACTAGATCAAATAGAGATATAAAATATGTAGATGAATATGTAACAAATCTCGCTCTGGAAGTTGTCGTTTCCACATAATTGCTAAAATAGAAGGCGCATTGCTATAAATGACTAGTGGTTGTATTATTATATCATTAATATAACTGGTCGATCATTATAGAGATTGCCATCTTTGTTATCGAAATTATTGGCGACATTGGCGTAGCCAATACTAATGAAATTAACCGATATGTATGTGTCGTTCCCCGACAGCAGTCCGCCGTTTATTTGTGAGTTGTAAGGTTAAAATCGAAAACAATGGCACAAAAATGTCGCGTTTTGAGTCTGAAAGAGAATTTTGATGTTGTGGAAGTTTGTAATTTGATAACAATGATTTGGGCGAGTTCATTAACTTTGAGAGCAATGTGCTATTAGAAGATGATACCCGATTATGTAGTCCAAACTGAAACCACATCACTATCTGCCGACTGTGATGATGAAGTTGAATGCAGTAATCAAACAAATGTCACCAATTATCAACAAGCCATTAGTATGGTAAAGGAATTATAAGAGTATGCAAAGAATAGAGGTGACTCTACAACAATGGAATTGTTATCAGACTTAACAGAATTACATATTCTAGATTGCAAGTATAAAACTCAAAACACGTCAAACTACGTTATTAGATTTTTTAGTACTACATCCTAACTAAAACTAATGTATTTTTGTTATGTTATGTTTATTTGTACATACATATACATAGTAATAATTTTGCATTTACATATTACCTACTAACAAATTTCCCATGTGCGGACACCTCTATTAGGCGGACAAATTTAGACGGTCCCGTAGGTGTCCGCCTAAGAGAGGTTTCATTGTCGCAAAGAGAAATATTTCTAAGAAAAGCACTCCTTGAATCTCGACTACGACTACGCCTATGGATGGTTTGATAATATCACACGGGATGTAATTAATTTAGACTGATGTAGTTGGAGAATTTGTAAGTAACTCGATATATTAAAACTAAACTGCGTTAATAACTTAATTATTAACTGCCAACGTATAGACACACATGTGTTCTTCCTAGATGTTCGGTGTCAAATCATGCAGTAGTCAATTGGTTAATATGGAGATGGGAACCGTTTTTAAATTATTTATTTGCTATTCTTCTACAAAATGCGATTATGGACAGTATGCAGAAAACAGTAAGACATATTTTCTACAGTAGATTTTGAATACGCATCGATCTTTTGGTTGTACAATCGGCACCAGAGAAAAGGAAAATCGAGCCTCATAAAGTTTCTAGATACAATTAAGGCATTTTTCTTAAAAAAGTTTATTTTCCTTCAGCTGAATCGATCCCGCTAGTAAATATTTAGCAATTTGTTTCGTTTTGACACTAATTACAAACGGAATTAGACATGAAAGAGCTTGGAATCTGGCGAATGTAAATATTTAAAAACTTTTCAGGATAGTTTGAGCTTTCCCGATTGTATAATATGTCTTACAATTGGACCTAGAGAGCGGATACACGGCATAAACCCATAAACTATGTTGTTGTCGTTTTTATCCGTTTCTTACTCAAATTACAAATAAACTAAGCGAGATATTGCATTTTTTGCGTATGGAGGAAATAAATCCCAAGAAAAAATGTTGTTATAATTTGTGTATGCAAATATATGATAAGCAACACCAACAAAATTGCATATATACAAAAAATACTTACCCTGGATACTTTTAACTGTGTTTTGACGTCGTCGCCACCATGCATGCGAAATCCCCACGGTAGGCCACCTTCCAAAATCACTCGCCGCTGTGTCATAGCCCAGTTTCGCGTATTTTCGCCGATTTTCCGCCAGGGCCGGCCGGCGTTTCGTTTTTTTGGAAAATCGCCAACTGGAATGGATAATTAGCGAATCAGGATTTAGTACGGTACATTATGTCATCTCAAGCATTAATAATTGAAATCGATAAGGCCGTTTTTACGATCGATGTTTGAGAATGGGATGGCGATTCTCGCCCATAGAGTGCCGACGAGTAAAAAAAATTGATCTATTTTGGAAATTTATATCTCGCTTAGTGGCTGATATATTGGTTTGAGTTTTCAATATGTTTTTAAGCCATTCTTTTCCTTTCGACCTGTCCAGACCGCGGAAGGGTATGTTTTCAGAGAAAAAAGTTATGAATTTTCTAGTACGACCCTGCACGCGACGATTTCACCCCTACTGACTGACGCACAAATAAAATACTTCTAGACTTTTAAATAAAAAAACTAATCATTTTTTTCGACATCTACGTACCGAACTTAGTATATAAGAGCATTTTAAAGATATTTTGTGAGATGAAATTTTTCGAAAATTTTTGAGGTGTTTTTGTATGTTCGAAGTAGCTTAACATATTTAAATTTGTCCCGTTTCCCAGTGAAATATATGTTATTTTATACGAAATTTTCCTGGCTATCCGAATCCGCCGAGCAACATGCCGTATGAGGTCTCCCTGAATTTTGACGGGCATTTTTTCGGACCCTTGTTTTTTCCTTTCGACCTTGGATGGCGAAAAAATTTTCTTTCTGAATATACCATCCAAATAATTTTTACGGCTTCCAATGGGATCAGACAGGGGGGAAAATTTTTAGTCCGATCCATTTCCGCCCTTGGATGGCGATTCTCGCCCATATAGTGCCGACGAGTAAAAAAAAATTGATCTATTTTGGAAATTTTTATCTCGCTTAGTGGCTGATATATTAGTTTGAGTTTTGAATATGTTTTTAAGCCATTCTTTCCCTTTCGACCTGTCTAGACCGCGGAAGGGTATGTTTTCAGAGAAAAAAGTTATGAATTTTCTAGTACTACCCTGCACGCGACAATTCCACCCCTACTGACTGACGCACAAATAAAATACTTCTAGACTTTTAAATAAAAAACTAATCATTTTTTCGACATCTACGTACCGAACTTAGTATATAAGAATATTTTGAAGATATTTCGTGAGATGAAATGTATGCTTTTTTTCTGATTTTTCGTCATTTTTGTTATGTTCGGTTCGAAGTAGTTTAACATATTTAAATTTGTCCCGTTTCCCGGTGAAATATATGTTATTTTATACGAAATTTTCCTGGCTATCCGAATCCGCCGAGCAATATACCGTACGAGGTGTCCCTGAATTTTGACGAGCATTTTTTCGGACCCTTGTATTTTCCTTCCAACCTTGGATGGCGAATTGAATATACCATCCAAATAATTTTTACGGAGGTCATTGCACGCTGCTCAGGTCTGATGATGTTCTTACAGGGCGAAACATGCAAACGATAAAACATAATTTTTTTTAGTAATTCGTACCAAAATAATATTGTAAACATAATTTGCAAAAAACTATAGTTACGATTCCTAATAAAATTAGTAAAATCAAGTAAATACTAAACTATATTGTAAATTTTGCAACGATTGCATGTGCACGGAACAAACAATATAGTAAAATTATTTTAGTAAGATTTTATTGTATGATTTCCTATAAAATATTGTGTTAATTACAATTTTCATTAATTAATTCGTACCAAGGAATTGTAGATACACATAATTTCTAAAAAAGTATAGTTAATTTCTAATAATTTTAGTAAAATCAAGTAATTATATTGTAAATTTTAACAACGAATGTATAGTGAAAATAATTTATTTGTAACTCCAGTAGTTCAATATTTTAAAATGTATAGTACATTTCACTGACTATTATTTCAGTATACAGATATTGTTTTTGCCTAAGGAGTATAAAAATCATAATGGCACGGCCAAATAGTATATTAAGAAACAAGTTTCATAAGACATTATCGTAGAGCACGCGTTTAATTTAGAAAACGACCCGCGAAGCGGGGAGTTTTCTAAAGTACAAGTGCTCTAATTGTCTTATGAACCGTGTATTTTATAATACTTTTTCTATTTGGGCCTTTAAAGTCTGAAAAATTTAGTAGATTTTTTCCATTTGAATTAATATTTTCTTTTTGGGTTGGTAATACTTTTACAATTTCATAAAATGTTACAAGTATCAAATATGCCATGATACAAACAATTGAACGCAACAGAGCTTCTTCCCATCCGTCATAATTAAAAATAAATATATTATTAAAGTTAATAAGAATGAGTCAGGAAGAAAGTTGTACTCTGCCAGACATACGAGAAATTGAAGAAAATGATCTAGAAAAACTTTTAAAAAGAATATGCAAATCTTTGAGTTATGGTGCGAGCAGAAGAAAGTTCAAAATATTGAACAAAATAATAAATAATACTATTGAACAAAATATTGTGTCGACACAGAATCTGACAGGAATAACAATTAATGCCCAGGAAATGTCTACAGTAACTATAAATATGTATATATAAAGTAATATGTATAATACTATATTGAATTGAAAATAAAAATAGTACTTTATTGAATAAAACTTTAGAAATAGAGCATAAAGTGGAAGATATTTATTTCTATTATTTTAGGTTATGTTGTTTTATAGTTGTGACTAGAAATTAGTTGACGGACACCGTCAGCATGTTATATATTTCCGCGTATAGGTATTTCAGATACATATCTAGTCAACATGATCTATTTGCAAGGTTAAAGGTTAGTATTTTAAAGTTTTCTATAAAAATTTTTTGTCGAATCCTTAATGCCTAGAAAACTAATTTCAACGAAATCGAAGTAAGCCTAAAATTCGAACCCTACTTGCTGCCAACATAAAAAAATTAAATTTCAGATTCATAAAGTGGCAGGTTATTCATTTTTTTTTGCATTTTATAATGTAGCTAATCCAGAACAAACCCAAATAGAAAAAAACGTTTTTCGCCCGCATCTGTACATGAAATTCATGTAAATTCTCTATTACGCTTTTAGAATGTGTACTAAATATAAAATAGTACGGGGTTATCGACTTATACTCTTAACACAGGTGGGAGGCAAATATTTTTATAGTTTCGCTATAAATAATCCTCTCGAAGCTGTCAATTTTCGTCAATTACTACCGTTAAGATATAAATTGGGTTATATTGCCGATATATTTCCACTACGGTTTCAATAATCAGCAGTGACGCTTATATTGTGATATATGTATATGGAAGACAAGTCCTCGGTTACGCGTGCCCTCATACTAATTTGTAACTCATAAATAAGATAAAAGTGTCACATGCATATTTCGCAGTTAAATATGCAAAATTATTGGTACACTCGGTAGTTTATCATCGGAAATAGAATTGTTCGATATTTTTTAACGTACATTTTAATATTTGGAATATACATATTACATGGTGTCCCAAAACACTATACTTTTATACAGGGTGTTACGGAAATGACGTATTATATTTAAACCGGCAATTCCTGAGATGAAAACAAATTGAAGAAAAATATCCAAAAACGGTGCTTTAATTTAATATGCACCTGTACATGACCTTATGTCAAACCAAAAATTACCACGTGGTGCCCCTGTTCGGAAGGTAAACACAGCAACATATGGCAGTGAATCTTGAACAGTGTTGTCATATCTTCAGGGTAAACTCTTTAGAAAGTCAATAACCGTTTGACAGATTTCAAGTTGTTTATTTTTCAGGGTACATTATTATAAACTTTTACGTTCAGTTCGCTGGGAAACAATCTCTGATTTATAAACTTGAACTGTCTCGAACGAACCGCCGCGGAGTTTATAAATGGTCAGGTATGTTCTCATTTGTTCAATTTGAACGACACCCGTCAGATCTGGATAACTTAAAAGTTTATAAATGCCACTTACCCTTCAGAAAAAAAAATGCAATTTTATATACCTTTTCGGACTTATTTAAAATCAACTTAATTTATAAAAAACACCAAGTACTCACATCACAAAATCACATTAGTTTTCGCGTCACAACACATCTAAGTACCATTCAATCTGAATTAGTATTTTAAACTGTGTAGACAAAAACACGCCTTTATTGTCTGGGAAATAATGTATTTAACATCTAAAAATTTTAAAAATAAATAACACGTTGGTTCTCTCGATCGATATCGGCCGGCTTCTTTAAACAGCTGATTGTGGACAATCGGGCTAATATTTACACATATAGCGTTGCTACTTTCGATGTTTTATAACCGACTATCATAAATTGCCGAATTTCCTTCTATAATATTACTTTCCTGTATAATTATAGTCTCGGAAATGGCAACCGCGCTGGCTCTAGTAGCGGAGAGTTCTCGGAAAGAATGTCCGACTGGTCCGAAGGTGGACTATACCATTTATTTCAAAGGGTAGATCCTGTCAATTGTTAACATAATTGTTCATTTTATCTTTAGTAAAGGGTTAATGGCCCATAGAAATTAGCGTTTTTATTATTTCTATTGCGAAATGATTAAGTGCTCTTGTTCTATGTGTGTTATTGTAAAGTGTAATTATGCGTTAGTGTTGGGGTTTAGTGATAAGCTTATTATGCACTCCCACACTATCATCAGGACGCGTGATGAGCATAAAGTTTTTCCCATAGAAAAAGAACTGAAAGTGTCTGTGCCTGGATTCCTTAATCGCATCCTGGATTTACTTTCTAAGTAAGCTAAATAATTATTTTTATAAGAAACTAAAGTTTTACACTTTTAAACAGTTTGGCAACATTGTGCCTGAACATCTGTTGATTACCCCGCTGGGCAATGTAATATGTTCATTTATGAATGCGCCGAGGAGTTGTGTGTGGGTTTAGGGGTGAACTACCCCACTTTTTAAACGTTCGATTTAAAAAAAAATATGTAGCGCTTCTCTAGGACACCCCAGGAGTCACCCATTTAAATATAATACGTCATTTCCATAACACCCTGTATTATATCCGAGAGTCGGTTTGATAAGAGAGCTGAAATTTGGCTCTCGGCGATTTAAATGGTTAGTGATACAGTTAAGGCTTTTATTGCGGTCACATTCTATCTATTTTTTATGAATTTTAATAGCGCCAGGTTGTCATTAACTTGCGGTATGCTGCACCTTCGAAAGAGCGTGGGCTCGAAGGTCCAACCTAACGCGTAATATAGTTTGTTTAGATTTTGCATAAACTAATATAAAATTAAGCTAAAAAAATATTATAGCCTTTAACAACCTTAAGAATTACATGTTAAGTGAGTTATCTGAAATATCTTCATACAAAAGCGGACGATGTAAAAATTAGGTAAATAATGATTTGTTTTCTCAAATTTTAATGCTGTTCTCTTGGATAACTAACATAAAAAACGTACTCTTAGTGTGTGTCCACAACGGCGCACCGCCCTTCGCACTTAGACTGGCCCCATAGCACCGTACAGCCTCGCTTGAGCTTCGCACAGTAGTCCCTCGACATCGAGATATAAACATGGACTGTGCATATATGAGAATGCATACAGATACTTTTGTTTATATCGTTACTTGGATTTTATGTAGGACAACACTATTTAAAATAACAATTAAAATGTAAAAAATTATTCCAGCATACGTTATTTTTTTCTAATTAATTAATTACGACCCTGTTTAAACATATTTTTTAATGTGACATCCTGTATATTAACTGATTTTCCAATTTCACGTCAAATTCTGAACATATACCACTTGGTTATATTAGCGTCTAAAATAATATCTTCTTCATCGGAAGAAGATGACAACGCACAGTCCATGTTTATATCTCGATGTCGAGAGACAAACTGATCGACAGGCAAGGCAATGAGCTAGGCTCGGTGCGCCGTTGTGGCCATAAACTTACACCGCCGTAAATAATGGGAGAGGGTGGAGTTGGAAGCGGGAATTTGCCTCCAAATGGGAAACCGTAAAGTGAATGTGGCCATACCAGTACCCCTCGCCCCCAGGAAACCTTATGGAAACCGTAAAATGAAACAAGCGAAGGTGGCTATACCAGGACCACCTACCCAGGAAACAAAAGTATCTACGGCACTGTGCTCTTATTCCCATTAACTTCCCGGTAAGAAAATACTTGCAGAAAAATTTATACCATCAAAATAATGGAACTGTAAGACACTATTATTCGCCTAATTGCTTAATGATTTTATTTCTGCTTTTTTCTGAATGAGATACAAGCCTTAAAAATTAAATTTGTCCCCGTATCGGGCTTACGTTTATATTCATTCACGTTCTTTAGTAAACGTAACTTAATATATATAATTTTCCATAAATGACTTAACATAAATTTACAATTATAATGATCCGTGAATACCTATGAATGTACACAGATTTTAATAAGGATAAATCGTTTACGAGAAAAATTGTTTTGCGTCCGATCATTGTCTATTTCTAGGATTTTTAATGCCGGACAATGTCAAAGAACGAGCCAAAGTAACTGCTTTTAGCATAAATCGTTAGTAACTAGCAAGACGGCCACGAAAAAACCTTTCAAATTCCGAGGATCGATCGATCCAATTAATAATTCTATGTTCTTTACCGAGATCAGATAGCCCCCCCCCCAAAAAAAAAAAACAAAAAAAAAAGAAATAAAACATAAAAACAATTATTCTATCCTTCTCCTGGGAAGGGGTCAAGCGGCAGTTTTAGGGGGTGCCTTTGCCCTACTATAACTATAAAACAACATAACCTAAAAATAATAGTAATATCTTCCAGTTTATGCTCTATTTCTGAAGTTTAATTCAATAAAGTACTATTTTTATCCTTAATTCAATATAGTATTATACATATTACTTTATATATACATATTTATAGTTAATGTAGACATTTCCTGGGCATTAATTGTCATTCCTGTCAGATTCTGTGTCCGATACAATGTTTTGTTCAATAGTATTATTTATTATTTTGTTCAATATTTTGAACTTCTGAACTTTGAACTGCTCGCACCATAACTCAACGTTTTGCATATGCTTTTTAAAAGTTTTTCTAGATTATTTTCCGCAATTTCTCGTATTTCTGACGGAGTACAACTTTCTTCCCGACTCATTTTTATTAACTTTAATAATATATTTATTTTTAATTATGACGAATGGGAAGAAGCTTTGTTGTGTTCAATTGTTTCGATCATGGCATATTTGATACTTGTAACATTTTATTAAATTGCAAAAGTATTGCCAACCCAAAAAGAAAATATTAAATCAAATGGAAAAAATCTACTATATTTTTTAAAGTTTTTCGGACTTTAAAGACCCGAATAGAAAAAGTATTATAAAATACATGGTTCATAAGACAATTAGAGCACTTGTACTTTAGAAAACTCCCCGCTTCGCGGGTCGTGTTCTAAATTAAACGCGTGCTCTAACATAATGTCTTATGAAACTTGTATCTTAATATACTATTTAATAAAACCATCAGGAGTCCTTGGAAACTACTAACCAAAAAATAATAAATTATATGTTATCATTGGAAAGAGACTTAAACTGCCTTTAAAATGATATGCTATTTGACCTCACGTCCCATTTAAGATTTTAAGGGTAACATCTATACCCCTCCCAAAGGGTTTGTTCGAGGGCTGCAAATATTCTACAGAAACGTAACCCTGCACAATAGAAATGACGTGTCTGTTCTATGTTTAATATTATATACTCGGGAAGTTCTCAAATTGACATATTGTGTTAATTACCTGCTTCTTTTTAATACTATTAGGGTCTATTGTATACTTTGAACTTACATAATGCTGTTTAAGTTGTAGCCCCCAAATAAAAATCTTACTTGTTTGTCACACAACAGCGCAACCTTTAAAACTGTTTTGATAACATTCCATGCGTACTTTTTAAACCGTTTTCTTCTGTCTTTTTGCACTATGTCGTCGCTCTTTCATAAATTTAGCGCACTTTTCTTTTTTTTTTCTTTCACCCGCGCCGCCGTCTATATTCACGAGTCTTATATATTGTGGCAAAGCCGCATCAACGTTTCAGACTAACCTATTCGCTCGCCGAGCTTCAGATAAACGTCTGTTCCTTGAGAACTGTTTATTTTTCAAACATGTGTACTTGTGTAGGTAAACATTTGTTGGTTTTTTAAATGAGTTTATTAAACATAATTATATAGAGTTCAAGTTGTAGGCCTAATAATAAAAATTTAAACGTTTTATAGCTCTTTGGCGAGGCGGTTTATTTGCCTAATTATTTATTTTTCCGGCCTCGTTTGTGACGGAAAAATAAATACTGTTAGCCAGTGGTGGTTCATACTCTCTAATTTTCAGAAATAGTCAAGAATAAGAACGAATACATATAGGTTATTCTTAAAAGCACAAAAAAATGCCGCGCTTCTTCTATGGAATATATTCTACCTCCCCCTGGCCGTTTCATTACTCTACGCAAGGGTTGGCAAATATCAGGATGTGTCCCAGTTCTATCCTTAGTTCTTTGACATTTTATAGCAGGATATACTAGCCCTGGCGCAGGATATTAGTGACTTTTCGATTGCCGTTAACGTAATCTCTTAATCGCAAGGCATATCGTCATATAGAAGAAAAGAAGCCCATGGCATTTTGGTCAGAGAAAGAATCATTTAATTACTGTTGGGAAAAACCGATGATTTTAATAATCGAGTACTTGATACTCGAGCGATTTTAATAATCGAGTGAATCGCTTGAAATTCCAATTCACCAAGCGATGACGTCACCGACTGCTCGACCGGCAGCCTAGCCATTTACATGTGATCAGGTAGGGTATTTAGCAGGCACGTAACTACGGGTGGGCACAGGTTTAGCTAAAAAATTGTAGTAGCCACCAAAAAAATTCCAGAAATTTATTTATTTGTGAATAATTAATTTTTACCACGTATCTCGATACCAACTGCAAAAAATCACCCCAATATGTATTTATTGTTCGGGTTTATGCTTGTGCTTCTTTAAAACAAAAAGTATTGCCAAGAGTTATTTTTCTTCGCATCTTTCTCAATCTAAGAGCATAAAATAAGTAGAAATTTAAAATAGCTTGTCAAATTCTTCCACTTTAAATTATCAGGTGCCCACTGTGTGCCCTTCAAAAATTTAGGCTTAGTTACGCGACTGGCAAAATAAGAAAATTTGGTTATTATTTTTTTAAATTCATGTTTATTGTTGTGTTAAAAGTTCCTGTTTGAATTTAAGAATGTTTACTTTTGGTTATCAAAAAATTTGTCGATACCTATGTTTTGTTAACTATTTTGCTCGTTTTCTTATTTTCCATTAACATTTTCTATAATGTATGTTATTTTTAAGAAGTCTTCTTGACTTTACTAATAAAAAGTTCCTGTTAAGATTTAAAAATGTTTACTATAAGATTACCAACGAATTTTTCTATATATTTTGTTAACCATTTTGTTCGTTTTGTTATTTTTCATTAACAATTTCTATTATTATCTTATTTTTGAGAAGTTTTCTCGAGTTTATTGTTAATAAAAATTTTAAAATTATATCCTTTAATTTTTAATATTTACAATCGGATACCTCAACTACGCCGCTGGCTAGCCAGTTAAACAAAACTTTACATGTCGTGATGACTCCGCTAAGGGATTCGGCATATTTTTTTATATGCACCTTCTCGTATATGTGCCTTTAAGAAAGACGTATGTCGTTTTACCTGCTCAGCGTCAAGCTCGAACGTCGCCAATCGGATGGCGCGGCGCGTAGAACGATGGTCGGGATCGGGAATCAAGTGACAGGCGATATATGTCGGTTTTTCGCCTGAATTTATAACTAGAGTATTTCCTATCGAGCGAAAAACTGTTCGAATATACGAGCAGTTTTTTAACTCGATCACACTACAGCGGTACATTTCCGTCGGCGTCAAGCGAAGCGCGGGTATCGAGTGAAAGATAATACGTGACGAGCGACGGTTTTCGCCCGAATAGATAACTCGAGCGGTTTTTTTAATAATCGAGCGATGTCGGTTATTTCAATAATCGAGTAATCAAGCGGTTTTTCGCTCGAGCGATCACAACACTACTGCTTTTAATGAAGCTCAGTTTTTCAGTTATGGCGGCCGTCAATAGTAATTTGCGTTTTAAAGGTTTCGCCGAGACTTGCAAAAACTCGCATTTAATAGGAACCCTTTATAGCTGCAAGGCCTTCATTAAAAGGCTTGTAAATATTGTTGTTTGTGGAGGTTTTGAGGTAAACTATACATGATTTATTATTGGGGAGTCTATTTTCTTTTGTGGTACAAGTCAAGGCGTAAATTGGTTGCTACAGTGTGTTTTCTCCGAAAGTACTGAAGAATATGACATTCTATCTTTAATAATAGCCCCAGAAAGTGGGACACCATATATTAAAATTATTACCTTACCCTTAATGAAGTTTATGTTAAATCATTTTATTTTAGAATATATCATTTTTGATTTGTTTTTCTTTAGATTTATAGAGAGGAGAAAAACAAGTTAATTTGTTATAATCTAAACCACTTGACACCTTGGCACGCTACGTAAAAATCGAAACGCAGACACCTTTCAATATTATCATCGCGCAATACAAGAGTATTTCTTTCTAATAATAACAGATCCAAAACCAATTTTCTAATAATATGCATGCCATCATCTTTTGTGCACGGGCTCGATGAAAGGTTCGAATTTACTTTATTTTTAGAAAAACATTTCCAAAAAATTATAATACCTGCAATTTTCATCTACAGGGTGTTCCCTAATGACGTGTTAATATTTCAAAGTGATTTCTGACAATAATGTGCACATACAGGGTGGTCACTTAGTGCGACAAAGCTCAATATCTCTTTTTCCGCTAGTGATAGCGAAAAACTTTTTCCACCAAAGTTATTAAGCGTTAAGAGGTGCAGCTTCCAAAATTATTTTCGACCATACACGGTGCTCCAAAAAGACGATATGATAAAAATTTTATATTTTTTAAATGGGACATTATTTATATTTTTACATATTTGAATTAACCGTAAAATTCTGTATATGGCACCGTAATTATTTGTACACATTTTTGCAACGTTGCCAAATAAATTGGAAAATTCCTAAAATTTGTGCGAAAACATGGTTCAATGAAATGTGTAATATTTCTTAACTTATAATAATTTGAAACAAAATATTTTTATGTCGGAAAGGGGAATGTTGACAGAAGTCCCCTATGATAACACATATCAATATTTTTGTACAGGTTATTTTCTATGGATATGCCAACATTACGAACTTGAAACCTGAGTTTCGTAAGTTTTTTAAATGAAACACCCTGTATATGATTACTTCATCTTGTAGATATTTTAATCCTTTCTAATTTTTATTAAGGTCTTTCTATGCCTACCTCTACCAATCTTGGTGGTATTTCAATTCTTATTTAAACTCGAGCAAAAATAATTGGATGTATTTTACCATTGTCCTTTTTCTAGTCACCGATGACAAAAAAAAGTTAAGAAATATTACATATTTCATTAAACCATGTTATTGCAGAAATTTTAGGAATTTTCCAATCTATTTGGCAACGTTGCAAAACTGCGTACAAATAATTACGGTGCTATGTACAGAATTTTACGGTGAATTCAAATATGTTAAAATATACATGGTGTCCATTTAAAAAATATAAAAATTTTATCATATCGCCCTTTTGGAGCACCCTGTAAGGTCGAAAATAATTTTAGTAGTTGCACCTCTTAACGCTTAATAACTTTCGTGGAAAAAGTTTCTCGCTATCCCTAGCGGTAAAAGAGATATTGAGCTTTGTCGCACTAATTGCGCAACCCTGTATATCCGCAACGGCTTAATTTTTTTGCTACATGTTGATAATTATTTTTCTAAATCGTTATTTCCTAATATCTCCGAAAGTACTTGAGATATTACTTTCAATTTTGGTATGTGTTATTAGGATATAAAACCGCATTATTTAGTTAGAAAAGTTAATCAATGGACCCACCAGTGGCGCCCCGGCAAACATGTCCTATGATACTTTTTACAATAAAAGTAGTACGCCACTGACATTTTTCCATGGCAATATTTTTTCTAATTAGCCCGGTCAATTCTACATAAAAACGGTATCTTGCATTTTTCTCGTCAGACGTACCGTTCTTGATTAAAACAATTAAATTCAAATGGAATTATTATTAACATTTTGATTTATAAAAATTTTGTGGAAATAATTGCCAGGCCCACTAAATAGGCACAATAATCGTTTCGATCCAGAATCCCACTTGGAGCTACGTTTTTCTACTTACCCAAGTACGATAATGCTAATTATAACCAAATACTACACAACAAACTCATTATTAAAAAAAAAAACAGTCACAAATAACAGCGCGTCGATCCCGTTTCACAAAATAATTATCCACGATCATCGCACGCTTTCACGAAAAATCTTCCTGAAATTTTATTTGGTTAGGACTCGCAGGAAGCCATGTTATCATCGCGGAAAATCGATAAGTACACGACAGCTGATTTTCAGCGGACTTTCAGGGATTTTTTCAGGCTTAATTGGATTGATGCTCTTTTGCTAATTAATTTAGCTAAATTTTCAACTTATGGGACATGAAAAATTAACAATTGTACGTAATTCACATTATAAATTGATAAAAAATCTTTTACTGGGGCGAATTTAATGTTAAGAAATCCCCAGCATCCGTTTTCTCTAAAAAAAAAATTAACATTGCACAGCTGGATATAGTCATGGCAGGACCTGTCCCGCTTAATTCGACCTAGAGCGACAAATAATAGAAATAAATACACAATGAACCAATGCCGCCCATCCGTATGTGGTTCAGCTTAGGACTCCTAAGCGACCTTCCTGATGTGTGTGTTTCCCAACAAATATAAACCTCAAAACGATTCATAAAAATAAAGCAGTGTCCAGAATTAAATAAATAATATTTTAAACGAATTTTGTTTGTAGAACGTAAAAGTGGGTCAACAACTGGGAACATTTTTATGTGCATATAAAACGTTTCGTCCACAAATGAAAATAACCATTAAAACCGGAAAATTCACATATAAAGCATAATGATATTTGTATAGCATAACAGCAGAATTTATTTCAGTTCTTCCTAGTTTTTGGGATAGGATGCCGTATTTATGTTAATAGTTTCCAAAAATTTCCAACCTAGTAACAAACTTTACGAAGTTACGACGATGCATTTTTTTAGCAAAGAAATTGATTGGATTGATCTCTGCTTTTTTATTTCACCCACAAGACTCCTGCTACACATATCGGCAGGAATCGTATACTGCGAAATACGGATATTTTAGATAACTTCGTCATGTAATGCTCTGTTATGTAGAGTTGATGCGAGATGGCGCCTTATGTATTAATTGATAATACAATATGTTATGTACACAGTTGTAATATAATACAAGTGCATTGCAGTAGCCGAAATAAATGAAGCGAAATATTTTTAAAAATTTATTTATTATGTAAAAACACTATAACCCTAGAATTATCTTACACAATTATTTTCAATAAACATCAAACTTTTAACAAAGATAAATGTCCATAGAAGAAAAAAAGCAGAATCCGTCAGAAAGATTTGGCAAATTTTTTTTTAGCATAAAACCAGACGATTTCTATTTTTTAATTGGATTTTTTTGTACTTTTTGCTCTGCAAATGGAATGTTGGTCACTTATTTCTAAACTAAAAGCTAACAGATTTGTTTATAAAACACAAAATGTGATTTTGTTTCCTTGGATACGAAGCTACATATAAGATAAAAAATGTAGAGATTTAGTTCGTTGTTCGAGTGTTTTTGTTTATTAAATATGTTTCCCTTTGTTCGTTGCCAGGGCTTTAAGGCTTAACGTGGGCTCCCAATATGACTTATAGCACTAAAATCCACCTGGCTCAGATCGATTTGTCAGTCTATATACGTAATGAATGGTATCCAAAGGAACAAAAAACTATAGGTAAATCTTAAAATTCAACTAGAACACACAAAAACCTTATAAAACTATAAACTACCGATATATTTTTGAAAAATTATACATTCTATATTTAACTATAATATTCTTCTTTAACATTTTTAAACAAAAAACAACAAAATGTTATAGATGAATAAAGGAAATATAAAGTGTAAAATTAAAATTAAAAAAGAAAGAAACAATTAGTTAATAATAACACAATCTAAGGCACACGTACACCAAAACTTAAACTAACAACTAATCCTAAAATTAATGCCCTTTTGGTTATTAAAATAATAGGGTACGAATGAATTTGGAATCATAACAATGAAATAATGAAACGGAATTTTAACCTGTACAAATAGAAGGCAATTATTTTTTTTTTTTTGGTTTTTTAATGGGGATTCTTATAAAAAAAACACACACAAAATAAAAAAATATTTTAAAATATTTGTTCTCGAATAAAAGAGCAAATATTTCAAAAAAGAGACAAACACAAAAATAATGAGTTAATATAAAAAATAAAACACACAAATAAAATTAAAACACAAATGAAAATCCAAATAAAAAGAAATCATACACGAACTGAAAAAAACTGAACGAAAACATTATACACAAACTTAATATTCTGCAGTTTTAATTCGGCAAACAAAAACTTAAATTCAACATAGGGATGTAACAAGAAACTTTAACAATTATATACACAAGCTGGCTTTATACGAAAGCTAAACGATATAATAACAAAAAGTAACAATGATATCTTTTAGATTTAGTACAAGGCCGGTAATATTTTAACCTATACACTATATTTTTGTGATATTTAACGCTGTGTGTTATGAAGATTATGTCGAATATTTTTTTTGGTCCTAGAAAGGGACAAATTGACAACAAATAAGGAAAACGCAATTGTAAGACCTTGTGAAATAAAACTACATAACAAGAAAACATAACAATACTATCATTTCGGTGTGAATGCTATTTTTCAAAATAATAAGTAATAAACATGCAGGAAAAAAAGAAAAGAAAACAAAAATAATAATTCAACATGCAAATTTTGTAAAAGAGAAATGAAACAACAAGAAAAGTAGAATATAATAATTTTGTTTGTAAAAAAACTAAAGGAAAGAAAGCAACAGAAAACAAAAATTAAAGTGGTCACATTTAAGAACGGAAAAACAGAATAAAAACATGAAAAAAAAAAACCAAACAATAAAAAAAACAGAATACAAGAATCAAAGGATTAAAAATGTAATTACAGGAAAACAGAACAAAATCTACATACATAAAACAATAATTATGATTAGTTTGTATATTATTTTTTTTAAAGAAAATACAGATAAACCCATACAAATAAAAAAAAAATAAAGCAAATAACGACAAAACAGAAAAAAATCTTTACTTCCTAAGTTATAGGAAAATAAAACAAAATACGTAGGAAAAGAAATTTTGTATGGAGCTGAATTTATTATTGTTAAAAGAAACAAAATAACAAACAAAGGTTTTTACTAAGGAAAATCCAAATGAAGGAGACAATACAATAATGTAAAAAAATTTAGAAAGAAAATTGTAAACAATAATAGTATGGAAATAAAAAAAGCAACAAAACAAAAACTCTCTGCATGTGGATATCATTTTTGACTTTACTCTAAATATGGGTTATTTTAAAAATAATGTATTAATCAGTAATGAAATGGAAACAACATAATATTTTTCGGAAGAAAAAGGGTATTAAAAATTTACCAACCAAGTTCAAAAACGGGATAACAGTGAAAACAATTTATTAAACTCGAAGATAACTAAATAATTCAATTAAAAAAGTAATATTTATTTGCGAAACTATGACCAGTTATTATTTAAATAAATTTGCGAAATCTTTATTCATTAAAATTATTGAAATTTAATTTAAACTAAAAGATAATGGACTATTACACTTAAGTTATCGAGATTTTAATTTTATATAAACAACATAAAAATTGACAAGAAATAAGAATCTATTTATTTTTGGCATTTTAAAACATACCAAACAAATTTCTTTAAACATACCGAAAAAACAAACGGGTACAACAACACAGCAAGTTTTTTTGGGCCAAACAGAAGCATTAAAAAAGGGTTGGAAATATAATTTGTAATCAACATTGTTTTTTTAATTGAATACGTACGGATGCAGTAATTTTTGCCAAAACATAACAAATAAGAAAATAACCAAAAAAGTTGTTTTGTTTAATTTTGCAAAATGTTTTTAGGGATTCTGAATTTAAAGCGGGGTGGCTAATGGTAATATTTATTCTCTTTGTGTTTGTAACAGTGAAGCGAACGATGTGGAAATTTATAACTAAATATTTTGATAAAACTCTTTGATTTTTATCAAATAACGTCGACCAATGGTAGGGTTAATAGTTTTTTATTAGGTAGGTACCGATAATTTTGGAGAAGTAATTTGAAAATAATCTGTTAATAATTATTGTTAAAAATTTCAAGTATTTGTTTATATTATTAATATGTTTATATTGATTTTGCAATGGGCTATTGTTTATTAATAAAGAAGTAATCAAACTAAACAATTTTCAGACTCTATAAGTAAACTAAAAAAAAAATATTTACTCAAGTACTGGGTTTCCGAATAGCAATAACACAAGAATAAAACAGATATTTAAAAGAAAATCATGCCAATGTAACAGAGAAGTAACAGAAACAGACAACTAAAAGTTAACAGATAAAAATAAAAACAGATAACTAGGGGTTTAACGGAAACAGGCAACCAGGGTTTTAACGAGAAACAGACAACTAAGGTGTTAATAAAAACAATTACTACAGTTTAAATAAAAACAAATAACGGCAGTAGCAACAAAAAACTACGATTTCTACTGAAATAGAAAAAACTACAGTTAGAGCTACGGTTTGAACAAAAACTTAAATTTAATAACTGCGATTATGATTGAAAACTACGTTTTAACAGAAACAACTACCGGCTTGAACCGAAAACTACGATTTCTACTGAAGTAGAAAAACGTACGATATAACTGGAACTGAAAACTGAAATTTAATAACTGTGGTTTTAACTGAAACAGATAGAAAACTACGGTTTAACAAAAACAACTATCGATTTGAACAAAAACAGACAACTAGGGTTTTAACAGAACAAATAACAACAGTTTAACGAAAACAGATATCTATGGTTTTAATAGAAACAAAATACTGTAGTAGCAACGGGAAACTACGATTTCTACTGAAATAAAAAAAACTACAGTTAGAGGTACAGTTTGAACAAAAACTTAAATTTAACAACTGTGGTTTTGGTTGAAACTGATAAAAAACTACGATTTAAGAAAACAACGGTTTGAACAGAAAACTACGGTGTCTACCTAAGTAGAAAAACCTGCGATATAACGAGAACGAAAACTGAAACTTATAACTGTAGTTTTAACTGAAACAGATAGAAAACTACGATTTAACAAAAACAACTCTCGATTTGAACAAAAACAGACAACTAGGGTTTTAACAGAACAAATAACAACGGTTTAACGAAAATAGATATCTATGGTTTTAACGGGAACAAACAACTATAGATTTTAACGGATATCAACACAGGGTCTTACGAGTGCGTTTATATATATGTATTTTCGGGCTTGTATAGCAACTAACCGTGATAACATAACTAATAGAAATAAACAAAGTGCAAAATATTGGGCGCTTGTAATTTTTGTGACTGAAAAAAGTCTATGAATTATTTGGAAATGTATAAAAATGGCTCGCTTGCAATTTTGGATAAATTTAAACTGTTGAAAAAATTATATTTTGCACTTCAATTACAAGTTAATTTAAATTAAATATAATTTTCCATATTTGCGTTATAAAAAATTGTCAAAAAAGACAACGAAATCATAAACAGCTTGTTCTTTTCAGATTATTTTTTGCTTACAACTTTTGATGTAAACAAAGTGATCTTGCCTTGTTTTCAAACAAGCCAATCAAATGAATGATATAAGAAATTAACCAAATTGTACCAATAAACATGGGGCTTTCTAGAATATATTACCATAGTTTTGTATTACATGCGTCATCTTCTCTCACTGTGGTTCTTGTATAAATATAAGGATCTGATTGGTTGCGAATTGTATTTATAGCCCAATCCCGTTCGTCTGGTAGACGGAAGACAAACATGTCGAATAAAATTCTTGATTTGGTTACTTCTCCTGGAATATTTTGTGTCCCATATCTGGAACAAGAGGAAAGTAAAGTAAAAACAACTTTAAAATCAGTTGAGATTGCATTTCAACGTGACCTAGTTAACCTGCCTAAATCGCATAAAATAAATTTTATGTCAAGACGTCAACCTTAAACGAGGCTTGAATTTACTAAAATTACCTCTAACAAACTCTAGGAAAGTTAAATTTAATTTAGGATGGAAGGCCTCAAAAAAATGTTAGTTTATATTAAGCCGGCAAACTTTAATATACAAAAATCGCGATTTAAGTTTCAGGCGCCTTCAAAGGTTAAAAATATCGACTTTATGCGAAATGAAAATTCTTTTTCATTTAAGAGTATTTTTATTCCTGTTTTCTGCAATAAGGGCGAGGATATTAAACTGGATTCGCTCATAGTTGGTGAGCCCGAAAAGAAAAGCTACCCAGTGCGTGTCATAAAAGGAGGAAAAATAATTAGTTGTCACGTGTTTAGACGACTAAAAAATAACATTTTTATTCAACGTAATTCAATAATTATACTTAGTGTTTGGAAAAACCGATGATTTTAATAATCGAGTACTTGATACTCGAGCGATTTTAATAATCGAGTGAATTGAATCGCTTGAAATTTCAATTCACCAAGCGATGACGTCACCGACTGCTCGACCGGCAGCCTAGCCGTTTACATGTGATCAGGTAGGGTATTTAGCAGGCACGTAACTACGGTTTAGCTAAAAAATTGTAGTAGCCACCAAAAAAATTCCAAAAATTTATTTATTTGTTACCACGCGTCTCGATACCAAACGATACAAAACTGCAAAAAATCACCCCAATATGTATTTATTGTTCGGGTTTATTCTTGTGCATTTTTAAAACAAAAAGTATTAGCAAGAGTTATTTTTCTTCACATCTTTCTCAATCTACGAGCATAAAATAACTAGATATTTAAAATGGCTTGTCAAATTCTTTGACTTTAAATTATCAGGTGCCCACTGTGTGCCCTTCAAAAATGTAGGCTTAGTTACGCGACTGGCAAAGTAAGAAAATAGGTGATTATTTTTTTAAGTTCATGTTTATAGTTACCTAAAAGTTCCTGTTTAAATTTAAGAATGTTTACTTTTGGTTACCAAAAAAATTGTCGATACCTATGTTTTGTTAACTATTTTACTCGTTTTCTTATTTACCATTAACATTTTCTATAATGTATGTTATTTTTAATAAGCCTTCTTGAGTTTAATAATAAAAAGTTCCTGTTTAGATTTAAAAATGTTTACTATAAGATTACCAACGAATTTTTCTATATATTTTGGTAACCATTTTGTTCGTTTTGTTATTTTTATTTACAATTTCTATTATTATGTTATTTTTTAGAAGTTTTCTCGAGTTTATAGTAAATAAAAATTTAAAAATTATATTCTTTAATTTTTTAATATTTACAATCGGAGACCTAAACTACGCCGCTGGCTAGCCAGTTAAAACAAAAATTTACAAAACCCATGTCGCGATGACTCCGCTAAGGGATTTGGCATACTGTTTTATATGCACCTTCTCGTTTATATGCCTTTAAGAAAGACGTATGTCGTGTACCTGCTCAGCTTTAAACTCGAACGTCGCCAATCGGATGGCGCGGCGGCTAGACCGAAGCTCGTCTATCAAGTGACAGGCGATATTTTTCGGTTTTTCGCCTAAATTTATAACTAGAGTATTTCCTATCGAGCGAAAAACTGTTCGAATATACGAGCAGTTTTTTTAACTCGATCACACTACAGCGGTACATTTCCGCTGGCGTCAAGCGAAGCTCGGATATCGAGTGAAAGATAATAATTGACGAGCGACGGTTTTCGCCTGAATAGATAACTCGATCGGTTTTGTTAATAATCGAGCGATGTCGGTTATTTCAATAATCGAGTGATCAAGCGGTTTTTCGCTCGAGCGCTCACAACACTGATTATACTTTTACACATATTTAACCCCTAATTAGATAGATATGAGGATATTCGTCTCCGCCCCTTAAAAATATGGATGTCGAGGATGGCCATTTGGGTTTGTGGCAAATAATATCAGAATAAATCCGTAAAACCCATTACAACAATTATTTTTATTTAATATTTAATTTTTTATTATTACTCCACAAGAATCTATGGCAAAAGAAAGTTTTGTAAAATGAGACATCGCCTTCAAATAATTGAAAAAATGAAAATAAAAGTACTTCGGAATCATAAAGAATAATATTGCTTTGTATAGAACTTTGAGAAGTAAACTTCTTATCCCTTTGTGCTTAGATATTTTTAAAAATTCAGTGCTTTTCCTTTGTCATTAGAATTTAAAAGAGAGATTTTACCGTAAAAACTAACAAAGGTTTGTCCCAAAGAACGAAATAACGTCTTAATGTTTCGCTTTATATATGTAACCTTTAACTAGCTTTGTTGTAGTTTTTCTATTTGAAGGGATTATAACTTTTTGATCGTATTAAATATTGAAAAATTTAATTCAAAAAATGTTCTCTCCTAAATATTCTGGTTTATACAGGGTGTCCCATAACTAATGGTACACAGGAAAACTACAGATTCCTTGGGTAAAAATATTGCGATTTGGCCATACTTAGTTTAGTCCAATAGCTGGTAATAACCGAGATACAGGGTGTCCAAGTAAAAATTTAATTTTCAATTTTCCTAAATAACTTATTTCTGAATCAATATTTTTGCACAAAATTTTGTGACTAGGGTTTTTTTGGGGAAAGGAATTTGAATTTGTTAATAATTTTGATGTAGATTGTAGGGGGCGCTCTCTGTGGTACTCTGGATACATAAAAATAAGTGTAACTTTTTTGGGCCTTAGTATAATTATTATGTTTTTATTAAAAATATCAATTTTTCCATTATTTTTAAGCAATACAGGTATACCTTGTAAATGTCGCTCCGACTAACCGTTTTCGAGATATTTTCAATTACAATTTCTAATGCGCCTGTTTAAATTTTGATTTGTAAATGTGAAATTTGTCACAGTAGGCTTTGGTAAAAATAAATACAATGAAAGCACTTTGAAACCTCATTTCTATCAAAGTTTATTTTCATTTGTCAGCATTGTGGGTGTTTTTAAGGAGTTTTTGAAGATACTGTTATCAAAAATTAAACTAAAAATGTTCCACTATTACGTTTTGGACGCAAGGATCCTGTTTCACCCAGTCTGTCTTATAGGCTTCTAAAAAATTTAAAATCTGGCTGCCTTCTATTTGGATACATTTCCAAATACCGCCGATGTGCCCCGCGTCTGTTAAAATTTTCTTGTGCGTATAAACATACCATGTCTCGCATTTCTCCGTTAGAAAACAGTTATGTCGCGGCATTTTTAGTTTAATCATTGATAACAGTATCTTCAAAAACTCCTTAAACACACCCATAAAGCTGACAAATGAAAATAAAGTTTGACAGAAATGAGGTTTCAAAGTGCTTTCATTGTATTTGTTTTTACCAAAGCCTACTCTAACAAATTTCACATTTACAAATCAAAATTTAAACGGGCGCATTAGAAATTGTAATTGAAAATATCTCGTAAACGGTTAGTCGGAGCGACATTTACAAGGTATAGCTTTATTGCTTAAAAATGACGGAAAAACTGATATCTTTAATAAAAACATAATTATACTAAGGCACAAAAAAGTTACATTTCTTTTTATGCATCCAGAGTACCACAGAGAGCGCCCCCTATAATCTACATCAAAATTATTAACAAATTCAAATTCCTTTCCCCAAACAAACCCTAGTCACAAAATTTTATGCAAAAATATTGATTCAGAAATAAGTTATTTCGGAAAATTGAAAACTAAATTTTTACTTGGACACCCTGTATCTCGGTTATTACCAGCTATTGAACTATACTAAGTATGGCCAAATCGCAGTATTTTTGCCCAAGGAATCTGCAGTTTTCCTGTGTACCATTAGTTATGGGACACCTTGTATAGTCTTGGTTATTTTCTTTTCATTCAAAACATTATTTTATGACTTCACGCAATAAACAAATCCCAATCTCCACCTTTAGAGACTGAAGTGCATAGCTTGTACAGCTATCTCAGAGTGCAAGCTGAAATTGCTTGAAAAATTTTACACCTCTATAAAATTTAGCTTCTCCAAAAATAAATAAAATTGAAGGCGTTCTCATATCGTCTATATTCAAAAAATTCAAGCTCTTTCAAGTTAAGTCGAGTGAAAATTACATACAGTACAGTACAGGGTGCCCTAGATTAGATATTTGATCAAAACTGAATTTTTACGATGGAAAAAAATAATTCTTACCTTTACAACACACAGCTGCAATTTCATCTGTCTATATACATAAAAAACATCTTCCAGCCAAACAAAAATTCAACAAACAGGCCACATAACTAAACAAAAACTTAACTTTCGAAACTTAACAACTCAACAAGATACGACTGTCATCAGGGCGGCCCAATTTTAGGGCGCACCCTGTATAGGAACGTGCACTATATATTTCTAAACAACCATTGAAGTTGTCGGCACGAAATATTTTTCTCTAATACGATTTTTAAATTTTCCGTCCGGGTTTTTATACAGACTCAACCCCTAGTGACTTTACTGTGAAGGTATGAGAAAGTTCGTCCCCACCCGATATAATAATTGAACGTAATAGGGCGTCAAGTAAAGGACAGAACGGATAAGGGCTAAGAGGGCAAAGGGATTTCAGTTAAAGACACCTTTGAATTTGTTTTGCGAAGGGATAAGGGGTCTTGAAGAAGGGTGGACCGTGAGAATGGCGCTTTATCTTGACGGTAATGTTTGTTAGTTGATAAGACAGATGTTTGCGTTGTAGAAATGTTGTCCTTGTAAAAATATTTTTAAATTTAAGAGGGCAACTGGCAACTGGACTGGACTGTGGTAAAATTATTTTGGTAAAGATTTTATTGTAAAAATTTCTATAACGGGAAAAAATTAATGTTAGCCAGGTTTATTGTCATGTAACTTTTTTTATTGTTGTCCGATCGTGGTGAAATTTTGAGCAAACTGTAGACTTGTGTCTTGGGATGACAACCTGAATTTTAGTTTTCAAAAAATCTGATATCTTGATCATTATACAGGGAGAAACAAAAGTTACTTTTTACCCTGAATTTCCTAACTCCCTGTGGAAAAATTGAGCGGTAAAATTTTGCGGAATTATATTTTGTTTTGAAGCGTGATCTTTTGTTAACACAATGTTTTTTAGTTCACGTCATTAACTGCTTTGTAAATGAAGATACAAATTTTTAAAAAGAGTATTGCATTTTTTCAATTTTATTCACAATTCAGAACATTACATTATTTTATGGAGTAGCATAAACAAATATCCAAAAATTAATAGCGAAAATTGCCACCTCATGTGCTTATCACTTCTACCATGTGACTAGGCATGCTCCAATATATACGGGCTATTAATTTTTGGATATTTGTTTATGCTACTCGATAAAACCATGTGATGATGACAAAAACTATATAACTATATTTAATACTAAATATTTTTGTACTGTTTACTTAGGTTAAAATTTTGTTATAGTTTAATGGAAATGATAGTTATTCCAGTCACATACAGAGCCATAAATGGACCCCCTTTTGCAATAAGGAACCAACTGAAAAAACCAAAAAAGGCAGAAAAACGGAAAAGAACTGTCTTTAAAAAAAATTGGTAGTTTGAATATAAGAAGCTGTAAGTTGTTGCTTAACTGGTATTTATGATCAAAAATATTAAATGTAGTTCCTCATCTTAAAAAAATATTTTTTTGTCGTATATTCTTAAAGAAAAATCACTTGGTTCTTCTTTGAAAAATGCAATTTATTGTAAAAGAAAAACGCATAACGGAAACACAATGAAAAGCACGACATAAAAACAAAACAAATGTGTTATTAATCTTTTATTATAAAATTTGGTTTTCAAAATCAATCAATCAATATCTCCATTGAAGCCCTCAGTATCTTCCTGTAGGGTGTCATCGCCCATAAGGTTACTATAAAAATGTTGATCCGCAGCGGGAATCAGGTCCATGTAAGATTTTATATCGTTCAGTTTAGGTGTTGGTATTGCTTTACTTTGAGCCACTCTTCTAAGCTATTATAAAATACTACGCCTAAAGTTGGTATCCATCCCTTTCCTTATTTAATGTTTATCCAGTTTATGTCGTTCTCGCCGACTCACATCTTCGCAGACAGCATGAAGTATCACACCTCAACAAAGACCTGGAAGAAATTTTGGCTTAGGGTGACAGTAACCAAGTCGACTTTAACGCTAAAAAAACCCAGGCAGCAGTTTTCTCTAAAAAGGTTAACATTACAGAACCGGATATAGGCATGGCCGGATACGCAATCCCACTGGCTTTATCTATTAATTTTCTGGGCGTAACCACGTTTGGCAATCGTCTAGATAGCTTCTCAGAAACTTGGTGTACTCTTCCGAACCAGAAAGTTGTACACACCTCAACAACTTTTGATCCTATACAAAACCCAGATTCGACCATCACTAGAGTACTGCTCTCATGTCTGGAGCTCTGCACCCAAACATACTCTTCGGCTACTGGATTCTATCGAAAGGAGGGCCATTCGTCTGATTAGAGACCACGAGCTGACGAAGAACCTCGACAGCCTAGAACATCGAAGGCAGGTTGGGGATTTGACTCTCTTTTACAGATATTTTCATGGAAGGTGCTCTGCTGACCTTGGCCTCTTAATTCCGCCCAGAGCAGCGAATAGCAGAAATACACGACGAACCACTGCCGCCCATCCATATGTGGTTAAGCTTAGTACCTCGCGAACTTCACTATTTAAGAATACTTTCATCTGGAGGACTTCATCCTTATGGAACGACCTTCCCGAGGTCGTTTTTTCCAACGAATATAACCTCCAACGATTCAAAACCAACGTGAATCGCTTTTTGCGCACACGCACCACTCCCTGAGTGCCCTAAGGGATTTTTTCTATAGTGCTTGTGTTTGATCGTAAAAAAAAATAACTCGCACTACCTGGTACTTTATTGCAAAACTTGAATACAGGTTTATCTAATTTTCAATTAGGTCATATTCCTCACAAATGGCGTCCATAGGTATTTTGAGACGGATCTTAATTGTACCACCTTTTTGTGATTCTAAAGAACCAGCTAACTCATTATAGCAAAAATTGTTAGTTGGTTCCTTATTGCAAAAGGGGATCCAAATTATGGTGAGTTTTAGTACTTTTATAGTAAATTCTTCTTCCCGTGTAACCATTTCGAAAGAAAACCGGAGCAAGCTAAACAAACAGTAAGGATGCCAAGAACGGGCCTTTTCTATCAGAACCGTAATAATTTAGACAGACAGAAGCTTAAATCTCGTTTTTCTAACAAAGTAATTTAATTTCTCTTTCCATTAGAGACATTGCGACCCAGAGTTCATTTAAAACTTCATTTCACTAATCCCTACAGAGTCAGAGTCATAAATTATTTTAATTCGTAATACTATTTTCTGATTGCTTATAAATGGAATCGCAATTTGCTTAATATTGTTTGCATACATTTTGCCAAGGAATTTATATAGTTTCTTAATGTATTTTTAAACTAAAATGTACTTATCGATGTCTAAGGTATAATAATTGTAATACGTTCCCCGACGATAAATTCCGTATCAAAACAATTTTAGTCAGGTAACTTTTAAAATTTTTTTACGATCTTGGGGACAGTGTAGACTCTTGTATATTAGTTAGAGAGACGGTGACAATAGGGGGTCCTTGATGTGTGGTTTTTTGTGGAGATTAGGTCCTCCTCTACAACTTTTATATCTGATGAAATGCCGTAGAGCGTTGCTGAGAGGCGCTGTATCGCTTTAGATAGGAAATTCTCAATAAATTCAAAATTATATCGAGCCATGTCTGAAAATGAATTTACAGCATCTGCGTGACCCCCAAAGTCACGGGAAACACATTTTCTGACAAGTCAACCCTTGCATACACTTTTCCGAGCGTGTCAAAGAAATTTAATGGAATAATTATAAAGTCTCAAGTGACATGGGTCCAAGTGGGCTTAATCGATTTGTATTCCCATGGAGATGAGTCGTAAACAATTTTCTGATAAAAAGAATATTGCGAAAGTGCGGTATTTTTTCTCAAAATTTTTTTTATTAAAAGTCTGGTTTATTCTGCTATATTTTCTAAAATATTCCCCTTGGAGAATTATTTCTAGGTTTATTTAACTGAATCCTTAAAGCTCAGAAAATAATAATTATAATTTTAAATTGCTTCGGGATTACCTTTAAAGTTCGTATAGATCCTGTTACTGAATCTATAAAACGTTCCTTAATCTTTTAGCCGATTCAGGCTCCGACGAGGTATACGCACGTGCCAAAATGGCCAGCTGTTCCAGCCCAAAGAAACCGAAAACATAATAGAACTGAGACGAAACCTATAAGAATAAGATCAGAAGGTTCAATGGATTTTCTAAAACAAATGCCCAAGGACCGTTCTAACTTTAAATAAATGATGTAAAGCCTGTGCCTAAGTCAAATAAATGTCCTGGGCCAGTGGCGTGGCCGAGTAAAATTTTCTCCCGAATTACGTAGAGGCGTATAATACTGAGAAATCAACACAAATTATGAGCAATATAATTGTTGCTAAATCAAAGCTCTGGCGGGAACCTATGCAATAGAAAATGCGCTCGAAGAGTGTATGTAAATGTTGAGAAGAACCCCAAAAACACAGTATTAAACTGTCATAATTTCAAATCATTGCGTAGCGTAGGGTACGAAATTCGAAATGAAAATTATACTGAAAAAAATAACGTTTTTCCTTCTAAAGCTCACACATCTCATCTTTCTCTTTGAATGCACCAACATCGGCTGCCGACGCACATCTTAGCAGACAGCATGAATTATCACGCCTCAACAAAGACCTGGAAGAATTTTTGGCTTGGGGTAACAGTAACCAAGTCGAATTTAACGCGAAAAAACCCAGGCAGCAGTTTTCTCTAAAAAGTTAACATTACAGAACCGCATATAGTCATGGGCGGACACGCAATCCCACTGGCTTCATCTATTAATTTGCTGGGATGAAATATGTCTTGGCATATCCACGTTGTGGCAATCGCCAAGATAGCTTCTCAGAAACTTGGTGCACTCTTCCGGACCAGAAAGTTGTGCACACCTCAACAACTTTTGACACTATACAAAGCCCAGATTCGACCATCACTAGAGTACTGCTCTCATGTCTGGAGCTCTGCACCCAAAGATACTCTTCGGCTACTGGATTCCATCGAAAGGAGGGCCATTCGTCTGATTGGAGACCACGAGCTGACGAAGAACCTCGACAGCCTAGAACATCGAAGACAGGTTGGGGATCTGACCCTCTTCTACAGATATTTTCATGGGAAGTGCTCGGCTGACCTTGCCCTCTTAATTCCGCCCAGAGCGGCGAATAGCAGAAATACGCGACGAACCACTGCCGCCCATCCATATGTGGTTTAGCTTAGTACTCCCCGAACTTCATTATTTAAGAATTCTTTCATCTGGAGTACTTCATCCTTATGGAACGATCTTCCCGGGGTCGTCTTTCCCCCAAAAAATCCCGATACGCGAGCTCCTGACCATCTCTGCGACGTAATTCAAAAGATTAAGAAGCAGCTGTGCTATTGCTAAAGATAAATCGTCGATGAAAGAAAAGGGCCGTTCGAAAGGGAATCCCTGCTGTGTTTTTCTTGACAAGTGAACTGTATCGCGCGGTTTCCGAATACAATGGATATGGAGCCACCCTTAGCTGCGGACGAGTGAGAAATCCTAAGCTGATGAGCGGCAAAATAAAGAAAAATATCGTTTTTCGAACGTCGTTGGCTTTGGCAGTTGAGCTTTTCGCTGTCGGGCATTTCATGAAGCAAATTTGCGATAATTTTTCCAACACGGCAACAAACCAAAAACCAGGCTTAATTTAATATAGTTAATATGAAAGCTACCTCTTGCTTACCCGCTTCTCAACTTTTCTGATAAGATTGTGAGAGCCGTGGGAACATGGCATGTTTTACAGATTCCTTTAGAAATAAATTATGGGGAAATTGTTGGCCTAGAACCGCAATAGTTCTTCGCCGTTTCGTTTTATCGTCCTCGTCGATATTTTAAAGGTGTAAAAAGCCCAAGAATTAAAAGGAAGCTTTGCGTCTTCTGAAAGGCGAATGCCTTTGCATACTAAAATATGGAAATGAGTGGGTGGTGTTACTGAAATGCATTTATATACGTTCGAAATTCTGCTTTCCGGCACACGGAGACGGTTTCTCGTGTAATTTACTGCCAAAACGGCGCGAATAACCACCGATGAACGCCCATTGTTTTAGAACATAAACATACAAAACCAAGACTCTTACAGCCATTAAATGTACTAATTTTAACGTTAAAACCGTCCTTAGTTGACAGTTTTATCATCAAACACTAGCCATACCTACTGGAAAAGCCTGAAGGCAATCTGAGAATGGTGCATGCAGTTCAAATTAGAATCTTTGGAGGTTATGGTTGCGGAACACGACCTTAAGAAGGTCGTTTCACAATGCTGACGTACTCCAGATGACGGAATAATGGAACAATGAAGCTCGAGGACGGGTATATAGTAGTTGCCTTCTAAGCTGAACGTGATTTCTGCTAGTGGTCGCTCTAGATCAGTCTTCTTCAACCGCCGGTCTGTATGTATTACCAAATAGTTATAAAACTATGAATTAGAATAAAACTGTTTAAAGAAGTTATTTTCTAACAAAATACAGCAGAAACTAAGGACGCTGCTACTGAATCTCATCTTTCTCTTTGAATGCACAAACATCGGCTGCCGACGCACATCTTCGCAGACAGCATGAAGTACCACGCTTCAACAAAGACCTGGAAGAAATTTTGGCTTGGGGTGACAGTAACCAAGTCGAATTTAACGCTAAAAAACCCAGGCAGCAGTTTTCTCTAAAAAGGTTAATATTGCAGAACTGGATATAGTCATGGCCGGATACGCAATCCCACTGGCTTCATCTATTAATTTGCTGGGAGGAAATATGTCTTGGCATAACCACGTTGTGGCAATCGCCTAGATAGCTTCTCGGAAACTTGGTGTACTCTTCCGAACCAGAAAGTTGTACACACCTCAACAACTTTTGACGCTATACAAAGCCCAGATTCGACCATCACTAGAGTACTGCCCTCATGTCTGGAGCTCTGTACCCAAACACTGAGTCCCCTAACTGCTCATGGGCTAAATATGAAAAAGCGGAATCTTGAAGGTTGAACATTGGATCGGAACAAAAATGTATCTTTTATTGAAATACCCGAAGCACATGATGTATATGAAATGCCGTTTTTTCGAAAACGGTTAGGATTAGCGACATGAATGAAGAGTACTTAATTTTTAGCCAATAGTTAAAGGTATGTTAAAAACATTGTCCAAAGTTCTCATCATACAGGGCGTAAAAAAAATGGGCCCATGAGTGTTACAGCTAGTCCGTCCCTGCAGCTGTGAGTAATTCACAACAGTTTCTTGGGTAGTAATTTGACGGGTCTTACCTGGTATACATCATATTAAAAAATAATTGAAATATATCAGGTGGTTCAATAATTATGTGTAAAAAACTTGATTCCATTGGTGCTCTTTGGGAGCCCATATCTCCGAAGAGGAGGCCGATACGAAAGAACTTTATATGAACCTATAGTATTCTTTTCACGTGTTTTCTTCATATCCGGGAGATTTCCCACATGTTCCCAGACACCCTGTATAGTCAAAAGTTGTTAAGGTGTGTACAACTTTCTGGTTCGGAAGAGTACACCAAGTTTCTGAGAAGCTATCTTGGCGATTGCCACAATGTGGTTATGCCAAGACATATTTCCTTCCAGATTGACGCCCAGCAAATTAACAGACGAAGCCAGTGCTATATCCGGTTGTGCAATGTTAACCTTCTTTAGAGAAAACTGCTGCCTGGGGTTTGATGATAGAATTCCGGATACAAATGGCCATGAACATCTTGGGACAACTCGTCAATGATTAAAGGAAAGCGAATATGTCCTTCCGAATTACAGGCTTCGGGTTATTTTCTACTTTGGCTGTAACGCTTAGCTCGGTAATTGTCGCTGGAATATGCACGGAAATTCTCATAATAACTGTGGTTAAAATATGTCGAGTAAATTGTCCATTTCCTTACCTCTTGTGGACAATATCATAAAAACGCCACTAGCTTTTCCCTTCTCATCCTTTGCCTTAAAGGATTTTTCCTATAGTGCTTCTATTTGATCATAAAGATTGATTTTATAAGAAAAGCGTAGACTTTCAGTGTTGCAAGTTCATTATTTCCAAACGCTTATTCTTCTAATATCCCTATAGGGACGCATACAATAATTAATTCTTACGCGCAAACAAAAACACCGATTCAAATGCAAATGAGACCATTTCGATCGCGAATTACTCTACTGTGGGCAGGTGAAACAGCGTGATTTCTCACATTCAAATCGACTCTCCCCTAAGCCCATAATAAAAAGCTGTATTGCACACCTGAGTGCCCCGAAATTCCCCCACTGCGTACCGGGATTTTCTCACGGTCGGGTTTGTCATTCAGGTATAGCACGTATTTTATATTTCTATCTGTGTTCGGGATTTTCTGTGTTTTCCTCTAACGTTGTGTGTATCGTCGTGGTATCATCCACTCGATCCAATCGAATACACAGTAATAACTAATATAACTGATACAAACTACAGATGGGAAAACGTACATTTCTAGCCTACGCAACGACTGTAAACAGTCTTTTCCACCTCCTTCGGTCATTATTGCAGCATAGCCAGATTGACATATTTATCGCAAAGGTATCTTGCAAAATCCCAATTAAAAATTTGTTAATTTGGCAAATACAACTGGCTTAAGATTAATCCGCAATTGCTCTAAAAATAAATTTATTTCCCAATAAATTTAACTATAAACTGTGAAAATTCGATGAGAGATTCTTTAAAAAAATATTATTATACTTAAAAGTATCGAACGAATCTTGAACTAATCCAACTGCACTCTGGCAACATCTATTTCTATTTTACAAATATTCGGACCCGAAAGATAAGCAAAAGATGAATGAATACTAATCTCGTATACAGTGTGTACATAAAGTAAGGAACAAATTCATTATCTAGGAATCTAAAAATATTTCGGAAAAATCCTCGGACACGTGTATAATAATTTTTAATGGCGCATTTTTCCCATACAAACTTAATATACAAGGTGGCTCATGTAGTAGATATGACATTATCGACGATTTTTTTAAATGGGAACCCCTATATTTTAGTTCAGATCTGTAATCTCCAAGAACAGCTGATTTCAAAAACATAACACACTTAGGGCCTAAAATTCATAGTTTCGTTACTACAGGGTAAAACAAATAATTTTATTTAAGATATTTTTAATTTAAAAAAATGTAAAAAAATTAATTAAGCTATTTAATTAAGTGTTGAAATTGTCCTCCTTCTGCTGCCTGACAGTACCCCAAGCGATAAATAAATTCTTGTTGGACTTTTCTTATGGTTTCTTCTGAAATGTTCCTGCATTCTGTTGTTATTCGATTTTTTAAATCTTCAATATTGGCAGGTCTGACTTTATAAACAACATTTTTCAGGTGACCCCACAAGAAAAAGTCCAGTGGTGTAAGGTCTGGAGACCTAGGCGGCCATTCAACAGGCCCACGTCTTCCAATCCACTTGTTCGGAAAAACTTGGTTTATGTAATGGCGCACTTCTGCTGCATAATGTGGAGGTGCGCCGTCTTGTTGGTACCACAAATTTTCATCTAGATTTCCTGGATTATTTCTACTAGGGTATAAGTTAACTAGCGTAGGGATAAGAAAGTTCTGAAGAAAATGAAGATAATTTAGCCCGTTTACATTGTTGTCAAAAAAATATGGCCCAATAATTTTGTTTTTCACAATACCAGCCCAAACATTAATTTTTTGAGGATATTGAGTATGGTGCTCACGCATCCACCTAGGATTTTCTTTTGCCCAGTATCTACAGTTTTGCCGGTTCACTTCTTCATTTAATTTAAAGGTAGATTCATCCGAAAATAGGATATTTTCAACAAACAAAGGATCTAAGTTACATCTTTCCATTAATATTTGACAAAACTCCATCCTACGATCTGGATCATCTTCATTCAACTCATGAACCATTCGGATTTTAAACGGGTGCCATTTTTCTACCGTCAATAGGTTATGAACGGTCATAGCAGGTCATAGCAGCCGCCCCATGATCAATGCTAATCTTTCGGACGCTGTTGTGGGGATCTTCTTCCATAGCCAATAAAATATCTCATTTCTTATCATCCGGAATAGTTGGACGGCCTTTTCTGGGAATATCTTCCACTGAACCCGTTTCCCGAAATGTTATTTCAAGTTTACTCACAGTTGATCTAGTAATTATTGGTCTTAATAATTAAGTATCCATAGTGTTAAACAAAATGCAAACTTCTTGTTGAGTACGGATCCTATCACCATATCCAATCATCATAAGAATTTCTATTCTTTGTGTTAAAGATAAACGCATAGTAACTCAATATGTTTTAAAATAAAATTTATTACTTCTAATAAACTTACTAGAAAAATACAATGTAATGACAAGACATTATCTAAATACCATAGTTACATAACAGCAAATAAGCCTACTTGAGAAAAAACATAAGTAACAGTTCATTAATTACGTAAGGCTTTCAGGTAAAATTGGGTGATGGCGGAAGGGATTGAGCCAAATGTCACGAAATCTTTTATTGGGGGAAGGGGGTTGAAAAATCGCTAAAAACGCCTCACGTAATTAATTCATGCCTCCCAAGCCGAAAAAAATATCTTAAATGAAATTATTTGTTTTACCCTGTAGTAACGAAACTATGAATTTTAGGCCCTAAGTGTGTTATGTTTTTGAAATCAGCTGTTCTTGGAGATTACAGATCTGAACTAAAATATAGGGGTTCCCATTTAAAAAAATCGTCGATAATGTCATATCTACTACATGAGCCACCTTGTATATTAAGTTTGTATGGGAAAAAATGCGCCATTAAAAATTATTATACACGTGTCCGAGGATTTTTCCGAAATATTTTTAGATTCCTAGATAATGAATTTGTTCCTTACTTTATGTACACACTGTATATTGCGATGTTTGTTCTTTGATCTAACTAACGGATTGTTATATATTTTTGTTGATTTGGTTTATTTTGTTATTATTGGTGAATAATTATCTTTATTATAAACAATCATGGTGCATTCATGTGTAGTTTGTAAAAGAGTGGATCATTTAAATAAGGATTTATCTTTTCATCGGTAAGTATGGTTATGTGTTAATATTTAACCATCTGATATAACCAGACTTCAACATTGTTGCCATTCAGCCGACACACATGTAGTTCTCTCTTCCACCCATTTACTGATTTTCAATAACATTTCAAACAATCACAGCTTCACTTTCCAAGAGTTTACGTTACGTGTTTGATGACATAATGTCCCTTAGCGGTAACTGTTGTTTTGCATGTATTCAATAGTGATAACTATCGCTAGATCGTAAAAGATGCCATAGATATAATATAAGCATCCTAGCAATATTTTCTGCCTGTCTTGAAGGCCATATTTTTTTCTGATGCAATGCAATGTTGCTAACAACCGCTAAAAAATAGTTTGAATTTATCCGATCGATCTTATCGGATGTAACTTCTACCCCATATACGTAATCTACGATTGTTGTCCCAACTCTCCCACAATTTTAATTTTAAAAAAAGGGTGTGGTGGTGCGTGAATCTGTTCTAGTTCGCATAGATTTTGAATACCGCTGAAATGATTAAATTGTTTTTGTTAGATAAATGGATTATACAGGGGCGTTCCGTCATGACGTGCCAATATTATAGTGTTGATGCATTTTTTTTTATTAAAATATTTTATTTTAAATTGTTATTTTTTACAAAAAAAGTGGCACGCCAGTGACATTTTTTCATGCGGATGTCATTTTCGTTTGGCCAGGTCAATTCTACATGAAAATGGTCCCTTGCGTTTTTCACGTCAGGCGATTAAAACAATTACGTTCAAATTATTATGGATATTAAATTAAATAAATTAATTAGGGAAATATATAAAAAATAAATAAAACTAAAAATCATAAAAATAGAAAATCAGGGGTGTATAAACTAAAATGTAAAGATTGTCCGAAAACATACATTGGCCAAACAGGGAGACATTTTGGAAAAGGAATACAAGAACATTATAATAGTTACATAAAGATAAAACAGATTCCAATTATTCCAACCATTTAAAAGAAAACCAACATAATTTTGATTCAAATTTTAAAATCTTACATAGGTACTGAATACAAATTCATAAAACTTAATCTGTTAGAATCCATTTTTTTTATGATCAAACACAAGCACTATAGGAAAAATCCTTTAGGGCACTCTGGGAGTTTTGCCTGTGCGTTCTTCGTCAGCTCGTGGTCTCTGATCAGACGAATAGCCCTCCTTTCGATGGAATCCAGTAGCAGAAGAGTATGTTTGGGTGCAGAGCTCCAGACATGAGAGCAGTACTCTAGTGATGGTCGAATCTGGGCTTTGTGTAGTGTCAAAAGTTGTTGAGATGTGTACAACTTTCTGGTTCTGAAGAGTACCCCAAGCTTCTGAGAAGCTATCTTGGCCATTGCCACAACGTGGTTATGCCAAGACATATTTCCGCCCAGATTGACGCCCAGCAAATTAATAGATGAAGCCAGTGGGATTGCGTGTCCGGCCATGACTATTTCCGTTTCTGTAATGTTAACCTTTTTAGAGAAAACTACTGCCTGGGTTTTTTTAGCGTTAAATTTGACTTGGTTACTGTCACCCCAAGCCAAAATTTCTTCCAGGTCTTTGTTGAGGCGTGACACTTCATGCTGTCTGCGAAGATGTGCGTCGGCAGCCGATGTTTGCGCATTCAAAGAGAAAGATGAGATAAGTGTGCTATCGTCAGTAAAACTAAATATAGGATTTTTAGTTTTCACTAGAAGGTCGTTAATGTAGAGTAAGAAGAGCGTGGGAGACAATATGGACCCTTGAGGAATACCGGCATTGATGGTGAAGGTGTCTGAGAGAAATCCGTCAATCGCCACTTGCAGAGAGCGGTCCTGAAGAAAGCTAGACAACCATGCACAGAACCGACTGGGCATACCATAGGATCGCAGTTTACTTAGAAGCCCCTCATGCCAAACACGATCAAAGGCTTTAGAAATATCTAGTGCAACAGCCCGAGACTCCCCATTATGTTCAATTGCGTTGTTCCAAATATGGGTGACATAGGCAAGCAGATCTCCAGTTGATGGAAATATATAAACTTAAAAATACCGATGTTTTACTGAATGATCAAATAGACCTTAACCTTTGTTAAATTTATTTCACTAATCCGCTATTACATGTATAAATGAATCTATAAAATAATTTATATAATCACTTTATTGACCATTGGGAAAATCCCACTGTTACTATTATATCCCCTACCCCCCTACACCATCTTTATACCTGTAATAATTTTTTAAGATAGTACATTTTGTTAGATATGGAAAAGTATTCATTCATTCTCAATCTGAAGAAGCTACAGTGATAGCGAAACATGTAATTTTTAAGAATATAGTGGAAAAGAAATATAACGCAGTTTTATTGGTTCTCATAATATTATTAAATTAAATTATTATAGCCGACACTATTATTATAAAAGAAAATGATTTATTATCAAAACTGACAACCTTTATGGCAGTTAAATACATGGTGGCACATGTGTAAAGTGCATATTTCTTGCATTCTAGTACAGATGGAGAACTGCACTCTGTCTAATACGGTAAAAATCCTAACAAACGTAGAAAATAAACTTTCACTGCATCTGTAAGTAAATCCCTTAAAAAAATAAAACATACGTGTACACCTATTACACAAAAAAGCTTTCACCTGCCCTAAAAATAACGATGTCGCTTAAAGGGATGATGATTTTAAAGGGAACCTTTAAAAGGACATTTGCATATAAATATCACCCTATAGGCTTTTAAATTTTTAAACATCCAGAAACGTGCTTCTCCGTGCCTATTATTATCAGGAATATCAGCTGTTACGTCCAGTTTTTGTCTAGCGTTTTGCATTCGACCAGCAGGAGTAGCGACTTTTACAATGGAAAGTTTGGCACGGCCAGTTAGGGATAAATCTAGTTACGGTAATGACTCTCCTGCAGTGTAAAATCTCGTTAGCCAGACAAAGAACTGGATCCAGCTGCTTCTAAATCAAATAGTGACCAAACATTATTTATATCCGTTTTTATATTGTAGGACACAAAATAAAAATGGTGAATATTCTACATAGTATACTTTATATGTATACTTATTATACAGGGTCCGCAAACGAAGCGGGGAAGGAAGATTAAATCGTTATCGAAGAACTTATCAACAATACTAAAACAGCCTGAGATATTGGATTAAAAGCGGCATGTTTTAAAAATATTTTACATTAAACAGGGTGGCCCAAAAAAGTGTGACATCATAAAGTTATATTTTTTTAAATGGGACACCCAGTATTTTATTGCATATTTAGGTTCGTATTAGTATCGTTTATAGGTGTCTCAAGTTTTATTTAATTTGGTTACGTAGTTTCGGAGAAATAAATTAAAAACTAAAAAAAAACTTTTGCAGTACTGAATAAAAAATTCGAAAAAATCAATCCAGAACTATTTTTTTAACCTCGGCATTGGGTGAAATTTATGACAAGAGGTCTAGAGATACTGTGAATCTAATTGCGTTTATCTATTTTATACAGGGTGTTCATAATAAACTTTCAAAAACGCCACATTTTTAAATAACTTTTCTCAAGTTTTTCAAATGGAACACCCTGTATATTATTTGGCTATTTGACGTAGAATTCATAGACAATTATTGTTTGTAATACAAGCATATAAGTTATATCCAGGCGTTTTCGAAATAATTGTAAATATCATAAATTATGTTGTTATTGAGTTTTTATTGGTAAATTTTGTTATAGGCGACTAGATTAATAATTGTAAACTAAAGTAAATGTTCAAAATAGCTTCCTTTTACTTAATGTAATGATTTTCCTCTACTGCCAAGAGAACTCTTAATTCATTTTCTTTATTAATAACAGGTTGATTGATTATCATCCTTTTTGTGTACGCAGTGCTTCCTGTTGCTACAAATCCTTTGCAACAACAACTCGAAGGCTTCTGGTCTCGGCGTTCTCTGAATATCTGGATATCTTTCAGCATACACTCGACTCGCGAGGAGGCAATTTCTTGCACATTCACCCAGTATAAAAATAACATTTACCATTTCTAAAGTTGTAAAATTCGACATTTTGTGTAAGTTAGTACTTAATTTCGACGACTGAACAAATGTAAATAATTTTATTCGGCTGTCATAGTGACAGCAACTCGATTAAGAATAAAAAATAAAATTAAATAAATAAAAGTAGCAAAAATGTATTTTTTTTAAATTTATATCGAAATAACTAAAATACGGTAAACTCTAAGAGTAAAAGGAAGCTATTTTGAACATTTACTTTAGTTTACAATTATTAGTCTAGTCGCCTATAACAAAATTTCCCAATAAAAACTCTATTTAAACAACATAATTTATGATATTTACAATTATTTCGAAAACGGCTGGATACAACTTATATGCTTGTATTACAAAAAAAAATTGTCTATGAATTCTACGCCAAATAGCCAAATAATATACAGGGTGTTCCATTTGAAAAACTTTAGAAAAATTATTTTAAAATGTGGCGTTTTTGAGAGCTTATTATGAACACCCTGTATAAAACAGATAAATGCAATTAGATTCATAGTATCTCTAGACCTCTTGTCATATATTTCACCTAATGCCGAGGTTCAAAAATAGTTCTGGATTGATTTTTTTGATTTTTTTATTCAGGACTGCAAACCTTTTTTTTAGTTTTTAATTTATTTCTCCGAAACTACAGAACCAAATTAAATAAAATTTGACACACTTATAAACGATACTAATACGAACCTAAATATGCAATAAAATACTGGGTGTCCCATTTAAAAAAATTAACATTTATTAAAAGAGGGATCCCTATAACTACAACGATAATTGTATATACTCACACTGTATAGGAGGCTTCAAATTTTCCCTAAATAAAACCTTTCGCTGGATTCTAGCAAACGCTCAATCGCTAATGAATAATTGTTCTTAATAGATGACTAAACCAGGAAACCGAGGAATAAAAACCTTTATCCAATTTCCTCCATTAGCTCATTATTCTTCCCTTTTTTTCCTTAATGACATAATGAATCGGCCCCAACCATGAGCCTTCCAAACAATCGTCGAAATTTTTACATTGTCTGATTATCAGGGCGAGGGTGAATTCTAATATTTACCGGGAGAATTTTCCCAAGAACGTATAATATTAGATTGAATTAATACTTTTTATAGACTATACAGGGTGTCCGCTAATTAATGGGACATGGAAAAACACAGACTCCTTACGTAAAATATTAGGATTCAATTATACTTACCTATATCCGAAAGTTGAAATTAACTGAGATACAGGGTGTTAAAGTTAAAACTTCATTTTTGTATTTCTCTAATAACTTTGACAGAAACCAACGTTTTTTTTTACAAAATTTGGTAATTATGGTTTTTTTAGGACGAGAAACTTTTCTGTAGCACATTTATTAGGTCATAACTTTTTTGAGCCTCTGTGTATTTAAGTTATTAATGAAAATAATACTTAAGGGTAAATATCTCCGAAACGGTAACTCTGGGCGACCTGAAATTAGTATACCTTTTTTACGTAATAAATATGAGAAAAGTATTATTTTCATTAAAAACTTAAATACACTGAGGCACAAAAAAGTTATGACCTAATAAATGTGCAAAAAATGCCGCAGACATCGCCCCCTACATTATACATTAAAATTTCATCAAAAAATCAGTTTCTCATCCTAAAAAAACCATAATTGCCAAATTTTGTAAAAGAAACGTTGGTTCCTGTCACAGTTATTAGAGAAAAACAAAAATGAAGTTTTAACTTTAACACCCTGTATCTCAGTTAATATCAACTTTCGGATATAGGTAAGTATAATTTTAATATTTTTACGTAAGGAGTCTGTGGCTTTTCCATGTCCCATTAATTAGCGGACAACCTGTATAAGGTGTGAAATTTTTTTTTAAATCGTAATTTTTTAATATCTCCGAAAGTTCTTTAGATATTATTTTCAATTTTGGTGCGTGTTAAGAGGATATAGAACTACATCTTTCAGTTATAAAAGTTATTTTATCGATTCACCCTTAGCGTCCCTGCAGACATGACTACTGATATTTTTTTACAAAAAAGAGGTACGTCACTGACATTTTTCCATCTGGATATTTTTTCTGATTAGCCTGGTCAATTCTACATGAAACCTCTAGCGTTTTTCACGTCAGACGCACCGTTCTGGATTAAAACAATAACGCTAAATTTCGTTAGTGAAAGACGTATTTTGGATTTTCATTGTCCTTTTCAACGTATTCAGTTGTCTTCATGTTAATACCGTATTCAGTATTGAATATAATGGAATTGAATTGAATATACTGAATACAGTATTCACCTTAAGACGTCCAAAATACATAAAAAATTACTCATGATACAGCATTGTCTCTAACCATCAAACAAACACTAAATTTTGTTGTTTCCAACGATGTATATTGCGGATATATTTTCCATATGACCTTTTCGCGATAAAATTACCTTAATGCATTATTTTCTTGTAATTTCCACTGATTATCCTAAAAACCTGAACCAACAAATCCACCCTATCTTCAGTATTTATTGTAAAAGTTCACTAAAACGCGATATAAACAAAAATCCCGCTCGCAACGAAAGGGCTATTCTGTTTCGGAACCCCGGCGCTCCGTATCAATTGATTTATTCTTTGAATTTATTTATTTAGTTTTCGGGGGGATTAAAACGAATTAAAAGACTGGAAAATCTGTATGCGTATCGGGTGATATATTAAGCAAATATAATAAAGCAAATTAGTATTGACTTAATTATACAGGGTGTTATGGAAATGACGTATTATATTTAAATCGGCAATTCCTGAGATGAAAATAAATTGAAGAAAAATATTCAAAAAATGGCGTTTTAATTTAATATGCCCTGTACATGACCTTATGGCAACAGAAAAATAAGCACGTGGTGCCCCTGTCAGGAAGATAAACAAAGCAACATATGTCAACAGTGTTGTCATATCTTCAGGGTAAACTCTTTAGAAAGTCAATAACCGTTTGACAGATTGCAAGTTGTTTATTTTTCAGGGTACATTATTATAAACTTTTACGTTCAATTCAGTTCGCTAGGAATGAATCTCTGATTTATAAACTTGAACTGACTCGAACGAACCGCCGCGGAGTTTTTAAATGGTCAGGTATGTTCTCATTTGTTCTATTCGAACGACACCCGTCAGATTTGGACAACTTAAAAGTTTATAAATGCCACTTACCCTTTAGAAAAAAAAAATGCAATTTTATTTAGCTTTTCGGACTTATTTAACACCAAATTTATAAAAAACACCAAGTACCTAGGTAATTTGAACAAAAACAAACCGACACAATAAAATCACATAACACATCTAAGTACCATTCAATCTGAATTAGTATTTTAAAGTGCTACTGTGTAGACAAAAATACACCCTTATTGTCTGAGTGGTCTGGGAAATAATGTATTTAACATCTAAAATTTTTTAAAATAAATAACACGTTGGTTCCGTCGATCGATATTGAACTGCTGGACTGGGGCACTGCCGTCGCAAAAAGAAGTCGCGAAAAGAACAAATAACTTAATAATTTAACCTCGGGTTTAAGTATTAATACACAATTTAACACACAAATCTGCTTGAAAAAACAATAGGAAACCGGCCGTCTTTAAACAGCTGATCTTGGACAATCGAGTTACCTATTCTTTATGCGACTACAGCGGCTGGGGTTAATACTTAAAAATACGTTTTATAAGGTTATATTCATAAAATGCAGAATTTCCTTCTGTAATACTTTTCTGTATAATGATAGTCTCGGAAATGGCAACCGTGCTAGTTAGACGAGACTATTTATTTTAAAGGGACGGAAGGATGGGAAGGAAGGGTCTATCAACATAATTATTTCATCATTCTTCTTCAGTAAAGGATTAATAAATTTGATTAGCCCATTAGAAATTAGCGTTTTTATTATTTCTGAATTTCTTTTGCGAAATAATTTGTATCGTATAGTGCTGTTTTTTTATGTGTACGGTAGGTTATTGTAAAGTGTAATTATGCGTTAGTATTTATTGATTTTGTGTAATCTAATAATAAGTGCATATCTTCAAAAAAACTAATTGGAAGCTCGTGGGTGTCTGTGTGATTCTTTAAGTGATTTAGTGCAAATGTTCCGAGAGATTTGAAATAAGAGGCCGAATGGGGTTTAGTGGGTATAAGCTTATTATGCAGTTCCACATTATCATCAGGGTACGTGATGACTATAAAGCTTTTCCCATAGAAAAAAAAACAAAAACCTGAAGATGTCTGTGCCCTGGATTACTTGCTAGTGTTATGGCACCTGGATTCACTTCTATTTGGATACTAGGTAAACTAAATATTATTTTTATAAGAATCTAAAGTTTTACATTTTTTACACTGAACATCTGTTGATTACACAGCTTGGCAATGTAATATGATCATTTATGAATGTGCCGAGGAGTAACCGGTGGGTTTAGGGGTGAATTACCCCACTTTTTAAACGTTCGATTTAAAAAAAAAATATGTAGCGCTCCTGTAAGACACCCCAGGAGTCACCCATTTAAATATAATACGTCATTTCCATAACACCCTGTATAAATCGTGTTTGGCATGAGGGGCTTCTAAATAAACTGCGATCCTATGGTATGCCCAGTCGATTCTGTGCATGGTTGTCTAGCTTTCTTAAGGACCGCTCTCTGCAAGTGGCGATTGACGGATTTCTCTCAGACACCTTCACCATCAATGCCGGTGTTCCTCAAGGGTCTATATTGTCTCCCACTTTCTTCTTACTCTACATTAACGACCTTCTAGTGAATACTCAAAATCCGATATTTAGTTTTGCTGACGATAGCACACTTATCTCATCTTTCTCTTTGAATGCGCAAACATCGGCTGCCGACGCACATCTTCGCAGACAGCATGAAGTATCACGCCTCAACAAAGACCTGGAAGAAATTTTGGCTTGGGGTGACAGTAACCAAGTCGAATTTAACGCTAAAAAAACCTAGGTAGCAGTTTTCTCTAAAAAGGTTAACATTACAGAACCGGAAATAGTCATGGCCCGACACGCAATCCCACTGGCTTCATCTATCAATTTGCTGGGCGTCAATCTCGGAGGAAATATGTCTTGGCATAATCACGTTGTGGCAATCGCCAAGGTAGCTTCTCAGAAGCTTGGGGTACTCTTCTGAACCAGAAAGTTGTATACACCTCAACAACTTTTGACACTATACAAAGCCCAGATTCGACCATCACTAGAATACTGCTCTCATGTCTGGAGCTCTGCACCCAAATATACTCTGCGGCTGCTGGATTCCATCGAAAGGAGGGCTATTCGTCTGATCGGAGACTACGAGCTGACGAAGAACCTCGACAGCCTAGAACATCGAAGACAGGTTGGGGATTTGACTCTCTTTTACAGATATTTTCATGGAAGATGCTCGGCTGACCTTGCCCTCTTAATTCCGCCCAGAGCGACGATTGGCAGAAATACACGACGAACCACTGCCGCCCATCCATATGTGGTTAAGCTTGGTACTCCTCGGACTTCATTATTTAAGAATTCTTTCATCTGGAGGACTACATCTTTGTGGAACGACCTTCCCGATGTCGTTTTTCCCAACGAATATAACCTAAAACGATTCAAAACCAACGTGAATCGCTTTTTGCGCTCACGCACCACTCCCAGAGTGCCCTAAAGGATTTTTCCTATAGTGCTTGTGTTTGATCATATAAAAAAAAAATATACGGGGCGTTCATATAATACATGTTAACATAATGGTGGTAAATCCAAATACAAACAAAAAGTCGAAAACTCAGTACTTACTATGTTTTCCATTAAAAAACTGATTTTACTGCTAGGATAATTTTTTGTTCGTATGAATACGTAAATGTAATCGATAATATGCGTAGTAATTCCAGACTAACATTTTCCAAAACGATTACCAAGACCCGGCGAGGGCGGAGATTAAAATTAACATCATTTTCGAACAATTTAAAACTTTTTATCTCGCTCCGTCCGTCCGATAATGAACTTCGAAATTCAAAATAAACTTTCGGGTTAATTTCCCGAAAGTTTTTATTTGATGTTGATTTGATTGCCGTTGTCAAACAAAATGTTTGGGGGGGCCAGCGTCTAATTATTATGGATCCTTTTTAATCAATGACCGATGAAGCACAACTGGTTCTGTAAGTATTTTTGCTTTATAACTTGATGGTTTATGTATCCTAAATGCTGTTATACAACTTTTACGTCGCGAATCTTGACGTTTTACATTTATAGATCTCTTTTAATGATTGTAAGAACGTTGTCAGTAACTACTTTTACAGCTTGAAGCTGTAAGAATGCTCTTACACCCTTTACAAAGGCAGAAATGTTAGTCGCGCGCTATACCAGGGAACAGTACGTTTCACGAAAATTGGATACGACTTAATGATTTCCTGGGTCGGTCCCATTGTGTCGACGAGAGCTTGGCAATAAACAAGTGAAGTATGAAGGGACGGACTAAGGAAAACAAGTAATGATATGATTATATTAATGTAATCAAATGAAATAACATTTTTTAAAAATATTACTAGTCATATTTATTTACATTTATAATGTCATTCTATAGATAGTTCTGTTTCGCTATCGCTATCCTCATCAAAATTAATTATAATTGGATTAATTATACGATCCAGACTAATATACCAATTTTCTACAGTTATTACGTGACGGACTGAATTTTTCCAACTACCTGGGGGAATATCATTAAAGCATTTTCGTATTAATTCTACAACAATAGAATTAAAGTCGGAGAAATATTTTCAGACCTAACCAGTGATTTTAACTGGTTCCACATATGCTCTATGGGGTTAAAAATGCAATAATAGGGTGGGAGCCGTAGCACTGTATGTCCAATTTATTCTGCCAATGTGTCACAAACATATACTTTTTTTATACAAAATGTCTTTAAAACTTCTAAAAGATCACTTTTTTTATAACTTTCTTCAAAATATATATCATTCGCCGCCATGTAGTTCTGAATCTCCAATTTTGTATTATTTGAGCTTGGAGCTTTATGTAATTGGCGACTGTGATAGCTCGCACTGTCCATTACTATCACGCTATTCTGAGGAATGTTTGGTAAAAGACAATTCTTGAACCATTCCTCAAAAATTAACAAATTTTACCACAAAAAGATATTTAAATATAAATTAAACAACCTAACCTACCTGGTGTGCCTATATTTAATTATAATTATTACAATCCGGTCCTTACCACATAATAATAACAAACGGTCATAAATAATGGGATGGCCCCAGGTACTTTTACGGCAGTCATTAAGTTATATCCATTTTTCGTAAAACAATCTTTACCATATTTGTAAAGGCCTTATTACACTCGGGAATTTTTATGGCGCCAGCAATGGCAATTATAATTCAAGGATTCAGGTGCAGTACACCGTTCTCCGTACTACAGTCAGAAATTCTACTCTTTTGACAATTAAAATGACACGGATTCATGCGCAGTACACTGTTCCCGATCAGCTCTCTCTCATTACCAGAAATGGGGCAGGCGCCATTTTAATTGCCCTTGCCGGCGCAATTGGGTAGACATGGATTATTCTGTTATTTTTAACTGTTTATTATTTGGCCGAACCAGGTATGAACAGGTAATGGCCATTTAAACCCACTGGTACTTAAATTAGCAGTTTACATTCTTTATTAAACTTATGGACTGCTAATTCAGCAACTTTTTGCACCTCCTACTTGTAAATAGCAGTAGCTGCTTTAACTGGTGATCAAAACGAACAGGTTTGCACATCTCTAATTCTGGGGATATTTTAGGGATTTCGACAGTACCCACTGCTGTTCCGACCGTTGACAATGCTCCAGCTGATCGAAAACGGTTTACTGCGCATGAATTCGTGCCATTATAATTGCCGGCGCAAGAGAAAAAATTGCCTAGTCTAATACGGCCTTAACGGTTTCTTACAATTAAAAACATTTTTTGTCTCATGTTACCAAGACGATCTTTTTGGCCACGATTCTGCCGAAATTCGCCTGTATGCGTTGGCGCCAATTTAAAAATCACCCAAAGCAGTCACGTGACCATCCTCGTTAGACTATGCGGGGTCGCAATTAAGCCAATTACCCCGCAATACGGGCGGCCACACTTGAACGATTTATCTTTTTAAGGGGTGGCCATTCACCCTCGCCCCGATAACCATCAGTTAAAGTTGAAATTTCGTCAATCGGCGGGCTGTGGGCCGCCGATGAACCGTATCGTCAGCGGGTACTTATGAATCGGAAATAAATTGTTTTTAGAGATTTTAACTTGTAATAGAATAATATCAGCGCTGGGAAAAAATTATTTTTGATTGTTGAAATTTTAGCAGCATTAAAAGAACGAATTCAAACCAGAAATAAATAATTGATTGTTCCAACTTTTGAATCATTAATTAATATACTAATTCTCTTGTCTAGAATCGCAGACTAAAGTCATCATCATCATCATCAATCTGAGACTGTAGACTCTGCGGCGAAGAGGACGAAACCGCCTCACACATAATATACCGCTACGCAGCGCTGTCTCGTAGAGGACAAAATATCTCCGGGAACATACAACGTGGTGACAACCTCCCACATGACAAGCTTGGTGGAAGGTTACTGGACCTCATAGGAGGAACAAAAATCTTATAACAAGATCGGGGGGTACACAATAAGCCGAAAGGCTGCAGTGAATTGAAGTTCGGGCCTTTAAACCGACCCCCGCCTTTAACCAACCAACCAACCAATCTAATGAGAACATTTGCTTTGTTGTTGTCTTTCGGGGCGTCGTCAAGGTGGGGCAGATTGCTCTTCATCCCCCTAGCTACGACACTGGTACCCTTCATTTACTATAAAATATTGTTTCATTGCGCGTCGATTAAACATCGTTATACAGATGGGTACTAAGTTAACATGACAAATTTGCTGCCGTTCGAGAGTAGGATTCGATTATTTTTCAATAATTAACAGCGTTCTCGACTATTTGGTTTGTTTACTTGTGCAATGGTGTGTTTGTGTCAGCGATTGATTTCCGGTCTCATTATTAACGAGCGAATAAACAGGATAGTAATTCTATTGCCGACTAGCGTCACCATGCCTTCAATCGTGAACGGGGGTTTCTTTAGGCTAAGCATTCCATAAGAAACGCGAATAAACACCAGGTATGATATCTAGCCGTTCCGAGTTCGTTTGCCGCACGCAGTGGCGTCATCTTAGACAAGGGAAGAGAGGGGACGCGTAACACCAGAAACTATTTTGTTACCGCGTGGCACCAAACCGGGTTTAGCAGTGGCGTAACATGAATATTTTATTAGTTTTATCCCAGTACAAAATTATTTTGGATGGAATATGAAAGTAATATTTTTATTGATTGAATTGTTGTGTATCTTACTGAGGTTTGATATTAAAAATGTTCGTTTGCTTCTCAATAATTTATTGAATGCTTGGTAGATATTAATTTTATTCGTCAAAGTTATAATTTCATATAGGAAAGGTTGTGTAATTTAAATATCTTTCAACTTTAGGAAAAATGAAAGATAAAAAACAAAATTGGTCGATTTAAAATTTATTACAAAGAAGCAACAACGACTTTTAACAGCCTCCTCAAATAGTTCTTCAGTTTTTTCTTTCTCGGAGTGTCTTCTTTCTGTTCAGTTAGCCCAGATGAAGTACCAGGTAAAACTAGTTCTTCATCAAGCTGATTTGAACTTTCGGTAGCCTGTAAAAAAATTAATATTACATACATGATTTGAGATGTTTTTAAAGCGAAGACATTTTTTTTATAAATTATTTAGAAGTAATATATTCTTTTTCGGTTGCGTGGACCCAGCTGTTGAAGTACCAGCTATATATAATTCAGCATCATGTTGAGTTGACCTTTCAGTAGCTCGCCTTTTTAAACCCTGTAAAAAAATTAATATTATCTACATGCTTCTGTAATTTAAAATGTTTCTGTTTTTCAAATTAATAATTTTTTTATTCCAGAAATTAACTAGTAAATACCTGTATATAGGTACTGGTAGTTCTGAAAATATTGTTGGCACAGCACCTCCAAGTAATCGAAGTCTTTCCTCAACTTTATAAAAAAACGAACTTCTCAAAATGCTTTGAACAAACCCTGTAGGCAGGAGAAGGTGTCCAATCTTCTGCACCCAAATGTTTGTTTTTTGTGGATCTTTCGGAAATGAAAGACTATGACCTTCAACGAATCAAGACAAACGTTAATCACTTTCTTAAAAAAAAATCACTGGTATACATTCGAAATAATATAATGCTTTCACTAAGAATTAACCAAAATTAAATAAGAAATCATTTAATTTTGTCAAAATATACAAATCATGCAGGTACGCCATTGAGTGACACACCTTCTTCAAGGGCAATTAGCTGGTTCTTATTAGAAATCTTGAATGAAAAGTGCAACAAATCTAGTACAAATTACAAAGAAAGGTACCTTCAACTATGGGCTTAAACATAGTTTCAAATAATATATACTGCTAAACTTACAACGGAGATATCTAATATAAAATAAATACATGCAAAAAACCCGAGTAGAATATTTACCGATTTAAAGTAATTCCAAGATCCTTTCGCTCATTTCTGCTTTTACAGCCATAGGCACAACAATACACCATATTTCTATAAATACACTGAATTCTTTTGATAACTCTTCACACCACAAATTACTGAAATACACTAGGTGCCACCTCGATTGTCTGGCACCTAAAAAATGGCGGCGTATCAATTTTAGGCTTCACTTTCTGCGACGGCCCGTAAAGCGGAATTATCCGTCCCCTCTCTTCCCTTGTCTAAGGGCGTCATGCTGTGAGTTATTTGTAAATTTCTTATGGAGATTCACATTGTTGTTTGCGTTTTTAATTCTCTTAAGTATTAAAAGGTTTTATGTATTTGGTAGTAGGTTAAATGAAAGAATAATATCATGGTATTTAGGTATATTTATTTCATAAAAATACAACATATGTAGATTAAAGATAACTACCTCGTTAAATAAATAAAAGTATGAGAAAACTTATATTATGTATGTACGGGGCCGTTAACTAACAAATCAGAGCGATAAATGTTTATTCTTGAGCCAAATTAAAGCACGAGAGTTCATAAAACCCATTCTAATTGTTTGATCGTCGGAATAAAAAATAACACATACGTGTGCGTTTGTAGTAAGTAAATAAACCAAATTTTCGTGATTTAATATAACTGTAATGTAATTCAATTATGTTTTCAAATAAAGGAAATTGCTAGTAATTAAACCATTCCTATATTTACTCAGCGCTAAATAATAATTTTAATAAAATAAAATTAACATTTTCATGAGCAAATAATATAAAACGTGTACTACTTGACTCTTGAGTGAATGAAAGCCATTTAGTTATATTATATTAAAATTTCATTAGCTAATCAGTAAAGGTATCTATATGGAAAAAGACAGAGACGTACCACTTCTATTTAGAAAATAAGAACGTTTCTTCCAAAAATTACTTAAAAATAACACTCTGAAATATGTCATTAAGGAACACTATACAGGATGTTCATTAATGACGTGCTAATATTTCAGGGTGTGATTCTTTAGGTCATTTTATAAAGAAAAGTTCATATGGGCATATGTCCGCAACGGCTTAAATTTTTGGCTACAGGATGTTGGATTTTTATTTTTTAAATGGTTATTTTTTAATATCTCCGAAAGTAATTTGGATATTATTTTAAATTTTGGTATGCGTTAATAGAATATAGAACCACACATTTTAGTTAGAAAAGTTATTCAATTGTTCCACCAGTGGCGTCCCTGCGAACATATCCTTTCAATATGAATTTAGTTGTTTTAATCAAGAACAGTGTATCTGACGAGAAAAACTCAAGATACCGTTTTCATGTAGAATTGACCAGGCTAATCAGAAAAATTATCCATATGGAAAAATGTCAGTGGCGTACCATCTTCTTTGTATAGAATATCAGGAGACATGTTTGCAGGGACGCCACTGGTGAAACAATTGAATAGCTTTTCTAGCTGAAATTTGTGGTTCTATATCCTATTAACACATACCAAAATTGAAAATAATGTCTAAAGTACTTTCGGAGATATTAAAAAATAACCATTTCAAAAATAAAAATTCAACACCCTGTAGCAAAAAATTTAAGCCGTTGCGGACATAATGTCCATATGAACTTTTCTTTATAAAATGACCTAAGGAATCACACCCTGAAATATTAGCACGTTATTAAGGAACACCCTGTATACGGTATATAGAAAATAGAAATCGCCAGAAATGGTTATAAAAAATCACTAAAAATCACCAGATTTAAAAGTACATTTTTTTATGATCCTATTAGTAAAAAAAGAAATGTTATGTGTGTCATCGTAGCAAAAAAAGGCAGAAAGCATATTTTGATGAACAAAAATAGCAAAAATTTTCACCAATCACCAAAAAAAATCACCAAAAATCGGACCTTCTTAAAAGATTTTTCACCAATCGCCAGATTATTCATAAAATCACCAGACCTGGTAACACTGATGTATCCTCTCAAAATCAGGTACAGTAAAAAATGAAACGGTAAAAACACACATTTTACTTTGGATATTAAAAACGCCCGTCTTGGCCAGAAATAACGTTTTTTGCCTATTGATTTTCAACTTCATACAGCCAAAGTTTCGAACTCGAGGTTTTAAAAACAATCAACTTCTCGAACTAATCCGTGGAAAACTTTTAGTTAATTTTAAAACGCTTCTAATTTCTTCCAGCGACCCTGCTCTAATCCTTTAAAAGCTCATCAACCCCTTCTTTTTCGAGACTTAACAGCTAGAAACTATAAATTATAGTTCTTAGTCACACTCTAAAGTGATTTAGGACTTTTCTTGGTTGGAGAAAAATGGACATTTTTAATGAAACATTTTCCTTGACATTTTAACACATGAATAGAGGTTGTCCGCTAATTTTTGAAACTGCCTTATCACAAATTGAGACTATATATGCTTCTCAATTTAAGTGTATTAATACTGACGTTGAAATCTTCAGAAAATAGCCAGAAAAACTTTTCCCATTAAAAAAAAAATCGCGTACTTCTTTTGACTACTTCTAACGCCAGCGCCAGCACAGGCCTTTATATCTTCAAGGGTTTGCCAAACTTTGAATTATTGGAAAAATTCCGTCTGCCGACACAGTCGTATCAGACCCATTTTTCATCATCAATCTATCTAACATTTGTTACCGGGTCCCGAAAATTATTATTACTCCCCAAAGGCACCCATTTCTGACACATCCGACCACATACCGAGTACAAGTTTTAAAATTTATTTTGTTGGGGTTAATAAAAATGAAGAATAATAGTAATTTTCAAATTACATGAATTTTCCATCCACCAGATCGATTGTTGAATAATAAAATTATCAAAAAAGTCATTCCATTCATTGTTAGGAACAAAACTTCTTATTTAATTTAGGCTCTTGGGTTTTAACCATAGATATATTATATAAAGAGAAGACATTCCTTTAATAAAACACATTTTTTTACAATCATAGATACTTCCACAGTTTCTGATAAGTTAGAAGAAGATGGCTTTAAAAAATGACAACGCTGTGGATGCTGTCTTACAAAATCCCTTGTATGTTCCCTTGCATTTCAAATAGGCGCACCACTGTTTAAAAAGGGGGAAATCCGGCTTAAAATTTCACAATAATTTTATAGTAACAAGCAATTAGATAATTTCGATCTAAAATTACACAAACCCGAACAAACAGGTAAACGTTGTAGCTATTTTTTCAAGAAATTCATACAATACAAAAAAATCCGTTTATTTTGCAACATTTGTTTAAAATATAGAAATAGCTACACCACTGCTTAAGCTGCCGGGGTTAGAATAGTCGAGTTACTTACACACCACGCACTAACGAACCATTGTAGAAGGTCTAAATAGTTGTAATTTGAAAAATTATGATCAAACACAAGCACTCTAGGAAAAATCCTTTAGGGCACTCCGGGAGTGGTGCGTGTGCGCAAAAAGCGATTCACGTTGGTTTTGAATCGTTGGAGGTTATATTCGTTGGCAAAAACGACCTCGGGAAGGTCGTTCCATAAGTCCTCCAGATGAAAGAATTCTTAAATAATGAAGTTCGAGGGGTACTAAGCTTAACCGCATATGGATGGGCGGCAGCAGGTCACCGTGTGTTTCTGATATTCGCCGCTCTGGGCGGAATTAAGAGGGCAAGGTCAGCCGAGCATTTTCCAAATATCTCTAAAAGAGAGTCAAATCCCAACCTATCTCCGATGTTCTAGGCTGTCGAGGTTCTTCGTCAGCTCGTGGTCTCCAATCAGACGAATGACCCTCCTTTCGATGGAGTCCAGCAGCCGAAGAGTATGTTTGGGTGCAGAGCTCCAGACATGAGAGCATTACTCTAGCGATGGTCGAATCTGGGCTTTGTATAGTGTCAAAAGTTGTTGAGGTGTGTACAACGTTCTGGTTCGGAAGAGTACACCAAGTTTCTGAGAAGCCATCTTGGCGATTGCCACAACGTGGTTATGCCAAGACATATTTCCGTCCAGATTGACGCCCAGCAAATTAATAGATGAAGCTAGTGGGATTGCGTGTCCGGCCATGCCTATTTCCGGTTCTGTAATGTTAACCTTTTTAGAGAAAACTGCTGCCTGGGATTTTTAGCGTTAAATTCGACTTGGTTACTGTCACCCCAAGCCAAAATTTCTTCCAGGTCTTTGTTGAGGCGTGATACTTCATGCTGTCTGCGAAGATGTGCGTCGGCAGCCGATGTTTGTAACGTTAGAAATGAAGGAATTATGACAAGTTCCTTAAAATTCAGTGTCCCTAGTGGTAAAAATGAATGTACAGCGTTGCCACAATGATTTCCCTAAATCATTATAATTTGATATTATTAGGAAACTATAAATAAGTTTACGAGTGGAAAATTTTAAAAAACACACATATAATTTAGGTAGTTTGCTATTTTTACCTGACACATTTCTTCTAAATCGAGTTAGATAGCGCAATCGGTAGCTTATGATCTGTAGTTTGTTTCTAAAAAGTGCTGGCCTTAATAACAATGAAGGTCCCGGTTATACACAGCAAAATAATATAAGCGGTTATGGGAAGAACGATGACCGTGACGTGTGTTTGCGGTAAAACTGATGAGAGTGCACTCTTTTTCGGTCGTGACAAAAAACAATCGATTATTTAATTAGTTCGTGGTAGTTGGTGGTTCAATTAACACGTGGTTTGTCTGATAGTACGATTGTGCTGGGATTAGGATAGAAAATGGATAAAAATATAAATCCAGAAATTACAGACAAACCTCGAAAAAGAAAATCGCACGGAAATTATGTGATGCTGCTAAAAATGCGTTTAATAAAAGATTTCAATGGCCTTGATACGTATGATGCTCAAAATATTTACTTATCTGGTTTAATAACTACAGAGTTAGTTAAACGAAGGCGTAATAGAACTCACGAAGAAATAGCTCCTTTTCATTCGTATTCTTACAAGTATAAAGTTTGCTTGATGAGAGATGGTCGTCTTTGTGAAATACCAATTTGTTATAAGGCTATAATTAGTTTACATGGTATCACACCCCGAAGGATGCAACATTCAAAACCAGAGAGCCACACATGGAAAAGTTATCGCCGATGGAAGAGGAAAACACAAAAAGCGACGACACGCTTTAAACACTAATACAATAGAAAAAGTGCATGAACACATACAATCTTTAAAAGGTAGAAAAGCGCACTATTCTTTAAAAAAATAAGCAAAGATGTACTTGCCAGATAGCCTTGATATAAAAAAACTGCATAAAATGTTTTTAGAGAAATATAGTGACTTTCCAATTTCGTATCACTCCTATCGAAAAATTTTCATATCTGAGTATAACATCTCTTTCGGTTATCCTCGGTATGATACTTGCAGTAAATGCGATGAATTTACCTAAAGAAAAAAATCGCTGAAACCGTTGTTTCTTCTCAGGAAAGCTTGATAGAAGAACGTAATAAACTTATTATAGAAAATAAGGTACACAAAAAGAAAGCTCAAGTTTTTTACGACAGAAAGAAGGAAAGTGGGGACAAACCAAGAAAAAACTTAAATTTTGAAGCTGTAGCTTTTGATTTTCAAAAAAATATGCCATTCCCTAATATCACAACGAACGTTGTTTTATTATTGTTTGTTCAGGATTTTTAAGATCTAAATTTTATTACTATTAAATAATTTCAGGCTTTTAGTATTGTTTAAATAGCCTCCTCATCGTTTTTCCTGCAATCTTATTGAGTTACTTCAAAAAAAGTAAAAAAAACCAACGCAAAAAAAATTTAAATCGAATGAAACATTGATTTCTCATTCTGAAAACATAGGTCTTTTATAATTTTAACATAAACCAGGTGTTGAAGTTATCTTCTTCACATTACAGTGCTTCAAACTTTAAAAATCGAATATCTCAGTTCTTTCGTTACAACTCATTCATCGTTTTTTCCGCCAACGCCTCAATTACAAGCGGTAGATCTAGGGCAAGCAGCAGTAATTCGTCATCATTGATTTCTCAGATCTGTGATCGGGACAAAATGTAAACAATTCTGCGTCCCCTTTATATTATATGTCTATGACACTGTCCCATAATTGCTGTAAGATCGTACAGGCATCTTGTTTTTGCTTTATGTGATCGTTTATTTGTATCCTCTAGGTGTTGGTCCACATTCGATACATCCAGTAAAAAGGTTAAATAATAAACGTCGCCGATTCTCTCTAATCATCACATTTGCAAGTTAAATAGGCCATTGGGGGTTTAGTGACAATTTCCTATAGTACATACGGCCTTCCGGCTCATTTCGCCGATTTTATTGCAACGGATTTGTTAACATAACGGTTGCGGGGCGAGAATGACGTGGCGTTAGTATCATTTAATTTGTTTCAGTTAAATGGGAGCGACAATGGTATCGATTCCCGAAAAGTGCGATGGTTTTGTCGATAAGGATGAACTGGTACAAACTCGGGCGAACAACAAAACCGTATGGTGCAATGCAATTCGAACGTGATATACAGGGTGTTATGAAAATGACGTATTATATTTAAATTGGTGACTCGTGGGGTGTCCTAGAGAAGCGCTACGTATTTTTTTTTAATCGAACGTTTAAAAAGTGGGGTAATTCACCCATAAACCCACACACAACTCCTCAGCACATTCATATATGAACATATTACATTGATGTTCAGGCACAATGTTGCCAAACTGTTTAAAAGTGTAAAACTTTAGTTTCTTATCAAAATAAATATTTAGCTTACTTAGAAAGTAAATCCAGAACGCGATTAAGGAATCCAGGGCACAGACACCTTCAGTTCTTTTTTCTATGGGAAAAAACTTTATGCTCATCACGTGTCCTGATGATAGTGTGGGAGTGCATAATAAGCTTATCACTAAATCTCATTCGGCCTCTTATTTCCAATCTCGGAATATAACCGGCATAAAGTCGAAAGAAAAAAAACACAGTGAAACAGAACAAATTGCACTAAATCACTTAAAGAAACACACAGACACCCACGAGTTTCAAATTAGTTTTTTTGAAGATATGCACCTATTATCAGATTACACGAAAGCACTAAACACTAACGCATAATTACACTTTAAAATAACACTACCGCACACATAGAACAAGAGCACTTCATCATTTCGCAATAGAAATAATAAAAACGCTAATTTCTATGGGCCATTAACCCTTTACTAAAGATAAAATGAAACAATTAAGTTAACAATTGACAGGAACTATCCTTTGAAATAAATGGTCTAGTCCACCTTGGACTTTCTTTCCGAGAACTCTCCGCTAGTAGAGCCAGCGCGGTTGCCATTTCCGAGACTATAATTATACAGGAAAGTAATATTATAGAATGAAATTAGGCAGTTTATGAATATAATCTTATAAAACATCGAAAGTGGCAACGCTGTATTTTTAGATAGACAACAGACACGTGAAGATAGGAACAGGTTCAAAGGTTAGTTTCAACATTTTTAGATGTCGAATACCATTGTATGAAAGAATTATATTATTTCCCAGACTACCAGCTGATAAAATCTTATACAATAAGGGCGTATTTTTGTCTACACTACACGATAGCACTTTAAAATGCTAATTCAGATTGAATGGTACTTAGGTGTGTTCATGAGATGCGCGATGTGAATTTATGTGACTTTGTTTTGGTGTTTTGTTACGGTTTTTGTTCGGTTACCTGGTGTTTTTTTATAAATTAAGTTGGTTTTAAATAAGGCCGAAAAGGTAAATAAAATTGCATTTTTTTCTTCTAAATGGTAAAGTGGCATTTTAGTTGTTCAGATCCGACGGGTGTCGTTCGAATTGAACAAGTGAGAACATACCTGACCATTATAAACTCCGCGGTGGTTTGTTCGAGTCAGTTCAAGTTTATAAATCAGAGATTGTTTCCCAGTGAACTGAACTGAACGTACCCTGAAAAATAACTTGCTATCTGTCAAACGTTTGTTGATTTTCTAAAGAGTTTACCCTGAAGATATGACAACACTGTTCACGATTCACTCACGTTTTTCGCCATATGTTCTTTTGTTTACCTTCCTAGCAGGGGCACCACGTGGTAATTTTTGGTTTGACATAAGGTCATGTACAGGGCATATTAAATTGAAGCGCCATTTATGGCTATTTTCTTCAATTTGTTTACATCTCAGGAATTGCCGGTTTAAATATAATACATTTCCATAACACTGTAAGAAGCAAAATCTGTGAGGGCTGACAAAAATTCGGTGTACGTACAGCAACCAGTCTTAACAATTTAGAGACTTTTCTGCCTCGTTTTTTGGCTTTATTACTTTCTCCGACCTCTATATTATTAAATATAAAAAGCCTCTTTTTTAACTCTCCTGACCATTGACGTAATCCCGCTTACAATATCCAGAGAAAAAATGTGTCTGTTAGACAGCAACGGCTTTGGTTAACTTGACGAGACAACCGTCTCCAGTGGCGTAGATCAACTTGTTTCGAACAAAGCAGCAGCGACATCAGTTAAATTATTTTTAATGCACAATTGACAACGTCGGAATTTTGAGGTAACACAGAGGAACGATCGGTCGGCGCCTTGATTGATTGATCCCTGGTAATAAAACGGTTATAGCAAAGGCCACGCCGATAAAGAAGATATTTTATGGTTACTGTTCGGGAGATTTTAGGCTATGGACGTTCTTAGTGCGTGTTTAACAAACAAAATATCTATTAAATTACAACAATTGATCATTATCGATAATAATAGTAATGAGGCATTTAATTGTTCTATTTACAAAATGGTGCGCTTATCGAGAAAATGCAAAAGACCGTTGTTATGTAGAATTGTCCAGGTTAATAAAAAAAACTAATGGACATATGTCAGTGGCGCGCCACAAATGTCAGAAAAAGTACTTTCGGAGACATTAAAAAAGAGAAGTAAATTAAATGGTTTCCCGTTATTAAAATCGGTTCGCAGCAAAAAATAGCCATTAAATCATTTGATCAGCATAAAAAGATTTTGCCTGCAATAAATAAAAATCGGGCTGCAACACTTGTTCTGCAAAAAATGCTACAAACTGTCAACAATTTAACCGATATCAGTCCACTTGTCTTCGTTTAATTAACAGTCGAGCTGCGAAATGATTACTTGGTCAGCAAGATTTTGCAATTGGTCAGTAGAAAAAAACATGTCTAGAAGCAGTTTACTTCAGAGGTTTGCATATTAAAAGAATGGTGGAATATAAATCGTTGGATTGCGTTTGTTTTGAATAATCGGCAAAGTTCGTTATTGTGGGCGGAGCGAGAGCAGTCGCTTGATACGAGTAGCTGATTGCGTGCGTGTGTTTTCATTCGGTGTAGCAGTCAAGGCCCAAAAGGTAGCGGGGGCGGGTTTTCACTTGTTTTCCCATGGCACTGTCAATTTATGTACACTTTCGTGTGTTTTCTCTTGCCGAATATAGAAGGAAATCGGCTACAAAAGGTGTAGCGAGGAGGGGGGGTTTCACTTGTTTTCCCAGCGCACTGTCACTATTTCACGTTTTATTGCTTCTTTTTTTTTGATGACCAAGATTAAATATTTTGCTTACCCGCTGATTGCTTACCAATATCTGATTAAAAGTGGATCGCTCATGGCAGCTTATATATTTAATTTGCGTACCAAAATAATTTAGAGCACTCTAGTATAACATTAATTCAGAAATGTTTGCTATCCATAAGTTGCTGACCAACTAGCCATTTTTCTGTTCGCAAAAATAAGAATATTTTGCTAACCAATTAAATGATACCCGGATATAGTCATTGACGGACACGCAAACGCACTGGCTTCATCTATCAATTTGCTGGGCGTCAACCTGGGAGGAAATATGTCTTGGCATAACCACGTTGTGGCAATCGCCAAGATAGCTTCTCAGAAACTTGGTGTACTCTTCAGAACCAAAAAGTTGTACACACCTCAACAACTTTTGACACTATACAAAGCCCAGATTCGACCATCACTGGAGTACTGCTCTCATGTCTGGAGCTCTGCACCCAAACATACTCTTCGGCTACTGGATTCCATCGAAAGGAGGGCCATTCGTCTGATTGGGGACCACGAGCTGACGAGGAACCTCGACAGCCTAGATCATCGAGCATAGGTTGCGGATTTGACTCTCTTTTACAGATATTTTCATGGAAGGTGCTCTGGAGGACCTTCCCGAGGTCGTTTTTCCCAAGGACTATAACCTCCAACGATTCAAAACTAACGTGAATCGCTTTTTGCCCACACGCACCACGCCCAGAGTGCCCTAAAGGATTTTTCCTATAATGCTTGTGTTTGATCATAAAAAAAAAAAATAACGATTCAAAAAAATTATTTAAATAATATGTGCATTTATGAACTTTTCTTTATAAAATGACACAAGGAATCGCTCTTTGAAATATTAACTTACCATTAAGAGCACCCCGCATTTACAAAATCCCTCCGTCTATGAAATCCACGGCCGGTAACACTCTACCAGTCTCCCGAATTTCCCCCGGGATCCACCACTGACACCTCTCATTTACCTGCGAAACGGGTCTGCTAAGAAAATGTCCCCGAGGAGCCCTATACCGTTGCATGACGGTTTTTGTCGCACTCCTAGAACCGGATCAAGAAAAGGGTATTTCGTTTTTATGGTAATCAGGTTGTAACGACCGTTTTTGATTGAATTTAAACGCATAAAATATTGACCAGTTCGAAAATAACCACTTTTCATGACTGAATATGGTTAGTTGTTGAACTAGGCCTACAGTGTACACACCAAATGGGCACTTAAATTGATACCAAAAACGTAATTAAATTAATTAATGGTAAATTGAATGAATGAATTAATTATAACGGTTGTGGTTTAATAAAAACTGATTATTATTGTTACACAGCATGGAGCGCCATCGGGTAATGTAGTATCTATAAACTATTTATTTCAAATATGCTCATAGTAGTTAACAATGCCAACATAATTAGTTATGACATAATTAACTTCTATCAAACGCACAAAATGAAATGTTTCGATATACAGGGCGTTATGGAAACGACGTATTATATTTAAACCGGCAATTCCTGAGATAAAAACAAATTGAATAAAAATACCAATAAATGGCGCTTTCAATTCATTCAGCGGCAAAAGTGACCTGACGTCAAACCAGAAAAACACCTGTGTGGCACTGCGATACATGTAAGCAATCAAGGAATTCTGGCCGGTGTTGTCATATGTACACTCTTTAGACAAAATAAAATAATTTAAACACTTTTCCATTCTGTAATACTGTAATTAATTGAAGAACATTTACGACGGACTATGTTTTAAACAACCCGAAAAAACATATGGAATAGTAATAGCCACGTACGTCACTAGGTCAAATGCCAATGACCTATTGATGCCTTACATCGGCTGAGCGACGCTTGCGTCTGTTAGTTGAAGACCAACCAGCGGCCGGATACATTCTGTCGCGTCGATCACCAACACACTCTCAGCAATCCGCTCTGTTTTTTCGGTTTACGCGTGTATCTTGCCCGTCCATAAATAATTTTTGAATATTCTTTCTATTGACACGATTCTTCTGGACGTCAAATTTCGTCGCGTGTAATAAAATCTAATAATCAGTAGTATTATTGTATTTTCAAAAGCTAACTATCGGTTCTGTTTCACTATTACTGTGTGTACATAAAGTGTTTCCAGGAGTGTTCCCATGAAAAAGAACAAAAAACTGATTGTGTTTGTGCCTGGATTTCCTCGCTCTTAAGGTATAAGGATAAATACAAGTAGGTAGAAAATAATTTATTTTTATAATTTTATCTGGAATTTCAGTTTTACATTAAGTTTGGCAACATTGCCATTGGCTCTGGGTGAAATGTTGTACAGTAGCGCGGACTGACCTGTGAGTAAGAGTGTTTGTTACCCCACTTTTAAAACCGTCGATTTTAAAAAAAATAAAATATGTAGCGCTTCTCTAGGACACCCAAGGAGTCACCCATTTAAATATAATTGGTCATTTCCATAACATCCTGTATGTACGAACGAAATTACAAGGCGAATTTAAACAATTTTATCTACGAACTCTCGCTGGTTCGCCCCATAAAACGTAACACGTTTAACCAATATTACAAGGATTTTATTTATCGATTTAAAATTTTTAATGGTAAATTCGCAAATAAATACACGTGTAACTTCGGTTTAGTGGAAATTGTCATACCCTCCACGAGTCATTTCAGTTATGTTACGCTATAAATAAATAGGTACATGATAATTATGTAATAACAGTTCAATATGTTAATAGATATTGACAAATATCGCACAAATGGAATTAATAAATTATTTAAATTGAATTTTACCGATAGTCAGTGGTCCAATGAATATAACATATTTAAATAGATATAGAATTCGTTTTATAGCGATTTGGATGATACATTTTTAACTCTTCCATATTTTTGCATGACGTTGAACAGTAACGAGAAAAATTAAAAATTGTATTAATCCTTTATTGACGATCTAGCAATCAGTATACCAAATTCAGGAAATAAAAATGTAATAGCAAATAAATTTTCGTATAAAAACTGTTTTTTAATAATAATATTATATAAAATAGTTTGAAATTGAATATTTTTAAATTAAATATAGAATTTCCTCAATGATATTTTATTACACGATACCTGTTTTGTTACACCTACAACGTAGGTATAAATTAACTGTTTTATTCCATTTTACAGTCATATAAATTTAAAAGGTATTAAATTTCTGTATTGTGCAGTTGTTTTATTAAAACAAAAGGCGTAAATTCGGATTTTATTTTAAAATATTTCCTATAGTGAAATATTAATTAATAAATTAGCACTTTTGAAATACAACCTACTTAAACAAACAATTATTATTTGTTTCCTAAAATTAATAATTTATATTTATATTAATGTAATCAAATTTGATATTAATTTTAAATACTACAATTCGGGTTACACGTGAAATAAGTGAAAGTCTATTTATTTCTGTTAGGCAAAAATTTATACAGTGTGTACATAAAGTAAGGAACAAATTCATTATCTAGGAATCTAAAAATATTTCGGAAAAATCCTCGGACACGTGTATAATAATTTTTAATGGCGCATTTTTTTCCCATACAAACTTAATATACAAGGTGGCTCATGTAGTAGATATGACATTATCGACGATTTTTTTAAATGGGAACGCCTATATTTTAGTTCAGATCTGTAATCTCCAAGAACAGCTGATTTCAAAAACATAACACACTTAGGGCCTAAAATTCATAGTTTCGTTACTACAGGGTAAAACAAATAATTTTATTTAAGATATTTTTATTTAAAAAAATGTAAAAAAATTAAATAAGCTATTTAATTAAGTGTTGAAATTGTCCTCCTTCTGCTGCCTGACAGTACCCCAAGCGATCAATAAATTCTTGTTGGACTTTTCTTATGGTTTCTTCTGAAATGTTCCTGCATTCTGTTGTTATTCGATTTTTTAAATCTTCAATATTGGCAGGTCTGACTTTATAAACAATATTTTTCAGGTGACCCCACAAGAAAAAGTCCAGTGGTGTAAGATCTGGAGACCTAGGCGGCCATTCAACAGGCCCACGTCTTCCAATCCACTTGTTCGGAAAAACTTGGTTTATGTAATGGCGCACTACTGCTGCATAATGTGGAGGTGCGCCGTCTTGTTGGTACCACAAATTTTCATCTAGAATTCCTGGATTATTTCTACTAGGGTATAAGTTAACTAGCGTAGGGATAAGAAAGTTCTGAAGAAAATGAAGATAATTTAGCCCGTTTACATTGTTGTCAAAAAAATATGGCCCAATAATTTTGTTTTTCACAATACCAGCCCAAACATTAATTTTTTGAGGATATTGAGTATGGTGCTCACGCATCCACCTGGGATTTTCTTTTGCCCAGTATCTACAGTTTTGCCGGTTCACTTCTCCATTTAATTTAAAGGTAGATTCATCCGAAAATAGGATATTTTCAACAAACAAAGGATCTAAGTTACATCTTTCCATTAATATTTGACAAAACTCCATCCTACGATCTGGATCATCTTCATTCAACTCATGAACCAATCGGATTTTAAACGGGTGCCATTTTTCTACCGTCAATAGGTTATGAACGGTCATAGCAGCCGCCCCATGATCAATGCTAATCTGGCGGACGCTGTTGTGGGGATCTTCTTCCATAGCCAATAAAATATCTAATTTCTTATCATCCGGAATAGTTGGACGGCCTTTTCTGGGAATATCTTCCACTGAACCCGTTTCCCGAAATTTTATTTCAAGTTTACTCACAGTTGATCTAGTAATTGGTCTTGCTGGATACTTAGTGTTAAACAAAATGCAAACTTCTTGTTGAGTACGGATCCTATCACCATATCCAATCATCATAAGAATTTCTATTCTTTGTGTTAAAGATAAAGGCATAGTAACTCAATATGTTTTAAAATAAAATTTATTACTTCTAATAAACTTACTAGAAAAATACAATGTAATGACAATGACATTATCTAAATACCATAGTTACTGAACAGCAAATAAGCCTACTTGAGAAAAAACATAAGTAACAGCAAATGATGGTGCGTCCATTAATTACGTAAGGCTTTCAGGTAAAATTGGGTGATGGCGGAAGGGATTGAGCCAAATGTCACGAAATCTTTTATTGGGGGAAGGGGGGTTGAAAAATCGCTAAAAACGCCTCACGTAATTAATTGATGCCTCCCAAGCCAAAAAAAAATATCTTAAATAAAATTATTTGTTTTACCCTGTAGTAACGAAACTATGAATTTTAGGCCCTAAGTGTGTTATGTTTTTGAAATCAGCTGTTCTTGGAGATTACAGATCTGAACTAAAATATAGGGGTTCCCATTTAAAAAAATCGTCGATAATGTCATATCTACTACATGAGCCACCTTGTATATTAAGTTTGTATGGGGAAAAATGCGCCATTAAAAATTATTATACACGTGTCCGAGGATTTTTCCGAAATATTTTTAGATTCCTAGATAATGAATTTGTTCCTTACTTTATGTACACACTGTATAACAAAAAAATTAAAGGAATCTGTAATTTTATCCTTTGACTGATTAAGGATTCAATACAGGTTTTCCTTTGGTCATATTAACGACGCCAGCGCTTAAATCGAGTCTAATACGTTTTGGGACAAGATTACTTTCAGATATTACACGTTCGATCGGCCCAGAACTTTAGGAAGGCGATTCCTAAAATCCATCATTTGATGAAGACTCGTTTTGGTTACTGTCCAGGATTTTTTCCTGTCGCATTTCCAGCTTAATCTGCCGCAAAGGATACACAATTCAGCTGGTAGACCATGTTATCTCAAACATTGCGTCTTCTTATTAAGAAACCTACGATATTAAATAGCGTTTTGAAATAGCGCCCTAATTTGTACTCCGGACCGTCCGCGGGCAATCAATTATTAACCTACCCTGGAAAATCACCTTCTAGAATATTTCTTGTAGGTCCTGGTCTGAATTTGTAATGATCGACTGGTCAAGCGGACTGGCCCGAACTTGGAGTTGTCGATGGAATTTTAATACGTTCGATATATTCTACAGAAACATGCCTTTGCTTTCAAGATGTCAGTAAGCGCATAGTTAAGCTCTTAAATTAGTTTGGGAAACTGGAGATAAGTTTCTAACCAATTTGTAGTCCAGTGCGAACATTCCTGAGCTATTGTATTAGCATAAATTTGTCCTAGATCGAATAAATCAATTACAGAATTTTCCGTAGACATTATTCCACAGTTTCTTAAATTCCTAATGGTTGTTTTCGCTCAATTAAAATCTACAGCTGAACAAGGACAAGGATAGATCCCTAAGGCTCTCCATAAATCCTAGATCCGATATAGATATCATTATCATCGAGACACAAACACAGTCTTTTCAGTGACAGATATGAATGCAGTAGATTCCCAGTTAATACCGTTAGTATGAAAATGACAGCGTTTGTTATTCCTTGAAGTAAATTATGGTTATAATCATTGGCCCGGACAATTAAATCCTTTCTCGTTTCGCCCTAAAATCACTTGGGGGGGAAAACATATGGCATTCGTGCGTAATTCTTATACATAAATAATCTATTAAAGCCGAACCAAACAATGGAATCTATGTATACAGTTCAGAACAACGATGTACTCCTCGAAGATTAATGATTTGTTTACGGAAACTGGGTCTTTAAAGGAAACTGTGGACCACTGTACCATGTTAATCGACGCGTTGCCTTTTGGATAATGCACAGCTTAGAAGTAACCAATTAGAGAGTATATATTTGTGATGATTAAGGAGATCCTGATTTCCGAACAAACACATTCTTTATGAGACTGTCGCGATGGTATGAGTTCATTAGAGTTTCAGAATGAAAATGAAATGTGAACTTGTTAGTGGAGTCGTCCTGGCGAAATAAACGGCTCAAAAATCCCTTGACGAAATCGAGTAATTTTTTTTCCCCAATCGATACAATGATTTGTGCAGGGCGCCGCATGGGCGGAGGGGGGCACGCCCCGGTAATCTAACCTATAACGGGTTTTGATGTTACAAGAAAAATGTGGAAAGCAAAATTGAAGAGCTTGACAGAGCGCGTAAGCTCGAACAAACCTGATCCCGATATCTGAATGAGTTCGCGAATTAACGCGATTTTCAACTGCAAAAACAATAAAATTTAATTAATTATATCTCGAGAAGGGGCGGAGTTGGGGCATCAATTTTTCGCTAATCAACGGGTGACGCCGAGTACTTTGATGGACCGGAGGCTGGGTATGGGGGGGCAATGAGGAGGAGAGTTATGGGGGGGGGGGTATTACATAAATGCTAATAAGTAGTTTATTAATAGAGCTACGGGGATCTATATCCTATTAACACATACCAAAATTAAACATAATATCTAAAGTATTTTCGCCAATCCCACCTCGTAGCTGATAAAAGAATGAACAAATTGAATCCGGCCTGATCCCCGTAGCTCGATTAATAAACTACTCATTATCATTTATGTAAAAAATTTCCCCCTCCCCTAACTCCCCTCCTAATTGCCCCACCGGCCCATTAAAGTACTCGGTATCACCCGTTGATTCGCGAAAAAATGATGCCCCAACTACGTCCCTTCTCGAGATATAATTAATTAAATTTTATTGTTTTTGCAGTTGAAAATCGCGTTAATTCGCGAACTCATTGAGATATCGGGATCGGGTTTGTTCGAGCTTACGCGCTCTGTCAGGCTCTTCAATTTTGCTTCTTACATTTTCGAATACCGGAACGACTCCACTATGTGCAGTTATGAGAATTTTATACTAACATGTAATTGACTAGAGAAACCCCACTATGTGTACTTTTCCACCAAAACGTTGTATACACCTCAACAACTCTATAAAGCCCATATTCGACGATCGCTTCAGCACTGCTCTTATGTCTGGAGATCTGCACCAAATCATACTCTTCAGCTACTTAATTCCATCGAAAGGAGAGCTAACACGAGCTATCCAAGAATATTCGTTTTTTCGTCCATTAAAAAATTTAGTATTGATGGTGGTTGATAAATTGCTATGGTGCATTGCAAGAAAATGCTCTGTATGTACCCAATGTCAATATCTTTAACATAGCATTGGGAGCTACCCCATAGTCGTGAAAAAAACAACCTTTAAAATGTCCACTTTTCCCTTATATCATTCGGTTTTCATCCCAAATTAACCCGTCCCCATTAACTTTAAACTTTTAAAAAGGGCTTATTTGCTAAGCTGCTTCTAAAGCTTTGAATTTACATACTGAAACTTTAATAATCATGTATGTACTCGACCGCGCTAGCTGTTAATGTCTAATGAAACATGTATTTCGGCATTTCCAACTAATGTAATCACAGTTGTTATCTGCGTAGAACGCCATATTATATGTTGAGAGATGGGAATCGATAACGAATTTTCAAATGTATCGATACTAATACCATAATTCTTCGTAATGTTTATTTCGTGAGGTAATAATACTTTATTAGTATCTTTCGCTAAGCGTCTTGATATTAGCGGAAAGATTATCAATCTTTTTTTGTTGTGATCGAAGACCAAGCACTATAGGAAAAATCTGGAGAGTCATGCGTGTGCTAATAAAGCGATTCACATTGGATTTGAATTGTTGGGGATGACGTCCAACAGATGAAGGAATTATTAAAAAAACCAATAAAGCTCGAGGACTACTAAGGTGAACCCCAATATGGTTGGGTGGCGGTGGTTTGTTCTGCATTTCTGTCATTCGTCGCTCTCTATTCATGAATCGACTCAGCATACATTCCTATAATTAATTACTCTGCTGTCGATAATGTTGTAGTAATTCGACAAAGTTCAAATACATTTTAGAAATGTGTTTATTATAATAGAACTTCAGTTTACCTAGTAATTTTCAAGTTTACAGCCGAATACATAAATGAAACATTTAGTTGACGGTAAGTTTGCATGTCGATTTGAGTTTCAGTTGGTTAGAGTGGATACAATGGGAGCATAGGGATTTATCTTTAAAAGATAAGTAACCGTGTTACACTTTGTCAACTGAAACTATTCTGGCGTGGAATATATGTTAGGAATTGTATTGGCTTGCTTTCCAGCCGTGTAGATAACATTACAACTTGTACTCGTGTACACAAAAACACTGTTTAGAGTTTGTGTTGTGTTGTGTTGCGATTTCATTGTTCGATTCTAGACCATACATATACCGAGAGGTAAAGACTCTTCCACGAAAAATGGATATAACTTAATGGCTGCAGTAAAAGTACCTGGGGCGATCCCATTATTTATGACCGTTTGTTATTATTATGTGGAAAGGACCGGATTGTAATAATTATAATTAAATATAGGCACATCAGGTAGGTTAGGTTGCTTAATTTATATTTAAATATCTTTTTGTGGTAAAATTTGTTAGTTTTTATTTCTTGCTGGAAGAGTTTAGTTGTATTACCGATATTATTTTACCAAACGGAAAAAAAAACAGTATGTGGCGTCCATGGAAAAACATTGATGGTGCTTCTTCTAGTGTTGCAGTGAAGAAAATGCATTTATCTCTCGATGCTAGGGAAATTATAAAAATAGTATATACTTCTTTACTCAACAGAGGACTGTACGCTAGTGGTGCTGCGACTGAAACGTCTGATTTGACTAAGATACCTCTGACTACAGTGCCGAACTTTTTGAGGAATGGTTCAATAATTGTATTTTACCAAACATTCCTCAGAATAGCGTGATAGTAATTGACAATGCGAGCTATCACTGTCGCCAATTACATAAAGCTCCAAGCTGAAATAATACAAAATTGGAGATTCAGAACTACATGGCGGCGGCGAATGATATATATTTTGAAGAAAGTTATAAAAAAGTGATCTTTTAGAAGTTTTAAAGACATTTTGTATAAAAAAAGTATATGTTTGTGACACATTGGCAGAAGAAATTGGACATACAGTGCTACGGCTCCCACCCTATTATTGCATTTTTAACCCCATAGAGCATATGTGGCACCAGTTAAAATCACTGGTTAGGTCTGAAGATATTTCTCCGACTTTAAGTTCTAGTGTTGTCGAATTAATACGAAAATGCTTTAATGATATTCCCCCAGGTAGTTGGAAAAATTCAGTCCGTCACGTAATAACTGTAGAAAATTCGTATATTAGTCTGGATCGTATAATTAATCCAATTATAATTAATTTTGATGAGGATAGCGATAGCGAAACAGAACTATCTATAGAATGACATTATAAATGTAAATAAATATGACTAGTAATATTTAAAAAGAAATGTTATTTCATTTGATTACATTAATATAATCATATCATTACTTGTTTTCCTTAGTCCGTCCCTTCATACTTCACTTGTTTATTGCCAAGCTCTTGTCGACACAATGGGACCGACCCAGGAAATCATTAAGTCGTATCCAAATTTCGTGAAACGTACTTTACTTTAGTGTTTTTCTTCGATTCTTCAAAACTTGAAAGTCAAAACAGCATAATGGGATTTCTCTAGTTGATTTCCTGTAAGTATAAAGTCCTTCGAACAACAAATACACTCTTAAATTAAAATATTCAACGGCATTTATAACTTTTTATCGTCTCAATTTATCAGTGTCCTTTCTAGAACACAACGTACATAAGGTAGATGGCACACATTAGTTTCACCGGTGAGACTTTGTACAATCAACAACAATTATTTTGAAATTCTTAATGTCGGTCATTTATAACAGTAGCAACTAACGTACAAAGTGAGACGTCAGCGGTATTTGTATTCATTCAAGGCTGAAGCATGTTTTCATCCGAATTTATGCGTCTTATAATTCATTCCTGCTGAGATCAGCGAGAACATCGGCTGGGCGTTGCCGGATTTTGCAATTCTCTCTGTTCTTTTCGGTAATTTGCTACATTTTGTTCTGAGAATACTTTTAAGCTCTAAACTGTGAAATATATGTCTGATTCTCTGTCAAGTAAGGGCAACAGACTTGATCCAATTTTTACCTATTTAGATTTGTTGTATAACCATTTGTCTAGTTTTTACTCTTTTATCTATAAAAATAGCTTACACAAATCTACCGTGTTCCCCCGATATCCCCTATTGTATCCTCAGGACCAGCCGAATGATTTAAAATGGACACCCTAAAAATTTCCTGATAAATAAAACTTATCTTCAACAACTTCCAGAAATCCTGGACTCGACAGATTTCTGAAATGAAAATGACAATTTATTCGTACATTTCAGAAAGTTTCTTAAGTCGCCGTCCTCAACGGTCCACGCCAGATGGTATAATAAATAGAAGAAATGTATTTCAACGACCTTATATAGAGATTCGGTGAGTGTGAGTGACAGATGATTATAAGGGCGCAATTTTTAAGCGTTATTTTGGCTAAGAATTGGTTTAGATAGCTTCATTTAATTTCTTTTTTCTTTTATAAAATATCATAATATGCCTGTATTAGAATATTATGATCCACAACATCATCTTATGTTGGATTCAGACTATATTTGGCTTGCTTTCCTTAAAATCTAAACAAAATCTTTACAAAATAACTTCCCTATATTTACTTTATCTGCACTTTGAGCGCCCGCTTCTCATTAGAGCGTTAAAGAGAGGCATCTCATTAACTCTCGGGGATCGCGGTAGTAAATTATTATCTTCAGCTTATTAAGCACAGAGTTTATGTCTGTTTCTCAGCAATATCAGCTGAACGCACAAGGGCAACATTTCATTCAGGCTTGTTTACGCTAAGCTAAACCTGGTTAGCTAGAGCTGAAGCATTGATGACGATTATGGCATTCAGTCAGGACCGTATTGGATCAGCGAGTTACTGATAAAATATTGTACGTAATATTTGCAAACCTTGGTACATGTAAACTAAAACTACGTGATTGGTCAGCCAATATGTTCAACAGCAATGTTAGCGTTCACCAATGACTTTCCTGCGAATTTGTTCTCTTCCTAACCGACTGTGACTTATAATTGATTGTGATTTATATAGATACTTAATTGTATACGAGAAATCCGGCCCTTAAGTCGACATGTTATTTCATACATAAAATAACATTTTGCAACTTCCCTTGCGAAAACAGCACATTTCCAAACTTAATAATTAACAGCAGACCGCGTGTAATCCGTTTCTGTCGAGATATCACAAGTTTACACAGGTATGCGAGGTGAAATAGGCTTTAGAAGAAAATCCACATGGTACATAGACATGGTTACACAAACAGGATGAGTGTTTATGTATGTTGTACTTAAAGTTACAAGAATAAATTAAGTATAAGCAAAAGTTTCTATTTATATTTATGAGCTTCTATCTACAAACACTATTAAAAGTATACTTTCTGACGCTTATTGTCAGTGTCTAAAATGTTCCATTTGGGTTTCATAATGGCTACATTATGAAATGCACAAAAATTGAATAACCTGCCACTTTATGGAACTGAAATTTTATTTTTTTTTATATTGGCAGCAAGTAGGGTTCGAATTTTAGGCTAACTTTCATTTCGTTGAAATTAGTTCTCTTGGCATTATGGATTCGACAAAAATTATTTATAGGAAACTTTAAAATACTAACCTTTAACCTTTGCAAATAGATCATTTTTACTAGATATTTATCTGAAATACCTATACTCGGAAATATATAACATGCTGACGGTGTCCGTCAACTAATTTCTAGTCACAACTATACAACAACATAACCTAAAATGATACAAATATCTTCCAGTTTATGCTCTATTTCTAAAGTTTTATTCAATAAAGTACTGTTTTTATCCTTAATTCATTATAGTATTATACATATTACTTTATATACTATACATATTTATAGTTACTGTAGACATTTCCTGGGCACTAATTGTTATTCTTGTCAGATTCTGTGTCGTCACAATATTTTGTTCAATAGTATTATTTAGTTTTGTTCAATATTTTGAACTTTGTTCTGCTCGCACCATAACTCAAAGTTTTGCATATTCTTTTTAAAAGTTTTCTAGATTATTTTCTGCAACTCGTATTTCTGACGGAGTACAACTTTCTTCCTGACTTTAATAATATATTTATTTTTAATTATGACGGATGGGAAGTTGTTGTATTCAATTGTTTCTATCATGGCATATTTGATACTTGTAACATTTTATGAAATTGTAAAAGTATTGCCAACCCAAAACGAAAATAATAATTCAAATGGAAAAAAATGTACTATATTTTTTAAAGTTTTTCAGCAGAAAGAGTATTATAAAATACACTGTTCATAAGACAATTAGAGCACTTGCAGTTTAGGAAACTCCCCGCCTCGCGGGTCGTTTTCTAAATTAAACGCGTGCTCTAAGATAATGAAACGTATCTTAATATACTATTATGACACTAGTGTTAAAAGTGGCTTACTTCAATACTAGTGTTAAAAAACAACAATACACTATGGTTGCCATCTAATTAACGACAAAGAAATAAGGTAATTGAGTAGTTGATTTAGGATTTTCTTTTAGCTTTACTTTTGAATTTGGTAGGATAGTTATTATATTCTTGTTCATTTTAGTATCTAATAGTGTTTGTATACAAGATGTCTCGGATAAGAAAACACACTAAAGGGATCTCGTTAACCTTTCGCAGTTTCTATTTATTTTTCCAATTTGTACCGAACAAAATTGATGAATACAAATTAAATCCATAATTTATAATAAAAAATGGCCTACCCGAAACAAAAATAATACTCACAGGTAATAATATTTCCACATACAAACATACAACATATATCTAAACATTCCCTACTATATTCCGTTGACACATTTATTATAAATTCGTTTTATTTAATTTTATACAAAATATTACTACGTATATTCATGAAAATCATATTTTATACAGGACGCATATTATAATACGACAATTTCCGGATTTTCTTGTCTGTTTTATATTATATTGCATTTGGCTGTAGGTGTGATGATTTATACATGCTATTCGAAAAATATACAGTGTTCACCGGCTTGTCGCAATCGAATACGGACGCTGCTTCCCATTTTCTGCCTGAGGGCTGAGAGCAGACGATCGTCATGGCTTCTACTCGAGAGTGTAGAGTCGGTTGAATAGTTTAGGAACTATCCTGGAGAGTTACGTACAAAATATCTTTTAATACACTTTTTGATGGGTTTTAATTTCGATACGGGACAAATAATATCACCGCGAGCGAATCGGCGGGTACAAATATTTTTCCCGCAATTCGACACTCATTGTCCATACGCATGCCAAATTTGAGCCAAATCGGTTGAATAATTTAGGAATTATCCTGAGGAGAGACTCAGAAATCACGCTTTAATTGACTTTTTGATGGATTTTAATTTCGACACGAATAAATGTTATCACCGCGAGCGATCTGGCCGGCACAAACATTTTTACCGCAATTCGACACTCATTTTACATCGGTATGCCAAATTTGAGCCAAATCGGTTGAATAGTTTAGGAATTATCCAGGGGAGAGACTTACAAAACTTATTTTATTTAACTTTTTGATTGATTTTAATTTTGATACGGAACAAATGGCATCACCGCGTGCGAATCGGCCGGCACAAACATTTTTACCGCAATTCGACACTCATTTTACATCGGTATGCCAAATTTGAGCCAAATCGGTTGAATAGTTTAGGAATTATCCAGGGGAGAGACTTACAAAACTTATTTTATTTAACTTTTTGATTGATTTTAATTTTGATACGGAACAAATGGCATCACCGCGTGCGAATCGGCGGGTACAAATATTTTTCCCGCAATTCGACACTCATTTTACATCGGCATACCAAATTTGAGCTCAATCGGTTGAATAGTTTAGGAATTATCCAGGGGAGAAACTTACAAAACTTATTTTATTTAACTTTTTCATTAATTTTAATTTTGATACGGAACAAATGGCATCACCGCGAGCGAACCGGCGGGTGCAAATATTTTTCCCGCAATCAGACACTCATTTTACATCGGCATGCCAAATTTGAGCCCAATCGGTTGAATAGTTTAGGAATTATCCAGAGGAGAGACTTACAAAACTTATTTTACTTAACTTTTTGATTGATTTTAATTTTGATACGGAACAAATGGCATCACCGCAAGCGAATCGGCGGGTGCAAATATTTTTCCCGCAATCCGACACTCATTTTACATAGGCATGGCAAATTTGAGCCCAATCGGTTGAATAGTTTAGGAATTATCCAGGGGAGAGACTTACAAAACTTATTGTATTTAACTTTTTGATTGATTTTAATTTTGTTACGGAACAAATGGCATCACCGCGACCGAACCGGCGGGTATAAATATTTTTCCCGCAATTCGACGCTCATTTTACATAGACAGGCCAAGTTTGAGCCAAACCACACTATCCATAGTTGAAATAATCATCAAAGCAATACATTTAGGACACTATTAAAACAAGAAACAAGCAGAAATGTAGAATCGAAAAGAAACATTCCGTACAGCGCACGTCCTCCATAAAACATCCTTAATCTCTGATAAAAATCTCTATTGCCCTACTAACAACAATAACAATAAACAATCTCTCCCTCTATATTTCGCCTTTTGTTTGCTGCCGGAGGCTTTCTGATTCTACCGATCTCTCGGCCGGTCTCTGAGAAAATTTATGTGCATACATTAACAATTATTTGTCGAGAAATACAAAACGTACTGATGTTTCACGACACTCATAAATAATTGTATCTCGATGTCAAGTCATGGCCATGATCCAAACAAACACACGGTATGATATGTATCAATTGCTTATGGAGATTAATGTTGTTGTTAGCGTTTTTAATTCTCTTTTAAAGGTATTATAAGCAGTATCGGCTCGTGACCTATGATAGAAAGGGTTCACAAGCATGGTGAAATTATTTTTAAAATTTCATTTTTGTGTAACGACCAAACAATTACTTTCTAGGCGGTTTAAATGTAGAAAGAAAAAAAGCAATAAGAAAATGCGTTAGGTAAAACATATTTTTATTTATTTATTAATTTTACACAAGGAAATACAACTTTTGGAAAATTAGGAAGGTTTTCTTAGTGTGTATAGCTGTCGGATCTTAACGTCGTCGCATGCAACCCTCGTAACAATATTTATACAGTCCACTACTAATACTACTAAAGCCATCTACGAGCTATCAAGAAATCCGAATGATATCTAATACTACTACCGCCATCTACGAGTTATCAAGAAAATCGAATGATGTCTAATACCACTACGCCATCTACGGCTACGTCATTAGGCGCAACCAAGACGAGAACATTAGTTAACTGTTTTATCACGAGAACGAATCGAGCCACGAGACTGACAAGATTGGCATTCTTCATATTTTCAGTGTTTTTTAGTTTAAATCCTTAAATAAAATGGTTTAAAATCATATCGAGTATCATTTATCGAAATACACAACATTTATCGACCCTACACAATAGTGCTTAAACGTAAAGTCCATTCTTCGGTTCTTAATTGTAGAAAATTGATCAATAACAGCCTCATTAAGTTTGGAATAACCTCTATAACTTTTTTTCATATATTTAATTTTTAAACTTTCTAATAAAGTCCCTAGATTCACCCTTTGTGGTCTGCGTTAAATTAATTTCGGGTTTAGGTGTTCCCGCATTCTTCACTTCAATTTTTCGCTCCAAACTCAAAGAGCTAAAGTTATTTTTTAAATAGTCCACCGTCAACTATTCATGTTAACTTAATAACTATGTAATATTAAAATATTAAAACATACACGCTCGAATTTCTAACTAGATGCACGAACAGACAACAGCGCGGTGCACACAAAAACTATGCGCCTTTTCCATGTTAAATCGCCATAGCCCCGCTATCCCCCGCTGCCACCCGCCACCTGTTACTACAGAGAAACTGCACTACTTAATCGCACGTGAAAGCAAGTCTCGTCATAATCGTCATTTACCTCGACCGAGGCACGGTTGCCGGATCTATACAGTTTGGTTTGACGGGATGATAAAATATTAGGGAAGGTCGGACTTTTTTAGTTTGACGATACGACAAAATATTAGGGAGGGTCGGACTTTATACGATACATAATATTCAATGAATATAAATTAATACTTTTTATTCGTTTTGTTTTGGGGGTGCACGGGCGCATGTGCTTCTGTGTAAGAACCGCCACTGATTATAAGGTTTAATCAAATGCATTTGATAGTTGGCGAAATTAAAGACTAATAACAAGGTATATTTATTCCACAAAATTATAACAGAAATTAAAGATAAAATACTACCTAGTTAAACAACAATTGCGTTGTGTAATACGGGGCCGTTTCTGAATAAGTGACAGTATTTTTAAGCTCCCCGATGGCTAGGTCATAATATAATGTGGCTGAATACCCTTTGAACTTTTAAAAGTATCAAGAATCTTCAATAAAACCTTATTCTAAACGTATTTAATCTATTTCCGTGCCTTTTACAGGTTAAAACAAATGTAGACTAATGAAACAATAGACGGAACTTCTAAAAAATAAATTTATATATATATTCATATGCGCGGGTTTCTCATGTTTTTAATTTTCTAAAATTACCGCCGCAGAAACATTTTTAAAACTAATTTTATACGAAGCGACGCGGTCGCAGCCGTTCTTTGATATAATAATTTCACTTCAAAGGGATATTATTATTTTTATTTCGCTCGTGTTTTCTTTGAAAATTTTAAGCATCAGAATTTTTTTTAAATGGAGAATTATTTTAAAATTAATTTCTTGTTTGTGCCGTAATAAGGTATTTTAAAAAGTTGTTTAATCTGTTATATTTTTCGTAAAAAAGATGCTTGGTTTGAGACTATTTTTTCCTTTATTGTGGATCTTTCGTGTTCCTTCCAATAGTTCCTTAAAAGGGTTGTAGAAATAGTCTTATAAAATATATTTATGTATGTATATGTATTGTATACGTGTTCCCTTACAATCATTAAAAAAAATCTATACTTGCCTGCACAAAATTCGGCCACCCTGATATTTTGGTCAAGTTTGATATTTTATAACTTTTTTAATTTTTATGCGATTTTCATGATTTTGTTATCAGTTTGTAGCTCAATTTATTGCGTTTTCCTTAATTACTTTATAAAGTAACATTTTTCGATTAGGCTATATTATACAGGAGTAAATCAAACTGTCGGTTTTTGTCGTAATTTCAAAACACCCTGTAGGAAAATTGAGGTGGATAATTTTATTTACATACTGTTTCTTGTCATCTTTGATGTATTCTAAACATTTCGTTTTTTGATTCATTCCATTATCTCATTTCTGCTGCGAGCTGCAACATTTTAAATGAAACGATGTTATTTTTAGAAAATGTATATCATTGGTATTTCTACCGAAGCACGCACCAATCTTGTATTTGTTGAGCCCACCGTTACATTGAGGAGATCCTCCAAGAAGTTGTTGCTCCATTTGCTCCTTTCATTGGGAACCAATATACATTAATGCATGATAATGCTAGACCTCGCGTTGCACATGTAGTGAGCGAATATCTGGATGAAGTTTGTCTTTTATTCAAATATCATTTATGTTTCATTTTATACAATAATTGTTTCCATGGCTAACTGATGACTAAACATTGTGATATTGAGTTATTAACTGCTTAGAAACATTTGGTCAGAAAATTAGCAGAATATAAGAAGATTTAACACTAGGGTGGATCCAGAACTTCGGTTTGGGGGTCAAACTTCGTTTGGGGGGGTGGGGGGAGGCGGGTGGGACTTGTGAGTCTAAATTATTTGAGGAAAGAAAAACCTTTTTTGCGACTAGTTTAAAGTAACTTCTAATTTTAACCTGCCCTGTATGATATTCTAATTATTCGATCTGATTATGTATTTTTAAATTAATTTTACGAGAACTTTTTTGTAAATATTTCCTGGAAATTTGGTTTAAAAGTAATTTTAAACAATAAAGTTATTGACAAAAGAAAGTGTGATCAATTTTAAAATCATTTTATAGGGGCCCAATAAATCATATTGCTGAGGGGGCCCAAATTTTGAAGTGTTTTTGATTTGTAAAATATTCTGTTCATTATTTTGTTACTGTATTATGTTTATCATGGTTTCTGCCTTGTAATTAGGTTTATCAAAACCTGAAAGGCATGTACTTAAATAAATAAATACATTAATTGATTACCTTTGTCAATAAATATTATATTTTAAACAATAAATCATATTTCAATCGATATAATTAAATTTAAAGTATGTATCAACTATCATTCAAAAATTTAATTTTCTTATCTTATTTGATCTACACAATCTCGATTTGAATCACAATGCTACATATGATGACGCACGCCCATTCTTTTCCCGGTTCAACTGTATTCGCATGCGCGCCAAGTTTAAAAATTCAATAATTACTACGAATTTCGTATAGAAAGTGCCCCCAAGTAACCATTAGAGTTAAATTACAACAAATATTAATTACGAAACAACCCAAGCCCTAGAACTTTTAGAAATCTGTACGCGACACTTACGCGCGCGGCAACTTTAAAATAACAACGACAATTTATTCTTGTACATCCGGCTCTTCAACTTGCAGTTTCCGGGGGTAGTCGGGCTGATGTCGACAGTTTGGATAACAACTGGAAGAAATTTACTTTAGATATTGCAACTAGGACACCTGTGGGCGACAGATCGAAATAAAACATTGCGAAAGTTTTGCGTGGTAGGGTCGGTGCAGCTTTCAAGTTGAATTAAATAAGCACAGACGATGACAAGACGATACAAAACGGTATATTTCTTTCTAATGATCAAACAATAACACTTATAGGAAAAATCATGTTGTGGCGAATGCCACAGCGTGGTTGCGCCAAGACATATTTCCTTCTAGATTGAAGCCCTGCAAATTAATGAACGAATCCGGTGGAATTGCACGTCCTGCCATGAATATATCCGTTTTTTTTTATGATCAAACACAAGCACTATAGGAAAAATCCTTTAGGGCACTCTGGGAGTGGTGCGTGTGCGCAAAAAGCGATTCACGTTGGTTTTGAATCGTTGGAGGTTATATTCGTTGGGAAAAACGACCTCGGGAAGGTCGTTCCATAAGGATGAAGTCCTCCAGATGAAAGTGTTCTTAAATAGTGAAGTTCGAGGGGTACTAAGCTTAACCACATATGGATTGGGCGGCAGTGGCTCGTCGTGTATTTCTGATATTCGCCGCTCTGGACGGAATTAAGAGGGCAAGGTCAGCCGAGCACTTTCCATGAAAATATCTGTAGAAGAGAGTCAAATCCCCAACCTGTTCTAGGATGTCGAGGTTCTTCGTCAGCTCGTGGTCTCCAATCAGACGAATGGCCCTCCTTTCAATGGAATCCAGTAGCCGAAGAGTATGTTTGGGTGCAGAGCTCCAGACATGAGAGCAGTACTCTAGTGATGATCGAATCTGGGCTTTGTATAGTGTCACAAGTGTGTGCAACTTTCCGGTTCGGAAGAGTACACCAAGTTTCTGAGCAGCTATCTTGGCGATTACCCCAACGTGGTTATGCCAAGACATATTTGCTCCCAGATTGACGCCCAGCAAACTAATAGATGAATCCAATGGGATTGCGTGTCCGTCCATGACTATATCCGGTTCTGTAATGTTAACCTTTTTAGAGAAAACTGCTGCCTGGGTTCTTTAGCGTTAAATTCGACTTGGTTACTGTCACCCCAAGACAAAATTTCTTCCAGGTCTTTGTTGAGGCGTGATACTTCATGCTGTCTGCGAAGATGTGCGTCGGCAACCGATGTTTCAAAGAGAAAGATGAGATAAGTGTACTATCGTCAGCAAAACTAAAACTAAACCTTAATATTTTTAGAGATGTCGTAACTATTTAGGGTTTTTTTAGAAATGTTACAATTCCAATTTTGTCTCGTCTGACGCTTGTACTGTTTAATTTCAAATAACAATCTTAATTCAAGTAAATACTTTTTTACGTAAAAATATTTTTTGTACGCATAAATCATAAAAATCGCATGTGACAACTTAATTAACCTGCCAAACCTTCAAAACCCTGTAATTTTCAAGTCAGGCCATAGAAATATATTAGTTATGGTTCAGATGGTATACATCCTGTCTACATACATAGTCCGTTGCTTCATATTTAATATATGGAACAAGGAAGTTTGCACACAGAATTATAAATAATTTAAATATAAAACGTATTGAAAGAAATTTTGAACCAAAAATTATAATAACTTAATTTATAATACTCGCTCTGCGTATAACGAAGCGAAGGGATATCCAGATCCGGTTGCATACCAGCAGGATTAATGCCTAATATACATACAAAATTTTCTCGTTCCCTGTCACGTAGTTTTTGAACTTTCGAGTCAGCAGGCGGAGCGATAAGCAGGAAATTGAAACCATGCTTTTTTTGAGGAAAGAGGAAAAATAACGCCTGAATTGCTACAGGGTGTGGTATTCTAATAGAGAAATGCAAAATACCGTTTTCGTGTAGAATTGATCAGGTTAATCAGGGATAATATCTACATAGAAAAATATCAGTGTGTACTACTTCTTTTGTAAAAAATATCAGATCACATTTTTACAGGTGCTGCTCTCATGTCGGGAGCTCTGCACTCAAATATACTCTTCGGCTAGTGGATTCCATCGAAAGCAGGGCCATTCGTGTGATCGGAGACCACGAGCTGACGAAGAACCTCGACTGCCTAGAACATCGGAGACAGGTTGGGGATTTGACTCTCTTTTACAGATATTTTCATGACGACGAACCACTGCCGCCCATCCATATGTGGTTAAGCTTAGTACTCCTCGAACTTCATTACTTAAGAATTCTTTCATCTGGAGGACTTCATATAGTGCTAGTGTTTGATCATTAAAAAAAAACAGGGATGCCGCTGACGGATCGATAGAATATCTTCCCTACCTAAATTATGTGGTTTTATATCCTATTGACACATACCAAAATTGAAAATTATATCTAAAGTATTTTCGGAGATATTAAAAAAATAATCATTTTATTATAAACACCTGGACAAAATTAACGCAACATTATAAATTTGCCATATTTTTGTAGCTATTTTTTTTCTGAATTTATGATCCGATTTGAATGATTTTTTTCTTGCATTGTAGGTTGGTCCCTTGACAATCTCAGTTTTCGCTGTTTATGATAAAAAATTTCAATTTCGATTTATACTGGGTGTAATAAAAATGCTATGTTTTCTTCCGAAAATTCGTATCACCCTGTGGAGTATATTAGCAACCGAAACATATAGCAGTTGACATTAATAGGTAGGTCCATCTTTCCCCAACATTTTCTTTTTTGGTTTACTTCATTATCTCTGTTATTAAAGGAGATACGCCGTTTTATAGCGTAACATGTTTTTATAGACTTTAATATTCAACACATTCATTGTTAAATGTTTTCAAGTAGACTATGGACCTTTTCTGACATCGCAAGCGATGTGTCAGTAGATGTTGTGTATACTGATAAAAACTGTTCGGAAACTGCTTATTAAACGTTCGTTTCGTATGCCCAGTTGCCCGACCAGTATTTTAATATTGAAAAATTAATCGACCAAAAAATGTATCGGTAGAAGAAGCAGTAAGAGCCTTAACTTTGGTGGATGAGGGCTATTCGATGTGTCATATTGCTACTGTGATAGGAAGACATAGACAATCAATTAATTTTATTGTTTTTGATTTTTGTTCTTTTCATGTTTTATTCGTTTCCAAAAAAAATAATTGTGTAATAAACGTAATCTTAATAGTGTAATTAATTAAATAAAGTAACTCGTGAATTTTGTTTCCATTTATCAAAGCGAGCAGAAATTATACAGTTATACAGATAACAAATAATGTATTTGATATTGACACATCGCTTGCAATGTCAGAAGTGGTCCATAGCATATTTGAAAACATTTAACAATAATGTGTTGAATAGTGAAGTCTCTAAAAACATGTTACGCTATAAAACGGTGTATCTCCTTTAATAACAGAGGTAATGAAGTGAACCAAGGAAGAAAATGCTGGGGAAAGATGGACCTACCGTTTAATGTTAACTGCTATATGTTTCGGTTGCTAATATACTCCACAGGGTGATACGAATTTTCGGGAAAACACATAGCATTTTTATTACACCCAGTATAAATCGGAAATTAAATTTTTATCATAAACAGCGAAAACTATGACATTGTCAAGGTACCAACCTACAATGGAAGAAAAAAATCATTCAAATCGGATCATAAATTCAGACAAAAAATAGCATAAAAAATATGGCAAATTTATAATGTTGCGTTAATTTTGTCCAGGAGTTTATTTTTCATATTAACTTTCCTTTATAAAATCAGTATGCAGTGTCCAAATATCCTCCGGCAAAGTAGTTATTGTTGCTCGGAAATTGACAGGTGTGAAAATTGGTGACACGACGACCTTCTTTTTTTTCGGGTATTTGCGTTTCTTTTGTTTTTGATGAACGCTAAATACGTTTTAATTATGTTGTTGCTTAAATGCGTGATGCTTGTTGCGAAATTTGTATGTCGGGGAATACGGGGCACGACCAGAAACAGGGACAAGAAGAAATATTATAAAAAAAAAATTTTATTTTTTTTTCCTGACGCGCCCCCTTTCACCCCTCTCATTCATCTCTCGAAAAACCATCCGTAAAACTCTGTATTACGTATATAATTGATGACTGTGCCAAATTTCAGCCGTTTACGTCATATAATCTCTAAGGAACGTACATACCGATAGGTGTTCCCATTTTGACACGAGACGCTAAAAAAAATTTGACCAAAACTTGATATTTCCTGTAACGCAGAGACCGCTTGTCTATGTTGTTGCATGATAAAGCAAAAAAGAGCAACATTTCATGTCCTGAACTTTCCGAGCACGTTCCCAGTTCACAAAAAGCGACTTGTTATGCACCGTATGGTATTAGCAGGTAGAGTACATAACAGTGGGATACAACGGAATTCCCGCGACAAAACTGAAATTCATATTTGAAAAGGTCACATTTTTTACACGACATATTCATAATTAATTTATGTTAAATGTAGCCACACTGCACTGCACTGGCTCAAAGCATGTATAAAGGTACCAACATACATACAGAGAAACATTAAAATATCATAATATTATTACAGTGAAACCTCTCATAACGGACACTTCCAATAAGCGGACATCTCTTGCTACCGGAACTAGGTATATGAAATTCCATGAAAATCAACCTCTCTTGGGCGGACTCTCCTTTGGGTTTGTTCGAGCGGACAGGCTATTTTAATACAAAGAGTGCGAAAACCCTCCTTTAAACGAACAAAAAAATTTTAAAAGTATTTGGGAGACGAATAAGTACGGGGTGCAAAAACTCTGTGAAGACAGACCGGCAACTATGCGTGGCAGCGCGAAAGAACCTCGCCGAATGAAAGTATGTGTGATTCCCCGACAGCAGTCCGCCGTTTATTTGTGAGTTGTAAGGTTAAAATCGTAAGCAATGGCACAAAAATGTCGCGTTTTGAGTCTGAAAGAGAATATTGATGTTGTGGAAGTTTGTAATTTGATAACAATGATTTGGGCGAGTTCATTAACATTGATGTGCTATTAGAAGATGATAGTGGCCCATTCCTACCGATTATGTAGTCCAAACTGAAACCTCATCACTATCTGACGACTGTGATGAAGAAGTTGAATGCAGTAATCAAACAAATGTCACCAATTATCAACAAGCCATTAGTATGGTAAAGAAATTATAAGAGTATGCAAAGAATAGAGGTGACTCTACAGGAATGGAATTGTTATCAGACTTGGAATTACATTTTCTAGATTGCAAGTATAAAACGCAAACACGTCAAACTACGTTATTAGATTTTTTTATTACTACATCCTATCTAAAACTAGTGTATTTTTGTTATGTTATATTTATTTGTACATACATATACATAGTAATAATTTTGCATTTACATATTACCTAATAACAAATTGCCCATGGGCGGACAACTCTATTAGGCGGGCCCGTAGGTGTCCGCCTAAGGGAGGTTTCACTGTATTTATTCAAAATAAATCCAATTGGCCCAATTTTAATAAATTAATACAAGTTGGACAAGAAATGTGCGAAACTTAGGTAATTCTTGGCCACCTAAATAAGACGATCTATCCACAGTAAAGGGGAGAAGTACGTTGTACTTACTTAAAATTCAAGTAGGGTTTTTGCTATATGTTATCGTAAGGTTGTTATAAGGTATAACGATATAAAAAAGATGTGTTTTACATGGAAAATAGCAAAAAGACACAGTATCAAGTTTTCAGCAGACTTGTAGAGAAAATTACCCTCATACATTAAGCTAGAGGTGTTGTTTTCGATTGATTACATCGAAAACAACCCCTCTAGCTATCGAAAACAACCCGCCAAGTTTTTATTGTTTATTGACAAAGATAATGACACTTTTTGACGTTTAAAAAAATAAATCTTATTTTCCAGCTACAAACTCAAATATTAAATATTATTACAATTGCGTTATTAATAATTACTAATTTTTTTAGTTCTTCATTTAAAAGTTGTAATATAAAGTTGTTTTAACCATTATTAAAGTAATTTTCTCCCTAAATTACACTCGTGCATAAAAATTCTCAGATAATTTTGCATTTAAGCGTATTTCCTTTGAAAAACAACATAAGTTCATTTTCAAATTTTGTAAAATAGCCCGACTCCGAAGGAACTCTTGTTGTTTCTAGGCAATACGCTTTCATGCAAACTTATCGAAAATTTTTAGGCACTAGTGTAATTACCTCCGAAAATTAAATATTTTCTGATTCTCGACGGTAAATTAGACAAAAAAAATAAATGCTGTATTCAAAATCGCTGAGACGTAATTTCCAAGAAATCACATTCCAAAAATTGACATTTATGTGAATATTTAGGTCCTTGGTAAAGAACAGGAAAAGGTGTCATCCGAAGTTTCGGTTGACCCTCAATGCAACTCTGCACAAACATACTGACGGCGCGAGTCCACTATATACCAAAAAAAAGGTAAGAGAACCCTGCCTAGCAACTATCGACCAGTCGCATTGCTTTCAGTTATATTAAAAGTAATGGAGAAAGCTATTAACCAACATCTTCTAAAGTACCTGGAAGGCTTCAACATTATCAGCTATCATCAATATGGTTTTCGGAAGTCCAGATCAACTGGAGATCTTCTAGCCTATGTCACCCATCTTTGGAACCACGCATTCGAACATCATGGGGAGTCTCGGGCTGTTGCACTGGATATTTCTAAAGCCTTTGATCGTGTTTGGCATGAGGGACTTCTAAGTAAGCTGCGATCCTATGGTATGCCCAGTCGATTCTGTGCATGGTTATCTAGCTTTCTTAAGGAGCGCTCTCTGCAAGTGGCGATTGACGGATTTCTCCCAGACACCTTCAACATCAATGCCGGTGTTCCTCAAGGGTCCATATTGTCTCCCACTCTCTTCTTACTATACATTAACGACCTTGTAGTGAAAACGAAAATTCCAATATTTAGTTTTGCTGACGATAGCACACTTACCTCATCTTTCTCTTCGAATGCACAAACATCGGCTGCCGACGCACATCTTCGCAGACAGCATTAAGGATCACGCCTCAACAAAGACTTGGAAGAAATTTTGGCTTGTGGTGACAGTAACCAAGTCGAATTTAACGCTAAATAAACCCAGGCAGCAGTTTTCTCTAAAAAGGTTAACATTACAGAACCGGATATAGTCATGGACGGACACGCAATCCCACTAGCTTCATTTATTAATTTGCTAGGCGTCAATCTGGGAGGAAATATGCCCAGATTCGACCATCACTAGAGTACTGCTCTCATGTCTGGAGCTCTGCACCCAAACATACTCTTCGGCTACTGGACTCCATCGAAAGGAGGGCCGTTCGTCATATGTGGCTAAGCTTAGTACTCCTCGAACTTCATTATTTAAGAATTATTTCATCTGGAGGACTTTATCCTTATGGAACGACCTTCCCGAGGTCGTTTTTTCCAACGAATATAACCTCCAACGATTCAAAACCAACGCGAATCGCTTTTTGCGCACACGCACCACTCCCAGAGTGTCCTAAAGGATTTTTCCTATACTATACTGATTGTGTTTGATCATAAAAGGAAGAAAAAAACTTTGATATATCACGTGATATTGGTTTGTTCCGGTTTGTTCACCTCACCTCACCGTCTCCAATAAATAACGATCTCAAATAAATCACTCAATTTAATACCATAAATTCATACGCCGTTTGTACGGCCCAATTTCGGCAAGAATAACTATCCCGAAACTTTAATCTGATATAACGGAACGAAGGTCATCTCACCGCCCGACATTTCTCCGGCCAAAGTTAAAGTTGGACCTCGGAGGGGGGTCAAATTTCCCCCGGCCCTGTCCGACGAACCCCTAATTTGTTAATTTGACATTTGATGTTGTATCTCTTGAACTTATGAATTATTTGGTTACTGTGTCTTAACCCTTATTTGGTTAACGGCTTATCAGATGGATGACGTGGGCGTTAGGATTTAGGGTAGATAATTCGGGCGTTCTCTTGATTATTGGGCGATACGATCAAGAAACAGGGAATAATATAAAAGACAAGGGAATAAATCGGGACGTCATAAGTGATTGATTGATGCTATTTGAAACGAGGAACATATCAAAGTCATACGGGGGTGATTGATGGTGGATGGCGGACGTTTATGGAGGATTAGTCAACTTGATCACTATGAAAATTTGGTAGCTTATATAAGTGGACATATGCTCTCACTTTTAAAAATATTTTCAGCCGTGCAATGCTGCCGCTTCCTCTTGAAAGTATTAGCAACTTTGATAATTTAAGTGGAACACCTTGTATATTATTTTTTTTTAGAATCCCTATTAATTTCTTAATAACTGTCCTTAATATTTTCCTATCTGGGTATCTAGAAATAATAATTAATTTAACTTTTTTTTTTGGCAAACAGCAGTGGCGGCTCGTGACCTATGATAGAGGGGGTTCACAAGTATGGTGAAATTAGTTTTAAAATTTTATTTTTGTGTAACGACCAAACAATTACTTTCTAGGCGTTTGTAAATGTAGCAAGAAAGAAGTAATAAGAAAATGCGTTAGGTCAAACATATTTTTATTTATTATTTAATTGTACACAAGGAAATACAACTTTTGGAAAATAAGAAAAGTTTTCTTAGTGTGTATAGTGCTTAAACGTAAAGTCCGTTCTTCGGTTCTTAATTGTAGAAATTATGAATATTTTCATATATTTAATTTTTAAACTTTCTAATAAAGTCTCTAGATTTACCCTGTGTGGTCTGCGTTAAACTAATTTCTGGTTTAGGTCTTCCCGCATTCTTCACTTCAATTTTTGGCTCCAAACTCAAAGAGCTAAAGTTATTTCTTAAATAGTCCACCGTCAACTATTCATTTTAACTTAATAAATATATAATATTAAAATATTAAAACATACACGCTCGAACTCTAACTAGATGCACGAACAGACAACGGCGCGGCACACACTAAAATTGTGCGCTTTTCCCATGTTAAATCGCCATAGCCCCGCTATCCCCCGCTGTCTCCCGCCACCTGTTACTACAGAGAAACTGCATTATGCCCCGCCTACTTAATCGCACATGCGAGCAAGTCTCGTCATAATCGTCATTAACCTCAACCATGAAATTGTCTATCTTTGTGTAATATTGGCTATACCTATCTCGGAACAGTTTTTCACGTATGAGCATTTATTTTGCAATATTGATTATAATAAATATTTAATAACTTCCTATCTAATAAAGGTCCCATTTTATCGTAAAATGGGTTTTGTAGATAAGAGGATAAAGAACAAATTTTTTCAAACTAAATGAAACTGGGGGGTGGCGAGCATGTTAATAATATATTAAGATACAAGTTTCATAAGACATTATCTTAGAGCACGCGCTTAATTTAGAAAACGACCCGCGAAGCGGGGAGTTTTCTAATGTGCAAGTGCTCTAATTGTCTTATGCACCGTGTATTTTATAATATTTTTTCTATTTGGGTCTTTAAAGTCTGAAAAACTTTAAAAAATATAGTAGATTTTTTTCATTTGAAATAATATTTTCTTTTTGGGTTGGCAATACTTTTTACAATTTGATAAAATGTTATCAAATATGTCATATTAGAAACAATTGAACACAACAAATCTTCTTCCCATCCGTCATAATTAAAAATAAATAGATTATTAAAGTTAATAAAAATGAGTCAGGAAGATAGTTGTACTTGAAAATACGAGAAATTGCAGAAAATAATCTAGAAAAACTTTTAAAAAGAATATGCAAAACTTTAAGTTATGGTGCGAGCAGAACAAAGTTCAAATTACTGAACAAAGTACTAAATAATACTAATGAACAAAATATTGTGTCGATACAGAATCTGACAGGAATAACAATTAATGCCCAGGAAATGTGTACAGTAACTAAAAATATGTATTTATAAAGTAATATGTATAATAATTAAAAATAGTACTTTATTGAATAAAACTTTAGAAATAGAGCATAAACGGGAAGATATTTCCTAAGAAGATGCCTAAAATTCGAACCCTACTTGTTGCCAACATGAAAAAAATAAAATTTCAGTTTCATAAAGTGGCAGGTTATTAAATTTTTTTGCATTTCATAATGTAGCCATTATGAAACCCAAATAGAAAAAACTATTTAAACAATTAAATTGTTATTTTTTCAGTTTTTTCACAATAACATTTTTAATACGCCTCGGAAGCTAATGTGTAAAATAAAAAATACTGACATTGATACGAACAGTACAACTGGAGATAATAAATTTCAAGTATTAGAAGTTATACAATTTTTTCGGACGATTCTAAAATGTCAATTGATGGGCGGTTTATACAAGAATAACCCATACCCAGAAAGTTTTAAATTAAGAGATTACTATTTCTATGTCTAGTAAATTGATCGCGCGACACCCCGTATATGTGCTTGTGCACAGTCACCTAATTTAACATCTATAGTAAAGCATAGAATTAGCATATTCATGGTAATGACATAGTAATGCATAATAATTAACAGACAGGCGTTCAATAAACTGCAGGTAATTGACTGGCGTAACTAATTGAACTGGAAAATTATAGGGTGCAATCCACCAAAATGTCAAGATTAGCAGATTACAGGTGCAACCAAGAAGTACGTGTTTAAAATACTAAGAATAATAATAATCAATAACTATAAGCATATTTTCAGCAAACCTAACATATTGACATGTCATAATTGACGTTTATATTTTGTGTTTCGTGTGGTTCACAAAGTTATCAAGTTTCTTCTGAGTGCTGGAAAGCAGGACCGTATCATGTCCCATCGGTAATGACAAATATTTAATTTTTTTTCTAGAACCCCCGTATTTATCAAGTTTAATTACAGACTATACACAATTAAAAAATCCTTTGTGGTCGAGTGTCTACCGAAATTACCCTACTAATGATCAAATGTGACAAAATATAAACATGTCCCATAATGCTTATAATAATGCTTAAACCTAATTATAGTTAATTAGCTAAAAAAATATGGGGATTTTTCAGTCTGTGCAATACCTAATACCTTGTAATGATTTTTTGACCTGGTACTGTTTCTTCAGTAGCGTAGGTACGTAAAAAAATTTACTTTACGCATATTTAATTTACAATCTCAGAAAGGGTGTTAAGGAAATGACGTATTATATTTAAACCGGCAATTCCTGAGATGAAAACAAATTGAAGAAAAATATCCAAAAATGGTGCTTTAATTTAATATGCCCTGTACATGACCTTATGTCAAACCAAAAATTACCACGTGGTGCCCCTGTTCGGAAGGTAAACACAGCAACATATGGCAGTGAATCTTCAACAGTGCTGTCATATCTTCAGGGTAAACTCTTTAGAAATTCAATAACCGTTTGACAGATTTCAAGTTGTTTATTTTTCAAGGTACATTATTATAAACTTTTACGTTCAGTTCACTTGAACTGACTCGAACGAACCGCCGCGGAGTTTATAAATGGTCAGGTATGTTCTCATTTGTTCAATTCGAACGACACCCGTCAGATCTGGACAACTTCAAAGTTTATAAATGTCACTTACCCTTTAGAAAAAAAAATGCAATTTTATTTACCTTTTCGGGCTTATTTAAAACCAACTTAATTTATAAAAAACACCAAGTACTCACATCACAAAACACATTAGTTTTCGCGTCACAACACATCTAAGTACCGTTCAATCTGAATTAGTATTTTAAAGTGCTACTATGTAGACAAAAATACACCCTTATTGTCTGGGAAATAATGTATTTAACATCTAAAATTTTTAAAAATAAATAACACGTTGATTCTGTCGATGGATATCGGCCGGCTTTTTTAAACAGCTGATTGTGGACAATCGGGCTAATATTTAAAAATACAGCGTTGCCACTTTCGATGTTTTATAAGCGACTATCATAAATTGCCGAATTTCCTTCTATAATATTACTTGCCTGTATAATTATAGTCTCGGAAATAGCAACCGCACTGGCTCTAGTAGCGGAGAGTTCTCGGAAAGAAAGTTCGACGAATGGTCCGAAGATGGACTAGACCATTATTTCAAAGGGTAGTTCCTGTCAATTGTTAACATAATTGTTTCATAGAAATTAGCGCTTTTATTATTTCTATTGCGAAATGATTATGTGCTCTTGTTCTATGTGTGTTATTGTAAAGTGTAATTATGCGTTAGTGTTGGGGTTTAGTGATAAGCTTATTATGCACTCCCACACTTTCATCAGGACACGTGATGAGCATAAAGTTTTTCCCATAGAAAAAAGAACTGAAAGTGTCTTTGCCCTGGATTCCTTAATCGCGTCCTAGATTTACTTTCTAAGTACCTAAGCTAAATGTTTATTTTTATAAGAAACTAAAGTTTTACACTTTTAAACATTTTGGCAACATTGTGCCTGAACATCTGTTGATTACCCAGCTGGGCAATGTAATATGTTCATATATGAATGTGCCGAGGAGTTGTGTGTGGGTTTAAGGGTGAATTGCCCCAACTTTTAAACGTTCGATTTAAATGTAGCGCTTCTCTAGGACACCCCAGGAGTCACCCATTTAAATATAATACGTCATTTCCATAACACCCTGTATATATACAGGGTTTGCCAGAAGAATCGCATAAACTCCCACATTCTAATACATTCGTTAGTATCGCATAGCAAAAACATAAAAAATAGTACCCGAATGCTTGAATATTAAATTTATTTATGCGAAAGTGAATTCACGGTACATCCACCCATGTACATGGGCTTCCTAATAGTCCCCTCAAGGTTGCCATCCGGTGGATTCTGACCCGCGAGAGGAGACACGCTTATGATTTCGGAACAATAAACAGAACCACCGATTCCGATTCGATTTTCATCATTTTTGCCGCTCTTTCATTGCGAGTTTTGAACTCTTTCGGTCCGTCATTTCCTTTTTTGACTTTGTGCAAGCCGGACTGTATTTATAAGTTTTTTAATCCATGGAATCACGTAATCGATAGTGCGGGTTTTTTTTTTCGTTTGGTTTGGTGCCGCGTGTTTCTCGTTTGATCTCATCATGATAATCTGTTTGGTAAGTTTTTATAGGTTTTTTTTGAGGGAAAAATTGCAAAAGAAACATATATGTAAGTACCCTTTCATTGCCCCGTTATTATACAGGGTGAGCCGCCAAGAACGGACCAAACTCCATGAGCGTATTACATACGTGAAAATAAGTAAATCTTCTTTTCAGACTCATGTCACCATCCTCGCTATAACCTTACAATTCGCATACTCGGCAACAGTTAAGGAGATCTTCTCGCCCGCACTCCACTCAGAAATCTCCGAACATGATCCGCCGCTTGTACGCGTTCCGCGAGGAACCTCAGAACCGCAACCGATTTCCAAAGATTTAGATGCCTCCGAAAGCCTCAAACTACTGATCGAAAATACGCAGCAATTTATTCGGAAAGCGAGAGATAGTAAATATTATCCAGAAAGTTATGGCACGAAGACTGGGGACAGGACGCTAAAGCCCGAGGATAACCTGGAGGACAATCGGGATGTCAAGGGCAGCGGTACTTCGTTGGGAAAGAGATGTACTACGTGCGACACTGGATATTTGGGATCTGGCTATTCTAGAGGACAAGATAGGTAGATAACCAATTTAATAATGGCACTAAAGGCGTTTTCTCATATGTTATACGATAATTTTGTCGAGGATTTCATTGCTTTTTATGGTTTTTTAACATTGATAAGCAAAGAAAATTGTTTTTTTAATATGAACATATATTGTTCAGGTACGACAGAACCTATGACAGAAACTACGATAGGAACGACGACCGAAACTACGAGAGAGATCCATATTCAAGCAGATATGACCGTTACGACAGATATGACAGGGATAGATACTATGACAGATACGATGATTATGACAGAGATGGGTCAAGGTAAGCTCCAGCATTTTACAATTTTTTCCATGATGATGTATAAATATTATATTATAGTATTTGCTTTTTTTCAGGGATTATAGAGGAAGAAATAGATACCCCTCTTCTTCCTATGATAGATACGACCCTAGAGATAGATACAATGATAGAGGGACAGGATATGATAACAACAGAGGGTACAATTATAGGGATTACTATAGGGATGATTACTACAGTCCTTACTATAGGGACAGGTATAGTATCGAATACATACCTTTTATAGATTTCGATAATAAAATAACAATTTCTGATGGAAATATTACGAAATCAGAAAAATTTTTGTTGTAAAAATTTAGAATATAAAAAAGTGTTTATTTTTCGTACTCTCTAGTTATACATTTTGGTATAAAGATCTTTGGTGTAATTTTTGTTGTTGTTTAGGTATGACGCTTATGATGACTACTACAGTCGTGGATCAGGATATGATAGTCTGAGCAGAGGAGGAGGAGGAGGAGGAGGAGGAGCAGGAGGAGGAAGCTACTATTCTGGTAGACCAGACAATTATGGAGGTTATGCTAAAGGGTATGGTTATGGTGATAGAGATCGGTAAGCAGACAAATCTTATTCTATATTAATACATATAATGACGTAAATTTTTTATAATTCTTACTAAAAATTTAGATTAAAAATAATTTAATGGCATTTCTGAATTAAAATTATTCCAGTCATACAGCCATGAATGATGGCTAGTGTAATTATTTTTGTCGTAAATTTAACTAAGTTTTTTTTCCGTATAGATTTGACAATTGTACGAACATTAATGCCAGTAACAAATATTGACAAAACAGCAGTCGTCTGTGCCCAGCTTTATACAGTAGGATATATCATATATTTAAAGATATAGAGGTCATCATTGGCATCGTTAGACAATTTTGTAAGGGGGGGGGGGGGGGGGGGCGATTAGGAAATAATCACAAAACCTAAATTTTCATGGTAAATAACTGTAATTGCATATTTGAATATAACTTTTAATTCAAAACAACTTTTCTTCGTAACTTTCTTCTCTATTGTCAAAAATAAAGGTACTTTACTCTTGAACAAAATTCGTAATTTCTAATATACCTCGTATATGACTGAAAAATTTTGATAACTGAAGGTTGCATTTCGAGTTTTAGACCATGCAGAACTTTTTATGAAGAATACCTCTTTTTCATAAAACCAATAATAAAAAAATTTTCCATATGGTTCCAATTTAAGTAGACACACTGTATAGCAGCTTCGGATCCGGTATACTAGAATTTTTCTTCGTTTGGCTTAGCTTCGATTAAGAGAAATATTTTTGAAGAAACAATATCCGACTATGCACCGCCGCGAATGTCAAATTTACTTCAGACTTTAAAAATACGTACCAAATTTGAGAAAAAATAGAAAAAACATACTATCTTTTCCGCTAACGAAATAAAAGATTAATGATGTATAATTTTGACAATGGGGGACAACCGCGCATGCTAAAAAGCCCGCTATATTTAGGATGAATCGCATAATGTGGGACGAACGCCGATGCGATAGCAACTATCAAATTTAAGAAAAAATAGAAGAAACATACGAACCACTTACCTTTTCCGCGAACGAACTAAAAGTGTTTTGATGTGTTATTAAGTTATCAAATTCCAAGGGGGGGCAACTGCCCCGACTTGCCCCTTATAAGCGACACCAATGGAGGTCATCATGGATAAAGAATTTCAAAAATGTAATATCTAAAATACACGGAATTATCCAAAAAAAAAACATATATAGACATTTTTTCCCTCTTTTCTGAAACGATTATTTCAGAAAATGCGCATTCTTGAGATATTACAAAACGTATTCTACTTTCGAATAACATTTTTTTTTATTTAGTATTATCATTTGAAATGATCTTAAAAGGAAACTGACGATAACAAAGAAAAACGTGGTCGGCCTTAACATTTTTCATTCTATCCTCATTTCATTTTCATACCGAATTTACAACATTTTATACCTCGCGCGCGAGTCTGTGACAGATCATCTTGGGGATTTATTTTCGAAAAGTACAGTTAAGAGGATTCGGCTCCGCTGAAATCCGTCCGGTTTTATCTGTTTTTTTTTTTAAGCCAAATTACGAGAAACTTATATTTTATATGGCGAAAAATCAAGTGACTTACCATATTTATTTGTTGTTAGGCTACAGCTACAGAACAACAAATGTTCATTGTTGTTAGTTACAGCAAAGCTCGTCGTCGATAACTCAATCAAAAGATTGTATTTATTTTTAACAGATGTTCGTAGATAATAGTACATTACGTATCAAGGGCCGAACAGAGGCTTTTACGGACGAAATGCGGAGATGCACCGCACGAGTCCGGAAAAGCCTCCGACGGCCCTAGATATGTACCGTATTTTTTTTACAAGTGCTCCGAAGCTTTGATGCCAAATAAATAAAGAAATTCTTCAGACAGTTTTCCTGTCTACATGACATGAAAACACCCGCGCATGGAGAATGTAAATATCTATTTATTACTTTTGACAAATAGGCTCGGTGGCCTAGTGGTACAGCGTACGCCTTGTGATCTCAGAGTCGCGGGTTCAAATCCCGCATCGGCATCTCTGGTTTTATTTATTTTTTTACAAGCGCCCGAGTCTTTGAGGCCATATAAATAAAGAAATTCTTCAGACATTTTTCTAAAACATCTTTGCAAAATTAACTGCCAATTTAATTTATACAGGGTGTAACTAAATAAGTGTAAAACATTTAAGGGGGTGATTCCTCATCGAAAAGAAGATAGGATCTTTCATATAAACAAACTTCATTGGAGCATCCCTTGTTAAGATACAGCCCCTTAAAGGGGTACATAAAATTTATAAATAAACAAAACTAATTTATTAATAACAAAACATACAACATCGAGAAATCATAGTAAATGTTCAATATGTCTACCTTCAGACATTACGCATGCGTCTAGACGTCGGCGCATTGAGCAACGTATTCGCGCGTTTTATGACGATATGTATCTTGTTCGTAAAATAATTTTTTGCTGCGAACTGGTTTATTTTGGGCAAAAAATTAAAGAGACATTTTTTGTTTAGAATGAAACAGGCTATCGGAAATAAATTTTTAGATGGTAAACAAATAATAAGACAAAAACTTACATTGGAAATAAATTTTAGGGGTTGCGTTTTCCACCCTTACAACCATGGGGTAAATAAATTACTGGTTAAGTGTCTTTTTGGTAGTAGAAAATGTCAGGTTAATTTCAATATTGTAACTTTTTTAGTGCTTGTGAAAAAAATTGTTAAAGACATTTTATGTACCCCCTTTAAGGGGCTGTATCTTAATAAGGGATGCTCCAATGAAGTTTCTTTATAGGAAAGATCCTATCTTTTTTTCGATGAGGAATCACCCCCTTAAATGTTTTACACTTATTTAGTTACACCCTGTATATAATCCGCTATTTATTAGCGCTTGTAGTATGGCTCGGTGGGTAGAGTGTGCGCCTGGCGATCTGAGGGTCGCGGGTTCAACTCCCGCACCGACAATTCTGGTTTTATTTATTTATGAGCACATGGTGACTCGAAGCGGGCGGGAAAAATCTTTCCCGCCCGCTTCGATACTTTCCCGCCCGCTCTCTTGGAAAACACCACTTTCGGTGAAGAGAACATGCATGAAAAGACGTACTTTCGGGGCACATGTAAAAAAACATATTCAGTGACTAAAGTGGATTTTACGAACTCTAGTTATTAAGCCGTAAGAGCTCGTTGAAACCATAAGATCGTCCACATAACAATAAGTAGACTTTGTTCGGAATTCCGGGATTTGGGCATACTAGGGAGATTACTGCTTACTTAAGTTCCGTGGCTAGTCGGAATGTGTGGGCTTTGGGGAACTAATGAGAATACAATTATCGGAGAAAACTAATTCTATACGTAAGGATTTGGCTTAATTTTATTCGATTTTTAAACTTATTCGGTTTACAGGAATTATATCGGCTTCTATAAGGAAAATAGTGTCCATCTAAAAGGAACATATAATGACGATAATTCAGATTGGCGACTTAAATCTCTTTCTACAGGGTATATGGTATTTTTTCTGATTAGCCAGGTCAATTCTCCATGAAAACGGTCTCTAGCGATTTTCTCGTCAGAAGCACCGCTCTTTATTAAAACAATTAAATTCAAATTGAAACACGCATGCACGAAGCACGTATCTTGTTATTAAACCTCCAACAACAGCATGACACATAAACTGGATTCTTCCGGTCGGCGGCTTCGGAGAATATCTTGTAAATTATTAATAGGAGGAGGAGGGGGGGGGGGGGTCGTAAAGGGCCTCTTCCCCCCCCCCCGCTTTGCCACCTCGCCAAGTCGTATATTATGAGCTTAAAGTTTCTGGGTGAGACCGAGAGCCCGCGTTCCAGTTTGCTGGAGTAATATTGCGGTCATTGGGCCACTTTGATACCGGCAGGAGAAACGACAACAATATAAAAGAAACTCTATATTTATAATTTTACAGATATATTCTCTGTTTATGTTTTAAGAATAAATTTTCCTCCTCGTTTGCGGTCGTCGTTATTCCTTTGGCTCCAAACCGCGATTCTCAGTCATAGAACGCATTCCCTGAGGCTTGTTTGATCTATCCAGTGGGGAGGGTCCACCTACCCCCGAGCCCCACGACATATCCGATCTCATTCGTCGTGGCTAATCTGGCTAGAATCTTGCGTAGAATCTAAAAATGTAACAATACAGGGTGTTCCTTAATGACGTGCTAATATTTGAGGCTGTGATTCCTTAGGTCATTTTATAAAGAAAAGTTCATATGAACATATGTCCGCAACGGCTTAAATTCTACAGGGTGTTGAATTTTTATTTTTTAAATGGTTATTTTTTAATATCTCCGAAAGTACTTTAGTTATTATTTTCAATTTCGGTATGCGTTAATAGGATATAGAACCACAAACTTTAGTTAGGAAAGTTTTTCAATTGTTCCACCAGTGACGTCCCTGCAAACATATCCTCTGATATTTGTTACAAAAAAGATGGTACGCTACTGTTATTTTTCCATATGAATATATTTTCTGATTAGCCTGGTCAATTCTACATGAAAATGGTCTTTTGGGTTTTTCTCGACAGACGCACCGTTCTTGATTGAAACAACTAAATTCATATCGAAACTCATTATTATTAACATTGATAAAATAATTGATGATAAATTTTGTTTTACAAAAATTGTTGGAAATGGGCACTTAAAAGACATGCTTTCGCCCGTTTTCGCATCGAATTGTCCACTCGTTCAATTATTGAAATTTTTATGAAACAAAATTTATCATTAATATTTTATCAATGTTAATAATAATGAATTTAGTGGTTTTAATCAAGAACGGTGCGTCTGACGAGAAAAACTTAAGATATCATAAGAAAAAATATCCATATGGAAAAATGTCAGTGGCGTACCATCTTTTTTGTAAAAAATATCATAAGACATGTTTGCAGGGACGCCACTGGTGAAACAATTGAATAACTTTTCTAACTAAAATTTGTGGTTCTATATCCTATTAATACATGCCAAAATTGAACATAATATTTACAGTACTTTCGGAGATATTAAGAAATAATCATTTAAAAAATAAAAATTCAACAACCTGTAGCAAAAAATTTAAGCCGTTGCGGACATATGTTCATATGAACTTTTCTTTATAAAATGACCTAAGGAATCCCACTCTGAAATATTAGCAGGTCATTAAGGAACACCCTGCATATAGGGTGTTTCGTTTAAAATAAGCAATCGCGGTATAACAAGGGCCGCCATATTGAAAATATGATACACCCACCACCCCCCCACCCATCGATATTAGTACACTGTCCAAGTGTCAATATTTTCCTATGTATAGTTTTCCATATAAAGATCGGTTCCAGTTGGAAGACCCTGTAGATCGGTAAGAAAAGATTACATTTTCTTAACATAATATCGGGTATACGCGTCTTATTATGTAACTTTACTATCTTACATTATACCCCGGCTTACCTGAAATTAATTCCAGCCGAAATGGAGTCGAGCATGATCCTATTACATTTTCGAACTTCTCTGTGATAAATTATGAGAGGAATAACATAAAACAGGTCACGAGTAGAGTAAGATAATTCGGGGAAGGTGTCAATTCGAATTTAATTGTGAACGGTCTAACGAGGAACCTGCAAGAGACCGTTTTCATGGAGAATTGACCAGGCTAATCAAAATGACGTTATTAAGGAACACCCTGTACTTCTTTTTTGAATTATTTATTTATCAGTAATAATAGAAACGCCTAGGGAGAATTATTGGAGATTTTTCGATCCGAAAAATCGTCTAATGTACAGGGTGTTATGGAAATGACGTAATATATTTAAATTGGTGACTCCTGGGGTGTCCTAGAGAAGCGCTACATATATTTTTTTTAAATCGAACGTTTAAAAAGTGGGATAATTCACCCCTAAACCCACACACAACTCCTCGGCACATTAATATATGAACATATTATATTGCCCAGCTGATTAATCAACAGATGTTCAAGCAGCACAATGTTGTCAAAATGTTTAACAGTATAAAACTTTAGTTTTTTATAAAAATAAATATTTAGCTTACTTAGAAAGTAAATCCAAGGCGCGATTAAGGAATCCAGGGCACAGACACTTTCAGTTCTTTTTTCTATGGGAAAAACTTTATGCTCATCACATGTCCTGATGATAGTGTGGGAGTGCATAATAAGCTTATCACTAAACCCCAACACTAACGCATGATTTCACTTTACAATAACACACGTAGAACAAGAGCACTTAATCATTTCGCAATAGAAATAATAAAAACGCTCATTTCTATGGGCTATTAACTAAAGATAAAATGAAACAATTATGTTAACAATTGACAGGAACTGCCCTCCTTTTAAATAATGGTCTAGTCCGTCTTCGGACCAGTCGTCGAACTTTCTTTCCGGGAAATCTCCGCTCTCTAGAGCCAGCGCGGTTGTCATTTACGAGACTATAATTATACAGGAAAGTAATGTTATAGAAGGAAATTCGGCAATTTATGACAGTCGTTTATAAAACATCGAAAGTGGCAACGCTGTATTTTTAAATATTAGCCCGATTGCCACAATCAGCTGTTTAAAGAAGCAGGCCGATATCGATCGAGAGAACCAACGTGTTATTTATTTTTAAAATTTTTAGATGTTAAATACATTATTTCCCAGACCACTCAGACAATAAGGGTCTACACAGTAGCACTTTAAAATACTAATTCAGATTGAATGGTACTTAGATGTGTTATGTGATTTTATTGTGCCGGTTTGTTTCTGTTCAAGTTACCTAGGTACTTGGTGTTTTTTTATAAATTAAGTTGTGTTAAATAAGTCCGAAAAGCTAAATAAAATTGGATTTTGGAGGGTAAGTGGCATTTATAAACTTTTAAGTTGTCCAGATCTGACGGGTGTCGTTCGAATTGAACCTGACCATTTAAAAACTCCGTGGCGGTTCGTTCGAGTCAGTTCAAGTTTAAAAATCAGAGATTGTTTCCCAGCGAACTGAACTGAACGTAAAAGTTTATAATAATGTACCCTGAAAAATAAACAACTTGCAATCTGTCAACGGTTATTGACTTTCTAAAGAGTTTACCCTGAAGATATGACAACACTGCTGACATATGTTGCTTTGTTTACCTTCCTGACAGGGGCACCACGTGGTCATTTTTTGACATAAGGTCATGTACAGGGCATATTAAATTAAAGCGCCATTTTTGGATATTTTTCTTCAATTTGTTTTCATCTCAGGAATTGCCGATTTAAATATTATACGTCATTTCCATAACACCCTGTAGATCCAGCCCCGTAATTATTTAATACTCCACTTTAAAGCCGCTCCAAATATTGGAGAATTAAAGAGAACTTAAGCCCCTTCAGCCCGCAAGTTCATTCATTACTGTAGCCGCTTAGCCGTTTTTAAGAGGGGCAATTAGTCCTGCGAAATCGGCCTATATTAACAGTTTTGTTTCAATTGGTCGTGGTTTAGATAAGAGCGCGACCGGCCGTTGCAGGAATTAATGCCACCTCAAAATGTATCGCCGCTTATCTGAAAGGCTAGCAGGAATAGCGGGATTACTTGCTATTTGACGAGGAGTTTCGATGTTTGGAGGTGGCAAATCTATATTTTAATAAGCAGAGGGTTGTTTTTTATAAATTGTAATTTTTTAATATCGCCGGAAGTACTTTAGATATTACTTTCAATTTTGGTATGTGTTAGTAGGATATACAGGGTGTATATATCCCCTCATATTTTTGACAAAAAAATTAGTACGCCACTGATATTTTCCCATATGATTAGCCCGATTAATTCTACATAAAAGCGGTCTCTTGCGTTTCTCCCGCAGACGCACCGTTCTTGATTAAACAATTAAATAAAATTTGAAACTCGTTCTGAAAATGATTTCTTTTTCTCTTCAAAACATAGACGAAACTTCTCGCAACTCCAGAAACGATCGCATAAACGCCCGGGGAGAGTCTAAACTAATTAAACGATTTTCTTTTGTTTCGTGTCCCTCCATCGGAGGTCTCAGGAATCAGTAAAATTTCCCAGAGTTTCCGCTCGGAAACAAAGTCGACGTTTTCGGTTAATTAGCAAAGAAAAATTATTTGTGGTATCAATGGCAAGTCTTGATTAAAAAGGGATATTAATTAAATTCGCTTTGACAAATACGCGTAAAAATCTGTTCGTTCGGAAGTATACATACAGGGTGTTATGGAAATGACGTATTATATTTAAATCGGCAATTCCTGAGATGAAAACAAATTGAAGAAAAATATCCAAAAATGGCGCTTTAATTTAATATGTCCTGACTCGAATGAACCGCCGCGGAGTTTATAAATGGTAATGGTATGTTCTCATTTGTTCAATTCAAACGACACCCGTCAGATCTGGACAACTTAAAAGTTTATAAATGCCAATTACCCGTTAGAAAAAGAATGCAATTTTATTTAGCTTTTCTGACTTATTTAAAACCAACTTTTATAAAAAAAACACCAAGTACCTAGGTAACCCGAACAAAAACCAACCGGCACAATAATCTCACAAAATCGCGTCTCGTGAACACATCTAAGTACCATTCAATCTGAATTAGTATTTTAAAGTGTTACTGTGTAGACAAAAATACGCCCCTATTGTCTGAGTGGTCTGGGAAATAATGTAATTAACATTTAAAAATTTTAAAAATAAATAACACGTTGGTTCCGTCCATCGATATTGAACTGCTGGACTGAGGCACAGCCGTCGCGAAAAGAGCAAATAACTTAATAATTTAAACTCGGGTTTAAGCATTAACACACAAATCTGCTTGAAAAAACAGAAGGAAACCGGCCGGTTTCTTTAAACAGCTGATCTTGGACAAGCGGGTTGCCTATTCTTTACGCGACTGCCGCGGCTGGGGTTAATACTTAAAAATACAGCGTTGCCACTTTCGATGTTTTATAAGGTTATATTCATAAAATGTAGAATTTTCTTCTGTAATACTTTTCTGTATAATGATAGTTTCGGAAATGGCAACCGCGCTAGTTAGACGAGACTATTTATTTTAAAGGGATGGAAGGATGGGAAGGAAGGGTCTATCAACATAATTATTTCATCATTCTTCTTCAGTAAAGGATTAATAAATTTGATTAGCCCATTAGAAACTAGCGTTTTTATTATTTCTGAATTTTTATTGCAAAATAATTTGTATCCTGTTGTTTTATGTGTACGGTAGGTTATTGTAAAGTGTAATTATGCGTTAGTATTTATTGCTTTTGTGTAATCTAATAATAAGTGCATATCTTCAAAAAAACTAATTGGAATCTCGTGGGTGTCTGCGTCTTTCGTTAAGTGATTTAGTGCAAATGTTTCGAGAGATTGGAAATAAGAGGCCGAATGGGGTTTAGTGGGTATAAGCTTATTATGCAGTTCCACATTATCATCAGGGTACGTGATGAGCATAAAGCTTTTCCCATAGAAAAAAAAAACAAAAACCTGAAGATGTCTGTGCCCTGGATTACTTGCTAGTGTACTGGCACCTGGATTCACTTCTATTTGGATACTAGGTAAACTAAATATTATTTTTATAAGAATCTAAAGTTTTACATTTTTTACACAGTTGGCATCATTGGGCACATCTGTTGATTACACAGCCTGGCAATGTAATATGGTCATATATGAATGTGCCGAGGAGTAACCGGGTGGGTTTAGGGGTGAATTACCCCACTTTTTAAATGATCGATTTAAAAAATATATATGTAGCGCTTCTCTAGCACACCCCAGGAGTCACCCATTTAAATATAATACGTCATTTCCATAACACCCTGTATTTTTGGTTAGATAGTTGTTGAAATTGGTGAATGATAAATCACGCACAAATTTATATATTCAATTTTTTTTTTAAACTTGCATATATTAAAATGTACCGACATCCGTCCCAGCGCAATCATGTTTTAGCCTTATTTTACTTCTTTTTTATAAGCTTCCTTAACGTTTCCCATGCTTATTCGCGCAATGAAACGTCTCTAAGACGTAAAACCTCCATCTCCATAACCCTGAAGCAAAATTTTAATGCCCTTTTGTCAGTCTCCTTATGTAAACTGTTCATGTATAAACTTCCAATTTTATTCCGGGTTCAACTTTATTTTCACAATAAAGTCTGATTGAGTCGATTTAATAATAGCGACCTTTTGACCCACATCCGATCCGATTGATTTTTCTGTTCGGTCGCCAAAAATATCAAAGGCAATGTCTTTACATTCCTTTCGATCTCATTTGGGAGGTCTGATCTTGCAGATCCGTTATTTATTTTTTAAGAGAATCATACAGGGTGGCGTACGTTTTTTTATGATCAAACACAAGCACTATAGGAGAATCCTGTCTTCCAGATGAAAGAATTCTTAAATAATGAAGTTCGAGGAGTACTAGGCTTAACCACATATGGATGGGCCCCAATGGTTCGTCGTGTATTTCTGCTATTCGCCGCTCTGGACGGAATTAAGAGGGCAAGGTCAGCCGAGCACTTTCCATGAAAATATCTGTAAAAGAGAGTCAAATCCCCAACCTGTCTTCGAGGCCTAGGCTGTCGAGGTTCTTCGTCAGCTCGTGGTCTCCAATCAGACGAATAGCCCTCCTTTCAATTGAATCCAGTAGCCGAAGAGTATATTTGGGTACAGATCCCCAGACATGAGAGCAGTACTCTAGTGATGGTCGAATCTGGGCTTTGTATAGTGTCAAAAGTTGTTGAGGTGTGTACAACTTTCTGGTTCGGAAGAGTACACCAAGTTTCTGAGAAGCTATCTTGGCGATTGCCACAACGTGGTTATGCCAAGACATATTTCCTTCCAGATTGACGCCCAGCAAATTAATAGATGAAGCCAGCGGGATTGCGTGTCCGTCCATGACTATATCCGGTTCTGTAATGTTAACATTTTTGGAGAAAACTGCTGCCTGGGTTTTTTAGCATTAAATTCGACTTGGTTACTGTCACTGCCACTGTCAATATTTCAAAGTTCATTCTATCAAGAAAAGTTCACATAAACTTATGTTGAGAATTTTTTTTAAATCGTTTTTTTAATATCTCCGAAAGATATTATTTTCAATGTTGGTATGCGTTAATAGAGATATTGACGTTTTCACACAGTGGAGCACCCAGAAATTTGTCGAGAGGGGTATTATTAAATTTCTGGTTTATATGAATCTGGAGGACAACCAAAAACCAGTAATTTGGGGGAGTTTTGGCCCCCAAATCCCCCCTTGGCGGCGCCACTGTTTCCACACTTTGACATACTCAGAGAGCTTTCGAGAAAAGCCCACCAAGAACCCACTAAATTATTTTAAATCTCCGCAACGTCGCAATCAAACTGATTCACGTTCTCCTCGTAAAAAACAAACAATAAATCTTTGAGAATATACGAGGTCGGAAAGCGTTTTTTCCGCACCCCAGTGTGTAAAATACAATGTGAAGAATGTAATAATGCCGAGGGGGATTAAAATTTTACGATTTACTTGCCTTGGATGGTCGGTCTAAGAGAAGAATTATTATTGGACGTATTTTATGGCTTACCTACGGAGGATTTGGATTCGAGTTAGTTATTTTATGCTTTCGTCGGGAATTACGTTGTAAATCTGTTTTAATTGCAGATTTTCTTCTCGGAAAGTATTATTTAATTACGATGAAGCTATTGCTGATTCGGGTTGATTTAAAAAGGCCCCAGAAAACTCTAATTTGTCGAATTAAAATAGGTATATCCGTTTCACTGTATTTGTATTGAATCTATTGCCAGATAGAGAGATAAAGTGACAGCCCACGGAAATGGAAAATTCGCTTTTACGATCTGAAAAAGGAAATATAAGTACAGGGCGTCCATTTTTGGGTAGTTTTACGGGGTATCTCCGTTATTACTAAAGATAAAGGGATGCGGTCTTCGCAGCAGCACTCTGCAACGAGATGTTTTTGAGAATTGTGCATTTTGGGACACCCCCCATATCTCGGTTACCCCGTAACGTATCAATAAGAAATAAAATGTTCTTTTTGTAATTTTTTACGTAGAATCCAGTGACCTACTCAGATTTTTTCTACATTCAATAGTTTTCAAGGAAAATAAACAAATTTGCTTTTTTAAATGGGTCACCCTATATAATTTTTAATATATAATTTGGTAAGAAACACCCTATAGGTCTATATGAAAATAATAATAGCAAACATCTTTTTTTGTTCCAAATAATTTCATTTCCTTTGCGGAAGTTACGTTCCACTTATTCGCATATACTTTTTATTTACATTCGCAGTGAAATTCGCTCTGTATTTGCTCTGTTGCTCTTTCGCGAGAAATATTTAATTAGTACAAAATTTAAATATTTCTTAATCAAATAACGCTTCTGCATGTTTCACGTGACTGTTTCATAATTAAGCTAATTAAGCAACATATTTTACAGAAAATATTGTAAAATATGCAAATAATTAGATAGCTAGGACATTTTTTAAAAATAATTATTTAAAATTTTATCCGTTTTAGTTAAAAATTCGAATCAATTCGGGAATTTAAATTTTACTATATTTTTCTTGTCGTGATGATGCAGCTACAAAATAACGAATTTCTCATTAAACATTTAATTTCTTTTTAAATTGGCACATTATAAATGTGGAATTATTTGGAGCACACAACAAAATGGGCGAACAATCGAAATGTTTTGTTTTATTTAAAACAAAAGACAAAAGCAGCGAAACAGCGATCGTTTTTGTAAAAAAACGTTTTTAATTGCGTATTCGGCCGCTACGCATTTTCTCGAATTTCCATAAACATAAAAATGCTTTTAGCCAAATACATTTTCCGGGAAATGGTTCGTCACAAGCCTGAACAGATTCGAAATGCTGTAAAAATGAGTAGATGGGAAAAACGACATGAAAATTGTGGAATTTCTTATTTGTCACCATTAAACAACTAAAAGAGAAACTGAAAAAAATTAATGTCCATTAAACGGCAAAGGATAATTAGATTTATTTTAAGTTTAATTTTAGGAAATTTACAAACATTTTGCCGGCACAAAATTCCGCCACCCTGAAATGTTGATCACGTTTGATATTTCCTAACTTTTTTATTTTTAATGCGATTTTCATGATTTTTTTTTTTTTTTTTTTTTATGATCAAACACAAGCACTATAGGAAAAATCCTTTAGGGCACTCTGGGAGTGGTGCGTGTGCGCAAAAAGCGATTCTCGTTGGTTTTCAATCGTTGGAGGTTATATTCGTTGGGAAAAACGACCTCGGGAAGATCGTTCCACAATGACGAAGTCCTCCAGATGAAAGAGTTCTTAAATAATGAAATTCGAGGAGTACTAAGCTTAACCACATATGGATGGGCTGCAGTGGTTCGTCGTGTATTTCTGATATTCGCCGCTCTGGGCGTAATTAAGAAGGCAAGGTCAGCCGAGCACTTTCCATGAAAATATCTGTAAAAGATAGACAAATCACCAACTTGCCTTCGATGTTCTAGGCTGTCGAGGTTCTTCGTCAGCTCGTGGTCTCCAATCAGACGAATGGCCCTCCTTTCGATGGAATCCAGTAGCCGAAGAGTATGTTTTGGTGCAGATCTCCAGACATGAGAGCAGTACTCTAGTGATGGTCGAATCTGGGCTTTGTATAGTGTCAAAAGTTGTTGAGGTGTGTACAACTTTCTGATTCGGAAGAGTACACCAAGTTTCTGAGAAGCTATCTTGGCGATTGCCACAACGTGGTTATGCCAAGACATATTTCCTCCCAGATTGACGCCCAGCAAACTAATAGATGAAGCCAGCGGGATTGCGTGTCCGTCCATGACTATATCCGGTTCTGTAATGTTAACCTTTTTAGAGAAAACTGCTGCCTGGGTTTTTTTAGCGTTAAATTCAACTTGGTTACTGTCACCCCAAGACAAAATTTCTTCCAGGTCTTTGTTGAGGCGTGATACTTCATGCTGTCTGCGAAGATGTGCGTCGGCAGCCGATGTTTGTGCATTCAAAGAGAAAGATGATAAAAGTGATATTATCAGTTTGTAGATCAATTTATTGTGTTTGTTCTTAATTATTTTATAAAGTAATATTTTTCGATTAGGCTATATTATACAGGAGTAAATCAAACTCTGTCGTAATTTCAAAACACCCTGTAGGATCATTGATGTATTCTAAACAGTTCGTTTTTTGATTCATTCCATTATCTCATTTCTGCTGCGAGCTGCAAAATTTTATACGAAACGCTGATTTGAAGCCTATTTTTATTAAGAAAAGCAAACACTAAGTATATCAAAAAGGCAAGCGCGGATCCAGGGGGGGGGGGTCATGGGGGACATCCCCACCCCTCCAAACCAACAATTTAACACGAAAAATACCTTACATTCCGGCTTGACTAACGGGACAGGGTATGACTTTTCGTAATTTTTCCTTGTATGACCCCAAACGAAGTTTGGGGGTGGCAAAAAAAATAAAAAAGTTATAAAATATCAAAATATGTGATACTTACCGGCGACTAAAAGTCCTTCCCAAGTTCCATTTTCGTCGATACTAATGCCCATTCTAAACGTTACATATTTCAAACTGATGCAAATGTAATACGCGACCATTAAATAAAATAAATTAAAAGTTTTCCTGGAAAACGTTTACAGTTTGGCGGAAAGTGGAACTCGATATATTGGAGAAAAGGGGATTTGGCTAAACGTATGGATATCCCCCTTATACTTTTGCCATTACTAGCTATTTATAAGGCTTTTCGGAATATATTCGGAAAGTTTAAATTGCCTCTTCAGTCAGTTGCGCTATACCGATATCAGCAGCATTTGTAAATGCCGGTGTTATATAAAAAAATTATTTTACAGTTCCGGTGGATATGGTTCTGGGTACGGTAGCGGATACAGCTCAAATGGAGGCGGCTACGGCAGCGGTTATGGCTCCGGATCCAGCTACGGTGGTTATGGAGGAGGAGGAGGAGGCTCTGGAGCTGGTTACGCCACCAGCGGTTACGGAAGTTACGGCGGCTCAAGATCGAGGAACCCATCGTCCTACGATTATGAGTCCGGCTATAGGGGAACGAGCTATCTCTATGGGAGACCCTCGTCGACTACCACCGATATACCGAAGAACCCCGATGGAGATAGTAACACGGCCAGTCCGTCTCAAAGCTCGTCGGGAAGAAGTAAATAAAATAAATCCGTTCCCAGAAATTGAAACAAGAATTTGAATTGACAAGAAAGGTCAGTCGCGTCATCGTTTTGCTTATAGTTTTGATCTACCGCAAAATATATTGTTAAAAGTCAGAGATATTAAATTTCCTTCTCCAAGTAAAATAATAAAGATTTCCCGGCGACGAAAAATGATTTGGTCGATTTTTTTCACATGCAATGCCATATTCTGGCGCCAACAGCTTGTCTTGTCAATTCGAATTGTAATTCCCAGTGTCTATACGGGAATATATCAATTTATTACTTCTATTCTACCTTTGAATTTGAAAGTTTATGAAAAAGACGGACATTTTATTTTTAGATCGCAGTCCGGGGAAACCCGTACGTCGTGTCCATTAATAATCGTCCTCATTCTATACTGTACCGTTATTCTTTACGATTCTAAACTCCTGGACAAAATTAACGCAACGTCATAAATTTCCCATATTTTTGATGCTATTTTTTTTCGGAATTTATGATCCGATTTGAATGATTTTTTTTGCATTGTAGGTGGGTTCCTTGACAATGTCATAGTTTTCGCTGTTTATGATAAAAAATTAATTTTCGATTTATACTGGGTTTACTAAAAATGCTATGTTTTTTTCCGATAATTCGTATCACCCTGTGGAGTATATTAGCAACCGAACCATATTGCAGTTGACATTAAACGGTTGGTCCATCTTTCCCTAACATTTCCCTTTTTGGTTTACTTCATTATCTCTGTTATTAAAGGAGATATACCGTTTTATAGCGTAACATGATTTTATAGACTTTAACATTCAACACATTCATTGTTAAATGTTTTCTAGTTGGTTTCAAGATTAAAATACTCATCGGGCAACTGGGCATACGAAACGAACGTTTAATAAGCAGTTTCCGAACAGTTTTTATCAGTATGGCGAATTTTATTTGACCTTTGTACCTTTAAAATACAACATCTGCTGACACATCGCTTGCAATGTCCGAAAAAGTCCATAGTCTACTTGAAAACATCTAACAATGAATGTGTTGAATATTAAAGTCTATAAAAACATGTTACGCTATAGCGAACGTTTTATAAAACGGTGTATCTCCTTTAATAACAGAGATAATGAAGTAAACCAAAAAAGAAAATGTTGGAGAAAGATTGACCTACCGTTTAATGTCAACTGCAATGTGTTTCGGTTGCTAATATACTCCACAGGGTGATGCGAATTTTCGGAAAAAAACATAGCATTTTTAGTGCACCCAGTATAAATCGAAAATTAAATTTTTATCATAAATAGCGAAATCTATGATATTGTCAAGGAACCAAGCTACAATGCAAAAAAAATTATTCAAATCGGATCATAAATTCAGAAAAAAAATAGCATCAAGATAATGGCAAATTTATGATGTTGGGTTAATTTTGTCCAGGGGTTTATATTGAAAAGGTCTATGAAGGAAGATTTAGTTGTTTAAATAACTTCTGGTTTTATAATTTAAGGAAAATTTAAAAACTGCCCTTATCCTCAATATAATTATTTAATGTTTAATTAAATAGGTTTTAGCTAGTAAATTTAATTATAAAAATTTTTTTTTATAAAGATTTAAAGGTACTTTTGTACAGATTTACGAATCTTTAACATATTTCATATAAAACTGTAAGCGTCTTACTTAATATTAATTATTTAAGGGTTATATCTTTAATTTTATACATTGTGTCTAGTTAAATAAATCGGGCTTATAACACCCGTCAAATAACGAACAAGATTATTTAACTAGTTTTTTTTCTAAATTAAAATACACTCTGTTACTCATCGCATCGGTAGTTTGAAATAATCTGTTTATATGCAGGGTCAAGGGCGGATCCAAAACTTCGGTTGGGGGGGGGGGGGGCTTCGTTTTTAGGGGGAGGGATCATACCAAGCGCGGATGCAGGGGAGTCATGCCCCCCCCTCCAGAAAACTAACAATAGAACACGAAGTTTCCCCCCATTCCTCAAAAAAACTCCATGCCAAACCGTCCTGACATAAAAGTTACTAAGTTATCAAAAAACCGCATAAAAATAGCTACAAAAATAAAATAATTATTGAATTTACGCGATTTTCTGTAAAAGAAAAAATTTTATGTTTTAAAATTTATAAAAAAAAATAATTACAATAATTATGTTATTTTTGCAGCCATTTTTATGCGGTTTTTTGATAACTTAGTAAATCTCATGTCTGGACAGTTTGGCATGGAGTTTTTTGTTAGGGGTTGGGGGGACTTTAAATTAAATCCTCCCAATAAGTCGCTCCACTCCTCAAAAAACTGTCAAACCGGTATATATGTCATTTTTCGTGTTCCACTGTTGGTATCGGGGGATCGTGACCCCCATGACTCCCCCCTGGATCCGGGTGCAGGGTGTCGATTTGAAGCAAGATATTAAGGATGAGAAAATTGACCCTGTATATATTTTATCTGTAATATCGGGAAAAATTGTACTGATTTTCCGTACAAATTCTCATTAGACTATAGTGTACTTGCTTATGTTAACAACTTTTTTAACTATTTTGATACTAAAACAAATTTAATACTTTTAAACGGTTTTTTATTTAAAAAATTGCCACACGGCTGTTTAAACATTATACACGGTGTTGAAGAAAGGTCGGTACCCCGGAACAACCCCAGTGCATCGCATTGCAGCGGAAAATGTCTGAGGAAAAAGTTGTTTGGTTTTGAAGGAGGAATAGTTTGCAATTTAAACCACCCCCCACCCCCTCAACCCCCATACTCTTTTTTTCTGTCTTGTACTAAAAATCCCCGTGGAAAAAGTTGTTTGTATTCCACGGGCATTTTTTAGTAGAAGACAGAGAAAAAGAATATTTCCGGGATAAAACTTGATTTTCGCACGGTTCTGATTTTGTCTTTCTCATGGGGATTATTGGTGAAGGATGGGCCCGAGTAAAAAAAATTTTCGGACAAAAGATGTTTACTTTTCGACGGAGAACACGATACGCCAATAAGAAATATGGGGTTCCATTTGAAAATCTTCACTTACCCCCACCCGCGCCCAGGGGTTGATGGGATGGGGCGTGGTCTAAATTGCAAACTATTCTTCCTTCAAAACCAAACAACTTTTCCCCTAGACATTTTCCGCTGCAATGCGATGCACCGGAGTTATTCCGGGGTACTGACCTTTTTTCAACACCCTATATATTAAACCATCGTTGCTCAACCCGAGCGATCAGATCCGGGGGGGAGGAGGGTTATTCGGGTTTGTGCCGGTTTGGCGTTGAGCAACGATGCTTTGAACATTACTTTTGACAAAAAATTACTATAAAAAAAGTCAAACTTAAACGGGGGGGTCTACATTATACAATAATGTAAGTCTTATAAATATACACAACCGAAATAAGCATGATAACGAATAATAAAATTTAAAACAGGAAAACACAACATTTTAGCCTAAAATTACATTATTTCTCACTCCGTACAGTCGCGGGGGGGGCACCTTTAAAAAGGCGGCTACACACGTTCAGGTAAGTAACAGTTCTGGAATATCATACATCACAATGTTGCAAATAAAATGTTACTTATGTTAACGTAAAGGTCGAGGTAACGTCGTCGTTCCATATACAGGGTGATTCACGGGGAGTGGTATATTGAAAGATCTCGGGAACTAGAAAACATATGCGTTTGAGTATTGGTACGAATACAAATATAGATCTTTTAATAATAGGCCACTTATCGTGAACGACCCTGTATACATGGTCCAATAAAAAAAAATCAATATTTTCGATGTTTCTAATACTGACAGGAGGGCAGTGACATTTTCATTCATGCATAATATAAAGTAGGAGATGAAACATCGAAAATACGGAAAATTGAATTTTCTTAAGTAAAAAAAGAATATTATTTCCTAAAGGTATCACCAAATTATTTTATAAATATATTTTTCTACAATATTTACATGTCCTTAGAAACTTATCCAGGATAAAAGGAAAAAGGCTTACCGTGAAATAACAACACATAATAATAACAATCCCGCCATCTATTAGAGAAGTGTCCAATTAGAGAACCAGTAGCGATGCCATGAAATAATAATATATTAAGATACAAGTTTCATAAGACATTATCTTAGAGCTTCGCGGGTCGTTTTCTAAATTACAAGTGCTCTAATTGTCTTATGAACCGTGTATTTTATAATACTTTTTCTATTTGGGTCTTTAAAGTCTGAAAAACTTTTAAAAATATAGTAGATTTTTTCGTTTGAATTAATATTTTCCTTTTGGGTTGGCAATACTTTTACAACTTAATAAAATGTTACAAGTATCAAATATGCCATGATAGAAACAATTGAACACAACAAAGCTGCTGCCCATCCGTCATAATTAAAAATAAATATATTATTAAAAATAAGAATGAGTCAGGAAGAAAGTTGTACTCCGTCAGAAATACGAGAAATTGCAGAAAAACTTTTAAAAAGAATATGCAAAACTTTGATTTATGGTGCGAGCAGAACAAAGTTTAAAATATTGAACAAAATAATAAATAATACTTACTATTGAACAAAATATTGTGTCGACACAGAATCTGACAGGAATAACAATTAATGCCCAGGAAATGTCTACAGCAACTATAAATATATAAACTCCTGGACAAAATTAATGCAACATCAAAAATTAGCCATATTTTTAATGCTATTTTTTTTTCTGAATTTATGATCCGATTTGAATGATTTTTTTTTGCATTGTAGGTTGGTTCCTTGACAATGTCATAGTTTTCGCTGTTTATGAAAAAAATTTAATTTTCAATTTATACTGGGTTTACTAAAAATGCAATGTTTTTTCCGAAAATTCGTATCACCCTGTGGAGTATATTAGCAACTGAAGCATATTGCAGTTGACATTAAACGGTGGGTCCATCTTTCCCTAACATTTTCTTTTTTGGTTTACTTCATTATCTCTGTTATTAAAGGAGATACACTGTTTTATAGCGTAACATGTTTTTATATTCAACACATTTATTGTTAAATGTTTTCAAGAAGGTTTCAAGAGTAAAATACTCGTCGGGCAACGGGGCATACAAAACGAACGTTTAATAAGCAGTTTCCAAACAGCTTTTATCAGTATGGCGAATTTTATTTGACCTTTGTAACTTTAAAACACAACATCTACTTGAAAACATTTAACAATGAATGTGTTAAATATTAAAGTCTATAAAGACATATTACACTCTAAAACGGCGTATCTCCTTTAATAACAGAGATAATGAAGTAAACCAAAAAAGAAAATGTTGGGGAAAGATGGACCTACCGTTTAATGTCAACTGCAATATGTTTCCGTTGCTAATATACTCCACAGGGTGATACGAATTTTCGAAAAAAAAACATAGCATTTTTAGTACACCCAGTATAAATCGAAAATTAAATTTTTATCATAAACAGCGAAAACTATGACATTGTCAAGGAACCAACCTACAATGCAAAAAAAATCATTCAAATCGGATCATAAATTCAAAAAAAAAAAAATAGCATCAAAGCTATGGGAAATTTATGATGTTGCGTTAATTTTGTCCAGGAGTTTATGTGTATATAAGGTACTATATTGAATTAACAATAAAAGTAGTACTTTATTGAATAAAACTGTAGAAATAGAAGCATAAACTGGAAGATATTTCTATTATTTTTAAGTTATGTTGTTTTATAGTTGTGAAATTAGTTGACGTACACCGTCAGCATGTTATATATTTCCGAATATAGGTATTTCAGATAAATATCTAGGAAAAATTATCTATTTGCGAGGTTAAAGGTTAGTATTTTAAAGTTTTCAATAAAAAATTTCTGTCGAATCCATAATGCCTAGAAAACTAATTTCAACGAAATCGAAGTAAGCCTAAAATTCGAACCATACTTGCTGCGAACATAAAGAAAATACAATTTCAGTTTCATAAAGTGGCAGGTTATTCAATTTTTTTGCATTTCATAATGTAGCCATTATGAAACCCAAATAGAAAAATACTTTAGCAGCATTTCCTTCAATAATATTGACGTTTTAATATGTTTTTTTTTAAATAACCAAGTGGTTATGCCTTTTTCCTTTGAAGCATGAATTTTGCTATAGAGTTAAATATATTAATATCGTCAGGTAAACCAACGTTTATAGATTTCTCGTCATACTTTCTTAGATATGCAATCTTCATTTTAACACTCACATCAGTCACTATCACAAAATAGTCACACATTTCATTAAATCACTACAGCCATCACTTACCGCCGGACTTGTTCATGTTCCTATTTCTAAAAGCGTTTTTCATCGGTTTCAACGGGTGTACTGGATATTTTGCCGGGCTATTATTGGCCGCTATGTCATCTCTAAAAGCTAGGAAGCCTAATTGAGCATGAGAGGCTTCGTTCAGGGCACGTGATCGTATGCACGCCCTGTATTGGTCGGCTGATAGCTTCTGGCCGCCAGGACCTCCCGAACAAACCTGGAACAAGTATTAACAAATATTAGATGTTTCTGGATAAAACACAATAAAAAAAACTATATGGCGGCTTGTAAGAAATTTCTTGACCTCGATGATGGTCCTTGTTATTATAAAAACAATTATAACGACCAATTACTTTTTTTACTACGGCCTCCGTTGGAAGATCCTCTATTGTTGACTCTGCCTTTCATTGTAACTCCAGAGATACCGGCACTTAAACTGGCAACTCGCTACGGTAATTCTATCGGGTTTGTTTGAGTCAAGTGCAAAACTTTCGGAAGTTTTAATTTTTAATAGTGTCGAAGTGGACTTAACAATTTCGTCTATTTAAAATAACTTCGACTTTAGTTCCGAAAGATATTAAGGCTGTATTTTTTACCTCTTATAACTTTGTACAAAGTTAGAAAATTTCATTAAAATATACAGGGTTTGTTGTGTCGATCTTTATAAGGATGAACATTAGATTAGCAAGAATCATGATAATATCAACTACTAGTATTATTTTAATAATAAATCACCTAAGATACGCTGATGATACCGTCCTTACAGCAGATACTGCTGAAGGACTTCAGTGTATCTTCTAATGCGTGTAATAGATATGGTATGAAGATAAACTGTAAGAAGACACGCATATTAATTATCAGTAAAAACGTCATCGATATAGCTCTCACAATAGCCGAGACAGTTATATATCTGGGCTGTACCTTGAATAAGGACTGGGATCACTGTCGAGAAATAAGATGCCGAATCGAAAAAGCAAGAGGTACATACATTTACCAATGTCGTGGGTTATAAAATTGGAGCTACCTCGACCCACCTCTCTATGTTGTTCTAACTGAGCCTACGAATTATCACAAAACTTCACATGAACAATGGCCGCCATAATGTACAAAGTTCGCTCGGAGACATCGTTTTTATTAACATTGGCTTGTCTCGCCTATATTTGTAGGAACTTTTGTTTTTAATTAGAAAACACATCGTAAAATGTAAATAACATTTCTTCGAATTAAAAATGACATCTGAACTGAAACATTTAAAACACGAGCTGTCAGAAAGTAGAGATGTACTACTAATGCAATGCGTGCTTTTCCGGTAGATTCCAGCGCATTCACCAAAAAAGGTTGAAATAAATAATTATAATAATCTATAGCACTTATTTATTGTTTTCCTTCACTGCTGTGGATATCAATAAAGATTAAAAAACTTGTTAATCGCTGCTCTGGTGCTCTTTTTCATTCGAAAAGCTGCATAAGCAAATTAAATCGATCATTTCACAACGGGATTTTAAAACCAAAGATTAGCCATCTCTATTAAAATCGACAGAAGGTTAGAAGTTGACATTTGCTTGACAACAAGATATTCCTCTGCGGCTTCGCGCGAAAGAGTTTTTTTCGGGATATTTAATCAACTGTAACAGTGCGAATAAGTGTGAAATATTAGAAAATGTTCCTTACCGCATGCAATTTTTTTCTATTGGGTACGATGAATAAAGAAATAGTTTATAAAGTCGAAGAAATGGATCAGTTGCGATATAAGATATTGGATGCATCAGTGTGTAGCGATTTTGTGTGACAAGTTCCTATCTTCAAAAAACTAATTTGAAACACGTGTGTGTTTCTTTAAGTGATTTATGGTAATTTGTTCAGTGTTTCACTATGTGTTCTGTGTCTCTGACGATATACAGGGTCATGTTCTGAGATTGGAAGAAAAACGCCGAAGGGGTTTTAGTGGGGTCTTTACCCACTAAAACCAAAAAAACTGAAGATGTATGAGCCCTGGATTACTTGCTAGTTTACTGGCACCTGGATTCCCTTCTATTTGGATACTCGGTAGCTTAATATTTATTTTTATAAGAATCTAAAGTTTTACGCTAATAGTTTGGCAACATTGCGCCAGAACATCTTTTTATTACACAGCTGCTCAGTGTAATATGACTGTGCCGAGGAGTAACCGGGTGGGTTTAGGGGTGAATTACCCCACTTTTTAGACGTTCGATTTGAAAAAAAAATATGTGGCGCTTCTCTAGGACACCCCAGGAGTCACCCATTTAAATATAATACGTCATTTCCATAACACCCTGTATAATCGTTCTTATTCAACACAAGGCAGTTCACGACACGCGATTGACTAATTTTCTGGACGAAAATTAAAATTATCGTCATCGATTTCCTCGCAAATCCTTCTTTCGACTTAGACGGGAACGGAGGCATTCAACCGCGATGAAATTCACAGTCTTAGTGGCAGTATTTGTCTGCATCTGCGACGACGGAAGGCAAAGTCAACAATGCTACATTCTCTAATGCAACTTCAAAGGGGGGAAACTTCTAAAAGTAATTTGTAGCTATAATTGCGTAGTCTTAACTTGAAAGGACAATTACCGGGTCGCTGAGAATTTCTTTGGAAGGTTCGGTCTCTCATTTAAAAACTTTTAATTATTCTCACTTGCTCCGGAAAATTCGTATTTAATTTAAGGCTTTACATCGCCCAATTGTTCCTACGCGCCCTTAAAATAGTCTTTCTTTTCGATGTTAAGTTAGTATGGCAAGGAAGAATTATCGAGAATATACAACGTATGTCCAGATTCCTACCTTGGGATGCCATATATGGAAAATGCCTGGATCCGTTGCTCGTATCACCTTAACACTGCTGGTGACGTATTTTCTGTATAGCATGACATCTTCCCCACCCCATCCGACTATGTCTTCGTCGAAACCTTTGACTTTCAAGAAATCTGACCTAGAACCAAAAAAATTAAAATTAAAACAATTCATAACTCTTTTAAAAACCTCTTACCTGTATTGACAGGTCATGCCATATCCAAAATCCCTCCAGAACCCTGTATCCCGTGATATCACTAATTGTTCATTTTCGGGCGGTACTTCTTTACCTTGTAAAGTATATACTACATGAGGATTGTATAAACTAAATACTACTGGATAGTACACCTTCTTTCCAGGTTTCGTGTTCCACCGACACCTGTCCAAAAACCTACAAAATATTACTTTATGTAAGGAGGAGATCTTTAATTAATAATGAAGTAACAAAACGTTATGTAGCGGCAAATACTGCTTCTCAAGCTCTTAAGACAATTATAAAATCTGACCAATGCAATATCCTGTACATACAGGGTGAGTCGGGAGGAACGGACCAAATTTCAGGAGTGTATTATACACGCGAGAACAATGTAAAAAAACCCATATGGTCTTATCGGATATTCATTTGTTTTCAAGTTATAGCGCAATACCAAATAAAGTTCATATATTAACGGTTTCCTAATCATAGCGTTCTTTTAATAAATGTACCGCCATTGACTTCTAAACATTTTCTGCTTCGTCTACGAAGGTGGCTCTTCATTGCTGCTTCATTTCTTTCTTCTTTAAAATTGGCTGCAGTATTTCTAATACGTCGAATTAGTGCATCCCGAGTGTCCACTTTTACTTTGTACGCTTCATTTTTAAACCAACCCCATAAACAATAGTCTAGTGCTGTGAGGTCTGGAGATCTTGGAGGCCAATTAATAGGACCACCGCGACCAATCCAACGCCCTGGAAATGTTTCGTCTAAATGTTGCTTGGCCTGACGAGCAAAATGTGCAGGAGCTCCATCGTGCTGGTAATACATTCGCCTTCTGATATTTACAGGAACATCCTCTAGTAGTCCTTGTAACTCATGTTGTAAAAAATGTAGGTACTTGTCTGCTGTGAGGCGATTCTCCAAAATGAAAGGGCCAATTAAATAGCTATCGAGCATACCACACCACACATTAACCGAAAACTTATGTTGAAAATTACTTTCAACTGTTGCGTGGGGATTTTCGATTGACCATACATGAGAGTTACGAGTATTATTAATACCGTCACGGGTGAATGTTGCTTCATCTGTAAAAAGTATATGCGATACAGCACGATAATTATTATTTATCCACCGACAAAATTCAATACGATTAGCATAATCTTCCGGTTCTAGGTGCTGTACTCTCTGTACATGGTATGGATATAAGCCTTGCTCGTGGAGTGTGTTTAATACTCTTTTTTGTGAAATGCCCAATTGAGTACCAATTCTTCTTGAGCTGGTCGTTGCATCTTCTTCTACTAAATCCAGAATATTTTCTACTTCTCCTAAACCTTGTCGAGTAGCTCGTTCAGATGTAATGTTGGCACTGGGAAGATTACCATTCTCGCACAAATTACTAAACACTCTGATAAACACGTTTCTAGTCGGATGTCTGTGATGTGGATACCGTTGACGATATTCTTCAACAGCAGCTGTAGCACTGCCATTACAGAAACCATAAATAAACACCATATTTGCATATTCTAAATTTGAATAAATATTTGGCATTTTGTATCACTTTAATCACTCAAACTTGAAAATAAACGTTTAATTACTGCCACAATAGACTGATACATTGTCAAGACAACATCGGTGTCAAATAGTTTAGAATCCTGAGCATGGCATACTCTAATTATGTGAAAATTTTGATAAAAGTGGAACGTAGAAAAAATATTGGATATTGCGCTATAACTTGAAAACAAATGAATATCCGATAAGAACATATGGGTTTTTTTACATTGTTTTCGCGTGAATAATGCACTCCTGAAATTTGGTCCGTTCCTCCCGACTCACCCTGTATATTTTGCACAGTTTTCTTACCTAGCACTAAAAACAATATCGACATCACACATAAATAGTAACACATCTTTTTGAGCTGTTTTGGCGTTCTGAGAAGATCTCTCAGATTTCTGAGTGTCTTGTGCGTTCTGAGACGGTTGAGACTGGCCAGCATCCAGTGCTCTTTCCGCGCCAACTCTCAAGCCTTTACCCCTAAAAATATTTGCAACGTATTGATTTAGTAATTGAACATTTAAGAAATAATTACCTCGAAAACGTTTCGTTTAACGCCAACAGCCTCAAGTTGTTGGCGTTACCTCCGGAGTTCTTGGTCATAAGAACCCTGGACATTATACTCCTCGCTTCCGACAATCCTTCTTCCCCAAAATAGACAACCGTCAAATGAACTCTCCTGTCATTTTTTAGGCCGATTTTGACGAATTTGTCCATGAAATTCTGGAATGTGGCAGTGCGACCGCTGAGGGGCAGTATAATGTGGATTAGTTCTTTTTCTTTTGGACCTGAAATGAAAAAAAACACATTTGTGCCAGCATATTTGGCGGTAAATTAGCAAGTAATACAGGTAAATCGTTTCTCAAGAATTCTAGATAAATTTGACCAGTAAGGTGGCCGTCAAAAAAATGAGGACCGATCACATTACCACCAATCGCTCCTCCCCAAACATTTATCGATCAACGATGTTGGTTGTCCATTTCACGAAAGATGCGTGGATTTTCGGCGGTATAATAATGAAAATTGTGTTTGTTTACGCATCCGCTGTTGTGAAATGTCGCCTCATCAGTAAATAACACCTTGAAGACGTATTCGAGCCCACTCGCAAAATTGTACCCTGCACTGAAAGTCATTTTCACTCATAGCCTGGTATAGCTGAATATGTTATGCATGATAACGATGCATTTTTAAAATTCGCTGAACTGACCTTTCTGTAATTTCAACCTCTTCTCCCACGCGTGCCTGTCTTATGTTTGGATTTTCAGTAACTCTTAACAAAACTGCTTTTGTTGATTTTCCTCATTTGTAGCCGGTTTTGTTCTTTCTTCCTTTTTATAGTCCACACTCCCTGTCTGGATAAAACGCTCGAGCAATCTAGTAAAGCTTAGGGGATCTGGATGGCGCCTTTCCGGAAACTTAGTCGCGTAAACTCTACTGGCCAGTAAACAATTTTTGTCACAATTCCCCAACACAAATACCATATAAATTAACTCTTCCCTTGAAAACTTTATACAAACTAATATTCCAAAAAAGAACTAAATGAGATAAAAAAATTATTACAAGGAACTAGAAATGTCAAACACATTTGTCGTTGAAAAGTACCAATTGTTTTTCCATAGCTTGCTGGGATAATATTTCATTTCCCAGTGAAATATATGTTATTTTATACGAAATTTTCCTGGCTTGTTTTTTCCTTTCGACCTTGAATGGCGAAAAAAATTTTCTTTTTGAATATACCATCCAAATTATTTTTACGGCTTCCAATGGGATCAGAAAGGGGGGGGGGGGGGGGAAATTTTTAGTTCGATCCATTTCCGCCCTTGGATGGCGATTCTCGCTCATATAGTGACGACGAGTATAAAAAATTGATCTATTTTGGAAATTTATATCTCGCTTAGTGGCTGATATATTAGTTTGAATTTTGAATATGTTTTTAAGCCATTCCTTCCTTTTCGACCTGTCCACACCGCGGAAGGGTATGTTTTCAGAGAAAAAAGTTATGAATTTTCTAGTACGACCCTGCACGCGACGATTTCACCCCTACCGACTGACGCACAAATAAAATACTTCTAAACTTTTAAATAAAAAACTAATCATTTTTTCGACATCTACGTACCGAACTTAGTATATAAGAATATTTTGAAGATATTTCGTGAGATGAAACCAGAGATGCCGAGTGCGGGATTTGAACCCGCGACTCTCAGACCACAAGGCGTACGCTATACCACTAGGCCACCGAGCCTATTTGTCAAAAATAATAAATAGATATTTACATTCTCCATGCGCGAGTGTTTTCATGTCATGAAGATAGGAAAACTGTCTGAAGAATTTCTATATTTATTTGGCATCAAAGCTTCGGGTTTGTTCGGCACTTGTAAAAAAAATACGGTACATATCTCGGGCAGTCGGTGGCTTTTCCGGACTCGTGCGGTGGCCTCCCTCACCTTCGGCTCGGTCGGCCATCTCCGCATCTCGTCCGTAAAAGCCTCTTTTCGGCCCTTGATACGTAATGTACTATTTAAATATGCATCAACCCACATCCTAAAACTTTTGTATTAAACTTTTTTTCTACTGTTGTAAATAAGGACGCTATGGATGCCCGACGCACTAATGCAGGACCCGGTATAATTAAACGATAAGTTGCCGCTTTAAAGAAGAAGAATCTTGATTTTGAGGGTGGAAACATTTTAAACCTAAACGATCAACACGGAGGACTCTACTGCAAGACGCATTCTGATAAATGCACAGGACGTACCTGGAAGACTTTCACTAGTAATCGTCTGCAACGGCGCAAACGGCCTCATCACTACCATCTTCGTAAAACCATTCATAGTTCCATGTTCGCTCACAGACTTATTGAAACTTCTCGTTTTGAAATACATCTCGAACTGGGTGCCCGTGGTCGGTTCTATCCGGTATAAACCTTCCAAGAAATCATCCAGAGTATACCGCCTAATTTTTTCCGTTATATTTTTATTCAAGGTATCCAGACCCTTCATCAAGGCCTCTAAAATGTCCTTCCTCTTGTAACCGATCGGTTTTTCGACCACCCTCTTGCCCAGACCCAAGTCCGACGGATAAACTCTACTATAAGTGAAGTGATTGAACGGGATCAGCTCGTATTCGTTGTTCAACGGTGTGCCGTGGAAGATTTCTGCCTGCATCACTTGTTTTTTGATGTAGTTGGAACATTCGGTGTTGGTGAGGAGGAGGTTCTGCGAGGCATCCGTGAATCCGTTCGGAGTGAAGCTATTGAGGTGGTGGTTATTGCGACTAGGGATTCCTGAAACAAATAAAACCATATATAATTGGCCATATCTATGTTAGGTGAACTGCTTTTCTCGTCTATTTTTATCCGGGATTAACTCGATACGGTATTTACCTTGGAATGAGGCTTATTTGATTAAGCGCCATCAAATAACTTAACGCGGTTACGCCGAATTCAACAGTCCCGCAAATCCGGGAGAGCCTAATTAATTCACGTTAACCTGCATCGCTCTCTCTCACAGAGATTTCTGGAATAATTCCTGTCTTTGTGATTCAATTCTGCAGCCGAATCAAGGTTCATTAACTATTCTTTAAGGGGACGTTTTTTTTCATATTTCTAGACATAAACAACTTGGCAACATTTACACCCTCTACATTGTATTACCTCTTCTGTTTTATGACGAGAACGAATCGAGCCACGAGACTGACAAGTTGGGATTCTTCATATTTTCAGTGTTTTTTAGTTTAAATCCTTAAATAAAATGGTTTAAAATCATATCGAGTATCATTTATCGAAATACACAACATTTATTGACCCTACACAATAGTGCTTAAACGTAAAGTCCGTTCATTATATATATTTCATTTTTAAACTTTCTAATAAAGTCCCTTTGTGGTCTGCGTTAAATTAATTTCGGGTTTAGGTGTTTCCGCATTCTTCACTTCAATTTGTCGCTCTAAACTCAAACAGCTAAAGTTATTTCTTAAATAGTCCACCGTCAACCATTCATTTTAACTTAATAAATATATAATATTAAAATATTAAAACATACACGATCGAATTTCTAACTAGATGCACGAACAGACAACCTGTGCGCCTTTTCCATGTTAAATCGCCATAGCCCCGCTATCCCCCGCTGCCACCCGCCACCTGTTACTACAGAGAAACTGCACTACTTAATCGCACGTGCGAGCAAGTCTCGTCATAATCGTCATTTACCTGGACCGAGGCACGGTTGCCGGATCTATACAGTTTGGTTTGACGGGATGATAACATATTAGGGAGGGTCGGACTTTTTTAGTTCTGCGTTACGATAAAATATTAGGGAGGGTCGGGTCGGAACAAACCCGATAAATAATATTCAATGAATATAAATTAATATTTTTTATTCGTTTTGTTCTGGGAGGGTGCGCGTGCGCATGTTCTCTTGTGGAAGAACCGCCACTGACCAGGGGGTTAAACCACAAAAGCTGAAACCGCATCTATGAAGCACAAACTGTCCTAATGTGAATAGTGTCGGTAATTTTTTGTCTGATTCGTAATTTTTCAAATTTAATTAAATTCGAAAGGGACTATCACTTATTAGAACCTAAATAAATACTTGATTTTTTATGTATATTAACACGAACAAAATTACAAAGTTACACATATTTGATTATCGATATTTTTACGGCAAAAAAGCTTTTAAAACATATTTATTTTTTATTGCAATGATGCTATACGGCCTATTAAAGTAAATAACATTTTCCGCTTGGTCCTTACTTTAGTTTACAGTAATAATAATTTAATTTGTATGTCAAGTGTTTATTTACAATTTTAAAACATTAGGCAAACATCTTTTAATGCAAAAGCCATTCAAATCAATAAAGTGACAATTACAAGTACGAGAAGCTTTTTACGAGACCCTCAAAACGGTATCCCACATTTTTAACAGTCACTTAATCTAAGGACAAATTTTGTAACGGTGTAACTTGCACGAATTACCGATTGCGAAATGACTATTTTGCAAAGTTTTGATGATGAGATCGGGTTCAGCTACTTATCTATACGAATTACAACTGACGTTTACTCAATGAATTACGGTTGTAGGAAAAAAATTGAAGGTTCGCTATGTAGAGCAGCACCCCGCGGACATCACGGTGAATCTAAAACGAATATTTTTTAATAAAAGTTAATATAGGCTTCGAATATCGTTTTTTTCCCTCATATATCGCTAACTGAAACTCGAACAAAACCTTTCAATCTTTTCGATATTCCTTCGTACGTTTCGAGGGCCCCTGTTGAGCCATCGATCAATCATATATGGAGTATGCATTGACACCCTATGGCGTTTCCATTGTCAAGTACCACAATAGGCCATTATATTTCCCAAAGAGCTGTAAGTGGTTAAGTGTCATAAAAAAAATAGATTTTATTATATTGCACAGTTTCAGTTCGATAAAGTAGATAGTTATAAAACCGCCGAAGAGAGAAACATTTTCTGTAGTACCTATGTGCATAAGACGAAGTTTTGGTTGGCACTGTCAATTGCACAAACGATTTTCTTATTAGAACCAGCTTATATTGCTTTGTCTTCATATACAGGGTGTTATGGAAATGACGTATTATATTTAAACCGGCAATTCCTGAGATGAACACAAATTGAAGAAAAATATCCGAAAATGGCGCTTTAATTTAATATGCCATGTACATTACCTGACGTCAAACCAAAATTAAGCACGTGGTGACATTGGGAGGAAGATAAACAAAACCACATATGGCGGAAAACGTCAGTGAATTTTGAGCAGTGTGACTCGAACCAACTGCCGCGGCGTTTATAAATGGTCAGGTATGTTCTCATTTGTTCAATTCGAACGACACCCGTCGGAACTGAATAACTTAAATGCCACTTTACCCTTTAGAAAAAAACTGCAATTTTATTTACCTTTTCGGCCTTATTTAAAACCAACTTAATTTATAAAAAAACACCAAGTAGGTAATCAAAACAAACACAGGCATAATAACCTCACAAAACACAAAAACAAAAGCACAAATTCACAATAGTTTTCGCGTAAACTTGTATGCATCTCATGAACACATCTAAGTACCATTCAATCTGAATTAGTATTTTAAAGTGCTACTGTGTAGACAAAAATACGCCCTTATTGTATAAAGTTTCATCCGCTGATCTGGGAAATAATATAATATTTTCATACATTGGTATTTAACATCTAAAAATTTCTAGTAACTACACATTTCATTCTGTTTCGGGTTTATTCGGTCAATCGATATTGCGTTATTTGAAAATATCTAAAAATACAGCGTTGCCACTTTCGATGTTTTATAAGATTATATTCATAAATTGCGGAATTTCCTTCTGTAATATTACTTTCCTGTATAATTATTGTCTCGGAAATGGCAACCGCGCTATTTTTCCGAATATGTACGAACCACTCGACCCTTGGTTGGACTCGTCTATGTTAAGACTGAAGGGGAGGTCCTGTTGTTGTCAACATAATTATTTCATCATTCTTCATTAAAGGATTAAAAATTGTTTTAGGCCCATTAGAAATTAGCGTTTGTATTATTTCTGACTTTCTATTGCGAAATAATTTGTATCCTATCTTCTGTGTGTGCTGTTGTTCTATGTGTACGATAATGTAATTATGCGTTAGTGTTTAGTGCTTTTGTGTAATCTGATAATAGGTGCATATCTTCAAAAAAACTAATTTGAAACTCGTGGGTGTCTGTGCGTTTCTTTAAGTGATTTAGTATAATTTGTTCTGTTTCACTATGTATTTTTTTCTCTCGACGATATACTGGTTATGTTCCGAGATTGGAGGCCGAATGGAGTTTAGTGGGTATAAGCTTATTATGCAGTCCCACACTATCATCAGGGCACGTGATGAGCATTAACCTTTTCCCATAGAAAACAGAACTGAAAGTGTCTGTGCCCTGGATTCCTTACTAATGTCGGCGGCCTGGATTTAATTTCTAAGTAAGCTAAATATTTATTTTTATAAGAATCTAAAGTTTTACACTTTACCACCGTTTGGCGCCAGAACATATGTTTATTACACAGCTGGGCAGTGTAATATGATTGTGCCGCGGAGTGACCTGTGGGTTTATGGGTGAATTACCTCACTTTTTAAACGTTCGATTTAAAAAAAATATGTGGCGCTTCTCTAGGACACCTAATACGTCATTTCCATAACACCCTGTATAGCCGAATGAATAGAGGGCTTTTTATTACATCTCCCCGCTGTTTAATCGATAATAACAGTTTCCCATATTGCCCGAGTCCGAAAAACAATTTTCCCCGACGCTCAGTCTTTTGTAGCCACATAATGACGAACATTTTTTCGTAAAATGGAACGACATATATTAACGCAGGAAATTCAAAGCTCTTGATTTATAGAGTAAAACCTTGTAAAGGCTTTATTGAAAATATTAGTCAAGTTGGCGGACGTGTAGAAATTTTAATACGAAATTGTCGAGTTGATTGACAAGCTTTGTTAATACTTATTTGTGATATATGGGGTTTTATGGACGCAATCCCGAGATGAAAACACATTGGAGCAAAATAACCATAAATGGCGATTTTGTCGCAGATTGCTAGGGCTCTTCGTACACCTTTAGTTGTTCGACACGACCGATTGGTCAACAACAGCTTATCAGAATAAACCGAGACGTGTACGACGTTAAATTCAAGCCAATAGGAAGCTAAGCGGCTGCACATCTCAAAGGCCATTTTGCCAACACAATACATACAGTGTGTACATAAAGTAAGGAACAAATTCATTATCTAGGAATCTAAAAATATTTCGGAAAAATCCTCGGACACGTGTATAATAATTTTTAATGGCGCATATTTTTCCCATACAAACTTAATATACAAGGTGGCTCATGTAGTAGATATGACATTATCGACGATTTTTTTAAATGGGAACCCCATATTTTAGTTCAGATCTGTAATCTCCAAGAACAGCTGATTTCAAAAACATAACACACTTAGGGCCTAAAATTCCTAGTTTCGTTACTACAGGGTAAAACAAATAATTTTATTTAAGATATTTTTAATTTAAAAAAATGTAAAAAAATTAAATAAGCTATTTAATTAAGTGTTGAAATTGTCCTCTTTCTGCTGCCTGACAGTACCCCAAGCGATCAATAAATTCTTGTTGGACTTTTCTTATGGTTTCTTCTGAAATGTTCCTGCATTCTGTTATTCGATTTTTTAAATCTTCAATATTGGCAGGTCTGACTTTATAAACAACATTTTTCAGGTGACCCCACAAGAAAAAGTCCAGTGGTGTAAGGTCTGGAGACCTAGGCGGCCATTCAACAGGCCCACGTCTTCCAATCCACTTGTTCGGAAAAACTTGGTTTATGTAATGGCGCACTACTGCTGCATCTTGTTGGTACCACAAATTTTCATCTAGAATTCCTGGATTATTTCTACTAGGGTATAAGTTAACTAGCGTAGGGATAAGAAAGTTCTGAAGAAAATGAAGATAATTTAGCCCGTTTACATTGTTGTCAAAAAAATATGGCCCAATAATTTTGTTTTTCACAATACCAGCCCAAACATTAATTTTTTGAGGATATTGAGTATGGTGCTCACGCATCCACCTGGGATTTTCTTTTGCCCAGTATCTACAGTTTTGCCGGTTCACTTCTCCATTTAATTTAAAGGTAGATTCATCCGAAAATGCCAATATTGAAGATTTAAAAAATCGAATAACAACAGAATGCAGGAACATTTCAGAAGAAACCATAAGAAAAGTCCAACAAGAATTTATTGATCGCTTGGGGTACTGTCAGGCAGCAGAAAGAGGACAATTTCAACACTTAATTAAATAGCTTATTTAATTTTTTTACATTTTTTTAAATTAAAAATATCTTAAATAAAATTATTTGTTTTACCCTGTAGTAACGAAATTATGAATTTTAGGCACTAAGTGTGTTATGTTTTTGAAATCAGCTGTTCTTGGAGATTACAGATCTGAACTAAAATATAGGGGTTCCCATTTAAAAAAATCGTCGATATTGTCATATCTACTACATGAGCCACCTTGTATATTAAGTTTGTATGGGAAAAATTGCGCCATTAAAAATTATTATACACGTGTCCGAGGATTTTTCCGAAATATTTTTAGATTCCTAGATAATGAATTTGTTCCTTACTTTATGTACACACTGTATAATCTGAACAGTAATTATGGAGTGTTTTATTTGATCTGATTATAGTATCTATTTTCAGAAAACATATTTTCTGACAAGAGTGTCAAAATACACCTGGATTACTACAAGATCTATACAGGGTACACAAAGTAAAGTGGCCTATTACAAGTATCTCGAGAACTAAATGAGATTTGATTTCGAAATTTTGGCTGTAGCTATAAAAGATGCTTTTCTACATTTATAAAATATTTTGGATGATGCGGTGTTGCCGGATCATACCGAAAGTGGTAGCAATTTCGGAATTTTAAATGAATTACCATATATATTATATTTTTTTTAGAATCTAGGTAAAAATCTAGAACAGTTTTCTGTATGATATCATTCACCTATCTTTAAGAGTTTTTGAAATATAAATAATCATGTGATTTTTTAACGCCGTATCGTGACCTGAAAAGAAAATCATATCTTTTTAGCGGTTACAGCTAGAAAGCTGAAATTTTGACAATAGTTTCACAAGACCATCGAAATTTTATAATATTGAACAGTATTTAATTAGTTTTATACAGGGCGTCTCCATAACAATATTTCTGAGGGAGATGAATTATTGCAAAAATCTTCTTTTTTTTTAAAGGAACACCCTGTATTTGATATGTTCTGCTAATGGAGGATCGAATTTTCTATCAAATGATATTAAGTGTTCCTATATCTATCTTCAATATTTTCGGACTTATAGCGAAATTTAAAAATTATCTTATAAAAATATATTTTTCGGTAGTTGGCTGTGGAATGGATTCATTGAAAAAAAATAATGAAAAATCCATTTGACGTTATGTCTGTGTTATCGTAATAAAAATGGCTAATTCACATTATCCGAGCTTAGATATTTTTATTTTATATTCATGGGGAGTGTGGTAGAGTTTCATCTAGAACTTGCAGAAAATTTAATTAACTTCATCCTGATGCAACTCCTATGACTCCCAAAAAGTTGATTGGCCGAGGAGGTCCATGGAAATGACCCCAAGGTCTCCGGATCTTACCCCCCTAGGTTTTTATCTATGGGGTAGGATTAAAGAAATAGTATACAAGACACCCGTCAGAACAAGGGAAGATTTAAAAAATCGAGTAAGAACAGCTCTGGGCCAACAATTTAGTTATTAGTTATTTTATTGGTTTTGCTGCGTAATTTTAATTTGGTTTATTTATTAATCAATTGCTTAGGTATTTGTTAACTATTCTTTTTACAACAACACAGACATAACGTCAAATGGATTTTTCATTATTTTGTTCCTATGAATCTAATTTTTAAATTTCGCTAGTCCGAAAATATTGAAGCTCCCATTTAAAAAAAAGAAGATTTTTGCAATAATTCATCTCCCTAAGAAATATTGTTATGGAGACGCCCTGTATAAAACTAATTAAATATTGTCAAAATTATAAAATTTCGATGGTCTTGTAAAACTGTCGTCAAAATTTCAGCTTTCTAGCTGTAACCGTTAAAATGATATGATAGATATTCTTTTCAGGTCCCGATACGGAGTTAAAAAATCACAAGATTATTTATAATTCAAAACTCTTAAAGATAGGTATATGATATTATACAGAAAACTGTTCTGGACTTTTATCTAGATTCCAAAAAAAATATAATATATAGGGTAATTCATTTAAAATTCCAAAGTTGCTACCACTTTCGGTATGATCCGGCAACACCGCACCATCGAAAATATTTTATAAACGTAGAAAACCATCTCTTATAGCCACAGCAAAATTTTCAAAATAAAATCTCATTTAGTTCTCGAGATACTTCTAATAGGCCACTTTACTTGGTGTACCTTGTATAGACATCATGAGTGGATTCAATTTTAAAGCGGCTCAGTAAATAAGTGGAAACAAGTTTATTTATTAAACAGCACAACGACAACAGCCCGAGTTTACCCCTTACCAAAAGGCTTTAAATATAGTATCGATGCCCACGTTTATTGGTTATGTATACTGTGTTCATTTGATAAAGTGCCAAGTTTGGAAAGTCTCCTTTAAGTGCTTGACTTGGGACTTAATATAATCTCGCGTCTCATCTAACTTTGCGTTATTTATCTTTAAAAAATGGATCGTCGGCACGAAAAGAGGTTTTTTTAATAACCAAGCTAGGGAATTTTAAAATACGGTCAGCCTCGATGTAAAAAAACGCTAAATTCTTTAAAAATAACATGTTACATAATTAAACTGTGGGAAAAAAAAGTTTTCTGCAATGTCCACTAAGCATACCCTTATCAATACCACACTAGCTAATTACATAAGAAGGGTATAGACCTTTCACCCTATTTTCTTGATGCGCAGTGGTCTAGTATTGTATTATGAATATACGACCAAGTAACAATATATTATTATTACATATGGATTACACGCAGTGGCGGTTCTTCCATAGGAGCACATGCGCACGTGCACCCCCAAAACGAATAAAAAAATATTAATTTATATTCATTGAATATTATTTATCGTATAAAGTCCGACCCTCCCTAATATTTTATCGTACCGTCAACCAAACTGTATATCATAGGCTCTCGATCCGGCAACCGTGCCTCGGTCGAGGTTAATGAGGATTATGACGAGACTTGCTCGCATGTGCGATTAAGTAGGCGGGGCATAATGCAGTTTCTCTGCAGTAAGAGGGCGGGAGACACCGGGATGGGAAAGGCGCACAATTTTAGTATGCGCCGCGCCGTTGTCTGTTCGTGCATCTAGTTAGAAATTCGAGCGTGTATGTTTTAATATTTTAATATTATATATTTATTAAGTTAAAATGAATAGTTTGACGGTGGACTATTTAAAAAATAACTTTAGCTCTTTGAGTTTGGAGCAAAAAATTGAAGTGAAGACTGCGGGAAGACCAAAATCCGAAATTATTTTAGCGCAGACCACAAAGGGTAAATCTAAGGATATTATTAGAAAGTTTAACAATTAAATATATGAAAAAAAATTTATAGAGGGTATTCCAACTTTAATGAGGCTGTTATTGATCAATTTTCTACAATTAAGAACCGAGGAACGGACTTTACGTTTAAGCACTATACACACTAAGAAAACCTTTCTTATTTTCCAAAAGTTGTATTTCCTTGTGTAAAATTAAAAAATAAGTATAATAAAATTTTAAAAATAATTTCACCATACTTGTGAACCCTCTATATCATAGGTCACGAGCCGCCAATGATTACAAGAGAGTTAAATTCAATAAATATTCATAAAAAAATCCTGGTATCTTTTACCCCCCATATACGTAGAAACGTTTAAATATATTTTCACGAAATAATTACCTAGGGGGGGGGGGGATCTAAATACCTTTTTTATATTTTCCCCGTCCATTTTTAGTGGGGGGGCTGGGGGGAGGGTAATTATGTATTTATTAAATAGAACGAAGCACTGTTGTTTTTTGAAATTCGGATTTACCTAAATATATTGGCCGAAAGATGGTATTTCAGACGTTCCGCACTTGAACCGCAATAAAAACACCCACTGCGACATTCTCGACCACTGTGCGCGGTATAATTGGACTCCATTGGCTCTCGAAGCCCTCGGAGCTCGGCATCAACCAATTTAACGCCGACATTTTAATCCTTGAGCCTAGGGTTGCCTTTTAATCATGTTTTCAATCAAAAGAATTTGCACGAAAAATTAAATTAGTTTAAATTAAGGCGTTAGGATATCATGGAGGGGGGTGGGGGGGGGGGGAGAGAAGGGGTTTATAATTTTTTAATAGTATTATTGTGTTTTTATTATGTTCCTAAATGTTTAAGGGTTTTTAAAATGTTGAGCTGAGTACAAAAAGTTAATTTTGCTGATGATTTTTAAATTAATTTAGCTGAGCTAAATTTAGTTTAAATTATAATCCAAAAGCTCAAAAAGTTATAAATTATACTATGAAAAGGTATATTGACATTTCTCCTAGTGGGAAATAGGGCCCAGGAGAATTACCGATATGTTTACGTGACGATATAAATATTTTTGCAGGACCTAAAATTTCATATTATTTCGCAGTGACCCCAAGGGCGGATCCAGAACTTCGGTTTAGGTGTGGGGCCCACCCTACCCCACCCCGTGGGGGGTCAAACTTTGTTTTGAGGGTGGTAGGGAATTATGCCCCCTCCAAGAACACAACAATGGAACACGAAATGACAAATATATATAATATAAATTAAATCCCCCCAAAAGTTTCCCCCCACTCCTCAAAAAAAGTCCATGCCAAACTGTCCCGACATGAAAGTTACTAAGTTATCAAAAAACCGCATAAAAATAGCTCCAAAAATAACATAATTATTGAATTTACGCGATTTTCTGTAAAATCAACTCTTATTGACGAGCAAAAATTTTATGTTATAAAATTTATAAAAAAAATAATTTTTAAATTTAGTTTCGTCCACAGAATAAAGCAGCTAAATTTATTTAACTCACAAAAAAATATGCAGGTAAATTATAATCACAGTGTCCAAACAAGACCGTTAAAAATAGTTTATTTGCGATTTTGGCTCGAGTTGATTTTACAAAAAATCGCGTAAATTCAATAATTATGTTATTTTTGAAGCTACTTTTATGCGGTTTTTTGATAACTTAGTAAGTTTCATGTTTGGACGGTTTGGCATGGAGTTTTTTGAGAGGTGGGGGGACTTTACATTAAATCCCCCTTAAAAAATCTCCCCACTCCTCAAAAAACTGTCAATCCGGTATATATGTCATTTTTCGCGTTCCACTGTTGGTTTGGGAGGGGGGCATGAACCTCATGACACCCCCCCCCCCTGGATCCGCGCTTGAGTGACCCTCGAGTTTAAAGTGAAAAGTTTCACGCGACAAAAAATTCATAATCTTGGCAAGTTGGATGCACAACTTCCCTAGAAGATACATGAACCCTAAAAGTTTAAATTCGCAACTCTGAAAGGAAGTTTATCAGCCCTAAGCTCCGTTTAGTGTTTCTTATTGCCTCCTAATAACTTTCCATAAAACTTACTGCCTGGGGTTGTTTTGAAACTTTTTAATTTACTAATTCGCGAATTCGGAGCGCCAAGAGGGTGCATTGTTAAGTGGTGATCTAACTTGGAAATAATTAACAATTGCTTATAAATAATACAGTTGAGTAATGAAAGGGTTGCTCGCAGTTAATAAATACCCTGTATAATTCACGTCAAAAATTGTTGTTACTCTTCTCTGCTTGCTGATTTGGTGTGGAAATCACATGATACCTAAAATCAATACGAAATTGTTGCAAAGTTAAAGGGCCATTTCCAATTTCCTCATTAAATTAGAGAATAAACAGCTTTCCCGGACCGACTGCTAGAAATATCCTGTTTCGATAGGAAATGCAGTGCACATGTTGCCGGGAAATGGAGATAATGGCCATATTATAAAGCACATTACATTGCTAGATTATCCAATTAGATACAGTCCATTATAAACGTTTGGCTAATGGAAATCCTGGATACACATACATTGATATGCTGATTGATGCAGTGATAATGATAAATGATGTTTTGTCACACCTAAAAGCACCATCTTAGTATCACGAAAAAATCACGAATTTGGTAGTCACTCCAGATGACACAATTGCAATTCTTTACTAGGGGCAGAATCACTAAAAATTTATATGAATAAGTTCATTTTTGGTGCGCGATTTCTTAGAAAGTACTACTAAAAAGACCTTTAAGATTTTAAAGATCCTTTAAAAAATAATAATTACCGTTTGTAAATTGCAACAATTGAAGTTTGAGGGCCTTTATTTCATCGGTAAGTCGCTCGACCTCCTGTCGATTCTCCTCCTCTCTTTGCTGTAATAATTGGTGCAGAGACGCGCTGTTATCGGAAGAATCTCCTGCCGAAGGCCCTTGCTGAGGTATTTTGAAGGATACTTCTTTGCTGACAGATAATAGAGGAATTCCTGCAACAAATATTGATATAAATTTGTCGAAAAGTATAAAATTTTTCATCAGCGGTGACAAGTTCTAAACAAAATATTACTTGCGGTGTTCCTCAAGGATCAATTTTAGGACCAACTTTATTCCTTATCTACAGTATGTCCACGGATGGGGTTTACAAGAGGACAAATGGACTAAAACTTGAAAGATACGAAAAAAAGGCACTCTGAATAATTTTATACGAAAAAAGTCACTCTTAATAAACGTTTTTACTTGAATAATGAATAGGTGATACTTGTTGTCAATTTCTTTGTTCAATGAAGTAATTATAATAATAATAATAATACGAACATTTTTATTAACATGAGAAGAATACGATAACGATTTCATAATTCAAAAACTCCACCCCCATACTCGACACATTTTTCTAATTGCTTTCTCAAATAAGTGAAAGAATTTCTGATTTCTTCCTGAGATATCGATTGGACAGCCTGGATAATTCTGCCTTTCAGCACTACAATATCATTTGGTATTGCGGTTGCAAAAACAATTTGTTTTAAACGGCCCCATAAAAACATATCCGCCAAGGTTAAGTCGGGTCTTCTTGGGGGCCACAAAACTGGGCCATTCCTGCCAATCCACCTTGGACCAAATCTGCGGTCAAGCCATTCTCTAACCTCACGAGCGAAATGGGCTGGACAACCATCTTGCTGAAAATACATATTTTGTCGAAAATTTAATGGTAGATTTTCGAGTTCATCATTGAAAAATGTATCCAACATTTCTAAATATGACAATCTATTGCACGTGTTATCAAAAAAATACGGTCCTATAACGGCATGGATGGATATCGCACACCACACTTCTTTTCACAACTTCCAACTGAGTAACACGATTTCTAAGGGATGTCATAGGATTTTCTTCAACAGAATGAAGAACTAAGACTGTAGCAGCATCATCATGGTCGTATTTCTTCTTTTTTTTTTTGAGGCCCAAAACCGAACCAGTTCTCTTGAACTTTTTTATTAACTTGCAGATTGCCATTCAAGTTATTGGGATTCCTACAAATTTCTCGGTAAATTGTTCCATGACGTAGCGGTATGAAACTTGACCATCCCCATAACATTGTATTATAAAAACTTTTTGTTCAGTAGATAGCATTTCTACTGAAATAATACCTTCATTAAATAAAGACATTGATAACAAGTACTTCTCTCCTTAAGTGTCATTATTATTTTAACTAGGTTCACCAGTCAGATGTGTGCCAGAGAATACTTTTTGGGAAATAAACCTTTTAATGAATTGTTCTACTTCGGTTGGTGTGTAGAAAATACATTCATTAAGAGTGACTTTTTTTCGTATCTTTCAAAATAAAGTATGTTTACTCTTAAGAAAAATAACATTTTTGCAGTTTTTACCCACCCTGTATAAAAAAATTGAATTTTCTTATGATGAATCATATTGTCTAGACAAGCAAAAACGTTTATTAAGAGTGACTTTTTTTCGTATCTTCCAATTTTTAGTCCATTTGTCCTCTTGTAAACCCCATCCGTGGATATACTGTATATAAATTCAATTTCCAAGTTAAATCTAAAAGGTAAAATCAAATTGTTTGCGGATGATACTACAATTTTATATTTTGGCGAGCCTTTTTCCAATATTAAAACTGATATTACTAATGATTTGAGAATTATACTTTCATGGCTGCAATCCTATAAAGTTTCTTTAAACTTTAAAAAGTCATCTTTCACGTTTATTTCCAAATGTGCATTTGAGAACAATTTCACCAATAATTTTTAATGGAAACGAAATTAAGTATGCAAAATCCGTAAAGCTTATTTATATATAGACGAAAATTTAAATTGGAGAAAACATGTTGAAAACCTTCGAAAAAGCGTATCACCACTCATTGGAATATTATTTAAAATTAGAGATATACCTTTATACATTTAAAAAATATTTATTATTCTTAGTTTATTCAAAATTTCAATATTTAATATCAGTTTGGGGATCTGGATGTGCCACAATATTAAACCCTTTAAAAAGACTACGAAACAAAATTATAAAATGTATTCATAAACTAAATTTTTTGGAACCGACAACAAATTTATATAAACCAAGAGGATATCTAGATCTGAATAGTTTATATAAATTAAAAATCAGTATACGAATTCATGCAATTAATAATCAAAATAAATAATCTTGTATAAAATTTGTAAAATTAACTGATTATAATTCCAGAAATATTGACCATTTAAAAAAAAATCAAATTAAAAGTAGCATAGGGATGAAATCTATTTTATTTGATGGAATACATATATATAATACGTTACCTAAAGTATTAAAAAACAATTTAATTTAAAATTTGGTAATAAATGTTATTTTCATGCTCTCGTAACCTTAATTTTAATTTTTTTTTATTCTATTAGCATTGTTATTTTATTAGATTTTGAAAAACACATATTTGTTAAACAATTGATAACTGAGAAAATTTACACTAATTAAATTAAAATTCCCAGTTTTTCTCGATCCCTTTTCTTCAGCAACAAAGGCTACTTTCCCACCCTATCGGGAAATACTTCAAATGTACATAAAACAAAGGAGAAATTAATTTGGGGCCCCCCGAAGGTATTCAAGACATCGTTTCCGAAATTCCCGAGCTTTCTGAAGTTCGTTTTCTAATTTGCAGAATAAATAGAAATTTTATTTTAAATTGGTTAATTTTGAAACTTTGAATTTTCGATGACTTTTGTGAGGAACACCTTGCTTCAAAGGCATTTTATTACGAGGGGCGCTCGTAAAGCGCTTTGTACTATTATTGTAGTATTTGTAATAAAATCACAGGTTGCCAAGCAGGCTCTATTTTAAGCGAACGTTTAGCCAAATATACTTAGTTTTTTTCTAATCTAAAACTGGATTCGTAAAGTTAAAGGATTGGAAAACGCTATGAAAAATTTGCGTTAAAAAATATAATGTTATAAGAATAATAATGACAATTTCAAATATCAACAATTTTCAAATTTTTGTCACAGATCGTCCTGAAACTTGTTGATACCCCAATCGACATGTCGGACAATCTAAACATCTATAAATTAACTAGGAAACTTTATTATTAACGGCTAAAACTTCACGAAAAGAAATATTGATCAGCTAATGACTCTCGTCTCTTTCTAATCTGCCAAATAGCGGCATATCTTTTAATTAAGTTGATGCAACATAGATGGCTCTGATTGCTAATTTGGGATTGTTTGGGATCCTCATCTTAATATAAGTTTAGGTTTCAAACAAAGGCGGTATAGATCTATGGCAATTAGCAGAAATTATTCATCATTGATTTCTATTAAAAACGGGTTTGTTCATTAAAATAATCCTAGTAGAAAAAAAGAAAGCTTCTGGTCCAGACGAAATTCCTGTTATAGTTCTCAAAAGATGCGCCGATGAACTAATACAAGTATTTTGTTGACTATTTTAACTTATCCTACAAACAAGGAATATTTCCATCGTGCTGGAGAATGGCGCGAGTCCAGCCTATACCAAAGAAAGATAAGAGAACCCTGCCTAACAACTATCGACCAGTCGCATTGCTTTCAGTTATATATATATCAAAAGTAATGGAGAAAGCTATTAACCAACATCTTCTAAAGTGCCTGGAAGGCTTCAACATTATCAGCGATCATCAATAGGTTTTCGGAAGTCCAGATCAACTGGAGATCTTCTAGCCTATGTCACCCATCCTTGGAACAACGCAATCGAACATCATGGGTAGTCTCGGGCTGTTGCACTCGATATTTCTAAAGCCTTTGATCATGTTTGGCATGAGGGACTTCTAAATAAACTGCGATCCTATGGTATGCCCAGTCGATTCTGTGCATGGTTGTCTAGCTACCTTAAGGACCGCTCTCTGCAAGAGGCGATTGACGGATTCGGACTTCATCCTTATGGAACGACCTTCCCGAGGTCGTTTTTCCCAACGAATATAACCTCCAACGATTCAAAACCAACGTGAATCGCTTTTTGCCCACACGCACCACTCCCAGAGTGCCCTAGAGGATTTTTCCTATAGTGCTTGTGTTTGATCATAAAAAAGAGAATTTACTTTAAGAAATAATAATGTTTTATTGCTTCCTTCCTAACGATTACGCAAACCCGAGAAACATACGGTAAATTTTCTAAAGTGAATACCCATTGAAACAACAAAAGGCTAATTGTTACATAGTTTGGCTGGCTTTATAATAAAATTAATTAAGGCAACTTTTAATTAATAACTCCTTACTAATTAAGGCATTCAATTGACACCGCAAATAATTGTTCGTCGGTTCTAATTAAATCAAAACGCCAAGCGCTATTTGTTCTCGCCTTCTCGATGGAAACTCGAGCTATTTTACTTTTCGCCAAAGAAGACCTTCGGCGGAGTGACATAAACAAAAGAAAATCGCTAAATTAATTTGTAGTCCCTTTCGGCGTTTAGCCGATCAATCCCGAATATATTTTTTTTAACTTAAACACTTTCTCAATCAATAAAAATGCACGTTTGATTAATTTTATTATTATATTTTTATATAATAAGTTTTAACTGATAGAAAACAGAGTCTCGAGTTGAGGGCAGAGTATAGTGTACGTCCTGATATGTCTAATTCTACGGGGTAACGTCAGTGGCGGTTCTTTCAAAGGAGCACATGCGCACATATTATTTATCGTATAAAGTCCCTAATATTTTATCGTACCGTCAAACTAAAAAAGTCCGACCCTCCCTAATATTTTATCATCCCGTCAAACCAAACTGTATAGATCCGGCAACCGTGCCTCGGTCGAGGTAAATGACGATTATGACGAGACTTGCTCGCACGTGCGATTAAGTAGTGCAGTTTCTCTGTAGTAACAGGTGGCGGGTGACAGCGGGGGGATAGCGGGGCTATGGCGATTTAACATGGAAAAGCCGCACAGTTTTTGTGTGCACCGCGCTGTTGTCTGTTCGTGCATCTAGTTAGAAATTCGAGCGTGTATGTTTTAATATTTTAATATTATATATTTATTAAGTTAAAATGATTAGTTGACGGTGACCAATTTAATAAATAACTTTAGCTCTTTGAGTTTGGAGCAAAAAATGAAGAATGCGGGAACACCTAAACCCGAAATTTATTTAACGCAGACCACAAAGGGTAAATCTAGGGACTTTATTAGAAAGTTTAAAAATGAGTAATTTGTAGTTGAAATATTAATTTAGTAATCTTTACTGAGAGTAAGCATCAATACTAATTTCTTTTCCTAAATCATATGGGGCCCAAAAATATGCTCGGACTTGAAGCCTGAAATATTTGCTAGGACCTAGAGCCCGGTTGAAGATGGTAAAATATTTTATGTAAATTATGATTTACTTCCTATTTTTTAATAAAACTACTTACAAGCTTTTTTCTGAAGTTTAATTTTTCATTTGCAGTTACGTTACTAGTACTACTAATTCAAAAAATGATATAAGAGTGTGTAAGGATTATTTTAAAGTGATATTTACAGCTTAAAACATGTCAGAATCCTAATATTGATTTTCACCACTTAGTAAATCAAATAAAAGGGTTTTGAATGTTTTTTGTTGGTTAAGTCACTTTAGAATATCGACAGTAATAAAAATTTGGACAAAAGTGACATTTGAAAAGCACGTGCGTTTGTCAGCTGATGCCAGACGTACTGGATGCCGTGTTTGTTCGTTTGTTCATACCTGCTTCGATTTGTTAACACGGCTGTTTGTCTTCTTCCTGTTTATAAGTATTCGCTGATGTGCGTCGGCACCCGATGTTTGTGCATTCAAAGATAAAGATGAGCCAAGCGTGCTATCGTCTGCAAAGCTAAATATCGGATTTTTAATTTTCAATGGAAGGTCGTTAATGTAGAGAAAGAAGAGGGTGGAAGACAATATGGACCCTTGAGGAACAGCGATATCACTCTGTATTATAGACTGTATTTGTTGAAATTGTTTTTATTATTTACTTTAGCAGAGGCCATAAATTGATGAAATGTCGCATTGATTGTTTACTTTAGAGTCCGTTTTCCTTCAGTTAAAACAAAAATGATCAAAATTCCTTACTAACGAAATAACAACTGATTAATTTACACGTGCATTGTTGAATATTCGTTAATTAATTGGGGATAATGTTATTTTTTCGAATATAAAACATATATGGATACGCAAATTAGAACTAACTTGATGTACACTTATATAACCATCATCCTGTCTATTCTTTGAAATAAGTCAACCGATTTAAACGACCATATTTTTCCTGAGATTAACGCATTTAAAAAAAAAAGTATAAAAGAAAATTATTTAACTTTTTTTTGCAATGTGAAAAACAATTTCGCAGAAACGTGTTAATTTTTTTCAATAGGTTTAGTAGTTTCGAGTAATACGGCGTGAACTGACTGATATACGAACGAATTCAAATTTCAGTTCTCTGTGTTAAACGGTTTCTGGCATTAAGGCTGCGACAGACAGATAGACTTTAATACAGACTACTGGAAAAACCAAAAACTATATTCCGTTTACTGTAAGAGTACTGTCTAAATATTCCCAAATATCGCTGTACTCTTAATGTAAATGACATATATTTTACAAACTATTTAATTTAGTCTAAATAAAAAATGGCCTTCAAAGTTTTCCTGGCTTGTTTTCTTGGTCTTCTTGCTGTCAATGTAAGTATGAATAATCTACAATTAAATTTATAATTTTTAGCCCATTATAAGACATCAAGACAACAAGTTGTATACCAGCATCAACAAGTTATATAGCAAAAAGCTTACAAAACCATTTTGCTGTATAAAGTATCTGATGTTATTGCAGCTATTTGAAAAATAAATTTCTACAAACAGATTGTATTTGGTAAACACATTCTTACAGATAAAAAGATACATTTACTATTAAAATGTTGTGTAGGAACGAAAATAAATAACCATATCGAACTAAGCAACATGGGCGTCGATTATACGGGGCAAGAGGGGACAGTTGACCCCCCCCCCCTGTGGAATTTGATAACTTAATAACACATCAAAGAACTTATAGTTCGTTCGAGGAAACGGTAGGTAGTTCGTATGGTTTCTTTAATTTTTCTTAAATTTTACAGTTGACTATTGCGTCGGCGTTCGTCCCACATTATGTGGTTCGTCCTAAACATAGCCGGCTTTTTAGCATGCGAGGTTGTCGCCCAATGTCAAAATTATACATCAATAATCCTTCGTTTCGTTAGCGGAAAAGATAGTATGTTTTTTCTGTTTTTTCTCAAATTTGGTACGTATTTTTAAAGTCTAAAGTAAATTTGATATTCGAGGCGGTGCATAATTGTTTTTCTCTTAATCGAAGCTAAGCCAAACAAAGAAAAATTCGAATATAGCGAATCCGAAGCTGCTATACAGTGTGCCTACTTAAGTTGGAACAATATGGAAAACTTTTTTTATTATTGGTTTTATGAAAAAAAGTTATTCATAAAAGTTCTGCATACACATGCAGTGTTTTTTTTTTATGATCAAACACAAGCACTATAGGAAAAATCCTTTAGGGCACTCTGGGAGTGGTGCGTGTGCGCAAAAAGCGATTCACGTTGGTTTTGAATCGTTGGAGGTTATATTCGTTGGGAAAAACGACCTCGGGAAGATCGTTCCACAATGATTAAGTCCTCCAGATGAAAGAGTTCTTAAATAATGAAGTTCGAGGAGTACTAAGCTTAACCACATATGGATGGGCGGCAGTGGTTCGTCGTGTATTTCTGATATTCGCCGCTCTGGGCGGAATTAAGAGGGCAAGGTCAGCCGAGCACTTTCCATGAAAATATCTGTAAAAGAGAGTCAAATCACCAACTTGCCTTCGATGTTCTAGGCTGTCGAGGTTCTTCGTCAGCTCGTGGTCCCCAATCAGACGAATGGCCCTCCTTTCGATGGAATCCAGTAGCCGAAGAGTATATTTGGGTGCAGAGCTCCAGACATGAGAGCAGTACTCTAGTGATGGTCGAATCTGGGCTTTGTATAGTGTCAAAAGTTGTTGAGCTGTGTACAACTTTCTGGTTCGGAAGAGTACACCAAGCTTCTGAGAGGCTATCTTGGCGATTGCCACAACGTGGTTATGCCAAGACATATTTCCTCCCAGATTGACGCCCAGCAAACTAATAGATGAAGCCAGTGGTATTGCGTGTCCGTCCATGACTATATCCGGTTCTGTAATGTTAACCTTTTTAGAGAAAACTGCTGCCTGGGTTTTTTTAGCGTTAAATTCGACTTGGTTACTGTCACCCCAAGACAAAATTTCTTCCAGGTCTTTGTTGAGGCGTGATACTTCATGCTGTCTGCGAAGATATGCGTCGGCAGCCGATGTTTGTGCATTCAAAGAGAAAGATGATAAAAGTGTGCTATCATCAGCAAAACTAACTATCGGGTTTTTCGTTTTCACTAGAAGGTCGTTAATGTAGAGTAAGAAGAGAGTGGGAGACAATATGGACCCTTGAGGAACACCGGCATTGATGGTGAAGGTGTCTGAGAGAAATCCATCAATCGCCACTTGCAGAGAGCGGTCCTTAAGAAAGCTAGACAACCATGCACAGAATCGACTGGGCATACCATAGGATCGCAGTTTACTTAGAAGCCCCTCATGCTAAACACGATCAAAAGCTTTAGAAATATCCAGTGCAACAGCCCGAGACTCCCCATGATGTTCGATTGCGTTGTTCCAAATATGGGTGACATAGGCTAGAAGATCTCCAGTTGATCTGGACTTCCGAAAACCATATTGATGGTTGCTGATAATGTGAAGAAAAAATAGAAATTGTTTTTATAATTAATACGGAATGATTAGTAAATAATCACGAAACCTACATTTTCAGGCTAAATAACTATAATTGTATATTTGAATATACCTACTCTTGAGCAAAATTCGTAATTTCTGATATACTTCGTATATGACTGGGAAATTTTGATAACTGAAGGTTGCATTTCGAGTTTTAAACCATGCATAATGACTTTTTTTTCATAAAACCAATAATAAAAAAGTTTTCCATATGATTCCAACTTAAGTAGACACACTGTATAAACAAATTTATAAAGACATTTTTTGGCACCGTTATTATTTAAATTAAATCTAGATTTTCGGACATCAGTGGATTACATTTTTTCGATTTATTGACCAAAAATAATTTTTAATCTTATTCACATTTGTTTCCGCAAGAACTATTTGACATTGAAGCAATTTACGATGAAATTATTGCATATTTGGCATTACAACCGTTGAATACCATTAAAATACAAATAAGCATACTAATCAATGTTACTTAAAATAAAGAGGTATGGAGTTATTTTTTGGTTTGTTTTCCGCTGTCTCTTTTTGTGCTCGGAAAGGAAAACTCTTCTTAAAAAAAAATGACTTTCGTTCGTCTGCTGTAACTTAAGTAAAAATGTCGCGCTTTTTAAATTGAGTATAATGAGAACACCTTCCTGACCTTACCGCTCGGTTTTTCTAGTATTTACTATAAATTATGGACTAAATTTAGATGTGTCCTGGTTTTTAAGTTTATAAAATTACTCATTTTATCATTGCCCCCCCTCCCCCCTACAAAACCTTCTAACGGCGTCCATGCTAAGCAGCCTAAATATGATACTCGATGATGTGGTTCTTTTTAGATCAGCGACCAGTCGTCAACCAGCGTCAAACTATTTGTGGTAGAAGGACTCGACAAAGTCTTGAAGATCAGTACCGCCTTTTTAATTCACACCGACAAGATGGTTGATTTTGTCAACAAAGAATACCAGTCCGTTAATCGCAGTATAGCTCTCAGTGCTATCAAGACCGGCAATGGAGCTAACCAGATCATCTTCCAGCGAATTGACGGATTTAAAGACGCAGCTACTGAAGATGGAAAAGCGGTCATTGATTGCATTGACGGCGAGAAAGCAGACAGCGAAGCTGCGTTAAGTAAGTTCTACATGTACATGGGTACTTGCGCCTTTGAGGAATTCCTCAAGGTTCTGCCCGTAGTCAAAACCATGCTGAAGCAACTACACGACGTTAATAACGACATCCAGGAGCAAACAAATACCCTGAGATCATGTTCTGAGGATGAGCTGACCTGTTTGTCAGGGTTTACCTCGACCATCGCTGAGACAGTGTGGAACAACGAATCAAAGTACAGTGAATTTGTTCAGTTGCTTAGAATCGTTATAAAGATCGTCAGAGATTGTAACGATGATATTGTCAAAACAGTAAAGTCTGATTTTCAAGAGATTTTTAATAAAGCTGTCGTTTGTATTAAGAAATAAATGGATTTAGATATCGTTACTTTATAAAAATATATGGTTGTAGCAAAATTGAGTTTTATTCTGTGATAATAGTCTTTGTGTGATTAAAACAAAGCCACTGAATCCTGTGTTACTCTTGGTCCTTTGTATTTTTGTAAAGAAGTCAGTGTCAAACATCCAAATAAATATAATCCTGTCTATCTATAATGTGTAAGAAATTACTTCCACCAATTAGTCTAGGTTCTTAAATTACTAATAAATCTTGCCAAGACTAAAAGGTAAGTATTTTTTTATGATACAGTCTTTTACTATGATCAATATACAGGGTGGCCCATCGAAAACGAAACAGAGACATTTACTGGCAGCTCAGTTTATTTTTGGAAAAACGCTCAGACCCGTCGATTATGTTTTCGAGGGGGACACAAAATTGGAAAAAATCACGTCAACAAGTGCAGCCCCCTGGACGGGGGTGGCACCACCCCTAAAATCTTAAATGGAAAGGGGGGACGAGTGATACCTTATTTTAAAAGTCTTTCAATTCCCTTTATAATGATGTAAAATTCACAATACTTCAGTTCAGTAATTTTGGAGATTTATTGATTTTAAGCTTACAGTACACTTTAATAGGTACATCTGATTAGTTTGTACTACTTTCAGAAGAAATTTGAGTAAAGGCAGTTACTTATTAATTTAATGTTTTTCTTCACTACGCCCATGGTTTGTTTATCATTTTGGTGTTCAAAATAGCGATTGGAGCGGTTTTTGTCGCGAAAAAAGTGGTTTATTGAAGAAAGATAAGCAGGGAATGTCTCGTACTTATTTTAAATAGGAATTTGTACATAGTTTGCGATTGATTCGACCAAACTTTGTTGTTAAAATACCTTTTACCGCTTTATTCATAAATTAACCATGGTATATTCCACGGCAGAAAGGATTGAAATTATCGAAATATTTTTCGGAAATAATCAGTGCGCTAATAGAACAGCACACATATTTAATGAGCGACATGAGAACAGTAACGTGCATCGAAAATATGTCCTAGAACTTATAGCTAAATTTCGGGACACTGGATCAGTCGCCAATAAAAAACGCAACATTGAAAATCCCATAAGGAACGAAGCAATAGAAGTGGGGGTTTTAGGGCAAGTTTATGTAGATCCTACGTTAAGTACCCGCAAATTGGATACTGTGTGTGGTGTTAGTCGATGTAGTATCCAACGGATTCTGAAGGCCCATAGTTTTCATCCGTATAAAATTCACCTTGTACAAGAACTTAATGAAGACGATTTTGATCGGCGATTACAATTTTGTGAAGATATGAGTGAACGAATTATAAACGATGAACATTTTCTATTCAACACTTGCTTTTCCGACGAATGTTTCTTTTTCTTACATGGCCTAGTAAACCGTCATAACTGCCGATATTGATCAGATTCTAATCCCAGAGTTTATCATGAGGTGCACACACAGCAGCCACAAAAATTAAATGTTTGGGCTGGTATTTTTGGCAATCATTTAGTTGGTCCTTTTTTCTTGCCTGGAAATTTAACCGGTGAAATGTATTTGGAATTACTGCAAGACGCCATAGATCCTGCATTAACAGCCATAATTGAAAATGGGAATGATCGGCGGTACATTGCGAATAGGTTGATGTTCCAACAGGATGGTGCCCCACCACATTACGCATTACGTGTTCGACAATATTTAGATCAGACGTTTCCAGGTCGATGGCCCCCAAGATCGCCAGACTTATCACCTTTGGATTTCTTTCTGTGGGGTCACTTAAAAAGCAAAATCTATGCTACTCAACCAACATCGTTAGAAGATTTGCGACAAAGAATTGTGAATGAGTGCCTTCAAATTACTCCTCAAATATTGCAAAATGTGCGGCAACGTTTTGAGCAAAATCTTTATTACTGCATGGAGAGTCATGGTGGTCATTTCCAACATTTACTTGGCTGACGGGTCAGTTCATTCTTAATTTTTAAAGTATTTTGCTACCAAATGTATTGATTTCCACTAATGATGTATTAAAGTTTTATTTAAGTTTAAAATCAATAAATCTCCAAAACTACTGAACTGAAGTATTATGAATTCTAGATCATTATAAAGGGAATTGAAAGACCTTTAAAATAAGGTATCACTCGACCCCCCCTTTCCATTTAAGATCTTAGGGGTGGTGCCACCCCCGCCCAGGGGGCTGCACTTGTTGACCTGATTTTGTTCCGATTTTGTGTCCCCCTCGAAAACAAAATCGACGGGTCTGAGCGTTTTTCCAAAAAAGAACTGAGCTGCCAGTAAATGTCTCTGTTTCGTTTTCGATGGGCCACCCTGTATAATTTCAAGTATTTAATGCGATAAGTAAATAAAGTCACCTCATTATTAATATACGTAAACATACACCTGCTTTATTTCCGTGATTTTCCGAAATATATAATTATATTTGTACCTTATCATCAAATTATCTGAGTGTTGATTAACCAAAATCAGGTGTTTAGTAAGAGGCACACTCTAGAGCGTCACGTCGCTAGGCCATCTGCATTTGGGGGAACGGCGAAATATTTCTAATTTGAAAATAAGGGGTTTAAAATAACAACCGCTGGAAAAATGAGTCGGAAGAAGAATAATAAGAACGACGAAGAATGGTTTCAAATACCAATATGGAACATTATTATTTCCAGACCACCCGATGATCCTTATACAATAAGGGCGTATTTTTGTCTACACAGTAGCACTTTAAAATTCTATTTCAGATTGAATGGTACCACCAAGAAAAGGAAGCCCTCTCCATTGATAGGATGCAACCACCTGTAGACCGGTTTCGAACTTATTTGTTCTCGTCAGTACAGGGTAGGTGTACATACCCATCATCAGAGAGGACTTTTAACTTAACGCCGTACTATCGACGGTAGTCTACAAAATACAGCGCGCAGCGCCATCTCCAAGTAGTCCAACACAATCTGAACAGACGTTATTTGAATAAATCAAATTTTAAAAATCCATCTAAGAAATAAGAAGTCTATGCTTGTTAGGTGGTATTAATATCAAATACCAATATGGAAAATTATTAGAGGGCTTCCTTTTCTTGGTGGTACCATTCAATCTGAAATAGTATTTTGAAATGCTACTGTGTAGACAAAAATACGCCCTTATTGTATAAGGATCATCGGGTGGTCTGGAAATAATAATGTTCCATATTGGTATTTGATATTAATATACCACCTGACAAGCATAGACTTCTTATTTCTTAGATTGAAGAATGGTTTGTTCATTTTTTCTATGATCACATAATAAACACTATAGAAAAAATCTTTTAAGGCCCTCTGGTAGTGGTGCATCTGTTAATAAAGCTATGTTGCTATGTTCTAGGCTGTCGAGGTTCTTCGTCAGCTCGTGGTCTCCGAGCAGACGAATGGCTCTCCTTTCGATAGAATCAAGTAGCCGAAGAGCTCGTTAGAGTTGGATTTTTATTCTTTTATCGAATTTAACAAGAAATAAAAATTAACTTTCAAATTAATTCCTTTTGTAATACTTTCTGCGATGGCCATAGAAGAAGGTTGAACCCCTGCTGGGTAGGTTGTAAATTTCCATCAAAGCATTGGATAATCTCTACGTCTCTACTTACGGATTCGAAATAATTGTATTACTGCTGAACGTAAAAAAATATTGTTACAGGTATTTAATGTTTACTGCTATTTTATTCGGAACGAGAGTTAAAAGCCCATTGCAGGAAATATAGCACGTAACAGGACGTTGCAAGGGAAAGAAGGATCTTAGTAACATTAATTTTTGGTTGGAATTAACCATAATAACTACTACCATTATTTAAATGATAATGAATGTATTAGTATCGAACTGAAAGAGTTAGTGCAAGTAATGGGTTTCTTAAGTGCGATAACACAGGGTGTTCCTTAATGACGCGCTAATATTTCAGGGTGTGATTCCTTAGGTCATTTTATAAAGAAAAGTTCATATGAACATATGTCCGCAACGGCTTAAATTTTTTGCTACAGGGTGTTGAATTTTTATTTTTTAAATGGTTATTTTTTAATATCTCCGAAAGTACTTTAGATATTATTTTCAATTTTGGTATGTGTTAATAGGATGTAGAGCCATAAATTTTAGTTAGAAAATTTATTCAATTGTTCCACCAATGGCGTCCGTGCAATCATGTGCTCTGATATTTTTTACAATAAAGATGGTACGCCATTGACATTTTTCCATGTGGATATTTTTTCTGATTAGCCTGGTCAATTCTACATGAAAACAGTCTCTTGAGTTTTTATCGTCAGGCGCACCGTTCTTGACTAATACCACTAAATTCATAATCAAACTCATTATTATTAACATTGATAAAATAATTAATGATAAATTTTGTTTTATAAAAATGGTTGCCTTTAAAGTGAAGGTGGCCATTTCCAACAATTTTTATAAACAAAATTTATCATTAATAATTTTATTAATGTTAATAATAATAATAAGCTTTAATATGAATTTAGTGGTTTTAATCAATAACGGTGCATCTGAGAAGAATAACTGAATAGACCATTTTCATGTAGAATTGACCAGGCTAATCAGAAAAAATATCTACATGGAAAAATGTCGATGGCGTACCATCTTTCTTGTAAAAAATATCAGAGCACATGTTTGCAGGGACGCCACTGATGGAACAATTGAATAACTTTTCCAACTAAAATTTGTGGTTTTATATCCTATTAACACATACCAAAATTGAAAATAATATCTAAAGTACTTTCGGAGATATTAAAAAATAACCAATTAAAAAATAAAAATTCAACACCCTGTAGCAAGAAATTTGAGCCGTTGCGGACATATGTTCATATGAACTTTTCTTCATAAAATGACCTAAGGAATCACATCCTGAAATATTAGCACGACATTAGGGAACACCCTGTATAGGTTCGTTTTTAATTTTCAGTTGATTCGAAAATGCAAAAATAATTACAAAATTTGTGTAAATATGTTAAAATAACACCTAGTCCACCATACTCGAAAATATTCTTATAGTATTCTGTATATGAGTTATGTAATAATTCCCTGCAATGGAAATATTGTTAGGCATAAAATAACAATAAATAAATATTGAATAACTGTGACAAGTTTTTTAGCGTTCTTTTAATAGCATAAATTTTTAAGGCATTTGACCTGATATCAGATCACCGTCCAGCAGCAGGAATTCACCTAAATGGCTTTTTTTTTCGATTAAATTCGATCAAAAAATAAAAATCCCACTTTACTAGCCTAGTAACCACGGTGTTAAGTAGTACTAACACAAATAGCTTTTTCGATTAATTACAATAACGAAAAAATCATTTTTCAAAATATCAAAATATTCTCTGATTAATCAGAGGTTGTAAACAAAGCCAAGTACCTATTGCACCTGACACTTGACAACTACATAACATATCGATTCGTCTAAAATATTACAGAAATACTTTTAAGATAATGATAAAAGTAGCTATATAAAGGCGGTGAGCTGGTTGGACTAATTACACTCTTAGTAACATCTGCGTTTAGTTCAATTAACTGTCTCCTGCAGAATACCGAGCTCACAGAATGAACACCAAAGTTTTCCTGGCCTGTTTCGTTGGTCTTCTGGCTGTCAACGTAAGTATTTACAATGTTATAACTTTTTGTTTGAATGTTGTACACTACGGTTTCTAGAAATTTGGAACTTTATTGTTTAAAAAAATCTATATTTTAAAATCGATGAATCTTGCTTTACGAACATCGAATTCTTGGTGAGCTTTCATAGCTTCTACTTCAGTGAAAACCGCTGACTGTTCTGCGAACAAACCCAATAGTTGATGGTTTGATTTTTTAATTTTTTGACATTTTACTGCCGAATCTTTTGACAGGAATTGATTGATTGATTAAATAATCCGTACTAATCCTCTACGTATACCGAAGATTAATAAATCTTGTTCTCTCGTAGGTCAGCAACCAATCCCCGACACTTAAAGAAGACAGCGTAAACGTACTTCTTGTGGAAGTACTCGATACTGTTCTAAACGTCACCACCAATCTTTTAAACGAAGTGAACGGGATCATCGACTACATCGACCAAGACCAAGGCGAAATTAACGACATAATTGTTCTCCTAGCTACTACCGTAGGCAAACAAATAAACACACTCATCTTACAAGGAGTTGACGGACTTAGAGATGGAGCTACCGACGATGGCAAGGCCGTGATCGACTGTATCGACGCTGAAAAAAGCAAAACTGAAGCCGCACTCGCGACGGTCTTCGGTGATATTGGTACCTGTGCAGCAGGTGAAATTCCCATAATCTTAACCCAAGTCAAGGCTATTCAGAAGCAACTAGGCGACCTTAATGCCGATGTTCAAGGACAAACTGATACTCTGCGATCATGTTCCGATGACGACCAGACGTGCCTGCAAGCTTTTGTTACGACCTTCGTTGCGACAGCTAAGAAAATCCCCCCAGCTGTAACTGAAGATATCACCGCGATCATCCAGTTGATTCAGACCATCATTGGAGATGTTAGCGGTTGTGCTGGTGATGTTGTCCAAACGATCAAGGCTGCCGCTCAGGATATATTTAATGAAGCCGTTGTTTGTATTAAGAAATAACTGTGATTGGATATTATGATTTAATAAATATATTTTATTATAGAACACGTTTGATTTCTGGTATAATAACATTCTAGCCCTAAGCAATTGGTTTATACAAGGTGTTCCTTAATAACGTATCAATATTCTTTTAATTTATTGCCATAAATTTGCAGTTAACGGTCAGGGAAAGATATTGTATATTGAGCAATAAAAAGTGATAGTTATTTTTGTATATCTCCGAAAATACTGTAGATATGATTTTCAATTTTAGTATTATTGATAGGATATAAAATGGAATACTTTAGTTAGGAATGTTATTCTATCGATTCATCAATGGGGTCCCTGCAAACATGTCCACTTGTATTTTTTACAGGAAAAGTGGTACATCGCAGACATTTTTCCATGTGAATATTTTTTTCGATAACCCGGTCATTTCTGCTGTAAACTGTAGGAGGAAAAACATATTTTATGTAAAGATGAAAATTATTATTTTAGAAACATTAAAAAGGCTTACTGAAAGTGTAATAGTATATTAAGATACAAGTTTCATAAGACATTATCTTAGAGCACGAGTGGGTCGCGGGTCGTTTTCTTAAGTACAAGTGCTCTAATTGTCTTACGAACCGTGTATTTTATAATACTTTTTCTATTTGGGTCTTTAAAGTCTGCAAAACTTTAAAAAATATAGTAGATTTTTTCATTTGAATTAATATTTTCTTTTTGGGTTGGCAATACTTTTACAATTTAATAAAATGTTACAAGTATCAAATATGATAGAAACAATTGAACACAACAAACCTTCTTCCCATCCGTCATAATTAAAAATAAATTTATTATTAAAGTTAATAAAAATGAGTCAGGAGGAAAGTTGTACTACGTCAGAAATACGAGAAATTGCAGAAAATAATCTAGAAAAACTTTTAAAAAGAATATGCAAAACTCGCGGTGCGAGCAGAACAAAGTTCAAAATATTGAACAAAATAATACTATTGAACAAAATATTGTGTCGACACAGAATCTGACAGGAAGAACAATTAATTCCCAGGAAATGTATACAGTAACAATAAATATGTATATATAAAGTAAAATGTATAATACTATATTGAATTAAAAATAAAAATAGTACTTTATTGAATAAAATAATGGAAGAGAAAAAAAACATCATAGTTTTTAATTTTATTTTTGAAAAATGGCCAAAAATAATTTTCAAAAAGGGCTAAATTAAACGGACATGATGGGGGTGATGGGGCTCGTCCACAATTTCCTAAATCATCATTTTCTTCTTTACATAAATAATAATACTCTTTTACAGTTTGCATTAACAATGTGAAAAGTTTCTGCCCATGTATAATTCTTCCACCGAAGAGGGTATGTGCCTTCGAAAATTTTTATATGATCAAACACAAGCACTATAGGAAAAATCCTTTAGGGCACTCTGGCAGTGGTGCGTGTGCGCAAAAACCGATTCACGTTGGTTTTGAATCGTTGGAGGTTATACTCGTTGGGAAACGACCTCGGGAAGGTCGTTCCACAAGGATGAAGTCCTCCGAATGAAAGAATTCTTAAATAATGAAGTTCGAGGAGTGCTAAGCTTAACCACATATGGATGGGCGGCAGTGGTTCGTCGTGTATTTCTGCTATTCGTCGCTCTGGGCGGAATTAAGAAGGCAAGGTCAGCCGAGCACCTTCCATGAAAATATCTGTAATAGAGAGTCAAATCCCCAACCTGTCTTCGATGTTCTAGACTGTCGAGGTTCTTCGTCAGCTCGTGGTCTCCGATCAGACGAATAGCCCTCCTTTCGATGGAATCCAGTAGCCGAAGAGTATGTTTGGGTGCAGAGCTCCAGACAGTACTCTGGTGATGGTCGAATCTGGGCTTTGTATCGTGTCAAAAGTTGTTGAGGTGTGCACTACAACTTTCTGGTTCGGAAGAGTACACCAAGTTTCTGAGAAGCTATCTTGGCGTTTGCCACAACGTGGTTGTGCCAAGACATATTTCCTCCCAGATTGACGCCCAGCAAATTAATAGATGAAGCCAGTGGGATTGCGTGTCCGGCCATGACTATATCCGGTTCTGTAATGTTAACCTTTTTTAACATGCATGAAAATGAACGTTAATAACGATACCAAATTTCTGCACGGAAGTCGGTGATGGGCTAAGAGCGTAGCATTCTTGACCGGAAGAATTTCTAATAAAAAACAATAGAAATCCAAAATAGATCTATCAATCAACGTTATCATTTGGTACTTTCGATCGGCATAATATTTACAATACTTATTCATATATGCGTTAAACTCATTGTTTCTAAGAATACGATATCCTTAAAGTCTAAAGGTATTGAACTTTAACTAAACACTCGAACCTTCCCCGATTCGCGTACATTGTTAAATAACTATCTATTAAATAATGTCACGATAATGTCCGATAAGGGCTTGCTTACACATGCATTTAATTATAAAAAAAGAATGAATACGATAGTTAATTAAATCATATAATCAAACACTTCAGTTTTAATTTCGTAATCAGTAAACATCTATTGTGCTTGAATGATAGAAGAGTTTTGGACTTGCATTGTCTTTATTTGTTATAAATCACAACGTTTCGACTGGTAAGTATCTCCAGTCGTCTTCAGGTGAATACTAAATAAGACATACAGTTCTGTTTATACTAGATATGTGCACTGAAGCATAACTGAGATGGGTGCAGTCATGCATTCAGTTTTGCGCGATATTAGTAATTCTAAGCTTACATCTACTTAACAAAGGTTACCAGACATTTCTTAAATATAATGAAGGTTTACTAAATCAACCTGGGTTCTGGTATATGGTAGCAGCTTCCTTGAACTTCTTCTTCTTCCAGTGTGGTTCTTTGAGCAGGATCTCGGCTTCCGTCCACCTGATGTGATGGCCGTGTGTCCAAGCATGGTCAGCTGCACCTGATTTTTCAGTCTCTCCTTTTTGAGTGTTGTTTCTGTGTTCTTTAATTCTTGTTTCCAGTGGCCGTAGTGTTTCCCCAATATACGATCGGCCACATTCGCAGGGCATCTGGTAGACACAATTTTTCATATCTTTTTGGCTTGTGGATAGAGCAATCACTATTTGTAACTCAAACGAAGCCCTCAAAGAAGAAACTCCACATCAAGACCGACCTCAACAAAAATGGCTATCCCACGAAATTAGTTGACAAAACACTCAACATTCCATATGTCAAAGGAATATCCGAGAGAATTCTAGGACGACGATACAACATCAGAATGGTATTCAGCTCGAGAGACACCTTAAGAAGCCATCTAACGAAGACGAAAGCAACTAGCCAAAAAGATAAGACAAACTGTGCCTACCAGATACCCAGCGAATGTGGCCGTATCGTATATTGAGGAAACACTACGGCCACTGGAAACAAGGATTAAAGAACACAGAAGCAACACTCAAGAAGGAGAGACGGAAAAAACCTTTGTTAAGTTGATATAAGCTTAGAATTACTAATATCGCGCAAAGCTGAACGCATGACTGCACAAATCTCAGTTATGCTTCAGTGCACATATCTAGTATAAATAGACCTGAAGACGACTGGAGTGGGCAGTGTATCTAAAATTTACCCTTACACTGAATAAAACATAAAAGCTCTTAGTAAATATTTTTAATTGCTTCTAACACATTTGGCGATTAGAAAAAATATATTTTAAAATTTGAACTATCCCATATTTTTAATAATCCACTCTAGCGGAAAACCCCAAAAGGCATCTCGCTCATAAAGAACCTGGATACAAAAGAGTTTGAGTTTTAGAGCGCTGGTAATAGACTTTTATCATAAAGGATCGAGAACTCTTTTTCCTCGAGGAGCATGTCAATTTCCCACAAAGCCATTTCGTAATGTCTTTCATTTAACCTTTGCTAGTCCAAGCATTTTCTTCGATATAATTATTTAGGTGTAAAGTGCTTAACAATAAAATTATAAAATTTTGTGGAAGCTTCTTGTTAAGTACGTTTCACGAAAATTGGATACGACTTAATGATTTCCTGGGTCGGTCCCATTGTGTCGACAAGAGCTTGGCAATAAACAAGTGAAGTATGAAGGGACGGACTAAGGAAAACAAGTAATGATATGATTATATTAATGTAATCAAATGAAATAACATTTTTTTTAAATATTACTAGTCATATTTATTTACATTTATAATGTCATTCTATAGATAGTTCTGTTTCGCTATCGCTATCCTCATCAAAATTACTTATAATTGGATTAATTATACGATCCAGACTAATATACGAATTTTTTACAGTTATTACGTGACGGACTGAATTTTTCCAACTACCTGGGGGAATATCATTAAAGCATTTTCGTATTAATTCTACACCACTAGAACTTAAAGTCGGAGAAATATTTTCAGACCTAACCAGTGATTTTAACTGGTGCCACATATGCTCTATGGGGTTAAAAATGCAATAATAGGGTGGGAGCCGTAGCACTGTATGTCCAATTTCTTCTGCCAATTTTGTATTATTTGAGCTTGGAGCTTTATGTAATTGGCGACTGTGATAGCTCGCATTGTCCATTACTATCACGCTATTCTGAGGAATGTTTGGTAAAAGACAATTCTTGAACCATTTCTTAAAAACTAACAAATTTTACCACAAAAAGATATTTAAATATAAATTAAGCAACCTAACCTACCTGATGTGCCTATATTTAATTATAATTATTACAATCCGGTCCTTTCCACATAATAATAACAAAGGGTCATAAATAATGGGATGGCCCCAGGTACTTTTACGGCAGTCATTAAGTTATATCCATTTTTCGTGAAACAAACTTTAACTAGTGTGTTAATTATTAGGCCTTCAGGATTAATTGCCCATTAATTTCAGTTAACTAATAATAAATATAAAAAATGGCAGACAATGTAACACGCAAGTAAACAATGATCGGCACAGTTTTAGAGTAAAGTTGCTTCGTTTACCAAAAATATCACCCACATTAAATCTCCTTAAACTAACTGGAAACACTCCGTTAAAAAGCTTTGGGGGGTAAAGTCTCACCTAATCCAACATTTGAGAATAACGGGGGCGTCAGTAGAGTCTGTGTATAGACAAGGAAATATATGCAGAGAAGGACTCATCTACAGCTTAAATTTTAAAACGTAGAGCCATTTAGTTACAGTTTTATTTAATGTATTTTTCTTATCCGTGAACAAAAACGAATAAAACAAGCAACATTTTCCTTTGGAAGTGACATACAATCAGTGGCGGTTCTTCCACAGGAGCACATGCGCACGTGCACCCCCAAAACAAAACGAATAAAAAATATTAATTTATATTCATTGAATATTATTTATCGTATAAAGTCCGACCCTCCCTAATATTTTATCATCCAGTCAAACCAAACTGTATAGATCCGGCAACCGTGCCTCGGTCGAGGTAAATGACGATTATGGCGAGACTTGCTCGCACGTGCGATTGAGTAATGCAGTTTCTCTGTAGTAACAGGTGGCGGGTGGCAGCGGGGGATAGCGCGGCTATGGCGATTTAACATGGAAAAGGCGCACAATTTATGTGTGCACCGCGCTGTTGTCTGTTCGTGCATCTAGTTAGAAATTCGAGCGTGTATGTTTAAATATTTTAGTATTATATATTTATTAAGTTAAAATGAATAGTTGACGGTGGACTATTTAAGAAATAACTATAGCTCTTTGAGTTTGGAGCAAAAAATTGAAATGAAAAATGCGGGAACACCTAAACCCGAAATTAATTTAACGCAGACCACAAAGGGTAAATCTAGGGACTTTATTAGAAAGTTTAAAAATGAAATATATGAAAAAAAATTTATAGAGGGTATTCCAAACTTAATGAGGCTGTTATTGATCAATTTTCTACAATTAAGAACCGAATAATGGACTTTACGTTTCAGCACTATTGTGTAGGGTCGATAAATGTTGTGTATTTCGCTAAATGATACTCGATATGATTTTATACCATTTTATTTAAGGATTTAAACTAAAAAACACTGAATATATGAAGAATGCCGACTTGTCGTCAGTCTCGTGGCTCGATTCGTTCTCGTCATAAAACAGTTAACTATTGTTCTCGTCTTGGTTGCGCCTAATGACGTTGCCGTAGATGGCGTAGTGGTATTAGACATCATTCGGTTTTCTTGATAACTCGTAGATGGCGGTAGTAGTATTGGACATCATTCGGTTTCCTTGATAGCTCGTAGCACGCTTTAGTAGTATTAGTAGTGGACTATATAAATATTGTTACGAGGGTTGCATGCGACGACGTTAAGATCCGACAGCCATACATACTAAGAAAAACCTTTCTTATTTCCCAAAAGTTGTATTCCCTTGTGTAAAATTAAAAAATAAATAAAGATATGTTTTACCTACCGCATTTTCTTATTCCTTTTTTCTTTCTACATATAAAATGCCTAGGATGTAATTGTTTGGTCGTTACACAAAAATAAAATTTAAAAAATAATTTCATCATACTTGTGAACCCCCTCTATCATAGGTCACGAGCAGCCACTGCATACAATTCCACTGTATTAGACGGAAATGGCAACGTTAATATATTGACAAGTCATTATGGCATTTATATTTTATGTTCCGTGTAGATTACAAATTTTTCAAGTTTCTAAGAAATTACTTATCAAACCCGAGGAGAACTTATTTTTAATTTACAAGAGCTTCATAATTTTGAACTGTATACCTTCTCACTATGTTTTATGCGAATCCGGCCCTGTTTGTATGTTAAGTACCCTGTCATGCTGTTTTGGGGACAATAAACTTAAGTTAAAAGGGCCAGACAAAGGGTTTAAGTGGCTTTTGCAGATTTAAATGGGATGTGCATGCACACAACGGATTATTTAGCTGGTTTAAATTTAACGTTTACGTTAAGGCGACGTCGCTATCAAGATTTTTTTCCGCAATATTTTAGCCCTAAAAAAAGGATACAAAAAGCCGCATGAGGGTAACAGTTATTACAGAGTTATCGAAAACTATCTCTAGCTTAAAGCTGATCGCTCCTTTCATACTAGGACTATCTATAAAATAAATGAGCAACATTAGCGATACGGAGAAGTTACTGTAGAAGCTGAATCTGACATCACAGTAGCAGAAAATATTTCAGTAATTCCGGCATGAATTATTATACATAGAAATTAAATTTAACGTCGAGATAGATGGATTATCGTTCTTCCCTATATTGTACCCAACACCGTTTTAACAAACCCCTATTTAAGCTTTTTATTAACTTTCTCTGGAAAGCCTTTGTTTGGCTCCTTTATTTCTCATTCTCGCTACACGGAAATCTGTTAAAATTGTATGTTTGTATAAAACATGAGGCCCAAAGCGCCGGTGTCAGCGTTTGCTCAGGAAAAGCTCAGTAGGAGGCTCAAAAACTAAATCCACAGCGATTTGGGTTTTTCTTTGGAATATTTATGTTCAAAGACGGCAGTGTGGCCTGGGATTTATCCCTATATCATAGAGCCGGCCATGTAAGTACATTTCTTAGTGTCAAATAACGATTTTCAGATATATCGTGTCTTGTTTTATTTGACCTATTGACGTCTCCGGGTCTTAATTTTAAACCCAATAAACGTAGTAGCTCTTAACTATACCGGCGGCCTGGAAAGCAATTGGAGTACGCGCTAGACTTAAAAGGTTGCTGCTCTTTTAGAGCGTCTGGCATAGATTCAGGTTTGCCCCAGTTACGTAAATACACAGAATATAGGAGCTTTGAAATTTGTAAAATATTAACTTTGTTGCAGAACATTGTATTCTGAAAGTTATGGACAAAGTAGGCAAAAATGAGCTGGTTGCCATAAAAGCTATCGTTAATGTTCTTTAAGCATAAAATAATATTATTTAAAGTCTGAATTCTAGTAAAATTAAAAGTTTGCACAATCTAATGAAGTGTGACCCACATTTCCTTAATATTTCCACAACCGATCGTTTTACGATATACCTTTATTTAGTTACATGTTTAGTTTGAATTAGTGCATCCCGAGTCCATGTCGACTTTTATTTCGTTAACTTGATTTTTGAACCAGTCCCATAAACAAACGTCTCGTAGTGTGAGGTCTGGACATTTTGGAGGCCAATTAATATAATCACCGCGACCAATCCAAGGAACTGGAAACATTTCGTCCAAATGTTCCTTGACAGGATGAGCGGAATGTGTAGGAGCGCCATCGTGCTGATAAAACAGTTGCAGGAACTTTCCCTAGTAGTCAATTCATTCAAGACTTCAAAATTTGTTTTTTAATTACACTATAACCTGGAAGCAAATGAAAATCGAATAATATCATCCTTTATAAGAATTGAATATTATTCAAGGCTACTATACCTTCTGTAAGGCATTTTAAATTGTGTGTTTGTTGTCCAAAAATGTTTTCCTTTTTTCAATACGGTATAACTCGGCTAATGAAAAAGTTATTCATTTGAAATATATTTCATTTTACAACTAGAAAAAAGGAAAATTATTTATGGGCATAGTCTATGGAAAACATTTTGGGACACCCTGTATAACAAAAATAAAGCAGAATACGTAACGATACATTATGAAAACTAAGTCTAAGCTAGCCTTATTACTTCGGCGAACCTTAAGTTATGCTTAACAAAGTTTCTTAATAATATAGTTTAACAGTGGTTTTCCAGGACAATGCATTTACATATGTTTTACACAACCAAACTAGATTACACAAATTATAGAACGGCGAGGCTTAAGTTTGGTCTGCAAATAGGTTAAGCAAATTACACAAAATTTTAATTGGAATGTAATTTAGAGTCGGGGCATAGCTATAATTCATTCCGAGAGATATTCGGAGCAAGTAAAATATCTAACGGCTTAATTTAACCGAACAAATATTTTCGAATCAACAAACAACGAACATAAAGTAGTATAGTTGTTGCAGAATTATACCGTTTTGACTCTTACTGCCATAAATAAACTACCTGATTAAACCCTATTGTATACGCCTCAACCTCTTCAAAGCCCAATAAATGCGATCAGGGCCGGCTTGAAAATGATTTTATCATGCCGACTATGATAACTAGCATTGTCCATTACAATGACGCTATTTTCAGGTATATTTTTAAGGAGTTTATGTTTAAACCAATCTTCAAAAAGTTGTGCGTCGGTATCTTGATGGTAATCTAAAGAAAAATCTGCTATGTTTTTAGCTGAAAGCAACAGACAATTTGGAACAAACCCGTTCTCTGAACCAGCATGTAATATTCTGATTCTTTTGCTTTTATTTGATGGTGCCTTGGTTTGACATTTTTTGGAAGAATCATCCCAACCTTTTCTTGGAGTGTCATGGGTATCGAACCATGTTTCGTCAAGGTAAATAATTGGACGATTTTCTTCTCTGGATTGTTTAACAGCTGTTAAATATTTAAGTCTCCATTCCCGTAAACGTTGAGATTCCATTATTGTTTGTCTTTTATCAATGCTTCGGTATTTAAAACCCATTTTACGCAATATTTTCATAAGGCTTGAAAGGCTACAAGAGATATTAGTTTCGTCTTTAATCAGCCGCTCTTTAAGGGAAATCAAAGTGGGTACAGTTTGTGCCTCATTTACCTTTGGTAAATCTTTCTTATTAATAAATCCATGTCATTTTCGTCAATGCTTCTAAATGTGCCAGAATCAATCCGATTTTTTCTAGGATTAACAGGTTTAAGTACTATGTCTCTTACCGAAGATAAAGGAGATTTTGTCAAAGTAGACGTCTCTGCTAAAGCATCCATCGAATTAAAATTTCTACTCAACAACGATTGATACACATTTTTAATTATTAGTTTGGCATCGGTAGATAAATGCTTTCTTCTAAAAATGACGCTTGAAAATGCCCCCCTATCAGCACAATTCCAAGGACGCCACATTCTACCACTAATAAGCCTAACTAAAAATTATTCGCCGGAAAACAACTAAAGATTAAAATTATTAAAAATCACTTTGTATTTATATATGCATCAGGCATAGGTATAAATTGAATTTGTATACCTGGTCCGGCTCTGCTCGAAAAGGTTTTAATTTTTTGATTTCCTTATTTCTTTTATGGTCGAAGAGCTAATGAGGTTCTATTGCAGTCAAAAGATCAACGGTATAATTCTGCAAATACTATAGGTAAACTAATTTTGTAGAAAGAAGCTTCATTCATAATCAGGATCTATGTCGGTAATTTGAATATAAGTATACTTTAGAACATAATTTAATGTTAGAGCGACATGTCGAATCACTACCGCCCATCCATATGTGGTTCAGCTGAGTACTTAGTACGTTGTTTAAGAATTCCTTCATTTGGAGGACGTCATTCTTGTGGAACGACCTTTCTGAAGTCCAGTTTCCCCACGAATATCGCCTCCAACGATCGAAAACAAACTATAATCGCTTCATTCGAACACGCAACACTTCCAGTGTCTTAAAGGATTCTTCCTAGAGTGTTTGATCATAAAAAAATTACGAATGGATGCTTTTTTAGTGCTTGCTCTTGCATGTTTCCAACCCGAACAATCCCTTGCAGTTCCGCTATCTTCCAAATTTACAGTAATTAAAAAATAAATGTCTTCAGTATTTTTAAGAAGACGAATTCGCCTTATCGGCCCGCTTAAACCGCTTGGAACAACATCATTAGACGAAAATTGGGACTTTAAAGAGACAAAGTTAAGGATTTGATAAAAACAACCGAGGCCGTTTTGAAAATTACAGCTACATAATTATTGATGAACAATGATGTTTCTAAAATTTCACAAAATACTCTTGATTTGCTCATTTATACGATCTGTGCAAAGATACGAGGGCGGTTTGATAGGTCAGTGACTTTTTGAATAAAATATATTTTTTCCGGCAAAAACCGTTTTATTTTTCTACATAATCTCCTTTTACAACTATACACTTAGTCCAGCGTCTTTCCAATTTTTTTATTCCTTCCAAATAATAGCTTTTCTCAAGACAGTCAAAATAGGCGTTTGTTTCTGTGATGATCTCTTCATTGAACCCAAACCTCTTACCACCCAGCCGTTTCTTCAGGTTTGGAAATAGAAAATAGTCACATGGGGCTAAATCTGGAGAATATGCGGGATGGGGTAGCAGTTCGTAGCCCAATTCATGGATTTTTGCCATGCTGGCAACACACGTGTGCACCCGTGCTTGTATTGATGGAACAACACTTTTTTCTTCGCCAAATGCGGTCGTTTTTTCTTCAAATCAATATCAAATCTGTCCAAAAGCTCTGAATAATATTTACCGGTGATCGTTTTACCCTTTTCGAGATGATCGATACGAATTATACCGCGTGCATCCCAAAAAACTGTAGCCATCACTTTGTTGGCTGACAAACACAATTTCGCCTTCTTTGGTGCACGTTCACTTTGAGAAACCCACTGTTTTGATTGTTCCTTGGTCTCTGGTGTATTGTGATGTATCCATGTTTCGTCAACGGTTATAAAACGGCGCAAAAACTCGTTCGGATTGCGGCTGAACATCGCCAAACAATCCTTTGAAGTGGTCCACAGTCGAGTGTGAGCAATCGCGGCACCCATCGCGCGCATAGCTTTTGCATATCCAAATATTCGTGTAAAATGTGATGTACCCGTTCAGTTGAGATGCCTACCGCCTCAGCCACCTCACGCACTTTCATTCTCCGGTCATCCAATATCATTCCATGGATTTTATCGGCGATTTCCGGTGTAACGACCTCTTTTAGGCGACCTGAACGTTTGGCGTCACTTGTGCTGATACGACCACAACCTAACTCAGTAAACCACTTCTTAACCATTGAAATTGATGGTGCAGTGTCCCCATAGTATTTATCAAGCCTTTCCTTGGTTTCGGTGATGGGTTTTTTACGCAAAAATTCTTAATCAACACACGAAACTCACTTTTTTCCATTTCTGTTAAAAGTCGAGAGGTTGTCTGCCAACGAATACTTATAAACAGGAAGAAGACAAACAGCCTTGTTAACAACTCGAAACAAGTATTAATGAACGAACAAACCCGGCATCCATTACGTCTGGCATCAGCTGACCAACGCACGTGCTTTTCAAATGTCACTTTTGTCCAAATTTTTATTACTGTCAATATTTTAAAGTGTCATTTAACCAACAAGAAACATTCAAAACACTTTTATTTGATTTACTTTAGTAGGAAAATCAAATATTAGGATTCTGACATGTTTCAAGCTGTAAATATCACTTTAAAATAATCCCTACACACTCTTATATCATTTCTTGAACTAGTAACGTAACTACAAATGAAAAATTAAACATCAGAAATAAGCTTGTAAGTAGTTTTATTAAAAAATAGGAAGTACATCATAATTTACATAAAATATTTTACCCTCGTCAACTGGTCTCTAGGTCCTAGCAAATATTTCAGGCTTCAAGTCTGAGCATATTTTTGGGCCCCATATGGTTTAGGAAAAGAAATTATTATTGATGCTTACTCTGAGTAAAGATGACTAAATGAATATTTCAATTACAAATTACTCACTTGCACCAAAAAGGAAACGACGTTTCTCGTGAAAAGATTAGAAAATTAAAAATCATTTTAAAATTTAAAGATGTTGCGTCTTCTTCACCATTTTAAATCACATTAGATGTTGCTTGATTTTCATTCCCGCCAGACGAAGGAAGTTAGCTTGTTTAACAATTCATGCTGCTCGCATTCTATGCCCGTCTCTGTCTGCAGCAACCTTCCCTAATTCAGTAAAGTGAGACAAATATGACCAGGATCAAGTCGCCTGCATAAACAATCACTTCTTGGCATTTCATATTAACTCAACGTAGGTCTGATATTGACGCTTAAATGATAGAGTGAAACAGATAGATAAAAGTAGGTTACTTGTGAGCGTATGGAGCAGAGTAGGCTTAGCATCACTTCCAAGACCTTCTTACGTGTTTGGATCCCTCCCCATAAGCAGTCTCACCGGGCTGTTGTCTGCTTTCAATGGCTGTCAAGCATAAACTAAAGGACTCGGCTTGCTCAAAATTGGACAGTAGGCTATTAATAGATGACAATTAAGGACAGCAGTGATGAATTTAAAGTATCGGCGCGGGAAATTCAAAAAGTCACTGACTAATAAAACTAGCCTCGTATAATTGGACCTTAACGAGCTTTCCGAATATATTTTCTATCGCGTTTGAGTACGTAAGTTTTTTTGTAATAATTGAAATAATAATCAAATAAAAACGAATCTGGCTGAAGAAGAAAAATCGCAATTATTAATTTCAACGCCAATAAATACGGCGGAAAATTGTAAAAGGGAGCGATAGAGAGAGAAAGAGAAAAAGATATAATTTATTTTTTCCAATAATTTACCGTTCAAGCGGCATAGGCAGGGGATGAAAACATCCCTCAAAAGAAACTCATAACCGACGTTTCCTCGCTCTTTTGATAAATTGGAATAACGCAAAAGTTCCATATAAATTAGGGATTTACTGTGCCTTTTGAACCGGTAATCATTAGTCCATAAGGCACAGAAAATGGGAGAAATTTAAGGTAAGACGAAGCAATGCAAAATTTGAACCCCAGCGTTGATCCATAATTTTGTGGATATTTTGCCTATTTCTACGAAAATCAATGCTGGTTTTTGCGTTATCCAATCGCTTTTATTCAGTTTAAAGCGAATAATTTGAAGAACGTACAGCAGGGTTCTACCGATATATATCGCCGATATATATCATGATATACAGGGTGTTATGGAAATGACGTATTATATTTAAACCGGCAATTCCTGAGATGAATATAAATTGAAGAAAAATATCCATAAATGGCGCTTTCAATTCATTTAGCGGTAAAAATGACCTGACGTCAAACCAGGAATACCTCTGTACCGCACTGCGGCACATCCGAATTCTCACCGGTGTTGTCAGAATTACACCTTAAGTTCGAAATACCCAACTACGTGACTAGGTCAAATGTCAATGACCTTTTGACTTTTGATTGGCCGATTGATTTTTTAATGTAATTTTATTTAGGCCACACATATACACTTACCTTGTCGGTCTTATTTAAAAATTAATGTCAACTTCTATAAAAACTTATACAGCGTTTTAGTAAAGAAACCAGCACATCACATAACCCATAACAACCATAAACGGAAAACTTCACATGAACATTGGCCAAAACACACACAAAATTCACTTGGAGACATCGTTTTTTATTAACATTGGGTTGTCTCGCCTAGATTTGTATGAACTTTTGTTTTTAATTATAAAACACATTGTAAAATGTAAACACTCACGAACTGTCAAAAACTAGAAATGTATTAATGCAAAAAATGCACGTTTTCCGGTAGATTCCTGCGCATTCACCAAAAAAGGTTGAAATAAATAATTATAATAATCTACAGCACTTATTCTTCACTGCTGTAGATATGTAGATGTAGATACCAATAAAGATTAAAAAACTTGTTAATCGCTGCTTTATTTCATTCGAAAAGCTTAAAAAAATTAAATCGATCGTTTCACAGCGGGATTTTAAAACCAAAGATTATAGCCACATCTCTAGTATAAATTGACACAAGGTTAAAAGTTGACATTTGCTTGACAACAAGATATTCCTCTGCGGAAAGCTTAGGCGGAAAGAGTTTTTTCGGGATATTTAATCAACTGTACAGTGCGAATAAGTGGGAAAATGTTTAGTACATACAGAAAAATTAAGTCGAAGGCATATTAGAAAATGTTCCTTTAGTAAGAGACTGGAAATCGCAAGGTCACCGGATCTTACATCATGCAATTTTTTCTATGGGGTACGATGAATAAAGAAATAGTTGATAAAGTCGAAGATATGGATCAGCGATATAAGATATTGGATGCAGCAGATAAAATAATTGCTGAACGTTTTAGTTTATAAAGTGCCAATTGTGTCCTATGTCCTATTTGTGTGTTTGTTAAAGAATGCATTAGTATGTAGCGATTTTGTGTGACAAGGGCCTATCTTAAAAAAACTAATTTGAAACGTGTGTTTCTTTAAGTGATTTATGGTAATTTGTTCAGTGTTTCACTATTTGTTCTGTGTCTCTGACGATATACAGGGTCATGTTCTGAGATTGGAAGAAAAACGCCGAAGGGGTTTTAGTGGTGGGTTATAAGCTTTACCCACTAAAACCAAAAAAACTGAAGATTTATGTGCCCTGGATTACTTGCTAGTATACTGGCACCTGGATTCACTTCTATTTGGATACTAGGTAGCTAAATATTTATTTTTATAAGAATCTAAAGTTTTACACGAACAATTTGGCAACATTGCGCCAGAACATCTGTTTATTACACAGCTGCTCGGTGTAATGTGACTGTGCTGAGGAGTTGTGTGTGGGTTTATGGGTGAATTACCCCACTTTTTAAACGTTCGATTTGAAAAAAAAAAAATATGTAGCGCTTCTCTAGGGCACCCCAGGAGTCACCCATTTAAATATAATACGTCATTTCCATAACACCCTGTATATCACGATAAATATCGATATTTATAAGCAATGATATATATCACGGATATTTATAAAACTACTGAACTGTGCGACGCTGTGTACAAATTTCATAATCACTCGCTATTTAAGAGCACGCCTATGCCACACGTTAAGCGGCAACAGCCAACAGCTGAAAACGGGTATCCCCCGATCATTTGCCCGATCGAGCGAAGCATACTTCTTTTTATAACCTAATCGTCGCGGAATCGTCATTAAGCTGTGTTAAGTTGGATTGTTTTACGCCAAAGGAATATTCAATCAACATTAACAAGCAAATTGCTCCATATTTTTATGCCACAAATACGCCGTTCAACCACGCTGATCATCCAGAATTTAAAAAAAATGCATTCCATACTACGCCCAGGTTGTAAAGGACCATCTGCGAAGCAAATTGGTGATTCTATTTTAGATACTGTGCACATAGAAGTAAAAACGGATTGCAGAAAAGAAATTGAAAATTCTGCAGTGTGTATGTCAATGGATGGTTGGAGCAATATCCACAATGAACCACTTATTTGTTGTAGTATAGTAACTTCAAATGGTGAATCTATTTTGATAGATTGCCTAGACACAGGCGTATATCGTCATACTGCAAAAAATATAAAAGATCTTGCTGTAAAAGCCAGACTTGCTTTTTTTGTTTAAATATTTAAATAGAGAGCATGCAGCTACAACTAAACCTTGCAATAGTAGCAATTTCGAATGGATATGGGGTGGTGAGGTCAATGCGTCTGCACAGGAAGTTTCTTCTGATTCAGATGACGAACCTTTGGTCAATTTTTTTACATTATCTAATTATATTCTTTTTTTTGTTTTTAAGAATTTTGTTTACTTTTTTTACATTCAAATTTGTTAAACCTTCTTTTTATTGCGTTTGATTTGTTAGTTTTATTCAAAAAAATATTTATAAAAATAAATATCAAGAAGTTGATATATATTTTTTTTTTTTTTTTTTTTTTATGATCAAACACAAGCACTATAGGAAAAATCCTTTAGGGCACTCTGGGAGTGGTGCGTGTGCGCAAAAAGCGATTCACGTTGGTTTTGAATCGTTGGAGGTTATATTCGTTGGAAAAAACGACCTCGGGAAGATCGTTCCACAATGATGAAGTCCTCCAGATGAAAGAGTTCTTAAATAATGAAGTTCGAGGAGTACTAAGCTTAACCACATATGGATGGGCGGCAGTGGTTCGTCGTGTATTTCTGATATTCGCCGCTCTGGGCGGAATTAAGAGGGCAAGGTCAGCCGAGCACTTTCCATGAAAATATCTGTAAAAGAGAGTCAAATCACCAACTTGCCTTCGATGTTCTAGGCTGTCGAGGTTCTTCGTCAGCTCGTGGCCTCCAATCAGACGAATGGCCCTCCTTTCGATGGAATCCAGTAGCCGAAGAGTATGTTTGGGTGCAGAGCTCCAGACATGAGAGCAGTACTCTAGTGATGGTCGAATCTGGGCTTTGTATAGTGTCAAAAGTTGTTGAGGTGTGTACAACTTTCTGGTTCGGAAGAGTACACCAAGCTTCTGAGAGGCTATCTTGGCGATTGCCACAACGTAGTTATGCCAAGACATATTTCCTCCCAGATTGACGCCCAGCAAACTAATAGATGAAGCCAGTGGGATTGCGTGTCCGTCCATGACTATATCGGATATATATCGATATATATCCGATATTCTGATATTTATATAAATATCATTATATTTTCGAACCCTGACGTACAGTATAGTGCCGTGTGAACCCAGCTTTAGACACCAAAAGGAGTAATTCATTTAAATAGATTAAATAATCTCCATACTACCCCCGTATTTGATAAATAAACTCGTTATTATATACACAGCACCCAATTTTCCTGATAGGTTCATATTATCGAACTCGCCGCGGATTTAACCAATTAAACACGAAAATGTATTCATTATTTTGTAAACAAATATAAATATTATGTTTCAATTAATTAATTATACTGTTTTATAATACATAATATAATGTCATATATGATTCTCTGTTTGTAACCAATTTCCATTTGAAACCTAATTTCAAGTGAATTGCTTTATACAATAAAATAGATAATATACAGGGTACACCAAGTAAGGTGGCCTATTAGGAGTATCTCGAGAACTAAATGAAATTTTATTTTAGAAATTTTGGCTGTGGCTATAAGAGATGGTTTTCTACGTTTATAAAATATTTTGGATGGTGCGGTGTGGCAGGATCATACCGAAAGTGGTAACAACTTCGGAATTTTAAACGAATTATCCTATATATTATATTTTTTTGAAATCTAGGTAAAAATCTATCTGTTTGAAAAACTTGAGAAAAATTATTTTAAAATGTGGGGTTTTTGAAAGCTTATTATGAACACCCTGTATAAAATGAATAAACGCAATTACATTCATAGTATCTCTAGACCTCTTGTCATAAATTTCACTCAATGCCGAGGTTAAAAAAATAGTCCTGGATTGTTTTTTTTTGATTTTTTTATTCAGGACGGAAAACTTTTTTTTTAGTTTTTAATTTATTTCTCCGAAACTACAAAACCGAATTAAATGAAATTTGAAGCACTTATAAACGATAGTAATACGAACCTTAATATGCAATAAAATACTGGGTGTCCCATTTAAAAAAATATAACTTTATGCTGTCACACTTTTTTGGGCCACCCTGTATAATGTAAAATATTTTTATAACATGCCGCTTTTAATTCAATATCTCAAGCTGTTTCAATATGGTTGATAAGTTCTTCGATAACGATATAATCTTCCGTCCACGCTTCGTTTGCGGACCCTGTATAATAGTGTGTCCCACTGGATGAAGGAGAGAAAAAAAAACACTTTTTATTCCGGTCCGGCGTTCGAGGGAGGGCACAACAATTTAATTACAATGCGAACCGGACGTGATACGAATCCTTAAATTTTTTCCGTCCGTTTGTCTTTGAAATCCGATTATGTGTTTTGCCGAAAAAATAAAAGAATGGCACTTTCGTGTGATTACAGTTCCTCGGGGAATTTTATCCCGACCCAAATAAGAACCAACTTCGGGATAATAAAGTTGGTAGGGGAAGGAATAAAGGAAACTGCCCGTCAATGTTATGGAATATAAGCGACGGTAACTACTGTGCCATTTTTATACATTCGTAAATAAAAAAAAGTATGGGCAAAATCGGAACGTCCGGGCAAGAAGTTCTCACACATACAGTTAGTCCGGGAAAAGATTGAATAATTTTACTGTAATATCCACGACCTGTTATTTTTAATCTATTATTGTTATAATAATAATAATAAACAATCTTTATTTCAAAAGTATGTTAATAGCATAAAACGAAATAACGTCAATATAAAAATAGAGAAATTACTCAAAATCATACATCTCGGGCTGTTGCACTGGATATTTCTAAAGCCTTTGATCGTGTTTGGCATGAGGGACTTCTAAGTAAACTGCGATCCTATGGCATACCGCACTAAATCATTTAAAGCAACACACAGACACCCACGAGTTTCACATTAATTTTTTTGAAGATATGCACCTATTATCACATTACACGAAAGCACTAAACACTATAGGCATAATTACACTTTAAAGAACACTACCGTAACAAGAGCACTTAATCATTTCGCAATAGAAATAATAAAAACGCTAATTTCTAGGGGCCATTAACCCTTTACTAAAGATAAAATGAAACAATTATGTTAACAATTGACAGGAACTACAATTTGAAATAAATGGTCTAGTCCACCTTGGACTTTCTTTCCGAGAACTCTCCGCTACTAGAGCCTGCGCGGTTGCCATTTCCGAGACTATAATTATTCAGGAAAGTAATATTATAGAAGGAAATTAGGCAGTTTATGAATATATCTTATAAAACATCGAAAGTGGCAACGCTGTATTTTTAGATAGACAATAGACACGTGAAGACAGGAACAGGTTCAAAGGTTAGTTTCAACATTTTTAGATGTCGAATACCAATTGTATGAAAGAATTATATTATTTCCCAGACTACCAGCTGATAAAATCTTATACAATAAGGGCGTATTTTAAAATACTAATTCAGATTGAATGGTACTTACATGTGTTCATGAGATGCGCGATGTGAATTTATGTAACTTTGTTTTAGTATTTTGTAACGGTTTTTGTTCGGGTTACCTGGTGTTTTTTATAAATTAAGTTTGTTTTAAATAAGGCCGAAAAGGTAAATAAAATTGCATTTTTTTCTTCTAAAGGGTAAAGTGGCATTTTAGTTGTTCAGACCCGACGGGTGTCGTTCGACTTGAACAAGTGAAAACATACCTGACCATTATAAACTCCGCGGCGGTTTGTTCGAGTCAGTTCGAGTTTATAAATCAGAGATTGTTTCCCAGTGAACTGAACTGAACGTAAAAGTTTATAGTAATGTACCCTGAAAAATAAACAACTTGAAATCTGTCAAACGGTTATTGATTTTCTAAAGAGTTTACCCTAAAGATATGACAACACTGTTCAAGATTCACTCACGTTTTTCACCATATGTTCTTTTGTTTACCTTCCTAGCAGGGGCACCACGTGGTAATATTTGGTTTGACATAAGGTCATGTACAGGGCATATTAAATTAAAGCGCCATTTTTGGATATTTTTCTTCAATTTGTTTTCATTTTAACAATAATTCATATTTAAATTGATATAATTAAATAAATTTATCCACGACCTCGATTTGAATCATACTGTTTGACGCCAAACTATGCCTTTCTTTCTGTGTGTATCTTTAAATTTACTTAATTAATACAACATACGAAAGGAAGCTCAAACAAAGATTTATAAAGACACAAATCGATTTATCTAATAAATTTTGCTTTAAACCGCGCTTTAATTTCCTTTTTTGGGTCATACTATAAATCACGTTGGTCTATTTTCTTTCTACATGTAAACACCTGAATTCAACCCGTAAAAATCCGCCTGGAACTCTTTTCTGCCGTGCCCGAAACTCATAAATTCTTCTCCAGTTGTGTTTGCGGACTTGAGCTAAATTACACCGTATAGTCAATAGTTTTCGTAAAGTTTCCTCGATTGCTTTCGCAAGGAAGTTTAATAACTATTAATTTTAGATTTTGGCTTGTTAGAGTTCGAAATAAAGGAAAATGTAACATGTAACAAAAGTACAGCAATAATAAATGTTGTTAAACGTTGATAGAAGAAATATCGTTCGTCTGTGGCGCCAGAGCACTCACCCAAATTCACATCCTAATCCCTTTCATCCCTTCGTCTATCTGCAATGTTTACAAAAATAAATGTCAGAATTTTTTACTAAGTCGCATTCCTTTCATTTCCTTACGTAATCCGCTCGCAGTAATAAAGTCTGTTTTGTCTCTTTATTTGACGAAAATGAAGATAAAACAAGAAATAATTTACCCCTAAAAAGATAAAGTTAATGATTTGATAACAGGGGCGAGGTTAACGGGAAGTTTGTAATTTAACTTAAACGAGTTTCTCATTTTGAATCGGTTTCGAAAATGAGCTTGTTATGCCCGGTAAAAAAGGTTATAAGCGGGCTTACGGACCAAGGGCCGGGATTTTATAATGGACCCCTTTAAATACTGGATTTGTGCCAGCGAAAAATGTCACTTCTGCTAATGATGCGGGAGCAATAACACTTCCTCATGTACTTTTAAAGTAGGAACAGCAAGGATTTGTTAAATATTACAGCATATTTAAGCCGTACATAGCACATTGTTCTGATGAACGCCATCATATATGATATGTCAGATGTCCTGCACAGCCCGGTGAGGCTGCTTATGGGGGGGATCGAAACACGTAAGAAGGCCTTGGAAGTGACGCTAAGCCTACTCTGCTCCATACGCTCACAAGTAACCTACTTTTATCTATCTGTTTCACTCAGCGTCAAGCGTCAATATCAGACTTACGTAGAGTTAATATGAAATGTCAAAAAGTGATTGTTTATGCAGGCGACTTGATCCTGGTCATATTTGTCTCACTTTACTGAATTAGGGAAGGTTGTTGCAGACAGAGACAGGCATGGAATGCGAACAGCTCGAATTGTTAAACAAGCTAACTTCCTTCGTCTGGCGGAAATGAAAATCAAGCAACATCTGATGTGATTTAAAATGGTGGAGAAGACTTTAAATTTTGAAATAATTTTTAATTTTCTAATCTTTTTACGAAAAACGTCGTTTCCTTCATTCCTATGGGGCCCAAAAATATGCTTGGACTTGAAGCTTAAAATATTTGCTAGGACCTAGAGCCCAATTGAAGATGGTAAAATATTTTATACAAATTATGATTTACTTCCTATTTTTTAATAAAACTAGGTACTTACAAGCTTATTTCTGAAATTTAATTTTTGATTTGAAGTTACGTTACTAGTTCAAGAAATGATATAAGAGTATGTAAGGATTATTTTAAAGTGATATTTACAGCTTAAAACATGTCATAATCCTAATATTGATTTCCACCACTTAAGTAAATCAAATAAAAGTGTTTTGAATGTTTCTTGTTGGTTAAATGTCACTTTAAAATATTGACAGTAATAAAAATTTGGACAAAAGTGACATTTGAAAAGCAAGTGCGTTTGTCAGCTGATGCCAGACGTAATGGATGCCGGGTTTGTTCATTTGTTCATACTTGACTTCGATTTGTTAACACGGCTGCTTGTCTTCTTCCTGTTTATAAGTATTCGTTGGTCCTGCATGTTCAATCAACCAATTTCATCAACTTTTGAGTTGCAAAAATATAAACTAAAATAGCAAAAGAGAAAAATAGTAAATATTATTCTTTAAAAAGCCGCCATTTTGGTTTGGGTACGAATAGGGACTCAATAATCTGCGATTGTAAAGTACTCTCCTAGTTCCTCCAGTTCCTATTTAATTTTCTTTGCCAAAATGGCACCCATCCGCCATTTTGACAGCTAGAACTATCATTCTTACATGGGAATATTAATGGGTTATCATTGCATCAGGAGGCAAACTTTCGCTGCTCAAATTTAAAAAAAAAAATAGAGAAAAGAACAAAATTAAATATTTTGTTAGATACTATGCAACATATTGTGTCATTGTCATGACTTCAGTCGGCCGTTAGATCGTTGCGAAAGCTTCTTTATTCGAGTCATTTAACGTTAAGTACAACAGGGTCCATTAAAATAAGAAAAAACCTCGTTAAGTTCTAAAAATAGAATCATTTAAAACGACTTAGAAAAAAAGGAAAAGGATGGCCCAGGGAAAACTGGGAAAAAATAAATCTGCACGAATGAACTTTTAAACATAATAGACTATAAACTGACGAAGCCCGTAATTTAGATTGTAATTAAAAAAGTTTATTGCCTACTGTGGAGTTTAATTGTTAAAACTTCAATTCGGGAAAGCGTGGAGGGAGATTGCATGGCCAAGATTTATGCGAAAATAAAATTAATTTCCCTTGTAGTTTGTTGTTGTTGTTGGTAAATACTTACATAAGTTTAAAATAAAACATACACATGCTCTGTTAACGAATGAAATAAGAATGATGGTATTATTGGAATGCGTTTTAAACGAGCTTTAAAATGCCACTTCAACCCCTTAAGGATAATAATAATAATAATAATAATAAGAAATCATTTATTTCTTCAATTTAACTGTAAAAAAAAGATATACAGTGAGTCCCAGAAGAAATGTCTAAATTCATTTAAAATTCAGCGGTATGTTTTTTCAAAAAACGCTCGTACCCGTCGATTTTGATTTTTTTGTGGTAACTTCATGTATACAGGGTAGCTCAAAAATAAGTTACGACCATCAACTTCATTTTTTCAAATGAAAACATATATTTTTTTTTCATTTTTGAATTTTGCATTGAATTCTAAGCATGTTTCATGTCCTATACATAAACTCAACAGTTATTGAAAAAATTAGGATTGAACATATCATTTAGGGAATCCAACGATCTATCAAATCTTCTGGCAATATGGCATTTTGGGCTCCATAATAAGTAAGAGTGTACTGTCTCACTGTCACCGTTTATTTCCATAGAAACTGTATGACAATTTTATTTCAAATAAGTATAATTATTGTCAAGCGTAGTTTCAAAGTTGCGGTTTTCACAATAATGGTGAAGTTAACGGAACGGGAAAAAAATTGAAATTCTATGCATGGTTAGGTTTGGTGATAAAACACGTACTCAAATAGAAACAGCCCAATTATTTAATGAAATCCATCCTGATCGTCCTCCCATATGTCAAAAGATGGTGAGTAGAATAGAGGCTAAGTTTAGAGAATTCGGTCATGTTAGAGATTTGCCTAAATCTGGTCATCCTACTCGAGATGAAAATGAATAACTTGACGTTTCGCTTGCCTTGGAAGAAAATCCATGTACTCCCCTGTCGCACATTCGGGCAGATTTACACATGCCGAAATCTGTTGTTCACCGAGTAGTTCAAAAGCACAAATATCACCCATACAAAGTTATTCCAGTGCATGAGTTATTTGAGGATGATTTCAATAGGCGAAGTGAGTTTTGCGGACACATGCCAAATATGTGCAATCTAGATAATAATTTAGTAAAAAATATTATTTTTTCGGATGAAGCTACGTTCTATTTGAATGGTAATGTGAACAGACAAAATTGTCGATATTGGGCAACAGAAAATCCGCATTGGATGATAGAGGTTCACAGTCAGTACCCTAAGAAAATAAATGTTTGGTGTGGAATCGTACGCGAAAGAGTAATTGGTCCATTTTTCTTTGAACAGTCTTTAACTGGACAAGTATATCTCGAATTTCTCAAACTAGAATTAATTCCAGCATTAGTGGCTTTATTTCCGAATCCATTGGATCCAGACTCCCCTGATGAAGAACTGATATTCCAACAAGATGGTGCTCCTCCGCACTATCCGGCCACTGTGCGCACATTTTTGGATGAAACCTTTCCCAATCGGTGGATTGGAAGGAGAGGACCTATCGAATGGCCTGCTAGGTCGCCAGACCTAACTCCGCTGGATTTTTTTTGTGGGGTTACCTCAAATCAAAAGTATTTGTTAACAGGCCAAACAATATGCAGGAGTTGAAAGAAAGGATCCGAAGAGAAGGGCGTGTCATAACTCCGGAAATGGTTGGAAACGTGCAAAGAGAGTTCATTGATCGTCTTGGATATTGTCAAGCCGTAAATGGCGCACATTTTCAACATTTAATTTGATTTTGTTGTGTTTTTTTTTAATAAACAGGACTTACTTATAGATATGTTCAATCCTAATTTTTTCAATAACTGTTGAGTTTATGTATAGGACATGGTACATGAAACATGCTTAGAATTCAATGCAAAATTCAAAAATGAAATAAAAAATATATGTTTTCATTTGAAAAAATGAAGTTGATGATCGTAACTTATTTTTGAGCTACCCTGTATACATGAAATTACCACAAAAAAAATTAAAAAATCAAAATCGACGGGTACGAGCGTTTTTTGAAAAAACTTACTGCTGAATTTTAAATGAATTTAGACATTTCTTCTGGGACTCACTGTATATGGCCTCAGCTGCTTTTTTTAGAGAACTTTCATCGTTTTCAATTATCAAGACATTTGTGTCGTCCGCATAGCAGACTACGAGAATATAGGAACACTTATTTTTTTTTAAAACAATCAAATCATTAGCAAAAATTAAGTATTAGAATGGTCCTAAAATTGAACCCTGTGGAACGCCTCTTTCAACAGTACGTAGATTACTCTGTGTGCCATTAATTTTTATAAACTGCGACCGATTATGTCGGTATGATTGAATAAGTTGAAATGGCTTTCCCAAGCAAGCAAGCAACAAATCATGATTGACTACATCAAACGCACGAGAAAAATCGAAAAACATACCCATCACGGAGTACTTCTTATCCGAGGAATCGACTAGCTTAGAGTGAAACTCATATAGGGCAGTCTACGTACTTTAGAATCTTATTTTTCATAAAGAAAGCTACAAGTTGTTTTTTCATTACCAATTCAAAAATCTTCGAAATGCTAGACAACAAACTAATTCAGCGGTGGTTTTTAATATCATTGACCTCGCCTTTCTTATATACAGGAGTAACAGTTGCAATTTTTAACCGATCCGGGTCTACACCACTCTCAATTGATAAATTTATTAAAAAAGCTAGAATATCAGCCAAAACAAATCTACTCCTCTTCAACAAGTTGTTAGATATGCCATCTACCCCGCAAGCATTCGAATTCTTTAAAGTCATGATTAGAGCTATTACATCATGAGAACATATCGGAGCCATAATATCTACCCCTCTCATTGGCTAAAACCACGAGGGTCGCAAATATTCTTTTGTATTAATTCTGGAATATTATTTATTGGATACTAAGAGTGGGCAGTTTTCAAGTTGACACCCCGTATACAAGGTCTGACATTTCAATAAAATAAATCTGTTTTTGTATACGGGACCGAGAATTAGCATAATTTGTATCAAGAATACTGTAGGTAACTTCCAAACTTTCACTAAATACCTACACCTTTCTAATAGGCTTAAATTTATTAACTTGCGCAAAGTTTATCGCAAAGGTAGAGTTGTTCCGCTCGAAATACATTGTTCCCGTTACCCTCAGACAAATTTCATCAAATCCTTGTCGTAACAAAGTTTAGGTGGCACGCTAACCGGGACACATATATATGGAGTTCAACTAACGAGGCCCCTAACTAACACCCCGAAAAAGACAGCGGCGTACCGCAACATAATTAATAATAATGGAAATTTTACCAATATCAGGCAAATCAATGGTTGTGGTTTCTAGAATGATAATAAAGGTTAAGCTTCTCGTCTGCATCGGTCTCCCTCACTGTCTGGCTGTCAATTGCCTGAAGAATGTCGTCGATCCAAACTCACAAATGATCCTTTAGGACTAGTTAGTACGTCACTGGCCTTGTCTGATTTATATCAGCTACATATTTCGTAGGTTCACATATTGTGAAACAGCGGCGCTAGAAGCCAAGCTGACTGACGCTCGGCGTGTTAGCAAAATGAATTTGTAATTAGTCATATGGGCTTTTTTGCGGTGTGTTTGACATTAAATCTGTGATATGGGTACGGTCATGAAACATTATCGACAACAGAGAGAAGGAAAATTATCAAAATACAATCGTGTTTGTCCGTCCCGCAGGTCAAGTTAAGAGGCCAATTCTCAGATTTGACAATTGCCGGTTTGGCATTTGTACCCAACGAATACTTATAAACAGGAAGAAGACGAGCAGCCGTGTTAAAAAATCGTAGCAGACATGAACAAACGAACACACCCGGCATCCATTAAGTATGGCATCAGCTGACACACCCACGTGTTCCTTTGAAATGTCACTTTTGTCCCAATTTTTATTACTGTCAATATTATAAAGTGACATTTAACCAACAAAAAACGTTCAAAACACTTTTATTTGATTTACTAAGAGGTGAAAATCAAATATTAGGATTCTGACATGTTTTAAGCTGTAAATATCACTTTAAAATAATCCTTACACACTCTTATATCATTTATTGAACTAGTAACGTAACTGCAAATGAAAAATGAAACTTCAGAAATAGGCTTGTAAGTAGTTTTATTAAAAAATAGGAAGTAAATGATAATTTACTTAAAATATTTTAGCATCTTCAACCGAGCTCCAGGTCATAGCAAATATTTCAGGCTTCAAGTCCGAGCATATTTTTTGGGTCCCATATGATTTATGAAAAGAAATGATTATCGATGCTTAAAAATGACTAAATGAATATTTCAATTACAAATTACTCACTTGCACCAAAAAGGAAACGACGTTTCTCGTGAAAAGTTTAGAAAATTAAACATTATTTTAGAATTTAAGGACTTCTCTTTCGCCATTTTCATTCACTTTACATATCATTTATATGTTGCTTGATTATATTCCATGCCAGACGAAGAAAATTGACTTGTAAAATTATTTAACAACTAGTCCTGTTCACATTTTATGTCTATCTCTGTCTGCATCAACCTTCCCCGATTCGGTAAAGTGAGACAAATATGGCCAAAATCAAATCGCCTTCATTGAACGCGCCCACTTTATGGCTTCCAGATATAACTACGTAAGTCTGATATTGGCCCATAGGGATGTGTGGCACACATGGAAAACGTAGGTCTTAGCGGCCATAGGCATGGCGTGACGTCACTTGCATGGCCTTCTTACGTGATTCGATCCCCCCCCCCCCCCATAAGAAGTCTCACCGGGCTGTTTGTACCCGTTCACGGACACAGAAAGCAGCAATCAGTTGGAAATTCGTCTACAACCGAACATGAGGAAAACGAAAAGAACCAACAAACCTTATATAATTTCGTCCCACCTATTTCATTGTAACACTATAACAACACATCGTGGCAGCTCTAATTTTGTTGTCGCTTGTCGTAAGTGTCCTTTTACGATGGAGGATCTAAAGATTTAAATACGCTTAAAGCTTTAAAAGCCTCGGTAAAAGTTTCCGACGGTTTTATCTTATTATATATAAAATTTTAAGAAAGAAATAAAACTCTTATAACAAATAAGTTTCTTTAAGCCGCGATGAAACTCGAACACATTTAAGAACGTTTCTAGCTTAAACTTTTACATCGTTACGAAACTAGCCATGTAAAGTATGAACTTAACTGCTGTTGCAGGAATTCTAAACGTTTCTAATTTTGTTGCCGATCTTTGAAAAAAATCAGAACAGAATATTGCAGAGCAAAGTTATAATGGGCTTTGAAAATCTTCTCTAGCATACTCATAGAGCTTTGCTTGTACAATAATAATAATAAATCATCTTTACTAGTACCTAGTAGTTATGGAAGTGGTTTATTATTTTTAAATTCGTGACTCTTGGGTGACCTAGAGAAGTCTATATGTATATATCTTTCAATCAACTGCATGTAGGTCCAATCACTACAGGTTCCTCTACGTCTAAATATGACAACACTGGCCAACATTCACTGACGTCTTTTGAGAGCTTACTGACCTGACCACGTTAAGTATTTCCATCTCTCGCCAGTGCCTAACACGTGGTTTTTCTGGTTTGACTTAAGGTGATTTATCTCGCACTATATTACAAACAATCGATTATTCATTAAAATAAAGCCGCATAGCAATACCGCAACAGATAATAATAATTGTTTAAGAGCGTACATGAAATTTTCACACTAATTTCGAAACAATTCCCCGTCATTATATGAAAGCAGACAATACAAAATTTCAGCATGCAACTATAAAAGAATCCCCGCTTGTTTAAAAGCCGAGGCATTGTTCCATAGAAACTATAACCGGCCATAGCTAGTGGCAAATTAGGGTTTATTGTTAGTAAATTATATATCTATAGCTCCATATATCGATGTACGCATTAATTAGGAATATAAGTAAACTGGTACAAATTTTCGTTTTTTTTTTTTAGCGGCGACATTGATATTTGATAGAACTAAAAGAGTAAAAATTCGCCGATATTTGTTAGTTTTAATGAATATTTTTGCTCGTATTTCCATGAAGGATTCGTTTATTTACGACGGAGTTTTAATCGAAAATTCTGTCCACTCGGCGTGTTCCTATTTCATTCAAGTTGTAAAATTGTGTTTTGTTTTGGTGAATTTTATCGTTTTTATTAGGGTGTATATGTCCCTTTCATGTTTCTATTGATATATCTATTTTTATAGCGATTGTAAAGGCTACTGTGAATGGTCCTATAAAATGTACGGGGATAATGTACAAGTTGGCTAGAAACTGCTAAAAAAAAGCTATCCCAGAAGAGCGAGTTTATACAGGGCGTTCCTTAATAACCTACTGATATTTTAGATTGTGACTCCTTAAGTAATTATGAAGAAAGTTCATAATATCCGTAATCTGCGAAAGCGCTTTAGATATTATTTTAAATTTTGGTATGTATTAATCCGCATATTTTGGTCTACCAGTGGTCTTATTGTAAACGTTTTCATGTAGAATTTAACATGCTAATTTGAAAAAACATCCACATGGGAAAATGTCAGTGTAGTATATGTTTTTTGTACAAAGTATCTTAAAATCGACATGCTTTGTATAAGGACAAAAATCAGGGGGCCGAACGAAAATATTAATAATAATAATAATGTTATCATACTGTTCGCATTACCGTAAAACACTATATACTTCGGAAATTTGATTTATCCATCGAGGCGAACCGCCAAACAAAGCCGCAACTGTTAATAATAGTTATTAAACTATAGACAACAAAACGCCAAATTAATTTTCAAACAATTAGGGCTATTATATGACAACAAACAAGAAATTTGAGCCACTGAAAGATACATGAAGGGGAATTCCTTTGTTGGAAACGGGGTTTTTGTTTCGGATTTGTAATTTAAAACGGAAGAAAAGAATATTTAATAGAAGCAGGACAGGATTTAGGTTGTGATTCTATTTGTTACTGTATCGTTCTGTAAGATGTTTGATATAAATGCATAACACGTTATGTAACGACTTTTTAGAGAAAAAAATATGTGAGTATTTTTCCTGAACAGGTTTTTTCTGTACACAGGTTCTCTGTTTTTTCTTTTTTTGTTTTTTATTTATGATCAAACACAAGCACTATAGGAAAAATCCTTTAGGGCACTCTGGGAGTGGTGCGTGTGCGCAAAAGGCGATTCACGTTGGTTTTGAATCGTTGGATGTTATATTCGTTGGGAAAAACGACCTCGGGAAGGTCGTTCCATAAGGATGAAGTCCAGTAGCCGAGGAGTATGTTTCGGTGCAGAGCTCCAGACATGAGAGCAGTACTCTGGTGATGGTCGAATCTGGGTTTTGTATAGTGTCAAAAGTTGTTGAGGTGTGTACCACTTTCTGGTTCGTAAGAGTACACCAAGTTTCTAAGAAGCTATCTTGGCGATTGCCACAACGTGGTTATGCCATGACATATTTCCTCCCAGATTGACGCCCAGCAAATTAATAGATAAAGCCAGTGGGATTGCGTGCCCGTCAAAGACTATATCCGGTTCTGTAATGTTAACCTTTTTAGAGAAAACTGCTGCCTGTTTTTTTTAGCGTTAAATTCGACTAGGTTACTGTCACCCCAAGCCAAAATTTCATCCAAGTCTTTGTTGAGGCGTGATACTTCATGCTGACAGCGAAGATGTGCGTCGGCAGCCGATGTTTGTGCATTCAAAGAGAAATATGAGATAAGTGTGCTATCGTCAGCAGAACTAAATATCGGATTTTTCGTTTTTACTAGAAGGTCGTTCATGTAGAGTAAGAAGAGGGAGACAATATGGACCCTTGAGGAACACCGGCATTGATGGTGAAGGTGTCTGAGAGAAATCCGTCAATCGCCACTTGCAGAGAGCGGTCCTTAAAAAAGCTAGACAACCATGCACAGAATCGACTAGGCATACCATAGGATCGCAGTTTACTTAGAAGTCCCTCATGCCAAACACGCTCAAAGGCTTTAGAAATATCCAGTGCAACCGCCCGGGACTCCCCATGATGTTCGATTGCGTTGTTCCAAATATGGGTGACATAGGCTAGAAGATGCCTGTTATTACAAAAATAAACACAACACAAAAGACATGGGAATTATATCTGTAGAATTAATTATTAATTAATTAGTAATCTAGGTTATTAAACTTGTTTAAAAAAATGCAAATCAACTGCATGATCTCCTTGTCTATCTAACCTACAAGCACAGGAATATCATTATTCCTAAATAGGAGGCACTACCTAATAATTTATGACTTCCACGCGTTCATTATCTGCTTATAACAGAACCTGATATAAATTCGACCCCCCCCCCCCACAAATACCCCAACTATTCATAAAATTCCGAAGGATTTAGAAGAGCCCGAATTTATGAGCATTTTTTGCGCCATTTCAATTTATCAACAGAACGAGGTTATGAATTCATTTTGAAGGATGTCTTCGTCATCCCGTGTCCCTTCACCGGCGGGCTTGAATGGTGAATTATTGAAAAATATAAATTTCATCTTTTCATGTTGTGGTTTGTGCGAATTTGCTGAAGAAGAACTGTAAAAATTATTTATTGTTTTGGGCGTGTAGACGTGGTAACTTTGATTTACTACAAAAACACATAACTTTATAGAATGTCAGAATTTCAGGAGTGGTATTAATATTTTACATCTATTTTTAGAGATACAAAATATACAGGGTGTCACACCGGGACTCAATTAGATCTAGACAGGGTGTTCCTTAATAGCGTGCTGATATTTCAGGGTGTGATTCCTTAGGTCGTTTTATAAAGAAAAGTTCATATGAACATATGCCCGCAACGGCTTAAATTTTTTGCTACAGGGTGTTGAATTTTTATTTTTTAAATGGTTATTTTTTAATAACTGCGAAAGTACTTTAGACATTATTTTCAATTTTGGTATGTGTTAATAGGATATAGAAGCACACATTTTAGTTAGAAATGTTAATCAATTGTTCCACCAGTGGCGTTCTTGCAAACATGTCCTCTGATATTTTTTACAAAAAAGGTGGTACGCCACTGACATTTTTCCATGTGGATATTTTTTCTGATTAGGCTGGTCAATTCTACATGAAAACGGTCTCTTGAGTTTTCTCGTCAGACGCACCGTTCTTGATTAAAACCACTAAATTCATATTGAAACTCATTATTATTAACATTGATGTGTTTAATGAAAAAAAAAAATCAGGTTGCCTATTATTCAAATAGTGCCAATTTAATATTTTTTACACTGCAACCAGTGTGTAAAGTGCACACTTTCTTATATTGTACCGATTGCAGTTTTATACTTTCCGAAAGCAGACAGCAAACTTTAATTTCGTTTTAACCGTTTTCAGTCAAGCCATACACTCGAGAAGTAACACTAAAAACAACTAGAAACTAGAAAACTACTTGTATTTATCATTTTCCGCGGAAGGAGCGACGATAAATCTACCCATTTCCCACTCGTGGACGTTTCGAATAACACAAAAAGAAAAGTTATGCTTTTAACGGAAAAAGTAACACTGCTCGTGTCCACTCGGGCTATGAAATACGCTTTTATATGGTCGGTAAAAACAAATCTTTTATAATTTAGGAAGTTATTATACAGTGAGTCCCAGAAGAAATGTCTAAATTCATTTAAAATTCTTAAAAAAACGCTCGTACCCGTCGATTTTGATTTTTTAATTTTTTTTTTGTGGTAATTTCATGTATACAGGGTAGCTCAAAAATAAGTTACGACCATCAACTTCATTGTTTCAAATGAAAACATATATTTTTTATTTCATTTTTGAATTTTGCATTGAATTCTAAGCATGTTTCATGTCCTATACATAAACTCAACAGTTATTGAAAAAATATCATTTAGGGAATCCAACGATCTATCAAATCTTCCGGCAATATGGCATTTTGGGCTCCATAATAAGTAAGAGTGTACTGTCTCACTGTCACCGTTTATTTCCATAGAAACTGTATGACAATTTTATTTCAAATAAGTATAATTATTGTCAAGCGTAGTTTCAAAGTTGCGGTTTTCACAATGATGGTGAAGTTAACGGAACGGGAGAAAATTGAAATTCTATGCATGGTTGGGTTTGGTGATAAAACACGTACTCAAATAGAAACAGCCCAATTATTTAATGAAATCCATCCTGATCGTCCTCCCATATGTCAAAAGATGGTGAGTAGAATAGAGGCTAAGTTTAGAGAATTCGGTCATGTTAGAGATTTGCCTAAATCTGGTCGTCCTACTCGAGATGAAAATGAACAACTTGACGTTTTGCTTTCCTTGGAAGAAAATCCATGTACTCCCCTGTCGCACATTGGGGCCGATTTACACATGCCGAAATCTGTTGTTCACCGAGTAGTTCAAAAGCACAAAGATCACCCATACAAAGTTATTCCAGTGCATGAGTTATTTGAAGATGATTTCGATAGGCGAAGTGAGTTTTGCGGACGCAAAATATGTGCAATCTAGATAATAATTTAGTAAAAAATATTATTTTTTTCTGATGAAGCTACGTTCTATTTGAATGGTAATGTGAACAGACAAAATTGTCGATATTGGGCAACAGAAAATCCGCATTGGATGATAGCGGTTCACAGCCAGTACCCTAAGAAAATAAATGTTTGGTGTGGAATCGTACGCGAAAGAGTAATTGGTCCATTTTTCTTTGAACAGTCTTTAACTGGACAAGTATATCTTGAATTTCTCCAACTAGAATTAATTCCAGCATTAGTGGCTTTATTTCCGAATCCATTGGATCCAGACTCCCCTGACGAAGAACTGATATTCCAACAAGATGGTGCTCCTCCGCACTATGCGGCCACTGTGCGCACATTTTTGGATGAAACCTTTCCCAATCGGTGGATTGGAAGGAGAGGACCTATCGAATGGCCTGCTAGGTCGCCAGACCTAACTCCGCTGGACTTTTTTTTGTGGGGTTACCTCAAATCAAAAGTATTTGTTAACAGGCCAAACAATATGCAGGAGTTGAAAGAAAGGATCCGAAGAGAAGTGCGTGTCATAACTCCGGAAATGGTTGGAAACGTGCAAAGAGAGTTTATTGATCGTCTTGGATATTGTCAAGCCGTAAATGGCGCACATTTTCAACATTTAATTTGATTTTGTTGTGTTTTTTTTTTAATAAACAGGTCTTACTTATAGATATGTTCAATCCTAATTTTTTCAATAACTGTTGAGTTTATGTATAGGACATGGTACATGAAACATGCTTAGAATTCAATGCAAAATTCAAAAATGAAATATATGTTTTCATTTGAAAAAATGAAGTTGATGGTCGTAACTTATTTTTGAGCTACCCTGTATACATGAAATTACCACAAAAAAAAATAAATTAAAAAATCAAAATCGACGGGTACGAGCGTTTTTTGAAAAAACTTACCGCTGAATTTTAAATGAATTTAGACATTCCTTCTGGGACTCACTGTATAAGGAAGGTAGAAATGTACTAAAATCTTAACAGAGATGGCCGGTCCAGTGGCGGTTTGCAGGTTTGAAATACAACAATAAAATATAAAAAATATAAATTAAGATTTCTTAAATTTCCTAAAAAATCCAACGTCGTCGGTTTTCGCCGGTTCAGCCAAAACTCCAAAGCATATCACGACCGCTGGTTGATGTCAGAATACAAGCCACATTAAGCCACATTCGGTTAAAGAAAGCTTGTGTGTGTTCAGGTTCGTTATATAGTACAGGATGTCCCATGTTCGACACTTTTATAGGGTATCTCCGTAATTGTTAGTGTCATGTGCTCTTTTTGGGTCAAACTTAAAATGGTAAAATCAAAATTTGAAAGTTTTCGCTCACTTAAGAACTTAAGAGATACGAGGGAAAATCAAAAAATTTACAATTCCAAAATTACCCTATATTTTCTTAGTTAAAAGAGACACAGAAATATGTTCTATACAGATACTTCTTTATAATCATTGTTGAATAATCTACCGTTTTCAGAATAAGTATACGGGGTCAGGTAAGAAAGTTATCGGACCCGAACACACCTGTATATTTTAATCGAAAAAGATAACATTTTAAACTCTCTTTTCAAATTTATAACACACCATGGATGATAGATATCATCAAATTTTTCAAAATGTTGATAAGTCTTTTTCACAAATGAATATGTAAAAACTGAAGTTGACGTTAAATGTTAATGACAACTAGAATGTCAACATAGTTATCGCTAGGATATTAGTTGTTGTTTCATGGCCTACTTTAGTTTTAAGGTATAAAGTTTAAATAAATCGCCTAGGAAACTAATATCATCCATGGTGTGTTATATATTTGAAAGAAGAGAATTTAAAATAGTATATTTACATTAAAAAAATTAGGATAGGTCCCGATAACTTTTTTACCTGACCCCGTATACTTATTCTGAAAACGGCATATTAGTCAACAATCAATATAAAGAAACTTCTGTATAAAACATTTTTCCGTATCTCTTTTAACTAAGAAAATATAGGGTAATTTTGAAATTGTCAATTTTTTGATATTCTCTTAAACGAGCGAAAATTTTTAAATTTTCGAATTTTTACGTTAATTTCAGTGGCGTAGTCAGTTTTGCTCGAAAAAGTTTCGTTCTTGAGATGTTAACAAAAATTAAAAAAATTTAAATATATTATTTTTTAAATTAATTAAACATACTTTTGGCTCTACAAAAATGTATAGTTATATACAGGCTGTCCGCTAATTAATGGTGCATGAGAAAACTACAGACCCCTTACGTAAAAATATTTGGATCTAATTATACTTAGCTATATCCGAAAGTTGATATTAACTGAGATACAGGGTGTTAATATTAAAACTTCATTTTTATTTTTCTTCAATAACTTTGCAGGAAGCCAACGGTTTTTTACAAAATTTGGCAATTTTGGTTTTTTTAGGACGAGAAATTTTAATGTACAATGTAGGGGGCGCTGTCTGCGGTATTATGTGCACATTTATTAGGTCATAACTTTTTGTGCGTCAGTATATTGAAGTTTTTAATGGAAATAATACTTTTCTCATATTTATTACGTAAAATAGGTATACTAAGTTCAGGTCGCCCAGAGAGATATTTGCAGTTAAATTGTTTAGTGCAACCAGTCCAATTATTATTAATTTGCAAACAAAATTTTTTTCTTAAAGTAACCTATGAGAAAACAAATAAAATTTAGAGATGCAGTTGCTATGGAACAGAAAATGTTTCATTTTTGAGTTTATCGTAAGTTTGTGTTTTCATTGCCGACACCTTCCGGGGAGGAATATATATTTGCCGCTGATACCCCTTTCGGGGGCGAGCAGAGGCCGGTGGAGGGGTTGGAAGGGGTTGGAAGCGTTATCCAACACCACCATCGTGCTCAGCATCCTCGAAAACGGGGGAAAAGTATGTTTCACTGCAGGGAAACCTCTTGAAGCGCGTTTAACCCCTCTGGGGGGGGGGGGGGGGTTTGGCCGTTTTGAGGGATTGCGCAACCCAAATGAGAAATTCTGACGCCGCCATCGTGTTCAGCATCCTCGAAACGAAATATTTCCATGTTTGTCGTTAAAAATATCACATTTTTAGGTTATATTTGTTTATGAATATAAATAAGTACACATTACATACAACTAAGACATTTTTTTAAAGCCCAAAGTAAGGAAATACCACAGGTATCTAAAAAGCGAAGATTTTCAAAATTACTCTCACCTCCAGAAAGTGTCGGAAATGGGAAATTGGGACACCCTGTACAATTCATTTCCAGCAAAAACGACCTTTAACAGGAGTTAACCAGTTCATATTTTCGAAATTTTAAATAGGTTTAATTACACGTCTGACATGGAACTATCATTCTTATCACAGCGGTATCACATTAGGTTCGTTCCAACCAGCCTAAAATTCGTACAATGTACGGTCACGCACATGCGTAGTAGTCGAAAGGCGTTCCAACCGACACAAAACGGTGTAACTGGCGATCCCTTTGGTGTTCCAACCAAATTGTGATCGTTCGCAAACCAGTTCCTGAACGGTAAAAACGATACATGGCCAAGACCAGGAACCGCTTGTACTGACTTGCGCCCTAAGAATTTTAACCGTAGGAGTTGTTGCTTAATATTTTGATTATTTAATTTATTCTTATTAAATTTGTATAATCCGGTTCCCAAACCTACAAGATATTCTTAACATTAAACGTTATTCTCTTTCATGATTATTAAATACAACAAAACGGAACGAAAAATGATAATACTCGAACTTAGACGAAGAAATCAAAACAACAAAAATAGGGTTGTGATTTATGAATGTAATTAACTAATTACTAAACTTCTTTCCTAGAATCAGACAGGCGATCAGCCGAGATTTTTACACAGAATGGTCACAAAAACGTACCAACCTTGCCTCCCTTGTGCATCGGCAACAAACAGTGCAAAATTAACGCCTGCGCACAAAATCGATTCCAACAGTTTCGTGACGGTTCTAGAACTAGAAAAATAGGGTGTTGGAACAAACCTATTATAGCACGATTTTATAATGAAGAAAAAAATACTTAATATTTGTGAAAGCCACTTTATAATACAAGTTTAACAATATCTTGACCTATTCTAATCCTTCATATTATTTATTTATTTTGATTTTGTTTCTTGAATTGGAAGAGCGGGAACTGGTGCTCTAATGGATTAATATTATCATTTAGTGGAGGTGTGCGGTCGGTGAATTGTGACTTAGCAACGGCAATTATCTATAAACAAAAAAAAAAACACGTATTTCTGTAGGCCTTTAAAATGTCCCCTTTAAATTAATCATCGTCAACGTGTGGGCACCGTCTTTTGGGTTTGTTTAAAGATCCTTTCCAATTTCTAATATTATCTACAATACAATCGATTTTATTCTCACACGCCCCTAGCGGGAAAGTTTCGGGATAGTTTCGATTTCTTCAATTTATACAGGGTGTTATGGAAATGACGTATTATATTTAAATCGGCAATTCCTGAGACGAAAACAAATTGAAGAAAAATAGCCAAAAGTGGCACTTTAATTTAATATTCCCTGTACAGGACCTTATGTCAAACCAAAAATGACCACGTGGTGCCCCTGTCAGGAAGGTAAACAAAGCAACATATGTCAACAGTGTTGTCATATCTTCAGGGTAAACTCTTTAGAAAGTCAATAACCGTTTGATAGATTGCAAGTTGTTTATTTTTCAGGGTACATTATTTTAAACTTTTACGTTCAGTTCGCTGGGAAACAATCTCTGATTTATAAACTTGAACTGACCCGAACGAAGCGCCGCGCAGTTTTTAAATGGTCAGGTTCAATTCGAACGACGCCCGTCAGATCTGGACAACTTAAAAGTTTATAAATGCCACTTACCCTTTAGAAAAAAAAATCCTATTTTATTTAGCTTTTCGGACTTATTTAGCACCAACTTAATTTATAAAAAAAACACCAAGTACCTAGGTAATTTGAACAAAAACAAACCGGCACAATAAAATCACATAACACATCTAAGTACCATCAATCTGAATTAGTATTTTAAAGTTCTACTGCGTAGACAAAAATACGCCGTTATTGTCTGAGTGGTCTGGGAAATAATGTATTTAACATCTAAAAATTTTAAAAATAAATAACACGTTGGCTTTCTCGATCTATATCGGCCTGCTTCTTTAAAAAGTGATCGTGGACATCGGGCTAATATTTAAAAATACAGCGTTGCCACTTTCGATGTTTTATAAGCGACTATCATAAATTGCCTAATTTCCTTCTATAATATTACTTTCCTGTATAATTATAGTCTCGGAAATGGCAACCGCGCTGGCTCTAGAGAGCGGAGATTTCTCTGAAAGAAATTTCGACAACTGGTCCGAAGACGGACTAGACCATTTTTTCAGAGGGTAGTTCCTGTCAATTGTTAACATAATTGTTTCATTTTATTTTTAGTAAGGGGTTAATGGCCCATAGAAATTAGCGTTTTTAAGATTTCTATTGCGAAATGATTAAGTGCTCTTGTTCTAAGTGTGTTATTGTAAAGTGTAATTATGCGTTAGTGTTGGGGTTTAGTGATAAGCTTATTATGCACTCCCACACTATCATCAGGACACGTGATGAGCATAAAGTTTTTCTCATAGAAAAAAGGACTGAAAGTGTGCCCTGGATTCCTTAATCGCGTCCTGGATTTATTTTCTAAGTAAGCTAAATATTTATTTTTATAGAAACTAAAGTTTTACACTTTTAAACATTTTGGCAACATTGTGCTTGAACATCTGTTGATTAATCAGCTGGGTAATGTAATATCTTCATATATGAATGTGCCGAGGAGTTGTGTGTGGGTTTAGGGGTGAATTGCCCCACTTTTTAAACGTTCGATTTAAAAAAAAATATGTAGCGCTTCTCTAGGACACCCCAGGAGTCACCCATTTAAATATAATACGTCATTTCCATAACACCCTGTATGTGTTTTGAGTTGTTGAATCCGATTCTGAAGTTTGCTAACAAACATTGAAAAAAAATCCAAAAAAGGTAAAACAAATCTCATCTTTTGCGGCTTCTTGCTCATAACTCGGAAACTATCAACTGGAAGCCAAGTTATTAAGGGTGGCTTTCAAGTTGACACCCTGTATAATTAAAATGTTACTTACCATCATTAAAAGAAGGATGGAAATGTTGAAGAATAGGACCTTCATTTCTAAAAGTAATAATTTAATATTTTTCAGTATTTGAAACAGTTATATTTTCACTTGCACGAACCAAAATAGAAGTATTTATTTTCAAAACACGAACTCAATTAAGTAGGATTTTAAAAAGCAATAAAACAGTTTTTAGTGCAGAAATTTGAATATTTCTCCTACAATTGGCACATATAGAATTAATTCTCTAAATTTGAATATTTATCCTACAGTTGGCACATATAGAATTAATTCTCTATGAATAAAAATATTTACATTTCAAAAATATTTATTTTGTGAAATGGTGCTTATTGTTATGGAAATAACATGCACACGGCACCTATGCCTTGCTAGGGTTTCTATATTACACGGAATTTGTTCACGCTTGTAAAAATATTTTTGCAACATTACATTTAAACTTGATCATTTTTACAATTAAAAATACTTAACTAATAGCCAGTCAAATGTATCATTCAATTCAAAATATGTAACTACTGGAGTTATGAATAAATTATTTTCACTGTTCGTTGTAAAATTTACAATACAGGGTGTTCCTTAATGACGTGCTAATATTTCAGGGTGTGATTCCTTAGGTCATTTTATAAAGAAAAGTTCACATGAACATATGTCCGCAACGGCTTAAATTTTTTGCTACAGGGTGTTGAATTTTTATTTTTTAAATGGTTATTTTTTAATATCTCCGAAAGTACTTTAGATATTATTTTCAATTTTGGTATGTGTTAATAGGATATAGAGGCACATATTTTAATTATAAAAGTTATTCAATTGTTCCACCAGTGGCGTCCCTGCAAACATGTCCTCTGATATTTTTTACAAAAAAGATGGTACGCCACTGACATTGCTCCATGTGGATATTTTTCTTATTAGCCTGATCGATTCTACATAAAAACGGTCTCTTGAGTTTTTCTCGTCAGATGCACCGTTCTTTTTTAAAACCACGGAATTCATATTGAAACTCATTAATATTAACATTGATAAAATAATTAATGATAATTTTTTTTTATAAAAATTCTTAGAATGTTCAATTCGACGCGAAGACGGACACATGGAAAAATGTCAGTGGCGTACCATCTTTTTTGTAAAAAAATATCAGAGGACGAATTTGTATGGACACCACTGGTGGAACAATTGAATAACTAAAATTTGTGGTTCCATATCACACATCACACACATACCAAAATTGAAAATAATATCTAAAGTACTTTCGGAGATGTTAAAAAATAAAAATTCAACACCCTGTAGCAAAAAAATTAAGCCGTTGCGGACATATGTTCATATAAATTTTTCTATATAAAATTACCTAAGGAATCACACCCTGAAATATTAGCACGTCATTAAAGAACACCCTGTATATTTCAGTAATTACTTGATTTTACTAAATTTATTAGAAATTCTAGCTATACTTTTTCAGTTTGTGAATCTATAATATTATTTTAGTACCGATTATTACAACATTTTATAGGAAATCGTTCAATACTATAATAATTTTACCAGTGTTTTTTCGTGTAACCATATAACGTACCCCTGCAGCAAGATATCAACTTACCAGATAACTCGGAAGCTTGTAAGTCGTCATTCAGACTTTCGGAGTTGGAAGACTTGAGGCTCTCCAGGCCGCACTTGCTCAGAAGAAGAATACTCAGAAGACTAAGAGAACATACGAGAAGCAGAAGACGTGTGAAGAACCTCGTTCCTAAGAGTCTTTTCATTATGAGGCTCTTGGACTTAGTTTTCCTGGAAAGAAAAATAAAAGGTAGAAAAATTTTAAATCAAGATTTCAGCTAAGCGTCAACATTTTTTCACGAGCAACTTCAGCATATAACTTACTAAAATAAACTATTTGCCTGTAGAAACGATTATAATTTGCGAAACATATGTTACTTCCTGCATTAGAAAGCAATTTTAAAAGTGTATTTTTAGATTATAGCGGCAGTATTCAAATTTGAAAATGTATCGCCGGTCACGTGTCCTCAGTCAATAATTTCTTACTTTACCCTTTTATATTTCACGTCATTTTACTAAAGTTACTTTTATATATAAATAATTTACACGCCTACTACAATTTGTATTGAAAAATAATGTTCAAAGATCAACAGTTTAGTTTCTCTAACGCAATTATTAACCAGAAGTTCCGTCCCCGCAGCTGCATGTATCGCCAGTCACGGCAGATATTGCTTATAAATAACGCCACTATAGATCGGCCTAATAGTTTTACAAATATGACGGTATGTGTTTGAATTTGTGTAAAGCGTGCTCCTGTTTAGGTAAGTTCCTTGTTATGTTTATTTAGGTATAAACTAGAACATTGCCTACTTTTTACCAGGCGTATGTTTTTATGTTGTATCGCCGGTCACAGAGCTAGTAGTCTTAATTAAGGGAAAAATACTACACGAAGTCGTTCTCTTGAGTACAGATACTCATTTCAGTCTTAAAAAAAGTTTAAGAAATAGCTTGTATTAGCAGTTATCCACGAATTTGTGCATTTTGTATCGCCGGTCACAGTAACACCGGTCACCCATGAAAATGTTACCGGAGATACATTGATGTGGCGGTTTGTTATCCGAAGCTATATACAATATTATTTTTATTAACCATTTATAAACCATTAAGGAAAAATATATTTCGATGTGCAAGTTTCGTTTACACCTTAGGTAGATTAAAAATATGGCTAATTGTCTTAGTATCTTAACATTCTATAAGGAACATTCCAAAACTTTAAGCCAATATAAGACGGGGATGTTATAAATAATAGGAAAATGGTTATAGTGAATCAAAATAACTCAGTTCCAAATATTGGCGTTATATGATTCAGAAGAGCAAAATTAGCCATGTGACGGGCGTTAAATTATTAAAAAATCGATGCTATACAAAAATAGACCAACATCTTTGTGACGATGATCTTTTGCATGGACATATACAGGGTGGCCCATCGAAAACGAAACAGAGACATTTACTGGCAGTTCAGTTCTGTTTTGGAAAAACGCTCAGACCCGTCGATTTTGTTTTCGAGGGGGACACAAAATCGGAACAAAATCACGTCAACAAGTGCAGCCCCCTGGGCGGGGGTGGCACCATCCCTAAAATCTTAAATGGAAAGGGGGGTCGAGTGATACCTTATTTTAAAGGTCTTTCAATTCCCTTTATAATGATCTAAAATTCATAATACTTCAGTTCAGTAGTTTTGGAGATTTATTGATTTTAAACTTAAATATAAACTTAAAGGTCTTTCAATTCCCTTTATAATGATCTAAAATTCATAATACTTCAGTTCAGTAGTTTTGGAGATTTATTGATTTTAAACTTAAATAAAACTTTAATACATCATTAGTGGAAATCCAATACATTTGGTAGCAAAGTACTTTAAAAATTAAGAATGATCTGACCCGTCAGCCAAGTAAATGTTGGAAATGACCACAATGACTCTCCATGCAGTAATAAAGATTTTGCTCAAAACGTTGCCGCACATTTTGCTATATTTGAGGAGTAATTTGAAGGCACTCATTCACAATTCTTTGTCGCAAATCTTCTAACGATGTTGGTTGAGTAGCATAGATTTTGCTTTTTAAGTGACTCCACAGAAAGAAATCCAAAGGGGATAAGTCTGGCGATCTTGGGTGCCATTCAATGGCATCTCTTCTACCAATCCATCGACCTGGAAACGTCTGATCTAAATATTGTCGAACACGTAATGCGTAATGTGGTGGGGCACCATCCTGTTGGAACATCAACCTATTCGCAATGTACCGCCGATCATTCCCATTTTCAATTATGGCTGTTAATGTAGGATCTATGGTGTCTTGCAGTAATTCCAAATACATTTCACTGGTTAAATTTCCAGGCAAGAAAAAAGGACCAACTAAATGATCGCCAAAAATACCAGCCCAAACATTTAATTTTTGTGGCTGCTGTGTGTGTACCTCATGATAAACTCTGGGATTAGAATCTGACCAATATCGGCAGTTATGACGGTATACTAGGCCATGTAAGAAAAAGGAACATTCGTCGGAAAAGCAAGTGTTGAATAGAAAATGTTCATCGTTTATAATTCGTTCACTCATATCTTCACAAAATTGTAATCGCCGATCAAAATCGTCTTCATTAAGTTCTTGTACAAGGTGAATTTTATACGGATGAAAACCTATGGGCCTTCAGAATCCGTTGGATACTACATCGGCTAAGACCACACACAGTATCCAATTTGCGGGTACTTAACGTAGGATCTACATAAACTTGCCCTAAAACCCCCACTTCTATTGCTTCGTTCCTTATGGGATTTTCAATGTTGCGTTTTTTATTGGCGACTGATGATATTAAATATGTGTGCTGTTCTATTAGCGCACTGATTTTCCGAAAAATATTTCGATAATTTCCATCCTTTCTGCCGTGGAATATACCATGGTTAATTTATGAATAAAGCGGTAAAAGGTATTTTAACAACAAAGTTTGGTCGAATCAATCGCAAACTATGTACAAATTCCTATTTAAAATTAGTACGAGACATTCCCTGCTTATCTTTCTTCAATAAACCACTTTTTTCGCGACAAAAACCGCTACAATCGCTATTTTGAACACCAAAATGATAAACAAACCATGGGCGTAGTGAAGAAAAGCATTAAATTAATAAGTAACTGCCTTTACTCAAATTTCTTCTGAAAGTAGTACAAACTAATCAGATGTACCTATTAAAGTGTACTGTAAGCTTAAAATCAATAAATCTCCAAAACTGCTGAACTGAAGTATTGTGAATTTTACATCATTATAAAGGGAATTGAAAGACCTTTAAAATAAGGTATCACTCGACCCCCCTTTCCATTTAAGATTTTAGGGGTGGTGCCACCCCCGTCCAGGGGGCTGCACTTGTTGACGTGATTTTTTTCCAATTTTGTGTCCCCCTCGAAAACAAAATCGACGGGTCTGAGCGTTTTTCCAAAAATGAACTGAGCTGCCAGTTAACGTCTCTGTTTCGTTTTCGATGGGCCACCCTGTATAATTCGTCTAATTAGATACTATAAGAAACCTGTTAAAAAATTAACAGGTTTTTCTGAGATTATTTATTTTTAAATTCCGATTTACTGAAAGTTGCCTGTAAAAAAATTTTGACCCCTAAGACTAATTTTCTAAAAAAAAATACAGTTGGGCCGGAAAAAGAATGAACTGTTATTTTGTATGTCTTCTTGGTTTGCCAGTTAATGAAAAGCCGTAAAACAGATAAAGGGCTTCTTGGGAAACAAATTACAACTTCAGTGTATCAAAAATAGCGAAATTAAAATACTGACATTAATGACACTCACATTTTGTGTTTCACATAAGTTTCTAAACGAAAATATTCCTTTTCTTAAATAATAATAATGACGTTCTTTATTATTATTATTTAGTGGAGACCTACAAATTATTTTCTAATATGTGGGATCCGAGGGGTGAACCACTGGGGATATTTTATTGTACCGGTGAAGGGTATTTTTTGGGAATTTATCTAAAAAAATGTTGTTTTTAGGAATTTTTTTGTTGTTATTTAAATAGTGGCTCAGACGCGTCTCTGGCTGGTTCCGCCATATTTATACGCGCCTTTACATGATTGTAATTTGTTTATTTATAATCCTTCAGGTTCTATTTTGGACGGCGGCCCGCCTATGCTTTCGTCTTACTTCGCATTTTTCCAATTTAATAAATCCCAAAAATGAAATATCGCATGGAATATTGGAAATTACCAGAGCGCCGTGAAAATGAATTAAAATCGCACGGAGTTCGCGTATATAAATTGTGCCAGACTCGCGGGACCGGTTCAGCTCAGACTTTTTCACTTGTTTTCTTGATTTTTCACTAAATAGAAAAAGTTTTCACGTACGGATTTTCATTTTGGGACTGACGCGTAATTGACTTTTTCTGTGATTTATTACGATTGCGCTTTATCAACAGATGTACAGGGTTTGTTCGGTGTCCCATGGTAAAATCAAAATTTGAAAATTTTCGCTCGCCTAAGAGATACGAGGGAAAATCAAAAAATTGACAATTTCCAAATTACCCTATATTTTCTTAGTTAAAAGAGATACATAAAAATGTTTTATACAGAAGTTTCTTTATATTGATTGTTGAATGATCTACCGATCAGAATAAGTATACGGGGTCAGGTAAAAAAGTTATCGGACCTAACCTCATTTTTTAAAATGGAACACCGTGTATGTTTTAATCTAAGATGATAGCATTTTAAATTCTCCTTTCAAATATATAACACACCATGGATGATATTGGTTTACAAGGCGATTTATTAAACTTTAGGCCACAGTAGACCATGAAACATAAGCTAAAATATCCTAGAAACAACTATGTTGACTATTAACATTTAGCGTCAATTTCATTTTTATATATTCATTTGTGAAAATGACTTATCAACATTTTGAAAAATTTGATATGATATCAGCTTATATGGAAAGTGGAAAAAACGAAGAAATGGCGCAAAATGTATATTTTGATCGCTATCCGGAAAGACGGTAACCATTTAAGGACATATTCCGAACATTTGCGACGATTCCCGTTATTTCTTACATTAAACTGAATCTTTTATTTCGTTTCAAAGTAATAAAGTTTCAATAAATAAATCGCCTAGGCAACCAATATCATCCATGGCGTGTTATATATGGAAGGAGAATTTAAATAGTATCTTTTTAGATTACAATATACAGGGTGTTTCATTTAAAAAAATGAGGTTAGGTCCGATAACTTTTTTACCTGACCCCGTATACTCATTCTGAAAACGGCATATCATTCAACAATCAATATACAGGGTCCGCAAACGAAGCGTGGACGGAAGATTAAATCGTTATCGAAGAACTTATCAACAATACTAAAACAGCTTGAGATATTGGATTAAAAGCGGCATGTTTTAAAAATATTTTACATTATACAGGGTGGCCCAAAAAAGTGTGACAGCATAAAGTTATATTTTTTTAAATGGGACACCCAGTATTTTATTGCATATTTAGGTTCGTATTACTATTGTTTATAAGTGCCTCAAATTTTATTTAATTTGGTTTCGTAGTTTCGGAGAAATAAATTAAAAACAAAAAAAAAGTTTTGCAGTCCTGACTAAAAAAAATAAAAAAAAACAATCCAGAACTATTTTTTTAACCTCGGCATTGAGTGAAATTTATGACAAGAGGTCTAGAGATACTATGAATGTAATTGCGTTTATTTATTTTATACAGGGTGTTCATAATAAGCTTTCAAAAACCCCACATTTTAAAATAATTTTTCTCAAGTTTTTTAAATGGAACACCCTGTATATTATTTGGCTATTTGACGTAGAATTCATGGACAATTTTTTTTTGTAATACAAGCATATTAGTTACATCCAGCCGTTTTCGAAATAATTATTAATATCATAAATTATGTTGTTTAAATAGAGTTTTTATTGGGAAATTTTGTTATAGGCGACTAGACTAATAATTGTAAACTAAAGTAAATGTTCAAAATAGCTTCCTTTTACTCTTAGAGTTTACCGTATTTTAGTTATTTCGATATAAATTTTAAAAGCCTACATTTTTGCTACTTTTATTTATTTAATTTCATTTTTTATTCTTAATCGAGTTGCCATGATTTTTTTTTTGTTTAGATTGTCACTATGACAGCCAAATAAAATTATTTACATTTGTTCACTGGTCGAAATTAAGTACTAACTTACACAAAATGTCGAATTTTACAACTTTAGAAATGGTAAATATGATTTTTATACTGGGTGAATGTGCAAGAAATTGCCTACTCGGGAGCCGAGTGATACCCAGATATTGAGAGAAAGCTGAGACCAGAAACCTTCGAGTAGTTGTTGCAAAGATTTGTAGCAACAGGAAGCACTTCATACACAAAAAGGATGATAATCAATAAACCCGTTATTAATGAAGAAAATGAATTAAGAGTTCTGTTGGCAGTAGAGGAAAATCAATAAATTAAGTAAAATGAAGCTATTTAGAACGTTTACTTTAGTTTACAATTATTAGTCTAGTCGCCTATAACAAAATTTGCCTTTTAAACAACATAATTTATGATATTTACAATTATTTCGAAAACGGCTGGATATAACTTATATGCTTGTATTACAAAAAAAAATTGTCTATGAATTCTACATCAAATAGCCAAATAATATACAGGGTGTTCCATTTGAAAAACTTGAGAAAAATTATTTTAAAATGTGGGGTTTTTGAAAGCTTATTATGAACACCCTGTATAAAATAAATAAACGCAATTACATTCATAGTATCTCTAGACCTCTTGTCATAAATTTCACTCAATGCCGAGGTTAAAAAAATAGTTCTGGATTGTTTTTTTTGATTTTTTTATTCATGACTGCAAAACTTTTTTTTTTAGTTTTTAATTTATTTCTCCGAAACTACGTAACCAAATCAAATAAAATTTGAGGCACTTATAAGCGATAGTAATATGAACCTAAATATGCAATAAAATACTGGGTGTCCCATTTAAAAAAATATAACTTTATGCTGTCACATTTTTTTGGGCCACCCTGTATAATGTAAAATATTTTTAAAACATGCCGTTGTTAATCCAATATCTCAAGCTGTTTTAGTATTGTTGATAAGTTCTTCGATAACGATTTAATCTTCCGTCCACGCTTCGTTTGCGGACCCTGTATAAAGATACTTCTGTATAAAACATTTTTCTGTATCTCTTTTAACTAAGAAAATATAGGGTAATTTTGAAATTGTCAATTTTTTGATTTTCCCTCGTATCTCTTAGGCGAGCGAAAATTTTCAAATTTTGATTTTACCATTTTAAGTTTCACCCAAAAAGAGCACACCTACATTACTTTTTTGATAGCAGTGACAATTACGGAGATACCCTATAAAAGTGACAAACATGGGACACCCTGTACATAGAGTCAGCGGAAAAATAAAATAAAAGATGGTATTATGTCATATTTCATAGCCTTAGAGTCAGTATGATCTACTCGTATTTTTACATATTTCCACGGGATTACAATTACTTTTCAAAGTAATTGTTATGAAGGCACTAACCTTAAGAAACAAGCCTTCGAAAAATGCTTAAGGTCCAGTTATTTTAACATTCCTGTTACCGATTCAGCCATTTTCAGAGATATAACCCGGCTTATTTTATAGACGATAAAATTTTACTTAGATCAAATTCGGATGCCAGATTTTCTGTTATAATTTAAAAACTGCACGCCTAGGTTCATTATACTAAATGGCAAAAATAATAACCCCGACGTTTGCGAGATTTTTCCTCAATCGGTTTTATTTGAATTTTTAAATTCCTTCACACGGACAAGGTGCGACGACATCTATATTGCTTAAATTAACATAAATTTTGAAAACTGCGCCAGTAATATTTAATAACTGGAAGGGAAACAAAGAACCGTAACGACATTTTTTTTCTTTCTTTATTACAAGGTATTCCCGGTTGATTTTTGATCTCTTTTTTTATAATCAACAGCACTATAGAAAAAATACTTTAAGGCACTCTGAGAGCGGTGCGTGTGCGAGTAATTCACGTGGGTTGTGAATCGTTGGTGGTTATATTCGTTGAGGAACACGACTTCGGGAACTACATTCTTCTTCTTATCATTAAATTTGACTCGGTTACTGTCATCCCAAGACAAAATATCTTCCAGGTCTACGTTAAGGCGTAATCCCTCTTCATGCTTCCTATGAAGATATGCATCTTTTTTTTTTATGATCAAACACAAGCACTACAGGAAAAATCCTTTAGGGCACTTTGGGAGTGGTGCGTGTGCGCAAAAAGCGATTCACGTTGGTTTTGAATCGTTGGAGGTCATATTCGTTGGGAAAAACGGCCTCGGGAAGGTCGTTCCATAAGGATGAAGTCCTCCAGATGAAAGAATTCTTAAATAATGAAGTTCGAGGAGTACTAAGCTTAACCACATATGGATTGGGCGGCAGTGGTTCGTCGTGTATTTCTGCAATTCGCCGCTCTGGGCGGACTTAAGTGGCCAAGGTCAGCCGAGCACTTTCCATGAAAATATCTGTAAAAGAGAGTCAAATCCCCAACCTGTCTCCGATGTTCTAGGCTGTCGAGGTTCTTCGTCAGCTCGTAGTCTCCAATCAGACGAATGGCCCTCCTTTCGATGGAATTCAGTAGCCGAAGAGTATGTTTGGGTGCAGAGCTCCAGCAGACCTGAGAGCAGTACTCTAGTGATGAACGAATCTGGGCTTTGTATAGTGTCAAAAGATGTTGAGGTGTGTACAACTTTCTGGTTCGGAAGAGTACACCAAGCTTCTGAGAAGCTATCTTGGCGATTGCCACAACGCGGTTATGCCAAGACATATTTCCTCCCAGATTGACGCCCAGCCAATTAATAGATGAAGCCAGTGGGATTGCGTGTCCGTCCATGACTATATCCGGTTCTGTAATGTTAACCTTTTTAGAGAAAACTGCTGCCTGGATTTTTTTAGAGTTAAATTCGACTTGGTTTGTTCGGGCTTCTTCTTATCATTAAATTCGACTCGGTTACTGTCACCCCAAGACAAAATAACTTCCATGTCTACGTTAAGGCGTAGTCCCTCTTCATGCTTCCTATGAAGATGTGCATCTGGTAGATGTACGCGACCACAAGTCCGCTGAACTTTTAAAAAGCTGGTTGCAATAAACGTATTTGCCGCGTAAGACGGAAAATCATTTTCTAACCGCCATCCTATTGGTAAGATGTCGCCAACTGCATACCGGTTTCGATTTCTTCTCTCCTCATCAGTACAGGGTAAGCGATACTTTAAAACTACACCACCAATATCGACCAATCTTGTTTTCCCTACGGCCGCGGTTGTTTCCGATATAATGCAGTTAAGTGTTGGATTGTCGGTGTACATCGGCAACCTGCTGTTAATACCGACCGTCCCCTGTCCCCTCGCACCCCTCTAAAGATATGTTCGATAAGTCGTTAATTATTCGGGAATATAAACGGATATCGCGATGCGGAATTGAATTATATTCCCCGAAGGTTTCGATTAATCCGAATGCACCTGTTCGGAATTCGGGATACGGGCTCGGTGATTGGCGAGTTTAATTAGTGCCGTATATAGAAATTTTTGAATATCGATAGTCTAGTTTAAAGTCCCCCCTCGTCGGTGCACATTGAATATTTTGTAATATGTATCGATGGCAGTTTTTTTGTTGTTCGCTCATTTATTAACATCGCAGAGCAACACTATGGTTTATACCACTAAAACTCACCGCGCTCTAACCGGTTCGCTGGCCGTGGGATCGTCAAAAAGTTACAACTGTCGAGTTAACAGGTTTTTTCCAGCATTTTAACTTCTTTGATCCTTTATGAGTTTGGCGCAATTATTTCTTTTATATTAAGGCTAATAATTTCATTTCCGGGAAGAGCAAACACGCAAACTATCCGATGGTTATTTTTATTTGGTTTCGACATCATAGTTTCGTGTATGTATAAAAAATAAGTAATAGATAATGGTTAGGCAACCCATTAAACATAATAACTGCTTGGGTATAGTAGAAATGGGATAAGTACCGATTCATTCTCGGTTTTTACAATTATCAAGAGAGAAAGCGATTAACCAACAAGTACCTGGAAGGCTTCAACATTATCAGCCAATATGGTTTTCGGAAGTCCAGATCAACTTGAGATCTTCTAGCCTATGTCACCCATCTTTGGAACAACGCAATCGAACATCATGGTTAGTCTCGGGCTGTTGCACTGGATATTTCTAAAGCCATTGTTCGTGTTTGGCATGAGGGGTTTCTAAGTAAACTGCGATCCTATGGTATGCCCAGTCGATTCTGTGCATGGTTGTCTAGCTTCCTTAAGGACCGCTCTCTGCAAGTGGCGATTGACGGATTTCTCTCAAAAAAGGTTAACATTACAGAACCGGATATAGTCATGGGCGGACACCCAATCCCACTGGCTTCATCTGTAGACACCTCAACAACTTTTGACATTATACAAAGCCCATATTCGACCATCACTAGAGTACTGCTCTCATGTCTGGAGCTCTGCAGCCAAACATACTCTTCGGCTACTGGATTCGATCGAAAGGAGCATTCGTCTGAGTGGAGACCACGAGCTACGAAGAACCTCGACAGCCTAGAGCATCGACGACAGGTTGGGGATTTGACTCTCTTTCATAGACATTTTCATGGAAAGTGCTCGGCTGACCTTGCCCTCTTAATTCCGCCCAGAGCGGCGAATAGCAGAAATACACGACGAACCACTGCGACCAATCCATATATGGTTAAGCTTAGTACTCCTCGAACTTCATTATTTAAGAATTCTTTCATTTGAAGGACTTCATCCTTATGGAAGGACCTTCTCGAGGTCGTTTTTCCCAGCGAATATAACCTCCAACGATTCAAAACCAACGTGAATCGCTTTTTGCGCACACGCACCACTCCCAGAGTGCCCTAAAGGATTTTTCCTATAGTGCTTGTGTTTGATCATAAAAAAAAATGTAATCCATACAGGGTAAGTAAACGCGATTTATGTAATTATATTTTTGTTTTAATAATAATTTGAATATTGTTGTAAGGACATTCCATGAGAAGCTTTCATAATTAACGATATCTCACTACATCTTTATAAATATTGAGGTTAGGTAACGAGTTTTATTATTTTCTTAGAATTCTTAGAGTTTTTTTTTGTCATTTTTCTAATTAAAAAATCAGGAACTGTAAAGTTTTATATACAGGCACAAACAAAAGGAGAATATTTTTATTTACAACCAGGTAAGTAAGTAATAAATAATATGGCATTGTATTTGATTTTCTCAAAATAAAATCTACCACTTTCAACACTTGTTATACAGGGTGGCCCATCGAAAACGAAACAGAGACATTTACTGGCAGCTCAGTTCATTTTTGGAAAAACGCTCAGACCCGTCGATTTTGTTTTCGAGGGGGACACAAAATTGGAAAAAAATCACGTCAACAAGTGCAACCCCCTGGACGGGGGTGGCACCACCCCTAAAATCTTAAATGGAAAGGGGGGGGGGGGTCGAGTGATACCTTATTTTAAAGGTCTTTCAATTCCCTTTATAATGATGTAAAATTCACAATACTTCAGTTCAGTAGTTTTGGAGATTTATTGATTTTAAGCTTACAGTACACTTTAATAGGTACATCTGATTAGTTTGTACTACTTTCAGAAGAAATTTGAGTAAAGGCAGTTACTTATTAATTTAATGCTTTTCTTCACTACGCCCATGGTTTGTTTATCATTTTGGTGTTCAAAATAGCGATTGGAGCGGTTTTTGTCGCGAAAAAAGTGGTTTATTGAAGAAAGATAAGCAGGGAATGTCTCGTACTTATTTTAAATAGGAATTTGTACATAGTTTGCGATTGATTCGACCAAACTTTGTTGTTAAAATACCTTTTACCGCTTTATTCATAAATTAACCATGGTATATTCCACGGCAGAAAGGATTGAAATTATCGAAATATTTTTCGGAAATAATCAGTACTCTAATAGAACAGCACACATATTTAATGAGCGACATGAGAACAGTAACGTGCATCGAAAATATGTCCTAGAACTTATAGCTAAATTTCGGGACATGGATCAGTCGCCAATAAAAAACGCAACATTGAAAATCCCATAAGGAACGAAGCAATAGAAGTGGGGGTTTTAGGGTTTGTTCGGGTTTGTTTTATGTAGTTTATGTAGATCCTACGTTAAGTACCCGCAAATTGGATACTGTGTGTGGTGTTAGTCGATGTAGTATCCAACGGATTCTGAAGGCCCATAGTTTTCATCCGTATAAAATTCACCTTGTACAAGAACTTAATGAAGACGATTTTGATCGGCGATTACAATTTTGTGAAGATATGAGTGAACGAATTATAAACCATGAACATTTTCTATTCAACACTTGCTTTTCCGACGAATGTTCCTTTTTCTTACATGGCCTAGTAAACCGTCATAACTACCGATATTGGTCAGATTCTAATCCCAGAGTTTATCATGAGGTACACACACAGCAGCCACAAAAATGAAATGTTTGGGCTGGTATTTTTGGCGATCATTTAGTTGGTCCTTTTTTCTTGCCTGGAAATTTAACCGGTGAAATGTATTTGGAATTACTGCAAGACGCCATAGATCCTGCATTAACAGCCATAATTGAAAATGGGAATGATCGGCGGTACATTGCGAATAGGTTGATGTTCCAACAGGATGGTGCCCCACCACATTAGGCATTACGTGTTCGACAATATTTAGATCAGTCGTTTCCAGGTCGATGGATTGGTAGAAGAGGTGCCATTGAATGGCCCCCAAGATCGCCAGACTTATCACCTTTGGATTTCTTTCTGTGGGGTCACTTTAAAAGCAAAATCTATGCTACTCAACCAACATCGTTAGAAGATTTGCGACAAAGAATTGTGAATGAGTGCCTTCAAATTACTGCTCAAATATTGCAAAATGTGCGGCAACGTTTCGAGCAAAATCTTTATTACTGCATGGAGAGTCATGGTGGTCATTTCCAACATTTACTTGGCTGACAGGTCAGTTCATTCTTAATTTTTAAAGTACTTTGCTACCAAATGTATTGATTTCCACTAATGATGTATTAAAGTTTTATTTAAGTTTAAAATCAATAAATCTCCAAAACTACTGAACTGAAGTATTATGAATTTTAGATCATTACAAAGGGAATTGAAAGACCTTTAAAATAAGGTATCACTCGACCCCCCCCCCCCCCCCTTCCATTTAAAATTTTAGGGGTGGTGCCACCCCCGTCCAGGGGGCTGCACTTGTTGACGTGATTTTGTTCCGATTTTGTGTCCCCCTCGAAAACAAAATCGACGGGTCTGAGCGTTTTTCCAAAAAAGAACTGAGCTGCCAGTAAATGTCTCTGTTTCGTTTTCGATGGGCCACCCTGTATAATATACGATTATTGGATCCCGTAGAATGGAATCAACTCGATTATTGTTTCATACGGTTTGGTTCCGTGTTACGAAACATTTACATGATAGTTAAAGGAAACATCTCCGTAAAAATACGCTGCCCCTTTTGGCTTCAACGTGTTCCATAAAGGGCAGTTACCTTTACTTTTTATCGGATTTTTCATCCATTAATGTCGGAAGGCCGTTGGGGTCAAGGAAAAAAAATGGACCCTCCAACGGTAATTGCCCTTTTTCGGGCCACTTTCGGATTTATAGCGCCATATTGGAACTAATGAGTAGAACGTTTCGCCGGTTTTCATATACGAGAAAACCAGCGATATTTTTATACAGGGTGGACTGATGGTTACGACGAAAAATTCAACAGAAACATACCCATCACTTTATTTTTTCTGTTTTTTAAAAATGGGTTGAAAAATAGCACTCTAACAGCACTTGGTGTGTAATGTATCTTGACATTGCATGATTACTAACTTAATATGCGTGTTGATGTTATAAATACGATTTAAAATACCAGCTTTTTAAGTGCCCATGAAAAATTACAGCTCTCATACTTTACGAAAACTTGGGGGGTGGAGTGTCGCAAATAAATTTAGGCGCCTTTGTATACCCGCGCATTTTTTTACGTTATAACAGGTTTATCTGTAAAGTTAGGCGTTTAAGAAAATGTCTGTTTATGGACTACCGGCACGGCATATTCACATTAGTGTTCTGGGGACAAAGGAATTCCAGAACGTATTCAATAAAATTTCTTACGTAATTTGCATAGGCATATCACGTAATTTTTATTGTCCCTTTGGGAGTTATTTATATACAGGGTGTCCGGGAACATGTGGGAAATCTCCCGGATATGAAGAAAACACGTGAAAAGAATACTATAGGTTCATATAAACTTCTTTCGTATCGGTCTCCTCTTCGGAGATATGGGCTCCCAAAGAGCACCAATGGAATCAAGTTTTTTTACACATAATTATTGAACCACCTGGTATATTTCAATTATTTTTTAATATGATGTATACCAGGTAAGACCCGTCAAATTACTACCCAAGAAACTGTTGTGAATTACTCACAGCTGCAGGGACGGACTAGCTCTAACACTCATGGGCCCATTTTTTTTACGCCCTGTATGATGAGAACTTTGGACAATGTTTTTTACATACCTTTAACTATTGGCTAAAAATTAAGTACTCTTCATTCATGTCGCTAATCCTAACCGTTTTCGAAAAATCGGCATTTCATATACATCATGTATTTGGCGTATTTCAGTAAAAGATACATCTTTGTTCCGATCAAATGTTCAACCTTCAAAATTCCGCTTAAAGGGTTAGGATTAGCGACATGAATGAAGAGTACTTAATTTTTAGCCAATAGTTAAAGGTATGTAAAAAACATTGTCCAAAGTTCTCATCATACAGGGCGTAAAAAAAATGGGCCCGTGAGTGTGACAGCTAGTCCGTCCCTGCAGCTGCGAGTAATTCACAACAGTTTCTTGGGTAGTAATTTGACGGGTCTTACCTGGTATATATATATATATATATTGAAAAATAATTGAAATATACCAGGTGGTTCAATAATTATGTGTAAAAAACTTGATTCCATTGGTGCTCTTTGGGAGCCCATATCTCCGAAGAGGAGGCCGATACGAAAGAAGTTTATATGAACCTATAGTATTCTTTTCACGTGTTTTCTTCATATCCGGGAGATTTCCCACATATTCCCGGACACCCTGTATAGAGAAAAATCTTTTTATTCATGTTTTTCCATGGTCTTAAAACTATTTCATTTAATTAAGATCAAGTTGTCGAAAAGGTCTCGATTTGACAAATTTGTTCGGGATTTTATAGTTCCATAATAATCAAATTATAAAACTGTTTCATCGAGGTTTTCTTAAATTATCATTATTATTATTATTTTAGATAATCTCTGATTTTGCATATAAGTATATACCATTGGAGGTTGAGGTACAGTTTCGGTGGTAAGTATAATTGTTCTATGCATTTATGTAATTTAACTGACGCCGAATTAAAATCCATCAAAAAGTGAAATAAAAGATATTTTGTATGTCTCTCCGCAGGATAATTCTTAAACTATTCAACCGATTTACACAAATTTGGCACGTCTATGTAAAATAAGTGTCGCATTGCGAAGAAAATATTTATACCCGCCGATTCGCTGGCGGTGGACGACCTACCTGAGGTCGCGTTCTCCAGCGAATATAACCCCCAACAACGATTCAAAATCAACGTGAATCGCCTTTTTTCTATAATAATAGTGTATGATCATAAAAAAAACACTCTGGGGTCTTTACACAATTAATGATTGTAAGAACGCAGTAAGGAGTAATTTATACAGCCTGAAGCTCAAAATATTAACTGTAAGAATATTCGTACAGTCTTTATAAACGAATAAATGTAAATTGGAAATAAACAAAAATATCTTTTAAAATGTATATAGTCAATTTATTTCTCATATTTATCTTCAAAAGTATAATTATTTTTAAGTAGATATTCCCCTTGTTCCTTACTTCTATGCCTTCGCACCGTAGAACAATGGTTTTCTTTATAAACACCAAAACACCAAATTACAAGGCGAATTTAAATGATGTAGAAATTAAATTCTGGATTAACAGTGGGCAGGGTTCCATATAGAGTTAAGCAACGCGCAAATGTTTTATGTTGGCAATAGTGAAATTATTTATCAAGTGAACTTTGATAAATTATACGTATCCGCCATTTTGTCGCGAATATTGAAAGCTTTCTTAAAATTAATCAATAACGGATCAAGAAGATATTATTAATTTAACTCCTCCTGAGTTAAGGGAAATGTATGTTCATAAGCAAAGTCCAGAATGTTTTACTGGGCATTGTTTTAAACGATCCAGTGTGACCGAGCTTGCTAACAAAGGAAGCGATTTAGTCACAATAAAAAAAACATGGGGGATGGAAGTCTTCAGCCGTTGCCGAAGGGTACATTGAGAGTTCACGTAAGACAAAAAAGGATGTAGCACAACTACTATCTTCTGGCTTCACATCGACAATGCAAAATAATGAAAGTGTTACATTTTCTGCTGGAACATCAACAAGCGAAAACACTAGTTTACAACCAGTTCTTAATAATTCGATCCGCAAATAAGGATTATTCATGAACAAAGCGTTTCAAATACACTATTCCCGATTTTAAAATTAACGCTGCAGACGCAAGTTCGGTCACAATAAATGTTTATATCAACTGCACTTTTAATAATAAATAAGTATAATTAGTGTACAGTGTATTTATTAGTTTAAATTGATATCTTTGTAAGAGAATATAATACGTGTTCATCTAAACTTGTGATTGTGAGGTTAATTTTGGAATTGTTTATTATGCAACCAAACATACACAGCAGTACCACCAACCGTTTAAAATGAAAAAAATGGTATCGAAACGAGCTTATTACGATACTGACAACGGTATCGAAAAACCTTTCATATGAAACCAAAATAGAAAAAAAATATTATTGTGTTGACTCTTCCTTTAGTGGAATGGCCAGGGGTCCCTGGGTAGTCTTCTTTCCCCCCCCCCCCCCAAGTCAGAGAACATGTTTGCAGGGACGCCACTGGTGGAACAATTGAATAACTTTTCTAACTAAAATTTGTGGTTCTATATCCTATTAACAAATACCAAAATCGAAAATAATATCTAAAGTACTTTCGGAGATATTAAAAAATAACCATTTAAAAAATAAAAATTCAACACCCTGTAGCAAAAAATGTAAGCCCTTGCGGACATATGTTCATATGTTCCATAGTCCATAGTCCAGCCTATTCCAAAGAAAGGTAAGAGAACCCTGCCTAACAACTATCGACCAGTCGCATTGCTTTCAGTTATATCAAAAGTAATGGAGAAAGCTATTAACCAACATCTTCTAAAGTACCTGGAAGGCTTCAACATTATCAGCGATCATCAATATGGTTTTCGGAAGTCCAGATCAACTGGAGATCTTCTAGCCTATGTCACTCATATTTGGAACAACGCAATCGAACATCATGGGGAGTCTCGGGCTGTTGCACTGGATATTTCTAAAGCTTTTGATCGTGTTGGGCATGAGGGGCTTCTAAGTAAACTGCGATCCTATGGTATGCCCAGTCGATTCTGTGCATGGTTGTCTAGCTTTCTTAAGGACCGCTCTCTGCAAGTGGCGATTGACGGATTTCTCTCAGACACCTTCACCATCAATGCCTGTGTTCCTCAAGGGTCCATATTATCTCCCACTCTCTTCTTACTCTACATTAACGACCTTCTAGTGAAAACGAAAAACCCGATAGTTAGTTTTGCTGATGATAGCACACTTTTATCATCTTTCTCTTTGAATGCACAAACATCGGCTGCCGACGCGCATCTTCGCAGGCAGCATGAAGTGTCACGCCTCAACAAGGACCTGGAAGAGATTTTGTCTTGGGGTGACAGTAACCAAGTCGAATTTAACGCTAAAAAAAAACAGGCAGCAGTTTTCTCTAAGAAGGTTAACATTACAGAACCGGATATAGTCATGGACGGACACGCAATCCCACTGGCTTCATCTATTAGTTTGCTGGGCGTCAATCTGGGAGGAAATATATCTTGGCATAACCACGTTGTGGCAATCGCCAAGATAGCCTCTCAGTAGCTTGGTGTACTCTTCCGAACCAGAAAGTTGTACACACCTCAACAACTTTTGACACTATACAAAGCCCAGATTCGACCATCACTAGAGTACTGCTCTCATGTCTGGAGCTCTGCACCCAAACATACTCTTCGGCTACTGGATTCCATCGAAAGGAGGGCCATTCGTCTGATTGGAGACCACGAGCTGATGAAGAACCTCGACAGCCTAGAACATTGAAGGCAAGTTGGTGATTTGACTCTCTTTTACAGATATTTTCATGGAAAGTGCTCGGCTGACCTTGCCCTCTTAATTTCGCCCAGAGCGGCGAATATCAGAAATACACGACGAACCACTGCCGCCCATCCATATGTGGGTATATATTTTTTTTAATATTATTCACTGGAAGAGACTATTAAAACTGAAATTTGTCGTGTTATGGTTAAACTTTACCCCGCCGTGTGGAGCTTCTCAAATGACGGGATTTATTCACGTCTTAGATTCCAACTAAATTAATTTTGTACCGGAGTTTCACGGAGCTCTTCTGTCTGTTTAATCCGGGACAACTTCATGACAATAATTGCAGAGAGGAAAAGATGGCGGAACAATTTTATTTTACTAAAACAAGTTTCTAGTACGTTTAGCAATAGTTTCTCGAAAAATTACATTTTAGAATAGTAATTGATGCGCATTGCATGTATTTTAAATTTTATTTAATTATGTCCAGTTAAATATTCTTTTCTACCGTTCAATATCGAAAAATATTACCCCATATTAGGGTAAAAAAATTTTTACAGGCAACTTTCAGTAAATCGGATTTTAAAATCTCAAAAATACCTGTTAATTTTTTAATAGGTTTCTTATAGTATCTAATTAGAGGAATTATATATGTCCGCGCAGAAGATCATCGTCACAAAGGTCTTCGTCTATAGCATCGATTTTTTAATAATTTAACGCCCGTCACCTGGCTAATTTTACTCCTCTGAATCATATAACGCCAATATTTGGAACTGAGTTGTTTTAATCAGTCACTATAACCAATTTCCTATTATTTATAACAGCCCTGTCTTATATTGGCTTAAAGTTTTGGAATGTTCCTTATAGAATGTTAAAATACTAAGAAAATTAGTCATATTTTTAATCTACCTAAGGTGTAAACGAAACTTACACATCAAAATATATGTTTCCTGAATGCTTTATAAATGGTTAATAAAAAAATATTGTATATAGCTTCGGATAACAAGCCGTCACATCAATGTATCTCCGGTAACAGTTTCATGCGTGACCGGCTATAAAAAATTCACAAATTCGTGGATAACAGCTAATACAAGCTATTTCTTAAACTTTTTTAGACTGAAATGAGTATCTGTACTCAAGAGAATGACTTCGTGTAGAATTTTTCCCTTAATTAAGGCTACTAGGTCTAAGTTAATCCTGTGACCGGCGATACAACATATAACCATACGCCTGGTTAAAAGTAGGCAATGTTCTAGTTTATATTTAAATAAACATAATAAGGAACTTATCTAAACAGGAGCACGCTTTACACAAATTCAAACACATACCGTCATATTTGTAAAACGATTAGGCCGACCTGTAGTGGCGTTATTTACAAGCAATTTCTGCCGTGACCGGCGATACATGCAGCTGCGGGGACGGAACTTCTGGTTAATAATAGCGTTAGACAAACTAAACTGTTGATCTTTGAACATTATTTTTTCAATACAAATTGTAGTAGGAGTGTAAATTATTTATATATAAAAGTAACTTTAGTGAAATGACGTGAAATATAAAAGGGTAAAGTAAGAACTTATTAACTGGGGACACGTGACCGGCGATACTTTTAAAATTGCTTTCTAATGCAGGAAGTAACATATGTTTCGCAAATTATAATCGTTTCTACAGGAAAATAGTTTATTTTAATAAGTTATATGCTAAGGACTGAATGTTGCAGTTAGCAGCGTCCCCAAGTTAAGGTTAAATCATCACCCTGTATATAACATTAATCCCCAAGTAACAGGTCTATTAAAAATTACATTTCGAAGCAACAATTTGCGAAATTAGATCAGGGATTTGCGGTCCCCGTCGAGCACGACCTGGAGCCTTAAATTGCTTTATACATTTTTTATACCGAGCTCCACGTTGACTAGGTCTACATTTTTGCGATAATCCGGCACGGGCTCTGCGTTTATTCTATTTTTATTTGGTTTTTGTGACCTAGAGAGGGTTCCTCTAAGACACCCAAGAAGTCACTTGTGTAATTATATTAAGCCATTTTCACACCCTGTAATATGGCCATACCATCGCGGAATATTTTGTATTTTCCTTGCAAATTCGCGCAATAAAATCAAATAAACTTTGCAAAGTCCATAAACCTCTGTCCAATTTATTTTCGGGTTTTCTTAAAGTAAAATAAACAATCGGACATGCGAAAGAAACTCAATCCATTATTGTCTAAGGCTTGTCAGTCACGAATCTTGCCGTCATGTTAAGGGCCGAGCGACGTTGCCACTTCCTTCGCTATGTTTCTTCTTCTTTTCCACTTCTAATGGCTTCAGCCTCTTTAGGCACTCAAGCCAACTTTATCAGTGTGGAAACAGGTTAGTCTGACCTTGAGCCATTCTGTCCCGGTTTATTTTCTTCCCTCCATACCCAACTACTGCGACCGAGGATAATGAAGCAGTTAAGTGGTGATGATTATTATTAGTCCCTATATGTTCTTTCTGCCGCTAAAGTTTTTATTTTGAAAAAAGAATCCACTAAAGTCGGTCCCGGTGTATGAAGTCCATTAAGCAATAAAGCCCCTCGACCAGGGTAGTCGGTGGCTCTCAAACAATAAATTATATTTTAAGTATTTTCTAAATAAAATAATTTAAAGTAAATAAAAAATTAGTTTAGGCAAAGAAAAATTATTATTTTTTAGCTTTTATAGTATTTAGGCAAATTAGTTTTACGAATTCTTTTTTTATTAAGTTTTGGTTCTAAAAAGAACCGATGTTGTAGTCTTGCGACATACCCCATATCAATTCAATTGCGTTGTAATGGCAATGGTAGGGCGGTAATATCACGGGTACTGGAATAGCAATGTTTCGAATCATCCTGCCGAGACGATTTTGTTGAAGTTCCGTTGGCATATATCCATGTTTCGTCAAGAAAAACAACTTCCCTTGACAATGCCGATTTTTTGTTCCTTAAATATTCCCTTAAACAATTGCCATCTTTTTGTAACATTATTGGACAGCTCGCCAAGCACTTTTCTGTTGTTCGTTTTTTTGTATTTGAAACCCAGATCTTTTAAAATGATGGACAAACTGGTAGTTCCAATATCGCAAAGTTCGTTCTTCTTTATCTTTTCAAGAATAGCTTTGAGGGTAACATATTCCTTGGCTTTATACATATCATAAACAATATTCCTAATCGATAGTTTTATCCCTTGGGATAAATCGAAGGTTTTAGAATGGAGTCGAACCCTTTTATATGGTATGTCGTCTTCACTCTTTGTTCGAAGTCTTCTTAAGGTCTTATCTGAAATGCCGCAAGCATCAGACGTTCGCTTTTACACTGCCAAAACAGACACTAACGGGCCCGAGTTATCTTTTTCTAAAGTAAAATAACGTTCCACTTGTAATATCAAACGTCGTTCACCTAGAGATAAACACCTTCTAGGCGTTGGGTCACCTTGCTGAACATTTTCCATAACTTTGCTTTATAAATGCTTTTAATTCACACACACTAATGAGAAACAAACTAAAAGCAAAAAGCATAACTACTTATTTAAAATAGAACATACCATCCTGCACTTGAGCAAATTTTAATTATTTCTTGGAAAATAGTGATTATTAGATAGACTATAATGATCCCAAAATAACTAAATTCTAGGAAAAAGTACCTGAGAACATCTTTAACTTATTGACGCAAAATCTAATAAACTAGATAAAAATATTTATCGCGGAACATAATTCTAAGATAATTTTGTTTTGGAACCGCTGATTTTGCTCAGCCGACTACAGTGAACCAGTGGAATGTTCGGTACGATCAAGTATAGTGAAGGTATTGTTAATTTAACCGTCTTACCTTAACCTTTAATGATTTAATCCGATATCGCACTTCATAAATCGAACAGACATTAATTATAATAAGATAGAATCTATTTTTCCACTATGGCGGTATTTTTACCACAACTTGGCAACATGTAAGATTATGCCTTGTCACGATAAAGATGCCGCTGGTAGTGCAATAGACGATGTGACACCATAGTCCGCAGTAATAAAGAAATTCGAGCGCAATGTTACAATTGCATCGACGTGGTCGGAAATTTTCAGCATTTTCTCGCTACAAAAAGCTATGGCGCTATTTTCCGATGTCCTGAGGGAAGAAGCTAGTAGCAATTTTACGATATTGGCTTGTAAAGCTGTTGAAAAATATGATACAAATTATATCGTGCGGATATTACAGAGAAGACCAGAATAAAAATTCTGTGGGTCATTTTAGCAACATAATTTTTATAATGTAAACTTTTTACCTGTTTGGTGAAACCGTTGGTAGTGCATTAGTCGTTGATTTTTGGGAAAGGGGCAGAGTTCTCCTGCAATCAAAAATAAATCCATAAAGTATGAAATCATCGAAACTAAAGTCCGTTCATTTTACCAATTCGGGAGCATAAACTAAGATCAGCACGTGATAGCCACGTGTTCGAAGCATAATCTTATTGCTATTCTTAATGCGAGCCTGTTTTTTTGTTTTGGTCTACTGAATTGGGAAAATGAATGGATATAGTGCGATATGTAAAAAATATATAAAATAATAGGAACTGGGAACGTTAGAACAAGAGTTTGTAGGTTGAAACCCCGCTACCCGTAAACCGGTTCGCAATCGGTGTCTTTTAGTGGTGTAAGTCATGGCGTTACTCTCCGGCGTCATGGAAAAATAGAGAATAGGGGGAAATGTATCATCCCCATTCATACAGGTAACCAGGCCGACAGATAGGATGCCCCCCAATCGGTAGTTCATACCGCGATGCGAGAAACCAACGATTGATAGCCCTTGCGGAAGCAGCGTATGACCGAGGGTGGTGGTTCGAAGCCCACGCCAAGCTGTATGTCCTCTCAAGTAACGCCCTGTACAGCGACCGAGGGGTAGGAAAAAATTGAGAAAAAAATAATTATTAAATTTATTATTTAATCGATATAAAGTCCGTTACCGTCTAGCTCCCCTAAAGAATTAAACTGGGTGGTTTGAAAACATCTGCCTTACAGAATTTAAACGATTCCTTATTATATTTCAAATTAGCAATTTAAAAATGTTATCTTAAAAAGCAATTTCGTTCCATTCTTCGTTTTTAAAACGAAAAATGGCCTTTCCTTATTTGACTTGAAAAGTGCAGATTTCCACCGTCTTTTATTACATCTTCAAATTTCTTCGGAAATGGTTTTATTTAAATTATATTCTTTTAAACCCGGCTTATCTGGCAAGTGATCCATTAAATTACACAAGTCGGCAAATTTAAATTTTTGTAATGTAACATTGATGAAAATAGGTTTGTCTGAAGTATTTTAGAGTTCTAAATCCGAAAATGACAAGCTAATTACTGTAACACTTACACACAGACGACATATTTCTACAATATAATATAAACATATAAAACATGTGGCATCTATGCAAAAATATTACTGAGGATTGGTTGTTATGTTAATAAAAAATATATTGCACAAGATATGGATACAGCGACAAAAACGTTCACTTTTTCCTTTTGTGGTCTGTAGCATCATCCATTTTTATAAACCAACAGTAGTCGCCCAACATAGATGGGTTCCAGCGTCCCTAGTATCTTGTTTCCATTGTCCTGATGTCCTGGTGAAACCTCACTCCTTGTTCATCGCTTACTGCACCCAAATTTTCCGAGAAAAACTTGAAATTAGAGTGCAAAAAATGTAATGTTTAGAGATATGCGACACCCTAGTAATTCATAGGTTTTCAACAGTTTATCTATGAGTCTTTTATAGTCTTCATCTTTCTTGTTGCACAGAAATCCTTTCACTACACGTACAAAACACGTCCAAGCTGCCAATTCCATTTCATTTAATTGTACTTGAAAACGGAGATTATCTAGGAGCTTCCTTATCTCAGGTCTAATAAATATGCCTTCTTTTAATTTTGCATCACTTAGGTGAGGAATTATTTCTCATAGGTATTGGAAACTACAACCTACTTTGTCCATGGCTTTGACAAAGTTTTTCATTAGTCCAAGCTTAATATGCAGAGGCGGTAGCAGCACCTCTTTTGGGTTAACAAGGGGGGCATATTTAATGTTTGAAGTGCCAGGTTCAAAAGAAGTTCTATGAGGGCACAGCAATACTTTGTAAAACCCCCTTAAAGTCCTAACAATATAACTATCACTTTTAAATCTCCACAGATATCCCACTGATACTGTTCATATTTAACACGATTCAATATAGTTGGTAATTTGTCAATCATTGTCACTGAATTGGCTAAAGGAATGGATGGTTTCTTGTTCCCATTATAAAGCAGGACTGCTTTTAGGCTGTATTTCGACGAATCTATGAATAAACGCCACTCGTTAGGATCATGTTACATATTAAGCTCATTCATTAAACTATCAAGATCACAACAGACACATAGCGACCCTTCCATTTTAAAAAAACTTGATAATTCTTGTCTGTATGCTTTTTTGAAATTCATTCTGTTTTAGTTATGCAAAAGTAGCAATCACTAACATGGTCAGTAGGTTCTCTCCATACCATAGGAACAGCGAACGGCATAGAATTTCTCTTGCAATACATCCACTGCACTAAATTTACGTGACAACTCACACAAGAAACATGAGGAGCCCAACTTTTATCTTGATCCCCAATTTGGCACTTAAAATATAAAAAATAGCCTTTTTTGACTTCCTCAGTTATAAATCTAGCTTGGGACTTTATAATAAAGCGTCCACATATATAACAAAACTTATCGGCTGGATTTTTGCAACATCGACGACTCGAACTTGCCATTTTATATCACAATCGACTTAAACACTTGACTGTACTGTAAACGAGACAGAAACCAACTAAACTGCAGAAAACCATAAAACTCTTAAAGGTTCGTACAATACTGTGAAAATAACCCCTCTGCGGTCTCGTTGTACTTTCCGGTCTTAAGGCAGGCAATTCAAAGATCGCATTATATAAAAGAGAAGCAGGTACTTGAAAAAGTGTTTTAATAACTTCCTAAATGAAACGCAAAATCAGCATTCCCATTGATGTTACAAAAAGTATGTCGATTTGTGTTATTAGATAAAATAATGTAATTTAAAGATATTTTTGACTTTATTTCAGTTTTTAACTGTAAAAAACAAATTTTGAAATAAAGAATAAATAAATGAGAGACACAGCGGAAAAATGCTCCGGAGAACAATGAAACAAGAGAATATTTCTGTTTTTTTTTTTTAAATACTTTGGGGCCCCTTCAGTATTATTAACCCCGGGCCCCTCTTTCTCCCTAATTCGGCACTGTCAGCGCGTAGTTAATTTTCAAGATCTGGAGGCCCTCCTTACAAAATTGTGCTTTCGATTTCAAACACGGAATTATGAGGTAATTCAAACATGCTTTATGTGACGTAAACAAGAGACAAAATTTGGTAAAATGTGGGTTTGCTAAATAATTTATAGGGGTTGTTGGAGTGAATGAATTCCGCCCGAACAACGCACAAAATGCGTGGTCCAAAAACCGAAATTTATGGCCGGAACATCATGTTTTAACTATTTCCGTAATAAAACGAAAATTTTGGTAACTAAATATATTAATCTTCTTTATTATTTATATACGAGGCAAATTGTGGAATATTACGATTAAATAATTGTGAAAATTTAACAAAATAATCTAAACAAAGCAGAAAAAAGCAAGAATAAAAATGCTTGTTGGTTAAGATGAGGATCCCAAACAATCCCAAATTAGCAATCAGAGCCATCTATGTTGCATCAATTTATTAAAAAATATAACGCTTTTTGGCAGGTTAGAAAGAGACGGGAGTGATTCAGCTGATCAATATTTCTTTTCGTGAAGTTTTAGCCGTTAATAATAAAAATTTTTTGTTAATTTATTGATATTTAGATTGTCTGACATGTCGATTGGGGTATCAACAAGTTTCAGGAAGATCCATGACAAAAATTTGAAAATTGTTCATATTTAAAGTTGTTATTATTATTCTTATAACATTATATTTTTTAACGAAATTATTTCATAGCGTTTTCCAATCCTTTAACTTTACGAATCCAGTGTTAGATTAGAAAAAAACTAAGTATATTTGCCTACTGTGTGACTGTGATTAAACCCAGCTCTTAAGCTAAGAAGTCAATTGTCAGATTTGACAGTTGACGGTGTGGCATTTGTACCCATTGACAGGAGACAAAATGCAGTAACCGGTTAAAAGCTAGTCCACAATCGAATATGCGCAAAACGAAATTTGAAACCTATTAAATTTATTTATTAGTAAACGTGCAGAAAAAATTACTAAAATTGTCCTCTATCGGCCACAAAATCCATCATCAACGAAGTTACCTAATTCTGGAAATAAATACTCGAGAACAGAATGACGAGTAGCCAGAAACAATGTTAAAACGTGCCATATCGCAAATTTCGCTCCTCCCGTCCCCTTGCCGGGATAAAAATGGCCCTTTTGGTGCTCTATCGCCAAATAACGTTAATAAATCCCATTGGGAACGTTTATTTCGTCTGAAAAATGCTTTTGTAGCCACCCGTATATGATAAATGTAGCCCGAGTTCGAGAAAATAATGGTCAAGAGGCAGTTAGAAGTCGGTCGACTCGTTACTGCCTTCAGTTTCGAATTGTATGCTTGTTTTTCTTTTCTGTCCGAGGTTTAACAACACCAGAAGAAATAAAAATAAAAAACACAAATTATTATTTCTTAAATTCATGCCTACCGCAACTTTACAATACACGAAAAAAACACTATAGTAAAATTATTATAGTAAAGATAGCATTGTACAGTTTCCTATAAAACGATTATGACGAGACTTGCTCGCATGTGCGATTAAGTAGTGCAGTTTCTCTGTGGTAACAGGTGGCGGGTGGCAGCGGGGCTATGGCGATTTAATATGGAGAAGGCGCACAGTTTGTGTCTGTTCGTGAATCTAGTTAGAAATTCGAGCGTGTATGTTTTAATATTTTAATATTATATATTTATTAAGTTAAAATGAATAGTTGACGGTGGACTATTTAAGAAATAACTTTAGCTCTTTGAGTTTGGAGCAAAAAATTGAAGTGAAGAATGCGGGAACATCTAAACCCGAAATTAATTTAACGCAGACCACAAAGGGTAAATCTAGGGACGTTATTAGAAAGTTTAAAAATGAAATATATGAAAACAAATTTATAGAGGGTATTCCAAACTTAATGAGGCTGTTATTGATCAATTTTCTATAATTAAGAACCGAAGAATGGACTTTACGTTTAAGCACTATTGTGTAGGGTCGATAAATGTTGTGCATTTCGATAAGTGATACTCGATATGATTTTAAACCATTTTATTTAAGGATTTAAACTAAAAAACACTGAAAATATGAAGAATGCCAACTTGTCAGTCTCGTGGCTCGATTCGTTCTCGTCATAAAACAGTTAACTATTGTTCTCGTCTTGGTTGCGCCTAATGACGTAGCCTGTAGATGGCGTAGTGGTATTATACATCATTCGGTTCTCTTGATAACTCGTAGATGGCGGTAGTAGTATTGGACATCATTCGGTTTCCTTGATGGCTCGTAGATGGCTTTAGTAGTATTAGTAGTGGACTGTATAAATATTGTTACGAGGGTTGCATGCGACGACGTTAAGATCCGACAGCTATACACACTAAGAAAACCGTTCTTATTTTCCAAAAGTTGTATTTCCTTGTGTAAGTTAAAAAATAAATAAAAAGATGTTTTACCTAACGCATTTTCTTCTTACTTCTTTTCTTTCTACATTTAAAACGCCTAGAAAGTAATTGTTTGGTCGTTACACAAAAATAAAATTTTAAAAATAATTTCACCATCCTTGTGAACCCCCTCTATCATAGGTCACGAGCCACTGCTCGACTATCAGTATTCGATTATTAAAATCATCGGTTTTTATTGTATTTTAAGTATTTTTTGTTGTAAAAATTACCAAATTTAAATGACGTGTAGTTATGCATTTCAAAATTTGTTGCGAAATTGCGATTTATTCTTATTTGAGTATTTAAATTAAGTGCTTCTTTTTTTGCGTGCAAAGTAAATAATTAATTTTTTTCCTCATAAAAGTTAATTTATTAGGGGAAAGGCCTATCGGCGTGAACTTCTCACTATAAACACTACGGTTTTTATTTAAGCCATTTTGCGTCGTAAAAACTTCATGAGGCTTGGCGTGAAACAAAAAGCAAAGCGTGTGACTTAACGACAGCTTCTTCATCGATGGGCTGTTCTTCTCGAAGTGAGAATTTTAGAATGTGGATTTTAAACGTTGGCTGAAGGCCTAACAAATTTGCCGAGCATGTTTGCGAATAAATGGATCTTTTTAACGCATTTTCGGTATTTGAAGCTAGAGATGATACTTATCGCACTGAGCGAAATCTCGAATTGATATAACTGAAATATGAGTTGTTCTAGAATCTAGACCGAAGCGTGTTGCTAATAGGGGACAGCCCAGACCTTTGAATTACGGCAACCAAATCGAAGAAATTGCATCAACTCACTATTCATAAGTTGTGATAGCACAGAAGATGGGTTATTTTATGCGTTGGAATAGCTCACGTCCCACCGTCTTAAATTATTGATGGGCTACCGTAGCTACCAGTATGTGAATTGTGATGCGTTACTAGTCGGGCTAGATTAATTCATGATTCGCCCTATCAAAACTTGACATTTAAGTTGTTCTAGCTTACGATGGTGGCTGGAATAACTCACTCTTTGGGCTACCAGAGTCCAAATTTTGGACTACCAGTACCTAAATTGTAGACTATCGGAACTCAAGATATTTCTTTGATTTAACGCCTGCATATTGTGGACTTCAATTGCCTTTTGTTTTTTCAAGATATCACATTTTTGTTGTATATTTAAAAAAAATAATCAAATGAACTATAGACAGGAGAGCATACTACGGCTAAGAAACCATGCGGACGAAGTGACGATTGCTTATAAATAATAAGGCTCCATTCCAATAATAACAATTTGTTTGCATCTCCCTCCTGTTCCTCCATTTTACGCTAACTGACCAAAATTATGCAAAACACAAATTTTCATGCACGGAAAACAAAGATGAAAAATCCCTCAAACGGCGCAACGGCCAACAGGTGTCTATACGCGCGATCGAAGGAGAATTGACGAATAACAATGGAATGAACCGCGCCAAATCTGCACGAGCACGAATTCGGAACTTTCCGTGACCTTACGATCTTGCGTTTTACCTTCGATATGGGGTTTTGGAGCACGTTTCCTGAATTATTCCAACTCAAAATAATATACACATGGTAATGAGTTAAAATAATGTACGTCCGGTTTAAAACGACACTTTATAATCAATTAGTAAGTTTTCCCAACCCAGAAACTGAATTCAGGTAACTCATAAAATAGTTACAAGATGAGGAATTGTGGTGATCCCAAATATGTTTAAAATGTTGATAAAAAATCACTTACTGGGTTGAGGCGAACCAAAAGAACCTGAATTACTGTAGCATTTTTAAATAATTTGTGATAATTCGTAGGCTCAGTTAGAACAACATAGAGAGGTGGGTTGAGGTAGCTCCAATTTTGTAACCCACGACACTGGTAAATGCATTTTTGTCAGTGCGGATGCGGCTTTTAACAATCTGGGAAAAAACGCCGGAAAAACTCGTACGGTTTAGCTGATAATGTCCCTCGATGTGACAATTTGTCAGCGGGGGAAAATGTTTTCTGGAATTTTTTATTTTATATCTTTTCTCACGAGAAGGACAAAAACACGGTGGATGTTACAAATTGATTCCCATATACCATATTATTAAGTTTTAGATAATAATAACGTTTGATTTATTGCTTTTTTTCCTCAATTTTTTCCTCTTCGTTTGCCTGTTTGGGCGTGATAGTCCCAAGGGGACCTTGAGTTCCAAGTTCGTATCGCCCACAATTCGCGCCACCTAATCTTTTTATAACAAATGTCCCCTTTTATATAAAAAATAAAATAAATAACCCTACCCTCTTAACGTCCGATTTCTCATATTCTGCTCGAGGATCCAGTTGTCACTGCGTCATTACCTTTATAGATAGCTCGGAACCCTAGTTGTACTCCATAACTAACGCTTGGTAACGTTCACGATAGGTATAAATAATAGGGGGCAATAGTCAGTGTGTTCTTGTTATTATTTTATCGAGTGGTGTTCAGTGGCGGCTCGTGACCTATGATGGAGGGGGTTCACAAGTATGGTGAAATTATTTTAAAAATTTTATTTTTGTGTAACGACCAAACAATTACTTTCTAGGCGTTTTAAATGTAGCAAGAAAAAGTAATAAGAAAATGCGTTAGGTAAAACATATTTTTATTTATTTTTTAATTTTACACAAAGAAATACAACGTTTGGAAATTCTTAGTGTGTATAGTTGTCGGATCATAACGTCGTCGCATGCAACCCTTGTAACAATATTTATACAGTCCACTACTAATACTATTAAAGCCATCTACGAGCTATCAAGAAACCCGAATGATGTCCAATACCACTACGCCATCTACGGCTACGTCATTAGGCGCAACCAATACGAGAACAATAGTTAACTGTTTTATGACGAGAACGAATCGAGCCATGAGACTGACAAGTTGGCATTCTTCATATTTTCAGTGTTTTTTTAGTTTAAATCCTTAAATAAAATGGTTTAAAATCATATCGAGTATCATTTATTGAAATGCACAACATTTATCGACCCTACACAATAGTGCTTAAAAATAAAGTCCATTCTTCGGTTCTTAATTGTAGAAAATTGATCAATAACAGCCTCATTAAGTTTGGAATACCCTCTATAAATTTTTCTTCGTATATTTAATTTTTAAACTTTCTAATAAAGTCTTTAGATTTACCCTTTGTGGTCTGCGTTAAATTAATTTCGGGTTTAGGTGTTCCCGCATTCTTCACTTCAATTTTTCGCTCCAAACTCAAAGAGCTAAAGTTATTTCTTAAATAGTCCACCGTCAACTATTCATTTTAACTTAATAAATACTAAAATATTAAAACATTTACGCTCGAATTTCTAACTAGATGCACGAACAGACAACAGCGCGGGGCACACAAAAACTGTGCGCCTTTTCCATGTTAAATCGCCATAGCCCCGCTATCCCCCGCTGCAACCCGCCACCTGTTACTACAGAGAAACTGCACTACTTAATCGCACGTGCGAGGCACGGTTGCCGGATCTATACAGTTTGGTTTGACGGGATGATAAATTATTAGGGAGGGTCGGACTTTTTTAGATTGATGGTACGATAAAATATTAGGGAGGGTCGGACTTTATACGATAAATAATATTCAATGAATATAAATTAATATTTTTTATTCGTTTTGTTTTGGGGGTGCACGTGCGCATGTGCTCCTGTGGAAGAACCGCCACTGGCGATGTAGTATAAGAGGGTAAATGGTAACGTTTGAGAAAGAATTAAACAATTGATCAGAAAAAGTACAGATCCTCTCTCCTAGGGCGCAGGTAAAATGGTAACATCATTTTAAAAAACTCATATTAGTGTCGATCTAATCGGATCACCACAATAATATTGGCTGTGTAAACACACAATCCCCTCGTTTAAAATAAGAGTTAACATCTAAGAACCAGTGGATGGCTGTAATATATTGATTCGACACTTCTAAATAACACCGACCCCCGATCTAAATCGGCTCCTTATCCCCCCTCATCCCGAGGAAACATTCAAGAAGGTAGAAATAATGGCTCTTGCAGGAGGCGTAAAATAAATGTCCCCAACCAACCCTCATCTAACCCGGGCCACTTTATATGGGACTATCAAAAGTTGCGGCTAATGCCCCCTCGTCGAAGGAATTCCGGCTGTGACTTTTCAGGGAAAAGGTGAAAAATTGGGGAAATGTCATTCGGGAAAATCCGGTGAACTTTTAAAAAACTTCTTGCTAGGAACGTAGACCACGTAAAGGCAACGTAGTTACGTGGAATGACTAAATCAAGCGGGGGGGACGATGTCCTAACCACCTGAACTTCTTTTATAATCAAACACAAGCTGGACATCGGCCAGGACAATAGGCCAACGGAAATGCCATTCGCGATTCATTTTCGCTAGAAAATTAAAAATAAATAAGATTTTCTACATCGATGCGTTGTCAGCTTTTCAATTTTAAGCCTTTCACAAAGTCTTATTTATTGTTATGTGTTTGCGGCCGTTAAAGCCTTTAACTTGTCAGAAACGGACCTGAGTTCAGTAAATATTATTTTCCAACGGGGTTGCCAGTAGTGTTGTGATCGCTCGAGCGAAAAACCGCTTGATCACTCGATTATTGAAATAACCGACATCGATCGATTATTAAAAGAAGCGCTCCAGTTATCTATTCAGGCGAAAACCGTCGCTCGTCACTTATTATCTTTCACTCGATACCCGAGCTTCACTTGACGCCGGCGGAAATGTACCGCTGTAGTGTGATCGAGTTAAAAATCTGCTCGTATATTCGAACAGTTTTTCGCTCGGTAGGAAATACTCTAGATTCAGGAGAAAAACCGAAAAATATCGCCTGGCACTTGATACACGACCTTCGGTCTACGCGCCGCGCCATCCGATTGGCGATGTTCGAGTTTTACGCTGAGCAGGTACACGACAAAGTCTTTCTTAAAGGCACATGAACGAGAAGGTGCATCTAGAAAAGTATGCGAAATCCCTTAGCGGAGTCATCGCGACATGGGTTTTGCTAGCCAGCGGCGTAGTTTAGGACAGTTTAGGTCTCCGATTGTAAATAATAAAAAATTAAAGGATATAATTTTTTAATTTTTATTTACTATAAACTCGAGAAAACTTCTCAAAAATAACATATAATAGAAATCGTAAATAAAAATAACAAAACGAACAAAATGGTTATCAAAATATATAGAAAAATTCGTTGGTAATCTATAGTAAACATTTTTGAATCTAAACAGGAACATTTTATTATTAAACTCAAGAAGACTTCTTAAAAATAACATACATTATAGAAAATGTTAATGGAAAATAAGAAAACGAGCAAAATAGTTAACAAAACATAGGTATCGACAAATTTTTTGGTAACCGAAAGTAAACATTCTTAAATTTAAACAGGAACTTTTAGGTGACTATAAACATGAATTTAAAAAAATAATCACCTATTTTCTTATTTTGCCAGTCGCGTAACTAAGCCTAAATTTTTGAAGGGCACACAGTGGGCACCTGATAATTTTAAGTCGAAGAATTTGACAAGCCATTTTAAATATCTACTTATTTCATGCTCGTAAATTGAGAAAGATGTGACGAAAAATAACTCTCGGTAATAGTTTTTGTTTTAAAAAAGCACAAGAATAAACCCGAACAATAAATACATATTTGGGTGATTTTTTGCAGTTTCTTGTTTGGTATCGAGACATGTGGTAAAAAATCATTATTCACAAATAAATAAATTTCGGAATTTTTTTATTGGTGGCTACTACAATTTTTTAGCTAAACCTGTGCCCGCCCGTAGTTGCGTGCCTGCTAAATACCCTACCTGATCACATGTAAACGGCTAGGCTGCCGGTCGAGCAGTCGGTGACGTCATCGCTTGGTGAATGGGAATTTCAAGCGATTCACTCGATTATTAAAATCGCTCGAGTATCAAGTACTCGATTATTAAAATCATCGGTTTTTCCCAACACTAGTTGCCAGATTAAGGAGAATATCTCCTGATATAGGGAGGTTACTGTAAATCTAAGGAAGAAATATGACCTTGGCTACTAACCAGTGGTCACTGGTTAGGTAAGAATGTGGAAATATCCTGTCCGGTAATAGGTAAGGTAAGGTAATAAAAGTTATTTAATCAAGGAAAAGACACGTGGCAACCTTGCTTTTCTTTAATAATGGAGCCCTTACGTGTTATATTTATGACGCGACTTGACGTCGCGATAAATTTTTCGATTTTCGTGGCAAAAGGCCTCTGCTTAATGGGTAAATGGATAAATAATATACTGCCTTAGAGGAAATAGAGCCATATATGTACCGTCCAAAAAGGAAGAGGGTATAGACATTTACATGATAGGCGGTATATTACTTTTTAAGGATAGCCTTAGCAAAAAAATATATTTTGAAGAGATCACGATCGTGATCGGGAAAATTTAAGTCGCAATAGTCACCTCTGTCATTCGTGTCACTTGTCATCTACCAAAAAAAAAATTACAAATATGATGAACCATCCAAAAATGTAAAAGAAATTGTCTGGGAAACTTTTCAGTTCATTCAGTTATATTCCAATTGACATCTCTTTAACTATAAAGATTGTAAGAATATTTCTTACAGTAAATATTTACTCTTCTAGTTCCAAAACACTATCGAAATTTACTGCCGTGCCAACGTCATGGCCGTATCGATCAATTATCACGTTCTTTTAGTTAGGGCTCTGTGATTGTTCACAGTTCCCGTCCTTGGACACTCATTTTGCATAGGCATGCCAAATTTTGGTCAAATCGGTTCGGTAGTTTAGGAATTATCCTGGGGAGAGGCACCCTTTTATTCACTTTTTGATGGGTTTTAATTTTGATACTGAACAAATAGTATCACAAAAATCCCGTATCTACATCAGTATTATCAACAGAACTGTAACCATCTTTCCATGTGTTGTCATTTTCCCTTTTGGCTTTACGATTATTAAATTTTTATATTTGATTTTGACGATTTTCCTTAGTAAAATAAGTTTTCCGTATACACAATATTCAGTTTTAGAGCTTCGAAACCTCAACGCGTCAGAATTGTCAGAAACCGGCAACAATAAATATTATTTTACGAATAGAATAGCGTTGCGCTCCTTTTTCAACGGCTTGTCTTGACGTGTCGATGAATTTCACGATTTTCCATACCAACTGGCAGTGGCACATTGAGGGAAAACATAAATAATCAAGTTTTCGTGAACGTATACACTGTTGGGCCGTGGAAAGAATGTGACAGTAATATCAAAGACCTGTTGTTTTTAACGTATTTTTGTATGTTAATGACGTCCATGCTTATTTGGTCTTCATAATCTCGATTTGTTTGATGCTGTTACAGATAGACGAGGAACAAGAAGTAAAGTATCACCTTAATAACGAAACAACTTATGGACACCGTCATTTCGAGAAAATCCATTCGCCGCTCTGAGCGGAATTAAGAGGGCAAGGTCAGCCGAGCAACCTGTCTTCGATGTTCTAGGCTGTCGAGGTTCTTCGTCAGCTCGTGGTCTCCAATCAGACGAATGGCCCTCCTTTCGTTGGAATCCAGTAGCCGAAGAGTATGTTTGGGTGTAGAGCTCCTGACATGAGAGCAGTACTCTAATGATGGTCTAATCTGGGCCTTGTATAGTGTCAGAAGTTGTTGAGGTGTGTCAACTTTCTGGTTCTAAAGAAGAGAAGTTTCTGAGAAGCTATCTTGGCGATTGCCACAACGTGGTTATGCCAAGACATATTTCCTCCTAGATTGACGCCCAGCAAACTAATAGATGAAGCCAGCGGGATTGCGTGTCCCTCCGTGACTATATCCGGTTCTGTAATGTTAACCTTTTTAGAGAAAACTGCTGCCTGGGTTTTTTAGCGTTAAATTCGACTTGGTTACTGTCACCCCAAGCCAAAATTTCTTCCAGGTCTTTGTTGAGGCGTGATACTTCATGCCGTCTGCGAAGATGTGCGTTGGCAGCCGATGTTTGTGCAGATGAGATAAGTGTGCTATCATCAGCAAAACTAAATATCGGATTTTCCGTTTTCACTAGAAGGTCCTTAATGTAGAGTAAGAAGAAAGTGGGAGACAATGTGGACCCTTGAGGAACACCGGCATTGATGGTGAATGTGTCTGAGAGAAATCCGTCAATCGCCACTTGCAGAGAGCGGTCCTTAAGAAAGCTAGGCAACCATGCACAGAATCGACTGGGCAAACCATAGGATCGCAGTTTACTTAGAAGCCCCTCATGCCAAACACGATCAAAAGCTTTAGAAATATCCAGTGCAACAGCCCGAGACTCCCCATGATGTTCGATTGCGTTGTTCCAAAGATGGGTGACATAGGCTAGAAGATCTCCAGTTGATCTGGACTTCCGAAAACCATATTGATGATCGCTGATAATGTTGAAGCCTTCCAGGTACTTTAGAAGATGTTGGTTAATAGCTTTCTCCATTACTTTTGATAACTGAAAGCAATGCGACTGGTCGATAGTTGTTAGGCAGGGTTTTCTTGCCTTTCTTTGGTATAGGCTGGACTCGCGTGGTCTGCCAGCATGATCGTTTAGTCTCCCGACAGCGAACAACAAGATTTTTAGATTCTTTTCGTTGAATCTTGAGGTGTTTTAGGATCTGTACGTACTGGCAGCAGTAATTTCCGCCGTTATAACTAGGAAAGTTACTTCTAAATCTCGTTTGCACAAATTATAACTTTCCGTTAATAAAGTTTAATGTTGTTCTGTTAATACCCCGACTCTACAAACTATAACTTTGATTTTACTAAGTTCTGGGGATATTTATTTTTAGAATAATTAGGCATTTCGGATTTTATGTTTAATAAGCTTGTTAAAAGCGGTTTTAAATAAAGTTGCTGCCTTTTGAAGTAAAATTTACGTTACTAAATATAAGAGATCGGAATTAAATTGTGTTTTATTTTGAGCCAATCGCTGAGGAAATGAGGCGTGACTGACAGACACACACTGGCACTGATCAAGAGAATTTGTATCGAATACGTATTTTTTCTTTGGGAGAATCGGTATGTTTTCACTTTAATCAGTATTACTTTTCCTAAAACAATTTTTAAACAGGAATTTTAGATTCAGACAACGTTTTTTCTGTATTTTTCCCGATTTATCAGGTTCCTCAAAGAATATAAAACTTCGCAGCGCTGCAGGGATTCGCCGAGTAGGAATAGAGATTTAGCACGTTCTTACATTATTCATGCTATTTGTTTTCGTGTATTTTTAGGGGAAAAATAAGTAGAATAAAATGGCTGGTCCCAGGGTGAAGAGTTACATTATTTCTCTCTGTTCTCCTTCATAAATTATAAAAGGTAGATATTTACCAATAATATACAGGGTGGCCCATCGAAAACAGTCCAGCAAGGTTTATTTACGGCTGTGTACGTGAAAATTTAAAAAAAACTCGGACCCGTAAACTTGTGATTTCAGGGGGACACGTTTCACTATTAATTTCATTCCTGTAACCTCAACCCCCCTAGCGGGGGCGGCTACTGCCCTTGTTTTTTCAAATGGGAATGGGTATGTTGTGATACATCTTTCTAAAAGGCATTAAGTTCTCTTTAAAATGGCGCTTTGTTTTGTAAATTTGAGCTACGCGCCGCCGAAAAATTGCATTTTAAAAAATGTAATTTTATTGAGTAATACTTACATGTTTATCTTATTAAATGTTGAAAATGTCCGCCATTCATCTCCATACAATAGTACAACAACTGTTCAAAGTGTTCTCGGACATTGTGAAGGACATCTGGTGTAATTTGTTGACATTCATTAGTAATGCGGTTCCGTAATCTTCTAAGGATTCAGGTTGGGTGGCATAAATTTTGGATTTTAGATGTCCTCACAAAAATAAATCAAGGGGAGATAAATCGGGCGATCTCGCGGGCCATTCAATAGCACCCCTCCTCCCAATCCATCTACCAGGAAACGTTTCATCCAGAAAGTGGCGTACGGGTAATGCGGAGCCTCGTCTTGTTGAAATATTGGATTTTCTTCCTGGTAACGTTGGTCGTTTTCCATAATTTCATCAGCGCTGGGTTGACAGCATTATCCAACTAGTTTAAATAAGATCCTTTTTTTATTTGCCACTCAACCAGCTTGTCGAAATTTTGCCACTAATTCTAGGATATAACCATGATGTACGTGTCTATCTGGATGTCTATCATTAAACAAAGTTGCCGTTACTCTTGCACATTGATTGTTTATAAAATACAATTCAATAATTTCCACTCTCTCCTCAATCGAATAAACCATTTTTTATGTCACGATTAAATCAAAAGAAAATAATAGCGCAGAAATAACGTATGTAGACCTGGATCAACCACTTTACTGAAGATAAAGTTGAATTGACTGATACTTATTACTTTAAAAAAAAATTGTTTACGCACAAACCTGTGTACTTGATAAGAGGTGCAGTGAAATGTTTCAAATTCCGTTGCTCGGCGGCGCGTAGCTCAAATTTACAAAACGAAGCGCCATTTTAAAGAGAATTTAATGCCCTTTAAAAAGATGTGTCACAACATACCCATTCCCATTTGAAATAACAAGGGCAGTAGCCGCCCCCGCTAGGGGGGTTGACGTTACAGGGATGAAATTAATAGTGAAACGTGTCCCCCTGAAAACACAAGTTTACGGGTCCGAGGTTTTTTTTAAATTTTCACGTACACAGCCGTAAACCTTGCTGGACTGTTTTCGATGGGCCACCCTGTATATACAGAGTGTCCCAGCTGGAAACACCTGGATCTATATATGAAAAACTATACACAGAAAAATTTTGAAAATTAGACAGAATTGTAATATTGAAGGGGGCAACTCGGCTAAAATATTTTCAACATGGCGACACTTCCGGTTATACCGGAAGTCGGTGTCAACTTGCTTATTTTAAGTGGAGCTTCCTATATATTATTATATTTTGCGATTCTACCCAAGATTATAGGCAAATTTCATATATCATGTCCTATACCTAAGTATATGCGTGTTTGACATATTTAAGTTGTATGTCAAAAAATGACGTTTGCAAACCTTAAAATAATTATTAATTTTTCCTATAATGAAGCCTTTATTGTTTAATTTGGGTTCGATGAGTTCCTGTTGAAATTTGCAGGAAAACAGCTGTCCCAGCGGGGACTTAACTCGCACCGAACTGCCTTCTTATTGCCGTTCATTAATAAGCAGTGTCCTCAAAGCCTCTAATACCAGTTCATCACGAAAGTCGATGTTTTCGAGCAAAAAAACAAATAAATCGTCAGTTGTTTTCCCCCAACATTTATTATTTTTCCTAAAATCAAATAGAATTGAATTTCACGACCACGCGGGGGCGAAATTAAATTGATATTCCCGGAAAGAAAACAAACAGAATTTTTCTTCAGGTAAACAAAATCATTATTCGGCTTAGAAGTATTGTTGACTTTCTATTGGCATAAAAGGTTATGAGAAGAGGATGTGAAATAAGAAGAAAAAGAGAAGGATAAATACTTAATACCAATTTCGTTCTATACTTTTTCGAAAAAGAATTTTCCATTAACGAAAATTTAAAATTACAAATAGAACTACCATTTTAATAGACTTTGCGTTTCTAATCCGCATTCCATCAAAACAATTTTTAAAATCCGAATACTGGAAATCGGAAGTGTCAGCCATTACTGTCGACGCTATCGCGTACTGCTAATAACTGGCCTTTCAACCATTATTTTTTTAAATTGGACGCTAAATCGCGTCTCATTTGTCAGCCGCGAATTTTAAAAACTGTAATTTAAAAAAAATCATGGCTTATAAATTGGGTAATTTAGGTACCTGTATGTATATGTACAGGGTGTTATGGAAATTACGTATTATATTTAAATCGGCAATTCCTGAGATAAAGACAAATTGAAGAAAAATACCCATAAATGGCGCTTTCAATTCATTCAGCGGTAAAAGTGACTTGACTAGAAAAACACCTGTGTGGCACTGCGATATATGTAAGCAATCAAGGAATTCTGGCCGGTCTTGTCATATGTACACCTTAAACTCTTTAGACAAAATAAAATAATTTAAACACTTTTTGTACAATTAATTGAAGAACATTTACGACGGACTATGTTTCAAACAACCCGATAAAACATATGGAATAGTAATAGCCACGTACGTCACTAGGTCAAGTGCCAATGACCTCTTGACGCCTTACATCGTCTGAGCGAAGTAGTTTCATATAGTGCCGCACGCTTGCGGTCTGTTAGTTGAAGACCAACCAGCGGCCGGATACGTTATGTCTCGTCGATCACCAACACACTCTCGGCAATCCGCTCTGTTTTTCGGTTTACGCGTGTATCTTGCCCGTCCATAAATAATGTTTGAATATTGTTTTTATTGACGCGTTTCTTCTGGACGTCCAATTTCGTCGCGTGTAATAAAATCTAATAATCTGTAGTATAATCTGTATTATTGTATTTTCAAAAGCTAGCTATCGGTTCTGTTTCACTATTACTGTGTGTACATAAAGTGTTTCCAGGAGTGTTCCCATGAAAATGAAAAAAAACTGATTGTGTTTGTGCCTGGATTTCCTCGCTCTTTAGGTATAAAGATAAATACATACATACAGAAAATAATTTATTTTATATGGGATTTCAGTTTTACACACAAGTTTGGCAACATTGCCATTGGCTCTGGGTGAAACGTTGTACAGTAACGCGGACTGACCTGTGAGTAAGAGTGTTTGTTCCCCACTTTTAAAACGGTAACGGTATGTATAATACGTCATTTCCATAACACCCCGTATATCTATTTACATCAATAAAATTGTCAGTAAATAAAAGTATTTTTTATCGGCTACGAATGTTCCGTTTTTGTCGGCAGCGAAATATCGTTTTTATTTGACATGGATCTTCTATACTTTTTCCCCTTCGGGTAATACCGTTATTATCTTCAGAACAAACAAGCAAAAAATGGCCGACTTGTTTGTCCCAAATATTTATTATTGCCTCAAAATCTGAATTTTACGACAGTTCAAACATCGAGCTTAACAAAATCGATCTTCATAACAATAACAAGTCAAACACAAGTTTTCGTTGTTATCCACACTCGGTATTTTATTCGGTACAGACGTGACAAGAAAAAAGTGCCATCTACTCACTATTTTATAAAATTTCAGTTAAACTGAGACTTATGGTTTCTAGGTTATTATCTAAAGAACAGCATTATCGCGTCGAGTTCTCTTTTAGTAGACTGATTAGAGGTTCACAGCTAGACAGGGTGACACCATTTCCTTTCCCATTTGCAGGGCCAAAATCACCTCTTCAAAATGTAGATGAAGAAGTCCATTTTTGCACAGCGATTTTTTGGAAATTGTTACGCAAAAAATAATAAATTATGGAAAGAAATTTAAACGGCACGACCTTTAAAATGATGTGCGACATGATCCCCTTTCCACTTAAGATTTTAAGGGTAACATCTACCACTCACTGGGGTTCTACCACGAAGGCTGGGATTAACCTTGGACGACAAACTGACATGGAACCAGCAATTAAATAAAAACCTAAACAAAGCAAAAATGTGCCTAATGCGGTGCAGGAGTTTGGTTGGGAGAACCTGGGGACTCAAGCCCCAGATGTTGCAATGGCTCTATGTCACAGTTATCAGACCCCTGATATCATATTGATCTGTAGTCTGGTAGACAAAAACACAGCAGATTACGACGGCAAACAAACATAATAGTTTGCAGAGGCTGGCCTGCCTGTGTATCAGTGGGGTGATGAAAAGTACCCCCACGGCAGCAATGGAAGTCATACTGGGACTAATACCCCTAGACATCCACATCAGAATGGAGGCTAGTTGCAGCGCCTCAAGGATGATCACAAATGAGGAATGGATACAACACCCCGTAAAAATTGAACATACAAGAGCCACGGATCTAATCAACGATGAGCTCTTGGATATGCAAACTGATCGTATGAAAGCAACATTCGATTTCACAAAGCCTTTCAAGATTGACTGGAACTTTGATAAATAGACAAACAAGATTTACATCCTATCGGACAACCAAGCTGCTCTTAAGGCTCTGAACTCCAATCGGTTTACTTCAAAACTTGCACTGGAGTGCCATATCAACTTAAAAGTACTGGCGGCCAGGTGGAACAAGGTGGAACTCTTCTGGGTCCCTGGTCACTCCGGGATATTAGGAAATGAAAAAGCGGATGAACTAGCGAGAGCCGGATCTGCTCAAAGTCTCAGGGGCCCCGAACCGGCCTTTGGAAGATCAAAACAGGCAACCAAAACAACATTAGATAGATGGTCGAAAAAAACAACACCTATCTCAATGGCAAGAGTTACCTGGTCAAATACACGCACGGGCCGTAATTGGAAAACCATCGAAAATACTATCGAATGGGATGCTAATCCTGACGCGGCCCCAGTTGAAACAAGTGATGGGTCTGCTAACAGGCCACTGCCACTTGCGAAAACACCTTCAACGGATAGGGATAAACAACGGATCCATTCAATGTAGACTCTGCGGGCAAGAGAATGAAACCGCCTCAAGCATAATATACCGCTGCGTATCGCTGTCTCGTAGAGGACAAAATATCTTCGGGAACATACAACGTGGTGACAACCTCCCACATGCCAAGCTTGGTAGAAGGTTACTGGACCTCATAGAAGAATAGAACGAATATCTTCTAACAAGATCGGGGTACACAATAAGCCGAAAGGCTGCAGTGATTTGAAGTTCGGGCCTTTAAACCGACCCCCGCCTTTAACCAATCAACCAACCAACCACCACGAAGCCTGCAAATATAAGTTGTGATCATAGGAATATGTCAAAATGAAACCATCTGATTGGCTATACAGGGTGCTGATAAAGTCTGGAATAATCGATTTTTCTTGAAAACGCAAAACTTTTTCGAAAAACGCTCGTACCCGTCGATTTTATTTTATTCTTTGAAATTTTTTGGCGTTCTTCAATATTATACCGGATGCGCCAAAAACGCTAGGCAAGTGTCAACTTCACTTTTTCAAATAGAACACCCCTTTTTTTCTCCAATATTCAGATTCCTCTCTAAACTCTAGACAAGTTTCATATAACATATTGTATGGCTAAAGTCAACAGGAATTGAAATACAGGGCCCACAATAAAAATCAAGGTATAATTTTAAGGTCTAGGTATTTACCTTCTTACCGGTTTCTACATAATAACTTAGTTACGTAAATGTCAAAACATTTAATATTTACTCCAAAGTTGTCACTTTTACCCATAAAAATGTTTCTAACGGAAGCTGAGAGAATCGAAATATTAATAATAGTAGGATGTGGAGATCGAAAGAGAACACATAAATCAGGCAACTGTTTCCAAAATTGTTAAGAAGTATAATGAAGTTGGTCACGTTAAGGATAAACCTAGAAGTGGACGACCTAAAATTTCCGACGATGTCAAACTTGATATTCTAGTTTCGTTGGAAGAGAGACCACATTCGAGCACAAGAAGCATTTCTCAAAATGTTCAAAATATCCACGATTCAACGGTGGCAAAGTTCCTGAAAAAGGAAAAATGGCATGCATATAAATGTCAAGGAGTACAGGAACTTTTGGAAGGCGACCCTGACAGAAGGAATGAGTTCTGCGAAATTCTCATGGATAATTACTTGATTAACGATGCATTATTTCCGAGTAACATAATTTTTTCCGATGAGGCTACTTTTTTCTTGGATGGCATGGTAAATCGTCAAAATTGCCGGTATTGGTCCAGCGAAAATCCCCATTGGTTCCGAGAAATTCATACCCAGCGGCCGAGAAAAATTAATGTATGGGCAGGAATAATTCGGGATACTGTTATAGGACCCTATTTTTTTGAGGAAAATTTGACTGGCCAAAGATATTTGCAGTTTCTTGAAGAAGACCTCGCTCCAGCGTTGATTGCCCTATTTTCCGATCGGAACATTCCTGACTCACATGATACAACTATGTGGTTTCAGCAGGATGGTGCACCAGCCCACTATTCGGTCGAAGTCCGTAGATACCTGAATTAGTTATTTGATCATCATTGGATAGGTCGACGGGGTGAAATAGAGTGGCCTGCGAGGTCCCCCGACTTAACGCCATTGGACTTCTTTCTGTGGGGCTATATTAAGGAAAGGGTTTACAAAAATAAACCAGAAGATATTGATGTTCTCAAAACGCGTATAACAACAACCATAAGACAAATTACCCCAGAAATTGTACATAATGTACAATTAGAATTTGTTTAGAGATTGGGACATTGTAGAGCCGTAAATGGACACCATTTTCAACACTTACTCAAATAATTTTTTAGATTGTTCACTGTATTACCAATTTCCTGTTAGAATTTTTTTTCTAGCCTAAGTATTTGTCATGGAAAACAAGCTTTAAAATTATACCTTGATTTTTATTGTGGGCCCTGTATTTCAATTACTGTTGACTTTAGCCATACAATATGTTATATGAACCTTGTCTAGAGTTTAGAGAGGAATCTGAATATTGGAGAAAAAAAAGGGGTGTTCTATTTGAAAAAGTGAAGTTGACACTTGCCTAGCGTTTTTGGCGCATCCGGTATAATATTGAAGAACGCCAAAAAATTTCGAAGAATAAAATAAAATCGACGGGTACGAGCGTTTTTCGAAAAAGTTTTGCGTTTTCAAGAAAAATCGATTATTCCGGACTTTATCAGCACCCTGTATAATAAACAGGCATACAATATTCCAATTAACATGCTGCCTCGGTATAAATCCGGTTGCTTAATATAGATAATGCCAAAATGAAAATGTGATATTGGGAATCTTACCTTAATATTTTCGAAGCCAGAATTGAAAAGTGGATCATCGGCCTGCCATTCTAGGTCTTGAATAATACCGCACCTGAAATTAAAAATTATACAATCATAAACGTAATTATTATGTCACTAGCGCTGAAAAACATATTGTCGGACGATTAAGTTAAGTCCAAGATGGGCTGGAATCCATCGAGAACTGTAAATAATCTTTTTCTAGTCTGTATCTATGGAGGATCCTTTTCGGTGTGGAAATATTTTCTCTCGTTTCCTTGTCATGTACTTAATAGAGTTATTAGCAGTAAAAGACCGCCAATTATACAAATTCTTTTCAAGACGGCGAAACAAATTAACCGCTTCTCTTCTAATTTCCTTAATGAAATCACTTTAAAGTCCAAATTAGTGCAGTTTACATTTAAAAGCCTTAATTTAACAGAGGACTGACAATGGGGCGCGGTATCAACTTTATAGGCAAAAAACTTCGTAACAATATTCTGTTCTAATGGTGTCGTTTCGCTGGCGTGTCTCCGACTTATTCTATACTACATTTAACCCCTTTTATTAAAACTTATTCGGAAGGAAAAGGGACTCCTCGTTAACGAAGATAAAAAGTTTAATTAAAAAACAGGAAGTGAAGCTTTAATTTGGTGGGGGCCCCGATTTTGGGACTTTCTTTATTATGCAGTTATATATAGTAGAGCTTAATGGGGGGGTTGTTAAAGAGCCGCAGACGGACAAGGAAGGGAAGACAGTTCTTTTAAAAGCATGCATTGTGGGCTTGGATTCTGATCGTTTGCTCAATCGGCTGTTTACATTTGACTTGTTGTTAGTATCGATTCGTTTTGTTTTCTTTACTTTTCACATGATTTGGTTAAACTTGCTTCCCATTATTCTTTAAATATCGATTCCCACACGACAGACCAGCTCAAAACAGGAAATACAACTTTTGGAAAATAGGAAATGTTTTCTTAGTGTGTATAGCTGTCGGATCTTAACGTCGTCGCATGCAACCCTCGTAACAATATTTATACAGTCCACTACTAATACTACTAAAGCCATCTACGAGCTATCAAGAAAACCGAATGATGTCCAATACTACTACCGCCATCTACGAGTTATCAAGGAAACCGAATGATGTCTAATACTACTACGCCATCTACGGCTACGTCATTAGGCGCAACCAAGACGAGAACAATAGTTAACTGTTTTATGACGAGAACGACAAGTTGGCATTCTTCATATTTTCAGTGTTTTTTAGTTTAAATCCTTAAATAAAATGATTTAAAATCATATCAAGTATCATTTATCGAAATACAAAACATTTATCGACCCTACACAATAGTGCTTAAACGTAAAGTCCATTCTTCGGTTCTTAATTGTAGAAAATTGATCAATAACAGCCTCATTAAGTTTGGAATACCCTCTATAATTCTTATTTCATATATTTCATTTTTAAACTTTCTAATAAAGTCCCTAGATTTACCCTTTGTGGTCTGCGTTAAATTAATTTCGGGTTTAGGTATTCCCGCATTCTTCACTTCAATTTTTTGCTCCAAACTCAAAGAGCTAAAGTTATTTCTTAAGTAGTCCTCCGTCAACTATTCATTTTAACTTAATAAATATATAATAAACATACACGCTCGAATTTCTAACTAGATGCGCGAACAGACAACGGCGCGGCGCACACTAAAATTCTACGCCTTTCCCATGTTAAATCGCCATAGCCCCGCTATCCCCCGCTGTCTCTCGCCACCTGTTACTACAGAGAAACTGCACTACTTAATCGCACGCGCGAGCAAGTCTCGTCATAATCGTCATTTACCTCGACCGAGGCACGGTTGCCGGATCTATACAGCTTGGTTTGACGGGATTATGAAATATTAGGGAGGATCGGACTTTTTTAGTTTGACGGTACGATAAAATATTAGGGAGGGTCGGACTTTATACGATAAATAATATTCAATGAATATAAATTAATATTTTTTATTAGTTTTGTTTTGGGGGTGCACGTGCGCATGTGCTCCTGTGGAAGAACCGCCACTGCAGAACACATTTATCTGGGTACGTGTGCGATATTTCATTCCATTATTAGGCAGAATACTTGCGAAGCGCACTCGTATCTCCGAAAATAATTAACAAAACCGCTAAAATTCCCATTATTTTCCAATATATTCACGAAAACCGCAACACAACGTATTTTGTGATATATTGTTTTGCATATCGACTTGCGTTTTGTTCTGCGGTTTGTGAGCCGGTTCATTTGTTACATTCGCATGTTCTCTACTTAACAATATGACAAATGACGCTTTTACGGTAATAATGGAGCCAGAGATATACCGTATCGAATACAAATGGAAAATGGGCCTATTTTTTTTTTTAACGAATGACATAATGTAACAGGAAATGTAATAGAGAACGGAATGTACAGTATAAGTACAACGGAAAATATATGAATATAAATATCTTTGCTCAAAACGGACGATTCCCTTGAGATACGGAAATAACCATATACATATAATACATCGTGTTATGGAAATGACGTATTATATTTAAATCGGCAATTCCTGAGATGAAAACAAATTCAAGAAAAATATCCAAAAATAGCGCTTTAATTTAATATGCCCTGTACATGACCTTAAGTCAAACCAAAAATTACCACGTGGTGCCCCTGTCAGGAAGGTAAACAAAGGAACATATGTCAACAGTGTTGTCATATCTCCAGGGTAAACTCTTTAGAAAGTCAATAACCGTTTGACAGATTGCAAGTTATTTATTTTTCAGGGTACATTATTATAAACTTTTACGTTTTTAAGTGTTTTTAAATGGTCAGGTATGTTCTCATTTGTTCAATTCGAACGACACCCGTCAGATCTGGACAACTTAAAAGTTTATAAATGCCACTTACCCTATAGAAAAAAAAATGCAATTTATTGAGCTTTTCGGACTTATTTAACACCAACTTAATTTATAAAAAAAATACCAAGTACCTAGGTAACTTGAACAAAAACCATCCGACACAATAAAATCACATAACACATCTAAGTATCATTCAATCTGAATTAGTATTTTAAAGTGCTACTGTGTAGACAAAATACGCCCTTATTGTCTGAGTGGTCTGGGAAATAATGTATTTAACATCTAAAAAATCTTCAAATAAATAACACGTTGGTTCTCTCGATCGATATTGGCCTGCTTCTTTAAACAGCTGATTGTGGACATCGGGCTAATATTTAAAAATACAGCGTTGCCACTTTCGATGTCTTATAAGCGACTATCATAAATTGCCGATTTTCCTTCTATAATATTACTTTCCTGTATAATTATAGTCTCGGAAATGCCAACCGCGCTGGCTCTAGAGAGCGGAGATTTCTCGGAAAGAAAGTTCGACAACTGGTCCGAAGACGGACTAGACCATTATTTCAGAGGGTAGTTCCTGTCAATTGTTAACATATTATTTCATTTTATCTTTAGTAAGGGGTTAATGGCCCATAGAAATTAGCGTTTTTATTATTTCTGTTGCGATATGATTAAGTGCTCTTGTTCTATATGTGTTATTGTAAAGTGTAATTATGCGTTAGTGTTGGGGGTTTAGTGATAAGCTTATTATGCACTTCCACACTATCATCAGGACACGTGATGAGCATAAAGTTTTCCCATAGAAAAAAAGAACTGAAAATGTCTGTGCCCTGGATTCCTTAATCGCGTCCTGGAATTACTTTCTAAGTAAGCTAAATATTTATTTTTATAAGAAACTAAAGTTTTACACTTTTACACAGTTTGGCAACATTGCGCGCAACATGTGTTTGTGAAATAGGTCCGCAGGGTAATATGATACAGTGCTGCGGAGTGACCTATGGGTTTATGGGTTTGTTACCCTACTTTTAAAACGTTCGATTTGAAAAAAAAATATGTAGCGCTTCTCTAGGACACCCCAGGAGTCACCAATTTTAATATAATACGTCATTTCCCTAACACCCTGTATATTGAGTCTTAAAAATACCTTTATTTTTTATGATCCTAAAGAAACTATAAGACACTGCACTGGTAAGAATAACAGCGAGTGGACGCCCAGTTTACAGCGTTGCAATTTAGTTAAAGCCATCTTCTTCTAACTTATCTGTAACTGTGGAGAGATGTACGACTGCAAACAAACGGTGTTTTATGAATGGAATGATTTATCTCTTGGCTACATTTTTGAGACTGCTCTGTAGTTCGTTCCTGTAATTTCTTATAAAGGTACTCTCTCGACATCTTTTGCCAATTGAAATTTATCGTTGCCAAATCCTTCCGTCCAAATTTTTCCGAGAAGGTAAATTTCGACGGGATTTTCGACAGCTATAAAAACATTTTCGGGTGTTTCTCCTCCGTCTATCTATTCTCGGCAATCTAAAACGGTTTTCTATAAAAACACGGTAAAAAGGCATTCGTTACTCTCCAAAATGGGAATTGAATCGTTCGACAAAATTGCTTCGATTTAAAATAATTTTCATCGGTTGCTTAATTTCGGAAGACTTTGGAAATGTTTTAAAAGGTTTTCGTAAGACATTCCCGTTAAATTATTGATCAAGTAATGCTTGTAAGAAGTTAAAATAATTTTATATGCCTACAGGGTGTTACTTAATGACATGCACTTAGTTATTTATAAAAATTTTATAAATTGCTTTGTTTGCGATTTTTTTGATTTTTAATAAAAAATCTCGAGGTAAGTTCATAAAAAAATAATCCGAACGTTTCCTTATCAATGGATTAAGATTACAGAACCGGATGTAGTCATGGCCGGACACGCAATCCCACTGGCTTCATCTATTAATTTGCTGGGCGTCAATCTGGGAGGAAATATGTCTTGGCATAACCACGATGTGGCAATCGCCAAGATACTCTTCCAAACCAGAAAGTTGTACACACCTCAACAACTTTTGACACTATACAAGGCCCAGATTCGACCATCACTAGAGTACTGCTCTCATGTCTGGAGCTCTGCACCCAAACATACTCTTCGGCTGCTGGATTCCTTCGAAAGGAGGGCAATTCGTCTGATTGGAGACCACGAGCTGACGAAGAACCTCGACAGCCTGGAACATCGTAGACAGGTTGGCGATTTGACTCTCTTTTACAGATATTTTCATGGAAAGTGCTCGGCTGACCTTGCCCTCTTAATTCCGCCCAGAGCGGCGAATAGCAGAAATACACGACGAACCACTGTCGCCCATCCATATCTGGTTAAGCTTAGTACTCTTCGAACTTATTTAAGAATTTTTTCATCTGGAGGACTTCATCCTTATGGAACGACCTTCCCGAGGCCTTTTTTCCCAACGAATATAACCTCCAACGATTCAAAACCAACGTGAATCGCTTTTTGCGCATACGGCACCACTGCCAGAGTGACCTAAAGGATTTTTCCTATATTGCTTGTGTTTGATCATAAAAAAAGCATGCAAATTGAATGATAATAATTAATAATAAAATAATTGTTACGCAAATATATGCCGTAACATTTTTTTTTGTACGCCACTGGCATGAGAAAAAAACTATAGGGGGTAATAATGTGTAGTTTTATATCAATACCAAAATTAGGGTAATATCTCAAACGGGTTTCGAGATTTTGGATAAAAACCAAAAAAACATTAAAACTCTAACACCCTCTACATATATCGAAAACACAGCATTTTAAGACATACGTATAGATGATCTTATGGAATTAAAATTTACTATTAAGTAATACCCTGTCTTTTTAAATAACTTTTTTGTAGACTTTATTTTGTTAAAATTGCAAAATTCTTTTGTAGAGCATGATAGCTGCTCGACTACTCAATTTGAATTCAGAGTTTCGAGCCTCCGTAGCCACTTTTATTATATTATCGCTATATTTTCTCCAAAAACACCATTTTCAGCATAATTTTCCTATCAAGTACCAGCATAACGGTGGGAAATGACCCTAAAATCGGGAGCTCCGTCGTTGCTATATTATTTTATACGTTAATGTCCCAACTATACAGCTCCCTCGGTATTTATCGTATCCTAAAATGTCGCTTGGTCCTCTACGTTAATGAAAAACGCTTCAGAGTAATTTGGCAAGTATAATTTTAACTTAAAACGACAAACAAACTCTTAATTCAAAACTCTACCGTCTAAATCCAAGAGGATATATTTTTAGTTAATTACTTTCTCTTCGTTCCCTGGCAGATACGATGCACCCCATAGACATATAACAAAAGGGGAGACAAAACGTTCCATTCATAAACCACCACTTGTTTACAATCACACATACTATCACAGCTTCAGATAAGTTAAAAGAAGATTGCTTTAAAAAACGGCAACGTTGCAAACTCGCTGTTATCCTTGCCAGTGCAGTGGCTTGTTTTTTTTTTAGAATCATAATAATTAATTAATTTAATTATAAATTGTATTTATTTATGGATGTTGCCCACATATCAAAGAGGTGCAACAAAGGGCGTTAGTTACTGTTTAAAAATGGGAAATCCGGCTTTAAGGCCCTAATGGCAGATATTTCAAAGTCACCCTAAGATACAGAATGGCGTGCCTCATCCTTAACACAAGTTTGGCAGTACATTGAAGTTCATCTGAACTCCCATCTAAAGGAATAGATCTTTAAGGACGTTTTAATCTTAGACTTAACGCGTCAATTGTCCCTTAAGGTAATTTAAAACATTGTTTTCTTAAGGCTTTCCTTAACGTTAAGGCTACCTTAAGCTAACAGTCAAATATCGGCCCTAACCTAAAGTGATTTTGAAATATCGGCCCTTAGGGCGTAAGTGTGACATAAGTCATCCTTAACACAAGTTTGACAGTACATCAATTCTCTTTAACTTTCATTTAAAGGCGTAGACCTTTAAGGACGTGGTAATCTTAGCCTTAACTCCTCAATTGGCCCATCACATCAATTTAGAACATATATTTTTTAAAGGTTTATCTTAACCTTAAGGCGACCTTAGCGAAGGTCTAAGAGCCGATATTTGAATGTTACCTTAAGTTACACCTTAGCTAAGGTAGCCTTAACGTTATGGCAAACCTTAAAAAAACTATGTTTTAAATTAATTTGATTTGTTTAGATGACTCCTTTAAGAGTTAAAAAGAACTTTAATTTACTCTCAAACTTGTGTTAAGAATGACTTATGTCATTCTGTACCTTAAGTTAACTTTGAAGGCCCTTATTAAGCATAACTTAAGGCCGAGATTCCAAAGTTACCTTAAGGACAGAATGACATGTAATCCTTCCTCCACAAGTTTGGCAGTATATTAAAGTGCTTTTTTACTCTCATCTAAAGGAACAGGGTATCATTTAACTGGTTAGCAGAATATTCTTATTTTTGCGAACAGAAAAATGTAATCGGTAAGCCAAAATGGCTAGTTGGTCAGCAACTTATGGACAGCAAACATTTCTGAATAGTGCTCTGGGAAAACAAGTGGAAACCCGCCCCCGCTACACCTTTTGGAGCCGATTTCCTTCTGTATTCGGCAAAAAACACAAGAAAGTTACATAAATTGACAGTGCCCTGGGACCTCTAAAGTAAACTGCTTCTAGACATGTTTTTTTCTACTGACCAATTGTAAAATCTTGCTGACCAAGTAATCATTTCGCAGCTCGACTGTTAATAACGGCAAACCATTTAATTATTTCTCAAAGCCCTTAAGAACGTAAGAATCTTAGACTTAACGCTTGCTTCAATTGACTCTAAACTTAATTTAAAAGATAGTTCTAAGGTTTACCAAAATGTTAAGGTTACCGTAGCTAAGGTCTAATTTAAGGTAATATTCAAATAGCGGCCCTAACTGTATCGAGTATCAGATAATGTTAAGGTTCACTTGCAAGTAGTCTCTATCTGCGTGCATCAGGTCCTTTATATCGTAAAGGATGGTCAAGTCAGGAACAGACCTGGTTATGAGGGGTTAATGTTTTAGCGGTCTTTGAGATAATGACAGGAATATTTTTGGACCTTTTGTTATCTTTGAAATAATGGACTGGTTCATATTACGGGCCGGCGAACGAGACAAATTGGCCTTTGGTGTATAATATGAAATTTCGGGGAATATTCTGCCAAGCACGGTCATTATGAGGGTGTAATTTTAATTAAAGAATAACATCGGTCTTTTTGTTAATTTGCTTATCGCTATATTAAATTAATTTTTTTTTCACTGTTGCACTAAATTTCAACTCTCAATCACACGGTTCTTTAGACCGTCAATGTGCAAAAAAAAAAATTATTGTAACTGACTTACTACTGTAATTTTAATGTACAGGGTGAGTCAACGATAGAGTAAAGTTCATTTTCTAATTTATTTTAAGAATTAGATAAAAACTTGAAATACAAAAGTTGTAGAGATCATTAAGGTGCACATTCTAAAATTATATTGGAGTACACAAAGAAGTGGCAAATATAACTTACGTTTTTTTAAATGGAACACCCAGTATTTCTATCAATTTTTGGATTATGCATAAGATTCTGAATATTTTTTATATACATATACCTAATGTTATATATCTAAATCTTATAGTTTTCCAATATTTCCATTTTTTCAGAAAAATGTCAGTTTTCAGCGTTGGAGTTAATTGTTAATACCTACACTACCTCTGCAAATTTAAAGTTCATATTTGGTATGGACATTATATGCAGTTAAGGCAAATAAACTATGGAAACAAATTTATCTCACTTTGTACAGGGTGTTCAAAATAAATTTTCTAATTTCAGTAACTTAATCAAAAAAATCTCGGTTTTTTTTTAAAAGGTACACCCTGTATATTTTATTTCTTTCTGATAGAATACGTAATTCTCTTTAACTTTTATTCAATATATCATATGTTTATTTTTAATACTTTTCGACATATTTTCATTTTTCTCTATTTTTCAATGTTAATTTCCTATATTTATATTATAACATCCTAGTTGCAATGAAAAAAACAAAAAAGCGAAGAACAGGAAGCGAAAATATATATTTCTCCCTTCCTGTATATTTCGCATTGTATACAGCTTTTTGAAAAATTGATAAAAGTTAATTAAAACCAAAACATTTACCTACAATTTTTTAAATATTCATTTAATTCGGACTATGGAAAACAAGTTACTTATGTTAAATACTTCGAACAAAACATAACAAAAATCACGAAAAATCAGAAAAAAAGGATACTACATACCCCTTCAAAAATTTTCGAAAAATTTCATCTCACGAAATATCTTCAAAATATTCTTATATACTAAGTTCGGTACGTAGATGTCGAAAAAATTTATAGTTTTTTATTTAAAAGTCTAGAAGTATTTTATTTGTGCGTCAGTCAGTAGGGGTGAAATCGTCGCGTGCATTGTCGTATTAGAAAATTCATAACTTTTTTCTCTGAAAACATACCCTTCCGCGGTCTGGACAGGTCGAAAGGGAAAGAATGGCTTTAAAACATATTCAAGATTCAAACTAATATATCAGCCACTAAGCGAGATATAAATTTCCAAAATAGATCAATTTTTTTACTCGTCGGCACTATATGGGTCAGAATCGCCATCCAAGGGCGGAAATGGATCAAACTAAAAATCCCCCCCCCCCCCCCCCTGTCTGATCCCATTGGAAGCCGTAAAAATTATTTGGTTGGTATATTCAAAAAAAAAATTTTTCGCCATCCAAGGTCGAAAGGAAAAAACAAGAGTCCGAAAAAATGTCCGTCAAAATTCAGCAAGACCTCGTACGGCATATTGCTCGGCGTATTCGGATAGCCAGGAAAATTCCGTATAAAATAACATATATTTCACCGGGAAATGGGACAAATTTAAATATGTTAAATACTTCGAACCAAATATAACAAAAATGACGAAAAATCAGAAAAAAAGCATAAGTACCTTACATTAAAATTGAAGAAAATTTCTCCTCTCTAGAAACTCGTATTCATCGATATTATTAGGTAAATAAAAATTACGGATAAGCCAAACTAAGGTAAATGATTTAAGTTTTCCGGAAAATCGTTTTATTTTTATTTTCAGAAACATTGAAATAGGTTTATGCAAATACAGCTCGCAATGCAGGAACACTTTGTAAGTTTGTATTAACTTTTCTTACATTCAAGTCTGATGAAATTCAATCTGGAAAAACACAGATTCTAATATAAAATAAAAGCGTATCTGAAAATGCAAAAATACTAAATATATAACGAAGCTTCAACGATACTTATTTAGAGTATTAAAGTGGAAGGGAACGTCTAGACAGAAATATAATTTAAAGAATTCTATCTAAATCTCAGAAAATGACAGGAATTTAAGAATCAATGTTGAGTAGGAGGTCCTAAAGGCCGTATTACACTTGGGAATTTTTATGGCGCCAGCAATGGCAATTATAATTCAAGGATTCAGGCGCAGTACACCGTTCTCCGTAGTACAGTCAGAAATTCTACTCTTCTGACAATTAAAATGACACGGATTCATGCGCAGTACACTGTTCCCGATCAGCTGTCTCTCATTACCAGAAATGGGGCAGGCGCCATTTTAATTGCCCTTGCCGGCGCAATTGGGTAGACATGGATTATTCTGTTATTTTTAACTGTTTATTATTTGGCCGAACCAGGTATGAACAGGTAATGGCCATTTAAACCCACTGGTACTTAAATTAGCAGTTTACATTCTTTATTAAACTTATGAACTGCTAATTCAGCAACTTTTTGCACCTCCTATTTGTAAATAGCAGTAGCTGCTTTAACTGGCAATTAAAACGAACAGGTTTGCACATCTCTAATTCTGGGGATATTTTAGGGATTTCGACAGTACCCACTGCTGTTCTGACCGTTGACAATGCTCCAGCTGATCGAACACGGTTTACTGCACATGAATACGTGCCATTATAATTGCCGGCGCAAGAGAAAAAATTGCCTAGTCTAATACGGCCTTAACATTTTTCTTAAACAAACCGACACCTTGTGAAAAGAACAGAAAGATTTGTTATAAAATAAGTTAAGGTATGCATTCTCCTCAAGGGGAAATGTTTCTACTATACAAGAATATCAAAAAGCCGAAAAAAAGTAATTTTCATTTTAACCATGAAGTGATTGGACACAAAAGTGGAGAAACCTCGTGATTTGAAATGTCCAAGGGGAAATTTTACCTGCGAAACATGTACCGTTTGTAGCAGACTTCTAGTTGAACTTTCCTTCCTTTTATTTTTTATAGAAATGTATTCTCGTTGAGTTCATGTGGCTTAAAGCCAGCGCTAAACATGAAACGGACCCAGCTCATTGTACCGTATTACTGCATCATATTCCCTAGGGTTTTTTTAGTTTTTGAGCTACGCGAAAATTACGGTTTCGCGCTCTTTTAGGACAAAAGAAGATCTGCAGGACCGGACCTCGTTTTGCCGAGACATGGAATTGCGTGTCCCGCCATGACTATGTTAGCCTATTTAGATAAAGCTACCTGGGTTTCTTAGCATTAGATTCGACTTGGTTACTGTCGCCCCGAGACAGAATTTCTTCCAGGTTTTTGTTGAGGCGTGATATTTCATGTTGTGTCTCTTTTATGGGTCTGTTAATAAGAAAGCAATTAATTTCTTTAACATGTGTACCAGGCCGGCTATGTCAAGGCGGGTAGTATTAAGTAGTGAAAGGGATCATGTTTTTTTTATGAACAAGCACAAGCACTATAGTGAAAATCCTTTAGGGCACTCTGGGAGTGGTGCGTGTGCGCAAAAAGCGATTCACGTTGGGTTTGAATCGTTGGAGGTTATATTTGTTGGGAAAAATGACCTCGGGAGGTCGTTCCATAAGAATGAAATGATTCTTAAATAATCAAGTTCGAGGAGTACTAAGCTTATCCACCTATAGATGGGCGGCAGTGGTTCGTCGTGTATTTCTGCTATTCGCCGCTCTGGGCGGAATTAAGAGGGCAAGGTCAGCCGAACACTTACCATGAAAATATCTGTAAAAGAGAGTCAAATCGCCAACCTGTCTTCGATGTTCTAGGCTGTCGAGGTTCTTCGTCAGCTCGTGGTCTCCAATCAGACGAATGGCCCTCCTTTCGATGGAATCCAGTAGCCGAAGAGTATGTTTGGGTGCAGAGCTCCAGACATGAGAGCAGTACTCTAGTGATGGTCGAATCTGGACTTTGTATAGTGTCAAAAGTTGTTGAGGTGTGTACAACTTTCTGGTTCGGAAGAGTACACCAAGCTTCTAAGAGGCTATCTTGGCGATTGCCCCAACGTGGTTATGCCAAGACATATTTCCTCTCAGATTGAAGCCCAGCAAATTAATAGATGAAGCCAGTGGGATTGCGTGTCCGTCCATGACTTATGACTATATGTTATAGGTTATAGAATAATCCTTACAAAAGAAATCGACATACATCGACATTGGACCAAGCAGAGAATGTGTCGTTCTTATTTGGATTCCAGAGTTTGTCATAATCTAAGCCTGGTTACACCTGGTTTATTTCTATGTGAAAGTTTAATGTACCAGGGAAACAATAATACTGTCCTGAAACCGCAATTTTTATCTTTTACTTCCTCTTTGTCGCCCTATTTCAGGAACTCGTCGGCAATTAGATATTTGGACAATAGAACCAAAGCTGTATAAATGCTTCCTTTGTTACTTTCGGAGCAGTGTGGAATAGAAATTCCCTAAAATTAATGTACAAAAATACGTTTCGTAACAAAAGGGGAAAAAAGTGTTAATAAAAAGCGATTATTGGTGGAGATAAAACATTCCCATTTCTTTAAATGAGATTAGCTCCAATTTTTTTCCGTTGTTTTTTTTGCTTTTGGTTGCAACTCTGACATATAAAAAAAAATGATGGTATTTTATTTAACCAGTTGCAGACCTAATCGAAATTTAAGAATTTTAAACATTTTAACTTGGTAAGAATATTTCAATAAAGAAAATAAAGCCCTTTTCAAGAACGTATGTCCAAAACCTTTTAAGGAGATTTTCCATTGTCGCTAAAAGGTCTTTTATTTTCCATGGGGAGAAATTCTGTGCATGATTTAACGTTAAAAAAGATATAAAATTCCTTTATAGTGGAAACGATTAAACTTGACTACTTGACGCATTTGTTTTGGTTAGCCGCAATATTAGAAAGTGAAAATAAAAATATATTTCTTGTATAGAAATATAAAAATATATAATTCCGCCTAATACGTCTCGCATTACCAGAAATGGATCTTGCGCCATTTTAATTGTCATTGTCGCTGCAATTCTGGTGTTATTGTAGGGATTTCGACACTACCAACTGCTTGCTGTTCCGACTTTTGACAGAAATGAAAGACGACAGAACAAAACGGCATGGAAACAAGAAAATATGAAAAATTTCACGTTTCCGTTTGTTCGGTCAATTCTGCCAAAAGTCAGAACAGCAGTGCAGCAGCATGCGCTCACAAGTAACCTACTTTTATCTATCTGTTTCACTCTATGATTTAAGCGTCAATATCAGACTTACGTAGAGTTAATATGAAATGCCAAAAAGTGAGTGTTTTTGCAGGCGACTTGATCCTGGTCATATTTGTCTCACTTTACTGAATTAGGGTTGCTGCAGACCGAGACAGGCATAGAATGCGAATAGCACGAATTGTTAAGCAAGCTAACTTCCTTCGTCTGGTGGGAATGAAAATCAAGCAACATCTGATGTGATTTAAAATGGTGGAGAAGACGCAGCATCTTTAAATTTTAAAATAATTTTTAATTTTCTAATCTTTTCACGAGAAACGTCGTTTTCTTTTTGGTGCAATGAGTAATTTGTAATTGAAATATTCATTCAGTCATCTTTACTGAGAGTAAGCATCAATAATAATTTCTTTTCCTAAATCATATGGGGCCCAAAAATATACTTGGACTTGAAGCTTGAAATATTTGCTAGGACCTAGTGCCCAGTTGAAGATGGTAAAATATTTAATGTAAATTATGATTTACTTCCTATTTTTTAATAAAACTACTTACAAGCTTATTTCTGAAGTTTAATTTTTCATTTGTAGTTACGTTACTAGGTCAAAAAATGATATAAGAGTGTGTAAGGATTATTTTCAAGTGATATTTACAGCTTAAAACATGTCAGAATCCTAATATTGATTTTCACCACTTAGTAAATCAAATAAAAGGGTTTTGAATGTTTTTTGTTTGGTAAATGTCACTTTAAAATATTGACAGTAATAAAAATTTGGACAAAAGTGACATTTGAAAATTACGTGCGTTTGTCAGCTGATGCCAGGCGTAATGGATGCCGGGTTTGTTCGTTTGTTCATACCTGCTTCGATTTGTTAACACGGCTGTTTGTCTTCTTCCTGTTTATAAGTATTCGTTGGTTGGTTGTGTCAAAATTCCTAAAATACCAACGGCAATAGCAACAAAAATGGCGCAAGACCCCTTTCTTATATGAAAATCGCTATGAAAGCATAAATTTATTGTTTATGATATTTTATATCGCAATCAGCAAACTATAAAAATGTTCATGCTTTACGACAGACATAAACCCTGTAATGCCTCGACAAAGAATAATTTAATATTCTGTTGCTTCTTATTTCCATTAAAAATGGAGATTATAAGCCTCTTAAGTCATACCAACTATTCATAAATCTGCGAGCATAAAAGTTTATTTTCCGTCATGAATTTTTTACTTTGTAAAGTTTTCGTTCGCGAGGCTGAAAAATCGTTCCGCTGATAGGAGGAAAGATTTTGAGGCGGACAATCTACAAAAATTGTAATTCTTTTAATTGTGTATTTTTTCTCGCATAAAATATTATTCGCATTGTTACATGAATACGTGTTTCCATTGGTGTTCAACAAAATGCAACACAACGAATACTTATAAACAGGAAGAAGACAAACAGCCGTGTTAACACATCGAAGCAAGTATGAACAAACGAACAAACCAGGCATCCATTACGTCTGAAATCAGCTGACAAACGCAAGTGCTTTTCAAATGTCACTTTTGTCAAAATTTTTATTACTGTCAATATTTTAAAGTGACATTTAACCAACAAAAACATTCAAACCCCTTTTATTTGATTTACTAAGTAGTGAAAATCAAATATTAGGATTCTGGCATGTTTTAAGCTGTAAATATCACTTTAAAATAATCCTTACACACTCTTATATCATTTTTTGAACTAGTAGTAACGTAACTACAAATGAAAAAATAAACTTCAGAAATAAGCTTGTAAGTAGTTTTATTAAAAAATAGGAAGTAAATCATAATTTACATAAAATATTTTACCATCTTCAACTGGGCACTAGGTCCTAGCAAATATTTCAAGCTTCAAGTCACAACATATTTTTGGGCCCCATGTGATTTAGGAAAATAAATTATTATTGATGCTTACTCTCAGTAAAGATGACTAAATGAATATTTCAATTACAAATTACTCACTTGCACCAAAAAGGAAACGACGTTTTTCGTAAAAGATTAGAATATTAAAAATTATTTTAAAATTTAAAGATGCGTCTTCTCCACCATTTTAAATCATATCAGATGTTGCTTGATTTCCATGCCCGCCAGACGAAGGAAGTTAGCTTGTTTAACAGTTCGTGCTGTTCGCATTCTATGCCTGTCTCTGTCTGCAGCAAGCTTCCCTAATTCACTAAAGTGAGACAAATATGACTAGGATCAAGTCGCCTGCATAAACACTCGCTTTTGGGCTTTCCATATTAACTCTACGTAAGTCTGATATTGACGCTTAAATGATAGAGATAGAGAGATAGAGATAGAGTGAAACAGATAGATCAAAGTAGGTTACTTGTGAGCGTATGGAGCAGAGTAGGCTTAGCATCACTTCCAAGGCCTTCTTACGTGTTTCGATCCCCCTCATAAGCAGTCTCACCGGGCTGATGCAAGATTTTGCTTAGGTTCTTTGTAATTTGGGTCAAAAAAACGTCTAAAACCAGCTGGAGTAGAGCTCGCTTAATGCCGTAGCTATTAAATCCAGTACATAAAGATCAGTTCATTGAAAAATATCAATAAACTTCAACCGTTATTCCAGCAAGCTAAACTAAACAAGATATATGTATAGTATAAACATAGAGCAGTTACATTCTATCAATAAATTTCTCTATATTCTCCACTAAGAATATAGAGCTTTTATACAAAATGATAAACCTCTTTTTGTCTATTTCTATCCGACTTTGCTGGGAAAGAGGCTTTACTTCCGTGTTTGTTCCGAAACGATATACGGAACACAACTTTTTGTCGGCTTGGGGACTTTTTGCATTTCACACTAATAGCAAGAATCTTCGAAACCACACTGAGTCACTTTTATCAGTAGACGTAGAACGTGCCAGCGTCCATAGGACACAGTATCGCTTCTTAGGAATGTTTAGGGATAAAAGTCAACAGTCAAAATCCCCAAACTTTTTACATTTTTTATAAAACAATATTTATCATTTTCAATTCAATCAATTTGAATTTTACAGTTTAATCAAGAATGGTGTCTTCTGGCGAGAAAAGCGCAAGATACCGTTTTTATGTAGAATTGACCGGGCTAATCAGAAAAAGGATCCACATGGAAAAATGTCAGTGGCGTACTTTTTTGGAAAAAATGTCCAAGGACAAGTTTGCATGGACGCCACTGGTGAAACGGTAGAATTACTTTCCTAACCAATATTTCTGGTTTTATATTTTATTGACACATGCCAAAACTGGAAATAATATCTAACATACTTACGGAGATATTAAAAAATAACAATTTTTAAAAATTTGCAGTAAGTACACATAGTTTTTATTGAATTTCCACACTGTTTTTCCACATTTCCAGCTTCCGAAGTGCTTAATTAAAATACAAGACGCAACTTTTGGGAGTTTCCTGATTGTCATTTCCGACAAAACATGAATTCGACAGTTTTATGGTGTTTCTGGTTCTTCTTTTGTCATTTCCAAATCACAATTAAACTTGCGGTGTTGGGTAATTAAAGAAGGGTATCATTTAACTGGTTAACAAAATATTCGTATTTTTGCGAACAAAAAAATGTAATCGGTCAGCCAAAATGGCTAGTTGGTCAGCAACTTATGGACAGCAAACATTTCTGAATCGGCCAGTAATTAATGTTATACTAGAGTGTTCTAAATTATTTTGGTACGCAAATTAAATATATAAGCTGCTATGAGCGATCCACTTTTAATCAGATATTAGTAAGCAATCAGCGGGTAAGCAAAATATTTAATCTTGGTCATCAAAAAAAGCAATAAAATGTGAAATAGTGACAGTGCCCTGGGAAAACAAGTGAAAACCCGCCCCCGCTACACCTTCTGGGCCTTGACTACCACACCGAATGAAAACACACGCACGCAATTAGCTACTCGTATCACGCGACTGCTTTCGCTCCGCCCACAATAACGAACTTTGCCGATTATTCAAAACAAACGCAATCCAATGTCTTCTTAATCTTTTTATGCTGATCAAATGATTTAATGGCTATATTATGCTGCGAACCAATTTTAATAACGGCAAACCATTTAATTACTTCTCATTAAAAAAGGCGCGGGGGGGGGGGGGGGGGGGGGGGGGTGGTGTAAAGATGGTAATTACATGTTAATCATCCCTTGCAAAATAAAACAGCCGAACAAGCAACAGAGACCGTGTTCTTCACAACCTTTGGAGAATCACCCAGGTAGTTACATTTCCCCAAAAATATATTTTAAAGTATAATTTAATCGAGCAAAAGTATCCTGTTCGACAGATGCGATCAGATGTACGACACGGCGGCATTATAACCAAAATCGAAAACAGATTTTTCCGTTTTATTTTTGTACGAAGAATTGAAAAATACAATGTAATATCTCGATATTTTCTACCGGCTCCTTCTATTGAAAACGACTTTATACGGCATTTAACTGTATTTTCAAAATAGAAAAATATTTTATTTTAATGATTCGCTCTCTATCGTTCGAGCACAATTTAAGAATAATTCAAACGATTGTTTTATATCGACCGTGCCGTGATTTCGAAAAGTCATTTACTCATTTGTTCCTCCCTATCTCAAAGTTTTCCTTATCATCCAGCTCGAGCGTAGAAATTACTCGATAAACGAATAAAAATCATCAAACTTTCCATTTCTGTTCTTGAGTTTTCCAGATCAGCAAATAAAGATTTCCCTTAACTTCTCTCTCTCTCGACTTTTCCCAGTTTAACGTTATTATAAACTGAATTGCTGTCTTTTCCAATCATTCCTTTTCTTGATTAGTTCCACACGAAGAAATTAATTATCCGCATCATTTTTGTAAGAGTAATTTGGGTTGGAGGTTTCCAAAGAGTTTTTGTCGGCTGGTGCCGGGGTGGCAACTATTGGCATAATTTATTTATTTATTTACGATTTGGGGTACTGACAGGTTCTAGACCCAAAAATGTACCCACTAATTTTCAGCAAAAGTTGTTGAGCTGTGTACAACTTTCTGGTTCGGAGGAGTACCCCAAGCTTCTAAGAAGCTATCTTGGCGATTGACACAACGTGGTTATGCCAAGACATGTTTCCTCCCAGATTGACGCCCAGCAAATTAATAGATGAAGCCAGTGGGATTGCGTGCCCGTCCATGACAATATCCGGTTCTGTAATGTTAACCTTTTTAGAGAAAACTGCTGCCTGGGTTTTTTTAGCGTTAAATTCGACTTGGTTACTGTCACCCCAAGCCAAAATTTCTTCCAGGTCTTTGTTGAGGCGTGATACTTCATGCTGTCTGCGAAGATGTGCGTCGGCAGCCGATGCTTGCGCATTCAAAGAGAAAAATGAGATAAGTGTGCTATCGTCAGCAAAACTAAATATCGGATTTTCAGTTTTCACTAGAAGGTCGTTAATGTACAGTAAGAGGAGAGTAGGAGACAATATGGACCCTTGAGGAACACCGGCATTGATGGTGAAGGTGTCTGAGAGAAATCCGTCAATTGCTACTTGCAGAGAGCGGTCCTTAAGAAAGCTAGACAACTACGCACAGAATCGACTGGGCATACCATAGGATCGCAGTTTACTTAGAAGCCCCTCATGCCAAACACGATCAAAAGCTTTAGAAATATCCAGTGCAACAGCCCGAGACTCCCCATGATGTTCGATTGCGTTGTTCCAAATATGGGTGACATAGGCTAGAAGATCTCCAGTTGATCTGGACTTCCGAAAACCATATTGATGGTCGCTGATAATGTTGAAGCCTTCCAGGTACTTTAGAAGATGTTGGTTAATAGCTTTCTCCATTACTTTTGACATAACTGAAAGCAATGCGACTGGTCGATAGTTGCTAGGCAGGGTTCTCTTGCCTTTCTTTGGAATAGGCTGGACTCGCGCCGTCTTCCAGCAAGATGGAAATGTGGTGGTGGGATTTGGTTAATTATTACTTCCTTCATAATTTGAAAATTTATGGGTTTCTTGTGGTGATTTATTAAGTACGTTTAAAATTATACGCTATAAAAAAAATTGACCCATACTAGTTTTTAACTGGGAGACCTTGACTGCAAAATATTCCGTCATAATATTAAGTTTTCGCAGATACACTACGAAAATAATTAAGCGTACTTAAATATCTATGAGAGCACTATTTCGTATTCGGCGGAAAACACTGTACTTTCCAGAGAACCTATAATATTGGTCCAGCAGCCGAGCCGAATTTTGCGTTTAAAAAATCTATTAGTGGTTTGTGCAAAAAGTCACGATTCTTCTTTACTCATTACCGTATTCTGCTAAATAATAAACCATGTAATTTGTATTTATGTTTTTAACCTTTGCCCCCACATTTTGTTTAGTTTCTCGGTGACGATATACAGGGTGCACCAAGTAAAGTGGCCTATTAGAAGTATCTCGAGCACTAAATGAGATTTTATTTTGAAAATTTGGCTGTGGCTAGAAGAGATGGTTTCCTACGTTTATAAAATATTTTGGATGATGTGGTGTTGCCGGATCATACCGAAAGTGGTATCAACATCGGAATTTTAAATGAATTACCCTATATATTATATTTTTTTGGAATCTAGGTAAAAATCCAGAACTGTTTTATCATATACCTATCTTTAAGAGTTTTTGAATTATAAATAATCTTGCGATTTTTTAACGACGGATCGGGACATGAAAAGAAAATCATATCTTTTTAGCGGTTACAGCTAGAAAGCTGAAATTTTGACAATAGTTTCACAAGACCATCGAAATTTTATGATTTCGAACAGTAATTAATTAGTTTTATACAGAGCGTCTCCATAACAATATTTCTGATGGTAATGAATTATTGCAAAAATCTTCTTTTTCTTAAATGGGACACCCTGTATTTGATGTTTTGCTAATGGAGGATCGAATTTTCTATCTAATGATATAAGTGTTCCTATACCTATCTTTATTATTTTCGGACTTATTGCGAAATTTAACAATAACTAATTAAATTATTGGCCCTTAAACATTCATGAATTGTGGTGATAACATGTTCATTTGCCACCTTTTTCATTTCTTCCCCTTCTAGAGACCCCAGAGCTGTTCTTACTCGATTTTCTACATCTTCCCTTGTTGCGACGGGTGTCTTGTATACTATTTCTTGAATCGTACCCCATAGATAAAAATATAGGGGGGGGGGGGGGTAAGATCGACATACCTTGAGGCTATTTCGATGGACCATTTTGGGAGCTTTATCAGGATGAAGGTCATTAAATTTTCTGCAAGTTCTAGATTAAACTCTACCACACTCCCCATGAATATAAAATGAACTTAAATAATCTAAGCTCGAATAATGTGAATTAGCCATTTTTATTACAATAACACAGACATAACGTCAAATGGATTTTTCATTGTTTTTTTTTCTATGAATCCATTCCACAGCCAACTACCCAAAAATATATTTTTTAAAGATAATTTTTAAATTTCGCTATAAGTTAGGTAGAAAATTGGATCCTCCATTAGCAAAACATATCAAATATAGAAGATTCTTGCAATAATTCATCTCCCTCAGAAATATTGTTATGGAGACGCAATGTATAAAACTAATTAAATACTGTTCAGAATTATAAAATTTCGATGGTCTTGTGAAACTATTGTCAAAATTTCAGCATTCTAGCTGTAACCGCTAAAAAGATATGATTTTCTTTTCAGGTCCCGATACGGCGTTAAAAAATCACAAGATTATTTATAATTCAAAAACTCTTACAGATAGGTATATGATATTATACAGAAAACTGTTCTGGACTTTTATCTAGATTCCAAAAAAAATATAATATATAGGGTAATTCATTTAAAATTCCGAAGTTGCTACCACTATCGGTATGATCCGGCAACACCGCACAATCCAAAATACTTTATAAACGCAGAAAACCATCTCTTACAGCCACAGCCAAATTTTTGAAAATAAAATCTCATTCAGTTCTTGAGATACTTCTAATAGGCCACTTTACTTGGTCTACCCTGTATGTACTTTCATAAAGCACTAATGATTGTCACACATTTTATAATACATAATATCTATGGTTTCCCGTAACGCCGTCGAGTGCGATCCGTACTCGCGCGATACGATACCCTTACGGAAATTTAAATATTTCTCTCGCTCGGTATAAATTTCCGCCAAAGCAAATAACAAGATATTTCAGACTTATTTGAGCATGAAGCCCTGGAAATGACTTGTACGATATCAGGAGAAAAACTTTTCCCTTCAATTTTTGTAGAAATACGGAACATCAAAAAAATATATTCAAATTGAAATAGCAAATACGGAACAAGAATTGAATATAGGGTCAAACAAGGACCCGATCCGATTTTGATTTAGGTATATGTATGAATAAATCTTTTGAAAATTTTAGCCAAATATATTCAAACTTGTATACCCACAACAATACAACACTAATTTTTATGATTTTTTTGCAAAATTCTTTAGTAAATTACGCAATTTTGTAACGCCAATGGCGGCGGAGTCACTTAATTTCGGTAACACTGTACACAATGTACACTTAACAATGAATATCAAAACCTAAATACAATAACGTACAATTAAATAAATATTTACCCCGTTATATTTCTTAAAATGTTTGTTTTCGGTTTAAATACCCAGGCCATTACTATAAAGATAACAGATGATAATAAATTTTGTTCCTCGGTTAGTAATTTTTGGAAGTTTTAGGATTATATGGTGCCAAGGGCGTCGCTTAGCATGTGAAAGAAGTAATATCTACTATGTGTTATTTTTTAATTGAATGCGAATGGGTTACATCAACGATTAAAAGTTTTAGACAATTTATCAATTAACAACTGATGGAAATTATACATTTTCAAAGGCAGCGTACGTTGATAGATGTCCTTTGCTGATAATGGGTTTTTTATGTATGTTGTTCAGTTAAGCAATCGACTTGAGAAGTGTTTTAACAACTGGTATCTACCAGGGAGAGGCGTTTCAGTGGATGTTGATATTATACAGGGTAGGGTGTTCCTTAATGACGTGCCAATATTTCAGGGTGTGATTTCTTAGGTCATTGTATAAAGAAAAGTTTATATGAACATATGTCCGCAACGGCTTAAATTGATTAAAATTTTTAGTTTTTAAATGGTTATTTTTTAATATCTCTGAAAGTACCGAAGATATTATTTTCAATTTTGGTATGTGTTAATAGAATATAGAACCACAACTTTTAGTTAGAAAAGTTATTCAATTGTTCCACCAGTGGCCTCCCTGCAAACATGTCCTCTTATATTTTTTACAAAAAAGATGGTACGCCACTGACATTTTTCCATGTGGATATTTTTTCTGTTAGCCTGGTCAATTCTACATGAAAACGGTCTCTTGAGTTTTTCTCGTCAGACGTTCTTGATTAAAACCACTAAATTCATATTGAAACTCATTATTATTAACATTGATAAAATAATTAATGATAAACTTTGTTTTATAAAAATTGTTGGAAATGGCCACCTTCACTTAAAAGGCATGCTTCCGCCCGTCTCCACATCTAATTGCCCACTCCAACAAATTTTATAAAACAAAATTTATCATTAATTATTTTATCAATGTTAATGATAATGAGTTACAATATGAATTTATTGGTTTTAATCAAGAACGGTGCGTCTGACGAGAAAAACTCAAGAAACCGTTTGCATGTAGAATTGACCAGGCTAATCAGAAAAAATATCCATATGGAAAAATGTCAGTGGCGTACCATCTTTTTTGTAAAAAATATAAGAGGACATGTTTGCAGGGACGCCGCTGGTGGAACAACTGAATAACTTTTCTAACTAAAATTTGTGGTTCTATATCCTATTAACACATACCAAAATTGAACATAATATCTAACGTACTTTCGAAGATATTAAAAAATAACCATTTCAAAACTAATAATTCAACACGCAGTAGCAAAAAATTTAAGCCATTGCGGACATATTATATTCATATGAACTTTTCTTTATAAAATGACCTAAGGAATCACACCCTGAAAATTAAGGAACACCCTGTATATTGAAGTTATAAGGAAGCACAAACATATTTTAAAGCAGTTTTTAATGTTCTGAAAGAAACTGTTTGTGTTATCACGTCTACTTTAGTTCAAATTCTCTTCAAGTAATTTTGTAAATTTTCAAGTTACTTCCATTCACTTTGACACAATTTTAGTTATGCAACAAAAAGTACTGATTATTTAGTCCTTTATAGAATTAGCAGAAGTATTATGGGTAAAGATTGTTTCACGAAAAATGGATATAACTTAATGACTGCAGTAAAAGTACCTGGGGGCCATCCCATTATTTATGACCGTTGGTTATTATTATGTGGAAAGGACCGGAATGTAATAATTATAATTAAACACAGGCACATCAGGTAGGTTAGGTAGGTAGGCTTAATTTATATTTAAATATCTTTTTGTGGTAAAATTTGTTAGTTTTTGAGGAATGGTTCAAGAATTGTCTTTTACCAAACATTCCTCAGAATAGCGTGATAGTAATGGACAATGCGAGCTATCACAGTCGCCAATTACACAAAGCTCCAAGCTCAAATAATACAAAATTGGAGATTCAGAACTACATGGCGGCGAATGATATATATTTTGAAGAAAGTTATAAAAAAAGTGATCTTTTAGAAGTTTTAAAGACATTTTGTATAAAAAAAGTATATGTTTGTGACACATTGGCAGAAGAAATTGGACATACAGTGCTACGGCTCCCACCCTATTATTGCATTTTTAACCCCATAGAGCATGTGGCACCAGTTAAAATCACTGGTTAGGTCTGAAAATATTTCTCCGACTTTAAGTTCTAGTGTTGTAGAATTAATACGAAAATGCTTTAATGATATTCCCCCAGGTAGTTGGAAAAATTCAGTCCGTCACGTAATAACTGTAGAAAATTCGTATATTAGTCTGGATCGTATAATTAATCCAATTATAATTAATTTTGATGAGGATAGCGATAGCGAAACAGAACTATCTATAGAATGACATTATAAATGTAAATAAATATGACTAGTAATATTTAAAAAAAATGTTATTTCATTTGATTACATTAATATAATCATATCATTACTTGTTTTCCTTAGTCCGTCCCTTCATACTTCACTTGTTTATTGCCAAGCTCTTGTCGACACAATGGGACCGACCCAGGAAATCATTAAGTCGTATCCATTTTTCGTCAAACAATCTTTACTTACAATATAAATAAAGCCCTTGAAAGATTATAATGTCTGTATATTTTTCACAGTATATATTTTAAAGTGCGTTATGCTAATGTCATTGCAAAGTTCATGTAAATATATATGTTACATAGCAAATCACAAACGTTACATTTTCTTTGGAGAAATAAACACACTGTCGCCATAACTCACCGAAATACCTATACTTATACTAAAAGAAAAAATTACATAAACAGACCAAGTTTACGTAAACTGAAAAGGTTTTAAAATTGTGTATCAGGAACAGGAAAAGTTCAAAAAATATAAAATACATATCGCCAGAGTTGGTTCATTGGACGGTGTTAAAATACGTTTAAAACCATATAAAACCAATAATTTTTCAAATTTTGACACGAAAAAAATGTTATTTAGTATATTGATATCGTATACAGGGTGTCCGGGAACATGTGGAAAATCTCCCGGATATGAAGAAAACAAGTGAAAAGAATACTATAGGTTCATATAAACTTCTATCGTATCGGCCTCCTCTTCGGAGATATGAGCTCCCAAAGAGCACCAATGGAATCAAGTTTTTTACACATAATTATTGAACCACCTGGTATATTTCAATTATTTTTAAATATGATGTATACCAGGTAAGACCCGTCAAACTACTACCCAAGAAACTGTTGTGAATTACTCACAGCTGCAGGGACGGACTAGCTGTAACACTCATGGGCCCATTTTTTTTAACGCCCTGTATGATAAGAACTTTGGACAACGTTTTTTAAATACCTTTAACTATTTACTAAATATTAAGTACTCTTCATTCCTGTCGCTAATCCTAACCGTTTTCGAGGAAACGTAATTTTATTTGCACTGATCCCCCTATCTTCTCACGGGTTAAATATGAAAAAGCGGAATTTTGACGTTCATCATTTCATAGGAACAAAGATGAATCTCTTACCGAGATACGCCAAATACATGATGTAATTAAAATGACGTTTTCTCGAAAACGGTTAGGATTAGCGACATGAATGAAGAGTACTTAATTTTTAGTCAATAGTCAAAGGTATGTAAAAAACATTGTCAAAAGTTCTCATCATACAGGGCGTAAAAAAATGGGCCCATGAATGTTACAGCTAGTCCGTCCCTGCAGCTGTGAGTAATTCACAACAGTTTCTTGGATAGTAATTTGACGGGTCTTACCTGGTAAAATAATTGAAATATACCAGGTGGTTCAATAATTATGTGTAAAAAACTTGATTCCATTGGTGCTCTTTGGAGCCCATATCTCCGAAGAGGAGGCCGATACGAAAGAAGTTTATATGAACCTATAGTATTCTTTTCACGTGTTTTCTTCATATCCGGGAGATTTCCCACATGTTCCCGGACACCCTGTATATCCTTACAAAAAATTTTATGACGTTAAAAAACGAACTTATAACTAAATCATTTCTAAAAAAATATTTCTCTTACTTACCATTTTCAATACTATATATAGTTAAAATTTTACTATGTATTGCTATCAACAACCGCGCACACATTTTTTTTTTAGCAGATCAATATTATCATTGGCCCGTTAAAGTCTGAAGACCAAATCCATCAATAAAACTAATTACCGAAATAAATAAACAAAAACAGCTGTTTTATAGTTCACGGCAGCAAGAATCCCACAATTTTCACAAAAACATTACCGTAGCCCTTCAGCCAAGTCATTGCGAAACCCTAGTGGAGATTGTCACCGGAAAACGCATTAATATTTCGAAAAAACACGTATTTTATCAAAAAGCACGGGAATCCGGCGTCCGTATGACAGCGACGCTATGCGTCGCGACGCTAGCGATATCGACGTCGCGGGAAGACTGGCAACGGTGTGATATCGCGAACTTTGGTGTTGGTTTATGCGAAAGCTTTTGCGCTCTTCGAAAGAACGATGTACGATGTAGATAAAAACTTTTTGAAGGAGAGTATGTTTTTAAAAACGCGTTAATATTATATTTCTAAGCATCATATTTAAGGTTAAGATTCTCTTGGATTTGGAGTGTAGCCTGGGAATTCAGAGAGAGTTTTTTAAAGTACCCTGTAGACAGTGGCGGTTCTTCCACAGGAGCATATGCGCACGTGCACCCCCAACACAAAACGAATAAAAAATATTAATTTATATTCATTGAATACTATTTATCGTATAAAGTCCGACCCTCCCTAATATTGTATCGTACCGTCAAACTAAAAAAGTCCGACCCTCCCTAATATTTTATCATCCCGTCAAACCAAACTGTATAGATCCGGCAACCGTGCCTCGGTCGAGGTAAATGATGATTATGACGTGACTTGCTCGCACGTGCGATTAAGTAGTGCAGTTTCTCTGTAGTAACAGGTGGCGGGGGATAGCGGGGCTATGGCGATTTAACATGGAACAGTTTTTGTGTGCACGCGCTGTTGTCTGTTCGTGCATCTAGATAGAAATTCGAGCGTGTATGTTTTAATATTTTAATATTATATATTTATTAAGTTAAAATGAATAGTTGACGGTGGACTATTTAAGAAATAACTTTAGCTCTTTGAGTTTGAAGCAAAAAATTGAAGTGAAGAATGCGGGAACACCAAAACCCGAAATTAATTTAACGAGAGGGTATTCCAAACTGAATGAGGTTGTTATTGATCAATTTTCTACAATTAAGAACCGAAGAATGGACTTTACGTTTAAGCACTATTGTGTAGGGTCGATAAATGTTGTGTATTTCGATAAATGATACTCGATATGATTTTAAACCATTTTATTTAAGGATTTAAACTAAAAAACTAAAAATATGAAGAATGCCACCTAGAAAGTAATTGTTTAAAGTAATAAAAATTTTATAATATTTTCACCATACTTGTGAACCCCCTCTATCATAGGTCATGAGCCGCCACTGCCTGTAGATCAAAATAAGAAAAAAAAACATCAGACACAGACAGCAACAACGTAGCTCACTGAAATTTTACCTACTTTTTTGTTGGGTAGAAAATAGTAATCAATTTTTCATAGAGGCTAAAGCCTCGTTCTTCGTTTAGTTCATTCTTGTACCACATTGTAATTACTGCATGCAGCATATGGCAGCGATTAGCAGGATATATAACACCAACAACCAGTAGCGACACTGCTCGTTTGCGAAAAGAGCAGCGATGGGTAAGATAAGCGTGTTGTAGAGAGAGCAATAATGTGTGTCGTAGAGAGAGCAATGCAAATAAGCTCCTTTCGATCGTTTCTGTATGTCCTATGGTTAACGAGATCGCTGTAGAGTGGGACCCCAGGCTTATCAAATTATTTCCTCCGTTTCATTAGGTTTCACCGCACGCCTCTGTACCTCAAAAATATACATTAAAAATTTCATGAGCTCGGCAAATTAGTCCTAATTGCCAAAATATATTGGCATTAAAGCCAGATAAAGACCAGAGATGATGCATAATATTAAAAGGAATCAGAAAAAGTGTGTTTTCCGCCAAATGGTGCACTAGATTTATTTAATTAAATTTTTAACATTCGGTCGTAAAGTTTATGCTTCCGTGGCAATTTTCATATTTCTAGTTGCTTGTCGAGAGGAAAATTAAAATTTAAGGGTGGTAATTTTCGACTAGTAAATTAATAAAATGATTTCAGAACATGCACACAAATCATATATACCTTTAAGGTATAGAGCCTTTCAAAATGTCACACCTGAAACGCTAAATTTTTTGACGCATTTCATTTTTTCGTATCAAAAATACAAAATTCGCAGTGAAACGCCTAAAAATAAAACCAAGTACAAAATCCAAATAATGACCAAAGATATCCAGTGGAAATGGACGAATCTACCAGAAAACTAAACGAATATGATGGACCTTGTAGACCACACAGCTGAACTTCTGTTACGGATGATACTTTATGGTGTTTATATGTAAGTATTAAAACAAATTCGAGAAACATACAGAGCGTTTTCTAAGTACTGTTAGTTCTTGTTACAAAGGTTACCAATTGCTTACAAAACATGGCAAGAAGATGTGTCGTTATCCTTGGAATATAATGTTTGTCCTTACCGATGGGCAGTGGCGGAGCTTCAAAATTTGCCCCCCCACAAAATTATTTATTATGCCCTATAAAATGAGTTATTTAGTTAAGCTAGAATAACGTAAATTGGTAAATCATAGATATGGAGTATTGCATTCGATAAAAAATACCCGCGGTGACATAAAAACTTTGAAACGTTGTAGTTGTTAATTCCTTGTTACTGTAAACATTATCCAGGACCTATTTTCCTACTAGGCCACGTGGATCTGGGCCTGGGGCTCCCCTTTCAGAGGAGCTCAGCACTTGGCTTGCGCGACACTATACTTATTCAACACAAACAAAACAAGAACTTACCTTATTTGCAAAACGAATAGGTATGCTTCTTTATTACAAAAAAAAAATTGTAAAGGAACGCCTTTGCTTGTATTAAATCATAATAAATTAGTGTTGCATAAGAAAAAAACACTTTTTGAAGTGGCGAGGGGCCTCGCATTGGGTCCGAGGTTTTTGTTTAATTTTCACGTACACAGCCGTAAACCTTGCTGGACTGTTTTCGATGGGCCACCCTGTATAATATTTAAACTGATTTTTGCCGATTAATTCTATAGGTATAGCAAAGTACTGTTTTTTCATTGCATTGAAAAAGAAAATTAAATAGATAATAAAATAAAGCGTTCTATACAAATTCAAAGGCATTTAACAAAAAAAAACACACTTGACCGCTTTTATTATTATTACAGCTGGCTAGATAAACAGACACCGTTTGTTCGACACATAGAAGAGGAGGAACTATGGATGTACCGTTACCCTTCCATCCCCTCCATCGTACCAAAATGGGCATTGTTTATTTTGCTTATCCTAATTCCTACAATTATATTTCTTATCGAGTACGCTGTCAACCAACGGAAAAGTGACATAATAAAAGGTAATCTTTAAACTATGGTACCTATTGGGTTTAAAATTATCGAATTTAATGATGTTATTCCAAATTCTATCTATCTATTCATCTGTAATGAAAATTCCGTGACGAAATCGAGTAATTTTTTTTTCCTAATCGATACAGTAGGATCCTCTGGACATTCTGACAATGATTTGTAGGTGGCGCCGTATGGGGGGGGGGGGGATTTGTTCGGGTTTGTTCAATTCAATTCAATTGTTCCATCAGTGGCGTCCCTGCAAACATGTCCTCTGATATTTTTTACAAAAAATATGGTACGCCACTGACATTTTTCCATGTGGATATTTTTTCTGATTAGCCTGGTCAATTCTACATGAAAACGGCCTCTTGAGTTTTTCTCGTTAGACGCATCGAATTGCCCACTCCAACAATTTTTATGAAACAAAATTTATCATTAATTATTTTATCAATGTTAATAATATTGAGTTTCAATATGAATTTAGTGGTTTTAATCAAGAACGGTGCATCTGACGATAAAAACTCAAGAGACCGTTTTCATGTAGAATTGACCAGGAAATATTATTATATATATGGATATTAATATCCACATGGAAAATGTCAGTGGCGTACCATATTTTTTGTAAAAAATATCAGAGGACATGTTTGCAGGGACGCCACGGTGAAACAATTGGATAACTTTTCTAACTAAAATGAGTGGTTCTATATCCTATTAACACATACCAAAATTGAACATAATATCTAAAGTATCCCCCCTCGTAGCTGATAAAAAAAAATTAACAAATTGAATCCGGCCTGATCCCCGTAGCTCGATTAATAAACTACTTATTAGCATTTATGTAATATCCCTCCCCCCCCATAACTCCCCTCCTCCGGCCCATCAAAGTACTCAATGTCACCCGCTGATTCGGGAAAAATTAATGCCCCTTCTCGAGATATAATTAATTAAATTTTATTGTTTTTGCAGTTAAAAATCGCGATAATTCGCTAACTAATTGAGATATCGAGATCAGGTTCGTTCGAGCTTACGCGCTCTGTCAAGCTCTTCACTTTTGCCCTTCACATTTTTTTTTGTAGCATCAGAACCGGCCGAGTTATTTAGGAAAACCCGTTGTCGGTTAGACTTACGGGGCGTGCCCCCCTCCCCCCGATGCGGCGCCCCCTACAAATCATGTCAGAATGTCGTGAGGATCCTACTGTATCGATTGGGGAAAAAAAATTACTCGATTTCGTCAAGGGATTTTCGTAAACCGGATCGACTCCACTACTACTGGTACTACAACACAAGCATCATGCGCGTGTGCTTGCACTCCTTGCAAAATTGGTACCTGCATTTAATATTTTTTAGGTTTCTATGCCTTAACGTTGGTATACATGATGAACGCAATTTTCACCATAACTCTTAAGTTGTTGGTAGGCAGACCCAGACCCAATTTTTTTATGAGATGCTTTCCCGATGGATATGGAACCGACATAAATAATTGTACAGGGGAATATAGAGGGTTTATGGACGGTAAGTAGGGGAGTGTGAAGTTAGCGTCGATGTTCAAATAGCTTAATATTTTTAGGTAGAAAAAGTTTTCCAAGCGCTCACGCTACATTCGCCTTCTCGGGCATGTTCTTTATGACTCTGAGAATGACGAGACTGATGAAAATCACGGATAGAGGGCGCATGAAAGGTTGGAAATGTCTGTTGATTACTATACCTGTCCTTTGTGCCGTTTTGATTGGTGTAAGCAGAACGTGCGACTATCACCATCATTATACCGGTAAGGTTAACTTATTAGAGCGAATTTTTGGCAATTCATTTTAAATTTTTTGCAGATGTGATATTCGGAGCGGCAATGGGGGTGGCCATTTCCTATTGCGTATATTATGCCTACTATTGGTCAGAAGGCATGTCCGATGAGGCATATTATAAATCAATGATGCAGTTTCATCCCTTTAATTCCGAACCTGTCGAATAATAAACACAATGAGAATTTAGATTTTGCAAGTAAACTCCAAAGAACATGACCGAAAAGTTATTTGTTCTATCGAAGCGGTAGGGTGAATGAAAAAATCAATGATTTATTATTGGCCAATATTCATCAGACTGGAGTTAAGTATGCTGTGAGCATGAAAGGATATTTTCCCCAACAGCTTCTAAATGGTGCGGCACAGACAAACCATTCAAGGAACAAAACGGTTGAGGAAAAGAGCAAGGATTCCAAATGTGCAGTTGAAAAGTTGTGTTGTGTCTACTAAGCCATAATAGAATGTTAAATGTAAGGAGTACCAATTAAACTCTAGCTCAAGTATTTATAAAAGTGATAGTTTTATTGTTTAAACATACTATAAGTATTATTATTAGTGCGAGATAGCATGCTTTAATAAAAAAACTAATTTTTTCCAAACCATATTTGTCCACATTTAGAAGAATCAGTCTATAAAGAACTTCCCTACCTACCCAACACATACTAATTTCTCAATAACATAGGATTCTTAACTATTTTATCATATCCTTGATATTCGATGGAATCTATGATGTATTTTCTGTAAACTCTGCATTCTGTTCCGCATTTGGTGCTGTCGCATTTTACACATTCAAACCAGCATCCGGGACACCTCTCGTTTAGGCAATCGCAAAGATCCATGGCGGTGGCAACATGCCTTCCCCTAAAAATAAAAGTCGTCCTGCACTGGAAGAAACTTTATAGAATCTTTTTTTGGCCCTACCGCCAACTACTCCATAACCTACAGGAAACAACTTTACCTTAACTGTTCGAAAATTAAATAAATTCTACCTACTTATCATCGTACACGGCTCCAACTGGTTTTCTAGTAGACGGAGCTGTGAATTTTTTGCTAATTTTCCGTCTCTCCCTCTGGCTCAAGTCCGGATTAAAGTTTTCCATAGACTTTTCGAACGATGAGGCCGATATAGCTTTCGAGGCGTTTCTAGCAGCTTGTCTAAAAATAATATTTGACTGGTGTGTTTACGATAACATTCTAGTAGGTCATTACGAATTTTAAACAAAGACCTGGGCTGCCTCATGAAAATGGAGTAAAATAAGTGCGTGTACCTTCTTGTAGAATAACTACAGACCGGTGGCGGTGTAGGAGCAGTTGATTTTCTGGCTGTTCGGTGCTCTTTTTGGTTTCTCGGATTGTATTCTTCATCTGAGCTGTCGGAGTTCATGGCTAAATGAAGAACTGTGATTGCCCTTAGCAAAATTTCTTAAGCGGTCAGTTTCACAATGGTATTTTAACCGTTTAGGGGTGTTAACTATTTAAAACCTGGAAAAAAAGATGAAAATACGGTTTCTGTTTACTTGCTGGACAACCAACATAACCCCAAATTTGTATCGTCACTCGTTCTTCTTCTTTAGAGAAGTGCAGGCAGCAATACAAGAAACAAACTGTTGTAGGCTTTTCCGTTGGATTAACTAGTGCGACTTCAGAATTCCGTTTCTTTGTACTTTAGGGAGTATTTAAACGTTTTTTAGCAAATGAGCCCGAGCCCCACGAATTTTAAAGGGGCTCTTAGACCGTTAATTGATAAGATGTAATCGCGACGTGTCTAAAAACAAAACTGAAAAATAACTATTTGCAGTACTCCCCTGTAAAATATTCCTGCAAGTATTGATCCCGATTCATCCCATCTGGAACAAGCGCATTAGGACCCTGTTGCATCCTGAACCGCCCGCGTAAGCCCAGAATCATAAAATCGTCAACATAAACACGCACATACGTCATCCTCGGTAAAAATAATAGTTAGTTGGTGATACCCCTAATTTATACCATTAATTGCTTGTTTTCTTCGGTATTTTGTCTGATGTCTTAAAGGCCTAATCATTTTTAAGTGGAAAAAGCAACAAAACGTGTATAGTTTCATTTATTGCCCGCTTTAAAAAAGTCACAATTAATTACTCGCAATAAAAATGGCTTAGAGAAGTATATAAAACCCTTCGACGGTACTAAAAACCTATCCTCCTAATGGTAGACATCCTAAAAGACAAAGACATGTCGTCTCTGGATAACCCCCCGATCTGCAGCTCTGCGGATGTGCCCACTCTGATGGCCCCCCAAACCCCTGTTTTAAGCGTAGCGTGCCGCATTCTGAGATCGCCTAGTCACGAAAGTGTCACCACCGATTTGTCGTTGTTCTCGGTGAGTTCGGTGGATTCTACCACCGGTGGTAGGAGGCTCCTCAGCTTCTCCAAGTGTGACAGGGGGCACAGTCCGAATCCGGAAAGTAGGAGTCAAAACCGGTAAGTAAACGGTGTATCATACTCTGATAAATTAGTAAACAGGATATCGTACTCTGTTAAGTTGTGACAATAGAAATTAGTAGCATCGGTCGTTTGTGGAATAGACGTCAGTCGCCTTATGGTGAGGGGTCCAGGATTGAGGGCCCCTGATAGCTAAAAATAGGCACTGCAGGAGATTGTGGACTTTGTAATAACTTTATCAGAAACTACTGGTAAAACTTTGCAAATTACATTACTTATTATGACATATTCATCGTTGTTATCTAATAAATCAAATGGTGCATATCTAATTGATTTCTTATATTAATAAATAATAGTTTGTTCGAAGAATTTTTTCGTGTTTCTAGTACTAGTGCTTCAGAAGAAGATTAGACAGAATAGCGTGACGCATTTTATTTTGAAAGCAAAACCACTTCTTTGCAGTTTCTTTTAGTCTAATACAAACCCATTAAATATTTAGTGGAAAAATGTCTGGCATTTTCTTATTTAAATCGATTTTTGAAACGGATTTAAGCATTTTCCTCAGCTATCCACACCCCGAGTTTATTAAAAAGCTTGTAAACAACTGATATCATCACTTATCTTGTAATTAATTCCGATTAATTGGTTTATAAAATGAAACATTTCTAATGGTATTTGCATTTAAACCACCCGAACAGATCAGGATCAGTTATTGACAATACGTGCATTAAGAAAATGTGAATTTTATGCGGAACTTCCGGAAATTATATCTTATTGAAATTCCAGGAGATGAACGAGATACCTGTAATCATGATTTATAAGGGGCAGTATATCCAGATATCCCGGTGCTTTCTCGCAAATCCAGATTTATATGATTTAGATCTTTAAACGTTTTGATTTATTACCTTATTATCGATTATATTATTATTGAAAAGGGAAAAATAGCGTAATTTAGCGTTTTTGGGTTCTATAGAAAAAGGAAACACTAAATATGGTCTAGGCCTTTTTCTCAGAAACCGTTGTACATAGAGAGATGAAATTTGGCGTTATTACGATCTAAGGAAAATTTAAAAATATTAATTTGAAAGAGCTGTGGAACAAAAAATAGAATCATTGTAAGTTTTTCTTATTTAGACCTGCAGATATACCCGAAATCCTCTGGTTCGAAGAAGAAACTGAACTGATACGCAGTTGCGCAGCCCTCTCGTCAGCCGTAGGCCTACAGAAAAGTTTCAGCACCAGCGACATCAGCCAGCTACCTTCCCCTGAAGATGGTCCTAATTTACAGGGCTTACGAAACGCCGTGTCCGAATTAGCCTTAAATTCGTTACAGCGAAGCGGTTTCCTGTTGGAGCATGCTCGGTTGGATCACACTTCTAGGTATGTTCATTATACAGGGTGGCACGTGTGACGAGAAAGTCAAAAATCGATTTAATTTTACTATTTCGTCAAACGTTGAAATTTCAAAGCTCTATATCTTCTAAATGAATGGATCGATTTAAAAAACCTAAGCAGCAATGTATAGGAAATTAAAAACCCTTTTAAATGAATAGTTGAATATTTTGCTATGCTATTTAAGTCAAAAGTTGTCCCCCTCACAAACAAACTTAACGTGTTTTTGGATTTTGTCGCATAACTTCTTTCCCAGCCAGTAATACCTGACGGTACGTGTTCGATGGGCTGCCCTGTATACTCTATTAGTGTACACCAGTGTAAGAAGTACACCTTCGAAATTGAAGATATTCGACGAAAAAAAATATATCTATTATTAAAAAAATATCTATATACAGGGTATTATGGAAATGACGTATTATATTTAAATGGGTGACTCCTTGGGTGTCCTAGAGAAGTGCTACATATTTTTTTTTTTTAATCGACCGTTTTAAAAGTGGGGTAATAAACACGCCTACTCACAGGTCAGTCCACGCTACTGTACAAGATTTCACCCAGAGCCAATGGCAATGTTGCCAAACTTAATGAAAAACTGAAATTCCATATAAAATTATAAAAATAAATTATTTATCAACCTACTTGTATTTATCCTTATACCTAAAGAGCGAGGACATCCAGGCACAAACACAATCAGTTTGTTTTCTTTTTCATGGAAAACCTCCTGGAAACAGTCCTGGAAAGACTTCATGTACACACAGTAATAGTGAAACAGAACCGATAGTTAGCTTTTGAAGATACAATAATACAGATTTAACTATAGATTATTACATTTTATTACACGCGAGAAATTTGACGTCCAGAAGAAACGCGTCAATAAAAACAACATTCAAAGATTATTTATGTACGGGCAAGATACACGCGTAAACCGAAAAAACAGAGCGGATCGCTGAGAGTGTGTTGGTGATCGACCAGACACAACGTATCCGGCCGCTGGTTGGTCTCGAACTAACAGACGCACGCGTGCGGATCTATACGAAACTACTTAGCCGATGTAAGGTGTCAAGAGGTCATTGGCATTTGATCTAGTGACGTACGTGGCTATTATTATTCCATATGTTTTTTCGGGTTGTTTAAAACATAATCCGTCATAAATGTTCTTCAATTAATTGTACAAAAAGGTATTACAGAATGGAAAAGTGTTTAAATTATTTTATTTTGTCTAAAGAGTTTAAGGTGTACAAATGACAACACCGGCCAGAACTCCTTGATTGCTTACATGTATAGCAGTGCCACACAGCTGTTTTGACGTCAGGTCACTTTTGCCGCTGAATGAATTGAAAGAGCCATTTATGGCTATTTTTCTTCAATTTGTCTTTATCTCAGGAATTGCCGATTTAAATATAATACGTCATTTCCATAACATCCTGTATATTGTGTATATAGCTTTATAATTAAAATTGACATATCAGATCCGGCAAAAACAAAGACCTTTTTGGACGATATAACAACAAGGTGCGTGACCACGAGCCTTCGCTGTATAAAATCAATCAACAACATTAATTTACATTGTTCTATAAAACGCCGACAGACGTGGCTCACGAAATTATCGTATAAAAAAAATCATTAATCAATTATATTAATAAAGAAAGCGAGGTCGGCATAAAAACGTCAACACGTGTGATTACTTTAATTTAGGAGGAAGAAAGCATAATTACAAAATAATCTAACAAGAAAATAAGTCTCAGCAAATATTTATTCTAGATCGTGTTCTACCTGGGTAGCGGTCGGTGACATAGCCTCAACCTCACAACTGCCGTCCCCTCACGGAGGTCATTCGTCAAGCAATACCACTTCACAGCCTCCACCATGTACACCCCCTCCACCAGCATTCACAGCTGCAGACTTTATTCGGTCTGTTAATAAGAAGGTAATAATTATTTTTTACAAGATTGTGTAAATGTAAGTGTCCGGTCATCTCTAGTTAAGGCGGGCGATGTTAAGTAGTCAAGGGGATCAAATACTGAAGCAATATTCTATGACCGAACTTATTATAATTGTTATTATTAAATTTTTCTGTGAAAAATAATGTAATTTATTCTTATTTAGGTACGCCAGAACTATATAAGACGTCGCCTACTTACTACATACAAAGCCTTGGAAAGGTTATCTCAGAGCGAATTCAACTTGGATCGTCTAGAGGTAACACCTTCGACCGCTCAAGCTAGTTTAGATCCTTGTTCGCAGAGCGTCATTACCCCAGGTTTGTTGTTTTACACAATTCCTTAACCTTATAGGTAATTATGGATAAGAATAAGCTTATTCTTTTCAGGACCCACAAGACTGACAATCCCGGGATCGAGTCCCACACCAAGCAAGAGTCCGACAACGTCGAGTAGCACGAATGCCGCCATGTTACGGGCTGCGAAATCGAGGGCTGGGAAAAATCTGCCCTTAACCATACGGGATGTGGAGCGGGAGAGGGGAAAACCCTTGTCGAAGTACGAGAGAAATATGATGATTTTCAATTGGTTGCATACTTTGGATGATACTGCGTTTGTAGAGGGAATTCAGTAACACATAGGTTATTGAAATATTTTTGGAAACAAAAAGTTAATCTATTTGCTAAAATGTCCAAAGAATTTGTTATAATGTTATTTGAAAAAATACAGACATTTCGGTGTTTGAGTAGTTTAAGAAATTTATGAAACAACACAACTTGTGGATGCTTTCTCTTTTACATGCATATAACTGAATAATCTTATATGAACACGGAAGATGTTTTAAATGGAAGAGATAGGAAAAGCATCCAACCAAATTTAGTAAATGTATTTTCTTCTCTCTCAATTTTATACGACTACTAAAGGACAGGACTTTACATTCAGTGTAAGAATTGTTATGTTTAATACATTGATAATTCAGTTGTATAAATAAGCGCTTAAGTCTAAAATTATATAAGGTTTCCTTTGTAAGGTGCTTTTGAAGTCACATTCGGCCTTAAAAAAATTTGCCAGGTGATATAACGAACTGTTTAGTAACTTAATTATTTTCTAGTTATTTGTACGAATTTGAAAAAATAAACATACCGGGAAACCACTCCAATTAAAGCCCAGTAAAACAAACTATAAGGGGAGGAGGGGATTAAATTTGATAGAATCTTCTGGTGCAAAGACCCATATCCCCTATAAGAAAAAAATTCACCAAAATTTTAGAACCCATATTAAAATTCATTTGATTTCAAGAATGAAATCAAGAGTTTAAACCAATAAGAACCCTGGTTAATAAACTCCTGGACGAAATTAACGCAACATCATAAATTTGCCATATTTTTTATGCTATTTTTTTTCTGAATTTATAATGCGATTTGACTGATTTTTTTTTGCATTGTAGGTTGGTTCCTTGACAATGTCATAGTTTTCGCTGTTTATGATAAAAATTTAATTTTCGATTTATACTGGGTGAACTAAAAATGCTATGTTTTGTTCCGAAAATTCGCATCACCCTGTGGAGTATATTAGCAACCGAAACATATTGCGGTTGACATTAAACGGTAGGTCCATCCCCCAACATTTGTTTTTTGGTTTACTTCATTATCTCTGTTATTAAAGGAGATACACCGTTTGATAGCGCAACATGTTTTTATAGACTTTAATATTCAACACATTAATTGTTAAATGTTTTCAAGTAGACTATGGACTTTTCCTGACATTGCAAGCGATGTGTCAGCAGATGTTGTGTTTTAAAGTTACAAAGGTCAAATAAAATTCGCCATACTGATAAAAACTGTTCGGAAACTGCTTATTAAACGTTCGTGTCGTATGCCCAGTTGCCCGACGAGTATTTTAATCTTGAAACCTACTTGAATACATTTAACAATGAATGTGTTAAATATTAAAGTCTATGAAAACATGTTACGCTATAAAACGGTGTATCTCCTTTAATAACAGAGATAATGAAGTAAACCAAAAAAGAAAATGTTGGGGAAAGATGGACCTACCGTTTAATGTCAACTGCAATATGCTACGGTTGTTAATATACTCCACAGGGTGATACGAATTTTCGGAAAAAAACATAGCATTTTTAGTAAACCCAGTATAAATCGAAAATTTAATTTTTATCATAAACAGCGAAAACTATGAGATTATCAAGGAACCAACCTACAATGCAAAAAAATCATTCAAATCGGATCATAAATTCAGAAAAAAATATCATAAAAAATATGGCAAATTTATGATATTGCGTTAATTTTGTCCATCAAGAGTTTATATTCTGTTTCGCCTTTCTTTCATGTTCTTTCTATACTATCCTTCTCTAACCGATTAATTCGTAATTGTGATTGGTAAACTACGTTTCACGCTCTTTAATTTTTTGCCTTTTGCCTGCTGACCTTCCATCGACACCTGCTGTCATAGAAACCAGGTAAAATTGCAATAACTATAAACGACGAAAGAACGTGAATCGTACGTTACAAAATATTGAAAGTACAAAGTTATAAGATATACTTTTTGGGATATTTCTCTTATTTCAGAGAAATTTGGTTATGTTTAGTGAATAAATGGAATTATTATGATTTGTTGAATCAGCATGATTTAGCCAAATATTGTACAGATTATGTAATCATTTTTTTTTGTATTCTGCCGTTTAAAAAATGTAAATGATATACTGATCTTACCTTGTCTTGTTAAGCTATATATATTAAATAAAGCTCATATCATCATTAGTTTATAATTTAGTCAATACCAACCTCTCAGCATGTAAATGATATTTCTTAATCTCTTTTAATTGAAGGGTTAACAAGGCCGTGGCGTGCAGGTAAAGGTACACACTCCCCATCTATCGTTAGGCATTGTCGTAATTAGAATGATTTTGTGGGGGGGGGGCTAGTCTAGTACGACTATTTTAATGGCAAGTGTCACTATGACGTATGTATGGCTCCGAATTTCGGAAATTCTGGGGTGGACACCAGAGCAATCTGGAGTGGGGCTAGCCCACCTGCCCCCCCTAGTTACGCCTATGTCGGTAGGTCATGCCATGATGCATGACCTCCAGTAAGGGTTCCCTGAAATAATGAATTTTCACCTTTTTTAAGTCAGCGAAGCCCTTTCTTTATTCTTGCATAATTTATTTTTCTTCGTCTATATTTATCACGGCACACTATTTCTACAAAAGTCACTAATCTCCAACCAGACTGGCTTCCCCATACCCTCACGTCTTCAATTCTTTCCGACTCGATTGTTTTTCCCGTGTACACGGGAATCCCAGCCGATTATAACCTCTCAAGATCTTTGCTCAAAGTCTTTGGATTCTTAATTTCAACTATTTTTCTTTTATTTATTGTTTTTCCGTTACGCTATCGAACCGGTCAGTCGTGATTTCAAGTTAGTTTGTTGACCAACGTCCACTGTAATATTGATCTTAATGTTATCTATATAAAAATGCGAAGATAAAGATTCGAGAGATTCGCAATGTATATGTTAATAGTTCTGGAATGAGTTTATTAAAATGGACGGTCCAGTGAAGAATCTTTTGTGGGTGACCTTTCTCGTATGTAAGTGATTTAGTGCAATTAAAAAAAAGTTTCAAGCTGCCTAAGAATATTATTCTCTCTCTCAATATGAGAGAACTGGCGCCATATGTCATTGATTATAATTATTACAGCAACGTTTGAAACGTGCATGGAAAACCCTAGCAAAACTAACATGATTGTATATAGAGTAGTAAGATAAACAATAAAATTAGTTATATGTGTTCAAGAGATGCTAATGCCGAAGAAAGTTGTACCCAGTAGCATACAGAATGTACCAAGAATGCATCGTGACGCAATATATTTACATTTGTCTAAAACGGAAAGATCTTTTTATTTATAAGCTCTGGAAATATAAAAAAATTTAACTCATGCAACTAACAAATCCAGAAACATAATGTCGGGCAAAAACTTTTTTTCAATAAATTTTAGTAATTTCTCACTTCCCGTCACAATCCCATTTTCGTAAACCGTTTGACACAGAAATTTGGCAGCTACCAAAAAAGAATTCTGAAATATTCAGCGGAAAAAAAAAAATGGTCGGAACATTGTTGTGGTTTTAAATTTTTCATTTTATTAAAGGTACACTGTGGAAATATACTGAAGGTTATAAATTCGCGCACCACCAATCTTTTGTTGAAGATAATAATAGGACTTTGGCAAGATTTAGAAGACAAACTGATGCACAGACATGTAAAGGGTAAGTACCTGTCTACATAAGCAAGCCCATAAGGAAGAATATGACCATTTGATTGAAACCTCACCCTCAGATAAACGAGCAAAGAAAACAGAGATCACTTATTATTTGTTTATTTTATTTATTTATTTACATTTGGAGCTCACAATCACAATATAATAATTCTGCATATAGACCTATAAAATAACTAATAAATAGACTTGGGGACATTTTAATTGCATCAATTATATTTGGCGTATCTCGGTAAGCGTTACATCTTTGATCGTATCAAATGTTGAACCTCAAAATTCCGCTTTTTCATATTTAACACGTGAGAAGTTACACTAAGCGAAATCTCGAGTTGATATAACTCAAATATGAGTTGTCCTAGACCGCAGCGTGTTGCTAATAGGGGACAGCCCAGACCTCTGAATTACGGCAACCAAATCGAAGAAATTGCATCAACTCACTATTCATAAGTTATGATAGCACTGAAAATGGGTTATTTTATGCGTTGGAATAGCTCACGCCCCACCGTCTTAAATTATTGATAGGCTACCGTAGCTACCAGTATGTGAATTGTGATGCGTTACTAGTCGGGCTAGATTAATTCATGATTCGGGCTATCAAAACTTGACATTTAAGTTGTTCTAGCTTACGATGGCGGCTGGAATAGCTCACTCTTTGGGCTACCAGACTCCAAATTGTGGACTATCGGAACTCAAAATATTTCTTTGATTTAACGCCTGCATATTGTGGACTTCAATTGCCTTTTGTTTCTTCAAGATATGACATTTTTGTTGTATCTATATTTAAAGAAAAATATAAGTACAGAAACTTATTTCAATATTTTTTTGCGATTTGTCGACGATTCCTCTATTGTTGTTTTCTTTTCTTAACATACACAGTGGTTCTGAACAAATATAAGAACAATGGTTTAAAAAATACTATTTTTGGAAACTTAATTCAAACCCTATATTAGTTTAGATAGATAAGCTTATTAATAAAATAACACTTAAAACGGAAAATAACATTTCATGTAACACATGTACAAATCTTGAGTAAATACGTATTTATAATATTAATATATACTTATAAATAATAAGGCTTCATTCCAATAATAACAATTTGTATGCATCTCCCTCCTGTCCCTCCACAAATTTTCACGCACAGAGAACAAAGATGAAAAATCCCGCAAACGGCGCAACGGCCAACAGGTGTCTATACGTGCGATCGGAGGAGAATTGACGAATAACAATGGAATCAACCGCGCCAAACCTGCACGAGCACGAATTCGGAACTTTGCGTGACCTTACGATCTTGTGATTTACCCTCGAAATGGGGTTTTGGAGCACGTTTCCTGAATTATTCCAACTCAAAATAATTTACACATGGCAATGAGTTAAAATAAGGCACGTCCGGGTTAGAACGACACTTTATAATCAATTAGTATTTTCCCAACCCAAAAACTGAGTTCAGGTAACTCATAAAATAGTTACAAGATGAGGTGTGGAATTGTGGTGATCCCAAATATGTTTAAAATGTTGATAAAAAATCTATTTCTGGGTTGAGGCGAACCAAAAGAACCTGAGTTATTGCAGAGTTTTTAAATAATTTGTGATAATTCGTAGGTTCAGTTAGAACAACATAGAGAGGTGGGTTGATGTAGCTCCAATTTTGTAACCCACGACATTGGTAAATGCATTTTTGTCAGTGATCGTGTTTGGCAAGGTCAAATGTAGATGGCTCTGGATTTCTTTGCTTGGTCGCTTGGGGTATATGTATAATATGATACATATATTACTGTTTTTTGTTTGTTAAGGAATGTTGATAAATTCCAATGTGCCACCACGGCCGATTGTATAGATGTCTACCTAAAATGCGATGGAAAAGAAGACTGTCCCGATGGAAGTGACGAAAAGGAATCCCTATGTAAAGATTTTCCGTGAGTAGATATTTCTTTTAATATTGCAACAATCAAACAAACCTGCTTTCACATATTTTAATTACTAGTACCTTCATTAAGACTCCTATGCTTCTAATTTCTTTCTTACTCTTTTCCTTTCTTGCTCGAGATTAAATAACATTTCTAAAAGTATTATCGTCTATAAGATGCGAGAAACAAATATGCTTAAATATGTTGTTCTAGATGTCCAGGTTACCTGTTTCGATGTGACTATGGAGCCTGTATTAGCAGCGACCTGAAGTGCAATGGAGTTAAGGATTGCAACGATAATTCAGATGAAACAAATTGTGAAGTCACAAACAGGATCAACAGCAACTGCAGGTAAAATTCATCTATGGGTTTTCTTTACGAGTATCAAGTAATTAGATGATGTTCTTATTCTTAGAACAGATCAGTTTGAGTGTTCCAATGGCCAGTGCATCGAGATAAACGGTAAATGTAACGGGATCGCAGAATGTAACGATAAGAGTGACGAAACTGAGAAATTGTGTTTCAATACCGTCTGCCCCGGCTACAAGTATAAATGTAAATACGGCGCATGTGTTGATGGTGATTCAGAGTGAGGATCTTACTATATTCAGAGTAAGAAGCCAGTAGAGTAACAGTTAATTCAAATTTTTCTTCATTAGGTGTGATGGCATTCAAAACTGCATAGATAATTCCGATGAAAACGAACAGAAATGTGCTGCCTCAACTCCCAGTCCTATACCCCCCGTTCTTGGAAAAGCGTAAGACATTTTATTCACCGAATTTAATGATATTTCTTAACAGTAGTAAAATCACAAGTAAATTCTGGAAGCTGCGTTTGCACTCGAATGGAACCTCATGAACATATATTTTAGCAAACAATGTACAACACCTCCTCAACCAATTCATGGTCAATGGATTTTTTTCAATGGCGGTCGAAGAGGCGCCGCCAATAGAAAGATTGATCCATACACTGTTATAACGTACTCGTGCGATTATGGATACAAGCTGTCTGGAAGCAATGAGGCCACCCTTCCGGTGCTCTGTCTGGATGCGGGCGAATGGAGTGTAACAGTGATGCCAACTTGTCAAAGTAAGTCGTTCTTCCGAACAACCTCCTATAGTAATAGCTATAAAAACCTATAATTTCGTTGTTTTGAATGTAAAAAACTCGTTATTTTCAGAACTGTGTCCAAGTCTTTACAACAGCCCCCAATTCACCCTGTCGTGCAAGAACGATGGCTCCCAGGTTCCATGTGATAAGGCCACCGACAGCACAATATTGACCTTCAGATGCGCTCCCTATTACGAACCCCTGTATGGATTAGCCAAACGCAGCACCTGTTATGATGGTACATGGGATTACATTCCGCAGTGTATTCCAGGTACTTTCCAATCTATTGTTTATAATATAGATGTACACTTTAGTATAAATGTACAAAAATGGCCACCTTTAGCTCTAGAGGACCTAGACAAGGCGATTAAGTAACGTTTCTAACTTGTACCAATCTAGTGTGTGGAGAAAAGAGAGTATCTAGCACACCCTTAATAGTGGGCGGCCGTGAAGTAGAGAGAGGAAATTACCCATGGGTGGTGGCAATATACAGCAATATGGATAGCAGCCCCCTCTACACGAATATTTGCGGTGGATCCCTGATTACAAGCAATATAGTTGTTACCGGTAAGTCCACGAAACAAATTATATTGAAAATGTGGTACAGATAGATTTTGCCTGTGTAAAAAAAGGTTCTTAAATAAAATATTGCGTATGTTTTCAGCTGCTCAATGCGTAACAAAGAAGGAAACCGGTAACGTAAATAACGAACGGTTTTTTCGAGTTGCCGCTGGTAAATACTACGACAAATATGATGATAACAGGGATAAAGATACTTCACAATTTGCTGAGGTAAGAACAGCCCTCTATTCTACTGCGTGCTTTAGGACGAAAATAAATACAGCGTAAAGTTCAAAGCTATAGTCTTGTATTAGTATTAATCACAAATGCAGCCTTCTACATACAGTTTAAGTGTTGAGAGGGGAAACGGTATATAAAGAATAAGCTATATTCAATACTTATAACATCTAATCAATGTCATGTGGATTTCAGGTTGCTCAAATTGAAACAAACAGGGAATACAGAGGCGAATTACAGAACTTTCGGGGAGACATCGCCCTGTTGCGACTGAAGACCCATTTCGTACTTTCAAAAGTTATCCAGCCTGTATGCTATAATAATCTGCCACCCATAGAAGTAGACAGTATTGGACTGGTAAGATTATTAAGATTAATTATCCATTTTGTCGTAATCCATCCATTTCCTTATGTTTCATAGGTGACAGGTTGGGGATATAGAACTACAACTCTACAATCATCAGACGCGTTGAAAGAACTTGATTTGTCATACACTGACCAATCAAAATGTACAACCGATTTGGATTCAGATATTCCCCAGAGATATTTTACATCTGACAAGCTATGCGCCGGATTTACCGACAGAAGTAAGTTTATGTTTTCGACACATCGTTCCTCCGTGGTTAAATGTGTTGATGGTCGTTTTCTTGCAGATACCAGCGTGTGCAAAGACGCCACCGGTGGTGGACTGGCGTTCAGGAACCCCTCTTACAAGAGAAGATATTTTATCCATGGAATTGTCAGTTTGAGTTACACTTATAACCAAGAACAGCATTGTAATATTCAACGGAGTATCCTGTTTACAAACGTAGATAATTACATTAGTTGGATTCAGCTTAGGGTGAGGCAATGGTCAACAATACAATGTATGACACCTTCTCAACCAACCAACGGACAATGGATTTATTTCAATGGTACGAAAGGCGATGCAAATATTAAGATTAATACAAACACTGTCATAATTTACTCGTGCGATCATGGATTCCATCTGTCGGGAACCAATGAGGATATACTTCCGGTCGACTGCCTGGGAACAGGCGAATGGGGTGTAACAGCGGTGCCAACTTGTGAAAGTAAGTCGTTCTTTAAGAATTATATTAGTGACCCGAAAAAACTTTCAGTTATGTAAAAAAACAATTATTTCGTTACTTTCAGAACTATGCCCAAGCCTTTACAACAGCGCCGTCATTACCATGTCGTGTAAGAACGACGACTCCATCGTTCCGTGTGATAAGGCCACCGACAACACCGTTCTGACATACAAATGCGCTCCTTATTACAAACTCTCGGATGAAGGAGCCAATAGCAGCACTTGTTACAATGGTACATGGTCCTACACTCCAGAGTGTGTTCCAGGTACTTTTAAACCCACTGTTTATAATATATATCCTTCAATTTAGTATCAATAATGTACATAAAATGGAGCTGTGGCCAAATTGTCCGAGACAACGACATAATTTCTTCTATAAATGAGGTTACTTAAAACATTAGGTACTACTCTATGTTATTTCCTGATTTTAAGTATACACTGAGCGAAATTTCGAGTTGGATATAACTCAAATATGAGTTGTCCTAGACCGAAGCGTGTTGGGGACAGCCCAGACCTCTGAATTACGGCAACCAAATCGAAGAAATTGCATCAACTCACTATTCATAAGTTATGATAGCACAGAAGATAGGTTATTTTATGCGTTTGTTTAAAATTCCTTTCTAGGTCGAGGCGAACCAAAAGACCCTGAATTACTGTAGCGCTTTTAAATAATTTGCGATAATTCGTAGGCTCAGTTAGAACAACATAGAGAGGTGGGTTGAGGTAGCTCCAATTTTGTAACCCACGACATTGGTAAATGCATTTTTGTCAGTGTATACCGATAGTAGATAGATCTAACATTTTCAGATCTGTGTCCAAGCCTTTACGACAGCCCCTTGATCACCCTCTCGTGCAAGAATGACGGCTCCCTGATTCCATGTGATAAGGCCACTATAAACACAATACTGACCTACGAATGTGCCCCCTATTACGAACCCCCGCTTGGAAGAATCAATAACAGCACCTGTTACAATGGTAGATGGTCCTACACACCGGAATGTATTCCAGGTACTTTCAAATACACTGTTTATAATATACTCATCTAGTTTTTAGTCATAATGTACATAATCATAGAGAATCGTAGCCGGGATCAAATTGCCAATGACGTAAACTATCCTGTAAAGGAAACTAATTCTAATGTTAATAAGAACATACTCAGATTACTGTAATTCGAGGTGATGTCGGTAGTAATAGTGAGGCAAATCTGATTAATAGTAATCCTGATATAATTCATTATTCCAAAGGCTAAGTTTCTTGCATTTTGGAAGACTTTAAGGGACATTTTTGGCATTTTTCAATAATGGCTTCTTTAAATATGATATAATCGATTAAGTAAATCATTTTACTCGACATGATGTTCCTTTCTAGTGTGTGGAGAGAAGAGAGTATCAGCAACACCCTTAATAGTAAACAGCCATGAAGTAGAGAGGGGATACTACCCATGGGTGGTGGCAATATACAGCAGTAAGGACAGCAGCCCCCGCTACTTGAATATTTGCGGTGGATCCCTGATCACAACTGATATAGTTGTTACCGGTAAGTCCACCAAACAAATTAGGCACATTGAAAATATGATACTTTTTCTGTATAAAAAAGGGGTTTTTAAATAAAACATTGTGTTTTTTTCAGCTGCTCACTGCGTAACAAAGAAGGAGACCGGTAAGGCATATCATACAAAATATTATAGAGTTGCGGCTGGTAAATATTACAACAGATACGATGATACGAGGGATAATGATACATCACAATTTGCTGAGGTAATACATACATACATACATAATCTAGTAATAAATGCAACTTGTTGTACTGTAGCTAACATATTTAAAGGAGAGGGGAAAAAGGAACACATATTTAAGAAACTATATTCAATGCTGACAACTTTTAATAAACGTCATTTGGATTTTAGGTTGCTAAAATTGAATTACACAGGGAATACGTAGGCGAAATACGTAACTTTCGGGGTGATATTGCCCTTTTGAAACTGAAGACTCAATTCGCACTCTCCAAAGTTGTCCAGCCCGTATGCTATGATAATCTGCCACCTTTAGAAGTAAATAGTATTGGACTGGTAAGATAATTAAGGTTAAGACCCATTTTGTCGTAATGATAAATTCATCCATTTCCAAGAAGAGCGTTTGTAGACCTGCTAACGTAACCTTTTCGATTGATCATGTTGCGCAATTTCTGTCATTCTGTTCAGTTTTCTATGCATTTTGTTTCATAGGTGACAGGTTGGGGATATACAACTACAACTGGACAACCATCAGACGTGTTGAAGGAACTTGATATGCCATACAATGACGAATTTCAATGTTTAAGCGATTTCGACACCTATTTTTCCCAGAAATATTTTACACCTGACAAGCTATGCGCCGGCTTTACCGACAGAAGTAAGTTTTTGTTTTCGACCGTGGTTATAGCTATTAATATGGTCGCTTTTTCAGATACCAGCGTGTGCAAAGGCGACAGTGGCGGTGGACTAGTATTCAGAAACCCCTCTTACAAGCAAAGATATTTCATCCATGGCATTGTCAGTTTGGGACATTCTTACACTTATAACCAAGAAGTTCACTGTAATATTCAACGGAGCGCTTTATTTACAAAAGTAGGTTATTACAATGATTGGATCCAGAGTAAGGTGCGGCAATGGTCAACAGATTGAGACAGAACCGATTGTGGGGGGGCAATAGAAGCCAAATAAATTAGGCTCATTTGTAACATAGATATTGAATAAATAGACTTTACTTATTATGAACAATAATCTCACTTATGGTTTCCAACCAGCAGCTCCAAGGTTGTTACAGTGTTCTTAAGCGGGAGTAAAAAGGTGATCTTAATCGCACCAAGTGGACTTGGCATAGTGAACGATCTTTCTAATAATACGGCTAAAAAGCAGCTAAACCGGTACGACTTTATTAACCACTACAATATTTACCACTCCATCTATTCTACTACTATGCCAAACACTATTGGGGGAATTTAAGTGAATATAAGACAAAAAGGTACATGAATAAATATTCTGCTTCAAAATAACTGCACACCTCTCCTAATTCTTAGTCTTAAAATTGACAGAATCTTCTGGTGCTTCACCCTTCAGCACTTCAATATCATTTGGTATTGCGGTTGCAAAAACAATTTGTTTTAAACAGCCCCATAAAAACATATCGGCCAAGGTTAAGTCGGGACTTCTTGGGGGCCGGAAAACTGAGCCATTCCTGCCAATCCACCTTGGACCAAATAAGAAACCCCTATAAGAAAAAAATTCACCAAAATTTTAGAACCCTTATGAAATTTCATTGATTTCAAGAATGGTTCTTGGAACGAAATATTCGTGTGTGAGGTACCCCAAAGATCAATTAATTGTACAGGAATGGGCCCAAATATCCACTTAATTACACAGCGAGCTGAAATTTGGCAAGAAGAATAGCGACTAAGTAACACCAAAGTAGCCTCGAATTGATTGGTCTGAAATCAAGAGTTTAAACACTTTAAACCAATAAGAACCCTGGTTAATATATTCTGTTTCGCCTTTCTTGTTGTCTGTTCTTTCTATACTATCCTTCTCAAACCGATTAATTCGTAATTGTGATTGGTAAACTACGTTTCACGCTCTTTGAATTACCTATTGCCTGCTGACCTTCCATCGACACCTGCTGTCATAGAAACCAGGTAAAATTGCAATAACTATAAATGACCAAAGAACGTGAATCGTACGTTACAAAATATTGAAAGTACAAAGTTATAATATATACTTTTTGGGTTATTTCTCTTATTTCAGAGAAATTTGGTTATGTTTAGTGTATAAATGGATTATTATGATTTGTTGAATCAGCATGATTTAGCCAAATATTGTACAGATTATGTAATAATATTTTTTTTGTAATTTGTCGTTTAAAAAATGTAAATGATATACTGATCTAACCTTGTCTTGTTAAGCTATATATATTAAATAAAGCTCATATCATCATTAGTTTATAAGTTAGTAAATACCAACCTCTCAGCATGTAAATGATAGTACTTAATCTCTTTTAATTGAAGGGTTAACAAGGCCGTGGCGTGCAGGTAAAGGTACACAATCCCCATCAATCATTACGTCATCCCATGATGCATGAGCCCAGTAAGGGTTCATCAAAAGAAAGTTAGAGAAATTTTCAACTTTTTTTAAGTCAGCGAAACCCTTTCATTGTTGTTGCATAATTTATTTCTCTTCGTCTATATTTATCACGGCACACATTTCTACAAAAGTCACTAATCTCCAACCAGGCTGGCTTCCCCATACCCTCGCGTCTTCAATTCTTTCCCAGTCGATTGTTTTTCCCGTGTACACGGGAATCCCAGCCGATTATAACATCTCACGATCTTTGCTCAAAGTCTTTGCAATCTTAATTGCAAGTATTTTTTATTTATTGTTTTTCCGATACACCATCGAACCGGTCAGTCGTGATTTCAAGTTAGTTTGTTGACCAACGTCCCCTGTAATATTGATCTTAATGTTATCTATATAAAAATGAGAAGATAAAGATTCGCTATGTCTATTTTAATAGTTGTAGAACGAGTTTAAGTATTTAAAATGGACGGTCCAGTGAAGAATCTTTTGTGGGTGACCTTTCTCGTATGTAAGTGATTTAGTGCAATTAAAAAAAAAGTTTCAAGCTGTCTAAGAATATTCTTCTCTCTCTTTCTCAATATGAGCGAGACAGAGGCATATGTGGATTGATTATAATTATTACAGCAACGTTTGAAATAACTTAATAAACGTGTATGGAAAATCCTAACAAAAGTAGCATGATTGTATACAGGATTGTAAGATAAATAGTAAACAATAAAATTAGTTATATGTGTTCAAGAGATGCTAATGCCGAAGAAAGTTGTACCCAGTACTATACAGAGTGCACCAAGAATGCATCGTGACGGAATATATTTACATTCTTCTAAAACGGAAAGATCTTTTTTATTTTTAAGCCCTTGAAATATAAAGAATTTTAACACTAACATACACACATAGCTGATTTTCCTGCATAGGATTTTAAATAAATATTTTTTTAAATAGATTTTAGTAATTTTTCACTTTAAAGACAGAAATTTGACTGTTACCAAAAAAGAATTCTGAAATATTCAGGGGAAAAAATGGTCGGAAGATTGTTGTGGTTTTAAAATTATCATTTTATTAAAGGTGCACTGTGGAAATATACTGAAGGTTATAAATTCGCGCACAACCAAGCATTTGTTGAATATAATAATAGGACTTTGGGAAGATTTAGAAGACAAACTGATCCACAGACATGTAAAGGGTAAGTACCTGTCTACATAAGCAAGCCCATAGGGAAGGATAATGCCACTTGCTTGAAACCTCAACCTCAGATCAACGAGCAAAGAATATTTATTAAATTTATTTATTTACATTTGGCAATGAGGACATACTACTGCGCTCACAATATAATAATTCTGCATATAGGCCTATAAAATTACTTATAAATAGACTTGGGGAGGACGAATTTGTTTTGTTTTGGGTTGTGGGTATAGGTATAATATTATACATATACTATATCACTGTTTTTTTGTTTGTTAAGGAATGTTTCCAAATTCCAATGTGCCACCACGGCCGATTGTATAGATGTCGACCTAAAATGCGACGGAAAAGAAGACTGTCCCGATGGAAGTGACGAGAAGGAATCCCTATGTAAAGATTTTCCGTAAGAAACAATTTGGCCACCGTCGAACAAACTTAATTTCATATATTTTATCGCTTAGCTTCATCAACCCTTTCTTCTATAATATATTACATACATCTTTTCCTTAAATGTTTCTATTAATTTCTTCTTACTATTTTTCTTCCTTCTTTCTAAAATTTTCAGTTAATATTCTCTTAAATCATGAACATATACTTTGGCAGAAAATGTACAACACCTCCTCAACCGCGGCACGGTCAATGGATTTTTCTCAAAGACGGTCGAAGAGGCGCCGCCAATATAAGGATCCATACGAATACGGTTATAACTTACTCGTGCGCAGATGGATACAAGCTGTCGGCAACCAATAAGGCTGCCTTTCCGGTGACCTGTCTGGGTACAGGCGAATGGAGTGTAACGGTGGTGCCAACTTGTCTAAGTAAGTCAAACCGGAACTAAATCCTAGTCATACCTAAAGTCCGATTATCTATGTTAAAAACTGTTATTTCGTTATTTTCAGAACTGTGTTCAAGACTTTACCACAACCCCCTGATCACGCTGTCGTGCAAAAACGACGGCGCTCCGGTTCCGTGTGATAAGGCCACCGATAACGCCATACTGACCTACGAATGTCCCCCTTATTACGAACCCCCGCATGGATCAGCCAAGAGCAGTACCTGTTATGATGGTATATGGGATTATACCCCGAAGTGTATTCCAGGTACTTTCAAATCCACTGTCCATTACACGTAAACTTTAGTATCAATGTATTTAGGGAAGTGTGACCAAATTGTCAAAGACAACGACATAATTTCTTCTGTAAAGGAAACAATTTCTTATTTTTCGGTAATAATAGTGAGGTAGATAATCCTGATATAATTCAGTATCCCAAGACTAAGTTCCTTGCATTTGGGAAGATTTTAATGGACAATAACGGTCTTTGGTATTTCTCAATCCTGACTTTTCACTCTTTTCTGATCTTTTCTAGGTATTAGTTAAGGTGTTGCGTATTTCTTTTTCTCTCTATTTCTCGATTTTTATTAAATTTAATATTTCGTAAACGGTTGAAGATAGGTATAGGACATGATTTTTAAAAACTATCTAGAATTGATTGTAGAATGTAAAAATATACAATACGTTCCATTTAAAAAATTAAACTTGATACAAATAGCATTTTCATGACCCACCCTGTAATATCTTCTTTCAAGAAAAAAATGCATTTCAAAAAAATTAATTGGACGGGTTCGAGCGATTCTCGATTAAGTCGACGTTATTCAATATAAAAGCCCGTTTCTTTATCATAACCCTGTATATAGCTGCCAACCAATGGTTGCAGATAAAACATAATTAATTTATAATCGTGAGTAACGTAAAAAAAAGTTTACTAAATAAGTTTCTTGATAATTCGAATTAAACAAACTAAATTTTAGATTAATTTGTGGTAATAGTGCTTGAAATAAATGTAGTTATTATCACTGTTACTGTTTAAAAACTCTACGAAATCCTAGCTTGCTATATGCACGGGTATAGTAAGGTCCAGCCGATTAGTATTTTATCGAATTGTTATTTATCTTTCAACTACACTGGTCCATAGAATTTATGGTCCAGCACTGAGTGAAGTGTTCTACTGTGCTTAATATGTATTTCTAGTGTGTGGAGAGAAGAGAGTATCAGCAACACCCTTAATAGTGAACGGCAATGAAGTAGAAAGAGGAGATTACCCATGGGTGGTGGCAATATACAGCAATAAGGATAGCAGCCCCCTCTACACGAATATTTGCGGTGGATCCCTGATCACAACTGATATAGTTGTTACCGGTAAGTCCACCAAACCATTTAGGTACATTGAAAATTTGTAAAGAGATATTCTTTCTGTATAAAAAATGACTTTTAAATAAAATGTATTTTTTAGCTGCTCACTGCGTAACAAAGAAGGAGACCGGTAAGGTATATAATACAAAATTTTATAGAGTTGCAGCTGGTAAATATTACAACAAATACGATGATGCAAGGGACAATGACACTTCACAATTTGCCGAGGTATTAAGATCTAGTAATAAACTATCTAAAGGTTTTTCAAATACTAACTACTCAATTTCGGAAGAATTCGTACTATTTTGTTAATATCGTCTAGATTCTAGATTATTCCACTACAGCTAACAGATTTAAAGAAAAGGGTAGAAGGGGGGGGGGGCTGTATTTGATACTTCTAACATTTAATAAATGTCATGTGGATTGCAGATTGATCAAATTGAAGCAAACAGGGAATACAGAGGCGAAATTCAAAACTTACGGGGCGACATTGCCCTGTTGAAACTGAAGACCCATTTCACAGTCTCCAAAGTTGTCCAGCCTGTATGCCATGATAATCTGCCACACTTAGAAGTAAACAGTATTGGACTGGTAAGATTATTAACATTTATTACCTATTTTGTCCTAATGATAAATCCATCCATTTCCTAGAAGAGGGTTTGTAGATCTGTCTGCATATTTCCCTTGGATTTTGTATCTCCTTCTCTACCCTTGTTCTATCTTTCGGCATTCAACACACATTTCACCTCATAAGTCATGTATTATGATCTGATATTTGTAAATTCATGCTGAGCAATTGCTGCATGTCCTTCTATCATGCTAACGGATTCACAAATTTATATCAAAGTGTTCTATTCAAAGATGTTACAAGGTACAGATGGAAAAATGTACATTTCTATTAAATGTCTTTCCCACCTCTTTCGGTCATTATTGCAGCATAGCCAGATTGACATATTTATCACAAAGGTATCTTGCAAAATCCCAATTAGAAATTTGTTCGCAACTACGCAATTACAACTGGTTTAAGATTAATCAGCAATTGCTCTTAAAATAAATTTATTTCTCAATAATTTTACTACAAACTGTGAAAAGGCGATGAGAGATTCTTTAAAAAAATATTATTATACGTAAAAGTATCGAACGAATCTCAACTGAACTCTGGCAACATCTATTTCTATTTTACAAAAGATAAACAAAATATGAATGAATACTAATCTCGTAAACATTGCGATGCTTGTCCTTTAATCTAATGAATTGTTATATATTTTGCTTGATTTGTGTTTTTTTTGTGATTATTGTGTAAAAGAGTTGATCATTTAAATAAGAATTTATCTTTAAATCGGTAAGTATGGTTATATTTTAATATTTAACCATCTGATACAACCAGACTTTAACATTGTTGCCATTCAGCCAACAAACATGTAGTTCTCTCTTCCACCCATTACTGATTTTCAATAACATTTCAAACAATAACAGCTTCACTTTCCAAGAGTTTCATGAATGGATTATCGGTTCTGTAGTTTACAATACCTGCGGTTCTATTCCTTATGTTTCGTAGGTGACAGGTTGGGGATATACAACTACATCTGGAAAACCATCAGACGTATTGAAGGAAGTTAATATCCCATACAATGATGAAGCACAATGTTTAAACGATTTGGATTTTGATTTTGCTCAAAAATATTTTACAACTGACAAACTCTGCGCCGGGTTTAACGACCAAAGTAAGTTCATTTAATAATAATATTTAAAATTTTGAAAACTTTTTGACTCATTTGATATAAATCAAGGAGTATCCCTTCAGTGAGTCTGGGTCACCGATTGGACCGAAATATCGTTCCTCCGCAATTAATTAAATATATTAATTTATAATTTTAATATGATCGGTTTTTCAGATACCAGCGTGTGCAAAGGCGACAGTGGCAATGGACTGGTGTTCAGGAACCCCTCTTACAAAAGAAGATATTTTATCCATGGAATTCTCAGTGTGGCCCATTCTTACAGTGATCACCAAGAAGTTCACTGTAATATTCAACGGAGTGCCCTTTTTACAAAAGTAGATAATTACATTGATTGGATACAGCTTAGGGTGCGGCAATGGACAAGAAAAGAATGTACAACACCTCCTCAACCAACCCACGGTCAATGGATTTATTCAAATGGTACAAGAGGCGACGCCAATATAAGGATTAATACAAACACTGTCATAACTTACTCTTGCGATTTTGGATTCAACCTGTCAAGCACCAATGAGGTTAGCTATTCGACTCACTGTCTGGATACAGGCGAATGGGATGTAACAGTGGTGCCAACTTGTCAAAGTAAGTCGTTCCTTACGATAATTATATTATTGTGACCCGAACAAACTCCTAGTCATAGCTATAGTCCTATTATTCATGTAAGAACTATTATTTCGTTATTTTCAGAACTGTGTCCGAGCCTGTACGTCGGCCCGCTGATCACATTGTCGTGTACGAAAGACGGCTTTCTGGTTCCATGTGACGAGGCCACCGACAACACAATACTGACGTACGAATGCGCTCCTTATTACAAGCCCCCGCATGGAAGAGTCAAGAGCAGCGAATGTTACGATGGAACATGGACCACCATCACCCCAGAGTGTATTCCAGGTACTTTCAAATCCACTGTTATAATATACATCTACCCTCCACTCCGTTATTTTTCTTTATAAATATATAGGTATATCATGCAACAACCAGTTCAGTTAAAAACATTTTTTATCTCACCATAGCAGATATATGTATATTAAATTTTCAGACCTGTGTCCAAGCCTTTCCGACAGCCCTCTGATTACACACTCATGCAAGAACGATGGTTCCCTGGTTCCATGTGATAAGGCCACTATCAACACAGCACTGACCTACGAATGTGCTCCCTATTACGAACCCCCGCTTGGAAGTGCCAATAACAGCACCTGTTACAATGGGACATGGTCCTACACTCCGCGGTGCATTCCAGGTACTATTTATAATAAACATCTACACTTTAGTATTGATGTACATATGAAAAATAACAGCTGGGGCCAATTAATCAAAGACGATATAAATTCTTCTGTACAAGAACCGATTTCTTAGGTTTCGATAACAGTGAGGCAAATCTGATTGATAGTAATTATCCTGATTTAATTCATTATCCCAATGACAAAATTTATGGCATTTCGAAAGATTTTAAGGAAGTTAACAGTCCCTGGCATTTTTCAATTCTGGCTTTTTACACATACACACCCTGCAGATGAAGAAAACGATTAAGTAAATTATTTTACTGGGCATAATGTTCCTTTCTAGTGTGTGGAGAGAAGAGAGTATCAGCAACACCCTTAATAGTAAACAGCCATGAAGTAGAGAGGGGATACTACCCATGGGTGGTGGCAATATACAGCAGTAAGGACAGCAGCCCCCGCTACCTGAATATTTGCGGTGGATCCCTGATCACAACTGATATAGTTGTTACCGGTAAGTCCATCAAACAAATTAGGTACATTGAAAATTTGATAATTTTTCTGTATAAAAAAAAGAGTTTTTAAATAATATATTGTGTTTTTCAGCTGCTCACTGCGTAACAAAGAAGGAGACCGGTATGGTATTTCATACAAAATTTTTTAGAGTAGCTGCTGGGAAATACTACAACAGATACGATGATGCGAGGGATAATGATACATCACAATTTGCTGAGGTAATACATACATACATAGTCTAGTAATAAATGCAACTTGTTACACTGTAGCTAACATATTTAAAGGAGAGGGGGAAAAGGAACACACATTTAAGAAACTAAATTCAATGCTGACAACTTTTAATAAACGTCATTTGGATTTTAGGTTGCTAAAATTGAATTACACAGGGAATACGTAGGCGAAATACGTAACTTTCGGGGTGATATTGCCCTTTTGAAACTGAAGACTCACTTCGCACTCTCCAAAGTTGTCCAGCCCGTATGCTATGATAATCTGCCACCATTAGAAGTAAACAGTATTGGACTGGTAAGATTATTAAGGTTAAGACCCATTTTGTCGTAATGATAAATTGATCCATTTCCAAGAAGAGCGTACAGTATTATATGCATTATGTTTCATAGGTGACAGGTTGGGGATATACAACTACAACTGGACAACCATCAGACGTGTTGAAGGAACTTGATATGCCATACAATGACGAAATGAAATGTTTAAGCGATTTTGACACTTATTTTTCCCAGAAATATTTTACACCTGACAAGCTATGCGCCGGCTTTACCGACAGAAGTAAGTTTTTGTTTTCGACCGTGGTTATAGCTATTAATATGGTCGCTTTTACAGATACCAGCGTGTGCAAAGGCGACAGTGGCGGTGGACTGGTATTCAGAAACCCCTCGTACAAGCAAAGATACTTCATCCATGGCATTGTCAGTTTGGGACATTCTTACACTTATAACCAAGAAGTTCACTGTAATATTCAACGGAGTGCTTTATTTACAAAAGTAGGTTATTACAATGATTGGATCCAGAGTAAGGTGCGGCAATGGTCAACAGATTGAGACAGAACCGATTGTGGGCGGCAATAGAAGCCAAATAAATTAGGCTCATTTGTAACATAGATATTGAATAAATAGGCTTTACTTATTATGAACAATAATCTCACTTGTGGTTTCCAGCCAACAGCTCCAAGGGTTGTTACAGTGTTCTTAAGCGTAAAAAGGTGATCTGAATCGCACCAAGTGGACTTGGCACAGTGAACGATCTTTCTAATCATACGGCTAAAAAGCAGCTAAACCGGTACGACTTTATTAACCACTACAATATTTACCACTCCAGCTATTCTACTACTATGCCAAACACTATTGGGGGAATTTAAGTGAATATAAGACAAAAAGGTACATGAATAAATATTCTGCTTCAAAATAACTGAACACCTCTTCTAATTCTTAGTCTTAAAATTGACAGAATCTTCTGGCACTTCAATATCATTTGGTATTGCGGTTGCAAAAACAATTTGTTTTAAACAGCCCCATAAAAACATATCGGCCAAGGTTAAGTCGGAACTTCTTGGGGGCCAGAAAACTGGGCCATTCCTGCCAATCCACCTTGGACCAAATAAGAAACCCCTATAAGAAAAAAATTCACCAAAATTTTAGAACCCTTATTAAATTTCATTTGATTTCAAAATGGTTCTGGGAACGAAATATTCGTGTGTGAGGTACCCCAAAGATCAATTAATTGTACAGGAATGGGCCCAAATATCCACGTAATTACACAGAGAGCTGAAATTTGGCAAGAAGAAAAGCGACTAAGTAACACCAAAGTAGCCTCGAATTGATTGGTCTGAAATCAAGAGTTTAAACCAATAAGAACCCTGGTTAATATATTCTGTTTCGCCTTTCTTGTTGTCTGTTCTTTCTATACTATCCTTCTCTAACCGACTAATTCGTAATTGTGATAAATTACGTAAACTACGTTTCACGCTCTTTGAATTGCCTATTGCCTGCTGACCTTCCATCGACACCTGCTGTCATAGAAACCAGGTAAAATTGCAATAACTATAAACGACCAAAGAACGTGAATCGCACGTTACAAAATGTTGAAAGTACAAAGTTATAAGATATACCTTTTGGGATATTTCTCTTATTTCAGAGAAATTTGGTTATGTTTAGTGAATAAATGGAATTATTATGATTTGTTGAATCAGCATGATTTAGCCAAATATTGTACAGATTATGTAATGATATTTTTTTTGTATTCTGCCGCTTAAAAAATGTAAGATATACTGATCTAACCTTGTCTTGTTAAGCTATATATATTAAATAAAGCTCATATCATCATTAGTTTATAATTTAGCTAAAACCAACCTCTCAGCATGTAAATGATACTTCTTAATATCTTTTAATTGAAGGGTTGACAAGGTCGTGGCGTGCAGGTAAAGGTACACACTCCCCATCTATCGTCCCATCTATCGTTAGGCATTGGCGTAACTAGAATGATTTTGCAGGGGGGGGGGGGCTAGTCTAGTTGGATTTTAATGTCACTATGACGTATGTATGGCTTCGAACTTGGGAAATTCTGGGGTAGACACTAGAGCAATCTGGGGTGGGCATAGCCCACCTGGCCCCTACCCTTTCTCCCCCCCCCCTCTAGTTACGCCTATGTCGTTAGGTCATGCCATGATGCATGGCCCCCAGTAAGGGTTTCCCGAAAGAATGAATTTTCACCTTTTTTTAAATCAGCGAAACCCTTTCTTTATTGTTGCATAATTTATTTCTCTTCGTCTATATTTATCACGGCACACTATTTCCACAAAAGTCACTAATCTCCAACCAGGCTGGCTTCCCCATACCCTAGCGTCTTCAATTCTTTCCCACTCGATTGTTTTTCCCGTGTACACGGGAATCCCAGCTGATTATAACATCTCAAGATCTTTGCTCAAAGTCTTTGGAATCTTAATATCAGCTATTTTTTTTTTATTTATTGTTTTTCCGTTAACGATATCGAACCGGTCAGTCGTGATTTCAAGTTAGTTTGTTGACCAACGTCCACTGGGATATTGATCTTAATGTTATCTATATAAAAATGCGAGGAAAAAGATTCGAGAGATTCGCTATGTATATTTTAATTGTTGTAGAACGAGTTTAAGCATTTAAAATGGACGGTCCGGTGAAGAATCTTTTGTGGGTGACCTTTCTCGTATGTAAGTGATTTAGTGCAATTAAAAAAAAGTTTCAAGCTCTTTAAGAAATATTCTTCTCTCACTTTCTCAATATGAGAGAACCAGAGGCATATGTGATTGATTATAATTATTACAGCAACGTTTGAAATAATTTTATAAACGTGTATGAAAAGCCCTAGCAAAAGTATTGTATACGGGGGTTAAACAATAAAATTAGTTATGTGCTTTGTATGATTTACTTCATATACTCAATGGAAAACTTAAATGTGCTCAAGAGATGCCAATGCCGAAGAAAGCTGTACCCAGTAGCATACAGAGTGTACCAAAAATGCATCGGGACGGAATATATTTACATATTTCTAAAATGAAAAGATCCTTTTATTTGGAATATAAAGAATTTTAACACTAACATACACACATAGCGGATTTTCCTGCATAGGATTTTAAGTAAATTTTAGTAACTTTTCCCTTATATATATATTGTCTGTCACAATCCTATTCTCGTAAACCGTTTGACACAGAAATTTAGCAGTTACCAAAAAAATAATAGTTAAGAAATCTGAAATATTCAGGGATATCGGAATTTTTCTCCGATTTTAAAAATATCATTTCATTAAAGGTACACTGTGGAAATATACTGAAGGTTATAAATTCGCGCACCACCAAGCTTTTGTTGAACATAATAATAGGACTTTGGGAAGATTTAGAAGACAAACTGATCCACAGACATGTAACGGGTAAGTGCCTGTCTACATAAGCAAGCCCATAAGGAAGAGTATGACCATTTGATTGAAAACTCACCCTCAGATAAACGAGCAAAGAAAACAGATTTATTAAATTTATTTATTTACATTTGGCAGCGAGGACATACTACTGCGCTCACAATATAATAATTCTGCATATAGGCATATAAAATTACTTATAAATAGACTTGGGGAGGACGAATTTGTTTTGGGTTGTGGATATAGGTATAATATTATACATATATATACTAGATTACTGTTTTTCTGTTTGTTAAGGAATGTTTCTAAATTCCAATGTGCCACCACGGCCGAATGTATAGATGTCGATCTAGAATGCGATGGAAAAGAAGACTGTCCCGATGGAAGTGACGAAAAGGAATCCCTATGTAAAGATTTTCCGTAAGAACCAATTTCTTTTAGAATGACAACCGTCGAACAAACCTCATTTCATATATCTTATCGCTTAGCTTCATCAACCCTCTCTATCTCTATATTGCATAGATCGTTTCCTTAAATGTTTTCAATTCCTTCTTACTATTTTTCTTTCTTCTTTCTAAAATTTTCTGATAATATTCTCTTAAATCATGAACATATACTTTGGCAGAAAATGTACAACACCTCCTCAACCGCGGCACGGTCAATGGATTTTTCTCAAAGACGGTCGAAGAGGCGCCGCCAATATAAAGATCCATACGAATACGGTTATAACTTACTCGTGCCAAGATGGATACAATCTGTCGGCAACCAATGAGGCTGCCCTTACGGTGCTCTGTCTGGATACAGGCGAATGGAGTGTAACGGTGGTGCCAACTTGTCTAAGTAAGTCAATCCCGAACTAAATCCTAGTCATACCTAAAGTCCGAGTATCTATGTAAAAATTCGTTCGTTCGTTATTTTCAGAACTGTGTCCAAGACTTTACCACAACCCCCTGATCACGCTGTCGTGCAAAAACGACGGCGCTCCGGTTCCGTGTGATAAGGCCACCGACAACACCGTACTGACGTACAAATGCGCTCCATATTACGAACCCCCGCCTGGAAGAGTCAAGGGCAGTACCTGTTATGATGGTCTATGGGATTATACCCCGAAGTGTATTCCAGGTACTTTCAAATCCACTGTTCATTACACGTCAACTTTAGTATCAATGTATTTAGGGAAGTGTGACCAAATTGTCAAAGACAACGACATAATTTCTTCTGTAAAGGAAACAATTTCTTATTTTTTCGGTAATAATAGTGAGGTAGATAATCCTGATATAGTTCAGTATCCTAAGACTAAGCTTCTTGCATTTGGGAAGACTTTAATGGACAATAACGGTCTTTGGTATTTCTCAATCCTGACTTTTCACTCTTTTCTGATGCACTGACGGCTCGTGGGCGAAAATATACAGGAAGAACCAAGCAAAATATGAATATCTGAAAAATATTCGGGCAAATGTCTGTTTTTATAATCTTTTCCAGGTATTAGTTAAGGTGTTGCATATTTCTTTCTCTCGCTATTTCTCGATTTTTATTAAATTTAATATTTCGTAAACGGTTGAAGATAGGTATAGGACATGATTTATAAAAACTATCTAGAATTGATTTTAGAATGTAAAAATTCCATTTAAAAAAATTAAACTTGATACAAATAGCATTTTCATGACCCACCCTGTAATATCTTCTTTCAAGAAAAAAATGCATTTCAAAAAAAATTAATTTGACGGGTTCGAGCGATTCTCGATTAAGTCGACGTTATTCTATATAAAAGCCCGTTTCTTTATCATAACCCTGTATATAGCTGCCAACCAATTGTTGCAGATAAAACATAATTAATTCATAATTGTGAGTAACGTAAAAAAATTTTAGTAAATAAGTTTCTTGATAATTCGAATTAAACAAACTAAATTTTAGATTAATTTGTGGTAATAGTGCTTGAAATAAATGTAGTTATTATCACTGTTACTGTTTAAAAACTCTACGAAATCCTAGCTTGCTATATGCACGGGTATAGTAAGGTCCAGCCGATTAGTATTTTATCGAATTGTTATTTATCTTTCAACTATACCGTTCACTGGTCCACAGAATTTTTTTGCAACAGGCAATATAACGCCGTCACACCCTGCAGAGAAAACGATCGTACAGCACGCGCTGGACCATGCATAGCGTTTTAGACGTTGCGTTGTGCGTCTAGTGCGTCTAATAGTCTATGGGTTATATTTTTGATAGTATAATATCGCTTTATTTTATCAAGGACTTTAACATTCATTGGTTAAGCTTTATAGGACCGGCCATTCTGGTGCTAAAATAATTTTTTTCCCTTATTGAAGAAACGATTGTGTACATATTGAATAAATTTTAATTTGATCGTATCAATCGTCGTAAAACCGCATCAAAATATCCGCACAGCATGAACGCTGATGGTCGAGCTGAAACGCTTCGTCTAAAACGCAAGGTATGGTCCAGCACTGAGTGAAGTGTTCTACTGTGCTTAATCTGTATTTCTAGTGTGTGGAGAGAAGAGAGTATCTGCCACACCCTTAATAGTGAACGGCAATGAAGTAGAAAGAGGAGATTACCCATGGGTGGTGGCAATATACAGCAATAAGGATACAGACCCCTACTACACGAATATTTGCGGTGGATCCCTGATCACAACTGATATAGTTGTTACCGGTAAGTCCACCAAACAAATTAGGTACATTGAAAATTTGTAAAGAGATATTCTTTCTGTATAAAAAATGACTTTTAAATAAAATATATTTTTTAGCTGCTCACTGCGTAACAAAGAAGGAGACCGGTAAGGCATATCATACAAAATATTATAGAGTTGCGGCTGGTAAATATTACAACAAATACGATGATGCAAGGGACAATGACACTTCACAATTTGCCGAGGTATTAAGATCTAGTAATAAACTATCTAAAAGTTTTTCGAATACTAACTACTCAATTTCGGAAGAATTCGTACTATTTTGTTAATATCGTCTAGATTCTAGATTATTCCACTACAGCTAACAGATTTAAAGAAAAGGGTAGAAGGGGGGGGGGGCTGTATTTGATACTTCTAACATTTAATAAATGTCATGTGGATTGCAGATTGATCAAATTGAAGCAAACAGGGAATACAGAGGCGAAATTCAAAACTTTCGGGGCGACATTGCCCTGTTGAAACTGAAGACCCATTTCACAGTCTCCAAAGTTGTCCAGCCTGTATGCTATGATAATCTGCCACACTTAGAAGTAAACAGTATTGGACTGGTAAGATTATTAACATTTATTACTTATTTTGTCCTAATGATAAATCCATTCATTTCCTAGAAGAGGGTTTGTAGATCTGTCTGCATATTTCCCTTGGATTTTGTATCTCCTTCTCTACCCTTGTTCTATCTTTCGGCATTCAACACACATTTCACCTCATAAGTCATGTATTATGATCTGATATTTGTAAATTTGTGTAAAATCTACTGTTGTTACAAAAGAAAGTCAATTGCGCTGCTGACGTAAACTTTTGGATTTATCATGCTGCGCAATTGCTGCATGTCCTTCTATCATGCTAACGGATTCACAAATTTATATCAAAGTGTTCGATTCAAAGATATTACAAAGTACAGATGGAAAAATGTACATTTCTATTAAATGTCTTTCCCACCTCTTTCGGTCATTATTGCAGCATAGCCAGATTGACATATTTATCACAAAGGTATCTTGCAAAATCCCAATTAGAAATTTGTTCGCAACTACGCAATTACAACTGGTTTAAGATTAATCCGCAATTGCTCTTAAAATAAATTTATTTCTCAATAATTTTACTACAAACTGTGAAAAGGCGATGAGAGATTCTTTAAAAAAATATTATTATACGTAAAAGTATCGAACGAATCTCAACTGCACTCTGGCAACATCTATTTCTATTTTACAAAAGATAAACAAAATATGAATGAATACTAATCTCGTAAACATTCCGATGTTTGTCCTTTAATCTAACGAATTGTTATATATTTTGCTTGATTTGCGTATTTTTGTGATTATTGTGTAAAAGAGTGGATCATTTAAATAAGAATTTATCTTTAAATCGGTAAGTATGGTTATGTTTTAATATTTAACCATCTGATACAACCAGACTTTAACATTGTAGCCATTCAGCCAACAAACATGTAGTTCTCTCTTCCACCCATTACTGATTTTCAATAACATTTCAAACAATTACAGCTTCACTTTCCAAGAGTTTCATGAATGGATTATCGGTTCTGTAGTTTACAATACCTGCGGTTCTATTCCTTGTGTTTCGTAGGTGACAGGTTGGGGATATACAACTACATCTGGAAAACCATCAGACGTATTGAAGCAAGTTAATATCCCATACAATGATGAAGCACAATGTTTAAACGATTTGGATTTTGATTTTGCTCAAAAATATTTTACAACTGACAAACTCTGCGCCGGGTTTAACGACCAAAGTAAGTTCATTTAATAATAATATTTAAAATTTTGAAAACTTTTTGACTCATTTGATATAAATCAAGGAGTATCCCTTCAGTGAGTCTGGGTCACCGATTGGACCGAAATATCGTTCCTCCGCAATTAATTAAATATATTAATTTATAATTTTAATATGATCGGTTTTTCAGATACCAGCGTGTGCAAAGGCGACGCTGGCGGTGGACTTGTGTTCAGGAACCCCTATTACAAAAGAAGATATTTTATTCAAGGAATTCTCAGTGTGGATCATTCTTACAGTGATCAACAAGAAATTCACTGTAATATTCAACGGAGTGCCCTGTTTACAAAAGTAGACAATTACATTGATTGGATACAGCTTAAGGTGCGGCAATGGACAAGAGAAGGGTGTATAACACCTCCTCAACCAACCCACGGTCAATGGATTTATTCAAATGGTACGAGAGGCGACGCCAATATAAAGATTAATACAAACACTGTCATAACTTACTCTTGCGATTTTGGATTCAACCTGTCAAGCACCGATTTTATTTATTTTATTTTATTCAATGAGGTTAGCTATTCGACTCACTGTCTGGATACAGGCGAATGGGATGTAACAGTGGGGCCAACTTGTCAAAGTAAGTCGTTCCTTACGATAATTATATTATTGTGACCCGAACAAACTCCTATTAATCATGTAAGAACTATTATTTCGTTATTTTCAGAACTGTGTCCGAGCATTTACGTCGGCCCGCTGATCACATTGTCGTGTACGAAAGACGGCTTTCTGGTTTCATGTGACAAGGCCACCGACAACACAATACTGACGTACGAATGCGCTCCAAATTACAAGCCCCCGCATGGAAGAGTCAAGAGCAGCGAATGTTACGATAGAACATGGACCACCATCACCCCAGAGTGTATTCCAGGTACTTTCAAATCCACTGTTATAATATACATCTACCCTCCACTCCGTTATTTTTCTTTATAAATATATAGGATATACCTATGCAACAACCAGGTCAGTTTAAAACATTTATAATCTCACCATAGCAGATATATGTATATTAAATTTTCAGACCTGTGTCCAAGCCTTTCCGACAGCCCTCTGATCACACACTCATGCAAGAACGACGGTTCCCCGGTTCCATGTGATAAGGCCACTATCAACACAATACTGACTTACGAATGTGCCCCCTATTACGAACCCCCGCTTGGAAGTGCCAACATCAGCACCTGTTACAATGGTACATGGTCCTACACTCCTCAGTGCATTCCAGGTACTTTCAAATCTACTATACATCTACACTTTAGTATTGATGTACATATGCAAAATAACAGCTGGGGCCAAATAGTCAAAGACGATATAAATTCTTCTGTACAAGAACCGATTTCTTAGGTTTCGATAATAGTGAGGCAAATCTGATTGATAGTAATTATCCTGATTTAATTCATTATCCCAATGACAAAGTTTCTGGCATTTCGAAAGATTTTAAGGAACAGTTAACAGTCCCTGTCATTTTTCAATCCTGGCTTTTTACACATACACACCCTGCAGATGAAGAAAACGATTACGTAAATTATTTTACTGGGCATAATGTTCCTTTCTAGTGTGTGGAGAGAAGAGAGTATCAGCAACACCCTTAATAGTAAACAGCCATGAAGTAGAGAGGGGATACTACCCATGGGTGGTGGCAATATACAGCAGTAAGGACAGCAGCCCCCGCTACCTGAATATTTGCGGTGGATCCCTGATCACAACTGACATAGTTGTTACCGGTAAGTCCACCAAACAAATTAGGCACATTGAAAATATGATACTTTTTCTGTATAAAAAAGGGGTTTTTAAATAAAACATTGTGTTTTTTTCAGCTGCTCACTGCGTAACAAAGAAGGAGACCGGTATGGTATTTCATACAAAATTTTTTAGAGTAGCTGCTGGGAAATACTACAACAGATACGATGATGCGAGGGATAATGATACATCACAATTTGCTGAGGTAATACATACATACATAATCTAGTAATAAATGCAACTTGTTACACTGTAGCTAACATATTTAAAGGAGAGGGGGAAAAGGAACACACATTTAAGAAACTAAATTCAATGCTGATAACTTTTAATAAACGTCATTTGGATTTTAGGTTGCTAAAATTGAATTACACAGGGAATACGTAGGCGAAATACGTAACTTTCGGGGTGATATTGCCCTGTTTAAACTGAAGACTCACTTCGCACTCTCCAAAGTTGTTCAGCCTGTATGCTATGATAATCTGCCACCATTAGAAGTAAACAGTATTGGACTGGTAAGATTATTAAGGTTAAGACCCATTTTGTCGTAATGATAAATCCATCCATTTCCAAGAAGAGCGTTTGTAGACCTGCTAACGTATCCTTTTCGATTGATCATGTTGCGCAATTTCTATCATTCTGTTCAGTTTTCTATGCCGTTTGTTTCATAGGTGACAGGTTGGGGATATACAACTACAACTGGACAACCATCAGACGTGTTGAAGGAACTTGATATGCCATACAATGACGAATTTCAATGTTTAAGCGATTTCGACACCTATTTTTCCCAGAAATATTTTACACCTGACAAGCTATGCGCCGGCTTTACCGACAGAAGTAAGTTTTTGTTTTCGACTGTGGTTATTAAGACTATCGCTTGATAATTTTAATATGGTCGCTCTTTCAGATACCAGCGTGTGCAAAGGCGACAGTGGCGGTGGACTGGTATTCAGAAACCCCTCTTACAAGCAAAGATATTTCATCCATGGCATTGTCAGTTTGGGACATTCTTACACTTATAACCAAGAAGTTCACTGTAATATTCAACGGAGCGCTTTATTTACAAAAGTCGGTTATTACCATGATTGGATCCAGAGTAAGGTGCGGCAATGGTCAACAGATTGAGACAGAACCGATTGTGGGCGGCAATAGAAGCCAAATAAATTAGGCTCATTTGTAACATAGATATTGAATAAATAGACTTTACTTATTATGAACAATAATATCACTTATGGTTTCCAACCAACAGCTCCAAGGGTTGTTACAGTGTTCCTAAGCGGGAGTAAAAAAGGTGATCTTAATCGCACCAAGTGGACGATCTTTCTAATAATACGGCGAAAAAGCAGCTAAACCGGTACGACTTTATTAACCACTACAATATGTACCACTCCAGCTATTCTACTACCATGCCAACCACTGTTGGGGGAATTTAAATGAATATAAGACAAAAAGGTACATAAATGCTTCAAAATAACTGCACACCTCTCCTGATTGTTAGTCTCAATAATTGTTAATAATTGTCTTATTTGTTAGATTAATTTTATTTTATAAAATTACTCCTCGCTCAAAGATATTCGTTGGCAATTGGTCATTGCATTTGATTGATTTATTTAAGCAATGATTGGAACCTCTACCATCTACAAAAATGTCCAGGAACAGTGTTTTGCGAGTAGACTCTGCTAAAACGCCGTTTATCCATATGGGAAATTATTTTAATTGGCCTGATGAGTTGCCTAATACAATTAAAAGTATTTTTAATAAAGTGGGATTCTTATTACTTTACGGATGTTTTATTTATTAAGCCAAGAGGCGTGTGTGTCTAATCTTGACTTTGGAGAACGATTATATGGAGAGAAGTGATTATTCTAAGCTGGACTTAACTGTGTTATCGAGTTGAGATAAAACAGATTATACAACTCCATGTATATTTTTCCCATATAGAAGGATGTGATTAATAAGTGATAATCATTTAAGTGATTATCACTTGGTGGTCACATTGTTGTAATTGTCATTTTTTGACAAATTACTTCAGAAGTAATTTCTGTCAGTTCTTGTTACAAAATGGCAAAAGAAAGATTTGGTAAAATTTTGTTGTCTAAAGTCGACGATGCTATTAAAAATGTGAAGCCCAAAAATACCGAGCGTTCCGACAAATATGTATGGAAGCAGTTTACTGAGTTTTGCCTTGCGCGAAGTTTCGAAATTGAGAAAATGTCAACAGACAAGGATTTGTGCAACATTTTAAAAGACTGGGCATATAATATGCGAAAATCCGACGGAAGCGATTATAAAGAAGGTGTGGTCAAGCTTTTATGGAACAAAACGGCCAAAATGCTCCAGGAACTATATTTTGAAAAATATAATCGCCACATAGATCCATTCAATGACATGGTTTTTCAAAGCGCCCGTTTTGCCCGTAATGCAAAACGAAAAGAGTTGCAGGCGGTACCTGGTGCACGAAAGGAGAGTTCCACGGGTTTGACGAGACAGGAAATAGAAAAAATGGCCTTTAGTTTGGATGAAAATACCCCAGATGGGCTTCAACGGAAATTTTTCCACATAGCTGCATCCGAACTAGCATGGAGGGGAAATGAAGCAGTTTTTTTGCTATTGGAATATTTTAAGGAGGAAAAATATAATAACGGGTCTAGTACCGGTCGTCTGGAATACAACCCAATATTTTCTAAAATGGCGCAAGGAGGAGCAAGTCGAACATGCGAAAGTAAGTGGCTTGTAAAAAATCTTGTGAATCCGGATTTATGTCCAATACGGTTATATTTTAAGCTAATGTCCAAAAGAGGCGAAAACATTAAAACTAATCGATTCTTTTTGACGGTCAATCAGAAATGGAAACAGAATGATAATTTCCCATGGTTTAAGAATTGTCCAGCAGGTATTAACATTATAAGAAACTGGACAAAAATGGGAGCAATCAACATCGGCCTAGATACGAAAAATAAAAAGATTACGAATCACTCTAATAGAGCTTCAACAGTAAGTGCCCTTAGCAGTTCAGGTGCTAATCTCCAGGAAGTTATCAAAATAACGGGCCATAGTTCTATAAATTCTGTTACTCCCTATCTCCAGCTCAGCGAGCAGCATCATCTGAAGATTTTGTCGCAAATGAGAGCCGAAAATACATCGTTTATCCAATAGTTCAAGTTTTAACTATAATAATTGTAATTTCGTAATTAACAATAATTACTGTAATAAAAATGTTTAACTCAGAAAGATATATGTACTTTATTTCGTTGTATAATCCTTTGAATACAACTCGATGTTTCGGTATTACCTAATACTTTTACCTGACACTCAACGCGTTACCCGGCAACACTACTCCTCCTTCGGAGTCGTAGTGTTGTTGCCGGGTAACGCGTTTCGTGTCAGGTAAAAGTATTATTCGGTAATCCCGACACATCTTGTGGTATTACATTCGATTATACAACTCCATGTATATTTTTCCCATATAGAAGGATGTGATTAATAAGTGATAATCATTTAAGTGATTATCACTTGGTGGTCACATTGTTGTAATTGTCATTTTTTGACAAATTACTTCAGAAGTAATTTCTGTCAGTTCTTGTTACAAAATGGCAAAAGAAAGATTTGGTAAAATTTTGTTGTCTAAAGTCGACGATGCTATTAAAAATGTGAAGCCCAAAAATACCGAGCGTTCCGACAAATATGTATGTATTTTATTTCGTTGTATAATCCTTTGAATACAACTCGATGTTTCGGTATTACCTAATACTTTTACCTGACACTCAACGCGTTACCCGGCAACACTACTCCTCCTTCGGAGTCGTAGTGTTGTTGCCGGGTAACGCGTTTCGTGTCAGGTAAAAGTATTATTCGGTAATCCCGACACATCTTGTGGTATTACATTCGATAATCAGTAATGAGTATTGATAAGCGATATTTCTAAACATCTTTTAATTGTTAAGAATTAAAGTTAAGAGCTGCGTTTAATCACAGGTTGCCAACTATTTTATGCGAACGTTTAGCCGAATATACTTAGTTTTTTCCTAATCTAAAACTGGATTCGTAAAGTTAAAGGATTGGAAAACGCTATGAAATAATTGCGTTCAAAAATATAATGTTATAAGAATAATAATAACAATTTCAAATATGAACAATTTTCAATTTTTTGTCACAGATCTTCCTGAAACTTGTTGATACCCCAATCGACATGTCGGACAATCTAAATATCAATAAATTAACTAAAAAAACTTTATTATTAACGGCTAAAACTTCACGAAAAGAAATATTGATCAGCTGATGACTCTCGTCTCTTTCTAACCTGCCACAAAGCGGCATATTTTTTAATTAAATTGTTGCAACATACAGTGAGGACGTAAAGTAAGGAATAAATTCATTATCTCGCAAACTACAATTTTTTAAAAAAATCGCTCGGAGCCTTCGATTTTGTTTTTCGAACGCGCATATTCTGACATAAAATGTAGATATACAGGGTGTTGCAAATAAGAGTGACACAAAAAAAAATTCTTAAATATAACCCACTGTATATTATTGCATGTACGGATTCTTCGGAAAATCCTAAACATTTTTCATGTAGCATGTGCTATACCTTAGCCCAAGCGTTTTGGAGTTATTCTCATTCAAAATTTGAAAAGTAGAAAGTCATGGAGAAAACAAAGAATAAAATTATTTTAAAAATGTCTTATTTATCGAAAAAACAGTTAGGTGAACTTAAAAATAATTTTTCTAAAGTAAATGTTCGAAGTGTCTTCCGTTGGTCAACTGACAATAGCCTAACCGATCTACAAATTCTCGCTGAACATTTCGAACCATTTGGGATGTAATTTGACGAATTTCCTGCCGGATGCGAACTTTTAAATCATCTAAATTTGCAGGCTGGCTTTTGAATATTTTTCCCTTAAGGTATCCCCATAAAAAAAAAGTCGAGTGATGTTAAATCGGGTGACCTTGGCGGCCACTCAATAAAACCACCTCTTCCAATCCACCTGTTTGGAAAAGTATCATCCAAATATGTACGAACTCCCACAGCGAAATGCGGGGGAGCACCATCTTGTTGCAACCAGATATTATGATGTGGCAAATCCGGTTTGTTCGGGTTTGTTCTAATTCAGGAAAAAGGGTGGCCAGGGCTTGAACAAGTTATTGTTCTAAAAAACTCAAGTATCTCTCGCCTGTTAAATTTCCGTCAAAAAAGAAAGGCCCTATAACAATGTCATCGACAACGCCAGCCCACACATTGATCTTTTGATTAAATTGTGTGTGTCCTTCCCTCATCCAGTGTGGATTTACATCGGACCAATATCGATAATTCTGGGTATTTACGTCACCATTCAAGCAAAATGTGGACTCATCGGAAAAAATTATATTTTTTACAAAATTTCTGTTTACGAAACACATATCCTGTAAACGCTCACAAAATTCAAGACGCCTCTCAAAGTTCCTTTCCAAAAATTCTTGGAGAACTTGCATTTTATAAGGATGGTATTTATTTGTATGCAGTATTTTAAGAACTGTTGTTTTTCCAATATCCACTGTCACTTGCTACCTGCCTAGACACCACATGCTGGTTATCTTGAACTGCCAGTAAGACTTCTAATTGTTGATTTTCATCAACTTGAGGACGACCAAATCTAGGGACATCTCGTACATGGCCGAATTGCCTAAACTTGTACTCAATTTTGCTTACTGTTGATTGTGATATTGGCGGACGATTGGGGTATTTTTGATTAAATAACTCACAAGTTTCTTGCTGTGTTCTAACCCTATCACCGTAGCCCATCATCATCAAAACCTCTATGCGCTGTTTCTCAGTGAGCCGCATTTTAATTTAATTTAGTTATGAAAAAACGAAATGAGTCTTTTGAAAACTAGTAAAACGTTAGGAAAATACACATAAAACTGACATTAATAGTAACTATTGACATTAATTCTTTTGGTTCTTGCATCATAACTCCAAAGCCTACTTGACTTTTCTTGCGCTTCACGCATGCTGACTACAGGTTTTCCTCAGCGTGCATAAATCAATGCAAGTCTTGATTGATTGCGAAATATCTGATTTTCAAATTTTGAATGAGAATAACTCCAAAGAATCCGTACATGCAATAATATACAGTGGGTTCTATTTAAGAAAAAAAAAAATTTGTGTCACTCTTATTTGCAACACCCTGTATATCTACATTTTATGTCAGAATATGCGCGTTCGAAAAACAAAATCGAAGGGTCCGAGCGATTTTTTTAAAAAATTGTAGTTTGCGAGATAATGAATTTATTCCTTACTTTACGTCCTCACTGTAGATTGCACTGATTGCTAAGTTGGGATTGTTTGGGATCCTCATCTTAACCAAACCGTGGGCATGAAAGCATTTCTTCAAATGCGTAAATACCGAGCACAAGCTTTCCTTTATTTCCGTATAAAGTATTTCTCTCCGTCTATATTAATAGATTATTACGGTTTATGGCATTTAAATTACAATGAGTTTTTGCACTACTACGCTATTTCGACACAAAACTCATTAATCTCCAAGCCACGCTCGCTTCTCAAGCATTGGTGAATATTATCTCTGGATAGCCACAAAAAGGACATTTTCACCGTAAATATAAAATATGTATTCTCGAAATTGTATGTGAGGTTTTGAAGATTATTGCGTTTCAAGAATCATCAACATCAATGGCAAAAGTCACTATTATACCTTGCATAGAATTAATAAAACCGGATTAGCAGTAATTATAGTAGACCTAAAATACCTGTTGATGTTGATCTTCTTCTAGAAACTTTCTTCGCTAAATTTGGGTCTTACGTACAAGGAAATTTTGTAAATTCCTTCAGATTAATTTTATTCATTCCATATAATTAATTAAATATCCAAACACGTAATATTAATCCCGTAATTTTATTAGGGAGGAATAACGTAAAACCTGATGATAAAGAATGCCTGGCAAGGATCTCCGAAGGGAGCCCTGTAGGGATTTATTGAGGGAGGGGTAAACCCATGTTTGCTCCATAAAACTGGCGTAACAGCATTTAAGGAACATCGACAACCAAGTTATACAGCAGAAAGGCTTAGAGAATAATTTGTTCGATATAATGTAAGTTATATCGAAGTCCGGCCTATACCAAAGACAGGTAAGAGAACCCTGCCTAGCAACTATCGACCAGTCGCATTGCTTTCAGTTATATCAAAAGTAAAGGGTTCAACATTATGAGCGATCATCAATATGGTTTTCGGAAGTCCAGATCAACTGGAGATCTTCTAGCCTATGTCACCCATCTTTGGAACAACCCAATCGAACATCATGGGGAGGCTCGGGCTGTTGCACTGGATATTTCTAAAGCCTTTGATCGTGTTTGGCATGAGGGGCTTCTAAGTAAACTGCGATCCTATGGTATGCCCGGTCGATTCTGTGCATGGTTGTCTAGCTTTCTTAAGAACCGCTCTCTGCAAGTGGTGATTGACGGATTTCTCTAAGACACATTCAACATCAATGCCGGTGTTCCTCAAGGGTCCATATTGTCTCCCAGTCTCTTCTTACTCTACATTAACGACCTTCTAGTGGAAACGAAAAATCATATAGCACACTTATCTCATCTTTCTTTTTGAATGCACAAACATCTGCTGCCGACGCACATCTTCGCACACAACATGAAGTATCACGCCTCAACAAAGACCTGGAAGAAATTTTGGCTTGGGGTGACAGTAACCAAGTCGAATTTAACGCTAAAAAAACCCAGGCTCTAAAATGGTTAACATTACATAAACGGATATAGTCATGGACGGACACGCAATCCCACTGGCTTCATCTAATAATTTGCTGGGCGTCAATCTAGGAGGAAATATGTCTTGGCATAACCACGTTGTGGCAATCGCCAAGACAGCTTCTCAGAAACTTGGTGTACTCTTCCGAACCAGAAACTTGTATACACCTCAACAACTTTTGACACTATACAAAGCCCAGATTCGACCATCACTAGAGTACTGTTTTCATGACTGGAGCTCTGCACCCAAACATACTCTTCGGCTACTGGATTCCATCGAAAGGAGGGCCATTCGTCTGATTGGAGACCACGAGCTGACTAAGAACCTCGACAGCCTAGAACATCGAAGACAGGTTGGGGATTTGACTCTCTTTTACAGATATTTTCATGGAAAGTGCTCGGCTGACCTTGCCCTCTTAACTCCGCCAAGAGCGGCGAATTGCAGAAATACACGACGAACCACTGCCGCCCATCCATATGTGGTTAAGCATAGTACTCCTCGAACTTCACTATTTAAGAATACTTTCATCTGGAGGACTTCATCCTTATGGAACGACATTCCCGAGGTCGTTTTTCCCAAAGAATATAAGCTCTAACGATTCAAAACCAACGTGAATCGCTTTTTGCGCACACGCACCACTCCCAGAGTGCCCTAAAGGATGTTTTCCTATAGTGCTTGTGTTTGATCATAAAAAAAATATTAATGTCCCTCAGTTACTTAAAAAAAAACTTGTATAAAACAGATATTTATAATTTTGTGGTAAGCACATTCGACCAGCGTATGTATTTGACCCCAAAAACCAAACTGTAACACGGGAGAACTCGAAGTAGACTGGCGAAACTAATTAATCTCAAGAAGGTACCTCCTACTGACTTTTTATTGGTTTTTGTAATGTTATTGTACCCTGTCATTCATCTTACTATTCCCAGACTGTTGCGCGTCCAATGTTTTCCCAATCGATCGTTTTTTTCCCGTGTAGAAGGGAATCCCAGGCGTTTAATAACAAGTTCTTTGGAATCTTAATTTCAAGCAATTTTTTTTGTTTATTGTTTACCGTTTCGCTATCGAACCGGTCAGTTCTCAAGTTAGTTTGTTGACCAACGTCCACTGTATTGATGTTAATGTTATCTGTTTAAAAATGCGAAGATAACGATTCGTTAAATATACATTTTAGTTTTTAGTAGTTGTAGATCGGGTTTAAGTATTTAAAATGGACGGTCCGGTGAAGAATATTTTGTGGGTGACCTTTCTCCTATGTAAGTGATTTTGTGCGATTAAAGAAAAAGTTTCAAGGTGTCTAAGTATTTTGAGTGGACCAGGGATATATTAGGCGATTATAATTATTATTACAGCGAAATTGATAATTTTGTAAACGTATACGGAAAATCCCAGCTGAAATCCCCATTAGCATGGTTGTATGATAAATAATGTTAAAAAATTGGGACGCATTTTGTATGCTTTACTTGATATACTAAATAGAGAAGTTATTTGCGTACAAGAAATGTTAATAAAAAGGTTGTGGCATTTACCAGTAGTATACATGGTGTACCAAGATAATGCATCATTTAAACATGTTTTTCTAAAATCTAATCTAACCTGTAATGTTTTTTGAGTTCCCTGTACACGATTTAATTAAAATTTGCTAATGTAGAAAGCGGTTTTCCTTCATGCGACTAACAAACCCAGAAACATACATAGCTTCCTGCAAAATCACAAAGAAACCCTTTTTTAAATTAATTTTAGTAATTTTTCGTACCGAAACACCGATGCAATCACTTCGCTATACAAAAAAAATTGGAAAATGGAAATTTGTTGTGATTCTAAAATGTTCATTTTATTAAAGGTACATTGTGGAAATATACGGAAAGTTATAAATTTGCGCATCACCAAACTTTTGTTGAGCACAGCAATAGGACTTTGGCAAGATTTAGAAGACAAGCTGATGCACAGACATGTAAAGGGTAAGTACCCATCTACATAAGCAAGCCCATAGGGAAGAATACACTTCCATGTATGGGCTGGTAATCCTAACCTAATATCTAACTACAGACCTATCAGTTTAATTCGTAATTTATCGAAAATATTTGAGAAATGCTTGAAGGAAAGGTTGATAGGTTTCTTAAAAATCAATATTTCAATCAGGGTTTAAACTCGAGTGATGCCATGCATGAATTAATATCGCACATTGCTAATGAAATGAATTCAAATAATAAATGTATCGCTATATTTTTGGACCTTGCAAAGGCTTTTGACACGGTGCCACACCAAAAGCTCCTTGGCTGTCTTGGAACAGAATGGAGTGAGGGGCATTGTGTTGGAGGTCTTTCGAAACTATCTAATAAATAGGGAACAGAAAGTTAAAATTAGAGAAACTATTAGTTCTCCTGAAAATGTGCAGATTGGTGTACCACAGGGAACAGTTTTGGGTCCAATATTGTTTAATCTATATATTAAAAGTCTTAACTGAAATAGATATGCAAGGCAAAGTAATATCATATGCGGACGATACTGTGCTTGTCTTTAGTGATAAAGATTGGGAGGTCGTGAAGATGCGAGCTGAAGCAGGAATAGAACATGTCAAATATTGGTTGGATGTTTTTAAATTATCACTAAATGTTAATAAAACAAACTATATTGCATTCTCTAAAACATCGGTTGATCGTCCCCAATTTTGTACTCTCTGGGACTCTCACATAACCTATGTAGCAAAAAACTTAGATGTTTAGTTTACAAATTCTATCTTATGAACAAATTTCTTAATTTGGATCTCTTGATAACATTTTACTTTAGTTTAGTTGAATCTTTACGTTATGGAATCTTAGCGTGGGGAGGTCTATATGGAATGGCGCTGAACCCATTAAATGTCATTCAAGATAGGATTGTAAAAATTATACTTAGGGAAGGTCGATTACATTCTACTGTGTTGTTATATAGTGAAAAAATTCAAAATATTAGATGTTTATACAGTGAGTCCCAGAAGAAATGTCTAAATTCATTTAAAATTCAGCGGTAAATTTTTTCAAAAAACGCTCGTACCCGTCAATTTTGATTTTTAAATTTTTTTTTTGTGGTAATTTCATGTATACAGGGTAGCTCAAAAATAAGTTACGAACATCAACTTCATTTTTTCAAATGAAAACATATATTTTTTATTTCATTTTTGAATTTTGCATTGAATTCTAAGCATGTTTATACTATACATAAACTCGACAGTTATTGAAAAAATTAGGATTGAACATATCTATAAGTAAGACCTGTTTATTAAAAAAAACACAACAAAATCAAATTAAATGTTGAAAATGTGCGCCATTTACGGCTTGACAATATCCAAGACGATCAATAAACTCTCTTTGCACGTTTCCAACCATTTCCGGAGTTATGACACGCACTTCTCTTCGGATCCTTTCTTTCAACTCTTGCATATTGTTTGGCCTGTTAACAAATACTTTTGATTTGAGGTAACCCCACAAAAAAAAGTCCAGCGGAGTTAGGTCTGGCGACCTAGCAGGCCATGCGATAGGTCCTCTCCTTCCAATCCACCGATTGGGAAAGGTTTCATCCAAAAATGTGCGCACAGTGGCCGCATAGTGCGGAGGAGCACCATCTTGTTGGAATCAGTCAGGGGAGTCTGGATCCAATGGATTCGGAAATAAAGCCACTAATGCTGGAATTAATTCTAGTTGGAGAAATTCGAGATATACTTGTCCAGTTAAAGACTGTTCAAAGAAAAATGGACCAATTACTCTTTCGCGTACGATTCCACACCAAACATTTATTTTCTTAGGGTACTGGCTGTGAACCTCTATCATCCAATGCGGATTTTCTGTTGCCCAATATCGACAATTTTGTCTGTTCACATTACCATTCAAATAGAACGTAGCTTCATCCGAAAAAATAATATTTTTTACTAAATTATTATCTAGATTGCACATATTTTGCATGCGTCCGCAAAACTCACTTCGCCTATCGAAATCATCTTCAAATAACTCATGCACTGGAATAACTTTGTATGGGTGATATTTGTGCTTTTGAACTACTCGGTGAACAACAGATTTCGGCATGTGTAAATCGGCCCCAATGTGCGACAGGGGAGTACATGGATTTTCTTCCAAGGAAGGCAAAACGTCAAGTTGTTCATTTTCATCTCGAGTAGGACGACCAGATTTAGGCAAATCTCTAACATGACCGAATTCTCTAAACTTAGCCTCTATTCTACTCACCATCTTTTGACATATGGGAGGACGATCAGGATGGATTTCATTAAATAATTGGGCTGTTTCTATTTGAGTACGTGTTTTATCACCAAACCCAACCATGCATAGAATTTCAATTTTTTCCCGTTCCGTTAACTTCACCATTATTGTGAAAACCGCAACTTTGAAACTACGCTTGACAATAATTATACTTATTTGAAATAAAATTGTCATACAGTTTCTATGGAAATAAACGGTGACAGTGAGATAGTACACTCTTACTTATTATGGAGCCCAAAATGCCATATTGCCAGAAGATTTGATAGATCGTTGGATTCCCTAAATGATATGTTCAATCCTAATTTTTTCAATAACTGTTGAGTTTATGTATAGGACATGGTACATGAAACATGCTTAGAATTCAATGCAAAATTCAAAAATGAAATAAAAAATATATGTTTTCATTTGAAAAAATGAAGTTGATGGTCGTAACTTATTTTTGAGCTACCCTGTATACATGAAATTACCACAAAAAAAAATATTAAAAAATCAAAATCGACGGGTACGAGGGTTTTTTGAAAAAACTTACCGCTGAATTTTAAATGAATTTAGACATTTCTTCTGGGACTCACTGTATATTCATACCATCTGCATACATGCATAAACATGCATTTTTGAAAAACCCTATAAGTGATTGGCATGTCACTAGAAATGTTTCCAACAAGTACATTACAGTTCCAAAGCCAAAGAGTGAGTTTTTAAAAATTCTTTTAATTACTTAGGGCCAAAATGTTACGATACTTTACCGATAGCGGTCAAAGTGTAGTATAAACCTAACAAATTTAGTGAAACTGCCAAAATTTATATCTATCAAAATTATAAGAATTTTTATAGATATTTTTCAGAATAATATGTTGTCCAGTGGTTGATGTAGATTCTCACACAAATTAACGTCAGGTTAATGTATGTATTACCTGTAATTTACCTCTTTTACTTGCATACTTATTCATATGGCACATACAGGTGCTCTCACCTAGGTGCCAGGTTAAAAGCGTTTGAATTTTTTTATGTATTCTTTTTTTATGATGTGATTGAACAATCACCCTCAAATAAACGAGCACAAAAAAAATACAGAGATAGATCTATAGATTGCCTAATAAAAAGACTTAGGAGACGACGAATTGCATGAATTCATAGTTCTGAAATGCGCCCTTTTTGCAGAGTTTGCTTGCTATTGGACAAAAATAGAAGAAGGGATGATAAATATTAATACAAATATGCCTATTAAATATAAAGTACAGAAAGTTGAAGGGAATTTGTGGGTTATAATTGCGTTTCTAGATTAATAAAATCTCGATAATTAATTATAATAGCAATAGAATTCTAAAACAATTATAAAGATTTTAGCATTTTTTCAAGGTCTACGGTTACTTGTTAATCAGGTATTTTCACATGCTTACTAAAATTACCAATCTTCTAATATTGCCCGATTTTATCAACCTGTTCAAATTCATTTTGCGCCTTGCAGAAGAAATTCAGTTATTTTAATTTATTCATGTCTTATGTCTATGATGGTGCCCTGGGACGCAAGCTTTTTAACGTATTGTCACCGCCAAATGTAAGGAGCCCTGGCGTTCTTGCTTATTCGTCTGGGGTATAATTATTGTTTTTTTTTATTAAGGAATATTGCTAAATTCCAATGTGCTACCACGGCCGATTGTATAGATGTCGACCTAGAATGCGATGGAAAAGAAGACTGTCCCGATGGAAGTGACGAAAAGGAATCCCTATGTAAAGATTTTCCGTAAGTGTAATGTTGCAACCATGAAACAAACCTGCTTTCACATATTTTAATTGCTAGTACCTTCATTTTCTAATGCTTCTAATTTCTTCCTTACTCTTTTCCTTCCTTTCTCGAGATTAGAAATTACTTTTCTAAAAGGATTATCGTCTTATAAGATGCGCGAAACAAATATGCTTAAATATGTTTTCCTAGATGTCCCGGTTACCTGTTTCGATGTGACTACGGGGCCTGTATTAGCAGCGACCTGAAGTGCAATGGAGTTAAGGATTGCAACGATAATTCAGATGAAACAAATTGTGAAGTCACAAACAGAATCAACAGCAATTGCAGGTAAAATGCATCTATGGTTTCACTTTACAAGTACAAAGTAAATAGACGGCATTCTTATTTCTTAGATCCGATGAGTTCGAGTGTTCCAATGGCCAGTGCATCGAGATAGACGGTAAATGTAACGGAATCGCGGAATGTACCGATAAAAGTGACGAAACCGAGGACTTGTGTTTCAATATCTTCTGTCCCGGCTACACGTATAAATGTAAATACGGCGCATGTGTAGATGGCGATTCAGAGTAAGTATTTCACTATATCCAGGGTAAGAAGCAAGTAGAGTAATGATTAATTAATTTCCTTCATTAGGTGTGATGGCATTCAAAACTGCATAGATAATTCCGATGAAGACGAAAAAAGATGTGCCGCTTCCACTCCCAGTCCTATACACCCAGTTGGCACAGGGTAAGATATTTTATTCAACAAAATCACTCATTTAATGATATTTCGTAATCGAAGAGTCAAAAACGAGCATATATTTTAGCAAAAAATGTACGACGCCTTCCCAACCAAAGCATGGTCAATGGATTTACCTTAATGACGGCAGGAGAGGCGCCGCCAATATAAAGATCGATACGAATACTGTTATAACGTACTCGTGCGATTATGGCTACAAGCTGTCGGGAAGCAATGAGGCTACCCTTCCGGTGCTCTGTCTGGGTACGGGCGAATGGAGTGTAACGGTGGTGCCAACTTGTCAAAGTAAGTCGTTCTTCCGAACAACCTCCTATAGTCATAGCTACGGCGATTATCAATGTAAAAAACTCGGTATTTTCAGAACTGTGTCCAAGCCTTTACAACAGCCCGCTGATCACCTTGACGTGCAAGAACGACGGCTCCCTGGTTCCGTGTGATAAGGCCACCGACAACACCGTACTGACGTACAAATGCGCTCCATATTACGAACCCCCGCACGGATCAGCCAAGAGCAGTACCTGTTACGATGGTACATGGGATTACACGCCGCAGTGTATTCCAGGTATATTCAAATCAACTATTTATAATATACACTTACACTTTAATATCAATGTATGTACGGTTAATAACAGTTGTGACCAAATTGTCAAAGACAGCGACATAATTTCTTCTGTAAAAGAAACCATTTTGGAGGTTACTAAGAACATTACTCTAGGTGATTTCGATAATAATATTGAGGCAAATCTGATTGATAGTAATCCTGATATAATTCATTATCCCAAAGATTAAGTGTCTTGCCTTTTTGGAAGACTTTAAGCGACATTCTTGGTTCCTTTTCAGTCCCGGCTTTCCATTATTTCTCTTAAATATTCGGAAAGTGTTGTGTTTCTCTAGTATTTACCAAGATGAGTCATATATACCTCTACATATCAACCAACCAAAGGATGCAGATCAAGCATCATTAAATACTCATTTATAAATATCACCAAGAACAGAAAGAACTTTTTTTTTGATAATTTGGGTTTTAAAATAAATTCTATTAGAATAATTTGTGTTAAAGGTTAAAGGTTATTTTAATCTATTAAGGTTTAAGAAGTTTACGAGATACTAGCTTGTTGTTTGCAAGGGTAGGGTAAGATCTAGCCCTTAACTAATTAATATTTTGACAAATTGTTATTTATCTTTCTAATATACCTTTCACTATTAGATAGAATTTTTCTTGCATCCAATCCCTTTCCTCATAATGTATATTTAATGTATTATAATGTAACAACCAGTTGAGTTAAAAGCATTTTTTTAAAAAGGCAAGGTTTTCTAAAGGTATTGGTGTTTTCCGATAAATCAGCGATAAAATTCACCATTGACAACCGTATGCACAAGTGGATGGTAAGGAGTGTGTGGCACATGTAGTCTGATTTTATGGGTATTGATCAAATTTCTGACAAGGTCGGAGTGTTGTTGCTCTAACTATAGGACATCCAAGGAGTCACTCATTTAAATATGACATACCATAATGCCTTGAAGATAAACGAAGCGATTAAGTAAAGTGTTCTACTGTGCTTAATCTTTATTTCTAGTGTGTGGAGAGAAGAGAGTGTCTGCCACACCCTTAGTAGTGAACGGCCACGAAGTAGAGAGAGGATATTACCCATGGGTGGTGGCAATATACAGCAATAAGGATAGCAGCCCCCGCTACACGAATATTTGCGGTGGATCCCTGATCACAACTGATATAGTTGTTACCGGTAAGTCCGCCAAACAAATTAGGTACATTGGAAATTTGACTGTATAAAAAATGGGTTTTAAATAAAATATTGTTTTTTTTTCAGCTGCTCATTGCGTAACAAAGAAGGAGACCGGCAAGGTATATCATACAAAATTTTTTAGAGTCGCTGCCGGTAAATATTACAACAGATACGATGATACGAGAGATAATGATACTTCACAATTTGCTGAGGTAAGAAGATACAATCATAATCTAGTAATAAATGTATATAATGGGAACTCAATGTAACTATAAAAAAAAGTTGTATTTAATATTTATTTTGAATAATAATGTGACTTTCAGGTTGCCCAAATTGAATTAAACAGGGAATATCGAGGCGAATTACAAAACTTTCGGGGAGATATTGCCCTGTTGAAGCTAAAGAGTAATTTTGCGCTCTCCAAGGTTGTCCAGCCTGTATGCTATAATAATTTGCCACCCATAGAAATAAACAGTATTGGATTGGTAAGATATTAAGATTTATTACCTATTTTGACCTAATGATAAACCCATCTATTTCCTAGATGAGTGATTGTTTGTATACCACTCTGCTCATCTCCCTTCGATGTTGGGACCTTCTCTCAACAGGCAGCGGGGCTTCGTTTTATCTTCCGTCTTTCCACACACGTTTCATTTCATAAGCTATATCATGTATTGAAAGCGGATTGACTTTTTGTTTACAAATGCTAAATATGTAAAATCTACGGTGGTCACCGAAGAAAGTCAAGTGCGTTCCAGACGTAACGTTAATTTCTGTTATGGCCTTCTATTATTCTGGCGCATTCGCCACTTTTCTTTAATCCTTGTGTCTCGTAGGTGACAGGTTGGGGATATACAACTACAACTGGACAACCATCAGACGTCTTGAAGGAACTTGATTTGCCATACAATGACGAATCACAATGTTTAAGCGATTTTGATACAGATTTTGCCCTGAAATATTTTACACCTGACAAGCTATGTGCCGGGTTTAACGACAGAAGTAAGTTCTTGTGGCTGACATATCGTTGCTCCGGGGTTAAATTATGATCGCTTTTTCAGATACCAGCGTGTGCAAAGGCGACAGTGGCGGTGGACTAGTATTCAGGAACCCCTCTTACAAGAGAAGATATTTTATCCATGGAATAGTCAGTTTGGGTCATTCTTACACTTATAACCAAGAAGTTCACTGTAATATTCAACGAAGTGCCCTGTTTACAAAAGTAGATAATTACATTGATTGGATTCAGCTTAAGGTGCGACAATGGTCGACAGATAAAGTTGAAATTCGATCAGGAGCATAATTATAATCATTCCCTTAGCTGACTGCATATCTCTCATCTCTCTTAAAATAAATATTTTTAATAATTATCTTATTTGTTATGGTAGAACCCTATCTACAGACTGCTCAACCTTTCTCTTTTTTACTGTAAGCAATAACCCGAAGATGTGTTTTAGTCTTATGGTAAATTTTTTTCTTTCGCTTGATGATTTGCATATTCCAATAAAAGTGTGTTTAATAAAGAGATTTTTATTACTTTGGTGGTGTTTCATTTATTAATCTGATCTGATTTAACTATTTGGATCAGAATCATATATTGTTATATAGTTAGTTACCTAGGGTCGGAATCAAGATTATTAGAAGCCGGAACATGAAGAGGTGCCAGCCAGCCAGTGACTGAGCGTCGAAAAGAAGACGAATCTAGAACTAACCCCACTTTTTTTGACATCCCAAACAAAAATATTTTAATTTTGAGAATTTTCCGTGTTTTTCGCAATAATTAAATAAAAAGATATGGCAAATGACAGGGAAATATTGAGAGAAGTCTGGGAAGGAAAGTTGCCTGTTTGTTTCAAGTTAGATCCGGATGAAGTTGTAGATTTGCAGCAGCCAGATCCATTTTATTTGATGGTTCCTAGGCTAAGTTATTTTCCTTTAGGTAAGTTAAAGTTACGCCTTGCATTAATACAATTTCAAACAGAATTATGCGTATTCTCTTACAACTAAATATTCTCGTAATATATTTGTTTCATGCAGTAACAGACAAGGTTCGAAAACACTTCTTAAAGTATGTATCAAGTGACAAACAAGACCATGAGATGTGGCTCGAATGCAACGGCCAACCGATGAAATGGCACTTTCCCATTGGAGTATTATATGACTCGTTGGTCGACAGTGACAACGAAACCCTACCGTGGGTCATCATGGTACAGTTTGACAAGTTTCCCGAGACACAGATATATCGATTCAGCAACAAGTATGTTTTAAAATGAGCTTAATTGTGTTATATAGTCGAGAGAAAGCAGCTAAAGTAATATAGAGTTTAAACTTTGAAATAATAAGGTTATGTTACTTATTAGTACAACTTACTTTTATATTTTTAGAGAAACGGTAGAGTCCTATTTCATGGCTTGTTTAAAAGAAGCCGATGTGCTGAAACATAGGGGCCAAATTGCCAGTAGTATGCAGAAAAAGGACCACAATCAGCTGTGGCTAGGCCTACAAAATGGTAGACAAATTTTCATATAATAAATTACTTACATTTATGACCATTTGTAATTTTTTTAGATAAGTTTGACCAATTTTGGGCCGTTAATAGAAAATTGATGGAAGTGTCAGGTGAAAATGAGCATTTTAAATACATTCCGTTTAGATGTTATGTAGAGGATGGATACAGACAGAAATTAGTCAAACCTGTTGCCGGGGATGGAAGGAGAAAAACTCTACAAGATCTATTAAATGAGATGTTTCCAGAATCTACCAATGGTAAGTACTCATATTGCTAATGTCAAATTCAAATTCAAATTCAAATTCAAATTGTTTATTCATGTCATTATTGAGTACTCAATTTACACACGTCAATAAAAAATACAAATTACATCTAAAACATTAGTAAGATATGAAAACTTTTACCTCACACTAGCTTTCAACGTTACAATTTAAAATAAGTAAAATAAAATTAAAATTAACACTTACAATCTTACACATTTAAAATCTATAATCTAAAAATTCCTGTAGAGAATAAAAGGCCTGTTTCAGTAAGATATGCTTTATCTCCGTCTTAAAATTTTTGGGCGGCAGTTGTCTCAAATGAGACGGCAACACATTAAAGAGCTTTATTTCCCAATACCCTGGTCCATCCTGGCACCTTCTCAATCTCCAGTAGGCAGGAGCAGGAGGCATGTCCTTAACAATAAGATATCATTGTGAATTGATTGGGGACAATATTATATAGGAGACTTTTTTTAGTAAATGCCAAGACACATGGGATGGTCCCCCCCCTCGATACACCCCTCCAATGGATGTCGGAGCATCTGAGCTATCCAGACAATTTTTTGCATTTATGTATTGTTTAAGTTGCATGCCATAAACGTAAGTATTATTAATATTAACCATGAATACAATGATTTTTTACAGCTTGCGATTGCCAAGCTAAAATATAATTTTTTTTAAGATTCCTACTACTCACTTGTATCTTATTATTGCGGCGTTTCACACTAACGAGTTAGGATTTTCCTCCAACACCGCAAAATTCTAATAAACGTCGCCATAACGCGTGGAATTATAAAGCGGGAAAATTCTCAACACAACAACCTCAAAACTGTAATTTAGTCTATAAATTTATGCATACTACTATAATAATAGATGTATTTATTTTTAAACTATCTTAATATTCACCATTTAGCTATATTATTACTTATAGTATATAAAGTTGTTATATACATTCTACTGCACAAATATTACCTGTGAAGTGTCTGTTTGAAGGTTGTAGACAATGGTGTTTCTTGAATAATAGAAAAGTTTTGGACTTGCATTGTCTTTATTTGTTATATATCACAACGTTTCAACTGGTAAGTATCTCCAGTATTCACCTGAAGACGACTGGAGATACTTACCAGTTGAAACGTTGTGATATATAACAAATAAAGACAATGCAAGTCCAAAACTTTTCTATTATTCAATTACCTGTGAAACTACATACAAATGGAAATTTCTCACTTTAGGACCAAACAATACTATGTGTATGTTTACAAATATTAAAATCCCTACAGTCTGGAAAATCCACTTAAGAGTCCTCTGAAACTTATTGTAGTCAGCTTTTAGGCCCATTAAGGTTGTAAATGTGGTGTGGTAGTAATAAAATGGTATATTACTTGCTTATACACTTGCGCACAAGTAATATGCAGTTTTTCCTATGACCACAAATACAATGCCCAATTATTTGATCATTTTAACTTACTGCACTGCAAAATAACATTCAAATTATTACTATATGAATCAAATATAATTACATAAATCATGTTTATTTACCCTATATGCAAATAATATCCTTGATAATTGTAAAAGTCGAAACTAAATCGGTACTTATACCATTTCTACTTTACCCAAGCAGTTATTATGTTTAATAAGTTGCCTAACAATTTACTGTTACTTATTTTTTTATATTTTATCATAAAAACCACCCCATTAAAAAAGAAGACAAATATTTTTAAAGTGTAGTGCTCCTCTAGGGCTCTTTACCCCACCTAGCACCCCAATTCATTACACGGGTCCCGAAAGTTTGTTATTTAAATAAACAGTTTTACTGTCGCATGGGCACCATTTATTTGTTCAAATACAATTGTTTGAACAGTATTTTTCAACAGTATAAGGCAGTTTCCAGCCAAATTAGCCGTGTTTTTTTTTTATACGGGGTGTTATGGAAATGACGTATTATATTTAAACCGGCAACCAGAGATGAAAATAAATTGAAGAAAAATAACCTGGCGCTTTGAATTATTAAGCGAAATATACACTTTATATGAAATCTCAAAATTTACGTGGCCGCTCCCGAGGCCCTTCGCAATCAATATTTTATTGAGGCAGTCTCCAGGTTCAAAAGAGGTTAGCGCATTATAGGCGATGTTGTCATATTGCAACACATAATTCTAAACGCACGTGTTCAGTTTTTGAGAACAAGGCGTCTTTGACTTCTTTTTCAAACTTTTTAGACAAAGAAAACTACAATTTTAAGGTACATACTCTCTTACCTTCGATCTTATTTTAAAATAATCCGTTTTATAATTAAATTCCATAAAAAAAATAAAACACAAAAAGTATGTTTTTCAACAGAACCAACAGTAGATAATATCACACAAATTTGAACATTTATTATTATGAATTATTTCACAACAAAAAAAAATCGGGCAATACAACTAACAAAACGTTTAAAATTATACGTCAAGCATGTGGCACCCTTGAGGTTGTGGAACCAACGTCGTTCCACTCCCGAGTCTCGAAACATACGGAAGTATGAAGCGGCGCCTCACCCATTTAAATATAATGAGTCATTTCCAAATCTCCCTGTATATTATATATTTCGAAATAATGAAATAGAAACAATGTTTCCAAGGTGGCGAGATCTTAAAAAGTTGTATCCCTGTGCCTCGCAGTTCCATAAAACGTTAATTTAGTTTGTGTTTGTGATACTTTTTTATATTTATTTAAGTAATTTCTCGGCTATGTCTGTGTTCATAAATATGTATGTATTATAGGATAATATAGAATTTTTTTATTATGAGACTGATTTTTTTTTATCCAATTATTAATTGAAATTTTTATCGACTAGTTGAGTAAATGTTTTTTTTTCAATCGTATTAGCAATACTGCCTGCGTAACATGCCTACAGTTTGGCCGGGGAAAGAATGAACGTGCATAATAATTTAAATTTACAGTAATATCAAACAGACAATAACGTTTTTCTTTGAAAACGAAATACAGTACCAGTGAATTAAAATAATTGGATATCCTTAAGTAACACCCTGTGATAAATAATTCATTAAGGTCCCCCTCCGTATAGTATACAAAACGATTCTTGACCGACGTCAATTTCGCCATTTTTTAAATCAAATTAGTAAAAATCCCTACATTTCTATATATCGATTTGACTAATAGATGACGCACGATGCTGGAACTATTACAGTTACTTTATATGAAGTAGTGACGATAACATACCCAGTTTCAACGTAGCCGTTTTTAGAGCAAAGGTTATCGCGTTTGTTTCGTTATAACAGCGCTCTGTCACTGCAAATGTTCGATTTATATGAAAACCGGTTTTCCTAGTAATAGGTAGAATTTCTTTGTTCATTAGAAAATGTATTTTAAAAGTAATATGTCGCGATTATCTTTGTATCGATGGGTATATTTTTCTTCAAAGGATTACGTTGTTATTTGGATTACTCGATCATGATTAATAACTGACTCATATACTAAATATTTGACACAATTAATATACAATGCCAGGTATGAGCGATTATTACTTTATCTGAATGATGCCGCCAAAAATAACGGTATCCTTCTAAGAGAAAAATATCGATTGTACAAAGCAATTTAGAACATTGCGCGAAGAAATTTGGTTTTGGCAAATCACAAAGAATAATCTGAATTCAATAAAATGTCACCTTGGCTTTCAAAATAATCCACAAAAATATTTATTTATCATTGCACATAATTATATGGCTTGTTTTATATCCTTTGTCTAAATATACTTTATTTGTTTAACACTTTCTTATCTTATCATTAAACTTTTGCCTGCAACTGTTGGTCACGTACGTCTATTTGAGTCACGAATAAAAATAAAACAGCAGTTAATAGGATATATTTTTATTTTTTAATAATATAAAACCGTCATATATATAAAATATTACATCGTTTATAAAAAAAACATTCTCATCTCTTGTATATGTACAAATTTATTATTTTATTTCACATTAGTCAATATATTAAAAAGTTTTTCAAGTATTAAAAATATATTTTAGTATGTTAAGTCCATTTATTAATATATAATCGGACCCTGTTATGCAAGATCAATACTTTTTCAGCAGTGTAAGACAGAATTAGGCATTGTAATAACCATATGCCACAATAATTTCTAGTAAAGTATTCGTTTGTCCGTTTTTCCGATGTTAGAAATAGAGATGCATAACTGGGCCCAATCTAGCGTCTAGCGAATTTTAAACCTACATCACATTTTCAATTGCTTACAAACCCCCAAAAAGGTCTTTAAAAGATTGAGACTTATTTGTTTAAATATAAAATATATAACTAAATTGGCAGTCATGTCACCAAGTTGTCTAGTTATAGTATGGCAAAGGTCTATAATTATTGTCAAAACATGATCTAAATAACAATATTTTCATAGGACATCCGATACTTTGTATTTTTTATCATCCTATAATTTATTTCTATAGGAAAAAGTAATCGTACCAATTTTATCTAAAATTTATGTGTTATTTTATTTTAAAAGATGGATTGTCAAAACCATGGTTTGATATTATAGATATGTACTTATATACAACTAAGTAAAGTACCTATAATCAATAAAATTACAAAAAATATTGCATAATAGTATATCAGGTAATTTATAAACGTCACATAGCTGCCTAATCTGTAAATATTTTTTGGCACATTGTTTCTTAATACTAAAAAGGCACACCGTCAAACTTTGTAAGAAATTGTTAAATATTTCAATGAGCAAATATTTACTTGGCGGGGAACTGTACCAATCAAACTAATCAGACATGTTTGCCATCAATAAAAACGCGTAATAACCAGGCTAAGAGACAAAGGCCAGCCTTGTTTCGTATTGTAACCGTTCTAATGTATTACTTTTAATTAATCCAAATGATACGTTTCCCCTACAATGGCAATTATTAAGTAATATTCAATGTATTAGCACCCATTCTCAAAGGCAAAATTATAGTACATAACTAATTGCGACACGCTATCTTTTAGTTTCGTAGGGAAGAGATTTGATTGGCGCAAGAATACCTTGCGCCGACCATCTCACGACTCTATGAAAATAAATTCGTGTGCAAAAATTAAGTCTCGATATTTTTCGAGAGAGGATCTATACCGCCCTCACAGGATATGTATGTGTGTATTTAATGTACTTATGCATGGCTTTGTAGTGTGTTCTACCTTACAGCGTGAATTTCTTTCAAAGATTCGCTCCTGGACTTGAGTTCATCTTCCTCCCTTAACCATAGCGGCGATTCCCGTCTGCGCACCTGATACTTAGTCGCCACGGCCCTGGGATTACCCTTACATAGGGTATCTTGATAGTAGCAGTCGATGGCACTGAATTTAAAATCGAGACTGTATGATTGCCGCTGCTTCAACTGCCGCGGGGGAAGTAGTACCGGGTCCTCGTAAGAGTGGTACGTCGGACTGGAGCCTGGATGATATTCTGGATAGTATGGGTAATGGTAGAATGAGGTTTTCGGTTGAAGCTCATGCAGACTGTAAGCCGGATGGTATTCGGGAGATTTCAGGATGTCACAACACACGTTGTTATTGTTGTTGATGTAGTACATCTCCGGTGAGCAAGTTAAAGGCGATTGGCAGCAATAAACAGGCTGAGGCGACGGTGGTGTAGCTCGTACGAGCGGGGGGCTTAATGAAGGAGCATTATCGGTATCGTCGCCATCTCTTAAATCATCCAGGTAAGGCTTGAACAGCTTGACGGGTTTCGGTGACGCGGTGCTGGCGCCATCATCGTCCGCTTTCCTCTTATTGCTCTTCGTCGACAAGTCCCAAACGTCGGGCTGCTGGTGCGACGGTAGACACGGCGACGAGCCCGCAGCAGGTAGGTAGATGGCGTGAGGCGAGGGGAGAGAGGCGGGCACGGGCCGTTTGAGCGACAGGTCCATAGGAGCAGCGGGGTCCGGGACGCCTCGAGGCGCCTGATGATGGTGCACTCGCCAGCCGGCAGGGGGCTCCAGCGCAGGAACGCGCGCCTCGCTAGCCAAGCTGGCGCTTCGAAGTGCGCTGGTTTCGTCGTCCCGCTGTCTGTGTCCGCTCAAGGCCACCTCGCTTTTCACCGTTTGTGTTAATAACTGCTGCTGTTTTCCGCCCACCCCGCTCCTCAGGGTGTTTTCGACTTGTAGCCATTTCTGTATCTGCCTGCGATGAATGCCGTATTTCCTCGCGGTGGCACGCTGATTGCCTTTGCAATCCGCGTCGTTGCGATAAGAATCGAGCACTTGCAACTTGAACTGCGGAGAGAAAATCCTACGAGATCCGACACCCGTTTTGCCTTCGGGCTTGCACTGCACGGCACCCACGCCTCTTTTTATCACGGAATTCAGTCCGTGCGCCATTCGAACAACGTAAAAATCACCAAGACACTTAAGAAAACGAAAATAAAGCACAAAAAACTAACGAAAATGACGGGAGAGTCGAGCGCAGCGAACCTACGTTGCCACCATTTTCAATCACGATGTTCAGAGAATTCCCCCACTCGGCTTGACTAAACTGTAAAAGCCGAAGTTGATCAAGGAAATGCCCGCCGACACCTTCTCTCTCTGGCCTAAGCAGACTCGCTGGCGCCTACTATTAACCGTCTCTCTTTTCTCGACAATCGCGTTGGGTGGTACGACATCCGTTTGTGAAACAAGTTTGCCCGCAACGTTGCCACACCCTTCCTACCTTCGCCTACTTTTATTTCATCCCTTTAATCACCGGGAAATGGTCAATTTTCTACTTCACATTAATTTTCTCTCGACTCCCAACACCTGAAACCTCAAATAACCCTAGGAAACGTTCAAAAGGTGGAATAATTCCACAAAGGAATGCGTATAGACGGCAACATGGTCCCGGTCACGCCAGACAGGCTGTCGCCAGGCAGGCCAGCCCAGACACACCGTCGTCTTTGGTTTGCTTTTCTTTTCTTTCATTCATTGGAATGGTAATGTTTCGTATCTTCCTGTCCTTGTCGCGCTTACACCGAAAGGCCCAAGTGTAGGTAGAATAGTTGCGTGGTCCTTTTAAATGAAGATTCGTGAGCCGGATTGATAGATGCTTTCCTAGAAGCCAAGTTAATGATGTATGTATTTGGGATAGGTAGAGCCTGAATATTCCAGCTGGTTTAGTGTGTTGTATTTGTTTAAATGAATTATTTTTATGATTTTACCGAACCTTGAATTGTTATCTACATTCACGACATAAAAACTTTTCTCTTTCCTATCGGATTCATTAGATTTACAATAATATGATGCTCGACGATAAAAGGAAGGAGAAGACCCAAGTATTTTTAGTGTATTTTTTATTGACTTTGTAGAGTTAAAATTAAAACTCATTGGTTAATTTTGCTGCATTCTCAAGATGGTATTACCTATAACATATAGCTAGCAGCTTCTATTAGACAAAAAGCATTGCTAAGTATGTCGGCAGGTATAGAATCAACTTGGCTACAATATAATATGAAAGTGACCCAATCGTTACCTTCAAAGAATGGCTCTTTTGGGTTATTCTTTCGAAATGATCCTTTGTTTTCCTGAGATTTGTTTGTGTCATTGGATGTTTCATTTTTACACGGGAATTCTAAGAACGGATCCAGAACTTTTCGGTCTGGGGAGGTCAAACTTTACGAAAAGTAATACCCTGTCGCCTTAGTCAAACCGGTATACAGTATGTCCACTGCAAACTGCATAAATGTTATTTTCCTTAAGAGTAAACATACTTTATTTTGAAAGATACGAAAAAAAGTCACTCTTAATGAATGTTGTTTTCTACACAACAAACCAAAGTTAATAAAAAAGTTCAAGAGAACTGGTTCGGTTTTGGACCTCAAAAAAAAAAAGAAGAAATACGACCATGATGATCGTGCTACAGTCTTAGTTCTTCATTCTGTTGAAGAAAATCCTATGACGTCCCTTAGAAATCGTGTTACTCAGTTGGAAGTTGTGAAAAAGTCAAATTCAGAAGATCCTTAAAGCAAATAAATTATATCCGTATAACCGCACTTTAATCAAAGATTGGAAGAGGGAGACGACGCGAAACGACTTGATTTTTGCCTGTGGATAGGAGACAAAATTTTAAGTGGAAATGTTGATTTTTATAACATGTTTTCTGATGAAAGTACATTTTCAACAAATGGAACCGTTGCAACCCAGCACGTTAGGTACTGGTCTTTAGAAAATCCCGAATACAGAATTATGACGAGAGGACAATATTTCACAAAAGTGAACGTGTACGTGGTGTGCGATTTCCATCCATGGCATTATAGGGCCATATTTTTTTGATAACACGTGCAATAGATTATCATATTTAGAAATCCTAGATACATTTTTCAATGATGAACTCGAAATCTACCATTAAATTTTCGACAAAATATGTATTTTCAGCAAGATTGTTGTCCAGCCCATTTCGCTCGTGAGATTAGAGAATGGCTTGACCGCAGATTTGGTCCAAGGTGGATTGGAAGGAATGGCCCAGTTTTGTGGCCCCCAAGAAGTCCCGACTTAACCTTGGCCGATATGTTTTTATGGGGCCGTTTAAAACAAATTGTTTTTGCAACCGCAATACCAAATGATATTGAAGTGCTGAAGGGCAGAATTATCCGGGCTGTCCAATCGGCATCTCAGGAAGAAATCAGAAATTCTTTCACTTATTTGACAAAGCAATTAGAAAAATGTGTCGAGTATCGTTATCGTATTCTTCTCATGTTAATAAAAATGTTCGTATTATTATAATTACTTCATTAAATAAAGACATTGACAACAAGTATCATCTATTCATTATTCAAGTAAAAACGTTTACTAAGAGTGAGTTTTTTCGTTCTTTCAAAATAAAGTATGTTTACTCTTAAGCAAAATAACATTTTTGCAGTTTTTACCCACCCCGTATAAAAAAATTGTAGTTTCTTATGATGAATCGTATTTTCTAGACAAGCAAAAACGTTTATTAAGAGTGACTTTTTTTCGTATCTTTCAATTTTTAGTGCATTTGTCCTCTTGTAAACCCCATCCGTGGACATACTGTACTGTATATAGTATTTTTCGTGTTAAACTGTTGGTTTGGGGGGGGGGGTCATGACCCCCAAGACCCTCCTGGATCCGCGCTTGGTTTCAGCAAAAGTAAAGTTCAGTAAAATAATCTAAAAGATTTTAATCGCTGAAATTCACAACGTTCCCGAAATGCTTCAGATTCGACATGCAGACGAGCCCTTATATACTTCAGTCCGGTGCAGACGTGCCTTAGAAAAACTGTTCTATGAATTAAGGGTACCCTTATTGCAGGCGCCTGGAATAAGAGTTTGTTCCGAGGGGATTTGAGAGAGAAGTTCTTTTATAGTTTTTATAGAAATCCCCCGCTTAGGTATATTTTGTGTCTGACAGAACTCAAACCACAGATTTATTTCTTATCGTTTTTTTCTCGTATTATAGTTTTAATAGAAAATATTATTAGAGATAAATATAACTGTAGTAATACTTTAAATTAAAAATTAAGTTCCCTGGGCAATTGGACCAAGCGAACGGCAGTTAAATCATCAAGCCAAAAACTATTTTTATTCGATATTTTCAGGACATGTCCCGATTACAGGACGTTTTGCAACACGTGACGTGATTCACGTCATATGCGTACCTAGGGAACTAAAAATACGCAACCTTTACACCTTCACACAATTATTATTAAATTTTCGGTGTTTGCTCTCGTAACATAAAATATCTCAATTTAGGACATGTATCTTAGACGTATACAACCAACAATACAGTACCTTGTGCGTCTAGTAGCGCCATCTATTTTAAACAGCAACGACCCTGTTGACAACTGTACTGGACGCAACATAACCTCTCTTTTTTGTGAAATGTTACATAGAAAACATACACATTTTCACACGTGTTTTCTTGGTTTGTGACAAAGTTTCATATAATTCTAAATATTTAGACAATGTCTGTGCAAGAGAAGGTATTAATGCGAAAAATAAAGAAACGGGAGAAGCAAAAGTTGAAGCTGTTTCAGTTGAACGAAGCGGAGAAAAAGGAACGCGGTAAGATCTATTAAATTTGTTGGAAAGTTATGATTATAATTTATTCACTTCTTAGGTGATCTGCAAAAAAATGTGTCGGAAGAGAAAAATAAGGGTTTAAAACGAACATACGAAGATGACGAAGAGAGTCCAAAAAGTAAGTATAAAATTTATTTTATCTATGACACGGGTTATTCTCCTGCTCAACTTTAAATTTATTTACAGAAAAGAATAAGAAAAACAAGAAGAAAACTAATCTTACAGAAGACTTACAAACAGATTCAGACAATTTGATATCTGAAGAAAATTCTTCAGCAACATTAAAGAACAAACAAGGTAAGATAGTTGTTAATTAAGTGAATGGAGTACATTTTGCCAAGATTTTAATTTAAGTTTTCATGATGATTAAGAAGGCGAATACAATGCTTCCTTGGTGATTTGTGTGGTTGTGCCCGAGTACATCCCTAAATTTCTTAGTTGAGGCAGGGGAGTTCAATACTATAACTGAAAAAATGTTATTTACAATATCACTTTGACATAAATGTTTTAATATATTTCTTTATTCAAAAATTTCAATTACAGGAAAGAGGAAGAGAAAGAAAAAAACAGAATCTTTAGAAAATACCCAGGAAATCAAGAATAATGAAAATGGGGAGTTGTCAGAGAACGAATCTGTAGATGAAAATGCAACAAATGACAAAACTAGTCTATCAATTCTCAGCGATCGGAAATTTGAAACTATCAAGGATAAAATGTGTGAGAATACTTTTAAAGCGATTGCCGACATGGGTTTTACTTCTATGACAGAAATCCAAGCAATGAGCATACCGCCTCTACTTGAAGGTATTTGAATAAAGATTGTTGGTAAATACAAAATGTTACTGGTTTAATTTCATTATTTTTAGGGAGAGATTTAGTAGGAGCAGCCAAAACAGGATCAGGAAAAACCCTAGCTTTTCTGATACCTGCTGTGGAATTAATTTATAAATTGAAGTTTATGCCTAGGAATGGTATGTGATCAATTTATTTGCTTTAAAATTATTTTTGGGTTTAATTGAGGGAAATCCTTTTAGGCACAGGAGTGATAATCATTTCTCCAACTAGAGAATTATCAATGCAAACATTCGGGGTGTTAAAAGAATTAATGAAGTATCATCACCATACCTATGGACTTATCATGGGTGGGGCTAGCAGACAGACGGAAGCTCAGAAACTATCAAAGGGTATCAATATTTTGGTGGCAACTCCTGGAAGGTAAATTATTATTATTATTACAAAATGTACTATTCACATAATGGTTTGATAATTTTCACAAATGTTTTGAAGGTTATTGGATCATTTACAAAATACCCCTGATTTCCTGTACAAAAATCTCCAATGTTTAATCCTGGACGAGGCCGATCGAATTTTGGACATTGGTTTCGAAGAAGAAATCAAACAGATTATAAGGTTATTGCCCAGTGAGTACCCTAAATTTTGTATTTGTAACAATATGACCCGGTATAGTACAGATATTGATCAGTACTGTATATTTTTGTCTATTTTTAAGCTGTTTATTGGCGTTTTTAGAACGACGTCAAACTATGTTATTTAGCGCAACGCAAAGTCAAAAAACCGAGGCTTTAACGTCCTTAGCGTTAAAGAAGGAGCCCGTGTATGTGGGAGTGGACGACTCCAAAGAAGAAGCCACAGTGTCTGGTAAATAATTTAATAAATATTTAACCTGAACAATAAGGAAGACAATCACTAAATAATTTTAGGTTTGGAACAAGGTTACATAGTAGTACCGTCAGAGAAACGACTTCTGGTACTATTCACGTTCCTCAAGAAGAATAGAAAGAAGAAGGTGATGGTCTTCTTCAGTTCTTGTATGGCTGTGAAATACCATCACGAGTTATTTAACTATATCGATTTGCCTGTGATGAGCATTCATGTAAGTCAATAAGATTTATAAAATAAGAGGTTTTTCACCAAAGATGGGCGGGATCAATCAAGTCGTACTTTTTCCAGGGTAAACAGAAGCAAACCAAACGGACCACGACGTTTTTCCAATTTTGTAATGCCACATCGGGCATCTTGCTTTGTACGGATGTCGCAGCCAGAGGCCTGGATATACCTGCAGTAGACTGGATCATCCAATATGATCCACCGGACGACCCTAAAGAATACATACACAGGGTGGGACGTACCGCCAGAGGAGAAGGTAAGTAATGAGATAAAGTTAATCGACGCAAGGTTTTTGCAAGTTTGATAGCCCTGAGAATGACTGCGCCTTAGTTCAGCTAGCTGCTCATCTTATTTCAGCTAGCTGCGCCTTATTTCAGCTAGCTGCGCCTTTGTAGTGCTCCAAAAATCTATCTATGACCGATATTTTATGTTTTAAGTTAACTTAACTGTAATTTTTTAAGGTGGAAGCGGACACGCTTTACTTATCTTGAGGCCTGAGGAACTTGGCTTTTTATGGTATCTGAAGCAGGCCAAAGTACCACTGAATGAGTTTGAATTTAGCTGGAGTAAGATATCCGATATTCAGTTGCAGGTCAGTCGAAATAATTAATTTTTGTTGTGGACAGAAAAAAAATAAAATAAAAATAAACTCTTTTAGCTTGAAAATCTGATCGGTAGGAACTACTACTTGAACATGTCGGCTAAGGATGCTTTTAAAGCTTACGTGAGGGCGTATGACTCTCACCATTTAAAAAACATATTCGATATTACCACATTGGACTTGGCCAAAGTCGCTCACTCGTTTGGATTTAGGGTTCCGCCCGCTATGGATCTCAATGTATCGGCAAAGAAAGGTAGAGATTGTGATGTTGCATTGTTTAAAAACTATTTCAAAATTCGTGCGGCGATGTAACAAAAAATAAACGTGTGTTTTTTTTATGTTTAGCCAAAAGACCTGAGAAAGTTCGAAAAGGCGGCGGTGGTTTTGGCTATTACAAAAATCTGAACTCCATGCCGGACAAGAACGTCAGGAAGAACACCATTTATAGGCAGCCGCAGAAGAAAGGGGGGCCAGATAGGAGACAGTTTGCCAGATGAAAACGTTTTAATGCAATATTTTTTTATTGTGATGTAAATACATTATAAAATAAGAATTGAAATGTTTATAAATCCATTAAAAAGTGATAAAAAATAAGTGAATTTTATTTATTATGTGCACGCACATGCCTAGATACGCTTTTGGCATAAACATATGCTGCTGCTCTCTAAACGAGATAGTAAAAAGCCATCTCTGTCATTTCATGCTTACATTTTTCTACGTCCTGATGAAATAAGTACCACTTTTGTTATGTTTTTCCCAATCAAGCCATCCTCCAGAGTAATTTTTTATACTAGAAAAACAACATATTTTATACCATTTTCTCACTATTCATGCATACAGGGTGTTATGGAAATTACATATTATATTTAAATGGGTGACTCCTTGGGTGTTCTAAAAACAGAACGGATTCAATTCAATTCAATTCAATCTCTTTATTAGTTCTAATAAAAATACAACAAAGCATAGAACATGTCATTCTTTAAGAATAGGACTAAAGGTACTAAAGATACAGACAAATACATAACGAAATTAAATAAAATAAAAGACAGAAATTTTACAAGATCAAGGACGGACTCTTTTACAATATTTGGCTCAACGTGAAATAAGTCATGACAAAACTTTGAAATTGACTGTGAATACTCAGTCATTACATGTTCACATCACTGAAGAACTCCTCCATCGTATAGTAGGCCTTAGAGGTAAGGAAGTGTTTGAGTAGGGGTCGGAGTTTAGCAATATTATTGTTTTTAATATAATTAGGTAACTTGCTGACTATCTTTATTATCATGTAGTGAACATTTTTTTGCAAGTAGGTATAATTATATCTTGGAGTCAGAGGATCGTGTCTGCCTCTGGTGAGGTGAATATGTCCTCTGTGTGTCTCCTCAAATAAGTTTTCATTTAATTTGAAGAAAAGTACACATTCATAAATGTATGTCCCAATCACAGTGAGGATGCTCCACCTGCGGAAAACCGGTCGACAGCTGTCCATCTGTCCCATGCAAAAGATCCTGCGCAGACACGCCTTCTGCAGAATCGCAATTCTAGAGGCATCAACACTGCCGCCCCAGAACAAAACCCCATACCGAATTCTGGAGTGTGGAGTGGATTGCTGAGAGTGTGTTGATGATCGACAAGACACAACGTATCCGGCCGCCGGTTGGTCTTCAACTAACAGACGCACGAGTGCGGCGCTATATGAAACTACTTCGCTCAGTCGATGTAAGGCGTCAAGAGGTCATTGGCATTTGACTTAGTGACGTATGTGGCTATTATTATTCCATATGTTTTTTCGGGTTGTTTAAAACATAGTCCGTCGTAAATGTTCTTCAATTAATTGTACAAAAAGGTATTACAGAATGGAAAAGTGTTTAAATTACTTTATTTTGTCTAAAGAGTTTAAGGTGTACATATGACAACACCGGCCAGAATTCCTTGATTGTTTACATGTATCGCAGTGCCACACAGGTGTTTTTCTGGTTTGACGTCAGGTCACTTTTACCGCTGAATGAATTGAAAGCGCCATTTATGGCTATTTTTCTTCAATTTGTCTTTGTCTCAGGAATTGCCGGTTTAAATATAATATGTCATTTCCATAACACCCTGTATACAGAAATCGCCATTTCTGCTATATTAATAAGATATCTTAGATTCGCCCAACTGCTGAATATTATTATATATCTTACTTTGTGTATCCGAGTCCTGTTAACAAGGCCTGGGCCTTGGCGCTCCTGCCCCCCATTTTACAGGACACCGTAATAGGATCACTTTTGCTCGGCTTGGGCCTACCAAATTTCGCCATAAACTCATCATCCGAGACGTTTTGAAATGTTTCTTCTATGGTCCCCACTAAAATAATGTTGAAACTTCTGTAATTATATTATAAGAATGCTGTTATCAATAAAAGTTTCAAGTTTTTAATAATTTAATTTGTTCCTTCGATTTAAAGAGAAACTTACATGGAATATTGATACTATTTAGTATAACCCCGGTCTCCTTTAGTTCTTTAGGCTCTCGCACGTCAATGATAGTTTCATTAGGCATAGTTGTAAATTTTCTAACATCATTGAATTGTACAATAGCTAAAATTTAAAGTTCTCACCGTTTGTTTTTAATTGAGAAATAAATAATCATACTTACACATATCGATTGCAGAAAGTTAATCCCACAGGATTTTAGTTTATATTTTGGCTATTCGCCCTGTAATAAGAATACAATAACAACGTAAGATCTTTGATAACTAACAACAAACTATATCACAGAAAACAAATAGTATAACGACTGTAGTTTGTGCAACACGTCCTGTGTGCATTTAAACTACCAAACGTCAAAATTTGACATTTGGCGTCATCTCGTAAGATCACGTGACGTTTTTGGTGGAAAAGTGCGAACATGGCGGACGAGAAAGATGTGGCGGAAAAAACTATCGCGGAGGATTTGGTCGTTACCAAATATAAAATGGCCGGAGATATCGTTAATAGTGAGTTATTAAATGCTTAATTATTCCAGCATTAAATGCTTCCCTGGGGTTTTTAAACAACCTACCGAAAATGCGTTGCCATATGGAGTTTGTGTATAGCGGCTAGAATGCCATGCGGTCCATGACGGTCCTTTTGTTAATGTCGTCTTTATACTGCTTTTAAGACCCTACAAGCGAAATTTTTAATATTATACAATACCGCTCATTGTATTACTAAAAACGACACAAGTTAGCTTAAAGCATGTGTTTATCTTTGGGTAGAAACATGTAGTACAAATTATTATGCATGATAAATAGATAAAAAAAATGTCGTGTTTTGCTTTATATATTTTATATTATAGCCAACCATTTGTCAAGTATTATACTTGTTTAATGAAGCTTAGACATACGTGCACCTTAGAACATTACCTAAAACCTATTTTCTTGGAATTACTATTTTTTTATTCCTAGGAGTGTTAAAGCAGGTTATTGACAAATGTCTGATCGAAGCGTCAGTCAGAAGCCTCTGTGAGTATGGTGACGAACTCCTTACTGAGGAAACTAGTAAGGTTTTCAAGAAGGAAAAGGAGCTGAAGAAGGGCATTGCGTTCCCTACATGTGTCTCGGTAAACAACTGTATATGTCATTATTCACCTGTGCCGAGTGAACTGGACTATATTTTGAAGGAAGGCGATGTAGCCAAAATGTGAGTGTATTTTTTGTCTTAGTTATCGATAAACAATTCACACATGATGAACAATCTTTACTCCAATTGATCCTACAGATTAATAATGATCAGATAACATTTATTCTGACTATTCCTTATATGACCAGCCATGTTTTTGTTGTTAAAAAACAAACTTTTTACGTACGGGTTGTTTTCAGCGACTTGGGGGCCCACATCGATGGATTCATTGCAGTGGTAGCTCACACAGTTATAGTGGGTGCACAGCCTGATAAGAAAGTTGTAGGTAGGTAATAATATTAAAGCTTCTTTTCAAGCACTTAAAACCTCAAATTGCATCATTAGAAGGACTTCAAGTCCTGCCTAGCTCTGTACTATAATGAATTGTATTGTAAAATTTACAGGAAGAAAAGCAGATGCAATTTTGGCTGCTCACTATGCATCACAAGCCGCCCTAAGGCTACTGAAACCAGGTAACGAAACATATGCAATAACCGAGGCTGTGCAAAAAGTGGCAGAGGCCTACAAGTGCAAGCCCGTGGAAGGCATGCTAAGCCATCAGTTAAAACAGTTCAAGATTGATTGTGAGAAAACCATCATACAGGTAGATTAATTACATCATTCCCAGTCAAAATTGGGAAGTATTTTATTGTTGTGATGATTTCAGAATCCAAACGACGCCCAACGAAAAGAACATGAAAAGTTTGAACTGGACAAGTACGAAGTGTATGCGATGGATGTGCTGATTAGTACCGGCGAAGGAGTAGGGAAGGAAACTGAAACGAGGGTCTCGATATACAAGAAAACTGATGAAACGTATCAGTTAAAATTGAAGGCGTCTAGAATGTTCTACACAGAGGTAAGAGTGGACCGTGAATTTTAACCAAGGTACTTTTAATACTGTGTTTAGGTTGTGTAATGTGATGTTATTTTAATTATTTCAGATTCGGACAAAACATGGCAATATGCCGTTTAATTTGAGGTATTTCGAGGATGAAACCAAGGCAAAAATGGGAGTGAATGAATGTGTTAAAAACAAGCTGGTCGAACCTTTCCAGGTACTCTATGAGAAGCCAAGTAAGTGAAAAGCTTGACGGTTGTTTGAATGATTTATAAATTTGGTGTAGTTGCCATTTTACTTTCCCTATAAACGTGATGATTTATTTACCTGAATTTTGTCTATTTTTAATTGTTTTTTGTGCATTTTAGCGGAAATTGTTGGACAATTCAAATTTACTGTACTTCTAATGCCGAATGGACCTCACAGGATAACAGGTAAGAAGTTATACATCTGGAAAAACACTTTTAGAACAAATTTATACTCTATTTTTTATAGTATTGTAAAAAATACATAAAAGATACTTTCCTAGATGCTTAAAAACCGCTTTTAACCTTGTGTTGAACCCAAATGCTACATTGTAATAATTGTTTTAAATTTTATTAAATATTTTCAGGCATACCCTTTGAAACTGAACAATACGAATCGGAACACTCCATCACAGATCCCGAGCTCAAATCACTTCTGAACAGTTCGGCCAATCCCAAGGCGGCGAAAAAGAAGAAGAAGAAATCCGAGAGCGGCGCAGCTGAACCGCAGCCGATGGAAGTCGAGGCGGCAGCTTGATTTTGAATTGTCTATTTTTTTTATCGGCTTTTTTCTAACGATGCTTTCCACACGCGCCTTTTTTTTTATACTTAACTGAATAATACGTTTTTAACTTTTGAATATAGACTTTATCGAATGAGGTTATGTTCTGTTGCAGTTATGTTCTACACGGGAAACGGAGGAATGACGGACAAGCCGTGCTTTAATCTCCAACAAATGTCAATTTAATAGCATCTTCCATTCCATTATCTTCTTTAGATAAAGATGGCAACAGCATAGTTTGTCTGTCATTTCTTTGTTCGCGCCTGTATGGGCTATACTGACTTTAGAACTGCTATTTCTTTTATTTTCATGAATAATGAATGAGAAAAAGTTGATTAATTATTGTTTTTATGACCTTGGCCCTTATTGTTATACGTTAAAAATATGTCCAAAAAAAACTTATTTACAAACGGCTGCAAAATGTATTCGAAGCGATCAGCCAAATTGTTGTAGAATGGAAATATTTAAAAAATCTGCTGCAATTCGGTTGATTATTGGGTACAAATGTTCAATTTTGCAAAAATCTCCGACACTTGAATACAATTTTCCGAAAAGTGTCGACATAAATGTAAATTTGATGAAAATAAAGTGTATTTTGAAAATTGTCGTTATTTCTAGAGTATTTTTCAAAGTCTTATACACGAAATGCAACAAGTACTTGATAAATTTCTGGCTGAGAAACCCAGTGCTATGTGATAAGAGTGGGAAGTAAATGTTAAGCAGTCTCCTAAATCGGAGACCATCTATCTACCCTAGGGTTGCCGAGTTCTTCTTATGCGCTGACTGGGTGACATTTGATGAAAACTAGTCAGCAAATGTGCGATTTCGATACTCTGTGGGCAGTGTAGACCTAACTGCTCTGTGATATAGATGTCAGCTGTCACATTTTCAAAAGTAAGGTTAGAGAGTTGTTGTGGTTGTGGAGTTCGTTTTAAATAAGTTTTCCTAATTAAAAGTTGATTTAATCATATTATTCCGTAAAACAACTTAAAAAATGGCCGAAGACGTACAAAGACATTCGGTACATACCCTAGTTTTTAGATCCCTAAAACGTTCACATGATATGTTTCTAGCTAATCAAGGAATATTACCCTCGGTGGATGAAAAAGCGTAAGTTATTACAATTTCTTGCTACTATGCAACAAACCCCTGAATATTATTATTTTAGAGAGAAAATACGACGAGCCGTAAAAGCCCGAGACTTCTACGGTTTAGTTTTCGAAGATGTCAAAAAAATGCAGGCAATGAAAAACCTACGAGAAGCGGAAGCTGGACCTAATCCGCCTCCCCCGGGAACCGATCATCACGAAACAGCCCCATCTAGTGAGAATGCAGTAGTTCCCTATGCAGATAACACTATTCCTAATAGGGGACAACAAAATACACAAAATCAATTAGCTAATATCATTAAAAAAGCACCGACTATGCCTAAGCCAAAGTGGCATCCCCCGTGGAAGTTATATAGAGTTATTGCCGGGCACTTGGGATGGGTTAGATGTATAGCAGTAGAGCCAGGCAATGAGGTATGCCAGAATACACATTATCTAGATGTTCTTCAATTCTCAAATATATTTTTGTATAGTTTTCCAGTACTTAATACTTATTTTTTAGTGGTTTGCAACGGGTGCAGCTGATAGAATTATAAAAATATGGGACCTAGCATCTGGTCAGCTTAAAGTTTCATTAACTGGCCATGTCAGTACTGTCCGAGGACTTGCAGTAAGTGCAAGGCATCCTTATTTATTCAGTTGTGGTGAAGATAGACAAGTAAAATGTTGGGATTTGGAATATAATAAGGTAGGCCTAGAATAGAAAGTGAAAGTATTTCTTGTGGTTGTATTTTTCTCCTAAAATAGTTAAAGAATGTTCTTTAAAGGTTATTCGTCACTATCATGGACATTTATCGGCAGTATACAGTCTGGCTTTGCATCCTAGTATTGATGTTTTGTTGACAGCAGGCCGAGATTCCACCGCTAGAGTATGGGATATGAGGACAAAGGCCAATATCCACACTTTGTCAGGTAATAACCGCTTAATGATACAGTCATTGTTTCATTGAAATAAACACATTTTTATTACAGGTCACACACATACAGTGGCCAAAGTGATAACTCAGGCTTCCGAACCGCAAGTCATCACAGGATCGCATGACACCACCATAAGGTTGTGGGATTTGGCAGCTGGAAAATCCATTTGCACTTTGACCAATCACAAGAAGAGCGTTCGAGACTTGGTGTTCCATCCCACATTGTAAGAGTGGCAATTTAAATAAGCAATGATTCCAAGGGAATTAATAATTATTTTCTTCTTAGGAATATGTTCGCTTCGGGTTCCCCTGATAACATAAAGCAGTGGAAGTGTCCCGACGGTAAATTTATACAGAACTTGTCAGGTCACAATGCCATAATTAATTGTCTAGCCGTCAATGCCGAAAGTGTACTTGTATCGGGCGGAGATAACGGGACTTTGCATTTCTGGGATTGGCGCACAGGTAGGTCTTGCTTCACTCGTGTCGCCTTCGTTCCCTAATTTACATTGTTACAGGCTACAATTTCCAAAGGCTGCAGGCGCCAGTACAGCCCGGATCAATGGACAGCGAATCCGGTATCTTCTCGATGACTTTCGACAATTCCGGATCGAGGCTGATTACTACAGAGGCAGATAAGACTATTAAAATCTACAAGGAAGACGAGACCGCGACCGAAGATACCAATCCGATCAATTGGAAGCCCGATATTCTTAAGAGAAGAAAGTTTTAAGGAGTCTTTTGTATAAATAGGACGTAAGTTGCATTTTTATAAGTAATTATTTTTTTTTGTATGTCGAATAAAACGTTTACCAATTTTTGGAAAATATAAATAGTTTTGTTCAGTGTGGTAAGAATAACGACGGAACGCGCTTCGTTTATTGTGTGAAACAAATTGTTTAATCGAAAAGTATATACAGGGTGTTATGGAAATGACGTATTATATTTAAACCGGCAATTCCCGAGATAAAGACGAATTGAAGAAAAATAGCTATAAATGGCGCTTTCAATTCATTCAGCGGTAAAAGTGACCTGACGTCAAACCAGAAAAACACCTGTGTGGCACTGCGATACATGTAAGTAATCAAGGAATTCTGGCCGGTGTTGTCATATAATCACCTTAAACTCTTTAGACAAAATAAAATAATTTCAACACTTTTCCATTCTGTAATACCTTTTTGTACAATTAATTGAAGAACATTTACGACGGACTATGTTTTAAACAACCCGAAAAAACATATGGAATAGTAATAGCCACGTACGTCACTAAGTCAAATGCCAATGACCTCTTGACGCCTTACATCGGCTGAGCGAAGTAGTTTCATATAGCGCCGCACGCTTGCGTCTGTTAGTGGAAGACCGCTGTTTTTTCCGTTTACGCGTGTATCTTGCCCGTCCATAAATAATCTGTGAATATTGTTTTTATTGACGCGTTTCTTCTGGACGTCAAATTTCGTCGCGTGTAATAAAATCTAATAATCTGTAGTATAATCTGTGTATTATTGTATTTTCAAAAGCTAACTATCGGTTCTGTTTCACTATTACTGTGCGTACATAAAGTGTTTCCAGGAGTGTTCCCATGAAAAAGAGAAAAAACTGATTGTGTTTGTGCCTGGATTTCCTCGCTCTTTAGGTATAAGGATAACTACAAGTAGGTAGAAAGGAATTTATTTTTATAATTTTATATGGAATTTCAGTTTTACATTAAGTTTGGCATTGGCTCTGGGTGAAATGTTGTACAGTAGCGCGGACTGACCTGTGAGTAAGAGTGTTTGTTACCCCACTTTTAAAACAATCGATTTAAAAAAAAATATGTAGCGCTTCTCTAGGACACCCCAGGAGTCACCCATTTAAATATAATACGTCATTTCCATAACACCCTGTATATAATAAATAAATAAATATCCCTTCCCCCCCCCCACACAACAACAACCCGCGCCTCTAATTAAACATATATTACGTTTTTTTGTCTGGATTTTTCGCTTTTTCTCTGCTTAACAACGAAATGCCCACTTGCTGATATATGCACAGTAACAACAATTGGAATAAAATAAATTCCACTCGCTGCGGCCAGGTCAGTACTTTGTAAATTGCGTACAGCCAAATTCCGTGTTGAAAATACACAGAAAGGTATCTAAAAATTAGAAAAAAAGTGAGATTAATTATTAAGCCATGCACAACTCCAAAAAAATAGAACCAGAAAACACACAAAGGACGGACCCTGCAGAATCCTTATGGAAAATGGGTCCCGGTCAAATTGGCACAAACTTTCGTCACTGATAGGGTTCGGTGAGTAGATAAAAAGTGTCCATGGGCGCCCAGCGTAAAAAACTCCTTGTCGAGAGATATCTTCGTCCGAAACTAGGTTCTTTTTCGCTAGCTAGTGTCCTGCAATAGGCTTCCATAGCTCCTATACGAATTAACTTAGGAATTTCATTCATATGCCGATTTATACTGTCTTATAGGGTGCATTTCACGAAATTATTTTTAAATATACAGGGTGGCCCAAAAATGTGTGGTAACATAATGCTGTCGTTTTTTAAATGGGACACCCAGTATTTTATTATATAATTAGGTTCGTATTAGTGTCCTTTATAATTGCCTAAAGTATTATTTCAGTTGGTTATGTAGTTTAAGAGTAATAAATTAAAAACTAAAAAAAAAATTTGGAATCTTAGAAAATTTTTTTAAAAACTACCTAAATTAACTTTTTTAGCCAAGGCATTGGGTGGAATTTAAGACAAGAGGTCTAGCGATACTGTGATTATAGTGGCGTTTATCCATTTTATACAGGGTGTTTATAATTAGGTTTCAAACACTACACATTTCAAAATCATTTTTCTCCAAATTTTCAAATGGAACACCCTGCATTGATGATGATTTAGCTATTGGATGGAGAATTCATAAGCATTCTTTTTTTGTAATGGAAGTATATAAGCTACTTCCAGCCGTTCTCGAAATAATTGTCATAAATTATGTTGTTTAAATTTATTACTCTTAAACTACATAACCAACTGAAATAAAACTTTAGGCAATTATAAAGGACACTAATACGAACCCAATCATGTAATAAAATACTGGGTGTCCCGTTTAAAAAACGACAGCATTATGTTACCACACATTTTTGGGTCACCCTGTATATTTAAAAATATTTTCGTGAAATTCACCTTATAATATAGTATAAATCGGCATATGAATGAAATTCCTAAGTTAATTCGTATAGGAGCTATTGCAGGACACTATAGGCAGCGAAAAGGAACCTAGTTTCGGACGAAGATATCTCTCGGCAAGGAGTTTTCTACGCTGGGCGCCCATGGACACTTTTTATCTACTCACCGAATCCTATCAGTGAGGAAAGTTTGGAGCAATTTGACCGGGACCCATTTTCCATAAGGATTCTGCGGGATCCTTTCTAGAATTCCTTCGTATTGCTATTCTGTTAGACAAACCACGAAACTCTCATAGTTAAGATAATACAGCAAATACCAGCAAATTAACAAAACGAAAATTAGTGCCAGTGACAATTTTTTTCATTATTCGTTATGTAGCGATTTACGTCAATTTCTGATAATAGCGTCATTTTACCTGAACTATGAGAGTTCCGTGGTTTTGCTATCACGTTTAATTGAATAGGTTAGGATTGGCTCACCAAAATAATACCCTGGACAAAATGAACGCAACATCATAAATTTGCCATATTTTTGACGCTATTTTTTTTTCTGAATTTATGATCCGATTTGAATGATTTCTTTTGCATTGTAAGTTGGTTACTTGACAATGTCATAGTTTTCGCTGTTTATGATAAAAATTTAATTTTCGATTTATACTGGGTGTACTAAAAATGCTATGTTTTTTTCCAACAATGCGCATCACCCTGTGGAGTATATTAGCAACCGAAACATATTGCAGTTGACATTAAACGGTAGGTCCATCTTTCCCCAACATTATCTTTTTTGGTTTACTTCATTATCTCTGTTATTAAAGGAGATACACCGTTTTATAGCGTAACATGTTTTTATAGACTTTAATATTCAACACATTCATTGTTAAATGTTTTCAAGTAAACTATGAACCTTTTCTGACATTGCAAGCGCCATACCGATAAAATCTGTTCAGAAACTGCTTATTAAACGTTCGTTTCGTTATCCCAGTTGCCCGACGAGTATTTTAATCTTGAAACCTACTTGAAAACATTTAACAATGAATGTGTTGAATATTAAAGTCTATAAAAACATGTTACGATATAAAACGGTGTATCTCCTTTAATAACAGAGATAATGAAGTAAACCAAAAAAGAAAATGTTGAGGAAAGATGGACCTACCGCTTAATGTCAACTACAATATGCTTTTGTTGCTAATATACTCCACAGGGTGATGCGAATTTTCGGAAAAAAACATAGCATTTTTAGTACACCCAGTATAAATCGAAAATTAAATTTCTATCATAAACAGCGAAAACTATGACATTGTCAAGGAACCAACCTACAATGCAAAAAAATCATTCAAATCGGATCATAAATTCTGAAAAAAATGCATCAGAAATATGGGCAATTTATGATGTTGCGTTAATTTTGTCCAGGAGTTTATATTCAAACTCGACAAGTGGGTTGACCATATCGGCCTCTTCAAGAAGTTATAAAGCAGTTTTCTATAAAATATACAGGGAGGGGCCAATATTCAGCCACCTCAAAGATTACATGGGATTTCCTATGATGTTTACTCACAGTATTTCATATATTAAACTATAGCTGAGCAACACAGCTGCCGCTTGTATTTTGGACACTTTGAAGTTCTTGTTTCCGGATTGGCACCAAACTTCAGCTATAAGCGGTATTATAATCAAAGTGTGTAACGTGTGATTTAGCCATGTCGGATAGAATTCGTCTAAAAAATAAATAAAATGTGACGGTTTTTCGAAAACTGGAAACATTATTTTGCTAACTAATAACGGTGCTTACCGATAGCTTTGGGAAAAATCAGTTCCCTATCGATATGCCATATGCCCCAAAAAAGGGTCATAACCAATAGAGTACTTGGAAATACCAGGGTTGAAAACAAAAATTGTCTCGCCTTTTCTATATGTCGTTGCAATCTCGATAGGTTTGTTAGTTTTGAAGATTCATCTAGTACGGCTAGTATTAGAAAAGCTATTTGTAAGACCTGAAAATAAAGGACAAATCTAAATTTTTCAAGATTTAGTTTAGATCCCAAGAAAACTAATAATCAAATATTGTTATTTGCGTATGTGTTGCGTAAGATCCATCTCTTAATGTTTACGTTTTTTTTCTACTCCTATATTAGTAAGACCCTGCTTATGTAATGACTGTTACGTTATATATATTACGTACAGTGGCGGCTCGTGACCTATGATAGAGGGGGTTCACAAGTATGGTGAAATTTTCCGAGGCGTTTTAAATGTAGAAAGAAAAAAAGTAATAAGAAAATGCGTTAGGTAAAACATATTTTTATTTATTTTTTAAATTTACACAAGGAAATACAACTTTTGGACAATAAGAAAATAAGATCGATGCCGTCATTATCTTTGACAAATGTCTCAAAAAAACGAATAACGTCAAAATGTGAGCATATATAAAACTAAATTGACGTATCCGAGCGTTTTCCCCAAAAGTTACAGGTTTAAGGCTATATTAATTTTATTCCGTACTTCTGGGCAACCCTGTATATAATCCGTAAGAGATAAGAGAGATTATTATACAGGGTGTTATGGAAATGACGTATTATATTTAAATCGGCAATTCCTGAGATGAAAACAAATTGAAGAAAAATATCCAAAAATGGCGGTTTAATTTAATATGCCCTGTACATGACCTTATGTCAAACCAAAAATGACCACGTCCTGCCCCTGTGAGGAAGGTAAACAAAGCAACATATGTCAACAGTGTTGTCATATCCTCAGTGTAAACTCTTTAGAAAGTCAATAACCGTTTGACAGATTGCAAGTTGTTTATTTTTCAGGGTACATTATTAGAAACTTTTACGTTCAGTTCAGTTCGCTAGGAAACAATCTCTGATTTATAAACTTGAACTGACTCGAACGAACCGCCGCGGAGTTTTTAAATGGTCAGGTATGTTCTCATTTGTTCAATTCGAACGACACCCGTCAGATCTGGACAACTTAAAAGTTTATAAATGCCACTTACCCTTTAGAAAAAAAATATGCAATTTTATTTAGCTTTTCGAACTTATTTAACACCAACTTAATTTATAAAAAACACCAAGTATCTAGGTAACTTGAACAAAAACAAACCGGCACAATAAAATCACATAACACATCTAAGTACCATTCAATCTGAATTAGTATTTTAAAGTGCTACTGTGTAGACAAAAATACGCCCTTATTGTCTAAGCGGTCTGGTAAATAATGTATTTAACATCTAAAAATTTTAAAAATAAATAACACGTTGTTTCTCTCATCGATATCGGCCTGCTTCTTGTACAGCTGATTGTGGACATCGGGCTAATATTTAAAAATACAGCGTTGTCGCTTTCGATGTTTTATAAGCGACTATCATAAATTGCCGAATTTCCTTATAATATTACTTTCCTGTATAATTATAGTCTCGGAAATGGCAACCGCGCTGGCTCTAGAGAGCGGAGATTTCTCGGAAAGAAAGTTTGAGACGACTGGTCGGAAGACAGACTAGACCATTATTTCAGAGGGTAGTTCCTCTCAATTGTTAACATAATTGTTCCATTTTATCTTTAGTAACGGGTTAATGGCCCATAGAAATTAGCGTTTTTATTATTTCTATTGCGAAATGATTAAGTGCTCTTGTTCTATGTGTGTTATTGTAAAGTGTAATTATGCGTTAGTGTTGGGGTTTAGTGATAATAAGCTTATTATGCACTCCCACACTATCATCAGGACACGTGATGAGCATAGAGCTTTTCCTATAGAAAAAAGAACTGAAAGTGTCTGTGCCCTGGATTCCTTAATCGCGTCCTGGATTTACTTTCTAAGTAAGCTAAATATTTATTTTTATAAGAAACTAAAGTTTACACTTTTAAACATTTTCGCAACATTCTGCTTGAACATCTGTTGATTAATCAGCTGGGCAATGTAATATGTTCATATATGAATGTGCCGAGGAGTTGTGTGTGGGTTTAGGGGTGAATTACCCCACTTTTTAATCGTTCGATTTAAAAAAAAAATATGTAGCGCTTCTCTAGGACACCCCAGGAGTCACCCATTTAAATATAATACGTCATTTCCATAACACCCTGTATAATAATAAAAAAAATACTTACAAAATTCCATATCGTGAAAAAATAAAATTTGAATTTCGCTAAATATTTTAAATTGTCGGGTACTTTGTCCAGGTTTTCAGTAATTTTAAGGTTTTCCGAACAATATAAAGAATAAATACAATACACTAGCATCACAGAAAATGTAAAAAATCTACATAGAGACATGTTATGTTATATGTTAATTCAAGAGCAACTCGGGGACTTCCACAACTCTGTTTAATAAACAGGTTTTAAACGCATAGAATTACTTCTAATACCATCGATTAGTTAGTTGTACAATTAAACATTTAATTGGCTCGCTATGAGTGGTGCTGGTTTTGATATCTATCGTTTTACATACGTACGTATGTCACAATGTTCTCGCTTTTTGTCTAACTAAATAAAAAGGAAGAAAAGCGTGTGCATAGTTTTTCAATATCGGTAATTACGAGGTTGTTGTGATAAATTGATATATCGATACTATATGTTTTTTAAAGTTTCTTCGGTCGTAGAACACTGTTTCTTTCGTGCTTCTTACAAAATTCCACATGGTAAAATACAAGAGTCCGATATATGAAAATATTAGTGTTGCGATCGCTCGAGCGAAAAACCGCTTGATCACTCGATTATTGAAATAACCGACATCGCTCGATTATTAAAAAAACCGCTCGAGTTATCTATTCAGGCGGACACCGTCGCTCGTCACTTATTATCTTTCAGTCGATACCCGAGCTTCGCTTGACGCCGGCGGAAATGTACCGCTGTAGTGTGATCGAGTTAAAAAAATGCTCGTATATTCGAACAGTTTTTCGCTCGATAGGAAATACTCTAGTTATAAATTCAGGCGAAAAACCGAACAATATCGCCTGTCACTTGATAGACGACCTTCGGTCTACGCGCCACGCCATCCGATTGGCGACGTTCGAGTTTGACGCTGAGCAGGTACACGACATACGTCTTTTTTAAAGGCACATAAACGAGAAGGTGCATATAAAAAAGTATGCCAAATCCCTTCGCGGAGTCATCGCGACATGGGTTTTGTAAAGTTTTGTTTCAACTGGCTAGCCAGCGGCGTAGTTTAGGTCTCCGATTGTAAATATTAAAAAATTAAAGGATATAATTTTTTAATTTTTATTTACTATAAACTCGAGAAAACTTCTCAAAAATAACATAATAATAGAAATTGTAAATAAAAATAACAAAACGAACAAAATGGTTAACAAAATATATAGAAAAATTCGTTGGTAATCTTATAGTAAACATTTTAAAATCTAAACAGGAACTTTTTATTAATAAACTCAAGAAGACTTCTCAAAAATAACATACATTATAGAAAATGTTAATGGAAAATAAGAAAACGAGCAAAATAGTTAACAAAATATAGGTATTGACACATTTTTTGGTAACCAAAAGTAAACATTCTTAAATTTAAATAGGAACTTTTAGGTAACTATAAACATGAATTTAAAAAAATAATCACCTATTTTCTTGTGTTTGTTTGAAGGTTGTAGACAATGGTGTTTCTTGAATGATAGAAAAGTTTTGGACTTGCATTGTCTTTATTTGTTATATATCACAACGTTTCAACTGGTAAGTATCTCCAGTCGTCTTCAGGTGAATACAGTATTGACATTCACCTGAAGACGACTGGAGATACTTACCAGTTGAAACGTCGTGATATATAACAAATAAAGACAATGCAAGTCCAAAACTTTTCTATCACCTATTTTCTTATTTTGCCAGTCGCGTAACTAAGCCTACATTTTTGAAGGGCACACAGTGGGCACCTGATAATTTAAAGTGGAAGAATTTGACAAGCCATTTTAAATATCTACTTATTTTATGCTCGTGGATTGAAAAAGATGTGAAGAAAAACAACTCTTGGTAATACTTTTTGCTTTAAAAAAGCACAAGAATAAACCCGAACAATAAATACATATTTGGGTGGTTTTTTGCAGTTTTTTTGTTTGGTATCGAGACACGTGGTAAAAATTCATTATTCACAAATAAATAAATTTCTGAAATTTTTTTGGTGGATACTAAAATTTTTTAGCTAAACCTGTGCCCGCCCGTAGTTACGTGTCTGCTAAATACCCTACCTGATCACATATTGTAAACGACTAGGCTGCCGGTCGAGCAGTCGGTGACGTCATCGCTTCACTCGATTATTAAAATCGCTAGAAAATATCTTTCCACGCTCGTAGATAAGCAAGTAGAGAAAACTTTTTATTTTAGACATATGATTTTTATGTCGTTTGAGGACTACACTGGTAAAACGTTAGTTTCGTGAGGGGTATTTAATTATGGTTTTTCTATTTCTATCAATTATAAATAACTTATTACCGTTAAACGTACTAATTATGGCAATTTAAAACATACTTTAGAAAAACACATTATACTCGTGCAACGTATGCAACAAAAAAGATATATAATTAAAAACACAAATTATTATTTCAGGGTTTCAGGTTCCCGGTATATAAAGTTGGGCTTTACAGTAATATGAGAGACCTGTTATTTTTAAGAAAAAGGATAAAACAGGCAAGGTTTTTTTTTTGGAAACGAAATACAATTTCAGTTAGAGGAATTGGAATTGTATTTTCTTATCAAAGCTGGACACAAATAATGTAAAGATTGTTTCACGAAAAATGGATACGATTTAATGATTTCCTGGGTCGGTCCCATTGTGTCGACAAGAGCTTGGCAATAAACAAGTGAAGTATGAAGGGACGGACTAAGGAAAACCAGTAACGATATGATTATATTAATGTAATCAAATGAAATATCATTTTTTTTAAATATTACTAGTCAGATTTATTTACATTTATAATGTCATTCTATAGTTCTGTTTCGCTATCGCTATCCTCATCAAAATTAATTATAATTGCATTAAGTATACGATCCAGACTAATATACGAATTTTCTACAGTTATTACGTGACGGACTGAATTTTTTCAACTACCCGGGGGAATATCATTAAAGCATTTTCGTATTAATTCTACAACACTAGAACTTAAAGTCGGAGAAATATTTTCAGACCTAACCAGTGATTTTAACTGGTGCCACATATGCTCTATGGGGTTAAAAATGCAATAATAGGGTGTGTAAGCACTGTATGTCCAATTTCTTCTGCCAATGTGTCACAAACATATATTTTTTTTATACAAAATGTCTTTAAAACTTCTAAAAGATCACTTTTTTTATAACTTTCTTCAAAATATATATCATTCGCCGCCATGTAGTTCTGAATCTGTAATTTTGTATTATTTGAGCTTGGAGCTTTATGTAATTGGCGACTGTGATAGCTCGCATTGTCCATTACTATCGCGCTATTCTGAGGAATGTTTGGTAAAAGACAATTCTTGAACCATTCCTCAAAAACCAACAAATTTTACCGCAAAAAGATATTTAAATATAAATTAAGCAACCTAACTTACCTGATGTGCCTATATTTAATTATAATTATTACAATCCGGTCCTTTCCACATAATAATAACAAACGGTCATAAATAATGGGATGGCCCAGGTACTTTTACTGCAGTCATTAAGTTATATCCATTTTTCGTGAAACAATCTTTATTTATTTAAATCGCCTCAATGGAAAAGATATAGACTTGACATACTTACAAAATTCCAACCGGTAAAAAAGTACATCCTAAAGCGTCCCATAATTTTCATTTCTTCGTTTTTCGATAAACCACTTTTTTGAAATGTTAATCTGTGAAATATTGCAACGACAATGTATATGCCCAGTAGGGTTCCATAGAAAAAAACAGTCGTTTTATTCGTCTTAGCCGTTAAATTGGTGTTTTTTAAGGTTTCCTTTCTTTTTTTCGGCATTTTAACGTGATTTTGATGATAAATTTGTGTTTATTTGTTTCTGAAATGTACTACTAACGTCTATAAAATAAGGTGTACTTAAAATCCTTTCTTTAATTCATCAAACGGAAGGCTTTTGTTGGTCCGTTGTATCAATCGCAGGCAATTGACCTTTGTAACTTGTTTGTCTCGCGCTTCTGTACAATACTAAACAAGGTCAATCAAGAAATCGCCTACAGAATGTCCCAAATAATGCATTCAAAGTAAACTAACGATTACGACTAACATCGGTCGTAGCTATGCATGAGCATAAATTTCTTTCTATTAGTTACAAGCAAATTGATATAAAATAATATAAATCCTGTTGTTGAAAAAAATATATCCACAGAACAGTTAAAAAAATAAGGCGTATTCCCGCGGCCAAACTACCCCTTAAACAATAGTTGCATTCCTTCTCAAATTATGTCTGATCTATAAGGCAAATTTGACTCCGTCCATAACCTGCTCTTCAGCGTTTTGTCGAGATCGTGAGTTCTTGTTGCGTGCATACCATAAAAATAGGTTTATTCGGCCATGTTTCCCATTCCGCAAATCCCGAACGTACTCGCTGGTTAGCTTACTGTCAAAAATTCTAACCCAACTTTTTGACGTCCATTTTCAGTATTTTTCATATATTATATTTGTTGATATAATCAGTAAAATTGATAGAAATATGACTATTGGTGGTTCCTCTACGTCTTTATATGCCAGAAAGTAAGTATCATCATTTAATATAAAGTTACTGGGTTTGTGGACATAATAACTAAATACTTATTTTGGAATAGGGAATAAAAAATTTCAAACATATTTCCGGTAAGCGTTCGTTCATACTTCTAGCGATAAATATTGCTTCCTGTATTATAGAAAGCAACCAAACTGTCCTCCTCAAGGCGTCAGATGCCAGAAATGTCTAGAATATGGCCACTGGTCGTATGAGTGCAAGGGTAAACGTAAATACTTGCATCGATCGTCTAGAACACAGCTTTTAAAGAAACGCCTTAAAGCCAGCGAAGAGGGAACTGCCAAATCGACAACGAAAAGCCAAGAGAAGAAAAAGAAAGAAAAATCAAAGTCCAAGAAGGGCAAAGAGAGTTCCAGTTCTAGCGACTCCTCATCTAGTTCCAGCGATAGTAGTAGCAGTAGTAGTAGTGACAGTAGTTCATCTGAGGATGAATCCTAGATAATTTTTCTCATATAAACGTCTTCAGGGCATAAAAATCCAATGTTTTGCAATATAAAACAATAATTTTTTCGAGTTTCACTTAAATATACATAGTAAAATGTCACAAAATCCAAAGTTCTTAGGCCCCAAAGACAAAAAAGATGTTATTTTTCCAAATATTTGTTGCAGAACTGATAATAGGGTAAGTTTAAAAAAAAAACAGTTTATAATTTAATTTAACAAATATATTTAAAAGTTTTTTATGTACTGAAAACAGTGTTCATGGTTGTTTTTTTTTAACTTAATTTGTCACGGTGTACTCGAGGAACTCGGTGAGCCAAAACAATAAAATTACAGAGGTTTCATAGGGCCATTATGTTCCTACTAAATCCAATAAGTCAACTTTTCAAGATACTCGGTGGTATTTGTTTGGAAGCCCTAAAAACGAGAAATGTATGTTCAAAAGACAAATTAGCTTATAAGATTTCAAATTAGTTTAATATGTTTTGATAAAGAACTAATTTTGTTTTGACCCTGTATCGTACCCATATTTCAGGCAATCACTGTGTATCTTATACTCCATGGTGGCACTTGGTGGTATGTTCAACAGCCGCTTTAAGGCATCCCTGATCCTAGCAATCATGGCTTGATCGGCGGAGTTCCGATGCCAAACACTTAATAAGTATTCCTGGTATCGTGTGGATACTACCACGCCACATATTTCATTTCCTGCCTGAAAAATACAGTTTTCAATATAATTTTTAATTAATTGTTTAGTTTAAGCCTCTGGGCTCAATATAACAGATTTGGGTAGTGTCAATTCAGTCAAGGATACTTACCATAAACTGTTCCCCCAGCATAGCCATGCACAGGTTCTCCCAAGCTCTAGCCGCTTGTTCTTTTTTAAGTCTTATAACCTAGAAGACGAAATTTATTTTGAAAATTTAATTACAAAGGTACAATATAAATAATATATAGTAAAGGCATAAAATTGTATTATTTTAAACCACCTACTCACCCACTTCCCTCCCTTTTTATTTGCTGGGTCTTCCCACATGGGTTTTATACCTTTCTTAAAAAGATGCAGGTCTCTATGGGCAGGTATATCGTGTAGCCTAACTATATGAGAATATAAAGCCCACCACTGTTCGACTGTGCCCACTTGGCCCACTAGACGCAAGGCCTGACTATAGTTTTGGGAACCTAAAGAATATTTTTTAAGAGGTACCATCCAAGTACATTTTTGTTGTTATGAAATAAATATTGTAAAAAATAAAAAAGTTATAAGTACCTCTACCTTGAATCTGCGAGGGTCTTTTAGAAAACCACAGGCAGTAGGCGTGTTGGAGTCTGTGCTCCCCAGGTGGGTAATCGACGGGACCCAAATCTGTTATATTGGGCCCAATATCATCTTCGTTATCTGAATTGTCTTCCTGGTGATATTTTAAACTGAAAACAAACAGGGAATATGTGTTGGAACTATTCATTTGGAGGTACGTTATTATGGGCTCTAAAATTAATGGATGTTCTTTGTAGGGCAAAAAATGTAAACAAAAACCATGTGTGTGACCTGGAACTTACGTATCAAATTTGTTGGACATATTGTGCTTATAACTTAAATCGAATACCATAAAATACTTATATCACAGCCTGGGCTTATTATATTACTTTCCCAAATAAATTCTACAAATCGCAGGTTTTGAAGAGAACTTCCTTATAGTAACTATGACCTTGAGCACGATTTACACGTTTTTTCTCTGTTAAAGCTTAGGGGTCCTAAAACCTTAAGGCTCTTCTAGGGTGACACCTGAATTAAAGCTATTCAATACCACTAAAAACACTTAAAATTACTAATATTAACCACTGATAATGGGTTTAAAATTGAAAAATATGGATTCATAAACAATAGTAGTTCAAATACACAGTCGCAGCTGAAAGATTTGACAGCGACAGGCTAGTAAATAATCCAACGTTGCCAGTTGCTAGACAACAAAATCTTGAAAAGCGATCCGACGTTTTTATTATCGGGCGGGCGGGATATTTGAATCTCTTGTATAATCTCGACCCGTTTTAGATCTATAAAAGAAACTATAAAATATTTATTAAAATTTATCCAATTACATAAATTATGTACAACACTATCCAAGTAACAAACAACAAAATCGTTAAAATCACAAAATTAATCTCATAGTCCTAATATTAAATTACTTCCTATATTTTGTTAATAACAACAAATTGACTAACTTTAACTAACTAGATTCGCCCAAAGACACCCAGATTCTAAAAAAAAAAATACTAGCCCGTTTTAAGACTTGTTACTCTAAATGCTAAACAATTATTTTATAAAACTTTTTGGTGATGTACATTCAGTCATCTAACGGAGTAATTTTCACTGACGATCTATAAGGCAAACCTCTACTATTCGAATATTGATTATATCTTTCTTTAGAGTCCCTAAACTGCAACATATGATTAGGGTCAACACTATAATACGAGTTGTAAACTGGCGGTTGTTGACTTTGCTTTCCATGCCACAAAGTCACTATAAGAGCATACAATCCATATATAGTTCTCCCAAGAAGGTTTATACAAGTAATAAGTATTGGGGTACAAACTTTAACAAAGCCAGACAGTTCTCTTATCAATTTCAGGAAATAATCCATAAGATATTTTATGATGTTCACCCCTCCAGCGATTATAGTTCCAATTAACATAAAGATAAATATAATGGTCTCTTTAATATTTCTTATTGTCACATGTTCTTTATAAAACAGCTGCAAGTTACTTCTAATGTTATTTGATACGTCTTGCACGGTCGTTTTTAGGTCAAAACTTTGGTTATATTCAGATTCTAAAGCATCTGTTGTGGACTTTTCATGCTTTAGAGGCCTAACCACATCTAATTTCACACGAACCTCATTACTTAGAAACTCCACAGTCTTAACTTTAAACCAGTACTTTCCGAATACTTCTACTGGTAAAACTACCCATAAATTATGTCCTACGGGGGCACCGATGGTGTCTGGATCGGTAATTCCAACCCAAAGTGGGTTCCTAGATATTTCTTCTTTAAGCTTCTTTCTAACCGCTATTACATTCTCTATGAAGTCTTTTTCTTCTGGATCTATCAAAACAACGTCCCTATAAGAGTCCAAAGGTTCCACAAACCGTTTTTCTTGAAAGGAGCCGATAAATAAGTGTGTTTTTAGCATTCTTTTTGAGAAGGTCTTGATATAGTTGTGACGGGAGGCTTCGTCTATGCTGTCGGACATCATCTCTGATAGCTTCGTCATTTTTGGGGCACTCTCAAATCATATAAAACACAGATTTGTTGTTTTTCGGTAAACTACCGGACTATTTCTTTTCAACTTTCTCTTCTTTCCGTCAAAATGTCAAGGCTTGTGAGTTGTCGCTATGTAGCTAACGCCTTGTTTATTTAAGCTTCTAACTTCAGCTTATAGTCATGGGCGTATGATAGGGTTGTTTATCCAGTTTAGCGATATGTTTTTTTTATTTTTATTCCACTTTCAGTTCGCCGTTCATTTCCTGTGATTCATACCGGCTATTTATTGTGATAAGATATCGTTATTTATAGAATAAATCAAGTATAAAAGACTGTTTGCAAGCGTTAAAAATGGGAAAATTACGTATACTGGTTTTAGGAGGTAAACGGACAATTTTTTTAAAAATAATGTTTTAACCCTAGTTTTAATAATATTCTCAAATTTATTTTTGCAGCAAAAACTGTATAGGCTTTTACTTATTCCCTACCTATACTATAGGTACCGTTTTCATGTTTAAATTTGTCACCTAAGTAAATAGTCACTAAAATAATTAAAAGCAATTTCAGTATTTTATTTATTTGGTACAAATTTGAAGATACAAAACGTCTATACGTATAGGTATAGTAGCAAGGATATAATAATAATAATAATAGAATTAAATGAGATTGAATATAATATTATAAAAGCATGCACAAAATATATTGCCAAGTGCTTAGATAAATGCTAGAGATTACAAGTGATGGTATATTTCGAGTTGGTTAAACCTGCTTTAAATTCTGATTTTGGAGGATTTTTATATAGGTCAGAATTATTGGAGTAGCAACTCGAAGCAGGCCAGTTAATTCACCCACTAATTTTATTAAAAAATCCAGGATAGCTTTCAAACTGGTCACAAAAGCGTTTCCCGTGGAGGATCCTGCAGTTTCAGTTGCAGCAGACATTGCTAGTCCTCTTGCATAGTCTAGGTTAATATTGTCATTGATTGAGCTGGTTGGTATGTCTTTTGCAGCATCCGTTGTTGATTTTTTACCTTCATAAGGGGTTATAACCTTCAAATTTACACGAACCTCGTTATCTAGAAACTCCACACCTTCTACTTGAAAATAGTATGTTCCGAATGTTTCTATAGGTAAGACAACCCAGAAATTATGGCCATCAGGGGCCCCGGTCGAGTCCGGGTCTGTAATTCCGATCCATACGGGGTTTTCTGAAGAGTTTTTTGCTAGCTCTGCTACTAGTATTCTCTTAACTGCCATTATTTTTTCGATGAACATTATTTCTGTCGGTTCTATAGTAACCACTTCCCTGTCGGTGTTCAAAGATTCCACAGAACGTTTTTCTTGATAGAATCCAACAAACAGGTAGGATTTCAGCAGGTTTTCTGAAAAATCCTTCAGGTTTTTTTGGTGGGGATCTGTTCGGTTGGACATCGCACTTTTTAGCAAAAAACTATTGTTTTCCGATATTCGGTAAAGTACCAAACTAAGATGAGCTATGGCCTCCGCCCGTCTTTCCGTTTCATGTCAAAAGTGTGCCAAATTCTCTTGATATAAGTACGTGCTCGCGATTGTAGCTCTATCCTTTCTTAACTGTTTTGCGTTTGCGTCAAAACAAATTGGGACGAATTCTCCGGCGCATTTGCATTTAAGCAACCCTTACTTACACTTGTTTTACCAATGGAAAACTTACTCGGGTAGCATGAATATAACACAAAAGATATTTACTCGTTAATACGAATTAACATGCTTCACGCGTAAGTGGCTCTGTTTAGTCTACAACTGATATACATAATAATATAATAAATGATACTATAAATAATCCATGGATCATCCAAGTTGTGTGATTAGTTCGCACAGAATTTTTTTTTTAATATAATACATACAATAAAAATATTTTTATAACCACAATATTACCATACTACCAAATTATAAAACTGTTTTATAGTTGCGCAACTTCATATAACAAATCTGTGATTTTTACTTTACCCTTATAAATCTCTTTTATACAGGGTGTCCGGGAACATGTGGGAAATCTCCCGGATATGAAGAAAGCACGTGAAAAGAATACTATAGATTCATATAAACTTCTTTCGTATCGACCTCCTCTTCGGAGATATGAGCTCCCAAAGAGCACCAATGGAATCAAGTTTTTTACACATAATTATTGAACCACAATTATTTTTTAATATGATGTATACCAGGTAAGGCCCGTCAAATTACTACCCAATAAAATGTTGTGAATTACTCACAGCTGCAGTAACACTCATGGGCCCATTTTTTTTACGCCCTGTAAGATGAGAACTTTGGACAATGTTTTTTCCATACCTTTAACTATTGGCTAAAAATTAAGTACTCTTCATTCATGTCGCTAATCCTAACCGTTTTCGAAAAAACGGCATTTCATATACATCATGTACTTCGGGTATTTCAATAAAAGATACATATCTTTGTTCCGATCCAATGTTCAACCTTCAAGATTCCGCTTTTTCATATTTAGCCCATGAGCAGTTAGGAGACTCAGTGTAAATAAAATGACGTTTTCTCGAAAACGGTTAGGATTAGCGACATGAATGAAGAGTACTTAATTTTTAGCCAATAGTTAAAGGTATGTAAAAAACATTGTCCAAAGTTCTCATCATACAGGGCGTAAAAAAAATGGGCCCATGAGTGTTACAGCTAGTCCGTTCTGCAGCTGTGAGTAATTCACAACAGTTTCTTGGGTAGTAATTTGACGGATCTTACCTGGTATACATCATATTAAAAAATAATTGAAATATACCAGGTGGTTCAATAATTATGTGTAAAAAACTTGATTCCATTGGTGCTCTTTGGGAGCCCATCTCCGAAGAGGAGGCCGATACGAAAGAAGTTTATATGAACCTATAGTATTCTTTTCACGTGTTTTCTTCATATCCGGGAGATTTCCCACATGTTCCCAGACACACTCTTTCTCAGGGAACATATACAGCTTAAAGCTCAAAATGTTGGTTGGGACCGTTTTCCACTGTATTTTTAAATTAATAAAATATAACGTTCACATATAACAACATGAGCAGATACATATAATATTTTTCCAGGCTGTGGATTTATTGGGAGAAACCTAGTAACCTATTGTCTGGAAAACAACCTTGTTAGTGCAATAACCGTCGTCGATAAAGTGCCTCCCCAAGTGGCTTGGTTGAATGAAACCCACGCTAAAAATTTTAAGAATGATCTGGTACAGTTTAGGAGCGCCAATCTTATTAATACAGGTACCTATATAGTTTGTTAATTTTTATTATACACCTCTCTTATTGTTTCAGGCTTAATATAAAAATATCGCTTCCTGTATGTTTCCAGGGAACTTTTTCACTTTTTTAACACTTTCAGAATCGTGTAAAAACGCTTTTAGTATCGCAGATGGGCTGACGTGGGATTTAGTGGTAAACTGTGCGGGGGAGACGCGAGCCGGACAGACCGACCCTGTATACAATGAAGGAATTTTGAAATTAAGTTTAAATTGTGCCAAACAGGCCGCTCTACAGGTAATTATGAATCAAACATTAGCAAGTTGTTAATTTTTAGGCGATATATTTTTTAGAATGTTGGCAGATATTTTGAACTGTCGTCGGGGAACATGAATTCTTCGGAAAAAACGCCACATAAAGAAGAGGCTACCTTGGAACCGTGGGGAATTGTCGCCAAGTGGAAAAAGGAGGTAACGAATCTTCTTTGTCGCCTCGGTACTATTAGCCAAATGGTCGCCATATAACTTGGAGTTTAAATTATACGTTACATTTACAGGTGGAATTTCGATTACATGAAATACCAAATCTCCGTTATACAATCATACGTCTGCCGGTAGTTTACGGCGTGAGCGATAAAAGTAACTTGATGCCGCGCATTCTAGCGGCGGCGATATACAAGGAACTGAAGGAAACCATGAAGCTCTTGTGGAACAAAGATTTGAAGGTGAATACGGTCCATGTAGAAGATGTGTGCAGGGCCATTTTGTTTTTAAATGGAAGGGATGACACTTTGGGACAGGTATGTACAAAGATCTTACAAACTCCAGATAGAATTGTTTACATTTGAAGTCGACGTAAGGACTGTAAACGTGCACTCCCCACCTTGCTGTTATGCTTGCAGCATAGCCAGATTGTCCTATTTATCGCTAAGGTATCTGCAAAATCCCAATTAAAAATTTGTTAATTTGACAATTGCAACTGGTTTAAGGTTAATCCGCAATTGCTTTTAAAATAAATTTATTTCCCAATAATTTTAATATAAATTGTGAATAGGCCTTGAGAGATTTAGAAAAAATATATTATTATTATACATAAAAGTTTGAAATAAACCGACTGCACTCTGACAACATCAAGTTAAAAGATAGTATGCTCGACGGCAAACGATCAAACTTTATCAATGGAAGAAGAATGCACTGTTGCTACTCGCTGCTAACCGCTTTTAAGGGAGTGGTTATATACTTGGTTGTTTTTATTTTTCTTTTGTGAGTATTGGTGAAAAATCGTCTTTATTATAAACGATGATGGTGCATTCATGTATAGTTTGTAAAAGAGTGGATCATTTAAGCAAGGATTTATCTTTTCTTCGGTAAGTATGGTTATGTTTTAATATGATTGTATTGATATGATTTCTGACTAACCATTGACGTTTAAAAGGTTATGGACCGGTCCGTGGTGCTAGTCCGGGCAAAAAGCAGTCGAGTTGGTTAATATAAATCTTGCATTTACAAGCTGGTTGAGTCTTGTGCGGCCATAAAATACTTCACTAGAAGATGCAATGGTGTTAAATTAAAATTTCACAGGTTAGTAAATATATTTAGAAATTTGATTTTGAGTTTGCATCGCCCATTCCGTTTCTCCCTCCTTGCTAATTGGCCACACCCAATGCATGTGAGCAGGTAATAAACTAAAGATAGATGACCAGAGTGCAGTTGGATTATTTCACGATTTATTTGATACCTTTAAGTATAATAATATTATTTTAAAGAATCATCCTTTTCACAGTTTATAGTAAAATTATTAGAAATAAACTTATTTTAAGAGCAATTGCGAATTAACCTTAAACCAGTTGTAATTGTCAAATTTACAAATTTTTAATTGGGATTTTACAAGATGTCTTAGTGATAAATATGACAATCTGGCTAGAAATATACACTTTTATATCTGGAGAGTATCATCCAGTAATGAATACACCAAAAATATTGATGCTAAGCATAAATAGTTAAATCCATCCTTGGATACACTGTATATAAAAACTGGATCAATATTTCTATCTTCTTTATAAATATCCAATATTCGAAACTACACTTTTTGAATAGAAAATATAGTTAAACGTAAAGAATCTCAAAGTAAATTATACGCCCTTGTTGGGCTTTTTGCCCAGACTAGCTCCGCTCCGAAACGATGAAGACCGCTCCATAACCTTTTAAACGTTATTGGATTTAACCTTGTAAGATCTTTGATTTAACCAGACTTCAACATTGTTGCCATTAGCGAGACCAACATGTTTTGTCACTCTTCCACCCATTACTGATTTTCAATAACATTTCAAACAATCACAAACTCACTTTCCAACAGATTTATGAATGGAGTGTTGGCCCTGTGGGTATGTACCATCACCTTATGTCGTTAATAGTTCTCTTGCGTTTGGCGTATTCCCTGAAAAATTAAAACATGCTTTGGTAGTTCCAATTCTTAAAAAAGGTGATTAACAACATGGAAAATTATCGGCCGATCAGTCTCCTCCCATCATTTTCCAAAGTATTTGAACATGTTATAGATAAACGAATTTTTATGTCAGAAAATAACTTATTTAATGAAACACAACACGGTTTCCTACAAGGTAAGTCTATACTCAAACCGCAGTATTTAAATTTGTAGACCATATCTTAACTGCCCTGGAGAGTGCCGACATTTCATTGGGGTTGTTCCTTGATTTGTCCAAGGCGTATGATACATTAAGTCATGATATCCTTGTTAAAAAATTAAATTTATATGGAATAAGAGGAGCAACGCTTAAATGGATTGAGTCGTACCTGTCTGGACGCCAACAAAAACTAGTACAGTACGTTTCACGAAAATTGGATACGACAATGATTTCCTGGGTCGGTCCCATTGTGTCGACGAGAGCTTTTCAATAAACAAGTGATGTATGAAGGGACGGACTAAGGAAAACAAGTAACGATATGATTATATTAATGTAATCAAATGAAATAACTTTTTTTTTTTTAAATATTACTAGTCATATTTATTTACATTTATAATGTCATTCTATAGATCATAGACAAAGGAAGAGAGGGGACGCGTAAAACCAGAAGCTATTTTGTTACCGCCTGGCTCCTTATCGGATTTAGCAGTGGCGTTACATGAATATTTTCTTAGTATTATCCCAGTACAAAATTATTATTTATTTAATATGGAAGTAATATTTTTATTGAATTGAATTTGTATATTGTGTCCCTTACCGAGTACAAATGTTCTTCTGCTTCTCAATAATTTATGAATTCTTAGTAACTATTAATTTTATTAGCCTAAAATATAATTTCATATAGGAAAGGTTGTGAAATTTAAATATCTTTCAACTTTAGGGAAAATGTAAGATAAAAAACAAAATTGGTCGATTCAAAATTTATTACAAAGAAGCAACAAAATGTAATTACTGGTAGTTTTGAAAATATTGTTGGCACAGCACCTCCAAGTAATCGTACTCTTTCCTCAACTTTATAAAAAAGGACTTCTCAAAATGCTCTGAACAAATCCTGTAGGCAGGAGAAGGTGTCCAATCTCTAAGTCCCATGTTCTGCACCCAAATGTTTGCTTTTTGTGGATCTTTCGGAAATCTAAAAACAATACAACAATGTGTGAGCTTTGTGGTTTAAAATAAGTTTTAACAGGACGCCATCCTTGTGAAACGACCTTCGCCTGAAGTCGTGTTTCTCAAAGACTATGACCTTCAACGATTCAAGACAAACGTTAATCGCTTTCTTTACAAAAAATAACACTGGATACATTCGAAATAATATAATGCTTTCACTAATAATTAACCAAAATTAAATAAGAAATAATTTAATTTTGTCAAAATATACAAATCATGCAGGTACGCCATTGAGTGACACAGCCTCTCCAAGGGCAATTACCTGGTTCTTATTAGAAATCTTGAATGAAAAGTGCAACAAATCTAGTACAAATTACAAGGGAAGGTAGCTTTAACTATAGCCTTAATCATAGTTTCAAATAATATATACTGCTAAACTTACAAGGGAGATATCTAATATAAAATAAATGCATGCAAAAAATACAATTTGAATATTTACCGATGGCAAGTAATTCCAAGCTTCTTTCGTTCATTACGGCTTTTACAGCTATAGGCACAACAATTCACCATTTTTCTGTAAATAAACTGAATTCTTATAATAGCTCTTCTCACCACAAATCACCAAAATACATTGGGTGCCACCTCGATTGTCTGGCTCCCTATCAATGGCGGCCGATCAATTTTAGGTAACACTTTCTGCGACGGCCCGTAAACCGGAATTATTCGTCCCCTCTCTTCCTTTGTCTATGCTATATAGATAGTTCTGTTTCGCTATCGCTATCCTCATCAAAATTAATTATAATTGGATTAATTATACGATCCAGACTAATATACGAATTTTCTACAGTTATTACGGGACGGACTGAATTATTCCAACTACCTGGGGGAATATCATTAAAGCATTTTCGTATTAATTCTACAACACTAGAACGTAAAGTCGGAGAAATATTTTCAGACCTAACCAGTGATTTTAACTGGTGCCACCACATATGCTCTATGGGGTTAAAAATGCAATAATAGGGTGGGAGCCGTAGCTCTGTATGTCCAATTTCTTCTGCCAATGTGTCACAAACATATACTTTTTTTATACAAAATGTCTTTAAAACTTCTAAAAGATCACTTTTTTTATAACTTTCTTCAAAATATATATCATTCGCCGCCATGTAGTTCTGAATCTCCAATTTTTATGTAATTGGCGACTGTGATAGCTCGCATTGTCTATTACTATCACGCTATTCTGAGGAATGTTTGGTAAAAGACAATTCTTGAACCATTCCTCGAAAAATGAGTCCACACAAGAGTCTTTAATGTTTTTTGCAGAAAGCCACAAGGCATTTGGAACCCAACCGTTTTCTGGCCCAGCATGTAAAATGCTTATTCTTTTTCCTTTATTTGACGGAGCTTTTGTTTTACACTTATCGGAAGAATCGGACGAGCTTTTGGATGGTGTTTCATGCGTGTCAAACCAAGTCTCGTCGAGGTAAATTATAGGACGGTTTTCAGAACGGGATTTCCTTACAGAAGTTATTATATCTCATGCCATTTTTGTAAACGGTGGGATTCCATGAGTACTTGCCTCCAATTTTGCGGTATCTGAATCCCATTCCATCCCCAAGCAACCTAACCTACCTGATGTGCCTGTGTTTAATTATAATTATTACATTCCGGTCCTTTCCACATAATAATAACCAACGGTCATAAATAATGGGATGGCCCCCAGGTACTTTTACTGCAGTCATTAAGTTATATCCATTTTTCGTGACACAATCTACATATATACTTATTTACAGTATTTGAATTCGACACTATTTAATTGTATTTACTCTTAAATAAAGATAATTTATTATTATTATTATAAGAAACTTTTATGACATGACAAGAAAATGGTTCATCGCCGTGCAAGAAAAGTGCCTGATTAACCCTTACGTTATTATTTTGTTTATGTTTTTCAGGTGTATAATGTGGTGGACGATGCGGGGACCAATCAGGGTCTAATTTCTGAATTACTAGCCGATATTTTTAATATAAAAGTCGATTACTATGGCACACTTCTATCGTCATGTATAGACATCGAAGACGCCGTGGAGGAAGCCAATGATCGACATTTGGTAAGTATGTGAAGGCATTTTAAGTACATATAACAGAAAGTAGGACTTTCTGCACTTGTTGGATAAAAAAACTATTGTTTGTTAGGTGCCGTGGGCTGAAGCTTGTCGCAGGGACTCTATCGAGAACACCCCTCTCTCCCCGCATATGGACGCGATTTTGTTACAGCATAAACATCTTAATATCGACGGTAGCAAGCTTAAGAATTTAGGGTTTCAAGTGCTCACTCCTCGGCCTACGGTCGACAAAATTCGAGAAGTGATCGAGGACTATCTCAAAATGAAGGTATTTCCACCTTCGTTGGCTTCGTAAGGGCGGATCCGTAATAGTAATCAGTTAAAAAGTCGTTTTTTTGGCGTTTGCCGGAATTTCCACATAAACATAACCTATATTTAAAGTCATGTATGTTCCAGAAGATTTTTAACTGATTTTAAGCAATGACAATCCGCGCTGTATGTACTGTTGGTACTTAATTGTCCCCATGTGTTCGTAAACCCGATTCTTCCATGGCCTAAAGATGGTTCTATATAGTAATGTTAATCTTTCGAAAATATTTTCTTAGAGTTAGTATATTGCTGGTATATGTATGTACCCCGACCCTTGACAGTGTCTTATCTTCCAGTATAATGTGTCGATCTGCAGAGGTGAGCCGGGTGCTTCCCCCGTTTGCGGAGCACCGTTTTTTTTAAATCGGAAAGCGGTGTGTTGCTCGCTACTCTGCCCGACAAATGTGTCAGTGGAATTGAATATAACAAATTATATTAAATGAATATACACCCTGAGCAAACTATAGGACTTTTTTTATAGTCTACCGAAATTATTGTGATAAATCCTTTAAATTAACGACTAATTTTCGACAATTACGGCAAGTACAAAAAATACTAATTTTTAATAACGTCAAATTTGCCAAAAATTTTTATTAATTGAGGTTAATTTTTCCTCGTTTATAATTTCTAAACAATATTTTCCATGCCAATGATGTAACGGACGGACAATAATCTATTATTATTATTTGTTTGTCTTTTATACAGGGTGTTATGGAAATGACGTATTATATTTAAACCGGCAATTCCTGAGATGAAAACAAATTGAAGAAAAATATCCAAAAATGGCGCTTTAATTTAATATGCCCTGTACATGACCTTATATCAAACCAACAATACCACGTGGTGCCCCTGTTCGGAAGGTATATAAACACATCAACATATGGCAGTGAATCTTGAACAGTGCTGTCATATCTTCAGGGTAAACTCTTTAGAAAGTCAATAACCGTTTGACTGATTTCAAGTTGTTTATTTTTCAGGGTACATTATTAGAAACTTTTTACGTTCAGTTCGCTGGGAAACAATCTCTGATTTATAAACTTGAACTGTCTCGAACGAACCGCCGCGGAGTTTATAAATGGTCATGGTATGTTCTCATTTGTTCAATTCGAACGACACCCGTCAGATCTGGACAACTTAAAAGTTTATAAATGGCACTTACCCTTTAAAAAAAATGCAATTTTATTTACCTTTTCGGACTTATTTAAAACCAACTTAATTTATAAAAAAACACCAAGTACTCACATCACAAAATCACATTAGTTTTCGCGTCACAACACATCTAAGTACCGTTCAATCTGAATTAGTATTTTAAAGTGCTACTTTGTAGACAAAAATACGCCCTTATTGTCTGGGAAATAATGTATTTAACATCTAAAAATTTTAAAAATAAATAACACGTTGGTTCTCTCGATCGATATCAGCCTGCTTCTTTAAACAGCTGATTGTGGACAATCGGGCTAATATTTAAAAATACAGCGTTGCCACTTTCGATGTTTTATAAGCGACTATCATAAATTGCCGAATTTCCTTCTATAATATTACTTTCCTGTATAATTATAGTCTCGGAAATGGCAACCGCGCTGGCTCTAGAGAGCGGAGATTTCTCGGAAAGAAAGTTCGACGACAGGTCCGAAGACGGACTAGACCATTATTTCAAAGGGTAGTTCCTGTCAATTGTTCACATAATTGTTTCATTTTATCTTTAGTAAAGGGTTAATGGCCTATAGAAATTAGCGTTTTTATTATTTCTATTGCGAAATGATTAAATGCTCTTGTTCTATGTGTGTTATTGTAAAGTGTAATTATGCGTTAGCGTTGGTGTTTAGTGATAAGCTTATTATGCACTCCCACACTATCATCAGGACACGTGATGAGCATAAAGTTTTTCCCATAGAAAAAAGAACTGAAAGTGTCTGTGCCCTGGATTCCTTAATCGCGTCCTGGATTTATTTTCTAAGTAAGCTAAATATTTATTTTTATAGATACTAAAGTTTTACACTTTTAAACATTTTGGCAACATTGTTCCTGAACATCTGTTTATTACCCAGCTGGGCAATGTAATATGTTCATATGTGAATGTGCCGAGGAGTTGTGTGTGGGTTTAGGGGCGAATTACCCCACTTTTTAAACGTTCGATTAAAAAAAAATATGTAGCGCTTCTCTAGGACACCCCAGGAGTCACCCATTTAAATATAATACGTCATTTCCATAGCACCCTGTATATTTATTTCAAAAATTGACTGTATAACAATATATAGAAAAATTGAGACGCGGAAACACACCATACAGCTCCATCCTTCGTTTAAACATCATTGGTGACCACTATGAATTATTTATTTTTAAAGAGGCACATTTACTTATTGATTTATCCGTTATAGGTTTATAGGATAGTAGTTATATGCTTTTTTGAGCTGTCTTTATTTTCTATATATAATATATTTTTAGCACTGAAAGTCGTTGCAAAATGATCCATTCCAAGGTGTATAAACTTATTATTATTGTTCAAACGATATACATACACATATATGCTGTTATTTATTATCTTAGTACTAGTAGGTAGTGTTTTTAAATTGTGAGCATATAGAATCGGTGACGGTTCCTGCGGTGGAGCCAATGTGCTATAGTTCCTCAAACTATTGTAACGTTGTTCTAAATGTCCATTTTTATGTTGGACGAGCGACATCATTGCATAAAAGCGCACATTACGAACAATATCTTTAGAAAACGCCGCCGCGATTTGTATCGCACGACACAAGACGCGTGCATAAAATGGGCCTTAGTGAGATGGTTGCTACTGCTTTGTACTTCCACACATCTCTTTTATGTTGGGCTTGATTCGAAGAATGCTGCAGCCATGTACGTATATCTAGTTCGGCATTAAGTCGATTACGACGATATTTATTTTCGCGTGAACCCCTAAGTAGTTGCTCACTGATCCTCAAGGAACCTGTGGACCCCAGTTTGAGAAACGCTGCGGCTTAGCTTAAAGGCCCTTTTACATGCTGCAATGTTTCTTGCAATTTGCCAGTGCCACCATTGTAAAAATGCCGTATTAGACTAGGCAATTTTTTCTCTTGCGCCGGCAATTATAATGGCACGCATTCATGCGCAGTAAACCGTTTTCGATCAGCTGGAGTATTGTCAACGGTCAGAACAGCAGTGGGTACTGTCGAAATCCCTAAAATATCCCCAGAATTAGAGATGTGCAAACCTGTTCGTTTTGATTACCAGTTAAAGCAGCTACTGCTATTTACAAATAGGAGGTGCAAAATGTTGCTGAATTAGCAGTCCATAAGTTTAATAAAGAATGTAAACTGCTAATTTAAGTACCAGTGGGTTTAAATGGCCATTACCTGTTCATACCTGGTTCGACCAAATAATAAACAGTTAAAAATAACAGAATAATCCATGTCTACCCAATTGCGCCGGCAAGGGCAATTAAAATGGCGCCTGCCCCATTTCTGGTAATGAGAGACAGCTGATCGGGAACAGTGTACTGCGCATGAATCCGTGTCATTTTAATTGTCAGAAGAGTAGAATTTCTGACTGTAGTACGGAGAACGGTGTACTGCGCCTGAATCCTTGAATTATAATTGCCATTGCTGGCGCCATAAAAATTCCCGAGTGTAATACGGCCTTAATAAAAAACCCCGATTGAACCAAATGGGAATACATTTTTATCCTTACTTCTTTGCCCAGGCAAGAAAAGCCATGGTTGCTCCCATAAACCATCAGCTGTCAACACCCGACAATGGCTGGCAAACGCCAAGGCCTTTTATCGGGCCTTGCCCATAGGTAAATACTCGGCAAGACCGAAATAAATTTTCGCCCAAAAATTGCACTTGCGAAAATAAACTGCATGTGCAAGAGACTTGCATTGCCGGGTTGCAACTGCGCGTGCTCGCTTGCAGGTAATCTTGTGGCATGTAAAACGGCCTTTAGAATTAATATTACGAAAACCAAATTATACGTCGCACAGTATCCGTTATTTTCAATTCTATATGCTTCCAAGTAATTTCAGAAATATTTTTACTCTGAAATAAAAAGTTTTGCTCAATTTTATTTTTAATTTTAAGCGAATAAGAACCGTTATTAAATTGATATTAATATGTATTGTTGAAAAAATGTTTATGATTGATTACCTATATGAAATATAAGTGTATTCCGTGTATACGTTTTTCTGTGACAGTGCGGAATTATCCTCGAAGGGACAGAGAATACCTACCTGCTCTCCAGAACGGTCGTAAATCCCCATATTATAAGAGAAATTATTAATTCGAATTCCATGCCCTGCAATAGATTAACAAAATAAAAACCAAAACTATTTTTAAAATTTATTTTCTTTGAAGCTTTACAAATTACAGTCTCTAACCTACAAAAGTGAACAACATAACCACATGGAATGAACAGAAAATCCCTAACCTAACAGGATAATTACAAAAAGAGGCATAACAATAATTGGTCTTTATGTATTCAAACCCCCTTCTATCTGCCTCTTTAGAATCCTTTTAACGAATTAAAACTAGCAGACTTTAGAGAGGTTATGTTAAAAATATTCGTATTAACCCCCTTTTCCATGTTCTCAACATTGATCTAATTGGGTTGGGCGAGTCCAATAACGGCACAGGCTAACCTGCCCCCGGCATTACCAGTGGTCTTACTCAAATCGTGGCCCCCTTTGCCCAAGTCATCGGGGTCTGCGTGGACAACTACCGTACGTCCGATAATGCTATTCGGTCCGTTCAAAGCGATTTGCTTGTCGTTGATGCAGACTTTTGCGACGCCATCAGCGTTAGCCTCGACGTTCCCCAAGTCGCCCACATGGCGTTCGGCGTCGTCTGGGCCCCCGTGGTCCTTTCCAGCAGGGTTAAAGTGGGGCCCTGCCGAGATGCAGCCGTTGGTGTTGTCGCCAAACTCGTGGATGTGGAATCCGTGTAAACCTTGTTTCAAACCGGTTAATTCGCCGTTGACTTGAACCGGACCGTCCCCATTCTGTAAAGAGACAGTGTTGTTAGGAAAAAGTGCCGGTAGGTATTATCGAGGTTCTAGTTTTGGGAAAAAAATGGTTTGTAGTTGTACCTGTGAGAAGAAGATCGTACCCTTGGCGGTATCGCTCTTTAAAACTGCTACTGCTTTGACCATTTTGCCGAATTTGATTTACACGGGCTTGGTACTGTTGTAGTGACTAGGCACAATTATTATTTAATTAAATTGAAGTTTGAACTTGGACCGCTGCGCGATGATTATTCTAGAAAAATAAATCGTTGTGTGAGGTGAGGTGACTTGTGTGCTTGTCCAAGGTCGAACTAATTTTAAAAAGTTTTCTTTGACGTTTTAGGTTTGGTTCGGTAATTCCTTGATAGATGGCAGTTGTAGTAGTTAACTGCATTTTACCATTGAGCAACAATCGCTAGGTATTTAATTCATACAGAACAACCGTCTTTTTCTTCTGTGTATGACCTTCCCTGAAACAAGAAGAATCGATCCTAACTTCTTTGTTAACAAAATTGTGAAGCAGTCATCCGAAAAATAATTTTGGAAATTTCTTTATAAAAACGAATAGCAAAAGCAAATAAAATGGTGAGTAACCCTATTCTAATCTTTATATATCGTTCCTTGTAATACATGCTGTATAAGTTGGCTTCCAATTCGAAAACATAGAAAATTTTTTATTTAAAATATCAGGTGTGTCATTCTAGTACCGGCCTTGCACGTGCTTTTGAAATTTCTAGAAATATTGCTAAAAAATGCCCTTATTAAGGCCCCTAGACCATTTTTTGCAAATGATTATCTCCATGCATATTTCAAACATATCCTGATACCATATCATTGTACAATTTTAGGTGTCTCTGAATCCAGTAAGAATTTTAAAAGAAAATGCCGAAGAGGAGAAAGCCGAAATTGCTCGTCTAAGCAGTTTTGTAGGGGCCATTGCCATTGGGGACTTGGTTAAAAGCACTTTGGGTCCCAAAGGTAAGCTTATCATGTCAAGAAATCTGTTCTTCAAGCATTAATATTGTTTTGTTGTTTTTAGGCATGGATAAAATCCTTGTTTCTAGTGGACGAAGCGCGGGTTCAGTAGAAGTAACTAACGATGGGGCTACCATTTTAAAAGCTATAGGTGTGGACAACCCAGCAGCTAAAGTTCTAGTAGACATGTCCAGAGTCCAAGATGATGAAGTGGGCGACGGTACCACCTCTGTCACAGTTCTGGCCGCAGAATTACTTAAGGAAGCCGAAAGGTTAATCGACCAGAAACTCCATCCTCAGATAATAATATCAGGATGGCGGCAAGCTTCCGATATTGCAAGGAAGGCGCTTACAGATGCATCACAAGTAAGTGGAAAATCTAGCGCTCGGTTATTGATTTTTATATGTGGTTACTTTTGTTAGGATAATAGTTCCAATTCCGAGAAATTTCGTGAAGATCTGATGAACATTGCCCGTACTACTCTTAGCTCGAAAATTCTGTCACAACACAAGGAGCATTTCGCCAAGCTGGCTGTCGATGCCGTGTTACGGTTAAAAGGATCTGGAAGTTTACAGGTAAAAACATTAAAGCCCTTTTTTTCGGGTTTATTTTAATCAAGCTAATTTATTGTACAGGCAATTCAAATAATCAAGAAAACCGGTGGCACCCTAGAGGAATCTTTCTTGGAGGAAGGGTTCCTATTGGATAAAAAACCGGGCGTACATCAGCCTAAGAGGGTAGAAAATGCCAAGATTTTGATCGCTAATACTCCCATGGATACTGATAAAATTAAAGTATTTGGATCTACAATAAAGGTATGTTTATTTATGTCCTTAAATTTAGTTTTTTTTATTGATTTGTTATTTTAGGTAGATTCAATGGCTAAGATTGCAGAACTGGAGTCTGCCGAAAAGGAAAAGATGAAGGACAAGGTGAACAAGATTCTAAAGCACAATTGCAACGTTTTTATCAATCGTCAGTTGATCTACAATTATCCCGAACAGCTTTTTGCCGATGCCGGTGTTATGGCCATCGAACATGCAGATTTCGACGGAATCGAAAGGTATGCGACTGCATTACAGAGCTTGAAGTTTCATTTATAATAAAATCGTACACTTTTACAGATTGGCTTTAGTTACCGGAGGTGAAATAGTGTCGACGTTCGACCTGCCCGAATCTGTTAAACTCGGCACATGTGAGGTCATCGAGCAAATAATGATCGGCGAAGATATTTTGTTGAGATTCAGCGGCGTCGCTTTGGGCGAAGCTTGTTCGATAGGTAATTTAACAATAATTACTTTTATTAATGTACTTAAAATGTATTTTTTTTTCTCAGTGATTCGCGGTGCAACGCATCAAATAATAGAAGAAGCGGACAGATCTCTGCACGATGCCCTATGCGTCTTGGCCGCCACTGTGAAGGAAAGTCGCATAGTCTATGGAGGAGGGTGTAGCGAGACTCTTATGGCTGTAGCCGTGAGCAACGCCGCCTTGAATACGGCCGGTAAGGAGGCTGTAGCTATGGAGGCATTTGCCAGGTAATAATGGGAAAATTCCATTTTGTCAGTTATGTTATTGTGTTGCACTCATCGCGGTGGGTTTGGCTTTATTATTAAAGAAGGTGGATAAAAATTTAAATTGTCCATTTTCTAAAATTTTTCTTCTGTTCCTTTATCAGGGTGCCGAAAAATCGTCAATTCGTCTAAAATAATACAGTTTTTTTCTTATTTTAGGGCCTTACTTCAATTGCCGACGATAATTGCTGATAACGGCGGATACGACACTTCTCAGCTGATTACAGAGTTACGGGCCGCCCATAATAACGGTAAGCATAAAAATTATCACTTATCTTAATATAAACGTATTATTATACAGGGTGATTCACGACGAGCTTGCATTATAACTTTATGGAGAACTACCTGAATATATGTTCCTGAAACTTTGGGGATTTAGGTTTATCGATGTGCTCTCTAACTAAAATATTCACCTATTTTTGTCATTTCCGGTTATACCGGAAGTAGCTGCCAACTTTCGTTTTTTAAATACAACATGGTAATTTTTATTACATTTTTCGATTAAGCGTTAAATACTAAGCACATTTTATAGAACATGTTTTTGTCAGGCTCTGTTAGTTTTTGAGATACTGGACTATTTGTAATTATTTGGCAAATGCATGACGATGAAATAATCCATGTAATTTTTCTACCTTAGCTCTTGGACTAAAAATTTTTTCTCATCAAGACTCAAAATTATTTCAAATTCGGCAGAAAATATACAGGGTGGTCACAATTCAAGGTTCATTGTGAAAGAATTCAACCATTAAAAACTTTGTTATTTTAAATGGAACACCCTGTATATTTTTGTTGAATTTGATGGCAAATTAGTGGTTCTTTATATAAATAGTATTTACTGTCCTATACCTATATCGAAGCGTTTTCTAAAAAAATCCAATTTTATTCCGAAAATTGTTCAAGTGTGCTATGAAAACAATTGTACTGTACAACTAATTTGCCATCAAATTAAACAAAAATATACAGGGTGTTCCATTTAAAATAAGAAAGTTTTTAATGGTTAATTCTTTCACAATGAAGCTTGAATTGTGACCACCCTGTACATTTTCTGCCGAATTTGAAATGGTTTGGAGACTTGATGATCTTCTAGCTATTCGGTGAAAAAAAATGTTTAGTCCAAGAGCTAAGGTAAAAAAATTATATGGATTATTTCATCGTCATGCATTTGCCAAATAATTACAAAAGTCCAGATATCTCAAAAACTAACAGAGTCTGACAAAACCATGTTCTATAAAATGTGCTTAGAATTTAACACTTAATCGAAAAATGTAATAAAAGTTACCACGTTGTATTTAAAAAACGAAAGTTGGCAGCTACTTCCGGTATAACCGGAAATGACAAAAACATGTGAATATTTTAGTTAAAGAGAGCTCGTCGTGAATCACCCTGTATATTTTATACGCCCTTATTTATATTGTCACTGTATGTCTCAGGCCAGTCCACTATGGGCCTTAACATGGACCGGGGCGAGATTGGCGACATGCGCGTCCTGGGAATCACGGAATCCTTTGCCGTTAAACGTCAAGTGCTCATTTCAGCATCGGAAGCGGCCGAAATGATCCTTAGAGTGGATAACATCATTAAGGCGGCGCCTAGGAGGCGGGTGGAAGACAGGGGACACTGTTAGGTACTAATTAATCCTAGGTTCCTTTTTTTTGCATTTTTCTTTTTGCGTACATTGAGCAAAAGATAGATAGATCAGTTTAAATTAATTTAATTTTTTTTTAAGGTACCCTTAAGCTATTTCTACCATGATTTGCGTTGCTAGAATTCTCATATTTTTAACAAGCCGTCTGTCTTTGCTCAGTCGTTAACGTTGCATAGCTTTCCTATATTTTTTACGAATGAAATCACACTTTAAGACTTCATATTAACGTACTAAGAAGTATTTATCTACCAATTAAAAATTACCACGATGTAAACAGGCTTTAGAGCGTACCGCGGTATTTTTTATGAATAAAATTTTTTAATCGATTTATAGGTGTCGTTTTTTTCCTTACCTCCGCTAGAAAAATTTTAAAATGCAGAGGTTTATGGTGCGATAGGAAATTTCCCTAAAAATCGGGAAAGGTGATTTGGCGCTGCTGTTAAAAACAGTTCTACACCATTGTTGCCATATCGTGCAAGTTTCCCCCATTTTAACGATTGGTAGTTTACCTAACTAAACGAATAATAATTTTTTAATGGATTTAGAAGTGTCGTTTTTTTTCCTTACCTCCGCTAGAAAAATTTGAAAATGCAGAGGTTTATGGTGTGTGAATGTAAATTTCCCTAAAAATCGGGAAAGGTGATTTGGCGCTGCCGTTAAAAACAGTTCTACACCATTGTTGCAATATCGTGAAGTTTCCCCCATTTTAACGATTGGTAGTTTACCTCCGCTAGAAAAATTTTAAAATGCAGAGGTTTATGGTGCGATAGTAAATTTCCCTCAAAATCGGTAAAGGTGATTTGGCGCTGCTGTTAGAAACAGTTCTACACCATTGTTGCCATATCGTGCAAGTTTCCCCCATTTTAACGATTGGTAGTTTACCTAACTAAAAGAATAATAATTTTTCGACACTTTATTTTCATTTCTAATCAGATCTAAGTGTATAAAACGAACTTTTTTTATCATATAAAATATAGGTAATAATAATAATGGTACAAAAAACTTTAAAATAATCATACAGTACTTTTAAATGCAGGTTACAGTATGATTCGACCTAACTAGTAATATATGACACTATAAGAAATAATAAATAGGATTAAACGAGTTGCATTCTTTTTAAGCAAAATCTTTGCTGCCACTTTCTTCGTCTCATCGAACTTGTGTTTACTATCCTGCGCCGACAAATTAGGCAAGATATCGCGTAAAAGGAACGCAACTATAGTCATTAGAAACAGTCTAGAAGACATAATTTATCTAAATAATGGGACAACATAGCATTTAAAAGGAGCAAAGAAAAAAGGGGGAATGTCTACATACATGTATTATGTTAATAAGAATGAACATGGACATTCTCCCCTCATCCTTGTACCCTTTACGTTTACACAAAAAATGCAGGAATAGTACTTTTAAAGGTTACACTTTTGCTTTCGAAATATACGCAAAAATATACAGGGTGTTATGGAAATGACGTATTATATTTAAATGGGCGACTCCTGGGGTGTCCTAGATATATTCGTTTAAAAAGTGGGGTAATTCACCCCTAAACCCACACACAACTCCTCGGCACATTCATATATGAAGATATTACATTGCCCAGCTGATTAATCAACAGATGTTCAAGCACAATGTTGCCAAAACGTTTAAAAGTGTAAAACTTTAGTTTCTTGTAAAAATAAATATTTAGCTTACTTGGAAAGGAAATCCAGGACGCGATTAAGGAATATAGGGCACAGACACTTTCAGTTCTTTTTCTATGGGCAAAACTTTATCCTCATCACGTGTCCTGATGATAGTGTGGGAGTGCATAATAAGCTTATCACTAAACCCCAACACTAACGCATAATTACACTTTACAATAACACATAGAACAAGAGCACTTAATCATTTCGCAATAGAAATAATAAATAGGCTAATTTCTATGGGCCATTAACCCTTTACAAAAGATAAAATGAAACAATTATGTTAACAATGGACAGGAACTACACTCTGAAATAATGGTCTAGTCCGTCTTCGGACCAGTCGTCAAACTTTCTTTCCGAGAAATCTCCGCTACTAGAGCCAGCGCGGTTGCCATTTTCGAGACTATAATTATACAGGAAAGTAATATTATAGAAGGAAATTCGGCAATTTATGCTAGTCGCTTATAAAACATCGAAAGTGGCAACGCTGTATTTTTTAAATATTAGTCCGATGTCCACAATCAGCTGTTTAAAGAAGCAGGCCGATATCGATCGAGAGAAGCAACGTGTTATTTATTTTTAAAATTTTTAGATGTTAAATACATTATTTCGCAGACCACTCAGACAATACACAGTAGCACTTTAAAATACTAATTCAGATTGAATGGTACTTAGATGTGTTATGTGATTTTATTGTGCCGGTTTATTTTTGTTCAATTTACCTAGGTACTGGGTGTTTTTTTATCAATTAAGTTGGTGTTAAATAAGCCCGAAAAGCTAAACAAAATTGCATTTTTTTTCTAAAGGGTAAGTGGCATTTGTAAACTTTTAACTTGTCCAGATCTGACGGGTGTCGTTCGAACTGAACAAATGAGAACATACCTGACCATTTAAAAACTTCGCGGCGGTTCGCTCGAGTTAGTTCAAGTTTATAAATCAGAGATTGTTTCCTAGCGAACTGAACTGAACGTAAAAGTTTATAATAATGTACCCTGAAAAATAAACAACTTGCAATCTGTCAAACGGTTATTGACTTTCTAAAGAGTTTACCCTGAAGATATGACAACACTGTTGACATATGTTGCTTTGTTTACCTTCCCGACAGGGGCACCACGTGGTCTTTTTGGTTTGACATAAGATCATGTAAGTACAGGGCATATTAAATTAAAGCGCCGTTTTTCGATATTTTTCTTCAATTTGTTTTCATCTCAGGAATTGCCGATTTAAACATAATACGTCCATTTCCATAACACCCTGTATTTATAAAAAAAGTTATGGTTAGGGGAAGATTAACTCTTACGTTAATAAAACTGACTTAGAATGGGAATATACAGTCTTTTTTCGTTCGTAGTGAAAAACTAATTGCTTCTACTACATACACATTACTTTCTACGTTCCGTATTTAATAGTCATTGTCGGTGTCCGTTAGAATGTTCGCCACGCGTTTACATCAGCACGGTCTTTGCGCGAATTTCCTTACAAGTGTAAGTAAAAAATTACGTCATCGTTGCCAGTAAATTTCAACAAACTTGTACGTAAAATTATTGCGTTTTTTTAATTAATCCGGTAATACAAAGAGTACACGATTCTTCAGCTAAATGGGCGCGCAAAACAAAATAAATCGTCATGTTCCAAGGCTTTGCATTACACAATCGAGACCCTAAATATATGTTTTTTAGAATAAGTACCCTAAAATTGATATCAGAAAAATACCTTACGCTACTACCTGAGATTTTCATTGATCGCGCAAAGTCGTGTAATAATAAAGCCCAGCTTGTCATTGGTCAATTTCCTTTCGCGTTAACTTGAGCCAATGATTTACTATCAGATAAATTTACGGTTACTTTTAAACCTGATCATATGGATTAGAAAACATCGTTAAAACCATAAATTACGTGTAATATAAGGTGCTTAGGTTCAAGTTAAGGAAAAATATTCAATTGACCTTTTCGTCGTCTCACTCAAACTGCCGTGTGGCAGCGTCCAACTTTCTCTGACCCACCGTTAACTACCTGATCATCTCCAGGTATTTCTGTTTGTGCTTGGCCAGCATTTCCGTCACCGTTACCAACGTTTTGATGAATTGATTCAACTGGAAAAGTAAAAATTATTGTCAATTTCTAGCTCAACTTATAATAATACTAGACCCGTCAAGTTGGTACCACAGGGCCAACACTCCATCCATAAATCTGTTGGAAAGTGAGTTTGTGATTGTTTGAAATGTTATTGAAAATCAGTAATGGGTGGAAGAGTGACAAAACATGTTGGTCTCGCTAATGGCAACAATGTTGAAGTCTGGTTAAATCAAAGATCTTACAAGGTGAAATCCAATAACGTTTAAAAGGTTATGGAGCGGTCTTCATCGTTTCGGAGCGGAGCTAGTCTGGGCAAAAAGCCCAACAAGGGCGTATAATTTACTTTGAGATTCTTTACGTTTAACTATATTTTCTATTCAAAAAGTGTAGTTTCGAATATTGGATATTTATAAAAAAGATAGAAATATTGATCCAGTTTTTATATGCAGTGTATCCAAGGATGGATTTAACTATTTATGCTTAGCATCAATATTTTTGGTGTATTCATTACTGGATGATACTCTCCAGATATAAGAGTGTATATTTCTAGCCAGATTTATCACTAAGACATCTTGCAAAATCCCAATTAAAAATTTGTAAATTTGACAATTACCTACAACTGGTTTAAGGCCACTAAGGCATATTGTACACTAAAGTGATTAATTAAATAAGTAAATTAAAATAATATGTACCTACCTAAACAAGTTAGATCAAATATATAAAAATAAATAAATAAATTATATAAAACCTGTCTTCACGTACTTGTTACACTGCAAACGTTGTTTAAATATAGAAAAATAAAGATGTAAAATATTTTGACGGGACTGTTCCTTTCTTCAGTATTTTATTCCCATGTACATTACCTCCATAATCTTCTTTTGTGAAGTGTTTCTCACAAATAACTGTTGTATCACCTGGACTATAATTATTCCTTCTAAGGGCATGTATCCAAATTTGCCGTAGGCTACGGCCCTTTAGTATCCTAACGAAGTGGATAAACATTTGGTACATTCTTAAACAAACCGAATTTTCATAGTGATGCAAACTCAAAATCAAATTTCTAAATATATTTACTAACCTGTGAAATTTTAATTTAACACCATTGCATCTTCTAGTGAAGTATTTTATGGCCGCACAAGACTCGACCATCTTGTAAATGCAAGATTTATATTAAGAAATAAACCAACTCGACTGCTTTTTGCCCGGACTAGCACCACGGACCGGTCCATAACCTTTTAAACGTCAATGGTTAGTCAGAAATCATATCAATACAATCATATTAAAACATAACCATACTTACCGAAGAAAAGATAAATCCTTGCTTAAATGATCAACTCTTTTACAAACTATACATGAATGCACCATCATTGTTTATAATAAAGACGATTTTTCACCAATACTCACAAAAAAAAAATAAAAACAACCAAGTATATAAACAGTCCCTTAAAAGCGGTTAGCAGCGAGTAGCAACAGTGTATTCTTCTTCCATTGATAAAGTTTGATCGTTTGCCGTCGAGCGTACTATCTTTTAACTTGATGTTGTCAGAGTGCAGTCGGTTTATTTCAAACTTTTATGTATAATAATAATATTTTTTTTCTAAATCTCTCAAGGCCTATTCACAATTTATATTAAAATTATTGGGAAATAAATTTATTTTAAAAGCAATTGCGGATTAACCTTAAACCAGTTGCAATTGTCAAATTAACAAATTTTTAATTGGGATTTTGCAGATACCTTAGCGATAAATAGGACAATCTGGCTATGCTGCAAGCATAACAGCAAGGTGGGGAGTGCACGTTTACAGTCCTTACGTCGACTTCAAATGTAAACAATTCTATCTGGAGTTTGTAAGATCCTTGGTTGGTACTCATTTCAAACTCACCTTGGCAACTGCTTGCAACTCCGTTAAGTGAGCGACGCATATGTGATGCAGCGTTGCCAATTCCTTGGCGGTATCCGGTTTTGATACGATCCTCGGTTCACCCGGATCGCCCACGGCCGACAATTGATCCAGGAACACGACCATCCTCTCTTTGTTTTTGAGGATGAACGGGTTCACAACCTCCATGTACGGTTCCTAGTTTTTTAAAAATAGATTAGACTTAAAGTAAAACTGACCGAACAATGATATTTTATACCTTGCCGCCGAATTCCACCAAGTTCGCCAAGTTCTGGAGGCATTTCGCTACCATAACCAAACTTCTCGTCGCTCCCGGACTGGGCTGTTCACTCACCAAACCGAACTGCCTCGGATTCAGCAAGGCGGGACAAAGTAACCTACAAAGAAAACGTAATATTTACGATATCGACTTAGGAAATGTACAAATTTCGTACGGACCTTAAAAATACGAAGCCCGAGACGACCCTGGTTCGTACGTGTCGCTCGTCGGACCATTTGGCGACGGCTGCTTTTTGCAGGCAGCCGCAGATGTAACGGACAGGTCGAGGACAAGCGTCCGGCGATGTGAAGATGCTTAGAGTAACTTGGTCTAGCACCTGTAACATTTATATCAAAAAATTATCATAGATAAATAATGCTATTAGTAATAAACAACAAATTATTATTGGTGTTCCACAGGGGACCGTAATCGGGCCACTTTTCTTCATTGTTTACATAAATTCTTTGTTGAAACTGAATATTGATTGTTTGGCGATATCATATGCTGATGATACAGCCATTGTATTTGCTGGTGATACTTGGCAATGCGTGAAGAATAGAACAATGATTGCCTTGAACAAAGTAAAAGACTGGCTTCAAGAATACAAACCGACACTAAACTTAACGAAAACAAATTATATCGCATTTTCACTAACTAAAGCTGACAGACCCAACATTTAATAACATTTTAACATTTTAATAGGAAACCACCTTATGCAAGAAACATCACAGACTAAGTATCTCGGAATCATTATTGACCAGCACATTAAATGGCAGTCTCATGCCTGAGTACTTGTCCAACAAAATACGTAAACTAATTCACAAATTCTATTTCTTAAGGGAATTCCTTGATAAAAAAAACCCTAATAATGATTTGTTGAATCAATCCTTGGATAAGGAATCTTGTTATGGGGGGGGGGGGGGGGGGGGGGGTTGTTCGGGTTTGTCCGAAACCCGAACAAACCCAGAAGAAATGTCTAAATTCATTTAAAATTCAGCGGTAAGTTTTTTCAAAAAACGCTCGTACCCGTCGATTTTGATTTTTAAATTATTTTTTTGTGGTATATTCATGTATACAGGGTAGCTCAAAAATAAGTTACGACCATCAACTTCATTTTTTCAAATGAAAACATATATTTTTTATTTCATTTTTGAACTTTGCATTGAATTCTAAGCATGTTTCATGTACCATGTCCTATACATAAACTCAACAGTTATTGAAAAAATTAGGATTGAACATATCTATAAGTAAGACCTGTTTATTAAAAAAAAAACACAACAAAATCAAATTAAATGTTGAAAATGTGCGCCATTTACGGCTTGACAATATCCAAGACGATCAATAAACTCTCTTTGCACATTTCCAACCATTTCCGGAGTTATGACACGCACTTCTCTTCGGATCCTTTCTTTCAACTCCTGCATATTGTTTGGCCTGTTAACAAATACTTTTGATTTGAGGTAACCCCACAAAAAAAAGTCCAGCGGAGTTAGGTCTGGCGACCTAGCCGATAGGTCCTCTCCTTCCAATCCACCGATTGGGAAAGGTTTCATCCAAAAATGTGCGCACAGTGGCCGCATAGTGCGGAGGAGCACCATCTTGTTGGAATATCAGTTCTTCGTCAGGGAGTCTGGATCCAATGGATTCGGAAATAAAGCCACTAATGCTGGAATTAATTCTAGTTGGAGAAATTCGAGATATACTTGTCCAGTTAAAGACTGTTCAAAGAAAAATGGACCAATTACTCTTTCGCGTACGATTCCACACCAAACATTTATTTTCTTAGGGTACTGGCTGTGAACCTCTATCATCCAATGTTGCCCAATATCGACAATTTTGTCTGTTCACATTACCATTCAAATAGAACGTAGCTTCATCCGAAAAAATAATATTTTTTACTAAATTATTATCTAGATTGCACATATTTTGCACGCGTCCGCAAAACTCACTTCGCCTATCGAAATCATCTTCAAATAACTCATGCACTGGAATAACTTTGTATGGGTGATATTTGTGCTTTTGAACTACTCGGTGAACAACAGATTTCGGCATGTGTAAATCGGCCCCAATGTGCGACAGGGGAGTACATGGATTTTCTTCCAAGGAAAGCAAAACGTCAAGTTGTTCATTTTCATCTCGAGTAGGACGACCAGATTTAGGCAAATCTCTAACATGACCAAATTCTCTAAACTTAGCCTCTATTCTACTCACCATCTTTTGACATATGGGAGGACGATCAGGATGGATTTCATTAAATAATTGGGCTGTTTCTATTTGAGTACGTGTTTTATCACCAAACCCAACCATGCAGAGAATTTCAATTTTTTCCCGTTCCGTTGACTTCACCATTATTGTGAAAACCGCAACTTTGAAACTACGCTTGACAATAATTATACTTATTTGAAATAAAATTGTCATACAGTTTCTATGGAAATAAACGGTGACAGTGAGACAGTACACTCTTACTTATTATGGAGCCCAAAATGCCATATTGCCAGAAGATTTGATAGATCGTTGGATTCCCTAAATGATATTTTTTCAATAACTGTTGAGTTTATGTATAGGACATGAAACATGCTTAGAATTCAATGCAAAATTCAAAAATGAAATAAAAAATATATGTTTTCATTTGAAACAATGAAGTTGATGGTCGTAACTTATTTTTGAGCTACCCTGTATACATGAAATTACCACAAAAACAAAATTAAAAAATCAAAATCGACGGGTTTTTTGAAAAAACTTACCGCTGAATTTTAAATGAATTTAGACATTTCTTCTGGGACTCACTGTATAAGGCATTTGTTGAATCAATCCTTGGATACGGAATCTTGGTATGGGGGGGACTTTACAGTAACGGTTTGTATAAGTTAGATATTGTCCAAAGATACATTTTAAAAATAATTAAAAAAAAATATAGACTTTATCCTACCAGAATGTTATTTACACCCGAGATATGTAACATAAGAACTTTATATATGCAATCAATTTGCTCTTATATTCGCCAGAGAGAAAGTTGCAGAATTTCATAAATCATGGTTATGTGAATAAAAAAATTTGCAAATACCTATAAGTAACAATAATCTAAACTTGAGATATTATGTAAATTATATTGGACCTAAAGTTTATAATATGTTGCCAATCCATGTTAAAGAGATTAACAACAGGAAAAAGTTTACAAGTTTCCGCAGGGAGTTTGTTTGTAGAAATTTTGAACAATTTGAGAGGTTGTTTTGATTCTTCCGTTATTCTGTATTTTTTTTTGTTATTGGGTTTGTTTTTCTTCTTGTATAAGATTGCTCCTGTATTGATACTATATTTTAATTAAGGCCATTTTGAATTGTATTTGTCTATAAGTTAGAACAGAACAAATAGGGAAATAAATATTATTATTAGAACCTCGTATGTAACATACTAACGTATAAAAGTAGGAAAGATTAATTTGTGTCATTGGTGTACATTGCCTATAAACGAAAGTAATCACCCTACCTGCAGTAGAAACTCTGCATTATTACACGCATCGTCCAGAGAATCCATTTTTGCTGGGTTTAATTCGGCCGACTGCTTACTTTCTAGCAATCTTAGCACCGTCTCCAGTACCGCCGCCTAAAAATAACCACCCGTTATTATTTTATCGCTGGTCAACGATATATTCGGTAACTTCCTTAATAACAATGCTAGACCCGTCAAGTTGGTACTCATGTCAAACGCCGCGAGGAGTACAATACAAGTTTTGAGCGAACGCAAATAATAGCAAAAAAAAATTAACACCCTCACACACACTAACCTGTAAAAATCCTCCACATTCTGCCTTCATATACAAGTCCATCAGCGTAGTTGCCAAAGAAGCGGCCCTAAATAGAGTACTCGTCTCGGTTTCTCTGGCTATTTCGGCCGTATTCAGTTCTCTTAGTAACTCCGTTTCACGACCCTCGGCCCTAAGAAATAACGGGATATTTTATTAATGCGTCAGAACAAGACATTACCGGTAAACAATCCTTACCTGAACACTCGCAATAGAGCAGTCGCGAGAGGCGCTCTGTCCGCGTGACACAGCTCTGCCAATGTTTTGACGGACGCCAGACCCGGCTCCAGCAGCAACTGTTGCAAAGGACTGTATTCCTCCGCCGGCATGACTAAGTCATGAAGGTACCTGTAAAATATACGGTTGTTATCTGAACTGTCGTAAATCGTAAATTTTAAAGATAAAGGCTCACTGAACAGAATAAGTTCGATTTAATAGTTTTAGCCAACGAATTATAATTTTTAAGTCGTTTATATCGAAATAACTCACCGTGTCCTTAGTCGTAAGGATCCCCATTCCCCCATCGGTGTCAGGCCGGATAACGAATACCATTCTTCTCTCTCTTCGCCGTTTCCTATAAAAAAATACTTTACCTTGACAACTACTTCTGGACATTAGAAAATGACCACACCACTTACCCAAGGCCGACAAATCCACATGCAGCTCGGCTACCTCCGTATCCTTGCCTCTCTTTCCCTTATTGTACACGGTTAGTGAAAACGAAACTACGTCGCATGGCACATCGCTGGGAACAAAAATTACATCACAATCGCGGTCGGTGCTCGTGAAACATACACTTACTCGAAAACGAACTCCTCGTCCCACACCGGATCCGGGGTGCTCTTCGCTCGCGTTCTGGCAATCCTAACCTGTCCGTTCAATTGAATCGTGACGAAAGGCAACGGCACCAGTTTATACGGCAGGCGATGAGCGTCCAAGATGTGGAGGCTCAGACAACGCAGCTCCCTGAGTCTCGGAACCTAAGAACGGCGGGGAAAGAAATGAGATCAAGTCGCACAGGGCTAATATTCAGGACTTACTTTGGCAGTGGCTCTGCTGAGCTGGGGAACGCATAGAGGCTTCAAAGCGTTGGCCCAGTCCTGGCATTCCTCCGGCGACCGGGCCGCTAAATGGGTGGCGGTGGCTAAACACGGCAGAGCCCTCTCCACTATCTGCAGACAGTTCGAGCGCTCCCATAGGCTGTCGTGAACCTAAAAGAGAATTAATTAATCAAACAAGATCTCAAATTTTTTAGAAATTTTAAACAGTGATTATTTTTTAGGTAACTTCCTTATTAATAACGCTAGACCCATCAAGTTGGTACTCATTTTAAGCGCCGCGATGAGTAAAACACGATGGCATTGTCAATTTTCCATTAGTAATTAATCTCACCTGATATAAATACGCACAAGACAAATCAATCAATCCTTTAGGCTTAGTTCTCTTCGGGTTGTCATAAAAACATAGGTGAGTATCTGTACCGTCTACCAATAAGACAAAGTACAACAGTTTCCACTTCTTCGCACCTTTATCCGACTTCCTATGAAGATAGCCCTGATGCTGAAAAGTAAATAAAAATTAAATATAGACGAGAGACCGAATAAGAGACCGCAACTTACCTTAATTCCTCTCATCTTTTTCAGACCGGCTTGATCTCTGCACTCTCTAAGAGTAGCGTATATTTTTTCCGCTTCCGATTTAGCCTTTTGATTTTCGGGGACCCAATCTAGCTGCTTGCTACCGTCTACTACAAGCTGCAAAAATTTTATTCAGTATTTGTTAAACGAAGTTGAACATCATCATATCGATTTTTTGTTTGTTGCAAACATACTTACAGGGTTTTGAAGAGTATACCCCTCCACGATCTGTTCTTTCCTATACCTATTAATCACAGCATCTAAACACTCGAAGATTCTACCGCCCATGAGATACCTGCGAGAAAATTCTTTTATAAATTTTATATAAACTCCTGGACAAAATTAACGCAACATCATAAATTTGCCATATTTTTGATGCTATTTTTTTTTCTCTGAATTTATGATCCGATTTGAATGACTTTTTTTTGCATTGTAGGTTGGTTCCTTGACAATGTCATAGTTTTCGCTGTTTATGATAAAAATTTAATTTTCGATTTATACTGGGTGTACTAAAAATGCTGTTTTTTTCCGAAACTTCGCATCACCCTGTGGAGTACATATTGCCAGTTTACATTAAACGGTAGGTCCATCTTTCCCCAATATTTTCTTTTTTGGTTTACTTCATTATCTCTGTTATTAAAGGAGATACACCGTTTTATAGCGTAACATGTTTTTATAGACTTTAATATCCAACACACTCATTGTTAAATGTTTTCAAGTAGACTATGGACTTTTTCTGACATCGCTTGTCCAGTTGCCCGACGAGTATTTTAATCTTGAAACCTACTTGAAAACATTTAACAATGAATGTGTTGAATATTAAAGTCTATAAAAACATGTTACGCTATAAAACGGTGTATCTCCTTTAATAACAGAGATAATGAAGTAAACCAAAAAAGAAAATGTTGGGGAAAGATGGACCTACCGTTTAATGTCAACTGCAATATGCTTCGGCTGCTAACATACTCCACAGGGTGATACGAATTTTCGGGAAAAAACATAGCATTTTTAGTAAACCCAGTAAAAATGCTATGTTTTTTTCCGAAACTTCGCATCACCCTGTGGAGTACATTAACAAGCGAAACATATTGCAGTTTACATTAAACGGTAGGTCCATCTTTCCCCAATATTTTCTTTTTTGGTTTACTTCATTATCTATGTTATTAACGGAGATACACCGTTTTATAGCGTAACATGTTTTTATAGACTTTAATATCCAACACACTCATTGTTAAATGTTTTCAAGTAGACTATGGACTTTTTCTGACATCGCTTGTCCAGTTGCCCGACGAGTATTTTAATCTTGAAACCTACTTGAAAACATTTAACAATGAATGTGTTGAATATTAAAGTCTATATAAATATGTTACGCTATAAAACGGTGTATCTCCTTTAATAACAGAGATAATAAAGTAAACCAAAAAAGAAACTGTTGGGGAAAGATGGACCTACCGTTTAATGTCAACTGCAATATGCTTCGGTTGCTAACATACTCCACAGGGTGATACGAATTTTCGGGAAAAAACATAGCATTTTTAGTAAACCCAGTATAAATCGAAAATTAAATTTTTATCATAAACAGCGAAAACTATGACATTGTCAAGGAACCAACCTACAATGCAAAAAAAAGTCATTCAAATCGGATCATAAATTCAGAAAAAAAATAACATCAAAAATATGGGAAATTTATGATGTTGCGTTAATTTTGTCCAGGAGTTTATTATGTATTCGTCAACATACCTAACACCTTTCTTCTCAATCCTGAATCGTTGAATTTGGTTATTTATATGGAAAAATAAGGAATAATCGCCGGGAGAGTTATCGCTTGGTCTGACCAAGAAGCTACCAGGCCCAGCTTAAACAAAACATCATGATTTTTTCAAACTCTGCATAAAAAAAACATTAAAACTTTTTTTACCTTTAACTAAAAGATCAACTGCCTCATTTTTAGTACAGTTAGGATGAAACCATGGGAAGACGGTGTTCGGATCGATACTGTCATCTAAATCCTCCACAAGCTCTCTAAAAATCATCCCTAAAAAATTCGGCAGTTAACACTTGTATATTTCATTAACAAGATGTCTAAGTGTATCAGCTCTAAAGGTGGGGGGTACCTTGCTCTCCGGTTCTATGCGCTGTCACCCACAGCCAACCGTTATCCATATCGTTGTGAACGAAAAATATATCTCCTTTTTTAAATGTCAGCTCGTCGGTATCGGGCATTTTTGTATATGGTAGGATGGCGACAACTCTCTGAAATAACATACATCTTTAACACTTTTACGGCAGTGATTTAATAAAGACAGAATTAGTAATATCTGCTTACCTTTTTGTCATTCACAGGTTCAGGTGGTGCCACTGGATGCATCAGCCTTTCTCTTTTGAGCAGGTCGCTGCATTCAGTGTAGTACCCTACCAAATCATTAAGGGATACAAACTGTCTACCTCCGATATAGAAATCTCCACATACTGCTGTTATTCTATAAATTTATTTATTTATTATCTTGGCTTATTAATATACCATAACAATTAAATTTATCTAGGTTACACTATAAATAACATATCTAAAATATTGGATTTATTACCTAAAATGATTCATCCCAGTTCGTCCCAAATATGACAACACATAAGAACCTGGTTTTCTGTCACTCTCTCTCACTAGATAAGAACCCAACTTATTACAATTCCATAACCTTTCCTCAGCTTGATACCTAAAATACATGCATGGCATTTAGTTGAAAAACATCACTTATACATGTTCAAGAGATTTGTCAATTGATATAAAAGTACCTGTCAAGTCTGCCATGGTACCAAAGAGTCTCTGCAGGAGCATAATGAGCAGAGTCTCCCAAATCCGGATCTTCCGTTTCTTTAGCTTGAGCCCCCACAGGTTCATTGGGCTCATTACCATCATCGCTGCCTGTGCTGGGTGAACCGAGTTGCTTTTCTTTTTGTCTTAAGTCTGACATAGTGCAGTGTTATGAGTTCTGATTCTATAAAAGTCAATAATTTACTAAATAAATGGTTGGAACCTTAATATTTCTGCAATTCGCATCTGCGGCCCAGAATTAATGATGTTCTGTTCCACTCTTCTGATAAATACTCTTTTTATTTATTCCACAGCATAAAGCAACGCTCCCCAAGTCTCTCATCAAGAGATAAACACTTTGGATAAAATAAACAAACAAGAAACGGAAACACCAAACCCCTTTGTCTGGCTCATTTACAATACATGGGAGGTTCTTTTCTTATAATTATGAAAAACGAGCAAGATGGCCCCATAATAAAACGGATATTTACCGTGTAAATTACGCTTTCGCACTACGAATTTTGCATCTCTTTGCTTCAGCTAATCGAACAAGTCATTGCAAGTAGTTTTTCAATGTGATTTCCGATACATTAACCATTCAAAAAAAAAAAATTGTTTTATTGACGTTTAGTACGAAACTTAGCGGAAGAAAGTGATTTTTCGCAACGCAAGCGCTTTATCAGCTGTTTCGAGACGTGCATAATTCATTTCTTATATCGATCGATACGAGCAAAGCACGTGATATATGTGCACAATGTGTATTGGAGAAAGACAGATATAGCATAGTCTAGTCGTATCATAAAACCCATAGCTTCCTTTCTTTCTATCCTTACTTGGCCTTATCTGCCAAGGCTAAATAGCCCAGCTACCTAGCCCACAGAGGAATAATAGGGAAACCTAGCGAGAGTACCTCAAAACTGGACTTGGCCGGGACGGCGTTTCCCATTGGACATAATTAACATTAAATCTAGGAATTTGTTCAAACAAACAAAAATAACTTTATTAAGCGAGATATAAGTACCAAACATTGTGCAAAAAGCCTGAAATAGTAAAAAATATGATAAATACAGTGTCATAGCATAGGTCACGCAAAGCCTTAATAAAAAACAACAATAACTTTGTTAAATCTACATATCTTTATACAAATAAATTATAATAAGATATACAGCGTGTTTCTATAGAAACGGTTATACAAAGTAAATTTAAAAAAATATACTCTCGGTTTTGTTAACAAATAATGTGATAAACTTTTAAAAATAAACTGGTAAAGTATATTCCTTTACATACGATCTTTCGTCGACTTTTTTGCCGGAATAAACTATTTCAGACACTGGGTATAATAAAACCAGGTAAAATTGCAAGAATATACAGGGCAGGCCCTAAAAAATAAGGCAACCTTCAAAAGACCTCGCTCAATAAACAAGGCCATGTGTTTCCCCAAAAATTGATACGATTTTAAACCACGCGACTCCGACGCCGTTAAAGATGCTTGAAATATTTATATTTATCGAGGTATTGAATATCATTTTTGTCACAAAGCAACGAAAGAGCGTACTGTATAAATAAATGGAAGAAAGGATTAGTTTAGGACGGGTTCTTTCGGATTTGCTTAGAAATTAGGATACTTAAGCTCCATACAGTCATACACAGGTAGTGAAAAATGGCCGTTAATCTGTCAATTAAAACTGCAGCGCAGGCGTATTCCCTTTACCAGCGACATATACTATAGTTGACGTATAGTGACGCATCAGTCGCAACCATGGAAACTGCCAAAATGCTGTGTCGTCATTGGTGGCTTGCATGGGTTGCCATCAAAGATCTTACAAACTCCAGATAGAATTGTTTACATTTGAAGTCGACGTAAGGACTGTAAACGTGCACTCCCCACCTTGCTGTTATGCTTGCAGCATAGCCAGATTGTCCTATTTATCGCTAAGGTATCTGCAAAATCCCAATTAAAAATTTGTTAATTTGACAATTGCAACTGGTTTAAGGTTAATCCGCAATTGCTTTTAAAATAAATTTATTTCCCAATAATTTTAATATAAATTGTGAATAGGCCTTGAGAGATTTAGAAAAAAAATATTATTATTATACATAAAAGTTTGAAATAAACCGACTGCACTCTGACAACATCAAGTTAAAAGATACTACGCTCGACGGCAAACGATCAAACTTTATCAATGGAAGAAGAATGCACTGTTGCTACTCGCTGCTAACCGCTTTTAAGGGACTGTTTATATACTTGGTTGTTTTTATTTATTTTTTGTGAGTATTGGTGAAAAATCGTCTTTATTATAAACAATGATGGTGCATTCATGTATAGTTTGTAAAAGAGTGGATCATTTAAGCAAGGATTTATCTTTTCTTCGGTAAGTTTAATATGATTGTATTGATATGATTTCTGATATAATCATTGACGTTTAAAAGGTTATGGACCGGTCCGTGGTGCTAGTCCGGGCAAAAAGCAGTCGAGTTGGTTTATTTCTTAATATGAATCTTGCATTTACAAGATGGTTGAGTCTTGTGCGGCCATAAAATACTTCACTAGAAGATGCAATGGTGTTAAATTAAAATTTCACAGGTTAGTAAATATATTTAGAAATTTGATTTTGAGTTTGCATCACCCATTCCGTTTCTCCCTCCTTGCTAATTGGCCACACCCAATGCATGTGAGCAGGTAATAAACTAAAGATAGATGACCAGAGTGCAGTTGGATTATTTCACGATTTATTTGATACCTTTAAGTATAATAATATTATTTTAAAGAATCATCCTTTTCACAGTTTATAGTAAAATTATTAGAAATAAACTTATTTTAAGAGCAATTGCGGATTAACCTTAAACTAGTTGTAATTGTCAAATTTACAAATTTTTAATTGGGATTTTGCAAGATGTCTTAGTGATAAATATGACAATCTGGCTAGAAATATACACTTTTATATCTGGAGAGTATCATCCAGTAATGAATACACCAAAAATATTGATGCTAAGCATAAATAGTTAAATCCATCCTTGGACACACTATATATAAAAACTGGATCAATATTTCTATCTTTTTTATAAATATCCAATATTCGAAACTACACTTTTTGAATAGAAAATATAGTTAAACGTAAAGAATCTCAAAGTAAATTATACGCCCTTGTTGGGCTTTTTGCCCAGACTAGCTCCGCTCCGAAACGATGAAGACCGCTCCATAACCTTTTAAACGTTATTGGATTTAACCTTGTAAGATCTTTGATTTAACCAGACTTCAACATTGTTGCCATTAGCGAGGCCAACATGTTTTGTCACTCTTCCACCCATTACTGATTTTCAATAACATTTCAAACAATCACAAACTCACTTTCCAACAGATTTATGAATGGAAAACCCTGTGGTTGCCATCGTTTCGACTGTTACGTCACTGCCACTAGTTTTGGTCGGGAACTATAGAGCCCCAAGATGGCTCGTTTTCCAGACGCATAAAATTAATATAGAGCAAAAAAACGACAATCTTCCTCTTATAAAATCCATGAAGAACCAGCGATCCAAATTTTTCATAATAAAGTAATGTCACCCAGTTCGGCCCCATAATATCTATAGAGTTGCCAACAATCGCCGAACTCGTGTACTCTTTAGGCACTATAGATTGATATCGAAAGTAAAATAATTTATCGTAGTATTCAATTAAATCTACGCGCTCCGCAGCGCTTCGATCCGCTGGCAAAGGTCCTCCCTAGCCTTAGGATCGCCTATAAGAATCGTTTTCGTGTTATCGCTCGAGCCGAACAATTTCTTTTTCTTCCCGTCCGAGGTGATTATGCAGACACCTTTAGGGCACACTTTGGCCGGATGGACCAGCTCTTGCCACGTATACGACCAGTCAATCTGTAAACAAAAAGAGACCGAAGGTCAAAACACCAAAGACGACACACCCCGATGATAAATTACGCACAAAGAAAATGTTAGGTATATACAGGGTGTTATGGAAATGACGTATTATATTTAAACCGGCAATTCCTGAGACGAAAACAAATTGAAGAAAAATATCCAAAAATGGTGCTTTAATTTAATATGCCCTCTGTACATGACCTTATGTCAAACCAAAAATTACCACGTGGTGCCCCTGTCAGGAAGGTAAACACAACAACATATGGCAGTGAATCTTGAACAGTGTTGTCATATCTTCAGGGTAAACTCTTTAGAAAATCAATAACCGTTTGACAGATTTCAAGTTGTTTATTTTTCAGGGTACATTATTATAAACTTTTACGTTCAGTTCGCTGGGAAACAATCTCCGATTTATAAACTTGAACTGACTCGAACGAACCGCCGCGGAGTTTATAAATGGTCAGGTATGTTCTCATTTGTTCAATTCGAACGACACCCGTCAGATCTGGAAAACTTAAAAGTTTATAAATGCCACTTGCCCTTTAGAAAAAAAATGCAATTTTATTTACCTTTTCGGACTTATTTAAAACCAACTTAATTTATAAAAAACACCAAGTACTCACATCACAAAATCACATTAGTTTTCGCGTCACAACACATCTAAGTACCGTTCAATCTGAATTATTTTAAAGTGCTACTGTGTAGACAAAAATACGCCCTTATTGTCTGGGAAATAATGTATTTAACATCTAAAAATTTTAAAAATAAATAACACGTTGGTTCTCTCGATCGATATCGGCCGGCTTCTTTAAACAGCTGATTTTGGACAATCGGGCTAATATTTAAAAATACAGGGTTGCCACTTTCGATGTTTTATAAGTGACTATCATAAATTGCCGAATTTCCTTCTATAATATTACTTTCCTGTATAATTATAGCCTTGGAAATGGCAACCGCGCTGGCTCTACTAGCGGAAAGTTCTCGGAAAGAAAGTTTGACTGGTCCGAAGGTGGACCAGATCATTCATTTCAAAGGGTAGTTCCTGTCAATTGTTAACATAATTGTTTCATTTTATCTTTAGTAAAGGGTTAATGGCCCATAGAAATTAGCGTTTTTATTATTTCTACTGCGAAATAATTAAGTGCTCTTGTTCTATGTGTGTTATTGTAAAGTGTAATTATGCGTTAGTGTTGGGGTTTAGTGATAAGCTTATTATGCACTCCCACACTATCATCAGGACACGTGATGAGCATAAAGTTTTTCCCATAGAAGAACTGAAAGGGTCTGTAGCCTGGATTACTAAATCGCGTCCTGAATTTACTTTCTAAGTAAGCTAAATATTTATTTTTATAAGAAACTAAAGTTTTACACTTTTAAACAGTTTGGCAACGATGTGCCTGAACATCTGTTGATTACCCAGCTGGGCAATGTAATATGTTCATATATGAATGTGCCGAGGAGTTGTGTGTGGGTTTAGGGGTGAATACCCCACTTTTTAAACGTTCGATTTAAAAAAAAAATATGTAGCGCTTCCCAAGGACACCCCAGGAGTCACCCATTTAAATATAATACGTCATTTCCATAACACCCTGTATATCCAACACTTATGTTATTTTTTACAATATTGCACTCCCTTTTCGATAAATAAATAAATAAACAGTACCTGCCAACCGCCGAATAAGTCGTTGTGCTCGACATACGCCAGCCGCTTGTCGGTCAACAACAAAATTTCTCTTTTCTCTATAATCACCCGGTGATACAAGTAGATGTCGGTGGTGGCGTATTTCCCTTTATTCAGCTCGATGAGGAGCTTGTAACCTTCGGCTTCTTGCGAGTTGTACGGCCGCACGAGACCGTCGGCCTGGAGGAACCTCGGCGATCGCAGTCTTAAGGTATCTTCACCCTGTTCGGCAACCCTAATTAAGTAAACAAAACATTATTTTAAACGAAATGTCGTTCTCGACGAATCCGGGGGAACCCCGGAAATCGAAATATATATACCTTTTCACAGCATCGATAGATCCGCTGGCGAAATCAACCAGACCCGCCGCCGGTCTCGTTACCAAACCGACAGCTCCTTGGCCCAAACCCTTGAAGAAACCTTCGACGCCTTGCTTTTTCGCTCCGCTCACCGGCTTCGTGAACACGCCCGTCACGCCGTCGACGACTCCCTGAAATAATCGACAATTTTTGAATAAAGACAACTCGAACTCGAGAACATTACTTACCATGACCAAACCTTTGCCGCTCCTGGCGATACCCTCGTGCACGGTGGCAGGTTTCTTGTTAATCTGATCCCTCCTCTTGCGCTGGAAGTCATCGTCGAACGTCAGAGCGGCGATACCCTTGCCCATGGCACCGGTTATTCGACCGGCGGCGCCCATAACGCCACCCACCGTGTGACCGAAGAGACTCTTGACACCTGAAAATCAAAATATATATATATATAAATTAAAAACCTACTATACTACCAGTGGCGGCTCGCGACCTATTATAGAGGGGGTTCACAAGTATGGTGAAATTTTTCTAGGCGTTTTAAATGTAGAAAGAAAAAAAGTAATAAGAAAATGCGTTAGGTAAAACATATTTTTATTTATTTTTTCATTTTACACAAGGAAATACAACTTTTGGAAAATAAGAAAGGTTATCTTAGTGTGTATAGCTGTCGGATCTTAACGTCGTCGCATGCGTAAGAATATTTATACAGTCAACTACTAATACTACTAAAGCCATCTACGAGCTATCAAGAAAACCGAATGATGTCCAATACTACTAACGCCATCTACGAGTTATCAAGAAAACCGAATGATGTCTAATACCACTACGCCATCTACGGCTACGTCATTAGGCGCAACCAAGACGAGAACAATAGTTAACTGTTCTATGACGAGAACGAATCGAGCCACGAGACTGACAAGTTGGCATTTTTCATATTTTCAGTGTTTTTTAGTTTAAATCCTTAAACAAAATGGTTTAAAATCATACCGAGTATCATTTATCGAAATACACAACATTTATCGACCCTACACAATAGTGCTTAAACGTAAAGTCCATTCTTCGGTTCTTAATCGTAGAAAATTGATCAATAACAGCCTCATTAAGTTTGGAATACCCTCTATACATTTTTTTTTCATATATTTCATTTTTAAACTTTCTAATAAAGTCCCTAGATTTACCCTTTGTGGTCTGCGTTAAATTAATTTCGGGTTTAGGTGTTCCCGCATTCTTCACTTCAAATTCTTGCTCCAGACTCAAAGAGCTAAAGATATTTCTTAAATAGTCCACCGTCAACTATTCATTTTAACTTAATAAATATATAATATTAAAATATTAAAACATACACGCTCGAATTTCTAACTAAACTGCTGGCCATTTGCTTTCGAGCAAGAAAAATTTCGCCTAAATTTAAAAGTTAATATTTTCTGAACCAGATATGACATCGATCTCCGGTTTTTAACGGTTGATAGATTTGTCCCTTACGAAACAATTGCCAAAGTTGGATTGTCTTAAACTGTTAGAAAATTTTATATACAGGGTGTTAAAGAGGACGATGCTTTTTGCTCCAATTTCAATAGCATGTAACTTTCACAATATTATTTTTAAATATTATCACTGTACTTCAATTGAATCACTGGTTCATAGCAAAGAAAGTGATCTGTCAAATTTTTGATATCTGCTATATTTTAAGAGATACCGATTTTTTTGAAAACTTTGCTTTTTTTTCAACTTTTTGTTAGCTAGATCCCACTGTGCGTCGTACCGTGCAAACTTTGCAAGTGATTATTATACCTTATGAAAAGCTTGTTTATGTTCAGTAACAAAAATTGTACCTAAATGTTGTGATGTACAGTGGCGTACTTATAATCACTTATATGTCTATGCTTTATGAGTATCTCACAATTTTTTTGTATTGGAAAGTACTCGCCCCTAGATTAGGCAAGTTTTTCCTTATTTTTTAATTTTTCATATCGCGCTACAGGTATATTATACAGTGTTTACAAAATTTTAAAAAAGATATTTTTTTATTTAATTGATTGAAAAAATGTATTTATTAATTTCTAACTTTCTAACACGACACTATTCATAAAATTAAACTTACATTGAAAGGCACTTTAATATTAAATATCACTAGCTGCCGTCAAACCAAACCACGTCCATCCGAGTGTATTAATTTGAATCGAGATTATCACGAAAAAAAACAATATCAAGTCAGTCATGCTAATGCGTTTAGCAATAAAGCTAACCATGTGTTAGAAAGTTAGAAATTAATAAATAAATTTTTTCAAACAATTAAATAAAAAAATTATCTTTTTTAAAATTTTGTAGACACTATATAATATACCTGTAGCGCGATATGAAAAACTAAAAAATAAGGAAAAACTTGCCTAATCTAGGGGCGAGTACTTTCCAATATAAAAAAATTGTGAGATACTCATAAAGCATAGACATATAAGCGATTATAAGTACGCCACTGCACATCATAACATTTAGGTACAATTGTTGTTACTGAACATAAACAAGCTTTTCATAAGGTATAATAATCACTTGCAAAGTTTGCACGGTACGACGCACAGTGGGATCTAGCTAACAAAAAGTTGAAAAAAAAGCAAAGTTTTTCAAAAAAATCGGTATCTCTTAAAATATAGCAGATATCAAAAATTTGACAGATAACTTTCTTTGCTATGAACCAGTGATTCAATTGACGTACAGTGATAAAATTTAAAAATATTATTGTGAAAGTTACATGCTATTGAAATTGGAGCAAAAATCATCGTCCTCTTTAACACCCTGTATATAAAATTTTCTGACAGTTTAAGACAATCCAACTTTGGCAATTGTTTCGTAAGGGACAAATCTATCAACCATTAAAAACCGAAGATCGATGTCATATCTGGTTCAAAAAATATTAACTTTTAAATTTAGGCGAAATTTTTCTTGCTCGAAAGCAAATGGCCAGCAGTTTAGATGCGCCTTTTCCATGTTAAATCGCCATAGCCCCGCTATCCCCCGCTGCCACCTGTTACTTAATCGCACGTGCGAGCAAGTCTCGTCATAATCGTCATTTACCTCGACCTAGGCACGGTTGCCGGATCTATACAGTGTGGTTTGACGGGATGATAAAATATTAGGGAGGGTAGGACTTTTTTAGTTTGACGGTAAGATAAAATATTAGGTAGGGTCGGACTTTATACGATAAATATTATTCAATGAATATAAATTAATATTTTTTATTCGTTTTGTTTTGGGGGTGCACGTGCGCACGTGCTCCTGTGGAAGAACCGCCACTGTATATATATAAATTAAAACCTACAATACACTCATGTGATCTTGATCTTACCCAATGCCAATCCCTCGGCGAACTCACTAGGTCCCTGAATAGCCCCCTGGAAGGGTTCGTAAAACAAATCCTCCACGCCCTTGCTGATACCGATTACTAACCCGTAGGGGTTCCCTATGACGTCGAGCCCCAGGACTAGCACGTAAAGTTGCTTGATCAATTGCCCCGCGTAGTGTCTAGTCGCCTCGCTGACTAATTGTTTCTGGGTGAGGAAGATGTAGTCCCTCTCGAAGAAAGCCAACCTGAAAATAACCCAGAGTGTTTGTAAGTCGTTGCGAATCCCTTCAATTCTTTTACGCTTACTTGAACACGACGTCGTTTAGATCCGTCAACGTGACCCCTACTCCTTGCAAGAGGACGTTGAGGAAATTCGGCGCTGACGGGTTGTCACCGGCGCTTGGTCCGGCTGCTAAAGAGAAGGACACGTGTATTTTCAATGGCGAGAAATGCAACAAATCGTAGAAACTCTTTTGCTCTTGGAGCGCCTGCGTCGAGGCGTGCGAGTAGAGGTGCTCGTCGACCAGCTGCATGTCAGTGATGAAGAGTTGTCTCTGGAAAATATAATCGTTGGTTTATAGTCGGTTTTCCCCCCCCCGTATTTACCGTCATCACTTACATCTTCCTCGTCGGAATTGTCACTTTCCGGCATCATGGCGACCAGGGCGTTGATGAAACCCATATCGACTTTTATATGGAACTCTTGAACCAGCACTTTGAAGTATTTATATTGGCGGATTTGACTGTTCTTGATCAGGAGTTCCACTATACTAAGTTCGATGAAAGGCTTGATACCTGAAAAACGTATTATAAATTGGTGTAGGTGTGCTAAGAAAAAAGATCATTACAGAAGTTCGTTTCAGTTTTTGGCTTAATATCTTTTTATTTTAGTTCGATTTTAGTGATTTCTTTTACCTGCATTTATTTTCACACAAATGCAGAATGATCTTGGTTATCAATAATTCAAATTTCACCACAATAATTTCATTATTGTGGTGTCACAGTCAGAGGACAAACTATTTCTGAACAATGTGGTTTCTTTTCAGGAAGATCAATCGAAAGTAATCTTTTAACTTACACAGAAGATATTAAAGTAAATCTTGATAAACGCACTCAAATACAATCTACACCGACTTCAGTAAAGCGTTTGATAAAGTTAATCATCTAATTATTCTGAGTAAACTTAGAGCCGTCGATGTAGATGGCCCTTTTTTAACTTGGATTCGTTCCTATCTCAGAAACCGCAAATTTAATGTCTGTTTGAAGGTCGTAGACAATGGTGTTTCTTGAATAATAGAAAAGTTTTGGACTTGCATTGTCTTTATTTGAGAAACTGACCACATCAAGACCGACCTCAACAAAAATGGCTATCCCACGAAATTAGTTGATAAAATTTTGGAAAATCGTAAGACTCGGAAAAATACACCAAAAGGAGAGACAAAAGAGGCTCAACCAGTACTCAACATTCCATATGTCAATGGAATATCCGAGAGAATTAGAAGACTAGGACAACCATACAACATCAGAACGGTATTCAGCTCGAGAGACACCTTAAGAAGCCATCTAACAAAGACGAAACCAACTAGCCAGAAAGATAGGAAAAACTGTGTCTACCGGATCCCCTGCGAATGTGGCCAATCGTATATTGGGGAAACACTACGGCCACTGGAAACAAGGATTAAAGAACACATAAACAACACTCAAAAAGGAGAAACGGAAAAATCTGGTGCAGCTGACCATGCCTGGACACACGGCCATCACATCAGGTGGACAGAAGCCGAAATCCTGCTCAAAGAACCACACTGGAGGAAGTTCAAGGAAGCTGCTACCATACACCAGAACCCTGGCTGTTTTAGTAAACCTTCATTAGATTTAAGAAATAACTGGAAGCCCTTGTTAAGTAGATGTAAGCTTAGAATTACTAATATCGCGCAAAACTGAACGCACGACTGCACCCATCTCAATTATGCTTCAGTGCACATAGCTAGTATAAATAGACCTGTAGTTACTTTTCTTATTTAGTATTCACCTGAAGACGACTGGAGATACTTACCAGTTGAAACGTTGTGATATATAACAAATAAAGACAATGCAAGTCCAAAACTTTTCTATTATTCGCAAATTTAATGTTATCATAAATGAGTTTGTTCGGGTTTCTAACACATTCTCTGCCACATCAGGTGTTCCGCAGGGTTCCCATTTGGAACCATTGATATTCCACTTAACTACAGTTCGTCAAGTACCCGGCACGTGTTTTCTCGTTCCGCCTGTTTTCTGTTTTTTCACGGGTCGTTTTTGAGTGAAATTTACGAAATTTTGCATACTGTTTGTTTTGGTACTAAGAAACATTCTGCCATAGTTTTACACCTGGGCATGAACTATTTTCACTGACTTTCGGCTTTGTTTTGGTATATCAATTATCTTATCAACATCTATAAAAAATCTGTGGAATGCGAATATCTTTTAACAACAACAAATTGCTTTATTGTATAGTACGTTTTCTATCTTAAACCCAGTGTACTTTATTGAATTTTCGTTCTGATACAGTCTGTTTCATCTGGTGAGTCCAATATGTCCTGCTCAATGTGCGTCACCGAATTGAATGATAAGGAGCTTAAGTACAGGATGATCTGTGACTTCTGTAATGCGGTTCACTGTCTATCCTGCTCTAAGTTCACGACATCTGAAGCTCAAGTGACTCAAATGAAATCAAGAGTCATGCTATATGCCTGTAATAGGTGTATGACTTCTGTTAAACAAGGCAGGGATGTTGTCAAATGTTTTGCTACATTGAATGCTCAGATGCAGAAAGCCTTCGATTCCTTTAATTCTAACATCTCTGTTTTGATCTCTCAAAAATTTGATACTCTCTATAGCACTTTTCAAGATAAGTTCGATGCACTGAAAGATCAAAGAGCATCACTTACTGCCTGTATTGACGAATTAGTACCTGAGATTAAAGAGGCATCTAAAGAAATAGGTGTACTCAGGACCGATTTGGCCAATGGAAAACCTTTCGACATTGACATGATCAAGCGTTGTATTGTGGAAAATTGCACGGTAATCAGCTCTCCCACGGAGCCCTTGAGGAACCCTGATTTGAGACTGGGCGAGCTGGAACGACAAAACCACGATCTGTCAACCAAAATTGCTCTTCTTGAGAAGGAAATTCAAATTCTTAAAAACTTGGTCCAAGTCTCCTCGAGCAATGATCCAAAGCCCGCTTCTGCCTTACCATCACGGAAGCAACCCAGCATTAAGTTAAACTCATCCACTCATCAAGCTTCCGTGCCGATTTCATCTTTGGACACACAGCAACAGCCCACATCCACGAAGCCGATCGCTCAACGAACATCCTCAGCTGCAAACCAAGTTGTTAATGCTTCAGTGCACGACGGTAGACAACCGATTATTATTGGCACTGGAGCGGGAAATGGTCCTCTACTGGCAGGCGTAAGGCGCCAATGGATGTATCTAGGCAGGTGTGATCCCAGTACAACGGAAGAACAAATTCTTGACTATATGAAAAATCAACTCTCTATTACCGATGTAAAGTGTTTTGTTTTGGATAGAAATGAAGATGTTTCTTCTTTTAAGATCGGAATTAAAGAAACACTTCTCAAAGGTCTGCTCGAACCCAATTTATGGCCCGTAGGCACCGCTGTTAAAGAGTTTCGTCCTCGACGCCCTCAAAGGCCTGATAACTCAGGAAATTTTCAACACAAACCTCCAACAAACTCAAACCCTTAGAACATTTATCCATCTTCTACCAGAACGTCAGAGGCCTGAAAACAAAATTAAAAGACTTCCTATGCGCTGCTAATGCGGAATCTTATTCCATTATTGCACTTACTGAAACCTGGTTGGACCCTGATGTAAATGATGCTGAATTTCTTGATGCTAGCTATGTGATTTACAGAACTGATAGATGTCCTACTAATAGTACCAAGAGTCGTGGGGGTGGTGTTCTTTTGGCCGTCAAGAACGACTTGAAGTCCTGTCGCCTCACCATTGGTTGTCCTGCTGTGGAGGAGATATGGATCTCTGTGTCTGTCGAGGGTTCCGTGTACTGTGTTGGCTGTGTGTATATTCCGCCCTCTATGGATACATCCATATATGAATCTCACCTAAATTCAGTTTCCAGTGCGTGTGACACATCTAAAAATGTTCTCGTTTTGGGCGACTATAATTTGTCCCATATAACTTGGTCTCCTAGCGATGACCACCCTGGCCTTATACCAGGAAACATCGGATCTCCCAATGAAATCTTGCTATGTGACACTTTTGCTTTTTTGGGCTTATCCCAGTTAAACGGAGTGTTGAATGATCGTAATACTATTCTCGATCTATGTTTTGCCAATTTTGAGCTTGAATCAGTTGCGAGATGCGATGGTTTAGTGAATTGTGATCCATACCACCCTGCATTTGAAATGTCATTATCTTTAAGGAACACAAACTATTTAAAGCCTGCAAATTACTATTATTATGACTTTAAACAAGCAAACTTTGTATCAATTAATAACTACTTTTTGTGTTACAACTGGCTGTTGATTCTTGATGAAAATATTGATGTAATGGTTAATAACTTCTACATGGTAATTTATAATTGCTTTGAAATGTTTGTACCTCTGAAGCGATCTCGACCAAACAATAGATTTCCAGTCTGGTTCTCGAATGAGCTTAAAAACATAATAACTCAAAAGAAAATAGCCCACAAGAGATACAAGCAATCAAGCACTGATGTTGATTATAACACTTTCGATTTGTTACGCAGGCGTTGTAGATCCCTCACTAACGAATGCTATAATCACTACATATCCAATGCTGAAAATTCTATTTACGTAAATCCCAAGTTCTTTTGGAATTTCATACGTTCCAAATATAGCCAAAGTACTGTTCCTGAGGAGATACATTTTGATACTGAAAAGGCTGTTAACGGAACTGACATTGCAAATCTTTTCGCCCGTTACTTTTCATCGGTCTTTAATCCTAAAAATCCTAAAAATATATATAATGCTCAAGACGCCGCTTCATCCAAGACATTTGAAACAATCTCAAACATAAGTATTAGTGCTGTGGTGATTGAGAAGGCCTTGTCTGAACTCGATATTAGTAAGGGGGCCGGACCCGATGGGGTTCCCAATAGTATTCTAAAATATTGCTCACATTCGCTTTACCTGCCTTTACATCACATATTTTCGAAATCCCTAGCCTCTGGACTTTTCCCAAATGTCTGGAAGTTATCATTTGTTTCGCCCATTTACAAATCAGGTAACAAATGTGATGTTAGGAATTACAGACCTATTAGCATTCTTTCAGCAATACCAAAACTCTTTGAGCACTGTATTGAAACAATTCTGACAAATATCTTTCAAAAAATCATAGTTACTCAGCAGCATGGATTTATTTCTGGACGTTCTGTTGACACCAACCTATTTATTTATACCAATTTTATATATGACTCCTTTGATAAAGGTTTTGAGACTCATGCAATATACACGGACTTCAGCAAGGCCTTCGATAAGGTAAATCACGTGATCCTGCTGTCTAAGTTGTCGGGTTATGGAATTTCCGGAGTGTTGCTGTCCTGGTTAGAGTCTTATTTGACCGATAGGGAGCAGCAGGTTAAAATCAATGGGTATTTATCTCAGCCATTTAAAGTTACCTCTGGGGTTCCCCAAGGGTCCCATCTGGGACCCCTTCTGTTTTGTCTATTTATCAATGATCTGGCTAACTTATTGTTATCATATCATTTATTGTTTGCTGATGATCTGAAACTGTTTAAACGCATAGCCTCCTTCCAAGACATTATTACTATGCAACAAGAACCAGCTAATTGCCCTTGAAGAAGGTGTGTCACTCAATGGCGTACCTGCATGATTTGTATATTTTGACAAAATTAAATGATTTCTTATTTAATTTTGGTTAATTCTTAGTGAAAGCATTATATTATTTCGAATGTATACCAGTGTTCTTTTTTTAAAGAAAGCGATTAACGTTTGTCTTGAATCGTTGAAGGTCATAGTCTTTGAGAAACACGACTTCAGGCGAAGGTCGTTTCACAAGGATGGCGTCCTGTTAAAACTTATTTTAAACCACTAAGCTCACACATTGTTGTATTGTTTTTAGATTTCCGAAAGATCCACAAAAAGCAAACATTTGGGTGCAGAACATGGGACTTAGAGATTGGACACCTTCTCCTGCCTACAGGATTTGTTCAAAGCATTTTGAGAAGTCCTTTTTTATAAAGTTGAGGAAAGAGTTCGAGTACTTGGAGGTGCTGTGCCAACAATATTTTCAAAACTACCAGTAATTACATTTTGTTGCTTCTTTGTAATAAATTTTGAATCGACCAATTTTGTTTTTTATCTTACATTTTCCCTAAAGTTGAAAGATATTTAAATTTCACAACCTTTCCTATATGAAATTATATTTTTGGCTAATAAAATTAATATTTACTAAGCATTCATAAATTATTGAGAAGCGGAAGAACATTTGTACTCAGTAAGGGACACAATATACAAATTCAATTCAATAAAAATATTACTTCCATATTCCATAAATAATAATTTTGTACTGGGATAATACTAAGAAAATATTCATGTAACGCCACTGCTAAATTCGATAAGGAGCCAGGCGGTAACAAAATAGCTTCTTAATCGTCCCCTCTCTTCCTTTGTCTATGCATGTATGTATATGTCGAATAACCAATGTTACTTAAAATTTCTAAAATGCGCGTTAAAACTGATAATTGTACTCACTAAAATGGAACTAAAAATAAAAAAATTGTAATAACCGTTTTTTGCACGCGAGTGTATAAATTAAAAACGCAACGCAACGCAGAGAGAAATTATTATCGTATTCAGACACTTACCGCTGTCCGCGGCGACACTTTTCGGCGGCGCTATCGGCGCCAAGACAACAGGGAATATACAGTCGTACATTTGATTGTCGATTTGCACTCGATTAATTTTCGCGTGAAGCTGCATCTGGCTCGGACTCGACTTCATGCTCAACCAAACCCCTGTTTGGAAAGTTCGTCTGAAAAAAATGTTTATAATTAATTAAATTACATGCATGCATTGCATGTAATATTGATTTATTTTTATTTGGAATTAAAGAGACACCTACTGAAAATGGTTTAATAATAATTAGGCATGGGGGTAAATAACATTAGAACTCCGGCTTTGCCCGGTTAGAAGGATAATTAGGATTTTATGGCAGCCTAATGATCAACGGTATAATGTAAATTTTACTATACCGCTTACCTTAGTTTTCTTCTACGAGGCTTATACATCTGTTCCAAATCAAAGTCTACTTCTATCTTATTGTCGACCAGAACGGGACCTTCCACCGACGTATTAGAATCGCCTTTTTGCACCAGGTAAGTTTGATACGCGTTTTCTATGTGTGTCGATTCTTTCATACCTAAATAATAATAATAATAATAAGGGCGTTATTATTTTTAAACGCGCATAACTTTGACACTCACTCAGCTGCTTATAACGCTGCTTATTTAACTTGCAAGTCTCCCATATGACTCCGCTGCTAGCTATGCCTATGTACATGATCTCTTGTCTGTTGAGGTTGTTGACCAGCGACAGCCCGAAGCCGTGCAAGGACAACGTTATTTCTTGCTGGATTATTTCCAGTACGTTGGTGGCGCTTTGCGCCAAGGCTCTGTCTTCGGTGAAAAGAAGAATACGTTGCATGCCGTCCAAGAACGACGACCTAGGAGAATGGAAAATAATTTTATCAATTTGAAAATTTCCAATCTTTTTTTTTTTATGATCAAACACAAGCACTATAGGAAAAATCCTTTAGGGCACTCTAGGAGTGGTGCGTGTGCGCAAAAACCGATTCACGTTGGTTTTGAATCGTTGGAGGTTATATTCGTTGGGAAAAACTACCTCGGGAAGGTCGTTCCACAAGGATGAAGTCCTCCAGATGAAAGAATTCTTAAATAATAAAGTTCGAGGAGTACTAAGCTTAACCACATATGGATGGGCGGCAGTGGTTCGTTGTGTATTTCTGCTATTCGTCGCTCTAGGCGGAATTAAGAGGGCAAGGTCAGCCGAGCACCTTCCATGAAAATATCTGTAAAAGAGAGTCAAATCCCCAACCTGTCTTCGATGTTCTAGGCTGTCGAGGTTCTTCGTCAGCTCGTGGTCTCCGATCAGACGAATAACCCTCCTTTCGATGGAATTCAGTAGCCGAAGAGTATGTTTGGGTGCAGAGCTCCAGACCTGAGAGCAGTACTCTAGTGATGAACGAATCTGGGCTTTGTATAGTGTCAAAGATGTTGAGGTGTGTACAACTTTCTGGTTCGGAAGAGTACCCCAAGCTTCTGGGAAGCTATCTTGGCGATTGACACAACGTGGTTATGCCACCAAGACATATTTCCTCCCAGACTGACGCCCACCAAATTAATAGATGAAGCCAGTGGGATTTCGTGCCCGTCCATGGCTATATCCGGTTCTGTAATGTTAACCTTTTTAGAGAAAACTAATATCTTCTGTCTTAAATGGAAAGAGGGACATCTCTTTCCAATAATACCATAAAGTAACATTTTTCAAGTAGAAGTTTCCATGAAATCGCGAGCATACGAAGCAAAAATAAACAAATTTATACCTAATTATGCTTACCAGAAAATTTCATGATCGGAAATGTGGAAGCTTCCGCATCCGTCCTTTCTAAGGTCGTTCTCGATCTCTATTTTGTGACCTTTTTCCCAGACGAGTATTCTGGGTCCGGACGGGTTCTCCCAGGTATAAAGGACTGAAGTTTTCGGTTTTAGGGTCCTGAGGATAAAATCAAGGAGTAGAAAAATATTAACATTTTTATATTATACAATCCCCGACCACAAATTCCGAACAAAGACTTTATAAATAATCCTGTAACTTTTAAAATTGTTTTCCGATCTTGGTGACATTTTTTTAGCCACTTTTAACCTAAATTTTAGTTCTCAAAAAATACTGATGTCTCGCTCATTACACAGGCAGAAATAAACGTTATTTTTTTGCCCTTAATTTCTTAACGTCCTGTGGAAAGATTGAGAGGTAGAATTTGGCTTCGATATGGTTCCTTTTTAAGCGTGACCTTTTCTTAACACAATGTTTTTTGGTTCACGTCATTATCTGCTTCTTAAAAGGCGATACAATTTTTTTAAGGGGCACACCTAGTGTGAATTTTTAAAAAAATCTATTTTTTTTATTATACAGGGTGTCCCATAACTAATGGTACACAGGACAACTGCAGATTCCTTGGGTAAAAATATTGCGATTTGGCCATATTTAGTTTAGTGCAATAGCTGGTAATAACCGAGATACAGGGTGTCCAAGTAAACATTTAATTTTCAATTTTCCTAAATATCTTTTTTATGAATCAATATTTTTGCACAAAATTTTGTGACTATGGTTTTTTTGGGGAAAGGAATTTGAATTTGGTGTAGATTATAGGGGGCGCTCTCTGCGGTACTCTGGATACATCAAAAGAAATGTAACTTTTTTGTGCCTTAGTATAATTATATTTTTATTAAAAATATCAGTTTTACCGTCTTTTTTCATCAATAAAGGTATACTTTGTAATTGTCGCTCCGACTAACCGATTTCGAGATATTTTCAATTACAATTTCTAATGCGCCCGTTTAAATTTTGAATTGTAAATGTGAAATTTGTCACAGTAGGCTTTGGTAAACACAAATACAATGAAAGCACTTTGAAACCTCACTTCTGTCAAAGTTTATTTTCATTTGTCAGCATTGTGGGTGTTTTTAAGGAGTTTTTGAACTGTTATCAAAAATTAATCTAAAAATGCCGCGACATAACTGTTTTCTAACGGAGAAATGCTAGACATGGTATGTTTATACGCACAAACAAGAAAGTTAGAAAACAGATATGTCGCGGCATTTTTAGTTCAATTTTTGATAACAGTATCTTCAAAAACTCCTTAAAAACACCCACAATGCTGACAAATGAAAATAAACTTTGACAGAAATGAGGTTTCAAAGTGCTTTCATTGTATTTGTTTTCACCAAAGCCTACTGTGACAAATTTCACATTTACAAATCAACATTTAAACGGGCGCATTAGAAATTGTAATTGAAAATATCTCGAAAACGGTTAGTCGGAGCGACATTTACAAAGTATACCTTTATTGATGAAAAAAGACGGTAAAACTGATATTTTTAATAAAAATATAATTATACGAAGGCACAAAAAAGGTACATTTCTTTTTATGTATCCAGAGTACCGCAGAGAGGGCCCCCTATAATCTACATCAAAATTATTAACAAATTCAAATTCCTTTCCACAAAAAAACCCTAGTCACAAAATTGTGTGCAACAATATTGAATCAGAAATAAGTTATTTAATTGAAAATTAAATTTTTCTCGGACACCCTGTATCTCGGTTATTACCAGCTATTGAACTAAACTAAGTATGGCCAAATCGCAGTATTTTTACCCAAGGAATCTGCAGTTTTCCTGTGTACCATTAGTTATGGGACACCCTGTATATTTTGATAGGTTATACCTTCAAAAATAACATACTAAAATTTTAAATCGATATCTCGGCTATTCATCAATATTGAAGATATTTAATGTAATGGGAGTGATAGTTGAACCTGCAGCAAGATATTATGCGGCTCTTAAGGACGAGACGACACTACGAATCGCTGATCATCGCGAATGGGCTTCTTCAAAAGAGAGTCGATCATCTCGAAGAAGAGCTTCTTCAGCTCAACAAGCATTTTTTGAAGAAGAGGTAGGTGAATTATATGGGCCTGGAATAGCAGAATAGCTGTAAGTATAACAGTGAAAACGATCATTAAACGCGTTTTTCTCGACACAGCATTTTTAGAATTTGCTGTCGTGATTACTCGGAGACGAATGATTCGATCACTATCAAATTTTTTCTGCATGTTCTGTATATAGTTCTCCCTACGATGACCTACCACTTTTGGGATCTGATCAAAAATCGAATTTTGGCGGGCCAAAAACGACCAAAATTTTCGGTGAAATGCAACCGAATTTTTTAAAACGCCGCCATTTTGTCAATTTTTGATATTTTTTTTCGACCGTAGGTCATTGTACGGACAATATCTTCCGGTGTAACGAGAATTTTATTTTTTTCGATTTCATCCACGGAGAAGGCTGGAATCACGGCAGCAGTGGAGGACCTTTTTTTTAAGCGCCGTCGGAGATCGCGTGTAATTCTAAAAATATTCAATTTTTTTCCTCAAAAATTTTACGGTGTATTCTTAAAATATGTATAAATATACCCTTCAAATTTTAAAACAATCGATACGGCAGTTTTTTTCGTTTTAAATTCCCAAAAATCAGACTAGGTGTGCCCCTTAAGAAAGTATTGCAGTTTTTCAATTTTATTCACAATTCAGAACGTTACATTATTTTATCGAGTAGCATAAAGGCCGTATTACAGTCGGGAATTTTTATGGCGCCAGCAATGGCAATTATAATTCAAGGATTCAGGCGCAGTACACCGTTCTCCGTACTACAGTCAGAAATTCTACTCTTCTGACAATTAAAATGACACGGATTCATGCGCAGTACACTGTTCCCGATCAGCTGTCTCTCATTACCAGAAATGGGGCAGGCGCCATTTTAATTGCCCTTGCCGGCGCAATTTGGTAGACATGGATTATTCTGTTATTTTTAACTGTTTATTATTTGGCCGAACCAGGTATGGACAGGTAATGGCCATTTAAACCCACTGGTACTTAAATTAGCAGTTTACATTCTTTATTAAACTTATGGACTGCTAATTCAGCAACTTTTTGCACCTCCTATTTGTAAATAGCAGTAGCTGCTTTAACTGGTAATCAAAACGAACAGGTTTGCACATCTCTAATTCTGGGGGTATTTTAGGGATTTGGACAGTACCCACTGCTGTTCTGACCGTTGACAATGCTCCAGCTGATCGAAAACGGTTTACTGCGCATGAATACGTGCCATTATAATTGCCGGCGCAAGAGAAAAAATTGCCTAGTCTAATACGGCCTTAAACAAATATCAAAAACCACACCACACCACACCAACTACTACGTCACATGGTAGAACTGATAAGAACACTAGGTGACAATATGCGCTATTAATTTCTGGACATTTGTTTATGCAATTGTGAATAAAATTGAAAAACCTGCAATACTTTCTTTAAAAACGTGTATCTTTCCTGAAAAAGCAGATAACGACGTGAACCAAAAAACATTGCGTCAAGAAAAGGTCACACCTCAAAACGAAACATAACGAAGCCAAATTCTACCGCTCAATTTTTCCACAGGGCGTTAAGAAATTAAGGGTAAAAAAGTATCTCTCGTTACTGTCTGTATATCGATCAAGGCAGACATCAGTAATTGTCTACACTTCGCTAAATATTTCACCAAGATCGGAAAACATTTAAAAAAAAGTTCCTTTATCGTCCCGGGTTCTATCACGGACAAGTTAAAGATTGTTTCACGCAAAATGGATATAACTTAATGACTGCAGTAAAAGTACCTGGGGGCCATCCCATTATTTATGCCCGTTTGTTATTATTATGTGGAAAGGACCGGATTGTGATAATTATAATTACATATAGGCACATCAGGTAGGTTAGGTTGCTTAATTTATATTTAAATATCTTTTTGTGGTAAAATTTGTTAGTTTTTGAGGAATGGTTCAAGAATTGTCTTTTACCAAACATTCCTCAGAATAGCGTGATAGTAATGGACAATGCGAGCTATCACAGTCGCCAATTACACAAAGCTCCAAGCTCAAATAATACAAAATTGGAGATTCAGAACTACATGGCGGCGAATGATATATATTTTGAAGAAAGTTATAAAAAAAGTGATCTTTTGGAAGTTTTAAAGACATTTTGTATAAAAAAAGTATATGTTTGTGACACATTGACAGAAGAAATTGGACATACAGTGCTACGGCTCCCACCCTATTATGGCATTTTTAACCCCATAGAGCATATGTGGCACCAGTTAAAGTCACTGGTTAGGTCTGAAAATATTTCTCCGACTTTAAGTTCTAGTGTTGTAGAATTAATACGAAAATGCTTTAATGATATTCCCCCAGGTAGTTGGAAAAATTCAGTCCGTCACGTAATAACTGTAGAAGATTCGTATATTAGTCTGGATCGTATAATTAATCCAATTATAATTAATTTTGATGAGGATAGCGATAGCGCAACAGAACTATCTATAGAATGACATTATAAATGTCAAAGATCTTACAAACTTCAGATAGAATTGTTTACATTTGAAGTCGACGTAAGGACTGTAAACGTGCACTCCCCACCTTGCTGTTATGCTTGCAGCATAGCCAGATTGTCCTATTTATCGCTAAGGTATCTGCAAAATCCCAATTAAAAATTTGTTAATTTGACAATTGCAACTGGTTTAAGGTTAATCCGCAATTGCTTTTAAAATAAATTTATTTCCCAATAATTTTAATATAAATTGTGAATAGGCCTTGAGAGATTTAGAAAAAAAATATTATTATTATACATAAAAGTTTGAAATAAACCGACTGCACTCTGACAACATCAAGTTAAAAGATACTACGCTCGACGGCAAACGATCAAACTTTATCAATGGAAGAAGAATACACTGTTGCTACTCGCTGCTAACCGCTTTTAAGGGAGTGTTTATATACTTGGTTGTTTTTATTTTTTTTTTGTGAGTATTGGTGAAAAATCGTCTTTATTATAAACAATGATGTTTGTAAAAGAGTGGATCATTTAAGCAAGGATTTATCTTTTCTTCGGTAAGTATGGTTATGTTTTAATATGATTGTATTGATATGATTTCTGACTAACCATTGACGTTTAAAAGGTTATGGACCGGTGCGTGGTGCTAGTCCGGGCAAAAAGCAGTCGAGTTCGTTTATTTCTTAATATAAATCTTGCATTTACAAGAGTCTTGTGCGGCCATAAAATACTTCACTAGAAGATGCAATGGTGTTAAATTAAAATTTCACAGGTTAGTAAATATATTTAGAAATTTGATTTTGAGTTTGCATCACCCATTCCGTTTCTCCCTCCTTGCTAATTGGCCACACCCAATGCATGTGAGCAGGTAATAAACTAAAGATAGATGACCAGAGTGCAGTTGGATTATTTCACGATTTATTTGATACCTTTAAGTATAATAATACACTTTTATATCTGGAGAGTATCATCCAGTAATGAATACACCAAAAATATTGATGCTAAGCATAAATAGTTAAATCCATCCTTGGACACACTGTATATAAAAACTGGATCAATATTTCTATCTTTTTTATAAATATCCAATATTCGAAACTACACTTTTTGAATAGAAAATATAGTTAAACGTAAAGAATCTCAAAGTAAATTATACGCCCTTGTTGGGCTTTTTGCCCAGACTAGCTCCGCTCCGAAACGATGAAGGCCGCTCCATAACCTTTTAAACGTTATTGGATTTAACCTTGTAAGATCTTTGATTTAACCAGACTTCAACATTGTTGCCATTAGCGAGACCAACATGTTTTGTCACTCTTCCACCCATTACTGATTTTCAATAACATTTCAAACAATCACAAACTCACTTTCCAACAGATTTATGAATGGAGTGTTGGCCCTGTGATAAATGTAAAAAAATATGACTAGTAATATTTAACAAAAATGTTATTTCATTTGATTACATTAATATAATCATATCATTACTTGTTTTCCTCAGTCCGTCCCTTCATACTTCACTTGTTTATTGCCAATTGTCGATACAAGGGGCCGACCCAGGCAATCATTAAGTCGTATCCAAATTTCGTGAAACGTACTGTACCTTATTTGTATGGATTCCTTTTCCCAGAAATTGGTATCCATGCTGGTATGGTTAATAATTAAGGCGGGCGCGCACCCTTTATCGTATGCGGCGATATTTATGTACACGGCCCCCTCGTTAAGCTGAATATCCACGTTGACACCTCCGTACTGAAAAATAGCACAACATTTCATTCCCGATATAACCCTGTAATGACGTAATGTATAGGTAAGGAATTAATTAAAATACAGGGTCCGCAAACGAAGCGTGGACGGAAGATTAAATTGTTATCGAAGAACTTATCAACAATACTGAAAGAGCTTGAGATATTGGATTAAAAGCGGCATGTTTTAAAAATATTTTACATTATACAGGGTGGCCCAAAAAAGTGTGACAGCATAAAGTTATTTTTTTTTAAATGAGACACCCAGTATTTTATTGCATATTTAGGTTCGTATTACTATCGTTTATAAGTGCCTCAAATTTTATTTAATTTGGTTTCGTAGTTTCGGAGAAATAAATTAAAAACTAAACAAAAAAAGTTTTGCAGTCCTGAATAAAAAAATCAAAAAAACAATCCTGAACTATTTGTTTAACCTCGGCATTGAGTGAAACTTATGACAAGAGGTCTAGAGATACTATGAATGTATTTGCGTTTATTTATTTTATACAGGGTGTTCATAATGAGCTTTCAAAAACCCCACATTTTAAAATAATTTTTCTCAAGTTTTTCAAATAGTAGAATTCATAGACAATTTTTTTTTGTAATACAAGCATATAAGTTATATCCAGCCGTTTTCGAAATAGTTGTAAATATCATAAATTATGTTGTTTAAATAGAGTTTTTATTGGGAAATTTTGTTATAGGCGACTAGACTAATAATTGTAAACTAAAGTAAATGTTCAAAATAGCTTCCTTTTACTTAATTTAATGATTTTCCTCTACTGCCAACAGAACTCTTAATTCAATTTCTTCATTAATAACGGGTTTATTGATTATCATCCTTTTTATGTACGCAGTGCTTCCTGTTGCTACAAATCTTTGCAACAACTTCTCGAAGGTTTTTGGTCTCGGCTTTCTCTCAATATTTGGATATCTTTCAGCATACACTCGGCTTGCGAGGAGGCAATTTCTTGCACATTCACCCAGTATAAAAATCACATTTACCATTTGTAAAGTTGTAAAATTCGACATTTTGTGTAAGTTAGTACTTAATTTCGACGACTGAACAAATGTAAATAATTTTATTTGGCTGTCATAGTGACAATCTAAACAAGAAGAAATCATGGCAACTCGATTAAGAATAAAAAATAATATTAAATAATAAAAGTAGCAAAAATGTATGCTTTTAAAATTTATATCGAAATAACTAAAATACGGTAGACTCTAAGAGTAAAAGGAAACTATTTTGAACTTTTACTTTAGTTTACAATTATTAGTCTAGTCGCCTATAACAAAATTTCCTAATAACAACTCTATTAAAACAACATAATTTATGATATTTACAATTATTTCGAAAACGGCTGGATATAACTTATATGCTTGTATTACAAAAAAAAATGCTCTATGAATTCTACGTCAAATAGCCAAATAATATACAGGGTGTTCCATTTGAAAAACTTGAGAAAAATTATTTTAAAATGTGGGGGTTTTTGAAGGCTTATTATGAACACCCTGTATGAAATAAATAAACGCAATTAGATTCACGGTATCTCTAGACCTCTTGTCATAAATTTCACTTAGTGCCGAGGTTAAAAAAAAAGTTCTGGATTGTCTTTTCTGATTTTTTTATTCAGGACTGCAAAACTTTTTTTTTTAGTTTTTAATTTATTTCTCCGAAACTACAAAACCGAATTAAATAAAATTTGAGGCACTTATAAACGATAGTAATACGAACCTAAATATGCAATAAAATACTGGGTGTCCCATTTAAAAAAATATAACTTTATGCTGTCACGCTTTTTTGGGCCACCCTGTAAAATGTAAAATATTTTTAAAACATGTCGCTTTTAATCCAATATCTCAAGCTGTTTCAGTATTGTTAATAAGTTCTTCGATAACGATTGAATCGTCCGTCCCCGCTTCGTTTGCGGACCCTGTATATCCCTTGTATATTACACGCCCCTACCTTATTATCGAACTTTAATAAAGTGGTGTGGCTCTCTGTATACAAGAAAGGTGGACTTATTTCATTCGTCCCGGCAATTTTCAGTTTCAGCAGCTTGTCTTCCAGTTCACTTTTCGGCCACAGCGCTAAAAATATACCAAGAAACGTAAAATTATTATTATTTAGTTCAGTATACGAGTTCCTTGATAAAGCGCCAATATGTCACATGCTGAAATATTGGCACGTCATTAAGGAACACCCTGTATACGTTTGACAACTTTGCGGAATTAGACATACTATAAAAAATGTATCAATTTGGGATCCATACCTATACACGATTTAGGCTCGATTTCGAGCCAGGGATCGGCCGGTCTGTCGCTCTCTTGACATTCCACGGTGTAAGCGGCCTCGTTTATAATGACGTAATAGGGGGTAAACGTCACTTGCTTGGTCAGGTTCGTATAAGTCAGTTGGTTATGGACGCCGATCTAAAAGAAAAAACCATAATATTTCCGTTAAATAGTAAAATAATCATTAATCGACATATATAGGGTGTTATGGAAATGACGTATTATATTTAAATGGGTGACTCCTGGGGTGTCCTAGAGAAGCGCTACATATTTTTTTTTAAATCGAACGTTCAAAAAGTGGGGTAATTCACCCCTAAACCCACACACAACTCCTCGGCACATTCATATATGAACATATTACATTGCCCAGCTGGGTAATAAACAGATGTTCAGGAACAATGTTGCCAAAAAGTGTAAAACTTTAGTTTCTTATTAAAATAAATATTTAGCTTACTTAGAAAGTAAATCCAGGACGCGATTAAGGAATCCAGGGCACAGACACTTTCAGTTCTTTTTTCTATGGGAATAACTTTATGCTCATCACGTGTCCTGATGATAGTGTGGGAGTGCATAATAAGCTTATCACTAAACCCCAACACTAACGCATAATTACACTTTACAATAACACACATAGAACAAGAGCACTTAATCATTTAGCAATAGAAATAATAAAAACGCTAATTTCTATGGGCCATTAACCCCCTACTAAAGATAAAATGAAACAATTATGTTAACAATTGACAGGAACTACCCTTTGAAATAATGGTCTAGTCCATCGTCGGACCAGTCTCTCCGCTAGTCGAGCCAGCGCGGTTGCCATTTCCGAGACTACAATTATACAGGAAAGTAATATTATAGAAGGAAATTCGGCAATTTATGATAGTCGCTTATAAAACATCGAAAGTGGCAACGCTGTATTTTTCAATATTAGCCCGATTGTCCAAAATCAGCTGTTTAAAGAAGCCGCCCGATATCGATCGAGAGAACCAACATGTTATTTATTTTTACAATTTTTAGATTAATTACATTATTTCCCAGACAATAAGGGCGTATTTTTGTCTACACAGTAGCACTTTAAAATACTTATTCAGTTTGAACGGAACTTAGATGTGTTGTGACGCGAATACTAATGTGATTTGTGATGTGAGTACTTGGTGTTTTTTTATAAATTAAGTTGGTTTTAAATAAGTCCGAAAAGGTAAATAAAATGGAATTTTTTTTTCTAAAGGATAAGTGGCATTTATAAACTTTTAAGTTGTCCAGATCTGACGGGTGTCGTTCGAATTGAACAAATGAGAACATACCCGACCATTTATAAACACCGCGGCGGTTCGTTCGAGTCAGTTCAAGTTTATAAATCAGAGATTGTTTCCCAGCGAACTGAATGTAAAAGTTTATAATAATGTACCCTGAAAAATAAACAACTTGAAATCTGTCAAACGGTTATTGACTTTCTAAAGAGTTTACCCTGAAGATATGACAACACTGTTCAAGATTCACTGCCATATGTTGCTGTGTTTACCTTCCGAACAGGGGCACCACGTGGTAAGACATAAGGTCATTTGCCGGTTTAAATATAATACGTCATTTCCATAACACCCTGTATTTACCGTACCTGATATATTCTGTCGTTAGATTTACATTGGATGACGCCGGACGATCCGGCGACATCTAGCGAGAATTTGTCGGACCAGTCGCCCGATTCCACCCTTATCGAGGCCTTCTTCTTCCCGAAGAAGTTCTTGGCGTTGAAAGAGAACAGAATCGGACCCTTGAAGTTGGCCGGATGGTGAAGGACGTTGAGATTCTCGTCCGAACTCTACAAGAAAACGTAAAAATTATAGGTTAGAAATGCAGTTAAGCAGCTAAAGTAAAAATTGTAAAAATATCAGCCAAAACTAATAACTGTAAAAAAATAATAACAACGAGTGATAAAATGACATGCATATACGAGGGCGCGAGTAAGAATGCAAAAATAAAACAAGCCTGTATAAAAGTTACAGTATCTCATAGGAAAAATAATAATACGAAGTCATTCGAGTATGCGATACCTTTGACGGGGTCCCACTGGTTTCGTGTTTTTCCGTTTTCTTTGATTTCTAGAAATAATATATAAAACAGAGTTTACAACACGAACCCATTTGTTTTTTACGCTACTTTACTCTAAGATAGAATAGTTTAATAAATATTATACAGTGTACATAGCAAGTTTGGGAATTGTACCGCACTATCACAGGGCCAACACTCCATTCATAAATCTGTTGGAAAGTGAGTTTGTGATTGTTTGAAATGTTATTGAAAATCAGTAATGGGTGGAAGAGTGACAAAACATGTTGGTCTCGCTAATGGCAACAATGTTGAAGTCTGGTTAAATCAAAGATCTTACAAGGTTAAATCCAATAACGTTTAAAAGGTTATGGAGCGGTCTTCATGGTTTCGGAGCGGAGCTAGTCTGGGCAAAAAGCCCAACAAGGGCGTATAATTTACTTTGAGATTCTTTACGTTTAACTATATTTTCTATTCAAAAAGTGTAGTTTCGAATATTGGATATTTATAAAAAAGATAGAAATATTGATCCAGTTTTTATATACAGTGTGTCCAAGGATGGATTTAACTATTTATGCTTAGCATCAATATTTTTGGTGTATTCATTACTGGATGACACTCTCCAGATATAAAAGTGTATATTTCTAGCCAGATTGTCATATTTATCACTAAGTCATCTTGCAAAATCCCAATTAAAAATTTGTAAATTTGACAATTACAACTGGTTTAAGGTTAATCCGCAATTGCTCTTAAAATAAGTTTATTTCTAATAATTTTACTATAAACTGCGAAAAGGATGATTCTTTAAAATAATATTATTATACTTAAAGGTATCAAATAAATCGTGAAATAATCCAACTGCACTCTTGTCATCTATCTTTAGTTTATTACCTGCTCACATGCATTGGGTGTGGCCAATTAGCAAGGAGGGAGAAACGGAATGGGTGATGCAAACTCAAAATCAAATTTCTAAATATATTTACTAACCTGTGAAATTTTAATTTAACACCATTGCATCTTCTATACTCGAACTCCAAAATTGTAGACTGTGACTCATTTCATAGTCCGAACAACAATGCAGCGAATGCGGTTGATAATATCTTGTACGTTTACCCGCTATTGTCTGTTTAAGATTACCTAAAAAGCCGCTTCCTCGCGCTTATTTGGTCGCAAACGCGCGGCGTAGCCAAACTGTAGTTTTCTCAAGCTTTATATTATTTATAGTAATAGGATTTGCATGGGGAACGGACCAGCGGTCAAACGTTTAAATATAGCATACACACGGCAACAGTGTTTGATATTATTGTACGAGTTGCAAACTGTTGAGAGAGGCGTAACCAGCTGGTTTTACTGTATTTTCATAGATATTTTGAATTCGGATATATTGTTATTGTGTATTGTTGTTGTTGAGTATTGTTGTTTGCTGAGTATTGTTGTTGCCGAGTACTGTTGTTGCTGAGTATTGTTGTTGCGTATTGTTGTCGTTATTGTGGATAGTTGTTACTGTATATAATCATTGTTGTTGCTGTTTTTCTATTATTGACTAATGGTGTTATTTGTGCTAGTGGTAAGAATGCAAACAACTAGCGGTCCACCTTTAAAAAAAATACGACCTAATTTAACAGAGAGGGAACAAGACGTGATAAAATCTGTGTATGAAGTTGTTCGGATCCGAAATTGGGATTTATCTGTGCTAGATGCAACGGAACTATGTGCTTCTTTAACGAAAGAATCGGCTAGTACAGGGGTCGGCAACCTGCGGCTCTTTGGATGTGAAGCTGCGGCTCTTTAGTTCCATACGCAAATATTATTTATTTTATCGAAAAAAACATTAAAAATTCGTTCTGAATCGGATTAGGCACCGACTTTATCTCTCAGCCACTTGTACTCGCTTTTCATCGCACCCCTCCCCCGTCACACGCGTCGTTACTGTCGTCCGTCCGTGGAAAGCTCTCGAATGACGCCGTCGTCGGCTGTTTCTATGTAGGTTTTAATTCTTTTTCGACGCAAGACAATTTGGCGCGTCAACACCAGTGCTTTGGCTGTGACCAGGGGTCGGCAACCTACAGCTCGCGAGCAGCATGCGGCTCTTTCGATGTCAAGTTGTGTCTCTTTCGATATCAAATTGCGGCCGTTAGTGGCTCTTTAAAAACTGAGAAATTGTGTAAATTATAACTTTTGGCCCTTCCGTCTCAAAAGGTTGCCGACCCCTGGGCTAGTACAGTACCCAGGACTTTAAAAAATAAGAAGAACAAGAATAACTCCAAAGTTCAGAATCATGTAGGCCGAAAAAAAATCGTACTTGATAATACGACAAAATATGCAATTCGTCGAAAAGAACGGTTTTTATTTTAGGAATGAAATTCCCACATAAAAAAAAATTATGTCGGAAATAAAAAGGACGACTCATTGCCAAAAATATCGCTAAGAGAATTAAGAATTACCTGAAATTTTGCGAATTTTCAATAATAAGTACTTATATAAATTTTTAATTTTACGCGCCACTGGAAGTCTATTTCCTTCTCGCTCAAATGCAGTTGTCGTTTCATTTTGTCATAGATGAATCACTGTCTACAATTGTGGTCTCCGAGTATAGTGAAGTATTTTATGGCCGCACAAGACTCAACCATCTTGTAAATGCAAGATTTATATTAAGAAATAAACCAACTCGACTGCTTTTTGCCCGGACTAGCACCACGGACCGGTCCATAACCTTTTAAACGTCAATGGTTAGTCAGAAATCATATCAATACAATCATATTAAAACATAACCATACTTACCGAAGAAAAGATAAATCCTTGCTTAAATGATCCACTCTTTTACAAACTATACATGAATGCACCATCATTGTTTATAATAAAGACGATTTTTCACCAATACTCACAAAAAAAAAATAAAAACAACCAAGTATATAAACACTCCCTTAAAAGCGGTTAGCAGCGAGTAGCAACAGTGTATTCTTCTTCCATTGATAAAGTTTGATCGTTTGCCGTCGAGCGTACTATCTTTTAACTTGATGTTGTCAGAGTGCAGTCGGTTTATTTCAAACGTTTATGTATAATAATAATATATTTTTTCTAAATCTCTCAAGGCCTATTCACAATTTATATTAAAATTATTGGGAAATAAATTTATTTTAAAAGCAATTGCGGATTAACCTTAAACCAGTTGCAATTGTCAAATTAACAAATTTTTAATTGGGATTTTGCAGATACCTTAGCGATAAATAGGACAATCTGGCTATGCTGCAAGCATAACAGCAAGGTGGGGAGTGCACGTTTACAGTCCTTACGTCGACTTCAAATGTAAACAATTCTATCTGGAGTTTGTAAGATCTTTGACCTAAACTGATTTTTTATTTACTTTAAATTATTTTAATTAGCAAATACCTAAAATATAATTTATTGTTTGAGAGCCACCACTTCATACACCGTACCGACTTTATAACTCCGCACAAACGATATAGTTTTATGCTCACCCTGTAGCCGATCATCAGGCCGGTCTTATTCAGCATCCAGAACGGACAGTACAACGAATAAATCAGCGACCCGTCCTTGTCGATCGTGTGCATGCCCAGATCCAGAGACATTTTCGTCGGACTGTCGTAACTGTGGAATGTCCACACCTCGAATTCGTCCGGCTTCGCTTCGGTTTCCTGGCGACAAGACCATTCTTTCTCCAGGTATTCCGGCAACTAAAAAGTAGGAAAATAAACAAACCGAATCGAAAGTACCTTTGAGTCGCTTACCCTAATAACTATAACGCTCTTTCCCGGGTCCACATTGGGTAGCTGTAACGTATCTCCTGCTTTAACCTACAAAATTATATATTAAGTAAAGAAAAATGGAAAAAGCCTTATAAAATTCAAAATATCCGCCATGGATTGGGCAAAAATACCTCTATTTCCTCCTCGAGCTCGTCCACACAAACAATTATGGTTAATGGGAGGAAATTCTTCAAAATAGCAGCCGGTCTCAGATGAATATTGTAACAAGTACTGGCCATGGTATAGCGGGTCGTATTTTCATAATAAACCTAAGAAAAATCATAAAAAATATATGTAAAAATACCGCCCCTGATTGGTATATACAGGACCCAAGTAGCATTTTTAGACACAAATTGGACACACATTCTTTGCTGAGAAACGTTTCGACACATTTTCGATTCGAATTAGAAACTTGTATCCAGACATATGTGTTACGAAACTTTTGCGACACATTTTCGAATCCAGTTACTAGAAACACTTAAAGACGTGCTTGTTTCGAAATATTTTACAAATCGTGGTGTCGATATATTAACGACACGCGAAGATAAATATTTTTAGTTGAAATTATAAAGTTTTGGTAAGGCACAAGATTGCATTGAATTTCCCATAATGGATTTTTTTATAGCATCGGTGTACGTTTATTAGCGATAAATTAGCAACTTCTTGATATTATTTATATTTTAGGTGTTATTATTGATCCATTTTCAACCACAGATTGAAGTAAGTGTTTTAGGTACATTTTTAATCACCATCTGAACAAGTTTGAGGTTATGTTATTGTTTAGCGAGATTTAAATTGTTATTTTTCTGTAATAAAAAGCTTACTGTACTGGATTTATCAACATAAAGTATGGCTATAGGGTGGGTATACTCTATGTTGATAAATACAGTGCAATAAGCTGTTTTTAACAGAAAAATAACAATTGAAATCTCCCTATGCAAACAATAATAACATAACCTCAAACAAGATGTTGTTAAAAATCTTCAAAAAACACTTCCGTCAATCTGTTTCTGAAAATGAATCAATAATACCAGGAAATTGCTTGTTTATCCCTTATAATTTTAGTTTGGAAAGGTTTTTGCAACCACGCCTCTCGTGACGTCACACCGCGGCTGTCCATACCCAACCTTTCTTTTCTGTGCATGCAAGCAAACCTTTTTTTCTGTGGCATTCACCTTACAAACCTTTTATTCTTCTGTGCATCATGGAAACATTATAGAAGCCAAAGAGTAGAAATTGTGTGTAGAGTCCATTTTGGACCAGAATAATTTCTTGCTTTCTAGCGGCCATTTTAGGAAATGAATTTTTATTTTGTTAAAATGAGTTTTAATGAAATTCCTGCATCTCTTGCAAAGCCAAAATTTGTTAGATAAGTTCCATTTTCCTAGCTAAGTCGATTTATAAAAGAAATAAATAAAATATTGATAATATTTTAATTTTAATTTTTTTGATAAAGTATATTTTTTTCTGTAAATGAAAATAAATCGAGGGAACGTTCAAAATATAAAGCCAAATTACTAAACTGCATGATAAAATTTACTGCGACAATGATTTTTTGGTTCTAATGTGCAATAACTAGGTATACAGTGAGTCCCAGAAGAAATGTCTAAATTCATTTAAAATTCAGCGGTAAGTTTTTTCAAAAAACGCTCGTACCCGTCGATTTTGATTTTTTAATTTTTTTTTTGTGGTAATTTCATGTATACAGGGTAGCTCAAAAATAAGTTACGACCATCAACTTCATTTTTTCAAATGAAAACATATATTTTTTATTTCATTTTTGAATTTTGCATTGAATTCTAAGCATGTTTCATGTACCATGTCCTATACATAAACTCAACAGTTATTGAAGAAATTAGGATTGAACATATCTATAAGTAAGACCTGTTTATTAAAAAAAAACACAACAAAATCAAATTAAATGTTGAAAATGTGCGCCATTTACGGCTTGACAATATCCAAGACGATCAATAAACTCTCTTTGCACTTTCCAACCATTTAATTTGATTTTCTTGTATTTTTTTTAATAAACAGGTCTTACTTATAGATATGTTCAATCCTAGTTTTTTCAATAACTGTTGAGTTTATGTATAGGACATGGTACATGAAACATGCTTAGAATTCAATGCAAAATTCAAAAATGAAATAAAAAATATATGTTTTCATTTGAAAAAATGAAGTTGATGGTCGTAACTTATTTTTGAGCTACCCTGTATACATGAAATTACCACAAAAAAAAAATTAAAAAATCAAAATCGACGGGTACGAGCGTTTTTTGAAAAAACTTACCGCTGAATTTTAAATGAATTTAGACATTTCTTCTGGGACTCACTGTATAAAATAAAAGAACTTATAGGAAATATACTTATAACGAATTCATCACGGCGAAATTATTGTTCCATATTGTTTTTCTTTTATTTTACAACAATGAAGGTATCCTAATTGTTTTGCGCATGGTTTAACATAGCCCCGCCCCTTTAACTGTCATTTTTAAATACAAATAAGTAACATTTTCGATTGTGCATCGAAACAGCGAAAGTCACAGCTAGTACCAACCACTTGGAAACACGTGTAAATGTCCCACTTAAAATGTATACGTTTCGAAAATATTTCCATTCTTGTTGCCAACAGTTTCCAATTGTGATCGGAAACAGAAACGATAGTTACGATACATGTACCACAATGTGTCTAAAAATGCTACTCGGGGAAGTTTCAAAAAACATGTGTATATAAAAACGAACCTGTTCCATCTCTCCGATCGCCTTAATAACGAACGGATTCTTCCCCGAACGCACGGCTTCTTGTAGCAACGGACACTGCAAGATCTTCATTATATTAACGTTGGTCTGCAGGTCCTTCCAAATGTACGGGCTCGTCGTCACGGAATAACCCGACACCCCGAAGAATAATTCGTTCGTCGGAGTGTACACCGCGTTCAGGGGCAGATTAAGGGTGCTATTAGGCAGCACGGAACCCACCAATTCCAGTTCGTTACCCCTCTGGGTCATGTAATATACATCTATTGGAACTGAAAAGTGATTGTACACCTGGAAGATTACAGTTTGTAAGTAATTTTCATCGTTGCAAGTTGCGTAATAAAGACTTACTTGCAATATACTTCGAATAGTCACCAACGTTACCCCCTCCTCTACCTTCACGTCGGAAATAATCCCCCAACTGTGATTGTCTTTGGTGTAATTCAACAGGAAGAATCTCTTGTCGGCGCGGATTACCGGCAGGCTCAGTTGACAGTGCGTCTTGTTCACTTTAATGTGTAGGAAGTAGTTCTCTTCTTGCTCGTGCCTGTTCAATTCCTTGCCTGGGGAAATAAATAGGTAAAGTGGGATTTTTTGCGCGAGGAGTAAAATCGAGATTACCTAATTGTATGACCTTCGATTTTGCCTTTTTCAGAATTAACGGGACCGCTGCCGAGCGATTGATGTCCGTCGACGAACCGCCAGGCGCTATCTGGAACGCACTCTCGTCCAATAATAACGTCACATCTTCGCCGATTTCGTTAAGAACCCTACGAAACGACGAATACACTCAAATACTTTCTTCATAAGTCTTGCTAAGGGAAGTAAGCGACTAATTTATAAACAGCCTTACCGATAAGGTGCCAAGACATCTCCGGACGCGATCTTGTGCGTGGTCATGGCAGAGGCGAACGCCTTACCCAAATTACCCAGAACTTCCAGACACGTCTTGGTAACCGTCAGTTCTAGGGAATTTTCCGAGGAGACGTCTATACTCATCACCGGTGGTTGGGATACAACCATCTCCGTCTAAAAACGAGAACATTCTCAATAAGTTTTTGTAACCAACTAATTCGCTCTCGAAAAGCGTTAAATAACTTTCTTTCCCTTCACTCCTTATCCTAGGGCAGGGGTCGGCAACCTTTTGAGACGGAAGAGCCAAAAGTTATAATTTACACAATTTCTCAGTTCTTAAAGAGTCACTAACGGCCGCAATTTGATATCGAAAGAGACACAACTTGACATCGAAAAAGCCGCAGGTTGCCGACCCCCTGTCCTAGGGTATTTATCATAGACATTATAATATAAAAAGGGGACATAATTGTTTAACAGAAATCACTGATGACAAATTGCTGTGTTTCAAACCCACAAGGGCATATATGTTATTGTTTTCGGATAGATTTTTTCGAATTAGAGCTATGTATAAGCTCTCTACAATGGTTCGTCAATGCGCGGTGCGTAAAAAGCTCGACTATTCTAACCCCGGATCAATATTTCGTAGGTTACAGTATCGAGGTTATGTTGTCTAGCTTAAGCAACTAAACAGCGTTGCCATTTTTAAAGCAATCTTCTTCCAACGTATCTGAAACTGTGGAAGTACGTATGATTGTAAACAATGATGTTTTATGAAATGTTTCGTCTCCCTTACATATTCTATGTCTATGTAATTTATAGGTGGTGTATCCTTCCCTGGCTTCCTTATAATCACGTGGGGGGGGGGGGGGGGGGGGGGTTCTTTAACTATCCCCATATATAACTTGGGGGAACACAAATACCCTATTTCTCCTTCTAAACAAAGTTACATACGTCATCTCCCCTCTCCGAAATGGGACTGGTAAAGGTAAGAGAATCGTCCGGCTCATTCATCGACAGCTCGCATTTCAATTCCCACGGATGGAAGACCAATTTGCCCTCGCGTTTTATCTCTACGGGCTCGATCAGGGGTTCCCATAGGGCCAGTCTGCTGTTGTAATAGCCCATCAGTACCGTAACCGTCGCGTCCACACCTAGAAACATAATAATACAATTTTTTTAAAATTATAACAAAATTGTAATGATTTATCATATACAGGGTGTTATGGAAATGACCTATTATATTTAAACCGGCAATTCCTGAGATGAAAACAAATTGAATAAAAATATCCAAAAATGGTGCTTTAATTTTAATATGCCTTGTACATGACCTTATGTCAAACCAAAAATTACCACGTGATGCCCCTGTTGGGAAGGTAAACACAGCAACATATGGCAGTGAATCTTGAACAGTGTTGTCATATCTTCAGGGTAAACTCTTTAGAAAGTCAATAATCGTTTGACAGTTGTTTATTTTTCAGGGTACATTATTAGAAACTTTTACGTTCAGTTCGCTGGGAAACAATCTCTGATTTATAAACTTGAACTGACTCGAACGAACCGCCGCGGAATTTATAAATGGTCAGGTATGTTCTCGTTTGTTCAATTCGAACGACACCCGTCAGATCTGGACAACTTAAAAGTTTATAAATGCCACTTACCCTTTAGAAAAAAAAATGCAATTTTATTTACCTTTTCGGACTTATTTAAAACCAACTTAATTTATAAAAAACACCAAGTCACCACATCACAAAATCACATAAGTTTTCGCGTCACAACACATCTAAGTACCGTTCAATCTGAATTGGTATTTTAAAGTGCTACTGTGTAGACAAAAATACGCCCTTATTGTCTGGGAAATAATGTATTTAACATCTAAAAATTGTAAAAATAAATAACACGTTGGTTCTCTCGATCGATATCGGCCGGCTTCTTTAAACAGCTGATTTTGGACAATCGGGCTAATATTTAAAAATACAGCGTTGCCACTTTCGATGTTTTATAAGCGACTATCATAAATTACAGAATTTCTTTCTATAATATTACTTTCCTGTATAATTATAGTCTCGGAAATGGCAACCGCGCTGGCTCTACTAGCGGAGAGTTCTCGGAAAGAAAGTTCGACTGGTCCGAAGGTGGACCAGACCATTCATTTCAAAGGGTAGTTCCTGTCAATTGTTAACATAATTGTTTCATTTTATCTTTAGTAAAGGGTTAATGGCCCATAGAAATTAGCGTTTTTATTATTTCTATTGCGAAATGATTAAGTGCTCTTGTTCTATGCGTGTTATTGTAAAGTGTAATTATGCGTTAGTGTTGGGGTTTAGTGATAAGCTTATTATGCACTCCCACACTATCATCAGGACAGATGATGAGCATAAAGTTTTTCCCATAGAAAAAAGAACTGAAAGTGTCTGTGCCCTGGATTCCTTAATCGCGTCCTGGATTTACTTTCTAAGTAAGCTAAATATTTATTTTTATAAGAAACTAAAGTGTTACACTTTTAAACAGTTTGGAAACATTGTGCCTGAACATCTATTGATTACCCAGCTGGGCAATGTAATATGTTCATATATGAATGTGCCGAGGAGTTGTGTGTGGGTTTAGGGGTGAATTACGCCACTTTTTAAACGTTCGATTTAAAAAGAAATATATGTAGCGCTTCTCTAGGACACCCCAGGAGTCACCCATTTAAATATAATACGTCATTTCCATAACACCCTGTATTTTTAAAATATATGAAATTTTCGGTAAAATTTTGAAATAGTTGGGACTGTAGAGAAAAAATTAAAAAAAAAACTACGAACCTAACTGCGAGCTCCAATTCTTCACGCATCCTTTCAACGACGTTTCGAATAACAGCATCGGCAACGTCTTATTTCCCACGCCCGCCTCCACGGTAATCACTATGGACGGCATGGAAATGATACAGATCTCCTGCATGGCAGGTTTATTGAGGGCGAGGTCGCTCAAATTGACCTCGGTAGCTTCGACCGCCGCGTCCGCCTTAAGGAACCAAAAATCGGTGTCCCTGAACGATTTGTGGTCCCACAGAGACTCGTGAGCGAACTCGGCTTCCTCCTTGGCGGTGTCGGTGTCCGAGCTCGCCGACATCGTAACTAAAACGCTAAATAAGCGAAATTTATTTAATTGTTATTAAAAAAATTGATTTTTGGAGCCGCACGTACCCATTCAGCAATTCTATGGAGGCAGGTGACACCCTCAATAGAACCTCCTCGACGATCAGCTCCAAGTGTAACCCCTTTCCCTTTGGCGTACTTCCCGCCAAACTGATAGTTACAGGATGTAGAATATTTCCCTAAAATTGGTAAAATAACGTTGAACTGAAAATAAATAAATTAACGAAGTGCTTACCCTCGTCTCGGCCCTTTTAGCGGGATTATACGTGCACGTATACAATTGCAAGTCCTTGATCAGTCCGTGAACGACCTGATGATCGCCGCTAGTCCGAAACTTCACCGTAATCTCGCTGTTCAGGATCATGGCGTTCGTGTCTATGTTGTCCATGTGTTCGACCAGGATGATGTCCGGCTTCTCCACTTTGAGATTGATCGTCATTTGGCCGGGCTGGTTATCGTCGCCGGGCGTTTCCAGGGCGGACTCTTTCACTTTTGCCATGCTCGTCGCGACCGACCTTTTGCCTAAAAACACGGAAAAACTCGTTCATTTCATATTTTTCAGGTTAAGGTTTACGCTTTTACCAGTCGGCGGCGTGGAGACGTCTTTATCGGCAGGATTAGAGAAAATCTCGGCCAGCTTCATGACGTATTCCACAGAGAATATGAACTTGAAGCTGAAGATGCGGACGTCGGCGAACATATCGCTACCGGCCTGTTGGTATGTGACGTCGATCATGCTGCGGGGCGCCGTACTGCCGGTGGAATCGGACGAAACCACCGACTCTGTATCGTCGGCCAACGTCCTAAAATAAAATATTTCCTAAATGGTGGCGACAAAAAAATTAATTTTCTTCCGAACCTTTCGATCAATCTATTCAATTTATCTTCGCGTCCTCGTCGCATATCGTCCAGTAAACAGTTGACGAGCAACACGGACGCCACCATCGAATTATCGGACATCATACGCCCTTTTACCGACAGCCCCTCCAACGAGAAACGGCCGAGATGGTTGTCGGCCTTTTTGGTCGGCGTTGATTTGACATTCTGAAACGAATAACGTGTTTATTTCCTCACTCAACTCTTTGAATAACGAAGGTTAAAGAAAAACGGCTATAGTATACAGTATGTCCACGGTTGGGGTTTACAAGAGGACAAATGGACTGAAAATTGAAAGATACGAAAAAAAAGTCACTCTTAATAAACGTTTTTGCTTGTCTAGAAAATACGATTCATCATAAGAAACTTCAATTTTTTTTATACAGGATGGGTAAAAACTGCAAAAAGGTTATTTTGCTTAAGAGTAAACATGAAAGATACGAAAAAAGTCACTCTTAATAAACGTTTTTACTTGAATAATGAATATGTGATACTTGTTGTCAATGTCTTTATTTAATGAAGTAATAATATGAACATTTTTATTAACATGAAAAGAATACGATAAAGATTTCATAATTCAAAAACTCCACCCTCATACTCGACACATTTTTCTAATTGCTTTCTCAAATAAGTGAAAGAATTTCTGATTTCTTCCTGAGATATCGATTGGACAGCCCGGATAATTCTGCCCTTCAGCACTTCAATATCATTTGGTATGGCGGTTGCAAAAACAATTTGTTTTAAACGGCCCCATAAAAACATATCGGCCAAGGTTAAGTCGGGACTTCTTGGGGGCCACAAAACTGGGCCATTCCTGTCAATCCACCTTGGACCAAATCTGCGGTCAAGCCATTCTCTAACCTCGCGAGCGAAATGAGCTGGACAACCATCTTGCTGAAAATACATATTTTGTCGAAAATTTAATGGTAGATTTTCGAGTTCATCATTGAAAAATGATCCAGCATTTCTAAATATGATAATCTATTGCACGTGTTATCAAAAAAATATGGCCCTATAATGCCATGGATGGATATCGCACACCACACGTTCACTTTTGTGCAATATTGTATTCTCGTCATAATTTTGAATTCGGGATTTTCTAAAGACCAGTACCTAACATGCTGGGTTGCAACGGTTCCATTTGTTGAAAATGTACTTTCATCAGAAAACATGATACATTTATAAAAATCAACATTTCCACTTAAAATGTTGTCTCCTGTCCACAGGCAAAAATCAAGTCGTTTCGCGTCGTCTCCCTGTTCCAATCTTTGATTAAAGTGCGGTTTATACGGATACAACTTATTTGCTTTAAGGATCTTCTGAATTTGACTTTTTTTCACAACTTCCAACTCAGTAACACGATTTCTAAGGGACGTCATAGAAACAGAATGAAGAACTAAGACTGTAGCAGCATCATCTGTTCGTATTTTTTTTTTGAAGTCCAAAACCTAACCAGTTCTATTGAACTTTTTTATTAACTTGCAGATTGCCATCCTAGTTATTGCGATTCCTACAAATTTCTCGGTAAATGGTTCCATGACGTAGCGGTATGAACTTGACCATCCCCATAACATTGTATTTTAAAAACTATTTGTTCAGTAGATAGCATTTCAACTTAAATAATAACTTCATTAAATAAAGACATTGACAACAAAAGTACCCATCACCTTAAGTGTCATTATTATTTTAACTAGGTTCACCAGTCAGAGGTCTGCCAGAGAATACTTTTTGGGAAATAAACATTTTAATGAATTGTTCTACTTCGGTTTGTTGTGTAGAAAATTACCCTCATACATTAAGCTAGAGGTGTTGTTTTCGATTGATTACATCGAAAACAACCCCTCTAGCTATCGAAAACAACCCCTCTAGCTATTGAACGCAAAACCATAGTAACCTTCTTACAACGCCATTATTGGAATAATATGTCAGTCAGACATTCTCATTGTTCCGAGTTTAATTTAAAAAATGTCACGTTTTGAAAAGAAATCAATCGAAGATGTTCAAGAAAAGATCGCACAGTGTCCCAAAAAATACTAAAAATAGCAAGCAATATGTCTGGCGTCAATTTATGATGTTTTGTGAAGATAGAAGGTATGTTTTTAGAAAGGAGACTTAGATTAAAAAGCTTGCGGACATACTTCAAGACTGGGCTTATAACATGAAAATACAAAATGGCGTGGAATACAAAGATATAAATGCCGAACCAACCTCAAGAGATTCTAATATTAATTATTACAACTGCGTTATTAATAATTATTAAAGTAAAATTTATAATACATTATTGCATTTAACTTTTGTTAATTCGAATAATTTTCTCCCTAAATTACACTCGTGCATAAAAATTCTCAGATAATTTTGCATTTAAGCGTATTTCCTTTGAAAAACAACATTCGTTCATTTTCAAATTTTGTAAAATAAAAAAATAAAATATTTCGCCAAAATATGAAAATTAACTCTTGTTGTTTTTAGGCAATACGCTTTCATGCAAAATTATCGAAAATTTTTAGGCACTAGTGTAATTACCTCCGAAAACACATTCATTAAGAGTGACTTTTTTTCGAATCTTTCATGTTTACTCTTAAGCAAAATAACATTTTTGCAGTTTTTACTCACCCTGTATAAAAAAATTGAAGTTTCTTATGATGAATCGTATTTTCTAGACAAGCAGAAACGTTTATTAAGAGTGACTTTTTTTCGTATCTTTCATGTTTACTCTTAAGCAAAATAACATTTTTGCAGTTTTTACTCACCCTGTATAAAAAAATTGAAGTTTCTTATGATGAATCGTATTTTCTAGACAAGCAGAAACGTTTATTAAGAGTGACTTTTTTTCGTATCTTTCATGTTTACTCTTAAGCGAAATAACATTTTTGCAGTTTTTACTCACCCTGTATAAAAAAATTGAAGTTTCTTATGATGAATCGTATTTTCTAGACAAGCAGAAACGTTTATTAAGAGTGACTTTTTTTCGTATCTTTCATGTTTACTCTTAAGCAAAATAACATTTTTGCAGTTTTTACTCACCCTGTATAAAAAAATTGAAGTTTCTTATGATGAATCGTATTTTCTAGACAAGCAGAAACGTTTATTAAGAGTGACTTTTTTCGTATCTTAAATGTTTACTCTTAAGCAAAATAACATTTTTGCAGTTTTTACTCACCCTGTATAAAAAATTGAAGTTTCTTATGATGAATCGTATTTTCTAGACAAGCAGAAACGTTTATTAAGAGTGACTTTTTTTTGTATCTTTCATGTTTACTCTTAAGCAAAATAACATTTTTGCAGTTTTTACTCACCCTGTATAAAAAAATTGAAGTTTCTTATGATGAATCGTATTTTTTTTTTTATTAAGAGTGACTTTTTTTCGTATCTTTCATGTTTACTCTTAAGCAAAATAACATTTTTGCAGTTTTTACTCACCCTGTATAAAAAAATTGAAGTTTCTTATGATGAATCGTATTTTCTAGACAAGCAGAAACGTTTATTAAGAGTGACTTTTTTTCGTATCTTTCATGTTTACTCTTAAGGAAAATAACATTTTTGCAGTTTTTACCCACCCTGTATAAAAAAATTGAAGTTTCTTATGATGAATTGTATTTTCTAGACAAGCAAAAACGTTTATTAAGAGTGACTTTTTTTCGTATCTTTCAATTTTTAGTCCATTTGTCCTCTTGTAAACCCCATCCGTGGACATACTGTATAAAAAACTAGTAATAGTAAACCACACGACTAAATTTTGTTTAAGGAAAAGTGCCTAAAAGAAAACGCTGGTAATTAAATAACACAATAAGCACCTCATTAACAAACATCCCGTATATACAGCAAATGAGCATACGTACCGTGGTGAACCCGCCAACGTACAAATCCAAAATGCACTCCTCCATCGTAAAAGCGAACTTCACGAACGTAGTCGCGTGGACCTGTTGTTCGGCCACGTATTCCATCTTTATATCCGTGCTGGACTCGACGATCGTCGCCTTCCTGAACAAGGACGATCGCTTGGCCATCGGGTGTTCCCACGTCTCCGATTGAACTGGCGCTGCAGCGACCTCGGTCGACTGAAAAGCGAAACAGCGGTATAAATAGAGGTCAAGGAAACAAAAAATCACAGGGCCAACACTCCATTCATAAATCTGTTGGAAAGTGAGTTTGTGATTGTTTGAATTGTTATTGAAAATCAGTAATGGGAGGAAGAGTGACAAAACATGTTGGTCTCGCTAATGGCAACAATGTTGAAGTCTGGTTAAATCAAAGATCTTACAAGGTTAAATCCAATAACGTTTAAAAGGTTATGGAGCGGTCTTCATCGTTTCGGAGCGGAGCTAGTCTGGGCAAAAAGCCCAACAAGGGCGTATAATTTACTTTGAGATTCTTTACGTTTAACTATATTTTCTATTCAAAAAGTGTAGTTTCGAATATTGGATATTTATAAAAAAGATAGAAATATTAATCCAGTTTTTATATACAGTGTATCCAAGGATGGATTTAACTATTTATGCTTAGCATCAATATTTTTGGTGTATTCATTACTGGACGATACTCTCCAGATAAGACATCTTGCAAAATCCCAATTAAAAATTTGTAAATTTGACAATTACCTACAACTGGTTTAAGGCCACTAAGGCATATTGTACACTAAAGTGATTAATTAAATAAGTAAATTAAAATAATATGTACCTAAACAAGTTAGATCAAATATATAAAAATAAATAAATAAATTATATAAAACCTGTCTTCACGTACTTGTTACACTGCAAACGTTGTTTAAATATAGAAAAATAAAGATGTAAAATATTTTGACGGGACTGTTCCTTTCTTCAGTATTTTATTCCCATGTACATTACCTAGATAATCTTCTTTTGTGAAGTGTTTTTCACAAATAACTGTTGTATCACCTGGACTATAATTATTCCTTCTAAGGGCATGTATCCAAATTTGCCGTACGCTACGGCCCTTTAGTATCCTAACGAAGTGGATAAACATTTGGTACATTCTTAAACAAACCGAATTTTCATAGTGATGCAAACTCAAAATCAAATTTCTAAATATATTTACTAACCTGTGAAATTTTAATTTAACACCATTGCATCTTCTAGTGAAGTATTTTATGGCCGCACAAGACTCGACCATCTTGTAAATGCAAGATTTATATTAAGAAATAAACCAACTCGACTGCTTTTTGCCCGGACTAGCACCACGGACCGGTCCATAACCTTTTAAACGTCAATGGTTAGTCAGAAATCATATCAATACAATCATATTAAAACATAACCATACTTACCGAAGAAAAGATTAATCCTTGCTTAAATGATCCACTCTTTTACAAACTATACATGAATGCACCATCATTGTTTATAATAAAGACGATTTTTCACCAATACTCACAAAAAATAAATAAAAACAACCAAGTATATAAACACTCCCTTAAAAGCGGTTAGCAGCGAGTAGCAACAGTGCATTCTTCTTCCATTGATAAAGTTTGATCGTTTGCCGTCGAGCGTAGTATCTTTTAACTTGATGTTGTCGGAGTGCAGTCGGTTTATTTCAAACTTTTATGTATAATAATAATATTTTTTTTCTAAATCTCTCAAGGCCTATTCACAATTTATATTAAAATTATTGGGAAATAAATTTATTTTAAAAGCAATTGCGGATTAACCTTAAACCAGTTGCAATTGTCAAATTAACAAATTTTTAATTGGGATTTTGCAGATACCTTAGCGATAAATAGGACAATCTGGCTATGCTGCAAGCATAACAGCAAGGTGGGGAGTGCACTTTTACAGTCCTTACGTCGACTTCAAATGTAAACAATTCTATCTGGAGTTTGTAAGATCTTTGGGTGGACCCAATAATTACCTTTCCTTCGGCCAGATTCCCGCTCAGTACGGACATGATCAGCAAATAATCGGCCTGGGACATGTGCAGGTTAATCAGCTTTATCTTCCCGCTGACCTCGATGTCCGGTATCGCCTTGTACCATCCCGCCGATAAATTCCTCTTCACCTTCAATTGGCATGTGATCGGCTCGAGCATGTTCCACTCTTCGAGAACGTTCTCGCTGGCGTCCACCCTGACCTTGGACTGTTTCATGTCGGTCAGGGCGATCGTCATGTCGTCCACGACGGCTGAATATCCTTCCTGAAAGAGTCGTCGACAATAAATTGTTACCCAGGTTCATGGTCCTGTAACTGTTTATTTTGGTTTCCGAGCTTGGTGAAACTTTGGGCAAAGTGTGGACTTGTCTCTGTTAGACTGAATTTTAGATTTTGACGTATTGATCATTAACAGGCAGAAATAAAAGTTACTTTTCTACCCTTAATTTCTGAACGCCCTGTGGAAAATTTGAGCGGTAAAATTTGACTTCGTTACGTTTTGTTTAGAAGAGTGACCTTTTCTTAACACGATGTTTTTTAGTTCACGTCATTATCTGCTTTTTAAAAGAAGATACAAATTTTTTAAGAAAGTACTGCAGTTTTTCAATTTTATTCACAATTCTTATTTTATCGAGTAGCATAAACAAATATCCAAAAACTAACAGCCCGTATTGCCACCTCGTGTTCTTACACTTCTACCATGCGATGTGGCATGCTTTCAATGCAACAAAGGCTATTAATTCTTGGATACTTATTTATACAACTCGATTACATAATGTGATGAATTGTGAATAAAATTGAAAAACCGCAATCATTTCTTTAAAAATTTGTATCTTCTATTACCAAGCAGTTAATGACGTGAAACAAAAACCGTTGTGTTAAGAAAAGGTGACACTTCAAAACAAAACCTAACGAAGCTAAATTGTACGGCTCAATTTTCCCACAGGGCGTTAAGAAATTAAAGGGAAAAAAGCAATTATTGTCACTGTATTGGCAAAAGATCGGAGAAGAATTAAAAAAAGTTACAGGACTGTAAACACAGAGGACCGTATTATTAACTACCGCCTGGGGACGGTCGGATATAGGGTCAAAACGTCACTCAACTCACGTCGTTTTTAACATCAAGCACCGAAAACGTGTTGCTGATAACGATGACGCCGAGATCGAGCAGGAGCGCCTCCATACTCTGGCTGCTGACCGGTATCAATATTTGTGGGGCCCTCAATCTGATGTTCAGTGCGATTTTCGTCGCTTTCTGATACATCTCCATGCCCGTTTCTTTCGCTCGCTGAGCCGCCGCCTCGGAAGCGTCGGCGATCGCTTGCTGAGCCGCTTGGAATTGATTCAGGAAATTCTAAAACAAAAACAAAAAACAACGATAGGTGACGTAACGATCTCGCTCGTTCACCCACTGACTCACCAACAGATTGGTGACGAACCAATTCACGTATACGACTTTGGCGCCGGCCAATTTGACGTTGACATCGATGTCCGGCAGTCGAGATTCTTGCTCCAAATTGTTGAGTACTATTTGGGCGACGATGGCGTTCGCGCCGCTTTCCGTGGTGACGATCTAAAATAGGATTAACGAAGTTAAATTATATCGACTATACAGGGTGTCCCCGATAAGAATAGCACATACAGAAATGATCAAAGTAGACAAAAGTTGCGCGTCAGTGAGTTCTTCGAAATACAGGGTGATTCACGACGAGCGTGCATTAGAACTTTATGGAGAACTACTGAATATATGTTCCTGAAACTTTGGGGATTTGGGTTTATCGATATGCTCTCTTTAACTAAAATATTGACATGTTTCTGTCATTTCCGGTTATACCGGAAGCAGCTGCCAACTCTCGTTTTTTAAATACAACATGGTAATTTTTATTACATTTTGCGATTAAGCATTAAATACTAAGCACATTTTACAGAAAATGTTTTTGTCAGACTCTATTAGTTTTTGAGATATCTGGACTTTTTGTAATTATTTGGCAAATGCATGGCGATGAAATAATCAATATAATTTTTTTACCTTAGCGCTTGGACTAAAATTTTTTTCTCACCGAATAGCCAGAAGATCATCAAGTCTCGAAAACATTTCAAATTCGGCATAAAATGTACAGGGTGGTCACAATTCAAGCCTCATTGTGAAAGAATTCAATCATTAAAAACTTTCTTATTTTAAATGGAACACCCTGTATATTTTTATTTAATTTGATTGCAAATTAGTTGTTCTTTATAAATAGTATTTACTATCCTATACCTATATCAAAGCGTTTTCTCAAAAAATCCAATTTTATTCAGAAAATACTATTTGTTCAAGTGTGCTATGAAAACAATTGTACTTAGGGGCTGTATACTGATGTCTATACGGAGGAAAAGTGATTGATTGCTTGAAAATACAATATTCCAAAGTGTTTCTTAATAATTTATAAATAAAATGCAGTTGATTGTTTTAAATTTAATGGTTTAAATATTATTTTTTTAAAAATAGCAAGGAAACAACGTTTATAAACTTTAAATTCTTTAATTAAAAATGTGTTTGAAAATTATACCTGATATCTTTTGATTATATTTTTAAAATATGTTCGAAATGATTGCCATTTACTTCCAAGCATTTATGTATTCTTTTCATCATGATATTTCTTGTAGCATTCCTAATTTCTTGTGAGAGATTGAAATGCTGCCTTCACTCTTTCAATTAGATTTTCCTTCATGGTGATGGGACGCGCGTAAAATTTATCTTTAATGGTTCCCCAGATGAAAAGTCCAGTGGAGTTAAGTCTGGCCAACGAGCTGGCCAGTGGAAGGGACCTTGGTTTGCGATCCACTGGTCATAAAAAAAGTCTGTTTAGGGCAGTCTTAACAACTTGGGCGTTGTGTGCTGGAGCCCCATCGTTTTGATACCAATGACTTTTCCTCCGTATGGACATCAGTATACAGCCCCTAAGTACAATTGTTTTCATAGCACACTTGAACAAATAGTATTTTAGGAATAAAATTGGATTTTTTGAGAAAACGCTTTGATATAGGTATAGGACAGTAAATACTATTTATAAAGAACAACTAATTTGCCATCAAATTAAATAAAAATATACAGGGTGTTCCATTTAAAATAAGAAAGTTTTTAATGGTTGAATTCTTTCACAATGAGGCTTGAATTGTGACCACCCTGTACATTTTATGCCGAATTTGAAATGTTTTTGAGACGTGATGATCTTCTAGCTATTCGGTGAGAAAAACATTTTAGTCCAAGCGCTAAGGTAAAAAAATTATATGGATTATTTCATCGTCATGCATTTGCCAAATAATTACAAAAAGTCCAGATATCTCAAAAACTAATAGAGTCTGACAAAAACATTTTCTATAAAATGTGCTTAGTATTTAATGCTTAATCGAAAAATGTAATAAAAATTACGATGTTGTATTTAAAAAACGAAAGTTGGCAGCTACTTCCGGTATAACCGGAAATGACAGAAATATGTCAATATTTTAGATAAAGAGAGCATATCGATAAACCCAAATCCCCAAAGTTTCAGAAACATATATTCAGTAGTTCTCCATAAAGTTCTAATGCACGCTCGTCGTGAATCACCCTGTATAATAATAATAATAATAATCTTTATTTAATTCCCAATGAGGTATTTTAGTCCATTACAGGGAATATTGTAACATTGAACATGAATAAGTAATTAATCAATATAAAAATTCAAAATTAAAATTATTATAAATTGTTTTTTTTTTAAAGTAATTTGTATATTTTCCAGAAAAAAATTCTTTGCATTTTCGGGTGTAATACGCTCATTTCTGTATGTCTGATGGTTAACGAGATCGCAGTCGAGTACGGGCATTTATGCGAGACACCCTGTAGTAAAGTTTACGTTATACTGTTGGTCAATAAATGGGTGCAGGGTCGGGTTTTCCAATAAGAGGTGTTATTTTGAATAGCCCGCTATTTCGGTAGATGTCACTTTTGGAGCTGCAATTTTTTTGTCATTTGACAAGTAGAAACTACGCCATTAATAAAAATGGAACGATACACGCTTCAACAACGCATTGAAATTATTCAAATTCACTATAAAAATGGTGGAAATTTGGCAGAGACGGTTCGTAAAACTCGAACATATTTGGGTCGTCGTGAAGCACCTTGTCGGACCGCAATACAGACGTTGGTGGAAAAATTCGAGCTGTTGGGACAAGTTAGTGATGTGAAGAATAAAACCCGTGCACGTCGCTCAAAAACAGCCGAGAATATTGCTGCTGTAGCCGAAAATGTTGAAGAAAACCCAGGTTTGTCCATTCCTCGTCGTTCTTTGGAATTAAACATTCCACAAACATCATTACACCGTATTTTGCATAAAGATTTGGGTCTTAAGGCTTATAAAGTTCAGTTAACACAAGAACTCAAGCCGGCCGATCATCAACAACAGTCTTTGCCGATTGGGTCCTTGAAATGCATGAAAATGATCCGGAATTCCATCGAAAAATCATCTGGACTGATGAGGCCCATTTCCACCTCGGTGGCTTCGTCAACAAACAAAATTGTCGCATCTGGGGCTCGGAAAACCCAAGAGTTATTGTTGAAAAGCCTCTCTATCCTCAACGTGTGACTGTTTGGTGCGGTTTATGGTTCGACGGGGTCATTGGACCTTACTTTTTCGAAAATGAGGCTGGAGCACCAGTTACGGTGAATGGATTGCGCTATCCAGAGATGATTAATGATTTTTTATGGCCGGTATTGGATGGTATTGATCTGGACAACGTTTACTTTCAACAAGACGGCGCTACGTGCCACACAAGCAACGAAACCATTGATCTTTTACGGGAAAAGTTTCCGGACCGTGTTATCTCTCGAAGAGGTGATCACAATTGGCCACCGACCCTTGCGACTTCTTCCTTTGGGGCCACGTGAAAGAGAAGGGCTACGCCAACAGCTCAGCGTCGATTCAATACCTCAAAGATGGAATTCGTGAGGCTATGGAGGACTTACGGCAGCCACTTTGAGACTTGGTTATGGAAAATTTCATGAAAAGGATATGGTCCTGTAGGCGTGGTCGTGGTGGTCATTTGGCAGATGTTATTTTCCATTATTAACGGCATACCTTCCTCTGTATAATGAAATAAACATCCGATCATTTATCTCAAAAAATGGCAGTTTCCTTTCAATATCAAAATAACACCTCTTATTGGAGAACCCAATTGAATTAAAGAGACTAATCCTTATGGTCAGAAGGATAATTAGGATTTTATGGCAGTCAAAAGATCAACGGTATAATGTAAACTTTCATATACATGATTTTTGAATAGTGAGAAATTTATATTGCTTACTAAATTATGCTTGGTCTCCGGGTTCAAATCCAACACGGCCAACTCATGCAACTTCGCCACGACTTGCGTGTAAGTGTCCTTGACGGATATATCGGCGTCGAGGCCTCTTATAGCGAACGACGTGATTTCTAGGCTGAAAAAATGCACCGTTTACCGAAAAAAATTAATAATAACGTAACGTAAAATTTCGCCTAAATTTAAAAGTTAATATTTTCTGAACCAGATATGACCTCGATCTCCGGTTTTTAATGGTTGATAGATTTGTCCCTTGGGAAACAATTGCCAAAGTTGGATTGTCTTAAACTGTCAGAAAATTTTATATACAGGGTGTTAAAGAGGACGATGATTTTTGCTCCAATTTCAATAGCATGTAACTTTCACAGTAATATTTTTAAATTTTATCACTGTACGTCAATTGAATCACTGGTTCATAGCAAAGAAAGTAATCTGTCAAATTTTTGATATCTGCTATATTTTAAGAGATACCGATTTTTTTGAAAAACTTTGCTTTTTTTCAACTTTTTGTTAGCTAGATCCCACTGTGCGTTGTATCGTGCAAACTTTGCAAGTGATTATTATACCTTATGAAAAGCTTGTTTATGTCCAGTAACAACAATTGTACCTACATGTTGTGATGTGCAGTGGCGTACTACTAGATTAGACAAGTTTTTCCTTATTTTTTAGTTTTTCATATCGCGCTACAGGTATATTATACAGTTTCTACAAAATTTTAAAAAAGATTTTTTTTATTTAATTGTTTGAAAAAATTTATTTATTAATTTCTAACTTTCTAACACGACACTATTCCTAAAATTAAACTTACATTGAAAGGCACTTTAATATTAAATATCACTAGCTGCCGTCAAACCAAACCACGTCCATCCGAGTGTATTAATTTGAATCGAGATTATCACGAAAAAAAAACAATATCAAGTCACCCATGCTAATGCGTTTAGCAACAAAGCTAACCATGTGTTAGAAAGTTAGAAATTAATAAATAAATTTTTTCAAACAATTAAATAAAAAAAAATCTTTTTTAAAATTTTGTAGAAACTGTATAATATACCTGTAGCGCGATATGAAAAACTAAAAAATAAGGAAAAACTTGCCTAATATAGGGACGAGTACTTTCCAATACAAAAAAATTGTGAGACACTCATAAAGCATAGACATATAAGTGATTATAAGTACGCCACTGCACATCACAACATTTAGGTACAATTGTTGTTACTGAACATAAACAAGCTTTTCATAAGGTATAATAATCACTTGCAAAGTTTGCACGATACAACGCACAGTGGGATCTAGCTAACAAAAAGTTGAAAAAAGCAAAGTTTTTCAAAAAAATCGGTATCTCTTAAAATATAGCAGATATCAAAAATTTGCCAGATTACTTTCTTTGCTATGAACCAGTGATTTAATTGACGTATAGTGATAAAATTTAAAAGTATTATTGTGAAAGTTATATGCTATTGAAATTGGAGCAAAAATCATTGTCCTCTTTAACACCCTGTATATAAAATTTTCTGACAGTTTAAGACAATCCCACTTTGGCAATTGTTTCCTAAGGGACAAATCTATCAACCATTAAAAACCGGAGATCGATGTCACATCTGGTTCAAAAAATATTAACTTTTAAATTTAGGCGAAATTTTTCTTGCTCGAAAGCAAATGGCCAGCAGTTTATAAAGGTATGGTTGCGGTAGAACTGCTGGCAGTAACGTCTGGCAGTCACGACCAGCCGTTAACTGTCGAGTGTTCTCCCTGCAACTGCTGGAAGCCACCGATAGTCGTATTTCTAAAATTTTACAATCCTTATCTTGACGGTTCTACAACGTGTCCAGGATAAGGAGGGCCAGTACAGGGATCTCGGAAACCGTAAGAGATACGAAGTCGGTTAAATGGAGGTAAAGTTGCGCATTTACGTGCCTAATAATATGCCGTTTAGAATGTTTTAAAATTCCGAGTAGTTCCGGAGATATCAGGAAAAAAGCGAAATTCTGAAAAATCGTTTTATCGTTTTCCTGGGTTTTTTGAGCTCGAATTCTAAAGTAAATTGCACTTTTGCATTGCCACTTTTTCCGCTCTATCTAACGGCGTTAATTGTTTTGTAATCCGACGAGTCGTCTTCGAAGGGTCATTATCAACTTTCTTTTTTTAAATACGGTCCTGTTTTTCGGACATTGGAATTTGAAAGCTTTTTTCCTCCGAATGCAACGATGTATGACACATTGTGGTTTAATGACGTTTCGAGGATTTTTTGAACAACATCAGAAAATTTTGGGATACGGGCCTGTATTTAATTTTATAAATAATATCTCATAAGTAAGCTCTAAACTTTTACTTATGTTGGACTAGTTCAATAAATAACAAATAATTTAATAATAAACCACAAATAAGTGAACAAAATACAGAAACATTATTTCAAACTTCTGTTGATTCGGGATTTAAAAGAAAAGTAAGCGTTTGAAACAAAAAAAATTAAGATGGTGACGCGTGATTTGTTTCACTTGACATTCCCATTGTGATCGTTTGAAGGCGTTTTAAGAGGTTTTCTATTTTCCAGAAAATATAGAACATAAATGCTGAAAAGCTTGATATCGCATGTTTTATTTTATCTCAAAAAAACTGTTATGTGGCAGTTAGAAGATGTTATTTGTGCTTAGAGAATAACGGAAATCATTTTGAACACCTGATTATGTAGTTCCTTACTTTTTTCGTTGTTTGTTTTATTACTGTTTTGGAATGATTTTTGTTCACTTATTTGTGGTTTATTATTAAATTATTTGTTATTTATTGAACTATTCCAGCATAAGTAAAAATTTAGAGCTTACTTATGAGATATTATTTATAAAATTAGGAGAAATACAGGACTGTATCCCTGATGTTGTACAAAGAACCCTCGAAACATCATTAAACCACAATGTGTCATACATCGTTGCATTCGGAAGAAAAAAAGCTCTCAAATTCCAATATCAGGAAAACAGGACCGTATTTAAAAAAAGAAAGTTGATAATGGCCCTTCGAAGACGACTCGTCGGACTACAAAACAATGAACGCTGTTAGATAGAGCGGAAAAAGTGGCAATGTAAAGGTGCAATTTACTTTAGAATTCGATCTCGAAAAAAACACAGGAAAACAATAAAACGCTTTTCCAGAATTTCGTTTTTTCCGGATATCTCCGGAACTACTCGGAATATTAAAACTTTCTAAACGGCATATTATTAGGCACGTAAATGCGGAACTTCGTATCTCTTACGGTTTCCGAGATCCCTGTACTGGCCCTCCTTATCAGCAGTTCTACCGAAACCATACAGTCATTAATGGATTAATATTGCCAACTTTAGAAACATCTGTTCATCGCGTACAAGAACAAACCCTCTCTCACCAGAAAAACGAACAAACCCAAACTATCTGATACGAGTCGAGATCGAATGTTTCATGTACAAAAGACATACGTCCATTTCAAAACGAATGTTCTTTATGAAAAAAAGTTGGTCTATGATTAATCAGACAAATACAGACGTCATATAATGTTGTTTCTTACGCATCAGACGCCATTTTAATCTGCACTTCCTTTATTTCGGCCTTTATTTTAAACTTTATGGTTTCGACGACTACCATTTCCTTCTTCTTTTTCTTCGGCGGTTGCTTGGCCAATAGCGGCGCCGCCGCTTTGGCCGACACCACGGCTTTTTCACCTATCGTCGATAGCCTTGCCTTTATCGGCGCTTCTAGAACAATTATAATAAAATATATTAAAGGGCCCGAGTAATAATGGGGCGATATTCTCGGAAACAACATTATTTTTCAAGTCAAAAAAAGCAAAACAACTATATTTACCACGCCTAGCGATCACGGCCTCCTTCTTATCGGCAACGATCTCCCCAATGGTATCCTGCAGAGTCTGAGCAAAGGCCATCAAAGACAACAGCCCCTCCTGATGCAATACGATGTTGACGACGCTAAAATTGACGCCCAGCGTCGTTTCGCACGAACGGTAAACGGAATGTAGGTCGGGTGACCTCGGATCGACCTGTCAACAGAAAATAATACAGAGTGTTATGGAAATGACGTATTATATTTAAATGGGTGACTCCTGGGGTGCCCCAGAGAAGCGCTACATATTTCTTTTTTAAATCGAACGTTTAAAAAATGGGGTAATTCACCCCTAAACCCACCCGGTTATTCCTCGGCACATTCATATATGAACATATTACATTGCCCAGCTGATTAATCAACAGATGTTCAAGCACAATGTTGCCAAAATGTTTAAAAGTGTAAAACTTTAGTTTCTTATAAAAATAAATATTTAGCTTACTTAGAAAGTAAATCCAGGACGCGATTAAAGCATCCAGGGCACAAGACACTTTCAGTTCTCTTTTCTATGGGAAAAACTTTATGCTCATCGCGTGTCCTGATGATAGTGTGGGAGTGCATAATAAGCTTATCACTAAACCCCCACACTAACGCATAATTAGACTTTACAATAAGACACATAGAACAAGGGCACTTAATCATTTCGCAATAGAAATAATAAAAACGCTATTTCTATGGGCCATTAACCCTTTACTAAAGATAAAATGAAACAATTATGTTAACAATTGACCTTCGGACCAGTCGAACTTTCTTTCCGAGAACTCTCCGCTAGTAGAGCCAGCGCGGTTGCCATTTCCGAGACTATAATTATACAGGAAAGCAATATTATAGAAGGAAACTCAAACAATTTATGATAGTCGCTTATAAAACATCGAAAGTGGCAACGCTGTATTTTTAAATATTAGCCCGCTTGTCCATAATCAGCTGTTTAAAGAAGCCGGCCGATATCGATCGAGAGAACCAACGTGTTATTTATTTTTAAAATTTTTAGATGTTAAATGCATTATTTCCCAGACAATCAGGGCGTATTGTTGTCTACACAGTAGCACTTTAAAATACTAATTCAGACTGAACGGTACTTAGATGTGTTGTGACGCGAAAACTAATGTGATTTTGTGATGTGAGTACTTGGTGTATTTTATAAATTAAGTTGGTTTTAAATAAGTCCGAAAAGGTAAATAAAATGAATTTTTTTTCTAAAGGGTAAGTGGAATTTATAAACTTTTAAGTTGTCCAGATCCGACGGGTGTCGTTCGAATTGAACAAATGAGAACATACCTGACCATTTATAAACTCCGCGGCGGTTCGTTCGAGTCAGTTCAAGTTTATAAATCAGAGATTGTTTCCCAGCGAACTGAACGTAAAAGTTTATAATAATGTACCCTGAAAAATAAACAACTTGAAATCTGTTAAACGGTTATTGACTTTCTAAAGAGTTTACCCTGAAGATATGACAACACTGTTCAAGATTCACTGCCATATGCTTCCGAACAGGGGCACCACGTGGTAATTTTTGGTTTGACATAAGGTCATGTACAGGGCATATTAAATTAAAGCGCCATTTTTGGATATTTTTCTTCAATTTGTTTTCATCTCGGGAATTGACGATTTAAATACACCTGTACATACAGGGTGTTGAATTTCTTTTAAATAGTAATTTTTTAATATCTATTTTTTCTTCATAATATAACCTAACCCCCCCTCAATTTACTTTGCGCCTTACCTGCGAATAACTGACTTTAAATAGACAATGTTCCCGATCCTTTATACTACATTCCGTCGGTGTGCTGATGATATCGATAATTCTCCCGTTCCTATTTTGGGTGATTCCCAGACCGCCCAGTTCCAGTTTGACGGTCGTATCGAAGGTACGTTGAAGCAACTTGGCTTCCAGGGCGAACACCTTTACGATGGCCAGCTCGTTGATAACGGACGACAAGTCGGCCTGTTGGTTTATGGTAAAGGTCATTTCTGAAAAACAAACGGAATAAATAGGTTGCATTAGAAAGGAGCTGGAGGGAGATATTCCTGGATTTATTGATAAAATTACACGGGCCTTATTCAATTAGAATAGTAATACCTGAAAGAAGTACCGTCACGTCCATAAGCTCGAACTGGGTGAATTCTATTCGATCCGTATCCCTCAACAGAGCCGGCTGTCTTTTCGGATCCGTTTGCCATAATGACAAACTGGTCGTGGAACCGGCCATTTTACTTCTCTGAAATCAAAGGGACGGATACAACTTCGATTAAATGGGGGAAAAAGTATCGCGATCAAAGCACGAACGATATGCCGCACGAAAAGTTTTGGTAAGATTTTTAAATTTTGAGTTATTTAAAAAAAAAACTGAAATTTTCAATTTTTAATTTTCGAGCAAAACTGAAAAAGCACCTTTTAGTGAACAGATTACATAACAAATTTTTTATACGACGCACAGAGGTTCCGATAGCTAATCTGACTTGACAAAAAACACAATAACAAAAAATCTGTGATTCTCTGTATCCCATTTTAGACTCGGTCTTGATTTACCTTCTGAACTGCGGTCTGTGTACGTGTAAAATTTTATTGAGCGAACTAGTGAGTTTGGCAGAATAAATTACAGGTATTTAGCTTGATTTTAATATGTTTTATACGCATAAAATTATTATTGGTTTCTTCTTTGGTTGATAATATTTATATGGAGCCAAATTTTTCCAAATGTTCATTTTCTAAAGGCCGTATTAGACTAGGCAATTTTTTCTCTTGCGCCGGCAATTATAATGGCACGTATTCATGCGCAGTAAACCGTTTTCGATCAGCTGGAGCATTGTCAACGGTCAGAACAGCAGTGGGTACTGTCGAAATTCCTAAAATACCGCCAGAATTAGAGATGGGCAAACCTGTTCGTTTTGATTGCCAGTTAAAGCAGCTACTGCTATTTACAAGTAGGAGGTGCAAAAAGTTGCTGAATTAGCAGTCCATAAGTTCAATAAAGAATGTAAACTGCTAATTTAAGTACCAGTGGGTTTAAAAGGCCATTACCTGTTCATACCTGGTTCGGCCAAATAATAAACAGTTAAAAATAACAGAATAATCCATGTCTACCCAATTGCGCCGGCAAGGGCAATTAAAATGGCGCCTGCCCCATTTCTGGTAATGACAGACAGCTGATCGGGAACAGTGTACTGCGCATGAATCCGTGTCATTTTAATTGTCAGAAGAGTAGAATTTCTGATTGTAGTACGGGGAACGGTGTACTGCGCCTGAATCCTTGAATTATAATTGCCATTGCTGGCGCCATAAAAATTCCCAAGTGTAATACGGCCTTAATGGAAATAGCAGGCTCGCAATTGCAAAGGCCGTCGAAGGCCGTTATAAAATTATATTCAGCTTTCAGTTTACCTCTTTGAGTGTTTAATTTTAAATTTTTTATAACCATGTTTAACCATTTTTTTTTTAAATAATTTTTTCAGTGATGGAAGACGGAATTCCAAGACTAGAATTGTTTGAGGTTTGGCGAAACTCACCTTTCACATTTCAAGAATATGAGAATGTGTTTATGATTATATAATGACTAGTACGAGAAAAAAGTGTTGAATTTTGTAAAAAAACTTAGGGAGCGGTGGTCTAACTCTCATTATACAGGGTGTCCGGGAACATGTGGGAAATCTCCCGGATATGAAGAAAACACGTGAAAAGAATACTATAGGTTCATATAAACTTCTTTCGTATCGGCCTCCTCTTCGGAGATATGGGCTCCCAAGGAGCACCAATGGAATCAAGTTTTTTACACATAATTATTGAACCACCTGGTATATTTCAATTATTTTTTAATATGATGTATACCAGGTAAGACCCGTCAAATTACTACCCAAGAAACTGTTGTGAATTACTCACAGCTGCAGGGACGGACTAGCTGTAACACTCATGGGCCCATTTTTTTTACGCCCTGTATGATGAGAACTTTGGACAATGTTTTTTACATACCTTTAACTATTGGTTAAAAATTAAGTACTCTTCATTCATGTCGCTAATCCTAACCGTTTTCGAAAAAACGGCATTTCATATACATCATGTATTTGGCGTATTTCAGTAAAAGATACATCTTTGTTCCGATCAAAATTCCGCTTTTTCATATTTAACCCGTGAGAATTTAGGGGACTGGTGTAAATAAAATTACGTTTCTTCGAAAACGGTTAGGATTAGCGACATGAATGAAGAGTACTTAATTTTTAACCAATAGTTAAAGGTATGTAAAAAACATTGTCCAAAGTTCTCATCATACAGGGCGTAAAAAAAATGGGCCCATGAGTGTTACAGCTAGTCCGTCCCTGCAGCTGTGAGTAATTCACAACAGTTTCTTGGGTAGTAATTTGACGGGTCTTACCTGGTATACATCATATTAAAAAATAATTGAAATATACCAGGTGGTTCAATAATTATGTGTAAAAAACTTGATTCCATTGGTGCTCTTTGGGAGCCCATATCTCCGAAGAGGAGGCCGATACGAAAGAAGTTTATATGAACCTATAGTATTCTTTTCACGTGTTTTCTTCATATCCGGGAGATTTCCCACATGTTCCCGGACACCCTGTATATTAAAACAATTTTTAAACAAAAACAGTGATCGGTTAAATGGCAAAATTACTTTTGGTGAAACAGGCCATGCACAAGTGCAGAGTGAACACAGCGACCAAGAAAGAAAAATCGTCGGCCGATCTCAAAAGTTATTTGCTGAAGGCAGCGATAGATCTCGTAAAAGGAAAGTGAAATCTGATGATGAAACGTGAACTTAACGAAACATATAATAGTTAAAATATACATTACAATTATTGGTTGAGAAAATAAAACACAACGAAAACAAAATAGTAATCGTTTTCACTAAAAATTAAGAAAATATACCAATATCAGCCATTTTTATATTTATTTTCCCAAAATCAAAATACAAATAAATTTTGTCAAGTCAGATTCGTTATCGGAACCATTGTGCAACGTTTCGTTTTAATACAATCATCATCAACTTCATTCTTTCTAATACGGCATCGATTTTATAATGTTAAATTTTAAGACCATTCTTTACTCTAAATTCAATGATGTACCACACATTATTGTTTAATTACGTTTCGAGTCCCGTATGCGAAAAGTTTGGGAACCCCCGGTACAGACGATACCTATAAATAACGAAAAACCTACCGCTAGACTGTCGGACGGAGGTGCAGGAACATCATCATCTTCGGGGAACGGTATGCTCGTAATGAGGGACGCTAAGAGTAGCAATCTCGCGTCGGATATCGACACGTCGATGGACGGCAATTCGCAGGTGATCTTTTGTTGGGGCAATCTATAAGCAAAATATACACACTATGTACTGTGAAAAATGTCATAAAAGTACGTAAAGATTGTTTCACGAACAATGGATATAACTTAATGACTGCAGTAAAAGTACCTGGGGCCATCCCATTATTTATGACCGTTTGTTATTATTATGTGGAAAGGACCGGATTGTAATAATTATAATTAAATATAGGCACATCAGGTAGGTTAGGTTGCTTAATTTATATTTAAATATCTTTTTGTGGTAAAATTTGTTAGTTTTTGAGGAATGGTTCGAGAATTGTCTTTTACCAAACATTCCTCAGAATAGCGTGATAGTAATGGACAATGCGAGCTATCACAGTCGCCAATTACATAAAACTCCAAGCTCAAATAATACAAAATTGGAGATTGAGAACTACATGGCGGCGAATGATATACAGGGTGCCCCAAGTAAAGTGGCCTATTAGAAGTATCTCGAGAACTAAATGAGATTTTATTTTGAAAATTTGGCTGTGGCTATAAGAGATGGTTTTCTACGTTTCTAAAATATTTTGGATGATGCGGTGTTGCCGGATCATACCGAAAGTGGTAGCAACTTCGGAATTTTAAATGAATTACCCTATATATTATATTTTTCTTGGAATCTAGGTAAAAATCTAGAACAGTTTTCTGTATAATATCATATACCTATCTTTAACACTTTTTGAATTATAAATAATTTTGTGATTTTTTAACGCCGTATCGTTACCTGAAAAGAAAATCGTATCTTTTTAGCGGTTACAGCTAGAAAGCTGAAAATTTTACAATAGTTTCACAAGACCATCGCAATTTTATAATTTTGAACAGTATTGAATTCGTTTTATACAGGGCGTCTCCATAACAATATTTCTGAGGCAGATGAATTATTGCAAAAATCTTATTTTTTTTAAATGTATTTGATATGTTTTGCTAATAGAGGATCAAATTTTCTATCTAATGATATTATGTGTTCCTATACCTATCTTCAGTATTTTCGGACTTATAGCGAAATTTAAAAATTATCTTATAAAAATATATTTTTTGGTAGTTGGCTGTGGATTCATAGAAACAAAATAATGAAAAATCCATGTGACGTTATGTCTGTGTTGTAAAAAAAAATTGTTAACCAATAAGGAATTTATTAATAAATAAATAAACAAAATGAAAATTACATCAATAAAATAACTAATAACTAAATTGTTTAAAATGCCCTCCGTTCGCTCTTAAACATTCATAAATTGTGGTTATACATGTTCATTTGTCACCTCTTTCATTTCTTTCTCTTCTAGAGACCCCAAAGCTGTTCTTACTCGATTTTCTAAATATTCCCTTGTTGTGACGGGTGTCTTGTATACTATTTCTTTAATCCTACCCCATAGATATAATTCTAGGGGGTAAGATCCGGAGACCTTAGGGCCATTTCCATGGACCGCCTCGGTCAATCAACTTTTAGGGAGTCATAGGAGCTGCATCAGGATGCAGTTCATTAAATTTTCTGCAAGTTCTAGATAAAACTCTACCACACTCCCCATGAATATAAAATAAAAATATCTAAGCTCGGATAATATGAATTAGCCAATTTTATTACAATAACACAGACATAACGTCAAATGGATTTTTCATTATTTTTTTTCAATGAATCCATTCCACAGCCAACCACACTATCAAAAAATATATTTTTATAAGATAATTTTTAAATTTCGCTATAAGTCCGAAAATAGTGAAGATAGGTATAGGAACACATAATATCATTAGATAGAAAATTTGATCCTCTATTAGCAAAACATATCAAATACAGGGTGTCCCATTTAAAAATAAATAAGATTTTTGCAATAATTCATCTGCCTCAGAAATATTGTTATGGAGACGCCCTGTATAAAACGAATTCAATACTGTTCAAAATTATAAAATTGCGATGGTCTTGTGAAACTATTGTAAAATTTTCAGCTTTCTAGCTGTAACCGCTAAAAAGATACGATTTTCTTTTCAGGTAACGATACGGCGTTAAAAAATCACAAAATTATTTATAATTCAAAAAGTGTTAAAGATAGCTATATGATATTATACAGAAAACTGTTCTAGATTTTTACCTAGATTCCAAGAAAAATATAATATATAGGGTAATTCATTTAAAATTCCGAAGTTGCTACCACTTTCGGTATGATCCGGCAACACCGCATCATCCAAAATATTTTAGAAACGTAGAAAACCATCTCTTATAGCCACAGCCAAATTTTCAAAATAAAATCTCATTTAGTTCTCGAGATACTTCTAATAGGCCACTTTACTTGGGGCACCCTGTATATGTTGAAGAAAGTTATAAAAAAAGTGATCTTTTAGAAGTTTTAAAGACATTTTGTATAAAAAAAGTATATGTTTGTGACACATTGGCAGAAGAAATTAGACATACAGTGCTACGGCTCCCACCCTATTATGGCATTTTTAACCCCATAGAGCATATGTGGTGGCACCAGTTAAAATCACTGGTTAGGTCTGAAAATATGTCTCCGACATTAAGTTCTAGTGTTGTAGAATTAATACGAAAATGCTTTAATGATATTCCCCCAGGTAGTTGGAAAAATTCAGTCCGTCACGTAATAACTGTAGAAAATTCGTATATTAGTCTGGATCGTATAATTAATCCAATTATAATTAATTTTGATGAGGATAGCGATAGCGAAACAGAACTATCTATAGAATGACATTATAAATGTAAATAAATATGACCAGTAATATTTTAAAAAAAATGTTATTTCATTTGATTACATTAATATAATCATATCATTACTTGTTTTCCTTAGTCCGTCCCTTCATACTTCACTTGTTTATTGCCAAGCTCTTGTCGACACAATGGGACCGACCCAGGAAATCATTAAGTCGTATCCAAATTGCGTGAAACGTACTGTACGGAAACCAACGGGCAAACAATAATACCTGGGATCATCCGCGATAAGACATTTCGAATAAATCACACTGATGCTCAACGGCCGCAACAGATGCATCTCCGTGCAAGCGGACACCTCGAGGTATTGTTTCCAGTCCTCCTCGTCCTGGGCTACTAACACTTGCAGATCGGTCAGCTCCATCTTGAAGTTGTCGTAGCTGTGCAGTTTCATTTTTTCGAATATCTCCGTCTGAGCCAGACCTTCCTCGTACAGTTTTCGAACCTGAAATGGAAAAGAAACTCATCAGTCTGCTCTACAAGTTCAATAAAAGGTCAGTTTAATTTCTATAAATGTTTCGTGGAAAAATTGTACATAAACAGAAATTCTTGACATTGTTGAGGTAAACTGTAACACTATTTGTACCTCAAGTATAGAAGATCTTTGTCCCGACGAGAACAATTTGACAGTACCCAGATCTATGACGAGAACGTGTCTGCGGTCGTCATACTTCCCCCCATACGGTATAACGATATGGGGAGCATAAAAAACAACGTCCAAGTCCAATCGGGAATGCTGCTCGATGGCGTATTGTAGTCCCGTCGACGTCATCGTTTTGACATCGGTAAGTTTGTTGGTGGCCGCCGCCTGGATTCTAAAAATAAAAAATAACAAAAAGAGGTCTACGATGGCCCCTTTCAGGCACATCTGCAAACGACCGCCGTGGACTTACTGGTCGAGGGAAGTATCCGGTGGTATTTTAAATATATCCAAAATTTTATTGACAGTGACGGCATCGTAAATGATCCTCAGAGGTTTGGCGACGACGTGGACGCTCTGATCGCAACTACAAATGAAAAAAAATATCTATTGAATGCGAGGAATTTGTATTAAAAAGACACTGTTCGACGCAACCTTCTACAATAATTGAAATGTCACGCTTTAACTATGGCAGATGTAGTATATGGTCCTCGTCTTTTAGGTGAGGATGCTCGTCGTATGCAATTAGTACAGAATTGTTGTGTAAGGCTGATAGGTGGTATTAGAAAGTACGATCGTGGTGTTACTGCTAAGTTGCGCGAACTTGAATGGCTAAGAATGGATGAAAGACGGGTGTTGCATGCCCTCACTATATACAGGGTGTCCGGGAACATGTGAGAAATCTCCCGGATATGAAGAAAACACGTGAAAAGAATACTATAGGTTTATATAAACTTCTTTCGTATCGGCCTCCTCTTCGGAGATATGGGCTCCCAAAGAGCACCAATGGAATCAAGTTTTTTACACATAATTATTGAACCACCTGGTATATTTCAATGATTTTTTAATATGATGTATACCAGGTAAGACCCGTCAAATTACTTACAGCTGCAGGGACGGACTAGCTGTAACACTCATGGGCCCATTTTTTTACGCCCTGTATGATGAGAACTTTGGACAATGTTTTTTACATACCTTTAACTATTGGCTAAAAATTCAGTACTCCTCATTCATGTCGCGAATCATAACCGTTTTCGAGAAAACGTTGTTTTATTTACATCATGTATTTGGCGTATCTCGGTAAAAGATACATCTTTGTTCCTATCAAATGTTGAAACTCAAAATTCCGCTTTTTCATATTTAACCCGTGAGAAGTAAGGGGACTCTGTGTAAATAAAATGACGTTTTCTCGAAAACGGTTAGGATTAGCGACATGAATGAAGAGTACTTAATTTTAGCCAATAGTTAAAGGTATATAAAAAACATTGTCCAAAGTTCTCATCATACAGGGCGAAAAAAAAATGGGCCCATGAGTGTTACAGCTAGTCCGTCCCTGCAGCTGTGAGTAATTCACAACAGTTTTTTGGGTAGTAATTTGACGGGTCTTACCTGGTATACATCATATTAAAAAAATCATTGAAATATACCAGGTGGTTCAATAATTATGTGTAAAAAACTTGATTCCATTGGTGCTCTTTGGGAGCCCATATCTCCGAAGAGGAGGCCGATACGAAAGAAGTTTATATGAACCTATAGTATTCTTTTCACGTGTTCTCTTCATATCCGGAAGATTTCCCACATGTTCTCGGACACCCTGTATAATAAAATTATTTGTAAAAAGTGCCCAGACTATCTCTATAACAAAATTAATCTTCGATATGACTCGCATAATTTGGATCTGCGTCATAAACTCATTATTACCCCACCAGTTTATCGTACAAATTATTTCCAAAGATCTTTCTCATTTACAGTGAACATCAATATATCAATGAAGAAACTAGAAGAAATGGGAGTTCGAGGTACAGCATACAACTTAATCAATTCATATCTTACAAATAGAAAGCAGTATGTGTCAGTAAAATAAAAAAAAAGTGAAGTGAAGAAAGCAACAATAGGGGTACCTCAAGGGTCTGTTCTGGGCCCTATTTTATATCTCTTATATGTACATAGTTTATCTAAAGCAAACTTAGGATGTATACATATAGCTTTTGCCGATGATACAGTCCTATTGTTCGAAGACGCAGATCCAAGGGTTCTTGAAGAAAAAGTAAATAAAACCGTAACAGTATACTATAAGTGGTTATTAAAAAATAATTTGAAGATCAACATAAAAAAAACTGTGTTTATGATCTTTAAACATAAAAATTCAATATAAAAATATAAACAAGGAACAAATAAAAATGGTGAACTGCTATAAATATCTAGGACTAAATATAGACGCAGAGTTAAATTTTAAAAACATATGGACCATGTCACCAAGAAATTGGCTTCTGCCTGTGGTGTTATAAGAAAATGTGTGAATTATATACCAAACATAATGAACATGACAATTTATGAGGCTCGCATCTACAATATATGTGTGCTGTTTGGACATTTTCAAACAATGCAATAATACGAAAACTCCAACGATATCAAAATAGAGTTCTTAAATGCTCACATAGACTACCGAGACTATATCCAACCAAACAAATACAGTGAGGACGTAAAGTAAGGAATAAATTCATTATCTCGCAAACTACAATTTAAAAAAAAAATTGCTCGGACCCTTCGATTTTGTTTTTCGAACGCGCATATTCTGACATAAAATGTAGATATACAGGGTGTTGCAAATAAGAGTGACACACACTTTTTTTTCTTAAATAGAACCCACTGTATATTATTGCATGTACGGATTCTTCGGAAAATCCTAAACATTTTTCATGTAGCATGTGCTATACCTTAGCCCAAGCGTTTAGGAGTTATTCTCATTCAAAATTTGAAAATCAGATATTTCGCAATCAATCAAGACTTGCATTGATTCATGCACGCTGAGGAAAACCTGTAGTCAGCATGCGTGAAGCGCAAGAAAAGTCAAGTAGGCTTTGGAGTTATGATGCAAGAACCAAAAGAATCAATGTCAATAGTTACTGTTATTGTCAGTTTTATGTGTATTTTCCTAACGTTTTACTAGTTTTCAAAAGACTAATTTGGTTTTTTCATAACTAAATTAAATTAAAATGCGGCTCACTGAGAAACAGCGCATAGAGGTTTTGATGATGATGGGCTACGGTGATAGGGTTAGAACACAGCAAGAAACTTGTGAGTTATTTAATCAAAAATACCCCAATCGTCCGCCAATATCACAATCAACAGTAAGCAAAATTGAGTACAAGTTTAGGCAATTCGGCCATGTAAGAGATGTCCCTAGATTTGGTCGTCCTCAAGTTGATGAAAATCAACAATTAGAAGTCTTACTGGCAGTTCAAGATAACCAGCATGTGGTGTCTAGGCAGGTAGCAAGTGACGTGGATATTGGAAAAACAACAGTTCTTAAAATACTGCATACAAATAAATACCATCCTTATGAAATGCAAGTTCTCCAAGAACTTTTGGAAAGGGACTTTGAGAGGCGCCTTGAATTTTGTGAGCGTTTACAGGATATGTGTTTCGTAAACAGAAATTTTGTAAAAAATATAATTTTTTCCGATAAATACCCAAAATTATCGATATTGGTCCGATGTAAATCCACACTGGATGAGGGAGAGGGGTCACACACAATTTAATCAAAAGATCAATGTGTGGGCTGGCGTTGTCGATGACATTGTTATAGGGCCTTTCTTTTTTGACGGAAATTTAACAGGCGAGAGATACTTGAGTTTTTTAGAATAAGAACTTGTTCCAGCCCTGGCCACCCTTTTTCCTGAGTTAGAACGTCCCGATTTGCCACATCATAATATCTAGTTGCAACAAGATGGTGCTCCCCCATATTTCGCTGTGGGAGTTCGTACATATTTGGACGATACTTTTTCAAACAGGTGGATTGGAAGAGGTGGTTTTATTGAGTGGCCGCCAAGGTCACCCGATTTAACACCACTCTACTTTTTTTTATGGGGATACCTTAAGGGAAAAGTATTCAAAAGCCAGCCTGCAAATTTAGATGATTTAAAAGATCGCATCCGGCAAGAAATTCGGCAAATTACACCCCAAATGGTTCGAAATGTTCAGCGAGAATTTGTAGATCGGTTAGGCTATTGTCAGTTGACCAACGGAAGACACTTCGAACATTTACTTTAGAAAAATTATTTTTAAGTTCACCTAACTGTTTTTTCGATAAATAAGACATTTTTAAAATAATTTTATTCTTTGTTTTCTCCATGACTTTTTCCACTTTTCAAATTTTGAATGAGAATAACTCCAAAACGCTTGGGCTAAGGTATAGCACATGCTACATGAAAAATGTTTAGGATTTTCCGAAGAATCCGTACATGCAATAATATACAGTGGGTTCTATTTAAGAAAATTTTTTTTTGTGTCACTCTTATTTGCAACACCCTGTATATCTACATTTTATGTCAGAATATGCGCGTTCGAAAAACAAAATCGAAGGGTCCGAGCGATTTTTAAAAAAAATTGTAGTTTGCGAGATAATGAATTTATTCCTTACTTTACGTCCTCACTGTATATAAAAACTATAAACTGATTAATGTTAGCGACATAACAAAGCTAGAAGAATGTAAACTGGTTCATAAAATCCTAAAAAAGCAAATAAAAACTAACATAAGTCCGATAAGAAACAGTGACCTGCATCGACACAACACGAGAGCCCGTGACAACTTCTATGTGCCGAGATCAAGAACAAACATTGATCAAAACAAAATTACTATAAAGATGCTGAAGTCATATAACTCGCTTCCAGTAAACATAAAGAATACTCCAAACGCTACAGTCTTTGCAAAAAAAATAGAACAAATGCTTATACAACAAAGTTCAGTGCAGTTTTAGGATTGAAGACTGAATGCTTTATGCCAAATGATATATTGTTCGCTTTTCCTTGCTGCGAAGGTGATTGATGGTTCTGTATGGGCGTAGAATAGTTAATTAGTTTTCATGTCAGAGCATAATTGTAATATTATTATATAATATATTTATTATTAGGACTTGTTACCAGTCATAAGACATTGTGTACTGTTTTTAGTTCAAAAATAAAGTGTTTTCAAAAATTATACAGTGAGTCCCAGAAGAAATGTCTAAATTCATTTAAAATTCAGCGGTAAGTTTTTCAAAAAACGCTCGTACCCGTCGATTTTGATTTTTGAATTTTTTTTTTTGTGGTAATTTCATGTATAAGCTTAAAAATAAGTTACGACCATCAACTTCATTTTTTCAAATGAAAACATATATTTTTTATTTCATTTTTGAATTTTGCATTGAATTCTAAGCATGTTTCATGTACCATGTCCTATACATAAACTCAACAGTTATTGAAAAAATTAGGATTGAACATATCATTTAGGGAATCCAACGATCTATCAAATCTTCTGGCAATAAGGCATTTTGGGCTCCATAATAAGTAAGAGTGTACTGTCTCACTGTCACTGGTTGGGTTTGGTGATAAAACACGTACTCAAATAGAAACAGTCCAATTATTTAATGAAATCCATCCTGATCGTCCTCCCATATGTCAAAAGATGGTGAGTAGAATAGAGGCTAAGTTTAGAGAATTCGGTCATGTTAGAGATTTGCCTAAATCTGGTCGTCCTACTCGAGATGAAAATGAACAACTTGACGTTTTGCTTTCCTTGGAAGAAAATCCATGTGCTCCCCTGTCGCACATTGGGGCCGATTTACACATGCCGAAATCTGTTGTTCACCGAGTAGTTCAAAAGCACAAATATCACCCATACAAAGTTATTCCAGTGCATGAGTTATTTGAAGATGATTTCGATAGGCGAAGTGAGTTTTGCGGACGCATGCAAAATATGTGCAATCTAGATAATAATTTAGTAAAAAATATTATTTTTTCGGATGAAGCTACGTTCTATTTGAATGGTAATGTGAACAGACAAAATTGTCGATATTGGGCAACAGAAAATCCGCATTGGATGATAGAGGTTCACAGCCAGTACCATAAGAAAATAAATGTTTGGTGTGGAATCGTAGGCGAAAGAGTAATTGGTCCATTTTTCTTTGAACAGTCTTTAACTGGACAAGTATATCTCGAATTTCTCCAACTAGAATTAATTCAAGCATTAGTGGCTTTATTTCCGAATCCATTGGATCCAGACTCCCCTGACGAAGAACTGATATTCCAACAAGATGGTGCTCCTCCGCACTATGCGGCCACTGTGCGCACATATTTGGATGAAACCTTTCCCAATCGGTGGATTGGAAGGAGAGGACCTATCGAAAGGCCTGCTAAATCGCCAGACCTTACTCCGCTGGACTTTTTTTTGTGGGGTTACCTCAAATCAAAAGTATTTGTTAACAGGCCAAACAATATGCAGGAGTTGAAAGAAAGGATCCGAAGAGAAGTGCGTGTCATAACTCCGGAAACGGTTGGAAACGTGAAAAGAGAGTTTATTGATCGTCTTGGATATTGTCAAGCCGTAAATGGCGCACATTTTCAACATTTAATTTGATTTTGTTGTGTTTTTTTTTTTAATAAACAAGTCTTACTTATAGATATGTTCAATCCTAATTTTTTCAATAACTGTTGAGTTTATGTATAGGACATGGTACATGAAACATGCTCAGAATTCAATGCAAAATTCAAAAATGAAATAAAAAATATATGTTTTCATTTGAAAAAATGAAGTTGATGGTCGTAACTTATTTTTGAGCTACCCTGTATACATGAAATTACCACAAAAAAAAAATTAAAAAATCAAAATCGACGGGTACGAGCGTTTTTTGAAAAAACTTACCGCTGAATTTTAAATGAATTTAGACATTTCTTCTGGGACTCACTGTATAATAAAGTCGACTCAGAATTAAAATTGTGTTCAGATTTTAAATTTAGGAGGCTAATTAAAGCCTGGATAGATAGATTCATGTAGTTTGTAGGGATACTCATCCTGATCTCTCTGGTTTAGAATTTAGTGTGTTTTGTAAGGGTGTGAAAGTGTCAAAAATTAGAAATTTATCTATTTGTTTTTTTTCTCTCTCTTTATATAATTCTATTGGGTTCATTTTCTATGTAGGAATCGGTCAGAAGAATATGAATTGAACTAATTTACCATTTTCCTGTTGTTTTATATTTTCTTCTTTATTTTTTTTTGTTTCGTATTCCTTCATTTCGCTTGCTGTATTCTGCATTTTATGCGTATAGTGGGCAGTAAGAGTATATCAACTTATAGGGTCTGTATTGATCTTAACATCTACGTTAAGCTAGGAGGCTCGGCCTCAACTTCGCCATTTGTAATCTTTTACAATTTATTATTATTATGATTAAAATTATTATAAAAACACACATAATGTGATTAAAGGTTTAAAACGATTTAAATCTTTCCTACAATGATTTAACGTTTAAAAAAGATTTAAATATGAAACAGATTTGTTATTTGAATCGTTTCTAACATACAAACCGATCCATTGATTTAAATCCCTTGTGGAATGAAAACTATCTTTGATCTCTGTATACAATTAATTGAATGAATGAATGAATGTATCGCATCAAGCTATACTACAAACTTTCAAATATAATTACAAACAATTTAAGAATAATAACATTTTTACTACATCTGTTTAAAAAAGCAAAGAATAAAAAATACAAAAAAAAAACAAAAACATTATTAATATACAATTTTATACCTCCTATCTGGCGGATTGGTCTCGAACGTTACATCGAGTATAGTTTTAACACACTCGCCGCCTCTGGATTGCGCTGTTATAACGCAAGGCATAAAATCGTCCTGTTTCAAACCCTCCGACACGAAATTGTCGATCGTGACGTGGGCCCTAAAAAAATAAACATTATCTCGTTACGCTACAGCTACAACAGGATGACCTACATATGTAGCCGGCGAAAAATGTATCTTACTTTATGGCTCCCGCCGCTACTCTCGTGTCCAACTTGAGCTTGACGCTGTTCAAGGTCGTAAGCAGCACCCTCTTTACTGTACAAGAGTCGTCGCGCAACTCCACTTCCAACGATCTAAAAAGTAACATATACGGGGTGGTTGATTAGTGTGAGGAAGTCAAATATCTCCGTTGTTGCTAAAAATATCGAAATTTATTAAATGCAAAGGTTCTAGGATAAATAAAAGCGCAGATTTGTAAATATTTTTGGATATACAGGATGCTCCAAAAAAGGGGCATATAAGTAATTTTTTTTAAATAGTACCCCCCCATTTCTTTTTCCTAAATTTTCTCAAAAAACATCATATCAAAAAAATTATTTTAAAATATTACTAATTTAAACTAAAAAAAGAAATTCTTATTTTTTATAAACCTTAGAGGTGTCCGAATAATTTTACTAAAAAAAAGCATCAATATCGTATACGGGGCGTTTCTTACATCGGTACAAATGTAGCAATCTTTAGATAAATATTAATCGATTTTTTCAAATGGACCCCCCTGTATATTATTATGTCAGTTTACAGATAATTTCAACCTCTTTAAATAGGCAATTATAATAAATGCTCTAAAACGTAATGTTCTTTTAATATTTTATGTTTTATTTAAAAATTGTTATGGTTAATATTTTATTTATCTGTTTTTAGGGAAAACAATAATTATGGAGCATAATTATTGTCTACCTTCTACCTCAGCTGATGCCACCGTTAAAGAAAAAAGAAAGGTGAATTTTAATATTAATAAAAAAATTTCTAGATGTTTTATTTCTTTCCGAGTGAGTCGAGATTGATTTCAGTAATACTTTTGTGTGGCGACCTGAATGTAGACGGTTTGGTTAGCTGGGAAAGTAAGAAATATCTGCATGATATTTTTAATAGTTTTGGTCAGAATTCAAGTGCAATTATTGATCATGTAGTGTGTAATAATACAATGTGTTTGTATGTTTTATTCCCTATAATAAATAATAAAAAATGTATTTAAAAAGATAAATGGACTCGTTTCATTTTTAAAATAAACGTAAGTACTATTGTAGTACGGTCCTGGAATGTCATACAAACCTAGGCAAAATAAATAACCAGAAATAAGCAGGCAAGTCATTAATGTCACGTGACACTTGACATATCTTGCGCGAGGGTTCGCTGCAACGACTATATGATGCCCCGTTTCTTTTGGAGCATGCTGTATATCCAAAAATATTTTTAAAATGTGCGCTTTTATTTATCGTAGAACCTTTGTATTTAATAAATTTCGATATTTTTAAGAACAACGGAGATATTCGACTTCCTCGCACTGTACATACAGGGTGTCGATTTGAAAACTACCCACCCTTAATCTAAATCTCTTTTTAAGAATGTTATCATTTATTATTATTAAGATTTAAAGGACCTTTCAAATGATGTGTCGCTCTCCATTTAAGATTACCTCAACAAAAAACTTATGGATTTGTCTACGTAGCTTTCCGGGAACACCGTGTCCGGGGCGTTCTCCTGATAATCTATAGCCTTGTACAGTCTCTTCTTCTCGGACGCCGTCATTTCCTTTTCAAATTGTTTCACTGACGGAAAAATGGCGATAAATAATACAATTCGTTCTCAACGGGACGTAAGAACTTGTTATGGTATAGTATCTCACTTACATAGATTATTTTTGTCAGTCTCCTGTGTACTGGATTGTGAGCTGGACCCCGACCACCAGCCCGCAAACCAACCGACTTTCTGCTCTTTTTCGATTACCGCCAGTTTTTCCGCCTCCAGCTCCATCCTTTGCCTGATTACCACTATACTGGTTAGGTCGAGCTTCGTTTCGCATTGCGTTAGTTGCGTCTTCTCTTCAGCTGTACACTAATACAAAAAAATTGAAATTATCGTCATTTTATTTTAAATTGGATTTAAAATCCTATTTTACCTTATTTTTAAGATTTCTCCTATAAAGCGCCCCGTATTCCCTTCCCATCTTCCTGTGGGCTAACATGCAATGCCAGTTCCAATTATTTTTCCTTCTTTTGACTTCACCCTCTATCACACATGTATAGGCAAATAGCCACCAGTCTTTATAGTGACCTTTGTACGACTTTACTTTGGGCCTGTATTTTCCTACATAATAAAATAAAGAATTAAAACATATCTAGGCAATATTTTTTTTATTTATCTATTAACGTAATCAACATTTTCAAGATGTATACAGTACACTACAAAACATTAAGACTTAACCTAAAATAATCCTTCTAGCAGAGGATTTAAACTTATTCAATGAAGTAACAGTAAGGTCTAGGCCATCATAATACTTATTAACAGTGGTTGAGACCCTATTTATTGGACTGTACAATAAATACCATGTACGGCAGTAAGGGACATGAAGAAAGGAGTGGTTACGAGTTTGATACGTCGGGACGCGAAATGAAAACAGGCTAAGACAGTCAGGGCTTTTGATGATATTGCTTAATACTTTAAAGGCAAAACAAACGTCGTAAAACTCCCTTCTACAAGCAAGTGGATGTAGATTTAGGTAGGACATAGTTTGATCGTTGTTTAAGTTGATACCTGTTTTAAACAAATGAAATCTAGAATATTTTACAAATTTATGCTGAACATTTTCAAGTCTATCAACGTGAATCCGAAAGTATGGTGACCAAACTATGCTAGCAAACTCCAAAATCGATCTGACATGAGAAACACACAACAACCTCAGTGCATTTATATTTGTAAAGTCCTTACATGATCTCTTTATAAATCCCAACATTCTGTTAGCTCTACCAATAATATTCTCAAAATGATGCGAGAATGTTAATTTACTATCAAAGAGAACTCCAAGATCCCTAACCACGGACACCTCCCCAAGAGGAACGCCATTGATAAGATAATGAAAGGGGGCTTTTGTCATTAGCCTACTAAATCTTATAATGTGACACTTTTCAGTATTTAATGACATTCTGTTACGCTTACACCAAAGGAAAAGCTTGTCAATATCATCTTGGAGAGTTGTCATGTCGAGTAGAGATGAAATCTGTCTAAAAAGCTTTAGGTCATCAGCAAACAGCAAGCAACAGGAAGATAGTAGGGGGATAAGGTCATTAATAAACAAGGTAACAATATGAAGGTAACATTGGCAGACTAAGTACTTACTGTAAGGCAATCCCTTTTCCATACGATCCATGGAATCGGCCAGAGCGATTATATCTCTGTACTGGGCCTTGCTTATTCCTATAAAAAGCGTTCCGATATCTAAATTCAGATGGTACATCGGTATGGAATACGGTATAGAGTCGGCGACGGGTTTTTGGTTCATTCTCAGGCGCGCACTGGCTGATATGGGTCCCAGAACTATAAGAGAATGATGAAATTAATGTTTAAAACACTAGGTGGTATAACGCTTTCACTTATATCATGCACTTACTGTAATTATATCCTGCAGGTTTCTTGTCTTTTGAAGCAATGTCCGTTCTCAAACGGACTATTAGATCTTTAGGATTTAGCTTATTGTGCTGTTTGGCATTGCAGTTCCAATATATGGCCAAACCTTCCAATTGAACAATCTGAAAAAAATTTCTTTACATACATACACAACTGAGTTCTAGTAATTTAAAAATATTCTCATTTAACAGCAAATGGGATGGATAAGGATAAGTTTTATGTAAAAAACTACCTTATAAATTTTTGCTACTTCCTCTACTATGGCCTTTCTCCACATAGAATCGGTACTTTCTATTATTAGCTCCGACAAAGTAACACCTACAGCGAATGGCTTGCCTGCATGAGTCACTCCGTCTTCATATCTACAAAATATTAGATTAAAAACCAAAACAAACTTATTATCTAGTTTAGTAAAAAAAAATACTTACCTAATATGTATATTCTTGATGTACACCTGAGCATTTTTGATCACCTGCTGGATAACTTTCTGGACAAAAGTCGGATCGGCCAGGGCTTCGTCTTTCTCTTTTTCAACTTTCTTGGCATTTTCTATCTTATCTATCTCTGCTTGTCTTGCGTCAATCAATCTAAGAACAAAGACTAATCATTTTACAGAAGAAAAGCTTAAGATTTCTATTATTTTCAAATTGTAAGTGTAAAAACCATTTCAAGACAAAATTTTGTAGCCATAATGCCAGTTTCAAATAAAACAAACCTCTTTTCTTCCCTCACTGGGTTATATTCTACTTGCTGATTTGGTTGAGCAAGAAGGTAAACATCTTCTATCTTTATTATAGTCGGTTGGGAATATAGGGCGGTCCATGGCACTTTTAATACCAAGTTACCTACAAAAATATTAGTTTTAATATAATTCAATTAAAATATGGCATATGTGTGCTAATAATTTCAACTGAAATTGATGTCTTGCTCCTACCAACACAGTTAACAAGGACCTATGAATATTTTTCCTATTCCATAGAATTATTTGGCAAAATAGCTATAAATAATAGTAACTAAGTACATGTTGTAATAATATAATACCAAGTTAAACATGTAATTATGATTATGTCCCATTTATTTGTTTGGCTTGCACCCATAAATATTAAGCAATGAATCACTATTTAACAGGTTAATAAAAATAGATCAAACATCATTTAACCTTTAATGGTATAAGTTGGTAATATTTCAAGTTAATTTTTAGAAAACAATTAAATTCTTTTTAACTGATTCAAGAAGAGGAGGTTGGAATATTGTGTATTATTATATAGGGGGATAAAATTTCATAAAAACAAGAGGGACCAATAGTATATTTCCTATATTATCTTATTTATCCTTAATTGATCTCACCAGCTAGTCACTGGCAAACAAAACAAAGATAAACAGGTGTACTTAGGATGGTAATTACAATGTAAACATAAAAATTGTTTACAAAAATATGTATTCTAGAATATACTATAATGAAGTCACATATCCAGCCATCAATTTAAAATTGTGGGAATATTTATTTTACCTACCTATTTTTCCATAAACAGTTTGTATAGGCAAGTCAAGTGAATCCAAAGCTGAGGACTTCAGTACCAAATCTTTTAGATTTACATCACCTGAAAAAAGGGAAATTGATAAATGTGAACCAATTTGAACATGTGTTTTTTCTGGAGCATTTTCTTACCTCCCCAAATTCCAATGTTGAGTTGCTTTCCATCTAAATTTTCCACAAACTCACCCAGAGCACTGTTTAATATTTGGGAGACAACACTTTCAAAAACCATATTGGAGATGAAAGTCTATCGCTCCTCTAATAAAAATTCAGGCGCCCAACGACCTATCCAGACATACCAAATCGTTATTTATTGAATAACAACTCGTAAAAATCGGAAATAAAATTCTATAACATAATATGCTATTTGTAGGCGATGACATCAACTTTTGAAGGTTATTCTTCATTCAACCGCAAAGTAGCACCTAACAGTTTAATTTTAGGTTCGTTCTAATTCGGAAATAATAATTTTTTATAATCGTTATCACTGAAAATTAATCACTAATTTATACGTATCTTTATAAAAGTGGGACTCGTTTTTGACGCTTTCTGTAAACAATTAATCATAATATGGCGGATGCGCTGACAGTAGGTTAAATGAACCACTCGCTAATAAGGGGTTCCGCATCGATAAGTCAATCGAAATAATAATCACTATATCGATGGTTCCCAGCCTTACATTCAATTGTTCAAGACTTAACTAGGCTATTTGCGTCCTATTCTCTCCTATGCAACTTAAGAGAGACAACGATATGTTCTTGCTACACCAGTCTAGAAATGTAATATTGCCGTGTTTACATTGGAAACGTCACCTAGACTTTTCAAATATATTCATATTCTTGCTACGGTGGCTGATTGAAATACCGGTAATTTTGCTCCTGTTCTGGCTTATATCTATATTCTTATCAGTTTTTAAAGATTACGCCTTTGGAAACATATTTGTGAACCACGAGCCTGTCCGATTCACATGTTAATACCCATCTCGCATTTAACTAGATGCTATTCAACATGCGGAAGTGGTTTCTTGTGCTGTTAAGCGTTGTTTCGACTCTCGGGAACAAATTTGAGGAAGAATCTTGTCAGAAATATGCCGGGGGCACCGTGTACCCCCATACGGATTCCATAAAAGGGTCACAGCATAATTTGCAATTTACCAAAGCAGTCAGTAAGTAAAAATGTATTTTTTTCTTATAAAAGTTCCAACCAGTACCAAAAGTTTAATGTCCTAATTAAATTCTTTTAGTTTCAAAACCAGCTCCATTTTGGGAAAGCACAGCCGTTGTTAATGGCGAATTTGTTCAGCTGAAATCCACAGATTTTCTTGGAAAATATCTGGTGTTTTTCTTTTATCCACTGGATTTGTAAGTAATCTATCAATTTGACTGGTAGTATGCATAATATCACTTCAAGACAACTTTAACCAACCCCTGTATTTTAGCACATTTGTCTGTCCAACAGAAATCTTAGCGTTCAGTGACAGAGTAGAAGAGTTCCGGAAAATCAAAGCGGAAGTAGTAGCGTGTTCGGTGGACTCTCACTTTACACATTTGGCCTGGATTAACACGCCTAGGAAAGAAGGTGGTTTAGGAAATGTAAACATCTCCCTCCTTTCCGATTTAAACCACAGTATATCCAAAGACTACGGGGTATTCTTGGATGATTTAGGACATACGTTAAGGTAAAAAGTTCTGCTAAGGGACCAGATTTCGAGAAACAAAGTAACTAAACTGTGATTTTAGAGGGTTGTTCATTATCGATCCAAAAGGAACGGTGAGACAAATCACCATGAATGATCTGCCTGTTGGTAGAAGTGTAGACGAGACTTTAAGACTGGTGCAAGCTTTTCAATATACAGACAAACATGGGGAGGTTTGTCCCGCCGGATGGAAACCTGGACAAGATACTGTAAGTAATATTTTAGATCTCGGAAATCCCATTAATGTTTTTCGTGTGTATTTCACACAAGCTATAGGTATTTGGTATATTTTGTCAGGATAGTAAAGGTTTAAGTATTCTATTTTTGTTTTCAGATTATTCCCGATCCAAAAGAGAAACAGAAGTATTTTAAAAACCACTAATCACATCGACATATTTCTAAAATTGTGCTCTCTGTTAACGCATTTATTAACTTCTTCCTACCTGAACTTACCTTTTTGTACCTAAATACTACATCACATTACGATATCTTAGGAGAGCACCGCCATGTTTAGATGTAAAGAAAGAATACCTCTGTTATAATCTTAATTAGCTAAATAACATGGTACTACATCACATTAAGATATCTTAGGAGACTACCACCATGTTTAGATGTAAATAAAGAATATCTCTGTTATAATCTTAATTAGCTAAATAACATGGTAGGGTATAGGTTCCCCAGTGTTCTTGCTAGTCATTATAATGACTGCATTTTCTTTTTATGTATAAGTTTTTTTATTCAGTCATCATTTAAACTATTCTTGTTAAGACACGTGTAATTTTTTTCCTTAATAAAGAGCTACTTAAATAAATCGAATCGTATTTTTAGTGTTCAGCAATCTGTCCGTCAAATATTCGGCAAACAAGTATTGTTTGTAACGAGAGTTTACAGTTATGTTCCATAATAGGCAGTAATGATTTTAGTAAATAAAGTGACACGCGCTTCCGAATTACCGTTAGACAAAAAAAGGATACAGTCGACACGAGCAACAATTCATTTCAGTCGCACTTCATATTCTTTGAAAAATGAAAGATCGCCTGGCGTATTGTATTTTAATCATTTTCGGCGCGGATACCGTGCTAACGGCATTGGGAAACTTGGACATGGACATATCGAAAAAGTTAGAGGAGAACGGCACCATTTTGTCGAGAAAAAGGCGATATTTAGTGTTTCCAGAGGGTAGTTCTTTTCAAGTAGGTAGGTACAAAGCATAGATATAATAAAAAAATAACGTTTTTTGGGGGCATTTTTTAAACTTTACATCAGCTAACGATTATTTAAAGTTTTCGATTTAACCTATCCATCTGTCGGCATGGGAAATGCGTTCGTGTTTGGCAACACAGCTGCTATGGGCTTCCAGTTGCCATCGACGCCGATTTTTTTGGACAAGAAAAAAATGTCCAAAGAGGAGAAGGAAGAGAAACCCGAAAATAAGACCACGGAAAAGGTTCCGGAAGATTTGGAGCACCAGCACGGTAAGTATCTACGTACACGACTTTTACATATTTTCGCAATTACGACGTTTCATTTAAACTTAATCGGGTCGTCTTCAAGGACTTACTGAACCCCATTATTATTCTGAAATAGATTGGCAACCGCCAATGGCCTTAAACCATATGCACGGAGATTTTCAAGACTCGATCGACTGGCCTGATCCGGACGAAGTTAGTCCAAACATGGACAGTTCCTACGAATCACCGTGGACTAATATTGACAGATCACCTGTCACTTTTTACACAAATCCATTCGGGAGCTATGGTAGACCGGGGTTACCTCAAAAATCGACCGTGGGTGCGGTATCCCCGACATATTCTGGAAATTTGTATAGTCCAACGGCTTTTTGGAATATGGAAAGACCATATGAAAGTAATAGGTAAGCTGTATATTTATATAACATACAATATACACAGGGTCCTCTTTCTTCATTTCGTGCAAAATGAAGTGTTATTATTTTTTAGAAGGGCGTCTCCGATAAGGTATAATAATGGTTTGGGATCATTTAACAGCGGTACAACGTCGTTCAGGAAAACTGTCACCCATCACTTACATCGGAGGAGTAGAAGGGACGTGTATACCAAGATTGAAAAACTTTTTACCGCGTAAGCAATATTTGCGCCGAAAAAAAATCGTATGAAATAGTGGTGTTCTCGCTAGACTGTCTTTGGGTCGAGAATACAGGGCGTTATGGAAATGACTTATTATATTTAAATAGGTGACTCCTTGGGAGTCCTAGAGAAAGTCTACAAACTTTTTTTTTTAAATCGAATATTAAAATACTAAGGTAAAAACCCTTTTTACCCCCATACTGTCGCGCCGTCCCATCTGGATTCACTTAGCAACAATGTGAGTCACTAGAGTATACTAGTGTTGTCAGATCACACCTCGTGTCTCGCCCTTGCTTTAATACTGGCCGCGCGCCCTTCATACTTCAGTATGTTTCGAGACTCGGGAGTGGAACGGCGTCGTGTCGAGGGTTCCACGTGCTTGACGTATACGAATTTTAAACGTTTTGTTAGTTGTATTGCTCGATTTTCTTTTTGTTGTGAAATAATTCATAATAAGAAATGTTGTGATGTGATTTTAAATTTGTGCGATATTATCTACTGTTGGTTCTGTTGAAAAACATACTTTTTGTGTTTTATTTTTTTATGGAATTTAAATATAAAACGGATTATTTTAAAATAAGAGCGAAGGTAAGAGAGTATGTACCTTAAAATTGTAGTTTTCTTTGTCTAAAAATATTGAAAAAGAAGTGATAACGCGCGTCAAAGACGTCTTGTCAAAAACTGAACACGTGCGTTTAGAATTCTGTGTTGCAATATGGCAACATCGCCTATAATGCGCTAACCTCTTTTGAACCTCGAGACTGCCTCAATAAAATATTGATTGCGAAGGGCATCAGGAGCGGCCACGTAAATTTTGAGATTTCATATAAAGTGTATATTTCGCTTAATAATTCAAAGCGCCATTTATGGTTATTTTTCTTCAATTTATTTTCATCTCGGGATTTGCCGGTTTAAATATAATACGTCATTTCCATGACACCCTGTATAATACACTTCCTGGTCTTACCACCCTTCAGGCAAACTATACATATATTTTTTTAGATTGTCAAAAGATGGGAAGGCCTGTATGCTAAAAACCATCTGCCAAGTAAACAAAATTCCCAAAAATAAGGGTTCTATGTGGGAGGAGATTTTGAAGGCGATTTTTAAGTAAGTATCGAAAATTTCTTTTACCCGGCGCAAAAAAAAAGAGTTTTGTTCTTTTTAGGGTCAAACCTCACTACTTGTATCCTGACGAGGACCATTATGACGCCGCTGCGGATCTGAGCCATGACTGTGACAAAATGTACCCCGAATGTGAGGGATACGTATTAGGGAAAATATTCAGAAAAAAATCTAGTCAATAAAAATGAAATGTTAACAGCTGTGTTTGTTTTAAAATTTTTCAACGCCTTTTTTATTGTTCGGGGTTGTTAAAATATTTCTCGATAAATGTACACTGACAAAAATGCATTGACCAATGTCGTGGGTTACAAAATTGGAGCTACCTCAACCCACCTCTCTATGTTGTTCTAACTGAGCCTACGAATGATCACAGATTATTTAAAAACGCTACAGTAATTGAGGTTCATTTGGTTCGCCTCAACCCAGAAAGAGATTTTTATCAACATTTTAAACATATTTGGGATCGCCACACAATTCCTCATCTTGTAACTAGTTTATGAGTTACCTGAATTCAGTTTCTGGGTTGGGAAAGCTTACTAATTGATTATAAGGTGGCGTTTTAACCCGGACGTGCATTATTTTAACTCATTACCATGTGATAATTAATTTGAGTTGGAATAATTCAGGAAACGTGCTCCAAAACCCCATATCGAGGGTAAAACGCAAGATCGTAAGTACACGGAAAGTTCCGAATTCGTGCTCGTGCAGGTTTGGCGCGGTTCATTCCATTGTTATTCGTTAATTTTCCTTCGATCGCGGGTATAGACACCTGTTGGCCGTTGCGCCGTTTGCGGAATTTTTCATCTTTGTTCTCTGTGCGTGAAAATTTGTGTTTTGGTCAGTTGGCGTAAAATGGAGGGACAGAAGAGAGATGCATACAAATTGTTATTATTGGAATGGAGCCTTATTATTTATAAGCAATCGTCATCACTTTGTCCGCATAGTTTCTTAGCCGTAGTATATATGCTCTCCTGTCTATAATTCATTTGATTATTATTTTTTTAAATATACAACAAAAATGTCATATCTTGAAAATCAAAAGGCAATTGAAGTCCACAATATGCAGGTGTTAAATGAAAGAAATATTTTCAGTTCTGATAGTCCACAATTTAGGTACTGGTAGTCCAAAATTTGAAGTCTGGTAGCCCAAAGAGTGAGTTATTCCAGCCACCATCGTAAGCTAGAACAACTTAAATGCCAAGTTTTGATAGCTCGAATCATGAATTAATCTAGCCCGACCAGTAACGCATCACAATTCACATACTGGTAGCTACGGTAGCCCATCAATAATTTAAGACGGTGGGGCGTGAGCTTTCCAACGCATAAAATAACCCATCTTCTGTGCTATAATAACTTATGAATAGCGAGTTGATGAAATGTCTTCGATTTGGTTGCCGTAATTCAGAGGTCTGCGCTGTCCCCTATTAGCAACACGCTTCGGTCTAGGACAACTCATATTTGAGTTATATATATATCAACTCGAAATTTCGTTCAGTGTAACAACTTTTGTGAACCACACCAAACACAAAATATAAATGTCAATAGTTTAATTTCGCCATTTCCGTCTAAAAATGCATTAAAAATAACAGGTATTACTTTCAATTCATTATATTTTATATATATTTTCAATACATTAACTTATCGAGCGTCATAAATCTAGAAAATTGCTGAACGGGATCCACCGGACATTCGGGAAAAATTTGAGCGCAACTTTTATATTCTTTGCCCAATTGTTCAGCCGCGTGGTAGTCATTGTGACTATGCTCCTCTATTTCATCTTCGGTGGAAGAAGGCCTAAAAACGTATAATCATACATTACAGTTTAGTATAGTCTGCAAAAACAGATGCGTACGATACTAATTGAAGGCGGCCATAGTCTGCCGTGTAGATATCGAATAGCGGAGACCCAAGTACCGAGCCTTGTAGTACGCCTTAGTATTTTGGTATTCAATAGCCAGAGAGTTCTTGATTATTGGGACTGGTTTCTACCCAATCAAAAGTGGATACATAACACGTGGCCAGCGATAGTTTTTGGTGAAGGATACTTACGTCAGCACGGTATGTACTATTTCCGCTAATAGCCCCGTTCTTTCTTCCAGAGGTATAGCGGAAACTTCGCAAATTGATTTCAGTAAGCAAGCTCTCCCATCTCCGTAATTATTTCTAGAAGTAGAAAAATGTTACGTTTCGAATATATACAGTTATGTCTAAATTAATATACCTTTCCAGATAATTTTCAATCATTTCGTATATCTTCCATCTGGTAGCGGAGCGTTTTTTCCTCGCAAAATCGATCGAAGGATGGGTATAGTAACTGCTGTTATTCGGTAGTTGGTAGTACGCTTTTATTACCAGTCCCAGGGTTATACTTTGGTATTGCACTTCTACCGGTATACCTATACCAAAAATAACCTAAAAATATATGTTTAAGGGTTTATTTATACAAGGACGCCTGAAAAGCCGTATTTTTCAATTTATAAAAAAAGTACTGGTATCTAGCATAGTTGTTTTGGTAAGACCATTGGCGTAACTAGAATGATTTTGAGGGGGGGGGGGGCTGGCCCCCTAGTCTAGTAGGATTTTAATGGCAAGTGTCACTATGACGTACGGCTTCAACTTCGGAAACTCTGGGGTGGACATATCCCAGTTACGCCTATGGGTAAGACTTATGCAATTCGTACGAATTTAAACTTAATTGTTATTAAATTAATAGAAAAATGTATTCTTACGGCCACCCAGTTGATTCCCTCCTTCCAAACCAACCATCTCTTCTTCCTCGACAAAAAATGCTGGCTTGTATCTCTCAATTTCACTCCGTTGAAATTTTCCAAACTTTGAATCGCTTCGATGATCGCACAAAATATTATCAAAATATACGAAAATTTCATCTCGGTTATATTTAAGTTGACGATTCCGTAAATTTATCCATGTAGTAACTTCTGACTAGTATTTACTATTTACTCAAACGGTGCAGACCCAGAACATAGTTAGAAGTAGGTTATTTACTTGGTAGCGGTTTTTTGACTATTACTTTATGATATACACAGAGTGTTCCTTAATGATGTGCTAATAGTTCCGAGATTCCTTGGGTCAAGAAGCTGCTCCGGTTAAAATTTATTTGTACAGGGTGGTGTTATTTCTTTTTTTCAATCGTTATTTTTGAATATCTCCTTCTTCATATTGTTTTCAATTTTGGTATGTGTTACTAGGATATAAAACCCCATATTTTAGTTAGGAAAGTTACAGTTCGAAATTCAAAGGCAATACTAACAAATACAGGTTTATGCAGTATTGATATTATTTCTATACATCTCTATTAAATTACCACACATTAACATAACTGTATCAATTATCACCCGCCTTAGTACGAAAACTAAACAACTCGAAAAACTAGGCCCACGACCCGATAAGTAAGCATACAAGTTGACCCAGAGATTCCATTTTTTTCATCGAGAAAATGTCAAAAGTGGAATTCGAAAACGTGATAAAATTTAACACTAAATTGATAATTTTAGTGATGGCGCTGTATTTTTTGTTCTGCGTCGAAAGTACCGAGTATTCGCTAAAAAAGAGAGTCAAGAGGAAGGTGTTGTTTACGAAAAGCAGCAAATTTTTCGTAAGTACTTTAATTAATCTTTTATACAGGGTTTGTTCGTTCATTTGATGTTGATTGGGGGGGTGTTTTTAAATAATATTTTTTTAAAGTTTCGATTGAACGGCAAAGACAACGTCCTCAACTACACCACTTTGGTAGCCCACGGATGGGGGTTCCGTATAAACTACGAATTACCGCATACGCTGAGTCAAAGGCTTCATTTTTTTAAAAGAGATATTCACAGCGAAATGGAGAATATAAAGGACCCGTAAGTATAAAGGCTGTCATGCAAATGGTTTATTATTTTTACATGGATGATTCCTCGAGTGTCATACAGTCACATTATACAGGGTGTTATGGAAATGAAGTATTATATTTAAATGGATGACTCCTGGGGTGTCCTAGAGAAGCGTTACATATTTTTTTTTTAAATCGAACGTTTTAAAAGTGGGGTAATTCACCCCTAAACCCTCACACAACTCCTCGGCACATTCATATATGATCATATTACATTGCCAAGCTGGGTAATAAACAGATGTTCAGGCACAATGTTGCCACACTGGTTTAAAAGTGTAAAACTTTAGTTTCTTATAAAAATAAATATTTAGCTTACTTAGAAAGTAAATTCAGGACGCGATTAAGGAATCCAGGGCACAGACACCTTCAGTTCTTTTTTCTATGAGAAAAACTTTATGCTCATCACGTGTCCTGATAGGGTGGGAGTGCATAATAAGCTTACCACTAAACCTCATTCGGCCTCTTATTTCCAATCTCGGAATATAACACAAAGTCGAAAGAAAAAAAAAACACAGTGGAACAGAACAAATTGCAATAAATCACTTAATGAAACACACAGATACCAACGAGTTTCAAATTAGTTTTTTTGAAGATATGCACCTATTATCAGATTACGCGAAAGCACTAAACACCAACGCATAATTACACTTTAAAATAACAATACCGCACACATAGAACAAGAGCACTTAATCATTCCGCAATAGAAATAATAAAAAGGCTAATTTCTATGGCCCATTAACCCTTTACTAAAGATAAAATGAAACAATTATGTTAACAATTGACAGGAACTACCCTGTCAAATAAATGGCCTAGTCCACCACCAAACTTTCGTTCCGAGAACTCTCCGCTAGTAGAGCCAGCGCGGTTGCCATTTCCGAGACTATAATTATACAGGAAAGTATAGAAGGCAATTAGGCAGTTTATGAATATAACCTTATAAAACATCGAAAGTGGCAACGCTGTATGTTTAGATAGACAACAGACACGTGAAGGAACATGTTCAAAGGTTAGTTTCAACATTTTTAGATGTCGAATACCATTGTATGAAAGAATTATATTATTTCCCAGACTACCAGCTGATAAAATCTTATACAATAAGGGCGTATTTTTGTCTACACGATAGCACTTTAAAATACTAATTCAGATTGAATGGTACTTAAATGTGTTCACGAGATGCGCGATGTGACTTTGTTTTGCTGTTTGCGACGGTTTTTGTTCGGTTACCTGGTGTTTTTTTTATAAATTAAGTTGGTTTTAAATAAGGCCGAAAAGGTAAATAAAATTGCATTTTTCTTTTCTAAAGAAAGTGCCATTTTAGTTGTTCAGATCCGACGGATGTCGTTCGAATTGAACAAGTGAGAACATACCTCACCATTATAAACTCCGCGGTGGTTTGTTCGGGTTTGTTCAAGTTTATAAATCAGAGATTGTTTCCCAGTGTATAATGTACCCTGAAAAATAAACAACTTGAAACCTGTCAAACGTTTGTTGATTTTCTAAAGAGTTTACCCTGAAGATATGACAACACTGTTCAGATTCACTGCCATATGTTGCTGTATTTACCTTCCGAACAGGGGCACCACGTGGTAATTTTTGGTTTGACATAAGGTCATGTACAGGGCATATTAAATTAAAGCGCATTTTTGGATCTTTTTCTTCAATTTGTTTTCATCTCAGGAATTGCCGGTTTAAATATAATACGTCATTTCCATAACACCCTGTATAACATACTCTTTTTTTCTTTTAGATTTATATCAAAAATGGTCAATTGCATTTTAACACAAGTGTGCACCATAATGTCGCAACCATTTATGGAACAGAACTGTGGTATATTTTGTGGAATCGGAAAAATTATTGCCAGGTAAAGGCTGATCCCTCAAAAGCACAGAAACCTATACCACGATACCTATGGTCGAATGAACTTACGAAAATTCTAAATCTTTACATGAAATTTTTATCCCACTTCTGAATTTTGAATTAAGATACTGTTTTTTGGTGTTTACACTATAAATCTTCTCGATTTCTCAGTGTCACAGGTCGTGTCTCACTCAATTTTATTTCAAATAAAACCATCAAGTTCGGGAAGTGATCCTTCATTTGCGGACAGTATCCTTTTGAAAATATTTAATATTTTTCTATCTTTCTAGCTCGCAAGGCATCGAGGCGGACTTTTTCAAGACTTTCGGGGAAAAATGTCAACTTTATCGAGAGAGGTGTCCGAAGAGTTTCGAACAGTCATCCATCTTTGGGTTTGGATAGGGCCATATTTCAATACTTATTTATAAATATACGATTGTATTTTAAATGTTCTTTACTCTAAACATTGCGCCAGTTGCAATTCCCTAGCAGTACAAATCCTGCATTTAATTTGGCAAATATTTAATCCTGTCTCACAAAATAAAGATGCTAAACAGTTTTTTAGTTATATATATCAATTCAAACATAATATCTGTTGACATCAACTTTGTGTTTTACTTTTAAACCCATAAATACTAATTATGGATTTTCACCAAGTAACGGCTGACTCAATTAATTATATACAAAATGTCTTTAAAACTTCTAAAAGATCACTTTTTTTATAACTTTCTTCAAAATATATATCATTCGCCGCCATGTAGTTCTGAATCTCCAATTTTGTATTATTTGAGATTGGAGCTTTATGTAATTGGCGACTGTGATAGCTCGCATTGTCCATTACTATCACGCTATTCTGAGGAATGTTTGGTAAAAGACAATTCTTGAACAATTCCTCAAAAACTAACAAATTTTACCACAAAAAGATATTTAAATATAAATTAAGCAACCTAACCTACCTGATGTGCCTATATTTAATTATAATTATTACAATCCGGTCCTTTCCACATAATAATAACAAACGGTCATAAATAATGGGATCGCCCCAGGTACTTTTACTGCAGTCATTAAGTTATATCCGTTTTTCGTGAAACAATCTTTACGTTCATTCTTTTCCCGCCCCAACTGTATAAGCCCAAACGATATATATACTTATGCAAATACAGATATATTTTCATCTAAATTTGAGCACTTTAAACGAACCCCATTAATTCTCTAAATAGATCGACACTTCGCTTGGGCGCCGGCAAAAATAAAATCATAAAATTTAAGAGAAAATCGATGTCTATTTCCTAAATGACAATTTGGTTATGCCGCGTCGAGCGATATCGGGAAATTAGATTAAACAGGTTTACCGTTTTAGATTTCTATATCAATTTTAACAAGATTTGTGTGGTAGGTGCAATTTTCTTAATTAAAAACCGCCTTACGTATTAACATGCCACAGGGAAAGGCGAAATAAAATACACGACTACGTCCGTATTCGAACTGCCATGACTCCGTTCTCATATAGAATTGACCAGGCTTATCAGAGAACTGTGTACGAGATGTAATTTTCACCCACACCTCATTTTTTAAATCCTAAGCGAAGTACTTCAATGTTTGAATTGAATTTAAAAAAAAAATCTCACAATTACGATGTAAGTGACTAACACTAATTCAAGAGAATTTCGACTACACCAGTATTTTGTAGACTTTTCAACTTATCCTACAAAAAAGGAATATTTCCATCTTGCTGGAAAACGGCGCGAGTCCAGCCTATTCCAAAGAAAGATAAGAGAACCCTGCCTAACAACTATCGCCCAGTCGCATTGCTTTCAGTTATATCAAAAGTAATGGAGAAAGCTATTAACCAACATCTTCTAAAGTACCTGGAAGGCTTCAACATTATCAGCGATCATCAATATGGTTTTCAGATCAACTGGAGATCTTCTAGCCTATGTCACCCATATTTGGAACAACGCAATCGAGCATCATGGGGAGTCTCGGGCTGTGGCACTGGATATTTCTAAAGCTTTTGACCGTGTTTGACATGATGGGCTTCTAAGTAAACTGCGATCCTATGGTATGCCCAGTCGATTCTGTGCATGGTTGTCTAGCTCTCTTCAGGACCGCTCTCTGCAAGTGGCGATTGACGGATTTCTCTCAGACACCTTCACCATCAATGCCGGTGTTCCTCAAGGGTCCATATTGTCTCACACTTTCTTCTTACTCTACATTAACGACCTTCTAGTGAAAACTAAAAATCCGATATTTAGTTTTGCTGACGATAGCACACTAATCTCATCTTTCTCTTTGAATGCGCAAACATCGGCTGCCGACGCACATCTTCGCAGACAGCATGAAGTATCACGCCTCAACAAAGACCTGGAAGAAATTTTGGCTTGGGGTGACAGTAACCAAGTCGAATTTAACGCTAAAAAAACCCAGGCAGCAGTTTTCTCTAAAAAGGTTAACATTACAGAACCGGATATAGTCATGGCCCGATACGCAATCCCACTGGCTTCATCTATTAATTTGCTGGGCGTCAATCTGGGAGGAAATATGTCTTGGCATAACCACGTTGTGGCAATCGCCAAGACTGCTTCTCAGAAGCTTGGGGTACTCTTAAAAACCAGAAAGTTGTACACACCTCAACAACTTTTGACACTATACAAAGCCCACAATTTTTCGAGGTCCATGGCGAAATTGGCGAAAAAATGTTAATGTATTAAAGTTTGTTTGTTGTAACTATTATAACTTAAAAACCAATGAAAATCGCATAACGAGTTTTTTTAGATTATTTCCCCTTGCACAGTACAGTCATGTAGTTTGGTCCGTTCATCTCGACTCATCTTGTAAAATAATAATAATAAGGTATTATTATTATATAAATGAGTAAAGGCACATCCTTAAAACAGTCAAAATATCGACTGACGTAGACACTCTCGTCATCCCCCGCAGATGTTCGGACAAATTCGGGACCAACCCCGATTGCGATTCTATAAGGATGCTGCAATGCTAGTTTCAGTAACGTAGGGTTGTTCCCCGAGATCAATTCGAGCGGGGGTGCATTCCCGAGGGATGAATTCGGGATAGAATACGCTCGCTCGGGCGGCATCGTACTCCAACAATGAACTCTAATACGCTTTAATGTGGGAATAAAAAAAATAATTACAGTCTTGTAAAAGGATATGTGATAAATGACGGTTTGAAATTTTTCGGGCGACATACTGGCCTAATAAAGGACAATGTTGTGCGTTAAGGTTAAAAAAAAAACAAAATGACACTGGCGATAGCACTTTGGGTGGGTGTGTGTTTGGATATTTTAGTAAAATTATGTAGTTTCGAGAGTAGTTTTTGGTAAGTGAATTTTTTTTATAACTTGTAAGAAAAGCATAGAGAAACCAGGGTACGTTAGGCACTTATAAACCCTTTTTTAAGTAAAATTATATTTTTTTAAATATGACAAAGAACTGCGTTTTCGAAGTTAGTATAGTTGTTGCAGAATTATACCGTTGACTCTTACTGCCATAAATAAACTACCTGATTAAACCCTATTGTATACGCCTGAACCTCTTCAAAGCTCAATAAATGGGATCAGGGCCGGCTTGAAAATGTATACCACACCACATGATTTATTTTTATAATTTAAAATAAATAAATAGGTATTTTTAGTTTTAGGTACCTATAATAAATGTAAAATAATGATAACAATTAATGATAATTGAAAATAATATAATTTAAAAGTATAACTATTAGGATAACAAGTACAATAAAAATTAATTAAATTCTAAGAAACTATTGATAATTTATTCAAAATTTAACTCTGTATCAATATCTTCATCTAAGCCTAAACTTATAATTAAGGGTGGAACATTTGTAATCATACAATTGTAAGAATTTTCCACCTTAAGTACATGCTGTACACAGTTTTTCCAGCTGTCTGCAGAAATTTTTCTTACTTCGTTTTTAATTAATTCTACTACAGATGCATTTAATGTAGGAGAAATATTATTTCTCCTAATATTGGATTTTAATTGGTGCCATATTAGCTCAATAGGATTGAATATACACTAGTGCGGAGGAAGACGCAACACTGTATGTCTATTTTCTGCTGCAAGTTTGTCACACCCGTATTCCTTATTTATTTTAAAAGCTTTTAATACTTCTAGCAGTTCTCGTTTTTTGTAAGTTTCTTCAAAATATAAATCATTTTCAATCATAACATTTTGAATTTCTGCTTTTATTAGAATTGGGAATGCATTGTCCATTACAATGACGCTATTTTCAGGTATATTTTTAGGGAGTTTATGTTTAAACCAATCTTTAAAAAGTTGTGCGTCGGTATCTTGATGGTAATCTAAAGAAGAATCTGCTATGTTTTTAGCTGAAAGCAACGAACAAACCCGTTCTCTGAACCAGCATTGTGATTCTTTTGCCTTTATTTGATGGTGCCTTGGTTTGACATTTTTTGGAAGAATCATCCCAACCTTTTCTTGGAGTGTCATGGGTATCGAACCATGTTTCGTAAAGGTAAATAATTGGACGATTTTCTTCTCTAAATTGTTTAACAGCTGTTAAATATTTAAGTCTCCATTCCCGTAAACGTTGAGATTCCATTAATGTTTGTCTTTTATCAATGCTTCGGTATTTAAAACCCATTTTACGCAATATTTTCCTAAGGCTTGAAAGGCTACAAGAGATATTTGTTTCGTCTTTAATCAGCCGCCCTTTGAGGGAAATCAAAGTGGGTACAGTTTGTGCCTCATACATTTGGTAAATCTTTCTTCTTAATAAATCCATGTCATTTTCGTCAATGCTTGTAAATGTGCCAGAATCACTCCGATTTTTCCTAGGATTAACAGGTTTAAGTACTATGTCTGTTACCGAAGATAAAGGAGTTTTTGTCAAAGTAGACGTCTCTGCTAAAGCATCCATCGAATTAAAATTTCTACTCAACAACGATCGATACACATTTTTAATTATTAGTTTGGCATCGGTAGATAAATGCTTTTAAAAACGACACTTGAAGATGCCCCCTTATCAGCACAATTCCAAGGACGCCACATTCTACCACTAATAAGCCTAACTAAAAATTACTGGCCGGACAACCACTAAAGATTAAAATTATTAAAAATCACTTTGTATTTATATATGCATCAGGCATAGGTATAAATTGAATTTGTATACCTGGTCCGGCTCTGCTCGAAAAGGTTTTAAAATTTGGGATTTCCTTATTTATTTTATGGCCCAAGGGATGATGAGGTTTTATTGCAGTCAAAAGATCAACGGTATAATTCGGCAAATACTATAGTTAAGACAATAAAAAATTACAGTCCCTTTACCAAAAACAGCATAGATGGTCACCATGAAACGACAAATTCAAAATAAAAATGTATTTTTGCAACAATTGCAACGGGTGGCAAATAAAATGTGCAACATTCAGTAAATAGGCACGTTATGCAATATTTTACCTACCTTCATAAAATAAGTAAACGTATTTGTGTTATTAAAAATGACGAGTGTTCAAAGCATGCGCCATATAAAGGTGATTCTGCTTAACATGTGGTCACTTTCATAGTGTATTTTCCTTTGCATTTGAGCACGTTTGCGCTAGGTGGCGTGGATTTAGTCCTTCCGGTTACTTGCTACTGACGTGAAACATTGCACGCGTCACCAACAGACACACGTAAGTGCAAAAAGTACCTTTATATTATTTTTTACGCATTAAAAGTCAATTATTGCAATTTCCTTATTTGTTAAGAATCCGGAAAAAGTTACTTAAAATCTGTCAACCGAAAAGAACGCCGTCAACGTTAAATATTAAAAGGCCAATAAAACTCTTTACTGAGCTCTCTTCATTCATTCTTGTTGTTATCGATTTGCTCATAATCGAGTATCTGAAATAAATCTGATAAGGAAGAGTGTACTTAAACGGTGCGCTTCGATATGGCAGATTGTAAGTGTCTTTATTAGAAAGAGAGCAAGAAAAAATATTTATTTATACAAGGTGTTGTGAAAAGAATGCTTTGCTTGAAATATACAGGGTGTTCAATTGACAAAAAATAACACCCTGTATAAATATGACAAGTGTTTCTAGCTGGAGATAGGACAAGCGTGCATCTATGCCAGGCCCGACACGTTTTGCAGATTAGTTAATTTTATAAACAGAAATAAAAAACAGGCCCTTCGTCCTTCAACAAGTAACCGAAAAAGGCCGAACTTTCGGAGATTAATTATTTTTTAAGGGATGGAAATGAATTAAACGGCGGAAATGTCAACACTTTGTTGTGCGAAAATAAAAAGTTTGCGGACGAGTTTTAATTGTGCAGAAATATAATTTCGCTTCGCCTTTTCGAGACGCTTGAATTGTTTTTTGTAGATTGCTCAATGGAGTGCCTGCTAGCGGTACTGCTCGTACTAACGATAGGGTCAGTAGGCTTCCTAGACGCAAATCCCGACGCAAAAAGATTATACGACGACCTGTTAAGTAACTACAATCGATTAATTCGACCTGTAGGAAATAATTCGGACAGACTGACCGTCAAAATGGGTTTGAAATTGTCCCAGCTAATCGATGTGGTAAGTTTAATAAATGAAATGGTTATAAGTAAGTAGTGATGCCACCGGATTTTGAAAATGCCGGATGCCGGAACCGATGCCAACATTTTCGGACGGATCCGGAACAAAACATTAATTGTGTTACACATTAGTTATTAATTGTGTCATTTGTTCCAGAGCTTGCGTTTTCTTTTCATCATAGTTTCGTTAAATAAAACAGCTTTACTGTTGTTCTGTACATACAGTGAAACCTTTCATAACGGACACCTCTATTAACCGGACATTTTTTCATAGTCCGGAACTAGGTATATGAAATTCCATGAAAATCAACCTCTCTTGGGCGGCCGCGGACAGGCTGATTTCATACAAAGAGTGCGAAAACCCTCCTTTAAACGGACCAAAAAAATTTTAAAAGAATTTGAGAGACGAATAAGTACGGTGCAAAAACTCTTTTTTGAAGACAGACCGGCAACCAATCGCGTATGCGTGGCAGAGCGAAAGGACTTCGCCGAATGAAAGTATGTGTGATTCCCCGACAGCAGTCCGCCGTTTATTTGTGCGTTGTAAGGTTAAAATCGTAAACAATGGCACAAAAACGTCGCGTTTTGAGTCTGAAAGAGAATATTGATGTTGTGGAAGTTTATACTTTGATAACAATGATTTGGGCGAGTTCATTAACATTGATAGCAATGTGCTATTAGAAGGTGATAGTGACCCCATTCCTACCGATTATGTAGTCCAAACTGAAACCACATCACTATCTGATGACTCTGATGAAGAAGTTGAATGCAGTTATCAAACAAATGTCACCAATTATCAACAAGCCATTAGTATGGCAAAGGAATTATAAGAGTATGCAAAGAATAGAGGTGACTCTACAGCAATGGAATTGTTATCAGACTTGGAATTACATTGTCTACATTGCAAGTATAAAACACAAACACGTCAAACTACGTTATTAGATTATTTTTAGTACTACATCCTAACTAAAACTAGTGTATTTTTGTTATGTTATGTTTATTTGTATATACATAGTAATAATTTTGCATTTACATATTACCACACACATTTAGACGGTCCCGTAGGTGTCCGCCTAAGAGAGGGCTCACTGTAATTTATACAATAATTTTTTAAAATTCAGTTCCGGTACAAATTCCGGACGAACCGGATATTAAAAAAGATGGCCGGATATCGGATTCAGTTCCGGTGGCATCATAAACAAAACGCGCAAAACGCTAGTCTTCCTGTCGAATAACAATAACTTACCTTTTTTAGAATCTAAAAAGTCAAATTATGACGACGAACGTGTGGGTGGAACAGGTAAGAAAGTCCTTATTTTGATTAACCGACCGACCGTTTTCGTGTAGAATTGACCGGGCTAATCCGAAAAATGGAAAAAGTCAGTGGCGTAACATTTTTTTTGTTAAAAATGTCAGAAGAAACGTGAGCAGCGATGCCACTGGTGGAAAAAAAATAACGATTTTAAAAAATCAACAAAATATCAAAAAAAAAAATATGTTCATAAATGAACGTTTCTTCATAAAATGGCCCAAAGAATCACATCAGTCCAGTCATTAAGGAACACCCTGTATATATTAACATTAAAGATGACATAAGTACGCGGCGCGCCTTATAAACTAAAGAGCAGGGATTAATTTAGTTACATCTTTCAGGAATGGAACGATTATAAACTAAAATGGAACCCCGATGACTACGGTGGCGTAGAAACGTTACACGTGCCGTCAGAACATATATGGCTGCCTGATATCGTATTGTATAACAAGTAAGCATTAATACTTTCAAATCGTGCGCTCTTAAAACTTAAGATGAGGATCCCAAACAGATCCTAATTTAGCAATCAGAGCCATCTATGTTGCATCAATTTAATTAAAAAATATGCCGCTTTTTGGCAGGTTAGAAAGAGACGAGAGTCATCCAGCTGATCAATATTTCTTTTCGTGAAGTTTTAGCCGTTAATAATAAAGTTTTTTTAGTTAATTTATTGATATTTAGATTGTCTGACATGTCGATTGGGTATGAACAAGTTTCAGCAAGATCTGTGACAAAAATTTGAAAATCGTTCATATTTGAAATTGTTTGTATTATTCTTATAACATTATATTTTTTAAGAAAAAAACTAAGTATATTTGGCCAAACGTTCGCATAGAATAGTGACTGCTTGGCAACCTGTGATTAAACACAGCAGACGAATAAGCAGGAGATTTAGGCGCGTTCGAAATTGTAACTTTTTATTTTAGAACGTACAAAAAAGCTTTCGAAACTAAAAGTTCGTAGTCGAGCGTTGAAACGTAACTTCTATTTCAGCGCCGACGGCAACTACGAAGTAACAATCATGACCAAAGCGATCCTACACCACACAGGAAAAGTGATCTGGAAACCGCCCGCAATTTATAAATCGTTTTGCGAAATCGACGTCGAATATTTCCCATTCGACGAGCAAACTTGTTTCATGAAGTTCGGAAGTTGGACCTATGACGGATACATGGTAAGCGTTATATTTATTAATATACTATATCACCTTGGCGCACTATTGCATGACATATTTGTCGCTCACGTTTTCTACTAAAATACGTGCAGAAACTAGAAGCGCACCTGGTTGATACCGCTTCGTACGATTTTTTAAAATATAGTATAAACATTAAATGGAATCGAACAGCTTTTTACCGGAGGGTTTTTGCTCTGTGTGCTTATTCGAGACATAATAATAATAAATACATATTTACATACATTGTTTCCAAATACAAAATTCTAACATAAACCCTGTTCTCGCAAATACACAAAAAGTATTCTACAAAATACAGTCAAACTAGGCGAGCTGCTTATCACATCGGGAAGCACATTAAAACGGCGAAGTCCCTCATAAAAAAGAGTTTCTTGTAGACCAACAGATTTCACATAGTGAATGTTGTAATTTCTTGCCGCTCTGATACCATAATTGTTACAGTCATATCTTCTCTCAAGATATGAGTTGAGATAATGAGGCAATTTTCCATTTTATATATTAAAATGAGGTTCGCCCTTCCAACCCACTGCCCGACGTTCAACCACACCACCACTCTCTTAACATAAATTTATTACATGCAAAATCCTCATGACCTTATGTTGCTGTACCTGCAATCTACCAACCTCCTCCCCCGTACATGAAATTAAGAAAGACATACACTAATTAAAATGCGGCAAAATAATTGTTTTATAAATTAATCTTTTGGTCCATTGAGACACACACAGGAAGATATTCGATAAAAAACCGCAATCTTTTTTGCCAACTTTTTACAGAGATAGTCAACATGAGCAGAAAAATTGAGCTGCGGATCTAAAATTACCGCGATATATTTAATTTCACTTACACATGTGATTGGAGTATTATTTATGTACAGGGATAAATTTAAGTCATTAAAAGCCTTACAGTGTGTCTTTGAACCAATTATCATACAATTCGTTTTTGTTGTATTTAATTCTGGCATAACCAGTCATATAAAATGATGAGCTCACTATTAAGAACTATTTCTCGCCAATTCTTACCAGAAACAGAAATTAGGGTGTCATCCGCAAATAAACTGACAAAACATTTTTTTAAAGACTTATAAATGTCATTTATACATATTATAAATAAAAGTGGACCCAGTACACTACCCTGCGGGACACCTAGTCTAGTAATACTATTTCCAGACACTGTATTATCTATTTTTGTGCTTTGGAACCCATCATTTAAATAGCCACTAATCCAGCTAAATGCGCTGGGCTGGGCTAGATAATTAAATGAAGAAAGAACGAAGGCCAAGTCGACAGCAAACAATATTTAACAAACAACACAGTTTCTTTATTAAAGCAGTAAAACTACAAATTTTTAGTTTCAGCAGATATCGTCGAGTTTTATCGCCCATTTTATTCTTTTACGAGTTTATCGGCAACTCCAAAAACAACCAAGTTTTCCGTCTCTATCCTCCCCGATTCCTTGAGGGAGCAAGACACATTCGGGATGTTTTATAGTTTTGTTTTTCTTGTCGAAGTATATTGAGTGAAAGTGGCTTTTGTTATTTATAACTAAAGGGTTTGTGTGAGCTCTATCGTCATTAGTACGAGAATCAATTAAAATAGAAATACTAACAATTGCTTGTTGTTCTTGTAGATCGATCTGCGCCATCTCAAGCAAGTAGAGAACAGCAACAACATCGACGTAGGTATAGACCTCCAAGATTATTACATATCCGTCGAGTGGGATATTATGAAAGTACCGGCGGTCCGCAACGAAAAATATTACTCCTGCTGCGAAGAACCTTATCCCGACATTATCTTTAACATAACCCTAAGAAGAAAAACGCTGTTTTATACGGTAAACTTGATAATTCCTTGTGTGGGGATATCATTCCTCAGCATTTTGGTGTTCTATCTTCCCAGTGATAGTGGTGAGAAGGTGTCGCTGAGTATATCCATCCTGCTGTCGCTGACTGTATTCTTCTTGCTCTTGGTGGAAATTATTCCTCCCACGTCGCTGACGGTCCCCCTTTTGGGAAAGTACCTCCTGTTCACCATGCTGTTATGTACACTGTCCGTCGTGGTAACCATTGCGGTTTTGAACGTGAATTTCAGGTAAACACTTCACGAATCGAGTCGATCGATGATTATTTTGAAATTTATAATTTCTTTTCAGGTCCCCGGTAACTCACAAATTAGCTCCGTGGGTACGCACGGTTTTCATCGACACGCTGCCGCCATATTTATTTATCAAGAGGCCGAAGAAGGAGGGGGAAGACGAAAAAGTCGACTCTATGTTGACCGATGTCATTCAGATGCCCATGACGGAGAAATTTAGGATGTACGAAAAAACTAATTTCGAAAGTTTCGATTTGGGTAAGCGCTAATAATATGTAGGGCTCAATTCATTTAAAAATGCAAGGAAGATGGCGCCATAGACATAATACAGGGTGTTATGGAAATGACGTATTATATTTAAATGGGTGACTCCTGGGGTGTCCTAGAGATAGGGCCGTTTTAAAAGTGGGGTAATTCACCCTTAAACCCACCGTCACTCCTCGGCACATTCATATATGATCATATTACATTGCCAAGCTGTGTAATCAACAGATGTTCAGGCACAATGTTGCCAAACTGTTTAAAAGTGTAAAACTTTAGTTTCTTATAAAAATAAATATTTAGCTTACTTAGAAAGTAAATCCAGAACGCGATTAAGGAATCCAGGGCACAGACACCTTCGGTTCTTTTTTCAATGGGAAAAACTGTATGCTCATCACGTGTCCTGATGATAGTGTGGGAGTGCATAATAAGCTTATCACTAAACCTCATTCGGCCTCTTATTTCCAATCTCGGAATATAACCGGCATAAAGTCGAAAGGAAAAAAACACAGTGAAACAGAACAAATTGCACTAAATCACTTAAAGAAACAACAGACACCCACGAGTTTCAAATTAGTTTTTTTGAAGATATGCACCTATTATCAGATTACACGAAAGCACTAAACACTAACGCATAATTACACTTTAAAATAACACTACCGCACACATAGAACAAGAGCACTTAATAATTTCGCAATAGAAATAATAAAAACGCTCATTTCTATGGGCCATTAACCCTTTACTAAAGATAAAATGAAACAATTATGTTAACAATTGACAGGAACTACTCTTGGAAATAAATGGTCTAGTCCACCTTGGACTTTCTTTCCGAGAACTCTCCGCTACTAGAGCCAGCGCGGTTGCCATTTCCGAGACTATAATTATACAGGAAAGTAATATTATAGAAGGAAATTAGGCAGTTTATGAATATAATCTTATGAAACATCGAAAGTGGCAACGCTGTATTTTTAGATAGACAACAGACACAGGTTCAAAGGTTAGTTTCAACATTTTTAGATGTCGAATACCAATGTATGAAAGAATTATATTATTTACCAGACAACCAGCTGATAAAATCTTATACAATAAGGGCGTATTTTTGTCTACACGATAGCACTTTAAAATACTAATTCAGATTGAATGGTACTTAGATGTGTTCACGAGATGCGCGATGTGACTTTGTTTTGGTGTTTTGTGACGGTTTTTGTTCGGTTACCTGGTGTTTTTTTTATAAATTAAGTTGGTTTTAAATAAGACCGAAAAGGTAAATAAAATTGCATTTTTCTTTTCTAAAGGGTAAAGTGGCATTTTAGTTGTCCAGATCTGACGGGTGTCGTTCGAATTGAACAAGTGAGAACATACCTGACCATTATAAACTCCGCGGTGGTTTGTTCGAATCAGTTCAAGTTTATAAATCAGAGATTGTTTCCCAGTGAACTGAACTGAACGTAAAAATTTATAATAATAGATGGCTTTAAAAACAAGAAATTGATAAAATTCAGGGCCTCTCGCAGAACAAACGCGCGTACAGCGTTGCCACAGTGATTTCCCTTAAACCATCATTTTATGTTGTCTAGCAAACTACAAATAATTTGACGAGTAGAAAATTTAAAACACACACACATGGCAAATTACATTAAATAGAATTAACACAACTTCCGGTTTGTTCACATTAGTATCCCTTTTATATGTCTATGATTTTGATATATTACGACTTCTACTAAATTTTAGGGTTGCCGACTGCCCGTTTCGAAATACCCCCTTCAGGTCTAGGGTCCTGTTTCGGAGAGCCCCCCTTTCCCCTGCCTCTAACGGGGGGCGACGAGGAGCTGTATAGTCCGGTCGGATGCAGAACGGGAGCATTCGACATACCGAGCGACATCAGTCCGGGATTTGAAAAAATCGACGGGCACGACATGGAGAAGACCATAGCCGACTCCAAGTTTATAGCGCAACATGTGAGGAACAAGGATAGTTTCGAAAATGTAAGTCAAATAAGTGGGAACGTCACCGAAAACGGGGGCGAGGGCAAGGACGGATGGAATTTTATATAAAAATATTACTTTTTAAGGTGGAGGAAGATTGGAAATATGTAGCGATGGTTCTGGATCGGCTATTTCTGTGGATCTTCACGCTCGCTTGTATAGTAGGGACAGGGGTCATTATTCTGAACGCGCCCTCTTTATACGACACGACGAAACCCATCGACGTGGTCATATCCAAGGTGGCCAAGAAAAGGATGGCTCTATTGCAGATGGTACCGGAAGAATTGTGAAAAAATATTGAAAATGGAAAGTTGGTCGGTGTTAAAGAAATGGAGCGGAAAGTTGGTCGTTTCCGGCAAATCCCAAGCGAAACTACCTCGAGCGCTCTTCATTTTTGTATTTGATTGACGCGATAGACCGTTACATCCCGTCAAATTCAAAGATAGAACAGACTTAGGGGTGTTTATATCAAAACTTTAACGGGTACGGTGGTATCGCCGACCCGTCAACCAGATCTTCCTTTTGCAATCTAGGCAAGTTAGTAAAAATAATCGTAATTCTTAAGAAATAAGTATTCCTATGCAACGAGTTTTGTTAAGTTTCGTAGCAAAAGACGTATTAAATAAGAAAGTAATTTAATGGTTTGCCGTTATTAACAGTCGAGCTACGAAATGATTACTTGGTCAGCAAGAGTTTACAATTGGTCAGTAGAAGCAAACACGTCTAGAAGCAGTTAACTTCAGAGGACCCAGGGCACTGTCAATGTATGTAACTTTCTTGTGTTTTCTTTTGCCGAATACAGAAGGAAATCGGCTACAAAAGGTGTAGCGGGGGCCGGTTTTCACTTGATTTCCCAGGGTACTGTCGCGATTCAGAAATGTTTGCTGTCCATAAGTTGCTGACCAACTAGCCATTTTAGATGACCGATTACATTTTTCTGTTCGCAAAAATAAGGATATTTTGCTAACCAGTTAAATAACGTTGGAATGTGTGTCCTTATTAAAATTATTTGCATATCGGTTTTTAAGAGGTTATATAAAATTTTTTTGACAAGAATTTATTATACAGGGTACACCGAGTAAAGTGGCCTATTAGAAGTATCTCGAGAACTAAATGAGATTTTATTTTGAAACTTTGGCTGTGGCTATAGGAGATGGTTTTGTACGTTCCTAAAATATTTTGGATGGTGCGGTGTTGCCGGGTCATACCGAAAGTGGTAGCAGGTAGGTATAAGTCTGGAACAGTTTTCTGTATAATATCTAATACCTATATTTAAGAGTTTTTGAATTATAAATAATCTTGTGATTTTTTAACGCCGTATCGGGACCTGAAAAGAAAATCATATTTTTTTAACGGTTGCAGATAGAAAGCTGAAATTTAGACAATAGTTTCACAAGACCATCGAAATTTTGAACAGTATTTAATTAGTTTTATACAGGGCGTCCCCATAACAATATTTCTGAGGAAGATGAATTATTTCAAAAATCTTCTTTTTTTAAATGGGATTGATATGTTTTGCCAATGGAGGATCGAATTTTCTATCTAATGCTATTAAGTGTTCCTATACCTATCTTCTATATTTTCGGACTTATAGCGAAATTAAAAAATTGTCTTATAAAAATATATTTTTTGGCTGTGGAATGGATTCATAGGAACAAAATAATGAAAAATCCGTTTGACGTTATGTCTGTGTTGTTGCAAAAAAAAATAGTTAACAAATAAGCAATTTATTAATAAATATATAAACAAAATTAAAATTACGCAACAACACCAAAAATAACTAATAACTAAATTGTTGGCTCTTAAACATTCACGAATTGTTGTGATAACATTTCCATTTGTCACCCTTTTCATTTCTTCTCCTTCTAGAGACCCCAGAGCTGTTCTTACTCGATTTTCTAAATCTTCCCTTGTTGTGAAGGGTGTATGTAATACCTACCCCATAGATAAAAATCTAGGGGGGCAAGATCCGGAGGCCTTGGGCCATTTCCATGGACCTCTTCGGCCAATCAACTTTTTGGGAGTCATAGGAGCTGCATCAGGAAGAAGTCCATTAAATTTTCTGCAAGTTCTAGATAAAACTCTACCACACTCCCCATGAATATAAAATAAACTTCAAAATATCTAAGCTCGAATAATGTGAATTAACCGTTTTTATTACAATAACACAGACATAACGTCAAATGGACCAGCCAACTACCAAAAAATATACTTTTATAAGATAATTTTTAAATTTCGCTCTAAGTCCGAAAATATTGAAGATAGGTATAGGAACACTTAATATCATTAGACAGAAAATTCGATCCTCCATTAGCAAAACATATCAAATACAGGGTGTCCCATTTAAAAAAAAGAAGATTCTTGAAATAATTCATCTCCCTCAGAAACATTGTTATGGGGACGCCCTGTATAAAACCAATTAAATACTGTTCAAAAATATAAATTATCGACGGTCTTGTGAAACTATTGTCAAAATTTCAGCTTTCTAGCTGTAACCGCTAAAAAGATATGATTGTCTTTTCAGGTCCCGATAAGGCGTTAAAAAATCACAAGATTATTTATAATTCAAAATGTCTTAACGATATGTACATGATTTATACAGAAAACTGTTCTAGATTTTTACCTAGATTCCAAAAAAAATATAATATAGGGCAAGTCATTTAAAATTCCGAAATTGCTACCACTTTCGGTATGATCCGGTAACATCGCACCGTCCAAAATATTTTACAAACGTAGAAAACCATCTCTTATGGCTACAGCCAATAGAATCTCATTTAGTTCTCGAGATACTTCTAATAGGCCACTTTACTTGGCGTACCCTGTATACTAGTGTGACTAATACGACTGGTTTTTTTCGTATGATGTGTCTATGGTGTTATGGGAACGGTTTATTACACGTATTTAAATGGGTGACTCCTTTGGTGTCCTAGAGAAACCCTGTTGTTTTTAAATCGAATGTTTAAATACTAATAATAATAATATAAGTTTTATGTTAAATTGTACGAAATTTACATTCATCCAGATTCTATGCGCCACCAGGTAGAAGTAGATGTACCAGGATGTAAACTATTCTGCTCTAAACCGTTCTCTATCAGTTAAAACAAAAATAATCAAAATTGGTTCATTATTAACCAAATAACAGTTTATTAACTAGGGACGTTAATTTTTGAATATTCGATAAAATTAATTGGCGCAGTGTATTATAAGTTATCTCCATAACACCCTGTAGTATATTAAACGAGTTCGTATGGAAATTATGCAGAAAACTGATTGTCTAATGATTCGAGAATCGTTTAGTAAGGGCGAGTTCGTTTCAATTTTAGAGTCATAATTAAAAGAAATATATCAATCGAACACATTAGTTATTGTTTGAAGAATTATCCAGTAGCTAGGCGTTTGTTCGTATGGCACAGTACGTTTTCTCAAAGACCGTTTCATGTAGGAACCTGAAATTTGGAATACAGGTAGGAACTGTAAAATACATATAGCGGAACTTTTAGTGTATTATTAACACGAGGCACTAGAAGTGTTCAACAAATCCTAAACACGAAACAAAAGGCTACTAGTGGAGTCGTTGTGACGAAATAAACGGCTCGAAAATCCCTTGACGAAATCGAGTAATTCTTTTCCCCCCAATCTATACAGTAGGATCCTCTCGACATTCTGACATGATTTGTAGGGGGCGCCGCATTGAATGGGGTGGGGGGAGAGGGCACGCCCCGTAAATCTAATCTACAACGGATTTTCCTAAATAACTCAGCCGGTTCTGATGCTACAAAAAAAATGTGAATGGCAAAAATGAAGAGCTTGACAGAGCGCGTAAGCTCGAACAAACCTGATCCTGATATCTCAATGAGTTCGCGAATTATCGCAATTTTTAACTGCAAAAACAATAAAATTTAAGTAATTATATCTCGAGGAGGGGCGGAGTTGGGGCATCAATTTTTCGCGAATCAACGGGTGACACCGAGCACTTTGATGGGCCGGAGACTGGGTGTGGTGGGGCAATGAGGAGGAGAGTTAGGGGGGGGGGGGGGGATATTACATAAATGCTAATGAGTTGTTTATTAATCGAGCTACGGGGATCAGGACGGATTCAATTTGTTCATTTTTTTTATCAGCTACGAGAAAAACCTCAAGAGACCGTTTCTATGTAGAACTGACCAGGCAATTCATAAAAACTATTCACATGGAAAAATGTCAGTGGCGTACCATATTTTTTGTAAAAAATATCAGAGGACATGTTTGCAGGGACGCCACTGCTGGAACAATTGAATAACTTTCCTAACTAAAATGTGTGGTTCTATATCCTATTAACACATACCAAAATTGAACATAATTTCGGAGATATTAAATAGTGGCCATTTCTTGTATGCCGCGACAAGTGCGCATTTGCGAAAATAAAAATTTCTCGCCAATCCCCCCTCGTAGCTGATAAAAAAATGAACAAATTGAATCCGGCCTGATCCCCGCAGCTCGATTAATAAACTACTTATTAGCACATATGTAATATCCCCCCCCCCCCATAACTCTCCTCCTCATTGCCACACCACACCCAGCCTCCGGCCCATCAAAGTACTCGGTGTCACCCGTAGATTCGTGAAAAATTGATGCCCCAACTCCGCCCCTTCTCGAGATATAATTAATTAAATTTTATTGTTTTTGCAGTTAAAAATTGCGATAATTCGCGAACTCATTGACATATCGGGATCAGGTTTGTTCGAGCTTACGCGCTCCGTCAAGCTCTTCAATTTTGTAGCATCAGAACAGGCCGAGTTATTTAGGAAAATCCGTTGTAGGTGCGTGCCCCCTTCCCCCCCAATGCGGCGCCCCCTACAAATCATGTCAGAATGCGTAGAGGATCCTACTGTATCGATTGGGGGAAAAAAAATACTCGATTTCGTAGAGGGATTTTCGTAAACCGGATCGACTCCACTATACTAGACTGTCCACATTGAGAAAAATAATCGACAACGTTTCACACGGAACGCTTAACACGCGAGACCGACTCGTACCTGTCCCGATTCTTTTTCGCCCCCATTATTCTTTTTTAGATGCAATGCAAAGACTTAACTAAATAATAAACGATGATAATCACTACAATAGACAAAATAGTAGAAAAGAGGATTGTTATGTAAATTATATTAATTATTTATAATATCGATTATTGTAATAAAATAAACAATAAGCCTATAAGGAATCCGAAGAGAAACGAGCCAATTTTTGACGGGGCGAGGAAAAATTTACCCCGACCAGGTAATTTACTAATATTTATTTTCCGAAATTGTCACACAAATTTAATTTTGTGGCATATCTTTTTTGTTTCAAAAGTTATTTGATAAAGAGATATGTCATATTAAAGACAAAGGAATACCTAACAAAAAAGGTACTCTTTATTTGAGTCGATAAACCACACAGTTTAGGCGCAAAACTGGAATTTAACGTTTTAGCTTATCAGTAAAATCAGTTTTCCTAATGGAAGCTAAAAAAAAAGTATCAAGTCTTTTCGTTATGCGACTTTATTTTAACATGTAGAATCGCGTCGCCAAGTATCCTGTCCTGATCGATTATCCGAAATTTTAGAGGCAAAAAAGCAACTTTGAACTCGCATATTTTTTTAGTCGTCAAAAATTGGTAGTTTTTACGAGGAGGTAAATTGTTGGATATTGTCTAATATTTAAATATGAAATGTAACGTTAGAATAGTTAATATTATGGGTAAAACTGCAATATATAATAAAACATTTTTTCATTATATAAATAACGGGTAGCTTTATTTATCCCATTCTTTCCATAATTTTTAATAACTATTTCTTGAAGGTGCGCGTCTTTTGCGCATCACTGTATAGAGCACTGAATTTCGATTTTGAATGTGAAATTAGATGTAACTACCAAAAAATATACTTTTATAAGATAATTTTTAAATTTCGCTCTAAGTCCGAAAATATTGAAGATATGTATAGGAACATTTAATATCATTTCCCCCCCCTGTCTGATCCCATTGGAAGCCGTAAAAATTATTTGGATGGTATATTCAAAAAAAAAAATTTTTCGCCATCCAAGGTCGAAAGGAAAAAACAAGGGTCCGAAAAAATGCCCGTCAAAATTCAATAACATATATTTCACCGGGAAATGGGAGAAATTTAAATATGTTAAACTACTTCGAACCGAACATAACAAAAACGACGAAAAATCAGAAAAAAAGCATACATACCCCTTCAAAAATTTTCGAAAAATTTCATCTCACGGAATATCTTCAAAATATTCTTATATACTAAGTTCGGTACGTAGATGTCGATTAGTTTTTTATTTAAAAGTCTAGAAGTAGTTTATTTGTGCGTCAGTCGGTCGGGGTGAAATCGTCGCGTGCAGGGTCGTACTAGAAAATTCATAACTTTTTTCTCTTAAAACATACCCTTCCGCGGTCTAGACAGGTCGAAAGGGAAAGAATGGCTTAAAAACATATTCAAAATTCAAACTTATATATCAGCCACTAAGCGAGATATAAATTTTCAAAATAGATCAATTTTTTTACTCGTATACGTATTCAATGAGACCTCGTACGGCATATTGCTCGGCGGATTCGGATAGCCAGGAAAATTTCGTATAAAATAACATATAAATAAATAATATGTTAAACTACTTCGAACCGAACATAACAAAAACGACGAAAAATCAGAAAAATATATTTTTATCAGATAGAAAATTCGATTCTAGCCAAATATCTCAAATACAGTGTCCCATTAAAAAAAAGAAAAAGATCTTTGAAATAATTCATCTCCCTCAGAAACATTGTTATGGGGACGCCCTGTATAAAAATAATTAAATACTGTTCAAAAATATAAAATATCGATGGTCTCGTGAAACTATTGTCAAAATTTCAGCTAGCTGAAACCGCTAAAAAGATATGATTTTATTTTTAGGACCCGAATGACGGGTAGCTTTATTTATCCCATTCTTTCCATAATTTTTAATAATTATTTGTTGAAGGTGCACGTCTTTTGAGCGTCACTGTATAGAGCACTGAATTTCTGAATTTTGAATAAGAAATTAGATCTAAAACATAGGCGACCCTAAGGGGTTTGGATTTGCCTTTTTCTTAATAACTTTATTTTACATAAAAACCATATAATTTTATACAATTATTTGTATAATTCGCGCTCCTTGTAGATTTTATCCTGACAGTGGCGACTCGTTTGAAAGGGTGTAATATTTTTTGTTTGGTAAATAATAATTTCGTGAAGGTGCACGACCTTCGCTTATCACTGTATAATATTCCGAATTTCCATGTTAAAGCAAATAAGATAACATGAAATTTAAAGCATCCGGTTTTAAATCCCATTTCTAGTCGGTTTAGATTATTTACTATTTAAAAATAATGCCATTTCTATAAAATCAAAAACAATTTTATTGAAATACATCTAAACATATTATGCTCTGTGGTACGAGTGAAAAAAAGGATAGGACATAAAATAACTAACATACATTCAAAAAGAATCACAACTAAACGTGTTTATTGACATTTTCTATTTTGTTGGTCTGTACAATTATGCATTTTGAGTCAATCTGCGTCACCCCCCCGTGGTGTTACCTGAATTTTTCAAACAACCAGAAACAAATATATGATTATTATAACCTCTAGGAAGGTTTCAAATAAATAGTAAGCCCAAAGTCTCTGGAAACAAATCATATACTTGCCCTAGACTGTTCTAATTACAATGTTAACGTCCTAATGTCGATGCGACGTTTATATAACGTTGCAGTAACGTGCCTGTGCGATACACAGAGGACGTATTGGCCTGGAAACGTAACATAAACATCGCAATCTGTAAAAAAATGAACTGGGATGGTACGTAATATGTAAATTTATTATATAATAAAAAATGCCCTTCTTAGAAGGCGAACAATAACAAAAAGGCCATCATAAGACAGAAGAGACCCATAGCTTCAGACAGAGCGAAACCCAAGATGGCGTATGAGAAGAGTTGTTGTTTTAGACTTGGATTTCTTGCATAACCGATGATGAGGGAACCGAATACTGTTCCAATACCAGCACCTAAAAAAAAACAACGAACATATTAAATGGATTGAGAGGCATTCACACCTTGGCAAGGTCTATCACATCATCGAATTATTTTTAAGGCCGTATTAGACTCGGCAATTTCTTCTCTTGCGCCGGCAATAATAATGGCACGTATTCATGCGCAGTAAACCGTTTTCGATCAGCTGGAGCATTGTCAACGGTCAGAACAGCAGTGGGTACTGTCAAAATCCCTAAAATATCCCCAGAATTAGAGATGGGCAAACCTGTTCGTTTTGATTACCAGTTAAAGCCGCTACTGCTATTTACAAATAGGAGGTGCAAAAAGTTGCTGAATTAGCAGTCCATAAGTTTAATAAAGAATGTAAACTGCTAAGTTAAGTACCAGTGGGTTTAAATGGCCATTACCTGTTCATACCTGGTTCGGCCAAATAATAAACAGTAAAAAATAACAGAATAATCCATGTCTACCCAATTGCGCCGGCAAGGGCAATTAAAATGGCGCCTGCCCCATTTCTGGCAATGAGAGACAGCTGATCGGGAACGGTGTACTGCGCATGAATCCGTGTCATTTCAATTGTCAGAAGAGTAGAATTTCTGACTGTAGTACGGAGAACGGTGTACTGCTCATGAATCCTTGAATTATAATTGCCATTGCTGGCGCCATAAAAATTCCCGACTGTAATACGGCCTTTACATATTAATATAATAAATACAAATACAACATAAATATGATAAAATGGGCTTACCTTGTTAAGTGACAAAGACATGCAAAATTAGTGCAGACAAAACACAAAAACCATAATAAATGATATACACAGTGATCAAAATAAAAAACACAAAAATTAGCTTACCTGATTAAGTAACAAAGGCATGCAAAATTAGTGCAGACAAAACACAAAAACCATAATAAATGATATACACAGTGATCAAAATAAAAAACACAAAAATTAGCTTACCTGATTAAGTAACAAAGGCATGCAAAATTAGTGCAGACAAAACACAATAAATGTTACACAGTGATCAAAATAAAAAAACATAAATGAAACAAATGAGATTTATTTACAACAGCATGTTAGGAAATGTTAACAAACCCGAACAAACCATGGTTAATCCAAACTTCTAAACATTCAACGTTTTGATTATTATAGCAAGCATCTTCAGTGATTAAGTCATTTAGTTAAATGCATAAAAAAATTGTGCCCATATTCATTCACCAAAGATTCACGAAAACCTGATGAACCGACAATCACTCAAGTTACTTTCTTTGCATATTAAATAATAGGGTTGCATCAGGTACCTAGCCACTTTTACCAGGAACCTGTCCAGCTTTACCGAGTACCCAGCACCTGCCCACAAATCATCCATTATTTAATAATTGACATAATCAATATTTCAAATTTTTGCTAAATTTCTGAATTCATCAATAAAGGAAGCAATATTGCCTGAAAAACTGTGTAATTACCCGGATACCCATTACCAGCCTTATGAAAAAACACCCTGATGCATCCCTATTACCGAAACAAGCCCGGAAACAAACACAACACAAAACAACTGCTCCCCCATCTGGCATTACTTTCTTTTTATTATTTACAGTGGTATAAAGGTAAACCAGCAACATTTGTTATCCTTAAATCTACCGTAACTTCAATTTCCTATTAACCGACAGTTAACTGTAATAGCATGAATCACTACAAACCAAAAAAAAAAACCGTGCCTTAAAGGGATACTTTTTAACTGTCAGTTAACGTTAATCTAGTGCTTTAATCTAAAGGGCAAACAACATTAGGAAGGCTATCATGAGACAAAAGAGCCCCATCGCTTCCGAGAGTGCAAAGCCTAGGATGGCGTATGAAAAAATTTGCTGTTTCAGGGAGGGATTTCTTGAATAACCAATAATTAAGGCTCCAAACACCATGCCTATACCAACACCTAAAATTTGGGGGGTTTAAGGGGTTAGATATGAAATGAAGTTACTCAAAGCTTGTCCCAGCTCGAATTGATGATTTTAATGCAAAAAATGCAGTTTAAAGAACACATCCTTAAATAAATTAGCCTGTTTCATAGTTAGTGCAGAATTTATACAAATAACAACATTCTAAAACACATCAATGACCGAGAATGTGAGCAAACACATACCTGAACCAGCTACTCCTACTGTGGCAGCTCCGGCACCAATGAATTTGGCAGCAGAGTCAATGTCCCGTGAGACCGGACTAGTCTGTAATCCACGGATGGCGGGTAATAGACTGGCCTGAAATATTTATTATATTTATTAATATAAACTTATAAAGACACAATTTAATCAGTCTTTTTACCTGTTTCTGTTGGTGCTGTTGTACAGTCTGTACCAAAGATTGGTTCTGGCTGACGGCACTGCTCAGTGGCCTAAGGTATTGTTTTGAGTTGTTAAGGATCTGTAAAAATATAATTACCCTAATTTATGGATACTTTAAAACATACTTTTCAGTGTTGAAGTTAGAACTTACATAACCTAGTTGCTGTACAGCAACAGTAAAGTTCATGATATTTTAAACAAAATATCAGTTTTTCAGTGTGCCATTTAAATATGGAGGATACAAATTATTCTAAAACAATTATCAATAGTTGTAAGAGGACCTCTTCTTGACCCTGTTGTAACCTTGAACATGCAAGAGGGTGTTCGTTTGGTTTTAACACCCTACATTTCTTGAGGGTTTACCCCTTCATCAAGAATTTATCCAAGAAAACCTCAATAAAAGCATTTGAAAGTGTTTTCGAATAGCAGTCCTTAAAAGCAATGGTTATGTAATGAAAATTTTACAAAGATAATTTATATAATACCTTAAAACACAATACAGAGAAGCTAGTTTTAGATATTTGCTAAAATTAAGTAAAAAGCTTGGACCTATAGGTGTAAAGAGAGGTTATGTCAAAAGTTACATAATTTCCAATATATTCACAAAAACTGTACTAGAATTTAAATAAATTTGTTATTGGCACATATAGAACCTTGGTTTTAGTAAAAAAAGGTTTGAATAAGCCTGCAAAACTGATAAATTTGGTGTTTTATATTATGTAACGTCATACAAGAAGTCCGAGTATTGGGCGTATAGAAATAATAGAAAAATAAAGATACTTACGGCGCTTCTGGCAGCAGGGGCAATCAGTCTAGCGGCGGCGAACATTTTGTGTATTTTAATTTGAGTTTCGAGGGTCTTAATGCCTAAAAAAGATACAGGACACTTAACTTCTATGAGATCCTGTGCTGAACTGTCAAAATGTACGGTCTAACTAAAGTTCATGATACGGTGATTATGTAACGAATTAGGCCGAAATTAGCTGTGCAATTACGTGGGGAAGCCTCTCGAATGTTAATTTGGGTAAAAACACTCAAAAAAACCCTTGATATGACACTTCATCAACTGACAACTCAAAAATGGTTGAAATTTTTATGAATAACAATTGAATAGTAATGGCCGTCCTCAATCGGCGACTGGATCAATCTTACCGAAATTTCACAGGAATTACATAATTTCACACAAAAATCTTCAGAGAATCGCAAACTAAACCCTTTCCTTCACGTAATTTCACAATTATTTCGGTAGGATGAGACAAATTATACGAGAAAAAGTTGGCTGAAATTTTACTCACAGATATTTTCGCCGACTTACCACGGAACAGTGTCGTTAAAAGGCGGTGCGGACAGAACGTTCAACGATCGGAATGTGCAGTGCGAAAATTCGTCGTCCAAATCGAGCAGAAAAGCTAGTGCGCAAGCGCAGATCAATAATTCAAAATGGGTTCCAAACACTATTGCCAGATTTATATTCGAATATCAGTGGATAATTTTGTGAAATGCGGGGGGGCGCTTTCATTTATATAGCCTTTCATAATAAGAAAAAATTTGAAAGGTTATAGTGTTTTAAAAGGCATGGCGATATAGTTTTAATGTCAAACTCAAACTCATCACGCTAGGAATTTTAGTGAAATCCTAATATTGCACTGGTTTATTCTCCTAGAAGTTCAGAGTATAAAGTAAATGCGACAACGATGGCGAATACAAACACGTGGGTCCTTTAGTTTAGCTTATGCCTGAAAGATGGCGATATAGACACAGAAGAGATTTTATTTGAAATTGAATCACAAGAAAACAGAAGACTGTAGGGTTGGTTATAACATACTCCGGTAGGCTACGCCACTGGATGCAGTGAATTGGTCTAAACGCGACCGTTCTTGCATCTCGCCGCTTTAGCTTGAAGTCTGTCTTCCCGGATAGATGGCGCCAGTATGGCTGGCTATAGTGAGAAAACCACCGACCTAAATGCCGTAATCAAAACGCAAAAAAATTAAGTATCTCAGGATGAAAGTTACTCACGTTTTCATAAACCCACTTTATACTAAAAAATACTTGAATTATTACGTTCTTGACAAAAAGTCTGATTAATTATCTTGACTAAACTTTTGCGCTTCTTTATTTATATTTCTGAATGACGTTAAATAAAAAGTATAAGGAGAAATAAGACGCGGTTTTACTTAATATGTCGCAATACTGAAATAATCCCATATTATCGGACAGCAAGAAATAAAGATAAGCTTAAAATTGAATATGATAACTTGATATACAATAGATATCTAACTGCATCCGTGAAAGATTTAATATATTAATATATTGGTATCTATAAAGGTTGTGCTGTACAATGCAGTAATATTACGCAATATTTCTAATAAAAAATTATAATAATATGATAATATAATCATTACAATTAATATTGAAAGCAATTTTCAAAATTCATGCGCAATTTTTATTTATATTCATATATTTTGGTTTTTAATAAATTCGAGGATCAATTGATTCTGCAGAGCAATGAGTCGATCAGGGTCAGTTCCTTCTCTATGTTTGGGCTGTCCCTTAATGAGCTCTTGAGCTGTTGATCTCCTTGGATCTTTGTAACATTCTCCTTGGTGTTGTGTGTGTTTGGACTATTGAAAAATTGTTTGTTCTTCATTTCTTTTGGAGGTAAATTCGTTTTGATTAAGAATTAAAAGTCACTCGGGTTTTTGGTGCTCTGCTGAGCGAATCAAAACAATCCTACCGACTGCGCCAATTTGTGCTTTTGTGCGTTGTCGTGGTCGGATTAAATTGATATTTGCAAATATTGTAATTTATCTTATATAAGTTGCCTGCCGGATGTTTGCAAGTCTATGTAATACTCACAAAGACATACTATATTAGTCAATAAAGCCAAGGATATATTTTTCAATAATAAGTATAGTAGGGTAGTAGATTTTTTTTTTATGGTCAAACACAAGCACTATAGGAAAAATCCTTTAGGGCACTCTGGGAGTGGTGCGTGTGCGCAAAAAGCGATTCACGTTAGTTTTGAATCGTTGGAGGTTATATTCGTTGGGAAAAACGACCTCGGGAAGGTCGTTCCACAAGGATGAACTCCTCCAGATGAAAGAATTCTTAAATAATGAAGTCCGAGGAGTACTAAGCTTAACCACATATGGATGGGCGGCAGTGGTTCGTCGTGTATTTCTGCTATTCGTCGCTCTGGGCGGAATTAAGAGGGCAAGGTCAGCCGAGCACCTTCCATGAAAATATCTGTAAAAGAGAGTCAAATCCCCAACCTGTCTTCGATGTTCTAGGCTGTCGCGGTTCTTCGTCAGCTCGTGGTCTCCGATCAGACGAATAGTCCTCCTTCCGATGGAATCCGGTAGCCGAAGCTCTAGTGATGTTCGAATCTGGGCTTTGTCTAGTGTCAAAAGTTGTTGAGGTGTGTACAACTTTCTGGTTCGGAAGAGTACCTCAAGCTTCTGAGAAGCTATCTTGGCGATTGCCACAGCGCGGTTATATGTTAACTTTTTTTAGAGAAAACTGCTGCCTGGGGTTTTTTAGCATTAAATTCGACTTGGTTACTGTCACCCCAAGCCAAAATTTCTTCCAGGTCTTTGTTGAGGCGTGATACTTCATGCTGTCTGCGAAGATGTTCGTCGGCAGCCGATGTTTGCGCATTCAAAGAGATAATAATTACTGCTATTAATAAGCACTATTAAACAATTATGCCCGCCAATTATTGTTAGTTCTTACGCTATACCATCGATTTGCAACATGGCAACACAGATTATATCTTTGATTAACCATCATAATATTAGCTGTCATAGTCATAGGGAAAGCAAGGTCTTCCATATGCACTTGAGCGTGCGATGTACCCTGATCCGTAAAAAACAATTTTGATTATAAAATGTAGTGAAATGGTTGAATCTATACAGGGTGACTCAAATTCGACCCTATAATTTATTCACACCAATTGTTTTCTTGCTTATTTGTGTTTTATCGCTTTTATTTATTCTATTTCTCTTGTTAAAATATCTGGCATTTGTATATCGATAGATTAGTAACATTATACTTACATAGCAAACAAGTTTTATTAGGTACTTATATATAAGTTAGTAGTATTGTATTTTTGTATCTGGTGCGATACCTTGAAAACATCGATTAATAAGCTTGTCAAACAACTATTATACATTATAAAAAAAGTTATGGATTAGTATGTATTTTCTTACGTAATAAAATAAATGAAAAAGACAATAAAATAAATAATTTTATTCTATATGCACGAGTTCATTATTTATGCAGGATAAGTATTTTTATGAACGTCATTCAGTTGGTCAAAGAGATACATCAATATGAGGTTTTGTTATAAACAATTCAAGTATTTTAAATTACAAAGAAACTAATTTTATCATTTTCTGTTCTGCGATGATCGATATCTTAACAAAACTATTCATTTATCAAGGGTACGAAATCGAGGCAAGATGATATTGACTTTAAAAAATAATAATTAATTGCTAAAATTTTGCAATCGCCGAATAAATTGCAAATAAATATTAAATCATATATATTTAACAGACACGCTGAGCATATGTCATTGATTTTATGCAATCGTTAATTGTTATTCTTTTAAATGTAGTTTTAAGGTTGAAAATAACTCGGGAACGGTGAGAGGTCCAAGGTTATAGTTGAACAAAGAATCGACGTATTAAGCAATAATTCATTGAATGGAATTTACAGTTTATACGTAAGATTGATTGCATTTTTAGTAACTAGGTTCACCATCAATCGTTGAAAATCGATATTAATAGATGATAAATATTTTTCAATAAAAAAATGTTTAATTTTTATAGAACTTTAATAATAATAATAATAATAATCTTTATTGTCTAACAGAGTAAAATCCAATTACAAGACAATATGACCTATAAAAAGAAAAAAAATTATACATAAGCAACAAAAAATCCAAGAGATAGGAAAAAGAAGAAAAAAAAAAGAGAGAAAAATAATGGTTGCATCAAGGTAACAGTTTATGCTTTATAAGTTTAGTAAATTGGGTATTGGACACACCGAATACATCAATGTCATTAAGGGTATTATTGAAAATCAACATGGATTGGTATACAGGTGTTTTAATCAGAAAGTTAGAGGAGGGAGTTGGGAGATAAAAGTGAACTAACTGAACGAAGAGGAACATGGAAAATAATACAAGACAGCAGCTCCGGGGAATCGATGAGCGAACAGCAAATACGATACAAAAACTGCATAAACATGAGGTATCTGCGGTTGAGGAGCGATGGCATCTGGAATCTAGACAACAGTGCATTCTGGTTAGTGCCCCGGGTAGGATATATACCATCTTCTCTATAGGCGATAAACTTGACAAACTTTCTTTGTACGTTCTCTAGTAAAATAATATATTTATGAAAGACCGGATGCCAAATAACACCACCATACTCCAACTTAGACCGCACAAAACTGTAATAAAGGGTTTTCAGGGTTTTGGTGTTTGAGAAATCAGTCGAATTCCGTATGATAAATCCCAGGGCCTTCATCGCACTGCTGTGAATGCTCCTAAAGTGGTGGGAGAAGGAAAGCTTAATGTCGAAAACTACCCCGAGGTCTTTAAACGTTCCGCAGTGCTCAATGGTTGTGTTGTCAAGAGTATAATCAAAATAAACGTAATCGGCTTTGTTCGTAAAAGACATAGTGAAGCATTTACTTAAATTTAGCGGCAGGTTGTTTGTCTTACACCACATCTCCAGAATGTTCAAATCCCTTTGCAACAATATACAGTCCGTTATATCAAGTATTATTCTGAAAAGTTTCAAGTCATCAGCGAATAGTAGTACTTTGCTGGATAGATTTAAACTTATGTCATTGATAAACAAGAGGAATAATAAGGGGGCCAAATTACTACCCTGCGGAGCACCACTCGAGGCTAAAAAGTAAAGGATTTATGACCACGAATCATCACATATTGTACACGATCCCTAAGATATGAGTTAAGAAAAGAGACAAATTTATTAACAAAACCCAACCCGGCCAGTTTATGTAACAGGATGGAGTGGTCAACTCTGTCAAAGGCCTTCGAGAAATCCGTATATATCGCATATACTTGCTTGCGGTCATCCATAGCCTACCCAACAAATTGGGTAAAACAAGCCAGGTTAGTCACTGTGCTACGAGCATTGAAGAAACCGTGTTGATGAGGTGAGATAAGCAGTTTTACCTGATTAAAAGTACATTCATAAACCGCCATCTCTCGTCTCTTAATGTCAGAGAATTCTAAAGGAAAACTCTGATATTATTACTAACTCATGTGTCTACTGAAATAAAACTAAGAAAAGCAGCGACACCAACATAATTCGTTATAATTTGACATTGACATTTTTTTATAGGAAAAGAAGCGTGTGTAACACGCATGAAAATAAAATAAAAATTCATTTCGTCGCACCGGTTGATCCTGGGATTTCCATTTCAGCAGGCGGTAACAACTGAAATGAAAATTAAATTAAAATAAAAAGGTATCTTTTCGCGTCGAATAGAAGACGGGATTAATTTAATCTTTGATATTTTACGGTTGTTTAGACGATACAGTGTTTCTTATTAGCTCGATTTAAATCTTATGTATGCGACTCTATTAAAAAAAAATTATAGTTTGTTTTTAAACTACGCGAACAACCCCAAACCTCAACAACAATGTGAACAGCATCACCCACGTCTAAAAATCATGAACGTCCATGGCAAAGACGGTTTTGATTCATTTATTACTTAGCGTCTTTTAATAACATACTTCACAGACTCTATATAATATGCAAATTAAATTTTAAGAGCGTCATGTGATCTACTCTGTTCTCACCTAAACAACAACACGAGGAAGCAATAAGCGGAAGCTGTATTATGCAGAAAAATACCAAAAACTATTGAATTCGTGCTTTTTGTAACCGGTATATCACATATTCACATGTTCTTGTCATTTCCGGTTATACCGGAAGTAGCTGCCAACTTTCGTTTCCTAAATACAACATGGTAATTTTTGTTTTCATAGCACACTTGAACAAATAGTATTTTCGGAATATAATTGGATTTTTTGAGAAAACGCTTTGAGATAGGTATAGGACAGTAAATACTATTTATAAAGAACAACTAATTTGCCATCAAATTAACCAAAAATATACAGGGTGTTCCATTTAAAATAAGAAAGATTTTAATGGTTGAATTTTTTCACAATGAACCTTGAATTGTGACCACCCTGTACATTTTCTGCCGAATTTGAAATATTTTTGAGGCTTGATGATCTTCTAGCTATTCGGCGAGAAGAAATTTTTAGTCCAAGAGCTAAGGTAAAAAAATTATATGGATTATTTCACCGTCGTGCATTTGCCAAATAATTAAAAAAAATTTAGATATCTCAAAAACTAACAGAGTCTGACAAAAATATGTTCTATAAAATGTGCTTAGTATTTAATGCTTAATCGAAAAATATAATAAAAATTACCATGTTGTATTTAAAAAACGAAAGTTGGCAGCTACTTCCGGTATAACCGGAAATGACAGAAACATGTGAATATTTTAGTTGAAGAGAGCATATCAATAAACCTAAATCCCCAAAGTTTCAGAAACATATATCCAGCAGTTCTCCATAAAGTTCTAATGCAAGGTTGTCGTGAATCACCCTGTATAGCTGATATGTTGAAAATACCCTGGTTTGTTTTTGAATATGCACACATGCAGTTATTTTTAAAATTGTTAGGTTATAAATTAATTTATGGGATTAAAATTTTATTGGGTAAGTAACCGAGATTTAGTTAACGGTAAACAACTAATATTCCATTGCTGATAAGAAAAATACGATCGGTATATTGTTTAGTTCCTTTGTAATTTCGATTTAAAAAAAAACGGCTTAAAGCCGATGGATTTTAGCGCAACAAAGTGAACTTTGGTGGACAGAAGGTTCTGTTCATAGGAAACCTTCTTCAGTAGAACGCTTATGGCACAAAAGTAGCTTAAGCATTGCTTGAAGCCTTAGAAAACCCAAATTAATCTTACAGAGTCCGTCTAAATATAACACCGGCAACAACCCACGGTTTTTCCAAGATCAAATCCAAAATACCCCGTGGCTACCGGTTTGCTATAACATTCATTCATCGCTGATCGTCTGGTACTACAGTCAGAAGAGGAAATTTGGACAATGAAATCCTATGCACACAACGCGTTTACAAATCACATATATATAACCATTATATTGCCAATACGAACGTTCCAAAATACAAAAAGTGCCCCCGCTATGGGAGATGGCGTGGGACTGTTAAGTTTGCGCAGTAGAGTGGAAATTTTATCGATCGCGTCAGAGCCGGCCCGACATTATTTGTTTGTTGTAATTCGTCGCCATCTTTGGTTCTGGATGCTTTTTCAAATTACAGAATAAAAAGTGGCTCATCCACATTGTTATCGGTATATTAGTGCTTATAAACTTTCATTACCTAACCACAATTTTTGTGAAGGAGTTTTTAATAATTAAAAATTATTTGTGGTGATGATAGGTTAGTGGCTTGTTTTGTTTAAGATGAAAGGACACAAGTGCATGGTGCTTTTTTGCAAAAGTCGTGGATCAATACCAGGTATAAAGTATTTCAGGTATGTACGAAAATATTTTGCTTATCACATTATACGATCTTCGGAACCGAATTTCACTAAAAAGCTTGTACAAAAAGAATAGAGTGTCACTATAGTATACAATATAATATATATGTGGTCAATAATGTATTTTTGATTTTTTGCATTAGTAGCTGATAATAATTCCCAAAATAGTCAATATAGTCATTCATTTTAGAAAAAAGTGAGGTTAGAAACATACGAACGAATGAAAGTTAAAATAAAGCTCATCGTGTCGATTGTTACAAATATTCGGACGGAATTTGGCACCAAACGTTTACACCAATCAGGGCACCGTCGGCTCATCATATCGTCAGAAATCGTATGCATGGAACGCCGTCTTAAATCGAACTAATCGAAATTTTGATTGCAATATTTTTCCTAATTAACCAGTGAAATTTACATTAAAAAAAGTTGAAATCCGGTCCTGTCGAATGTTTATTTTCACAAGGACATTTCCGAACTGCGCAAACTCACAACGCCCCGTTCGATGCCCATAGCGGGGACATAATTGCAGATGGTATTAGCAATATACCTAATGGCTATAATATACAGGGTGTCCGGGAACATGTGGGAAATCTCCAGGATATGAAGAAAACACGTGAAAAGAATACTATAGGTTCATATAAACTTCTTTCGTATCGGCCTCCTCTTCGGAGATATGGGCTCCCAAAGAGCACCAATGGAATCAAGTTTTTTATACATAATTATTGAACCACCTGGTATATTTCAATTATTTTTTAATATGATGTATACCAGGTAAGACCCGTCAAATTACTACCCAAGAAACTGTTGTGAATTACTCACAGCTGCAGGGACGGACTAGCTGTAACACTCATGGGCCCATTTTTTTTACGCCCTGTATGATGAGAACTTTGGACAATGTTTTTTACAACTATTGGCTAAAAATTAAGTACTCTTAATTCATGTCGGTAATCCTAACCGTTTTCGAAAAAACGGCATTTCATATACATCATGTGCTTCGGGTATTTCAATAAAAGATACATCTTTGTTCCGATCCAATGTTCAAACCTTCAAGATTCCGCTTTTTCATATTTAGCCCATGAGCAGTTAGGGGACTCAGTGTAAATAAAATGACGTTTTCTCGAAAACGGTTACGATTAGCGACATGAATGAAGAGTACTTAATTTTTAGCCAATAGTTAAAGGTATGTAAAAATCATTGTCCAAAGTTCTCATCATACAGGGCGTTAAAAAAATGGGCCCATGAGTGTTACAGCTAGTCCGTCCCTGCAGCTGTGAGTAATTCACAACAGTTTCTTGGGTAGTAATTTGACGGGTCTTACCGGGTATACATCATATTAAAAAATAATTGAAATATACCCGGTGGTTCAATAATTATGTGTAAAAAACTTGATTCCATTGGTGCTCTTTGGGAGCCCATATCTCCGAAGAGGAGGCCGATACGAAAGAAGTTTATATGAACCTATAGTATTCTTTTCACGTGTTTTCTTCATTTCCGGGAGATTTCCCACATGTTCCCGGACACCCTGTATATATGTATATAATAATATGTGTTACAAATGGGCCGGGGAAAGAATTAACGCGCGTTCTAACTGTACAGTTATTGCAAAGACCTGTTATTTTGAATGTCTTTTTGTTATATCAGTTAATGAAAAAAGGATAAAATCAGACAAAGTTTTTCTGTGGATATTAATTTTTACACAGGTAAAATAGCGATGCCTAAATTTCCTCCGCCCATAATATGATAAATCGAGAACGGAAAGTGGGTACCCGCGGATTCCCCATGCAACCACTTCTTGCGGTACCCGCTTCGTAATGACGTAGTTATCCACTTTACCCCCACCATCGTCATATTTATTATATTATTGTATTTACCTTTTAATACAAAATCTTTTACAATTTTCAGTTTATTTTGAGATATTAGTGTTTGATGTGCGATAACCTTTAGCTAGGCGAAATTTTAATGTTCGTTTGAACGGCGGTCGCGGGGCGTTTCTGTGGGAGATCTCATTTTTATATTTTTGGAAACTAGAAATTAGGTAAGCCTTTCAAGTTCTTTAAAAATTGTGATTTTTTAAACAAGTTTACAACGTTTTAATTCCCAAGTCGTTTATTATTATTTAATCGGTTTTTTCAAACATGTTTTCGGATATTTATGCGGCATTAAGAAGTTACGTTCTATTAAAAAAATTAAAATTATATTCAAATTTAAAAAAACGGAATATCGGTCTAAAATCGAATTTTTTTAGGTAAATCTGCGCCTTATTTTCTCAATTCTTTCATCTCCGTTCGCCTACCATTCCCTAGGGAACCATCAGCTTAACGTGAGCTCCGAACCACGATCGGCGATCACACGCTGCTCCCCTAAGGGCTAGTAAACCTTGGTTTCTCGCCTTGAGGTATAGTTGTTGCAGAATTATACCGTTGACTCTTACTGCCATGAATAAACTACCTGATTAAACCCTATTGTATACGCCTGAACCTCTTCAAAGCTCAATAAATGGGATCAGGGCCGGCTTGAAAATGTATACCACACCACATGATTTATTTTTATAATTTAAAATAAATAGATAGGTATTTTTAGTTTTAGGTACCTATAATAAATGTAAAATAATGATAACAATTAATGATAATTGAAAATAATATAATTTAAAAGTATAACTATTAGGATAACAAGTACATTAAAAACTATTGATAATTTATTCAAAATTTAACTCTGTATCACTATCACTATCTTCATCTAAGTCTAAACTTATAATTAAGGGTTGAACATTTGTAATCATACAATTGTAAGAATTTTCCACCTTAAGTACATGCTGTACACAGTTTTTCCAGCTGTCTGCAGAAATTTTTCTTACTTCGTTTTTAATTAATTGTACTACAGATGCATTTAATGTAGGAGAAATATTATTTCTCCTAATATTGGATTTTAATTGGTGCCATATTAGCTCAATAGGATTGAATATACAATAGTACGGAGGAAGACGCAACACTGTATGTCCATTTTCTGCTGCAAGTTTGTCACACGCGTATTCCTTATTTGTTTTAAAAGCTTTTAATACTTCTAGCAGTCGTTTTTTGTAAGTTTCTTCAAAATATAAATCATTTTCAATCATAAAATTTTGAATTTCTGCTTTTGTATTATTAGAATTGGGAATGATTTTTGCTTGCCGACTATGATAACTAGCATTGTCCATTACAATGACGCTATTTTAAGGTATATTTTTAAGGAGTTTATGTTTAAACCAATCTTCAAAAAGTTGTGCGTCGGTATCTTGATCGTAATCTAAAGAAGAATCTGCTATGTTTTTAGCTGAAAGCAACAGACAATTTGGAACAAACCCGCTCTCTGAACCAGCATGTAATATTGTGATTCTTTTGCCTTTATTTGATGGTGCCTTGGTTTGACATTTTTTGGAAGAATCATCCCAACCTTTTCTTGGAGTGTCATGGGTATCGAAACATGTTTCGTCAAGGTAAATAATGGGACGATTTTCTTCTCTAAATTGTTTAACAGCTGTTAAATATTTAAGTCTCCATTCCCGTAAACGTTGAGATTCCATTAATGTTTGTCTTTTATCAATTCTTCGGTATTTAAAACCCATTTTACGCAATATTTTCCTAAGGCTTGAAAGGCTACAAGAGATATTTGTTTCGTCTTTAATCAGCCGCTCTTTGAGGGAAATCAAAGTGGGTACAGTTTGTGCCTCATACATTTGGTAAATCTTTCTTCTTAATAAATCCATGTCATTTTTGTCAATGCTTCTAAATGTGCCAGAATCACTCCGATTTTTTCTAGGATTAACAGGTTTAAGTACTTTGTCTCTTACCGAAGATAAAGGAGTTTTTGTCAAAGCAGACGTCTCTGCTAAAGCATCCATCGAATTAAAATTTCTACTCAACAACGATTGATACACATTTTTAATTATTAGTTTGGCATCGGTAGATAAATGCTCTTTTAAAAATTACACTTGAAGATGCCCCCCTATCAGCACAATTCCAGGAACGCCACATTCTACCACTAATAAGCCTAACTAAAAATTACTCGCCGGAAAACCACTAAAGATTAAAATTATTAAAAATCACTTTGTATTTATATATGCATCAGGCATAGGTATAAATTGAATTTATATACCTGGTCCGGCTCTGCTCGAAAAGGTTTTAAAATTTGGGATTTCCTTATTTATTTTATGGTCGAAGGGATAATAAGGTTTTATTGCAGTCAAAAGATCAACGGTATAATTCTGCAAATACTATAAACCCCACCCCAACCCCACGAGATATCCGATCTCATCCCGCCTGGTTACCGACGTGAATGGGATAGGAATGGGGGATGACACATTATTTGTTTTTAATATTAAGAACTGCGTTTAATCATATGTTGTCAAGCAGGTATAGTATTTTATGCGAACGTTTAGCCAAATATACTTAGTTTTTTTCTAATCTAAAACTGGATTCGTAAAGTTAAAGGATTGGAAAACGCTATAAAAAAAGCTCTATCAAACTAGCGGGCACTGTAGCGGCATCACAAAAGACCCGGTAGGTCTTTTGTAGCTCCTTTGTAGCTTTTTTGTTACGTTGGTCCCATTTTTGTAGCCCTTACCAGTTTCGAGAACAACGCGGATCCGCTAGCTTAAACTTCAATTGTAGCGGCACAGCCTCGGACCAGGCTGGTTTTTTGCAACTTTTTTGTAGTTTCTTTGTTGCGTAGGTTTCATCCTTGTAGCTTGGTCGACAACGCCCCCGGGGTGCCACTGTCCCATTTAAGTTATTACCCCAAAATTCCTAGACCGTACCTGCATTTTTGGGTACCTCGGAAAAAGTTCTTTGTTCCGCTTTAATTTATCACACCTGAGAAAGGCGTAAGAGAGCTCGCGATATTCCGCGAATGAGACAGATCTTAAGATACGCACCCCGGGGGCGTTGTCGATCAAGCTATACGGATGAAACTTACGTAACACAAAAGCTACAAAAAGTTACAAAAAACTAGCATGGTCCGAGGTTGTGCCGCTACAATTGAAGTTTAAGCTAGCGAATCCGCGTTTTTCTCGAAACTGATACTAGCTTGATAGAGCTATGAAAAAATTGCGTTAAAAAATATAATGTTATGAGAATAATAATAACAATTTCAAACATGAACAATTGTCAAATTTTTGTCACAGATCTTCCTGAAACTTGTTGATACCCCAATCGACATGTCAGACAATCTAAATATCAATAAATGAACCAAAAAAACTTTATTATTAGAGACTAAAACTTCACGAAAAGAAATATTGATCAGCTAATAGTCGCCCTTACACCAACATATAAGTTGGACCGATTTGATCCGTTCGGATTTGGCCTGCCAACTAGGCTCGCCACCAAAACTCTCGTCAATTTTTGGAGGCGAGTCTAGCTCGCCGACTTAATCACCCGATTAGATTTGCCTGATTAAATCGTCTCGTTATTTTAGACAGCTTTAGACCGACTCAGCAATTTATTTGTACTAGTGAGTTTTAAAAATGAATAACAATCATAGAAGACGTGCTATAGCTTGTGCCATGGCATATGTATTTATTGCCAATAAAAAAAAAAACAAAAAAACGAAGCAAGTGGGTAAATATTAATAAATTCGGTTAGAAATTCTTTCGACAAGAAACGTGAATCAGACATTATTTACAATTATTATTTTAAATTTAAATATCAAATTGGTCAAACTAAGTTGGAAGACTTGATGCGCCGTCCGCTATTACCTACCGATCTACTGATGAGTTGCGACCTGCTGATTTCATCCGTGGCCGATAAGGCACGGCCCGATGAAGCTCGGCTCGCCACATACACACAAAGTTTTTTCCCCATATTTGGCTCGTGCCATATCAGATTTGTTGAGATATCCGCTGGTGTAAGGGCGACTTATGACTCTCGTCTCTTTTTAACCTGCCAAAACGCGGCATATTTTTAAATTAAATTGATGCAACATAGATGGCTCTGATTGCTAACCTGAGATTGTTTGGGATCCTCATCTTAAAAAAAAATGCCAATAGATATTTCCTTAATAGTTACTGAAAATTGAATAATGAGACATACAGATTAATTTACGGTTAGTACAACGACACGCTGTATATAAAAATTAAGTTACGAACGTGCCAGTTAAAAATTAACCGACCATTTTCCAGTATTAATTGTCCCTAATTAAATTTTCCTGCATGCCTTCATGCCGGTTCAATAAAACTTATTCCCGCACGTCAACATAAAAACAATTTAAATTAAATCTATATTTGTTTAGCAATAGGTGATTATAGCTCAATTTCAATAAATTGTCGAATTTCGTGTAAATATGGTATATGGTTGCCGTTTTAAATGCAATTAATTTCATCGGCTAAGTTATTATGGTAATTTAGGATCGATTTTAAACGGCATGATCTGTTTGCTTGTTTAATTTAATTAGCGAAATGATTTAATGTGCGAAATTGTTAATATTTTTATTTTATAACTTGTTAAAAAGTTCAGTAGGTGTTCAATGTTTAGAGAACCAATAAAATACGTGTTAGGGGCGTCACTGTATAGGGAGACAAAGGGGGGGGGGGGGGGGGAAGCTCTTCCCTCTATTCGATATCATCCGGCCTGGTTACTGGCCTGAATGGGGTAGACAAGGGGGTTTCTTCCCTATTTCTCAAATGACACTAACGCCTTGACTTATAACACTAGCACAGTGGCGGCTCGTGACCTATGATAGAGGGGGTTCACAAGTATGGTGAAATTATTTTTAAAATTTTATTTTTGTGTAACGACCGAACAATTACTTTCTAGGCGTTTTAAATGTAGAAAGAAAAGAAGTAATAAGAAAATGCGTTAGGTAAAACATATTTTTATTTATTTTTTAATTTTACACAAGGAAATACAACTTTTGGAAAATAAGAAAGGTTTTCTTAGTGTGTATAGCTGTCGGATCTTAACCTCGTCGCGTGCAACCCTCGTGATAATATTTATACAGTCCACTACTAATACTACTAAAGCCATCTACGAGCTATCAAGGAAACCGAATGATGTCCAATACTACTACCGCCATCTACTAGTTATCAAGAAAACCGAATGATGTCTAATACCACTAGGCCATCTACGGCTACGTCATTAGACGCAACCAATACGAGAATAATAGTTAACTGTTTTATGACGAGAACGAATCGAGCCACGAGACTGACAAGTTGCCATTCTCTATATTTTCAGTGTTTTTTTAGTTTAAATCCTTAAATAAAATGGTTTAAAATCATATCGAGTATCATTTATCGAAATACACAACATTTATCGACCCTACACAATAATGCTTAAACGTAAAGTCCATTCTTCGGTTCTTAATTGTAGAAAATTGATCAATAACAGCCTCATTAAGTTTGAAATACCCTCTATACATTTTTTTCATATATTTCATTTTTAAACTTTCTAATAAACTCCCTAGATTTACCCTTTGTTGTCTGCGTTAAAATAATTTCGAGTATAGGTGTTCTTCACGTATTCTTCACTTCAATTTTTTGCTCCAAACTCAAAGAGCTAAAGTTATTTCTTAAATAGTCCACCGTCAACTATTCATTTTAACTTAATAAATATATAATATTAAAATATTAAAACATACACGCTCGAATTTCTAACTAGATGCACGAACAGACAACAGCGCGGTGCACACAAAAACTGTGCGCCTATTCCATGTTAAATCGCCATAGCCCCGCTATCCCCCGCTGCTACCCGCCACCTGTTACTACAGAGAAACTGCACTACTTAATCGCACGTGCGAGCAAGTCTCGTCATAATCGTCATCTACCTCAACCGAGGCACGGTTGCCGGATCTATACAGTTTGGTTTGACGGGATGATAAAATATTAGGGAGGGTCGGACTTTTTTAGTTTGACGTTACGATAAAATATTAGGGAGGGTCGGACTTTATACGATAAATACATTTTTTATCCGTTCTGTTTCGGGGGTGCACGTGCGCATGCGCTCCTGTGGAAGAACCGCCACTGCACTAGAATCTACCGAATGCGAATCGGTCTACCGGCCGCGGGGGATCGAACCTACGAACTCTTGTCCTACAGTTTCCAGTGACTGCCGCTTTACCACGCAGCCACCAGAGCAGTATTTTTACAAATTGCAAATCTTTATTTTTTGTACAAGGGCATATATTCGGCAAAAAAAATGTTAATCTTTTAAACTAGATTTCAGCTAATTAGTTCATATGTTCACAGTTAATTACTGTATGTTGTGTAAATCGGATGCAATCAAGTTATTGCGATTATGTAGGTATGAATGTTATCTACAGAAAAAAATTGGAACAAAATATTTTGGTATACTACCAAAATAACTATTTCACGAGATCGAAGTCCTTCCTAAAAGGTTACAAACCACACGGTATAATTATTTAAATTATATGTCTTTTATTTAGTGTTTCAATGGCATCGAGCGTCTTATTTTGTAACATAGTATACATATTTGCGAAATTTAGTTAATGCATTCATAATTTTTTATTATTGCACATTTAATATATAGACAAACGAATAGTGATAAATGGGTCGCTTTCTTCCAAAAATTGATGTAGTTTTTTATTAATAAGAAAAATTTGAATGATATACAGTGTAACCTCTCTTAGGAGGACGCCTAATAGAGGTGTCCGCCCTTGGGAAATTTGTTATTAGGTAATATGTAAGTGCGAAATTATTACTATGTATATGTATGTACAAATAAACATAACATAACAAAAATACACTAGTTTTAGTTAGGATGTAGTACTAAAAAAATCTAATAACTTAGTTTGACGTGTTTGCGTTTTATACTTGCAATCTAGAAAATATAATTCCAAGTCTGATAACAATTCCATTGCTTTAGAGCCACCTCTATTCTTTGCATACTCTTATAATTCCTTTACCATACTAATGGCTTGTTGATAATTGGTGACATTTGTTTGATTACTGCATTGAACTTCTTCATCAGAGTCGTCAGATAGTGTTGTGGTTTCAGTTTGGATTACATAATCGGTAGGAATGGGGTCACTATCATCTTCTAATAGCACATTGCTATCAATGTTAATGAACTCGCCCAAATCATTGTTATCAAATTACACACTTCCACAACATCAATAATCTCTTTCAGACTCGAAACGCGACATTTTTGTGCCATTGTTTACGATTTTAACCTTACAACTCATAAATAAACGGCGGACTGCTGTCAGGGAATCACACATACTTTCATTCGGCGAAGTCCTTTCGCGCTGTCACGCATACGCGATTGCTTGCCGGTCTGTCTTCAGAGAGTTTTTGCACCGTACTTATTCGTCTCCCAAATACTTTAAAATTTTTGTTTGTTCGTTAAAGTAGGGTTCTCGCACTCTTCGTATGAAAACAGCCTGTCCGTGTCCGCCCAAAGGAGAGTCCGTCCAAGAGAGCTTGATTTTCATGGAATTTCATATACCTAGTTCCGGACTATGAATAGAGAGTCCGCTTATAAGAGGTGTCCGTTATGAGAGGTTTCACTGTAAATACAAGAAACGTACACGTAGGCGGTTCTTGATAGCACGTTTGATATACAATAATTTGCGAAAATTTAAAGACGTGCACACGTCAATATGACGCCTGATATTTCGAGAATAAACACAACAAAAAGGAGACGGGGATTCCCGTAGAATTCCTATTTCCTTTTATCTTCTGTCTGTTTCTGTTTTCATTCTAACCGGTTTGATATGTCTTTGTTAGGAAAATAAACAATCGACGGACGTGACTCGAAGTATATATTTTTATCCAGTTAACCGCAGACTTGTCACAGTCTGCTGTCACAACATATTGAGTTAAGAATTATTATTTTTTCCACAAACAATACTTAAATTTAACACACAAACGCTGAAAACCCACAAAGAAATTTATTCAATGACGACAAATACGAGGGCAGTTGTTAATCAGAAAACCACAAAGAAAAATTATACTAATTTTCAGAGCTTACCGATTGCTTTTCTGGAAAGTTGTTAACAATGCACCTAAGAATGTGAATTGTTGAGTCTTCAAAGACTGTGAACCACAAGTCCAAATCAAAAAGATTTTTCAAAACCAATTAATAATGGCCATGGTCAAAAATCCCGGGTCAAGCTAAATTCCCCAGATGATTTGATGTCTATAAAAAAGGATATTATTTTAATAGAGGAAAATCCTAAGTATTCAAAGCATCGCAACTACAAATTGTATTCGATTTTTTTATAATTATTTAACTATACAGGTAATTGTTATTTGTCAAGTAATTTAGATGAATCTCTAATTGCCATAAGTACTAACAATTGTACTTTTGATTTTTTGCGGTAAAATGATTCAGATACGAAAATGGAATTACCTATTATTTTTTAACAATCATTTTGTTGTCATTTTATGAAGAAATGTTAATATGAACATATGTCCGCGAATTTTGTTTTTAAATGGTTATTTTTTAATATCTCCGAAAGTACTTTTAATTTCCCGGCAATTATAAAGGACTTACGCGTACCTGTACTATTTTGTTTCGATCACTCTTAATTTTGAATCAAGAAGAAGAAGAAATAGAATTTATTCAGGTTGAATGTTGATAACTTTTTCTATTTTTTTCAGATGCCATGACGGGTTTATTATTTATCCTGTCGACAATTATAGTTAATATCGACATCATCCTTGCACATTATAATGGAGATTATGGTAAGTACTATCTGTTGTTCCATCGGTAATTGTTATATTTGTTGTTCCCTTGATCATGTTCAATGTACTTAAAATAGATTTGTTTATAATTTTTTTAAAGGTCGAATACATTTTCCGGTTCTATTTATAGTTATTATAATTTGTTTACTTTAAAAATATATGTCAAAATTAGGCTATATGACCTTATTTGGCAGAGGACATAGGAATTTGTTATTTTTATATCCTTTCATATTTAAATACCGATGCACACGAGCGCTAATACCAATGAAAGTACACTGACACTGACCACTATAAAAACATGTTACCCTATAAAATGGTGTATATCTTTTAATAACAGAGATAATGAAGTAAACCAAAAAAGAAAATGTTGGGGAAAGATGGACCTACCGTTTAATGTCAACTGCAATATGTTTCGGTTGCTAATATACTCCACAGGGTGATGCAAATTTTCGGAAAAAATCATGGCATTTTTAGTACACCCAGTATAAATAGAAAATTAAATTTTTATCATAAACAGCAAAAACTATGACATTGTTAAGGTACCAACCTACAATGCAAAAAAAAATCATTCAAATCGGATCATAAATTCAGAAAAAAAAATAGCATAAAAAATATGGCAAATTTATGATGTTGCGTTAATTTTGTCCAGGAGTTTATATAAAATGTCAGTTACGTCAATACGTGAGATTGGGGACGATATATTTCAACAGAGGACATACTAGCGCATCATTCGTAGCTGGAATTAAGGCTCGTGCGCATCGGTACTAAATGAAATAATTTGGTTAAGTTAAAAAAACATACCTCACTAGAGGTAGTGACTATATTTGCTTCTAATTATTAGTAAGCCCTATGCCAATTTGGCAGTAGCATTTATGAGAACCAATAGAAAACGTTCTCCTCCTAACGATCACACAAAAGCCATCATATTGATAATTTTATTTATTAATTTGTAAACAGCTCTTCAATGTTAGATTGTTATGTAAGACTAATTGCCAGTTTGGTAATTTTTATAAATATATAATTAACATTAATAAATTACTTATAGGTGAACTGAAGACCTTGTACCTAAGTAAAATACCATCAATTACATCTGGTTTATCATTTGTATTAAATTAACTTTGACATTGATTATCACAATGCAACACTATACGTTTTTTAAAAATAAATAAGACATTGAACCGGTAATTGGTGTGCATTTTTGATTGTTTTTTAATATGTAGGTGAGCCCTCGAAGAACTCCTCGGGCTCGCTCCACTACGAATTCGTCCTCCTAGATGATAAACATCCATGCTCCAGGACGTGCGTACAGGGCACACCACCGATGATATGTCGATACGATTTCAAAATAGAGAACTACTACACGATGACTAAAGCTTGCCACAATTGTCCCTTTAACAGGACGGATTGTTTCCGACAAGACTGTATAATTGGTGATGGCAACGACAGGGGAGTGGTGTCTGTTAATAGGCGCATACCTGGACCTTCTATAGAGGCAAGAAAAGTAAAAAATGCTGTTAAAAAACTATTTTCATAACACCTGTATTTATTTTCCAGGTGTGTCAAAACGACCTTATTATAGTGGACGTGAAAAACGACTTAATGTCAGAGGGCACGACCATTCACTGGCACGGCCAGCACCAAAGGGACACCCAGTATATGGACGGTGTGCCCTACGTTACACAATGCCCGATACCGCCTAGAACGACGTTTCGATATACATTTAGAGCCATGCAGGCGGGGACTCACTTTTGGCATTCACATTTAGGTAATTAATTAGTTTGGTAGTAATAAATAAAGTAAACTAGTGTTGGGAAAAACCGATGATTCTAATAATCGAGTACTTGATATTCGAGCGATTTTAATAATCGAGTGAATCGCTTGAAATTCCAATTCATCAAGCGATGACGTCACGGACTGCTCGACCGGCAGCCTAGCCGTTTAAATGTGATCAGGTAGGGTATTTGGCAGGCACGTAACTACGGGTGGGCACAGGTTTAGCTAAAGAATTGTAGTAGCCAACAAAAAAATTCCGGAAATTTATTTATTTGTGAATAATGAATTTTTACCACGTGTCTCGATACCAAACAAAAAAACTGCCAAAAACAACCCAAATATGTATTTATTGTTCGGGTTTATTCTTGTGCTTTTTTAAAACCATAAGTATTACCTTTATCTTTCTCAATTTACGAGCATAAAATAAGTAGATATTTATAATGGCTTGTCAAATTCTTCCACTTTAAATTATCAGGTGCCCACTGTGTGCCCTTCAAAAATGTAGGCTTAGTTACGCGACTGGCAAAATAAGAAAATAGGTGAATGATAGAAAAGTTTTGGGCTTGCATTGTCTTTATTTGTTATATATCACAACGTTTCAACTGGTAAGTATCTCCAGTCGTCTTCAGGTTTGTTAATACTGTACAGTATTCACCTGAAGACGACTGGAGATACTTACCAGTTGAAACGTTGTGATATATAACAAATAAAGACAATGCAAGTCCAAAACTGTTCTATCATTCAAGAATCACCATTGTCTACAACCTTCAAACAGTCAAGAAAATAGGTGATTATTTTTTTAAATTCATGTTTATAGTTACCTAAAAGTTCCTGTTTAAATTTAAGAATGTTTACTTTTGGTTACCAAAAAATTTGTCGATACCTATGTTTTGTTAACTGTTTTGCTCGTTTTCTTATTTTCCATTTTTAAGAAGTCTTCTTGAGTTCAATAATAAAAAGTTCCTGTTTAGATTTAAAAATGTTTACTATAAGATTACCAACGAATTTTTCTATATATTTTGTTAACCATTTTGCTCGTTTTGTTATTTTTATTTACAATTTCTATTATTATGTTATTTTTGAGTTTGAGTTTTCTCGAGTTTATAGTAAATGAAAATTTAAAAATTATATCCTTTAATTTTTTAATATTACAATCGGAGCCAGTTAAAACAAAACTTTAAAATACTCATGTCGCGATGACTCTCCGCTAAGGGATTTGGCATACTTTTTTATATGCACCTTCTCGTTTATGTGCCTTTAAGAAAGACGTATGTCGTGTATCTGCTCAGCGTCAAACTCGAACGTCGCCAATCGGATGGCGCGGCGCGTAGACCGAAGGTCATGTATCAAGTGACAGGCGATATTTTTCGGTTTTTCGCCTGAATTTATAACTAGAGTATTTCCTATCGAGCGAAAAACTGTTCGAATATACGAACAGTTTTTTAACTCGATCACACTACAGCGGTACATTTCCGTCGGCGTCAAGCGAAGCGCGGGTATCGAGTGAAAGATAATAAGTAACGAGCGACGGTTTTCGCCTGAATAGATAACTCGAGCGGTTTTTTTAATAATCGAGCGATGTGGGTTATTTCAATAATCGAGTGATCAAGCGGTTTTTCGCTCGAGCGATCACAACACTAAAGTAAACAACAAACGAATTGGGCTCCGATGGTCGCCATATTGTTCTAATTAATATCGTTTAAGATAATAATTCTGTTTTTAGGTATGCAACGTGTAGATGGGTGCTATGGCCCATTGATAGTACGTGTTCCGGAAGAAGAGAATCCCCATGATACACTTTACGACTACGACTTGTCATCTCACACCATGACGCTCATAGATTGGGAAAGAGTAACCGGAATGGAAAAGTTCTTGTATCACCACCATAGTATAGGTGATAATAAGGCCGCGACTTTGTTGGTGAACGGCTTGGGACGCCATAAGGAATTCTCTATTGGGGGAAATATAACTTATTATACTCCACTAGCTAGATTTAACGTTGAACAGGTAAAGATTGTTTCACGAAAAATGGATACGACTTAATGATTTCCTGGGTAGGTCCCATTGTGTCGACAAGAGCTTGGCAACAAACAAGTGAAGTATGTAGGGACGGACTAAGGAAAACAAGTAATGATATGATTATATTAATGTAATCAAATGAAATAACATTTTTTTTAAATATTACTAGTCATATTTATTTACATTTATAATGTCATTCTATAGATAGTTCTGTTTCGCTATCGCTATCCTCATCAAAATTAATTATAATTGTATTAATTATGCGATCCAGACTAATATACGAATTTTCTACAGTTATTACATGACGGACCGAATTTTTCCAACTACCTGGGGGAATATCATTAAAGCAATTTCGTATTAATTCTACAACACTAGAACTTAAAGTCGGAGAAATATTTTCAGACCTAACCGGTGATTTTAACTGGTGCCACATATGCTCTATGGGGTTAAAAATGCAATAATAGGGTGGGAGCCGTAGCACTGTATGTCCAATTTCTTCTGCCAATGTGTCACAAACATATACTTTTTTTATACAAAATGTCTTTAAAACTTCTAAATGATCACTTTTTTTTATAACTTTCTTCAAAATATATATCATTCGCCGCCATGTAGTTCTGAATCCAATTTTGTATTATTTGAGCTTGGAGCTTTATGTAATTGGCGACTGTGATAGCTCGCATTGTCCATTACTATCACGCTATTCTGAGGAATGTTTGGTAAAAGACAATTCTTGAACCATTCGTCAAAAACTAAGAAATTTTACCACAAAAAGATATTTAAATAGAAATTAAGCAACCTAACCTACCTGATGTGCCTTATAATTATTACAATCCGGTCCTTTCCACATAATAATAACAAACGGTCATAAATAATGGGACGGCCACAGGTACTTTTACTGCAGTCATTAAGTTATATCCATTTTTCGTGAAACAATCTTTATGTACGTACACAAATTTTCCCTTTTTAATAACACTAACGATTTTTTTATTCGTAGGGATATAGGTATCGTTTTAGAGTTATAAACGCCGGATTTCTTAACTGTCCGATAGAGATGTCAATTGATAATCATACTATTAAGGTCATCAGTACTGATGGGAGTGACGTGGCTCCAATAGAAGGTAAGAATATCATCAAATACGATGCTTTCATAGCGTTTCCTTGTAAAATAATGATCATGATGTTTTGCCAGCAGCAGCAAAAAGTTAAAATTACACGTTTCAAGGTTCTCCTGCAAAAAAATGGCGTAGCATACCTCCATTAACAAGTATTTAAAGTTTTTTTTTACTTTGGTTGTGCGAACTCAATTTTGCTAATCCTTTCTCGTTTTAAAACTCATATTCCTTTATTTTTCTAGCCGATTCTTTGGTAACATACGCAGGAGAAAGATTCGACTTTATTTTATCGGCTGACCAACCGAAAAAATTATATTGGATTCGATTCCGCGGACTGATGGATTGCGACGAGCGATTTACAAGGGCCCATCAAGTTGCCGTCCTGGAATATAAAGGATTCGATGCTGAAATTGCTAGTCCAGGTAATCCCTTATTAATCTAAGCGCCGGAAATTTGATTTTCTTTTATTAATTTGTCGCTAAAACGGTTCAGCGGCTAGATTTTAGTCAAATCTTATCAGGATTTGGGACACCCGGTGTGCGTCCCTTGACGTTAAAAGTATCCACAACACATGACGTCAACAAAATCATATACAAGGTGCCATGGGCGTTGTTTATAAGGGGCAAGAGGGGGCAGTTGCCCCCCCCCCCCCTGGAATTTGATAACAAGAAAACTTTTAGTTCGTTCACGGAAAAGGTAGCTCTCCCGTGAAAAGGAAAAACCCAGTAAGTGATTTTTGATGGTTTCTCAGGAAACACAAAATAAGTTAATATTATATTAAAATTTGCCTTTGACTAGGTTTTTCCATTTACAATAAATCGTTTAAATATTCCATTTTTAAAAAACTGTTTATATCAGTCGATAGAGGGAGTGGAAAGCTTTTATAAAAATTCGTTGATCGATGCGTAGCAACAACCTAGCAAGGCTCTCTACTAGGTTTTTCCTTTTCACGGGAGAGCTAGTTCGTATGTTTTTTCTATTTTTTCTTAAATTATGTGTCAAAATTATACATACATCAATAATCTTTTATTTCGTTAGCGGAAAAGACAGTATGTTTTTTTCTATTTTATCTCAAATTTGGTACGTATTTTTAAAGTCTGAAGTAAATTTGACATTCGAGGCGGTGCATAGTCGGATATTGTTTCTTTAAAAATATTTTTCTTAATCGAAGCTAAGCCAAACGAAGAAAAATTCTAATATAGCGGATCCGAAGCTGCTATACAGTGTGTCTACTTTAGTTGGAACCATATGGAGAATTTTTTTATTATTGGTTTTATGAAATAAAGTTATTCTTCATAAAAAGTTCTTCATGATCTAATACTCAAAATGCAACCTTCAGTTATCAAAATTTCCCAGTCATATACGAGGTAGGGGAGACCGGGGCAGGTTGTAACACGGGGTCAGTTGTAACACACCAAATATTTGCCGGATTTAAAAGCTGGCAACCCTGCATTATAGGCAGGCTTCTAGAGAACACCCTGAAGGTCAGTTACATGTAGACAGTCGAGCAACAGACATTTTAGTTGGTGTTTTTTCTAAGATTGTTAATATTTTAAGCACGTAAGTAAATTTCGACATTGTCATTTAATTCCAAATTATTATTATTATAGACCGGGTAAAATTGACTTTCTATATCATAAATGAATCGTTGCAGTCTAGGTTATTATATTGATGAAAGTTTTCCATGAATTTATGTTCACTTTTTTATCAGCTTCTACAAAATGAAAAAAATCAAGCCCGGGGCAAATTGTAACAATCTCATCGGGGCTAAATGTAACATGTTACAATTTACCCCGATATAGGTTCCTATGTGCGATGTATACCTAAATAACTACGTTTTATTATTTAGGATGAGGACGTATACTAAAAAAACAACAAGAGGTTCCACTTCCAAAGAAGATATGGAAGAGGCAGTAAACCGAGTGATACATAATAAGGAGTCTATACGTTCTGTGGCAAATATTCTAAATATCTGTCACGTGACTCTCTATAGATATGTGAAGAAAGTAAAAAATTCCGAAGGACGTGTCACGTTTGATAATGTTGGCTATAGGCAACGTCCAGTTTTTAATGATCAGCAGTCATCCAGCTTAGTTGAGTACTTAAAGCACGCTTCAAAAATTTATTTTGGGTTGACGCCTAAAGAAGTGCGAAAATTTGCTTACGAGTGTGCGTTGCAATATGATATTAAAGTTCCTGATTCCTGGAAACGAAATAAATCTGCCGGGGAAGATTGGCTAACCATTTTTCTTAAAAGAAATAGTGATCTCTCTATTAGGACTCCAGAACCTACAAGTTTACAAAGAGCAACGAATTTTAATAAAACCAATGTTGCTCTCTTCTTTGATAAACTAGCTAACGTAAGAGATAGATACAGTTTCACAGCTGCAAAAATATGGAACCTTGACGAGACAGGGGTAACCACTGTGCAGAAAGTATCCAAGGTTATTGCTGTAAAAGGGACGAAGCAGGTGGGTGGCATTACTTCAAGTGAAAGAGGGGTCCTGGTCACTGTATGTGTTGCCGTAAACGCGATAGGGAATTCTACACCTCCCATGTTTCTCTTCCCCCGGAAAAAATTCCAGGACCACTTCATTAGAGATGGTCCTCCAGGGTCAATTGGTGCAGCGAATGGTTCTGGCTGGATGATGGTAGAAGAATTTTACAAATTTATGGAACACTTCGTAGCCCATGTTAAGCCATCGAAAGAACATCCAATCCTTTTATTGTTGGACAATCATGAGTCCCATTTAGCAATAAAAACTATAAACTACGCAAGAGAAAATGGAGTGGTAATGATGTCATTTCCTCCTCATTGTTCACACCGTCTCCAGCCATTGGACAGGAGTGTATATGGTCCTTTCAAAAAATATTTATCTTCTGCTCAAGACAGTTGGCTGCGAAACAACCCGGGAAAGTCAATGACAATTTATGACGTCCCGTCAATGGTTCGAGATGCGCTACCACTAGCAACCACTCCAGTGAACATAATGAAAGGTTTTAAAGTTTCTGGCATAGAACCTTTTAACCGCGATATTTTCGGCGACGATGAATTTTTACCATCAAGTGTGACCGATCAACCACCACCATCACTTCCTTCATCTTCTCAAACAGTTGAATTAGAACATGATGTTACGACGTTAGCTGATCTATCTCAGGAATCTCCTGATATATCCACGTCGAATTTACAAGCTAGTGTAATAGATTATGCATCAACAATAGCACATTCCTCTTCTGAAATAGCTGACCTGGAGCCCGTTGCTTCAACATCAGGATTAAACGAAACTACTTCCTACATAACTTCAAAATACAAGACTACATTCTCTCCCGAGTTTGTTCGCCCACTTCCTAAAGCTGATCAACGAAAGGCAACACTTAAGGGTCGAAAAAAAAGAAAATCTGCGGTACTTACTGACACGCCAGAGAAAAATGCACTGGAAGAAGAACAAAATAATCGAAAGTCCAAAAAATCCAAAGAAATTATAAAATCAAAAGTGAAGAAAGTGAAGAAGAAGGTTTTCGTAGAATCAGACGATTCTTCAGAAGACGAGTATTTTTGTTTAGTTTGCACTGAAGCATATGGAAATAGTAAACCCAACGAACAGTGGATTCGGTGCCGGCAGTGTAAAATGTGGTCCCATGAGGCTTGCACTGATAGTAATTTTCCATATATCTGCCATCATTGCGATTCCGATGGCGAAAAGTAATACCCAAATGTATTCAAATACTAAATAATGTTTATTTATATTCTTTTGAAAAAATGTTTATGTTCCTATTTATATTTAAATGACTAAAATAATTTTAAAAATATACGGTACAACTTACCCCGCTTACTGTTACTTTTTACCCCGAAGCGGGGCACGTTGTAACGACGGTTCCGATTTATTTAAATTAAAGCGGGCTGTTTTATTTTTAAAGATTTTTTAAAATATATTTAATCAATTTGTTTACCACATATGTAAGTAGCAATTTATGCAAAAAAAAATCTTATTAGTGAAAACAGTTCCAAGAAAAAGAAAGGTAAATATTTTTTGTTACAACGTGCCCCGGTCTCCCCTATATCAGAAATGACGAATTTTGCTCAAGAGTAAAGTACCTTTATTTTTGACAATACAGAAGAATGTTATGAAGAAAAGTTATTTTGAATTAAAAGTAATATTCAAATATGCAATTACAGTTATTTAGAATGAAAATTTAGGTTTACTAATCATTACGTATTAATTATTCTAGGATGCACTGACAAGAAATATTTGACACGAAATGTCATAGTGCATTGGTATTTATAAAATACATTAGAAATGGCAGCATTACTAAGCTGTGAACAAAAAATAGAAATGGTTTTAATAATTTTTGCAATAATTCATCTGCCTCAGAAATATTGTTATGGATACGCCCTGTATAAAACTAATTAAATACCGTTCAAAATTGTAAAATCTCGATGATCTTGTGAAACTATTGTCAAAATTTCAGCTTTCTAGCTGCAACCGCTAAAAAGATACGATTTTCTTTTCAGGTCCCGATATGGCGTTAAAAAATGACAAAATTATTTATAATTCAAAAAGTCTTAAAGATAGGTATATGATATTATACAGCAAGCTGTTCTAGATTTTTACCTAGATTCCAAAAAATATATAATATATAGGGTAATTCATTTAAAATTTCGAAGTTGCTACCACTTTCGGTTTGATCCGGCAACACCGCACCATCGAAAATATTTTATAAACGTAGAAAACCATCTCTTATAGCCACAGCCAAATATTCAAAATAAAATCTCATCTAGTTCTCGAGATATTTCTAATAGGCCATTTTATTTGGGGCACCCTGTATAATTATTATATAGTATAGATATTACTGAAGATGTTTTTTATGGGGTAGAAACGTTGATATTTAATAAAAATAATTTTTATTTAACTTTATATAAATATAATAGAAAATACAGTCATTATTTAAAAAAAATATACCTGAGGATGGCATCTGAAGAAACTTTGCCCCGATTTAACCCCTGCTGTATCTCTTAGAGTTTATGAAATCCCAGTGGTGAACATCGCATCTTTAACATCCGTTATAATTTTCAGATTTCATAACAGAAAATCACCAAAACTACCAAACTATTGGTACAACTGGAAACGATTTGACATCGAACGAAACCGAGTCGCAAAACGTTACCGTCATACTCCTTGAAGATAATGTGAACTCTACCACAGTAATGGACCATTTGGTTAATGTATTGAATGATTTGAATGTTACGGATGATGAAGAAATGTTGCCGAAAGGAAACCCTAATTATGAAAATTCTCATAGAGTGGGAAAGGTAAGATCAGATTATTAAGGTTTTGGCCAACACTTCCAACGGATTGGTCTATTCACCATACAAAAATAATGCCACAAAAAACCCATATCTTAATTCAGAAGATATAACTTTATTTCGTAATAGCGTCTGCGTTTCAAGAGGGCAAACTGATTCTTTGTCTCTTGAAAACGACATAAACACTTTGCACTTCAATTTCTTCTTGCCGCTTACAAGTTGAGTGATAAAGTGAACCTTATGTCATTTTCCTGTTGTTAGATTAGCTAACTAAAGTAATGAGGCATTTCTTAGGCTCCAATTGATAGCATAATGTTGCATTTATCCAGTGGCGTAGCGACAAATTATAGCCCCCCCCGCGAAAATTGAGTTAGGCCCCCCTACTCTATATTAAGAATATACATATATAAACATATAAACAAACAAAATTAGATAATACTGTTTATTATATAAACTACAAACCTATATGTAGAGAACGTTACAAAAAATAAAATTATTGAACAACAAGTAGAAAACAAAAAACATTCTTTAAAACTCAAAGGAACAAACACGAAAAAATTCTTTAGGTACCGAGCTAAGGTAGCGATACTTGAAAGTTACAGTGAGATAAAACCAAAAGTATTTAAAATTAAGCAACAAAATCTTGAATATAATATTATATAGGTATCTCAATAGTTATTGCGAGGCAATTGGCCAATTGCCTATTTTAATTATTATATTGTAAAATTATTCTTATATCGTTGCTTTCAGGAGGTAAATTGTTTTTTTCTAGCTTTTGCCTCCGCAAAATTTTTTATTAAATGGTTATTATCCATTTTGGCTGCCTCTTGTGCCTCTATAGACAGGATAGCCAAGTTGGTTAACCTTGTCTGAGAGGAACTATTTCGTAAATAATTTTTAATGATTTTTAATTTGGAAAAGGATCTCTCAGCTGTAGCAACACTTACTGGAAGAGTTAAAAATAATAATAAGGCTGTTGTTACCTCTGGAAAATTTGATGATAAAGTGTTATTTTCCACAATTAAAAATACAGCAAAGTCTTTAATACTTTGAAGAGAAGCAATTTTTTCCTTTAACGGCATACACAACGCGACTATCTCTAAAGGAAAAGTCGCAGACAGATCGCTGGAATATGTTTGCTGTAGTGTTTCTGCAGACATAAATAATTCTTTTTCTGGCAAAGTTACTAGAACTTGGGGACATAGAAATCTAAATTTATTAACAAATAACTCCATTCCCTCAAAACGATTACCTATTTGGTTAATTACAATATCAAATACTTTGTAATATATATTTGTCCTAAAATAGTTTCCTCGACTAGAAAATAGATAATTTGTATTATTGTATTGGCTTCATCAAAGTGTTTATTTGGTTTTAATTGTATTTTATCTTCAAATTCCGCGTTTATATTCCATGATCTTGATATACCAATTGCTTCATTCTTTAAATTTATATAATTACGGGCACAGTGTGACAAAATGTAGATCAGGTGGACTTTGGTAATATTGGTATTTATTTGAAAGATTTGCTAATTAGCAATAGGCTCTATCGGTACTCGAAGCTTTCGGGCCCCCAAGCTTTCGGGCCTCCCGCGACTGCGGGGGTTCGCGGTAGTAGCGCTACGCCACTGCATTTATCGTAAAAATATGTACATATGTTTGTATTCAATTTCCTTCTGTATGACCTTTAATAAAAAAAAACCTCTATTTATTCAGCATTTTAAATAATCTTTTTGTTTTCAGCAAATAAATTCATTGAATAAGGGCACAGAAGCAAATAATTCTCACGTCAGCATGCCCGAATTATCGTCTCTCCAAAAATGGGACGACAGTTTGAGACTTAAGCCGGATTATCAAATTTTCCTGGCGTACGATTTTTATAATCTCGATAATAAGCATTTTCACGCACAGGGTTACGAGTTTTATAATGGTGAGTAAAGCACCTGGCTTATAGGGGAAGGCGAGGTAACGTTAACGTTGTTTTTATATTAATTTGGAAGCAGGGGAATCGGTTTAAGAAAGTTTCGTACTCCTCAAAGATCTTACAAACTCCAGATATAATTGTTTACATTTGAAGTCGACGTAAGTACTGTAAACGTGCACTCCCCACCTTGCTGTTATGCTTGCAGCATAGCCAGATTGTCCTATTTATCGCTAAGGTATCTGCAAAATCCCAATTAAAAATTTGTTAATTTGACAATTGCAACTGGTTTAAGGTTAATCCGCAATTGCTTTTAAAATAAATTTATTTCCCAATAATTTTAATATAAATTGTGAATATGCCTTGAGAGATTTAGAAAAAAAATATTATTATTATACATAAAAGTTTGAAATAAACCGACTGCACTCTGACAACATCAAGTTAAAATATACTGGTGAATGAATGGAAGAAGAATACACTGTTGCTACTCGCTGCTAACCGCTTTTAAGGGAGTGTTTATATACTTGGTTGTTTTTATTTTTTTTTGTGAGTATTGGTGAAAAATCGTCTTTATTATAAACAATGATGGTGCATTCATGTATAGTTTGTAAAAGAGTGGATCATTTAAGCAAGGATTTATCTTTTCTTCGGTAAGTATGGTTATGTTTTAATATGATTGTATTGATATGATTTCTGACTAACTATTGACGTTTAAAAGGTTATGGACCGGTCCGTGGTGCTAGTCCGGGCAAAAAGCAGTCGAGTTGATTTATTTCTTAATATAAATCTTGCATTTACAAGATGGTTGAGTCTTGTGCGGCCATAAAATACTTCACTAGAAGATACAATGGTGTTAAATTAAAATTTCACAGGTTAGTAAATATATTTAGAAATTTGATTTTGAGTTTGCATCACCCATTCCGTTTCTCCCTCCTTGCTAATTGGCCACACCCAATGCATGTGAGCAGGTAATAAACTAAAGATAGATGACAAGAGTGCAGTTGGATTATTTCACGATTTATTTGATACCTTTAAGTATAATAATATTATTTTAAAGAATCATCCTTTTCACAGTTTATAGTAAAATTATTAGAAATAAACTTATTTTAAGAGCAATTGCGGATTAACCTTAAACCAGTTGTAATTGTCAAATTTACAAATTTTTAATTGGGATTTTGCAAGATGTCTTAGTGATAAATATGACAATCTGGCTAGAAATATACACTTTTATATCTGGAGAGTTAAATCCATCCTTGGATACACTGTATATAAAAACTGGATCAATATTTCTATCTTTTTTATAAATATCCAATATTCGAAACTACACTTTTTGAATAGAAAATATAGTTAAACGTAAAGAATCTCAAAGTAAATTATACGCCCTTGTTGGGCTTTTTGCCCAGACTAGCTCCGCTCAGAAACCATGAAGACCGCTCCATAACCTTTTAAACGTTATTGGATTTAACCTTGTAAGATCTTTGATTTAACCAGACTTCAACATTGTTGCCATTAGCGAGACCAACATGTTTTGTCACTCTTCCACCCATTACTGATTTTCAATAACATTTCAAACAATCACAAACTCACTTTCCAACAGATTTATGAATGGAGTGTTGGCCCTGTGGTACTCATGTACTGTCAGATTCCAATTTTAGGGGAAATTTATATTGATTGATGAGCTTTTTCAGAGTGTTTTGAGGACTTTTAATGTGTTTTTTCGGGGTTCAAAGAAATTACGATTTCTGTTATTTATTTTTTAAAAATTAAAGATGGCGATTTTAAACGAATAAAATTTCACTTTTATTGTCGTTTTCTTCCTTCCGTCCTATTTTACCTCATAATCTCCTACTGTAGCTGGATATTTGGTTATACAACACTTTTATATTGGAAATTACAAGGGGGGTTACTTTTAACATGCTCGGAAAATCTTTTGTGACATTTTTTCATGATTTAATGGGCACGTATGCAGGAAATAAATAAAGGACAGCAAAATAATAAATGCTTATTCCAAAAATAAAGTAAAATTAGTTTAAAATTGTTGCATGAGTTTTAAAATTTTAAATGTAGAAACAACGAGATATTCGAGTTGCATGCAATAACGTACCTCATTTTAAGATTCGCTTGGATTACTATCTTGGCCCTCTCCTTGCTAGTCTTTTAGCTGGACGGAAGGGTTTATCCATAACTTTCGTCTTCTTCTATTGACAGAAATGCGAATAATAAAGTCTAACAAAGTAATTTAATGTTTTTAAGTTACTCCCGAAACGAACAAGCTCCTCACACCCCAAATAAACCACATATCAATGGAGCTGCCATCCTTTCCACTATTGCCTCAGCGAGACCAAATTTCAGCAAACATGTTCTGTAATGAAAACACCATTAAGGACCAGGATTGTGCTGATAAGTACTGTCAATGTCCACATGCATATCAGGTAATAACTCGTTGGATGTATTATAGGTGTTAGTCAACAGTTTGAATTCTGTATTTTATATTCAACATTCGGTAATTTCTCTTTCCTAGGTACCTTTAAATTCGATCGTGGAGCTCTTCCTCATAGACCAGGGATTCGCCTACGACGCGAACCATCCCCTCCACCTCCACGGCTACGCTTTCAGAGTCGTAGCCATGGAGAGAGTGGGAAGGAATATCACAGTGGCGCAAGTAAAACAACGAGAAAAGGATGGTTTGATCAAGAGGAACCTAGTGAATCCACCCATAAAGGATACGGTGACTGTACCCGATGGCGGCTACACTATTGTAAGATTCCTGGCGAGTAACCCAGGTGCGTTTGCCTACTTAGTTAATATGCGAGACTCTGCGTATAGGTTCCAAGTTCTACTGGACCCTGTATATACAGAGATATAATAATAGAACAATTTAAGAACTTTACTTTCATTTAAAAAATTGCAACTATGCAATAACATGTGTACTTATGAAAGATATTGCGATTGTTGAAGTTCCTTAAGAAGCAAGTTTGTAGACTAAGTCTTTCGAATTTAATATCAGGACCGGGTAATACAGGAGCTTTGAAAATAAATAAGAGTGGAAGAAAAATAAACATAGAAATTTAATAAAAATGTGGCTTCGTCCGCGTTTATCGCTGTTAAACTAAATTTTTCTTATTAAACAAAAATTGAATATGGAGTTCTCAAATTCCGTTGTATTTGTAATATTTATATTCCCAAATAGGTTAAGTTCGCATGCCCCTTGGGCATACCAAAAAATATACTGTAACACTAATTTTGTTCTTCTTTCTTTTATCAGGATATTGGATATTCCACTGTCATATCGAGTTCCATGCCGAGATAGGCATGGCTTTGGTATTTAAAGTTGGCGAGGACGATCAAATGCCACCTGTCCCCGAGGGCTTCCCGAGATGCGGCAGCTACTTACCAAGAGTAAGTTTGAAGTTTCCGATAACTCTTTGTAATGAATACACTTTATACGGGGGTTAATACAAAGAGTTATCTTCCTAAGAACGAAACAAATGTCCGAAAATGAGCAAGATATAAAATACTTTTTTTTTGCAGGAATCAGATAATATTAAGCCCGTTTGCAGCAGAAATAAGCTAATTAAAAAATTCGAAAAAGTACTATTTGGAGACTACTGTCAAGACGGTGCATCGTCCGCTGGATCTATCAAGAGTTTGCTGTTAATAACAATTATCGGCTTTATATTTGCTACCATCAATTTATACGGAATATTGTAAAAATGCTACGACTGGATTGTCTCTATCGGCCATTATTCACACACTGACCAACAGACTAAGGCTCAGTTTTACAATGCAGGAATACCTCAGGCGATGATCTTCTACAGTTGATGGGTAAAAGTTTACTGAATTGTGTAACTGCACCTTGAGGTTTAAATCTTAATAATCGAGAAGAAACTGATGACTGAGAAAATTAGAGGCAATAATTTAAATGTTATTATTACAATATCTAATAAGATTTGTATTTTTTCGATGTTACAAGACTTGTAAGATTATGATTTGCATGTTATATGGCAGCAATACTTAAGAGAGTATGACTCGCATTTCTTTTAAGGCAACAATACTTATACGATTCACATTTCTTCCTAGCGTCTTCTATAGACGGATGGATATATTTTCTCGTTATTACAATACTTCTAAGATTATGATTTGCATATTATTTTATATGGTAGTAATACTTACAAGGGTATGACTCGCAATTCTTTTACGGCAACACTACTTATAAAAATACGATTCACATTTCTTTCTAGCGTCTGTCATAGATAGAACAGTCGAATTGATCCGCAAATTCGGATAGTGTAAGAGCAAGAAGTAGTATATATTTTCAAGTGTAAAAACATGAGACTGATTTTAATCATTGTGATAAATTTATTAGATAAATAAAATATGTAGGTTTAGTTTACTTATATATTTACTATTTAAACATATAAAGGTACGATCCACCTTTCATTGAATAAACAATGGCTTTATTATAATGCAATAGTTTGATTAATTTTTAACATATGTTCAGAAATTACCGTTTAAACTTTGGAGAAAAAAAGGAGAAATACTACCTGTTTTAATAAATGAAAAATAAAAAGTCTATACTTTTCAGGTGGTATTAATATCAAATACCAATGTATGGAAAAATTATTATTTTCCAGACCACCTGACACCTTATACAATAAGGGCGTATTTAGTCTACACAGTGGCACTTTAAATACTATTTCAGATTGAATGGTACTACCAAGAAAACAAAGCCTTTTCCATTGATAGGATGTAACCACCTGTAGACCGGTTTCGAACTCATTTGTTCTCGTCAGTACAGGGTAGGTGTAAATACCTATCATCGACGAGAACAAATGAGTACGAAACCGGTCTACAAGTGGTTACATCCTATCAATGGAAAAGGCTTCCTTTTCTTGGTAGTACCATTCAATCTGAAATAGTATTTAAAGTGCTATTGTGTATACTAAATACGCCTTTATTGTATAAGGTATCATCGGGTGGTCTGGAAAATAATAATTTTTCCATACATTGGTATTTGACTAACTGTTTTGTTCTTATATCATCTTAATTCAAGGAGATATTTTTAAATGCACTAAGAACCTTAAATAAAGATTTTTCTTATATAATTTACTGTAGGGTTAAGAAAACGTTTAGTACCCAAGTAATCAAAATAACGACTTTTATAAAGTGAATTAATTCATAAAGTTACATAGTTAAAAAAATTAATTAAACTATGGAAATTGTGAAAAGATAAGACATCTTATATTTCTCGACTTTACAACCGACAAGACACAGTACGAAAATAATAAAGAGACAAACCCCGCGGAATGATTTTCCTGAAAAACAAACAGTTTGATGGTTCGTTAGGAAATATTTCTTGTTATCTTTAAAAAAAGCGCAGAGAGAAATTCATTTAGCGGAGAAAACAAACCGAATTTGCATTGTAAATGGATTCCGATACCGTATAAATCCATTCTGGATTTCGAATATAAGTCAATTTAAAATAAGTTTAAGATTTTTTCAATATGAAGGAATTTAAAGTGTTTGAAGTAAAATGAAGGGATCAGTTCTAAATTTATTTTTATAACATTCCACCGGGGAATTGTTAATTCAAGAGTGAAAGTATTGAATCTATTACGTAACTCAAACAACCCACAATGAACGATGGTAGTATTGGTAATTATAGCAGAAAAATCAGTTTTAATATTGACCGACACGTCTTTTAGCTCATTTACTTAAGCTAAAAATATCCCGCGCTTCCATCATAAAATATTAATTAAAAAACAAACCCCAATAAATACATAAAGTTTTGACATTTGAAGAGCCTTCGTGATTAATGGCAGTTCCATTTAATAATGTGTGCCATTGTAAACATGTCGTATTGCTCTGATTTGTGTAGTGGATGTATTATTTTACATATTAGTTTTACTATTTTTGAGCATCTGCGATTTCTTATTGTATTAATCGTTGTCTTTATTATTAAATTAAAGCAAAGAGCGAAAGCAATTGAAATATAGCTTGATATAGCTTACGTACCAGAGATAGGAGCGTCCGAATAAATACAAGATCTAGAGTATTACAAATGGAAAGAAACAAGAACGCTGTAATTGATTTTTAATACCTCATCAATTAAAAATATAAACTTAATTTCTTTTACTTCGCTTTTAAATTACTTAAAGTAGACAGTACATAAAAACAAACGATTTCAATGCTCCTTTTTAAACCTTTTTACTAAATTGTTATGGACGATTTACCAAGACAAATTATATTGAGCTGGTTCGGGTCAATGATAGTCAGGGTGGTGTTTTGAAGAAGTCGCGCTTCTTTTATGGAATATAATCAAACTATCAACAGAATCAAAAGGTTTAAGTCAAACCTCAACGAATTTCCGAAGTGTCTTTTTTATTTCTGAAACAAGCATGAAAATTTAAGTGTCTGAGACATTCTTCGACATATATTTTGGTTTTAACTATACAGGGTGTCCGCTAATTAATGGGACATGGAAAAACCACAGACTCCTTACGTAAAAATATTAGGATTTAATTATACTTACCTATATCCGAAAGATGATATTAACTGAGATACAGGGTGTTAAAGTTAAAACTTCGTTTTTGTTTTTCTCCAATAACTTTGCAGGAAACCAATGATTTTTTCCAAAATTTGGCAATAATGGTTTTTTTAGGATGACAAACTGATTTTTTGTACTGTACGGTTGTTTTGAAATTTTAATGTACACTTTAGGGCGCTGTCTGCGGCATTTCTTGCACATTTATTAGGTCATAACTTTTTTGTGCTTTAGTGTATTTAAGCTTATAATAAAAAATAATACTTTTCTTACTTTCTACTTATATTTATTACGTAAAAAAGGTATACTAAGTTCAGGTCGCCCAGAGTTACCGTTGCGGAGATATTTGCATTTAAATTGCTTAGTGCGTTAGCTCAGGCAAGCAAATAATATTTTGTTGCTTCTTACCAATTAACTTTTACATGATAATTAATGTTCTAGTAATGGTAATTGGGAATAATAAATACAATAATTGGATGGTTATTTAATTTACTTTAATTAAAATAATTTTAACCCTAGAAAATATCGTATCGAAAGAAACCAACAGCAATAAAAAAACAAAAACTTACGATAAACTCAAAAATGAAACATTTTCTATTCCATAGCAATTTCATCTCTAAATTGCATTTGTATTCTCATAGGTTACATTGAGAAAAAATTTTTTTGCAAATTAATAGTAATTGGGCAGAGTGCACTAAACAATTTAAATGCAAACATCTCCGAAACGGTAACTCTGGGCGACCTGAAAATAGTATACCTTTTTTACGTAATAAATATGAGAAAAGTATTATTTTCATTGGAAACTTCAATACACTGAGGCACAAAGAAGTTATGACCTAACAATGTGCAAAAAATGCCGCAGGCAGCGCCCCCTACAGTGTACATTAAGATTTCACCAAAAAATCAGTTTTTCATCCTAAAAAAACCATAATTGCTAAATTTTGTAAAACACCGTTGGCTTCTGTCAAAGTTATTAGAGAAAAACAAAAATGAAGTTTTAACTTTAACACCGGATATAGCTAAGTATAATTGAATCCTAATATTTTTACGTAAGGAGTATGTGGTTTTTTCATGTCCCATTAATTTTCGGACACCCTGTATATTAATATAGGGTGTTCTTTAATGACGTGCTAATAGTTCAGAGTGCGATTTCTTAGGAAATTTTATGAAAAAAAGCTGATATGAACCTGTTCGCATCGACTTAAATCTTTTGCTGCAGGATGTTAATTTTTTTTTTTTGGTTCTTTTGAATATAGTAATTTTCCAGTAATAAATAAATTATTCTTATCCATATTTATAAAAAGATACCGGTAAAGCGGCTCTCGACATCCATCCCATTTACCAGAGGATGTCTGAAACCCACGCTCACTTTAAAGGCCCTAGCGATAGTGGCCATGCGTGCAGAAAGAGCGCCAAACAACACTTTATGGCGCAAATATATAAGTTGTCGTCGTCGGAAAAGTTGTCATTCGTGCGCCCATCAACAGGTTAGGCCCATACCCAGTGATCAGTGAAGTATTAGCTAATTTGCTAATTGCTATCTGTTAGAGGTAAGTGCCCGTGGCTTAATTTCCTATTATTTATACAGAAAATTATTTTTAAATTGAAGCGCCTTGAATATTAATATAAAATATACACATAGGGCATAAAAATACTGTTATCTTTTTCTATATACAGAGTGTCTTCGAATAAGTCGTCACCGTTAATATCTACCTTGTTAATAGCCTACGATATTGGTTAAATTAGTAAACTAATAGTAAAAGCGACAAACTATTGTGCATTGTATAATTTTAAAAAATCTTTTTTTTTAAATGGGACCAAATAATACCAAAAGGATTTCGGTATATTTTTTTGCAATAAAATGTCTAGGGCCCCTCTTTCAGAGAGGCCTTAGGCCCGTGCCTAGAGGGGAACTAGGGCCTAAGCGTATTCAACCGACCCTTAGAATTACATTAACTTTCGGTCAGCTAAAAGGAGAATCGTTTACCCAAGTTGCGTTAGTGGTTACGGAGATTATTTTCTTTGCAAAGTCGACATAGCTATATGCAAGAATTGTATAATCTAATATCAACGTGAAACAACTCATTTTTTATAAAACTTCTTGTCACAAACGACGGAACGAACACTGTTTGTCGTAACAGACATATTAAGCTAGAAAATACAGTAGCAGAGGAACTAAATAAATAAGCAGATTTTGCTATAGTATAAACTCCTGGACAAAATTAACGCAACATCATAAATTTGAAATATATTGTGGATGCTATTTTTTTTTCTGAATTTATGATCCGATTTGAATGATTTTTTTTGCATTGTAGGTTGGTACCTTGACAATGTCATAGTTTTTGCTGTTTATGATAAAAATTAAATTTTCTATTTATACTGGGTTTACTAAAAATGCTATGTTTTCCCGAAAATTCGTATCACCCTGTGGAGTATATTAGCAACCGAAGCATATTGCAGTTCACATTAAACGGTAGGTCCATCTTTCCCCAACATTTTCTTTCTTGGCTTACTTCATTATCCCTGTTAATAAAGGAGATACGCCGTTTTATAGCGTAACATGTTTTTATATACTTTAATATTCAACACATTCATTGTTAAATGATTTCAAGTAGGTTTCAAGATTAAAATACTCGTCGGGCAACTGGGCATACGAAACGAACGTTTAATAAACAGTTTCCGAACAGTTTTTATCAGTATGGCGAATTTTATTTGACCTTTGTAACTTTAAAACACAACATCTGCTGACACATCGCTTGCAATGTCAGAAAAAGTCCATAGTCTACTTGAAAACATTTAACAATGAATGTGTTGAATATTAAAGTCTATAAAAACATGTTACGCTATAAAACGGTGTATCTACTTTAATAACAGAGATAATGAAGTAAACCAAAAAAGAAAATGTTGGGGAAAGATGGACCTACCGTTTAATGCCAACTGCAATATGTTCCGCTTGCTAATATACTCCATAGTACACACAGTATAAATCGAAAATTAAATATTTATCATAAACAGCGAGAACTATGACATTGTCAAGGAACCAACCTACAATGCAAAAAAAAACATTCAAATCGGATCATAAATTCAGAAAAAAAATAGCATCAAAAATATGGCAAATTTATGATGTTGCGCTAATTTTGTCCAGTAGTTTATGTATATGTAATATATATGCAATTTCAAATGCGTGCAACAAATGAAATGCAATATAAGTAATGAGATGCGTCCCTGTTTTAATATCGAGCAACGCTTATCAATATGTATTTATTTTAACTCTCCCATTTTGTTACCAGTACGGCCTATATTCAGTGGCGACTCGTCGCAGTGAAATTCAGAGGTTTCACCCATTGGAGTAATATTATATCGAAAATCAGGACTAGAATTTTTAACAATAACTTAGTCGAACTTATTTTTTCCTACGAAATTTTTCTTCCGTATAGCAAGCGAGGCAAACAAAACATTTTTATATCACAATCAGATATTCACGTACAATTAGGCTGGGGAAAGAACCATCAACTATAACACACAAGTTTTTATGATCAAACGCAAGCACTATAGGAAAAATCCTTTAGGGTACTCTGGGAGTGGTGCGTGTGCGCAAAAAACGATTCACGTTGGTTTTGAATCGTTGGAGGTTATATTCGTTGGGAAAAACGACATCGGGAAGGTCGTTCCATAAGGATGAATTCCTGCAGATGAAAGAATTCTTAAATAATGAAGTTCGAGGAGTACTAAGCTTAACCACATATGGATGGGCGGCAGTGGTTCGTCGTGTATTTCTGCTATTCGCCGCTCTGGGTGGAATTAAGAGGGCAAGGTCAGCCGAGCACCTTCCATGAAAATATCTGTAAAAGAGAGTCAAATCCCCAACCTGTAGTCGATGTTCTAGGCTGTCAAGGTTCTTCGTCAGCTCGTGGTCTCCAATCAGACGAATGGCCCTCCTTTCGATGGAATCCAGTAGCCGAAGAGTATGTTTGGGTGCAGAGCTCCAGACATGAGAGCAGTATTCTAGTGATGGTCGAATCTGGGCTTTGTAAGTGTCAAAAACTGTTGAGGTGTGTACAACTTTCTGGTTCGGAAGAGTACACCAAGTTTCTGAGAAGCTATCTTGGCGATTGCCACAACGTAGTTATGCCAAGACATATTTCCTCCCAGATTGACTCCCACCAAATTAATAGCTGAAGACAGACAATAAGGGTGTATTTTTGTCTACACAGTAGCACTTTAAAATACTAATTCAGATTGAACGGTACTTAGATGTGTTGTGACGCGAAAACTAATGTGACTTTGTGATGTGAGTACTTGGTGTTTTTTATAAATTAAGTTGGTTTTAAATAAGTCCGAAAAGGTAAATATAATTGCATTTCTTTTTCTAAAGGGTAAGTGGCATTTATAAACTTTTAAGTTGTCCAGATCTGACGGGTGTCGTTCGAATTGAACAAATGAAAACATACCTGACCATTTATAAACTCCGCGGCGGTTAGTTCGAGTCAGTTTAAGCTTATAAATCAGAGATTGTTTCCCAGCGAACTGAACGTAAAAGTTAATAATGTACCCTGAAAAATAAACAACTTGAAATCTGTCAAACGGTTATTGACTTTCTAAAGAGTTTACCCTGAAGATATGACAACACTGTTCAAGATTCACTGCCATATGTTGCCGTGTTTACCTTCCGAACAGGGGCACCACGTGGTAACTTTTGGCTTGACATAAGGTCACGTACAGGGCATATTAAATTAAAGCACCATTTTTTGATATTTTTCTTCAATTTGTTTTCCTCTCAGGAATTGCCGGTTTAAATATAATACGTCATTTCCATAACACCCTGTATGTTGCTCGAGAAGAAAATTACCGTAACAAAATAAAACTGAAATTTTCATATTATAGGCGATAATAAACGACATTCGTTTGTCGGGATATGAAATACGACAAACGTAAAAAAGAAATTCATATATATCTACTCAGCCGAATTCCCGGCAAGCAGAAAATTCGATATGTATGTAAAATATGTCTTTTATACATATGAGTCGTAAATTAGCATTATCTATCGTAATTTCTCATTCAAACGACGATGCATCATATAATGGAAAAGGAATTTTTAAAATGAAATACATGGTGTCAGTTTGAAAACCCCCTGAGAGGGGTAAATGTTACCCTTAAAATCTTAAATGAGAAGATGAGGGGTCGTCAATAATTATATTATTAGAAAAAAATTTATATAAAGGACCTTTACAGTGACACGACACTTCTTCATGTCCCTTCCCTTTTAATATTTTATGGGTGAGAAAAAATATACCCATCTCAGTGGGTTCGATCACGAAATATCGAATATCCTGTAAAAGTCCCCCCCCCCCGGTAATATTATTTACTGGCAGCCAGATCCATTTCTCTTGTTACAAATATTTAAAATTATTTTATTTAAATTCATCCGCTCTTAAATTCCCAATAGAGTCCAAGTTTTTTATAACTGTCCGAAGTTTAAGCTCATTTCAATATAATTTCAATGGAACAACAGAGTTGACCGAGCAGAAAACACGCAAATTGCGGGAATTAACCGTAGAAGTTCTCAGTTGAACCATTATGACTCAAATACAGTACGTTTGAGTTTAGTATTGTTCGTTTCGGTAGCCTATAATAAATTTAAGCATTAATAAAGTTTTATTCGCAAAGTTGCAGCTGAATCTAATTTTTAAGGCTAATTTTTAAGGGACAGTTCATGGTTTTTTCGTGTACAATATTGCCTATATGGAATTAACATTGTCTTATTGTTAAATATAAGCATTAAGTATATCTGTTGCTGAAACACATGTATTTCATTTCCAATCTGTCTTACCCTTTTATCAATCATTAATCTAATAAAACAACACGATATTAAAGATGACAGGTCTTTGATAGTAATGTGAAGTTATGATGCACGTGTTCATCATAATTTAAATAAACATCATATGAGACAGCTGCTAGTTATTTGAACATAGTAAGCTTTAAAATATGGAGTTTTATTACAGACGCACACAGGCGAATTTCGACGGAATCGTGGCCAAAAAGATTATCTTGGTAACATGAGCCAAAAAATGTTTTTAATTGTAAGAAACCGTTATAAATATGGTAACATTGCATTTTGTTTTTAATATCTTACATCTTTGTCCCCTCCACACTCAATTTTATGGTTATTAAATTATAGAAATAATAAACAAAGGTGGTCCATTTCTACGATATTATCATTGGAGAAACATTTATTTTATGTTTTTGTTAATAATCTTCCCCAGCACCGTCGAGCCCCCCAAAAAAACTCCAACCCCCATCTCCAATTTATACAATTTCATTTCAACGAGAACCCAAAATACATACCTGATTTTTTCAAAAGAAATTATTTCTTGATAAATAGAAATTTTGATTTACTCGAGTTCTGGGTCATCAGATGGCATGTAAGAGACTTTTTTTTTTAAATATTCATGTTGTTCTTTAGCGCTTTTGGATGGACAGTCTCTTAACCATTCCATGAGTTGAATCTATGTGAAAGATACTGATTTTGCTGTGGATTCTGCAAGAGCAACAAAAAGTTGACAAACCGTATGATTATTTGTAAAAATTTATATACTCAGAAAAAAATAGCCACCCAACATTTTGAAAATGATCGGAAATTTTTTTTCCCTTTTTTAAAAGTATGTTTAATTCTCCATGAAACTATGTATGTTTTATCGGAATCGGTTTAGTAATAATAAAGTTAGTCAAAATTGGTTCGATGTCTTAATCACATATTTGTAAAAATGTACCTAACAAATTTTTTTTTTAATTCAATTTTCGGCAAGATCGCAATTATGTGCTAATGATTTTACGACATAATTATAACTTTGGTTTCATCTATTTTGACCAGCTTTTACCTGAAATTCGCTTGTGTGAGACGTGTGCCCTGAGAAATACATTTTAAAAGCGAGGAAAGTAAAAAAGCAAGCGTAACAAAAAGAATTTAAATTTCTCAAGGAGCCCAAAGACGTAAAAAGCGACAAAATTAAATAAATTGATTTCTGTGTTCCTCAAAAACAGTTTGGGGTGTTGAAAACCATTTATAGGCTTTTGTTTGAATATACAAGCGAGAGCTTCTAAGTGTACAATTGAAATGTTGCAAGAAAGCTTTTATTTTTGGCTATATTCAAGGAAATTCTTACAAGTTTATGAATATATAGATATACTTTGTTATTTCCTAAAGATAACTGAATATACTAATGAGTCAAACCGTTGTAATTATTAAGAAAAATATTAGTTTTAATATAAGTTTTCCTACTTTTTACTACTTAGTAAAAAATAACCAATTTCTCTTTAGTTTTTTTTAAGATTTCTTTTCTTTTACTATACGAAATGTTATTCCATAGAACCCTATTTATATGTATATTTATAGAATCATTTTATATAAAACATAACATATAGGGCGGTTTTTTTCTCGTACATTTCCATATTTTTTGTTGCCGACGTTCATACGAAAAATTGCTCAAGCCTCAAAAACAGTACATAAAGTTCGTCAATTGTACATGGAATAGTCGACATGTTTGTGTTAAAGTATTGTGCAAAAATATTTCGTAATGATTTTTATGATGTCAATTTTTTTTCAGGGTCTGAAATAACAAGAAATATGTAAAAAGTATTAATAAATAATATAATGATCTTAATTTAGGATTCATAATAAAACAAGTTCTCTAAATTATTTAGAAAAAGTAACAATTTAAAGTTGGTGTTAATATTTAAAGAGTGTTCCTATTTATGCGTGCCCTCTTGATACCAACAAGTCCGCAAGAGCTATTTTTATTGTAAAATCAATATAGAACTTAACACTTGGAAATGTCTTTATATGTATAATAGAGCGAACGAAGCTACATTGATAGTTTCTCTGCATGAAAACTACTTTCGATCCTGTTTACTAGATTTGTTAAAAAAAAAAATAGTAAAAGTAATATAAATAATATTGGAGCTATCAAATTCTACTTAAGGTAGCCATATATCGAATTGATATTAAACAAAACAGGTAAATAAAACAATTTAAATAAATTATTATGATTTATTTTGTGTTTGATGATGAATTATATGATAACAATATTTACAAGTAAATAAATATGACATTTATATAATGTACATATAATACATTTTGCCTCGATATATGTCCAAAGTGAGCAGGACTTGAGGGCTCATAAGCAATTTCAGGGCTTGCGAAGCTCTGATCGTCAATGACTTAAAAGAAAAATAAATAGATTAAAATTAAATTTTTAGTTAAAGTGCTTATCATATAAAATTAAATTGTGTTATATATAATAATTCTGGACTTTTGGAAATTGTTATGGGCGTTCCGCAGGGAGCGGTTCTTGCTCCGATTCTCTTTCATCTCTATCTTAATGACGCAGATTACGAGCTGAACGAGGAATGCACCTCGACAAAGTATGCCGACGACTCTTCCTATTTATTTTCTCATGATGACGATAGTATTTTAATTCAAAATTGTAATCGAAATTTGAACAGTCTATGTAATTGGTTCTGTCAAAATTCACTATTTCTCAATAATACTAAAACTAATTACATCCATTTTCACAATTACCAGGATCATAATACTCTGGATATGGAACTGCTTATAAGTAATGAAGAAATATCAAAAATCAATACTATAAAATTTCTAGGAGTGCAAATTGATGAGCATCTGAATTGGAAAAATAATTGTGAGCTGCTCAAATCAAAATTAAATTCATGTTGTTTTCTTGTTCGTTCACTCAAGACTGCGATTTCTATGAGGGAGCTCCTCATGGTGTATAACGCACAAGTAGATTCTCGTCTGCGTTATGGGGTGATCTTCTGGGGTTCGTCCAGTATGATTGGGGAATTGCTTGTGTGTCAGAAGAGAATATTGAGGACTTTGGTGGGTGTGTCGAGGACTTACTCGTGCAGAGGGCTCTTTGAGAAATACAAGATTTTGACAGGAAATCTGTGTGTACTTATTTGAACTATGTATATACCGGCTGAATGTGGGTAGAATATCACCAAACTCATTGGGGCCAGCAATCTTTAACAAGCTACCACCAAACCCGAAGGCTGTATATAGTCTTATGGTGTTTAAAAAACGTTTAAAGCAATATTTGTTGTCTGAGGCTTTTTAATCAGTTAATGAATATCTCACAAGGGTGCAATAATGAATCTGAATTTTTTATATTTACTTTCTTTTAAACAATAACATAACTTTTATTTTAGCATAAGTTTGTGTTTTTCTAAATTTTATATATTGTGTATTTGTATATAATACATTTTATATGTACTCATGTATTTGAATATGACGTTTTCCACACATTGTAAATTGTAATGTCTAAGGAAATAAAGCATAAATAAATAAATAATAAGATGCGAATCATAATTATCCATATTGTTCGTCTTTCACATTAATATTATTAAAATACGTAAGGTGTTTTCTTGTACCGTGCAAAATTGAAAAAGAAAAACAATTTATTTTGTCTCGTAAAGCTACCTTTAAATAATAGATGGACTTTGTACATGTACACACCAGTTCGAAAGCACGAAAGCTAGATAATTTGAATTTCTAAGCTGTGTACCGTGTAACCGTGGGTTTAAGTTAAAACCGCCACATTTATAAATAAATAAAACTAGCGCTGGGCGTTAAAATAGTAAAAATGAATTATAAGTGCAATAAAACATTAAAGCTCGCGCTTGTTAACATTTTGTCGAACGAAATTTCAGGAAGCAAACAACTTTTAATTTCCTTTGTGGCATAAACAATAAAAAAATGGCTTGCCATTATCCGGGATCTACTTCGGTCAAAAAATATTTATATTTTCCCCTCGGCTGACGAGTCCCGCCTTGTTTTTTCTCGACCGCCGTAATGATATTAAAACTTTTTCGTTAAAATTAAAACCACCTCACCCCGTTGTATTCGAAAATATTTACCGACTTTCTTGAACTTAATTAAAATGATCTGTTGCCCGAAAAAAGTCCTGTAAAAGACACAACGTGCCTTCGAAACGTTAGAGAGAAAAAAATGGTATCCTATAGCCTGCAGCAATAAGATTCATTTGACGAAATTAGATTTTTCGGAGGCAGATGGGATTGTCAGGTTTTCATAATAGTCCGAATATAACCGAGGCGACATTTGAAATGGCTTTGGTCCCAATAATAAATCCCCGGAAATAGAAATATATGGTAATTATACTGAGTGTGTTACAAAAGGTTACCTTAGTACATTTAAATGTAATTAATTTCCGTATAAAATTCATTCATCTAAACGCATACCCGTTGGCTATTTTAATTAGTTTAAAATCGAGTGTAGTGTTAAACTTAAACCAGTAGGAAGGCCAGAGAAACGGGCTAGAAACCTATTGTATACAGTATGTCCACGGATGGGGTTTACAAGAGGACAAATGGACTAAAAATTGAAAGATACGAAATAAAGTAACTCTTAATAAACGTTTTTACTTGAATAATGAATAGGTGATACTTGTTGTCACTGTCTTTATTTAATGAAGTAATTATAATAATAATAATAATAATAATAATAATACGAACATTTTTATTAACATAAAAAGAATACGATAACGATTTCATAGTTCAAAAACTCCACCCCTATGCTCGACACTTTTTCTAATTGCTTCCTCAAATAAGTGAAAGAATTTCTGATTTCTTCCTGAGATATCGATTGGACAGCCTGGATAATTCTGCCCTTCAGTACTTCAATGTCATTTGGTATTGCGGTTGCAAAAACAATTTGTTTTAAACGGCCCTATAAAAACATATCGGTGAAGGTTAGGTCGGGACTTCTTGGGGGCCACAAAACTGGGCCATTCCTGCCAATTCACATTGGACTAAATCTGCCGTCAAGCCATTCCCTAACCTCACGAGCGGAATGGGCTGGACAACCATCTTGCTGAAAATACATATTTTGTCGAAAATCGTGTAGATTTTCGAGTTCATCATTGAAAAATGTATCCAGCATTTCTAAATATGATAATCTAGTGCACGTGTTTCAAAAAAATATGGCCCTATAATGCCATGGATGGATATCGCACACCACACGTTCACTTTTGTGAAATATTGTCTTCTCGTCATAATTCTGAATTCGGGATTTTCTAAAGACCCAGTACCTAACGTGCTGGGTTGCAACGGTTCCATTTCTTGAAAATGTGCTTTCATCAGAAAACATTTATAAAAATCAACATTTCCACTTAAAATTTTGTCTCCTATCCACAGGCAAAAATCAAGTCGTTTCGCGTCGTCTCCCTCTTCCAATCTTTGATTAAAGTGCGGTTTATACGGATATAATTTATTTGCTTTAAGGATCTTCTGAATTTGACTTTTTTTTTGAACTTCCATTTCTAAGGGACGTCATAGGATTTTCTTCAACAGAATGAAGAACTAAGACTGTAGCAGCATCATCATGGTCGTATTTCTTCGTTTTTTTCTTTGAGGTCCAAAACCGAACCAGTTCCCTTGAACTTTTTTATTAACTTGCAGATTGCCATCCTAGTTATTGGGATTCCTACAAATTTCTCGGTAAATTGTTCCATGACGTAGCGGTATGAAACTTGACCATACCCATAATATTGTATTATAAAAACTCTTTGTGCAGTAGATGGCATTTCTATTTAAATAATAACTTCATTACATAAAGACATTGACAACAAGTACCTATCACCTTAAGTGTCATTATTATTTTAACTAGGTTCACCAGCCAGAGGTGCCAGAGAATACTTTTTGGGAAAGAAACCTTTTAATGAATTGTTCTACTTCGGTTTGTTGTGTAAACAACATATTCATTAAGAGTGACTTTTTTTCGTATCTTTCAATTTTTAGTCCATTTGTCCTCTTGTTAACCCCATCCGTGGACATACTGTATAGTATCTACTGTGGAGCAATTCAATCCACATATGAGCTTGCGCAGTAATCACTGTCATCTATTGTTGATTTTCGATCATTTCCTAACAGATCCTTATTTGTATTTGTTAAGAAACCTTACGTGTTTATGCCACGACAAAAGGTTGCGACCTGCATATGATCACTGGGAGTTTAAGCCGCTCCAGTATAGGACAACAACTAAAAAATATACAGGGTGTCATCGGCACCAACGCTTCAAGTATTCTTTAAAATCGTTCGCTTTCACAATATCAAATTAACGTCTTTCTGTACTGGAAGCGATTTATTGATATCCTGTACGTGGTAGCGTCACCCATTAAATAACATACCACGTCTGCTTCATCCAAGCTCGTTCGATTCGATAATCAACTACCCAAGTAGAACGTAATCGTTAATTCAACCGCAGATAATCTATCACCTGACCTAGTGTGTAAAAGTGCGAGTGAGATGATAGAATCTATTCCGATATTAATCGATACAGGTATATGAAAGGAAAATAGCTGCGTCCTCTCTTTTAGATAATGTTATTTCGTATTTTTTTAGGGCACTTTTAACATCGTTGGAAAGTGCCGATTACACATCCATAATTCTCTATATAGAGTCTACCTTTAATTTTCCATAAGAACCCACAATGTCGCAATCTCCATTCATCTCTGTCTGTGTGTTCAAGGTAATTTTATATATTCTTAACATTTTCGTATGTGAACAAAAAATGGAAGCAGTAAAAAGCTTCGTAAATAAATTATTTGTTTCCTGAGATGATGCATAAAAAATGTAACCTTATAAGTTATAACTTAATTTTATTCCATATCAAAATGGAACCTTCATTGCCGCCACATTGTTTAAAGAATAGACATAATACAGGGTGTTTTGGAAATGGCGTATTATATTTAAACCGGCAATTCCTGAGATGAAAACAAAGTGAAGAAAAATATCCAAAAATGGCGCTTTAATTTAATATGCCCTGTACATGACCTTATGTCAAACCAACAATTACCACGTGGTGCCCCTGCCAGGAAAGTAAACAAAAGAACATATGGCGGAAAACGTGAGTGAATCTTGAACAGTGTTGTCATATCTTCAGGGTAAACTCTTTAGAAAATCAACAAACGTTTGACAGATTTCAAGTTGTTTATTTTTCAGGGTACATTATTATAAACTTTTACGTTCAGTTCAGTTCACTGGGAAACAGTTTCTGATTTATAAACTTGAACTGACTCGAACAAACCACCGCGGAGTTTATAATGGTCAGGTATGTTCTCGCTTGTTCAATTCGAACGACACCAGTCGGATCTGAACAACTAAAATGCCACTTTACCGTTTAGAAGAAAAAAATGCAATTTTATTTACCTTTTCGGCATTATTTAAAACCAACTTAATTTATAAAAAACACCAGGTAACCGAACAAAAACCCTCACAAAACACCAAAACAAAGTCACATAAATTCACATCGCGCATCTCATGAACACATCTAAATACCATTCAATCTGAATTAGTATTTTAAAGTGCTATCGTGTAGACAAAAATGCTATTCGACATCTAAAAATGTTGAAACTAACCTTTGAACCTGTTCCTATCTTCACGTGTCTATTGTCTATCTAAAAATACAGCGTTACCACTTTCGATGTTTTATAAGGTTCTATTCATAAACTGCCTAATTTCCTTCCATAATATTACTTTCCTGTATAATTATAGTCTCGGAAATGGCAACCGCGCTGGCTCTACTACCGGAGAGTTCTCGGAATGAAAGTCTGGTGGTGGACTAGACCATTTATTTGACAGGGTAGTTCCTGTCAATTGTTAACATAATTGTTTCATTTTATCTTTAGTAAAGGGTTAATGGCCAATAGAAATTAGCGTTTTTATTATTTCTATTGCGAAATGATTAAGTGCTCTTGTTCTATGTATGCGGTAGTGTTATTTTAAGGTGTAATTATGCGTTAGTGTTTTGGTGTAATCTGATAATAGGTGCATATCTTCAAAAAAACTAATTTGAAACTCGTGGGTGTCTGTGTGTTTCTTCAGTGATTTAGTGCAATTTGTTCTGTTTCACTGTGTTTTTTTTTTCGACTTTATGCCGGTTATATTCCGAGATTGGAAATAAGAGGCCGAATGAGGTTTAGTGATAAGTTTATTAGGCACTCCCCACACTATCATCAGGACACGTGATGAGCATAAAGTGTTTCCCGTAGAAAAAACAACTGAAGGTGTCTGTGCCCTGGATTCCTTAATCGCGTTCTGAATTTACTTTCTAAGTAAGCTAAATATTTATTTTTATAAGAAACTAAAGTTTTACACTTTTAAACAGTGTGGCAACATTGTGCTTGAATATCTGTTGATTACCCAGCTGGGCAATGTAATATGTTTATATATGAATGTGCTGAGGAGTTGTGTTACCCCACTTTTTAAACGTTCGATTTAAAAAAAAATATGTAGCGCTTCTCTAGGACACCCCAGGAGTCACCCATTTAAATATAATAGGTCATTTCCATAACAGCCTGTATATAGTAAGGACAACAGTGGAAGTATTTATGATTGTAAACAAATAGTGTGTATTATGAATGAACTGTTTCCCCTTTATATTATATGTCTCCGATTTAAAACCCCCATATTATATTAAATATAACATTGTGTCCCATGCAAATCAATTGAACCGTCGACATCTTTTTCAAATCCAGAAATTCTTCTTCAGTAAAATCCTGGAAACAGTGTCAGCAACTTTTTTGGGGCTCCTGATAAGAAGATCTTTTAGATTATGTTAATTTGGCCGAACGTTCGTAATTCTCAAAGCACTGAGGGGTTTCCTTTTAAGTTTTAATATATTCTAGTATTAAGGGAATACTTGATTCGGTATATCTACTGGGCTTTTAGTGGATTTTATTGAATAATTCTAATTATATTTTTGTCAAAAGGATTCTTAAAAATTGAAAAAATTACTCGATTTATACGATGGAGATAAAAACTTAAAATACAGGTGCACACGAACATGAAATCACAGATTTGAAAATTGAATGTTTCAATTTGAATTTAATTGCTTTAGTCAAGACGAGAAAAACGCAAGATACCGTTTTCATGTAAAATTGACCAGGCTAATCAGAAATATATATTAGCACGGCATTAAGGAACCTATATGAATCAATCATTGTTTTTAATAGTCTATTATATAAGAAGGGGAGTAACTCTTAAACAGAACGCAGGAGCACGTCTTATATAACCTAATTCTTCCGGAAAATATTTATTCTGCTTCTTCCCCCTGTAGAAAATGTGGTTTACGTAATTACATTACCCTATATGACGGGTTGATGGCTTGGGGAGTTGTCCTTCTCGTATGCAACGGATCCGTATTATTAGTGCATATAGGGGGAAGAGTAATTTAATTTATATGTTATTTATTTGGGACCAATACATAAATCTAGAGAGAACTCTTTTTGCAAACATTGCCTTATTAATAATAGTATAATAATGTATTGTTAATAGCAATTGTTAACAATCTTACAAAAAAATTCATTAATAATATATATATCACATAAAAAACTACATATCACACAAAAATTTTACACATTTTCCTTAGAATAATGTTTTCATTTCCTTACAAATATTTTCAAATTTATCGCTTTCTTAATGTCATTAGGTAAGTTATTATATTGAACAAGTCCATTGTGGTAAACATCATTTTGACTGTAACGAGTTGGAACTATAGCTACATAGAAGTTCTCTTTGGATCTTGTTTGATAATCGTGTACATTTGATATAAATTTGGTGCTTCTTAATAAATGTTCATGATATAAACTATGTTTTATTTTATATAGAAAAATCATCGTGTTTAGAAATATGACCTGTCTAACACTTAATATCCCTGTTATTTCTAGCATTACTTTAACACTAGTAAGTCTATGACATCCCAAAATATATCGCAGAGCTTGATTTTGCTTCTGCTGTAGTGTCCTTTTCATTATTATTAAATAAAAATAAAATTTAGGTGAACTCATTGAAATGCGGCTGAATTATTGCTTTATAAATTATTTGTTTCGTCCGGTGGGTTAAATAAGAACTCATTCTTCCGAGAAGGAATATTTTTTTTGACAATTTTTTAGTTATGTATTCGGCATTTTGAGAAAACGTCAAATTCTCGTCCACAATGACGCCCAAATATTTGTATTGTTCTACTTGCTGTATCTGTATATTATTTACATAAATTCCACCATGAGTCTTTGTTGAAATATCATTAAACCTACTTTTTATGACCATAAATTTTGTCTTGTCTATATTCAAACGTCCATTTTGTGTCAGCCTGCTAAATAATCCTGCTAGTTCTTCATTTATAGTATTTACAATTATATTTACATCTTTGACTATAAAATACAACGTCAGCTCGTGGTCTCCGATCAGACGAATAGCCCTCCTTTCGATGGAATCCAGTAGCCGAATAGTATGTTTGGGTGCAGAGCTCCAGACATGAGAGCAGTACTCTAGTGATGGTCGAATCTGGGCTTTGTATAGTGTCAAAAGTTGTTGAGGTGTGTACAACTTTCTGGTTCGGAAGAGTTCTGAGAAGCTATCTTGGCGATTGCCACAACGTGGTGATTCCAAGACATATATCCTCCCAGATTGACGCCCAGCAAATTAATAGATGAAGCCAGTGGGATTGAGTGTCCGGCCATGACTAAAACTGCTGCCTGTTTTTTTTTAGAGTTAAATTCGACTTGTTACTGTCAACCCAAGCCAAAATTTCTTCCAGGTCTTTGTTGAGGCGTGATACTTCATGCTGTCAGCGCAGATGTGCGTCGGCAGCCGATGTTTGCGCATTCAAAGACAAAGATGAGATAAGTGTGCTATCGTCAGAAAAACTAAATATCGGATTTTTAGTGTAGTGTAGAGTAAGAAGAGAGTGGGAGACAATATGGACCCTTGAGGAATACCGGAATTGATGGTGAAGGTGTCTGAGAGAAATCCGTCAATCGCAACTTGCAGAGAGCGGTCCTTAAGAAAGCTAGACAACCATACACAGAATCGACTGGGCATACCAAAGGATCGCAGTTTACTTAGAAGCCTCTCATGCCAATTACGATCAAAAGCCAGTGCAACAGCCCGAGACTCCCCCTGATGTTCGATTGCGTTGTTCCAAATATGGGTGACATAAGCTAGAAGATCTCCAGTTGATCTGGACTTCCGAAATCCATATTGATGATCGCTGATAATGTTGAAGCCTTTCAGGTACTTTAGAAGATGTTGGTTAATAGCTTTTTCCATCACTTTTGATATAACTGAAAGCAATGCGACTGGTCGATAGTTGTTAGGCAGGGCTCTCTTACCTTTCTTTGGAATAGGCTGGACTCGCGCCGTCTTCCAGCAAGATGGAAATATTCCTTTTTTGTAGGATAAGTTGAAAAGTCTACAAAATACTGGTGTTAGTTCATCGGCGCATCTCTTGAGAACTATAATAGGAATTTCGTCTGGACCAGTAGCTTTTTTGACGTCGAGTCCTTTCAGGATTCGTTTGACGGGACGCTGACGGAACACGATTTCGGTCATTTCGGATTGAACTGCAGGAATGTCGGGTGGTGTTCTTCCCTGGAAATCTACAGTGGAATGCGAAGAGGGTAGTCTAACTTTCCTTGGATTTTAATTGCGAGAACTCTTAAGATTTTTTACTTCGATTTATAACATCCCTACACAACACGCGTAGCACTAAAACACAATAAGTTATATCATCTTTCTATTTTTAACATTATAGGCTTGGCCTAACTTTATACGTTTTTATTCCTAGATTTGGCAGCGCGATAAAACGTTCGGCAAGGAATGGTAAGGGTGTAATAAACAAAACGGTAATAACCTTAATTAATTCTTTATTAGAATACGTGAATCGTAAACTGCTAAAGCCATATTACATTGATTTCATTTTCCTCTGCCCGATTACGGATCTGTGTGAGCTTAGAAAGTCGAATATGGGGCTTGGAAATGAATTATTTTTGCAGGACCTCCTGGCTTCGTTTGGGGGCCCTTCGCTGGTCAGCACCCAGTATATCTTTGAATAAATATACAGGTTGTCCCGGTTAGGAATGCACTTTTATTTGCCATTAGTTACAATAATAATGTTACTGTATATTAGTTATATTGGGGTGAATAGTGAAGTACTTAGCAGTGAGTATGGAGTGCCCCAGGGTTCAGCATTGGGTCCTCTGTTGTATTCACTTTATGTATTGAATTTAAGGTAATCAAATCTCAAGGCGAGATATTTTACATTTGCCGATGACACAGTATTAGTGTATACAGGTGAGGAGGAGAAGGCATTGAATAATATGGTTAATGATGAGTTAAATTTATATCTTAATTGGCTATACTATAATAAACTAAAAATAAATGTTGACCAAACGACATATATGATATTTAAACAAAACAATAAACAAATAGACCATTTAAATATTAAAATAAATGACTTCATTTTAGAAGAAGTTCAGAATGTGAAGAATCTGGGATTGGTGATTGACAATGATCTTAACTGGTCCCAACACATTAGACATCTCTCAAACAAAATACTGCCTATGATACTAAAAACAACAACAGATGTCGAAACTATCTTACCAATGAAACCAAATTGAATGTGTACAATGCCTTCTTCCTGTCACACTTTGGATATCTAATGTCAATATGGGGAACATGTGGGAAAACTCATTTTAACGCGGTCCAAGTACTCCAAAATAAGGTATTAAAAATTCTCTTGAACTATGATTGGTTGACAAGTTCAAAAACTTTATATAGATAGTTGAAAATATCAAAATTGGAGATGCTTCTAGAATTAGAAGAGGTTAAATTAGTGTATAAAGTTTTAAAAAATGACCAAAGGTGTAATATAAACATTTTAATGTCCAATAACATACACAGTCACGAAACCAGATCTCAAAATAATATATATTGTGTAACTACCAGGACGAATATAGGATTGAGTAACCCAATTGTAAGAGAAGCAAAGGCTTACAATAGAATATCACAGGATATCAGAGATCTTAGAAAATTATGTCAATTTGTAAATCGAATTAAATTGTTTTTAGGGATTTAATTGGGAACACGTCCAACACTGTAAAATTAATACTTATTTATTTTCGAGGCCAGTGCTATAGGCACTGATTAGCGAAATATTCAGATGAATGTATTATTGTTTTGATGGAAAAATAAAGATTTATTTTCATTATTTTTGGTGTTCTAAAAGTCCTATGTCATCATGAGCGGATATCCTCCTACATTTATTAAGTTATCAATTTAGTATAATTTAACCACATCAATATTTCATAAAGTTCGTAACATGTTTTTGTATGTTGCGGATAAATTCACCCAAAACGAATTTATTGTTTTTTTGCTTAAATATTTGGCATTAAAATTAAGTCTCCACATTAAAGGCCTCGCGAACAAATATTTCAGTATTATTGTTGGTCCAATAAACACAAAATATCGGAAACTTTTCCTGTAGAACTGTATTTCGGTCAAAATAACGGCTGGATTGTGTTTCGGTTGATTATCTTTTCAAATAAAGCGGGAAACTAAATATATTCACTAACTTATATAGTACATTTCCTTTAGAATTATTTATGATGTTCGCCATGTTGGTACATAGTTTTTTACATTAAAATCCGGATTTTCTAGTTAAGTTTATTATTTTCATGCTACTGTAAATGTGCCAACAAAGCACTTGTGTAAATTATTTGAATTATTTGATTTATTGTTTAATTAATAAATATTTTTTATATTGTACTAAAAAGGACGGACTAATCTGACTTCTTTATGTATTTAAATTCACTTCTCACCATGAATAGTAAGCAATATCGTCCAGCTATCTACTCAGCTTAATTAAAACGGTCTTCCTGCTCAACAGAAAAAGAACAAAATTCGTTAATTAAGACGGCGTATTTATTCGAGATCAAAGTAGAGTATTGAATTACGAATTGGTCATTTGAAATGTCATTTATTTAAATACTACCTAAGAAAAATGATCTTTTTTCTATTTGGATTTTATAATGGCTACATTGTGAAATGCAAAAAAATTGAATAACCTGCCACTTTATGAAATATGTTGGCAGCAAGTAGGGTTCGAATTTTAGGCTTACTTTGATTTCGTTGAAATTAGTTTTCTTGGCATTATGGATTCGACAAAAAATTTTTATAGAAAACTTTAAAATACTAACCTTTAACCTTGCAAATAGATCATTTTTACTAGATATTTATCTGAAATACCTATATTCGGAAATATATAACATGCTGACGGTGTCCGTCAACTAATTTCTAGTCACAACTGTAAAACAACATAACCTAAAAATAATATAAATATCTTCCAGTTTATGATCTATATTTTTAAAGTTTTATTCAATAAGCACTATTTTTATTTTTAGTTCAATATACAATTATACAAATTACTTTATATACAGGGTGGCCCATCGAAAACAGTCCAGCAAGGTTTACGGCTATTAACGTGAACATTTAAAAAAACCTCGGACCCGTAAACTTGTGTTTTCAGGGGGACACGTTTCACTATTAATTTCATCCCTGTAACCTCAACCCCCCCTAGAGGGGCGGCTACTGTCTTTGTTTTTTCAAATGGGAATGGGTATGTTGTGATACACGTTTTTAAAGGGCATTAAATTCTCTTTAAAATGGCGCGTTGTTTTGTAAATTTGAGCTACGCGCCGACGAGAAATTGCGTTTTAAAAAATGTAATTTTATTGAGTATACTTACATGCTATCTTATTAAATGTTGAAAATGTCCGCCCTTAACCTCCATACAACAACTGTTCAAAGTGTTCTCGGACATTGTGAAGTATTTAGATCTGGATCAACCACTTTACTGAAGATAAAGTTGAATTGACTGATACTTATTACTTAAAAAAAATTATTTACGCACAAACCTGTGTACTTGATAAGAAGTGCAGTGAAATGTTTCAAATTCCATTGCTCGGCGGCGCGTAACTCAAATTTACAAAACGAAGCGCCATTTTAAAGAGAATTTAATGCCCTTTAAAAAGATGTATCACAACATACCCATTCCCATTTGAAAAAACAAGGGCAGTAGCCGCCCCCGCTAGGGGGGTTGAGGTTACAGGGATGAAATTAATAGGGAAACGTATCCCCCTGAAAACACAAGTTTACGGGTTCGAGTTTTTTTTTTATTTTCACGTACAGAGCCGTAAACCTTGCTGGGCTGCTTTCGATGGGCCACCCTGTATACATATTTATAGTTACTGTAGACATTTCCTGGGCATTAATTGTTATTCCTGTCAGATTCTGTGTCGCCACAATATTTTGTTCAATATTTTGAACTTTGTTCTGCCCGCACCATAACTCAAAGTTTTGCATATTCTTTTTAAAAGTTTTTCTAGATTATTTTCTGCAATTTCTCGTAATTCTTCCCGGCTCATTTTTATTAACTTTAATAATATATTTATTTTTAATTATGACGGATGGGAAAAGGCTTGATACGTGTAACATTTTATTAAATTGTAAAAGTATTCCAACTCAAAAGGAAAATATTAATTCAAATGCAAGAGATCCACTATATTTTTAAAAGTTTTTCAGACTTTAAAGACCCAAATAGAAAAAGTATTATAAAACACACGGTTCATAAGACAATTAGAGCACTTGTACTTTAGAAAGCGACCCGCAAACACACACGACGCGTGCTCTAAGATAATATCTTATTAAACTTGTATCTTAATATACTATTAATCGATTGATGTTGATCTAATATTGGTGAAAAAGTTCTAAACTTTTATATGAAGATTTAAAGTTTTCTCAATACTAATCGGGAGTTATAATTTTAAAAGCGTGCTAGAATCCATCAAAATCAGGAGATTTATGATGTATAATTTAAAGATTAAAAAATCCAAAAAAAAATTCGATAACTTTCAGACCATTAGGTTATTCTAAAAGGATTTCTTGCTTTAGCAAGAAAACCGATTTATGAAAAAATGCTGAAATATGATCTGAATTACTAAAAAGGCGTAAAATATTTAATTTATTGGAATTGATTTATATATAACTTTACTTTTTATTTCAATAATTTTAAGAAATAGTCAAGATGTATGTAAAGTATGGCTGTGCTGCCAGTAAATGATTTTTTTTTAATGATCAAGCACTATAGGAAAAATCCTATAGGGCACTCTGGGAGTGGTGCGTGTGCGCAAAAAGCGATTGACGTTGGTTTTGAATCGTTGGAGGTTGTATTCGTTGGGAAAACGACCTCGGGAAGGTCGTTCCATAAGGATGAAGTCCTCCAGATGAAGGAATTCTTAAATAATGAAGTTCGAGGAGTACTAAGCTTAACCACATATGGATGGGCGGCAGTGGCTCGTCGTGTATTTCTGCTATTCGCCGCTCTGGGCGGAATTAAGACGGCAAGGTCAGCCGAGCACTTTCCATGAAAATATCTGTAAAAGAGAGTCAAATCCCCAACTTGTCTTCGATGTTCTAGGCTGTCGAGGTTCTTCGTTAGCTCGTGGTCTTCAATCAGACGAATGGCCCTCCTTTCGATGGAATCCAGTAGCCGAACAGTATGTTTGGGTGCAGAGCTCAAGACATGAGAGCAGTAATTTAGTGGTGGTCGAATCTGGGCTTTGTATAGTGTCAAAAGTTGTTGAGGTGTGTACAACTTTCTGATTCGGAAGAGTACCCCAAGCTTCTGAGAAGCTATCTTGGCGATTGCCACAACGTGGTTATGCCAAGACACATTTTTAATTGGGGATGATAAAAGTTGGGCTTAAACTCGATTGAAAAAAGTATCTACTCTAAGGGCCACTCCTCTTAAGTTTCGCGAAACTCTAGAGATAACAATTTTCTTATCGTTAAGCTCTCCACACCCTAGAAATTATATTTACTATGATTTCGGAGAAACCCTATCCACAGATATAATCTCCATTATATAAGTCCTCTCTGCATAAGATATTATAATAAATTTTAGCTGCTGATTTAGTAAGATAAAGGGGAAAATCGCGTTCAAGTTTTACTTCTAAATGTATTAAATATTTGTTAATATGGACCGTTACGATACAGAGAATGACTTTTGGAATATTAATGCGACTTAAATATGGCGTCATCATGTTAATTCAAAATCGGGAAGACAAGTCAAGTTTAGTGTTACGGGGGGCGCTTTTAAAGAATATTTGATGTTACCCTCAAAATCTTAAATGAGAAGGGAGCAGTCATCTACTATTATAAATAACAATTACTTTTAGTTTCACACACACAGATCATTTAGAAGATCATTCGAACCTTGTCACTTCTCCTAAATTAAACTAGTCAATGAACAAACCAACATACCTAAACGACGATATTATTTTCTATATTGGAACGCCTGAGGGTGTTGCACAAGTTGCCTTTAATAATATATCAGGCCTTCTGGGAAATACACAATTTAACAATTTTCCGAAATGACAATTCTCTGTGGATTTAAAATAATTTAAGAAGGTGATAACAAGATGGCGTTATTGAACGAGTAAAGATGAAAGCAATAATATGATAACTTATCTTTAGAAGGTCCACGTTTTATATTTAAAAAGATAGTGTTTGCATACAGGCGATAGGCATGTTCCGTTAGAAGCTTTGACTAAATTAATATTCCTGCATTTTCTTTTTTTTTTTTTTTTATGATCAAACACAAGCACTATAGGAAAAATCCTTTAGGGCACTCTGGGAGTGGTGCGTGTGCGCAAAAAGCGATTCACGTTGGTTTTGAATCGTTGGAGGTGATATTCGTTGGGAAAAACGACCTCGGGAAGATCGTTCCACAACGATGAAGTCCTCCAGATGAAAGAGTTCTTAAATAATGAAGTTCGAGGAGTACTAAGCTTAACCACATATGGATGGGCGGCAGTGGTTCGTCGTGTATTTCTGATATTCGCCGCTCTGGGCGGAATTAAGAGGGCAAGGTCAGCCGAGCACTTTCCATGAAAATATCTGTAAAAGAGAGTCAAATCACCAACTTGCCTTCGATGTTCTAGGCTGTCGAGGTTCTTCGTCAGCTCGTGGTCTCCAATCAGACGAATGGCCCTCCTTTCGATGGAATCCAGTAGCCGAAGAGTATGTTTGGGTGCAGAGCTCCAGACATGAGAGCAGTACTCTAGTGATGGTCGAATCTGGGCTTTGTATAGTGTCAAAAGTTGTTGAGGTGTGTACAACTTTCTGGTTCGGAAGAGTACACCAAGCTTCTGACAGGCTATCTTGGCGATTGCCACAACGTGGTTATGCCAAGACATATTTCCTCCCAGATTGACGCCCAGCAAACTAATAGATGAAGCCAGCGGGATTGCGTGTCCGTCCATGACTATATCCGGTTCTGTAATGTTAACCTTTTTAGAGAAAACTGCTGCCTGGGTTTTTTTAGCGTTAAATTCGACTTTGTTACTGTCACTCCAAGACAAAATTTCTTCCAGGTCTTTGTTGAGGCGTGATACTTCATGCTGTCTGCGAAGATGTGCGTCGGCAGCCGATGTTTGTGCATTCAAAGAGAAAGATGATAAAAGTGTGCTATCATCAGCAAAACTAACTATCGGGTTTTTCGTTTTCACTAGAAGGTCGTTAATGTAGAGTAAGAAGAGAGTGGGAGACAATATGGACCCTTGAGGAATACCGGCATTGATGGTGAAGGTGTCTGAGAGAAATCCGTCAATCGTCACTTGCAGAGAGCGGTCTTTAAGAAAGCTAAACAACCATGCACAGAATCGACTGGGCATACCATAGGATCGCAGTTTACTTAGAAGCCCCTCATGCCATCAAAGGCTCTAGCAATATCCAGTGCAACAGCCCGAGACTCCCCATGATGTTCGATTGCGTTGTTCCAAATATGGGTGACATAGGCTAGAGGATCTCCAGTTGATCTGGACTTCCGAAAACCATATTGATGATCGTTGATAATGTTGAAGCCTTCCAGGTACTTTAGAAGATGTTGGTTAATAGCTTTCTCCATTACATTTGATATAACTGAAAGCAATGCGACTGGTCGATAGTTGTTAGGCAGGGTTCTCTTACCTTTCTTTGGAATAGGCTGGACACTCGCCGTCTTCCAGCAAGATGGAAATATTCCTTTTTTGTAGGATAAGTTGAAAAGTCTACAAAATACTGATGTTAGTTCATCGGCGCATCTCTTGAGAACTATAATAGGAATTTCGTCTGGACCAGTAGCTTTTTTGACGTCCAGTCCTTTCAGGATTCGTTTGACGGGACGCTGACGGCATTTTCCGTTAGAAGCTTTGACTAAATTAATATTCCCGCATTGTTACAAAAACATATCGTATAACCCATAACAGTCGAAGAATATAGGGCTCACCTAAACAATTTTTAACTGACAAAGACACCAAAATTAATTACTTTACCCACTTTTCTACCTTTAAATTTATAAATCTGAGAAAAACAAGAAGTTTCTAATTAACCCTCCTAGGTATTTACATAGGAATTTAAGGTTTTAATTGAACTCTCACAGGAAGACAAAGTTACCAGCCTAATTGTTTCGTATCGAGTTAAAAATTTAATTTAAACTTTTTTAAATGTGAACGATATTGTTAGTTTTCTTTCAGATTCTTCTCGGTATATTTTTATGAGGTAAAATTCTAATTCATTGCCATATTCGACTAGTGCTACAAACGTTTTGTTGACCCAATGAAGCGAAATTGTTTTTTCCCTTCTATTTTTTTTACAAAGTGATTGTTTTTCCCCTCGTAATTTTCGCAATTTAAACAAGTCAGAATAAAGCGGAGTTATTTATTATTTGGATTAACGACAGAGATTAACAGCAGTTGTCCGTCATTTTTACTTCTTTTATTCGAGTAGAACCTACACGATTGAAATAGATTTCAAAAATCAATTAAATTACATTTGTATGTAAGATATGTCAAATTAAAATTAATTAAAATTAATATTAATTTGGGCCTTCATTATTGAATATTCGATAATTAATTGGGATAGTGTTGTAGCCATGTATTTTTAGACGTGGTGTTGTAAGTTCCTTTAAGGCGAAGTTAAATTTAAATACTTTGACAAATAAAATTATTAAAAAAATACGCAAAAGGATAACTTTTTAGTTATTGACGTATTATTAATGTCAATAATTCAGTGGGAAATATCGCGAATAGATATGCATAATTACAATATAGTTTATTAATTTCCTATCATTTCCTGGCACACCTACATGGCAACCTTGTCCTCTTGTTTTCGAACCCATCCAATTTATGGAAACTATGCACTTTATGGCTAAAATAGTATTGCGATCTAAAACTAGTAATTAGATAGTTCTCAAATAAGGCAACACCTTTGTTTAATTTATGGTCTCTAATATACATATAGTATTTCTTGGGGTTGCGGTCAATCGTCAATATACAATTTTAGATTGTTCACGTTTCAGTATATTTTATATTAAACAATCGTCAGAACTAATCCCAATTAGTGGTCTTCCTTTATTAGGTAAAGAGAGATTTATTTTATTATTACATTATATAGAAAATTGGTTCGGTAAGATTTTTTGCTATACAACGTGTCCAAGATAAGGAGAGCCAGTACAGGGATCTCGGAAACCGTAAGAGATACCAAGTCGGTTAAATGGAGGTAAAGTTGCACATTTACGTGCCTAATAATATGCCGTTTAGAAAGTTTTAAAATTCCGAGTAGTTCTGGAGATATCCGGAAAAAATCGAAATTCTGAAAAATGGTTTTATTGTTTTCCTGGATTATTTTGAGATCGTATGCTAAAGTAAATTGCGCTTTTACATTGCCACTTTCTCCGCTCTATCTAACAGCGTCTTCGAAGGGCCATTATCAACTTTCTTTTTTTAAATACGGTCCTGTTTAATGACGTTTCGAGGGTTTTTTGAACAACATCAGGAAATTTTGGGATACGGTCCTGCATTTCCTCTAATTATATAAATAATATCTCATAAGTAGCTCTAAATTTTTACTTATGTTGGACTAGTTCAATAAATAACAAATAATTTAATAATAAACCACAATAAGTGAACAAAATACAGAAATATTATTTCAAACTTCTGTTGATTCAGGATTTAAAAGAAAAGTAGGCGTTTGAAACAAAAAAATTAAGATGGTGACGCGTCATTTGTTTCACTTGACATTCCCATTGTGATCGTTTGAAAGCGTTTTAAGAGGTTTTCTATTGTCCAGAAAATATGGAACATAATTTTACAAATGCTGAAAAGTTTGATATTCTATCCTGTTTTATTTTATCTCAAAAAAACTGTTATGTGGCAGTTAGAAGATGTTATTTGTGCTTAGAGAATAACGGAAATCATTTTGAACACCTGATTATGTAGTTCCTTACCTTTTTTGTTGTTCGTTTTATTACTTTTTGGTATGATTTATGTTCATTTATTTGTGGTTTATTATTAAATCATTTGTTATTTATTGAACTAGTTCAACATAAGTAAAAAATTTGGAGCTTACTTACGAGATATTATTTATAAAATTAGGAGAAATACAGGACCGTATCCTAAAATTTCCTGATGTTGTTCAAAAAACCGTCGAAACGTCATTAAACCACAAAGTGTCATACATCGTTGCATTCGGAAGAAAAAAAAGCTCTCAAATTCCAATATCAGAAGAACAGGACCGTATTTAAAAAAAGAAAGTTGATAATGGTCCTTCGAAGACGACTCGTCGGATTACAAAACAATTAACGCTGTTAGATAGAGCGGAAAAAGTGGCAATGCAAAAGTGCAATTTACTTTAGAATTCGATCTCAAAAAAAAACCAGGAAAACAATAAAACGATTTTTCAGAATTTCGTTTTTTTTCGGATATCTCCTGAACTACTCGGAATTTTAAAACTTTCTAAACGACATATTATTAGGCACGTAAATGCGCTACTTTACCTCCATTTAACCGACTTCGTATCTCTTACGGTTTCCGAGATCCCTGTACTGGCCCTCCTTATCTTGGACACGTTGTATAACGTCTTTGTTGATTTTGCCTAAATACTATCACATAACTTTCATGTAGAAAATCTGAGGTTTTTACATTGAAATACTCAGCAACAGTTGTCTGACTATGTATTAAGGAATTGGAAAATACTAAATTGACTGCACGTATATAGAGGTAATCCTTGATTATTTCCATCAATTTCCCAAACGTTCACTGACCCCTCTAGAATTTTAACTAAGTATTTGTCAGCTATGTCTCTCGAGGCGCTTAATCCTTCTATACGCCATTCCCAGCGCATCTGCATAGAGAACACCTAATCTTGTAGATATGTAGTTCAATTTAGCTAAACTACACTGTTTTCGGTCAGACATCTTATAGGGATTAACCAGATAGGACAGATTCCTAACCTAAGACTATGTCGTATTTGTAAGTCTAGGAATATTTTGATGTATTTAATCAGAAGTTTCTACATAATATTTTAGTTCGTTACAGATATTGAGGTTTTCGTATTTAATCACCAAAATTTCCAGTCTCCATTTTTTGAAATAACAAATTAAAATATATTCCAAACATACACAATAAAAAATATTGGTTAATATACCAAAGCCTATATAACTTTTTGGTTTCCTGTTGTTCAAATATATGTATATTTTTACCGTCATCCAAATAAGAATATTTTAAATGGCGTCAGAATCGAGTTACATTTTGTATTATTGTATTTTCATTGTATTATTCGACCCCGATGTATTTGTAGGTAGTCTTTTAAAAATGGCTGCCATTGTTAGGTTATGATTTTCTATTGCTTCCAGTCAGTGTATAATAAAGTCTGGCATTGAGTAAAATTCTTTGTTCTTCGCTTAAATTTATGTTGTAAAGATGCATAGAAACCAAAACCAACTACTCCCCTGGCACTCTACAGCGGTCCATTATAGACCGGATATCTTAGATATAAAATGTGATATCTGTATGTTTGTTTCAGATAGTTTTCGAGGTCTAAATCGAAGCCTTCAATATGAACATCAGAGCAGCCATGAAAGTATTCGCCCTCTTTGTCTCGTTTATACTATTCATAGCGAGCGTATCGTCAGCACCGTCTTCGTATTCTTCTGAGTATGACAGTAAGTAGACAAACTTCATAGAATCTATACAGGGTGATTCACGACAAGTTTGCATTAGAACTTTATGAAGAACTACTGAATATATGTTTCTGAAATTTTGGGGATTTAGGTTTATCGATATGCTCTCTTGAACTAAAATATTCACATGTTGTTGTTGTCATTTCCGGTTATACCGGAAGTAGCTGTCAACTTTCGTTTTTTAAATACAACATGGAAATTTTTATTACATTATTCGATTAAACGTTAAATACTAAGCCCATTTGGTAGAACATGTTTTTGTCAGACTCTGTTAGTTTTTGAGATATCTGGACTTTTTGTAATTATTTGGCAAATGCATGACAATGAAATAATCCATATAATTTTTTTACCTTAACTCTTGGACTAAAAACCCTGTATATTTTTGTTTAATTTGATGGAAAATTAGTTGTTCTTTATAAATAGTATTTACTGTCCTATACCTATATCAAAGCGTTTTCTCAAAAAATCCAATTTTATTCCGAAAATACTATTTGTTCAAGTGTGCTATGAAAACAATAATACAGGGTGTTCCATTTAAAATAAGAAAGTTTTTAATGGTTGAATTCTTTCACAATAAGGCGTGAATTGTGACCACCCTGTACATTTTCTGCCGAATTTGAAATATTTTTGAGACTTGATGATCGTCTAGCTATTCGAAGAGGAAACATTATTAGTCCAAGAGCTAAGGTAGAAAAATTATATGGATTATTTCATCGTCATACATTTGCCAAATAATTACAATACGTCCGTCGTCCAGTTATCTCAAGAACTAACAGAGTCTGACAAAAACATGTTCTATAAAATGTGCTTAGTATTTGACGCTTAATCGAAAAACGTAATAAAAATTGCCATGTTGTTTAAAAAACGAAAGTTGACAGGTACTTCCGGTATAACCGGAAATGACAAAAACATGTGAATATTTTAGTTCAAGAGAACATATCGATAAACCTAGATCCCCAAAGTTTCAGAAACATATATTCAGTAGTTCTCCATAAAGTTCTAATGCAAACTCGTCGTAAATCACCCAGTACATACTATATTTTTAATAGACACTATAATATAAATATAAATTTTATATAATTATTAAAATCTTTCTAGCCGCTCTAAAAATGCTATGAATTATAAACATAAAATAAATGTACGTACGGGTAATTTTTGATTAATTATGTATTTAAAAATATTGAATACATTCCGCAAATCTCCATTTTATTTTATAAAAAATTAATATTGTACTAGAACATTTATGGCCATTGTCATAACCAATTGAAAATTCTTTCGGCATATAAATTGATTAATAGCTTATAGCTCATAGACAGAGAAAATGAAACAACCATTAAAAATTCAAATTTCTGGAACCTATATAATTAAAGTAAAATGATTTTCCAGCCATAAATTTTTTTTTTATGATCAAACCCAGGCACTATAGGGAAAATCCTTTAGGGCACTCTGGGAGTAGTGCATGTGCGCAAAAAGCGATTCACGTTGGTTTTGAATCGTTGGAGGTTATATTCGTTGGGAAAAACGACCTCGGGAAGGTCGTTCCATAAGGATGAAGTCCTCCAGATGAAACAATTCTTAAATAATGAAGTACTAAGAGTACTAAGCTTAACCACATATGGATGGGCGGCAGTGGTTCGTCGTGTATTTCTGCGATTCATCGCTCTGGGCGGAATTAAGAGGGCAAGGTCAGCCGAACACCTTCCATGAAAATATCTGTAAAAGAGAGTCAAGTCCCCAACCTAGGCTGTCGAGGTTCTTCGTCAACTCGTGGTCTCCAATCAGATGAATGGCCCTCCTTTCGATGGAATCCAGTAACCGATGAGTATGTTTGGGTGCAGAGCTCCAGACATGAGAGCAGTACTCTAGCGATGGTCGAATCTGGGCTTTGTATAGTGTCAAAAGTTGTTGAGGTGTGTACAACTTTCTGGTTTGGAAGAGTACCCCAAGCTTCTGAGAAGCTATCTTGGCGATTGCCACAACGCGGTTATGCCAAGACATATTTCCTCCCAGATTGACGCCCAGCAAATTAATACATGAAGCCAGTGGGATTGCGTGTCCGGCCATGACTATTTCCGGTTCTGTAATGTTAACCTTTTTAGAGAAAACTGCTGCCTGGGTTTTTTTTAGCGTTAAATTCGACTTGGTTACTGTCACCCCAAGCCAAAATTTCATCCAGGTCCTTGTTGAGGCGTGATACTTCATGAGCAGCCGATGTTTGCGCATTGAAAGAGAAAGATATGCTATCGTCAGCAAAACTAAATATCGGATTTTTAGTTTCCACTAGAAGGTCATTAATGTAGAGTAAGAAGAGAATGGGAGACAATATGGATCCTTGAGGAACACCGGCATTGATGGTGAAGATGTCTGAGAGAAATCCGTCAATCGCCACTTGCAGAGAGCGGTCCTTAAGGAAGCTAGACAACCATGCACAGAATCGACTGGGCATACCATAGGATCGCAGTTTACTTAGAAGCCCCTCATGCCAAATACGGTCAAAATTAGAAATATCCAGTGCAACAGCCCGAGACTCACCATGATGTTCCATTGCGTTGTTCCAAATATGGGTGATATAGGCTAGAAGATCTCCAGTTGATCTGGACTTCCGAAAACCATATTGATGATCGCTGATAATGTTGAAGCCTTCCAGGTACTTTAGAAGATGTTGGTTAATAGCTTTCTCCGTTACTTTTGATATAACTGAAAGCAATGCGACCGGTCGATAGTTAGGCAGGGTTCTCTTACCTTTCTTTGGAATAGGCTGGACTCGCGCCGTCTTCCTGTATGTATCTATGAACTATGGACCATGCCATCCCGCCTCACCCTGTATAAAATACATTCAATTCATTCCAACAATCCTATATTTTAATCATATAATGTGTGTAACCATTAATTTTAAAACTTTAGAAACATAATGCATATAGAATATGCTTGTTGTCCCATTGTGGTTTAATTTTGAATGAACCGAGGGATGATAGCTTTCAGTTTTTCGTAGAATTTAGATATGAGTTGATGGTTCAGTGGGTTTTCATCTTTATTTATGTGGGACATTACTTGAGTTAATATAACATATTAAATTACAAAATACCATTTCAAGATGTAGCAACGAAATTATGTCATAAAGTGGGGCAGTACAATTTAAAGTACTATATATACCTGAAGAAGTATGTAGAGTCCGGGACAAAAAAATTTCTAGCAAACTTTCCTTGGTTAATAATAAAGCCACATGATAACATTACCATTAGATAGCATGTTTTGGTCTTTTCCGAATAGAGCAATTAAAATAATTAGATATATTTGGACGGTGTTTGCAATAAGGATGATTTAATGACTTTGTAAAACTAAAAAATATCCGATAATACATGTGATTACGTAAAGATGAATTAATTCTTGAAATTCTCGCAAGTTTTTCATTTTAAAGGTTATCCTTTGTTAAAGAATATAAAGAAATGACATAGATACACCTGAACTCTATCAATACGCTCAATAAAAGCATTTTCATTGTTAACGGATAAAGTTATATGTTTAAATCTTGGCGATGAATTTTTGTAACATCTTTCAAAAATGCCCCGATTTGAATTTAATTTAAAATCGAGTAATTTGAAAATATGTTAATATACTACGTATATCTATAGATTTGATATTTCCTGGTCAATATTTCGTCTGTTTCTAAATAAAGCCTCTATAAATTATACCCGGTATTGCTTGAATGTTTGCTTCGCGTGACGGTATCCATATTTTTTTAATAAAGGGAATTGCACCTTTTATTATTCAATAAGTGACGTGAGAGAATATTATGCCACGGTTGTTGGACAATCGTGGGGTATAATAATAGTGATAAAATAAATATTGCTAATATGAATAAGGGGGAGTGGCGTTACGAAGCCTGGAAATAATTTTAAGGTAAAAAAGTAGAATAATCTATAGCCAAAGGATATTTTTATGTTTTTTTCGACGATCGTTATAAAAACTATATTTTTACGCCTCGGGCACAAGCTTCTAACAATATTAAATCCATTTATTTACATCAGTTATTCTGTGTCATTTCAAGGAAAGTCCAGTAACATTGATGTAAATGACTGCACAAGGAAATCTGTCGCAAACAGACAGAATCTCTGCGTGTTTTATCGTAGGTACATTATTTTTAGTTCTCTGTTGAGGAATATACATCCGCCTTTCTACGAGGAAGGTTCTTAAATACAATTTTTTATTTCTCAATATAGGGATGAGATGTCTATTTTAAGTATATGTACATTTTTTAGCGACAGATTTTTTCGTTGCAAATATTAATTTTGTTTTAGACAGCATCAGGGAACTCGTCGAGATGCTCATGCAGCGAGAAAGAGACAGCAGCTTGGAGGATAGCAGACTCGGTTATCACACGGTATCCAGGAAAGCGGGACGATCACCACAACTGCGTCTCAGATTTGGAAAGCGAGTGGATTCTGGGTATCCCGTAAGTAGATCAATCGCTATGTTTATTCTGGATTGTCACAATAAAGTTCCTCGTCTAGCTCATAGTATATCAAATTAAATACAGGGTGTTATGGAAATGACGTATGGTATTTAAACCGGCAAATCCCGAGATTAAAATAAATTGAAGAAAAATAACCATAAATGGCGCTTTGAATTATTAAGCGAAATATACACTTTATATGAAATCTCAAAATTTACGTGGCCGCTCCTGAGGCCCTTCGCAATCAATATTTTATCGAGGCAGTATCCAGGTTCAAAAGAGGTTAACGCATTATATGCGATGTTGTCATATTGCAACACATAATTCCAAAAGCACGTGTTCAGTTTTTGACAACAAGACATCTTTGAAGCCCGCTATCACTTCTTTTTCAAACTGTTTAGACAACGAAAACTACAATTTTAAGGTACATACTCTCTTACCTTCGATCTTATTTTAACATGATCCGTTTTATAATTCCATAAAAAAATAAAACACAAATAGTATGTTTTTCAACAGAACCAACAGTAGATAATATCACACAAATTTGAAATCACATCACAACATTTATTATAATGAATTATTTCACAACAAAAAATAATCGGGCAATACAACTAACAAAACGTTTAAAATTCGTATACGACAAGCACGTGGCACCATCGACGTCGTGGAACCAACGTCGTTCCACTCCGAGTCTCAAAACATACTGAAGTATGGAGCGGCGCGCGGCCGGTAATCAAGCTACTCTAGTGACTAGTTGCTAAATGAATCCAGATGGAACGGGGCGACAGTATGTGGGTAAAAATGGTTTTTACCTTAGTATTTAGATATTCGATTTAAGAAAAAGGTATGTTCACTATCTCTAGGACACCCAAGGAGTCACCCATTTAAATATAATAAGTCATTTCCATAACACCCTGTATAATAATAATATTTCTTGATAAAGATAACCAATTACTCTACTAAAGATGCCAAAAAAAATGTTTCGTTACCCTTCAAATAGAGTCACATTTCATCTAGAAAAATAATTTGACGTTTATGAATACTGTTGCGATTTTAAAATCGAGCCCAGAGTACTTTCGCTTAAGGCCGTATTAGACTAGGCAATTTTTTCTCTTGCGCCGGCAATTATAATGGCACGTATTCATGCGCAGTAAACCGTTTTCGATCAGCTGGAGCATTGTCAACGGTCAGAACAGCAGTGGGTACTGTCGAAATCCCTAAAATATCCCCAGAATTAGAGATGTGCAAACCTGTTCGTTTTGATTACCAGTTAAAGCAGCTACTGCTATTTACAAATAGGAGGTGCAAAAAGTTGCTGAATTAGCAGTCCATAAGTTTAATAAAGAATGTAAACTGCTAATTTAAGTACCAGTGGGTTTAAATGGCCATTACCTGTTCATACCTGGTTCGGCCAAATAATAAACAGTTACAGATAACAGAATAATCCATGTCTACCCAATTGCGCCGGCAAGGGCAATTAAAATGGCGCCTGCCCCATTTCTGGTAATGAGAGACAGCTGATCGGGAACAGTGTACTGCGCATGAATCCGTGTCATTTTAATTGTCAGAAGAGTAGAATTTCTGACTGTAGTACGGAGAACGGTGTACTGCGCCTGAATCCTTGAATTATAATTGCCATTGCTGGCGCCATAAAAATTCCCAAGTGTAATACGGCCTTTAGAAACTTGAAGAAATGTTGTGAAACACAAAATATAAATGCTAAATATTTAAATTTTGTCGTTTCTGTCTGATACACAGGAATTGTATTTCGTTCCTAAAGAAAACCATTGTCTCTTTTAACCTTTTTCTTTAACTGAACACACCCGAACAAACCCATCTGTTTGATCATATGGACTTTCCTTTATTTTGCTTCCAATTTATATCGCGTATTTCTTTTTGTATTTGCATGTACCAATCTTTAGTCAAGTAAAATGTATTTAATGACAAAAAACCCTGTTTTGTATAACGAAATATCTTTCATTGTTGATTTTTAAAGAGGAAATTAATACCCTTTGAATAAATGTCAGTCTGTTTAATAAAAGCAAACCAAAAAGGCGGCTGAATGTTAAGGTCAATGCAAAGAAAAGGGAGATAATTAAAAACCGAGTTGTTCACAAATGGTACATCTTGATGATAAATCAATTTTTTTTTCTTTCTGGTTTGAATAACGAGACGGCATAAAACTCTTCATATACTGCCTCTAGCTAGTCCATACAGGCGACACGGTGTTCCAAGTTTTCAATACTTAAGTTTTTAAAATTTGGACAATTATTTCTGCTATGCTTCAGTGGCGATTCTTCCACAGGAGCACATGCGCACGTGCACCCCCAAAAACAAAACGAATAAAAAATATTCATTTATATTCATTGAATATTATTTATCGTATAAAGTCCGACCCCCTCCCTAATATTTTATCGTACCTTCAAACTAAAAACGTCCGACCCTCCCTAATATTTTATCATCCCGTCAAACCAAACTGTATAGATCCGGCAACCGTGCCTCGGTGGAGGTAAATTACGATTCTGACGAGACTTGCTCGTACGTGCGATTAAGTAGTGCAGTTTCTCTGTAGTAACGGGTGGCAGAGGGGATAGCGGGGCTATGGCGATTTAACATGGAAAAGGCGCACAGTTTTTGTGTGCATCGTGCATCTAGTTAGAAATTCGAGCGTGTATGTTTTAATATTTTAATATTATATATTTATTAAGTTAAAATGAATAGCTGACGGTGAACTATTTAAGAAATAACTTTAGCTCTTTGAGTTTGGAGCAAAAAATTGAAGTGAAGAACGCGGGAACACCTAAACTCGAAATTAATTTAACGCAGACCACAAAGGGTAAATCTAGGGACTTTATTAGAAAGTTTAAAAATGAAATATATGAAAAAAAATTATAGAGGGTATTCCAAACTTAATGCGGCTGTTATTGATCAATTTTCTACAATTAAGAACCGAAGAATGGGCTTTACGTTTAAGCACTATTGTGTAGGGTCGATAAATGTTGTGTATTTCGATATGATTTTAAACCATTTTATTTAAGGATTTAAACTAAAAAACACTGAAAATATGAAGAATGCGAACTGGTCAGTCTCGTGGCTCGATTCGTTCACGTCATAAAACAGTTAACTATTGTTCTCGTCTTGGTTGCGCCTAATGACGTAGCCGTAGATGGCGTAGTGGTATTAAACATCATTCGGTTTTCTTGATAACTCGTAGATGGCGGTAGTAGTATTGGACATCATTCGGTTTTCTTGATAGCTCGTAGATGGCTTTAGTAGTATTAGTAGTTGACTATAAAAATATTGTTACGAGGGCTACATGCGACGACGTTAAGATCCGACAGCTATACACACTAAGATAACCTTTCTTATTTTCCAAAACTTGCATATCCTTGTGTAAAATTAAAAAATAAATGAAAATATGTTTTACCTAACGCATTTTCTTATTACTTCTTTTCTTTCTATATTTAAATGCCTAAAAAGTAATTGTTTGGTCATTACACAAGAATAAAATTTTACAAATAATTTCAACTTATCAATTTTTGTAAACTAATACGTAACTACACTAAACGTAGACTTAAATTCACCCCAATAAAGTCATAAAAATGAAACATTAATGTCCTGTCCCTGTTTGCTCATAAAACCCATGCAAAAAAAAAACTACCGACATGACAATGTTTCATAGCAGAATAAATATCCCTTTCGAATTAAAATAAAACCAAAAGAACTTCCCCTAATAGCTCGTTCGTTTACGTTTGTTTCGTCAATTCCTTTAGTAATGGAAAAACTTTATATTATTTCAAATGGAGTTAGAAAAAAAAGTCCTTTCTAAAAGAGTTTTTGCAAGGAAATACCTAAAAAAATTGTAATATTGAAACGTTTAAAAAGGTGCTCTGCTGATATAAATTGAAATGCTATTTTCGGAAAATGAGAATTATTTTCTGACAAAATGGTGACCTAATAATTGTCATCGATAATAATTATTGTTGTGATCGCTCGAGCGAAAAACCGCTTGATCACTCGATTATTGAAATAACCGACATCGCTCCATTATTAAAAAAACCGCTCGAGTTATCTATTCAGGCGAAAGCAGTCGCTCGTCACTTATTATCTTTCACTCGATACCCGCGCTTCGCTTGACGGCGGCGGAAATGTACCGCTATAGTGTGATCGAGTTAAAAAACTGCTCGTATATTCGAACAGTTTTTCGCTCGATAGAAAATACTCTAGTTATAAATTCAGGAGAAAAACCGAAAAATATCGCCTGTCACTTGATATACGACCTTCGGTCTACGCGCCGCGCCATCCGATTAGCGACGTTCGAGTTTGACGTTGAGAAGGTACACGTCATACGTCTTTCTTAAAGGCACATAAACGAGAAGGTGCATATAAAAAAGTATGCCAAATCCCTTAGCGGAGTCATCGCGACATGGGTTTTGTAAAGTTTTGTTTTAACTGGCTAGCCAGCGGCATAGTTTAGGTCTCCGATTGTAAATATTAAAAACTTAAAGGATATAATTTTAACATTTTTATTTACTATAAACTCGAGAAAACTTCTCAAAAATAACATAATAATAGAAATTGTAAATAAAAATAACAAAACGAACAAAATGGTTAACAAAATATATAGAAAAATTCGTTGGTGATCTTATAGTAAACATTTTTAAATCTAAACAGGAACTTTTTATTATTAAACTCAAGAAGACTTCTTAAAAATAACATACATTATCGAAAATGTTAATGGTAAATAAGAAAACGAGCAAAATAGTTAACAAAACATAGGTATCGACAAATTTTTTGGTTAGCAAAAGTAAACATTCTTAAATTTAAACAGGAACTTTTTGGTAACCATAAACATGAATTAAAAAAAATAATCACCTATTTTCTTATTTTGCCAGTCGCGTAACTAAGCCTACATTTTTGAAGGGCACACAGTGGGCACCTGATAATTTAAAGTGGAAAAATTTGACAAGCCATTTTAAATATCTACTTATTTTATGCTCGTAAATTGAGTAAGATTTCAAGAAAAATAACTCTTGGTAATACTTTTTGTTTTAAAAAAGCATAAGAATTAACCCGAACAATAAATACATATTTGGGTGATTTTTTGCAGTCTTTTTGTTTGGTATCGAGACCACGTGGTAAAAATTCATTATTCACAAATAAATAAATTTCTGGAATTTTTTTGGTGGCTTCTACGATTTTTTCGCTAAACCTGTGCCCACCCGTAGTTACGTGCCTGCTAAATACCCTACCTGATCACATGTAAACGACTAGCCTGCCGGTCGAGCAGTCGATGACGTCATCGATAATATCAAAAGTATCGACTATTTTGAAATTAATAATGGTTCTGTTAAGGTGGGAATGTAAAACTAAAGGAATTCAGCACGCTGTTACATCTGACTGACGAATCTATCATCTAGAATTTTCTTTACTAGCGAATCTCCTCTTCGTCCTTTTTCGTCCTTTCCTTGTAGATGTCAGAAAAATACTCTGCGTAAACTCAATATGGGAAACATCGATATAATAATACAAATTTAGAAACTTACCAAAATTGTGCTAAAATAGATATTTAATATCATGGATTAATAAAAAATATATTATTTAGAATTGTACTTGTAATTATTTAATCATTTTAGGGTCCCGCATACATCGCTGGTTTAAACGAGGCTGCCGCTGACAACTAAGAAAAAGACTAAAGGATTATACTTCATGTGTTTTAGATATTATTACTTTCTATTTATATTATAAATACTTTAAAAATTATATTTCCATTCTTGTAAGCCGAACGCATAAATTTTTGCATTACCATGGACAAAAACAGGTTTATTATAACCAGAACTATGTTATATTTTTCCGTCTGATTTTTCAAATCGTAGGCTGTACGTTATTTCAAACAAATATTCTGGCAAACAATAATTATTGGCATCATAGGTTTCTTCTCCTTCCCACGAAACTTCTTCTAGACCTCTTGTGGTAATGCAAAAACTAGTCAATTATAAATGTAACGGAATTCCCCTAAAAGTAGCTAAGATGAAATTAATAAAAATTTTATTTTTGTATTTGTTTTTGGAAAAGAGTGATTGAATTCAAGCTATTTGCAGTCCCGATAATTGATTCTTTCTGGCGCTAGCTTCGGCTAGGTAAAAAAATGTTTCGAGCCGTATATGCTTCACAAATTGTAAAGATTTGTTGTGCATTTGAAGATTCGGCTAGAAGGATTGTTGTTTCCATCCGAGAGCTTAAACTTGAAAGTACGTTGAAAAACTCTCACTTGTCAAATTTTGGTTGTCGGATAATGTAGAAAATCACTCGGAAAATACTTTTGCCATAGATGGTGTCCCAACATTGTCAATCAATCCTTTTAAACGAAACATGGATTAGATAATGTTATTTTCTAAACTTTAGGGTTTCGAGGGATTGGTCGGACATGTTTGGGGTGCATTTATGTACAATGGATATTATTGATAATTATAATCTATATAAAGCTAAATGAATATTAAACCGTGAATGTCCAAATATCAGCAAGAATCGAGTTTAACAAATTTTTGTCGCAAATCGTACTCTTAGATTATACCCAAAAATATATTAAAAATATCATAGTAGTCAATTGTCAAGTAAATGTATAACGAACAATTCCATTACAAAATAAACATTTTTCTCATTAAATATTGTTTTATTATTACCTATTATATATGCTATGGAAATAATTTATACAGCATGCTTATTTTGCTTAAAATCGATCATCTAAAGCAATGAGGTAACGACCTCTATAATCACACCACACGTACGCCAATGACAACCACTACTTTACTTAACAAGTGTTGTAAATGCAGATTGGTTTCAGAAAAATGGAAATTCTTTGTTTCATTTTAACACTTACTTGATTTTTGAAACAGCACCATATCCCCGACTCACCCTATATACAGGGTGATTGATGGGGGATGGCCTTTGGCCTATTAGACGTTTATGGAGAACTAGTCATCGGATCACTTTGAATATTTGGGGAAAATTTAGCCATGCAGTGTTGCCGCTTCTACTTGAAAGTATTAGCAACTTTGATAATTTAAACGGAACACCCTGTGTATTATTTTTGTTTTAGAATCCTTATTCATTTCTTAATAACTTTCCTTAATATTTTCCTATACCTATTTGTTATAGTTCTCGAGATAATAATTAATTTCACTTTTTTTTTTTGAAAACATGTCCTACAAAAAGTGATGATGTTTTTAAACTCTGACAAATTAAAGCACTGAAATTTGGTATGGAGTCAGGTTATACCCAGAGGTCTTTCACCCTCTTTCCAAATATTAGTTATACATAATAATACAGGGTGTTTCAAAATACAAATATTTTGATGGTTTGGAAAAATGGTAAATAGTACGTTTTTTTAAATGAAATACCCTATATTTTATATGTTGTCTAAAAGCTATTGAAATTGTCTATATTCCTATGTATAATGTTACTACACCTATTCACACAGTTTTTGATTTATGAGCATTTATTTAGCAAAATTAATTATTACAGATAACAAATCACACTTTTTAGATTTTTTAGAATTGTTTTGTAATGGTTGACATTTTGCAAAAAATATCTGATTACTTTTAATAAATGTTCAATATGTTGGCCGTTCACTTCTCAGTATTTCAGAATTCGGGTATTGACACCATCTGTAGTAGTAAGTCTAAGTTCATCAATATCCAAACTTTGAAAAGCGCGATTCACCCGATCTTCTAAATCTTCCCTTGAATTTACCGGTGTTTTGTAAACAATATCTTTGAGAGTACCCCAAATGAAAAAATCTAGAGGCGTTAAGTCTGGAGACCTGGCAGGCCAAGGTCCCAAACTTAACGCCTCTAGACTTACGGGGCTCCAGCTAATTGCACTTACTTCGGCAGTGCAATGAGCTGGAGCCCCGTCCAATTGGTACCACCTGTTGGGATACTGGGTAAGGGGAAAATTATCAACGAAATTTTCACCAAATGTAGTTAAAATTTCGAAGTATTTTCTGAATGTTAAATTTTCATCATATATCAAATATCGAATTTTGTCATACATCATTAAACAAAAAACATTAAAACTAAACTTTTCTTGGAATGAAGAATCTCTCGTGGCATGGTGATTTTCTTGCTCCCAATAATGAATATTTTTCTATTAAAAATTCCTTCCCATGAAAATATCGACACGTCAGTCCAAATAATATTTCGTAAGAATTGTGGGTCTTCCTGTATATGAATTAATAGGTTTTCGCACAAAAAAAACGATAAACCCAAATCTTCTTTGGCACTTCTTATTGAAGCCTCTGGATAGGCATGAAAATAAGCCAAAACATTGATTTCATTTTTCTCATTAGACGTTATAGTTCTAGGTAAATTTCTGGATGCTTTCAAGAATGATCCCAAATTTTCGAAATTGCTTTGAATTCGTGTAAATTTCTTATTGCTCATCGATGGTAAATGTGAACACATTTCATTGAATCTTCTACATGTACGGCTGATGATCTTATTACACTGGCCATGTAAAATAAGTGGATTCATAAGTACTACATTTGAATAGTTGTTGTTTTCTTCCATTTTTTCCATTACTTGCCAAATTGGTCTAAAAAGTGTGATTGTTATCTGTAATAATTAATATTGCTAAATAAATACTAATAAGTAAAAAACTGTTCAAGATAGGTATAGTAACATTATATATTAGAAGATAGACAATTTCAATAGCTTTTACGACAACAGATAAAATATAGGGTATTTCATTTAAAAAAGTACTATTTACCATTTTTCCAAACCATCAAAATATTTGTATTTTGAAACACCTTGCACTATTATAACTAATATTTGGAAAGAGGGTGAAATACCTCTGGATATAACCTGCATCCATACCAAATTTCTGTGCTTTAATTTGTCAGAGTTTAAAAATATCATCACTTCTTGTAGGACATGTTTTCCGAAAAAAAAAGTGAAATTAATTATTATCTCGAGAACTATAACAAACAGATATAGAAAAATGTTAAGGAACGTTATTAAGAAATTAATAAGGATTCTAAAACAAAAATAATACACAGGGTGTTCCGTTTAAATTGTCAAAATTGCTAATACTTTCAAGTGGAAGCGGCAACACTGCATGGCTAAAAATATTTTTAAAAGAGAGATCATGTCCGCTTCTATGAGCTCCCAAATTTTCAAAGTGATCCGATTACTAGTTCTCCATAAACGTCTAATAGGCCAACCACCATCAATCACCCTGTATATATAATGACTTATTTGTCACCCAGAATACATTTTTGCGTAAAGATAAGCGCTATCACTTTGTTTAATCTATATTATCACACATACACAAGCCGTACGGGAAGTTCACATTTTATTTTATTTTCTAGTTTGGCGGTCTAGTATGTGTTTAAATGTGCTTTTAGTTTAAAGTGTCACGGAGGATGTAATAATTAATATAGTTTACTTTATCTCTGAATTTAGTATTTTGTGTGGTTTGTGGCGTTACGGACATCTCAATAGTTGAATATTACAGGCAAGCTATCTTAATGATTAAATTATTATAAATATAATTTTTGTTAATCGGGGTGTAACCTGCTTACATGCTTATTAAGTTTTTCAGACTATTGTTACACGCACAAACGCAAAGTATTGTTGTTGAATATATGCCTGGCTTTACGATAATATACAGGGTGTTCGTATAAAGCATCAGCATACTTGGGAGGCATGAAGCCATGTTAAAATAAAGGTGGTAAGTCACAAGACAAAGAGGCGAAAACTCGATATTTTCTTTGTTTCCATTTGAAAAATTCATTTTACTGCTAACAAACCTTTAATTCAATCAATCACCTCTACTAAATCATTACCCGAATACCCTGTATATCAATCAAATTATAACTATATACTGCTATTATAACTTATCATAATATCAATAACAACAATAGCCCCAATTTAAATTCTAGGAACAATGTCTAACATTGCAAAGATATCTGTTGAAAAGTTCGACAGCAAGGAGCAGATACTATTCGATTTCGATAAAGGCAAAGGCTTGATCGAAAATGTAAGGACAGTATGTAAAAAAATGGGCTTGGTAAGTAAAATTACAGATTCCTAAGTAAAAACCTATATTAGTCAGTAAGAAAGGGGAATAAGATAGGAAAAATCTCTCCCTCCAGATTCTTAAATAGTGAAGTTCGAGGAGTACTAAGCTTAACCACATATGGATGGGCGGCAGTGGTTCGTCGTGTATTTCTGATATTCGCCGCTCTGGGCGGAATTAAGAGGGCAAGGTCAGCCGAGCATCTTCCATTAAAAATATCTGTAAAAGAGAGTCAAATCCGCAACCTGCCTCCGATGTTCTAGGCTGTCGAGGTTCTTCGTCAGCTCGGGGTCTCCAATCAGAGGAATGGCCCTCGTTTCGATGGCATCCAGTAGTCGAAGAGTATGTTTGGGTGCAGAACTCCAGACATGAGAGCAGTACTTTAGTGAATCTGGGCTCTGTATAGTGTCAAAAGTTGTTGAGGTGTGTACAACTTTCTGGTTCGGAAAAGTACACCGAGTTTCTGAGAAGCTATCTTGGCGATTGCCACAACGTGGTTATGCCAAGATATATTTCCTCCCAGATTGACGCCCAGCAAACTAATAGATGAAGCCAGCGGGATTGCGTGTCCGTCCATGACTATATCCGGTTCTGTAATGTTAACCTTTTTAGAGAAAACTGCTGCCTGGGTATTTTTAGCGTTAAATTCGACTTGGTTACTGTCTTACTGTGCTACTTGGTTACAGTAAGAAATTAACCATGGTAAGTTTAATATTAGATTGACAAGTAAAATGAGATATTTATGGTTTTCAGCCCGATTCCCATGTCTATGGCCTCAAGTTCCTACCGACAAAAGCCAACGACAAAAATTACTATCTATCGGACACAAATTACGAAGAAGTCAAGCACAGCGACTGCCTGAAAGTAGTTTTTTCTGTCGGATACATAATTGACCGGATTATTAAAAATGTTTACAGCGATAGTTTAGATTTGCGACAAATATGTTTCGATGACATTCTGAAATATAGTTTGGATCCAGTTTTCGTAGAGGAACTAGGTAAGGAAATGACCTTATTTTATACTCCCGATAAATGTTTTCTGCAGTCAAAATATATATCTACTGTTATTAAATTATATAATTTAATATCATCTAGGACTCTACTAATTAACACACATACAAATATACGCAATATTTTACAGCGAATTCCGGCAAACACAAACTTCTAATGGATATTTTTATCAACGATTTGTTATCGTCTCAAGAACAACTGGCCCTTCTTATGACCATGGTCCATCTCTTTTCGAAAGGATTCGTCACGAACAATTCGCAAGACATTCTACAAAAGACAATCAATATTTTAAAAACTTCGGACACATCAAACGAAGAAATCAGATACTCGCTGTCCTTGTTACAGAAAATTTTGGTCAGTAAAAATTCGATATTTGATATTTGGAAAGAAAAGGTAAGGTATATGTGCTGTGAACCTGTCTAGCTGTCTTATAGAGAGCGAACTGTGATAACTACAATTTAATTGTTTTAAGATTATTCGTGAAATTCCCATAACCGAACTGACCCTGTACATTTGGCGGGAGGAGTGTACTCTTCTTCATTACAGCACTATCTTATTAATAAATACTATAATTAAGATGTGCAAGGGAGAGAAAAAACAGCAGTTGATCAAGGAGATGAACTTGAGGAGAACCAGGGAGAACATATACAATTGCGTTATAATGAAGGGTAATTTCGATAGACTTATGGAACACGAACTTTATGTATTGCAGACTTATCTGTTAAGGTATTGGAGGTACTAGAAAAATAATAAATAGCTATCTATTTAATCCTTTTCAACATTTTAGCCTGTTCAATGAAGCATTGAAGAGCGAAATTAATATAAACGAGAACACACTGTTCAATCGCGACGAATTCGAATTGTGCTTCGAAGATTTGAGAAGAATCACCATTTTGATGGATTTCGACGACAACACTATCGCTGCCAATAAGTTTTTTTCGGTTGAAGATTTGGTTTTGAGTGGTGGAAATCGGGACTCCAGGTAATCAACAAATGTAAATTTAGTTTGATGGCCAATAGAAACTCTACCACCCCGTTAATCTTCGTATGAAGATGTTTAAATGGCCCTTGCATATATCAGCTCCTGCACATTTTTCCCTCGTCAGGTCAAGTAGCATTTGAACGAAATTTATTCAGTTGGATTGGTCGCGCGGTGGTCGTATTAATTGACCTCCCAGATCTCCAGACCTCACACCACAGACTTTTGTTTAAGGGGGTGGTTTAAGAAGTAAAGTATTAGAAATACTGCAGCCGATATTAAAGAAAGACATATGGCATATGAGTTTTTTTTTACAGATATTCTTTTTCGTCAATTCAATCGAATGACAGCGCTCAAACGGCAAGCAAGAGAAGTTCCACACGTCAATCGGAGAGTTTTGAAAATGAAAGTACCGCGATATGCCATTTGACGTTGGAAGCGCTACGTAAGCTAATTGATAAATTAAAAGAAAATCATAATATATTTATTGTAATAACTAAGAAATTGAATTTATTCTTGTATATAGGGTGTTTCCTAACCTCTCTAAAAATGAAGGAGGTGAATTCTCACCTTATTTTAAGACGAAAATGTGGTATAAAAGCTTTTTGCATGTCGCTTCGTTTTCGAAATACAGGCTGTTGAATTTATTTATTTATTTGTTAATTTTTTGTCCAAAAAAGTAGATGGGCCATTTTGATTTACCTTAGTCTATCGTGAATTCTTAAGAACGTTAAAACTGTGTCAATTCGATTGTACCTTCGTAGTAGAATTAAAATGGTGTATTCCGTAGAAGAAAGGGTGGAAATTATAAAATTATTTTTTAGAAATAACGACTCTACGCGAGTAACAGCGGTTTTATTTAACGAACGGCATCCTGAAAAAAATGTATCCGCTGCTTACGTTGTGCAACTGGTTGCCAAATTTGACGCTACTGGTTCAGCCGGAAACGAAAAGAGGGTGTATGACAGAGACGAAGCGAGGGAAGTGGCTGTCTTAGGTCAAGTAGCAATGGATCCGACCCTTAGTACTAGGAAATTGTCCGATGTATGATTTCCTACAATAAGTGATGATAGTTTTATACTCTGACAAAAAGGATATATACTAAATTTCAGTGCTTTAATTTGTCAGAGTGTAAAAATATCATCACTTTTTGTAGGACATGTTTTCCGAAAGAAAAAAGTGATATTAATTATTATCTCGAGAACTATAATAAATAGGTATAGGAAAATATTAAGGAAAGTTTTTAAGAAATTAATAAGGATGCTAAAACAAAAATAATACACAGGGTGTTCCGTTTAAACTATCAAAGTTGCTAATACTTTCAAGTAGAAGCGGCAACACTGCATAGCTAAAAATATTTTTAAAAGAGAGATCATATTCGCTTCTATAAGCTCACAAATTTTCAAAGTGATCCGATGACTAGTTGCCCTAATAAAGGATAAGGGTTTAACAAATACCATTAGAATATCGTTTGGCATTAATTAATAAAATGAAAAATACAATATTTTTGTAGCACCCTGTATTTCGAAAACGAAGCGACGTGCGAAAAACTTTTATACCACATTTTCGTCTTAAAATAAGGCAAGGATTCACTTCCTTCATTTTTCAGAGCGGTTAGGAAACACCCTGTTTACTTCCTATGTAACTATGAAACTAATTTCATCGTTTTAGGACATTATAAGAAATTTCACTACAAGAATTTCTATCAGTCACAAATTGAGGAAAAGTTATATGAACCGGGAATTTTCGTTACAAGCGAAAGGTAAAAAGAAAATTTTATTAATCTAATTTTTTTTAATTAGTGGATAGTTTCAAAAAAAAATACATTGTAAAAAAATTTTGCAAATCTAAAAATATGCGAGACTAAATTTAGGATTGTCACTTTGACGGGAATTTTTTCCATTTTTTTGTCATGTTAACGAACTGTCGTTTCTCGCATGAACTATACCTACTTTTTGGAATTTTGTTACGCAAGCTATTCTACGAATTAGGGATCCACGTTTATATTGAGATTTACCATTATTTCTGAATCTTCACTATGGCATCTCTAATACAATTATTGCCTATAGTTTAATCGTATTTTTACACTTTTAGAGTGGTTAAAATGCTAGCTAAACTCCTTCACGTCGGTATGGATCCGCCGGATTCGAGAAGCACATTCTATCAGCCGATAGTTTTTTATTGTTCCCCGAAAACGCCATTTTTTTTAGAACTCTTCTCGCGAACCATGTGGTTGTTATCACAAACCCGGCGTGAGATGAAAGCATCAACCTTTACCGACTACACTAAGGTAAGGTCGTAACCAGCAGATTTCCCTTATAAGTATCGTAGTAGTAATAACAAATTATAAAAAAGCTGACATCTCAACAAACCAGGTCATTATAACAGCAAACACCCTCATGAAATAAAGTTTACCGCAAAGAAGTTGCTTTTACATTACATGGACTCGAATCATACAAAGAAACTTATATTTTAGGTTATGTATATTTTGGAAAGGCAAGTTAAGGCCGCACTAAAAACTAAACCGAAGGATTTTAAAAGTTTGACACAAGAAATGTCTAGTCGACCCTTTAAAATAATCATTGAACAAACGCAGGTACAATAATAATTTCTAATTAACAATATAATCCATACTCCCAAAAGCATTTCTTTAAATTAATATTAATATAGTATTTGCAGAATTATACCGTTGATCTTTTGACTGCAATAAAACCTCATTATTCCTTCGACCATAAAATAAATAAGGAAATCCCAAATTTTAAAACCTTTTCGAGCAGAGCCGGACCAGGTATACAAATTCAATTTATACCTATGCCTGATGCATATATAAATACAAAGTGATTTTTAATAATTTTAATCTTTAGTGGTTTTCCGGCGAGTAATTTTTAGTTAGGCTTATTAGTGGTAGAATGTGGTGTCCTTGGAATTGTGCTGATAGGGGGGGCATCTTCAAGTGTAATTTTTAAAAGAAAGCATTTATCTACCGATGCCAAACTAATAATTAAAAATGTGTATCAATCGTTGTTGAGTAGAAATTTTAATTCGATGGATGCTTTAGCAGAGACGTCTACTTTGACAAAAACTAATTTATTTTCGGTAAGAGACATAGTACTTAAACCGGTTAATCCTAGAAAAAGTCGGAGTGATTCTGGCATATTTAGAAGCATTGACGAAAATGACAGGGATTTATTAAGAAGAAAGATTTACCAAAAATCATTCTCAATTCTAATAATACAAAAGCAGAAATTCAAAATTTTATGATTGAAAATGATTTATATTTTGAAGAAACAAAAAACGAGAACTGCTAGAAGTATTAAAAGCTTTTAAAATAAATAAGGAATACGAGTATGACAAACTTGCAGCAGAAAATGGACATACAGGGTTACGTCTTCCTCCGTACTATTGTATATTCAATCCTATTGAGCTAATATGGCACCAATTAAAATCCAATATTAGGAGAAATAATATTTCTCCTACATTAAATGCATCTGTAGTAGAATTAATTAAAAACGAAGTAAGAAAAATTTCTGCAGACAGCTGGAAAAACTGTGTACAGCATGTACTTAAGGTGGAAAATTCTTACAATTGTATGATTACAAATGTTCAACCCTTAATTATAAGTTTAAGCTTAGATGAAGATAGTGATAGTGATACAGAGTTAAATGTTGAATAAATTATCAATAGTTTCTTAGAATTTAATTAATTTGTATTGTACTTGTTATCCTAATAGTTATACTTCTAAATTATATTATTTTCAATTATCATTAATTGTTATCATTATTTTACATTTATTATAGGTACCTAAAACTAAAAATACCTATCTATTTATTTTAAATTATAAAAATAAATCATGTGGCGTGGTATACATTTTGAAGCCGGCCCATTTATTGAGCTTTGAAGAGGTTGAGGCGTATACAATAGAGTTTAATCAGGTAGTTTATTTATGGCAGTAAGAGTCAACGGTATAATTCTACAAATACTATACCTACCGTTATTCTCTTTTAAGAAAGACAAGGAAGAAGAAATGAAAAATCTAATCGAGAATCACCCTTGCATACAAGAACTAAAAAAAGTATACATACATGAAAACGAAGAAAATGTTCTACAACATCGGGTTAATTGTTTGTTACAGGGAGCTCATTTTCCAAAAGTTCTAGAAAAGGTAACAACTGAAATTGATATTATTAAGATTAAGACGGTTTAGTTAACCGTTAAGGGCAAGATGATTTTTTTTCAATATAAATTTCTTATTCGTAGAAAACCAGCGGCAATATTTTCGTCAAACTCAGCAAAAATCTAAAGGAACTTATAGTCCATGATATGGTAAACGTCAGAATTTCGGATACTAAATTCAAAGAAAAGTATATCGTTGCCGACATAACCCATGTGGTTATTGGAAAAAATTGTAAACATGCCAACTTGTAAGTAGTTCCATCTACCTCACAGTCGAGTCCCATATCTTAGGTTTAGGGCCGATAGTTGAATATTACCTTAAGTTAGACCTCAGCTAAGGTAGCCTTAACATTATGGTAAACCTTTAAAGAAACTATGCTTTAAATTAATTTGAGGGTTTGTTCTGAGATCTATTCCTTTAGATGAGAGTTAAAAGGAACTTTAATATACTGTCAAACTTGTGTTAAGTTTTACACCTTAAGGTGACTTTCAAATATCGACCCTAACGTATCAATTGACCCTTACATTAATTTAAAATATAGTTCTTTAAGGTTTATCATAACGCTAAGGCTACCTTAGCTAAGGTTTAACTTAAGGTAACGTTCAAATATCGGTCCTTAGTCTCTCAGATAGGAAATTTCTTGCCACATCTGTTACTTGACCCTCAAATTAATTTAAAACATAGTTCTTTAAGGTAACATAACGCTAAGGCTACCTTAGCTAAGGTTTAACTTAAGGTAACGTTCAAATATCGGTCCTTAGTCTCTCAGATAGGAAATTTCTTGCCACACCTGTTACTTGACCCTCAAATTAATTTAAAACATAGTTCTTTAAGGTAACATAACGCTAAGGCTACCTTAGCTAAGGTTTAACTTAAGGTAACGTTCAAATATCGGTCCTTAGTCTCTCAGATAGGAAATTTCTTGCCACACCTGTTACTTGACCCTCAAATTAATTTAAAAAATAGTTCTTTAAGGTAACATAACGCTAAGGCTACCTTAGCTAAGGTTTAACTTAAGGTAACGTTCAAATATCGGTCCTTAGTCTCTCAGATAGGAATTTTTTGCCACACCTGTAACTTGACCCTCAAATTAATTTAAAACATAGTTCTTTAAGGTAACATAACGTTGAGACTACCTTAGCTAAGGTTTAACTTAAGGTACCGTTCAAATATCGGTCCTTAGTCTCTCAGATAGTAATTTTTTGCCACACCTGTATACGAAACTATAATAAGAATTCTAAAGAAACTAGGGAAGGGAATATTTTGCCATAAAAACATGGTTTCCACCCTGAAACGAAATTTTTAAAATTTCAGGTGTCAGAATCCAATGTTGGCATTTTCTATAATTATCAACCACGAAGAAAAAATCAAATTTATCGCCAAAGATGAGAGGTCTGCCGGTTACTGGACGGACGCGTTGGTTTTGCTTACTGACGGTAAGGCATTAAGGATGTTATTTCAATATTTTTAAAGCCTTTTCCTACTCTATTAATTCAGCGAGAGATGCCAATGAAATGTATGATATAATAAATGCCGGTGATTATTTTTAGGAAACGCCGATAAACTAAGCAAGTATTACGCAGAAGACTTAAATGACTTAGTCGTAATGGATATAAGACTTAAACTGTTAGATTTGCAAAACATTTCGATCCCGAAAAGCGCGCCGCCAGTCCCACCGCCACCGGAAATAAAGAAGCCACCTATTCCGCCCAAGCCGAAGGCAAGAAAATATAGTCGAATATCCTAATCTATAAATAAACTTTTTTTTATTATGCCGTCGTTATTTATTCCCTTATAACACTAATCAACACAAAAATCCTCTTTATAAATGTTTATATTGGTCTCAGATTTCTTGGAAGGGTCGAATAGGCCCATTAATAGGTAATAAACGGTCGCCCCATTGTTATTTGCAGCTTATTTGGATCTATGCTTGAAATATCCCTTTAGTCGTTACTATATAATCATTTAGTAAACATCTATTAATATTTTCGCTTAGATCTACGTGCGTGGTAAAACGGTACCAAAAATGTCGATGCGTGTTTGCGTTAATAAAGCCGATACCTTCTGTTATATTTGTGGCGAAGTTACCGCGAAAGCGTACCAAAAACCGATATCTTCATTAGTAGAAAAGGCTTATGAACTGTACTTTGGATGCAAAGTTGGCGATGAAGATAGGTCCTGGGCCTCAAAAATGTGTTGCAGTTCGTGCTCGAGAACATTGAATGGATGGCTGAAAGGTACTCACTCATAAATCTATGCCATTCCCAGTTCCAATGGTTTGGAGGGAACCTGCAATGCGACCAGTGCCCCATGACAACTCATTACCCATTCCCCAGCCACCTGAGAGTTACATGCTTGATTCCGAATCAGACTTCGGAAGTATTTCACCAGAAGCCGGACCAAGCTACATCCCTAGTTCTCATGATTTGCCTGATACACCTCATTTAATCACTCAAGGTGAATTAAATGACCTTGTTCGTGACTTGGACCTTCCGAAAATAAAAGCTGAACTTCTCGGATCCCGCCTGCAGCAGTGGAAGCTCTTGGGAAAAGGAGTGAAGGTGTCCATCTACAGGAAAAGGCAATCTACTCTCACAAATTTTTTTGCAGTGGAAGGTGATTTAGTATTTTGCCATGACATACCTGGCCTAATGACCGAACTGAACTTACCATATACTCCCGATAAATGGAGACTATTCATTGATTCGTCTAAAACAAGTCTAAAAGCTGTTTTACTTTTTAATGGAAACGAGCATCCATCGGTTCCTATAGGTCATTCGGTAAATATGAAAGAAACATATGACAATCTTAAGATGTGTAAAGTACGAAGATCACAAATGGAACATATGTGCAGATTTAAAAGTGGTGGCGTTACTGACAGGACTGCAAGCAGGCTATACAAAATACTGTTGCTTTTTGTGTGCATGGGACAGCCGTTCAAGAGACAAACATTATAAAATTAAGGTTTGACCTCCACGTGACACAATACAAGTTGGCGTTAAAAATTTGACCCGAGAACCATTAGTTCAGAAAGAAAAAATATATTTACCTCCACTTCACATTAAGCTGGGTCTGATCAAAAATTTTGTTAAAGCACTGGATAGAGAAGGAAATGCTTTCAAGTATTTAAAAGACAAATTTCCACGTATCAGTGAGGCCAAAATTAAAGAAGGCATTTTTGTTTGTCCCCAAATTAGGCAATTGTTTAAAGATGCGAACTTCAGGCAAATTTTAAGTGACAATGAAAGGCGGACATGGAATGCATTTGAAAGTGTTTGCAATAATTTTCTTGGAAATATAATATATCACAAAATTATCGTGAACTCGTGGAAGAACTACTCACGGCCTATCATATTTTAGAATGCAACATGTCACTAAAACTTCACTTTCTCCATTCTCATTTGGACTTTTTTTCCTGAAAATTTAGGAGCAGTATCAGATGAGCATGGAAAACGATTTCACCAAGATATTGCCTCCATAGAGGAAAGGTATACAGGAAAGTGGAGCCCGAATATGTTAGCCGACTATTGCTGGACCCTAATACGAGACACATCCAGGAGTTCTTATAAAAGAAAGACGTTAGGAAAGTAAATATTAAATTTTAAATAATTTATAAATGTTTATAATGTACCTAAGCTAACTGTTAATAAAATATATTATAGGTTTTTAATTGTTCAAAGTATATGTCCCTCCCTTATCATTGGAGGCTGATATCGAAAATCTGGGGCCAGATCCGGATTCAGCAGGCCAAAATATATAAAATCCAGCCAAAATCATTCCAGGGAGGAAAAAATTTTTTAAAATGTTCGTCAGTATAATTAATAAATATTTCGATAATGAATGATGATGAAGATATTGAAAATGCGGAATATAGAATCCTTTTCGTTTTCAGAAACGAGCAAAAAGCTTTCTCTTGTTCCGCGAACATGCTTGACACATTGCATGTAGTAAGAACAAGTTGATGACTTGGTCTTATGATCATGACTATTCAAAAATCAATCCGGAAGTAAAATTGAAAAAAAAAAATTAAACAAAACCCGATTATTAAACATCGGAAATATTATATTTCCCCATTTTGATAGCATAATTTTATGGTGGGACAGGCCAATACGTCATCACCTTATACATAATATATCAATTAAGTTAAATAATGAAATTATACATTCTATCGGTTTATTAGTGAAGACTTGCCGTAAACTAATAAAGAAACGGTAATTGGCAGTGAACAGGGAACATATTTTTTACGTCAATCGTTTTTGTTGTCGATGACTATCAATCTCTATTCAACGACCTTAACATAATATACCAAAAGTTGGGTTCTCACATCTTCCATATTAGATGAAAAGAGACGACAATACACAAGACGACTGTTGTATTTCTGTGAATGATCACAGACAAGTCATTTAAACTCGATATAGGTTATTATAGAGTTCATGACTTGGTGGAAATCATAATATTTTGAATGCGTAATCGTTTCGTCATCGATCTAGGATGTTGATACTGAATCTGCAATGATTTGTTTGTTTTAAGTAGGTTTTGCTGGTGGGAATTTTGTGTTTTAGTAATACCATACGAGGAAAACTTAAATGTATGTAGAATATTGTCAATTCAGATAAAGCAGAATTCATTTTTCTATTGAATATCTATGATTTCATATACAGTATGTCCGCGGATGCAGTTAACAAGAGGACAAATGGACCAAAAATTGAAAGATACGAGAAAAAGTCACTCTTCATGAAAAAGTCTGTTTGTCGAAAAAATAGGAATTACGATGAGAAAATTGATTCTTATTGTCTCAAAAATGCAGAAACATGAAATATAACAAGAGTAAACAGTGATTTTTGATCTTTTAACGTGAACTGTTAAATAAAAAACTTGCTTCAAATTTAGTAATATTCCTGATTTCGAACTTACTGAAGGAAATTGGAATTTATGAAATTAAAAAAAAACATTTTTGCATTTTACTACTTTCATATTATAATTATGACTTATACCTGTACATTATTACCTGTTTTTGTGGTTGCTGGTGTCAAAATAAATATTCTTGAAAATGCTAACCGTTGAATCTAACAGCGTTAATTGTTTTGTAATCCGACGAGTCGTCTTCGAAGGGCCATTATCAACTTTCTTTTTTTAAATACGGTCCTGTTTTCTATTGGAATTTGAGAGCTTTTTTTTCCGAATGCAACGATGTATGACACATTGTGATTTAATGACGTTCGAGGGTTTTTTGAACAACAACAGGAAATTTTGGGATACGGTCCTGTATTTCTCCTAATTTTATAAATAATATCTCATAAGTAAGCTCTAAATTTGTATTTATGTTGGACTAGTTCAATATATAACAAATAATTTAATAATAAACCACAAATAAGTGAACAAAATACAGAAACATTATTTCAAACTATTGTTGATTTAAAAGAAGTGTAGGCGTTTGAAACAAAGAAATGGTGACGAGTGATTTGTTTCACTTGACTGGCCCATTGTGATCGTTGTCAACATTTGAAAATGTTTTAAGAGGTTTTGTATTTTCCAGAAAATATGGAACATAATTTTACAAATGCTGAAAAGTTTGATATTCTATCGCATGTTTTATTTTATCTCAAATAAACTGTTATGTGGCAGATGTTATTTGTGCTTAGAGAATAACGGAAATCATTTTGAACACCTGATCATGTAGTTCCTTACTTTTTTCGTTGTTCGTTTTATTACTGTTTTGGTATGATTTTTGTTCACTTATTTGTGGTTTATTATTAAATTATTTGTTATTTATTGAACTAGTCCAACATTAGTAAGAAATTTAGAGCTTACTTATGAGATATTATTTATAAAATTAAGTGAAATACAGGACCGTATCGGAAAATTTCCTGATGTTGTTCAAAAACCCTCGAAACGTCATTAAACCACAATGTGTCATACGTCGTTGCATTCGGAAGAAAAAGCTATCAAATTCCAATATCAGGAAAACAGGATCGTATTTAAAAAAAGAGTTGATAATGGCCCTACGAAGACGACTCGTCGAATTACAAAACAATTAACGCTGTTAGATAGAGCGGAAAAAGTGGCAATGGAAAAGTGCAATTTACTTTAGAATTCGATCTAAAAAAAAACCCAGGAAAACAATAAAACGATTTTCAGAATTACGGTTTTTTCCGGATATCTCCGGAATTTTAAAACTTTCTACGGCATATCATTAGGCACGTAAATACACAACTTTACCTCCATTTAACCGACTTCGTATCTCTTACGGTTTCCGAGATCCCTGTACTGGCCCTCCCTTATCTTGGACACGTTGTATTTCTAGACGAAAAAAAGTTCTTGGGAAAATATCTTAAGATATGCTCTTGAATTAAGAGCACTTGTAGTCTATGGTTAATACTTAAATATCTACAGGGTGTCGGTTTGAAAACATCCCACCCTTAATATCTCATTTCCCGTATAAATAATGTTAACAATGGGAAAGATACGTCAATTTATTCGGAAAGGGGAAAATTTCAAAGAATATTTATCTTATCTGGTGCTTTCACCCACTGAGAAGAATAGCTATCAGGGTCGGTAGGGGTCGTTTAAATGGGGGTACTCCCCCCAGGGGGTTATACCACGAATTCTGCAAATATTGACGGTTTTTTTTTTCATCTGTTTGGAATAAGTGCAATATTAATTCAAGAAAATTGTTTAAACAGATGTGTGATGGACCAAAACCGAATTAATAAAATAAACATAAAATGTATTTGCCTAAAGCGTAATAAGTATATTCTATAAATATATATATAGTATTATATGGCCCAATTAAGAAATGGATACCGGTACTTTTTTCTTTTTGTTTACGCGTTCACATCTTTGCACACTCGATCGGCATAAATTAATTAATATATTTAGACCACGCGCTATCAAGTGATATGTTAAAACGCTGATTAAAAATGAGAAACACATTGAATCATAAAAAAATATGTTAATTTAAAAAACATCCTAGACAAATGTGTAATAAAATCTATAATTCGAGCTCCGTCATAATTTGGTGGTTGTGATTGTGAATACATGGGGGATCCCGATGTCCCCCCACTTTACTAAAATAGTCGGCTTTCAACGTAATTCCCCATATGAGTGACGTAGCTAGCTACACTGTTGCCAGAATTGTGTACAATTTTTACTTGCAGCATTATAATTTTTAGAATTAGGATACATTTTATTAAACACTTCTATGTCTGTGGTCGGTCCATTTGTCAACACTGGCCTTCCGTCAGAGCAATGGCGGATCCAGAACTTCGGTTTGGGGAAGGGGTCATACAAGGAAAAATTACGAAAAGTAACCGGTATATATGGTGTATCTTTTGTGTTAAATTGATGATTGGGGGGGGGGGGTCATGACCCCATGACCCCCCCTGGATCCGCGCTTGCGTCAGAGAGCTAAAATTTGGCACCGTTATAGCTTTTGAACGTAATTATGTAAAAAGTATAATCATAGTTACCAATAAGTTTTAAATCAGTCAAATCGATAATGATTCTAACGTCATTTAAATTGAACAAACCCGAGCAAACGAAATGAAGCATATAAAAACAATTAGCACTTTAAAATTTTACAATATCGTTAATTTGAAGATATCTCGTTCTATCTGGCAACATCGCGAGCTATATACCGCAAGATTCTAGCGAGTTGAACTAGACGGAATCTTTCTCACTTTCTGCACCGGTCGGGATTTTTAAACAAATCACAAAATTCTAATTATGTTATTAAAATAAGTTCGGATTTCAGAATGTCAACACTACAAAAAAATCGAACACTTATCTTAAAAACTGTCGATGTGACAAATTGTTCGGTGAAAAGTGAGGAATCGAATTTCAGTTGCGTACAAAATTCGGTTAAATGTGAAAGTTTTCGTGATACCGACGAAAATTTTGGAAACTTTGAATCGAAAATTGAAAATTTCGGCGGTTTTATCGGTAAGCGAGAAAATCTACGTAAAGAAACTAGTGAACGAAAGGAAACTTTCGGAACTGAAATTCTGCAGCAGAATACGAAATTTTTTAACATTATCCAGGCCAGTTCCGAAAGTACCCTTAATTCCAAAAGGGCTCACGCGAAGAAAAATTTTATCGAGCTTTTTAAGTCTCTGTGCGTTCTCTGCGACATATGCGACGACCCAAGAACTCAGGGAGTCATCAAATTAAATCGACACGAGAGGATTGTAGCTGCAATTATATTGAAAAAAAGTTCAGGATTTGGCGTTAATACGAGAAAGGTGAGTTTACATTTTTCTAGTTTGTTCCGTTTACTTAGGAGTTTCCAAAAAGCAATATTTTGTTTATTGGTGCGCTAAAAATTGTTTTTTTTTGAACGATTTCATAATCTAATCGAGAAATTTTTTAAAAATTTGTATTTCATTATTCTGTACTATTATAGTTTGGCTATGCACTGTAATTAGGGGATTTTTTCTTGTGGGGGGGCAATTATTATTTGAACTAATTCTGGGGAATTACGCAAAGCACTGACGCATCTTGTATGGATTTAAACCGTTTGGATAACAGTGCCTAATATAATTTTTTGTTCAAACAATAGGTGGTTTAAACAAACCAGAACTTGTTCTTTGTTAAGTCAGTTATTGTTTTCGCGAATAAATAGCCTTAGATGTCCAAGAGATTTTTCGTTACACTTTGAAAGCCAAATTTCTAAAAAAAATATCCATAATTGGCAGGCAATTAAAAATATTTTCATTTTTAAATTTAATTGGCTTAAAAATATATTAATCAAAGGCCCTATAGGTCTTTTTTTGTACTATTAAGTCCTATGGTACGTCTGGTAACATTCCGCAACCAAATTACGTCGTAAGTTTGGCAATTTATCCTATTCCGTATAGCTAGCTCGTGGTGGAGCGCAAAGAGCAACCAAGTATTTCTGATGTTCTCCAAATAATTAGATATTTAACTCGATTAAGTTACATAGTTCTGATCCTGAGCTATCTGAAGACAGTGGTGTAAAGGATGTGAACGACTATAGATGGGACACGCATACGCAGATTTAAAAAATCGACTTCCAGAAGTATATTTGTAAGTTTTAGGCTTTATATAGGTGGACTATTTATTAAAAGTTCAGTTATCCTTTGAAAATTTTTCAAAAATACTTCTAAGGATATTTCAAGTTAGAACCAAATTACTTAGTTTTATAATATTCCACATGTCAATTTAAAAACTTTCTTAATATCGTGCTTCCAGTCGATAGTATTAAAAATTGGAGAAACACGTCAATTTTACTACGAAGGGAGACGCCTTATTGTTGTCTTGACTTCTCCTTTTTTTAAAAGAATAATTAGGGGTTCTTAGATAGTCACTCCGGGTGACACTCTTTCCAATTCTTTACCAGGAACTAAATAATTATTGGTATGAGGATATCAGGCGGCCTCAACTTATCTGCTGCCCGTCTTTTACGTCTTCCAAATAATTACTGACCACTTAGTAAGTCGATACATTTTTACATGAAATACGACTTATCTGAAGATTTTTCGCAATATATTTAAAAAATATATATATTTACGTTCAAACTGCATCGATCGATGACATTAAGCTACACTTAAGCTTACCCATTTAAGAATTTTGTTTATTTAAGTGCCTTGTGCCACGTAGACTAGCCTTAACATCAGTTGCTAGGTTTCGGTAGATCGCTCGGGAACCAGTTAGTACTATAGTGAGTAACAGTAAGTAATTCTTTAAAAAGTAATAACAGCATTTTTGTATTGTATATAAATTAAGTTTAAGCAATAGTTAAAATAATAAAGTATATGTTGGTTTGTTACTAAAAAATTATAAGGAAAAATCAGTGATTTAATTGACTATTTTCATGTTTCTTTTTTCCTTGTTTTTGTAAATTTATAATTTGATATTGGCTTGATTTTCTAAGTGTAAAAAATATATGCTCTCTCTCTCTCTCTGTATTAACTTTTATAGTCATTCTAACTAAAGGTTGGAAGGGCGTATAGGAATATACTAAGACAAGTTTCTTCCTGTACAAAATTAAGAATAATATATACATAACGCAAATCTGGGTACCCTATTAATAAAATTATATTAATTGTTAATTTATAATTAGTTATATAAAGAATATAAACTGACACTAAACTTAACGGAAACAAATTATATAGCATTCTCACTAACTAAAGCAGACAGATCAACATTTAATAACATTTTAATAGGCAACCACCTTATGCAAGAAACATCACAGACTAAGTATCTCGGAATCATTATTGACCGGCACATTAAATGGCAGCATCATGCTGAGAACTTGTCCAACAAAATACTTAAACTAATTCACAAATTCTATTTGCTAAGGGAATTTCTTGATAAAAAAAACCCTAATAATGATATATATGGCATTTGTTGAATCAATCCTTGGATACGGAATCTTGGTATGGGTGGGACTAGGGCTCGGAATTTTTGAAATTTAAGTATTCGAATATTCACTTAATTTATTATTCAAATATTCAAATTATTCAATATTCGAATATCATCTACGAGTATTCATTCATATATTCAAATATTCACATATTCACATATTCAAATATTCAAATATTCAAATATTCAAATATTCAAATATTCAAATATTCAAATATTCAAATATTCAAATATTCAAATATTCAAATATTCAAATTAGAATATTCAAATAATATTCGAGAATTTAAATTAGCGGATATTTACGAAATCGAATATTTTATTGTTAATGTTTTAGAGTTTTAGCTTCTACATATTTAAAAAATGAAAACGTTTAAGAATTGGCCTATAAAGAGGAAGTATATAATATATTATGCCATTAATACATCCGTATTAGTGAACAGAAATGGTATTTGTTCATAAAAAAAACCATTAAGATACGACATTTATTTAATACAATTAACTCGTTTTTAACAAGAAACAAGTATTTTCTAACAGAATAAAAATATTTTCTTAAATATAAAAAGACTACAAGAGGGAAATAGAAAATAGAAAAAAGATAAAACTTATTTTATAAATTGGTACTAAGAAAACAAATCTTCTGTACATTCTCAGATTTTAGGCACGCCCGTTTTGCACTGACTATAGTTCCAGCATTCGAGAATGATCGCTCAGAGGGCACTGAAGTTGCTGGTATACAAAGATATTTTTTTGCGTACTTTGCTAGTCTGGGATATTTATCTTCACTGTTCTTCCACCACTGAAGTAGAGACATATTTTTTGTCAACATTGATTCCGCACAATACAAATCTACTTCATCTGAGACCACTTGTTCATTAGGAAATAAAATATCTAAGGCAGTTTTCTTTGCTGGAAGACTCAAAGTGAACCACATGAAAAAATAAAATTGAATATGATAACTGAGAATCATTGGCGTAACTAGAATGTATTTGTAGGGGGGGCCTGGCCCTTAGACGCGTAGGATTTTAATGGCAAGTGTCACTATGACGTATGTATGGCTTCGAACTTCGGAAATTCTGGGGTGGGCACCAGAGCAGTCTGGGGTGGGCATAGCCCACCTGGCCCCCCCTCTAGTTCCGCCTATGCTGAGAATCTCGGTGTTTCCCCTACTATAAAAAGCAATCAGCCACCTACACAAAGACGATAAAAACTGCTGACGGTTGATGATATCGATTCATGCTCGATGCAAGGCCAAAAGCTAAAACTACTCCGAAGTCCGAAACACACAATTCAAATCTGCCGAGACGCCGTGCCACGTAACAATTGAATAATTCTAAAATGAAAATATTTGACATTTAAATTCTCGAGTATTGAAATATTTGAATATTCGAACATATGAATAATTTTAAATAAAAATAATCGTTATTTGAATATCTGAATATTCGAATAGTCGAATATATGAATAAATATTCCGTATTTGAGTATCTGAATATTTGAATAGTCGAATATATTCATATTCAGTTTTTGAGTATTCGAATAGTCGAACAAATGAATAATTTTTTTAAAAAATATTCGATATTTGAGTATTTGAATATTCGGATAGTCGAATTATCCGAGTTTGGTTCCTAGCACTAGGTGGGACTTTACAGTAACGGTTTGTATAAGTTAGATAATGTCCAAAGATAAATTTTAAAAATAATTTATAAAAAAACAGACTTTATCCTACCAGAATGTTATTTACACCAGAGATATTCGCCAGAGAGAAAAGCTGCAAAATTTCATAAATCATGGTTATGTTACACGTGGTTATGTGAATAAAAAAATTGCAAATACCTATAAGTAACAATAATCTAAACATTTTGAAAGGTTGTTTTGATTCTTTCGTGTTTCTCTGTGTTTTTTTGTTTTTGAATTTGTTTTTCTTTTTGTATAAGATTGCTGTTGTATTGATACTTGATATAGTTGTTCTTATATATACAGGCGATTTGGCCATGCTTAGTTTCGTTCAACAGCTGGTAATAACCGAGATACAGGGTGTCCAAGTAAAAATTTAATTTTCACTTTTCCTAAATAACTTATTTCTGAATAAATATTTTTGCATAAAATTTTGTGACTAGGGTTTTTTTTCGGAAAGGAATTTGAATTTGTTAATAATTTTGATGTAGATTATAGGGGACGCTCTCTGCGGTACTCTGGATACATAAAAAGAAATGTAACTTTTTTGTGCCTTAGTATAATTATATTTTTATTAAAAATGTCAGTTTTTCCGTGAATTTTAAACAATAAAGGTATATTTTGTAAATGTTGCTCCGACTAACCGTTTTCGAGATATTTTCAATTACAATTTCTAATGCGCCCGTTTAAATTTTGATTTGTAAATGTGAAATTTGTCATAGTAGGCTTTGGTAAAAACAAATACAATGAAAGCACTTTGAAACCTCATTTCTGTCAAAGTTTATTTTCATTTGTCAGCATTGTTGGTGTTTTTAAGAAGTCTCCACTATTACGTTTTGGACGCAATGATCCTGTTTCTCCCAGTCTGACTTATAGGCTTCTAAAAATTTTAAAATCTGGCTGCCTTCTATTTGGATACATTTCCAAATACCGCCTGTTAAAATTTTCTTGTGGGTATAAACATACCATGTCTCGCATTTCTCCCGCGGCATTTTTAGTTTAATTTTTGATAACAGTATCTTCAAAAACTCCTTAAAAACACCCACAATGCTGACAAATGAAAATAAACTTTGGCAGAAATGAGGTTCCAAAGTGCTTTCATTGTATTTGTTTTTACCAAAGCCTACTGTGACAAATTTCACATTTACAAATCAAAATTGAAACGGGCGCATTAGAAGTTGTAATTGAAAATATCTCGAAAACGGTTAGTCGGAGCGACATTTACAAAGTATACCTTTATTGCTTAAAAATGGCGGAAAAACTGATATTTTTAATAAAACCATAATTATACTAAGGCCCAAGAAAGTTACACTTCTTTTTATGTATCCAGAGTACCGCAAAGAGCGCCCCCTACAATCTACATCAAAATTATTAACAAATTCAAATTCCTTTCCGCAAAAAAACCCTAGTCACAAAATTGTGTGCAAAAATATTGATTCAGAAATAAGTTATTTAGGAAAATTGAAAATTAAATTTTTACTTGGACATCCTGTATCTCGGTTATTACCAGCTATTGAACTAAACTAAGTATGGCCAAATCGCAGTATTTTTATCCAAGGAATCTGCAGTTTTCCTGTGTACCATTAGTTATGGGACACCCTGTATAAACCTATTTAAGATTTGTATCCAATTACATACTGCAGTAACGGTTGATTTAGGGGAAAGACCATGCCAAATCGTGAAAAATACAATTAAACAAATAAAAAATGTTTTCTATGGAACTTCTTATATTGCTATATCCATAAAAAATGTAGAAGCTTCTATTTCGTACTCTCATTACGGCTAAAATTGTTTTAAAAGCATACTTATTTACTTAAAAATAAAATGAAGCAAATTAATTACACATTAGATCAAATACTTCCTTTTTCGCTACCCAATGATATTCCTTCACAGTCCTGATATCTTTTTGGGCGACGCCCTGTTTGGCTCCTTATCTTATTAGCGTAATTTAATTCACACGAACACAAGTAAATTTTTTTAAGGTATTAACCCGCAAGGATGTTGTGTTCCAGCTTACCTAATAATTTGAAATAGGTATATTAATTTTTTGGTACGTAGTTATACTTTTATTTAAAAATCTCGAAGACACAACGTATTTAAAAACTGTCCCTTACTATTTATCCTTTGGCCAAAAAGAACGATTCCTACTTATTCTACAGGCGGGCGCTTTTAAACAATATTAGCAGCCTAAGTGGTTTAACCCCCGGAAGGGGTCGATGTTACCCTTGACCACCCCTAACCATTTAAGATTTCGAGGGTAACATCTATTCTTCGAGGGGTTAAAACGCGAGGGCTACGAATATAGTTTAAAAGGGTCCCCTTTCACAATGAAATTGACGTATCTGTTCGATTTTTTTAATATTACTTATTTACTGGAAGCGATGTATTAAAGGTGCCACCCTCTACAATAAACGCCAGAATATATATACTTTATCCAATTATTTAAATCTGCACATTTAATCTTAAGACAAATGTGCTGATTAAACCAATTATATCGAACTCAACCACAAGTACAGCTTGTTTCATGGGCGAGTGAACTAATTTCGATCAATAGCAGTCGATAGCTATAACAAAAAAAAAACGGGCAATTCTAAATGTCTGGGTTTTCCATCTTATAGAAATTATTTGCCAAAATACGGCCGAGTCTTTAAACTTTACAATCGCATTCCATTTTTACCATCGGTCATGGGCGTACGGAGAATGAATTTCAAAGGAGAGGAGCTAGAAAAGATTATTTTTGTATTATTAATATTCTTTTAGAGAGAGGTCAATTTTTGGATAATTTTGGATGGTTTTTTGTCATTTCGCGTCATCGAATTATAATCTAAAACAAGCGGTGTAATTCCAAGGATTCCCTTCCAAATAAATTTGGTAATAATGTAAATTAGGCATCGCTAGTAAAGTACGTTTCACGAAATTTGGATACGACTTAATGATTTCCTGGGTCGGTCCCATTGTGTCGACAAGAGCTTGGCAATAAACAAGTGAAGTATGAAGGGACTGACTAAGGAAAACAAGTAATGATATGATTATATTAATGTAATCAAATGAAATAACATTTTTTTTAAATATTACTAGTCATATTTATGTATATTTATAATGTCATTCTATAGATAGTTTTGTTTCGCTATCGCTATCCTCATCAAAATTAATTATAATTGGATTAATTATACGATCCAGGCTAATATACGAATTTTCTACAGTTATTACGTGACGGACTGAATTTTTCCAACTACCTGGGGGAATATCATTAAAGCATTTTCGTATTAATTCTACAACACTAGAACTTAAAGTCGGAGAAATATTTTCAATATATTAATTATAATTATTACAATCCGGTCCTTTCCACATAATAATAATAAACGGTCATAAATAATGGGATCGCCCCAGGTACTTTTACTGCAGTCATTAAGTTATATCCATTGTTCCATATGTTAAAATGCGACAGTTTTTTTTTAATATAAATACCATAATTTCTCTTACGTAAAGCAATTATTTGAGTTATAAGAAATATAGGTAATCCAGAAAAAAGAATATTAGAAAATAAATTACTGGTTATAATTTTTACATCTCTTCCTTTTCTGCCCTGTATAATATTACGGAGACTATGTTGTATGTTGTTGTATGGCGTAATAAAGGTTCTTTATTTTTACCTTAAAAATATTGTTTGTAGCTTGCTGTCCTTCAAAAACTATAATAAATTAATGTAGTCTTATATGATATAGCTCCATCTCTTCAGACGCGGGCGCCTATGGGATTATTTTTGAGTTTATCTATTAATTAGGATGGGATTCCCCATAGCTAATCTAATTTATTTTCTTGCTTGAAAGAAAATATAGTTGTCACGCTGGCCGCAACGTTTTTTAAAAAATTCCCAGCGGTTACAATATGAATGACCTGCGAGCATATTAAAAATATGATTTTTTTCAATATTTGACTAAGTATGCAAATTTTCAATTTCGGGATTTCATGTCTTGTCACTAAACCAGTGCGATCGAGCGTAATTTATTGATGATGACGATGCGCTTTTTCAGAATGTTTTAAAACTATAATTTGTCATTTTTCTTTTCAGATTTTTCCGACGAAAATTCCCCAACAAACCTGCGGCCGTTGCTTTACGAAAATTCTTCTTCTCTATAATCGCCATAAAAATAAACATACCCGACTGAAGAACAAGGAAGAAACCGAACAAATAATGGACCAACCCTCTCACGGATATCACTGCCAATGTCTGTCATGCCAAAATCAATACGGAGCTCTGCCGGTTCTGCTCAAAGGTATTGAAGAACAAAATAAATTGCAAGGTAGTCAAATGCAAGTCAATTTTCAACCAGGACATAGTCAGACCTTACTCGATCTCCAACCACCATCAGTCACCAGCAGTGTGACCGATCAGAATAGAGAAAATATCAATTATCAACAATACTTAGTCAAATATGAAGAAGGGTATAGCTCCCTTCAGTCAGAATTCCAGGGACTCTATCAAACTCCGCAATTAAACGTACAAAGCTATAGTCAATTTGAAAGGCCAGACAGTCAAACAGAGATGGCATATCAACCTGCAACTAAGACTGCCACGTATTTAAGTCAAACCGAAGTTGATTTTAACGAGCTAAATGACCATCGACAAGGCCAATTTGACGCCAATTTTCAAAGCCAGGCTCAATATTATGTTCCTCACACTCACACGAGTAATATACCCGATAGTGAGAGGAGTTCGTCTGTACCAGAGCAACACTTACCAACGATACTTCAAGAGCTTGAAGATAAGTGTCAATCGGACGTAACTAGTCAACCTTCAACCAGTGGAACTTCAAGTCAATCTCAGGCTCAAGATGATAAACAATCCAAGAAAATTATGACCTGCGTACACTGTGATAAAAGTTTCACTCACAAAGGCGATTTCAATAAACATGTAAGAAAACATACGAAGGAGAAGCCGTATAAGTGTTCGTTTTGTGATAAAATGTTTTCGCATACTTCGAATTTGCACAGACATCAGAGGATACACAGTGGCGCTAAACCGTTCAAGTGCCAATATTGTGATAGGTGTTTTAATAGAAAAGATAAATTAGAAAGTCATAAAAATAGCAAAGTTTGTAAAAATAAAAGAAATTGGTAATAAATTTCATTATTAAAGTTGTCTTTTCTTGCCTAATTTGTTAAACATAAGGAAAACATATTTTAATTGGATTTTGAATTGATCTATAATTGATAATATTACAGAAAACAGAAACAAGTTATAAATGTTTATTTTCTTCACAAAATTTAATAGTAAAAAACTCCTGATTCTATGAACAGGGAGAATTACATGATGTTTGACGATTAAGGGTTGCTAAGTCCACACTATTGTTTTATGCCACTAGGGAATAAAAGAAGAAAATGACAGTAGCCATAACCCAACTTTTGTTTGCTTGTAAATACATAGTAAAAATCGGACAATTTCTATATTCCTTTTAGTAAATGAAATATGAAACTAGATAAAGTATGCAGGACATGTTTATTTGAAAAAGCAAACTTAAAGCCACTCTTTGATGCCTGTGTCCCAAACATAATCATGTCCTTTGCATCAATACAGGTCAGTAAGAGTTCATATTGCAATATAGGATAGGTACTTTAATTATACATATGTGAGAAAGTATAATTAAACTGTGTTATTTATTACTAAACCTTACTTTGTTTTACTGTTACTTAAGCATTGTTAATGCCTCATAAAAAATGCCAGTGTAATATTTACAAAGTTGAAATTAATGGGTTTGTTCATCCCATAAAAGAGATAGTTCAGCTACTTATAATTACTGTTACTATTTCAGGTACTACAAGGGGATGGTCTCCCTCAACATATATGCATACAGTGTATCAGGGACGCGAGCAGAGCATATTCGTTCAAGCAAACTTGTGAAAAATCGGATGCCACATTAAGAAATTACATTAACAACATACATTTCAACAGTGAGATAAGCCAAATATGTGATATATCAACTCAAATGACTAATGGCAATAATATGATACCTATAGACAACATTATTTCCAACTGTCACAACGATAATCTCATGAATAGTTGCAGTGTTATGACAAATAGTACCTTAGTACCCAATAGCAACATGGATATGATGTCCGGTAACAACGATATTTGTTCTTCTTTTGGTACTTTGGTTAATGCCATCAATACTTCTATAGACACCATGGAACATCAACAAGCGTTAAACCAAAACAATCTTATCGATATTGACAGTAATGTGATGAACAGCATCGATGCTGTAAGAAATAATTTGTTCAATAGTAACGAGGTGTTACAGCAAAGTTCCTTTTTTCAAGATATTTTTAACGATCCCGCTAATCAGTCACTAGTTGATAATTTTACTAATCATCAGGGTAACACAGGTCAGTACTGTTACTTTTCCTAAGTATTTCAGACTTTCTATTACTTGATATTTTAGTTGTGTCGGATCTGGCCGAGACTATGCAAAGTTTGCAAACTATTGCGGAGCAGTGTTTGCCCGAATCTTGGGATAATGATAACCAAATTTGTCAAATAAATACCGAAGAAACTTCTAATGGGTTTCCATTGATGGAACACATATATAAATGTCAATTTTGTGGAGAAACTTTCAAAGGTATTATTTGCGGGACAAACAAGAAACCGTTTCATTTTTGTAAGATTTAGAACTTTGCTTTGAAAAAATAGACTTAAGGAGGTTTGTACTTATTAACTGTACTTTTCTAGACGGTTGGTACCTTGATGAGCACACCAAAAGCCAAGTGTGTCAAGAGAAATATTTCAGCACAAACATAACCAATGAGTTGACTAAAAGTATGTTGCTTGAATACAGTTTCGACACTAATTCGAAGGATAATTTCATGTTTGAGAATATCGAACCTACCCAACAAAATCTACTTTGTGATGTATGTAATTTTATGTAAAATATTCTATTTCGTTGCATTTTGACAAAATGGTGATTTATCAATAATAATACGGTATGTATCAACTAATTTTTAATTTTAGATTTGTGATAGAACATTTACCGATCAAAAGTATCTTAAAAAGCATCTGAAGGACATACATTTTATCGATAAAACTTGTGTAAAAGACGAGAAAAAGCATCCTTGTACAATATGTGGTAAAAGGTAAATACTGTTGCTCCGTGTCGAATGTATTATTTTTATTAGGGTTTCTGTTGTTTCCAGGTACACATCTAAGAATATACTGGTCATTCATATGCGAACACACACGGGGGAAAGACCCCTTAAATGTGAAATTTGTTCTCATACCTTCGCCCTGCCCAGTAGTTTGCAAAAGCACAAAAAAATTCACAAGGAAAGGCAGTACGAATGTCATATATGCACCAAGAAATTCAATCAGCAGTCGAATTTAACTACCCACCTGTTAGTACATTCTGGTGAGATATATTCAAAGAAAACATATTAAGCATTGGTGCAATTAACTATACAGGGTGGCCAATTAGTGAGACAAAGCTCAATATCTCTTTTACCGCTAGGGATAGCGGAAAATTTTTTTCACGAAAGTTAAGAGGTGCATCTTCTAAAATTATTTTCGACCATACAGGGTGCTCCAAAAGGGCGGTGTGATAAAAATTTCATATTTTTAAAATATTACACCATGTATATTTTTACATATTTGAATTATTTGTACATATTTTTGCAACGTTGCCAAATAGATTGGAAACATCCTAAAATTTGTGCAAAAACATGGTTCAATGAAATGTGTAATATTTCTTAACTTATAATAATTTGAAACAAAATATTTTTATGTCGGAAAGAGGAATGTTGACAGAAGTCCCCTATGATAACACATATCAATATATACAAAATTTTGTTTTTATTTTGTCATAGGGTGACTAGAAAAAGGACAATGGTGAAATACATCCAATTTTTTTTTGCTCGAGTTTAACTAAAAATTGAAATACCACCAAGATTGGTAGAGATAGGCATAGAAAGACCTTAATAAAAATGAGAGAGGATTAAAATATCTACAAGATAATGTAATCATATACAGGATGTTTCATTAAAAAACTTACGAAACTCAGGTTTCAAGTTCGTAACGTTGGCATATCCATAGAAAATACCCTGTACAAAAATATAGATATGTGTTATCATAGGGGACTTCTGTCAACATTCCTCTTTCCGACATAAAAATATTTTGTTTCAAATCATTATAAGTTAAGAAATATTACACATTTCATTGAACCATGTTTTTGCACAAATTTTAGGAATTTTCCAATCTATTTGGCAACGTTGCAAAAATATGTACAAAATAATTACGGTGCCATATACAGAATTTTACGGTGAATTCAAATATGTAAAAATATACATGGTGTCCCATTTAAAAAATATGAAATTTTTATCACACCGCCCTTTTGGAGCACCCTGTATGGTCGAAAATAATTTTAGAAGATGCTCCTCTTAACGCTTAATAACTTTCGTGAGCGGTAAAAGAGATATTAAGCTTTGACGCACTAATTGGCCACCCTGTATGTATATCTGTCTGTTGCGGGGTTTCCCTAAATCTGGCTAAATTGCCATTTTTTCAGGTGAAAGACCTCATGTTTGTACAACTTGCGGTAAAAGGTTTTCCACAAACACCAACTTGGAAATTCACAAACGACAACACACCGGAATTCGACCGTTTGTGTGCACCTTCTGCGATAAAGCTTTTATTTGTAAGTTTATTTGTTACACTTTTTATTAGGCTGGTGTGATTTAATAGTTCTTATCCTTTGCAGCAAGTACTCAAATGAAGAAGCACATGATGGTGCACACCGGTGAAAAACCGTATTCCTGTTGGATATGCGGCCAGTCGTTTAGAAGGAAAGAAACCAGAGACACACACGCGAGGTATCATACCGGAGAGAGGCCGTTCAGTTGTAAGATTTGCGAGAAAAAGTTTATCGCCGCCTCTCATCTTCGGGTACGTGCACCATTTAAAAAGAAGTTTTCGTCTTGATAAATATCTTCTTTTTAGGATCATATGAAAAGTCACACGACCGACAGGAAATTCGACTGCATGGTATGCCAGAAAAAATTCCCTTCCCTGAAAGGCGTCAAGAGTCACATCATGACTCATACGGGACAGAAACCGTTCACCTGCGGGTTTTGCGGGAAGGCATACACTCTTCGAAAAGCCTACAAGGTTCATTTGAAATCCTGTCATAGTTAAAAGATCGTTTTTTTAAGAACCATGGACGTTCTTGAAGGAATGCTACATAACTCGATTGATAGAACTCTGGGGACGCTGCGAAGTGGAAGAGATCATGGAGTAGTTTATACCGATGCTGCTGCTCCTGCAGGAACATGATCCAGCACTGGCAGGAAAACTATCGAGCGAAAATCTGCAAGTTGAACAGATGTTTTAGGAAGAGTACCTAATTTTCCTTCTTTGGACTTATTATTATTAATATTTATTATACTAGACAATTTTATTTAATAAAACAACTTAAAACTGCTTAAATTTTTTATTTCAACCAGATTTGGTACTTGACAATTATAAAAAAACAGACAGACAGACAATAAACAACCTGAGGCAACTATTTTGTTCTTGAAAGTAATATTGTATTCTGTGGGGGGGGGGGGGGGGGGGGGGGGGGGGGGGGGGGGTTACCGCACTAGAGTCATAATACATACAGGGTGTTTCAAGAAACAATAGGAAACATAGTTCCTGGGTCCTCAAATTCTTTGAAAGACGGCATTTTTTTGTTGGTCTCTATTTCCGAGACTGCCTTAGTAAATTTAGTGAACATTGGGTTATGAAGAGTACTTAAAATAGCATATATGTTGGCAATAAAAATGTGTGAACAGGATTACCAGAGGCGTGTGTGCAGGTGGTCTAATAATTTGTTAAAATTTAAATGACGAAAATATCTCTTATTGCTAAAAGATGCGCTATTTTAGGCACCTAATTTTCATAACCTAAAATTGCTAAAGCAATTTCTGGAAAACAACGGAAAAAGCCCTGTATTGAGTTTGTTCGAGCAAGAAAAATTTCGCCTAAATTTAAAAGTTAATATTTTCTGAACCAGATATGACATCGATCTCCGGTTTTTAATGGTTGATAGATTTGTCCCTTAGGAAACAATTACCAAAGTTGGATTGTCTTAAACTGTCAGAAAATTTTATATACAGGGTGTTAAAGAGGACGATGATTTTTGCTCCAATTTCAATAACATGTAACTTTCACAATAATATTTTTAAATTTTATCACTGTACGTCAATTGAATCACTGGTTGATAGCAAAGAAAGTAGTCTGTCAAATTTTTGATATCTGCTATATTTTAAGAGATACCGATTTTTTTGAAAAACTTTGCTTTTTTTCAACTTTTTGTTAGCTAGATCCCACTGTGCGTTGTATCGTGCAAACTTTGCAAGTGATTATTATACCTTATGAAAAGCTTGTTTATGTTCAGTAACAACAATTGTACCTAAATGTTGTGATGTGCAGTGGCGTACTTATAATCGCTTATATGTCTATGCTTTATGAGTATCTCACAATTTTTTTGTATTGGAAAGTACTCGCCCCTATATTAGGCAAGTTTTTCCTTATTTTTTAGTTTTTCATATCGCGCTACAGGTATATTATATAGTGTCTACAAAATTTTAAAAAAGATAATTTGTTTATTTAATTGTTTGAAAAAATTTATTTATTAATTTCTAACTTTCTTTGTACACTGTATAATATACCTGTAGCGCGATATGAAAAACTAAAAAATAAGGAAAAACTTGCCTAATCTAAGGACGAGTACTTTCCAATACAAAAAAAATTGTGAGATACTCATAAAGCATAGACATATAAGTGATTATAAGTACGCCACTGCACAGCACAACATTTAGGTACAATTGTTGTTACTGAACATAAACGAGCTTTTCATAAGGTATAATAATCACTTGCAATGTTTGCACGATACAACGCACAGTGGATCTAGCTAACAAAAAGTTGAAAGAAGCAAAGTTTTTCAAAAAAATCGGTATCTCTTAAAATATAGCAGATATCAAAAATTTGACAGACCACTTTCTTTGCTATGAACCAGTGATTCAATTGACGTACAGTGATAAAATTTAAAAATATTATTGTGAAAGTTACATGCTATTGAAATTGGAGCAAAAATCATCGTCCTCTTTAACACCCTGTATATAAAATTTTCTTACAGTTTAAGACAATCCAACTTTGGCAATTGTTTCATAAGGGACAAATCTATCACCCATTCAAAACCGGAGTTCGATGTCATATCTGGTTCAAAAAATATTAACTTTTAAATTTAGGCGAAATTTTTCTTGCTCGAAAGCAAATGGCCAGTAGTTTATATTTATCTTATTTTTGGGAAAATAATGTTTTTTGAAACACCCTGTATATACTGCACAGGTAAAATCATGAAAAAACCTACTTTATTATTAAATATGTGACTATTTAATACAGGGTGTTATGGAAATCGTTTCATTTAATTGGGTGAATACTTGGGGACACCCTAGAGAAAAACTTGCATACTTTCTCTTTTAAATCGGTCGCCTAAAAACTAGGGTAAAGATCCCTAAAATCAGACCAAATTCATAATATGTTTTGTTTACAAATTCATAATATGTTTTGTTTACAATTTAAGTAATTTTGCTCATTTAACTACTCCTAGGAAGAAAATACCTACTTAATTAATCCTAAAATATGTACACGTAACAAAAATAAATTTAATTTAATTAATACTAATAATAAAACTTAGTCAAACTTTTCATAGGCTATATTAAGCTCGGCTCGCGCTATATTATCGATTGTATTTTGACATTTTCTAGCCAATCTTTGACAGTTTCATAATAATTCCTCATCCATCTCATATTCGCCTCCCCCTGTTCTATCGACTGCTGTGCGGTTCGCAAGGCGATACCGAACTCGTCCCGTTTTCTTTCGAAGAAAGCTTTAAACTGAAAAAATATATAAATAATTTATAATATTTATTTATTATTATTATTATTAATTAAACTTACGTCGTTTAGTTCTTCTTCCGTATTAAATTTTTCTGTAGATGTTCTCACTAGACTTGTCAGAGACATCGACGATGGTCCCAAACTAAAAAATGATGTGTAGTTTAGTTATTGCCTAAGGCCTAAAAGTTAAAAAAAATATATCGAAATTTACACTAATTTCTAATTAGTTTCTAAAGAATTTTCCACTTACTATTCTCTTATTCTTTGCCAATTGGTCTTCAAGAATCTGTAAACCAAGTCGTGTCCTACCGGGTTCTCCGATACGGACGCGAACACTCTTGCCGTATCGTGTTTTCTTATTCCAGAATTCTCCGTTATGGACCATTCTAAATATCTGAAAAAATAATAAAGGTTATCTTACTTCAAAATCAAACGTAGATAAAGCACTAGACGTAATAATATTGACTGTAATTTTGGCATTAATGGTATATTACAATACAAGTACATCTTTACCGCATGTGCGTGATGTTTAACAAGACGAGCCGAAGGCGAGCTTGGTAAATCACACCATTTATTTGCTTTGCAATTCCGATTTTATTTTGTACAGAATTTTCAATATAGCCCTCCGCAACACTGGTAGACTTCCATCCACCATGTCTTTTTTAATTCATGATATCCCCGCCAGCATCTACTACTATAAAAACTTGTTTTTATAGTATATGTAATCCAATGTAAGTCCAGCCTATTCCAAAGAAAGGTAAGAGAACCCTACCTAACAGCTATCAACCAGTCGCATTGCTTTCAGTTATATCAAAAGTAATGGAGAAAGCTATTAACCAACATCTTCTAAAGTACCTAGAAGGCTTCAACATTATCAGCGATCATCAATATGGTTTTCGGAAGTCCAGATCAACTGGAGATCTTCTAGCCTATGTGACCCATCTTTGGAACAACGCAATCGGGGCTGATGCACTGGATATTTCTAAAGCTTTTGATAGTGTTTGGCATGAGGGGCTTCTAAGTAAACTGCGATCCTATGGACCGCTCTCTGCAAGTGGTGATTGACGGATTTCTCTCACCATCAATGCCGGTGTTCCTCAAGGGTCCATATTATTGTCTCCCACTCTCTTCTTACTCTACATTAACGACCTTCTAGTGAAAACTAAAAATCCGATATTTAGTTTTGCTGACGATAGCACACTTATCTCATATTTCGCTTTGAATGCGCAAACATCGGCTGCCGACCACATATACTGCCGACGCACATCTTCGCAGACAGCATGAAGTATCACGCCTCAACAAAGACCTGGAAGAAATTCTGGCTTGGGGTGACAGTAACCAAGTCGAATTTAACGCTAAAAAAACCCAGGCAGCAGTTTTCTCTAAAAAGGTTATTATTACAGAAACGGAAATAGTCATGGCCGGACACGCAATCCCACTGGCTTCATCTATTAATTTGCTGGGCGTCAATCTGGGAGGAAATATGTCTGGGCACAACCATGTTGTGACAATCGCCAAGATAGCTTCTCAGTAGCTTGGGGTACTCTTTCGAACCAGAAAGGTGTACACACCTCAACAACTTTTGACACTATACAAAGCCCATATTCTAGCATCACTAGAGTACTGCTCTCATGTCTGGAGCTCTGCACCCAAACATACTCTTCGGCTACTGGATTCCATCGAAAGGAGGGCTATTCGTGTGATCGGAGACCACGAGCTGACAAAGAACCTCGAAAGCCTAGAACATTGAAGACAGGTTGGGGATTTGACTCTCTTTTACAAATATTTTCATGGAAGGTGCTCGGCTGACCTTGCCCTTTTTATTCCGCCCAGAGCGGTGAATATCAGAAATACACGACGAACCACTGCCGCCCATCCATATGTGGTTAAGCTTAGTACTCCTCGAACTTGATTATTTAAGAATTCTTTCATCTGGAGGACTTCATCCTTGTGGAACGACCTTCCTGAGGTCGCTTTTCCCAACGAATATAACCTCCAACGATTCAAAGCCAACGTGAATCGCTTTTTGCGCACACGCACCACTCCCAGAGTGCCCTAAAGGACTTTTCCTATAGTGCTTGTGTTTGATCATAAAAAAAAAATGTAATTACTTACGGCATTAGTGAGGTAAAGTGACACTTAACGTACTCAAATCAGTGCGGTAAACCGCACGCGAATAGATAAAGATAATTAACTCACTATTTTTTATGCTTACTTATCTAATATCAAGAGATCAATGAACCCTTACTTAGATATGGTGTACCCTTTTTAGAGAAGAACTTACCTGCTTAAAATCCAAATTTCTTTAGAACAAGCTAGGGAAGTCAGTAGGATTTCTTTGTGGGTCGCCACGTTCGTGTTAAGGTATCTGTTCCAGGCAAATTCCCATTCTTCCTGGCCCCCGTCACTGATCGCAGTGCAGTAGACTGTTTGGCGAAGATCAGGGTTAATTCTAAAAATTATTTAGAATTTTCTTTAAAAATTTGTATCTTCTTATAAAAAGTAGTAAATGACGTAAACCAAAAAACATTGTCTTCAGAAAAAGTCACCCTTTCCAAATGAAATATAATGAAGCTAAATTTTCCCGCTCAATTCTTTCACAGGTTAAGAAATTAAGAGTAAAAAAGTAACTTTTGTTTCGACCTGTATAATGATCAGCTAATATTCGGAGACACAAGGCTACACTTCACCAATAAAAATTTCACCAATATCGGAAAACAATGTAATAAGTTCCAAGACTATAAACCTGACTTAACATTATGCTTGTAAGGAATTTATTTTAATTATTGACATATCCGTGATAAAAGCATACTTTAATCACAAGTTGATACAAGTATTATGTCATTATTTTTCTGTACCCAGTGCCTTTACCCATGGCAAGGCCCTTAGGCTTTCAGCTTCTTCGGGCCCCTCGACGTACTCCGCCCTCAGCGAAATTCACGCTCTCCACTGATCGCATTGCCCCCTAAATTGTGGTAGGCCTTTTGACTTCTTCCTAGTCAGCCTCTATCAATCATTATTATTATATACCTACCCTCTTCTTCTATTTCTTTTTTATAACATACAGAGGCGTACCAAAGATTTATAGAAATATGTTATAAATACTTACATATTTTCCTTATCGGGACTAGCGCTGTTCCTCCAGTTTTGGAACTGTTGTACCGCTTGTAAGACGCAGTCTTTCAGTCCCAGTTTACACGCCTGGCTTATAATTTCCATGCGATTAAGAACTTTGATCGGGTCTTCGTTTGGCGATTCCTTAAAGGTCAGTTCTTGATAGAAACCTTTTAGAAGCGAGATCATGTATGTCTAAAATAAAGAGACAGCCATAATATATTTCCGGAAAATATGTAGAGGGTACTAAAATAGCATTGAAATTCGTTTTTTGAGACTAGAATGAGATCTTACCTTGAATTTATCGAAAGCGCTGCTTCTCACGAACATATTATGTAAAAAGTCCAGATTTGTGAGAGCCGCCTTCCACGGTACAAACTCGCTCTCGTTGGTCAGATATAATGTGACATTTAAAGCTATGTCGTAGCTGAGATACCCGGCCGAAGCTAAGTTCAGTGCGTCATCTAGCATTTGAGCTCTGTTCCTAGGATGGATTTGATGGTAGCCATTTCCCTGGAGCTGATCAATGAGCAATTTCCAGTTTTCCTCGTTATAGTTCACCCTGACAATAAAAATGTTCGTGAGCAAGAAATTACTAAGCTAGGGGGAAAATATTTTGTGTTCTTACCTATAATATCCATTTTGATGAACATTAACTAAAAACCACTGTGTATTGGGTAATATAACATTTTTTAGCGTTATTTCTTGTTCTTTTTTCAACCACACCTCGTGACTTATAAGGTCGCTGTCCAATATTGTAACAGGTACCCACCTAAAGAAAACTATTTGTTAATATACAGCCTCTGAATTAAGAATTATATTTCTTCTGTCGTGGTTGTAAAATAATGCATAGAAAATATTAAAAAATAACATTACCACAACGTGTCGTCTTTCTCTTGATTTCCAGTCAGCAGGAACCGTTTCTGACTGATTACCATGTCGCTGTTTCGTTGCCTCACAGCAGTGATAACGGGAAATCCTGTTTGTAATGTCCACGTATCCATGATATCCTTCACTGTCGTGTTTACCGGCAAAATTTGAGAGTCAGATTGCAGGCTTTGTTCGGTCAGAGTATCCCACAGATCGTCTTGTTCGGCGCTATCATACATCCTACAACAATTTTTTTGTAAATGAAAAACTGCAATTCCTTTTCTAAAAATTTGTATCTGCATTAATGACGTGAACCAAAAAACATTGTCTTAAAAAAACAAATCATACCGAAGCTAAATTCTATCACTCAATAAAAAGTTATACACATTAAGTGTAGTTTCATTAATGGTTCATCTGTTATACAGGGTGTTCCTTAATGACGTGCTAATATTTCAGGGTGTGATTCCTTAGATTATTTTATAAAGAAAAGTCCATATGAACATATGTCTGCAAGGGCTTAAATTTTTTGCTACAGGGTGTTGAATTTTTATTTTTTAAATGGTTATTTTTTTAATAACTCCGAAAGTACTTTAGATAATATTTTCAATTTTGATATGTGTTAATAGGATATAGAACCACAAGTTTTAGTTAGAAAAATTATTCAATTGTTCCACCAGTGGCGTCCCTGCAAACATGTCCTATGATATTTTTTACAAAAAGTATGGTACGCCACTGACATTTTGCCATTTGGATATTTTTTCTGATTAGCCTGGTCAATTCTACATGAAAACGGTCTCTTATGTTTTTCTCGTCAGACCCACCGTTCTTGATTAAAACAACTAAATTCATATTGAAACTCATTATTATTAACATTGATAAAATAATTAATGATAAATTTTGTTTCATAAAAATTGTGGGAAATGGCCACCTTCACTTAAAAGGCATGCTTCCGCCCGTCTTCGCATCGAATTGCCCACTCCAACAATTTTTATTAAACAGAATTTATCATTCATTATTTTATCAATGTTAATATTAATGAGTTTCAATATGAATTTAGTGGTTTTAATCAAGAACGATGCGTTTGACGAGAAAAACTCAAGAGATCGTTTTCATGTAGAATTGACCAGGCTAATCAGAAAAATATCCACATGGAAAAATGTCAGTGGCGTACCATCTTTTTTGTAAAAAATATCAGAGGACATGTTTGCAGGGACGCCACTGGTGGAACAATTGAATAACTTTTCTAACTAAAATTTGTGGTTCTATATCCTATTAACACATACCAAAATTGAAAATAATATATAAAGTACTTTCAGAGATATTAAAAAAATAACCATTTAAAAAATAAAAATTCAACACCCTGTAGCAAAAAATTTAAGCCCTTGCGGACATATGTTCATATGAACTTTTCTTTATAAAATGACCTAAGGAATCACACCGTGAAATATTAGTACGTTATTAAGGAACACCCGTATAATGCTGTATCTATTATATTATGTATTCGACTTGCGACGTAAACTAACCTGCTCTTTAAGTATTCGTGAATTCCCATTTGAAAAGCTTTGTCCCCTAGAAAATATTGCATCATACGTATGATTGAGGCACCTAAAAAAATTACGTTTGAGACAACTAGTGTTTTCTATTAAGCATCATACAATGAGAATAGGATTATTACCAGTAGGTACCTTTAGAATATGAGATTCTATCAAAAATGTCCCCTATTTCATCAGGATGATTGACTTTACAATAAATAGGATGAGATGACTTGAGAGCATCCAAACTAAGAGATTCGTGTAGCTCACTAACGAGAAATAGGTCCAGATCCTTCCATTTCGGATTTACCTAGAAGAAAAAGTTCCAGTTATGGTCGAATGGGAAGAAGTAGATTGTTGACTTACGGCATGTGCCCCTAAAAACTCCACGTAAGTGGCAAACCCCTCGTTTAACCAGAGATCTTCCCACCACACAGGGGTAACCAGGTTACCGAACCATTGATGGGCCAGCTCGTGAGCCACCACATGAGCTATTCGTTGTTTACTGGCCGAGCTCGATATGCCTTTTTGGTAAAGAAGTACGGGCTCTCTGAAATAAAATAGTTACCATTCTTAAATTCGTATGTTGTGAAATAAGATCCTCGGTTCTCTGGAAATTTCAATACAACAAGCTTACCTATAGGTTATTAGTCCCCAGTTCTCCATTGCCCCCGCGGAAAAATCTGGAATGGCCACCATATCCATTTTGGGCAAAGGATATTCAATTCCAAAGAATCTCTCGTAATATTTAAGTATTTGTGGACCGATTTCCAGACTAAACCTTGCTTGTGACAGAGCGCTCGGTCTTGCCCATACAGTAAATATACCTTTGGTAATATTTTTGAAATCGGATACCACAAATGCAACCAGGTATGTGGACATTGGTACGCTTTCTTGAAAATGATCCCAAACGTAATGCGGTAATCCGATCCTAAAAAACATGTATTTTCCTTTAAATTCCTTTAGATTTAGCCAGTTTTGCCAGACCTTGAGCTTCCCCACCAGTAATGAAATCTTTCCCATGCAGATTTGCCGATTAAAATAACTTACACAGTTTCCGTAGTATCGATTCTCGGCATATTGGAAATGGAAGACATGTTCCTCAATCTCGCAATGTTTATTTGAAATCTCGCTTTGAAGGAGGGCTCGTCGAAACAAGGGAACGCTTTCCTGGCATCAACCGGCTGGAACTGTGTCGCTGCTATCCATCTGGAATAAAATGGAATGACTATACAGGGTGACACAATACTGGAAAAAGGTAAAATAAACACTAGGTACTTACCTAGTAACGTTATTCTCGACGTAGTTACTTCTATAAAACCCTTGAAGAAGATCGTTTAACACGCCGCGAAACTGAATGAAAACATAATACTGCTGTCCGGCCTCCAACACCCCATCAAGGTCTATAATCAGAAACTCCTTCTTTTTCAAAAGTTTTACATCCTTCACCGAAATACTTTCCTTGTTGATATTCATTACGCTGACAGTGTCTATCGACAAGGTATCTGCGTGCAGTGTCACCGAATCACTAGCCTCGGTAACATTGACCAAAATCATTACTTTCCCGTGAAACGTGAAGTTTCCTTCTTCAATGAACGGGATAAGATGGATGACGTAGGAATGAGGGACTATAGATCTGGTCAATCGAATGTCCAAGTCTTTGGTGCTCAGATCGAACCTGGGAGCTAACAAGTCAGCTTCAGGAACTTTAGTTGAGGTGCTTAATGGTACGCGAACATCATTATTTCTTACATCATTATTGCTAATCCCTCCCGAAGAACTGATGATGTCTCTATGACTATTGGGAGTACCACTACACCCTATCGCACTAGTACTTGGCACATTACTATGAACAGGAGCACTTTTTTCTATAGCGTTGCTATTGGATTCGAGCAAAGTATCATTTTTGGAGCAGGTCGACGTGAAACTGTATACCAAAAGTCCTGTTGCTATGAGGCATATAAAGAATATTACGAGAAGGATGATTGCTAGAGTTCTCGACACTGTAACAAAGGAGGTTTTCCCATACTTGGTGGTGACTGCGTCCATCATGGATAGGTTTTCGTGGTGATTGTGGGTCATTTTGCGCTTTAACTGGAAATAAAGAATAAATAAGTTGTTATGTTCCTTTATAGAGAGAAAAACATCGTCGTATTTATCAACACAAGTTGAGATAAATGCGGGTGGTTTACAATCTAGTGAATAAAAGAGCCTTAATGCTACCCCTATGATTAGCTTAAGTACTACTGATTATAAACCTATGTTTTATTATTTAGTTTGACAGACTGTCATAGGATGAAATTACTTATTGTGAGTAATGGCTTGCAATCAGTGCTTTATGTCCCCGAGAAGATTGGGGAGTCCATTCAAGTAATCAGTTTGTTTACTCTATTTTGGTTTATGGGTTTTTATTAATGTTGAATATGGGTAGATAGAAGTTCAAAAAGCGATGAGGATATTACACATTGCACCCATTGGTATAATAATAGTATATAGGGAAAATTATAATTTTAAAAAAATAAATTAGTCGAATAATTACATTTTTAATATTTCAATTAACTCCTGAAATCCTATTTACATAGGAAAGACAGCGTTAATTTAAAATCATAATATGCATAATATATAGTTGTTATTACAGTCAAATAAAACTAGGAAAATATTCGATTGAGTAAAAAAGGATTTTAAATTATATGGCTTGTAACCGATCTCGAATTAAAAATATCATTAAATTAATTTTTAAATGGGCTTATTTGTACTTAAATCATAAAAATCTAATTTTTATGTGGCATGCCACCTTCTTGCCTCGAAAATGCATTTAAAATAGTAGAATTTATTGCACAATTTTACCGTTTCATTACAATAAAATTGAGATAAAAAAAATTCTGTAGCCCCTGTCCCGTGTTTAAATTGATTTATCCATGTTTAGTTTAAATTGAACCCCTTCAAATGTTACAAGGGCGATCCCACTTTTTTTTTATGATCAAACACAAGCACTATAGGAAGAATCCTTTAGGACACTCTGGGAGTGGTGCGTGTGCGCAAAAAGCGATTCACGTTGGTTTTGAATCGTTGAAGGTTCTATTCGTCGGGAAAAACGACCTCGGAAAGGTCCGTAAGGATGGAGTCCTCCAGATGAAAGAATTCTTAAATAATGAAGTTCGAGGAGTACTAAGCTTAACCACAGGCGGCAGTGGCTCGTCGTTTATTTCTGCTATTCGGCTTTCCATGAAAGTATCTGTAAAAGAGAGTCAAATCCCCAACCTGTCCTCGATGTTCTAGGCTGTCGAGGTTCTTCGTCAGCTCGTGGTCTCCAATCAGACGAATGGCGCTCCTTTCGATGGAATCCAGTAGCCGAAGAGTATGTTTGGGTGCAGAGCTCCAGACATGAGAGCAGTACTCTAGTGATGGTCGAATCTGGGCTTTGTATAGTGTCAAAAGTTGTTGAGGTGTGTACAACTGTGTGAGTGAGAGGTCCTTAAGAAAGCTAGACATGCACAGAATCGACTGTGCATACCATAGGATCGTAGTTTACTTAGAAGTACCTCATGCCAAACACGATCAAAGGCTCTAGAAATATCCAGTGCGACAGTACGAGACTCCCCATGTTCGATTGCGTTGTTCCAAAAATGGGTGACATAGGCTAGAAGATCTCCAGTTGATCTGGACTTCCGAAAACCATATTGATGATCGCTGATAATGTTGAAGCTTTCCAGATACTTTAGAAGATGTTGGTTAATAGCTTTCTCCATTACTTTTGATATAACTGAAAGCAATGCGACTGGTCGATAGTTGCTGGGCAGGGTTCTCTTACCTTTCTTTGGTATAGGCTGGACTCGCGCCGTCTTCCAGCACGATGGAAATATTCCCTATTTGTAGGATTAGTAGGTTTAAAAGTCTACAAAACACTGGTGTTAGTTCATCGGCGCATCTCTTGAGAACTATAACAGGAATTTCGTCTGGACCAGAAGCTTTCTTGACGTTGAGCCCTTACAGGATTCGTTTGACGGGACGCTGACGGAACACGATTTCGGTCATTTCGGATTGAACTGCAGGAATGTTGGGTGGTGTTCTTCCCTGGAAATCTACAGTGGAATGCACTTGCCAAAATCCTAAATGATATTCCCCACAACACAGACAACGTGAAGGTTCTAAAATTCATATCACTCCTGTCCGTTTCGAAATGCCAAAAAATCTGTTTCACGTACTGGAAACATAATACGACAGGAACTAAATAAAGGGAAGGACATGCCATCACAATATAAGGTTTCTTATGCAGGCAGCAAAATAATATCGTACATAATACCACCCAGACTTTCTTCTTTTTCTATAATAAGAACGGTTTAGCCATTTTATTATGGAGATCGTCCACAATGAAATAAAATATACAGGTTGTCCATTCGATAATTTCCCACTTATAATATCTAGCTTTAAAAATCGGACAGACACGTCAATTGTATTGTGAAGTGGGCCACTTTTAAAGAATATCTACAACCCCATATAGTATTATGTAATATTTTATTTAAAACTACATGAATCGCTTAATTTTCTTTGTAGTTTAAAGACGCTGGCCGATTTGTTTTAAAGGCAAGCGAAATTGAAACACCTACTTATAAACAGCCAAAAATAAAATTTATTAAGCACTTCTCGGCCAATATTTATTTCTTCATGATGTAAGGAAGAAAATTATTATTTTACAGACCACCCGATGATACCTTATACAATAAGGGCGTATTTTGTCTACACAGTAGCACTTTAAAATACTATTTCAGATTGAATGGTACTATCAAGACAAGGAACCCATTTCCATTAATAGGATGTAACCACCTGCAGTCCGGTCTCGAACTCTTTTGTTCTCGTCAGTACAGGGTAAGTGTACATACCTATCATCAGAGACGACTTTGTACTTCACGATGTATTATCGACGGTAGTATCGACGAGAACAAAAGATTTCGAGACCGGTCTGCAGGTGGTTACATCCTATCAATGGAAAAGGATTCCTTTTCTTGGTAGTACCATTCAATCTGAAATAGTATTTTAAAGTGCTACTGTGTAAACAAAATACGCCCTTATCGTATAAGGTATCATCGGCTAGTCTGGAAAATATTAATTTTTGCATACATTGGTATGCGATATAAACACAAGGTTTTTACTGGAATTGTTCGTCGGTTATAGTATGGCAAATGACAATTTAAAAATGTCTTTACAGGAAACTGACAATCCGTTTTATTTTTCAACATTTTAGAAAGACACAACACATTGCCCAATCGATCAAAGTCAAAATATCGAGTTTATCTTAGGTTTGATATCTTTGGGAAAAACATTGCGGAGTATTTATAAATATCTATTGCATATTTATAACTGAATGTAAATATTTTAGATTCAAATATGTTTACTTTTGAGATTCATCCGCAAGGACAGAATTAGCAATATTTTGTATACGTAAGCATATTGGCTACAAAGCTGCTTAAACCATAAACCCTTACCTAAAGAGTTTGTTCGGGTTTCCTAACCCTTACCTGAAGGGTTTTGTCCTTGTAGGCAATATAAAAGGCATAACATTATGATAAATTTTGTTTCACAAAAAAATCGACATGACTTCAATTTGAATTTATCGGTGCGTCTGACGAAAAAACCTCAAGGGGTTGTTTCCATGTAGAATTGACCAGGCTAACCAGAACAAAAATCCGCATCGGAAAATATCAGTGGCGTACCACTATTAACTATAACGATATAACCTCCCACAATCCACTCCCGGAATTTTCCTGTAGTGTTTCAAAAAAAAAGGGAAATAACCTGCAAGTATAAGCGTCTTTATCGAAATAAATGATCAGCAGCCTTGGTAGAAAATACCTCATGTGAGTTTTTTGTTAAAATGTTAGTAAACCACTGTATTTTTGCACATTAATAAAATCTAAAATCTTCGTGGCCTATAATATTTGAATATTCGCATCGCACATCCAGCGTTCTTTGACCCAATAAACAAAATAACATGGGTTATTTTTAGTATTGCCAATTTATTTATTATTTGTTATGTATTTTGGCATAATTTATCATACTTTAGTGCGAAATTTATGAGAGTTTTAAGAAAAATGATTAAATATTGTTTATTGGTTTTCTTTTGGGAGGAGGAATTTTTATTTCCATAATATTTGCATTTTTCTAAGTATTTCTATTTTCAATGGACGTTACACTTGAAACAAGACATCTTAAACATTTTGTATCCAGCCAGATGGTGATTATTTTAATAATATTAGGTACTAAAAACAAATAATTCCTAAGTTAATTGCGCTAAATACTTGTTTTAAGCAATAAGTATTTGAATAAGTTTTGCATGCTTTTTTTTGTTTTGTTTTTATGATCAAACACAAGCACTATAGGAAAAATCCTTTAGGGCACTCTGGGAGTGGCGCGTGTGCGCAAAAAACGATTCACGTTGGTTTTGAATCGTTGGAGGATATATTCGTTGGGAAAAACGACCTCGGGAAGGTCGTTCCATAAGGATGAAGTCCTACAGATGAAAGAATTCTTAAATAATGAATTTCGAGGAGTATTAAGCTTAACCAAATAGGGATGGGCGTCGTGTATTTCTGCTATTCACCGCTCTGGGCGGAATTAAGATGGGCAAGGTCAGCCGAGCACTTTCCATGAAAATATCTGTAAAAGAGAGTCAAATCCCCAACCTGTCTTCGATGTTGGTTTTCACTAGAAGGTCATTAATGTAAAGTAAGAAGAGAGTGGGAGACAATATGGACCCTTGAGGAACACCGGCATTAATGGTGAAGGTGTCTGAGAGAAATCCGTCAATCGCCACTTGCAGAGAGCGGTCCTTAAGAAAGCTAGACAACCATGCACAGAATCGACTTGGCATACCATAGGATCGCAGTTTACTTAGAAGTCCCTCATGCCAAACATGATCAAAGGCTTTAGAAATATCCAGTGCAACAGCCCGAGACTCCCCATGTTGTTCGATAATGTTTGGGTATAAATGCAACTATTTTAATAGAAGGCTGGTAAGTTCTTGTTTTGATATGGCTCAAGGTATCTTTTTCACTGCGTATCCATGTCTTTTAAAAGGCCCCAGATTTGCTTTAGTATATTGTGTTTCTTGTTTCCTTGTTTATTGCAATAGATTAAAAAGAGTTGTTTTTATTTAGAATGTGTTTTATGGTTCTGTTGAACTAAATTTATAGGTATCAGTTCAGTAGTTTTTAAATTACTAAGTAATTAAAAAATTTCTGGATCCATTTGATGTTTGCTGGGTATCCAAATAAAAATCCTGCGTATCCAAATGGATACTCAAAAGTACGTTAAAAGATGCCTTGATATGGTTCATTCCCTTTTGTAGCCAGTTGGTACTCAGAACAAATGAGGTAACCGATGAGTATTCTTTATTTTCCGTGCATATGTTTTCCTTCCACGAATAAACCCACTTACATTTTAAAAGTATTATTTCGCCCAATTTAAAACAAAATTTTGGTCAATTTATTATTAAATTTAATTCCTCAGTCTTGATTAAATAATGGGACAGAAGATGACTCACAAATTGTAAATTTAAATTTTTTCTCGCTGTGCGTGTGCGACTGAACTTTTCGACTCAGAATTCCATAAGCATTTACGAATTGAAGCAAATTGCTTTGCTGAAATATACGGTCTTATTACACACAATTAAAATATTTTCTTATTGTTATGGATTTAATAATTATCACACAGATGCTCGTAAATGAAATTTTAATTGATGTGAGTAAGTTACAGATACATTTAACAATCGCTCAAGATGCCCAAGAATGTTTAATTAATTTATTTCACATTGTGGTCTTGCCGAGAGACAAACAAAATTATTTTTTTTTTATGATCAAACACAAGCACTATAGGAAAACTCCTTTAGGGCACTCTGGGAGTGGTGCGTGTGCGCAAAAAACGATTCACGTTGGTTTTGAATCGTTGGAGGTTATATTCGTTGGGAAAAACGACCTCGGGAAGGTCTTTCCATAAGAATGAAGTCCTCCAGATGAAAGAATTTTTAAATAATGAAGTTCGAGGGGTACTAAGCTTAACTACATATGGATGGGCGGCAGTGGTTCGTCGTGTATTTCTGACATTCGCCGCTCTGGGCGGAATTAAGAGGGCAAGGTTAGTCGAGCATTTTCCATCAAAATATCTGTAAAAGAGAGTCAAATCCCCAACCTGTCTTCGATGTTCTAGGCTGTCGAGGTTCTTCGTCAGCTCATGGTCTCCAATCAGACAAATTGCCCTCCTTTCGACGGAATCCAGCAGCCGAAGAGCATGTTTGGGTGCAGAGCTCCAGATATGAGAGCAGTACTCTAGTGATGGTCGAATCTGGGCTTTGTACAGTGTCAAAAGTTGTCGAGGTGTGTACAACTTTCTGGTTCGGAAGAGTACACCAAGTTTCTGAGAAGCTATCTTGGCGATTTCGACAACATGGTTATGCCAAGACATATTTCCTCCCAGATTGACGCCCAGCAAATTAATAGATGAAGCCAGTGGGATTACGTGTCCGTCCATGACTATATCCGTTTATGTAATGTTAACCATTTTAGAGCCTGGGTTTTTTTAGCGTTAAATTCGACTTGGTTACTGTCACCCCAAGCCAAAATTTCTTCCAGGTCTTTGTTGAGGCGTGATACTTCATGCTGTCTGAGAAGATGTGCGTCGGCAGCCGATGTTTGTGCATTCAAAGAGAAAGATGAGATAAGTGTGCTATCATCAGCAAAACTAAATATCGGATTTTTCGTTTTCACTAGAAGGTCGTTAATGTAGAGTAAGAAGAGAGTGGGAGATAATATGGACCCTTCAGGAACACCGGCATTGATGGTGAAGGTGTTTCAGAGAAATCCGTCAATCGCCACTTGCAGAGAGCGGTCCTTAAGGAAGCTAGACAACCATGCACAGAATCGACTGGGCATACCATAGGATCGCAGTTTATTTAGAAGTCCCTCATGCCAAACACGATCAAAAGCTTTAGAAATATCCAGTGCAACAGCCCGAGACTCCCCATAATGTTCGATTGCGTTGTTCCAAAGATGGATGACATAGGCTAGAAGATTTCCAGTTGATCTGGACTTCCGAAAACCATATTGATGATCGCTGATAATGTTGAAGCCTTCCAGGTACTTTAGAAGATGTTGGTTAATAGCTTTCTCCATTACTTTTGATATATAACTGGAAGCAATGCGACTGGTCGATAGTTGTTAGGCAGGGTTCTCTTACCTTTCTTTGGTATAGGCTGGACTCTTGCCATCTTCCAGCACGATGGAAATATTCCTTGTTTGTAGGATAAGTTAAATAGTCTACAAAATACTGGTGTTAGTTCATCGGCGTTGCTCTGCTGGCCCTAACATTCGGTATAATGTAACTAAATTTCCTGAGGAAAAACGCCTTTTGCCAATACATTACAGATATATTTGATACTTAAGTAAACCAAGCAATACTACAATGTTTCTCGCGATATAAATCCCGAAATAAAACAATCCGAATTATTGGCTAATAATTTCAATCGAACGTTAAGATTTTAGTGCCCTGTTTACTTTGTTAACTTAATGATTTAATAGGCGTTTAAGAGCGAACACATCTCGGTACCGATAATTGATTGCTTTTCTAAATTTAATTGGCAAAATAAAGATTTTTCGAATTTATGGACGATAAGCAAAATAAGCCGAACTGGTATTTTGATCATTTTCACATAAACTAAATTCATTTCTATTGAATTAAAACCGGCGAAACGTACAGTAATAAATGTCAGACAAGCCAGCTGATTTATGTTTAAAAACCAAACAAAGTTTACACTAGACGTGCAACCAGCCGTATCATTTTGGATCATAATTAACTACGGCATCGGGATCTCCCATAGGCAGAGTTTTGCCACTATAAAATAATTGAAATACAAAAAATTGCAAACTATTCCTCCTTCAAAACCAAACAACTTTTTCCCTAGACATTTTCCGCTGCAATGCGATACAGCGGAGTTATTCCGGGGTACCCACCTTTCTTCAACACCGTGTATAGGTACATAGTTTCAGTTATAATACAGAACACAAAATAAAATATCGAATTTAATAATTAAATCCGTCAAAGATAAGATTCGAAAATTATAGAATGAAAGAATCATCACCTAAAGCAAAAAAAAATATTCTCTTATATCTTGATAATTAAAAAAAATAACGAAACTTAACATGTATGTATGTATACAGGGTGGCCCATCGAAAACAGTCCAGCAAGGTTTACGGCTGTGTACGTGAAAATTAAAAAAAAAAACCTCGGACCCGTAAACTTGTGCTTTCAGGGGGACACGTTTCACTATTAATTGCATCCCTGTAACCTCAACCACCCTAGCGGGGGCGGCTACTACCCTTGTTTTTTCAAATGGGAATGGGTATGTTGTGATACCTTTTTAAAGGGCATTAAATTCTCTTTAAAATGGCGCTTTGTTTTGTAAATTGCGTTTAAAAAAATGTAATTTTATTGAGTAATACTTACATGTTATCTTATTAAATGTTGAAAATGTCCGCCATTCACCTCCATACAATAGTACAATAATTGTTCAAAGTGTTCTCGGATATTGCGAAGAACATCTGGTGTAATTTGTTGACATTCATTAGTATTACTCAATAAAATTACATTTTTTAAAACCCAGTTTCTCGGCGGCGCGTAGCTCAAATTTACAAAACAAAGCGCCATTTTAAAGCGAATTTAATGCCCTTTAAAAAGATGTATCACAACATGCCCATTCCCATTTGAAAAAACAAGGGCAGTAGCCGCCCCCGCTAGGGGGGGTTGACGTTACTGGGATGAAATTAATAGTGGAACGTGTCCCCCTGTAAACACAAGTTCTCGGGTTCGAGGGTTTTTTTTAAATTTTCACGTACACAGCCGTAAACCTTGCTGGACTGTTTTCGATGGGCCACCCTGTATAAACATTTGTTATCTTGGCAGTTTTTGAAATAATTATATTAAATTGAAAGTTGTTTAAACAGTCAATTTTTCCGAATGTTTATCTTTTGTTTGTGGCAGTGATCAAATATTTATAATATTTTTCTTTCCAACAATCCATCCAAATTTAAACAATTGGCATCCGCAATAAATTTTTCACTTATGCAAATACTACTTTAAACAAAAGATGCGTCCACAATAGCATTTTTTTTGGGAAAATTCAAATTTGGCTTGATTAGTGTTAGCTACCGCTCTTGTTAGCGTTCAGTAACTAACTCTAGTTAGGTAGACTTGGCCCTCTAAATATTGTAATTAATTTTTCTCAATGATTAATAGATTATAGATGGAGACTATGGATTATATTATGTATTCTTAATGCCGTGACTAATTTTTCGGTGCTTCTCTTGAGATTTATATGTCGTTCTCGCTCCATCTAGCCCAGAATAAAGAACAATTTACTTACCAAAACATCTTACTCTCCTTTAAACACACACCATTTTAACCAAAAACTTATCACTTCTGAAAGAAAATATTCTTTTTCAATTCATATCTATTTAAAAAAAAAACTTTCAAAAACTTTAAAGCGTCTTTCAAACAGCCAAATCTAATCCCCTTCAACCGACAGAACGCCCGACAACGGACAAAATTCAACTGATTTTTGTCAGCTTTGGTGTTGCAACCGGCTCATGTGCCTCAAAAAGAGTTTTTGGATAGGCGCTATTTCACGTCGCGACGCTTTAAGCTAGTTGCGATATTCTTTGCATTTCATAATTCTTTGAATTATGCGCGTACATCTGAAACTAAAATTACTATTTTTATCATGTGAAATTTAGACATTGTAGACAATTAATCACAGGGGTCGAGTGTAAACTTTAGGAAAGGGGATGAAAGCTTCAACAATCTGTTACAATAAGCGATCGCTATCGCGGCTGGCGTTTTAAAAATAAATGATTTATAGTATGGCTGATTGAAGCGGTAGACAATCTAGTAAATAATATTAAAAATTCACGTCAGTTGTATTGTGAGGGGGGACTACTTTAAAGAAAATTTACAGCCTTGATGCTTTAACCCCCCTGGGAGGGGCCGAATTACGGTAATTTTTTTGGGAACTTTTACTTAAAAATTAAATAATTATGCGATTATTGGAAATAGATTTAAATAACCTTTAAAGTGATATGACCCTCTTTCACTTAATGCTAAAAAACCCAGGCAGCAGTTTTCTCTAAGAAGTTTAACATTACAGAACCGGATATAGTCATGGACGGACACGCAATCCCACTGGCTTCATCTATTAATTTGCTGGGCGTAAATCTGGGAGGAAATATGTCTTGGCATAACCACGTTGTGGCGATCGCCAAGATAGCTTCTCAGAAACTTGGTCTACTCTTCTGAACCAGAAAGTTGTACACACATCAACAACTTTTGACACTATACAAAGCCCAGATTCGACCATCACTAGAATACTGCTCTCATGTCTGGAGCTCTGCACCCAAACATACTCTTCGGCTACTGGATTCCATCGAAAGGAGGGCCATTCGTCTGATTGGAGACCACGAGCTGACGAAGAACCTCGACAGCCTAGAACATCGAAGACAGGTTGGCGATTTGACTCTCTTTTACAGATATTTTCATGGAAAGTGACCTTGCCCTCTTAATTCCGCCCAGAGCGACGAATATCAGAAAAACACGACGAACCACTGCCGCCCATCCATATGTGGTTAAGCTTAGTACTCCTCGCACTTCAATATTTAAGAATTCCTTCATCTGGAGGACTTCATCTTTAGGGAACGACCTTCCCGAGGTCGTTTTCCCAACGAATATAACCTCCAACGATTCAAAAACCAACGTGAATCGTTTTTTGCGCACACGCACCACTCCCAGAGTGCGCTAAAGGATTTTTCCTATAGTGCTTGTGTTTGACCATAAAAAAAAAAAAAAGAATTGAAATTTGACGAAACATAAAAATTCATTTTAACGTTTGCCCCGAAATTTTGCATATTATGTATGCAAAAGTGAACCATAGATTGATATGAATTCCACGCGCTGTTTAGATCATAATAAAGGTACATATTCAAATTGCAATTCCAATTATATTGTTAGAAACAAGGTTAACATGTTCATGAATATAACATTTTTTTTTAATTATAATTATTTCCCTTTTTCAATGTACCTGCCCTAAATCCTCCGTTTGTGATATTCTTTTCCGTTTGTAAACAAACGGAATTAAATATTTTCGTCAATTTTACTGGAAAAATATTTTCATAAAACATTGTTGGAGATCTATGTGACTAACTTATATAGAACTGGTATGATACGTCCTCTGAAAAAGTCTTTATTTAAATTCAAATTTTACGGTGACAGTTGGCAACAGTTACACGCCACGTCTAGAAACAAGGGAATACAAACACCCTTAATGAATTGCTAATAAAATTTGCGTACATGAAAAATTAAGCAATATCAGCGAATAGTGAGTCACATGCTGTTACCCTACATTTTCCCCACTACCATCATTGGTTACTCATTTTGTAAACATAAATATCTTGAAATTGGACACCGCCGCGTTGTCTCAGAGACCACTGAACATAGAGCGCTGAAATTTCGCACAGTTGAACACGGGGAAGGCATGAACGTTGGTCATCACCTGTAAGCGAGATTATGTATATCAAATAAGACAAAACTACGTCAGCAGCTAATGGATATTGTGTTTTTTATTGTACTAAAGTCAAAAATTACATTTTAAAATGATAGTTAATGTATTATACTTATTTTAAACTTTATTTAATTATATCTAGTCAAATACGATTTATTGTATAAAATGTTATAATATTTCTTGACAAAATTAACCAATACGCTCGTTTAGGAACATGAAAAGTAAATGATCCACACGAAACACGAAATATAAATGGCAATAATGACATGGCAATATTCTAATTTACCATTTCCATCTAATACACTGGAATAGTGTTTCCAAAGAAAAATGTTGCCTGTTTTATCCTTTTTCATTACCTTATAAAACAAAAAGCCATAAAAAATAGCAGTATAATTGGCGTAAAAACATCAGAAATCTTAAATATACAGGGTGGCCCATCGAAAACAGTCCAGCAAGGTTTAGGGCTGTGTACGTGAAAATTAAAAAAAAATCGGACCCGTAAACGTGTGTGTTCAGGGGGACACGTTCCACTATTAATTTCATCCCTGTAACCTCAACCCCCCTAGCGGGGGCGGCTACTGCCCTTGTTTTTTCAAATGGGAATGGGTATGTTGTGATACATCTTTTTAAAGGGCATTAAATTCTCTTTAAAATGGCGGTTTGTTTTGTAAATTTGAGCTACGCGCCGCCAAGAAATTGAGTTTTAAAAAATGTAATTTTATTAAGTAATACTTACATGTTATCTTATTAAATGTTGAAAATGTCCGCCATTCACCTCCATACAATAGTACAACAATTGTTCAAAGTATTCTCGGACATTGTGAAGAACATCTGGTGTACTTTGTTGACATTTATTAGTAATGCGGTTCCGTAAATCTTCTAAGGATTCGTGTTGGTTGGCATAAATTTTGGATTTTAGATGTCCCCACAAAAAGAAATCAAGGGGAGATAAATTGGGCGATCTCGCGGGCCAAAATAATTGCTTACGCACAAACCTGTGTACTTGATAAGAGGTGGAGTGAAATGTTTCAAATTCCGTTGCTCGGCGGCGCGTAGCTCAAATTTACAAAACAAAGCGCCATTTTAAAGAGAATTTAATGCCCTTTAAAAAGATGTATCACAACATACCCATTCCCATTTGAAAAAACGAGGGCACTAGCCGCCCCCGCTAGGGGGGTTGAGGTTACAGGGATGAAATTAATAGTGAAACGTGTCCCCCTGAAAACACAAGTTTACGGGTCCGAGGTTTTTTTTTAATTTTCACGTGCACAGCCCTAAACCTTGCTGGACAGTTTTCGATGGGCCACCCTGTATATCGTTCTATTTAGAGCATTGTTGTTCTCTGTCCAATATAGTATGCACCTTTAAATTATTAACTATCAAGGGACAACAATGACGTGGAACAAAATAATCCCTCTACATCAATATACAGCTGAAACTGGATTTTCCTAGGGTGACAGACAGAGTATTAGAGATTTTGCTTGTCTAGGCTAGAGAAAAAGAGGGTTGACCGTTATGCACAGAGGGGTGGGAAAATTAGGTACAGAGGGGTGTTTATGAGAAGTTATGTCGTCTGTAAGTATAATACCCTTGTTTATTTTGCTCTGTTCAATGTTGTTAACGTTTGCAAAAATTGATTTGATATAATACAGATGTTATTTTTATTATCAATCCAAGCAGGATCTATTTAAAAAAAAGGGTTACACGTTATGTCTCAAGCCGAATGAATGCATGATCTTAAAAACCACTATCATACATCTCTGGTGGCTCCTTGCTGTGAACTCTAGGTCGAGAGGTCGTAGATTCAAACCCCATGGTAGGTGAACCGATTGGCACTCGGTGAGAAAGAGAAGAGTAAAAAATGTATGGTTCTTCTCGCATCCCCAATCGGTATACGTCATTCCGCAATGCGAAAAATCAAGGATTGTCAGGAAAAGTATATATTGGACTGGGTTTCTTCATTAGCAGCCCCTTTACAAATATGTCTACGTAGCCGATAGATTCTATGCTAAAAAGAATATTGACGTTCATTTGAGTGATCGTATTCTGTCTTCATAAGATCATATTATAGAAAAGCATCAAAGGGTGTTGTTTTATATGCATAAAGTTAGACCACACTATCAGTAATATTGGGTATAGTATTTCATGTTCAATTTAAATATACAGGGTGTTATGGAAATGATGTATTATATTTAAACCGGCTATTCCTGAGATAAAGACAAATTGAAGAAAAATACCCATAAATGGCCCTTTCAATTCATTTAGCGATAAAAGTGACCTGACGTCAAACCAGAAAAACACCTGTGTGGCACTGCCATAAATGTAATGTTTCCAGGAGTATTGTAAAACGGTCGATTTAAAAAAATTAAAACATGTAGCGCTTCTCTAAGACACCCAAGGAGTCACCCATTTAAATGTAATACGTCATTTCCATAACACCCTGTATATTGGTAAATACAGGGGTTTGTTTGGGTTATTTTATACAGGGTGAGCCAACTGGACCGCAACCAAACATTTTTTAATTACTTCCTTTTAATCGGATAAAAGAACATACATTTTATTACCTACCGGAATCTCAGCATTTATTTTCTTGCTTCGTTAAGAAAGTGTCGATATTTTGAAAAACTCGATTTCCACCAGGGGGATGTAAAGTCGTACAATACAGAATACAGTGTACTGTTTAAATGTTCTATGGTCAATAAAAAAAAAAGAAAGAAAACAAATCTGTTCCTTACGTCATATATTTTTTACCAATTTGCCATATATTACGGATCTAAAGTGTGACTTTTCGATTGAAACGACGCATTATTAACAGTTAATTAATTAGCTGTTATCTAAACATCAACATAATACAATTTGTGCGACCTTGACCACGGATAAGCGAGATACAGCGGAAACGACTCGAGCCGATTTATCTTTTAAATTGAAGCACTCGTTTGACCATTTTGACGTCATCGGTCTAGCAGATAAAAAAATGGTTTGGCCAGATCTGCAATCAAATTTAAAGGACATATATATTTTTGAAAAACCATCCGTCTATTTCTTTTATAATAAAACAATGACACTCTGGGAAAAATTATTTATGGCACTCTGGGAGTGGTGCGTCTATACGAATAAAGCGATTCACGTTGATTTTGAATCGTTGGAGGTTATATGCGTTAGGAAACACGACCTCCACAAGGATGAACTTGGAGGAGTACCAGGCGGAACTACATATAGATGGGCGGCAGTGGTTCATCGTTATATTCGTCGCATTAGGTGCAATGTCTGTCTTCGATGTTCTAGCTATCACGCCTCAACAGAGACCTGGAAGAAATTTTGGCTTGGGGTGATGGTAACCAAGTCGAATTTAACGCTAAAAAACCCAGGCAACAGTTTAACATACAGAACCGGATATAGTCATGGACGGACACGCAATCCCACTGGCTTCATCTATTAATTTGCTGGGCGTCAATCTGGATGGAAATATTGCTTCTAGCTTCTCAGAAACTTGGTGTACTCTTACGAACCAGAAAGTTGTACACACCTCAACAACTTTTGACACTATACGAAGCCCAGATTCGACCATCAATAGAGTACTGCTCTCATGTCTGGAGCTCTGCACCCAAACGTCCCAAACATACTCTTCGGCTACTGGATTCCAGCGAAAGGAGGGCTACTCGTCTGATCGGAGACCACGAGCTGACGAAGAACCTCGACAGCCTAGAATGTCGATAACAGGTTGGGGTTTGACTCTTTTAAACAGATATTTTCATGGAATGTGTTCGGCTCACTATGGTTAAGCTTAGTATCATCCTTATGGAACGACCTTCCCGATGTCGTTTTTCCCAACGAATATAACCTCCAATGATTCAAAACCAACGTAAATTGCTTTTTGTGCACACGCGCCACTCCCAGAGTGCCCTAAAGTAAAGGATTTTTCCTATATTGCGCTCCTAGAGTGTGTTTGATCATAAAAAAAAATAAAATAAAAAAAGGAAGAACGTGGTATATAAATAAAAATTTTCGAGTTCTTTTTTAAGTCACCCGCATTTAATTTGGTAATCGGACTCGTGCGATTATTTGGATGATTAATCGTATAAAGCAATCGTTGCATCAATCATTAGTATTTGCAAAAATGTGTAAGGACATATTTTTTATGTACCAGTGCAAGCAAACCTAATATTTTTTAATAATAAAAATAACGAGCACCGGATAATAACCACTGCTTTCAGATCGAGTTATTGTCAAACTTTTAATTAGTTGCCGGCCATTGTGTTCCGCAATAATTGACCAATTCTTAATGAACGTTGCTGAGTAATAAGTTTTTTTATAAACACGTCTATGAAACGGGCTTTATGAAATTAAAAATAAGTGTAAATATAATCAGTATCATTATAATTATGAAGTCATGGTTATTCTTAATTAAAAAAAGAGATTTAGTGTACAGTTGTAGTTAAATATAGGAAGGGTAGTCGTTGCTGACTAGTTAGGGATAACGATTTGGGTAACATTGGGCTTTGCAGCAAATGAAAGTGTACTCTTTAAAGTTGGTCCAAGCTTTCGGAAATCTTTATTTCCATCATCAGGGATACTACAATATAAGAAAATTGACTGAAATCAGAGTTAAGCTCTTAATTTAACAAAACAAATCTAGTTACTTACAACTTTGTTGAGGATGTTCATATTTTTGTAGTTAATTACTAATAGTAACACAGTAAAATTAGGGAGCAATGAAGCATCAACAAGCCAAAATCTCTTGTGGTTGGTATAACCATACAAAACACTTCCGTAAGCATGGTCGATGAAGACCAGTAATTTTATTTGAAAATTTTAAATTATTTTAATCTGTGCTGTCTTTTTTAATTAATGAATTATGGTGTGTTTTGTATGGTTATACCAACCACAAGAGATTTTGGCTTGTTGATGCTTCATTGCTCCCTAATTTTACTGTGTTACTATTAGTAATTAACTACAAAAATATGAACATCCTCAACAAAGTTGTAAGTAACTAGATTTGTTTTGTTAAATTAAGAGCTTAACTCTGATTTCAGTCAATTTTCTTATATTGTAGTATCCCTGATGATGGAAATAAAGATTTCCGAAAGCTTGGACCAACTTTAAAGAGTACACTTTCATTTGCTGCAAAGCCCAATATTACCCAAATCGTTGTAGTTAAATATATACAGGGTGTTATGGAAATGACGTATTATATTTAAATGGGTGACTCCTTGGGTGTCCTAGAGAAGCGCTACATATTTTTTTTTTTTAAATCGACCGTTTTAAAAGTGGGGTCCGCGCTACTGTATAACATTTCACCCAGAGCCAATGGCAATGTTGCCAAACTGAACGTAAAACTGAAATTCCATATAAAATTATAAAAATAAATTATTTTCTACCTACTGGTATTTATCTTTATACCTAAAGAGCGAGGAAATCCAGGCACAAACACAATTTTTTTTCTTTTTCATGGGAACACTCCTGGAAACACTTTATGTACACAGAGTAATAGTGAAACAGAACCGATAGTTAGCTTTTGAAAATACAATAATACAGATTATACTACAGATTATTAGATTTTATTACACGCGACGAAATTTGACGTCCAGAAGAAACGCGTCAATAAAAACAATATTCAAAGATTATTTATGGACGGGCAAGATACACGCGTCAACCGAAAAAAACAGAGCGGATCGCTGAGAGTGTGTTGGTGATCGACGAGACACAACGTATCCGACAGCTGGTTGATCTTCAACTAACAGACGCAAGCATGCGGCGCTATATGAAACTACTTCGCTCAGCCGATGTAAGGCGTCAAGAGGTCATTGTCATTTGACCTAGTGACGTACGTGGCTATTACTATTCCATATATTTTTTTCGGGTTGTTTAAAACATAGTCCGTCGTAAATGTTCTTCAATTAATTGTACAAAAAGGTATTACAGAATGGAAAAGTGTGTGTAAATTATTTTATTTTGTCTAAAGAGTTTAAGGTGTACATATGACAACACCGGCCAGAATTCCTTGATTGCTTACATGTATCGCAGTGTCACACAGGTGTTTTTCTGGTTTAACGTCAGGTCACTTTTACCGCTGAATGAATTGAAAGCCCAATGTATGGGTATTTTTCTTCAATTTGTCTTTATCTCAGGAATTGCCGGTTTAAATATAATACGTCATTTCCATAACACCCTGTATACAACAATGGGAACAGAACTGTTATAAATTATAATCCACTATAGGGAAGTCCGCTTGCCAGTTGGGTAAATAGTATTGTTTAAAATAAAACAATTTAAGTAATTGCAACAAACTATAACTTTAATATATCTACAAAAATACTATTTTCGGTTCAAGTGATAAAATAATAATAGAAGAAAATGTTCTTTAAATGGATAAAAAAATTTGATTCATTTAATTGTGATTACTAGATCCATTGGTGCTCTATTTCTTCTATTAATCTTCTTAATCCGAGGGCTCTTCTTCTTCGGCCAGGATTAGCTTGAAGCTGAACGCTTCAAAGGGGTACCCCTGCCCTGCGTAGAACTTGGACATAAACTCCACCCAGTGTAGACGAAGCGTGTGCAAAAAGGCGGATAATCCTTCCATCAATACTAGGATGGCCAGTGTAAAAACGGCCCAGACGGCGAAGAAGACGAATATCATTACTACCCCGATGTACCCTTCAGCCGTTAGGCCCATTTGGAAGACCATGCTCCATAATACTTCTGATAATTCTGCAAAAGACAGGGAAATAAATATACGAGTCCAAGAAAGTATCATTTTAAAAAAGTACTTACGTGCATGTGCCAACGACAAGGCCCACAAACGAAGATACGAAGCCGTGTGAGATATCGTACTCAGGACATACTCGATGGTATGAATGGCTTGGTGGATCCATATTTCCGACATCGGTTCCTCCTCTTCCTCCTCTTCCTCGTGATGATGGATGACCTGCGTTTGACCTGCAGGTGCAGTTGCGTCGGAACCGTTTTCAGCGACCTCGTTCATTTCCAGACCTTGGTTGATATCGCCGTTGCTCTTTCCCTGGAAAATGGCAAATTAAGATTGCAATTTCCACTTCAACCAAAGCTTTAATCATAGCACTTACATTTACAAGATGTTTTTTGTTATTCTTCCTGGTGCAGCTGATATAAATAGGTTTTCCCAAAAGCATCACCGGCATACACAGTAGGGCTCCGAAAATTAGAATTTTCTCCACCGTCGGTTGCGCAGCGAACATGTAGGTGTCGCAGCCTTCGCCCGTCGGTTCGCTATTTTTGAACAGCATCATGTTGATAAAGAAAATAAGTACCGACGGTGCACATGAAGTGCCATGTTTGGTATCTAAAAAAACGAAGGATTATTTAACATTGGAGTAGGGTTTGTATCAGATAGAGGGGGTTCACAAGTATGGTGAAATTATTTTTAAAATTTTATTTTTGTGTAACGACCAAACTATTACTTTCTAGGCGTGTTAAATGTAGAAAGAAAAAAGTAATAAGAAAATGCCTTAGGTAAAACATTATTTTTTAATTTTACACAAGGAAATACAACTTTTGGAAAATAAGAAAGGTTATCTTAGTGTGTATAGCTATCGGGTCTTAACGTCGTCGCATGCAACCCTCGTAACAATATTTATACAGTCCACTACTAATACTACTAAAGCCATCTACGAGCTATCAAGTAAACCGAATGATGTCCTATACTACTACCGCCATCTACGAGTTATCAAGAAAACCGAATTATGTCTAATACCACTACGCAATCTACGGCTACGTCATTACTCGCAACCAAGACGAGAAAAATAGTTAACTGTTTTATGACGAGAACGAATCGAGCCACGAGACTGACAAGTTGGCATTCTTCATCATATTTTCAGTGCTTTTAGTTTAAATCCTTAAATAAAATGGCTTAATATCATATCGAGTATCATTTATCGAAATACACAACATTTATCGACCCTACACAATAGTGCTTAAACGTAAAGTCCATTTTTCGGTTCTTAATTGTAGAAAATTGTTCAATAACAGCCTCATTAAGTTTGGAATATCCTCTATAAATTTTTTTTCATATATTTTATTTTTAAACTTTCTAATAAAGTCCCTAGATTTACCCTTTGTGGTTTGCTTTAAATTAATTTCAGGTTTAGGTGTTCCCGCATTCTTCACTTCAATTTTTTTGCTAAAAACTCGAAGAGCTAAAGTGATTTCTTAAATAGTCCACCGTCAACTATTCATTTTAACTTAATAAATATATGATATTAAAATATTAAAACATACACGCTCGAATTTCTAACTAGATGCACGAACACACAAAAACTGTGCGCCTTTTCCATGTTAAATCGCCATAACCCCGCTATCCCTCGCTGCCAAACGCCACCTATTACTACAGAGAAACTGCACTACTTAATCGCACATGCGAGCAAGTCTCGTCATAATCGTCATTTACCTCGACCGAGGCACGGTTGCCGGATCTATACAGTTTGGTTTGACGGGATGATAAAATATTAGGGAGGGTCGGACTTAATACGATAAATAATATTCAATGAATATAAATTAATATTTTTTATTCGTTTTGTTTTTGGGGTGCACGAGCGCATGTGCTCCTGTGAAAGAACCGCAACTGGTTTGTATACCATAAATCAAGGAAGTTCAGCCCTTAAAGTTAACAGTGCCTTACCTATGGTATCCCATGTTCCTGCGTATGATATCCATTTAATAAAGATCATTATCACCATCCACAAAAACAGGAACATGAGAAGAAGAATTTGGGGTAAAAATTCTAGGAACAAACTGGAGTATTTTCGGAAATGGCTAAAATAAAAAATGGGATGTGTAATTTAATTTTTTTGTCTTCTACTTCAATGGATTGCAGCTTTTCAAGCGTTTGAAGCCCTTTTAAAGCCTATTTCAAAAGTGCTTCCTTGGAATTTGAAGGTATCTCTGAACGATAGGAGCAGCAATACTTACACAAAGTTAAACGTACTGACGGTGACACCAAACATCATATGAACCACGGCGATGATAATCGACAGCTTCATTTTGAAAGAGTTCAGGAAGATGATTTTATTTTTGGATACCTAAAAACATAGGCGTTTTAGCGTCATGTTTCATTCTGACTTCGATAAGACCTACAAATTGAAAATGCCATAATTTTTACCTGCCAAACTGGGTCCAACCCGAGAAAATAAGGCGTTCCTGCGTAATTTTGTCGGGGAGTAAGATCGAACTCTGTCGTACTGTCGGATTCTGAATGTTCCAGGAAATTAGGCGGGAGAAGGGTCTCGTTGACCTTCCAACTTGTTCCGAATATGTTAACGGATTTCGAAAATACGTCGTTATATACAAGGCTAGAATCAATGAAAAAAAGGACAATAACAATATTACAAATTTGCTATTGTTTACTTACCCGGTATAAAATGAAAACAGTCCCATAAGCAGAATGATGTATCGTCCGCCGAAGAAGATGTTGAAAATTTCGCTTTTGCCTTTTTGAGCAGCGATTTTTTTCTCCGACAGTACCAACCATAAGCCGAAGCAGAACATGATTACAGCATGGCCGCTGTCACCAAACATCACCGCGAATAAGAACGGGAACGTAATGATTGTATACAGGGCTGCAAAAATAATAATAGAGGTTTATTTCTTTATACAGGGTACACCAAGTAATCTCGCCTATTAGAAGTATCTCGAGAACTAAATGAGATTTTATTTTGAAGATTCGGCTTTGGCTATAAGAGATGGTTTTCTACGTTTACCAAATATTTTGGATAGTGCGGTGTTGCCGGATCATACCGAAAGTGGTATCAACTTCGGAATTTTAAATGAATTACCCTATATTTTATATTTTTTTGTAATCAAGGAAAAAATCTAGAATAGTTTTCTGTATAATATCATAGACCTATCTTTAAGACTTTTTAAATTATAAATAATTTTGTGATTTTTTTAACGCCGTATCGGGACCTGAAAAGAAAATCATATCTTTTTAGCGGTTACAGCTAGAATGCTGAAATTTTGACAATGGTTTCACAAGATCATCGAAATTTTATAATTTTGAACAGTATTTAATTAGTTTTGTACAGGGCGCCTCCATAACAATATTTCTGAGCTAGATGAATTATTGTAAAAATCTTCCTTTTTTTAAATTGGACACCCTATATTTGATATGTTTTGCTAATGGAGGATCGAATTTTCTATCTAATGATATTAAGTGTTCCTATACCTATCTTCGATATTTTCGCACTTATAGCGAAATTTAAAAATTATCTTATAAAAATATATTTTTGGGTAGTTGGCTGTGGAATGGATTCATAGAAACAAAATAATGAAAAATCCATTTGACGTTATGTCTGTGTTATTGTAATAAAAATTATTCGAGTTTAGATATTTTAAGTTTATTTTATATTCGTGGGGAGTGTGGTAGTGTTTTATCTAGAACTTGAAACAGAAAATTTAACGAACTTCATCCTGATGCAGCTCCTATGACTCCCAAAAAGTTAATTGGCCGAGGAGGTGCATGGAAATGGCCCCCAAGGTCTCAGGATCTTACCCCCCTAGATTTTTATCTATGGGGTAGGATTAAAAAATAGTATACAAGACATCCGTCAAAAACAAGGGAAGATTTGGAAAATCGAGTAAGAACAGCTATGAGGACTCTAGAAGGGGAAGAAATGAAAAAGGTTACAAATGAACATGTTATTACCACATTTCTTCTATGAGTCCATTCCACAGCCAACTACCAAAAAATATATTTTTATATGATAATTTTTTAATTTTGCTATAAGTCCGAAAATATTAAAGATAGGTATAGGAACACTTAATATCATTAGATAGAAAATTCGATCCTCCATAAGCAAAACATATCAAATATAGGGTGTCCCATTTAAAAAAAAAGAAGATTTTTGCAATAATTCATCTCGCTCAGAAATATTGTTATGGAGACGCCCTGTATAAAACTAATTGAATAGTGTTCGAAATTGTAAAATTTCGATGGTCTTGTGAAACTATTGTCAAAATTTCAGCATTCTAGCTATAACCGCTAACAAGATATGATTTTATTTTCAGGTCCCGATACGGCGTAAAAAAAATCACAAGATTATTTATAATTCAAAAACTCTTAAAGATAGGTATATGATATTATACAGAAAACTATTCTAGATTTTTACCTAGATTCCAAAAAAAAATATAATATATAGGGTAATTCATATAAATTTTCGAACTTGCTACCACTTTCGGTATGATCCGGCAACACCACATCATCCAATATATTTTATAAACGTAGAAAACCATCTCTTATAGCCACAGCCAAATTTTCAAAATATAATCTCATTTAGTTCTCGAGATACTTCTAATAGGCCACTTTACTTGGTGTACCCTGTATAGGGTGATCATGAATTTTTTTAAATCGTTATATTTTAATATCTACGAAGATATTTTAGATATTAGTTTTAATTTTGGTATGAGTTAATAGGATATAACAGTCTTACCTGGGTTACATTCTCTATAGGAAGCGATTCCATAGACATCGATCAGATTTTGGAAACCTTTGGTGAACTTGTTGGTTCTATTAAAGGTAGGGGGCATTTCAGTGGTGTCTATTATATTGAGGAAAGATGGTATGGAGCTTCCACAGGCACTCTAAGAATAAACATTGTAAGAAATATTATAACAAAGATTTAAAGATCAATGGACGCATGTTATGTTCCTTCCTTTCATGTTGTCCTGGTGAATATTCCAGCTACACTGTCTGTGGTTGTTTGACAAATAACACTTACCGATCCATCAGCCAGAGCTTTCTGTACAATAGGTATGTCATCAGAAGGGACCCAACATTCACCTATCAGGCACTTTTTGGTCACATCCATATTAAACAGATTCAATGTGTGATAGATTGCCTTCATCTTGCAAACCATTACGCTCCAGTTCTGTAGTTCTTTGGCAACGCTTACCTAAAACAACAACAAGTATAACGCTCACCTGATACCATGAACAACATAGACATTTTTTTAGCGCTAAATAACTACTAAGAATATGTACCAAAACTCTCTGTCTATGATCCTGGGTCTGGTTCAATACCATCTGGAGATCCTCGAGTCTGGTTCGGACCTGTTGTAACATTTCCACTCTCTCCTGTTGAGTGTTTGGACAGGGATAGAGGGACGCGTGGAATCCTGCACATACTTTCTTGATACGTGCCTTGAGCTGCTCACCTTGGAAGAATGCGACGAAAACGGTTTTGTAGTGCTCGTTTCCCTAGAAGAAAGAATTTTAATTTTGATTCGATTGATTGAACGGGGGTTCAACGGCTCTAAGATAGTTGAGGTAACTTACTGTCTGAGGATCTTCCAAAGGATTTTCTATCTCGGCTCGTCGTAAAAATACGTTTCCCCTGGAGATTCGCCATAACATTCGTTCAAATCCGGGTACCCGTTCTCTGTTGATGACCCCCGCAACGAAACCCAGATGGCCCTTAATCGAAACGTTATGGTCGTCAGGAATGAGGGCCTACAGAAAAATAAGTATTTTCAAAATGTTGTGGTATTGGGCGGTATTCAGGTGACAAGATAATAAAATTTAATACTCTAACGGGAATATTGAGTTGTATGTTCGTACTTTATGGGCGGGATCGTATCCGTTTACGTCATCCTGATCGCTGAAGAATTGCTGCGTTTTCTCCAAGACGTGTCGCAGCTCTGTGAGTTCCAAATAGTTGGACTTCAAATCTACAGAATTGTCTGTTAGTTCCTTAATGTCACTTTCCGTTTTTTCGAGATGGGCCTGCAACAAAATGACGTTTTTTTAGGGCTTTTTCGCGTTTGCTAGTAGCTTAATTGGGATTACAGAGCATGTACTTGCATGATGATGTATTAAAGATCTTGGGTAAGGATTGTTTGTATTTATTATGCGCGTTGATATATCTTTCCTTTGAGACAGAAAATATGTTTTTTCTCTATAAACTATATTGTCGTGTCAATTAAAATTGAAACGAAATGCATAAAAACAAATCGTATCCATAAAGTGATTATTTATACATTTATTGTTCTATTTTTATTAAAATTATTAGTTGTATGTAAAAATATAAACAGGAAACATATAACTATGTTATATAAACCATTGTTTTATTTTTAATGACAAAAAGAGATGGAACTAAAATGACGGCAGGTAATTTCGTAACCTTCATAGATGAACACATGTTGAATTAATTTTTAAAAATGTTTACAGTATACATATATGTACAGGGTTTCCCATTCTCGACACTTTTATATGGTATCTCCATAATTGTTAGTGCTATCAAAAAAGTACTGTAGGGGTCATGTGCTCTTCTTGGGTCAAACTTAAAATGGTAAAATCAAAATTTGAAAATTTTCGCTCGCTTAAGAATTGACAATTTCAAAATTACCATATATTTTCTTAGTTAAAAGAGATACAGAAAAATGTTTTAAACAATAGCGTCTTTATATTGATTGTTGAATAATCTGCCGTTATCAGAATAAGTATACGGGGTCAGGTAAAAAAGTTATTGGACCTAACCTGATTTTTTTAAATGGAACACCCTGTATATTTTAATCTGAAAAGATGCTATTTTAAATTCTCGTTTCAAATATATAACACGCCATGGATGATATTGGTTGCCTAGGCGATTTATTTAAACTTTATTACTTTGAAACGAAATAAAAGATTCAGTTTAATGTTAAAAATAACGGCAATCATCTCAAATGTTCGGAATATGTCTTTAAATGGTTACCATCTTTCCGGATAGCGAGCAAAATATACATTTTGCGTCATTTCTTCGTTTTTTCCACATTCAATATAAACTGATATCATATCAAAATGTTGTTTCTAGGATAATAGATCTTGTTGCATGGTTTACTGTGGTTTAAATTAATAAAGTTTAATAAATCGCCTGGTGTATTATATATTTCAAATGAGAATTTAAAATAGCATCTTTTTAGATTAAAATATACAGGGTGTTCAATTTTAAAAAATGAGGTCAGGTCCGATAACTTTTTTACCTGACCCCGTATATTTATTCTGAAAACGGCAGATTATTGAACAATCAATATAAAGAAACTCCTGCATAAAACATTTTCTGTATCTCTTTTAACTAACAAAATATATGGTAATTTTGAAATTGTCAATTTTTTGACTCTTAAGCGAGCGAAAATTTTCAAATTTTGATTTTACCATTTTAAGTTTGACACAAGAAGAGCACGTGACACCTACATTACTTTCTTGATAACACTAACAATTACGGAGATACCCTATAAAAGTGTCGAGAATGGGACACCCTGTAGACGAGTTTTACCAAAAATACGCTAAAAATCCGTAATCGCATCTACCTAAGCATGCAAATTCAGCTTAAAGTATGCATTTATTGCAACGAAGGTATCAAATATACTGGTAGTTACTAGTCAGAATACTTAAGTTACAGGATATCAGGTTTGTTGTATCAGTCAGCAAAATATTCTGTTTCAATTTGGGTATCATTTGCAATATAACGCCGCCCGAGACGCAACAAGAAAAATATATATTTTTAAACCGTTCTCTCTGATTTAGACTAACAAAAACGTTATCCTAAAATCCTTAATCCAGTCTGTGCGATTTAGAATAAGGATTTTAAAGATCAGCAAGCAATAAACTTGTATTTAATCAAGCCTTAAGCTCGCCGTATCTGACGTAGATAATACAATAAAATCCACCTAAGCTAATAAAACTATGTGCAATGTATAGAGATGTAAAATTACCGGTAATTTAAAAATCGGTAATATTACCGGTAATATTACGTAATATTACGGTAACATTGGTAATTTATAAAAAAAACAGCTTTTTAAGTAATACTAGTTTTTTTTATTTCAAAACTGTAAAAACATTACGAAAAACAATAAGAACGTTTTTTAAACTAGTCAGAGTCAGAATGGACTACGTAATAGAGTGGATAATGGTAAATCATCCTCATCATCATCCCCAACCTCGTCATCTGATTCTTCTTTCTCTTTCGTTAATTGAGTCAAGTCTATAACTTCGAAACCGATATCTTCTTTTTCTATTTCTTCCTCAGTATCTTCTACTATTCTCGAATGATCTTCTTCATTTAGTAAATTATAATTATGGGTAATATAAGTTAGTTTTCCGGCCCTCTCCACGGTTAGTCTGTTTCTTTTTTGCCGATGAATAAATCCATAAGTACTAAAGGTTCTTTCGGTTGCGGCTGTTGACGATGGTAAATTTAAAATGTCTACAGCTAACCTACTTATTTTAGAACTGGAGCAAATTCCTGCCCACCAAACAGATCCAGACATAGATTTTTCGCTGGAAATGACGAATTCCTTAGCAAAAATATTACCTCTAATTTTGTACTGTGCGAGTGCTTCCATAATAAGATCTACTTGTGAAGAATACTTTGGATGACGCCTTGCAGTTTCATAGATGAACTCCGTTGCAATTAAAATTTCAGCTTCAGTTAACTTCTCGCCGCGTTGACTTGGTTCTAATAGGTAAGCAGCAAGATGAACGGGTTTTAAACATATATTTTCTCGTTTTTCAAGAATTGAACACATTTTCTGGTTTTCAAACATAGTAATAGATAAATTTGATACTTTGTCACGTAATATAGACCTTATTTCAAAAAAGCAGATAAACTCTTTTGAGATTGTTGGCCCGTTAGCTTCAAAAATCGTTATCCACTTAGACATTGGCTGGAACAAGTCATAAGTTGCTTCTATTTGCAACCAAAATTCGTTTTGAAGAAGAAGTCTTACTGTATTTGATGAAAGAACATCAGAAATATCTGGGCTATCATCAACTGCTAAACTTTTTAATGAATGTTTAGTCTCCAAAAAGCTTTTTATACAAGAAACAAAGGAACACCATCTTGTTTTCACCGGCAATTTTAAAGAGATGTATCGCCCCGTTTTGTTCAACTGGATTAGGCTTATGGAAAAAAAAAAAAAAAAAAAAACAATATTTCCAATGTTACCGATCTTGCGGTAATATTACGTAATATTACGGTAACATTACCTCGGTAATATTACCTTTACATCTCTAGCAATGTATAATCGTTCATATAACATATTTCTGGAGTATTTTTAAATCAGAAGGAATAAGATTTTTAAGACCAATCATTACAAAATTGTTATTATTCAAGATTTCCATAAATTAGTGAATCATGTATTTATAATGTATGGTTTTATAACCAAGGTAGGACCTTACTCATTACATATTCTTACCTCTAGATCAATAATTTCCCTCGGATTCGGTGCCTTAGGTAATTCCACGACATCGGGAATTCTTACATTATCTTTCCTGACTTCCGATTCGATGAATCTAAGTTTTCTTTCCATTTCATCGCACCGTCTCACCTCGTTGACGAATTTTCTTTGAAATGCGTTGACCTCCTTGTTTAACTAAAAAAAACAAAACTCAAAATCGCCATCATTGATAACAACACAAGCCTTTAAACCACCTCGTAAGAAAATAAGTTTATTTATTTAAAAAATAAAAAGTAGGAAAAATTATTATTTCTCAGACCACCCGATGATACCTTATACAATAAGGGCGTATTTCTGTCTACACAGTAGCACTTTAAAATACTGTTTCAGATTGAATGGTACTACCAAAAAAGGCAGCTCTTTCCATTGATAGGATGTCACCACCTGCAGACCGGTTTCGAACTCTTTTGTTCTCGTCAGTACAGGGTAGGTGTACATACCTATCATCAGAGAAGACTTTATGATTTTGTATAAGGTACCATCGGATGGTCTGGGAAATAATAATTTTTCCATATTTGAAATAAATTTAATTAAAATTTACTAATTTTTTAATCGCGTAACTTACATCTCTAAATTGGACACATCCGACTTCGCCCATCTCGGAAATGGAAAAATACGCGGCCTCCGGCTGGATGAATAGTTGGGCCAGAGCCATTTTTTCACTTCTAAACATGGCCCCCATCTTGGCCGGTTATCTATCGACTCTGCAAAAAATAACAGTCTTAAAAAAATAATTTTTTGTTCAATTTTTTCCCCGACGGGCTCCGAAATTCGATTCACAGCCATACAATGCACCTTCGCCCCTCCTATAAACCCATTGTGTCATGGTACATGCATCGATTGCAGAGCATGTACGAGATATGAAAAATATAATATTATTGACCCTGAATATACTTCCTAAACTGTCAAGGCCTGTACTTATTGGCCTTTTAAGTAATTGAATTATTGTATACACAGCAATTAAGGATATATATAATATTACACATCCGCCATATTAAAAGCTGTAGAGCATCGTTTTAGAATATTAATGCTATTAGAAATTACACTGGATTTTTTTTATGATCAAACACAATAAGCACTATAGGAAAAATCCTTTAGGGCACTCTGGGAGTGGTGCGTGTACGCAAAAAGCGATTCACGTTGGTTTTGAATCGTTGGAGGTTATATTCGTTGGGAAAAACGACCTCGGGAAGTTCGTTCCACAATGATGAAGTCCTCCAGATGAAAGAGTTCTTAAATAATGAAGTTCGAGGAGTACTAAGCTTAACCACATATGGATGGGCGGCAGTGGTTCGTCGTGTATTTCTGATATTCGCCGCTCTGGGCGGAATTAAGAGGGCAAGGTCAGCCGAGCACTTTCCATGAAAATATCTGTAAAAGAGAGTCAAATCACCAACTTGCCTTCGATGTTCTAGGCTGTCGAGGTTCTTCGTCAGCTCGTGGTCTCCAATCAGACGAATGGCCCTCCTTTCGATGGAATCCAGTAGCCGAAGAGTATGTTTGGGTGCAGAGCTCCAGACATGAGAGCAGTACTCTAGTGATGAATCTGGGCTTTGTATAGTGTAGAGGTGTGTACAACTTTCTGGTTCGGAAGAGTACCCCAAGCTTCTGAGAAGCTATCTTGGCGATTGCCACTACGTGGTTATGCCAAGACATATTTCCTCCCAGATTGACGCCCAGCAAATTAATAGATGAAGCCAGTGGGATTGCGTGTCCGGCCATATATATACTTTATATACATATATACTTTAAAAGCGTCCATTCACAGTAAAATTGACCTATCATTCCGAATTTTAATTTTATTTACCGGAAGCCATATATTCAGGGTTGAATTGACTCCCTGCATACCGGAAGAAGGTAGTAAAAAGGCCCCGTTCGCGAAAAAATAACTAAATAATCATAATATGAAATATTTCGTCGCGAATATACATAAATCACGTGATATGTCAGGTGTGTCTTAATTAAATTTACATACTATATAGTTTAGATAATAGTAATGTCCCCGATACGTATCTCTTGAGAATTCCACTATATTCAAAATTATTACAAATATATATGTTCTAAAAATAAAATACATCCAAAATTTAAAACTAAAACAGATAGTAAAATTGCCATCACGTGAGCGATTCAACGATTTATCGAACAAATCAAAATTCTAATCGCTATTTTATTAAATCCATCATAATATAAAGGAATTAAAGAACGGAAAGCTCTTAATTGAAAATTCGAATCTTAAAAAACATTAATCGAATATCTGACCTTTTATCGGGCGCTCCAATTTTTCTCGAAACTCAAGTACCACCACACCTACTATAGTACTTACACTGTTGAGATGTTTTAACTCTTTAACTCGAGGTTGATTAACAATTATTCTGTCACATGATTTCTACGAGGCGTGTGTGTTTAATTTACGAAATAAGACGAATCTAGACGTTACTTGCATAAGAATAACGATATGGTGTTAACACAGCCGGATTTTATTTGCTCTTTTTATTGCTATTTGTCTGTTAATATGATTTGAACGCGCTACCTTTATTTTTGGAGTAGAGATGAATTTGAGTAAATAGAGTCCTCCTAATTAATAAGTCGAATGGAGACGGTTTAAATAACTGGTAAAATATTTGATGCAAACTACACTTTAACTCACCGAGATTTCAGTATGTCTGGGATGTCTAAACGTATGAATTATATTTAATGAGCTATTCAATACCCTAATTAAATACCTTTATTGCTTTTAAATCCCGTACACTAAAGTTCTATTGATTTATTGCTGGTTTTATTTGCGGTTAATCGTTATTAACAATAGTAGAGAGATTTAACAATACGTTTCCCGGAGATATACAGAGCGGATAAGAATGCACTCGACCCGATGACGTTTCAGAACTCACGATTTTTTTTTTTTTTTATGATCAAACACAAGCACTATAGGAAAAATCCTTTAGGGCACTCTGGGAGTGGTGCGTGTGCGCAAAAAGCGATTCACGTTGGTTTTGAATCGTTGGAGGTTATATTCGTTGGGAAAAACGACCTCGGGAAGGTCGTTCCACAAAGATGTAGTCCTCCAGATGCAAGAATTCTTAAATAATGAAGTTCGAGGAGTACTAAGCTTAACCACATATGGATGGGCGGCAGTGGTTCATCGTGTATTTCTGCTAATCGTCGCTCTGGGCGGAATTAAGAGGGCAAGGTCAGCCGAGCACCTTCCATGAAAATATCTGTAAAAGAGAGTCAAATCCCCAACCTGTCTTCGATGTTCTAGGCTGTCTAGGTTCTTCGTCAGCTCGTGGTCTCCGATCAGACGAATAGTCCTCCTTTCGATGGAATCCAGCAGCCGAAGAGTATGTTTGGGTGCAGAGCTCCAGACATGAGAGCAGTATTCTAGTGATGGTCGAATCTGGGCTTTGTATAGTGTCAAAAGTTGTTGAGGTGTGTACAACTTTCTGGTTCGGAAGAGTACCCCAAGCTTCTGAGAAGCTACCTTGGCGATTGCCACAACGTGGTTATGCCAAGACATATTTCCTCCGAGATTGACGCCCAGCAAATTAATAGATGAAGCCAGTGGGATTGCGTGTCCGGCCATGACTATTTCCGGTTCTGTAATGTTAACCTTTTTAGAGAAAACTGCTGCCTGGGTTTTTTTAGCGTTAAATTCGACTTGGTTTCTGTCACCCCAAGCCAAAATTTCTTCCAGGTCTTTGTTGAGGCGTGATACTTCATGCTGTCTGCGAAGATGTGCGTCGGCAGCCGATGTTTGCGCATTCAAAGAGAAAGATGAGATAAGTGTGCTATCGTCAGCAAAACTAAATATCGGATTTTGAGTTTTCACTAGAAGGTCGTTAATGTAGAGTAAGAAGAGAGTGGGAGACAATATGGACCGTTGAGGAACACCCGCATTGATGGTGAAGGTGTCTGAGAGAAATCCGTCAATCGCCACTTGCAGAGAGCGGTCCTTAAGAAAGCTAGACAACCATGCACAGAATCGACTGGGCATACCATAGGATTGCAGTTTACTTAGAAGCCCCTCATGCCAAACACGATCAAAAGCTTTAGAAATATCCAGTGCAACAACCCGAGACTCCCCATGATGTTCGATTGCGTTGTTCCAAATATGGGTGACATAGGCTAGAAGATCTCCAGTTGATCTGGACTTCCGAAAACCATATTGATGATCGCTGATAATGTTGAAGCCTTCCAGGTACTTTTGAAGATGTTGGTTAATAGCTTTCTCTATTACTTTTGATATAACTGAAAGCAATGTGACTGGTCGATGGTTGTTAGGCAGGGTTCTCTTACCTTTCTTTGGAATAGGCTGGACTCGCGCCGTCTTCCAGCAAGATGGAAATATTCCTTTGAAATGTACAACTTTTATACAGGGTGTCCGCTAATTAATGGGACATGGAAGAACCAAAGACTCCTTCCGTAAAAACATAAGGATTTAATTATACTTACCTATATTTGAAAGTCGATATTAACTGAGATACAGGGTGTTAAAGTTAAAACTTCATTTTTGTTTTTCTCGAATAACTTTGACAGGAACCAACGTTTTTTACAAAATTTGGCAATTAAGGTTCCTTTAGGATGAAAAATGATTTTTTTGCTCATTTATTAGGTCATAACTTTTTTGTGCCTCCGTGTATTTAAGTTTTTAATGAAAATAATACTTTTCTCATATTTATTGCGTAAAAAAGATACACTAATTTTAGGTCGCCAGGAGTTACCGTTTCGGAGATATTTGCATTTAAATTGCTTAGTTCGTTAGCTCAGGCAAACAAATAATATTTTGTTACTTCTTACCAATTCACTTTTACATGATAATTAATGTTCTAGTAATGGTAATTGGGAATAATAAATACAACAATTGGATTGTCCTTTAATTTACTTTAATTAAAATAACTTTAACCCTAGAAAATATCGTGTCGAAAGAAACCAACAGTAATAAAAAAAAACTTACGATAAACTCAAAAATGAAACATTTTCTGTTCTATAGCAACTTCCTCTCTAAATTGCATTTGTTTTCTTATAGGTTACTTTGAGAAGACAATTTTGTTTGCAAATTAATAGTAATTGGGCAGGGTACACTAAAGAATTTAAATGCAAATATCTCCGAAACGGTAACTCTGGGCGACCTGAAATTACTATACCTTTTTTACGTAATAAATATGAGAAAAGTATAATTTTCACACTGAGGCCCAAAAAAGTTATGACCTAATAAATGTGCCAAAAATGCCGCAGGCATCGCCCCCCTACATTATACATTAAAATTTCACCAAAAAATCACTTTCTCATACTAAAAAAACCATAATTGCCAAATTTTGTAAAAAAACGTTGGTTTCTGTCAAAGTTATTAGAGAAAAACAAAAACGAAGTTTTAACTTTAACGCGCCCTGTATCTCAGTTAATATCAACTTTCGGATATAGGTAAGTATAATTAAATCCTAATATTTTTACGTAAGGAGTCTGTGGTTTTTCTATGTCCCATTAATTAGCGGACACCCTGTATAATTTAATAATTTCTATAACGAGCTCTCTGTAGAGTGTATTCTTATCTGGGACACCCTGTATATACTTAAGTCGGGATCCTAATTATAATCGCAAAATAATACATTTTTTTTATCATCACTGATCGAAACGAAAAAAAACTGTTCCTGCCATTGAAATTAATAACCAGACTCCACTCACTGACCACCAATTTGCCTTGACACAGAAAACTAAAAGACAAACTTGAACACCTTTACAAGTCTACCCGGCCACCCGGGGGATTAAGATTAAAAGTGTATACATTTTGTTTTGTTATTGTAAGGCCGATCAATCGCATCGGAAAAAAAATAAACATATTATTGTTGTTGCTATTATACAGTGAGTCCCAGAAGAAATGTCTAAATTCATTTAAAATTCAGCGGTAAGTTTTTTCAAAAAACGCTCGTACCCGTCGATTTTGATTTTTTAATTTATTTTTTTTTTGTGGTAATTTCATGTATACATCTCAAAAATAAGTTACGACCATCAACTTCATTTTTTCAAATGAAAACATATATTTTTTATTTCATTTTTGAATTTTGCATTGAATTCTAAGCATGTTTCATGTACCATGTCCTATACATAAACTCAACAGTTATTGAAAAAATTTGGATTGAACATATCATTTAGGGAATCCAACTATCTATCAAATCTTCTGGCAATATGGCATTTTGGGCTCCATAATAAGTAAGAGTGTACTGTCTCACTGTCACCATTTATTTCCATAGAAACTGTATGACAATTTTATTTCAAATAAGTATAATTATTGTCAAGCGTAGTTTCAAAGTTGCAGTTTTCACAATAATGGTGAAGTTAACGGAACGGGAAAAAATTGAAAATCTATGCATGGTTGGGTTTGGTGATAAAACACGTACTCAAATAGAAACAGCCCAATTATTTAATAAAATCCATCCTGATCGTCCTCCCATATGTCAAAAGATGGTGAGTAGAATAGAGGCTAAGTTTAGAGAATTCGGTCTTGTTAGAGATTTGCCTAAATCTGGTCGTCCTACTCGAGATGAAAATGAACAACTTGACGTTTTGCTTTCCTTGGAAGAAAATCCATGTACTCCCCTGTCGCACATTGGGGCCAATTTACACATGCCGAAATCTGTTGTTCACCGAGTAGTTCAAAAGCACAAATATCACCCATACAAAGTTATTCCAGTGCATGAGTTATTTGAAGATGATTTCGATAGGCGAAGTGAGTTTTGCGGACGCATGCAAAATATGTGCAATCTAGATAATAATTTAGTAAAAAATATTATTTTTTCGGATGAAGCTACGTTCTAATTGAATGGTAATGTAAACAGACAAAATTGTCGATATTGGGCAACAGAAAATCCGCATTGGATGATAGAGGTTCACAGAATGCATAGAATTTCAATTTTTTTCCCGTTCCGTTAACTTCACCATTATTGTGAAAACCGCAACTTTGAAACTACGCTTGACAATAATTATACTTATTTGAAATAAAATTGTCATACAGTTTCTATGGAAATAAACGGTGACAGTGAGACAGTACACTCTTACTTATTATGGAGCCCAAAATGCCATATTGCCAGAAGATTTGATAGATCGTTGGATTCCCTAAATGATATGTTCAATCCTAATTTTTTCAATAACTGTTGAGTTTATGTATAGGACATGGTATATGAAACATGCTTAGAATTCAATGTAAAATTCAAAAATGAAATAAAAAATATATATTTTCATTTGAAAAAATGAAGTTGATGGTCGTAACTTATTTTTGAGCTACCCTGTATACATGAAATTACCACAAAAAAAAATAAATTAAAAAATCAAAATCGACGGGTACGAGCGTTTTTTGAAAAAACTTACCGCTGAATTTTAAATGAATTTAGACATTTCTTCTGGGACTCACTGTATATGTCCCAGTTCAAAATATACGAGGAGGTGTTGGATACACGGCTCAATATAAAGTTTCGCGAAGTCCACCACTGGATGATTGTCGAAAATTAATTTTAATTTTCCCTTATTACCATAATTATTAATTAAGTAATGTATACCTATGTAAGTACATACGTATGTATGTACACAGGTATATAATCTATCAAATGATAAAATAATGTCATGTAAAAAGCTTGTTTGAGTTAGGCAAATCGTGTTAGAATAATTATGTTGATGTTTGTCTAATCAATGTACTCTGTAAATATAGAATGTGTCACAGAGGCGTGCTAATGGGGGAAGTGGAAAATGGGAATGGAAGGAACCGTGGGTAAGGGAAAGGCGAATAAGACGATTAAGAAATGGGGAAACGTTATACATTTTTCACGTGAATTTTGTTTCCCGTTCTATAACTACAAATAATTAATTTAATATGTTTTTCATCTCATCATAACATCGTAATTATTACCGATGATGAAGGTGATTATTTAAATAAATTACCAGAAAAACAAGTTTTTCTTAAATTACTACGGTGTTTTAGAATTGAAATTAGAATTACGCATATTTTTTTCTACATAACTTTAAACTTTCAATAAATGATATTAAAAATCGGTAATGTACGTTAATTTTATTGTGAAGCTAGACGCTTTTGAGAGGTACATATTACGTTACCCTTAAAATCTTAAAGGGAAGGGGGCCAAGTAGCACATCTTAAATCTGTTTCCAATAATATTTTATTATTTTTTGAGTATTTTCCAAGAAATCGTGTTCCTTGCACGTAAACTTACCTACCCTGAGGCTTAGTTCTATTTTTCGAACGTGTTTTTTGTAAAGTACTATTCAAAAAATAATAAATTAGGATATCGATGGAATCGATGGAAATGGATTTAAACGATCTTTCCAATTAAGAACCTTTTCAATTATTTTTTGTAATAAAAAGGCATACCTATTCGTTTTGCAAATAAGGTAAGTTTTTGTCTTGTTTGTGTTGAATAAGTATAGTGTTTCGCAAGCCAAGTGCTGAGCTCCTGTGAAAGTGGGGCCCAAACCCACCGGTCCTAGTAGGACAATAGGTTCGTTACAAAGGTTTTCGTAAAATAAATTTAAAGGAAAAGGTACCATCGTGCCGGTAAAAAACTAGGACAGCAAAATTTCTTATTTTCTCCTGGACTATTAGGAATTTTTTACTTTCAAGTCTGGTTTCTTTAAAAAATATGCCACAATTAACACCCCAGCAAAAGGCTATAATCTACAGTCGGTTGCGAGATGGTGGTTTTATTAGGGCTATTGCAGACGAAATGGGTAAAATGCCGTGTGGTTGGCAAAACAAAAAAATAGCAAGGCATGGGACTATTATTAGAAAAGCAGGTTCAGGTCCCCCTAGAATTTCTACTGAAGATGAAGATAGAAGGCTAGTTAATTATCTAAGGGATCATCCATTCGCAACTGCGATAAAGGCGAAAGAGGAGACGAACTTTCCATGTTCTGCAAATACTGCTAGAGACAGGGTTCGAACTTCCGATATACGAAGTCGTTGTGCTGCTAATAAAATATTTTTAACGGAAAGAAATAAACAAGGCAGGTTAGAATTTGCACATGAATATTTAAATCGGAATATTTTTTGGGAAACAGTTATATTTTCTGACGAGAAAACTTTTCAATCGTGTAATAATGGAAGAATTCGAGTGTATAGGCCTTCCGGCATGCGGTATGATGAGATATACACTCACAAAACAAACCAAAGCGGGCGTTTATCTATAAATGTCTGTGGTTGGATTAGCGCTAGAGGTCCAGGAATTTGCCAAATCGTGGAAGGAAGACTAACTGCACCTGAATACGTTAATATCCTAAATGCAGTAATGATACCATCGATAAACGCTGTATATGGTAAAAAATTTACATTTCAGCATGATAATGCTCCAATACACACAGCACGCATTGTGCAAAATTTTCTCCTAGAAAATAATATAGCAGTTCTTCCCTGGCCTTCGAAGAGTCCCGATTTGAACCCGATCGAAAACATTTGGGGTAAAATAGTGGTAAACATGATTTTCGGCCACGAAACAGAAATGAATTACGCTACAGGATAAATGCTTGGGATGAAGTAACAGGCGAATTATGCAGAAACCTAGTTTTATGCCGCAAAGGTTTCAAGAAGTAATAAACAGGAATGGTTCTATGACTAAATATTAAAAATGTTTTGTTGCTTCGATAAATTTTGCGTTTGTATTTTTGTAACCTTCTATTAAATTTCTTTTATTATTTAGTTTCGTTTTCATTTTTAGGCGACGTTATATATACCTAATTTAAATAAGGTATTAGACTTTTTCTTAATAAAAATACCCAATATATTTACTGCCGCTCAAGTTTATAAAAGAATTAAGATATTTTGATGCCACCGCGTATCGAAAAATATAAAACGTTAAATTATGTAACCTAGGTTACTTTCTAAAAGTTATGTGCTCTTACCTTTACAGCTGTCGAGCACCTTTTATAGTCTATGAGATATGTATGTCCGTTCCCAGTTTTGTGATTTTGTTGTCCTAGTTTTTTATCGGCACGATAGTACATATTAATAAGATCGAATTAGAATATCATACAGGGCAGGTTAAAATAAGAAGTTACTTTAAACAAGTCGCAAAAATAAGTTATTTCTTTTCTCAAATACATAATTGGGATTTATATGTTAAAGCCACTTATATTCTCGACAAAAATCACGTTCAAAGATTTTTTGATATTGCATTTGGTTAAGCATTTGTGACTAATTTTCTAACGAAATATTTCTAAGCATTTAAAAATTAAATATCTCTGTTTAATATTCTAATTACACGATCTTGTTATGTATTTTTAAATTAATTTTACGAGAACTTATATATATTTGTAAATATTCCTGGAAATTTGGCTTTTAAACAATAAAGTTATTCGGAAAGGAATAGTGTGGTCACTTTTTATGGGTTTTGGAATAATATTATTATAATAATAATATTATATGTATAATAAATGATATTTTTAGTATACTTAAACCTTAGTTTCTAAAGAGCATTAAAACATTTTCTCTCATAGGAATCATCAGGTTTTTATATTAAATTCTTATGGAGCAACATCTATATCTATAATTTACCAATTTACGTTATTCAAACTTAACTAAAAAGTCATTTAATAGGGGCTAATAAATAATTTTGCGAGGGGGGGGGGGGGAATTTGAAGCCCGCCACGGGACGTACCACTTGGCTCCCCTTCCCATTTAACATTTTAAGGATTAGATCTACCCCTCCAAGTAGATTAAACCACGAAGGCAGCCCATATCGTCCCCCTTTACAATAAAATTTACGTGCCTTTTTTTACATTATTTACCGGGTGGGCAGTTTCCAAATGGACACCCTGTATTGCGTTTACGTAAAATGTATAATTTGGAGATCATGAGATATCTATCTGCATCGCACAAAAGATAACGATCGCACAAAAATTGTTTCTATTGACGTAGTATTTAATTGGTTACACGAAAAAGCCGACTTCCGCTTAAACCGGACGCTCAGTATATATACATTCCTACATTATAATATGTATCTACCTACATTCAATGCTTAATTTTAAATTGTTTATGTTATTAAACAGAAAATCGCTATTAAATCTAAAACGTAACATACTGTTTCCATTAATTATAAACCACAAATCATTGAAAATTAACAATTCAAAAATAATAGGAAAGCAGATATTGAACAGGTCGGGCTCGGCAGTCGATTTCGAACGCTTATTTCTGCATTGAAAGACAAATCCTATAAATAATTTGATTTAATCAATGATAAATGAAAATTATTGATTTGCGTTTCCAGCATTTTCTTGATTATGAAACAATGATTCCTGTCTGTGGGTCTATGACTAACACAATAGAAGCTTTAATGAAATATAATAAAAACCCCTAATTTTATTATAATTATATTCTGATTTTTCTAAAAAAATATCTGGACCCCCTTAATTACCATATTTCTAAAGATAACGGACACCATTTGTCTAGAAACTAACATTTTGCGTTGAGTTTAAGATCAACATGTTTCAAATAAAATAACCGGGTTGTTTGAAATGTGCCGCTGAAATTTTTAAACAAATCTAAGTTATCGCTTCTGTGAACATAACGCATGCAACAAAAACAATGCAGCCGTATAGATATAGATTTATAATATCGGAATCTATTTTTGAATAATTACTGTACTATATTTATGCAGTTTTGTATACATAACAGATTTTTACTTGGATGTACATGTCGACGAATGTTGCGAATTTGTCTTCTTTCCTGCATGTTTTATCGGTTTGGGAAGGTTTTAAATTCTGAAATGGGTAAATAGCTTTTCTGTGTACACCATCTATACAGGGTGTTCCAGAATATGTGGGCAATCTCCCGGGCTCAGATAGAACACTTAAAAATAACAGGACAAGTACATATCAATTTTTCTTCGTACGTCCATTAAAAAAAATACTCGGACCCGTAAACTTGTGTTTTCAGGGGGACAAGTTTCACTATTAATTTCATCCCTGGAACCTCAACCCCCCTAGCGGGAGCGGCTACTGCCCTGGGAATGGGTATGTTGTGATCCACCGAGCAACGAAATTTGAAACATTTCACTGCACCTCTTATCAAGTATACAGGTTTGTGCGTAAACAATTTTTTTAAAAATGAATGTAACAAATTAAACCAGATGTTCTTCACAATGTCCGAGAACACTTTGAACAGTTGTTGTACTATTGTATGGAGGTGAATGGCGGACATTTTCAACATTTAATAAGATAACATGTAAGCATTACTCAATAAAATTACATTTTTTAAAATGCAATTTCTCGGCGGCGCGTAGCTCAAATTTACAAAACAAAGCGCCATTTTAAAGATAATTTAATGCCCTTTAAAAAGACAAGGGCACCCATTCCCATTTGAAAAGACAAGGGCAGTAGCCGCCCCCGCCAGGGGGGTTGAGGTTACAGGGATGACATTAATAGTGAAACGTGTCCCCCTGAAAACACAAGTTTACGGGTACGAGGTTTTTTAAATTTTCACGTACACAGCCGTTAACCTTCCTGGACTGTTTTCGATGGGCCACCTTGTATGTATGTCAATGCGTTATGAGATTGGGAAGGTCGTGATCCGACATATATAAAACTACAAAAAGTTGATCCATTTCCGGAAATAAACGTATAATACAAGGAAACTAATAATTATGCCATGGAAGATAATGAATAATTACTGGAAGTAATTTCAGTATTTACGCTATTGGAGGCCAGGCTATATAAACTTGCTACACATATTTTTTAATGGAATTTATTATTGGAAAACCATGGGGAAATGTTAGGAAATAAATATGCTCGTGACGTTCTTGTTCTACTTTAGGAAATGCGGTAAAGGTACACGCAGTGGCGCAGCCAGAAATTTTTTTCAGGGGGTGTTAAAATTTCGAGGGGGTTTTATTAAATTTGTGGTTATATGTTACATTTACATTAAAAATTACTATAGGTATACCAAGAATTGGGGAGGGGGTTTCAACCACCACCCGCCCACCTGGCGGCGCCACAGGGTGCACGATATTGATTTTATTAAATATTACACATTTCCTCGGACTTGAAAGATAATATTTTTTCAAATTTAAAGTCCGAACATAAAAAAATACCAATCAGGGGATATAGGTAATATAACTATTTTTTCAATATCCAGCTTTAATTAAATTGAAACTGTAATTTTTTATTTAATTAAGCAATAATGAATAAAATCGGTACCAATTTTTTTTAACAATGGTATACCCACTAGTGTAAAACTATCGAGAATTTAAAAACAATGCGTAGAATAAAAATAATAAATTAAAAATAAAAATATCACCGAAATGCATACAAGGGTAAAAATTTTTTTACAGGCAACTTTCAGTCCTTAGCATTATAAATTACTAAAATAAACTATTTGCCTGTAGAAACGATTATAATTTGCGAAATATATGTTATTTCATGCATTAGAAACAATTTCAAAAGTTTTCTTTAGATTATAGCTGCAGTATTCAAATTTGAATTTAAAAATGTATCGCCGGTCACGTGTCCCCAGTCAATAATTTCTTACTTTACCCTTTTATAGTTCACGTCATTTTACTAAAGTTACTTTTATATATAAATAATTTACACTCCTACCACAATTTGTATTGAAAAAATAATGTTCAAAGATCAACAGTTTAGTTTCTCTAACGCAATTATTAACTAGAAGTTCCGTCCCAGCGGCTGCATGTATCGCCGGTCACGGCAGAAATTGCTTATAAATAACACCACTAGAGGTCGTCCTAATAGTTTTACAAATATGACGGTATGTGTTTGAATTTGTGTAAAGCGTGCTCCTGTTTAGGTAAGTTCCTTATTATGTTTATTTAGGTATAAACTAGAACATTGACTACTTTTTACTAAGCGTATGTTTTTATGTTGTATCGCCGGTCGCAGGGTTAACTCATGCCTAGTAGCCTTAATCAAGGAAAAAATACTAAACGAAGTCATACTCTTGAGTACAGATACTCATTTCAGTCTAAAAAAGTTTAAGAAATAGCTTGTATTAGCTGTTATTCACAAATTTGTGCATTTTCGTATCGCCGGTCACAGTAACACCGGTAACGCATGAAAATGCGGAGATAAATTGATGTGACGGTTTGTTATCCGAAGCTATATACAATATTTTTTTATTAATCATTTATAAACCATTAAGGAAAAATATATTTTGATGTGCAAGTTTCGTTTACACCTTAGGTAGATTAAAATATGACTAAATTTCTTAGTATTTTAACATTCTATAAGGAAAATTCCAAAACTTTAAGCCAATATAAAACAGGCTGTTATAAATAGTAGGAAAATGGTTATAGTGACTGATTAAAATAACTCAGTTCCAAATATTGGCAATATATGATTCAGAAGAGTAAAATTAGCCATGTGACGGGCGTTAAATTATTAAAAAAACGATGCTATATACTAAAATCTTTGTGACGATGATCTTTTGCGCGAACATATATAATTCCTCTAATTAGATACTATAAGAAGCCTATTAAGAAATTAGCAGGTGTTTTTGAGATTATTTATTTTTAAACTCCGATTTACTGAAAGTTGCCTATAAAATTTTTTTGACCACAATGAAAATAAAAGGAAAATGAATTGAAATGTAAATATTAAAATTCAAAATTTCTTCGAATGTTTCCACATTGAGGTATACCTTCGGTAACATCGTAAGAAAGTTTGGGCAATTCTGTATCATTTTGGTCTAAGGCCCATTGGCGTATCGACTTTGATAGGAATGGGGAAAACTATGGAAAGTACCACTTTAAATGGCTGTAACTTCTAAACGACTTTTCCGATTTTGGTAAATCTTAGCTTGTTAGAAAGAGAAATGTAAGTACTTTTAATTGTCGTAGCCAATGGTACACGATACTTCCTAATAAATTGGCCAGAGGGCGCGATTTACAATAATTAGTTTTGTTTTTTAAATTTTATCCCACTAACTGAATTCATACGGTATAATTACGATACCATAATCGGAATTTGCAAGAAAAACGTAAAAGCCGCATTTCTATATCTTCTCTCGTTATTGCCAGAAGAATAATTTTTAACACTTGTGAATTGTTATTTTAAATAATAGACGCCTGTTTTGGTTTTAATTCTATGTAAAATCCAAGTAACATTTTTAACAATTTCTCCAATCGTTTCATGAAGGGAATTTTTTATAAAAAAAAACATGTCAAAGGTAATTTCACCTGACTTTGTAACTGATGCAGCTAAAGATTGATAAATTTGAGCAGATTTAGAGAAGATATGGGTCTTTTTATTATATGATATTTTTTATACAGGGTATTTTAAAAATTATACTTTTCTAGTATAATAGAGTAATGGACAAATATTTTCGCTCCCGCAATTTAATTTCTTCTGCAAAACGAGAGAGAAAACATTTACAATATAAAACATTAGTAAATAACGCGATAAGAGAAAAAAATTACCACCTTTTATTACCTTTAAAAACTTGGATCACAAAACCATTTCGAGACGAATCACTTTTACGGAAATTCTAACGGAGTTCTAAATGATGAACTTGTCAAAAAATAAAACTGTATATAAAAATGTAAACTTAAGGGAAAAAAAACCGCGATACGATTAGTTTATCACATTGGGAACGTGGTTCCGACTTCGAGATCGCATGCACAACATATTTAACAAAACACACAACTTTGAATGTCAGGTCTACCACGGTTCAATGCAGTTAGACGAGGATACACAACGTTTTCAGAAAGAGAGAACACAAGGAAATTATTGACGATTGAAAATGAACGTCGCACAATAGAAAAATCGTTTTTTTTTTGGTTGAAGGAACGTTACGGTGCAGATCTTGCCTTTACACTACAAATGCTTATGTTTACAATGTTCGAATTGCATTTGCGTTGCGATGCATTTAAATCTCCCACCATCAAGGGTGCACTGCAGTGGCGGTTCTTCCACAGGAGCACATGCGCACGTGCACCCCCAAAAGAAAACGAATAAAAAATATTAATTTATATTCATTGAACATTATTTATAGTATAAAGTCCGACCCTCCCTAATATTTTATCGTACCATCAAACTAAAATAATCCGACCCTCCCTAATATTTTATCATCCCGCCAAACCAATCTGTATAGATCCGGCTATCGTGCCTCGGTCGAGGTAAATGACGATTATGACGAGACTTGCTCGCACGTGCGATTAAGTAGTGCAGTTTCTCTGTAGTAACAGGTGGCGGCTGGCAGCGGGGGATAGCGGGGCTATGGCGATTTAACATGGAAAAGGCGCACCGTTTTTGTGTGTCTGTTCGTGCATCTAGTTAGAAATTCGAACGTGTATGTTTTAATATTATATATTTATTAAGTTAAAATGAATAGTTGACGGTGGACTATTTAAGAAATAACTTTAGCTCTTGGAGTTTGGAGCAAAAAATTGAAGTGAAGAACGCGGGAACACCTAAACCCGAAATTAATTTAACGCAGACCACAAAGGGTAAATCTAGGGACTTTATTAGAAAGTTTAAAAATGAAATATATGAAAAAAAATTAATAGAGGGTATTCCAAACTTAATGAGGCTGTTAATGATCAATTTTCTACAATTACGAACAGAAGCATGGACTTTACGTTTAAGCACTATTGTGTGTAGGGTCGATAAATGTTTTGTATTTCGATAAATGATACTCGATATGATTTTAAACAATTTTATTTAAGGATTTAAACTAAAAAACACTGAAAATATGAAGAATGCCAATCTTGTCAATCTCGTGGCTCGATTCGTTCTCGTCATAAAACAGTTAACTATTGTTCTCGTCTTAGTTGCGCCTAGTGACGTAGCCCGTAGATGGCGTAGTGGTATTAGACATCATTCGGCTTTCTTGATAACTCGTAGATGGCGGTAGTAGTATTGGACATCATTCGGTTTCCTTGATAGCTCGTAGATGGCTTTAGTAGTATTAGTATAGTGGACTGTATAAATATTGTTACGAGGGTTGCATGCGACGACGTTAAGATCCGACAGCTATACACACTAAGAAAACCTTTCTTATTTTCCAAAAGTTGTATTTCCTTGTGTAAAATGAAAAAATAAATAAAAATATGTTTTACCTAACGCATTTTCTTATTACTTTTTTTCCTTCTACATTTAAAACGCCTCGAAAAATGTCACCATACTTGTGAACCCCCTCTATCATAGGTCACGAGCCGACAGGCGCTGACTTTCGGACAAAACGGTGAGGATAGCGTCTGCCTGAGTATAGACGGTGCTGCTATCACAATCACAGCCCGATGACAATATTCAACTGGTCCTCGTTTATACCACAATGGACTCGCACTACAAGGAGTGCTCAAAAAATCGCCCGTCGTCGCACCTTCAACATTGGACGGAAGACCTATTGATTATTTTTTCAGGAGCGTTGTTTTCCCATTCCGATTTTACTACCGACGATCGTTTTCCTCAATTCCGGGAAATTCATTGAACTCATTTAGATTTTATTGTAAAGATAATAAAATGTCCAGTAATAGTTCGAGTACTAATATCTTCTGGGAATCGTCGATGTAAACAATATGCAGAAATAATTACTAAACGATTTAAACTATAAAATAATAATAAAAGGTAATCCATAAACCGTGCAAGAAGCCAGAAAAGCTGACAAGCAAAAAATAGGAAAGAAAATTGTTTTTATTTATGTATATTTGGACTCACAATCAAGTGAGATAAGCTCAGATGCCGATTTTTTTTTTGGACAGCCGATGAGAATCTGCACACAGACACCTTACAGACGCGGCTGCAAGGTAGTGTCGGGTTGGCAACATTGTGGGGAAAGACCATCAATATCATCCCTTCTGAAGGAAAGGATCGGCCTGTGAAGGAGGACGAGCCGACCGACTAAACTCACCGCGTGAGTCAGGCAGTTGCCTGTAACTCCTTGACTAGATGTGTTATTTTTAGTGTTGTGATCGCTCGAGCGAAAAACCGCTTGATCGCTCGATTATTGAAATAACCGTCATCGCTCGATTATTAAAAAAACCGCTCGAGTTATCTATTCAGGCGAAAACCGTCGCTCGTCACTTATTATCTTTCACTCGATACTAGTGGTGGAATACTATCGATAGTCAGCCCTATCGATAGTTTCCGATAGTCTAAAGAGTTACTATCGATAGTATCGATAGTACTATCGAAACTATACCAACCTTGATATGTGGTAGAGTTGTTGAGTAATACATTTTACTTATGGACCTTATGGTTGACATACACTTTTTATAAAATACTCCCAAACGTATGACTTCCCGCGTTTACTTATTTTTTAAATTTTAATTAAATTAATCAAAATTATGGAAGACAGCGAAACGTAGTACACTACAACAAAAAAGCACACATAATACTGAATTAATTGATCCGGGCCGGGGATTCCCTGTAGGATTTTTCTTTAATTTGTTCATAAAGCAATAGATGGCAGCACCAACAACAAGTAGAGTGCGTATGTGATTAAAAAAGAGACAACCTTTAAAACAGATTTATGATCTAGTGCTGAATTTGGTTTATATTTAATTTAAATTTTTTAAATCGAATTCCGTGAACTTAAATTTAAGAAATACTAATAACATGCGAGTTTAAACTATCGATGATTACTTAAAACAATCGATAGTTTTCGATAGTAACAAACTATCGATAGTATCGATAGTGCCATCGATAGTATTCCACCACTACTCGATACCCGAGCTTCGCTTGACGCCGGCGGAAATATACCGCTGTAGTGTGATCGAGTTAAAAAAATGCTCGTATATTCGAACAGTTTTTTGCTCGATAGGAAATATTCTAGTTATAAATTCAGGCGAAAAACCGAAAAATATCGCCTGGCACTTGATACACGACCTTCGGTCTACGCGCCGCGCCATCCGATTGGCGACGTTCGAGTTTGACGCTGAGCAGGTACACGACATACGTCTTTCTTAAAGGCACATAAACGAGAAGGTGCATATAAAAAAGTATGCCAAATCCCTTAATGGAGTGATCGCGACATGGATTTTGTAAAGTTTTGCTTTTACTGGCCAGCCAGCGGCGTAGTTTAGGTCTCCGATTGTGAATATTAAAAAATTAAAGGATATAATTTTAAAATTTTTAATTAAGTACTATAAACACGAGAAAACTTCTCAAAAATAACACAACAACCGAAAAATTCGTTGGTTTAAATCTTAACAGGAACTTTTAATTATTAAATTCAAGAAGACTTCTTAAAAATAACATACATTATAGAAAATGTTAATGGAAAATAAGAAAACGAGCAAAATAGTTAACAAAACATAGGTATCGACAAATTTTTCGGTAACCAAAAGTAAGCATTCTTAAATTTAAACAGGAACTTTTAGGTAACTATAAACATGAATTTAAAAAAATAATCACCTATTTTCTTATTTTGCCAGTCGCGGAACTAAGCCTACATTTTTTGAAGGGCACACAGTGGGCACCTGATAATTAAAGTGGAAGAATTTGACGAGCTATTTTAAATATCTACTTATTTTATGCTCGTAGATTGAGAAAGATATGAAGAAAAATAACTCTTGGTAATACTTTTTGTTCGGGTTAAAAACGCACAATAATAACGAACAATAAATACATGTTTGCAGGGTGATTTTTTGCAGTTTTTTTTGTTTTGTATCGAGACACGTGGTAACAATTTTTTTGGCGGCTACTACAATTTTTTAGCTAAACCTGTGCCCACCCGTAGTTACGTGCCTGCTAAATACCCTACCTGATCACATGTAAACGGCTAGGCTGCCGGTCGAGCAGTCGGTGACGTCATCGCTTAGTGAATTGGAATTTCAAGCGATTCACTCGATTATTAAAATCGCTCGAGTATCAAGTACTCGATTATTAAAATCATCGGTTTTTCTAGTTTCACTAGTTATTTTTGTTTATCATAAGTATGATTTTTTTTTAGGTTAAGTTCTTTTTGTTAGGTATTTAAATAGTGAATGGGCGCCAGGCCAAGGGGAGGGCGATCGCCCTCCTTTGGCTATGTCACTGCGATGATCGTCCTGCGGGATGTTGTTATGCAGTAAAATTAAAACAAATTTGTAGAATAAAATTAAGTTTATTTTAAATTACGAAATCGTTTACTATACAACTATATAGCATTATGGATAGATGAACAATGAATAAGTCCACTCTTGGATCGAACGGACTTTATTATAAACCTTCTTATAAAATATGAATCCCACTGAATTTAATTTCTATCCAATCAATTCAATTTTATTTATAACCTATAGATACAAACTATAGGCAACCATTATTACACGCCGAGCTGTTTCACCTCGTTTTAAAAATGATTTAAATCAATGATCAAAGATTTCTTTCATTTCACAAACAATTTAAATCTTTTTAAAACACCTATTTGTGCAACGCCCGGTATGTACGATATATCTAGTTAAAATTAAATATTTTTAAAGATTTAAATCGTTTGAAAAGTATTTAAATTATTCTATTAAAGTTTAAATTTAGTAAGGTAAATGCAAAAGAACAAACACCTTGTTTTGGGCAGAGATATTGAATCAAACTAAACTGCTGGCCATTTGCTTTCGAGCAAGAAAAATTTCGCCTAAATTTAAATGTTAATATTTTCTGAACCAGATATGACATCGATCTCCGGTTTTTAATGGTTGACAGATTTGTCCCTTAGGAAACAATTGCCAAAGTTGGATTGTCTTAAACTGTCAGAAAATTTTATATACAGGGTGTTAAAGAGGACGATGATTTTTGCTCTAATTTCAATAGCATGTAACTTTCACAATAATATTTTTAAATTTTATCACTGTACGTCAATTGAATCACTGGTTCATAGCAAAGAAAGTAATCTGTCAAATTTTTGATATCTGCTATATTTTAAGAGATACCGATTTTTTTGAACAATTTTGCTTTTTTTCAACTTTTTGTTAGCTAGATCCCACTGTGCGTTGTACCGTGCAAACTTTGCAAGTGATTATTATACCTTATGAAAAGCTTGTTTCTGTTCAGTAACAACAATTGTACCTAAATGTTGTGATGTGCAGTGGCGTGCTTATTATCACTTATATGTCTATGCTTTATGAGTATCCCACAATTTCTTGTATTGGAAAGTACTCGCCCCTAGATTAGGCAAGTTTTTCCTTATTTTTTAGTTTTTCATATCGCGCTACAGGTATATTATACAGTGTCTACAAAATTTTAAAAAAGATAATTTTTTTATTTAATTGTTTGAAAAAATTTATTTATTAATTTCTAACTTTCTAACATAACACTATTCCTAAAATTAAACTTACATTGAAAGGGACTTTTATATTAAATACATTTTTTCAAACAATTAAATAAAAAAATTATCTTTCTTAAAATTTTGTAGACACTGTATAATATACCTGTAGCGCGATATGAAAAACTAAAAAATAAGGAAAAACTTGCCTAATCTAGGGGCGAGTACTTTCCAATACAAAAAATTGTGAGATACTCATAAAGCAGAGACATATAAGTGATTATAAGCACGCCACTGCACATCACAACATTTAGTTACAATTGTTGTTACTGAACATAAACAAGCTTTTCATAAGGTATAATAATCACTTGCAAAGTTTGCACGGTACAACGCACAGTGGGATCTAGCTAACAAAAAGTTGAAAAAAAGCAAAGTTTTTCAAAAAAATCGGTATCTCTTAAAATATAGCAGATATCAAAAATTTGACAGATTACTTTCTTTGCTATGAACCAGTGATTCAATTGACGTACAGTGATAAAATTTAAAAATATTATTGTGAAAGTTACATGCTATTGAAATTGGAGCAAAAATCATCGTCCTCTTTAACACCCTGTATATAAAATTTTCTGACAGTTTAAGACAATACAACTTTGGCAATTGTTTCCTAAGGGACAAATCTATCAACCATTAAAAACCGGAGATCGATGTCATATCTGGTTCAGAAAATATTAACATTTAAATTTAGGCGAAATTTTTCTTGCTCGAAAGCAAATGGCCAGCAGTTTATTTAAATCAAAAAATGTATTTAAATCACAAAAACGATTTAAATCTAACTAATTGTGACAACTTACATGTTAGAAAGTCATTCCATTTACCTAGAAATGATTTAAAAATTATTTATTCTTAACCTAAGCCAGTCAAAATATTACTAATCAATTATTTTTAAAGTACATAATTTACAGATAAAACACCAATACCGATATAAATAACATGGTATTTTTAAACAAGTTCCAAAAAGAAAATCTACATTGCGTTTGATCGCCGATTTTTTTGTGATATTTTCAAACTGTAAAACACTCATCTGGAAACAGCCTGGCCCTTAACCCACACCCACATAAGCGGCGACCCTTTTAAATGGACTTAAGAAAATAATCACTGGAAATACCTGTACAACTATGTGCTTACTTGCTACAATAGGTTACTGAGTACCAAACACAATTGACATTTCCTGTTACTTTATGGTTTGTGCTAATTTATTTTGAAAATATTCCCCATCTCCCTTCGTTGCCTGTTTGTTAATCTCTTTGTGTCTCTCCTTACTTACGATTTCCTCTAATACTTCGCCCTCGCCTTTGATAAGCCTGTAAGAAGAATACAAAGTTTGCAATTAAATAAATATAAGTAGTAGGTACATAAAATGTCGTCTTAAACTTTTCAGTGACTAGAGGTATAAATTCTTACCTATGTCTACCAGTTTCCTCATCAAACACTCTCCTCACTACATTTTGTTTTTTCTCCCACTCCTCTTTTCTCATAGGAGCCATTGACTTGCTTTTATCCATCAGTTCTATCGGAATGTCATTCGACTCTTCCTTTTCTTTCTTTGATTTTTTCTTTTTGTCCTCTTTTTCCAGCACCTACCAATAATTGTCACATTGTAAAAAATTGTAGAGATTAATTTTATTTTTAATTAATTAATATGTTACCTTGTTGGTAACCAAGGGTTTAGCAGATAATTTTTCAGTAGACTTATTATCCTTTTCTGTAGCCTTTACTGTTGCATTATCCTTCTTTTTCTTGGGTTTTTCCTTTCTTTTGCTGTTTAATACTTTTCGTTTCTCTCTGATCTTCTGTTTTAAAATTTCCTTGTTTTTCTTTTTCCTTCGCCGATTATCGTCAGAGGATGAACTCGAGCTACTACTAGAACTGCTTGAGCTTGAACTAGAACTGTAAAAATACGATTTTCAATATCGTGAACATACAAGGAGCTTTACTAAATTTAACCTAGGAACAACTTTAAATAGTATATCATACCTAGTACAGCTGCTGCTAGAGGAAGAACTACTAGAACTAGATGAGGTATCCCTTAATTTCGATCTCTTTGTCCTTTTCCTCTTACGAAATTCTTCTTCTGAGGAACTACTTGAGCTACTAGAACTCGAGTCGCTGTCTGAATCGGAACTATTCGACGAGCTCTCTGAGCTAGTACTATGTTTCCGTTTCCTTCTGTTTTTCTCGAGTTCCTTTTTCGTTTTGGGCTTCGTTTTCTTGGTTTTTTGCATGGTTTGTCGTGAAAAATCTACCTTGTACAAAAAAATGTAAATAATATAACCTCTACTTGTCAGTGTCAACAACTGCAAGTGACGTTTGCTCTTCTGTGTAATGTTTTCTGGCATTAGCCATTAGTCACATATGATCTATGACGTTTTGGTAAACAACATGAGAAACTTGTTAACGAAAGTACTAGACTAGACTCTTTACATATTTTATAAACTATTGGGGTAAAAAATGACTGTACACAGTATTTATATATTTGGTAGAGATGGTACGCTGTTATACTACCAAGAATGGAACCGATTAAAACATTCAGGAATGACGAAAGAAGAGGTAATAAGCTCGAGTACGCTTTCTAGTACTAACATGGGTAATTTTGAACCCCGTCTCTCTACTTACACATTTTCTTTCAGGAATCTAAGTTGATGTATGGCATGATATATTCAATAAAATCGTTCGTAAATAAAATATCTCCAATGGACACCAAGGAAGGATTCCTGTTCTACAAAACCTCCAAATATACTCTGCATTTTTTGGAAACTCCGTCAGGTTTAAAATTTGTATTGAATACAGATAACCATTCCCAGGGAGTAAGAGACTTACTACAACAGATCTATAGGGAGGCAAGTAAATATATCTTTTACGTGTGTGGTTATATAGATTCAACACGGTTCCCAGTAAACATTTCTTGTTCAGAGTAGTCTATAGATAATAAAGCAGTATTTTTTTTCAGATTTATGTTGAATATGTGGTAAAGAACCCGTTGTGTGGTTTAAACGACTCCATACAGTCAGATTTATTCAAAACGAAATTGGATGCATATATTAAACAGTCCTCTGTATACCTGACAAAATCCATGTAGGTTTTATTTGTGATATATTTTAATTGATATTTATCTTTGTCTTTTATATGATTTAATATTTAAATATAATAAAAGCATGTCCATGGTGTCCTGCCTTGCACATACCAAGCTGGGAAATCAAACAAGAAATCTAGCGAAATTAAATAATAATATATTACTACTTTATAGGAGCTATAACTATATTGATTTTCAATTGATCCCTATTAGGCCCAATTAAATACGGTGTCTCGTGGACGGGCTGTAGAGACGCCGGCGTATTTAACTCGTGGAAAGGAACTAGTTCGTCTATATTTATAATTTTATCTTGGTGCGAAAAGTGATGTGTTTTCTCTATCACCTCCATGACGTGTTCGACGCCACCCTGAAGCCCATAGATTAGAACTGACACTTTCACTCTCATGTCCGGCTCTGGCGATTCCCTACACGTTAAAGAGAGACGGACTGTTCTAAGGATTTCTTCAGGAACTTCTAAGGTACCTGAAAAAGGAACGTTAAACAAAAAGAAAATAACAGAACAAAAAAAATTACCTTGCCATACAATCAGGTAACATCTTTTAAAATGAACACCTTTCGGATACAATTCCACCACCCATTCGCTTATTTTGTGGGATTCGTGCTCGGCCGCCGACAAATGGGAAGAAAATACAAAAGTACTGATATGGTAACTTTGTAGAGCCCAAAAGTTTTCAATATTTAACGATGCCGAACAACTATCTGATGTGTACAGTCGTGGCGTAAACAAATGGCGCTCTTTTTCATAGTATGGTTCCAGCTGATCAGTGTAACCTAAAAAAAAAATTTACAATTAAAATCTATTGAAGCTATTGAAATTTACAATTACGGAGCTTACCCGAGTGGTATTTCATTCCTATCGCCATTCTATCTACAAAAAACTCCTTGTGCTGTTTAATTAAGGGCGACATTAACAGTTCCGCCAGTTCTCTAGGAGTCATCATTGGAAATCGTATATTCATCATAATTTTTTCTACTAATTCAGTAAAGCTTCCTTGGGAACCATCACGTCTAGTTAATTTATCCTTTTGAAGCTCCAGCCATCTACGGTAAGTAATAGTAGTGCATTTCATATACAGTACAATCTGTTTTTCACTTACCTCACCACACAATTGTACAACATCATCTCATTATGTACCACTACATCATCAGAGTTGATAATCTTTATAAAAGTATCACAATCAAAGTTACTATAGTCTGATGTATTAGCTACAGCTTCAAAGTTCCATTTAAAGTAATTTCTACAACTGTTGAATATTCTCTCGTGCCCGCATATACTACTGTATTGTAGCCAGGAGGATAGCTGATTATGAAAGGCTGCGTGAGGTACATGGCGACACATATAAATTATACATATGCGTGTTAAACTCTAACAAAAAAAAAATGGAGTAGTGCTAGACAAAGCGACTGTAATATTCAATTTGACTACTAACCTTGACTAAATATTTGTCGGCTAGAGCTAAGATTGGCATCACATTGGTATGAGTTATATGGATTTTTCCAGTATAGAAATATTCCAGAAATGTGTAGAATACATTCTCACAAAGTGGTAATTCTTGTAGTTCTATTATGGGTTCCCTCCATTCTGACCAAGCAGAATTCATGAGCATTGCCTAGAATAAGGTTTGAATGATAATACTATTTACTTAACTGAAGTATTATGCTCTACTTACTTGAAAAACATCACTCGTAGCACATAAAATAAATCTGTGTGCACCAAATTGCTTATTGCCTACTTTAAGCTGAATATCACACATGCTTTGATCTTGCCATAGTTTTTTAAGCACCTTAAGTATATTTTCTGAATTATCAATCTAAAAATATATATTTGATCATATTAAATGTGAACAGAAATCCATTTTAGACTATGATTGAATACTAGAAAATGGAGTTTTCTTACAGTTATCTGACAATTATCGTTGTAGTCGTCATCGGAGGAGGAAGAACACGCGCTGCGGGGCTCCGGAGCAGGCCTTTCTCCGATAATATACATGCTGTCTTCTTCAAAAAACATCGCATATGGTTTCCTAAAGTCTCAAACTGTTGCTGGGATGCACAGGTACGATCAATTAATTATAGATCTTCATTTCATAAAAGATGACTTTGTGAGTAGATCACCACCACGTTTTAATTAAACTGTATTTTACCTAAAAAAACAAATTTAAATTTGCAAGGACACGACGTAAAAATAAACAAAAACAAATTTTTGAGGTTATGTTCAATCCTGTCCACATATCTGGCCTTCTGTTTTTACTCAGTACGTCACTTTGACTTAATTAATTGGAAGTAACATTTTCTTTGAGTAACATTATGGTTGTATCAGGAAACTAATCATTACTCTCCGTTTCAGGTATAAATATGTACTTATATTCTATAAATTATATTGGCATAGAAGGGCTATTATATCTTTTATCTGTACTACTTGAAATTAAGGAAATCTTCTGTATGGGCGTGATAAATATTGTTATTGCATGATTTTAAAACGCACCCTATACCATTGAGGAATAATTGGCCGGTATCTTTGTTGACGTCATGACAATAATTGAGAACCCTTTCGTGTTTTATCTCTATTCGTCGAGTGATGATCCGGTTATCAGCTAATCTATTCTATTCACATTGTTTAAACAAGGACCAACCGTGTCTGACTACTGTCGTCAATTTGTAAAAGATTTCCGTTCTCGAGTACCTACTTCTATCTTCATGTTAACCACCTTGTCACCTGTCAAAAGAGCGAATATAAAACTGACGTGCTTTTCAGCAATTCGTGGTGTTTTTGCAGTGATTTTTTTTGCAAAAGCCGGCTTTTAAAATGTACGAGTTCACATTACATGGGTTTTTGAATTTAAAATGTTTATTCGTTACCTTGTATTTATTAGGTTTCGCATTTTCGAACGTAGAAGTTCCTAGGCCAAGGGGCATTCCTTTATCCAGAGCCGGTTTGTATGATCCAGAAAAAAATTTCACCTGCTTTGATGGCAGTAAGACTTTGCCTTTTAACCAGGTAAGTTTTAAGAGTTAAATGTAAGAGTGGTATATTTTTAACTTTATCTTGGCTAGGAATATAGTATACCAGGTGAATGGTTCACTCGTATACTTGCTCTAAGTAGTGCCGTACAATTTTACAGATAATATAGGATACCAACAAATTAACTTATTCGAGTATTAAAGTAACAAGATATCTATAAATTTTTTCTTCTCCACCTCGACAACTTTTGTATTTACAGGTAAATGATGATTACTGCGACTGCCCAGATAGTAGTGATGAACCTGGCACTAGTGCCTGTGCCGATGGCTCTTTTTATTGTACCAATGCCGGCTATAAACCTAGTATTTTATCATCTGACAGGTACATATTATGCATTCAACACTCACTGCTTTTTTATTTTAATTCACTGTCTTTTTATCCACCAATATATGTAGATTATAGATTAAGACATAATATTAGTTATTGTTCGTCAATAACAAGTAAATACTAATACATATATTATTACTTTTACAATAAAGCACAACACTAGTAAAAGTAAAGTGAATTATATTTTAAGGGTAAATGATGGTATTTGTGATTGCTGTGATGGAAGCGACGAATATTCACGGAAAAAGTCTTGCGTCAACAACTGCTTGGAGGTTGGAAAAGCTGCAAGAGAGGAAGCCATACGATTGGCCGACTTACTTAAAGTTGGTAAGTAATAATTTGTGGATTTGTCATAACTATAGGAACAAATCAATTGTTTTCTTAGTGCAGATACCTACCTATACTAGACTTGATGACGGATATTGAAAGGTTCATGTCAATAGTGTAAGTTTTTCTAATTCAAAAATGATTTAAATGCGTTATATCTTTTCAGGAGGTAAGAACTTTACATACTTAAGAAAAATATAGAATTCTAAAACGACCTGGCAAGTTATATTTGGTAAATTAACAGTTTGGTTTGATCTGATTACTAATTCTGTCTTGTCTTCTTCATATATTTATCATTTTCGTTGGGGTGTACATAAATGCAGTGAATTTTTCTTTTTTCTTAATTTTTTTCTCTCTCTCTGTAAGCTGCGCATCCCTTTGCTGTTATCCTTACCAGAGCAGCAGGCTGGTTATTTTTTAGGATCATAAAAATATAAACTCCTGGACAAAATTAACGCAACATCATAAATTTGCCATATTCTTGATGCTATTTTTCTTCTGAATTTATGATCCGATTTGAATGATTTGGTTTTTGCATTGTAGGTTGGTTCCTTGACAATGTCATATTTTCGCTGTTTATGATAAAAATTTAATTTTCGATTTATACTGGGTTTACAAAAAATGCTATGTTTTTTTCCGAAAATTCGTATCACCCTGTGGAGTATATTAGCAACCGAAGCATATTGCAGGTGACATTAAATGGTAGGTCCATCTTTCCCCAAAATTTTCTTCTTTGGTTTACTTCATTATCTCTGTGATTAAAGGAGATACACAGTTTTATAGCGTAACATGTTTTTTTAGACTTTAATATCCAAAACATTCATTGTTAAATGTTTTCTAGTAGGTTTCAAGATTAAAATACTCGTCGGGCAACTGGGCATACGAAACGAACGTTTAATGAGCAGTTTCCGAACAGTTTTTTTTTTATCAGTATGGCGAATTTTATTTGACCTTTGTAACTTTAGAACACAACATCTGCTGACACATCGCTTGCAATTTATTATAGTCTATAAAAACATGTTACGCTATAAAACGGTGTATCTCCCTCCCTTAATAACAGAGATAATAAAGTAAACCAAAAAAGAAAATGTTGGGGGAAGATGGACCTACCGTTTAATGTCAACTGCAATATGTTTCGGTTGCTAATATACTCCACAGGGTGATGCGAAAACTATGACATTGTCAAGGAATCAACCTACAATGCAAAAAAATCATTCAAATCAGATCATAAATTCAGAAAAAAAAATAGCATCAAAAATATGGCAAATTTATGATGTTGCGTTAATTTTGTCCAGCAGTTTAGTTATTTTAATTAAATTTTTTTATTTATCTATGGATGCTGTCACATTAAAAAGAACCACGTGATTTTTGTACATTTCTAGGTGTAAAAAAATGATTTACTGTTTAAAAATGGAAAAACCTGCTTGGAATTTTACATTAATTTTATTGTAAGGCAATAGTTTCTTTAAATAAAAATTCCTTTCAGGAAAACAGTTGAGAGCCGACCTCAGCCAGGAAGGACAGAGAATTAAGAACGAGAAACAGATAAAGCTGAACGAATTGAAAAGTAATCAGGGGGAGGCGGAAAAAGTCAAAGCGGAAAGGGAAGAGATAAAGAGAAAAGCGGAAGAGGCCGAGAATAAGGCTTTGGAGTATTATAGAGAGTTAGAGCGCGAAATTCAGAAGAAGGTAAAAAATTGTTAAGAAAAAATAATCGAACCGCGCTAAAATCCTGTTTGATTTGTAGAGAGTTGAAGCGGAAGCGGAAAAACAAAAAGAAGAAGCTATCGAGAACTTTAATAAGTTCGACAGCAATGGAGACGGCCTCATCGATCTTGCCGAAATACAGTCGCGGCAGTCTTTCGACAGAGATCGCAACGGGGAAGGTCAGTTCTATTTTTCAATTTTTGGGGGGTACAGGGAAAGACTGAACATAAGATATATTAAAAAAAAATACGTTTCTCACTCGATAACGTTTTAGTTTCCGAAGAAGAAGCGAAACTGTTCCTGAACAACCAAGAGTCGGTGGATTTCGAAACCTTTTTGGAAAAATCCTGGTCCTTAATGAAACCTTTCATTCAGATCGATTCGGGGATGTATAAGCCTCCCGTAACGGAGTCGGAAGCCGAGCATCTGGAAAAGGAGGACGAACGAGAAGGGGAACCTACCGAAACCGAACATGAAGAAGGTACTATAGAATGCTCCATCTAAGTCACAGCCTCCCAGTCTTCTTAGGCTAGTTTAGGCTGTGAAGCAGTGGCAGCGGCCGTCAATTTACTTTTTGATTGATTTTTAGAGTTAGAAAATGAGAACGATGATGAGGAATATGACGAAACCAGCGATAAAGTGCCCGAGGAGGAAGCTCAAGACGAACATGTACCGTACGATGAAGAGACTCAAAGTTTAGTTGATCGGGCCACCGAGACTAGAAATCACCTTGCAGGTTAGTTTTGGATATTCGGTTGTGTTCCTCCATAGAATAATGTAATGTTCTGAATTGTGAAAAAAATTGAAAAACTGCAATTTTTCTTTAAAAATTTGTATCTTTTCTGAAAAAGCTGATAATGACGTGAACCAAAAAACATTATGTTAAGGAAAGGTCGCACTTCAAAACAACACATAATGAGGCTCAGTTTTACCGCTCAATTTTTCCACAGGGCGTTAAGAAATTAAGTGTAAAAGTGTAATCTTTGGTTCTGCCTGTATAATGATCACAAGACATCAGAAACTTAAATTCATGCCAACATTCTAAGTCGACACTTTGCTAACAACAATTTAAAGAGTTACTGGACCTGACTAACATTATCTTTGTCTGCGAGTGTATTTAACATATCCTTGCTTTTCAAGTTTAAAATTTCATTAAAAATTAGAATAAAAAATGTCCCCTTATACAGGGTGATTCACGACGAGCGTGCATTAGAACTTTATGGAGAACTACTGAATATATGTTCCTGAAACTTTGGGGATTTGGGTTTATCGATATGCTCTCTTTAACTAAAATATTGACATGTTTCTGTCATGTCCGGTTATACCGGAAGTAGCTGCCAACTTTCGTTTTTTAAATACAACATGGTAATTTTTATTGCATTTTTCGATTAAGCATTAAATACTAAGTACATTTTATAGAAAATGTTTTTGTCAGACTCTATTAGTTTTTGAGATATCTGGACTTTTTGTAATTATTTGGCAAATGCATGACGATGAAATAATCCATATAATTTTTTTACCTTAGCGCTTGGACTAAAAAATTTTTCTCACCGAATAGCTAGAAGATCATCAAGTCTCAAAAACATTTCAAATTCGGCATAAAATGTACAGCGTGGTCACAATTCAAGCCTCATTGTGAAAGAATTCAACCATTAAAAACTTTCTTATTTTAAATGGAACACCCTGTATATTTTTATTTAATTTGATGGCAAATTAGTTGTTCTTTATAAATAGTATTTACTGTCCTATACCTATACCTCAAAAAATCCAATTTTATTCCGAAAATACTATTTGTTCAAGTCTATGAAAACAATTGTACTTAGGGGCTGTATACTGATGTCTATACGGAGGAAACGTGATTGGTATCAAAACGATGGGGCTCCAGCACACAACGTCCAAGTTGTTAAGACTGCCCTAAACAGACTTTTTCATGACCAATGGATCGCAAACCAAGGTCCCTTCCACTGGCCAGCTCGTTCGCCAGACTTAACTCCACTGGACTTTTCATCTGGGGAACCATTAAAGATAAAGTTTACGCGCGTCCCATCACCACGAAGGAAAATCTAATTGAAAGGGTGAAGGCAGCATTTCAATTTCTCACAAGAAATTAGGAATGCTACAAGAAATAACATGATGAAAAGAATACATAAATGCTTGGAAGTAAATGGCAATCATTTCGAACATATTTTAAAAATATAATCAAAAGATATTAGGTATAATTTTCAAACACATTTTTAATTAAAGAATTTAAAGTTTATAAACTTGTTTCCTTGCTATTTTTAAAAAAATAATATTTAAACAATTAAATTTAAAACATTCAACTGCATTTTATTTATAAATTATTAAGAAACACTTTAGAATATTGTATTTTCAAGCAATCAATCACTTTTCCTCCATATAGACATCAGTATACAGCCCCTAAGTACAATTGTTTTCATAACACATTTGAACAAATAGTATTTTCGGAATAAAATTGGATTTTTTGAGAAAACGCTTTGATATAGGTATAGGACAGTAAATACTATTTATAAAGAACAACTAATTTGCCATCAAATTAAATAAAAATATACAGGGTGTTCCATTTAAAATAAGAAAGTTTTTAATGGTTGAATTCTTTCACAATGAGGCTTGAATTGTGACCACCCTGTACATTTTATGCCGAATTTGAAATGTTTTTGAGACTTGATGATCTTCTAGCTATTCGGTGAGAAAATTTTTTTAGTCCAAGCGCTAAGGTAAAAAAATTATATGGATTATTTCATCGTCATGCATTTGCCAAATAATTACAAAAAGTCAAGATATCTCAAAAACTAATAGAGTCTGACAAAATCATTTTCTATAAAATGTGCTTAGTATTTAATGCTTACTCGAAAAATGTAATAAAAATTACCATGTTGTATTTAAAAAACGAAAGTTGGCAGCTACTTCCGGTATAACCGGAAATGACAGAAACATGTCAATATTTTAGTTAAAGAGAGCATATCGATAAACCCAAATCCCCAAAGTTTCAGGAACATATATTCAGTCGTTCTCCATAAAGTTCTAATGCACGCTCGTCGTGAATCACCCTGTATAGTATTTGCGAATTATACCATTGATCTTTTGACTGCAATAAAACCTCATTATCCCTTCGACCATAAAATAAATAAGGAAATCCCAAATTTTAACACCTTTTCGAGCCGGGCCGGACCAGGTATACAAATTCAATTTATACCTATGCCTGATGCATATACAGTGATGGGCTAAAATATGGAACAAATTCATTCAAAAATCAGGTTTTATTTTTTCGTAAAAACGCTCGGACATGTCGATTATAATTTTTTCCTCCGGATTTTTTGCCTCAAAAAGAAATTATACTGGGTGTGTCAAAAAGTAGATGTAGGTATAATTTTGAAAAATTATTTTATTAAGTGTTGAAATTGCAAACCATTAACTTCTTGACAATATGCCAATCTACTTAAAAACCCTTCTAAAACATTACTTACAGGATTTTCATTAATTTGCCTAAATTCATATCTAATTTTAAATTTGAAGTCTTCCAAATTTTGTGGTTGATCCTTATACACTTTTGATTTCAAATAACCCCAAAGAAAGAAATCCATTGGTGTAAGATCGGGAGATCTTGCAGGCCATTCTATGGGTCCTCTTCTACCTATCCATCGTTCGGGAAAAATAGTATTCAAATACTCTCGTACTTGTCGAGCAAAATGAGGCGGAGCACCATCCTGCTGAAACCAAATAGACGCTTCTGGTAGATTAGGCTGATTCGGATTTGGAAAATCCGCTGCTAGTGTGGGAATTAATTCATTTTGAAGAAATTGTAAATACCGGTCTCCTGTAAGATTTCCATCGAAGAAAAAAGGTCCAATAATTCGATCATTTAATATCCCTGCCCAAACATTTACTTTTTGTGAGTATTGCGTATGCTGTTCTCTCATCCAACGGGGATTATTTGTACTCCAATACCGAAAATTTTGTCTGTTTACCGAACCATTCAAACAAAACGTGGCTTCATCGCTAAAAAGTACGCTGCGATGGAAAAATAGATTCAAGTTGCAAATTTCCATCATAGTTTCACAAAACTGTAGTCGGCGGTCGGGATCATCTTCGTTTAGCTCGTGCAGCAACCTAATTTTATACGGATGGTACTTTCTTGTTTCAATACCCGCAAAACAGATCGTCGGCTAACATCATTATTGAGGGCTACTTCAGTGGATGCACTATGGGGATTATCTTCAACTTCTAACAAAATGTTCAATTTTGTGTTTTCACTAATTTTTGGACGACCTGGCCGTAGACGATCCTTTACATTCCCTGTTTCCCTGAATATTTTCTCAATTTTACTCACTGTAGATCTTGTAATCCGTCGTTCTGGATACTTAGCGCTAAACAAGTTACAAACTTCTTCTTGACTTCTTGTTTTGTCTCCACATCCAATTAAAATTAAAATTTCGATTCTTTGAGTTTCATTTAAATGCACCATGATCACCGTTTTTTCAAAATTATACTTAAAATTCTTTTTGATTGACACATGACTTGCTATCGTAGTAACAATTAATTTAAATTTACCTGTTTACCTTTAAATAGGTGTACATGTACATTTTTTTAAAGAAATTTCTTTTTTAAGATGTAATTTTTCTCTAAAACCGTTAGAGATAAGGATAGAGTATGCTACATGAATTATGCTCAGAATTTGACGTAGAATTTATGTGATAAGTAAAAATAGGGTGGTTCTATTTAAAATACAAAAAAATTTTACAACATCTACTTTTTGACACACCCAGTATAATTTCTTTTTGAGGCAAAAAATCCGGAAGAAAAAATTATAATCGACGTGTCCGAGCGTTTTTTACAAAAAAAAAACCTGATTTTTAAATGAATTTGTTCCATATTTTAGCCATCACTGTATAAATACAAAGTGATTTTTAATAATTTTAATCTTTAGTGGTTTTCCGGCGAGTAATTTTAACTCACGATATTCTACTGTACGAAATGGTGTGTTCGGCGCATATAAATAACTGGCTATTTGTATATCCATCTTTTTCTTATCTGATTCGCTTGACATGCTGCTACTTGATACTGAACCAGTAGAAGTAGACGATTTCGAGAGCACCACAGCGTTCCATCATCTAACAAACTAAGCATCTTGAGAATGTCATGATTCTCGGCAATAATCCCAAATGTCGTAAAACTCTATGAAAAGAAAACATTCTGAGAATCACAACGTTTCAGCTGGTAAATATCTCCAGTCGTCTTCAGGTGAATACTGAGCAAGTTACTAAACTACGAGAGTATTTATACTAATAAGGGGGGTGAGAAAGTTAATGAAGTATGACCGAGGTGGGTGCAGTCATGCGTCAATACTAGAGGACGTACCTAAACTAAGATTACATTTGCTTAACAGGGGTTTCCAAATGTTCCTTATATCTAAAGAGGGTTTGCTAAAGCAACCAGGATTCTGAGTGATGACAGCTGCTTCTTTGAATTTCCTCTTTCGCCAATGTTCTTCTTTGAGTATGATACTTGATTGTCCCCATTGTAAGTGGTGGCCGTGGGTCCAAGCGTGATCTGCTGCTCCGGATCTGTTTGTTTCTCCCTTTCGTGTGTGGCTCTGATGTTCCTTGATCCTTGTTTCCAACATATTCACATAGGATTGTCCGCACTCGCAGGGTATTCTATATACACAATTCTTTGTGTCTTTGTGGTTGGTTGGTTTTGTCACAAAGAATTGTGTATATAGAATACCCTGCGAGTGCGGACAATCCTATGTTGGTGAAACCCTACGGCCATTGGAAACAAGGATCAAGGAACATCAGAGCCACACACGAAAGGGAGAAACAAACAGATCCGGAGCAGCAGATCACGCTTGGACCCACGGCCACCACTTACAATGGGGACAATCAAGTATCATACTTAAAGAAGAACATTGGCGAAAGAGGAAATTCAAAGAAGCAGCTGTCATCACTCAGAATCCTGGTTGTTTTAGCAAACCCTCTTTAGATATAAGGAACATTTGGAAACCCCTGTTAAGCAAATGTAATCTTAGTTTAGGTACGTCCTCTAGTATTGACGCATGACTGCACCCACCTCGGTCATACTTCATTAACTTTCTCACCCCCCTTATTAGTATAAATACTCTCGTAGTTTAGTAACTTGCTCAGTATTCACCTGAAGACGACTGGAGATATTTACCAGTTGAAACGTTGTGATTTAAACGAAATAAAGACAATGGAAGTCCAAAACACGTCTATCACTCAAGGTTTTATTTGCTTAAAACATGAACTTTAAAGGCAAAAAAAACATGTTTAAAACAAAAAAAACCGTTGCAAACAAAAAAAAAACATTTTTGACTTTTCTATCGATTGTAGAAGCCGAGAAGGACGTGAGAAGTATCAACGATCAAATAAAAGCCATAGAGGAAAGCTTGAAAAAGGATTTCGGGCCGGAGGAGGAGTTCGCTACGCTCGAGGGTCAGTGCTTTGAATATCACGACCACGAGTACGTGTACAAGTTGTGTCCCTTCGACAAATCGGTGCAAATTCCAAAATCCAGCTCCATGGAAACGAACTTGGGCAAGTAAGGTTGATTTTTTTCATAGTTTTTACAACAACAAATGTGTTTTTTGATAATAAAAGTTTGTGCGTACGAGACATTCCGACATAACTTTTCATTCTAAACAACTTTTACAACTTTTCTTCAACTTCAATGAGCGCTTTTTTAGTTTAAGAAAAAACGCGGAAAGTTTCTTTAAGAATCCAATTTTCTGAGAAATCAATTATAAAAGGGTTTTTCTTATCCCAAGTAGCATTTTTAGACACAAACTGGACATACATTCTTTGCTGAGAAACGTTTCGACACATTTTCGATTCGAATTAGAAACTTGTATCGAGACATATGTGTTACGAAACTTTTGCGACACATTTTCGAATCCAGTTACTAGAAACACTTAAAGACGTGCTTGTTTCGAAATATTTTACAAATCGTGGTGTCGATATATTAACGACACGCGAAGATAAATATTTTTCGAAACATTTTTACTTAAAATTATAAAGTTTTGGTAAGACACAAGATTGCATTGAATTTCCCATAAGAGATTTTTTATAGCATCGGTGTACGTTTATTAGCGATAAATAAGCAACTTCTTGATATTATTTATATTTTAGGTGTGATTATTGGTCCATTTTCAACCACAGATCCAGTTTGAACAAGTTTGAGGTTATGTTATTGTTTAGCGAGATTTAAATTGTTATTTTTCTGTAATAAAAAGCTTACTGTACTGGATTTATCAACATAAAGTATGGCTATAGGGTGGGTGTACTCTATGTTGATAAATACAGTGCAATAAGCTGTTTTTTACAGAAAAATAACAATTTAAATCTCCCTATGCAAACAATAATAACATAACCTCAAACAAGATGTTGATTAAAAATCTTAAAAAACACTTACGTCAATCTGTTTCTGAAAATGGAAATGTTTTTGCAACCACGCCTCTCGTGACGTCACACCGCGGCTGTCCATACCCAACCTTTTTTTTCTGTGCATGCAAGCAAAACTTCTTTTTCTGTGGCATTCACCTTACAAACCTTTTATTCTTCTGTGCATCATGGAAACATTATAGAAGCCAAAGAGTAGAAATTGTGTGTCGAGTCCATTCTGGACCAGAATAAATTCTTGCTTTCTAGCGGCCATTTTAGGAAATGAATTTTTATTTTAATGAAATTCCTGCATCTCTTGCAAAGCCATAATTTATTAGATATGTTCCATTTTCCTAGCTAAGTCGATTTATAAAAGAAATAAATAAAATATTGATAATATTTTAATTTTTACTTTTTTGACAAAGTATATTTTTTTCTGTAAATGATAAATCGAGGGCACGTTTACTAAACTGCACGATAAAATTTACTGCGACAATGATTTGTTGGTTCTAATGTGCAATAACTAGGTATATAAAATAAAATAACTTATAGGAAATATACTTATAACGAATTCATCATGGCGAAATTATTGTTTCATATTGTATTTCTTTTATTTTACAACAATGAAGGTATCCTAATTGTTTTGCGCATGGTTTAACATAGCCCCGCCCCTTTAACTGTCATTTTTAAATACAAACATTTTCGATAAGAGTTTCGATTGTGCATTTAAAATGTATACGTTTCGAAAATATTTCCATTCTTGTTGCCAACAGTTTCCAATTTTGATCGGAAACAGAAACGATAGTTACGATACATTGACTATAATGTGTCTAAAAATGCTACTTGCGATGGAGCGAGAATTCTGCCGGTCCCTGTATAAATAAATAGCTTTTATGTTTTTTCCAATTTTTCTTTAAGGTGGTCCCATTGGGATGGCCCAAACAGCAATCCTTATGAAGTGATGATGTTCGAGAACGGCCAGAACTGCTGGAACGGCCCGAATCGGTCGAGTAAAGTGAAAATCTCCTGCGGCACAGAGAATAAGCTCACCAGCGCTTCCGAGCCGAACAGGTATGTAGTAAACGCCTATTTCTGTACACGATTTGTAAATACAGGGTGTTATGGAAATGACGTATTATACAGGGTGTTTCGGGAGGAAAGGGAAATATTTTGGGAACATGTTCAGAAGGTCAAAATTAACCCATATGTTTTAATCCGATTCTTAACCGTCTCTGAAATAATCGGTTCTGAAGTTTTTTTGTAACTATTTTTTATTTCAAAAGCAACACCAATAGATACTAGTGAAACAACAAAATTCCACTAATTTAGAATGTTTTCGAAAATACCCCCACCAACTTCAATACAAGCTGCACCACGTTTGTTAATCGCTCGTGTTGCGCGTTGAATTGTTTGGGGATTGTTTATAATGATATTTGCAGCATTAAAAATTCGATTGTGGAGTCCTTCCACGGTTTCTACTCGTGTTTCGTATACTAGTGATTTCATCCACCCCCAGAGGCAATAATCCAGTGGGTTTAGGTCTGGTGACCTCGGTGGCCAAGCTTGAGGTCCTCCTCTGCCAATTCAACGATCAGGAAAACGATTATTCAAGAAATTGCGCACCCGGCGACTAAAATGAGGTGGGGCTCCATCGTGCTGAAAGAACATTCGGTGTCGAACAATTAGCGGAACATCATCCAACATGTGTGTTAAATGGTCTTCCAAAAACCGTAATTATCCATCTCCAGTAAGACGCTCATTCAATACAAAAGGACCAAACAACTGGCCGTTGAGCATTCCACACCATACATTAATACTGAATCGATGTTGAATGTTTCGTTCAAACGTGGCATGAAGATTTTCATCTGACCACCGATGTTCATTGTGACAGTTATTGATTCCATCGCGGGTGAACTGAGCTTCATCGCTAAATAAAATGTATTTATGTAGGCCTCGATTTTGTTGGATCCATTCACAAAATTGATCCCTTAAGCCATAATCACCTTCTTGACGATGTTTGACCTGTTGAACATGGAAATGCTTTAAACCGTTTTTTCTAAGTGTCTTCCAAACGCCCACATGTGATTCTAATCGAAGTTCTTTCGTAATCCGCCTCGTACTAACACCTGGGTTCTCTTCGGCCATATCCAGAACATTCTCTTCATTTTCCACATTTAGACCCGCCGCTCGTTCAGAATCAATCCTTACGCTTGGAAACATTCCTGTTTCTTGAGCATTTGCAAAAACTTTTTGAAACACTTTTCGATTAGGAACTCTTGGATTTGGAAAACGACGTCGGTATTCATCAACAGCCCGTAATGCGCTACCATTACAGAAACCATACACGAATATCATGTCAGCATACTCCCTATGGGTGAATGTGTGAGGCATTACGTATGGAACCTTTTCTCTTTTCGAGTCGAAACGCTCCGAATAAATCAAACTGACAACCATGCTTGTCAATTAAATTAGGCATTGACAAGCAATGAAATATCTACAAACTGGAGTTAGAAATACAAACCTTCTTAATGACTCCAAAACTTTAGAACCGATTATTTCAGAGACGGTTAAGAATCGGATTAAAACATATGGGTTAATTTCTCTTATTTTGATCTTCTGAACATGTTCCCAAAATATTTCCCTTTCCTCCCGAAACACCCTGTATCTAAACCGGCAAATCCCGAGATGAAAATAAATTGAAGAAAAATAACCTAAATGGCGCTTTGAATCATTCAGCGAAATATACACTTTATATGAAATCTCAAAATTTACGTGGCCGCTCCTGAGGCCCTTCGCAATCAATATTTTATTGAGGCAGTCTCGAGGTTCAAAAGAGGTTAGCGCATTATAGCGATGTTGTCATATTGCAACACAGAATTCTAAACGCACGTGTTCAGTTTTTCACAACAAGACGTCTTTGACGCGCGTTATCGCTTCTTTTCCAAACATTTTAGACAAATAAAACCACAATTTTAAGGTACATACTCTCTTACCTTCGATCTTATTTTAAAATAATCCGTTTTATAATTAAATTCCATAAAATAATAAAACACAAAAAGTATGTTTTTCAACAGAACCAACGGTAGATAATATTACACAAATTTGAAATGGCATCACAACATTTATTATTATAAATTATTTCACAACAAAAAAAATCGGGCAATACAACTAACCAAACGTTTAAAATTCGTATACGTCAAGCACGTGGAACCATCGACACGACGTCGTTCCACTCGAAACATACTGACGTATGAAGGGCGCGCCGCCAGTATTCAACCAAGGGCGAGACACGCGGTGTGATCTGACAACACTGTTAGTATACTCTCGTAACCCACATTGTTGCTAAGTGAATCCAGATGGAACGGCGCGTGGGTAAAAAGGGTTTTTACCAAAGATCTTACAAACTCCAGATAGAATTGTTTACATGTGTAGTCGACGTAAGCATTGTAAACGTGCACTCCCCACCTTGCTGTTATGCTTGCAGCATAGCCAGATTGTCCTATTTATCGCTAAGGTATCTGCAAAATCCCAATTAAAAATTTGTTAATTTGACAATTGCAACTGGTTTAAGGTTAATCCGCAATTGCTTTTAAAATAAATTTATTTCCCAATAATTTTAATATAAAAAATATTATTATTATACATAAAAGTTTGAAATAAACCGACTGCACTCTGACAACATCAAGTTAAAAGATAGTACGCTCGACGGCAAACGATCAAACTTTATCAATGGAAGAAGAATGCACTGTTGCTACTCGCTGCTAACCGCTTTTAAGGGAGTGTTTATATACTTGGTTGTTTTTATTTTTTTTTGTGAGTATTGGTGAAAAATCGTCTTTATTATAAACAATGATGGTGCATTCATGTATAGTTTGTAAAAGAGTGGATCATTTAAGCAAGGATTTATCTTTTCTTCGGTAAGTATGGTTATGTTTTAATATGATTGTATTGATATGATTTCTAACTAACCATTGACGTTTAAAAGGTTATGGACCGGTCCGTGGTGCTAGTCCGGGCAAAAAGCAGTCGAGTTGGTTTATTTCTTAATATAAATCTTGCATTTACAAGATTGTCGAGTCTTGTGCGGCCATAAAATACTTCAATAGAAGATGCAATGGTCTTAAATTAAAATTTCACAGGCTAGTAAATATATTTAGAAATTTGATTTTGAGTTTGCATCACCCATTCCGTTTCTCCCTCCTTGCTAATTGGCCACACCCAATGCATGTGAGCAGGTAATAAACTAAAGATAGATGACCAGAGTGCAATTGGATTATTTCACGATTTATTTGATACCTTTAAGTATAATAATATTATTTTAAAGAATCATCCTTTTCACAGTTTATAGTAAAATTATTAGAAATAAACTGATTTTAAGAGCAATTGCGGATTAACCTTAAACCAGTTGTAATTGTCAAATTTACAAATTTTTAATTGGGATTTTGCAAGATGTCTTAGTGATAAATATGACAATCTGGCTAGAAATATACACTTTTATATCTGGAGAGTATCATCCAGTAATGAATACACCAAAAATATTGATGCTAAGCATAAATAGTTAAATCCATCCTTGGATACACTGTATATAAAAACTGGATCAATATTTCTATCTTCCAATATTCGAAACTACACTTTTTGAATAGATAATATAGTTAAACGTAAAGAATCTCAAAGTAAATTATACGCCCTTGTTGGGCTTTTTGCCCAGACTAGCTCCGCTCCGAAACGATGAAGACCGCTCCATAACCTTTTAAACGTTATTGGATTTAACCTTGTAAGATCTTTGATTTAACCAGACTTCAACATTGTTGCCATTAGCGAGACCAACATGTTTTGTCACTCTTCCACCCATTACTGATTTTCAATAACATTTCAAACAATCACAAACTCACTTTCCAACAGATTTATGAATGGAGTGTTGGCCCTGTGGTTTTTACCTTAATATTTAGATATTCGATTTAAAAAAAAGTATGTAGACTTTCTCTAGGACACCCAAGGAGTCACCCATTTAAATATAATAAGTCATTTCCATAACACCCTGTACGTATTATTTTAAAGGGATGCCCAATTACAGTCGGCCAATATTTTGTTTCAGATGCGAATACGCCTTCGACTTTGAGACGCCGGCGGCCTGTCGCGAACTAAACGGCGAAGAAAACGACGGCGAAATGCACGACGAGCTGTAATTGGAAAAATGAAACGTGAAAGCTCGGCGTTTCGTAAAAGGTTTTTGTGTTGACGTGGTTTTCCGTGTCGCGTAACCATATTTTTTAAGGTGTACATTTTTTTTCTTCTGTTTATTATGCAACTAGTGGCGAAAACGAACCATCGATGATTTAACTTCTGGAATTGAAAGTAATTAATTCGGTCCAGCTCCCCTTGGGAATTATCTCGGGACGCCTATTCGTGATTTAGGAGACCAGTCATATCGAGAGAGGTGCCTATTCCTTTCCTCTTTCTCTGCATTCCTTAGGGGAAAGTAATAGTCACTTCTCTCGATATGACTGGTCTCCTAAGTCACGAATAGGCGTCATACATTTTCTTCGAAATAAAATTAGTGGCCGTTACTACAATACACCGTTGTATACAGGGTGTCCCATGACTTATAGGCCATAGGGCAACAGGAGATGTGGCTAGTTCTACGGATTGAATTTTCGAGGGAAGCGATCGACTCACGACGAGCATCCCGCGCGCACTTGCAACGTTTCGTTGCCGCACTATTTCGTCTCGGGTTTGTTCGTTTGTTGTAATAATTGAACGAGTTACGATCGCCCGACCGAATAATCGAGCGATAAAGCTGGCAAGTGCGCGAAGGGTTTGATTATTTGCGATTTTCTTTCGCGTTAAGACAAAAACCTTCGAAGCGAATGCGAAGGATTGATGTTGTAATGGTGTTTTATTCGTACTTGTACATTGTTTTGAGTATTTTAGCCGGTCTTTTTTTTTATTAATTTCTACATACGCAAGAAGACGGCGGCATTGTGATTACCGTGGGACTATTTTAGGAAAATATTGTTACATTTTTGAACTTGTTTATTAAAGACATTTTTAAAACTACTATACAGGGTGTTTTATTTATTTTAATGTTGTCTTCAAGACCGAAAATACGCGTCGATATACCGGCATACGATTATAATTTGCGAAATCTACAGGGTGTTATGGAAATGACGTATTATATTAAAACCGGCAATTCCTGAGATGAAAGCAAATTGAAGAAAAATAACCAAAAATGGCGCTTTAATTTAATATGCCCCGTACCGGGTGTCCCACTAAGAATGGCTCTCGGCCGTATCTCTGAAAGTGTTAGTCGTATGGCTTGCGGAAAAATTTTTTAATATGAAAAGTGATCATAAGAAATTGCTGGAAATTATTTTCAAGTTTCTCAGTCGAGCTTAGTTTTTTCAAAAGTTGCCGCGTTAAGGTATATTGAAAATAGCATTTTCGTATACTTTAAGGTTTTATGAAGAAAATTTACTTATAACATATTTTTGTCACTTTTAAAATAAAGTGGTGGGGGAAGGTTGAACATTATTTTAAATAAATGCCTACAGAATTTAGTGAACTTTGTTTTGTTAAAAAGAGGTTCCATTACTCTATACTTTACTGTATAAACTATGACAATATGACTTTTAAAGTAGGCGCTAGAGGGAGCTATTTTACAACTTAACAAACATTGCGCATTTTTTCAAAAATTTTAAATACAACAGTATATTTAATTTTACTTCATCACAAAGATCAATAAAAGCCTAAAGAACTGGCGAAAACCACAACTTGATATCTTTTTTCAAACCGGAGATATTAACAAGAACAAAAATAAACACGGAAAAATATGATTATATTTAAGTTTCAACGGTACAGGTTTTTTTCAAAAGTCAAATAAAAACTTTGACGTGAAAGCACCTAATTTTAAATTAGATTTTGTTTTTCCAAGGCCTATTTGACTTTTGAAAAAACCTGTACCGTTGAAACTTAAATATAATCATATTTTTCCGTGTTTATTTTTGTTCTTGTTAATATCTCCGGTTTGAAAAAAGATATCAAGTTGTGGTTTTCGCCAGTTCTTTAGGCTTTTATTGATCTTTGTGATGAAGTAAAATTAAATATACTGTTGTATTTAAAATTTTTGAAAAAATGCGCAATGTTTGTTAAGTTGTAAAATAGCTCCCTCTAGCGCCTACTTTAAAAGTCATATTGTCATAGTTTATACAGTAAAGTATAGACTAAGGGAACCTCTTTTTAACAAAACAAAATTCACTAAATTCTGTTGAGCCAACCCGGAGTTGTAGGCATTTATTTAAAATAATGTTCAACCTTCCCCCATCACTTTATTTTAAAAGTGACAAAAATATGTTATAAGTAAATTTTCTTCATAAAACCTTAAAGTATACGAAAATGCTATTTTCAATATACCTTAACGCGGTAACTTTTGAAAAAACTGAGCTTTACGGATTTACCGTTACGGTTGCGCCCTCTAGCGCTCGACTGAGAAACTTGAAAATAATTTTCAGCAATTTCTTATGATCACTTTTCATATTAAAAAAATTTTCCGCAAGCCATACGACTAACACTTTCAGAGATACGGCCGAGAGCCATTCTTAGTGGGACACCCGGTACATGACCTTATGTCAAACTAAACCACGTGGTGCCCCTGCCAGGAAGGTAAACACAGCAACGTATGCCAATGAATCTTGACCAGTGTTGTCATATCTTCAGGGTAAACTCTTTGGAACGTCAATAACCGTTTGACAGATTTCAAGTTGTTCATTTTTCAGGGTACATTATTATAAACTTTTTTGCCCCGAAAGTGCCTCTTTTCATGCATGTTCACTTCACCGAAAGTGGCGTTTTCCAAGAGAGCGGGCGGGAAAGTATCGAAACGGGCGGGAAAGATTTTTCCCGCCTGCTTCGAGTCACCATGTGCTCATAAATAAATAAAACCAGAATTGTCGGTGCGGGATTTGAACCCGCGACCCTCGGATCGCCAGGCGGACACTCTACCCACCGAGCCATACTACAAGCGATAATAAATAGCGGATTATATGTGAATTAAATTGGCAGTTAATTTTTCAAAGATGTTGTAGAAAAATGTCTGAAGAATTTCTTTATTTATATGGCCTCAAAGACTCGGGCACTTGTAAAAAAATATATAAAACCAGAGATGCCGAGTGCGGGATTTGAACCTGCGACTCTCAGATCACAAGGCGTACGCTACACCACTAGGCCACCGAGCCTATTTGTCAAAAATAATAAACAGATATTTACATTCTCCATGCGCGAGTGTTTTCATTTCATGTAGACAGGAACACTGTCTGAAGAATGAAGAATTTCTTCATTTATTTGGCATCAAAGCTTCGGAGCACTTGTAAAAAAAATACGGTACATATCTCGGGCCGTCGGAGGGTTTTCCGGACTCTCTCATCTCCGCATCTCGTCCGTAAAAGCCTCTTTCGGGCCCTTGATACGTAATGTATTATTACGTTCAGTTCGCTGGGAAACAATCTCCGATTTATAAACTTGAAATGACTCGAACGAACCGCCGCGGAGTTTTTAAATGGTCAGGTATGTTCTCATTTGTTCAATTCGAACGACACCCGTCAGATCTGGGCAACTTAAAAGTTTATAAATGGCACTTACCCTTTAAAAAAAAAATGCAAGTTTATTTACCTTTTCGGACTTATTTAAAACCAACTTAATTTATAAAAAACACCAAGTACTCACATCACAAAATCACATTAGTTTTCGCGTCACACATCTAAGTACCGTTCAATCTGAATTAATATTTTAAAGTGCTACTGCGTAGACAAAAATACGCCCTTATTGTCTGGGAAATAATGTATTTAACATCTAAAAATTTTAAAAATAAATTACACGTTGGTTCTGTAGATCGATATCGGCCGGCTTCTTTAAACAGCTGATTTTGGACAATCGGGCTAATATTTAAAAATACAGCGTTGCCACTTTCGATGTTTTATAAGCGACTATCATAAATTGCCGAATTTCCTTCTATAATATTACTTTCCTGTATAATTATAGTCTCGGAAATGGCAACCGCGCTACTACCAGTTTTCGGAGGAAGAACGCATCTTGAAGTTTGGACTGGCCCATTATTATTTGAAAGGGTGCATTCTATATTTTACCTAATGAATTCCTACGATTGTAAGAGTAGGATTTTTCCACATAATCATTATATAGTTTTGTCCTGGCCGCTGCATGGGTCGTCGCAATTTTTTATTCTTCATACCATTGTTCATAATTTTCTTTGCTAAACAAATTATGTGTTTGCATTTGTAATTTTATTTTGTGACTTACCTCTAAATGCGTTTGTAGTTCCACAGAGTCTCTTTTCAAACGCAAAGATAAATAAATCTCGGTTAATAAATAGTTATTATAATTTTATTCCTAACTCTCGTTAGCAATACAACAATAGTAAATATTTAATAACTGTAAAAACATTATTTTATCTCTTCGCGTTCCCTTCAGCATTGTCCCATGTTAAAATATTATTAATATTACAACTATTTCAAATCTGTACTTTGCAGTTGGCCTCATTTCGACTATATCAGACCGCTGTATACATCGCCGCTCTTTTTTCGCTTATCGCAGCTCCGATATAAAAGCACCCTTACGTCACTTGTAATTGCATGATGATTTACTTAAAATAAAAAAATTTAATCAAGAACCTTTAACATCTTATTTGATCTAAATCAAATAAATATTTAAACCGCGCTTTCCGCGTCCTCCGTTTTACTGTAAAAGACGGAAACATTTATTCGCGCAAATGAAAGAGACACCAAATGAATCCAGGACGTATCTCGTGCCAGTGCGCTCTGTAAATTATCGATTTTCATCCCCCGGTCGACTCTGGACCTTTACATCATCCGTGTCGGCAAATAAATCGAAACGAAAATCCGTAGAATGAAAATCGCAAGCGTTTATAATGTGATAAAAGATGTTCGCTACCGATAAGAAACGTTAAAATCGTAAGAAAAATAAGAATATGACAGTTCACGGACCGCAAAGCCCTCGGCTCTCTGGCTTGTCCAGAATCAAAGTGAACTTATTGCTATTGTGTTTTTGCAAGAGCGGGCTGGAACAGAAATAGCGTAAGTAGACCTGTTAAAAATGCACGACGTTTTTTTTTACGGGACAATTATAAATTGCAGACAAAATTCCCACCAAACTAATCACAGAACGTCTCAAGATGATGCTGGGCCGTAAGCAGAGCCTTAAAGGTGAACCCGTATTGGCTGACTATGGCCCCGACGAAGCTTTCAACGAAAGTGCTGATACTGAATGGGTGAACAAGGTATTATATTTTTTTTTGCATGTGCCCCGAAAGTGCCTCTTTTCATGTATGTTCTCTTCACCGAAAGTGGCGTTTTCCAAGAGAGCGGGCGAGAAAGTATCGAGGCGGGCGGGAAAGATTTTTCCCACCCGCTTCGAGTCACCATGTGCTCATAAATAAATAAAACCAGAATTGTCGGTGCGGGATTTGAACCCGCGACCCTCAGATCGCCAGGGGCGGACACTCTACCCACAGAGCCATACTACAAGCGATAATAAATAGCGGATTATATACAAATTAAATTGGCAGTTAATTTTTCAAAGATGTTTTAGAAACATGTCTGAAGAATTTCTTTATTTATATGACCAGAGATGCCGATTGCGGGATTTGAACCCGCGACACTCAGATCACAAGGAGTACGCTATACCACTAGGCCTATTTGTCAAAAATAATAAATAGATTCTCCATGCGCGAGCGTTTTCATGTCATGTAGACAGGAAAACTGTCTGAAGAATTTCTTTATTTATTTGGCATCAAAGCTTCGGAGCACTTGTAAAAACAATACGGTACATATCTCGGGCCGTCGGAGGCTTTTCGGCTCTTAATACGTAATGTACTATTGTAACACTTGCGTGGCAAAGACGACCTTCTTCTTTCATCAATCCCCGAGTGTGTTTTTCTTGAACTGCATCAACCACCGTATAATCAAGATTTGTCTCCGTCCGACGTCTTTTCATTTAGAAATTATAAACAGCATTTTCTGACAATAACGAACATTATACAGTCGGGGAATTTTGAGCACCTACGACTTGTTATTTTAGTTGTACCAGTTAATACAAACAGGTTAAAGAGGTAGGTATGCTAATTTGCACCACTGGTGTCACAAAATCTACCTTTTTCATCCTTCAAACCGCGTGTGTCTTTTTCTTAAACTTTTCTTTGGAAATTAAATACAAATCCAGTGAATTAAACGGAAATGGCAACATTAAAATTGGTGTTGTGATCGCTCGAGCGATCACTCGATTATTGAAATAACCGACATCGCTCGATTATTAAAAAAACCGCTCGAGTTATCTATTCAGGCGAAAACCGTCGCTCGTCACTTATTATCTTTCACTCGATTTTTTTGGCGGCTACTACAATTTTTTAGCTAAACCTGTGCCCACCCGTAGTTACGTGCCTGCTAAATACCTTACCTGATCACATGTAAACGGCTAGGCTGCCGGTGGAGCAGTCGGTGACGTCATCGCTTGGTGAATTGGAATTTCAAGCGATTCACTCGATTATTAAAATCGCTCGAGTATCAAGTACTCGATTATTAAAATCATCGGTTTTTTCCCAACACTAATTAAAATATTGATATGTCATTATTGACGTTTATATTTTGTGTTTCCTGTGGTCCATAAATTTTTCTAAAAGAAAGTACTTTACTAAGTCGAATTTTATCATCAAAATCAGTTTTAATATGAGTTCTATTAGTTATTTATTCATATGATAGTATAACTATTATCTGGTATTTATTTAAAAACCTTTTTAGAGATGGGTGAGACGGGTGATGAGAACATGCGCTCTCTTGAGCTTGGCCTCGGTCTGCAGCAATACTCCGAAAACATTTGTTATTTTTCCTTTCATGCAGAAGGCAACCTTCTGTACCGATTCCGCGGTGACTATACTTTTCACGTCAGAGATGATTGCCAAAATGCACATTCGAGGAATTTTAAAGGTAGATGTATTTCGAATTTTGAATCTGGAATCCGGGACTCATGCATGAACCGTGCGTGTCTCGTCGCACCATTGAGTCAAGCATGTAAAAAATCAATATACAGTGAGTCCCAGAAGAAATGTCTAAATTCATTTAAAATTCAGCGGTAAGTTTTTTCAAAAAACGCTCGTACCCGTCGATTTTGATTTTTTAATTTTTTTTTTGTGGTAATTGCATGTATACAGGGTAGCTCAAAAATAAGTTACGACTATCAACTTCATTTTTTCAAATGAAAACATATATTTTTTATTTCATTTTTGAATTTTGCATTGAATTCTAAGCATGTTTCATGTACCATGTCCTATACATAAACTCAACAGTTATTTAAAAAATTAGGATTGAACATATCTATAAGTAAGACCTGTTTATTAAAAAAAAAACACAACAAAATCAAATTAAATGTTGAAAATGTGCGCCATTTACGGCTTGACAATATCCAAGACGATCAATAAACTCTCTTTGCACGTTTCCAACCATTTCCTGAGTTATAACACGCACTTCTCTTCGGATCCTTTCTTTCAACTCCTGCATATTGTTTGGCCTGTTAATAAATACTTTTGATTTGAGGTAACCCCACAAAAAATAGTCCAGCGGAGTTAGGTCTGGCGACCTAGCAGTCCATTCGATAGGTCCTCTCCTTCCAATCCACCGATTGGGAAAGGTTTCATCCAAAAATGTGTGCACAGTGGCCGCATAGTGCGGAGGAGCACCATCTTGTTGGAATATCAGTTCTTCGTCAGGGGAGTCTGGATCCAATGGATTCGGAAATAAAGCCACTATTGCTGGAATTAATTCTAGTTGGAGAAATTCGAGATATACTTGTCCAGTTAAAGACTGTTCAAAGAAAAATGGACCAATTACTCTTTCGCGTACGATTCCACACCAAACATTTATTTTCTTAGGGTACTGGCTGTGAACCTCTATCATCCAATGCGGATTTTCTGTTGCCCAATATCGACAATTTTGTCTGTTCACATTACCATTCAAATAGAACGTAGCTTCATCCGAAAAAATAATATTTTTTACTAAATTATTATCTGGATTGCACATATTTTGTATGCGTCCGCAAAACTCACTTCGCCTATCGAAATCATCTTCAAACAACTCATGCACTGGAATAACTTTGTATGGGTGATATTTGTGCTTTTGAGCTACTCGGTGAACAATAGATTTCGGCATGTGTAAATCGACTCCAATGTGCGATAGGGGAGTACATGGATTTTCTTCCAAGGAAAGCAAAACGTCAAGTTGTTCATTTTCATCTCGAGTAGGACGACCAGATTTAGGCAAATCTCTAACATGACCGAATTCTCTAAACTTAGCCTCTATTCTACTCACCATCTTTTGACATATGGGAGGACGATCAGGATGGATTTCATTAAATAATTGGGCTGTTTCTATTTGAGTACGTGTTTTATCACCAAACCCAACCATGCATAGAATTTCAATTTTTTCCCGTTCCGTCAACTTCACCATTATTGTGAAAACCGCAACTTTGAAACTACGCTTGACAATAATTATACTTATTTGAAATAAAATTGTCATACAGTTTCTATGGAAATAAACGGTGACAGTGAGACAGTACACTCTTACTTATTATGGAGCCCAAAATGTCATATTGCCAGAAGATTTGATAGATCGTTGGATTCCCTAAATGATATGTTCAATCCTAATTTTTTCAATAACTGTTGAGTTTATGTATAGGACATGGTACATGAAACATGCTTAGAATTCAATGCAAAATTCAAAAATGAAATAAAAAATATATGTTTTCATTTGAAAAAATGAAGTTGATGGTCGTAACTTACTTTTGAGCTACCCTGTATACATGAAATTACCACAAAAAAAAAATCAAAATCGACGGGTACGAGCGTTTTTTGAAAAAACTTACCGCTGAATTTTAAATGAATTTAGACATTTCTTCTGGGACTCACTGTATAATTCTTTTAGGGGGATAAAGCATACTTGAAAGACCACTGGTGCCAGTTCGATGCGAGTATGGTATTTTTTCTATGGATGTCAGTCAGTTTACAAATATTTGAGATACTGGGCATAGTGCCCATATACTCGTATCTCTCGATATTAAGAGCCCCTCGCCCGCTAATAATGATACGCTTCCTGAGGGTATTTTTAAAGTTCTCGATGCCCAAATCACGCATCAATCAAATTTTCAAGTAAGTGCTCGCAATAATATGATAAGGCTGTTCAAGTTAAGGTTCCTCTAATTCCAATGAAATTATATTATTGGTCCCCCAATTGTATTCTTAAGTCGAATATCATATACAAATTGTGCAAGTACACAAAGGTTCGGTTTCTCAACTGAAATACCTCTTTTAGGCGTTCCAGTCAACAGATATACAACGTAACTCTGTTCTTTCTCTTCTTTATGTCACTCTATGGTCTTTTAGGGGTGCAGTTTTTCGGAGAACTAAAAAACCACTGCGTGACTAATACCACCAAGGAACCAAAGTAAGTGATTTTTTTTTCAATTTTAGTACGTGTTCTCTGGTATTTTTTTACAACAAAAATGGTACGCCACTGATATTTTTTATGTGTGCATATTTGCTGATTAGTCTAGCCAATTCTACATGAAGATAATCTCCATGGTTTTGCTCGTCAGACCAGCCTGCTGAATTTTTTATTGTGTCAATTGTGACTCCTGAACGACAAGCTGCCCAAGTTGCTGCGTGTCTTGTACTGTTAGTCGAATTCATATTTTAGGGATGTGACCATAAATAATCTCGCTATCCCCGATACCTTCTGCTCTTTGGACCCCAGATCGGGATACCAATGTCCCGAAGGTATGAAATGTATGAAAATGGAAGGCGTATCCAGATACATTATCGGATTTAACGGATTCGATGAATTCGGTATGTATCTCAATTCCTAACGAAAAACATCTAACAAAAACAGTAACGTTGTATTTTAGTTACCAGCTTCTTCACAGTATATCAGGCGGCATCGCAAGAAGGTTGGGTGTTTATAATGTACAGGGCCATCGATTCGCTACCTCCGTGGATGGCCGTTTCGTATTTCAGTACGCTTATCTTCTTCCTGGCCTGGCTCGTGAAGAACGTGTTCATCGCCGTCATCACCGAGACTTTTAACGAGATCAGAGTGCAGTTCCAACAAATGTGGGGTATTAGAGGGCAAATAAGTAAATGTTCAGCTTCACAGGTACGTCTATATTGAATGTGAACTGTCATTATGGTTAGCGTTCTTTGCGTACCTTTAACAATTGTCCCTAAAAATCAATCTTTTTAGATATTGATCGGAGATGATCGCGGATGGAAACTGGTAACCCTCGACGACAACAAGCACGGCGGCGTGGCCCCGGAGGTATGTCAAAAAATCCTCCAGAGTCCCTATTTCCGCAGCTTGGTCATGGGAGTGATTTTAGCCAATGCCATTGTCACCGCCTCGATGAGTTTCAAGCACGACAAACGACCGCGCCAGGTGTTTTACGAAAAATACTACTTTTTGGAATTCGGCTTCACGATATTGCTGAATTGCGAGGTGACGTTTAAAATATGGTGTCTTGGATGGCGGGGCTACTGGAAACATTCCATACATAAATTTGAGCTGTTGTGCGCCATCGGGACTACCATTCATATTATTCCGGGTGAGCAAATAAAGAGTACACACACACACACACACAAATAATATCACAAAGACACACACACCAACAGCATGTTTCTCATTTCCCTGGGTGACCGTTTCATTGTTTTCCCTTAGGTTGTTACATGACTGGCTTCACCTTCTTCCAAGTACTCCGCGTGGTCAGACTGATCAAAGCGTCTCCTCTGCTGGAAGATTTCGTGTACAAAATTTTCGGCCCTGGCAAGAAATTGGGGAGTTTGATCATTTTTACCATGTGCTTGTTGATTATATCGTCTAGCGTGTCGATGCAACTGTTCTGTTTCCTGGATTTTACTAAGTTCGAAACCTTCGCCGAAGCCTTTATGTCTATGTTCCAAATATTGACCCAGGAGGCGTGGGTCGAGGTTATGGACGAGACCATGTTTCGGACGCCTTCTATGATCGCTCCTTTGGTAGCGTTTTATTTTATCATGTACCACTTATTCGTCACATTGGTAAGTTGTTTTATTTGCACAGGGTTTGTTCGGGTAACGCCTTTAACATTAATTACATTATTTCAGATTGTGTTAAGTTTGTTCGTAGCCGTAATTCTTGACAATTTGGAGTTGGACGAAGACATTAAGAAGCTGAAACAGTTGAAGTACAGAGAGCAAAGCGCAGAAATTAAAGAAACCCTTCCTTTTAGACTCAGAATTTTTGAAAAATTTCCCGATAGCCCCTTGATGGTGACCCTGCATAAGGTCCCGTCAGACTTCAATCTTCCAAAGGTAAAAATGCGATTTAATTCACACTTTACTAATAACTGTGAGAAAATTGTTTAGGTTAGAGAAAGCTTCATGCGACAGTTTGTCTACGAGACTGAAGACGAAGAAAACGCCGAAACCGGCATCAAAAGGCTGACGGCAGAAGAAATGTTCGACTCTAAAATAGTCTACAGGAAACAGCGGCCGTTGCATATTTTGAACAGGTTGCCCAAAGTAAGGAGCGTGAACATCAAGTTGAAGAAAACCACAGTATCGCACATTATTTGGTAAGTAGCGAAGCAACAAGCTAAGCTCGATCCGTTTGCCATAGCTCCTCGTCTTTTTCAGTGACTCAAACAACCAGAGACTGATGTTAGGCGACTCGTCAATTATACCAGTGCCCGGCAGCAAGGGTCCATTGAAACCACAAGGGACAGTCAACAGTGTGAAACAGTTACGTATTGACCATAAGAAGTGAGTGATTTGACATATTGGCATTCAAAATTTAGTTGGTCTAATTTGATTGGCATGCAAAATTTTGCGGGAGGATTGTTTGTAGAGTTATTCGAATTTTATTCAGTATTCCCATTGAGTTAGATATTAATTTTGATACGGAACAAATGGGATCACCGCGAGCGAATCGGCGGGTACAAATATTTTTCTCGTAATTGTACACTCATTTTACGTAGACATGGCAAATTTGAGCCATATCGGTTGAATAATTTAGGAGCTATCCTAGGGAGAGACATACAAAACATCATTTAATTCCGTTTTTGATGGATTTTAATTTTGATACGGAACAAATGGGATCACCGCGAGCGAATCGGCGGGTACAAATATTTTTTTCGTAATTGTACACTCATTTTACATAGACATGGCAAATTTGAGCCATATCGGTTGAATAATTTAGGAACTATCCTAGGGAGAGACATACAAAACATCATTTAATTCCGTTTTTGATGGATTTTAATTTTGAAACGGAACAAATGGGATCACCGCGAGCGAATCGGCGGGTATAAATATTTTTATCGTAATTGTACACTCATTTTACATAGACATGGCAAATTTGAGCCAAACCGGTTGAATAATTTAGGAACTATCCTAGGGAGAGACGTACAAAACATCATTTAATTCCGTTTTTGATGGATTTTAATTTTGAAACGGAACAAATGGGATCACCGCGAGCGAATCGGCGGGTACAAATATTTTTCTCGTAATTGTACACTCATTTTACATAGACATGGCAAATTTGAGCCATATCGGTTGAATAATTTAGGAGCTATCCTAGGGAGAGACATACAAAACATCATTTAATTCCGTTTTTGATGGATTTTAATTTTGATACGGAACAAATGGGATCACCGCGAGCGAATCGGCGGGTACAAATATGTTTTTCGTAATTGTACACTCATTTTACATAGACATGGCAAATTTGAGCCAAATTGGTTGAATAATTTAGGATCTATCCTAGGGAGAGACCTACAAAACATCCTTTATTTCACTTTTTGATGGATTTTAATTTTGATACGGAACAAATGGGATCACCGCGAGCGAATCGGCGGGTACAAATATTTTTCTCGTAATTGTACACTCATTTTTCATATACATGGCAAATTTGAGCCATATCGGTTGAATAATTTAGGAACTATCCTAGGGAGAGACATACAAAACATCATTTAATTCCGTTTTTGATGGATTTTAATTTTGATACGGAACAAATGGGATCACCGCGAGCGAATCGGCGGGTACAAATATTTTTGTCGTAATTGTACACTCATTTTACATAGACATGGTAAATTTGAGCCATATCGGTTGAATAATTTAGGAACTATTCTAGGGAGAGACATACAAAACATCATTTAATTCCGTTTTTGATGGATTTTAATTTTGATGCGGAACAAATGGGATCACCGCGAGCGAATCGGCGGGTACAAATATTTTTCTCGTAATTGTACACTCATTTTACATAGACATGGCAAATTTGAGCCTTATCGGTTGAATAATTTAGGAACTATCCTAGGGAGAGACATAGAAAACATCATTTAATTCCGTTTTTGATGGATTTTAAATTTGATACGGAACAAATGGGATCACCGCGAGCGAATCGGCGGGTACAAATATTTTTTTCGTAATTGTACACTCATTTTACATAGACATGGCAAATTTGAGCCTTATCGGTTGAATAATTTAGGAACTATCCTAGGGAGAGACATACAAAACATCATTTAATTCCGTTTTTGATGGATTTTAAATTTGATACGGAACAAATGGGATCACCGCGAGCGAATCGGCGGGTACAAATATTTTTTTCGTAATTGTACACTCATTTTACATAGACATGGCAAATTTGAGCCAAATTGGTTGAATAATTTAGGATCTATCCTAGGGAGAGACCTACAAAACATCCTTTATTTCACTTTTTGATGGATTTTAATTTTGATACGGAACAAATGGGATCACCGCGAGCGAATCGGCGGGTACAAATATTTTTCTCGTAATTGTACACTCATTTTTCATATACATGGCAAATTTGAGCCATATCGGTTGAATAATTTAGGAACTATCCTAGGGAGAGACATACAAAACATCATTTAATTCCGTTTTTGATGGATTTTAATTTTGATACGGAACAAATGGGATCACCGCGAGCGAATCGGCGGGTACAAATATTTTTGTCGTAATTGTACACTCATTTTACATAGACATGGTAAATTTGAGCCATATCGGTTGAATAATTTAGGAACTATTCTAGGGAGAGACATACAAAACATCATTTAATTCCGTTTTTGATGGATTTTAATTTTGATGCGGAACAAATGGGATCACCGCGAGCGAATCGGCGGGTACAAATATTTTTCTCGTAATTGTACACCCATTTTACATAGACATGGCAAATTTGAGCCATATCGGTTGAATAATTTAGGAACTATCCTAGGGAGAGACATACAAAACATCATTTAATTCCGTTTTTGATGGATTTTACCATGTCTATGTAAAATGAGTGTGCAATTACGGGATAAATATTTGTACCCGCCGATTCGCCCGCCGTGATCCCATTTGTTCCGTATAAGAATTAAAACCCATCAAAAAGTGAAATAACGGATGTTTTGAATGCATCTCCCCACGATAATTCCTAAATTATTCAACCGATTTGGCTCAAACTTGGCATGCCTACGTAAAATGAGTGTCTACTACTTTCCCTGCATCCATTATTTATTAGAATCAGTCTGATAACCCCGTATTACATATTTCAAGCGTCTTTTGTTTTGTCTTTAGATTTGGCTCCAGATCCATACGAAGATCGGTTAGATCTGGATCTATCAAGTTGAAGCAAACATATGAGCATCTTATGGAAAACGGAGACATCGGCGTTAATCGGGTGACGTCGAATAGAGCCCGACCACACGATTTAGACATCAAGCTTTTGCAAGCTAAGCGACAACAAGCGGAAATGAGAAGGTACTAATTGATAGTTTTTGTCTCTTTCTTTTCTTTGTGATTTTTTGCTTCATTTAATATTTGTTGTCATAGAAATCAGAGGGAAGAAGACCTGAGGGAGAACCACCCTTTTTTCGATACTCCCCTATTTGCAGTTCCCAGGGAGAGCCGATTTCGGAAATTTTGCCAATTAATAGTGTATGCACGATATGACGCCAGACTGAAAGATCCATTGACTGGCAAGGAAAGAAAAGTACAATACAAAACGATGCAGTGAGTAAACATGACCTTTTCTAACGAGTGCCTCCATTAAAAGACTTACTTTTCTCTACTTCATATTTATTTGTTATTTTAGCAACTTTTTGGGCCTGGTAACCTACTTGGATTGGGTAATGATAGCTATGACCACCCTATCATGTCTATCCATGATGTTTGAAACCCCACATTATCGAGTAATGGAGAATCCCAGCCTCCAAGTGGCCGAATACGGATTTGTTATTTTCATGAGCATGGAATTAGCATTAAAAATACTGGCAGATGGACTATTTTTTACTCCCAAAGCGTACGTCAAAGATGTTGCCGCCCTTTTGGATGTTTTTATATACATAGTAAGATTATGCTGACAATAGAAAGAGACTAAGCATTTTATTATTTCGAATCCAAAGTAAACTAACAACATATTACCTTCAAACTGACTATGGCAAAAATTTTAAATATAAACAACTTTCTAGGTCAGTCTGACATTTTTATGTTGGATGCCCAAAAACGTCCCGCCCAATTCGGGCGCCCAACTGTTAATGATTCTACGTTGTTTACGACCTTTGAGGATATTCACCCTTGTACCTCACATGAGCAAAGTCGTCTACGAGTTGTGCAGGGGGTTTAAAGAAATCTTGTTGGTATCCACGTTGTTGATATTGCTGATATTTATATTCGCGAGTTATGGTGTACAGTTATACGGTAAGAATTTTACTTGGTTCGAGTTATCGGAACACCCTGTATACATAAACGACGTCTATTATAGGCGGGAGATTGGCGCGATGCAACGATCCTAATATCACCAGGAGGGAGGATTGCCACGGTATATTTTGGCGAAGAGTTTTCGTTACCAAAATGAAAGTTCAACCGGGTGAGAACGAGACTTATCCTCAAATACTGGTGCCTCGGGTTTGGTAAGCCACACGTCATAGGGCCACATGGGAATACCAAAATATATATTCATTTTAACTTTTTAGGGCTAATCCTAGAAGATTTAATTTTGATAATATCGGGGATGCTATGTTGACTCTATTCGAGGTACTATCTTTCAAGGGATGGTTGGATGTTAGAGATATTTTGATCAAGTCCCTTGGACCGGTGAGTGGTTCCTCTACGAACTAAAAAACTATGTTTTAAAGCAGTGCTGCAGCAATGGCCCCAGGACCAATCCCTGGGGCACACCCACCAGGTGCTGTTACGCGTTTTTTTGAATTAGAATTACATACATACAGGGTGTTTCGGGAGGAAAGGGAAATATTTTGGGAACATGTTCAGAAGGTCAAAATAAGGGAAATTAACCCATATATGTTTTAATCCGATTCTTAACCGTCTCTGAAATAATCGGTTCTAAAGTTTTTCTTGAAAAGTTTTGTATTTCTAACTCCAGTTTGTAGATATTTCATTGCTTGTCAATACCTAATTTAATTGACAAGCATGGTTGTCAGTTTGATTTATTCTGAGCGTTTCGACTCGAAAAGAGAAAAGGTTCCATACGTAATGCCTCACACATTCACCCATAGGGAGTATGCTGACATGATATTCGTGTATGGTTTCTGTAATGGTAGCGCATTACGGGCTGTTGATGAATACCGACGTCGTTTTCCAAATCGAAGAGTTCCTAATCGAAAAGTGTTTCAAAAAGTTTTTGCAAATGCTCAGGAAACAGGAATGTTTCAAAGCGTAAAAATTGATTCTGAACGAGCGGCGGGTCTAAATGTGGAAAATGAAGAGAATGTTCTGTATATGGCTGAAGAGAACCCAGGTGTTAGTACGAGGCGGATTGCGAAAAAACTTCGATTAGAATCACATGTGGGCGTTTGGAAGACACTTAAAAAAAACAGTTTAAAGCCTTTCCATGTTCAACCGATCCAACATCTTCCAGAAGGTGATTATGGCTTAAGGGTTCAATTTTGTGAATGGATCCAACAAAATCGAGGCCTACATAAATACATTTTATTTAGCGATGAAGCTCAGTTCACCCGCGATGGAATCAATAACTGTCACAATGAACATCGGTGGTCAGATGAAAATCTTCATGCCACGTTTGAACGAAACTTTCAACATCGATTCTGTATTAATGTATGGTGTGGAATGCTCAACGACCAGTTGTTTGGTCCTTTTGTATTGAATGAGCGTCTTACTGGAGATGGATATTTACGGTTTTTGGAAGACCATTTAACACACATGTTGGATGATGTTCCGCTAATTGTTCGACACCGAATGTTCTTTCAGCACGATGGAGCCCCACCTCATTTTAGTCGCCGGGTGCGTAATTTCTTGAATAATCGTTTTCCTGATCGTTGGATTGGCAGAGGAGGACCTCAAGCTTGGCCACCGAGGTCACCAGACCTAAACCCACTTGATTATTGCCTCTGGGGGTGGATGAAATCACTCGTATACGAAACACGAGTAGAAACCGTGGAAGGACTCCACAATCAAATTTTTAATGCTGCAAATATCATTATAAACAATCCCCAAGCAATTCAACGCGCAACACGAGCGATTAACAAACGTGGTGCAGCTTGTATTGAAGTTGGTGGGGGTATTTTCGAAAACATTCTATATTAGTGGAATTTTGTTGTTTTACTAGTATCTATTGGTGTTGCTTTTGAAATAAAAAATAGTTACAAAAAAACTTCAGAACCGATTATTTCAGAGACGGTTAAGAATCGGATTAAAACATATGGGTTAATTTCTCTTATTTTGACCTTCTGAACATGTTCCCAAAATATTTCCCTTTCCTCCCGAAACACCCTATATATGCATATCCTATCTATACTACTGTGGGAGTACCACAGGGATCGGTATTGGGGACATTTCACTGTAATGTCATCATTTCTTATCAGAATATTCCGCTTTGGGAATAAAACTGTTAATACCACTAATGGCAATATGGGTTATCGATTATTTTTATTCAAGGTTCACGCAATCTACATCCACATCTACATTTTCTTGGGCTGCATGATCGGCCTCACTCTGTTCGTCGGCGTGGTGATCGCGAACTACTCGGAAAACAAAGGAACCGCGCTGCTAACGGTCGATCAGAGGAGGTGGTGCGACTTAAAGAAAAGGCTGAAGATCGCCCAGCCTCTACACTTGCCTCCCAGACCGGACGGAAGGCAATTCAGGGCTTTTATTTACGATATCACGCAAAATTTGAAATTTAAAAGGAGCATAGCTATATTGGTTTTGATCAATTCGGCGCTTCTCAGCGTGACGGTAAGCAAAGTTTTTTTTATAAGCAAAAATTCTGGTCAATTCTACATGACGAGTTTGACGAGCATATATACAATTAGTGCAACAAAGCTCAATATCTCTTTTACCGCTAGGGATAGCGGAAAACTTTTTTCACGAAAGTTATTAAGCGTTAAGAGGTGCAGATTTTAAAATTATTTTCGACTATACAGGGTGCTCCAAAAGGGCGGTGTGATAAAAATTTCATATTTTTTAAATGGGACACTATGTATATTTTTACATATTTGAATTCACCATAAAATTCTGTACATAGCACCGTAACTATTTGTACACAGTTTTGCAACGTTGCCAAATAGATTGGAAAATTCCTAAAATTTGTGCAAAAACATGGTTCAATGAAATGTGTAATATTTCTTAACTTATAATAATTTGAAATAAAATATTTTTATGTCGGAAAGAGGAATGTTGACAGAAGTCCCCTATGATAACACATATCAGTATTTTTATACAGGGTATTTTCTATGGATATGCCAACATTACGAACTTGAAACCTGAGTTTCGTAAGTTTTTTAAATGAAACACTCTGTATATGATTACTTTATCTTGTAGATAATTTAATCCTCTCTAATTTTTATTAAGGTCTTTCTATGCCTATCTCTACCAATCTTGGTGGTATTTCAATTTTTATTTAAACTCAAGCAAAAAAAAGTGGATGCATTTTACCATTGTCCTTTTTCTAGTCACCTATGACAAAATAAAAACAAAATGTAATTTAAAAAAAAATATTTATTCATACGGGAGGATACGACACAAAAATATTTTAACGATCCAAGCTTGTGGACAATTTCTAAAGTAAATTATTACCTAATTATTTGTTCATATAGTGACCCCCCACTAACTTGAACACATAATTCAATACGTTTTTCAAAAGAATGAGTCATGATGTTTCTACACATTTGGAACTGTTTTCAAAGTATTGCCTAATTATTTGTTCATAGTGACCCCCATTAACTTTAACACATATTCAGTACGTTTTTCAAAAGAATACTTTGAAAACAGTTGAAAATGTGTAGGAACATGACTCATTCTTTTGAAAAACGTATTGAATTATGTGTTCAAGTTAGTGGGGGGTCACTATATGAACAAATAATTAGGTAATAATTTACTTTAGAAATTGTCCACAAGCTTGGATCGTTAAAATATTTTTGTGTCGTATCCTCCCGTATGAATAAATAATTTTTTTTTAAATTACAACATTTTGTTTTTATTTTGTCATAGGTGACTAGAAAAAAGACAATGGTAAAATACATCCACTTTTTTTTGCTTGAGTTTAAATAAAAATTGAAATACCACCAAGAGTGGTAGAGATAGGCATAGAAAGACAAAGAGAGGATTAAAATATCTACAAGATAAAGTAATCATATACAAGGTGTTTCATTTAAAAAACTTACGAAAATCAGGTTTCAAGTTCGTAATGTTGGCATATCCATAGAAAATACCCTGTATAATAATATTGATATGTGTTATCATAGAGGACTTCTGTCAACATTCCTCTTTCCGACATAAAAATATTTTATTTCAAATTATTATAACTTAAGAAATATTACACATTTCATTGAAGCATGTTTTTGCACAAATTTTAGGAATTTTCCAATCTATTTGGCAACGTTGCAAAAATGTGTACAAATAATTACGGTGCTATGTACAGAATTTTACGGTGAATTCAAATATGTAAAAATATACATAGTGTCCCATTTAAAAAATATGAAATTTTTATCGCACCGCCCTTTTGGAGCACCCTGTATGGTCGAAAATAATTTTAAAATCTGCAAATCTTAACGCTTAATAACTTTCGTTGAAAAAGTTTTCCGCTATCCCTAGCGGCAAAAGAGATATTGAGCTTTGTCGCACTAATTGGCCACCCTGTATGTACACAACTTGTCCAATAGTTGTTCAATTTTAGTGGGAAAAAGACGACCCGACAACGGACTCGTTGGTGACGGTTTCCATGTTATGTACATTGATATTTTTAGTCGAAGTTATTATGAAAAATATCGCCTTCACGCCCAGAGGTTACTTGCAATCGAGAAGGAATCGATACGATTTATTCGTCACCGTTGTCGGCGTGATTTGGACGTTCTTCCACATTATGTTTAAGGTACTTGGACGCTTTGAAGGACTTCCATTGTCTTTATTTCATTTAAATCACAACGTTTCAACTGGTAAGTATCTCCAGTCGTCTTCAGGTGAATACTGCAAATTACTAAACTACGAGAGTATTTATACTAATCAGGGGGGTGAGAAAGTTAGTCATAGGATTCTGAATGATGACAGCTGCTTCTTTGAATTTCCTCTTTCGCCAATGTTATTCCTTAAGTATGATACTTGATTGTCCCCATTGTAAGTGGTGGCCGTGGCCAGTAATAGCCAACATTTACATGGAATGGTTTGAAGACCAAGCCATTAAAAAAGCTATAATAAAACCTAAACTATGGCTCCGCTACATAGACGACACCTTCATTATTTGGAACATATGAACAACCTGACCCCTACAATTAAATTTACTATGGAGAAAGAAAATAATGACAGACTACCTTTTCTAGACGTTGTAGTCCAGAGAAACAGGAATACCATCATCACATCGGTATACAGGAAACAAACTCACACAGGACAATACCTTAATTATGCCTCGAACCATTCGAATAATACCAAATATGGGATAGCTAAAACATTGGTTGACAGAGCATTCACGCTTTGCAACTCACAAGAGGCTATCACACAAGAACTTAACAACATCACCAAGGACCTAGGAATGAATGGTTATCCCCAACGACTGGTAGACCAAGCCATCAAAAAGCGTCAAAATCACAAGCAGAGAACGAGGGATGACACCGAAGTTGGACCGACCATAAACATACCCTATGTCAAGGGGGTTTCTGAAAAGATTCGACGAATAGGACAACAATACAATATTCGAACAGTATTCAGCTCCAAAGACTCTTTAAGAAGCCACCTGACAAAGACAAAACCAACCAACCACAAAGACACAAGGAATTGTGTATATAGAATACCCTGCGAGTGCGGACAATCCTATGTTGGTGAAACCCTACGGCCATTGGAAACAAGGATCAATGAACATCAGAGCCACACACGAAAGGGAGAAACAAACAGATCCGGAGCAGCAGATCACGCTTGGACCCACGGCCACCACTTACAATGGGGACAATCAAGTATCATACTTAAGGAAGAACATTGGCGAAAGAGGAAATTCAAAGAAGCAGCTGTCATCACTCAGAATCCTGGTTGTTTTAGCAAACCCTCTTTAGATATAAGGAACATTTGGAAACCCCTGTTAAGCAAATGTAATCTTAGTTTAGGTACGTCCTCTAGTATTGGAGCATGACTGCACCCATCTCGATCATACTCGACTAACTTTCTCACCCCCCTGATTAGTATAAATATTCTCGTAGTTTAGTAACTTGCTCAGTATACACCTGAAGACGACTGGAGATACTTACCAGTTGAAACGTTGCCATTTAAATGAAATAAAGACAATGTAAGTCCAAAACACGTCTTTCACTCACGTATTTGGACACCATTCAAGTGTTCAATACGAAATTTTATCAGCGTTTTATTTTTTTTAGAACGACTTAACGTATTTCATCGGTTTCATGGTGGTAGTACTGCGATTTTTCACCATAACAGGCAAACACGCCACGTTAAAAATGCTGATGTTAACCGTTGGGGTATCTGTTTGCAAAAGTTTCTTTATTATATTTGGCATGTTCCTGTTGGTATTTTTTTATGCTCTGGCCGGCACGATCTTATTTGGAACAGTCAAATATGGAGAGGGTATCGGCAGGTAGGTGCTGCCCCGTGCAATATTGAATAAATACTTTGATACAGGGTGTTCCCTAAGGACTTGCTAATATTTCCGATATTTTTTACAAAAACAGTGGCACGGCACTGACATTTTCCATTGCGGATACTTTTTCTGATTAGCCCGGTCAATTCTACATAAAAACGGCGTCTTGCGTTTTTCTCGTCAGACGCACCGTTCTTGAGTAAAACAATTAAATTCAAATTGAAAAAAAACTTATCATTAGACGACAAGAAAAACGCAAGAGACCGTTTTCATGGAGAATTAACCAGGCTAATCAGGAAATATATCAGTGGCGCACCAATGAATGATGAATTATTGGCATGACGTTAAAGGAACCCCCTCAGTATACTAAAAACGCTTCGACTACGTTTTAGGAGAGCAAATTTCCAGTCTCCAGTGACGGGCGTCGCGATGCTGTTCCGGATAGTGACCGGCGAGGACTGGAACAAGATCATGCACGACTGTATGATACAGCCGCCTTATTGCACGCCGGCCGCAAACTACTGGGAAACAGACTGCGGCAATTTTATGGGATCGCTGATTTATTTTTGCACATTCTACGTGATTATCACGTATATCGTTTTGAATTTGCTCGTGGGTAGGTTCGTGCTAAATTGTTGCAAAACGAGTCCCATTTTGTTGTCTTTTACGTTCAATTTTACTGCTGACAGTTGTAGTACAGTACCTTTATACAGGGTCTGCTTTTAGCTATCATCATGGAGAACTTCTCGCTGTTCTATTCGAACGAAGAGGACGCTTTACTATCGTATGCCGATATAAGGAACTTCCAAAACACGTGGAACATCGTGGATATTCATCAAAGAGGTGTTATACCGGTGAAACGGGTAATAACTTTTTTTAGAAACCCCGTATATGTTTGTATGTATTATACCATGATCGCATTATTTCTGTACAGGTGAAGTTCATTCTAAGACTCCTTAAGGGCCGATTGGAGGTAGATCCACAAAAAGATCGTCTACTGTTTAAACACATGTGTTATGAATTGGACAGACTGCATAATGGAGAAGATGTGACTTTCCACGATGTCATAAAGTTAGTGATAAACTATAACATGGATAATTTCGATGTAATCACTCCGATGAGCAATTGATGAGCATTTATTATGCGTTTCAGTATGTTGTCCTATCGAAGCGTCGATATTCGCAAGGCCTTGCAACTAGAAGAACTCTTGGCGAGGGAAGAGTTCGAATACATCATCGAGGAGGAAGTCGCGAAACAAACTATAAGGACCTGGCTGGAGGGATGTTTGAAAAAAATAAGATCTACCAGCGTGAGTATTACGGGAACTTATTTCCGGGTGGGGGGGGGGGGGGGGGGGGGTTGTTCGGGGGATACAGGTAATCTACAAGGGCACAGGTATTTAACAAAAATAATTCGTATAGTTGTTGCAGAATTATAACGTTGACTCTTACTGCCATAAATAAACTACCTGATTAAACCTATTGTATACGCCTGAACCTCTTCAAAGCTCAATAAATGGGATCAGGGCCGGGCTTGAAAATGTATGATTTATTTTTATAATTTAAAATAATTTCAATTAATTCTACTACAGATGCATTTAGTGTAGGAGAAATATTATTTCTCCTAATATTGGATTTTAATTGGTGCCATATTAGCTCAATAGGATTGAATATACAATAGTACGGAGGAAGACGCAACACTGTATGTCCATTTTCTGCTGCAAGTTTGTCACACTCGTATTCCTTATTTATTTTAATAGCTTTTAATACTTCTAGCAGTTTTTTGTAAGTCTCTTCAAAATATAAATTTTCAATCATAAAATTTTGAATTTCTGATTTTGTATTATTAGAATTGGGAATGATTTTTGCTTGCCGACTATGATAACTATGACGCCATTTTCAGGTATATTTTTAAGGAGTTTATGTTTAAACCAATCTTCAAAAAGTTGTGCGTCGGTATCTTGATGGTAATCTAAAGAGGAATATGCTACGTTTTTAGCTGAAAGCAACAGACAATTTGGAACAAAACCGTTCTCTGAACCAGCATGTAATATTGTGATTTTTTTGCCTTTATTTGATGGTGCCTTGGTTTGACATTTCTTGGAAGAATCATCCCAACCTTTTCTTGGAGTGTCATGGGTATCGAACCATGTTTCGTCAAGGTAAACAATTGGACGATTTTCTTCTCTAAATTGTTTAACAGCTGTTATATATAATAAGTCTCCATTCCCGTAAACGTTGAGATTCCATTAATGTTTGTCTTTTATCAATACTTCGGTATTTAAAACCCATTTTACGCAATATTTTCCTAAGGCTTGAAAGGCTACAAGAGATATTTGTTTCGTCTTTAATCAGCCTCTTTGAGGGAAATCAAAGTGGGTACAGTTTGTGCCTCATACATTTGGTAAATCTTTCTTCTTAATAAATCCATGTCATTTTCGTCAATGCTTCTAAATGTGCCAGAATCACTCCGATGTTTTCTAGGATTAACAGGTTTAAGTACTATGTCTCTTACCGAAGATAAAGGAGTTTTTGTCAAAGTAGACGTCTCTGCTAAAGCATCCATCGAATTAAAATTTCTACTCAACAACGATTCATACACATTTTTAATTATTAGTTTGGCATCGGTAGATAAATGCTTTGTGTTAAAAATTACACTTGAAGATGCCCCCCTATCACCACAATTCCAAGGACGCCACATTCTACCACTAATAAGCCTAACTAAAAATTACTCGCCGGAAAACCACTAAAGATTAAAATTATTAAAAATCACTTTGTATTTATATATGCATCAGGCATAGGTATAAATTGAATTTGTATACCTGGTCCGGCTCTGCTCGAAAAGGTTTTAAAATTTGGGATTTCCTTATTTATTTTATGGTCGAAGGGATAATGAGGTTTGATTGCATTCAAAAGATCAACGATATAATTCTGCAAATACTATATTTGCACGTATAGAAACAACAGAACAGCCTGATAGCGGGCTTGAGAGCGACCAACGAAGCTATGCCGGTTCCGGAACAACAGGACGAACAAAAGAATAACGGAACGCCGACCGAAAAGGAGCTGGAACGCGAAAGCGAGGCGAAAGAAAACGAACCGATCGCACGGAAACAAAAGACCGTCACGTTGCCGAGATCGGATAGCATCGGTAGCGGTTCGGGTGAGTCAATACGTATTTACCTCTTTACGTAACTAGGGTGGCAAAGTCATGCGCGAAAGAGAAAAGTTATGTAACGCACAAGTTTTAATTTAAATATTTAACGTTTCTTGTTATTTTGTTGGTGTTTTAGGACGGAAATATTTAGCGCCGACCCTGTCGGATCCGTCGGCTAGACAGGAGAAGGAGAGACTGCAACAAACGAAAAAGAAAAGCAATAGTACCAGGCCGAATCCGCCGGTAAACAAAAATTTGGCACATTTAAATGACGGCGAACAAACGAAAATGCCCAGGGAGGTAAACACGTTTCTTTACCTAATTTGTAACACAATCGATTTAAAAACAAAAGTATGTAGTGTTTCTTTAGGACATAAGCATTCCCATAACATCCTGTATACAGGATGTCGGGACAAACGAAAATAATGTAAAAAACTGCAAAAAAGTATCAGATATTTTCAAATGAGAAGCTCCAGAAGTATAACTGATACTTTTTTCTTTCATTTAAGGTTCAAAATAATAAAACTTCGTTACCGAAACCGACAAATGCTATGCAAGAAATAAAGGATTGGTGGAATGATCAGCTCGCTTACCAGTCATCCAGCGACGAAGACTGATTGGTATAAATAAAAGTCTGATATCTTAATTTGATACGATCCCAGCGGCGGTTCTTCCACAGGAGCACATGCGCACGTGCACCCCCAAAACGAATAAAGAAATATTAATTTATATTCATTGAATATTATTTATCGTATAAAGTCCGACCCTCCCTAATATTTTATCGTACCGTCAACCAAATTGTATATTATAGGCTCTCGATCCGGCAACCATGCCTCGGTCAAAGTTAATGACGATTATGACGAGACTTGCTCGCATGTGCGATTAAGTAGGCGGGGCATAATGCAGTTTCTTTGTAGTAACAGGTGGCGGGAGACAGCGGGGGGTAGCGGGCCTATGGCGATTTAACATGGGAAAGGCGCACAATTTTAGTGTGCGCCGCGCCGTTGTCTGTTCGTGCATCTAGTTAGAAATTCGAGCGTGTATGTTTTAATATTTTAATATTTTAATATTATATATTTATTAAGTTAAAATGAATAGTTTGACGGTGGACTATTTAAAAAATAACTTTAGCTCTTTGAGTTTGGAGCAAAAAATTGAAGTGAAGAATGCGGAGAGACCTGAACCCGAAATTAATTTAACGCAGGCCACAAAGGGTAAATCTAGGGACTTTATTAGAAAGTTTAAAAATGAAATATATGAAAAAAAATTTATAGAGGGTTTTCCAAACTTTAATGAGGCTGTTTATAATCAATTTTCTGCAATTAAGAACCGATGAATGGACTTTACGTTTAAGCACTATACGCACTAAGAAAACCTTTCTTATTTTCCAAAAGTTGTATTTCCTTATGTAAAATTCGATATTCAAAGGCACAAGTGAATCGCCCTATTTATAGCGAGTTTTGTACTGGACTGACAAAACCATGAAATCTGATTTGTTGGGGGGATGAGACTTAATTTTTAATATTTGTTAAATTAATGGTGTTTAGAAAAATGTTTAAAAAAATATATATATACAAAAATTTGTCGAAAAGTATTTTCTTTTGTCTGGTTTTACCCAATAACCTTTCCAAGTCTACTACTCAAAAAACAACAAATTATGGTCTTATTGGAGAATGGAACGACTTTAGAAATAATGTACCACTTGGCCCCCTTCCCATTTAGGATTTTAAGGGTAACATCTACCACTCCCAATAAAATTGGCGTGACTTTCCGATTTTTAATATCAATTACCAGAAGCGAGATATTGAGGGTAGGACATTTTCAAATTGACGCCTTGTTTTTTATGATCAAACACAAGCACTATAGGAAAAATGCTTTAGGGCACTCTGGGAGTGGTGCGTGTGCGCAAGAAGCGATTCACGTTGTTTTTGAATCGTTGGGGGTTATATTCGTTGGGAAAAACGACCTCGGGAAGGTTGTTCCATAAGGATGAAGTCCTCCTGATGAAATAATTCTTAAATAATGAAGTTCGAGGAGTACTAAGCTTAACCACATATGGACGGGCGGCAGTGGTTCGTCGTGTATTTCTGCTATTCGCCGCTCTGGACGGAATTAAGAGGGCAAGGTCAGCCGAGCACTTTCCATGAAAATATCTGTAAAAGAGAGTCAAATCCCCAACCTGTCTTCGATGTTCTAGGCTGTCGAGCTCCAGACATGAGAGCAGTACTCTAGTGATGGTCGAATCTGGGCTTTGTATAGTGTCAAAAGTTGTTGAGGTGTGTACAACTTTCTGGTTCGAAAGAGTACATCAAGTTTCTGAGAAGCTATCTCGGCGATTGCCTCAACGTGGTTATGCCAAGACATATTTTCTCCCAGATTGACGCCCAGCAAATTAATAGATGACTATATGCGGTTCTGTAATGTTAACGTTTTTAGAGAAAACTGCTGCCTGGGTTTTTTAGCGTTAAATTCTACTAATTCTAATTCTAATTCTAAAAACTACTCTGTCTGATGCGCAGAAGAAACTATAAAGAATTTTTTTTCGTATAAAATAATTCCGCGGACACACTGTATATGGTCCGGTTAATTTCAGTAATTCACCTCGAGCGTAGCACAATGACGAATATGGTAAATTTGGGAGATGTATCTACATCAGAAATATGTAAAATTAAAATGACATCGGTAATTGTTTAAACTTTGCACGGTGTAATAAAAAAATCATAAACGACAGAATAATAATAAAAAATGGTCATTTTTTTCGTATTACTTTATTGTTGGTACTTACCATTTTGGGGCGGTGCAACCCAACGTGTCTAATTATTTTTGCTATTTGATGTTCACGAGAAAATTCCCCATAAATAGATTTTTTTCTTTGGAAAATTTCGACGATTAATTTTTTCTTGATTTATTTTCTAGTTCGAAGGTAATTTGCAATAAATTTCGCGCCTGAACATCCTGCGGTTTAAATAAATATCAACAAAAACCGACGCGTATATATGACATTAGGAAATGGTAGATTTAAACTCGACCATGGAGCCCTGGTTCCTTGCCCAATTTTTCAAGAATACAATTATTGTATCTCAAAATAAAGATGCAAAAGTACACATTAGTCCTTATAAAGGCAGGATCTGCAACCAAGTTGAGAACAAAAAAGCTGACATACAATACTACACTTGATATTCATACAGCAGTTTTCTCTAAAAAGGTTAACATTACAAAACCGGATAAAGTCATGGACGGATACTCAATTCCACTGGCTTCATCTATTAATTTGCTGGGCGTCAATCTGGGAGGAAATATGTCTTGGCATAACCATAACGTATCAAAAAGAATAAAATGTTCCTTTTGTAGTTTTTACGTAGAATCCGGTGACGTACATTACGTTTCACAAAAATTGGATACGACTTAATGATTTCCTGGGTCGGTCCCATTGTGTCGACATGAGCTTGGCAATAAACAAATGAAGTATGAAGGGACGGACTAAGGAAAACAAGTAATGATATGATTATATTAATGTAATCAAATGAAATAACATTTTTTTTAAAATTACTAGTCATATTTATTTACATTTATAATGTCATTCTATAGATAGTTCTGTTTCGCTATCGCTATCCTCATCAAAATTAATTATAATTGGATTAATTATACGATCCAGACTAATATACGAATTTTCTACAGTTATTACGTGACGGACTGAATTTTTCCAACTACCTGGGGGAATATTAAAGCATTTTCGTATTAATTCTACAACACTAGAACTTAAAGTCGGAGAAATATTTTCAGACCTAACCAGTGATTTTAACTGGTGCCACATATGCTCTATGGGGTTAAAAATGCAATAATAGGGTGGGAGCCGTAGCACTGTATGTCCAATTTATTCTGCCAATGTGTCACAAACATATACTTTTTTTTATACAAAAGGTCTTTAAAACTTCTAAAATATCACTTTTTTTATAACTTTCTTCAAAATATATATCATTCGCCACCATGTAGTTCTGAATCCCCAATTTTGTATTATTTGTGCTTGGAGCTTTATGTAATTGGCGACTGTGATAGCTCGCATTGTCCATCACTATCACGCTATTCTGAGGAATGTTTGGTAAAAGACAATTCTTGAACCATTCCTCAAAGACTAACAAATTTTACCACAAAAAGATATTTAAATATAAATTAAGCAACCTAACCTACCTGATGTGGCCTATATTTAATTATAATTATTACAATCCGGTCCTTTCCACATAATAATAACAAACGGTCATAAATAATGGGATGGCCCCAGGTACTTTTACTGCAGTCATTAAGTTATATCCATTTTTCATGAAACAATCTTTACTTATAGGATATAAACCAAAATTTTTATTGGCATAGAGGTTATTTTATTTATGCATCAACGGTTATAATCGCTACTAATAAGTTAATTTTTCTGTCAATTATGTTCAAAGGTCAAACAAAGGTAACTGTACGTACTTAAAATATCCTTTGGCATTGGACGAATTTTCAAAACCCAACATTTACCAACCTTCCTTATATTGTTGTTTACACTTTGGAAGAATTGTATCTTTAAAAAAATGCTTCGCCTTGTTACGTGTTTGCCTAATGAACGTATTTATTTGTAGCAGGTTTAATGATCCTTTATTTCGAGAGTACGTACCTACGTATTACTAAAAGAAATAATAAAAAAAAGTCCAGACCTATATGCCATAAGACGCATCATTGACGTTGAAATAAAATTAAAACATTTAAAAAAAACTTTTTCGATTAAATTGACTGGTTTTTATTTAAACACAGTAATTTTTGACACGTTTGACAAAAGAAAAACGTTATTTTAAACTGTGGCGGCTATTCGAAGGAAGTAGGGGATGTGTCACTTCGGCGCCTATGGCGTGAATTATATTGACGCGTATAGTGTATAGTGCGTTAAGAGCTCAGTTTAATCACAAGTTGCCAGGCTGGCACTATTTTATGCGAACGTTTAGCCAAATATACTTACAGGTTTTTTCTAATCTAAAACTGGATTCGTACAGTTAAAGGATTGGAAAACGCTATGAAAAAATTGCGTTAAAAATATAATATTATATGAATAATAATAACAATTTCAAATATGAACAATTTTCAAATTTTTGTCACATTATTCTGGAAACTTGTGTCAGGCAATCTAAATATCAATAAATTAACTAAAAAAACTTTATTAATAACGGCCGAAACTTCAAGAAAATAAATAGTCATCAGCTGATGACTCTTTTCTCTTTCTAACCTGCCAAGAAGTGACATATTTTTGAATTAAATTGATGCAACACATGGCTCTGATTGCTAATTTGGGATTGTTTGGGATCCTCATCTTAAGAATATAGCTGAGCTCTTCCCTCTATATTTTCGCCCACGAGATGCGACAGGTTTAAAATAAAATGAGTACTATCGTGCCGATAAAAAAACTAGGACAACGAAATCACAAAACTGGGAACGGATATACATATCTCATAGACTATAAAAGGTGCTCGACAGCTGTAAAGGTAAAAACATATAACTTTTAGGAAGTAACCTAGGTTACATAATTTAACGTTTTACATTTTTCGATACGAGGTGGCATCAAAATATCTTATTTATTTTATAAACTTGAGCGGCATTTTTATTAAGAAAAAGTCTAATACCTTATTTAAAGTAGGTATATATATAACGTCGCCTAAAAATGAAAACGAAACTAAATAATAAAAGAAATTTAATAGAATGTTACAAAAATACAAACGCAAAATTTGTCGAAGCAACAAAACATTTTTAATATTTAGTCATAGAACCATTCCTGTTTATTACTTCTTGAAGCCTTTGCCGCATACTTAAAACTAGGTTCCTGCATAATTCGCCTGTTACTTCATCCCAAGCTTCATTTATCCTGTAGCGTAATTCATCTCTGTTTCGTGGCCGAAAAATCATGTTTATACATTGATTTCACCATTTTACCCCAAATGTTTTCGATCGGGTTCAAATCGGGACTTCTCGAAGGCCAGGCTATATTATTTTCTAGGAGAAAATTTTGCACAATGCGTGCTGTGTGTATTGGAACATTATCATGCTGAAATGTACAATTTTGACCATATACAGCGTTTATCGATGGTATCATCACTGCATTTAGGATATTAACGTATTCAGGTGCAGTTAGTCTTCATTCCACGATTTGGCAAATTCCTGGACCTCTAGCGCTAATCGAACCATTTATAGAGAAACGCTCGCTTTGGTTTGTTTTGTGAGTGTATATCTCATCATACCGCATGCCGGAAGGCATATACACTCGAAATGTCCCATTATTACTCGATTGAAAAGTTTTCTCGTCAGAAAATATAACTGTTTCCCAGAAAATATTCTGATTTACATATTCATGTGCAAATTCTAACCTGCCTTGTTTATTTCTTTCCATATTTTATTAGTAGCACAACGACTTCGTATATCGGAAATTCGAACTCTCTCTCTAGCAGTATTTGCAGAACCTGGAAAGTTCGTCTCTTCTTTCGCCTTTATTGCAGTTGCGAATGGATGATCCCTTAAATAATTAACTAGTCTTCTATCTTCATCTTCAATAGAAATTCTAGGGGGACCTGAACCTGCTTTCTTAATAATAGTCCCATGCCTTGCTATTTTTTGTTTTGCCAACAACACGGTATTTTTGTTTACTCCCAGTTCGTCTGCAAAATCCCTAATAAAAGCACAATCTCGCAACCACTGTAGATTATAGCCTTTTGCTGGGATGTTAATTGTGGCATATTTTTTTAAAGAAAAATTTGCTTGACAAGTTAATGATAAAGTGGCAATCTATGTTGACATGCAAAATTTGTAAATGACATTTTACTGGTACCAGACTCGATAGTAAAACATTCCTAATAGTCAAGGAGAAAATAAGAAATTTTGCTGTCCTAGTTTTCTACCCCACGATGGTACCTACTGGCTCCAGTACAATTTCTTTGCTGGCTGTAGACTTTTTGTAATTTGAGTCAAAACGGGCGAAACTCAGCGTGGTAAGATCCTCTTAAAGAATCGCCAGTTTGCGAAAATGTTATTATTAGAGGTCATCATCTTCTATAAAGTAATTCAACCGACCTCGATAAATTATTTCCATCGTGAAACATAACAGATATCTACCTTGAACTTGGAATCACATATAGTAGGTATAATAATATTAAGGTTTTTTAATTTTCTTCGCCTTTTCCGCGCAATAAACAATAATGCAACAGCCGCTCGCTATGCCGCTCTAGAAATGCAGGTTTTGTAATCGTGTTTACATTTTTCAAAATAAATTAGTCAAACCTATTTTTGCAAACGAAGCGTTTTTTTATATCTTTCGTTTCTAAAATTTGACATACTGAAAACGATGCGGTAGAGCTAGATTCCGTAAGATATCCAGAAATAAATAAACTGACTTCGTCCCTTCGTCTCTAGAGTTCTCAGTTCTCTCAAAAAATAGAAAAATTGTCTATTAATTATTTTTCATAATAGTTTCACTCAAACCTTAGGGCTATCAGCTTGTGCTAATAATTAACCAAACATGTAACATCCTGTTAAGTATGCACCTACATATATCTAGTTGCAGGTTAATTGTTATATCATTAAATATATTATGTATAGGCCTTTCTATTACCCATTACCTAAATGTTTAAGTAACGATTCGTTACTTATATGTGCAATTGGGACGGAGAAGTAATTTTTAAATTATTCGGTATCTCTAAGTAAGACGACGACCAGTTATATGACAATATTATTTAAAATGTGAATTATCGGGGGTGATACTTCTAGTGGAAAAAATGTATCTGGTAAATTTTAAAGCACCAAGCGGTATTTAGGGAAATTATTTCACGAATCAAGATATTCATATTGACAACTTTTGAAAAATACTTCAAAAAGCATCGGTTGCATACAATACGAGCAAAACAGACTATAGGAAATTCCTTTAAGGCACTCTGGGAGTGGTGCGTGTGAGCACAAAGTTGGTTTTGCATCGTTGGAGGTCATACTCGTTGGGAAACACGGCTTCGGGAAGGTTGTTCCATAAGGGTGACGTCCTCCAGATGAAAGAATTCTTAAATAATGAAGTTCGAGGAGTACTAAGCTTAACCACATACGGATGAGCGGCAGTGGTTCGTCGTGTATTTCTGCTATTCGCCGCTCTGGGCGGAATTAAGAGGGCAAGGTCAGCCGAGCATTTTCCATAGATTTCAGTAGCCGAAGAGTATGTTTGGGTGCAGAGCTCCAGACATGAGAGCAAGTACTCTAGTGATGATCGAATCTGTGCTTTGCATAGTGTCAAAAGTTGTTGAGGTGTGTACAACCTTTTGGTCAGGAAGAGTACACCAAGTTTCTGCGAAGCTACCTTCTTGGCTATTGCCACAACGTGGTTATGCCAAGACATATTTCCTCCCAGATTGACGCCCAGCAAATTAATAGATGAAGCCAGTTGACTCGTGTGTCCTGCCATGACTATATCCGATTCTGTAATGTTAACCTTTTCTAGAGAAAACTGCTGCCTGGGTTTTCTTAGCGTTAAATTCGAATTGGTTACTGTCACCCCAAGCCAAAATCTCTTCCAGGTCTTTGTTGAGGCGTAAAACTTCATGCTGTCTGCGAAGAGGTGCGTCGGCAGCTCTGAAGTGATGTTATTCGTACGTAAAAGCACAAAAGCTTTTTTTATCAGGTAAACTTTTATTTTTTTACGAAAATTAGAAACTTAACGAGAACAAACGAGCTGATACCGTTTGTTCGAATTTAAATTTTCTAAAATGCAATCTAGTTTGAGTTTATAAAATATAAATTTATCAAATCTTAAAAAATCAACGGTTCTATCACTGACAAGGGCGCTTGACAACAACAAATATTTGATTGTAGCAATATGTTACATTGCTGGGCAACGGAAAAGAAAGGCTACTTAATTTTGAGCCGGGGACATTTTTACCAAGTGACAAAAATGACATATTTAAATAAATAGAAATTGTATTACATTTCCATTTAAGATTTTAAGGGTAATTTTTTTACCCCTTCCAGGGGTTAAACCACAAGGGCTGCAAATTTTCGTTAAAGCTCTCCCCCTGTCTGATAAAATTGATGATATTATTTATTGCAAGCGGGATATTAAGGGTAGGATGTTCTCAAATTGATAACCTGTACAATAGTAGTAGTAAAAGCGCCCGAGTACCTTTAAAAATAAAGGATTAGCATACAAATTTAAAATAATCTTATACAGGGTGTCCGCTAATTAATGGGACATAGAAAAACCGCAGACTCCTTAGGTAAAATGTTAGGATTTAATTATACTTACCTATATCGGAAAGTTGATATTAACTGAGATACAGGGTGTTAAAGTTAAAACTTCATTTTTGTTTTTCTCTAATAACTTTGACAGAAGCCAACGGTTTTTTACAAAACATGGCAATTATGGTTTTTTTAGATGAGAAACACATTTTTGGTGAAATTTTATTGTAGAATGTAGAGGGCGCTGTCTGCGGCATTTTTGCACTTTTATTAGGTCATAACTTTTTTGTGCCTCAGTGTATTTAAGTTTTTAATGAAAATAATACTTTTCTCATATTTATTACGTAAAAAAGGTATACTAATTTCAGGTCGCCTAGAGTTACAGTTTCGGAGATATTTGCATTTAAATTGCTTAGTGCGTTAGCTCTGGCAAGCAAATAATATTTGGTTACTTCTTACCAATTAACTTTTACATGATATTTAATGTTCTAGTAATGGTAATTGGGAATAATAAATACAACAATCGGATTGTCCTTTAACTTACTTTAATTAAAATAACTTTGACCCTAAGAAAATATCGTGTCGAAAGAAACCAACAGCAATGAAAACACAAACTTACGATAAACTCAAGAATGAAAAATTTTCTATTCCATAGCAACTGCATCTCTAAATTTAATTTGTTTTCTCATAAATTACTTTAAGAAAACAATGTTGTTTGCAAATTAATAGTAATTGGGCAGGGTGCACTAAACAATTTAAATGCAAATATCTCCGAAACGGTAACTCTGGGCGACCTGAAATTAGTATACCTTTTTACGTAATAAATATGAGGAAAGTATTATTTTCATTAAAAACTTAAATACACTGAGGCACAAAAAGTTATGACCTAATGAAAGTACAAAAAATGCCGCAGACAGCCCCCCTCTACATTGTACGTTAAAATTTCAGTTCAATCAGTTTGTCATCATAAAAAAACCATAATTGCCAAATTCTGTAAAAAACCGTTGGTTTCTTTCAAAGTTATTAGAGAAAAACAAAAATGAAGTTTTAACTTTAACACCCTGTATCTCAGTTAATATCAACTTTCGGATATAGGTAAGTATAATTAAATCCTAATATTTTTACGTAAGGAGTCTGTGGCTTTTCTATATCCCATTAATTAGCGGACACCATGTATAGTGCTATCTTGCAGAAGGCACAAGTAACTAATGATCTCTAATAAAATCTAAGAAGAATGCATACGTTTTCCAATGTAGGAAACGCTTTAAGTTAGAAAAAATTTAATCTGAATTAAATTAAAAGATGGTCTGCATAGATATACCGATTAAATTCATACCCAAACATTACCTTGCTATAACAACACTATGCTGATTTCATTGCCATCTATCGCCCGAAACTGGAGGCATGATCTTGAAATATAAACAGGTATATCAAAAAGAATTCAAAGTACGTCACTAAGACGGTACGTATGCCAATGCATGTAGGTCCCCCCTCCCCCTTTCGTGGGTATTATCATTTAATTTTAAGCGCCTGATTTTAAAAACCATTCCGATAGCCATTGGGTTCCTAACTCAAATATTATAATACCGCACGAAAGGACTCCACTCATTAGGAGAACAAAATATTTTAATCTCGTTTGCAAATAATCAATCGATAGTAGATAATATTTAGTGATATAATATATAGTGATACACTAGTGGTAGTTTCGGACTGTGATTGATAACTTCAGCGTTTCATAAATATTACAATGGAGATAAGATATGGATTTCAAAAATGTAAGTTTCATTTTGTTTATTTCTTTTTTCATTAAAAGTGTGTGAATCGTGCATTAAAAATATGATTTAGGGATGGCTCAAACCTGCGCCCCCATTTCGAAAGTTTCTTTAAAACAGAATTGACAAGCGTACGTACAACTTTTTCGTTGCCAAAAACACATATTTTGTCTCTCAAAATAAAGATGCAAAATAAACAAATAATGTGTCTAATTTTTTCAATATAGGGCGACAATTTTTCAGTAAATAATATTAAAAATCCGCGTCAACTTTATTGCGAAGATGGACGCTGTTAAATAATATTTGTAGCCTTCGTGGTTTCACACCCCCCCCCCCCCCCCCCAGGAAGGGATGAATGTTGCCCTTAAAATTGTAAATGGGAAAGAGGGGGCAAGCGACACATCGTTTTAAGGGTCACGTCATAAAACTCAGTGTTTTCCTTCCTCAAGGTTTTATTACGTCCATTTTTGAAATGCGATTCTTGCAAACTGCTACTAAATAAATAATTAAATATGGTATTATTGGAAAGAGATATCAGTTATCTTTGAAATGTCACTTGACCACCCTTCCTACAACGTATCCAAGATAAGGAGGGCCAGTACAGGGATCTCGGAAACCGTAAGAGATACGAAGTCGGTTGAATGAAGGTAATGTTGCGCATTTATGTGCCTAATAATATACCGTTTAGAAAGTTTTAAAATTTCGAGTAGTTCCGGAGATATCCGGAAAAAAACGAAATTCTGAAAAATCGTTTTATTGTTTTCCTGGGTTTTTTTGAGATCGATTTCTAAAGTAAATTGCACTTTTGCATTGTCACTTTTTCCGCTCTATCTAACAGCGTTAATTGTTTTGTAATCCGACGAGTCGTCTTCGAAGGGCCATTATCAACTTTCTTTTTTTAAATACGGTCCTGTTTTTCTGATAGTGGAATTTGAGAGCTTTTTTTCTCCCGAATTCATGCATCAGGAAATTCTGGGATACGGTCCTGTATTTCTCCTAATTTTATAAATAATATCTCATAAGTAAGCTCTAAATTTTTTACTTATGTTGGACTAGTTCAATGAATAACAAATAATTTAATAATAAACCACAAATAAGTGAACAAAATACAGAAACATTATTTCAAACTTCTGTTGATTCGGGATTTAAAAGAAAAGTAGGCGCTTGAAACATGGCGACGCGTGATTTGTTTCACTTGACATTCCCATTGAGATTGTTTGAGAGCGTTTTAAGAGGTTTTCTATTTTCTAGAAAATATGGAACATAAATTTACAAATTGCTGAAAAGTTTGATATTCTATCGCATGTTTTATTTTATCTCAAAAAAAGAAAGATGGCTTTGTGGCAGTTAGAAGATGTTCTTTGTGCTTAGAGAATAACGGAAATCATTTTGAACACCTGATTATGTAGTTCTTTACTTTTTTCGTTGTTCGTTTTATTACTGTTTTGGAATGATTTTTGTTCACTTATTTGTGGTTTATTATTAAATTATTTGTTATTTATTGAACTAGTCCAACATAAGTAAAAAACTTTGAGCTTACTTATGAGATATTATTTATAAAATTAGGAGAAATACAGGACCGTATCCCAGAATTTCCTGATGCATGCATTCGGGAGAAAAAAAGCTCTCAAATTCCACTATCAGAAAAACAGGACCGTATTTAAAAAAAGAAAGTTGATAATGGCCCTTCGAAGACGACTCGTCGGATTACAAAACAATTAACGCTGTTAGATAGAGCGGAAAAAGTGACAATGCAAAAGTGCAATTTACTTTAGAAATCGATCTCAAAAAAACCCAGGAAAACAATAAAACGATTTTTCAGAATTTCGTATCCCAAAATTTCCTGATGTTGTTAAAAAAACCCTCGAAACAACATTAAACCACAATGTGTCAAAGATCATTGCATTCGGGAGAAAAAAAGCTCTCAAATTCCAATTTCAGAAAAACAGGACCGTATTTAAAAAAGAAAGTTGATAATGGCCCTTCGAAGACGACTCGTCGGATTACAGAACAATTAACGCTAACGATAGAGCGGAAAAAGTGGCAATGTAAAAGTGCAATTTACTTTAGAATTCGATCTCAAAAAAACCCAGGAAAACAATAAAACGATTTTTCAGAATTTCGTTTTTTTCCGGATATCACCGGAACTACTCGGAATTTTAAAACTTTCTCAACGGCATATTATTAGGCACGTAAATGCGCAACTTTACCTCTATTTTCCGAGATCCCTGTACTGGCCCTCCTTATCTTGGACACATTGTATTTAAGATTTTAAGGGTAAAATCTGTCTATCTCAGCGGGTTAAACCACGACGGCTGCAAAAATCTATAAAAGCCCCCTTCACAATAAAATTGACTTGTCTTTTCTTTAATATTAATTACTGCGAGATATTAAAGGTAATATGTACTACTGATGGTATAGACTGTTGTTATACACAAAATGCAATGCAATTATCCAAGAATCAAAGTAACCAAATATAAATTCGTGTAAAAGAACCAAAATATGCCATAGAACAATCTGTTCTGTTTAGATTTTGGACTCACAAGAGAAAATATGGCTTCTTGCTGAAACCCACCAGCGAGGATTATTTATAATGGGTGTCCCAAGAAGACAGCAAAATTTATAATATTTTTAAAAACCCTTCGTTTCACCACACAATTGGTTAAAATATCAAATTGCGCGTTCTTTTTTCGGACATCCGTTATATTATTCTCAAAAGACATCAACGTGTGCATAAGAGAGTAACACGTAATTTCTAAAACCATAATATTTTCCGAAATTAAATTAACCCATTATCACCGAAATAATGTCGAACATTTTCCACTTTTCTAAGAATACTTCCTGTGGTGCGTTCTAATTAGCTTTATTATCTTAAAAACTTTGGTAAATATTGGAAAATATCGTAATGAAATTATCGAGAGAAAGAATTAGGCTGATTATATGATGAGCGTGTTCCCTGGCACGCTTTTATATGAGATATGTGAGTGGCTCAATTTTATATTAATTTTTTTCTATTTGGGGTTCACGATGGCTACACATTATGAAATGCAAAAAAATTGAATAACCTGCCACTTTATGAAACTGAAATTTTGTTTTTTTTTTATGTTGGCAGCAAGTAGGGTTCGAATTTTAGGCTTACTTCGATTTCGTTGAAATTAGATTTCTAGGCATTATGGATTCGACAAAAATGTTTTATAGGAAACTTTAAAATACTAACCTTTAACCTTGCAAATAGATCATTTTTACTAGATATTTATCCGAAATACCTATACTCGGAAATATATAACATCCTGACGGTGTCCGTCAACTAATTTCTAGTCACAACTATAAAACAACATGACCTAAAAATAATAGAAATATCTTGGGTTTATCCTCTATTTCTAAAGTTTTATTCAATAAAGTACTATTTTTATTTTTAATTCAATATAAATAGTATTATACATATTACTTTATATATACATATTTATAGTTACTGCAAACATTTCCTGGGCATTAATTGTTATTCCTGTCAGATTCTGTGTCGACACAATATTTTGTTCAATAGTATTTATTATTTTGTTCGATATTTTGAACTTTGTTCTGCTCGCACTATAACTCAAAGTTTTGCATATTCTTTTTAAAAGTTTTTCTAGATTATTTTTTGCAATTTCTCGTATTTCTGACAGAGTACAACTTTCTTCCTGACTCATTCTAATTAACTTTAATAATATATTTATTTTTAATTATGACGGATGGGATTTGATGTGTTCAATTGTTTCTATCATTGCATATTTGATTCTTGTAACATTTTATTAAATTGTAAAACTATTGCCAACCCAAAAAGAGAATATTAATTCAAATGGAAAAAATCTACTATATTTTTTAAAGTTTTTCAGACTTTAAAGACCCAAATAGAAAAAGTATTATAGTGCTCTAAGATAATGTCTTATGAAACTTGTATCGTAATGTACTATTGTAAATAGAGTGTCCTGGTAAAGGATTATACGCTTTTCGTCACAATGCGATAAGCGTAACGAATCCAGCTAAGAATAATTTCGCGCATTATAACGTCACTATTGTTTTTGGTAAGTAATTAAATTCAACTGCTGTATACTATTGATCGAGATTAACGAAGTGACAGGTCAAAGTCCGTTTGCCGGGTATCAGATTCAGGTATTTCTTAACGACCTGCATCTCCTTCGATATGCTTGCTGACGTCAATTCAATAAATAACCTGTAATACATGCCTTTTTGGCGCGACATCAAGGCCATCCCAGAACTCCATTAGCTGTTCATATTATTATTACATGGTATACCATAAAATTTAATTTTTATGTTGTCAGTTCAACTAAAATAGGCATAAAATACTAAATATATTGCCCTTTAAAATATTCCTAGCAAATAATCTTATTTAGAAGCCCCGTGACGTTACAGCGTCAAGCGGACGAAGAAATGGTTGATACCGCTTCGCATTAATATTAGTATTATTTATATTAAATAATTACTATTCATTCATCGTTTAATAATTAATCAATTAATAAATAATTATTACCTTGTTAATTTCATTATGATTAATGTGCCCAAGATTTATTTAAGGATTCAGAATACACATAATTTATTTGATGTAAATCCAGATAGTTTATCCCCAATAAATAATGCTATGGCGATAGCCAATCAGATCCGGATTTATTAAACACAACCACATCGGTTCTTCGGGTGGTCCTTAGAGGTAGATGTTGAGCCTCCTTTGTTGGTACAGTACGTTTCACGAAAATTGGATACGACTTAATGATTTCCTGGGTCGGTCCCATTGTGTCGACAAGAGCTTGGCAATAAACAAGTGAAGTATGAAGGGACGGACTAAGGAAAACAAGTAATGATATGATTATATTAATGTAATCAAATGAAATAACATTTTTTTAAATATTACTAGTCATATTTGTTTACATTTATAATGTCATTCTATAGATAGTTCTGTTTCGCTATCGCTATCCTCATCAAAATTAATTATAATTGGATTAATTATACGATCCAGACTAATATACGAATTTTCTACAGTTATTACGTGACGGACTGAATTTTTCCAACTACCTGGGGGAATATCATTAAAGCATTTTCGTATTAATTCTACAACACTAGAACTTAAAGTCGGAGAAATATTTTCAGACCTAACCAGTGATTTTAACTGGTGCCACATATGCTCTATGGGGTTAAAAATGCAATAATAGGGTGGGAGCCGTAGCACTGTATGTCCAAATTATTCTGCCAATGTGTCTCAAACATATACTTTTTTTATAACTTTCTTCAAAATATATATCATTCGCCGCCATGTAGTTCTGAATCTCCAATTTTGTATTATTTGAGCTTGGAGCTTTATGTAATTGGCGACTGTGATAGCTCGCATTGTCCATTACTATCACGCTATTCTGAGGAATGTTTGGTAAAAGACAATTCTTGAACCATTCCTCAAAAACTAACAAATTTTACCACAGAAAGATATTTAAATATAAATTAAGCAACCTAACCTACCTGATGTGCCTATATTTAATTATAATTATTACAATCCGATCCTTTCCACATAATAATAACAAACGGTCATAAATAATGGGATGGGCCAGGTACTTTTACGGCAGTCATTAAGTAATATCCATTTTTCGTGAAACACTCTTTACGTTTATCTCTGTTATTTTGTTTTGTTATGTTGTTTTAATTTGTTTTGTTCTGCTTTTATTTTGTCTTGTATAAGATTTTATTTCAGTTAGGCTTATGTCAATTTCTTTACATGTAATTATTGTTTGTACGGTGTATGTACGGAGAAATTAAATAAATAGATAAATAAAATACATAAATTATAGGATCGCAATAATATCATTGGAAATAACAAAATTTCTCCAAAAAGAAAGCAATTATTATTTCCTGAATATCCTACTGCAATTCTACAAAACAGTACTCAAGTTAAATCATTTAATTCGGCCGCCGTCGATCATCGCCGGTTCAGCCCACACTTTACCTAATCACACCCGCTGCTTTAACAATTAGCTGGCATGTTTTATATAATCCAATTTAATATTTAGAATAGCTGTAACAATATTTTGAAGTTGTTTCTAATAAATTGACCATGGCCTATTGTTATAAGTAACGTAAATGATTAAAAATGTCGCATTTTTAGGTTATTTAATATAAATATACATTTGTGTTTGTGTACTTTTGTCTCGTTAAAAAGTGGGTCACTTAAGTGAGAACCGCAGCCGAACCCATCTTTGATAATAACTGTAATATCCCCCAGAAAGTGTCAAAAAAGGGATAACCTGTACACAGGTACAAAGTTAGAATACCACAAGGATTTAAAATATTTGCACCTAATAATTACTTGTATGGTATATGAATTATACCAATGAAACCAATAAGTCCATTCAAATAATGATGGTAATGGATCTATAACAATTAGAATACATGAAAATCGAATTAACCTCTTGCCGTAAGGACACGTCTAGGTTCAATGAAACTGACCGACCCATGGAACCAAGAAAAATACCAGATACGCATAGACAGTAACAATTTTTTTATGTAAAAGAGCTCATGAACTTTGTATTTCTCAGTAAAAATTAACAACAAAAGTTATATTGTTATAATTGTTGTAAGAACGATCTCAGAGAACCTTTACAGGGTGTTCCTTAATGCCGTGCTAATATTTCAGGGTGTGATTCCTTAGGTCATTTTATAAATTAAAGTTCATATGAACATATGTCCGCAACGGCTTAATTTTCTTGTTTTTATTTTTTAAATGGTTATTTTTTAATATCTCCGAAAGTACTTTAGATATTATTTTCAATTTCGGTATGTATTAATAGGATATAGAACCACACATTTTAGTTAGAAAAGTTATTCAACTGTTCCACCAGTGGCGTCCCTGCAAACATGTCCTCTGATATTTTTTACAAAAAGATGGTGCGCTACTGACATTTTTCCAAGCTTTTCTGATGAGCCTGGTAAATTCTACATGAAAATGGTCTCTTGAGTTTTTCTCGTCAGACTCACCGTTCTTGGTTAAAACCACTAAATTCATATTGAAACTCATTATTATTAACATTGATAAAATAAATTAATGATAAATTTTGTTTTATAAAAATTGTTGGAAATGGCTGCCCTCACTTAAAAGGCTTCCGCCCGTCATCGCATCGAATTGCCCCCTCCAGCAATTTTTAGAAAACAAAATTTATCATTAATTATTTTATCAATGTTAATAATAATGAGTTTCAATGCGAATTTAGTGGTTTTACTCAAGAGCGGTGCGTCTGACGAGAAAAACTCAAGAGATCGTTTTCATGTAGAATTGACCAGGTTAATCAGGAAAATATCCACATCGACAAATGTCAGTGGCGTACCATCGTTTTTATAAAAAATATCAGAGGACATGTTTGCAGGGACGCCACTGGTGGAACAATTGAAAAACTTTTTTAACTAAAATTTGTGGCTCTATATCCTATTAACACATACCAAAATTGAAAATAATATCTAAAGTACTTTCGGAGATATTGAAAAATAACCATTTAAAAAATAAAAATTCACCACCTTGTAGCAGAAAATTTAAGCGGTTTCGGACATATGTTCATATGAACTTTTCTTTATAAAATGACGTAAGGAATCACACCCTGAAATATTAGCACGTCATTAAGGAACACTCTGTATATAGCCTGAAGCACAAAATATATTCCTGCAATCTTTGTAAGGAAACAAATGTTGGATGGGGTTTGATCTATGGCTGGTGATTACTATAATAAAATGCTAAAAAAGGAATATTATAGTCGAACCAATGGAAAGATTGACGGATATTGTTGAGCCTTTTAAGCTTTGATCAGTTTCGATACGGAACCTAATGGTAAATAAACGAAACACTAAGAATTATAAAAATATACAAAAAAATTTTTTTTATGAAAATTAAATTGTTTATCTACCTTTTCCTTCTTTTATTTTTACTTTTCAAATTTAACCATTATTATTCGATATTAACGTTGTTGTTGTTTATATATATATAAATTTTTCATATAACAACCAATTTTTTCAAAATAATACGTTATTATGCATCCGAAACCCGTATGTTTACACAACAAATTATTTCGTTAAAAGCTGAATTACGTCTTTTTACCTTCTGGTTAATATACAATTAGCAGGTTTTTTAGTTGTACCTTCTTGTGCAAATTGTGTTTATTAATCAATTACTGAACTTATACGTCGATCCAATTACTATTTGTTTCATAGATGTCCTTTGTTTCCAGGGTTAACCCATATACAGAGTGTCTCATAACTTACAGCCTATAGATCAGCTGGAGATACTAAACATCACACCAGATAGATTAAGTCATATTATAAGGTTTTTCGCAATGTTTCTCGAAGGAGGAAGAAGGGAAATTATTAAACGCAAAAGGTTACTTGGCTCTATCTTAATATATCTAACTGTTTTCGAGATATTTCCATTTAAACATCACAATATAGATATAATAGATAGATAGATAGATAGATAGAATTCTAGAAATTCTTATTTCTTATTCATAAAACATGATACCGCCAAATGTTGGCGAATTTTCGAAAATAAACTTTCACTTCCAACACCCTGTATATCCAGGACGAGAAACGTTTCGAAAAACTTATACGACAATCCATATAGTTCGAAGTTCTGTTGCTCTATGGCCAATAATTACTTGGACAATAATTAAAATATGTTTAAATAATACATAAAATATGATTTACGTAAAACATTATACATAAAAGCCAATTTATTTTTACAAAAAGTGTACGTCCATTAATGTTAGGTATCTAGCTTATGTATTGGACAAAATTTACAATGGGAAAGAAAATATGATGAAATGTAAAATCTAATTGTTTATACACCGTGTTCAAGATAAGGAGGGCCAGTACAGGGAAACCGTAAGAGATACGAAGTCGGTTAAAAGGAGATAAAGTTGCGCATTTACGTGCCTTCTAATATGCTGTGTAGAAAGTTCTAAAATTCCGAGTAGTTCCGGAGATATCCGAAAAAATCCGAAATTCTGGAAAATCGTTGTATTTTTTCCTGGGCTTTTTTGAGATCGAATTCTAAAGTAAATTGCACTTTTACACTGCCACTTTTTCCGCTCTATCTAACAGCGTTAATTGTATTGTAATCCGACGAGTCGTCTTCAAAGGGCCATTATCAACTTTCTTTTTTAAATACGGCCCTGTTTTCCTCATATTGGAATTAGAGAGCTTATGACAACGATGTATGACACATTGTGGTTTAATGACGGGTTTCTGAACAACATCAGGAGATTTTGTGATACGGACCAATATTTCTCCTAATTTTATAAATAATATCTCATAAGTAAGTAAGTAAGCTCTAAATTTTTACTTATGTTGGACTAGTTCAATAAATAACAAATAATTTAATAATAAACCATAAATAAGTGAACAAAATACAGAAACATTATTTCAAACTTCTGTTGATTCGGGATTTACTGGATTGGCACGTATTCTGAAACACCATGGCCAGTACATTCGCCCGATATGACATCGTTAGATTTTTTCCTCTGGGGGTATGTCGAAAATTATGTTTATAAACACAACTACGAAACAGAATATGAACTTTGGAAAATTGTGCTTGAAGCCTTTCTCCGGAACTACTCGGAATTTTAAAACGTTCTGAACGACATATTATTAGGCACGTAAATGCGCAACTTTACCTCCATTTAACCGACTTCGTATCTCTTACTGTTTCCGAGATCCCTGTACTCTCCCTCCTTATCTTGGACACGGTGTATACTATGTACAAGATATATTTTAATGTTCGTGTTTATTATTTTACATAAGCCACAACTGGTTAGCGTAACTGTTGCAATTGTGCACTATTATAGTGTTTCGTGTATTAAAATGTTAATCCTTCATGCAGGGGTCAACTTGAATACTTCGCACCAAGAGTGCAAGATCTCACGATTCCGTATCGAATTCTATTAGAAATAAATATTATGTCGAAGAAAATCGATTCATATTCGTTGTGGAGTTTCTTTTCTCTTATTTTCATGTTTAAAAGTTGTCATGTCACTCATTCAATTAAAATATCCTGTAAAATTTCCTGCGATCTAACAATTTCTCATGATTTTTGATGACCAATTTTACGATTTACGAAACAATCTGGCACCCCTGCTTTCCATTATTAAAAATTAAAAAGAATATGTGGGACCTGCGTAATATATCCCCCTGGAACTGGTAGATGTTACCGTTAAAATCTTAAATTAGAAGGGATGATATCATGATAATACCACACAATATAAATGAAACAAAACACATTATCGCAGGGTCAATAATTCATCACCGTTAGGTCATGAAAAGTGATGGTTCAGCCCGTGGCAAGGAAGTCTTCCTATATAACATTGACATTTATATTGTACATTTCTTGTGATTTCGTAAAATCATCATATGCTTTCGAAGGTCAAGTTCTTACTGTTTAATATACAATGTGTTCTATATCTATACATTGTGGCAATATATTTGATTAGATAAGTAAGAATGCTTCAGTACTTAATTTGAATTCTATTGATGTACAGGGTGTCCATTTTTGGGTAGTTTTACGGGGTATCTCCGTTATTAGTAAAGATAGAAGGATGCGGTTTTCGCTTTTTTGTAAAACGGAAGATGCCGTAATCAGAATTTTTCTAGGCCGCCTTGTTTTTGATATACGGGATGTTTTTGAGAATTGTGCATTTTGGGACACCGCCATATTTCGGTTACCCCGACACAGTTCTGAACAGGGAAAACAATTTTGGAAAAAACCGTTATATGGTCTGATGAGGCTCATTTTACCAGTGCTGGCATGTTTAATCGACAGAATACGAGGTTTTGGTCTCAGGAAAATCAGCAATGTAATATTTCCAATCGAACGGCAAGGCAGATTTGGCGTTAGCGTTTCATGCTTTATACTGAATAGCAAAATAGTTTATAATCTATTTGAAGGAAGCCTTAATGCAAATAAATATTTGGAAATTCTGGAAAACATTGTGCCAGAAATAATAGAAGATGTGCCCTTAGCTGGTCTCAATAACTTGCATCTTCGACAGGATGGAGCGCCCGCTCACAATGCCCAAATTGTAAGGGCCTACCTAGATAATAACTTCCCGGGTCGCTGGATTGGAACAAATGGACCTGTAAGATGGTCACCAAGATCACCCGACTTGTCGGTTTTGGATTTCTTCTTATAGGGATAGCTTCAAAATAAAATTGATTCCATTCAGTACCAAACAATGGCAGATTTAAGAATTGCCATTGACAGAGCTTTTAGGGAGTTACAAACACGGCCGCTTATTATTTTTAATTCATTAAGGCGAATAAGAACCATGTGTGAATCATGTCTAAGGCATAATGGAGAACAATTTGAGCAATATTTATGAGGGAGTTCAATAAATTTTCAATTTTTGTGTCTAATATTTAATCACACCAGTATATTTTTTAATATCTGTCATGGCCTACTAAAAAAAATGGTATGCTTTTGAAAAACGTATATTTGGGGCCTAATACTACGACTAAAAATAAAGTGTTATATATTTTTGAGAAGCTTGTTACAAACTAACTTATATTATTAAAAAATATATAGGGTGACCCATATAAAAAAGCAAATTTGTTTATTTTCCTTGAAAACTATTGAATGTAGGAAAAATCTGAGTACGTCACCGGATTCTACGTAAAAAACTACAAAAAGAACATTTTATTTCTTTTTAATACGTTACGGGGTAACCGAGATATGGGGGGGTTGTCCCAAAATGCACAATTCTCAAAAACATCCCGTATATCAAAAACAAGACGGCCTAGAAAAATTCTGATTACGGCATCTTCTGTTTGATAAAAAGTAGCACAGTGCTGCGAAAACCGCATCCTTCTATCTTTACTAATAACGGAGATACCCCGTAAAACTACCCAAAAATGGACACCCTGTATTTAGAGCTTTAAAAAAACTTCTATAAAACGATTTAGTTGTAAGTACATTCTTACAGCGAAACAATATGTTTGTATTTCTTATTTAAGCGTTTACTAGACAGAGATATTATTCACGCATATTTATACAGGGTGTCCGGGAACATGTGGGAAATCTCCCGGATATGAAGAAAACACGTGAAAATAATACTATAGGTTCATATAAACTTCTTTCGTATCGGCCTCCTCTTCGGAGATATGGGCTCCCAAAGAGGACCAATGGAATCAAGTTTTTTACACATAATTATTGAACCACCTGGTATATTTCAATTATTTTTTAATATGATGTATACCAGGTAAGACGCGTCAAATTACTACCCAAGAAACTGTTGTGAATTACTCACAGCTGCAGGGACGGACTAGCTGTAACACTCATGGGCCCATTCTTTTTACGCCCTGTATGATGAGAACTTTGGACAATGTTTTTTACATACCTTTAACTATTTGCTAAAAATTAAGTACTCTTCATTCATGTCGCTAATCCTAACCATTTTCGAGAAAACGTCATTTTATTTACACAGAGTCCCCTTACTTCTCACGGGTTAAATATGAAAAAGCGGAATTTTGAGTTTCAACATTTGATAGGAACAAAGATGTATCTTTTACCGAGATACGCCAAATACATGATGTAAATAAAACAACGTTTTCTCGAAAACGGTTAGGATTAGCGACATGAATGAAGAGTACTTAATTTTTATCAAATTTTTAAAGGTATGTAAAAAACATTGTCCAACGTTCTCATCATACAGGGCGTAAAAAAAATGGGCCCATGAGTGTTACAGCTAGTCCATCCCTGCAGCTGTGAGTAATTCACAACAGTTTCTTGGGTAGTAATTTGACGGGTCTTACCTGGTATACATCATATTAAAAAATAATTGAAATATACCAGGTGGTTCAATAATTATGTGTAAAAAACTTGATTACATTGGTGCTCTTTGGGAGCCCATATCTCCGAAGAGGAGGCCGATGCGAAAAAAGTTTATATGAACCTATAGTATTCTTTTCACGTGTTTTCTTCATATCCAGGAGATTTCCCACATGTTCCCGGACACCCTGTATAAATATTATCTTTCAAAAAGAACATAACTCTAATAAATAAAAGTTATTGTATAACATTTAACATAAAAATGCCAAATAAGACGCTGATAAAAAAAACCTTCGTAATTTTATCAAGGTTAGTAAATAAACTTATTAGAAGAAATTAAAAAAAAAATTAAATATTGTCTAAGTTTTAATTAATGAATGCAACAGATGCATGCCAAAATTAGGTAACAATATTAATTAGTTGTTTATGAAGTACTTTCACCAATCCAAACTTTGTAATAAGCCTTCCCGTAACCCTGACCAATTTTTATGTTAGAATTAAAAATAAGTATTAATTGATTAGAAAGGTATTCGGCGAGAATTAACAAAAATAATTCGAGGGTGTCAAATTTACTAGGTTAAACATCGACAGTCACCCCGGTCCGGAATATCTCGGAGAAAGATTTCTGAAGCTCGGAGAGGCCCTAGGTTCGCACCCAACAGCCAGTCTATAAGTCATGGCTTTACTATCCGATGTCATGCAAAAAATAGAGAAGAGTAAGAATTGTATATGTAGTGTATGTATATATATATACAGTGAGTCCCAGAAGAAATGTCTAAATTCATTTAAAATTCAGCGGTAAGTTTTTTCAAAAAACGCTCGTACCCGTCGATTTTGATTTTTTAATTTTTTTTTTGTGGTAATTTCATGTATACAGGGTAGCTCAAAAATAAGTTACGACCATCAACTTCATTTTTTCAAATGAAAACATAGATTTTTTTATTTCATTTTTGAATTTTGCATTGAATTCTAAGCATGTTTCATGTACCATGTCCTATACATAAACTCAACAGTTATTGAAAAAATTAGGATTGAACATATCATTTAGGGAATCCAACGATCTATCAAATCTTCTGGCAATATGGCATTTTGGGCTCCATAATAAGTAAGAGTGTATTGTCTCACTGTCACCGTTTATTTCCATAGAAACTGTATGACAATTGAGAAGTGAGCTTTGCGGACGCATGCAAAATATGTGCAATCTAGATAATAGTAAAAAATATTATTTTTTCGGATGAAGCTACGTTCTATTTGAATGGTAATGTGAACAGACAAAATTGTCGATATTGGGCAACAGAAAATCCGCATTGGATGATAGAGGTTCACAGCCAGTACCCTAAGAAAATAAATGTTTGGTGTGGAATCGTACGCGAAAGAGTAATTGGTCCATTTTTCTTTGAACAGTCTTTAACTGGACAAGTATATCTCGAAGTTCTCCAACTAGAATTAATTCCAGCATTAGTGGCTTTATTTCCGAATCCATTGGATCCAGACTCCCCTGACGAAGAACTGATATTCCAACAAGATGGTGCTCCTCCGCACTATGCGGCCACTGTGCGCACATTTTTGGATGAAACCTTTCCCAATCGGTGAATTGGAAGGAGAGGAGCTATCGAATGGCCTGCTAGGTCGCCAGACCTAACTCCGCTGGACTACCTCAAATCAAAAGTATTTGTTAACAGGCCAAACAATATGCAGGAGTTGAAAGAAAGGATCCGAAGAGAAGTGCGTGTCATAACTCCGGAAATGATTGGAAACGTGCAAAGAGAGTTTATTGATCGTCTTGGATATTGCCAAGCCGTAAATGGCGCACATTTTCAACATTTAATTTGATTTTGTTGTGTTTTTTTTTAATAAACAGGTCTTACTTATAGATATGTTCAATCCAAATTTTTTCAATAACTGTTCAGTTTATGTATAGGACATGGTACATGAAACATGCTTAGAATTCAATGCAAAATTCAAAAATGAAATAAAAAATATGTTTTCATTTGAAAAAATGAAGTTGATGGTCGTAACTTATTTTTGAGCTACCCTGTATACATGAAATTACCACCAAAAAAAAATTAAAAAATCAAAATCGACGGGTACGAGCGTTTTTTGAAAAAACTTTACCGCTGAATGTTAAATGAATTTAGACATTTCTTCTGGGACTCACTGTATATGATAATATCAAGTGGGGGTATGGTATACACTCCCCAATCGGTAGGTCATACCGCAATGCAAGGGGAAGCAGCGTATATGGTGAGAAGAGAACAAAAAACATGCTGATTATTGAACACGTCTAACAAAAACTCGATTCAACCTCCAGATTTATGTCTCGGTTTGACGAAAATGCAACAAGCGCCAATTTCTTTTAACTTATGACGAAAAAAATTGATGGCCGTCGCTCAAGGAGCATCCGATCTGGTCAAGGTTCGTAAACTTGATCTTCGCTAATTATTTCAGCAATATTTATATGTATTTTTATACAGAATATACGGATATGCTACGCTCGCCGGCACAAAATTCCGCCAGCCTGCAATTGTGGTCAAGTTCGATATTTTATAACTTTTTTATTTTTTATGCGATTTTTATGATTTTATTTTCAGCTTGTAGATCCATTTATTGTGTTTTCCCTTAATTATTTCATAAAGTAACATTTTTCGATTAGGCTATGTTATACAGGAGTAAATCAAACTGTTGTTTTTTGTCGTAATTTCAAAACACCCTGTAGGAAAACTGAGATGGATAACTTTATTTGCATACAGTTTCTTGTAATCTTTGATGTATTCTAAACATTTCGTTTTTCGATTCATTACATTATCTCATTTCTGCTGCGAGCTGCAAAATTTTCAAATGAAACGCTGATTTGAAGCCTATTTTTATTAAGACAAACAAACACTAGGTATATCATAAAGTTAATTAACAACAACACAATTTTAATATCGTGTATTTCCTCCTCTCGCAGCAGTGATAGCTTGCAGTCTTCGTGATATTGAACGAATAAGGTTAATTATCGTTTCAGGAGGAACAGCCTGATATTCTTCGGTCAGTACCCCGAGCTTCTGAGAAGCTATCTTGGCGATTGCCCCAACGTGGTTATGCCAAGACATATTGCCTCCAAGATTGACGCCCAGCAAATTAATAGATGAAGCCAGTGGGATTGCGTGCCCGTCCATGACTATATCCGGTTCTGTAATGTTAACCTTTTTAGAGAAAACTGCTGCCTGGGTTTTTTTAGCATTAAATTCGACTTGGTTACTGTCACCCCAAGCCAAAATTTCTTCCAGGTCTTTGTTGAGGCGTGATACTTCATGCTGTCTGCGAAGATGTGCGTCGGCAGCCGATGTTTGCGCATTCAAGGAGAAAGATGAGATAAGTGTGCTATCGTCAGCAGAACTAAATATCGGATTTTTAGTTTTCACTAGAAGGTCGTTAATGTAGAGTAAGAAGAGAGTGGGAGACAATATGGATCCTTGAGGAACACCGGCATTGATGGCGAAGGTGTCTGAGAGAATTCCGTCAATCGCCACTTGCAGAGAGCGGTCCTTAAAAAAGCTAGACAACCATGCACAGAATCGACTGGGCATACCATAGGATCGCAGTTTACTTAGAAGCCCCCTCATGCCAAACACGATCAAAAGCTTTAGAAATTGATCCCAAAGATGTTCGATTGGGTTGAGATCCGGGCTACATTCTAATCTCGGAAGTCCAACTTGTAAATACCTATTCCAGGCATCTCGAACTGTAGACCGCGCAATTCTCAGAGTACGGGCGACATAACTTTTGCTACTGCCATCCTTTATTAACGCAAAAATTCTACCCGCGTGTGCTGGAGTTAATACCATATTGGCACACATCAAATTATATTATTGTCACTACATTCTGTCACAATAATCGCGTACTTAGCCAACGTCGATGATAATTTGTAAAAGAAAGCTTGACATTTATTTTCTAATAATGTCATCGTTTCATTTAAACTTTTGCAGCTCGCAGCAGAAATGAGATAATGGAATGAATCAAAAAACGTTATATTTAGAATACATCAAAGATGACAAGAAACAGTATGTAAATAAAATTATCCACCCCAATTTTCCTACAGGGTGTTTTGAAATTACGACAAAAAACAATAGTTTGTTTTACTCCTGTATAATATAGCCTAATTAAAAAATGTTACTTTATAAAATAATGAAGGACAAACACAATAAATGGACCTACAAACTGATAGCAAAATCATGAAAATCGCATAATAAATAAAAAAGCTATAAAATATCAAACTTGACCAAAATTTCAGGGTGGCGGAATTTTGTGTCGACGAGTGTATTATTATGCCGATTGGCCTGGATTCAATTATTTGGAATTACCTAAACAACTACATATAGTAAATTTTTTTAGCTTTTATCCGGTTTTCTTCATAGTCCTCTAGCTGAATTAATAGCATTTCAAGTCAGTGTGGTAAATCCCCTGAAAAGGAATAAAATAGAAGAGCCGTTATTAATTCGGACGAGTGAACGTTTTCTCGATTCACAAGCCGTGTGAAGAAATATCCGGCTTAGATTGTAGGCTTTGAGATCAGAAATTTGGTTCTAGAATCAAATATATTTCGTAGTTTGAAGTTCAAATTTCCTAATCGCCATATTATAGATTACTTAATAAAACGAAACAAATGATTCGACCGCGGACACTAAAAATGCCGATAAGAATTTAAAAAGTCAATATTCTTTTTTATTGTCGTCGTTACCTTGTCAGCTTGCCAGTTTTAATTGCTTAAATAAATAAATCATATAGATTTCTCGTAAAAAACGCATTTCAAGAATACAATTTAAGCATCTCCGGGAAAATACCGATAAACTATGCATATTCTCCTATATTTAGGAATTGTTAAAGGATTAACAACAAAGTGCACTTTCTCGTACACATTTTGGTGTGGAAAGTGGCAATATTCCGCACCAGTGCCGGTAACACATCAACGATATTGGACATCGTTCTCTTGTACGATTCTTATTTCAGAGATCAAGTTTTCAAGGTTATCAATAGGAGATTTTTTAATATTAATCAGGTGATTTCAATCACTTTATTTATTATTTTCATAATATTTATTAGCGTAAGTCAATTGTCTTAGAGTAGTGAGTAGGTGCTCTAAAACTAAGTGATAAATAATGAGGTTTAATATATCGCTTACTAAAAGTGTTTCAGGTAAAAACGTATCTACATCTTAAAAGTTAAGAAAATTATGCTTTGTTCAGCGCGTCCAGTAAATAATAGGGACAATCGGAAAGACAATTTGCAGCTATCGTGGTTTAACCCATTGGGAGGGCTAGATGTGACCCTTAAACTCTTAAATTGGAAGCAAGGGATGATCATTCTAAAGGTTTTTTAAATCTATTCTCAATAGAATCATAATTTATATATTTTTTTAATTAATATAGTTTCCAAGAAATCGCACTGCAAAAATGAACTTATTCATATCAATTTTTAGGCGGTGACTTGCCCCTGGCAAAGAATTGGCAAGGGTATCACCCAGAGTGACTACCCACAGTCATCGTTCTACTAAAAGAGGAGTCGACGCAATATTGTTTTTTGACATAATAACCTAATAACCATAAATGTCCGTGCAGGTAAGTGCTAATTACATCCATTTTTAGAAATGCTATTTCTTGGAAACTACTACTGAAAAAATAATAACTGATTGTATTATGGGAAAGAGATTTAAACAGCCTTTAAAATCATGTGCCACTTGACCTCCCTTCCTTTACATCTATCCTTCTTAATTAATAAAAACCAAACTATGTAAATCTTGCCAAATATGATAAGGCATGTTTTTGTTTTAGGGACATTGTCATTTGCTGCTGTGGGACTTCTTATGGTTTGTACATCCATATTAATGTTTGTACACGATCCTCTTCAATTTTTCATAAAAATGGTAAGCAAGTACTACTTGTTGGCCTTGCCGTGCATGTCTGTCTGTCGCTATGTCATTATTAACTTCTGAAAATTATGATATGTTGTGAATGTTCCTAACCATTGTATTTTTTTCTCTTAGATATTTACTTTATCAGAGGGCTCGATGTTTTATGGCATGTGGTGCCCTTGCTCTGTCTGCCTGTCGCTATGTCATTATTAACTTCTGAAAAATATGATATGTTGTGAATGTTCCTAACAATTGTATTTTTTCCCTTAGATGTTTACTTTATCACAGGGCTCGATGTTGTATGGCATGTGGTGCCCTTGCTCTGTTTGTCTGTCGCTATGTCATTATTAACTTCTGAATATTATGATATGTTGTGAATGTTCCTAACAATTGTATTTCTTCTTCTCTTAGATATTTACTTTATCAGAGGGATCGATGTTTTATGGCATGTGGTGCCCTTGCTCTGTCTGTCTGTCGCTATGTCATTATCAACTTCGGAAAATTATGATATGTTGTGAATGTTCCTAACAATTGTATTTTTTCCCCTTAGATATTTACTTTATCAGATGGCTCGATGTTTTATGGCATGTGATGCCCTTGCTCCGTCTGTCTTTCGTTATGTCATTATTAACTTCTGAAAATTATAATAGGTTGTGAATGTTCCTAATCATTGTATTTTTTTCCTTTAGATGTTTACTTTATCAGAGGGCTCGATGTTTTATGGCATGTGGTCGGCACCACCGTACGAAGTATTCTTGAAAATCTACACGTTTAATATCACAAACCCTGAGGAATTTTTAAGCGGTAAAGAGAAAATGAATGTTACCGAACTAGGACCGTATGTTTACAGGTAAGATATACCGGAGGATAAGAAATTCGATGTAATATTCTAGATGGCGGAATACGGGCTCCCCTGTATATTTCTTTAAAAAACTGGGTTGACCACGTCGGTCTCTTGAAGAAGTTATAATGCAGTTTTTCTATAAAACGTACAGGGGAGTCGATATTCAGCCACCTCAAAACTTACATGGGATTTCTTATGTTCAACTCAACGATTCATCAACCGGTATACAGGGTGTCCGCTAATTAATGGGACATGGAAAAACTACAGACGTAAAAATATTAGGATTTAATTATACTTACCTATATCCGAAAGTTGATATTAACTGAGATACAGGGTGTTAAAGTTGAAACATCATTTTTGTTTTTCTCTAATAACTTTGAGAGGAATTAACATTTTTTTACAAAATTTGGCAATTAGGGTTTTTAGGACGAAAAATGGATTTCTTTGTGAATTTATCGCACATTCATACGGTCATAACTTTTTGTGCCTCAGTGTATTTAAGTTTTTAATAAAAATAATACTTTTCTCATATTTATTACGTAAAAAAGGTATTCAAAGTCGAGATCGCCCAGAGTTACCGTTTCAAAGATATTTACATTCAAATTGTTTAGTGCGTTAGCGTAGGCAAGCAAATAATATTTTGTTACTTCTTACCAATTCACTTTTACATGATAATTAATGTTCTAGTGATGGTAATTGGGAATAATAAATACAACAATTGGATTGTTCTTTAACTTACTTAAATTAAATTACTTTGACCCTAGAAAATGTCGTGTCGAAAGAAACCAACAGCAATGAAAACACAAACTTACGATAAACTCAAAAATGAACATTTTCTGCTCCATAGCAACTGCAACTCTAAATTTCATATGTTTTCTCATAGGTTACTTTAAGAAAAAAATTTTGTTTCCAAATGAATAATAATTTGGCAAGGTGCATTAAACAATTTAAATGTAAATATCTCCGAGACGGTAACTCTGGGCGATCTGAACATGCATTTTTTACGTAATAAATATGAGAAAAGTATTATTTTCATTTAAAACTTAAATACACTGAGGCACAAAAAAGTTGTAACCTAATAAATATGCAATAATAACGCAGGGAGCGCCCCCTACATAGTACATTACAATTTCATAAAAAAATCAATTTCTCGTCCTAAAAAAACCATAATTGCCAAATCTTGTAAAAAAACGTTGGTTTCCTGCAAAGTTATTAGAGAAAAATGAAGTTTTAACTTTAACAGTCTGTATCTCAGTTAATATCAACTTTCGGATGTAGGTCTGTGGTTATTCCATGTCCCATTAATTACCGGACAATCTGTATAAAAAAAATTATCGATAAATAACAGAAACCATTAATTTCCTGTTTTAAAATATTGTTTTTGTATTTTCAGAGAAATTTTGACGAACACAAATGCTACTTTCAATGACACAGAAGGAACCTTGACGTATCGCCCTCACAGGGAAATCGTTTTCGACCAGGAACGCTCAGTCGGAAACCCTAAAACTGATTTGATGGTCACCACAAATCTCCCATTAGTAGTAGGTATCTATTCTTTGGTTGGTTGATTGGTAATCTACAGGGTTTTGATAAAGAAGCAACCTTCCACTTAATCAAGAATCCCTCAGGGCCGTAAAACTTTTTTTTTGAAGTGCATTTGTTTAGAAAAAAGATATAATACAGGACGGATCATAACGATACCACTTATATTAGAATATAAAAAAGTAAAACTGTATAATATCTTTGATTTAATACATTAAAGTTGATAATAATAAATAAAAGCCTGATCCGTTTCTTTATCGTCACTCTGTATATCCTTAATAGCACATGGAGGGTCAAAAACCAACGCCAATAGGTCCAAGAAACTTTTTCTTACAAATTAAGTTGTCATATTCGATTTGAATTTAATTATTTATCTGACGAGAAAAACGGCAGAGATCGTTTTCCTGTAGAATTGTTGTAGAAACGTTTTCGTCGTTAAGCGTAAGTCTCTGTGCCAAACATCAAGTTTAGAAACTAACCCTAAAATGTTAAAAGTAAGAAAAACGTTTTTTTTAACAGACTGTAACTCAAAAAGAATTGGTTCCCGACTTGTTGTTAGATGGACTTACTACCTTCATTTTAAGACGTAGACCTAGATTGTCTTTTATTGTAATTTCGTCTGATGAAATTAAAAATGTAAAGAAGAATCCTTCACCATTGTAAGATTAAATGAGGAGCATATACAGGGTGTTATGGAAATGACGTATTATATTTAAATGGGTTTGTTCCTGGGGTGTCCTAGAGAAGCGCTACATATTACAATTCGGCCTCTTATTTCCAATCTCTCGGAACATTTGCACTAAATCACTTAAAGAAACACACAGGCACCCACGAGTTTCAAATTAGTTTTTTTGAAGATATGCACCTATTATCAGATTACACGCAAACACTAAACAGCACTTAATTATTTCGCAATAGAAATAATAAAAACGCTAATTTCTATAGGCCATTAACTCTTTACTAAAGATAAAATGAAGCAATTATGTTGACAGGAACTACCCTTTGAAATAAATGGGCTCGTCCATGGTGCTTTCTTTGTGCACATTCAGAGAACTAACTTGAGCTAGCGCGATTGCCATTTCCGAGACTATAATTATACAGGAAAGTAATATTATAGAAGGAAATTCCGCAATTTGTTTACAAAACATCGAAAGTGGCAACGCTGTATTTTGAAATATTAACCCTAGCCGGCGAAAGAACAGGCAACCCGTTATTGTCCATAATCAGCTGTTTAAGGAAGCCGGACGACTTTCACACGCGTTATCGGTTTCCTACTGTTTTACCAATTTTCAAGCAGATTTGTGTGTTAATACTTAAACCCGAGTTTAAATTATTAAGTTCTTTGTTATTTTCGCGACGGCAGTGCCCCAGCCCAGCAGTTCAATATCGATCAACGGAACCAACGTGTTATTTATTTTTAAAATTTTTAGATGTTAAATACATTATTTCCCAGACCACTCAGACAATAAGGGCGTATTTTTGTCTACACAGTAGCACTTTAAAATACTAATTCAGATTGAATGGTACTTAGATGTGTTATGTGATTTTATTGTGCCGGTTTGTTTTTGTTCAAGTTACCTAGGTATTTGGTGTGGCATTTTTTTTCTAAAGGGTAAGCGGCATTTATAAACTTTTAAGTTGTTCAGATCTGACGGGTGTCGTTCGAATTGGACAAATGAGAACATACCTGACCATATAAAAACTCCGCGGCGGTTCGTTCGAGTCAGTTCAAGTTTATAAATCAGATATTGTTTCCTAGCGAACCGAACTGAACGTAAAAGTTTATAATAATGTACCCTGAAAAATAAACAACTTGCAATCTGTCAAACGGTTATTGACTTTCTAAAGAGTTCACCATGAAGATATGACAACACTGTTCAAGATTCACTGCCATATGTTGCTGTGTTTACCTTCCGAACAGGGGCACCACGTGGTAATTTTTGGTTTGGCATAAGGTCATGTACAAGGGCATATTAAATTAAAGCGCCATTTTTAGATATTTTTCTTCAATTTGTTTTCATCTCAGGAATTGCCGGTTTAAAAATACGTAATTTCCATAACATCCTGTATATTCTTTTCGGCTATTTAATACCACATACTGTCATTATTTTTTTTCATTACAGGGAATTCAATCGTATCTCAGCGATTCCTTTTACTTTACGAACGTGGGTTTTGCAACTTTAGCCAGACACTTGGGTGCCCGGCCAATAATAAATGTAACCGTAGAGGACTATCTATTTGGATACAAAGACGAATTAATTAAATACGCCAATAAGTTTCTACCATCTTGGATCGATTTCGATCAATTTGGAATCGTTGCACGGGTAAGTTAATTAACTTAAAAAAAGGTTATTTGATTGACCCCTAACTATTTTTCAGCTGTTAAGTAGAGACAACACCAACACAGTCACGATAGTAAAAGACCCGGCTAAATACCACTCGGCGACCGATCGTTTCTTAACGGAAGAAGAAAAAATGGCTCCGTATCACGTCGCCAGATGGAACGGTATGCCAGGGCTCAAGGACTGGGGTTACGAGAAGCTGTCCGAAAGCCAGGTGACCAAGTGTCACTTGGCCGAAGGAGCTTTCGACGGCACAATATATCCTACAAACATGCAGTCCAATATATCGCTGACGATTTTTCGTAAAGCGTTTTGTAGACCGGTACCTCTGGAATTTATCGGCCACTCGGTCAGTAAAGAGGGATTCCGGCAATTCGAATACCAACTTTCGGATCACATGTTCGACGTGAACAAGGAGAACGAATGTTTCTGCTATAAGAACAAATGTCGGAAAGGATTCCAGAATATAGCCCCATGCTACTACGGTATCCCAATTTCTTTGTCGCAACCCCATTTCCTCAATACCGATCCGGACATGTTAAAGACGATAAACGGATTGAATCCAGACAGGAAACTCCATGGGAGCCTATGTAGCATACAGCCCGATATTGGTGTACCTTTGAGCGGTGACTTGAAGATCCAGATAAATTTAGACGTCGGAGAGACGATAGGGAATCATCAAACCCAGGTGTTTAATGGACTTCAAGTGCCCTTATTTTGGATAGAAATTACTATGGAAGAGCTACCCACGCTTGTAGTTTTTTTATTATATCTCGTGTGCGCCGTGGTACCCGTAGTTCTGGAAATTGTTAAATATTTATTATGTATCGGTGGTTTGGCATTAATATCTGGCTCCGCTTTATATACCGTCCTAAAAACCAAGGTTAGCATTCCAGGACGTATCAGTTTACGCACCGATTACGTATCGATACCTCTTATTTCTATTCCGGGAGAAATTTTCGATAAATGTGAAAGGAGGTTTTCTTCGAACTGATGGAGGTAGTAATTTATTTTTTTAATGTGGTATACGGGGGTTCCACTTTGATTAGGTGAATGGATACCTCGCGTACAAATTTCACCGAAAGTTGAGGTCCTAGTCCTAGTTTGTGCAGCTCTAGTGGTATGGTATACAACGTGTCCAAGATAAGGAGGGCCAGTGCAGGTATCTCGGAAACCGTAAGAGAAACGAAGTCGGTTAAAAGGAGGTAAAGTTGCGCATTTACGTGCCTAAAAATATGCCGTTTAGAAAGTTTTAAAATTCCGAGTTGTTCCGGAGATATCCGGAAAAAAACGAAATTCTGAAAAATCGTTTCATTGTTTTCCTGAGTTTTTTTGAGATCGAATTCTAAAGTAAATTGCACTTTTACATTGACACTTTTTCCGCTCTATCTAACAGCGTTAATTGTTTTGTAATCCGACGAGTCGTCTTCGAAGGGCCATTATCAACTTTCTTTTTTTCAATATGGAATTTGAGAGCTTTTTTTTCTTCCGAATGCAACGATGTATGACACATTGTGGTTTAATGACGTTTCGAAGGTTTTTTGAACGACATCAGGAGATTTTGGGATACGGTCCTGTATTTCTCCTAATTTTATAAATAATATCTCATAAGTAAGCTCTAAATTTTTACTTATGTTGGACGAGTTCAATAAATAACAAATAATTTAATAATTAACCACAACTAAGTGAAGAAAATACAGAAACATTATTTCAAACTTCTGTTGATTTGGGATTTAAAAGAAAAGTAAGCGTTTGAAACAAAAAAATTAAGATGGTGACGCGTGATTTGTTTCACTTGACATTCCCAGTGTGATAGTTTGAAAGCGTTTTAAGAGGTTTCCTATTTCCAGCAAATATGGAACATAATTTTACAAATGTTGAAAAGTTTGATATTCTATCGCATGTTTTATTTTATCTCAAAAAAACTGTTATGTGGCAGTTGGAAGATGTTATTTGTGAATAGAGAATAACGGAAATCATTTTGAACACCTGATTATGTAGTTCCTTACTTTTTCGTTGTTCGTTTTATTACTGTTTTGGAGTGATTTTTGTTCACTTATTTGTGGTTTATTATTAAATTACTTCCATTCATTGAACTAGTCCAACATAAGTAAAAAAGTTAGAGCTTACTTATGAGATGTTATTTATAAAATTAGGAGAAATACAGGACCGTATCCCAAAATTTCCTGATGTTGTTCAAAAACCCTCGAAACGTCATTAAACCACAATGTGTCATACATCGTTGCATTCGGGAGAAAAAAGCTCTCAAATTCCAATATCAGGAAAACAGGGCCGTATTTAAAAAAAGAAAGTTGATAATGGCCCTTCGAAGACGACTCGTCGGATTATAAAACAATTAACGCTGTTAGATAGAGCAGTAAAAGTGGCAATGTAAAAGTGCAATTTACTTTAGAATTCGATCTCAAAGAACCCAGGAAAACAATAAAAATATATTATTAGGCACGTAAATGCGCAACTTTACCTCCATTTAACCGACTTCGTATCTCTTAGGGTTTCCAAGATCCCTGTACTGGCCCTCCTTATCTTGGACACCTTGTAGACTGTACGCGTATTAGGCAGAGATAGTAAGAGAGAGGTACATTTTCAAATCGACACCCACTACTTTAAAAAATCTTGTATATCTTAAACACAAGAGCTAAAAGAATTTTTATTAGCAATGTAAACTTTTAATACTAACATTTCACTTCATAACCCGTAGCTATAAAATAAGATATGTACACAAAGCAATTTACTTTTAATCAGAGCTGGCCAAAGCTCTTAACAGAAGGGTTTCAATAACTTTTGAAATAAGCCTCGAGCACTTTTAAAACGCCTAATTCCCTCAAAAATAGGGCCGTCGTAGAATTTAAGGCCAGTGCTTCCATGGCCCTTAAAGCACCATACCTACTTACAAGGCTTACGAAGTCCGACTCTGCTTTTAAGAGCTGCTAATTTTTGTCACAGATCTTCCTGAAACTTGTTGATACCCCAATCGACATGTCAGACAATCTCAATATCAATAAATTAACTAAAAGCCTTTATTATTTACGGCCAAAAACGTCACGAAAAGAAATATTAATCAGCTGATGACTCTCGTCTCTTTCTCACCTGCCAAAAAGCGGCATATTTTTGTAATTAAATTGACGCAACATAGATGGCTCTGATTGCCAATTTGGGATCCTCATCTTAACTGCCTATATCGTTTCCTTGCCAAATAGAGTATGTTCTTGGGGATTATTAGGTTTTAGATTTTTAGAAGAGCATTTTTATCGATGCTTGTTTTTTTTAAATAGACTGATTTAAATTATTCTTACAAATTAGATGTAGTACTTATAGATTTTTGAAAAAAAATAGAAAGTAATTCGACTAGTTCATTTAGTTGGGACACAAATTGTGGTTTTGTATATAAAATTTTATATGAATCTGTGTGGTGTTTTTTTTTCAATCCCCGAATACTCTTTATCTATACCCTCCAGTTACGTATATTATTTTTATGCGTGGTTATTTGATTCCATTTCCGACCCTAAGGACTTAGGAAGCTAATGGAATGAAACAACATTTTTTAATTGTTAAATTTTCTTTAGCTCGCTTTAACTTGCTAAATTTTTCTTCCCCAAAGTATCCTGTGTTCCTGCCAAGGGAATTCACAAGAGCTTGTGTCCGTCAGTCGAAGCTAGTGCTTTTCGTTCAATTTTCCATTCACTACCATCTTTTTTTATGTAATCGATAATCGCAATAAAAAATGTAAAATTTGATTAATTTTTTATTAATTGGGCAAACAATTACAAAATATCATAAATACCTTAAATACTAAAATAAATATTTATTCCATATTGTAAAAACATTTGGTTTTGATATTATTATGCTATAAATGATAGCATTCTTTGCTACTAAGAAATATATTATCTACATCCACGAAATTGATGAGACAATCGATTTTAATATACGGTTGAGTTGGGGGGATCAATTCAAATATGATTTATTGTCTACAAGGCAATAATATTTCTTGACAAAGAAGGTTAATTTCTTATAAAATATGCTCTTAGAAAATGTTTGCTTATCCTTGGCATAGATTTCATATAGAACAATTATGTCACGTTTGTGAATATTATTGTGATTTTCAAAATACTGTCGTAGAGACCAAGCTATTGGAGATGAAATGATTGCCCTTATGTACATGAAAGAAAACGAACCAATAGTTCATAAACTGATTTTGATGGTTACATCAAACATAGCAAAGTACTTTGTCTTTATTGTAAAGTTATAACGCACCCTCATTCTTTCCCCGGTCCAAACTGTATATACATTTTCTAATAAGTAGACGTGGATGCATATTTTGGAAGCGCGTCCCAACCACATATATATAACTATTATATTGCTAATGCCATCTGCAATTATGTCGCCGCTATGAGCATCGAAGCGGGCGTTGTGAGTTTGCGCAGTTCGGAAATTTCCTTGTGAAAATAAACATTCGACAGGACCGGATTTCAACTTTTTTAATGTAAATTTCCCTGGTTAGTTAAGAGAAATATTGCAATCAAAATTTCGATTAGTTCGAATTAAGACGGCGTTCCATGCGTACGATTTCTGACGATATGATGATCCGACGGTGCCCTGATTGGTGTAAACTTTTGGTGCCAAATTCCGGTCGAATATTTGTAACATTTGACACGATGAACTTTATTTTAACTTTCATCCGACGTCGTATGTTTCTTAACCTCGCTTTTTTCTAAACCAAAAATGAAGAATGAATCACTATATTGACTATTTTGGGAATTATTATCAGCTACTAATAAAAATACATTAATTTTAAGGTTAGGTAGTGACCACATACATATATCATATTGTCTACGAGTGACTTTCTCTTCTTTTTTAACAAGCTTTTTAGTGAAACTCGATTCCGAGGATCGGATAATGTGATAAGCAAAATATTTTCGTATATATGTACATACCTGAAATACTTTATACTTTACTGATATTGATCCACGACTTTTGCAAAAAAGCACCATGCACTTGTGTCCTTTCATCTTAAACAAAACAAGCCACTAACCTACCAAACGGCGAATCGAATCACCACAAATTAAAAACTCTGGTCTTTGGCTGAACGTTTATAAGCACTAATATACCGACAACAATGTGGACGAACCACTTTTTATTCTGTAATTTGAAAAAGCATCCAGAACCAAAGATGGCGACGAATAACAGCAAACAAATAATATCGGGCCGGCTCTGACGCGATCGATAAAATGTCCACCCTACTGCGCACACTCAATAGGCCCGCGCCATCTCCCATAGCGGGGACACTTTTAGTATTTTGGAACGTTCGTATTGGGAATATAATGGGTATATATATATTAATAATATTAATGCATAACACTGCTTGGTAGAACAATAACTTTGTTGAAAGAACAATGTTTAAAATGATTGTGATTTATCTATAGCAACAACAGTTTTACTCATATACCCTGACACAGGATACACATAACAAATGATAAATATATTCAATTGTATAGATTCTAGCAACTGAAATTTGTATAAAATTATTAAAACTAATTTTTGGCAATAAAACTTAGAGATAAAGGTCGTATCATACCTAGAGTTTCTTTAATGAGTCTATCAGAATTGACATTTCCGACCCTATGTTGCTAACCAATCTTTGGATTTGCGGTTTGGAGTCCAATACCTCGATGCTTGCGGTGTACGCATTATATCTTACCCCGAACGGTCTAGGAATGGTTGCTGCAAATTTTCTGAAAAATATAAGTATATATATAATGTATTTTCAAATACATCGTAATTTATTATTTTTTGAATGCCACTGGTAAACAACTGGAAATGGTATCACACGGAAGAGTCAACAAAATAATGCTAATTACATCCATTTTTGGAACGCTTTACTTGTCGTTTTTTAAAATTTGGATTGGTATATACAGTATGTCCACGGATGGGGTTTACAAGAGGACAAATGGACTAAAAATTGAAAGATACGAAAAAAAGTCACTCTTAATAAACGTTTTTGCTTGTCTAGAAAATACGATTCATCATAAGAAACTTCAATTTTTTTATACAGGGTGGGCAAAAACTGCAAAAATGTTATTTTGCTTAAGAGTAAACATACTTTATTTTGAAAGATACGAAAAAAGTCACTCTTAATGAATGTGTTTTCTACACAACAAACCGAAGTAGAACAATTCATTAAAAGGTTTACTTATATAAAAGTTATTTCCCAAAAAGTATTCTCTGGCACACCTCTGACTGGTGAACCTAGTTAAAATAATAATGACACTTAAGGTGATAGGTACTTGTTGTCAATGTCTTTATTTAATGAAGTTATTATTTAAGTAGAAATGCTATCTACTGAACAAAGAGTTTTTATAATACAATGTTATGGGGATGGTCAAGTTTCATACCGCTACGTCATGGAACAATTTACCGAGAAATTTGTAGGAATCCCAATAACTAGGATGGCAATCTGCAAGTTAATAAAAAAGTTCAAGAGAACTGGTTCGGTTTTGGACCTCAAAAAAAAAAAGAAGAAATACGACCATGATGATGCGGCTACAGTCTTAGTTCTTCATTCTGTTGAAGAAAATCCTATGACGTCCCTTAGAAATCGTGTTACTCAGTTGGAAGTTGTGAAAAAAGTCAAATTCAGAAGATCCTTAAAGCAAATAAATTATATCCGTATAAACCGCACTTTAATCAAAGATTGGAAGAGGGAGACGACGCGAAACGACTTGATTTTTGCCTGTGGATAGGAGACAAAATTTTAAGTGCAAATGTTGATTTTTATAAATGTTAAAGCATGTTAGGTACTGGTCTTTAGAAAATCCCGCATTCAGAATTATGATGAGAAGATAATATTTCACAAAAGTGAACGTGTGGTATGCGATATCCATCCATGGCATTATAGGGCCATATTTTTTTGATAACACGTGCAATAGATTATAATATTTAGAAATGCTGGATACATTTTTCAATGATGAACTCGAAAATCTACCATTAAATGTTCGATAAAATATGTGTTTTCAGCAAGATGGTTGTCCAGCCATTTCGCTCGTGAGGTTAGAGAATGGGTTGACCGCAGATTTGGTCCAAGGTGGATTGGCAGGAATGGCCCAGTTTTGTGGTCCCCAAGAAGTCCCGACTTAACCTTGGCCGATATGTTTTTATGGGGCCGTTTAAAACAAATTGTTTTTGCAACCGCAATACCAAATGATATTGAAGTGCTGAAGGGCAGAATTATCCAGGCTGTCCAATCGATATCTCAGGAAAAAATCATAAATTCTTTCACTTATTTGAGAAAGCAATTAGAAAAATGTGTCGAGTATGGGGTGGAGTTTTTGAATTATGAAATCGTTATCGTACTCTTTTCATGTTAATAAACATGTTCATATTATTATTATTATTATAATTACTTCATTAAATAAAGACCTTGACAATAAGTATCACCTATTCATTATTCAAGTAAAAACGTTTATTAAGAGGGACTTTTTTTCGTATCTTTCAAAATAAAGTATGTTTACTCTTAAGCAAAATAACATTTTTGCAGTTTTTACCCACCCTGTATAAAAAAAATTGAAGATTCTTATGATGAATCGTATTTTCTAGACAAGCAATATCGTTTATTAAGAGTGTATCGACTGTTCTTGTCAATTCAAACTTTTTACTGTTTAATACTTACACCATTTTTTCTTTGGCATCTTCAAAGCTCTCGGCTATGTAATAGATCGGTTGATATTCGGTGATGGGGTATTTCTGTACGGCCGTTTTCGATGGTTCAAAAGCGCGGTATTCCGCCTTGTCTTCCAACGCGTACTGGAGCTCTCCAAATGAGGAGAGGAGGCCGGCTCCGAAAGCTTTCACGCCGTCTGGTTCTCGGCACAGTCCGAATTCGACAGTAAACCAAAAGCACTGAAACCAAATAAGGTATTGTTTCCTATTATCAAAGATATATATAATTTTACGATGATTCCTTTTGGAGGAGGTTGCAGGTTATGTTTGTTGAGAAACACGACGTCACGAACGTCGTCAAGGATAACGCCCACCTACTCTTGTTACTGCTACTTATGAATTTAATTACAAGGAACCTTACCGTTGCTAGTTTCTCGATAAAATCATCCGGTGCTCCCAGGGAGGCCAAACCGATTTCCTGCGAAAATAGGGCAAAATCCGGATCGGCAAATAATGGAGCATGTCCCAAGAGCTCGTGGCATACATCAGGTTCCGGTGTATAAAAAGGTTTGCTCGGATGACGAATGTATTGGGTGGAATGGAACACCCTAAAGGCTAATCCAGCCAGGAAATCTCTGGAAGACAAAAGACCAGCCACTGGACGTAAGGTGAAGCCCGTACAGTCTGAAAAAATGAATAGTTATGGACTTCTGCCTGATTAATAGATCGATTCAACCATTTACCTTTTAAGAAATTCGAAACATCTTCTAGTTGGGGAATGTTGTCTTCTCTGTAACCGCAATTTTCTTCCAACAGTGGAAATACGTGGTTGTGTTCCTTGCATGCATGCGTGGGGTATAGGACCTTCAACTGTCTAAACACCTTGCCCCAGGTCTCGACCTCTTCGCTCGAGTATTCTACGTGAGGTAGCTTCTGGCCGTGCCTAAATAAAGGAAGATAGAAAGAAGAATTTTCACGTGTTGCCGGAGATCTGGAACACCGAATTATTTTTCTATGTATTTACCTATAATTGTAAGCTATATCGGCAAAATATTTTCTTCTAGCTCTGTACACTGGATCGGTGAAACCTGGATGATCCGAGTCCAATTCCGCGCCATAAGAAAGAATCTGGTTGGCAAAACGATCCAGATCTCTTATTCTAAGTGGAAACCATGGCACTGTATCTGAATTAAATAAAAATTTTATATTAAAAAAAAACTACAAACTATTCCAGATGTCGACGTGTACTCCTGGATGACGATGAGCAGGAGCTCGATCGTGCTCATTAGGGAATCCAATCCCGCAACCAAATTTTAATCCCGCAAACCTGCGGGATTGAGCCCATCGACCCCCCGGATCCGCGGGATTTGCGGAATAGCGAAATGCGAACAAACCCGAACAAACAATAAACTGCGGTATTTTTGGTCGACGCGTCGGGGATTCCCCGCCATGCTGGACTATTGAAAATACGTTACACAGAACAGTTTTCTTGCGTACGTGCGAAAGTAAGGGCGTTATTCTACTAGTAAGTATCTAGTGACATTTATCAAGTGGTTGAATATAATACATATCCTATATGCAATAAATATTTTCCTGCTACTCTACTCTGTTTCTAATTGCATAAAACAACAATAACATACAGCACCCACATCGAGTCCCGCGAATCCCGCAGTGACAATCCCGCAAAATCACCGCAGGATCCCGCATTTGCGGGATCCAGCATTTTCGGGATTGGATTCCCTAGTGCGCGGATAATACAATAATTTTTTTATGTTTACAGTAACATCCTCTAGTAGTGTCGAATTTTGGCATAAATTATTTATATTAAATACAGTTCTAGTACAATATATTAACTGGAGGAGGATAGATATCGCGCCTTCTTTCATATGCTTACCTTTATTATCTTTGTAATCTCTGGAGATAATCTGCAAGTACTGGCTACTTTTCTTGATCTCATCGATAGCACCTCCTAGGTCGCCCGACGGTTCACATTCCACCATAAATTCATATAAATCGGGTCGTTTTGTGGAAGGTCTAGATTCGATATGCAGTAAGTTCACGTGGTATTTCTTGAAAGTATTCAAATATCTAGCAAGCACTCCAACTTGTTCTTCGGGTGGGGCAAAGGAGAGGTAAGTACTCCTTGCGGAATCACGTCCTATCTTGATGTAGTTACCGCCGGGCATAAGCTTAGGCTAAAAAATTCAATTAAGAATTAATTAACTCGAGTATTTTAGAGTTGACGTAGTTTCGGGGGGTTCATACTCATTTATCCGTATAATCGTACTTCGTATGTCATAAATCGAGACCGCCCAGAAACAATCGAGTATATTTCAATTGTATTTCCCAATGTTTACTGACGAGAGGTCAAACGTCAGCGTATAAAATAAAATTGTTTTCGAAAAAAATATATCACTTAATTTTTATTAATTTCGATGCCATTAAAATGATAATTAAAACACATATTCATTGAAATTTAGCAACGTATTAGTAAACAATTTTCTTTATTACATTTTTTATCACGTTAAATACTGCTTGTAATATAATAACAAAAATTCGGTAAATTGAAATTTGCAATTTATTGAAATCATTGTTATCATTGGGACGATAAATATTTATTTAAAATGAAGAAACTAACGAAATGTGTAGATATTTAACAAAAGAATTACACAGCCTAGGTCAGTGTATAAGAATAAAATTAATGTTATTTTATGTGTTCATTTTAACAATAACAATTTTGATATCGATTATTTCAAAAAGTTTTTCTTAAATTGGGAAATATATTGACGTTTTATGTGCGTTATGTGGCAAAGAACAAATAAAGTTATTTACAGGGTGTCCATTTTAAAACGTCACACCCTTAAAATCTCGCTTACTAAAATGGATTAAAATTTCGTAATAGATTAAGGTTCACATTTGTAGGACTCTCAATAGTTTAGCAAATAATTACAAAACGTAATAGATTTATAAGCGGCGCCATGACGTAATAAATCATCGTGTTTCGTAACAGATTTGTTACGATCGTAATAACGCTGGCAACGCTGATTGTGAAGGGGGAAGATGTTACCCTTAAAATCTTAAGTGGTGAGGGTGGTTATCATTTTAAAGGTCAATTAATTCTCTTTTCAAAAATATCATAATTTAATATTTTTTTAGTAGTAGTTTCTAAGAAATGGCGTTATCAAAATGCACTTTTAGGCGGGGACACCCTGTATACAGGGTGTTATGGAAATGACGTAATATATTTAAATCGGCAATTACTGAGATGAAAACAAATTGAAGAAAGATATCCTAAAATGGCGCTTTAATTTAATATGCCCTGTCCATGACCTTATGTCAAACCAAGAATGACAACGTGGTGCCCCTGTCAGGAAGGTAAACAAAGCAACATATGGCAACAGTGTTGTCATATCTTCAGGGTAAACTCTTTAGAAAGTCAATAACCGCTTGACAGATTGCAAGTTGTTTATTTTTCAGGGTACATTATTATAAACTTTTACGTTCAGTTCGCTGGGAAACAATCTCAAAACTTAAAAGTTTATAAATGCCACTTACCCTTTAGAAAAAAAAATGCAATTTTATTTACCTTTTCGGACTTATTTAACACCATCTTAATTTATAAAAAAACACCAAGTACCTAGGTAACTTGAACAAAAACAAACCGGCACAATAAAATCACATAACACATCTAAGTACCATTCAATCTGAATTAGTATTTTAAAGTGCTACTGTGTAGACAAAAATACGCCCTTATTGTCTGAGTGGTCTGGGAAATAATGTATTTAACATCTAAAAATTTTAAAAATAAACAACACGTTGGTTCTCTCGATCGATATCGGCCTGCTTCTTTAAACAGCTGATCGTGGACAATCGGGCTAATATTTAAAAATACAGCGTTGCCATTTTCGATGTTTTATAAGCGACTATCATAAATTGCCGAATTTCCTTCTATAATATTACTTTTGTGTATAATTATAGTCACGGAAATGGCAACCGCGCTGGCTCTAGAGAGCGGAGATTTCTCGGAAAGAAAGTTCGACGACTGGTCCTAAGACGGACTAGACCATTATTTCAAAGGGTAGTTCCCGTCAATTGTTAACATAATTGTTTCATTTTATTTTTAGTAAAGGGTTAATGGCCCATAGAAATTAGCGTTTTTATTATTTCTATTGCGAAATGATTAATTGCTATTGTTCTATGTGTGTTATTGTAAAGTGTAATTATGCGTTAGTATTGGGGAAGAACTGAAAGTGTCTGTGCCTTGAATTCCGTAATCGCGTCCTGGATTTACTTTTAAGCTAAATATTTATTTTTATAAGAAACTAAAGATTTTCACTTTTAAACATTTTGGCAACATTGTTCCTGAACATCTGTTTATTACCCAGCTGGGCAATGTAATATGTTCATATATGAATGTGCCGAGGAGTTGTGTGTGGGTTTAGGGGTGAATTACCCCACTTTTTAAACGTTCGATTTTAAAAAAAAATAGCGCTTCTCTAGGACATCCCAGGAGTCACCCATTTAAATATAATACGTCATTTCCATAACACCCTGTATTTAGCGATTAAGCAATGGAAAAATACTAATTATTTTCCTAGTTTTGTAATAGTTTAAATTATTTTCAGTTTACAAACGTTACTTGGAAGATAACAAAAATAAGGCCTCTGATTAATACAAATTGGGATACATACGTCAAAAAATTTGTTTTGATTCTTCATGATCAATTTACTGATTAATAAAATCACTAAAGAACGAATTATAATTCCACTTTTTTCAAACAACTGCGCTTATTGATTAATATTTTCATTTATATAGCCTGGCATGAATGTTTTTTTTTCGAAACAAATTGACCACTTGGGATTTTACATAAAAACTGTAAGCCTGTAAGATATGACAGAAATTGCATCAGATTAGTAACCACTTGGTAAACTTGTAATTATTATAAGAATGTCCACATTTTTCTTCTGTTGGTATTTCCGCCAGCTTAAAACGACCATCAAATAACAATAACCGTTGCGTCACCAATTTCAGCGTCGCATGATTATGCGATATACTTTTCTTTCGTTATTTTCTTCTGTGGAACAAAAATGAAAATTTCCAAGCGTTTTTCGCAACTAAACTGCTGGCCATTTGCTTTCGAGCAAGAAAAATTTCGCCTAAATTTAAAGGTTAATATTTTTTGAACCAGATATGACATCGATCTCCGGTTTTTAATGGTTGATAGATTTGTCCCTTAGGAAACAATTGCCAAAATTGGATTGTCTTAAACTGTCAGAAAATTTTATATACAGGGTGTTAAAGAGGACGATGATTTTTGCTTCAATTTCAATAGCATGTAACTTTTACAATAATATTTTTAAATTTTATCACTGTACGTCAATTGAATCACTGGTTCATAGCAAATAACGTAATTTGTCAAATTTTTGATATCTGCTATATTTTAAGAGATACCGATTTTTTTAAAAAACTTTGCTTTTTTTCAACTTTTTGTTAGCTAGATCCCACTGTGCGTTGGATCGTGCAAACTTTGCAAGTGATTATTATACCTTATGGAAAGCTTGTTTATGTTCAGTAACAACAATTGTACCTAAATGTTGTGATGTGCAGTGGCATACTTATAATCACTTATATGTCTATGCTTTACGAGTATCTCACATTTTTTTGTATTGGAAAGTATTCGCCCCTAGATTAGGCACGTTTTTCCTTATTTTTTAGTTTTTCATATCGCGCTACAGGTATATTATACAGTGTCTACAAAATTTTAAAAAAGATTATTTTTTTATTTAATTGTTTGAAAAAATTTATTTAGTTTAATGTTAGGAATAGTGCCGTGTTAGAAAGTTAGAAATTAATAAACACATTTTTTCAAACAATTAAATAAAAAAAAATATCTTTTTTAAATTTTGTAGACACTGTATAATATACCTGTAGCGCGATATGAAAAACTAAAAAATAAGGAAAAACTTGCCTAATCTAGGGGCGAGTACTTTCCAATACAAAAAAATTGTGAGATACTCATAAAGCATAGACATACAAGTGATTATAAGTACGCCACTGCACATCACAACATTTAGGTACAATTGTTGTTACTGAACATAAACAAGCTTTTCATAAGGTATAATAATCACTTGCAAAGTTTGCACGATAGAACGCACAGTGGGATCTAGCTAACAAAAAAGCAAAGTTTTTCAAAAAAATCGGTATCTCTTAAAATATAGCAGATATAAAAAATTTGACAAATTACGTTATTTGCTATGAACCAGTGATTCAATTGACGTACAGTGATAAAATTTAAAAATATTATTGTGAAAGTTACATGCTATTGAAATTGGAGCAAAAATCATCGTCCTCTTTAACACCCTGTATATAAAATTTTCTGACAGTTTAAGACAATCCAACTTTGGCAATTGTTTCCTAACGGATAAATCTATCAACCATTAAAAACCGGAGATCGATGTCATATGTGGTTCAGAAAATATTAACTTTTAAATTTTAGGCGAATTTTTTCTTGCTCGAAAGCAAATGGCCAGCAGTTTAGTTGTCCGCTTATTAAAGCAAAAAAGATATACTTACTATATCAGGTGGACTTCCTTGCAGCGTTTTAGCAGTTCCGTCGTTTTTCTTAATGGTAATGGTTTCAGTTTTGGACATCATTTTTAATTTGAGCTCACAAAGTTATCTACATAAAATAGAAATTACGTTCACTATGACCATGGAATATTTGTTTGGCAAAAAAACGAATTACTAACAAAAATAAAAAATAATCAAGAAATTGTTAATTAGAATTTTCCAGTGTTTCACTGCGTATATATTTTTGAATAATATATTTGATTTATCGATCATTATTTATAATTATAAACTTTCGCCATCATTCTTATCGTGTACAAAATGAAGTAAAACCTAAAGAATATGGAAAAACCATACTCGCTGTAATTTTTGATATAATTCCTACCCCACCCCCACGCTACGCCCGCCCCAATCGGTAGATCATATTGCACTGCGACAGACTACGGGTTGATAGCCCTTAGGGGGAGTAGCGTGTAACCGAGGATCGTGATTCGAAGGCCACGTATATCTGTAGGTCCCTTCGGGAATGGCCGTGACAGCCATTAAGGAGGAAGCAATTGAGGAGAAAGGGAATCACATGTTCTTCAAGAGGTTTTCTCAGTCACTCTTGTAACATTTGTACAAGTGCCCATAAAACAACCACACTTACCGTATATAGAAGAATAGTGATATGAATATACAACGCAGATCACAAACATCAATAGAATTTGTGCTTTCAGAGAACTTGTAATAACAAATATCACTCACAAGTCGAAAGACAGCAGGCAGAACAACTTCTTCGGAACGTCTTGTACTTGAGTCCGCAAAACAACTGACAAATACGATTTTAAATACGTATATATTTATATCAGAAACATTATTCAATGTTACATCGACTTCTTCGATAAGTGATAACATATTATACAGGGTAATTAGAATTTTTTTGAGTCTTTAATTAGAAAGTTTTAATCGCTTATAAACGAGTACCGTAATTTATTTTGTATTATTCGCCTAAGTGAATTCTTTAGCTTGGCTTAGATCTGAAATTTATGCGACAACTCCCAACTTTAACATTATTATGTAGACTTCTCTTTTAGTAGTATGATCAGGACTCCGTATGTTGACACTCCCTTTCCAATTCTTTACCAGGGCCATCGTCCCCCCCCCCGGAACAAACCCGAACAAACCCGAACAAACCCCCCCCCCCCCCAAGAAAATAAGTTATAATTGGTTTCATTATTGGAACGCGATTTAGTAGTTAATAAAAAAATGATAAATTAGGGCATTATTCGAAAGAAATTTAAAAGGCCTTCAAAATCATGGGCAACTTGACCCACCCTTCCCACCTTCTACCACTCCCAGGGTGTTAAACCACGCAGTTTTCAAATTATTTTTTTATGATCAAACACAAGCACTATAGGAAAAATCCCTTAGGTCACTCTAGGAGTGGTGCGTGTGCGCAAAAAGCGATTCGCGTTGGTTTTGAATCGTTGGAGGTTATATTCGTTGGAAAAAACGACCTCGGGAAGGTTGTTCCATAAGGATGACGTCCTCCAGATGAAAGAATTTTTAAGTAATGAAGTTCGAGGAGTACTAAGCTTAACCACATATGGATGGGCGGCAGTGGTTCGTCGTGTAGTTCTGCTATTCGTCGCTCTGGGCGGAATTAAATAAATGAAAATATCTGTAAAAGAGAGTCAAATCCCCAACCGGGCGTCTTCGATGTTCTAGGCTGTCGAGGCTCTTCGTCAGCTCGTGGTCTCCAATCAGACGAATGGCCCTCCTTTCGATGGAATCCAGCAGCCGAAGAGTATGTTTGGGTGCAGAGCTCCAGACATGAGAGCAGTATTCTAGTGATGGTCGAATCTGGGCTTTGTATAGTGTCAAAAGTTGTTGAGGTGTGTATAACTTTTTAGTTCTGAAGAGTACACCAAGCTTCTGAGAAGTTATCTGGGCGATTGCCACAACGTGGTTATGCCAAGACATACTTCCTCCCAGATTGACGCACAGCAAATTGATAGATGAAGCCAGTGGGATTGTGTGTCCGTCCATGACTATATCCAGTTCAGTAATGTTAACCTTTTTAGAGAAAACTGCTGCCTCGTTTTTTTGAGCGTTAAATTTCACTTGGTGACCCCAAGCCAAAAGTTCTTCCAGGTCTTTATTCAGGCGTGATACTTCATGCTGTCTGCGAAGATATGCGTCGGCAGCCGATGTTTGCGCATTCAAAGAGAAAGATGAGATAAGTGTGCTATCGTCAGCAAAACTAAATATCGGATTTTTCGTTTTCACTAGAAGGTCGTTAATATAGAGTAAGAAGAGACTGGGAGACAATATGGACCCTTGAGAAACACCGGCATTGATGGTGAAGGTGTCTGAGAGAAATCCGTCAATCGCCACTTGCAGAGAGCGGTCCTTAAGAAAGCTAGTCAACCATGCACAGAATCGACTGGGCATACCATAGGATCGCAGTTTACTTAGAAGTCCCTCATGCCCAGCACGATCAAAGGCTTTAGAAATATCCAGTGCAACAGCCCGAGACTCCCCATGATGTTAAATTGACACCTTGTATAGTAATGATTTATTCAATCACTCTGTAGGCATTGACTGGAGCGCTAGCTGTGCGTTTTGCAATAAATCTACTGTTGTGATGACAGTGACAACTTCCATTTCATCATTTTTACTTAATTGGGTGATGATTATTGAAATAGATGACGTAAAGGTCCAACCCTGTTGAACAAAATTTGGAAAGTGTTTGCTCGTGTCGTATCTTTATTTTAACAGGAAAAATATAGGATTTGTGCCGATTATCCATAATCTACGTAAAAATGCGCGCCTCTGGCAGTAGTTACGGAACTATGTCGAAAACACTGGTCCACTTACAGTTGACATTTACTAAATTATTATTAAATATTTGCCCTTTAAAAAAAATAATCCTTAAAGCATTTACATAACTGCGAAGCGGACTTGCCATCTAATTAACTGATCATGTATTGAAATTAGAAAATTGCAAAGGACTGCGACAAAGTCACAAATGTCAACAGCAGTATAATTCATATAACACCGCCGTTGCTGCAATGTAATTATCCAGTGGGAATAACGTCGAGAATATGGATCGAAATTACCGCAGTGGGACTCTGACAGATAAAAATGTATTTTAGAATCACACACTGTCACCGTCAATGTCATTTATGTCACAACCAACGTGCTTCGGTTAAAGTGATTTCTTGTTTAAAATCTGGCAACGACTTTCTATGTTATGATTGCGTTGGGTTCCCTTGAAATGTGTTTTGAAATATTTTACAACCACAAATCTACGTATGTTTTTATTATAAGTTTATTTATTTACAGACTTTCAATTCTCATAATTAAATTTGTTCTAAATTATCCGTATCGCCTAAGGTCACTGCGATTCGACTTCATCTTCGCCTTGATCCATGGCAAATAAAAGGACAGCCTAGTGTACACATCGGGAAAGCCGGGTTTCGCACAACCGGAACCAAAAGAGGTTATTCCGGCTAAGATCCACCGTCCGTCGCTCATGGCGCATTGTAGCGGGCCGCCGGAATCACCCTAAAGGAAAATAAAATTGTTAGACATACAAACATTAGAATATGTATGCACTTTGCCATAATAATGAGGCCTTGACGGCTTAAAACTATTAATTTTTATTAAGCTAATGTGCACTAGCATGGCGTTACTTATGAAAATTCTACGTTACTCTATCTTTAAACTCACAGCAACGAATACAAAAATGTCGAAGGGAACAAACAAGGACCACCGACCTATATCTATGGATAGCCAAGCTCTCAAAGCAAAGGTGACATGGCAATATTTTGGCACATCAAGGTCCTTCTTTACTGGGAAATACACAATCTATTTTCTCGCATAAAAGATGACGTTGTTGCCATCACTGAAAAGTCGCTTTTAGTTTGATATCTATTGTCCACGTAGTAATAGATTTTTAATATCGTTAGATCCCGACGATTGATTTCGGTTCTGGACGGTCGTCGTTGGTTTGCAACCAAACCAGCACAAAGACGGCGGGGTTGCCTATATGACGGCGACAATATTGTGCGCAAGACAACCGACGAGCAACCTTTAAAAATATGACCGGTAAACCGACCAACCTATTTTTTCACTCATAAAATTTAACTTTTTACTGCGCATCCCATAAGTTGTACGTATCCATAGTTATTATAGGTCGGCGACCCGAACCCTTCTAGTCTTAATTCAAAGAATAGTATATTAAGATCAAGTTTCATAAGACCTTATTTTAGAGCACGCGTTTAATTTAGAAAAAGACCCGCGAAGCGGGGAGTTTTCTAAAGTACAAGTGCTCTAATTGTCTTATGAACCGTGTATTTTATAATACTTTTTCTATTTGGGTCTTTAATATCTGAACTTTAAAAAATACAGTAGATTTTTGCCATTTGAATTAATATTTTCTTTTTGGGTTGGCAATACTTTTACAATTTAATAAAATGTTACAAGTATCAAATATGCCATGATAGAAACAATTGAACACAAGAAAGCGTCTTCCCATCCGTCATAATTAAAAATAAGTATACATATTATTAAAGTTAATAAAAATGAGTCAGGAAGAAAGTTGTACTGCGTCAGAAATGCGAGAAATTGCAGAAAATAATCAAGAAAAACTTTTAAAAAGAATATGCAAAACTTTGAGTTATGGTGCGAGCAAAACAAAGTTCAAAATATTGAACAAAATATTGTGTCGACACAGAATCTGACAGGAATAACAATTAATGCCCAGGAAATGTCTACCGTAGTACAGTAACTATAAATATGTATACAGGGTGGCCCCTCGAAAACAGTCCAGCAAGGTCTACAGCTGTGTACGTGAATATTAAAAAAAAAACCTCGGACCCGTATACCTGTGTTTTCAGGGGGACACGTTTCACTATTAAATTCATTCATGTAACCTCAACCCCCCTAGCGGGGGCGGCTACTGCTCTTATTTTTTCAAATGGGAATGGGTATGTTGCGATACATCTTTTTAAAGGGCATTAAATTCCCTTTTAAATGGCGCTTCGTATTGTAAATTTGAGCTACGCGCCGCCGAGCAACGGAATTTGAAACATTTCACTGCACCTCTTATCAAGTACACAGGTTTGTGCTTAAACAATTTTTTTAAAGTAATAAGTATCAGTCAATTCAACTTTATCTTTAGTAAAGTGGTTGATCCAGATCTACATACGTTATTTGGAAAAAAATTGTTTACGCACAAACCTGTGTACTGGATAAGAGGTGCAGTGAAATGTTTCAAATTCCGTTGCTCGGCGGCGCGTAGCTCAAATTTACAAAACGAAGCGCCATTTTAAAGAGAATTTAATGCCCTTCAAAAAAATGTATCACAACATACCCATTCCCATTTGAAACAACAAGAGCAGTAGCCGCCCCCGCTAGGGGGGCTGAGGTTACAGGGATGAAATTAATAGTGAAACGTGTCCCCCTGAAAACACAAGTTTACGGGTCCGAGGTTTTTTTATTTTCACGTACACAGCCGTAAACCTTGCTGGACTGTTTTCAATGGGCCACCCTGTATATACAGTTATATGTATAATACTATATTGAATTAAAAATAAAAATACTAACTTAATTGAATAAAACTTTAGAAATAGAGCATAAACTGGAAGATATTTTTATTATTTTGAGGTTATGTTGTTTAATAGTTGTGACTAGAAATTAGTTGACGGACACCATCAGTATGTTATATATTTCCGAGTATAGGTATTTCGGATAAATATCTAGTAAGAATGATCTATTTGCTAGGTTAGAGGTTGGTATTTTAAAGTTTTCTATAACAAATTTCAGTCGAATCCATAATGCCTAGAAAACTAATTTCAACGAAATCGAAGTAGGCCTAAAATTCGAACCCTACTTGTTGCCAACATGAAAAAATTAAAATTTCAGTTTCAAGTGGCAAGTTGTTCAATTTTTTTGCATTTCATAATGTAGCCATTATGTCACCCAAATAGGAAAATATGTTATACTTGAACACAATTTTGAGCATATTTACCACACATGTTCCAGTTGTCCCGTCCATATGTCCTGCGCATAAATGGCCGCTGCGAATACTGACGGCGTGCCCGTACTTTTTTTTACATACTGCATTATCATGGACCGGGACTCTCGACTCCAGAAGCTTGCCGGCCAACAAGCCGTCCTCCAAATCCCTACCCCAACCGGTAGCCACGCAAAAATCCGTTTGGTTATGGGCCAGTCGTTTTGCCGGCAGACATACTGCCCGAATTCTGGTTTTCGTTGTAAACTTAACGGGTCTGGAAAGTTTCATTAGGGCTGCAACAGAACGGTGTGGTAATTACTAAAATACCAGGATCGAAAGAACAATCCTAGCGATCGTTGTTGGGAAAATATGGAAAGTTTTTACATCATTAAATCCCCTGGAATGAAATTTCCTTTTTTTGTTAGCGCTCCTGGTATTTGGAGTCGCAAACAAAAAAGAGCGTAGGACTATCAACTCTATCCGCAAAATTCAATAAAGATTTTTTTATTAAAATCTTTATCTTCAGTAAATGGGTTGCCTGCAATTCATAGTAAACAATTCCGTTCCTCCTTTTAGAAGTTTCAATGGCCAAGCGTTCCGGTAAATTTTCCTTTTTTAATAATGTATAAACCTTATTAAACAATTTCGCATTGGGTCATTGTCGTTATTTTTGCGTTGGAATTTTGTAGCTTCATCCGCAGTGAAGGTTTTTATTATTTATTTATACAGGGTGGCCCATCGAAAACAGTCCAGCAAGGTTTACGGCTGTGTACGTGAAAATTAAAAAAAAACCTCGGACCCGTAAACTTGTGATTTCAGGAGGGATACGTTCCACTATTAATTTCATCCCTGTAACCTCAACCCCCCTAGCGGGTGGCGGCTACTGCCCTTGTTTTTCCAAATGGGAATGGGTATGTTCTGATACATCTTTTTAAAGGGCATTAAATTCTCTTTAAAATGGCGCTGCGTTTTGTAAATTTGAGCTACGCGCCGCCGAGCAACGGAATTTGAAACATTTCACTGCACCTCTTATCAAGTACACAGGTTTGTGCGTAAACAATTTTTTTTTAAGTAATAAGTATCAGTCAATTCAACTTTATCTTCAGTAAAGTGGTTGATCCAGATCTACATACGTTATCTCTGCGCTATGATTTTCTTTTGATTTGATCGTGACATAAAAAAATGGTTTATTCTATTGAGGAGAAAGTGGAAATTATTGAATTGTATTTTATAAACAATCAATGTGCAAGAGTAACGGCAACTTTGTTTAATGATAGACATCCAGATAGACACGTACGTCATGGTTATATCCTAGAATTAGTGCCAAAATTTCGGCAAACTGGTTCAGTGGCAAATAAAAAAGGATAATTGAACATCCGGTACTGTCAATCGACATAACTGTCGTTACTGGTCCGACACGAATCCAAGGATTTACCACGAGGTTCATACTCAAAATCTTCAGAAATTAAACGTTTGGGCTGGTATTTTCGGTGATCACATAATTGGACCATTTTTCTTACCGGGAAATTTAAATGGAGATACATATTTAGACTTGTTGGAGAATGCTGTCAACCCAGCGCTGATGGAAATTATGGAAAACGACCAACGTTACCAGAAAGAAAATCCAATATTTCAACAAGACGGGGCTCCCCCCCCCCCAATTATGCATTACCCGTACGCCACTTTCTGGATGAAACGTTTCCTGGTAGATGGATTGGGAGGAGGGATGCTGTTGAATGGCCCGCGAGATCGCCCGATTTATCTCCCCTTGATTTCTTTTTGTGGGGACATCTAAAATCCAAAATTTATGCCACCCAACCCGAATCCTTAGAAGATTTACGGAACCGCATTACTAATGAATGTCAACAAATTACACCAGATGTTCTTCACAATGTCCGAGAACACTTTGAACAGTTGTTGTACTATTGTATGGAGATGAATGGCGGACATTTTCAACATTTAATAAGATAACATGTAAGTATTACTCAATAAAATTACATTTTTTAAAACGCAATTTCTCGGCGGCGCGTAGCTCAATTTGACAAAACAAAGCGCCATTTTAAAGAGAATTTAATGCCCTTTAAAAAGATGTATCACAACATACCCATTCCCATTTTAAAAAACAAGGGCAGTAGCCGCCCCCGCTAGGGGGGTTGACGTTACAGGGATGAAATTAATAGTGAAACGTGTCCCCCTGAAAACACAAGTTTACGGGTCCGAGGTTTTTTTTTAATTTTCACGTACACAGCCGTAAACCTTGCTGGACTGTTTACGATGCGCCACCCTGTATATCAGGGGCTCAAGAATAGAAAATTGTGCAAAAAATATAATTTTAGCCAGATTATTTAGTGTAAACTGTTCATGTTGTGTGTTTAACCATTTTATCGATACTATTATCCCGATTTGAATCACACTGTTACTGGAGCTGACGTATGTTGAAAGTAAAATGACAAAATTATTTATTATACCCAGACTAGTGGGAGGGCAATGGAAAGAGCTCCTTGGGTTGTTTCATTAATAATGAACATCCAGGTAGGATAATTTTGCGAACTGCCTCTTTACTGCTTTCAGAAACAAATTACTTAGCGAATACAAGGCTTTACTGAATCCATATTAGACGTGTAACCTGTTACATATTCACTGTCTTCCATTTTCTTTCCCAGCACGCCTTATACTGTAAATTATCTTGCATACGCCAAAGAACTTAATGAATCACTTTCTGAAGCTAATGAGTCAAAATTCTTAATATCAAAGATGAAAGCGGCATTGCTTGTGGATATATTTAGAGGATTTAATATCCGAAAGCAGTATGGAACAGATATTACCCTTTACAGATTACAGAAAAGACGCAATTAAGGAAATTGATGGTTCGAATTGCAATTTATAGAACATAAAATACTTAAGAACGTAACGCCTTAATATACAGAGCGTTCAATTTAAAAAAAATGGAGGTATGGTATTTTGAAAACCGCAAAATTGTATAAGCAGAATGTCCCAGACTATGTGGGCAATCTCCCGGGTTCAGATAGAACACTTAAAAATAACATGAGACGTTCTTATAAATTTTTCTTCCTACGGCCTCCCCTACGGAAATTCGGGTCCATAACGGACGTCCCTGGAAATCGTTGTTTTTTAAAGAATTTTTTAAGTACTAGGTGTAATTTAATAATTTTTAAGTATAATGGTTAGTAGATGAGTCTCCTTAAAATTCGCCCTTTTAAACACATTTGGCTTATTTAGTTTGCCAGGGACGGACTAGACCTAACACAAAAATGTGTTTTTGTTGTACACCTTGTATGATGAAGGAACGACAATAATATTTTTGGATACTCTAAACCTTAAGCTGGAAAAAAGGTACTCTTGATCAATGTCGATAAAGTGAACTGTTTTCGAAAAAAAAATATCATTGTTGTTATGGTTTTTTTCACATGTACCCATTTAAATAAAAATATTTATGCTAGTGTCAGTTTATGGAAGTGTCTTGAAATTTTCGGTTTATCTCCTTTGTCTTATTAGTTACTAACATAGTAATGGAATTTACGTACATATATTGAACAAAAATATATTATTTCTCGAATACAGTTCATTTTATCGACATTGATCAAGAGCACCTTTTTTCAGCTTAAGGTTTAAAGGATCGATAAATATTATTGTCGTTCCTTCATCATACAAGGTGTACAAAAAAAAAGCATTTTTAGGTTGCGTCTAGTCCGTCCCTGGCAAACTAAATAAGCCAAATGTGTTTAAAAGGGTGAATTCTAAGGAGACTCATCTAGTAACCATTATACAAAAAAATTATTAAATTACATCTAGTACTTAAAAAATTATTTAAAAAAACAACGATTTCAAGGGACGTCCGTTATGGGCCCCTATCTCCGTAGGGGGGGGGGGGGGGGGTTCCGTATGAAGAAAAATTTATATGAACTTCTCCTATTATTTTTAAGTGTTCTATCTGAACCTGGGAGATTGCCCGCATATTCTGGGACACCTTGTATAAGTTATGATCAGTTATCACTATTAAGATAATTCGGATCCCGCACTGCTTTTGTGTGAGACCCTGTATACTAGAAAATATTTTCAGAATATGAATCTCTGCGGATCCTATAGCTCTTGTAGGTAATATTTCTTTGAATTTCAATTGGCAACTGATATATTGGACTTCCTCGCACTAATCGGCCAACCTGTAGATCAACATGACTTTTTTTAAAACTACATATTTATAAGTAAACTCCAAGTCACGATCTCCGGTAGTTATTAAACATGTCTTTTGGAGAAAATGGACTATTTCTTAGATTTTGAGATTTTTATCTTATTACGAATAAAATACATGACAACAATTGCACTTACCAATATCATGTTGAAAATTGTGGAACCGTTCGTGCAGGATAACCTTCTCCACAGGAATTCTTTCCTCCGTCAACTCCTCCATGTCCCTATCCCAGTCGCCCAAAACTGCAGTCCATAATGCTGCTAGTGGTAAATTGAATAAGTCACTAGAATTTACAACAAATTTTTAATTTCAGTACGTAAACAGCGGTTACCCAAAGACAGTGTTGCATTTATCAATGTAACATTTTTTTTTAAATTTCTTTATGACGACTTTACTCTCTTCATGGAAAGCTCCTACTCCAGGCCGCGGTCTATGGGACGCCTGACACGGATATATTAAGACATACATTTTATATAAGAATGTTATAAAATGAATTACTAATGTTAACCAAGATATGCAGTCCGCCTAACGAAACAAAAAGGAATTTATGTAGAAGAAATTGTTCCTAAAGGCAAGTAAGTTCATGAAATATTACCACGATGCAGAAACAGATCTTCTCTACATCCATTGGCGTCGTTTATGGGGGGCAAGAAGTTGCCCCCCCCCCCCCACCTCCTGGAATTTGATAACTTAATAACACATCAAAAAACCTTTAGTTCGTTCGCGGAAAAGCTAGGTAGTTCGTATGTTTTTTCTATTTTTTCTTAGCTATTGCATCGGCGTTCATCCCACATTATGTGGTTCGTCGTAAACATAGCGGGCTTTTTAGCATGCGTGGTTGTGTCCCAATGTCAAAATTATACGTCAATCATCTTTTATTTCGTTAGCGGAAAAGATAGTATGTTTTTTCTATTTTCTCTCAAATTTGGTACGTATTTTTAAAGTCTAAAGTAAATTTGACATTCGAGGCGGTGCATAGTCGGATATTGTTTCTTCAAAAATATTTCTCTTAATCGAAGCTAAGCCAAACGAAGAAAAATTCTAATATAGCGGATCTGAAGCTGCCATACAGTGTGTCTACTTAAGTTGGAACCATATGGACAACTTTTTTATTATTGGTTTTATGAAAAAAAGTTATTCTCCATAAAAAGTTCTGCATAGTCTAAGCCTCAAACTGCACCCTTCAGTTATCAAAATTTCCCAGTCATATACGAGGTATATCAGAAATTACGAATTTTGCTCAAGAGTAAAGTACCTTTACTTTTGACAATACAGAAGAATGTTATGAAGAAAATTTATTTTGAGTTAAAAGTTATATTCAAATATGCAATTACCGTTATTTAGCATGAAAATTTAGGTTTTGTGATTATTTACTAATCATTCCGTATTAATAATTATTCTGGCTTGATACAATTTAACGTAATCTAGACTAGATCACAGACAAGAAATATTTGGCACGGAATATCATAGTGCGTTGGTAATTATAAAATACATTAGAAATGGCAGCTTTACTAAGCTGTGAAGAAAAATAGAAATTGTTTTAATAATTAATACAGAATGATTAGTAAATAATCACAAAACCTAAATTTTCATGCTAAATACCTGTAATTGCATATTTGAATATAACTTTTAATTCAAAATAATTTTCTTCATAACATTCTTGTATTGCCAAAAATAAAGGTACTTTACTCTTGAGCAAAATTCGTAATTTCTGATATACCTCGTATATGACCGGGAAATTTTGATAACTGAAGATTGCATTTCGAGTTTTAGACCATGCAGAACTTTTTATGAAGAATAACTTTTTTTCATAAAACCAAGAATAAAACAGACACACTGTATAAACAAAATTATAAAGACATTTTTGGCACCGTTATTATTTAAATTAAAACTAGATTTTCGGCCATCAGTGGATTAAATTTTTTCGATTTATTGACCAAAAATAATTTTTAATCTTATTCACATTTGTTTCCGCAAGAACTATTTGACATGGAAGCAATTTACGATGAAATTATTGCATATTTGGCATTACAACCGTAGAATACCATTAAAATACAAATAATCATATTAATCAATGTTGCTTAAAATAAATAGGTATGGAGTTATTTTTTGGTTTGTTTTCCGCGCTGTCTCTTTTTGTATACAGGGTGTCCGGGAACATGTGGGAAATCTCCCGGATATGAAGAAAACACGCGAAAAGAATACTATAGGTTCATATAAACTTCTTTTGTATCGGCCTCCTCTTCGGAGATATGGGCTCCCAAAGAGCACCAATTGAATCAAGTTTTTTACACATAATAATTGAACCACCTGGTATATTTCAATTATTTTTTAATATGATGTATACCAGGTAAGACCCGTCAAATTACTATCCAAGAAACTGTTGTGAATTACTCACAGCTGCAGGGACGGACTAGCTGTAACACTCATGGGCCCATTTTTTTTACGCCCTGTATGATGAGAACTTTGGACAATGTTTTTTACATACCTTTAACTATTGGCTAAAAATTAAGTACTCTTCATTAATGTCGCTAATCCTAACCGTTTTCGAGAAAACGTCATTTTATTTACACTGAGTCCCCTAACTGCTCATGGGCTAAATATGAAAACGCGGAATCTTGAAGGTTGAACATTGGATCGGAACAAAGATGTATCTTTTATTGAAATACCCGAAGCACATGATGTATATGAAATGCCGTTTTTTCGAAAACGGTTAGGATTAGCGACATGAATGAAGAGTACTTAATTTTTAGTCAATAGTTAAAGGTATGTAAAAAACGTCGTCCAAAGTTCTTATCATACAGGGCGTTAAAAAAATGGGCCCATGAGTGTTACAGCTAGTCCGTCCCTGCAGCTGTGAGTAATTCACAACAGTTTCTTGGGTAGTAATTTGACGGGTCTTACCTGGTATACATCATATTAAAAAATAATTGAAATATACCAGGTGGTTCAATAATTACGTGTAAAAAACTTGATTCCATTGGTGCTCTTTGGGAGCCCATATCTCCGAAGAGGAGGCCGATACGAAAGAAGTTTATATGAACCTATAGTATTCTTTTCACGTGTTTTCTGCATATCCGGGAGATTTCCCACATGTTCCCGGACACCCTGTATAGCTCGTAAAATCGGGATCATTTTAAAAATACTCAAAAATCCTCATAAAAAGGAAAACTCTTCTTGAAAAAAAAAATTACTTTTGTTCGTCTCCTGTAACTTAAGATGTCTACATCATTATATTGTACCATGAGTATTGCTTCTACAACACAGTGTCTTCTTCGGTTGGCAGTTGACAATCGATATATTTTTCTTTACGAATTTTTGGTCAGTGGTGACAAATTTTGCTTTAAATACTTTAAACCAATCATTTATTCAGGTTTTATAATGAACCTTGATCAAGTAACGGCTACGTTAATGGACTAAAATATAATATATCGAAACGATGAAATCATTAAAAATAACAATAATTGAGCGAAATAAACCTTATTTTAAAAAATGTATTTGTACGGCAACGCCGAATGGTCGATATAAAGTTATAAAATATTGTTTTTACTTTTATTATTCTAATGGAAAAATAGTAAAATTGAAATATAAAACAGGTCACAAAATAAGTAAGTCGACCGACATAATTTCTATATAAATATTGAAATTGCTCGTTATTTTATAGCCTTAGTAAAAACTTATTATTGAAATAGAGTATAAAAATAAAAATAAACATTAACAATACAATTTCCCTGTAGGAAAATCAACATTAAAATATTATGTATATATTTTAGCAATCACTATACATAATATATCATGTTCTAAGACTTATTATTATACAGGGTCGCTTTTATGTATGGAAACGGTCGATTATTTGCGAAAGTAAGATAGCTAGCGAAGAATGTTAAATACAAAACTTTTAGGGTTTTTAGAAATCTATCATGCTACACATAAACTAAGTATACAAGATCAGTCAAAAAGCCATGGAAGAACAAAGTTACTTTATTTTAAATGAAACCCCCTGTATATTATTCAATATTTCAATTATTTACAAGATTCTAAAAAAAAATGTTGAGCACATCACATACCCAATCTTAACCGTTTTCGAGATATCGAGTTTCGAATTTCGTTTTCAAATAAATTATTAAATTCATTAATTCTACGCCATCAAGTTACCTTAGAAAATATTTATCTTCATAACAATCCAATGCAATCTTGACAACAGATATGCCAAAAATGCTTACATTTACAATTTGTGAACAATTTTCGCGTAACTATGGCACGTTTAAGTGATACCGAGCGAATTGAAATTTTAATGATGATAGGGTGCGGCGATAGGACACGGAGTTTTACCAAAGTGGTGAATATGCATCCAGATCGGGAACCTATAACTAAATCAACTGTTTCCAAAACATTGCGGCGTTTTCATGAAACTGGAGGTGTGAAAGATCGACCAAAAAGTGGAAGACCGGTAAGCGTTACTAATGAAGAAAATTCTCTAAATCTCAAGTTAGATGTGGTAGAAAATAAAATAAATTCGACGCAACAGCGGGCTTTAAATCATAATATGAGTCGATATTCCATTCAAAAAATTACCAAAAGAGAAAAATTCAAGCCATATAAAATTCATTTGTTACAAGAATTGATTGAAGACGATTTTGATCGCAGAATTCAGTTTTGCGAAATGATTATGGATAAATTGAATCAAAATGTCAACTTTGTCAACCATATTTTATTTTCTGATGAATCAAGGTTTTGTTTAAACGGGCACGTAAATCGACACAACTGTAGATATTGGTCAGGCCAAAATCCACATTGGATGGAACAAGTACATACCCAACGACCACAAAAAAACCAATGTTTGGTGTGGCATTATGGGTGGAAACGTCATAGGACCCTATTTTATACATGGAAATTTGAACTCTGAACGATTTTTATTACTTTTACAAGAGAATATTGTTCAATAAACAATAATAATCCCAAATTACCGGCTGAACAAATATGGTTTCAACAAGATGGGGCTCCACCACATTTTGGACGGATGGTGAGGGAATATTTAGAGGAAACTTTTCCTGGTAAATGGATTGGGCGCAGAGGTGCAATTGAATGGCCTGCTAGGTCTCCTGATATGACCCCTCGTGATTTTTTCCTGTGGGGCCATATCAAAAATTTAGTGTACAAAAATAAGCCACAAAATATCGAAGATTTGCAACAAAGAATGATGCATGAAATTTCCAGTATTGCTCCCATTATCCTTTTAGATTCGCTACAAAATTTTGTTCACCGAATTCATTACTGCCATGAGGTAATCGGTGGACACTTTGAGCACCTTATAAAATAGGATTTTAAATTGTTGTTTACTAAAACTTAGTTTGTATTTTTTATTATTGTTATTAGATTTATTTGAAAACGAAATTCGAAACTCGATATCTCGAAAACGGTTAAGATTGGGTATGTGGTGTGCTTAACATTTTTTTTAGAATGTTATAAATAATTGAAATATTTTAAAATAAAGTAACTTTGTACTTCCATGGCTTTTTCACTGATCCTGTATGGTTAGTTTATATGTAGTATAATAGATTTCTAAAAACCCTAAAAGTTTTGTATTTAACATTCTTCGTTAGCTATCTTACTTTAGCAAACAATCGACCGTTTCCATACATAAAAGCGACCCTGTATAGATTGGGTTAAGTTAATTTTATAATTTCTCTCGATTGCTAAATAGCTTTGTTTCGTAACAGAAATTAAAAATCATAGTCGTGTCCACGTTGTGGGCATAACAAGAACCCTAAATATTTACTATCCGTAACATACGATTAAAAAACAACACCCCACTGACTATTACAATCCCGCTAAAAAACCCATATAGGCTTCTACAGGTTTATGGATTTACTTGACAAAGCTGCTTAAATACCTCGAATTTGAGGAAAATCTTCTTGGGGAATATTCTCCCCTTTCGATACACAGGTGAAATATTTTTATTTTTCTCGCGTTTCCGGATAGATATATTATACGGTACATATCTATTGCATCCAGGGGAAAATATTTTGTGAATGCCTAATTTATCATACAGCCGGGGAAAGAATGAACATGCATCATAGGTTTTTAGTAATTTCAACGGATTATTATTTTTAAAGTAGTTTTGTTTCATCAGCTAATTAAAAATATCTGTAGAACAAGATTACAACGCGTCCAAGATAAGGAGGGCCAGTACAGGGATCTCGGAAACCGTAAGAGATACGAAGTCGGTTAAATGGAGTTGCGCATTTACGTGCCTAATAATATGCCGTTTAGAAACTTTTAAAATTCCGAGTAGTTCCGGAGATATCCGACAAAATTCTGAAAAAACTGGGTTTTTTTGAGATCGAATTCCAAAGTAAATTGCATTTGTGCATTGCCACTTTTTCCGCTCTATCTAACAGCGTTAATTGTTTTGTAATCCGACGAGTCGTCTTCGAAGGGCCATTATCAACTTTCTTTTTTTAAATACGGCCCTGTTTTCCTGATATCGGAATTTGAGAGCTTTTTTTCTTCCGAATGCAACGATGTATGACACATTGTGGTTTAATGACGTTCGAGGGTTTTTTGAACAACATCCGGAAATTTTGGGATAATTTTATAAATAATATCTCATAAGTAAGCTCTAAATTTTAACTTATGTTGGACTAGTTCAATAAATAACAATTAACTTAATAATAAACCACAAATAAGTGAACAAAATACAGAAACATTATTTCAAACTTCTGTTGATTCGGGATTTAAAAGAAAAGTAGGCGTTTGAAACAAAAAATTAAGATGGTTGACGCGTGATTTGTTTCACTTGACATTCCCATTGTGATCATTTGAGAGCGTTTTAAGAGGTTTTCTATTTTCCAGAAAATATGGAACATAATTTTACAAATGCTGAAAAAGTTTGATATTCTATCGCATGTTTTATTTTATCTCAAAAAAACTGTTATGTGGCAGTTAGAAGATGTTATTTGTGCTTAGAGAATATCGGAAATCATTTTGAACACCTGATTATGTAGTTCCTTACTTTTTTCGTTGTTCGCTTTATTACTGTTTTGGAATGATTTCTGTTCACTTATTTGTGGTTTATTATTAAATTACTTGTTATTTATTGAACTAGTCCAACATAAGTCAAAATTTAGAGCTTACTTATGAGATATTATTTATAAAATTAGGAGAAATACAGGACCGTATCCAAAAATTTCCTGATGTTATTCAAGAAATCCTCGAAACGTCATTAAACCACAATGTGTCATAGATCGTTGCGTTCGGGAGAATAAAAGCTCTCAAATTCCAATACAAGAAAACAGGACCGTATTTAAAAAAAGAAAGTTGATAATGGCCCTTCGAAGACGACTCTTCGGATTACAAAATAATTAACACTGTTAGATAGAGCGGAAAAAGTGGCAATGCAAAAGTGCAATTTACTTTAGAATTAGCATATTATTTCGTATCTCTTACGGTTTCCGAGATCCTTGTACTAGCCCTCCTTATCTTGGACACGTTGTATATGGCAATTAACATCGCTGCATTCCATTTATACTGTATTAGACACATTTTGGTAGCTGTTATTTTGTTCGGGAAGAAACAATGATGATTTGTTTTATTTCCGTTTATATTAACTGAAATAAAACGAACCCTTTTCAATGTCTAAGCGGAAATACACAAAAATACTCTTAAAATTAATACAAATACTTAGAGCGTTGTGACGTTGATTTAAGAATAACGTCTAAATATTATATGAAAAATATATTGAAACAAACATAAATCTTAACTGTGGGATTTAGCCGATAGTATTTGTTTTCTTTTTTTTGGGATAAAAATCAATATTCGGGAGAAGAATAGCCTCTAGAAGACCAGTATGTTGACTAAATTTCACACAAATTACGCTAGAAGATCTCAAAATTATGACATTTACCCTAAAAACTTACTTGCTTATACAATGGGCGGCAGTGAGTAGCCATTCATGGGATACTAACACTCCCCCGCACCAATGTCCCAAAAAACCAAACTGAGGATGGAGTAACTGCAGCGAAACCTGCAAAAAAGTGCGGTAAAAGCATCAGGTTAGATAGAGTGAATTGCGCATGATGTATAAACAAATGTTAAAAAAAATCGACGTAAAGTTGGGCCCGGATCGTATATGAAAACATCGGTGTCAGATCAACAGTATACAATGTGTCCAAGATAAGGAGGCCCAGTACAGGGATCTCGGAAACAGTAAGAGATACGAAGTCGGTTAAATGGAGGTAAAGTTGCGCATTTACGTGCCTAATTATATGCCGTTTGGAAAGTTTAAAATTCCGAGTAGTTCCGGAGATATCCGGAAAAAAATTAAATTCTGAAAAATCGTTCTATTGTTTACCTGGGGTTTTTTCAGATCGAATTCTAAAGTATATTGCACCTTTGCATTGCCACTTTTTCCGCCCTATCTAACAGCGTTATTTGTTTTGTAATCCGACGAGTCGTCTTCGAAGGGCCATTATCAACTTTCTTTTTTTAAATGCGGTCCTGTTTTTCTGATATTGGAATTTGATAGCTTTTTTTCTTCTGAATGCAACGATCTATATCACATTGTGGCTTAATGACGTTTCGAGTGTATTTTTGAACAACATCAGGAAGTTTTGGGATACGGTCCTGTATTTCTCCTAATTTTATAAATAATATCTCATAAGTAAGCTCTAAATTTTTTACTTATGTTGGACTAGTTCAATAAATAACAAATAATTTAATAATAAGCCGCAAATAAGTGAACAAAAATCATTCCAAAACAGTAATAAAACGAACAACCCAAAATTTAGAGCTTACTTATGAGATATTATTTATAAAATTAGGAGAAATACAGGACCGTATCACAATATTTCCTGATGTTGTTCAAAAAACCCTCGAAACGTCATTAAACCACAATGTGTCATACACCGTTGCATTCGGAAGAGAAAAAGCTATCAAATTCCAATATCAAAAAAACAGGACCGTATTTAAAAAAAGAAAGTTGATAATGGCCCTTCGAAGACGACTCGTCGGATTACAAAACAATTAACGCTGTTAGATAGGGCGGAAAAAGTGGCAATGCAAAAGTGCAATTTACTTTAGAATTCGAACTGAAAAAAACCCAGGAAAACAATAAAACGATTTTTCAGAATTTCGTTTTCTTCCGGATATCTCCGGAACTACTGGGAATTTTAAAACTTTCTAAACGGCATATTATTAGGCACGCAAATGCGCAACTTTACCTCCATTTATCTCTTACGGTTTCCGAGATCCCTGTACTGGCCCTTCTTATCTTGGACACGTTGTATTCTCTAGCATCATTGAATTGATTAATTGAAAAATCCATATTAGTACGATAATAAACATCTTGTCGCAAAGAAAAGGGAGTAGAATAAAAACTAAAAAAACTATACCTGTAATCAATAAATCGTACTGCAAAGGTGATAAAATAAACTCTGCAATTAAAATGTTGTAACAAGTGATGAAGAGTCGATAAAAACATAAACTTGACATAAATGCATCGGTAAGAGTGAGAGTAATAAAACGAAGAAAATTACATAGATGGGAACCGATGACCGAAACGAAAAGTAAAATTAAATTCCACCGATGAAAGTTAACACTTTATTTAATGAATGAATAAGTTGTTTTGCTAGTAGTTACTAATTGTACGAATGTACTTATAGTTTTTTTGTGTAACTTTCGTTGTTGTTCCGCAGCTATATCAATTTAAACGTTTCTTTGCGGTTTATTCGCGTTGCAGTCGCTAAAATAGTCCTAGTCTTGTTCATGACAACAGCATAATACCCTCCTGTTTCTCCTTACTCACCCTGTACAGTTTTACTAAATTTCAGCTCTTTATATGGAACGATGTATACGAAAAAACTGTTAGGACAGACTAAATTGCCGCATTTAATCAAATTCTATTAATAAAAAGTTTTAAGAGAAATCTACCACCGATAAAAATCTTACTGTTTCCAGTCTCTTTTTGCTCAAATTGCAAAAAAACTGTACAAAACCCAGTTTTTTTAGCTGAACAATTTTAATAACGGCGAGACCGCAAATTTAACACAAATTATCAGTAGCAGAACTCAATTGCAAAAGAAAAATGCACTCGCATAGTTATCACATGTTAACAGAACAGTTTTACTAAATTTCAACTCTTTATATGGAACGATGTATACGAAAAAACTGTTAGGACAGACTAAATTGCCGCATTTAATCAAATTCTATTAATAAAAAGTTTTAAGAGAAATCTACCACCGATAAAAATCTTACTGCATTCAGTCTCTTTTTGCTCAAATTGCAAAAAAACTGAACAAAACCCAGTTTTTTTAGCTGAACAATTTTAATAACGGCGAGACCGCAAATTTAACACAAATTATCAGTAGCAGAACTCAATTGCAAAAGAAAAATGCACTCGCATAGTTATCACATGTTAACAGCACAGTTTTACTAAATTTCAGCTCTTTATATGGAACGATGTATACGAAAAAACTGTTAGGACAGACTAAATTGCCGCATTTAATCAAATTCTATTAATAAAAAGTTTTAAGAGAAATCTACCACCGATAAAAATCTTACTGTTTCCAGTCTCTTTTTGCTCAAATTGCAAAAAAACTGAACAAAACCCAGTTTTTTTAGCTGAACAATTTTAATAACGGCGAGACCGCAAATTTAACACAAATTATCAGTAGCAGAACTCAATTGCAAAAGAAAAATGCACTCGCATAGTTATCACATGTTAACAGAACAGTTTTACTAAATTTCAGCTCTTTATATGGACCGATGTATACGAAAAAACTGTTAGGACAGACTAAATTGCCGCATTTAATCAAATTCTATTAATAAAAAGTGTTAAGAGAAATCTACCACCGATAAAAATCTTACTGCATTCAGTCTCTTTTTGCTCAAATTGCAAAAAAACTGAACAAAACCCAGTTTTTTTAGCTGAACAATTTTAATAACGGCGAGACCGCAAATTTAACACAAATTATCAGTAGCAGAACTCAATTGCAAAAGAAAAATGCACTCGCATAGTTATCACATGTTAACAGAACAGTTTTACTAAATTTCAGCTCTTTATATGGACCGATGTATACGAAAAAACTGTTAGGACAGACTAAATTGCCGCATTTAATCAAATTCTATTAATAAAAAGTTTTAAGAGAAATCTACCACCGATAAAAATCTTACTGTTTCCAGTCTCTTTTTGCTCAAATTGCAAAAAAACTGAACAAAACCCAGTTTTTTTAGCTGAACAATTTTAATAACGGCGAGACCGCAAATTTAACACAAATTATCAGTAGCAGAACTCAATTGCAAAAGAAAAATGCACTCGCATAGTTATCACATGTTAACAGAACAGTTTTACTAAATTTCAGCTCTTTATATGGAACGATGTATACGAAAAAACTGTTAGGACAGACTAAATTGCCACATTTAATCAAATTCTATTAATAAAAAGTGTTAAGAGAAATCTACCACCGATAAAAATCTTACTGCATTCAGTCTCTTTTTGCTCAAATTGCAAAAAAACTGAACAAAACCCAGTTTTTTTAGCTGAACAATTTTAATAACGGCGAGACCGCAAATTTAACACAAATTATCAGTAGCAGAACTCAATTGCAAAAGAAAAATGCACTCGCATAGTTATCACATGTTAACAGAACAGTTTTACTAAATTTCAGCTCTTTATATGGACCGATGTATACGAAAAAACTGTTAGGACAGACTAAATTGCCACATTTAATCAAATTCTATTAATAAAAAGTGTTAAGAGAAATCTACCACCGATAAAAATCTTACTGCATTCAGTCTCTTTTTGCTCAAATTGCAAAAAAACTGAACAAAACCCAGTTTTTTTAGCTGAACAATTTTAATAACGGCGAGACCGCAAATTTAACACAAATTATCAGTAGCAGAACTCAATTGCAAAAGAAAAATGCACTCGCATAGTTATCACATGTTAACAGAACAGTTTTACTAAATTTCAGCTCTTTATATGGAACGATGTATACGAAAAAACTGTTAGGACAGACTAAATTGCCGCATTTAATCAAATTCTATTAATAAAAAGTGTTAAGAGAAATCTACCACCGATAAAAATCTTACTGCATTCAGTCTCTTTTTGCTCAAATTGCAAAAAAACTGAACAAAACCCAGTTTTTTTAGCTGAACAATTTTAATAACGGCGAGACCGCAAATTTAACACAAATTATCAGTAGCAGAACTCAATTGCAAAAGAAAAATGCACTCGCATAGTTATCACATGTTAACAGCACAGTTTTACTAAATTTCAGCTCTTTATATGGAACGATGTATACGAAAAAACTGTTAGGACAGACTAAATTGCCGCATTTAATCAAATTCTATTAATAAAAAGTTTTAAGAGAAATCTACCACCGATAAAAATCTTACTGTTTCCAGTCTCTTTTTGCTCAAATTGCAAAAAAACTGAACAAAACCCAGTTTTTTTAGCTGAACAATTTTAATAACGGCGAGACCGCAAATTTAACACAAATTATCAGTAGCAGAACTCAATTGCAAAAGAAAAATGCACTCGCATAGTTATCACATGTTAACAGAACAGTTTTACTAAATTTCAGCTCTTTATATGGAACGATGTATACGAAAAAACTGTTAGGACAGACTAAATTGCCACATTTAATCAAATTCTATTAATAAAAAGTGTTAAGAGAAATCTACCACCGATAAAAATCTTACTGCATTCAGTCTCTTTTTGCTCAAATTGCAAAAAAACTGAACAAAACCCAGTTTTTTTAGCTGAACAATTTTAATAACGGCGAGACCGCAAATTTAACACAAATTATCAGTAGCAGAACTCAATTGCAAAAGAAAAATGCACTCGCATAGTTATCACATGTTAACAGAACAGTTTTACTAAATTTCAGCTCTTTATATGGAACGATGTATACGAAAAAACTGTTAGGACAGACTAAATTGCCACATTTAATCAAATTCTATTAATAAAAAGTGTTAAGAGAAATCTACCACCGATAAAAATCTTACTGCATTCAGTCTCTTTTTGCTCAAATTGCAAAAAAACTGAACAAAACCCAGTTTTTTTAGCTGAACAATTTTAATAACGGCGAGACCGCAAATTTAACACAAATTATCAGTAGCAGAACTCAATTGCAAAAGAAAAATGCACTCGCATAGTTATCACATGTTAACAGAACAGTTTTACTAAATTTCAGCTCTTTATATGGACCGATGTATACGAAAAAACTGTTAGGACAGACTAAATTGCCACATTTAATCAAATTCTATTAATAAAAAGTGTTAAGAGAAATCTACCACCGATAAAAATCTTACTGCATTCAGTCTCTTTTTGCTCAAATTGCAAAAAAACTGAACAAAACTCAGTTTTTTTAGCTGAACAATTTTAATAACGGCGAGACCGCAAATTTAACACAAATCATCAGTAGCAGAACTCAATTGCAAAAGAAAAATACACTCTCATAGTTATCACATGTTAACAGAATCACCGAAAAATACCGCTTCGAATTTTAAAATAAGAATCGAAAGAAATTAAAATCATCTTGTACGAATTCTCTTAAATAAAAATCGGGTATATAGGAAACGGCAATATATTAAAGTCCCTTAGGCCGGAACGATTTTAAATGGCATTTTGTAATAAAATAAAACATCTAAAGAAAGAATCCCTATAGACATAAAACGTTTAAATCGTTTGCCGAGTCATGCATTAAAATAAAATAGGTACTACGCCTTAAAAAACACATCTAATCGATATTTTTTCCTCACTTGTAGCATAAATTCTACAGTTAAAATTAGGGGGGCATACTTACTTGCCACGGCCAAGCACCTTTGACGCTTTGTTTCCCATTTATGATTCGGCCCACGCTACCAGCTCTTGGTTGTCGCGATCGTCGAAAACTTCTTCCACATTCTGCAGGAATTAAATAAAAATATTAATTAAAAATATCGCCAAGGCAGCTTGGCAGAAACTTGGTGCACTTTTCCGGACCACAAAGTTGTATTCACCGCAACAACTTTTGTACTTCAGCTATTGGTTTCCATCAAAAGGAGAGCTGATTGGAGACCACGAGCTGACCAAGAAGACAGGTTGGTGATTTGGTTATCTTTTATAGCTATTTCTATGGGAATCTTTGACTAAGACACACATCACTTCCAGAGTGCTTGTAACGATTTTCCTATAGTGTTGCATCAAAAAAGCCTCCAGTATCTTTTAGAGTAAAGTATGATCTTGATCTTGATTATTTCTTTATTTAATAAAATACAATCGAACATTATTATTGATAGATGTAAGGTAGTCGTCATTACCATGGACTACCCAAGCAATATAATCATATAGTATGGATCTATTGTTGGTGTACTAACAAGCTTATAAGGTTATTAGAAAGAAAATGATGTTTTAAAGGCCAAATCGTGATTAGAAGTTGGCGAAGGAATTGTTAGGCGATGTTGGGTTCAGAGGAATTTAGCCGTAAACAAATCAGCATGTTTTAACGCTAGAAGTTACACATTTTCACATAGGTATGTCCTTATTAACAATTTCGTATATTTCTATATTCTATCCTATTTAAATTTTTAATATAGGAAACCTCTATATATTTAAAACACAACAAAATACTGCATAACATTTTAAAACAGCGACTATTTTTCTAAATTTGTATTTCAATCGTTTGATGATATTATATTGGCAGAGTTGTCGCAACAAAAAATAAAACTAGTATATATTTTTTTAGCATAAATTCATAATATATCAGGCGTATTATCAAATTTTTATTTAAACTTGTACTCATTTACTTGTTCGTTAGGCACAGGACAAAAGTGAAATGTTATAGATGTTTGCACATTCCTAAAATACAAGTTATTGTCTTCCATTGTCGAACATTCTAAGGTATTTAATTTTCGTATAGAACTCGGTCGATATGGAGTATTATTAAAAATGTAATATTAACTTTAAAAACGGATTTTTGTTCATCCAAAATATAATTTCAATAGGGTTGCCTTTTTGTGTAGCCATTCGGCGACAAGAAGGGATAACAACACCCGAGAGATGTTGTTTATACGGGGTGCCTCCAAAAGACTCTGAATAAAATAGATAATACGATAACCGATGGACTTTTTTTGTATTCATTTCCTATCCGGGTCTATTGTATTGGCATTCTAAGCTCATTGTTTCACCTCTATATATTGTATATACAGGGTGTCAAGTTGAAAACTTCCAAATAAATAATAATATTAAAAATTGGTTTTATTATGAAAGTGGATGATTTTAAAGAATACGTTGCGGTTTAACCCCCTGGGCTAGATGTTACCCTTAAAGTCTTAAATGGGAAAGGAGGCAAGTAGCACATCATTCTTAAGGCTGTTTAACTCTCTTTCCAATAATACCATTATTTATTATGTTTTGAGTATGAGTTTCGTATTCCAAAAATCATTGTACTTGGAACTTACCTGCATTGAGGTTCATGGATATTAGGTTATTATTTAAAAAAAAACATTATTCTCCTCTTTTAGTACAATGATTATTATTTCGTCCGTCCGTAGTCAATCCGGGTGACATCCTTTCCAATTCTTTATGATGGTCAAAGGGGCACCACCAATTTTCATAAATTTTTGGAAAGCGTTCTCTTGAAAACTACTACTCAAAAAATAATACCCATTTAACATTTTAAGAGCAACACCTACCCCCAAAATACTAGGCAACCTTTATGAATCTCTTGAGAAATATTAATTTTTATCCCACAAGAAGAAAAATTGGTCACTACGGGTAGGGAACACTGTAGAATCGCGCGAAATCGAAACGCACTCGACCACTTTTCGTTCGATTAGAGAAAAAAAAATACACAGAACCCATAATCTGGCTAGTTCGTATTACCTTCTTGGTGCGATAAGACCACAGACGACCGAAGCTGGTGCACTAGAACTATCGAAAGTACCAATAGATTTAACGGAGGTCGACTGCCCATAATAACAATGCTAAGTAAATAGGAGCCCGGCCATGGTACTCGCGAGCTTCGGGTATGATGATTACCCCACGTAGTACCGAGAGGTGATTGAGAGAGAGAGTGAAAACAGAAACGTCGGTGGAACAAGCAGTTAGTGGTGTTGGTGTATTATGCGAAACGTGATGCAAATGAAAGTGCCACCCGTATGATTTGTTGGGTTAATTGTCAATACCATTTGTTTGAGACCGGGTACTTGCACTTTGCGATTGTCTTTTCACTTTTTAATAGAACTCTCGATTTTCTGTTTTAGTACACTGCAGGTGTATATATTCCGTCTTCTACATATCTTAACGCAAAAATTCGTTGCCTATAAAATTGGCTGGGTTGCATACCCAGGTTTGTTTAAGTATTACGACAAAATAAGAAGCATGAGATATTCTTTTACAAACCCGAAAATGTTGTGCAGGAAAAGTCTTCCGCAGGAACATAAAAAAATGTTTATTGATGATTTTTGCATTAAACTAAGAAACATGTAGGTTTTAATATCCTAATTTCCAAGAAGAAAAGAACAAGAAGCAAGAATGAAAGGGTAGTTTTTTTTATGAAACATTACCGAGATGTTCTTAAAACCGCACTTATAATTTTCCTCTCGGGCCTGTGGATTTTAATCAGTTTATCGCTGGCTTTGCACCATTTGTATATTTTAAAACCGAAGACGAAATGTCAGAGTTACAAAGAAATTTTGAAAAAAGCAGAAAACTGTATTTTTCTTCGTAGCTTTTAAGGGTTTCTTAAAAGATAAGTTTTTTTAAAGATCAGGTTTGTTTGTTAGTTTGCCAGGCATGCCTGTCTGGTTTGTTCGTGTGCTCTGAAACTCTAAAACTTCCACGAAATAATATTTAGAAACTTTAGAAAAATGCAGTTATTATAAAACAATAGAGACCTTGTAAGGGCTCTGATGAAATTATCAGAAAGTAAAGTTACCTTATTGTTCCCAATAATCGAATTTTAAGAATTCCCTTAAACATTTTTCATGCAATTTCTTGAAGACTCGCAACGGCCCCGCTCCTTTAAAACTATAAAAACAATAAGAAGGCATCCCTTATGAAAGAGACTGGCACTAAGCAGGAAGTAGCCTGCCTATCTTGCTGGAGCATACGTGATTGTGGAAACCCTGATCAGACATAAAAAGGTCACCGACAAAGTCGAAATGGTTCACAAAACAACCTTGTGAATGAGTGGACAAGTGAACTCCCATATAGTTCGAGGCCTGGCGTGGCATACTGCCAGGGGAGTGGTCGTTTCGGATTTTAATGGTCATTAATTAATTAACTTACCTTAAATATCAAAAAGACTAAATTTATGACCATTACAAAATCAGTTCAACAACAGGAGAACTTATGGATCAACGGAGAACTAGTGGAGAAAGTCAGTAAATACAAATACTTAGGAACAACGGTCAATGAGGGTAATGACTATACTGAAGAGATCAAATCAAGAATTGGACAAGCCAGAACCATATTTAACAGAATGAGAAATGTGTTATGCAATAGAGATCTTAATTTACGCCTCAGAGCCAGAATATTGAATTGCTATGTTTTCTCCTTGTTGCTATATGGGATGGAATCCTGGACGTTAAAGAAAAATATAAGTGATCGACTGGAAGCATTTGAGATGTGGTCATATAGAAGGATCTTAAGAATAAGTTGGGTAGACATGGTAACAAATGAGGAGGTGCTGGGAAGAATGAGAAGGGGAAAGGAAATATTGAACACAATTAAAATAAGAAAGTTGCAATACCTGGGCCACGTGATGAGGGGAGAAAAGTATGTATTGTTGCAGAATATTATGCAGGGGAAGATACAGGGAAAAAGAAGTAGAGGAAGAAGACGCATTTCCTGGCTAAATAACCTAAGGGAATGGTACCACTGTAGTTCCGTTGAGTTGTTTAGAGCTGCAGCACAAAAGTTAGAATAGCTATGATGATAGCCAACCTTCTAAGAGGAGATGGCACTTGAAGAAGAATAAGAAGAAGAAGAAGAAAGAATTGATTCCTGGTAGCCAATAGAGTTCGTTGGTTCAAACCCCGAAGCCGGAAAACCGATTCGCAGTCCCGGCGAAAATAATATAACATCATTGCTCGATAACAGCACTCTGAATTTGTTAGCTAATTTTGTCGTTTAAAGAATATTTTTTTAGGAACCAAAATAATCTGCAGGGGTTTATATACAATATTTCCCGATACCGGATATCGTTCTCTTATAAGCTGGGCTGAATTTAAATTAAATAATGGATATTCTTATTGTTTGCTTTTCGGTTTCTTGAACTGTTATTTTTTTCATCGCGTGATCTGATACTTTCAAAAGTCCAAAGTAAATTTCCGATAATAGCTTTTTTAGGTCGGCCTAATGATTACTATGTTAATATAGATTCTTTTATAGTTGAATCAATTTATGTTGAATTAGAAAAATATGTAAAAATAGAAAAACTTTTGTCTAATTTGTTTATTTCTGCATGTCTTATAGTTAACCCTGCAGAGTATATTCTTATCCAGGACACCCTATATCAGTGGCGGTTCTTCCACAGGAGCACATGCACACGTGCACCCCCAAAACAAAACGAATAAAAAATATTAATTTATATTCATTGAATATTATTTATCGTATAAAATCCTACCCTACCTAATATTTTATCGTATCGTCAAACTAAAAAAGTCCGACTCTCCCTAATATTTTATCATCCCGTCAAATCACACTGTATAGATCCGGCAACCGTGCCTCGGTCGAGATAAATGACGATTATGACGAGACTTACTCGCACGTGCGATTAGGTAGTGCAGTTTATCTGTAGTAAAAGGTGGCGGGTGGCAGCGGGGGATAGCGGGGCTTTGGCGATTTAACATGGAAAAGGCGCACAGTTTTTGTGTGCACTGTTGTCTGTTCGTGCATCTAGTTAGAAATTCGAGCGTGTATGTTTTAATATTTTAGTATTATATATTTATTAAGTTCAAATGAATAGTTGACAGTGGACTATTTAAGAAATAACTTTAGTTCTTTGAATTTGGAGCAAGAAATTTAAGTGAAGAATGCGGGAACACCTAAACCCGAAATTAATTTAACGCAGGTCACAAAGGGTAAATCTAGGGACTTTATTAGAAAGTTTAAAAATTAAATATATGAAAAAAAATTTATAGAGGGTATTCCAAACTTAATGAGGCTGTTATTGATCAATTTTCTACAATTGGGAACCGAAGAATGGACTTTACGTTTAAGCAATATTGTGTATTTCGATAAATGATACTCGATATGATTTTAAACCATTTTATTTAAGGATTTAAACTAAAAAGCACTGAAAATATGAAGAATGCCAACTTGTCAGTCTCGTGGCTCGATTCGTTCTCGTCACAAAACAGTTAACTATTGTTCTCGTCTTGGTCGCGCCTAATGACGTAGCCGTAGATGGCATAGTGGTATTAGACATCATTTGGTTTTCTTGATAACTCGTAGATGGCGGTAGTAGTATTGGACATCATTCGGTTTTCTTGATAGCTCGTAGATGGCTTTAGTAGTATTAGTAGTGGACTGTAGAAATATTGTTACGAGGGTTGCATGCGACGACGTTAAGATCCGACAGCTATACACACTATGAAAACCTTTCTTATTTTCCAAAAGTTGTATTTCCTTGTGTAAAATTAAAAAATAAATAAAAATATATTTTACCTAACGCATTTTCTTATTACATTTTTTTCTTTCTATATTTAAAACGCCTAGAAAGTAATTGTTTGGTCGTTATGCAAAAATAAAATTTTAAAAATAATTTCACCATACTTGTGAACCCCCTTCTATCATGGGTCACGAGCCGCCACTGCCCTGTATATAACAAACATAAGTCATTGCATTTTTCCAGCATGGGTATGGCATTCTAAAACGCAACGTATTCATGTCCCGTTTTGTCATCACACTTCATAAGTTTTAATTGCATAAATTTGATGAAAGGTGGAAACCACAAATAATTAAATTTCATTTTCTAAATAATTTTCGCGAAACAATTAGCCCCGCATTTCCATGGCACTTAAAGGGCATCTGAAGACAAGTGATTAAACAGCGACGTACCGTTTTCATCTCAGTATATGCGGGTTTAAATATGATAATAAGCCTTCTTCATAAAACCGTGTGAAACAGTAAAGAGTAATAATACAAGTGTTATATTTCTAAAATAGTACTTTCATTATCATTGAGGTGAAAAAAAATTAGACCAAACTTAGGAGAAACAATAATTTCATTTTACATTTTAAATAATTCCGCCGCTAGAACAATTAGATGTGAATTTCACAACCGCTTTTCTTTGTCACATCATAGGCGTAGCAGAGTTTATAAAGGCCGTATTAGACTAGGCAATTTTTTCTCATGCGCCGGCAATTATAATGGCACGTATTTATGCGCAGTAAACCGTTTTCGATCAGCTGGAGCATTGTCAACGGTCAGAACAGCAGTGGGTACTGTCGAAATCCCTAAAATATCCCCAGAAGTAGAGATGTGCAAACCTGTTCGTTTTGATTACCAGTTAAAGCAGCTATTGCTATTTACAAATAGGAGGTGCAAAAAGTTGCTGAATTAGCAGTCCATAAGTTTAATAAAGAATGTAAACTGCTAATTTAAGTACCAGTGGGTTTAAATGGCCATTACCTGTTCATACCTGGTTCGGCCAAATAATAAACAGTTAAAAATAACAGAATAATCCATGTCTACCCAATTGCGCCGGCAAGGGCAATTAAAATGGCGCCTGGCCCCTTTCTGGTAATGAGAGACAGCTGATCGGGAACGGTGTACTGCGCATGAATCCGTGTCATTTTAATTGTCAGAAGACTAGAATTGCCGCCTCTAATACGGCTTTTAGCAATCGACGAATAACACTCTTGCATTTTAAACATTTTCTGCTTCGTCTACGCAGAGCGTCATTTGCTCTCGTAATATATACAAAATGCTCCTGGAATTTGGTCCGTTCGTTCCGGCTCACTCTGTACAAAAATTATGGAAGTTAAAAAAGTTACAGGCGTATAATCCTGCTCTGCATGACCACCCCGTATCCCCGCATTCCATTTATGACGAGCTTTATCTATTTCCTTAACTCTTTTAAGGTTTTACTGGGCCCTTTGCCCTCAATTATGTAATAAATAAAATACCGTAGGGCTCAAACTTTATTTCGAAAATAATGCGATACGAATGAAATGGTTTAGATTCTGGATATTTCGTTTTATGCCTGTAATTATAAGGAGATTTATTTGTTCCTTCTTTGTGATATCCTATGCATTTTATTGCGGCCAATGGAGCTTTATGAGATATTTTTTGGCTACGGAAAAAATTCGTTTCATCCCAACTTCGTAAAATTATACATTAAAATAGGATTTAAGCGTAACAAATATGGGAGGTTGGTCTGGCTCGGGAGACACTTATTAGAATTTTTGTTGTTGAAACCATGGATGGTAATATTTTAAATTATATTACCATAGGTTATTGTAGTATCCTTTATATCTTGGTCCCAGAAGATCGTAGTCATGGGTCCTTCCTGGAGAATGCCCCTCGTCGCATTGTAGAAGTGATCAGAACACTAGGTGAATTGAAAAACTGCACGATTTTCTTTCAAAATCTCTATCTTCTTTTAAAGAGCAGATAATGACGTGAACCAACAAACATTGTGTTAAGAAACGGTCACACCTCTAACAAAACACAATGTAGTTCGATTATTCCACAGACGGTTAAGAAATTATGGGTAAAAAAGTAGTTTCTGCCTGTATAATGATCAAATCGTCAATATTTTCTGAGGATTAGATTTCAGGTTATCATTCCAAGTCACAAGTCTACACCTTGCTGAAAATTTCACCAAGATCGGAAAAATATAAACTTGATGGAATTTATTGTCAGTTCAATTACACTGGACAACAAATTTTGGGTTATTGGTTGTAACTTGTATCCAAATGCATTTTTCTTGTTAATTTTGTAATGCTGAATACAAAAATGATATTGATATTAAAAACTTAGTTGCAGTTTTCAAAAAACATTTTCTTTTTATTTGTTTTAACAAAAAAATAAAAACTAGATAATTTTACATTTTTAGATTCGCTAAATGCGCTGTCGTTTGGCTATTCTTTTGTGAATTGTTCCTGGAGCATCTCTAACAAGAGTCCAACAGTAGTCGGCAAGCATGCAAGCATTCCAGTTTCCCTGGTACCTGTTCTCCATTGTTGATATATCCTGATGGAAGCGTTCGCCGTGCTCATCACTTACGGCTCCGCAGTTGTCGGGAAAAGAGTCCATCAGGTCCATTTCCTACAAATGGATCTTTAGAGACATATTGCAACCCATTTTTTTGATACCACGACAGCATATTTTCAAAACGAGTAACGTAATTGTCAGATTTTTTATTTCCCAAGAAATTAGTGACGACGAGGCGAAAGTAATTCCAAGCGTTTTTCAATATCTGTTAAAGTTCTTGTCAAAGTGTTTGTCTTTCATAATATTTAGAAATACCTTCTTTAATTTTTGCTTCACTTAGCCTCGGAAATTGAGAGAGGTGGTAACTAAATCTTTTTGAGTCTACCAATGGCATATGTTGTACTTCTTTTGCCCTGGCTCTAATGATTGAATGAATGATTGATTAAACTCAATGTTGATCTGCGTATAAATAATCTGCATTCCACTGGTTTGTAGTTTATATTTAAAGCCGCCGATAAACCGCCAATGTTATTGCAGAAAACCAAGTTATTTTCCATGTCAAAAATGGTGCTAGGCCTTTATGGCGTTTACGAAAAACACTTACAGAGACATTGTCTTCTAATAGGTTCCACAGCTGCAATCTTAATCCTAGTAGACAATATCCCTATTTAGGTAAATTTAATTAAAACTCATTACGTCGCTCTCTTATATTGGTGAACAGATTTTTATTATGAGACTGTTCAGTACTATTCAGGCTATCGCTCTTATTTTAAGCAATAGGGGGTTAGGACTTCATATATGGGGGATCATCCCTGGGGACCCACCATGCGGTGTTGTCCTGATAAATTTCCTTAACTTGGTGAAAATGTAAGATCCATATATTGTTATTACAATATAAATATACCACGTGCCTTCTTGCGGTTACAGTGTTAATATATTAGGGGCACATGATATCACGTATTTCTTAAACGTGAACTAATATTTAAAAAAAAAGTTTATTTTCGGTATTAGCACACCTAAAATAGTAAGACTTGGTAGATTTTATTTTAGATACATTTTAGTTATTGTCCAGTGTTATTAGTTAATTATTTTCTTGGTCATTAAGGTATCTTCTCTATCTACTCCATGGAAATTAAACTTCTTTCATTTATATGCCTTTAGTCATCTAAAATATCTCAATATTTATCTAACTTTGGCGGATGGAGAAGAAATATCCCTTTTATAAATCTTTTTGGCGATAAATTGAAAACTTATAAAAAGCAATTATCTTTTAAATACTTCGTAATATCGTTAAATGTGTTTTTGCCACCTGTGGCCCAGACTTAGGTGGATATAGACTGAATATAAACTTGAACGTTATAATTGGGTGTTAAAACCAAAAATGTTGCAAAGGAGACCGTTTTACTGCACATCTTCGACTAGTTAGGTGATTATTAGGATCGTCATAATTTCTGTATCAGCTTCCTTTCAACTGTAAGACCTAAGTCAGTTCCTATTTACTAATTTTTGTAAAATACAGACATTATAAATAACGTCGCCCCCCAGGGCATTACAGAAAAGTTAATTTTTCGGGCTGTTTAAACTTTGCCACACTTAAACGATCTTTATATTTATCTTTGGAGCAGAAATTCGACTTTGAATTAGCAATATTGATTTACGTAATGATCTTAAACGTTATATTTATTTATCTTGCGGGAAATTCGGTGAATTCGAAGACTGTATCAATGTCTTTGGTAATTTCAGATTTGCGGGAGATAATTATTTTAAAATTATGAAGTCCGTAATGATGCCGATGTATTTCGTATATTTAGGCGGAAAGGTAATATATTAATTAGTTAAATGGAGCTAGGAATGTGAAAATATATTTATTTTTATTCGTTTTATGACATTTAGTTAGTACATCAATAAACACAAGCTATGATATATATTTCTTATGAAGAGTGACGTTGTTGTTAGCTTAATTCTCTTTTAAATGGTTTTTACATTTATTTAAAAATAAGAAGTCTATACTTTTCAAGTGGTATTAATATGAAATACCAATGTATGGAAAAATTATTATTTCCCAGACCACCCGATGATACCATAATAAGGGCGGATTTTTGTCTAAACAGTAGCACTTTAAAATACTATTTCAGATTGAATGGTACTACGAAGAAAAGGCAGCCTTTTCCATTGATAGGAAGTCACCACCTGCAGACTGGTTTCGTATTCTCTTGTTCTCGTCAGTACAGGGTAGGTGTACATACCTATCATCAGAGAAGACTCTATATTTCACGCTGTATTATCAACGGCAGTCGAGAAATTTCAACGCGCAATGCCATCTCTTAGCAGTCCCGCGCAATCTGAAGAAGAGGTGGCAATGCGCGTTGTATTTTCTCGACTGCCGTTGATAATACAGCGTGAAGTATAGAGTCTTCTCTGATAATAGGTATGGACACCTCTCCTGTACTGACGAGAACAAAAGAGTTCGAAACCGGTCTGCAGGTGGTGACATCCTATCAATGGAAAAGGCTTCCTTTTCTTGGTAGTACCATTTAATCTGAAATAATATTTTAAAGTGCTACTGTGTAGACAAAAATACGCCCTTTTTGCATAAGGTATCATCGGGTGGTCTGGGAAATGATAATTTCCCCATACATTGGTATTTGATATTAATACCACCTGAAAAGCAAAGCCTTTTCTTCAATAGGAAATTAATAATAGTTTTTCCATACATTGGTATTTGTTTTCACATCTGATAGTAGGTGAAATGAAAAACTACCTAGTTAAATAAATAAAACTATGACCAAACTTACATTGTGCAAAAAGAAAATCAAAGAAATAGTCCATTTTCTCCAAGAGATCTGTTGAATAACTATTAAGAAGTACACTCAAAGTCACTGTCTTACGAATTACATATATGTATTTTAGCAAAAGTGTTAAAAAGGTGACATGTTTCGCCCAACTGGGCATCATCAGACCTAAATTTTTTTAAATTAGAATATATAGAAACCTTAAATCAAATTTATTGTTCTGGTTATCACACATCACCCCTCTCATTATGAATATTAGGATATTTATTTCAACTTGACGTCACAAAGACACGCCTCCTTGCACCATATCTTACCTTGCCCTTATTGTGTCATGGATATTAGCCTTACTGAGCCGTGATATTGCGAGACGCGCCTAGAATTAGATCCGACGAGGCGACAGCAACCATTTTTTCAGTAAAATAAAACATACCCAAGTTAGCGACAAATATGCATTTATTGATATATTTATAGCTTTACAATGTTACAATTAGTAGAACCATATAGGCAATAATAGCGTGTCTTAATTTATATTTTTAACCAGTAATCCTATTAGTAAAATTATGGGAAACTTTACAACATTAGATAGATAGAACTAACAATTTTTAGACAGAAATTTGTTTATTACAGTATACTGGGATAATTTTTGTAGACAATTGAAACATTTATAAATAGGGCACGGTCTAATTAACTTTTAATTATCTAATTAACTTTATTTAAAATTTTGAAAACAAGGTACCACTATCCATTTTCTGTACCCATAACATAAAACATTATTTCTGGCCATAATAGTTCACAGTACAAGAAAAATCTATTGGGTTAGAGAAATAATCGATCGAAATAAGTTATTCTACCATCAAGCAACGCAGTTTTATAATGCTATATTAAGATACAAGTTTCATAAGACATTATCTTAGAGCACGCGTTTAATTTAGAAAACGACCCGCGAAGCGGGGAGTTTTCTAAAGTACAAGTGCTCTAATTGTCTTATGAACCGTGTATTTTATAATACTTTTTCTATTTGGGTCTTTAAAGTATGAAAAACTTTAAAAAATATAGTAGATTTTTTTCATTTGAATTAATATTTTCTTTTTGGGTTGGCAATACTCTTACAATTTCATAAAATGTTACAAGTATCAAATATGCCATGATAGAAACAATTGAACACAACAAAGCTTCTTCCCATCCGCCAAAATTAAAAATAAATATATTATTAAAGTTAATAAAAATGAGACAGGAAGAATGTTGTACAGAAATACGAGAAGTGGCAGAAAATAATGTAGAAAAACTTTTAAAAAGAATATGGAAAGCTTTGAGTTATGGTGCGAGCAGAACAAAGTTCAAAATATTGAACAAAATAATAAATAATACTATTGCACAAAATATTGTGTCGACACAGAATCTGACAGAAATAACAATTAATACCTAGGAAGTGTCTACAGTAACTATAAATATGTATATATAAAGTAATATGTATAATTTGAATTAAAAATAAAAATAGTACTTTATTGAATAAAACTTTAGAAATAGAGCATAAACTGGAAGATATTTCTATTATTTTTAGGTTATGTTGTTATATAATTGTGACTAGAAATTAGTTGACGGGCACCGTCAGCATGTTATATATTTTCGAGTATAGGTATTTCAGATAAATATCTAGTAAAAATGATCTATTTGCAAGGTTAAAGGTTAGTATTTTAAAGATTTCTATAAAAATTTTTTGTCGAATCCATAATGCCTAGAAAACGAACTTTAACGAAATCGAAGTAAGCCTAACATTCGAACCCTACTTGCTGCAAACATAAAAAAATTAAATTTCAGTTTCATAAAGTGGCAGGTTATTAATTTTTTATGCATTTCATAATCTAGCCATTATGAAACCGAAATAGAAAAAGAATCATATTTTACATGTTTATATGCCACAAGGGGCTCGTTTTCTAAAGGGACAAGTGCTACAGTACAGTAAAACATATACTTAATACTATCTTTTCTATTTTGCATATTTTTTAATAGAAAAATCCATAATCCAAAAAATATATGCCATATAAATTTTGTAAAATGCAATAATCTTAAATTATATCAAAGTTTGATAAATTAATCGCGTCTCTCATTTTGTCGCGAAAATTGAATATGAATAATTAAACAATATTATTTTAGTTTAACCCCTCCTGAGTTAAGGAAAACATACGTGACCGCATTATCTTTAAAAAATAAGCAAACGATTTCATAAGAGACTTGTCCCGATATTGCAAATTATATTGAAATACCCATGATCAGAAACCAAAATAGAAAAAATTATAAACTAATTTTTAGAAAACTCCTTACCCGAATCGCTCTGAAATTCGCATTGCCGATGATGAAAACGCAAAAAGTAATTTTTCCGTAACGTAATTTTTCCGTAACATAATTTACAGGAAACACAATATATTTTAACTCAGTTCTAATGCCAGAAGTCGCCGTGTGCCCACTTTAAAACACAAATATATCAAAATAATGATTGTCTACAGAAATACTGGGGGTGGAATAAATGCAACAATTGTGGTTATTTGTCTGGATAAAGTGCCTCATCTCCTTAATGGCAGCCAATCTGGGGCCGATTCATCTTGGTCACTTCGATACTGAAATAAAATTAATTATTTAATTAGACTAATGCACTAGACACACGGAAACAATTATACATACTATACGTAGATTAATAAAAGACTCTTAACAACATACTAACATTTAAGGAGGTTATTCTTGAGTCCATTTTCAGAAAAAAACCTTATTCGAACATATGTTCTAAACGTCTTAACTTTTAAGATACAGGGTGTTAAAGATTTTCATGTTTTCTTAATAATTTGTCAACGTTAATGACTTTAATACGTGACAACTAGAAACAACTGTCGAAACTGTTTATGTTTAGAAAATAAAATCTGCTTGTTACCTACTAGATCCTTTTAAATCTTTGTTAAGACCTAATTTCATAACAGGGAGCAATTTTTTTTTTTTTTTTTTTTATGATCAAACACAAGCGCTATAGGAAAAATTCTTTAGGGCACTCTGGGAGTGGTGCGTGTGCGCAAAAAGCGATTCACTTTGGTTTTGAATGGTTGGAGGCTATATTCGTTGGGAAAAACGACATCGGGAAGGTCGATCCATAAGGATGAAGTCCCTTCGTCAGCCCGTGGTCTCCAATCACACGAATAGCCCTCCTTTCGATGGAATCCAGTAGCCGAAAAGTCTGTTTGGGTGCAGAGCTCCAGACATGAGAGCAGTACTCTATTGACGGTCGAATCTGGGCTTTGTATAGTGTCAAAAGTTGTTGAGGTGTGTACAACTTTCTGGTACGGAAGAGTACACCAAGTTTCTGAGAAGCTATCTTGGCGATTGCCACAACGTGGTTATGCCAAGACATATTTCCTCCCAGATTGACGCCCAGCAAATTAATAGATGAAGCCAGTGGGATTGCGTGTCCGTCCATGACTATCCGGTTCTGTAATATTAACCTTTTTAGAGAAAACTGCTGCTTGGGTTTTTTAGCGTTAAATTCGACTTGGTTACTGTCACCCCACGCCAAAATTTCTTCCAGGTTTTTGTTAAGGCGTGATATTTCATGCTGTCTGCGAAGATGTGCGTCGGCAGTCGATGTTTGTGCATTTAAAGAGAAAGATGAGATAAGTGTGCTGTTATCAGCAAAACTAAATATCGGATTTCTTGTTTTCACTAGAAGGTCGTTAATATAGAGTAAGAAGAGAGTGGGAGACAATATGGACCCTTGAGGAACACCGGCATTGATGGTGAAGGTGTGTGAGAGAAATCCATCAATCGCCACTTGCAGAGAGCGGTCCTTAAGAAAGCTAGACAACCATGCACAGAATCGACTGGGCATACCATAGGATCGCAGTTTACTTACAAGTCCCTCATACCAAACATGATCATTAAATGAATGCATTTAATTTTTTTATACGAAAACTGTACGTCAAACGACAAAAAATCAAGAGACGACATTTGCTCAGCAAGGAATGAGAGTTTCAAAAATAATTTCTATTTAATAAAAAAGAAGTGGTGTGCCTTTACTTTCCTCAATAATGCCGGGGACAGTTCCCGCACAGACGCCACTGGTCGGGTTATAAAAACATGTTATACATCATAAAATGCCTTTTGATGAATAGGAGGTGTGTACCAAATTTCACAAAAATATCTAGAGCAGTATCACAGATATTAATAAAAAAAGGAGATTTCTTGAAAATCTTTAACACGCTGTATCTCAAAAGTTAAGACGTTTATGACATGTTTATATGAAGTTTTTTTCCGAAAATGGACCCAAGAATGACCTCCTTAAATATTAGCACGGTATCAAGATACACCCTGTATAGGCGATTGCAGTTTTTGGTGCAACGTGCAATAAAAAATTATCATTTAATTATTTCAGTCAAAAGTCTGACGGGAAAACCACAAGAGACCGTTTTCATGTATAGTTGACCAGGCTATATAATATTTTAAACATCGCGTTTCCAGTAATTTAGCCTATGCTCCCTTGAATCATATCAGTCAGTCTCCCATTGTATAAAAAGTTTACACTGGTGCGAAATCCTGTCATAAAACCAAACATTAACTTCAACCAACAATGTAATTTGCCTATAATAACGAAACGAAACAATGTTAAAGGGAACTGTAACATCCAGACAATATATTTTATGCATAATACATCGGCTCGCTCTAAATTCATTCCATAAACTTTTGCCATAACGTTTAATTTTACGTTCCGTCTAATAGTTGAATAGTTGCCGCTAATTGATTTCTCACTAACTGATAAAATTATGTCGATCAAATTTTCAAACATAATCGAAATGTTATCCCATTGTGCCAAAACACGTGACTGGTAATATCGGTCCTATATTGTTTGCAGTATAAAGTGCACATTGTTGCAATTATTATCGTTCTACATAGATATAGGTGTTTCTTTGAAGGTTAGAGACAATGCTGTATCATGAGTGATAGACGTGTTTTGGACTTCCATTGTCTTTATTTCGTTTAAATCACAACGTTTCAACTGGTAAGTATCTCCAGTCATCTTCTCCAGATGACTGGAGACACCTTCACCATCAATGCCGGTGTTCCTCAAGCGTCCATATTGTCTCCCACTATCTTCTTACTCTACATTAACGATCTTCTAGTGAAAACGACAAATCCGATATTTAGTTTTGCTGGCGATAGCACACTTATCACATCTTGATCTTTGAATGCACAAACATCAGCTGCCGACGCACATCTTCGCAGGCAGCATGAAGTATCACGCCTCAACAAAGACCTGGAATAAATTTTGGCTTGGGGTGACAGTAACCAAGTCGAATTTAACGCTAAAAAAACCCAGGCAGCAGTTTTCTCTAAAAAGGTTAACATTACAGAACAGGATATAGTCATGGACCCACTCAAATCCCACTGGGAGGAAATATGTCTTGGCATAATCACGTTGTGGCAATCGCCAAGATAGCTTCTCAGAAACTTGGTGTACTCTTCCGATCCAGAAAGTTGTATACACCTCAACAACTTTTGACACTGTACAAGGCCCAGATTCGACCATTACTGGAGTACTGCTCTCATGTCTGGAGTCCTGCACCCAAACATACTTTTCGGCTGCTGGATTCAATCGAAAAAAGGGCCATTCGTCTGATTGGAGACCACGAGCTGACGAAGAGCCTCGACAGCCTAGAATATCGAAGACAGGTTGGGGATTTGACTCTCTTTTACAGCTTGGGTTAAGCTTGGTACTCCTCGAACTTCATTATTTAAGAACTCTTTCATCTGGAGGACTTCATCCTTGTGGAACGACCTTCCCGAGGTCGCTTTTCCCAATGAATATAACCTGCAACGATTCAAAGCCAACGTGAATCGCTTTTTGCGCACACGCACCACTCCCAGAGTGCCCTAAAGGATAATTCCTATAGTGCTTGTGCATGATCATAAAAAAAAGAAGAATAAATATTTGTGGTATATGGCGGAGAAGCCGAATAATCCGAAACAACACTTACGTCTCGGTTTTACATTTAAATCTGGAATTACCGGTTAAAAACGTGCCAGTTGGTCGTCATTAACGAAAACTTTTAAAATTTAATTAAAGTTATTTCGGACGACAACAAAGAAAGCAATGAAAAAATTAAAAAGAGTTTTGAGGAAAAAACGGTCGGTATATTTCATTGTTTTCCACCCTCTTTACGGCAAGGAACAATCCATTTATGCCAATTAGAAAGTTTTGTTCCTTTAAAGTTTAACGTGATGGCGCATTTTAATTATTTCACGATCCAGCGGAAAGCGGCTTTTTCACTTTTAATATTAATATAAGCTTCAGGGCATTTATCCTGGAAAAATATCGATAAACAAATAATTTTCCTATTACTAGAGGAACCAATAATAACGAGACACGCACATAATCTACAGGGCGTTCCTTAATGACGTGCTATTTTCTTAGGCAAAACGTCGGTATACAGGGTGGTTGATCAACGGATCAATTTGACTATTTGGTAGCTTATGTAAATTTCCTGTAGTTCAGTTAAGGGTTTAGATGTGTCCAAGATAAAGAGGGTATGGGGATCTCATTAATGGTAACAGACAGTGGCGGCTATGATAGAGGGGGTTCACATGATGAAATTATTTAAAAGATTTTAAGATATCAGATGTATAAATTATAAAAAGAAAAGGTCCAAGGATAGATCCCTGTGGCAGAAAGAACTTGAACTTGATCCGAAAAATTATTATTGCAGGAAATTTTTTGATAACGGTTAGTGAAACATAATTTGATAAGATTAAGAGAAGGATCTGAGAAGCCATAATATTGAAGTTTAGCAAATAAAAGTTCCTGATTAAGGGTGTCGAAGGACTTTGAAAAATCCAAAAGAATCAGAACACTACTCAATTTCCTATCAATAGCCGTCATTAAACCATCAGTAACCTCTACCAATGCTATAGAGGTGCTAAAATCCTTCCTAAAACCGCACTGACTATCCGGTATAATAGAATTTTGTATACAGTATTGAAATAATTGACAATACAGGACCTTCTCATACACTTTGGAAAGAATAGGCAAGATACTAATTATCCTGATATCATTAAAAGTTGCGGGATCTTTTACTTTAGGTAAAGGTTTGTTCTAGAAGATATGCCAGCTACTCCGGAAGAGTTAGTTTGAATAGAATGGATTATTTTATGAATTTCATCAATACTTGCCAATTTAAAAGAAAAGTTGGCATAATTTTTTTGGGGGAGGCATAGTCACGTGCAAAATATCTTTGTCCCACAAAAAGTGCACTCGGGTAAGTAAGAAAATGGAGCTTAATCAGTCCTGTCGAAGAATATTTAAACGGTATCATGACAGTGGGCGGCAGTGGTTCGTCGTGTATTTCTGCTATCTAAGAGGGCAACAAACCCGAGCACTTTCCATGAAAATATCTGTAAAAGAGAGTCAAATCCCCAACCTGTCTTCGATGTTCTAGGCTGTCGAGGTTTTTCGTCAGATCGTGGTCTTCAATCAGATCGATGGAATCCAGTAGCCGAAGAGTGTTTGTTTGGATGCAGAGCTCCAGACATGAGAGCAGTACTCTAGTGATGGTCGAATTTGGGCTTTGTATAGTGTCAAAAGTTCTTGAGGTGTGTACAACTTTCAGGTTCGGAAGAGTACACCAAGTTTCTGAGAAGCTATCTTGGCGATTCCCACAACGTGGTTATGCCAAGACATATTTCCTCCCAGATTGACGCCCAGCAAATTAATAGATGAAGCCAGTGGGGATTGCGTGTCCATCCATGACTATATCCGGTTCTGTAATGTTAACCTTTTTAGAGAAAACTGCTGCCTGGGATTCTTTAGCGTTAAAATCGACTTGGTTACTATCACCCCAAGCCAAAATTTCTTCCAGGTCTTTGTTGAGGCGTGATACTTCATGCTGTCGGCAGCCGATGTTTGTGCATTCAAAGAGAAAGATGAGATATGTGTGAAATCGTCAGCAAAACTAAATATCGGATTTTTTGTTTTCACTAGAAGGTCCTTAATGTAGAGTAAGAAGAGAGTGGGAGACAATATGGACCCTTGAGGAACACCGGCATTGATGGTGAAGGTGTCTGAGAGAAATCCGTCAATCGCCACTTGCAGAGAGCGGTCCTTAAGAAAGCTAGACAACCATGCACAGAATCGACTGGGCATACCATAGGATCGCAGTTTACTTAGAAGTCCCTCATGCCAAACACGATCAAAGGCTTTAGAAATATCCAGTGCAACAGCCCAAGACTCCCCATGATGTTCGATTGCGTTGTTCCAAAGATGGGTGACATAGGCTAGAAGATCTCCAGTTGATCTGAACTTCCGAAAACCATATTGATGCCTTGAGGTACTTTAGAAGATGTTGGTTAATAGCTTCCTCCATTATTTTCGATATAACTGAAAGCAATGCAACTGGTCGATAGTTGCTAGGCAGGGTGCTAGTATGGCCTTTCTTTGGTATAGGCTGGACTCGCGCCGTCTTCCAGCACGATGGAAATATTGATGAATATATTGATGGTTTAAATACAACACCCTGTGTGTTAGTTTTTTAAGAACCATTATTAATTTCTTAATAACTTTCCCTAACTTTTTCCTATAACTATCGGTTTTATATCGTTCTCGAAATAATAATTAATTGAATTTTTTTTTTCGGAAACATGCCCTTCAAAAAGGACTGATATTTTTGAACTATGACAAATTAGGGCACTGAAATTTGGTTAGGAGTCAGGTAATACCCATAGGCCTTTCACTCTGTTCGCAAACATTGGTTATAATATTCGAAGAATAAATATGTGTCCCCACCCTCTTACACGCCACAGCGTTGGCATTTAAATAATTGTGGCGGCACTGCCGCCAGAATCAAAAAAAACATGGCCGTTGAACTGAGGAGCTGAAACTAATTAACAAAAACCGTCTAATTTAAAATGGCTACAGCGTGTTGTTTGACAGATAAGCCGCGGCCCAGACAAATTATTTACTTAAATGGCGCAAATTCTTGGGGAAATTTCATTTTAGAGACCATAGTTCATACTTGTCATGGATAATACCAACAAACGTTTGAGGGCGTTATTGTGATAAATTGCGGTGGATACTTGCAACTCGTAAAATTTATATTCATTACGTTGTATAGTGTAGTATATTAAAATCATGAAACCATTGTATGCCGTTAAAACGCACTGAAATCTGCCTGTTTTGTTTACTATATAGTTTTTGCAGAATTATACCGTTGATCTTTTGACTGCAATAAACCCTCATTATTCCTTCGACCATAAAATAAATAAGGAAATCCCAAATTTTAAAACCTTTTCGAGCAGAGCCGGACCGGGTATACAAATTCAATTTATACCTATGCCTGATGCATATATAAATACAAAGTGATTTTTAATAATTTTAATCTTTAGTGGTTTTCCGGCGAGTAATTTTTAGTTAGGCTTATTAGTGGTAGAATGTGGCGTCCTTGGAATTGTGCTGATAGGGGGGCATCTTCAAGTGTCAGGAATGGAGACTTAAATATTTAACAGCTGTTAAACAATTTAGAGAAGAAAATCGTCCAATTATTTACCTTGACGAAACATGGTTCGATACCCATGACACTCCAAGAAAAGGTTGGGATGATTCTTCCAAAAAATGTCAAACCAAGGCACCTTCAAATAAAGGCAAAAGAAGCACAATATTACATGAGGGTTCAGAGAACGGGTTTGTTCCAAATTGTCTGTTGCTTTCAGCTAAAAACATAGCAGATTCTTCTTTAGATTACCATCAAGATACCGACGCACAACTTTTTGAAGATTGGTTTAAACATAAACTCCTTAAAAATATACCTGAAAATAGCGTCATTGTAATGGACAATGCTAGTTATCATAGTCGGCAAGCAAAAATCATTCCCAATTCTAATAATACAAAAGCCGAAATTCAAAATTTTATGATTGAAAATGATTTATATTTTGAAGAAGCTTACAAAAAACGAGAACTGCTAGAAGTATTAAAAGCTTTTAAAATAAATAAGGAATACGAGTGTGACAAACTTGCAGCAGAAAATGGACATACAGTGTTGCGTCTTCCTCCGTACTATTGTATATTCAATCCTATTGAGCTAATATGGCACCAATTAAAATCCAATATTAGGAGAAATCATATTTCTCCTACATTAAATGCATCTGTAGTAGAATTAATTAAAAACGAAGTAAGAAAAATTTCTGCAGACAGCTGGAAAAACTGTGTACAGCATGTACTTAAGGTGGAAAACTCTTACAATTGTATGATTACAAATGTTCAACCCTTAATTATAAGTTTAGGCTTAGATGAAGATAGTGGTAGTGATACAGAGTTAAATTTTGAATAAATTATCAATAGTTTCTTAGAATTTAATTAATTTTTATTGTACTTGTTATCCTAATAGTTATACTTTTAAATTATATTATTATCAATTATCATTAATTGTTATCATTATTTTACATTTATTATGGGTACCTAAAACTAAAAATACCTATCTATTTATTTTAAATTATAAAAATAAATCATGTGGTGTGGTATACATTTTCAAGCCGGTCCTGATCCCATTTATTGAGCTTTGAAGAGGTTGAGGCGTATACAATAGGGTTTAATCAGGTAGTTTATTTATGGCAGTAAGAGTCAACGGTATAATTCTGCAACAACTATACGTATATTATAAATATTCCACCACAATATGTACCTAGTTTAATTTATAGAGATTAAAGTTTAGTACCGCTATCGTCTAAGTATTTGATTTAAATATATGTTTCACGTTCCTGAGCACTTAATACACAACGTACAAATATGTGCGCTGTTAGGAAAACGAAACAAGAACTAATAGACCCACTGACAAATAATAAGAAATAGATCAGTTCTTTCATCAATTACATACAAGTTGTATGCCGTACATTAAATTAATCACGATTTTGCTTTTTAATGAATCTTAAATCGAAATAAGAACAATTTGTTATAGTCCAGTTAAAAAAACGATCGTTTCCCATGATCTCTTAATGATATTCAAAACGGCTACGAAGAAAATAAGCAAATAAAACAATTACTTGCGATTTTAACTGGAAAGAAATAATTCAATGCTTTCTATGTTTGCTTGGTTGATTCTGCTAGTGAGAGTTATCTATATACACGTACGTAATATAGAAAGAGGCCTACTATGAATATAATGTAAATTTTGTTGTATTGCTCAGTTGTTTGTCAACAAACGCGTACAGGGATAAAAGGCCAACTATACTCTATTAATTTTACCAATTCAGGAGCATAAACAAACATCAGCGCGTGATAGCCATATGCTCGATGCATAAACTCATTGCTATTGGTCAATTGGCCATAAATCTTACAATGCTGGCACTCTTCATCCCTAACAGGGTCATATAGGCTATTATTTCAGGTCTATTCGTGCGTGGTTCGAGATTGTACTGTTAAATTAATCTTAATGCGACCCTGTGTGCTGCTCACGTGTATTTGTTTGCGTTTTAACGAGATTTAAACGACCTTAAGGATTATTGTGCCACTTAAACCCCTCGCAGAGGGCTAAACAACGACTAAGGCTGCAAATATGCAGCAAAAGCGCCCCCCCCCCCCCCTAATATATGAGGATCCTAAACAATCCCAAATTAGCAATCAGAGCCATCTGTTGCATCAATTTAATTCAAAAATATGTCACTTCTTGGCAGGTTAGAAAGGGAAAAGAGTCATCAGCTGATGACTATTTATTTTCTTGAAGTTTCGGCCGTTATTAATAAAAATTTTTTAGTTAATTTATTGATATTTAGATTGCCTGACACTGCCGATCGGGGCATTAAGCAAGTTTCCAGAATAATGTGACAAAAAATTTGAAAATTGTTCATATTTGAAATTGTTATTATTATTCTTATAACATTATATTTTTTAACGCAATTATTTCATAGCATTTTCCAATCCTTTAACTTTTCGAATCCAGTTTTAGATTAGAAAAAACTAAGTACAGTGCGTTTCACGAAATTTGGATATGACTTAATGATTTCCTGGGTCGGTCCCATTGTGTCGACAAGAGCTTGGCAATAAACAAGTGAAGTATGAAGGGACGGACTAAGGAAAACAAGTAATGATATGATTATATTAATGTAATCAAATGAAATAACATTTTTTAAAAATATTACTAGTCATATTAATTTACATTTATAATGTCATTTTATAAATAGTTCTGTTTCGTTATCGCTATCCTCATCAAAATTAATTATAATTGGATTAATTATACGATCCAGACTAATATACGAATTTTCTACAGTTATTACGTGACGGACTGAATTTTTCCAACTACCTGGGGGAATATCATTAAAGCATTTTCGTATTAATTCTACAACACTAGAACTTAAAGTCGGAGAAATATTTTCAGACCTAACCAGTGATTTTAACTGGTGCCACATATGCTCTATGGGGTTAAAAATGCAATAATAGGGTGGGAGCCGTAGCACTGTATGTCCAATTTCTTCTGCCAATGTGTCACAGCATATACTTTTTATGTCTTTAAAACTTCTAAAAGATCACTTTTTTTATAACTTTCTTCAAAATATATATCATTCGCCGCCATGTAGTTCTGAATCTCCAATTTTGTATTATTTGAGCTTGGAGCTTTATGTAATTGGCCACTGTGATAGCTCGCATTGTCCATTACTATCACGCTATTCTGAGGAATGTTTGGTAAAAGAACCATTCCTGAAAAACTAACAAATTTTACCACAAAAATATATTTAAATATAAATTAAGCAACCTAACCCACCTGATGTGCCTATATTTAATTATAATTATTACAATCCGGTCCTTTCCACATAATAATAACAAACGGTCATAAATAATGGGATGGCCCCAGGTACTTTTACTGCAGTCATTAAGTTATATCCATTTTTCGTGAAACAATCTTTATATTTGGCTAAACGGTCGCATAAAATAGTGTCTGCTTGGCAACATGTGAGTGATTAAACGCAGCTCGAAACAATAAAGTTACCCTGTGCTCCCCTATTTTTAGTATTGTTTACCAGAAGCTAGATATCAAGGGTGGGAAGCTTTCAAAAAGGGCACAGATATCTACGGTAATCATAGAGGGTGCTCCAGGTACATGTGAACAGCGAGTGACATTTATATCGAAAAATATAAGTGCTTTCGTCCTGAGAAAATATTAGAAATAATATTGTCGTACCTAATTTTCAGCAATTCCAGCGAAGCTTAAGAAAATATTAAACTTTTATCAAAACGCCCTAGCGTATTAGTCCGTAATGTAATAGAAAATAAAACTTTTGCGATTTAACCGGCTGAAAATTATTTGTTGACTTAATAGAAATTCCAAAAGCAAACAAGATTTTCAATTAGTTTCGTACGGTATTATTGCGGGGATGTCGACTAGCTAGCGGTTCACCTGCCTACAGTTTTCAGAAATAAACAGTTCCGGGGAATTAAATAAGACCCGGATTTATTAACTCTCGGATATGTAACGATAGTCACTAGCAAATATAATTGAGTTTCCGGATTTTCTCCACTCCCAAACTGCCAACTGCTCCAGTTATGTCGCAGCGGCCACAGAAGCAAGTTCTGTAACCGCTCACCAAAAATTCGGTCTTCGTAAAGCAAAAAGGAACCATTTGCCAACTGATTTACAACCGTAAAAATAATCCGCGTACTGGTATGGAATTGTGGGTTCGGTCGATGGGCTTGTTAACTTTTGACTGGTTATTTTTAGGTGGTCCAGGATATTATTTTTCCTCGCATATTTGTCTTGCTTCAATTTCAGTGAGAAATGTTTGTAATTATACAGGGTGTCCCATAACTAATGGTACACAGGAAAACTGCAGATGACTTGGATAAAAATACTGCGATTTGGCCATACTTAGTTTAGTTCAATAGCTGGTAATAACCGAGATACAGGGTGTCCAAGTAAAAATTTAATTCTCAATTTTCCTAAATAACTTATTTATGAATCAGTATTTTTACACAAAATTTTGTGACTAGGGTTTTTTGGGGGAAAGGAATTTGAATTTGTTAATAATTTTGATGTAGATTATAGGGGGCGCTCTCTGCGGTACTCTGGATACATAAAAAGAAATGTTACTTTTTTGTGCCTTAGTATAATTATATTTTTATTAATAATAACAGTTTTTCCATCGTTTTTAAGCAATAAAGGTATACTTTGTAAATGTCGCTCCGACTAACCGTTTTCGAGATATTTTCAATTACAATTTCTAATGCGCCCGTTTAAATTTTGATTTGTAAATGTGAAATTTGTCACAGTAGGCTTTGGTAAAAACAAATACAATGAAAGCTTTTTGAAACCTCATTTCTGTTTATTTTCATTTGCCAGCATTGTGGGTGTTTTTAGGGAGTTTTTGAAGATACTGTTATCAATAATTAAACTAAAAATGCCTCGACATAACTTGTTTTCTAACGGAGAAATGCGACACATGGTATGTTTATACGCAGAAGAAAATTTTAACAGCGGGGCACATCGGCGGTATTTGGAAATGTATCCAAATAGAAGGCAGCCAGATTTTAAAATTTTTAGAAGCCTATATGACAGACTGGGAGAAACAGGATCCTCCACTATTACGTTCTGGACGCAAGGATCCTGTTTCTCCCAGTCTGTAGTATAGGCTTCTAAAAATTTCAAAATCTTGCTGCCTTCTATTTGGATACATTTCCAAATATCGCCGATGTGCCCCGCGTCTGTTAAAATTTTCTTGTGCGTATAAACATACCATGTCTCGCATTTCTCTGTTAGAAAACAAGTTATGTCGCGGCATTTTTAGTTTAATTATTGATAACAGTATCTTCAAAAACTCCTTAAAAACACCCCCAATGCTGACAAATGAAAATAATCTTTGACAGAAATTAGTTTTCAAAGTGCTTTCATTGTATTTGTTTTTACCAAAGCCTACTGTGACAAATTTCACATTTACAAATCAAAATTTAAATGGCGCATTAGAAATTGTAATTGAAAATATCTCGAAAACGGTTAGTCGAAGCGACATTTACAAAGTATACCTTTATTGCTTAAAAATGACGGAAAAACTGATATTTTTAATAAAAAACATAATTATACTAAGGCCCAAGAAAGTTACACTTCTTTTTATGTATACAAAGTACTGCAGAGAGCGCCCCCTACAATCTACATCAAAATTATTAACAAATTCAAATTCCTTTCACCCAAAAAGCCCTAATCACAAAATTTTGTGAAAAACTATTGATTCAGAAATAAGTTATTTAGGAAAATTGAAAATTAAATTTTTACTTGGACACCCTGTATCTCGGTTATTACCACCAGCTATTGAACTAAACTAAGTATGGCCAAATCGCAGTATTTTTACCCAAGGAATCTGCAGTTTTCCTGTGTACCATTAGTTATGGGACACCCTGTATATAATGCCTTATCAAACTAGTTAATTAAGGCATTTCCATATTACTTATCATTCATCTTTCAGCTGCTAATGTTAACTGGTGAAAGTGCAAACAATTAAGTAAGTTACGGTGTAAATTAACTACGCTTGAATAATGCTCGCCTTGTTATTACCCACAAATATCATGTTCAAGAATTTGCATACAATTTTTGCGTTTCTAAGTGGAATGACATATTAATAGTATTAAATTTACATAAGGAAAATAATAATATCTTCAATTACGTCGTGTACGATAATTATACAGGGTGTTATGGAAATGACGTATTATATTTAAATGGGTGACTCCTTACTCACATGTGACTCCACGGTAATGAATCATAACACCCTGACGCAGTGTATCACAAACACCTATTACGCGCAATGTTGCCAAACTGTGTAAAAATGTGAAACTTTAGTACCTTATAAAAATAAATATTTAGCTTACTTAGAAATTAAATCTAGGCCGCTGACGCGAGTAAGGAATCCAGGGCACAGACACCTTCAGTTCTTTTTTCTATGGGAAGAGGTTTATGCTCATCACGTGCCCTGTTCATAGTGTGGGAACGTATAATATGCTTATACCCACTAAACCCCATTCGGCATATTCTTTCCAATCTCGGAACATAACCGGCATATTGTCGAGAGAAAAAAACGCATAGTGAAACAGAACAAATTACACTAAATCACTTAAAGAAACACACAGATACCCACGAATTTCCAATTAGTTTTTTTGAAGATATGCACCTATTATCAGATTACACAAAAACACTAAACACTAACGCATAAGTACACTATCGTACACATAGAACAACAGCACACACAGAAGATAGGATACAAATTATTTCGCAATAGAAATTCAGAAATAATAAAAACGCTCATTTTTAATGGTCCTAAAACAATTTTTAATCCTTTAATGAAGAATGATGAAATAATTATGTTGACAACAACAGGACCTCCCATTCAGTCTTAAATAGACGAGTCCAACCAAGGGTCGAGTGCTTCGTACATATTCGGAAAAATAGCGCGGTTGCCATTAGACAATAATTATACAGGAAAGTAATATTACAGAAGGAAAATCCGCAATTTATGAATATAATCTTATAAAACATCGAAAGTGGCAACGCAGTATTTTTTAGATATTTCCAAATAGCGCAATATCGACCGAACAAACCCAAAACAGACTGAAACGTGTAGTTACTTTAATTTGTTAGATGTCAAATACCAATGTATGAAAAAATTATATTATTTCCTAGAGCACCGGATGAAACTTTATACAATAAGGGCGTATTTTTGTCTACACAGTAGCACTTTAAAATGCTAATTCAGATTGAATGGTACTTAGATGTGTTCATGAGATGCATACAAATTTACGCGAAAACTAATGTGAATTTGTGCTTTTGTTTTTGTGTTTGTGAGGTTATTGTGCCGGTTTTTGGATTACCTACTTGGTGTTTTTTTTATAAATTAAATTGGTTTTATATATGGCCGAAAAGGTAAATAAAATTGCATTTTTTCTTCTTCTAAAGGGTAAAGTGGCATTTAAGTTGTTCAGTTCCGACGGGAGTCGTTCGAATTGAACATATGAGAACATACCTGACCATTTAAAAACGCCGCGGCGGTTGGTTCGAGTCAGTTCAAGTTTATAAATCAGAGATTGTTTCCCAGCGAACTGAACTGAACGTAAAAGTTTATAATAATGTACCATGAAATATAAACAACTTCTAATCTATCAAACGGTCATTGACTTTCTAAAGAGTGACAACACTGCTCAATCTTTCTCCCAGTGTCACCACGTGCTTAATTTTGGTTTGACGTCAGGTCATGTACAGGGCATATTAAATTAAAGCGCCATTTTTGGATATTTTTCTTCAATTTGTTTTCATCTCAGGAATTGCCGGTTTGAATATAATACGTCATTTCCATAACACCCTATATATCCTAAATCAGTTTATAATACTCATACAACCGAAGATTACAAACCGTATAATTACAATCAACGTAAAAGTTGAATAGGTCATATGGCTCGACTATAAATCTATACTTTGTACATTCAATTTAAAACTACAGTTGATGATTCCAAATGTAAATAAAGGATTTTCAACAAATGGACTTTCACAACTCGGTGAGATAATTATAGGTTTTTGCGCAAAAAACATTGCGTGTGATTCTAATGGTGTTTCACGGATAAAATACCTTTTCAATTACTAATCAGTATAAGATCGAAGCTAAACAATTTATAATTAGGCATGGGCGTAGCTAGAGCTTCTACGCTAAGACGTGAAAAGTAAAAAAACAATTCATTATGTAGTTTAGAGTTGCTTTTTGAGTCAACTATAATAGCTTCGTGCGTAGAGCACTTAGAAACAGTTGCCACAAACCAGAGAGGCATACGCAGTTGCTTATAGTGATCACAGAAGCAAAATTCGGTGTGATTCGGAATTGTGGGTTTGGATTCTGCTTATTTGCTCAATCACATGTTTGTTTACTTGTGGCTTGTTGTTTTATTGTTGGAACTTCTGCTTTGCGCTGAAGAATGTTGCTTCAATCAAATTATAAAGGTCCATAAAATCCGGCACATATACAGGGTGTCCCATAACTAATGGTACACAGGACCCCCCAATGTATTCCCGGGTTGACGTACCGGTGGGGCTTGCGAGCTTCATTGACTCAGAGAGCTAGGTCGGCGGTAGGTAACTACCGGTAGGGTCTCCCAAGCCGAACAGGTCTCTGTGGGTAGAAGCCAGACTAAGAGGAATACAAACGCACAGTGGTGCCCACACACACGATACACATGCACATATTCACTCTCGCACACATTGCAACACAAGGCTTAACCTCAAGGTGTTATGCGAACCGTGCCGAAGGGGTGGATGATGCTGAACCTGAACAAATCAGCATCTTTAACGGAGCCTTCGGGATACCAGACGACCTCTCGGAGTATTCTTCGTCTTGCACCTGTACAGGAGGCACTGCAGGTGTGGACCTTTTATTTCCTCCATACTCGTGGGAACTAAATGGATGATACGACATTAAAAAGTATACCAGAAAGCAGGGAACTTGATGAAGACGCCCTTCTTAACAGCCCTGTGTCAACAGACGTGGATGATAAAGACACGACGTTGATTACAGTAGAAGAGGACGTGACAGCTAGGGCTGCAACACCCGAGCTGAATATCGACCTCGACAAACTCAGCCTGAAACGCAAGTCCGGAGCTCTGCGAAGGAGACTGGCTATTCAGGCTGCGAAGGATAAGGGCGAGCAAATCCGTTACAAACCTGCCCGCAAAAAACCAGGCTCCTCCCGTAGAATGGGCTCTCACGCCCAATCCGGGTCTGAGTCTGCTGGTGCCTCTCGTGACAGGAGCCCCAACGCTCCCTCCAGAGGCGCCGCAAATAAGCGGGCTAGGTCTGACGGAAGCACGCCTGATGCCCATCGCTCCGCGAAAAAGAGTAGGGATGAAGAGAGCACTACCGCTTTCAAAGACGCCCTAACAGCTCTGAAGCTAGCCATTGTTCCTCAGGACTTCCCTGAGACACGCCTAACAGAGGAACAAGCGGATCAAGTCCAAATGGCACTGTTGAATGCGATTAAACCCGGTCCGGAAGGATCTGGGCCCGCATTCAATAGTTGCTATTTCGACAAAGGAGCTGTCATCCTCTCATGCAGAGGTGAAGGGACAAAAGCTTGGGTGGAAGTCGAGGTCCCCTCACTGAAGCTATGGGATGATGCCAAGCTAAAAGTAGGGATGGCAAAAGACCTGCTACAAACGGCGAAAGTTATAATGTTGGCTCCGAAAAACCTTCGTTTGAAAACGCCGAAAGAAATCCTGCAGCTGGTTAAAACCCAAAATGCAGGACTAAAAACCGACGATTGGTATGTCTTAAATCATACCAAGGAGGAAAACGGCGTCACGATGGTTCTGAACATCGACGAACAATCTCTGAAGAGCCTAAAGAAGTCCGGCATGAAGGCATGCCTTGGACTTTGGAAGGCCTCGTTCAGAGTCCTAGCCGCAGCAAAAGGAAAGAGTGATGGCTCCAACACCGTCCGTGAACCTGAAGCTGCTGCAGGCAAATCTACAGCACAGTAGAGCTGGGTCTGCGGCCTTATGCCGTAGGCTTATTAACGAGTCCACATCGGTGGCACTGATCCAGGAGCCATGGATCTTTGGAGGCCATGTGAGAGGACTCGGTCTAGCAGGTGGTAAGTTAATATATGATTCATCATCTGGTAATGCGAGAGCGTGCATCTACGTCAGAAATGATGTAGACTGTGTGCCTCTGCTAAATTTCTGTTCCAGGGACTTAGCGACCGCCAAACTGAGGTACAAGGAAGAAGGGATTGTGAAGGAGCTAATAATCTCCTCTGCCTACTTTCCTTACGACTCAGCTGACCCACCACCCCCTGCGGAGTTCAAGGTACTGGTGGAATACTGCGAGGCCAACCGCCTTCAGTTACTGGCAGGATGCGATGCCAACTCGCACAACATTGCATGGGGAAGTACTGACGACAACCCACGCGGCAATACCCTGCTAGAATTCCTGGTAAGTAATAGTCTATCTTTACTAAATCAGGGTAATGAACCGACTTTCGTAACTGCAAGGCGGAGAGAAGTAATTGACATAACACTAGTTACAACGCGGCTTTTAGACGCGGTTATAGACTGGCGTGTGTCTAACGAACTATCTGCATCCGATCACAGGCACATTGAGTTCGCACTTCGGAATTGCGGCAGGGATGTAACGCCCTACCGTAACCCCCGTAACACAGAATGGGAATCATATAGAGGTCAACTGAAGCAGAGTCTGACCTCTGTCAAAACCAATCTGCAAAACACCATAGATATAGACCTATCCGTGGATCAACTTCAGGACGCTATTGTCACAGCATATGAAGAAAATTGTCCCCTGCATATCCAGGGGAAAAAGAAAGAGGTACCATGGTGGAACCAACACTTGGTAAACCTAAGAAAAGATACCAGAAAACTTTTCAATAGAGCGAAAATCACAGGAGACTGGGACAGATACGCCCGCTCTCTTACTGAGTATAACAAAGCTCTAAGGAAAGCCAAACGAGATTCATGGAGGAAATTCTGTGGGGAAGTGGAAACAACTTCCCAAGCAGCACGCATCCACCGAATTCTCGCCAAGGACAAAACAAACTCAGTTGGCACACTATTAAAACCAACAGGGGATTACACTATAAATGAAAGAGAGACTCTTGAAACTCTTCTTCAAGTGCACTTTCCGGGTTCGAAAATCACACAACCGGAAGCCAGACATGAAACAGTGAACCTTGCTCACAGAGCAAAGAAGGAGGACTGGAAAACAGCGGCTGATACTGTCAGCTACGAAAAAGTCAAATGGGTAATAGAGACGTTCGAACCCTACAAATCTCCGGGGCTGGACGGAATCTATCCCATTCTTCTGCAAGCAGGGATAGAACACTTAGTGCCACACCTCTGCAGAATATACCGTGCTTGTATCGCCTGGGGATATGTTCCCGAGGCATGGAGAACGGCAAACGTAATTTTCATCCCCAAGCCTGGACGGAAAACGTACACCGAGGCCAAGGCGTTTCGCCCGATAAGCCTTTCATCGTTCCTCCTCAAAGCGTTGGAGAAACTCATTGACAGGCATATAAGAGACGGGGCACTCACGGAGAAACCCCTCCATAAACATCAACATGCCTATCAACCAGGAAAATCTTGTGAGACTGCGCTGCACAACCTAATATCAAGGGTCGAAGCAGCCATACATCAGAAAGAGATTGCCCTGAGCGTTTTCATCGATATAGAGGGGGCTTTTGACAACGCCTCCTGCATCGCGATGACATCAGCTGCCAGTGAACATGGTATCGATGGAACCACACGTATGTGGATTCACAACATGTTAAAATACCGGCAAGTCAAAACCAGTTTACACGGCGACTCCATAGAAGCCGCAGTAACACAGGGATGTCCACAGGGAGGGGTACTCTCGCCTCTCCTATGGAACTTGGTGATAGATGAGCTACTGGCACATCTCAATGCTGAGGGCTTTTACGCCCAAGGCTATGCAGATGATGTAGTAATACTCATCGTAGGAGCGCATCCCACCATATTAGCAGAGCTCATGCAAAGAGCTCTGAATATCGTGCAGCGTTGGTGTATGAGGGCAGGTCTCAAAGTCAACGCTGCAAAGACCGCCATACTACCATTCACCAAACGAAGACATACAGGGAACTACAACGACCTGGAAATCTTTGGTGAACGGATAAACACAGTCAGCGAGGTAAAGTATCTGGGATTAACCCTGGACGCCAAACTGACATGGAATCAACAATTAAAGAAAAACCTAAACAAAGCAAAAATGTGCCTAATGCGGTGCAGAAGCTTGGTTGGGAAAACCTGGGGACTCAAGCCCCAGATGATGCAATGGCTCTATGTCACAGTCATCAGACCCCTGATATCATATGGGTCTGTAGTCTGGTGGACAAAAACACAGCAGATTACGACAGCAAACAAACTTAACAGTTTGCAGAGGCTGGCCTGCCTGTGTACCAGTGGGGCGATGAAAAGTACCCCCACTGCAGCAATGGAAGTCATACTGGGACTAATACCCCTCGACATCCACATCAGAATGGAGGCTATTTGCAGCGCCTCAAGGATGATCACAAATGGGGAATGGACACAACACCCCGCAAAAATTGGCCACACAAGAGCCACGGATCTAATCAACGATGAGCTCTTGGATATGCAATCTGATCGTATGAAAGCAACATACGATTTCACAAAGCCTTTCAAGATTGACTGGAACTTTGATAAATGGACAAACAGTGCATCCCCGTCGTTTGACAAGGGTCTAGTTTGGTACACCGATGGATCAAAAACCGCCAACGGTGTGGGCGCAGGTATATTTGGGGAAAGGCCCAGGATGGACATAAGCATCCCTCTGGGGACCTACGCCACAGTATACCAAGCGGAAGTTCATGCCATACAAGTATGTGTACTACAAAATCTTGAAAAGGGCTACCACGACCAAAAGATTTACATCCTTTCGGACAGCCAAGCTGCGCTTAAGGCTCTGAACTCCAATAGGTTTACTTCAAAACTCACGCTGGAGTGTCACACCAACCTAAAAGTGCTGGCGGCCAGGGGGAACAAGGTGGAACTCTTGTGGGTCCCTGGCCACTCCGGGATATTAGGGAATGAAAAGGCGGATGAACTAGAGAGAGCCGGATCTGCCCAAAGTCTCAGGGGCCCTGAACCGGCCTTTGGAATATCAAAACAGGCAACGAGAACAACATTAGATGGATGGTCGAAAAAGCAACACCTGTCTCGATGGCAAGAGTTGCCTGGTCTAATACACGCACGGGCCGTAATGGGAAAACCATCGAAAATACTATCGAATGGGATGCTAACCCTGACGCGGCCCCAGTTGAAACAAGTGATGGGTCTGTTAACAGGCCACTGCCACTTGCGAAAACACCTTCAACGGATAGGGCTAAACAACGGATCCATTGAATGTAGACTCTGCGGCGAAGAGGATGAAACCGCCTCACACATAATATACAGCTGCGGAGCGCTGTCCCGCAGAAGACAAAATATCTTCGGGAACATACAACGTGGTGACAACCTCCCACATGACAAGCTTGGCAGAAGGTTACTGGACCTCATAGATGGAACAAACATCTTCTAACAAGATCGGGGCACACAATAAGCCGAAAGGCTGCAGTGATTTGAAGTTCGGGCCTTTAAACCGACCCCCGCCTTTAACCAACCAACCAACCCAATGGTACACAGGATAACTGCAGATTCCTTGGATAAAAATACTGCGATTTGGCCATACTTAGTTTAGTTCAATAGCTGGTAATAACCGAGATACAGGGTGTCCAAGTAAAAATTTAATTTTCAATTTTCCTAAATAACTTATTTATGAATCAATATTTTTGCACAAAATTTTGTGAATAGGGTTATTTTGGGGAAAGGAATTTGAATTTGTTAATAATTTTGATGTAGATTATAGGGGGCGCTCTCTGCGGTACTCTGGATACATAAAAAGAAATGTAACTTTTTTGTGCCTTAGTATAATTATGTTTTTATTAAAAATATCAGTTTTTCCGTCATTTTTAAGCAATAAAGGTATACTTTGTAAATGTCGCTCCGACCAACCGTTTTCGAGATATTTTCAATTACAATTTCTAATGCGCCTGTTTAAATTTTGATTTGTAAATATGAAATTTGTCACAGTAGGCTTTGGTAAAAACAAATACAATGAAAGCACTGTGAAACCTCAAAGTTTATTTTCATTTGTCAGCATTGTGGGTGTTTTTAAGGAGTTTTTGAAGATACTGTTATCAAAAATTAAACTAAAAATGCTCCACTATTACGTTTTGGACGCAAGGGTCCTGTTTCACCCAGTCTGTCTTATAGGCTTCTAAAAATTTTAAAATCTGGCTGCCTTCTATTTGGATACATTTCCAAATTCTGTTAAAATTTTCTTGTGCGTATAAACATACCATGTCTCGCATTTCTCCGTTAGAAAACAGTTATATCGCGGCATTTTTAGTTTAATTTTTGATAACAGTATCTTCAAACTCCTTAAAAACACCCACAATGCTGACAAATGAAAATAAACTTTGACAGAAATGAGGTTTGAAAGTGCTTTCATTGTATTTGTTTTTACCAAAGCCTACTGTGACAAGTTTCACATTTACAAATCAAAATTTAAGCGAGCGCATTAGAAATTGTAATTGAAAATATCTAGAAAACGGTTAGTCGGAGCGACATTTACAAAGTATACCTTTATTGCTTAAAAATGACGGAAAAACTGATATTTTTAATAAAAATATATTTATACTAAGGCCCAAGAACGTTACACTTCTTTTTATGTATCCAAAGTAACGCAGAGAGCGCCCCCTACAATTTACATCAAAATTATTAACAAATTCAAATTCCTTGCCCCAAGAAAACCCTAGTCACAAAATTTTGTGCAAAAATATTGATTTAGAAATAAGTTATTTAGGAAAATTGAAAATTACATTTTTACTTGGACACCCTGTATCTCGGTTATTACCAGCTATTGAACTAAACTAAGTATGGCCAAATCGCACTATTTTTAACCAAGGAATCTGCAGTTTTCCTGTGTACCATCAGTTATGGGACACCCTGATACAGCTAAATGTATCTCTAAGCGTTATTCTGTATAGTGCGATTTATACGACAACTGTCCCATCTTGGGGGGCATCATGTCCCCATCTGCGACGCACCTGTTGATATTGCACATATAATTATAATTTATGAATTATACCAAATCGTTTTTGGTTTTATGTCAATTTTTTATTAAATTTAAGTAGAGAGTTTTATGTTCATTTAAGTAATAGTAAAAAAGGGAAACTGATAAAAACAACGATATTAATGGATTTTAATAGTCATACTAAGTTAAAAGGTACCAGATGCCGAATACAAAAGTTATTAACATCACTTCAGGACGTCTATTCTTGATTCAGACGAACGATCGAGAGGTGATTGGAACCCAGAGAAAGAGAACTCAAGAGTACGCCACCAGAGGTCTATTACATTTTCTAGCAAGTTGCTGTAAATATTAAAGCAAATCAAAGATCACTTTTGAAGCATCATTCTTTCTTTTATTGTGATTATACGTATGCAGTACGTATGGATATATATAGTATATACAGGGCACACCAAGTAAAGTGGCCTATTAGAAGTATCTCGAGAACTAAATGAGATTTTATTTTGAAAAATTGGCTGTGGCTATAAGAGATGGTTTTCTACGTTCGTAAAATATTTTGGATGGTGCGGTGTTGCCGGATCATACCGAAAGCGGTAGCAACTTTGGAATTTTAAATGAATTACCATATATATTATATTTTTTTGGACTCTAGGTAAAAATCTAGAATAGTTTTCTGTATAATATCATACTATCTTTAAGAGTTTTTGAATTATAAATAATCTTGTGATTTTTTAACGCCGCATCGGGACCTGAAGAGAAAATCATATCTCTTTAGCAGCTGCAGCTAGAAAGCTGATATTTTGACAATAATTTCACACGACCATCGACATTTTATAATTTTAATCAGTATTTAATTCGTTTTATACAGGGCGTCTCCATAACAATATTTCTGAGGGAGATGAATTATTGCAAAAATCTTCTTTTTTTTAAATGGAACTATGATATGTTTTGCTAATGGAGGATCGAATTTTCTATCTAATGATATTAGGAGTTCCTATACCTATCTACAATATTTTCGGACTTAAAGCGAAATTTAAAAATTATCTTAAAAAAATATATTTTTTTTTAGTTGGCTGTGAAATGGATTCATAGAAACAAAATAATCCATTTAATGCCGTTAAATGTGTTATTGTAATAAAAATTAACTGATTCACATTATTCGAGCTTAGATATTTAAAGTTCACTTTATATTCATGGGGAGTGTGGGTAGAGTTTTATCTAGAACTTCATCCTGATGCAGCTCCTCTGACTCCCCCCAAAAAGTTCACGGCCGAGAAGCTCCATGGAAATGGCCCCAAGCTCTCCGGATCTTACCCCCCCCCCCTATCTGTGGGGTAGGGTTAAAGAAATAGTATACAAGATATCCAGTCACAACAAGGGAAGATTTGGAAAATCGACTAAGAACAACTCTGGGGTCTCTAGAAGGGGAAGAAATGAAAAAGGTGACAAATGAACATGTTATCACCACAATTCATGAATGTTTAACAAACCCGAACCAACCCAACAATTTAGTTATTAGTTATTTTATTGCTGTTGATGTGTAATTTTAATTTTGTTTATTTATTTATTAAAAAATTGCTTATTTGTTAACTATTTTTTTTACAACAACACAAGACATAACGTCAAATGGATTTTTCATTATTTTGTTTCTATGAATCCATTCCACAGCCAACTACCAAAAAAGATATTTTTTAAGATAATTTTGAAATTTTAAAGTCCGAAAATATTGAAAATAGGTATAGGAACACTTAATATCATTAGATAGAAAATTCGATCCTCCATGAGCAAAGCATATCAAATACAGGGTGTCCCATTCAAATGAAAGAAAATTTTTGCAATAGTTCATCTCCCTCAGAAATATTGTTATGGACGCCCTGTATAAAACTAATTAAATACTGTTCGAAATTATAAAATTTCGATGGTCTTCTGAAACTATTGTCAAAATTTCAGCTTTCTAGCTATAACCGCTAAAAAGATATGATTTTCTTTTCAGGTCCCGATACGGCGTTAAAAAATCACAAGATTATTTATAATTCAAAAACGCTTAAAGATAGCTATATGATATTATGCAAAAAACTGTTCTAGATTTTTACTTAGATTCCAAAAAAAATAATATATAGGGTAATTCATTTAAAATTCCGAAGTTGCTACTACTTTCGGTATGATCCGGCAACACCGCACCATCCAAAATATTTTATAAACGTAGGAAACCATCTCTTATAGCCACAGCCAAATTTTCAAAATAAAATCTCATTTAGTTCTCGAGATTCTTCTAATAGGCCACTTTACTTGGGGTACCCTGTATATACAGGGTGTTAACTTGAAAACTTCCCACTTGCTTGACGCCTTGAATAAAATACATTCATAAGTTAAAAGTGATCTTAAAAATTGATAATACAATAATTTTACCAACGTAGTAAGCATTGTTTTCTTTGATAGAATAAAATGACAATAATTTCATTAATTCTGCAACCTTTTTTGACATCAATTCAACGATTAACCTGGTTTGTACGGTTTTATTTATTAATTACCTCTCTACTTTTGTTTTCTTCGCATTCAGATAACAAATAAAACTATAATAACAGAATCGTCGCTATAATAACTTGCTGTTCTAATGTGGGAGAGAAAACTGGCAAATCTCGTAATATCAGCCACTAGGTGATGTCTACACCTTTTCCCTGTGATTTTTTTTTACCCGCATAAACAAACAGACAAAAAGACAGAAAAGACATTCGAATTTTCAATTTGCATGGAACGCAACTTGTAATTTAATTACCGCGACAATTTAAGTTATTACTGTGAACTGCGATAAAATATGTTTAATTTCTAGAAACCGGCAACAAGTGGGCTATTTTCACTTGATATAAAATAATTAAATTAAAAAGGAAAATTTTTCGTAATGAGCAATTTTACGGTGGTACCATAAAATTTTCGGTTTACTTTTTCAGTCGACCGATTTAATTCGATCGCTTCAATTAAATTCAGCATAAATAATAGTATATTAAGATATAAGTTTCATAAGACATTATCTTAGAGCACGCGTTTAATTTAGAAACGACCCGCGTAGCGGGGTGTTTTCTAAAGTACAAGTGCTCTAATTGTCTTATGAACCGTGTGTTTTATAATACTTTTTCTATTTGGGTCTTTAAAATCTGAAAAACATAAAAAAATATAGTAGATTTTTTCCATTTGAATTAATATTTTCTTCTTGGGTTGGCAATACTTTTACAATTTCATAAAATGTTACAAGTATCAAATATGCCATGATAGAAACAATTGAACACAACAAACCTTCTTCCCATCCATCATAATTAAAAATAAATATATTATTAAAGTTAATAAAAATGAGTCAGGAAAAAGGTTGTATAGTATTTGCAGAATTATAACGTTGATCTTTTGACTGCAATAAAACCACATTATCCCTTCGACCATAGAATAAATAAGGAAATCCCAAATTTTAAAAAATTTTCGAGCAGAGCCGGACCAGGTATACAAATTTGTACCTATGCCTGTTGCATATATAAATGCAAAGTGATTTTTAATAATTTTAATCTTTAGTGGTTTTCCGGCGAGTAATTTTTAGTTAGGCTTATTAGTGGTAGAATGTGGCGTCCTTGGAATTGTGCTGATAGGGGGGCATCTTCAAGTGTCATTTTTAAAAGAAAGCATTTATCTACCGATACCAAACTAATAATTAAAAATGTGTATCAATCGTTGTTGAGTAGAAATTTTAATTCGACGGATGCTTTAGCAGAGACGTCTACTTTGACAAAATCTCCTTTATCTTCGGTAAGAGACATAGTACTTAAACCTGTTAATCCTAGAAAAAATCGGAGTGATTCTGGCACATTTAGAAGCATTGACGAAAATGACCAAAAATATACCTGAAAATAGCGGCATTGTAATGGACAATGCTAGTTATCATAGTCGGCAAGCAAAAATCATTCCCAATTCTAATAATACAAAAGCAGAAATTCAAAATTTTGTGATTGAAAATGATTTATATTTTGAAGAAACTTACAAAAAAACGAGAACTGCTAGAAGTATTAAAAGCTTTTAAAATAAATAAGGAATACGAGTGTGACAAACTTGCAGCAGAAAATGGACATACAGTGTTGTATATTCAATCCTATTGAGCTAATATGGCACCAATTAAAATCCAATATTAGGAGAAATAATATTTCTCTTACATTAAATGGATCTGTAGTAGAATTAATTAAAATCGAAGCAAGAAAAATTTCTGCAGACAGCTGGAAAAACTGTGTACAGCATGTACTTAAGGTGGAAAATTCTTACAATTGTATGATTACAAATATTCAACCCTTAATTATAAGTTTAGGCTTAGATGAAGATAGTGATAGTGATACAGAGTTAAATTTTGAATAAATTATCAATAGTTTCTTAGAATTTAATTAATTTTTATTGTACTTTTAAATTATATTATTTTCAATTATCATTAATTGTTATCATTATTTTACATTTATTATAGGTACCTGAAACTAAAAACTATTTTAAATTATAAAAATAAATCATGTGATGTGGTATACATTTTCAAGCCGGCCCTGATCCCATTTGAAGAGGTTCAGGCGTATACAATAGGGTTCAATCAGGTAGTTTATTTATGGCAGTAAGAGTCAACGGTATAATTCTGCAACAACTATACTCCGTCAGAAATACGAGAAGAAAATAATCTAGAAAAACTTTTAAAAAGAATATGCAAAACTTCAAAATATTGAACAAAATAATAAATAATACTATTGAACAAAATATTGTATCGACACAGAATCTGACAGGAATAACAATTAATGCCCAGGAAATGTCTACAGTAACTATAAATATGTATATATAAAGTAATATGTATAATACTATATTGAATTAAAAATATAAATACTACTTTATTGAATAAAACTTTAGAAATAGAGCATAAACTGGAAGATATTTCTATTATTTCGAGGTTATGTTGTTTTATAGTTGTAACTAGAAATTAGTTGACGGACACCGTCAGCATGTTATATATTTCCGAGTATAGCTATGTCAGATAAATAACTAGTAAAAATGATCTATTTGCAAGGTTTTAGTATATTAAAGTTTTCTATAAAAATTTTTTATCGAATAATGCCTAAAACTCGAACCCAACTTGCTGCCAACATAAAAAAAATAAAATTTCAGTTCCATAAAGTGGCAGGTTACTCAATTTTTTTGCATTTCATAATGTAGCCATTATGACACCCAAACAGAAAACTGTCTCTTTCGGTGGGGATTCCTGGTGCGAACTATTTCAGAATCCTGCAATATCGCAAAGTCTACTCTAACAATATAAGTGATGTTTTCTGCCTACTTAATCGAACATAAACATTACCTTAGGATACATTTTTTTTAGCTCCCGTTCAATCAGAAAAATCTATCAAGTTATATTTACACTGGGGAAAAAGAATGACGTATAAAATCGTTATGCCAACAGTAACAGAAATGAATTCTTGTTAAGTTGACCTGTAAAAGGAAGTCCCCGGGAATATTCGGTAAATAACAAAAAAAAGTATTTTTTAAATGATTAGAAATGGCAATGATTTTTTTATTACCTATATTGCCGAGAGACCCGAGAAATCAGGATTTTCATTACAAAATTTCGTTGCCCTCGGCGTCATCCAGAAAGCGCTGCATTAAGGACTAATTAAACTTGTTTACATCTGTCAATGTCACAAATAACTGATACCTTACCTGAATTTGATTAGTCTCGAAATCGTCAGGAGAAATCTTACTGCGGGATTGCAGTTCGGCATGTTCACCTCGTTTCCCGAATCTAAAAAAATTTATCATCCTATTATGTCCATTATTAGGATTCTACTGTATTCTTAGCGTGAATAGTATATAACAATAACCGTTCACAAAAAGAGAGAAATTTCGCTCTGCAAACGAACCTACTATTATTTATTAATTTGCTAAAACACCTAAGGGGGTCGTCTACCCAGAAATTTGAAAATTTCGGTTTTTTTTTCACATCAATTTGATCTCTAGTGTTTCAAGAACATTTGTGCTAGAGGATTATTTTTTTCTTCCATAATTAACGGAGATACAGATGAAAAGGCAAGCGCTGCCGTGGTCCCGAGCGAGCGAGCGCTATCAGGTACCTACCGCGCGGCCTCAGGCCGGCTGCTTCTTCTCCGCCCACTTCTATTTTCCGATTGACCTGACCGACTGACGGAGATTCCTGTATTGTAAACGGTTAGTGTCTTCTCGGCAGTCGACTATTCTCCATCTTTCCCTCCACGTGCTCCAATTTATTTATATAAAAAATGATCCGATCCTCGGATTTTCAATCTCGTTTTTCCCGAAACAATGTTTTTCCGGGAAACTCCGGCTATATCTCGGAAAGTTCCCAACGGATTCGGCTGAAATTCGGCACAGATCTTTAGTGAATGCATCGCTATAACCAGTACCTCAATGACTGTCGTAAAATTTTTGTTTACAAGCAAAAAACCTTTCAAAAAAACGAAGAAATCCATTTTATTTTTCAAAATTACGCCAAAGTATGATTTTTTGTTCTTATTCTGGTAGGGGACATAGCTAAGAGTGTGCAGATACTTGATTTTTTTGCTGCTTCCTTTCAGACACCTGAGTCGCCTACAATCACCGGAGTTCTGCAGCGTTGCCGATTTTTCGTATCCACCGTCCCAGGACCACAACTTTCGCAATTTTCAAAATTAAAAAAAAAAGACACTCATACTTATGATATATGAATACAGACGTGTACCAAGCGGCAACTCTGTATCTCGCTTTCTCTCCACACAACGAACTGTAGCATATAACGCTTGACACGCGACCTATTTTAGTAGACGACCCCCTTAAATAATCCACATTAAGCCCTTACATGAAAAAGCCCTGCGTCACACCGTCATTAGTGATTTCACTCTGTAACGAAAATAAATAAAAACGAAACCGCTTGACGCAGGGCTTTAGCAAGCAAAGTAAAAATGTATCCGGTGAATGTTGCTTTCTCTAAACCCTCGTTCTTGACGCATAGGTGACGCAGGGCTTTTGCATTGTATTTAATCAAAACACAAAAGCTGTCTTGTTTATTTCACCAAAAGTTGTTGCGGAATTATGTTCGATCGACGCGCGACGTGAAGAAATTCCAAGCAATGATTTTTTATTAAATAAGGGAGGGTTTTTTGCAAGAAATGCCTTGACAATTATTCAAGCTTCCTACGTATACCTTGACGATCTATGAGAATCACCTGTGGCGTGCCACGTGAGATAAATATTTGATTTTTTAAGTTTAAGGTAGCCATATTTAGACAATATGCCTCGTCTGGATATCCCACAACAAATCTTGGCATAGTAAACAAATTATCATCATTAGTAGCGACATACTTTCAATGTACAAATTTAAAAAAAATGTTTTTAAATGTTGTTAAACAACTTTTATGTAGCAGATCTGGATCTTCACATTTTATGCAACGTGTCCAAGATAAGAACGGCCAGTACAGGGATCTCGGAAACCGGAAGAGATACGAAGTCGGCTAAATGGAGGTAAAGTTGCGCATTTACGTGCCTAATAATATGCCGTTTAGAAAGTTTTAAAATTCCGAGTAGTTCCGGAGATATCCGGAAAAAACCGATATTCTGAAAAATCGTTTAATTGTTTTCCTGGGTTTGTTTAAACAAATCACGCGTCACCATCTTAATTTTTTTGTTTCAAGCGCCTACTTTTCTTTTAAATCCCGAATCAACAGAAGTTTGAAATAATGTTTCTGTATTTTGTTCACTTATTTGTGGTTTAGTATTAAATTATTTGTTATTTATTGAACTAGTCCAACATAAGTAAAAATTTAGAGCTTACTTATGATATAATATTTATAAAATTAGGAGAAATACAGGACCGTATCCCAAAATTTCCTGATGTTGTTCAAAAAACCCTCGAAACGTCATTAAACCACAATGTGCCTTTCGGAAGGAAAAAGCTATCGAATTCCAATATCAGAAAAACAGGACCGTATTTAAAAAAAAGAAAATTGATAATGGCCATTCGAAGACGATTTTTCAGAATATCGTTTTTTTCCGGATATCTCCGGAACCACTCGGAATTTGAAACCTTTCTAAACGGCATATTAATAGGCACGTAAATGCGCAACTTTACCTTTATTTAACCGACTTCGTATCTCTTACGGTTTCCGAGATCCCTATACTGGCCCTCCTTATCTTGGACACGCTGTATATCACTTTGAATGGAAGAGTTCTCAAGGAAAACGTATACTCTGTATAACAATATTCTTACAGCCTTTACAAAGTTTCATGTTCTAAATGTGTGCCTGTTTAAGTTTAATAACACATCTGAGCAGATCAGTTGTCAACATCTCGACCTCGAGCAGGTCATCCTCAGGGCAGTACAGGGGTGATCTTAAAACATCAATACTTTGACGAAGATTGCGGAACGCTTGGTGGTAATTAGGAGTAAAAATAAAAATGGTATCTCCTGAAATATATATTTTTGTACATTGAAGGTATGTCGATTCCAATGACGTCATTCTGCTCACCTAGGTCGCGAACGGGACGCGTACAGATTGTCCAACTCTTGAAGCCTTAACATGTTTAGTGCCCTTTGTACTTTTTGTCCCACTTCTGACGACATCGGTATACTTCGCAAGCTGCCTAGCACGAGGATGCATTAGCGATAAATTTTTCAAAATCGACTTAAACATTTTATAAAAATTTTTTTTAATTGCGTACGAGTGTTTTCTATGAACAGTTAGTAATAATTACAAGAACATTAAGGCATTAGCCCCCTAGTCATGTCTGGAATATCATCCTGATAAATAATAACTATTACTTGAGCTTAGTAAATAATATTCTGTTACTGTACCTGGGCCTTGCAATGGACGAATACAATTGGTCCAATTTCATGAGCTCTCTGAACATGTCTTCATTCCTCGGGGCCGGAGCTGCCTTGCAAAAGTTGCCACCTAGCATTGCCAGCGCCATCCCGAAAACTATCAATTTTAACGTTGACAACATGTTTTTATTTGTTACTTTTCTTTGGTTCGTTGCAGTTGTCGTTGATTGCTCTGGGGTGGATTTCTTAGGACTCAGAAGTTGGAAATAATCGGTATTTCTGGAAAAAACGAGAGATAAACGGTTATTTCCTGGCTTCTGCTTCGAAAAGAAAAGAATCAAAATTATCCGGAATTCGAAATTTTTTCCACTTTTACTGGACGGCATATTCTAGTGCTATTTCCACATCGATCATGCGTTTCGAAATTTTCAACGCCACAATGCGGCACTGCCGGGGCAAATTAGCAAACTCTCTTCTACTATGGAGAGGAATTTTTATTAGGATCACGCAGAACAAAACGCAGTTTTTTCTCATTAAGTCCATTTTTTTGTTCTTGGCAGTGACTAAATCAATTTTTGTGATTGACGAGGGTTGTAAGTGGATAAATGAAAAATTAATTGGATTTAAGGTTTATTTGTATAATAAAACGGTGGTGGAAAATTAATCCTTTGATGTATGATAAAAATTTGAATACGTATCTTACTGAAAAACTTGCTTCCTTACGATATTTGATAACGGCCTTGTCAAGTCCGCTTCCGGAACGTGGGTATACGTATATGAAAAATTTCAAAAAGTAAATATCATTTTCGTGTACTATGAGGAACGTCGCAAAAAGATTCCATTATCGCTAAGGTTTTTGATTAAAATTTAGTTCGAGTTCTAACCAGCGACAGATATAGGGGATCAGTGTAACATACATATAACATATTTTCAAATATTGTATTCGCAATAGGTTGGGAGTTGTCATAATATTTCCAGCAATAATTCAAAACGATGAAATTGGTGATACCTTTTCAGGTGCTTTAGAAAATATTGTGGTCAATTAAACGTAATAGAAATTATTAAAACACCGACCGTGGAAGTAACAACAGGGAACCCTGTTATTTATTTATTTATTTGCAAAAACAGGCACTGAGCCCAATATAGCATACACGTTGTGGTATTGGCTAGTGGGAGTTATTAATGCTTAAATTTAGTATACATTAAATTATGTTAACCTAAAATTTATGAATATTTATAGCATTGATTTTACACATTTTTTAAATCTAATTATAGACATATCGAACATTTCCATTCTTAAAGAAAGCCTATTACATGCCCTAGTCGCTCTACAGAGAGGAGAATTTTTTCCAGAATTTGTATTTCTTAGGGGAATACTAAAAGTATTTTGAAGCCTTAAGTCCCTAACCGGAACATTAAAGCTTAATTTTGACCTCAGCGTTGGCGAATCAACAAGACCGTTCACCAACTTGTAGATCATAACTACATCGGAAACCATTCGTCTTTCAGTAAGTGGCATTACTGAATTTCTCCATTATTTTTATTTTTCTTTATGATCAAACACAAGCACTATAGGAAAAATCCTTTAGGGCTTGAATCGTTGGAGGTTATATTCGTTGGGGAAAAAGACCTCGGGAAGCTCGTTTCATAAGGATGAAGTCCTCCAGATGAAAGTATTCTTAAATAGTGAAGTTCGAGGAGTACTGAGCTTAACCACATATGGATGGGCAGCAGTGGTTCGTCGTGTATTTCTGATATTCGCCGTTCTGGGCGGAATTAAGAGGGCAAGGTCAGCCGAGCACTTTCCATGAAAATATCTGTAAAAGAGAGTCAAATCCCCAACCTGTCTTCGATGTTCTAGGCTGTCGAGGTTCTTCGTCAATTCGTGGTCTCCAATCAGACGAATGGCCCTCCTTTCGATGGAATCCAGTAGCCGAAGAGTATGTTTGGGTGCAGAGCTCCAGACATGAGAGCAGTACTCTAGTGATGGTCAAATCTGGGCTTTGTATAGTGTCAAAAGTTGTTGAGGTGTGTACAACTTTCTGGTTCGGAAGAGTACACCAAGTTTCTGAAAAGCTATCTTGGCGATTGCCACAACGTGGTTATGCCAAGACATATTTCCTCCTAGATTGACGCCCAGCAAACTAATAGATGAAGCCAGTGGGATTGCGTGTCCGTCCATGACTATATCCGGTTCTGTAATGTTAACCTTTTTAGAGAAAACTACCGCCTGGGTTTTTTAGCCTTAAATTCGACTTGGTTACTGTCACCTCGAGCCAAATTTTCTTTCAGGTCTTTGTTGAGGCATGATACGTCATGCTGTCTGCGAAGATGTGCGTCGGCAGCCGATGTTTGTGCATTCAAAAAGAAAGATGAGATAAGTGTGCTATCATCAGCAAAACTAAATATCGGATTTTTCGTTTTCACTAGAAGGTCGTTAATGTAGGGTAAGAAGAGAGTGGGACACAATATGGACCCTTGAGGAACACCGGCAATGATGGTGAATGTGTCTGAGAGAAATACGTCAATCGGCACTTGCAGATAGCGGTCCTTAAGAAAGCTAGACAACGATGCACAGATTCGACTGGGCATACCATAGGATCGTAGTTTACTTAGAAGTCCCTCACGCCAAACACGATCAAAGGCTTTAGAAATATCCAGTGCAACAGCCCGAGACTCCCCATGATGTTCGATTGCGTTGTTCCAAAGATGGGTGACATAGGCTAGAAGATCTCCAGTTGATCTGGACTTCCGAAAACCATATTGATGATCGCTGATAATGTTGAAGCCTTCCAGGTACTTTAGAAGATGTTGGTTAATAGCTTTCTCCATTACTTTTGATATAACTGAAAGCAATGCGATTGGTCGATAGTTGCTAGGCAGGGTTCTCTTACCTTTCTTTGGTATAGGCTGGACTCGCGCCGTCTTCTAGCATGATGGAAATATTCCTTTCTTGTAGGATAAGTTAAAAAGTCTACAAAATACTGGCGTTAGTTCATCGGAACAAACCCGATCATAAAAAAAAGAAGAAGAAATAAAGGTAAGGATTTGTTAAATGAGATTGTGTGATCATTGTTTCTTCGAGAGAGCTTACGGGAAAATTAGGTGTAAAACAAACAAATTTACGGTTATTTTTCTGGAATTTGCATCCATCTGACGATCTGTGGTCTTAAATATTTATAATAAGGCAAATATCATGTATACTTCAATCAATGGTTTAAAAATTCATAATATGGTATAATTTAATATGTACCCCAAAAACTTTACCTATTATAAACTTCATTTTATATTCGCCACAATACCTCTGTATGTCGTATAGTTAGAATATTTATACATATTTGTAATCATCGCGACAGCTAGACGAAAAGATCAAAGAAATTCTGTAATTAACGTGATACACAGTTTGAAGTTAATATACATATATGCTAATAAATGTTTCGAAGTTATTTAAGATGGCGTCATCCGTATGCACTATAGAAATGCGCCAAGGGCTCATTGGATTTCCTCTTATGGAGTACAGTCTATCGTGCAGTTTCGAACAAACAAATCCATTGCTTGGATTGATTAAATTCGGAGAGAAATAAATCAGTTTTCTAAACGGTAATTGTAATTTAGCGAATAAAATCGTACTAAATACGGCAATTAAATTAGACTGGTGTTAAAATTAATTGTATCTTAAGCATGCAAATTCCTAAATAGGGTATATATATTATCAAAATTTACAACCCTCTAAATCAGGATGAAATGGTACAGGTTACGTTACTGCAAACAAAAAACATTGCGAGAAATGGATCTCAATTCCTCCCTCTTCGTTGGCCCGATAGGGCCTTGCCCGAAGGGTCCTACAGGTTAACGTGAGCTCTGAACCACGTACCTCAGTTACACGCCCCCCAAGCTATGATACATCTTTCACTATCTCTTGCATGACGCCGGATAGTAACGCCATGCCTTATACCACTAAAATCCGCCTAGTGCGAATCGGTATACCGATCAGGGTGGTTTGAACCACATATATTGCCAATACGAACGTTCCAAATAACAAAAAGTGTCCCCGCTATGGGTATGGCTTGGCTCCATTGGAAATTATATCGATCGCGTCAGAGCCGGCCCGACATTATTTGTTTGTTGTTATTCGTCGCCATCTTTGGTTCTGGATGCTTTTTCAAATTAAAGAATACAAAGTGGTTCATCCACATTGTTGTCGGTATATTAGTGCTTATAAACTTTCATTGCCTAACAACAATTTTTGTAAAGGAGTTTTTAATTTGTGGTGATTCGATTCGCTGTTTGTTAGGTTAGTAACTTGTTTTGTTTAAGATGAAAGGACACAAGTGCATGGTGCTTGTTTGCAAAAGTCGTGGATCAATACCAGGTATAAAGTGTTTTAGGTATGTACATATATACGAAAATATTTTGTTTATCAGATTATCTGATCTTCGGAACCGAATTTCACTAAAAAGCTTGTAAAATAAGAAGAGAGTGTCACTCGTATACAATATAATATATATGTGGTCACTACCTAACCTTAAAAATAATGTATTTTTATTTTTTTGCACGATTTGCTGATAATAATTACCAAAATAGTCAATATAGATATTCATTCTTAATTTTTGATTTAGAAAAAAGTGAGGTTAAGAAACATACGACGTCGGATGAAAGTTAAAATAAAGCTCATCGTGTCGATTATTACAAATATTCGGACGGAATTTGGCACCAAAAGTTTACACCAATCAGGGCACCGTCGGATCATCATATCGTCAGAAATCGTATGCATGGAACGCTGGAACTAATCGAAATTTTGATAATATTTTTCCTAACTAACCAGTGAAATTTACATTAAAAAAGTTGAAATCCGGTCCTGTCGAATGTTTACTTTCACAAGGAAATTTCCGAAGTGCGCAAACTCACAACGCCCCCTTCGATGCTCATAGCGGGGACATAATTGCAGATGGTATTAGCAATATAATGGTTATATACAGGGTTGCCCAGAAGTCCGGAATAAAATTAATATAGCCTTAACCTGTAACTTTTATATATGCTCACATTTTGACGTTATTCGTTTGTTTTTTATAGACGTTTGTCAAAGATATGACGACATCGATCTTTTTTTTAAATAGAAACATACAGCTTGTGATACATAATTTGAAAGCTAATATCTCGTACAGTATGGTCATACATTTTAGCGCGATTCTGTCAAGGTAAGAAATCTTCTGAACGCGACACAATGAAGATTTCTTACCTTGAAAGGTAAAAAAACCATGAATGATTTATAATTTCCGCTTATTTAAATAGAGATTTTTAAAAAACTTTTAACATTCGCCATTTTGAAATAGCTTGACAGAATCGCGCTAAAATTTATGAGCATACTGTATGAGATATTAGCTTTCAAATGATGTATCACAAGCTGTATGTTCCTATTTAAAAAAAAGATCGATGTCGTCATATCCTTGACAAATGTCTATAAAAAAACAAACGAATAACGTCAAAATGTGAGATTATATAAAACTAAATTGACGTGTCCGAGCGTTTTCCCCAAAAGTTACAGGTTAAGGCTATATTAATTTTATTCCGAACTGACGAACTCTCGCCTTAGTAACCAAGAGAGTGCCGCTTTAATCATCACCACCAGAACCCTTCATTAAGACCTTATACAGGAGGAAATCTTTTGTCGATTCTTAGAATCGTCGGACAAAGTTTACAGGAAAGTGTTTTATAGCGACACGTTCTTAAAGCTTATAATATAAAGTCTGAGCTGGACCTTTCTTCAATCGTCTTACAATAAAGAATTTACGACTTGTTTTTATACGTCGTTTTATATAAGCATAATCCACTTGACATACTGATTAAAGTTTAATAGTGGTAAGTAAGCCCAAAGAGCAACAACGGAGCTCAGAAATGGGCAATATAAAGTTTATAGAACGGCAGGCTGTTTAACAACGAAGTCTACCAAACGGACCGATAAAATATAATTGCGTAGTTAACAAAACAATTGCCCTGTGAGATATACGGGGTTCTTTCAAATTCAAATGTTTTGCTGCAGAGGGGAATGAAATTTTTTAATATCTCCGAAAGAACTTTTAGATACTATTTTAGATCACCGACTTCGTATCTCTTACGGTTTCCGAGATTCCTGTACTGGCCCTCATTATCTTGGACACGTTGTATATAAACTCCTGGACAAAATTAACGCAATATCATAAATTTCCCATATTTTTGATACTATTTTTTTTCTGCATTAATGATCTGATTTGAATGATTTTTTTTTGCATTGTAGGTTGGTTCCTTGACAATGTCATAGTTTTCGCTGTTTATGATAAAAATTTAGTTTCCGATTTATACTGGGTGTACTAAAAATGCTATGTTTTTTTCCGAAAATTCGCATCACCCTGTGGAGTATATTAGCAAGCGAAACATATTGCAGTTGACATTAAATGGTAGGTCCATCTTTCCCCAACATTTTCTTTTTTGGTTTACTTCATTATCTCTGTTATTAAAGGAGATACACCGTTTTATAGAGTAACATGTTTTTATAGACTTTAATATTCAACACATTCATTGTTAAATGTTTTCAAGTAGGTTTCAAGATTAAAATACTCGTCGGGCAACTGGGCATACGAAACGAACGTTTAATAAGCACTTTCCGAACAGTTTTTATCAGTTTGACGAATTTTATTTGACCTTTGTAACTTTAAAACACAACATCTGCTGACACATCGCTTGCAATGTCAGAAAAAGTCCATAGTCTATTTGAAAACATTTAACAATGAATGTGTTGAATATTAAAGTCTATAAAAACATGGTACGCTATAAAACGGTGTATCTCCTTTAATAACAGAGATAATGAAGTAAACCAAAAAAGAAAATATTGGGGAAAGATGGACCTACCGTTTGATGTCAACTGCAATATGCTTCGGTTGCTAATATACTCCACAGGGTGATGCGAATTTTCGGAAAAAAACATAGCGTTTCTAGTACACCCAGTAAAAATCGAAAATTACATTTTTATCATAAACAGCGAACACTATGACATTGTCAAGGAATCAAACTACAATGCAAAAAAAATCATTCAAATCGGATCATAAATTCAGAAAAAAAATAGCATAAAAAATATGGGAAATTTATGATGTTGCGTTAATTTTGTCCAGGAGTTTATATACATATATAGAAAATTTATTCCATCGTTTCACCAGTGGCGTCCCGTGAAAACATGTAAATTCTGTTCAGATGATTAAAATAACAAAACAAAAAAATATCGTTGGGAAAGACGTTCCAATATTTTTATAAATGGTTAACAATTGACTCCTTCTCATTGATATTCAAGACATTTATAAGGGGTTTCTGGTGTCGTTTTCCATTAAGCAACGTTTACAGTCCATTATAATTCATTAATTACTAATATTTTAATTTTCATAACGATATAGTATATTTTCGATAAGTCCGACCTACATCAATCATAAAGCGGCATGGACATTTGACAGTTGTAACCCTTTTAAGATACATTTTTATATTAATGGGTTCGTATCATTTATCTACCAACACCCTAATGGAAAAATAAAGCGACTGAAGACTCCTGGATCAATTTTAACTCGAAGAGCTACACATTTTTACCCCAAAAAGTTGTTTTTTTCTCAAGCCAGCGGCGTAGGCACCTTCAGCCACGCCTCAGTACTGCGCAACTGATATTCTCGAAACAATAATTGTTTTATTATCAATTATCATTCAATTTCACTTAAAGATTGTTTCACGAAAAATGGATATAACTTAATGACTGCAGTAAAAGTACCTGTGGCGATCCCATTATTTATGACCGTTTGTTATTATTATGTGGAAAGGACCGGATTGTAATAATTATAATTAAATATAGGCACATCAGGTAGGTTAGGTTGCTTAATTTATATTTAAATATCTTTTTGTGGTAAAATTTGTTAGTTTCTATTTCTTGCTGGAAGAGTTTAGTTGTATTACCGATATTATTTTACCAAACGTATAAAAAACCAGTATGTGGCGTCCATGGAAAAACATTGATGGTGCTTCTTCTAGTGTTGCAGTGAAGAAAATGCATTTATCTCTCGATGCTAGGGAAATTGTAAAAATAGTATATACTTCTTTACTCAACACTATCTATAGAATGACATTATAAATGTAAATAAATATGACTAGTAATATTTAAAAAAAATGTTATTTCATTTGATTACATTAATATAATCATATCATTACTTGTTTTCCTTAGTCCGTCCCTTCATACTTCACTTGTTTATTGCCAAGCTCTTGTCGACACAATGGGACCGACCCAGGAAATCATTAAGTCGTATCCAAATTTCGTGGAGCGTACTTTACATCTTTCTCTTAAAACTTACCGCTTTAAAGAAAAAGACACGATAATAATAATAAGGTCTACATGTACACTTCTATAAGGTATCTCCGTTATTATTAGTGCTATCAAAAAAGTAATGTAGGTGTCATGTGCTATTTTTGGGTCAAACTTAAAATGGTGAAATCAAAATTTGAAAATTTTCGCTCGCTTAAGACATACGGGGCAAAATCAAAAAATTGACAATTTCAAAATTACCCTATATTTTCTTAGTTAAAAGAGATACAGAAAATTGTTTTATACAGAAGTTTCTTTATATTGATTGTTGAATAATCTGTCGTTTTCAGAATAAGTATACGAGGTCAGGTAAAAAAGTTATCAGACCTAATCTAATTTCTTTAAATGTATATTTTAATCTAAAAATATACTATTTTAAATTCTCCTTTAAAATATATAACACGCCATGGATGATATTGGTTTCCTAGGCGATTTATTTAAACTTTATTACTTTGAAACGAAATAAAAGATTGAGATTAAGGTAAAAAATAACATCACAAATGTTCAGAATATGTCCTTAAATGGTTACCGTCTTTCCGGATAGCGAACAAATATACATTTTGCGTCATTTCTTCGTTTTTTCCACTTTCAATATAAACTGATATCAAATTTTTCAAAATGTTCATAGGTCATTTTCGCAAATGAATATGTAAAAATGAAATTGATGTTAAATTTTAATAGTCAACATAGTTGTTTCTCCGAATTAGCTTTTGTTTCATGGTCTACTGTCGTTTAAAGTAATAAAGTTTAATAAATCGCCTAAGAAACCAATATAATCCATGGTGTGTTATATATTTGAAAGGAGAATTTAAAATAGTATCTTTTTAGATTAAAATATATAGAGTGTGTTCTATTTAAAAAAATTAGGTTAGGTCCGATAACTTTTTTACCTGACCTCGTATACTTATTCTGAAGACGGCAGATCATTCAACAATCAATATAAAGAACCCTCTGTATAAAACATTTTTCTGTATCTCTTTTTACTGAGTAAATATAGGGTAATTTAGAAATTATCAATTTTTTGATTTTCCCCCGTATCTCTAAAAGTATCGAAAATGGGACACACTATAAACCTGAATATATTGAATTTTTTTTAAACCCACAAAAGTACATCATGCACTTTTAACCAAAGAAAGTAATGTTCTAAATAAAAAAAAATGTACTTACCTTCCCATTTGGGGCTTAATGAACACTGTATTTATTAAATTTGTTTATTATATAAATATTTTAGTATCACAGGCAATAACTTTGAATAAGCGTTTTAATAGCTATAGTAACATTGTTATCTAGCCTTTAGGTAAATAAAGTAATACTCCTCTTCAAATTCACGAAATTAACTTGGAAAATATACAAACCTGTGTTTTTATAATAAAAATATGTTGGGAGATCAATATTATTAACTTGACTTCTCGTTTAGCAGAATAATCGGGGGGTTCGCGTGCCATATTAATTAAAGAAATGCAAGAAAACCGGGACATCTTGCACAGAGAGAGATATTCTTTTGTGTAGAATCCAAAAAATTGCACATTGATTCGAGAAAACCGATTTTTAACAGAATTTTCAGAAGTGTTAACCAACACTTCTGAAAAATAAAAGTAATTTTCGTATGCAAATTTGTTGGGCTATCCTAATTTCCACCAGGCCTTGTTAATAATATGGCGACAGGTGGGCTTTTTCGCTTTAACGAAAAGGTGAGTCGAGGAAAGCGATTTAAATATTTAACGCTAAGCGCGAAAAAAAGATATAGCATCACCCGTATATTGGACCTACGGATTTAATAAAAAACCGTTCAAATTTATGAGAAACTAGCGTTTGAAGTACACGAAAATTATCATTAATTCGTTGCATATTGCAATTTATTTATTTATGACAGTATTTTAGGACTTTTCACTATCGTCATGTACGTTGTATATCGCGCCGGAAGGTATATGAAAGGAAACCAAATAGGTACGAGGTGAAATAATAAATTTCCTTCATAATATACAGGGTGTAACTAAATAAGTGTAAAACATTTAAGGGGGTGATTCCTCATCGAAAAAAAGATAGGATCTTTCATATAAAAAAACTTCATTGGAGCATCCCTTGTTAAGATACAGCCCCTTAAAGGGGGTACATAAAATGTGTTTAACAATTTTTTTCACAAGCACTAAAAAAGTTACAATATTGAAATTAACCTGACATTTTCTACTACCAAAAAGACACTTAGCCAGTAATTTATTTGGTTTACCCCATGGTTGTAAGGATGGGAAACGCAACCCCTAAAATTTATTTCCAATGTAATTTTTTGTCTTATTATTAGTTTGCCATCTAAAAATTTATTTCCGATAGCCTCTGTTTCATTCTAAACAAAAAATGTCTTTTGAATTTTTTGCCCAAAATAAATCAGTTCGCAGCAAAAAATTATTTTACGAACAAGATACATATCGCCATAAAACGAAAATACGAAACTAATTTATCCAGTAGGCCGCTATTAGCGATAGTGACAATTAAATTGGTCTGAAGGTAGACATATTGAACATTTACTATGATTTCTAGATGTTGTATGTTTTGTTATTAATAAATTAGTTTTGTTTATTTATAAATCTTATGTACCCCCTTTAAGGGGCTGTATCTTAACAAGGGATGATCCAATGAAGTTTCTTTATATGAAAGATCATATCTTTTTTCCGATGAGGAATCACCCCCTTAAATGTTTTACACTTATTTAGTTACACCCTGTATAGTTAGAGAGACGGTGACAATAGGGGGTCCGTGAAGTGGAATATTAATAATTTAGGTTTTCGTGGAGTTTAGGTCCCCCTCTACAACTTTTATATCTGATGAAATGCCGTAGAGCGTTGCTGAGAGGCGCTGTGCCGCTTTAGATAGGAAATTCTCAACAAATTCAAAATTATATCGAGCCATGTCTGAAAATTAATTTAGAGCATCTGCGTGACCCTAAAGTCACGGGAAACACATTTTCTGACAAGTCAACCCTTGCATATACTTTTTTCTAGAATGGAACATTATATGTTAAAGATTATGTGAAAAAAATTGTGTCGTTCCAGGTCTCACCATTTCATTATTGGAATTTTTGAAAAACCTCCTCGGAGGAAATTCGGAAAACGATCGTGACATGTCAGAAAATTGTCACACTACATTCCTTGACACCCAAATATTGTGGAAAAAGAATTTCAGAAGAATGGCACCTAGCTAGGCGGAATTCTGACAATATTACGCAGAGATACTGGAAAGCAGGTATCGTTCAGTTATATATATTCAATATTCAATCGCAATATTGTTTTTATCAGAAAATTGTTTACGAGTCATCTCCGTGTGAATACAAATCGATTAAGCCCACTTGCACCCATGTCACTTGAGACTTTATAATTTTTCCATTCATTTTTTTTTTGACACGCTAGGAAAAGTATATGCAAGGGTTGACTTGTCAGAAAATGTGTTTCTCGTGACTTTGGGGTCACGCAGATGCTCTAAATTCATTTTCTGACATGGCTCGATATAATTTTGAATTTATTGAGAATTTCTTATCTAAAGAGGTTCATCAGATATACCAGTTGTAGAGGGGGACCTAAAATCCACGAAAAACCAAATTACTGATATTCCACTTCACGGACCCCCTATTGTCACCGTCTCTCTAATATAGCGATTCACGTTGGTGGTTTTCGCTCGTTAGAGGTTATGCTCGTTGGGACGTCCTAAATATGAAAGAATTCTTACACAATGAAGTTTGAGAAGTACCGTAAAACGGGGATATATGGAATCCACGGGGTTATATGGAATATTGTGCATATCATTCAAATTTCGCGCCCTGCGAGCATATGTTTGACATTTAGTAACTTGTCGTTCTGGTGCACTGTTGCTAACATCTCAGCCGACCAACAGGTTATCATTGTTGTGACTAAATATTTCAGTTAAGCTATTAAGAGAGTTATTAATATTTGGTAGAAAATAAAAAAAATTTTCGATGTCCTGAGAGTCTCATCTGCACCTCAGAAACTATTGAAGTTACGAAATTCTCCAAGATAAATTAATTGTAGTATATAACCTCAACTATTAGGCGGGATCCTTTTCATTGTCAAATTTTTATTCTACGACCTTGATACATGCATATTTATAAAAAATCGTCATTTGTAGGGGTTATATGGAACGATGCCTCGCAAGCACAATTTAAACTCTCTGAGCCGGTAATATTCCGAGGAATTCACACGTTTAACGACAACGTCTTTTAAGTGCCATTTATGCCTTTTTTAATTTTTAAATTTATTTGAAGAGATTTTTCGTTTTTTTTTTAATTTAAACAATTTGTTGCTTTGTTTTTAAGTTCATATTATTTTATTTTATAAAATCCTACTTTTTGTCTGTGTTTATATATTTTTTATGATTAAACTTTTTATTTTTTATACATTATTTATTAACCTTCTTTTTGAATGCCTCCTGGGGCCTACAGATGCAGAAAAAAATGGCGCTGCGTGTTTTGTCCGCATGTTTCATAAACCCCCATATGCAAGCAAATATCGAAAATTGTCATTCATAACGGAGATAAAGAGGTAATTCCATATATCCCCGACTACGGGGTTATATGGAACGACAAAAAACCAAAAAAAAAAACATGATGGCGGCTCAAAAAACAATTTTACATATCGGAACTCGTTAGCCTAAACATGAAGCTACTGATAATAAAAAAGTGTAGTGCTAATATATTTCATTTAAAGAAGATATCAAAGAAAATGCGTAAAATTCGTTCCATATATCCCCATTTTACGGTACCAAGCTGAACCACATTTCGATTGTTCCTCGTGTGATATGAGTCGAACATATTCCAAGGAAATATCTGTAAAAGAGAGTGAAAGCACCGATCTGTCTTCGATGTTCTAGGCTGTCGAGGTTGTTGGGCACCTCGTGGTCTCCAATCTGGATCCCCTTTCGATGGAATTCAGCAGCCGAAGAGCATGTTTGGGTGCATAGGTCCAGAGATGAGACGTGGCATACAGTCAGGGAGTGAGTGTGTGGCCACTACGAGCGCATCACCACAATAATTTTACGGCAATATTGCGGGTGAAAATTTAAATTATATATAGTATAATATGAATCTGGCCAAGGCACTTAAGAATTTTTAATAAGCCCACGAAAAAATCAAGCCTAATTTCCAAGATAAGCTTGTTATTTTAGATTTACCTTCTTGGTAATATTTTAAAACGAGAAAGTTATGGAAATCTTCGCGAAAGGCTCGACTTAAAAAAAGGGTTAAAAAATTCAATTTAATCGTAATTTTTAAATTAGAATTTATTTTACGAGGCTATAATCTATTCGCTATTTATTTTGGCTTCGACTTATTATTCTCCACGGTTATGGGCAGTGGGCGGAGCCACAGTACACCATACAATGTTTACTATAATAATTTTACCATAGTTTTTTTTCTGAGGGACTTCTAAGTAAACTGCGATCCTATGGTATGCCCAGTCGATTCTGTGCATGGTTGTCTAGCTTTCTTAAGGACCGCTCTCTGCAAGTGGCGATTGACGGATTTCTCTCAGACATATTCACCATCAATGCCGGTGTTCCTCAAGGGTCCATATTGTCTCCCACTCTCTTCTTACTCTACATTAACGACCTTTTAGTGAAAACGAAAAATCCGATATTTAGTTTTGCTGATGATAGCACACTTATCTCATCTTTATTTTTGAATGCACAAACATCGGCTGCCGACGCACATCTTCGCAGACAGCATGAAGTGTCATGCCTCAACAAAGACCTGGAAGAAATTTTGGCTTGGGGTGACAGTAACCAAGTCGAATTTAACGCTAACAAAACCCAGGCAGCAGTTTTCTCTAAAAAGGTTAACATTACAGAACCGGATATAGTCATGGACGGACACGCAATACCACTGACTTCATCTATTAATTGGCTTGGCGTCAATCTGGGAGGAAATATGCCTTGGCATAACCACGTTGTGGCAATCGCCAGGATAGCTTCTCAGAAACTTGGTGTACTCTTTCGAACCAGAAAGTTGTACACACCTCAACAACTTTTGACACTATACAAAGCCCAGATTCGACCATCACTAGAGTACTGCTCTCATGTCTGGAGAACCCAAACATACTCTTCGGCTACTGGATTCCATCGAAAGGAGGGCCATTCGTCTGATTGGAGACCACGAGCTGACGAACATCGAAGACAGGTTGGGGATTTGACTCTCTTTTACAGATATTTTCATGGAAAGTGCTCGGCTGACCTTGCCCTCTTAATTCCGCCCAGAGCGGCGAATATCAGAAATACACGACGAACCACTGCCGCCTATCCATATGTGGTTAAGATTAGTACTCCTCGAACTTGGATGGCGAAAAAAAATTTCTTTTTGAATATACCATCCAAATAATTTTTACGGCTTCCTTATGGAACGACCTTCCCGAGGTCGTTTTTCCCAACGAATATAACCTCCAACGATTCAAAACCAACGTGAATTGCTTTTTGCGCACACGCACCACTCCCAGAGTGCCCTAAAGTATTTTTCCTATACTGCTTGTGTTTGATCACAAAAAAAAAGAAAAAACTGGTTATGTGTGAATTGTTGTACCACTCCCAGGGTTTGTCTTAAAACATTTTTTCTATTGTATTTGTATTTGATCATAAAAATTAGGCATAGGCTTCTCATTCTTTCTTATTATTGATTATTTAAGAACTTCCGGTTTTACCGTAAAATCGGTTTTAAGGGTTTAAGAGCTACATCGTGCTACAAAGCTAAAAATGCCTGTAATTTTTCTTGTGCGTGTAAAAAAGGAATCCTAATGAACAGCTTTTAAATTTCCAGTCTCAATAACCCGATGCTCATAAAAATAAATTTACTTAGAGAAAATTTTTCTTAGGCTGATTATCACAATGACATAATTAAAAAGGGCGATTTAATTAGAAAAAATCAGAAAATTTTGAAGCCCATGATTATGAAGTAAATAAAATTAGGGATGGTTGAATAATATTCACAAATCCGGTTTATACCAACATAATTAGGCAAACAGCCTTAATTCGAATTAACTTGTTTGCGACGAAAAACCGTTTTATCCGTTATTTTAACAAGCGAGCATGTATAATGTTTTTATTTTAGCAAAATATAAATTAAAATCTTGAATATTTTGAACGAAAAATGCAAGGAACTGACCAGGCTAATCAGAAAAATACCCACATGGAAAAATGTCATCAGTTGCTTAGAATTTTTTTTGTAAAATATATCAGAGGACATGTTTGCAGGGACGCCCATGGTGGATTGATTGAATAACTTTTCCCACTAAAATACGCGGCTTTATATCCTATGAACACATACCAAAATTAAAGATAGTATCTAAAGTACTTGCGGAGCTATTAAAAAATAACGATGTAAAAAAAAGTCGACACTCTGTAGCAAAAATTTCATTTAAATAATTTCCTTCATAAAATGACCTGGGGATCTCTAATATATTAGGACGTCATTAAGAAACATCCTGTATATCAAGCGCGGGTCCAGGGGGGTGGTCATGAACCCCCCCCCCCCTCAAACCATCAATTTAACACGAAAAATACCATATATACCGGTTTGACTAACGCGGCAGGGTATTACTTTTCGTTACTTTTCCATGCATGACCCCCCCCCCACAAACCGAAGTTCTGGATCCGCCCTTGCTGTATATAGATATATATCTTGTTTAAAGCATTCAGAAATTTTTTTCTTTACAATTCTTCCATTCATCGTTTACATTTACCCGAATTTATTTATTTCGAATATAGAATTCCTAATTGAATTTAAATTGCGTCCAGAATTTATAGAAACGTCAAAACGTCACTAAAATTTATGAACATTTCGGTTCAGAATCGCGACTTATCAAAGCGAGAATATGTTCATTGTACACGGGAACGCGTATGTATTTTTCATGTCATTATAAAAACGAGTTTTTATTTTTTGTCTGTTTTAGGCTGAATTTCAACTTTCTGTGGATTTGACAGTTTCATTTGTGAGGGATTTTGCTAATGACACGGTATTTTATATTTATATGATGTGTTTATACACGGAAAAAAAGTATCTTATAAAGATTTATGGTGTATGGCGTATTTATTATAATTACAGCAGAAAGGTGTAATTTTCAAATTGCACGGTACAAAAAAAGTCTAGTATTTTTATGAAATAAAAGGACCCTTACCTTCTCGAAATTTTCCCAAAATTTATATCTTTAACTGCATTAGTTGCAGTGGCGGTTCTTCCACAGGAGCACATGCGCACGTGCACCCCCAAAACGAATAAAAAAATATTAATTTTTATTCATTGAATATTATTTATCGTATAAAGTCCGACCCTCCCTAATATTTTATCGTACCGTCAACCAAAGTGTATATTATAGGCTCTCGATCCGGCAACCGTGCCTCGGTCGAGGTAAATGACGAAACTTGCTCGCACGTGCGACTAAGTAGTGCAGTTTCTCTGTAGTAACAGGTGGCGGGAGACAGCGGGGGATAGCGGGGCTATGGCGGTTTAACATGGGAAACGCGAACAATTTTAGTGTGCGCCGCGCCGTTGTCTGTTCGTGCATCTAGTTAGAAATTCGAGCGTGTATGTTTCAATATTTTAATACTATATATTTATTAAGTTAAAATGAATAGTTGACGGTGGACTATTTAAGAAATAACTTTAGCTCTTTGAGTTTGGAGCAAAAAATAGAAGTGAAGAATGCGGGAAGACCTAAACCCGAAATTAATTTAACGCAGACCACAAAGGGTAAATCTAAGGACTTTATTTGAAAGTTTAAAAATTAAATATATGAAAAAAAATGTATATAGGGTATTCCAAACTTTAATGAGGCTGTTATTGATCAATTTTCTACAATTAAGAACCGAAGAACGGACTTTATGTTTAAGCACTATACACACATACAGAAAACCGTTCTTATTTTCCAAAAGTTGTATTTCCTTGTGTAAAATTAAAAAATAAATAAAAATATGTTTTACCTAACGCATCTTCGTATTACTTCTCTTTCTTTCTACATTTAAAACGTCTAGAAAGTAATTGTTTGGTCGTTACACAAAAACAAAATTTTAAAAATAATTTCACCATACTTGTGAACCCCCTCTATCATAGGTCACGAGCCGCCACTGGTTGCAATGTAAGGTCAAATTAACTTTGACGTATTTTTTTATAAAAAAAATCCTCGGTGAATTGTATCGCAGAAACGGTTGGAGATGGATATAAGAAATTACTAATACAAGTTACTTGAATCTTCACATTGAATCGAAAAATACCACAACCATTTAAAATAACCAGAAGTGATAGATCGAAATATTTTCATTAAAAAGTACAAACAAATATTTTTGTATTTTCATCCAAAAGCGACAAGACATAAAATTAATGGCTAAAGAACATATGAAACGAGTTTGTAAGATCTTTGTATGAAACTCTTAAAATCGGACAAACTTTTCAAGCTGAATTGAAGCCACGAGAAATTTTTAAAATAAAATTATATTTCTTGCAGCTTGTACAATTGTCACTTGTTTCGGGGAAGTCGAGTTTTAATCGTACCTTGTCAACACATTAAGCGCTTGCTGTGAAAGAAGAATACAATATAAAATAGACGAAAAGTAGAAAATAACAACGATTATAGCATTTCATAAAAAGTTTAAGAGTACGTGATAGTTTCGAGTTGTTTGCTTATTAAAAATATCAAGCTGCCTGAGACCCTGGGAAGATTTGGGAATGTGTTATCTCGCCGTACAAATTCTCAAACTTATGGATGTATGTAATCTTGGAAATAATTATTGACTCTTTTACGGGAAAAATACGGAAAATTGGAAAGATACGTCAATTATATTGTGACGGGGGACTGTTTTAAAGAAAATTTTAAGCTTCCATGGTGGAACCCCCTGGGAGAGGTACATGTTACCCTGAAACTCTTAAATGTTTAAGATTTCAAGGGTAGCATCTACCTCTAATAGGAGTAAACCGCGAAGGCTGCAAATATCTTTTAAATGCGTTCCTGTTCACTATAAAATCGACGTCTTTTCCCGATTTTTTTATATTAGTAACTACATTAGGAAACATGCTTTTTAAATTAATTGATTCAGCCGATACTTGGTGGAAATCCATAACTAATAGTATGAGAAACAATAAACCTACGTTATATTTCTTTTCCACTTTATTCTTAAAAATTACATGTTTCGCTATCACTGTAGCTTCTTCAGATTGACAATGAATGAATATTTTTCTATATCTAACAAAGTGTACAATCTTAAAATATTATTACAGGTATAAAGATGGTGTAGGGGGTAGGGGATATAATAGTAACAGTGGGATTTTCCAAATGGTCAGTAAAGTAATTTGATAAATTTTTTTAAAGATTTATTTATACATGTAATAGCGGATTAGTGAAATAAATTTAACCAAGGAGAATTGTTAAGGTCTATTTGATCATTCAGTAAAACATCGGTATTTTTAAGTTTATTTTTTTTGTATGGATTCTAACAGATCAAGTTTTATGCCTTTATTTTCACTATGTAAGATTTTAAAATTTGAATCAAAATTATGTTGTTTTTCTTTTAAAATAATTAGAATCTGTTTTTTCTTTTATGTAACTATTATAATGTTCTTGTATTCTTTTTCTAAAATGTCTCCCTGTTTGGCAAATGTATGTTTTCGGACAATCTTTACATTTTAGTTTATACACCCCTGATTTTCTATTTTTATGATTTTTAGTTTTATTATTTTTTATATATTTCCCTAACGTGTTGTTAGTTTTGTAAGCTACCCTTAGGTTGGGTTTATATAAGGGTAGCTTACAAAACTAACAACACTTTAGGGAAATATATAAAAAATAATAAAACTTAAAATCAGAAAAATAGAAAATCAGGGGTGTATAAACTAAAATGTAAAGATTGTCCGAAAACATACATTTGCCAAACAGGGAGACATTTTGGAAAAAGATGACAAGAACATTATAATAGTTACATACAAGATAAAACAGATTCTAATTATTCCAACCATTTAAAAAAAAAAACCGACATAATTTTGATTCAAATTTTAAAATCTTACATACTGAAAATAAAGGCATAAAACTTGATCTGTTAGAATCCATACAAAAAAATAAACTTAAAAATACCGATGTTGTACTGAATGATCAAATAGACCTTAACAATTCTCCTTGGTTAAATTTATTTCACTAATCCGCTATTACATGTATAAATAAATCTATAAAATAATTTATCTAATCACTTTACTGACCATTTGGAAAATCCCACTGTTACTATCATATCCCCTACCCCCCTACACCATCTTTATATCTGTAATAATATTTTAAGATTGTACATGCACTTTGTTAGATATAGAAAAATATTCATTCATTCTCAATCTGAAGAAGCTACAGTGATAGCGAAACATGTCATTTTTAAGAATATAGGGGAAAAGAAATATAACACATGCTTTTTATGCTCAATTGATCCCAATACGTCAAGATCTCAAAATAATGCAATGGATTTTAAGGTACCTATACCTAAGCCCGATTAGAGCAGTACGCTGACGTCGAATATGCTGTAGATCTCTTATATAAAAGTGAGGTAAAGAAACTCATAATCTGCTCCGCTAGTTTAATAACAAAATCAAAAACCATACATGTTTCGAAGGTTCAAACCTTCATCTTCAGTGGAAAATACAAGAACATTAGGAGAAACTCATGACATTGATTTAAACTGTAATAAGGAAAAAGAAAATTGTTTATATAAGTTGAGTTTAAGTAAAATAAAAGGAGTTGAAGGTAATGGAATTGACTAAATGATTTAGAGTAATTAGAGGAGAGTAAACAATTTTTTTTAGATCCCTTTCTTACCTGAGCAAAGCAGGAAAAAAATCCATTTATAAATACTGAAAATTAATTAACGTTAACTTTTACAAAACTTAAAAAAAAAACTTTAAAAAAAATCGAATGCATTATTTGCTTTTATTTTTAATTTTAAATCTGATATAAAATTCCAGCATTTTCTAAAAATGCTGGAATAAAATGCTGGAATTTTATATCAGATTTAAAATTAAAAATAAAATGCATTCGATTTTTTTTAAAGTTTTTTTTTTAAATTTAACGTTAATTAATTTTCATAAAATGGTTTTTTTCTCTTTCCTGCTTTGCTCAGGTAAGAAGGGGATCTAAAAAATTTTTTACTCTCCACTAATTACTCTAAATCATTTAGTCAATGCCATTACCTTCAACTCCTTTTATTTTACTTAAACTCAACTTATATAAATAATTTTCTTTTTTCTTACAATTTGAAACAATGTCATGAGTTTCTCTTAATGTTTTTGTATTTGCCACTGAAGATGAAGGTTTAAACCTTCGAAACATGTATGGTTTTTGATTTTGTAATTAAACTAGTGGAGCAGATTATGAGTTTCTTTACCTCACTATAACTTCACTCCACTTCGAGATGGACTACTTCAAAAAAATCTTATATAAAACCTATAAATCCCTTTTAAAACCGCATATTTTTACCTGCAACTTACCGATGCGCCTTTTAACGAGAACCTATCAAAAAGCTAGATAGTATCACAAGAAACCCGTATTGGAAAACTTTAAATCAAGTGAGTTTATCAAAACTTTGTGAAAACTTTCGCACCTGTTCAACTGTTGAATCTTCGGCTGGGGACCTGTTGCTGATTAGCAAGGATCGCCGAAGAGTGAAACTGGCATTCGTTCGCGCGGCGTCCTTTTATAGACGCCCGAAAACGCGCGTCGGTGTTTAACATTTACACAGCATTGACGGCTTAAGTCTACAGGATGTTTTTTTGTTTTTGGAAAAATGGGAATTTTTTTTAATCCATGCGCTTCAATGTGGAACAATCGCCACAATATACCTTTGACGGTTTCCCATTAAACATAAATACTATCGATGGGAAAAGAAGCTCAAAATGCTACACTATAGTCTATTCATTTCCAAGATAGACCGACCGCAATAAACGCCCGTGATCGTTGAAACTAACAGTGAACAGGGCATTGTTGAATACAATTTTGAAATATAGGAATGTAAATAAGTATTCATGATAAAATATAAAATAAATTAATAAATACAGGGTTTCCGGAAAATACGTGTCGATGTACATGAAAGAATCCGTGATCCAAATTGTCATTAAAAAATTCTGTTTACTGATGAAGCGTGCCGTAGAAGATCCGAATTCACCAACCGGTATTGACCAACCTGTATATCTTATTGATCCTATTGTGATGAAATTATTCGGATAAGTTTGAGCAGTTATCATAGTCGCTTTCGTCTACAGTAATACCTAATTAGTCGTAATATTATCGAGTTCCCACATTCTGGTTATTGATCCTATTGTGATGAAATTATTCGGATAAGTTTGAGCAGTTATCATAGTCGCTTTCGTCTACAGTAATACCTAATTAGTCGTAATATTATCGAGTTCCCACATTCTGGTAATTGATCCTATTGTGATGAAATTATTCGGATAAGTTTGAGCAGTTATCATAGTCGCTTTCGTCTACAGTAATACCTAATTAGTCGTAATATTATCGAGTTCCCACATTCTGGTTATTGATCCTATTGTGATGAAATTATTCGGATAAGTTTGAGCAGTTATCATAGTCGCTTTCGTCTACAGTAATACCTAATTAGTCGTAATATTATCGAGTTCCCACATTCTGGTTTCTACTTTTTGTTGCACTAATACATTTTTGACTCTTCTCAGCCCAAATAGCACAAACACGTCTCTAAGACGTCTTAAAGATATTGGCGAAAGATGTTTGGGACGTCTTTAAAACATCGGCTAATATCCTAAATACATCTTAAAGGCGTCTTAAAGACGTACATGGTTACAAAATTGTACGTCTTTAAAACATCGTTTTACGACATCTTAAAGACGTTCCCTTACGGCGTGTTTTCGGCATTATAGGTATGGTATACAGGTTGTGAATTTCTCTGAAACTTAAAAAAAATTGCAGTTCTTGGCGATCTCACTATATTTTTATTTTTATTCATTCCATTTTTTGTTTACATGAGTATATTATTTAAACCGCTTTTTTCCCTATGGTTAACCCGTCGTAACCATGCCTGAATGGACACTTCAGTTTCTTTCTGGCTTGACGCTATATTAGCTACCTCAGCAGACCCTAAAAGCAAACGTTCACATTATTATAAATCGTACATCTTACAAAAGATTAGCTGGTACATCTCAAATAAAACCCTTAATTCTCACGTCATACAAATGATTAACATAAATCCATTATTTATTACACTTTTTCTGATTGTGTTGGTCAGGAATGCTAACTTCTACCGTAACTTCTTTATCAGAGGACACCGAGGGGGACATCTCAACCTCCTCGAAGGCTGCTGAGCCCTCTTAGCCCGCATATAATATTTATGGATGTCCCTTACACTCATGTTTACTATAGCAAGTGTAGTAATTAATAAAAATTAACCTGGATCTTTGTCAAACAGAATTATAAGCACCAAAGAAAATATAATAAACTCAATTCACAATCATGCACAAGAGTAGTTTAGAAATCTCGCCGAAAGCCTAATGACGTTTACGTCATTTTAATGGATAATGTTATCCAGCATTGTCACATTTACTTAGTTCTTTATCGACATAAAGATCGGAGTACTGCTGTTATTTGTATATGCAAAGCTGAGAGAAATAAAATGGTTAAGAATGAATAAACGTAGGGTGCTCCATTCCTTAGTTCTTTTTAATAAAATTATTAGTAAAAAATGTCCGGACTACCTATATAGGAGTATTAAATTCCGTAGTGATGAGCACAATTTAGATCTCCGTCATAAATGTATTTTAACGACCCCAGCACATACATCTTCTTACTTTGAAAGATCATTTATTTTTAATATCGCTAAACTATACAATATGGTTCCCTTCGATATCAGATACCTTTCTGGTTTGCAATTTAAATTATCAATTCAACATATATTACCTGTTTTTGTTTGAATCTGTCTTATTGCTTTAATGAAATTGTACTTCTAAATGAAAATTATTAAATTGAGTAACTAATGTAAATTATATTTTTTTTATAGAATGTTAGGTATTGTGTAGGTTAAGTGAGGAAGCGTAGTCTTCAACTTCGCCCTTTGTAGCTTTTAAATGTTACAATAAAGACATAATTTATTTTATTTATTTATTTTTACTTCCAAATAAATAATAAGTATTTTATTTTTTAGAGAATTGATATAGTTAAACAAAAAATGTATTGTTCCCTTATATACCATGTGTACATAAAGTAAGGAACAAATTCATTATCTAGGAATCTAAAAATATTTCGGAAAAATCCTCGGATACGTGTATAATAATTTTTAATGGCGCATTTTTTTCCCATACAAACTTAATATACAAGGTGGCTCATGTAGTAGATATGACATTATCGACGATTTTTTTAAATGAGAACCCCTATATTTTAGTTCAGATCTGTAATCTCCAAGAACAGCTGATTTCAAAAACATAACACACTTAGGGCCTAAAATTCATAGTTTCATTACTACAGGGTAAAACAAATAATTTTATTTAAGATATTTTTTTTTGGCTTGGGAGGCATCAATTAATTACGTGAGGCGTTTTTAGCGATTTTTCAACCCCCCTTCCCCCAATAAAAGATTTCGTGACATTTGGCTCAATCCCTTCCGCCATCACCCAATTTTACCTGAAAGCCTTACGTAATTAATGGACGCACCATCATTTGCTGTTACTTATGTTTTTTCTCAAGTAGGCTTATTTGCTGTTATGTAACTATGGTATTTAGATATTGTCATTACATTGTATTTTTCTAGTAAGTTTATTAGAAGTAATACATTTTATTTTAAAACATATTGAGTTACTATGCGTTTATCTTTAACACAAAGAATAGAAATTCTTATGATGATTGGATATGGTGATAGGATCCGTACTCAACAAGAAGTTTGCATTTTGTTTAACACTAAGTATCCAGCAAGACCAATTACTAGATCAACTGTGAGTAAACTTGAAATAAAATTTCGGGAAACGGGTTCAGTGGAAGATATTCCCAGAAAAGGCCGTCCAACTATTCCGGATGATAAGAAATTAGATATTTTATTGGCTATGGAAGAAGATCCCCACAACAGCGTCCGCCAGATTAGCATTGATCATGGGGCGGCTGCTATGACCGTTCATAACCTATTGACGGTAGAAAAATGGCACCCATTTAAAATCCGATTGGTTCATGAGTTGAATGAAGATGATCCAGATCGTAGGATGGAGTTTTGTCAAATATTAATGGAAAGATGTAACTTAGATCCTTTGTTTGTTGAAAATATCCTATTTTCGGATGAATCTACCTTTAAATTAAATGGAGAAGTGAACCGGCAAAACTGTAGATACTGGGCAAAAGAAAATCCCAGGTGGATGCGTGAGCACCATACTCAATATCCTCAAAAAAATAATGTTTGGGCTGGTATTGTGAAAAACAAAATTATTGGGCCATATTTTTTTGACAACAATGTAAACTGGCTAAATTATCTTCATTTTCTTCAGAACTTTCTTATTCCTACGCTAGTTAACTTATACCCTAGTAGAAATAATCGAGGAATTCTAGATGAAAATTTGTGGTACCAACAAGACGGCGCACCTCCACATTATGCAGCAGTAGTGCGCCATTACATAAACCAAGTTTTTCCGAACAAGTGGATTGGAAGACGTGGGCCTGTTGAATGGCCGCCTAGGTCTCCAGACCTTACACCACTGGACTTTTTCTTGTGGGGTCACCTGAAAAATGTTGTTTATAAAGTCAGACCTGCCAATATTGAAGATTTAAAAAATCGAATAACAACAGAATGCAGGAACATTTCAGAAGAAACCATAAGAAAAGTCCAACAAGAATTTATTGATCGCTTGGGGTACTGTCAGGCAGCAGAAGGAGGACAATTTCAACACTTAATTAAATAGCTTATTTAATTTTTTTACATTTTTTTAAATTAAAAATATCTTAAATAAAATTATTTGTTTTACCCTGTAGTAACGAAACTATGAATTTTAGGCCCTAAGTGTGTTATGTTTTTGAAATCAGCTGTTCTTGGAGATTACAGATCTGAACTAAAATATAGGGGTTCCCATTTAAAAAAATCGTCGATAATGTCATATCTACTACATGAGCCACCTTGTATATTAAGTTTGTATGGGAAAAAAATGCGCCATTAAAAATTATTATACACGTGTCCGAGGATTTTTCCGAAATATTTTTAGATTCCTAGATAATGAATTTGTTCCTTACTTTATGTACACACTGTATAATATAACCACCTCTAGTTAGTACCTCTGGCAATACCGGTTCTTGTTGCGACCTGTATAATAAATGTTCTATGAAACCCTTTTTATATTTATTGCAAGACAGGGCAATAATGTAGAAAAAAGTACAAAACGATGGCCTCGCAAAAACACAAATTATTTTAAATTTATGCTTCATAATTAAAGTTATATTTTTTATGAAAAAAACATATTTTCTATCGTCGTCCACTTTTTGCCTTCGTAAAGACGTCTAAACTAAGACGTCTTAAATACGCCGATGTAGTGACATCTTTAAAATGTGTTTTTTACGTCCAAAGCACGCCGAAGACGTTCAGGCTAAAGATAGGCATAATATGGACGTCTTTAAAACGTAGTGTGCTATCTGGGTTCGTATCTCTTACGGTTTCCGAGATCCCTTATGGCCCTCCTTATCTTGGACACGTTGTATATGGTGGCCAATATAGCATAAGTATTCATTTTTCCGATTTTAATACGAAAGACTAAGAATTAAAAGTATTTTTTTTTAAACGGAAACATTATTATGTTCTACGTGTGGCCATATGGACTTATCAGCAAAATCGTGTTTATGTCATGCATAGTGACTGCATCCACGGCTTGCCGGCTGATATCAAAACCCTTATCCTATTCAACATAAGTGATACAAACAATTAATATTAATTTGATCCTGAACAATAAAAAATGTATTAATGCACCAAGCGACAAAGTCATAGGGAAATACGTGGGAAATCTGTTTTTTTCATATAAGTACAGGGTTATGGTAAAGAAACGGATCAGGCGTTTATATAGAATACCGTCCACGGCATTGACAATGACAATTTGCTATGACGTCTCAAACTTAAGAAGTCAGTAAATCAGTGGCAGGGGTGAGCAACCTTTTGAGACGGATGAGCCAAAAGGTATAATTTACACAACGTCTCAATTTTTAAAGAGCCACTTAAGGTCGCAATTTGATATTGAAAGAGACACAACTTGACATCGAAAGAGCCGCATGCGGCTCGCGAGCCTTAGGTTGCCGACCCCTGGTATAGGGCATGATCTATGAAAACTGTCTAGAATTGCATGTAGAACGTGGAAATGTAAATATATATTTATAATAATAATATGTTCTAATCCGTTTTTTTTTTATCATAACCCTGTATAAGGTTATTTTGCTTATCATTTTTCTTGCATGTGTGAAATGTCGAAAAAATCTATCTTCTCCAACTTCAGTAGTTTCATTCAGTTCTTTAAATATCGAGTCCTATAATACCGCCAACCAACATAACGGGTTTTAGGAACGAAAGTTATATCTAGTAGGTAGATATATCCAATGGCGGATCGTGACCTATGATAGACGGGGGCTCACAAGTATGGTGAAATTATTTTTAAAATTTTATTTTTGTGTAACGACCACACAATTACATTCTAGGCGTTTTAAATGTAGAAGGAAAAAAATTAATAAGAAAATGCGTTAGGTAAAACATATTCTTATTTATTTTTTAATTATACCTACACAAGGAAATACAACTTTTGGAAAATAAGAAAGGATAGCTGTCGGATTTTAACGTCGTCGCATGCAACCCTCGTAAGAATATTTATACAGTCAACTACTAATACTACTAAAGCCATCTACGAGCTATCAAGAAAACCGAATGATGTCCAATACTACTAACGCCATCTACGAGTTATCAAGAAAACCGAATGATGTATAATACCACTACGACATCTACGGCTACGTCATTAGGCGCAACCAAGACGAGAACAATAGTTAACTGTTTCATGACGAGAACGAATCGAGCCACGAGACTGACAAGTTGGCATTCTTCATATTTTCAGTGTTTTTTAATTTAAATAATTAAATAAAATGGTTTAAAATCATATCGAGTATTATTTATCGAAATACACAACATTTATCGACTCTACACAATAGTGCTTAAACGTAAAGTCCATTCTTCGGTTCTTAATTGTAGAAAATTGATCAATAACAGCCTCATTAAGTTTGGAATACCTTCTATAATTTTTTTTTTCATATATTTCATTTTTAAACTTTCTAATAAAGTCCCTAAATTTACCCTTTGTGGTCTGCGTTAAATTAATTTCGGGTTTAGGTGTTCCCGCATTCTTCACTTCAATTTTTTGCTCCAAACTCAAAGAGCTACAAGAGTCCAATGTCAATTATTCATTTTAATTTAATAAATATATCATATTAAAACATTAAAACATACACGCTCGAATTTCTAACTAGATGCACGAACAGACAACAGCGCGGTGCACACAAAAACTGTGCGCCTTTTCCATGTTAAATCGCCATAGCCCCGCTGCCACCCACCACCTGTTACTACAGAGAGGCTGCACTACTTAATCGCACGTGCGAGCAAGTCTCGTCATAATCGTCATTTACCTCGACCGAGGCACGGTTTCCGGATCTATACAGTTTGGTTTGACGGGATGATAAAATATCAGGGTGGGTCGGACTTTTTTCGTTTGACGGTACGATAATATATTAGGGAGGGTCGGACTTTATACGATAAATAATATTAAATGAATATAAATTAATATATTTAAAATAAATAAGGATTCTTAACAAACATTTATATAAAATCTACAGAATAGGAAGCGTAATATGTACCTAGTATTTTTAGAAAAAAATTACAAAAGTAAGTTAAAAAATATAAATTATATTTAAAAAAAGGCGATAACATTGAAAAATTTCAGTGGCTTACCACTGGTTTTATTCTGTAAATTATGTACTCGCTTAGGTGAAAATAAACAGGCCATAAATCCATACGAAATTCCGTCCGTCACCGCCAGGTAGAGTGGACGACAGACGTGGGGGATCGTCAAACGATTAAAAGACAGGTACTTCAGAGAAAAACAATTACAATTAAAAAGAAATCATTCTTTCGTTTTTATTTCGGTAGATACAAATTGTTCGTCATTTACATACATACCTATGTATTTGCTAAACTAACAATAAAAATCACAAGGCACATGTGCATCATGGATAGTATTGTAGAGAAAAAGAAATTATAAAGATCCAGTCTACGTACAGGGTAAGTCATGCATATATAGGGTGTCCCAATAGTGAGACAATAAACAGCTGTGTAATTAGCTGCAGTAACATTTATTTCTGAACGGATCAAGCAGGTCAGCATAGTATTTTTAAATTTGAATGTCGAAAAACCATCATTATAATTTTGGTATACTTAGAGATGTAAAGGTAATATTACCGAGGTAATGTTACCGTAATATTACCGCAAGATCGGTAACATTGGAAATATTGTTTTTTTTTTTTGTTTTTTTTCCATAAGCCAAATCCAGTTGAACAAAACGGGGCGATACATCTCTTTAAAATTGCCGGTGAAAACAAGATGGGGTTCCTTTGTTTCTTGTATAAAAAGCTTTTTGGAGACTAAACATTCATTAAAAAGTTTAGCAGTTGATGATAGCCCAGATATTTCTGATGTTCTTTCATCAAATACAGTAAGACTTCTTCTTCAAAACGAATTTTGGTTGCAAATAGAAGCAACTTATGACTTGTTCCAGCCAATGTCCAAGTGGATAACGATTTTTGAAGCTAACGGGCCAACAATCTCAAAAGAGTTTATCTGCTTTTTTGAAATAAGGTCTATATTACGTGACAAAGTATCAAATTTATCTATTACTATGTTTGAAAACCAGAAAATGTGTTCAATTCTTGAAAAACGAGAAAATATATGTTTAAAACCCGTTCATCTTGCTGCTTACCTATTAGAACCAAGTCAACGCGGCGAGAAGTTAACTGAAGCTGAAATTTTAATTGCAACGGAGTTCATCTATGAAACTGCAAGGCGTCATCCAAAGTATTCTTCACAAGTAGATCTTATTATGGAAGCACTCGCACAGTACAAAATTAGAGGTAATATTTTTGCTAAGGAATTCGTCATTTCCAGCGAAAAATCTATGTCTGGATCTGTTTGGTGGGCAGGAATTTGCTCCAGTTCTAAAATAAGTAGGTTAGCTGTAGACATTTTAAATTTACCATCGTCAACAGCCGCAACCGAAAGAACCTTTAGTACTTATGGATTTATTCATCGGCAAAAAAGAAACAGACTAACCGTGGAGAGGGCCGGAAAACTAACTTATATTGCCCATAATTATAATTTACTAAATGAAGAAGATCATTCGAGAATAGTAGAAGATACTGAGGAAGAAATAGAAAAAGAAGATATCGGTTTCGAAGTTATAGACTTGACTCAATTAACGAAAGAGAAAGAAGAATCAGATGACGAGGTTGGGGATGATGATGAGGATGATTTACCATTATCCACTCTATTACGTAGTCCATTCTGACTCTGACTAGTTTAAAAAACGTTCTTATTGTTTTTCGTAATGTTTTTACAGTTTTGAAATAAAAAAAAACTAGTATTACTTAAAAAGCTGTTTTTTTTATAAATTACCAATGTTACCGTAATATTACGTAATATTACCGGTAATATTACCGATTTTTAAATTACCGGTAATTTTACATCTCTAGGTGTACTGAAGCCTGAAATAATATGCCAACAGAATGACAAATTATTATTAGTCTATTATACAGGGTGTCCCATAACAAATGGTACACAGGAAAACTGCAGATTCCTTGGGTGAAAATACTGCGATTTGGCCATACTTAGTTTAGTTCAATAGCTGGTAATAACCGAGATACAGGGTGTCCAAGTAAAAATTGAATTTTCAATTTTCCTAAATAACTTATTTCTGAATCAATATTTTTGCACAAAATTTTGTGACTAGGGTTTTTTGGGGAAAGGAATTTGAATTTTTTAATAATTTCGATGTAGGTACTCTGGAGACATAAAAAGAAATGTAACTTTTTTGTGCCTTAGTATAATTATATTTTTATTAAAAATATCAGTTTTTCCGTCATTTTTATGCAATAAAGGTGTACTTTGTAAATGTCGCTCCGACTAACCGTTTTCGAGATATTTTCAATTACAATTTCTAATGCGCCCGTTGAAATTTTGATTTGTAAATGTGAAATTTGTCACAGTAGGCTTTGGTAAAAACAAATACAATGAAAGCACTTTGAAACCTCATTTCTGTCAAAGTTTATTTTCATTTGTCAGCATTGTGGGTGTTTTTAAGGAGTTTTTGAAGATACTGTTATCAAAAATTAAACTAAAAATGCCGCGACATAACTGTTTTCTAACGGAGAAATGCGAGACATGGGATGTTTATACGCACAAGAAAATTTTAACAGACGCGGGAAACATCGGCGGTATTTGGAAATGTATCCAAATAGAAGGCAGCCAGATTTTAAAATTTTTAGAAGCCTATATGACAGACTGGGAGAAACAGGATCCTCCACTATTACGTTTTGGACGCAAGGACCCTGTCTCTCCCAGACATTTACAAAGTGTGCCTTTATTGCTTAAAAATGACGGAAATACTGATATTTTTAATAAAAACACAATTATACTAAGGTCCAAGAAAGTTACACTTCTTTTTATGTATCCAGAGTACCGCAGAGAGCGCCCCCTATAATCTACATCAAAATTATTAACAAATTCAAATTCCTTTCCCCCAAAAAACCCTAGTCACAAAATTTTGTGCAAAAATATTGATTCAGAAATAAGTTATTTAGGAAAATTGAAAATTAAATTTTTACTTGGACACCCTGTATCTCGGTTATTACCAGCTATTGAACTACACTAAGTATGGCCAAATCGCAGTATTTTTACCCAAGGAATCTGCAGTTTTCCTGTGTACCATTAGTTATGGGACACCCTGTATAAAAATTTTACATAATTTTTCTATGAAATGAAGACTTTTTGGAAGCGCCAGCCACAAAGAGCCGCACCATTTGGGATACTTCATATCATATAAAAAGGCACCCGACATCATTTTTTTAATAGATAAGCAAAGTCCTAACAAACCCCAACGAATTACCCTGTTTATAATATTACAAAAATGTGCATTGATATGGGCCTTAACAGATTTTAATATGAAATTTTGCCTTAATCCACAGACACCACAAAAAAACTTACAGCAGCATCATCAGACATTCTTATTAGTACCTATATGGACAAATATTTAGAAATCTTACTCAATTATTTTTTTTTCTGTTAAAACCCAAATGGGAGTTCTTTAATATTTTGGTGAAAATTTCAATGACCGGTATTAAATTAACTATTGGCCGCGATAGCAGTTCTAGTCTTGTTCTGAATAGGTAGGAATAATTTGAATTCTGCTGGTAACTCGTCTTCAGAATACAGTCTGTCAGAAAAGTATACCCTTCGTATTCGACAGTTTGCATGGACCTGCACCCTCAAGGTCTCTACATAATTTGTACCATAAGCTCTTCGCGTGAAATCGGCTACATTGAATTGAATTTGATTCCAGCCTTCGTCTAACCGCATTGGCATGGTACATATAAAGGGTTTGACTCTGGTCGTGGACTGGTAATTGCTAGCCCGAAATCGGCGTCTCACATTTTTATCATCCAAAATCTGCAACGAAGTAAATTCTATTACCTTTTGGGCCTACTCTCTACCAGCGGTATTGGCGATATGGCTGTTAGCTCTAAACCTACCTGGACTTCAAATGTGAAGTATTTCTTCAAATTTTTAACTATCATTACCAAGTAAGGTAATTTTATGCCTAAAGTCTTCCTTGGATCTGCAGGACATGTTATGTACGTCGTACTAACGTTACAACCGACGATTTCCAACACCAAAGATTGAATGTCTTCATCCGTGATTCTCTTGATATGTCCATTTTTCACTTTTTTATCCCAAATTTGCAGCGGCTTGCTGCCTATGCTGTACAAGATCGAAAGGAAGCCACTTTGGAATGTATTTTTAAACATACTGCCCAAGTTTATTTTCCTAGCATACAAAAATTTTAGGTTTTTATACAAACATCAATCTAAACGTCCCAAAAATTACAATTTGGGTTATGATGATATGAAAACAAATAAATTTCGGATATACACGATTACCTGTTCGATCTGTTTGTCTCTTTGTTAAAGATCAGGTCTTGGTGCTACACTGGACAATACAAACAATGATAGAGATAGCCCGAGTGAAATGGTCGTAATCCAACGGTTACAAGGGTACGTTCAAGTTGACGCTCAGAAACACTGTCATTAATTACGGTATATCTAATTTGATGACCGAAATAAAACTAATGGATCGATCCCATAAATAAGAGATTGGCAAGAACTACGCCACGACAGTTACTCGCGCTTTCGAACAAATTCTGAATACTAGTGAATACTGACATAGTTCACAAGATGCACCACACGGACACACTTAGGAACTTACCCCTTTGTTGAATAGGACAACATAATATGTTATATTTTCTTTGAGGACAACTGTCAAATGTGTCTCGCATTCTAAAAAATCCAAAAATTCATTTTTTACGTTTGCAATGTGTGTAAAGTTTACAACAAAATAAATACTCAAATTCTGATTCTGTATATAATAGTGCGTGTGTTAATTTGTTTAAGATCGCCATAAAATTTTGCTGCAAATTTTTTTCTAAATCTCGCTACATATATAATGCAACCGATTTAAATAGTTATCTGCACAATTTAAACATGTCGATACGAATTTTAACTACGTGGACGATTTGTATATTGTTGCCATTAATTATACCGTTTTCGTTAGGAGCAGCTGTAAGAAATAATGATATTCCAGAACCAAAAACAATGTTTGAGGCTGTGGCGAGAAAGTGCCCTAACCTAGAATCAACAGAGCTGAAGGATAACGAGATATTAACAAATAGATGCCAAAATTGGTCAGAGATAACCAGCACCACTTATTTTAATAATACTTCCAGAGCTAACGTAGAATGTCTGGTGTTTTATGAGGCTCTTGTGTCATTTTGCACCAAATTAGGAGACACTCTTGGTAAGGTCCAGGGGGCAATTCCGTTAACAGCCGACTTACCCAAATTGAACTTAAATGTGAGCTCTGTATGTTCCAGTCAAGTCAACTTACCCCTTAATGGAAAGGAGCACAACATATCGATTCTTATTCGGAACACAGCAGATTGTTACCTATTGTGCCTTGACTTCTCAGACAGTCGTGTATCTGATGTCTGTAAGTTTGCATATTATTTTACAACTTTTAATGTTACTAAATTTATTCAGGATGTCAATCAGTCAATTGAGGCTCGACACCATGATCACATTCTTAATGATCATCTAGAAAACAAATTAGAATCGGTTAAACAGAACATTACTTCACCAAAGGTAGTGGCTAATAATAATATAGTCGAAACACCTGTTAAACCAGATACTATAGATCAGCAAAAGGCTCAGGAAGCTGCAGCTCCAATGGCAGCTACTAAACCGAAACAAACTGAAAAGGGTCCCTCAATTCTGCAGCAGAACATTGAACATCAGATTAAGCCTGGTGTGGAACCACTTAAACAGGAACCTGATCTTAAGCCGCCTGTACCCCAGGTACAAGTAGTCACAAAAAGTAATGCTGCTGCTGTTAATGAAAAAATTCCTGATAGTATTCAGCAGCCTATACCTAAACCACAAGTGAACGAGAATCATGCTGCACCAGACAGGTATTTTGACCGAAAATAATATTTCCATATTATCTTGCAGTGAATTTAAGGTTTTGCCTTATTCATTATCTTTTCTTTGTCACTTGCAGCCCTGCGGAGAAGCTCCCAGAACAAGAGAGAAAGCCAGATATTCCAGAGAAAGCCATACAAGAGGGAAATAATGATTATGCCAATGAGGAAAAGTCTCAGATTGATGACCAAGATGCGGATGATCCTGAAATGGAACAGGATGAGGGCGATGTTAAACCTGAACATGGGATGCCCGATGAGGACAATGGTAAATTCATCTTGATTAATGTGTTTTAGTGTTCTATACCATTCAATCTTTTTTTTATCTCCAAGACCATTTGACATAGAAATTTGTGGAAAAAATTTGGATTATTTAATTAGGCACCAACATAAAGTTTTTAGCAAGATGACGTGGATTGATCCACAGCAAACAAATACCTACATCATGATAAATTATAACAAATACATTTTTTTTCATTTGTGACATGAAAACACAAAATAAGTAGGTACATATTTTTGTAGACTTGGAGCGTATAATCAGAATTTTGACAACACAATTTGCTTAAAGAATTAATACTAATTTGCTTTAGAAATATTTTTTTCCCTTCTTAGAACAATGCATTCATTATTTATTAAGGTTATTATTAGAAAACGCCATAAATAATTACGATAAATGTTAGTTTTTATCATCTGCAAGATTTATGATTCAATTTCCAGTGAAGCCATAGGACTTTTTCCAATTTTAAAAACATTGAATCACAAAAAAAGTGGTATAGTATTTGCAGAATTATACCGTTGATCTTTTGACTGCAATAAAACCTCATTATCCATTCGACCATAAAATAAATAAGAAAATCCCAAATTTTAAAACCTTTTCGGGCAGAGCCGGACCAGGTATACAAATTCAATTTATACCTATGCCTGATGCATATATAAATACAAAGTGATTTTTAATAATTTTAATCTTTAGTGGTTTTCCGGCGAGTAATTTTTAGTTAGGCTTATTAGTGGTAGAATGTGGCGTCCTTGGAATTGTGCTGATAGGGGGGCATCTTCAAGTGTCATTTTTAAAAGAAAGCATTTATCTACCGATGTCAAACTAATAATTAAAAATGTGTATCAATCGTTGTTGAGTAGAAATTTTAATTCAATGGATGCTTTAGCAGAGACATCTACTTTGACAAAAACTCCTTTATCTTCGGTAAGAGACATAGTACTTAAACCTGTTAATCCTAGAAAAAATCGGAGTGATTCTGGCACATTTAGAAGCATTGACGAAAATGACATGGATTTATTAAGAAGAAAGATTTACCAAATGTATGAGGCACAAACTGTACCCACTTTGATTTACCTCAAAGAGCGGCTGATTAAAGACGAAACAAATATCTCTTGTAGCCTTTCAAGCCTTAGGAAAATATTGCGTAAAATGGGTTTTAAATACCGAAGTATTGATAAAAGACAAACATTAATGGAATTTCAACGTTTACGGGAATGGAGACTTAAATATTTAACAGCTGTTAAACAATTTAGAGAAGAAAATCGTCCAATTATTTACCTTTACGAAACATGGTTCGATACCCATGACACTCCAAGAAAAGGTTGGGATGATTCTTCCAAAAAATGTCAAACCAAGGCACCATCAAATAAAGGCAAAAGGATCACAATATTACATGCTGGTTCAGAGAACGGGTTTGTTCCAAATTGTCTGTTGCTTTCAGCTAAAACATAGCAGATTCTTCTTTAGATTACCATCAAGATACCGACGCACAACTTTTTGAAGATTGGTTTAAACATAAACTCCTTAAAAAATATACCTGAAAATAGCGTCATTGTAATGGACAATGCTAGTTATCATAGTCGGCAAGCAAAAATCATTCCCAATTCTAATAATACAAAAGCAGAAATTCAAAATTTGATGATTAAAAATGATTTATATTTTGAAGAAACTTACAAAAAACGAGAACTGCTAGAAGTATTAAAAGCTTTTAAAATAAATAAGTAATACGAGTGTGACAAACTTGCAGCAGAAAATGGACATACAGTGTTGCGTCTTCCTCCGTACTATTGTATATTCAATCCTATTGAGCTAATATGGCACCAATTAAAATCCAATATTAGGAGAAATAATATTTCTCCTACATTAAATGCATCTGTAGTAGAATTAATTAAAAACGAAGTAAGAAAAATTTCTGCAGACAGCTGGAAAAACTGTGTACAGCATGTACTTAAGGTGGAAAATTTTTACAATTGTATGATTACAAATGTTCAACCCTTAATTATAAGTTTAGGCTTAGATGAAGATAGTGATAGTGATACAGAGTTAAATTTTGAATAAATTATCAATAGTTTCTTAGAATTTAATTAATTTTTATTGTACTTGTTATCCTAATAGTTATACTTTTAAATTATATTATTTTCAATTATCATTAATTGTTATCATTATTTTACATTTATTATAGGTACCTAAAACTAAAAATACCTATCCATTTATTTTAAATTATAAAAATAAATCATGTGGTGTGGTATACATTTTTAAGCCGGCCCTGGTCCCATTTATTGAGCTTTGAAGAGGTTGAGGCGTATACAATAGGGTTTAATCAGGTAGTTTATTTATGGCAGTAAGAGTCAACAGGATAATTCTGGAACAACTATACGCCACTTGTATTTTTCCATTTAATTTTTTAGAACCAAAAGTGCCATCGAAGAAAGTCAAACCTAGCACTGTAGAGGATGAAGCTGTCAACACTTTTAATGCTCCCGGAGATGATATGGATGGCGACTCCTATTTCTTCTCATATTTCACAGTAATAATGTGCTTGCTGATTGTGGGCTACGTTGGATATCATAACAGACAGAAGGTTCGTCTTATAATATCTTATAAATTAGTTTTGTTGGTTGTACTGTTCTTTTGTACTATTTTTGTTACTTATTTACTGTACAGATTAAGTTTTACTTTTTGATATTGTAGGTTCTTGCTCTTATTCTTGAAGGGAAAAAGGGCAGGAAGCCAGGAAGGAGCAGGAGGCCCAACTCTGCCAACTATCACAAACTGGACACTAACCTTGAGGAAGCAATATCGTCGTCCTGTGCGAAAACCACCAGCAATGTAATATATTAAGGAAGACCTTTAGAAATTCAAACAAATGTGCGAAACAGATAAACTTTTTGCTAATTGGCGCATTGTAACCATTCTATCCGTGGTTCTACTTCTATTTATTGATATGTTTAGTTTTCATTTAATATAGTTTAGATTGAGCGAAGGGCCATTTAAATTTTATGGAACATTCTGATCAAACCAAAGAAACAGCATAGCTAGACTAAGATACAGGGTGGCCAATTAGTGCGACAAAGCTCAATATCTCTTTTACCGCTAGGGATAGCGGAAAACTTTTTTCACGAAAGTTATTAAGCGTTAAGAGGTGCAGCTTTTAAAATTATTTTCGACCATACAGGGTGCTCCAAAAGGGCGGTGTGATAAAAATTTCATATTTTTTAAATGGGACACTATGTATATTTTTACATATTTTAATTCACCGTAAAATTCTGTACATAGCACCGTAATTATTTGTACATAGTTTTGCAACGTTGCCAAATAGATTGGAAAATTCCTAAAATTTATGCAAAAACATGGTTCCATGAAATGTGTAATATTTCTTAACTTATAATAATTTGAAATAAAATATTTTTATGTCGGAAAGAGGAATGGTGACCGAAGTCCCCTATGATAACACATATCAATATTTTTATACAGGGTATTTTCTATGGATATGCCGACATTACGAACTTGAAACCTGAGTTTCGTAAGTTTTTTAAATGGAACACCCTGTATATGATTACTTTATCTAGTAGATATTTTAATCCTCTATAATTTTTATTCAGGTCTTTCTATGCCTATCTCTACTAATCTTGGTGGTATTTCAATTTTTATTTAAACTCGAGCAAAAAAAAAGTGGATGCATTTTACCATTGTCCTTTTTCTAGTCACCTATGACAAAATAAAAACAAAATGATGTAATTTAAAAAATATATTTATTCATACGGGAGGATACGACACAAAAATATTTTAGCGATTCAAGCTTGTGGACAATTTCTAAAGTAAATTATTACCTAATTATTTGTTCATATAGTGACCGCCACTAACTTGAACACATAATTCAATACGTTTTTCAAAAGAATGTTTCTAGACATTTGCCGAGTAATACTTTGAAAACAGTTGAAAATGTGTAGAGACATGACTCATTCTTTTAAAAAACGTATTGATTTATGCGTTCAAGGTATTGGGGGTTACTATATGAACAAATAATTAGGTAATAATTTACTTTAGAAATTGTCCACAAGCTTGAATCGCTAAAATATTTTTGTGTCGTATCCTCCCGTATGAATAAATAATTTCTTTTAAATTACAACATTTTGTTTATATTTTGTCATAGGTGACTAGAAAAAGGACAATGGTAAAATACATCCACTTTTTTTCCTCGAGTTTAAATAAAAATTGAAATACCACCACGATTGGTAGAGATAGGCATAGAAAGACCTTAATAAAAATTAGAGAGGATTAAAATATCTACAAGATAAAGTAATCATATACAGGGTGTTTCATTTAAAAAACTTACGAAATTCAGGTTTCAAGTTCGTAATGTTGGCATATCCATAGAAAATACCCTGTATAAAAATATTGATATGTGTTATCATAGGGGACTTCGGTCAACATCCCTCTTTCCGAAATAAAAATATTTTATTTCAAATTATTATAAGTTAAGAAATATTACACATTTCATTGAACCATGTTTTTGCACAAATTTTAGGAATTTTCCAATCTATTTGGCAACGTTGCAAAAATGTGTACAAATAATTACGGTGCTATGTGCAGAATTTTACGGCGAATTCAAATATGTAAAAATATACATAGTGTCCCATTTAAAAAATATGAAATTTTTATCACACCGCCCTTTTGGAGCACCCTGTATGGTCGGAAATAATTTTAAAAGCTGCACCTCTTAACGCTTAATAACTTTTGGGAAAAAAGTTTTCCGCTATCCGGTAAAAGAGATATTGAGCCTTGTCGCACTAATTGGCCACCCTGTATATGTCGATACGCCAATGATTTAAGTAGGACTAAGGATCTACTTTAAACCATATGCGTTACATTTTTAAATAAAAATATTCGAATTGGTGGAGGTTACTCGTTTTATAGATTGTCCCCGTTTAAAAATTGTTTTTGATACTTTCCCGTGTAGAAACGAGAAATATTTGTTATTTTCGATGAATGACAAACAAGGTATTTAACTGTGAAACTCTGTATAAAAATAAATACACGTTTATTTACATCAGAGTAAGAGTCGCATCGGTTTTTGTTTTATCTTATGCTTACTACTATAAATGATATCACGATCTTTTTCTCACTTCTACTGTGCGTCTATTCTTGACTCGAGAGAAGTCATTATTCCGCTTTCGCACTTTCTCTGTGTTCCTTAGAGAGAGAGAGAGAGGAAAACGATCACTTCTCCCGATGTGATCGTTTTCTAAGTCAATAATAGAGACACTGTCGTGGATTTTTGATAGATATAGCTTCATTAGATTGTTTAAAATGTGGTATGACTAGAGATGTAAAATTACCGGTAATTTAAAAATCGGTAATATTACCGGTAATATTACGCAATATTACGGTAACATTGGTAATTTATAAAAAAAACAGCTTTTTAAGTAATACAATTTTTTTTTATTTCAAAACTGTAAAAACATTACGAAAAACAATAAGAACGATTTTTTAAACTAGTCAGAGTCAGAATGGACTACGTAATAGAGTGGATAATGGTAAATCATCCTCATCATCATCCCCAACCTCGTCATCTGATTCTTCTTTCTCTTTCGTTAATTGAGTCAAGTCTATAACTTCGAAACCGATATCTTCTTTTTCTATTTCTTCCTCAGTATCTTCTACTATTCTCGAATGATCTTCTTCATTTAGTAAATTATAATTATGGGCAATATAAGTTAGTTTTCCGGCCCTCTCCACGGTTAGTCTGTTTCTTTTTTGCCGATGAATAAATCCATAAGTACTAAAGGTTCTTTCGGTTGCGGCTGTTGACGATGGTAAATTTAAAATGTCTACAGCTAACCTACTTATTTTAGAAATGGAGCAAATTCCTGCCCACCAAACAGATCCAGACATAGATTTTTCGCTGGAAATGACGAATTCCTTAGCAAAAATATTACCTCTAATTTTGTACAATATTTCCAATGTTACCGATCTTGCGGTAATATTACGTAATATTACCAAAATTACGGTAACATTACCTCGGTAATATTACCCTTTACATCTCTAGGTATGACGAACAAAGCCGAACAACAAAGCACGTGCACTTTTCATAATAAGGGAATCCCTGCACGAGTACGACTGACAATATTTTCAATAGTAATAGTACTGTAAGGTAGGTTTTTTTATGGTCAAATATTTTTTGTGTAAATTCGACTCCTGTATATTCTCGACTTAAGGGGAACGAACATATCGAGATAAGCGATTGTTTCTCTCTGCGCAGAGCAAGAGAGAGAGAAAGGAATAATCCCTTCTGTCGAAATCATCGTTCTCCCAAGTCGAGAATAGACACACCGAAGTGAATTTTCAATTTTTTCACAGCTGCACAAAATAAACCGCCTCGTTTATGAAACTACCGGAAATCGAATCAATTTGGCAAATGCCCGTTTATGTATTATTAATAACCGGTTGTCGTTATTTTTTTCGTTACGAAATCGTTATTTATCGTAGAAGGAGTATTTTTGTTCACTTTTAATTACTGTAAACATAGTTCTAGTTTGCGGTGGAAAAAAAACCTGGCATTTTGTAAATAATTCTCTTTGTGATACTTAAAGGTATTTATTGAATAAAATTATGTATACGCCAACGTATTAGTTTTATTTACAGCCGTGTGGCGGTACGTGCCATAACGGGGCACCGCCCCTCGCACATAACCATAGCACCGCACAGCCTCGCTGGAGCTTTGCATAGTGGTCCCTCGACATCGAGACTGTGCGTTGTTATCTTCTTCCGATGAAGAAGATATTGTTTTCGACTCTAATATAACAAAATATATGCTTAAACAAAAAATCACCTTTATAATGATCTAAGGAAATATTCCCAACGCTTTTTTTAACATATGAGAATTACCATTACTCTTATACAGGATGTTATGGAAATGAGGTATTATATTTAAACCGGCAATTCCTGAGATAAAGACAAATTGAAGAAAAATAGCCATAAATGGCGCTTTCAATTCATTCAGCGGTAAAAGTGACCTGACGTCAAACCAGAAAAACACCTGTGTGGCACTGCGATACATGTAAGCAATCAAGGAATTCTGGCCGGTGTTGTCATATGTACACCTTAAACTCTTTAGACAAAATAAAATAATTTAAACACTTTTCCATTCTATAATACCTTTCTGTACAATTAATTGCAGAACATTTACGACGGACTATTTATTTATTTATTTATTTATTTCTTTGGGACACAAACAGGATATACCCAACAGTAGGTCCACAATTTACATTTTAGTTTAAGTTCTACAACTAACAACTAACAATAACATGAAACGTTTCAAAACACATTTAATATAATATTAGAATCAAGCATGAGAAAAATCTTTTATTGAATTACACAAAGAAAAAAAAAATATAAATTATATTTCCAGAAAAATAGATTTAAGTGATTTTTTAACGGTATCAAGGGACATGAAAAATAGATCTATATTGTTGCAGTACGTATTTGCGAGTTTTAGCATTCTATTCAAAGGTGAATTTGCACTACTATTAGTATGGCTAAATGGCACATTAAATGTCTGTGTAAGTCTTAAAGTCCTTGGTGGCACAGTCACAGATATTAACATTAAAAAGTCCATAGAGTCAACCCTCGAGTTAACAGTCTTATATAAAAATAATATATCGTTTAGTGCCCTACGATTTTCTAAACTTAAGATTTTGAACGTTTTACGCAATAAATTATAGTTTACATCTAGATTATTTCTATAAGCCAATGTTTTAAGAAATTTGTTTTGCACACGCTCAAGCCTCTGTATATAGATGTTATACATTGGATTCCAAACTGAGGATGCAAAGTTCAGGCGACTGAATACGTAGGCATAATAGAGGGTTAGTAACGCATTGTTACTTCGCAGCTGGTTAGTCTGCCTGTTGATAAAGCCAAGCATGCGGTACGCGCTGTTAACAGCAGCCTCGATGTGTTCATCAAAAATCATTTTCTCGCCAAAAAGCACGCCAAGATCCCTAGCTCCACGTTCTTTCCTTAGTACATTTGCGCCTATAGTGTAGTTAAAAATTATTTTGTTATAATTTCGGGTGAAACTAATTGCAAAACACTTTTCAGCATTTAAAAATAATTTATTGTTATCACAGTAATTTTTAAACCTGATGAGATCTTGTTGTAACTCCTGGCAGTCGTTATAATTGCGTATTGTTTTAAAAAATTTTAGGTCATCTGCATAAAATAAATGTTTAGAAAATCTGAAACAATCGCTTATATTATTTATGAAAATAATAAACATAAGTGGCCCCAAGTGACTTCCCTGGGGTACCCCCGACGTAGAGACGAAAGGTTCTGAATAAGAACCAGCGACTGAAACAATATTTTCTCGATTCGACAAATATGACCTAAGACTATGTTTTAAACAACCCGAAAAAACATATTTTTTCGGTTACGCGTCTATCTTGCCCGTCCATAAATAATCTTTGAATATTGTTTTTATTGACGCGTTTCTTCTGGACGTCAAATTTCGTCGCGTGTAATAAAATCTAATAATCTGTAGTATAATCTGTATTATTGTATTTTCAAAAGCTAACTATCGGTTCTGTTTCACTATTACTGTGTGTACAAAAAGTGTTTCCAGGAGTGTTCCCATGAAAAAGAAAAAAAATTGTGTTTGTGCCTGGATTTCCTCGCTCTTTAGGTATAAAGATAAATACAAGTAGGTAGAAAATAATTTAATTTTATATGGAATTTCAGTTTTACATTAAGTTTGGCAACATTGCCATTGGCTCTGGGTGAAATGTAGTACAGTAGCGCGGACTGACCTGTGAGTAAGAGTGTTTGTTACCCCACTTTTAAAACGGTCGATTAAAAAAAAATAAAATATGTAGCGCTGCTCTAGGACACCCAAGGAGTCACCCATTTAAATATAATACGTCATTTCCATAACACCATGTATATAGGTTGGGAATGGCAGTTCTTCCAATTTTTATTTATTCTCCTTTCACTGTTGTTTATGATATTATAATCAAAGTTATTTATGTGCATTCTCATATATTCACAAAAGCGTTGGGATCTTTCCTTAGACAAAGGTGATAAAATTCTCCATAGAATCTTCGCTTGCGTTAATAGGATGCACTGGTAATCTTGATTTATGTTTAAACGTCGGAAGCAGATGACAACGCACAGTCCATGTTTATATCTCGATGTCGAGAGATAAACTGAACACAGGCAATGAGCGAGGTTCGGTGCGCCGTTGTGGACACTACTGTGCGGTGCTATGGGCGAGGGCTCTGTGCGGTGCGCCGTTGTGGCCATATACTTATACAGATACAAACCCTGCAAAGCCACCGAAATAGGGTAAAAAAGAAAAGAAATTTATTTAAGAAAAAATGGGATTTTATTATATCATTTCTAACTAAGTCTAAATCAGTCTTTAGTAAAGAAAAATCATATAACATGTATAATAAAGGTGTAAAATAATTATAAAGATTTAATTCTTGGAGTGGCCTTTTTACTGCCTGATTCTTTACACCTGGTTGTACCCTATTTTTAAAAGATTTATCCTCGGTAGTGTTGCCAGGTGACAAAAAATAGAAATCACCAGAAATCGTTATGAAAAATCACCAGAAATCGTTATGAAAGATCACCATATTTAAACTGAAACAGCCTAACTATCATTCAAAAATAAAGTACAGGCAAAAGCTTGAAAAATAGGAAGGTAATATACAGCGCGCCCCCAAACATTCCTAATTACTTACTAGCAAAAATCCCTGCAAATGTATAAGTTCTAATAGGATAGTCAGTAGTATGTGTATCTACACCCAATAACCAACTTAGACCTTAATTTTATAAGAATTACTACTCGAAACAAAAAATATTCAAAAATTATGGTTTGTACGTTTGTCTTAAAGATTTTACCGCGGCCTTTCATTTCGCTATAAAATCGATCCTATTCCCATGGAGTATACAAGCAAGCTGTCCGTTGTGATATCTACAAAGGGCTCTCCACTGTATGTGTTGGATGTACTAACCATGTCACCAAAAGCTAATTTAGTGCCGTCTGCAAAAAAAAACAACCTTTCTTATTACCGATCTTTCAGAAAAATAATTATTTGATAATCTGTATTAATCGAACACAAATATATATATGATCTTATCTTTAATATACACTATAAAAACTTGAATATTTACAGATTAATTTTACTGGGAGCACTATATTTAATAAACAAGCAATAAATAGTACAGCTTTGTGACAATATATACAGGGTAACGACCAATATAGTTTGTGAAAAATACCTACAGGGTAGTCCATGAATGGGCGGATCACTATACTTACTTAAATTCCACTTTAGCCCTCGAGAGCTAACTATGCAAGGCGCTCCTATAGGGATCAAGGCACACCACTCCTGTTTTTCTCTTAAATTTTGGGGTATACTAATTCTATGTCTCCCCGGTTTCAACAGCCACGTTATCGAGTTTGAGGCTATCTGGTATACTTTTATGTACTCTAGAAAATCCGTTGCCTTAAATAGGGTGTTTATGTTGGCTATAATTTGGTCAAAACGACCGGATGTGTCGCCGAAGACAAATATGGTGTCTATCTAAAACAATAGTATAGTGTAGGTAACAAAACATGTTCTAGGCATGTTTTGTCAAAAATTATTATATTAAAAAACCATTTTAAAATTTAATTTTTGACTTTAGACTTTTAATATATGAATATATGATTCTAAATTTCTTTATAATAATTGACGTCATAGGCCAATTGTCTTAATTGACTCTCAGCACTTGATAACCATGTATGTGTAATTTTTTTTAATAAATACAACCGATACTATATTTTATTGTCTGAGAGGTGTGATATTTATTTGCATAGGTACCTCTTTTTCAGTACTATCACAGTATTTTTTAACTTCTCTAAGTGCTTTAGTAAAGTCAGTTTCATCCTGATCAGGCGTTTTTATTATTTTCGAATTTCTGCCTTTGAAATAGCACAAAACGTCTTGAGGCAGCGAATCCAAGTCCCCAGTTATCAAATCCGGCGGAAAGATCTGAGACAGTTCACATTTGTGGGCTTGCAGCCATTGCAACCATCTTTGAGTGCCACCGTCGACTGTTACTCGTAGTTTTGCTAAAATATTGCAAAAAACAAACTGATCATTTTAGTCCACCGTTCACAAAGTATCTATTATGTATATTTTGTACAGGGTGTTATGGAAATGACTTATTATATTTAAATGGGTGACTCCTAGGGAGTCCTAGAGAAAGTCTACATACTTTTTTTTTTAAATCGAATATCTAAATACTAAGGTAAAAACCCTTTGTACCCACATACTGTCGCGCCGTTTCATCTGGATTCACTTAGCAATAATGTGGGTCACTAGAGTATACTAACAGTGTTGTCAGATCACACCGCGTGTCTCGCCCTTGGTTGAATACTGGCGTTTCATACTTCAGTATGTTTCGAGACTGGGGAGTGGACCGACGTCGTGTCGAGGGTTCCACGTGCTTGGTATAATGTCTATAAGGTGTATATTTCGCTTAATAATTCAAAGCGTCATTTATGGTTATTTTTCTTCAAGTTATTTTCATCTCGGGATTTGCCGGTTTAAATATAATACGTCATTTCCATAACACCCTGTATGTAAATAAATACAAGGTTTGTTTACCGTTACTCCATAAATTCAGCACTTTTCGATAATCTATATTTAGATTGATTCGGCAATTAAGTACTAAAATTGCATAATTTATTTCCTTATAATTATCTAAAATATCTTCACAAGGTGTCCAAGAATCTTCATGATCTACACAATTCATTGCATGAAAATTTCAAAACTAAAATAAGAAGAGTCATAAGAGAAAACATATTTGGAGCAATATAGTATATCTTAATTATTATTAGTAGATCCTTTTCTACTAATATAAAAATTACTTTAGGTTTAGCTGAATGAAAACTTACCCTAAATGTATACCTAGTTGACTTAACTGCTACTGACAAAGCTAACAGGCATAAGAATCATCTGTAAAGTAAATAATAAAAGTGCAGACACAAGATTGGCAAGTAAAGGGCTAACTCACTATGTTATCAATATTTTTCCAAACAGGACACTAGAGATTACATTTATAATGTAAATTAGATATTGCATATTCATATACTTGAAACATTTTTTAATCATACTGAAGTACCAAAACAAAGTATACAGATTAACAAGTTATTTACTTAATGAAATTCGCATTTATTACACAATCGTGACCTAGCTTTCGTAATTTCTTTCCGTTCGCACATTTTAGGGCTCTTTATAAAATAAAAAACCAGGCTTTTTTCATAATTTTGAGCAATATTTCTATTTCTAAACTTACCTGAAGATACATCAAGCTAAAAATCTATTCCTTGGTGACTTAGCATATTCATCAATTGAATTATATGTGATGTTGCTATTTACTTATGCGTGAACCACTCTTTTTTAAAAATCACATCACTAATTACAAAAAAAGTTATTAAAAATTGTTTGAGGTTAGTTGTGTTTAGCACAGAGTAATTGTTTTCGTAGACGCAATATGCATAGTAGATCTTTTAACCAACGACTTTGACATTTGTACTCTGACAGAAAGTGTGACACGTAACACTGTTCGACTATTTATTTTTTAAAATAGTGAACATTTGGCTTTAAATTATTAAAAAAGTTGTAAAATAGTCTAATTATTGCGTATCCTATTGGGTTTATCGGAAGCCATTATTATTTTACTGCAAAATGAGCGTAGAACAGCCCTGTTACACGTTAATTAACGTGTCTTCTGATTCAGAGCCCTACAATGAAATGCACCTCAAAAATGATCTTGGTACGTATCAAAGGCTTTTATACCGAAATATTTAATAACTAATGCTTATGTACATAGGTCGGCACATTTCAGAAACTGTTAACATGTATGCAAATCTAAATATTGTTTTCTTTTCTTGCAGAAAAAGGCGACATAGAGCAAAAAATAGATGCCCTGAAAAAAACCATACGGTTGATTCTAGCCGGGGAGCGCCTGCCCCCAGGCTTTCTCATGCTGATTATCCGTTACGTCCTCCCTCTGCAAGATCATACTGCCAAGAAATTACTTCTTATTTTCTGGGAAATTGTACCCAAGACGACGGCCGATGGCAAACTATTACAAGAGATGATCTTGGTGTGTGACGCTTATCGCAAGGACTTGCAACATCCCAATGAGTTCTTGAGGGGCTCAACGTTAAGATTTTTGTGCAAGCTTAAGGAGCCCGAGCTGCTTGAGCCATTGATGCCTTCAATTAGGTGGGTATTGTTAGCTTTAAACTAGTTATCATGTCTATGAAACATATTCCATTTCAATTTTCAGAGCATGCTTGGAACATAGACACAGCTATGTCCGTAGGAATGCAGTTCTAGCAATTTTCACCATCTACCGTAATTTTGAATTCCTGATTCCTGATGCCCCAGAGTTAATTTCCAACTATTTAGATGGAGAACAAGACATGTCATGCAAAAGAAATGCGTTTTTAATGTTGTTACATGCAGATCAGGACAGGGCATTGTCATACTTAAGTTCTTGTTTGGACCAAGTTACATCTTTTGGAGATATATTGCAATTGGTTATTGTTGAACTTATTTACAAGGTATTATTTTAATCTTATTTTTTATATATATAAGTAACATAAATGACTAATATTTCTTTAGGTATGTCATACGAATCCTTCAGAAAGATCAAGATTCATACGTTGCATATACAATTTACTAAACTCCAGCAGTGCGGCAGTGAGATATGAGGCTGCAGGTACTCTGGTAACCTTATCCAGTGCTCCAACAGCAATTAAAGCGGCAGCTTCATGTTATATCGATCTTATTATTAAAGAAAGCGATAATAATGTCAAGTTAATCGTATTGGATAAGTTAATTAGTCTTGGGGAACATCCTAACTACAACAGAGTGTTGCAGGTGAGAAGTATTTGTATTACAGGGTTTGTTTTGTATATTTACATGGTGTAAATCAATTTTTTTGTGGTTTGAGATGCGATAAAGTGTAATATAATGTAATCATCTGCCTTACAGGATCTGGTTATGGACATTTTAAGAGTCTTATCTAGCCCAGATTTGGAAGTCAGGCGTAAAACTCTCAATCTAGCCATGGAGTTGGTTAATTCTCGGAATATCGAAGAAATGGTACTCTTTTTAAAAAAGGAAGTCTCTAAAACATTAGGTGAGTTACAGCTGAATATATTTTTGCGTAAATCAATACATTGATATAGCTTTTAGTAATTGTTTCGTTTTAATAAATTTAATATAGATTCCGAACATGAAGACACAGGAAAATATAGACAACTTCTTGTGAGAACTTTACATTCTTGCTGTATTAAGTTCCCGGACGTCGCCGCGGCAGTCATACCCGTTTTGGTGGAGTTCTTGTCCGATAACAATGAATTGGCCGCCGCAGATGTCTTAGTTTTCATCAGAGAGGCCATACAAAAATTCGAGAACTTGAGACCACTTATTATCGAGAAATTATTGGAATCTTTTAAAGATATAAAGTCGGTAAAAGTACATCGGGCGGCATTGTGGATTTTAGGAGAATATGCTACGTCTGTGACAGACATTGAGGCAGTTACTAAGGAGGTAAGTCAATTATTCAGAATAGAGGATATATTTTAAAAAAATGTCATAGTAGTAGACTAAGTTGTTTCTATATTATAGTTGGTGTTTACCTTGGGTGAAGGATCTTTGGTCGCTGCAGAAACCCGTCTCAACCAGGGAGAAGTCATTGAAATTCAACCGGCCACAGGACCTGTAGTTACAACCCTGGTCACTTCTGACGGAACATATGCCACCCAGTCTGCTTTTAATTCAGTGCAGTAAGTACAGCTTCTGTTCCCCTTACAAGTGAACGATGTAGGCGACAGTACTCTTATTGGGGTCGTCATCGTTTCAAATTATATTTTCTTTTGTAAACTAGAAAATCGACGAAAGAGAAACGTCCGCCTCTGCGACAGTATCTGATGGATGGCGATTTTTTTATTGGCGCCGCCCTTGCAACGACTTTAACCAAACTGGGTTTGCGATATGGCAGTTCGGTAACGCCGGAAAAACGCAATAAATTCGACGCGGAAATTATGTTGATTATGAGCGGTATAATCCATTTGGGACAGTCTGGTGAGTGTTAATTGTAACCTCCTGGCGACTTATTACTATATTATTATTGATTATTGCAGGTCTTACCACAAAACAAATGACCAACGACGATCGCGATCACATTCTGGTTTGTCTTCGCGTAATTTCAGACAGATCGCCGATCGTAATCGACATATTTACCGATTATTGTCGGCGGGCACTAAACGACATGCTATTGGCGAAGGAGTTGGAAGAGGCCAGCAATCAAAAGGCCAAAGAGCAAACAGGTAAGGATATAAATAATGTTGTGAAACAGTACCCGTATCCCTCTAACAACACGCTTAATAATTCGCTTATTACATTCAAGAACTTACAAAACATGTCCATGCAATTTATAACACGTCAAAATAGGCACGGTTCGAGAATAGTCAAATAATCTATCAGTTTAATCATCAAAATTACTCCTTTCGTGTAATTTGCGCTATATACCAATCCGAAACATACTTTCCGAGCCTAATCTAAGCATAGTCAAGGAATATTTAATATATAAACACAGAAATCAACATCAAAACCATATTTGCATATTTTGACATAACTGTACCACATTCCAAAAATCTAGACACGACAAACAAACATCTCCCTTAGTATTAAATACATGCATGTATCGGAGTGACACACAATATATCCGTTCTTTGTCACACCTGTTAGCAAAGAATATTTAAATGCATTTTAAAACACTGAAAATGAATAATCGATGAGGTTCAAACAACTGTACAGTCGACCTGTCTATTTTTCACCTACCTTTAACCTATTGCACATGATTGCCTAGCGTTCCATCTATAATACCTAATAGCCAGTCAAGCGGCATGTCCCGACGGGCATCTCGTCTTTCTATTGGCCAACTAATGCTCACGTGCAATCGTTTCGGTCCGAAACACCGGTTTTAATACCATTGTGAAGATATTCGCCAAACTGTGTGTTACGGAACGACAGGGTCGTACGGGCAAGTGCAGGGGTTTTTTGCAATCATTAAAGTCGGGGACTTTTCTTAACTACCAGAGGTCAGGGACCATTTGTCTACTACATTAAAGTCAGGGACTTTTCTTAACTACCAGAGGTCAGGGACCATTTATCTACTACATTAAAGTCAGGGACTTTTCTTAACTACCAGAGGTCAGGGACCATTTATCTACCGATATTAAAGTCAGGGACTTTTCTTAACTACCAGAAATAAGGTCAGGGACCATTTTACTACCAGGAACTACCAATTTTACTACCAGTTTAACGTCTAAGTACTGAGTCATAACAGGTCGTCTCACACAACAGATTAGTGAACCATGCGTTAACGATAATTAGTACTAAGACTACCATGTAAGTAAGCCTACCATCACAGATTGTATATACAGTAGAAGTTGTACTTTATTACTAACCCGAAGATAATAGATATATTTTACCTTACAACTTGTTTAACCTTACAATACCTTTAAAACAAACCAGCGACCAAACCTAAGGAAATACAGTAGTAACCAGCTGAGTCCGAGGATTGAACCACCCCGGACCCATCAAATACCGCTGATACGTTATTGGTAAAAATCAAATAAGAAACAGCCAAGAGCAGCCATTGGCGCAATTTATTGTTCATATGAATCAGAACATTATTAGTGATGTATAAACTTTCGAATTTCCTTTTACAGGTGCTAAAATCCAAACTGATGACCCTATTAGTTTCCTACAACTTGAAACTGACAAAGGAGGCGAACTGGGCGAGAACGTATTCGAAACGTCGCTCTCCCAGGCCCTTGTGGGCGGCAGAGGCGCTGGCAACGACGCTTTAAACGCTAACAAACTGAACAAAGTGACACAGTTGACAGGTAAAGATCTTTACAAAATTTTCTTTATGTTGGTACTAGTGATAATAATATACCTATTTCCATTTAAAATCAAAAATCCCTAAGTTAAGGAATTGGTGTCATTTTTTACGGGTATTTTCTATCATGTGCTTTCAATGCAATTTTTGATATGTACTTTATGAAATAATGTAAGTTTCTGATTTGTGAATAAAATTAAAAAACTGCAACAATTTCTTTAAAAATTCGTATCTTTTTTTAAAAAGCAGATAATGACGTGAACCAAAAAACATTGTGTTAAGAAAAGGTCACGCTTCAAAACAAAACATAATGAAGCTATATTCTACCGCTCAATTTTTCTACAGGGCGTCGAGAAATTAATGGTAAAAAAGTTACTTTTGTTTCTACCCGTATAATGATCAGATTTTCTTTCCAGAAACAGTACACTAATTTACAATAAAAATAAATAAAGATCTTCAAAAAAGAAAAAAAGTTATGTTTTTGTAGGCTTCTCAGATCCCGTTTACGCCGAGGCCTACGTTCACGTGAATCAGTACGATATCGTATTGGACGTCCTTATCGTAAATCAAACCACAGATACACTACAAAATTGCACTTTGGAACTGGCAACGCTGGGCGATCTCAAGCTGGTGGAGAAGCCGCAGCCGGTAGTGTTGGCGCCGAAAGATTTTTGCAACATCAAAGCCAACGTGAAGGTAAATAGGAGATCGATGATGCATCGTGTTTACGACTCGATTACTTACATGTTTAAAATTTCAGGTCGCCTCTACCGAAAATGGGATTATATTCGGCAACATCGTCTATGACGTCACCGGGGCAGCGTCCGATAGAAATGTGGTGGTGCTCAATGACATTCACATCGATATAATGGACTATATTGTGCCGGCAAATTGTTCGGACAGCGAATTTATGAGAATGTGGGCGGAATTTGAATGGGAAAACAAGGTACGCTGTCATCTTGTCATAGGACGAGTTTTATTATCTTTTGTACCCTAATACAGGGTTTTGCTTACTGTACTTTTTTTTAAAACACTTTATTTTTGAACTAAAAACAGTACACAATGTCTTATGACTGGTAACAAGTCCTAATAATAAATATATTATACAGGGTCCGCAAACGAAGCGTGGACGGAAGATTAAATCGTTATCGAAGAACTTATCAACAATACTGAAACAGCTCGAGATATTGGATTAAAAGCGGCATGTTTTAAAAATATTTTACATTATACAGGGTGGCCCAAAAATGTGTGACAGCATAAAGTTATATTTTTTTAAATGGGGCACAGAGTATTTTATTGCATATTTAGATTCGCATTACTATCGTTTATAAGTGCCTCAAATTGTATTTAATTTGGTTTTGTAGTTTCGGAGAAATAAATTAAAAACTAAAAAAAAAAAGTTTTACAGTCCTGAATAAAAAAAATCAAAAAAAAAAACAATCCAGAACTATTTTTTTAACCTCGGCATTGAGTGAAATTTATGACAAGAGGTCTAGAGATACTATGAATGTAATTGCGTTTATTTATTTTATACAGGGTGTTCATAATAAGCTTTCAAAAACCCCACATTTTAAAATAATTTTTCTCAAGTTTTTCAAATGGGACACCCTGTATATTATTTGGCTATTTGACGTAGAATTCGTAAACAATTTTTTTTTGTAATACAAGCATATAAGTTATATCCAGCCGTTTTCGAAATAATTGTAAATATCATAAATTATGTTGTTTAAATAGAGTTTTTATTGGGAAATTTTGTTATAGGCGACTAGACTAATAATTGTAAACTAAAGTAAATGTTCAAAATAGCTTCCTTTTACTCTTAGAGTTTGCCGTATTTTAGTTATTTCGATATAAATTTTAAAGGCCTACATTTTTGCTACTTTTATTTATTTAATTTTATTTTTTATTCTTAAACGAGTTGCCATGATTTCTTTTGTTTAGATTGTCACTATGACAGCCAAATAAAATTATTTACATTTGTTCAGTCGTCGAAATTAAGTACTAAATTACAGAAAATGTCGAATTTTACAACTTTAGAAATGGTAAATATGATGTTTATACTGGGTGAATGTGCAAGTGGCTGTCATAGTGACAATCTAAACAATAAAGAAATCATGGCAACTCGATTAACAATAAAAAATAAAATTAAATAAATAAAAGTAGCAAAAATGTAGGCTTTTAAAATTTATATCGAAATAACTAAAATACGGTAAACTCTGAGAGTAAAAGGAAGCTATTTTGAACATTTTCTTTAGTTTACAATTATTAGTCTAGTCGCCTATAACAAAATTTCCCAATAAAAACTCTATTTAAACAACACAATTTATGATATTTATAATTATTTCGAAAACGCCTGGATATAACTTATATGCTTGTTTTACAAAAAAAAATTGTCTATGAATTCTACGTCAAATAGCCAAATAACATACAGCGTGTTCCATTTGAAAAACTTGAGAAAAATTATTTTAAAATATGGGGTTTTTGAAAGCTTATTATGAACACCCTGTATAACATAAATAAACGCAATTACATTCATAGTATCTCTAGACCTCTTGTCATAAATTTCACTCAATGCCGAGGTTAAAAAAATAGTTGGATTGTTTTTTTTTGATTTTTTTATTCAGGACTGCAAAACTTTTTTTTCTAGTTTTTAATTTATTTCTCCGAAACTACAAAACCAAATTAAATACAATTTGAGGCACTTATAAACGATAGTAATGCGAACCTAAATATGCAATAAAATACTCTGTGTCCCATTTAAAAAAATATAACTTTATGCTGTCACACTTTTTTGGGCCACCCTGTATAATGTAAAATATTTTTAAAACATGCCGCTTTTAATCCAGTATCTCAAGCTGTTTTAGTATTGTTGATAAGTTGTTCGATTACGATTTAATCTTCCGTCCACGCTTCGTTTGCGGACCCTGTATAATAATATTACAATTATGCTCTGAGATGAAAACTAATTAACTATTCTACACCCATACAGAACCATCAATCACCTTCGCAGCAAGGAAAAGCGAACAATATATCATTTGGCATAAAGCATCCAGTCTTCAATCCTAAAACTGCACTGAACTTTGTTGTATAAGCATTGTTTTATTTTTTTGCAAAGACTTTAGCGTTTGTAGTATTCTTTATGTTTACTGGAAGCGAGTTATATGACTTCAGCATCTTTATAGTAATTTTGTTTTGATGGATGTTTGTTCTTGATCTCGGCACATATAAGTTGTCACAAGCTCTCGTGTCGTGTTGATGCAGATCACCGTTTCTTATCGGACTTATGTTAGTTTTTATTTGCTTTTTAAGGATTTTATGAACCAGTTTACATTCTTCTAGCTTTATTATGTCACTAACATTAATCAGTTTATAGTTTTTATATATTTGTTTGGTTGGTTATAGTCTCGGTAGTCTATGTAAACATTTAAGAACTCTATTTTGATATCGTTGGAGTTTTTGTATTATTGCATTGTTTGAAAATGTCCAAACAGCACACATATATTGTAGATGCGACTTGAACAAAGCCTCATAAATTGCCATTTTCATTATGTTTGGTATACAATTCACACATTTTCTTATAACGCCACAGGCAGAAGCCAATTTCTCGGTGACATGGTCCATATGTTTTTTAAAATTTAACTCTGCATCTATATTTAGTCCTTGATATTTATAGCAGTTCACCATTTTTATTTGTTCCTTGTTTATTTTTATATTGAATCGTGCACTTTTTTATTTTTATGTTTAAAAATCATAAACACAGTTTGTTTTATGTTGATCTTCAAATTATTTTTTAATAACCACTTATAGTATACCTACTGTTAGGGTTTTATTTACTTTTTCTTCAAGAACCCTTGGATCTGCGTCTTCGAACAATAGGACTGCATCATCGGCAAAAGCTATATGTATACATCCTAAGTTTGCTTTAGATAAACTATGTACATATAAGAGATATAAAATGGGGCCCAGAATAGACCCTTGAGGTACCCCTATTGTTGCTTTCTTCACTTCACTCTTTTTGGTTTACTGACACATACTGCTTTCTATTTGTAAGAGATGACTTGATTAAATAAATTATACAGGGTCCGCAAACGAAGCGTGGACGGAAGATTAAATCGTTATCGAAGAACTTATCAACAATACTAAAACAGCTCGAGATACTGGATTAAAAGCGGCATGTTTTAAAAATATTTTACAATGTACAGGGTGGCCCAAAAAAGTGTGACAGCATAAAGTTATATTTTTTTAAACGGGACACCCAGTATTTTATTGCATATTTAGGTTCGTATTACTATCGCTTATAAGTGCCTCAAATTTTATTTAATTTGGTTTTGTAGTTTCGGAGAAATAAATTAAAAACTAAAAAAAAAGTTTTGCAGTCCTGAATAAAAAAAATCAAAAAAAAACAATCCAGAACAATTTTTTTAACCTCGGTATTGAGTGAAATTTATGACAAGAGGTCTAGAGATACTATGAATGTAATTGCATTTATTCATTTTATACAGGGTGTTCGCAATAAGCTTTCAAAAACCCCACATTTTAAAATAATTTTTCTCAAGTTTTTCAAATGGAACACCCTGTATATTATTTAGCTATTTGACGTAGAATTCATAGGCAATTTTTTTTTGTAATACAAGCATATAAGTTATATCCAGCCGTTTTCGAAATAATTATAAATATCATAAATTATGTTGTTTAAATAGAGTTTTCATTAGGAAATTTTGTTATAGGCGACTAGACTAATAATTGTAAACTAAAGTAAATGTTCAAAATAACTTCCTTTTACTCTTAGAGTTTGCCGTATTTTAGTTATTTCGATATAAATTTTAAAGGCCATTTTTGCTACTTTTATTTATTTAATTTTATTTTTTAATCTTAATCGAGTTGCCATGATTTTTTTTTGTTTCACTATGACAGCCAAATAAAATTATTTCATTTGTTCAGTCGTCGAAATTAAGTACTAACGTACACGAAATGTCGAATTTTACAACTTTAGAAATGGTAAATATGATTTTTATACTGGGTGAATGTGTAAGAAATTGCCTCCTCGCGAGCCGAGTGTACGCTGAAAGATATCCAGATATTGAAATAGAGAAAGCCGAGACCAGAAAGAAACCTTCGAGAAGTTGTTGCAAATGAACTTATGCATAACAAATATAAACCATTAAAAAGTTACCGCTACATTTTAAGAAAAAGTAGCAAAAATGTATGCTTTTAAAATTTATATCGAAATAACTAAAATACGGTAACCTCTAAGAGTAAAAGGAAGCTATTTTGAACATTTACTTTACTTTACAATTATTAGTCTAGTCGCCTATAACAAAATTTCCCAATAAAAACTCTATTTAAACAACATAATTTATGATATTTATAATTATTTCGAAAACGGCTGGATATAATTTATATGCTTGTATTACAGAAAAAAATTGTCTATGAATTCTACGTCAAATAGCCAAATAATATACAGGGTGTTCCATTTGAAAAACTTGAGAAAAATTATTTTAAAATGTGGGATTTTTGAAGGCTTATTATGTACACCCTGTATAAAATGAAGAAACGCAATTACATTCGTAGTATCTTTAGACCTCTTGTCATAAATTTCACTCAATACCGAGGTTAAAAAAATTGTTTTGGATTGTTTTTTTTTGATTTTTTTATTCAGGACTGCAAAACTTTTTTTTTTAGTTTTTAATTTATTTCTCCGAAACTACAAAACCAAATTAAATAAAATTTGAGGCAATTATAAACGATAGTAATACGAACCTAAATATGCAATAAAATACTGGGTGTCTCATTTAAAAAAAATATAACTTTATGCTGTCACACTTTTTTGGGCCACCCTGTATAATGTAAAATATTTTTAAAACATGCCGCTTTTAATCCAATATCTCAAGCTGTTTTAGTATTGTTGATAAGTTCTTCGATAACGATTTAATCTTCCGTCCACGCTTCGTTTGCGGACCCTGTATGCTGTACCTCGAACTCCCATTTCTTCTAGTTTCTTTATTAATATATCGATGTTCACTGTACCAAAGGCCTTTTGAAGATCGACAAATAAAGCTGCTAAAGCTTACGAAATTTTTAGGTTACCGTGAATACACCGTTGACAGATCTTAACGACTACCTGGCACATCTCATTAAAAGCACCAACATGAAGTGCCTGACGCCGGAGAAGGCGCTCTCTGGCCAATGCGGCTTCATGGCCGCCAACATGTATGCCAAGTCGATATTCGGCGAAGACGCGTTGGCTAATTTAAGCATCGAGAAGCCATTCAACAAGCCCGACGCTCCTGTTCAGGGACATATAAGGATACGAGCCAAAAGCCAGGTAGGTTGAATAATTGTCCGAAATATTTGTGAATGCCTTAGGCCTTAGACAATGTATATTTTTGTAGCGATATTTTTCAGGTTATAAAACTATTAATGATTTTTTTGTTGTTGCAGGGTATGGCGCTAAGTTTAGGAGATAAAATTAATAACAGTCAAAAAGCGGCTTTGCAGAATAAAGTCGTCGCCGCATAAACGCGTGTATCCTTTATCTGGTATTTTACGTTTATAATTAATAAAATTTCTATCCCCCATGATTATTTTTTAAATGTTTTTTTAGTTTATTGAAATATATTCCGAGCAAGATTTAATAAAAGAGTATTAATAATGTGAACGGTGTTTTACTATGACGGGGTGCCATTCAATTTGAATTTATTGTTTTATTTGAGAACGGTGCGCCTGATGAGGAAAACGCGAGATACCGTTTTCATGTAGAATTGACCGAGCTATGACCCACAAAACTTTTATTTTGACAGGTATTGGATAAAAGGACATGGTACTCTATATTCGAGTTGATAAATCACACTGTTTAGGCTCAAAAGTGGTACCTCAATACTGAATAAACTGTAGAACACATTAACAAAACAAGAACTTACCCCTAAGCAGCTATAATGAATGGTGATTTCGCCCGACAACAGCATTTTATCCTTAAGAGACCTAAAATTTGATTTAGACGAATTTAAAATGTGACAAGTTACATTCTACATTGTTTTGAATCTACTTTTTAAAATTTATTAGGTAAGATATGGAAATAAGGAATCCACATTTTAAATTCTATATTTTGCTGAGTTTTTTTTGTAATTTGAGACTAAAATCGGCCGAAATCCTCACCATAACATGCATAAAATACCATTTATATTTATTTATAGAAAGCCCATATTTTTAGAGGGAGTTGCTTAATTACATCATGTCAATCCGTTGGACTTATTTTGTCATTTAATTAAATATCAAATTAACTTGTTAATCCAATTAAAATCATGACGTGATATTGACGAAAAATGGCAATCATTATTAACATCCATAGTGCTTCATACAAATGTAATGAACTCTACAGAAAAGCGGAATAAAAAAGATTGTGTTTGAATATCTTGTATTCATTAAATGTATTAAATTCAAGCTCATATACATAGATGAAATGGGTCTATGATGTATATAACTATTATTGAAAACTTCGCGTAACTCTAAAATTTTAAACAATGGTTTTACTTAACTTTTCAGAAAATCGTTTGGCCTAGTGTTAAGTCTTGATAGGTATGTATGATGTACGTAACTATTGCGTAAAGGTATTAACTTGCCACAATTGTATATAAAAACTAGAATAATCACGTTTTCGATGACAAATAAACCCTTTTTAAGTTGATTTTACAAAAACTAGTAACCTCAAAACTAATAAAAATCATAAACTAATAAACATCTCATCCCAATTTTGCCAGAAAATCGTTTGTACTTACTTCAGAACTAACACTTTAAAAATATCCACTCGGTTTTTAATGTTTTTAATTTAAACACCGTAAAACTATCAAGAAACTTCAACAAAGCACAAAACTTATCGAAACAGGTGGCCATTTTGACAATATTTCAATTCGTCCGGATCCAGTGTATTTTTTTAGTACAAAGCGCCACCACCCCTTCATTCATAATTTTGTCGTCGCCCTATCTTCCTTCAACATATGCGGATAGAAGAAGACAGCTGAATACAGATGTCAACATAGCGAAATATTTGTGAAGGTCGTTTCCCCTATTCCTTATGATTTATGAATGGGATTTTACTATGAGCCCTTGCGTGGAATGTGTAGTACTACGATAGTGGCGGCCATCATCTTTTAAAAATTATGAATGAAAATAAATAAGCGTGGGAGGCAAAGAATTAAAAATACGTTATTGGCGTAGACAAACTGCATTATCATTTATCATACATCAGTAAACTATTACGATTTCAGAGATAATTAGACAATGAAAATAGCTGTACTAACCAAAGGAGCACAAATTAAAACGGTGAGGAAATGTGTGGCCTGTTTATAAAAGACGCGTACAAATAGTGAAAAAGTATATGACAAATAGCTCCGGGAATGCGTATAAAAGTGAAAGACTTATGTAATTTTAAAAATATACAGGGTGGCCGCTAATCGATGCGTAATCACATATTCTACAATTACAAATAATCGGTTTGAGCTAAACATGCTAATAATTAAATTAATAGTTTTTAAGGTATAATTTATAAAAACTACAATATAATCTAAGTTTGATAATCTGCATGCAGGGGAATACTGGGCATTATTTGTGTATCTAAAGGGTATACTGAAGAGAGTATCAGATCTAAATTGACGAGGAGGAACATTAAAAGTAACTTTACTCAACAAAGCAGGTGAATCCACCTTATTACAAAGAATTTTACTCAAGAACATAACTTCCGACAGTTTATTCCTTCTATTTTCCAAAGTCATAATTCCAAAATGATGTCTTATAAAACTACGACGATAGATAGACAAGGTTTGCTTTGACTGAGAGATTCCTTAGAAATTCATTCTGTACTGATTCTAATCTATTTATATAAACTGAATAGAACGGGCTCCAAACAATCGAAGCAACATTCAATCTGCTATGCACAAAAGCATAATATAAACCTAAATATGATTTTGGATTATTGAAATATCTTGTTTGCCTATTAATAAAACGTGTAACATTCGAAAGGTCTTACAAACTAATGAATTAATATGGCTATCGAAGATCAGCTTACTGTCAAAAATTACTCCCAAATCCTTCACTTCAGAAACTCGATTCAGCTCAGAATTGCTGATCGAGTAAGTAAATGATACAGGGTCACGATTCCTAGTAAAAAAGATTATACAGCATTTTTTATATTAAGAATTAAGCTATTGCGCTTATAATAGTTTTCAAGACGAGTCAGATCTTCTGGAATAAGCACACAATTAGGTAGAGTTCTAATTTGTCTAGAAAATTTGAGATCATCCGCATATAGTAAGAATTTACAATTAAGAAAACATTTATTGATATCGTTAATATACATATAATGAATATCAATGGTCCCAAATGGGAACCCTGCGGAACACCTGATGTGGCAGAGAATGTATTAGAAGTAAACCCATTTATAATATCATTGAATTTGCGGCTTCTGAGATAGGAATGAATCCAAGTTAAAGAAGGGCCATCTACACCGACGGCTCTAAGTTTATTCAGAATAATTAGATGATTAACTTTATCAGACGCTTTAGTGAAGTTGGTGTAGATTGAATCTATTTGAGTGCGCTTATCAAGATTTACTTTAATATCTTCTGTATAAGTTAAAATATTACTTTCGACTGATCTTCCTGAAAAGAAACCACATTGTGAAATAGTTTGTCCTGTGACTAATTGGAAAAGGTGTTTATAGATAGACCAATTTTTCGAGAAGTTTCGCAAAAACACAACTTTTATTTATTGGTCTATAATTGGAAATAACGTTTTTCTGACCGGCCTTGAAAATGGGAATAATAGTGGACAATCTCCAGGTATCCGGAAAAGTGCCCTCAATTAATGATTGATTGTACAAAAGAAACAGAGGAGTTGCGAGTCCCCGTTCACAGTCGTTAATGCAGGAATGCCATCATGTCCTGCACCCTTTCTTGGATCCAACCCTCTGACACCAGTCGTCTCTACGTCATTCAGTTGAACTGAATGACGTATGATTGAATGATTTTGATTACAGTTTTTATATTGATTATTATATTCGCCGTTATCTGACTTTTCAAATACACTTTTAAAGTATGTTCCAAACAAATTACTGATATCTAGAGCGTTAGATACTTCTTCATTTTCGAGTTTCATCCTGTCTTATCAGATGTTTAGCTCTGCTTCTTAGAACCTTGAACGTATTGAAATCGCAAACATTTCTGTAAATTTTCCATTTTTTGTGAAATTTATTTTCTTCTTTGATTACTTTTATAGTGGGAGGGGGAAAATATGAAGGAAAGCCTGATATTTTATGTGTGATGGGAACATTCTTTTTATTAATTTTATTAATAGAATTGTAAAATATGGCAACATTATCATCGAAGCTATTGTTACGAAACTGATCCTCCCACTGAATCATCATTTATAACTTGAAAGTTTGCTTTTTTTGTAATTGAAAAGTGTTGTTCCCAAAGTTTTCAGTGATTTCACATTATTTAATCTAAAAACAAACTCAATAGATGGATGAAAATTGTCCTCAGTCACACCAGTCGCATCAATAATAGCAGGACTTTAATTTACTAACTTATGACGGACGTTCATAAAAAATTACAGGACTTAGTTGCTACGGAATGTTCACCAATACAACTCTGTTCTTTCTGAAATACTTTTATTAACTCTTAAGTCTAAACATTCAGGTATAAATAGATAAACAAATTAATGTATACGTAGTAAATAAAACTCAATGTGAAAGTAGTTACAATTACAAATATAACTTTATTTTTCACAACTGATTTTTTAATAAACATAGTATGGTTGGGAGCAAAATAAAGAACTTAAAAATATCATAGGTCTGAGTAATGGTCGTCCTATCTAGTCAGAGGTGTTACATTCAATTACATTACATAATTTGGCGGACATCTGAAAAAAGACACATCGTTAGTAAAAGATTTTTTTCAATTCTTGAGTATAGTAAAACTTACTTCTAAGAGTGACGAATTTATTCCTCTTCCTCGTCTTCCTCTTCCTCCTCCTCTTCAACTTCTTCCTCCTCTTCTTCCTCCTCTGGTTCAGGTTCATACACGGGCTGTGGAGGTTCTTCCTCTACGGCTCTCTCCTCGCCCTCGGGGGATTCAGGGTCGCCTTGTTTCTTTCCCGGGCGCTCGCCGAACCATTTGGGCAGCTTAGCTGTTTTTGTACAAGAAAGCGCGTAATGTAACGTTCGTAATTTTAAAACTAAAAGAGATGGAAGAGTGTAAGGCTGGTAAGGTGTGTTTTAAAAGAACTAACAGCCTTGTACTCTTGTCAACTCCACAGTACTATTAGAGCTTGCAAATGCATATGACTATCTTACTAAGCAAAAGAGTTATTTAGCATGCAGTTCTACGTTAAAGTATAAAACTAGTAAACATTTGGCTAACAGAAATAGGTTCCATACCCTTTAGCCTTGCGTCGAATTGGCCAAACTTTTCTTTCCAATCCTTCTCACTAGTTTCCTTAACACTGTCTAAATATCCCTACCAAACAAAGGAGAAATATAGGATTAATTCATAATATCATTCCCAGGAACGTAAGAATTATTTAAAGAAAAGTCCGGAGGAAATTACCCTGCCGATTCAGGCTGTAATTTAAAAAAAAACGATTTTCTGGTAATATGTATAGCCAGATGCTTGTAACAACAGGCGGCATCAGAATAATCCTCTCCGGAACTGTCTTAAATGGGGTGAATTGAAAAATTTAACAAATAAAAACGATGCATAAATGTACAGAAGGGAAATGGCACTCACTTTTTGAACAAAAAACTTCTTGTCTTTTGAACCAAGTGTTGTTTATTTCTTCCAACTTTAAAAGAACAAGACCCTACACACAGGGTGGTCCTTAATATCGTGCTTACATTTCCTAGTGTAATTCTTTAGGTCATTTTGAAATAATCTAAGGAATCGCACTCTGAAATATGAGCACGTCATTAAGGTACACTCTGTAAACTAAGTGAAGATAATCTTCACACATACAGGGTGTTATGGAAATGACGTATTATATTTAAATGGGTCACTCCTGGGGTGTCCTAGAGAAGCGCCACATATTTTTTTTTTAAATCGAACGTTTTCCTAAACCCACACAACTCCTCGGCACATTCATATATGAAGATATTACATTGCCCAGCTGATTAATCAATAGATGTTCAAGCACAATGTTGCCAAAATGTTTAAACGTGAAAAACTTTAGTTTCTTATAAAAATAAATATTTAGCTTACTTAGAAAGTAAATCCAGGACGCGATTAAGGAATCCAAGGCACAGACACTTTCAGTTCTTTTTCTATGGGAAAAACTTTATGCGCATCACTTGTCCTGATGAGAGTGTGGGAGTGCATAATAAGCTTATCACTAAACCCCAACACTAACGCATAATTACACTTTACAATAACACACATAGAACAAGAGCACTTAATCATTTCGCAATAGAAATAATGAAAACGCTAATTTCTATGGGCCATTAACCCTTTACTAAAGATAAAATGAAACAATTATGTTAACAATTGACAGGAACTACCCTTTGAAATGAATTGTCTAGTCCGTCTTCGGACCAGTCATCGAACTTTATATCCGAGAAATCTCCGCTCTCTAGAGCCAGCGCAGTTGCCATTTCCGAGACTATAATTATACAGGAAAGTAATATTATAGAAGGAAATTCGGCAATTTAAGATAGTCGCTTATAAAACATCAAAAGTGGCAACGCTGTATTTTTAAATATTAGCCCGATGTCCACAATCAGCTGTTTAAAGAAGCAGGCCGATATCGATCGAGAGAACCAACGTGTTATTTATTTTTAAAATTTTTAGATGCTAAATACACTATTTCCCAGACCACTCAGACAATAAGGGCGTATTTTTGTCTACACAGTAGCACTATAAAATACTAATTCAGATTGAATGGTACCTAGATGGTACTTGGTGTTTTTTTATAAAAAAGTAAGTGGCATTTATAAACTTTTAAGTTGTCCAGGTCTGACGGGTGTCGTTCGAATTGAACAAATGAGAACATACCTGACCGCGGCGGTTCGTTCGAGTCAGTTCAAGTTTATAAATCAGAGATTGTTTCCTAGCGAACTGAACTGAACGTAAAAGTTTATAATAATGTACCCTGAAAAATAAACAACTTGCAATCTGTCAAGCGGTTATTGACTTTCTAAAGAGTTTACCCTGAAGATATGACAACACTGTTGACATATGTTGCTTTGCTGACAGGGGCACCACGTGGTCATTTTTGGTTTGACATAAGGTCATGTACAGGGCATATTAAATTAAAGCGCCATTTTTGGATATTTTTCTTCAATTTGTTTTCATCTCAGGAATTGCCGATTTAAATATAATAGGTACGTCATTTCCATAACACCCTGTATATGTCAAAAAGTAAATTAAAATTAATTGAATTCAAAATCGGTGATTTTTTTGTAGTCATAGTAAAATACTTACACCTTCGAAGAGGTGCTTCTTGTCACCATACGACCTCGTGTCCACACGACGTTCATATTTAGAGGCTACTTGAATTTTAGGCTAAAACAAAAATACGTAAAGTCATTAATTGCAAAAAATAATAATCCGCAATATATTCTTCTCTGTTAAAATTCATTCTGTGGAAGTGGCTATCTGCCAACCCATTTTCAAGTATGATTTTAAAATAAAAATACTTACTGGGTATTTGCCAGTGAGGGCTTCAGGGTCAAGACCCTTCTTCAAGGCCTTGTGTCTCAACTGTTGTTTCTGTCTTTCTTTCAATTCTTTAAGCTAAAACGAAAAAACGTAACATAACTGGTGTCCTGTATGTATACTCCCTCATGTCAGCTTTCTTTGTATAGGGCCAACACCTCGCCGTTTTACTTACATCATAATCTTGGCGCTTCTGCCTTTCTTCCAAGTCATATTTCTCGGTTTCCAATTTTATAATGCAAGCCCATAGTTCAGTGGCCTTTTCTCTCAATTTGTCAACACCCAATCCATCGACGTTCAAAGGTTTGATGCGAATAGACAGGGAGATCTTTTTTTCTTCTTCCAGTTGTTCCTTGGTCTTGTTCCTTTCAATTTGGGCGGGGCTAAGGTTGGCAGCCTGCAATAAAATTATTATTGTACTATAACTATAATAATACCAACATCGAAAATATACTTTAATTCGATAAATTTTATGAAGAGACAACTTAATCCATTTTATTCCGGTATAATATTTACGTTCCTTTGGCGTATGAGGACAGCTGTCAAAAGAAAACACCATTAAAGCACAAACAAAGTTAATTTCTCGAATAAAGGTTTCAGTTTTGACGTGTTTTTCTTCGTTTTATCGCTCTGTAATAAATTAATAACGGCAAAAAATCGCAAGGATATTTTTATACAGAAAGCAAATATTTACGAGTTTTGTTTTCTTCCTCATGTGCAAATTAATTTTTTGCACACAAAGAATCGTAGAAAATACAGGAATCTCCCCTCCGTTTATATTTTGAATTGTTCGCATTAAAATTATACAAGCCCGAATTACATTTTCCCCAAAATCCTTTTTGCATTTAAATTTAGCTTATTGGCGTGTTGATATGACCCCAAAAGCCCTTTGTGCAAAGGGCGACGCTTTCATAAGCGTAAATGGTTGTTTTATACAATTTTATGTAAAGTATTTGGGCTAAGAAACCATTATTTTTTATTAAACTCATTTGGTAATATAAAATTTATTTTTATTGCTAATTATATCAGTTTCGTGCTTCAGAAAAATGAATTAAGCCGATTAGCACCAGGTGGATTTTAGTGATATAAGACATGGCATTACTGTCCTCAAAAAAGACTGAAAAATATATTATCCCCCATCCCAATATAAGATTGGATATCTATTGGAGCTATACATAATGTAGATAAAGGTATTGCCAACAATATATGCGTTTTTCTGACAATCTTATTAATAAAAAAACTTACTCCAGCTTCTTTCTTAATGACGGTAAAGTTGGGTCCCTTCTTGTTGGCCGCATTCATGGCTTGCAACATGGCTTGACGTTTCTTCTCGGCTTCTTCCAAGCGCAGCCTCTTTTCTTCAATATCTACAAATTATACGATAGTATGGTAAAATTTTTAAACGGAAAAAATAATTTTGATCCACAAAATCTTATCAGTGTAAATATTTCTATACCTTTCTGTTTCTTCTCTTCAATTTCACGTTGACGACGTTCTTCCTCTTGCTTCTTGCGCTCGGACAATTTCTTTTCTTCTTCAGCACGGGTGACCTTGCGTTTGGCTTGTTTTTCCTTCAACCTGCAATTTGACACATCGTTTAATTACAAAATTTTATGGCGAACTTTCCGATTTTTAAGTCATTTATCTCACATAAAGGAATGATTTACGGTTATTAAGGCAGCATTAAAAACATTTCCTTTTCAATTTATATCTTTTGAATAATTAAATATTTATCAGATCGATTAGTAAGAAATAATAAGGAATTTTATGGGAAGACATTAATAAGTTTACTGGCAAAAAGTTCAAAGGCTTAAATATGAAAAAGAGCTTTAAAAGTAATCATTTTTACATTTTTTACGAGACATCTAATTCTTAAGGCTTCTAAAAATTTTAATAACAAGAGATCTTTAGATTAAGATTTTTTTTGGTAGAAGACCATTTCTTTAATACTATTTTACAATAGAATTTGCTTCCTTTATTAAGTAGATAGTTCAGCAAAGCAACTAAACAATCTAAACTCCTGGACAAAATTAACGCAACATCATAAATTTGCCATATTAATTTTTTATGCTATTTTTTTTTTCTCTCCGATTTGAATGATTTTTTTTGCATTGTAGGTTGGTTCCTTGACAATGTCATAGTTTTCGCTGTTTATGATAAAAATTTAATTTCCGTTTTATACTGGGTGTATTAAAAATGCAATGTTTTTTTCCGAAAATTCGCATCATCCTGTGGAGTATATTAGCAACCGGAACATATTGCAGTTGACATTAAACGGTAGGTGCATCTTTCCCCAACATTTTCTTTTTTGGTTTACTTCATTATCTCTGTTATTAAAGGAGATACACCGTTTTATAGCGTAACATGTTTTTATAGACTTTATTATTCAACACATTCATTGTTCAATGTTTTCAAGTAGACTATGGACTTTTTCTGATATTGCAAGCGATGTGTCAGCAGATGTTGTGTTTTAAAGTTACAAAGGTCAAATAAAATTCGCCATACTGATAAAAACTATTTAGAAACTGCTTATTAAACGTTCGTTTCGTATGCCCAGTTGCCCGACGAGTATTTTAATCTTGAAACGTACTTGAAAACATTTTACAATGAATGTGTTGAATATTAAAGTCTATAAAAACATGTTACGCTATAAAACGCTGTATCTCCTTTAATAACAGAGATAATGAAGTAAACCGAAAAAGAAAATGTTGGGGAAAGATGGACCTACCGTTTAATGTCAACTGCAATATGTTTCGCTTGCTAATATACTCCACAGGGTGATGAGAATTTTCGGAAAAAAAAGCATTTTTAATATACCCAGTATAAATCGAAAATTAAATTTTTATCATAAACAGCGAAAACTATGACATTGTCAAGGAACCAACCTACAATTCAAAAAAGAATCATTCAAATCGGATCATAAATTAAGAAAAAAAATAGGGAAAATTATGATGTTGCGTTAATTTTGTCCAGGAGTTTGTTAATAAATTTTTTAAATGACGTACCTGAAAATCATTTTTAAATTTAATTAGTTCTGTTGTTTTACTGTCCATCAGTTTTACGCAAAGCAAGATCCTAATTTCGCGCCTGGTTTGTAATAAGCTTAACGAATCAGACGTCAAAATGAGCGTTATTTGTAAAACAGGCATAAAAACAAAAGTACACGCTACGAACTTTGTTTCACATTAATTTGAGCAAGAAAAATAAGAATTAAAAATATTATCTATGGTTATTTTATCTTTTCGCAGCGTTTCGTACCTTTTGAGTTCATCTTCTTCCTTGGCGCGCTGTTTGCGCCATTCTTGGATGTACTCGCGCAACTGCTCATCTAAATCAGATCTTTTCTGGTCCTGCTTCTTGATGAATTCTGGATCGCCACTAGGCTGTTCCCTAATAATAAGAGAAGAGAGAAAAAGTAGTTAATATGGATCGACGACCATGTAAGAATATTTTCTGAATCGGTACGATGCTGGACAATCGCATCGAGAAGCATTATTTAGTGCAGCTCTTTTATTGAAAAATACGGTTAGAGAAGCGACAAGATTGTAATAAAATCGTATAAGGACTTGATGGATATCGTAATTCCTTGCTCTTCCATGACATGTTTGCAGGGACGCCACTGACGGATCGTTAGAATAACTTTTCTAACTAAAATATGTGGTTTTGCATATTTTTAATAAAATCCTGCAGCGAAATAGCACCTTTAATTAGCATACAGGGTGACAATTTAAAAACTTGAAATGTCCATATATTAGAAACGAAAAACTGAAGAAAAAAAACGCAAAAAACAGTTTCTATAAAACGAAGGGGGAACAAAAACAAGCGTATTAGCCCACCCCTATCTGCAACCCCTTGGACAGGGTGAGATAAACCCTTAAAATCTTAAATAGAAAGGGGGTCGAGTGATACATCATTTTGAAGCTCTTGAAAAATGTTTTCCAATGGTACCATAGAAAGGTACATTTCAGGAAATTCTTCTCTGTTTATTAAGGAAAACAATAAATGAAAAGACAATTTTGAAATTTTTTATTATTAGTTAATTAAATGTTCAAAATGATTGCTACCAATATCCTGGCATATTAAGAGATATCTCTTAAGAATTCTAAACAGTTTAAGCCTCGGTATTTCGTTTTGGTTTATTTGCTATTTTTTTTTGTCGAAAAAACAAATTTGTTTATAAATATTCGCATTTTATTATCACAGAATTTACCTTAAATGTAACTTCTACTAGTATTATTATTTTAAGAACAGTTAACTTTCGGTTCAGTTTAAACGAAAAGCAGCACTTCTTATCTTTAACAATGGTGTACAGCACAGCTGAACGGGTAGAAATTATTTTCATTTATGGTTCCCAGGATCAATGTTTTTTAAGAACAGCTCAACGTTTTAACGAAAGGTATCCAGGTCAAAACGTAAGCCCGGAGTATGTTCGCCAACTAGTAGCCAAATTTAAAGAAACTGGTTCTGTCGCGAATATAAAGAGAAATCAATCGAGACTAGCCGACGAAGCAGCGCAAATTGAAATTCTGGGGCAGTTTGCAATGAATTCAACTTTATCAACTCGTCAGGCAGCTGTAGCAACTAGATTATCTCGTGAATCAATAAGAAAGGTACTTAAAATTCATAAGTTTTATCCCTATAAACTGCACATACTGCAAGAACTTGGTGACGACGACCCTGACAGAAGAATATAGTTTTGTGAAATAATGACAGATAGAATTGGGGACGAACCTCGACTAGTTAAAAATATTTGCTTCAGTGATAAGTGTACCTTTTATTTAAATGGGCATATTAATAAGCAAAACTGTCGTTACTAGAATGACGAGAACCCCCACGTATTTAGAGACTGGCATACCCAGTACCCCAGAAAATTAATGTTTGGGCTGGTATATTGGGAGATGGTATTATCGGCCCAATATTTATACAAGGAAAATTAAATGGCGACAGGTATGCCGAAATGCTACAGAGGTCTATCGAACCACTAATAGTGCGAGAATTAGAAAATCAGAAGGACATAATCGGAAATTTATCTTTAGAAGAACGCTTACTACATTTCCAACAGGATGGAGCACCTCCGCTTTATGTAGTTCCCGTTAGGCAGTGGTTGGATGATAATTATCCCAACCAGTGGATTGGAAGAAGAGGTCCTGTTGAATGGCCACCTAGATCCCCGGACCTAACACCTCTTGACTTCTATTTGTGGGGTCACCTAAAATCTGTGGTTTTTAAAACGCAACCTGAGTCACTAGAGCAACTTCAGCATAGAATAGTTCAGTAATGCCGTGCTATATCCAAAGAAACCTTTACAAATGTACGTGAAGAATTTGAAAGTAGGCTTTATTATTGTCTTCAAAACAACGGAAATCATTTTGAACATTTAATTAACTAATAAGAAAAAATTTCAAAATTTTTTTTTTATTTATTGTTTTCCTTAATACACAGAGAAGAATTTCCTGAAATGTACCTTTCTATGGTACCATTGGAAAGCATTTTTCAAGAGCTTCAAAATGATGTATCATTCGACCCCCTTTCTATTTAAGATTTTAAGGGTTAATCTCACCCTGTCCAAGGGGTTGCAGATAGGGGTGGGCTTATACGCTTGTTTTTGTTCTCCCTTCGTTTTATAGAAACTGTTTTTTGCGTTTTTTTCTTCAGTTTTTCGTTTCTAATATATGGCCATTTCAAGTTTTTAAATTGTCACCCTGTATGAACCATAGTTTAAAAAATATACAACGATTATTTTTTTTTTGAATGACTGTGCCTATGCTACTCGGTAGATTATTAAAATCAAACGGCTTTAAAAATAGATATAGGCGCTCGGTTATTTATAAGTAAGTTGCAAGATAGGTAAACAATGGCGTAGGAGAGTTGCCAGAGTTAAAATTGTCTGAAAACATCATCGGAAACGGATTGTTAGTGAAATTAACTCTGTAAGAAGATGCATAGAGAAAAATAATCTTTTAATTTAAAGGGTAGGCTCCAGAAACAAAGAAATGGACTTTTATATGACTATTGAGAGAGAAGCTTCAAAACTCTGTGCAAAATTTCATATTTCGAAAAGTTTTCAAAAAAAATATTATGTCAAAGAACACATGCGATCCTAGCAAGTTATGACTGTGTACTGTTTTTTGATTTTAAATGTAAATACATGCAGTTTTAACTCGATGGAAACAAAACCGAAGATATAGAGTTAATAAGTTCAACTCTATAGACGCTTGGCCCTATCGAGGTCAACAAAAATGTAATTTAAAATTCCTAATTTAACTTTCGCTTTGCAGCCCCATTTTTGCTTCCCTTGTTTAGGCTTCTGGAATTTAAATTGCATTTCCTCGGTCCTAATTTTTTGTAGAAAATTAATTAATATAGTATTTATGAGGATGGTGTATTTGGTACAATGCAAATTGTTTCTAGCCTAATCTGTAAATGTAATATTTATTTAACTAAGCACCCGAGATTGGAAGAAGCTATACGATACTCGTCACATGAAGCCCATACCATTAAATTTTTACAGCGTTCATGATGATTTATGAATAAAAAAAAACGATGAAACTTTCGTAGCTTTATCGTTTACGCCATCACGAATCGAATTAGTTCCAGATGGTCAGAGGACGGAGCTTCCTCATTTTTCATACACTATCTACGTTTCACCATCATTTTGATTTGTTGAAGTCAAAGTGCATTTTCAGTGAAACATGTATCTTTCTAACACTTCGATTAAATATACTTTGATTTGTAATCAATTAGTATTGATTAAATTTGCTGGTTTTCTAGAATCAGAAATTTTATAATTTGTTACAGCTAGAAATGATTTTGATACAATTATTAGACCCCTTTATGTACTGTGTAGTTTAAAATCGATGTACTTTTCAAGTTCCCATTTACTTACGTTGTATCTTATTTACAATTACTTCCCTTTCTCTCTTAAAACATCGTCAGTTATGTATTTACTATAAAGGGATGGGAAAAAATATGTTTGGCAGTTGTGATGTAAATTAATATTCGTGAAAAAGCGAGCAGAAGCTTGTGGTGTAGTAAATCCACAATTTATGTTATTTATTAAAGATAAGTATGTTTCTTTATAGGTAGTACATTATTTATATATTATAATGACATATCTACTTGAAAATTTCAAAATTTTTCTTTGTGAACCATTACTGCAACAAATATTTCAAACTGTTCAGCAGTAGAATCTAGAACTATAAAACGTTTTGTAATAATCTTGTTTTAAGGACCCAGATGTTAAATTTAACATATTAATTAAAATTTGCTTTTTAACATAAAGTTTTTTAAACAGAAGGCCTACAATTTTTTTTTACTTGTATAAAATTAGTTTTCAGTGATGTATTTTTGGCAAATGGAGCACTGCTACAGAATTACACTGGACAAAACGTTGGAATCATACAAGTTTTTGTAAATGAATTTGTAATATGTACAGGCGTGGCCATCAAATACAGTCTAAACTCTTACCGATAGGTTGGTTCTTTTCAAGTTCAGGTCGCTTAGATTGTAATCTAGTGTATTTCATTATGCCGTACTTGTACAAGGAATATTTCTTCCCCAAATGCCATGTCAGGTGTATTTGAGTAAGTTAATAAGAAGTTATAGGCAAATACTTTTTGGGTAAAATAGATATGCTATTAAATAAAAAAAATAATACCTTATAAAACATATCTGTTAGCGAAAAACGTTATTTCAAAAACTCCAAAGTTAAAAGAAACTGTAAAAAATTATCAAAAAACACTAACCGCACAAAAACGTCTTAGCGATAGGAAATACCAGGCTAAAAATGTGCTTTAAAAAAATCGAAGCAAATTTCTAAAGGGACTTACTCGACTTTGGTAGTGGTGGTAGTGGTCCTATGGGGGTACACATCACAAGGGTCAACGGGGGTGCACGGAAAAAGGAAAAAAATCGAAATGAAAAAATGGTCTATTTACAAAAATACACTGTTCTGCAGGAAAATCCTCCCCGACAAACGCAGTCGTTATAATTTTAGTACCGACACAGCAATTTGGTACCTTCCTGTACACACCAGGAAAGCTTGTTGTAGATCAGTAGTGGTACTAAAATATAATTGCCCCAAAAAGTCTACGGGAAGAAAGGCGATTTAATTGCAGAACAGTGATGTGTTTTTAATGAAACATGGTGTCTTGTCTTATTCCCATATTTTTTTTAGGTACCTATTTGACGTATCCTTCGAATTTCGATCCCCATAAGAAAACCGTATAATGTTGTTCTCTAGGATTCGAAATTCAAAGACATAACCAAATATTTACGTTCCTGTTCGCGATTTTGTAAGTAAATATTTCTTTACTGGCGGTCGGAAGAAAAAACGTTAAAAAAAACATGGAAAATGTGAATTTTTTCATCGTTTCGGACGAAAATATTACATTGTTGTGATTATTATGTGAAGGGGTGAACAAATTACACACGCAGTGGTTTGTTTAGAACAAGGGTGGTGAAAACAGGTCAAAACTGTGTATGAAAAAACAAAATGTTTAATATTTGTAAGCATTTGAATATACAGGGTGATCGTTGTTAAAGTGGCAAAAATTCAATAACTCCTTTGGCAAATAAAATACGCAAAATTAAATTTTGAAGGGGGTAGCGCACTTGTAGACAGCTCCGCCTTTCCTTTGTGTGCTTGTCTGAGGTAATTGTATTTTCATTACCGAGGGAGTCATTTAAAGTGCACATTCTAAGCGGTCACCCTGCACACATCTCTTAAATAAACAATTGGTTATCACAGAAAAAAAACTGGGTGGTAGTAACATACTAATCTATAAACATACGGTTGGTCTACTGTACTTTTCTATACTATACTCTCTATAGATACGGGGTGTGTGAGAGAAATAGTTTCTCTATGTGGGGGGTGATGAAAAACTTACGTTTTTCTGTAAAGAGAAAAATACAAAAAAAACATTAATAAACAACAACACTACGGATCAAACTAAATGCTACTGTGTTGGATGCCGATGGTAGTGCTGTAAAGAAAATTGGTTACAAGGAATTTTAGGAAGAATACAATTCATAACGATGCAAAACCTATATTTTGTTCCCTTCTTTATCAATATTTGTATACTCGTCAAACCGGGATAACTCTACTGAATGTGATGCAATATTCAATATAAATATTCGGATATTGCGTCAATATTGTAAATTACTTTTTTGGAGTCAAAATGCAGGTTTTGCATGGGCATGAATAAGCAGTTTTGCCAATTACTACTGATAGTGTGATGCAACAACTGTAATAGAACTATGAATAAGTAACGTATTTTTATTGAGCGGTTGTTAGAATGTGACTTACGTCTCAACGACCTCCTCCTCCTCCTCTTCTTCGCTGGAATAAAAAGAAAGAACATTTGGTTAGTATTTTGATCAAGTTATTTTTGAATTATGACAGTTCCGAAACATAGAAAGAAGTCATCTTTGAATTATAAATTTTCTTCTGTGCAATTTTTTCCATTATTTTTTAGCAACCTCTAAGCTGGGCTTAAGAGCAAAGCTTTTGAATTTTTAACAACATTTTAATAAAAAATACTTACGAGTAAACTTCCTCGTCGTCTGACATGACTGAAGGGGATTAAAAACTGAAAGAAAAAATAGTAGGATTAAACTAAAAGTAATTATCAAATATCATTATTATTTCCCGACCCCCCGATGATCCTTATACAATAAGGGCGTATTTTTGTCTATACAGTAGCACTTTAAAATACTATTTCAGATTGAATGGTACTTGGTACTACAAAGAAAAGGAAGCCCTCTCCATTGATAGGATGCAACCACCTGTAGACCGGTTTCGAACTTATTTGTTCTCGTCAGTACAGGGTAGGTGTACATACCCATCATCAGAGAGGACTTTAACTTAACGCCGTGCTATCGACGGTAGTCGACAAAATACAGCGCGCAGCGCCATCTCTTAGTAGTCCCACACAATCTGAACAGACGTTATTTGATTAAATCAAATTTTAAAAATCCATCTAAGAAATAAAAAGTCTATGCTTGTCAGGTATCAAATACCAATATGGAAAATTATTATTTCCAGACCACCCGATGATCCTTATACAAGAAGGGCGTATTTTTGTCTACACAGTAGCACTTTAAAATACTATTTCAGATTGAATGGTACTACCGTTAAGCTAAAGTTCTCTCTGATGATGGGTATGTACACCTACCCTGTACTGACGAGAACAAATAAGTTCGAAACGAGTCTACAGGTGGTTGTATCCCATCAATGGAGAGGGCTTCCTTTTCTTGGTAGTACCATTCAATCTGAAATAGTATTTTAAAGTGGTACTGTGTAGACAAAAATACGAACTTATTGTATAAAGATCATCGGGTGGTCTGGAAATAATAATTTTCCATATTGGTATTTGATATTAATACCACCTGACAAGCATAGACCTTTTTATTTCTCAGATGGATTTTTAAAAGTAACTATTTTAAAACCCATACCGCGACATGGTGGTATTTTTGGTGAATTTAGGTTATTTAGGAATATCAAACATAGGACCCTGATACCTGATACTACATTAGAAATATTTGGTATACTAGATTCATAAAATATGGACAGTTCTTGTATGAACAAGCAAACATTATTAATTAATTTGTTGAACAAGTCAAGTCTATATTTTATCTATGCTTATGACAAAGAACTACTTATCCTTTTGTTGTGTCTAAGAAATAGTAAGGAGTTTTTAAGTATTGTTCTTCAGATGGGGGCCCTAATCGTGTGGGGGCCCTAAGTACCCCGTTATATATTCGACACTGCTAGTAGATTTGTATTGAATTAATCAGGAATTGAGAAAAATATATGAGCAAATTTAAAAGATCTTAGTTTGCCAGATATGTTAAAATAAACGCTGGTTTATTTAGATAATTATTTATTTTCATAAAATTGGCAAAACTATTTCTAAAACGCACATTTAATCGGCGCTCTTAAAATGATTTGAACGCTTTTTTAGGTAAAAGTTTATCCGTATTTTAAATATACTGATTTTGATGGTTCTATTCAAGCAGAAATTTTTCATAATATTATTTTCAGTGAAAACCAAACCCGCAAACTGAAATATAAGCCGCGACGTGTCGGCCTGTATTTGGCAGCGCCAGTATGTTTCAGTGATTTAAGTTATTTTCAGAACGGACTCGCGCTAGCTGTTTTGTAATCTAAATATAAAACTTTTAACATAAACTTCTGACTGGGCATTTTTATGGCATATCTAGTGGAATGGAAAAACTATATTGAAATATAAATGCAAATATTGTCGTAAGCCGCCGCCAGTTGTCTTTAATTTAACTCTCTAACCTTTTTTGAGATATTTAAATTTTTATTTAAATTTATTTGACCCATTGTGATGTTTAAATCGAAATATTTCGAAAACGTTCGAGATATTAAGACCGAGCCGAACTCCATATGTTATGGGATATCCTGTATAAAAGGTATCGCAAGGAACGCTTTATCAAATATTGGGAGCAGTTTATGAAGGTATTAAAACACCACACGAGGCCCATAACCACAATTTTTATAGGGTTGATATTTACGAGGAATGTTATTTTGATGACGCCATAACTCCCTATTATCGACGAAGAATATAATAACGAAATATCATTTACAATATACGTATATTTTATGTAGAAAATAAAATTTGGAAAATATTTTACCAATAATTATTTTTTTAGATATATACAGGGTGTCCGCTAAGTAATGGGACATGAACAAACCACAGACTCCTTACATACAAATATTAAGATTTAACTAGACTTACCTATATCCGAAAGTTGATATTAACGGAGATACAGGGTGTTAAAGTTAAAACTTCATTTTTGTTTTTCTCTAGTAACTTTGACAGGAACCAACGGTTTTTACAAAATTTGGCTATTATGGTTTTTTTAGGCTGAGAAACTGATTTTTGGTGACCTTTTAATGTACAATGTAGGGGGCGCGCTGCCTGCGGCATTTTTTGCACATTTATTAGGTCATAACTTTTTTGCGCCTTTTCTCATATTTATTACCAGAGTTACCGTTTCGGAGATATATGCATTTATATTGTTTAGTGCCTATTATTAACTTGCAAACAAAATTTTTTTTTAAAGTAACCTATGAGAAAACAAATGAAATTTAGAGACGCAGTTGCTATGAAACCTCTATGTTATTATTTGCTTGTTGATTATTGTACAATAGCTGTGTAAAAAAATGTTTCATTTTTGAGTTTATCCTAAGTTAAGTAACAATGCCGAAACACAATAATCAACAAACAAATAACAACATGGAGGTTTCATAGCAACTGTATCTCTAAATTTCATTTGTTTTCTCATAGGTTACTTTAAAAAAAAAATTTGTTTGCAAATTAATAATAGAGGACTTCATCTGGAGGACTTCATCCTTATGGAACGACCTTCCCGAGGTCGTTTTTCCCAACGAATATATCCTCCAACGATTCAAAACCAACGTGAATCGCTTTTTGCGCACACGCACCACTCCCAGAGTGCCCTAAAGGATTTTTCCTATAGTGCCTGTGTTTGATCATAAAAAAATAGGCACTAAACAATATAAATGCATATATCTCCGAAACGGTAACTCTGGGTGACCTGAAATTAGTGTACCTTTTATACGTAAAAAATATAAGAAAAGTATTATTTCCATTGAAAACTTAAATACACGGAGGCGCAAAAAAGTTATGACCTAATAAATGTGCAAAAAATGCCGCAGGCAGCGCGCCCCCTACATTGTACATTAAAATTTCACCAAAAAATCAGTTCCTCATCCTAAAAAAACCATAATTGCGAAATTTTGTAAAAAACCGTTGGTTACTGTCAAAGTTATTAGAGAAAAACAAAAATGAAGTTTTAACTTTAACACCCTGTATCTCAGTTAATATCAACTTTCGGATATAGATAAGTATAATTAAATTCTAATATTTTTCCGTAAGGAGTCTGTGGTTTTTCCATGTTCCCTTACTTAGCGGACACCCTGTATATGTAATATAGTTTCTGTAATTTTCGATATTATTTCTTTAGATTATGATTTCTAACAGTTTTATGATACGTTTTTGTTATAGACTGTTTTTTTTAGTACCTACTTCATATTAAACAACTGTAAAAACACGAATATTACTTACAGCAAAATAGTTCTGTAAGATTTATTGCTGTATAACATGATTTCTAAATGCTGTTATACAACTTTTATCTAGCGACTCTATGGTTTTTATAATTACAGATCCCTTGTAGTGGTCGTAGAACATTAGCAGAGAAACTTAATTTAGTTTAAAGCTTAAAATGCTTGCTGCAAGAGCATTCTTCTAATCTTTATATGACTTTATAGAGAAAGAAATGTTTGTCGGGTTTTACAGCAACTTAATATGTAAAATCGTCCCGTTACGATCGAAATAAAAGGAAATTTAACGCCGACAAGTGGAGTCGCTTTATCGTGTTAACAGTAGAACTTCGAGAATTCCCCGATGAGCAATACCGAGAAACTTTAAACCGTAACAAGAGTCGTGTCATTGGCGCAGCCAAGCAGTCCTGAGACTGGGAGGCGCGGGAGGGGGCTGCTAATCCTCCAACACTCCAAATAGATTCGCTCTTTTGGTTATTAAATTTAGAAAAATATTCTGGCATGTAGGATGAAGTACTTTAAAAATCATTCTTGATTTATCTCAAATATGAAAAATATATAAGTTGCGAGAGGGGGACATTATACGTGATCACCCTATACATCATCCTATTCAAAATCGCAAATAAAGAGGGAGGGAGGGAGGGGGGGGGGGGAAAGGGGGTTATGTTAAACCGTATACGTGCGTAGTCTAATATAAACGACAAAGTAAATAATTTTATCTTCGTCCGAGTCTTAAAATTAGAACGAAAGTAAACGTCTGGCTTGAAACAAAGTTTGTTGAGACAACTTTATGGGGTTAGTCGAGTTACACCTTCACGTTTAACCAGCGGGATATTTTCATTAAAAGTTCTTAACACAATTTGCGACTCTGATTTTGACCCTAGCAAGTCGAGTTGGGGTGGAACGCTGTGATTTCTCCAGAGATGTGAGTAATTGAGCGTGTAAAACGTTTAAAGTAAACTCTATGTATTTAACAGTAAAAAAATTGCTATACGGGAAAAGATCCTACCGAGGCCGTTGCTATTGCTCGGATACTAACTCGTCCGGAACTCGTATATTATACTCACATCCACCGCTTAGTGTATAAATATGTCGTTTTCCCACGTTTGATACTGAACACCAAAAAATTGCTTCGTTTTATTTTTGTTGCCTTATTTTTCGCACAAAGTAAATAGAATCAAATTCCTGCCATTCAAGCATTTTATCATTTCCCGTGTAACGTCAAGGAGGGGCAAATATTTTGTAGATGGATACAACAGGATAGCAGGAAGGCACCCTAAGGATTTGGGCAAAAGCCACGTCGACATCGATCGGTCGATATAAACAGGATAACTGTAAAATTCACAATAATACGATTGTATGTAACGTTTTATTTTAATTTAATGATAATGAAAGGTGTCGTCAACAAACTCTTAATATTTCGTTTCCATTAAATATCCATAAAATATTGAAAACGGGACTGTTGATAATATTTGCTTCATTCCTAGTGCCTTGATACAAAATGCTGTAAAAGAGCTATATGAGCCTCTATCGCCTTCATTTTAAAAACACATATTCCTGTTTTAAAGTTGACCATGAAAATAACGAAGGATTTCTTTTGTCATGTTAGTACACGCTCGAAATATAATGCTCAGCGACATTTGCCAGGGGCTATTTGTTTAAAATTTACAAGTAGTATTTTAAAAAATATATAATAATGGACGCCTACTAGGACGCCTCAATCCTTGTGGTGTAACAAGTCAATTACCTGACGTGTGACGTAATCGACACATTACAGACATATCTATCGGTTACCGTCATTTTAGTTCATCGTTATAATATAACATAAATACATTGAGCCGTTGCAAACTAGCATAATACAGCGCCAATGCTTCTGGTTACCAGGACGGCAAAAAGATACTCTGATATTAGAGTTAGAGGTAACTCTACAAAGGCTTTCTAAAGCGATATAGAGCGGCTTTAGACTGCTCTATAAAAATATCAAGCGAAAGGAGAACAGAACTAGGAATGGATAAATGGAAGACTACATCGAACACCTCTATGTTGAGGCAAAGAATAGGAGTACTAGAATCATGAAAAGATCAAAAACATTTTTAGTATTACATGAATTGTATATGCTCAATATTTTTATTTTATCTGAGGGGGTATGTTTTTTTCAATGCGGTTTCGTTTGAGGAGATACACGATTTGAGAGCAGAATCGATAAAATCATATATTTCGATGCGAAGGTGAAAAGGTTACAGGTAAGTCAAAACGTTGAAAACACACATAGCAGGAGAGCAGACGTCGTGGGGCGGTATAAACAGGAAGCCAATTCATGTTAAAAACAGGAAGCAGGAAACAGTCATAATTCGGTCAGGAAACAAATTGTGGAAAATCAAAGAAGCGAATTTTCATTCAGGATTATAAAAAATATGCTGATGTTTTTTTACAAATTAGCCCCATCCTACGAATATTATTTTTAAATTTTTCTACCAATTGGATAAAATTAGATCTGCTATCGGGCTATTTTTGGTAAGCGCCTGGTCATCCAAGCATGCGCACTCCTAAATATTATATCGGTAAATGTTACATCTTATTTTAGCATGATAGATCGGACAAGTTCTTGCCCAGTCATTTTTGAGATATAAAATTTGGGATAGCGATAATGTATACAGGGTGGACAACGCTGCATCTCGGAAATCGTTCACCGTATAGCTCTCGGAAAAAAAATTTAAAGAAAAAGTTGCGACCCGGTAATTACTAACATTGTGAAAACTAAGAAGGCTATGGCCACCCTGTATATATTATTAGAAGTTGCTTCTTTAACAAAAGCAATGATATGAATATTCCATCTTATCAATGGACCAACCAAAAAAGGTTCCATATAACTTACAGTCAAAGCTCTATTAAGCAGGTTCTAGTTGCTTAGACCGTGAGTGAAATGGATCCCTATTTTGACCGCCCCCGTATACTTTGGGATAGAAATGTATGTTCTAGTTGATTTATATGATTCCCTTACGGAACTAGTCGGTTCTTTACGCACAAAAACACTGAGACACACACACACACACACGCAGGTCGATTAGCAGGACCACAAGGGCCGATGAATGAGCCCTTTGAAAACACACAAAAACTTACAAAGAACAGGGAAAACGTGGCGTATCCAGGAGCACCACTTAACTCAAGGAGCCCGCAGTGACTGCCCGCAAAATTCCTGAAAATCCAGCAGGAAAACGGACCTTAGTTGGAGCGGCGTGCGCATTGAACGGCGATCGTCCCACGGTCCCGAGTTATTTTGGAAACGGCCGATTTGAGGACGATGGCGGGGAGTTACGTTACTTGCAGGTCCGGACTCGGATGGACCGATCCTTTTGTTTTAATAGTAAGTAAGATTTTAGCACAATTTTAACCTAAAAAAAACGTTTAGTCCTGATTTTGGCTGCGCCTTGCTTCTTGTCAGTCAGAAGTTTGGGAAATGTCCTTCAGGGGGAGCAAATGAATCGGGCTGTTGCACTGGATATTTCTAAAGCCTTTGGTCGTGTTTGGCATGAGGGACTTCTAAGTAAACTGCGATCCTATGGTATGCCCAGTCGATTCTCTGCATGGTTGTCTAGCTTCCTTAAGGACCGCTCTCTGCAAGTGGCGATTGACGGATTTCTCTCAGACACCTTCACCATCAATGCCGGTGTTCCTCAAGAGTCCATATTGTCTCCCAGTCTCTTCTTACTCTACATTAACGACCTTCTAGTGAAAACGAAAAATCCGATATTTAGTTTTGCTGATGATAGCACACTTATCTCATTTTTCTCTTTGAATGCACAAACATCGGCTGCCGACGCACATCTTCGCAGACAGCATGAAGTATCACGCCTCAACAAAGACCTGGAAGAAATTCTGGCTTGGGGTGACAGTAAGCAAATCGAATTTAACGCTAAAAAACCCAGGCAGCAGTTTTCTCTAAAAAGGTTAACATTACAGGACCGGATATAGTCATGGACGGCCATGCAATCCCACTGGCTTCATCTATTCATTTGCTGGGCGTCAATCTGGGAGGAAATATGTCTTGGCCTAACCACGTTGTGGCAATCGCCAAGATAGCTTCTCAGAAACTTGGGTGTACTCTTCCGAACCAGAAAGTTGTACACACCTCAACAACTTTTGACACTATACAAAGCCCAGGTTCGACCATCACTATCCAAACATCTTCGGCTACTGGATTTCATCGAAAGGAGGGCCATTCGTCTGATTGGAGACCACGAGCAGACGAAGAACCTCGACAGCCTAGAACATCGAAGACAGGTTGGGGATTTGACTCTCTTTTACAGATATTTTCGTGGAAAGTGCCCAGAGCGGCGAATATCAGAAATACACGACGAACCACTGCCGCCCATCCATATGTGGTTAAGCTTAGCACTCCTCGAACTTCATTATTTAAGAATTCTTTCATCTGGAGGACTTCATCCTTATGGAACGACATTCCCGAGGTCGTTTTTCCCAACGAATATAACCTCCAACGAGTCAAAACCAATGTGAATCGCTTTTTGCGCACACGCGTCACTCCCAGAGTGTCCTAAAGGATTTTTCCTATAGTGCTTGTGTTTCATCATAACAAAAAAGATATTGACGTCTACTTGGATTCTTTGTGGTGTAAAGGAAAACCTGCCATTCCGGTCCTGGTCACGTGTGAGAGAAACGATACGCGGTACATTTTTGGCTAACAATTTGACCTGTCCGAACTATCTGCATTGCATGTCAACTACAATTGTTTTAGAGGCGATTGGGAGTATGGTTTGACTAGCCAGAATTCATTTAAAAATGTCTTTTTGGGCTTACATAGTAACTGTTTTCCCACTCCTGCATATGTAGAAATCAATACTTATTTTGTTTAATGCAGAAAAATGCAGTTAATTTACGCTGGCAGATAAAAACACAAACTATTATTTTGTACCCCAATTGTACTATGCAGTCCTCAATCGTGAATAAATGCTGTGTTAGCCAAAAGTATGCCTATCACGCCTGCGGGTTCCTATCAGAATGCAAACCAAAAAGTAGAGTACAACCATCAAATTTGTTATATTTCATTTGTATTTTGCGCCATGTCAAAATCGATGCAGGGTTATGATAAAAAAACGGATCAGCCTTTTATATAGACTACCGCCTACTTATTCAAACGCATTCTTTTTAGAAAATATACAGGGTGTCCGGGAACATGTGGGAAATCTCCCGGATATGAAGAAAACACGTGTAAAGCATACTATAGGTTCATATAAACTTCTTTCGTATCGGCCTCCTCTTCGGAGATATGGGCTCCCAAAGAGCACCAATGGAATCAAGTTTTTTACACATAATTATTGAACCACCTGGTATATTTCAATTATTTTTTAATATGATGTATACCAGGTAAGACCCGTCAAACTACTACCCAAGAAACTGTTGTGAACTACTCACAGCTGCAGGGACGGACTAGCTATAACACTCATGGGCCCATTTTTTTACGCCTTGTATGATGAGAACTTTGGACAATGTTTTTTACATACCTTTAACTATTGGCAAAAAATTAAGTACTCTTCATTTATGTCGCTAATCCTAACCGTTTCCGACAAAAAAAATAAAAAGCATTAAATGCACATTCGCTATGTGCCTATGGTTTATTTTTAAAAATTATATTGAAACAACTAACATTAAATAACGTGTGAACAAAAATGAAAATAATTTAGATTAGCTGTTGAAAGTGGCCACCACCTGCAAGAATGCATGCTTCAGCTCTTCGCAACGTTAAGGATCGGCATCTTATTCTGAAACACCCTGTATATAAGGAATTAAGTAGGTCCTAAAATTGATCCTTGAGGAACACAGCAAGTAATATTTTGTCGAGAACTTGAGCAATCGTCAATATAAACGTACTGTTTTCTGTTATATAAATAATTTTTAAACCAATTGTAAATATTTCCTCTAATACCAATATTGAAAAGACTTTGTAATAAAATTTCGTGATTCACAGTATCGAATGCTTTTCGCAGGTCTAAAGATAATAACTTACATTTTTATTATTGTCTAAAGTTAATTGAATGTCAGTAATAATATCAATAGCAGATATTTCTGTATCTTTAGACTTATCTTAGACGAAATCCATATTGACCACTAAATAGCATATTTTGATTTTGATTCATTATTTTTTCCAAAATTTTAGATAAAACAGGTAAAACAGAAATTATTAGGATTACTTTGTTGACCATTTTAAAAAATTGGAGATATCTTTGCCAGTTCCATTTTTTCTGGGAAAATACTCATAATAAATGATAATTTAATGAGAGATTGCAATATAGGTACGATTTCTTTTTTGACCATTTTAAAGGCCGTATTAGACTTGGCAATTTTTTTCTCTTGCGCCGGCAATTATAATGGCACGTATTCATGCGCAGTAAACCGTTTTCGATCAGCTGGAGCATTGTCAGCGGTCAGAACAGCAGTGGGTACTGTCGAAATCCCTAAAATATCCCCAGAATTAGAGATGGGCAAACCTGTTCGTTTTGATTACCAGTTAAAGCAGCTACTGCTATTTACAAATAGGAGGTGCAAAAAGTTGCTGAATTAGTAGTCCATAAGTTTAATAAAGAATGTAAACTGCTAATTTAAGTACCAGTGGGTTTAAATGGATCATACCGGGTTCGGCCAAATAATAAACAGTTAAAAATAACAGAATAATCCATGTCTACCAAATTGCGCCGGCAAGGGCAATTAAAATGGCGCCTGCCCCATTTCTGGTAATGAGAGACAGCTGATCGGGAACAGTGTACTGCGCATGAATCCGTGTCATTTTAATTGTCAGAAGAGTAGAATTTCTGACTGTAGTACGGAGAACGGTGTACTGCGCCTGAATCCTTGACTTATAATTGCCATTGCTGGCGCCATAAAAATTCCCGAGTGTAATACGGCCTTCATCAAAACCGCTAGCCTTTCTTGGGTTAAGATTTGTAATAATTTCATCAATGTCTTCTTTAAAAACTTCTTCCTGATCTAGAAACATTGAATTTTTTACTGAATGTTTAGGAACAAATTGGTAACTTGGGGCATCCAAAAAATGAAAATCTGAGTCATTTGATCCGTAAAATCGTGATCCATTTACCAGATTGTTGAAGTTTTGGCGTCGAGCATTATTAAGAACTGGTCGGGATATTTATCTACAAATAGATCCGTTCAAGTTTTGTACATAAATATTTTTCATTTAAATCTGTAAAGGTAAATGAAAGTGGGTGAACATAGTTACGCATAGCCTAGATCGTTATCTAAAAATATACTATACAGGGCGGCATAATAATCTTAACGCAGCGTGTCATCTTTAAATAAATGTATACAGTGTGTCAATGTGAAAACACTTAATAAAATAAGACATGTCAATTTCATTGTGAAAGGTGGGGCTTCTAATAGTATATTATGTTATAAGTTTCATAAGATATTATCTCAGAGAACGAGTGCTCTAATTGTCTTATGAACCGTGTATTTAATAACACTTTTTCTAATTGGGTCTTTAAAGTCTGAAAAACTTTAAAAAATATAGTGGATTTTTTCCATTTGAATTAATATTTTCTTTTTGGGTTGGCAATACTTTTTTACAATTTAATAAAATGTTACAAGTGTCAAATATCCCATGATGGAAACAATTGAACACAACAAAGCTTCTTCCCATCCGTCATAATTAAAAATAAATATATTATTAAAGTTAATAAAAATGAGTCAGGAAGAAAGTTGTACTCCGTCAGAAATGCGAGAAATTGCAGAAAATAATCTAGAAAAACTTTTAAAAAGAATATGCAAAACTTTGAGTTATGGTGCGAGCAGAACAAAGTTCGAAATTTTGAACAAGATACTAAATAATACTACTGAACAAAATATTGTGTCGACACAGAATCTGTCAGGAATAACAATTAATGCCAAGGAAATGTCTACAGTAACTATAAATATGTATATATAAAGTAATATGTATAATACTATATTGAAGGAAAAATAAAAATAGTACTTTATTGAATAAAACTTTAGAAATAGAGCATAAAGTGGAAGATATTTTCATTATTTTTAGGTTATGTTGTTTTATAGTTGTGACTAAAAATTAGTTGACGGACACCGTCAGCATGTTATATGTTTCCAAGTATAGGTATTTCAGATAAATATCTAGTAAAAATGATCTATTGCAAGGTTAAAGGTTAGTATTTTAAAGTAAAAAATTTCTGTCGAATCTATAATGCCTAGAAAACTAATTTCAACGAAATCAAAGTAGGCCCTACTTGTTGCCAACATGAAAAAAATAAAATTTCAGTTTCCTAAAGTTATTCAATTTTTTTGTATTTCATAATGTAGCCATTATGAAACCCAAATAGAAAAAGAATTTTTACAGCCTTCGTGGTTTCACCTCAAGGCAGTTTAAAATCTTAAATGGGACGGGAGGGGGAGGCACATCATTTTTAAAGGCCTTAATATTTTTTAAGTACCTAGTAGTTTCCAAGAAAGTTCCAAAAATTAACGCATATAACCTAGAACAGATGTTTTATTAGGTTACTATTTAAAAACACTTTATTGTGTCGACTACTCTTTCAGTAGAATGGTTAGGGGTCCCTCATTCCGGGTGACACCCTGTCAACAACAAATTATCCATTAACTTCACCCGGCACTATAATCAGACATATTTATTAATTGTATAGATTCAGCTCAAACAAACCCGCATTCCAATACAACATGGCCTGTTAATAACTGTTCCTATGGTATGATATATTTTTATTACCAGTAAAAGTGCTCCTGAATACTGAAATTCAATCGGGACATGTCAATAAAATTTCCCGAATATATGCTAAGTAAATCCATTAATAGTTGGCAATAATATATGACAGTCACAGTATATTAAATAAATTATGTATTTCAGTACACATTTACAATATTATATTAGTGAGACAATGCTGAATTATATAAATCACATTTCATTTACACGGTGCATAAATAGACTAATAAATTACTATAGAAAACATATACAAATCAATTTTCTATGACTTAATGGATATACCGAAAGGACCCTTTTTTGTTAGTGTATGGCCCCGTTATAGCCACCGCACAGAGCCCTCGCCCATAGCCTGGTACCATAGCACCGCACAGTAGTGGCTATAACGGCGCACCGACCCTCGCTCATTGCCTTGGCTGTCGATATCGAGATATAAACATGGACTGTGCGTTGTCATCTTCTTCCGATGAAGAAGATATTATTTTAGACGCCAATATAACAAAGTGGCATACGTTTAAACAAAAATCAAGATTACCAGTGCATCCTATTAAAGCAAAGCGAAGATTCTATGGAGAATTTTATCACCTTTATAAAGATCTAAGGAAAGATCCCCAACGCTTTTGTGAATATATGAGAATGCATATAAATACCTTTGATTCTATCGTAAGCAACAGTGAAAGGAGAATAAATAAAAATTAGGAAGAACTGCCATTCTCAACCTATATCAGTGCAAGAAAGAGTAATGGTAATTCGCATATGTTCAAGCGTTGGGAATATTTCCTTAGATCATTATAAAGGTGGTCAAATTCTCCATTGAATCTTCGCTTTACGTTAATCGGATGAACTGGTACTTTTGATTTTTGTCTAAGCATACAGTGAGGACGTAAAGTATAATAAATTCATTATCTCGCAAACTACAATTTTTTTAAAAAATCGCTCGGACCCTTCGATTTTGTTTTTCGAACGCGCATATTCTGACATAAAATGTAGATATACAGGGTGTTGCAAATAAGAGTGACACAAAATTTTTTTTTCTTAAATAGAACCCACTGTATATTATTGCATGTACGGATTCTTCGGAAAATCCTAAACATTTTTCACGTAGCATGTGCTATACCTTAGCCCAGGCGTTTTGGAGTTATTCTCATTCAAAATTTGAAAAGTGGAAAAAGTCATGGAGAAAACAAAGAATAAAATTATTTTAAAAATGTCTTATTTATCGAAAAAACAGTTAGGTGAACTTAAAAATAATTTTTCTAAAGTAAATGTTCGAAGTGTCTTCCGTTGGTCAACTGACAATAGCCTAACCGATCTACAAATTCTCGCTGAACATTTCGAACCATTTGGGGTGTAATTTGCCGAATTTCTTGCCGGATGCGATCTTTTAAATCATCTAAATTTGCAGGCTGGCTTTTGAATACTTTTCCCTTAAGGTATCCCCATAAAAAAAGTTCACCTAACTGTTTTTTCGATAAATAAGACATTTTTACAATAATTTTATTCTTTGTTTTCTCCATGACTTTTTCCACTTTTCAAATTTAGAATGAGAATAACTCCAAAACGCTTTGGCTAAGGTATAGCACATGCTACATGAAAAATGTTTAGGATTTTCCCAAGAATCCGTACATGCAATAATATACAGTGGGTTCTATTTAAGAAAAATTTTTTTTTGTGTCACTCTTATTTGCAACACCCTGTATATCTACATTTTATGTCAGAGATAATGAATTTATTCCTTACTTTACGTCCTCAATGTATAAGTACCACTTTGTTATATTAGAGTCTAAAACAATAACTTCTTCATCGGAAGAAGATAACACCGCACAGTCCATGTTTATATCTCGATGTCGAGGGACTACTGTGCGAAGCTCAAGCGAGGCTGTGCGGTGCTATGGTACAAGGCTATGGGCGAGGGGCAGTGCGCCGTTATGGCAATCCACTTAGTCTTCCTTTCAACCAAAAATATTAAAAGAAAATCGTGGGGCAATATTTTTTGTTGAATGGAGCTTTACAAATCCATTAAAAAACATGAATTATGTTACTATAAGCATGGTGATTTATTCTTCTTATAATAACTGTTCGGGCTGACAAATAGATGCTAATATTTTCTCTACAAGGAACTGGAGATAATAATGGGTTCGTTTTCAATATGATCTGAGAACCCTATTAAATATTCGGGAACAGTTCTTGATAGAAGCATCTGTTCTTTTTTGGTGTGCTGTAAAAATATAATTTATATATTATGTTATAGTAGATATATACAGGGTGTTCCCTATTGACGGGCAAATATTTCCGAGTGTGTTGTACAACATTCTACAATAAATGTGTGTATTGCCCAAATATACAGGATGTTATGGAAATGACGTATTATATTTAAACCGGAAATTCCTGAGATGAAAACAAATTGAAGAAAAATATCCAAAAATGGTGCTTTAATTTAATATGTACATGACCTTTTGTGAAACCAAAAATTACCACGTGGTGCCCCTGTAAACACAGCAACATATGGCAGTGAATCTTGAACAGTGTTATCATATCTTCAGGGTAAACTCTTTAGAAAGTCAATAACCGCTTGACAGATTTCAAGTTGTTTATTTTTCAGGGTACATTATTATAAAATTTTATGTTCAGTTCAGTTCGCTGGAAAACAATCTCTGATTTATAAACTTGAACTGACTCGAACGAACCGCCGCGGAGGTTATAAATGGTCAGGTAGGTTCTCATTTGTTCAATTCGAACGACATCAGTCAGATCTGGACAACTTAAAAGTTTATAAATGCCACTTACCCTTTAGAAAAAAAATGCAATTTTATTTACCTTTTCGGATTTATTTAAAACCAACTTAATTTATAAAAAACACCAAGTATTCATATCACAAAATCACATTAGTTTTCGCGTTTCAACACATCTAAGTACCGTTCAATCTGAATTAGTATTTTAAAGTGCTACTGTGTAGACAAAAATACGCCTTATTGTCTTGGAAATAATGTATTTAACATCTAAAAATTTAAAAAATAAATAACACGTTGGTTTGTTCGGAGTTTGTTGGAGATCCATATCGGCCGGCTTCTTTAAACAGCTGATTTTGAACAATCGGGCTAATATTTAAAAATACAGCGTTGCCACTTTCGATGTTTTATAAGCGACTATCATAAATTGCCGAATTTCCTTCTATAATATTAATTTCCTGTATAATTATAGTCTCGGAAATGGCAACCGCGCTAGTACCAGTTTTCGGAATAAGGAAGCATTTTGAAGTTTGGACTGGTCCATTATTATTCGAAAGGGTAGTTAGTTCCTTTGTGAACATAAGTGTTTCATTTTATCTTTAGTAAAGGGTTAATGACCCATAGAAATTAGCGTTTTATTATTTCTATTGCGAAATGATTAAGTGCTCTTGTTCTATGTGTGTTATTGTAAAGTGTAATTATGCGTTAGTGTTGGGGTTAGTTATAAGCTTATTATGCATTCCCACACTATAATCAGGACACGTGATGAACATAAAGTTTTTCCCATAGAAAAAAGAACTGAAAGTGTCTGTGCCCTGAATTCCTTAATCGCGTCCTGGATTTACTTTCTAAGTAAACTAAATATTTATTTTTATAAGAAACTATAGTTTTACACTTTTAAACAGTTTTTGCAACATTGTGCCTGAACATCTGTTGATTACCCAGCTGGGCAATGTAATATGTTCATATATGAATGTGCCGAGGAGTTGTGTGTGGGTTTAGGGGTGAATTGCCCCACCTTTTAAACGTTCGATTTAGGAGTCACCCATTTAAATATAATACGTCATTTCCATAACACCCTGTATTTGTTAAAAAAAAACTTACTACGTTTTTGTTATTTCGGCACGTGCATTGACGTTTCTTCCTTCGTTGGCCTCTGATATGTTTTTTCCTCCTTATATTTTCGCCCGATGGCATAATATTTTCCAAAATATGATAAACCTCTGAGCTCGACGTATTCTCGAGATCTATATTACCAAAGTCACTCTGAATTCTATCCCTAAAATTAAGATTAAAAAAATTAAAAGTTCGCGTAAATCAGTTTCCGTTTGTGACAGCCCGTTTTCGGTGGGATCGCTTTGACCTAGACAGCTGTAATTTGGCATGGCTAGGTAATTATAACCCAAATACAAACCCGAGAAGGTTTTTTTTAAATTTAAGATGGAGAGAATTTTAAGAAATTTTAAATTTAAAAATAATACTTACCTGTTACGTACCTGACAATAGCTGGTTAACATATGCAATAAACTGCAAGGTTCCTTGCAACATTCATTAACAATTGACCGTCTGCGTCTCCTTGCTAGAAATTATAATACAACATTAAACTTACACGAAGAAAAATAATACTTACACGAAGATACAAATTCTTAAACTTAGTAAAAATGTGATTATTAATTTCAGCTAGATTTTTGTCTTAAGAATACAATTCTTAATAATAGTAAAATAAATACCATCTTATTTAATACAAGATATTTAAAATTTCTTTGATTGATTTCGATTGAAAATAGAAGAAATTACTTAATTCTAAGTAAGTATTGGCAAAAAGAATCTCTTTCCATGCACGTTTACAGATTGCAAGCCACAAAAAAAGTATCGATAGAAACGTACCTTCTTGAGGACTATTAAAAGTAGTACAGTAAGAATGTAAGAACTTCTCCAATTTATTTCCACAATATCTGAATTGCCCTTTTAAGCTGTTTCCATATTTTTGACTATCTGTTCCATAAGACAAGGTCAGCTGACAGAATATTATATCCAGGATAAAAATAGCCGCTAGAATCTGATGTGCCATAGACGTTAGGGGCATTATGGGTAGTCTATGTCTATTCTGTGAAGTAAAATGTCGGAAATTTAATATACAGGGTGGCCCATCGAAAACAGTCCGGCAAGGTTTACGGCTATGAACGTGAAAATTAAAAATAAACCTCGGACCCGTAAACTTGTGTGTTTCAGGGGGACACGTTTCACTATTAATTTCATCCCTGTAACCTCAACCCCCCTAGCGAGGGCGGCTACTGCCCTTGCTTTTTCAAATGGGAATGGGTATGTTGTGATACATCTTTTTAAAGGGCATTAAATTCTCTTTAAAATGGCGCTTTCTTTTGTAAATTTGAGCTACGCGCCGCCGAGAAATTGGGTTTTAAAAAAATGTAATTTTATTGAGTAATACTTACATGTTATCTTATTAAATGTTGAAAATATCCGCCTTTCACCTCCATACAATAGTACAACAACTATTCAAAGTATTCTCGGACATTGTGAAGAATATCTATTCAGAATTCTCTGTACAGTGGTCCGCGAAATTCCCGTTACATCAGACATTTTTCCGGTACTTAATGTTGGATTCATACTAACTTGACCCAGAACAGCTACTTCTACTGCTTCATTTCTTACCGGATTTTCAATGATCCTTTTTTTATTTGCCACTGAACCAGTTTGCCGAAATTTTGCCACTAATTCTAGGATATAACCATGATGTACGTGTCTATTTGGATGTCTATCACTAAACAAAGTTGCCGTTACTCTTGCACATTGATTGTTTATAAAATACAATTCAATAATTTCCACTCTCTCCTCAATAGAATAAACCATTTTTTATGCCACGATCAAATCAAAAGAAAATAATAGCGCAGAAATAACGTACTTATGTAGATCTGGATCAACCACTTTACTGGAGATAAAGTTGAATTGACTGATACTTATTCCTTTAAAAAAAAAATGTTTACGCACAAACCTGTGCAGTGAAATGTTTCAAATTCCGTTGCTCGGAAATGGGAAAAAGATGTATCACAACATACCCATTTCCATTTGAAAAAACAAGGGCAGTAGCCGCCCCCGCTAGGGGGGTTGAGGTTACAGGGATGAAATTAATAGTGAAACGTGTCCCCCTGAAACACACAAGTTTACGGGTCCGAGTTTTTTTTCTAAATTTTCACGTAAACAGCCGTAAACCTTGCTGGACTGTTTTCGATGGGCCACCCTGAATATACTAATGGAGAAGAGATGCGCTTCCTGACGCACTAACTATGTAGTTTTATTTGTAGAAAATGCAATACTAAACCACTCTGATATGTATACATACCTATTTCTTATATAAATTATTAAAACAACTAGTTTTAGACCCTTTTCTGATGGTTTTAAAAAGAACTACTAAAATACCTTAACCAATTTCTAAGAATTTATACTTTCTATCCTTGATTACTATATAAATTTTCTATTAACCCCCTAATAAACCATGTAAGTGCTATATCCGCATAATAAATACAGTAATTTGATACGTATCAAATATTTTGTATTATTTCACTCCCCTATCGTATTTCACGATGTGAAATACCGCTTGTTTCAATCAGTTAAATGTCCACCTAAATACAGGGGGGCAAAGTACAATAGCTCTATTGTTATTTGCAATATTCAAAGGATATGAAAAAATGTTATTGACTACAAGGTAGCACAAAAAGGTGGAAAGGAAAGAAAACGTCATTTTCTACACCGAAACAAGGAGAAAAAAATGTCAGTTCCCTCTAAGTCAGGCTTGTAATAAGCAAAAGTTTTCGCCTATTTGGTTTTGTAGGAAGAAGATTTATGGAGATCTTTATATATAAATATACAGGGTGTCCTACCTTAATGGGCCACTATCGATATAATTATGAGAAACCGTATAAACGAATTTTCTGAAAAGTCGATGGAATACTAAAACGTATGTGTAGAACAGTAAACAAAATCTCAAGATAGTGGCACTTCCGGTTGTACCGGAAGTAGATACTACAATAATTCGCGTGCAGAACACCGTATGACTAAATTGAATCGCTTCTGATATACAACGTGTCCAAGATAAGGAGGGCCAGTACAGGGATCCCGGAAACCGTAAGAGATACGAAGTCGGTTAAATGGAGGTAAAGTTGCGCATTTACGTGCCTAATAATATGCCGTTTAGAAAGTTTTAAAATTCCGAGTAGTTCCGGAAAAAAACGAAATTCTGAAAAATCGTTTTATTGTGTTCCTGGGTTTTTTGAGATCGAATTCTAAAGTAAATTGCACTTTTATATTGCCACTTTTTCCGCTCTATCTTTTGTAATCCGACGAGTCGTCTTCGAAGGGCCATTATAAACTTTCTTGTTTCAAATACGGTCCTGTTTTTCTGATATTGAAATTTGAGTGCTTTTTTCTCCCGAATGCAACGATGTATGACACATTGTGGTTTAATGACGTTTCGAGGTTTTTTGGAACAACATCAGGAAATCTTGGGATACGGTCCTGTATTTCTCCTAATTTTATAAATAATATCTCATAAGAAAGCTCTAATTTTTTTACTTATGTTGGATTACTTCAATAAATAACAAATAATTGAATCATAAACCACAAATAAGTGAACAAGAATCATGCCAAAACAATATTCTTAGGCACGTAAATGCGCAACTTTACCTCCATTTAACCGACTTCCTATCTCTTACGGTTTCCGAGATCCCTTTACTGGCCCTCCTTATCTTGGACACGTGTTACAAATTCGGCCTTCAATTATATAACTTTGCCCCAATTTAACCGAATTCGTTTCTCTTACCGTTCCCAAAATCCCAATTGTGAAGGCCGAATGTGCAACACTCTGTATACAAACAGAGCAAAATGCGTCATTTGAATTAAAACAATATTTTTTGGGTATACTCTAAGCTTGCTTACCTTTAAAAAACAATACCTCTCATCAAACTGTCCAAAGCAATCATTCGATGCATTTTCGTCAGCTAAATATTATTATTTTAGTATTATTTATTATAAATACGCTTTTCTACTGAATAATAACCGTGAACAATGGTCGAATCTAAATTGTCTTTAGGCTCTGTTAGAAAACAAATAACAAATCGAGAGCTAATATTAGTCTTTATAATATTTTTCAAAATATTGATAAAACTTGAATAATATAATTGGACCAAAACGCTGATAAAAATTAAAAATTAAGAAGATGTCAACAAAATACGTATTTAATCAAACGTGTCCCTCAAGTTCTTGTATTATAAATTGAAAATATGTTTAATTAACAATTTCTAATCTAATTAACTATATATAACACATACTTCTGATGTAAACATTATTCCCGACTAACATATTTTGGAAAGAATTTGGAACCATGCAGACAGACAGTGAATATAATATGAAACAATGGGCAAGATCACAGTAGCCAAAATCGAACCCTTACTACACGAGCAAACTGTGTTCGGTCTGATCTCTATTCTTAATTCATACAGCAGTCATTTATTACCGTACATTTGCAACTTTTTCTTTCTAAAAGCCTTAAAGCTGACAGTAGAGTTTCCAAATTCTTCCCTTAGGGATAATATCCTTGACTAAGGTAAGCGCGTAAGGATAACGACGACATATCGCATTTAAATGGCCCATGCCATCTAAATAAGGGATTGAACCGGGTTTACGATGACAGTAAAATGCGTCTTGACTGTCTAATTTTATATATTCTACCTTTATATACTCCTATGCTTTTAATGCTGTTAATCCAAGCAGTTTGCTCGATACTGTCATCTTTCAAAGTTTATTAAAACCTCATACGAATTTTTACGATTCACTTGGTTCACTATAGTCACTAGGATTTCCACCAGCGCCGGCTCCACCTTTATCATAGATAAGCCTCTATTGACGAAGAGAAGCTTACTGACTGTAGACTACGGAGATTCATGTTTGACTTCTTCGATAAGCTCATACCACCATCTTACTATCGTCAACGTATCGCGTAACTTCAGCCAGATAGAAAAGCGTGCTGAATTATGCGAGATAAAATATGTACACTGCGTAATTCTCCTCTTGGTTTTCTTCCTCTACGGTGGTAATGTTTTTATGACTAGTGATGTCACCAGATCCAGTTTTTGACAATGCCGGATACCGGAACCAACGTCAACATTTTACAACAAAACCGGATCCAGTTCCGGTGGCATCAATTGTTATTATAAATTTTAAAAACCTCAAAATTGTTTAATAAATTACTTAATTGATTACGAATAAAATTTTATTAATTATAATTATTACCAATATTATAGGCGCCATACTTGTCAGCCCCATCTAGGTCATTGATACAAAAACAAAAATACGTTTTTCGTCAACACCAAAATAATCCATTCATTGTTTCGTTATCTAAAAATAGACAAACCGTATGGTTTTTTTTTTTGGTTAGATGCATAATTTCAAATCAGTATTTCTGATAAGGCGTATCTAAAAAACGTTGAAATTTAGATTGCTGTCATAAAAATAATGCTTTTATTATCCATAAGATTTTGAGTAAAATAAAATGATGGGACGAAACCATGTCAAGTCATGTCATTGTGGCCACCCCCCGTAATGGTTATTATTACTTTTTGTTGTTTTCATCACAAGGAATTTATTGATTGCATAATTAAATTTATAATAATTAATGATTATTATTTAAATGCGCATAAACAAGACCAGTCACCTTTGCCTTTGTTTGGTTGAATCGAAAGGGCTTCCTCATAAGATAGAACAGTATAAGATTGCGAATATGTCACTAAACTTGACTGTGAAGGAGCCGGGGTGAAGTAAGTATTATAAGATACACCTTAACTAAGAGTTCCACTTGCAGGTTTAATTTCTCATCACCTTACTTCTTTCAAGACAATTTAACCGACGGTTTGCACTATCTTTAAGGTAACAGGGCATTGAAAAACCGGGCCTTGAATTAGGCAATTCATTTTTTTGTTCGATATATATGACGATATCTGGTCCCGAAAGTTTCAAAACTAATCAAGAGCTTCGCAATAGTATCCCGTTTTCATTTAACGAGAAACAATACAAAGGTTATAAGACGGGTTTGTTGGTTTTCTTCCGCCGAAAACCAATCATTATCTTATTATGAGGATTTTTTTTTATGATTAAACACAAGCACTATAGGAAATATCCTTTAGGTCACTCTGGGAGTGGTGCGTGTGCGCAAAAAGCGATTCACGTTGGTTTTGAATCGTTGGAGGTTATATTCGTTGGGACAAACGACCTCGGGAAAGTCGTTCCATAAGGATGAAGTTCTCCAGATGAAAGAATTCTTAAATAATGAAGTTCGAGCAGTACTAAGCTTAACAACATATGGATTGGCGACAGTAGTTCGTGGTGTATTTCTGCTATATCTGTAAAAGAGAGATTGGAAATAAGAGGCCGAATGGGGTTTACTGGGTATAAGCTTATTATGCAGTGCCGCATTATCATCAGGGTACGTGATGATCATAAAGCTTTTACCATAGAAAAAAAAACCTGAAGATGTCTGTGCCCTGGATTACTTGCTAGTGTACTGGCACCTGGATTCACTTCTATTTGGATGCTAGGTAAACTAAATATTATTTTTATAAGAATCTAAAGTGTTTTTTAAACAGTTTGGCAACATTGTCCCTGAGCATCTGTTGATTACCCAGCTGGGCAATGTAATATGTTCATATATGAATGTGCCGAGGAGTTGTGTGTGGGTGAATTACCCCACTTTTTGATTTAACAAAAATATGTAGCCCTTCTCTAGGACACCCCAGGCGTTACCCATTTAAATATAATACGTCATTTCCATAACACCCTGTATATACAATCTACAACCTTCATAATGTTAATCACGTGCATTAGCTGCCTATTTGACATGTACATGATCTCGATTTGAATCGTACTGTACAAGGCGATGATGCACATCCATTTTTTCCCCATTTTGAATGTGTCTTAAAAGTTTCTATAGGATTCTAAAAATAACAAAGCCATTAAAGCCCCGATACTAATTTAAAAGGCAATTTAATGAACGGTCCAGCATAAATATTCATAAATATTAAGAGTCCCTTTAACTACCCACTGTCACTTTTAATCTGGCTTAGGCTAGTTTCTAAACAAATGACATGAACGCTTCAATTTAATTACTAAAATTAATATACAAACACAGACACCCTCGTGTTGCCGCGGACCTATTTCTGGACCTCTCCACGGCGTTCGATTGCCTAAGCCATATTTAATTTGTTAAATAAGTTATCTATATAATAACTTCCTTCGTAAAGTGTTTCCAGAGAAAAATATATCGTTTGCCAACTGATTTGCTACTGTCAGAATGATCAGCGTATTGGTACCGAATTGTGGGTTTGGATTCTTAATATTTGCTCGGTCGGGTTTGTTCGTATCCCACGTGATATCCAATGACTTACCACTAAAATCCATCGAGGGCGATTCGGTTTACCGGTCATGGGGTTCGGAAAACCTTTTTTATATAGATTTAGCCAACACTTCCGTTAATATTAAATTCGCAGTAATATACAGGGTGTAACTAAATAAGTGTAAAACATTTAAGGGGGTGATTCCTCATCGAAAAAAAGATAGGATCTTTCATATAAAGAAACTTCATTGGAGCATCCCTTGTTAAGATACAGCCCCTTAAAGGGGTACATAAAATTTATAAATAAACAAAACTAATTTATTAATAACAAAACATACAACATCTAGAAATCATAGTAAATGTTCAATATGTCTACCTTCAGACATTACGCATGCGTCTAGACGTCGGCGCATTGAGCAACGGATTCGCGCGTTTTATGGCGATATGTATCTTGTTCGTAAAATATTTTTTTGCTGCGAACTGGTTTAGTTTGGGCAAAAAATTCAAGATACATTTTTTGTTTAGAATGAAACAGGCTATCGGAAATAAATTTTTAGATGGTAAACAAATAATAAGACAAAAACTTACATTGGAAATAAATTTTAGGGGTTGCGTTTTCCACCCCTTACAACCATGGGGTAAACAAAATAAATTACTGGCTAAGTGTCTTTTTGGTAGTAGAAAATATCAGGTTAATTTCAATATTGTAACTTTTTTAGTGCTTTTGAAAAAAATTGTTAAACACATTTTATGTACCCCCTTTAAGGGGCTGTATCTTAACAAGGGATGCTCCAATGAAGTTTCTTTATATGAAAGATCCTATCTTTTTTTCGATGAGGAATCACCCCCTTAAATGTTTTACACTTATTTAGTTACATCCTGTATATTTGCCACAGAAAAGAATGCCAATTTAAAATGCGCAGCGCAACAAAGGAACAACAAAGGGAAGTCCTGTAAATATATACATAGTACTTGACCTATTTAGCTGAAAACCCAAAACATAATAAGTCCCTACAATAGGAAACCTTAGCAGACGAACCACCTCAATAATTTACTCGATTTAAAATGTTTTCAAATTTATTGTGTGGCAGAGAAAGGGCCTGTAAAAAATAGAAAATTAGAAAGAAACAGACACAAAATACAGAAAGTGGTAATATCAATATGAAGACGAAGTAAAATGCATTGATGGGAGCCAGTAGTCGGATCGGAGACCACGAACTGGCCAAGAACCTCTATAGCTCAGAACATCGAAGACCTTCTTGCGATTTGGCTCTCTTTTACGGATATTTCCATGGCAAATGGTCGAGTGACATTGATTGATTAAGTACACCTAGAGCAACTACTACTCGACTACCTAGAACGTCCATCCGTATATGATTCAGTATTAGTACTCCTCGAATTTCATTGTTTAATAATTCCTTTATCTGGAGGACGTCATCTTTATGGAACGACCTTTCTGAGGTCCTGTTTCCCAACGAAATTAACCTCCAACGCTTTATTCGCACAGGCACCACTCTCAAAGTACTCTAAAAAGGATTTTTTCCCTGTATTGCTGCATTGTGCCGGAGAATATTTATCTAGTCGCTCTCGTACTTATGCAAGACGACCAATAAATTTTCCAATTTTTCTTAAACCCATCATTGACACAGTTTCCATTTAACTGGAATTTTCCATCTCAACGCTTGCGCCAGATAACAGAAACTGGGGAAAAACGGAAAAGCGTCTTTCGGTGAAACTTTCATCAGTGTTTCGCGCGATTTTGAATGAACCAGAAACATACGACTGCGGCGAGTTTTCTTGCGATAATCACGTGCTAGCTACGTAAGGAGAACTATTTGGATCTTGTTGGTGACTTATCTGCCTTTATATACGAAAATTACCAAAAATTACTCCGGAATTTAAATTAAAGGATTTTTAAAAACCTTTTGATATAAAATTTAATTTGTAATTGATTTTTTTGAATCTAAGCTAAGAACTAGTCGTCAACCGCATAAAAACTATTTGCTTGTTGCCGGGTAAGTTTGTCGTTATTTTTATTTACTAACTTACTAAGGGTGTATTTAAATAAAACATTTTTTTTCATTTTGGTTCAATACTAATTTTAAATTGGTTACATTATTATTGTGTAGCGAGAAATTTTTGTATTTTTTTTACTTTTAAAAACGTTTGTACAAAACTTTTTCTCTGAATGATTTTCTCGTCGTCGGCCTGAGAATGACATTCCCGAGGGGCCATATAGCTTAACCTGGGATCCGAACCAGCCGCCAGAGACGCCGAATGAATAATTAAAGCCGTAAGAAAACATAAAATTTATGGCCAAAATACATACCTTTAGTCTTTCAAAATTATGCAAAATGGCATAAAAATTATCGAATTTCTTTTTCTTTTTTTTTTTATGATCAAACACAAGCACTATAGGAAAAATCCTTTAGGGCACTCTGGGAGTGGTGCGTGTGCGCAACAAGCGATTCACATTGGTTTTGAATCATTGGAGGTTATATTCATTGGGAAAAACGACCTCGGGAAGGTCGTTCCACAAGGATGAAGTCCTCCAGATGAAAGAGTTCTTAAATAATGAAGTTCGAGAAGTACTAAGCTTAACCACATATGGATGGGCGGCAGTGGTTCGTCGTGTATTTCTGCTATTCGTCGCTCTGGGCGGAATTAAGAAGGCAAGGTCAGCCGAGCACCTTCCATGAAAATATCTATAAAAGAGAGTCAAATCCCCAACTTGTCTTCGATGTTCAAGGCTGTCGAGGTTCTTCGTCAGCTCGTAGTCTCCGATCAGACGAATAGCCCTCCTTTCGATGGAATCCAGTAGCCGAAGAGTATGTTTTGGTGCTCCAGAGAGCTCTATGAGAGCAGTATTCTAATGGTGGAATCTTAGGAGTACTAAGCTGAACCACATATGGATGGGCGGCAGTGGTTCGTCGTGTATTTCTGCTATTCGTCGCTCTGGGCGGAATTAAGAAGGCAAGGTCAGCCGAGCACCTTCCATGAAAATATCTGTAAAAGAGAGTCAAATCCCCAACTTGTCTTCGATGTTCTAGGCTGTCGAGGTTCTTCGCCAGCTCGTGGTGTCCGATCAGACGAATAGCCCTCCTTTCGATGGAATCCAGTAGTCGAAGAGTATGTTTTGGTGCAGAGCTCCAGACATGAGAGCAGTGTTCTAGTGACGGTGGAATCTGGGCTTTGTATAGTGTCAAAAGTTGTTGAGGTGTGTACAGCTTCCTGGTTCGGAAGAGTACCCAATCTTCTGAGAAGCTCGTAGCTTGGTTCGTTCAATAAGTTACATTTTTTATTTCATTAACGTTAACATATTTGTGGAACCACAATTTTGGTTTTACAAACACACTTGCGCCCATAAAAAATTCGTACTGTATATTTGTGCTTATATTTTTTAGCTGCCATCAAATTAAAATGTAAAAATCCAATTATTTTTGTATACATACGAACATGAATTTCTCGATTGATTTATCTAATTTTACGATCGGCCTGCGAACTTTCCAACTTTGATCTTTACGGCTCCATTGTCTGGCTAGGATTTATTTGAAAGTGCCGAAAATCGCGGCAATAGCTTCGTTATGCAACTGGATCGCATATGTTTAACTTCGTAATTGCCAGATACCGTTTTCTGGTACTGGATCACCCGTCTCGATGATATAAAATTCGGACTTGGACTTGGTCACAAGAAATTTTCCATTGCATTTTGGTAAATGCAAGGATATATTATTTAACGACGTAATTCCTTCTAGTTTTGATCTACCTTGTACCATATCTGTTAAACCCTATCGTTACGTTGCATAGTTGTCATTAAAAATTACATAAAGATGACCGCAATTGCTAAAATCGTAAATCTGCGGTAAGAAGTAATTTAAGAACTAATAAATTGTGTTTTATGGTCAATTTCTGTTCTGTTGTATTTTTTAAGGGTTGGGTAAGTCGGAAAAGCTAAGATGAAGCCCCCGCTGTATCGAGTATATCTCTTTGAAATAAACGTCAGCTAAAAAGTTTAAAAAACCAACAACACTTTGGATCCATCCTGAAAGACTATATTTCATCGCATGATTATATTTAACGAAATATGGCAAATTGCAGGTCTATCGGATAGTAACCAACGTGGAGAAAGACACACTCTGTTTACTGTGCACTTATGAATATTAACACGAGCACGTTGTATGTATCAACACATTCTAATCAGCGTAATCAACGCATTGCATGAGTGCATATTCGTTTCGAAGCAGTATAAATAGAGTGATGCTGTGATTAAGAAATGTTCTTAATTCAAATCTGTTCAAAGTACAGATTCAACTCTAAACCCGAACAATTTCGGGAAATATAATACGAAAATATAAATTTCTGCACCCGAATTCGAAACGAGCAAAATCTTGATACGCCATCTTGTTATTTTATAGAGAATCGAAAATAGAGAACCTAAACTTGCTCTGAAAAATTCGTTGCTAAAAATAGCATTAAAAGCTTGCCGGGATCATTTGTTTGTTAAAATTACCAAAATCAGTTGCTAGGAAGTACAAAAATAGACCGTACAAATATTTAATTATTGAATCACTTACTGTATAAAGATGTTTATAGGAAAGCTATTTGCATTAAGTACCTAGCAACTTTATGAGTCGATAAATTCATAGGAAGTAACTACATTACTTCTTATTTAACACGGAAAAGTATACAGTAAAGTAAGGAATAAATTCATTATCTCGCAAACTACAATTTTTTTTAAAAATCGCTCGGACCCTTCGATTTTGTTTTTCGAACGCGCATATTCTGACATAAAATGTAGATATACAGGGTATTGCAAATAAGAGTGACACAAAATTTTTTTTTCTTAAATAGAACCCACTGTATATTATTGCATGTACGGATTCTTCGGAAAATCCTAAACATTTTTCATGTAGCATGTGCTATACCTTAGCCCAAGCGTTTTGGAGTTATTCTCATTCAAAATTTGAAAATCAGATATTTCGCAATCAATCAAGACTTGCATTGATTCATGCACGCTGAGGAAAACCTGTAGTCAGCATGCGTGAAGCGCAAGAAAAGTCAAGTACGCTTTGGAGTTATGATGCAAGAACCAAAAGAATTAATGTCAATAGTTACTGTTATTGTCAGTTTTATGTGTATTTTCCTAACGTTTTACTAGTTTTCAAAAGACTCATTTCGTTTTTTCATAACTAAATTAAATTAAAATGCGGCTCACTGAGAAACAGCGCATAGAGGTTTTGATGATGATGGGCTACGGTGATAGGGTTAGAACACAGCAAGAAACTTGTGAGTTATTTAATCAAAAATACCCCAATCGTCCGCCAATATCACAATCAACAGTAAGCAAAATTGAGTACAAGTTTAGGCAATTCGGTCAAGAGATGTCCCTAGATTTGGTCGTCCTCAAGTTGATGAAAATCAACAATTAGAAGTCTTACTGGCAGTTCAAGATAACCAGCATGTGGTGTCTAGGCAGGTAGCAAGTGACGTGGATATTGGAAAAACAACAGTTCTTAAAATACTGCATACATACATATTTGGACGATACTTTTCCAAACAGGTGGATTGGAAGAGGTGGTTTTATTGAGTGGCCGCCAAGGTCACCCGATTTAACACCACTCGACTCTTTTTTATGGGGATACCTTAAGGGAAAAGTATTCAAAAGCCAGCCTGCAAATTTAGATGATTTAAAAGCATCCGGTAAGAAATTCGGCAAATTACACCCTAAATGGTTCGAAATGTTCAGCTAGAATTTGTAGATCGGTTAGGCTATTGTCAGTTGACCAACGGAAGACACTTCGAACATTTTACTTTAGAAAAATTATTTTTAAGTTCACCTAACTGTTTTTTCGATAAATAAGACATTTTTAAAATAATTTTATTCTTTGTTTTCTACATGACTTTTTCCACTTTTCAAATTTTGAATGAGAATAACTCCAAAACGCTTGGGCTAAGGTATAGCACATGCTACATGAAAAATGTTTAGGATTTTCCGAAGAATCCGTACATGCAATAATATACAGTGAGTTCTATGTAAGAAAAATTTTTTTTTGTGTCACTCTTATTTGCAACACCCTGTATATCTACATTTTATGTCAGAATATGCGCGTTCGAAAAACAAAATCGAAGGGTCCGAGCGATTTTTTAAAAAAATTGTAGTTTGCGAGATAATAAACTTATTCCTTACTTTACGTCCTGTATGTATTAAAATATAAAGCTCGAACTTCCAAATAAAATTATTTAATGAAAAACGTAATTTCTTAATTTAAAAAACTCTACAGTAATATGAAATGTCTGTTATTTTAACGTGGTTGTGTCTTAATTGATCTACATAATCTCGAATTGAATCATACTGCTACAGCTAATAATAATGTTGATTCTTTCCCTGGTTCAACTGTATAGACATGCATGTTTACCAGCACCAGAAACCTTAATTCGAGAGATTTCTTCCTGGCTATGGGACTTACAATCCCCTAAAGCCATGCATGTTAAAAATACAAAATCATTGCGGTAATTTAAGGAAGCGAGTCCCTGTTAAACCATCTTTCAAGAAAATCAAACGACCACATTACTCCCAGACGTTCTATCAGTAACCGATGGGGATCTTCTGATATCTTTTTACATTACACTGTCAGTTTCAGCCGCAATTTATGTAAAACATTTTTTACACGGGTTGAAAAAGTAATGGCTATAAACGAAGACATATTTCTCCAGTTAACTTCTAATTAGCGTCCTTCTGCCTTTTTCCTTGTTTCTTTGGGTCGAGAAAAATTATGCTTTCAAACATAATTTATCTAAAAGTAAATGGTATACTTGTAATGCTTGCTTGCATTTATTACTCACTGGGTACTATAAGTCACTTCGAAACAATTTCATTACTCATAGTTCCCTAAACCAATCAGACACTCGTTCTCATATAATTCGACTACCTAGCCTCTTGTCTAGAAATATCATTAAATTTTAAATTATAATACATATTTGAATTGATATAATTAAATATTTTTTTTTTATGATCAATATAGAAAAAATCCTTTAGGGCACTCTGGGAGTGGTGCGTGTGCGTAAAAAGCGATTCACGTTGGTTTTGAATCGTTGGAGATTATATTCGTTGGTTCGCCGTGTATTTCTGCAATTCGCCGCTCTGGGCGGAATTAAGAGGGCAAGGTCAGCCGAGCACTTTCCATGAAAATATCTGTAAAAGAGAGTCAAATCCCCAACCTTCGATGTTCTAGGCTGTCGAAGTTCTTCGTCAGCTCTTGGTGTCCGATCAGACGAATAGCCCTCCTTTCGATGGAATCCAATGGCCGAAGAGTATGTTTGGGTGCAGAGCTCCAGACATGAGAGCAGTACTACTCTAGTGATGGTCGAATCTGGGCTTTGTATAGTGTCAGAAGTTGTTGAGGTGTGTACAACTTTCTGGCTCGGAATAGTACGCCAAGTTTCTGAGAAGCTTTCTTGGCCATTGCCACAACGTGGTTAGGTCAAGACATATTTCCTCCCAGATTGACGCACAATTAAAAAATTAATAGATGAAGCCAGTGGGATTGCGTGTCCGTCCATGACTATATCCGGTTCTGTAATGTTAACCTTTTTAAAGAAAACTGCTGCCTGGGTTTTTTAGCGTTAAATTCGACTTAATTACTGTCACCCCAAGCCAAAATTACTTCCAGGTCTTTGTTGAGGCGTGATACTTCATGCTGTCTGAAGATGTTCGTCGGCAGCCGATGTTTGTGCATTCAAAGAGAAAGATGAGATAAGTCAGCAAAACTAAATATCGGATTTTTCGTTCTCACTAGAAGGTCGTTAATGTAGAGTAGGCAGAGAGTGGGAGACAATATGGACCTTCGAGGAACACCGGCATTGATGGTGAAGGTGTCTGAGAGAAATCCGTCAATCGCCACTTGCAGAGAGCGGTCCTTAAGAAAGCTAGACAACCATGCACAGAATCGACTGGGCATACCATAGGATCGCAGTTTACTTAGAAGTCCCTCATGCCAAACACAATCAAAGGCTTTAGAAATATCCAGTGGAACAGCCCGAGACTCCCCATGCTGTTCGATTGCGTTGTTCCAAAGATGGGTGACATAGGCTAGAAGATCTCCAGTTGATCTGGACTTCCGAAAACCATATTGATGATCGCTGATAATGCTGAAGCCTTACGGGTACTTAAAAGATCTTGATATGTACAATGCAACTACTTCGCCCAGCCGATGTAAGGCGTCAATAGGTCATTGGCATTTGACCTAGTGACGTACGTGGCTATTACTATTCCATATGTTTTTCGGGTTGTTTAAAACATAGTCCGTCGTAAATGTTCTTCAATTAATTGTACGAAAAGGTATTACAGAATGGAAAAGTGTTTAAATTATTTTATTTTGTCTAAAGAGTTTAAGGTGTACATATGACAACACCGGCCAGAATTCCTTGATTGCTTACATGTATCGCAGTGCCACACAGGTGTTTTTCTGGTTTGACGTCAGGTCACTTTTACCGCTGAATGAATCGAAAGCGCCATTGATGGCTATTTTTCTTCAATTTGTGTTTATCTCAGGAATTGCCGGTTTTAATATAATGCGTCATTTCCATAACACCCTGTATATAGTACAGGTGATAAAGCACATTCATTCTTCCCAGGTTCAAGTGTATTGTGAAACCAATTTATTAAATTCTAAAATCATACCCCTATAAATCAAAACCTTTTTAAGAGAGACGATCATTTATTTTTTATGTAAGAATAAATTTCGGAGAAACTTTTCTTTTCTACTCGCTATTCTTATTTACAGCCTGCTGATAATCCCCCATTAATAAACTTTGTTCAAAAGTTTAATTATTTAACGAAACTTTACGGGGGACCAGAATTTTAAATGAAGTACGTTGCCCGTTAGAGAAAAATAAAGCTTTCGGCATAATTTAATTGTATAATTTAAGTTACTGTGTTTGAATGTAATTGTTTTTCTGATATTGCATGGAAATTAGCAAGTTTTAGGTTCACATGCGAATAATATTTGCAAATGTAAATCACTCATTTCGTTATTTCTGTCACGTTCGGACAACAGAATGAAATATAATATTTTGTTTTCGAATTACGGTAAGTATTTGTTGGATTAGTAGTGTCCTATTTAATAACAAAGTTTCGTTTCATATACAACGTGTCCAAGATAGGGAGGGCCAGTACAGGGATCTCGGAAACCGTAAGAGATACGAAGTTGGTTATATGGAGGTAAAGTTGCGCGTTTACGTGCCTAATAATATGCCTTTTAGAAAGTTTTAAAATTTCGAGTAGTTCCGGAGATATCCGGAAAAAAACGAAATTCTGAAAAATCGTTTTATTGTTTTCCTGGGTTTTTTTGAGATCGAATTCTAAAGTAAATTGCACTTTTACATTGCCACTTTTTCCGCTCCATCTAACAGCGTTAATTGTTTTGTAATCCGACGAGTCGTCTTCGAAGGGCCATTATCAACTTTCCTTTTTTAAATACAGTCTTGTTTTCCTGATATTGATATTTGAGAGCTTTTTTTCTTCCGAATGCAACTATGTATGACACATTGTGGCTTAACGACGTTTCGAGGGTTTTTTTAACAACATCAGGAAATTTTACGATACGGTGCTGTATTGGTCCTAATTTTATAAATAATATCCCATAAGTACGCTGACAGAAGTTTGAAATAATGTTTCTGTATTTTGTTCACTTATTTGTGGTTTATTATTAAATTATTTGTTATTTATTGAACTAGCCCAACATAAGTAAAAATTTAGAACTTACTTATGAGATATTATTTATAAAATTAGTAGAAATACAGGACCGTATCCCAAAATTTCCTGATGTTGTTCAAACAACCCTCGAATCGTCATTAAACCACAATGTGTCATACATCGTTGCATTCGGAAGAAAAAAGCTCTCAAATTCCAATATTAGGAAAACAGGACCGTATTTAAAAAAAAGAAAGTTTATAATGGCCCTTCGAAGACGACTCGTCGGATTACAAAACAATTAACGCTGTTAGATAGAGCGGAAAAAGTGGCAATGTAAAAGTGCAATTTACTTTAGAATTCGATCTCAAAAAAACCCAGGAAAACAATAAAACAATTTTTTAGAATTTCGTTTTTTCCGGATATCTCCGGAACTACTAAGAATTTAAAAACTAAATCGAGGAAATCCGCAACTTTACTTCCATTTAACCGACTTCGTATCTCTTACGGTTTCCGAGATCCCTGTACTGGCCCTGATTATCTTGGACACGTTGTATTACAAGCCTGTTAAGATTATAATGATTTTTTCTTCTAAAGATGTTCGACGTGTACATATGACAACATCGGAAAACATTCACTGTGACGGTCTATTGAGACTTGACGCGACAATTGATTGTGTCCATCTCTGACCAGTGCCTTCCACGTCGTTTTTCGGGTTTGACATACAGTGGCTTATCTTGTTTATTAATTCAAAGCGCCATTTTTATAGTTATTTGTTTAAAATAAATATATCGAATAAACACATAAAATCGCCATCTGGTCAAGAAAACCACGAACACAAGGTTTTTTTTATCTATTTATGCTGAGCATTTGCACCTAGTCAATGAAGGGTTTTTGCCAAGATGCTAATCAATCCTTACAAGCAAATTTATCGAAACAGCTATCTCCTGCAACGTAATTTTAGGTTCAGTTCAAATAAAATTGTATTCCGTTGAATACAAAGTATGTATTATCCTAAAAAAAAACACGTTTCGAGATAAATGTATTCTTCTTTCCGTTGCTGTATTACTTTATGGGATTTTTGAAAATAACACGGGCTTTGTTGCCTCGTTGGGCAACCACAAGGGCTTTCAGATAAATGTCATAAAGGGATTTCTTATCGTTTATAATTAATTTACCCGATGCCACGAAAATCCTTCTAAGCGAGAATAGAATTCCTGATATGTTTTATCCCTGCGAACATTTTATCCGGTAGGGTCAAAGTTGCTGGTGCTTTTCGGATAACGGAATATTATATTCCGAAACAGTTGTTTTGTCGTACTTTATCGATTTCGCGAATTTAGGGAACGAAATTCCCTTATTTCATTTTCCAAAATATAATACATAACTAGTGCTGAAAATGGTATAATAAATAGCTTTCACATAGGTAATGTACACAATTTTTCCAACAAACAACATTGAAATTATTATTGAAACAAATATAATTTATGTAAATGATGTTTACTTACCCTGTATGGATATTCTACCCTTGATAGTTGTAAAATTCGAAAATAAATCGGCACTTACCCCATTTCTACTTTACTCAAGCAGTTATTATGTTTAATAGCCTGCCTAGCAACTATCGACCAGTCGCATTGCTTTCAGTTATATCAAAAGTAATGGAGAAAGCTATACACCGACATTGTCTAAAGTACCTGGAAGGCTTCAACATTATCAGCGATCATCAATATGGTATATGGTTGTCGGAAGTTCAGATCAACTGGAGATCTTCTCGCCTATGTCACCCATCTTTGGAACAACGCAATCAAATATTATGGGGAGTCTCGGGCTGTTGCACTGGATATTTCTAAAGCCTTTGGTCGTGTTTGGCATGAGTGACTTCTAAGTAAACTGCGATCCTATGGTATGTCCAGTCCAGTCCAGATTGTGTGCATGATTGTCTAGCTTTCTTAAGGACCGCTCTCTGCAAGTGGCGATTGACGGATTTCTCACAGACACCTTCACCATCAATGCCGGTGTTCCTCAAGGGTCCATATTGTCTCCCACTCTCTTCTTACTCTACATTAATTACCTTCTAATGAAAACGAAAAATCCGATATTTAGTTTTGCTGACGATAGCACACTTATCTCATCTTTCTCTTTGAATGCGCAAACATCGGCTGCCGCCGCACATCTTCGAAGACAGCATGAAGTATCACGCCTCAACAAAGATCTGGAAGAAATTTTGGCTTGGGGTGACAGTAACCAAGTCGAATTTAACGCCCGCTTATCTTCATTCTCTTAGGTGGTCGCAGAAGAAGTTATTTTAGAATTGCAAATTCTTTTCTTTTTGACGTTAGCTTCCCAGCATAGCTTCGCATCTAGCGTAAATCCAACGTACTTTGCTATACTCGCATATGGAATGCGTCAAAAGCGTAACAAAGGTTTTCTTGCAAATTTGAAAATGAAATTATAAAGTACCTTTTAAAATGAAAACTTTTAAGCCTCGAATTAAAGAGCCTTTCCGGAATATTTAAAATTTAGTCATGCAAAATGTGCTTGTGTTCTTGAAATCCGGAAACGTGCCGAATTGAATATATTTTGCAATGGATTTCGTGAGAGCTTATGTCACAAAATTATGTCCTATACTGAAATTTCAATATAAAACGCATTTCAGCTTTTGTAGGAGCACAAAAATAGTAAAGTACGCTTCTAGTTTTCTACGTTTATAAAATATTTTCGATGGTGAGGTGTTGCCGGATAATACCGAAAGTGGTAGCAACTTCGGAATTTTAAATGAATTACCCTATATATTATATTTTTTGGAATCTCTATCTTTAAGAGTTTTTGAATTATAAATAATTTTGTGATTTTTTAACTCCGTATCGGGACCTGAAAAGAAAATCGTATCTCTTTAGCGGCTACAACTAGAAAGCTGAAACTTTGACAATAGTTTCACAAGACCATGGAGATTTTTTAATTTTGAACAGTATTTAATTCGATTTATACAGGGCGTCTCCATAACAATATTTCTGAGGGAGATGAATTATTGTAAAATCTTCATTTTTTTAAATGGGATTTGATATGTTTTGCTAATGGAGGATCGAATTTTCTATCTTATGATATTAAGTGTTCCTATACCTATCTTCAGTATTTTCGGACTTATAGCGAAATTTAAAAATCATCTTATAAAATATATTTTTTGGTAGTTGCTGTGGATTCATAGAAACAAAATAATGAAAAATCCATGTGACGTTATGTCTGTGTTGTTGTGAAAAAAATGGTTAACCAATAAGGAATTTATTAATAAATAAGTAAACAAAATGAAAATTACGCAACAACACCAATAAAATAACTAATAACTAAATTGTTGGTTGTTAAACATTCATGAATTGTTGTGATAACATGTTCATTTGTCATTTTTCATTTCATTTCTGCCCCTTCTAGAGACCCCAGAGCTGTTCTTACTCGATTTTCTAAATCTTCCCTTGTGGTGATGGGTGTCTTGTATACTATTTCTTTAATCCTACCCCATAGATATAAATCTAGGGGGGTAAGATCCGGAGACCTTGGGGCCATTTCGATAGACCGAAACGTCCAATTAACTTTTTTAGAGTCATAGGAGCTGCATCAGGATGCAGTTCATTAAATTTTCTGCAAGTTCTAGATAAAACTCTACCACACTCCCTATGAATATAAAATAAACTTAAAATATCTAAGCTCGAATAATGTGAATTAGCCATTTTTATTATAGTAACTCAGACATAATGTCAAGTCGATTTTTCATTATTTTGTTTCTATGAATCCATTCCACACTATCAAAAAATATATATTTATAAGATAAATTTTAAAGTCCGAAAATACTGAAGATAGGTATAGGAACACTTTATATCATTAGATAGAAAATTCGGTCCTCCATTAGCAAAACATATCAAATACAGGGTGTCCCATTTAAAAAAAAGAAGATTTTTATAATAATTCATCTGCCTCAGAAATATTGTTATGGAGACGCCCTGTATGAAACTAATTAAATGCTGTTCAAAATTATAAAATTGCGATGGTCTTGTGAAACTATTGTCAAATTTTCAGCTTTCTAGCTGTAAGCGCTAAAAAGATACGATTTTTTTTCAGGTCCCGATACGGCGTTAAAAAATCACAAAATTATTTATAATTCAAAAACTCTTAAAGATATGATATTATACAGAAAACTCTTCTAGATTTTTACCTAGATTCCAAAAAAAATATAATATATAGGGTAATTCATTTAAAATTCCGAAGTTGCTACCACTTTCGGTATGATCCGGCATCACCGCACCATCCAAAATATTTTATAAACGTAGAAAACCATCTCTTATAGCCACAGCGAAATTTTCAAAATAAAATCGCATTTAGTTCTCGAGATACTTCTAATAGGCCACTTTACTTGGGGCACCCTGTATATTTGTCCATCAGGGTGTGGAAAATGAAACAGAACTTATTGTACAACATATTTATTTTAAGAAGCAAAAATTAACAAGTAATTAAACTAAAATTAAAACTACGTATTATTTTTGCGAAATAGTGCGCCAATGTACAAAATTTACTATTCCACACGTTCGTAGGAAATGTATGTATTATTTTATATTTTTGTACTTTCATCATAAATGTCTAAAAACTTATTTAATTTTTATATATTTTTTTCATACTAAATCTTTTGTTTTTCTCTTCGAACTGCGCAAAAAATAATGGTATTTTTCTGTTGATATTTTGAATAACAAGCACGTATATAGACTATGTCTCAGCCGAATTCATTATTTTTGTTTTCACTTTGGAGTATTTGGAATATAGTAATACATTTAGGCGAGGAACTGAGAAATTACTAGAACATGGAGGACCAGGGTAATATGACGGTAATGATCCGATATTGTTATTGGTCGTTATTTAAATGGACAATCCTGTATTTTCAATTACACTATTTATCTAACTGTTCAGTACACACATGTATTAGTATTTATTATATTATACCAGAAAGATAATGATACCCTGTATAAAAAATGTCTAATATTTCATTAAGAAGATAGGCTTCTTTTATAGGAGTACTAATATATCAAACAATCCTGTATATATGTTCCTGTATATATTTATAGGGTATCTCCGTAATTGTTAGTGCTATCAATAAACTAATGTAGGTGTCATTGCTCTTTTTGGGTCAAACTTAAAATGGCGAAATCAAAATTTGAAAATTTTCGCTCGCTAAGAGATACGGGGGAAAATCAAAAAATTGACATTTTTTCAAAATTACCCTATATTCTCTTAGTTAAAAGAGATACAGAAAAATGTTTTATACAGCAGTCACTTTATAATGATTGTTGAATAATCTGCCGTTTTCAGAATAAGTATACGGGATCAGGTAAAAAATTATCGGCATAACCTCATTTTTCTAAATAGAACACCCTGTATATTTTAATCTAAAAAGATACTATTTTAAATTCTCCGTTCAAATATATATAACACACCATGGATGATATTGGTTTCTTAGGCGATTTATTTAAACTTTATGACTTTGAAACGAAATAAAAGATTCAGATTAAGGTCAAAAATAACGGGAATCATCGCAAATGTTCGGAATATGTCCTTAAATGGTTACCGTCTTTCCGGATAGCGAGCAGAATATACATTTTGCGCCATTTCTTCGTTTTTTCCACTTTCAATATAAACTGATATCATATCAAATTTTTCAAAATGTTGATAGGCCATTTTCGCAAATGAATATGTAAAAATGAAATTGACGTTAAATGTTGATAGTCAACATAGTTGTTGCTAGGATATTAGCTTTTTTTTCATGGTCTACTGTGGTGTAAAGTAATAAAGGTTAATAATCACCTTATTTGAAAGGAGAATTTAAAATAGTATATTTTTAGACTAAAATACACAGTATGTTCCATTTAATAAAATTAGGTTAGGTCCGATAACTTTCTTATCTGACCCCGTATACTTATTCTGAAAACGGCAGCTATTCAACAATCAATATAAAGAAACTACTGTATAAAATTTTTTATCTCTATTAACTAAGAAAATATAGGATAATTTAGATATTGTCAATTTTTTGATTTTTCCCCGTATCTCTTAAGCGAGTGAAAATTTTCTAATTTTGATTTTACCATTTTAAGTTTGACCCAAAAGGAGCGCATGACACTGATTGATAGCACTAATAATTACTGAGATACCCTATAAAAGTGTCGAAAATGTACCCTGTACATACAAAAGGGACTGATAATAATCAGGGTTGTTAGGGTTGCAGAAAAATTGAATTTACATTGTTATATATGTAATAAATGTAATTATTATTGTTCTGATTGGCTGAAAGTGTCAAAATTACTAAATAACCTTAACTTTATTATTATATATTTCATGTTGAAAGTTGGAAATTCGAGTGGAAAAGTAGAAAATAGCAGTTATTGGTTATTGTTCTTCTGTTGCTTTTTGCTTTACGATTTGATCTAAATAAAAATATTCTAAAAATTGAAGGTGAAAGTAGTAAATATAGCAAATGCAGCACATTTACTTCGGTAGTAAATTACGTAGTAAATATTACATTAACCATTTTAACAACCCTGCTGATTAATTAACATAACATGCAATTCGTGCTAAAAAAAACTTATCGTGCCTCCCAAAAGTTTATCTTTTAAAATTAAACGATCTGAGATTGCTTCCTGATTAGTATTAATTATTAATTATCTATCTCGATATGGAATAATTTTAAAGCTTTGTAGGGATCCGATATCAGCGCTCGCTGGTAGCTCCAATAAACTAGTTGCTTTGTGTGGTTCAAATTCAACTTCACACTGTTCAAACGGCATTGTATTATAAAGGACCTATAAAGGACCGTTTAAAATTGTAATTATCATGGCAGGGGATATTGTATATTGATAGAATTTAAGGTGTATGGCCTTGGAAACGCTGAGGAATATTACAACAAATGTAAGTAATGTTCTCCAGTGAGGCATTTTTCAAAATGCAGTATCCAAGAGGAAAAGTAGCCACTAGAAAATATATTATTTCAAAATAAAAAAAAAAGTATATTTTTCCGTATACAGGGTGTTCCTTAATTTTATAAAGAAGAGTTTATATGAATATATGTCCGCAACGGCTTAATTTTTTTGCTACATGGTGTTGAATATTTATTTTTTAAACGGTTATTTTTTAATATCTCCGAAAGTACTTTAGATATTATTTTCAATTTTGGTATATGTTAATAGGATGTAGAACCACATATTTTAGTTAGAAAAGATATTCAATTGTTCCACCAGTGGCGTCCCTGCAAGCATGTCCTCTGATATTTTTTACAAAAAAGAGGGTACGCCAATGACATTTTTCCATGTGGATATTTTTTCTGATTAGCCTGGTCAATTCTACATGAAAATTGTTTCTTGAGTTTTTGCTCGTCAGACGTCTTGATTAAAACTACTAAATTCATATTGAAACTCATTATTATTATTAACATTGATAAAATAATTAATGGTAAATTTTGTTCCATCAAAATTGTTGGAAATGACCACTTTCCTGCTTCCGCCCGTCTTCGCATCGAATTGTCCACTCCAACAATTTTTATGAAACAAAAATCATCATTAATTATTTTATCAATGTTAATAATAATGAGTTTCAATATGATTCTAGCGGCTTTAATCAAGAACGGTGCGCCTGACAGGAAAAACTCAAGAGACCGTTTTCATATAGAATTGACCAGGCTAATTAGAAAAATATCCACACGGAAAAATATCAGTGGCGTACCATCTTTTTTGTAAAAAATATCAGACGACATGTTTGCAGGGACGCTACTGGTGGAAGAATTGAATAACTTTTCTAACTAAAATTTGTGGTTCTATATTCTATCAACACATACCAAAATTGAAAATAATATCTAAAGTACTTTCGGAGATATTAAAAAATAACCATTTAAAAAATAAAAATTCAATACCCTGTAGCAAAGAATTTAAGCCGTTGCGGACATATGTACATATGAACTTTTCTTTATAAAATGACCTAAGGAATCACACCCCGAAATATTAGCGCGTCATTAAGGAACACCCTGTATAAACGAGAATTTTATTGATACGAAAGAATTATTTAGTGTGTTGCCTATAAAATTGTTTATCCCTAGATACCGATTGGTAATTATGTAGTTGTTAGACGCTATTTTTATAGACAAGAGTTAAGTAATTATTTTATTAATAACACCAACGCTTTTTGCAATATTAATAAACTCGATATTGGTTATCTCGTTATATATCCTAAAATAGAAAAGATATTAGCTTTTTAAGAGTCTTATTTCGCACGTGTAACAATATTTTTAATAAATTAATAAGTTACAATGCGACAAGTTTTCAAGGCTTCGTCTCGACAAAGGATCATTGTGTAAAATATTTTCGGTGCAAATTACTTTGTACTTTTAGAATTACCAGACCGGAATATCTTAATTTTTGAACGACTTTCTGAGGGCAAAATGGGTTCGCATCGCATCCCTTTTTTGTCAATTAACTTTTTTTGAAGATTCGTACGCTATAAATAAATCTAGAGAAGGCGTGCGAATTTTCAAGCATCAAGAACCTATTGAAAAAGGCGGAAAAAATATTTCTAAACAAGCAAAAGACCTCTTAATTTTTGTTGACATTTTTCCCAATTTCAACGTAAAAAGCTAGGCCAATAATCATAGATAGATAGGTTGACTGAATGGCATGTTCAATTTCAAAATTCCTCGATGAAAAATCTGATAAAAATGCAAAAGAATTTAATATAACCGATTTTGAACTTTCTCACTTTCCCACTAAAATAAACGCAATACAAAAATATACACATTAACATATTCTATGCCGGCTTGTTATTGGAAAGGAGGAATTTATTGGGTCTTCAATACAGGATAGAAGTATTAAACTTAATCTCAAAGAGCAGCGACTTGAATTTCACCCAGCAAATAAACCAAGACAATAAGGTCGATATTTGTGGCTTACCCTGTATGATCTAGAAACCTGTAACAATTTTTTATCGTAGTAATGTTGCCTCCTTACTATATCCAAAAATCACTAAGTTCAGATACTGAATAATAGAATCACATTTAATTTGCCTTACACATTATATGTTGTTTAGAGCAGCGACTTGAATTTCACCCAGCAAATAAACCAAGACAATAAGTCGATATTTGTGGCTTACCCTGTATGATCTAGAAACCTGTAATAATATTTTTCGTAGTAGTGTTGCCTCTTTACTATATCCAAAAATCACTAAGTTCAGATACTGAATAATAGAATCACATTTAATTTGCCTTACACATTATATGTTGTTTAGAGCAGCGACTTGAATTTCACCCAGCAAATAAACCAAGACAATAAGTCGATATTTGTGGCTTACCCTGTATGATCTAGAAACCTGTAACAATATTTTTCGTAGTAGTGTTGCCTCCTTACTATATCCAAAAATCACTAAGTTCAGATACTGAATAATAGAATCACATTTAATTTGCCTTACACATTATATGTTGTTTAGAGCAGCGACTTGAATTTCACCCAGCAAATAAACCAAGACAATAAGTCGATATTTGTGGCTTACCCTGTATGATCTAGAAACCTGTAACAATATTTTTCGTAGTAGTGTTGCCTCCTTACTATATCCAAAAATCACTAAGTTCAGATACTGAATAATAGAATCACATTTAATTTGCCTTACACATTATATGTTGTTTAGAGCAGCGACTTGAATTTCACCCAGCAAATAAACCAAGACAATAAGTCGATATTTGTGGCTTACCCTGTATGATCTAGAAACCTGTAACAATATTTTTCGTAGTAATGTTGCCCCCTTACTATATCCAAAAATCACTAAGTTCAGACACTAAATAATAGAGTCACATTTAATTTGCCTTACACAATATATGTTGTTTAGAGCAGCGACTTGAATTTCACCCAGTAAATAAACCAAGACAATAAGTCGATATTTGTGGCTTACCCTGTATGATCTAGAAACCTGTAACAATATTTTTCGTAGTAGTGTTGCCTCCTTACTCCAAAAATAACTAAGTTCACACACTGAATAATAGAGAATGAGTCCCATTTAATTTGCGTTACATACTATGTTGTTTCAGATGACAAAAAATGAATGCTACCTCCCCTAAGCTATCGCTGGCAAAGTTGGGACTATATTCAAGACCAAAGACCTTAAAAGTAATGATCCTGGGACAAGCTGGTGTAGGAAAATCAGGTAAGTTGACGACCACAGAACAATCACCCTAATTCGCAAACTTCTTTGTGAAAATCCCTATTTCACGGAGTAACAGGAATTAATTTCTGATGGATTATAGCACAGAAGATGTAATTATGTCATTTTAAAGGAGGAAAACGTTTATAGGGCTCCTCGTATTAAATTAAAACTGAACTAATAAACTGAGTATCCAGATAAGAAATTTGTAAAATTTCCTCCTTGAAAATTCCGGACCTGATGATTTATATGCCGGAAATTTCTCGTTATAAATGCGCGGCTGACACTGAATTATTTGAATTGATTTGCACTGGCAGTAAACTGTTGTGATGGTAATGCGTAGTTGCCATTATTTCCCGTGCATTGAATTGATAATCATTGTGTGGGAATATCCATCATATCCAGCCGTTATTGTTATTAATTTATTATTTCAATTAATTGTTCCAAGAAAATAATTAAACTCATAACCTAACCCCACTATTTACAGATGCGATTTTCATGATTTTGTTATCAGTTTGTAGATCCATTTATTGTGGTTTTCCTTGATTATTTTATAAAGTAACATTTTTCGATTAGGCTATATTACATAGGAATAAATCAAACTGTTGTTTTTTGTCCTAATTTCCGAACACCCTGTAGGAAAATTGAGTGTGATAATTTTATTTACATACCGTTTCTTGTCATCTTTGATGTATTCTAAACATTTCGTTAATTGATTCATTCCATTATCTCAGTTGTGCTGCGAGCCGCAAAATTTTAAATGAAACGATGTTATTTTTATAAAATATATGTCAAGCTTCCGCTTAAAAATTATCAACGTTGGCTAAGTACGCGATTATTGTGACAGAATATTTGACAGTGGCAATATTCTTACGCACTAATCACTGATGAATCCAGGGTTTGTTTAAGGTCGCCGGATGGTCGTGAGCGAGTATACATACGTAGAAATGAAAGATATGCAACATATCAGAACGAATCTCATATCATGGCGGTTCATGATTTAGGCGAGTATTTCTATCGAAGCACGCACCAATCTTGATTGAATTTGTTGAAAATGCAGCTCTAACCTCCCACCGTTACATTGAGGAAATCCTCCAAGAAGTTGTTGTTCCATTTGCTCCTTTTATTGGGAACCAATTTACATGAATGCATGATACTCACGTTGCACATGTAATGAGCGAATATCTGGATAACTAAAGCTTTTGATCGTGTTTGGCATGAGGGGCTTCTAAGTAAACTGCGATCCTATGGTATGCCCAGTCGATTCTGTGCATGGTTGTCTAGCTTTCTTAAGGACCGCTCTCTGAAAGTGGCGATTGACGGATTTCTCTCAGACATATTCACCATCAATGCCGGTGTTCCTCAAGGGTCCATATTGTCTCCCACTCTCTTCTTACTCTACATTAACGACCTTCTAGTGAAAACTAAAAATCCGATATTTAGTTTTGCTGACGATAGCACACTTATCTCATCTTTCTCTTTGAATGTGCAAACATCGGCTGCCGACGCACATCTTCGTAGACAGCATGAAGTATCACGCCTCAACAAAGACCTGGAAGAAATTTTGGTGTGGGGTGACAGTAACCAAGTCGAATTTAAGGCTAAAAAACCCAGGAAGCAGTTTTCTCTAAAAAGGTTAACATTACAGAACCGGATATAGTCATGGCCGGACACGCAATCCCACTGGCTTCATAATTTGCTGGGCATCAATCTGGGAGGAAATATGTCTTGGCATAACCACGTTGTGGTAATTGCCAAGATAGCTTCTCAGAAGCCTGGGGTACTCTTCCGAACCAGAAAGTTGTATACACCTCAATAACTTTTGACACCATACAAAGCCCAGATTCGACCATCACTAGAGTACTGCTCTCATGTCTGAGAGCTCTGCACCCAAACATACTCTTCGGCTACTGGATTCCATCGAAAGGAGGGCTATTCGTCTGATCGGAGACCACGAGCTGACGAAGAACCTCGACAGCCTAGAACATCGAAGACAGGTTGGGGATTTGCATCTCTTTTACAGATATTTTCATGGAAGGTGCACGGCTGACCTAGCCCTCTTAATTCCACCCAGAGTTGGACTTCCAAGATCGAAATGGCCCGCATGTAGCCCGGATCTCAACCCAGTCGAATATCTTTAGGACCAACTTAAAAGGGCCGTTCGTCGTCTTCCTGTACAACCACAAACCTTGCAAAACCTACAAGTGACGCGGTGACCGAAGAATATCCAGGCTATCCATCAAGAAAGGAGTAAGGAGTAATTAAGTAACTTTATTTATTCGATGCCACGAAGGCTGCAAGGTCATTACCGTGAGAGATACATGATATTAAAATTATTTCTTAATTAACTTTATGATATACCTAGTGTTTGTTTTTATTAATTAAAATAGGCTTCAAATCAAGGTTTCATTTAAAATTTTGCAGCTCGCTGCATAAATGAGATAATGGAATGAATCAAAAAACGAAATGTTTAGAATACATCAAAGATTACCAGAAACAGTATGCAAATAAAATTATCCACCTCAATTTTCCTACAGGGTGTTTTGAAATTATGACAAAAAACAACAGTTTGATTTATTCCTGTATAATATAGTCTAGTCGAAAAATGTTACTTTATAAAATAATTAAGGAAAAACACAATAAATGGATCTATAAACTGATAGCAAAATCATGAAAATCGCATAAAAAATAAAAAAGTTATAAAATATCAAACTTGACCAAAATTTCAGGGTGGCGGAATCCTGTGCCGGCGAGTGTATATGTAATTTTTCTACTGTCAAACTGGCACCATCTCTTCAAATACAATTGTTTGAAACGTATCACTCGTAATATAAGACACTTTTTATTTCCATAGATGGTCGTAGAAAACTCGACGCTCTCTCCCTTTTAAATGGCAAACTACCTTACATAAGTAAATATACATTTATGGGCTGAGCTCGCTAAAAAAAAGTTCCCGAATTGCCTGAATAAAATATAAAGGGATGATACGGCTAAACTTTTAAAATATGCTCGACGTGTCAAGGCTGCTATAAGTTTTATGGCCAAAAGCAGGCGCTTAAATTTTAAAAATTGTCACATACACAGCCAAAAATCTGTATTCATTTTTTTTCGCCACGAAATATATTGTCCGTGGATTCTCAGTACGCATTTTAGTTTGGAAAATTGTTCTATGCCACACTGCATACTGAATGCAATAATAAGGATATTATTATTTGTGGCTTGAAGATAATATGATTTGAAGAATATTTTTCATACAGGGTGTTCATTTGAAAACTTCCCACCACGAATTTATCGAAAACCACTGATTAAAAGAAAAAACGCCGAGACACGTCAAAAGATTTGCCAAAGGGGACAACTTTTTAACCAAAAACTACTTCACCCCCTTTTACCCTCTTGCCCCCGGGGTCATCCCCTTAAAAATTTTAAATGACAAGGGGTAGCAAGTAATAGCTTGTTTGAAAGGTCTTTCAATGCTTTATTTTGACGTTTGATTTTTTAAAATCGGTCGATTCGTTTTCGAGAAAATTGGAAAAATCTTTAATTATCTTAATTTGTTCAGATAGAAAAAAAAAGCACACGAAAATATCACTTTTTATTTTAATAAGTCTTCAAAATGTTACTCGTTATTGGCCAAACAATGATATAGGCGATTTTCAAATTCCTGACAGATATTTTCAAAAACATGTTGTGGGAGATCATGGCAGCTCTCGGTGATGCGTTGACGAAGTTCATCCAAACTGTTAGGTTGGGGAGTGAACACAAGTTTTCAAATGGCCCCATAGAAAAAAGTCTAATGGCGTCAAGTCAGGAGATCTAGCAGGCCATTCTATAGGCCCTCTTCGCCCTATCCATTTATCTGGAAACTCGTCGTCTAGCCATTGCCGAACCGGAAGAACATAGTGAGGAGGAGCGCCGTGCCGTCTTGCTGGAAATATATTTCAGCCTCATCAAGTATAGGGTTTCCATCGTCTTCGATTTTGTTTTCAATGGTTTCAGTGATAAGCGGATTGATGGTATTTTCAAACATATCTAAATAAATGCCTACATTTAAATTCCCATTAATAAACAATGGCCCAATTACTTTGTTTCCTAAAATGCCTGCCTTTACATTAATTTTTTGGGGGTACTGAGTATGCCCTTCTACAAAAGCATGAGGATTTTCATTGCTCCAATACCTGCAGTTATGCTTATTAACAAATCCATTTAGATAAAATGTGCATTCATCACTGAAGCAGATATTCTTTAGATGAATGGTATTATCATTAATCGCTGCAGTCATTTGTTCACAAAACTCAACTCGCCTATCGAAATCATCTTCGGTTAACTTTTGCAATATTTTCATTTTGAATGGATGAAATTTATGTAATTTAGTAACTGTGTGTACAGAGCCTAATGAAATACCAGTCGCATCAACAATTTTGCGTAATGAAGTATTAGGATTTATGGCAAAATGACCCAAAACTTCAACTTGAGCGGCTTCATCCAAAACTCTACGATGATTACGTTTTTTATTTGCAACAGATCCAGTTTGAGTAAATTTAGTAACAAGGTCCAAAACTACCTATGCGAAGTTATCTTTTCCGGACGTCTGGCGTTAAATGTACCGGCAGTTTGCCGAGCACATTGATTTTGGGCACCATAAATTAGAATCATTTCCACTCTTTCCGCTAGTGTGTAAATCATTTTGGAAGTAAAATCTGAATCAATAAATTAATTTCACTATCCCAAGATTGTCACAAAGGTAACTGATAGCAAATTAAATTGTTTCTTTCCCTTAGCAACTATAAGAAACTAAACAGGTATAAGAATAAAAACAGTTCGCCCATGTTATCTGTGTTGATAAAAAGAAGGCGGTAAAATTTTTTCTAATTTTCTCGAAAACGAATCGACCGATTTTAAAAAATCAAACGTCAAAATAAAGCACTTTAAAAGACCTTTCAAACAAGCTATTACTTGCTACCCCTTGTCATTTAAAATTTTTAAGGGGATGACCCCGGGGGTCAGAGGGTAAAAGGGGGTGAAGTAGTTTTTGGTTAAAAAGTTGTCCCCTTTGGCAAATCCTTTGACGTGTCTCGTCGTTTTTTCTTTTAATCAGTGGTTTTCGGTAAATCCGTGGTGGGAAGTTTTTAAATGAACACCCTGTATAGTTGAACCGGGAAATAATGCCTTTAACACCCCGTATCTCAAAAGTTAAGACGTTTAGGACATATGTTCATTTGAAGTTTTTTCTGAAAATGAACCCAAGAATAACCTCCTGAAATATTAGCATATTATTCAAGAAAATATTTTTAAGGGTCCCAAATTGTTTTAAATTTCATGTTATATAATACATTTGATATTCACGTAAACGTTAAATATAAAAAAAACATTTAATAGCCCTTTTTACATCCCCTTTTTTAATTTAAATCACTGCTGCTTATTTTCAATCAAAAAAAATATACGAAAGTCATTCGGAGCGCGCTAAAAATGGAATATTAAATTTTCGGAGTTAAGTGAGTGGAGCTTTCCTGAATGAATCCGTCTTGTTTACTTTTAAAAGAAATTACATAAATTAGGTACTGATTGAGGCGGGAAGGGCACGTCGTTGGGGTGGCGTACAATTCATCGCTTGAAACCGTATTTTGTCTCTAACAATAATTTTTATTTACAACGGCTTATATCCTTTGTATTGCTTTTTTAAGAATGCTAATAGCTTTGCATGTTTAAATATGTTTCCTTAATTGATAGAGTTGTCCTCAGCATTGAATATTGTGACCAAATCGTTGATATCTTTGTTGTCTTGACATTTTCACTGAAATAAGCTAGTAGCGCCGACGCAGAACCAGGATTTTGAACTTTGTTTCCCGTACACCATTCTTTGAAATAGTTATATGTATATACCTTGTGATATCTCGGACCGCTTTTAGTTGGCAGAAGATCTTCTTTTACTATATTTGCTGCCTCTCGAATTTCTGGTGGAGTAGCAGCAAAATCAAATTCCTCATCTGATTTAAAAAATGTTCACATATTTGCCTCATACGATTCATGATGTGTTGGGAAAAATTATTTTATTAGTACATATTATGTAACCTTACACCTCTTTATATTGTTTTGGACGATTTCTTTATGAGATATAGATATCTTTCTAATACTAGTGCAACAAGTGTAAGCTCTGTGCAGCAGCGGTGAACCAGAAAATTCGATTTCGATGACGTTTTATGATAAATTAACAGTTATTTAGTTATCCGTCAATTGAACTTTCCAATAAAATGATCAAAAATGATTTAATTGACGCTCGGACGTGGGTTTGTTTCAGAAGAGTGTGCGACAAATCCGGAAATTAAAATTAAACACGCGTATATGCGGGAAAATAATCATCTATGTCAAATTTAAATCACCCTTGTTTTTTAGTAATATTATTCAACATGTAAACGGTAATCAACATTTCAAATGTTAATGGAAATTCCGTGCATTGAGAAATAAATTTGCTTTTCAAATAGCTTTAAATTTAATTTTCATTACACAATTATCCAGCTGATGAACACCTTTTCAACTATATTCAATTATTTTATTGCAAACTAAATTGATTTATAAAGAAATAGTGGAATTTGATTTATTTAAGATAAATAATTGTCAAAAAAATTAATAATTATGTTGCGTTTCCTCAATACATATTTCGAAAAACTCACTTTCGTGTTTGCTATTATTAAAATCTTAATTTTGATTGGACGATTTTTAAAAAAATCTGTTTTGTCAATTTTTGTACGCAACCCGAATAGATGAAGCCAGTGGGATTGCGTGTCCGTCCATGACTATCTCCGGTTCTGTAATGTTAACCTTTTTAGAGAAAACTGCTGCCTGGTTTTTTTTAGCGTTAAATTCGACTTGGTTAATGTCACCCCAAGCCAGAATTTCTTCTAGGTCTTTGTTGAGGCGTGATACTTCATGTATGTGCATTCAAAGAGAAAGATGAGATAAGTGTGCTATCATCAGCAAAACTAAATATCGGATTTTTCATTTTCACTAGAAGGTCGTTAATGTAGAATAAGAAGAGAGTGGGAGACATTATGGACCCTTGAAGAAAACCGGCATTGATGGTGAAGGTGTCTGAGAGAAATCCGTCAATCGCCACTTGCAGAGAGCGGTACTTAAGGAAGCTAGACAACCATGCACAGAATCGACTGGACATACCATACGATCGCAGTTTACTTAGAAGTCCCTCATGCCAAACACGATCAAAGGCTTTAGAAATATCCAGTGCAACAGCCCGAGACTCCCCATGATGTTCGATTGCGTTGTTCCAAAGATTGGTGACATAGGCTAGAAGATCTTCAGTTGATCTGGACTTCCGACAACCATATTGATGATAGCTGATAATGTTGAAGCCTTCCAGGTACTTTAGAATATGTTGGTTAATAGCTAGGCAGCGCTCTCTTATCTTTCTTTGGTATAGGCTCGACTCGCGCCGTCTTCCAGCACGATGGAAATATTCCTTGTTGGTAGGATAAGTTAAAAAGTCTAGAAAATACTGGTGTTAGTTCATCGGCGCATCTCTTGAGAACTATAAGAGGAATTTCGTCTGGACCAGAAGCTTTCTTGACGTCGAGACCTTTCAGGATTCGTGTGACGGGACGCTGACGTGTGATGATTGCTTACACAAAAATAAGATACATAGTTCCTATCAACAAGGATTTGTCCGAAGTAATCTACCTAAATAAAATAACAGTAAATTCAATTATTGCTAAAATATGTGCTATTTTAGGTACTTTTGATAACGCAAATTTAACTAAAGCAGCCACCAAAATTTTTTTATAACTTTAACACCCTGTATCTTTGAAACACAACATTCACGGGCCCATGTTGGTAGGAACTATTCATTCGCCTTATTTTTGGCAAAGGAATCACCATACACGGCTTGTTATTCATAAAAGTATAAAAATTGCATTGAAAAACACCCAAGACCTGTTTAATGAACCATTAAGTCAACAATTAAAAGTATCGAACGAAAATCTGCAGCGTGGATCCCTTAAAAATGCTTGTTTATAATAAACTGCTCTTTAAGAGCAATTACTTAATGCAGAAACTTTAATTAATTGAAATTTTGCACCTCCGCGTAACAATTTAGTTATAAAGAATTTTTTTTTAAAACAAATTTAACAAAATGATTTATTTTAAAAATATATGTTCCTTAAATAGTGCTTTAGTTGCTGCTTTTATAGCGGCTGATCACCAGTGTACAGGGTGCCCCATTTTCGACGTTTCCCGGGAATATTAGAGTTATTATCAAAGATATAATGTTTTCACTTTGTGTCGTTTGTGAGAAGTTAAGGCGTAACGAAAATATGACGAGCCTAAAAGGCGACGATTCTCAAAATCACCCTGTAAATTAAAAACTATCGTTCCGTTAAAAAGTGGGACACTATCGAATGCACAAACATCGGCTGCCAACGCACATCTTCGCAGACAGCATGAAGTATCACGCCTCAACAGGCAGCAGTTTTCTCTAAAAAGGTTAACATTCCAGAACCGGATATAGTCATGGACGGACACGCAATCCTACTGGCTTCATCTATTAATTTGCTGGGCGTCAATCTGGGAGGAAATATGTCTTGGCATAACCACGTTGTGGCAATCGCCAAGATAGCTTCTCAGAAACTTGGTGTACTCTTCCGAGCCAGAAAGTTGTACACACCTCAACAACTTTTGACACTATACAAAGCCCAGATTCGACCATCACTAGAGTGCTGCTCTCATGTCTGGAGCTCTGCACCCAAACATACACTTCGGCTACTGGATTCCATCGAAAGGAGGGCCATTCGTCTTATCGGAGACCACGAGCTGACGAAGAATATCGACAGCCTGGAACATCGTAGACAGGTTGGGGAATTAACTCTCTTTCACAGATATTTTCATGGAAAGTGCTCGGCTGAGCTTGCCCTCTTAATTCCGCCCAGAGCGGCGAATAGCAGAAATACATGATGAAGCATTGCCGTCCATCCATATCTGGTTAAGCCTAGTACTTCTCTAACTTCAAAACCAACGTGAATCGCTTCTTGCGCACACGCACCACTCCCAGAGTGCCCTAAAGGATTTTTCTTATAGTGCTTGTGTTTGATCATAAAAAAAAAAGAAAAAATAAAATACCCCCCCAAAAAGTGACGAAAATGGAGCTCCTTGTACAAAATTTATCATTCCAGAATTTAAATGCGTGTTGCTGATTAATCACAGTTATAAATATCTGCAATTTTACAACACTACCAAATACTGATCATCAAATTTAATGGCAACTGAACTTGAACAGATCTCAAACCTTCGTGTACTTCGTAACAAAATTTCCCGGTGATATCTTCTCGACAACTTAAATTATATTCTTGACTTGTCGACCCTGAGAACCCGCAAAACATAAATTATTTTTCAACTTTTTTAATCATAGGCTTTATTAAACTTCGCGACGAATTTTATAACTTTAAAAATCTGAAAAACTTTCCGCGACACCAAACTTTCGCTCTTGTCGAGATGTACCCTGTAAAATAAAAATTTACTTGTAAAAATCGAGTAATCATAATTAAACAGTTAGAAGTAATTTCTAATCTAAGTAGATCAAATAAGGCAAAACCATGCCAGAAGCCGATGGACGTGATTAACATTCTGAAGGCTGTAGATATGGAAAAAAATCAGAAGTAATGGAGATAGCTATTAACCAACATCTTCTAAATTACCTAGAAGACTTCAACAATATCAGCGATCATCAATATGGTTTTCCAGTCCAGGTTAACTGGAGATCTTCTAGCCTATGTCACCCATCTTTGGAACAATGCAATCGAACATCATGGGGAGTCTCGGGCTGTCGCACTGGATATTTCCAAAGCCTTTGATCGTGTTTGGCATGAGGGACTTCTGAGTAAACTGCGATACTATGGTATGCGCAGTCGATTCTGTGCATGATTGTCTAGCTTTCTTAAGGACCGCTCTCTGCAAGTGGCGATTGACGGATTTCTCTCAGACACCTTCACCATCAATGCCCGTGTTCCTCAAGGGTCCATATTGTCTCCCACTCTCTTCTTACTCTACATTAACGACCTTCTAGTGAAAACGAAAAATCCGATATTTAGTTTTGCTGACGATAGCACACTTATCTCATCTTTCTCTTTGAATGCGCAAACATCGGCTGCCGACGCACATCTTCGCAGACAGCATGAAGTATCATGCCTCAACAAAGACCTGGAAGAAATTTTGGCTTGGAGTGACAGTAACCAAGTCGAATTTAACGCTAAAAAACCAACGTAGCAGTTTTCTCTAAAAAGGTTAACATTACAGAAACGGATATAGTCATGGACGGACACGCAATCCCACTGGCTTCATCTATTAATTTGCTGGGCGTCAATCTGGGAGGAAATATGTCTTGGCATAAACACGTTGTGGCAATCGCAAAGATAGCTTCTCAGAAACTTGGTGTACTCTTCCGCACACGCACCACTCCCGGAGTGCCCTAAAGGATTTTTCCTATAGTGCTTGTGTTTGATCATAAAAAAAAAATTAAAAAAAGGCAAAAATTAAATTTTAAAAAGATACGTATTTTAAATTTTATTTAATCATGTTAATTCAAAAAAGATTTGGTGTTTTTTAGTTATATTCATTGACAAAGCTAATCAATTGCTTACAAAACAATCCAAAAAAATGTGTCGTCACCCATGGAATAGATCCACATTTCATCTGGAATAGTATATTAGGTACCGAGGTGGAAAGTGTTTCATTCCTGTCGTGAGACTCGGTAGTTAAGCGAGGCGCGAAGCGGCGAGGTTAACTAAATCTCTGGACAGTAATGAAACCTTTCACCGAGGTTTGTATACTATTTTATTTACAACCACATCTAACATCCACTTCTTATTATTTTGAATTAAATTTATTAATAAAAGATTAATGTCATTTTGACTTTTCCATTGAAAATTTAGACAGAAACTTCAAATAACCGCAGATGGTAAAATAACGTAGGTAATAATACACATCAAGATGGCAAATATCATTTTCTGAATATGGTTTCCATGTCACTTTATAAATTTTTTTTTTAACAACAGAAAAATGAATCAGATGAGGAATTTGATTTTGCTGCTGCTCCACCAGAAATTCGAGAAGCAGCAAAAATAGTAGAAGAAGATCTTCTGCCAACTAAAAGCCGCCCGAGATATGACAAGGCATATAACTGATTCAAAGAATGGTGTACGGGAAACAAAGTTCAAAATCCCGGGTCTGAGTCGGCGCTACTAGCTTATTTCAGTGAAAATGCCAAGACAAAGAAGATATCAACGATTTGGTCACAATATTCAATGCTCAGGACCACTGTATCAATTAGGCAAGAAGTAGACATATCCAAACACGTAAAGCTATTAGCATTTTTAAAAAAGCAAAACAAAGGATACAAATTTATTGTCGTTAAATTTGTGTAATGAGTTGTTGGTCTGTTCGAATATTATTTTGAGATATCGATTTTTTTTAAAATATACAAAGAAATAATTTACTTTCCACCTGGGTGTAAAAAACTTCAACTTTCGATCCTTCAATGATAGATGAAATGTCATTATTCCATGCATGGTTGTAAATTAAAAAAAATTCACGTTTATGACTGCTCAATATTGCGATTTTCAATATATTTCCATAGAAATCATGCTCTTAGAGACGCAATGTTAGTCCCTACCGATGGGATATTAATTAAGACAGTTCCCAGCACTGATTGCTATAGGTTATTCAAACAAAATAAAATGTTTTATAACTAAATATGCAATAATTAGCACTACTTACGGAAACGGATTTTAATGATTAAATTCTATGTAGCAAAGTAATTTCCTTTTGAAGCTTGGAAAATATGTGAACCCCACGAAACACAAAATATATATGGCAATATTGCCATTGTTGTCATTTCTATCTTTCGTTTCCAAAGAAAACAGTATGTTTTATCCTTTTTCATTACCTGATAAAACACAAAGACGTCAAAAATAACAGGTAATTGATATGTATTGTAATGACCCACATTTATTCTTTTTTTGGCCGAACTGTGTTTAAAAGTATAATATGGATCAAAGGTTTATCACTTAAGCCAGCTAAACTATTCTGTAAGTCATGAACATGTCGCTTTCCAAACTTCTAGCACCATTCAGACGCAGATTGCCATTAATCCATACGGAAAGTCAAACAAAGGGCCTTTCTGACCTTAGGGAATTATATGGGACATTTTCAAGTGATATTAATTTTGTGTAGACGATTAATAACTATGTCATCAATAGCTTATAGTATTTTTAAAAGACGTGAAACAATCTGTCGTTTCAGCGATGGTAGTTAGATTCATTACAAGGAGATACATTGGAGAATACGACCCGACCTTAGAAAAAATGTACACTTTCCACACGGTGATCGATAATGAAATGGTATACCTTGAGATTTTGGATACCGCGGGCCAACCACCGGTAAGTAAACCCAAGTTTTTTAACGATCGATTAACAAAAAACAACGTATTTTTTTTTTAGGAAAACGACTGCCTAGGATTAGAAGCTAACATCCGATGGGCAGAGGCCTTTATACTGATGTATTCCGTGACGGACAAGTGTTCGTTTGACGAGTGTTATAGGTTAAAGTTTTTAATAAACTACAACAAGCGGAAAAAACGGATCGGTAATAGTACGAAGGATCCCATAGGAGATGTTCCGGTGGTACTTGTCGGAAACAAAGTAGACCAAGTAAGTAATAAAGAAGCTGTACGATGATCGCGATCGTCGGCACAAGAGGTTATAGGCCTAAATATGGGGGTGTTCAGATAATTCATCCGAATACTTGGAGAAGCATTAAGTCATACCAGTACATTATTGTGTTTTTATACCTTAGATACCATCTACATAATGGATTACTTTATGCCCGTGCGGGCATAAAGTACACATTATGGCCCGCGCTGGCATTAAGACGCAAAAAACAGTTCTCGATTATCTTATTCTTTATTAACAAAATAACAAAATATTGACGTTTATACAGGGTGAGTCGGGAGGAACGGACCAAATTTCAGGAGTGTATTATACACGCGAAAACAATGTAAAAAAACCCATGTGTTCTTATCGGATATTCATTTGTTTTCAAGTTATAGCGCAATACCAAATAAATAAAAGTTCATATATTAACGGTTTCCTAATCATAGCGTTCTTTTAATAAATGTTCAAAAATACCGCCATTGACTTCTAAACATTTTCTGCTTCGTCTACGAAGGTGGCTCTTCTAATTGCTTCATTTCTGTCTTCTTTAAAATAGACTACAGTATTTCTAATACGTCGAATTAGTGCATCCCGAGTGTCCACTTTTACTTTGTACACTTCATTTTTAAACCAACCCCATAAACAATAGTCTAGTGCTGTGAGGTCTGGAGATCTCGGAGGCCAATTAATAGGACCACCGCGACCAATCCAACGCCCTGGAAATGTTTCGTCTAAATGTTGCTTGACCTGACGAGCAAAATGTGCAGGAGCTCCATCGTGCTGGTAATACATTCGTCTTCTGATATTTACAGGAACATCCTCTAGTAGTCCTTGTAACTCATGTTGTAAAAAATGTAGGTAGTTGTCTCCTGTGAGGCGATTCTCCAAAATGAAAGGGCCAATTAAATAGCTATCGAGCATACCACACCACACATTAACCGAAAACTTATGTTGAAAATTACTTTCAACTGTTGCGTGGGGATTTTCGATTGACCATACATGAGAGTTACGAGTATTATTAATACCGTCACGGGTGAATGTTGCTTCATCTGTAAAAAGTATATGCGATACAACACGATGATTATTATTTATCCACCGACAAAATTCAATACGATTAGCATAATCTTCCGGTTCTAGGTGCTGTACTCTCTGTACATTTTATGGATATAAGCCTTGCTCGTGGAGTGTGTTTAATACTCTTTTTTGTGAAATGCCCAATTGAGTACCAATTCTTCTTGAGCTGGTCGTTGCATCTTCTTCTACTAAATCCAGAATATTTTCTACTTCTCCTAAACCTTGTCGAGTAGTTCGTTCAGATGTAATGTTGGCACTGGGAAGATTACCATTCTCGCACAAATTACTAAACACTCTGATAAACACGTTTCTAGTCGGATGTCTGTGATGTGGATACCGTTGACGATATTATTCAACAGCAGCTGTAGCACTGCCATTACAGAAACCATAAATAAACACCATATTTGCATATTCTAAATTTGAATAAATATTTGGCATTTTGTATCACTTTAATCACTCAAACTTGAAAATAAACGTTTAATTACTGCCACAATAGACTGATACATTGTCAAGACAACATAGGTGTCAAATAGTTTAGAATCCTGAGCATGGCATACTCTAATTATGTGAAAATTTTGATAAAAGTGGAACGTAGAAAAAATATTGGATATTGCGCTATAACTTGAAAACAAATGAATAAGATATATGGGTTTTTTTACATTGTTTTCGCGTATATAATACACTCCTGAAATTTGGTCCGTTCCTCCCGACTCACCCTGTATATTATTTGGTTGTATTTACATAGAACTGGCAATTCTGGAAGGTTTCACTGATAGCTAAATGTCCTGCAGCAAAGGTTGACGCAGGATTCATTGTCTGGGTCTCTAGTTTCTGTAAGGAAATGCGAGATCCAGATGGTACGCCTGCAAACATCCTTGAAACCTCATTTTTTGAGGACATGCTATCCTCTAAATATACTTCAGCAACTGTGGTACTCTTCCATCCACCATGGCGCTTCAGCGTAGTTATACTTGCTCCAGCTTCTGCTAAAAGAGTTGCCGACGTTCGACGTAAACAATGACTAGTGTACATTTCGGGGTACAAACCCACCTATTTTGCAATAATACAGGGAATTTTCCCAAATGTATTTTTTCTAACAGGTTGTACAGTACAGCGGCCTTGTCTGTACCTTAAAAATAGTAATTTTTATGGGAAGCCATGTGGCCGCAAAGACATATAATCTCTTATAAGTTTGAAACTATTCATTGAGTCTTCAACAATAATGGTGAAAACTCGTTTTTTGTCAGTTTTGGGTTCTGGCACCGTTACAACAAACATTGATTTTCTATCTTCTATATGTGTGTTTTAATCTTTTAAGAAGTATTTTTTCAAACAATTTTGAAATTACAGGGAGCAAAGAAATTGACCTATAAGATGAAACTTCATTTGGTGGTTTTCAGGGTTTAGGAATCATTATCATTTCTGCTACTTTCCATACCTTGGGTACATATTTTAATCTGAAGGTAGGTAAGTTATACAATTGCTTTGCGTGGAAGTTGTTCCAGAATTTCTCCCGTAATTAGGTCAAACTCATTGGCTTTTTTCGTATTAATATTTTTCTTAATTTCTGTTGCTATTTCTTTTAAAGTAGCAGGTCTAATTCTTCCTGGATAAGATTTTCCCAGTCGAGAATGTCTTCACCTTGATTCGGTTCTGTTCGGTATCTGTTAGCCTTTTGCTAATATGCTATGTAAAAAATATGAAAATTGAACTTTAACCTAGTACCTTTAGTTCAACATATATAGTCAGCTCTCCCAGTATTCTGATGCATTAACCGCACCTATATACAGACGGGTAAAATATGATAAATCCATACGGAAAAGGTCCAGGAAAATCATCTCCTTGTAAAATAGAACTATTTTCTGCGGGCAAAATATACGGAACAAAAGGTATCATTTATCAAGGAATAGTATGCTGAATATTTGATATCTAAATGTCAGAGTATGGATACAGTTTCTACCAAACAATAACGTTCCTTTGCGAGTATGATCTATTATGCGAACGTAGGATTTAGAAATATATTCTAATCAGTGGTGGACTTAAATTAGATGTTTCGGATGGGCGCAATCCCCGAAAATTACATGAAATAGAAATGAAACATAAGAAACAAATTATTACCTCCCCCCTTCTCATTTAAAATTTTAAGGGTAACAAGCTACCCCTGCTAGAGTGTTAAACCATGAAGGCTGCATGGGAAGTTTCCAAATTAACACCGTGTATATTATTATAGCCCCCGCATTTCTAAGAGCCGAGGCGACACTGCTCCAAACATACAAGATATAACTGAATAATTTTAAAATATTATACGGGATCATGATAAAGGGATACAAATTTGATAAATCGTCGTCTGATAACGACAGGTTTCAAAATGTGCGAGAATATATTTTGAATAACAATTTGCCTATCGTAGTTCCTTATGTTGTGGTACATGTTGAAATATACCTAAAAAGGTCATGGCAAAGAAGAAAATAAAACTTTTCAGTTATGTAATTTTTTTTCGTGGTTTGATTTTGCATCATGCGCAGGACTCATCAATAGAAATAGGGTTTGGTGAGTGAAGGATATTTAATAGATGTGAACAGCTAACAATAAGAATTATTGCGTGAGATATCATTTATATGCTGCGAGTGGATTTGTTCGGGTTCATTCAGAGCTTGTAGCCCAATCGGAATGTTCAATTGGGCCGGGCAAACAATTATTATTTTTATTGTATTTTTGTTTCATCAGTTACAAACAACACGAACAAACCAACTCCCATTCAAATGCACCTCTGCGCCCAATCCATTTACCAGGAAAAGTTTCCTCTAGATATTCCCTCACCATCCGTCCAAAATGTGGTGGAGCCCCATCTTGTTGAAACCATATCTGTTCAGCCGGTAAATTGGGATTATTATGGTTCGGGAATAATCGTCTGAGCTGTGGAACAATATTCTCTTGTAAAAGTAATAAATATCGTTCAGAGTTCCAATTTCCATGTATAAAATAGGGTCCTGTGACGTTTCCACCAATAATGGCACACCAAACATTGGTTTTTTGTGGTCGTTGGGTATGAACTTGTTCCATCCAATGTGGATTTTGGTCTGACCAATATCTACAGTTGTGTCGATTTACGTGCCCGTTTAAACAAAACGTTGATTCATCAGAAAATAAAATGTGGTTGACAAAGTTGTCATTTTGATTCAATTTATCCATAATGATTTCGCAAAACTGAATTCTGCGATCAAAATCGTCTTCACTCAATTCTTGTAACAAATGAATTTTATATGGTTTGAATTTTTCTCTTTTGGTAATTTTTTGAATGGAGTATCGACTCATATTACGATTTAAAGCCCGCTGTTGCGTCGAATTTATTGGATTTTCTACCACATCTAACATGAGATTTAGAGAATTTTCTTCATTAGTAACGCTTACCGGTCTTCCACTTTTTGGTCGATCTTTCAAACCTCCAGTTTCATGAAAACGCTGCAATGTTTTGGAAACAGTTGATTTAGTTATAGGTTCCCGATCTGGATGCAATTCATTAAAAATATTCACCACTTAGGTAAAACTTCGTGTCCTATCGCCGTACCATATCATCATTAAAATTTCAATGCGCTCGGTATCACGTAAACGTGCCATATTTACGCGAAAATTGGTCACAAATTGTAAATGTAAGCATTTTTGGCATATCTGTTGTCAAGATCACAAAACAACATTGTTATGAAGATAAATATTTTCTAAGGTAACTTGAGGGCGTAGAATTAATGAATTTAATCATTTATTTGAAAACGAAATTCGAAACTCGATATCTCGAAAACGGTTAAGATTGGGTATGTGGTGTGCTTAAAATTTTTTTTTAGAATTTTGTAAATAATTGAAATATTGAATAATATACAGGGGGGGTTCCATTTAAAATAAAATAACTTTGTTCTTCCATGGCTTTTGACTGATCCTGTATACTTAGTTTATGTATAGTATAATAGATTTCTAAAAACCCTAAAAGTTTTGTATTTAACATTCTTCGCTAGCTATCTTACTTTAGCAAATAATCGACCGTTTCCATACATAAAAGCGACCCTATATATAAATATTTATAGTTACTGTAGACATCATCTGGACATTAATTGTTATTTCTGTCAGATTCAGTGTCGACACAATATTTTGTTCAATAGTATTATTTATTATTTTGTTCAATATTTTGTACTTTGTTCTGCTCGCACCATAAGTCAATAATTCGCATATTCTTTTTAAAAGTTTTTCTAGCTTATTTTCTGCAATTTCTCGTATTTCTGACGGAGTACAACTTTCTTCCTGACTCATTTTTATTAACTTTAATAATGTATTTATTTTTAATTATGGCGGATGGGAAGAAGCTTTGTTGTGTTCGATTGTTTCTATCATGGCATATTTGATACTTGTAACATTTTATTAAATTTTAAAAGTGTCGCCAAGCCAAAAAGAAAATATTAATTCAAATGGAAAAAATCTACTATATTTTTAAAAGTTTTTTAGACTTTAAAGACAAAAATATAAAAAGTATTATAAAATATACCGTTCATAAGACAATTAGAGCACTTGTACTTTACTTAAATTAAACGCGTGCTCTAAAATAATGTCTTATGAAACTTGTATCTTAATACATATACATATACATATCCCCAGTCTATTTTAATTTAAAGAAATACTTTATCTGTATGCTGAAAACCATGTTTCGTTATGTCGAATTTAACAATTGCTTCCATGTTTAATTTTCCAGAGAATGCACTCATATTATTTTCAAATGCATTTTTACAGCAAAAAAACGTTACGTTGATTGTACGAATTAACAAATTTGCTACATACAAAATGTTTTCATGACCTACTTTATTAAGAGAGCCGGATTTCGGGCAAAGCCATGCGAAAGTGGCGGAATTTAAAATCGCCCGAGCCGAGATTTATAAAAATGAGAGGATCATTAGGAAGTAAAAAATGTGCGGCTCTAAGAAGTGAATAAAATCAAGTTATGTGTCCGAATTAGCAATTAATATGCCCACTAAAATGCAAAATATATTCTTGCGCTCCCAATATCACTGCATTTTTGCTAAAGAATAGGGAAAAGTTAAGATTTTCAATAAAATTATGTTTATTAAGGTTTTTTTAATTCGATTCGTTTCCTTAAACGAACTAAATCCAATAAATTTGCCTTACAAACTCCATCAATTTCAATTTGCTTGTTTTTTTCTCTTTTTTTCTCGCAGAGTGAAGATAGGATGGTGTCCTTGGAAGATGGACAGAAACGAAGCAAAGAAATCGGCTGTGTATGTTTCCATGAAATATCAGTTAGGGAAAGCATAGAACAGGTAAATTAAACAATTGTGTAGTATTTTTGAGAAATTTCTATTACCCCATCAAAATTTGGCGCCGTTAACACTATGTGCGAAGGGTACAAGGAAGGAACAGTCCTGTATAGGTCTTAAGAGTCAATGTTAGATGTCGAATTTGTATTACTATTAGTTTCCGCCATCTCGATTTTTCGTTTTCGGTTTTTTAGTGGTTGTCAGGGATGCCAGCCTACAGAGGTCTGTCGGTCTTTGTGGGCCCACCACCTTTCCCCGCTAACAGGAAGACGTCAGCAGTCCACCAATTGAGGAGAAGACGTGGGCAAAAATTTTGTCTGAGAATAAATGGATGATTTTACTGTTACAAGTATAGTTTCTTGAACGTAGGACGAAGCCTAACTTTTGTTCAAACTATACTGTCAAGTGTATTGGCTCGGGTGCATGCAATGTTAATAAACTCCTGGACAAAATTAACGCAACATCATAAATTTGCCATAATTTTGATGCTATATTTTTTTCTGAATTTATGATCCGATTTTTTTTGCATTGTAGGTTCGTTCCTTGACAATGTCATAGTTTCCGCTGTTTATGCTAAAAATGTAATTTTCGATTTATACTGGGTGTACTAAAAATGCTATGTTTTTTTCCGAGAATTCGCATCACCCTGTGGAGTATATTAGCAAGCGAAACATATTGCAGTTGACATTAAACGGTAGGTCCATCTTTGCCCAACATTTTCTTTTTTGGCTTACTTCATTATCTCTGTTATTAAAGGAGATACGCCGTTTTATAGCGTAAAATGTTTTTATAGACTTTATTATTCAACACATTCATTGTTAAATGTTTTCAAGTAGACTATGGACTTTTTCCGACATTTCAAGCGATGTGTCAGCAGATGTTGTGTTTTAAAGTTACAAAGGTCAAATAAAATTCGCCATACTGATAAAAACTGTTCGGAAACTGCTTATTAAACGTTCGTTTCGTATGCCCAGTTGCCAGACGAGTATTTTAATCTTGAAACCTACTTGAAAACATTTAACAATGAATGTGTTGAATATTAAAGTCTATAAAAATATGTTACGCTACAAAACGGCGTATCTCCTTTAATAACAGAGATAATGAAGTAAACCAAAAAATAGAATGTCGGGGAAAGATGGACCTACCGTTTAATGTCAACTGCAACTGCGTTAATTTTGTCCAGGAGTTTATAATAACGATGCAAGCTACTATATTAGAACACGGGGGGGCTTTGTATTTCTCCCAAAAACCTTTAAAACCTTTATTACGTATCAGAATGTGGACTTAAACTTATATTACCCACATTAAACGACTTTCGAACGGCGTACATTTCGAAAACAGATCTCATCGTTACAGTTTCATTTGCACAAACATTCGACCGAGTTTATTTACTTTAAAACTATGTCTATTGAATTTGACTATAATAAAATAAACTTAGTTTCAGAATGCCAATTGACTTATTTTTTGTTGCTAATATGTTTGTTCGTGTATTGCCTAGACATAATAAAAGGGAGACAGTTGTTTACATTTTGTCCCGATCAGAGATCGTTTTTAATAGAAAGCAATGATGGCAATTCTCTGCTGATTGCCCTAGATCTACCGCCTGTATTTGGAATGGTTAATTATATTGAATGCATTGTCAAGTGTTCATATTAAGTAAAGATATCATACTAAATAAATGGGAGTGTTTTTTAAATTATCTACTCGTAAAATTACTTATAGTTTTCACTGTGGCAACCCTGCATTTTTACTACGAGCGACTTTAGGAATATGTGTGGTTTATTGTGTTTTTGGTTTAATTTTTAGTAATTTTCGAATTAGATATTCAGAGCTATTTATTAGAATATCTACTACAATGATTCGTCCGTGTGTGGCGTGTAAGAAACGCAACCATTCTAACCCCGGATTAATATTGCGGCGGTAAGTGAGATTATTGAGGTTATGTTTTTTAGCTTTAGCAGTGAAGCTAATTTTATATTTTTAAGTACATATTGTAATTTTAGATCGAAATCATATAATTGCGATATATAAAATTATTGTAAAGTTCCACGCCGGATTTCCCTTTTTCCCACACGTACAGCTTATAGCGTTGTCTATTATCTAAAATTGTGGAAGTATGAATGATTGTAAACAAATGGGGTTTTATACAGGGTGTTTCGGGAACATGTTCAGAAGGTCAAAATAAGAGAAATTAACCCATATGTTTTAATCCGATTCTTAACCGTCTCTGAAATAATCGGTTCTAAAGTTTTTTTTGTAACTATTTTTTATTTCAAAAGCAACACCAATAGATACATACTAGTAAAACAACAAAATTCCACTAATTTAGAATGTTTTCGAAAATACCATACGCACCCGGCGACTAAAATGAGGTGGGGCTCCATCGTGCTGAAAGAACATTCGGTGTCGAACAATTAGCGGAACATCATCCAACATGTGTGATGGTCTTTCAAAAACCGTAAATATCCATCTCCAGTAAGACGCCCATTCAATACAAAAGGACCAAACAACTGGTCGTTGAGCATTCCACACCACACATTAATACTGAATCGATGTTGAAAGTTTCGTTCAAACATGGCATGAAGATTTTCATCTGACCACCGATGTTCATTGTGACAGTTATTATCGCTAAATAAAATGTATTTATGTAGGCCTCGATTTTGTTGGATCCATTCACAAAATTGAACCCTTAAGCCATAATCACCTTCTTGAAGATGTTGGACCGGTTGAACATGGAAAGGCTTTAAAACGTTTTTTCTAAGTGTCTTCCAAACGCCCACATGTGATTCTAATCGAAGTTCTTTCGTAATCCGCCTCGTACTAACACCTGCGTTCTCTTCAGCCATATCCAGAACATTCTCATCATTTTCCACATTTAGACCCGCCGCTCGTTCAGAATCAATCCTTACGCTTGGAAACATTCCTGTTTCCTGAGCATTTGCAAAAACTTTTTGAAACACTTTTCGATTAGGAACTCTTCGATTTGGCAAACGACGTCGGTATTCATCAACGGCCCGTAATGCGCTACCATTACAGAAACCATACACGAATATCATGTCAGCATACTCCCTATGGGTGAATGTGTGAGGCATTACGTATGGAACCTTTTCTCATTTCGAGTCGAAACGCTCAGAATAAATCAAACTGACAACCATGCTTGTCAATTAAATTAGGTATTGACAAGCAATGAAATATCTACAAACTGGAGTTAGAAATGCAAAACTTCTTAATTACTCCAAAACTTTACAAAAAAAACTTTAGAACCGATTATTTCAGAGACGGTTAAGAATCGGATTAAAACATATGGGCTAATTGCTCTTATTTTGATCTTTTGAACATGTTCCCAAAATATTTCCCTTTCCTCCCGAAACACCCTGTATATGGAATGTTTTGTCTCCTTTATAATATTATATGTCTATGGCATATTGTACAATGCACAAGGCTGGACAATCTTAACTTGACGCTACTTTACGTACAATGCGTTGCATTAAAGGAAATTATCTTTACCAAAAAAAAATAATGTTTTTTCTTTTCTTAAAGGTTGTAAATGTATTTCGGGATACCTGTCGTTTTTGGAGAGTGCTGAGTAAAAACCCGAACAAATTGCGAAGATCGGGAAGCGACAAGGAACCAGAAAGCCCGGACGCGACGCGACTTTTGTGCTCGACTGCGATTTCGCCCAGTGGTCTCATTCCCTGCAGTTGCCGGCCAAGTGGTATTTTAGGTAAGCCTCATTGTGTCCAATAGGCAATTTCACCGTTTCGGTTGAAATCGTTCACCTATTAAGAGCTGACTCTTTATCATGAAAATATGCGTCCTTCTGGAATAAACTGATATTGATTATCATAACAAATTAAGATTCCAGGCAAGCAAGATCTGGAGGGACGATTTCCAGAGCATCGAATTTTTCGCGATTGTCCTAGTAGTTGACTTCCAAGATCACCAGACTTCACACCACTAGACTGTTGGACTTATTTCCCTGGCTGATTTCAAAATGAAGTTTATTTATGATATTTAATAAAGAGATGAAGCGACCAGTAGAGCAACAGGCGCCCTTCGTGGGCGAATAACGATATTTTTGAGCGTTTATTAAAAGAACGATATGATTTCGAAAACGTTATTGCAGTGGCGGCTCGTGATCTATGATAGAGGCGGTTCACAAGTATCGTGAAATTCAATTTAAAATTTTATTTTTGTGTAACGACCAAACCTACTCAACGCCGCGACCAAACAACAAATAGGAAAAACAAAACAAATGGTTAGTTAGGTTGCATCCACAAATCCAGTTATTTTTTTCATATATTTCATTTTTAAATTTTCTAGGCCCTCAATTTACCCTTTGTGGTCTGCGTTAAAATAATTTCGGGTTTAGGTCTGCCCACATTCTTCACTTCACACTCAAAGAGCTAAAATTATTTTTTAAATAGATCACCGTCAAACTATTCATTTTAACTTAATAAATATACAGGGTGTCCCATAACTAATGGTACACAGGAAAACTGCAGATTCCTTGGGTAAAAATACTGCGATTTGGCCATACTTAGTTTAGTTCAATAGCTGGTAATAACCGAGATACAGGGTGTCCAAGTAAAAATTTAATTTTCAATTTTCCTAAATAACTTATTTCTGAATCAAAATTTTTGCACAAAATTTTGTGACTAGGGTTTTTTTGGGGAAAGGAATTTGAATTTGTTAATAATTTTGATGTAGATTATAGGGAGCGCTCTCTGCGGTACTCTGGATACATAAAAAGAAATGTAACTTTTTTGTGCCTTAGTATAATTATGTTTTTATTAAAAATATCAGTTTTTCCGTCATTTTTAAGCAATAAAGGTATACTTTGTAAATGTCGTTCCGACTAACCGTTTTCGAGATATTTTCAATTACAATTTCTAATGCGCCTGTTTAAATTTTGATTTGTAAATGTGAAATTTGTCACAGTAGGCTTTGGTAAAAACAAATACAATTTGCACTTTGAAACCTCATTTCTGTCAAAGTTTATTTTCATTTGTCAGCATTGTGGGTGTTTTTAAGGAGTTTTTGAAGATACTGTTATCAAAAATTAAACTAAAAATGCTCCACTATTACGTTTTGGACGCAAGGATCCTGTTTCACCCAGTCTGTCTTATAGGCTTCTAAAAATTTTCAAATCTGGCTGCCTTCTATTTGGATACATTTCCAAATACCGCCGATGTGCCCCGCGTTTTCTTGTGCGTATAAACATACCATGGCTCGCATTTCTCCGTTAGAAAACAGTTATGTAGCGGCATTTTTAGTTTAATTTTTGATAACAGTATCTTCAAAAACTCCTTAAAAACACCCACAATGCTGACAAATGAAAATAAACTTTGACATAAATGAGGTTTCAAAGTGCTTTCATTGTATTTGTTTTTACCAAAGCCTACTGTGACAAATTTCACATTTACAAATCAAAATTTCAACAGGCGCATTAGAAATTGTAATTGAAAATATCTCGAAAACGGTTAGTCGGAGCGACATTTACAAAGTATAGCTTTATTGCTTAAAAATGACGGAAAAACGGATATCTTTAATAAAAACATAATTATACTAAGGCACAAAAAAGTTACATTTCTTTTCTAGAGTACCGCAGAGAGCGCCCCCTATAATCTACATCAAAATTATTAACAAATTCAAATTCCTTTCCCCAAACAAACCCTAGTCACAAAATTTTATGCAAAAATATTGATTCAGAAATAAGTTATTTAGGAAAATCGAAAATTAAATTTTTACTTGGACACCCTGTATCTCGGTTATTACCAGCTATTGAACTAAACTAAGTATGGCCAAATCGCAGTATTTTTACCCAAGGAATATGCAGTTTTCCTGTGTACCATTAGTTATGGGACACCCTGTATAATATTAAAATATTAAAACATCGAATTTCTAAATATATGCACCAACAGACCACAGCGCGGCGCACACAAAAACTGTGCGCCTTTTCCATGTTAAATCGCCATAGCCCCGCCACATGTTACTACAGAGAAACTGTATTATGCCCCGCCCACTTATTCGCATATGCGAGCATATCGCGTCATTATCCCTGCTGAGTTGCCGTACGAATCGAGAGCTTATAATATATAGTTTGGTTTGACGGTACGATAAAATTAGGGATGGTCGGTCGATAAATAATATTCAATGAATATAAATTAATATTTTTTTATTCGTTTTGGGGGTGCACGTGCGCATGTGCTCCTGTGGACGAACCGCCACTGCGTTAATGTTATCTCTAACTACATAATAAATTGAAAACAATGCGTTTTTATACATTATCTACACTTGTACAATAAATTCCTGGACTTGGGTCCGTTTCTCCCACTTCTTCCTGTATGTTTTTCCATTTTTAAAGCTCTAAAAATGCCAAAATGGATTTATCATACACACGATATTATTATTTTAGCGTCTTCAATTTACAAACATAAAAAGCCACTTTCAAAAGGCAGGCTTATACTGCTCGCCCTTCAACCAGTCAAAATAAATCCGTTCTTATATCTCCGGTGGCTCGCTCTCTGCAATAAAACAAGAAGATGACATTATGAGGGCGTTTGATTCATTATATTCGATGGACATAAATCCTATAAGTAGAATGAATAAAAAAATTCTAAGATAAATAATATACAGGGTGTTCCTTAATGACGTGCTAATATTTCAGGATGTGATTCCTAAGGTCATTTTATAAAGAAAAGTTCATATGAACATATGTCCGCATCGGCTTAAGTTTTTCGGTACAGGGTGTTGAATTTTTATTTTTTAAATGGTTATTTTTTAATATCTCCGAAAGTACTTTAGATATTATTTTCAATTTTGGTATGTGTTAATAGGATATAGAACCACACATTTTAGTTAGAAAAGTTATTCAATTGTTCCACCAGTGGCGTCCCTGCAAACATGTCCAACGATATTTTTTACAAAAAAGATGGTACGCCAATGGTACTTTTCCATATGAATATTTTTCTAATTAGCCTGGTCAATTCTACATGAAAACGATCTCTTGAATTTTTCTCGTCAGACGCACCGTTCTGAATTAAAACTACTGAATTCATATTGAAACTCAACATTATTAACATTGATAAAATAATTAATGATAAATTTTGTTTTATAAAAATTGTTGGAAATGGTCACCTTCATGCTTCCGCCCGTCTTCTCATCGAATTGCCCACTCCAACAATTCTTATAAAACAAAAATTATCATTAATATTTTATCAATGTTAATAACAATGAGTTTCAATATGAATTCACTGGTTTTAATCAAGAACGGTGCGTCTGACGAGAAAAACTCAAGAGACCGTTTTCATGTACAATTGACCAGGCTAATCAGAAAAAATATCCGTATGGAAAAATGTCAGTGGCGTACCATCTTTTTTGTAAAGAATATCAGAGAACATGCTTGCAGGGACGCCACTGGTGGAACAATTGAATAACTTTTCTAACTAAAATTTGTGGTTCTATATCCTATTAACACATACCAAAATTGAAAATAATATCTAAAGTACTTTCGGAGATATTAAAACATAATCATTTAAAAAATAAAAGTTCAACACACTGTAGCAAAAAATTTAAGCCGTTGCGGACATATGTTCATATGAATCTTTTTTCATAATATGACCTAAGGAATCACACTCTTAAATATTAGCACGTCATTAAGGAACACCCTGTAAGTATATGAAATATGTGAATATTGAAATTTTTCTCGGTATCGCCAGTAAGCGTACCACAAAGGTTACCTTTCCATAATGTGTCCTTGTACAGTCCTGAGGATGGCCTCAGAGGTGTCGAAACACGAATCAATCTTCCCAAGGCATTTTATGGATCTAGAAAGCGACTAATTACATTTAGGTCATCTAAAAGTGATAGTTTATTTTATTAAATAATTGAGTTTCTGGCTATAAAAATAAAAATTTAATTATTTTAATATTTTCTAGGTAGAAGATGGACTGAAGTAGAACTAGAAGAAGAGAGTGAATCAGACTTTAAAGACAGCAATACCTCCAGTCCTAGCGAACCTCAGCCGTTTAGAGAAAGAGCATCCACAGATGGACACCTTCAGCAGAAGCCGTGGCGATGGAGGTAATCTATCCAAATTACTTATTTACTTTTGTTAGTACCTCAAAAACTATACTTTTTAGCGCCTACGCCACTGAGCTTCACGTAAATATCCCTAACAGATCAGTTTTTACAAACATTTTGAACAAACCTGTACGACTTTATAAAGAAATATTTCATATTAACATTCAAGAGGCAAATTAAAGTTTGCATACGGCTTTCGTTTGACGACACATCACTTGCACGGAGAAAGTAATCTGGCTAATGCAAAGAGGGAGTAATCTCAGTTCGTCATATTTTAAAAAAATTTTATATTTAAAAATACAAGTTTACCTTCAAAGCAAAACTTCCTATTTTATCCAGTCGATGAAGGTAAAGCTATATCTAAATTTGCATGAATAAACCTCGAAGATTAATCCGAATCAAAGGAGAAAGGAAACAGGGAAATCTTTTTGCCAAACGGATATTCGAAGCTAATTTTTTATTTCAAGATTAAAAATTGAATGTATAAACAAGAAGTAAGTGTATTTGTCAGAATGTATTTTAAGATTAAAATCATCGGTTTAGAAAGGCTGCTTAGAATTTTCTTATAAGCGAGCTGAAAAGTACACTTTTCCGCGTCTGTTTGGGTGTAAAACGTTGCGGTTATCCATGAGTTGCGTGCTGGACGCAATCTCGTTTGACTCGATGTATGTTTGCTCATCGCTCTCTAACAGCGTTTGTTTTTGAGCTTGTTAACTAGGGTACCAATTGGAAGCTTCTAAATTATCAATTAACTAAAAAGTCAATAAGGGATTCCCAAATTAATCTATTATAATATCGGAAAATGCTTTTAAAATTTAGGCCATAATCTAAAAATAAATAAATTTAATTCACAGGGAATCGAAAGCTAAAGAAAATTTTATTAATGATATTTATTCAAAGAGCAACAATATTATGCTATATGAATATCAACAAATTGTAACTCTGTTACCCAGAATTATATACAGGGTGTTATGGAAATGAAGTATTATATTTAAACCGGCAATTCCTGAGATGAAAACAAATTGAAGGAAAATATCCAAAAATGGTGCTTTAATTTAATATGCCCTGTACATGACCTGATGTCAAACCAAAAATTACCACGTGGTGCCCCTGTTCGGAAGGTAAACACAGCAACATATGGCAGTGAGCTTGAACAGTGTTGTCATATCTTCAGGGTAAACTCATTAGAAAGTCAATAACCGTTTGACAGATTTTAAGTTGTTTATTTTTCAGGGTACATTATTATAAACTTTTACGTTCAGTTTGCTGGGAAACAATCTCTGATTTATAAACTTGAACTGACTCGAACGAGCCGCCGCGGAGTTTATAAATGGTCAGGTATGTTCTCATTTGTTCAATTCGAACGACACCCGTCAGATCTGGACAACTTAAAAGTTTATAAATGCCACTTACCCTTTAGAAAAAAAAAATGCAATTTTATTTAGCTTTTCGGACTTATTTAACACCAACTTAATTTATAAAAAAAACACCAAGTACCTAGGTAACTTGAACAAAAACAAACCGGCACAATAAAATCACATAACACATCTAAGTACCATTCAATCTGAATTAGTATTTTAAAGTGCTACTGTGTAGACAAAAATACGCCCTTTAGAAAAAAATGAAATTTTATTTACCTTTTCGGACTTATTTAAAACCAACTTAATTTATAGAAAACACCAAGTACTCAAATCACAAAATCACATTAGTTTTTGCGTCACAATACATCTAAGTACCGTTCAATCTGAATTATAATTTTAAAGTGTTACTGTGTAGACAAAAATACGCCTTTATTGTCTGGGAAATAATGTATTTAACATCTAAAAATTTTAAAAATAAATAACACGTTGGTTCTCTCGATCGATATCAGCCTGCTTCTTTAAACAGCTGATTTTGGATAATCGAGTTAATATTTAAAAATACAGCTTTGCCACTTTCGATGTTTTGTAAGCGACTATCATAAATTGCCACATTTCCTTCTCTAATATTACTTTCCTGTATAATTATAGTCTCGGAAATGGCAACCGCGCTGGCTCTACCAGCGGAGAGTTCTCGGAAAGAAAGTTCGACTGGTCCGAAGGTGGACCAGACTATTCATTTCAAAGGGTAGTTCCTGTCAGTTGTTAACATAATTGTTTCATTTTATCTTTAGTAAAGGGTTAATGGCCCATAGAAATTAGCGTTCTTATTATTTCTATTGCGAAATAATTAATTGCTCTTGTTCTATGTGTGTTATTGTAAAGTGTAATTATGCGTTAGTGTTGGGGTTTAGTTATAAGCTTATTATGCACTCCCACACTATCATCAGGACACGTGATGAGCATAAAGTTTTTCCCATAGAAAAAAGAACTGAAAGTGTCTGTGCCCTGGATTCCTTAATCGCGTCCTGGATTTACTTTCTAAGTAAGCTAAATATTTATTTTTATAAGGAACTAAAGTTTTACACTTTTAAACATTTTGGCAACATTGTGCCGGAATATCTGTTGATTACCCAGCCGGGCAATGTAATATGTTCATATACGAATGTCCCGAGGAGTTGTGTGTGGGTTTATGGGTGAATTACCCAACTTTTTAAACGATCGATTTAAAAAAAAATATATGTAGCGCTTCTCTAGGACACCCCAGGAGTCACCCATTTAAATATAATACGTCATTTCCATAACACCCTGTATATTTATAAATATAATTATATATATAGCCAGGGCAAGGAAATATTGGCTGGGACGTTTTTTTAAAGACTGAGAATATTCATTTGTAATTTACAGGTATCGACCAGGAAGCTCCGGAAACGCCACAGAAACAACTTATTTTAAAACGGAAAGGAGAATGAGTATATCAATGAGAGGAAATAATGCTAGTTACTAAAATTTGATAGTTACGAAAGTATACTTGAATTCAGTATTAAGAAATCTATTTTGTATATTTTGCATATGTACGATTATAAAGGAATCCTTAATATAAGATTACGTGAATGTGATGTTATAAACTAAACGAAATTATTTACGTATTTAAAAAAATGTATTTGCTGTATTCCCTAATGACAATATCAAGTTAATATTTATTTAATAAGGGAGAATAAAAAGATGAGAAACGAAACCTTATATGTTACCGAAATAAAAGTGAAGACAGCTCAAATCGGCTTAATTTATTATGAAATAAGTAGCTTGGAAGATTAATTTCTTGTTTATTTTAATTTAAACTGCCAGGAAACATGAAAATATAGAATTATTATAAAAGTTAAACTGCTTCTTCAAAGCATGGTATAGTCAATTAGAAAATTTCCCATCTTTAATATCTGACTTTCAGTGATTACTATTAAAAATCGGATTGACACGTTACTTCTATTGCGAAGGGGTACGCTTTTAAGGAATACTTGAATCATTCGTGATTTAACCCTCTGAGACGGGTAGATGTTAACCTTAAAATCTTAAATGGGAATTGGCCAAGTGGCACGTAATTTTAAAAGTACTGTAAATCTCTTTCCAGTAACACCACAATTTTTTTTCCCCCAAAATGGATTCAGTATTGTGTTGAGTCCTCTTTTAGTACAATGATTAGGGTTTTTGTTATTTCCCTACAAATATTATTTAAAGGCATCTCCCTTGCCAATAAAATTGACGTGTCATTCCGATTTTTATTATTTTTACTGTGAGCGTAGTATTAAAAGTGGGAAGATTTAAAATTGACATGTTCTATACAGGGTGTCCGCTAATTAATGGGACATGGAAAAACCACAGACTACTTACGTAAAAATATTAGGATTTAATTATGCTTAGCTATATACGGAAGTTGATATTAACTGAGATACAGGGTGTTAAAGTTAAAACTTCATTTTTGTTTTTCTCTAATAACTTTGACAGAAACCAACGGTTCGTTACAAAAGTTGGCAATTATGGTTTTTTTAGGACGAAAAACTTATTTTTTGGTGAACTTTTAATGTACAATGTAGGGGGCGCTGTCTGCGACACACAACAAAATTTTTTTCTCAAAGTAACCTATGAGAAAACAAATGAAATTTAGAGATGCAGTTGCTATGGAACAGAAAATGTTTCATTTTTGAGTTTATCTTAAGCTTGTGTTTTCATTGCTGTTGTTATAGTTAAAGAACAATCCAATTGTTGTATTTATTATTCCCAATTACCAATACTAGAACATTAATTTGCATGTAAAAGTTAATTGGTAAGAAGTAACAAAATATTATTTGCTTGCCTGAGCTAACGCACTAAACAATTTAAAGGTAAATATCTCCAAAACGGTAACTCTGGGCGACCTGAAATTAGTATACCTTTTTTACGTAATAAATATGAGAAAAGTATTATTTTCATTAAGAACTTAAATACACTGAGGCACAAAAAAGTTATGACCTAATAAATCTTCAGGCAGGCAGGCAGCGCCCCCTACATTGTTCATTAAAATTTCACCAAAAAATCAGTTTCTCGTCCTAAAAAAACCATAATTGGCAACTTTTCTAAAAAAACCGTTTGTTTCTGTCAAAGTTATTAGACAAAAACAAAAATTAAGTTTTAACTTTAACACCCTGTATCTCAGTTAATATCAACTTTCGGATATAGGTAAGTATAATTAAATCCTAATATTTTTACATTAGGAGGTTTTTCCATGTCCCATTAGTTAGCGGACACCCTGTATATCTTTTAATCAGCTGTTACACTAGTATAATTCATTTGTTGGGGGCTTCAAATGCACTTACAGTACTATGGTAAGATTTGTACGACAGCATCCACAAATTTAAAATGTGGATTTTATAGAATTAAATTTTATCAATAATGACATTGAACGAATCGTTTTTCGAAAATGCTTCGAAAACGACAGGCAAATGTAGTCATCTTCTATGGAAATTAAAGTAGATTAGAATAAAAATAATGGGGAAATAATATGCGTTTTTGAATATAGATGTATTTATGGCATAATATAAAGAAATTTAAAACATGTATACCTACTGCTTAAAATAAGGATGAACCAACATTTTTTATACGATTTAGATATTTATGTTTATGTTATAATAGATAACGTTTTTATACAGTGAGAGGCCGAAGGAATACACCATAACGTTGACAAACCCTTTATATTACGAGAAATGTTTTTATATTTTTATGCACTAACGTAATTTAAGGTATATGTATATGTCGGCGTCAATTAGTGAAATCCGGCATTCCCAGAAATGCCTACTCATTTCAGGTATTGCCGCCACCTCTACGTTTGGTACACCGTTTGCCTAAGAATATCAGGCATTCCCTGTAATAACGAAATTCCTTCAGTCAAACGCTGTACTTAACTAAATGATTTAAGTTACCCTGTTTGCCGATTTTAGCCGAATGCTGTAATTGTTGTGAACATCTGTCTAGTGATTTTTTTGTAAATGAAATGTTGAAGCAATGAGAATTGTTTTATAAGAAGTTAGATGACCATTACTAAAATCAAAACCCGTGGAATATTACGGAATTGACTGGGGCAAGAAAATTCTGTTCAATTTTAAGTAAATTCCTGATAATAATCAGTTATTTATGAACCTTTTAATGTAAAAATACCTTATGCACTACTGGCAATACTGTCCTAATTGCAATGATTGACTAAAACCGGCAAATAAGGTAACTTAAATCATTTAGTCAAGTACAGCGTTTGATTGAAAGCATTCCGTCATTACAGGGAATGCCTGATACTCTTAAGCAAACTGTGTACCAAACGTAGAGTTACACTATTTGCCGGCAATACGTGAAATGACTAGGCATTTATGGGAATGACGGATTTCACTAATTGAGGCCGACATATACATCAATAATATTACTTCTTAAACATCCTTATATTCTAACGTATTTCATAATACTTTAAAAAAAAAATTAATGAAAGAAATTCCTCGTCAGAGTTTATTTTTGAGATCGCGATATCGATTTTATATCATTCGATCTTATACAATATGTAATAAGTTATCAATCATGTTATTGATATCGAGGATTTTGAGTTAATGAAAGAGAGATTATTTTACCGCGCTTGATAAGCTTATGATTATTCAGCTCATCCAGTCGGATTCGTTAAATTTTGAATTGAATTCATATACGACAACAATGGTGTATATGTCCTGATGAATTGGGGACAAATCTCTAGTTTTCTATGGTTATTAAAAATATTAAAAACACAAGTAAGGTAACATCTACCACTCCTAATTCACAACAAAATTGACGTATCTTTGCGATTTTCAATATTAGTTCATTGATGCGAAAGATATTAATGGTTGGGAATTTTCAAAGTGACACCCTGTGTATTTTTAATGAACACGAATTATAAATTATTTAAATGTGCTCAAAGTTGCAGTAATATCCATTAGGCAACTGCTGATAGGTTTCGCCCGCAAATTTATTTATAGCTGAGTTAAGCTATTTTAAATTGCCTGTACTCGAGGGAATTCCTCGGCATTTGTTTCGTGCCTTTCAGGAATTAGTTTCACTGGCCCCTGTTTGATATACCGCCATAGTTAAGTAGTTAGTAATATCAGTATCAAAAAGAAATAAAATGTTCTTTTTGTGGTTTTTTACGTAGAATCCAGTGACGTACTCAGATTTTTTTCTACTTTCATACTTTCAAGAGTTTTCAAGGGAAATAAACAAATTTGCTTTTTTAAATGGGTCACCCTATATATTGTTTAATAATATAATTTAGTTTGTAACAAGATTCTCAAAAATATATAACACAGTCTTAGTATTAGGCCCGAAATACACTTTTTCAAAAATATACCATTTTCTTTTAGTAGGCCATGACGGATATTAAAAAAAATACTGGTGTGATTAAATATTAGACACAATAATTGGCAATTTATTGAACTCCCTCATAAATATTGCTCAAATTGTTCTCCATTATGCCTTAGACATGTTTCACACATGGTTTATATTCGCCTTAATGAATTAAAAATAATAAACGGCCGCGTTTGTAACTCCCTAAAACCTCTGTCAATGGCAATTCTTAAATCTGCCATTGTTTGGTACTCAATGGAATAAATTTTATTTTGAAGGTATCCCCATAAGAAGAAATCCAAAACCGACAAGTCGGGTGACCTTGGTGGCCATCTTACAGGTCCATTAATTCCAATTCAGCGACCTGGGAAGTTATTATCTAGGTAGGCCCTTACAATTTAGGCATTGTTAGCGGGCGCTCCATCCTGTTGAAGATGCAAGTTATTGAGACCACTAAGGACACATCTTCTATTATTTCTGGCACAACGTTTTCCAGAATTTCCAAATATTTATTTGCATTAAGGCTTCCTTCAAATATATTATAAACTATTTTGCTATTCAGTATAAAGCATGAAACGCGAACGTCAAATCTGCCTTGCCGTTCGATTGGAAATATTACATGCTGATTTTCCTCAGACCAAAACCTCGTATTCTGTCGATTAAACATGCCAGCACTGGTAAAATGAGCCTCATCAGACCATATAACGGTTTTATCAAAATTGTTGCCCATGTTCAGATTTTGTAAATACCAATTGCAAAACTCTATACGGCGCTGTGCTTCACCAGGATGTAAGTTTTGTACACGGTGGAATTTATATGGCTTAAAATTGTGTTTTTTTAGGATTGTTTGCACTCTTGATTTAATTATTCCGACCGAACCTTCAACTTTTCTGCAAGAACTACTTGAACTTGTTTCAATTGAAGCTAACACATTTATTTCATCAGTCTTGCGATTATCCTTGATTTTGATTTTATTCTTGAAAAAATTCGTTTATCCGGTTGTCGTCTTTCGGGATATCTACAAGCAATTTAAGAAAATTTATAAACTTCATAGAATTACTACATGAGGGCTTATATTTACCTCTTCAAATACACTTCTAATGCTCCAGCTGCATTTTCGATACACTGGATATAACAAACGAGCATGTCGTACTTCTCAAAGTTTACATGCTCTGCCATAATTAGGACAAACTGATTTTTCACTATTAATTAGAAATTTTAAAACAACTTAGAGAACCTGAATGCTCTGACAGAATTAGACGATTTTATTATTATGGCACATAGGACTGTGTTCTTTTGTTTATTTTTAATATCCGTCATGGCCTATTAAAAAAAAAATGGTTTATTTTTGAAAAACGTTTATTTCGGGCCTAATACTAAGACTAAAAATAAAGTGTTATATATTGTTGAGAGGCTTGTTACGAACTAAATTATATTATTAAAAAATATATATATTGTGACCCATTTAAAAAAAGCAAATTTGTTTATTTTCCTTGAAAACTATTAAATTTAGAAAAAAATCTGAGTACGTCACTGGATTCTACGTAAAAAACTACAAAAAGAGCATTTTATTTATTTTTTGATACGTTACGGGGTAACCGAGATATGGGGGTTGTCCCAAAATGCACAATTTTCAAAAACATCCCGTATATCAAAAACAAGGCGGCCTAGAAAAGTTCTGATTACGGCATCTTATGTTTGATAAAAAAGTAGCATAGTGCTGAGGAAACCGCATCCTTCTATCTTTACTAATAACGGAGATATCCCGCAAAACTACCCAAAAATGGACACCCTATATATAACAGAATTGGATTTTTTTTGTCTCTAACGAATACTCGCATTATTTCATTTTGTTCTTGTTAAACAAATCGACACATTTTGCATAATAAAATAAATTCTCGTATACCTTTAATATGAGGCGACACGTTTCTGTAGGGAAAGTAAATATTAAATTCTTAAATTCCTTGTGTAGGAGTAAAAGCTTCCTTTAGAAACCTGACGTTATCTCTGAAGAATTTTCTTTTGATTTAAAACAAACATTATAAAATATTGTATGTTAAACGTAGAGACAAATAAGTTATTAAAAGTTCAACTTTACATTGTGAATAGAAGAATGCTTGTCAGATTTACCGAGAACGTCTAAATATTCGATCGGCCTAATTGGTTATAGGAAATTTATAATGAATATAAAAAATATATTTAGTCAACGACAAAATATCACGAATCTCGGGTTTTAGATCCGCTGTATATCTCGCACTACTTTTAAAATGTGCACCTGGAGGTCCTGTATTATCTTCAATAAAAATATATTATACGTTAATGGGACATGGAAGAACCACAGACTCCTTATGTAAAATTATTAGGATTTAATTATACTTACCTATATCCGAAAGTTGATATTAACTGAGATACAGGGTGTTAAAGTTAAAACTTCATTTTTGTTTTTCTCTAATAACTTTGACAGAAATCAACGGTTTTTTACAAAAGTTGGCAATTATGGTTTTTTTAGGACGAGAATCTGAATTTTAATGTACAATATAGGGGGCGCTGTCTGCGGCATTTCTTGCACATTTATTAGATCATAACTTTTTCGTGCCTCAGTGTATTTAAGTTTTTAATGAAAATAATACTTTTCTCAAATTTATTACGTAAAAAAGGTATACTAAGTTCAGGTCGCCCAGAATTACCGTTTCGGAGATATTTGCATTTAAATTGTTAGTGCACCCTGCCCAGTTACTATTAATTTGCAAACTCAAAGAAACCTATGAGAAAACAAACGAAATTTAGAGATGCAGTTGCTATCGAACAGAAAATGTTTCATTTTTGAGTTTATCGCAAGTTTGTGTTTTCATTGCTGTTGGTTTCATTGGACACGATATTTTCTAGGGTCAAAGTTATTTTAATTAAAGTAAGTTAAAGAACAATCCAATTGTTGTTTGTATTATTCCCAATTACCATCACTAGAACATTAATTATCATGTAAAAGTGAATTGGTAAGAAGTAACAAAATATTATTTCATTGCCCGAGCTAAAGCACTAAACAATAAATGTAAATATCTCCGAAACGGTAACTCTGGGCGACCTGAAATTATTTTACCTTTTTTACGTCATAAATATGAGAAAAGTATTATTTTCATTAAAAACTTATGAGGCGCAAAAAGTTATGACCTAGTAAATGCGCAAAAAATACCACAGACAGCGCCCCCTACATTAAAATTTCACCAAAAAATCAGTTTCTCGTCCTAAAAAAAACCATAATTGCCAACTTTTGTAAAAAACCATTGGTTTCTGTCAAAGTTATTAAAGAAAAACAAAAATGAAGTTCTAACTTTAACACCCTGTATCTCAGTTAATAGCAACTTTCGGATATAGGTAAGTATAATTAAATCCTAATATTTTTACGTAAGGAGTCTGTAGTTCTGCCATGTCCCATTAATTAGCGGACACCCTGTATAAACGGCTCGTCATAAAACTATATATTGTGGTCCGCTAATAGAGAATGATGGGTCACACTATAATAAGTTGTAACCATGCTATAAAACGACGAGTCGTTTATATTATTTATATTATTACTGGTTTCAGGAATCAAATTTGATGTTTATAAATTTTTTATATTTGCGACTAATGTGTGTAGATATATGGACAAGTTTATTGTAATTTTAATAACGCTGTATTTGTATAAATGTTAATATTATACGATTTTAACATTAAACTATTTTAACCCATGACCATGTTTGCTGTGATGTTGCTATAGGTGTTCATAATATTATCAAAAAAAACTTTAATAGGCTAAGTAAGATTACCAAAAACTGTACTTATACTGTACTTAAATATTATAAAAAAAATTGTTATAAATGTTGCATAATAATTTGAACGTTTCAGATATTGGTAAATAGACTAATTTTTCGTTAAATATTTACTTAAATTTCGGGTATTTACTTTCCTTTCCGTTGACCCTGACCTTACAAGGGTTTTTATTGACACAAGAAGGAGAAGGGTTATTTTTACTTTTGCTGAGATAATGAATTACATTATTGTGAGTGTGTTTTATTCACCAATAATTCTGGTTAATGGTTTTTCAATTATTAAAAAGTAAACTGAAGTATCGAAGATTCCCTGAACCTCAGTTAGTTGGGTAATGTAATTTGTAAATCATTCCTTTCATGTATATCGGTAAAAGATTGTAAACATTGAATAAAATACTTATATTGATTGTTTCTCTGTGTTTTGATTGCTTTGATTTGATTTTGATATCCTACATTTATCCCACTAATGAACGTTACAGTCATCTCTTAGAGTAACATGATTCAAAAATGATTAAAAATGACAGTGAAAACTTCTAAGCAATGGAGAGGAAATTGGATAAATAAATCTGACAATTGTCGCCCTCTATAGGGAAAATCTCTAAGGATAGGCTCTTCTAATGGATCACTAGGGGCTCTCCCTTCGTATAAAAAACAAATAAGTATAGATTTTTCACTGCTTCGCAGCGCTGCGGCTTCCAGAGCTTGAACCAAGGATTTCTGACTATAGGAAATAGTTTTTCCCGATAAGCAATAAGAAGAGAACTGTTTGCAATGGATTTTTCCTACTACGTAGTCGACAACACAAGAGTACAAAAATATTGAAGGCACTGTTTAGTTAATCGATAAAAATCGACTTTTGCAAAATCGAGAGAGGTTATACAATTGATTTCGTCGGACAGAGAAGATATTATACATTGAATAGAATAAGTGGACGAGTTGGTTAAAAGATGTCGCTATATGTCTTAAGGATAACCAGTTATATTATTATGTAATCTGGGTTTGTTCGTCATCGAATTATTTTATCTGTAGGGGATAACGATATATATTGTCCGTTTAGTAGACAAAAAGTGTGATTATTTGGATTTTCTTGATGCAACCCATCAAACTTTATACAGTTGATTTTTTTTAATGATCAAACAGTAGCTCTATAGAGAAAAATCCTTTGAGATACTCTAGCAATGATGCGCGTGCAAATAAAGCGATTCACCTTGGTTTTGAATCGTTGGAGGTTATATTCCTTGGAAAATCCTACCTCAAGAAGGTCATTCCTAAGCTGAACCATATACGGATGGACGGGAATGGTTCGTTGTAAACTTATGTTATTCGTTGCTCTTGGTATAATATCGCTCTTGGTATAATATCTGTAAAAGGGACTCAAATAGTGGATGTTGTAAGCTCCAGTAGCTGAAGAATATGCTTGATTGATTGTGAGAATTTACTAGTGATATTTAAAAGTTAAAAAAATGTTAATAAAACCGATTTGTTTTATGCCTGAAATCGATTTTCGATACCATCATACTTAAAGTAACATATACATGTTCAAGAAATAAACACGAATAAAACACATACTATAAAATAATACGTAGAGAATAAATGGAATTTCGAAAGCTATCGTAAAGAAGAATGAATGGCTATTGTTTATATAGGTAGGTATTAAAATAACTATAAATTTCCCGATTCAAATGCCGAGATACAATTAGTGTTAGAAGAATAAAAGAGATCAATATTATTTTGGTTAAAGAGGAAACTTTTGGCTGGAAACTTTCCTTATTCGTTTGATTATAATAAATACTTATTACAGTCAAGTTTAACTCAGTATTTTATCTACTATACTATACAAAATGTTAACAAAAAAGCATAGTATTATAATTCCACAAACAAACAACATATTATACTAATTGATTTAGTAACTAGTTATATAACCAGTTGGAAAAGATGAATTTTGTTTAACGAATGTGTGTATGTATGTATGTATGTATGTATGTACACCTATGCCTGATGCATATACAGGGTGTCCGGGAACATGTGGGAAATCTCCCGGATATGAAGAAAACACGTGAAAAGAATACTATAGGTTCATATAAACTTCTTTCGTATCGGCCTCCTCTTCGGAGATATGGGCTCCCAAAGAGCACCAATGGAATCAAGTTTTTCACACATAATTATTGAACCACCTGGTATATTTCAATTATTTTTTAATATGATGTATACCAGGTAAGACCCGTCAAATTACTACCCAAGAAACTGTTGTGAATTACTCACAGCTGCAGGGACGGACTAGCTGTAACACTCATGGGACCATTTTTTTTACGCCCTGTATGATGAGAACTTTGGACAATGTTTTTTACATAGCTTTAACTATTGGCTAAAAATTCCAATTCCAAAATGTGTCGTCCTTGGAATTGTGCTGATAGGGGGGCATCTTCAACTGTCGGGAATGGAGACTTAAATATTTAACAGCTGTTAAACAATTTAGAGAAGAAAATCGTCCAATTATTTACCTTGACCAAACATGGTTCGATACCCATGACACTCCAAGGAAAGGTTGGGATGATTCTTCCAAAAAATGTCAAACCAAGGCACCATCGAATAAAGGCAAAATAATCACAATATTACATGCTGGTTCAGAGAACGGGTTTGTTCCAAATTGTCTGTTGCTTTCAGCTAAAAACATAGCAGATTCTTCTTTAGATTACCACCAATTTCGAAGATTGGTTTAAACATAAACTCCTTAAAAATATACCTGAAAATAGCGACATTGTAATGGGCAATGCTAGTTATCATAGTCGGCAAGCAAAAATCATTCCCAATTCTAATAATACAAAAGCAGAAATTCAAAATTTTATGATTGAAAATGATTTATATTTTGAAGAAACTTACAAAAAACGAGAACTGCTAGAAGTATTAAAAGCTTTTGAAATAAATAAGGAATATGAGTGTGACAAACTTGCAGCAGAAAATGGGCATACAGTGTTGCGTCTTCCTCCATACTATTGTATATTCAATCCTATTGAGCTAATATGGCACCAATTAAAATCCAATATTAGGAGAAATAATATTTCTCTTACATTAAATGCATCTGTAGTAGAATTAATTAAAAACGAAGTAAGAACAATTTCTGCAGACAGCTGGAAAAACTGTGTACAGCATGTACTTAAGGTGGAAAATTCTTACAATTGTATGATTACAAATGTTCAACCCTTAATTATAAGTTTAGGCTTAGAAGAAGATAGTGATAGTGATACAGAGTTAAATTTTGAATAAATTATCAATAGTGTCTTAGAATTTAATTAATTTTTATTGTACTTGTTATCCTAATAGTTATACTTTTAAATCATATTATTTTCAATTATCATTAATTGTTATCATTATTTTACATTTATTATAGGTACTTGAAACTAAAAATACCTATCGATTTATTTTAAATTATAAAAATCAATCATGTGGTGTGGTATACATTTTCAAGCCGGCCCTGCTCCCATTTATTGAGCTTTGAATAGGTTCAGGCGTATACAATAGGGTTTAATCAGGTAGTTTATTTATGGCAGTAAGAATCAACGGTATAATTCTGCAACAACTATATTTTGCAGGACAAGACCGAGGAAGTTCCTAGCAAACCTTTTTACTTAACGAGTTTTATACGAGATTATTTTCCAATTCTGACTATACATATGCCCCGGTTATCTGATAATAGATCCCCAATTAATGGGTGATTTTTAAAATACCCGAACACACAAAAACATATTTGTTGGTAGAGTTTCTAATCCACTTTTCCACTTTTAATTGTTCCCTTTTAAAAATAACTTAGACATTCATATAAAATATTTATTAAAAAACCCTTAATTATTTGTTTAACTAATTTAGACACACACAAAAAACTTCTCCTCCCGCCCCACCACCGCCTACCCCAGTCCTTGTGCATACGTGGGTGACCCACTCGCTCCACCCACTACCTCCCCGCTCGGCCAATCAACGGACAGTCGCCCGTGACGTCACTGCCTCTGGATCGATATCCAGAGCTCCGGAAAGTTAGTCGTTACATGACCGCCGCGAATTTAAAGTCTCCCAGAATTGTATAGATTTATTTACGTGAATGTTCGATGGTAATTTCACGATTTGGATGTTACGCAGATGTTGTCGTTAAAATTTAGAACGAGAAACAGTCCATCTCAAAAGACCTCTCTCAGGTGGGGAGATTGCTGTCCTAGGAATCGGGTTCTAGGGATCCCTACGTAAAAAAATCAGGGGAGGGTTCACCGAGTTACCAAGCGCGGCCGAGGTCTATTTTTTGGTAAGATCAATGTTTCTTGTAGAGTTTTTGTTGCGAATTGTACCATGGACATCGAATGATTTTTTTCCTGGATCTTTTCCTGGGAATTTATGATAATTAATGATAATTTGCCTATAGAGCCTTTTGCTGGTCTTAGTTGAGGAGACTGCTCTTACTAAGGATTCTATATAAAAGAAAGGGAACTTCTAAAACCATGCAAAACCGAGCAGCTCTTAAGGGCAATAAATTTATCACCATCCAGATAATGAGTAGGGGGGGGGGGGACTATCAAAATATGTTGACATTTGTCCCACAATATCCCTATTAATGTCCTATAATTTGAATTCCGTCCGTTTTTCCGATTTTGAATTGTAACCCTTCAAAATCATCACCTTGAAAACCTATGTTTGCGATCGTTTCTGCATAATCGGGAATCACAGAATTTGGCGGAAAATAAAATATATATACAGGATGTTCCTTAATGACGTGCTAATATTTCAGCGTGTGATTCCTTAGGTCATTTTATAAAGAAAAGTTGATATGAACATATGTCCGCAACGGCTTAAATTTTTTGTTACAGGATGTTGAATTTTTATTTTTTAAATGGTTATTTTTTAAAATCTCCGAAAGTACTTTAGATATTTTCAATTTTGGTATATATTAATAGGTTATAGAACCACAAATTGCAGTTAGAACAGTTATTCAATTGTTCCACCAGTGGCGTCCCTACAAACATGTCCTCCGATATTTTTTACAAAAAAGTTGGTACGCCGCTGACATTTTTCCATGAGTGTATTTTTTCTGATTAGCCTGGTCAGTTCTACATGAAAACAGTATCTTGAGTATTTCTCGTCAGACGCGCACCGTTCTTGATTAAAACCACTAAATTCATATTGAAACTCATTATTATTAACATTGATAAAATAATTAATGATACATTTTGATTTAAAAAATTGTTGGAAATGGCCACCTTCACTTAAATGGCACGCTTCCCCCGGTCTTCGCATCGAATTGCCCTCTTCAACAATTTTTATAAAACAAATTTTATCATTAATTATTTTAGCAATGTTAATATCAATGAGTTTCAATATGAATTTACTGGTTTTAATTAAGAACGGTGCGTCTGACGAGAAAAACTCAAGAGACCGTTTTCATATAGAATTGATCAGGCTAATCAGAAAAAATATCCACATGGAAAAATGTCAGTGGCGTACCGTCTTTTTGTAAGAAATGTCAGAGGGCATGTTTGCAAGGACACCACTGGTGGAACACTTGAATAACTTTTCTAACTAAAATTTCTGGTTTTATATCCTATTAACACATACCAAAATTGAAAACAATATCTAAAATCCATTCGGAGATATTAAAAATAACCATTTAAAAAATAAAAATTTAACACCTTGTAGCAAAAAATTTAAGCCGTTGCGGACATATGTTCATATGAACTTTTCTTTATAAAATGACCTAAGGAATCATACCCTGAAATATTAGCACGTCATTAAGGAACACCCTGTATAGCATGATTATTGAGAGAGAACATAATTTTGGAAAGAGCTTCAAAACATCATTTTGATGTATTTTAGAAATAAAGGTATTTTATTCTTAGATCAATTTCACATTTTTTGGTAACTATGTACCTTATTTGGGATATTCGACTATGACTATGGAGGTCTTCCACAAAGCAAAACTATTTAGCAGGAGTGACTTTTTCGATAAAATGCAGGAAAAAGAGTTTCCCCATTTCTTACACTTTCTACCACACACTATGTATAGCAAAAATGCTCTTAAATGAAAAAATATGAATTTTCTAAAAGAAATATTGTTCAGAAGTAAATTATAATTCCTGATACTAAACGATTTGGTGCTATAACAATTTTTACTTTTATGATTGCAAAAAATTGCATTTAGTTTGATGTTATTATATTATTATAAATATTACTAAGGTTATCGGTATCAGTTCAATATTAATCGTATAATGTGAATCACTTCTTTCATGTTTTTTGCAATTTGTTTCGTAAGACTTGAACTTCATCAGAATTAAAATTGTATAGATAATCTAATGAGGGTTTTGATAGGCCAGCTTCTTTGATTCTCTTTTTGAGATCTCGTTTTGTTTAGCCAATGTAAGTTTTAAAGCAATCAGAACAATCTATTTTAACTCGATACTTGAATATCATTTCAAAGTAACCGAAACCCAAGACGTACTGCCTATAATTATTAATAAGAAGTCATACAACGACTATCCTTATTAATACAACTTTATTCTAATTACAAAACTTAGACACTGCAGCGTTTTAATTTCTAATAAAATACAGCTGGAAGTTTAAAATCTCATTATATAGAGCTAACTTATTCATCCCGACTCACCTGAATTGTTCATTATGCATTAAAATGTAAGTATTCCCAATTTAATTTATTTATTACACGAAAAGGTAGATAAGGGTCAAATACTGAGAAAAAGTTTATTTTTATTCGTCAAGGGCATAAAATATTGCGTGACTGGAATGTACTATCAATCACTGACAAAAAGCTTGCAATTGTAATGACAATGATGATGGAATCGGGGTTGTACAATTTCCCCCCCCCCCCCCCCTCTAAAATATATTGAAAATTTCTGGAAAATTCTTATTATTTTAGGAAAAAAGAAACAGCCATTCACAATGATCAACGTCGCAGGGATCATATCAATCGTCATTTTCTACGTGTTAATTTTGGGCGTCGGTATATGGGCAGCAAGAAAAAAAGAAGCAGGAAATGATTCTGAGGAGGAGGTTATGTTAGCAGGACGAAACATCGGATTGTTTGTAGGGATATTTACAATGACAGGTAAAAAGTGTATTGGTTTTGATCAAATGCTTCTGCCACAAATTGAGCACAACAAATGAGGTTGGACGTTGTAGATTTGCCTCTAACACACCCGTGTTGTTTATCCGAAAGTTTATTTTTTAGAGTACGTTTCAAGAAAATTGGATACGACTTAATGATTTCCTGGGTCGGTCCCATTGTGTAGACAAGAGCTTGGCAATAAACAAGTGAAGTATGAAGGGACGGAGTAAGGAAAACAAGTAATGATATGAATATATTAATGTAATCAAAGGAAATAACATTTTTTTTAAATATTACTAGTCATATTTATTTACATTTATAATGTCATTCTATAGATAGTTCTGTTTCGCTATCGCTATCCTCATCAAAATTAATTATAATTGGATTAATTATACGATCCAGACTAATATACGAATTTTCTACAGTTATTACGTGACGGACTGAATTTTTCCAACTACCTGGGGGAATATCATTAGAGCATTTTCGTATTAATTCTACAACACTAGAACTTAAAGTCGGAGAAATATTTTCAGACCTAACCAGTGATTTTAACTGGTGCCACATATGCTCTATGGGGTTAAAAATGCAATAATAGGGTGGGAGCCGTAGCACTGTATGTTCAATTTCTTCTGCCAATGTGTCACAAACATATACTTTTTTTATACAAAATGTTTTTAAAACTTCTAAACGATCACTTTTTTTTATAACTTTCTTCAAAATATATATCATTCGCCGCCATGTAGTTCTGAATCTCCAATTTTGTATTATTTGAGCTTGGAGCTTTATGTAATTGGCGACTGTGATAGCTCGCATTGTCCATTACTATCACGCTATTCTGAGGAATGTTTGGTAAAATACAATTCTTGAACCATTCCTCAAAAACTAACAAATTTTACCACAAGAAGATATTTAAATATAAATTAAGCAACCTAACCTACCTGATGTGCCTATATTTAATTATAATTATTACAATCCGGTCCTTTCCACATAATAATAACAAAGGGTCATAAATAATGGGATGACCCAGGTACTTTTACGACAGTCATTAAAATTATATCCATTTTTCTTGAAACAATCTTTACCTGAAAGTACAAATTTTCATGAAGAAGCATTTCAAAACACTTTGAAAAATGATTAATAATACTTATTGGTCTATAATTCTCGATTTTATTTTTATCCCCTTTTTCATGCACTGGGGTTATCTTGGATTTTTTCTAAATATCAGGATATTGAGAGGATTTCGGGGCCAAATTAAATATTTTACAAAGGAGTCTCTTAAACACGTATGCACATTGCACAATCACGCAAGAGGAAAGACGGTATTTTATCGGAACCTATAGTCGCTTTGGGATTCATCTTTTTTAAATACCGTAATACATCAGCCTCATTAGCACTGTTAATAGAGAAAGAGTCAGTGACAGTATAAGTTACTTCACTGACGACTGGAGCCGGTAGGACATATGACTTCTGAAAGAATTCGGCGGAAGCATTTGCGATGTCAACATGATCTTTAAAACTATTATCGCCCATTGGCATTACTTCCGGAAGTTGTTTCTTATGTTTTCTATTGTTTATTGATTGCCAAAAATTCGATGGGTCGGTCACTATACGATTTTCAACATTCCCGCAATATTGCTTATACCCATATTTAATATCAGTTTTAATTCGCCGTCTTAATTGCCTAAACTCTAACAAATCCATAGCAAGTTTTGTTCGTTTGTATTTTTTCCAGGCGTTAAACCTATTTTTAATTGACTTGATAATGACAGAATTAAAGAATTAAACCAAGGAGCATAGTTATGTCAGAGATATATAAAGAATATATCTCCCGAGAAACGTTTGGTGTCATGCTTCATGTAATTCCAATACAGAAAATTGGATCAAAAAGTTTTTAAGAGTATTTGCGAATTGTATGACTTGAAAACAGGTCTTGTGATATTTCTTAACTTTTTTATTAAATAAGGAGCTTCCAGTTCGGTTTGTTTGTTCCTTGCCAACTGAAGTAAATTAATAGAATGATGATGAATGTGCTAACTGTTTCCGATTACCTCGGTGTCATCTCCGATACTAAATTAGGAACTTTTTTTCTAGCAACGTGGGTTGGCGGTGGTTATATTAACGGTACCGCCGAAGCTGTCTACACCTCCGGTTTGGTGTGGTGCCAGGCTCCATTTGGTTACTCATTAAGTTTAGTTTTCGGAGGAATATTTTTTGCGAATAAAATGAGACAGCAGGGGTACGTGACGATGTTGGATCCCCTGCAGGATAACTTCGGAGAAAGGATGGGGGGACTCTTGTTCCTGCCAGCGTTGTGTGGGGAGGTAAGTTTTCTATAGTTTTAGTACTTTAAATGAGCTCAATCCCCCACCAGGGGGTGACAAAATGGCTTATTTAAAATTCTGCAAGCTAGCAAACTCAGGAATATAAAAATTATTATGATTTTATCGTCTAGGTAAGGTCGTGATCGATAAAACGTGATTCCTTTATTTAGGTCAAAGGTTAAACAGAATACTCTATTAAATATTTTCTAGTTAGTCCATTGCATTCACTTAGAAGTCCTTAAAAGTTACCTCTGGGGTTCCCCAAGGGTCCCATCTGGGACCCCTTCTGTTTTGCCTATTTATCAATGATCTGGCTAAGTTGTTGTTATCATATTATTTATTATTTGCTGATGATCTAACGATATGTCCCTCAATGTTGACAAATGTTGCTTTATGAGATTCAGCAGGTTAAAATGCTCCTTTCCTTGTCAATATTCTATTAACAATATTCCTTTGAAGGAGGTTTCGGGTTTGTTCTATATACCTCGACACCCAGTTAACATTTGCAGAACACCTTGAGAAGGTGGTGTGTAAAGCAAATAAGATGCTAGGATTCATTAAGAGGTCGTGCAAGGACTTCAAAAATGTTAATGCTTTAAAGTCTCTGTATGTTTCACTTGTGAGATCTGTGTTGGAATATTCGAATATAGTTTGGTCACCATACTACCAAATCCACACAAATAGACTAGAGAGTGTGCAAACTAGATTTGTAAGGTTTGCCCGTCATATAATTTATAAGTCAATGATAAATCTTACTAACAACCAGACCATGTCCTACCTAAACTTGACTACGCTTGCCTATAGAAGGGACTATGATGTCTGCTTTCTGTTCAAAATATTTAATAACTTTATAAGAAGTCCTGAATGTCTTCAGGCTTTTTCTATTCATGTACATGGTTATCAGACCCGTACTCACACCCTTTTACACGTGCCATACTGTCGTACTAATTGTCTATTGAGCAGCCCAATAAATAGAATCGCTACAAATGTTAACCATTATTATAATAGACTGAACCTTTTTAATGTATCCCTTTATAGATTCAAAATCTCTTCTAAAAAAATAATCTTAGGTAAGTTTAAGCTGTATAATTTTATCATACTCATAAACAATTCTTATCTTATTGCAGGTTTTCTGGGCAGCGGGAATATTAGCAGCCCTCGGAGCTACCCTCTCCGTCATCATAGATATGGATCACAGGCACAGCGTCATCTTTAGCGCCTGTATAGCTGTTTTCTACACCCTTTTCGGTGGTCTATACGCGGTAGCATATACCGACGTCATACAACTCTTCTGCATCTTCATTGGCCTGTGGATGTGCATACCTTTCGCTTGGGGCAACGAACACGTCCAGTCACTATCATCGATGGATGTGGATTGGATCGGAAAAGTCGAATCTGAGGACTTGCTGTCGTATATAGACTATGGATTGCTATTGGTTTTTGGCGGTATTCCATGGCAAGTGTACTTCCAAAGAGTGCTCTCAAGTAAATCAGCTGATCGAGCACAATTGCTCAGTTACGTTGCTGCTTTTGGCTGTGTACTAATGGCTATACCTCCTGTGCTAATCGGCGCCATTGCCAAGGGAACAGGTAAGCCTATATAGATTTTAATAATAATAAAATCAAAGTAATAATAAGTAATCAAATCAACCATTTTTATTACAGCATGGAATGAGACCGGCTACAAGGGTCCATTTCCACTCACGGCCGACGAGACGGGCATGATTCTTCCGATGGTTCTTCAATATCTCACGCCAGATTTCGTATCGTTTTTCGGACTGGGAGCGGTTTCAGCTGCGGTCATGTCATCTGCCGATTCCAGCGTCCTCTCGGCCAGCTCCATGTTCGCCAGAAACGTGTACAAACTGATATTTAGGCAGAAAGCGTCTGAAATGGAAATAATATGGGTCATGAGGGTGTCAATTTTGATCGTGGGGTTCCTAGCGACGGTGATGGCGCTTACTATACCCTCGATTTATGGATTGTGGTAAGTATGAGTGCCTACAGTCATTTTCCGATTAAGATAGCGTGATAGGGATTGGTAAGACATGGGTCATGTATACCTGTGCTCAGATTAATTCGGTTTCAGGTCTATGTGCTCCGATCTGGTCTACGTCATCCTATTTCCACAACTCCTAATGGTAGTCCACTTCAAAGACCATTGTAATACGTATGGAAGTCTCGCCGCCTACATCATAGCCTTCCTGGTAAGAGTATCCGGAGGAGAACCGCTCATGCACTTGCCAGCTCTCATCCATTTCCCTGGATACGACGAAGCCAACCAGATACAAAAATTCCCTTTTAGAACAATGGCCATGATATTATCTTTAGTTACTTTAATTTCGGTGTCCTGGGGCACGAAGCATGTATTCGAAACCGGTAAACTCGCCCCGGGATATGATCTCTTCCGTTGCGTTGTGAACATACCTGAAGATATTGAGCGTGTAGGAGAACCGGTCGAAGAAGGTGAACAAATGGCTGTTATGGCTTCTGGTGCGATGGGTAAAATATATGGTGCCGCCACAATGGTCGGGAAAGATGAAAGAAACGGTAGAATAAATCCAGCGCTCGAGGCTGACGACGATATACCTGCGTCGGAGGTTGCCAGGTTACGGAGCTCAATATCATCGGGAAGTGGTGGGGGAAATAGAGCGACGCCATCTACTAATCCTGCAGACAACTACCAGACTAAATTGTAAGTGCGCTTACCTATAGGTAGATGCGAGTTGCTTAGTAAAGCAGGTAACTTATCTGTTTTAATAGATAGATGTGGATCTCCTTAAATTGTATTATATTCTGTTTTCTTTCCTTCTTTCTTCTAACATTTATATTTTTATACGATTTAGTTCAAAATAGAGCCCAGAGAAGATTTGTAAAATATACATAATGATTTGATGACCTGATTGTCTGAGTTTCCGTTTGAATTTATATGTTTGTTTGAACTTCAATACTTCTTTGCATATTTTACCCAACTTATCTTCTGGTTAACTTAATTTGCCTTCTAAACAATAAATGTATATTTTTTTATAGTTGTTGCAGACTTATACCGTTGACTCTTACTGCCATAAATAAACTACCTGATTAAACCCTACTATATACGCCTGAACCTCTTCAAAGCTTAATAAATGGGATCAGGGCCGGCTTGTGTATACCACACCACATGATTTATTTTTATAATTTAAAATAAATAGAAAGGTATTTTTAGTTTTAGGCACCTATAATAAATGTAAAATAATGATAACAATTAATGATAATTGAAAATAATACAATTTCAAAGTATAACTATTAGGATAACAAGTACAATAAATATTAATTAAATTCTAAGAAACTATTGATAGTTTATTCAAAATTTAACTCTGTATCACTATCACTATCATCATCTAAGCCTAAACTTATAATTAAGGGTTGAACATTTGTAATCATACAATTGTAAGAATTTTCCACCTTAAGTACATGCTGTACCTACATAGTTTTTCCAGCTGTCTGCAGAAATTCTTCTTACTTCGTTTTTAATTAATTCTACTACAGATGCATTTAATGTAGTAATATTGGATTTTAATTGGTGCCATATTAGATCAATAGGATTGCATATACAATAGTACGGAGGAAGACGCAACACTGTATGTCCATTTTCTGCTGCAAGTTTGTCACACTCGTATTCCTTATTTATTTTAAAAGCTTTTAATACTTCTAGCAGTTCTCGTTTTTTGTAAGTTTCTTCAAAATATAAATCATTTTCAATCATAAAATTTTGAATTTCTGCTTTTGTATTATTACAATTGGGAATGATTTTTGCTTGCCCACTATGATAACTAGCATTGTCCATTACAATGACGCAATTTTCAGGTATATTTTTAAGGAGTTTCTGTTTAAACCAATCTTCAAAAAGTTGTACTTCGGTATCTTGATGGTAATCTAAAGAAGAATCTGCTATGTTTTTAGCTGAAAGCAACAGACAATTTGGAACAAACCCGTTCTCTGAACCAGCATGTATTATTATGATTATTTTACCTTTATTTGATGATGCCTTTGTTTGACATTTTTTGGAAGAATCATCCCAACCTTTTCGTGGAGTGTCATGGGTATCGAACCATGTTTCGTCAAGGTAAATAATTGGACGATTTTCTTCTCTAAATTGTTTAACAGCTGTTAAATATTTAAGTCTCCATTCCCGTAAACGTTGAGATTCCATTAATGTTTGTCTCTTTTATCAATGCTTCGGTATTTAAAACCCATTTTACGCAATATTTTCCTAAGGCTTGAAAGGCTACAAGACATATTTGTTTCGTCTTTAATCAGCCGCTCTTTGAGGGAAATCAAAGTGGGTACAGTTTGTGCCTCCTACATTTGGTAAATCTTTCTTCTTAATAAATCCATGTCATTTTCGTCAATGCTTCTAAATGTGCCAGAATCACTCCGATTTTTTCTAGGTTTAAAAGGTTTAAGTACTATGTCTCTTACCGAAGATAAAGGAGTTTTTGTCAAAGTAGACGTCTCTGCTAAAGCATCCGTCGAATTAAAATTTCTACTCAACAACGATTGATATACATTTTTAATTATTAGTTTGGCATCGGTAGATAAATGCTTTCTTTTAAAAATGGCACTTGAAGATGCCCCCCTATCGGCACAATTCCAAGGACGCCACATTCTACCACTAATAAGCCTAACTAAAAATTACTCGAAGGAAAACCACTAAAGATTAAAATTATTAAAAATCACTTTGTATTTATATATGCATCAGGCATAGGTATAAATTGAATTTGTATACCTGGTCCGGCTCTGCTCGAAAAGGTTTTAAAATTTGGGATTTCCTTATTTATTTTATGGTCGAAGGGAAAATGAGGTTTTATTGCAGTCAAAAGATCAACGGTATAATTCTGCAAATACTATAACTGTATTGTTGAAAATGGGAATATTTTTATGAGTCTTGTTAACATTTAATATTTTCTATTGACCTTGTAGTGTGATGGTGTAAAGCGCACTTTAAATGTATTTTTGAATTAACTATTTAATAAGTATTATTAGATTAAGCGATGAATTTCCGTTCATATACAGGATGAGTCGTAGGAACGGACCAAACAACAAGAGCAATTGTAGACGCGAAAATAATATAGCCGATGTTCATTTTCTTTCAAGTTATAACATACTTAAAAATAAACAGTTTCATAAATTATAATTTTTTTAAGCATAGCGTTCTTTTTGTTATATGTTCAAAAATATCGCCAATGACCTCTAAACAACAGCCTAGCCTGTTGCTCTGCTGATTCACGTTTTTCTTTAATATCGGCTGCAGTATTTCGTAAACGTCGAATTAGTGCATCTCGACTGTCGACTGTTATTTTGTAATAAACTTTATTTTTAAACCAGTTCCATAAACAAAAATCTAGCGGCGTGAGGTCTGGAGATCTTGGAGGCTAACTAACCGGACCACCGCGACCTTTTGAAGCTTTACAATACGCTTCTGTAGTTTGATCCATTCTGCCGGACTCCTACGTGTCTTCAAAAGGTTCTATGGTAATTCGTAGCGATGCCATGGATGAAAACATAATGCATTCTTGAACAAATAGATTTAGAGGCTTAAAGCGTAGAAAACGAACAAACCCAAACAAACCATTACTCTTACTCGTGTACCTATTTAATATTATTTTTGAACGAGTAATTTTTTTATTTCAGTATTATTGTTTTTTCCCAATATTATCAAGCTGGTATCACATTAATTTTCAGAGATAAACAGCATAGCAGGGGTTTAAGGGCGGGAGGAGTAGGAGAGGCTACAACACCGCTGACAGATTTGTAAAAAAGAAATTAATTCATCATGTTTTAAGCAGATCTGGCCAAAAAAAACCCTTAGCAAAAGCACTAACTACAAACACTGAGCACTTTATATTATTATAAAGCTATTAAGTTAAGTTATCAATTACTTTTCATAGTAATTGTTCTCCAAGCCCAAATCGCCATACAGTTCACGTCGATAATACTGTTTTTATCATTGTTTTTATGCGCATAATTGTATGTCACTGAAAATTTAATGGAGAAACTGGAACTCCAACGAACAAAACATCGAAAACATGATTAATTTTATTAAGGAAAATAGTCGGTTATTGGGTTTTCATTTTAAGAAATGTGCGTTATCGAAAACGGATTTCTCAATTATTTCTCTTGTCACTTTGCATTATTATTTAGTTTAATTCCGTTACTTTTATGTTTAGATAAACGATTTTAAAATATATTTTAACTCTTCGCGTACATATGGTAACCATCTCCGCAATACATATCATTGAAAGACTATGTAAAATGATACATATCAATAAAATACATATCAGTTATATACATAGGTATAAATAAACTATTGTTATCGATGTAAAGAAATTACGCTATGAAATATTTTTTCGCAATTTTAAACCTAGTTGATATTTCAGAGAATATATATTAAGGCACAAATTAAGGAAGCTGTAGATAAAATTATACAGGGTGTCCCAGAATATGTGGGCAATCTCCCACTCCGCTAGAACACTGTAAAATAACAGGAGAAGGTGTTTTAGGAAGAAAAATTGATAGGAACGTCTCCTGATATTTTTAAGTGTTCTGTCTGAACCCGGAAGATTGCCCACATATTCTGGGAGGGACACCCTGTATATCTTGTTTAAAAAATATATAATTGTTAATTTGATTAGAATTTTTTGCTGTTGAAAGGTTTTTAGAATTTATTAGAAAGACTTGTAGTACTCATATGTTGATAAATGATAAATTAGTAGACATATCATTATACAGTTGTTGCATTTCTATGTAAAAATTCACTTAGTAGTAACCTTATATGTTTTTCTATTGTTATTTGAATTTTTATTCATATTTAATGGATACAACGTTGGAAAACTGTATTGGGTTTCTGACATAATCTGAAGAAAGCAGCGCTTTTATATACCAAAAAGCCATAAAGGGATACGGTGATAAAGCTTACAAACTTTTACAACAGTAAACGTTGTTTCCTATTATGAATAAGACTACAAACAATAAAAAACAAACATATACAATTGCCTAGATTTCATAAATGTATAGATATTAAAATTATATATTTCTTATATTATATTCTGTGTATACCTAAAAAATATAGACTGTTACTTCATCCAAATATAAAAGGTTTACATTTCCTGTATAAAAAAATATAAATGTAAAAACTATAGCATAATTAGATCTATTATTGTTGTAAAATGAAAAATGAAATAATAAATCGATTAAAAGTTTTCTTTTCATACATTTACCTGAACATAGAACGACACAGAAATATAGGTTGCGCAGAGCAGGCAGAAATAGTTGGAAACTGCCCTAGGCATGTTCGTAGAGCCGACTGTATCGATCACCAACCGATTTACAACCGTCAGATTTACTTTTGGATAGTTATTTTACCGATTCGTCTTGTTTTCTTTAGTTTTGACATGTTTTGAATAAACTTATTTTCCAATATTCTTTAAATATCCATTCCAAAACGATAGGCCGGCTCTAAACAGAAATAAGGAAGAATAGGAAGGTAGGTTAAATTAAGAAGTCAATTTTTAGATTTAACAATTGAAGGATTGATAACCAAACTGTATAGATCCGGTAACCGTGCCTCGGTCGAGGTAAATGACGATTATAACGAGACTTGCTCGCACGTGCGATTAAGTAATGCAGTTTCTCTGTAGTAACAGGTGGCGGGTGGCAGCGGGGGATAGCGGGGCTATGGCGATTTAACATGGAAAAGGCGCACAGTTTTTGTGTGCACCGCGCTGTTGTCTGTTCGAGCGTGTATGTTTTAATATTTTAATATTATATATTTATTAAGTTAAAATGAATAGTTGACGGTGGACTATTTAAGAAATAACTTTAGCCCTTTGAATTTGAAGCAAAAAATTGAAGTGAAGAATGCGGGAACACCTAAACCCCAAATTAATTTAACGCAGACCACAAAGGGTAAATCTAGGGACTTTATTAGAAAGTTTAAAAATGAAATATATGAAAAAAAATTTATAGAGGGTATTCCAAACTTAATGAGGCTGTTATTGATCAATTTTCTACAATTAAGAACCGAAGAATGGACTTTACGTTTAAGCACTATTGTGTAGGGTCGATCAATGTTGTGTATTTCGATAATTGATACTCGATATGATTTTAAACCATTTTATTTAAGGATTTAAACTAAAAAAACACTGAAGATATGAAAAATGCCAACTTGTCAGTCTCGTGGCTCGATTCGTTCTCGTCAAAAAACAGTTAACTATTGTTCTCGTCTTTGTTGCGCCTAATGACGTAGCAGTAGATGGCGTAGTGATATTAGACATCATTCGGTTTCCTTGATAACTCGTAGATGGCGGTAGTAGTATTGGATATCATTCGGTTTTCTTGATAGCTCGTAGATGGCTTCAGTAGTATTAGTAGTGGACTGTATAAATATTGTTACGAGGGTTGCATGCGACGACGTTAAGATTCGACAGCTATACACACTAAGAAAACCCTTCTTATTTTCCAAAAGTTGTATTTCCTTGTGTAAAATTAAAAAATAAATAAAAATATGTTTTACCTAACGCATTTTCTTATTACTATTTTTCTTTCTACATTTAAAACGCCTGGAAAGTAATTCTTTGGTCGTTACACAAAAATAAAATTTTAATAATAATTTCACCATACTTGTGAACCCCCTCTATCATACGTCACGAGCCGCCACTGTTGGCAACCAAACATGCGTAGTGCAACGAAATTTGATCAACACATAGTTGTGAATAATGAATGAATATAGTAACACACAACACTCCTGATGACGGAGTTTGTTAAATTATGTAACCTTAAATAAACCATCAATATACAAAAATTTAAAATCTTTATTAAAACTCTCTATAAAACTTCTCTATTCACACTTAATTATCTTTATAATTTTTGACAAGCACTAAATGATCGATTTAAAAAAAACTACATCTAATTACTGGCTACAGCTAAGTTTGAACTGCATTATAGGCAAAAAATCGAACATTTTTTAAAATATTATAACAGTATTAATACTGGGAAACAATCTATACAATAAATAGTGCTAAAATTATTTACAAGTTAGGTGGTTTCAATTTTCCCTTTTTCTGAGTTTCTTAATAAGAGTAACCTCCGTTGCTGGCATAGCCTTGTCCGCCGCCACCACCGCCTGAACTATATCCACCGCTGGATCCACCGGAACTGTATCCGCCGCCGGAGCCTCCAGATCCACCGGAACTGTATCCGCCGCTAGAGCCGCCAAACCCACCGGAACTATGTCCCCCTGAGCCTCCGAAACCGCCTCCCGAAGAAGGTGCTCCGTAGCTGGAAGATGGAGCTGCTGGGGCTCCATAGTTCGAGGATGGAGCTGCTGGAGCTCCATAGTTCGAGGATGGCGCTTTTGGAGCTCCATAGTTCGAGGATGGGGCCGCTGGAGCTCCATAGCTGCTTGATGGAGCAGAGAAACTAGATGAACCTCCGAAGCTGTTTCCCGATGAGGGGGCTCCATAACTAGATGATGGTGAAGATGGTGCTCCGTACGATGAAGAAGGAGCTGCGGGTGCTCCGTACGATGAGGATGGTGCCGCAGGGGCTCCATAACTGCTGGATGGGGCAGAATAGCTCTGACTTGGGGCACCTCCGAATGAAGATCCTCCGAATCCACCCGACCCGAATCCACCGGAAGGAGCTCCGTAGGTCGAGCTTGGTTTTGAGGGGGCACCGTACGAGCTGGATGGCCTAGAGGGAGCGCCGTAAGAGCTGGACGGTTTAGATGGAGCTCCGTAGGACGATGAGGGTCTAAAAGTTTAAAATAGTATTTATATTATATGAGATCAGAAGCGAAAGTATCCAAATAGGGGAACATAACTTTTTATATATTTTCCAGGTAGAAACTACATTACCTTGATGGTCCCACTGGAGTTCCATAGCTGGTGGAAGGAGGCAAATATTGACTCAATCCACTGCCACCGCCTCCGCCTCCTCTACCTTTTCCGCTGGAAGGAGCGCCGTAGCTCGAGGAAGGAACAGAAGGGGCACCGTAACTGGATGATGGAACTCCGCCACCGAATCCACCTGAACCGCCTCCGAATCCACCTGAACCGCCGCCGAATCCGCCTGAACTATGTCCAACTGAAAAATGAAGAAAATATAGGAATTTAAAAAAGAGTTTACAGTACATTTTATGCGGCTTTATTTATTAAATCATTATAAGGTTACCTGATCCGCCAAAGCCGCCCCCAGATGAAGGCGCTCCATAGCTAGACGATGGAGTTCCATATGAAGAGGAAGGTGCAGCAGCTGGAGCTCCGTAAGATGAAGATGGGGCTGCGGGAGTACCGTAACTGGAACTTGGGGCAGCACCTGAAAAATTAGAAAGTAAATTACATTCACAAATATAACTAATAAATATAAATAAAAATATATAATAAAATTGACTTAAATCCTTTTATGTTTACCTCCAAATCCTCCGCTACCTCCTCCAAAGCCGCCGCTGCCACCTCCAAAACCACCGCTACCTCCAAATCCTCCAGAGGAAGGCGCTCCATAGCTCGACGAGGGTGCAGAAGGAGCTCCGTAACTGGACGATGGTGCAGCACCACCAAACCCGCCCCCGTGGCCACCTCCAAATTCACCTCCGTTACCTCCACCAAATCCACCTCCAGGTGGAAGGTAGCCGCCACTAGGTCTGCCGGACGGGTAACCGCCACCTAAGGGAGCTAAAGAAGAGAGGACTCATTAAAAATACAACAAAAAATATCAGGAAGGATTTCTAATTTTGTAAAATTTATTACAGTGAGGTAATTTTTAAAAATAAAGGCCTCTAAAACCTATTTTTTATATTGAGCAAGGCCACAAAGTTTCAACTAAATTAATAGCTAATTTTACATAGCCGTGGGAAGACCATAAGTCTCATTTTATAACTAAAACTATAACTAATATTAAAATAACATTTATTTACTTTATTTAGAAATACTTTTCGTGATTAAAATGTGATATTACGATTATAATTATATTAAATTAATCAGCTTACCATCACGCTTTTTCAGGTTGCCTGCTAATGATGATGAGACCAGACAACATAGTGCGAGTGTGACCTAAACAAATTTTAACTTTTTAATGAGTTTTATTAAAAAAAAATAATTTTTATAAAAATTATTGAATTGAAAACAAAATCCACCTTGTTCCCAATACTTTGATTGGTGAAAATATGTATGTGCAGGTATTTTTAAAAATTCTATTTGCCGTATTAGTTAATAATTTCACGGTAACATTAATTCGAGTCGCATAGACAATTAAATTTATCGAAACCTACTTTTCTTCATAGTTTTACACGTAATTTTATTTGACAAATATAGGTCTATTTCTCACATTACAATTCTTACATAATGTTGAAACTATGTAAATGGCGATTTGCATGCAGCAAGATTATCTGTAAGACGCAAGTGATCTTACCCTGGGCATGCGACCCAGCATATCTATTCTCTCAGCTGGGTCACTACTGTGCATGCCTCAGATTAAGACCTCTTGCGTATTAAACGTCCTTAAGCATCCACCACTAATACGCAAAAGACACGTTTTACTACTTAGAAATAGACAAAAGGGTCTATGACATTTCGGATTTTATTTCGGCTTTTTCGATATGTCGCTTCTTGTAATCGCGACGACCTCAGCCAGTTTTGAATCAGATTATCATTGAGGATGTAACAAAAGGATTACAAAAGAATTACGTTAGTAAACAAAAACAATGGTTAAGCACATGCCATTGTCGTAATTAAGCGGATAGGGACTTGTTGCAGTGGCCGCATATACTCAACGAAAAACGAACACACTACGTTATATCCGTAAAAAGATGACAATATATCAATCCTTTGAGCATAGCTGGTAGCTAACATTGCACATTTAGTATGCCACCAAAAAGAAAATAGGAAAATTTAATATGATATAACGACATAACAAATAATTTATGATGGGATTAAGCAGTTGCTTGGCTATGGCTTCCTAAAAATTATATTGTAATAACCTAATGACTTCGGAGAAGTAAAATGTAATGAACCATTACCCATAGGTACTTACTATCAGTGAGTAATGATTATTTTAATTACCTAAATGATAAATGATTATTTTGCTATAGCGTAGAAAAATATATTTTTTTTTTCAAGAGAAAAATAAAGTTTCAAGATACACTTAGTTAGTTTCGAGGTTCTTGCGTTTTTAATAGTGTTACACAAAGTCTCGATTGTTTCTTTTTGCCCGCCAAAGTTTACGACATACTATTAGCAACTGTAATAAAAAGACAATTCATTTTAAATTGAAGGTTTCAGTGTAAAGTGTTATAACGGTTTCTTTTACTAGTTTTTATCCGCATCTTCACCGGTGTTGTCAAGCATTGGTAATATGACGACTCCTCTCCACCTTGTATATTTTAACGTTATATATACAGGGAGATTCACGGCGAGCTTGCATTAGAACTTTGTGGAGAACTACTGAATATATGTTTCTGGAACTTTGGGGATTTAGGTTTATCGATATGCTCTCTTTAACTAAAATATTCACATGTTGTTGTCATTTCCGGCTATACCGGAAGTAGCTGCAAACTATCCTTTTTAAATACAACATGGTAATTTTTATTACATTTTTCGATTAAGCGTTAAATACTAAGCACCTTTTATAAAACATGTTTTTGTCAGACTCTGTTAGATGGACTTTTTCTAATTATTTGGCAAATGCATGATGATGAAATAATCCATATAATTTTTTTACCTTAGCTCTTGGACTAAAACTTTTTTTCTCACCGACTAGCTATAAGATCATCAAGTTTCAAAAATATTTCAAATTCGGCAGAAAATCTACAGGGTGGTCACAATTCACGCCTCATTGTGAAATAATTCAACCATTAAAAACATTCTTATTTTAAATTGAACACCCTACATATTTTTGTTTAATTTGATGGCAAATTAGTTGTTCTTTATAAATAGTATTTACTGTCCTATACCTATATCAAAGCGTTTTCTTAAAAAATCCAATTTTACTCCGAAAATACTATTTGTTCAAGTGTGCTATGAAAACAATAATTGTACTTAGGGGCTGTATACTGCGGTCTACACGGAGGGAAAGTGATTAATTGCTTGAAAATACAACGTTCTAAAGCGTTTCTTAATTGAATTTATAAATAAAATGCTGTTGATTGTTTTAAATTGTTTTAAATTTAATGGTTTAAATATTATTTTTTTTTAAATAGCAAGGAAACAAGTTTATAAACTTTCAATTCTTTAATTAAAAATGTGTTTGAAACTTATACCTAATACTTTTGATTATATTTTTAAAATATGTTCGAAATGATTGCCACTTACTTCCAATCATTTATGAATTCTTTTCATCATACTATTTCTTGTAGCATTCCTAACTTCTTGTGCAGTGAGAGATTGAAATGCTGCCCTCACCCTTTCAATTAGATTTTCCTTCAGTATCTCTTCAGTACATCAGTATACAGCCCTTAAGTACAATTGTTTTCATAGCACACTTGAACAAATAGTATTTTCGGAACAAAATTGAATTTTTTGAGAAAACGCTTTGATATAGGTATAGGACAGTAAATAGTATTTATAAAGAACAACTAATTTTCCATCAAATTAAACAAAAATATATAGGGTGTTCAATTTAAATTAAGAAAGTTTTTAATGGTTGAATTATTTCACAATGAAGCTTGAATTGTGACCACCCTGTAGATTTTCTGCCGAATTTGAAGTATATTTGAGACTTGGTGATCTTCTAGCTATTCGGTGAGAATAAAATTTTAGTCCAAGAGCTAAGGTAAAAAAATTATATGGATTATTTCATCGTCACGCAATTGCCAAATAATTACAAAAAGTCCAGATATCTCAAAATCTAATGGAGTCTGACAAAAACATGTTCTATAAAATATGCTTAGAATTTAACGCTTAACCGAAAAATGTAATAAAAATTACCATGTTGGATTTAAAAAACGAAAGTGGGCAGTTACTTCCGGTATAACCGGAAATGACAAAAACATGTGAATATTTTAGTTAAAGAGAGCATATCGATAAACCTAAATCCCCAAAGTTCCAGAAACATATATTCAGTAGTTCTCCATAAAGTTCTCATACAAGCTCGTCGTGAATCACCCTGTATGCTACTACAATTATTACAATCATAATGCTAGGGGGTCGCGACCCACACATTGAGAAACGATGGATTAATGTAATTAGAACCTATTTGAACAGAGATTTCAAGTTTTCTGCATTAAGAAAAATATCTTATCTCGAATAAGTACTTAATTAAAGGAATTATTCTTTGGAGCACCAGAAATCTTTATTGAAGAGTTTTGTGTTCCCTAAAACATTAATTTAAGTCGGGTATTCTAGATAAAGAATAAATATATTTTGTATTATTAATCAGCGTCTGATTTATTCGGTATATTATCCAGGGTGGCCCATCGAAAACAGTCCAGCAAGGTTTACGGCTGTGTACGTGAAAATTAAAAAAAATCCTCGGACCGTAAACTTGTGTTTTCAGGGGACACGTTTCACTATTAATTTCATCCCTGTAACCTCAACCCCCCTAGCGGGGGCGGCTACCGCCCCTGTTTTTTCAAATGGGAATGGGTATGTTGTGATACATCTTTTTAAACGCGCCGCCTAGAAATTGCGTTTTAAAAAATGTAATTTTATTGAGTTGAGTAATACTTACATGTTATCTTATAAAATGTTGAAAATGTCCGCCATTCACCTCCATACAATAGTACAACAACTGTTGAAAGTGTTCTCGGACATTGTGAAGAACATCTGGTGTAATTTGTTGTACTTGATAAGAGGTGCAGTGAAATGTTTCAAATTCCGTTGCTCGGCGGCGCGTAGCTTAAATTTACAAAACGAAGCGCCATTTTAAATAGAATTTAATGCCCTTTAAAAAGATGTATCACAACATACCCATTGGAAAAAACAAGGGAAGTAGCCGCCCCCGCTCGGGGGGTTGAGGTTACAAGGATGAAATTAATAGTGAAGCGTGTCCCCCTGAAAACACAAGTTTACGCGTCCGAGGTTTCTTTTAATTTTCACGTACACAGCCGTAAACCTTGCTGGATTGTTTTCGATTTAACAAGATAAGAAGCACAATCGTAAAAATTACGAACTTTAACAGATAATTAAATATTCCGTCTAAAAATTAAAGACCGTGCATTTTAAATGTAGACAATGTAACAAATAATGAGTATTACATCTGAATTATAGATAAATTCTTCGGGAGAAAGCAAACCTTTGTTTTTATTTTGTCAAGCATTAAAAATTGCTGCGTTTATGACAAAGCCCAAAATGCGATACGAGAAGTAAAAGTTGCTAATAATCGCGGTGTTTATCTATTCCTGTAATTATTCGGCAAGGAAATTTTAAAGAAAGGACAATATCAAGCGAATCTTACGGCAGTGAATGATTGTATTTGACAACTTAATTGCAAAAAACATTTATTATATATATTATAATTTTATGATTGCTAGGAAATTGGTATTAAATTACTAGTTTAATTTTAGGAATAGTGTCGTGTTAGAAAGTTAGAAATTAATAAATAAATTTTTTCAAACAATTAAATAAAAAAAATATCTTGTTTAAAATTTTGTAGACACTGTATAATATACCTGTAGCGCGATATGAAAAACTAAAAAATAAAGAAAAACTTGCCTAATCTAGGGGCAAGTACTTTCCAATACAAACAATTGTGAGATGCTCATAAAGCATAGACATATAAGTGATTATAAGTACGCCACTGCACATCACAGCATTTAGGTACAATTATTGTTGTTACTGAACATAAACAAGCTTTTCATAAGGTATAATAATCACTTGCAAAGTTTGCACGATATAACGCACAGTGGATCTAGCTAACAAAAAGTTGAAAAAAAGCAAAGTTTTTCAAAAAAATCGGTATCTCTTAAAATATAGCAGATATCAAAAATTTGACAGATTACTTTCTTTGCTATGAACCAGTGATTCAATTGACGTACAGTGATAAAATTTAAAAATATTATTGTGAAAGTTACATGCTATTGAAATTGGAGCAAAAATCATCGTCCTCTTTAACACCCTGTATATCAAATTTTCTGACAGTTTAAGACAATCCAACTTTGGTAATTGTTTCCTAAGGGACAAATCTATCAACCATTAAAAACCGGAGATCGATGTCATATCTGGTTCAGAAAATATTAACTTTTAAATTTAGGCGAAATTTTTCTTGCTCGAAAGCAAATGACCAGCAGTTTAGTTGGCGCATATCGATCGAAGTGGTAAACTTTCCAAATGGTATACCATCTTTAGCTACCATTCGAGACACTCTTTCCTCTATCGAAACTTTTTTCTCAGATGAAAAAAATCTGTAATTTTCATTTTCTTAGATAGCACAGAACCACTAACATCTGAACGCTTAGCAATAGAACTAAACGAACTACTCGAGCTGTTGATACTAGTTTTCATTTCCTGTGTTATTTTATCAATATCAACACTACCGCTGCTGCTCTGGACTTTCTAATTAATATGATATGCTTTGTTTGTAAGTGGATGTGAAGACCTTTGGTGGAACGAGCAGAGATTTTAATAATGCTAGGGCATAACTTACATTTAGCTGTAAAACCATCTTCAGACTTTAAAGAATAATTCCAAACTAAACTTGAACCTTTATTGTCTTTGTAAACTACACTGACACTCATTTTTGTGATTGCTGTTTAAATTCCATGTATTATATTCAACCACTTGCTAAATGACACTAGTTGAATAACGCTTTTACTTTCGCACATACGCAAGCAAACGCTTCTGTTTAACGTATTTTCAATAGCCCAGCAGGGCAGGGAATCCCGGACGCGTCAACCAAAAATACCGCAGTTCATTGTTTGCTATCCCGCAAATACCGCGGATCCGCGGGATCGATGGACTCAATCCCGCAGGCTTGCGGGATTACAGTTGTGGGTGCGGGATTGGATTCCCTAGTCTGTGAACGAGAACACATTTTTATATTTCATATAATTTCCTATATCCTCCGAATCAAAATATCTACCACGTATAATTACGTCCATAAAAATAAAGCGTTTATGCTCATAAAAACTAATTCTCTGCAATTATTTCGGAAACGGTCGGCATGATGAACCATTGACCTCTATACATAAACACGTTTTAAACTTGAATTCTATAATGCTAGCGAACACAAGATTCAAGATGAAAAGTAATAGTACTATAATAATTATGTTCGCGGTAGTAAATTCTAACCTCTGCCCTGCTGGGTACTTTTACTTTTCATTCAATTGCCTAAGATGTGCAGTGAGAGTCCGATCGGTTTGATTTATGTGCTCAGGTGCATGAGTATATACAGGGTGTTATGGAAATGACTTATTATATTTAAATGGGTGACTCCTGGGGAGTCCTAGAGAAAGTCTACATACTTTTTTTTTTAAATCGAATATCTAAATACTAAGGTAAAAACCCTTTTTACCCACGCGCCGTTCCATCTGGATTCACTTAGCAACAATGTGGGCCACTAGAGTATACTAACAGTGTTGTCAGATCACACCGCGTGTCTCGCCCTTGGTTGAATACTGGCGGCGCGCCCTTCATACTTCAGTATGTTTCGAGACTGGGGCGTGGAACGATGTCGTGTCGAGGGTTCCACGTGCTTGAAGTATACGAATTTTAAACGTTTTGTTAGTTGCATTGCCCGATTTTTTTTTGTTATGAAATAATTCATAATAAGAAATGTTGTGATGTGATTTCAAATTTGTGTGAGATTATCTACCGTTGATTCTGTTGAAAAACATACTTTTTGTGTTTTATTATTTTATGGAATTTAATTATAAAACTGGTTATTTTAAAATAAGATCGAAGGTAAGAGAGAATGTACCTTAAAATTGTAGTTTTATTTGTCTAAAAAGTTTGAAAAAGAAGTGATAACGCGCGTCAAAGACGTCTTGTTGTCAAAAGCTGAACACGTGCGTTTAGAATTCTGTGTTGCAATATGACAACATCGCTATAATGCGCTAACCCCTTTTGAACCTCGAGACTGCCTCAATAAAATATTGATTGCGAGAGGCCTCAGGAGCGGCCACGTAAATTTTGGGATTTCACATAAAGTGTATATTTCGCTTAATAATTCAAAGCTTAAGTTATTTTTCTTCAATTTATTTTCATCTCGGGATTTGCCGGTTTAAATATAATACGTCATTTCCATAACACCCTGTATAGTATTATTTACGATTCAAAGTTAAAGAAAATAATAAAGCAGATATGCCGTAAGTACGTTGAAATTGCAGGCAGTCAATCTTATAGTGAAGGTGGACACCTCGTGGTTTAACCCCCTTAGAGGGGTAGATGTTGCCCTTAAATGGAAAAGGAGGTCAATAAGCACATCATTTTAAAGGTCGCTTTCCAATAATACCATAATTAATTATTTTTAAGGTTTTCATGTGAATTTTTAGGCCATGATTTTACCCCTGATTAAGAATTGGAAAGAATGTTTGTTCGTTATATGCAATTCATGGAATGAAGGATATGTAATTTGTATTTGCAATAAAAGAAACTTAACCATTGGCGATTACTGATGAAATAATGTGTTGATGAAATTTGGATCTTGCATGTAAATAGACTATAGAATTAGCTTTAGATGAAAAGAGCAATAAATTCAGGTGATTAAAATTTAAGGTATTTGCAGAATTATACAACACAACTCTTGGACCATAAAATAAATAAGTAAATCCCAAATTTTAAAACCTTTTCGAGCAGAGCCGGACCAGGTATTCAAATTCAATTTATACCTATGCCTGATGGATATATAAATACAAAGTGATTTTTAATAATTTTAATGTTTAGTGGTTTTCCGGCGAGTAATTTTTAGTTGGTCTTATTAGTGGTAGAATGTGGCGTCCTTGGAATTGTGCTGATAGGGGGGCATCTTCAAGTGTAATTTTTAAAAGAAAGAATTTATCTACCGATGCTATAACTAATAATTAAAAATCTGTATCAATCGTTGTTGAGTTGAAATTTTAATTCGATGGATGCTTTAGCAGAGACGTCTACTTTGACAAAAACTCCTTCATCTTCGATAAGAGACATAGTACTTAAACCTGTTAATCCTAGAAAAAATCGGAGTGATTCTGGCACATTTAGAAGCATTGACGAAAATGACATGGATTTATTAAGAAGAAAGATTTTATGATTGAAAATGATTTATATTTTGAAGAAACTTACAAAAAACGAGAACTGCTAGAAGTATTAAAAGCTTTTAAAATAAATAAGGAATACGAGTCTGACAAACTTGCAGCAGAAAATGGACATACAGTGTTACGTCTTCCTCCGTACTATTGTATATTCAATCCTATTGAGCTAATATGGCACCAATTAAAATCCAATATTAGGAGAAATAATATTTCTCCTACATTAAATGCATCTGTAGTAGAATTAATTAAAAACGAAGTAAGAAAAATTTCTGCAGACAGCTGGAAAAACTGTGTACAGCATGTACTTAAGGTGGAAAACTCTTACAATTGTATGATTACAAATGTTCAACCCTTAATTATAAGTTTAGGCTTAGATGAAGATAGTGGTAGTGATACAGAGTTAAATTTTGAATAAATTATCAATAGTTTCTTAGAATTTAATTAATTTTTATTGTACTTGCTATCCTAATAGTTATACTTTTAAATTATATTATTTTCAATTTTACATTTATTATAAGTACTTAAAACTAAAAATACCTATCTATTTATTTTAAATTATAAAAATAAATCATGTGGTGTGGTATACATTTTCAAGCCGGCCCTGATCCCATTTATTGAGCATTGAAGAGGTTGAGGCGTATACAAAAGGGTTTAATCAGGTAGTTTATTGATGGCAGTAAGAGTCAAAGGTATAATTCTGCAACAACTATAATTAAATATGCAATCAACAGAGAATAGTGTGTGCTGATTCAAAGAAGAGCCAAAATAGAATAAAATAAATATTAAAAATTGTAAAAATAAATTTTATAAAAAATACAAAATGGCGTTTACTTAATTTTTGAAATTTCTTTTACAAGTTTAAGTAGTCGGTAAATCAGCAAGAGAGTATTTAACTTGCGAAAACACTTTAGGATGGAAAAAGTATTAATCAAATTACGTTCAATTCATTTTAACTATGAACTTTGCAACCTCAGTACGCGTAAGTTATTCTAACTTTTACTTTTAATGTATTTATTTATGTAAGGCCGATAAAAAGTAGGTATTGTTTGTCAGGCGGTTGACACATCGCATGTCGGAAACTAAATACAACTGCACTTTCCTTTAATTAATCTTGAGAGGTGTTATAAAACTATCTAACGATTTTTTTAGAGGTTAGACTTTTTTACCCTTTCTATGATTGATAATATACAAAGATCAAGACAGTGGCGGAACATCAAAATTTGCCCCCCCCCCCGGCAAAATTATTTATTAGGCCCTATAAAATGATTTATTTAGTGAAGATAGAATAACATAAATTGGCAAATTATAGATATAGACTCCATAAGAATTTAAAATATTGATGATTCCTATGAGAGAAAATTTTTTAATGCTCTTTAGAAACTAAGGTTTAAACTAAAAATCACACTTATTATATAATATTATTCCAGAACCCATAAACAGTGACCACACTATTCTTTTCTGAATGACTTTATCGTTTAAAATCACTTCCAGGCAATATTTACAAAAGTATAAGTTATCGTAAAATTAATTTTAAAAATACATAATAAGATCAAATAATTAGAATATCATACAGGGCAGGTTAAAATTAGAAGTTACTTTAAACAATTCGCAAAAAAAGTAAATCTTCTTCTTATATTCTGAACAAAAATATGTTAAGAGATTTTTTGATATTTCACTCGAATAACCATTTATAACTAGTTTTCTGACCAAATGTTTCTAAGCAGTTAATAACTGTATATCACAATGTTTAATCATCAGTTAGCCATAGCAATAATTATTGTATACAATGAAACATAAATAATATTTGAATGAAAGAAATGGTATAATAACCATTTATAACTAATTTTCTGACCAAATGATTCTAAGCAGTTAATAACTGTATATCACAATGTTTAATCAATCAGTTAGCCATGGAAACAATTATTGTATTAAATGAAACATAAATAATATTTGAATGAAAGAAATGGTATTTCAGCTTACTAATAATAATAATATACAAAAAAAATTATTTGAAAAATTGTTCACTTCAGATTTAACTAACTTGCATTATCAAGTTACTTATGTCTACGCCCTTTTGCCGCACCACTTGTCTTGCTCAAATTATTTGATTCCATAATTTATAACAAATATATCCCTACCTATATTACTCTCTACAGTTGTTAACCGACTAGCTTACAGCAGTATTTTACGCAGTGAAATCTAAATATGCCGGGTTTGTTCAGCAGCAGCCATAGCCTATTTCGTTGCGATAGGGATATTTTAAATTCAATTTCCTTAAATGACTTGTTTAGGAATAGGAAGTTTGCATTCAATTAAAAATACCTACGGTGACATAAATACTTTAAAACGTTGTAGTTGTTAATTCTTTGTTATTATAAACATTATCCAGGACCTATTTTCCTAATAGGCCCGGTGGGTGTGTACCTGGGGCCCCTCTTTCAGAGGAGCTCAGTACTTGACTTTCGCGAAACTATACTTATTCAACACAAACAAGACATAACTTGCCTTATTTGCAAAACGAATAAGTATGCTTTTTTATTACAAAAAAAATTGTAAAGGTTCTTAAAACCTAAGGCGATCGACAGATGTGTAGGAACTCCTTTTCTTGATGAGAGTATTAAATCATAATAAATTAGTGTTGCGTAAAAGAAAATACTTTTTGAAGTGGTCAGGGGCCTCGCATTGCGTAACGGGAGACCACTTTGGGCCATTTGGTGCATAGTAGTTGCGCGCCTGGATCAAAATTATAAAAATGCCGTTAATATTCCCGAGTTTATTTTTTTAACTGAATTTTTTAAATAATTCCGCCGAAGGAAGCCAATAGGCAACACTAACATTCTATTGGCGAGTTGCACCTTGGGATATATTTTTAAAATGCAATGAGAATTACTAATTAAAACCGTGGTAAAGAGGAATAATATTTTATAAAGATGATATTAAACTTTCCCATAAAATAATAAAATTAAAACAAAGTTTGCTGTAAAAATCGGTTCTAATTAAGAGTTATAAACTGATCCGCCCCCTTTTGAAACTTATCACTTATTCCCTCCCGGCTATTTAATTTAAAATAAATGCCACGTTTCACTTTTGCTCCGTGTCTGTTTGGAATAAAATAAAATTCTTTTGCAAGCTAATTATAAAGTTCTTGCTGTGGGGTGCAGCGGAAAGTATATTTTCTTTAGTAGGACGAAGCTTTAAATTTCAAGAGAACGAGATGATTTACTAAAACAATTTCTATTACAATTTCGACAATTTCTTTTACACAGAGTATACAACGTGTCCAAGATAAGGAGGCGGAGTATAGGGATCTCGGAAACCGTAAGAGATACGAAGTCGGTTAAATGGAGGTAAAGTTGCGCATGTACGTGCCTAATAATATGCCGTTTAGAAAGTTTTAAAATTCCGAGTAGTTCCGAAGATATCGGGAAAACCCCGAAATTCTGAAAAATCGTTTTATTGGGTTTTTTTGAGATCGAATTCTAAAGTAAATTGCACTTTTGCATTGCCACTTTTTCCGCTCTATCAAACAGCGTTAATTATTTTGTAATCCGACGAGTCGTCTTCGAGGGGCCATTATCAACTTTCTTTTTTTAAATACGGTCCTGTTTTTCTGATATCGGAATTTCAGAGCTTTTTTTTCTTCCGAATGCAACGGTGTATGACACATTGTGGTTTAATGACGTTTCGAGGTTTTTTTGACCAACATCAGGTTATTTTGGGATTCGGTCCTGTATTTCTCCTAATTTTATAAATAATATCTCATAAGTAAGCTCTAAATGTTTTACCTATGTTGGACTAGTTCAATAAATAACAAATAATTTAATAATAAACCACAAATAAGTGAACAAAAATCGTTCCAAAACACTAACAAAACAACGAAAAAAGTAAGGAACTACATAATCAGGTGTTCAAAATGATTTCCGTTATTCTCTAAGCACAAATAGCATCTTCTAATTGCCACATAACAGTTTTTTTGAGATAAAATAAAACATGCGATAGAATATCAAACTTTTCAGCATTTGTAAATTTATATTCCATATTTTCTGGAAAATAGTAAACTTCTTAAAACGCTTTCAAACTATCACAATGGGAATGTCAAGTGAAACAAATCACGCGTCACCATCTTAATTTTTTTGTTTCAAGCGCCTACTTTTCTTTTAAATCCCGAATCAACAGAAGTTTGAAATAATGTTTCTGTATTTTGTTCACTTATTTGTGGTTTATTATTAAATTATTTGTTATTTATTGAACTAGTCCAACATAAGTAAAAATTTAGAGCTTACTTATATGACATATTATTTATAAAATTAGGAGAAATACAGGAGCGTATCCCAAAATTTTATGATCTTGTTCAAAAAACCCTCGAAGCGTCATTAAACCACAATGTGTCATACATCGTTGCATTCGGAAGAAAAAAAGTTATCAAATTCCAAAATCAGAAAAACAGGACCGTATTTAAAAAAAGAAAGTTGATAATGGCCCTTCGAAGATGACTCGTCGGATTACAAAACAATTAACGCTGTTAGATAGAGCGGAAAAAGTGGCAATGCAAAAGTGCAATTTACTTTAGAATTCGATCTCAAAAAAACCCAGGAAAACAATAAAACGATGTTTTTGAATATCGTTTTTTTCGTATATCTCCGGAACTATTGGGAATATTAAAATTTTCTAAACTTCATATTATTAGGCACGTAAATGCGCAACTTTATCTCCATTTAACCGACTTCGTATCTCTTACGGTTTCCGAGATCCCTGTACTGGCCCTCCTTATCTTGGACACGTTGTATTAAGGGGGACGCTTTTAATGAATACTAGCAGCCTTCGTAGTTAAACCCCCTGATAGGGACAGATGGTACCCTTATGATCTTAAATGAGAAGGGAGGTTAAGTCAACCAATCTCTTTCCAATAAACCATATTTTATTATTTTTTGAGTAATACTTTCCAAAAGATCGCGAAAAAATGTTAATTTTTAGGCGGTGACTTAATCCCTGGTAAAGAATTGGAAAGGGTATCACCTGGAGTGATATATTATTTACACGCATCCCCATTCGCAATAAAATTGAAGTGTCTTTCAGATTTTTAATACTATTTCGGTATAAAAAGGAAACTATCGTTGTTCCTATTTGTGCAGTCAAAGCGTGTTTCTTGTATCTACCGTACATAATAATATCATCAAAGAACAGTATGTTAAGTTTTATTTGTATAGAATACTAAATAAATGTAATCCAATTGAATTTTACTAATAATAAATTAAATCGATTTTTGAATGTTTCGTCACAGGTTCTGTCGATATTTCAAACCTTCATATTTTCTAAACGATTGGATCGATTTTCAAAAACTAAGCTGCAATGTATAGGGAATTAATGAGGCATTACATGCCCCATTCCCATTTGAAAAGATTGGGGGATGACACCCCCATTTAGGAGTTGCTATGCTTTTTGCGTCAAAAATTCTCCCCCTGACATACGAAGTTCTCGTATTTTTGGATTTTGTCGAAAAGTTATTTCCCAGCCTTGCGGTACGTTTTCGTTGGTCCGCCCTGTACATACTATCCTATTTTTTGATTATATTTTTTTAAGTATATTTTGACAAATTTTCAATTTAAAAAATTACAAAATAAACAAGTTGGAACGCGTTGGTTCGAAAAAATCCTGAAACCTTAACTTCACCGTGAATATCTATTTTAAAAATTAAGTACGACATTTTATGTTTCGATGCATTTTTTATCAAAACCGACAAAGTAAGCATTCAAAGAGCCGAAATGGCAAAATACATATGTTAAGTCATTATTTAAATCAAAGAGAATCTTGACTTTGAAACTATAACAAACATAGTTTTAATTAGCATTAAAGGATCTCTTAATAGTTTCAAGTAATTATTTTAAGAGACACTTTAATTAAAATATGAGCGTTTTGTCTCAAGAGTCCTTTGCTTTAAATACAAGTAAAGTTAGTACCAGCGAACCGAACAAAAATTTTGATTTAAAAGATTTGTATGCCTCAAAAAAATACACTTCATTCTGTGATGCATTTTCGGTACGTATACTATTTAAGTGTAATAATTATTTGGAAAATCACTTTTAAAAATCACAACAATTAATCACATATTTTCACAGTCCTTCTCCAAAAAAAAGCGACACAAGAATCCGTAGAGTGAAGGGTAAGCAAAATCACCGAAACCTTACTTACCACGAAGAATCGCATTTTGGTAAGTACACGCCACCACGAAAAAAAAATTAAAAGTACTGTGAAGATCTACTAGGTTATGGTGAAGAACATCTTTGAAGCTTTATTTATATATTTTTGCCAAGCTCGGTAAGTGAAAGTGATGCGTTAGGATCTTTGATATATGATGACGAAGATTGGCAAAATTTTGAAGGTTACTTAACTCTATGGGGGGTGATATGAATGTTTGTGTTTTTTTTAGAGTTATAGGGAATATACGGAATTTGATTAAATCGCTGCTTGCAACAGAAAAATAACTAGTACATTTAGGACGATGGGCAGCTTTAAATATAACTGAAAATATATAGTTCTCATGGGGATCGAACCCAGGCCCTCTGACTTGGACAGGATCTCAATTTTCCCGCATATAACTTATTTGGATTTTAATTTTTTTAAAAGTAAGTTATATTTAATTGTAAGTTGTATAGAAGTAACAAGGAAGAAACAAGGTTCTGTAAGCCTGTGGGCTGTATAATTTGGAGTTGATATTTTCTAAGGCTGTTACATAACTTACACTTATAGATTTTTAATGATCAGAAAGATGTTTTTAAAACCTTTATAAAGGAAGAAATGTGAGCCCAAAGCAACTACTTCCCTGGCAGCTAGCTACAGAGACAGCTTAGTGCAGGTAATTCTTCTGTTGATTTTCTACTTATCTAATTATCATTTAACTAAGCTTATTAAAATAAGTGATAGGTAAAAAACGATTATCTTAAAATACAATTGATAAACAAATATTTTAATAACACATATTAAAATCGGTATAGACGGTATAGGGGAAAATCCCCAAAAAGAACTTTGGTTCAAAATTTAAATAATTATGGATTTAATATTTAATTTTATGTTACCAGCCTTATTAGATAAGAGGCCTAATATGGAGTTAGCGAACCTTGTTTCCACCCATCTGTCGTATAGTCCAGATCTGACTTTTGGTGCGATTTTGGTTTAGTCAGAAATTTAAGAAGTTTCTCAGGGGATTTCATATTTTCAGACGATACGTGATCGTTTCGAACATATTCTTCGGCTATTGGATTCCATCGAATGAAGTGCCATTCGTCTGATCGGAGATCACGAACCAAGAAGCTCGATAGCCTAGAACATGGAAGGCGGATTGGCGTCTTGACTCTCTTTTACAGATACCCAGTGGCGGTTCTTCCACAGGAGCACATGCGCACGTGCACCCCCAAAACGAATAAAACATATTAATTTATATTCATTGAATATTATTTATCGTATAAAGTCCGACCCTCCCTAATATTTGATCGTACCGTCAAACTAAAAAAGTCCGACCCTCCCTAATATTCTATCATCCCGTCAAACCAAACTGTATAGATCCGGCAACCGTGCCTCGGTCGAGGTAAATGCCGATTATGAGGAGATTTGTTCGCACGTGCGATTAAGTAGTGCAGTTTCTCTGTAGTGGTGGTAGGTGGCGGGTGGCAGCGGGGGATAGCGGGGCTATGGCGATTTAACATGGAAAAGGCGCACAGTTTTTGTGTGCACCTGTGTTGTCTGTCCGTGCATCTAGTTAGAAATTCGAGCGTGTATGTTTTAATATTTTAATATTATATATTTATTAAGTTAAAATGAATAGTTCACGGTGGACTATTTAAGAAATAACTTTAGCTCTTTGAGTTTGGAGCAAAAAATTGAAGTGAAGAATGCGGGTACACCTAAACCCGAAATTAATTTAACGCAGACCACAAAGGGTAAATCTAGGGACTATATTAGAAACTTTAAAAATGAAATATATGAAAAAAAAATTATAGAGGGTATTCCAAACTTAATGAGGCTGTTATTGATCAATTTTCTACAATTAAGAACCGAAGAATGGACTTTACGTTTAAGCACTATTGTGTAGGGTCGATAAATGTTGTGTATTTCCATAAATGATACTCGATATGATTTTAAACCATTTTATTTAAGGATTTAAACTAAAAAACAGTGAAGATATGAAGAATGCCAACTTGTCAGTCTCGTGGCTCGATTCGTTCTCGTCATAAAACAGTGTTCTCGTCTTGGTTGCGCCTAATGACGTAGCCGTAGATGGCGTAGTGGTATTAGACATCATTCGGTTTTCTTGTTAACTCGTAGATGGCGGTAGTAGTATTGGACATCATTCGGTTTCCTTGATAGCTCGTAGATGGCTTTAGAGTGGACTGTATAAATATTGTAACGAGGGTTGCATGCGACGACGTTAAGATCCGACAGCCATACACACTAAGGAACCCTTTCTTATTTTCCAAAAGTTGTGTTTTCCTTGTGTAAAATTACAAAAATAAATAAAAATATGTTTTACCTAACGCATTTTCTTGTTACTTTTTTTCTTTCTGCATTTAAAACGCCTAAAAAATAATTGTTTGGTCGTTACACAAAAATTAAATTTTAAAAATAATTTCACCATACTTGTGAACCCCCTCTATCACAGGTCACGAGCCGCCACTGGGTGCAATCCAGGAATTTAATAGACGCTAACCGTCACCAGTAAGGTATACTTAGCAGCCTTGAACTAAAAAAAAATTCTCTACATAACCCCAGAAACGCGGTTAGAATATTTCCGTGTTCCGATAAATGAGCAAGGGGGTGTTATCGCCCGATTTAATCCATCACTCGATTCAAAAGCGACATCCTTGAAGAAAAATAAGCGCCGACAATTTCTAAAGATGCAATTTATTGTAGCAACAGATAATAAACCGATAATTGCTCGAAGGTTTAATGAGGTATTATTTGAATTGTTTCGTTCGAAAAAGGAGCCCATAATATTTTATGATTTAATCATATTAAATTGGTTTTACGTTCAATAGGAGCTGCTTTCATGGCTAGAGATTACGAAATATCAGCAAGAAAAAATTTACAAAATCTTTTTCGTGTGTTATAGCAATCGCATATTATATTATTCTGTATTAGTGCTTTCGCTAAATGAGTTTTTTTATACTATTTGACACAATACATGGTATAGTATTTGCAGAATTATACCGTTGATCTTTTGACTGCAATAAAACCTCATTATTCCTTCGACCATAAAATAAATAAGGAAATCCCAAATTTTAAAACGTTTTCGAGCAGAGCCGGACCAGGTATACAAATTCAAATTATACCTATGCCTGATGCATATATAAATACAAAGTGATTTTTAAGAATTTTAATCTTTAGTGGTTTTCCGGCGAGTAATTTTTAGTTAGGCTTATTAGTGGTGGAATGTGGCGTCCTTGGAATTGTGCTGATAGGGGGGCATCTTCAAGTGTCATTTTTAAAAAAAAGCATTTATCTACCGATGCCAAGCTAATAATTAAAAATGTGTATCAATCGTTCTTGAGTAGAAATTTTAATTCGATGGATGCTTTAGCAGAGACGTCTACTTTGACAAAAACTCCTTTATCTTCGGTAAGAGACATAGTACTTAAACCTGCTAATCCTAGAAAAAATCGGAGTGATTCTGTCACATTTAGAAGCATTGACGAAAATGACATGGATTTATTAAGAAGAAAGATTTGCCAAATATATGAGGCACAAACTGTACCCACTTTGATTTCCCCAAAATATACCTGAAAATAGCGTCATTGTAATGGACAATGCTAGTTATCATAGTCGGCAAGCAAAAATCATTCCCAATTCTAATAATACAAAAGCAGAAATTCAAAATTTTATGATTGAAAATGATTTATATTTTGAAGAAACTTACAAAAAAACGAGAACTGCTAGAAGTATTAAAAGCTTTTAAAATAAATAAGGAATACGAGTGTGACAAACTTGCAGCAGAAAATGGACATACAGTGTTGCGTCTTCCTCCGTACTATTGTATATTCAATCCTCTTGAGCTAATATGGCACCAATTAAAATCCAATATTAGGAGAAATAATATTTCTCCTACATTAAATGCATCTGTAGTAAAATTAATAAAAACGAAGTAAGAAAAATTTCTGCGGACAGCTGGAAAAACTGTGTACAGCTTAAGGTGGAAAATTCTTATAATTGTATGATTACAAATGTTCCACCCTTAATTATAAGTTTAGGCTTAGATGAAGATAGTGATAGTGATACAGAGTTAAATTTTGAATAAATTATCAATAGTTCACTGTACCGCATGTAGTACTATTTGTTAAGTAATTTCTATATTTATACAGCGCTCCAATCATAGAAGTAATCTTATTGATCACCTGTTCCATATATTCGCTCCAATTTAAATTTACATGAATTATTAAACCCAGATACAACTATCTACTGATCGCAACTCTATATCTTTAATTTGTATCTTTGGCATTTGTAACACTTTGTTTTTTGTTTGAAAATCATAAATTTAGTCTTTTCTATATTAATTTTTAGTCTGCTACACAACAGCCACCTAAAATACACATTCAGATCATCATTTATCATAGTTTGCAACTCTTTCCTATTATCAGCAAAATACAGTAGTACAGTGTCATCAGCAAACGTAAAATAACGGGCTGTTATACAACGAATACAGCAGAGGCCCCAGGACAGACCCCTGAGGCACTCCACAAAAATTACGAAATTTGGAGCTATTGTTACCGTTTCGTGTAACATACTGTTGCCTAAACTTGATAGAGAAAATACGATATGCACGCCTGTTTTTGTTGCGTAAGGTGTGGCTTTTCATCAAATAATTTCTTGTAACGATTTATTACACGATTGGCGTTTGTATAGTCCCAAAAGAAATGACTTTATTCATTTAGGGCGCTATCCGAATAGTGAATACGCGAGAATTCTGAAAACCAGGTCAAGCTCAACGGCAACATAATTCTAAATTAGGTAAATTTCTTAATTCACTTTGGAATTTCTTTTCTTATGCATTTTTTCACATCGACAAGCCCTTAAAACGGGTTCGTTATTATACCGTGCGATTATATAACTATAATTTTAAATAAGTAACTGCTTTGTTGTTGACGTGTAATTATTTAACGTAACTGATACCTCTGCTGTCAGTCCCTTAATATTAAAATATGGCGATTCAATTCACCAGTCTTTAACCGGTCTTCTAAGCACTATATTGGATTAATATTTAAAGATTGTTTCACGAAAAATGGATACGACTTAATGATTTCCTGGGTTGGTCCCATTGTGCCGACAAGAGCTTGGCAATAAACAAGTGAAGTATGAAGGGACGGACTAAGGAAAACAAGTAATGATGATATGATTATATTAATGTAATCAAAGGAAAAAAATATTACTAGTCATATTTATTTACATTTAGAATGTCATTCTATAGATAGTTCTATTTCGCTATCGCTATCCTCATCAAAATTAATTATAATTGGATTAATTATACGATCCAGACTAATATACGAATTTTCTACAGTTATTACGTGACGGACTGAATTTTTCCAACTACCTGGGGGAATATCATTAAAGCATTTTCGTATTAATTCCACAACACTAGAACTTAAAGTCGGAGAAATATTTTCAGACCTAACCAGTGATTTTAACTGGTGCCACATATGCTTTATGGGGTTAAAAATGCAATAATAGGGTGGGAGCCGTAGCACTGTATGTCCAATTTCTTCTGCCAATGTGTCACAAACATATACGTTTTTTATACAAAATGTCTTTAAAACTTCAAAAAGATCACTTTTTTTATAACTTGCTTCAAAATATATATCATTCGCCGCCATGTAGTTCTGAATCTCCAATTTTGTATTATTTGAGCTTGGAGCTTTATGTAATTGGCGACTGTGATAGCTCGCATTGTCCATTACTATCACGCTATTCTGAGGAATGTTTGGTAAAAGACAATTCTTGAACCATTCCTCAAAAACTAACAAAATTTACGACAAAAAGATACTTAAATATAAATTAAGCACCCTAACCTACCTGATGTGCCTATATTTAATTATAATTATTACAATCCGGTCCTTCCCACATAATAATAACAAACGGTCATAAATAATGGGATGGCCACAGGTACTTTTACTGCAGTCATTAAGTTATATCCATTTTTCGTGAAACAATCTTTACCATAATGTTGATGTTGATAGGAATTATTTGTCTTATATTTGGGTAATGAATCGCCTTAAGAGCGTTGGCACATGTTTTTTAAAACACCCTATATAATTCTTACGATTTGTGCTGAATTTGTATACTTATCGGAAGTGTTTTCGGGTAAATAGATAATCCGAAATGAACCGCAAACCTATTTATTTTTAAAGATCTACATACAAAAAGAATAATCTAGGCTAATTTATTTTGTACTATATTAGGTGCGAATGGCATTATAATAATTTCTATGGTACTTGCTTCATGTACAAACCATATAAAAGCTTACAAATTTAATTGCCACTTGCATAAATGCATGGCAATGAATTACAAAACTACCACATTATTTTAAGACAAATAGTAATAAGTACTCTGAAATACGCATAAATATTTATATTCTCACATACACGTACCACCGATTGGTTAAGCATAAACGATCCATGGGAATCAAAATCATTTTTTATACGTTTAATTTTTAATTAATCTAAAAAATAACCTCATAATTCTGCATAAGCTGCCTTTATTGTCCGATCTATAAAACAAGGCATGAGGGACTTCTAAGTAAACTGCGATGCTATGGTATGCCCAGTCGATTCTGTGCATGGTTGTCTAGCTTTGTTAAGGACCGCTCTCAGCAAGTGGCGATTGACGGATTTCTCTCAGACACCTTCACCATCAATGCCGGTGTTCCCTAAGGGTCCATATTGTCTCTCACTCTCTTCTTAGTCTACATTAACGACCTTCTAGAGAAAACTAAAAATCCGATATTTAGTTTTGCTGACGATAGCACACTTATCTCATCTTTCTCGTTGAATGCAGAAACATCGGCTGCCGACGCACATCTTCGCAGACAGCATGAAGTATCACTTCTCAACAAAGACCTGGAAGAAATTTTGGCTTGGGGTGACAGTAACCAAGTCGAATTTAACCCTAAAAAAATCAGGCAGCAGTTTTCTCTAAAAAGGTTAACATTACAGAGCCGGATATAGTCATGGACGGACACGCAATCCCACTGGCTTCATCTATTAATTTGCTGGGCGACAATCTGGGCGGAAATATGTCTTGGCCACGTTGTGGCAATCGCCAACATAGCTTCTCAGAAACTTGGAGTACTCTTCCGAACCAGAAAGTTGTAAACACCTCAATAACTTTTGACACTATACATAGCCCAGATTCGACCATCACTAGAGTACTGCTCTCATGTCTGGAGCTCTGCACCCAAACATACTCTTCTTCGGCTCGTGGATTCCATCGAAAGGAGGGCCATAGAACATCGAAGACAGGTTGGGAATTTGACCCTCTTTTACAGATATTTTCATGGAAAGTGCTCGGCTGACCTTGCCCTATTAATTCCGCCCAGAGCTGCGAATACTCCTCGAACTTCATTATTTAAGAATTGTTTCATCTGGAGGACTTCATTTTTATGGAACGACCTTTCCGAGGTCGTTTTTCCAAACGAATATAACCTCCAACGATTCAAAACCAACGTGAGTCGCTTTTTGCGCACACGCACCACTCCCAGAGTGCCCTAAAGGATTTTTCCTATAGTGCTTGTGTTTGATCCTAAAAAAAAAATGGACAACATAAAAATCTCCAAGTCAATCCGCGAAGTCACAGCCTAAACATTAGGCGGATTCTTTATGGCGATGTGGCTTGAATTGTGAGTGAGATGGATCGTTTTCCTTTGCCTAACCGCTGCATGTTACATATTATGATATACTAGTATTATTGATTATTATAGTCTATTTATAGATCCATATCAATTAAAAAAGTCTTAACAGGTTTGAACCACTTCACAAGACAAAGCTTGCTTTCGGATACTTGCTCGTAAGAGCCTTCTTATCTTAATACTCTAGATATACATATTAAATATGTTGCAGAATACTATATAATAACTAAATTTGCACAGTAAGTTGTATTGCTTCATATGAAAACGATGAGGGCTATTCTAGGGTTAATTTTTTGCGTCGCTCTTGCTTCGGCCCAGTTCGATCCGCATTATGGCGATGGAAAAAACACCGTTGTTCATCTTTTTGAGTGGAAATGGTCCGACATTGCTTCAGAATGCGAGAATTGGTTAAGCAAGAAAGGATTTGCAGGCGTTCAAGTAAGTATAATTTTTTTAAAGGTTGATCAGCAATATATTACACAAGATGGTACTTTAAAGAAGCCTCATGCTGTATAAATTTTCCCTGAGAGCGCTCTTACAACCTTTAACAGAAATCTGTGAATGTAAGAACCTAAAATTTGCTGCATAAAAGTATTTAAGAAACATTCTTTCATACAGTAAATATTTATTAAAGCTTCAACTTGTATAAATTTTCCCTGAGAGGGCTCCTACAATCTTTAACAGAGATCTACAAATGTAAAAACCTAAAATTTCAGGTATAATTTAAGTTATATTGGTGTCCTTAAAGATATTAAAAAACACCTTTTATAAAACAGTTTTAAAACTGACATAAATCATGTCTGCTAGTTAATCTTCTTGCATACACAGATAACTGGTATCTGTTTTGTTTAGCTCTGATGTTTCATTTCTTGTATATACCCCGTTTAGAGCAAGAGCGGTCAATAACTCAATAAATCTTCAATCAATTTGTTCCTATAGATTTCTCCACCAATGGAAAATGCGGTGGTTAGCAATAGGCCATGGTGGGAAAAATACCAACCTGTCAGTTACATCCTAAGCAATAGAAATGGAGATGAAAATGCCCTTTCTGACATGATCAAACGTTGTAACAATGTCGGTATAAGGTATGTTTGTTTTTTTAATTTTTTTCGTGCGGTTCACGCATTTCTTTAGTTACTAAACGAAAGTAGTTTGCTATAGAGATTGCAATCATCAATCAATTAACAACTAGTGCTGGCACCTAGGAGTGTCTACTATCCCATTGATGTTGGGATAAACATTTCAAAGGCTTGGTTTTTACGAAAATATTTTGAAAATCGCTATAGTTTTCATAAAAGTGCAATTATTCTACTAGGTAACACGTACGTCTATTCTAAGAGTAACGGCAACGTTCTTGGCATGTTTTCAAGCACCTTTATCAAGAAATATTTTTATATTCACAACAAAATCAATTTAATACGTAACGTAAAATACTTATTATGTATCAAAAATTCAACTTTTTATTTTAGTACCTGCCGTAAAGACGTTTTTAATATCTATGACCTTCATAATGTTAATCACGTTAACCAGTTGATGTATATCATCGGTATACCAACAAATAAACACGACCAATTTATTGAACACATTTTGAAATTTAATAGCTAAGACCTTATTTTATAAAATAAATTTCTGAGATACATCAAATTCCTTACAGAATATACCCCCCTTAAGTATACTAATCTAATCTAAAAAGAATCCTAAGTGTTTTGTTTATTATTATTTAATAACCATATTTTCCACTCACTTGAATTTTTCCTTGCATTAATCAATACTGATTTAATCCATGACATATAATGTATATCGAAAAACTGATAATTCTAATTATCCAAGAATGTATTTTTATCTTTTAAACTCCTTTAAGAGCTGTGTTTAATCACAGGTTGCCAAGAAGGCACAATTTTATGCGAACGTTGAGCCAAATACGCCGTGTCCAAGATAAGGAGGGCCAGTGCAGGGATCTCGGGAACCGTCAGAGATACGAAGTCGGTTAAGGGCATTTACGTGCCTAATAATATGCCGTTTAGAAAGTTCTAAAATTCAGAGTAGTTCCGGAGATATCCGAAAAAAAACCGAAATTCTAAAAAATCGTTTTATTTTTTCCTGGGTTTTTTTGAGATCGAATTCTAAAGTAAATTGCACTTTTACATTGCCACTTTTTCCGCTCTATCTAACAGCGTTAATTGTTTTGTAATTCGACTAGTCGTCTTCGAAGGGCCATTATCAACTTTATTTTTTTAAATACGGTCCTGTTTTCCTGATATTGGAATTTGAAAGTTTTTTTTGTTCCGAATGCAACGATGTATGACATATTGTGGTTTAATGACGTTTCGAGGGTTTTTTTGAACAACATCCGAAGATTTTGGGATACGGTCCTGTATTTATCCTAATTTTATAAATAATATCTCATAAGTAAGCTCTAAATTTTTACTTATGTTGGACTAGTTGAATAAATAATAAATAATTTAATAATAAACCACAAATAAGTGAACAAAATACAGAAACATTATTTCAAACTTCTGTTGATTCGAGATTTAAAAGAAAAGTAGGCGTTTGAAACAAAAAAATTAAGATGGTGACACGTGATTTGTCTCACTTGACATTCCCATTGTGATCGTTGTCAATATTTGAAAGCGTTTTAAGAGGTTTTGTATTTTCCAGAAAATGTGGAGCATAATTTTACAAATTATTACGCCAGGAATGTCAAATGTTTTAGAATCAACAGTCAGAAGATGTTGTTTGTGCTTAGAAAATAACGGAAATCATTTTGAACACCTGATTATGTAGTTCCTTACTTTTTTCGTTGTTCATTTTATTACTGTTTTGGTATGTTTTTGTTCACTTATTTGTGGTTTATTATTAAATTAGTTGTTTTTTATTGAACTAGTCCAATATAAGTAAAAATTTAGAGCTTAGCTATGTGATATTATTTATAAAATTAGGCGAAATACAGGACCGTATCATAAAAAAATCTCCTGATGTTGTTCAAAAAACCCTCGAAACGTCATTAAACCACAATATGTCATACATCGTTGCATTCGGAAGAAAAAGCTCTTAAATTGCAATATCAGGAAAACAGGACTGTATTTAAAAAAAGAAAGTTGATAATGGCCCTTCGAAGACGACTCGTCGGATTGCAAAACAATTAATGCTGTTAGATATAGCGGAAAAATTGACAATGTAAAAGTGCAATTTACTTTAGAATTCGATCTCAAAAAACCCAGGAAAAAAATTAATTTTTCAGAATATCGTTTTTTTTTTCGAATATCTCCGGAACTACTCGGAATTTGAAAACTTTCTAAACGGCATATTATTAGGCACGTAAATGCGCAACTTTACCTCCATTTAACCGACTTCCCTGTACTGGCCCTCCTTATCTTGGGCACGGTGTATACTTAGTTTTTTTTCTAATCTAAAACCGGATTTGTAACATTAAAGGATGGGAAAACGCTATGAAAAAGTTGCGTTAAAAAATACAATGTTATAAGAATAGTAATAACAATTTCAAATATGAATAATTTTCACTTTTTTGTCACAGATCTTCCCGAAACTTGTTGATACCCCCAATGAACATGTCAGACAATCTAAATATCAATAAATTAACTAAAAAAACTTTATTATTAACGGCTAAAACTGCACGAAAAGAAATATTGATCAGCTGATGACTCTCGTCTCTTTCTAACCTGCCGAAAAAGCGGCATATTTTTTAATTAAATTGATGCAACATAGATGGCTCTGATTGCTAATTTGGGATTGTTTGGGATCCTCATCTTAACCTATAAACATTACATATGTCGTCCTTCGCTAGAAAGGACAGGTTCCACTTGGCATATTTTCGTAATTGGTGCATTAATTATAATTATGCTATTAAGAAACCGACACTTAGATATACAGCAGGACAAGCTCCAAACTATCTGTATGAAAGATCCCCTTTTCCAATAACATTAGATTATTTTCCTGATTTCAGGATTTACGCCGATTTGGTCGTGAATCATATGGCCACTTCCACGGGTCAAGGTACGGCAGGAAGCTCTTGCGATCCAGGTAGTAAATCGTATCCAGCTGTTTCATACTCGAGTGAAAACTTCCATAGCAGTTGCGATATCGACTATAACGATGCCAGTTCCATACGTAATTGTGAACTCTCAGGTATACTTATTACTAAACGAATAAAGCTGGACGAAATCGAAAGCGACTGAATTTTTTTCATTGCAGGTCTTAAGGATTTGGATCAAAGTCAATCGTACGTACAAGGCAAAATCATCGACTATATGAACCACTTGATCAGCTTAGGTATCGCCGGATTCCGTGTGGACGCTGCCAAACACATGTGGCCTGCCGATTTGTCCACCATCTTTGGAAGTCTCAACGATCTGAGTACCGACTTCTTCCCCGGTGGCTCCAGAGCGGTTTACTACCAAGAAGTTATCGATACAGGTATTGCAGAATTATATCGTTGATCTTTTGACTGCAATAAAACCTCATTATCCCTTGGACCATAAAATAAATAAGGAAATCCCAAATTTTAAAACCTTTTCGAGCAGAGCCGGACCAGGTATACAAATTCAATTTATACCTATGCCTGATGCATATATAAATACAAAGTGATTTTTAATAATTTAGTAGTTTTCCGGCGAGTAAATTTTAGTTAGGCTTATTAGTGGTAGAATGTGGCGTCCTTGGAATTGTGCCGATAGGGGGGCATCTTCAAGTGTCATTTTTAAAAGAAAGCATTTATCTACCGATGCCAAACTAATAATTAAAAATGTGTATCAATCGTTGTTGAGTAGAAATTTTAATTCGACGGATGCTTTAGCAGAGACAAAAACTCCTTTATCTTCGGTAAGAGACATAGTACTTAAACCTGTTAATCCTAGAAAAAATCCGAGTGATTCTGGCACATTTAGAAGCATTGACGAAAATGACATGGATTTATTAGGAAGAAAGATTTACCAAATGTATGAGGCACAAACTGTACCCACTTTGATTTCCCTCAAAGAGTGGCTGATTAAAGACGAAACAAATATCTCTTGTAGCCTTTCAAGCCTTAGCGAAATATTGCGTAAAATGGGTTTTAAATATCGAAGCATTGATAAAAGACAAACATTAATGGAATCTCAACGTTTACGGGAATGGAGACTTAAATATTTAACAGCTGTTAAACAGTTTAGAGAAGAAAATCGTCCAATTATTTACCTTGACGAAACATGGTTCGATACCCATGACACTCCAAGAAAAGGTTGGGATGATTCGTCCAAAAAATATCAAACCAAGGCACCATCAAATAAAGGCAAAATAATCACAATATTACATGCTGGTTCAGAGAACGGGTTTGTTCCAAATTGTCTGTTGCTTTCAGCTAAAAACATAGCAGATTCTTTTTTAGATTACCATCAAGATACCGACGCACAACTTTTTGAAGATTGGTTTAAACATAAACTCCTTAAAAATATACCTGAAAATAGCGTCATTGTAATGGACAATTCTAGTTATCATAGTCGGCAAGCAAAAATCATTCCCAATTCTAGTAATACAAAAGCAGAAATTCAAAATTTTATGATTGAAAATGATTTATATTTTGAAGAAACTTACAAAACACGAGAGCTGCTAGAAGTATTAAAAGCTTTTAAAATAAATAAGGAATACGAGTGTGACAAACTTGCAGCAGAAAATGGACATACAGTGTTGCGTCTTCCTCCGCACTATTGTATATTCAATCCTATTGAGCTAATATGGCACCAATTAAAATCCAATATTAGGAGAAATAATATTTCTCCTACATTAAATGCATCTGTAGTAGAATTAATTAAAAACGAAAAATTTCTGCAAACAGCTGGAAAAACTGTGTACAGCATGTACTTAAGGTGGAAAATTCTTACAATTGTATGATTACAAATGTTCAACCCCTAATTATAAGTTTAGGCTTAGATGAAGATAGTGATACAGAGTTAAATTTTGAATAAATTATCAATAGTTTCTTAGGATTTAATTAATTTTTAATGTACTTGTTATCCTAATAGTTATACTTTTAAATTATATTATTTTCAATTATCATTATTTTACATTTATTATAGGTACCTAAAACTAAAAATACCTATCTATTTATTTTAAATTATAAAAATAAATCATGTGGTGTGGTATACATGTTCAAGCCGGCCCTGATCCCATTCATTGAGCTTTGAAGAGGTTGAGGCGTATACAATAGGGTTTAATCAGGTAGTTTATTTATGGCAGTAAGAGTCAACGGTATAATTCTGCAACAACTATACTGGATCTAAGGCCGCCTTGTTCTCTGTGATATTTAACAATTTTCCCTACATTGTACATCATTTTAGGTACTGACCCTGTTTACAACACTGAATATACCGACTTCGGGCGAGTTTGTGAGTTCAAATACGGCGCCCAGCTGGCCAATTGCTTCAGGGGCAACAATGCATTGAAATATCTGGAAACCTGGGGAACAGGCTGGGGTCTTCTGGACGGGGGCAAAGTAATGGCATTCATCGACAACCACGACACCGAAAGAAGCAACGGTGCTTATTTGAACTATAAGGAATCCAAAGCGTACAAGGCAGCCATTGCTTTCATGCTGGCTCACTCATATGACGGCTTGACCAAAATTATGTCTTCTTATGATTTTAACGGCAGCGACGATCGTAAGTGCCACAACAATATTGTCATGTAGAAATGATTCCCTAAATAAATAATTTTGTTTCCAGCACCACCATCGAACGGCGACGATATACTCAGTCCCGGCTTCAATGCGGACGGTACGTGCACCAACGGCTGGACATGCCAACATCGTTGGTCTCCAATCTTCAACATGGTGGAATTCCGAAACGTCGTGTCCGGAACCTCGTTGTCTAATTGGTGGTCAGGTGGAGACAACCAAATCGCATTCAGTCGAGGCGACAAGGGATTTTACGCGGCAACCCTAAATGGTGATATTAACTCCGGTATACCGACGGGATTACCAGATGGTAGCTATTGTGACGTCATCTCTGGTAGCTACGAAAACGGTGCTTGTACCGGAAAGACCGTTACCGTCAGTGGTGGTCAAGCGCAGGTCCAGCTTTCGTCTGGAGATGCCGAAGGCGCCCTGGCATTACACGTCAATGCGAAACTATAAATTTGTTTTAAAATTTTGGACAAAATAAATGTTTATTTATATACAGGCGTTTTCTTGTAAAACTTAACATACGTACAACTCTCCCCCAGTAATAGCCAACATTTACATGGAATGGTTTGAAGACCAAGCCATTAAAAAAGCTATAATAAAACCTAAACTATGGCTCCGCTACGTAGACGACACCTTCATTATTTGGAACAGAAGCGATGACGATCTTCAAACTTTTTTACAACATATGAACAACCTGACCCCTACAATTAAATTTGCTATGGAGAAAGAAAATAATGACAGACTACCTTTTCTAGACGTTGTAGTCCAGAGAAACAGGAATACCATCATCACATCGGTATACAGGAAACAAACTCACACAGGACAATACCTTAATTATGCCTCGAACCATTCGAATAATACCGAACATGGGATAGCTAAAACATTGGTTGACAGAGCATTCACGCTTTGCAACTCACAAGAGGCTATCACACAAGAACTTAACAACATCACCAAGGACCTAAGAATGAATGGTTATCCCCAACGACTGGTAGACCAAGCCATCAAAAAGCGTCAAAATCACAAACAAAGAACGAGGGATGACACCGAAGTTGGACCGACCATAAACATATCCTATGTCAAGGGGGTTTCTGAAAAGATTCGACGAATAGGATAACAATACAATATTCGAACAGTATTCAGCTCCAAAGACTCTTTAAGAAGCCACCTGACAAAGACACAAAGAATTGTGTATATAGAATACCCTGCTAGTGCGGACAATCCTATGTTGGTGACCTAGGGCCATTGGAAACAAGGATCAAGGAACATCAGAGCCACACACGACAGGGAGAAACAAACAGATCCGGAGCAGCAGATCACGCTTGGACCCACGGCCACCACGTACAATGGGGACAATCAAGTATCATACTTAAGGAAGAACATTGGCGAAAGAGGAAATTCAAAGAAGCAGCTGTCATCACTCAGAATCCTAGTTGTTTTAGCAAACCCTCTTTAGATATAAGGAACATTTGGAAACCCCTGTTAAGCAAATGTAATCTTAGTTTAGGTACGTCCTCTAGTATTGACGCATGACTGCACCCACCTCGGTCATACTCGACTAACTTTCTCACCCCCCTTATTAGTATAAATACTCTCGTAGTTTAGTAACTTGCTCAGTATTCACCTGAAGACGACTGGAGATATTTGCCAGTTGAAACGTTGTGATTTAAACGAAATAAAAACAATGGAAGTCCAAAACACGTCTATCACTCATGACACGTACAAAAGTATGGGCTGGCAAAAAAAATACCGAAATTACTCTATCGGGCTATAATTTAAAAATCGTTTTGGTACGGTTTCTTGTCGGAAAATGTTGGTAATTACAAGCTAAATTATTAATTGCCACTTAATTAGTGGCATCATCGCAGATCGCAAAAAATCGTTAAACAAGAATATGGTAAACCAGAAAACACTATCATCAAATTTACGAACAAAAATATAAGGTCAACATATGCACGTTTTTCGAAATATGAAGATATTTTATTATACAGGGTGTTCCTTAATGACGTGCTACTATTTCAGGGTGTGATTCCTTAGGTCATTTTATAAAGAAAAGTTCCTATGAACATATGTCCGCAACGGCTTAAATTTTTTGCTACAGGGTGTTGAATTTTTATTTTTTAAATGGTTATTCTTTAATATCGCCGTAAGTACGTCAGATATTATTTCCAATCTTGGTATGTGTTAATAGGGTATAGAATCACAAATTTTAGTTAGAAAAGTTATTCAATTGTTCCACCAGTGGCGTCCCTGCAAACATGTCAACTTATATTTTTTACAAGAATGATGGTACGCCACTGACATTTTTCCATGTGGATATTTTTTCTGATTAGCCTGGTCAATTCGACATGAAAACGGTCTCTTGAGTTTTTCTCATCAGACGCACCGTTCTTGATTGAAACCACTAAATTCATATTGAAACTCATTATTACTAACATTGATATATTTGTTTTAAAAAAATTTCAATATTTGAACGAGTGCCTTTTAAGTTAAGGCGGCCATTTCCAACAATTTTTATAAAATAATATTTATTATTAATTATTTTATCAATGTTAATCTGGCTTACCGACAGTGGCGTCAAAACCCTACCACTGAGAATCGTACCATCTTTATTACCACTCGAAACCAATGTAAGCTAACAATAGATCAAAGCAAAGAAGCCCATAACGTGAGAATCAGAAACAAACTTCTTGACTGTCCAAACGGATCAAGGTCCTTTTGGTCAGTCGCTAAGGCCGTCAGCCAAAATTTTACCAAATCAACTATTCCACCTCTAACACGTCCCGATGGTACAATAGCATCCACAGCCGGAGACAAAGCAAACTTACTTGCTGAATTTTTTTCTTCGCATTCCACTGTAGATTCGGGGAAGAACACCACCCGACATTCCTGCAGTTCAATCCGAAATGACCGAAATCGCGTTCCGTCAGCGTCCCGTCAAACGAATCCTGAAAGGACTCGACGTCAAAAAAGCTACTGGTCCAGACGAAATTCCTATTATAGTTCTCAAGAGATGCGCCGACGAACTAACACCAGTATTTTGTAGACTTTTCAACTTATCCTACAAAAAAGGAATATTTCCATCTTGCTGGAAGACGGCGCGAGTCCAGCCTATTCCAAAGAAAAAAACGAACAAACCCGAACAAACCCTGCCTAACAACTATCGACCAGTCGCATTGCTTTCAGTTATATCAAAAGTAATGGAGAAAGCTATTAACCAACATCTTCTAAAGTACCTGGAAGGCTTCAACATTATGAGCGATCATCAATATGGTTTTCGGAAGTCCAGATCAACTGGAGATCTTCTAGCCTATGTCACCCATATTTGGAACAACGCAATCGAACATCATGGGGAGTCTCGGGCTGTTGCATTGGATATTTCTAAAGCTTTTGATCGTGTTTGGCATGAGGGGCTTCTAGGTAAACTGCGATCCTATGGTATGCCCAGTCGATTCTGTGAAAATTGAAAATAATATCTAACGTACTTTCGGAGCTATTAAAAAATAACCATTTAAAAAATAAAAATCCAACATCCTGTAGCAAAAAATTTAAGCCGTTGCCGACATATGTTCATATAAACTTTTCTTTATAAAATGACCTAAGGAAGCACACCCTGAAATATTAACACGTCATTAAGGAACACCCTGTAAACACATATATACAGGATGTTTCTTAATAACATGCTAATATTTAAGGAGGTAATTCTTGGGTCCATTTTTAGAAATAAACTTCATTTAAACATATGTCCTAAATGTCTTAACTTTCAGAAATCTCCTTTTTTATTAATATCTGTGATCTGTGCTCTATAGACACTTTTGTGAAATTTGGTACACACTTTCTATTCATCAAGAGGCATTTTTTTTTATTCCGTCCAGTGGCGTTCATGCGGGAATTTCCCTCGGTATTTTTGAAGGAAAGAATGGTACGCCTAGAGATGTAAAATTACCGGTAATTTAAAAATCGGTAATATTACCGGTAATATTACGCAATATTACGGTAACATTGGTAATTTATAAAAAAAACAGCTTTTTAAGTAATACAAGTTTTTTTTATTTCAAAACTGTAAAAACATTACGAAAAACAATAAGAACGTTTTTTAAACTAGTCAGAGTCAGAATGGACTACGTAATAGAGTGGATAATGGTAAATAATCCTCATCATCATCCCCAACCTCGTCATCTGATTCTTCTTTCTCTTTCGTTAATTGAGTCAAGTCTATAACTTCGAAACCGATATCTTCTTTTTCTATTTCTTCCTCAGTATCTTCTACTATTCTCGAATGATCTTCTTCATTTAGTAAATTATAATTATGGGCAATATAAGTTAGTTTTCCGGCCCTCTCCACGGTTAGTCTGTTTCTTTTTTGCCGATGAATAAATCCATAAGTACTAAAGGTTCTTTCGGTTGCGGCTGTTGACGATGGTAAATTTAAAATGTCTACAGCTAACCTACTTATTTTAGAACTGGAGCAAATTCCTGCCCACCAAACAGATCCAGACATAGATTTTTCGCTGGAAATGACGAATTCCTTAGCAAAAATATTACCTCTAATTTTGTACTGTGCGAGTGCTTCCATAATAAGATCTACTTGTGAAGAATACTTTGGATGACGCCTTGCAGTTTCATAGATGAACTCCGTTGCAATTAAAATTTCAGCTTCAGTTAACTTCTCGCCGCGTTGACTTGGTTCTAATAGGTAAGCAGCAAGATGAACGGGTTTTAAACATTTATTTTCTCGTTTTTCAAGAATTGAACACATTTTCTGGTTTTCAAACATAGTAATAGATAAATTTGATACTTTGTCACGTAATATAGACCTTATTTCAAAAAAGCATTAGACATTGGCTGGAACAAGTCATAAGTTGCTTCTATTTGCAACCAAAATTCGTTTTGAAGAAGAAGTCTTACTGTATTTGATGAATGAACATCAGAAATATCTGGGCTATCATCAACTGCTAAACTTTTTAATGAATGTTTAGTCTCCAAAAAGCTTTTTATACAAGAAACAAACCCAAACCCAATCTTGTTTTCACCGGCAATTTTAAAGAGATGTATCGCCCCGTTTTGTTCAACTGGATTTTTTCAAACCTTGCATGTAAAATCTGCGAATTTTTCAACTCAGATACAATTGAAATTATGTTCTTTTTAAAATTGGAAAAATGGTCTAATTTCAAGAAGTCTTCAACCAGAAGGTTTAGACCGTGGCAAATACAACTATAATTAGTAATGTAATCGTACTTGCTGCTAACTATTTCACGAGCCTTTTTTATGTTTGCTCCGTTGTCAGTGACAATAGCGGAAAAAAAAACAATATTTCCAATGTTACCGATCTTGCGGTAATATTACGTAATATTACCAAAATTACGGTAACATTACCTCGGTAATATTACCCTTTACATCTCTAGGTACGCCACTTCTTTTTTTCTAAAGAAAAATTATTTTTGCAATTCTCATTCCTTGCTGAGCAAATGTCGTTACTGGATTTTTTGTCGTTTGACTTATTATAAAAAACTTAAATTCCCTTCATTTGCACTCTGTTATGAAATTAGGTATTAACAAAGATTTTAAATTTTTCCACCTAGTCGAGGTGAAATCTTTAATACCCTATATCTCGAAAGTTAAGACGTTAAGGACATATGTTCAAATGAAGCTTTTTCTGAAAATGGACCCAAGAATAACCTCCTTAAATATTAACAGGTGACTCAGAAACACCCTTTATATATTATATTAATACAGGAGATTTGCTTTCAGCATATACACAACCAGGCGTTACAAGAGCCACGCTACTTGTTCTACCCTTATTTAGTCGAAAAGTGCTTACGTAACCATCCATTAAATTACCAAAGAATAGAATTCGTTCGTTGTTATCCATTAATTAAACATTGAATTATTGCTTTAGTACAATGGATTAATTATCGGCATCTCCAAAAAAAACAACCATTATTTATTTTTCAAAATTATTAATGTTTTTATGTAAGAATCGTAGGGATGGGAACCCGATACTGGGACAGATGAACTGATCCGGCATAGAAATCAGTGAATCCGTTAGAACGCCTTATGTATCGTGCCTAAGTACTGTTTCTGACTTTTTTTTTTGATCAACTAAAATAATTTGTTTTCTAAGTAACTATTTTGATGGTCTTTGTATTTGATGTATACTGGAACTGATCATGTAACAGGTACCTTTTGGACTCGGACCGGTTCCAATCCATCCCTAAAAAACTGTAGACAATATATTGGATTCGTAACGCATATAAAATCAGAAAAGCGTAATATATAAAAGGTCATGACAATTAAACACGCTTTATGAAGATATAGAGTGATTAATAGCAATTTTAACAATCCGTTGTTGGGTTATTTTTGGAAAAATATATAACAAAAAAATTGTATTATGTTACTGTAAGATTTATGGCAATTTGTCGTTTGGTTGTAACATCTATCTAGCCGGATACATGATTATTACATCTAAGTGAGTAATTAGCCGATAAATAATATGTTTTATTGTTTTAAAATATATATGTATATAGATTTACAAGCACTTATAGCGATGTTATGAGTACAACCAATAATAAAAGGCCATGTCGTAAAGATCAAAAAATAACTAATAAAAATAGTACGGAGTCCCATAAATCATGAAGTTAGGCGCAAACTGTAATTAAAGTTTAAAGTAAAATCAGTGGAAGCCATGCAAAAAGAAGTATTGATTATTTTTTAGTTTGCATTATTTTCGGTTTATATCTTCTGTAGTTTCCATCAAAAATAACACTGTTACGTACAGTGGCGGTTCTTCCACAGGAGCACATGCGCACGTGCACCCCCAAAACAAAACGAATAAAAAATATTAGTTTATATTCATTGAATATTATTTATCGTATAAAGTCCGACCCTCCCTAATATTTTATCATCCCGTCAAACCAAACTGTATAGATCCGGCAACCGTGCCTAGGTCGAGGTAAATGACGATTATGACGAGACTTGCTCGCACGTGCGATTAAGTAGTGCAATTTCTTTATGGTAACAGGTGGCGGGTGGCAGCGGAGGATAGCGGGGCTATGGCGATTTAACATGGAAAAGGCTCACAGTTTTTATGTGCACCGCCCGCGCTGTTATCTGTTCGTGCATCTAGTTAGAAATTCGAGCGTGTATGTTTTAATATTTTAATATTAAAATGAATAGTTGACGGTGGACTATTTAAGAAATAACTTTAGCTCTTTGAGTTTGGAGCAAAAAATTGAAGTGAAGAATGCGGGAACAACTAAACCCGAAATTAATTAAACGCAGACCACAAAGGGTAAATCTAGGGATTTTATTAGGAAGTTTAAAAATGAAATATATGAAAAAAAATTTATAGAGGGTATTCCAAACTTAACGAGGCTATTATTGATGAATTTTCGACAATTAAGAACCCAAAAATGGACTTTACGTTTAAGCACTATTGTGTAGGGTCGATAAATGTTGTTTATTTCGATAAATGATACGCGATATGATTTTAAACCATTTTATTTAAGGATTTAAACTAAAAAATACTGAAAATATGAAGAATGCCAACTTGTCAGTCTCGTGGCTCGATTCGTTCTCGTCATAAAACCGGTAACTAGTGTTCTCGTCTTGGTTGCGCCTAATGACGTAGCCGTAGATGGCGTAGTGGTATTAGACATAATTCGGTTTTCTTGATAACTCGTAGATGGAGGTAGTAGTATTGGACATCATTCGGTTTTCTTGATAGCTCGTAGATGGCTTTAGTAGTATTAGTAGTGGACTGTATAAATATTGTTACGAGGGTTGCATGCGACGACGTTAAGATCCGAGAGCAATACACACTAAGAAAACCTTTCTAATTTTCCAAAAGTTGTATTTCCTTGTGTAAAATTAAAAAATACATAAAAATATGTTTTACCTAACGCATTTTCTTATTACTTCTTTCTTTCTACATTTAAAGCGCATAGAAAGTAATTGTTTGGTCGATTAGTCTCAGCCAATCTAGAAACAACTCACATTAAAGAAAGCGGTAACAAAATAAAAATAAACCAAATATTCTCTTGAAATTTTCCTAAATCCAAAATATTAAATCTCAAGATCATACATAAAAATGATATTAAAATTAAAACTAATCTTACTTCGTAAGAAACAGTTTGAGCTACGGAACGTAACCCCCCGGTCGTATAAATAAAATTTTAAAATTTATTTCACCATACTTGTGAACCCCCTCTATCATAGGTCACGAGCCGCCACTGGTTACGTACATCCAAATTGTTCGTTTTTAATAACTAGAATTAACATACCCTTAAAAAATTCTCGACATTTTACTGAATCATAATTAATATGAGAAATTAATAGGCGATTAACCGAACAATACACTCGCGTAAAAATTAGGTAATTATTTTTTTAACCTACCGCTCTATGTATGTATGTGTATAGTTTTTGCCATATTTAATAATAATGAAAAGACAATACAGAATTTAACAGTGTCTAAGTGGTATTTAATGTATTATTATAATCTATCCTTAAAAAACATCTACAGCAGGTCGTTAATACATTTTTTTCAACTCCAGGATAGAATCCGGCATCATCTATTTTTATAAAAAAAAGTTAGATAACATTAAAGTTGTATAACATAAGATCTGGTAGTCGATTACAATATTGAAGAATGTTGGTCGGGTGGCATATGGGCTGATTAATGACAATTTTGCTTGAAACTATAAAAGATATTATTTCAAATGATTAGGCAAGTTTTATATAATTTATTTTTTACAGCTTTATTGTATATGTACCGGAACTCACCGACATAAGCGTGGAAAGTGTTTAGAATAATTAATTTCCTATACCTTATTGGGAAGGAGATAAAAAATTAATAGTGATTTTGGAGAGAAAATCTAAATCATGGACGGACACGCAATCCCACTGGCTTCATCTATGAATTTGCTGGGCGTCAGTCTGGGAGGAAATATGTCTTGGCATAACCACGTTGTGGCAATCGCCAAGATAGCTTCTCAGAAACTTGGTGTTCTCTTCCGAGCCAGAAAGTTGTACACACCTCAACAACTTTTGACACTGCACACTACACAAAGCCCAGATTCGATCATCATTAGAGTACTGCTCTCATGTCTGCAGCTCTGCACCCAAACATACTCTTCGGCTACTGGATCCCATCGAAAGGAGGGCCATTCGTCTGATTGGAGACCACGAGCTGACGAAGAACCTCGACAGCCTAGAACATCGAAGACAGGTTGGGGAGTTGACTCTCTTTTACAGATAGTTTCATGCAAGGTGCTCGGCTGACCAAACTGTATAGATCCGGCAACCGTGCCTCGGTCGAGGTAAATGACGATTATGATGAGACTTGCTCACATGTGCGATTAAGTAGTGCAGTTTCTCTGTAGTAACAGGTGGAGGGTGGCAGCGGGGGATAACGGGGCTATGGCGATTTAATATGGAAAAGGCGCACAGTTTTTGTGTGCATCTAGTTAGAAATTCGAGCGTGCATGTTTTAATATTTTAATATTATATATTTATTAAGTTAAAATGAATAATTGACGGTGGACTATTTAAGAAATAACTTTAGCTCTTTGAGTTTGGAGCAAAGAATTGAAGTGAAGAATGCGGGAACACCTAAACCCGAAATTAATTTAACGCAGACCACAAAGGGTAAATCTAAGGACTTTATTAGAAAGTTTAAAAATGAAATATATGAAAAACAATTTATGGAGGGTATTCCAAACTTAATGAGGCTGTTATTGATCAATTTTCTACAATTAAGAACCGAAGAATGGACTTTACGTTTAAGCACTATTGTGTAGGGTCGATAAATGTTGTGTATTTCGATAAATAACACTCGATATAATTTTAAACCATTTTATTTAAGAATTTAAACTAAAAAACACTGAAAATATGATGCCAACTGGTCAGTCTAGTGGCTCGATTCGTTCTCGTCATAAAACAGTTAACTATTGTTCTCGTCTTGGTTGTGCCTAATGACGTAGCCCGTTGATGGCGTAGTGGTATTAGACATCATTCGGTTTTCTCGATAACTCGTAGATGGCGGTAGTAGTATTGGACATCATTCGGTTTTCTCGATAGCTCGTAGATGGCTTTAGTAGTATTAGTAGTGGACTGTATAACAGTAGACAGCTATACACACTAAGAAAACCTTTCTTATTTCCCAAAAGTAGTATTTCCTTGTGTAAAATTAAAAAATAAATATAAATGTTTTACCTAACGCATTTTCTTATTACTTTTTTTCTTTCTACATTTAAAACGCCTAGAAGAATTTCACCATACTTGTGAACCCCCTCTATTATAGATCACGAGCCTACAATAAACAGTAAATAAGAAGTATTATTTATTACCTATACCACTCCTCCTGTGTGCCTCTAACCGATATATTTTTGATTTCGAACATTAGTTAATGTTACTTGATATTTTTATATCTAATTTTAATCAGGATATAAATTTTACCCGCACGGTGAAGCATTAAATGATTACATTTAACCAATTATGTTATTCCGCTATGTCGATATAGCCCCCTTTTTGAATTATCAGATTTATTTTCAATCCAATAGTTTTCATAATTTTTACAATGCAAGGTTACCGTAACAACTCTTTCATTAAAAATGCGCCCATCTTAGATATGAATTGTTGCAGTTGCATAAATTCACTTTCGACTACTTTCCCCTACAACATGGACACGCTAGATAAAATTAAGGAAAATATAACTAAATATTTTATTATCGTTGCCGAATATTTAATTTATTTATGTACAGGGTTAATTGTACATAACGACATTAACAATCTGATTATCATTAATTTATTATAGTGCAGTAAGATTGATTAAGTATTAGAATAATTTCTTCAAAATGGATGTCAGGTTCATTTGCAGAGTTGGGAAAACCCGATTATTGAATAATGAATTTTTACCACGTGTCTCGATACCAAACAAAAAAACTGCAAAAAATCACCCAAATATGTATTTATTGTTCGGGTTTATTCTTGTGCTTTTTTAAAACAAAAAGTATTACCGAGAGTTATTTTTCTTCACATCTTTCTCAAAGGAGATATTTAAAATGGCTTGTCAAATTCTTCGACTTTAAATTATCAGGTGCCCACTGTGTGCCTTTCAAAAATGTAGTCTTAGTTACGCGACTGGCAAAAATATGTGATTATTTTTTTAAATTCATGTTTATAGTTACCTAAAAGTTCCTGTTTAAATTAAGAATGTTTACTATTGGTTACAAAAAATTTGTCGATCCCTATGTTTTGTAAATTATTTTCTCATTTTCTTATTTACCATTAAAATTTTCTATAATGCATGTTATTTTTAAGAAATCTTCTTGAGTTTAATAATAAATATTTCTGTTTAGATTTAAAAATGTTTACTATAAGATTACCAACGAATTTTTCTATTGTATATTTTGTAAACCATTTTGTTCGTTTTGTTATTTTTATTTACAATTTTTCTCGAGTTTTCTCGAGTTTATAGTAAATAAAAATTTAAAAATTATATCCTTTAATTTTTTAATATTTACAATCGGAGACCTAAACTACGCCGCTGGCTAGCCAGTTAAAACAAAACTTTACAAAACCCGTGTCGCGATGACTCCGCTGAGGGTTTTTTTTTAAATGCACCTTCTCGTTTATGTGCCTTTAAGAAAGACGTATATCGTGTACCTGCTCAGCGTCAAACTCGAACGTCGCCAATCGGATGGCATAGCGCGTTGAACGAAGGTCGTGTATCAAGTGACAGGCGATATTTTTCGGTTTTTCGCCTGAATGTATAACTAAAGTATTTCCTATCCAGCGAAAAACTGTTCGAATATACGAGCATTTTTTTAACTCGATCACACTATAGCGGTACATTTCCGCCGGCGTCAAGCGAAGCGCGGGTATCGAATGAAAGATAATAAGTGACGAGCGACGGTTTTCGCCTGAATAGATAACTCGAGCGGTTTTTCTCATAATCGAGCGATGTCGGTTATTTCAATAATCGAGTGATCAAGTGGTTTTTCGCGCACGAGCGATCACAACACTACTTCTAACTGATTCTTAGGAACGAGAAAATTCTTTTTCAAAATCATTATTTTCTCGAACCCTGACAGCAGGTAGATATACATTTATAATTACAAATAAAGAGCCCATTGTCAGCAATGACACATCAACAGTTTCCTGTTTCCGCTACAATATCAAAGAGACACAAAGCTCACCCTCGTGACAAAACTAGGGGGGAGGTCAAGTGCCATTCAGTTCTGGAACAATTCGAGTTGTCCCGAAACCGAAAGATGAGTGGATCTACATAAATTTCATAGGGCCCTTTAAGTTTAATCCTCGTAAGCTTTGAATTTCATTTCGGCGGGATTAAGAGTTTGGTTTTGGATGGCGCATCGGCTTCAGGTCGGTTTTTATTAGTTTTTGATCAATCCGTCGAAGATTTAATACATCCCGTCCTCTTCCCATTTAAGAGTTAAAGGGTAACATCCAGTGGCGGCTCGTGACCTATTTTTATAATTTTATTTTAGTGTAACGACCAAACAATTACTTTCTAGGCGTTTTAAATATAGAAAGAAAATAAGTAATAAGAAAATGCGTTAGGTAAAACATATTTTTATTTATTTTTTAATTTTACACAAGGAAATACAACTTTTGGAAAATAAGAAAGGTTTTCTTAGTGTGTATAGCTGTTGGATCTTAACGTCGTCGCATGCAACCCTCGTAACAATATTTATACAGTCCACTACTAATACTACTAAGGCCATCTACGAGCTATCAAGGAAACCGAATGATTTCCAATACTACTACCGCCATCTACGAGTTATCAAGAAAACCGAATGATGTCTAATACCACTACGCCATCTACGGCTACGTCATTATGCGCAACCAAGACGAGAACAATAGTTAACTGTTTTATGTCGAGAACGAATCGAGCCACGAGACTGACAAGTTGGGATTCTTCATATTTTCAGTGTTTTTTAGTTTAAATCCTTAAATAAAATGGTTTAAAATCATATCGAGTATCATTTATCGAAATACACAACATTTAGTGACCCTACACAATAGTGCTTAAACGTAAAGTCCGTTCATTATATATATTTCATTTTTAAACTTTCTAATAAAGTCCCTTGATTTACCCTTTGTGGTCTGCGTTAAATTAATTTCGGGTTTAGGTGTTCCCGCATTCTTCACTTCAATTTGTTGCGCCAAACTCAAAGAGCTAAAGTTATTTCTTAAATAGTCCACCGTCAACTATTCATTTTAACTTAATAAATATATAATATTAAAATATTAAAACATACACGCTCGAATTTCTAACTAGATGCACACAAAAACTGTGCGCCTTTTCCATGTTAAATCGCCATAGCCCCGCTATTCCCCGCTGCCACCCGCCACCTGTTACCACAGAGAAACTGCACTACTTAATCGCACGTGCGAGCAAGTCTCGTCATAATCGTCATTTACCTCGACCGAGGCACGGTTGCCGGATCTATACAGTGTGGTTTGACGGGATGATAAAATATTAGGGAGGGTCGGACTTTTTTAGTTCGACGGTACGATAAAATATTAGGGAGGGTCGGACTTTATACGATAAATAATATTCAATGAATATAAATTAATATTTTTTATTCGTTTTGTTCTGGGGGGTGCGCGTGCGCATGTGCTCCTGTGGATGACCCGCCACTGACCAGGGGGTTAAACCACAAAAGCTGAAACCGCATCTATGAAGCACAAACTGTCCTAATGTGAATAGTGTCGGTTATTTTTGTCTGATTTGTCATCTTTCAAATTTAATTAAATTCGAAAGGGACTATTACTTATTAGAACCTAAATAAATCCTTGATTTTTTATGTATGTTAACACGAACAAAATTACAAAGTTACACATATTTGATTATCGATAGTTTTACGGCAAAAAAGCTTTTAAAACATATTTATTTTTTATTGCAATGATGCTATACGGCCTATTAAAGTAAATAACATTTTCCGCTTGGTCCTTACTTTAGTTTACAGTAATAATAATTTAATTTGTATGTCAAGTGTTTATTTACAATTTTAAAACATTAGGCAAACATCTTTTAATGCAAAAGCCATTCAAATCAATAAAGTGACAATTACAAGTACGAGAAGCTTTTTACGAGACCCTCAAAACGGTATCCCACATTTTTAACAGTCACTTAATCTAAGGACAAATTTTGTAACGGTGTAACTTGCACGAATTACCGATTGCGAAATTACTATTTTGCAAAGTTTTGATGATGAGATCGGGTTAAGCTACTTATCTATACGAATTACAACTGACGTTTACTCAATGAATTACGGTTGTATGAAAAAAATTGAAGGTTCGCGATGTAGAGCAGCACCCCGCGGACATCACGGTGAATCTAGAACGAATATTTTTTAATAAATTAATATACATATAGGTCGACAAGCGAGTCTATAGCTACGCGGTGTCGGTAAGGGGGAAGCAATATCTTTTAAGACATGGGCGAGTCGTGGGCGTGCTATTATTATCTGAATAATCTAATAATCTATATTTTTTCATGGCATGAATATATTTGTATCACCGTGCAATATATTAGGCCTTTCCATTAATATTTTTCGCTTATTTTGGCTTTTTCGCCAATAAAACCCATTTGATTTCAACATGCACTTCAAAGTTTCACGGGAAAATGGAAAGTTTATGTCACTTGCCGCTACGCGAGTCGTTTTCTAAATTAGACACGTGCTCTAAGATAATGTCTTATGAAACTTGTATCTTAATATACTATTGTTAAACATAACGGATTAGATCAGTTTACTTTGGGTAAATTTAAAATTTTACAATTAATTCATTTACAGGCATCTGAGTAAAATAGTAAAGATTGTTTCACGAAAAATGGATATAACTTAATGACTGCGGTAAAAGTACCTGGGCCATCCCATTATATATGAACGTTTGTTATTATTATATGGAAAGGACCGGATTGTAATAATTATAATTAAATATAGGCACATCAGGTAGGTTAGGTTGCTTAATTTATCTTTAAATATCTTTTTGTGGTAAAGTTTGTTAGTTTTTGAGGAATGGTTCAAGAATTGTCTTTTACCAAACATTCCTCAGAATAGCGTGATAGTAATGGACAATGCGAGCTATCACAGTCGCCAATTACATAAAGCTTCAAGCTCAAATAATACAAAATTGGAGATTCAGAACTACATGGCGGCGAATGATATATATTTTGAAGAAAGTTATAAAAAAGTGATCTTTTAGAAGTTTTAAAGACATTTTGTATAAAAAGTATATTGGCAGAAGAAATTGGACATACAGTGCTACGGCTCCCACCCTATTATTGCATTTTTAACTCCATAGACCATATGTGGCACCAGTTAAAATCACTGGTTAGGTCTGAAAATATTTCTCCAACTTTAAGTTCTAGTGTTGTAGAATTAATACGAAAATGCTTTAATGATATTCCCCCAGGTAGTTGGAAAAATTCAGTCCGTCACGTAATAACTGTAGAAAATTCGTATATTAGTCTGGATCGTATATTTAATCCAATTATAATTAATTTTGATGAGGATAGTGATAGCGAAACAGAACTATCTATAGAATGACATTATAAATGTAAATAAATATGGCTAGTAATATTTTAAAAAAATGTTATTTCATTTGATTACATTAATATAATCATATCATTACTTGTTTTCCTTAGTCCGTCCCTTCATATTTCACTTGTTTATTGCCAAGCTCTTGTCGACACAATGGGACCGACCCAGGAAATCATTAAGTCGTATCCATTTTTCGTAAAACAATCTTTACCTTATTTTTTAAATCATAGGCATTATCAAATCATTGGCAAAAATACCAATATTTTTTTAAAACCCTGTATTTCGAAAACGAAGCGACATGCGAAAAGCTTTTATACCACATTTTCGTCTTAAAACAAGGTGAGGATTCACCTCCTTCAGTTTTTCAGAGAGGTTAGGACACACCCTATATGAGATTCTCAAGAGTATCATCTTGGTTCGAATGGGTTAGTTAAACATTAAAATATTTTTTGAGCACCAGAAACATTAAACAAAGAGTTGGCACTGACTGGATGTAGTTATACGATATACAGGGTGATTGGCCGTTTATGTCAACGGATCAGTTTGAAAATTTGGCAGCTTATATAAATAGGCATGCTTTCTCCTTTAAAACTTCAAAAATCGGCCGTGCAGTGGCGCTTCTACTAGAAAGTATTAGCATCTGTAACAATTTAAATGGAACACCCTGGTTTTTCAATCTGTTCCAGAATATAGTACAGGGTGTTTAAAAAAATATATTTTGATTGTTCTTTTTTATTTGTGGTCCTAAAAGCTCTTGACATTATCTATGTTTCTATGTGTAATGTGGCTATACTGATCTCGAACGGTATTTGACTTATGAGCATTCATTATTTGGTGTTTTGGTAGTTGACTTCCAAGATTTCCAGACCTCACACCACTAGACTTTTATTATGGGGTTGGTTGAAAAATGATGGTTAAAAAGTAAACGACCCTCGGGATGTATTGCTGCCGATATTAAAAAATGACGCAGCAATCAGGAGAGCAACGGGCGCTCTTCATAGACAAAGCGGAAAATGTTTAGATGTCAATGTTGATTGAACATTTATTAAAATAATGCTATGATTAAAAATATATTAATGTATTAAACTTTGTGCATTTCTAAATACTTTACATTATTTTGCCTCGCACAACAAACACTCTTGGAGTTTTGATAATACGATATATCCGGACGTTCTTAAAAAGGAGCGTAGTGCAATTATTATATGTTGCACAAAATATTTATTTAACCATACACCTAATATATTCTCGGAATTAAATGAAACAATAAGATGTTGTACATTCTTATTGCAATAATTTTAATTGGCCTTCATGGGGTTCTCATTATTTTGGATCACCAGAGTCGGAATTATAGTTTTCTCAAATTGGTCTGGACGAGAAAAAATATTTTTTCTATTTGGGGTTCATAATGGCTACATTATGAAATGCAAAAAAAATTTAATAACCTGCCACTTTATGAAATTGATATTTTTTTTTTATGTTGGCAGCAAGTAGGGTTCGAATTTTAGGCTTACTTCGATTTCGTTGAAATTAGTTTTCTAGGCATTATGGATTCGACAATATTTTTTTATAGAAATCTTTAAAATACTAACTTTAACCTTGCAAATATTACAGTTGTTTTTGCTAGATATTTATCTGAAATACCTATACTCGGAAATATATAACATGCTGGCGGTGTCCGTCAACTAATTTCTAGTCACAACTATAAAACAACATACATAAGCTAAAAATAATAAAAAGGCCTTCCAGTTTATGCTCTATTTCTAAAGTTTTATTCAATAAAGTACTATTTTTATTTTTAATTCAATATAGTATCATACATATTACTTTATATATACATATTTATAGTTATTGTATACATTCCTGGGCATTAATTGTTATTCCTGTCAGATTCTGTGTCGACACAATATTTTGTTCAATAGTATTATTCATTATTTTGTTCAATATTTTGAACTTGGTTCTGCTCGCACCATAACTCAATGTGTTGCATGTTCTTTTCAAAAGTTTTCTAGATTATTTTCTACAATTTCTCGTATTTCTGACGGAGTACAACTTTCTTCCTGACTCATTTTTATCAACTTTAATAATATATGTATTTTTAATTATGACGGACAAGAAGAAGCTTTGTTGTGTTTGTTTCTATCATGGCATATTTGATACTTGAAACATTTTATTAAATTGTATAAGAATTGCCAACCCAAAAAGAAAATATTAATTCAAATGGAAAAAATCCACTATATTTTTTAAAGTTTTTCAGACTTTAAAGACCCAAATAGAAAAAGTATTATAAAATACATATAAGACAATTAGAGCACTTGCACTTTAGGAAACTCCCCGCTTCGCGGGTCGTTTTCTAATTTAAACCCGTGCTCTAACATAATGTCTTATGAAACTTGTATCTTAATATACTATTATGCATAAATAACAAGAAAAACTTATAAATATGTATGGAAAAATTATTTCCTAACCACCTGAGTGGCCATTATTCTTTGCTTGGCCTCCGCTGCTACAATTTTCTCCTATTTATTTATAATACTATTCCGTCCCTGTACGCCAATATTTCTTGAAATAATGCAATCAAGATAGGTAAACAAAATATGTGAAGAAATCGTAACATACCGCAAAAAAATAGCCGCATGTTACACAGAAAACACCGGGATGAGTAAATAATGCATTTCAACACTGCACAGCCTCTCGTCAATTACATTTTATCAAGATGTACGAATAAAATATTTTATGTTAGAATTATTTACAGATTTATAAGAATGTGAAAAATGATTTAGGAAGATTACTTTTATACATGGTGTGCCTTAATGAACTTACTGAACAAAATTTGAAAATTATACGCATTTTGAGAGAGAAAATGCCTTTTTGTCCTTAAATTGTAATGGATGATCTGTCCCTATGGCATAAATTTATAGTTAATTTTTGCCATATTTTTGAAGCTGAAAATAAATTTACATTAAATAAATCGTTCCAAAAAACTTCATCGCACAATACAACATTTTAAGCTGACCTTTAACATTTTTTGGTTGTCTAAGTCTCGGCCGGATCGAAATCAAAATAGGCGGAACTGGCCCATAAGAGTTCCGCCCCCCGCGAGGTTCTGGTGGAGGGGGAAGGGTGCAAGGGCGGAAGGGTAAAATCAATACCTGCGGCATATAAAATAGCATTTATGATTATACAATTTCGCTGTTACTCGTCAATTGGCTAAAGAGTGATTATTTTGCACTTAATAGTTTGACACAATACGTAGATTTGATTGTCGTACATTTGTGGTATTTTTAGCAGCGGGAAAGTTCTAAAAATAAATTGATTTTATCGGAAAAATAGAGAATAGGACGCTTCTTGTGATATTAGGGGTCAAGAAGTTTGGTTTTTCTATCTTAGTGTAACGGTAAAGTTCAGATTTGCCTCCCTCTCAGAAATTCGAAGAACCACCTTAGGAGATGGAGATGGAGACCCGGATATAGTCATGGACGGACACGCAATCCCACTGGCTTCATCCATTAATTTGCTGGGCGTCAATCTGGGACGAAATATGTCTTGGAATAACCACGTTGTGGCAATCGCCGAGACAGCTTCGCAGAAACTTGGTGTACTCTTCCGAACCAGAAAGTTGTACACACCTCAACAACTTTTGACACTATACAAAGCCCAGATACGACCATCACTAGAGTACTGCTCTCATGTCTGGAGCTCTGCACCCAAACATACTCTTCGGCTACTAGATTCCATCGAAAAGAGGGCCATTCGTCTGATCGGAGACCACGAGCTGACGAAGAACCTCGACAGCCTAGAACATCGAAGACAGGTTTGGGGATTTGACACTCTTTTACAGATATTTTCATGGGAAGTGCTCGGCTGGCCTTGCCCTTTAATTCCGCCCAGAGCGGCGAAGAGCAGAAATACACGACGAACCACTGCCGCCCCTCCATATGTGGTTAAGCTTAGTACTCCTCGAACGTCATTATTTAAGAATTGTTTCATCTGGAGGACTTCATCCTTATGGAACGACCTTCTCGAGGTCGTTTTCCCAACAAATATAACCTCCAACGATTCAAAACCAACGTGAATCGCTTTTTGCGCACACGCACCACTCCCAGAGTGCCCTAAAGGATTTTTCCTATAATGCTTGTGTTTGATCATAAAACAAAAAAAAAGAGATAACCTTTTGCTAGTTATAAGGCTCTTAAAATACCGTTGCCGCTTCTGTAATTGCATCATTTTGCAATTTACCAATTTAAATTTACAAATAAAGATGCTAGTTTACTCGCAATACTCCATTCTGCAACAAACCGCACAAGAGATTGCTCCGGATCTGCTCCGGACGTATAACTCCGGGCTAAACTCCCGGAGTTCTTTGAATTTTCGATTGAAATAAGCCACGGGCGACGATTTAGTTATTTCAGGGGGGAAATACGCTTTGTCTTTCCCGACGCAAATTACTTTTGTAAATCGCCCGCTCGAATACAACCTAAATTGGCTTTGTTAGATAAGATTGAGTTTATTCTTGTTCCGTGTATATTTTTTAATATTATTTATTATGAAAAAATTTAAACGATTCGTTCATAATATGACCTAGGGACTATAAAATAGTAGCACCCTGTAGACAGAGCAATATTCCTAATGTAGGCATTAATATTTTATTATAATCAAGAAAAAAACTTTCATTACCAAACCATTTTTCAGTAAGATTTTTGGTATTGGTAAGGCCAAAAGCAAACAGATGCTAAATTATTCAAGGGACCCCACGTCAGAGCCGTCTATCGACCGGGGGTTCCCTCGTGCACCCCCTTCCCCTGTTCACTGGTCGCACCTCTTTAGTACATTCAGGTGAAACACGATTTGTTAGTCTGCCTGCAAATGGATTTTTTCCAATTTTTCCTCGCTGGCAGGACGAAAATTTGTATAGATCGCGAATAAGCATATCCTTCATCTCCGCCGCTGTGCGTATACAGGGTGTTCCTAAATGACGTGCTAATATTTCAGGGTATGATTCCTTAGATCAATTTATAAAGAAAAGTTCATATGAACATATGTCCGCAACGGCTTAAATATTTTGCTACAAGGGTGTTGACTATTTATTATTTAAATGGTTATTATTTAATATCTCCGAAACTATTTCAGATATTATTTTCAATTTTGGTATGTGTTAGTAGGATATAGAACCACAAATTTTAGTTGGAAAAGTTATTCAATTGTTCCACCAGTGGCGTCCCTGCAAACATGTCCTCTGATATTTTTTACAAAAAAGATGGCACACCACGGACATTTTTCCACGTGGATATTGTTTCTCATTAGCCTGTTAAATTCTACATGAAAACGGTCCCTTGAGCTATTCTCATCAGACGCATCATTCTTGACTAAAACCACTAAATTCATATTGAAACACATTATTATTAGCATTGATAAAATAATTAATGATAAATTTTGTGTTATAAAATTTTCTGGAAATGGCCATCTTCACTTAAAAGGCATGCTTCCGCCCGTCTTCGCATCGAATTGTCCACTCCAACAATTTTTATAAAACAAAACTTATCATTAATTATTTTATCAATGTTAATAATATTGAGTTTCAATATGCAGGTTTTAATCAAGAACGGTGCGTCTGAGGAAAAAAACTCAAGAGACCGTTTTCATGTAGAATTGACCAGGCTAATCAGCAAATCCACATGGAAAAATATCAGTGGAGTACCATCTTTTTTGTAAAAAATATCAGAGGACATGTTTGCAGAGACCCCACTGGTGGAACAATTGAATAACTTTTCTAACTAAAATTTGTGATTCTATATCCTATTAACACATACCAAAATTGAAAATAATATCTAAAGCACTTTCGGAGATATTAAAAAATAACCATTTAAAAATAAAAATTCAACACTGTAGCAAAAAATTAAAGCCCTTGCGGACATATGTTCATATGAACTTTTCGTTATAAAATGACCTAAGGAATTACATCCTGAAATATTAGCACGTCATTAAGGAACACCCTGTATAGGTTTGTATATTTGTTGTCTCAAAAACTTTTATATCTAAATAGCAAGCAAATCCTGTTGACCATTGGGTTTTTTTCCCAATATTATTAGAAAAATAGCAACCATATCAGATTATATGGAAAAAAAAGAACACTTGCGTCAAGAAAACAATTCTTATATAAGGAAAAACTTGATTTGTATACGCGTAAAGGCATTTCAGTGTCAATTAAGAACTTAATATACTTGATATACTATGTAAGTCACACTAAGACAGTATTAATTTCTGCTTATTTCTCTTAGAAAATATTTTAAAAATTTGTTTTAAGCATATTTTTCTTCAAATAAGTTTTTATTCAAAATTATTATAATATAATTAAATGAAATTGAATTAACCGAACTGGGTAGCTAAATAAGTATCATTGGCAAAAAAGTCTATGTTCTTAAGACAAGAACATTCTTTTTCCGCATACAAACGAGTATAAAATTAGGTAGTAGCAGTGTAAAGTATATAGGCGATTAATTTAATACATAAACTTATTAATAGTTAAACTGGTACTCGACTAATTTGTTGTTACATATTATAATATTTATAAAAAGTTACATCTAACAACAGACTAAAGTATCGATCCCATACCTGACCCTGGAAGATTCTCGCAATGGTTAGAATATTTATTGTATATTTATTTTTGGTCGGAAAGGTCTGAATTTTTTTCGAACTTTGAATTATCCTCTTACGGTTTTTTAATTCTGAAATTTAAACAATATTGGCGAACAAATGTCCCATTTTCGACACTTTATTAGGGTACTTCCATAATTGTTAGTGCTATCAAAAAATAATGTAGGTGTCATATGCTCTTTTCGGGTCAAACTTAAAATGGTAAAATCGATATTTGAAAATTTTCGCTCGCCTAAGAGTTACGGGAGAAAATCAAAAAATTGACAATTTCAAAATTACCCTATATTCTCTCGGTTAAAAGAGATACAGAAAAATGTTTTATACAGAAGTTTCTTTATAATGATTGTTGAATAATCTACCGTTTTCAGAATAAGTATACAGGGTCAGGTAAAAAAGTTATCGGACCTAACCTCATTTTTTTAAAGGGAATATCCAGTATATTTAAATCTGAAAAGATTCTATTTTAAATTATCCTTTTAAATATATACACACCATGGATGATATTGGTATCCTAGGCGATTTAATTAAACTTTATTACTTTAAACCACAGTAGACCATGGAACAGAAGCTAATATCCTAGAAACAACTATGTTGACTATTAACATTTAACGTCAATTTCATTTTTACATATTCATTTGCGAAAATGGCCTATCGACATTTTGAAAAATTTGATATGATATCAGTGTATGTTGAAAGTGGAAAAAACGAAGAAATGGCGCAAAATGTATATTTTGCTCGCTATCCGGAAAGACGGTAACCATTTAAGGACATATTCCGAACATTTGCGATGATTCCCGTTATTTTTACCTTAATCTGAATCTTGTATTTCGTTTCAAAGTAATAAACTTTACATAAATCGCCTAGGAAACCAATATCATCCAAGGCGTGTTATATATTTGAAAGGACAATTTAAAATAGTATCCTTCTTAGATTAAAATATAGAAATATAGATTTAAAAAAATGCGGTTAGATCCGATAACTTTTTTACATTACCCCGTATACTTATTCTAAAAACGGCAGCTTATTCAACAATCAATATAAAGAAACTTCTGTATAAAACATTTTTCTGTATTTCTTTTAACTAAGAAAATATAAGGTAATTTAGGAATCGTCAATTTGTTGAATTTCCCCCGTATCTCTTAAGCGAGCGAAAATTTTCAAATTTTGATTTTACCATTTTAAGTTTGACCCAAAAAGGGCACATGACACCTACATTACTTTTTTGATAGCACTAACAGTTACGGATATACCCTATAAAAGTGTCGAATATGGGTTTGTTCGGGGGTACATATATGCATCAAGTTTTGCGATTGACAATATTACAATTTTTTATAGTCAGTGCCTATTATTTGTGATACCGGAGTGTCAATTTGAAAGTTTCTCAGTAGTCAAATTGGCACCCTGTATATAAAAAGCTTAACGACTTACAACATTTTTAATAGTGCCTGTAATTGATACTTAAGTGATTTTAAATTAAAATGTTTATTTTCTAAACATCCACAAGACGCTTTCAAATCAAGGAAAAAATCAAAAATATTCGCCGAAGTTCTTATAGAATAAAAATATGCAGCACAGGCTCTCGAATCATTTAATATTTAAAGGCTTCTTCCTTCGACGATTAAGAAAATTGCCACGTTTTATAACCGCTTATTTATTTAGAGTTTTAAAAATTCACCATCTGAATTTACCCTTTTCGAGTTTAATGGTCGTTTATATCTAATCTAATTCGTTACTTATCAGAAGGCTTCAATTTGTTATTTAGAAATTCTATGAAAATAATAATTTATAATTAAAAAATGGTATACAAGATACAACAACAACGTTATTTATTTGTAGGAATAATAGATCTTTATAAGGCAATGTTATTATTATGTTACGTACTAGGAGGACTCTCGAAATAAAATCTAAAACCATAAAAATCAAAAATTTTGTAAGATTATTTTTACAGCAAATATTTTGATCTTCGAGTTATACAGGGTGTCCGCTAATTAATGGGACATGGAAAAATCACAGACTCCTTACGTAAAAATATTAGCATTTAGAAGCATTGACGAAAATGACATGGATTTATTAAGAAGAAAGATTTACCAAATGTATGAGGCACAGACTGTACCCACTTTGATTTCCCTCACAGAGCGGCTGATTAAAGACGAAACAAATATCTCTTGTAGCCTTTCAAGCCTTAGGAAAATATTGCGTAAAATTGGTTTTAAATACCGAAGCATTGATAAAAGACAAACATTAATGGAATCTCAACGTTTACGGGAATGGAGACTTAAATATTTAACAGCTGTTAAACAATTTAGAGAAGAAAATCGTCCAATTATTTACCTTGACGAAACATGGTTCGATACCCATGACACTCCAAGAAAGGGTTGGGATGATTCTTCCAAAAATGTCAAACCAAGGCACCATCAAATAAAGGCAAAATAATCACAATATTACATGCTGGTTCAGAGAACGGGTTTGTTTCAAATTGTCTGTTGCTTTCAGCTAAAAACATAGCAGATTCTTCATAAGATTACAATCAAGATACCGACGAACAACTTTTTGGAGATTGGTTTAAACATAAACTCCTTAAAAATATACCTTAAAATAGCGTCATTGTAATGTACAATGCTAGTTATTATAATCGGCAAGCAAAAATCATTCCCAATTCTAATAATACAAAAGCAGAAATTCAAAATTTTATGATTGAAAATGATTTATATTTTGAAGAAACTTACAAAAAACGAGAACTGCTAGAAGTATTAAAAGCTTTTAAAATAAATAAGGAATACGAGTGTGACAAACTTGCAGCAGAAAATGGACATACAGTGTTGCGTCTTCCTCCGTACTATTGTATATTCAATCCTATTGAGCTAATATGGCACCAATTAAAATCCAATATTAGGAGAAATAATATTTCTCCTACATCAAATGCATCTGTAGTAGAATTAATTAAAAACGAGTAAGAAAAATTTCTGCAGACAGCTGGAAAAACTGTGAACAGCATGTACTTAAGGTGGAAAATTCTTACAATTGTATGATTACAAATGTTCAACCCTTAATTATAAGTTTAGGCTTAGATGAAGATAGTGATAGTGATACAGAGTTAAATTTTGAATAAATTATCAATAGTTCCTTAGAATTTAATTAATTTTTATTGTACTTGTTATCCTAATAGTTATACTTTTAAATTATATTATTTTCAATAATCATTAATTGTTATCATTATTTTACATTTATTATAGGTACCTACCTAAAACTAAAAATACCTATCAATTTATTTTAAATTATAAAAATAAATCATGTGATGTGGTATACATTTTCAAGCCGGCCCCGATCCCATTTATTGAGCTTCGAAGAGGTTGAGGCGTATACAATAGGGTTTAATCAGGTAGTTTATTTATGGCAGTAAGAGTCAACGGTATAATTCTGCAACAACTATAACAGCATCAACAACCAATTTATACACCAAGGAAGCTTACACAATCATTCTGATGTATAATATAATATTGATGTTTTTACCACTATTAAAAAAAACACTTCTTTGAAACAGTTTTCTAAATTGGCTCCCTCTTATATCGTAAAATTGTATCTACTTGACCCTAAGAAAAAAATGTATCACTTTATACAACAAATTTCCAAAAGGCGATAATTTTGAAATAACTTCATCTGATTTTGTCACTCTCATTTAAAACAACATCACGTGCCGGCGGACGTTTAAAAATTCATGCCGCGTGAATTGAGTCTATTCAAGACAAAATTGATACCATTATTTTTCTTGATTCAAAGATAATCCCGGAGAGGCTTATTCTGCGGCAGATTCCTCGCCTTTCTTGGCTTGACGAAATTTTTTTTTAACGGAATGAAGTGCCGAAATGGAGGCGTGGAAATGGCCAGAAATATTGGGGTATTATGCAACAAAAATTGTATTATTCTATTTTTTCTTGTTTGTGGTATGCATACAAGGTGTCTATTGTAAAAAGGCACGTCTTAAGTTACGTTTAAATCTCTTTCCAATAATTTATTATTTTTTGGGTATGAGGGGTATGTTCTTAACTTAATGAGGCTGTTATTGATCAATTTTCTACAATTAAGAAACGAAGAATGAACTTTACGTTTAAGCACTATTGTGTAGGGTCGATGAATGTTGTGTATTTCGATAAATGATACTCAATATGATTTTAAACCAGGATTTAAACTAAAAAACACTGAAAATATGAAGAATGCCAACTTGTCAGTCTCGTGGCTCGATTCGTTCTCGTCATAAAACAGTTAACTATTGTTCTCGTCTTGGTTGCGCCTAATGACGTAGCCGTAGATGGCGTAGTGGAATGAGACATCATTCGGTTTTCTTGATAACTCGTAGATGGCGGTAGTAGTATTGAACATCATTCGGTTTTCTTGATAGCTCGTAGATGGCTTCAGTAGTATTTGTAGTGGACTGTATAAATATTGTTACGAGGGTTGCATGCGACGACGTTAAGATCCGACAGCTATATACACTAAGAAAACCTTTCTTTCTACATTTAAAACGCCTAGAAAGTAATTGTTTGGTCGTTACACAAAAACAAAATTTTAAATATAATTTCACCATACTTATGGAACCCCCCTCTATCATAGGTCACGAGCCGCCACTGGAATAAGTCCATTTTTGGAACGCGTTGTCCGAGCAAGATTCCAAGAAACAGTCCCTCAATTGTTTACTGTCTACAAAATGACGTCTCCCGATGAGGTTTTCGTCAAATTTCGAAATAAAAATAAGTCACATGCAGTCAAATCCGTAGTCTAAGACATCCGTGTAACATCAAGTCGTTCATTCAGATTCATTTAAATCGACAGATTTTTGTTGTATGCGCCACTGTCGACGAAAATTAGAATCCATTACACAAGCGTTTTTATTAGACTTTATAAGTTGATGGTTTCACCATCACAATTTTACATCTGAGCTCATCAATAATGAACATAAGTTGTGTTCTTATCCTTGCCGTACGGAACTGTAATGGGCTCTTTTAATATAATTACCGAGACCTTTACCGTCTATCATAAACTGGAGTAGATGACTTAATCGACCTAAAAAGCACCGCGTTACTCATAAATTACTTAATTGGGAATACATCCTTCTGCTAATAAGTAGCGTCACCGTTTTAATGATGATATTTGGGTATTTAGTTTTTGTAAAAAAACAACTACGTTAAGGTAATGATACAGCGATGGTCGAACATCATGGGGAGTCTCGGGCTGTTCCACTGGATATTTCTAAAGCCTTTGATCGTGTTTGGCATGAGGGACTTCTAAGTAAACTGCGATCCTATGGTATGCCCAGTCGATTCTGTGCATGATTGTCTAGCTTTCTTAAGGACCGCTCTCTGCAAGTGGCGATTGTCGGATTTCTCCGGACACCTTCACCATCATGGCCGGTGTTCCTCAAGGGTCCATATTGTCTCCCACTCTCTTCTTACTCTACATTAGCGACCTTCTAGTGAAAACGAAAAACCCGATAGTTAGTTTTGCTGATGATAGCACATCTTTCTCTTTGAATGCACAAACATCGGCTGCCGATACACATCTTCGCAGACATCATGAAGTATCACGCCTCAACAAAGACCTGGAAGAAATTTTGGCTTGGGGTGACAGTAACCAAGTCGAATTTAACGCTAAAAACCCAGGCAGCAGTTTTCTCTAAAAGGGTTAACATTACAGAACCGGATATAGCCATGGACAGACATGCAATCCCACTGGCTTCATCTATTAATTTGCTGGGCGTCAATCTGGGAGGAAATATGTCTTGGCATAACCACGTTGTGGCAATCGCCAAGATAGCTTCTCAGAAACTTGGTGTACTCTTCCGAACCAGAAAGTTGTACACACCTCAACAACTTTTGACACTATACAAAGCCCAGATTCGACCATCACTGGAGTACTGCTCTCATGTCTGGAGCTCTGCACCCAAACATACTCTTCGGCTATTGGACTCCATCCAAAGGCGGGCCATTTGTCTGAGATGGAAGACCACTAGCTTTAGAGCTTACTTATGAGATATTATTTATAAAATTAGGAGAAATACAGGACCGTATCCCAAAATCTCCTGATTTTTTAAAAAAAAACCATCGAACCGTCATTAAACCACAGTGTGCCATTCGGAAGAAAAGGGCTCTGAAATTCCGATATCAGGAAAACAGGACCTTATTTAAAAAAAGAAAGTTGATAATGGCCCTTCGAAGACGACTCGTCGGATTACAAAACAATTAACGCTGTTAGATAGAGCGGAAAAAGTAGCAATGTAAAAATGGAATTTACTTTAGAATTCGATCTCAAAAACGACCAGGAAAAAAATAAAACGATTTTTCAGAATTTCGTTTTTTCCGGATGTCTCCGGAACTACTCGGAATTTTAAATCTTTCTAAACGGCATATTATTAGGCACGTAAATGCGCAACTTTACCTCCATTTAACCGACTTCGTATCTCTTACGGTTTCCGAGATCAATGTACTGGCCCTCCTTATCTTGGACAAGGTGTATGCATATCTAGTTCGGCATTAAGTCGATTACGAAATTTTGTGATTGTGACATTTTATTTCCACTTTGTGGTTCCCGGACCCCAAAGTAGTTGCTCGCGGACCCCCGAGGAGTCCGTGCACCCCAGTTTGAGAAACGCTGGCGTATGGCATGGCTACGGTAATGCGCTCGCTTCTTAAAATGATCTACAAATATAATAAATGTCCCTTTCCGCTCACCGAATAAACAAAATAGCTTTCGTCGCCCACACATTCACAGTTATTACTTACAGTAATACCATAACTTCTAATTTTTCGAAACTGGAACCCCTATAATCATATTACCTACCTGGCCACGCTTATCGCTTGACCCCGATCGACTTTTCTAAATTTACCAAAGCACGCAGAAAAAAAACCTTCCATTCTTATAACACTTTCTCGGCCCGAAAGAAACCCATAACTTATCCAGAAGTAAACTTCCCCTAATCCCCCCGAATATCCCCTGAAGGGACCGCCCACAAACCCGCCGGCTCTCCAATGAACTGAGGTCGTCCCGGCGCCGCAACGTTGGAGCGTCGCCGCCCCAAAATCGACGTCTTGTTGACCTGGACGGATCATTCCGACGTCGCACCTGAAGGACGCCGCGTCGCGTCGTCTAAACCGACCGACACATACAAGGTGTACCTGGGGGACGTAACCGTGGCTTTGAACGGGAACAAGTCCGCTGAAGGGCCTACGCAAGGGTCCTTCCACTTCTTCGGCGGGAAAGGGGTTAGTGTTCACAATATTCGGGGATTTTTTAGTAACCGGATCGGATCTGCCCTTCCAGATACAGGTAAGTTAGTGGAAACTAGGACGTAGAGTCGGAAACTTTCATCTAGCTGATCTAGTAGGAGTGTAATAATCATTAAAATAAATTTCAATCGGTTAAGAGTTCCGAAACTAGTTTAGAAATCCTTCACGGTATCTGCTAATATTTATATGAAACCCCTTTTTTAGTTAGGGAAGTAACTCCACTGATCTACCAGTGGCGTCACTGCATGACCTGACATTTTTTTGAAAAAATGGGATACTCCACGGATAATCTTGGATTTTCTGATTAGCTTGGTCTATTTTACATGAAAACGCTCTCTTGCACTTCCTTTCTTGATTAAAACTCATTATTATCCTCATTTACGGAACATTTCCAACAATTTTTAAAAAAATTATCATTATCACAGTCACTGTTCAACGAAGCAGTAGTTTATTTAAACCACAACAAGATACTCCATTAATGGGGATATTAAAGGTAAATAAAGAAGAATATTCTCCTATCTACCTGAAACCTAATGGAGAACGCCGTCACAACGTATTTCGTTACTTGATTCGACTAATAAACAATAAAACTTTTAAAATAAAATAAAAACCATTGAATTGAAAGTTTTTCAACCTCGATAACGACGTTCTTTGGTTCCTCCTGGTGGTTTATCCATATAAATTCTGGATCCTGGCATGGAATATTCATGTTCAACGATTTTGGAAGTTCCGTAATCACGTATTCAATTAGCATTTCAATTATTTATGTAGATTGATAAATAATATTTCGAATAAGTTATTGATTTACGAATTACGCGCTACCAGACATATATGCTTACAATATTAATGCGGATTCGCGCGTTCCATCAAGATGGCGCATGTCTTAACAAAATGGCCGAATCGATAACGGCATTGTTTTAACAATGCATTAATTAAGAATTAAGTCATCAATCGGTATTTTACGAATATCGGAATTTTGCCGGATTAAAAAGATTGATCGGGATCAGTAGCAGTTCGCATTCGTTGACTCTGCTGGTGCTACCAAAATTTTTAAAAAATACCATTCTACAAGTTATGTTTGTGTAGCGGTCAATGGAAATGCCGAGGCAGGGGGTCGAAAGTTTGGGGCCAAACAATAGGCCTTTGTAATATGAAAAAGGCGAGTAAACCAACAATTCTGACTGTCTTGGGACCAATTTGGCTTTCTTGGTAAAGATTGTTTCACGAAAAATGGATATAACTTAATGACTGCAGTAAAAGTACCTGGGCCATCCCATTATTTATGACCGTTTGTTATTATTATGTGGAAAGGACCGGATTGTAATAATTATAATTAAATAGAGGCACATCAGGTAGGGTAGGTTGCTTAATTTATATCTAAATATCTTTTTGAGGTAAAATTTGTTAGTTTTTGAGGAATGGTTCAAGAATTGTCTTTTACCAAACATTCCTCAGAATAGCGTGATTGTAATGGACAATGCGAGCTATCACAGTCGTTAATTATATAAAGCTCCAAGCTCAAATAATACAAAATTTGAGATTCAGAACTACATGGCGGCGAATGATATAAGTTTTAAAGACATTTTGTATAAAAAAAGTATATGTTTGTGACACATTGGCAGAAGAAATTGGACATGCAGTGCTACGGCTCCCACCCTATTATTGCATTTTTAACCCCATAGAGCATATGTGGCACCAGTTAAAATCACTGGGTAGGTCTGAAAATATTTCTCCGACTTTAAGTTCTAGTGTTGTAGAATTAATACGAAAATGCTTTAATGATATTCCCCCAGGTAGTTGGAAAAATTCAGTCCGTCACGTAATAACTGTAGAAAATTCGTATATTAGTCTGGATCGTATAATTAATCCAATTATAATTAATTTTGATGAGGATAGCGATAGGGAAACAGAACTATCTATAGAATGACATTATAAATGTAAATAAATATGACTAGTAATGTTTAAAAAAAATATTATTTCAATTGATTACATTAATATAATCATATCATTACTTGTTTTCCTTAGTCCGTCCCTTCATACTTCACTTGTTTATTGCCAAGCTCTTGTCGACACAATGGGACCGACCCAGGAAATCATTAAGTCGTATCCAAATTTCGTGAAACGTACTGTAACCGGCCACCATAGCGGCTACGAGCGTGCCAGAGTTGTTAATGGGCTAAATTTTAAAGGGCCAAAACCATAATATACGGATGTAAAATTAATCGAGTTTTAATTTTAATTTTACTTCCTCAAATAATTAACTTACGCGCTCTAACCTCCACGTTCCAAACCGCTTAAGGGGGTCTGGGGGGTATCAGCGCAGTGCCTCCCCCATCCCCCCTTAGTTAAGCACTCTCCCTCTAAAGTACCCTTTTTTGTCCAGGTTAAAGAAGACAAGGCACTGTGCTGAACCCCTTCAGGACCAATCAGCCGCCTCCCTTAAGAAGGAACTTGGAAGAATTTAAACGCCCTAAGTGCAAACATGTGGGAATAGTGATAAGTGGTATAAGTGAAACCTTATAGTGAAGGCAAAATATAGGAAATTTGCAACCTAAAACATCTTCAATTCGAACGGGGAATTCCCGCAACCGACTACATGATGACTGTTTTAAATGCTAAAGAAAATAGGGGAGTTATGCGATAACAATGTTTATTAGAATGTGGGCAGGAACGTAAATAGAATACCCTTTGCTACAGCAGCCTCTTTTCCCTAGAGGCGAGCGGTACCGTTCAAGATGGCGCCGATACCTATAATAAACATGGAGTTCCAGGAACTGAAGGATGTGGTTTGGGCGAAACTTCAAGAGCCCAAGTCTCAGCGGAAGCTAGTGTTGGTTATAGTATCCATAGCCTTGTTATTGGATAATATGTTGTATATGGTTATTGTGCCGATAATACCCGATTATTTAAGGTAAATGATTTAGTTATAGATATAGTCAACCCATAACTCTATAGCCTTCGAAAATAAGCCTAAAGAAAGAACCTAATCCTCGATGTACACGTTTTTATCTACACCGGTGTTGTCTATTTATTATTCTGGAGGTTCTATCTTCGAAGGTTTCCACAAATTAGGACCAAGGTTTAATAGGCATATCATATTCCGAATACTTTCATGAACTTAAGTCAATAATTGCATTGCTGGTTGTGGTTGAGTAGTCACCAATTCTGCCTCCTCTTTGTAGGTATATAGGAGCCTATGAAGATGAACCCATTCCGGGAAACGTGACATTGCCCCCCGGGACCCCTTTCAAGCACGAACACCACGGCCAGGACTCGGCCACCGGCATCCTCTTCGCTTCCAAGGTGAGAAACAGCACATCCTGATATACTTTTTTCTTAATAAATTGGAAAAGGAAAACTAAAAATAATTTCGAGACGTGGTTGACTTACTTATTTTCTTTTTCAGGCCATAGTGCAGCTTATGATAAACCCGTTTTCCGGAGCCCTCATAGACCGCATCGGATACGATATTCCCATGATGATCGGACTGTGTATCATGTTCCTTTCAACGGCAGTGTTCGCCTGCGGCCGGAGCTACGGAGTCCTCTTCTTCGCCAGAAGTCTGCAGGTAAGACACGTAGTACCTGCTTCTTTTTGAGATTCCATTGGATCTGTCTTGGACCTCCAATTTTAATCCTTTTGTTTTGTTGCAGGGCGTAGGATCGGCTTTCGCAGACACGGCAGGTCTCGCCATGATCGCAGATCGGTTCACCGAGGAAACAGAGCGATCTCAAGCATTGGGAATAGCCCTGGCATTTATCAGTTTCGGTTGCCTAGTAGCACCGCCTTTCGGCGGAGCCCTCTACCAGTTCGCAGGCAAAGAAGTACCGTTTCTCATCTTAGCTTTCGTCTCCCTGATAGACGGTTTCATGCTTCTTATAGTCATGAAGCCTATAAAGGAACAGCTGAAGGACGCGGCGGTCGCGAAACCACCATCCGTGCCAATATGGCGACTGTTTATGGACCCCTACATCGCCGTTTGTTCGGGTGCTTTGATGATGGCGAATGTCGCTTTGGCTTTCCTGGAACCGACGATTTCATTATGGATGGAGGACAATTTGACCACGGACAATTGGAAAATTGGGATGGTTTGGTTGCCCGCCTTCATTCCGCATGTGATAGGTGTAATAATTACGGTAAAAATCGCGAAAAAATACCCCCACTATCAATATTTACTGGCAGCCGGAGGGCTGGCCTTAGAAGGACTCTGCTGCTTCATAATTCCCTTCTCGACGAGCTACGTGGTGTTGATGATCCCCTTGTGCGGAATATGCTTCGGGGTAGCACTTATAGACACCGCGCTCTTGCCCACGCTAGGATACCTCGTAGATGTACGCTATGTGTCCGTATATGGAAGCATATATGCCATAGCTGACATCTCCTATTCCGTCGCGTATGCCGTAGGCCCTATTATAGCCGGGGGCGTGGTAGAAGCGGTAGGATTCACAGCGTTAAACATAGGCATAGCGTTTTCGAATCTCGCGTACGTCCCAGTGATATGGTACCTGAAGCATATATACGACTTCAAGCCGTTCGAAAACGAGGCGAATATCCTTATGTCCGATCCCCCCAACAAAGAGTACCAGACCTACTCCTTGCAAGAGCAAAAGACGGTCAACGAAAACGTGCAGAATCACTTAGAGTACAAGCAGCAGGAAACGAATTTCAACAGCTACGATCAGAACTACGAAACGCAGACCTATCAGGGTGGTTACCAGGCGGCACCGAGTGACCAGAGTTACACGCCACAAAACCACCAAGACCAGTCGTATCAGAACCAAACCTACCAAGGTCCTCAAGTTCCTCCCAGACCCCAAAGCCAGGGCAGAGTGTTGCCTCAGCAACCGGTGTCCAATCCGTTTAGACCACCTGCACCAACGTCCACGGGGGGCAATCCTTTCAGGCAGGGCCTGTAAATGGAAGTGATAAAATTCTTTGTGATTTTGTTAATTTAAGTTAGTTTTATTTTTATGGTTAATGGTTAGTGTGTACATAACACACAATATAATAAAATAAGTAGTGAATTCTCTGTTCGGAGGGCAAAACGAAAATATAGTGATCCTTAGAAGGTTAGTATTAGGTATTTTATCTTAAATAAGACATTGAAAAATATATTTTATTAGAAGAATTATAATGGATATAACGACAAAGGTAGAACTGGCTGACACTAGCTTGCAATTTCCATAAAAAATAATTGTTATTAATTAATTCTTGCTATACAGGGTGCACCAAGTAAGGTGGCTTATTACAAGTATCTCGAGAACTGAATGAGATTTTACTTTGAAAATTTGGTTGTAGCTATACGAGATGGTTTTCTACGTTTATAAAATATTTTGGATGATGCGATGTTGCCGGATCGTACCGAAAGTGGTAGCAACTTCGGAATGTTAAATGAATTACCCTATATATTATATTTTTTTTGGAATCTAGGTAAAAATCTAGCACAGTTTTCTGTATAATATCATATACCTATCTTTAAGACTTTTTGAATTATAATTAATCTTGTGATTTTTTAACGCCGTATCGGGACCGGAAAAGAAAATCATATCTTTTTAGCGGTTACAGCTAGAAAGCTGAAATTTGGACAATAGTTTCACGAGACCATCAAAATTTGATTATTTTAAACAGTATTTAATTAGTTTTATACAGGACGTCTCCATAACAATATTTCCGAGGGAGATGAATTATTGCAAAAATCTTCTTTTTTTTAAATGGGACACCCTGTATTTGATATGTTTTGCCAATGGAGGATCGAATTTTCTATCTAATGATATTAAGTGTTCCTATACCTATCTTCAATATTTTCGGACTTATAACGAAATTTAAAAATTATCTTATGAAAATATATTTTTTGGTAGTTGGCTGTAGAATGGATTCAGAAACAAAATAATGAAAAATCCATTTGACGTTATGTCTGTGTTGTTCTAAAAAAAATAGTTAACAAATGAACAATTTATTAATAAATAAATAAACAAAATTAAAATTACGCATCAACACCAATAAAATAACTAATAACTAAATTGTTGACTCTTAAACATTCATGAATTGTGGTGATATCATGTTCATTTGTCACCTTTTAAATTTATTCCCCTTCTAGATACCCCAGAGCTGTTCTTAGTCGATTTTCTAAATCTTCCTTGTTGTGACTGGTGTCTTACTATTTCTTTAATCCTACCCCATAGATAGGGGGGTTTGATCCGGAGGCCTTAGGGCCATTTCCAGGGACCTCCTCGGCCAATCAACTTTTTCGGAGTCATAGGAGCTGCATCAGGATGAAGTTCATTAAATGTTCTGCAGGTTCTAGATAAAACTCTCTACAATTTTTATTACAATAACACAGACATAACGTCAAATGGATTTTTGATTAATTTGTTTCTATGAATCCATTCCACAGCCTACTACCAAAAAATATATTTTTTTAAGATAAGCTTTAAATTTCGCTATAAGTCCGAAAATATTGAAGATAGGTATAGGAACACTTAATATCATTAGATAGAAAATTAGATCCTCCATTAACAAAATATATCATTTAAAAAAAAGAAGATTTTTGCAATAATTCATCTCCCTCGGAAATATCGTTATGGAGACGCAATGTATGAAACTAATTAAATACCGTTCAAAATTATAAAATTTCGATGGTCTTGTGAAACTATTGTCAAAATTTCAACTTTCTAGCTGTAACCGCTAAAAAGATATGATTTTCTTTTCAGGTCCCGATACGGCGTTAAAAAATCACAGGATTATTTATAATTCAAAAACTCTTAAAGTACATGATATTATATAGAAAACTGTTCTACATTTTTACCTAGATTCCAAAAAAAATATAATATATAGGGTAATTCATTTAAAATTCCGAAGTTGCCACCACTTTCGGTATGATCCGGCAAATCCGCACCATCCAAAATATTTTAGAAACATAGAAAACCATGTCTTATAGCTACAACCAAATTTTCAAAATGAAACCTCATTCAGTTCTCGAGATACTTCTAATAGGCCACTTTACTTGGTGCACCCTGTATAGTAACCGACTTGTAATTCATGACCTGGAAATGGAATACTATACTGAACAAGAAACGTAGTTAATTTGCTTTAAAATGACTTTATACTATTGTTTATAACAGATTATTAAATACAAGGAATAACTGTATAATTATTTTAATGAGAGAAAGATAAATTACAAGCGTCGATATGTTGTTTGGGGCACTGAAAAATTCACATTTTTAATAATTATTTTGGCCAGAAATGCCAGCTAATGCGGTCACATCCCAGCCGACATTTAATCCTTTATAAAGGTCGTTTGAATATACTTACGCCAATATTTTCAGCTTCAGCAAGAAAGCAAGATAGAGAACCAATATGACCTTAGAAACAAATATTACGGATAATTCTTATACAACAAATTGTTTTAAAAAACTGTTAGTTGGGATCCTACCTTGTTTTTTTATGGTTGTGCATGGTTGCCACTAAAAAAATATCTTCTTTTATCAAAATTATCGAAGAATTAAGCAAAATATATCATTTTTATCACCAAATTTCGATCAGATTTGTCTTGAAGCAATTCGCTTGAACGTATGTAACAGTTATGTCAATATAGAGGTACGGTCGCTTTTTGATATTTCTAAAAGCATTTATTGTAGGAGATAGTAGAGGAAAATATTCGAAGTTTTTTGTAAAAATGTACAAAATCTTAGTTTACCCCCCTGTATATGTTCGTACTACCTGTAATTTTATATTACTATTATAGGTATACGCAGTTTTTCAGTTCCTTCTTATTTTGTTAGGTTGTTCTTATATATAAGAAAATATATCAACTGAGATCACATACATATCAGAGTCGCAAGGCTCGCATCATTAACATATCGTGATAGTAGACTTAAGTTTACATATAAATATAAGTGTATACATAGAAGGAAAGTAATTATTCGATGTCCATACAGGGTGTTCTCTAAATCTGATAGCTAATACATTATATTTAACTGTATAGATTAGGATAATTCTAAAAATAACCGGCAACTGTGAGTGAGTGGTTTAGGAAAATAATTGAAAAAATCAGTAAAAGATCATCACCAATCGTGACAGTCGACGATTTTAACCTCACTTATTTCGCCCGTTAATTTTAGAAAGTTAAACTTAGGTCATATATAGAGGCCGGCAAAAAGTTCACCACATATGGAAAACATTTTTTATTATTGAATTATTAACATAACTCTTTACGCTGATTGTAACTGCTTGATTGGCAACCAAAGTATTTATATTGACATTTGTCACGGCAGCACTCGTTTGGCTGGAAAATTGAAAAAATATATTCAAAAAGTAAATTAAAAGATGTTTTAGGCGTCTCTACTCGGGATAATTCCTAAACTATTCAACCGATTTCGCCCAAATTTGGCATGCCGATGTAAAATGAGTGACGAATTGCGAGAAAAATATTTGTATCCGCCGGATCGCTCGCGGTGATATCATTTGGTCTGTATCAATATTAAAATCCATCAAAAAGTGAATTAAAAGATGTTTCGTGCGTCTCTCCCCAGGATAATTCCTAAACTATTCAACCGATTTCGCCCAAATTTGGCATGCCGATGTAAAATGAGTGTTGAATTGCGAGAAAAATATTTGTATCCGCCGGATCGCTCGCGGTGATATCATTTGGTCTGTATCAAAATTAAAATCCATCAAAAAGTGAATTAAAAGATGTTTTGTGCGTCTTTCCCCAGGATAATTCCTAAAGTATTCAACCGATTTCGCCCAAGTTAGGTACGCCTATGTAAAATAAGGGTAGAATTACGTGAAAAATATTTGTACCCGCCGGATCGCTCGCGGTGATACCATTTGTTCTGTATCAAAATATTAAAATCCATCAAAAAGTGAATTAGAAGATGTTTTGGACGTCTCTCCCCAGGATAATTCCTAAACTGTTCAACCGATTTGATCCAAATTAGGTAAACCTATGTAAAGTAAGTGTAGAATTACGTGAAAAATATTTGCACCTGCCGGATCGCTCGCAGTGATACCATTTGGTCCGTATCAAGATTAAAATCCATAAATAAAGTGAATCAAAAGACATATGCCTATGTAAAATGAATGTCGAATTGCGGGAAAAATATTTATCCCCGCCGGATCGCTCGCGGTGATTTTAATATTTCAATAATTTAAAAAATTTCCATATGTTACCAACTTTTTGCCGATCAGATAAACATGTTCGTCCTTAAAACTTACTTACTAACGCATATCATTGTAAAGTGTACCTTATATTTGGGACAACACAGTGCAATTACTAAAAATATATAATCGGTCAATCTATTTTATAAATACTTTTATGGTATAGTAACAGTATAATTGACATGGACTACTCATACTTATTTAAAACTAACTAGCATTACACGTACTTGACCTTCGAGTATCGAATTCTAAAGAATAACAAAACAGTGTAAAAACGGGACAACCCCAGTCTTTTAGGCGGACGCCTGGCTTATTAGGAATTCGATCTGCGGGATGACCATATGATCGAACATATTATAAGGTAAGATAGACCGGGGTCAGTATTAACATTTTCACATTGAAAGCTGTGTAATTCTTCTTCTTGTAATTGGCTTGCGTTTTCAAGACAGTTAATACTTTAAGTACATTTATATTATGTTATTGCGAAACGCGAAATATCTAATTTAAATTACATAATTAAATCCATTTAAATGACCAATAAAAATTATTAATGTTGCATGTTTCAAACCTCCATAATGCCAGCGTTATTTATAGATACAGCAAGTTTTATACCGGAAACTTGCCCTCGGGAAATGTTTGAAACTATATGGACATCCCGCTGTCTTCTCCTGCACTATTTTTTACAATACGACGTTACCAATTGTGAATACCAAACACACAGACAGACATACGTTTTCTCTATTAAACAATAAGTTATCACTGACACGAACACCCTGTTCTAGCTTTTAAGGTAGTTGTTAGGTCACAATTCTAGCCCGCCATCACCCCGTCTATAATGCACTCTCTATAAGCTTGGATCTTCTTTGTAATTTCGAATGTGCTGTACAGATGTCTGTCAAACGATACCAGAATTGCTTGTTTTACTATATTGAATCAAAACTACATTGTTTAAATTTTTTTCTTAAGTTAAATATTGTTTATGGTATAAAATTGAATATTCTAAGTTTATCCAATACGCATGCAGGGTGTTTCCTAATGACTTGCTAATGTTAATGTACAAATATCATAGGACATGTTTGCCGGGACATCGCTGATGGATCGATAGAGCAACATTTCCAACTAAAAATTGTTGTCTAATTGAGAGAAAGACATTTTTTCAAGCGGAACGTACGTACATTATACCATGATATGAGTGGAGTACGTAGCCCGAAACGTCCGTCCGTTTTGCGCTTAATAAATGATAGGTAACTCTAAACGTTCTCCTTGTCTGCGCGTTTCACGTAAGACGTTTTTTGATTACCCCCGTATAACCAAGTTTCCCCTTAAGTTTTATTTGAATTTAATTTAATCAGATTATTAAGTAGACGGCTATTTTTTGGAAATTTAATTTTGTCCCCATTTTTGAATTCTAGCCAGAGGTGAATTCCCCACCCAGGAATTATTTATTTAGAGCCCATCTAACTTTCTTAATCATTAAATTTTGAATATATGTGTGAGTGCTGGTCGACACTATCAGTAATGTCGCCAGTCTTGATATTCAATGAAAAATTCATCATAATTTAGAGACGTTACTGAAAGTATTTTCGAACGCAATTTTCTCCATTATGGTTTTTCGAATCGAATAGGTGTTTTTTGTCAGGGATGCCAGGCAATTAATGCCATTGCCGACTTGACACACACGTGTCAGTCGGTCTTCTGTGGGCCCACCATCCTTTCCCCGCTAACTGGAAGCTGTCAGCAGTCCACCAGAGCAATTGAAGAGATGAGGGCAAATTTGTCATAAGAAAGAATGAATGATTTTAATTTAAAAGTATAGTTAGTTGAACGTTGGATGAGGCCTGATGTTCAGACTATACTTTGATTGTATTGGTTCGGGGGCGTCCAATGAATATATTAAAAATGCACATTATTATATTGGAGCACGGAGGGCTAGTTTTATTTAATTTTAAGTCTTCGTCTTGAGGGTTGATTTAAGGGTTAGTCGTTGCGCATGTCGAGTAACGCGACCCGAAGTTCTCCTAGTTAATTATTTACAATTTATATACAATCAGAATTAACCTGATCTATCATTCAATTGTTTCAACCAACCTATCATTCATCTGTCACGTACTCTGTTTAAATTTAGATTTATTTTTGATTATTTACAATATAAAATAAACCTAAGCTAGCATTTTGTTCCCAACTAAAGGGATCTCAACTACCCTAATCATTTCCAAAAAAAAATTAGCTCGCGGTAGTGACTACTAATACTAACTTAAGATCTTTTAACACTTACTTTTGATGTCAAAATCGGGTAATAAGATATCGCGGCATTATTTATACTCGCACGGACAGCTACGAGTTTTCGTAAATCAATTTTAGTTGTTATTTAGACTCGCACTAAAATTCACGAGTGTTCGAAGATATTTCAGAGTTCTTTATACTCGCACTGAAACATATGAGTATTTGAAGAGATTCCAGAGTTATTTATACTCGCACGGAAACTACGAGTGTTTAATGTCCAGTATTTTTTAAACTCGCCGGAAACACGAGTAGCCGAAGATAAAAATTTTCTCAGGGAAAATCCGCGGTTGACTGTTCTCGGAATTCTTGATGTAAAAACACACTGAAACCTGTAGTCATCATTGCGGCTCCCGTTTTGAAAAAATAAAATCGCGATTCTGGGGGGTTCTGGGGATACCAGAAAACCGACTCACTTCTAAAACAGTTTTTTAGTTCATCCTTCTCAACGCTACATTGCGTCATTCTTAAACCATCTAATCTCTTGCCTTCGACGCCCGTAAAGCCGTTCTCATGATTTTTGCTGATGGAGCATATTGAAAGATTACGTCAACCTCCGATCCAACTTCCTTATTAAATTATTTAGAATAATTTGACGGAAATAAAATTCATTAATTTTCTGGAATTGGAAAAAAGGTATTTTTACAACAAAGCCTAAGGAATCACACTGTCGCACGTCATAAAGGAACACCCTGTATAAATTTTTGATTAGTTATAAAATATATTAAAACAAGCAGATCCTGCTTTGAATGCACTAATATAGTACTAAACTATGAACTAAGGAAAAAGTGAATGCAGTTTTAGGCATGAAATTTTAAAAAAATGTATTCTAAGTGAATTTCAAAAAAATTATCCAGCCTTATAAACATTTTTTTAAACTTCCGTGCGCTTTTTTAAAAAAATTATAATTTTTTTTTAAGTATCCGGTTTTCCGATTCTACCATAGAATTTTACATTTCGTTGTAAAAGTAGTACAAGGACTCTTAGTGTCAATTTTAAAATATATTGTATGCACAAAAATTTAAGTGAAAACATATCTAATTTCGCCTATATACATCTATATACAGGGTGGTCCGTCGAAAACAGTCCATCAAGGTTTACGGCTTTGTACGTGAAAATTAAAAAAAAAAAACACGGACCCGTAAATTGTGTTTTCATGGGGACACGATTCACTATTAATTTCATCCCTGTAACCTCAACCCCCCTAGCGGGGGCGGCTACTGCCCTTGTTTTTTCAAATGGGAATGGGTATGTTGTGATACACGTTTTTAAAGGGCATTCAATTCTCTTTAAAATGGCGCTACGTTTTGTAAATTTGAGCTACGCGCCGCCGAGAAATTGCGTTTTAAAATATGTAATTTTATTGAGTAATACTTCCATGTTATCTTATTAAATGTTGAAAATGTCCGCCATTCACCTCCATACAATAGTACAACAACTGTTCAAATTGTTCTCGGACATTGTGAAGAACATCTGGTGTCATTTGTTGTACTTGATAAGAGGTGCAGTGAAATGTTTCAAAGTCCGTTGCTCGGCGGCGCGTAGCTCAAATTTACAAAACGAAGCGCCATTTTAAAGAGAATTTAATGCCCTTTAAAAGATGTATCAAAACATACCCATTCCCATTTGAAACAACAAGGGCAGTAGCCGCCCCCGCTAGGGGGGTTGAGGTTACAGGGATGAAATTAACAGCCGTAAACCTTGCTGGACTGTTTTCGATGGGCCGCCATGTATACATAAAAATGTAGTTATATAAATGAGAAGGTATGCTAGAAATATTTAGATATATGCATAATTATATTCCTATAAAAAAAAGTCAATGTCAAACTATAAAAAAATATCAGTCGCAAGTTAATGTAATTTTACAAAAGAGTTTATTGCCGATTTTGCCAATTATATGTCAATTGGTAAGAAGTTTTTTATAGGAAAAAATAGATATTAGAATTGAATATGTACCGGGTGGCAATCGAAAAGTTCCCACCTTTAATATATGGTTTCCAGTAAATAATGTGCACGATCGAGATGCGCAATATTGTAAAATAATAATCTAAAAACCATCAATCCCAGTAAAGGTATAAGTACTCATTTTGAATTATGGCACTATTGGAAAAAGAATTAAAGGGCTTTTAAGATAATGTGCCACTTACTACTCTTCCCATTTAAGATTTTATGGGTAACATCTTACCCGCCCAGCTTCATAATAAAATTGAAGTGTCTTTCCGATTGTTAATGTTTACTGGACGCGAGATGGGGAAAGTTTTTAAGTTGACGCCCTGTAGATATTGGAGTTACCATGCAAACGGGCAGAGACTTCGTTGCGGTCTAACGTGATAAGTACAATAGCTTTATTGTTATCTAAACTATACCAGAATACGAGACGAATACGTTTCACATTTTAAAAGTTTTTGAAATAGATATTTTTCCTTTCCTTGTTTTTTACCTACCTTGTAGATTGAAGAATAATCGTGTAGGGTAGACATATTGATCTTCAATTATGAGCTCTGCTTTCATATTTTTTGTATATTTTAGATGACAACTGCGCCATTGTCCTTTCCCGCGCCAAACGAGCATGAGTATCGTAGCTTTTAAGATTTACCTGTTGCTCACCTATAGAAAAGAATAATAATGTGCTTATAAACATAAGAATAGTGTTTATACTAATTTAGCGAATATAATCTAGGTACCTCATAAAATATACAGGGCGATCCGAATTTTAAGCTACACACCAATTTTGCCATTAGGTCGCTCTTTATAATACAATTTTTATAGAGGAGAATTTTAGAACTATTTTTTTTTTTGAAAAATTCATTAAGACCTAATAGTATTCCTTTCAGATTAGTCTTTATTTTTTTAATATTAGTAATACGTAAAACTTGTAAGACTAACCATGAAATAGCTAGAAATTTATAAATATATAGAAAGTTTTGAGAGAATTAACAACACGAACATTGGTAAAAAAAATAACTTGCTAGCAATAATTTAGTCTATTACTGACCAATTTTCTCCCTCAAGTAATTCTAAAATTTAACATCGACATAATAAAATACGTGTTGCGTTATTAATAATAATAAGAAAAATGTATTTTTTGAGGTCTTGAACGGTTACCTGGTTTTCAAACTTTTAGTTGTACTTTATTTTTGAGGTTGTTCTTCAATTTATTGAAGCGAGCCAGATAGTAAGAGTGGAAAGATTTCAAATAATTGACACAAATCAGAGAAGCAAAACGTCATTTCTTCAATTAAAATTCGAGACATGCCCCAAAATTATAGAAGAAGACGTTATATCACCATCTTTCGATTTGATTGCGTTTAAACAGCCAAAAGTTTGAAAAGGTAAGAGACGAGACGCGACCCCGGCGGAAAGAAAGTTTCATTTATACAGGGGGTCCCATAACTAATGGTACACAGGAAAACTGCAGATTCCTTGGGTAAAAATACTGCGATTTGGCCATACTTAGTTTAGTTCAATAGCTGGTAATAACCGAGATACAGGGTGTCCAAGTAAAAATTTAATTTTCAATTTTCCTAAATAACTTATTTCTGAATCAATATTTTTGCACAAAATTTTGTTACTAGGGTTTTTTTGAGAAAAGGAATTTGAATTTGTTAAGAATTTTGATGTAGATTATAGGGGGCGCTCTCAGCGGTACTCTGGATACATAAAAAGAAATGTAACTTTTTTGTGCCTTAGTATAATTATATTTTTCTTAAAAATATCAGTTTTTCCGTCATTTTTAAACAATAAAGGTATACTTTGTAAATGTCGCTCCGACTAACCGTTTTCGAGATATTTTCAATTACAATTTCTAATGCGCCCGTTTAAATTTTGATTTGTAAATGTGAAATTTGTCACAGAAGGCTTTGGCAAAAACAAATACAATGAAAGCACTTTGAAACCCCATTTTTGTCAAAGTTTATTTTCATTTGTCAGCATTGTGGGTGTTTTTAAGGAGTTTATGAAGATACTGTTATCAAAAATTAAACTAAAAATGCCGCGACATAACTATTTTCTAACGGAGAAATGCGAGACATGGTGGTGTTTGGAAATGTATCCAAATAGAAGGCAGTCAGATTTTAAAATTTTTAGAAGCCTATACGACAGACTGGGAAAAACAGGATCCTTGCGTCCAAAACATAATAGTGGAGGATCCTGTTTCTCCCAGTCGGTCGTATAGGCTTCTAAAAATTTTAAAATCTGGCTGCCTTCTATTTGGATACATTTCCAAATACCGCCGATGGGCCCCGCGTCTGTTAAAATTTTCTTGTGCGTATAAACATACCATGTCTCGCATTTCTCCGTTAGAAAACAGTTATGTCGCGGCATTTTTAGTTTAATTTTTGATAACAGTATCTTCAAAAACTCCTTAAAAACACCCACAATGCTGACAAATGAAAATAAACTTTGACAGAAATGAGGTTTTAAAGTACTTTCATTGTATTTGTTTTTACCACAGCCTACTATGACAAATATCACATTTACAAATCAAAATTTAAACGGGCGCATTAGAAATTGTAATTGAAAATATCTCGAGAACGGTTAGTCGGAGCGACATTTACAAAGTATACCTTTATTGCTTAAAAATGACGGAAAAACTGATATCTTTAAGAAAAATATAATTATACTCTTAGGCACAAAAAAGTTACATTTATTTTTATGTATCCAGAGTAACGCAGAGAGCGCCCCCTATAATCTACATCAAAATTATTAAAAAATTCAAATTCCTTTCCTCAAAAAAACCCTAGTCACAAAATTTTGTGCAAAAATATTGATTCAGAAATAAGTTATTTAGGAAAATTGAAAATTAAATTTTTACTTGGACACCCTGTATCTCGGTTATTACCAGCTATTGAACTAAACTAAGTATGGCCAAATCTCAGTATTTTTACCCAAGGAATCTGCAGTTTTCCTGTGTACCATTAGTTATGGGACACCCTGTATATTAAAATTCATGAATAGAATAAAAATATGTAGTTATATGTATAAAATAACACATGTAAGCACATGGCTGTTATAAATTGTACATAGAACTTATTATATTTAGAATGCACAATTTTTTTTAAACACTTCCTATTTTTCGGCAAAAATACTATTAATGTAATCGCTTAAAAAATTATAAATAACACGATTAGTGTTAAGTTTTACGAGTTAAGGTGAAGAAAGTAGCTAAAAATGGTGCCTAGTAGGATTTCATTTCAGGAAGACTGTATTCTTCTTAAAAACGAAACATTTTTAGACAAATTACTTACATGTACATACAAATAAAGGGCTGCAATTGGCGACTTTACACAAATAAAGATTGGATATCTAATTTGTTTAAAAATATTAGTCGTAGTAGAACGTAAAATGTAGCTGTAGTAACAACCAGTTTATGTAAAATTTTCTTCCATATTTAGATTCTTTAATATCCTTTTTATAGATTTAACATCTTTGTAAATGTTGAATTACATCATTTTACAATTAAAGTGGCAATGTAATTATTTTGTGTTAGAAAGAACGTTTATCAAAATATTATTATGATTTTTTTTTTGTAAAAAGATCGTTGTTAAATCCCTTTTTGTAAATAGGTATTTCTCGTTTTGCATTTATGAGATGTGTTGGAACTATTATTTGTTTATAAAGAGTTACATCATTTATTGTTATCGCTGTAGTAGAAATATATTAAATTGTACTTACTGTTTCCCTAAAGATTTTACTAAGAAACGTATTTTAAGGTGTCGAGCTGTCCACAAATTAGCGAACAAATCAGAATCCAGCATCAACGAGAACGGTTGCTATAAATTCCTGCATGCTTGAAAACAATAGTAAAAATATGGTTAAAAAGGTTTCTTTAGGATTATTTGTCAGCGAAATGACCCCAGTTCCTCTAGGGAATTGAAACCCTTACAGGACCAGCAAATTTATTATTTGTTGTCTTTAGTGGTCTGTACTGTATGAATAATACAATGTTTTTTCTTATACAATGTGTCCCACCGGGAACCACCTCGATCTATACAGGGTGTCCGCTAATTAATGGACATGTAAAAACCACAGACTCCTTACGTAAAAATATTAGGATTTAATTATACTTACCTATATCCGAAAGTTGATATTAACTGAGATACAGGGTGTTAAAGTTATAACTTCATTTTTATTTTTCTCTAATGAGAGAAACTAACGGTTTTTACACAATTTGGCAATTATGTTTTTTTAGGACGAGAAATTGAAATTGATTGAAATTTTAATGTACAATGATGGAGCGCTATCTGCGGTATTTTTTGCATGTTTATTAGGTCATAACTTTCTTGTGCCTCAGTGTATTTAAGTTCTTAATAAAAATAATACTTTCCTCATATTTATTACGTAAAATAGGTATACTAAGTTCAGATCGCCCAGAGTTATCGTTTTTGAGATATTTGCATTTAAATTGTTTAGTGCGTTAGCTCATGCAAGGAAATAATATTTTGTTACTTCTTACCGATTCACTTTTACATTATAATTAATGTTCTAGTAATGGTAATTGGGAATAATAAATACAATAATTGGATTGTTCTTTAACTTACTTTAATTAAAATAACTTTGACCCTAGAAAATATTTTGTGGAAAGAAACCAACAAAAATGAAACATTTTCTGTTCCATAGCAGCGGCATCTCTAAATTTCATTTGTTTTCTCATAGGTTACTTTTAGAAAAAAATTTGTTTCCAAATTAATAGTGTTTGGGCAGTGTGCACTAAACAATTTAAATGCAAATATCTCAGAAAAGGTAACTCTGGGCGACCTGAAATTAGTATACCTTTTTTACGTAATAAATATGAGAAAAGTATTATTTTCATTAAAAACTTAAATACACTGAGGCACAAAAAAGCTATGACACCTAATAAATGTGCAAATAATGCCGCAGACAGCGCCCCCTAAATTGTACGTTAAAATTTTATACAAAAATCAATTTCTCGTCTTAATAAAACCATAATTGCCAAATTTTGTAAAAAATCGTTAGTTTCTCGCAAAGTTATTAGAGGAAAACAAAAATGAAGTTTTAACTTTAACACCCTGTATCTCAGTTAATATCCACTTTCGGATATAAGTAAGTATAATTAAATCCTAATATTTTTACGTAAGGAGTCTGTGGTTTTTCCATGTACCATTAATTAGCTGACATCCTGTATATGAAGAACTATATACAGGAAAATTTTGAATATTGGGCATTATGCTAAGCTTGATAAGGGCAAATCGTTTGAAGTAGTTTCAATATGGTGACACATCCGGCTATAGCGGAAGTCGATGTCAACAAATATCGTCATTTTAGACATAAAACCATAAATATGCCCGACACGGTAACTACTTAGGTATAGGTTTAAAACAAGCATAACCGTTATAACCAGAAATGCCACTATAGTGACAATATTTATACAGGGTGTGTATTAAGTATGTACAGTAATTCTAAGAGACGATTCTTTGGGTTATTCTAAGACGAAAAGTTCATATAAATATGTGTGTTAAGAAAAAAATTTTAATCGATTTTTCGTTAATATCTTAAATATCCGTATGTCGATTTTGTTGAAATTTGGCTGTTTTATTTGTAGTGTTAAGGGGCTAATTTAGCCCTAAGTAGATCACCACATTTATTGAGTCCAGTGGCGTCCCGTGCGGCACCTTAACGAATATTATAGGACAAGAAAGTAAGCAAATGGCTTTTTTGGAATTTTTAGATTTGATTCGGATTAAGCAACTAAAAACACAACACCTTTGTCTCTTGAATTTTTTTCGGATCTTACTTTGTTTTCGAGAAAAAAAACAAGAACCACTTTGATGCATGTCCCTGGAGATGCATGGACATTTTCTTTTTTAATCGAGGTTTGCTTTGGAAAATGATTGCAGCATCTAACTTCTTGACAGTTGACAGCTTATTTAAAAGGTATTAATTTGTTGTGTTTAGAAAGTATTTTTGGTGATTATTTTTGTTCCAATCATTTTTTAACACCCTGTATCTTGAAAACGAAGCATTTGCAGGCCCATGTTTATCTGAACTTTTCGTCTTAGAATCACCCAAAGAATCGTCTGTTAAAATTACTGCACATACTTAATTAACACCGTGTATATGTATAGATCGAAGGGGTTCACGCTGGGACATCCTATATAGCCGTTACACCATAAGTAAATCATATTTTTAGTTCTGCTGACCGATTAAAATAACAATAAGACACCTTTGCTACATGTAATGTATTCTTGATCCTTGTGAATGGATATCTATTAAAAATGATTGTTATTCAAACCGTTATTATTATTTCCCTTGTTCCTTCCCGCTATAACACTTAAAATTCGCGGGTCCGTGTAATTTCTTATCGCGACGAAACCTAATCGCGATCTCCTCCAGAATTTGTCATTCCCCCTCGCAAAACAACCCACCTCTTCCGTTCATTACCGTGGGCGATGGGGTTCAAACCCTCGTCAACCTTTCCGAGGGGGGGCAGATAACGACGTGGAGGGGCGATTCGACTCGCGGTTGCTCTGTGTTGTGCCGTCAGAATTAGCCAATTACTCTGCCCCCAACTTGCACTATATTTTAATTACAATTTGATAATTTAATGGACTCGCTTTTTCAAAAGGAACAAAGTAATTATCTGTAATTTTCTCGTCGCACGGCGTCGCCAGCGTTTCATTTTGTTAATCTACATGGGAAAACGTAATCTATATACAAAAAAAGGATCATTTTTAACAAGCAACAGAAAAAGCTTACGATCCATCATTATATACAGGGTGCTAATATTTTAGGTAATTTTATACTACAGGGCATTGAAATTCTTTTTTAAATCGTTATTTTTTAATATGTCCAAAAGTATAGGTGTTGCAGAATTATACCGTTGACTCTTACTGCCATAAATACACTACCTGAACAAACCCTATTGTATACGCCTGAACCTCTTCAAAGCTCAATAAATGGGATCGGGACCGGCTTGAAAATGTATACCACACCACATGATTTATTTTTATAATTTAAAATAAATAGATAGGTATTTTTAGTTTCATGAAAAATGGATATAACTTAATGACTGCAGTAAAAATACCTGGGGCCATCCCATTATTTATGACCGTTTGTTATTATTATGTGGAAAGGACCGCATTGTAATAATTATAATTAAATATAGGCACATCAGGTAGGTTAGGTTGCTTAATTTATATTTAAACATCTTTTTGTGGTAAAATTTGTTAGTTTTTGAGGAATGGTTCAAGAATTGTCTTTTACCAAACATTCCTCAGAATAGCGTGATAGTAATGGACAATGCGAGCTATCACAGTCGCCAATTACATAAAGCTCCAAGCTCAAATAATACAAAATTGGAGATTCAGAACTACATGGCGGCGAATGATATATATTTTGAAGAAAGTTATAAACAAAGTGATCTTTTAGAAGTTTTAAAGACATTTTGTATAAAAAAGTATATGTTGCACATTAGCAGAAGAAATTGGACATACAGTGCTACGGCTCCCACCCTATTATTGCATTTTTAACCACATAGAGCATATGTGGCACCAGTTAAAATCACTGGTTAGGTCTGAAAATATTTCTCCGACTTTAAGTTCCAGTGTCGTAGAATTAATACGAAAATGCTTTAATGATATTCCCCCAGGTAGTTGGAAAAATTCAGTCCGTCACGTAATAACTGTAGAAAATTCGTATATTAGTCTGGATCGTATAATTAATCTAATTATAATTAATTTTGATGAGGATAGCGATAGCGAAACAGAACTATCTATAGTAGGTATGGGCAACCTTTTGGGCTAAAGGGCCACATAATAAATGTAAAATGGGTAGCGGGCCACACGGGATTATTTCTGTGGCACACCATACACCCTCCGCAGGCGAGCGAAGCGTGCCGTTTCCAATTAGCGCCATAGGCGAATTTTTTTGAAATTTTCAAGGTCAAGCGCTCTAATGAAAAGTTAGAAAATTGCGATACAAAAATATTTTTTCCGAAAAAGAGGTTTCATCCAGCAAACTTTCTGAAAAACATATTGTTATTACGAAAATGGGCTAGTCCCGTAAATAAATAAATTTAAAAAACCCCGAGATGAGTGAAAAAATTGAGAAACAAAAATATTTAATTTTATTTATTAAAATAAATAGATAAATATAAAAGAAACATAAATATATTATAAAAAAATATATAATGTTAAATAGCGACACCGAAATCAATGAGACACTTGAGCTTGAATTTGGGAAACTAATCCATCGATGTTTGGATTAATTCCACTGATACAAAGACGTAAGGAATTTTCCAAATTATCGTCAGTCAGCCTTGTACGATGTTTTGACTTATTAACTTTCATCATTGAAAAGAACTGTTCGCATTTGTAAGTAATGCCAAAGGCACAAATCAATCTTCTTGTGAATTTTCTAAGCTGCGGAAAATGGTCTTCTTCGAGGTATTTTTTGTAGAAATCGCACAACTCCACGTCTTCAAATTTAGATTTTAGGAGTGAGTTTTCTTGAATCTCGATCAACTCCATTTGCAAGTGTATTGGAGCATTTTGTACATTACTTTTTGTTGGAGTAGTAAATAAATTGAAACAGTCTTCCATGTTTTTGAAATCGCTAAATCTGTTCGAAAATTGCTCCGACAGTAACTTGAGTTCTTCAGCGTATTGAACATAAGCAATATTTTCATACGCAGAGAGCGTGGTGAAATGGTAACTGTTACCAGACAGCATCTGTGCCTCCCACAAGCGGATTTTGTTCTGAAACGCTTTCAAATGGCTGTACAAATCATTTACTAACTGTCCTTGTTTTTGAAGTTTCAAATTTAAATCAATCAAATAGCCTGTAAGGTCGACCAGCAAACATCAAAGGCTTTGATGTTTGTTTGCCGCCTCACTCTTTGATGATCGCCGCCACTCGGCTTGCTCGTTCACTTGCTTCCGTGAGTATGAGTAAGTCGTGTAATATTTTTAATTTTATTTTTTAATTTTTTAATATAATTTTTAAGATTTTTCAAAATGTCTCTCGGGCCGGATCAAATCATACAGCGGGCCGGACGTTGCCCACCCATGATCTATAGAATGACATTATAAATGTAAATAAATATGACTAGTAATATTTAAAGAAAATGTTATTTCATTTGATTACATTAATATAATCATATCACTACTTGTTTTCCTTAGTCCGTCCCTTCATACTTCACTTGTTTATTGCCAAGCTCTTATCTCCAAAATTTACTAAATCCCCTGCTCCCCCCCCCCCCCCCCCCTTAAATTCGCATGATTTGAAAAGTAAACTGGCTGCAACGCGTTGCTTTCTCCCGCCAGCCGCCGGGTGAAATTTCGATGTTTGATATGGGGCCGCTATGCCACGTCACCTGCGGTATGATCGGTCCGCATTACCGAGCCCTACGGGGGGGTCCCTGGGGATCCTTCCCCAGCCGTAGTCGGAAAATTGGATTACATTAATCGACAACTCCAGTCGCATCGCGTCGAGTCTAAATATAAACTGGATCGAAATTTCCGGATAAATCGAGGAAAATCGGAATACGTATTATTAATTTTCTTTCGAAAATTGTCAAAATTTACCGTTAAAGTCGTATTAGGAGCTGCGTTTAATCACAGGTTGCCAAGCAGGCACTATTTTATGCGAACGTTTAGCCAAATATACTTAGTTTTTTCCTATCCGATTTGAATGATTTTTTTTGCATGTAGGTTGGTTCCTTGACAATGTCATAGTTTTCGCTGTTTATGATGAATTTAATTTTCGATTTATGATGGGTGTACTAAAAATGCTATGTTTTTCTCGGAAAATTCGCATTACCCTGTGGATTATATTAACAAGCGAAACATATTGCAGTTGACATTAAACGGTAGGTCCATCTGTCCCCAACATTTTCTTTTTTGGTTTACTTCATTACCTCTGTTATTAAAGGACATACACCGTTTTATAGCGTAACATGTTTTTATAGACTTTAATATTCAACACATTCATTGTTAAATGTTTTCAAGTATGTTTCAAGATTGAAATACTCGTCGGGCAACTGGGCATACGAAACGAACGTTTAATAAGCCGTTTCCGAACAGTTTTTATCAGTATGGCGAATTTTATTTGACCTTTGTAACTTTAAAACACAACATCTGCTGACACATCGCTTGCAATGTCAGAAAAAGTCCATAGTCTACTTGAAAACATTTAACAATGAATGTGTTGAATATTAAAGTCTATAAAAACATGTTACGCTATAAAACGGTGTATCTCCTTTAATAACAGAGATAATGAAGTAAACCAAAAAAGAAAATGTTGGGGAAAGATGGACCTACCGTTTAATGTCAACTGTAATATGTTTCGCTTGCTAATATACTCCACAGGGTGATGCAAATTTTCGGAAAAAAACATTGCATTTTTAGTACACCCAGTATAAATCGAAAATTAAATTTTTGTTTAAAACAGCGAAAACTATGACATTGTCAAGGAACCAACCTACAATGCAAAAAAAGTCATTCAAATCGGATCATAAATTCAGAAAAAAAATAGCATCAAAAATATGGCAAATTTATGATGTTGCGTTAATTTTGTCCAGGAGTTTATGAACACTTTTCAAATTTTTGCCACAGATCTTCCTGGAACTTGTTGATACCCCAATCGACATGTCAGACAATCTAAATAGCAATAAATTGACTAAAAACCGTTATTATTAACGGCTAAAACTTCACAATAAGAAACATTGATCAGCTGATGACTCTCGTGTCTTTCAAACCTGTCAAAAGGCGGCATATTTTTCAATTAAATTGATGCAACATAGATGGCTCTGATTGCAAATTTGGGATTGTTTGGGATCCTCATCTTAAAAATTAATTAAACCCTCCACGCCCAAATATAAATTTTCAAATATTTAATCTTGCCCGAGGCACCCGCGGTTGGCTTAAAATGTTCATAGAAGCAAAATTTGTGATCGCTGACCAAAAATTCGGTATTCGTAGAGCAAAATGTATCAATTTCTAACTGATTTGCAACAATCTGCGTACTGTGGGGTTGGATTTTTAAATATCCATTCCAAATTGTAGGTAATGTCAATTTTCAGATTTGATGTTGAAGGTGTGGCATTTGTAGCCGCGTTCACAGAATCAAAAAGCAGCAACCAGTTAGAAACTCGTCCACAATAGCACATGCGCATAACAAAACTTGCAACCGGCTGGAAATTTCACTCTACAAACGAATCTAATCTGAATTTAAAGTGATTACCTATATTTTGACACAAGACATCATTAATCTATGTATATTTCCCTTCAGGATTTGCCATTGTTATTAGAGCCAGAAAACCGAGGAGTCCTTTGGGAGCGGCGGGAGTCCTGACCCACTATCCCACTGTAGGATAAATAATCAATATTTACGGGAATACACTTTTAAAGAGAATTGTTTAAATGTTTGGTTAATTCTTTATTTGCTTTAGAGAAATATGGTTTAGTGGGAATTGGGATATGTTGAACAAGCCGGACAATTTATACAGGGTGTTCGTTAATGACGTGCTAATATTTCAGGGTGTGATTCCTTAGGTCATTTTATAAAGAAAAGTTCATATGAACATAGGTCCGCAACGGCTTAAATCCTTTGCTACAGGGTGTTGAATTTTTATTTTTTAAATTGTTATTTTTTAATATCTCCGAAAGTACTTCAGATATTATTTTCAACTTTGGTATGTGATGATAGGATATAGAACCACACATTTTAGTTGGAAAAGTAATTTCAATTGTTACACCAATGAAGTCCCTGCAAACATGTCCTCTGCTATTTTTTACAAAAAGGATGGTACGCCGCTGACACTTTTCCATGCGGATATTCCTTCTGATTAGCCTGGTCAATTCTACATGAAAACGGTCTCTTGAGTTTTTCTCGTCAGACGCACCGTTCTTGATGAAAACCACTAAATTCATATTGAAACTCATTATTATTAACATTGATAAAATAATTAATGATAAATTTTGTTTCATAAAAATTGTTGGAGTAGGCAATTCGATACGAAGACGGGCGGAAGCATTCCTTTTAAGTGAAGGTGGCCATTACACCCACAATTTTTATAAAACAAAATTTATCATTAATTATTTTATCAATGTTAATAATAATGAGTTTCAATATGAATTTAGTGGTTTTAATCAAGACGAGAAAAACTCAAGAGACCGTTTTCATGTAGAATTGACCAGGCTAATCAGGGAAATATCCACATGGAAAAATGTCAGCGGCGTACCATCTTTTTTGCAAAAAATCCCATAGGACATGTTTGCAGGGACGCCACTGGTGGAACAATTGAATAAGTTTTCTAACTAAAATTTGTGGTTCTATATCCTATTAACAAATACCAAAATTGAAAATAATATCTAAAGTACTTTCGGAGATATTAAAAAATAACCATTTAAAAAATAAAAATTCAACACCCTGTCGCAAGAAATTTAAGCCGTTGCGAACATATGTTCATATGAACTTTTCTTGATAATATGACCTAAGGAATCACACCCTGAAATATTAGCACTTCTTTAAGGAACACCCTGTATAAAGCACGTTCGTTTGCTCAGTTTTATACGATTGACCTTTATTAGCGGTAATATATAGCTTTGGACAGAAGGTGTGTTCGTAGAAACTAACATCAGACTCGGTATAACTCAGGATTACAGGATTTTGGTCAGAAGCTTTCTTTTAAAATTCGACTTTCTTTTTAAAAATACCTCATTGTAGACATCGATCACATTTTATACCCAGCCCGGTGAGACCGCTTATGGCGGGGATCGAAGCATATAAGTAGGCCGTGCAAGTGACGTCACAGCCAGGCAGGTTACTCCATACGTTTATCCTTTTGTGTCGATCGTTCTGTGTCAATATCAGACTTTTGGTTTGTTCGATTTAATCTAGGCCATATTTGTCTCCCTTTATTGAATCGGAGAAGGTTGATGCAGACAGAGACAAACATAGAATGCGAGCAGCACACGTTCTTACATTATTTCACAACCGAAGATCCTTCGTCCGGAAAGGGATAAAATCAAGTAACATATGATTTATAATGTGATTGAAAATGGTGGAGGAAGCGTCATTAAATTCTTAAAATAATTTTTAATTTTCTATTCTTTTCACGAAAACGGACCTACGGTAAGTAATTTATGATTGAAATATTTTTTTACTAATTTTTATTCGTTATTGTTATTTTACATTATAAAATTGTCCCATTATGTCCCAAACTTGTCACGCAAACTAGCAAAAAACACAATTTTAAAGAATTTTACTTAAATTTTACAATCCAGAAGTCAAAAGCTACAACATAATAATTACAGCTTAGTTATATTAACCCGTAGCCAGAATTTTGATAAGTCCGGTAATATATTATTATAATAATTCTTTCTTTTCATAGTTTAATTGAGAATCCCATAATGACTGAACATTAAAGAGGACTTCGATCACTAATGTTGCCAGGAGTATGCTACGAAACAAACAAATTGGAAGCCCATAATCATAATGATGGTGCATATTTACTTGGTTAGTAGCTGTACATATAGTATTGTATTTGCCTTGATTTGTTTGAAGTTGAAGATGGTAAAATATTTTATGTAAATTATGATTTATTTCCTATTTTTTAATAAAACTAATTACAACCTTCAATCTCTGAATTCTTTATTTCTAGTTTCGTTACTAGTTCAATAATAATATAAAAGTATGTAAGGACAATTTTAAAGCGATATTTACAGCTGAAAACCTATGTCAAAATCCTGATATTTGATTTTCTCTACTTATTAAATGAAATGAAAGGGTTTTGATGTTTTCTTTGCTTAAATGTCACTTTAAAATATTAACAGTAATCAAAATTTGGACAAAAGTGATATTTGTCGCCGTATCATGCCTGCTTCGATTATTTAACACGGCAGTTTATCTTCTTCCTGGTTATAAGTATTCGTTGTTTATACCAGTTGCAATACCAACAAGAGCAAATGTTCCTTTTATCTTCTGCACAAATCCCCACAAATCGAGCAAGAAATCGCCAAAATTCGCGCGATTTGCGCCAGAAATGAAATAAAACCGTAAAAAGTTTAGGCATTTTGAAGTTGACTCACGTAACAGTCAGTCGGCGTAATCCCGAGGGAATTTCCTGAAATTAAAGTCCCGCCCTTCTACGGCAACTGTGTGTCGGTACACAAAAGAAACAAAAAAGGGGCGCTCGATTCCTCGGAGGCCCCTAAATCAGTGGTGCGCTTTAACAATTTCTTAACTATAACAATTCGAATCGTGAAGCTGTTCTTTATTCTAATAAAATTGTTGCATAATATAGAAGGAAATGACATGCCGTTTCTGATACATTCATAATTTCTCGAAGTATGACCCACACGGAACTGTGATATAATCAATATTTGTTGTGTTGATGAGGAGGGAAGTAATTTTCATAATTTTTTGTCAGGTTTATAACTAAATATACATACAGTGAGTCCCAGAAGAAATGTCTAAATTCATTTAAAATTCAGCGGTAAGTTTTTTCAAAAAACGCTCGTACCCGTCGATTTTGATTTTAAAATTTTTTTTTGTGGTAATTTCATGTATACAGGGTAGCTAAAAAATAAGTTACGACCATCAACTTCATTTTTTCAAATGAAAACATATATTTTTTATTTCATTTTTGAATTTTGCATTGAATTCTAAGCATGTTTCATGTACCATGTCCTATACATAAACTCGACAGTTATTGAAAAAATTAGGATTGAACATATCTATAAGTAAGACCTGTTTATTAAAAAAAAAAACACAACAAAATCAAATTAAATGTTGAAAATGTGCGCCATTTACGGCTTGACAATATCCAAGACGATCAATAAACTCTCTTTGCACGTTTCCAACCATTTCCGGAGTTATGACACGCACTTCTCTTCGGATCCTTTCTTTCAACTCCTGCATATTGTTTGGCCTGTTAACAAATACTTTTGATTTGAGGTAACCCCACAAAAAAAAGTCCAGCGGAGTTAGGTCTGGCGACCTAGCAGGCCATTCGATAGGTCCTCTCCTTCCAATCCACCGATTGGGAAAGGTTTCATCCAAAAATGTGCGCACAGTGGCCGCATAGTGCGGAGGAGCACCATCTTGTTGGAATATCAGTTCTTCGTCAGGGGAGTCTGGATCCAATGGATTCGGAAATAAAGCCACTAATGCTGGAATTAATTCTAGTTGGAGAAATTCGAGATATACTTGTCCAGTTAAAGACTGTTCAAAGAAAAATGGACCAATTACTCTTTCGCGTACGATTCCACACCAAACATTTATTTCCTTAGGGTACTGGCTGTGAACCTCTATCATCCAATGCGGATTTTCTATTGCCCAATATCGACAATTTTGTCTGTTCACATTACCATTCAAATAGAACGTAGCTTCATCCGAAAAAATAATATTTTTTACTAAATTATTATCTAGATTGCACATATTTTGCATGCGTCAACAAAACTCACTTCGCCTATCGAAATCATGTATGGGTGATATTTGTGCTTTTCACCTACTCGGTGAACAACAGATTTCGGCATCTGTAAATCGGCCCCAATGTGCGACAGGGGAGTACATGGATTTTCTTCCAAGGAAAGCAAAACGTCAAGTTGTTCATTTTCATCTCGAGTAGGACGACCAGATTTAGGCAAATCTCTAACATGACCGAATTCTCTAAACTTAGCCTCTATTCTACTCACCATCTTTTGACATATGGGAGGACGATCAGGATTTATTTCATTAAATAATGGGGCTGTTTCTATTTGAGTACGTGTTTTATCATCAAACCCAACCATGCATAGAATTTCAATTTTTTCCCGTTCCGTTAACTTCACCATTATTGTGAAAACCGCAACTTTGAAACTACGCTTGACAATAATTATACTTATTTGAAATAAAATTGTCATACAGCTTCTATGGAAATAAACAGTGACAGTGAGACAGTACACTCTTACTTATTATGGAGCCCAAAATGCCATATTGCCATTGCAGATTTGATAGATCGTTGGATTCCCGAAATGATATGTTCAATCCTAATTTTTTCAATAACTGTTGAGTTTATGTATAGGACATGGTACATGAAACATGCTTAGAATTCAATGCAAAATTCAAAAATGAAATAAAAAATATATGTTTTCATTTGAAAAAATGAAGTTGATGGTCGTAACTTATTTTTGAGCTACCCTGTATACATGAAATTACCACAAAAAAAAAAATTAAAAAATCAAAATCGACGGGTACGAGCGTTTTTTGAAGAAACTTACCGCTGAATTTTAAATGAATTTAGACATTTCTTCTGGGACTCACTGTATGTACTAAATATACAACATTTAATTGAGTAATATAATAGAAAAAATACACTAATTTTCATGCTCGACTGTAAACACACCCTCATCGGATATTTCAATGACATCGTTCTTTACAACTTCCTCGGAGTTGGAGATATTTTATTTCCAGTAAAGTCAATTGGGTGTGATGGAGTGCAGACCAAAACGAATATTGGCTTCGTTAGGCCTTCTGCCCTTTTCGTGTAGCCGAAGTTTTTGTTATATAAAGCGCGGTCAGCCAAGCGGGGTTTATTTAATGAATGTAAAAGTAGCTTTTTGTCTCCTGGGTAAAGGTTGTTAATACATGTTTTATGTAAAGCAGTCGTCCTTGGCGGGTATCAGCAAATTGCTAGAGGCTTGCTATTATACAGGTTGCTATAAAAATTTAAGCTTACAAAACCCTTCCAGGCTCGACATCTGTGTTCAATTGCAAGAGGCTTCTGCTGTATTTATCGCTGAGGCATCGGAGCCAGTGCTAAAAAAGTTACAATTCAATGGGCGCCGAAAATTTACATTTTTGTCACACTAAAATAGCTAAATCACTTAAAAGGTCGCCCTGTACGACTGTAGAGAAAATTAATATCTCCCCAAGTGCCCGTAACTATCCATATTCCTTTACAATGTAGTTCTGTAGGGACAGCGTAAAAAGAAAATGTGTTTTTGCTATTACGGTGAAACTTTTCCATTTATATGTCGGTGGAAATTGCCGAAGGAAGAATGTGTGTGGAACTTAATTTGGTCTGAGGAGAAGTTAAAACTAACTGGTATATGTGTGGGTGTTTTAGCAGGAGGTAATTCCACGGCTATTGCTCAATGTACTTTAAGTTACTGTTTGTAAAAGAAATTACTAGAGCACAGAAGATGGTGTCACATATACATACAATATAAAAGGGAGACAAAAAAATTCATAAAGCACCATTTGTTTACAATCCTACGTACTTCCACAGTTTCAGACATTGTTGGAAGAAGATTGATTTAACAAATGGCAACGCTGTAAGCTGCGCGTCCACTCGCTATTACCATTGTGGTACAGTTTGTGGTTTTTTAGGGTCATAAAGTTATTTATTATGGATGCTGTCTCATAAATTCCCGGTTTATTGGCCTGCATTTTTCAAATAAGTGCAACAAAATTATTTACTGTTGTAAAAATGCTGTTTGGAAATATTAATCCGTTGTTAGAATAGTCGACTTTCTTCCACACCACGCACTGACGAGCCATTATACAAGGTGTTCCTTAATGACGTGCTAATTTTTCAGGATGTGATTCCTTACGTCATTTTATAAAGAAAAGTTTATATGAACATATGTCCGCAACGGCTTACATTTATTGCTATTGAATTTTTATTTTTTAAATGGTTATTTTTTAATATCTCCGAAAGTACTTTAGATATTATTTTCAATTTTGGTATTTGTTAATAGGATATAGAACCACAAATTTTAGTTAGAAAAATTATTCAATTGTTCCACCAGTGGCGTCCCTGCAAACATGTCCTCTGATATTTTTTTCAAGAAAGATGGTACGCCACTGACATTTTTCCATGCGGATATTTTTTCTGATTAGCCTGGTCAATTCTACATAAAAACGGTCTCTGGAGTTTTCCTCGTCAGACGCACCGTTTTAGATTAAAACTACTGAATTCATATTGAAACTCATTATTATTAACATTGATAAAATAATTAATGATAAACTTTGTTTTATAAAATTGTTGGAAATCTTCACTTAAAAGGGATGCTTCTGTCCATCTTCGCATCGAATTGCCCACTCCAACAATTTATAAAACAAAATTTATCATTCATTATTTTATCAATGTTAATAATAATAATGAGATTCAATAAAAATTTAGTGGTTTTAATCAAGAACGTTCACAGTCTGACGAGAAAAACTCAAGAGACCGTGTTCCTGTATATCCACATGGAAAAATGTCAGTAAGATAAAAACCCTTTTTACCCACATACTGTCGCGCAGTTCCATCTGGATTCAGTTAGCCACAATGTGGTTCCCTAGAGTATACTAACAGTGTTGTCAGATCACACCGCATGTTTCGCCCTTGCTTGTATACCTACCGCGCGTGACTATTCTATGTTGCAATATATGTATGAAAACACAGCCTCAATAAACTATTGATTGCGAACGTCCTCAGTAGCGGCCACGTAAATTTTCAGATTTCATATAAACTGTATATTTCGTACAATAATTCAAAGCTCCATTTAAGGTTTTTTTCTTCAATTTATTTTCATCTCAGGATTTGCCGGTTTAAATATAATAACTCATTTCCATGACACCCTATATGTCTGCAATAAGCAAAATAATATTTAAACTGACTTATTTGTTGCGCTTTCGCGCTGCTGTCGACTATAGTCTGTTTCGTTGCCGTTGATAGCTCGATACCCTCATTAAAGATTCAAAACAAGGGCCCGGTGGCCTAAAATATTTTACCTATAAAATGGTCTTTTTACGTACATCTAGCATAAAGATGAAGAAATTTTGACCTATTCCACCGGGTAACAGATAAAGTAACAATAGAGCCATAAAATGAAATGAAAGGATAATGATTAAAACGGCCCATCATGGTCGGAGAGTTGGGTTTTTAATGTAACCGCTTATTATTTTATTTAAATGTAATAGATTTTATGATTTTATGAATTTATTTACAAGAAAACTAATTTATTTACAGATCAAAAAATATTGACAATTTCAATAATTATAACTCGATAAAATGGTCCTCAGAAGAATCTGAAGAGTCATCATATCCTACGCTTATTACTAAAGGCTCAATTTCCATAGTTGTGTCAATTACGTTGTCAAGTTCCCACATTTTTTGTTCCTCTACTATAGCATGTTTTATGGCGTTTTGCCAATTTTCTGATGACACATTTGCTAAAGAATGAAGCAAGAGGTGTCGCACTTCTTGCATTTTAAAAGTTTTGTTATTTCTAGCAACATATCCTTTTACTTGAGCCCATATTAATTCGATAGGATTTAGCTCACAATGGTAAGGTGGTAAACGGAGCACTATAATACCTCGATCTCTTGCCATCTCGTCAATAACATACTTTTTATACTGTGATTTATGTAGCCTAACAATATCCAAAAGTTCTTTTTTTACCATGGTATTATCGTAACTCAATTCCTTTCGTTGTAACCAGTTTACGATTTCCGCCTTTTTCCATGAAGTTGTGGGAAGATTCTCTTTTAGCCTAGAGTGATAGCTGGCATTATCCATCACTATTACAGAATTAGCGGGAATGTATTCTATCATTTGCTTAAAATATTCCTCGAAAACATCAGCAGTCATTTCTTCATGATAGTCTTTAGTAGAATTCGACTGGAATTGTAATAATCCTTGATCCAAAAAGCCATTTGAACTTCCTATATGAGTTATAATAAGTCTGCGTCCCTTTCCAGATGGTGGTCTAAGTCCTGTTGACCAGCCTTCCATGACAGCTTGTCGAGAACTTAGGACATTTTTATCTTGCCAAACTTTAGATACGGTGTGCCCTTCGTTCAGCCAAGTTTCATCCAAATAGAAAATGTTTTTGCCTTCGCTGCGGTATTTTCGGATGGACCTTAAGTATTGACGTCTCCAGCAAATAATATCTGCTCTATCAATAAGAAAAGATTTTCTGTTTTGCTTCTCCCATCGAAAGTTCATATCATGAACTATTTTCCATAGTTTCGTTCGTGATAGCTGTGGTAAGTCCTCGTCGTAGTTAATGGCTTGTAAAATTTTGTCTATAGTTGGTATTTCCTTGGCAAAATAAAAACTATGTACTTTTCTTCTAATACCATTTTTAATGAAATTGTCAATTTCTAACGGTTTCTTTCCTGGGAGTGGTTTTGGCTCACTGAGGTTCTTAGATTTTCTTTCACGCAAGAACCTATATATAGTAGCCTCTCCAACTCCTACCATATTGGCACACTCTGCAATGATGCTACGAACATCACTTGCAGGTTTCTGGTACACTAGAGCATCATGCACGTTTAATATTAATGTCTTTTCTCGGAGAGAATATGCACTCTTGCTAATTTGACGAAGACACGTTGGCGAAAAACTTGAAGCCATTGTTACAAGTATAGGAAATAATTCAACTTTGAGATAATGCAGTATCTAAATACAACTAAATACATAGTTTGACAAACGCACATCAAATGGCGTAATAACATCCTAAAGCAGGCAAAAATAGGTAAATTAATTACCCCTGTTGTACCTACTTTAACCCTAATCCTACTTAACAATGGACAGAGGCCAATTTTCTTATTAAATAAGGTAATTACTATTGGCAACGCCTATGGTTTACGGTTGTTTTATGGCTTCAACCCTCGATATGAGCTATCAACTGCAACAAAACGGACTTTACAACGATAAGCTAGACAATTTATTTTCGAATAAATACAGTAAAATATCTAATTTTGCCATCGAATATGCACGTTCCCATTATTGCCCTGATGGGTATCGGTACAGGGATGTCGGATGTAATAATTTCGAGACGACCCTTATACGAGCCCAATCTACCCCCATCTAACGACGCCTCGGTCAATTTGGCTCCAGTTTTCGTGTTTGCGTGATGTATCGGGCTAATCTCGGCCCGGCTACCCCGAAAGAATCGCTTGATTGCTTCGTCAGGTTGTTTTATTGTCACGCGTTCATCTCTCAGCACTTTGCGCCTTTTATTTCTTGTAGGGAGCGGTCCCTTTGTCTTTGCCCGAGGTTTAATATCTGCGTTTGCCGACACAAAAAAAAGTACCATACAAAAATAATTTTTAAATCGTCATTCCGAACACACCTAAACATGTCCTATGATATTTTTTACAAAAAAAGTAGTACGCCACTGGTATTATTACGTGTGGATATATTTTTTGATTAGCCTGGTCAATTCTACATGAGAGCTGGTCTCTTGCGTTTTTCTCGTCGGACGTTCGTGATTAAACCAATTGAATTCAAATAAATACCCGTTATTATTACCATGACACTCTGAAATATTGGCACGTCATTACGAAACGCCCCGTATATTTCTATACAGAATATAATACCAACAAGTTAAAAATAGCTTGCATGTATTTTTACACCAAAAAAAACCCTTGGGCATATTCAATTTGCTCGAAATACGTTCATATAAAAGCTTTTTAACTCCTATATACAAGCCTCTCTTCAGTCTGTTCATTTAGACCGGCTTTATGTTGAATCTTTTCAGGTAAAGGCATAAGGTGGTCTTTAAATGGCATTTTCTTTATTAAATAATCCTATTTTTATAATACCGAAGCAAGTTTTGTCGTTTTTTTCCACTAAGAACGAAGCAATTGTCATTGTCTACCCCATGTTACAATAAACACAAGGTACGATATCTAGTCGTGTATCCAAATAGAAGTGAATCCAGGTGCCAATACACTAGCAAGTAATCCAGGGCACAGACATCTTCAGGTTTTTTTTTCCTAGGGAAAAGCTTTATGCTCATCACGCACCCTGATGATAATGTGGAACTGCATAATAAGCTTATACCCACTAAACCCCATTCGGCCTCTTATTTCCAATCTATCGGAACATTTGCACTAAATCACTTAAAGAAACACACAGACACCCACGAGTTTCCAATTACTTTTTTTGAAGATATGCACTTATTATTAGATTACACAACAGCAGTTCAATATCGATCGACGGAACCAACGTGTTATTTTTATTTTATTTGTATATGTTAAATACATTACTTCCCACCACTCAGACAATAAAATAGCACTTTAAAATACTAATTCAAATTGAATGGTACTTAGATGTGTTCATGAGACGCGATTTTGTGAGATTATTGTGCCGGTTTGTTTTTGTTCAAGTTACCTAGGTACTTGGTGTTTTTTTATAAATTAAGTTGGTTTTAAATAAGTCCGAAAAGCTAAATAAAATTGCATTTTCTTTTCTAAAGGGTAAGAGGCACTTATAAACTTTTCAGTTGTCCAGATCTGACGGGTGTTGTTCGAATTGAACAAATGAGAACATACCTGACCATTTATAAACTCGGCGGCGGTTCGTTCGAGTCAGTTCAAGCTTATAAATCAGAGATTGTTTCCTAGCGAACTGAACTGAACGTAAAAGTTTATAATAATGTACCCTGAAAAATAAACAACTTGCAATCTGTCAAACGGTTATTGACTTTCTAAAGAGTTTACCCTGAAGATATGACAACACTTGTCAGATCTCGTACCTTGTGTTGCTTTGTTTACCTTCCTGACAGGGGCACCACGTGGTCATTTTTGGTTTGACATAAGGTCATGTACATATTAAATTAAAGCGCCATTTTGGGATATTATTCTTCAATTTGTTTTCATCTCAGGAATTGACGATTTAAATATAATACGTCATTTCCGTAACACCCTGTATAAAGGTGGATTGAAATAATTATATTGATATTTAGGTATATTTATTCCATACAAATACAACATATATTAAACCTAAAATACAACCTAGTTAAACTAATAAAAGCATATCTTACCTCGTGTTTGTTATATCATGTTGCCTACCTGAACCAGGGGAATGTTAATTATGGCATTTACAAATTTATTATCAATCTTAATAATAAATAAAACATTGCAACAGGCACGGTACTTTTTTAACCGCTACACGTAAAGAAAGTTAGCAATCGAATGGGGCCCCCCAACAAACGCAAAAAGGGGAAATAAATTAGATTTTTCTCGCCGTCAACGTTTTCTATGTGAAAGATTACCTTTAGGGCAGCTAATGCGTATTTCTGTTTTTATGACAGGAAAGACGGAACCAAATTACTTAAATCGGAATTGCTTTTTAGAGAGAAAACAAGAAATTTGTGTCCCTTTTTTATTAAGCGATGCGCTTCTGATTGCTTTTAAATTAGGGCTTTGAGAATATTAATGGATCTCAGAAGCTTTTGGATGTATTACCGGAAAATTTTGTTTTCTTAGTGAAGGGTTCGTTCTTCCAACCTAGTCAGTGAAAGGATTGAAAAGACAAACTTCCTTCCAGCATAAAAGGAAAAGGAAACAAAATTTATCATTTTTTTTTAATACACCACCAGCACTATAGTTATAGAAATATCTGTAAAAGAGATTCAAATCACCTACCAGTCTTCGATGTTCTAGGCTGTCGAGGATCTTGGTGAGGTCGATGTCTCCTTTCGATGGAATCCAGTAGCCGCAGAGTATGCTTTGGGTGCAGAGCTCTAGACATCAGAGCAGTACTCCAGTGATGGTCGAATCTGGGCTTTGTATAGTGTCAAAAGTTGTTGAGGTGTGTACAACTGTCTGATTCGGAAGAGTACACCAAGCTTCTGAGAAGCTATCTTGGCGATTGCCACAACGTGGTTATGCCAAGACATATTTCCTCCCAGATTGACGCCCAGCAAATTAATAGATGAAGACAGTGGGATTGCGTGTCCGTCCATAACTATATCCGGTCCTGTAATGTTAACCTTTTCAGAGAAAACTACTGCCTGGGTTTTTTTAGAGTTAAATTCGACTTGGTTACTGTCACCCCAAGACAGAATTTCTTCCAGGTCTTTGTTAAGGCGTGATACTTCATGCTGTCTGCGAAGATGTGCGTCGGCAGCCGGTGTTTGTGCATTCAAAGAGAAAGATGATAAAAGTGTGCTATCATCAGCAAAACTAACTATCGGGTTCCTCGTTTTCACTAGAAGGTCGTTAATGTAGAGTAAGAAGAGAGTGGGAGACAATATGGACCCTTGAGGAACACCGGCATTGATGGTGAAGGTGTTTGAGAGAAATCCGTCAATCGCCACTTGCAGAGAGCGGTCCTTAAGAAAGCTAGACAACCATGCACAGAATCGACTGGGCATACCATAGGATCGCAGTTTACTCAGAAGTCCCTCATGCCTCACATATACCACAATTTAAAATAATATCTAAGGTACGGTAAAATAACGATTCAACACGAAAAATAGTTGGTTTATTTATGAAATTCTGCTGCAATAAGTTAAACGATTCAACATTCAACAAATAAGAAATCGAAAAGAATTTATAAGATGCAATACGAATCGACTCCGTCAATGATTTCAAGTTTGTGTCTGGAACGGTCCAAAAGCCGTTATACCGTTTTTTCCGAGATATTTTAGAAGTGTTGTTATTTGAGGAGATCGAGAGGCCCCTAGGGGGCACGCGAGAGCAGAAAAGAAGTTTTCCTTTTCCCTTCTTTGAAGTATCTGCGTCAAATCGAGAGGGGTCCCGTTTTCGATTAAGGATAGCTGGGCTATACGCGTTCTATTTTTGCTTCTGTTCCCTTTTGTACTAATTATATGATTAAATAATGTTCAGATAAAGACTTGTTCGTTGGAGGTTTCAACAATAATACTTTAATTCTTTTATTACATGTATGGAACAAACCCAAACATACTCTTCGGCGACTGGATTCCATGGAAAGGAGGGCCATTCATCTGATCGGAGACCACGAGCTGACGAAGAACCTCGACAGCCTAGAACATCGAAGACAGGTTGGGGGATTTGACTCTCTTTTACATATATTTTCATGGAAAGTGCTCGGCTGACCTTGACCTCTTAGTTCCGCCCAGAGCGACGAATAGCAGAAATACACGACGAACCACTGCCGCCCATCCATATGTGGTTAAGATTAATACTCCTCGAACTTCAATATTTAAGAATTCTTCTAGCATGACGTATATCAAAACACTTCTACGGGGTGTTAATTTCAAAACACAGGTAGAATATTTACAGCTTTCGTGGTTTAACCCTCTGGACGGGGAAGATATTGGGAGCTTGCAACGCACTTTAGTCCAGTCTCCACAGGAAACACTTCTTGAACCTTTAAGAGTATACATCGTTCAAAGACAACAAACAACACAAACATTTGAGTGTGGATCGAGTCAAAGCCGAAACCCTCGAAACTCTACACTGCATCAGAGGTTTCGTCTAATTGTTCTCTTAAACAAGTAATTGGAGAACAGGTCCGGGGTTAAGCTATCTTTTCGTAACGAAATTGGGGGGAGTTCGAGATGATCAAAGGAATATTTTATTTCAAGGCGGATATTTCGTTTCAATAAAATTTTTCCGGGAAGTCAACAGCTCTTAGGATATGCCGTTGGAGAACTTTCTCGTGGCTTACAAATTAATTTATATACCTATGTATATAGAAATATGAGAGTTTTTCGTATTTTGTCTAATATGGTTAGATACGAAACTACTAATTCAAAGAGATTGAGTCTTATAGACCCCCCATAGCTTTTGCGGCGGACGTGGGCGTCATAAAAGAAAGTGGGCCATATCTTTATAACTATATATTATGTATAAGAAGAGGCACTTTTGCTTCCCGCTTTGAACCGGAACAATATAAAAATATCAAATATTATGAGGAACAATAAAACTAAGTTATATTTCTTTTCCACTATATTCTTAAAAATTACATGTTCCGCTATCACTGTAGCTTCTTCAGATTGAGAATGAATGAATATTTGTCTATATCTAACAAAATGTACAATCTTAAAATCTTATTACAGGTATGAAGATGGTGTGGGATGTAGGGGATATAATAGTAACAGTGGGATTTTCCAAATGGTCAGTAAAGTGATTATATAAATTATTTTATACATTTATATATACATGTAATAGCGGATTGGTGAAATAAATTTAATAAAGGAGAATTGTTAAGGTCTATTTGAACATTCAGTAAAACATCGGTATTTTTAAGTTTATTTATTTCCATGGATTCTAACAGATTAAGTTGTATGCCTTTATTTTGAGTACTATATGTACCTAAGATTTTAAAATTTGAATCAAAATTATGTTGTTTTTCTTTTAAATGGTTGGAATAATTAGAATCTGCTTTATCTTGTATGTAACTATTATAATGTTATTGTATTCTTTTTCCAAAATGTCTCCCTGTTTGGCAAATGTATGTTTTCGGACAATCTTTACATTTTAGTTTATACACCCCTGATTTTCTATTTTTCTGATTTTTAGTTTCATTATTTTATTTTTAGTTCGATCCATTGCCGCCCTTGGATGGCGATTCTCGCCTATATAGTGCCGACGAAAAAAAAAAATTGATCTATTTTGGAAATTTATATCTCGCTTAGTGGCTGATATATTAGTTTGAATTTTGAATATGTTTTTAAGCCATTCTTTTCCTTTCGATCTATCCGGACCGCGGAAGGGTATGTTTTCAGAGAAAAAAGTTATGAATTTTCTAGTACGACCCTGCACGGGACGATTTCACCCCGACCGACTGACGCACAGATAAAATACTTCTAGACTTTTAAATAAAAAACTAATCATTTTTTCGACATCTACGTACCGAACTTAGTATATAAGAATATTTTGAAGATATTTCGTGGGATGAAATTTTTCGAAAATTTTTGAAGGTATTTGATTTGAATTGTATGCTTTTTTTCTGATTTTTCGTCATTTTTGTTATGTTCGGTTCGAAGTAGTTTAACATATTTAAATTTGTCCCGTTTCTCGTTGAAATATATGTTATTCTATACGAAATTTTCCTGGCTATCCGAATCCGACCGACCGACCTTTTATATATTTCCCTAAAGTGTTGTTAGTTTTGTAAGCAACCCTTAGGTTGAGTTTATTAAGCAACTTACCCACATTTTTACTAGGTTTTCCAATGAAAGTGACAGCTTTAAATTTATCTGCTGACGTTTTACTATTTTTGGGAAAACTAAATCAATAGTTTTTTGTAAGTCTTTTCTTTAAGATTTTGTTTATTAAATTCGAAGAATAGCCATCATTCAAAGGCATAAAACTTAATCTGTTTGAATCCATGGAAATAAATAAACTTAAAAATCTATAAAATAATTTATCTAATCACTTTACTGACCATTTGGAAAATCCCACTGTTACTATTATATCCCCTACCCCCCTACACCATCTTTATACCTGTAAAAATATTTTAAGATTGTTCACTTTGTTAGATATAGAAAAATATTCATTCATTTTCAATCTGAAGAAGCTACAGTGATAGCGAAACATGTCATTTTTAAGAATACAGTAGAAAGGAAATATAACGTAGTTTTATTGTTTCTCATAATATTAGTTATGGATTTCCACCAAGTATCGGCTGAATCAATTAATTTAAAACCATCAACGTTAGCATCATTTCTTACAATAAACTCGTAACGTTCATCGTACGTATGTACCCCCATTTAGAGAGCGACAAAACCTAAATTACTGCTATATATCACTACTGCTGACAAGCGAGACTTTGTGGGAAACCGGGGACGAAGTAGCCGGATTAGTTTTATCCTGCCAGACAACTGAGGTTTTCTTGTTATCCTTAGTACGGTCATATGGCTTATCCTTTTTGTTAGATCGTGTTAGATTTTTCTCAAACATGGGCTGTCTAAGTCTAAGCACAACTTAGCAGGCAGCATGAAGTATTGTTGAACCAGGTACAGTTATGACACTGGCTTCGTTTATTAATTTGTTGGGCGTAGGCAATAGCCAAGGCTGCTTCGCAGAATCTTGATGTGCTATTGAGAGCCATAAAGTTGTATACACCTCAACAACTTTTAGCACTATACAAAGCCCAGATTCGATTCTACTGCTTTCATGTCCAGAGTGCTGCACTCAAGCATTCTCTTCGACTATTGATTCCATCGAAAGGAGAGAAAAGAGAGCACATCGAAGATGGGTTGGTGATTTGATTCTATTTTACAAATATTTCCATGGCAAATGTTCGCCTGAACTATCTAACTTAAGTAACGATTACGCTGGCATGGCAGTTCACTGGCAGTAAATTCCACTTAAATCCTTATTAAACTTAGACCTCGCCACAACATTAATCCAAGAAGTAATCTTAATTCTCGGGATATACAATACGACGTCGGAAAGTGTACGAGAGAAGTTTCCCTATGTTGGAAGTTATAATTACGCACTGGATACAGTTTCAGATTTGTGAGAAACTCGATACAAGCTACGCATAATAATCTCTAATGGTATGAAAATCGAAACTGCAGTCATATTTTTTTCTCGGCAATATTTTCTGCTTTATAAAGGTTTGTTCTATTAATCGAGATCTTTTACAGAACTATTATCCAGGGTGTTATGGAAATGACGTATTATATTTAAATGGATGACTCCTGGGGTGTCCTAGAGAAGCGCTACATATTTTTTTTTAAATCGACCGTTTTAAAAGTAGGGTAACAAACACTCTTACTCACAGGTCAGTCCGCGCTACTGTACAACATTGCATCCAGAGCCGATGGCAATGTTGCCAAACTTAATGTAAAACTGAAATTCCATATAAAATTATAAAAATAAATTATTTTCTACCTACTTGTATTTATCTTTATACCAAAAGAGCGAGGAAATCCTGGCACAAACACAATCAGTTTTTTGTTCTTTTTCATGGGAACACTCCTGGAAACACTTTATGTACACACAGTAATAGTGAAACATAACCGATAGTTAGCTTTTGAAAATACAATAATACAGATTATACTACAGATTATTAGATTTTATTACACGCGAGAAATTTGACGTTCAGAAGAAACGCGTTAATAAAAACAATATTCAAAGATAATTTATAGACGGGCAAGATACAAGCGTAAACCGAAAAAACAGAGCGGATCGCTGAGAGTGTGTTGGTGATCGACGAGACACAACGTATCCGGCCGCTGGTTGGTCTTGAACTAACAGACACACGCGTGCGGCGCTATATGAAAATACTTCACTCAGCCGATGTAAGGCGTCAAGAGGTCATTGGCACGTGACCCAGTGACGTACGTGGCTATTACTATTCCATATGTTTCTTCGGGTTGTTTAAAACATAGTCCGTCGTAAATGTTCTTCAATTAATTGTACAAAAAGGTATTACAGAATGGAAAAGTGTGTAAATTATTTTATTTTGTCTAAAGAGTTTAAGGTGTACATATGACAACACCGGCCAGAAATCCTTGATTGATTACATGTATCGCAGTGCCACACAGGTATTTTTCTGGCTTGACGTCAGGTCACTTTTACCGCTGAATGAATTGAAAGCGCCATTTATGGCTATTTTTCTTCAATTTGTCTTTATCTCAGGAATTGCAGGTTTAAATATAATACATCATTTCCATAACACCCTGTACTGCATAAATATATTTTAACAAAATATTATAAGATAAGTCTATTGGTTTGTTCCCGCTTTTTTTCATTATAAAACACTGGCACTATAGAAAAAATCCTTTAAGGCACTCTGTGACAGGGGCGGATCCAGAACTTCGGTTTGGGGGGTCCAATTTGGTTGGAGGGGGGGGGGGGGTCATACATGGAAAAGTTATGAAAAGTAATACCCTGTCGGTTTGTCAGTGTTAAATTGATGGTTTGAGGAGGATCCACCCACGTCCCCCCCCCCCTGGATCCGCGCTTGCTCTGGGAGTGGTGCGTGTGCGAATAAAGCCATTCACGTAGGTTTTTAATCGTTGGGAAACACAACCTCTGGATGACGGAATTCTTAAACAATTAAGTTCGAGGAGTACTAAGCTGTTGATCGACGGCAGTAGATCGTTGTATATTTCTGATATTCGTCGCCCTAGGTTCTGCAATGTTAACCCTTTTACAGAAAACTGCTGCTCGGGTTTTGTTCGTATTAAATTCATTCGTCTCGAAAAAAATACGTTCTTTTTAGAATTGCCCATTTTATTGAAAAAAATAAAGTCGTAAGAAGAAGCGTTCGTAATCTTTTAATACCACAAAGGAGACGCGGCCGCAAAACAAACTAAATTGGCAATACGATTACTTTGTGACACTAAATAACTCGCCTTAATCTACTAATACCTTGTAATAACATTAGAAACGGGATCCCCCGAGATTATAGTCTGGAGCTTAACGGTCACAAGTCTTACATTCTAGTATAAGCCAAGCTACGTTGCCAGTTGCTCTGCGATTCTTTCCTTTTTTGTACGTTTCTGATGTCTTTTGGGCAATCGATCCGAGAAGCGTGCTATTAATACTTCCCACCACAATAATTGTGCTATACAATAGGCGCTCAAGGCAAATCATTTAATTATTAATTATATTTCACACAATTTGGCAATGCACGAAATTGTGACGGTCGCGACGCAGATGACAGTGTCTTCCAGGACCCCTGTTAATGTCAATTAAATCGTGGGTGGAGGGACGCCCGCGCGCTTTTATTATACTCCTGTCTGTTGGAACCTTAATAAAGCGGGCTTAGCAAGTTGTTGCTGTCAAAACAATGTCTGGCGAGTTATGACACATTTTATGGACCGATCAGGAGCGGTTTATCTTTATTTTCCAGGATTTGCGCCCTAGGGATACAATGCCACGTCGGAAAAGTTTTCTCTCACTAACAATTTTTTTTTGTCATAATACAAATGATAATTTCCAGGATTCACGCCCTAGGGATACAAGGAGACGGCGGAAAATTTTTCTCTCCCTAACAAAATTTTTTTTCTCGTAATACAAATGATAATTTCCAGGATTCACGCCCTAGGGATACAAGGAGACGGCGGAAAAGTTTTCTCTCCCTAACAATTAATTTTTCTCGTAATACAAATGATAATTTCCAGGATTTACGTCCTAGGGATACAAGGCAACCTCGGAAAAGTTTTCTCTCCCTAACATTTTTTTTTTCTCGTAATACAAATGATAATTTCCAGGATTTACGTCCTAGGGATACAAGGAGACGTCGGAAAAGTTTTCTCTCCCTAACAATTAATTTTTCTCGTAATACAAATGATAATTTCCAGGATTTACGTCCTAGGGATACAAGGAGACGTCGGAAAAGTTTTCTCTCCCTAACAATTAATTTTTCTCGTAATACAAATGATAATTTCCAGGATTTACGTCCTAGGGATACAATGCAACCTCGGAAAAGTTTTCTCTCCCTAACAATTAATTTTTCTCGTAATACAAATGATAATTTCCAGGATTTACGTCCTAGGGATACAATGCAACCTCGGAAAAGTTTTCTCTCCCTAACAATTAATTTTTCTCGTAATACAAATGATAATTTCCAGTATTCACGCCCTAGGGATACAAGGCAACGTCGGAAAAGTTTTCTCTCCCTAACAATTAATTTTTCTCGTAATACAAATGATAATTTTTCAAGATAATCTGGTAGATTTCGTTCGTTCTCCCTCGTATGCAAAAAATCCCATAAGAAGTGTGGTTAAAAATTACAGCGATAATTCCACAGTAGAATAGATAATTGGACAGTAGGTAGTTATCAATCGTAATTAAGTTTTTCTATTTGGGTTTCATAATGGCTACATTATGAAATGCAAAAAATTGAATTACCTGCCACTTTATGTAACTGAAATTTTATGTTTTTTATGTTGGCAGCAAGTAGGGTTCGAATTTTAGACTTTTCGTTAAAATTAGTTTTCTAGGCATTATGGATTCGACAAAAATTTTTTATTTACACACGCACCACTCCCAGAGTGCCCTAAAGGATTTTTCTATAGTGCTTGTGTTTGATCATATAAAAAAAAATAGAAAACTTTAAAATACTAACCTTTAACCCTTGTAAATAGATAATATCCACATCCACCAACTTATTTGTAAAAAATATCAGAGGACTTGTTTGCAAGGACGCCACTGGTGGAACAATTGAATAACGTTTCTAACTAAAATTTGTGGTTCTATATCCTATTAACACATACCACAATTGAAACAAATATCTAAAGTACTTTCGAAGATATTAAAAAATAACCATTTAAAAAATAGAACCCTGTAGCAAAAAATTTAAGCCGTTGCGGACATATGTTCATATGAACTTTTCTTTATAAAATGACCTAAGGAATCACGCCCTGAAATATTAGCACGTCATTAAGGAACACCCTGTATACAGGGTGTCCGGGAACATGTGGGAAATCTCCCGGATATGAAGAAAACACGCGAAAAGAATACTATAGGTTCATATAAACTTCTTTCGTATCGGCCTCCTCTTCGGAGATATGGGCTCCCAAAGAGCACCAATGAAATCAAGTTTTTTACACATAATTATTGAACCACCTGGTATATTTCAATTATTTTTTAATATGATACCAGGTAAGACCCGTCAAATTACTACCCAAGAAACTGTTGTGAATTACTCACAGCTGCAGGGACGGACTAGCTGTAACACTAATGGGCCCATTTTTTTTACGCCCTGTATGATGTGAACTTTGGACAATGTTTTTTACATACCTTTAACTACTGGCTAAAAATTAAGTACTCTTCATTCATGTCGCTAATCCTAACCGTTTTTGAAAAACGGCATTTCATATACATCATGTATTTGGCGTATTTCAGTAAAAGATACATCTTTGTTCCGATCAAATCCGATCCGATCAACCTTCAAAATTCCGCTTTTTCATATTTAACCCGTGAGAATTTAGGGGACTGGTGTAAATAAAATGACGTTTTTTCCGAAAACGGTTAGGATTAGCGACATGAATGAAGAGTACTTAATTTTTAGCAATAGTTAAAGGTATGTAAAAAACATTGTCCAAAGTTCTCATCATACAGGGAGTAAAAAAAATGGGCCCATGAGTGTTACAGCTAGTACGTCCCTACAGCTGTGAGTAATTCACAACAGTTTCTTGGGTAGTAATTTGACGGGTCTTACCTGGTATACATCATATTAAAAAATAATTGAAATATACCAGGTGGTTCAATAATTATGTGTAAAAAACTTGATTCCATTGGTGCTCTTTGGGAGCCCATATCTCCGAAGAGGAGGCCGATACGAAAGAAGTTTATATGAACCTATAGTATTCTTTTCACGTGTTTTCTTCATATCCGGGAGATTTCCCACATGTTCCCGGACACCCTGTATATTTGTCACGGATAAAAAATGATACGTTTTGCACATCTATAGCAACATTAAAATGTCACGTTTGTGATATAACACATTATCTAGCCAAATTAGCGATGATTTTTTTCTCATTTTCGTAGGTCCCTTCTCTTCATCTTCTTCTTCTCTTGGTTGGCAACGGAATTTTAAAATAAACATTTTATGGAAACAAAATTAGATTATGCTCGAAGAGCACCCAATATTTCCCAATAAGATAAATTTCTCCGTAATTGCGCTGGCCTCTTTTAACAAACCACCCGATTCTCCACTAAATCCTCCAATTTCCCGGTCAATTTTTCTTTATCCTCGCCATTGTCCTTCCTCGTCCTTTCAATCCCGACCCGGGGAAATACACGATTCGATGATTTGGCAACTCGCCTATCTGAAGGAAGACATCGATCACTCTACCGGCTTTCCTTACACGGCATGTTCAATTTGTAGGATGTCGTGTAGAATGGGAAATGATGAGATATATATAATATTTGGACCTTCAAGCCGTATAAATTTTCCTACTAGGTTATAGAACCGTTTTGTTGCATAATGTAAGTTATATTTAAAAAAAAAAACTTCAATTAAACAGATTTTAATATAAGGGCTGATTAATCCGAAAACAAAAATATACTTTAATTGATTCAGCCGATACTTGGTGGAAATCCATAACTAATATTATGAGAAATAATAAAACTACGTTATATTTCTTTTTCACTAAAGGCAGAAAACCAGAATTCCATTAACTTCCTAGATTTAACTGTCAAAAGAGAAAATAATAAACATATTTTCTCCGTTTTCCACAAACCTTTTCATACAGACACAACGATCCATAATTCTTCTTGTCATCCGATACAACACAAGTTAGCAGCTTTCCACAGTATGATTCATAGACTATTAACTTTCCCACTTAACAAAAATAACTTTCATAAAGAACTAAATATCATTAAACAAATAGCAGTAACTAATGGTTATCCTTCGAATTTAATAAATAAACTCTTAAATAAAAGACTTACAAAAAAACTAATGATTTAGTTTTCCCAAATAGTAAAACGTCAGCAGATAAAGGACCCCGCAGTTTTTAAATGGAAATTGGGTTTCACTCAAATTTACTAAAAAGTATTGCATCATACGAATTGTATTATCCTGATAAAATGTCTCCATGGGCGCAATGAAAAATAATGACAGGATTTCGAGATACGAGCCATGCAAGGTGGTGATGTTTCAAGTCCAAAAGTCGTATCTGACCGGTACGTATTACGAATAATGATCAATATATTCACGTATATTCTCATAAACATCGTACATATAAATATAGATAGATATCTACCCTCTTCATGTATATGCACACATACAAGAGATTTTCGGATTCAACGCCACCCGAGAATGAGAATATACGTGAATATATTGATCATTATTCGCAATACGTACCGGTCAGATACGACTTTTGGACTTGAAACATCACCACCTTGCATGGCTCGTATCTTGAAATCCTGTCATTATTTTTCATTGCGCCCATGGAGACATTTTATCAGGATAATACAATTCGTATGATGCAATACTTTTTAGTAAATTTGAGTGAAACCCAATTTCCATTTAAAATCTGCGGGGTCCTTTGAAGTTGTTACTTTCATTGGAAAACTGAGTAAAAATGTGGGTAAGGTGCTTAATAAACTCAACCTAAGGGTAGCTTACAAAACTAACAACACTTTAGGGAAATATATAAATAATAATAAAACTAATAATCATAAAAATAGAAAATCAGGGGTGTATAAACTAAAATGTAAAGATTGTCCGAAAACATACATTGGCCAAATAGGGAGACATTTTGGAATAAGAATACAGGAACATTATAATAGTTACATACAAGATAAAACAGATTCTAATTATTCCAACCATTTAAAAGAAAAACAACATAACTTTGATTCAAATTTTAAAATCTTACATACTGAAAATAAAGGCATAAAACTTAATCTGTTAGAATCCATGGAAATAAATAAACTTAAAAATACCGATGTTTTAATGAATGATCAAATAGACCTTAACAATTCTCCTTTGTTAAATTGATTTCACTAATCCGCTATTACATGTATAAATAAATCTATAAAATAATTTATATAATCACGATACTGGCCATTTGCAAAATCACACTGTTACTATTATATCCCCTACCCCATCTTTATACCTGTAAAAATATTTTAAGATTGTACACTTTGTTAGATATAGAAAAATATTCATTTATTCTCAATCTGAAGAAGCTACAGTGATAGCGAAACATGTAATTTTTAAGAATATAGTGGAAGAGAAATATAACGTAGTTTTATTGTTTCTCATAACATTGAAAATATACTCTTATACAAGAAATTGGCAAATTGAGAGCTTATAAAAACCGTTAGAAATCGTAAATATCTCGTAACCAAATCTTATAAGAGAAGAGAAGTATTCTGGTCGAAATGGCATATAATTTTATTCCAATAAACTTATTTTCCCTCTAAAAATAACCGAAAAAAAAAATAGTCAAAAAAATGATTTTCGGTCACTAACGGAAAAAAAAAGTTATTTTACTTTTGTTTCAGGATGGCGAGAATCGTTGTTATCCCTGCCGAAGAAGTTCCTGTCGAGCACGTCCTTGGTACACTCAAATTCCAGTGCGGTCGGAAAAGACGTAAGATTTACCACCTAATCAATATTAATTATGGTCATATTCTAATGTGAGTTTTTTAAAGTGTTACAAGGCGATATCTCGCAAACGGTTTAAAATATTTTCTTGAAATTTTAATGAGGCAATAGTGAGATGGGGGGACATATTTAAACATATTTTTGTTATCTACCCCCTTTCCCCATTTTGAGGGGTGGGGGGTAACTTTGAAATTTTAAATGGGAATATGTACTTTTGTTTATTAAATTCGGATCTACGTAAAAAACTACGTATTGTACAAAAAAAATTTTTGGTTAGCTCCACTGGTTACCGAATTATAATTAATTAGGTTATAAAAATTTAAAAAATATTATTTACCCTTTATCGCCTGTCATGTTTCAGACGATGTTCGAAATGTCTCCCTTCAACTTCCAAACACTTTCTCACTCTATTTTTAAACGAATTTCGTTCCCGCGTTAATATTTCAGGTGTCACTAATAAGCAGGCAAAGCGGATTCGGTCTTTCATATTGTCTATAGTTGTAGGTGCAGTCGCCATCACTTTGTCTTTTATAAATCCCCAGAAGAAAAAGTCAAGAGGGGTCAAATCCGGAGACCTAGCAGGCCAATTGACCGGACCAAGGCGACCAATCCATCTGGTACGAAATTCGTTTAAAAAAAGAGTGAGAAAGTGTTTGGAAGTTGAAGGGAGACATTTCGAACATCGTCTGAAACATGACAGGCGATAAAGGGTAAATAATATTTTTTAAATTTTTATAACCTAATTAATTATAATTCGGTAACCAGTGGAGCTAACCAAAAATTTTTTTTGTACAAATACGTAGTTTTTTACGTAGATCCGAATTTAATAAACAAAAGTACATATTCCCATTTAAAATTTCAAAGTTTCCCCCCACCCCTCAAAATGGGGAAAGGGGGTAGATAACAAAAATATGTTTAAATATGTCCCCCCATCTCACTATTGCCTCATTAAAATTTCAAGAAAATATTTTAAACCTAAAACTCACCCTGTATAGGATGTTACCTAATGACATGTACTTATTTTAATGGGTGATTTTTGATAAAAACCATAAATATCAAGGCAAAGCATTTTAGGACACATGTGAACTTTTAGACTTTGGTCGAATTGGTCGTTGAATCACCAATTAAAATTTCAATAACACTCTGTATAGAATTTTAATGACAATTTCTGACAAATTGTACAATTGTACAAGAAAAAACTTAATCGCTATATTATGAAATGCAAAAAAATTGAATAACCTGCCACTTTATGAAACTGAAATTATATTTTTTTATGTTGGCAACAAGTAGGGTTCGAATGGGCCTACTTCGATTTCGTTGAAATAATTTTCTATGCATTATGGATTCGACAGAAGTTTTTTATAGAAAACTTTAAAATACTAACCTTTAACCCTGAAAATAGATCATTTTTACCAGATATTTATCTGAAATACCTATACTCGGAAATATATATCATGCTGACGGTGTCCGTCAACTAATTTCTAGTCACAATTATAAAATAACATAACCTAAAAATAATAGAAATATCTTCCACTTTATGCTCTATTTCTAAAGTTTTATTCAATAAAGTACTATTTTTATTTTTAATTCAATATAATATTATACATATTACTTTATATATACATATATATAGTTACTGTAGACATTTCCTGGGCATTAATTGTTATTCCTGTCAGATTCTGTGTCGACACAATATTTGGTTCAATATTTTGAACTTTGTTCTGCTCGCACCATAACTCAAAGTTTTGTATATTCTTTTTAAAAGTAGTACAACTTTCTTCCCCACTCATTTTTATTAACTTTAATAATATATTTATTTTTAATTATGACGGATGGGAAGACGCGTTGTTGTGTTCAACTGTTTCTATTATGGCATATTAGATACTTGTAACATTTTATGAAATTGTAAAAGTATTGGCAACCCAAAAAGAAAATATTAATTAAAATGGAAAAAATCTACTATATTGTTTAAAGTTTTTCAGGCTTTAAAGGCCCAAATAGAAAAAGTATTATAAAATACACGGTTCATAAGACAATCAGAGCGTTTGTACTTTAGAAAACGCGTGCTCTAAGTTAATGTCTTATGAAACTTGTATCTTAATATACTATTTTGCTGACCTTACATCTAAAATGGTAGGTATATACCACCGATATATTTAATTGTTTTTTTGTTTCCATTAATTTGTTGCCTAATCTTCTTCTTCTTGTCAGCAAAAATCTTAACCCCCAAAAATTCTAATCGCAAAATTCAGCACACAAACACAGGTTTGTACAATCCAAACATGAGGTGACGGCACAACACCGCAACAAAACAAGGAGCTCGCTAAACAAACAGTTTTGTCATCGATATCATCCAACATTCCCTTAGAAAAATACCACCTGCTCTCCAAGGAATAATTCTCACACTTCCGCCCTTAGAAATGCGGTTTCTCCCCTCGGAAAATACATTTAAACATGTGGTCCCGTCCCCAAAGTTATGATGATATAACGCATAAATATTATTGTACTTTTATGTACGATCAGTATAATAATGCATATACAGTTGTACAGCAATGTATTAAGTATCTACAGCATTTTTTTTGTGATCAAACATAAGCACTGTAGAAAAAATCCTTTAGGGCACTCTGGGAGTGGTGCGTGTGCACAAAAAGCGATTCACGTTGGTTCTGAATCGTTGGAGGTTATATTCGTTGGGAAAAACGACCTCGGGAAGGTCGTTCCATAAGGATGAAGTCCTCCAGATGAAAGAATTATTAAATAATGAAGTTCGAGGAGTATTAAGCTTAACCACATATGGATGAGCGGCAGTGGTTCGTCGTGTATTTCTGATATTCGCCGCTCTGGGCGGAATTAAGAGGGCAAGGTCAGCCGAGCACTTTCCATGAAAATATCTATAAAAGAGAGTCAAATCCCCAACACGTCTTCGATGTTCCAGGCTATCGAGGTTCTTAGTCAGCTCGTGGTCTCCAATCAGACGAATGGCCCTCCTTTCGATGGAATCCAGTAGCCGAGGTCGTTAATGTAGAGTAAGAAGAGAGTGGGAGACAATATGGACCCTTGAGGAACATCGGCATTGATGGTGAATGTGTCTGAGAGAAATCCGTCCATCGCCACTTGCAGAGAGTCCTCCTCCAGAGGTCCTTAAGAAAGCTAGACAACCATGCACAGAGTCGACTGGGCATATCATAGGATAGCAGTTTACTTAGAAGTCCCTCATGCCAAACACGATCAAAGGCTTTAGAAATATCCAGTCCAACAGCCCGAGACTCCCCATGATGTTCGATTGCGTTGTTCCAAGGATGGGTGACATAGGCTAGAAGATCTCTAGTTGAACTGGACTTCCGAAAACCATATTGATGATCGCTGATAATGTTGAAGCCTTCCAGGTACTTTAGAAGATGTTGGTTAATATATAGCTTTCTCCATTACTTTTGATATAACTGAAAGCAATGGGACTGGTCGATAGTTGCTAGGCAGGGTTCTCTTACTTTTCTTTGGTATAGGCTGGACTCGCGCCGTCTTCCAGCACGATGGAAATATTCCTTGTTTGTAGAATAAGTTAAACAGTCTACAAAATACTGGTGTTAGTTCATCGGCGCAACTCTTCAGAACTATAACAGGAATTTCGTCTGGACCAGAAGCTTTCTTGCCGTCGTGACCTTTCAGGATTCGTTTGACGGGACGCTGACGGAAAACGATTTCGGTCATTTCGGATTGAACTGTAGGAATGTTGGGTGGTGTTCTTCCCTGGAAATCTACCGTAGAATGCGAAGCATGTTAATCAAATCAATATTAATAATCGGAAAGACACGGTTATTTAATTGACGTATTTTCTTTCATCCCTATAAAGTACGTACTTTTCAAGTGCGGAAAGCGTATATAAAAAGGTGAAAAACAGCTCGTTCGTGTACATGACTTTGAATTAAAAATCTGATTGTAACGCACGAACGAAGTCGCTTTATCGTGAAAATAACTTTTTTTTATCGTTTTTCATTGTATGTAAGTTATTAAAACTCAGCAGGACACGGCAAGCTTTCCTGCTAGGGGAACTCTGCCTGGTGGGAAATGTTGCGTCAATTGCAGGTGCCTGCTATTGTACAAAACCTCTTTAAAAAAAAGCGTCTGTAAAGTGTATAACGCTTTTGTTTAGTATGTTGGTATTATTAGCAGAGTTGAAACGGCTCCCTTTTTTAACGCAGAAAACGTAATTTTGGTTGAGAAATGAGAAGCTTTGTACTTGATGGCATATATTTTATATCTTCTCAGCATTATTATTTACAATAAACTTTTTTTGTTAATTAAGTGGGATATATCGATTTTCTAATTATCTTAAACCTTCCATTTTTCTTTTACAAATACTGTTTCCTTGCAGGTCCATTAAAGAAATGCCATTGGGGGGGTTTTCCTGCCGTCTTCGTGCATTCTCGTCACGCACAAGTTTGATCAATTCGGGCCATCTATTTAGTTTTAACTAGATTTATTCGTACAGAGAAAAGAATCAAACGGAGACCGTTCAAGATTTCTGCCAAAAATATTTGTTTGAATTCAGATTACAAACGTATTCGAAACAAGATCGTGCACTTGTAAAAACGTGAAGCTTATGGTCGTATGACAGTGGCGGCTCGTGACCTATGATAGAGGGGGTTCACAAGTATGGTGAAATTATTTTTAAAATTTTATTTTTGTGTAACGACCAAACAATTACTTTCCAGGCGTTTTAAATGTAGAAAGAAAGAGAAGTAATAAGAAAATGCGTTAGGTAAAACATATTTTTATTTATTTTTTAATTTTACACAAGGAAATACAACTTTTGGAAAATAAGAACGGTTTTCTTAGTGTGTATAGTGCTTAAACGTAAAGTCCTTTCTTCGGTTCTTAATTTTAGATCAATAACAGCCTCATTAAAGTTTTTAATACCCTCTATAAATTATTTTTCATACTTATATTTAATTTTTAAACTTTCTAATAAAGTCCCTAGATTTACCCTATGTGGTCTGCGTTAAATTAATTTCGGGTTTAGGTCTTCCCGCGTTATTCGCTTCAATTTTTTGCTCCAAACTCAAAGAGCTAAAGTTATTTTTTAAATAGTCCACCGTCAAACTATTCATTTTAACTTAATAAACATATAATATTAAAACATACACGCTCGAATTTCTAACTAGATGCACGAACAGACAACGGCGCGGCACACACTAAAATTGTGCGCCTTTCCCATGTTAAATCGCCATAGCCCCGCTATCCCCCGCTGGTTCCCGCCACCTGTTACTACAGAGAAACTGCATTATGCCCCGCCTACTTAATCGCACATGCGAGCAAGTCTCGTCATAATCGTCATTAACCTCGTCCGAGGCACGGTTGCCGGATCGAGAGCCTATGATATACAGATTGGTTGACGGTACGATAAAATATTAGGGAGGGTCGGACTTTATACGATAAATAATATTCAATGAATATAAATTAATATTTTTTTATTCGTTTTTGGGGGTGCACGTGCGCATGTACTCCTGTGGAAGAACCGCCACTGCGTATGATCCCAGCATGAGAGTTGAAGAAGTTGAAGAGTCTAATACCTCTATAATCTCCTAAATTACGATGAGAAGCAATAATTATTATACGTATACCTATCAATTGCCACCTTTTCATACAATCCAGTGTGAATTATTTCTAATTTTAACGCGATCCGATTCGGAAATCATCCATTTAAATTAGCCTCGTCATCAAAAGCTTTCGGTGGAGATACAGAATATTGATAAATGAGCACGGTTCGCGTAATTTTGGGAGGGGGCAATTTGACGCCGTATTGACCTGCTGGGGGTTAATTAATAACGTCCACCCTATGTATCCCTAATAATATAGGGTGCACGTGCTAGTCACGTGAGCAAGGTGAAAGTATTAGGTTTAATGATGAATCTATTTAGTGCTTTTGTTGCAAGGATTTATTTTCTATCATATTAAACACTAGCAGTATCTCAATAGTTCTTTGAGGCATTCTGGAGCGAAATAAGCGATTTACGTTGGTTTTGAGTCGCTGGAGAGTATCTATATTCGTTGACCTTAGGAAGGTCGTTCCTCAAGATGAAGGAATTCTTAAACAATAAAGTTTGAGAAGCACCAAGGTGAATCACATACATATGGATGGGCGACAGCGAGCGATGATCAGACGAATGGCTCTCCTTTCGATGAAATCCAGTAGCCGAAGGGTATGTTTTCGTGCAGAGTTGACGGGAATATAACTTTTTTTTTTATGATCAAACACAAGCACTATAAGAAAAATCCTTTAGGGCACTCTGGGAGTGGTGCGTGTGCGCAAAAAGCGATTCACGTTGGTTTTGAATCGTTGGAGGTTATATTCGTTGGGAAAAACGACCTCGGGAAGGTCGTTCCACAAGGATGTAGTCCTCCAGATGAAAGAATTCTTAAATAATGAAGTTCGAGGAGTATTAAGCTTAACCACATAAGGTCAGCCGAGCATCTTCCATGAAAATATCTATAAAAGAGAGTCAAATCCCCAACCTGTCTTCGATGTTCTGGGCTGTCGAGGTTCTTCGTCAGCTCGTGGTCTCCGATCAGACGAAGATCAATTTTGTCCGGAAAAGGGCACCAAGTTTCTGCGAAGCTTGTCTGATAAACTTTCAGTTATGAAACATTGATATACGACCACAGCCGTTAGGCAACATGTCTCATTTCATGTCTCTGCCTGAGCCATCCATCAAAATTTCTTTCCCTAAATTGACAAGATGTCATTTTTCTTTCAGAGACTTGTTAAGAAAACTGTCCACGTACATTATTTCGATTAGACATTTTCGGTTCCCAACGCTGGTCGTTACAGATTATTCAAACAAAATACAATTTTTATAACTAAATATGAATATTCTTTGGCGATTTTTTCTTTTTTTTTCTCCTGCGAAAATTTTAATCAATATATCGCCTAAAAAAGGGGCTTATCTGCAGGAAGCTATTCACCAGTTCTAATAAAACTTTTGGCCAATCTTGTTTCAAGGGCTTCATTTTATTAAAAGCCGAAAAATCTTTCTGATACGACTTAAATAAATACGGGATAAAACCATCGATCCAGTTTTCTCTAAAAAGGTTAACATTACAAAACCGGATATAGTCATGGCCGGACACGCAATCCCACTGGCTTCATCTATTAATTTGCTGGGAGTCAATCTGGAAGGAAATATGTCTTGGCATAACCACGTTGTGGCATCGCCAAGATAGCTTCTCCGAAGCTTGGAGTACTCTTCCGAACCAGAAAGTTGTACACACCTCAACAACTATTGACACTATACAAAGCCCAGATTCGACCATCATTAGAGTACTGCTCTCATGTCTGGAGCTCTGCACCCAAACATACTCTTCGGCTACTGGATTCTATCGACAGGAGGGCCATTCGTCTGATCGGAGACCGCGGGCTGACGAAGAACCTCGACAGCCTAGAACATCGAAGACAGGTTGGGGATTTGACTCTCTTTTACAGATATTTTCAAAACCAACGTGAATCGCTTTTTGCGCACACGCACCACTACCAGAGTGCCCTAAAGGATTTTTCCTATAGTGCTTGTGTTTGATCAAAAAAGAAAAAAAAAACTTCTTTCTTTCCATAAAGCAATTCATTATTTCGCTTACTTTTTGTATTTCCAGTCCAAGAACTGCTGAATTGTAAAAGATTTTATTTCTAATGGCTTACACTCAAATTCCCAACTGAATACCGGGAATTAGCCATACGACATTCAAACAAGGGATCTGATTTATATATTGTGACATCCGTGAGGAGAATGCCAAAAGAACAGAGAAAATCCATCTACATGTTTGATATCCCGGGAGGTTCGGCACGACATCAAAGATATTATTACTTCGGGTTTATAACGTCGTCAGATAAACGTTATCTCTATTCTACGGGAGCAAAAAAAATTAAGGTAAAAACAATTATTATGTTCCTCAAAAAATATTAATTTAACCTTAAAAAAAAATACATAGCATTACATCTTCTACTCCCAAACACAAGGTATGACATCTAGCAGTTGGTTTCGTTTGACGCGCTCGGTGACGCGTGAGTTACTCCCAAGACATCTTTTAACGTACTTTTGAGTATCCAGGCTACGCAGGCCTTTTATTTGGACACCCAGTATACATCAAATGGATCCAGCAATTTTTTAATTACTTAGTAATTTAAAAACTGATACCAGTGATGACTGATAGCTAAAAATGCTTTTTCTATTTGGGTTTCATAATGGCTATACATTATGAAATGCAAAAAAATTGAATAACTTGCCACTTTATGGAACTGAATTTTTTTTTATGTTGGCAGCAAGTAAGGTTCGAATTTTAGGCTTACTTTGAATTCGTTCAATTTAGTTTTCTTGGCATTATGAATTCGACAAAAATCTTTTATAGAAAACTTTAAAATACTAACCTTTAACCTTGCAAATAGATCATTTTTACTAGATATTTATCTGAAATACCTATACTCGGAAATATATGACATGCTGACGGTGTTCGTCAACTAATTTCTAGTCACCACTATAAAACAACATAAGCTAAAAGTAATAGAAATATCTTCCAGTTTATGCTCTATTTCTATAGTTTTATTCAATAAAGTACTATTTTTATTTTTAATTCAATATAGTATTATACATATTACTTTATATGTGTACCGGGTGTCCCACTAAGAATGGCTCTCGGCCGTATCTCTGAAAGTGTTAGTCGTATGGCTTGCGGAAAAATTTTTTAATAGGAAAAGTGATCATAAGAAATTGCTGGAAATTATTTTCAAGTTTCGCAGTCGAGCGCTAGAGGGCGCAACCGTAACGGTATATCCGTAAAGCTTAGTTTTTTCAAAAGTTGCCGCGTTAAGGTATATTGAAAATAGCATTTTCGTATACTTTAAGGTTTTATAAAGAAAATTTACCTATAACATATTTTTGTCACTTTTAAAATAAAGTGGTGGGGGAAGGTTGAACATTATTTTAAATAAATGCCTACAACTCCGGGTTCGCTCAACAGAATTTAGTGAACTTTGTTTTGTTAAAAAGTGGTTCCCTTACTCTATACTTTACTGTATAAACTATGACAATATGACTTTTAAAGTAGGCGCTAGAGGGAGCTATTTTAAACTTAACAGACATTGCGCATTTTTTTAAAAATTTTAAATACAACAGTATATTTAATTTGACTTCATCACAAAGATCAATAAAAGCCTAAAGAACTGGCGAAAACCACAACTTGATATCTTTTTTCAAACCGGAGATAGTAACAAGAACAAAAATAAACACGGAAAAATATGATTATATTTAAGTTTCAACGGTCCAGGTTTTTTCAAAAGTCAAATAGGCCTTGGAAAAACAAAATCTAATTTAAAATTAGGTGCTTTCCGTCAAAGTTTTTATTTGACTTTTGAAAAAACCTGTACCGTTGAAACTTAAATATATCATATCATCATATTTTTCCGTGTTTATTTTTGTTCTTGTTAATATCTCCGGTTTGAAAAAAGATATCAAGTTGTGGTTTTCGCCAGTTTTTTAGGCTTTTATTAATCTTTGTGATGAAGTAAAATTAAATATACTGTTGTATTTAAAATTTTTGAAAAAATGCGCAATGTTTGTTAAGTTGTAAAATAGCTCCCTCTAGTGCCTACTTTAAAAGTCATATTGTCATAGTTTATACAGTAAAGTATAGAGTAAGGGAACCTCTTTTTAACAAAACAAAGTTCCCTAAATTCTGTTGAGCCAACCCGGAGTTGTAGGCATTTATTTAAAATAATGTTAAACCTTCCCCCACCACTTTATTTTAAAAGTGACAAAAATATGTTATAAGTAAATTTTCTTCATAAAACCTTAAAGTATACGAAAATGCTATTTTCAATATACCTTAACGCGGCAACTTTTGAAAAAACTAAGCTTTACGGATTTACCGTTACGGTTGCGCCCTCTAGCGCTCCACTGAGAAACTTGAAAATAATTTCCAGCAATTTCTTATGATCAGTTTTCATATTAAAAAAATTTTTCGCAAGCCATACGACTAACACTTTCAGAGATACGGCCGAGAGCCATTCTTAGTGGGACACCCGGTACATATTTATAGTTACTGTAGGCATTTCCTGGGCATTAATTATTATTCCTGTCAGATTCTGTGTCGACACAATATTTTGTTCAATAGTATTATTTATTATTTTGTTCAATATTTTGAACTTTGTCCTGCTCGCACCACAGCTCAAAGTTTTGCATATTCTTTTTAAAAGTTTTTTTAGATTATTTTCTGCAATTTCTCGTATTTCTGACGGAGTAACTTTCTTCCTGACTCATTATTAACTTTAATAATATATTTATTGTTAATTATGACGGATGGGAAGAAGCTTTGTTGTGTTCACTTGTTTCTATCATGGCATATTTGATACTTGTAACATATTATTAAATTGTAAATGTATTGCCAACCCAAAAAGAAAAAATTAATTCAAATGGAAAAAATCTACTATCTTTTTTTAAGTTTTTGAGACTTTAAAGACCCAAATAGAAAAAGTATTATTAAATACACGGTTCATAAGACAATTAGAGCACTGGTACTTTAGAAAACGACCCGCAAACTAACCCGACGGGTGCTCTAAAGACATGGATACGCAGTTAAAAATCACTAAAAGATGCCTTGGTTACTCCTAAATTGCATATGGAAATCTACGCTGTTGTTCAGCGTTTTTCATTCTCTTTTTAAAATATTTTAAGGATTTTGTGCATAGCTGAAATGAAAAGATAATATCATAGTGTTTAGATATAATTATTTCATAAAAATACAACTTCGATTGAAGCAAATATTAATCAACTTTATAACGTTCCTTCTTGTAATTGTTCCGTTACTAGATCGACCGACTAAATGTCACGTTCCAACTGCCCGAAAAACCTTCTTAAACCGAAGAGGTACTATTAATAACCCCCGAATTGAAAAGTCTTACATTTGCCGTGCAGACCGTCTCCTTTCCTCCAATTGATTTATTTTTTAAGGTCCGACAGTCGTGGCACGCCTCTGCACGCTGGCACAAGGGTCACGCCAGGTAACTCTGCCAGGCCTTACTCCGGATCAATACGGAGCTAAAAATGGCTCGTACATTTCTGGAAAATAACCTTTTATTTCATCTCGTGACGGCGTGCGATTTTTCTTTATTAGGGCTATTTCTTTCATTTATTTTTTATTATAATTACGCAAAAGTAATTGAAAGATGAGACGTCATTATCTGGATTGCTATATTTCTATAAATTTCCTAAGTAACACAAGTCGACATAATTTTTGTACCATCGATTGAAATGCTTATTTTGCGTTTCATTTAGGAAGTTATTAAAACACTATTTTCCAGAAATGGCCTAGCACTTCTAATTTTCAAGTACCTGCTTCTCTTTTATATAATGCAATCTTTTAAATCATTTTCACCTGCCTTAGGACCGGAAAGTACAACAAGACCGCAGAGGGGTAATTTTCACAGTATTGTACGAACCTTTAAGAGTTTTATTGTTTTCTGCAGTTTAGTTGGTTCCTGTCTCGTTTAGTCAAGTGTCGATTTTGATATAAAATGGCAAGTTCGAGTCGTCGATGTTGCAAAAATCCAGCTGATAAGTTTTGTTATATATGTGGACGATTTATTATGAAGTCCCAAGCTAGATCTATATCTGAGGAAGTCAAAAAAGCCTATTTTTTATATTTTAAGTGCCAAATTGGGGATCAAGATAAAAGTTGGGCTCCTCATGTTTCTTGTGTGAGTTGTCACGTAAATTTAGAGCAGTGGATGTATCGCAAGAAAAATTCTATGCCGTTTGCTGTTCCTATGGTGTGGAGAGAACCTATTGACCATGTAAGTGATTGCTACTTTTGCATAACTAAAACAGAAGGGATTTCAAAAAAGCATAGAGACAAAATAGAGTATCCAAATTAGCCTTCTGCGCTAAGGCCAGTTCCTCATTGCCAGGAACTACCGGTACCTATAGCGCCTTTAAACCTGGACATCGTGTTTCCCGGTGATTCTAATTCTTCATCCGAATCTGATCCACAACTTCCTGAGAACACCAGTTGTGACCCAACATTTTTACCAACTACCAGTGAACCTCACTTAATAACTCAGAATGAATTAAATGACTTGGTACGTGACCTAGGATTGTCAAAACAAAAATAGGAACTTTTTGGTTCCAGACTTCAACAGTGGAACTGGTTAGATAAAAATGCAAGTGTTTCACTTTACCGAAAACGGAATGTAACATTATCAAGTTTTTTATAAAATGGAAGGGTCGCTATGTGTCTGCTGTGATACTGATGGTTTAATGAATGAGCTTAATATGGAACATGATCCTAGAGAGTGGCGTTTATTCATAGATTCGTCGAAATACAGTCTAAAAGCAGTCCTGCTTCATAATGGAAACAAAAAACCATTCATTCCTTTAGCCCATTCAGTGACAATGATAGAAACGTATGACAACTTAGCAACCATATTAAATCGTGTTAAATATGGACAGTATCAGTGGGATATCTGTGGAGATTTAAAAGTGATAGGTATATTGCTAGGCTTTCAAGGGGGTTTTACAAAGTATTGCTATTTTTTGTGGCTGTGGGACAGTAGGGCAACAAAAGAACACTACAGTAAAAAGGATTGCCCTCATAGAACTTCATTTGAACCTGGTACTTCAAACATTAAATATGCCCCCCTTGTTAACCCAAAAAAGGTGCTGCTACCGCCTTTCCATATTAAGCTTGGACTAATGAAAAACTTTGTCAAAGCCATGGACAAGGAAGGTAGTGGTTTCCAGTACCTAAGAGAAATATTTCGTCACCTAAGTGATGCAAAATTAAAAGAAGACATATTTATTGGTCCTCAGATAATCTCCGTTTTCAAGAACAATTAAATGAAAAGGAATTGGCAGCTTGGACGTGTGTTGTACGTGTAGTGAAAGGATTTCTGGGCAACAAGAAAGATGAAGACTAGAAAAGACTCATAGATGAATGGTTGAAAACCTATAAATTACTAGGATATCGCATGTCTCTAACAATACATTTCTTGCACTCCCATTTGAATTTTTGTCCCGAAAAATTTGGGTGCAGTAAGCGATGAACAAGGAATGTTTTACCAGGACATCAGGATGATGGAAACAAAATACCAGGGACGCTGGAACCCATCTATGTTGGGCGACTACTGTTGGTTTTTAAAAAGGGATGATGCTGCAGAACACAAAAGGAAAAGTGAACGTTTTTGTCGCTGTATCATATCTTGTGCAATATGTTTTTTATTAACATAACAACCAATCCTCAGTAATGTTTTTGCATAGATGTCACATGTTTATATTAGATTGTAAAAATATGTCGTCCGTGTGTAAGTGTTACAGTAATTAGCTTATCATTTTCGTATTTAGGACTCTAAAATACTTCAGACCAACCCATTTTCATCAATGTATGGCAATAGGGGACAGCCCAGACCTCTGAATTACGGCAACCAAATCGAAGAAAATGCATCAACTCACTATTCATAAGTCATGATAGCACAGAAGATCGGTTATTTTATGCGTTGGAATGGCTCACGCCCCACCGTCTTAAATTATTGATGGGCTACCGTGGCTACCAGTATGTGAATTGTGATGCGTTACTAGTCGGGCTAGATTACTTCAATGGTCTATTGTTTTTTTAAGATATGAAATTTTTGTCAAATGAATTATAGACAGGAGAGCATGCTACGGCTAAGAAACCATGCTTATAAATAGTAAAGCTACATTCCAATAATAACAATTTGTATGCATCTCCCTCCTGTCCCTCCATTTTACGTCAATTGACCAAAATTATGTAAAACACAAATTTTCACGCACATCAGAGAACAAAGATGACAAATCCCACAAACGGCTCAACGGCCAACAGATGTCTATACGCGCGATCGAAGGAGAATTGACGAATAACAATGGAATGAACCGCGCCAAACCTGCACGAGCACGAATTCAGAACTTTCCGTAACCTTACGATCTTGCGCTTTGCCCTCGATATGGGGTTCTGGAGCACGTTTCCTGAATTATTCCAACTCAAAATAATTTACACATGGTAATGAGTTAAAATAAGACACGTCCGTGTTAAAACGACACTTTATAATCAATTAGTAAGTTTTCCCAACCCAGAAACTGAGTTCAGGTAATTCATAAAATAGTTACAAGATGAGGAATTGTAGTGATCCAAAATATGTTTAAAATGTCGATAAAACATCTCTTCCTGGGTTGAGGCGAACCAAAAGAACCTCAATTACTGTAGCGTTTCTAAATAATTTGTGATAATTCGTAGGCTCGGTTAGAACAACATAGAGGGGTGGGTTGAGGTAGCTCCAATTTTGTAACCCACGACATTGGTAAATGCATTTTTGTCAGTGTAGGGAACACCTTTCTACAGGAATTTAAAAAGAAGGAGAGCAGGTATACTGGCGTAAACATTTATTATTAATAAGTTATTAAGTCGTTACCTCACTTCCTTACAATTTTCCAGAAATAAAACGGGATAAACATATCTACAGACAACTATCTGTTTGCATTGTTATTAGCCTTGTGACATAAGCCGTTCTGCCGTAACCGAGAGGGGTCGTTTCATCCCTTTGTACTGTTTTGTGTTTTAGGCCACCAGCTAAGTTCACATAGGGCGTCGGGGTTTATTTTATCTCCCCCGGTTTCGGCGGGTTTCTAAATGTGTCACGGCCCTTTAAGGGTAAGAATAGATAAGCCTACTTTTAGAGGTTTGCGTTTTCTTTTTGGTGAATTGCATATGTACGCGAAATACATACTGTCAGAGCGATAGGGATGGTCCACTTGGGTTTGTTCAATTTCAAATGTACTTATCTTGTTCATAACGCACATTCCCTGGCGCAACGGTCTATATTTTTTGCCACAAATTGTACGTATGTCATATGAATGATCTGTTTTTTTGATTTCTCAAAATAGGGGCCTGTATGAGTAGATATTTATCATTTCCCCCATCGTACACGTTTACAAATTACACTAATTAAACTAATTAACATATTCATACGGTTCCTGCAATTCGTAATGTTAATTTACAATGCAAATACCAGCTACAATGTTCTATTATATTCATAATGAATCTATTGTATGCGTTGTTATGCAAGGGCATATTCCCCGAAGGGTAGTTTCAAAGCGACTATAAAACTAAGTTTGCACCCCGGCTGCTGGTTAGAAGCAAATTAGCTTACAAGATTATTAGCGGGAATCTTTTTTCATTTCTTTATTATTATCTTGAAAACTGAATGTTTCTATCAAACTTTATTTTTTTTTTTTATGATCAAATACAAGCACTATAGGAAAAATCCTTTAGGGCACTGTGGGAGTGGTGCGTGTAGACAAAAGGCGATTCACGTTGGCTTTGAAACGTTGGAGGTTATATTCGTTGGGAAAAACGACCTCGGGAAGGTTTCTCGCCGCCATTCTGGGCGGTATTAAGAGGGCCAGGTCAGCCGGGCCTGTATGAGTAGATATTTATCATTTCCCCCATCGTACACGTTTACAAATTACACTAATTAAACTAATTAACATATTCATACGGTTCCTGCAATTCGTAATGTTAATTTACAATGCAAATACCAGCTACAATGTTCTATTATATTCATAATGAATCTATTGTATGCGTTGTTATGCAAGGGCATATTCCCCGAAGGGTAGTTTCAAAGCGACTATAAAACTAAGTTTGCACCCCGGCTGCTGGTTAGAAGCAAATTAGCTTACAAGATTATTAGCGGGAATCTTTTTTCATTTCTTTATTATTATCTTGAAAACTGAATGTTTCTATCAAACTTTAATTTTTTTTTTTATGATCAAACACAAGCACTATAGGAAAAATCTTTTAGGGCACTGTGGGAGTGGTGCGTGTAGACAAAAGGCGATTCACGTTGGCTTTGAAACGTTGGAGGTTATATTCGTTGGGAAAAACGACCTCGGGAAGGTTTCTCGCCGCCATTCTGGGCGGTATTAAGAGGGCCAGGTCAGCCGAGCACTTTCCATGAAAATATCTCTAAAAGAGAGTCAAATCCCCAACCTGTCCTCGATGGTCTAGGCTGTCGAGGTTCTTCGTCAGCTCGTGGTATCCAATCAGACGAATGGCCCTCCTTTCGATGGAATGCAGTAGCCGAAGAGTATGTTTGGGTGCAGAGCTCCAGACATGAGAGCAGTACTCTAGTGATATATTTCATCCCAGAGATTGACGCCCAGCAAATTAATAGACGAAGCCGGTGGGATTGCGTGTCCGTCCATGACTATATCCGGTTCTGTAATGTTAACCATTTTAGAGAAAACTGCTGCCTGGGTTTTTTAGCGTTAAATTCGACTTGGTCACTGTCACCCTAAGCCAAAATTTCTTCCAGGTCTTTGTTGAGGCGTGATACTTCATACTGGCTGCGAAGATGTGCTTCGGCTGCCGTTTTAGTATAAGAAAAATATATAATTATTATAAATCGGAAACATACGTCAATTTTTTGGTGAAGAGGGAAGTTTTTAAAGAATATTTTCAGCCTTTGTGGTTAAATCCCCTTGGGAGGGGAGGATGTTACTCTTAAAATCTTAAATGGAAAAAAGGAGTGACTACCCCCTGGTGGTACATCATCGAGAATTTTTTTGTTTGTACCATGATCTATTATTTTTTTAACCTAACGTCATAATGCACCGGCAGAAGTGTATTTCTTATATACGCACTACTAAATAAAAAGCTATAAAACCGGGCCCCTAAACCCCTCTTCCACGCCTGTTTGCTTAATGACGTGGAGCCCCATTATGCTGCAATGTTTTCTGTTGTCTGCCAGTCCGTCTGCACCCCTGCCGATCCTGCCGGGAACTCGCAATACCTGCAGGAAGCGAGTAAATGGAAAATAATTTATTATTAATAAGACTGAGTGACTCCCTCTGTATATTATTCGTAAATATTTGATGATTTTTGTAGGGGAGATTCCGTAGAAAGGCATCCTATGTATGTTGGTTTAAGAAGTACAGGATACGTTGTTGAATTCTATGGTTTTAATTAATAATTAAATAGTGTTTAGAAGCTTGATTTGGTGTGTTTCTTTTTAAGAAAATTGACGGCATCAAAGCCATAACTTAATTACGTCACCAAAGTAAATTAAAGTAAGGCAAGTTGACATGTCTTCCAGTCGTCGAAGACCGTGTTTAATGTGACAAATTGAACCGTTTTACTCCCCCTAAATACTGTCTGATCTATGCTAATTATAGTGATTAAAGTTTGCTTTAGTCGACAGTTAAATTGGTAAAATGTTAAGAGTCCAATTTGGAAAATTAAAGTAAGCTTTATGCTTTGATTAACTTTTTCATTAAACTCTGTTTAGATAATTGGGCGAGGTATATGACCTATCAGGAAATGTACCTCCATTTTTGTTTTCAAGCTTAGTTCTTTTCTCTTTTACTAAAATTGATGTTGTCAAGTAGAATTTTTGGAAAATAGTCCATATTATGTCGGCGTCAATTAGTGAAATCCGGCATTCCCAGAAATGCCTAGTCATTTCACTTATTGCCGGCAAATAGTGTCGTTTGCCTAAGAGTATCAGGCATTCCCTGTAATGACGCAATTCTTTCAGTCAAACGCTGTACTTAACTAAATGATTTAAGTTACCCTGTTTGCCGGTTTTAGTCGAACGCTGTAATTGTTGTTAACATTTGTGTAGTGATTTTTTTTCTTTGAAAATAAAATGTTGAAGCATTCAGAATTGTTTTATAAGAAGTTAGACGACTATTACTCCAACCTAAGTAAGAAAAAACCTTGGAATATTACGGAATTGACGCAGGTAAGAAAATTATTATCAATTTTAAGAAAATTCCTGATAATAATCAGTTATTTACAAAACTTTTAATGTAAAATATCTTATTTTCATACACTACTTGCAACACTGTCCTAATTACAATGATCGACTAACACCGGCAAACTTGGTAACTTAAATCATTATTAGTCGTCATAGAGTGGCGTTTTTAGCAGGTACTTTCAGATTACTTTAAAACGTAGGAATATTACATAATAATAGTCAGAGGTAATTCACCTACCTAGCACTACAGACTCAGGAGCAGAATTTTAAACACTTAATTAAACTCTACACACTGAACGTCGACAAGCTGCCAGCAAAATGAAATCAAATAGTAAGCAGTTGGTACCGTATCGGCGTGGGCCTTTGAGATAAGGAAGACCACAAAAAACTGTTCATATGAAAAAACACGGCTGGGTAGGTCTGGCCAGAATGGCGAAGGCATACCCAAATAAAGTGCCCCGCTTTACAGGGAATGCCTGATACTCTTAGGTAAACGGTGTACCAAACGTAGAGTTACACTATTTGCCGGCAATACGTGAAATGACTAGGCATTTCTGCGAATGACGGATTTCACTAATTGACGCCGACACATGTATCTCTTTTTTTTATGATCAAACACAAGTGTGCATAAAAAGCGATTCACATTGGTTTAGAATCGTTGGAGGTTATATTCGTTGGGAAAAACGACCTCGGGAAGGTCGTTCCATAAGGACGAAGTCCTCCAGCTAAAAGAATTCTTAAATAATGAAGTTCGAGGCGTACTAAGCTTAACCACATGTGGATGGGCGGCAGTGGTTCGTCGTGTATTTTTAATATTCGCCGCTCTGGGAGGAATTAAGAGGGAATGGTCAGCTGAGCACTTTCCATGAAAATATCTGTAAAAGAGAGTCAAATCCCCAACCTGTCTTCGATGTTCTAGGCTGTCGAGGTTCTTCCTCAGGTCGTAGTCTCCAATCAGATGAATGGCCCTCATTTCGATGGAATCCAGTAGCCGAAGAGTATGTTTGAGTGCAGAGCTCCAGACATGAGAGCAGTACTCTAGTGATGGTCGAATCTGGGCTTTGTATAGTGTCAAAAGTTGTTGAAGACATATTTCCTCCCAGATTGACGCCCAGCAAATTAATAGATGAAGCCAGTGGGATTGCGTGTCCGTCCATGGCTATATCCGGTTCTGTAATGTTAACCTTTTTAGAGAAAACTGCTGCTTGGGTTTTTTTAGCGTTAAATTCGACTTGGTTACTGTCACCCCAAGCCAGAATTTCTTCCAAGTCTTTGTTGAGGCGTGATACTTCCTGCTGTCTGCGAAGATGTGCGTCGGCAGCCGATGTTTGTGCATTCAAAGAGAAAGATGAGATAAGTGTGCTATCATCAGCAAAACTAAATATCGGATTTTTCGTTTTCACTAAAAGGTCGTTGATGTAGAGTAAGAAGAGAGTGGGAGACAATATGGACCCTTGAGGCATTGATGGTGAAGGTGTCTGAGAAAAATCCGTCAATCGCCACTTGCAGAGAGCGGTCCTTAAGACAGCTAGGCAACCATCACAGAATCGACTGTGCTTACCATAGGATCGCAGTTTACTTAGAAGTCCTTCATGCCAAACACGATCAAAGGCTTTAGAAATATCCAGTGCAACAGCCCGAGACTCCTAATGATGTTCGATTGCGTTGTTCCAAAGATGGGTGACATAGGCTAGAAGATCTCCAGTTGATCTGTACTTCCGAAAACCATATTGATGATTGCTGATAATGTTGAAGCCTTCCAGGTACTTTAGAAGATGTTGGTTAATAGCTTTCTCGGTTACTTTTGATATAACTGAAAGCAAACAACTCGAAAACAAATCGAAATAAAGACTGATTTATTTCGGGAAAATTAGATGTTCTTTAAAGGTGCTTCTGCTTTATAAACGGGCAACATTCTTACGGCAATGTGTGGCAACAATATTATAGCTGAAAGTTGCCGGAAACATTGCCAGCCATATGTAGTCATTTCAGATAAATGGGAAGAATAATTTTTTCTCCGGTTTGGTCTCGTTTTTAATTTAATATGTTTAAAACTGGAATTTTGAGCGTAGAGATTCTGAAATAGTCACCGTCAAAAATAATCCATATTGAGGTAAAACCCTTAACCCCATTAACTGGCCCCCCTTAGAACAAACATGAAGTAGATACACGCGACCAGTGCATTTAATTCACCCCCTTCATTTTTAGTGAGTGCACGTGACTATGGCATAAATGACGTGCCACGTCGACTAGTGCGTGACTAACAAAGTTTGTCGTACACTCGTGAATTTTGTTTGATACTGAACTTATACAGGGTGAGGCGAAAGGAATGGACCAAACTCCAGAAGAATGTTGCATACGTAGTTATTCATTGGTCCTGTCATTTTGGTGACGCTAGTACTAGGTGCTTAAATACCCGACACCACTTTATGGGGCCGGTTCAAAAATGAAGTTTATAAGAGTATATTAAGATACAAGTTTCATAAGACATTATTTTAGAGCTCGGGTATAATCTAGAAAACGACCCGCGAAGCGGGGAGTTTTCTAAAGTACAAGTGCTCTAATTGTCTTATGAACCGTGTATTTTATAATACTTTTTCTATTTGGGTCTTTAAAGGCTGAAAAACTTTAAAAAATATAGTCGATTTTTTCAATTTGAATTAATATTTTCTTTTTGGGTTGGCAATACTTTTACAACAAAGCTTCTTCCCATCCGTCATAATTAAAAATAAATAAATTATTAAAGTTAATTAAAATGAGTCAGGAAGAAAGTTGTACTCCGTCAGAAATACGAGAAATTGCAGAAAATAATCTAGAAAAACTTTTAAAAAGAATATTATTATGCAGAGCTTTGAAGTTATGGTGCGAGCAGAACAAAGTTCAAAATATTGAACAAAATATTGTGCCGACACAGAATCTGACAGTAATAACAATTAATACCCAGGAAATGTCTACAGTAACTATAAATATGTATATATAAAGTAATATGTATATTGAATTAAAAATAAAAATAGTACTTTATTGAAGACTTTAGAAATAGAGCATAAACTGGAAGAGATTTCTATTATTTTTAGGTTATGTTGTTTTATAGTTGTGACTAGAAATTAGTTGACGGACGCCGTCAGCATGGTATATAGTGTGACAATTTTCTGACATGTCACGATCGTTTTCCGAAGTTCCTCCGACGAGATTTTAAAAAAATTCCAACAATGAAATGGCGAGACCTGGAACAGCAACATTTTTGCACATAATCTTTAACATATAATGTTCCATTCTAGAAAGTTTCTACTTCAAATTCGCTTTTTTCTTTTTTTTTTATTTTCATTTTCTTTTGACACGCTCGGAAAAGTATATGCAAGTGTTGACTTGTCAGAAAATGTGTTTCCCGTGACTTTGGGGTCACGCAGATGCTGTAAATTCATTTTCAGACATGGTTCGATATAATTTTGAATTTATTGAGAAGTTCCTATCTAAAGCGGTACATCGCCTCTCACCAACGCTCTACGGCATTTCATCAGATATAAAAGTTGTAGAGGGGGACCTAAACTCCACGAAAAAACCAAATTACTGATATTCCACTTCACGGACCCCCTATTGTCACCGCCTCTCTAACTATTATGAAATCCAAAAAGAAGAAGTAAAAGTCGACACTCGGGATGCGCTACTTCCACGTACTAGAAATATTGCAGCCGATATTAAAGAAAGACATGAAGCAATCAGGATAGCAACAGGGGTACTTCGTAGATGTAGCACGAGGTGTTTAAAGGGACATTAGTTGGGCATTTTAGTAAACGACTTTGGAGTATCGAACATGCACTTGTGAATATTTATTGTACCCTAAAAAATATTTGTTTGTATTGGAATGGCATTTATTCGGAACAAAAAGTACGCGCTTCTACCAAGAAATTTTATATTTTATTATTAAGATAAATATTGCCGCCTTAAATAATTCCTGTTGAAAAATAAAGCGCACCAAACTTGATAATTCGGTGGGCAAACACTACTAATTGGGCACCGCCGTGTTACTTCAATGATTCAGGGGATGTTAATTGGGACATCGCCCCCTTTTGCAAGGTCTTTTGCGAACCCTCGGTAACCTCTTTTAAAAAAAAGGGAGTTTTTCACCACTGGTGTATGGTTAATATAGTCTATTTAGTTTTCTAATTTTAAGATGGCATAATATCAAAGACCTGTTAGTTTTAATGTCTTTTTGTTTTATCAGTTGTTGAAAAAGGATAAAACAGACAACGTTCTTATTGATGTAATTAAATAAAATTTAAAATACGTCATCTGGTAGACAGTGGCGTATCAAATATGTCGTAATCAATCAAGGCAAGAGCATTTCTGAACAGATTTACAATAATGGACTGCGGAAACAACCCCGTCCAGCTAGGAAGTCGACTGTATTGCGACAGAACAATATGCGTTTTATAATAGGTTTGTTCCAACACCCTATTTTTGTATCGTTCTAGAACCGTCACGAAACTGTTGGAATCGATTTTGTGCGCAGGCGTTAATTTTGCACTGTTTGTTGCCGATGCACAAGGGAGGCAAGGTTGGTCCGTTTTTGGACCATTCTGTGTAAAAATCTCAGCTGATCGCCTGTCTGATTCTAGGAAAGAAGTTTAGTAATTAGTTAATTATCATAACATTCATAAATCACAACCCTACTTTTGTTGTTTTGATTTCTTCGTCTAAGCTTGAGTATTATCTTTTTTCGTTCCGTTTTGTTCTATTTAATAATCATTAAAGAGAATAACGTTTAATGTTAAGAATATCTTGTAGGTTTGGGAACCGGATTATACAAATTTAATAAGAATAAATTAAATAATCAAAATATTAAGCAACAACTCCTACAAAACAAGGCTAAAAGAACTGCATGAATGCCAGGAATACAAAAACAACGGTTAAAATTCTTAGGGCGCAAGTCAGTACAAGCGGTTCCTGGTCTTGGCCATGTATCGTTTTTACCGTTCAGGAACTGGTTTGCGAACGATCACAATTTGGTTGGAACACCAAAGGGATCGCCAGCTACACCGTTTTGTGTCGGCTGGAACGCCTTTCGACTACTACGCATGTGCGTGACCGTACATTGTACGATTTTTAGGGTGGTTGGAACGAACCTATAGTGTTGTGATCGCTTGATCACTTGATTATTGAAATAACCGACATCGCTCGATTATTAAAAAAACGCTCGAGTTATCTATTCAGGCGGAAACCGTCGCTCGTCACTTATTATCTTTCACTCGGTACCCGAGCTTCGCTTGACGCCGGCGGAAATGTACCGCTGTAGTGTGATCTAGTTAAAAATCTGCTCGTATATTCGAACAGTTTTTCGCTCGATAGAAAATACTCTAGTTATAAATTCAGGAGAAAAACCGAAAAATATCGCCTGTCATTTGATACACGACATTCGGTCTACGCGCCGCGCCATCCTATTGGCGACGTTCGGGTTGGACGCTGAGCAGGTACACGACATACGTCTTTCTTAAAGGCACATAAACGAGAAGGTGCATATAAAAAAGTATGCCAAATCCCTTAGCGGAGTCATCGCGACATGGGTTTTGTTTTAACTGGCTAGCCAGTGGCGTAGTTTAAGTCTCCGATTATAAATATTAAAAAATTAAAGGATATAATTTTAAAATTTTTATTTACTATAAACTCGAGAAAACTTCTCAAAAATAACATAATAATAGAAATTGTAAATAAAAATAACAAACGAACAAAATGGTTAACAAAATATATAGAAAAAAATCGTTAGGTAATTTTATACGGTTTGTTCGGGTTTGTTTAAATCTAAACATCTAAACTTTTTATTATTAAACTCAAGAAGGCTTCTTAAAACTAACATACATTATAGAAAATGTTAATGGCAAATAAGAAAACGAGCAAAATAGTTAACAAAACATAGGTATCGACAAATTTTTTTGTAACCAAAAATAAACATTCTTAAATTTAAACAGGAACTTTTAGGTAACTATAAACATGAATTTAAAAAAATTATCACCTATTTTCTTATATTGCCAGTCGCGTAACTAAGCCTACATTTTTGAAGGGCACACAGTGGGCACCTGATAATTTAAAGTGGAAGAATTTGACAAGCCATTTTAAATATCTACTTATTTTATGCTCGTAGATTGAGAAAGATGTGAAGAAAAATAACTCTTGATAATACTTTTTGTTTTAAGAAAGCACAAGAATAAACCCGAACAATAAATACATATTTGGGTGATTTTTTGCAGTTTTTTGTTTGGTATCGAGACACGTGGTAAAAATTCATTATTCACAAATAAATAAATTTCTGGATTTTTTTTTGTAGGCTACTACAATTTTTTAGCTAAACCTGTGCCCACCCGTAGTTACGTGCCTGCTAAATACCCTACCTGATCACATGTAAACGGCTAGGCTGCCGGTCGAGCAGTCGGTGACGTCATCGCTTGATGAATTGGACTTTCAAGCGATTCACTCGATTATTAAAATCGCTCGAGTATCAAGTACTCGATTATTAAAATCATCGGGTTTTCCCAACACTAGTTGTATAAAACCCCTTCTAGAATTGCTCCTAGCATAACAAATAATATTTGTACACGCTATTCTATCGCTAAAAGTAAAACGAAACTTTAAATCCCACTGGCGCAAAAAGCTTTATTCGTTTTCCCAGACTCCCCAGGCATGCATATATGGATGATTCTGAAACTAAATTACAGGCGAGATATCTGCAAAGCTATACGTGTGCACGTTATGCCATTTGAGGGGATTTATCCAGGCCGCTGCTACATCCAAAATATGCAAAATAGCTCCTTTTAAAACGTTATCAAGATTGACAAACTTGATGAAGATTGACACTAAAAACTTTATACTTAGCGGAAGCTTCGAGATTGGTTTTTGGGATGTTTCAGCGGTCTACCTTACCTGCGTCCGGTAGCGACTCGAGTCTTAAAAACGCGAGAATTGCATCCGTTGATATGATAATAACAATATATACGTGTACCCTGTACTGACGAGAACAAAAGAGTTCGAACCCGTTCTGCAGGTGGTGACATCCTATCAATGGAAAGGCTTCCTTTTCTTGGTAGTACCATTCAATCTGAATTAGTATTTTAAAGTGCTACTGTGTAGACAAAAATAAACCCTGACTGTATAAGGTATCATCGGGTGGTCTGGGAAATAATAATGTAGAGTTGACCAGGCTAATCAGAAAAAATATCCACATGGAAAAATGTCAGTCATTTTTGTAAGAAATATCAGAGGACATGTTTGCAGGGACGCCACTGGTGGAACAATTGAATAACTTTTCTAATTAAAATTTGTGGTTCTATATCCTATTAACACATACCAAAATTGAGAATAATATCTAAAGTACTTTCGGAGATATTAAAAAATAACCATTTAAAAAATAAAAATTTAACTCCCTGTAGCAAAAAATTTAAGCCATTGCGGACATAAGTTCATATGAACTTTTCTTTATAAAATGACCTAAGGAATCACATCCTGAAATATTAGCACGTCATTAAGGAACACCCTGTATAATATAATATTTTTTTACAGGATATTCAACTACCAAAGATTCCAATTCCTCTGCTAGAAGACACAATGCGAAAATACTCAAGAGCGCTGAAGCCGTTGTTAAGTGATGAAGAACACGAAAAAGTATCGAACATCATTGAGAAATTTTCCGGTGAGGGCGGCCTAGGACGGAAACTGCAACTATATTTGATGAATAGACGAGAAAAAATTGACAACTGGGTAAGGGACTGTAACGATTAAAAAAAATTAAACGAAAATATTAATGTACCCATAAACCCACACAAAACTCCTCGGCACATTCATATTACACTGAGCAGCTGTGTAATCAACAGATGACCTGGCGCAATGTTGCCAAACTGTTAGTGTAAAACTTTAGATTCTTATAAAAATAAATATTTAGCTACCTAGTATCCAAATAGAAGTGAATCCAGGTGCCAGTACACTAGCAAGTAATCCAGGGCACATACATCTTCAGTTTCTTTGGTTTTAGTGGGTAAATATACCCCACTAAAACTCCTTCGGCGTTTTTCTTCCAATCCCAGAACATGACCCTGTATATAGTCAGAGACACAGAACACATAAAACGATGTCTCCAAGTGAATTTTGTGCAGTTTTATGGCAGACAGTGTTCATGTGAAGTTTTGCGATTATGGTTATGGGTTATGTGATGTGCCGCTTTCTTTACTAAAACGCTGTATAAGTTTTTATAGAAATTGACACTAATTTTTAAATAAGACCGACAAGGTAAGTGTATGTGTGTGGCCTAAATAAAATTACATTAAAAAATCAGTCAGCCAATCACTAAAAGTCAGAAGGTCATTGACATTTGACCTAGTTACGTATTTCAAACTTAAAGACCGTTGGCCTAATAAATATGAAAATAATGCTGCATTATTAAAATTTCACCAAAAAATCAGTTCCTCGTCCTATACACATGATCAGCAGACTCCACCCACTCCTTAGAAACAGAAAGATGTCCCTAAAAAATAAACTCACACTGTTCAAGACAATCATAAGACCGTCACTCACCTACGCAAGCCCCGCCTGGATTCAAATCACAAAAACCAGAAGAACCAAATTACAGGCCATACAAAACAAAACACTAAGGATGATCACCAGAGCCCCATGGTTCATGAGAAACTCGCAAATCCATAGGGACCTGAAAATAGAAACTCTAACCCAGCACCTGAACACAACCGCAGTCAAGTTCATAGCCACCATGACAACCCACCCAAACCACAAAATAAGGCAAGCCTTTAGACCATTAAACAGGAGAATAAGGAGAACCCGACCAAGACCTAGCGACCCGCCACCACCTGCCATAGAGTAACCCCCACCGCCACCACCACGCCACCCCGTGGATAAAAACACCCGACATATATTTAAGTTTATAAACATTGTAATTTAATAAAAGTAAGAGGACCTAGTCCTAGCTTAAAGACAAATAAAGAAACCAGAAACCAGACCGTAAGGTGTAATTCTGACAACACCGGTGAGAATTCGTATGTGTCGCAGTGCCACACAGATGTCTTCCTGGTTTGACGTCAGGTCATTTTTACCGCTGAATGAATTGAAAGCGCCATTTAAGGATATTTTTCTTCAATTTGTATTAATCTCAGGACTTGCCGGTTTAAATATAATACGTCATTTCCATAACACCCTGTATATTTAACAAATCCTACAATGCAATTTCAACAAACAATGGCTTTAGTACCCTCCGTTGAAGCAAATATTTTCTTTACTCGTTCAGCTGCCAGTGTAAATAAGCCTAACGAATGCTTACTTAAACAAATGCTATTGAGCAGTGGTATTTGCATTTCTGTCAATAGAAAAATAATATTAATCACAAATCCACGTATGTGTAGTAGTGAAATTGCGGTCGCAAGGAATGTATTTATTTATATTTTTACGTTAATTTCTTAAATTGCCATCTTTCCCCTAAAAATGTGTTTTCAGGCTTGTCACGTAATGGACTAGACATCGGTACGCTAACTAGAAAACATGAACTGACGCAACGCCGCCGACCGACGTCGAAAAATACTACGTTTACTTTCCGATCCGATGATCAAACAATTTCGACGACTAACGAGATCATTTCGGGCCGGGGAACCCCACGTTCTCGGCTCAGTGCTTGCACAATCGGGAATTGGTGTCTTCGTTATTTTTACCGGGTGAACAAAAATTCGACTTAGTTATTTCCGCCTATTTGCAATAATATGACGGCACCGTTTGTTATTTTGTTTCAATATACAGGGTGTTATGGAAATGACGTATTATATTTAAACCGACAATTCCTGAGATGTAAACAAAATGAAGAAAAATATCCAAAAATGGTCCTTTAATTTAATATGCCCTGTACATGACCTTATGTCAAACCAAAAATTACCACGTGGTGCCCCTGTTCGGAAGGTAAACACAGCAACATATGGCAGTGAATCTTGAACAGTGTTGTCATATCTTCAGAGTAAACTCTTTAGAAAGTCAATAACCGTTTGACAGATTTCAAGTTGTTTATTTTTCAGGGTAGATTAGTATAAACTTTTACGTTCAGTTCGCTAGGAAACAATCTCTGATTTATAAACTTGAACTGACTCGAACGAACCGCCGCGGAGTTTATAAATGGTCAGGTATGTTCTCATTTGTTCAATTCGAACGACACCCGTTAGAAATGGACAACTTAAAAGTTTATAAATGCCACTTACCCTTTAGAAAAAATGCATTTTTCGGACTTATTTAAAACCAACTTAATTTATAAAAAACACCAAGTACTCACATCACAAAATCACATTAGTTTTCGCGTCACAACACATCTGAGTACCGTTCAATCTGAATTAGTATTTTAAAGTGCTACTGTGTAGACAAAAATACGCCCTTATTGTCTGGGAAATAATGTATTTAACATCTAAAAATTTAAAAAATAAATAACACGTTGGTTCTCTCGATCGATATCGGCCGGCTTCTTTAAACAGCTGATTATGGACAATCGGGCTAATATTTAAAAATACAGCGTTGCCACTTTCGATATTTTATAAGCGACTATCATAAATTGTCGAATTTCCTTCTATAATATTACTTTCCTCTATAATTATAATCTCGGAAATGGCAACCTCGCTGGCTCTACTAGCAGAGAGTTATCGGAAAGAAAGTTCGACTGGTCCGAAGGTGGACCAGACCATTCATTTCAAAGGGTAGTTCCTGTCAATTATTAACATAATTGTTTCATTTTATCTTTAGTAAAGGGTTAATGGCCCATAGAAATAGCGTTTTTATTATTTCTATTGCGAAATGATTAAGTGCTCTTATTCTATGTGTGTTATTGTAAAGTGTAATTATGCGTTAGTGTTGGGGTTTAGTGATAAGCTTATTATGCACTCCCACACTATCATCAGGACACGTGATGAGCATAAAGTTTTTCCCAAAGAACTGAAAGTGTCTGTGCCCTGGATTCCTTAATAGCGTCCTGGATTTACTTTCTAAGTAAACTAAACAATTATTTTTATAAGAAACTAAAGTTTTACACTTTTAAACATTTTGGCAACCTGGTGCCTGAACATCTGTTGATTACCCAGCTGGGCAATGTAATATGTTCATATATGAATGTGCCGAGAGTTGTGTGTGGGTTTAGGGGTGAATTACTACACTTTTTAAACGTTCAATGAAAAAAAATATATGTAGCGCTTCTCTAGGACACCCCAGGAGTCACCCATTTAAATATAATACGTCATTTCCATAACACCCTGTATATCTTATGTTGTTTCAAGTACTTGTAATAATATGACACACCGTGTGTTATTTTGTTCCAATAATTTGTGATGATATGACACACCATATCTCATCTTGTTTCGACCGCTTATAATAAAATGGCACATCATTTGTTCTAGCATTTCCTGGATAACCTTTAAACTCCAAAGAGTAATATTAAAATTAAACTTCAATAAACCCCAAACAAACTTTATAGGGTGGCTCGTCTGAATTATACGCAAGTCTATCGCAACAATGTTAATCCTCTGTGCAAACATTAATGATTCTCCACCTAAATTCAATTAAGTTCTTAATCTCTCCCCCACAAAACTCAGTTTGCTTTACACTTAAACTCTTTTCTGTTTTCCCTTATTCATCTCGTTAGGCTCTTCTATTGGCAAAAAAAAGGGAATCAATAAAGTAAGCAGTAATATTTATGCGATTTTATTCATGGAAAATTACATGATAAGGTCATTATTTTACGTTTTAAATTTGAATTTCGTGTCAGAGAGGAAAAAAATTGACTTCTTACATTATTGTTATTGTTTTTTTTTTATAGGCATACGAATATTGGTTAAACGATCTGTATCTCAACTTTAGAGAATCAATCCACGTCAATTCCAATCCGGGCATGGTATTTCCCCCAAGAAAATTCACAACGATACTAGACGTTGCCAGATTTACCGCCAGACTGATAGATGCCGCTTTAAGCCATAAAGATATTTTGAATCGAAAGGGACTGCCGATAGAGCGGGCTACGTCGCGCGAACCAGGTCAGCCCTTGTGTATGGCTCAGTATTATAGAATCCTAGGATGTTCTCGAATTCCCGGAAGAATAAGAGATAGTCAGTATATTGCTCAGATGCCGAAAGAAGGCGGTAAGTTATTTTAACACAAAGACATTATTTCCTACACTGAGCGAAATTTCGAGTTGATATAGCTCAAATATGAGTTGTCCTAGACCGAAGCGTGTTGCTAATAGGGGACAGCCCAGATCTCTGAATTACGGCAACCAAATCGAAGAAATTGCATCAACTCACTATTCATAAGTTATGATAGCACAGAAGATGGGTTATTTTATGCGTTGGAATAGCTCACGCCCCACCCTCTTAAATTATTAATGGGCTACCGTAGCTACCAGTATGTGAATTGTGATGCGTTACTAGTCGGGCTAGATTAATTCATGATTCGAGCTATCAAAACTTCACATTTAAGTTGTTCTAGCTTACGATGGTGGCTGGAATAACTCACTCTTTGGGCTACCAGAGTCCAAATTTTGGACTACCAGTACCTAAATTGTGGACTATCGGAACTCAAAATGTTTCTTTGATTTAACGCATATTGTGGACTTCAATTGCCTTTTGTTTTTTCAAGATATGACATTTTTGTTGTATATTTAAAAAAAATAATCAAATGAATTATAGACAGGAGAGCATACTACGGCTAAGAAACCATGCTTACGAAGTGATGACGATTGCTTATAAATAATAAGGCTCCATTCAAATAATAACAATTTGTATGCATCTCCCTCCTGTCCCTTCATTTTACGCCAACTAACCAAAGTTATGCAAAACACAAATTTTCACGGACAGAGAACAAAGATGAAAAATCCCGCAAATGACGTAACGGCCAACAGGTGTATATACGCGCGATCGAAGGAGAATTGACGAATAACAATGAAACCGCGCCAAACCTGCACGAGCACGAATTCGGAACTTTCCGTGGCCTTACGATCTTGCGATTTACCCTCGATATGGGGTTTTGGAGCACGTTTCCTGAATTATTCCAACTCAAAATAATTTACACATGGTAATGAGTTAAAATAATGCACGTCCGGGTTAAAACGACACTTTATAATCAATTAGTAAATTTTGCCAACCCAGAAACTGAGTTCAGGTAACTCATAAAATAGTTACAAGATGAGGAATTGTGGTGATCCCAAATATGTTTAAAATGTTGATAAAAAATCTGTTTCTGGGTTGAGGCGAACGAAAAGAACCTGAATTACTGTAGCGTTTTTAAATAATTTGTGATAATTCGTAGGCTCAGTTAGAACAACATAGAGAGGTGGGTTTAGGTAGCTCCAATTTGGTAACCCACGACATTGGTAAATGCATTTTTGTCAGTGCAATGTAGGTACAATATTGCTGTTCGAATTAGACTTCTCAAGTAATAAATAATGTGTAATATTTTAATTTCTTTTTAGAACAGTCCAGTGAACATATCATCGTTATCTGTAGAAATCAACAGTATTGTGTTCCAGTTCAGGCGGGGGATCGAGGCAGACTGACTGAAGACGAAATTTGCGCTCAACTCTTGTATATTTTGGACGATGCACCATGTCAGACAAATATTGCGCCAGTGGGTATTTTATCTGGTAAGAAAAACTCGTACAAGAGCCGATATACTTTAAAAAAATGTTGTAGAATAAAGAAATCATTATCACATAAAAAAAAAACCTTTAAAATAGGGTGGAAACGAGCACTGTGGGCAGAAGCACGAGAAGAACTGATGAAAGAAGATAAGAACTGGAGAAATCTGGACCTTATAACAAAATCCTTACTTGTTGTATGTTTGGATGAGCCCTTGCCCACTTCCTTCAACTGTAGACTGCAAAAAGGAGGGAAAGGTACAGTCTAGATAGAAAATATATTAATTATACATGGCATATTGACCTCCTCAACTAATAGATCGATCGAGTAAAGTATATATTTAGCGCAAATAACTGATTTTTGTAGGATTTTGTGCTGGTAATAGAGATGAAAGTAATCTAGCTCACCAAATGCTTCACGGTGGCGGAAGTCAATATAATTCAGCAAACCGATGGTTCGACAAAACCGTTCAGCTGGTGATATCGGGTGATGGTGCTTGTGGATTATGTTATGAGCATTCAGTCGCGGAAGGTAAAAGATAAATACATTTTAGAAACATGGATGGCGACAATGCAATTGTCGTGATGATTTATTTAATACGTATTCGTTCCGTTACAGCGGTGGCAGTCATTCAGCTGGTGGAAAGTTTCTGGAAACATGCAGAATCCTTACCGGTCTCCTCGGAGGTGCCGGCGGCTTGCGGCAGTCATTTGCCACCGCCGGAACGACTAGAATGGGTGCTGGAGCCGACAGATTTGAAGAGGATCGAAGACGCCGCAGAGGTCATGGATAATTTAATAAAAGATCTCGATTTTCAGGTGCGTAGTGACTTAAATTCTGAACTAAATATACCGTTAATTGCTTCATTTCTTCGACAGGTGTTCAGATATACTGGTTACGGCAAAGATTTCATAAAATCCTGTCGAGTTAGTCCGGACGTTTATATACAGCTCGCCTTGCAACTCGCCTATTACAAGCTCTATGGAAAATTGACCGCCACTTACGAAAGCGCGAGCACGAGGAGGTTCTTGCTGGGAAGAGTCGATTGTATTCGGTCGGCATCGCCTGAGGCACTGGAATGGGCGATGGCCATGTCGCAGCCTAAAGAAGATACAGACTACAATATAGGAAACAAAAAGGTATTAAACAGTGGCGGTTCTTCCACAGGAGCATATGCGCACGTGCACCCCCAAAACAAAACGAATAAAAAATATTAATTTATATTCATTGAATATTATTTATCGTATAAAGTCCGACCCTCCCTAATATTTTATCGTACCGTCAAACTAAAACAGTCCGACCCTCCCTAATATTTTATCATCCCGTCAAACCAAACTGTATAGATCCGGCAACCGTGCCTCGGTCGAGGTAAATGACGATTATGACGAGACTTGCTCGCACGTGCGATTAAGTAGTGCAGTTTCTCTGTAGTAACAGGTGGCGGGTGGCAGCGGGGGATAGCGGGGCTATGGCGATTTAACATGGAAAAGGCGCACAGTTTTTGTGTGCACCGCGCTGTTGTCTGTTCCTGCATCTAGTTCGAGCGTGTATGTTTTAATATTTTAATATTATATATTTATTAAGTTAAAATGAATAGTTGACGGTGGACTGTTTAAGAAATAACTTTAGCTCTTTGAGTTTGGAGCAAAAAATTGTAGTGAAGAATGCGGGAACACCTAAACCGGAAATTAATTTAACGCAGACCACAAAGGGTAAATCTAGGGACTTTATTAGAATGTTTAAAAATGAAATATGTGAAAAAAAATTTAAGGAGGGTATTCCAAACCTAATGAGGCTGTTATTGATCAATTTTCTACAATTAAGAACCGAAGAATGGACTTGACGTTGAGCACTATTGTGTAGGGTCGATAAATGTTGTGTATTTCGATAAAATACTCGATATGATTTTAAACCATTTTATTTAAGGATTTAAACTAAAAAACACTGAAAATATGAAGAATGCCAACTTGTCAGTCTCGTATCTCGATTCGATCTCGTCATAAAACAGTTAACTATTGTTCTCGTCTTGGTTGCGCCTAATGACGTAGCCGTAGATGGCGTAGTGGTATTAGACATCATTCGGTTTCTTGATAACTCGTAGATGGCGGTAGTAGTATTGGCACATCATTCGGTTTTCTTGATAGCTCATAGATGGCTTTAGTAGTATTAGTAGTGGATTGTATAAGTATTGTTACGAGGGTTGCATGCGACGACGTTAAGATCCTATACACACTAAGAAAACCTTTCTTATTTTCCAAAAGTTGTATTTCCTTCTGTAAAATTAAGAAATAAATAAAAATATGTTTTACCTAACACGCATTTTCTTATTACTTCTTTTCTTTCTACATTTAAAACGCCTAGAAAGTAATTGTTTGGTCGTTACACAAAAATAAAATTTTGAAAATAATTTCACCATACTTGTGAACCCCCTCGATCATAGGTCACGAGCCGCCACTGGTATTAATCATAATATATTATATCACAAGACCAATAGATTTGATCGATTGATTAAACTATCCAAAATCTCTTGCTTGGAAAATAGTTGAATGCAAAATAATCTAGTAAAAATTATTTTAAAATTCATTCGTTCTTTCCCCATACCTTCTTGTAGGTAACATTTCACTTGGTAAGCGACGACAGAAAACTGGACCTATGGAATGAAGCGGTACGAGTACAAACGAAGGAAATGGTAGACAATATTTTAGGACAAGGAATCGACATCCATCTGCTGGGTCTTAGAGAAGGTGCCAGAGAAACTTCGCCGACTGCTGTGAGCCCGCTGCCGGAAATTTTTACCGATCCCTCGTATAGGTAAGAAAAATACAGGACAAGAGAAATATATTTTTAACCCTCATAAGCACAATGGTACAGGATGAATCATGTTTTATGTTAGGTATACCTAAGTTGATTTATAATTCGTTGCAGGATAGCCAATAAATTCCTGCTGTCGACTAGCCAAGTGGCAACGGGTATGAATTCGTTTATGGGTTATGGTCCAGTGGAACCAGATGGGTACGGGGCATCGTACAACCCTAAAAACGACCATATCATCTTTTGCTTGTCAGCATTCTGGTCTTCGGACATTACGAGTACTAGTAAATTCGCACAATCCCTAGAGGAAAGTTTAAATACCATACAGGCATTGTTGGTAAGGCCTAATGGAAAGTAAATGTTTATTTATATGCAGAATGATTTATTTGTAGTTGACACAAAAATTCCTTATACCAATTATAAAAGTGATTTTTTTATAAGAAGTTTTGGGTAATTGCTAGTGTAAATTTTTGCTGTTTTTTTAGTCCCCTTGTCAATCGCGCAAGTCGAAAACTGCCACAAGGTTTTTAAGGGCCATGATACATCTGCAAATGTAACTAATAATCATGTACTGTTTTATAAAAAAATCACTTTTAATAAACGTACTTAAAATCACATATCATTATTCTATATACTCTTGATAATACAAGGGCGGATCCACAACTTCGGTTTTTGGGGGGAGGGGGATCCAAACTTCGTTGGGGGGGGGGGGGGTCATAAGAGGAAGTTACAAAAAGTAATACCTGTCGCGTTAGTCAAACCGGTATACAGAGTTGCCCGGAAGTCCGGAATAAAATTAATATAGCCTTAACCTGTTACTTTTGGGGAAAACGCTCGGACACGTCAATTTAGTTTTATATATGCTCACATTTTGACGTTATTCGTTTGTTCTTTTATAAACATTTGTCAAAGATATGACGGCATCGATCTTTTTTTTAAATAGAAACATACAGCTTGTGATACGTCATTTGAAAGCTAATATCTCGTACAGTATGCTCATAAATTTTAGCGCGATTCTGTCAAGCTATTTCTAAATGGCGACTGTTAAAAGTTTTTATAAAATCTCTATTTAACTAAGCGGAAATTATAAATCATTAATGACCTTTCTTACCTTGAAAGGTGCCCCCTGGATCCGCGCTTGATAATATACAGTGTGTCCACGGATAGTTAGGAGGAGCAAAGCCATACTGTATAATGTACCTCTTTCGGAGGCTAAATATTATTATCACTAGCACATAAAGTTGTTATTATTGTTGTTGTATACACAGTTTCCTGAAATATTCTAGCACGCTCTGGATTTCCATTAAATGAAAGTTAAAAACATCTTATTTTAATGGTTCGAAATAATATTGTTGCGTCGCGGAGAGGTAAAAGAAAGAAAATCCAAGCGTGTATAAAATCAATGGCTGTACCTAAGAGAAGCGTTATAGATACTTTATTTATATTTATGTATACTATGTTAAGTTTTAAAATTATTATATTTATTAGTAAAAATTGTTAAGAAGAATAATTTACAGGACCGGTCCTAGACTCATGGCCGCCTAACGTGCAAAATAAAGTTGACAGCCAGTGCTATCTAGTATAGTAAATTCATATTTTACCATATATATATATATAAGTATACATTATATTGCCAATACGAACGTTCCAAATTACAAAAAGTGTCCCCGCTATGGCTTGGTACCATTGAGTTTGCGCAGTAGGGTGGAAATTTTATCGATCGCGTCAGAGAAGGCCCGACATTATTTGTTTGTTGTTATTCGTCGCCATCTTTGGTTCTTGATGCTTCTTCAAATTACAGAATAAAAAGTGGCTCATCCACATTGTTGTCGGTATATTAGTGCTTATAAACTTTCATTACCTAACAACAATTTTTGTAAAGGAGTTTTTAATTTGTGGTGATTCGATTCGCTGTTTGGTAGGTTAGTGGCTTGTTTTGTTTAAGATGAAAGGACACAAGTGCATGGTGCTTTTTGCAAAAGTCGTGGACCAGTACCAGGTATAAAGTATTTCAGGTATGTACATATATATGAAAATATTTTGCTTATCACATTATCCGATCTACGAAACCGAATTTCACTAAAAAGCTTGTAAAAAAAGAAGATAGTGTCAATTTAATATATATGTGGTCACTACCTAACCTTAAAATTAATGTATTTTTAATTTGTTGCATTAGTAGCTGATAATAATCCCCAAAATAGTCAATATAGTCATTCATTCTTAATTTTTGGTTTAGAAAAAAGTGAGGTTCAGAAACATACGACGTCGGATGAAAGTTAAAATAAAGCTCATCGTGTCGATTGTTACAAATATTCGGACGGAATTTGGCACCAAAAGTTCATACCAATCAGGGCACCGTCGGATCATCATATCGTCAGAAATCTTATGCATGGAACGCTGTCATAAATCGAACTAATCGAAATTTTGATTGCAATATTTTTCCTAACTAATCAGTGAAATTTACATTAAAAAAGTTGAAACCCGGTCCTGTCGAGTGTTTACTTTCACAAGGAAATTTCCGAACTGCGCAAACTCACTATTACCCGTTCGATGCCCATAGCGGGGACATAATTGCAGATGGTATTAGCAATATAATGGTTATATAAATATATGTGTATTTTAAATGCAGATAACGAATTATCTTCTATCGCTTATAAATATTAGAATTTGATCGCCCACGTGCCTTGCACACTCTCCTCCCCCGCTAGGACCGGACCGTCCGCTTACGCTTAGTTGATATTTGAACCTGTGATCTATTTTTTTAGGGAACTAAATTTTTATGGTTAAAAATCTTTGTTAATTTTTTTAAAACTCTAAATTCTATTTAAAAAAAAATGCCAATGTTACATTTTGTTAAGGCTTGTTAATGTTTGCGGATTTATTAAACAAATTTTATATACAGGGTGTTATGGAAATTATTTATTATACTTTGAAGAAAATAACCATTAATGGGGCTTATAAGCGAGATTAACCAACCTATGTCAAACTTGTATGGTAGCTCAGTTCTCAACAATTTTACACTTCAAACTTTTTAGAAAAAGATCAAATGTAACCCTTTTTTATTCTGTCATGCCTTTTTGTACAATTCTCTCGATAGTTTACATAAAAATAATGGCGAAACATGTATGTTTTGCAACACAGCAAATAATAATATCACCTGAAAGACAGATATGTCACTGTTATGTCATGCTATGACTGGTAAATTGAATATCATATCTACTAAGCTTTAGTAACGTTTAAGAATTCATATACGGACGTATCAAACGAGGCTGAAGCATTCAACGGTTTCCAACGATCAAATACTAGGCACGCGTTGAGATTTGGCATCACGGTAACACCCTGTACAGTTTAATACCATTTATTCTACGAATTTTGTTTCCATAGTAAAAATGTAGATGGCTCTATATTATATTATATACTATAAATTTTTGTTCAAATCGAAAATCAATACATATCCATGTTATAGCTGTTTAAACAATAAAAGACATATCCAAGTAGTTATAAGAAATTAAGTAAACTGTTGTTTCGATGTAATATTTTTAGTATTTAGGCGGATGAATATATTACACAATATTTACACGATCTCTGTGAAATATATAGTTTGAATATATATTACTTACCATCCAATAAACTAATATTTTCGCAGATGACCTTATATTATAGTGAGGGAAAATCTATACATATCAATTATATTGTCAATTGTGTGATTATTATATCTAATACATATCAATTAATTATTGTTAAAAATATATATGTCTAGACATTAACATTTTTAGAATTATGTACTTACTTACTATAAATATACCAAAATTTGACGAAGATAAGTAAGAAAGTGTTAGAAAGGTCCACACAAAAATAATAGTACATACAACGTGTCCAAGATATGGAGGGCCAGTACAGTGATCTCGGAAACCATAAGAGATACGAAGTCGGTTAAATGGAGGAAAAGTTGCGCATTTACGTGCCTAATAATATGCCGTGTAGAAAGTTTTAAAATTCCGAGTAGTTCCGGAGATAACCGGAAAGAAACAAAATTCTGAAAAATCGTTTTATTGTTTTCCTGGGTTTTTTTTAGATCGAATTCTAAAGTAAATTGCACTTTTGCATTGCCACTTTTTCCGCTCTATCTAACAGCGTTAATTGTTTTGTAATCCGACGAGTCGTCTTCGAAGGGCCATTATCAACTTTCTTTTTTTAAATACGGTGAGTAAAAAATTTAGAGCTTTCTTATGAGATATTATTTATAAAATTAGGAGAAATACAGGACCGTATCCCAAGATTTCCTGATGTCGTTCAAAAAACCCTCGAAACGTCATTAAACCACAATGTGTCATACATCGTTGCATTCGGAAGAAAAAAAGCTCTCAAATTTCAATATCAGGAAAACAGGACCGTATTTAAAAAAGGAAAGTTGATAATGTCCCTTCGAAGACGACTGGTCGGATTACAAAACAATTAACGCTGTTAGATAGAGCGGAAAAAGTGGCAATGCAAAAGTGCAATTTACTTTAGAATTCGATATCAAAAAAAAACCCAGGAAAACAATAAAACGATTTTTCAGAATTTCGTTTTTTTCCAGATATCTCCGGAACTACTCGGAATTTTAAAACTTTCCAAACGGCGCTATTAGGCATGTAAATGCGCAACTTTACCCCCATTTAACCGACTTCGTATCTCTTACGGTTTCCGAGATCCCTGTACTGGCCATCCTTATATTGGGAACGTTGTATATAGGTACCTATAGTACTACCACTAGTCCACCGCATATGTGCTTGTTAATTTATATATCAAAATATAGGTCTTTATGTTCTAAGTATAGGGTACTTGTATATACTTTTAGAATGATCACGTGTATTAGCAATATTGAAAAATGTATAATTTTATACGCATTTACATTAACATCTTGTTTTAAAGATTTATGTATATTTCCATAATTTGTACGCTTTATAATTTATGTATATACAAACATATGAAAACATGTCTAGCTGGTAATATCGTTCATATTCTCTTAAATGCTAGCCGAGTCCTTAATTTTATATTTTCATCATCGGAATTCCAGTGCCTCAGGTCTGTACCGTCATATGACTGATAATTATTTCTACAAAACGTTCTTGTTCATATCTGGCGTCGTAATAAAAAATAAACTGTCCTGACTTTATCTCAAAGTTAAAATTTTGATAATAATTTTTATTCTCATCTATTGATTGAAATGCAAATATAATTATGCACAAGAAATAGCTCTTTATCGTCAGTATATTTTGGTTATGATACGTTCGTTTGTTATTTAGATACAGGGTGTCCCACGCTTAATATCTCACTTCCAGTAAATGATATTAAAGAGCAACACGTCAATTTCAAATATCGGCCCTAAGTTTTCAAATGGAAACACTCTCTATATGCACAAAAAATAGTTCTTTATAATCAGTATATGTTTATGTTATTTATATAATATATTTTGTACGTTCCTTGATAAATATGCCTTAAATACACTTAGCAGCAAAAATATTGCACAACCAAAAATTATGCTCAATTTCAAACTTGATTTTCTCGCGAGGGAGCATTAGCAGCAACAACGAGTGTATGATGAAATCATACTGTAGCCTCGTATTTTCTAAACATTTTGTTTCTTTAATTTCTCTGATATCTGTAATATAAAAGAAAATGCACGGTTTTATACCAGACCATGTTTTTTTTTTAATTAAAATAGAATAACACTAGTTAACAATAAATAGCAAAAAAGTACTTTAGTAGCGCGTGTTCCCACCTCTACTTCTAATGACTGCTTCACATCGCCTCGGCATACTCGATATTAAATTGAATATTTCATTTTGATCAAGTCCATTCCAAATATCGGTAACCATTATTTGGACATCTTGCAGGTTGGCAGGAGGGGGTTGATGCTGTCTCGGTGCCTTACCAATAACATCCCACAAGTGCTCTATAGGATTCAAATCGGGACTGAGCGGTGGCCAATTTAGAGTTCGAATATTTACTTCTTGTAAATATTCATTGACGATGCGCGCAACATGAGGTCTTGCGTTATAGTGTATTAGTAAACAATTCTTCCCAATGTGGGGAGCGAAAGGGGCAACGTGCTCAGATAAAATGTCACTCGCTATCTAAAGAACCCCCCACGTGAAGGTACGATATCCGTCCGTGCTGTTAAGGAAATTCCAGCTCAAAACATCACAGAGTCTCAATTAAATAAAGTTGTTTCACGTATGTTGCACTGTGCATAACATGTTCTGGTATAAAAATGTGTATCTTCTTTGCTATTACAGATATCTGAGAAATTAAAGGAACAAAATGTTTAGAAAACATGAGGCTAGAGTATGATTTCATCATACACTCGTTGTTGCTGCTAATGCTCCCTACGGTGTATCAAATTTAACGTAAAAAAAACTATTCTCATTTTTGCACCCTGTATAAGCCTAAAACTGATATCTGAATATAAAATTCTATCACAGTGCAATTACCAAAGAAAAAAGCTACAATTCAAAAAAAAAATTAGCGAAATCGACTAATCGGTTAGCGAGAAAATCAAGTTTGAAATTGAGCAAAATTTTTCGTTGTGCGTTATTTTTGCTGCTAAGTGTATTTAGTTTCATAATCTTATTTTCCTAAGAATATTGCCAATACAAAAATGTGAAATTTTTTTCAGCTTCTAATGTTCTCACTTGAATACTAGTATGTAAAATATTTATAGCAAAATGGTGGCTGCAGTAGCATATTCTAATGGGTAAGCGAGCGTACAGAATGTCACTGTAAAAAAACTTACCAGTTGTAAACGCGCTAATAAATAATAACTAGGTCAATTAAGTTTACCAAAAATATAACAAAAATTGCATCATTTTGCTACAAATTTTTAAGGCAAATATTTTAGAATAATTATATTAAAGAGATGTTTTATGTACTTATTGTAGGTATTACTACTAAAAAAAATTAGAATATAGACTGTCCACTATCCACCACATACATATCATATTTAAACTAGGTAAAGAAAAGGGTAACGTAGGTATTTTTGCCGTTATATGACTAATATAAATGTTGTATGCCTAAAAAATTACGTGTTATTTTAATTTAAACTTTAGGAAGGTGATCAAATACCAAACATATCAACATACATATCACTAGGCTTAAGAAATTACTGTATTTATTGTAAAAGTTTGAAGATTGTAGACGATGATTGTCAGAAACCTAGTTTCGGCGAGCTTTTCGTAGTCTTTATTTTGCCGTTGAACCAGACGTTTCCATTAAAATATTCCTACAAAGTCGGGTTCAGTTTACACCTGAAGGTGATAATTATAACTATCCGAAACGTTATCATGCTATGTAACAAAATACAGACGATCCATTAAAGTATTCCTATACAAAGTCGCGTTCAGTTTACACCTGAAGGTGATAATTATAACTATCCGAAACGTTATCATGCTATGTAACAAAATACAGACGATGACAAGTCCGATAGATTCAGTTTTCTGGTATTTGTTAAAGTTGTTGTAAACTAGTAATGTTGTCGTGATAAATATATAGTAGCCAAAAACAATGCAGAAATAAATTTATTGTGAATCATTTATCTTTCTTTCACTCCGAACAAATTGAGCATCAAAGTTCAGTTTAAAATCGCCACTACAACTCCCTCTATCTCAAAAAGTTTAAGGAATCCCTCTCCAACATTGAAAATCGAATATCTATCTTCCTTGCCTTGCTAGGGAAATCCCACATATTTTACCCACAGAAATAACTTGGGACATCTATGAGCCACGTGCGGTACCAATTCACTCGGTTCTCCGGTTAATGGTAAGATGGCGGGCAGGGGTCGTTTCTGTTTTTGAGACAGCTGTCAATGGTTTTGAGGTTAGGTTAATTAGGTGTTTGGCTTTGATACATTTATAGTATTTCAATTTATTTAAATATTTAAAACTATAATATAGCACCATAAGAAATCGTCCAAATGTCCATCGAAATAGAATCGGCAGAGTAAGTTTTAGGTCTGATATTAGATCTGCAAGTTGATCATTTTTTAACTTATCTTTTTAGCGTTATTCGTCTTATTCAACAATATTTAAAGGAGTCCAATCTTTATAGGACCTTGCATACGCTCCAGGTAAGAACACTTTTATATACCAAATCTTTATAACATAGACGTTTGATATACTTCCTGTAGTTAGCAAAGTGTGGTCTCAAATCTACTTACTACCTATCTAAATCCAAAGGGCACTTTCTAGGAAGAAACAGGTGTTACCTTAAACACAGTGGACAGCGTAGATGGATTTTGTGCCGATATAAACAACGGACACTGGGACACAGTTTTGAAAGCCATACAGTCATTGAAATTACCAGATAAAAAGCTGATTGACTTATACGAACAGGCAAGTGCCTAGATTTGTTACTGTTTCCTTGAATATACAGTAATATATAATTAACTTTTAGATTGTTCTTGAGCTTATTGAACTGAGAGAGCTGGGTGCAGCACGATCTTTGCTACGTCAAACAGATCCAATGATTATGTTGAAACAGAATGAGCCTGAACGGTATATTCATTTAGGTGAGATCTGTTTAGTCTTTTTACCACAAAAACAACAGCAATAAGTATTTTATTTTAGAAAATCTTTTGGCAAGATCTTATTTTGACCCGAGAGAAGCCTATCCGGATGGAAGCAGTAAAGAGAAAAGACGGGCAGCCATAGCACATGCTCTTTCAGGTGAAGTGTCCGTTGTACCATCCTCTCGTCTACTGGCTTTGCTCGGGCAAGCCTTAAAATGGCAGCAACATCAAGGACTATTGCCCCCTGGAACTACCATCGATTTGTTTAGGGGCAAAGCTGCAGTAAGAGAACAGGAAGATGAAACGTTCCCCACTCAAATGGCTAAACAGATTAAGTTCGGACAGAAGTCCCATGTGGAATGTGCCCGGTTCTCTCCGGATGGTCAATATTTGATTACAGGAAGTGTAGATGGCATTATCGAGGTGTGGAACTTCACTACTGGGAAAATACGAAAGGATTTAAAATATCAAGCTCAGGTAAGTATCAATTTTTCCAAATTAAGTCATTTTGGTGGTATGAATTGTATTTTAGGACAATTTTATGATGATGGAACATGCGGTACTATGCATGGCCTTTTCTAGAGACAGTGAAATGTTAGTGAGCGGCTCACAGGCGGGCCGCGTCACTGTATGGAGAATCAGCACTGGCCAGTGTCTCAGGAAGATCGAAAAGGCCCATGGCAAAGGAATCACATGTCTCCAGTTTTCCAGGGATAACAGCCAGGTGTTGAGTGCATCATTTGATCATTCTATAAGGTATGAAATTTGTCACTACAATGTTTTAATGTCTTTGGAAGGTAAAACCTACGATTGCCGATTGATTTGTACCGTGTTATTTTTAGGATTCATGGGTTGAAGTCTGGCAAAACTTTAAAGGAATTTAGAGGACACAGTTCGTTTGTAAATGAGGTGATTTTTACGCAGGACGGACATAATATTTTAAGGTAGGTAATAGTTGCAATAATGGAAAACGGAATACATACAGGGTGTTATGGAAATGGCTATTATATTTAAATGGGTGACTCCTGGGGTGTCCTAGAGAAGCGCTACATATTTTTTTTTAAATCTAACGTTTAAAAAGTGGGCTAATTCAACCCTAAACCCACCCGGTTACTCCTCGGCACATTCATATATGATCATATTACATTGCCAAGCTGTGTAATCAACAGATGTTCAGGCCCAATGTTGCCAACTGTGTAAAAAATGTAAAACTTTAGATTCTTATAAAAATAATATTTAGTATCCAAATAGAAGTGAATCCAGGTACCAGTACACTAGCAAGTAATCCAGGGCACAGATATCTTCAGGTTTTTTTTTCTATGGGAAAAGCTTTATGCTCATCACGTACCCTGATGATAATGTGGAACTGCATAATAAGCTTATACCCACTAAACCCCATTCGGCCTCTTATTTCCAATCTCTCGGAACATTTGCACTGAATCACTTAAAGAAACACAGACACCCACGAGTTTCCAATTAGTTTTTTTGAAGATATGCACTTATTAGATTACACAAAAGCAATAAATACTAACGCATAATTACACTTTACAATAACCTACCGTACACATAAAACAATAGCACTATAGGATACGAATTATTTCGCAATAGAAATTCAAAAATAATAAAAACGCTAGTTTCTAATGGGCTAATCAAATTTATTGATCCTTTACTGAAGAAGAATGATGAAATAATTATGTTGATAGACCCTTCCTTCCCATCCTTCCATCCCTTTAAAATAAACAGTCTCGTCTAACTAACGCGGTTACCATTTCCGAGACTCATACATTATACAGAAAAGTATTACAGAAAGAAATTCTGGATTTTATGAATATAACCTTGTAAATCATGGAAAGTGGCAACGCTGTATTTTTAAATATTAACCCCAGCCGCTGCAGTCGCGTAAAGAATAGGCAAGCCGATTGTCCAAGATCAGCTGTTTAAAGAAGCCGGCCGGTTTCCTACTGTATTTTCAAGCAGATTTGTGTGTTAAATTGTGTGTTAATACTTAAACCCGAGTTTAAATTATTAAGTTATTTGTTCTTTTCGCGACGGCAGTGCCTCAGTCCAGCAGTTCAATATCGATCGACGGAACCAACCTGTTATTTATTTTTAAAATTTTTAGATGTTAAATACATTATTTCCCCGACCACTCAGACAATAAGGGCATATTTTTGTCTACACAGTAGCACTTTAAAATACTAATTCAGATTGAATGGTCCTTAGATGTGTTATGTGATTTTATTGTGCCGGTTTGTTTTTGTTCAAGTTACCTAGGTACTTGGTGTTTTTTTATAAATTAAGTTGGTTTTAAATAAGTCCGAAAAGCTAAATAAAATTGCATTTTTTTCTAAAGGGTAAGTGGCATTTATAAACTTTTAAGTTGTCCAGATCTGACGGGTGTCGTTCGAATTGAACAAATGAGAACATACCTGACCATTTATAAACTCCGCGGCGGTTCGTCCTGAATTTTGACGGGCATTTTTTCGGACCCTTGTTTTTCCTTTCGACCTTGGATGGCGAAAAAATTTATAGTTCGATCCATTTCCGCCCTTGGATGGCGATTCTCGCCCATATAGTGACGACGAGTAAAAAAAATTGATCTATTTTGGAAATTTATATCTCGCTTAGTGGCTGATATATTAGTTTGAATTTTGAATATGTTTTTAAGCCATTCTTTCCCTTTCGACCTGTCCAGACCGCGGAAGGGTATGTTTTCAGAGAAAAAAGTTATGAATTTTCTAGTACGACCCTGCACGCGACGATTTCACCCCTACCGACTGACGCATAAATAAAATACTTCTAGACTTTTTAATAAAAAACTAATCATTTTTTCGACATCTACGTACCGAACTTAGTATATAAGAATATTTTGAAGATATTTCGTGAGATGAAATTTTTCGAAAATTTTTGATTATCATCATGTATGCTTTTTTTCTGATTTTTCGTCATTTTTGTTATGTTCGGTTCGAAGTAGTTTAACATATTTAAATTTGTCCCGTTTCCCGGTGAAATATATGTTATTTTATACGAAATTTTCCTGGCTATCCGAATCCGCCGAGCAATATGTCGTACGACGTCTCACTGAATTTTGACGGGCATTTTTTCGGACCCTTGTTTTTTCCTTTCGACCTTGGATGGCGAAAAAATTTTCTTTTTGAATATACCATCCAAATAACATTTACGGCTTCCAATGGGATCAGACAGGGGGGAAAAAATTTTAGTTCGATCCATTTCCGCCCTTGGATGGCGATTCTCGCCCATATAGTGCCGACGAGTAAAAAAAATTGATCTATTTTGGAAATTTATATTTTTATAAATTAAGTTGGTTTTAAATAAGTCCGAAAAGGTAAATAAAATTGCATTTTTTTTTTCTAAAGGGTAAGTGGCATTTATAAACTTTTACGTTGTCCAGATCTGACGGGTGTCGTTCGAATTGAACAAATGAGAACATACCTGACCATTTATAAACTCCGCGGCGGTTCGTTCGAGTCAGTTCAAGTTTATAAATCGGAGATTGTTTCCCAGTGAACTGAACTGAACGTAAAAGTTTATAATAATGTACCCTGAAAAATAAACAACTTGCAGTCTGTCAAACGGTTATTGACTTTCTAAAGAGTTTACCCTGAAGATATGACAACACTGTTGGCATATGTTGCTTTGTTTACCTTCCTGACAGCGGCACCACGTGGTCACTTTTGGTTTGACATAAGGTCATGTACAGGGCATATTAAATTAAAGCGCCATTTTTGGATATTTTTCTTTAATTTGTTTCCATCTCAGGAATTGCCGATTTAAATATAATACGTCATTTCCATAACACCCTGTAAGATAAAAGATCATAAAATTATTTTTTTCTAGTGCATCATCCGACGGTACCGTCAAAGTATGGAGTATAAAAACCACCGAGTGCGTGAACACTTTCAAAGCGTTGGGGTCCAGCGATTGCACCGTCAACAACATACACAATTTTGCCAAGAATCCCGAACATTTTGTGGTTTGTAACCGAAGCAATACCGTCGTAATTGTCAATTTACAAGGCCAGGTGAGAACGCTCGACGTTTCTACATTGTAGAACAGATACAGATTGTTTTCCAAAGCTTTTACGGATATTATTTTCCAGATTGTAAGATCGTTTGCCAGCGGCAAAAGGGAGGGTGGTGACTTTGTCTGTTCTACCGTTTCCTCTAGAGGTGACTGGATCTACTGCGTCGGCGAGGACATGGTGCTCTACTGTTTTTCGACCGTTTCCGGTAAACTGGAAAGGACCCTTAATGTAAGTTGGGAGTGCGTCCGGCTCGGACGGACCTTTTAAAATCGGTTTATGTCGCCGTTGTTTTGGAATTTTTTATTTCTAACCTTACTTTTTCGTTTCAGATTCACGAAAAGGACGTCATCGGTATAGCGCACCATCCCCATCAAAATTTAATTTGCTCCTACAGCGAAGATGGTCTGGTGAGGTTATGGAAACCTTAGATTAGTTTTAATCGAGTACTGACAACCTGTTTCTTTGTTTTTTTTTAATAAATGTCGATTTTGTAAGTCAACACTGTTTTTAATACTCAAATATCCAAGGATTCAAGAAGTAACGATCTTTATCCCAAAAATACATGTATAAGGCTAGTATAGTGATTACAGCATAAATAAATGGATATCATTTAAATGGTTAGCAAAATAATCTTAGTTTTGCGAACAAAAAAATGTAATCGGTCAGCCAAAATGGCTAGTTTGTCAGCAACTTATGGACAGCAAACATTTCCGAATCGTGACAGTGCCCTGGGAAAACAAATGAAAACCCGCCCCCGCTACGCCTTTTGGAGCCGATTTTCTTCTGTATTCGGCAAATGAAAACACAAGAAAGTTACATAAATTGACAGTGCCCTGGGACCTCTGAAGTAAACCGCTTCTAGACACGAAAGGAGCAAATGGAACAACAACTTCTTGGAGGATTTCCTCAATGTAACGGTGGTTTTTTTCTACTGACCAATTGTAAACTCTTGCTGACCAAGTAATCATTTCGCAGCTCGACTGTTAATAACGGCAAACCATTTAAATACTTCTCTTAATAAAGGCCAATTTATAAACTTGACGTTGACTGTTTGACGGTGACTGTACAGCTTAAACATATTGAAATGCATAAGACCATTTATATTTGACGATGACGGTGCAGTTTGACGGTCAACGAATACTTATAACCAGGAAGAAGACAAACTGCCGTGTTAAATAATCGAAGCAGGCATGATACGGCGACATCCATTATGCCTGGCGCGCACGTGCTTTTCAAATGTCACTTTTGTCCAAATTTTTATTAGTGTCAATATTTTAAAGTGACATTCAAGCAAAGAAAACATCAAAACCCTTTTATTTGGTTTACTAAGTAGAGAAAATTAAATATTAGGATTTTGACATAGGTTTTCAGGTGTAAATATTGCTTTAAAATTGTCCTTGTATACTTTTATATTATTATTGAACTAGTAACGAAGCTAGAAATAAAGAATTCAGAATTCAGAGAATTAGTTTTATTAAAAAATAGGAAATAAATCATAATTTACATAAAATATTTTACCATCTTCAACTTCAAACAAATCGAGGTAAATACAATACTATATGTACAGCTACTAACCAAGTAAATATATGCACCATCATTATGATTATGGGCTTCCAATTTGTTTGTTTCTTAGCATACTCCTCGCAACATTAGTGATCGAAGTCCTCTTTAATGTTCAGTCATTATGGGATTCTCAATTAAACTATGAAAAGAAAGAATTATTATAATAATATATTACCGGACTTATCAAAATTCTGGCTACGGGTTAATATAACTAAGCTGTAATTATTATGTTGTAGCTTTTGACTTCTGGATTGTAAAATTTAAGTAAAATTCTTTAAAAATGTGTTTGTTGCTAGTTTGCGTGACAAGTTTGGGACATAATGGGACAATTTTATAATGTAAAATAACAATAACGAATAAAAATTAGTAAAAAAATAATTCAATCATAAATTACTTACCTGCAACAAAACGAGAAGGTCCGTTTTCGTGAAAAGAATAGAAAATTAAAAATTATTTTAGAATTTAATGACGCTTCCTCCACCATTTTCAATCACATTATAAATCATGTTACTTGATTTTATCCCCTTCCAGACGAAGGATGTTCGGTTGTGAAATAATTTAAGAACGTGTGCTGCTCGCATTCTATGTCTGTCTCTGTCTGCATCAACCTTCTCCGATTCAATAAAGGGAGACAAATATGGCCTAGATTAAATCGAACAAACCCAAAGTCTGATATTGACACAGAACGATCGACGCAAAAGGATAAACGTATGGAGTAACCTGCCTGGCTGTGACGTCACTTGCACGGCCTACTTATATGCTTCGATCCCCGCCATAAGAGGTCTCACCGGGGCTGTTGACGGTGGGTGACGGCCGACATAAACCAATTTTATCTTTTGACGGTGGACGGTCGTAGCAACGTTCGTAGCAAGTTTACACAGCCAATCAAAATCGTTTTTGCCTGTCACGTGATATTTAGTAAACATTATTTTATTTTATGCCATCTTATTAACCATTTTAAAGTGTACTGTTGATAAGGTTGATAGTATCATTCAGAACACATAAACACCAAAATTAATATAATCACATAAAAATATAGAAAAGCCTAGAAAAACAGGTTATGTTATCGTCGCCACCGTCAAGTTACTCGAGTTTAAAAATTGATTGGCCAAAGATTGTATAATTAAGATTCTTATCGAGAGGGTCAAAATGTAGAAATGGAGCATATAAAAAAATATTGAACATTTAAATACAATATATAATTATTTTGTTCGAAGTTAACATTTATTTTGCCAGTGTTTTGTTGTCAGTCTTTAACATTAGCATTTTTTCCACTTAGAAGCAGGTATAAATAAAACCTGCAAACATTCTTTCAGTTAGAGAGACGGTGACAATAGGGGGTCCGTGAAGTGGGAGTTTAGGTCCCCCTCTACAACTTTTATATCTGATGAAATGCCGTAGAGCGTTTCTCAGAGGCGCTGTACCGCTTTAGATAGGAAATTCTCAATAAATTCAAAATTATATCGAGCCACGTCTGAAAATGAATGTACAGCATCTGCGTGACCCCCAAGGTCACGGTGTCACGGAAAACACATTTTCTGATAAGTCAACCCCCTTGCATATACTTTTCCGAGCGTGTCAAAAAAAAAATGAATATTAAAAAAATAAGAAAAAAAGCGAATTTGAAACTTTCTAGAATGGAACATTATACAGTGAGTCCCAGAAGAAATGTCTAAATTCATTTAAAATTCAGCGGTAAGTTTTTTCAAAAAACGCTCGTACCCGTCGATTTTGATTTTTTAATATTTTTTTTTGTGGTAATTTCATGTATACAGGGTAGCTCAAAAATAAGTTACGACCATCAACTTCATTTTTTCAAATGAAAACATATATTTTTTATTTCATTTTTGAATTTTGCATTGAATTCTAAGCATGTTTCATGTACCATGTCCTATACATAAACTCAACAGTTATTGAAAAAATTAGGATTGAACATATCTATAAGTAAGACCTGTTTATTAAAAAAAAAACACAACAAAATCAAATTAAATGGTTGGAAACGTGCAAAGAGAGTTTATTGATCGTCTTGGATATTGCCAAGCCGTAAATGGCGCACATTTTCAACATTTAATTTGATTTTGTTGTGTTTTTTTTTAATAAACAGGTCTACTTATAGATATGTTCAATCCTAATTTTTTCAATAACTGTTGAGTTTATGTATAGGACATGGTACATGAAACATGCTTAGAATTCAATGCAAAATTCAAAAATGAAATAAAAAATATATGTTTTCATTTGAAAAAATGAAGTTGATGGTCGTAACTTATTTTTGAGCTACCCTGTATACATGAAATTACCACAAAAAAAAACAAATTAAAAAATCAAAATCGACGGGTACGAGCGTTTTTTGAAAAAACTTACCGCTGAATTTTAAATGAATTTAGACATTTCTTCTGGGACTCACTGTATGTTAAAGATTATGTGAAAAAATTTTTGTCGTTCCAGGTCTCGCCATTTCATTATTGGAATTTTCTTAAAATCTCCTCGGAGGAAATTCGGGAAACGATCGTGACACGTCAGAAAATTGCCACACTACATTTCTTAACACCCAAATATTGTGGAAAAAAAATTTCAGAAGAATCGCACCTAGCTAGGCCGAATTCTGACAATATTACGCAGAGATACCGGAAGGCAGCTATCGTTCAGTTGCATGACGGGAAAAATGATTCGCAATATTCTTTTCATCACAAAATTGTTTATCATAGATAGTAGATAATACAATACATAGAATATATATAATATTAGTCATCTCCATACAAATCGATTAAGCCCACTTGGACCCATGTCACTTGAGACTTTATATATAATTTTTAAATTAATTTTTTTTGACACGCTCGAAAAAGTATACAACGTGTCCAAGATAAGAAGGGCCAGTACAGGGATCTCGGAAACCGTAAGAGATACGAAGTCGGTTAAATGGAGGTAAAGTTGCGCATTTACGTGCCTAATAATATGCCGTTTAGAAAGTTTTAAAATTCCGAGTAGTTCCGGAGATATCTGGAAAAAACCGAAATTCTGAAAAATCGTTTTATTTTTTTGCTGGGTTCTTTTGAGATCGAATTCTAAAGTAAATTGCACTTTTGCATTGCCACTTTTTCCGCTCTATCTAACAGCGTTAATTGTTTTATAATCCGACGAGTCGTCTTTGAAGGGCCATTATCAACTTTCTTTTTAAATACGGTCCTGTTTTTCTGGACTTATCTTGGACACGTTGTATGCAAGGGTTGACTTGTCAGAAATGTGTTTCCCGTGACTTGGGGCCACGCAGATGCTGTAAATTCATTTTCAGACATGGCTCGATATAATTTCGAATTTATTGAAAAGTTCCTATCTAAAGCGGTACAGCGCCTTTCAGCAACGCTCTACGGCATTTCATCAGATATAAAAGATGTAGAGGGGGACCTAAACTCCACGAAAACCCAAATTACTGATATTTCACGTCACGGACCCCCTATCGTCACCGTCTCTCTAGCTATTTGTCATACAGAGCCATATGAATTTTTCTTCATAAAAAATGACTTATAGAAAGAACAAGAAACAAATCAATTCTTATTTAGGTAAACTCAAAATATCATTCATTAAATTGTTCCCATTCACTACTCTATCACTTAAAATACATATCCTAGCACCGGTAAGGGTCTCCAATAAGTTACACGCAGCAATTTCACCATAAGTAACACCCCCAACAACATATATCAAAATAGTCCTACACAACAAGGGAAATCCTTTGTCATTCCTTACAGTAACCATCCCGAAATTTTCTAATTTTCCTTTAATTTCTTCTAAAGGAACAGAGTTTAACACTAACCCGGCGATTTGTGTGATAAGAGGAATGTAGGCACCGCCGAATACGTAACTGGCACAAGTAGGATGCTTCAGATTGACATTGTCCGGATCTGCGGGGACTTGTCGCAAAGTTTTTGCATTCGTGTAAAAGTTATTTGAAGTAAATATGGGTATTTTCAAATTTTTTTGACCTGGTACGTTAACGGATGATTTCTCTGCAAAATCTTCTATAAACCCTGTCGTTATAAGATTGTGAAAAGCATATCCGTATTTAAATCCAAACTGGTGCAGATATTTACGCCAGAATGATCTTACTTTACTGTCCGAGATCTTCTGGGTAATTGCAATAAGACAAAACAATCTTAGGGATAACAACATATCGTTTTCGGTGGTTAGAACCTCTTCTAAATAGCTGAAATTTGCTGATTTGTTGGTATTTTTAATCATATCAATTTCCACTTGTTTCTGACTTTCATACCTGTGTCCCAAAACATTTATAATACTCTCTGCTGCTAGCAGATGATTTGTGATGAATATTTTTCTTGATTTGGTCGCTTGCAGTTGAGTTTGCACATAACGCTTGATCTCATCCAAGGCCATCTCTTTGGAACTCATTTTTTCACTTTTCAGCTGCTTGGTTAAACTGCTGAGGACAGATGTCACTTCAGTAAAATACCGATTTTTAATATCTGCATAAACTGTGTCTTTGTTACTATTTAGAACAATGTTGACAGGTTGTTTTTTCCTTACTGGGTTCGATTTATCATCTAATAATATTTCCTCTGTGTCTCCCTCACCTTGTGATTTATTTCCACTATCACATATACCAGCATTAACTGAATAGACTTCACTTAAAAGGCCCGAGTACACTCCCGGAGTTAGTAAAGCGCTCACATAGTCAATGCTTCTGTCTATAATTATTAGAGCACCAAAATCAGAGTCTAACCTGTCTGTATCACCTTTGTCTTCACATAGTTCGTCATACTGCTTCAGTAAACTGTTGGAATGTTGCCCCACTGTTAAAATAACCCTTGGTTTACCTAACACAAAGAAAAAATTATTATAAAATAGTTGTGTATCATACAAAGTAACATTCTCACCTGTAACAAAGCACAGCTGCCACAAACTTTTGGACAAAACAGGCAGTAATGCATAGTTTTCATAAACGAACAGTGTATTGTACAATAAAGGTATTTCCAGGCTTAAAATCCCTGTGTCCAAATATATAGGCATCCACTGGAACGAGTGCAGCTTGGCAACGCTTTCCAGAAGCCCATGTTGCTCTAGCTCTTGTTCAAAAATAAACAGGTGTCGTGGAATAACTATAATATGATACTTGTTGCTTGGTGGGTTTTCAATGTCAACTTGTGCTCTTATTTGGTCGACTACTAGGTTAAATGTTTTAAGTTCGGGGGGTATCATATAAAAAACTGGGTAGTCTCCGGGATTTGGTGCGACTGGTTCTAGTTTAAATATCTTTTCAATGCCTGTTGCTCTGAAATATAATATTGGGGTTAATTATACAAATATTTTAACTGTAACCTAATAATAGGCTTACTTACTTCAGCCATTGTACCCCACAGACCCTTTCGAGGGGCTTGATAAGGCTAGGCTCGATAATTAGAAATTTTCTATTTGGATTTACATAGAATATTTTTGATAGTTGGGCTTTGGAGATCTCTTGCAATGAAGAAAGCTTTTTTAAAACGTCCATAGTTATTTCTGTTGTGCTTTCATTACTTGAAAAGCCCAAAACTATGGAAAAACCTCAGAAATATAAAACTTGTTTACATTTTATAAACTTTTATAGGTTATGACCTTTATAAAATAAATAAAATGACCTAGTAGTCTAGTTTTCTTTTCTGTGACCTACGTTACAATTATTGCGCTTCTTAAGCTGGGTTCGGATTGCTCACTCCGCACACTCCGTACGCACTCCGACCGTTCAGGTATGGCTTTTTGGCGTAAGCAGAGTGACTCTCCTTGCGTTCGGGTTACACGGAGTAGAGTTAATGGAGCTCACTCCAAGAGTTCCACCTCGATTTGTGAAAACTAGGAGTTTGCAATAGTGATGTAAGAATTCGAATTAAAATAATCGTTGAATCCGAGTATTGAGATATTCGGATGCATCCGAGTATCTAAATGGAATGCGAATTCGATATCGGAATCGGATTAATCTGAGAATGAACGACCGACCAACATCGGTGCCGACATCGCATTCTACTCATTCGAGTCGAAACCACATGTCGAAACACGATTACGGATAGGTCCCGCGGCAACCGATGCTAGAGAGTGAGAGAGACGGGCTATAATATATAAGGTTAAGAGGTACGGGTTTGTTCGCAAAAACGTTATGCAGCCTTCATACGTTCAAAAAAATATTGACGATATTTTTAAACGTGCGAGGGTTGCTTAACGCTCATACACATACACTCTCCAAGACGGCCAAATCAAAACTAATTCATTCTCTTGGGGTTAATTGCATTGGCATCTAATTCGGCGTCTGGTCGGGATTCGAAATAATTTCGAATTCGCTCGGCTAACCGAAGGCGTCGTCGAATCGGAATCAAAGATCGGAATCGGAATCGGAATAGCGATGCTTCGGTTATATAAATTCATTCGAATGATTAATCCGAGTATAATGATATGTGGTATAATGTCATTCGATGCGGCATTCGAACTCGGCCGCCTGCCTCGAATCGGAATAAATGCTTCGATGTTCGCCCGGTAAGTCGTAAAAATAAATTTCTCATGTGTCATGATCAACTTTGCTTATATATTTTTTTCTCTAATCCTTTAAATAAAGTGGTGGGGGTAACGCAAACATTGATTTGGAAAAAATTCAATATCTCAGGAACGCCTGATCGAAAAATATTAAAATGTCCATGTTATTTTTATTGTAGTCGCTAGATGGAGGTTTTTATAGATGTAAGTAACACAGTTTCTTTCGAAAAACTTAAATGCGCCGACATTGTTTGTTGCCGGACTGTGAATTCGAATTCGGATGATTAATCCGAGTATCTTGTTCATCCGATTCCGTATGATCCGGTTATCTAAATCATCCGAGTATTTACAACACTAGTTTGCAACTGTCAATTGTCAAGTTGACGTTTGGATTTAAATGTTTGATTTTGTTTTTTAACAAATTGTTTAAATAAATTTCGGAAAAATGGAAATAAACAAAACTACATATGATATTGTTACCGATAAAAATAACAAATGTGTTATAATACACGATTTGTTATTGCTTTGTAATAAACACGGAAAGTATTTATCTTTGTAAGAAGCAAATAATTCAAGAAATTTAAAACACGTAAATAAAACGGTACTTTATGTTTAAAAATAACGCAAAAAATATCTTTTCTCCAGGCAAAAACGGAAAAAATGAGGAAATCAGAACGGCTGACTTTGTTTTGATTCAAATCAAACGTTCCGGGGTCGTTCAGGTATGCAATTTACGCTCTTCTCACTCCAAGGTCACGTGACAAAAAAAATCTGTTCTAACTCCACTCCAATTCTGTGTTGATTAGCCGAACCCAGCTTTTATATTCATATCCTACGTAATAAAATTCTTAGGGTTTACCTGTTAATATGCATTAATAATTTTTACAAATTTGTAGCATTTTAATAGGTCTTTTAACTAATAATTTAAAAAAAAAACGCTAGAATTCCTTTTTCCACTGAGGACAATCTGGGAGCACAAAATTACAATATAAATTATAGGTTAGGTCTTTGCACAAAAAGTTTGAACTTTGGCAAGCGTGACATTTCAGTGCATTTGAAATGCTCTTGTAGACCAAAAAAATCGGAAAATCCGCAATGAGTTTCCTTAAACTTGCCCGAAACCCAAGAGTAACCAACGCCACCAGAATCTTGGTTCGATTTTCCAGCGAGTGGAGAAATAACTTGGTAACTGTAACCTCAAAAACTAGAAATTTAGAAAAAACGTACGTTTCACAGTTAAATCGGGTGAAAGGCCTGGTTTTTGGATCCCCAAGGAGTGGACTTTTAAAAAGAGTTATATCGCAGAGCCGGTCACTTACGTCGATTCGATATTTTGCCACTAAAAGTGATGGAACCGATGATGGACCTCCGGAAGAAGAACCTTACAATCCTCAGTTACCAGCCACTGTAGCTGTACCAGAGGTATAGTTTTAGATAAATATATTATTCAAATAACTATCATTATTCTAACTTTATTTATTTTATTTAAGCAGTTCTATTCGAAAATTCAGAACTTTGATATAACCAGTTTCCTCTTCTTATATCACTAGATATCATGCAATTTTAGGTATGGCCTCATCTGCCGGTAATTGCTATAAGCCGCAACATAGTGTTCCCCCGCTTCATAAAGCTAATAGAGCTCACAAACCCCCAACTAATCGAGCTGATTAGAAGAAAAGTGAAATTGAACCAACCGTATTGTGGAATTTTTCTAAAGAAAAATGAAGAGAATGAGTCTGAGGTTGGTAATAATTGTTGTAGTTATTTTAGAGGCTAAATTTTTGCAGTTTACTTAGCACAAATATATTAGTTTCATACCATTCTTTTACTAGGTTGTTAATAAAACGGATGATGTATATAATGTAGGGGTTTTCGCCCAAATACATGAAATGCAAGATTTGGGGGACCGATTGAGGCTGGTCGTGATGGCACATAGAAGAATTAAGATCACAGGACAAATTTTTGACAATGTGGAAGAAGAACCAAAAGGTACGGTTTAACTCTAATGTTTCCATACAAAGTGGCATTTTAATTGACAGGGATAGGTGCAGTTTAGTTTCTATTTAACTTCTCTGGTCATTCTTAAAGGTTTTTATGTCCCAACCAAAGTGTCGCTACTTTTCTGCCCGTAGAAACAGTTGGCACGCCAATGAAAATTCATTTCCCCGCTTTCAACACTACCGTTAACGTCCCAAAAATTTCAGAAGAGTCTGACATCAGAGGACGTAGGAAAGCCCGAACCACCCGACTAAAAAAATCGTACCCCGAAATAAAAAACGTCGCAGAAAAGCCGCAAACGCAAAAAGCGGCTCAGGAAGATGCTGCAGCGTCTACAGAGGCACCTAAAGATAAAGGAGCCGAGCCTCTTTTAATGGCAGAAGTAGAGAATGTCGTTCACAATAAGTTTAGGCAGACTGAGGAAGTTAAAGCACTTACTCAAGAAGTTATTAAGACCATAAGGGATATTATAAGTTTAAATCCTTTGTATAGGTAAGAGTTTTTAAGATTTTCGTCACTGTTTTCGGCAAGTTTAGAATTTTTTTAATTTTAGGGATAGTTTGCAACAAATGATGCATCAGGGGCAAAGAGTTGTCGACAACCCTGTATACCTTTCCGATCTCGGCGCGGCCTTGACCGCAGCCGAAAGTAAGGAGCTCCAGGAAGTCTTGGAAGAAATGGACGTAAGCGAAAAAAACATTACGACGTTCCTCACGCAGCCGTTTTAAAAATTATTCTTGTAGATTCCGAAAAGACTGATGCTGTCACTCTCGCTCCTCAAAAAAGAATACGAATTGTCGAAACTGCAACAGAAAATCGGCAGGGAAGTGGAGGAAAAAGTGAAGCAGCATCACAGGAAGTACATCCTCCAGGAGCAGCTCAAGGTGATAAAGAAAGAGTTAGGTTTGGAGAAGGAAGACAAGGATGCCATCGGCGATAAGTTCAGGGAGAGAATCAAGGACAAGGTGTTGCCTCAGGCCGTGAGCGCCGTGATCGACGAGGAGCTAAACAAGTTGAATTTTTTGGAAAGTCACAGTTCGGAGTTCAAGTATGTCGCTTTCGATACCTTTTTTGCGCATCCGCATAACTCGACTATTTTCAGTGTAACCCGCAACTACCTGGATTGGCTGACTTCTCTCCCGTGGGGCGTGCAGAGCGAGGAAAATCTGAACATACAAAGGGCCTCCGAAATCCTGGATCAAGATCACTACGGGATGGACGACATCAAACGGAGGATTTTGGAATTCATCGCGGTCAGTCAGCTGAAGGGGAGCACCCAGGGGAAGATTCTATGTTTCCATGGACCGCCTGGCGTGGGAAAGACCAGTATAGGTAATTTACTTCATTACCTATGAGTGGACCTGTAAAATATAAGAATAAAATTTATTTTTCAGCCAGATCGATTGCGAGAGCTTTAAATAGGGAATACTTCCGATTTTCCGTCGGTGGTATGACGGACGTCGCTGAAATCAAAGGCCATAGGCGTACGTACGTGGGGGCCATGCCCGGCAAGGTGATACAGTGCCTTAAGAAAACTAGAACGGAAAATCCGCTCGTTTTAATAGACGAGGTGGATAAAATCGGAAAGTACGTTAAGGCCTGTTTACAATGGTCCTGGATGAAAATAATATACTTTTTTGCTTTTCAGAGGGTATTCAGGTGACCCGAGTTCCGCCTTGTTAGAACTTTTGGATCCGGAGCAAAACGCCAACTTTTTAGACCACTATTTAGATGTACCGGTTGATCTGTCGAAAGTTTTGTTCATTTGTACGGCCAATATAGTTGATACTATTCCGGAACCTTTACGGTAAGTTTATTTTGTTGCCTTTTGCTGGTTTTATGTTTTATCTGGTGTTTTCCTGTTTTAGGTTTTTATTCGATTTCATGCTTTTCTGTACGGTTTTATGTTTTTTCCTATCCCATTGTCCGACTTTCCCCTGGATAACTCCTAGAATTATCTTTTAATTCCTAAATTATCCTAGGGAGAGACATACAAAACATCATTTAATTCCGTTTTTGATGGATTTTAATTTTGATACGGAACAAATGGGATCACCGCGAGCGAATCGGCGGGTACAAATATTTTTCTCGTAATTGTACACTCATTTTACATTGGCATGGGAAATTTGAGCCATATCGGTTGAATAATTTAGGAACTATCCTAGGGAGAGACATACAAAACATCATTTAATTCCGTTTTTGATGGATTTTAATTTTGATACGGAACAAATGGGATCACCGCGAGCGAATCGGCGGGTACAAATATTTTTCTCGTAATTGTACACTCATTTTACATTGGCATGGGAAATTTGAGCCATATCGGTTGAATAATTTAGGAACTATCCTAGGGAGAGACATACAAAACATCATTTAATTCCGTTTTTGATGGATTTTAATTTTGATACGGAACAAATGGGATCACCGCGAGCGAATCGGCGGGTACAAATATTTTTCTCGTAATTGTACACTCATTTTACATTGGCATGGGAAATTTGAGCCATATCGGTTGAATAATTTAGGAACTATCCTAGGGAGAGACATACAAAACATCATTTAATTCCGTTTTTGATGGATTTTAATTTTGATACGGAACAAATGGGATCACCGCGAGCGAATCGGCGGGTACAAATATTTTTCTCGTAATTGTACACTCATTTTACATAGACATGGCAAATTTCAGCCATATCGGTCGAATAATTTAGGAACTATCCTAGGGAGAGACCTACAAAACATCATTTAATTCCGTTTTTGAAGGATTTTAATTTTGATACGGAACAAATGGGATCACCGCGAGCGAATCGGCGGGTACAAATATTTTTCTCGTAATTGTACACTCATTTTACATTGGCATGGGAAATTTGAGCCATATCGGTTGAATAATTTAGGAACTATCCTAGGGAGAGACATACAAAACATCATTTAATTCCGTTTTTGATGGATTTTAATTTTGATACGGAACAAATGGGATCACCGCGAGCGAATCGGCGGGTACAAATATTTTTCTCGTAATTGTACACTCATTTTACATTGGCATGGGAAATTTGAGCCATATCGGTTGAATAATTTAGGAACTATCCTAGGGAGAGACATACAAAACATCATTTAATTCCGTTTTTGATGGATTTTAATTTTGATACGGAACAAATGGGATCACCGCGAGCGAATCGGCGGGTACAAATATTTTTCTCGTAATTGTACACTCATTTTACATAGACATGGCAAATTTCAGCCATATCGGTCGAATAATTTAGGAACTATCCTAGGGAGAGACCTACAAAACATCATTTAATTCCGTTTTTGAAGGATTTTAATTTTGATACGGAACAAATGGGATCACCGCGAGCGAATCGGCGGGTACAAATATTTTTCTCGTAATTGTACACTCATTTTACATAGACGTGGTATATTTGAGCCATATCGGTTGAATAATTTAGGAACTATCCTAGGGAGAGACCTACAAAACATCATTTAATTCCGTTTTTGAAGGATTTTAATTTTGATACGGAACAAATGGGATCACCGCGAGCGAATCGGCGGGTACAAATATTTTTCTCGTAATTGTACACTCATTTTACATAGACGTGGTATATTTGAGCCATATCGGTTGAATAATTTAGGAACTATCCTAGGGAGAGACCTACAAAACATCATTTAATTCCGTTTTTGAAGGATTTTAATTTTGATACGGAACAAATGGGATCACCGCGAGCGAATCGGCGGGTACAAATATTTTTCTCGTAATTGTACACTCATTTTACATAGACATGGCAAATTTGAGCCATATCGGTTGAATAATTTAGGAACTATTCTAGGGAGAGACATACAAAACATCATTTAATTCCGTTTTTGATGGATTTTAATGTTGATACGGAACAAATGGGATCACCGCGAGCGAATCGGCGGGTACAAATATTTTTCTCGTAATTGTACACTCATTTTACATTGGCATGGGAAATTTGAGCCATATCGGTTGAATAATTTAGGAACTATTCTAGGGAGAGACATACAAAACATCATTTAATTCCGTTTTTGATGGATTTTAATTTTGATACGGAACAAATGGGATCACCGCGAGCGAATCGGCGGGTACAAATATTTTTCTCGTAATTGTACACTCATTTTACATAGACATGGTAAATTTGAGCCATATCGGTTGAATAATTTAGGAACTATCCTAGGGAGAGACATACAAAACATCATTTAATTCCGTTTTTGATGGATTTTAATTTTGATACGGAACAAATGGGATCACCGCGAGCGAATCGGCGGGTACAAATATTTTTCTCGTAATTGTACACTCATTTTACATTGGCATGGGAAATTTGAGCCATATCGGTTGAATAATTTAGGAACTATCCTAGGGAGAGACATACAAAACATCATTTAATTCCGTTTTTGATGGATTTTAATTTTGATACGGAACAAATGGGATCACCGCGAGCGAATCGGCGGGTACAAATATTTTTCTCGTAATTGTACACTCATTTTACATAGACATGGCAAATTTCAGCCATATCGGTCGAATAATTTAGGAACTATCCTAGGGAGAGACCTACAAAACATTATTTAATTCCGTTTTTGAAGGATTTTAATTTTGATACGGAACAAATGGGATCACCGCGAGCGAATCGGCGGGTACAAATATTTTTCTCGTAATTGTACACTCATTTTACATAGACGTGGTATATTTGAGCCATATCGGTCGAATAATTTAGGAACTATCCTAGGGAGAGACCTACAAAACATCATTTAATTCCGTTTTTGAAGGATTTTAATTTTGATACGGAACAAATGGGATCACCGCGAGCGAATCGGCGGGTACAAATATTTTTCTCGTAATTGTACACTCATTTTACATAGACGTGGTATATTTGAGCCATATCGGTTGAATAATTTAGGAACTATCCTAGGGAGAGACCTACAAAACATCATTTAATTCCGTTTTTGAAGGATTTTAATTTTGATACGGAACAAATGGGATCACCGCGAGCGAATCGGCGGGTACAAATATTTTTCTCGTAATTGTACACTCATTTTACATAGACATGGCAAATTTGAGCCATATCGGTCGAATAATTTAGGAACTATTCTAGGGAGAGACCTACAAAACATCATTTAATTCCGTTTTTGAAGGATTTTAATTTTGATACGGAACAAATGGGATCACCGCGAGCGAATCGGCGGGTACAAATATTTTTCTCGTAATTGTACACTCATTTTACATAGACGTGGTATATTTGAGCCATATCGGTCGAATAATTTAGGAACTATCCTAGGGAGAGACCTACAAAACATCATTTAATTCCGTTTTTGAAGGATTTTAATTTTGATACGGAACAAATGGGATCACCGCGAGCGAATCGGCGGGTACAAATATTTTTCTCGTAATTGTACACTCATTTTACATAGACGTGGTATATTTGAGCCATATCGGTTGAATAATTTAGGAACTATCCTAGGGAGAGACCTACAAAACATCATTTAATTCCGTTTTTGAAGGATTTTAATTTTGATACGGAACAAATGGGATCACCGCGAGCGAATCGGCGGGTACAAATATTTTTCTCGTAATTGTACACTCATTTTACATAGACATGGCAAATTTGAGCCATATCGGTCGAATAATTTAGGAACTATTCTAGGGAGAGACCTACAAAACATCATTTAATTCCGTTTTTGAAGGATTTTAATTTTGATACGGAACAAATGGGATCACCGCGAGCGAATCGGCGGGTACAAATATTTTTCTCGTAATTGTACACTCATTTTACATAGACGTGGTATATTTGAGCCATATCGGTCGAATAATTTAGGAACTATCCTAGGGAGAGACCTACAAAACATCATTTAATTCCGTTTTTGAAGGATTTTAATTTTGATACGGAACAAATGGGATCACCGCGAGCGAATCGGCGGGTACAAATATTTTTCTCGTAATTGTACACTCATTTTACATAGACGTGGTATATTTGAGCCATATCGGTTGAATAATTTAGGAACTATCCTAGGGAGAGACCTACAAAACATCATTTAATTCCGTTTTTGAAGGATTTTAATTTTGATACGGAACAAATGGGATCACCGCGAGCGAATCGGCGGGTACAAATATTTTTCTCGTAATTGTACACTCATTTTACATAGACATGGCAAATTTGAGCCATATCGGTCGAATAATTTAGGAACTATTCTAGGGAGAGACCTACAAAACATCATTTAATTCCGTTTTTGAAGGATTTTAATTTTGATACGGAACAAATGGGATCACCGCGAGCGAATCGGCGGGTACAAATATTTTTCTCGTAATTGTACACTCATTTTACATAGACATGGCAAATTTCAGCCATATCGGTCGAATAATTTAGGAACTATCCTAGGGAGAGACCTACAAAACATCATTTAATTCCGTTTTTGAAGGATTTTAATTTTGATACGGAACAAATGGGATCACCGCGAGCGAATCGGCGGGTACAAATATTTTTCTCGTAATTGTACACTCATTTTACATAGACGTGGTATATTTGAGCCATATCGGTTGAATAATTTAGGAACTATCCTAGGGAGAGACCTACAAAACATCATTTAATTCCGTTTTTGAAGGATTTTAATTTTGATACGGAACAAATGGGATCACCGCGAGCGAATCGGCGGGTACAAATATTTTTCTCGTAATTGTACACTCATTTTACATAGACATGGCAAATTTGAGCCATATCGGTCGAATAATTTAGGAACTATCCTAGGGAGAGACATACAAAACATCATTTAATTCCGTTTTTGATGGATTTTAATTTTGATACGGAACAAATGGGATCACCGCGAGCGAATCGGCGGGTACAAATATTTTTCTCGTAATTGTACACTCATTTTACATAGACATGGCAAATTTGAGCCATATCGGTCGAATAATTTAGGAACTATCCTAGGGAGAGACATACGAAACATCATTAAATTCCGTTTTTGATGGATTTTAATTTTGATACGGATAGGATAATTCCTAAAATACTTAACCGATTTGGCTCAAATTTGCCATGTCTATGTAAAATGAGTGTACAATTACGAGAAAAATATTTGTACCCGCCGATTCGCTCGCGATGATGCCATTTGTTCCATATCAAAATTAAAATCCATCAAAAACGGAATTAAATGATGTTTTGTATGTCTCTCCCTAGGATAGTTCCTAAATTATTCAACCGATTTGTCTCAAATTTGCCATGCCTATGTAAAATGAATGTACAATTACGAGAAAAACATTCGTACCCGCCGATTCGCTCGCGGTGATTCCATTTGTTCCGTATCAAACTTAGAATGCATGAAAAAGTGAATTTAAAGATTTTTTTGGACGATTCTCCCCAGGATAACTCCTAGAATTATCGTTTAATTCCTAAATTATCCTGGGGGGGGGGGGACGTACAAAACACCTTTTAATTCACTTTGATCCCGTTTTATGTTTTTCTGTTTGGTTTTATGTTCCTTTCCGTTTTTCTCCGATTCTCAAAACCATGTAACAAATAATGTATATTGTCAAGAAAATTCCCAAAAAATTTTTTCAGAGATCGTATGGAGATGATAGATATGTCCGGATACGTGGCCGAAGAAAAACTGGCAATAGCCACGCAGTATTTATTGCCGCAGGCTATGCGAGACAGCGGCCTAAAGGACGACCAGATAAAAGTGCAAGACGAGGCCCTGAAAATACTGATCAAGAGCTATTGTAGGGAAAGCGGGGTTAGGAATTTGCAGAAACATATAGAAAAGGTACGTGTATAGGCAATGTTCATATCCGCGACTCAATTTGCATTAACTTGGACTATAATAAACGCACAGCGGCAACGTTGACGGTGTCGGTAACAAGGCGCAAGTGTCAAATTTAGTTCGAAAACCGGCCACAGCAGTACGGCGCGTGCGCTAACTGTAAGGGGAAGAAGAGGGAGTGTCCTGAAGAAACTTGGAACTAATTTGTAACGCCTTAATCCCTTATTTAATTAACAGGAGCTTTTAAAATGGTACAAATTTACGATTTAATATTTATAATTCTTCTATAGGTTGTCAGGAAGGTCGCGTACAAGGTAGTCAAGGACGAGACACAATTTATCCAGGTGGGATCGACGAATCTGCAAGATTTCGTCGGGAAACCCATGTTTACGCACGACAGGATGTACCCGACCACGCCACCTGGTGTCGTGATGGGGCTGGCCTGGACGGCCATGGGTAAGTTCTCCGACAAACCCTAAATCTTCTAATAGTCGAAGGTTCTAGTGAACATAACCGGCGATTAACTATGCCGCCAAGTACCGGCCTTTATACTTGGGTCCTCCAAAAGTACCGCATAAAATTCATAAAGGGATTTTAATGGGGGAATTTTGGAAGGCCCTGTATATACTTTATTAAATATATATATATAGGGGGTTCGACTTTATATATCGAGACGACGACGCGGAGGGCGCACTCGCCAGACAAGGACGCCGAGGGCAGTTTGGAACTGACGGGTCACCTGGGGGACGTGATGAAAGAATCTGCCAAAATCGCACTGACGGTGGCGAGGAATTACCTGCTGAGGACCGATCCGGAGAATAAATTTTTATCGACCGGGTATGCGATTTTTTTTTTTTTTTATACACTCGCCGACGATAAATTCCGGACTTTATAGTGCTGTAACTTTTTTAATTATTGTCCGATCTTGGTGAAATTTTAGCAAAGTGTACAGTTGTATCTTGGGATGATGTCCTGAATTTTAGTTTGCGAAAAATACCGATGTCTTGATCATTATACAGGCGGGAACGAAAGTTACTTTTTTTGTCCCTAACTTCTTAACGTTCTGTGGAAAAATTGAGCGGTAGATTTTAGCTTTGTTACGTCTTGTTTTGTCGCATGGTACACGCTACACTTTCCCGAAAAATTTCATCGAGATCGGACGACGATTTAAAAAGTTACAGGACTAACAGTATCTTCGAACAAACCCGAGCGCTTCGGCTCGAGGGTTTTTAAATTATTTCGTTTCTACGCGCGGACGTTATTCGTATATATTTTCTTAGCCATCTTCATCTGCACGTGCCCGAAGGCGCCACGCCCAAAGACGGCCCCAGTGCCGGATGTACGATAGTGACGGCTATGCTGTCGTTGGCGAAGAACAAGCCGATCAGACAAGATCTGGCCATGACGGGGGAGATATCGCTGATGGGGAAGATACTGCCGGTCGGGGGGATCAAGGAGAAGACCATAGCGGTGAGTTACACTCCCTTTTACGTACCTATACAGGGTGTTCTTTAGTCACCTGCTAATATGTCATATTGTGATTCCTTAGGTCATTTTGTGAGGATAAGTTCATTGCTACAGGATGTTGGATTTTTTTTTTCAGTTATTTTTTAATATCTCCGAAAGTACTTTAGATATTATTTCCAAATTTGGTATGCGCTAATGGGATATAAAGCCACATATTATTTTATGAACAGATATTCTATGGACTCACCAGTGGCGTCCCTGCAAGCATGTCCACTGATATTTGTTACGATAAAAGTGGTACGCCACTGACATTTTTTCATGCGGATATTTTTCCTGATTATACTGCTCAATTCTACATGAAAACGATATCTTGCGTTTTTTTCGGCAGATGCACCGTTCCTGATTAATACAATTAAATGGAAATTGAAACTCGATATTAAATTTATCATCAAATTTAATAATAATCGGTTTCATTTTAAATTTATTTGATTTAATAAAGAACGGGCGCGTCTGATGAGAAAAGCGCAAGATACTGTTTTCGTGTAGAATTGACCGGGCCAATCAGAAAAAATATCCACATGGGAAAATGTCAGTGGCGTGCCATTTTTTTTGTAAAAAATATCGGAGCGCAGGTTTACAGGGACGCCACTGGTTGATAGATATAATTACTTCTCTAACTAAAATATGCGTTTTTATATCGTATTAACGCATACCAAAATTGAAAACAATATCTCGAGCACGTTCGGAGATAAACTCCTGGACAAAATTAACGCAACATCATAAATTTGCCATATTTTTTTTCTGAATTTATGATCCGATTTGAATGTTTTTTTTTTGCATTGTAGATTGGTTCGTTGACAATGTCATAGTTTTCGCTGTTTATGATAGAAATTTAATTTTCGATTTATACTGGGTGTACTAAAAATGCTATGTTTTTTTCCGAATATTCGCATCACCCTGTGGAGTATATTAGCAACCGAGACATATTACAGTTGACAGTAAACGGTAGGTCCATCTTTCCCCAACATTTTCTTTTTTGGTTTACTTCATTATCTCTGTTATTAAAGGAGATACGCCGTTTTATAGCGTAACATGTTTTTATAGACTTTAATATTCAACACATTCATTGTTAAATGTTTTCAAGTAGGTTTCAAGATTAAAATACTCGTCGGGCAACTGGGCATACGAAACGAACGTTTAATAAGCAGTTTCCGAACAGTTTTTATCGGTATGGCGAATTTTATTTGACCTTTGCAACTTTAAAACACAACATCTGCTGACACATCGCTTGCAATGTCAGAAAAAGTCCATAGTCTACTTGAAAACATTTAACAATGAATGTGTTGAATATTAAAGTTTATAAAAACATGTTACGCTATAAAACAGTGTATCTCCTTTAATAACAGAGATAATGAAGTAAACCAAAAAAGAAAATGTTGGGGAAAGATGGACCTACCGTTTAATGTTAACTGCAATATGTTTCGGTCGCTAATATACTTAACAGGGTGATGCGAATTTTCGGAAAAAAACATAGCATTTTTAGTACACCCAGTATAAATCGAAAATTAAATTTTTATCATAAACAGCGAAAACTATGACATTGTCAAGAACCAACGTACAATGCAAAAAAAATCATTCAAATCGGATCATAAATTCAGAACAAAGATATGGCAAATTTATGATGTTGCGTTAATTTTGTCCAGGAGTTTATTTTGAAAAAGGGTATCATTTAACTGGTTAGCAAAATATTCTTATTTTTGCGAACAGAAAAATGTAATCGGTCAGCCAAAATGGCTAGTTGGTCAGCAACTTATGGACAGCAAACATTTCTGAATCGTGACTGTGCCCTGGGACCTCTGAAGTAAACTGCTTCTCGACATGTTTTCTTCTACTGACCAATTGTAAAATCTTGCTGACCAAGTAATCATTTCGCAGCTCGACTGTTAATAACGGCAAACCATTTAATTACTTCTCTTAAAAAAATAACGATTTAAACAAAATTCAACAGCCTGTAACGAGACATTTACGGACATACGAACTCTTCTTGCATAACATAACCGGAGGGAAAAGCACGCAGAAATATTAACAGATCATTAACACACCCCGTATATCGTATTTATAATAAATAATTCAATGTTATTTCTCTCCAGGCTAAAAGATCAGGAGTAAAATGCATAATCCTGCCGGAAGAAAATAAAAAGGATTTCAACGATCTCCCGGCCTTTATAACCGAAGGTCTCGAAGTGCATTTCGTCAGTCACATAGACGAAGTCTATCAAATAGCTTTCCAAGACCAGTTATAAGTACTGTATATATATATAAAAAAAAGACGAACTAAATTTAATATAGAAATAAATACTGTCTCAGACAGTTTACTTTCATTTAAAATGTGTCCCATCTTCATTTCGAGGCGACAAGTAATATATCCTCTGCGCGACGTTACCGCCAGCAGTTCTACCGAACCCATACCTTAAGACTAGCCCGGCGGTTGGCTGTCGTATACTTTACAGTCTGTCAGATACAGTTCGACAAGCAAGTCTATAGCTACGCGGTATCGGTAAGGGGGAAGCAATATCTTTTAAAACATGGCCGAGTCATAGGCGTGCTATTATTATCTTAATAATGTACTAATATATATTTTTTCATAGCGTGAATATATTTGTATCACCAGTGCAATATATTAGGCCTTTCCACAGGGCCAACACTCCATTCATAAATCTGTTGGAAACTGAGTTTGTGATTGTTTGAAATGTTATTGAAAATCAGTAATGGGTGGAAGAGTGACAAAACATGTTGGTCTCGCTAATGGCAACAATGTTGAAGTCTGGTTAAATCAAAGATCTTACAAGGTTAAATCCAATAACGTTTAAAAGGTTATGGAGCGGTCTTCATCGTTTCGGAGCGGAGCTAGTCTGGGCAAAAAGCCCAACAAGGGCGTATAATTTACTTTGAGATTCTTTACGTTTAACTATATTTTCTATTCAAAAAGTGTAGTTTCGAATATTGGATATTTATAAAAAAGATAGAAATATTGATCCAGTTTTTATATACAGTGTATCCAAGGATAGATTTAACTATTTATGCTTAGCATCAATGTTTTTGGTGTATTCATTACTGGATGATACTCTCCAGATATAAAAGTGTATATTTCTAGCCAGATTGTCATATTTATCACTAAGACATCTTGCAAAATCCCAATTAAAAATTTGTAAATTTGACAATTACAACTGGTTTAAGGTTAATCCGCAATTGCTCTTAAAATAAGTTTATTTCTAATAATTTTACTATAAACTGTGAAAAGGATGATTCTTTAAAATAATATTATTATACTTAAAGGTATCAAATAAATCGTGAAATAATCCAACTGCACTCTGGTCATCTATCTTTAGTTTATTACCTGCTCACATGCATTGGGTGTGGCCAATTAGCAAGGAGGGAGAAACGGAATGGGTGATGCAAACTCAAAATCAAATTTCTAAATATATTTACTAACCTGTGAAATTTTAATTTAACACCATTGCATCTTCTAGTGAAGTATTTTATGGCCGCACAAGACTCAACCATATTGTAAATGCAAGATTTATATTAAGAAATAAACCAACTCGACTGCTTTTTGCCCGGACTAGCACTACGGACCGGTCCATAACCTTTTAAACGTCAATGGTTAGTCAGAAATCGTATCAATACAATCATATTAAAACATAACCATACTTACCGAAGAAAAGATAAATCCTTGCTTAAATGATCCACTCTTTTACAAACTATACATGAATGCACCATCATTGTTTATAATAAAGACGATTTTTCACCAATACTCACAAAAAATAAATAAAAACAACCAAGTATATAAACACTCCCTTAAAAGCGGTTAGCAGCGAGTAGCAACAGTGTATTCTTCTTCCATTGATAAAGTTTGATCGTTTGCCGTCGAGCGTTGTATCTTTTAACTTGATGTTGTCAGAGTGCAGTCGGTTTATTTCAAACTTTTATGCATAATAATAATATTTTTTTTCTAAATCTCTCAAGGCCTATTCACAATTTATATTAAAATTATTGGGAAATAAATTTTTTTTAAAAGCAATTGCGGATTAACCTTAAACCAGTTGCAATTGTCAAATTAACAAATTTTTAATTGGGATTTTGCAGATACCTTAGCGATAAATAGGACAATCTGGCTATGCTGCAAGCATAACAGCAAGGTGGGGAGTGCACGTTTACAGTCCTTACGTCGACTTCAAATGTAAACAATTATATCTGGAGTTTGTAAGATCTTTGGGCCTTTCCATTAATATTCTTCGCTTATTTTGGCATTTTCGCCAATAAAATCCATTTGATTTCAACATGCACCTCAAAGTTTCACGGGAAAACGGAAAGTTTATGTCATTTCTCAGCTGTTGTAGCAACTTTTTTAAGGTTGGAACCACTTTCAGTTCCAAATAAAACTTTTGTATTGTTCTCTTAACACTGCCAAAGTCGAAGCCTTTTTTTGACAGGAGATGACAACAATTGATCCGGTTTCTTTTCAGTATCTTCTTTGTGAATGTTTTTTACTTCACCCACGCTTACTCGCATATACTTTGCGACCCTTTCTAGCTTTCGCTTAAGTGGCAATTTAAATGTATTAATTTGCGATTCCTCTTCACACACCCTGTACACATTGGCAATCACTTCACGGGTTTGACTATGATTGGGTTTACCAGGGTATATTCATTCATTATCACAGTTTTAAAACAAACCCTATCACTACGCAACTGGATGAAGCATATTGGACATCGCCGAACAAGCACGCTGGCACAATAGGCGTGTCACCAGGCGCATGTCGTCATCCTCTGTCTGGAATATAACCTATCAAATTAGCTCTAGCCACCGGTTACCCATGGTTACCGTTGATATTGAACCATGTTGCCCTATTTTTCGATTAGAAGTACTTTAATAAAAAAATATTTTATTTTGCATTTAAATATTAAAATAAATAGTATGAAATGAAAGTTTTAAGAACATTGAAACTATAATAGAATATTACTTTCGTATATACTTATGACAATTTACTTTAAACGGGTACATTTAATTTTAGGGTTTACTTGGTAACATGTTATTAAATTAAAATTTAATATATGTGACAACATTGTTATCCCAAGAAATTTTCTTGCCCGCATTCCTTTTGTAGCTACAGATAAAGTTGTCGACCTGTAGATAGTCTTATCTGAAGGATAGATATTCTCGCCTTAAAATACCAGTACAGTTTTTCTCGAGGGACACGTGGGGCAAACATGTCGTGATGTTATTGTATAAGACTGTCCGTAAATTATTGAATAAAAAGATTTTATTACGTTTTTTATTCCACTATATTTGTATATAAATTTTATTGTTATTGTAAAGATACTGCGATTAAAGTATTTTTTTCAAAATTTGTGGTTTTTCTACGCTCCCCGGCAATAAATTCCGTACAACGATAGTGTTAGTCAGGTTTATACTAGTGGCGCTTCTTCCACAGGAGCACATGCGCTCGTGCACCCCCAAAACGAATAAAAAAATATTAATTTATATTGATTGAATATTATTTATCGTATAAAGTCCGACCCTACCTAATATTTTATCGTACCGTCAAACTAAAATAATCCGACCCTCCCTAATATTTTATCATCCCGTCAAACCCAACTGTATAAATCCGGCAACCGTGCCTCGGTCGAGGTAAATGACGATTATGACGAGACTTGCTCGCACGTGCGATTAAGTAATGCAGTTTCTGTGTAGTAACAGGTGGCGGGTGGCCATAGGCGTAACTAGAGGGGGGGCCAGGTGGGCCGTGCCCACCCCAGTGTTTCCGAAGTTCGAAGCCATACATACGTCATAGTGACACTTGCCATTAAAATCCTACTAGACTAGGGGCCAGGGCCCCCCCCCCCCCCCTACAAAATCATTCTAGTTACGCCAATGCGGGTGGCAGCGGGAGATAGCGGGGCTATGGCGATTTAACATGGAAAAGCGTACAGGTTCGTGTTCTAGTTAGAAATTCGAGCGTGTATGTTTTAATATTATATATTTATTAAGTTAAAATGAATAGTTTAAAGGTGGAGTATTTAAGAAATAACTTTAGCTCTTTGAGTTTGGAGCAAGACATTGAAATTAAGAATGCGGGAAGACCTAAACCCGAAATTAATTTAACGCAGACCACAAAGGGTAAATCTAGGGACTTTATTAGAAAGTTTAAAAAAGAAATATATGAAAAAAAAATTATAGAGGGTATTCCAAACTGAATGAGGTTGTTATTGAACAATTTTCTACAATTAAGAACCGAATAATGGACTTTACGTTTAAGCACTATTGTGTAGGGTCGACAAATGTTGTGTATTTCGATAAATGATACTCGATATGATTTTAAACCATTTTATTTAAGGATTTAAACTAAAAAACGCTGAAAATATGAAAAATGCCAACTTGTCAGTCTCGTGGCTCGATTCGTTCTCGTCATAAAACAGTTAACTATTGTTCTCGTCTTGGTTGCGCCTAATCACGTAGCCACAGATGGCGTAGTGGTATTACACATCATTCGGTTTTCTTGATAACTCGTAGATGGCGGTAGTAGTATTGGACATCATTCGGTTTTCTTGATAGCTCGTAGATGCCTTCAGTAGTATTAGTAGTGGACTGTATAAATATTGTTACGAGGGTTGCATGCGACGACGTTAAGATCCGACAGCTGTACACACTAAGAAAACCTTTCTTATTTTTCAAAAGTTGTATTTCCTTGTGTAAAATTAAAAAATAAATAAAAATATGTTTTACCTAACGCATTTTCTTATTACTTTTTTTCTTTCTACATTTAAACGCCTAGAAAGTAATTGTTTGATCGTTACACAAAAATAAAATTTTAAAAATAATTTCACCATACTTGTGAACCCCCTCTATCATAGGCCACGAGCCGCCACTGGTTTATACTGTTGAAACTTTGTAAATTGTTATCCGATTTTGGTCAAATTTTAGCAAATTGTAGCCTTGGGTCTCGGAATGTTAGCCTGAATATTAGTTTTCAAAAAATATTTTCAAAAAATACCGATGTCTCTTGGTCATTATACAGGCAGGACCAAAAGTTACTTTTCTAGCCTGAATTCTTAACGCCCTGTGGAAAAATCTAGCGGCAAAATTTGGCATTATTATATTTTGTTGTGTAGCTGTTCTTAATAAAATGTTTTTTGGTTCACGTCATTAACTGCTTTTTAAAGGCAGATACGAATTTTTAAACAAATTATTGCGGTTTTTCAATCCAATACAGACTATTAATTTTTGCAAGAGACCGTTTTCATGTAGAATTGACTAGGCTAACCAGAAAAAGTCGCGTACCAGGGTATCCCAAAAATTGAAGGTATTATCTAAATTATTTTCGGAGATAAAAAATAACGATTTAAAAACACTGTAACCTAAGGACGCAGTCTGCAATTCAACGTGATTAGGGAACACCCTGTAGATAGGATTTAAAAATCGAAAAAATCTTAACCTTTATTGCGACCTAGTTTTCGTCAAAACATGTCTTATCAAAGCCGGTTGTTTACTGTTTGCCGATTAGAATTATTTAAAACAAACAAACAAAACAGATTTAGGTCGGCCGCGCACCTGCAGCGTTTGGTCGCGCGACTATTTGGCCGATAGAGTTACAATAATTGTTATTGTGCAACGAAAATGTGCGGAAAGTGCGCGCATGGCCTTAAACGATGAGAACTAAGTAACTAGAAAATAAAAATACTATCAAAATAATGTTTCGAGGATGCTAAAATAGCGATGCACTTTTATTTTTTTCACAGTTGGGTGTTTTTTGATTAACGACGGAACCCAAGCTGAGATTAAAAATGTATTTATGTATTCGAAATTATTAATTCATAGGTACGTATATGTATTGATTACTTTTTTTCTAAACTTGAACAACGTTAAAGTTAGTGGGACACTAAAGTGCGTTCACAGCTAGGGAATCCAATCCCGATAATGCTGGATCCCGCGGTGATTTCGCGGGTTTGACATTGCGGGATTAAACGTGCGGGATTTGCGGGACTCGATGTGAGTGCTATGTGTTGTTTTATGCAATTGAAAACAGAGTAGAGTAGCAGGAAAGTATTTATTGCATATACAGGGTGGCCAATTAGTGCGACAAAGCTCAATATCTCTTTTACCGCTAGGGATGGCGGAAAACTTTTTTCACGAAAGTTATTAAGCGTAAAGAGGTGCAGCTTTTAAAATTATTTTCGACCATACAGGGGGCTCCAAAAGAGCAGTGTGATAAAAATTTCATATTTTTTAAATGGGACACTATGTATATTTTTACATATTTGAATTCACCGTAAAATTCTGTACATAGCACCGTAATTATTTGTGCACATTTTTGCAACGTTGCCAAATAGATTGGAAAATTCCTAAAATTTGGGCAAAAACATGGTTCAATGAAATGTGTAATATTTCTTAACTTATAATAATTTGAAATAAAATATTTTTATGTCGGAAAGAGGAATGGTGACAGAAGTCCAATATGATAACACATATCAATATTTTTATACAGGGAATGTTCTATGGATATGCCAACATTACGAACTTGAAACCTATATTTTTTATAATTATTTGGCGGTATGGCTGTGCTAAGTTTTCAAAGAATTATTTCTTACTGAGAATTATTAACATCAAAAGAATAACTTACTAGTAATATACTAATCTACAAACAAAATTAATTGACAAGTTGGTCAATGGTTCAATTTAGGGAAAATACATTTACAGAAATGCATTGAACAATTTTTCAAATAATTTTTTCTGTAGATTATTATTATTATTAGTAAGCTGAAGTACATTCCTTTTATTCAAATATCATTTATGTTCCATTTTATACAATAATTGTTTCCATGGGTACCTGATGACTAAACATTGCGATATTCAGTTATTAACTGCTTGGAAACATTTGGTCAGAAAATTAGTTATAAATGGTTAATCGAGTGAAATATCAAAAAATTTAACACAAGGGTGGATCCAGAACTTCGGTTTGGGGATCAAACTTCGTTTTGGGGGGTCATACAAGGAAAAGTTACGAAAAGTAATACCCTGTCGTGTTAGTCAAACCGGTATTTGTGGCATTTTTCATGGTTGGGGGGGGGGGGGGGGGGCAGTGGCGTAGCAACAAATTATAGGCCCCCCGCGAAAATTGAGTTAGGGCCCCCTACCCTATATTAAGAATATACATATATAAACATATAAACAAACAAAATTAGATAATACTGTTTATTATATAAACTACAAACCTATATGTTGAGAACGTTACAAGAAATAAAATTATTGAACAACAAGAAGAAAACAAAAAACATTCTTTAAAACTAAAAGGAACAAACACGAAAAAATTCTTTAGGTACCGAGCTAAGGTAGCGATACTTGAAAGTTACAGTGAGATAAAACCAAAAGTAGAAGAATGTAATATTATAGGTATCTCGATAGCTATTGCGAGGCAATTGGCCAATTGCCTATTTTAATTATTATATTGTAAAATTATTCTTATATTGTTGCTTTCAGGAGGTAATTTGTTTTTTTCTAGCTTTTGCCTCCGCAAAATGTTTTATTAAATGGTTATTATCCATTTTGGCCGCCTCTTGTGCCTCTATAGACAGGATAGCCAAGTTGGTTAACCTTGTCTGAGAAGAACTATTTCGTAAATAATTTTTAATGATTTTTAATTTGGAAAAGGATCTCTCAGCTGTAGCAACACTTACTGGAAGAGTTAAAAATAATAATAAGGCTGTTGTTACCTCTGGAAAATTTGATGATAAAGTGTTATTTTCCACAATTAAAAATACAGCAAAGTCTTTAATACTTTGAAGAGAAGCAATTTTTTCCTTTAACGGCATACACAACGCGACTATCTCTAAAGGAAAAGTCGCAGACAGATCGCTGGAATATGTTTGCTGTAGTGTTTCTGCAGACATAAATAATTCTTTTTCTGGCAAAGTTACTAGAACTTGGGGACATAGAAATCTAAATTTATTAACAAATAACTCCATTCCCTCAAAACGATTACCTATTTGGTTAATTACAATATCAAATAGTTTGTAATATATATTTATCCTAAAATAGTTTTCTCAACTAGAAAATAGATAATTTGTATTGGCTTCATCAAAGTGTTTTTTTGATACTTTTGTAAATATTTCCTGGAAATTTGGTTTAAAAGTAATTTGAAACAATAAAGTTATTCAGAAAAGAATAGTGTGGTCACTTTTTAAATCATTTTATAGGGGGGCCCATAAATAATTTTGCGGGGGGGATGGGGGCAAATTTAAGTTCCGCCACTGTGTTTGATCATAAAAAAACGAGATTTTGTTGTTGTTGAATAAATCCAAAGATACGAAGAAATTCTTATATGCGACTTGACTTTAGATTCATTTTTATTGCAACTAGAAGGAATTTTCTATTTCTAATAGATAATTAATATGAAAATGTAAAAAATAATTGCTTTTTTAATAGTTCATCTTTTAAATTAACGCCTATTTCATATATACCTACTTGCTAATGCATGTAAGTGGGAAGAATCTTATTAAAAGGAAACTGCTGGTTTTATGCGAATTATATTTTACAACAACCGTATAAAAATAAGTGTTTGTGTGCCGACAGTGATGTTTTAAATATACATGTGACATATCTTATGAATCGTCCGATTTTAATTCATAAAAATCACGACACACGTATACCAGTGTTAAAAACCTCAGTTTCTTGCTCCTTCAAACAGAGCCGAAGGATATAATAGGTACCTGTGTATTATTTATACTCGTTACGTACGTATAGGTTTAAAAAAATACATAAGACCTTGCGTATAACGAAATTGTTCGCAGGAAACCAAACAACAAAATTATAAACCCATAAAACAATAAAAAAAATACGAATAATGTTTTCGCCAATATTTGATTAAGAGGACAATTAAAAATGTGTTTTGTCGGCTTAAGATAAGAATGGATAGGGCTCGCGTTCAGATTTAAAAGCTTAAAATTTAATTCCCTTACTACGTGGATGATCTGAAGAAGTGTTCGCCTTAAAAAAAATAGTCAAAAGAATATACGGTGTTAAGTTTACGAAAGTTCAAAGTTTCATTTAGGTGTATGTGATGTTTATTGGAATGGAAAGTACAATCATACAAAACTGTTTTAGGTGAGCCAAAATTATCATATTTAAAATGTTATACGGTGTATCGATTCCAAAGAAATCGCATCCCAAAAATGGAAGTCATGAGAAGTTTTTTTCGGACAGTTACTTTGCCCTGGTAAAGTATTGGACAGGGCCTCACCTGGAGTGTAGTTCAGATATTATAAGAGGCCAAGCCAAGAAAGGGCTCTAAGTAGAGAATATACACTGAGCGAAATTTCGAGTTGATATAACTCAAATATGAGTTGTCCTAGACCGAAGCGTGTTGCTAATAGGCGACAGCCCAGACCTCTGAATTACGGCAACCAAATCGAAGAAATTGCATCAACTCACTATTCATAAGTTATGATAGCACAGAAGATGGGTTATTTTATGCCTTGGAATAACTCACGCCCCACCGTCTTAAAGTATTGATAGGCTACCGTAGCTACCAGTATGTGAATTGTGATGCGTTACTAGTCGGGCTAGATTAATTCATGATTCGAGCTATCAAATCTTGACATTTAAGTTGTTCTAGCTTACGATGATGGCTGGAATAACTCACTCTTTGGGCTACCAGAGTCCAAATTTTGGACCACCAGTATCTAAATTGTGGACTATCGGAACTCAAAATATTTCTTTGATTTAACTCCAGCATATTGTGGACTTCAATTGCCTTTTGTTTTTTCAAGATATGACATTTTTGTTGTATATTTAAAAAAAAAATAATCAAATGAATTATAGACGGGAGAGCATACTACGGCTAAGAAACCATGCGGACGAAGTGATGACGATTGCTTATAAATAATAAGGCTCCATTCCAATATTAACAATTTGTATGCATCTCCCTCCTGTCCCTCCATTTTACGCCAACTAACCAAAATTATGCAAAACACAAATTTTCACGCACAGAGAACAAAGATGAAAAATCCCGCAAACGGCGCAACGGCCAACAGGTGTCTATACGCGCGATCGAAGGAGAATTGACGAATAACAATGGAATGAACCGCGCCAAACCTCAACGAGCCCGAATTCGTAACTTTCCGTGACCTTACGATCTTGCGTTTTACCCTCGATATGGGGTTTTGGAGCACGTTTCCTGAATTATTCCAACTCAAAATAATGTACACATGGTAATGAGTTAAAATAATGCACGTCCGGGTTAAAACGACACTTTATAATCAATTAGTAAGTTTTCCCAACCCAGAAACTGAGTTCGGGTAATTCATAAAATAGTTACAAGATGAGGAATTGTGGTGATCCCTAAAATGTTGATAAAATATCTCTTTCTGGGTTGAGGCGAACCAAAAGAACCTGAATTACTGTAGCGTTTTTAAATAATTTGTGATAATTCGTAGGCTCAGTTAGAACAACATAGAGAGGTGGGTTGAGGTAGCTCCAATTTTGTAACCCACGACATTGGTAAATGCATTTTTGTCAGTATATAGTAACTTCTGAAATTCCTGGCTTCTGATCCCGCGTGGGCTTTTGATATATGTATGTATTTTCGGCTTACCCTGTATGCTAATTAGGCTGCATATCGATACATACATAGTATACATAACACAGTTAAAATATAATAAAATAAGTAAATAGATTTGTTAACACATGTATTTACTTAAGCCGAATATTTTGTGCTCCAGCTAAAAAAATAATTTCTATATATGTGTGTGTGTGTGTGTTCGATGTACGTTGAAATTAAATATTTTAATTGGTATTTATGTAAGTATTAAAATCTATTTGTTTTTTTAATTAGGTTTGTTCGGGTTTGTTCATTATTTGTCCTTATTTTTTAACTAACAAATGTATAGACACATTTATAAAAATTGTGCACTTATTTCATGAAGTAATTGAGAAATGAATCAAAAAGAAAATATAAAGGAAGCATGCCACTGTCATTTGGCTGTATCTGCAATAACTTTCAATGCTCCATGAGTACAATCCTAATGTTACCTTCCTACCAGTGGCGGTTCTTCCACAGGAGCACATGCGCACGTGCACCCCCAAAACAAAACGAATACAAAATATTAATTTGTATTCATTGAATATTATTTATCGTATAAAGTCCGAAACTCCCTAATATTTTATCATACCGTCAAACCAAACTGTATAGATCCGGCAACCGTGCCTCGGTCGAGGTAAATGACGATTATGACGAGACTTGTTCGCAAGTGCGATTAAGTAGTGCAGTTTCTCTGTAGTAACAGGTGGCGGGTGGCAGCGGGGGATAGCGGGGCTATGGCGATTTAACATTGAAAAGGTGCACAGTTTTTGTGTGCACATCTGTTCGTGCATCTAGTTAGAAATTCGAGCGTGTATGTTTTAATATTTTAATATTATATATTTAATAAGTTAAAATGAATAGTTGACGGTGGACTATTTAAGAAATAACTTTAGCTCTTTGAGTTTGGAGCAAAATATTGAAGTGAAGGATGCGGGAACACCTAAACCCGAAATTAATTTAACGCAGACCACAAAGGGTAAATCTCGGGACTTTATTAGAAAGTTTAAAAATGAAATATATGAAAAAAAATTTATAGAGGGTATTCCAAACTTAATGAGGCTGTTATTGATCAATTTTCTACAATTAGGAACCGAAGAATGGACTTTACGTTTAAGCACTATTGTGTAGGGTCGATAAATGTTGTGTATTTCGATAAATGATACTCGATATGATTTTAAACCATTTTATTTAAGGATTTAAACAAAAAACACTGAAACTATGAAGAATGCCAACAACTTGTCAGTCTCGTGGCTCGATTCGTTCTCGTCATAAAACAGTTAACTATTGTTCTCATCTAGGTTGCGCCTAGTGACGTAGCCCGTAGATGGCGTAGTGGGATTAAACATCATTCGGTTTTCTTGATAGCTCGTAGATGGCGGTAGTAGTATTCGACATCATTCGGTTTTCTTGATAGCTCGTAGATGGCTTTAGTTGTATTAGTAGTGGACTGTATAAATATTGTTACGAGGGTTGCATGCGACGACGTTAAGATCCGACAGCTATACACACTTAGAAAACCGTTCTTATTTTCCAAAAGTTGTATTTCCTTGTGTAAAATTAAAAAATATATAAAAAATATGTTTTACCTAACCATTTAAAACGCCTAGAAAAATTTGACCATACTTGTGAACCCCCTCTATCATAGGTCAAGAGCCGCCACTGCTTCTTACCCAAAACAATGAAGGTAGTGATATTCTTAAGAATAAACCTACAATTGGAGAGAGAAAAATCAATTAAAAGGACCAACAAATTTCGACAATCCATACCGTCAAAGTTGAGCAAATGGTTTTGTTTTGTACAAGCTTGAAGCTCAGTACAATTGCTGTAACAATATTCTTACAACCATTAGGTATAATACAACATTGATGGATTCTCTGCCTGAACGTCCTTGGAACAAATCAATTATAAAATTTAATTTGTTTAAGTCTTCTTTATCTTGCACCATTAAATATCGATTCGTATGTGCGAGTGCGACCACACTTAAACTATAAACAGATTTACGTAAATAATTACGGTTATATACCAACGAAAATTACCTGTCATAAAAATTCAGTATTAAACATTTTATTGCATATTAATTCGCCGTTTTATTTCCATTGTATTTTAGTTAAATCGGCGGGATTAAAAAAAAATTGACGAAAAAATAACCTATTCTTAGAATAAAGGAAAAATCAATACAAAAAAATGAGGAAAAGAAACGACGACGAAGACATGCCCACCATAGTCGTCGAGGGTCCATCGTCCGAAAATCTCCATCAAGACCTGCGGTACGCCGACGAAGAACACACCGGAGCAAGCCAGGAAACTGACGAATATAACCCTGACGATGGACCGCCGGAAAAGCCGAAACGTTTCATGACGGTCATGGGGAGAAAAAACAGTATTTCCTTGCCGAATTTGGACGACATGAAAATTATTCAAGACGCAGAGAGCCAGGTAAGGTGTTTTAAGAACAAGGTATACAGGGTGTTCCTTAATGACGTGCTAGTATTTCAGGGTATGATTCCTTAGGTTATTTTATAAAGAAAAGTTCATATGAACATATGTCCGCAACGGCTTAAATTTTTTGCTACAGGGTGTTGAATTTTTATTTTTTAATATCTCCGAAAGTACTTTAGATATAATTTTCAATTTTGGTATGTGTTACTACGATATAGAACCACAAATTTTAGTTAGAAAAGTTATTCCATTGTGTCACCAGTTGCGTTCCTGCAAACATGTCCTCTGATATTTTTTACAAAAAAGATGGTACGCCACTGACATTTTTCCATGCGGATATTTTTTATTATTAGCCCGGTCAATTCTACATGAAAACGGTCTCTTGAGTTTTTCTCGTCAGACGTGCCGTTCTTGTTTAAAACCTCTAAATTCACATAGAAACTCATTATTATTAACATTGATAAAATAATTAATGATAAATTTTGTTTCATAAAAATTGTTGGAAATGGCCACCTTCACTTAAAAGCAGACTTCCGCCCGCCCGTCTTCGCATCGAATTGCCCACTCCAACAATTTTTATGAAACAAAATTTATCATTAATTATTTTATCAATGTTAATAATAATGAGTTTCAATATGAATTTAATGGTTTTAATCAAGAACGGTGCGTCTGACGAGAAAAACTCAAGAGACCGTTTTCATGTAGAACTGACCAGGCTAATCAGAAAAATGTCCGCATGGACAAATGTCAATGGCGTACCATCTTTTTTGTAAAAAATATCAGAGGACATGTTCGCAGGGACGCCACTGGTGGAACAAGTGAATATCTTTTCTAACTAAAATTTGTGGTTCTAGATCCTATTAACACATACCAAAATTGAAAATAATATCTAAAGTACTTTCGGAGATACTAAAAAATAACCATTTAAAAAATAAAAATTCAACAGCCTGTAGCAAAAAATTTAAGCCGTTGCGGTCATATGTTCATATGAACTTTTCTTTTTAAAATGACCTAAGGAATCACATCCTGAAATATTAGCACGTCATTAAGGAACACCCTGTATAAAAAAATAACAGACCTAGAAATTATGACAGCTCCTAATGACGTTTACGCGATACGATACAAGGTGGATAAGAAGTAGGACAAATGAAGACGGACGTCTTTTATTTGAACACACACTGCGCACGGCCATTTTTAAAATGCTTTAAAATTAGCAGGAAAACCCAGAGGTCAAAGAATGTGACCGTTAAAATTGTTCAAACCCAAAAAAAAGACTGTAAATAAATACATGTTGAATTTAGACTGCGCTAGCTATTGGCCTTTGAACGCGTCAGTGATTTGTATTTTCCAATCCACCGTATCATTGGCATGCACAGGGTGAGTCAACAATAGAGTAAACATTTTTGTAGAATTAGATAAAAATTCGAAATACAAAAGTTGTCGAGATCATTCAGGTGCACAGTCTAAAATTATACTGATGTATACAGGGTGGCCCACAAACCTGTGGCGAATATAACGTTGTATTTATATGAATTCTTGTACTATGTATAATATTATACAGGGTGTCCGGAAATTATCAGCAAAAAATTTAGGGGATAATTCTAGACCGCAGATAAATGCTCTTCCTATAAGATTTTTTCGACAATGGATTATTAACGGAGTTACAGGGTGTGAAAGTTAAATTTTATTTGCAGTTTTCTTCCAATGCCACTTGTCACGCTCATAATATTTTGACGAAATCTCGTATATGGGGCTTTTTCGGGATGAGGCATACAAATTTGCCCACCGTTTTTTCGCATTTTGTAGAGGGCGCCAGATACGAACCTAGACTTTAATTTGAATGGCCCCAACTTTTTTGTGCTACACTGTATGCGCATTTTGAATGAATATTTTTATTCTCCTAACCTTTTGACATAGAAAGGGTATACTACATTTGAATAAATCAAATAATTTGGTCCTAAATTTACGTTATAACGTCATAGTTGCAAAAACAATAACCTCGACAGCGTAGAACATCGAAGATAGGTTGGGGATTTGACTCTCTTTTACAGATATTTTCATGGAAGGTGTCGGCTGACCTTGCCCTCTTAATTCCGCCCATCCATATGTGGTTAAGCTTAGTACTCCTCGAACTTCATTATTTAAGAACTCTTTCATCTGGAGGACTTTCCGAGGTCGTTTTTCCCAACGAATATAACCTCCAACGATCCAAAACCAACGTAAATCGCTTTTTGCGCCTACGCAGCACTCCCAGAGTGCCCTAAAGGATTTTTCCTATAGTGCTTGTGTTTGATCATTAAAAAAAAACACAGTAAAATTACTAAACACCCTGTATCTTCCAAACCCAACCAACTGCGGACGCGCGAGCGATGGTACATGTTATTTGAGACACACTCTATATACTGGCTTTCGTAATTTTAGGCTATTAGCTTCAATATCATTAAAAACAAGTAATTATTTATTTATAATTGGGCGATTTGATCACACGGCTTACTAAGGTTAAAGAGTTTGAATGTCGGAGAATTATGAATACCACGTTTCAAACATTATTAGCTGTGCATAATTTTTAAAAGGATTATTAATGTGTTTAGGAGCAATAAGAGAGAAACTTTTGATATTCTCGAATATTTGGTGAAGTTTTTTTCGGAAACAATGAGTCGAAATAGGTCGGTTAGTTTCAGTGGTACCGTTGGTTCGTATCCGGGATATATAACTGAAGATCCTCGAATACTTCATCAGGTAAATTATGCTCAGTACGAGAAAAATTCTCAAAGTACCACAGCGTCCCTTAATTACGGTCCAGAATCTTCCTCTTCCGATTTGCTTCCAAAAGGATACATTATACTACAATAATTACGTGATCAGTTGCCCCAAAGCCTTAATAATTTGCATATTAGATACAGTTGAACCGGGAAAAGCCTCGCCATCTGTAACATTATGATTCAAATCGAGGTTATGTAGAATGTAGATCAAATAACGCAAAACCACGTCAGCAGCGAATGGAAAATGTCTCGTTACGATCTTTGCTCATTACCCTTGCAATCGATCCACGTTTCATCTAGAAAAATAATTTAACGTTTAGAAATATAATTGCAATTTTTACAATTTTGAGCTGAAATGTTTGTGGTTACCGATGGACATTAAAAAATACGCTCGGTTTCCAGCATTGGTCGTTATACAGGGTGTTATGGAAATGACGTATTATATTTAAATGGGTGACTCGTAGGGTGTCCTAGAGAAGCGTTACATATATATTTTTTTAATCGAACCTTTAAAAAGTGGGCTAATTCACCTCTAAACCCACCCGGTTACTCCTCGGCACATTCATATATGATCATATTACATTGACAAGCTGTGTAATTAACAGATGTTCAAGCCCAATGTTGCCAACATATAAACACTGTTTTGTAACTTGTATTTTTTAGTAATAACTAGCCAAGTGCTAAATAAAGATTATTATTATTATTATTATTATTATTATTATAACTGTGTAAAAAATGTAAAACTTTAGATTCTTATAAAAATAATATTTAGTTTACCTAGTATCCAAATAGAAGTGAATCCAGGTGCCAGTACACTAGCAAGTAATCCAGGGCACGAACATCTTCAGGTTTTTTTTTCTATGGGAAAAGCTTTATGCTTATCACGTACCCTGATGATAATGTGGAACTGCATAATAAGCTTATACCCACTAAACCCCATTCGGCCTCTTATTTCCAATCTCTCGGAACATTTGCACTAAATCACTTAAAGAAACACACAGACACCCACGAGTTTCAAATTAGTTTTTTTGAAGATATGCACCTATTATCAGATTACACGCAAACACTAAACAGCACTTAATTATTTCGCAATAGAAATAATAAAAACGCTAATTTCTATGGGCCATTAACCCTTTACTAAAGATAAAATGAAGCAATTATGTTGACAGGATCTACCCTTTGAAATAAATGGTCTCGTCCATGGTGCTTTCTTTGTGCACATTCAGAGAACTAACTTGAGCTAGCGCGGTTGCCATTTCCGAGACTATAATTATACAGGAAAGTAATATAATATGATATTATTACTCTAATGTTATATCGCACATTGATTCTTTCCCGGCCCCAGCTGTAGCTGTTTATTTTATGTTCTCAGTACTAAAATAAAAAAATTGTTTGCAGAAAACTTATCCCGGTAATGTTTTGACAGAAGATTAATCTATTAACAGACTCAGTGTGTGATAAATTTCCAGAATAATTAAAATGGAAAATTTTTTCAAATGTTTATTCTGACGTTGAATAGATATCTAATATAATAAGACTTTATTTTATATGCATTGATTAAATAAAGAATTAGTTAGATAGGTGCGCCTCTATTAAAAAAGGTTTTTAATACGTTCAATTTGTTTTTCAGAGTGTAATATTGCTAGTACAGTTTATAAAAACTATTTTATTGACGTTTCAATTTCCGCGAAGTTTGTTCGTTAAAAAAAAAAACCGTTGCTACCCCCATGGACCCTGAAACGGAAGACCTGATTTTAAAGTGAGTTAATTTTATTACTGTATTTTTTCAGATCAGCGACTTCAATTCTCAAAGTGAGCTAGAAACGGACGATGAGTTGATCGAAGTAGGGTAAGTTCCTTTTCTTTTTTGCTGTCTAGTCATTCTGCGTATACACTTAACACCTCGATTTTCCTGCTTTAAAATGAAAATGTAGAAAATCGCTCGGACCCGTCGATTTCTGATTCGAGGGGGAATAACTTTTCCGCTTTTTTTCATCTCCGTAACCCCTAACGGGGCTGAACACAACCCCCTGATTTTGAATAGGGATGAGTTGTGTTGCGATACCTCATTTTGAAGATCTTATCGAGTACTATCTGACCCTAAAATTTCGCTTCAAAATTTTCATCTTTAGCGAAATGACAGCTAAAACAGTGGAAAACTACTTACTTTTGTGATTAGTTTATTAAATGCTGAAAATGGCCACCATTCACTTCCATGCAGTAAAGAACGCTGGTGTATGAGTAGAGAATGTGTAATTTACCTCGAGGATATTACTCTTATCAGACGCAGTTGAATTTATTTGTTTATTTGTTAATTTTTTGTCCAAAAAAGTAGACGGACCATGTTTTTGATTTACCTTAGTCTATCGTGAATTTTTAAGAACGTTAAAACTGTGTCAATTCGATTGTACCTTTGTAGTACAATTAAAATGGTGTAATCCGTAGAAGAAAGGGTGGAAATTATAAAATTATTTTTTTGAAATAACGACTCTGCGCGAGTAACAGCGGCTTTATTTAACGAACGGCATCCGGAAAAAAATATATCCGCCGCTTAGGTTGTGCAACTGGTTGCCAAATTTGACGCTACTGGTTCAGTCGGAAACAAAAAGAGGGTGTATGACAGAGACGAAGCGAGGGAAGTGGCTGTCTTAGGTCAAGTAGCAATGGATCCGAACCTTAGTACTAGGAAATTGTCTGATGTATCTGGTGTTTCACGCACAACAATCATGAGAATCCTTAAACAACATAAGTTCCATCCTTTTAAGATACGACTGGTTCAGGAACTGAATGAGGATGATTTCGATCGCCGACTTCAGTTCTGTGAAGTGGTCAGTGGAATTATTAACAATAATCCTAACTACATGTTCAATATCTGTTTCTCGGACGAGTCTTCATTTTACCTTAATGGCATTGTAAACAGGCATAACTGTCGGTATTGGGCAGATGAAAATCCAAGATTATTTCGTGAAGTGCATACTCAGCATCCCCGAAAGTTAAATGTTTGGGCGGGTATTTATGGAAATCACATAATCGACCTTTTTTTTATACCCGGTAATCTTACTGGCCAAATGTATTTAGAACTATTAGAGAACGATATTTATCCAGCCCTCGTTCAAGTATTGGAGAATGAAGAAGACCATGTAACGATCATTTTTCAACAAGATGGCGCATCACCTCATTTCGCTCAACCTGTGCGTCAGTTCTTAGATGAAAATTTTCCTCAGGCCTGGATTGGAAGAAGGGGACATATTGAGTGGCCATCCAGATCACCTGATCTGGCTCCACTGGACTTTTTTCTATGGGGTGACCTGAAATCTAAGATTTACGCTACCCAGCCTGAGTCACTGGAGGATTTGCGAATGTGGATCATTAATGAATGCCGTCAAATTACACCACAAATGTTGAGTAATGTCCGTGAACGTTTTGAGCCAAATTTATTTTACTGCATGGAAGTGAATGGTGGCCATTTTCAGCATTTAATAAACTAATCACAAAAGTAAGTAGTCTTCCACTATTTTCGCTGTCATTTCGTTAAAGATGAAAATTTTGAAGCGAAATTTTAGGGTTTGTTCGAAAAGATCTTCAAAATGAGGTATCGCAACACCCCTCACCCCTATTCAAAATCAGGGGGTTGTGTTCACCCCCGTTAGGGGATTGAAGTTACGGAGATGAAAATAGCGGAAAAGTTATTCCCCCTCGAATCAGAAATCGACGGGTCCGAGCGATTTTCTACATTTTCATTTTTAAGCAGGAAAATCGAGGTGTTAAGTTTTCGCTGGAGCTGGACCACCCTGTATTTATAATTTTTGTTCTTTTAAAGTGGTCTGGTATTATTGTGAAGTGTCATATTTAAAATCCCCAACCCATTCAACTATTCAACTCATTCACTGTCTCTTAGTTATTACAAAATTCTACTCAAATCCAATTTTAATATATAATGACGGTTCATTACCTATCCCATTAACGTATATTTTACGACAATCAAGAAACATACACAATGTAGTATGACGTCACAAAAGCTAAGGTTTGCTGTATACGTATAAAGCATTTTTTGAGCGGTCCGGCCACCTCATTAGCAACCAGGTTAGCAATTTTCTAGGTAATTTAAAGAAAATTAGTTATATTATGGTTACACCTTACTTGTTACCGACATGCAACAGTATATCATATACCTACATATCTATATCACGACAAGTTAATTTTGACCATTTTTTATGGCAGGTGACCGTTTTAAAAACTTATTATTCTTGTACTAATATTATTAGAAAAAAAATGAGGTTGGTGTCCATTGATCGGGTCTGTTCGTCAGTAAGTTTTTTAATTTAGAAAAAGTATTCTTTAGGCTTTATTTATAGTGATTTCTGTTTTTTTTATGTACAGTTGGTCCGGTAAAAGAATGAACGCGTGTCAAACCTTTACAGTAATATCAGCAACCTATTATAGATACAGACAACGTTATACTTTGAAAACGAAATACAATTCCCGTGTATTGAGACGGAAATGACAAAATTAAAATATGTCATGTAATTATTATTATTTGACATTTATATTTTGTGTTTCGTGTGATTCATAACGTTACTAAATGAAATTATTTACTATATGGCATTTAATAATCAAAATCAGTTTATGAGAATTATATTGCAGTGAAGCCTCTCTTAGGCGGACATCTACGGGACCGTCTAAATATGTCCACCTAATAGAGGTGTCCGCCCATGGGAAATTTGTTATTAGGTAATATGTAAATGCAAAATTATTACTATATATATCGATACATGCATCGAATAACATTGTAAGTGACATTTTGACCAATTTCAGAGTTCAAAATAAATTTCAATGTTTAAAACCTAAAATTTCTTTTTAGCTTAATTTTTTTTAAATGCCTCTCTCTTCCCAATTGTATCTGATTATTTTGGTATTTTGTCTGTAGTATCATGGAAAAATAATATACCGAAACTTTTATGCCTTCTCCTCTAAGAATGCGATTTGTCACTTACAATGTTATTCGATGCATATATCGATATGTATGTATAACATAACATAACAAAAATACACTAGTTTTAGTTAGGATGTAGTACTAAAAAAATCGAATAACGTAGTTTGACGTGTTTGCGTTTTATACTTGCAATCTGAAAAATAACAATTCCATTGCTGTAGAGTCACCCTCTCTTCTTTGCATACTCTTATAATTCCTTTACCATATTAATGGCTTGTTGATAATTGGTGACATTTGTTTGATTACTGCATTCAACTTCTTCATCAGAGTCGTCAGATAGTGATGTGGTTTCAGTTTGGACTACATAATCGGTGTTATCATCATTGTTATCAAATTACAAACTTCCACAACATCAATTTTCTCTTTCAGACTCAAAACGCGACATTTTTGTGACATTGTTTATGATTTTAACCTTACAACTCACAAATAAACGGCGGACTGCTATCGGGGAATCACACATACTTTCATTCAGCAAAGTCCTTTCGCGATGCCACGCATACGCGATTGGTTGCCGGTATGACTTCGGACAGTTTTTGCACCGTACTTATTCGTCTCCCAAATACTTTAAAAAATTTGTTGTCCGTTTAAAGGAGGGTTTTCGCACTCTTTGTATGAAAATAGCCTGTCCGCGTCCGCCCAAAGGAGAGTCCGCCCAGGAGAGGTTGATTTTCATGGAATTTCATATACCTAGTTCCGGACTATGAAAAAAGTCCGCTTAATAAGATGTTTGCTTATTAGAGGTGTCCGTTATGAGAGGTTTCACTGTAGTTACATATTGCCTATTTAGTTATAAAAAATCGTATTTTGTGTAAATAGCCGTTCCATCGACAAGGACACACATTTTATTTGTTTTTTACTGTCTTATTTGATATATAATCTCGACAGATGATGATGCACGATCATTCTTTTCCCGGTTCAACTGTATAAGAAAAACTTAAATGGTGACAGAGAAATTTGATCGTCCAAACTACCTAAAGTCGGTAATACAGTGTATGAAGTCCGCTAAGCAATAAAACCTCTCGAGCAGGGTAGTCGATGGCTCTCAAACAATAAATTATATTTTAGGTATTTTCGAGTCTCGTATGGTAAGAGGCATTGTCTAAAACACTTAAGGAAGGGTTTTCTAAACTTTTTAAAAGTGTTTCCTCGAACCAATACTCAAAAATTTCAGCATCCATATTGCCGTGATAATCACCAGTATTTTTTGTGAAAATGATGGCACTGGCATTTGAAACAAACCCTTCTTCATTGTATGTATGCATGTATTATTGTATACCTTTTTTCATTACTGGCACGGGTACTAGAATAGCAATGTTTCGAATCATCACAGATGATTTTGTTGAAGTTCCGTTTGCATATATCCATGTTTCGTCAAGAAAAACAACTTGCCTTGACAATTCCGATTTTGTGTTTCTTAAATATTCCCTTAAAAATTGCCATATTTTTGAAACATTATTCGACAGCTCGCGAAGCACTTTTCTGTTGTTCGTTTTTTTGTATTTGAAGCCCAGATCTTTTAAAATGATGGACAAACTGGTAGTTCCAATATTGCAAAAATTGCAAAAGGTTTTAGAATGGAGTCGAACCGTTTTATATGGTCTGTCCGATTCCTCTTCACTCTTCGTTCGAAGTCGTCTTAAGGTCTTATCTGAAATGCCGCAAGCATCAGACGTTCGTTTTTGCACTGCCAAAACAGACACTAACGGGCCCGAGTTATCTTTTTCTAAAGTAAAATAACGTTCCACTTGTAATACCAAACGGCGTTCGCCTGGAGATAAACACCTTCTAGGTCACCTTGCTGAACATTTTCCATAACTTTGCTTTATAACTGTTTTTAATTCACACACAATAATGAGAAACAAACTAAAAGCAAAAAGCATAACTACTTATTTGAAATAGAACATACCATCCTGCCTTTGAGCAAATTTTAATTATTTCTTGGAAAATAGTGATTATTATATAGATTTAACTATAATGATCCCAAAATAACTAAATTCTAGCAAAAAGTACCTTAGCTTATTGACGCAAAATCTTTTTCATTTGATAAATAAAGAAAACTATAAGTGAAAAAGAAACTAAATAAACATATTTATCGCGGTACATAATTCTAAGATAATTTTGTTTTGGAACCGCTGATTTTGCTCAGCCGACTACAGTGAACCAGTGGAATGTTCGGTACGATCAAGTATAGCGAAGGTATTGTTAACTTAACCGTCTTACTGTTTAACAACCTATATAGATTTAATCCGATATCGGACTTCATAAAACGAACAGACTTTAACTGAAATTTCTATAAAAAATAGTATAGTACAATAACGAAAAGTTCCTAGTTAGGACTATTTATTTTATAAAACAATCGTGATATTCTAAAGAGAATGCACCGTTTAAAAAAATCATATGGCCCACTTCGATACATAGATATCTACGTAGAAATCTCCACTCTAACAGTTTTTGATAAGATTAAGATTATAATACGTTTAATAAGCATCAATAAAACAATTAATACAATACTTACGTCTGTGTCCGTGTATATATAATATCTTGCAAATGGATATCGTTTTTTAAGGGAAAAGATGCGGTCTCGGTAATTCGATCACCGGGAAAAATTGCGGTTTTTTTTTTATGCACGAGCGATTTTTTTATGTAACACAATCGGAGTTTTAAAATGTGATATCGATTTTTAATTTATTGTATTTCTTACAAGGAGTTTTAGTTTTGTGATATTTGTGCGATCTTCGTGATAAAAGGTACAAAAATGGTGCTTAAAACGCCATACAGCCTTCCGGAGATTCGAATAAATGAGGCCGAGGAAGATAAACTTTTGAGGTAATTTGAAAATTATTTTCTTTACTATTTTTGGATTGGTTTAGTGGATGATACGTGTTAATTAATTATTATAAGTTATAAATATGCAAGGGAAATAATGTCCTAACCACCTGGACTATTATAGACCCCAACAAAAGATCTTGGTGCGCTAGTTGACCAATTTATGAAGTGGAATCCACATATTGACTATGTTTCTAATAAAATACGTAGACTTATACACAAATTTTATATATTAAGGGAATTTCTAAATGAGAAAACATCGGTGATGGTTTATAAAGCGTTGGTGGAGTCGCTAATACGATACCGAATAATTGTCTGGGGTGGTGTTAAAGTTAAATATAACACAAAAATATATTCTTAAAATGATATTAAAAAAAAATGAAATATTTCCAACGAATTTATTGTTTTCGGAGGATTCTGGTATTTACAGTAATACCAGAACTTTATATATTAGCAGTATATGTAATTTTGTTTACTGGTGTAAGACCAAGCTAAACTATGTAGATCACTCTACCGAAACAAGGACTAAATCCAATAACAAAAAGGAATAGTTTGCAATTTAAACCATCCCCTCAGCCCCCAGGCGCGGGTAGGGGTAAGTTAAGATTTTCAAATGGAACCCCCTATTTTTATTGGCGTATCGTGTTCTCCGACCAAAAATAAACATCTTTTGTCCGAAATTTCATGCGAAAATCAAGTTTTATCCCGGAAATACTCTTTTTCTCTGCGTTGTTCTAAAAAAATACCCGTGGAATACAAACAACTTTTTCCACGGGCATTTTTTAGTACAAGACAGAGAAAAAGAGTATTTCCGGGATAAAACTTGATTTTCGCACTGTTCTGATTTTGTTTTTCTCATGGTGATTATTGGTGAAGGATGGGCCCGAATAAAAAAAAATTTCGGACAAAAGATGTTTATTTTTGGGGTTCCATTTGAAAATCTTAACTTACCCCCACCCGCGACCGGGGGTGGGGGTGGTTTAAATTGCAAACTATTCCTCCTTCAAAACCAAACAACTTTTTCCCCAGACATTTCCCGCTGCAATGCGATGCATCGGAGTTATTCCGGGGTACCGACCTTTCTTCAACACCCTATATATTAAAAATGTTAAAAAATAAATGTTAAATATTAAAATCAGTAAGATATTGAATGGTACATGGTACTACCAAGAAAATGATGCTTTTTCGATCAGATGTGTGTGTGTGTGCCATCACCTGCATATGTTCTTCGCAAGCAAACCCTGGAACTTCCGTTTGCAACAAAAAAGAAATAAAACGTAGAAACTTAAAGTGCTATTTAATTTAAATTTAATAACATAAAAACAAAAAAAAAACTTTACAAATATTTAAATGTTTACTAGAACATTGTACTTTTGAGATAAATTATAACACAAGATTGAAGTAGATACACTGGGTGGCACAGAAGTCCGGAATCTCGGACACGTCATTTTAGTTTTATATATGCTCACATTTTGACGTTATTCGTTTGTTTTTTTATAGACATTTGTCAAAGATATGACGGCATCGATCTTTTTTTTTAAATAGAAACATAGATACAGCTTGTGATACATCATTTGAAAGCTAATATCTCGTACAGTATGCTCATAAATTTTAGCGCGATTCTGTCAAGCTATTTCAAAATGGTGTTAAAAGTTTTTAAAAAATCTCTATTTAAATAAGTGGAAATTATAAATCATTGAAGGTTTTTTTTACCTTTCAAGGTAAGAAATTTTCATTGTGTCGCGTTCAGAAGATTTCTTTTCTTACCTTAAAAGGTAAAAAAACATCAATGATTTATAATTTCCGCTTATTTAATAGAGATTTTTTAAAAACTTTTAACAGTCGCCAGTTTGATATAGCTTGATAGAATCGCGCTAAAATTGATGAGCATACTGTACGAGATATTAGCTTTCAAATGATGTGTCACAAGCTGTATGTTTCTATTTACAAAAAAGATCGATGCCGTCATATCTTTGACAAATGTCTATAAAAAAACAAACGAACAACGTCAAAATGTGAGCATATATAAAACTAAATTGACGTGTCCGAGCGTTTTCCCCAAAAGTTACAGATTAAGGCTATATTAATTTTATTCCGGACTTCTGGGCAACCCTGTATACTTGAGAAAAAGATGAAAATTATCTTACTACATGTATTATACGGGGTATCAAAGATGTGCCGCCATGAACCTCGGACTAAATATAATAATTAAATCATATCAATATTTTTTGATAAAATCTGTTAAATGTGAAATATTTAACACAATAGGCACTCGAGTAGAGTAGCAAATACATCAATCAATCAAATATTTATTAGACGTACACACTATTTGCCAGGATTTACAATTTTTTTTATAAGCCGATATATATATCAAATCAAGCTTTATAAAATCCCGTCAGATCTATAGATGGCTTACGTATACTTCTTTTCGAATTATCAGCGCGAGCTGATAACCCCCCCCCCCCCCCCCCCCCCCCCACCCCAAACCTTATGAAATCACCACTGGGAGGGACAAAAGTTTGCCGAAAAAAGGGACTGACGATGTAAAAATAATGTGTATCTAAGCACTTTATTTTCTCGAGTCTAAGCTAAATAAAGTTTTCGCAAATAGTTTTAAAATTATATTTCCGTTATGCTAAGTAACTTTCCTATAAGTAAAATTGCACGTATTTTGACCGGCTAAATATAAATCATCGGTCTAAATTAGTGGGCCAAAACAAAATACAAAGTTGATAGGCTGTATTCTTTAATAATAGATACAGGTACCCACACAGATCGTACACAAATAGACAGTAGAAACCGTGGAAAGATTGAAAAAGGGTGAACACTTTGTGTCTAAACAACAAATTCATTCATTTATGAAAAATAAGGAGTCTCCTTGTTTCGTAAGGTAGGTTTGAGTTATAGTTTTTTCGTGTGGCACCCAAATTCTTGCGATCAAGTGGATTTGTACAATTTGCACCCTTCTAATAAATAGTATTAAAAATAGGAGACTTTATTGTGAAGGGGGGGGGGGGGGGGGTTTAAACCCACTGGAAGAAGTAGATGTAACAAATTATTTTAATAAATAATAATTTGTGTATTTCATGTTTCATTCCTTTTTTGTCGTATTTGTTTCTAGAAGTATGCAAGAAATTCTCGAAATCAAGGGCCTGCCCATGTTTGAAATTTACTAAATCCTTACCTGAACTCGATCGATTGAAAAAAAATGCTTTCGGATCCGTGGCATCTGTACACATTTGCAGAAAAAACTAGCGCCTGACTATATTTAACTAAAAAATTATGCCAATCATCGATAAATGCATGATCAAATATTGGGAAACGGTGATAATTGAAAAGTCCGTCCGTGGCGAGTTTTTTTTTTTAAATATGGAATTTCAGTACCACTTTTTTAAACTAATTAGCTAATACGAAATTTCGGCTCGTGAAGAAACGTTTTCACCGTTAAAAACAATATAAGAATTAATCGGTTTGAAAACATGGAATCCTCAAAACTTGATAACTCCGCTCTTTGGAATATACCGAGAATATATATTTATGGTGATTCTAGTGACGATGAGGAGGAGGAGGCTATATTAGAGTGAGTACAGACATGCCCGTGCCACCAAAGGTCACCCTACCTGAAATTCATTGTCATATCTTTTTTGTTTTGACAGTTATTGGAAAAAAGAATACGTCATATTAAAGGCAAGAGAATACCGAATAAAAAAGGAACTCATTATTCGAGTCTATAAACCAAAAGCACAAAACTAGAATTAGTTCTTGTCAGCAGTAAAATCCGTTTTTCAAATGGAAGCGAAAGTGTTGTATTTTCGACTTTTTATTATATAGCCTTGCTATTTATTTGAACATGTATCCAAGTAACCTGTTTGTGGGGTTTTGAATGGACTGTATTTTCTATCTTGTATACCTGAAAGTCTCAAGAGTTTTCCAGTTATATTCTCGAAAGTTTCTACGGTTTATCCCAGTTATATTCCTGAAAGTCTCAATTCAATATGCTGGAAAGCATCCTATATTCCCAAACTTTTGGAACTTTATCCTAGCCTTCCTTGTGCCCTCCTATTATCCGGCTCGAAGGACCATTTGTGGCGTCCTTCAATAATTTTTAATGGACTGTATTTTCTATCTTGTATACCTGCAAGTCTCTACAGTTTTCCAGTTATATTCCTAAAAGTTTCTACGGTTTATCCCAGTTGTATTCCTGAAAGTATAAATTCAACATGTTGGAAAGCATCTTATATTCCGAAACTTTTGGAACTTTATCCTAGCCTTCCTTGTGCCATCCTATTATCCGGCTCGAAGGACCATTTGTGGCGTCCTTCAATAATTTTTAATGGACTATATTTTCTCTCTTGTATACCTGAAAGTCTCTACAGTTTTCCAGTTATATTCCTAAAAGTTTCTACGATTTATCCCAGTTATATTCCCGAAAGTCTCAATTCAATATGCTGGAAAGCATCCTATATTCCCAAACTCTTGGAACCTTATCCTAGCCTTCCTTGTGCCATCCTATTATCCGGCTCGAAGGACCATTTGTAGCGTCTTTCAATAATTTTTAATGGTCTGTATTTTCTATCTTGTAATTCGTAAATTAAATTAATTTTTTTCTTCTAAAACCTATTAGTATTCCTTCTTAAAAATTAGTTGACAATTAACATGGTAGTCCGAATATTACAACAATCAACCACACCTGTCTTATATCAAAATAGCCGTCGAACCGCTTTCACCAGCGTTCCGGAGCAGTTAGTGGAGCAAGCGGGATGACGGTGAGACCACAATTCGAACTGGCACATCAGTGACACATGAATAAAATATACAAGCTGCAATACTGTTGGTTTATCCGAGCACCCTGTATAATCCAATAATTGATGAGCAAAATATAACGTCGGCACCTTTTAGTAACAAATAAATATCCCTTTGGCAGTCCGACATCTATTCGAGGCAGCAAAATTGTTAATTGCATAGCTTCGTATGTATCTAGTGCAAAACGTTATTGTTTAGTTGTTAAATTTGGTTATCGCAGTGTTTTGTATATTTTTAAAAACATAATATAATTTATTTGGCACAGATCAAATAGTTTTTTGACTACTAAAATGTTTTGTTAAAATCTAATACCTGCTCAAGCTCCATCATCGAACCGAACACCTCTAATTAACATCTCGAAAGCGATATCAGCCGGATGAATAAGAAATTATGTCACTTGCAGCGTTTACGACGGCCCCTTAAAAGAATTGCCGTTTGCAGTTCATTTCTCATTTAATTTCGTTAACAAGGTAATAGCCGGGGTATTATATTATTTATTAATGTTACTATTACATTCAATAACGTCCGAGGAAATCGGTTCAGGAAGTATGTTTTAAGAGGCCCCGTCACTTTTTTAAAACCGAGAGTAAAACTCTTTCGTCCCAAAAATGTCGTATATTACAGTGTGTTCTGGCAATGGCTTATTACATTTAAATCTGCAAATCGTGAGATAAAAGGAAATTGAAGCAAAATAGCCTTAAATGGCGCTTTGAATTTATAAGCGAGAAAAGCCGCCCTGTGTCAAACCCGAAAAACCACGTGGATGGCATTGCGAGCGATGTACACACAACGTTCGAGTTTTATTCTTACCAGTCTGTGTTCTCATTTAAAATTGCAAGAGTAACATCTACCCTACCCAAGGATTTAAACCACGAAAGCTGTAGATCACTCTACCGAAACAAGGACTAAATCTAATAGCAAATTTAAATTGCCAAAAAAATTTTACAACCGCCAATAAAAAGTTTATGGATTACTTAGCACCAAAATCATTAAATTTACTCCCAGATAATATAAAATCAATTAAAAATATAAATACTTTCAGTAGAAAGTGTAATCAGTATGTTTATCGGAATACAGAAAAGTTTTCAATACTTTTTCACTAAATCAACAAGGATTGTGGGCATGTTTCATTGACGTGTGTCACATAGAATTATAATATAGATAATATAAATAAAAATACAATATAATAATATACATATGTCTAATTTTAGATTTCGACACATACGGGTGTCTTTCACCTAGATGTATATTATTGGTTTTTGCTATTCATTATATTATATTATACAGGATGTTCCTTAATGACATGCTAATATTTCATGGTGTGATTCATAGGTCATTTTATAAAAAACTCATTATTATTAACATTGATAAAATAATTAATGATGAATTTTGTTTCATAAAAATTGTTGGAAATGGGCACCTTCACTTAAAAGGCATGCTTCCGCCCGTCTTCGCATCAAATTGCCCACTCCAACAATTTTTATATAACAAAATTTATCATTAATTATTTTATCAATGTTAATAATAATGAGTTTCAATATGAATTTAGTGGTTTTAATCAAGAACGGTGCGTCTGACGAGAAAAACTCAAGAGACCGTTTTCATGTAGAATTGACCAGGCTAATCAGGGAAATATCCACATGAAAAAATGTCAGTGGCGTACCATCTTTTTTATAAAAAAATATCAGACGACATGGATGCAGGTACGCCACTGGTGGAACAATTGAATAACTTTTCTAACTGAAATTTGTGGTTCTATATCCTATTAACACATACCAAAATTGAAAATAATATCTAAAGTACTTTCGGAGATATTAAAAAATAACCATTTAAAAAATAAAAATTCAACACCCTGTAGCAGAAAATTTAAGCCTTTGCGGACATATGTTCATATGAACTTTTCTTTTTAAAATGACCTAAGGAATCACACCCTGAAATATTAGCACGTCATTAAGGAACACCCTGTATATAAAAAATGTTAAAATATTAAAAAATACTTAAATGTTAAATTAGTTAAAGGGTCCTTCTTCACAATAAAATCAACGGTATTTATCGTTCTGATTTTTAATATGATTTACTGGAAGGGTGGGAAGTTAAAAAATAAACACCCTGTACGTTTTAGAATGAATTGAAGGTAACAGCCTTAGTTTTCATTGGTCTGTAAAGGGGCTGAGGCTCTTAAAGGTCCTTATTATATCAGTTTAACCGGTCATGTCTGATTCGATAAGAGGATTGCAAGAAAATGTTATTCAGTCGAGGTATTGTTTTAAGTTTGAATAGTCCGACTAGACACTGTTATTTATATAATATAAATATCACTAGGTATAGCCGCTAAAGATTTTTTTTTATTTTGTAAGTATTATTAATATTATTATTATTATTATTATTATTACTTTGTAGCAGAATGTTATTAGCGGCAACAGAGGTGGACAAATTTTTGTTATACTAATAAATCATCTATAATGTCTACTGCATCGTTTCTCAACATGGAAGTCGCGATTCCTTCTCAATTTATCTCAAATTATTTAATAATAAACTCCTGGACAAAATTAACGCAACATCATAAATTTCCCATATTTTTTATGCTATTTTTTTTTCTGAATTTATGATCCGATTTGAATGATTTTTTTTTGTATTGTAGGTTGGTTCCTTGACAATGTCATAGTTTTCGCTGTTTATGATAAAAATTTAATTTTCGGGTTTGTTGGGTTTACTAAAAATGCTATGTTTTTGTCCGAAAATTCTTATCACCCTGTGGAGTATATTAGCAACCGAAGAATATTGCAATTCACATTAAACGGTAGGTCCATTTTTCCCCAACATTTTCTTTTTTGGTTTACTTCATTATCTCTGTTATTAAAGGAGATACACCGTTTTATAGCGTAACATGTTTTTATAGACTTTAATATTCAACACATTCATTGTTAAATGTTTTCAAGTAGACAATGGACTTTTTCTGACATTGCAAGCGATGTGTCAGCAGATGTTGTGTTTTAAAGTTACAAAGGTCAAATAAAATTCCCCATACTGATAAAAACTGTTCGGAAACTGCTTATTAAACGTTCGTTTCGTATGCCCAGTTGCCCGACGAGTATTTTAATCTTGAAACCTACTTGAAAACATTTAACAATGAATGTGTTGAATATTAAAGTCTATAAAAACATGTTACGCTATAAAACGGTGTATCTCCTTTAATAACAGAGATAATGAAGTAAACCAAAAAAGAAAATGTTGGGGAAAGATGGACCTACCGTTTAATGTGAACTGCAATATTCTTCGGTTGCTAATATCCTCCACAGGGTGATACGAATTTTCGGAAAAAAACATAGTATTTTTAGTACACCCAGTATAAATCGAAAATTAAATTTTTATCACAAACAGCGAAAACTATTACATTGTCGAGGAACCAACCTACAATGCAAAAAAAAATCATTCAAATCGGATCATAAATTCAGAAAAAAAATAGCATAAAAAATATGACAAATTTATGACGTTGCGTTAATTTTGTCCAGGAGTTTATAATAATAAACGATTTCTCTACCGCATTTAATAATATGTTAAGATACAAGTTTCATAAGACATTATCTTAGAGCACGCGTTTAAATTAGAACGACCCCCGAAGCGGGGAGTTTTCTAAAGTACAAGTGCTCTAATTGTCTTATGAACCGTGTATTTTATAATACTTTTTCTATTCGGGTCTTTAAAGTCTGAAAAACTTTAAAAAATATAGTCGATTTTTTCCATTTGAATTAATATTTTCTTTTGGGGTTGGCAATACTTTTACAATTTAATAAAATGTTACAAGTATCAAATATGCCATGATAGAAACAATTGAACACAACAAAGCTTCTTCCCATCCGTTATAATTAAAAATAAATATATTATTAAAGTTAACAAAAATGAGTCAGGAAAAACGTTGTACTCCGCCAGAAATACGAGAAATTGCATAAAATAATCTGGAAAAACTTTTAAAAAGAATATGCAAAACTTTGAGTTATGGTGCGAGCAGAACAAAGTTCAAAATATTCAACAAAATAATAAATATATTGAACAAAATATTGTGTCGACACAGAATCTGACAGCAATAACCATTAATGCCCATGAAATGTCTACAGTAACTATAAATATGTATATATAAAGTAACATGTATAATACTATATTGAATTAAAAATAAAAATAGTACTTTATAGGGACTAGAAATTAGTTGACGGACACCGTCAGCATGTTATATATTTCCGAGTATAGGTATTTCAGATAAATAGCTAGTAAAAATGATCTATTTGCAAGGTTAAAGGTTAGTATTTTAAAGTTTTCTATAAAAAATTTCTGTCGAATCCATAATATCTAGAGAACTAATTTCAACGAAATTGAAATAAGCCTAAAATTCGAACCCTACTTGTTGCCAACATGAAAAAAATAAAATTTCGGTTTCATAAAGTGGCAAGTTATTCAATTTTTTTGCATTTCATAATGTAGCCATTATGAAACCCAAATAGAAAAAGCCTTTTTCGCAACAGTAGTTAAAGTTAAACACAATATCCTTGACTATTACTGAAATAAATCAACTACCTGATAAAAACCCCATTGTGTAAGTCCCAATATCTTCACACAGCAATAAATGAATGCAGGGTCGGCTTAGTTATCTACATATTCATCTATTTTTATTTTAAATTAAAGAGACACCTACTTAAAATGTTATAATAATTAGTTATTATAGTGTTGTCAACCAACGGCTCAGTTAATCAGGAATTCCACATATCATTTTAATTTGTTAATATGTACCTCCTTTTTGCAGTGGTCCCTCGAGAAATGTTAGGAGAAAATCGGTTCTAAGTCCAAAAATGCTTACTCCTCCCGAGCTAGGCGACTTTTCGGGTAGCAACTCGCCTGCCAACTCGGTCACTTCTGTCAATTCATTGGCGAGTTTACTCAGAGAAAAAATACAGGTGAGATTTAACTTTTAAAATCGGTTGTTAGCGTTGAGACTGTTTATGACGATTTATATTTTTTAGAGCTTGCCACAGACAATAAGAAAGAAGAAATCGAACGATTATAAAATAAAGGTGTTCGTAGTTTTCCTGTTTATAACAATAGTAGTGTTAATATGTTGCGCGTACTTCCTCTACCACCAAAAAGTTCTTGCAAAAGCTTACTTCGAACGGATCAAGTTCAACAAAAACACACGAGTAATGCAGATTTATAATAATGATGGTAAGTCTTGATAATTGTCCCTAATGTTAGGAAGAAAGTTCAAAAAACGTCAACAGCGACCAAAAAAGCACTGTTGTCACATAGTAGTATTATTTTATTAAATCTCGGGAAAGTAATTGTTTTTTTCAAACATTTATAGGAATAGAAATAATTCATGCACGTCTAGGAACAACGTTATTTTACGACAAAGTCTTACCTTGCTTACCTCAAGATGAAAAACACGACGGCTCTATATGCTTGGAATGGATGAGCCGCGGAAGACTGTACCTGCATTTTTATACCTTGCACCAAACCATCAAGTGTTATAACTTAAAATGGATTTCCTTACACGAAAATATGGCTCCTACGGACTGTATTGAGATGGTACAAGGCGTACATTGGTAAGAAGTTAGAAAAGTAAGATAGACCCTCGTACTATTTTTTAATTAAAAATATATTTTTTTAAATATAATTATTTTGAATAAACTTGTTTTAGGTATGGCGGTGGTCAGACTCAAGAATCGGCATGGCCGCTAGAAAAAGGTTTACATGATTTTCAACCGTTTATAACTGGCAATGTAGAACGACACGAGTGGGGTAAGGAACGCGTACCATCATAAACCATACACTTTGTAGTGGATCTTACTTTTTCGACACCCTGTATATATTTCTGTTATATTGTAAAATGTTTTTTATGCAATGTAGTATAAGTACTTTTGTTTTAGGTAATGTTCTGAAACGTTACTTTATCAATTCCAAGGGAGCAGCAATCATAATAGACGAGCAAACGCCCCTGTATATCTCTATACAGGGTAAGGAAAAAAAGGAATTTTGCATACGTGCCAAGTACGATGATTTTGGGTTCGTCAACAGATTTACCGAAACGCCACAGTTGAACTATAGCATATGTACTGGGTCTAATATGTCTGAATTACATTCACAACTAAGGTAAGACAGATAATAAACGCCATATACCGTTTTTACGCACTATTTTAGAAGACTACTAAAGCACTATAGTTATAGATAATACAGTACTCGCATACATTCTGTGAACATGCGACGGTGTTGCCAAGTGTTATTATCACCACAGAAGAAAAACTGGGCACCTCCCGCTTAACTTTCTACGTCAAAGAATTCAACCATTAAAAAATAGCCCGATAGCCCCTAAGTACAATAATTGTTTTCATAGCACACGTGAACAAATAGTATTTTCGGAATAACATTGGATTTTTTGAGTTGGATTCTTTCACAATGAACCTTGAATTGTGACCACCCCGTACATTTTCTGCCGAATTTGAATATTTTTGAGACTTGATGATCTTCTAGCTATTCGGTGAGAAAAAATTTTTAGTCCAAGAGCTAAGGTAAAAAAATTATATGGATTATTTCATCGTCATGCATTTGCCAAATAATTACAAATATCTCAAAAACTAACAGAGCCTGACAAAAACATGTTCTATAAAATGTGCTTAGAATTTAACGCTTAATCGAAAAATACAATAAAAATTACCATGTTGTATTTAAAAAACGAAAGTTGGCAGCTACTTCCGGTATAACCGGAAATGACAGGAACATGTGAATATTTTAGTTGAAGAGAGCATATCGATAAAGCTAAATCCCCAAAGTTTCAGAAGCATATGTTCAGTAGTTCTCCATAAAGTTCTAATGCAAGATCGTCGTGAATCACCCTGTATGCTTGTTTCCTAAATTAGTTTCACGTTTTAAATAAATATTCTTATTTTAGTGAACATACGCTATGGGATGGTTTAAAAAAGGAAGACGCCGATGTTATAGAAAGTTTATTGACTGAACCATTGTGGGAAATCACGTCAGATGACAAGGAAAAACTTACTGAAGGTAATATAAAATCTCTGTATGAGCCTACTCACTGTAATAGCACCTCTATCGATAATTCCTTTGGTATACATCAATCGGCTGGACGCTTGATTGAGTTGAGCTAAGAGGAATCCACCTACTATAGCAGGATTCCTCTTAGCTCGATAGTGAGCGAGTACAGTAATCAATAAACTTTAGTAATAATTCGTTTCTTTTCAGAAATCGTGTCCAACTTTACCGATGACGTAATAGCCCTGGGAACCCTAAAACAAGGTCACGTGTTGATTAACGAGTTCTGGCAAAATCAAATAGGCGACTTCGAGGTGGACACAAACCGGTTTCCGACGCTGGACAAAACGATTGATATGTTGAGAAGGAGAGGTTTCCGGGTCGTTTTCACCATCCAACCGTTTATCTCGACGGAAAGTTTTAATTTCGCCGAAGCGGTCGATAAAAGATTGCTGGTTTCGGAACGGTTCAGCGACAAGAGAATACCAGCATTGACCAGGTGATTTCTCCTCGCTATTATATCAGTAAAATGTTTGAATATTTGATCTATTAAGTAGTTGATAAAATAGAATGCTGGTAGCCACATTAACTTGCCGTTTATTTCTAGGTTCAAAACCCTACAATCGGCCGGCGTACTAGACCTAACCAATAATCGCACCATTCCGTGGCTCATAGAAAAACTCAGAACGGTCATGGCCAAATACAAATTCAACGCCTACTTCGTCGAATTGGGTACGGCATACGACATGCCCCACTACTACCAATGCGAGAAGCCGCTCATTACCCCCGACCAGTACAAAAGCATTTTCATCAACAGCATTCAGAATGCCGTTACTCTATTTGGTATTAGCGATGCCATTGAAAGGCCTAGGTCGCCCAGTTTCGTGGCATTACCCAGATTCGAGTCTAGTTGGGATGGGCTGAGAAGGGTGATCCCTACCATATTGACTTACGGTATTATAGGGTGAGTATTAAGACTTATTTTACCTACAACATCATGGTCGTCAACGTCTGAAGACGCCCACAGGCCCAAGAAAGTCTTAAAGACTCGAGCATTTCCGCTTACCACTCTTACTCTCACTATTTTCCAGTTATCCATTCCTTATCCCTGGAGCAGTTGGAGGCGACTACGAATCCATTGAAACCACCATTGGTCAAGTAAATGGAACTCTTACAGAGTTGGCAGATCAAGAGCTTTACATACGATGGTTGCAGTTATCAGCCTTCTTGCCCGTAGTTAGATTTAACAGACTGCCGAATAGTTATGGCGATAAGAAAGCTTTGGATAGCGCTATTAGCTTGGCTTTGTTAAGACAGAGCAAGGTACATTATGTCATTATCTCGCAGTTTGTTGACATCAACTGCCTGTATAAATCATCTTCATCTTTTCCATGTAGTTATAGATCTCGGTCAGCAAATCTCCCAATAAATCTGATGTTTTTTTTTGGTAGGTGAAGCCAGTACTAAAGAAATACGCCAGAGTTTCGTTGAATTTAGGTCTGCCCATCATCAGGCCTTTATGGATGTTAGATCCCAACGATCCTTCATGTCACACCGTCATGGACGAGTTTTCTATTGGTGAAGATATTATTGTAGCTCCTGTATTGACCTTTGGAGCTAGAGAGCGAGAAGTCTATTTACCAGCAGGTACCTCTTGATTAAGAACATAGTATGAACAGTTATTGATATGGCTTCCTCGTGATAATATCAGTTAGCTTGTGAATGAGAGGGACAAGTGGATAGGGAAGATTGTAAAAAGCATTCTTTGTTTTCCAGGTGTTTGGAAGGATGGTATAGATGGTAGCCTAAGGAAGGGCAGTAGATGGATACATGACTACAGAGTGGAAGAAGATCAAGTTGCGTTCTTTGAAAAGATGCCTGATGATACGAGGTTTTAGTGGACACTAGAAACTTTTGCCACCCTCTTTTGTTTTAAGCAAAGTATTCCAGAACTTACTGTTTAAGCTTACATTACTAATAAGCCTCGCCCGTCTTCGAAAAAGTAACATTCTTACCTTTTCATACGTACGGACTTCTACTTATAGTGTAAACTAGTAAGACTTTCTCTTAAAAATATATTTTTGCTGTTTTAAGCAATGATTTAATTAATTCCGACTAGGTTGGAACATAATATAGGTTTTTCTACCACTGTATAGTAAATGAATCATATCATGCCATTTTGAAGTAATTCAAATAATTAATTACTAACTGTCACGGTCGTTCTAATATATACATATTACATACATACTTATACGGGAACATGTGGGAAATCTCCCGGATATGAAGAAAACACGTAAAAAGAATACTATAGGTTCATATAAACTTCTTTCGTATCGGCCTCCTCTTCGCAGATATGGGCTCCCAAAGAGCACCAATGGAATCAAGTTTTTTACACATAATTATTGAACCACCTGGTATATTTCAATTATTTTTTAATATGATGTATACCAGGTAAGACCCGTCAAATTACTACCCAAGAAACTGTTGTGAATTACTCACAGCTGCAGGGACGGACTAGCTGTAACACTCATGGGCCCATTTTTTTTACGCCCTGTATGATGAGAACTTTGGACAATGTTTTTTACATACCTTCAACTATTGGCTAAAAATTAAGTACTCTTCATTCATGTCGCTAATCCTAACCGTTTTCGAGAAAACGTCATTTTATTTACACAGAGCCCCCTTACTTCTCACGGGTTAAATATGAAAAAGCGGAATTTTGAGGTTCGATATTTGATAGGAACAAAGATGTATCTCTTACCAAGATACGCCAAATACATGATGTAATTAAAATATCGTTTTTTTCGAAAACGGTTAGGATTAGCGACATGAATGAAGAGTACTTAATTTTTAGCCAATAGTTAAAGGTATGTAAAAAACATTGTCCAAAGTTCTCATCATACAGGGCGTAAAAAAAATGGGCCCATGAGTGTTACAGCTAGTCCGTCCCTGCAGCTGTGAGTAATTCACAACAGTTTCTTGGGTAGTAATTTGACGGGTCTTACCTGGTATACATCATATTAAAAAATAATTGAAATATACCAGGTGGTTCAATAATTATGTGTAAAAAACTTGATTTCATTGGTGCTCTTTGGGAGCCCATATCTCCGAAGAGGAGGCCGATACGAAAGAAGTTTATATGAACCTATAGTATTCTTTTCACGTGTTTTCTTCATATCCGGGAGATTTCCCACATGTTCCCGGACACCCTGTATACACGTCGTAACTTATTGGTTATGTTGTTATATATTAAAGTATCTTCTTTTCTCTTTGGTGGCGTAGTAAATGTGTGGTGTTAGCTACCATCCATACACAGAGGAATGATGGGTCGGCTTTTATTTATTTACCGCCATTACTAGACTGACATAGACACTCCATCCTCTCATTTTTCGCTCTTTGTGATACAAAAAAACATTCTCATAATTTAGATTATATGTACGTAATAAAAAATATATTACAAAAATGTTCATTTTGTTTCATTTCACATCGTAAAACGTATACGACGGCCCTAGGAGCGCCCCTGAACTATAGGTAAATTGACGAGGGTAAACCACTTTCACCGGTGTTTAGGTTAGGTGTTGCCAGTTGCTGTATAAAATCCCCAGATCCAAGAGAAAATTATAACCAGTCCGCCAGGTACATGATGTCAAAGCCTGGTTAGCATAGGAGCTGAAATTTATCAAGGTTATATACGGTTAATGATTATTATCAATGGCGCAACTATGGGTGGGGGTAGGTGGCTGAAGCCTCTTGATATGGGATATATTCAGAAATGAAATCGACAGCTTCGGTAAATTGGATTGGACTGTTAGTTAATCTTCTTAGTTTCATAACGAAAAATATCCAATACAATCTGGCAACGCCGCCGTTTCAAATTCAAACCCGGTAAAATAGCGCGCCGCGATGTCGCTTTGCCGCGCTCTCTTCACTTGTTTACCGGCATCCGTGCCGAGTACGGATCTACGCTTCGTTCGCATTCGACAACACGAAAAAACACGACGAATACGAGTATGTTAGTGAAAAAACAAAAAAGTTACCCGTCCGGCGGGTAATTCACAGGAACGGCGTGAAAAACGGGCGGAAAATCGAGTAAATTAAATGTTTAAAGCATCTCTCGCCGACGAGTATCAAGAATTAGTGATAGTTAACGGTCTGGACACACACATAGCTGTATACGCATATACGTCTTGTAATTTGAGTGATGTTAATTAAGAAAAGTGAGCTAAAGTGCACGAAAACAACGCTTTTACAAATAAAAATGTCCTCTCGCTGACCGAGAAGTGATGCTTCCGACAGTGCCAAAACCAGTATTCCATGGTTCCTCCTTACTAACCCACTATGCCGTTTGTCCAAAGGGTTATAGAACCAAAATATCTTTCCAAAACGCCACTTTTCAATGAAGACGGAACCGCTAGAGTTACAGATGAAGAGCTCGGAGCAGTTACCAATTCCACCTTATCAAACGCCTTGCGTCAGCTAGCGTCATTGTCGCTTGTAGCTGATGATATATTTAAGGAGTTGGGAGGACAACTGAGCTGTATATATAGGAGGTGCGAAGATGTAAGAACGAAGCTGGCCAATGTCGAGGACAAGGTTATCAAGTTCGATCCAAAGAAGGTCCCTGTGCGTAAGTTAAATATATTTTTTTTATTGTTAGACCACCTATAAACTGATTTGTATCCCTTTAGTACACCAAGACATTTTCTAGTTGATATTCGGCAACTTATAGATCGGGGGTTTCTTCTTTCATCCATTTGTCCCATCAATGCCTTTCCATTAGCGCCATCATTGTGCTTTAAGACAACGGAAGATCCATCTGGACGAATCAATTCTGATGTTTTGCCATCTCTTTGGCCTTTACAGATGTCTGATCAGTGATCAGGGCTTGCGTTGTATTTTCTAAGAAATATTCTCCCGGGTGTCCTGGAACATGTGGGAAATCTCCCGGATATGAAGAAAACACGTGAAAAGAATACTATAGGTTCATATAAACTTCTTTCGTATCGGCCTCCTCTTCGGAGATATGGGCTCCCAAAGACCACCAATGGAATCAAGTTTTTTACACATAATTATTGAACCACCTGGTATATTTCAATATGATGTATACCAGGAAAGACCCGTCAAATTATTACCCAAGAAACTGTTGCGAGTTACTCACAGCTGCAGGGACGGACTAGCTGTAACACTCATGGCCCATTTTTTTACGCCCTGTATGATGGGAACTTTGGACAATGTTTTTTTACATACCTTTAACTATTAGCTAAAAATTAAGTACTCTTCATTCATGTCGCTAATCCTAACCGTTTTCGAGAAAACGTCATTTTAATTACATCATGTATTTGGCGTATCTCGGTAAGAGATCCATCTTTGTTCCTATGAAATGATGAACGTCAAAATTCCGCTTTTTCATATTTAACCCGTGAGAATTTAGGAGACTGGTGTAAATAAAATGACGTTTTCTCGAAAACGGTTAGGATTAGCGACATGAATGAAGAGTACTTAATTTTTAGCCAATAGTTAAAGGCATGTAAAAAACATTGTCCAAAGTTCCTATCATACAGGGCGTAAAAAAAATGGGTCCATGAGTGTTACAGCTAGTCCGTCCCTGCAGCTGTGAGTAATTCACAACAGTTTCTTGGGTAGTAATTTGACGGGTCTTACCTGGTATACATCATATTAAAAAATAATTGAAATATACCAGGTGGTTCAATAATTATGTGTAAAAAACTTGATTCCATTGGTGCTCTTTGGGAGCCCATATCTCCGAAGAGGAGGCCGATACGAAAGAAGTTTATATGAACCTATAGTATTCTTTTCACGTATTTTCTTCATATCCGGGAGATTTCCCACATGTTCCCGGACACCCTGTATACACTATTATAATAATGCAACCAGTAAAGGTCATATAATACTAATTTTCTAAAGGAAAGAGATACCTACAGCCTTTTCTAGGAATTAATACTAAAGAATTCATATGAACCCTCCTTAAACGGACTCAACAAGACAGAAAACTACCTGACCTCTCTCATGGCCACAAAACGTTACCACTATAACTCAATAAAACCAGAGAACTACTTTGAAATAGTCTCTCGAATTCAAAATGATCCAAGTACTTGTATAGTTGTTGCAGAATTATACCGTTGACTTATAATTTAAAATAATTTTAATTAATTCCAATACAGATGCATTTAATGTAGGAGAAATATTATTTCTCCTAATATTGGATTTTAATTGGTGCCATATTAGCTCAATAGGATTGAATATACAATAGTACGGAGGAAGACGCAATACTGTATGTCCATTTTCCGCTGCAAGTTTGTCACACTCGTATTCCTTATTTACTTTAAAAGCTTTTAATACTTCTAGCAGTTCTCGTTTTTTGTAAGTTTCTTCAAAATATGAATCATTTTCAATTTCTGCTTTTGTATTATTAGAATTGGGAATGATTTTTGCTTGCCGACTATGATAACTAGCATTGTCCATTACAATGACGCTATTTTCAGGTATATTTTTAAGGAGTTTATGTTTAAACCAATCTTCAAAAAGTTGTGCGACGGTATCTTGAAGGTAATCTAAAGAAGAATCTGCTATGTTTTCAGCTGAAAGCAACAGACAATTTGGAACAAACCCGTTCTCTGAACCAGCATGTAATATTGTGATTCTTTTGCCTTTATTTGATGGTGTCTTGGTTTGACATTTTTTGGAAGAATCATCCCAACCTTTTCTTGGAGTGTCATGGGTATCGAACCATGTTTCGTCAAGATAAATAATTGGACGATTTTCTTCTCTAAATTATTTAACAGCTGTTAAATATTTAAGTCTCCATTCCCGTAAACGTTGAGATTTCATCAATGCTTCGGTATTTAAAACCCATTTTACGCAATATTTTCCTAAGGTTTGAAAGGCTACAAGAGATATTTGTTTCGTCTTTAATCAGCCGCTCTGTGAGGGAAATCAAAGTCTGTACAGTTTGTGCCTCCTCATACATTTGGTAAATCTTTCTTCTTAATAAATCCATGGCATTTTCGTCAATGCTTCTAAATGTGCCAGAATCACTCCGATTTTTTCTAGGATTAACAGGTTTAAGTACTATGTCTCTTATCGAAGATAAAGGAGTTTTTGTCAAAGTAGACGTCTCTGCTAAAGCATCCATCGAATTAAAATTTCTACTCAACAACGATTGATACACTTTTTAATTATTAGTTTGGCATCGGTAGATAAATGCTTTCTTTTAAAAATGACACTTGAAGATGCCCCCCTATCGGCACCATTCCAAGGACCCAACATTCTACCACTAATAAGCCTAACTAAAAATTACTCGCCGGAAAACCAGCAAAGATTAAAATTATTAAAAATCACTTTGTATTTAGCATCAGGCATAGGTATAAATTGAATTTGTATACCTCGTCCGGCTCTGCTCGAAAAGGTTTTAAAATTTGGGATTTCCTTATTTATTTTATGGCCGAAGGGATAATGAGGTTTTATTGCAGTCAAGATCAACGATATAATTCTGCAACTACTATACCCACTTGCTATTTTAACACCGTTGTCTGCCAGTGACGTGGAACAAACAACCCCCCAAACTAATTCTAAATATCACTCGGTAGATAGCTATTGAATCTGAGGATTTTCCAAAACTTTCTTTGGTATTTTAATTGTCAAACTCGTTTCGGCGCTCCGCTACGCTACTGATTGGCCGCTGTATTAGCACTTCTTAGTCGATTCACACATTTTGTGTTGGTAGGTACCCATAGATACCCATGCATACCCTTTTCTAACTATCTTAATGGGAAAGGCGTGACCTTTGAAGTCTAGTGGCGCCGTTTACACAGTTCAGTGTTCTGGGTTCTTTTTATTTTTTGATCGTAACGAAAGTGATATTGCCATGTTATACAAACTTTTATTATATTGTTTCACTTCTCCTGTAGAAGAAGAAGCAGAAATGTTCACGTCAACTTTATTAGAAAAAGTGTATTTTTATGTACGAGTCTAAAAGTGAATTATAGTCTATCTACCACCTGACTATTATACGTTGCGTGCTTCGTTTCCCATTCTAACGATTCAGGGTTAAGCTAAATATCGCCCCAGGTGCCCTTACCTTACTTAATAGGTCCGATGTGCCCCCAACGGCTTCATGAATAAGCCCTAAAGGGTCCCTTATCCCTTTCCTGTTACCGAACAATTAACGGGATATAAGGGATTTCGGTTAAAGTTAAAAAGCGTGATACTGTTAGCAATTACTGTGATGTTATGAATTTAACACGACTAAATTTAAAGCCAATTTCCTATCGATCACGGGACCTTTTCTCAGAGGCCGTTTAACATAGTGCGCTAAAATTTGGCATGAGTTCGTTTACTACCGAAGGTATTGCAAACTACAAATCCCATAATTCGTTCATAAAACTCTTGGAAAGTGAAGCCGTGATTGAGTGAAATGTTATTGAAAATCAGTAATGGGTGGAAGAGAGAACTACATGTTTGTTAGATGGATGGCAACAATGTTGAAGTCTGGTTATATCAGATGGTTAAATATTAAAACATAACCGTACTTACCGATGGAAAGATAAATTCTTATTTAAATGATCCACTCTTTTACAAACTACACATGGATGCACCATGATTGTTTATAATAAAGACGATTTCAAACCAATAATCACAAAAAAAAACACAAATGAACCAAAACGTATAAGCAATCCATTAGATCAAAGCGAAAACATCGCAATTTTAACGAGATTACAATTCATTCGGCTTTTGTGTCCCATTCGTATGGCAGTAGTAAAATAAAAATAGATGTTGCCAGAGTGCGGTTGGATTCGTTTAAGATTCATTTGATACTTTAATTTTTAAAGAATCTCTCATCGTCTTTTCACAGTTTATCGTAAAATTATTGAGAAATAAATGTATTTTAAGAGCAATTGCGAATTAATCTTAAACCATTTGTAATTGCCAAATTAGCAAATTTTTAATTGGGATTTTGCAAGGATACCTTTGCGATAAATATGACAATCTGGCTATGCTGCAATAATGGCCGAGAGAGGTGAGAAAGACTGTTTGCAGTCGTTGCGTAGGCTAGAAATGTACATTTATTTACAAGCATGCATGTAATAATACCATTTCATCTATCTTTGAAAGATGGAAAGTTGACGTTTTTTAACTAAAATAAAAGAATTTACTTTCCACCCGGGTGGCAAGTAAATTGTTTTTGTCATTTTTTTTAAAAATCCATATCTCAAAATAATAAACGAACACACTTTTTTTAAAATGCTAATAGCTTTGCGTGTATAGATATGTCTACTTTTTCCTTAATTGATAGAGTGGTCCTCAGCATTGAATATTGTGACCAAATCGTTGATAACTTCTTTGTTTTGGCATTTTCACTGAAATAAGCTAGTAGCGCCGACTCAGAACTCAGGATTTTGAACTTTGTTTCCCTTACACCGTTCTTTGAAACAGTTATATGCCTTGTCATATCTCGGGCGGCTTTTAGTTGGCAGAAGATCTGCTTCTATTATATTTGCTGCTTCTCGAATTTCTGGTGGAGTAGCAGCAAAATCAAATTCCTCATCTGATTTCTGTTGTTAAAATCAACCATATTCAAAAAATGACATTTGCCATCTTGATGTGTATTATTACCTACGTTATTTTACGTCCTGCGGTTATTTGAAATTTCTGTCTAATTTTTCAATGGGAAAGTAAAAATGACATTTATCTTTTATTAATCATTTTAATTCAAAATAATAAGAAGTGGGTGTTAGATGTGGTTGTAAATAAAATAGTATACAAACCTCGGTGAAAAGTTTCACGGACTCTCTCGACGGGAATGAAACTACCGACTCTCTCGACAGGAATGAAACACTTTCCACCTCGGTACGTCATAGTATAATATTTTCTAACTGTAGTTTGTGATATCTTGGGTTACAACGAACTTTATAAGCGCTTTTATAAACGTTTTTCTAGCGTGTAATATAGCATACAGTTGAGGCGAGGAAAGAATGAACGTACGTCATCAACCTGTAACAGTACGATTCAAATCGAGATTACGTAGATCAAATAAGATATTATATATAGATTGTATTAAAGTCGGAAAGGTCATAGATATTACGGTAAATTTATGACGCACATTCATTCCTTCTCCGGCCCAACAGTATACAAACAATATTTGCAAAAATAAATCATTTTTAACTTTCTTGTATATATCAATAATTCCTCTTTCAATATGTAGACTTGTGACTCGTGCTCACGTGACAGAAATGATAAACAATTACAGCGTGTACGATTCATAAATAAAAAATATTATGGCAAGGCTCTCGGAATAAGATGCCAAAGGAATAAAACAAAATAACATGGAGATATAGTCAGAGGGTCCGGGAATATTTAACAACCGAGAACAGATCAGGAAGTACAATGGCACACACGTGGCCCAGAAACGGTTTTTATTCCCTCGGCTACTAGATTCGTATTAAATTTTACGGTCCTTTGGTTTATTCGTCCGACTTTTGTTATGTCCACACCACATTAGGACGCCGACTCCCATACTATAATTATATAGCATGTAGTAAGGACAGCATAAAAAATGCGCTCGTTGTACAATTAAAACTGAAACAATAATTAGAGACTTAAGAGACGGTTTAAATTTTATTGTTCTGCCTTTTCGCGATAAATTGAAATATTGATTAATTACAAGGTTTCACAAGCTTGGTAAAGACTGTTTCACGAAAAATGGATACGACTTAATGATTTCCTGGGTCGGTCCCATTGTGTCGACAAGAGCTTGGCAATAAACAAGTGAAGTATGAAGGGACGGCCTAAGGAAAACAAGTAATGATATGATTATATTAATGTAATCAAATGAAATAACATTTTTTTTAAATATTACTAGTCATATTTATTTACATTTATAATGTCATTCTATAGATAGTTCTGTTTCGCTATCGCTATCCTCATCAGAATTAATTATAATTGGATTAATTATATGATCCAGACTAATACACGAATTTCCTACAGTTATTACGTGACGGACTGAATTTTTCCAACTACCTGGGGGAATATCATTAAAGCATTTTCGTATTAATTCTACAACACTAGAACTTAAAGTCGGAGAAATATTTTCAGACCTAACCAGTGATTTTAACTGGTGCCACATTTGCTCTATGGGGTTAAAAATGCAATAATAGGTGGGAGCCGTAGCACTGTATGTCCAATAATTTCTTCTGCCAATGTGTCACAAACATATACTTTTTTTATACAAAATGTCTTTAAAACTTCTAAAAGATCACTTTTTCATAACTTTCTTCAAAATATATATCATTCGCCGCCATGTAGTTCTGAATCTCCAATTTTGTATTATTTGAGCTTGGAGCTTTATGTAATTGGCGACTGTGATAGCTCGCATTGTCCATTACTATCACGCTATTCTGAGGAATGTTTGGTAAAAGACAATTCTTGAACCATTCCTCAAAAAGTTCGGCCGTTGTATCTTCATGGTAGTCCACACAAGAGTCTTTAATGTTTTTTGCAGAAAGCCACAAGGCATTTGGAACCCAACCGTTTTCTGACCCAGCATGTAAAATACTTATTCTTTTTCCTTTATTTGATGCAGCTTCTGTTTTACACTTATCGGAAGAATCAGACCAGCCTTTGGATGGTGTTTCATGCGTGTCAAACCAAGTCTCGTCGAGGTAAATTATAGGACGGTTTTCAGAACGGGATTTCCTTACAGAAGTTATATACTCATGACGCAATTTTTGTAAACGGTGGGATTCCATGAGTACTTGCCTTTTGTTGCGGTATCTGAATCCCATTTCCGACAAAACTCTCCAAATGCTAGTGCGGCTACAACTTATTTGGGTTTCATCATTGGTGAGCCGTTGCTTCAGAGAATCTAATGTAGGTACGCGTTGCTCTTCGTACATGGTGTAGATTTTTCGCCTTATCAAGTCCTTGTCGCTTTCGTCGAAACATTTGGTGAAACCGCCATCTTTACGCTTCTTTCTAGATTTAATGGGATTTGACGCGATTCTTTTCACTGTAGTCAGAGTCAAAAATTAGTCAAATCAGACGTTTCAGTCGCAGCAGCACTAGCATACAGTCCTCTGTTGAGTAAAGAAGTATATACTCTTTTTACAATTTCCCTAGCATCGGGAGATAAATGCATTTTCTTCACTGCACCACTAGAAGAAGCGCCATCAATGTTTTTCCATGGACGCCACATACTGTTTTTTTATACGTTTGGTAAAATATTATCGGTAATACAACTAAACTCTTCCAGCAAGAAATAAAAACTAACAAATTTGACCACAAAAAGATATTTAAATATAAATTAAGCAACCTAACCTACCTGATGTGCCTATATTTAATTATAATTATTACAATCCGGTCCTTTCCACAAAATAATAACAAACGGTCATAAATAATGGGATCGCCCCCAGGTACTTTTACTGCAGTCATTAAGTAATATCGATTTTTCGTGGATCAATCTTTACCTTAAATAATTTTGTATTCGAACCAACTAGACATACTTAGTAGCTGCGGTACAGCGAAACGCGCCTGGGAATTGATCCTTCAAAGGAACAAGAAGGAAACGTCATGATTTTCACCATTCTTTGTTCGCATGTTGCAAAAATGTTTTGTATTTTTGGTGAGAGATTGCTGGTTTTTCTCGCATTGCCTTTATTAATGATAATGATCATACGTTTTACTTTCTATGCTCCAATGAAGAAATAAAACAAGGTTAAATAGGACTTATGAATGAATGATGGTTGTAGCGATTTAATTTGTATGTGTTTTCCTGTTCGTGATTAACACACAACATGTTCTGTGTTTATGTTGAACATTAAGTAATTTCCTAATTATCCTTCATTTAGAGGAAACGAAACCGCTTCGAGAATAATTAAAATAAATTTATTCAATCTTCCGTTCCGTCTATACAGCGTGTAAGTGAATTAGGTCATCTTTCATCACCTAAAGCCGAAATTAATTTAACGCAGACCACAAAGGGTAAATCTAGGGACTTTATTAGAAAGTTTAAAAATGAAATATATGAAAAAAAATTATAGAGGGTATTCCAAACTTAATGAGGCTGTTATTGATCAATTTTCTACAATTAAGAACAGAGGAATGGACTTTACATTTAAGCACTATTGTGTAGGGTCGATAAATGTTGTGTATGTCGATAAATGATACTCGATATGATTTTAAACCATTTTATTTAAGGATCTAAACTAAAAAACACTGAAAATATGAAGAATGCCAACTTGTCAGTCTCGTGGCTCGATTCGTTCTCGTCATAAAACAGTTAACTATTGTTCTCGTCTTGGTTGCGCCAAATGACGTAGCCGTAGATGGCGTAGTGGTATTAGACATCATTCGGTTTTCTTGATAACTCGTAGATGGCGGTAGTAGTATTGGACATCATTCGGTTGTCTTGATAGCTCGTAGATGGCTTTAGTAGTATTAGTAGTGGACTGTATAAATATTGTTACGAGGGTTGCATGCGACGACGTTAAGATCCGACAGCTATACACACTAAGAAAACCTTTCTTATTTTCCAAAAGTTGTATTTCCTTGTGTAAAATTAAAAAATAAATAAAAATATGTTTTACCTAACGCATTTTCTTATTACTTTCTGCATTTAAAACGCCTAGAAAGTAATTGTTTGGTCGTTACACAAAAATAAAATTTTTAAAATTATTTCACCATACTTGTGAACCCCCTCTATCACAGGTCACGAGCCGCCACTGTTTTTGGACGTCTCTTCGAACAAAGGCAGGACAATATAAAAACCGAAACGCAAAATTTTAGATTATTCCAAATATTTGGCATGTGCAATTTACTTCTAGACTACTAATTGCTATGGTTCGGCCATGACACCGAAAATCGTTCGTCCGTTCGTTTTTAAAAACCGCACTAATGCGAAATACTAATTCGACTGAACCGTTTAAAACATGCATATTATATTGTTCGTTTTTGAAGGTTTTTAACAATACCTGTATACATACCCGGCCTTTTTTTATTAATTTACTATTCACTTCCGATCGGTTGTTATTTCGTCTTCCGAAACGGTTTTGACTGAGGGAGCGAATAAATACCCGTATGGATAATCTGCACCAATTTTTTAGCCATGAAACCACCGGAGCTGGGTAGTTTGGTGCTAATTTAACCACATATATATAAACAGTATATTGCTAATACCATCTGCAATTATGTCCCCGCTATGGCCATCGAAGGGGGCGTTGTGAGTTTGCGCAGTTCGGAATTTTCCTTGTGAAAGTAAACATTCGACAGGACCGGATTTCAACTTTTTTAATGTAAATTTCACTGGTTAGTTAGGAAAAATATTGCAATCAAAATTTCGATTAGTTCGATTTAAGACCGCGTTCGATGCATACGATTTCTGATGATCCGACGGTGCCCTGATTGGTGTAAACTGTTGGTGCCAAATTCCGTCCGAATATTTGTAACAATCGACACGATGAGCATAATTTTAACTTTCATCCGACGTCGTATGTTCTTAACCTCACCTTTTTTCTACACCAAAAATTAAGAATGAATGACTATATTAACTATTTTGGGAATTATTATCAGCTACTAATGCATCAAATTAAAAATACAATAATTTTAAGGTTAGGTAGTGACCACATATATATTATATTGTGTACGAGAGACACTCTCTTCTTTTTTTTACAAGTTTTTTAGTGAAATTCGGTTCCGAAGATCGGATAATGTGATAAGCAAAATATTTTCGTATATATGTACATACCTGAAATACTTTATACCTGGTATTGATCCACGACTTTTGCAAGAAAGCACCATGCACTTGTGTCCTTTCATCTTAAACAAAACAAGCCACTAACCTGCCAAACCACCATCACCACAAATTAAAAACTCCTTTACAAAAATCGTTGTTAGATAATGAAAGTTTATAAGCACTAATATACCGACAACAATGTGGATGAACCACTTTTTATTCTGTAATTTGAAAAAGCATCCAGAACCAAAGATGGCGACGAATAACAACAAACAAATAATGTCGGGCCGGCTCTGACGCGATCGATAAAATTTCCACCCTACTGCGCAAACTCAATAGGCCCGCGCCATCTCCCATAGGACACTTTTTGTATTTTGGAACGTTCGTATTGCCAATACATATACTGTTTATATATATATGTGGTTTTTACTGACTGGGGAAAACGTTTTTTTAAGCAAATGTAGAAAATATATCGCCGTAATCCCTTTCTTTATTGAATACATACATATAGAAGGTGTTCGGAAGTAAAATAACAAAAACCCGAACAAGCCCTGTATTGTATAATGAGCTGGTAGTAGGTTTTGTACTTTTTTTTTGACGTTTTCGGGAGCCACGACACTGAATGGTTGAGAAACTTTATATACGACCCCTGTATATGTTTAGGGTAAAATTTATGTAGGTACATTTATGGGCTAAACACTGCCTGTATAATAAATTATAAGGAAGAGAAAGCTTTTCATAAATGTAAGTTCCGTAAAGGATATAAGTCAGATTAGGGCAGAAAGCTTTTTGTTAGCTGTATAAATGTAGGCTCAAGAAAATCTTTGATAATCCCGACATATCACGAGGAAGATAAATGACTTAAAACGCAATTACATCACTACAATAGAGAATTATCTTTTAATTGATTGTTACGATTATTACCCGCTAAGATCGTGTCGTAATATTTTTGCAAATAGTAATAATTTCTCTTTGTGTTTGTCGCTATCATAAATTCGTTAGATCTGTTGGTATTTTTCCAGAAGAATACAATGATTGTACGTTATATTCCAAAGGCCCTTAGAAGCATTATTCGGGATCTAAGAGACATGTCAATGGTAATGTGATTTGAGGAAGTGTTACCTAAATATTACGTAACAGTCATTGCGTAATAGTAGACACCGCATAAGTAGGTTCTACGGAGGATTTATTTTGGGTATAAGCAACATCAAATCAATAATGTAGGCACTGTCAGATATTGTGTTTGTACTGCACGTGAGGACGACAGGCTGTCCGTTACAAAACCTGACACGCAATGGCCAAGAAAAGTCCGTTGAAAGCCTCGTAAAGCATTCCTTAAACATATGGTCTTAACGAGTCTAATTTTGCCTTTCTTATTTGGTTATCGCCAAATAGGGATTAGTGGCATTCGATTACCACTCGCCGACATAATATTACGATAGGAACGGTTGTTCTATTTGGTGCCACAACAGAACAAATTATTTGTTCATTGAATATTTGCAGTCTTCGCTGTTTAACCTCCTGGTGTAGATGTCACCCTTAAAATCTTAATTGGGAAGGGGAGGGGGGTGATGTCAGGAGGCACATGATTTTCCAATAATCCCGTAATTTATAATTTTTAAAATTATTGAAAGCGACATATTACATGTGGGATGTTTTCTTTCTTATATACGATGTTGAAAAATGGTCGGTACCCCGGAATAACTCCGGTGCCTCGCATTGCAGCGGAAAATGTCTGGGGAAAAAGTTGTTAGGTTTTGAAGCAACCCCCGGGCACAGGTGGGGGTAAGTTAAGATTTTCAAATGGAACCCCATATTTTTTATTGGCGTATCGTATTCTCCGACTAAAAATAAACATCTTTTGTCCGAAACATTTTTTTATTCGGGCCCATCCTTCACCAATAATCACCATGAGAAAGACAAAATCAGAACCGTTTAAAAAACAAGTTTTATCCCGGAAATACTCTTTTTTTATATGTGCCCCTAAAGTGCCTTTTTTCATGCATGTCCTCTTCACCGAAAGTGGCGTTTTCCAAGAGAGCGGGCGGGAAAGTATCGAAGCGGGCGGGAAAGCTTTTTCCCGCCCGTTTCGAGTCACCATGTGCTCCTAAATAAATAAAACCAGAATTGTCAGTGCGGGACTTGAACCCGCGACCCTCAGAGCGCCAGGCGGATACTTTACCCACCGAGCCATACTACAAGCGATAATAAATAGCGGATTATATATAAATTAAATTGGCAGGTAATTTTTCGAAGATGTTTTAGAAAAAGTGTCGGAAGAATTTCTTTATTTATATGGCCTCAAAGACTCGGGCACCTGAAAAAAAACAAATAAAACCAGAGATGCCGAGTGCGGGATTTGAACCCGCGACTCTCAGAGCACAAGGCGTACGCTATACCACTAGGCCACCGAGCCTATTTGTTAAAAATAATAAATAGATATTTACATTCTGCGTGCGCGAGTGTTTTCTTGTCATGTAGACAGGAAAAATGTCTGAAGAATTTCTTTATTTATTTGGCATCAAAGCTTCGGAGCACTTGTAAAAAAAAACACGGTACCATCGGAGCCGTCGGAGGCTTTTCCGCATCTCGTCCAAAAAAGCCTCTTTTCGGCCCTTGATACGTAATGTACTATTGTCTCTGTCTTGTACTAAAAATGCCCGTGGAATACAAACAACTTTTTCCACCAAGATGTTTATTTTTGGTCGAAGAACACGATACGCCAATAAAAAATATGGGGTTCCATTTGAAAATCTTAACTTATCCCCACCCGCGCCAGGGGGTTGAGGGGGGGGTGGTTTAAATTGCAAACTATTCCTCCTTCAAAACCAAACAACTTTTTCCCCAGACATTTTCCGCTGCAATGCGTTGCACCGGAGATATTCCGGGGTACCGACCTTTTTTCAACACTGTGTATATTATGACATTAGCAGGAAAATTGTAAACCTAACAGGTCGAAATTATATTGCGAATAACTCAATTATATACAAAACTAATGAATGAAAGTGTCACGCATTGGCAACAATGTATTCTCGCTCAGACCAAATTCCTTCGTGGTTGTAAGATTGAAAAAAGGTCATAATAACAGACCTCCGACTATTTCTCTACCTTAAGGCCGCTGGTAATGGTGTATTGAAGCTCCAAGTGTTGCCGCTTCTTATCTCGATTTTCGAATAAGTCTTTTAAAATGCATATTCCTTACCTTATTCTATTTCTAATACATTGCAGCCTAATTGATTCAATAGATTTAGTTTTTTAATTGATTATTAGTATGGATTTTAAAGTTTACTTACTGTTTATACAGATATTGATAACCTTGCCGAGTTAAAGTCTTTATATGTCCCCCTTCATAGTCATATATATATTTAATAAGATTTATGACAGAAAAATTAAATAAATCGATGAACCTAGTTTCCTGGAAGCCGAGTATATATTTTCGATATCGGCAACAGCGCAAGCGACACGGTGGGCCGCCAAAATAGCCAGAGGCGCTTGAAGACCGGCTCTGTGGCCTCGCTCTTAGCCCCCCCGTAATATATATTATAAAAGGGCCGTAACGGCCTTTTTTTCAGTTGACTTATGAAACAAAATTGTTTAATATTAAAAATACTGGTAGTTTTACCGGCAGGAAGTTTGCACCAAAGGTGTATTGTTAATTATTTCAGAGGCTCCGATTGCCATTTCTTCTTCCGTCTGCAGTCGTCTCATGTTTTCTCACATATAAGGATTTAACAGCGATCTTTCTCTACTCAATAACGAACGTTGAGCGCGTTTGTTAATTTTCAAATATGTTTAACAAAATAATGATATTTACTAATTTTTAAGAGGTTTTCTAATATTCCTTGGCCCGGACCTGTACGACTCTCGGGCCCTCTTTAGTTGTGTGGGAATTTATCTCAGCCATGCATTTTGTTCACTTTACCTCGGCGATTTCTCAGGAGAGATCAGACTCCATTTTCTATAGGCACGAAACTGATCGGTTTCGAGCCTATTTCGAACGCGTATAGATATCCCGGAAAGAAGATACTCGTTTCGGTTTTTAATTTAACATTGTAGGAAAGCGGAGAGAGAAAGTCGCAATAGGTTCGAACCCGGAGCAGGCAGAAATTGTAGCAAACTTATTGTTATGTAATTTTGTTACGATTGTTTTATAAACAATACTAAAGTCACAATGGCCGCCGCTCTGATCGGATTTAGGATAGCTGGAAGACGGCGCGAGTCCAGCCTATTCCAAAGAAAGGTAAGAGAACCCTACCTAACAACTATCGACCAGTCGCATTGCTTTCAGTTATATCAAAAGTAATGGAGAAAGCTATTAACCAACATCTTCTAAAGTACCTGGAAGGCTTCAACATTATCAGCCATCATCAATATGGTTTTCGGAAGTCCAGATCAACTGGAGATCTTCTAGCCTATGTCACCCATATTTGGAACAACGCAATCGAACATCATGGGGACTCTCGGGTTGTTGCACTGGATATTTCTAAAGCTTTTGATCGTGTTTGGCATGAGGGGCTTCTGAGTAAACTGCGATCCTATGGTATGCCCAGTCGATTCTGTGCATGGTTGTCTAGCTTTCTTAAGGACCGCTCTCTGCAAGTGGCGATTGACGGATTTCTCTCAGACACATTCACCATCAATGCCGGTGTTCCTCAAGGGTCCATATTGTCTCCCACTCTCTTCTTACTCTACATTAACGACCTTCTAGTGAAAACTCAAAATCCGATATTTAGTTTTGCTGACGATAGCACACTTATCTCATCTTTCTCTTTGAATGCGCAAACATCGGCTGCCGACGCACATCTTCGCAGACAGCATGAAGTATCACGCCTCAACAAAGACCTGGAAGAAATTTTGGCTTGGGGTGACAGTAACCAAGTCGAATTTAACGCTAAAAAAACCCAGGCAGCAGTTTTCTCTAAAAAGGTTAACATTACAGAACCGGAAATAGTCATGGCCGGACACGCAATCCCACTGGCTTCATCTATTAATTTGCTGGGCGTCAATCTCGGAGGCAATATGTCTTGGCATAACCACGTTGTGGCAATCGCCAAGGTAGCTTCTCAGAAGCTTGGGGTACTCTTCCGAACCAGAAAGCTGTACACACCTCAACAACTTTTGACACTATACAAAGCCCAGATTCGACCATCACTAAAATACTGCTCTCATGTCTGGAGCTCTGCACCCAAACATACTCTTGGGCTGCTGGATTCCATCGAAAGGAGGGCTATTCGTCTGATCGGAGACCCCGAGCTGACGAAGAACCTCGACAGCCTAGAACATCGAAGACAGGTTGGGGATTTTACCCTCTTTTACCGATATTTTCATGGAAGGTGCTCGGCTGACCTTGCCCTCTTAATTCCGCCCAGAGCGACGATTAGCAGAAATACACGCCAACCACTGCCGCCCATCCATATATGGTTAAGCTTAGTACTCCTCGAACTTCATTATTTAAGAAGTCTTTCATCTGGAGGACTACATCTTTGTGGAACGACCTTCCCGAGGTCGTTTTTCCCAACGAATATAACCTCGAACGATTCAAAACCAACGTGAATCGCTTTTTGCGCACACGCACCACTCCCAGAGTGCCCTAAAGGATTTTTCCTATAGTGCTTGTGTCACTATATATGATCATAAAAAAAAAAAGCTAGACCTTCTCATATCAATGGTATTTGCTCGAGCATGTGACCCAGAGCTTAGGTTTGGATCTTTTGCAATCCATGTCTAGCAAAAAAAAACGGACTTTTAGGAGCTTTAATCCGAATGAGAAGTTGCATGGACAAAGAAAAGTACAGCAAAGCCAGTAATAACTAAGTCATCAATAGTCATCACCAAAATTTCGATTCTAAAATAAATAATTTTTAAAACCAGAAAGCATGTGGGTATAATAATAGATATAAATTTAAATCGTGACCCTTTCCTCTTCGTCTGAACTCTGGTACTATAAATACATCACAATTATCCTTTAACACTTCATAATTTTTAATTACATAAAACATTATTATGTCATGTTCCCACCACTATATCAAGTGACATCAATGTGAAATCAAATAAATCAAATGTTTATTTTTTGTGGGACCTACTTTCCCACTTCGGACTGCCACAGGAAGTCGTAAAAACAAACAGTAAAAACCTTTTGGCCTAAAAATTGTTCTGGTTCTTATTGTTATGCGTTGGAAAATATGCATTTATGCATGAACGCGGAAGTCGTATGGATTTCTCGGTTTCGGGCAGACCTGATTTTTTTTTGGAATCTCCCTTGAAGCGATTGATGGGTGACAGTCTTACCTGCTTTTTCAAACACCTTTGGTTGTACTGAATTCTCAGAAATATATGCATTTGTAGGTCCCTCAATATGAGCTCTAGATTTAGTTATTCACATTAGTTGTAACATTTTTTCATCATCATTCAAAAGAAAATACACAAAAATCGATTTTGACATAGATATATACAGGGTGTTCCTTAATGACGTGCTAATATTTCAGGGTGCGATTCCTTGGGTCATTTTATAAAGAAAAGTTCATATGAACATATGTCCGCAAAGGCTTGAATTATTTGCTACAGGGTGTTGAATTTTTGTTTTTTAAACGGTTATTTTTTCATATCTCCGAAAGTACTTTAGATATCATTTTCAATTTTGGTATGTGTTAATAGGATATAGAACCACAAATTTTAGTTAGAAAAGTTATTCAATTGTTCCATCAGTGGCGTCCCTGCAAACATGTCCTCTGATATTTTTTACAAAAAAGATGGTACCCCACTCACATTTATCCATGTGGATATTTTTTCTGATTAGCCTGGTCAATTCTACATGAAATCGGTTTCTTGACGTTTTCTCGTCAGACGCATCCGTTCTTGATTAAAACCACTAAACTCATATTGAAACTCATTATTAGAATTGATAAAATAATTAATGATAAATGTTGTTATAATTGTTTTATACAAATTGTTGGAAATGACCACCTTCACTTAAAAGACATGCTTCGCCCATCGTCGCATCGAATTGCTCACTCCAATAATTTTTATAGAACAAAATTTATCATTAATTTTAATCAATGTTAATAATAATGAGTTTTAATAGGAATTTAGTGGTTTTAATCAAAAACGGTGGGTCCGACGAGAAAAACTCAAGAGACCGTTTTCATGTAAAATTGACCAGGCTAATCAGGAAAAATATCCACATGGAAAAATGTCAGTGGCGTACCATCTTTTTTGTAAAAAATATCACAGGACATGTTTTCAGGGACGCCACTGGTGGAACAATTGAATAACTTTTGTAACTAATTTGTGGTTCTATATCCTATTAACACATACCAAAATTGAAAATAATATCTAAAGTACTTTCGGAGATATTAAAAAATAACCATTTGAAAAATAAAAATTCAACACCCTGTAGCAAGAAATTCAAGCCGTTGCGGACATATGTTCATATGCACTTTTCTTTATAAAATGACCTAAGGAATCACACCTTGAAATATTAGCACGTCATTAAGGAACACCCTGTATACAGGGTGTGTCTTAATAACATGCTAATATGTATAGAGGTTATTCTTTGGTTCATTTTCAGAAAAAAACTTCATATGAACATATGTCCTACAGGTCTTAACTTTTGACATACAGGGTGTTGAAGATTTTCAAAAAAATCTCCCTTTTTATTAATATCTGCGACACTATAGATATTTTTGTGAAATTTGGTACACACTTTCTATTCATCAAGAGGCATTTTACGATGTATAACATATGTTTTTATTCCGACCAGTGGCGCTCGTGCGGGAATTGCCCTCGGTATTTTTGAGGAAAAGAATGGAACGCCACTGCTTTTTTTTTAAATAAAAATAATTTTTGAAATTCTCATTCCTTGCGTCGTCTCCTAATTTTTGTCGTTGGACGTTTCGTATAAAAAAATGAAATTCATTCATGTGCACTGTGTTATGAAATTAGGTATTAACAAATATTAAAACGGATCTAGTAGGTAGCAGATTTTGTTTGGTAAACATAAACAGGTTTGACAGTTGCCTACCTAGTCTAGTTGTCACGTGTTTAAGTCATTAACCTTAACAAAGTATTCAAAAAAACATGAAAATCATTATAACCCCCTGTATATCCAAAGTTAAGACGTTCAGGACATATGTTCATATGAAGTATTTTTCTGAAAACGGATCCAAGAATAGCCTCCTTGAATTTGAGCATGTTATTAAGAAATACCCTGTATACAAGAACCTCTCAAGACATCACAATAAAAGGCGCGACATTATTATCATAAAACCTATTAGCTTTCAGATGCCTATTGGCCCTAAGGGCCTTGTCCTGTCCGGAAGAGACCTTATTCGAATTCGCTCCAAAATATATATTATTTTATTTTGTTCGATAACATTTTTTAAAGAAATAAATCTGATGGTATTGCAACATTTTTGTTAATTTTCCTCAATTTTTTCTCTTTGTTCACCTGGGGGGCCATCTTAGCTTAACGAACCACGATCCTCGGCCATTGTTGTAAAACTGGCTTTTTCCAATTAAAGAAAATTAATGAGGATTTTACATTGGATGGATTATTTTTTAAATAATTTAACAAATAAATAGGATCGAAGGTTAACACATAATCTTTCAATATGTAAAATTAGACCCGCTTCTTATGAGTTGCAATGTCAGCAGAAATCATGAGAACGGCAACGGCTTTTCGGGCCAGAGGCAGCGAAGAAGTTAGTCGATTTTTGGGGCTTCAGGTCGCCCGGCCGCGGCGCGGTCCCTAAGTCGCGCTCAATCGCGTTTTTTTTTTAATTTTTTACGTAAGAAGGGGGGATCCGTATTTTCGGCTACAGGTTTTAGAGTGTTTATCACCGAAAATTCCGAGAATAGTCAACCGCGGATCTTTCCCTCAGTGAATTTTATTTTTAACCACTAATTAAGTAGGGCGTCTAAGATTATGATGAACTTTTCATTACGATTGGCGACATTACAGATAGCGTCGACCAGTCCTCACATCTTCAAAATTTAATGATTCAAGAGTTAGATTGGCTTACTAAATGATTCCTGGGTGGGGAATTCACCTCTGGATAGAATTCAAAAATGGGGACAAAATTAAATTTCCAAAAATAGCCATCTACTTAATAATCAATTTAAATTAAATTCTAAAATGAATTCAAGGGGTAAATTGGTTATACAGGGGTTATCAGAAAACGTCTTACGTAAACGCGCCGTAGGATAACGTTAGAGTTACCTACCCTTGAGTAAGCGCAAAACGGACGAACGTTACGGGTTACGTACGTCGCGTAAATTACGTACGTTAATCTGTAATATTATTTTACAATTTAGGCGACACCATTCGCTGCTATTGCGGTACGACCTACCGATTGGAGAGTGCGTACAGTCCCCCCCATTCCCTCACGAGACATCCGGGCTTGTTACCGGCGTGAATGGGCGATGATACGGAGCCAGCAGACCCGTATTGTGACATTATAAACGCTAAATCCTTAGGTAATTTTAATACCGCTGGTATTACGACAACAGGTTTTTCCACTGGTTATTATTTCATGTACACGGTTCGTAAGATCCGCATGCATTTTCATAAGGGACATACGAATAAGGCACAGACAAAAATAAGGGCATACCTAGTTGGGCTGAGGTCTGAGATTCGTCTAGAGTAGAGAAAAAACAGGTTATGGGATGGTTCTCACGATGAATGTTTACATGCCCTTTTAGATCATTCCGTAGTGTATGTGGCAATGAATACAGTGGCGTACTATTGAATTTTTAAGCAATAAAACTGATTTTATTCTTCTGCTGATAACTTTACTTCTTATAATTCTGAACATAAAGTCATTACGTATTATCACCACATATACAGGGTGTTATGGAAATGACGTATTATATTTAAATGGGTGACTCCTGGGGTGTCCTAGAGAAGCGCTACATATATTTTTTTTTAAATCGAACGTTTAAAACGTGGGGTAATTCACCCCTAAACCCACACACAACTCCTCGGCACATTCATATATGAACATATTACATTGCCCAGCTGATTAATCAACAGATGTTCAAGCAGAATGTTGCAAAATGTTTAAAAGTGTAAAACTTTAGTTTCTTATAAAAATAAATATTTAGCTTACTTAGAAAGTAAATCCAGGACGCGATTAAGGAATCCAGGACACAGACACTTTCAGTTCTTTTTTCTATAGGAAAAACTTTATGCTCATCACGTGTCCTGATGATGGTGTGGGAGTGCATAATAATAAGCTTATCACTAAACCCCAACACTAACGCATAATTACACTTTACAATAACACACATAGAACAAGAGCACTTAATTATTTCGCAATAGAAATATTAAAAACGCTAATTTCTATGGGCCATTAACCCCTTACTAAAGATAAAATGAAACAATTATGTTAACAATTGACAGGAACTACCCTCTGAAATAATGGGCTAGTCTGACTTCGGACATCAAACCGTTCCGAGAAATCTCCGTTGTGTAGAGCGCGGTTGCCATTTCCGAGACTATAATTATACAGGAATGTAATATAATAAGGAAATTCGGCAATTTATGATAGTCGCCTATAAAACATCGAAAGTGACAACGCTGTATTTTTAAATATTACCCGATGTCCACAATCAGCTGTTTAAAGAAAAGAGAAACGTGTTATTTATTTTTTCCCAGACCGCTCAGACAATAAGGGCGTATTTTGGTCTACATAGTAGCACTTTAAAATACTAATTCAGATTGAATGGTACTTAGATGTGTTATGTGATTTTATTGTGCCGGTTTGTTTTTGTTTAAGTTACCTAGGTACTTGGTGTTTTTTATAAATTCAGTTGGTGTTGTTCGAAAAGCTAAATAAAATTGCATTTTTTTTTTCTAAAGGGTAAGTGGCATTTATAAACTTTTAACTTGTCCAGATCTGACCGATGTCGTTCGAATTGAACAAATGAGAACATACCTGACCATTTAAAAACTCCGCGGCGGTTCGTTCGAGTCAGTTCAAGTTTATAAATCAGAGATTGTTTCCTAGCGAACTGAACTGAACGTAAAAGCTTATAATAATGTACCCTGAAAAATAAACAACTTGCAAGCTGTCAAACGGTTATTGACTTTGTAAAGAGTGTTTACCCTAAAGATATGACAACACTATTGACATATGTTGCTTTGTTTACCTTCCTGACAGGGGCAGCACGTGGTCATTTTTGGTTTGACATAAGGTCATGTACAGGGCATATTAAATTAGAGCGCCATTTTTGGATATTTTTTTTCAATTTGTTTTCATCTTAGGAATTGCCGATTTAAATATAATACGTCATTTCCATAACACCCTGTATATAACCATTATATTACTAATACCATCTGCAATTATGTCCCCGCTATGGCCATCGAAGGGGGCGTTGTGAGTTTGCGCAGTTCGGAAATTTCCTTGTGAAAGTAAACATTCGACAGGACCGGATTTCAACTTTTTTAATGTAAATTTCACTGGTTAGTTAGGAAAAATGTTGCAATCAAAATTTCGATTAGTTCGATTTAAGACGGCGTTCCATGCATACGATTTCTGACGATATGATGATCCTGATTGGTGTAACCGTTTGGTGCCAAATGCCATTCGAATATTTGTAACAATCGACACGAGGAACTTTATTTTAACTTTCATCCGACGTCGTATGTTTCTTAACCTCACTTTTTCTGAACCAAAAATTAAGAATGAATGACTATTTTGGGAATTATTATCAGCTACTAATGCACCAAATTAAAAATACATTAATTTTAAGGTTAGATAGTGACCACATATATATTATATTGTATACGAGTGACATTCTCTTCTTCTTTTACAAGCTTTTTAGTCAAATTCAGTTCCGAAGATCGGATAATGTGATAAACAAAATATTTTCGTATATATGTACATACCTGAAATACTTTATACCTGGTTTTGATCCACGACTTTTGCAAAAAAAGCACCATGCACTTATGTCCTTTCATCTTAAACAAAACAAGCCACTAACCTACCAAACAGCGAATCGAATCACCACAAATTAAAAACTTCTTTACAAAAATTGTTGTTAGGTAATGAAAATTTATAAGCACTAATATACCGACAACAATGTAGATGAACAACTTTTTATTCTGTAATTTGAAAAAGCATCCAGATCCAAAGATGGCGACGAATAACAACAAACAAATAATAATCGATACAATTTCCTCCCTACTGCGCAAACTCAATAGTACCACGCCATCTCCCATAACGGGGACACTTTCTGTATTTTGGAACGTTCGTATTGGCAATATTATGGTTATATATATGTGATTATCACACTAAATATTTGTAGGCGTTTATCGCAATTTATTCCTCATTAGTACGAGCAAGATAAACAATAAATTTGCGGTTAACCGACGCCGATTATTTACATTGGAAATTGCACAAACTATTCTGGGTAATACATACCTTTGGTTTTATTTTATACATAAAATTCAACAAAAAATAAACATCATGTCGATATGGATTGCAAATTTATGTAAAACATACCAGTATTAAGTAAGATATAAGGTACTACATATTACACAAGGCAACTCTAGCGATAAGGATTGGAAACAGTTCATTATTAGACACATTTATGTATGAAATGAAAAAATTGTCTATACAGGGTGTCCCAGAGTATGTGGGCAATCTCCCGAGTTCAGATAGAACACTTAAAAATAACAGGAGAAGTTCATATAAATTTTTCCTCCTACGGCCTCCCCTACGGAAATACGGGCCCATAACGGACGTCCCTGGAAATCGTTGATTTTTAAATAATTTTTTAAGTACTGGGTGTAATTTAATAATATTTGAGTATAATGTTTACTAGATGAGTCTCCTTAAAATGCGTCCTTTTAAACACATTTGGCTTATTTAGTTTGACAGGGACGGACTAGACCTAACACAAAAATGCTTTTTTTTACACCCTGTATGATGAAGGAACGACAATAATATTATTTTTGGATTCTCTAAACCTTAAGCTGAAAAAAAGGTACTCTTGATCAATGTCGATAAAGTGAACTGTTTTCGAAAAAAAAAAATTTTTGTTCAATATGGTTTCTTGCATTGGTTGTTGTTTTATGTTCATAAAATTCCGTCATTGTTGCTATGGTATTTTTTCACATGTACCGATTTAAATAAGAATATTTATGCCAGTGTGAGTTATGGTAGTGTCTTCTCCTTTGTCTTATTAGTTACTAACTTAGTAATGGAATTTACGTATACTGAATATGCCAACATGCTTTTAATGTATGAACAAAGAAAATTCTTTTTCGAAAACAGTTCATTTTATCGACATTGATCAAGAGTACCTTTTTTCCAGCTTAAGGTTTAGAGTATCCAAAAAAAATATTATTGTCGCTCCTTCATCATACAGGGTGTAACAAAAAGCATCTTTGTGTTACGTCTAGTCCGTCCCTGTCAAACTAAATGAGCCAAATGTGTTTAAAAGGGCGAATTTTAAGGAGACTCATCTAGTAAACATTATACTAAAAAATTATTAAATTACACCTAGTACTTAAATAATTATTTAAAAATCAACGGTTTCCAGAGACGTCCGTTATGGGTCCGTATCTCCGTAGGGGAGGCCGTAGGAGGAAAAATTTATATGAACCTCTCCTGTTATTTTTAAGTGTTCTATCTGAATCCGGGATATTGCCCACATATTCTGGGACACCCTGTATATAAATACCTGTTTATTTTTTCCAAATTTAAAATATATATATATATTTGTGCCCAAAAAATATTCCAAACCAGACAGCGTCTCAATATCGTAGCCGTATCGATTGTAGTCTGTTTGAAATCCAGCGTTCGCCTCCAAAAATCAGGTCTTATTTGTCCAGTATACCGCTTGGTCTGTCGAATAATAAATTCAATGGTATAACTTCTAATGAATGATATGCCCTATTACTATTGGTCTCTTCGATAACCGTTCACAATAAATATGCACGCCAATGGTTTGTTGTTGGTTGGTGAGTTACCTTGGCGATGGGATAGACCTACTATATCTCTATATAATGGTTTAATACCAGGACGGCGGTTTCGCCGCCATTCCAACGATTATTCATTTGTTCGGATTGAAGGTCGAACGAAATCGAATCGAATGGATTACGGGGTATTCTTTTTTGCATGTGTTTTGTGTTGGCATGCCCGCGATCGCTTCTTCTATTTTTATTTTTATGCTGCGCTTGATCGACTTTGACTCGTGGTGTATAAACTTTGAATGTACAGCCCCGGCAAACGCCTTGAAGTAGTTTAAAAATAAAACCTTTTTGATATTTTTCTATGTGCCAAAGTGGCAGAATATAGTAACTGGAACTGCATAATATATTTTTTCTATTTGGGTTTCATAACGGCTACATTATGAAATGCAAAAAAAATTGAATAACCTGCCACTTTATGAAACTGAAATTTTTTTCTGTGTTGGCAGCACGTATGGTTCGAATTTTAGGCTTACGTCGATTTCGTTAAAATTAGTTTTCTTGGCATTATGGATTCGACCAAAAAATTTTTATAGAAAGATTTAAAATACTAACCTTTAACCTTGCAAATAGATCATTTTTACTAGATATTTATCTGAAATACCTATACTCGTAAATATATAACATGCTGACGGTGTTCGTCAACTAATTTCTAGTTACAACTATAAAAAGCAACATAACCTAAAAATAATAGAAAGATCTTCCAGTTTATGCTCTATTTCTAAAGTTTTGTTCAATAAAGTACTATTTTTATTTTTAATTCAATATAGTATTATACATATTACTTAATACTATATACGCCTGCTCTAAGATAATGTCTTATGAAACTTGTATCTTAATATACTATACAGGGTGTTGGAAATGACGTATTATATTTAAACCGGCAATTCCTGAGATAGACAAATTCAAGAAAAATAGCCATAAATGGCGCTTTCAATTCATCCAGCGGTAAAAGTGACCTGACGTCAAACCAGAAAAACACCTGTGTGGCACTGCGATACATATAAGCAATCAAGGAATTATGGCCGGTGTTGTCATATGTACACCTTAAACTCTCTAGACAAAATAAAATAATTTAAACACTTTTCCATTCTGTAATACCTTTTTGTATAATTAATTGCAGAACATTTACGACGGACTATGTTTTAAACAACCCGAAAAAACATATGGAATAGTAATAGTCACGTACGTCACTAGGTCAAATGCCAATGAGCTCTTGACGCCTTACATCGGCTGAGCGAAGTAGTTTCATATAGCGCTGGACGCGTGCGTCTGTTAGTTGAAGACCAACCAGCGGCCGGATACGTTGTGTCTCTCGTCGATCACCAACACACTCTCAGCAATCCGCTCTGTTTTTTCGGTTTACGCGTGTATCTTGCCCGTCCAGAAAATAATCTTTGAATATTGTTTTTATTGACGCGTTTCTTCTGGACGTCAAATTTCGTCGCGTGTAATAAAATCTAATAATTAATCTGTAGTATAATCTGTATTATTGTATTTTCAAAAGCTAACTATCGGTTCTGTTTCACTATTACTGTGTGTACATAAAGTGTTTCCAGGAGTGTTCCCATGAAAAAGAACAAAAACTGATTGTGTTTGTGCCTGGATTTCCTCCCTCTTTAGGTATAAGGATAAATACAAGTAGGTAGAAAATAATTTATTTTTATAATTTTATATGGAATTTCAGTTTTACATTAGGTTTGGCAACATTGCCATTGGGTCTGGGGTGAAATGTTGTACAGTAGCGCGGACTGACCTGTGAGTAAGAGTGTTTGTTACCCCCCTTTTAAAACGGTCGATTTTAAAAAAATAAAATATGTAGCGCTTCTCTAGGACACCCAAGGAGTCACCCATTTAAATATAATACGTAATTTCCATTATTTATATACAGACACAATCTTCAAGGTGGTACCTACACACCTGTTATACCGTTTATCTAGAAATCGATAAGAACGATTGCTTGTTTGCAATAATAAAATAAAAATGTATTTATATCTATAGATACGGTACTTCTTTGCGAGAAGTATTGTTCTCCGCCGATGAGATAAGTTTCCTTTGAAATATTTACACATTTATTATTTTTTAATCTTATGTCAATCGGTGCAGCGGCGGTTCGTTCAAGGGTTTTCAATATTTTTAAAACGTCAGTTACAAAAATTTCATTTTTTAAACGAATAGTCGAAAGATACTCCTTATTTTGACGACAAAATAATATCGTCACAATAACAAGCGACCCCGGAGAGCATAAATTTATCAATTATCGTGTCGCGCCATCGTTACCATGCAGTATACAAACAATATCGTCGAATTATTGTTTACATAAAAGTCATATTAAATGTATATTATACAAACATATCGGTATCTATTTATATAAAGGCACTAAGACTAATAGACAGACAGATTTATTGAGCTTTTCGAGTTTAAATTTGTTAGTCCCGGAACGCGTCTATGTGTGGTTAGGATAAAATAAATAATAGGGACTTTATTATGTTGTAGATTATGCGGTTTATCCAAAGATATTACAAACTACAGATGGAAAAATGTACATTTCTAGCCTACGCAACGAATACAAACAGTCTGTTTCTATTTGGGTTTCATAATGGCTACATTATGAAATGCAAAAAATTGAATAACCGGCCACTTTATGAAACTGATATTTAATTTTTTTATGTTGGCAGCACGTAGGGTTCGAATGTTAGGCTTACTTTGATTTGAAATTAGTTTTCTTGGCATTATGGATTCGACAAAAAATTTGTATAGAAAACTATAAAATACTATCGTTTAACCTTGCAAATAGATCATTTTTACTAGATATTGATCCGAAATACCTATACTCGGAAATATATAACATGCTGACGGTGTCCGTCAACTAATTTCTAGTCACAACTATAAAACAACATAACCTAAAAATAATAGAAATATCTTCCAGTTATTGCTCTATTTCTAAAGTTTTGTTCAATAAAGTACTATTTTTATTTTTACTTCAATATAGTATTATACATATTACTTTATATATACATATTTATAGTTACTGTAGACATTTCCTGGGCATTAATTGCTATTCCTGTCAGATTCTGTGTCGACACAATATTTTGTTCAATATATTGAACTTTGTTCTGCTCGCACCATATCTCAAGTTTTGCATATTCTTTTTAAAAGTTTTTCTAAATTATTTTCTGCAATTTCTCGTATTTCTGACGGAGTACAACTTTCTTCCTGTGTCATTTTTATTAACTTTAATAATATATTTATTTTTAATTATGACGGATGGGAAGAAGCTTTGTTGTGTTCAATTGTTTCTATCATGGCATATTTGATACTTGTAACATTTTATTAAATTGTAAAAGTATTGCTAACCCAAAAAGAAAATATTAATTCAAATTGAAAAAACCCATTATATTTTTAAATGTTTTTCAGACTTTAATGACCCAAATAGAAAAAGTATTATAAAATACACGGTTCATAAGACTTGTACTTTAGAAAACTCCCCGCTTCGCGGGTCGTTTTCTCAATTAAGCGCGTGCTCTAACATAATGTCTTATGAAACTCGTATCTTAATATACTATTCCCACCTCTTCGGTCATTATTGCAGCATAGCCAGATTGACATATTTACCGCAAAGGTTAAAATAAATTTATTTCCCAATAATTTTACTATAAACTGTGAAAAGGCGATGAGAGATTCTTTAAAAAAAATATTATTATACTTAAAAGTATCAAACGAATCTTGAACTAATCCACCTGCTCTCTGGCAACATCTATTTCCATTTTACTACTGCGCTACGATCCAGGAGCCAAAATATGAATGAAAATCTCGTAAACATTACAACGTTTGCGCTTGAATCTAACGGATTGTTGATATATTTTGGTTGATTTGGGTTTTCTTCACAAAATGACACTCTGATTTAATGAACTGTATAATACCTTGAATTCCGGACATGGAATTTTTACGACTCTTTATTTCCTCTCTGTTTGTTCGGGTTTTCATGTTCCATGTGTTAAGCAAATTAACAAAGTCACTCAGATATAAGATTTTTTAGTATCGGCTTTAATTGTATGAGTCAGGTTTCTCGCTATTGTTTATTGTTATGAAAGGCCTGGTCGTTGCACCTTATTTCTGAAAACTTTTACACAATTTGAAAGTTTGTTTTGGCAGCCGCCAGCCGCCGTCTTTATAATTCCCGTTTATTGCCAATATATTTATCCCCTTTCAATTCTGACCATAAAATGCGCCAAATTTGTGCATCTTTTCGGGGTGATGATTTACCCGCATCCCTATTTATTATATCATTTTACGTGGGCGTCTCTTTAATTAAAAATAAAAATAAATTAATTAATCTATCTACAGCTAGTATACTTTCAAGCCGATCCTGCACCCATTTATTGATGTTTGAAGAAGTTGGGACCAAACAATGGGATTTAAACGGGTAATTGATTTACTGCTGAAAAGCTCAACTGTTTAATGTGACCTACATATCAAATGGCGCTACAAAACAACAGTATAGTATACAGGGTGTCCGCTAATTAATGGTACATGGAAAAACCATTAATAGAGATACAGGGTGTTAAAATTAAAACTTCATTTTTGTTTTTCTCTAATAACTTTGAGAGAAACTAACGTTTTTTTTTTACAAAATTTGGCGATTATGGTTATTTTAGGGCGCGAAATTTTAATGTACAATGTTCGAACATTCATAAGGTCATAACTTTTTTGTGCCTCAGTGTATTTAAATTTAATAAAAATAATACTTTTCTCATATTTATTACGTAAGAAAGGTATACTAAGTTCAGGTCGCCCAGAGTTACCGTTTCGGAGATATTTGCATTTAAATTGTTTAGTGCGTTAGCTCAGACAAGCAAATAATATTTTGTTACTTCTTACCAATTAACTTTTACATGATAATTCATGTTCTAGTAATGGTGATTGGGAATAATAAATACAACAATTGGATTGTTCTTTAACTTACTTTAATTAAAATAACGTGTCGAAAGAAACCAACAGCAATGAAAACACAAAACGTTAGTTTTCTGCAAAGTTATTAGTGAAAAACAAAAATGAAGCTTTAACTTTAACACCCTGTATCTCAGTTAATATCAACTTTCGGATATAGGTAAGTATAATTAAATCCTAATATTTTTACGTAAGAAGTTTGTGGTTTTTCCATGTACCATTAATTAGCGGACACCCTGTATATAAAAATAAACGTATCAATATATAATATATTTTTAAAAGCTAAACGGTAAAGCCGGCCAATATTTCAAAATCTTTTTCCGCCGTTCTGTTAAAAGCAAAATCGAGTAGGTATTTTGCACACAAAGCCGCAAAGCGGGTCTTTACATAGGCCACAATAGGCCAAAACCTTTTTCTATATTCAGTCATTATTTTTGTTAAAGTGAGCTCACTAGCTTTAAAGCCGTTTTGCATGCAGCAATATAACCTGCCATACTCTTGCAGCAAGACAGGCGACTCTCAACGGGCCTTGCCCATAGGTATATAGCTAGAAGGGTCTCGGCAAGACTATAATTACTAAATTTCCCCATAAATTGGTCATTCGCTTGCAGAAATATCGAACAAAACCGATCAGCTGCAAGAGACTTGCGAGAATAGATCAGCTTGGGTTGCAACTGGCGCATGCCTCTGGGAAACATTTCTTGCGTCTTGCAGCTTGCAAGGCGATCTTTAGTTTTTGCAATATAAGTTTGGTGTATACAGAGACACGATGTTGATGATAGTTGCTCGCGATATTGTATACTTATAACTTAAGAAGTCATGATGTGCATTTTCTCATTGTGCTTGTAAGTACCTATTATGCTTGCTCTTTGTCGTGTTCGGTGCATCGTCGGAACAGTTATGATCGCTATTTGGTTATTAGATTTCCTTTGTTGAATTATTTTCACATTTTTCTCGTCATTCTATGTTAATATTTGTTCCGGGAAATCTTTTAAATGGACGATTTATTTTGTGTACTAATTTATATTCATGGTATAAATTTTACGAGTATTTAAACAAACAGGAACAAAATGGGGTCCTTCATCATAACAAAATACCGTCCCACCTGCCCGAATATTTCCTTCTTAAATTAGGGGTTTTGTGTCCATATGCTATCGCGTTTACGTACAAATTTGTATAACGTTGTGAATAAATACAGAATTACGGCCACAAAAATAGTTTCTTTTTATTCAGACTGCAACTTGTTAATTCAAACCCTTAGTTCTAGAAATTATAAAAATTAAATATACAGGGTGTTATAGAAATGACGTATTATATTCACTTGGGTGTCCTAGAGAAGCGCTACATATTTTATTTTTTTAAATCGACCGTTTTAAAAGTGGGGTAATAAACACTCTTACTCACAGGCCAGTCCGCGCTACTGTACAACATTTCACCCAGAGCCAATGGCAATGTTGCCAAACTTAATGTAAAACTGATATTCCATATAAAATTATAAAAATAAATTATTTTCTACCTACTTGTATTTATCCTTATACCTAAAGAGCGAGGAAGTACAGGCACAAACAAAAGCAGTTTTTTTTCTTTTTCATGGGAACACTCCTGGAAACACTTTATGTACACACAGTAATAGTGAAACAGAACCGATAGTTTGAAAATACAATAATACAGATTATTAGATTTTATTACACGTGACGAAATTTGACGTCCAGAAGAAACGCGTCAATAAAAACAATATTCAAAGATTATTTATGGACGGGCAAGATACACGCGTAAACCGAAAAAACAGAGCGGATTGCTGAGAGTGTGCCGGTGATCGACGAGACACGACGTATCCGGCCGCTGGTTGGCCTTCAACTAACAGACGCAAGCGTGCGGCGCTATATGAAACTACCTCGCTCAGCCGATGTAAGGCGTCAAGAGGTCATTGGCATTTGACCTAGTGACGTACGTGGCTATTACTATGCCATATGTTTTTTCGGGTTGTTCGTCGTAAATGTTCTTTAATTAATTGTACAAAAAGGTATTACAGAATGGAAGAGTGTTTAAATTATTTTATTTTGTCTAAAGAGTTTAAGGTGTACATATGACAACACCGGCCAGAATTCCTTGCTTGCTTACATGTATCGCAGTGTCACACAGGTGTTTTCTGGTTTCACGTCAGGTCACTTTTACCGCTGAACGAATTGAAAGCGCCATTTATGGCTATTTTTCTTCAATTTGTCTTTATCTCACCGGTTTAAATATAATACGTCATTTCCATAACACCCTGTATGTTCATGCAATGACATGCCTCGCAAAAGAAAATATACTTTTCCCATCCTTAAGATTCGCTTGGATGTTATGTTTTCGAGGTGTAATTTTAATTTGATCTTCTACACCAAATCAGTTTCCGCTTTTAACTAAGAAGGACAATTTAATCCAATCGTAATCAATCAATCAAATCTAATCAAACCTGTATTGTCAACATTTTGAATGGGAACATCCGCTATGCTCTTGAAACAACTGTCTTTTCGCACGAATTGAACCATAATTTTTATAATCTACGGGGGATGTTTTAAATGTCTAGCAAGTGGTATACAGTTTATAATAAGCATTCGTAGCTTTGTGATCGTGAAGTAAAAAAAATAGCCGTTCTGTAATGTTGCTTGTTATTGGCAAGCGAAGCTATGTGGGCACAAAAAATGTATTTTGAAAGATTCTAGTTATGATTTTCTATTCAGCCTTAACCCATTTTGTCCCAGTGATGCGTTTTCGCAACATCTTGAAACTTTAAATATTTTTTTCTTCAGGACTTTTTGTTGAAGGTTTTTGTATGTCACTGTAATATTAGGTTAAGTTTACACAGTATCTAGTTTTCTTTTTATAAATAAACACTTCACACAAAAAAACGTAAAATTGTCCCAGCGATGCGTTTTGGTAACGGGTATATTTTTGAAAAATACGAGAAAATTTTTTTCCCCCTTTAAAATATTATTTTTGGAGGTAAACCAATAACCAGTATGGCAACAAAAATTTAGTTTTTCTGTTTTTCTATCCTTGGGAACAAATGGGTTAATAAATGAGCTATTTGTAAATTTCGCTTGTCGCATGATCGGTGGACAAGTCTCGAACTGTTTGCTGTTTTTTGTCTCTGTGAGCGGGTACTTTGCAATACCGATTATTTAGCATCATTTTAATTACCCCCTATAGAAAACGCACCTATCTAGCCGATGCGTGATGTATTACTTACAGGGGTAACACTTCGCATAGGTATTATAATAGTAAAAATAAAATAAGGGCACTTTATTGGAGCAGATGTGCTTATAGGGGCTGTTCTCTTCATACATTTGCGCCCTTTTTTTGTAACTCAATTGTTATTGTATTAAAAGATAACTTGGAAATCTGTGCCATATTGCCAAAAAGGATACACTTGAGTGGAACTGCGGTTTTTGTTAGTTTAAAATGGTTAAGTGCCGTTATGGTAAAATTTAGGTACGATCAGTGGCGGCTCGTGACCTATGATAGAGGGGGTTCACAAGAATGGTGAAATTATTTTTCAAATTTTATTTTTGTGTAACGACCAAACAATTACTTTCTAGGCGTTTTAAATGTAGAAAGGAAAAAAGTAATAAGAAAATGCGTTCGGTAAAACATATTTTTATTTATTTTTAAATTTTACACAAGGAAATACAACGTTTGGAAAATTAGAAATGTTTTCTTAGTGTGTATAGCTGTCGGATCTTAACGTCGTCGCATGCAACCCTCGTAACAATATTTATACAGTCCACTACTAATACTACTAAAGCCATCTACGAGCTATCAAGGAAACCGAATGATGTCCAATACTACTACCGCCATCTACGAGTTATCAAGAAAACCGAATGATGCCTAATACCACTACGCCATCTACGGCTACGTCATTAGGCGCAACCAAGACGAGAACAATAGTTAACTGTTTTATGATGAGAACGAATCGAGCCACGAGACTGACAAGGTGGCATTCTTCATATTTTCAGTGTTTTTTAAATTTAAATCCTTAAATAAAATGGTTTAAAATCATATCGAGTATCATTTATCGAAATACACAACATTTATCGACCCTACACAATAGTGCTTAAACGTAAAGTCCATTCTTCGGTTCTTAATTGTTGAAAATTGATCAATAACAGCCTCATTAAGTTTGGAATACCCTCTATAAAAAATTTTTCGTATATTTCATTTTTAAACTTTCCCTAGCTTTACCCTTTGTAGTCTGCGTTAAATTAATTTCGGGTTTAGGTGTTCCCGCATTCTTCACTTCAATTTTTTGCTTCAAACTCAAAGAGCTAAAGTTATTTCTTAAATAGTCCACCGTCAACTATTCATTTTAACTTAATAAATATATAATATTAAAATATTAAAACATACACGCTCGAATTTCTAACTAGATGCACGAACAGACAACAGCGCGGTGCACACAAAAACTGTGCGCCTTTTCCATGTTGAATCGCCATAGCCCCGCTGCCACCCGCCACCTGTTGCTACAGAGAAACTGCACTACTTTATCGCACGTGTGAGCAAGTCTCGTCATAATCGTCATTTACCTCGACCGAAGCACGGTTGCCGGATCTATACAGTTTGGTCCGACGGGATGATAAAATATTAGGGAGAGTCGGACTTTTTTAGTTTGACGGTACTATAAAACATTAGGGAGGGTCGGACTTTATACGATAAATAATATTCAATGATTATAAATAAATATTTTTTATTCGTTTTGTTTTGGGGGGGTGCACGTGCGCATGTGCTCCTGTGGAAGAACCGCCACGGGGTACGATATAAGTTGCACGGTAGATTGAGAAATAATTGTTAATCTATTTAATTCCGCTGATAAATAACCATCTGTCTGTGAAACGGGCTATAAATATCCCAATAGAAGACATCTAAATTTACATTTTTACAGACAAAGCACAATAAATATGTCGTGACAGTGTAATGACGCCTTTTTATGGCTTGGAAATTCTCGAGCTCGGAAAAGCCGTTAAACTTCTCAAATAATCGAAAATTACCACTCGTTGGCTTCTTTGCATTTTGACGATGAGACTTTGTCGCTGGTCTCGAATTAAGATGAGGATCCCAAACAATCCCAAATTAGCAATCGGAGCCATCTATGTTGCATCAATTTAATTAAAAAATATGCCGCTTTTTAGCAGATTAGAAAGAGACGAGGGTCATCAGCTGTTGAATATTTCTTTTCGTGAAGTTTTAACCGTTAATAACAAAGGTTTTTAGGTATAGTATTTGCAGAATTATACCGTTGATCTTTTGACTGCAATAAAACCTCATTATCCCTTCGACCATAAAATAAATAAGGAAATCCCAAATTTTAAAACCTTTTCGAGCAGAGCCGGACCAGGTATACAAATTCAATTTATACCTATGCCTGATGCATATATAAATACAAAGTGATTTTTAATAATTTTAATCTTTACTGGTTTTCCGGCGAGTAATTTTTAGTTAGGCTTATTAGTGGTAGAATGTGGCGTCCTTGGAATTGCGCTGATAGGGGGGCATCTTCAAGTGTCATTTTTAAAAGAAAGCATTTATCTACCAATACCAAACTAAGAATTAAAAATGTGTATCAATCGTTGTTGAGTAGAAATTTTAATTCGATGGATGCTTTAGCAGAGACGTCTACTTTGACAAAAACTCCTTTATCTTCGGTAAGAGACATAGTACTTAAGCCTGTTAATCCTAGAAAAAATCGGAGTGATTCTGGCACATTTAGAAGCATTGACGAAAATGACATGGATTTATTAAGAAGAAGAAAGATTTACCAAATGTATGAGGCACAAACTGTACCCACTTTGATTTCCCTCAAAGAGCGGCTGATTAAAGACGAAACAAATATCTCTTGTAGCCTTTCAAGCCTTAGGAAAATATTGCGTAAAATGGGTTTTAAATACCGAAGCATTGATAAAAGACAAACATTAATGGAATCTCAACGTTTACGGGAATGGAGACTTAAATATTTAACAGCTGTTAAACAATTTAGAGAAAAAAATCGTCCAATTATTTACCTTGACGAAACATGGTTCGATACCCATGACACTCCAAGAAAAGGTTGGGATGATTCTTCCAAAAAATGTCAAACCAAGGCACCATCAAATAAAGGCAAAAGAATCACAATATGACATGCCGGTTCAGAGAATGGGTTTGTTCCAAATTGTCTGTGGCTTTCAGCTAAAAACATAGCAGATTCTTCTTTAGATTACCATCAAGATACCGACGCACAGAAGATGGTTTATTTTTATTGTATTTGTTATCCTAATAGTTATACTTTTAAATTATATTATTTTCAATTATCGTTAATTGTTATCATTAATTTGCATTTATTCTAGGTACCTAAAACTAAAAATGCCTATCTGTTTATTTTAAATTATAAAAATAAATCATGTGGTGTGGTATACATTTTCAAGCCGGCCCTGATCCCATTTATTGAGCTTTGAAGAGGTTGAGGCGTATACAATAGGGTTTAATCAGGTAGTTTATTTATGGCAGTAAGTTATACGATAAATAATATTTAATGAATATAAATTAATATTTTTTATTCGTTTTGTTTTGGGGGTGCACGTGCGCATGTGCTCCTGTGGAAGGACCGCCACTGCTGCGGACCCACGAAGTTTGGCTTGGCATAAATCTCCAATTTTGGACCGCTCATGCTTTTAAATACCTGAACTTATACAAGCGTAAAATCTACATAACATGACGACGAAGTACCATGATCATCGATGGAAATTTTAATTAGATTTTACTGTATATGGTTCGGTTTTCGTTCGTTTTTTAGTTTTAACAGCCCATTTATGTCGTCTACCATAACAAAAATTGTTAATTATATGATAAGTATCGTTCTAAAACGCAACAAAGGGTGTCCGACCGCATGGAAGCTCTATGTGGGTGCTCTATTTCATTGAAACAATCCAGATACTCTTAGATCGTGTATCGTAATCATTATACTTCGACAAGAAACCCCTAAAAGCATGAAAATAAATTGCCTTTTCTCCCCAAACGGTGTAACATGCAGTGTTATTGATACTTTGACTTGCTTTATGTCACCAAAATAAGAGAAGCCGGTAATAGGATGCCTTTAAATAATACAAAGTTACTTTATTCATATTATTCACGAGGTATTTATTTACTTCTCACGTCTCGAGTTAATAGGACATTATCGCACACTTCATCACACCGCAAACGTTAACGGTAAGACACCTTTTTTGGTTTTAACCTCAAAAACTGATAAGTAGAGTTAAACTTTTACATTAAATTTAAGGTTATGGTTAACACAAAAACATTTAATTAAAAGACAGATTGTTTGAATTGCTGTCAGAATCATACAAAGTTTTAAACAGTAATCAATGATGCCCTCATGTCTGTACTAAGATGCCTAAATCTACCAAATAATAATATTAATTATAAGGAATGTACTTAATTTTATTCAATGTACTAAATATGTGAGTATTATTTATATACACGGTGTTGAAAAAACGTCGGTACCCCGGAATAACTCCGGTGCATCGCATTGCAGCGGAAAATGTCTGGGGAAAAAGTTGTTTGGTTTTGAAGGATCAATAGTTTGCAATTTAAACCACCCCCCTCAACCTCCGGGCGCGGGTGGGGATAAGTTAAGATTTTCAAATGGAACCCCATAGTTCTTATTGGCATATCGTGTTCTCCGACCAAAAATAAACATCTTTTGTACGAAAAATTATTTTATTCGGGCCCATCCTTCACCAATAATCACAATGAGAAAGACAAAATCAGAACCGTGCGAAAATCATGTTTTAACCCGGAAATACTCTTTTTCTCTGTCTTGTACTAAAAAATGCCCGTGGAAAAAGTTGTTTGTATTCCACGGGCGCGAGTTTTTTTTTTGTAAATTCTCATTTCCAATGCTGGATTTATAAATAGCATAAATAATAACGGTAAAAGGAAGTTTATCATTTTAATAGACAAGCGAGACTACAATGGTCGATGATAATAAAACTATACTAAAAACTGTAGCTATTCCTTGCCGTATAAGGAAGAACTCGTTAGCAAAACGGTATGAAATACCATGCAAGTCGCGGGAATACAAAAACCGATAGAAATTTCACGCATGCAGGAACGTAGTTTAGTCCCAGGGCATAACTACGAGAAGATTTCCTCTTAAAAACATCTACCGGCATCTCCCGGACTGCTGTCTGAATTCAAGAGAAACCTGTAGCTTGCAAAAGAATATTTAAAATTATCTGAGGGAGTTATCGGCATATAAAACTTTTTGCCCACTGACTAAACGCAGTAACAATTTTACCGGAGAAAAATTATAAAATATTACACAATCATGCCGCACTTTTCCGAGGTCTTTAACCCGCAGACTGCCCATAAATGATTGTTGTCAGCATCTTTACCGGCAAAGTGGACGTTATAGCCCAATATGGCGGTACCACTTCGTGTTTATCGATTCTGGTACCTCCTGATGAACAAATCGGTATTCGGTAGGGATATTGCTATAACATACAGGGTGTCCGCTAATTAATGAGACATGGAAAAATCACAGACTCCTTACGAAAAAATATTAGGATTTAATTATATTTACCTATATCTGAAAGTTGATATTAACTGAGATACAGGGTGTTAAAGTTAAAACTTCATTTTTGTTTTTCTCTAATAACTTTGACAGAAACCAACGGTTTTTTACAAAAGTTGGCAATTGTGGTTTTTTTATGACGAGAAACTAATTTTTGCTGTCTGCGGCATTTTTTGCACATTTATTAGGCCATAACTTTTTTGTGCTTCAGTGTATTTAAGTTATTAATGAAAATAATACGTTTCTCATATCTATTACGTAAAAATCGTATACTAAGTTCAGATCGCCCAGAGTTACCGTTTCGGAGAGATTTGCATTTAAATTGTTTAGTGCGTTAGCTCAGGCAAGCAAATATTTTGTTACTTCTTACCAATTAACTTTTACATGATAATTAATGTTCTAGTAATGGTAATTGGGAATAATAAATACAACAATTGGATTGTTCTTTAGCTTACTTTAATTAAAATAACTTTGACCCTAGAAAATATCGCGTCGAAAGAAACCAACAGCAATGAAAACACAAACTTACGATAAACTCTGAAAATGAAACATTTTCTGTTACTTTTAGAAAAAAAATTTGTTTGCAAATTAATAGTACCTAATTGGACAGGGTTCACTAAAACAGTTTAAATGCAAAAAGCTCAGAAAAGGTAACTCTGGGCGACCTGAAATTCGTATACCTTTTTACGTAATAAATATGAGAAAAGTATTATTTTCATTAACAACTAAAATACACTGAGGCACAAAAAAGTTATGGCCTAATAAATGTGCAAAAAATCCCGCAGACATTGTACATTAAAATTTCACCAAAAAATCAGTTTCTCGTCCTAAAAAACCATAATTGCCAAATTTCTCTTCTCGCGAAGTTATTAGAGAGAAACAAAAATGAAGTTTTAACTTTAACACCCTGTATCTCAGTTAATATCAACGTTCGGATATAGCTCAGTATAATTAAATCCTAATATTTTTACGTAAGGAGTCTGTGGTTTTTTCATGTCCCATTAATTAGCGAACACCCTGTATAAGTTATAAGTTCACCCCAGACGAACAAGCAAGGAAAAAGAGCGCTACCCACCACCCAGTTATTATTATACAGGGTGTTATGGAAATGACGTATTATATTTAAATGGGTGACTCCTGGGGTGTCCTTAGAGAAGCGCTACATATATTTTTTTTAAATCGAACGTTTAAAAAGTGGGGTAATTCACCCCTAAACCCACCGGTCACTCCTCGGCACATTCATATATGATCATATTACATTGCCAAGCTGTGTAATCCACAGATGTTCAGGCACAGTGTTGCCAACTGTGTAAAAAATGCAAAACTTTAGATTCTTATAAAAATAATATTTAGTTTACCTAGTATCCAAATAGAAGTAATCCAGGGAACAGACATCTTCAGGTTTTTGTTTTTTTTCTATGGGAAAAGCTTTATGCTCATCACGTACCCTGATGATAATGTGGAACTGCATAATAAGCTTATACCCACTAAACCCCATTCGGCCTCTTATTTCTAATCTCTCGGAACATTTGCACTAAATCACTTAAAGAAACACACAGACACCCACGAGTTTCAAATTAGCTTTTTTGAAGATATGCACTTATTATTAGATACACAAAAGCAATAACCTACCGTACACATAAAACAACAACATTAAGTTGTCCAGATCTGACGGGTGTCGTTCGAATTGAACAAATGAGAACATACCTGACCATTTAGAAACTCCGCGGCGGTTCGTTCGAGTCAGTTCAAGTTTATAAATCGGAGATTGTTTCCCAGCGAACTGAACGTAAAAGTTTATAATAATGTACCCTGAAAAATAAACAACTTGAAATCTGTCAAACGGTTATTGACTTTCTAAAGAGTTTACCCTGAAGATATGACAACACTGTTGACATATGTTGCGTTGTTTACCTTCCTGACAAGGGCACCACGTGGTCATTTTTGGTTTGACATAAGGTCATGTACAGGGCATATTAAATTAAAGAGCCATTTTGGATATTTTTCTTCAATTTGTTTTCATCTCAGGAATTGCCGATTTAAATATAATACGTCATTTCCATAACACCCTGTATTACTCTGAAAAAGTATTCTTACGACCTTTACGAAGAAAAAAATGCTGGCTGGTTATGTTAGAACATAAAACTTCAATATCTTTCCTACTTCTGACGTGAAAATATCAAAACCTAGTTGGGTGTCTTTCAGCAAAACCCTGTGGGCGCATCAGTATCTCCCCAAATCCAATAATTGGGCAACAAAGCTGTATATAGGAGACACACAAGCCATTTACATAACCGGTCATCCTCCTTAACGTAGATAACAATGTAATCCTTTAAACAACCCCTTTTATAAAAACCAACGGTCAATGGGGGACAATTTTACGCTTTTTTCAGGGGTGGAAAGCAACTAAGGGCCAGGTGAAATACGTTTATTGCTTTTAGCGGATTAGTCGGGAAAGGATTGTTGATTTGTGTGTGGTTTCTTAATAACATACTAATATTTAAGGAGGTTATTCTTGGGTCCATTTTCTGAAGAAAACTTCATACGAACGTCTTAACTTTTGAGATACAGGGTGTGAAAGATTTTCAAAAATCTCCTTTTTATTAATATCTGCCATACTGCTCTAGATATTTTTGTGAAATTTGGTGCACACTTTCTATTCCTCAAGAGGCATTTTATGATGTACAACATGTTTTTTATTCCTACCAGTGGCGTTCGTGAGGGAATTGCCCTCGGTATTTTTGATGAAAATATGGCACGCCACTTCTTTTCTATTAAATAAAATAATTTTTGAAATTGTCATTCCGTGCTGAGCAAATGTCGTCTCTTGATTTTTTTGTCGTTTGACGTACAGTTTTCGCGTAAAAAAATTAAATTCGAACAAACCCGAACAAAGATTAAAATAGTATATTAAGATACAAGTTTCATAAGACGTTATCTTAGAGCACGTGTTTAATTTAGAAAACGACCCGCGAAGCGAGGAGTTTTCTAAAGTACAAGTGCTCTAATTGTCTTATGAACCGTGTATTTTATAATACTTTTTCTATTTGGGTCTTTAAACTCTTCTCAAATAAATGGATTTGTTAATAAGCATAACTGCAGGTATTGGAGCAATGAAAATCCTCATGCTTTTGTAGAAGGGCATACTCAGTAACCCCAAAAAATTAATGTATGGACAGGCATTTTAGGAAACAAAGTGATTGGGCCATTGTTTATTAATGGGAATTTAAATGGAGGCATTTATTTAGATATGTTGGAAAATACCATCAATCCGCTTATCACTGAAACCATTGAAAACCAAATCGAAGACGATGGAAACCCTATACTTGATGAGGCTGAAATATATTTCCAGCAAGACGGCGCTCCTCCTCACTATGTTCTTCCGGTTCGGCAATGGCTAGACGACGAGTTTCCAGATAAATGGATAGGGCGAAGAGGGCCTATAGAATGGCCTGCTAGATCTCCTGACTTGACGCCATTAGACTTTTTTCTATGGGGCCATTTGAAAACTATTGTGTTCACTCCCCAACCTAACAGTTTGGATGAACTTCGTCAACGCATCACCGAAAGCTGCCATGATCTCCCACAACATGTTTTTGCAAATGTCCGTCAGGAATTTGAAAATCGCCTATATCATTGTTTGGCCAATAACGGGCAACATTTTGAACACTTATTGAAATAAAAAGTGATATTTTCGTGTGATTTTTTTTCTATCTGAACAAATTAAGATAAATAAAGATTTTTCTAGTTTTCTCGAAAACGAATCGACCGATTTAAAAAAATCAAACGTCAAAATAAAGCACTTTGAAAGACCTTTCAAATGAGCTATTACTTACTACCCCTTGTCATTTAAATTTTTTAAGGGGATGACCCCCGGGGGCCAGAGGGTAAAAGGGGGTGAAGTAGTTTTTGGTTAAAAAGTTGTCCCCTTTGTTTGTTTTCGATAAATCCGTGGTCGGAAGTTTTCAAATGAACACCCTGTATATCTATGGTATTATATTATAAGGAGCTAAACAGCTACAATGTTTAAGAACATTAATTTATTCTATTTGTATGCACCATAAGTTTAAGCATTTAAATTAGCGAATTGTATATACGAAATTTGAGATTTAATGAGGTATTTATCCTCTGCGCAAGGCGGGAAAGCAATTAATACAAAAATTAACTAGATTTTAATAGTCGTTTTACGCAGGCGAGCCCGTTTGCTGTAAAATGTTGCCAAGTTTATTAATTTATCGAAAATAAGCTTATCCTTTGTCAAAAGAATTTAAACTTTCGACAAATATACTTAAATAATCAGTAAAACCGTGTACAGATAACGTATTCCATGTTTCTCTGAAGAATGATATCGGGATTACAGCGTTTTTATCTTTACAACAATTTTCACGCCGATTTAAACAGAATTAAAAGTTCTTTCACCTGCAAAGCATAACATTTCTACCGATTTTTTTAACTTACCGTCATTGGTGGTTCGTGCAAATGAATTAAGGTAATTGTTAATGCAAGAAAATTTGAAAAATGAGTGTTTCTGCACCTTATTTTATGTTTATTAACTGAGAGAATTCCGCAATGTTTTAATAAAACTCCCTCTTATTTTCCTACTCCACACTTGGAATGCCTCTCTCTCTCCATTTAAATACCAAATTTAAACGAAAATTCCGTAATTCACAGTCACCTCCGAAAAATAGCGCTTTCGGGGGCCCTTTAATAAAATATTTACAACACGTTTAGAATTTAAATTCAACCTTTTTCGTATCTATTTCGTTTAAATGACCGTATACATCAAAGTTAAGTGTATATACGGGTGTGGACGAAAGAGAGTCACGTATAGCTCACCGTCTAAGCGTAGCGCAAAGTCAAAATATATTATATACCGGGTGGTATGGAAATGACGTATTATTTTTAAATGGATGACTCCTGGGGTGTCCTAGAGAAGCGCTACATATTTTTTTCCCAAATCGAACGTTTTAAAAGTGGGGTAACAAACCCTCTTACTCACATATGACTGCGCGGTAATGAATCATAGCACCTTGTGGCAGTGTATCGCAAACACCTGTTCTGCGCAATGTTTCCAAACTGTGTAAAAATGTAAAACTTTAGTTTCTTATAAAAATAATTATTTAGCTTACCTTAAGTATGCAAATAGGAAGTAAATGGAAGACACTCTATGCTCATCACATCATGCTCACACTTTATGCTCACCACGTGCCCTGATAATAGTGTGGTACTGCCTAATAGCTATTAAGAAGTAAAGAAAGTCACAGTCTACTCCTCGCTTGTTTATACCCACTAAAACCCCTTCGGTCTCTTCTTTCCAATCTCGGAACATGACCGGCATATCGTCGAGAGAAAAAACACATAGTGAAACAGAACACGAGTTTCAAATTAGTTTCTTTGAAGATAGGCACTTATTATCAGATTACACAAAATCACTAAACACTACCATACGCATCGAATAAATGCACATAGGACGTCCAAATATTCAGTAACAATCCGTAAATTGTGCTTGCAGAAGCCACATGTCCCTTATCCGAGCTAAAGGCACATTTTCTAAAAGTTCTGGAAGGTCGTTTTGCAGGAAGGCTTGACACTTTCACAAAATTTTATTAGAAACAAATAAAACGTTCATACACGTTCTAAAATGAGGTGAAATCGAGGTTGCCATTTACCAGACTTCGAAATTTGCGCGGCAAAACTTCAAATTTAAAATATGAATTTTGTACTGCAACAGAGAAAGAAAATAATACGGAAAAGTAATATTACAAAATTAAATTACTGAACTTATAAAATAGCAAAAACTGTTTGTCGACGAGCTGGATTTCCAGTTATTAGTATTTGGTAGTTTGGCAACACCGCTGCTTCGAAATTGACAGGTCGATTTACCCCGTCATCCGGCACAACGGAATGTCAAATCCGACAAACACAACCAACAAAGCATAGCTGAAATGTTTATTTGTTTATTATTGCAGTGGTTTTTAAATATAAATTTAATATGTGTGTCCAAAACAAAAGTGCCCACAAATTTTTACGGGTTTGTTCGTTGTGGTAAAAACGATGTGCGTGTGTGAATTTCATGCATGTTTGTTGTAAGGTTACGTGTGCCGGTGTACTAAAACATATTATTTAGTGTATAAATAATTTTTTTAATACAAATTATGGCTAGTTTTTAAATAACAATGTGTTTTAGAGAAAATTCCATTTTTTTTTAAAATGAAGCCGAATCAATCAAAAGGTTGACTGTGAACATTGACTTTTTTTTCTGTATAATGTGACAAAAGTGCATAGAAATCTACACAAGAATTGTTAAAGGCAAGAGAGCATGAGACCTAAATAAAATTCCTTTTTTTTTATAAAGAACTTCGTTTTAATCAAAAGATCATAGAGTTTACTTTGAAAATATGACAACACTGCTCAAAATTCACTGACGTTCTTGAACATCTGTAGTTTGTTTATTTCTTCTCACAGTGTCACCGTGTGCATATTTTTGGTTTGACAACAGGTCATGTACGGGGCATATTAAATTAAAGCGCCATTTACGGATATTTTTCTTCAATTTGATTTCGTCTCAGGAATTGTTGGTTTAAATATAATATATTTTTTATGATCAACACAAACACTATAGAAAAAATCCTTTAGGGCACTCTGCGAGTGGTGCGTGTGCGCAAAAAGCGATTCCCGTTGGTTTTGAATCGTTGGAGGTTATATTCGTTGGGAAAAACGACCTCGGGAAGGTCGTTCCACAAGGATGAAGTCCTCCAGATGAAAGAATTCTTAAATAATGAAGTTCGAGGAGTACTAAGCTTAACCACATATGGATAGGAGGCAGTGGTTCGTCGTGTATTTCTGTTATTCGTCGATCTGGGCGAAATCAAGAGGGCAAGGTCAGCCGAGCACCTTCCATGAAAATATCTGTAAAAGAGAGTCAAATCCCCAACCTGTCTTCGATGTTCTAGGCTGTCGAGGTTCTTCGTCAGCTCCTAGTCTCCGATCAGACCAATAGCCCTCCTTCCAGCAGCCGAAGAGTATGTTTGGGTGCAGAGTACTTTAGAAGATGTTGGTTAATAGCTTTCTCCATTACATTTGATATAACTGAAAGCAATGCGACTGGTCGATAGTTGTTAGGCAGTGTTCTATTACCTTTCTTTAGAATAGGCTGGACTCCCGCCCTCTTCCAGCAAGATGGAAATATTCCTTTTTTGTAGGATAAGTTGAAAAGTCTACAAAATACTGGTGTTAGTTTATCGGCGCATCTCTTGAGAACTATAATAGGAATTTCGTCTGGACCAGTAGCTTTTTTGACGTCGAGTCCTTTCAGGATTCGTTTGACGGGACGCATAATACGTCATTTCCATAACATCCTGTATATACAGGGCGTCAATTTGAAAAGGGTCAATCATTCATTTTAAAGCGAGTTTAAATCTCAAAAAAATTGGCATGTACGTATGTCCATAGAAAGCAATTTCTTGGAAAGTATTACTAAATAATAAATTATATGGTATTGGAAAGTGATTTAAACGACCTTTAACCCCTTGACCACCCATTTAAGATTTTGAGGGTACCATCTGCTCCTCTCACGGGGTTAAACCTTAACAATAATATATCAATTTGTGAGTGCATTTCTACGTAATAAAATATGTCCACCCTATAGGACCGTGCCAAATTTCACACAGGGTTCAACGACAGACTCATGTCGCCGATGACCAAAGGAACCGGTCCGTGTGCTTGCGTTTGTTTTTTTTGAAACGGCCAATGGGCATGCTTCCCCATTCACGCGTGTACGTGTGTAAAATACTCGCATCGCGATACGGCTTTCTTTATTTTAATGTGTCCTTATTTTTTTTGTCCTGCCTTATACAGAAGTTGAATGGCGCATCTGCCCCATCTTGAGTACCGTTACTTCCTCGAACCAACAAGGTTCGCCGCTAGATGTCTCGTCCCCTCGATGGCGGGGCGGTTTCTTTACAAACAAGATTCTTCCATTAAAACTTTCCTGTTAAATAACCCGAGTTTACTCGACGACACCGACGATATATTATATTTTAAAACAACAACGGGTTGAGATTTATGAATCGCGGTTTTGGCAAAGTTTTCCACTCGGTTTTATAAGCTCTATGGAAATTGCGTTGCCACGATATTATACATTGCGTGAATATTTACAAAAGTGGACTTCTAATGATAGAAATGCCTTGTTTAAAACAGGATTTCTACTACAGGGTGATTGCCTATTAGACGTTTATGGAGAACTAGTCATCGGATCACTTTGAAAATTTGGGTGCTTATAGAAGCGGATATGATCTCTCTTTTAAAAATATTTTAAGTCATGCAGTGTTGCCGCTTCTACTTGAAAGTATTAGCAACTTTGATAATTTAAACGGAACACCCTGTGTATTATTTTTATTTTAGAATCCTTATTAATTTCTGAATAACTTTCCTTAATATTTTCCTATACCTATTTGTTATAGTTCTCGAGATAATAATTAATTTCACTTTTTTTTTCGGAAAACATGTCCTACAAAAAGTGATGATATTTTTAAACCCTGACAAATTAAAGCACTGGAAGTTGAGTCATCCAAATTTACCATCAATGAGCAATAAGAAATTTAGACGAATTCAAAGCAATTTCGAAAATTTTGGATCATGCTTGAACGCATCCAGAAATTTACCTAGACCTATAACGTCCAATGAGGAAGATGAAATCAATGTTTTGGCTTATTTTCATGCCTATCCGCAGGCTTCAAAAGAAGTGGCAAAGAAGATTTGGGCTTGTTGTTATTTTGTGTGCAAAAAATATTGTCTAATACACATAATATGCATGATTATAAGTATACCAAAGTTCAATTTCTCAAGGCCGAGGACTGTCCACAAAGAACTTTGTTTTGCGGAAACTTATTAATTCACATACAGGAAGACCCACAATTCTTACGAAATATTATTTGGACTGACGAGTCGAAATTTTCACGAGAAGGGATTTTTAATAGGAAAAATATTCATTATTGGGAGCAAAGAAAATCCCCATGTTACGCGAGATTCTTCATTCCAAGAAAAGTTTAGTTTTATTTTTTTTTTGTTCAATGATGGATGACAAAATTCGATATTCGATAAATAATGAAAATACTTCGAAATTTTAAGTATATTTGTTGAAAATTTCCCCTTTCCCCTTACCCAATATCGCAACAGGTGGTACCAACTGGACGGGGCTCCAGCTCATTGCACTGCCGAACTACGTGTGGAAATACGGAGAATATTTGAGGATCGCTGGTTCAGGCGTTTGGGACCTTGGAATTGGCCTGCCCGGTCTCCAGACTTAACGCCTTTTACCTTTGGGGTACTCTCAAAGATATTGTTTACAAGACACCGGTAAATTCAAGGGAAGATTTAGAAGATCGGGTGAATCGCGCTTTTCAAAGTTTGGATATTGATAGACTTACTACTACAAATGGTGTCAATATCCGAATTCTGAAATGCCTAGAAGTGAACGGCCAACACATTGAACATTTATTGAAAAGTAATTAGATATTTTTTGCAAAATGTCAACCATTACAAAACAATTTCCATAGGCTACTTGCCAAATTGGTATAAAAAGTGTAATAAATAATTTTGCTAAATAAATGCTCATAAGTCAAAAACTGTTCAATATAGGTATAGTAACATTATACATAGGAAGATAGACAATTTCAATAGCTTTTCGAACAACAGATAAAATATAGGGTATTTCATTTAAAAAAACGTACTATTTAACATTTTTCCAAACCATCAAAATATTTATATTTTGAAACACCCTGTACTATTATAACTAATATTTGGAAAGAGGGTGAAAGACCTCTGGATATAACTTGACTCCATACCAAAATTTCAGTGCTTTAATTTGTCAAAGTTTAAAAATATCATCACTTTTTGTAGGACATGTTCTCCGAAAACAGAAAGCGAAATTAATTATTATCTCGAGAACTATAACAAATAGGTATAGGAAAATATTAAGGAAAGTTATTAAGAAATTAATAAGGATTCTAAAACAAAACTAATACACAGGGTGTTCCGCTTAAATTATCAACATTGCTAATACTTTCAAGTAGAAGCGGCAACACTGCATGGCTAAAAATATTTTTAAAAGAGAGATCATGTCCGCTTCTATAAGCTCCCAAATTTTCAAAGTGATCCGATGACTAGTTCTCCATAAACGTCTAATAGGCCATCCACCATCAATCACCCTGTATACTGGCTAGATATTAAAGGTGGGGAGTTTTCAAATGGACACCTCCTGTATATTATTTCCATCTTTAAACTGTTTTATAAGCTTAGTCGCTACAATCCACCCCGAAAAGATTAGGTTGTTATACTTGTAACTCGACACTCCGGGGCGGACGAGGATACTTTGATCTTATTTCATGCCTGCTTGTGTAACTGGGTTATGTAACAGCGGAGTTAAATACTTAATAAAACAGAGTTTATAACGGCCCCTTAATTTTTTTAGAAGTACGTCATACTTTTGAAATTTACCATCATCTCTCTAAGCCTTCTTTAGAGTGTTCACTCAAATTTCCTACAGAAGATACGCCTAAATATCAGGAAATCGTCCATGCCGACCGACTGATAATTCCTGCTCGTAGCAGGTGTATTTTACTGCTGCTGCTGCTGTGTTCGATTATCATAATATAAAATGTCGTGCCAAGCTTTGGTTTTTATTGCCTCCAGGGGACGACATTCCGCTTTTAAGGCATCCTGGTTTTGTGTTGTGCAGAGGTTTATTATTTTTGTTTATTCTGTTTTTATTCGTGTAATTTAGTGCTTACCGTTTATATTTTAGTAGAAAACAGAGATACCGGCCATCGGGCCATTTAGTTACCTTCGTCAAGAAATATTATTATATTTTAAACAATTGTATAAATAAATTAAATAAAATTTAAAATAATACAGGGTGTCCGGGAACATGTGGGAAATCTCCCGGATATGAAGAAAACACGTGAAAAGAATACTATAGGTTCATATAAACTTCTTTCGTATCGGCCTCCTCTTCGGAGATATGGGCTCCCAAAGACCACCAATGGAATCAAGTTTTTTACACATAATTATTGAACCACCTGGTATATTTCGATTATTTTTTAATATGATGTATACCAGGTAAGACCCGTCAAATTACTACCCAAGAAACTGTTGTGAATTACTCACAGCTGCAGGGACGGACTAGCTGTAACACTCATGGGCCCATTTTTTTTACGCCCTGTATGATGAGTACTTTGGACAATGTTTTTTACATACCTTTAACTATTGGCTAAAAATTAAGTACTCTTCATTCATGTCGCTAATCCTAACCGTTTTCGAGAAAACGTCATTTTATTTACACAGAGTCCCCTTACTTCTCACGGGTTAAATATGAAAAAGCGGAATTTTGAGTTTCAACATTTGATAGGAACAAAGATGTATCTTTTACCGAGATACGCCAAATACATGATGTAAATAAAACAACGTTTTCTCGAAAACGGTTAGGATTAGCGACATGAATGAAGAGTACTTAATTTTTAGCCAATAGTTAAAGGTATGTAAAAAACATTGTCCAAAGTTCTCATCATACAGGGCGTAAAAAAAATGGGCCCATGAATGTTACAGCTAGTCCGTCCCTGCAGCTGTGAGTAATTCACAACAGTTTCTTGGGTATAGTAATTTGACGGGTCTTACCTGGTGTACATCATATTAAAAAATAATTGAAATATACCAGGTGGTTCAATGATTATGTGTAAAAAACTTGATTCCATTGGTGGTCTTTGGGAGCCCATATCTCCGAAGAGGAGGCCGATACGAAAGAAGTTTATATGAACCTATAGTATTCTTTTCACGTGTTTTCTTCATATCCGGGAGATTCCCCACATGTTCCCGGACACCCTGTATACGTCAACTAACATTTTAAAATGTCACTTAAGTTTAGACTACGACCTTCATAATGTTAATCACGACCTGCCGACGTGGTTTTGTCTTATTTGGTGTTGTAAACGACAGATCCCAGAATCCATTCATAAAACTCGTGGAAAGTGAGGCTGTGATTGTGTGAAATGTTATTGAAAATCGGTAACGGGTGGAAGAGAGAACTACGTGTTCGTTGGCTGAATGGCAACAATGTTGAAGTCTGGTTATATCAGATGGTTAAATATTAAAACATAACCATACTTACCGATGAAAAGATAAATCCTTATTTAAGAGCAGAAGAGAAATTACTGATTAATCTTAAACCAGTTGTAATTGCCAAATTAACAAAATTTTACTTGGAATTTTGCAAGATACCTTTGCCATAAATATGACAATCTGGCTATGTTGCCATAATGACCGAAAGAGGTGGGAAAGACTGTTTGCAGTTGTTGCCTAGGCTAGAAATGTACACTTTCCTATCTGTAGTTTGTAATATCTCTGGTTACAGATTATGTTCTTTCTTTACCCGGTTCAACTGTATTGTATAATTATTTATATCTAAAAAACGCGCACAGACATGTTAGGTGCTTGTCAGGCCATAGGACAATACGTTCCATAATGGCATACCTGTGTAAACCTCACGTATAAACGTTAAACACGAAAGAGGCCTGCCCCAAAAAGGACACGAGCACGCCCGTATTCATTTATGAATAATTCAAACAAAAGCTTATGCTAAAAAGCTCGTCGGTAACGGGTTATACAGGGTGGCCCATCGAAAACGAAACAGAGACATTTACTGGCAGCTCAGTTCTTTTTTGGAAAAACGCTCAGACCCGTCGATTTTGTTTTCGAGGGGGACACAAAATCGGAACAAAATCACGTCAACAAGTGCAGCCCCCTGGGCGGGGGTGGCACCACCCCTAAAATCTTAAATGGAAAGGGGGGTCGAGTGATACCTTATTTTAAAGATCTTTCAATTCCCTTTATAATGATCTAAAATTCATAATACTTCAGTTCAATAGTTTTGGAGATTTATTGATTTTAAACTTAAATAAAACTTTAATACATCATTAGTGGAAATCAATACATTTGGTAGCAAAGTACTTTAAAAATTAAGAATGAACTGACCCGTCAGCCAAGTAAATGTTGGAAATGACCACCATGACTCTCCATGCAGTAATAAAGATTTTGCTCAAAACGTTGCCGCACATTTTGCAATATTTGAGGAGTAATTTGAAGGCACTCATTCACAATTCTTTGTCGCAAATCTTCTAACGATGTTGGTTGAATAGCATAGATTTTGCTTTTTAAGTGACCCCACAGAAAGAAATCCAAAGGTGACACGTAATGCGTAATGTGGTGGGGCACCATCCTGTTGGAACATCAATCTATTCGCAATGTACCGCCGATCATTCCCATTTTCAATTATGGCTGTTAATGCAGGACCAACTAAATGATCGCCAAAAATACCAGCCCAAACATTTAATTTTTGTGGCTGCTGTGTGTGTACCTCATGATAAACTCTGGGATTAGAATCTGACCAATATCGGCAGTTATGACGGTTGACTAGGCCATGTAAGAAAAAGGAACATTCGTCGGAAAAGCAAGTGTTGAATAGAAAATGTTCATCGTTTATAATTCGTTCACTCATATCTTCACAAAATTGTAATCGCCGATCAAAATCGTCTTCATTAAGTTCTTGTACAAGGTGAATTTTATACGGATGAAAACTATGGGCCTTCAGAATCCGTTGGATACTACATCGACTAACACCACACACAGTATCCAATTTGCGGGTACTTAACGTAGGATCTACATAAACTTGCCCTAAAACCCCCACTTCTATTGCTTCGTTCCTTATGGGATTTTCAATGTTGCGTTTTTTATTGGCGACTGATCCAGTGTCCCGAAATTTAGCTATAAGTTCTAGGACATATTTTCGATGCACGTTACTGTTCTCATGTCGCTCATTAAATATGTGTGCTGTTCTATTAGCGCACTGATTATTTCCGAAAAATATTTCGATAATTTCAATCCTTTCTGCCGTGGAATATACCATGGTTAATTTATGAATAAAGCGGTAAAAGGTATTTTAACAACAAAGCAATAAACCACTTTTTTCGCGACAAAAACCGCTCCAATCGCTATTTTGAACACCACAATGATAAACAAACCATGGGCGTAGTGAAGAAAAGCATTAAATTAATAAGTAACTGCCTTTACTCAAATTTCTTCTGAAAGTAGTACAAACTAATCAGATGTACCTATTAAAGTGTACTGTAAGCTTAAAATCAATAAATCTCCAAAACTACTGAACTGAAGTATTGTGAATTTTACATCATTATAAAGGGAATTGAAAGACCTTTAAAATAAGGTATCACTCGACCCCCTTTTCCATTTAAGATTTTCGGGGTGGTGCCGCCCCCGTCCAGGGGGCTGCACTTGTTGACGTGATTTTTTTCCAATTTTGTGTCCCCCTCGAAAACAAAATCGACGGGTCTGAGCGTTTTTCCAAAAATGAACTGAGCTGCCAGTAAATGTCTCTGTTTCGTTTTCGATGGGCCACCCTGTATATTACATTGTATTGGCTGTTACGACCAAAATAAAGTAAAGATCGTCATCTGCGAGTCGGATTTGCGTGATTAGACAGAGATACATTTGATCTGGCTTTGCGTCATAAGTACGAAATTTCTCTATTTCAAATGGTAAAGATTGTTCCACGAAAAATGGATATAACTTAATGACTGCAGTAAAAGTACCTGGGGCGATCCCATTATTTATGACCGTTTGTTATTATTATGTGGAAAGGACCGGATTGTAATAATTATAATTAAATATAGGCACATCAGGTAGGTTAGGTTGCTTAATTTATATTTAAATATCTTTTTGTTAGTTTTTATTTCATGCTGGAAGAGTTTAGTTGTATTACCGATATTATTTAACCAAACGTATAAAAAAACAGTATGTGGCGTCCATGGAAAAACATTCATGGTGCTTCTTCTAGTATTGCAGTGAAGAAAATGCATTTATCTCTCGATGCTAGGGAAATTGTAAAAATAGTATATACTTCTTTACTCAACAGAGGACATTATGCTAGTGCTGCTGCGACTGAAACGTCTGATTTGACTAAGATACCTCTGACTACAGTGAAAAGAATCGCGTCAAATCCCATTAAATCTAGAAAGAAGCGTAAAGATGCCAGTTTCACCAAATGTTTGGACGAAAGCGACAAGGACTTGATAAGGCGAAAAATCTACACCATATACCAAGAGCAACGCGTACCTACATTAGATTCTCTGAAGCAACGGCTCACCAATGATGAAACCCAAATATGACTAGTACTATTTAAAAAAAAATGTTATTTCATTTGATTACATTAATATAATCATATCATTACTTGTTTTCCTTAGTCCGTCCCTTCATACTTCACTTGTTTATTGCCAAGCTCTTGTCGACACAATGGGACCGACCCAGGAAATCATTAAGTCGTATCCAAATTTCGTGAAACGTACTTTACCTCAGAAAAGGAGCTGCAGTAGAACAACATATTATGCAAGATGTCCCTATTTATAAGTTTGTTAGTTAATAAATAATTTTCTTTGTCTAACTCATTACTTGATATACCTATCCTATACTATACCATAAAACAGAAATAAAAGATTTTCATCCCCCATTTTTTATAACCGGAAATACTTGTATCAAGTGCACCTAAACCCCTAAAAGGACGGTGTGTATCTATAAAATTTGTATAGAGTATAGATATAAGGATTTTCTTTGTGATGGAGTTTTCTCGGGCCGAAAAATTGCCTTTGATATGATGGCAATTTAGATTTTTCGCGGTGGAAGAGGTTTTATTGAGAAAAATTGGCCGTGTCAGGTGTATTTTGGAAGGATAACTGGATCTAATAAGGATTCTTTCCGACAGTATGTTTTATTTCTGTGGTCTTCCTTCTTCTAAAGGTATATTCAATAAGTAAATACCTTTTTGGTATAGTATATTGATCAGCAAATACCACTCCATACAGATAAAGGAATAATACAAATAAGTCTATTAATCAACATAAAAACTCATCGGGGAAAACACTGTACCATGTCCAAGAGCTATTAACATTGTCACAGTTCGCTGTCCCTTGCCCGTAATGACTTTTTTGAGTAGTGACCTACCTTTGACAATTATTATTAAAACGATTATTGAAAAAAATTGGACATGGACATTTTCAAAAATTTTAAAAAAGGCTATTTTTCCGATTAATATTCACTTTTAATATCAGGAAATAATATATGGACTTTGGTGTTAAATCTTCCGCCTTAATCGCATCGTTTCTTAAATTAATGGAAGCCAAGAATTTGTTTCTTAATGAACGACGAGAATGATTTATATCGGAATTATCTCCAGCCTAATAAATAATTTGGTTTATCTTGGCGCTTGGCGAGGACCTATCATTTCTTTGTGATGCACCACCTGACGTGGCCCTTTGCCTTATATACAGGGTGTTATGGAAATGACGTATTATATTTAAGTTGGGTGACTCCTTGGGTGTCCTAGAGAAGCGCTACATATTTTATTTTTTTTAAATCGACCGTTTTAAAAGTGGGGTAATAAACACTCTTACTCACAGGTCAGTCCGCGCTACTGTACAACATTTCACCTAGAGCCAATGGCAATGTTGCCAAACTTAATGTAAAACTGAAATTAATTACGTGGCTATTACAATTCCATATGTTTTTTCGGGTTGTTTAAAACATAGTCCGTCGTAAATGTTCTTCAATTAATTTTACAAAAAGGTATTACAGAATGGGAAAGTGTTTAAATTATTTTATTTTGTCTAAAGAGTTTAAGGTGTACATATGACAACACCGGCCAGAATTCCTTGATTGCTTACATGTATCGCAGTGCCGCACAGGTGTTTTTCTGGTTTGACGTCAGGTCACTTTTACCGCTGAATGAATTGAAAGCGCCATTTATGGCTATTTTTCTTCAATTTGTCTTTATCTCAGGAATTGCCGGTTTAAATATAATACGTCATTTCCATAACAACCTGTATATATAATAAGGAATAAAAAAAGATAATGCTATCACTTAGAAAACTTCCCACCGTGCAAACATTTTAGTTTGGTTGAATAAGGGATATGTAGATATAGATAGATAGGTATAATTAAAAGATGCATAATTAACATAGACTTTCACAAACTAAATATAAACTTTAACATCTATACTGCTTTCAAGACACCTGGCCCGAAGATAGCACTGATATACACCAGACCAGTCGCGGTGTTTAAAAATAACAAAACATTAGGGTGTGTTTTTTTAGACATCATAGGGAAGGTAACGTAAACAGCTGTCTTATGTAACTCACCCCCTGGTTGTGTCGTACAATTTAGTAGTAGATATATCTGGCAGATAATCGTCAGATCTAGAAAGCCGCGCCTTCGCCGTTTAATTTACTTTGAATTATGTAATAAATTTCAATTAGGTACTTGGCGTTTTAGGTAATTTTATTATAATAATATGCGGTTGTACACGTGTCTGTTATTTAAATTGTCTACCGGTAAAATTATTTATAATTTCTTAAGAACATCGAACTATAATGTTTTATGGAAATCACGGTGGCAACGCTGTATGGGCGTTTGTACTACGGGCGACCCTGAACTTAAGAAATTTGTCATTCTTCATTCATTTATATCGCTACAGTGTTGTCGAGCTGCGTTTATGATCTATTGTGTTTTGTATATACAGTATGACCACGGATGGGGTTTACAAGAGGACAAATGGACTAAAAATTGAAAGATACGAAAAAAAATCACTCTTAATAAACGTTTGCTTGTCTAGAAAATACGATTCACCATAAGAAACTTCAATTTTTTTATACGGGGTGCACAAATGTTATTTTGCTGAAGAGTAAACATACTTTATTTATTTTGAAAGATACGAAAAAAAGTCACTCTTAATAAACGTTTTTACTTGAATAATGAATAGGTGATACTTGTTGTCAATGTCTTTATTTAATGAAGTAATTATAATAATAATAATAATAATACGAACATTTTTATTAACTTGAAAAGAATACGATAACGATTTCATAATTCAAAAACTCCACCCCCATACTCGACACATTTTTCTAATTGCTTTCTCAAATAAGCGAAAGAATTTCTGATTTCTTCCTGAGGTATCGATTGGACAGCCTGGATAATTCTGCCCTTCAGCACTTCAATATCATTTGGTATTGCGGTTGCAAAAACAATTTGTTTTAAATGGCCCCATAAAAACATATCGGTCAAGGTTAAGTCGGGACTTCTTGGGGGCCATTCCTGCCAATCCACCTTGGACCAAATCTGCGGTCAAGCCATTCTCTAACCTCACGAGCGAAATGGGCTGGACAACCATCTTGCTGAAAATACATATTTTGTCGAAAATTTAATGGTAGATTATCGAGTTCATCATTGTAAAATGTATCCAGCATTTCTAAATATGATAATCTATTACACGTGTTATCAAAAAAAATATGGCCCTATAATGCTATGGATGGATATCGCACACCACACGTTCACTTTTGTGACATATTGTCTTCTCGGCATAATTCTGAATTCGGGATTTTCTAAAGACCAGTACCTAACGTGCTGGGTTGCAACGGTTCCATTTGTTGAAAATGTACTTTCATCCGAAAACATGATACATTTATAAAAATGAACATTTCCACTTAAAATTTTGTCTCCTATCCACAGGCAAAAATCAAGTCGTTTCGCGTCGTCTCCCTCTTCCAATCTTTGATTAAAGTGCGGTTTATGCAGATACAATTTATTTGCTTTAAGGATCTTCTGAATTTGACTTTTTTCACAACTTCCAACTGAGTAAAACGATTTCTATGGGATGCCATAGGATGTTCTTCAACAGAATGAAGAACTAAGACTGTAGCAGCATCATCATGGTCGTATTTCTTCTTTTTCCAAAGCCGAACCAATTCTCTTAAACTTTTTTACTAACTTGCAGATTGCTATCCTAGTTATTGAGATTCCTACAAATTTCTCGGTAAATTGTTCCATGACGTAGCGGTATGAAACTTGACCATCCCCATAACATTGTATTATAAAAACTCTTTGTTCAGTAGATAGCATTTCTACTTAAATAATAACTTCATTAAATAAAGACATTGACAACAAGTACCTATCACCTTAAGTGTCATTATTATTTTAACTAGGTTCACCAGTCAGAGGTGTGCCAGAGAATACTTTTGGGAAATAAACCTTTTAATGAATTGTTCTACTTCGGTTTGTTGTGTAGAAAACACATTCATTAAGAGTGACTTTTTTTTGTATCTTACAAAATAAAGAATGTTTACTCTTAAGCAAAATAACATTTTTGCAGTTTTTACCCACCATGTATAAAAAAATTGAAGTTTCTTATGATGAATCGTACTTTCTAGACAAGCAAAAACGTTTATTAAGAGTGACTTTTTTCGTATCTTCAATTTTTAGTCCATTTGTCCTCTTGTAAACCCCATCCGTGGACATACGGTATATATACAATTGGTCGTCAGTGCGTGGTGTGTAAGAAAGTCGACTATTCTAACCGAGGATTAATATTTCGTCGGTTAGTGAGATTATTGAAGGTTATGTGTTGCTAATTAAGTAAATGTTGCAAATTATATGGATTTTTTTCTATTATCTGAACTTCTTTAGCAAATATATATAAAGAAAACAACTAACTCTGATTAAATAAATCAATTCTACCTATAATTATTAAATTAATTGACTCACTACCATTAACCTTGTACTTGGCAGTATTCCTATCATCCAGTGTTGCCACCATTTGCTTTTACCCTTGATTACCAGGATTTTTATTTTATATGTCATTGTGCGTCCAAAAAAGCATCGGATTATCGAGAACAAGCCAACAAAATTTGAGAGCAAGACGTCCCCTCGTTTTCTATCGCAAATGATTAATAAAAGTCATGACATCTCGGCAGAATTCCAAGTTATAACGCTTTATTTCCTGTATAATGCCGATATGGCTTTCTTTCAATTCAAGGGCTCCACAATTTCTAATAAATACCACATTGCCTAACAATCAACGCCCTTTTTAGTTTCATTGAAAACGGAACAATACGCTCCTTAACGAACTAGCTAACAATGCTCGAACGAAAATAGCGCAGTTAACTCTGCATATCTCATTTTTCATTGTCGCTGAGTAATGGCTCGTTGTTCAACGGAGGAAACGGTTGCGAATGGATCGGGAAGAATTGTAGAGTTCCGCAAGTCACTTTATAAAGGTTATTCAACGGTGTCCGTAAAGATAAGTCAGACGGAGCCAAATCAGAACCATACGGAGGGTACATTTATATAAAAAGTTTGTCAAAACCGTTATAAGGAAGAGAAATATTTTTTTTTAGTTGGTTGTGGGTAACTAGGATCAGATAAATCCCTGCAGAAGGCCATTAGAGCAAAACACGTTATTATTCTTCATCAGCTAGATGACTCGATAAAGTAGAGATATAATTAAATTTCATTGTGCGTGTGCCCGCAGGGCATTCAGTCGCACCAGACGTCATCAGGAAAGGGCACGAGAAAAAATATTAATAGATTTTTAATTAAAAAAGCATACGGCGCTGCCATATTGACAGCTGTTTTTAAATGTAGGTACTATTCGATTCATGGGCGTACGGGAAGGAAATCTTAAGACATTTGTTGAGCCAATCCTAGTGTGATCGCTCGAGCGAAAAACCGCTTGAATCACTCGATTATCGAAATAACCGACATCGCTCGATTATTAAAAAAAACCGCTCGAGTTATCTATTCAGGCGAAAACCGTCGCTCGTCACTTATTATCTTTCACTCGATACCCGCGCTTCGCTTGACGCCGACGGAATTGTACCGCTGTAGTGTGATCGAGTTAAAAAATTGCTCGTATATTCGAACGGTTTTTCGCTCGATAGGAAACACTCTAGTTATAAATTCAGGCGAAAAACCGAAAAATATCGCTTGTCACTTGATACACGACCTTCGGTCTACGCGCCGCGCCATCCGATTAGCGAGAAGCCAGCGGCGTAGTTTAGGTCTCCGATTGTAAATACTAAAAGATTAAAAGATATAATTTTTAAATTTTTATTTACTATAAACTCGAGAAAACGTCTCAAAAATAACATAATAATAGAAATTGTTAATGAAAAATAACAAAACGAACAAAATGATTAACAAAATATATAGAAAAATTCGTTGGTAATCTTATAGTAAACATTTTAAAATCTAAACAGGAACTTTTTATTATTAAACTCAAGAAGACTTCTTACCAATAACATACATTATAGAAAATGTTAATGGAAAATAAGAAAGCGAGCAAAATAGTTAACAAAACATAGGTATCGACAAATTTTTTGGTAACCAAAAGTAAACATTCTTAAATTTAAACTTTTAGGTAACTATAAACATGAATTTAAAAAAATAATCACCTATTTTCTTACTTTCCAGTCGCTTAACTAAGTCTACATTTTTGAAGGGCACACAGCGGGCACCTGATAATTTAAAGTAGAAGAATTTGACAAGCCATTTTAAATATCTACTAATTTTAGGCTCGTAGATTGAGAAGGATGTGAAGAAAAATAACTCTTGGTAATACTTTCTGTTTTAAAAAAGCACAAGAATAAAACCGAACAATAAATACATATTTGGGTATTTTTTGCAGTTTTTTTGTTTGGTATTGAGACACGTGGTAAAAATTCATTATTCACAAATAAATAAATTTCTGGATTTTTTTTGGTGGCTACTACAATTCTTTAGCTAAACCTGTCCCCACCCGTAGTTACGTGCCTGCTAAATACCCTACCTGATCACATGTAAACGGCTAGACAGCCGGTCGAGCAGTCGGTGACGTCATCGCTTGGTGAATTGGAATTTCAAGCGATTTACTCGATTATTAAAATCACTCGAGTATCAAGTACTCGATTATTAAAATCATCGGTTTTTCCCAACACTAGGCAAAACCACGAAACTCTCATAGTTCAGGTAAAACAGCAAACATCAGCAAATTAAACTTTGACATTGACAAAATGAAAAATTAGTGCCAGTGTCAGTCAATTTTTGGCAATAGAGTCATAGAAATTAGCCTAAATTTACCATTTTCCAACCACATTATACTTGGAATGACTAAAAACACGCGGAAATAAACCTCTTCTCGAACCGTTAAAAAAAAACATGGTTATTAACAATTTCTATATCGCGCTACGATACTAAATGTCATGGCATGTAAGAGACTGCCGGTGCTGGTAATATTCTGTATACATAAATAAAACGGACATAAAGTTTAGTACTGCACAGTCATTATTAATGATTTTCAGAGTGAAAAGCAACGTTAGATGTCAATGCAACAACTGCCCACGTAGATTTTAATATGAAAACATAGCGGACGCACTCCCAGAGAGTCGCATATTACGAGTAGTCAAGTTCAATGCTCATGCTCGGATAGGTCAAGGACATTTTCGAATAAAAATATATTTAGAAAAATTGATGGATAATCAATTAAATTACATACTTATTTTTTTTTGAAAATTTTTTATTATTCCGGTATTTTACGGGAAATTATACGGGGGGTCCGGGAAAATGTGAGAAATGTCCCGGATATGAAGAAAACAAGTGAAAAGGGTACTATAAGTTCATACTATAAACCTTCTTCGTATATGCCTCCTCTTCGGAGAAAATTAATTAATTAATTAATTATGTTCTCCCAAAGAGCTCCAATGGAATCAAGTTTTTTACACATAATTATTGAACCACCTGGTATATTTCAATTATTTTTTAATATGATGTATACCAGGTAAGACCCGTCAAATTACTACCCAAGAAACTGTTGTGAATTACTCACAGCTGCAGGGACGGACTAGCTGTAACACTCATGGGCCCATTTTTTTTACGCCCTGTATGATGAGAACTTTGGACAATGTTTTTTACATACCTTTAACTATTGGCTAAAATTAAGTACTCTTCATTCATGTCGCTAATCCTAACCGTTTTCGAGAAAACGTCATTTTAATTACATCATGTATTTGGCGTATCTCGGTCTAGTTGTTGCAGAATTATACCGTTGATTCTTACTGCCATAAATAAACTACCTGATTAAACCCTATTGTATACGCCTCAACCTCTTCAAAGCTCAATAAATGGGATCAGGGCCGGCTTGAAAATGTATACCACACCACATGATTTATTTTTATAATTTAAAATAAATAGATAGGTATTTTTAGTTTTAGGTACCTATAATAAATGTAAAATAATGTTAACAATTAATGATAATTTAAAAGTATAACTGTTAGGATAACAAGTACAATAAAAATTAATTAAAGTCTATGAAACTATTGATAATTTATTCAAAATTTAACTCTGTATCACTACTATCTTCATCTAAGCCTAAACTTATAATTAAGGGTTGAACATTTGTAATCATACAATTGTAAGAATTTTCCACCTTAAGTACATGCTGTACACAGTTTTTCCAGCTGTCTGCAGAAATTTTTCTTACTTCGTTTTTAATTAATTCTACTACAGATGCATTTAATGTAGGAGAAATATTATTTCTCCTAATATTGGATTTTAATTGGTGCCATATTAGCTCAATAGGATTGAATATACAATAGTACGGAGGAAGACGCAACACTGTATGTCCATTTTCTGCTGCAAGTTTGTCACACTCGTATTCCTTATTTATTTTAAAAGCTTTTAATACTTCTAGCAGTTCTCGTTTTTTGTAAGTTTCTTCAAAATATAAATCATTTTCAATCATAAAATTTTGAATTTCTGCCTTTGTATTATTAGAATTGGGAATGATTTTTGCTTGCCGATATCTTGATGGTAATCTAAAGAAGAATCTGCTATGTTTTTAGCTGAAAGCAACAGACAATTTGGAACAAACCTGTTCTCTGAACCAGCATGTAATATTGTGATTCTTTTACCTTTATTTGATGGTGCCTTGGTTTGACATTTTTTGGAAGAATCATCCCAACTTTTTCTTGGAGTGTCGTGGGTATCGAACCATGTTTCGTCATGGGAAATAATTGGACGATTTTCTTCTCTAAATTGTTTAAGAGCTGTTAAATATCTAAGTCTCCATTCCCGACACTTGAAGATGTCCCCCTATCAGCACAATTCCAAGGACGCCACATTCTACCACTAATAAGTCTAACTAAAAATTACTCGCCGGAAAACCACTAAAGATTAAAATTATTAAAAAAAATCACTTTGTATTTATATATGCATCAGGCATAGGTATAAATTGAATTTGTATACCTAGTCCGGCTCTGCTCGAAAAGGTTTTAAAATTTGGGATTTCCTTATTTATTTTATGGTCGAATAGATAATGAGATTTTATTGCAGTGAAGAGATCAACGATATAATTCTGCAAAAACTATAAGAGATACATCTTTGTTCCTATCAAATGTTGAATTCTGACGGTTGCAAATCTCTTGGCAATCGATACATGTTGCTCTACGAACGCCGAATTGTTGGTCAACGCTCACAGATTTTGCTTCCGTGAACACTTTTAACGCGAACGGACCTGATATTTCTATTGTATTCAAACAGTGTAGTTGCCATGATCGTTTGGTTTTCAGCCATGTACCAATAGTCATCGGGGTTAGCGCCAAGTCAAATTAATTAAGTAAGTAAATTTAGGTAAGTCAATTTAATTAAAATAATGGCGTTCGTAATAAAGCAGCGGTAATAAAACCGTATATTAAGAATATATGTAAAAATAATCGACGCACCGATGCGTTTCTGTCTGTTCTGCGTTTCACATAAGTATTCTTACGTAATTAATTATTATTTTATCAAATAATTATTTCTCAAGTTATTATGCACCCATTAAATTAATTAAAAACAGCTATTATATCCAGCCCGCGAAAAGCAAAATGGCCAACGCTCGAAGAAACGTATACTATTGTGTTTTCTTTCGTGATTTTTTTAATGATGTCAAGTAAGAGAGGCTGTTTTAATGAGAGCGACCGCTTTCATGTAGAATTGACCAGGCTAAACATAAAGAATATCCACATGGAACAGTGGCGCACACACCCCCCGAATTACTTCAATTTATTTGTCATAGACATGGTGTCTGGGTCTGGGTATATACAGGGTGTCAGAATATGTGGGCAATCTCCCGGGGTCAGATAGAACACTTAAAAACAACACGAGAAGTTAATATACATTTTTCTTCCTACGGTCCCCCTACGGAGATACGGGCCCATAACGGACGTCCCTGGAAATCGTTGTTTTTTAAATAATTTTTTTAAGTACTAGATGTAAGTTAATAATTTTTTAGTATAATGTTTACTAGATGAGTCTCCTTAAAATTCTCCCTTTTAAACACATTTGGCTTATTTAGTTTGACAGGGACAGACTAGATATAACTCAAAAATGCCCTTTCTACACCCTGTATGATGAAGGAACGACAATAATATTTTTTTTGAATACTCTAGACTCTATCTGAACCCGGAAGATTGCCCACATATTCTGAGACACCCTGTATATAAAACCCAAATTTGATAAAAATCCCCCCGGAACACCCTGTAGCAAAAAAAATTAAGCCGTTGCATTGTGTTCATATGAACTTTTCGTCATAAAATGACCAATAGAATCACACACTAAAATATTAGCATAGTAAAATAAATTGGTCCAATCCAAAGCAAACAACGAGAAAAACAAACCACAAAGCCCCGAAATGGACGTATTACAATAAATTGAAACTTTATCCCTAAAACTAATCCGTTCGTATCGCGATATCCTTTGTGATAAACTGATAACCCTCGTGATATGTCGATTGAAAGCTTTTCACATTATTGGCGGACGAGTTAAGATCTTTTCGTATTTTAATCCGAAAATGGATTAAGTTTGTCCATATAAAGATTCGAGGGACGACTGTGAAACATAAAAAGGGCTGATAAGAGTGTTTTTGGGGCTGATTTATGAGACTTTGTTTCATTCCGTTACATGATTTTCTCAAAGACAATGTCCTCGCCTATATACAGGATGTTTCATTATGCTTGCAAATTTTGGCGGTGCCAGGTGCCTCTATGTAAAGATTGTTTCACGAAAAATGGATATAACTTAACGACTGCAGTAAAAGTACCTGGGGCCATCCCATTATTTATGACCGTTTGTTATTATTATGTGGAAAGGACCGGATTGTAATAATTATAATTAAATATAGGCACATCAGGTAGGTTAGGTTGCTTAATTTATATTTAAATATCTTTTTGTGGTAAAATTTGTTAGTTTTTGAGGAATGGTTCAAGAATTGTCTTTTACCAAACATTCCTCAGAATAGCGTGATTAGTAATGGACAATGCGAGCTAGCACAGTCGCCAATTACATAAAGCTCCAAGCTCAAATAATACAAAATTGGAGATTCAGAACTACATGGCGGCGAATGATATATATTTTGAAGAAAGTTATAAAAAAAGTGATCTTTTAGAAGTTTTAAAGACATTTTGTATAAAAAAAGTATATGTTTGTGTCACATTGGCAGACGAAATTGGACATACAGTGCTACGGCTCCCACCCTATTATTGCATTTTTAACCCCATAGAGCATATGTGGCACCAGTTAAAATCACTGGTTAGGTCTGAAAATATTTCTCCGACTTTAAGTTCTAGTGTTGTAGCATTTATACGAAAATGCTTTAATGATATTCCCCTAATAACTGTAGAAAATTCGTATATTAGTCTGGATCGTATAATTAATCCAATTATCATTAAATTTTATGAGGATAGCGATAGCGAAACAGAACTATCTATAGAATGACATTATAAATGTAAATAAATATGACTAGTACTATTTAAAAAAAAATTTATTTCATTTGATTACATTAATATAATCATATCATTACTTGTTTTCCTTAGTCCGTCCCTTCATACTTCACTTGTTTATTGCCAAGCTCTTGTCGACACAATGGGACCGACCCAGGAAATCATTAAGTCGTATCCAATTTTTGTGAAACGTACTGTATACACCTTGTATATCGTAAGATACCGTTTTCATGTAGCATTGACATGGCTAATCAGAAAATATGTCCACACATGGAACAGTGGCGCACAGAGGGAGGGGGGAGATTAGGGGTGGTAATGACACCACTATATTCATTCTTATATTTACAACATCCAGAAATCATTTATTTCCGCGGTTAATTTTTGATTAGGCCCCGTACACAAGGAAGTAGCCGACTTTACGAAGCCGGAAAAACTACGTGGTGTGTAACACACCCTTCAGCACTTCCTGCTTGTGTGTGCCGATGTGTGGAATTAACACAAACCCATTCCGTTCATATACAATTCGATCCGGTGGGCGAATAGTTGTCTTAATGACAGACATGCCCCAATAGTTTGGCTTACAGATGGATTTAGTGGCGTTAAATGACGAATTTTTACTAAAATTCGGGATTCAATTTACGCGTCGACGTTATTTTTTTTTATGATCAAACACAAGCACTATAGGAAAAATCCTTTAGGGCACTCTGGGAGTGGTGCGTGTGCGCAAAAAGCGATTCACGTTGGTTTTGAATCGTTGGAGGTTATATTCGTTGGGAAAAACGACCTCGGGAAGGTCGCTCCACAAGGATGAAGTCCTCCAGATGAAAGAATTTTTAAATAATGAAGTTCGAGGAGTACTAAGCTTCACCACATATGGATGGGCGGCAGTGGTTCGTCGTGTATTTCTGCTATTGGTCGCTCTGGGCGGAATTAAGAGGGCAAGGTCAGCCGAGCACCTTCCATGAAAATATCTGTAAAAGAGAGTCAAATCCCCAACCTGTCTTCGATGTTCCAGGCTGTCGAGGTTCTTCGTCAGCTCGTGGTCTCCAATCAGACGAATGGCCCTCCGTTCGATGGAATCTAGTAGCCGAAGAGTATGTTTGGGTGCAGAGCTACCTGACTCCGTCGGTCATAACTGGAACCGAATCGATCTTACGCACTTTAATACCGTCTCGGATTTTACGATTCTACGTTCAAAAAATACCCTGCAAAATGCAATCATAATAAAACGGTCGTTTACGACAATTCGTGATTAGATATGTCCTGTGTACACATTTTAAAGCTCCAAAAGGTCAAAAATTTAACTCTCGACGGCAATTAAAATTGCTAATTACAGCTAATCAACCTAATTAGCTGTTTAATTTTAACATCTGGAAGGTAGTTAACCTGTCGGAGTTAACACGAATCGTCAGGCGACAGTTATTTTTGTATTTTTTGTCGTTTAGCGCGTCTCAGAATCGATTATTTTGGATTGCAGAAATATTTGAAAAATTGCTTGGTTACCAAATGACTTGATAAATATTTTTTTTATGATCAAACACTACACTGACAAAAATGCATTTACCAATGTCGTGGATTACCAAATTGGAGCTACCTCAACCCACCCCTCTATGTTGTTCTAACTGAGCCTACGAATTATCACAAATTATTTTAAAACGCTACAGTAATTCAGGTTCTTTTGGTTCGCCTCAACCCAGAAAGATATTTTTTATCAACATTTTAAATATATTTGGGATCACCACAATTCCCCATCTTGTAACTATTTTATGAGTTACCTGAACTCAGTTTTTGGGCTGGGAAAGCCCGGACGTGCATTATTTTAACTCACTCGCTCAACGATAGTCCACAATTTAGGTACTGGTAGTCCAAAATGTGGATTCTGGTAGCCCAAAGAGTGAGTTATTCCAGCCACCATCTTAAGCTAGAACAACTTAAATGTCAAGTTTTTAAAGCTCGAATCATGAACTAATCTAGCCCCGACTAGTAACGCATCACAATTCACATACTGGTAGCTCCGGTAGCCTATCAATAATTTAAGACGGTGGGGCGTGAGCTATTCCAACGCATAAAATAACCCATCTTCTGTGCTATCATAACTTATGAATAGTGAGTTGATGCAATTTCTTCGATTTGGTTGCCGTAATTCAGAGGTCTGGGCTGTCCCCTATTTGCAACACGCTTCGGTCTAGGTCTAGGAGAACTCATATTTGAGTTATATCAACTCGAAATTTCGCTCAGTGATGAGCACAATAAGAAAAATCAGTCGGTTGAACATTGCAATAGAAATAGCTGTATTTTTGTTAATACATCTTTTAGATCCGGGAAAGTACACCAAGATGCTGCGAAGCTGCCTTGGCAAATGCCACAACGTGGTTATGCCAAGACATATTTCCTCCCCAGATTGATGCCCAGCAAATTAATACAGACGAAGCAAGTGGAATTGCGCGTCCGCTAAAACTAATATATCTCTCGGTAACATTATTTCTCTGATAATTATACATCATTTTTAGGTGATTTATGTAAGGAACATAGAAATGCCAAATTTCGGTATGCACGATATAGAAAAACACGACACAACTAATATTTGTAGCAACTCCATCAACGTACTGGTCTAAAATCCAGACAAATTACGTTAAACGCAAGAAATTCGTTCCAGATTTCCCAACCCTCGCTGCATCAGCTCGATATTGTTTTTCCTGATGTCCCTAAATTACGAATCCTTTCATTTTCGCGAAATTTCCACCAGCCGAGATAAGGAAGCCTCACGCGTTCGCCATATTAATTTAGCTCGTTTCTTTTTGATGGAAATGTTGCTGTGATTTTCCGCGTTTACCCTGATTTCGGCAAATTTCCTCAATTTGTAGAGCGTCGTCGCTTCTGTGTATATTTTCCTGATTTAAATTTAGAACATTGAATGAGATGTGTTAACTTGACGACGGCATTTGCTCTTGCAGGGACAAGGTTTCGCAAGGAATCATGCGCCAGTTTAATTGTTAAGGCCGTATTACAGTCGGGAATTTTTATGGCGCCAGCAATGGCAATTATAATTCAAGGATTCATGCGCAGTACACCATTCTCCGTACTACAGTCAGAAATTCTACTCTTCTGACAATTAAAATGACACGGATTCATGCGCAGTACACCGTTCCCGATCAGCTGTCTCTCATTACCAGAAATGGGGCAGGCGCCATTTTAATTGTCCTTGCCGGCGCAATTGGGTAGGCATGGATTATTCTGTTATTTTTAACTGTTTATTGTTTGGCCGAACCAGGTATGAACAGGTAATGGCCATTTAAACCCACTGGTACTTAAATTAGCAGTTTCCATTCTTTATTAAACTTATGGACTGCTAATTCAGCAACTTTTTGCACCTCCTATTTGTAAATAGCAGTAGCTGCTTTCACTGGTAATCAAAACGAACAGGTTTGCCGATCTCTAATTCTGGGGATATTTTAGGGATTTCGACAGTACCCACTGCTGTTCTGACCGTTGACAATGCTCCAGCTGATCGAAAACGGTTTACTGCGCATGAATACGTGCCTTTATAATTGCCGGCGCAAGAGAAAAAATTGCCGAGTCTAATACGGCCTTTAGGGAGGCGAAAAACATATGCTTCTTGCACTGGGCTTCAAAAATGAATACGAGTAATGGTTAAAGCCGGTTTTTATGTAGTTTCAATTCTTAGTATGGGTTCCGGTTTGATTTTGACGATTTCAATTCGTAAGTCCATGAAGACAAAACCTAATTTATCTTGTAAATCAATAGAAGTTTCGTAATTTTTTCCTATTGTTTCACGTGAAACAATAGACCACAAATACATACATAATACATATATTATTTCATTTTTTCAATGGCTCATAACAGTTCATGTTGTGTCTATCACACCATTGGTACGTGCAGATTTGATCAACAAAATCCCTCAATCTAAAGCGCACACACACACAAATCACAAACCCAAGGATGCGCAAGTTGGTTTTAAAGTGTTCACAGAAGCAAAATCTGTGGACCGCTGATCAACAATTCGGTGTTCGTACAGCAAAATGTATCGCTTTCCCACCGATTTGCAACCGCCATAATTAGGGAATCCAATCCCGCACCCAAACTGTAATCCCGCAAGCCTGCGGGATTGAGTCCATCGATACCGCGGATCAGCGGAATTTGCAGAATGAATTCAAAATTTCAGATGGTTCCTATGCCCAGTAACCGATACATTTTATTTCGGTTCAGGTACTAAAAACGAACGATAAGGTCGCAAGTAAACTCCCGAAAAGGTCAGTAAACTAAAAAGAATTCAGTTGAATTGGTGGTCTGGACGGCTTTCTCGCATTTAAAATTAAAAATACATCGATGTATTGATTAGATATAGACTTCAAAAAGCCTTAAAACAATAAACATTGCACATAAATTGTAAATACATGTCGAATGGAGCCTCGCGGTTTGTTTAAATAACGGCCTAAACAGGTCCGGACCAAGGTAGAGTTGAATATTTAAGTATTTTTTCCCTTATAGTTTGTGTAAGTAACACAATAGTGCTTAAACGTAAAGTCCATTCTTCGGTTCTCAATTATAGAAAATTGATCAAATCAATAACAGCCTCATTAAGTTTGGAATACCCTCTATAAATTTTTTTTCATATATTTCATTTTTAAACTTTCTAATAAAGTCCCTAGATTTACCCTTTGTGGTCTGCGTTAAATTAATTTCGGGTTCAGGTGTTCCCGCATTCTTCACTTCAATTTTTTGCTCCAAACTCAAAGAGCTAAAGTTATTTCTTAAATAGTCCACCGTCAACTATTCATTTTAACTTAATAAATATATAATATTAAAATATTAAAACATACACGCTCGAATTTCTAACTAGATCCACGAACAGACAACAGCGCTGTGCACACAAAAACTGTGCGCCTTTTCCATGTTAAATCGCCATAGCCCCGCTGGCACCCGCCACCTGTTACTACAGAGAAACTGCACTACTTAATCGCACGGGCGAGCAAGTCTCGTCACAATCGTCATTAACCTCGACCGAGGCACGGTTGCCGGATCGAGAGCCTATAATATACAGTTTGGTTGGCGGTGCGATAAAATATTAGGGAGGGTCGGACTTTATACGATAAATAATATTCAACGAATATTAATTAATATTTTTTATTCGTTTTGTTTTGGGGGTGCACGTGCGCATGTGCTCCTGTGGAAGAACCGCCACTGCTTCGGTCTCATATTAAAAATTACCATCGCTTTATGGTCAGCCTAACAACCAAAATGTTATGGTAGATTAAAACCTTATTAGAACCCATAATTACCCAGTTAAGACAGTAAATGGTTATAAAAATACTTCCGAGCGGCCCAAACGAAATAATTTTTCAATGCCACCAATTTATGCATTAAGTTCTTTGTTCGACTAATTATTGCTCAAGGCTCAAGGAATAAAAAAAATCATCTGCTGTTAGGATTTAGTGGAATACGGCGTGTATTATTTTTTAGTTAATTTGTTAAGCAAGGTTATTTATGCGAACGGGTTTGTTTCCTCAAAGATCCAAGAATTTCCCCCCTCTTTAGGGGTTTAACCACGAAGAATGCACATACAGGGTGACAATTTAAAAACTTGAAATGGCCATATATTTGAAACGAAGAACTGAAGAAAAAAACGCAAAAAACAGTTCCTATAAAACGAAGGGGGAACAAAAACAAGCGTATTAGCCCACCCCTATCTGCAACCCCTTGGACAGGGTGAGATAAATCCTTAAAATCTTAAATAGAAAGGGGGTCGAGTGATACATCATTTTGAAGCTCTTGAAAAATGCTTTCCAATGGTACCAGAGAAAGGTACATTGCAGGAAATTATTCTCTGTTTATTAAGGAAAACAATAAATGAAAAGACAATTTTGAAATTTTTTATTATTAGTTAATTAAATGTTCAAAATGATTCCTACCAATATCCTGGCATATTAAGAGATATCTCTTAAGAATTCTAAACAGTTTAAGCCTCGGTATTTCGTTTTGGTTTATTTGCTATTTTTTTTTGTCGAAAAAAAAATTTGTTTATAAATATTCGCATTTTATTATCACAGAATTTACCTTGACGAGTTGATAAAGTTGAATTCATTGCAAACTGCCCCAGAATTTCAATTTGCGCTGCTTCGTCGGCTAGTCTCGGTTGATTTCTCTTTATATTCGCGACAGAACCAGTTTCTTTAAATTTGGCTACTAGTTGGCGAACATACTCCGGGCTTACATTTTGACCTGGATGCCTTTCGTTAAAACGTTGAGCTGTTCTTAAAAAACATTGATCCTGGGAACCATAAATGAAAATAATTTCTACCCGTTCAGCTGTGCTGTACACCATTGTTAAAGATAAGAAGTGCTGCTTTTCGTTTAAACTGAACCGAAAGTTAACTGTTCTTAAAATAATAATACTAGTAGAAGTTGCCTTTAAGGTAAATTCTGTGATAATAAAATGCGAATATTTATAAAGAAATTTTTTTTTTCCACAAAAAAAAATAGCAAATAAACCGAAACGAAATACCGAGGCTTAAACTGTTTAGAATTCTTAATATGCCAGGATATTGGTAGCAATCATTTTGAACATTTAATTAACTAATAATAAAAAATTTCAAAATTGTCTTTTCATTTATTGTTTTCCTTAATAAACAGAGAAGAATTTCCTGAAATGTACCTTTCTATGGTACCATTGGAAAGCATTTTTCAAGAGCTTCAAAATGATGTATCACTCGACCCCCCTTTCTATTTAAGATTTTAAGGGTTTATCTCACCATGTCCAAGGGGTTGCAGATAGGGGTGGGCTAATACGCTTGTTTTTGTTCCCCCTTCGTTTTATAGAAACTGTTTTTTGCGTTTTTTTCTTCAGTTTTTCGTTTCTAATATATGGCCATTTCAAGTTTTTAAATTGTCACCCTGTATATGCTCTAAAAGCGTTCCCCTTCCACAATAAAAGCGACATGTCTCCGATTTTTAATATTGCTTAATACAGGGTGGGACACCCTATTACAGGGTGATTCACCACGAGCTTGCATTAGAACTTTATGGAGAACTACTGAATACATGTTTCTGAAACTTTGGGGATTTAGGTTTATCGATATGCTCTCTTGAACTAGAATATTCACATGTTTCTGTCATTTCCGGTTATACCGGAAGTAGCTGCCGACTTTCGTTTTTTAAATACAACATGATAATTTTTATTATATTTTTCGCTTAAGCGTTAAATATTAAGCACATTTTATAGAAATTGTTTTCGTCAGACTATGTTAGTTTTTGAGATATCTGGACTTTTTGTAAGTATTTGGCAAATGCATGACGATGAAATATCCATATAATTTTTTTACCTTAGCTCTTGCACTAAACAATTTTTCTCACCGAATAGCTAGAACATCATCAAGGCTCAAAAATATTTCAAATTCGGCAGAAAATGTACAGGGTGGTCACAATTCAAGGTTCATTGTGAAAGAGTTCAACCATTAAAAACTTTCTTATTTTAAATGGAACACCCTGTATATTTTTATTTAATTTGATGGCAAATTAGTTGTTCTTCATAAATAGTATTTACTGTTATATACCTATATTAAAGCGTTTTCTCAAAAAATCCAATTTTATTCCGAAAATACTATTTGTTTAAGTGTGCTATGAAAACAATTGTACTTAGGGGCTGTATACTGCGGACTATACGGAGGAAAAGTGATTAGGGGCTGTATACTGCGGTCTATACGGAGGAAAAGTGATTGTAGGATAAAATGGTAACTTCAAATACCTCATTGTCCAGTATTGGTTTAATTCTTCGTACTTTGGCTTCAAATGATCCAAATATTAAAGAATTATTATTTAGTCTTCTAATAATATCAGGTGTGGGTATCGGCCTATTCGGATATAGAATTGTGACCACCCTGCACATTTTCTGCCGAATTTGAAATTTTTTTGAGCCTTGATGATCTTCTAGCTATTCGGCGAGGAAAAATTTTTAGTCCAAGAGCTAAGGTAAAAAAATTATTTCATCGTCATGCATTTGCCAAATAATTACAAATAGTCCAGATATCTCAAAAAGTCTGACAAAAACATGTTCTATAAAATATGCTTAGTATTTAACGCTTAATCGAAAAATATAATAAAAATTACCATGTTGTATTTAAAAAACGAAAGTTGGCAGCTACTTCCGGTATAACCGGAAATGACAGAAACGTGCGAATATTTTAGTTCAAGAGAGCATATCGATAAACCTAAATCCCCAAAGTTTCTGAAACATATTCAGTAGTTTTCCATAAAGTTGTAATGCAAGCTCGTCGTGAATCACCCTGTACATAACCTTCTGACGTTATAACATTATTTAATACTTATATATTTACCTTATATTCTCTTAATACGCTGAGCATTTCCGACAGTTAAATTTAGAATAAATGTCTTTGAAATCTGGAAATGTCACATTCATCCGGAATCCAGGCATTTCCGTGCTTCGTTGAAAAGCCAGCGAAACGGCTGAGTGAATTCCTATTTCGGGAACTGCCTTTAAGATAAAATAAAGTATAACAAACCAGAACATATGTATTTTAGGCATTTTTTTTCAGGTTACTGTCAAATATTTCAGTTGTTTTTGTTTACGCGCTGTTATCTATTCAAAACTTCCGAAAATATATATTTTATGTGACACCGATGAAATCTGTAGGCTTGTGTTCAGCCAGAACTTTCGGTACTGGTTCTGTTTTTACCATTAGATAACAATATTTGGCCAGGACTGTACATCAACTACGCAATTATTTCAACATGTTTACCAATCAATGGGTGATCATTAATCACTGTCCAATATCAAATAGGAACAACCGCATTGATGAATATTGTCCATTGTGTAACAGACATTCACGAAACTCAATCGACCAATGATAATTTTTCTTAGAGATTGCCTGCCATGTCGCATCGTAAAGATGGTCTTTTTATAGGTGGGCCGCTCATTTCTGAGATATCAGATCACGGAGCCATCCGTATACGATATACGGGTTTTGAAATCGTTTATCTGGCTCACTCGGGAGTATAAACAGTGGAAAGTTTGGAATGTCAACGGAACAGCAAGAAATATTATAGAAATTTTCGTATTTGTTGAAGATTTTACAAAACTCTTGTAGATAATACCCAAAACCTTGGTAGATCCATAGACATTAGATATACTATACAGGGTGTTATGGAAATGACGTATTATATTTAAATGGGTGACTCCTGGGGTGTCCTAGAGAAGCGCTACATATTTTTTTTAAAATCGTTTCACCCCTAAACCCACCCGGTTACTCCTCAGCACATTCATATATGATCATATTACATTGCCAAGCTGTGTAATCAACAGATGTTCAAGCCCAATGATGCCAACTGTGTAGAAAATAACTATAGATTCTTATAAAAATAATATTTAGTTTAACTAGTATCCAAATAGAAGTGAATCCAGGTGCCAGTACACTAGCAAGTAATCCAGGGCACAGAGACATCTTCAGGTTTTTGTTTCTTTTTCTATGGGAAAAGCTTTATGCTCATCACGTACCCTGATGATAATGTGGAACTGCATAATAAGCTTACTTATACCCACTAAACCCCATTCGGTCTCTTATTTCCAATCTCTCGGAACATTTGCACTAAATCACTTAAAGAAATCATTTTAAAGAAAAGTATTTCAGAAGGAAATTCTTCATTTTATGAATATAACCTTATAAAACATCGAAAGTGTGGCAACGCTGTATTTTTAAGTATAAACCCCAGTCGAATATGCAACCGCTTCTACTGATCAGCTATTCCTCCAAAATTAGCCGGCCGTTTTCATACTGTTTCAAGCAGATTTGTGTGTTAAATTGTATGTTAATACTTAAACCCGAGTTTAAATTATTAAGTTATTTGTTCTTTTCGCGACGGCAGTGCCCCAGTCCAGCAGTTCAATATTGACCGACCGAACCAACGTGTTATTTAGACAATAAGGGCGTACTTTTGTCTACACAGTAGCACTTTAAAATACTAATTCAGATTGAACGGTACTTAGATGTGTTGTGACGCGAAAACTATGTGATTTTGTGATGTGAGTACTTGGTGTTTTTTATAAATTAAGTTGGTTTTAATTAATCTAGGTAGACCAGAACAGTTTTCTGTAAATATCATATGCCTATCTTTAAGAGATTTTGAATTATAAATAATCTTGTGATTTTTTAACGCCGTATCGGGACCTGGGGTTAGAAAATGGTGTCCCATTTAAAAAAAAGAAGATTTTTGCAATAATTCATCTCCCTCAGAAATATTGTTATGGAGACGCCCTGTATAAAACTAATTAAATACTGATCGAAATAATAAAATTTCGATGGTCTTGTGAAACTATTGTCAAAATTTCAGCTTTCTGGCTGTAACGGCTAAAAAGATATGATTTTCTTTTCAGTGATTTTGTATTAAATTTCAGTATTTTTCGAACTAGAGCTACGAAAGTTCGTCAGTGTGTGGTGTGTAAGAAATTCGACTATTCTAACCCCGGATTAACATTTCGGCGGTGAGATTATTGAGGTTATGTTTTTTTAGCTTAAGCAGTGATGTAGCTAATTCTATATTTTAAGTAAATGGTGCAAATATTTGAATTTTTTATATTATACGAATTTCTTTAAAAAAATACCTACATGTTTACTGTTTATGACTAATTCGCGCTGGTCAACATTCTGCTTGCCCCCAAACGACATTTTTTGTTTTAAATAACTTTATTCTTGTGATTTCTATAGGAAACGCAAACCACTGCACTGGTAAGGCAAACATCGCGCAGCTTACAACGTTGCAATTTTTTATAGCCATCTTCTTCTAACTTGTGTGAATCTATGGATGTATGTATGATGGTAAACAAATTATATTTTATGAATGTAATGTTATCTCCCTTTTATATTATATGTCTATGGGTAGATCCGAATCTTGTAACATAAAATCTCGTTTACATTCTCAACTCGCGACTCGAATAAATGGAAACAAAATAAGGCCGCCTAAATTACATAAAAAATGGAACATTCCAGTGGTCCGATGTGATAAAAATTTGCATAAAAATTATATACCGCGGTTGGCGCAGAGTTTCTTTTAACTTGTCGTACGATTAATAAATGGCAGGCATAAATCATACGTTTTATATCTGATGGTCGCCTGTATATAGTATTTAATAGTATAGTATCCGGTTAAAATTTTTATGCAACCATTACCCACGGGGCGCGAACTACAAGTGAACAATGATGATTAGTATTGCTCAAAAATAGCTCGATAATGAATATTTTACTATTAGTGCTAGAAAAAAACTATTACCCTTTGATGGTTTGATTGGATCTGTTATTTCATCGATTTATGCGGGTTCGACCTTATTTTCAAGGAAACTATTTTTAGGGTCTATAAATAATTTGCCCGAGTTTTAGTGACCTTAATCAGAAGTTTTCCTTCGAATGACATAATGTAGTTTTAGTTCAGTAAGGCCTATTGGTTGGGTTGGATACATACGGGCACAGCCACACCAAGTTCCAGTGTTGTTAGTGTTTCTTTTAAGTTATTTTTCTTAATATCAAATTTGCGTTCTATAGGAAACGTACGGGCATTTTAAGATAGCAAAGGGGAAAACGATACAGGATAGGATGAAATGTTTACCTTCTTGCGTCAGTAAGTAATGTAGATCCGATTTTAAAAGTCGTTTCAGGGGCCGATATTTGAATGTTACCTTAAGTAAGACCTCCGCTAAGGTAGCCTTAAAGTTATGGTAAACCTTAAACGAACTATGTTTTAAATTAATTTCAATTCAATTGAGATTATCACATCCTAAAAGATCCATTCCTTTAGATGAGAGTTTAAAAAAACTTTAATGTGCTGTCAAACTTGTGTTAAGGATAGGCACCTTAAGGTGACTTTAAAATATCGGCCCTTAGGGCCGATATTTGAATGCTACCTTAAGTAAGACCTCAGCTAAGGTAGCCTTAACATTATGGTAAACCTTAAAAAAACTATGTTTTAAATTAATTATCACATTCTTAAAGATCCATTCCTTAGATGAAAGTTAAAAAAAACTTTAATGTACTGTCAAACTTGTGTTAAGGATAGGTACCTTAAGGTGACCTCAAAATATCGGCCCTTAGGGCTTTGAGGATCAATTGATACGTTAAGTGGAGGATTATCACGTCCTTAACGATCCATTCCTTTAGATGAGAGTTAAAAAGAACTTCAAAGTTGTGTTAAGGAAGACTTATGTCACCTGTACCTTAAGGTGACTTTGAAATATCGGCCCTTAATATTTTTCGAATAATGCCATAGTTATAATCTTTTCATTAGTACTTTCGTTTCGTTTGACATAAAGATCTGAAATTTGGCATCCTTATACTAGTTATTTATGACCCTTTATGGGTAGAACGCCGTTTACATTGAAAATACAATCGCTATAGCAGCTCGGCATATTTCCATCGCGGTTTCCCCAACCGAATAAAAAATAATGCCAGGCCAGAAGAGTGTAATTTATGGTCGGTACGTGACGGTTTCACGTAGTAACGAGCGACACCTACAAATGAAACATGTAATTAGCGATTCCCGGTGTTCCCGTTTAACGAATACGAATCGGGGATTTGTTGGTAAAATAACTTTACGCGTTCCAGTCGAGTGATACGGCGGTGTTATGATTGTCTGCATAAGTAACGTCGGGCGTTAATAACCGTATTCTACGTGTTTGTATAACCAGGTGCATAATAGCCACTTTACGACACAGTACACTGACAAAAATGCATTTACCAATATCGTGGGTTACAAAATTGGATCTACCGCAACCCACCTCTCTATGTTGTTCTAACTGAGCCTACGAATTATCGCAAATTATTTAAAAACGCTACAGTAATTCAGGTTCTTTTGGTTCGCCTCAACCCAGAAAGAGATTTTTTATCAACATTTTAGGGATCACCACAATTCCTCATCTTGTAACTATTTTATGAATTACCTGAACTCAGTTTCTGGGTTGGGAAAACTTACTAATTGATTATAAAGTGTCGTTTGAACCCGGACGTGCATTATTTTAACTCATTACCATGTGTAAATTATTTTGAGTTGGAATAATTCAGGAAACGTGCTCCAAAACCCCATATCGAGGGTAAAACGCAAGATCGTAAGGTCACGGAAAGTTACGAATTCGTGTTCGTTCAGGTTTGGCGCGGTTCATTCCATTGTTATTCGTCAATTCTCCTTCCAGACACCTGTTGGCCGTTGCGCCGTTTGCGGGATTATTCGTCTTTGTTCTCTATGCGTGAAAATTTGTGTTTTGCATAATTTTGGTTAGTTGGCGTAAAATGGAGGGACAGGAGGGAGATGCATACAAATTGTTAATATTGGAATGGAGCCTTATTATTTCTAAGCAATCGTCATCACTTCGTCCGCATGGTTTCTTAGCCGTAGTATGTAATTCATTTGATTATTTTTTTTTAAATATACAACAAAAATGTCATATCTGGAAAAAACAGCAGGCCATTGAAGTCCGCAATATACAGGCTTTAAATCAAAAGAATATTTTGAGTTCCGATAGTCCACAATTTAGGTACTGGTAGTCCAAAATTTGGAGTCTGGTAGCCCAAAGAGTGAGTTATTCCAGCCACCATCGTAAGCTAGAACAACTTAAATGTCAAGTTTTGATAGCTCGAATCATGAATTAATCTAGCCCCCGACTAGTAACGCATCACAATTCACATACTGGTAACTACGGTAGCCCATCAGTAATTTAAGACGGTGGGGCGTGAGCTATTCCAACGCATAAAATAACCCATCTTCTGTGTTATGCAATTTCTTCTATTTTATTTGGTTGCCGTAATTCAGAGGTCTGGGCTGTCCCCTATTAGCAACACGCTGCGGTCTAGGACAACTCATATATGAGTTATATCAACTCGAAATTTCCCTCAGTGACTGAAAACATTTTCCTGGAAGTTTTTCTATACATCAGCGAATCCCCAGACGCATTTTATAGACTTAATGCTCCAGAAAATCGCATCTTTTAAACAAATAGGAACGGGATGGGGCCTGAGCGATCTGGGTCACTTGCAGCATAAAAAAAAAGCATAATTTACTCTTAAAGTTATCGGGTCGAGTTTATTAAAGTTAGCGGGGGGGTTTTGTATAGTTCTTTTCTGTTTAAATTCAGGGAAAACTAAGATTTTCTCTCGTTAACCATTATGTCAGTGTTCCTTCTTATTTCACCAACTAACAACCTTGCGGATGTCATCGCCGTAACTGTTGAAAAGGACTAATGACACGAGGTCCACGTAGAAAGCCGCTTTTGTAATATACGCGATGTCGCAGCTGCCTAAACTAATTATTTCCACTTTATTAACGTTTGTGTATGTTGCACTTGACATTCGGTATGTCTATTTCAAGATCTCGAGGATTTGAAACGTCTCTAGTGAATTTCACCAATGTCATAATGCAGACATTCAGTTGTCTACTGAAAATTGATGTAGTTTTCAGATTATTTTTAGACATACCAAGGTTCTTGCGCTTATGCAAAGATGCTTAGATTCTTTCATCGCTATTACCGAAGCTACACTATGTTATTTGTTAATAAAACTATTTCGGCCATAGATAGAGAATTTAAAGATATATTCAAGTACCGTTACCTATACACAGAACAAGTTTTACTAAGGCCCATTCAAGCCGCACCATGGGTATCTGAAATTTCGGCGTGGGCGACCCGGTATGGGCGTCAAAACATCGGGAACGGATACCACGTTACATTGGTTATGTCAATAGGGTTACCTGCCTAAGCGAAAATTTTCCTTTGTACCATGTAGTTCTTTTTAGTAAGTGAGGTACCATTTTCTCTTTGTATTGGATTTGTTTGAGTTAATGACTTTTTTTGATACAGGATGGTCAGATATTGCATCGCGATGCAGATGATTCGATCGAAAATTATTGACGTTATACAGGGTGTTATGGAAATGACGTATTATATTTAAATGGGTGACTCCTGGGGTGTCCTAGAGAAGCGCTACATGTTTTTTTTTCTTTTAAATCGAACGTTTAAAAAGTGGGCTAATTCACCCCTAAACCCACACACAACTCCTCGGCACATTCGTATATGAACATATTACATTGCCCAGCTGGGTAATAAACAGATGTTCAGGAACAATGTTGCCAAAATGTTTAAAACTGTAAAATTTTAGTTTCTTATAAAAATAAATATTTAGCTTACTTAGAAAGTAAATCCAGGACGCGATTAAGGAATCCAGGGCACAGACACGTTCAGTTCTTTTTTCTATGGGAAAAACCTTATGCTCATCACGTGTCCTGATGATAGTGTGGGAGTGCATAATAAGCTTATCACTAAACCCCAACACTAACGCATAATTACACTTTACAATAACACACATAGAACAAGAGCACTTAATCATTTCGCAATAGAAATAATAAAAACGCTAATTTCTATGGGCCATTAACCCTTTACTAAAGATAAAATGAAACAATTATGTTAACAATTGACAGGAACTACCCTTTGAAATAATGGTCTAGTCCGTCTTCGGACCAGTCGTCGAACTTTCTTTCCGAGAAATCTCAGCTCTCTAGAGCCAGCGCGGTTGCAATTTCCGAGAAATCTCCGCTCTCTAGAGCCAGCGCGGTTGCCATTTCCGAGACTATTATTGTACAGGAAAGTAATATTATAGAAGGAAATTCGGCAATTTATGATAGTCGCTTATAAAACATCGAACGTGGCAACGCTGTATTTTTAAATATTAGCCGGATTGTCCACAATCAGCTGTTTAAAGAAGCAGGCCGATATCGATCGAGAGAACCGACGTGTTATTTATTTTTAAAATTTTTAGATGATAAATACATTATTTCCCAGACCACTCAGACAATAAGGGCGTATTTTTGTCTACACAGTAGCACTTTAAAATACTAATTCAGATTGAATGGTACTTGGATGTGTTATGTGATTTTATTGTGCCGGTTTGTTTTTGTTCAAGTTACCTAGGTACTTGGTGTTTTTTTATAAATTAAGTCCGAAAAGCTAAATAAAATTGCATTTTTTCCTAAAGGGTAAGTGGCATTTATAAACTTTTAAGTTGTCCAGATCTGACGGGTGTCGTTCGAATTGAACAAATGAGAATATACCTGACCATTTAAAAACTCCGCGGCGGTTCGTTCGAGTCAGTTCAAGTTTATAAATCAGAGATTGTTTCCCAGCGAACTGAACGTAAAAGTTTATAATAATGTACCCTGAAAAATAAACAACTTGCAATCTGTCAAACGGTTATCGACTTTCTAAAGAGTTTACCCTGAAGATATGACAACACTGTTGACATATGTTGCTTTGTTTACCTTCCTAACAGGGGCACCACGTGGTCATTTTTGTTTTGACATAAGGTCATGTACAGGGCATATTAAATTAAAGCGCCATTTTTGGATATTTTTCTTCAATTTGTTTTCATCTCAGGAATTGCCGATTTAAATATAACACGTCATTTCCATAACACCCTGTATGACCTACTACCTTTATTTTAACATGCAAAAGCACACCCTGTATATTTTGTCTCCTTTTGTAAGCCTTTAATGGGTTTACCGCCCATAAACTAACATAAAAATAAAAGCGCACGTATTCCTTTCAAGTTATCGTTCTCGAGCACCTGTTACACTAAACTTACACCGCACAGACTCGGTGTAAAACGGGTTCTAAATTGTCAGATCCCATCTGTCACACTTTAAATCATAGAATTCAGACGGCGCAGATTTTTAAAAAGGCGTATATTGCTTTTTAAGTACGTAGCTTGTAAGTTCTTGCAATTTATTTCTAGTTTATGTACGGGCCAGGTATGCGGAAGGTGAGTAAGCGTCGTGGGTATTAAAAAATAAACTGCGAAGGGTGCCATTATTCTATTTTTTTTTCACTGAGAATGAAATTACATTGTATACAGGGTGTTATGGAAATGACGTATTATATTTAAACCGGCAATTCCTCAAATGAAAACAAATTGAAGAAAAATATCCAAAAATGGCGCTTTAATTTAATATGCCCTGTACATGACCTTATGTCAAACCAAAAATTACCACGTGGTGCCCCTGTTCGGAAGGTAAACACAGCAACATATGGCAGTGAATCTTGAACAGTGTTGTCATATCTTCAGGGTAAACTCTTTAGAAAGTCAATAACCGTTTGACAGATTTCAAGAACAAACCCTTAAAAATTTTCGAAAAATTTCATCTCACGAAATATCTTCAAAATATTCTTATATACTAAGTTCGGTACGTAGATGTCGAAAAAATGATTAGTTTTTTATTTAAAAGTCTAGAAGTATTTTATTTGTGCGTCAGTCGGTCGGGGTGAAATCGTCGCGTGCAGGGTCATACTAGAAAATTCATAACTTTTATCTCTGAAAACATAAACTTCCGCGGTCTGGACAGGTCGAAAGGGCAAGAATGGCTTAAAAACATATTCAAAATTCAAACTAATATATCAGCCACTAAGCGAGAGAAAATTTTTTTCCTAAATCACACATGAAACAGTTTTCCATATGGCGCAAATATTTTCACACACGCCGTATATCGGAATGAATTCAAATCGACGCCCTGTCGAGAGACGAAACATTAATAAAACTTCAACTCGTTAAATCGAATTAAAGCCCTATTAATCATCAAGTGGCTCATGTGCGCTTAATTCAATAAAAAAGAGCATCGCCCGTAAAGTATAACTTTGTAAAAAAGAACGTCTGTAATTTACAATGATTTTGTCAACAATAAACGACAGGAGTTTTTTGTATGGCTTTTAAACCTTTTATTCTTGTAGCTCGGTAATTTTCACAATAAAAAAATACTTAAAGTACAATAATAGTCGGTACTGTACCCATAGAAATGTACCATACATTTTAAAATATTTACCGGAGTTATAAATAAATCAATTTGCACTTACATTCGTTGTAAAATTTAAAATATATTTTTCTATTTGGGTTTCATAGTGGCTACATTATGAAATGCAAAAAAATTGAATAACCTGCCACTTTATGGAACTGAAATTTAATTTTTTTATGTTTGCAGCAAGTAGGGTTCGAATTTTAGGCTTACTTCTATTTCGTTGAAATTAGTTTTCTATAGGCATTATGTATTCGACAAAAATTTTGTATAGAAAACTTTAAAATGCTAACCTTTAACCTTGCAAATAGATCATTTTTACTAGATATTTATCTAAACTACCTATACTAGGCAATATATAACACGCTGACGTGTCCGTCAACTAATTTCTAGTAACAATTTTAAAACAACATAACCTAAAAATAATAGAAATATCTTCCAGTTTATGCTCTATTTCTAAAGTTTTATTCAATAAAGTAATATTTTTATTTTTAATTCAATATAGTAATATACATTTTATAGTTACTGTAGACATTTCCTAGGCACTAATTGTTATTCTTGTCAGATTCTGTGTCGTCACAATATTTTGTTCAATAGTATTATTTAGTATTTTGTTCAATATTTTGAACTTTGTTCTGCTCGCACCATAACTCAAAGTTTTGCATATTCTTTTTAAAAGTTTTTCTGGATTATTTTGTGCAATTTCTCGTATTTCTGGCGGTGTGCAACTTTCTTCCTGACTCATTTTTATTAACTTTAATAATATATTTATTTTTAATTATGACGGATGGGAAGAAGCTTTGTTGTGTTCAATTGTTCATTCTATCATGGCATATTTGATACTTGTAACATCTTATGAAATTGTAAAAGTATTGCCAACCCAAAAAGAAAATGTTAATTTAAAGACCCAAATAGAAAAAGTATTATAAAATACACGGTTCATAAGACAATTAGAGCACTTGTACTTTAGAAAACTACACGCTTCGCGGGTCGTTTTCTAAATTAAACGCGTGCTCTAAGATAATGTCTTATGAAACTTGTATCTTAATATACTAATTAAAGTCTGATAAACTTAAAAAATATAGTAGATTTTTTCCATTTGAATTAATATTTTCTTTTTAGGTTGGCAATACTTTTACAATTTAATAAAATGTTACAAGTATCAAATATGCCATAATAGAAACAATTGAACACAACAAAGCTTCTTCCCATCCGTCATAATTAAAAATAAATATCTTATTAAAGTTAATAAAAATGAGTCAGGAAGAAAGTTGTACTCCGTCAGAAATTGCAGAAAATAATCTAGAACAACTTTTAAAAAGAATATGCAAAACTTTGAGTTATGGTGCGAGCAGAACAAAGTTCAAAATATTGAACAAAATACTAAATAATACTATTGAACAAAATATTGTGACGACACAGAATTTGACAAGAATAACAATTAGTGCCCGGGAAATGTCTACAGTAACTATAAAATGTATAATACTATATTGAATTAAAAATAAAAATAGTACTTTATTGAATAAAACTTTAGAAATAGAGCATAAACTGGAAGATATTTCTATTAGTTTTAGGTTATGTTGTTGTTTTATAGTTGTGACTAGAAATTAGTTGACGGACACCCTCAGCATGTTATATATTTCCAGGTTATTCAATTTCTTTGCATTTCATAATGTAGCCACTATGAAACCCAAATAGAAAAAATATATTTTAGTACTTACTTGATTGTACTAAATTCATTAGAAATACTAACTATACGATTTTATTAATTATGTGTATCTGCAATGTTACTTTGGTGCGAATTATTAATAAAAAATATAATTAATACCATATTTTATAGGAAATCGTACAATAAAATATTTACTATACTGTTTTTTCCGTGTAGCTTATTAATTCGGATGTGAAAATCTTCTCATTCCGACAGCTCTTCTAGTAGGTATTAAATTACTCGTTCATTATCTCCCGTTTTACGAACAAAGCCCTGGAAATGTCTTTCCCCTGAGACCGAATAAAAACACATCCCATGTCATGTGCACTTCCACACAGAATAATTATTTCAATAGCACTGCGGACGGTACCATGTAAGAATTCGTCTGATCGCAAACCACCACTTGATAGCTTGGAATATCGAAGACAGGCACGGCCGCTGCCGCCCATCCATAGGTCCCAGGGTACCTGGAAGGATTGTGCTCGTGTTCGACCATCGGTTTCTTTGTAATTTTCGCTAAAATACTACAAGTCTCGCGTAAGAAAATATATATTACATTACACCACCCTTTACAGCCATTTTATTTTCTAATTATGCTCATAACTTGAAATCCGACCCTAGTCACTCGAGAGCTCTCAACGCCAATCATTCACAATTAAGATCAACTAAAGATTTGTTCTGTTGAGCATTATACACATTTAAAAAGTATTTAAATGAATGTAAATACAATAATTATTTTATGGAAGCCACCATCCTCTATCAGTACTAGCCAGTTCATTTAGAGAAGAACTAGGACCCGCCCTAGCTGTAGTATATTGCCCTGACAATAGCCTATCTAACTTTTTTTTTAATTTCAGCTGTTGGTGACATCTGCTCCTTTGCCCAGACAAAGGAACACTATGCCGCCAAGCACCCGCTGGACACCAACCTGTTCGGCGCGGACAACCGCCCAGACACACTCAGGTAACGATAGTTTAAAACTTTGAAAAATAGGGCTCACCTCCTGGCCTATATTTACCAAAAAACATAATTTTAGGGCTCTATATGAGGCGGCTACCAAGACGCCGGTCCCTGCTATGCGACAATTGGATAGATGGAGAAGGGACGGACATCGATCCTCCAGGTTCTTCGTTTGCACGCCAGTCTTGGGCGCAAAAAGGAGAAGGATCAGAGGAAGGGTGGATATTGACATTGAAACCAGGACGGTAAGTGTACACCATTGTGAACCAACTACACCTTCGAACAGGGAATTGATCGAATTAAAAATAGTACGGGACCTAACACTGAGCCTTGTGGAACTCCGCACGTTTTTTTTTAACTTTTGCCACTGTTGCAAATGAGATAATCTTAATTTTCTTCGTGTAATTTTTATAGATTTGCTACAAATTAATTAAAAATGTTGCTTATCTTGGTTTAACTCGAGATTAAAGGCTTTCTTTAATAATTTATTAATTTGTTACCCGAAAGGCAGCCGTTTGAAGCCGAAACTGTGCTCGAAATTCTTTATTCGAGATATTTTAATTGGATTCTTGATAACTTCGTACTCGTTTGAGTATAAAACTGGTTAAAAATTGTCAATGCGTATATGAGAAGTGAGATTGTCCTCTTTATCCTCCCTTGGCGACTCGCCCACGGACCTAGCGGAAACCTTATTAGTAAAAAAACAACTATCAGAAGTGGGATTGTCCCCTGGTGAAACGCCACTGCCACTACCGACGACAACATTTTATAAGCTCAAGTCAAACAGGAAATCAGAGGCCATTATTTCTTGCCGATAGTCGGGCGCCATTGCACGAGAAATGGACGAGCATTTTCTTGATCTTTTTTCTTTTGATACTATAGGCAGTGTGAATTTTCCGCATTGCCAAGGCAATCCATTTTCATTTGGTTTCGGGGCAACAGAACTGAATTCAACTGAGCCCGTCGCATACAACTCTTATGATTTATGCCTTTCTTATGTTCGCACTTTCTTTTATAAATCCAGCGTTTTTCTGTCGGTCGGGGACGATATCTGGGACAGATATATCAATTTGTCAGTGACGTATGCGACTTTTGGCCTTATTTTGTGTGTGTGTGCGCGGAATAACATTTAAATTTAAACTTTGATCAATGTATACATCGCCCTAATTTGGAAAAAGTTCACGAGCTAACTCATAAGCCGAGTTATTTTTGGAGAGAGAACGCTAATATACCTCTTAAACAAAACAGTTACCAAATACTTAAGATATCCTTGTATACAAAGAAAAAGGAAGGTAATTGAAGTAATTTACTAAACTCAACGTTGCCTAGCGTTTATTTAAAGAGGTTTATTTACAAAGGCTAAGTGCACTGAGCCCTGGTCGGCTTAAAATAGACTGCTTCGGTATCTACAGGTTCAAGTTTCTTGACACAGGAAACCTATATTAATCAAACACAATATATTTCACTTATCATTTATTTGGAGAGACAAAATATGTTTTTACCGCATATATAACCATTACATTGCCAATATGATCGCGTCAGAGCCGGCCAGACATTATTTGTTTGTTGTTATTCGTCGCCATCTTTGGTTCTGGACGCTTTTTCAAATTACAGAATAAATGGCTCATCCACATTGTTGTCGGTATATTGGTTGCTTATAACCTTTCATTACCTAACAACAATTTTTGTAAAGGAGTTTTTAATTTGTGGTGATTCGATTCGCTGTTTGGTAGGTTAGTGGCTTGTCTTGTTTAAGATGAAAGGACACACAGGTATAAAGTATTTCAGGTATGATTGTACATATATGCGAAAATATTTTGCTTATCACACTATCCGATCTTCGGAACCGAATTTCACTACAAAGCTTGTAAAAAAAGAAGAGAGTGTCACTCGTATACAATATAATATACAGGGTGTCCGGGAACATGTGGGAAATCTCCCTGAAGAAAACACGTGAAAAGAATACTATAGGTTCATATAAACTTCTTTCGTATCGGCCTCCTCTTCGGAGATATGGGCTCCCAAAGAGCACCAATGGAATCAAGTTTTTTACACATAATTATTGAGCCACCTGGTATATTTCAATTATTTTTTAATATGATGTATACCAGGTAAGACCCGTCAAATTACTACCCAAGAAACTGTTGTGAATTACTCACAGCTGCAGGGACGGACTAGCTGTAACACTCATGGGCCCATTTTTTTTACGCCCTGTATGATGAGAACTTTGGACAATGTTTTTTACATACCTTTAACTATTGGCTAAAAATTAAGTACTCTTCATTCATGTCGCTAATCCTAACCGTTTTCGAAAAAAGGAGGCCGATACGAAAGAAGTTTATGTGAACCTAGAGTATTCTTTTCACGTGTTTTCTTCATATCCGGGAGATTTCCCACATGTTCCCGGACAACCTATATATGTGGTCACTACCTAACCTTAAAATTAATGTATTTGGTGCGTTAGCAGCTGATAATAATTCCCAATATAGTCAATATAGTCATTCATTCTTAATTTTTTTGTTTAGAAAAAAGTGAGGTTAACAAACATACGACGTCGCATGAAAGAAAGTTAAAACAAAGCTCATCGTGTCGATTGTTACAAATATTCGGACGGAATTTGGCACCAAACGTTTACGCCAATTATGATTGCAATATTTTGCCTACCTAACCAGTGAACTGGTTTTGTATACATTAAAAAAGTTGAAATCTGGTCCTGTCAAATGTTTACTTTCACAAGGAAATTTCCAAACTGCGCAAACTCACTCTTACCCGTTCGAGGCCCATAGCGGGGACACAATTGCAGATGGTATTAGCAATATAATGGTTATATATATGTGGTTTTTACGTATAAATCTACAGGGTGTCCCTTTAGAGTGCATTTTTATCCGAGATACCGTGTATACATTATTTTCTCTCACTGCGGATATAAGGAACTGTATAATTAACTAAAATTAATAATATCGTCGTCCGTAAAATCCCCTTTTTAGGTCACAGAAGATAAATCTGCTTAAAACAGACACAGAAAAGTATTTAAATGAAATGCATCATTTTCCGCCGTTTAATTACGTCTTGATGCTAATGAATGGGCCGCTCATTTGAAAGATAAATTTTTAATATCGCATTTTATAGGCCGTTTTAATAGCAGCTTAAATAAAATAACGCAACGGCCGTTTAAAAGATAATGATAATGCCGGAATGATTACACAGATGATAAATAATTTACGGGGTAAATCGATCTGGGTTAGTATAACTGCTTTTCAAATTGATATGCGTTTGTAACTGCAGTCGACACAAAACAAAAATGGCACTATGGCAACAATGGAAAGTAATTTTAACCAAGACATTAAAAGAAGACACTAATCATATCTATCTTAATTTATTAGACGCTTGAATTGAGGCTTCGACGCCGGTATTCGATAAAACTTCCTTACGATAAGTGATAAAGTTTAATAATTTGGAAATAGGTCGCTCGAAAAGTTTATTTAAATCCTTAAATATGTTTAAAAGTTTGAAAATTTGAGGAAAAACGCGCGAAGCGTTTACCTAAAACGTATGTAAATTGAATCAACTACGTTTATAAGAAGTTTTGTTTTTAGAAGACGTTCATTCACTCAAAACTTTTGATTATTTTAAAATTTAAGTTCAGTATACAGGGTGTCCCATAACTAATGGTACACAGGAAAACTGCAGACTCCTTGGGTAAAAATACTGCGATTTGGCCATACTTAGTTTAGTTCAATAGCTGGTAATAACCGAGATACAGGGTGTCCAAGAAAAATGTAATTTTCAATTTTCCTAAATAACTTATTTCTGAATCAATATTTTTGCACAAAATTTTGTGACTAGGGTTTTTTGGGGGAAAGGAATTTGAATTTGTTGATTGTAGAGGGCGCTCTCTGCGGTACTTTGTATACATAAAAAGAAGTGTAACTTTCTTGGGCCTTAGTATAATTATGTTTTTATTAAAACTATCGGTTTTTTCGTCATTTTTAAGCAATAAAGGTATACTTTGTAAATGTCGCTCCGACTAACCGTTTTCGAGATATTTTCAATTACAATTTCTAATGCGCCATTTAAATTTTGATTTGTAAATGTGAAATTTGTCAGAGTAGGCTTTGGTAAAAACAAATACAATGAAAGCACTTTGAAACCTCATTTCTGTCAAAGTTTATTTTCATTTGTCAGCATTGTGGGTGTTTTTAAGGAATTTTTGAAGATACTGTTATCAAAAATTAAACCAAAAATGCCGCGACCTAACTTGTTATCTAACAGAGAAATGCGAGACATGGTATGTTTATACGCACAAGAAAATTTTAACAGACGCGGGGCACATCAGCGATATTTGGAAATGTATCCAAATAGAAGGCAGCAAGATTTTGAAATTTTTAGAAGCCTATACTACAGACTGGGAGAAACAGGATGCTTGCGTCCAAAACGTAATAGTGGAGGATTCTGTTTCTCCCAGTCTGTCATACAGGCTTCTAAAAATTTTAAAATCTGGCTGCCTTCTATTTGGATACATTTCCAAATACCGCCGATGGGCCCCGAGTCTGTTAAAATTTTCTTGTGCGTATAAACATACCATGTCTCGCATTTCTCCGTTAGAAAACAGTTATGTCGCGGCATTTTTAGTTTAATTTTTGATAACAGTATCTTCAAAAACTCCTTAAAAACACCCACAATGCTGACAAATGAAAATAAACTTTGACAGAAATGAGGTTTCAAAGTGCTTTCATTGTATTTGTTTTTACCAAAGCCTACTGTGACAAATTTCACATTTAAAAATCAAAATTTAAACGGGCGCATTAGAAATTGTAATTGAAAATATCTCGAAAACGGTTGGTCGGAGCGACATTTACAAAGCATACCTTTATTGCTTAAAAATGACGGAAAACTGTTATTTTTAATAAAAATATAATTATACTAAGGCACAAAAAAGTTACATTTCTTTTTATGAATCCAGAGTACCGCAGAGAGCGCCCCCTCTAATCTACATCAAAATTATTAACAAATTCAAATTCCTTTCCCCAAAAAAACCCGAGTCACAAAATGTTGTGCAAAAATATTGATCCAGAAATAAGTTATTTAGGAAAATTGAAAATTAAATTTTTACTTTGGACACCCTGTATCTCGGTTATTACCAGCTATTGAACTAAACTAAGTATGGCCAAATCGCAGTATTTTTACCCAAGGAATCTGCAGTTTTCCTGTGTACCATTAGTTATGGGACACCCTGTATTCAAAAATTTACCCTCTCAAGGGAAATTAAACAAGCTGTATTTCAGAAAATATACAAAACAAAACTTAAGTGATGACAGTAAAATGTACTTCTAATACAACAAAGGGGGTTAAATCCTTTGGCTCGAGATAATTAAGATGTCTTTGTCAAACGATCTGGATTAGTAGAGGCGATGTGGTTTTAGGACCCTTCCCTTCGCATCCTTTCAGCATCCCTAAAAGTCCAGTATTATCAGCACTTATTCTAATTTAGTGTAGTCTTACACAAGGTAGCAACACTCAAATACCAACAAAAAGAAACAGAAAACAAATTAGGATGGACCTATATTTTTTAGCCTGCAGTTGTCGAAGACCTCCGCCGATGGACCTCGGACGAAGCCATGGGGGACACCACCGTGGGTATCAACTGTGCCAGCAAGATCGCATCGGCCACCTTGTCCGATGGCGAAGCTACCGATGGAACCATAGCTTCGGACGATGAAGGAGTGGATCACAAGTTACCATCACCGGAAGAACAGCTTCAAGTTGTGGCTCTAAGGTAAACTCACATTCCTTCATATATATGAATATAGACTAAACTAATATTGATGATTTTTTCCTTCTTACAGATTCCCAGCGGAAATTGTGGCTGTCGATATATCTGGTAGAAGTTTCGACAGGATGTCGATGCAAAGGAGATCGTTAATGACCGGTGAATTAACAAATCGAACGACAGATGGCGAGACAGTGAGACGAAGAGGACGACTGAGAAGGCCGAGAAATAGGTTCGTATCTTCAAAAGAATATCCTAACATTTTACGATAGGAATTTTAGACGGTCTACTAAAAGTTTTAATTTCTTTAGGCGAAGGAACACCTTGGCAGGAACCGACCAGAAGGAGATCCAAGACGCTCTGACTGCCGGGTAAGTCAGTTTCCGCGTTTCCAAATATATTTTTGAAAATATTGTTAACTAACCCTTTATTAAACGATTCAGAAGTCGGCAATTATGGGTTACTAAAAATGTATAGTGTGAATAACATTCCGAATTTGATCATGTTTTTTTTTGGTATTCATTTTCAGCATGTACCTACTGATTTATCAGCGTTTTCACCTCGACAATCATTTTGTAAATATTTTTTTCAGCTTAACGCCCTTTAATGCCATAAAACTGTTCACACTATAAACATTTCATACAGTTAAGACATTGTATTAATTGAGAAAGACCTTAAGCTTTGATGAGCATTGAAAAAACTATATACAGAATTTCAATCGATAATGCTCCACCAAAACCCTCTCGTTTCTCAATAATCCAAAGCCTTTACACACTACAACTAATGCAAATACATTCCTCAGGGACGGCCAAACATCTCCGGACACTACAAATCAAGAAACTAACCGAACCGCTCCCGCTACTGTACCCAGAAGCAAAAGCAGCGACCTCTTGCGAAGCAGCAGCAAGAAAGAATCGCCAGAAGTGAAACTATCCAGGTTCAATAGTCTCAAGCAATGGGGAAAGAACCAGTACGTAAAGTTAATGAATAAGAGCAACGAGAAGACGGAGAACAGTAGCAGCAGTAACAGTAAGAGTAGGATTGTGTCGTCTGAGGATGGATTAGACGATTTTAACCTTTATGAAACAGTGACGATAAAGCGGCGAAGAGATTTAGATAAGGAAAGGAAGACTCACGATCGAAACTCATCCATATCTAGTTCAGAGAAATCCTTGCCGGTGACGTCAGGGACGACCCTTTCTTCTGTGATGAACTTAGCTGTGAAACTCAGGGATAGTTCCCTGCAGCGCCGCCAGAGGCGCAACGGTGCCAACAAGGACGAACCTCACTCATCCAGCGGCAACTGGAGTGCCAGTTCTGAAAGCGGTCGGGCTTCCATAGGATCTGAGATCGCTTCCACCACGCATCCGAAGAGTACCACGTCCGCAGCGACGAGTAGCAACTCCCTGAACCACCCCCCGAGCTCGGTAAATTCGAGGAGAAGGTTCCACGTCAATACTTCCACTTCGAGCAGTGTTACCAGCGAAGGAAGTACTTTGACGCCCGACATAATCCACGATCTCCATGAAGATGGGGATTCTGTATATTCCTGTGATACTGAAGGGTACTACACTTCCTTCCATATGGACAGCGGACTGAAGACTCTCAAAGAAGAAGATTTGCCTTCGACTCCGCTGCAAAGCACTAGCGCGTTTTCAAATTCAGGGTCTAATAATACAGTGCTGTCTGCCGAAAACGAGTACGAGCTTTTTGGGAAGGGCTCTACTTCTACTACAACCAGCTCAGCTGGAACGGTGTGTACCACACTCAGGGCTGCGGACAGCAACAGAAACTTAGTAATGGGACCTGCCGTGCCGGAGCGTAAGAGCTCCTTAACAAAGAAATCGAATAGAAGCTCCGAGAGCTCATTGGAAAGAGACTGTAGTGAAAAAACCGGTACCGTTAAGCGAAGCCCTGCCCTTTCCAGCGCAAAGCCGACAGTTGCTGATGTGATACACAAGCAATCTGATAACGGAGGTGATATTTCCCCCGATAGCGGCCATAATACTTCTAGTTCGCCCATTGAAAGCGTTTCAAGTCCCAACGGGGTGAGAAGCGGGTCAGATTTTGAGTTTTCCGAGAGTTCCGACATGGAAGGACCCGAAAGAATCGAGAGAATACGTGTAAAAACGACTATTAACTCTAGTAGAATACCGTCGATGTGCGTGATCACTCCGTCTCACAGTGACGACGAAAGCTCTAGTAATTCTTCATACAAAAAGCAAATCGAGGTTAATAATTTGCGAAACAGTTTAGAAAACGACAAAGATAATGGTAACTTAAATCCCAATCAAAGAATTATAAGTACAAATGTCAACGGAACGCAAAAATTGGCTTTCGTTAATGTAGATGTACAATCTGGCTATGCGACAGTAGAGAGCATGGATCAGCCTGACGGGGTACCTATGGTAGCAACTCACATGACTACCATTAAGTCCTCCTGTACTACAATTAGAGCACCTTCGCCTAGTGGAGGTAGCGTTACCATTAAATCCGATCAACAACCAAGCGGTAAGTCTCCCAACCAACCTACGATAAAGTCCAGTTTACTACCACTAAACACAATGTTTGGAAAACTCCGGACAAACTTGGTTAACTTCACTACGAAAAGAGATAGAAGCAAAAGTCCTGGTGGGCCCAAGCCAATGGAGGAACCAACCTTGGACTGTATGGGGGAGTACGTAACTTTAGCCGACGTTAGGAACAACAATGAAAAATATCCTACAGACGAGAATACTTACGTAAACGACTTGGTGAATAAGAACTTGAATACAGTGCTGAGTGGAAAGATTAGAGACACCGAATATGTATCTTTAAATGAATTACCCGGTATTGAAAACAACAATGTCGTTTCTGGCAGTACCGATTCGTCTTTGGACAGGAAGCAACGCCAAGGCGCCAGAGTCATGTTAGACGCCGAAGGAAAGGTTGTATATAGCTCCGATAGTCTCAGAAGAAGGAAACCGCCTACTACCTTCGAACCAGGTCCTTTTGTGAAACCACCGTCACAGCAGAGCCCGTGTCCGAGCCCGCAGATGCTCAGAACACCGAAATCAGTCCGTCCAGTGACACTGTCTCAAGACCAAATGAAGCTCAGCGTACCTCAGACCGAATTCCACCGTCCCATGTCTCCTACCTCGGGAAATAAATTCATTATCAAGGCATCGGGGAGTCCTCCGGAAATAATCCGAGCTCCGTCCAAGGTAGTTCAGCCAGCCAGTCCTAAAATGAGGCCTTTGAGCCCTAAGGGGGCCTATGTTCACGTTCAAGCACCTGGGGGGCCGCTGTCGCCGATAGATTTGAGAGGTAAGAGGGGAAAGGGAACCACTTTATTGCCTAATAAGGTAACTGTTACTAGTTTAAAGAGGGCTAACCAACCGAACGGGGCTAAAAATTTTTATACCTTGGGGAAAAACAATGTGAGCAATGGGGGAGATCTGGTACGAACCGATTCTTTGGCGGGTAAGGTGATAAAACGGAGAGAAAGCTATCGTCTCGCCAATACAGCAATTATAACGCCTAAAAAAATTATTAAGTACGAGAGAAATTCTTCAAAGGATCTGTCCGATTCCGAGGAACAAGACAGTTTTGAACGGGAGCTCGAGGAAGAGCTACTTCAGCAGGAAATTAATTACCCACCAACGGTGTCGCCCATGGTATCCCCCAAAATGTGCCATAGGCACGTTCTGTACAAGGAGCATGCGCAGCAGATGCTTTTGTGTTCGCCCAAACCAGTTTCGATACCCAGGGGTAACGACGAAAAATGTCTTAGGATTTTAAACGCTTCGGTCGCTGATACTGAAATTTGGTAACTAAAACGCAATATTTTGTTCGAGTTTATCGGTATTATCGAGTTTCTATTAGGTGACCTATTTGTAGTAAATGATCGAGTACGTCCCTGTGAGGAGCACGTGCGAACGTAGTCCCGGAAATCGATGAAACATACACCCCCCCGGTTCGCGAAAGCAAGGTTGCCGTCTCGAATGATATTTCTGTATATCTAGGAAAATGGTTTTAAATTCAAACGAATATAAGTTATTATAAAAATTCCGATGATGGATTAGGGAAACTTACGTACTATGCAAAATGCGGCAGTGAATTTTTTAAAGTTTAATATTTAAACTGTATGTTTAGCCGATATAGTATTGATCCCTATGAAATAGCAGGAAAATAAGGGAATTATATTGCGGCAACCCTACACTAAAAATCTCTGCTCTGTCGTTTGCTCTCCCTTGCCCGCCAAAGATCGTCGTCGGTGACAGGTTTTTCCAATAAAACTCTAAGTTTCGTATAAAAACGGAATTAAACAATAATCTGCTTGGTTTTTGGGTCTAAAATCGTGGTTTTTGGTCTAAATGTGTGGTTTTTTGTGCTATTCCATTTTAAAACCCAGCGGTGCGGAGGTACTTTCGGTGTTGGAAGGGGAATTACAAAAGTAAACAGAACGGTATCGAAAATTTAGTTTCCACAAATATTTTATGGGGTTATGGTTGTTTCCAAATAAAGGTGAATATTTTTTTGTGTTGAATAAATAAAAACCTATATAGAGAGAATATTGTCGATTATTATAAATATAACTATTATTGTGATAAAACGTATTTTGATATTTTTATAATTATTACAATTTATGAGAGTCGTTTAAATGTTATAATTTCGTAATAAAAATATTCTCCATCTAATTACAGGTAAAATACAGACAGACAGGTACCTAGCGTATATTTTTAATTGTTGATTATATTAATGTAATTATACATCTGCGGTCTGTGTTCTTATCATTGTAATAAATAAAATTTTGTGCAATATTTGTGTGTTATAACGAATTAGATTATTAATGTGAATTTCTGACTGACTTTTGTAGCAATTAGTTATTTTTTTGCACATTTTTTCTGGATTAGAATTACTTAGGCACAGTATAGGTTCCTATAGTTGTCTTCCATATAGTATATTTTAAAAATACGTTTATACAATTACATTAATTAATTAAGTATGTACAGTAGTTTGAAGAGACGATTCTTTGAGTGTTTCTAAGACGAAAAGTTCATATAAACATGGGTCCGCAAATGCTTCGTTTTCAAGATACAGGGAGTTAAAAAAAAATTTTAAATTTTAAATTTCAACAATATCGACAAAAAGGATATTTAAGATATTTACGAAAATCCGATGTAAAATTTTTTTGAACACCCTGAATCTAGAAAACGCAGCATTTGCGGACCCATGTTTATATGAGCTTTTCGTCTTAGAATCACCCAAAGTCTCTTAAAATTACTGCACATACTTAATTAACACCCGGTATATTGACACTCTGTATACCTTCCTTTTTTCATTTTGTATGTGACAAAGGGAAGGTATACAGAGTGTCAATATACATAAATTAATATCTCGTTTCCAATAAACAATATTAAGAATAGACACCCTGGTTTTTAACAGCGAAACGTATTTTTAAAATACTACTGTTGCGTCCCCCTACATGTATTTTGTATCGTTTATGTTGTTAAATTATTAATTTGTAATGTTTAAATTTTTGGTATGTGTATGTATTAGTATACAGCGTGTCCAAGATAAGGAGGGCCAGTACAGGGATCTCGGAAACCGTAAGAGATACGAAGTCGGTTAAACGGAGGTAAAGTTGCGCATTTACGTGCCTAATAATAAGCCGTTTAGAAAGTTTTAAAATTCCGTGTAGTTCCGGAGATATCCGGAAAAAAACGAAATTCTGAAAAATCGTTTTATAGTTTTCCTGGGTTTTTTTTAGATCGAATTTTAAAGTAAATGGCACTTTTACATTGTCACTTTTTCCGCTGTATCTAACAGCGTTAATTGTTTTGTAATCCGACTAGTCGCCTTCGAAGGGCCATTATCAACTTTCTTTTTTTAAATACGGTCCTGTTTTCCTGATATTGGAACTTGAGAGCTTTTTTCCCTCCGAATGCAACGATGTATAACACTTTGTGGTTTAATGACGTTTCGAAGGTTTTTCTAACAACATCAGGAAATTTTGGGATACGGTCCTGTATTTCTCGCTAATTTTATAAATAATATCTCATAAGTAAGCTCTAAATTTTTACTTATGTTGGACTAATTCAATAAATAACAAATAATTTAATAATAAACCACAAATAAGTGAACAAATAAACATACCAAAACAGAAATAAAACGAACCACGAAAAAAGTAAGGATCAGGTGTTCTGAAACACCATGGCCAGCACGTTTGCCTGATATGACACCGTTAGATTTTGTCCTCCGGGGGTATGTCGAAAATTATGTTTATAAACACAACTTCGAAACAGAAGACGAACTTGCTTGAAGCCTTTCAAAGTATTACGCCAGAAATGTTGTCAAATGTTTTAGAATCGACAGTTAGAAGTTGATTTTGAACACCTGATTATATAGTTCCTTACTTTTTTCTTTGCTTTATTACTGTTTCGGTATGTTTTTGTTCACTTATTGGTGTTTATTATTGAATTATTTTTTGTTCACTTATTTGTGGTTTATTATTAAATTATTTGTTATTTATTGAACTAGTCCAACATAAGTAAAAATTTAGAGCTTACTTATTTATAAAATTAGGAGAAATACAGGACCGTATTCCAAAATTTCCTGATGTTGTTCAAAAAACCCTCGAAACGTCATTAAACCACAATGTGTCATACATCGTTGCATTCGGAAGAAAAAAAGGTCTCAAATTCCAATATCAGGTAAACAGGACCGTATTTAAAAAAATAAAGTTGATAATGGCCCTTCGAAGACGACTCGTCGGATTACAAAACAATTAACGCTGTTAGATAGAGCGGAAAAAGTGGCAAAGTAAAGGTGCAATTTACTTTCGAATTCGATCTAAAAAAAACCCAGGAAAAAAATAAAACGATTTTTCAGAATTTCGGTTTTTTCCGGATATCTCCGGAACTACTCGGAATTTTAAATGTTTCTAAACGGCATATTATTAGGCACGTGAATGTGCAACTTTACCTCCATTTAACCGACTTCGTATCTCTTACGGTTTTCGAGGTCCCTGCACTGGCCCTCCTTATCTTGGACATGGTGTATATGCTTTTGAACATTATTTTGTAAATATTTTTTGCATGAATTTTACATGCTTATGCGATTCCTCTGTGTGTAATAACCTGGAGAGCTTCAGCATGGTTTCGTCCTTAATACATTTATTTTAATTAATTTATCATTTTTTTTTCATTGTATAACTTTTAATTTTTTTAATAAACGTCTTTAAAATATGAACATCTTTTTTACCTTTAACACAATATACTCTGTTTCTAACAAAAATCTACTAAAATTTCTCAAAAACTGGGTTACTTACACTATAATTATATTACATTTAATTCAAAAACGATCTAATCCATCGATTTAAACTAAATGTAACATTTTCCCTGCTTCCCATAATAAAATAAACACTCTGTAACTAATATGTAAATAACTTGATGAATCTAATAACATTTTCTTATCGCAACTGACAATAATATGATTTTAAATTATTAATAAACAAATCTAAATATGCACAGAATCACTACACAATGTTTGGTTTCTATTAAATCGTATCACGCCTCTTGCGAAAGTAAACCATTTTTCAATGTACACTAGTTTACAATGCACAAATTCATTGCACGGCGTTTCGAATTTTGTACTGCACACCATCATCAGGGAACATTGGTAAGCTTATTGGTAATATGCACTCACATCGGGCACGCTACGCGCACTCTACGTTTTGGGTGTTTTGCATGAGGGAGACGAGAGGAAGCACGCAATTTAACTGTGGTATGTTTGATAAAGAAAGGTGAGCATTTAATGTTTTTGTTTATTTACCTCGTAAGGAGCTTACTATGATTTTTTAATACATAAAAAAACTCCGTTTATTTTAGAGTTTAGCAAACGAATGCCATTATCGAGTTGTTACGTATACACGGTGCATCGCATTGCAGCGGCAAATGTCTGGGGGAAAGTTGTTTGGTTTTGAAGAAGGAGGAATAGTTTGAAATTTAAACCATCCCTCACTTAACTTACCCCCACCCGCGCCCGCGGGTTGAGGGGTGGTTTCAATTGCAAACTATTCCTCCTTCAAAACCAAACAACTTTTTCCCCAGACATTTTCCGCTGCAATGCGATGCACCGGAGTTATTCCGGGGTACCGACCTTTTTTCAACACCCTATATAACGAGTATCTACCGGGGAAAGAATGAACGCGGTAATATGAAAGACCTGTTATTTTTAATAATAAAGGATAAACCCACGACGGTTTTAATACAAGTCCAGTATATTAGACGGAAATGGATTTGATCTACAGATGATGCACATTCATTCTTTCCCCGGTTCAACTGTATATCAAAATTTCAACTTCTCATCCCTTAAAAAATGCCGACGGGCAGACGTACACACGAAATAATTCATAAGGGTTTCAGTATTCCCCGCATGAGGTTATTATTGCATGGTATTATTTAGTACAAGTTATTTTTTATAATTTCTACAAGATCTTTACAATTAAAATAATTTAAATTCGTCATAATATTTGTGTGTCAAAAATTTCGTAACATCAAGAATTTTTCCTTACAGAAGGCGACCACTTTGCACACTCCCCAAGTCTCGCACTTGGTCCCGGTCAACAACAACCAGGCGCAATGTTCCGTTACGCTGACAACGAGCCATACTTCCCCCCTCCCCAGACGTACTATCACCAAGGGGCAGGCAACTTCTACTCCACATTACCCTCCAAAAAAAGTCAATATTTCGCGTACGATGTACCACCGGAACGCAGCGTCACTCCCGATATCACCAGAGGGTTGGAGAGAGACATTAGTATGTTCCCCAGAGGCGGCCTAATCGGTAGCGACCAAAATCTGTTGAATCTAGGGCAAAACATCGGCATTCCCGTGGTTATGCCTCAGATAGATATGCTCAGTATTCATAGGGATCGATTCTATGGAAGTCCTAGGTCGCAGAGCCCTAGTAACGCAACCGTTCAAAGTCCGGAGGAATCACTGAGAATTTCTCCTATAGACCCAATAAGGAATTCTGGCGGCTTTAAATCATCTACTCCCTCGCAAATGAAAGCGGCAGCTAATTTGGAAAAAAAACTTCTATCTCCAAAGCGCAGTACCATGTCTAATGACGAGCTGTATGCCGTAATCCACAAGACCAAGAAGAAACTAAACATCGAGGATGATCTAAACAGGCCTCAGCCAATTGCTAAGGAGCCCGAAATAACTACAACCCCAAAAAAGACAAGCGTCGAGACGGGCTACATTGGATCAAGACAAAGTTGGTCCCCTTCCAAAGGAGAGTACATAGATTTTAATTCCGATATAGACAAGTTCTCTCCCATAAACGAACCCAAGAATAGACAAAGTTGGGCTTGTAACGACCGAAAAGGAGTAAAGAAAACTTCCGCCTTAGATTTTAAACGGCTTCTGCTGCAGAAAAGCAGTACGCTGTCGAGTAACAAGAAAATTTCCGCCGTCGAACAATTAAAGTTGTCGAAACAGCAGATGCAACAAGCGACAAACAAGGATGAGCACAGTACAAAGAAATCCGTTCCAAACGTTGGTAACATGACTATTTTAGATTTAAGCGCGTCACCGCGAAGCCTGGTGAACAGGAGAATGCTCAGTAACCCCCCAGGAAGTCCTGAGCGAGGTCCAGTAAAACCCGTGCCGAAGATATTAAGCCCTAGAAGCCAGTGGAGGTTTACTAACCCCAGGACTGATGTACTGTCCTCCACGATCCTCGAGGACTGTAGAGAGGATGAGACTAGCAGTAACGCCTCGAAAAGCTCCTTAGAAAAACGAAGTTTGCAGAGTTTAAGAGGCTCTACTGGAAGCGTGAAGGGCAGTCCACCAGGAGGAGGTGAGAACAATAAATCAACGCAAAATGAACAAAGTTCAAATATTAGTCCTAAATCAAAGAGTAGTACAAAATATGAGTCTATTAGTGAAAGGATGTCTGCTCAAAGAGCGCGATTTTTTAATGAAGGCATTGCTCAAGGCGAGAATCAAAAAGATAAGGCGCCGCCCACGTTGGAGACGGCGTTTTAGCCCACACAATTTTAATTATATATATTTTTTTATTATAATTAATACAAACAGTAGCCCAAATCGTTCTTCTTTGGACCCAATTACTTTTGTTTGCTGCAAGGGTGGCCCCACACAAATATGCTGTTTGCAAGCCCAACCTGCCACCTTACATCTCTTTTATTTGAAAAACTATGACAAAAATTGTACATAATCAAAAAATCTATGTATATTTTGTGTGTAGTTTATTTATTATTATATAAGCATGGTATTTCTAGTATTTTCCTATTCTAAGTTTGTATTGTTTTGCTCGAGTTCCGGTACCTTTCATCCAACTATACGTTTCTAGTCTTAAAAATACAATTTGTCAGATAGGTTGGAACTTTTTTATGAGGTCTATTATTGTTTTATGTTGCACTCTTCTCTCTATTCATCAATACATAATGATTATGACAAATATAAATTTGTAAAACAAATTAAAGAAAGAACCCTTAAACCATCAAACTTTGTCTCCTCTCCTGATGATTTCTGTACAATGTTTTTAAATACTGTTTGAATTGTATTATAGGTATGGTGAAGATTAAAATAGTTATATCCCAGATATTTATAAATGGAAAAAGCCTTAATATATTGATTGCGTTTTGTATATAAATACAAATAAAATTTATTTGATAATTTTGCTTTTCATTTCGAGTACCTATCCATTTGATGGATACAGACGAGAATACAGAATTGCACCTGTAAGGACAAGGAATATAAGGTTGTAGGGTATTCATAACTATAGGAAAACTATAGCAAATAAAGTTTTATTTCTTACTTAAACACCTACAAAACTCCACTTGATCATACACAATTTACAAATAAAAATAGTCCATATTAACAAAAATAAAAACTAACCCGTTTCATATCATTTGGCACCCATAGGTGGTCGTACAGGTCCCATAGGACCCATTGGTCCCATGGGCATCATGCCCATCATCGGCGGTCGCATTCCCATCATAGGCGGCATAGGTCCATGGGGTCCCATGACCATAGGCATTCCACCAGGACCCATAGCTAGAAAAAATAGATAATAATGATAAATTTGTGATTTCGAATTACCCACAGTCGAGAGGCACATCAGACTGAATTAGATAGAGTCTATTCATCAACTATGTATTGCATAAAGCGTTATGAATACTTTTATAAACAACTACGAACTCGAAAGGCTAAAGAATGTTACATACCTCCTGGTGGCATCATGCCAGGCCCCTGGTGTCCACCCGGTCTTTGACCCATCAGTTGTGCAGGTGGAGGAATGGCAACACCTCCTTTACCAGGTTGAGCAAAGGGGTTATTGGCAATTTTACCTGCTTTAAAGGCTGCAGTGGTAGCATCTATAAGATGTTGAGCCTGAAAAAAATAACAGACTTTTACAAACAAAATAAAAAGGAAATAGGAAGATCAAACTTTAGTACATCCCAGAGTAACAGCATGGAAGTCTAATATGTATTGTAAGAAAACACTTCACCCAGAGAAAGTTCGGGGCAAGTAAATACTGATTTTTATAAAAGCCTCAAATTTCACTAACCTGTTCTTCCATCCACTTCTGATAATAAAATTTAACATTGTCTTTATGTTTTCTACCCGTGCAATGTGTTTTTCGCACGCTAGGGCTGTCGTGAGTGAGGTAAGTATCGCAGTAATCACAGTAGTATTTGGGCATCGTCGGTTTATAGGTTAAAACTAGATGGTATCTTCAAAAGTATTGTTAGAGTTGATACGTCAATTAAGAAGAAAAATTATGGAATAAATATCACAAATTCTCAATAAATCTGCAGAAAAACTTGGAAACACGCTTAGACACCAACAGTTTGTTAGTTGTTTACGCGTTGTTGTCAACTGTCAAACTCAAAACTCTGCGTTGCGTCATGCGTGCGTATATTAGAACTCATAATTTTTAGAATCTAGAATAGGGATGTCGTAAACAGTATTTTAAATCTCCTGCCGCATATCAATACTTGAACTATAAATTTCTATATTCAGATTATGTAGTCAAAAAAGGACATGCTGAATAGGCAAATGTTCCGGAATATTTTCCCACTCGATACTACTTGTTTTGTCTTGTTTACCTTAGGACAATGCACACAACATTATGGAGATTCTAGAATTTTAGGATACCATTGACGAGAACCGCAAACTGTCAAATTTCTCTTTGTCAACAAAAATATATATTTCCTTCTGGTAAATAAAAATTTTAGTAAAAAAGAATTCTTACCATTTCTATTGAGTAATTCTTGTGGAGAAAGCTAATAGGGGAGAATGGCAACAGACGAAAATTTTGAAACGGTACTTTAACTAAATATTTAAAGCACGAACCTTAATTTTCCTCAATCACAACTTACAATTTTTTTTGTTAATAGTTTGAAGAAGATGACGCGGCAGAGACCACCGTAGCACTCTGTACATCAGGCCGAAAAAGGCTTTTTAGCAAAGAACTCAGGTGCATGATGTATGGCTTTGGAGACGACCAGAATCCTTACACTGAAAGTGTTGATATAATCGAAGACTTGGTGATAGAATTCATAACAGAAATGACACAAAAGTAAGTAACTTAAATAACATTTTTACCCATTAGAAGCTGGTAATCTCCGGAAATGAACGAGTTCATGAATAAATTTTTCCTTAAATTTTAGAGCCATGGAAATAGGCCGTACAGGCAGGGTGCAAGTGGAAGATATAGTGTTCTTAGTGCGGAAAGATCTGAGGAAATATGCCAGGGTGAAAGACTTGCTGACAATGAATGAAGAACTTAAAAGAGCTAGAAAGGCATTTGATGAAATTAAATTTGCAGGTAAATAAGCCTAGAAATAGTTTTTTTCTTCTTATAGTTACTACTTATAAACTCTGTCTTGGTTCATTGGTAGAAGATAGGATAATTAAGTCCATAAGTATGAATTGATTTTAATATGTAATATTTTTGTTGTAGAAAAGCATCTAGAAACCCCATAACTTGGACTTTGTTTTAATAAGTTTGGCAGCAACTATACACATTTTAAATCTTTATTTATTAGACTGATTTAACGACAGTTTTATATTCAATGTTGTGAAATGTGTATGTTGTTTCCCTTCCTTTACTATTTTCTATTGGGCATTATTAGTTTTGTTTAGTAATTTTCTTATGAATTATATTATATGATAGTTATTAGTTTATTTTATATTTTAACCTTGTAGCTTTTGTGCATGATTTCATCCTAACTTTTACGTATTTTCTTTTTGCATGAAATTTACTGGCAGCCGTTTTAAATCACTTTCTTCTTTGTTTTCCAGGCAAAGACGCGTTGAGTAGTTGACCTATAAACCCGTAAAATAAGAATCTCGAGTTTAAAAATTTGCATTCTACGTATAAAGTTATGAAAATCCTTTTTTTCATTATAAAATGGTGATGTACCTACAAGTTTATCTGTAATAAATAATCGTCTTACTCTTACAATTAGTTTTATTCAACAGTTCAATTTTTCAACAGCATGTTTGGCTGATAAAATAACATCATTCACGCCGACACCATGATAAGAAGATCCACACAACGACAAAGGCAACTTTCTCACTTTTATATATTTCTCAATGTCTTCTATATTTTTTTGATGTCCTACAACATACTGTGGTATACAGTCACTTAAAACACTAACTTTAAATGCAACAGGTTTTTCATTAATGTCAAGAATGTTTTTTATTTTATCTGTAGCTGTTTTTAACAAGAAATCCTCACTGGGATTGTCCCCGAACTGTTCTTTAAACCAATAACCTCCCATCATCACCGTTAAAACTGTGCTATCTTTATACTGGTGACAACAGGAGTCAAAAATCACTCCCAGAATAGGCAGCCTTTCCTTTGGTGGTATTAAAAACCCAAAAGCTGGCCTTTTAATAAGGTTTCCATTATAATAAAGGTTGACTACAGCAACAGTCACAAATTTAATTTTACTAAGCATAGTTGCCAAGTTCGGGTGTTGACTTTGAACTAATGGGGCTAAGTTTTTGGCTGCTATAGAGCTGACTACATGGCTTGCGTCATATTTATGGCTATTGCCTAAATGTATCACTGCTTCTCCATTATCTCCAAACTCCACCTGGGTACAATTAACTTGTCTCTGAATATTAACATTTCTAGAACTCTGAATGGCGAGCTCTAGAGCGTTGGGAAGTGTCTCCATCCCTTTTCTAAAAGTGTAAACGTTCCATTTTTCGTTCTTAGATCTTAAAGCCAGCCGCCCCAAATCTAACCCAGCGTCATTTTTGTCAAAGAAATGCTTAAAAACACCCATAGATATACTACCATATTTTTGTTCATACTCAAACACCTTCTTCATAAGAAAGTTAACACTTACTTCTTGGGAATTACCGGCACATATTCCACAAATCATGGGACTTATCAAGTAGTCTGCCACTTCTGTTCCAAACCTGCGCTTTGTGAAGTCATATATGGACTCGTCTGGTACATTTTTGGCTTTTGCTGTTAAATCATTAAGTAAGTGTCTAAAAATTGATTTCGAAAATGGTTTGTTTGTTCTAAGCAAACTTCCTATAGAGTTAGGTAAGAGATGAAGTTCCCCATTGGCATATATCATACGGTTTTTTGCAGCAATGCTAGAGCTGCTTATGGGAACCACTTCACTGAATAAATTCAATTCTTCTACTAAATTTAAAGTATTGATTCCGGCATCACCTCTAGGTCTTATCGTTCTTGGGCCTTGCTCAAAAACAATATCGTTTTCTACTTTCTGTGATTTTACCCACCCTCCTAAACGGTTTGAAGCTTCCAGTAGAGTCACTTTTTGCGTTTGAGTTGTTTTGGATAAATAGTAAGCTGCCGACAGACCTGATAAGCCTCCCCCTAAAATAATTTTGGTCATACTATCAAAGTTTTAGGTAAAATTACGAAGAACTGCTGAAACTCTCGCCTAAAGAATATAAGGTAGGGATGTGCGGTACGGTACGATATTCTTGTGTACCGGTATTTTTCTTACCGATACTCGATATTTTGTACCGGTATTTTACTGTACGGTACGGTCCGATACGCTAAGTTTTTACCCAGTACCTATCGTATTTGTATGGTATGTAAATAATTATTTATTAAAATTATATATTATATTTTGACTAATCCAGTTCGTGCTAGAAAACGGAATGCATTCTCGAACGCAGCTCACAGTTACGGCTAAACTATTGCGAAAGAAGAAGATTTTATATTGAACGCGCAATCCCGAATAAAATAAGAAAACGAAGTAAACGAACTGACTGGTCTGGTCTGAGAATAGGTGATTCCCCAATTGTGCATTTTAAAAAGTTTGTTTTTTGTTCATTTTTTATCATGCCGCCTCGTCCCATTAGCGATGTATGGAAAGTTTTTATTAAAACCAAGAGTGGAGGTACCTGCAAATTATGTCTTTGTGAGGTCAAAAATTCTGAAGGAACGACAAATTTAAGGAAGCATATTGCACGATGACATCCAAAATATAGTTTTAAAAAAAATGAGAAGGAATCTTGCAAAAACGAGGTATGCATATATAGTAAAATTAACATTAAAAGTGTTTGTGTGTACTAAATACGAGTCTAAATATTATTCAGCTATTATCTCCAAGAGCAATATAATTTCAAAAAATATTTTTATACATTTTTAATATACTCATTTCATCATAAAACAATGTACCGGTACTCATTGTACCGGTACTTTACTTAACGATATTGTACCAGACCGGTACTTCCACGTCGGTACATATCGATCCACGAATACCGGTACTTTTGGGAGTATCGCACATCCCTAATATAAGGTTATGTGTGACTAGAGCTACGAGTACCGGACCATTAATTACAAGCTTATATAAGTCCCTAAGGGTGGTTTCCAATGCAAAAACTCGTACGCGGTTATACTTAATTAATTTATCAATTAAAATATCCAATTTAATAAACAATTATTGTCGTATTGATTCAACAAATCATCATCCAATAAAGCAACAAATAACGTCATTCATTTAGAACCTATAATTGTATTCTCGATGATTTCAATTAACGACTGTATCTAAAAAATGGAAATTAGTGTGTGAAATTCCCAGGAGTATTATTATTAGACATGGATCGCAAGTGGTCAATCGAAGTATTACGGTTAAGCTTTATCACAAGCGATGTATAAGATATCGTGAACGTTCTTGATTGGTAATAAGTAAAAATAAAGATAAACAGATTCCGGGAAAATTAGGTTCGGTAAATCGTACAAATACTTTTATAATAGTTGTGTTATTAGTTAACTTTACCACTCATTTTAATGGTTTCTTAGCTCAATTGGGGGAAACCATCGGCTGTAGAAGTGGGTGGGCCTCATTTACATTAAGATACATGGCTAATAAATACAAATTTGTCAACTATTTAAGAGACATAAATATTTACCTTACCCAACTCGATTATGGTACCGTAATAACTAGTCAGGTTCTAATGCGATGGGTGTTGACGCAATCCCGTTTTTCAAACAACTTCTTGTGTTATTATTCAATTACTATTCATTAAGAAAACTGTTCTATTATTCACAATGTACATCGGAAAAAGTCGATCCAATTTAGATATACGTATTTAAAAATGGTTTTTGAACCGTATTTTTTATTATTATCCGCGTTTTTTCTCATTACGTATGGGGAAAATGGAAATAATTCCGGTAAATTAATTAGAGAAAAGAGGACGTTGTATGGACCTTTTGGCGTTTTACAGGTATGGTACATGAGTTTAATTATTTAATGTTTCAATAGGGTATTTTTTGTTTGACGAATTATTGCTCGTTGTGCCAGGTGTCCTGGATTTCGCAGGATGTACTGGATTTGAGGCTCGAATATAAGCGTCCTGCGCAGTGGCGTAGCGACAAATTATAGCGCCCCCCCCCCCCCCCCCCCCCCCCCGCGAAAATTGAGTTAGGGCCCCCTACCCTATATTAAGAATATACATATATAAACAAACAAAATTAGATAATACTGTTTATTATATAAACTACAAACCTATATGTAAAGAACGTTTCAAAAAATAAAATTATTGAACAACAAGAAGAAAACAAAAAACCATTCTTTAAAACTAAAAAGAACAAACACGAAAAATTCTTTAGGTACCGAGCTAAGGTAGCGATACTTGAAAGTTACAGTGAGATAAAACCAAAAGTATTTAATATTATAGGTATCTCAATAGTTATTGCGAGGCAATTGGCCAATTGCCTATTTTAATTATTATATTGTAAAATTATTCTTATATTGTTGCTTTCAGGAGGTAAATTGTTTTTTTCTAGCTTTTGCCTCCGCAAATTTTTTTATTAAATGGTTATTATCCATTTTGGCCGCCTCTTGTGCCTCTATAGACAGGATAGCCAAGTTGGTTAACCTTGTCTGAGAGGAACTATTTCGTAAATAATTTTTTATAATTTTTAATTTGGAAAGGGATCTCTCAGCTGTAGCAACACTTACTGGAAGAGTTAAAAATAATAATAAGGCTGTTGTTACCTCTGGAAAATTTGATGATAAAGTGTTATTTTCCACAATTAAAAATACAGCAGAGCAAAGTCTTTAATACTATGAAGAGAAGCATTTTTTTCCTTTAACGGCATACACAACGCGACTATCTCTAAAGGAAAAGTCGCAGACAGATCGCTGGAATATGTTTGCTGTAGTGTTTTTGCAGACATAAATAATTATTTTTCTGGCAAAGTTACTAGAACTTTGGGACATAGAAATCTAAATTTATTAACAAATAACTCCATTCCCTCAAAACGATTACCTATTTGCTTAATTACAATATCAAATACTTTGTAATATATATTTATCCTAAAATAGTTTCTCGACTAGAAAATAGATAATTTGTATTGGCTTCATCAAAGTGTTTTTTTGGTTTTAATTGTCTTTTATCTTCAAATTCCGGGTTTATATTCCATGATCTTGATATACCAATTGCTTCATTCTTTAAATTTATATAATTACGGGCACAGTGTGACAAAATCTAGATCAGGTGGACATTGGTAATATTGGTATTTATTTGAAAGATTTGCTAATTAGCAATAGGCTCTATCGGCACTCGAAGCTTTCGGGCCCCCCCGCGACTGCGGGGGTTCGCGGTAGTAGCGCTACGCCACTGGTCCTGCGGAGACTTGTGGCAGGACGCCTAATATCCTGGATTTCATAAATACTAAAATTCTAAATTGTTGATATAACTCAGCGCCATTTTTTTTTTCAGAAAATGATATGTTCTATATTTTTTCCCTAAAAAGACCGTTTAAGTTTGATTCAGTCGTGGAAATTGCTACTAACTTGTCCAATTGAAATAAACCTTGATAATTTATATGAACAATTTTGTATAATGAAACCCACCTTTGAGAAATATTGCACTTTACCTAACGGTCTATTCACAAATGGAATAACATTTTCATAGCTAATTCCGAAATGAATAATTTTTCGAAAATAATACAATTTATTTCTTCAATATATGGTTCAAATGCTGACGCTGAAAGAGCTTTTTCTTTGTGCAATGCGGCCTGGAGCGACAGCCGCGATAAGCTCTTTGTTGACCATATTAAAGCGGAGCTTCTTGCAAAGAATTTTATAATATGGCAGTTAAAAACAATAAGCTCTTGGAAGCCGTCAAGAGTGAAAGAAATATTCTTTTTCAACCAAATAATTCATTTTCTTAAAACATTGGTATTTTAAATAACTATTAAGTACACTTATATTAGAAGAGAACTTTTTTGTTTATTTTTATATAAAATAAATTGTGTTTTAGTTTAGTTAAAAATTTCCTTCCTTATTTGAATATGTCCTTCCATTTTCAAACTTGTGTCCTGCGATTTCAAAATTTAAACCTGGCAACCCTATGTATGGGGCAGAGCTATGGGGGTTCTAAATAGGGAAAATCTATCGCAATCAAAGCACTAACAATATAAAAAAATTTCTGGAAAGATGTTTAAGTTTTGAGAAGAAAACTGATGAACTGAAAATTAAAAAAAGTGGTATTTTTATTTCTCTCTGAATGGTTATAATATCAATCTATAAAAACAGCATCCGCGTTACCTTACAAATGTCAGTAATATTTGAAAACATCAAAAATGGAAAGAAATAACGATTTCGAATAAGAAAACTCATTTCAATGCGCTCCTGACAAAATAATTAATAAAGCCAATGAAGCAACACAAAAATTTATTGCCTGAAAAATCGAAAGAAGCTTACAAAAAGGAATAATATATACGGTTAAAGTGCATTCGACCAAAAGCCAGTAAAGAGTTTCAGCAAACGGCTATATTCTTAACGTAATTTCAAAGAAGGTAAAACATTTTTAAATCTTCTTTATGGTCATGCTATTCGAAGCTAAAATCAACACTAATTCTGAATAATCAAGTCTATATAAGGAAATATCCCAAACGTATTGCATTTCTAATTGACAGTGAGTTGGATATACACGAATATATTTTTTTATTTCGAAAAAGAAAACTGAACTTAACGTAAAAAATATTATATGAAACTTATGCGCCTTCGGCTCGTGCGCCTTCGTGAAAAAATGTCATGCTTTATGCATTTGTTATTATACGACATTCCGTTTTCAAGCGATCATCATAAATTTCGTTTGTGCCATGTATGCCCTGATTTTAAAATGTCATATTTTCCGTCTGGTTCTGGCCACTCTGTCTTAGATTCACCTGGATCTATCTAGCTTTTGGCGCTCGCTTATGGGATTTTAATCTAATCTCTGCGAATAATTCAAGGACAGTTGATTTTAGGTTTTGGTACGCCAGTCGCGGACCTTTTGACGCCGTCCACGACATTCGGTTATTTCATGCGTGCCATATACCTAATGCCAAAGAATGCCACCGATTATACGCATCCGAACATAACCGAACTGACGCGAAGCTTGCCGATATCGAGATGGCATATTTATAAATGGATGGAAAAGGATTCGGAATTGTACGTATTACACACATACCTACAGATAGACATTTAACTCTATATATTCTTGCAGGAGAGGGCACGGAGGCAGACCATGCGTTCTAAGGGCCATCTGTCAGGCCGCTGAAACACCCATAGATAGGTACCATGGATTTTTTGAGGAGATTTTTCATACTATATTCACGTAAGTACGCTGCGAACCACGTTGCTCCTCCAACAGCTATCAACTCTTGGTTTATCGCATTGACCTATCGTATGACCTACCGGTTGGGGGGGCGTGTGCCGTATCCCACGTAGGGATGGAGGACCATACATCATTTTTCATGTTTCCCTATTTTTTACACGTGGCGCCATGACTTATATCACTAAAATCCACCGGGTGCGAATCGGTTTACCGGCCGTGGGATTTGAACCCACTCATCCTGGAGTTCTCATCAGTGACCGCCGCTTTAAACGGAGCCACTATAGAAGCTGTGAAATTTATATGTGTATGATTACTTTGGCAAATACTTTTCGCCTTTTAAGTTAATAATCTCTTTTTTTAGCCCTACAAGTACGAATGAAACAATACGTGAACACTCCGATAACGATTACTTTGCGGCCTACGATTTGGGTAACAAGAACCCTGGTAAATGTAAGCAATTTTACCCCGAATGTAAATTTACATTTTTGGACTTATTTACCCAACTATTTACTAATTTTGATAACGATTAACAATAAATATCTTAATAGTAAGTAAAACTATATTTTATTACGCTATAGCATATTACATAACTAGAGTTTGAAAGCAGTAGATTTGTAAATAACAATAATGGCTTTTCTCCTATTTGCTGATGCTAATAATTATTGTATATACAGTACGTTTCACGAAAATTGGATACGACTTAATGATTTCCTGGGTGGGTCCCATTGTGTCGACAAGAGCTTGGCAATAAATAAGTGAAGTATGAAGGGACGGACTAAGGAAAACAAGTAATGATATGATTATATTAATGTAATCAAATGAAATAACATTTTTTTTAAATATTACTAGTCATATTTATTTACATTAATAATGTCATTCTATAGATAGTTCTGTTTCGCTATCGCTATCCTCATCAAAATTAATTATAATTGGATTAATTATACGATCCAGACTAATATACGAATTTTCTACAGTTATTACGTGACGGACTGAATTTTTCCAACTACCTGGGGGAATATCATTAAAGCATTTTCGTATTAATTCTACAACACTAGAACTTAAAGTCGGAGAAATATTTTCAGACCTAACCAGTGATTTTAACTGGTGCCACATATGCTCTATGGGGTTAAAAATGCAATAATAGGGTGGGAGCCGTAGCACTGTATGTCCAATTTCTTCTGCCAATGTGTCACAAACATATACTTTTTTTTATCCAAAATGTCTTTAAAACTTCTAAAAGATCACTTTTTTATAACTTTCTTCAAAATATATATCATTCGCCGCCATGTAGTTCTGAATCTCCAATTTTGTAGTATTTGAGCTTGGAGCTTTATGTAATTGGCGACTGTGATAGCTCGCAGTGTCCATTACTATGACGCTATTCTGAGGAATGTTTGGTAAAAGACAATTCTTGAACCATTCCTCAAAAACTAACAAATTTTACCACAAAAAGATATTTAAATATAAATTAAGCAACCTAACCTACCTGATGTGCCTATATTTAATTATAATATTACAATCCGGTCCTTTCCACATAATAATAACAAACGGTCATAAATAATGGGATGGCCACAGGTACTTTTACTGCAGTCATTAAGTTATATCAATTTTTCGTGAAACAATCTTTACCTACTTATTTTTTCATATTTATCATAAAATCCCCAGGAAGATCCCCACAATTAAAAAAGAAGACAAATTATATGTAATTTTTTTAAATGTGCAATATTGCTCCAGTGCTCTTTATCCCACCCCATATTTTCTCTTTTAAATAGAAACAATAAAACTAATTTTCAAAATCTTATTTATTTCTGAAACAAGAACAAGTTGCTCCACACCGTCCCCTTGCAGTCGGGGTACATTTTGATACAGTCGTGCGTAGAATTCGCCGCGTGATCGTACGTATCCTCATTCGGATAACTATCGTGTGGCTTAACTCTGAAAGTTATAAAAATAAAAATTATTATCGAAAATTATTTTTAAATGCGATATATTACCTGAAAATGGCTTTAATAATTTCTTCTAAAAAACTACTTTTTTCTTTCGAGGATTGCGTAACTTCACATATGGCCTTTAAGAGACAACTTTTTCCATCCATATTTAACCTAAAATATACAGGTTAGTTAAAGGATGAGCAGCTTCTTATCCTTGCAAAAAAAAATGTACATCAATTCGATAAAACCGTTGGCACTAGTACAAAATCTGCGCCCTTATTATATAGAATTTAAACCTGGTTTAAATACTACGGTGCAAGTAACTTACGCAACTAGAAAATTTTCTATTTTCTTATATAGATCTCTTCTTGTTCTTCTGTGAATAGGATAGAACATTGGGTCGATGTGAGCAGTTAAATGTGAGTCTCTATGTTTGGGTCTAAAAATAAGGTAAGAACAATTTCTATGACTTTTAGTGTGAAACGGGACGTTTAATTCCCTTTCCAATAAATGATTTAATATTTTTTAAGCGGTTGTTGGCCATAGAGAATATTGAAAAATTGACTTACCTTTGAAATCTATTACCAGTTACACGCCCAGAAGAGTAAGTTTTACCAGTATTCCCGTGTCTTTGAAAATTACCAATATTATCAAATCTATTTTGTTTCACAGGACTATAACCAGAATTTTTCATAAAATTTAAAAATGGATTGTTGTATGCACTGACAGGTTGCCTGTTATAGTTGCTCAAGGGCCATTTAGAAAAACCGGTGTCGAATTTTTGTTGATTATATCCATAGTTCGCCTTCACTGGTAAAAAATCGTTGCTTATTCTATGGTGATCTTCTTGATCGCCATGGTCAAGTGATGATAGATCAATGTCTAAAAAGTATTGCAAATTAGGTAAGTTTATGAGAGAAGCACTCCAGGCCTCCAAGTTATAGCAAAATCACATGAAGGGGGCCAAGATAGATAGATGACAAATACATTGTAGCAGTGGTTCATTGATAGAATGTATACAGGGTGTCCGGGAACATGTGGGAAATCTCCCGGATATGAAGAAAACACGTGAAAAGGTTCATATAAACTTCTTTCGTATCGGCCTCCTCTTCGGAGATATGGGCTCCCAAAGAGCACCAATGGAATCAAGTTTTTTACACATAATTATTGAACCACCTGGTATATTTCAATTACTTTTTAATATGATGTATACCAGGTAAGACCCGTCAAATTACTACCCAAGAAACTGTTGTGAATTACTCACAGCTGCAGGGACGGACTAGCTGTAACACTCATGGGCCCATTTTTTTTACGCCCTGTATGATGAGAACTTTGGACAATGTTTTTAACATACCTTTAACTATTGGCTAAAAATTAAGTACTCTTCATTCATGTCGCTAATCCTAACCGTTTTCGAGAAAACGTCATTTTATTTACCCTGAGTCCCCTAACTGCTCATAGGCTAAATATGAAAAAGCGGAATCTTGAAGGTTGAACATTGGATCGGAACAAAGATGTATCTTTTATTGAAATACCCGAAGCACATGATGTATATGAAATGCCGTTTTTTCGAAAACGGTTAGGATTAGCGACATGAATGAAGAGTACTTAATTTTTAGCCAATAGTTAAAGGTATGTAAAAAACATTGTCCCAAGTTCTCATCATACAGGGCGTAAAAAAATGGACCCATGAGTGTTACAGCTAGTCCGTCCCTGCAGCTGTGAGTAATTCACAACAGTTTCTTGGGTAGTAATTTGACGGGTCTTACCTGGTATACATCATATTAAAAAATAATTGAAATATACCAGGTGGTTCAATAATTATGTGTAAAAAACTTGATTCCATTGGTGCTCTTTGGGAGCCCATATCTCCGAAGAGGAGGCCGATACGAAAGAAGTTTATATGAACCTATAGTATTCTTTTCACGTGTTTTCTTCATATCCGGGAGATTTCCCACATGTTCCCGGACACCCTGTATACAATATACATACCATGCGGCATCTCTGTAGTGGTAGTTTCGGCATTTGCTTCTTCTTCCTCCGCTTTTTTCTGGTAATCTTTGATACTGTAGTATAACGGGGTGGAGGGTAGCTCCCAAGCAAGAGCCGCAGTGTGGCCAAAAACGAAATACGAACCCACCCCTAGTGATGGATAAGTCAGACAAAATACTGAAACAAAATGTATTCGTTATACAGGGTGATTCACGACGAGCTTGCATTAGAACTTTATGGAGAACTACTGAATACATGTTCCTGAAACTTTGGGAATTTGGGTTTATCGATATGCTCTCTTTAACTAAAATGTTGACATGTTTCTGTCATTTCCGGTTATACCGGAAGTAGCTGCCTACTTTCGTTTTTTAAATACAACATGGTAATTTTTATTACACTTTTCGATTAAGCATTAAATACTAAGCACATTTTATAGAAAATGTTTTTTGTCAGACTCTAATAGTTTTTGAGATATCTGGAATTTTTGTAATTATTTGGCAAATGCATGACGATGAAATAATCCATATAATTTTTTTACCTTAGCGCTTGGACTAAACATTTTTGCTCACCGAATAGCTAGAAGATCATCAAGTCTCAAAAACATTTCAAATTCGGCATAAAATGTACAGGGTGGTCACAATTCAAGCCTCATTGTGAAAAAATTCAACCATTAAAAACTTTCTTATTTTAAATGGAACACCCTGTATATTTTTATTTAATTTGATGGCAAATTAGTTGTTCTTTATAAATAGTATTTACTGTCCTATACCTATATCAAAGCGTTTTCTCAAAAAATCCAATTTTATTCCGAAAATACTATTTGTTCAAGTGTGCTATGAAAACAATTGTACTTAGGGGCTGTATACTGATGTCTATACGGAGGAATAGTGATTGATTGCTTGAAAATACAACATTCTAAACTGTTTCTTAATAATTTATAAATAAAATGCAGTTTATTGTTTTAAATTGTTTTAAATTTAATGGTTTAAATATTATTTTTTTAAAAATAGCAAGGAAACAAGTTAATAAACTTTAAATTCTTTAATTAAAAATGTGTTTGAAAATTATACCTAATATCTTTTGATTATATTTTTAAAATATGTTCGAAATGATTGCCATTTACTTCCAAGCATTTATGTATTCTTTTCATCATGCTATTTCTTGTAGCATTCCTAATTTCTTGTGCAGTGAGAGATTGAAATGCTGCCTTCACCCTTTCAATTAGATTTTCCTTCGTGGTGATGGGACGCGCGTAAACTTTATCTTTAATGGTTCCCCAGATGAAAAAGTCCAGTGGAGTTAAGTCTGACGAACGAGCTGGCCAGTGGAAGGGACCTTGGTTTGCGATCCACTGGTCATGAAAAAGTCTGTTTAGGGCAGTCTTAACAACTTGGACGTTGTGTGCTGGAGCCCCATCGTTTTGGTACCATGCATTTATTCGCTCTTGGAGCGGCAAATCATCCAGACGTTCTTCTAACTGATCCTCAAGAATTGTCAAATAATTCTGACCATTTAAATTTTCGTCGTAAATGTGTAAGCAAAATATACGGTCATGTTTAATAGCACAATAAACATTAAATTGAAATGATTCCTGGTAACGTCCTATCCTGACAATAGGGGGGTTTTCGTGAGCCCAATAATGGCTGTTGTGTCTGTTATGAAAACCATTACGAGTAAATTTGGCTTCATCACTCCATATTACAGAATTAGTAAATTGCTCATTTTCTTGGGTTTTGATTAGAAAAAACTCGCAAAGTTCGACTCGAGCTGGCAAATCTTGTTGTTTTAGATGCTGAACTTGGGCATATGAATATGGCCTCCAGCCATATTTTTTTAAAATTCTTTGTATACTGGAATACGAAACTCTTAATTGCATTGCAGCTTCACGAATTGAGTCTTTTGGGAAAGCGTAAAAATAGGCTAAAATGGTAACTTCAAATACCTCATTGTCCAGTATTGGTTTAATTCTTCGTACTTTGGCTTCAAATGATCCAAATTTTAAACAATTATTATTTAGTCTTCTAATAATATCAGGTGTGGGAATAGGCCTATTCGGATATTTATCCCGATATATTCGACAAGCTCTTAGCTTAATTTTACCACATTCAATGTAAACCGTAAATAAATTTAAAAAATCTTCACTTGAAAATCCGGAGCGTGACATTTTTTAGTAACAGAATAATTGACAGTTTGAAAATACGCCAAGAAATATCAGACAATTGTTTTTCTTGTCAAAGCACACTAGAAAATATTGCCGCCATTATTAATTTTCCTCTGTATAGACATCAGTACCCTAAGTACAATTGTTTTCATAGCACACTTGAACAAATAGTATTTTCGGAATAAAATTGGATTTTTTGAGAAAACGCTTTGATATAGGTATAGGACAGTAAATACTATTTATAAAGAACAACTAATTTGCCATCAAATTAAATAAAAATATACAGGGTGTTCCATTTAAAATAAGAAAATTTTTAATGGTTGAATTTTTTCACAATGAGGCTAGAATTGTGACCACCCTGTACATTTTATGCCGGATTTGAGACTTGATGATCTTCTAGCTATTCGGTGAGCAAAAATGTTTAGTCCAAGCGCTAAGGTAAAAAAATTATATGGATTATTTCATCGTCATGCATTTGCCAAATAATTACAAAAATTCCAGATATCTCAAAAACTATTAGAGTCTGACAAAAACATTTTCTATAAAATGTGCTTAGTATTTAATGCTTAATCGAAAAATGTAATAAAAATTACCATGTCGTATTTAAAAAACGAAAGTAGGCAGCTACTTCCGGTATAACCGGAAATGACAGAAACATGTCAATATTTTAGTTAAAGAGAGCATATCGATAAACCTAAATCCCTAAAATTTCAGAAACATATATTCAGTAGTTCTCCATAAAGCTCTAATGCAAGCTCGTCGTGAATCACCCTGTATAGGGTGTTGAAAAATGGTCGGTACCCCGGAATAACTCCGGTGCATCGCATTGCAGCGGAAAATGTCTAGGGAAAAAGTTGTTTGGTTTTGAAGGAGGAATAGTTTGCAATTGGTTGGGTGGGGGTAAGTTACGATTTTCAAATGGAACCCCATATTTTTTATTGGCGTATCGTGTTCTCCGACCAAAAATAAACATCTTTTGTCCGAACATTTTTTTTATTCGGGCCCATCCTTCACCAATAATCACTATGCGAAAGTCAAAATCACAACCGTGCAAAAATCAAGTTTTATCCCGGAAATACTCTTTTTCTCTATCTTGTACTAAAAAATGCCCATGGAAAAAGTTGTTTGTATTCCAAGGGCATTTTTTAGTTTTTTTAGTTTGTTCGTCTGACTGATGGTTATTTTTTGTACTTACCCAATTGAAAGGAACTTCCTGCTGGAAAAACTAAGTACCTTCTTTTCCTGGATAATACCGTTCCATTATCTCTTCCCAACTGAGAAGATATATCTTGCTGTAGATCGTCGTCATCGAAGGCACCATTTTGAAATAAGAATATCGATATGAACACAAGTAGAAAAATAAATTTTAACATTTTCCATATGCAATTATCCTAAAGAATTGTTGAAATTGTATATATAGACTAATGTAAGTATAGGTACTAATTACTATGAGCAGAGCAAGATGGTATATCCATTAGACTAGTTCCCTGTACCGTTACATTTGATTAGTAGATCCGCTGTATTTGTTTTATTATTCTATTGTTAACAGTTTTCCAATGAATTATTGCACAATTCGTACTATGCTTTCTGTGATTACCAGCTTATGCCCCACTCTATGTACTTTAATATAATCCTAAAATATACATATTGGAACCACTATAAATCTTCTATAAAACAATATTTAGTGGCTTCAACTATACATATCATTATTTTTTTTATGATCAAACACATCAAGCACTATAGGATGAATCCTTTAGGGCACTCTGGGAGTGGTGCGTGTGCGCAAAAAGCGATTCACGTTGGTTTTGAATCGTTGGAGGTTATGTTCGTTGGGAAAACGACCTCGGGAAGGTCGTTCCACAAGGATGAAGTCCTCCAGATGAAAGAATTCTTAAATAATGAAGTTCGAGGAGTACTAAGCTTAACCACATATGGATGGGCGGCAGTGGTTCGTCGTGTATTTCTGCTATTCGTCGCTCTGGGCGGAATTAAGAGGGCAAGGTCAACCGAGCACCTTCCATGAAACTATCTGTAAAAGAGAGTCAAATCCCCAACTTGTTTTCGATGGTCTAGGCTGTCGAGGTTCTTCGTCAGCTCGTGGTCTCCGATCAGACGAATAGCCCTCCTTTCGATGGAGTCCAGTAGCCGAAGAGTATGTTTGGGTGCAGAGCTCCAGACATGAGATGGTCGAATCTGGGCTTTGTATAGTGTCAAAAGTTGTTGAGGTGTGTACAACTTTCTGGTTCGGAAGAGTACCCCAAGCTTCTGAGAAGCTATCTTGGCGATCGCCACAACGTGGTTATGCCAAGACATATTTCCTACGAGATTGACGTCCAGCAAATTAATAGATGAAGCCAGTGGGATTGCGTGCCCGTCCATGACTATATCCGGTTCTGTAATGTTAACCTATTTAGAGAAAACTACTGCCTGGGGTTTCTTAGCGTTAAATTCGACTTGGTTACTGTCACCCCCAGCCAAAATTTCTTCCCGGTCTTTGTTGAGGCGTGATACTTCATGCTGTCTGCGAAGATGTGCGTCGGCAGCCGATGTTTGCGCATTCAAAGAGAAAGATGAGATAAGTGTGCTATCGTCAGCCAAAACTAAATATCGGATTTTTCGTTTCAACTAGAAGGTCGTTAATGTAGAGTAAGAAGAGGGGGGACACTGTGGAGACAATGTGGAGACAATGTGGACCCTTAAGGAACACCGGTATTGATGGCGAAGGTGTCTGAGAGAAATCCGTCAATCGCCACTTGCAGAGAGCGGTCCTTAAGAAAGCTAGACAACCATGCACGGATTAGATATATAGGCTGCAGCTGGATTTTCTAGAAAACAAAAGTAAAAACGGCGTTTGATATTCTGGATAAACCCCAGAATATTAATAATAATAATTGAATTAAAATATATCGGTTGTGGCACTCTTTCATTGATGTCAACATACATTCTATACGGGCCAATAATCTACGACTATGCGTACAATTCAACGGCGTGATTAAGCTAACACATATTTCCTTACCGCTTAAAAAAATCAACAATTTTATTCGCAATCACAACAGGGACTTCATTTATTTATAACAGATCGAAAGAAATATACATTAGTAATGTCCTAAGGCCATGTCTATTATAGAAATCGTACAATCTGGAAATATATCAGTGCATTCCAACTGGACATTCTCTAAACTGCGCCTCGTAGCCCAGTGGTACTTTCGATGTTCATCTGGTTCTAAATAAGACAGCCGTCTTAGAGGGTACCTAAAAAAATAGTTTACTAACAATATTTCAGATATATTATTATATTAATATTACTTGAAGAACTGTCTTAGAATATCTTGTCCCAGACTGTTTTTCTTCCTGTCCAGTTTTCTGGATGCTTCGCAAATCGCTCTGTATATGCACGGTTTTCCTTCGAAACCCATCCTACAATGAAGGATTTCAATAATTGATTACAAATACATTTAAAATTGTTATAAGGTTACCTTTCCAGTACAGTTTCTATCCGGTTATACAGATCTCTGCGCTGTCGCCTTTTGTGAGCGTGTTTATTCGAATTGAAAATTTCCGTAACGGTGGTCGCATTGGGTAAGTCGTACGATATGCCCCAGTTTATTCCTTGCAAGAATATATTTTCGGTCCGTTCAAGTATATTTAGGGTTAAACATAAGGTTACCTAAATAATTAACAATTAGTTGAAAAAAATGATACTCGTATAATTTCGGCTCAAGTACTTACAATAAATGTTGAACCCTCGGGAAATGCCACGTATCTCTTATGTCTACTCTTTGCTACCAATTTTTCTTCTTTAATTATAGTACATAATGTTCTTTCCAATACGATAATAAAGGTCACAATTAAAACACGAGAGTGTCTAAAATATACCATTTTCCCAATAAAATAACCATATCGGTTGTCTTCGTAGTACCTAACTGTTTATAATGTACTAACGATGTTAGATCTTTTAATTAGAGTAGTACGGTGATATACAAATAAATATACTGTTAACAATAAGTGGCCGATAAAGGTATCCGTTTAAAATAAATTAGTGAAAATAATTCATTTTAAATTATTAAATATGTTATACTGTTGTTTTAACTCTCAAATAAGTACAAGGCGCCACATTCTATTCCTATAAAAAAGACGAAGAAATGAAGACCATACACAAGTAATGTTGAGCTACTTAACACTATAGTTATTTTGCCCTAGTTTCCTTTTACAACATGCCTAATACTTATTAATTTTTCGCACTTATGTATAGTCCCTCTATGTATTGCACGGGTTAATTTTTAGAATGTGCTTGCAGAAATTTGTTATAATCCTAATAATTTTGGAGTTTGTTTCTCAAAATGTGAACGGCCGAAGCGACCAAAGACGTTTAGTGAGGAAGAAAAGATACTTGGCTTTTCCAGAAGGAGCATCCTTTTCTGTAAGTGTCATTACTTTAACAAGGCATCTATTAACGTACTTCTGAGTATCCATTTGGATACACTGACAAAAATGCATTTACCAATGTCGTGGGTTACAAAATTGGAGCTACCTCAACCCACCTCTCTATGTTGCTCTAACTGAGCCTACGAATTATCACAAATTACTTAAAAGCGAAATTACTTAAAAGCGCTACAGTAATTCAGGTTCTTTTAGTTCGCCTCAACCCAGAAAGAGATTTTTTATCAACATTTTAAACATATTTGGGATTACCACAATTCCTGATCTTGTAACTACTTTATGAGTTACCTGAACTCAGTTTCTGGGTTGGGAAAACTTACTAATTGATTATAAAGTGTCGTTTTAACCCGGACGTGCATTGTTTTAACTCATTACCATGTGTAAATTATTTTGAGTTGGAATAATTCAGGAAACGTGCTCCAAAACCCCATATCGAGGGTAAAACGCAAGTTCGTAATGTCACGGAAAGTTCCGAATTCGTTCTCGTGCAGGTTTGGCGCGGTTCATTCCATTGTTATTCGCGAATTCTCCTTCGATCGCGCGTATAGACACACGTTGGCCGTTGCGCCGCTTGCGGGATTTTTCATCTATGTTCTCTGTGCGTGAAAATTCGTGTTTGTTCGGGTTAAGACGGTGGGGCGTGAGCTATTCCAACGCATAAAATAACTCATCTTCTGTGCTATCATAACTTATCAATAGTGAGTTGATGCAATTTCTTCGATTTGGTTACCGTAATTCAGATTTCTGGGCTGTCCCCTATTAGCAACACGCTTCGGTCTAGGACAACTCATATTTGAGTTATATCAACTCGATATTTCGCTCAGTGTACGCAGGCCTTCTTATTTGGATACCCAGTAAACATCAAATGGATCCAGAATTTTTTTAATTACTTAGTAATTTAAAAACTACTGAACTGATACCAGTGATGACTGATACCTAAAAATGCTTTAAAATGATTAGAGTCAAAAATATTTAAAAAATAGGGCTGTAAAAGACATGGATACGCAGCAACAATTCACGAAAGACATGGATACTCAGTAAAAAATCACTAAAAAATGCTTTGACTTTAATGTAAAGCGTTCTTAACTGAACAGTTTAAAATTTATTTTTTCAGGCCGTATGGTGTTTAACTAATCAATTGGGAATCACCGATGGCGCCTCGATTTTTTCCGAAGGCCTAAATTGGGGATTGGTCTACGATTTGCCCAATGACACCAGACCTCTGGTAGATCCTTACAAGGCGATCCAGCAAAGGAGAAGTAGGCGGGATCTCTATGGTAAAGTAGAGGATATAATGACTTCGTGAGTACAGGAACAAAATTTTTACCTAAAATCTATTCAGATTCTTTATTTACTTAAATTCACTGTTCATCAATCGATATTTCACTCAGTTGAAAAACAACTAAATATTTTGAGTGTCTATATTCAATGACAATAAAGAATTTATCCCAAATAAGCAATTTTTGAGAAATATACTAACAACAACCAATGAACAGTTAAAGCCCTTTTCGGCGGTTTACTTTTGCTTCGCTTACGGATCCTAGGCACAACCAGTTTGGTTGACGGGCTCGGCCCGTCTTAAAATCACCTAAATAATTCACAGAGGAAAGATATAAGCGGGCGATGCCGGTTCAAATAAAAAATATTTTTTAGAATGGGTTACAATGGTCGTGCATGTATTCTACGAAGTCTTTGTGAGGCGAGCAGGCATTTTAAAAGTAAAGAAGGTAGCCTTGTCCACCAAATATTAGGTGTTATTTTCAGGTAATATTTCTCATTGCAACAATCCTACGTGGATATTATTTTTAAATTATTTTAAAGATTTCCTCAAGATCCAGTACTCGCCCACGAACCCGCCGATCACAGAATGTATCACTGGGCATCCCAAATTGGCAGCAGGAGCATCACGGATCGCGACGCACCTATCACGGAACAATGTTCGGATATATTTCAGTGCCCTTTTTCGCTGATAGATATGGCGCTAGGATATTATTCCGGAATGGGAGTAGTTCACTCGGAGTATGTATATTAGAAGAAGTATGTGAAACTTTCAATAGAAAAATAAACATTCTGTAAAATTGTAAGGAATTTCTATAAAAAAAAAATTAGTTAATAGGAGTTTCTCAGCTTTCTAACAAGTCCGGAGATAATGTAAATAGATATTTTTTCTTGACGCGATCAATATACTTTCTTCAGTTGATACAATATTTATAAAAAAAACCGAACTCATGGGGGGATATATCCCATATATCCCCCCGTAAGTACGCCACTTGAGGAGTCCCTAAAACTTAATAAGAAACAATACGATATCGTCGGAGTTTCTTGCATTAACTACAGATTCCAGTTATTTCCATTTTTAAAAGTCAGATTATTGATTAATGAAACTTTTAAAAACTCAGAAGTACGCCGCACTACATTTTTATTTAAATCTATGACACAAACACCGTAATCAGTAACGACTAACGTATATTTGCCTCCGGTCCAAGGAAAGAAACTTATTATATGTTTTAAAACGTAACGCTTTCTTGTCGATTTATTCTAAAAACATCGGTTTGGTCAGGAGGCAAGACTATGGCGCGGGAACGTGAGGAGAACGTATGAGGAGAAGTATTATAGAGTTTTATAGTTTATATTTAAAACATATGCTTAAGGCTGTCAATGTACAGGGTGTTTCGGGAGGAAAGGGAAATATTTTGGGAACATGTTCAGAAGGTCAAAATAAGAGAAATTAACCGATATGTTTTAATCCGATTCTTAACCGTCTCTGAAATAATCGGTTCTAAAGTTTTTCTTGTAAAGTTTTGTATTTCTAACTCCAGTTTGTAGATATTTCATTGCTTGTCAATACCTAATTTAATTGACAAGCATGGTTGTCAGTTTGATTTATTCTGAGCGTTTCGACTCGAAAAGAGAAAAGGTTCCATACGTAATGCCTCACACATTCACCCATAGGGAGTATCCTGACATGATATTCGTGTATGGTTTCTGTAATTTTAGCGCATTACGGGCTGTTGATGAATACCGACGTCGTTTTCCAAATCCAAGACTTCCTAATCGAAAAGTGTTTCAAAAAGTTTTTGCAAATGCTCAAGAAACAGGAATGTTTCCAAGCGTAAGGATTGATTCTGAACGAGCGGCGGGTCTAAATGTGGAAAATGAAGAGAATGTTCTGGATATGGCTGAAGAGAACCCAGGTGTTAGTACGAGGCGGATTACGAAAAAACTTCGATTCGAATCACATGTGGGCGTTTGGAAGACACTTTTGTCACACTTTTGTGAATGGATCCAATAAAATCGAGGCATACATAAATACATTTTATTTAGCGATGAAGCTCAGTTCACCCGCGATGGAATCAATAACTGTCACAATGAACATCGGTGGTCAGATGAAAATCTTCATGCCACGTTTGAACGAAATTTTCAACATCGATTCAGTATTAATGTGTGGTGTGGAATGCTCAACGACCAGTTGTTTGGTCATTTTGTATTCAATGATCGTCTTACTGGAGATGGATATTTACGGTTTTTGGAAGACCATTTAACACACATGTTGGATGATGTTTCGCTAATTGTTCGACACCGAATGTTCTTTCAGCACGATGGAGCCCCACCTCATTTTAGTCGCCGGGTGCGCAATTTCTTGAGTAATCGCTTTCCTGATCGTTGGATTGGCAGAGGAGGACCTCAAGCTTGGCCACCGGGGTCATCAGACCTAAACCCACTGGATTATTGCCTCTGCGGGTGGATGAAATCACTAGTATACGAAACACGAGTAGAAACCGTGGAAGGACTCCACAATCGAATTTTTAATGCTGCAAATATCCTTATAAACAATCCCCAAGCAATTCAACGTGCAACACGAGCGATTAACAAACGTGGTGCAGCTTGTATTGAAGTTGGTGTTGGTATTTTCGAAAACATTCTAAATTAGTGGAATTTTGTTGTTTTACTAGTATCTATTGGTGTTGCTTTTGAAATAAAAAATAGTTTCAAAAAAACCTTTAGAACCGATTATTTCAGAGACGGTTAAGAATCGGATTAAAACATATGGGTTAATTTCTATTATTTTGACCTTCTGAACATGTTCCCAAAATATTTCCCTTTCCTCCCGAAACACCCTGTATATTTATAAAAATAAGGTATTTGATTTATTAGTTTGTAGTAGGGGAGGCGCTGCCTCCCCTGACGACCCGCCGCTGTTGTATACTATATATATTGCAATATATACAATACCAGAACAAACCCACCGTTTTTTAGTATTTATTCTACTATTGAGGTCCTGTTAAAAATTAACACTAATAATTTGGCATTGAAATAAATTTACATATGTCGTTAGTAACACTATAACATAGTTCCTATGATAATGCAAAGCCAGAAGCTTGTGTATTTTTTAATTTTTTACATATATCTTTTGCAAGAAGCAGGGAGTACGTATAAAAGAGTTAGAACTTTGTCAAGAAAAAAAAGGTACTTGGCTTTTCCCGAAGGTGCAGCTTTTACAGTAAGTAGACATGTTATATACGAGTAGACGCCTTTTATTTTATTCTCTTACAATACAATTACAAAGTTAGCAAATACATTAGTTAAGTTCCTAATTATATTTACTGGCCTTTATACGTCCTTCCTCTTCAAGGCAGTATTTTGTTTAACAAATCTGATGGGAATCACGCCAGGCTCCGATATATTTTCGATCAACATCAATTGGGGATTGATCTACGAGCTGCCCAATGAGACCAAGCCCTTGTTTGACGTCTATAAACCGGCCGTGAAAAGAAGAAATCGCCGGGACTTATATGGAAGAATAGAGAAAATCTTAACCTCGTAAGTTATGACGTCAGTTAAAGTGGTTACGTGGCGCTTGGTGACATAATTTGGCAAACAGTAGTACATTTTGACGTGTTTAATCAGTTTTGTTTTAGAATGGGTTACGATGGCAGATCGTGTGTACTCAGAAGTCTTTGCGAAGCTGGTCAGAGGTTTCAAAAGAAAGAGAATAGTCTTATTTACCACATTATAAGCTTAATATTTAGGTCAGTATAGGGTAACAGGGATACGAAGCCAAATATTCTGACGGCGGCAGAACAATAAGTAAAATCAAATGCGAAATTTCAGGTTTCCACAAGAAGTACTTCTAAACAACGAGCGGGCTACTCACGGCATGTACCACGAAGCCTCACAACTCGGTTTAGATGACAATAACGAGGATCTCATGGAATACCCTGAGGATGTACTGGATAAATGTTCCGAAACGTATAGATGCCCTTTCTCTCTGATCGACCTGGCGCTAGGCTATTATTCGCACGGTGAGGTGTGACGGAATAAAAGAAGAAAATGATTAAAAACGTTTTATTATAAGAATATAGTTGCCAGTTTTAGTTATTAGAAATATATTTACACACACAAGTCTTACAGTATTTTAGCAAATAATAAATTATATTTCCTTATATTTAAGTGAACCAAGTCTAATGTATATGGTTCCGGCACTGCCGACTGACAGTGTATGTACAGGGTGTTTTCGACACTTTTATAGGGTATCTCCGTAACTGTCCCCAGACGAAATTCCTATTATAGTTCTCAAAAGATGCGCCGATGAACTAACACCAGTATTTTGTAGACTTTTCAACCTATCCTACAAAAAAGGAATATTTCCATCTTGCTGGAAGACGGCGCGAGTCCAGCCTATTCCAAAGAAAGGTAAGAGAACCCTGCCTAACAACTATCGACCAGTCGCATTGCTTTCAGTTATATCAAAAGTACCTAATGGAAAAGCTATTAATCAACATCTTCCCTTTCAACATTATCAGCGATCATCAATATGGTTTTCGGAAGTCCAGATCAACTGGAGATCTTCTAGCCTATGTCACCCATATTTGGAACAACGCAATCGAACATCATGGGGAGTATCGGGCTGTTGCACTGGATATTTCTAAAGCTTTTGATCGTGTTTGGCATGAGGGGCTTCTAAGTAAACTGCGATCCTATGGTATGCCCAGTCGATTCTGTGCATGGTTGTCTAGCTTTCTTAAGGACCGCTCTCTACAAGTGGCGATTGACGGATTTCTCTCAGACACCTTCACCATCAATGCCGGTGTTCCTCAAGGGTCCATATTGTCTCCCACTCTCTTCTTACTCTACATTAACGACCTTCTAGTGAAAACTAAAAATCCGATATTTAGTTTTGCTGACGATAGCACACTTATCTCATCTTTCTCTTTGAATGCGCAAACATCGGCTGCCGACGCACATCCTCGCAGACAGCATGAAGTATCACGCCTCAACAAAGACCTGGAAGAAATTTTGGCTTGGGGTGACAGTAACCAAGTCGAATTTAACGCTAAAAAAACCCAGGCAGCAGTATCCTCTAAAAAGGTTAACATTACCGAACCGGAAATAGTCATGGCCGGACACGCAATCCCACTGGCTTCATCTATTAATTTGCTGGGCGTCAATCTGGGAGGAAATATGTCTTGGCATAACCACGTTGTGGCAATCGCCAAGATAGCTTCTCAGAAGCTTGGGGTACTTTTCCGAACCAGAAAGTTGTACACACCTCAACAACTTTTGACACTATACAAAGCCCAGATTAGACCATCACTAGAGTACTGCTCTCATGTCTGGAGCTCTGCACCCAAACATACTCTTCGGCTACTGGATTCCATCGAAAGGAGGGCTATTCGTCTGATCGGAGACCACGAGCTGACGAATAACCTCGACAGCCTATAGAACATCGAAGACACGTTGCAGATTTGACTCTCTTTTACAGATATTTTCATGGAAGGTGCTCGGCTGACCTTGCTCTCTTAATTCCGCCCAGAGCGGCGAATATCAGAAATACACGACGAACCACTGCCGCCCATCCATATGTGGTTAAGCTTAGTACTCCTCGAACTTCAATATTTAAGAATTCTTTCATCTGGAGGACTTCATCCTTGTGGAACGACCTTCCCGAGGTCGTTTTTCCCAACGAATATAACCTCCAACGATTCAAAACAAATGGGAATCGCTTTTTGCGCACACGCACCACTCCCAGAGTGCCCTAAAGGATTTTTCCTATAGTGCTTGTGTTTGATCATAAAAAAAAAACTGTTAGTGCTATCAAAAAAGTAATGTAGATGTCATGTACTCTTTTTGGGCCAAACTTAAAACGATACAATCAAAATTTGAAAATTTTCGAACAAACCCGAACAAACCCTATAAAAGTGTCGAAAATGGGACACCTGTACTGTAATTTTTTACTGAAATATTTCTAATTTATCAGGTTCTGTATTGATAAGATTCTATCTGTATAATTGCTCAGTAGCGGTGCTTATTTAAAGGGGTCGGGCCCAGTGGTGGCGGTAAGAATTCGACCCCTCCCATAGAAGTGTGTTTTTATTGGAACTTAGCGTGGGCGTCTTGTGAAGGCTTAAGCCTGCCCGCACGGCTGATGGTTCTGCGGTCCCCATTATCGTCGAAATAACGCACCGAACAAACTCCAGGGGTGTACATTAAGTGAAAATAATGTAAAAACATTCATATTACGTTCTTATTCCATTTTCATTCATAGCGTAATTATAAATAAACAACGTTTCATGCCAGTGGCGAAACTTCTAAATTTGCCACTCGATTAACCATTTAAGTATAACTAATTTTCTGACCAAAGTTAATAACTGAATATCGCAATGTTTAGTCATCAGTTAGCCATGGAAACAATTATTGTATAAAATGAAACATAAATGATATTTGAATGAAAGAAATGTATTTCAGCTTACTAATAATAATCTACAAAAAAAATTATTTGAAAAATTGTTCGATATGACCTCTGGTTTGTTCGGTGCATTTCTGTAAACGTATTTTCCCTAAATTGAACCATTGAACAACTTTTCAATTAATTTTGTTCGTAGATTAGTACAGGATGTCAGGGAACATGAGGTAAATCTCCCGGATATGAAGAAAACACGTGAAAAGAATACTATAGGTTCATATAAAATTCTTTCGTATCGGCCTCCTCTTCGGAGATATGGGCTCCCAAAGAGCACCAATGGAATCAAGTTTTTTACACATAATTATTGAACCACCTGGTATATTTCAATTATTTTTTAATATGATATGTATACCAGATAAGACCCGTCAAATTACTACCCAAGAAACTGTTGTGAATTACTCACAGCTGCAGGGACGGACTAGCTGTAACACTCATGGGCCCATTTTTTTTTACGCCCTGTATGATAAGAACTTTGGACGACGTTTTTTACATACCTTTAACTATTGACTAAAAATTAAGTACTCTTCATTCATGTCGCTAATCCTAACCGTTTTCGGAAAAAACGTCATTTTATTTACACCAGTCCCTTAAATTCTCACGGGTTAAATATGAAAAAGCGGAATTTTGAAGCTTGAACATTTGATCGGAACAAAGATGTATCTTTTACTGAAATACGCCAAATACATGATGTATATGAAATGCCGTTTTTCGAAAACGGTTAGGATTAGCGACATGAATGAAGAGTACTTAATTTTTAGCCAATAGTTAAAGGTATGTAAAAAACATTGTCCAAAGTTCTCATCATACAGGGCGTAAAAAAAATGGGCCCATGAGTGTTACAGCTAGTCCGTCCCTGCAGCTGTGAGTAATTCACAACAGTTTCTTGGGTAGTAATTTGACGGGTCTTACCTGGTATACATCATATTAAAAAAAAATTGAAATATACCTGGCGGTTCAATAATTATATGTAAAAAACCTAATTCCATTGGAGCTCTTTGGGAGAACATATTTCCGAAGAGGAGGCATATACGAAAAAAGTTTATATTAACTTGTAGTACCCTTTTCACTTGTTTTCTTCATATCCGGGACATTTCCCGCATTTTCCCGGATACCCTGTGTAATATTTCCCGTAAAATACCGGAATAATAAAAAATTTTCCAAAAAAAGAATAAGTATGTAATTTAATTGATTATCCATCAATTTTTCTAAATATATTTTTATTCGAAAATGTCCTTGACCTATCCGAGCATGAGCATTGAACTTGACTACTCGTAATATGCGACTCTCTGGGAGTGCGTCCGCTATGTTTTCATATTAAAATCTACGTGGGCAGTTGTTGCATTGACATATATAATTGAAATATACCAGGTGGTTCAATAATTATGTGTAAAAAACTTGATTCCATTGGTGCTCTTTGGGAGCCCATATCTCCGAAGAGGAGGCCGATACGAAAGAAGTTTATATGAACCTATAGTATTCTTTTCACGTGTTTTCTTCATATCCGGGAGATTTCCCACATGTTCCCGGACACCCTGTATATTACTAATAAGTTATTCCTTTGATGTTAATAATGTTTTTCACATATTATTTAACAAATTAAAGATGAAATACAATTCGTTCATAAAAATATCAATTCTGTTCTATTTTATAAAACTTTTTCCATCGCCAACTGACTAAAAACAGAGATATTTAATTTTCAAATGCTTAGAAATATTGCGTTAGAAAATTAGTCACAAATGCTTAACCAAATGAAATATCAAAAAATCTTTGAACGTGTTTCTTGTTGAGAATATAAGAGGCTTTAACATATAAATCCCAATTATGTATTTGAAAAAAGACATAACTTATTTCTGCTACTTGTTTAAAGTAACTTCTTATTTTAACCTGCCCTGTATGATATTCTAATTCGATCTTATTATGTACCTTTGCCTTTAAATTAATTTTACGAAAACCTTTGTAAAGAACCTATTTTCCTACTAGGACCGGTGGGTCTGGGCCCCACTTTCAGAGGAGCTCAGCACTTGGCTTGCGAAACACTATACTTATTCAATACAAACAAGACAAAAACTTACCTTATTTGCCAAACGGTATGCTTTTTTATTACAAAAAAAAATTGTAAAGGTGTAGGAACTCCTTTTCTTGATGATAGTATTGAATCATAATAAATTAGTGTTGCGTAAGAAAAAAACACTTTTTGAAGTGACGATTGGCCTTGCATTGCATAACGGGAGGCCACTTTGGGCCGTGGGCCCCCTGGACGCTTGGGCTCCCCGCGTTGCGTGGTCTTGGTGCATAGTAGTTCCGCGCCTGTTACATAACATTTCCATCATAGCGTTCTTTTAATAAACGTTCAAAAATACCGCCATTGCAATGACCTCAAAACATTTTGTGCTTCGTCTACGCAGTACGCCTGTTGGTCCCCTGATTGCTTCATATCTTTCTTTAATACTGACTGTAGCGTATTTCTAATACGTGCCACCCAAGTGTCGGCTTTCACTTTGTCAACTTCACTTCTGAAACAGCCCCCATAAAGAAAAGTCTAGTGGTGCGAGGTCTGGACATCTTGGAGGCCGAACCAATGTAGAAACACCGCGACCAATCCAAACGGGAACCTCTCCTCCAAATGTTGCTCGACTTAATTAGCGGAAACGTGCAGAAGTTCCATCGTGCCGATTTGATTTAACGCAGTTACATTCTGATGTTTACAGGAACATCAACACCACACGTTTACCGAATACGCTCCTGGAGTTGAATCCGTTTCTGCCGACTCATAATTTATATATAAAAAGATACACATATTGTCAAAATGCAATAGTTCTTTAGGCATCCGGATCAGGACTTCGCCAGCCCCCAAAAGCTTCTTCGATATGTTCCGCCACTGACAAAGTTAAATTATCTGAATAAGGCAAACCTACAACCTGCAATAGAAGATAAACCATTGAGAATCATGCGGTGGTGCACAAACTAAAGAAGGTATAATCGCGCCAAAGCTAATTGAAACATGATATGAATACGAAAAAAGGAATTTTGATTAATTGCTAGGAAGTCTGCAGTCTCCCACGTAATTTCTTCAAGTAACTTACCTGAATGCCGATAGGTAAGCCCTCTTTAGTCGTCCCAACTGGACAGTTGGTGACGGGGAACCCCAGGACGTTAAATATGGACATATAGCCACTTGCTAGAGATAGTCTTAGCCAATCACCATGCTTGATTGCTGGCACTGGAAAAGTTGGCAAAATAAAAACCTGAAATGGAAAAAACCCATCGATTTTTTTCTATTCGACTTGAAACTGTTTTAATCTAATGGATGTGAAGTTCTAGTGCATTTTACGTTAAAGTGGAAGATTTTCTCATTATATCGTTTTTTGAATCATCCAAATATCTGTTTTCCTTGACGAGGGACATTTTCAGAAAAATGTTTAAATAATTTTATTTCAAAACAGTACTTTATTAATATATCATATTTTTTATGCGAAATAAGCACCGTTTTTAACTGAAATTCCCTAAGAATCTGATGTTGGTGATATTTAACAACAAACCTACCCCATATTTTCCCAAAATCTTCTCAAAATCCCTAGTCAATACCGATAAATAATTTTTTAGAGCTTGTTTCTTTTTTCTTGAAATTCTGGCATTCATTTTTCTCAAAAAACCATACGAAATAGTGGAAAAACTGTGCTCAGATCGAAACGTTATGAACCTAAAAAATAATATAGCACTATTGTATTATAAACTAAACTGCTGGTCATTTGCTTTCGAGCAAGAAAAATTTCGCCTAAATTTAAAAGTTAATATTTTCTGAACCAGATATGACATCGATCTCCGGTTTTTAATGGTTGATAGATTTGTCCCTTAGGAAACAATTGCCAAAGTTGGATTGTCTTAAACTGTCAGAAAATTTTATATACAGGGTGTTAAAGAGGACGATGATTTTTGCTCCAATTTCAATAGCATGTAACTTTCACAATAATATTTTAAAATTTTATCACTGTACGTCAATTGAATCACTGGTTAATAGCAAAGAAAGTAATTTGTCAAATTTTTTATATCTGCTATATTTTAAGAGATACCGATTTTTTTGAAAAATTTTGCTTTTTTTCAACTTTTTGTTAGCTAGATCCCACTGTGCGTTGTATCGTGCAAACTTTGCAAGTGATTATTATACCTTATGAAAAGCTTGTTTATGTTCAGTAACAACAACTGTACCTAAATATTGTAATGTGCAGTGGCGTACTTATAATCACTTATATGTCTATGCTTTATGAGTATATCACAATTTTTTTGTATTGGAAAGTACTCGCCCCTAGATTAGGCAAGTTTTTCCTTATTTTTTAGTTTACAGGTACTGGTACAGTGTCTACAAAATTTTAAAAAAGATAATTTTTTTATTTAATTGTTTGAAAAAAATTATTTTTTTTAAATTTTGTAGACACTGTATAATATACCTGTAGCGCGATATGAAAAACTAAAAATAAGGAAAAACTTGCCTAATCTAGAGGCGAGTACTTTCCAATACAAAAGAAATTGTGAGATACGCATAAAGCATAGACATATAAGTGATTATAAGTATGCCACTGCACATCACAACATTTAGGTGCAATTGTTGTTACTGACATAAACAAGCTTTTCATAAGGTATAATAATCACTTACAAAGTTTGCACGATACAACGCAGAGTGGAATCTAGCTAACAAAAAGTTGAAAAAAAGCAAAATTTTTCAAAAAAATCGGTATCTCTTAAAATATAGCAGATATAAAAAATTTGACAAATTACTTTCTTTGCTAATAACCAGTGATTCAATTGACGTACAGTGATAAAATTTAAAAATATTATTGTGAAAGTTACATGCTATTGAAATTGGAGCAAAAATCATCGTCCTCTTTAACACCCTGTATATAAAATTTTCTGACAGTTTAAGACAATCAAACTTTGGCAATTGTTTCCTAAGGGACAAATCTATCAACCATTAAAAACCGGAGATCGATGTCATATCTGGTTCAGAAAATATTAACTTTTAAATTTAGGCGAAATTTTTCTTGCTCGAAAGCAAATGGCCAGCAGTTTATATCACCGATAAACATTTTGCGAATTCTAGAACTTACCTAAAAAGTTCGGAATAGAAGCCGTTACCGTGAGTGTCAAATATATTGTCTACGTTATCAATATCGACCAATAACAACGTTGCCAAATCTGTCGCGTATTGAAACAAGTGAAGATCAACCTACAATTCGAAACAACATAATGTTTTTCACTTATGTTTAAGCACAAGGCACTTACTTGTTCCGGTGGATGATTGCAGGCGCTCTGAAAATGCTCTATGACATTTTCGAGTGCCGTCGCGCAAGGCTGGCTGGGGGTTCCCCAAAAGTAACTGTCCATTTTCGTAAAGTACACTTTTATATTTTTTACCTTAATCTAAAAAAAGCAATAAGAATAATTACCAATACAATTAATTGTAATAGATAATAGTACCTCCTCAGTCAAACGCAACCTCGCTCTATGATCGGGTTTGGATATAACGCCCAACAAGGTCCTTAGATCCCCGGCGTATCTAGCGATAGGCCCCAGGGTGAACACGGCTTGCCATTGGTCATGATTTGAGCAGCTAGGGTAATGTCCTTCGTACGATACGGTCCCGGGGGTCGGTTTGTGACCCCATATGCCACAGTAGTGGGCTGGGAGACGTAGGGACCCTGCTATATCAGACCCTATGCCCAGTAGAGAAGCTCCTGACCCTATTAGGCTTGCCTAGAATATAAAAAGAACGATTCATTATTCACATTTCAATTTTGTACGATTTTTATCGGGTCTAGCATATTTTGTATTTTTGTAACACGTACTTCTCCTCCCGAGGAGCCACCGCAGGTACGTGTGCTGTCGTAGGGATTTCTTGTGGTGCCCATAAGTTTATTGGTAGTTTCCCAGTTCATACATAGTTCGGGAACGTTGGAGACTAGCAGAGGAATTGCTCCTGAAATAGGTAAAGATGATATACACGAAAATATTCAACCCGATCACACATTAAACGAAGAATTGATCCAATACAGCGAATGCAGTTTTGGTTTAACGCTAATTCAAAATCATTAAAATACTGAGGACCGATATACATACAGTGGCGGCTTGTGACCTATGATAGAGGGGGTTCACAAGTATGGTGAAATTATTTTTAAAATTTTATTTTTGTGTAACGGACCAAACAATTACTTTCTAGGCGTTTTAAATGTAGAAAGAAAAAAAGTAATAAGAAAATGCGTTAGGTAAAACATATTTTTATTTTACACAAGGAAATTCAACTTTTGGAAAATAAGAAAGGTTTTCTTAGTGTGTATAGCTGTCGGATCTTAACGCCGTCGCATGCAACCCTCGTAACAATACTTATACAGTCCACTACTAATACTACTAAAGCCATCTACGAGCTATCAAGGAAACCGAATGATGTCCAATACTACTACCGCCATCTACGAGTTATCGAGAAAACCGAATGATGTCTAATACCACTACGCCATCTACGGCTACGTCATTAGGCGCAACCAAGACGAGAACAATAGTTAACTGTTTTATGACGAGAACGAATCGAGCCACGAGACTGACAAGTTGGCATTCTTCATATTTTCAGTGTTTTTTAGTTTAAATCTTTAAATAAAATGGTTTAAAATCATATCGAGTATCATTTATCGAAATACACAACATTTATCGACCCTACACAATAGTGATTAAACGTAAAGTCCATTCATCGGTTGTTAATTGTAGAAAATTGATCAATAACAGCCTCATTAAGTTTGGAATACCCTCTATAAATGTTTTTTCATATATTTAATTTTTGAACTTTCTAATAAAGTCCCTAGATTTACCCTTTATGGTCTGCGTTAAATTAATTTCGGGTTTAGGTGTTCCCGCGTTCTTCACTTCACTTTTTTGCCCCAAACTCAAAGAGCTAAAGTTATTTCTTAAATTTACTTAATAAATATACATATAATATTAAAATATTAAAACATACACGCTCGAATTTCTAACTAGATGCACGAACAGACAACAGCGCGGTGCACACAAAAACTGTGCGCCTTTTCCATGTTAAATCGCCATAGCCCCGCTATCCCCCGCTGCCACCCGCCACCTGTTACTACAGAGAAACTGCACTACTTAATCGCACGTGCGAGCAATTCTGTAGGAAGCACGTTACCTGCTTTTCTTGCAAGGTCCACTGTGACAGCGTCATTTTCTGCTATAATTTCTTTCCTGCTTATCATACCACTGGTATGCCTAAGTCCGGACACAGCAATACTACCTTTTACTGTTACAGGAACACCTGCAGATAGAAACATGGATAGTATTAGTTCTTTATACAACTACCTATGTAGTTTCCAAGTTACATGTTTTTTTTTGGTATGCGTATTTTCAAAATTATAAGCTTCTCGCATATCAGTATACTGTACCTAATAGTGGATGTTGCTGCGCAATAGCTTCTTCATTGAGCAAGAAATCTTCAGAAGAAACAAGTCGGTCCACCTTTCTCGCTTCCTCCATAGCTTCGGTAAATCTCTCGTCTACGACGGCATTTAACAGAGGGTTCACTTCTTTAATTCGGGATATATAGCTATTAATCACTTTCTCGCAAGATATCTAAAAAAATGTCACTGAATATTTTTGTTTTGTGTATACAACGCACCCTCCTGTATATATTATATCTATTACCTCTTTCCTTCTGATCATTTTGGTTAACTCATTCGCAGGTATCAAGAGCAAATCGTCGTCAACTTGCGTACATTTTCTAGATTTTTCCAACGCCCTATAGATGAACAGGGGAACGTAGATGACGTTTAAGGCTTTATGCAAAATATACAGGGTTGTTCGCATTAATTTGAATTTGTTAGGAAGAGACTGCTTTTGTGTCTGTTCAACTTCTGGCCCGTATATGTAGTGGTCATTTTTTGGTTCGAGTATTTCCTGAAATAAATAAAGTAAAGAACGCCGTCAAAGTGGTCGCAAATATATATTGGCAATGTACGTTAAAATTATTCACTAATTCTAAAACACCCAAAATGGAAAGCAAGGTCATTGGGCGGGAATATTAAATATATAAGATCGATAACAAATAATCATAAACGTTTACAAATTAGTTTTAATACGAACCATTTCGTATATGATAGAAAATGTACATATTTTCATTAGAAGGATCACAACCACCGACATGCGATTACAACCTATTTATACGTGACGTTTTTTTTAAATATTTTTGTAGAGAAACACGAGCATTAACATTATCAGTCACAATGAAAACACTGTTCAATTGCATGGTACCACTATAGCAGCTACTATACTACTATAGACTATACTGTAGCTATACGAATACCTCTAAAAAAATGTCACGAATGTTGTGACAAGTTGTTGACATTGAAATAATGAGTTAATTTTGCGCCCATACATTGTTCCAAATGCAACTAATGAATCTGTTGGTTATACGATAGAGGGTGTCTGTTTTTTTCAAAGATAGCCATCAGTATGTACTATGTGGGTTATGTGCAGGGATAAGTTAAAAATTCTGAACTTGTATGCAAATAGGCAATTTTTTATAGACATTTTCGGTAAGTAATATTTGTATTTCACACCAATTCATATACAGTTGAACCAGGGGAAAGAACGATATAATATCTACATTGAATAAAAATAAATAGATCATTTTATTCGACTTACCACTGTTTTACCGGGCTCCAACAACGTTTCAGTTTCGTTGCAGTCACCATCAGTCAATGTTTTCCTGTTTGTTACAATACTATCCATGGCGAGTTTCTAGAATGTATTGTAAAAAATCCCTTATAAATGGGTTTCTAGTACTGTTTATTTGATTGTCAACTTTCTATACTTTCAACATTGTTTAATGGTAATAGCAAAATATACTTAAAGATAATTTTATATAAAATACTTGGTGTAAGATTGGTGCTTACTATCTAACCACTTCGATCTATTATTTCAATAAGTAAACTAAACTTAACGACAAATGTATAGTTTTAATAATAATCGATTTCGATACATGTTCTAAAAATTAACGGTTGGTTGAGGTTATCTAAATCGATGACTTTTTTTTAAAATACTATATTTACTTTTAAGTAAACACCGGATCGAAATGTTTGCTTTAATTTTGTGCAATTAGTCCAGTGCATTCAAGGTATTAATTCATGTTTAACAATTTTTTGGCTGGTCAAAAGTCAATATTTTTATATTTAATTAAAAATCGTAATAAAAAAATTAAAGGCAATGGCGTATTTAAAGGGGGGCCCAGCGGGGCCAAGGAAACATGATCTTGCAATTTAAATGAGAGCTGGATTCCATATTTGTATTCTTTCAAACAAACAAGCAAAACTTGAAAACATACTATCAAGATTTACTCCAAACATGGGGGAGTAACAACCCCACCCCCAGAATCTTTTTTGTTTGAGTCCGTCTTTCAGTGTAGTGAATTTATGTAGAATGAAGACGTTTTTTTCTTCTATTTTTTTGTCTTTTTTGAAAATAATTTGCGGAGTTTTTCCGAAAAACAAATTTTAAAAGTAATAATGTTTTATTAATTTAATATTACGAATTTAAATAGTGAAAAAATAGACAAAAAACTAATTATCTTAATTTATAGGACCAAGCGTGTCAATGAAGGACAAAAATCTTCATTTAGTAGTGTTAAAGGTGTCCAAACACGATAAAATAACAAGAAAAGAAAACACAGCTATCGCGGTGGCTCAGATCCACTATCTCCTATAGTACTCTGCCCCCTCTTCATTATTTAAATATATCGATAAACATTGCAGCAAATATTTAAGAAATAAATACAGCTAGTCATGGTTTATTTCCTGATTCTTTTAATTATATTATGGTTTTCTAATACAGTACAAAATATTAAAAAATTACCTATCCTTCACACAAAAACTACTAAATTCTGAATAAATTGATTCTAATTCAAAAAAAAAATTGTTATAAAATATGTACTAGGGTCAAGGCGGCAATGCAATGATACCATGCGTATTTACGTGGTGGACAAGGAAAATTTGAACACATCGACTAAGTTTTCTTGTAATATGTACTATTATAGTGCCTATTTCAAAATCGTTTATCCAAGCCAAGGAGCCTTAATAATTAAGGTTTTCGAATGGTCGTTTTTGATGTCCTGATTATACAGGGTGTAACAGAAAGATTGGAGTGATTTCCTTGGCAAAAAATAATATTATTTTTTCCTATAAATTTTTGCTCTACTGATTTTTGTTTCCAAACTACAGGGTGTTCAAAGTTTGTAATATTATTATAATAATTAATTAATTAACAATAATAAATGTATCAACTACTAACTTACAAACTTAAATGAATTATTTATTAACATCGTTGGAAATACGCTATAATAATGTTTGTTTTTTCTACATTTTCCTGTGTTAAGGCCGTATTACAGTCGGGAATTTTTATGGCGCCAGCAATGACAATTATAATTCAAGGATTCAGGCGCAGTACACCGTTCTCCGTACTACAGTCAGAAATTCTACTCTTCTGACAATTAAAATGACACGGATTCATGCGCAGTACACTGTTCCCGATCAGCTGTCTCTCATTACCAGAAATGGGACAGGCGCCATTTTAATTGCCCGTGCCGGCGCAATTGGGTAGACACGAATTATTCTGTTATTTTTAACTGTTTATTATTTGGCCGAACCAGGTATGAACAGGTAATTTCCATTTAAACCCACTGGTACTTAAATTAGCAGTTTACATTCTTTATTAAACTTATGAACTGCTAATTCAGCAACTTTTTGCACCTCCTATTTGTAAATAGCAGTAGCTGCTTTAACTGGTAATCAAAACGAACAGGTTTGCACATCTCTAATTCTGGGGATATTTTAGGGATTTCGACAGTACCCACTGCTGTTCTGACCGTTGACAATGCTCCAGCTGATCGAAAACGGTTTACTGCGCATGAATACGTGCCATTATAATTGCCGGCGCAAGAGAAAAAATTGCCTAGTCTAATACGGCCTTTTTTAACATCGTTGGAAATACGCGATAATCTTTGTTTTTTCTACATTTTCCTGTGTGAAGGCCATATTACAGTCGGGAATTTTTATGGCGCCAGCAATGGCAATTATAATTCAAGGATTCAGGCGCAGTACACCGTTCTCGGTACTACAATCAGAAATTCTACTCTTCTGACAATTAAAATGACACGGATACGAGATACAGAGAAAACACGAGAGGGAAAATTTGTTTAAAACAAAATTCAAATTCGAAAAAATTATTAAAAAACAAATTTTCCAGTGGCGTACCGTATTTTTTTTTTGAAAAATCTTACGGTACCTAATATCCGTACACACGCCACTGAGTAATCTACGAAGTCATTTTTTTTAATGTATTAGGGCAATATCAAAGCAAGCTCCTGCTAAAATTTTATTTCATTATCTGCCTGTAGTTTGGAAACAAAAATCAGTAGAGCAAAAATTTATAGGTTACACCCTGTATATTACCTTTCTTATATCTGGTGACCAAAGTTCCTCTGCCTTCACAACAAATAGCACTTTGAATTAGTGAAGCAGCAATTAACTGCCTATTAATTATAAGCGCCAATATCGATTCTTTATTATTACAAAAAAACAATTATTTTTAACACTATAAGTTATTTCTGATATTTAACATCCTTTTGGAACAAGGATGCGAAATATAATATACATATGTATACTATTTGACGATAGAATAATAAAAAACAATAAAAATGTACGTGTCTCCATTTTTTTTTTAATCGTACGATTAATTAAGTTAAATTCCTTTTCAAATATAAGTAATATTTTTGAGAGGCGAAGTTCTATAGCAAGCAAGTAACGGCATTTCTAATATGGTCTCTACCACAGTCTCTACAGGTATATCATCGCAAGACGTAAATTTAGTAAAAAAAAAACAAAAAAAATTTACGTATCTATTTTAAAATTTTGATAATCGTAATAGTACGATTATTTTAGTCATTAATCGTAAGAGTATAACAACAATAATTATTGCACAACTATATCGGTGTACGTATAAGTTAAATTCCTTTTCAAATAAACATTAAAATATTATTTAGTATTTTGTATACCTATGTTCTACAACTTACCTATAGTGCGATATATTTTCTTTAATACAAAACATGTGAAAAGTAAAGTGGAATGTCGGAACAAGAAGATACCCAAAAGATACCGCAAACAAGAGTTGGGCGGGTGAAAGGCGAGAGATAAACGAGACCGGATTCACACAGCGGCGTTCGTGCCGAATTTAATATTGAAATAAATTTTAAATTTCAAAAATTTTGTATCATTTGGTGCAACAATAATCAGAATTTGGCCGTCTCCTTCGAATATCCTGATTGCCATCAAGAGGGCAACATGGTCAAGGGTAAAATTAAAAAAAAAAATAGAAAAAACCAAAGCTAAATATTTTTTTGTTTTTGTAATAATTGCAAGATACTTTTACTTACCTTAGTACCTTCGTGGAAGTAGCGGCTGAACTCGTTTTGAAAAATATCATTCATTCGCGATTCACGTTGGTTCTGAATCGTTGGAGGTTATATTCGTTGGGAAAAACGAACTCGGGAATGTCGTTCCATAAGGATGAAGTCCTCCAGATGAAAGCATTCTTAAATAATGAAGTTCGAGGAGTACTAAGCTTAACCACATATGGATGGGCGGCAGTGGTTCGTCCTGTATTTCTGCTATTCGCCGCTATGGGCGGAATTCAAAGGGCAAGGTCAGCCGAGCACTTTCCATGAAAATATCTGTAAAAGAGGGTCAAATCCCCAACCTGTCCTCGATGTTCTAGGCTGTCGAGGTTCTTCGTGAGCTCGTGGCCTCCAATCAGACGAATGGCCTTCCTTTCGATGGAATCCAGTAGCCGAAGAGTACGTTTGGGTGCAGAGCTTTAGACTAGTGATGGTCGAATCTGGGCTTTGTATAATGTCAAAAGTTGTTGAGGTGTGTACAGCTTTCTGGTTCGGAAGAGTACAAGTTTCTGCGAAGCGATTGCCACAACGTGGTTATGCCAAGACATATTTCCTCCCAGATTGACGTCCAGCAAATAAATAGATGAAGCCAGTTAGATTGCGTGTCCGTCCATGACTATATCCGGTTTTGTAATGTTAACCTTTTTAGAGAAAACTGCAGGCTGTTTTTTTTTAGAGTTAAATTCGACTTGGTTACTGTCACCCCAATCCAAAATTTCTTCCAGATCTTTGTTGAGGCGTGATACTTCATGCTGTCTGCGAAGATGTGCGTCGGCAGCCGATGAGCAAATGAGTCGCCTCAAGTACTATACTGAAACGGCTCGGGGAATTCACATCCCACGACAGACAGCTCGAGCTAGGCGGATTTTAGTGGTACAAGACATTGCGTTGCTGGGAAAAAAGCGGGTGTGGTTCGAAGCCAATAGGAATGCCCCCGCCAGCGAACAAAGACGATAAATAAAACAAGTTTTAGATTTTTAAATAATTTATTGGAACCTTTTTGTTCCTTTAATTGTACCTAACATAAAGTTACTTAAACCAATATATTAATTTTTCACCTAAGATCACAAAAAAGTACCTAACTAAAGCAATCATTTTTTCTTATCCACGTAGACGGTTGGGCAGGGGAAGAAAAAATAAACGCGAGTCATAAATGTACACATGTGATATCAAAGACCGGTTGTTTTTAATGATATTTTGTTTTATCAGTTAACGAAAAAGGATAAAACAGACAACATTTCTCTTTGGAAACGAATTACAATTATTGACATTGCAATATTAAAATATTGACATATGTCATCATTGACATATGTCATTATTGACGTTTCTATTTCCTTGTGGTTCCCAATTTTCTAAAGTTCCTATTCCAAGAGCATTTCCTTGGCATGTTTTAGAAGAAATATTATTATACTTTAAACAATAAATAATATATGAATTGATATAATAGAATAAAATTTAAATTACGTACGCGCCAACTACCATTTTAAAATGTCATTTTTGACTTTACTAGAATAAAGAAGTTTTTTTATATCTCCGACCGTCGCAACGTTAATCACGTCCATGAGATCTCGATCGATTTGAATCGTACTGTTACCAGTGATGACGCACGTTTCCTCTTCCTCCGGTCCAACTGTCACTGGTATTGATGTCGTCAAATTATGATAATTTTGAATGAAAACCATAAATTTTATTTCGCTTAAAAAACGGAAGAAACCCAAAAGGTTTTTTAAAAATAAATCTGTACAAAATTCGTAACAACGTGGCTGCTATAATAAGAATAAGACAAATTTTAGGGTAGTTTTACCATGTTTTATTAAGTTTTCCGTCACTGTTTCTATTGTAAAGTTATAAAGAAAATAGTACCGAACAGAATCTTACCCCTAGGAAAATATTGAACATTTTTCGTCAAAAATCGACAAAAGGACCTATTTTTTATACGCTTTCTGTCAAAATCAGTAGTCATACAAAAAAAACTTTGTGTCCGATTTTTTATTAAATATTGGTAAAATAAATGATATTTTTTTTTAGTCGCGCACGACAAAATTTTAATTCAGTCGTGTTAACGGTGTCCATACGCGGCCAAATTTGCATTTGGTCGCACTCCATGCACCGAAAAACACCGATTTTGACAGCCAGCGACGAAACGTCGCCCTAAATTCGATAACCTAATGGTGTATCTCCCCCCATTGTCATTGTTTTACCCTAATAGTCGCGTTAATCTCTTCCTCTTCCGTCGTCTCGGGGTTGTTTCGGACGTACGTCGGTTGGCATTTGCCGCGCACGCAATCTTCCGTAATGTGGACTTCCGTGATACCGGCGCCGGGCACTTCGAACATCGGTTCTAGAAGCAGCGTTTCCTGAAAAACGAACCGCGTCCACGTTAGAATCGTGGATTCCAAACATCCCAACGAGGCTGAAACCATGGACGTATAAAAGGGAGACGGATTTGTTTACATTCTGTCCCGATCACAAATCGCTTTTAACAGAAACCAGTGTTGACAGATTTCTACTGATTGCCCTAGATCTACCGCCTGCGTTTGAAACCGAAAGATATGTATATTAATTATAATGAATGAATTTGTCATGTGTAAAAATTGTTGAATGTAGCTTCACTATGGTTTGTTTTGAAGTGTCACCTATTCTTTACATAATGTTTTTTGATTCATGTCATTATCTGCTTTTTAAAAGAAGATATAAATTTTTAAAAAAAGTATTGCAGGTTTTAAATTTTTTTTCTACCCTTAATTTCTTAACGCCCTGGGGAAAAAATTGAGCGGTTGAATTTAGCTTCACTATGTTTTGTTTTGAAGTGTGACCTTTTCCTTGCATAATGTTTTTTGATCCACGTCATTATCTGCATTTTAAAAGAAGATATAATTTTTTTTAAAAGTATTGCAGGTTTTCAATTTTATTCTACCCTTAATTTCTTAACGCCCTGGGGAAAAAATTGAGGGGTTGAATTTGGCTTCACTATGTTTTGTTTTGAAGTGTGACCTTTTCCTTGCATAATGTTTTTTGATCCACGTCATTATCTGCATTTTAAAAGAAGATATAATTTATTTTTAAAAGTATTGCAAGTTTTCAATTTTATTCTACCCTTAATTTCTTAACGCCCTGGGGGAAAATTGAGCGGTTGAATGTAGCTTCACTATGTTTTGTTTTGAAGTGTGACCTTTTCCTTGCATAATGTTTTTTGATCCACGTCAATATCTGCATTTTAAAAGAAGATATAATTTATTTTTAAAAGTATTGCAAGTTTTCAATTTTATTCTACTCTTAATTTCTTAACGCCCTGGGGGAAAATTGAGCGGTAGAATCTAGCATCACTATGTTTTGTTTTGAAGTGTGACCATCTCTTTACATAATGTTTTTTTGATTCACGTCATTATCTGCTTTTTAAAAGAAGATATAAATTTTTTTTAAAAGTATTGCAGGTTTTCAATTTTTTTCTACTCTTAATTTCTTAACGCCCTGGGGGAAAATTGAGCGGTAGAATCTAGCATCACTATGTTTTGTTTTGAAGTGTGACCATCTCTTTACATAATGTTTTTTGATTCACGTCATTACCTGCTTTTTAAAAGAAGATATAAATTTTTTTTAAAAGTATTGCAGGTTTTCAATTTTATTCTACCCTTAATTTCTTAACGCCCTGGGGGAAAATTTGAGCGGTAGAATTTAGCTTCACTATGTTTTGTTTTGAAGTGTGACCTTTTCCTTACATAATGTTTTTTGATTCACGTCATTATCTGCTTTTTAAAAGAAGATATAAATTTTTTTTAAAAGTATTGCAGGTTTTCAATTTTTTTCTACTCTTAATTTCTTAACGCCCTGGGGGAAAATTGAGCGGTAGAATCTAGCATCACTATGTTTTGTTTTGAAGTGTGACCTTCTCTTTACATAATGTTTTTTGATTCACGTCATTATCTGCTTTTTAAAAGAAGATATAAATTTTAGAAAAAAGTATTGCAGGTTTTCAATTATTTTATACTCTTAATTTCTTAACGCCCTGGGGGAAAATTGAGCGGTAGAATCTAGCATCACTATGTTTTGTTTTGAAGTGTGACCTTCTCTTTACATAATGTTTTTTGATTCACGTCATTATCTGCTTTTTAAAAGAAGATATAAATTTTTTTTAAAAGTATTGCAGGTTTTCAATTTTTTTCTACTCTTAATTTCTTAACGCCCTGGGGGAAAATTGAGCGGTAGAATCTAGCATCACTATGTTTTGTTTTGAAGTGTGACCTTCTCTTTACATAATGTTTTTTGATTCACGTCATTATCTGCTTTTTAAAAGAAGATACAAATTTTAAAAAAAAGTATTGCAGGTATTCAATTTTAAATATCAAAAAATGAATATAGTTTCATATAACATCGAATTATGAATTTTATCGCATCAATTTCAAATGCAGAGCAATTTTTAATCAAAATACCGTTATTTTTTATAATCCTAAAAAAAAAAAACCAGCCACGGCACTGGTAAGTACAGCGAATGGACGCACAGCTTACAGCGTTGCCATTTTTTAAAACCATCTTCTTCTAACTGATGTGAAACTGAGGAAAAACTAAGTATGATTGCAAACAAACGAAATGCTTCGTCTCCCTTATATATTATATATGTCTATGGCTAAAACTCACCATTATAGCCCTCAACCCTCTCGCCCCCGTTTTCCTTTCCATCGCCGACGAGGCTATGGATTTAAGAGCGTCGGGCGTGAACGTCAACTGACACTGGTCCATGGCGAGCAGCCTCTGGTACTGAGGCAACAGAGCGTTCTTAGGCTCGGTCAATATCCTCACCAGCATGGCTTGGTCTAGGGAATGGAACGGAACTAAAACCGGAAATCTGCCGACGAATTCCTGGAACAAATCAAAACCGGGAAAAGTATGAGGATAACGGATAAACGAAACGAACAAACCGGAACTTACAGGTATCATTCCAAAATCGATGAGATCCCTGGCTTGGACCAGCTTTAAGGCGGTGTCTTTTTCGGCGTTTTCCTCCTCGGCGCTCTGCGAGGACGAGTGCAGGGTGGCCTCCTGGGCGACCGCCCTTCGACCTTGACCTCCCGACACCGGCGCCCCGAAACCCAAATACTAGAATAAAGTTTCACGATTTATAAGTAAAGTAGAAGGTCGTAACGCCTGGAAACGGTCGCCAGGTTATCTACGTACGTTTTCGTTATTGCGCCTCTGGATAAGCCTTTCCAGTCCATTATAAGCGCCGCTGGCGACGAACAGAATGTTCGTCGTGTCGACTTGAATGGTCTCGCCTCGCAATTTTCTCGGCGAGTTTCTTTCCGGAACGTTTACGACCGTGCCCTCTAACATTTTCAGCATCCCTTGCTGGACGCCCTCACCTCCGACATCTCTAAACACATTAAACAACACAAGAATTTAAATAAACCTCTTTGGAACCCGACAATAAAAATATTACATTTTGTATATTCAAGCAAATATTTCATAAATACCTTAGTTGATGGATACCAGGCACAGCACCGATTTTGTCTACTTCGTCTAGAAATACTATACCAATTTGGGCTTTCTCTACACTATAACCTGCATCTGTAGAACAAAAATGAAGTGATAAGACAAGACTACAAATGTGTAAATGATGTGCTAGTTGCAGAACGTTTATTTCCTAACTAGTCGCCGGGAATGACAATCACATACAGTGAGTACCAGAAGAAATGTCTAAATTCATTTAAAATTCAGCGGTAAGTTTTTTCAAAAAACGCTCGTACCCGTCGATTTTGATTTTTTAATTATTTTTTTTTGTGGTAATTTCATGTATACAGGGTAGCTCAAAAATAAGTTACGACCATCAACTTCATTTTTTCAAATGAAAACATATATTTTTTATTTCATTTTTGAATTTTGCATTGAATTCTAAGCATGTTTCATGTACCATGTCCTATACATAAACTCAACAGTTATTGAAAAAAATTAGGATTGAACGTATCTATAAGTAAGACCTGTTTATTAAAAAAAAAACACAACAAAATCAAATTAAATGTTGAAAATGTGCCTCATTTACGGCTTGACAATATCCAAGACGATCAATAAACTCTCTTTGCACGTTTCCAACCATTTCCGGAGTTATGACACGCACTTCTCTTTGGATCCTTTCTTTCAACTCCTGCATATTGTTTGGACTGTTAACAAATACTTTTGATTTGAGGTAACCCCACAAAAAAAAGTCCAGCGGAGTTAGGTCTGGCGACCTAGCAGGCCATTCGATAGGTCCTCTCCTTCCAGTCCACCGATTGGGAAAGGTTTCATCCAAAAATGTGCGCACAGTGGCCGCATTATGCGGAGGAGCACCATCTTGTTGGAATATCAGTTCTTCGTCAGGGGAGTCTGGATCCAATGGATTCGGAAATAAAGCCACTAATGCTGAAATTAATTCTAGTTGGAGAAATTCGAGATATACTAACTTGTCCAGTTAAAGACTGTTCAAAGAAAGATGGACCAATTACTCTTTCGCGTACGATTCCACACAAAACATTTATTTTCTTAGGGTACTGGCTGTGAACCTCTATCATCCAATGCGGATTTTCTGTTGCCCAATATCGACAATTTTGTCTGTTCACATTACCATTCAAATAGAACGTAGCTTCATCCGAAAAAATAATATTTTTTACTAAATTATTATCTGATTGCACATATTTTGAAACTACGCTTGACAATAATTATACTTATTTGAAATAAAATTGTCATACAGTTTCTATGGAAATAAACGGTGACAGTGAGACAGTACACTCTTACTTATTATGGAGCCCAAAATGCCATATTGCCAGAAAATTTGATAGATCGTTGGATTCCCTAAATGATATGTTCAATCCTAATTTTTTTCAATAACTGTTGAGTTTATGTATAGGACATGGTACATGAAACATGCAATGCAAAATTCAAAAATGAAATAAAAAATATATGTTTTCATTTGAAAAAATGAAGTTGATGGTCGTAACTTATTTTTGAGCTACCCTGTATACATGAAATTACCACAAAAAAAAAATAAAAAAAAAATAAAAATCGACGGGTACGAGCGTTTTTTGAAAAAACTTACCGCTGAATTTAGACATTTATTCTTCTGGGACTCACTGTATATAGTATAACCATTATATTGCTAATACCATCTGCAATTATGTCCCCGCTATGGGCATCGAAGGGGCAATAGTGAGTTTGCGCAGTTCGGAAATTTCCTTGTGAAAGTAAACATCCGACAGGACCGGATTTCAACTTTTTTTAATGTAAATTTCACTGGTTAGTTAGGAAAAATATTGCAATCAAAATTTCGATTAGTTCGATTTAAGACGGCGTTCCATCCATACGATTTCCGACCATATGATGATCCGACGGTGCCCTGATTGGTATAAACTTTTAGTGCCAAATTCCGTCCGAATATTTGTAACAATAACAATCGATACGATGAGCTTTAGTTTAACTTTCATCCGACGTCGTATGTTTCTTAACCTCACTTTTTTCTAAACCAAAAATTAAGTACGAATGACTATATTGACTATTTTGGGAATTATTATCAGCTACTAATGCATCAAATTAAAAATACATGAATTTTAAGGTTAGGTAGTGGCCAAATATATATTATATTGTATACAAGTGACACTCTCTCCTTTATTTACAATCTTTTTAGTGAAATTCGGTTCCGAAGATCGGATAATGTGATAAGCAAAATAGTTTCGTATATATGTACATACCTGAAATTCGTTATACCTGCTATCGATCCACGACTTTTGCAAAAAAGCACCATGCACTTGTGTCCTTTCATCTTAAACAAAATAAGAAACTAACCTAACAAACAGCAAATCGAATCACCACAAATTAAAAACTCCTTTACAAAAATTGTTGTTAGGTAATGAAAGTTTATAAGCACTAATATACCGACAACAATGTGGATGAACCACTTTTTATTCTGTAATTTGAAAAAGCATCCAGAACCAAAGATGGCGACGAATAACAACAAACGAATAATGCCGGGCCGGGTCTGACGCGATCGATAATATTTCCACCCTACTGCGCAAACTCAACATACCCGCGCCATCTCCCATCATAGCAGGGACACTTTTCGTATTTTGGAACGTTCGTATTGGCAATATAATGGTTATATATATGTGGTGACAGTACATACACATACCTTGCAATAATTTTCCTATAACAGACTCTATGTCTTCTCCGACATAACCCGCTTGAGTGAGAGTGGTGCAATCGCAAATCGCAAAAGGAACGTCTAAGCATTGGGCTATAGTTTGAGCCAGTAAAGTTTTGCCTAAAAAAAAAGATAGAAGAAGTGTTTCCCTTTCACGTCGCTAGGTGATGAGCGACACCGCTAGATGTCGCCGCGGGCCGCATCCTACTAGCTGCTTAAAGAAAAGATGTTTAAATACAAACCTTGTAAGTAAAATAACAACCTAATACAGTAGTACACTTACCTGAACCGGTCGGCCCCAGTAGCAATATATTACTCTTCTCCAATTTCAACTCGTGACTAGTCCGATCGAGAATATCGGAACCCACAGCACTTTGCGAGGTAGTTTTGGCATAAGGCGGCTCCGTAGGACTGAAGTTCAGACCCATCTGACTGTGTCCCATGCCTGTTATATGGAGCAAATCTGCGTTAAATAAAATAAAGTAGTAGAAAAGGCGGCGCACGAAACAAAAAGCTACTAAAAGTACATAAAATAAATGCATACAAATTATCTTCTCAAGCTCAGTTACCTCTATGTGTCATGTTGTGCGGTCCTTGCTCCATAACCGCCATATCTTGCCGATTGTTACTCGCTGGACTTGGTGTGTTGTTGTATATTCTCTTATAGTGATTATATACTGCCACAGAAAGCACCTAAATTGAATTATTACTGTTGAATAATTATTACTTAGTGTCAGTCTAAAGTTACTTGAAGCACTGACGTAATAATCTATTATACAGTGACATAACCGTACTATTTTTACACACACTTACATACAAAATTTGTACATACTTTTTTTGCTTGTTCCTGTCCAACCACATGCTTATTTAAATAGTCATATATTTTTTTAGGAGGGGGAGGGGGTTTCCTGTACTGTCCATTTTTCAGATCGACCCCTTCCTTCTTTTTGCTGTCGACTTCACTCAGAACCACAAAGAAATGGTGGCATTTTTCACATTTTACAAACCTAGTTAGGAAAGAAAAACTATTTTTACACCACCCAACGAAAATGTATCTTAAAATCTATACCTTGTGGAACTGACAAAAGTTTCGACATGGGTACACGGATCCCCACATTTAGGACATGAAAGTGTATTTTTATTTTTGCCACTGCCCCCAGATGTCGTATTGGTAGGGTGCTGAGTTGTGGTAGTTGGGGGTTCCCCGGCACCGATGGTTTTTAGCAGCACCACACTGGTCGATATTTGCTTGCTAGGAGACAGTTGTTTTTGATAAATAGCCGAGAGTATACCTAAAAATTATTTGGTTAAGGTGTTTCATAAGCTCATATATTTTGGTTTTAACTGGTTCAAGTGTAAACTGGTATAATGACAAAAATGGTTTAGGAGGAAGGCTAACTGCCTTGGCAAAATCATTACCAGTATACCTAACTTATTTAACATAAATTGTTGTTATAGCCGTGACATCATAAGACAATCATTATAACAGCCTTAAATGAAGTACAAAATACTATTTGCAGAATAAACAACTATTAAAATATGATATCGCCATGTAAATAAAATTATACAAATTCCAAAAACAAACACATAGGTTTGCCAAAATAATCAAAGACCAGAATGTCTGGTTTACATTTAAAAATCTTAGCAAGGCATAAAAAACAAGTAAAAATGTTGTTTTTACATTGTAATTAACAGAACTAAGAACGCAAATAAGGGAATTATACTATATACGAGGCACGGAAAACGGCGGAACAATAAAATTATAGGTTTATTTGATCATAGAACAATAAACAACTGAATTATCTACTTAATAGGTGTTTGTGATTGTTCGGCATTATTATAATTACAACATAGTGTTGATAGGCGGAATACATTATCTAATTAAATAAATTTATGATAATTTATCAAAATCTGTTTGCCAAAAATTTCCAAAAATTGGTTTAAACCTTACCTTGCTGAAATTTGCTACTTCTAGCTGCCAAAGCATATTTCCCAGCTGTGGTCAGACTGCATCGTACACTGGACATTTTGGTATTGTCTTCGGCGAGATAATTTATTTTGTTTAATTAAATTGTTTAACTTAAATCGTATGTTTTCAAACACGTAGTCCTTCGGAGCGATCAAGGTCTCAATATGACATGACGCAACTAGCCTGTGATAAGTCGACTTTTTGACGCGATTAGCTGGTTTCCGAACTTGTTTTGAACGTTTTTAAATTCCTGAAATGTCTTCTTAGGGCCTAAAGAGATAAAGTCACTAAAATTTAGATTTTTAAACAGCGAAAATTGGGTTTTAAACTGCTATATCACTAATGAACATGTTTATTTTTGAAGATTTGACAGATGGATTGATAGACGTCAGATTGACGTTTCGTGGTTGCTATTGGCGACACCAATCGGATTACAAGGTAACTTCCATAAATTCTCTGACCAACAGAGGCCGCCATGTATCTCACCTGGTTCCACTGCCTAGTTCTAAGTGGTGACTCGATGATTGACATAGGCAACCCGTTATATTATTCAGAAGAAGGAGGTGGAGGTGACGGTGTTTTAAATTAAATTTTACCTATTTCGCCAGCAAAGACCGTTTGTTAGTCATCGTCATCACCTTAACTTAATGAACTTTAGGTGTGGTTGAAAAGGGTCATGAAGTAGTTAAAAGTTAATTCAAACGTTTCTATTCTATCCAGTATCGATAAAACATTCAAGAAGATTAGCCTGAAAAGTTTAAAATGAGTTATGGAAAGTTGTACCTGTGTGCAGCAAGTTTTCTGGCTGTTTTCCTGGCTTGTAAGTATTTGTTTACAAACATAGCTACCTGTTTTGTTGTGATTGTGGATGAATTTAAGGCCAAACAATTATTTGGTTATAGGAAACGGTTGGCTTTGTTTCAAGTTACTTATTAATTGTTTTGAAATGAGAATTATTATTCTTTGTGACAAGGCAATGAGCAAACAACCAGTAAAGTAACTCATAGGTACACAAATTTTATTCATTTCCATGGTGCATTAAAATGTACCTTTATATAAAATATATCTCTTATGGTTTTTTAAGTTACAATTAAGTTATAAAATATATAACAAGTTCTGACTAAGTATAAAGAGAATTACTGTCACCTCTGGTAGATTTTCTGATATCGGCTGGTAAAATCAATGCTGTTAAGTAACCAGTTAGATAGAATGTAACGAGGGACACCAATTACGAATGACATACCTACTAATGCACTGTTACATTGGGTTGGCCCTGTATATTTCCTTGTAACGTAAGAATCAGGGGCCCATGTATGAGATAAAGAGGAAAGCAATGTTGGAACATTTTCACACATACAAACATTTTATAAATAACTGTTTCAACCCAGCAATCTACTCCAAAATAAAAATCAATCGAGGGCTCGCAATAAAGGCATGAATTGGTAAATGTTCAAGTGCCTGCTCGCCTTCCAAATGAGAATGGCTTATTGAGTTTAAAGGGGCGGAACTTTAAAGGGATAAATTTGCTTAAAATTGATTTACATTTCCTGTGGGCGTAAGAAAGAAAAAGGGGGAATGAAAGAGGGTGAAGTTCTTTGATGTGTGTAGCTATTTTTTGAGGAATGATTATTTGTACTATGGTTTTGTTCGGGTTTGCTCTAAAAAATAGTATATTATGTAAAACAACTTTACACTAATATTAATGTCTTCCTGTTTTACCAGGTAATGAAAAGAGATAAAACAGACTTTTTTCTTTGGAACTGAAATACAATTCCAGTGTATTAGATAGAAAGGACAAAATTAAAATATTGTCTATATATTTTGCGTGTCATGTGGTTGACAAATTTTTCAAATTTTTAGTTTATTTATTTTTCTGTAAGTAGCGTTAAATATTGTATATTTAGCTATACAAGATTGTATTTTGTTTAACAATAACCTATAACGAGGTGCTGGGAACCGGGAGTGTTGAGAGAGTGCGGGACTGCTGATTTATATTTGCTCCACTATCAACTAAAAAATACTTAATTCATTTTAAAACAGCTTCCGCCCTTAACTGTTACCAATGCAATGGAAGTGACCCATCAAAACCTTTCCAATGCAACGAATGGCTTACCTCGGACATAGATATCGAACCGGAGCCCTGCGACGCTGTATACGGCGCCAAATATTGTATTAAACATACTGGTCGATTTGAAGGTACTATATAGGTTCAGGGTCTTAGAAAAATTTAACAGGTGATGTTGACTAATCTTCAAATGGTACTTACTAACTCTTTCTTACCAGCTAACAGGGAACGTTTCATACAGGGTGGCCCACCGAAACCAGTCCAGCAAGGTTTATGGCTGTGTACGTTAAAATTAAAAAAAAACCTTGTACCCGTAAACATGTGTTTTCAGGGGGACACGTTTCACTATGAATTTCATCCCTGTAACCTCAACCCCCCTAGTGGGGGCTGCTATTGCCCTTGTTTTTTCAAATGGGAATGGGTGTGTTGTGATAAATCTTTTTAAAGGGCATTAAATTCTCTTTAAAATGGCGCTTTGTTTTGTAAATTTGAGCTACGGGCCGCCGAGAAATTGCGTTTTAAAAAATGTAATTTTATTGAGTAATACTTGCATGTTATCTTATTAAATGTTGAAAATGTCCGCCATTCACCTCCATACAATAGTACAACAACTGTTCAAAGTGTTCTCCTCGGATATTGTGAAGAACATCTGGTGTAATTTGTTGACATTCATTAGTAATGCGGTTCGGTAAATCTTCTAAGGATTCGGATTGGGTGGCATAAATTTTGGATTTTACATGTCCCCGCAAAAAGCAATCAAGGGGAGATAAATCGGGCGATCTCGCGGGCCATTCAATAGCACCCTTCCTCCCAATCCATCTACCAGGAAACGTTTCTTCCAGAAAGTGGCGTACGGGTAATGCATGATGGGGGGGAACCCCGTCTTGTTGAAATATTGGATTTTCTTCCTGGTAACGTTGGTCGTTTTACATAATTTCCATCAACCCTGGGTTGACAGCATTCTCCAACAAGTCTAAATAAGTATCTCCATTTAAATTTCCCGGTAAGAAAAATGGTCCAATTATGTGATCACCGAAAATACCAGCCTAAACGTTTAATTTCTGAGGATTTTGTTTATGAACCTCGTGGTAAATTTTTGGATTCGTGTCGGACCAGTAACGACAGTTATGTCGATTGAGAGTGCCATTAAGAAAAAAAGAACATTCGTCTGAGAAGCAAACGTTAAAAAGGTAGTTCGGATAATTTAATACTTGTTCTGACATTACTTCACAAAAGTGTAAACGGCGCTCATTATCATCTTCATTGAATTCTTGGAGAAGTTGAATTTTGTATGAGTGCCATTTATAATGTTTCAGAATTCTCTGTACAGTGGTCCGCGAAATTCCCGTTACATCAGACATTTTTCTGGTACTTAATGTTGGATTCATACTAACTTGACCCAGAACAGCTACTTCTACTGCTTCATTTCTTACCGGATTTTCAATGATCCTTTTTTTATTTGCCACTGAACCAGTTTGCCGAAATTTTGCCACTAATTCTAGGATATAACCATGATGTACGTGTCTATCTGGATGTCTATCATTAAACAAAGTTGCCGTTACTCTTGCACATTGATTGTTTATAAAATACAATTCAATAATTTCCACTATCTCCTCAATAGAATAAACCATTTTTTAGGTCACGATCGAATCAAAAGAAAATATTAGCGCAGAAATAACGTATGTAGATCTGGATCAACTGAAGATAAAGTTGAATTGACTGTTACTTATTACTTAAAAAAATTGTTTACGCGCAAACCTGTGTACTTGATAAGAGGTGTAGTGAAATGTTTCAAATTCCGTTGCTCGGCGGCGCGTAGCTCGGCGGCGCGTAGCTCAAATTTACAAAACGACGCGCCATTTTAAAGAGAATTTAATGACCTTTAAAAAGATGTATCACAACATACCCATTCCCATTTGAAAAACAAGGGCAGTAGCCGCCCCCGCTAGGGGGGTTGAGGTTAATAGTGAAACGTGTCCGCCTGAAAACACAAGTTTACGGGTCCGAGTTTTTTTTTTTAATTTTCACTTACACAGCCGTAAACCTTGCTGGATTGTTATCGATGGGCCACCCTGTATATCAACGTGTCTTTCTGTCAATTGCACTATTGGGAATCTCTGCTTTGACTAACTGAATGATAAATTCATAATTTGGTTTCCCTGTATATATATACACACACAAACTCCCCCATAACATCAACTAATGCATTGAACGTTCTCTTAATACAACTAACACTAACCTTCTTTGGAATACAGGTTCATCCATAAGGTGCTTTACATGCTCGGCCTCTGAAAATATTGACTGTACCGATGCAATGATCCACATGGGGGGCATACAACCGGATAATTGCGACGATGTGTTTGAAGCTCAGTATTGTGTTAAATCTCTGAGCCTCGAGGGTATTCTATTATTGTTTTGCCATGTTGTCGTGTGTTTGGTAGATTTTTAAACATTTTTTGCTTTAATAGAGCCGCAATGTTAATTAGAGCCGAGGATTTATGAAATGGTTTCTTATATTTGAACTTGTGATATAAATTGCAGGAAATAATCGCAAACGGGGTCCTTACCTACCGAATTTAGGCTGTTTAGGACACCCTAGAAGTGACGTATTAAAATATGATAAACCGTTTCTCTGCCTCTCCAAGGATTCTTTGAAAAGCGTTCCCCTTCGTACTGAAATTGACGTGTCTTTTGATTTATTTACTGGTTGCTTTAAATTATTTTATCCTAGATTTTTAATTACAAAGCTGTAAGGTTTAGGCAGGTAAGGAAGCTTCATTATTGTGTTTGATACGTTTTATATGCCAGGTTGGCATCTTAAAGTAACAAATAAATATACAGGGTGTTATGGAAATGACGTATTATATTTAAATGGGTGACTCCTTGGGTGTCCTAGAGAAAGTCTACATACTTTTTCTTTTTAAATCGAATATCTAAATACTAAGGTAAAAACCCTTTTTACCCACATACTGTCGCCCCGTTCCATCTGGATTCACTTAGCAACAATGTGGGTCGCTAGAGTACACTAACAGTGTTGTCAGATCACACCGCGTGTCTCGCCCTTGGTTGAATGCTGGCGGCGCGCCCTTCATACTTCAGTATGTTTCGAGACTCGGGAATGGAACGACGTTGGTTGCACGACGTCGCGGGTGCCACATGCTTGACGTATACGAATTTTAAACGTTTCGATAGTTGTATTGCCCGATTTTTTGTTGTTGTGAAATAATTCACAATAATAAATGTTGTGATGTGATTTCAAATTTGTGTGATATTATCTACTGTTGGTTCTGTTGAAAAACATACTCTTTGTGTTTTATTTTTTTATGGAATTTAATTATAAGACGGATTATTTTAAAATAAGATCGAAGGTAAGAGAGTACGTACCTTAAAATTGTAGTTTTTTTTGTCTAAAAGTTTGAAAAAGAAGTGATGGCGCGCGTCAAAGACGTCTTGTTGTCAAAAACTGAACACGTGCGTTTAGAATTATGTGTTTCAATATGACAACATCGCATATAATGCGCTAACTTCTTTTGAACCTGGAGACTGCCTCAATGAAATATTGATTGCGAAGGGCCTCAGGAGCGGCCACGTAAATTTTGAAATTTCATATAAAGTGTATATTTCGCTTAATAATTCAAAGCGCCATTTATGGTTATTTTTCTTCAATTTATTTTCGTCTCGGGATTTGCCGGTTTAAATATAATACGTCATTTCCATGACACCCTGTAGATTCTCGGTATTATAACATCATGGACCCACATTGCATGTGCATGAAGCTAACATATTATGTAGTTATATTTTTTGTTTGCATGCAATGTAATATATTTTTCTTTACAAAAATCCCCTATTTTCCTAATGCAGTTTGTATTTTTCAATAGGAGGCATAGGGACAAAGAGATACTGTTCATCCCTGGATCTAGGCAACTACTGCAACTACGTCAAACAACCAGGCGACACACTGACATACAGATCGTGTGTCTATACCTGCTCCGGTGACGGATGTAATCCAGCTTCGAGCAGGAAACCTGACGGATCCGTAATTTTACTCGCGATACTTGTTGGTGTTTTCGCGCTTAACTTTAGACTAGTAATGAGTTAGTTCTTTGTAAGGTTAGACGTAAACTGGTAGATTTACCGAAATTACCCTCCATAGATGTTGGAAACCGCCCTCAACACGCGATAGATACTCGGTAATCTTCGACAGTCCTTGTCGATGTTCTACAACTTAATACTCTCTGATGTAATCAGTTTTATTATTTTTTCTACTACTGTATAAATAAATCAACTTTCGGGCCGTAGCAACACGAAAGAAAACGAAAGTAAATGTTACAGTTACCTGAATATTATCCGTTGCTAGCTACGAAAGTAGGTTGCTAGCTACGAAAGTAATACTTTCGGTGCTAGGACAAAAAAACAAGAATAAAATTTTTTATTGTATTTATTCAAGCGAATTAAAAAAAAATCTTACTTAATAATAAAAAGTTTATATTTATTGAAAAAACAAGTGGTATAATAACAATAATATAAAACTTAAATAACACTAATTTTTATTTATTGTCATTAAGGTTAATAGTGAAATTTGAACAGTTAGAAATATTAATTGATGGAATATTATTCAATTCAATACCTTCGCCGCTTCTTATTAGAGACTCGTTATTATCCTGGACTTGGACCATACAACTATTTGTCACTCTCGCGTCGTTAGATGGAATAAAAGTAGGAGATCGATTTAAGATCTTTTTGGAAATTTCGATTTTATTTGTATACGAATCACCAATATATCCCTCCGCAACGGACGAAGATCTCCAACCGCCATGTCTTTTTAAATCCAAAATATCGATACCTGGAGCATTTGCAAGAAAGGTAGTTGATGTTCTTCTAAACGAGTGACCAGTGTATTTATTTATATCTTGAAGTTTCAAAAATTTGGCAATTTCTTTGGGAACATTTGAAATAGTGTGTTTTCCAATCACCTGATTCACACACCTACCTCGTTCATAGCGATATAACAAGCGTTCGTCTTGTGCATTATTTGGCCTAAGTTTAATATAATCTTGAAGTAACCTCATAGAAAAGAAACTGGACCTCCATCATCGGCTATCACAAAACTTCTTTGAACCTTGTTTTTGCTCTGGAGGATTTTAACAATAGCTACATCATCCTTGATTTCGATGTCGTTCAATTTCATTTTATAGCTCTCATCTGTACGGCATGTTCCAGCTATCCCCATTACTGCTATCACTTTCATAGATAAATAGCTATGATTAGGAGTGTCAAGTAAAAACTTTATTATTTCTTCTTTTGTGAAAATTTTAGATTTTTTAGCTTCGTAACCATCATTTTTTCGTTTAATAAATGCAATAAGTTTCTTAAACTGCGAAATATCTATATTTTTGTTCACAGTATAGTCAATTTAAGCATGGAATATTGTGACCATAAGGACGGAGGTGATAGGGCTTCAGATTTCTCTTGGAAGTACGCTAGCATTACATTTTCGTCAATTTGTGAAAGGTTTTTCTCCACGAACCATTCTAGAAACAGGTTGTACGTTTGACAGTACCTATCTTTCGGGTAAGAGTGAGGCACATGCCAACTCGGCCGCCTTCTGTATAGCTTCGTTTTGGTCTTGAAACAACATTTTCGACAATCGAAATTAAAAAATTCGAACTGACAGACTTTGACAGTACTCAAATAACTAGTTGTCATGGATTATTTTACAGGTGTATTTTATTATAATTTGAATAAAATCAAAGTTCATTACTTAATAATATAATTGATCAAAGAACAGTAGTAGAAAAAGTTTAATACATTACACGCTGCAAAAGCCCTTTCAGGTGCTCGGAGTTTTTTAAATAGCCTCGGCTTCGCTACGCTTCGCCTCGCCTATTTAAACACACCTCGCACCAAAAAGTAAACTTTCGCAGCTTGTAATGTAAATAACTATTCTTGACCATAATACCATCCAAGTTGATGATGATTTGGTATATGAACAATAAGTATTATAATTTTTATAGTTTGGTATGGTAGTCTAGGTTTCCTAGTGCGACAGCTAGAGATCTAGCTTCTTGTGTCTTTCTGGCAGCAATAATATGTAACTATAAGAGCAATAAGAACAACAACTGATTGTTTTATAGGTTCTTGTCCCTCTTTATAGAATTTTTGCAGTGTTCAACCAAGGAAAAAATAATTATAGTTGCAGAATCAAGGGATCTCAACTTTAGATGTAGTCAACAACGTACAGAGTGGCCCAAGCAAGCTTCTACTGTACATTATCCAGGTGGCTTTCTATTTTATATTAAATAGCTTTTCATATAATTTATACGAAGTATGTTTTATTACTTTCAAGAATAGTACAGGGTTCATCTTGTATGGGCCACCCTGTATGGTCAAACCGTTCCCGTCCATGTGAGCTTGATAATGTGTAGATTTAAGTTTAAACCTGTGAACCGCTAGCACAAAAAGGTGCCAGTGAGAATTATTATAAATATAACCATTCCAAATTTTTCTTTTGTGCAATAATTCTTTGTTATTGTAGATATTTGACATTTTTATGTAATATTATTTTAAATATAAATAAATAGACATTTTGTTGGCTTGCTATCTTTATTTTCATGTCCTTATCTACAAAAATATTCCACATGATTTTTGGCGAGAAGCTTGTAAGAAGCTTCGAAGCTTAGCGAGGTCCTTCGCCATTCATTCCGTTGCCAGACCATGACATGGCGAAAGAATTTCACTCGATCCTCTAATAGTATCTATAAGTGTACAAAAATAAAGGCTACATACACGCTAAGGTCACAATAATACTGTTGTTGTAAGAGTGATAGTATAGCGGCTAGATATATAAAAAAAAGCGTTTCTAAGGCTTTGAATTTCGAACGACGAACGTCTAGATATGAACAATTTACAATGCGAATCGACATGACTTCAGTCGGGATTGTCGCGGGAATGTCTGAGCTAGATCCGAAGTTCGCCTCCAAAAATAGATGGTCAGATTTTGACACCGTTCCGTCGATCTTAAGCATTCGAAAGTCAAAGATATAGGCGATATTTAATGAGTAATATTTTCTTGATCAAATGAAACAAGCAATAAATGATCAAATATTTTTTTAAAGCACTGCTTAAAGTGATTAAGCATCGGTTGCGTTAAGGCTCATTTTTTCTTTGTCCATGGAAAGCGTACAGGGTGATACGAAAGTAAGCCTGATACTTTCGTAACATCCTCTATACAGGGTGTTAATTTAGTATGTGCAGTAATTTTAGGAGATGATTCTTTGGGTGATTCTAAGACGAAAAGTTCATATAAACATGGGGCCGCAAATGCTTTGTTTTCAAGATACAGGGTGTTAAAAGAATTTTCTCAATCCGGTTTTCATAAATATCTTGAATATCCTTTTGTCGATATTGTTGAAATTAGGCAGCTTTGTTTGTAGCTGCCAACTGTGAAGTTAAACCCGAACAAACCTTGATTAAAAAAGAAAATATCCATGCATCTCCAGGGACATGCATCCAAGTGGTTTTTATTTTTTTTCTCGAAAACAAACTAAGATACGAAAAAAATTCAAGACGCAAAAGTGTTGTATTTTTAGTTGTTTAATCCGAGAAAAATATAAAAATTCCAAAAAAGCCAGTGGCTTACTTTTTTCTCCAATAATATTCGTTAAGGTGCCGCCCGGGACGCCACTGGACTCAATAAATGTAACTTAGGGCTAAATTAGCCCCTTAACACTACAAATAAAACTGCCAAATTTCAACAATATCGACAAAAGGATATTTAAGATATTCACGAAACCCCAATTTTTAAAAAAATTTTAACACCCTGTATCTTTAAAACGAGGCATTTGCGGATCCATGTTCATAAGAACTTTTCGTCTTAGAATCACCCAAAGAATCGTCCCTTAAAATTACTGCACATACTTAGTTAACACATTGTGTATATCTGATTTTTTACTTTTTATTAAACAGAATAATCTATATCTTGGAAAAAAAATTTAAAACCTTTTTCGTTATAGTCAAAAACTGTCCAACAATTGCCACAAAATGGTATTTTATTATTATGATCCTCCATTTTTGAACTTGGAAACGTCACAGTGGCAAAATTGACAGCCGTTGGTTGATCAAAATGACAAAGTTTGAGAGCTACTGGAATTATGTTGTTGCAAAAATAAACCCGTATAAGTCGATTTCAAAACGAATGTTGTGGGCTCTAATTAAATGAATTTTAATGAAATAACAGTAAAAAGGTTTGTCCATGATTAATTATCGACAATTCGCCCAGATAAAACCGAATTTGACTATACTTTCTGTATATAAATGATTTAGGTCCATAGTATATGACCTGAAATACAAAATCAATCATTTTTTCTTGGTAATAATGATACTAGGGATAAAAACATATCTGGTAACGTTAAAATAATTAGGTATAGAAATAACAATCGTTGATAATATTAACACTTAATTTAAAAAAAATAATACCCTAATAAATATGTCAGATTTTTCTCCACATATGAAAGTAATTGATAACGACAAGGCAGCGACAAGTCGTGCGAATGGGGTAACCTAATCCACAAAAGGACCTAATTTTGAATTTTCTCGACAAAAAATTCTTTATAAAATAAGTTACTAGTAAAAAAATTGAAATTTGTCATCAGAATATTCGGTTTTTGTAACGGGGAGGTGGCAATCTTAAAAAATATTGATTTTACCCTGGAACAACATTTTGACAGAGAAATTAAAAATTAATTCCTTTGTGGTATAAGGTAAGCTCATCCAGAGACACCCTGTATATTAACTCCAACCTTTTTCAAGATATACAATAGATACAGTTTTGGAACTAAATGATTTCAGGACTTGAGAAATAATAACGTTTGTTGTATTTTTTTAGCGGTTTGCATAAACCCATCGCTGCCTAAAGGTATACTATGTTCCTTCCAAGGACGTTGAACCAAAGAATGCCCCCCACGAGGAATCCAAGGGTGAGGAACTAGAATTTTTAAGGTAGGCAAAAATTTACTGAATATGTCCCGTGTTCCCGTATTTTACTTTGTTAATTCTTTTAACAAATCGGACGAGAAAAATTGGTCAACGATCAATATAAAACCTCTGGACGACGTTGAGACAATTAATAGATACAAGGTGGGGATAAAAATCATACTTTGCTTATCAGTAGTTTGAAAACAAGGGTGTCCCAGATAAGAAAGCACCCTACAGAGATGTGGTTAATCGTAGGACATACAGAATTAGACGAAAGTTGCGCATAGTGCGCTCTGCAAGGTCATATTTTTAAATTAAAAAAATTCCGCATATCTGCGAAGATATATGCTTTATGAACTCCACTTATACAGGGTGTTATGGAAATGACGTATTATATTTAAATCGGCAATTCCTGAGATGAAAACAAATTGAAGAAAAATGGCGCTTTAATTTAATATGCCATGTACATGACCTTATGTCAAACCAAAAATGACCACGTGGTGCCCCTGTTAGGAAGGTAAACAAAGCAACATATGTCAACAGTGTTGTCATATCTTCAGGGTAACTCTTTAGAAAGTCAATAGCCGTTTTGACAGATTGCAAGTTGTTTATTTTTCAGGGTACATTATTATAAACTTTTACGTTCAGTTCAGTTCGCTAGGAAACAATCTCTGATTTATAAACTTGAACTGACTCGAACGAATCGCCGCGGAGTTTTTAAATGGTCAGGTATGTTCTCATTTCTTCAATTCGAACGACACCCGTCAGATCTGGACAATTTAAAAGTTTATAAAATCTTTTCGGACTTATTTAACACCCACTTAATTTATAAAACAACACCAAGTACCTACCTAGGTAACTTGAACAAAAACAAACCGGCACAATAAAATCACATAACACATCTAAGTACCATTCAATCTGAATTAGTATTTTAAAGTGCTACTGTGTAGACAAAAATACGCCCTTATTGTCCGAGTGGTCTGGGAAATAATGTATTTAACATCTAAAAATTTTTAAAATAAATAACACGTTGGTTTTCTCGATCGATATCGGCCTGCTTCTTTAAACAGCTGATTGTGGACATCGGGCTAATATTTAAAAATACAGCGTTGCCACTTTCGATGTTTTATATGCGACTATCATAAATTACCGAATTTCCTTCTATAATATTACTTTCTGTATAATTATAGTCTCGGAAATGGCAACCGCGCTGGTTCTAGAGAGCGGCGATTTCTCGGAAAAAAAGTTTGACGACTGGTCCGAAGACGGACTAGACCATTATTTCAAAGGGTAGTTTCTGTCAATTGTTAACATAATTGTTTCATTTTATCTTTAGTAAAGGGTTAATGGCCCATAGAAATTAGCGTTTTTATTATTTCTATTGCGAAATGATTAAGTGCTCTTGTTCTATGTGTGTTATTGTAAAGTGTAATTATGCGTTAGTGTTGGAGTTTAGTGATAAGCTTATTATGCACTCCCACACTATCATCAGGACACGTGATGAGCATAAAGTTTTTCCCATAGAAAAAAGAACTGAAAGTGCCTGTGTCCTGTATTCCTTAATCGCGTCCTGGATTTACTTTCTAAGTAAGCTAAATATTTATTTTTATAAGAAACTAAAGTTTTACAGTTTTAAACATTTTGGCAACATTGTGCTTGAACATCTGTTGATTAATCAGCTGAGCAATGTAATATATTCATATATGAATGTGCCGAGGAGTTGTGTGTGGGTTTAGGGGTGAAGTACCCCACTTTTTAAACGTTCGATTAAAAAAAATATATATATGTAGCGCTTCTCTAGGACATCCCAGGAGTCACCCATTTAAATATAATACGTCATTTCCATAACACCCTGTATTTTAAATCTAACGAAGCAACGACTTTTACATCGTTCTCGGCTCCATCTTGCTGTGTATTTAGTATTTTTGGTTATCTATAGAAAATGTTGTACAAAAAAATATATGCTTTGTAGGCTTGAGGTGCTTAACTCAAAAAAACAAATGCTAGTTTCTCAAGAAAACACACCGACACTTTTTGCTAATTTATCGATACTGTCGAGTTCGAGTCGGTCTATTTGCCAGTGAGTCGTTTGATGTGATCCTCCAGCTCCCGCACTCGATTGTCGCTGTTCGCCAATTGTTTTTTGAGTCTTCTTATTTCTTCTGATTGCGATTGGTAGGCCAATCTCAGCTAAAAATAGAAAAAACCCCTAAAATAAAATACAGGGTCGTATAGAAAAGTACGTACATCATTTTCAGTCAAAATATTGTCCCCGATACTGTTTATCTCTTTCAGAAGCGGGACGTCCTTGTGGGGCACGTCAATACTAGCGGACCACCGCTGTTGGAGTTGCTGAAATTTGGTCGTCTGGTTCGTGGTGGTCTTTTTGCTTTTTTCGTCGACGTGTTCTTTCGATCTGTAATCTACGATAGATAAGTTAGATATTTCTCCCTCGCTGTTTAACTGTGAATGCTAAAAAAGGACGGAATCGTATCTGATCTCACCTGGCACCGTTTCCGTGGACAGAAATTGGAATTTTCTTTTGTTATTGTCGACAACCGATGGTTCCCTCTCTTTTAATTTGTACTTTCTCTGTTTTATTGCTTGGATGTCCAATGTGTGACTTTCCCCTTAAAAAAAGTATGTTATTAACCTTACTTTTTTGAATTTTTCATTTGACATATTATGTCACCTTGAAGGCCATTTGCAAAGCCCACGTTAATGTGAGAACATAAGAAATGCTTAAAGATTGTTCCACGAAAAATGGATATAACTTAACGACTGCAGTAAAGGTACCTGGGGCGATCCCATTATTTATGGCCGTTTGTTATTATTATGTGGAAAGGACCGGATTGTAATAATTATAATTAAATATAGGCACGTCAGGTAGGTTAGGTTGCTTAATTTATATTTAAATGTCTTTTTGTGGTAAAATTTGTTAGTTTTTATTTCTTGCTGGAAGAGTTTAGTTGTATTACCGATATTATTTTACCAAACGTATAAAAAAACAGTATGTGGCGTCCATGGAAAAACATTGATGGTGCTTCTTCTAGTGTTGCAGTGAAGACAATGCATTTATCTCTCGATGCTAGGGAAATTGTAAAAAGAGTACTTTATGCTAGTGCTGATTTGACAAAAGGCAAGTACTCATGGAATCCCGCCGTTTACAAAAATGGCGTCAAGAGTATACAACTTCTGTAAGGAAATCCCGTTCTGAAAACCGTCCTATAATTTACCTCGACGAGACTTGGTTTGACACGCATGAAACACCATCCAAAGGCTTGTCTCATTCTTCCGATAAGTGTAAAACAAAAGCTCCGTCAAATAAAGGAAAAAGAATAAGCATTTTACATGCTGGGTCAGAAAACGGTTGGGTTCCAAATGCCTTGTGGCTTTCTGCGAAAAACATTCAAGACTCTTGTGTGGACTACCATGAAGATACAACGGCCGAACTTTTTGAGGAATGGTTCAAGAATTGTCTTTTACCAAACATTCCTCAGAATAGCGTGATAGTAATGGACAATGCGAGCTATCACAGTCGCCAATTACATAAAAATTGGAGATTCAGAACTACATGGCGGCGAATGATATATATTTTGAAGAAAGTTATAAAAACAGTGATCTTTTAGATGATAGTCCCCCAGGTAGTTGGAAAAATTCAGTCCGTCACGTACTAACTGTAGAAAATTCGTATATTAGTCTGGATCGTATAATTAATCCAATTTTAATTAATTTTGATGAGGATAGCGATAGCAAAACAGCACTATCTATAGAATGACATTATAAATGTAAATAAATATGACTAGTAATATTTAAAAAAAAAGTTATTTCATTTGATTACATTAATATAATCATATCATTACTTGTTTTCCTTAGTCCGTCCCTTCATACTTCACTTGTTTATTGCCAAGCTCTTGTCGACACAATGGGACCGACCCAGGAAATCATTAAGTCGTATCCAAATTTCGTGAAACGTACTTTACCTGTTTTCATGGACATTAGTACAGGAGGGGCATTACTGCCTTTTATCCACTCCTGTGCCGTCAGGGCCGGTTTTGGGGCCACGGTATCCGGATAGAGGTCTTCGTGAAAGTGGTCACTCTTCCTAGGCACGACCATGCTGATCGGTTCGCACAGACCCTTCGAGGGGTGCAGCTTAAAGAATCGATAGATCTCGCATTGCGACGTTCGGAGGCCTCGTTTAGGCATCACTCCCATTCCTCTCTGAAATTAAATATGTACAACTGTCTGCAGAAATAATGTCGGTGGGGGCCGTGATTACTTACTTGAGGATTTCCGGAAATAACTTGACTGAGGTAGTGTATATAGGGTGGTTCCGCTGATATTTCGTAGAACCTTATGTTTCCGTCACCCTTTCCGGCTAGAAACACTATGTTAGTGTCGGAATCGAAGAAGGGGAACACTATACCGGAGGAACTGTCTATTGTATCGGCGAAAAGGGGTTTTGATAAGTTGTTTTCGTCCCAAACGGCATATCTAGAAAGTATTTTCATAAATTACATGGCTAAATGCATTTAGTATTCAGAAAAATTCAGTAGTCATGTTAATACCTTCTGTCAGAATGCCTTGAAAACCCAGTTGTCAATAATCGGCCGGTCGATCCGAGATAGACAACTTTGCTAGCTTTCGAGCCCTCATGGCAAATTCCTTCCTAAAAGAAAACGGTAATTTATGCAACTTGTGCTTAAAGGAATCGTTTTTTTTTTAATAACAATACTTACAGACTTGACCATACCGGTTCTGGGTTCGATCACTCTCAGTTTCTTGTCTTTGCACGTGGTGGCCAATAGACTTCCGTCTCTGTTTAACGACATTGAATGTATGGCGTCCCGGTGACAATCTATTACGTTGATGGCTTCTCCTTTCTCTATGTCCCATACGATAACCTACATAGAATGCATATGATAGAGGTGATTTGGTAAATAAGTTATCCAGATATAGAAAGAAAACAACACGAAATAATTACCTAATACTGACCATTCTATATACTCTATCTACTTTTTAATAAGTCGGGAGTGCCCCATGGGAGCATTTTTGGGCCCTTACTAAACTCCTGGACAAAATTAACGCAACATCATAAATTTGCCATATTTTTGATGCTTTTTTTTTTCTGAATTTATGATCCGATTTGAATGATTTTTTTTGCATTGTAGGTGGGTTCCTTGACAATGTCATAGTTTTCGCTGTTTATCATAAAAATGTAATTTTCGATTTATACTAGGTGTACTAAAAATGCTATGTTTTTTTCCGAAAATTCGCATCACCCTGTGGAGTATATTAGCAACCGAAACATATTGCATAAACGGTAGGTCCATCTTTTCCCAACATTTTCTTTTTTGGTTTACTTCATTATCTCTGTTATTAAAGGAGATACACCGTTTTATAGCGTAACATGTTTTGATAGACTTTAATATTCAACACATTCATTGTTAAATGTTTTCAAGTAGACTATGGGACTTTTTCTGACATTGCAAGCGATGTGTCAGCAGATGTTGTGTTTTAAAGTTACAAAGGTCAAATAAAATTCGCCATACTGATAAAAAATGTTCGGAAACTGCTTATTAAACATTCGTTTCATATGCCCAGTTGCCCGACGAGTATTTGAATCTTGAAATCTACTTGAAAACATTTAACAATGAATGTGTTGAATATATAAAAACATGTTACGCTATAAAACGGTGTATCTCCTTTAATAACAGAGATAATGAAGTAAACCAAAAAAGAAAATGTTGGGGAAAGATGGATCTACCGTTTAATGTCAACTGCAATATGCTTCGGTTGCTAATATACTCCACAGGGTGATACGAATTTTCGGAAAAAAACAGCATTTTTAGTAAACCCAGTATAAATCGAAAATTAAATTTTTATCATAAACAGCGAAAACTATGACATTGTCAAGGAACCAACCTACAATGCAAAAAAAACATTCAAATCGGATCATAAATTCTGAAAAAAAAATAGCATCAAAAATATGGGAAATTTATGATGTTGCGTTAATTTTGTCCAGGAGTTTATTTATAATATTTATTTTGATGCCTTTAATATACGATTTTTTTTCTATAGAATCACGCAAAGATAAAGTGAGTAAACATAAACAATACGAACGAGTAATTGTTATTAATTTGTTTAATGACCGGTTTATAACAGCGAGTATTAAAGTTCAAGTTCAATAAAACCATTAAAAAAAATATTTTCCCTTTTAAACGATCTTCGAGCTAAGATTGATCGCGCCCAAACAGGTGTAGAATTGCCGTGTTGCTTTCCATTAAGGTATTTTCACTTTTTTCTTACTTTTAATCGATAGATAGGTATGTTTCAAATCTATTCATATTGCTGTTGTTTCTTTTTTGCTTTTTATGCGACTGGAACCGCGTACGCTTCCGTGAAAAAAGGTGAAATATTGTTTCTATTATTTTATTTATGATGTTTAAGTAAAAGTAATAAAAAACAGCAGGCATATATCCGTGCCTTGCACTGTTGATACTGCACGAAAAAAAATAATCTCTTATTGCCGAGTTGCAAACTTGTTATACAGGGTGACAATTTAAAAACTTGGAATGGCCATATATTAGAAACGAAAAACTGAAGAAAAAAACGCAAAAAACAGTTCCTATAAAACGAAGGGGGAACAAAAACAAGCGTATTAGCCCACCCCTATCTGCAACCCCTTGGACAGGGTGAGATAAACCCTTAAAATCTTAAATAGAAAGGGGGTCGAGTGATACATCATTTTGAAGCTCTTGAAAAATGCTTTCCAATGGTACCATAGAAAGGTACATTTCAGGAAATTCTTCTCTGTTTATTAAGGAAAACAATAAATGAAAAGACAATTTTGAAATTTTTTATTATTAGTTAATTAAATGTTCAAAATGATTTCCGTTGTTTTGAAGACAATAATAAAGCCTACTTTCAAATTCTTCACGTACATTTGCAAAGGTTTCTCTGGATATAGCACGGCATTCCCGAACTATTCTATGCTGAAGTTGCTCTAGTGACCACAACCACAGATATTAGGTGACCCCACAAAAAGAAGTCAAGAGGTGTTAGGTCCGGGGATCTAGGTGGCCATTCAACAGGACATCATCCAACCACTGCCTAACGGGAACTACATAATGCGGAGGTGCTCCATCCTGTTGGAAATGTAGTAAGCATTCTTCTAAAGATAAATTTCCGAGTATGTCCCTCTGATTTTCTAATTCTCGCACTATTAGTGGTTCGATAGACCTCTGTAGCATTTCAGCATACCTGTCGCCATTTAAATTTCCTTGTATAAATATTGGGCCGATAATACCATCTCCCAATATACCAGCCCAAACTTTAATTTTCTGGGGGTACTGGGTATGCCCTTCTCTAAATACGTGGGGGTTCTCGTCATTCCAGTAACGACAGTTTTGCTTATTAATATGCCCATTTAAATAAAAGGTACACTCATCACTGAAGCAAATGTTTTTAACTAGTCGAGGTTCTGCCGTAATTCTATCTGTCATTATTTCACAAAACTGTATTCTTCTGTCAGGGTCGTCGTCACCAAGTTCTTGCAGTATGTGCAGTTTATAGGGATAAAACTTATGAATTTTAAGTACCTTTCTTTTGATTCACGAGATAATCCAGTTGCTACAGCTGCTTGACGAGTTGATAAAGTTGAATTCATTGCAAACTGCCCCAGAATTTCAATTTGCGCTGCTTCGTCGGCTAGTCTCCGTTGATTTCTCTTTATATTCGCGACAGAACCAGTTTCTTTAAATTTGGCTACTAGTTGGCGAACATACTCCGGGCTTACATTTTGACCTGGATGCCTTTCATTAAAATGTTGAGCTGTACCGAGGCTTAAACTGTTTAGAATTCTTAAGAGATATCTCTTAATATGCCAGGATATTGGTCGCAATCATTTTGAACATTTAATTAACTAATAATAAAAAATTTCAAAATTGTCTTTTCATTTATTGTTTTCCTTAATAAACAGAGAAGAATTTCGTGAAATGTACCTTTCTATGGTACCATTGGAAAGCATTTTTCAAGAGCTTCAAAATGATGTATCACTCGACCCCCTTTCTATTTAAGATTTTAAGGGTTTATCTCACCCTGTCCAAGGGGTTGCAGATAGGGGTGGGCTAATACGCTTGTTTTTGTTCCCCCTTCGTTTTATAGAAACTGTTTTTTGCGTTTTTTTCTTCAGTTTTTCGTTTCTAATATATGGCCATTTCAAGTTTTTAAATTGTCACCCTGTATAAAGGTCTCGCAAAATAGTTCGATAAGTTTTCTGGTGTATAGCTTGGTTATTGAAGTGTCCAGAATGCTACTACACAACTTCTATCTAGCAAATCTAGGGTATTTCCTCTTATAGATCTATTTTAATGGTTGTGGAATGAAGAACTTACCAAATGATCAAATCCAGCGCTGAAAAGCACATTCTCAGCGGTAGGGTGCCATTCGATATAAGCCACTCTGCGTTTGTGGCCTTGCAATTCTACCAACCAATCATTTAAATTGACCGATAGACCTTCATCGGGAATGTGCCATAACTTAATCTAAAAGTAACCAGGTAATTTTATATCCACGTTAAAAGAATAATTTTTTAAAGGCTACTTACCGTACAATCATCGGAACATGAGGCGATCACATTATCATTGAACGGGTTCCATTTAATGTCGAGAATAGGCCCCGCGTGACCTGTCACTCTGTTGGCGTTAAAATCGAGCCTTCCTGTCTAAAAAACAAAAAGATAGTTATGTCATATACAGGGTGTTATGGAAATGATTTATTATATTTAAATGGGTGACTCCTTGGGTATCCTAGAGAAGCGCCACATACAGGGCGTTATGGAAATGACGTATTATATTTGAACCGGCAATTCCTGAGATAATGACAAATTGAAGAAAAATAGCCATAAATGGCGCTTTCAATTCATTCAGCGGTAAAAGTGACCTGACGTCAAACCAGAAAAACACCTGTGTGACACTGCGATACATGTAAGCAATCAAGGAATTCTGGCCGATGTTGTCATATGTACACCTTAAACTCTTTAGACAAAATAAAATAATTTAAACACTTTTCCGTTCTGTAATACCTTTTGGACAATTAATTGAAGAATATTTACGACGGACTATGTTGTAAACAACCCGAGACAACATATGGAATAGTAATAGCCACGTACGTCACTAGGTCAAATGCCAATGACCTCTTGACGCCTTACATCGGCTGAGCGAAGTAGTTTCATATAGCGCCGCACGCTTGCGTCTGTTATTTGAAGACCAACCAGCGGCCGGATACGTTGTGCCTCGTCGATCACCAACACACTCTCAGCAATCCGTTCTGTTTTTTCGGTTTACGCGTGTATCTTGCCCGTCCATAAATAATCTTTGAATATTGTTTTTATTGACGCGTTTCTTCTGGACGTCAAATTTCTCGCGTGTAATAAAATCTAATAATCTGTAGTATAAACTGTATTATTGTATTTTCAACAGCTAACTATCGGTTCTGTTTCACTATTACTGTGTATACATAAAGTGTTTCCAGGAGTGTTCCAATGAAAAAGAAAAAAAACTGATTGTGTTTGTACCTGGATTTCCTCGCTCTTTAGGCATAAGGATTAATACAAGTAGGTAGAAAATAATTTATTTTTATAATTTTATATGGAATGTCAGTTTTACATTAAGTTTGGCAATATTGCCATTGGCTCTGGGTGAAATGTTGTACAGTAGCGCGGAGTGACCTGTGAGTAAGAGTGTTTATTACCCCACTTTTAAAACGGTCGATTTAAAAAAAATATGTAGCGCTTCTCTAGGACACCCAAGGAGTCACCCGTTTAAATATAATACATCATTTCCATAACACCGTGTGGTGGCATGTGTGTGTTACGTGCAATGTTGCCAAACTTAATGCAAAACTGAAATTCCATATAAAATTATAAAAATAAATTATTTTCTACCTACTTGTGTTTATATTTATACCAAAAGAGTGAGGAAATTCAGGCACAAACACAATCAGTTTTTTTTTTCATGGGAATACTCCTGGAAACACTTTATGCTCGAAACATCTGACAGCAACACAGAACACAATAATAGTGAAACAGAAGCGATAGTTAGTTTTTTGAAAATACACTCAGATTACACAAACACAGTAGGTATGTGTCTTAAAATAAAATTGCATTTTTTTTTAAACGTTTGACAGATAATCATTCCAATGGTCAATGACGTTTGACCTGTTTACTTTCCTGTGCTTGTGACGGATTTGAAACTTGAACTGATATTACTATTATTTGTTTTGCAAAACATTTTTCGCCGTCGGATTTCTGGAATCATATTTGTTCATAAATGATAGAATGAAAACTTGTTAAAACTATAATTTTTTTGTAAAGAGTTTGCCGTGCAGATATGACAACACCGGCCGAAATGCGCTGACGTCTTTTGACACTGCAGACCTCAATGTTTACATATTACGCCAGTGCCCCACATGTGCTTGTCTGATTTGATGATTATATAATGCGCTTAATATTTAAAAGCGTAATTTTTGGCTATTTTTCTTCAATTTATTTTCATCTCAGGATTTGCCGGTTTAAATATAATAAGTCATTTCCATAACACCCTGTATACATCGTCCTACGTCCATTTACACTTACACAATTAATAGGGACTACAATAAAGGCGCCGCCGCCGGCGACTTCCGTGACTACTGCCAAAAATTTCGGATTGACGGCACAAAATTGTGAGTCGTGTGCGTTTTTGGTTATTTGGATGTTTTCGTAACATTTGTCCCGTTTTGCGGGCTCGCCGTACACATGACGGAACTTTGAACTTCGTACGCCTTTAAACCATATCTGAAACGAGAAAAAATTTTAGTACTTTCGGAAAAAGTAATTTTTAAAAAATTATAAAAAATACGACTCTAATTTTCGGACAATGGATGGATATATCCCCTTCTTTCCCTGTACGAGCACAGATTCCCGTGGCTGAATTTGTAATTTCGGTTACGCGTCTTTTTTTCCGGTATTACCAAATAAACCAGATTGTAATCAATGAAATTACTATACCGTATCAAATACATCCAGTTAGTTTTTGAATATTATTCTCGTTTAACAATGGATTAAGCTTAAATAATATAAAGTTGGTCGAAAATGTGGAGAGTTCCGTTATATACAGAGTGACCTAAGGGTGCGATGAAAAAAAATAATAATCGTATTGACTACTTAAATGGTACGTTCGATTGCGCTGTTGACTTTTATTTAAAACACCCAAAAAATAATTTAAAGCTCGAACAATGACGAATATTTACTATGTTCCCAGTGCAATATCCACTTCGAACATCACTAGTTTAACCAGTGGCGATTCTTCCACAGGAGCACATGCGCACGTGCACCCCCAAAACATAAAAAATATTAATTTATAGTCATTGAATATTATTTATCGTATAATCCCTAATATTTTATCGTACCGTCAAACTAAAAAAGACCGACCCTCCGTAATATTTTATCATCCGTCAAACCAAACTGTATAGATCCGGCAACCGTGCCTCCGTCGCACGTGCGATTAAGTAGTGCAATTTCTCTGTAGTAACAGGTGGCGGGGGATAGCGGAGCTATCGCGATTTAACATGGAAAAGGCGCACAGTTATTTATTAAGTTAAAATGAATAGTTGACGGTGGACTATTTAAGAAATAACTTTAGCTCTTTGAGTTTGGAGCAAAAAATTGAAGTGAAGAATGCGGGAACACCTAAACCCGAAATTAACTTAACGCAGACCACAAAGGGTAAATCTAGAGACTTTATTAGAAAGTTTAAAAATGTAATATATGAAAAAAAATTTATAGAGGGTATTCCAAACTTAATGAGGCTATTATTGATTAATTTTCTACAATTAAGAACCGAAGAATGGACTTTATGTTCAAGCACTATTGTGTAGGGTCGATAAATGTTGTGTATTTCGATAAATGATACTCGATCTGATTTTAAACCATTTTATTTAAGGATTTAAGTAAACTAACACTGAAAATATGAAGAATGCCAACTTGTCAGTCTCGTGGCTCGATTCGTTCTCGTCATAAAACAGTTAACTATTGTTCTCGTCTTGGTTGCGCCTAATGACGTAGCCCGTAGATGGCGTAGTGGTATTAGACATCATTCGGTTTTCTTGATAGCTCGTAGATGGCTTTAGTAGTATTAGTAGTGGACTGTATATATATAATATATTGTTACGAGGGTTGCATGCGACGACGTTAAGATCCGACAGCTATACACACTAAGAAAACCTTTCTTATTTTCCAAAAGTTGTATTTCCTTGTGTAAAATAAAAAATAAATAAAAATATGTTTTACCTAACGCATTCTCTCTTATTACTTTTTTCTCTTTCTACATTTAAAACGCCTAGAAAGTAATTGTTTGGTCGTTACACAAAAATAAAAATAATTTCACCATACTTGTGAACCCCATCTATCATAGGTCAGGAGCCGCCACTGAGTTTGACCACCCTGTATATATAATATTATATTATTACGGTTGCTACGAAATAATATTCGTTACAGTCTCAAGTTGTCGAAATAAGTGAATGTTAAATACATATAGAATATTTGCCCGGAATGTGGCATAACGTACGAAATTTGAATGTATTATTGCAATATTTTAAAACTCATTAACGCTATGTTTAATTTGTGGTAAAGATTAGCACAATTATTATTGTACACTGGTGTCCCAGATGTGGTAATTCCCAGCAATAATAAATACACTTTTCGTCGTATGGATTTGTTCACATTTTTTTAAGCTTTGAAGTAAAATAGTTAGGCGACAAATAAATTAATATGGACGTCATTCCATAACAGCACAGTTTTGCCGCAAAGTTTTTTTTTCAAATAACTGTAGATTATTAAACAACAACGTAACACCGTTGTTTCTGTGTTAACAGAGGAACATTTTTTCGTTCCCCCTGTATCAGTTACTTCAATTCGCATGCACAGAACATACGAGCGCTTACACATTTGGAGTGTTGTTTTTTTTTTAATTAATAAAGATGATGTCATTGCGTTTACCGAGCAACCATTCCTTTATTTTATTACAGTTTATTGTCTTAGACTAATTGAATGTCGAGCGATGTTAGAACATACATGTCATATGAAATTATCAGGAGCGTCGTTAGAGCATGGGGGGGCATAGTAATTATAAATTTGAGTGCGTATATGAGATCTCAAACACCATTGAAACAAGGAAATATAAAAATTTGTCGTTTCCGTTTGTTCTATCATATTTCATTTCTGCCACCAGTCAGACGAGCAGTCGGTAGTGTCTAAATTCGCGACTGATTTACTGCGCATGTCTCTTTAACTTTTATTGTCGACTGCCTTTAAGGCCGTATTAGACTAGGCAATTTTTTCTCTTGCGCCGGCAATTATAATGGCACGTATTCATGCGCAGTAAACCGTTTTCGATCAGCTGGAGCATTGTCAACGGTCAGAACAGCAGTGGGTACTGTCGAAATCCCTAAAATATCCCCAGAATTAGAGATGTGCAAACCTGTTCGTTTTGACTACCAGTTAAAGCAGCTACTGCTATTTACAAATAGGAGGTGCAAAAAGTTGCTGAATTAGCAGTCCATAATTTTAATAATGAATGTAAACTGCTAATTTAAGTACCAGTGGGTTTAAATGACCATTACCTGTTCATATCTGGTTCGGCCAAATAATAAACAGTTAAAAATAACAGAATAATCCATGCCCCATTTCTGGTAATGAGAGACAGCTGATCGGGAATAGTGTACTGCGCATGAATCCGTGTCATTTTAATTGTCAGAAGAGTAGAATTTCTGACTGTAGTACGGAGAACGGTGTACTGCGCCTGAATCCTTGAATTATAATTGCCATTGCTGGCGCCATAAAAATTCCCGACTGTAATACGGCCTTTACGGAAAAGCGGTTAAAGACAGTGGCGGAGCTTCAAATTTGCCCCCCCCCCCCCCCTCCCCCCCCCCCCCCCCCCCTCCCGCAAAATTATTTATTAGGCCCTATAAAATGATTTATTTAGTTAAGCTAGAATAACGTAAATTGGTAAATTATAGATATAGATGTTACTCCATAAGAATTTAAATTCCTATGAGAGAAAAAAATTTAATGCTCTTTAGCAACTAAGGTTTATACTAAAAATTACATTTATAATAATATTATTCCATAAAAAGTGAACACATTATTCTTTTCTGAATAACTTTATTGTTTAAAATCAATTTTAAACCAAATTTCCAGGACATATTTACAAAAGTATAAGTTCTCGTAAAATTAATATCCTACAGGGCAGGTTGAAATTAGAAGCTACTTCAAACAGGTCGCAAAAATAGGTTCTTTCTTTCCTCAAATAATTTAGACTTACATGTTAAAAATTCTTATATTCTGAACAAAAAATATGTTAAGAGATTTTTTGATATTTCACTCGATTAACCATTTATAACTAATTTTCTGGCCAAAGTTAATAACTAAAAATCACAATGTTTAGTCATCAGTTAGCCACGGAAACAATTATTGTATAAAATGAAACATAGATGATATTTGAAAGAGAGAAATGTATTTCAGCTTAATAATAATTATCTACAAAAAAATTATTTGAAAAATTGTTCAATATGATCTCTGGTTTGTTCAATGCATTTCACTAAACGTATTTTCCCTAAATTGAACCATTGAACAACTTTTCAATTAATTTTGTTTGTAGATTAATATATTGCTAGTAAGTTATTCTTAAAATCTAAGGCGATTGACACATGTGTAGGAACTCCTTTTCTTGATGATATTATTAAATCATAATAAATTAGTGTTGCGTAAGAAAAAAACACTTTTGAAGTGGCGAGGGGCCTCGCATTGCGTTACGGGAGGCCACTTTGGGCCGTGGGCCCCCCACGTTGCGTGGTCTTGCTGCACAGTAGTTCCGCGCCTTGTTAAAGAACTGTATAAACTTTGGTTAAGCCCCCCTTCATAGTAACGCCCCTGGAAATAATTATGTTATGCTGCTGTTAAAACGTATCACGTCCTAGCGCGAAGATTTATTACCACTAGAGCATTCGTTGTTACGTCTGCCTTAATTTTGGAGTTTTGAATATGCATTAAAAAATTTTATTAACCTATTTAAATTTTTAATTATCTCCAGCACGGTTAAGTAATATATGGATAGCGGTTTATTAGAAATACAATAAAATTATTTAAATTACTTTACCGCCCATGGGCTACCGTTGGTTGGTTGTTTAAGGACCCTAGACGTGGGTACCTCCAGAGAATAATGCGGAATTATTTTACAGCCCGTGTTACGCATTATATTACCCAGAAGAATCGGTGTCGGTGACGTGGTCTGGTGACAATCGCCAATATCTAAGCGTAAATGAAGCCCACAGCGTTAAATGACGGTGAACATTATAGGTTTATTCAGTATACAGGGTGATTGATGGTGGATGGCCTATTAGACGTTTATGGAGAACTAGTCATCGGATCACTTTGAAAATTTGGGAGCTTATAGAAGCGGACATGATCTCTCTTTTAAATATATTTTTAGCCATGCAGTGTTGTCGCTTCTACTTGAAAGTATTAGCAACTTTGATAATTTAAACGGAACACCCTGTGTATTATTGTTGTTTTAGAATCCTTATTAATTTCTTAATAACTTTCCTTAATATTTTCCTATACCTATTTGTTATAGTTCTCGAGATAATAATTAATTTCACTTTTTTTTTTCGGAAAACGTGTCCTACAAAAAGTGATGATATTTTTAATCACTGACAAATTAAAGCACTGGAATTTGGTATGGAGTCAGGTTATATCCAGAGGTCTTTCCAAATATTAGTTATAATAGTACAGGGTGTTTCAAAATACAAATATTTTGATGGTTTGGAAAAATGGTAAATAGTACGTTTTTTTTAATGGTATAGCCTATATTTTATCTGTTGTCCTAAAAGCTATTGAAATTGTCTATCTTCCTATGTATAATGTTACTATACCTATCTCGAACAGTTTTTGACTTATGAGCATTTATTTAGCAAAATAAATTATTACAGATAACAATCACACTTTTTAGACCAATTTGGCAAGTTGACTATGGAAATTGTTTTGCAATGGTTGACATTTTGCAAAAAATATCTCATTACTTTTCAATAAATGTTCAATATGTTTTCCGAAAAAAAAAAAGTGAAATTAATTATTATCTCGAGAACTATAACAAATAGGTATAGGAAAATATTAAGGAAAGTTATTAAGAAATTAATAAGGATTCTAAAACAAAATTAATACACAGGGTGTTCCGTTTAAATTATCAAAACTGCTAATACTTTCAAGTAGAAGCGGCAACAGTGCATGGCTAAAAATATTTTTAAAAGAGAGATCATGTTCGCTTCTATAAGCTCCCAAATTTTCTAAGTGATTCGATGATTAGTTCTCCATAAACGTCTAATAAGCCATCCACCATTAATCACCCTGTATGTACCACACAGTACCGCTGAAAATTACTGTCCACGCAGGAATATAAGCTTTTTACATTACTTTCACGTATACAATGCGCCCCTCCCTACTCACCCTGTAGAATGAAATGCCGGAATGAATGAATGAATGTAAGAGAAGTAATTAAATGGTTTGCCGTTATTAACAGTCGAGCTGCGAAATGATTACTTGGTCAGCAAGAGTTTACAATTGGTCAATAGAAACAAACATGTCTAGAAGCAGTTTACTTCAGACGTCCCAGGGCACTGTCAATTTATGTAACTTTCTTGTGTTTTCTTTTGCCGAATACAGAAGGAAATCGGCTACAAAAGGTGTAGCGGGGGCGGGTTTTCACTTGTTTCCCCAGGTCACTGTCACGATTCAGAAATGTTTGCTGTCCATAAGTTGCTGACCAACTAGCCATTTTGGCTGACCGATTACATTTTTCTGTTCGCAAAAATAAGATACCCATAATGTAAATATAAATGTGTATATTATTTTTTTAAATTACAAAACCATTAGCAGCAAGAATAACGTACATATTATATCTATGGCTATTAAAAATCTTCCTTTTGTTATCTATGGGTAATCAATTTCATTATTTTAAATATGTTGACACTGGAATTTTTAGTCAGATAAGAAGTAGTGGGCACTCCTATAGACAAAACATACCCGTTTTATTATTTCTAAATAGAAAAACACTTCAGCTAAATAGTTTTGTGTAATTTGTTGATGTGATAATTAGAGTACGTCTAGCAATGTCTTATGGGCAAGTTAGAAAGAAATAGCAAGTAATTTTGTGTACTTAAGAAAGAATTGTTAAGCGAATTTCAGACGTGATTTCTGTCGAGTAGGAAAAAACACCACGCCGTCCCACTCGGACATAAGATACATACTGTTTTTTGCTTAAAATATTCCCTATAATCCTCTGAAAAGGGCATTTGGTCGCCGACACCTGGTAAAATACTCATGCACATCATTTTTATATACAAATATGTCGACTTATTTTTGCCGGCGCGTCACTATCTCAAAACCTCGATTTTACAGTAGCAGAAAAGTAACTTTCATCCGATCAAATGTAATAACGCGACTAAATATCCAACGGTAAAATTATTATGATTAAAACCAAGAAAATTATCATATCAGTATTGATAAGATTGATAACTGCACAATTTAATGAATCTTATGGCGTTGACATTAAAAACACCTTTAAAGCATAATGGGGTTCGTTCCTTACTTTACATTCTTTAAACCCATTCCAAAACAAAAGGCTAACTCTAAACAAAGCAGACAAGATCTAGAATAGTGTTGTGATCGCTCGAGCGAAAAAACGCTTGATTACTCGATTATTGAAATAACCGACGTCGCTCGATTATTAAAAAAAACCGCTCGAGTTATCTATTCAGGCGAAAACCGTCGCTCGTCACTTATTATCTTTCACTCGATACCCGAGCTTCGCTTGACGCCGAAGGAAATGCACCGCTGTAGTGTGATCGCGTTAAAAAACTGCGTATATTCAAACAGTTTTTCGCTCGATTGGAAATACTCTAGTTATAAATTCAGGCGAAAAACCTAAAAATATCGCCTGTCACTTGATACTCGATCTTCTTCGATTGGCGACGTTCGAGTTTGACGCTGAGCAGGTAACACGACATACGTCTTTCTTAAAGGCTCATAAACGAGAAAGTGCATATAAAAAAGTATGCCAAATCCCTTAGCGGAGTCATCGCGACATGGGTTTTGTAAAGTTTTGTTTTAACTGGCTAGCCAGCGGCGTAGTTTAGGTCTCCGATTGTAAATATTAAAAAATTAAAGGATATAATTTTAAAATTTTTATTTACTATAAACTCGAGAAATCTTCTCAAAAATAACATAATTATAGAAATTGTTAATGAAAAATAACAAAACGACAAAATGGTTTAACAAAATATATAGAAAAATTCGTTGGTAATCTTATAGTAAACATTTTTAAATCTAAACAGGAACTTTTTATTATTAAACTCGAGAAGACTTCTTAAAAATAACATACATTATAGAAAATGTTAATGGAAAATAAGAAAACGAGCAAAATAGTTAACAAAACATAGGTATCGACAAATTTTTTGGTAACCAAAAGTAAACATTCTTAAATTTAAACAGGAACTTTTAGGTAACTATAAACATGAATTTAAAAATCACCTATTTTCTTATTTTGCCAGTCGCGTAACTAAGCCTACATTTTTGAAGGGCACACAGTGGGCACCTGATAATTTAAAGTCGAAGAATTTGGCAAGCCATTTTAAATATCTACTTATTTTATGCTCGTAGATTGAGAAAGATGTGAAGAAAAATAACTCTCGGTAATACTTTTTGTTTTAAAAAAGCACAAGAATAAACCCGAACAATAAATACATATTTGGGTGGTTTTTTGCAGTTTTTTTTTTGTTTAGTATCGATACACGTGGTAAAAATTCATTCATTATTCACAAATAAACAAATTTCTTGAATTTTTTTGGTGGCTACTACAATTTTTTAGCTAAACCTGTGCCCACCCGTAGTTACGTGCCTGCTAAATACCCTGCCTGATCATATGTAAACGGCTAGGCTGCCGGTCGAGCAGTCGGTGACGTCATCGCTTGGTGAATTGGAATTTCAAGCGATTCACTCGATTATTAAAATCGCTCGAGTATCAAGTACTCGATTATTAAAATCATCGGCTTTTCCCAACACTAATCTAGAATACTTGTAGGTTAAGAAGTCAATTCTTAGATTTGACAGTTGAAGGCCTGGCATTTGTAGCCCTTCACAGAGAAAAACGAACCTTATATTTAAAATAGACTTGAAACTAAGGAATGTACCAACCTAAACGAAATTATCAACACTACGTTTTATTATAATACCTTTTTTGGAGAAATCATTTCCATCTACCCGAACGCACAAAATAAATTTTCTTCGCCTCTCGCTGTTGTATGCGATTATTTAATATACTAAAATAACCTTTACCACTATGCAGATCGGTAAAATATTAATGTTTTCATGTTTCCACTAAACGCTCCTAGTTAAGCTGCTAATTACGTTGCTATTAACATGTTTATATACAAGATGACCCTATGATAAAATAAAGTTTTGCATAAAAAATACTTTCCTAGTAAAATATGGTTTTTCGGACAAGTACGCGTTTACAAAACGGATTTTGTCACAGAAACAAATTTTTGAACACCCGGTATACGCCGACGAGCCATAGATGGTCCTCTATAATTCTTTATTTTTTAATTATTTATTTTTTTTTGCTGAGAACACCCTGTTTTTACTCGGAACAAGGTGCGATGAGAAAATTCAATATCAAAGTAATTTTTACGTTATTCTTGTACACACCCTTTAAACGGAATCATGAGGAGATTAGTTACGACTTTAATTGATGGAAAAAAAAAACTAGAAAAAATGCCGAACAAGATACAAAGTCTACTCAATCACACTCCACTACGGACCATGCTTAAGAAACACCCGGTATAATAAAACTGTTTTTGCAAATGCTATTTGATAACTACCATATGGCAAACAGTCTTGTGCATATTTATTTACCCATAAAGACGTGAAAAGAAAGCAAAAAATATGGTAATCAATTATTTTTTAATCTGTTTTCCTCGTCTACCGTTAAAACGGCAGATTTTTTTTTTAAAAGAGAAAGCGTTAGACGAGAAACGACTTTTTTAACGCAAAAGTATATAATTTAAATTTTCTCTATAAAGAAAATAATTTTATGTTATAAGTATGTATAAAGCAAGGTGCCGAGTCATTCTATTAAATTTCTTAGGCTAAACATGACGCCTGGCAACAGCGCCAGCGGATCAAAGTAACCGCCCAAGTTTTATTTATTTAGTCATAAGCTCTGTAAAGGCTGTTTTACATGCTCTAAGACTACCTGCAAGAGCACAGCCGATGGTTTATTGGTTTATGGGAATAACCATAACCGATTATTACCGCGGTTATCTCTTGGTTGGCCTTAAAGTTCACTAAAGTTATCCCTGTCTGACGCATGTAACAGAGGCAATGCCAAATTGCAAGAAACATTGCTGTGTCCCGGTTTTGCAATATTTTGCCTTGCAGAATGTACAACGGCCTTTAAAATGTTAACTAGGCTTTAGCAAATTAAATTGCAGACACAGACGATATTTTCATTAAAAGTTGGGACAAGAATGCAATATAGTCCGTTTTGTTGCAGTTGATAGCTCATATCGAGGGTTGAAGCCATAAAACAACCGTAAACCATAGGCGTTGCCAATAGTAATTACCTTATTTAATAAGAAAATTGGCCTCTGTCCATTGTTAAGTAGGATTAGGGTTAAAGTAGGTACAACAGGGGTAATTAATTTACCTATTTTTGCCTGCTTTAGGATGTTATTACGCCATTTGATGTGCGTTTGTCAAACTATGTATTTAGTTGTATTTAGATACTGCATTATCTCAAAGTTGAATTATTTCCTATACTTGTAACAATGGCTTCAAGTTTTTCGCCAACGTGTCTTCGTCAAATTAGCAAGGGTGCATATTCTCTCCGAGAAAAGACATTAATATTAAACGTGCATGATGCTCTAGTGTACCAGAAACCTGCAAGTGATGTTCGTAGCATCATTGCAGAGTGTGCCAATATGGTAGGAGTTGGAGAGGCTACTATATATAGGTTCTTGCGTGAAAGAAAATCTAAGAACCTCAGTGAGCCAAAACCACTCCCAGGAAAGAAACCGTTAGAAATTGACAATTTCATTAAAAATGGTATTAGAAGAAAAGTACATAGTTTTTATTTTGCCAAGGAAATACCAACTATAGACAAAATTTTACAAGCCATTAACTACGACGAGGACTTACCACAGCTATCACGAACGAAACTATGGAAAATACTTCATGATATGAACTTTCGATGGGAGAAGCAAAACAGAAAATCTTTTCTTATTGATAGAGCAGATATTATTTGCTGGAGACGTCAATACTTAAGGTCCATCCGAAAATACCGCAGCGAAGGCAAAAACATTTTCTATTTGGATGAAACTTGGCTGAACGAAGGGCACACCGTATCTAAAGTTTGGCATGATAAAAATGTCCTAAGTTCTCGACAAGCTGTCATGGAAGGCTGGTCAACAGGACTTAGACCACCATCTGGAAAGGGACGCAGACTTATTATAACTCATATAGGAAGTTCAAATGGCTTTTTGGATCAAGGATTATTACAATTCCAGTCGAATTCTACTAAAGACTATCATGAAGAAATGACTGCTGATGTTTTCGAGGAATATTTTAAGCAAATGATAGAATACATTCCCGCTAATTCTGTAATAGTGATGGATAATGCCAGCTATCACTCTAGGCTAAAAGAGAATCTTCCCACAACTTCATGGAAAAAGGCGGAAATCGTAAACTGGTTACAACGAAAGGAATTGAGTTACGATAATACCATGGTAAAAAAAGAACTTTTGGATATTGTTAGGCTACATAAATCACAGTATAAAAAGTATGTTATTGACGAGATGGCAAGAGATCGAGGTATTATAGTGCTCCGTTTACCACCTTACCATTGTGAGCTAAATCCTATCGAATTAATATGGGCTCAAGTAAAAGGATATGTTGCTAGAAATAACAAAACTTTTAAAATGCAAGAAGTGCGACACCTCTTGCTTCATTCTTTAGCAAATGTGTCATCAGAAAATTGGCAAAACGCCATAAAACATGCTATAGTAGAGGAACAAAAAATGTGGGAACTTGACAACGTAATTGACACAACTATGGAAATTGAGCCTTTAGTAATAAGCGTAGGACATGATGACTCTTCAGATTCTTCTGAGGACCATTTTATCGAGTTATAATTATTGAAATTGTCAATATTTTTTGATCTGTAAATAAATTAGTTTTCTTGTAAATAAATTCATAAAATCATAAAATCTATTACATTTAAATAAAATAATAAGCGGTTACATTAAAAACCCAACTCTCCGACCATGATGGGCCGTTTTAATCATTATCCTTTCATTTCATTTTATGGCTCTATTGTTACTTTATCTGTTACCCCGTGGAATAGGTCAAAATTTCTTCATCTTTATGCTAGATGTACGTAAAAAGACCATTTTATAGGTAAAATATTTTAGGCCACCGGGCCCTTGTTTTGAATCTTTAATGAGGGTATCGAGCTATCAACGGCAACGAAACAGACTTTAGTGCAGCTGTCACCTGATGACAATAACATTGAAAACTGAATAAAATCGAGGAAAAATTAAAAAACTAAAAGAACAAAATTAAAATAATAAAAATGTCCTTACCTGGTCGTTCGTCATTTTCCCGGAAAAGTGAAAATCAAAAAGAAAAGAAACTCATGCAAAAACTAAGCCATTCATGTGCGCTGAAATAAAGTAAAAGAAAATCGTTTAAATAATAATTATTGTAAATAAAAAAATAAATAAATTACAACAGAGTTTGGGTAGGTATACTTAAATTTACGTTTCATAACTAATTAGATACAAAATTTGACATATCATCAAAAAATGGGTCTATTCGCGACCTCAGTCGAAGGTGGGACACTATATCTTAAATATTTGTAACTTATGAGTTTTTCAAGTTAAGTTTACATTGATTTGCATTAATTTACAAATGTACATTGGCCTCCTGTCTTGTGGGGGGCATATCAAGACGCAAAGTATATACACTCTTTTGTAAAATGTACATTGAATGGCCCCCTATTAGAGGATGGGAGGAATAACCGTTTAGAAAGCATTTTTAACTGAAGTTGTCCTCTCAATGAAAAAGTGTTTAAATGAGGTAGGGAAATATTCTGATTACAAGAAAAATATAAGTAACTCACCCTTGTTACAGGCTTTGTACAGGACCTAATATCGATAGAAGATAGCTGCTTTTGTGGCGAAGTATCCTTATCAGAATCGCTGATCATTTCAGCAACAACACTGTGTACACAGTTAATAACCTCTATCACTGTACAAGATATTTTTAATCCGTTGACCTGAAGACGGATATAATGGGAAACGATCAAAACATAAAAAATGCCGCCCCGAATTAAAACACACTATACAAACTCGAGCTTCGTTTGTTTTGGATTGCGAATTTTGTTGATCGCCCCTTTTCCTTTTAACTTGGACGAGGTGGAAGGGGAACCGGGAAATAATGAAAGAGACGACGAGGTTTGGCACTAGAGGATCGAAAGTTAAGTATATTGATTTTTGCAACGGAGGTATAGGCAACCAGACGTACTCAGTCTAACTTTAGAGACCATAACGTCAAATTTTTGTTAATATTAGGGTCGCGTGGGGAGAAATATATTTTTAAGAACTAAAGAGTGACGAGTATATTATTGATTTGACATTACAAAAAATTGTCCTTCTTGATTGGTACCCTTAAAACGATATCAATTGGTACTTGAAAGGGCAATGACCCTAGAGCAAAACATCTCATCTACACTCTATCACTAACACCTCATTTTAATACAACATTCTGTCAAAATGCTACATCGCGATTCAAGTTTGTTCGCGATCGTAACTAACCATCCTTGTTGTGTACGTCTTAATAGAAATGGCTGTATCGCACTCTAGTTAACAAATAGTAGTAAGAGGAATACTACTAATATCGGGAACAAAAAACTAAAAATCCGATATTTAGTTTTGCTGACGATAGCATACTTATCTCATCTTTCTCTTTGAATGCACAAACATCGGCTGCCGACGCACATCTTCGCAGACAGCATGAAGTATCACGCCTCAACAAAGACCTGGAAGAAATTCTGGCTTGGGGTGACAGTAACCAAGTCGAATTTAACGCTAAAAAAACCCAGGCAGCAGTTTTCTCTAAAAAGATTAACATTACGGACCCGGATATAGTCATGGCCGGACACGCAATCCCACTGGCTTCATCTATTAATTTGCTGGGTGTCAATCTGGGAGGAAATATGTCTCATAGGCATAACCACGTTGTGGCAATCGCCAAGATAGCTTGGGGTACTCTTCCGAACCAGGAAGTTGTACACACCTCAACAACTTTTGACACTATACAAAGCCCAGATTCGACCATCACTAGAGTACTGCTCTCATGTCTGGAGCTCCGCACCCAAACATACTCTTCGGCTACTGGATTCCATCGAAAGGAGGGCTATTCGTCTGATCGGAGATCACGAGCTGACGAAGAACCTCGACAGCCTAGAACATTGAAGACAGGTTGGGGATTTGACTCTCTTTTACAGATATTTTCATGGAAGGTGCTCGGCTGACCTTGCCCTCTTAATTCCGCCCAGAGCGACGAAGAGCAGAAATACACGACGAACCACTGCCGCCCATTCATATGTGGTTAAGCTTAGTACTCCTTGAACTTCATTATTTAAGAATTGTTTCATCTGGAGGACTTCATCCTTGTGGAACGACCGTCCCGAGGTCGTTTTTCCCAACGAATATAACCTCTAACGATTCAAAACCAACGTGAATCGCTTTTTGCGCACACGCACCACTCCCACAGTGCCCTAAAGAATTTTTCCTTAAATGCCTGGTTGCCTACTTCTTCATCGACTGAAATCGTATTGGGGTAGATCCCTAGCTTGGTCCCCCTTTATGCGATCGTGACTAACCATCCTTGTTGTGTACGTCCTAATAGAAATAGGTCGTAGCACTCTACTCAGTTAACAAATAGTAGTAAAAGGAATACGTCTAATCCGAAACAAAGTCAGAATTGCCTGGTTGCCTACTTCTTCATCGAGTAAAATCGTATTGGGTCCCCCTTTAGGCGATTTTAATAATTTATTTATAAACATTTTTTTTATTTCAAACACTCTGTATCGTTCATTTGTTGCGTTGTGAACAAAATAAAACACTTAAAAAATAATTTTAATAGATTTAATGATGCATTCGTCCAAGCGTACAAAAATATAACACGTTTACACTGAGTGATTTAAATATTTATACAATTTTAAAATTCACAACGATAAAAAATACAAAATAATTTTCTTACCTCGGGACGCAGATAATAAAAATAATCTCGAAACTGTTACTTTTGAGAACTTAATTAATATCGACGCCCCAATCTAGTAGAAAATTACATATATTTACCATTTAACTGTCTTTTCTATTAAGTGAAAAAATGACGGGGATTGCTGAAAATAACTAGATCTGTATCAAAAATAATAGATATGGAACTTTTGTATATTGCACATGTTGTTATATACTAATTCTGATACGGAAAGTCCTCAATTTATCGTCGCGTCCAAGATAACAATGCCTCTTAGTCTACGGGGATCTCTGTAACGAAATAAACTGCTGGCCATTTGCTTTCGAGCAAGAAAAATTTCGCCTAAATTTAAAAATTAATATTTTCTGAACCAGATATGACATCGATCTCCGGTTTTTAATTGTTGATTGATTTATCCCTTAGGAAACAATTGCCAAAGTTGGATTGTCCTAAACTGTCAGAAAATTTTATATACAGGGTGTTAAAGAGGACGATGATTTTTGCTCCAATTTCAATAGCATGTAACTTTCACAATAATATTTTTAAATTTTATCACTGTACGTCAATTGAATCACTGGTTCATAGCAAAGAAAGTAATCTGTCAAATTTTTGATATCTGCTATATTTTAAGAGATACCGATTTTTTTGAAAAACTTTGCTTTTTTTCAACTTTTTGTTAGCTAGATCCTACTGTGCGTTGTATCGTGCAAACTTTGCAAGTGATTATTATACCTTATGAAAAGCTTGTTTATGTTCAGTAACAACAATTGTACCTAAATGATGTGATGTGCAGTGGCGTACTTATAATCACTTATATGTCTATGTTTTATGAGTATCTCACAATTTTTTTGTATTGGAAAGTACTCGCCCCTAGATTAGGCAAGTTTTTCCTTATTTTTTAGTTTTTCATATCGCGCTACAGGTATATTATAGTGTCTACAAAACTTTAAAAAGATATTTTTTTTATTTAATTGTTTGAAAAAATTTATTTATTAATTTCTAACTTTCTAACACGACGCTACCACACAGGGCAAACAACGTTCAGGAATTTTTGAGGGAAAGAAACGTTCAGCAGTTAAACCTGCCGTCAAAATCTCCTGATTTAAACGTAATAGAGCATGTGTGGTCTCGCCTGAAATTATTAGTGCGATCCAGAGAAAATCCGCCTCAAACTTTGGAGGAACTGGCAGTGGCCATTGAAGAAGAGTGGCAAAATATACCTAGGGCATTTATCAACCTGTTAGTCCTCAGTATGCCAAGAGGTCGTTAATGTATGAGGAGGGCCTACAAGGTATTAATCCCATCATAATCAAACTAGCGTTATTTAATATTAAAGTGCCTTTCAATGTAAGTTTAATTTTAGGAATAGTGTCGTGTTAGAAATTAATAAATAAATTTTTTCAAACAATTAAATAAAATAATTATCTTTTTTAAAATTTTGTAGACACTGTATAATATACCTGTAGCGCGATATGAAAAACTAAAAAATAAGGAAAAACTTGCCTAATCTAGGGGCGAGTACTTTCCAATACAAAAAATTGTGGGATACTCATAAAGCATAGACATATAAGTGATAATAAGCACGCCACTGCACATCACAACATTTAGGTACAATTGTTGTTACTGAACATAAACAAGCTTTTCATAAGGTATAATAATCACTTGCAAAGTTTGCACGATTCAACGCACAGTGGGATCTAGCTAACAAAAAGTTGAAAAAAGCAAAGTTTTCCAAAAAAATCGGTATCTCTTAAAATATAGCAGATATCAAAAATTTGACAGATTACTTTCTTTGCTATGAACCAGTGATTCAATTGACGTACAGTGATAAAATTTAACAATATTATTGTGAAAGTTACATGCTATTGGAATTGGAGCAAAAATCATCGGCCTCTTTAACACCCTGTATATAAAATTTTCTGACAGTTTAAGACAATCCAACTTTGGCAATTGTTTCCTAAGGGACAAATCTATCAACCATTAAAAACCGGAGATCGATGTCATATCTGGTTCAGAAAATATTAACTTTTAAATTTAGGCGAAATTTTTCTTGCTCGAAAGCAAATGGCCAACAGTTTAGTAATATTCGGAATTTTTTTGTCCACCTTTTGGAGGCAACGAGATCTCTGTAGAGTCCATTCTTATCTGGGGCCGTACGAAAATTCTTTAAAAAACCAGAAATTAAATTTATGCAATTTTTTTATCATCGTCCGATAAAAAGTTTTAAAAAAAATCAATCGAGGACTTTCTGTATATAATAAGCACCAAAATAAACTATGGTAAGTCGACAAAATTCAGCATAAATATTATCCCTTTTGCGGAGCAACTTGGAACCGAAAAAATAAACTAAAATTAAAATAATTACGACGTACGTGAAGTAGAACCCCGTAAAGGCGAAGTAAGGTCCCTATTAAAATCACTATATTTTCGTAAAATAATATCATAAAAATCCTTGAGTTTGTTAGGAATACGTTAAAACTATACTTTACCTATTGTCACATATGTTATAATAATTGTTTTTAAAAGCATTTCCCGTTACTTCACCTCACGGGGCCATTCCCGGTTATAAGACGTGTGTCTGTGGCTATAAAAAAGGTATAGCAGCAGCCTCAACGTATCAGACTTATCGGTAAACCAGTGACGTAGCTGATGGGGCTAGGCGACGAATCAATTTTTGAATATACCAAAAAAAATCGGGTTTTAAACCCGTTGCAAAATTAAACCGCCCACCCCCCCTCATAATAAGGCTACGCCACTGCGGTAAAAATAGAGTTTTTTGAAATTAATAAAATTGTCATTTTATTTAGGCAGATCTTTGAATATTTCGAAGTTTGGGGGCATTTTTGGAAACGCCCTCGTCAACTGTTAATATTTAACGTCTAACACCTGAAGATTCTAAAATTATTCGACACGAAACGTTTACTAAACAAGCATTTTCCAAGTAATTTTCTAAAACCTTATACAGAACGAAATATCTTAAATTCTAAAACAACTATGATGCCCTGAGACACAAATACATATAAAGAACTAAAAAATAAGTCCTAAAAATTTCTTAGTTTAAAAAAAAATTAATAATATTAGGACAAATAATTATACTATTAACTAAAAAAATCATTACATATTAATGAGGTAGATGTTTGTCTTAAGACTATTGTAAGTAATTTTCGAAATCCGAGGTGCCAACATTAAAAATACGAAATTTAGTTAATATCTTTTGGTTTACATGTAGTCGCAAATTCTTCTTAAAAAATCGATTTGTTTAAAGTTAAAGTTCGTTTAGAGTCGGGACATTTTAAAATAAGCGATAAAAAGATCAAATGTGGTTTCCCTCCGTTTGAGGGCGTCAATGTGAAAATATTTCCACCCTAAATATCTCGTTTGCAGTAAATAATATTGAAAATCGGACAGACGCACACAAGCGAATTTCAGGTAAAAGCTGGTCAAAATAGATAAAACCAAAGTTATAATTATGTCGTAAAATCATTAGCACTTAATTAATAAACAACCAGGGTGTCATAAATCACCCCTGTTATATTTATATTATGGCCAACCTTAAAATTATTTCAGTTCCTAGTGTGGTGTGTCAATTAAATTAGAGTGGTTGAAAAAAATCAGTGTATTTAGTTCTGTTTTTGTAAAAATTTTGAAAAACCGTCATGGAGCCTATTGCTGGTGGTAAGTACAATCCTATAAATTTTTCAAATTAAAAATATTTACACTAGTACTTTTGATTTCATACATTTTGTTAAAATAAATGAAACGATTTTTAAAAAAAATTTGTATCAGGCAAATTGTAAAAAAGGGCGCGTTGGAATGCGACCAAACCATTTGTTTACTATTGTTTGAAGGGTCCTGAATAAGGTCCAACTGAGAGTTGCTGCGACAATTTGCGACCTTGCCGAAAATTAAATTTAAAAAAAATTTGTTAGGTACATTTTTACAAATATTTGATTAAGACATCGAACCAATTTTGAATAACTTTATTATTACTAAACCGATTCCGATAAAACGTACATAGTTTCATGGAGAATTAAACATACTTTTAAACAGGCAAAAAAAAATTCCGGTATTTTTCAAAATGGTGGCTATTTTTTCCGAGTATATAAATTTTTACAAAAAATCATACGATTTGTCAATTTTTTGTTGTTCTTGCAGGATCCACAGCAAAAAGTATCTTTCACAAGGATTCAGCTCGTGGAATGGTTAAGAGACTGTCTATCCAAACGCTCGAGGGTGCTGGGGGGAGATTTAAAAAACATAAAATAAATGTTTCTCCAATGATAATATCGTAAAAATAAACCACCTTTGTTTACCAAGATAATCTTTTTGGCCACGATTCCGTCGAAATTCGCCTGTGTAAGACGGCGAAAACAAAGGCGCGTGAAACCCACCACTTTTAAGTATAACAATAATATGACATACATTGACCCACAAGCGCTGTTGCAAGATGTCTCTTCGTTTCAATAATTCCGATTAAATTAAATGTAAAATAATAATGTCGACACCCCGTATTTAGCGAGTTATTTTCGTTTACGACAGTATTATGTAGTTATTACTTTGGGTAGGTACAGAGGTTATATTAAAAAATAAATTAACGGAAGTGTTATAGGTAACTCAAGAAGACATTTTGTTATTAGAAATATAATAATTGATCTATTGAACATTTGAGGTGGTGTAGAAATGAAAGTTTACAATTTTTACTGGGAGGATAGCAAAAATTTCAGGTATGTGTGTGTGTGTGTGTTTTCGTATCACTTTGAACCAGATATACAGGGTACCACGACATCCATTGGAAATAGAGGATTATGATTGTACTATAATATACAGGGTGTCCGGGAACATGTGGGAAATCTCCCGGATATGAAGAAAACACGTGAAAAGAATACTATAGGTTCATATAAACTTCTTTCGTATCGGCCTCCTCTTCGGAGATATGGGCTCCCAAAGAGCACCAATGGAATCAAGTTTTTTACACATAATTATTGAACCACCTGGTATATTTCAATTATTTTTTAATATGATGTATACCAGGTAAGACGCGTCAAATTACTACCCAAGAAACTGTTGTGAATTACTCACAGCTGCAGGGACGGACTAGCTGTAACACTCATGGGCCCATTTTTTTTACGCCCTGTATGATGAGAACTTTGGACAATGTTTTTTACATAGCTTTAACTATTGGCTAAAAATTAAGTATTCTCCATTCATGTCGCTAATCCTAACCGTTTTCGAGAAAACAGTTTCTTGGGTAGTAATTTGACGGGTCTTACCTGGTATACATCATATTAAAAAATAATTGAAATATACCAGGTGATTCAATAATTATGTGTAAAAAACTTGATTCCATTGGTGCTCTTTGGGAAACCATATCTCCAAAGAGGAGGCCGATACGAAAGAAGTTTATATGAACCTATAGTATTCTTTTCACGTGTTTTCTTCATATCCGGGAGATTTCCCACATGTTCCCGGACACCCTGTATATATAAATTACCTACAAAAAGACTCCCAGACAGTAAATTCCGGACAAAGATAATGTTGGTCAGGGTAACCTGTAACTTTTATAATGGTTTTCCGATATTGGTGAAATTTTGAACAAAAACGTAGACTTGGGTCTCGGAATGTGAATTTTAGTTTTCAAAAATTGCTCATGTCTTAATCATTGTACGGGCAGAAACAAAAGTTTCTGTTCACCCTTAGTTTCTTGCCGCCCTGTGGACAAATTGAGCGGTGGCATTTAGCTTCGCTATGTTTCGTTTTGAAGTGGGACCTTTCCTTAACACAATGTTTTTTTAGCTCGTGTCATTATCAGCTTTTTAAAAGAAGATACAACTTTTTCAATTTTAGGGAAGCGTATTTAAATATAGGACGTAATCTTTTATCCGCCGGTATTATCGCGGTACCCTGTAGATGAGAACCCTCAGCGACTAATGTATACGGGCAAAAACTTAAGCTTCAAACAAATAAACCCGCAAAATTCCAATCGAATTTCGGAGATTTGCGGAAACCCAAATTTTCTCTAATGGGAATATAAAAATCTAAACAAAAAATAAGTTAACAACGTACATGATAAGTAATAAATAAATTTTCAACCAATGAAAAAAATATAACATTAATATATTAAGGTAAAAACACTATTGCTTTAAAAATTTTCATTTGTACATGCGTTTTCTATAACGGAATGTTATCAATTAATGGTTGATTAATAAAAAAAGGGATTAACAAGAGAATACTGTTTCGGGGTCATTGCGCGACGATTTGAAAATACTGTTCATAAATATCGAAAATCATTCAAGGAAATAAAAAAAAAACACTCGAAGACGTTTCATTTAAACCCCTTCCAAAAGTACTGACATCAGCCTCTTGGGCTATACAGGGTGTTCCTTAATGACGTGCTAATATTTCAGGGTGTGATTCCTTAGGTCATTTTATGAAGAAAAGTTCATATGAACATATTATGTCCGCAACGGTTTGAATTTTCTGCTAAATTTTTATTTTTTAAATGGTTATTTTTTAATATCTCCGAAAGTACTTTAGATATTATTTTCAATTTTGGTATGTGTTAATAGGATGTAGAACCACAAATTTTAGTTAGAAAAGTTATTCAATTGTTCCACCAGTGGCGTCCCTGCAAACATGTCCTCTAATATTTTTTGCAAAAAAGATGGTACGCCGCTGACACTTTTCCATGTGGATATTTTTTCTGATTAGCCTGATCAATTCTACATAAAAACGGCCTCTTCAATTTTTCTCGTCAGACGCAGCGTTCTTGATTAAAACCACTAAATTCATATTAAAACTTATTATTATTAACATTGATAAAATAATTAATGATGAATTTTGTTTTATAAAAATTGTTGGATTAAGCAATTCGATGCGAAGACGGGCGGAAGCAAGTGAAAATAGCTAATTCCAAGAATTTTTATAAATCAAAATTTATCATTAATTATTTTATCAATGTTAATAATAATGAGTTTCAATATGAATTTAGTGGTTTTAATCAAGAACGGTGCGTCTTGCGAGAAAAACTCAAGAGACCATTTTCATGTAGAATTGACCAGGCTAATCAGAAAAATATCCACATGGAAAAATTGTAAAAAATATCAGAGAACATGTTTGCAGGGACGCCACTGGTGGAACAATTGAATAACTTTTCTCACTAAAATTTGTGGTTCTACATCCTATTAACACATACCAAAATTGAAAATAATATCTAAAGTATTTTCGGAGATATTAAAAAATAACCATTTAAAAAATAAAAATTCAACACCCTGTAGCCAAAAATTTAAGCCGTTGCGGACATATGTTCATATGAACTTTTCTTCATAAAATGACCTAAGGAATAACACCCTGAAATATTAGCACGTCATTAAGGAACACCCTGTATATTCAGCCGGTATACAATGTCATCCCAAACATTCCAAAAAATGCTGGCCTAACATTCCTCTGTGACATCTGACCGATTTATTGGGAACAAATTTAAAACAAAGTAATTGTTGGGGGGCTCGACTGTTGCCAAAGTCTTTTTCTTATCCCTGAAATTAGGATTTTTACACCGTAAGTAAAAAACTCAAAACAGTCGCAAAATGACCCCTGCAAAATACACGAGGAGGAGATTAAACACCGAGGGAAATAAGAGGTAACTCAAAAAAGCGGCCTTATAATACTCTATAATTTTTTGTTCACAAGGAATGTATTTGTGAGGTAAATGATATTAAACCCTGAAAATTATTAAGTTTAAATGAAAGAAAAATATACATTATATTTATATAAAACTGTCTAAACTGTTCAACGGTTGAAATAGACCACCCGGAAATATTTTTTGGTTCCGTACGCTTTTTATTTGAATCGTATCGGTTCCCAAGTAGCATTTTTAGACACCTTATAGTCAAATGTATCGCAACTATCGTTTCTTTTTCCGATCAAAATTGTTAACTGTTGGCAACAAAAATGGAAATATTTTCGAAACGTATACATTTTAAATGGGACATTTACACGTGTTTCCAAGTGGTTGGTACTAGCTGTGACTTTCGCTGTTTCGATGCACAATCGAAACTTTTAGCGAAAATGTTTTGAAACTGTTCGAAAATATTTCTAAACTGTTACTTCTGTTTATTAAAAAAAATGACAGTATAAAGGGACGGCGCTATGTTAAACCATGCGCATGGTTATGTTATTATTGTTTGCATAGGGAGATTTAAATTGTTATTTTTCTGTTATAAAGAGCTTATTGTACTGTATTTATCAACATAGAGTATACCCACCCTATAGCTTGGAATATTTTTTTAATATAGATTGGAAATATGCAAAAATAATTGTGTTTCGTACCCGATTGTAACCATTTTTGCAGATTTCGAATCTATAATGAAAAATATTTCAAGCTATATGGTGGTCGGCATACTTTATGTTGATAAATACAGTACAGTAAGCTTTTTTTTACAGAAAAATAACAATTTAAATCTCGCTAAACAATAACATAACCTCAAACTTGTTCAGATGGCGATTAAAAATCTACCTAAAACACTTACCTCAATCTGTGGTTGAAAATGGATCAATAATAATACCTAAAATATAAATAATATCAAGAAGTTGCTTATTTATCGCTAATAAACGTACACCGATGCTATAAAAAATCTCTTATGGGAAATTCAATGCAATCTTGTGTCTTACCAAAACTTTATAATTTTAACGAAACAAAATCGTTTTTAAGTGTTTCTCGTAACTGGATTCGAAAATGTGTCGCAAAAGTTTCGCAACACATGTGTCTCGATACAACTTTAAAATGTTAATCGAAAATGCTTCGAAACGGTTTTCAGCGTAAAGAATTTGTGTCTAAAAATGCTACTTGGGTCAGATAAGACTGCTGTAATTGTTATTGAATTTTTTCCACTTATTTAAAAAATATTCTGGACAAGACCATTTCAGCTGTGGATCAGTTTATTTATATTAAGAGTAACTTTGTTTGAGAATTATTAACAAATACGATTTTACTATCGGCTATATATACAACGTGTTTACTTATTACTTGAGCATTTGTTTCTTACATATTTATTTTTTAAATGATAGAAAACCGGAACTAGTGAACGTGTTTTCATTTAAAACGAATTTGTGAACATAGCGTCGAGAAAAGGGCGTCGAAAATGCCAAATTAGGAACTATACAGTCTGTCCAAATAAGGAAGTGCGTATCTAAAACCAAGAACCGAGGAGGACAAATTGATTTTGACTTCACCAATAAAATTTATAGTGATCGGCAAATGAAATTTTCCATTTTTGGAAACTTCCATATCAGGAGAAAATAAACTCGGCTTAGGAAACTTTTCCTCCAAACTATTATTCATACAAATGAACATACTGTATATTTCCGCCTCCAAGTTTTATCGACAGCGCGTTTGCGGAAAATTTATGACATATTTACACATACAAACTAAATCGTTGTCCTGTATTTTTTTCTTTTGTTTTTTGCACACGTTCGACACAAGGCGCACCCGCGCACCCTTTGGATGTCGAGGGTGGGCCTTTGTTTTATTTGGTGAATTAATGTAGGAATTGTAAATTTGAATGTGAGTATAAGGGTTCGTAATCGCAAAATTAAGACAAGAAAACATGGTTTATGGGGATTTTTTCAACGAGCCATTAAAGATTTTTGAGTCAGTGACAACGGTAAACCTTCTTTGGATAGAGTAAAGCGGTTTAATTTAACGAATTGTGGTTCGGTAATTACGTCAACGAACAACCAACACTGTAGTTTCTAATAGAGCTTATAGCCATTTTAACACTTAACACAACGATTTGCCAACTAACAAGGATTCTTCTTGCTTTGTTTCCGTAACGTCTACGGCTTGAAAAAGAATCGGTCTTATATACAGGGTGTACGCTACGTATAGGGCGACATTTCGCCAGCGTGCAGGGGAGGTCGAAAAAATACTAGCAGTTTCTATAATCATTTTTCCTAACAAAAATAGCGGGCCCCCCGAGACGGAGAAGAGGAAGATTTACATTTTCGATTATAATTTTTAATCAACCCTGTATATATTTTTTAAATACTTTCGGCATTTCTCTTTAAAGAATGTGTTGTTCGTTTGTTTATGAATATATCCGATTCAAAGAAGAAAACTAATTTCAAGGCGCTCCAGACGAACTAATTAATAAAGCCAATGAAGCAACACAAAATTTATTGCCTGAAAAATTGAAAGAAGGACGTTATTACGTTCATTAAATTGCATAGTACTAAAAGCAAGTGAGGAGCTTCAGCGAACGGGTATTGTTGTATTTTCAAGAAAGTCGGTTATACAACAATATACAGGGTGTTCCTAAATGACGTGCTAATATTTCAGGGTGTGATTCCTTAGGTCATTTTATAAAGAAAAGTTCATATGAACATATGTCCGCAACGGCTTAAATTTTTTGCTACAGGATGTTGAATTTTTATTTTTTAAATGGTTATTTTTTAATATCTCCGAAAGTACTTTAAATAATATTTTCAATTTTGGTATGTGTTAATAGGATCTAGAACCACAAATGTTAGTGAGAAAAGTTATTCAATTGTTCCACCAGTGGCGTCCCTGCAAACATGTCCTCTGATATTTTTTACAAAAAAGATGGTACGCCACTGACATTTTTCCATGTGGATATTTTTTCTGATTAGCCTGGTCAATTCTACATGAAAACGGTCTCTTGAGGTTTTTCTCGTCAGGCGCACCGTTCTTGATTAAAACCACTAAATTCATATTGAAACTCATTATTATTAACATTGACAAAACAATTAATGATAAATTTTGTTTTATAAAAATTGTTGGAAATGGCCATATTTACTTAAAAGGCATGTTTCCGCCCGTCTTCGCATCGAATTGCCCACTCCAACAATTTTTATAAAACAAAATTTACCATTAATTATTTTATCAATGTTAATAATAATGAGTTTCAATATGAATTTAGTGGTTTTAATCAAGAACGGAGCGTCTGACGAGAAAAACTCAAGAGCCCGTTTTCATGCAGAATTGACCAGGCTAAAAAGAAAAAATATCCACACGTAAAAATGTCAGTGGCGTACCATCTTTTTTGTAAAAAATATCAGAGGACAGGTTTGCAGGGACGCCACTGGTGGAACAATTGAATAACTTTTCTAACTAAAATTTGTGGTTCTATATCCTATTAATACATACCAAAATTGAAAATAATATCTAAAGTACTTTCGGAGATATTAAATAATAAAAATTCAACCCCCTGTAGCAAAAAATTAAGGCCGTCGCGGACATATGTTCATATGAACCTTTCTATATAAAAATGACCTAAGGAATCACACCCTGAAATATTAGCACGTCATTAAGGAACACCCTGTATAGTTTTTAATTTCGGATACGATCGTAGAAAAAATGTTGTATCAAACTTAATGCATAAAATTACTTTTTTGCACATTTTTTTTTTCACAAAAGTAACTATTTTAGTTTTCCAAAATTGACACGTCCTATAAAAATGTCAGGTGCATCTTTGATGACCGATTATTAGGACGTTAGGAAAAATGATTATATGAACTATCAGTATTATTTTGACCAGCCCCTGTAATTTATTTATACCACCATATTTTTTTAGTTATCCCATTGCAAATCTTTTTTTCATCCGCGAACGTTTATCGGAAAAACAATTCAAAAACTACCCGAATTTCCACCTAAAACATTTTTGTAAACAACTATATATCATTCTCTCTCGCTTTCACACACTTAAATTAATTTTATCTGTACAGGTAATCTTACTACAACGTTATATATGTTATGTAGGTCAGGTACGTATTTCTCTTTAAAATTTCAAATTATTGAAAATGAAATAAATCATTCCGTTTTTTTTTTGTCGGTTTGTCGCTTGAATTCAAAAATATTACCCTCCCAAAAATCGATTTTAATCGATTTTTTTCAATTAAAATATCGATATGCAGTTTAAATATTTGGTATTATTTCAAATAGGAAAACAAATTATATCGAATTCTTCCGAAAACTTACTAAAAACAGTAAAATAACCCTTTTAAATTTTTTGGAAAGGTAAAATTGTTGTCGGTCATCGTAGAAAAACGATGCTATTCTCTTCTATTGCAAAACTTCGTTTTAGCAGTCTCCACTAGTCGTAGGTGAGAGTAAAGTATGAATAAGTGAACGTAGCTTTTTCATATTTGAGCAACTGCGTTCTGACGGCATGCTTCCTGGGATACCCGGCGGGATAATCCGTTTTCTTGTTGCATAAAAAAAGATTTAATTGTAGCTACAGGTACGGATATGGGGGGGGGGGGGGGGGGGGGACCGGTTAACGCACAGTCTAAGTAACATTTACGATAAGGCAGCCGTTCACTAACAGATTAGACTGTGAGCGCGCGTTTTTTCAGGCCATCCATTTTTGTACTACATAAAATTAGTAAATAAAAATAATTTTTAAATAATATTATTTCGAATAATAATTTTGTTCAGCAAATTATTATTAAATTTAAAAAACTATTATACAGAGTGTTCAGAAAGTAAGGAGGGGGGAATCCTGGAAGTCTACAAAGGTTCGCCTTAATGGTTGTTTACCTTACTGTTTGAATCCCCTGTATAAACAAATACTACCAACCGAAACTAAATATAAACGTATTTAAATATTTCTACCAAAAACCAAACATTGCACGAATCTCTTTTAATTAATAATTAGTATTGTAATAATTTTCAAATACGGCGTGTGTAAATGAGGTATTTTAAGCAACTTGTATTGTAAATTAAAACGCTTTTTAATTGATTTCGGGGGAAAAGGGGGTAAAAGTTTAAACATAATGGACACGGTGTATTTTTAAAACGGATTTATAGAAATGCACGATAAAATAAACACCGTGATACCTTTAAAAGATAATTAAAAACGCTAACAACAACGCGAATCTCCATAAGCTAGTTAAAAATAACTCACAGCATGACGTCACCGCGCGACTAGATATCATACCTTGTGTTTATCGTATCGTGCGTTCCACGAGCGTAACAAAGCATCGTCTCCGGCATCTATTTCGGCGCTTACCACCCTTTTGCCCGGTATTTTCCCACCCGGCGACATTTTTTCCCAAAAATCGCAAGCTTTTTCGAATACTAACTCGTCTCGATCCAGCTCTTTAGCAGCCCTTTAATATCTATTGTAAAATCAGTCGGTGGTGAACATGGTCTACCATTTCTTTATCTATTGTAAGGCAATGACTTTTACGGTGATTCAATTATTCTAGTACCCAGCAGTTACAGGGGCGCCCAACGTTAACCGTTGGGCTCCAGAATAGGCGACAGTCGCCGCTGGCTCGCTATCGAATCGTCCAGGAACGTTAACTGCGTCGAATTAAGCGAGTTGTCCCTGCTCGAACCCAGCGAAGTGGAGAACAAGTGCCCGTTCCCATACGGCGACCGATGGGGAGCCTCCTTGAGCTTCCTGGACCCGTCGAATAATTTGTAGAACTCGCAAAGCTTGGAAGAATTGACGTTGGAGTTCGAGTCCTCTTCGTATTGGCGCAGTAACGGCTCCGATTTATTCTTCGCCATGTTGCCGTTGCATTCGTAAGCGTAATACTGAAAATGAAAAGGAAAAGTATAAGCGTGACACCTATCGCATATACAGGGTGTTATGGAAATGACGTATTATATTTAAATGGGTGACTCCTGGGGTGTCCTATAGAAGCGCTACATATAGTTTTTTTTAAATCGAACGTTTAAAAAGTGCGGTAATTCACTCCTAAACACACACAACTCCTCGGCACATTCATATATGAACATATTACATGGCCCAGCTGGGTAATCAACAGATGTTCAGGCACAATGTTGCCAAAATGTTTAAAAGTGTAAAGTTTCTTATAAAAATAAATATTTAGCTTACTTAGAAAGTAAATCCAGGACGCGATTAAGGAATCCAGGGCACAGACACTTTCAGTTCTTTTTTCTATGGGAAAAACTTTATGCTCATCACGTGTCCTGATGATAGTGTGGGAGTGCATAATAAGCTTATCACTAAACCCCAACACTAGCGCATAATTACACTTTACAATAACACACATAGAACAAGAGCACTTAATCATTTCGCAATAGAAATAATAAAAACGCTAATTTCTATAGGCCATTAACCCTTTACTAAAGATAAAAAGAAACAATTATGTTAACAATTGACGGGAACTACCCTTTGAAATAATGGTCTAGTCCGTCTTCGGACCAGTCGTCGAACTTTCTTTCCGAGAACTCTCCGCTACTAGAGCCAGCAGCGCGGTTGCCATTTCCGAGACTATAATTATACAGGAAAGTAATATTATAGAAGGAAATTCGGCAATTTATGTCGCTTATAAAACATCGAAAGCGGCAACGCCGTATTTTTAAATATTAGCCCGATTGTCCACAATCAGCTGTTTAAAGAAGCCGGCCGATATCGATCGAGAGAACCAACGTATTATTTATTTTTAGATTTTAGATGTTAAATACATTATAGACAATAAGGGCGTATTTTTGTCTACACAGTAGCACTTTAAAATACTAATTCAGATTGAACGGTACTTAGATGTGTTGTGACGCGAAAACTAATGTGATTTTGTGATGTGAGTACTTGGTGTTTTTTATAAATTAAGTTGGTTTTAAATAAGCCAGAAAAGATAAATAAAATTGCATTTTTTTCTAAAGGGTAAGTGGCATTTATAAACTTTTAAGTTGTCCAGATCTGACGGGTGTCGTTCGAATTGAACAAATGAGAACATACCTGGCCATTTATAAACTCCGCGGCGGTTCGTTCGAGTCAGTTCAAGTTTATAAATCAGAGATTGTTTCCCAGCGAACTGAACGTAAAAGTTTATAATAATGTGCCCTGAAAAATAAGCAACTGGAAATCTGTCAAACGGTTATTGACTTTCTAAAGAGTTTACCCTGAAGATATGACAACACTGTTCAAGATTCACTGCCATATATTGCTGTGTTTACCTTCCGAACAGGGGCACCACGTGTTCATTGACATAAGGTCATGTACAGGGCATATTAAATTAAAGCGCCATTTTTGGATATTTTTCTTCAATTTGTTTTCATCTCAGGACTTGCCAGGTTTAAATATAATACGTCATTTCCATAACACCCTGTATAGTCCTATTTACCTGTGGATTTTCTGTAATGTGGACTTGGCCGTTGGGAATGGTGCCGTTCATGTGCGGCGGCTTGGTAGTGCCGTTAAGGCGGCCGTTTGGGAAATCATTGGCTCCCTAAGAATGAGAGAAAGTAGTTTTAACACATTTTATTTAAATTTCGGTGCATTTGGGGTGATTTGTTTGTGTCCATACCTTTGTATCCAGATGATCAGGGGTGACCGGCGGTATGTGCGAGCTCTGCTCCTCCGACACCAAGTGTTCGATTTCGTGCGCGTCTGTCGAACAAGGTTGTTCCATTCTGAAAATAAAAATCGTTCGATCGAATGCCACAAGGGTTAGTAAACGATAAGTCCGGTGGTAATTGTTGACTTACCTGACTTGGACGGACCCAAGCTGCGTTGTATAATGGGCCACGGCCGGGTGGTAGTCGGTAGACACGGCCAAACGAGCGCGCGCCCCGGCTCGCCTCTTCAAACACCGCCTTCTCAACAGAATGAACGCGATACAGCACAGGATACAGAAGATAGCTAGTATAACGCCCAAGATTATACCTGTAAACAAATTTATTGACTAACCTTTTTTTAGTTCATACCAATTCGGTAATTAACTTAACAAATTCGATAACCCACTTACCAGTTGCACTTCTCGGTTGGCCAATCTTCGATTGGGACCAAATCTCTCCCACTTACCAATTTTTTGTTTGTTAACGGCTTCTTCGGGGTTGTTCACCATTTCGTTGGCCTTGTTTCCGGGGTCCATTGTTTTGACGACGGTAGACACCAAGGGTTGACCGAGGCCGATGTCGTTGGCTGCTCGAACCATTACCATGTATGTGTGGTCTGATGACAGGTTGGTGAGTAGAGTTGATACAGCTCCTACAAATTTAAAATGCTTACACTATACTCTAACAAACCCAACCAACCAACCACGGAGTTGATGTATGTCTTACGCCTCCACGGAGTTGATGTATGTCTTACGCCTCTACGGAGTTGATGTATGTCTTACGCCTCCACGGAGTTGATGTATGTCTTACGGCCCCACGGAATTGACGTACACAGAATTTCTCACACTTACCACTGTCTTTATCTTTGTCATCCCAGCAAGACTGCGCCTTTTTCTGATGAACGGGCACGGTATACTCGATGAGGTTTTCCAGCGACCAGTTCGGATCCGTCGTATACGAGACGACGTAGTTCTTCAGTTTCCCGTTTTTGTTTTCGGGGGGGCGCCAGTGTATGCACGCCGTCGACGAGTTCAGGGCTTTGTACTGCAGGTCTACTACCGGGGAAGGCACTGAAAAAAGTTTTCTTTATTGCCTCGTTCATTTTTTATCTGCTTCTGGAGTTTTTTTGTTTTAGAAAGTTACGTTTTTAAATAGTCGTTAAGTTTCTGTAAAAAATCGGGTGATTAATCGCTCAAATGTAATGCGACCACGCGCCTGAAAAGAGGTTGAATCGCATGGAGTCCCCCGTTTACCCGATCTGTGACTCATTGAATATTGTTTGATTAATTATTATTTTAAGACAAAAATAGAGCACAATATAAATTATTACTTACCGTCAGCTAGTGTATGAATAGTAAGGGGTTGCGAGATCGCACCAGGTACATTATTTAGGTCATGCGCTCTTACCCTAAAAAGGTATTCAGTGTTGGGCTTCAGTTTGGAGATAGAAAACTTTGGAGAATAACTGTAAAAAAAGAATGCACATTTAACTATATTTCACAATAAAATACGTTCACGCTAGTACCTCTTTATAAAATCATCCTCTTGGCAATCCCTCTCCTCTTTGGCAGGTACATAACAAACGGTATAAAATTTGGCATTCGAGACTCTGTCCCAAGATATTTTGACACTGGTTGAGGACGTCGAGTCCTCGTGCAGATATTTCGGGGCCCTCGGCTCGTTGGTGGGGTCCAAAGTGTCGTTGTCTGCGCCCTGTATGTCGGGAAGGCTGTACATGGTCCACGGTTCCTCTTGAGGATTGTTGATGGTTATTACCCTGAACTGGTAGTCTGTGGCAGGTACCAATCCTGTTAAGGAAAATAAGATTACCGTCCCGCCGTTTTGGAGCTCCCCCCATTCCAAACTCACCAGTGACAGTAAATTTCTTTTCCGACGTAATTCCGGTGGACAGGCGGGTTTCGTCGCCATCCCGGAACCATTGAACGACAAATGGGTCCCTTGTACCATTGCAAAGGGTATCGGAACTGATCTTGTCCCATCGCAACGTCACAGAGGTACTGCTGATGCCTTCCAAATCGAGATTTCGGACTCCCCTGAGGCCTACAGAGATCGAAAGGTAAGTGAACCTAACCCCGGTCATTAAAACGATAATAACTTACCAGGTTGGCATGTGACTCTTTCCGAATGATCGCTGGCATGTTTAGAATATAACCTTACGTAAAAGGTATAATTTGTACTATGCTTCAGGCCGTCGGCCAATCGAAAAGTGTCCGTCGTTAGATATTCCGGTCCCGAGACCTCAAAGTCCCCATCTAGAATGAAAATTCGGTTGGTTAGTTCACTTTAATCGGTTCGCTTTGGCTTTTCGAGCTCCCCATCGGCTAACTTACCTCTGTAGAACGAATAGACGCTGTAGGCCTGTACGGAGACATTCGGCGGGTTTTTCCACGTGAGACATATTCTATCCTCGTCGAACGATCGACATTTGACGTTCTGCGGGGGGCTCGGGCTCAGGGAATTGTTGATTTCAATTTGGGCGGCCGTCCAAACTTTACCGACCGCATTTACGGCGACGCATTGGTACGTTCCTTAAAAAGTACGAATGGATAAATATACATACGAAAAGCTGCTTATATTATACATAACTATAAACGGCGATATAAGCCACTTTATGTAAAACTCGAAAAAACACGTGGTTGGCACTGGCGTTGTTGTCGAGTATATTTACCGGAATCAGTAGAAACGGTATGACTAAATACCAGTCCAGTTGATATTTTCTTAATTCGTTCATCAGATATCATAGCCTCTCCATTTTTTAACCAATACACTCTGGGCTGGGGAATCCCCCTAGCTTGACAGTCCAACCTGTAAATAAATTACACTGAAAAATAATACTTAGCAGTATCGTAAAGGCCTAAACGTACTTGGTAAAAGTTCTGTTCAAAAAAAAATTATATACTTTGTCCGGTAATAAACGCAATATTTTTTATGTACCTGACTGTTTGAGCAGAGGGTGAACTTCTCGAAGTCGGTGTGGCATTGAAAAAAGGCTTTTGGTAGACGTCCAGATGGAACGTATGGACTGCTCGGCCGGCGGAGTTCGATGCTAGACAAGTGTAGTTTCCTGTATCTTTGGGGTGAGCGTTTCTTATGGTTAAAGTGGAAGAATTGCTAAGGGTAACATTTTTGTCTAAAAAACAAGGGAAAACCATCAACAAAAATGTAAATTTAAAGGTTATAATAATAGTATATTAAGATACAAGTTTCATAATACATTATCGTATAGCACGCGTTTAATTTAGAAAACGACCCGCGACGCGGGGAGTTTTCTAAAGTACAAGTGCTGTAATTGTCTTATGAACCGTGTATTTCATAATACTTTTTCTATTTGGGTCTTTGGGTATGAAAAAGTTTTAAAAATATAGTAAATTTTTTCCATTTGAATTAATATTTTCTTTTTGGGTTGGCAATACTTTTACAATTTGATAAAATGTTACAAGTATCAAATATGCCATGATAGAAACAATTGAACACAACAAAGCTTCTTCCCATCCGTCATAATTAAAAATAAATATATTATTAAAGTTAATAAAAATGAGTCGGGAAGAAAGTTGTACTCCGTCCGAAATACGAGAAATTGCAGAAAATAATCTAGAAAAACTTGTAAAAAGAAGATGCAAAACTTGAGTTATGGTGCGAGCAGAACAAAGTTCAAAATATTGAACAAAATAATAAATAATACGATTGAACAAAATATTGTGTCGACACAGAATCTGACAGGAATAACAATTAATGCCCAGGAAATGTCTACAGTAACTATAAATATGTAGATATAAAGTAATATGTATAATACTATATTGAATTCAAAATAAAAATAGTACTTTATTGAATAAAACTTTACAAATAGAGCATAAACTGGAAGATATTTCTATTATTATTAGGTTATGTTGTTGTATAGTTGTGACTAGAAATTAGTTGACGGACACCGTCAGCATGTTATATATTTCCCAGTATAGGTATTTCAGATAAATATCTAGTAAAAATGATCTATTTGCATGGTTAAAGGTTAGTATTTTAAATTTTTCTATGAAAAATTCCTGTCGAATCCATAATGCCTAGAAAACTAATTTCAACGAAATCGAAGTAAGCCTAAAATTCGAACCCTACTTGCTGCCAACATAAAAAAACAACATTTCAGTTCCATAAAGTGGCAGGTTATTCAATTTTTTTACATTTCATAATGTAGCCATTATGAAACCCAAATAGAAAAATTTACTTACGGTTTATCCATTGTACTGTAGGTATAGGCCATCCGGTAGCTATGCAAAAAAATTCTACGGATTCTCCGACAAGCACAGTCCTGTTTATCGAAGAATTTACTAAGAGAAACGTAGGAGGTAAAGTTGTTTTAGGCGGAGGTAAAATATCGATTTCGACATCCTTACTGTACTTTATTTTCCGTGTAAAGAGTATGGAATTTTCTGCTACACATCTAAAAAAAAAAGGATAAAAGAATTCGGGTCGGTTGGAAGAGAACGTTTGTCGTCTTACCTATATTTTCCTGAATCTGTAAACTTGGTATCTATTATTAACAACGCGCCGTTTGGCAAAGGAACATATCTGGAAAAGAAAACAATTGTTTACATTTTGACCCGATCGGAGATCGTTTTTAAAACAAACCCGGAACAATGAAGACATTGTATTTATTTATTAATTTATTTATTTAAATATATGTGTACTTTCCGAATTACCTCACGTTATAATGTTTTAGGGAAATCGCTGTGGCAACGCTGTGCGGGCGACCTTGAATTTTCGGCCTTTGTTATAATTCATGTGATGTGATTTAGTGTTTTTGTATTAATTTGACTCGACTTGACGCTTACTGGTAAGTTTAGGTGTTCTAATTAGAAATTACATGATTATTTTCTGTTAACGAATTCTACAACCAGTGGCGGCTCGTGACCTATGATAGAGGGGGTTCACAAGTATGGTGAAATTATTTTTAAAATTTTATTTTTGTGTAACGACCAAACAATTACTTTCTAGGCGTTTTAAATGTAGAAAGAAAAAAAGTAATAAGAAAATGCGTTAGGAAAAACATATTATTTTTTAATTTTACACAAGGAAATACAACTTTTGGAAAATAAGAAAGGTTTTCTTAGCTGTCGGATCTTAACGTCGTCGCATGCAACCCTCGTAACAATATTTATACAGTCCACTACTAATACTACTAAAGCCATCTACGAGCTATCAAGGAAACCGAATGATGTCCAATACTGCTACCGCCATCTACGAATTATCAAGAAAACCGAAGGATGTCTAATACCACTGCGCCATCTACGGGCTACGTCATTAGGCGCAACCAAGACGAGAACAATAGTTAACTGTTTTATGACGAGAACGAATCGAGCCACGACACTGACAAAATTGGCATTCGTCATATTTTCAGTGTTTTTTAGTTTAAATCCTTAAATAAAATGGTTTAAAATCATATCGCGTATCATTTATCAAAATATACAACATTTATCGACCCTACACAATAGTGCTTAAACGTAAAGTCCATTCTTCGGTTCTTAATTGTAGAAAATTGATCAATAACAGCCTCATTCAGTTTGGAATACCCTCTATAAATTTTTTTTTCATATATTTCATTTTTAAACTTTCTAATAAAGTCCCTAGATTTACCCTTTGTGGTCAAACCCGAACAAACCCGCATTCTTAACTTCAATTTTTTGCTCCAAACTCAAAAAGCTAAAGTTATTTCTTAAATAGTCCACCGTCAACTATTCATTTTAACTTAATAAATATATAATATTAAAATATTAAAACATACACGCTCGAATTTCTAACTAGATGCACGAACAGATAACAAGCGCGGTGTACACAAAAACTGTGCGCCTTTTCCATGTTAAATCGCCATAGCCCCGCTATCCCCCGCTGCCACCGGGGCACGGTTGCCGGATCTATACAGTTTGGTTTGACGGGATGATAAAATATTAGGGAAGGTCGGACTTTTTTAGTTTGACGGTACGATAAAATCTTAGGGAGGGTCGGATTTTATACGATAAATAATATCAATGAATATAAATTAATTAATATTCGTTTTGTTTGGGGGTGCACGTGCGCATGTGCTCCTGTGGAAGAACCGCCACTGTCTACAACACAACTAACGGCAGAATAGCCTCGCATTCCTTAGGATCTTCATAAACGGCAAAATAACTTAAATTTTTATGATCATAAAATACCGCAAGCCCTGCACTGTGTCGGTAAACCCATATAAAATGAATTTCAAGCCAAAAAATGTGCTAAATATTTTTACTTCCTGAATCTCTTCAAAAGTACACCCTTAATTGACCCCCCGAATCATCATGAATGGAATGGAATATCTTATCTAAAATATTACGCAGTTTATCAAACGTTGGCGTTATTGTTTCGTATGTTTTCGTACATACAAACATAATTATTTCGGTGCCGAGTTTACTTTAAAAATACATATTCATGTAATCACATCCGGTAGAATTTATGAATGAAACCGAATTGTTGAAATTAATTTGTTACGATGTTTTTATTGTTGTTGTTTTTTTTAAGTGGACGTGTTTGGGCTATACAGGGTGATCAAGAAACAATACGCCGCGTCCTAGAAATTCCTCTAGAAGTTCCATGTGCTGTTTTTTATACATTTTACAGAATATACAGGGTGATATGGAAATGACGTATTATATTTAAATGGGTGACTCCTGGGGTGTCCTAGAGAAGCGCTACATATTTTATTTTTTTTAAATCGACCGATTTAAAAGTGGGGTAACAAACAATCTTACTCACAGGTCAGCCCGCGCTACCGTGCCAATGGCAATGTTGCCACACTTAATGCAAAACTGAAATTCCATATAAAATTATAAAATTAAATTATTTTCTACCTACTTGTATTTATCCTTATACCTAAAGAGCGAGAAAATCCAGGCACAAACACAATTAGTTTTTTTTCTTTTTCATGGGGACACTCCTGGAAACACTTTATGTACACACAGTAATAGTGAAACAAAACCGATAGTTAGCTTTTGAAAATACAATAATACAAATTATTAGATTTTATAACACGCGACGAAATTTGACGTCCAGAAGAAACGCGTCAATAAAAACAATATTCAAAGATAATTTATGGACGGGCAAGATACACGCGTAAACCGAAAAAACAGAGCGGATTGCTGAGAGTGTGTTGGTGATTGACGAGGCGCTGGTTGGTCTTCAACTAACAAACGCAAGCGTGCGGCGTTATATGAAACTACTTCGCTCAGCCCGATGTGTGGCGTCAAGAGGTCATTGGCATTTGACCTAGTGACGTACGTGGCTATTACTATTCCATATGTTTTTTCGGGTTGTTTAAAACATGGTCCGTCGTAAATGTTCTTCAATTAATTGTACAAAAAGGTATTACAGAATGGAAAAGTGTTTAAATTATTTTATTTTGTCTAAAGAGTTTAAGGTGTACATATGACAACACCGGCCGGAATTGCTTGATTGCTTACGTGTATCGCAGTGCCGCACAGGTGTTTTTCTGGTTTGACATCAGGTCACTTTTACCGCTGAATGAATTGAAAGCGCCATTTATGGCTATTTTTCTTCAATTTGTCTTTATCTCAGGAATTGCCGGTTTAAATATAATGCGTCATTTCCATAACACCCTGTATTAGAGTTTGAAATTCTATATAGCGGCCTTGAGCAGCCACCTGCGATTTCATCGAAACCCGTCGTCTCTTGTAGTTTGGTGTTACAAATTGTCATATTCTAAGATTTCTAAGGGAGCAAAGTTTATATGATATAAGTCATATGCGCGTGCGTAAAATCAATTAACATGAGGATACGGTTACGTTATCAAGATTTGCCACATAAGAGTTATGTAGACAGCATTTAACAACCAAGTTATACAACAAAAAAGCTTCTGTATAATGTAAACAAACTTTTGGGATATTTACAAAAAAAGAAGGGCTTTTAACCATAAATTTCAAGTCTTGCCACAAAAGCTCTTTATCATTTACGATAAGAAGAATCGAGGCTAATTCCTCGATTTCCCGGGCATTCATTTCGGGAATAAAATAAAGAAAAAGCAACTTCTGCCCGATTAGAGTTGTTGAGAATTGAAAGACTTAGGGAAATATCGTTATTCGAAAAGTTTGTACCGAATATAATTGGGTTTCCTTGGCGATTTCCTTTAATTAAGTCCTTAAAAGCGGTCCTAAAACTGTCAAAAATGACAACAATAACAACCGGAAGCAAACTGTTCTATTGAAACAACAAAACTGCAAATTATGAATATTATCACTATTTGTAGACAATGCATTCCCGCAATGCCGCGGGTTTGTCCAGGTAGGCGCGACAAGCGACGGTCCCTGCGCCATATCTCGAGAACTAGAAGGCTAATGCTCCAACAAAGCTGTTGGAGCATTAGCGAAGCTGCCTAGGAAGTCGATCGGGAGTCGGCACGGCCCACAACGAGCGGCGACGCTGAACGGCAACGATAAATAAATAAATAAATATAGTAATCTACAGCACTTATTTATTGTTTTCCTTCACTGCTGTAGATACCAATAAAGATTAAAAAACTCTTAATCGCTGCTCTGGTGCTCTTTTTCATTCGAAAAGCTTAAAAAAATTAAATCGATCGTTTCACAGCGGTTTAAAACCAGAGATTAGCCACATCTCTAGTATAAATCGACAGAAGGTTAGAAGTTGACATTTGCTTGACAACAAGATATTCATTCCTCTGCAGCTTGGCGCGTTTTTTCGGGATATTTAATTAACTGTAACAGTGCGAGTAAGTGTGAAAATGTTTAGTACACTACAGAAAAATCAAGTCGAAGGCATATTAGAAAATGTTCCTTTAGTAAGAGACTGGAAATCGCAAGGTCACCGGATCTTACCCCATGCAATTTTTTTCTATGGGGTACGATGAATAAAGAAATAGTTTATAAAGTCGAAGATATGGATCAGTTGCGATATAAGATATTGGATGCAGCAGATAAAATAATTGCTGAACGTTTTAGTTTATAAAGGGCCAATTTGTGTCCTATCTCCTATTTGAGTGTTTGTTAAAGAATGCATTAGTGTGTAGCGATTTTATGTGACAATGGCCTATCTACAAAAAACTAATTTGAAACGTGTGTGTTTCTTTAAGTGATTTATGGTAATTTGTTCAGTGTTTCACTATGTGTTCTGTATCTCTGACGATATACAGGGTCATGTTCTGAGATGGGAAGAAAAACGCCGAAGGGGTTTTAGTGGGGTATAAGCTTTAGCCACTAAAACCAAAAAAACTGAAGATATATGTGCCCTGGATAACTTGTTAGTGTACTGGCACCTGGATTCAATTCTATTTGGATACTAGGTAGCTAAATATTTATTTTTATAAGAATCTAAAGTTTTACACTAACAGTTTGGCAACATTGCGCCAGAACATCTGTTTATTACACAGCTGCTCAGTGTAATATGACTGTGCCGAGGAGTGACCTATGGGTTTATGGGTACATTACCCCACTTTTAAAACGGTCGATTTAAAAAAAATATATGTAGCGCTTCTCTAGGACACCCCAGGAGTCACCCATTTAAATATAATATGTCATTTCCATAACACCCTGTAGAACGATCTACATTATAACAATTCTACTGTATTGCTTACCGTTTGTCTTTTGGTAGAGGTAGTTGATTGATCTCCCACTGAATCTCAGCGGGAGGTGTAGAATGAACACTGCAGTGTAGAAGCATCGGCTGGGATTCGTAGACGGTCACATTCACGGGTAGTACGGTTACTTTATCCAAAGCTATGAAAAGGAAATGAAAATAAAAAAGATGCAAATATCTTGAAATCAATACATTTTAGTTAGTAATATAGTTACCTAGAGTGACGAACACTAAAAACCCTAATATCCACAGATTTTTCTCGTTAAAAAGCAAAATATACGTGATACGAATAATAGAATTTTTTTTCCCAAATTGAATATTATTCCATTCGATTCCTTCGAGTATCGGATGTACCGAGGAATGAACTTTTTCATTCGAAAACAGAAACGGTCGCTATGAAAACGTGATATTCTTCTCGAGCTATTTCCGTCGATATTTTCTCGATATCTTTAATTTTATATACCTAATATAATATAATTCTAAAGCCCGCCTTACATGGCGTTGATCAGCTGGGCCAGTATAGCGCATGCCTCTGTGTAAGATCCGTTTCCATCTCGCAAGTGATCTTGCACCATATGTAATATGACCTTTATTGTGGACAATGTAAATAAATCATCGTGTGTAAAGCATCAAATATGATGATATTTAAAAGAGGGTATCAAAAATTTTGGCTGCAGGCAGAAATACCCGAAAAATATCCTGGACTGTGGGGAATTGTGCAAAAGCTTCTGATAGCGTTTCCATCCTCATATCTCGTCGAGAAAAGTTTTAGTGCCGTTACAAACTTATTAACAAAAAAAAGAAGCAGATTGAATATCACAGAACGGGGAGATTTGCGGTTATTCCTTACAAAAATCAAGCCAAATATTGATAATTTGCTGTCAATCCATCAAGTACATCCCTCTCATTAAAATTATATTTTTTTGTAATTATCATGGTAGAAATTACATTACGTTGTAAGTGTTTAATTTTGATTATATTACGACTGTTATAACAATAATAATTAATAGCGTAATAATTTATAAGTATATAAATAAATGCCTACAACACAAGGAAATATACTATATTTCTTTTTACCACTCCGAATGGGACGTTTTCTAAATAAAATTTGTGAGAATTGATTGGTTCTGGTGCTGTGAGTAGTAAGGTGCCGTAGGAATATTCCCGTTCCCGGCCAACTTAGCTTTTTTGACATCCACTCACAGCACAATCAATTAAAATTTAATTAAAAAATTGTTTGGCCCACAATGCACATGTCTTTATTTGTTATAAATAACAACGTTTCAACTGGTAAGTATCTCCAGTCGTCTTCAGGTGAATACTGTAGTACTATATAGTGTACTGCATACTGTACTGTATACTGTACTACAGTATTCACCTGAAGACGACTGGAGATACTTACTTACCAGTTGAAACGTTGTGATTTATAACAAAAAAAGACAATGCAATTCCAAAACTCTTCTATCATTCAAAATAAACCCTATTTTGAAAAAAATACTTACTTGCTCCCCTCACTCTCGCACTCCTCGATAACATACCCCCGACGTCGTTTCTCGCGACGCACGCGTACTCCCCCGCGTTCACTCCCGCCGTCGCCTTCTTACCGCCCGCCACCCGCAGGACGCGGAGCTCGTCAGCCTCCACGGACCAGCGGGAATCGCCGATAGGGAGCGGGCGATCTTCGTACAGCCACGCGACGGTGACGTTGCCGCGCGACGATCGCGCCGCACACCGCAAAATAGCGTCCTGGCCTCTGGGGACGAAGACGTCGCTGGGTTCCTCCAGGAAGTGTAGAGAGACATTCTGTCGGGGCGGTTGGTTCGGAGAGGTGAGCGGAGGGTCTACCGAGAGGGCCCTGCTGGGGCTGATTAAAGCTAGAACAAAAAATAACTTTTTTGAAGGATTTTAAAAGCGTTTATCCTCATTTTAGGCAATTTATCACGGTCTTTGAGACTAATATAAGAGATCGGAACGATACGCACAGAAAGCGATTTCCCTTTTTTCCATTTCGAAAACGTTTATGTTACGGGCAATTTATCAAAAAGGAACAAATCGTTTACGTGAACAAAATTTGTATAGTTTTTGCAGAATTATATCGTTGATCTTTTGACTGCAATAAAACCTCATTAGCCCTTCGACCTTAAAATAAATAAGGAAATCCCAAATTTGAAAACCTTTTCGAGCAGAGCCGGACCAGGTATACAAATTCCATTTATACCCATGCCTGATGCATATATAAATACAAAGTGATTTTTAATAATTTTAATCTTTAGTGGTTTTCCGGCGAGTAATTTTTAGTTGAGCTTATTAGTGGTAGAATGTGGCGTCCTTGGAATTGTGCTGATAGGGGGGCATCTACAAGTGTCATTTTTAAAAGAAAGCATTTATCTACCGATGCCAAACTAATAATTAAAAATGTGTATCAATCGTTGTCGAGTAGAAATTTTAATTCGATGGATGCTTTAGCAGAGACGTCTACTTTGACAAAAACTCCTTTATCTTCGGTAAGAGACAAAGTACTTAAACCTGTTAATCCTAGAAAAAATCGGAGTGATTCGGGCACATTTAGAAGCATTGACGAAAATGACATGGATTTGTTAAGAAGAAAGATTTACCAAATGTATGAGGCACAAACTGTACCCACTTTGATTTCCCTCAAAGAGCGGCTGATTAAAGACGAAACAAATATCTCTTGTAGCCTTTCAAGCCTTAGGAAAATATTGCGTAAAATGGGTTTTAAATACCGAAGCATTGATAAAAGACGAACATTAATGGAATCTCAACGTTTACGGGAATGGAGGCTTAAATATTTAACAGCTGTTAAACAATTTAGAGAAGAAAATCGTCCAATTATTTACCTTGACGAAACATGGTTCGATACCCATGACTTTCCAAGAAAAGGTTGGGATGATTCTTCCAAAAAATGTCAAACCAAGCGCCATCAAATAAAGGCAAAAGAATCACAATATTACATGCTGGTTCAGAGGAACGGGTTTGTTCCAAATTGTCTGTTGCTTTCAGCTAAAAACATAGCAGGTTCTTCTTTAGATTACCATCAAGATACCGACGCACAACTTTTTGAAGATTGGTTTAAACATAAACTCCTTAAAATATACCTGAAAATAGCATCATTGTAATGGACAATGCTAGTTATCATAGTAGGCAAGCAAAAATCATTCCCAATTCGAATAATACAAAAGCAGAAATTCAAAAATTTAGAAGAAACTTACAAAAAACGAGAACTGCTAGAAGTATTAAAAGCTTTTAAAATAAATAAGGAATACGAGTGTGACAAACTTGCAGCAGAAAATGGACATACAGTGTTGCGTCTTCCTCCGCACTATTGTATATTCAATCCTATTGAGCTAATATGGCACCAATTAAAATCCAATATTAGGAGAAATAATATTTCTCCTACATTAAATGCATCTGTAGTAGAATTAATTAAAAACGAAGTAAAAAAAATTCTGCAGACAGCTGGAAAAACTGTGTACAGCATGTACTTAAGGTGGAAAATTCTTACAATTGTATGATTAGAAATGTTCAACCCTTAATTATAAGTTTAGGCTTAGATGAAGATAGTGATAGTGATACAGAGTTAAATTTTGAATAAATTATCAATAGTTTCTTAGAATTCAATTAATTTTTCTTGTACTTGTTATCCTAATAGTTATACTTTTAAATTATATTATTTTCAATTATCATTAATTGTTATCATTATTTTACATTTATTATAGGTACCTAAAACTAAAAATACCTATCTATTTATTTTAAATTATAAAAATAAATCATGTGGTGTGGTATACATTTTCAAGCCGTCCCTGATCCCATTTATTGAGCTTTGAAGAGGTTGAGGCGTATACAATAGGGTTTAATCAGGTAGTTTATTTCAGGCAGTAAGAGTCAACGGTATAATTCTGCAACAACTATACGGGAGTATAGTTAGATTATTATAACACCCTAGCGGTTCTTGGGAACTTCTACGGGTCCGCCGCTGCAATCTAACAGCTATCGCATACCGCAAAAGTGCATGAGTAAGACCATGCACCGGAGGAAAAAGTCATAGTACTTCTAACGACTTTTATTGGTCAGAATATAACTCGTTATCAGTCGCTGGCATGTCAGGAATCTATTCGAAACCAGTTTTTGTATTACTAGAACGACTTCCAATCGAATCCGAACGCATTCTTGGTACTACGGCGTGCGCCCACCTAGTAATTACATAGTTGTTTTTGTTTATCTGTTGCTTGCCCTCTTTACTCGATTGGTTTGGTATAAGACGTGTTGCTCCTCGTCACAATGTTGCATATAAAGGGTGTTATGGAAATGACGTATTATATTTAAATCGGCAATTCCTGAGATGAAAACAAATTGAAGAAAACTATCCAAAAACGGCGCTTTAATTTAATATGCCCTGTACATGACCTTATGTCAAACCAAAAAGACCACGTGGTGCCCCTGTCAGGAAGGTAAACGAAGCAAGATATGGCGCAAAACGTCACTGAATCTTGAACAGTGTTGTCATATCTTCAGGGTAAACTCTTTAGAAAGTCAATCACCGTTTGACAGATTTCAAGTTGTTTATTTTTCAGGGTACATTATTATAAACTTTTACGTTCAGTTCAGTTCGCTGGGAAACAATATCTGATTTATAACCTTTTTTTTTTCTTCCTGCGAAAACTGGTAGTAGCGTGGTTGCCACTTCCGAGACTATAATTATACAGGAAAGTAATATTATAGAAGGAAATTCGGCAATTTATGATAGTCGCTTATAAAACATCGAAAGTGGCAACGCTGTATTTTTAAATATTAGCCCGATTGTCCAAAATCTGTTTAAAGAAGCCGGCCGATATCGATCTACAGAACCAACGTGTTATTTATTTTTAGATGTTAAATACATTATTTCTCAGACAATAAGGGCGTATTTTTGTCTACGCAGTAGCACTTTAAAATATTAAATCAGATTGAACGGTACTTAGATGTGTGACGCGAAAACTAATGTGATTTTGTGATGCGAGTACTTGGTGTTTTTTATAAATTAAGTTGGTTTTAAATAAGTCCGAAAAGGTAAATAAAATTGCATTTTTTTTCTAAAGGGTAAGTGGCATTTATAAACTTTTAAGTTGTCCAGATCTGACGGGTGTCGTTCGAATTGAACAAATGAGAACATACCTGACCATTTATAAACTCCGCGGCGGTTCGTTCGAGTCAGTTCAAGTTTATAAATCAGAGATTGTTTCCCAGCGAACTGAACGTAATAGTACATTACGTATCAAGGGCCCAAAAGAGGCTTTTACGGACGAGATGCGGAGATGAGAGAGTCCGGAAAACCCTCCGACGGCCCGAGATATGTACCGTATTTTTTTTACAAGTGCTCCGAAGCTTTGATGCCAAATAAATGAAGAAATTATTCATTCTTCAGACAGTGTTCCTGTCTACATGACATGAAAACACTCGCGCATGGAGAATGTAAATATCTATTGATTATTTTTGACAAATAGGCTCGGTGGCCTAGTGGTATAGCGTACGCCTTGTGATCTGAGAGTCGCGGGTTCAAATCCCGCACTCGGCATCTCTGGTTTTATTTATTTTTTTTACAAGGGCCAGAGTCTTTGAGGCCATATAAATAAAGCAATTGTTCAGACATTTTTCTAAAACATCTTTGAAAAATTAACTGCCAATTTAATTGATATATAATCCGCTATTTATTATCGCTAGTAGTATGGCTCGGTGGGTGGAGTGTCCGCACAGTCCGCCTGGCGATCTGAGGGTCGCGGGTTCAAATCCCGCACCGACAATTCTGGTTTTATTTAATTATGAGCACATGGTGACTCGAAGCGGGCGGGAAAACGCCACTTTCGGTGAAGAGAACATGCATGAAAAGAGGCACTTTCGGGGCACATGTAAAAAAAAATTATTGGAAACTTAGTAGTTAGTAAGGATCAATTGCAAATAATGGTTTTTCGTATGTGTCAGGGCAAGCCGGAGCTCTTGCTCCCGTACTATCCTGTGCGTATGACAATAAACTGCTAATTTGAGTGTTGCGTGGTCTATCAAGGTCGGTTGGGGCTCCCTTTGGTTGAATTCTAACGAGCGTATTCCCTCGATGAAATCGCCAAGCGCCGCAAGTGTCTCTCTCCTTTATTAACTAGACTGCGAGGTAAAAGACGACGATACTCTCGGATCGCGTTCGATCTACCAAAGGAAAGGAACTGTGTAACGCTCGGAACACCAGGTGATTGACTCCTCTTCCAAAAATATGATTTTACTGAAGTTTTACGCATCGATAAATCGAAGACGGAATTTCTGACTATTAGAAATTAAATTCGGGGCCCCTTTATTTTCTGTCGGTGCTGCCTGGTGGTACTTAATTGGTCGTTTGGTATCAACCAGAACAGTGGCGTTTTATTCATATTGTTCAACCATTTGAGAGCAAGGTTTCCCCATGTTATGAAATTTTTGTTGGTTTGTACACACGTATAGTTGTTGTAGAATTATACCGTTGACTCTTACTGCCATAAATAAACTACCTGATTAAACCCTATTGTATACGCCTCAACCTCTTCAAAGCTCAATAAATGGGACCAGGGCCAGCTTGAAAATGTATACCACACCACATGATTTATTTTTATAATTTAAAATAAATAGATAGGTATTTTTAGTTTTAGGTACCTATAATAAATGTAAAATAATGATAAGAATTAATGATAATATTGATAATTGAAAATAATATAATTTAAAAGTATAACTATTAGGATAACAAGTACAATAAAAGTTAATTAAATTCTAAGAAACTATTGATAATTTATTCAAAATTTAACTCTGTATCACTATCACTATCTTCATCTAAGCCTAAACTTATAATTATTAAGGGTTGAACATTTGTAATCAACCAATTGTAAGAATTTTCCACCTTAAGTACATGCTGTACACAGTTTTTCCAGCTGTCTGCAGAATTTTTTTTACTTCGTTTTTAATTAATTCTACTACAGATGCATTTAATGTAGGAGAAATATTATTCCTCCTAATATTGGATTTTAATTGGTGCCATATTAGCTCAATAGGATTGAATATACAATAGTACGGAGGAAGACGCAACACTGTATGTCCATTTTCTGCTGCAAGTTTGTCACACTCGTATTCCTTATTTATTTTAAAAGCTTTTAATACTTCTAGCAGTTCTCGTTTTTTGTAAGTTTCTTCAAAATACAAATCATTTTCAATCATAAAATTTTGAATTTCTGCTTTTGTATTATTAGAATTGGGAATGATTTTTGCTTGCCGACTATGATAACTAGCATTGTCCATGACAATGACGCTATTGTCAGGTATATTTTTAAGGAGTTTATGTTTAAACCAATCTTCAAAAAGTTGTGCGTCGGTATCTTGATGGTAATCTAAAGAAGAATCTGCTATGTTTTTAGCTGAAAGCAACAGACAATTTGGAACAAACCCGTTCTCTGAACCAGCATGTAATATTGTAATTCTTTTGCCTTTATTTGATGGTGCCTTGGTTTGACATTTTCTTGGAGTGTCATGGGTATCGAACCATGTTTCGTCAAGGTAAATAATTGGACGATTTTCTTCTCTAAATTGTTTAACAGCTGTTAAATATTTAAGTCTCCATTCCCGTAAACGTTGAGATTCCATTAATGTTTGTCTTTTATCAATGCTTCGGTATTTAAAACCCATTTGAAAGGCTACAAGAGATATTTGTTTCGTCTTTAATCAGCCGCTCTTTGAGGGAAATCAAAGTGGGTACAGTTTGTGCTCATACATTTAGTAAATCTTTCTTCTTAATAAATCCATGTCATTTTCGTCAATGCTTCTAAATGTGCCAGAATCACTCCGATTTTTTCTAGGACTAACAGGTTTAAGTACTATGTCTCTTACCGAAGATAAAGGAGTTTTTGTCAAAGTAGACGTCTCACTGCATTTGTACCCTGTTCACACAGACAAAAAGCAGCGGCCAGTTAGAAACGAGGACACCACTGGACATGCTCCGAACGAAATTTGTAACCGGTTGGGAAATTCGCTCTGTGAACGGACTTATTATACGACAAAATGATTCTGTAAGCTTTTTGGCTGTATAGCATGGTTGTTGATGTTACCTAAAGGCTGTTACACAACTCTATGTAGCAAATCTGGGGCTGTAAGTCAGCTTGAAGCGCAAAATAGTAAGAATATTTTTACAACCTTTTTAGAGTCTCGTAGTCGCGCGGCACGCCACTGTCCTCACTATTATAGGCCTCTTCTTTTCTTTGCGGTATTCGCGAAACCTATTAGTTTGACTGATAGGCCATTTTGTTACAGCGGCGACCTTGATTCTTCGGAAGGCGATCGTCTGATCGATACGCCGTTATATCAACAAAATATTTATTGTTGCCGATGGAAAACTTTCAATAAACTATTCAAATAAATAGAAGGGGGATGGACTTCTATAATATACAGGGTGTTATGGAAATAACGTATTATATTTAAATCGGCAATTCCTGAGATGAAAACAAATTGAAGAAAAATATTCAAAAATGGCGCTTTAATTTAATATGCCCTGTACATGACCTTATGTCAAACCAAAAATGATCACGTGGTGCCTCTGTCAGGAAGGTAAACGAGAAAACATATGTCAACAGTGTTGTCATATCTTCAGGGTAAACTCTTTAGAAAGTCAATAACCGTTTGACTGATTTCAAGTTGTTTATTTTTCAGGGTACATTATTATAAACTTTTACGTTCAGTTCAGTTCGCTAGGAAATAATCTCTGATTTATAAACTTGAACTGACTCGAACGAACCGCCGCGGAGTTTTTAAATGGTCAGGTATGTTCTCATTTGTTCAATTCGACCATACTTGTGAACCCCCTCTATCATAGGTCACGAGCCGCCACTGACCTTAAGGTGACTTTAAAATATTCGGCCTTTATATATGTAGATATGCAAGTAATCCTTAATCTGGATATCCGACCACCGAAAACAATTAGAGGGGAACTCACCTTTGCCCATACCTATTGGCAATGCTCACCGTACTTCCGCCTGCTCTGCGTCGACGCCACAGAAAAGTATGACGTACAATACATGCAACTTTTGACGTTACACTTCTAACCGTAAATTTTTGAAGTGTCAAATATTGTTTGTTTACATTTCGCCGTTGTAAAACACAAATAGGGAATCCCATTGACACCCTGACTATAAAAAAATCATGTAAACATGCGTATCGACGTAACAAAATGGCGACGTTGCCACAATTCCTCCCGAACTAAGCGATCGCATAGTAAATTTAAACGTTACGCATGTAGATTACTTAATAGCGACCGATTATTCGGCATTAATTTATTTTTATCTGTACGGGCGCAAGTTTTCCACTATTTTAATAGCAAAACTAATGCGTGGGATGCCACGTTGTCAAGTTTCCGGGTTCGCGCGTTCGTTTCAAATATTTCATCCAATCAATAACGTTAGCCTACTTTCGGGATACTACGCAGTTATCAGGCTTGCCTTGCATCACGACATTCGTTTGTTTTGTTTTCTCAACGTTTTACGGGGTATACAGGGTCAGTTTGATGCGAAATTTATCTATATATTTTTTACGTACGATGACAATATTTTCATAGCGTGCGCTTTTAATTTTTACCTTAATTCTACCAGTTCTCGGCTCTATCCGGAGCTTTTTCACTTATTATACCAGAATGTTTTAAAATGTTCTTTTTCTATTTGGGTTTCATAATGGCTATATACATTATGAAATGCAAAAAAATAACCTGCCACTTTATGAAACTGAAATTTTATTTTTTTTATGTTTGCAGCAAGTAGGGTTCGAATTCTGGGCTTACTTCGATTTCGTTAAAAGTAGTTTTCTAGGCATTATGGATTCGACAAAAGTGTTTAATAGAAAACTTTAAAATACTAACATTCAACCTTGCAAATAGATCATTTTACTGGATATTTATCTGAAATACTTATACGCGGAAATGTATAACATGTGTCCGTCAACTAATTTCTAGTCACAATTATAAAATAATAGAAATATCTTCCAGTTTATGCTCCATTTCTAAATTTTTTTTTTATGATCAAACACAAGCACTATAGGAAAAATCCTTTAGGGCACTCTGGGAGTGGTGCGTGTGCGCAAAAAGCGATTCACGTTGGTTTTGAATCGTTGGAGGTTATGTTCGTTGGCAAAAACGACCTCGGGAAGGTCGTTCCACAAGAATGAAGTCCTCCAGATGAAAGTATTCTTAAATAGTGAAGCTCGAGGAGTACTAAGCTTAACCACATATGGATGGGCGGCAGTGGTTCGTCGTGTATTTCTGATATTCGCCGCTCTGGGCGGAATTAAGAGGGCAAGGTCAGCCGATCACTTTCCATGAAAATATCTGTAAAAGAGTCAAATCCCCAACCTGTCTTCGATGCTCTAGGCTGTCGAGGTTCTTAGTCAGCTCGTGGTCTCCAATCAGACGAATGGCGCTCCTTTCGATGGAATCCAGCAGCCGAAGAGCATGTTTGGGTGCAGAGCTCCAGACATGAGAGCAGTACTCCAGTGATGGTCGAATCTGGGCTTTGTATAGTGTCAAAAGTTGTTGAGGTGTGTACAACTTTTTGGTCCGGAAGAGTACACCAAGTTTCTGAGAAGCTATCTTGGCGATTGCCACAACGTGGTTATGCCAAGACATATTTCCTCCTAGATTGACGCCCAGCAAATTAATAGATGAAGCCAGTGGGATTGCGTGTCCGTCCATGACTATATCCGGTTCTGTAATGGGAACCTTTTTGGAGAAAACTGCTGCCTGGATTTTTTAGCGTTAAATTCACTTGGTTACTGTCACCCCAAGCCAAAATTTCTTCCAGGTCTTCGTTGAGGCGTGATACTTCATGCTATCTGCGAAGATATGCGTCGGCATTCAATATTCAATAAAGTCATTTTTTATTTTTAACTCAATATAGTATTATACATATTATTATTACTTTATATATATATATTTATAGTTATAATTTCGTATAAAATAACATATATTTCACCGGGAAATGGGACAAATTTAAATATGTTAAACTACTTCGAACCGAACATAACACAAATGACGAAAAATCAGAAAAAAAGCATACAAAAATTTTCGAAAAATTTCATCTCACGAAATATCTTCAAAATACTAAGTTCGGTATGTAGATGTCGAAAAAATGATTAGTTTTTTATTTAAAAGTCTAGAAGTATTTTATTTGTGCGTCAGTCGGTCGGGGTGAAATCGTCGCGTGCAGGGTCGTACTAGAAAATTCATAATTTTTTTCTCTGAAAACACACCCTTCCGCGGTCTGAACAGGTCGAAAGGGAAAGAATGGCTTAAAAGCATATTCAAAATTCAAACTAATATATCAGTCACTAAGCGAGATATAAATTTCCAAAATAGATCAATTTTTTTTACTCGTCGGCACTAAATGGGCGAGAATCGCCAGCCATCGCGAAACCCTTTTCCGTTCCTATTTCCTCTGACTAAAAAAACATTCCGAAAAGAAATATGGCTCGCGCAAAAACGTACTTATATGAATAATTTTCCTTTATCTGGGAAAGTATTTTATTGAAAAGATACATTTTAATCAATATGGCGCGATGATTGATGGAGCTGAAAGGAGGATTTTATTTCTAGCATTTTCTCAATTACTGAGGTTTCTGAAAGTATCTCTATAATGAAACAAATTAACTGGTTTATATAAAAAGAAAATTACGATTTTTTTAGCGTCGCTGTTTGCCATCATCAATTGATGACTATTATAAAGAAGCGCCCGTACAATTAGAAAAGAATTACCTAAAACTCTTTTCTCGGTAATGTTACCGTTACCGATATGCTACGTTCGAAGTTCCATTTCACTCGTTCCAGCTTAATTAATTTTTATTTATCGGAATATAATTAGGATTTTCCGGAACCAGAAATTCTTGAAGGTTCGTTTCTAAATTCCAAGTTGATTAACCATTGAATACTTTATTTTTAACACGAAAGTCAATAACCGTTTGACAGATTTCAAGTTGTTTATTTGTCAGGGTACATTATTATAAACTTTTACGTTCAGTTCGCTAGGCAACAATGTCTGATTTAGAAACTAGAACTGACTCGAACGAACCGCCGCGGAGTTTATAAATGGTCAGGTATGTTCTCATTTGTTCAATTCGAACGACACCTGTCAGATCTGGACAACGTAAAAGTTTATAAATGCCACTTACCCTTTAGAAAAAAAAATGCAATTTTATTTACCGTTTCGGACTTATTTAAAGCCAACTTAATTTATAAAAAACACCAAGTACTCACATCACAAAATCACATTAGTTTTCGCGTCACAACACATCTAAGTACCGTTCAATCTGAATTAGTATTTTAAAGTGCTACTGTGTAGACAAAAATACACCCTATTGTCTGGCAAATAATGTATTTAACATCTAAAAATTTTCAAAATAAATAACATGGTTCTCTCGATCGATATCGGCCGGCTTCTTTAAACAGCTGATTGTGGACAATCGGGATAATATTTAAAAATACAGCGTTGCCACTTTCGATGTTTTATAAACGGCTATCATAAATTGCCGAATTTCCTTCTATAATATTACTTTCCTGTATAATTATAGTCTCGGAAATGGCAACCGCGTTGGCTCTAGTAGCGGAGATTTCTCGGAAAGAAAGTTCGACGACTTCCGAAAACGGACTAGACCATTATTTCAAAGGGTAGTTCCTGTCAATTGTTAACATAATTGTTTCATTTTATCTTTAGTAAAGGGTTAATGGCCCATAGAAATTAGCGTTTTTATGATTTCTATTGCGAAATGATTAAGTGCTCTTGTTCTATGTGTGTTATTGTATAAAAAAAGCAATTCTTCAGACATTTTTCTAAAACATCTTTGAAAAATTAACTGCCAATTTAATTTATATATAATCCGCTATTTATTATCGCTTGTAGTATGGCTCGGTGGGTAGAGTGTCCGCTTGGCGATCTGAGGGTCGCGGGTTCAAATCCCGCACCGACAATTCTGGTTTTATTTATTTATGAGCACATGGCGACTCGAAGCGGGCGGGAAAAATCTTTCCCGCCCACTCTCTTGGAAAACGCCACTTTCGGTGAAGAGAACATGCATGAAAAGAGGCACTTTCAGGGCACATGTAAAAAAAAATACGGTACATATCTCGGGCCGTCGGAGGCTTTTCCGCCATCTCGTCCGTAAAAGCCTCTTTTCGGCCCTTGATACGTAATGTACTAATACAGGTTCATTATTTATTTCAGTAGGTACAATAATTTATGTATAATACGTGGTAGATAACGATCAAGTCGGTTGTAAACGATTTTTATCCATTCAAAATTATTGTGATTATCGTCAATTTGTATTCCGGCGTTACACTGACAAAAACCCAATAAATAATAGAGCAATCATACGCATATATACACATTTCGAAATGTTAAGGTCACATTATCGTGTGAACGATCATTAGCTGTTCGAACAGGAAGCTTTCATTCATTGTTCGCGAAATAATTAGCAATAAATGTGTGACATTGTTACAGTAAAACGCAAAAAGTCACGATTTAAGATTTGTAGTTAATTATTTGTTATAACAGGGTTCGGACTATTCAACAGCTATAAAATTCCAGTACTCCAGGTCAGTTAAAAATAGTTTAGTAAATGTATCAGTGTTGCCAATCTGAATTTCAAATACCAATATGGAAAATTATTAGTTCCCAGACCACCCGATGATCCTTATACAATAAGGGCGTATTTTTGTCTACGCAGTAGCCCTTTAAAATACTAATTCAGATTGAACGGTACTACCAAGAAAAGGAAGCCCTCTCCATTGATAGGATGCAACCACCTGTAGACCGGTTTCGAACTTATTTGTTCTCGTCAGTACAGGGTAGGTGTACATACCCAACATCAGACATGGCGCTGCGCGCTGTATTTTGTGGACTACCGTCGATAGTACGGCGTTAAGTTAAAGTCCTCTCTGATGATGGGTATGTACACCTACCCTGTACTGACGAGAACAAATAAGTTCGAAACCAGTCTACAGGTGGTTGCATCCTATCAATGGAGAGGGCTTCCTTTTCTTGGTAGTACCATTCAATATGAAATAGTATTTTAAAGTGCTACTGTGTAGACAAAAATACGCCCTTATTGTATAAGGATCATCGGGTGGCCTGGGAAATAATAATTTTCCATATTGGTATTTGATATTAATACCACCTGACAAGCATAGACTTTTCATTTCTTAAACAGATTTTTAAAATTTGATTAATCAAATAACGTCTGTTCAGATTGTGTGAGACTACTAAGAGATGGCGCTGCGCGCTGTATTTTTTCGACTACCGTCGATAGTACGGCGTTAAGTTAAAGTCCTCTCTGATGATGGGTATGTCATACACACGGAACGACATTATACACAGAGACCTCGAAATTGCTACAATTTCGGAGTTTCTAGACAAAACCATCACCAAATACCATACTAAGGCTAACATTGCCAACAATAGCACGATCGCTGCTTCACACATACATTCACGACCTAACGCTACATACAAATTACCGAAAGACTGGCTCACGCGCAACCGCGTCTGAGTCCAAAACAATCAAAATACAAAAAACAACAAAGATTGCCTTGCTTTGCACAACCTGCAAAAACCAGGTGTAACATGACGACTACGCCTACCCTACTACCCACTACCTTATACGTTCGGAGCTCTCGAAATTTGTTCACTCGATTAACTTCGAGTGAAAAAATCTCTAGAGCTGGCACCCAACATAAATGTATAGCATAGCTAAATCAAAATCAGAATATGCAGTTAACCAGTCATATAGCGAAATCGAGTTATAGGTATGATACCTAATTCAGACGGTGAGTTTTAGTCAGTCGGCTCGTCTACCTCGTAGGCGAAACTTACACTCTGTAAGTTGACATTGGTCTGGTCTTTCCCCGCAATGTTGCTAACCTGACACTACCTGGCCCCCGCGAGGGTCAGGTGTCTGTAAGCAGATTTCTCATCGTGTGTCCAAAAAAAAAAAAAAAAAAAAAAATGATGGGTATGTACACCTACCCTGTACTGACGAGAACAAATAAGTTCGAAACCGGTCTACAGGTGGTTGCATCCTATCAATGGAGAGGGCTTCCTTTTCTTGGTAGTACCATTCAATCTGAAATAGTATTTTAAAGTGCTACTGTGTAGACAAAAATACGCCCTTATTGTATAAGGATCATCGGGTGTTCTGGGAAATAATAATTTTCCATATTGGTATTTGAAATTAATACCACCTGACAAGCATAGACTTTTCATTTCTTAAATAGAATCTGAGTTTGTGAAATTACAGAGATAGCTGGGGAAATGACACGCTTTTGGTCTCACAAATACACAATTTTTACGGAACGATTGTACGAAAGGCTTCCAGGCCTTTGCATTGGTCGTGGTGGTCGGCTGGTCTCCAAGATCTCCGGACCTCACACCGCCAGACTTTTAGCGGGTTTGGCTCAAAAACGAAGTTTACAAAGTCGACACTCGCACTTGTAATTTCGCTATAACTTGAAAACAAATCAAAATCGTATAAATATGAGTTCTTTACATTATTTTCACTTGTGTACACTCCTCGAGTTTGGTCCGTCACCCCCACTCTCACGATAATAAAATCGACCAAAAGTCACTCGAAATAAACAAAAAGAAAAAATCGCCTACTTATACCGAGATATTCGCCAGTACCAGCCAGACAATTTTTACACGGAGAATTTGACATTGAAATTAAAGTATAAATATGTAATTCGGCGATTATTTGCCTCGATATCCCGAAAAACGTCTTGTTCGGGTCATCTTTAATTCGTCTAGAACCAAATTCAGCTATTTCCAGTCTACGGTATTTTGTTTGTTAACTATTTTACTGTTGGTCTACGCCAACGCGAATTAAATTATAATAAAAATGAAAAACACACGAAGCACTTATCGGTACGAATTAAATACTGCGACTTTACCAGCTTATTTTGGAATATACATGCAACCGGCTGGTAGACAATGTCATCTCAAACATTCCCTAATTAATTAAAACATGGGGGACCTTTTTAACGCATAAACATGTTGATCAAACACAAGCACTATAGGAAAAATCCTTTAGGGCACTCTGGGAGTGGTGCGTGTGCACAAAAAGCGATTCACGTTGGTTTTGAATCTTTGGAGGTTATATTCGTTGGGAAAAAAGACCTCGGGAAGGTCGTTCCATAAGGATGAAGTCCTCCAGATGAAAGTATTCTTAAATAGTGAAGTTCGAGGAGTACTAAGCTTAACCACATATGGATGGGCGGCAGTGGTTCGTCGTGTATTTCTGATATTCGCCGCTCTGGGCGGAATTAAGAGGGCAAGGTCAGCCGAGCACTTTCCACGAAAATATCTGTAAAAGAGAGTTAAATCCCCAACCTGCCTCCGATGTTCTAGGCTGTCGAGGTTCTTCGTCAGCTCGTGGTCTTCAATCAGACGAATGGCCCTCCTTTCGATGGAATCCAGGCCGGCAAATCCCGAGATGGAAATAAATTGAAGAAAAATAACCATAAATGGCGCTTTGAATTATTAAGCGAAATATACACTTTATATGAAATCTCAAAATTTACGTGGCCGCTCCTGAGGCCATTCGCAATCAATATTTTATTGAGGCAGTCTCCAGGTTCAAAAGAGGTTAGCGCATTATATGCGATGTTGTCATATTGCAACACATAATTCTAAACGCACGTGTTCAGTTTTTGACAACAAGACGTCTTTGGCACGCGCTATCACTTCTTTTTCAAACTTTTTAGACAAAGAAAACTACAATTTTAAGGTACACTCTCTTACCTTCGATCTTATTTTAAAATAATCCGTTTTATAATTAAATTCCATAAAAAAATAAAACACAAAAAGTATGTTTTTCAACAGAACCAACAGTAGATAATATCACACAAATTTGAAATCACATCACAACATTTATTATTATGAATTATTTCACACCAAAAAAAATCGGGCAATACTAACAAAGCGTTTAAAATTCGTATACGTCAAGCACGTGGCACTCTCGACGTCGTGGAACCAACGTCGTTCCACTCCCGAGTCTCGAAACATACTGAAGTATGAAGCGGCGCGCTTCCGGCGTTCAAGCTACGGCGAGACACGCGGTTTGATCTGACAACACTGTTAGTATACTCTAGTGACCCACATTGTTGCTAAGTGAATCCAGATGGAACGGGGCGACAGTATGTGGGTAAAAAGGGTTTTTACCTTAATATTTAGATATTCGATTAAAAAAAAAGTATGTAGACTTTCTCTATGACACCCAAGGAGTCACCCATTTAAATATAATAAGTCATTTCCATAACACCCTGTATTTACGAAACGATTGTAGTGACATTTGGGTTATGAAAAGTTTTTGGGCAAGTGATAACCACGCGAGCAATTACAAATGGTTTTTGTGAAACACCCTGTATAAATCAGCAACGCATATAGCACGAAACGTTCATAAAGCGAGCTCGAGTGGCACTTGGCGGATTTTTTTCTTTTTTAACGGTCGACGGATGAACCCCAAAGTCCATTTGGTGGATAACAACGACAATACCAACTCTTCCCAACCCTGACCTGGTTCAACCGAAGCTTTTAGACGCCAAAAAAATGCTTTGTTTGACAAACCTACAATTTCGAGTGCAACGAATCGTAATTATAGTCTAGGGGCTGGTGGGTCGCAACTGTTAGCGCCCTGCTAGTGGTCCTGCATCGTTGCCAGCTCCACTAAGAATGGATAATATGCGAAATCACACTATTCGGGTGAACCAGGCGCGTTTTTTTCTTTTTGGTTCCTTTTTACTTTTAATTGAATATTATCTGATAAATAAATTAGTGTGGCGGCTATCGGCAACGTCGCTTTTCATATACAGGGTGTGTCGGGAAGAACGTAGCAAACTCCAGAAGTCCACAAGTTAAAATAATATCAAACAATTCCGCGAAGTGGAATATCAGTAATTTGGTTTTTCGTGGAGTTTAGACCCCCTCTACAACTTTTATATCTGATGAAATTCCGCTTTAGATAGGAAACTCTCAATAAATTCAAAATTTTATCGAGCAATGTCTGAAAATGAATTTATAGCATCTGCGTGACTCCCAAAGTCACGGGAAACACATTTTCTGACAAGTCAACCCTTGCATATACTTTTCCGAGCGTGTAAAAAAAATGAAAATTAAAAAAAAATTAACTTTTTAAAAATCTCCTGGAGGAAATTCGGAAAACGATCGTGACATGTCAGAAAATTGTCACACTACATTCCTCGACACCCAAATATTGTGGAAAACAAAATTTCAGACGAATCGCACCTAGCTAGGTGGAATTCTGACGATATTACGCAGAGATACCGGAAGGCAGCTATCGTTCAGTTGTATGACGGGATATTATATTCGCAATATTACCAAATTAAGCCTATTTTTCCATAAGGTGTGTATGATTAATTCAAATCTGACGAATTTAAACATTTGCCCTTGTCTACTTTTCACTAATTACAGTAAAAGCCGCGCCTTTCATGCATTTCGAGCGAAGTTTAGAAATTTTGCTATCACCGTTACGAATTCTCTTAATTTTCTCCAAGATAGAACATGTTTCTGGTAACTTTATATATATCAAAATGTTCGGAAAATATGAGGGAATCAGATAAACCTAGAAATAATTCTCCAAAGGGAATATTTTAGAAAATATAGCAGAATAAACCAGGCTTTAAAAAAAAAATTTGAGAAAAAATACCGCACTTTCGCAATATTCTTTTTATCAGAAAATTGTTTACGACTCATCTCCATGGAAATGCAAATCGATTAAGCCCACTTGGACCCATGTCACTTGAGACTTTATAATTTTTCCATTAATTTTATTTGACACGTTTGGAAAAGTATCTGCAAGGGTTGACTTGTCAGAAAATGTGTTTCCCGTGACTTCGGGGGTCACGCAGATGCTGTAAATTCATTTTCAGACATGGCTCGATATAATTTTTAATTTATTGAGAAGTTCCTATCTAAAGCGGTACAGCGCCTCTCAGCAACGCTCTACGGCATTTCATCAGATATGAAAGTTGTAGAGGGGGACCTAAACTCCACGAAAAACCAAATTACTGATATTCCACTTCACGGACCTCCTATTGTCACCGTCTCTCTAACTACAATTCATACATGCAGTATGTTCAAAAATATCGCCAATGACCTATAAACTCTAAACCTCTGTAGGTAGAGGAGGTATTTTTAACACAAGTTGACAACCCCTTTAAATTACGACTGTTGCAACGTAGAGGATGGTCGAAACGAAACCTGGCTGTCCCCCCTTAAAAAAAACGAAATGACAAAGAGATCGGGTTTTCGCAAATTCAATGGTATTTACAACGGTCAATGCTGAGTAAACTACATTATTATTATACATCTTGGTATTTTAAATCTGCATAAGAAACGAGAGGCCGCTTCATCTTCCTGGAGGACTTTCTGCTGCTAACTTTTTTTTTGCTAAAAATATTCGCAGGGATCTACTGGTAACTAAACCTGAATAACCCCCAATATCTATTTCATATCTGCATGTACATATCGATACATGCATCGAATAACATTGTAAGTGACATTTTCAGAGTTCAAAATATATTTCAATGTTTCAAACCTAAAATTTGGTTCTTTTAGCTTAGTTTTTTTTTTTAAATGCCTCTTTCATCCCATTTGTATCTGATTATTTTGGTATTTTGCCTGTAGTATCATGGAAAAATAATATATCGAAACTGTTATGTCTTCTCCTCTAAGAATACGATTTGTCACTTACAATGTTATTCGATGCATGTGTCGATATGTTCAATATTTTTCAAACCGCTACCGTTTCTGTTTAGTTCCGGATTCGTTGCTTTAATTTTTCATACTTTTTACCTAATTATGAAATTAGCCTTTAAGATGAGGATCCCAAACAATCCCAAATTAGCAAACAGAGCCATCTATGTTGCATCAATTTAATTTAAAAAAATATGCCGCTTTTTAGCAGGTTAGAAAGAGACGAGAGTCATCAGCTGATCAATATTTCTTTTCGTGAAGTTATAGCCGTTAATAATAACGTTTTTTTAGTTCATTTATCGATATTTAGATTGTCTGACATGTCGATTGGGGTATCAACAAGTTTCAGGAAAATCTGTGACAAAAAAATTGAAAATTGTTCATATTTGAAATTGTTATTATTATTCTTATAACATTATATTTTTAACGCAATTTTTTCATACCCTTTCCACCAATCCTTTAACTTCACGATTCAGTTTTTCATTAGAAAAAAATTAAGTATATTTGGTCAAACGTTCGCATAAAATAGTGCCTGCTTGTCAACTCAGTCCACATTAAACTCAGCTCTTAAGCAGGAATCATTCTTGTTGCTTGCATGATAAAGTTGTTAAACAGTAAACCGGTTAAGTTAACAATACCTTCGCTATACTTGATCGTACCGAACATTCCACTGGTTCACTGTAGTGGGCAGGGCAAAATCAGCGGTTCCAAAACAAAATTCTTTTAGAATTATGTACGGCGATAAATATTTTTATCTTGTTTATTTTTCACTCATAGTTTTTTTTATTTATTAAATGAAAAACATTTTGCGTCAATAAGATTTTCTCAGGTACTTTTTCCCAGAATTTAGTTATTTTGGAATCATTATAGTTAAATCTATATAATAATTACTATTTTCCAAGAATTAGTTAAAATTTGCTGAAGTGCAGGATGGTATGTTCTATTTTAAATAAGTAGTTACAGTACGTTTCACGAAAATTGGATACGACTTAATGAGTTCCTGGGTCGGTCCCATTGTATCGACAAGAGCTTGGCAATAAACAAGTGAAGTATGAAGGGACGGACTAAGGAAAACAAGTAATGATATGATTATATTAATGTAATCAAATGAAATTACATTTTTTTTAAATATTACTAGTCATATTTATTTACATTTATAATGTCATTCTATAGATAGTTCTGTTTCGCTATCGCTATCCTCATCAAAATTAATTATAATTGGATTAATTATACGATCCAGACTAATATACGAATTTTCTACAGTTATTACGTGACGGACTGAATTTTTCCAACTACCTAGGGGAATATCATTAAAGCATTTTCGTATTAATTCTACAACACTAGAACTTAAAGTCGGAGAAATATTTTCAGACCTAACCGGTGATTTTAACTGGTGCCACATATATGGGGTTAAAAATGCAATAATAGGATGGGAGCCGTAGCACTGTATGTCCAATTTCTTCTGCCAATGTGTCACAAACATATACTTTTTTTATACAAAATGTCTTCTAAAAGATCATTTTTTTTATAACTTTCTTCAACATATATATCATTCGCCGCCATGTAGTTCTGAATCTGTAATTTTGTATTATTTGAGCTTGGAGCTTTATGTAATTGGCGACTGTGATAGCTCGCATTGTCCATTACTATCACGCTATTCTGAGGAATATTTGGTAAAAGACAATTCTTGAACCATTCCTCAAAAACTAACAAATTTTACCACAAAAAGATATTTAAATATAAATTAAGCAACCTAACCTACCTGATGTGCCTATATTTAATTTATAATTATTACAATCCGGTCCTTTCCACATAATAATAACAAACGGTCATAAATAATGGGATGGCCCAGGTACTTTTACGGCAGTCATTAAGTTATATCCATTTTTCTTGAAACAATATTTATGCTTTGTGCTAAATTAATTTATTTAGAGAATACCTAAAATATAATTTATTGTTTGAGAGTCACCGACTACCTTGTTCGAGAGGTTTTATTGCTTAGCGGACTTCATACACCGTACCGACTTTAGCGATCGGAGACCACGAAAGAACGTCGACAGGGTATGGTTTCGGTAGAACTGCTGGCAGTAACGTCTGGCCGCGACGTCTGACAGTCCTTATCTTGATGGTCGTATAATTGATGAAATTTGCTGACTTCTGAAATGAGCAATTCATCATCCTCCACGAAAAACACTTTGCTACTCATGGCAGAACTGAAACTTTTTCATACACAATCGAATAACAACATTAAAGGCTTTTAGAAGCAAATTTGGTTATAAAATTTACATGCAAGCAGTCGAGCAGTCACGTGTGGACTGGTCTCGGAGCACACAGCAGTCGACTGTCTACCGATGTAGCGTGACGTCCCGGACGTTCTAGGGGAACCACATACTTTATTTAACAAACCGACGACTGCCAGACGTCGCGTCCAGACGTTACGGCCAGCAGTTCTACCGAAACCACACCTTTTTTGGTGATCCTTGGCAAATGTTCGAATGACATTGCCCGCTTAATTCTACCTAGAGGGGCGACAAGCGGAAATACACGACGACCCGCTGCCGCCCATCCATAGGTGGTTCGGCTTAGTACTTTACTCCTCGAACTTCATTGTTTAAGAATTCCTTCAACTGGATGACGTCATCCTTGCGGAACGACCTTCCTGAGGTCTTAAAGGATTTTTTAATATAGTTATATATTTATAGTGCTAGTGTTTGTTCATAAACAAAAAAAATAGAGCCCTTCGCCGGATCGCAGGCACGCCATTGGTTAAAAGTAATAAAACGGTGTTAAGTTGGAAGTGCCAATGTTTTAAATACACAAATCAGATACAAAGTAGCCATCATCCTATTCTTCCAGACATAGTAACGAGTATCTATATATACAGGGTGTCCAAAGAAATAAGCGAAATTAATTATTGTTTCGAGAACGATAACAAATAGGTATCGGAAAACGTTCAGGAAAGTTACTGAAAAAAAATAATATACAAGGTGTTCCATTTAAATTAGTATCAAAGTTGCTAATACTTTCTATAGTAGAACTGCAGTTATCTTGTGGAGAATTGTACACTAAAAATCTCCAAAAGTCCAAAAACTTTGCTTTGTGACCGCGTTAAATAAGCCACCTTAACGTATTTATTTGTTAATCTTCGGGACGAAGCCGGGGCGGCATTATTGGTACACCCCGTATGCACTGCAGCACCTGTGCAATTTAAATGCACCTATAACATCCGCCTTTTGTACGAAAATAACGGTAAACAAGCTTAGTAATTACCTACCGCTCGGTTATTCTAGCAGAACATTGCTTTGTGGAAAATTAAAAGCAACTAGTGCTGCCCCCATCTTCTAATTGCTTAAACAGTTATGAATATTATTTAGCGGAAAGTAAAGTACTCCGTACAATGTATAGCCGGCCCTGCTGGCAGGACGAGGAGAATTCAAAATCGACATGGGCTATTGATTTTTTGAGACTTTGTCGCGTGTTTTGACAAAAAAAATGGCAAATATTAAGTGTAGATTTATGCTATAGAGACGGATCAATGAACTATGACCTCTTAGATCTCAAAATCATTAATTTGCCTAATTTCATATCTAATTTTAAATTTTAAGTCTTCCAAATTTTGTGGTTTATCCTTATCCTTGATTTCAAATAACCCCAAAGAAAGAAATCCATTGGTGTAAGATCGGGAGATCTTGCAGGCCATTCTATCTATTCTATTCTTCTACCTATCCATCGTTCGGGAAATATAGTACTCAAATACTCTCGTACTTGTCGAGCAAAATGAGGCGGAGCACCATCCTGCTGAAACCAAATAGACGCTTCTGGTAGATTAGGCTGATTCGGATTTGGAAAATCCGCTGCTAGTGTGGGAATTAATTCATTTTGAAGAAATTGTAAATACCGGTCTCCTGTAAGATTTCCATCGAAGAAAAAAGGTCCAATAATTCTATCATTTAATATCCCTGCCCAAACATTTACTTTTTGTGAGTATTGCGTATGCTGTTCTCTCATCCAACGGGGATTATTTGTACTCCAATACCGAAAATTTTGTCTGTTTACCGAACCATTCAAACAAAACGTGGCTTCATCGCTAAAAAGTACGCTGCGATGGAAAAATAGATTTAAGTTGCAAATTTCCATCATAGTTTCACAAAACTGTAGTCGGCGGTCGGGATCATCTTCGTTTAGAATAGTTTAGATCATGCAGCAACCAAATTTTATACGGATGGTACTTTTCTTTTTTCAATACCCGCAAAACAGATCGTCGGCTAACATCATTATTAAGGGCTACTTCAGTGGATGCACTATGGGGATTAGCGTCAACTTCTAACAAAATGTTCAATTTTGTGTTTTCACTAATTTTTTGACGACCTGGCCGTAGACGATCCTTTACATTCCCTGTTTCCCTGAATTTTTTCTCAATTTTACTCACTGTAGATCTTGTAATCCGTCGTTCTGGATACTTAGCGCTAAACAAGTTACAAACTTCTTCTTGACTTCTTGTTTTGTCTCCACATCCAATTAAAATTAAAATTTCGATTCTTTGAGTTTCATTTAAATGCACCATGATCACCGTATTTTCAAAATTATACTTAAAATTCTTTTTGATTGACACATGACTTGCTATCGTAGTAACAATTAATTTAAATTTACCTGTTTACCTTTAAGTAGGTACATGTACCTTTTTTTAAAGAAATTTCTTTTTTAAGATGTAATTTTTCTCTAAAACCGTTAGAGATAAGGATAGAGTATGCTTAATGCTACATGAATTATGCTCAGAATTTGACGTAGAATTTATGTGACAAGTAAAAATAGGGTGGTTCTATTTAAAATACAAAAAAATTTTACAACATCTACTTTTTGACACACCCAGTATAATTTCTTTTTGAGGCAAAAAAATCCGGAAGAAAAAATTATAATCGACGTGTCCGAGCGTTTTTACAAAAAAATAAAACCGGATTTTTAAATGAATTTGTTCCATATTTTAGCCCATCACTGTATATAAACGGCATACTGCTAATACCATCTGCAATTATGTCCCCGATATGGGCATCGAAGGGGGCGTTGTGAGTTTGCGCAGTTCGGAAATTTCCTTGTGAAAGTAAACATTCGACAGGACCGGATTTCAACTGTTATTGAATTATTTGTTATTTATTGAACTAGTCCAACATAAGTAAAAAATTTAGAGCTTACTTATGAGATATTATTTATAAAAATAGGAGAAATACAGGACCGTATCCCAAAATTTCCTGATGTTGTTCAAAAAACCGTCGAAACGTCATTAAACCACAATGTGTCATATATCGTTGCATTCGGAAGAAAAAAGCTCTCAAATTCCAGTATCAGAAAACCAGGACCGTATTTAAAAAAAGAAAGTTGATAATGGCCCTTCGAAGACGACTCGTCGCATTACAAAACAATTAACGCTGTTAGATAGAGCGGAAAAAGTGGCAATGCAAAAGTGCAATTTACTTTAGAATTCGATCTCGGAAAAACTCAGGAAAACAATAAAACGATTTTTCAGAATTTCGGTTTTTTCGGGATATCTCCGGAACTACTAGAAATTTTAAAACTTTCTAAACGGCATATTATTAGGCACGTAAATGCGCAACTTTACCTCCGACTTCGTATCTCTTACGGTTTCCGAGATCCCTGTACTGGCCCTCCTTATCTTGGACACGGTGTACTTATATGTGGTACGTAGAACAGTACGATTCAAATCGGGATTATGTATGTTTATGAATACTATTGCGATTTTCAAAATATAATTATAAATACATTATTAAAAATAACAGGTCTGTGATATTACTGTAACACATTCATCCTTTCCCCGACACAACTGCATTAGTCCGCAAATTTTACTTACGTTCTGGTAAAATCCAAATAAGAAAATTGTTTGGTACTGGTAACGTTCACTACTAAAACAATACCACTTTTAATGAATATTTCTGCATATTTACCAAACGCCAACTCTGAATATGTAATGGGACATGTCATTGTACCTTAGATGTTACGGATTTTAGACGCTTACGATGACGTTGTCATCCTATTTTTAGGAATATAAGATTCGGCAATAATAACAATCCCCCCCCTCCCCCCCCCAAAAAATAAAATCTAGGTATAGTTTAAATATAAATACAACAATTTATCATAATAATACATAATTCTTAACAGAAATTAAATAATTAACCATTAATAAAAACGTTTAAGAAATGAATCATTGAATTTTATGTCCCACACATTCCGATCCTGTTAACTAATCACAATTCGTACAGGGCCGGCTTACAGGGTTCATTTTTTATTCTACTATCTATGGCACGCTCGATTGTGGACGAGTTTCTACCGGGTTGCGGCTTCTTTTCTCTGTGACCCGGTCCAAATGTCACACCTTCAATTGTCAAATCTGACTACTTAACCTAGAAATATTGTTATTGTTGCTGATTTCTGCTTTGTTTGGAGCTCTAGCCCAGCCCGGTGAGACCGCTCATGGGGGGGATCGAAACACGTAAGAAGGCCTTGGAAGTGATGCTAAGCCTACTCTGCTCCATACGCCCACAAGTAACCTACTTTTATCTATGTGTTTCACTCTATCATTTAAGCGTCAACATCGGACTTACGTAGAGTTAATATGAAATGCCAAAAAGTGATTGTTTATGCAGGCGACTTGATCCTGGTCATATTTGTCTCACTTTACTGAATTAGGGAAGGTTGCTGCAGACAGAGACAGGCATAGAATGCGAACAGCACGAATTGTTAAACAAGCTAACTTCCTTCGTCTGGCGGGAATGAAAATCAAGCAACATCTGATGTGATTTAAAATGGTGGAGAAGACGCAACATCTTTAAATTTTAAAATAATTTCTAATCTTTTCACGAAAAACGTCGTTTCCTTTTTGGTGCAAGTGAGTAATTTGTAATTGAAATATTCATTTAGTCATCTTTACTGAGAGCAAGCATCAATAATAATTTCTTTTCCTAAATCATATGGGGCCCAAAAATATGCATGGACTTGAAGCTTGAAATATTTGCTAGGACCTATAGAGCCCAGTTGAAGATGGTAAAATATTTTATGTAAATTATGATTTACTTCCTATTTTGTAATAAAACTACTTACAAGCTTATTTCTGAAGTTCAATTTTTCATTTGTAGTTACATAACTAGTTCAAAAAATGATATAAGAGTGTGTAAGGATTATTTTAAAGTGATATTCACAGCTTAAAACATGTCAGAATCCTAATATTGATTTTCACCACTTAGTAAATCAAATAAAAGGGTTTTGAATGTTTTTTGTTGGTTAAATGTCACTTTCAAATATTGACAGTAATAAAAATTTGGACAAAAGTGACATTTGAAAAGCACGTGCGTTTGTCAGCTGATGCCAGACGTAATGGATGCCGGGTTTGTTCGTTTGTTCATAGTTGCTTCGATTTGTTAAAACGGCTGTTTGTCTTCTTCCTGTTTATAAGTATTCGTTTGCTCCAGCCTTTCGTTTTGTAATGGATATTTAATGAACCAAGACGTGAAGAATATCCTGTTTTTCCTAAAGTAAAAAGATAATTTCGGCGTTTGTTCGGATGGTTCCTGGACACACGCGCTGTATATCGTCGATTTTGATCGAGCTGACGCGATCGATGATAACATTACTAAATTCGGTTCTGTCTTGATGATATAATAAACAAATTGTTAAGTAGGTATTAACTTGATTGTGTGTAGAAAGGCCAACGCATGGCACATGGTTATGACATGGTACAACAGCGCTGTAACAGGCTAAGGTTATAGTTTCTTGGATTTAAACCACAGTGTCGCTGGTAGATACCGATATTGCACAGTTGTGACATAAACCTGCAACGTCCGAAACTTTTCAGTGATTATTCAAAACATTGGACAGGGCCGGTGTAAAATTACCAGTAAAAAGCAACAAAACCGGTGTAAATTTCAGCCGAAATCGTTTCAAATCTCTCAAGGGCCTATCTCTATGGATAGCCAAACTCTAGAAGCAAAAGTGGCAAATTTATGGCCTCGCGCATGTAAACAAAGCTAATCGTCAGATGACGAGGTTCTTCGTCAGCTCGTGGTCTCCGATCAGACGAATAGCCCTCCTTTCGATGGAATCCAGTAGCCGAAGAGTATGTTTGGGTGTAGAGCTCCAGATATGAGAGCAGTACTCTAGTGATGGTCGAATCTGGCCTTTGTACAGTGTCAAAAGTTGTTGAGGTGTGGAACAACTTTCTGGTTCGGAAGAGTACTCCTAGCTTCCGAGAAGCTATCTTGGCGATTGCCACAACGTGGTTATGCCAAGACGTATTTCCTCCCAGATTGACGCCCAGCAAATTAATAGATGAAGCCCGTGGGATTGCGTGTCCGTCCATGCTAACCTTTTTAGAGAAAACTGCTGAATGGGGTTTTTTAGCGTTAAATTCGACGTGGTTACTGTCACCTCAAGCCAAAATTTCTTCCAGGTCTTTGTTGAGGCGGGATACTTCATGCTGTCTGCGAAAATGTGCGTCGGCAGCCGATGTTTGCGCATTCAAAGAGAAAGATGAGATAAGTGTGCTATCGTCAGCAAAACTAAATATCGGATTTTTAGTTTTCACTAGAAGGTCGTTAATGTAGAGTAAGAAGAGAGTGGGAGGTTATCGAGCATTATAACCTACAATAGCGTTTAAAGGGTCATGCAACATTTGTTTTCTTCCTCGCCGGTCTTCGGTATCGAATGATGCGTGGAATGTAACCATTTCCTGCCGTCATGGCCTACGGCAAAATTCCGTATATGGCCGGCCAATCGAACGTTTGTATGTGTTCGACGTTCCTATTCCATTCACCTCGACGGGTGTTACCACCTGTAGTATACGCAACTATAACGTATAATAGTTGTTTATCTAACAAATGCATAAAATATTACTTATTTGCACGAATTGGAAATTTTAGCGCACCAGCCGAAGGCGAGTGTCGCAATCCCGTATGTGAAAAAAGTAATATTTTATGCATTCTACGATCGCACCTGGTTTTCTTGTTCGAAATTAAATAATATATATTCTTATATCGACTTGATTATTCGTAAATTTTAGCTTGGAATAGCATGATCATAAAGTCGAAAGATTTAAAAATGTTTTATCTTTCTTGAAAATACGTTAACAACGCTCGTTCGCTGAAACTTTTCACTTGCCTTTGGACCAATGTCATTTAAGAAATGTATTATATTCCTTTTCGTAACCTTCTCTCTTGATTTTTCGGGCAATAAATTTTGTGTTGCTTCATTGGCTTTATTAATTATCTCGTTTGGAGCGCATTGAAAAGAGTTTCCTTCTTCCTAATCGGAATTATTTCGTTCCGCTTTTGATGTTTTCGAATATTAATGGCATTTGTACGGTGAGTACGGTGACAATAACATACATAGTATTTATTAGTGTTGGGAAGAACCGATTATTTTAATAATCGAGTACTTGTTACTCGAGCGATTTTAATAATCGAGTGAATCGCTCGAGTGAATCGCTTGAAATTCTAATTCACCAAGCGATGACGTCACCGACTGCTCCACCGGCAGCTTAGCCGTTTACATGTGATCAGGTAGGGTATTTAACAGGCACGTAACTACGGGTGGGCACAGGTTTAGCTAAAGAATTGTAGTAGCAACCAAAAAAATTCCAGAAACTAATTTATTTGTGAATAATGAATTTTTACCACGTGTCTCGATACCAAACAAAAAAACTGCAAAAAATTACCCAAATATGTTTTTATTCTTCGGGTTTAGTATTGTGCGTTTTTAACCCGAACAAAAAGTATTACCAAGAGTTATTGTTCTTCACATCTTTCTCAATCTACGAGCATAAAATAAGTAGATATTTAAAATAGCTTGTCAAATTCTTCCACTTTAAATTATCAGGTGCCCACTGTGTGCCCTTCAAAAATGTAGGCTTAGTTACGCGACTGGCAAAATAAGAAAATAGGTGATTATTTTTTTAAATTCATGTTTATAGTTACCTAAAAGTTCCTGTTTAAATTTAAGAATGTTTACTTTTGGTTACCAAAAAATTTGTCGATACCTATGTTTTGTTAACTATTTTGCTCGTTTTCTTATTTTCCATTGACATTTTCTATAATGTATGTTATTTTTAAGAAGTCTTCTTGAATTTAATAATAAAAAGTTCCTGTTTAGATTTAAAAATGTTTACTATAAGATTGCCAACGAATTTTCCTATATAATTTTGTTCGTTTTGTTATTTGTATTTACAATTTCTATTAGTATGTTATTTTTGAGAAGTTTTCTCGAGTTTATAGTAAATAAAAATTTAAAAATTATATCCTTTAATTTTTTAATATTTACAATCGGAGACCTAAACTTCGCCGCTGGCTAGCCAGTTAAAACAAAACTTTACAAAACCCATGTCGCGATGACTCCGCTAAGGGATTTGGCATACTTTTTTATATGCACCTTCTCTTTTATGCGCCTTTAAGAAAGACGTATGTCGTGTACCTGCTGAGCGTCAAACTCGAACGTCGCCAATCGGACGGCGCGGCGCGTAGACCGAAGGTCGTGTTTCAAGTGACAGGCGATATTTTTCGGTTTTTCGCGTGAATTAATTACTAGAGTATTTCCTATCGAGCATAAAACTGTTCGAATATACGAGCAGTTTTTCAACTCGATCACACTACAGCGGTACATTTCCGCCGGCGTCAAGCGAAGCGCGGGTATCGAGTGAAAGATAATATGTGACGAGCGACGGTTTTCGCCTGAATAGATAACTCGAGCGGTTTTTTTAATAATCGAGCGATGTCGGTTATTTCAATAATCGAGTGATCAAGCGGTTTTTCGCTCGAGCAATCACAACACTAGTTTTTATAACGATCGTAGAAAAACAAATGTACCTATATTCGGTTTATAATAGTCCATAGTCCATGCAATTTTTCAGTGTTTTGTTTTTATTTTAATGTTAATCTTTCTGCGGTGGCTGGCAGAGGCGGAGAAGGCGTACGTAGGTTCCGAACTACGATCCACACACATATAACCCAGCTCCCAAGGACTATCAATCATTTATTGTAATATTAAGACTATTTCGGGCCCCTGTATTCGCTGCGCTCCGCCCATGGTCCAGGGTGTTGTTCCCCCACGTTGCTCCCCCATCGATCCTGTCCTCAAGTAGGACACAAACGCTTACTGCACCGAGGTCGTCGACCCTTGTTCTGCAACTAGGCCGGGGGAAGAGGGCGCGAGGGTGGGACTCGGGGGGGGGGGGGGGGGGGGTAAGACGAGGGAGGGGAGAACGGAATTTTCGAGTGCACGTCACGTTTTTAACGGGAACGGTGGACATCTATGACGCGAGGGAAAATGCTGAAAAACCGGGAAGGGTTGGAGTTGTATACAACGGGTCCAAGATAAGGAGGGCCAGTGCAGGGATCTCGGAAACCGTAAGAGATACGAAGTCGGTTAAATGGAGGTAAAGTTGCGCATTTACGTGCCTAATAATATGCCGTTTGGAAAGTTTTAAAATTCCGAGTAGTTCCGGAGATATACGTAAAAAAACGAATTTCTGAAAAATCGTTTTATTGTTTTCCTGGTTTTTTTGAGATCGAATTCTAAAGTAAATTGCACTTTTGCATTGCCACTTTTTCCGCTTTATCTAACAGCGTTAATTGTTTTGTAATCCGACGAGTCGTCTTCGAAGGGCCATTATCAACTTTCTTTTTTTAAATACGGTCCTGTTTTTCTGGCATTGGAATTTGAGAGATTTTTTTGTTCCGAATGCAACGATGTATGACACATTGTGGTTTAATGACGTTTCGAGGGTTTTTTGAACAACATCAGGAAATTTTGGGATACGGTCCTGTATTTCTCCTAATTTTATAAATAATATCACATAAGTAAGCTCTAAATTTTTGACTTATGTTGGTCTAGTTCAATAAATAACAAATAATTTAATAATAAACCACAAATAAGTGAACAAAAATCATACCAAACGAACAACGAAAAAAATAAGGAACTACATAATCAGGTGTTCAAAATGATTTCCGTTATTCTCTAAGCACAAATAGCATCTTCTAACTGCCACATAACAGTTTTTTTGAGATAAAATAAAACATGCGATAGAATATCAAACTTTTCAGCATTTGTAAATTTATGTTCCATATTTTCTGGAAAATAGAAAACCTCTTAAAACGCTCTCAAACGATCACAATGGGAATGTTAAGTGAAACAAATCACGCGTCACCATCTTAATTTTTTTGGTTCAAGCGCCTACTTTTCTTTAAATTTCGAATCAACAGAAGTTTGAAATAATGTTTCTGTATTTTGTTCACTTATTTGTGGTTTATTATTAAATTACTTGTTATTTATTGAACTAGTCCAACATAAGTCAAAATTTTAGAGCTTACTTATGAGATATTATTTATAAAATTAGGAGAAATACAGGACCGTATCCCAAAATTTCCTGATGCTGTTCAAAAAAACCCTCGAAACGTCATTAAACCACAATGTGTCATACATCGTTGCATTCGGGAGAAAAAAAGCTCTCAAATTCGAATATCAGAAAAACAGGACCGTATTTAAAAAAGAAAGTTGACAATGGCCCTTCTAAGACGACTCGTCGGATTACAAAACAATTAACGCTGTTAGATAGAGCGGAAAAAGTGGCAATAAAAGTGCAATTTACTTTAGAATTCGATCTCAAAAAAACCCAGGAAAACAATAAAACGATTTTTCAGAATTTCGGGTTTTCCCGGATATCTCCGGAACTACTCGTAATTTTAAAACTTTCCAAACGGCATATTATTAGGCACGTAAATGCGCAACTTTACCTCCATTTAACCGACTTCCTATCTCTTACGGTTTCCGAGATCCCTGTACTGGCCCTCCTTATCTTGGACACGTTGTAGAAGATGAGGTAGTTGTTTTTTTTGAAAAAATAGCAAGAAAAATTATATATTTTGAGATTGATTGATCTATGATGGGTTCGTGTCAAACGGCTAATTACTTATACCGGGCGCATCATTAAATTGAACATATGAAATCCGATGTAGTTTTTTAAGTGGCTGAATATCGGATCCCCTGTACATTTTATAGAAAAACTCCCTTATAACTTCCGGAAGAGGGCGACATGGCAAACCCATGTGCCTAGTTTGAATACATTTTGGTGCGCCAATCATAAACTAGTCGATGGAACGTGATGGCGTTTGGCTCACCAAAATGTATTCAAACTAGGCACATGGGTTTGCCATGTCGCCCTCTTCCGGAAGTTATAAGGGAGTTTTCCTATAAAATGTACAGGGAAGCCAACATTCAGCCACCTCACCGATTCCATCGCCCGGTATATGTAATGCCCTTGGTAAAAGCTTAACAATGTCGATTTTAACACGATATTTTTGAGACAGGCTGTTTGTTAATTACCAATATAAACGGTACTTTCTGGAATGTATTAAAGCTTAGTACCAACTTAATGATTATAAATTACAAACGATGTATATGGTAACACGCCAGTGGTTTTCAGACCGGGGCAATATACCAGACCGGGGCGACTATCGATATTGTCGAGAACATCTCGATAACTTCGGGTGTATCGATACACAAACAGGTGAATTAGTAATATTTTTGTTAGTGTTGTGATCGCTCGAGCGAAAAACCGCTTGATCACTCGATTATTGAAATAACCGACATCGATCGATTATTAAAAAAACCGCTCGAGTTATCTATTCAGGCGAAACCCGTCGCTCGTCACTTATTATCTTTCAGTCGATACCCGAGCTTCGCTTGACGCTGGCGGAAATGTACCGCTGTAGTGGGATCGAGTTAAAAAACTGCTCGTATATTCGAACAGTTATTCGCTCGATAGGAACTACTCTAGTTATAAATTCAGGCGAAAAACCGAAAAATATCGCCGGTCAGTTGATAGACGACCTTCGGACTACGCGCCGCGCCATCCAATTAGCGACGTTTGAGTTTGACGTTTAGCAGGTAATACGACATACGTCTTTCTTAAAGGCACATAAACGAGAAGGTGCATATAAAAAAGTATGCGGAATCCCTTAGCGGAGTTATCGCGACATGCATTTTGTAAAGTTTTGTTTTAACTGGCTAGCCAGCGGCGTAGTTTAGAGGTAGTTCGTGGTAGTCACTCCGCCCGATACCCTTTCCAATTCTTTACCAGGGCGTATAAAAAGTTACCAATATACCGAATATCTTGGCGTGAGTAACCGATACTGATGAAATTTGCAAACAAAATACCTCCGGGAAAATTTAAAAAAGCCGGAAAATGGCTAGAGGGGAGAAAAAAAATGTAATTTATATTGTTTTGTATAAAAATATCACCTTACTATTATTATAATATAAAAAAAAACAAAGCCGAGAAAATTTGGCAAGACTGTGCTGTGGCTGTCTTTGGTTTCCTTTTGGATCGAGACGATATCGAATTTTTTATGTCGATATCGTGATTTTCTATTATTGCGTATCCCTGATCATATTGTTTAGTTACTTTGTGTTTGATCAACTGTTAACATGATGCACAAATATTTAGTGTTGGGAAAAACCGATGATTTTAATAATCGAGTACTTGATACTCGAGCGATTTTAATAATCGAGTGAATCGCTTGAAATTCCAATTCACCAAGCGATGACGTCACCGACTGCTCGACCGGCAGCCTAGCCGTTTACATGTGATCAGGTAGGGTATTTAGCAGGCACGTAACTACGGGTGGGCACAGGTTTAGCTAAAAAATTGTAGTAGCAACCAAAAAAATTCCAGAAATTTATTTATTTGTGAATAATGAATTTTTACCACGTGTCTCGATACCAAACAAAAAAACTGCAAAAATCACACAAATATGTATTTATTGTTCGGGTTTATTATTGTGCGTTTTTAACCCGAACAAAAAGTAGAGTATTTCCTATCAAGCGAAAAACCGTTCGAATATACGAGCAGTTTTTTAACTCGATCACCCTACAGCGGTACATTTCCGCCGGCGTCAAGCGAAGCGCGGGTATCGAGTGAAAGATAATAAGTGACGAGCGACGGTTTTCGCCTGAATAGATAACTCGAGCGGTTTCTTTATAATCGAGCGATGTCGGTTATTTCAATAATCGAGCGTTCAAGCGGTTTTTCGCTCGAGCGATCACACCACTACTTTAAATGATGACCCCCCCCCCTTTCCCAGTTAAGATTTCAAGGGTAACATCTACCCTCCTTTGGGGCCCAGTGGTGTAGCCAGGCTGTGGGGGTCAAAACCCGGCATTTACAGGCTTCCTGATTTGATTTTTTGGTGGTATGTCCTTCTTGTTACGTATTTGTAGCGAATAAGGGGGATAAGGGGCACCAGGTCCTTGCCTTTGTGAGTAAATTGCACGGTATTCGCTGATCATCTCACAATTTAATATAATCAACAATGTAACTAACGGTTATTTATGAAAAAATTCATAGTTTCAAACATTAATAACCCATTAACTTGTGAATTTTTAGACGCTCTGTTATAGTCGAATCAATTAGCTATGCTTTTTAAGCAACCAAACACGAAACATAATAGCTATTCCCAAGAAAATGCACCATAAAAAACTGAAAACCATAACGAATTATTCCAAAAAACCGCCGCGATGATTCCATTATTCTTGCAACTACAGAAATTTTATTGCGTTTTAATTAATAAAAAAAAAACGGCGGTTTAATAATTAATAAGCAACAAAGCAACATACCGTTTAGTTGACACGCCGATGCGTACACGCAAAAACAGACCAAAGTCTCACAACAAATACCTTACAGACCCCAAGGAATATGTCTTAGATTAAGACACGCTCCTGGGCATGCTGCTAGATTATAGCCAGGTAACAAATCAACACGGTAGGCGCCCGTTTATGTTTCTCTAGGATGGGCTGTAGAAAATCTGTAATCGGATTCTAACGAATCATGTTTTTGCTTTGACAGCAAAAACCGACCGACGAATTTGAATAAATCAGACGTTAGAATAAGTGGGAAGGTGTTGTATAACTGAAAAAACGTTTTTAGTCGCCGTAAAATCCCTGAAAGAGGCAAATAACCCCGGAAATGTCGTGCTAAGTATCAAAACATACCGCCATGTTGAATAAGTGTACACACGCACACGAAACGAAAGTTGTCGGAAGATTGGCTTACCTGAGGCAGGGCCACAAAAATATCCTACTGCAGACACAAGGCAGAGTTGAAGAAACAGCATAGCCATAAATCCGTACTCATTTGGAAACGCTAAGTACACTTTTAACACACCGTCGAATTCACAAAACAACAAAAACACACGAGAAACGCCGATCAAACGCACGTCGGAACTACACTATCATGCGAATGCAAAATAGATGCTTGTAGAAGGCCGGGGAAGTAAAACAAATGTTTAGAAAGGTCCTGGCCATTCACGAGTAGGATAGGGGCCGCGCAAGCGTCGTGTGTCGCATCTAGACGCGGATTTTGGGAATGTCCGATTGGAGCAGGCGTAAGAACGGATCGTCTGCTGTAAAGAGACCCTCTCCGCAGATGAATTTCTGCACATATAAGGTTCTTTTCGAGATGGTACGAACTATAACGTACGAGGCTTTCAGAAAAACTGTGGTTAAGATTTGGATATTGGAATTGAATAATAAGGATTATTGGTGGATGCTTTTTATGAAAGGTAGGTACTATACATATAATAAATAGTGATCAAATATTTTTCATTCAACCATTTTCGAGGATTATGTATTTTATTTTTAAAATATCTTACTTTTGGCGTCGACAAACCCCCGTATTTTGTAAACATTTCAGCAGGCTGAGGAATACCCCTTACTTTAAGCAACCCAACATACATCTGATCAATATTAGAGAGATAAAACCATGCAGTATACCGGTACCGTTAAAGTCGTAAAGGAAGGCCATTACGCAACAGAAATTCCAACAAACCCGCCCATGACAAATATTTATATTATTTCTTCTTGTTACGCCTATGGCCTGAAAACATATCTAGTTGTTAGGCAGCCATATATACATTAAATTTGTATTCCGTATTACTAACGGCGCCAATTTCACCAAGTAATCCCCCTAAACTGTATGTATTTTCTCCCGTGATCCTTTTATTAACAGGGCCGAGCGTTGGTTTCTCTGTGCAATCACCACGTCAAGTCAACCGACCGAGGAAAAGCTTATGCTGCGCTTTCTCTCTCCCTCTTTTTCCGCATTATGTAACTTAAAAAAAAATGCTATTTCACAATCAGTATTATGTTTAAACATCCCGCGCCTTTCTAGAATTCTCCAGAATCAATATCACACCTACGTCCCCCTCTTCTCGAGTATATGAGAGACGTGTACTTTGCGTACGGCATGTCGCTCGATTGCAGCGTTCATCCATTCTCTTCACGTGGACCAATCACAGACAGCCAACATGCGAAGCGGGGACGAATTAGAGCACGTTTAGTTTAAACTGTGGCCAATCAAAAGCTACCACGGGTGTAAAATGTAGTATATTTTTTGACGTGACAGTTTCCATTGATCAGTCATTTCTATGGAAGGTATAAGAGAAGTTATAATTGTGAATTCCAAGTGAAGATATTACTGTTTTTGTGAATTTATCTGTGATTTTTATAGCATTTTAATTGGTAAGTAAGTACAAAAATTTGGATGCTTCAATAGGGAGAATTTAAAGTGTTTTTGCCATATAAGTAACCCGGCTTTGCAGACGGTGCAGGAAAAATTATTTTAAGATACTTACACGCTGATTGTACATGGGTATTTTAATTTTTAAACATTATTTCACTTTAAAAAATCAAAAATATGCAGGATTTTCATTATACTTTCAGTGTTTTTCAAGTTTACAGGACGAATACTTACCTGTTACAATTTTTTTAAGATGACGTGTCCATTACAAAAACAGTTATCGAGCCCGAAATTCTTAAACGAATCGCCCAAATTTAACGGTAAAAATGAATTTGGTCTTGGTTTTTAAGTAGTAACCTTAATAATCACTTAATGAGACGGATTGTTTTTCGCCTAGTTGTAATTTATACTTGTCCCTTCAGAAATTATTTATAACAATTATTTTTGACAAGGAATCCCTATTTTTATAGTTAGCATAGCTATGTTATTATACTCTAGGGCGTCTGTTCTTTTCTAGGTTATACACGAATCCATAGAGAGTGTCATTATGAAGCTGTGTCTAGCATTTGGGGCCATATGCCTCTTGGTCGGCGTTCTGGCCAAAGACGACAAAAAAGATAAGGATGAAGTTGGAACTGTAATTGGAATTGATTTGGGTACAACATATTCATGGTGAGTTTATACTGTTTATTCTGTTTACAATGCATTTTATTTAAAATGGCGAATGCACCACAGAGATTCGTTCTTACATTGCTTCTTGTTAGAGATATTCAATTATATAACGGGTGTCATAAAAAATTTTCTCAGAAATCTATTTAAGTGTAACGATATCACACTGTTCGATAACTTTCAATAAAAGTTTTAATGAAGCGGAAAAAGGTGTACTTTCCAAATGCGGTTAAGTAAAAGTCCTATTAATACAATTTGTAAACTTTTTGTTCATTTATTTTCGTAATTTAATCTTAATTTACATGGTTACATAATTAGACCGAGATATTAATTCACCACAAAGTGATACTTATTGAAAATTCGATTTTTTTTCGCATTTTTTTGGGGTTTACGCAATCTTGAGGTAAATTTTTCTTTTTCAGCGTCGGCGTCTACAAAAACGGCCGAGTGGAAATCATCGCTAACGACCAAGGTAACCGAATCACCCCCTCTTATGTCGCGTTCACAGCGGACGGCGAGCGTCTCATCGGCGACGCCGCCAAGAACCAGCTTACCACCAATCCCGAGAACACCGTTTTTGACGCCAAGCGTCTGATTGGTCGCGATTGGACGGACGCCACCGTCCAACATGACGTTAAATTCTTCCCCTTTAGAGTGATCGAGAAGAATAGTAAGCCCCACATTAAAGTAGAGACGAGTCAAGGTGAGAAGGTATTCGCCCCAGAAGAAATTTCCGCGATGGTCTTGAGTAAGATGAAGGAAACCGCCGAGGCTTACCTGGGTAAGAAGGTAACGCATGCAGTCGTTACGGTGCCTGCTTACTTCAACGATGCTCAGCGTCAAGCTACCAAGGATGCCGGTGTTATTTCCGGTAAGTAATCGTCTTACCAGTGTCTTACCAATGGCTTACCCTTTTGCGCATATTTTTTTATAACTCCCTTGCTATCGAACCGATTTGAACGATTTTTTTTCCTTATTTCAGGTATGACGGTAATGAGGATCATCAACGAACCGACGGCCGCCGCTATCGCTTACGGGCTGGACAAAAAGGACGGAGAAAAGAATGTACTTGTCTTCGATTTGGGCGGTGGTACTTTCGACGTTTCCCTATTGACCATCGATAATGGCGTGTTCGAAGTAGTCGCTACCAACGGCGACACCCATTTGGGCGGTGAAGATTTCGATCAGCGAGTAATGGACCACTTTATCAAGCTGTACAAGAAGAAGAAGGGTAAAGATATCAGGTAGGTGTTGGGTAATTACGCGTAGAGAAATGTGACTGAATTTGATTATTTTTTTTACAGAAAAGACAACAGGGCCGTCCAAAAATTGAGACGCGAAGTGGAGAAAGCGAAGCGAGCTCTGTCTGCCAGTCACCAAGTTAGGATCGAAATCGAAAGCTTCTTCGAGGGCGACGACTTCTCCGAAACACTCACCAGGGCGAAATTCGAGGAACTAAACATGGACTTGTTCCGATCGACCTTGAAGCCTGTCCAAAAGGTAGGGTTTTGTATTTTCTTTCCATAAACCTTCATTATATTTACCTGTTTCATATACTACCTGTAACGTTGCTACATGACTAATATTTATGACGAAATTTCAGGTGTTGGAAGACGCAGACATGAACAAGAAAGACGTAGACGAGATCGTATTGGTCGGAGGCTCGACTCGTATCCCCAAAGTGCAGCAGCTCGTCAAGGACTACTTTGGCGGTAAAGAACCATCCAGAGGCATCAATCCCGACGAGGCCGTCGCCTATGGCGCCGCCGTCCAAGCCGGCGTGCTCAGCGGAGAACAAGACACGGACGCCATCGTGTTGCTCGACGTCAATCCATTGACGATGGGTATCGAGACGGTCGGCGGAGTTATGACCAAGTTGATTCCGAGAAATACCGTCATTCCTACGAAGAAATCGCAGATTTTCAGTACCGCTTCCGATAATCAGCATACCGTGACCATTCAGGTCTACGAAGGTGAACGTCCCATGACCAAAGACAACCATCTTCTGGGTAAATTCGATCTGACGGGAATCCCACCGGCGCCCAGAGGAGTGCCTCAAATCGAGGTCACCTTTGAGATCGACGCGAACGGTATCCTTCAGGTATCGGCCGAAGACAAAGGGACGGGAAACAGGGAGAAAATCGTCATTACCAACGACCAAAACAGGCTGACTCCCGACGATATCGACCGGATGATCAGGGACGCCGAGAAGTTCGCCGACGAAGACAAGAAGTTAAAGGAGCGAGTGGAGGCGAGAAACGAGCTGGAAAGTTACGCGTATTCCCTCAAGAACCAATTGGCGGACAAGGACAAGCTGGGTGCTAAAGTGAGCGCGGAAGAAAAAACAAAAATGGAAGAGGCGATAGACGAGAAAATCAAGTGGTTAGAGGAGAATCAAGACACCGATTCGGAAGAATACAAGAAACAGAAGAAAGAGCTGGAAGACGTCGTCCAGCCAATCATCGCGAAGCTTTACCAGTCCTCCGGCGGACCCCCGCCGCCGACCCCTGGCGGTGAAGAGGACGACGAACTCAAGGACGAATTGTGAGCTTCCTCCTTAAAAAAGACTGATCTAAATGAAGTATATGAACTTTGATGAATATATCTCGGGGAAAATGTGTTGTGTGTGATGTGAGCAAGAGTGCGCGCGCGCAAGTGTCCGTCTGTCTGTCTGTCCGAAGGATTTATTTTGTATTTGATTTTTTGTATCAAAAGCTAGGTAATTTATTTATTTCGTCGAGGGCTGTGCCGCGTACGAACCGGTTTCGTACGTTACCGGTCCTTGGATTTATTGTACCGTTTATTTGAAATAAAAACTGTACCTTATTAAGTATTTTGTGTGTCTATTGCTTATTCTAATTCCCTTTCCGAGCCCGGCTACGAAGCGGTATCGACCGTTTACATGTAAAATTGCGAGACCTGTAAACGGGGGGGGGTCGAATCACGTAAGATGGCCTTGGAAGTGATGCTAAGCCTACTCTGCTCCATACGCTCACAAGTAACCTACTTTTATCTATCTGTTTCACTCAATTGCGTCAATATCAGACTTACGTACAGTTAATATGAAATCCCAAAAAGTGATTGTTTATGCAGGAGACTTGATCCTGGTCATATTTGTCTCACTTTACTGAATTAGGGAAGGTTGGTGAGACAGAGACAGGCATAGAATGCGAACAGCACGAATTGTTAAACAAGCTAACTTCCTTCGTCTGGCGGGAATGCAAATCAAGCAACATCTGATGTGATTTAAAATGGTGGAGAAGACGCAGCATCTTTAAATTTTAATTTTCTAATCTTTTCACGAGAAACGTCGTGTCCTTTTTGGTGCAAGTCAGTAATTTGTCATTGAAATATTCATTTAGTCATCTTTACTGAGAGTAAGCATCGATAATAATTTCTTTCCATAAATCATATGGGGCCCAAAAATATGCTCGGACTTGAAGCTTGAAATATTTGCTAGGACCCAGAGCCCAGTTGAAGATGGTAAAATATTTTATGTAAATTATGATTTACTTCCTATTTTTTAATAAAACTACTTACAAGCTTATTTCTGAAGTTTAATTTTTCATTTGTAGTTACTAGTTCAAAAAATGATAATAAGAGTGTAAGGATTATTTTAAAGTGATATTTACAGCTTAAAACATGGGGTTTGAATGTTTTTTGTTGGTTAAATGTCACTTTAAAATATTGACAGTAACAAAAATTTGGACAAAAGTGACATTTGAAAAGCACGTGCGTTTGTCAGCTGATGCCAGACGTAATGGATGCCGGGTTTGTTCATACTTGCTTCCATTTGTTAACACGGCTGTTTGTCTTCTTCCTGTTTATAAGTATTCGTTGCGTCAAACCTTTTGTTTTGACATTTCGTAACTTTAAGGTTATGTGACAATATTTTGAGGAAAAAATGCAAAAATATAAATAGAAAAATGCATTGCAAATAAACCGTAAGTACACAATTTTTTACTTATTAAATCCCAGATTTAAAGCAGTTTTCCGATCGTCATCGGTAAATAGCCTGTACAGTGGCGCATCCGAGGGGAGAAAGGTCAAAGTCCTTCAGGGGCGCGTATATTTTTACATACGTATTTTGTCATATAAAGTATCATTGAAGTATTTAAAAATACTACGCCACTGAGGTAAGTAGGTATTCAAACTTGACATTTTAAAAATATTGTGGGCCAATGAGACAGTTTTATCACTTATGAGTACGAGTAACATGCAAATTTTATCAGTATAATCACATGTGATTGGTGTAAATGAAACAATATGATTGGTCGAAACAGTATAAATATTTGACAGGCGATGAAAATAGTCAATTAAAACATCACTACCACATGTTGACGTTTATTCAAAAACAAAAAAATACAAATATTATTCACACAGTCGAAGCGACAGTACCGTAAGAAAATTGCTTGATAGAAGCTTAGACTGCGCATACGTTCTAAATAAAACTAACTTAACTTAAACTATTCTCAAAAGCGATAAAATACGTCGCGCAACAACTAAACAAAGACAGCAAAGTTTTCCTCTCGACGACGAAACATCCCGCTGCTGTGAATTCGTTTTTCAAAGACGCCATTTTGAAGCACAAGCAATCCATCGCCTTGTAGTACTCGGATTTTTCTTCGAAACGTTCTTTAACCTTTTGACATGTAGCGGTAAGGTTATCTCTTTCCCTCTTGGTAGCATCGCAGATCATTATGCAGACAATTATAGGGACCTTAAAAGACATAATATTATGCAGCGCGTTTCTTAATGACTAATATACAGGGTGTTATGGAAATGACGTATTATATTTAAACCGGCAATTCCTGAGATGAAAACAAATTGAAGAAAAATATCCAAAAATGGTGCTTTAATTTAATATGCCCTGTACATGACCTTATGTCAAACCAAAAAATACCACGTGGTGCCCCTGTTCGGAAGGTAGACATATGGCAGTGAATCTTGAACAGTGTTGTCATATCTTTAGGGTAAACTCTTTAGAAAGTCCATAACCGTTTGCCAGATTTCAAGTTGTTTATTTTTCAGGGTACATTATTATAAACTTTTACGTTCAGTTCAGTTCGCTAGGAAACAATCTCTGATTTATAAACTTGAACTGACTCGTACGAACCGCCGCGGAGTTTATAAATGGTCAGGTATGTTCTCATTTGTTCAATTCGAACGACACCCGTCAGATCTGGATAACTTAAAAGTTTATAAATTCCACTTACCCTTTAGAAAAAAAAAATGCAATTTTATTTACTTTTTCGTACTTATTTAAAACCAACTTAATTTATAAAAAACACCAAGTACTCACATCACAAAATCACATTAGTTTTCGCGTCACAACACATTGTACCGTTCAATCTGAATTAGTATTTTAAAGTGCTACTGTGTAGACAAAAATACGCCCTTATTGTCTGGGAAATTATGTATTTAACATCTAAAAATTTAAAAAAATAAATAACACGTTGGCTCTGTGGATCGATATCGGCCGGCTTCTTTAAACAGCTGATTTTGGACAATCGGGCTAATAGTGTTGCCACTTTCGATGTTTTATAAGCGACTATCATAAATTGCCGAATTTCCTTCTATAATATTACTTTCCTGTATAATTATAGTCTCGGAAATGGCAACCGCGCTACCACCAGTTTTCTGAGAAAGGAAGCATCTTGAAGTTTGGACTGGCCGATTATTATTTGAAAGGGTAGTTCCTTTGTGAACATAATTGTTTCATTTTATCTTTAGTAAATGGTTAATGGCCCATAGAAATTAGCGTTTTTATTATTTTTATTGCGAAATGATTAAGTGCTCTTGTTCTATGTGTGTTATTGTAAAGTGTAATTATGCGTTAGTGTTTAGTGCTTCGTGTAATCTGATAATAGGTGCATATCTTCAAAAAACGAATTTGAAACTCGTGGGTGTCTGTGTGTTGCTTTAATTTAGTGCAATTTGTTCTGTCTGTGTTTTTTTTCTGTCGGCGATATGCCGATTATGTTAAGAGATTGGAAATAAGAGGCCGAATAGGGTTTAGTGATAAGCTTATTATGCACTCACTCCTACACTATCATCAGGACACGCGATGAGCATAAAGTTTTTCCCAAGAACTGAAGGTCTGTGCCCTGGATTCCTTAATCGCGTCCTAGATTTAGTTTCTAAGTAAGCTAAATACTTATTTTTATAAGAAACTAAAGTTTTACACCTTTAAACAGTTTGACAACATTGTGCCAGAACATCTGTTGATTACCCAGCTGGGCAATGTAATATGTTCCTATTATGAATGTGTTGAGGAGTTGTGTGTGGGTTTAGGGGTGAATTACCCCACTGGCTGAATTTTTTTTGGCAACACCATTTTTTTAAGACCCCTAAAAAGCCTAATATGTCGAAGTTGCCCACTATCCCCTACATACATTCATTACTTTCAATAGTAAAGCAATTTTTTTTTGGGAGCAGATATAACGAGGCCGACGGCGCCTTATTAACTAATTGGACCGATGCCGCCCTACCGCTGTCGGGGTTCAAACAACAAAAATTCACGCCAAACAGCTTAGGTGGATCAAATTCTGGAAGAGCAATCGCGATAAAAACGTTCGATAAGCTTACCAAGTTGAAAATCACCCAGACAAAACTAATCATTACAAATCCATTGTGTACCATATAAAGCGAAATCACCAGGCTTAAATAAAACCCATTGACGCACATGAAAAAGAACGATATTTCGAAGATATCTTTAAAAAACCTCACTATATTGTGAAGGTGAAACGCTAAGAGTTCTACTTCTTTTGCAATTTTAAAAAATTCATCAATTTCCGTATCGATATCGATCTCTTTTATTGCAGTAAGGAGTTTTTGTACTCGTCGATAACGATATTTGATAGCCAACAGTAAAGTCGACACAATAACTCGATCTAACACAGTAAAACTTGTTAAAATGAAACTTCCCAGCGGAAAGAGTGACAGGTTACAAATTTTTATTAAAAACTTCGAATCCATTCTTGTCGCATGGATAGCATAGCTTAGGTATATCTGCAAGTACATCACCGAATTAAGAGATATCAGATAACGCTTGGCATTTTTACGTAGTTTTTCGTCAAACTTTGTCGGTACATTAGCCAACATTCCATCGACTATGGCAAATTCGCCAAACAGTTTACTCCAAGTTCTTCTTTTTCGGTAAGAATTGACCCCTGCAGTGATCGGTGTCAGATTTAAACATATCGGTGCTAGCATAAATAAAAGTCTGGAACTATATTTCAGCATTCGTGTTCCATGCCATGTTTCAAAATTCGAAGCCAGCAGTAATATTACAATAAATAAGAAAACCACTATTACTTTCTTCAGATAGTGTTTTTTTCGTATTAAGCGATTGTTTTTAAAATCGAAATTGGGAACAAGTTGGTAATAGCTAGCAAAACTGGCAATAGGTGTAAAAAAGAACGTGCCCTTGTTTACGGTCATTTTGTTTGTATGGAAACGTCCAAAAAAACTAATTCGAATATATGTGTGTGTTCAATTAGTGCATAAATATTGACTATTGTGATCAATTACCAGATACGAGGACTATCACAAAACTATGATCCTGTATACAGGGTGAGTCGGGGCAGTCGGGCAGTGGCGTATGGAGGGAACAAACAAGCCACTTTGACGGATTGATATTTTTGTCTTGTGAAGATTAAGAGCATTAATCGTAACAATCGGCATAAGTGGAGCTATTCTAACCGGGAGTTAGCAGGATGACCTGTTCAGCATTCTGAAGGAATACCTATTCCAACATATAGCAGCCTGCCTACGTTACCAGAGGATACAGTCCAAACGTCATCTGACGAGCTGCAGATTTGCAGGAGATTTAACAAGTCCCGAACAGTGGCGGCTCGTGACCTATGATAGAGGAGGTTCACAAGTATGGTGAAAATATTTTTAAAATTTTATTTTTGTGTAACGATCAAACAATTATCGTAAATGTAGAAAGAAAAAAAATTAATAAGAAAATGCGTTAGGTAAAACATATTTTTATTTATTTTTTAATTTTACACAAGGAAATACAACTTTTGGAAAATAAGAAAGGTTTCCTTAGTGTGTATAGCTGTCGGATCTTAACGTCGTCGCATGCAACCCTCGTAACAATAATTATACAGTCCACTACTAATACTACTAAAGCCATCTACGAGCTATCAAGAAAACCGAATGATGTCCAATACTACTACCGCCATCTACGAGTTATCAAGAAAACCGAATGATGTCTAATACCACTACGCCATCTACGGCTACGTCATTAGGCGCAACCAAGACGAGAACAATAGTTAACTGTTTTATGACGAGAACGAATCGAGCAACGAGACTGACAAGTTGTCATTCTTCATATTTTCAGTATTTTTTAGTTGAAATCCTTAAATAAAATGGATTAAAATCATATCGAGTATCATTTATCGAAATACACAACATTTATCGACCCTACACAATAGTGCATTCTTCGGTTCTTAATTGTAGAAAATTGATCAATAACAGCCTCATTAAGTTTGGAATACTTATATAAATTTTTTTTCATATATTTCATTTTTAAACTTTCTAATAATATCCCTAGATTTACCCTTTGTGGTCTGCGTTAAATTAATTTCGGGTTTAGGTGTGTCCGCATTCTTCACTTCACTCCAAACTCAAAGAGCTAAAGTTATTTCTTAAATAGTCCACCGTCAACTATTCATTTTAACTTAATAAATATATAATATTAACATATTAAAACTTATACGCTCGAATTTCTAACTAGATGCATGAACACACAAAACTGTGCGCATTTTCCATGTTAAATCGCCATAGACCCGCTATCCTCCGCTGCCACCCGCCACCTGTTACTACAGAGAAACTGCACTACTTAATCGCACGTGCGAGCAAGTCTCGTCATAATCGTCATTTACCTCGACCGAGGCACGGTTGCCGGATCTATACAGTTTGGTTTGACGGTACGATAAAATATTAGGGAGGGTCGGACTTTATACGATAAATAATAATATTCAATGAATATATATTAATATTTTTTATTCGTTTTGTTTTGGCGGTGTACGTGCGCATGTGCTCCTGTGGAAGAACCGTCACTGGTCCCGAACGCTTTACTCGGGACGAGCTAAAAGTGATCTTGTCAGAGATTTAAACCTCCCAAAGGAATCTGCCGAGTTACAGATTCTTTTTTCAAGTTTTTCAGTATAATTTTGATCTTTGTAATGTTTCCAAAATCATATTTTTCTTCTTTAGATGCTTAAATATGTTTATCTTTTCGCTTGGTCCTTACTTAAATAATTTGTCCTCCCTTACTAAGTACCATGTACCTACTACTTACCATGTAAACAAATATAAGTAAAATGTCAAAAAAATCCAGTCCATTCTTTCGTATATACAGAGAAAGATACAAGAATAATTGAAATCCATTGACGCATATCATAAATAGGGGAAGAGAAAAAATATCGTCAAAGGAGCACAAAATTTTGTGAAGTCTTAAATTCAATAAGTCAATTTTGTTCAGAATTTCCAATATGTCCTCTTGAACATTAAAGTTCGTAAATTTAAGTTCTAGAATCAGCCCTTTGACGTCTCTATATCTTTTTGTCACGGCCCATAATAATATCGATATTATAATGCACTGAAAAATATTGAAAAAGTAATAAACAATAGCGACCCCTACGTGCAGGGTCAATGTTAAAATTACTTTTTTTGTATCTGTTAAGGTTTTAGTCCAAACAGCGAAATTACTATACAGTAATATGCAGTGCAGTAGCAACAATGTTGCTAGATATAATTTACCATTTTCGAAAACTTGTTTTTCGAAGTTTGATTTCGGATTGTCCAGAGTATCATCGACCATCGAAAACTCACAAAACAGGTTTCGCCATGACCGTCTTTGCACATACGAATTCATTATTGCAATAATGATTGTAATTATTAACACTGTTGCTTTAGAGAACAACAACAATATCATTACCCTATCGCTGCTGTCATATTTAACCCAGAAATCTAGGATGGGTAAAAAGACAATTACTATTGTTAAAAGTATTGATTTAGTTCCGTAATAATTTTCTTTAATTAAAGAATTAGTTTTAAAATCGAAATACGGCAAAAGGCCGAAGGTTTGTGTGAAAATTGCTACAGAGCTAAAAAAGAAAACTTTTCTGTTCACTTCTGTAGATTTCATGTTGTTTTTGTCACTTTTAGTTGCTTAATGTCGTTTTATTTGTTCTAATAAGAAGTACTTATAATATTGATCCATTTTTGGACATTAAGCACATCAACAACATATTTTTTATTATTATATACATTAATAACCAAAAGGATAATTTATTTGCTCTTATACTTATTTTAGGCCTTAGACCAGTGGCGGCTTGAAGGTTAGTACATAGGGTCAAGGAAAAGGCGCCGAAGGCGAACATTTTTCAGGGCCGTGCACAAACCTTTGCATACTCGACTATTGTTACGAAGTGAAATTTCGGTGTATAAAGCCCTGGTTTTTATTACATTTCGACCCTACTTGTAAATCAACAGATCTAAATGATATTTGTTACCATTGCAAATACTACTTTAAAAACCTTGTATACCAATCGTTTTAATTTTTCTCAAGTACGTAAAATAAAAAGGTTAAGATGGGGGGACATACAACGTGATCACCCTGTACAAATGAATCTACTAATAGCGTTCATATTTAACCACGCACTTGTACTGCAGTAAAAACCACACATGTGGCCAAATAACCAACGACGAACTTTTCCGTTCTAATCCAACGAAATATTTCGTAACGAAATGTAAAAAAAACCAGGGCTTTAGAAAACTGTAATTTTTTTTTCAAAAATTCTTGTAATAAGAGTTGTTTAGAATTAATTAAAGAATATTGGAAAGTGAATATATTGTTGGTAAATTAAAAAATAAATTATTTAAAAATATATACAGGGTGTCCCAGAATATGTGGGCAATCTCCCGGTTTCAGATAGAACACTTAGAAATAGCAGGAGAAGTTCTTATACATTTTTCTTCCTACTGCCTCCCCTACGGAGATACGGGCCCATAACGGACGTCCCTGGAAATCGTTGTTTTATTACATAATTTTTTTAGTACTAGGTGTAATTTAATCATTTCTTAGTATAATGGTTACTCGATAAGTCTCCTTGAAATTCGCCCTTTTAAACACATTTGGCTTATTTAGTTTCCCAGGGACGGACTAGACGTAAGACCAAAATGCTTTTTTTTTGTACACCTTGTATGATGAAGGAACGACAATAATATTTTTGGATGCTCTAAACCTTTAGCTGAAAAAAAGGTGCTCTTGATCAATGTCGATAAAATGAACTGTTTCCGAAAAAAAAGATAATTTTGTTCAATATGATTTATATTCAGTATATGTAAATTCCATTACTAAGTTAGTAACTAATAAGACAAAGGAGAAAAACCGTAAATTTCACAACACTACCATAAACTGACACAGGCATAAATATTCTTATTTAAATCGGTACATGTGGAGAAAACCATAGCAACAATGAGGGAATTTTATGAACATAAAACAACAACCAATGCAAAAAACCATATTGAACAAAAATATATTTTCTTCGAAAACAGTTCATTTTATCGACATTGATCAAGAGTACCTTTTTTCAGCTTAAGGTTTAGAGTATCCAAAAAAAATAGTATTATCGTTCCTTCATCACACAGGGTATAAAAAAAAGCATTTTTGTGTCACGTCTAGTCCGTCCCTGTCAAACTAAATAAGCCAAGTATGTTTAAAAGGGGGAATTTTAAGCAGACTCATCTAGAAAACATTATACTAAAAAATTATTAAATTACACCAAATACTTTAAAAATTATTTAAAAAACAACGATTTCCAGGGACGTCCGTTATAGGCCCGTATCTCCGTATTGGGGGCCGTAGGAAGAAAAATTTATATGAACTTCCCCTGTTATTTTTAAGTGTTCTATCTGAACCCGGGAGATTGCCCACATATTCTGGAACACCCTGCGGCATCTGTTGTTTCAGAAAATAGTAGCACGGTATTGCGAAAACCGCACCCGCCTTCTATCCTTAGTAATAGCGAAGATACCACGCAAACCCATTGAAAAATGGACACCCTGTACTGACAGGTAACAGGTTTTGTTGTACCTAGTACTTACCATGTAGATAATAATCATAAACACATCGAAAATGTAAAATCCAGTTTTTCGTAAATATAAAGAAAGAAACATAAATAGTTGAAATCCGTTTAGGAAAATTACGAACAGCTCTATGCCAAAAATATCTTTAAAAAAAATTAGAACACAATGTAGTCTTAAGTTCAACAAGTCGACTTTGTTCAGCATTATTAATATTATGTCATTTTCAGTATTAAAATGTGTACGTTTAATTTTTAATGCAATTCTGCCCACGTCCTGGTATCGTCTTTTCACAGCCAATAACAATACCGACATCATAAAACACTCCATGGTGTTAATGAAATAAAATGCGAAAACTACTTCGAACAATAGTGTTAACGATAACGCTATTTCCGTTTTACTTTTCATTGACGCCGTCCAAACGGCAAAATTGCCGTATAGTACTACAATCAGCATTAACGTCAAAGCCATCAAGTAATATTTGCCGTTTTTATGAAGCTGTTTTTCCATTGTCGATTTTTGAGTATTTATAATATTATCGATCATTGAAAATTCGAGAAATAAGCGACGCCATGTTGATCTTTTCAAATACGAATTCGTTATTCCACTTAAATTGGTTATCACAAAAACAACGACTTTAGACAACAATAAAACGTTGGCAACTCTATTTCCCTTATTGAAGCTTACAAATAAATCGGCGATATTTAGAATCACCAGAGCTGCCGTTAAAACGAACACTTTCTTCTTGTAGTAATTTTCTTTGATCAAAGAATTGGTTTTGAAATCAAAATACGGCATGAGACCGAACATTTGGATAAAATTTGCCACGGAACTAAAAAAAAATATTTGATTCCTCTCCGCCATATTGTTCTTAGTTCTTTAATAGTTTTTTATTGAGTTCACTTCTTCCATTAAGAAATTATTGATCAAATGGATAGTATTGTCATTGTCAACATAATTTATTACATACCCTTTCGCTTCCAGTAAATAACTTTAACAATCGGAAAGACACGTCAGTTTAATATTGAAAGCCTGTAGTTACACAGTGCACCAGTATTTTGTAGACTTTTAAACTTATCCTACAAAAAAGGAATATTTCCATCTTGCTGCAAAGAAAGGTAGGCGATCCCTGTCTATAAGTAACTATCGACCAGTCGTATTGCTTTCAGTTATGTCATATTAACCAACATCTTCTAAAGTACCTGGAAGGCTTCAACATTATACAGATCAACTGGAGATCTTCTAGCCTATGTCACCCATCTTTGGAACAACGCAATCGAACATCATGGGGAGTCTCGGGCTGTTGCATTGGATATTTCTAAAGCTTTTGATCGTGTTTGGCATGAACGGCTTCTAAGTAAACTGCAATCCTATGGTATGCCCAGTCGATTCTGTGCCTCGGTGTCTAGCTTTCTTAAGGACCGCTCTCTGCAAGTGGCGATTGACGGATTTCTCTCAGACACCTTCACCGGTGTTCCTCAAGGGTCCATATTGTCTCCCACTCTCTTCTTACTCTACATTAACGACCTTCTAGTGAAAACTAAAAATCCGATATTTAGTTTTGCTGACGATAGCACACTTATCTCATCTTTCTCTTTGAATGCGCAAACATCGGCTGCCGACGCACATCATCGCAGACAGCATGACGTATCACGCCTCAACAAAGACCTGGAACAAATTTTAGCTTGGGGTGACAGTAACCAAGTCGAATTTAACGCTAAAAAACCCAGGCAGCAGTTTTCTCTAAAAAGGTTAACATTACAGAACCGGATATAGTCATGGCCGGATACGCAATCCCATTCTTCATCTATTAATTTGCTGGGCGTCAATCTGGGAGGAAATATGTCATGGCATAACCACGCTGTGGCAATCGCCAAGATAGCTTCTCAGAAGCTTGGGGTACTCTTCCGAACCAGAAAGTTGTACACACCTCAACAACAACTTTTGACACTATACAAAGCCCAGATTCGACCATCACTAGAGTACTGCTCTCATGTCTGGAGCTCTGCACCCAAACATACTCTTCGGCTACTGGATTCCATCGAAAGGAGGGCTATTCGTCTGATCGGAGACCACGAGCTGACGAAGAACCTCGGCAGCCTAGAACATCGAAGACACGTTGGGGATTCTCTCGTTTACAGATATTTTCATGGAAAGTGCTCGGCTGACCTTGCCCTCTTAATTCCGTCTAGAGCGGCGAATAGCAGAAATACACGGCGAACCACTGCCGCCCATCCATATGTGGTTAAGCTTAGTACTCCTCGAACTTCATTATTTAAGAATTCTTTCATCTGGAGGACTTCATCCTTGTGGAACGACCTTCCCGAGGTCGTTTTCCCCAACGATTATCACCTCCAACGATTCAAAACCAACGTGAATCGCTTTTTGCGCACACGCACCACTCCCAGAGTGCCCTAAAGGATTTTTCCTATAGTGCTTGTGTTTGATCATAAAAAAAAAGTTTAATTCCTTGCCTTAAATTGGAAGAGAATGGAGGCGGATCAAGTACCACATCATTTTAAAGGTCGTTTCAATCTTTTTCCAATAACACCATACTTTGATTGTAGCAATGTACCTACGCATCTATTGTTAGACTAGCTGCGAGCCAGAAAAATGGAATAAATGAAATTTTATGTTAATATTTGTATCCAACAGTAGGCACGGTCTATTTGAAAGTTCACTCTTGTAGAGTATAAAATGTCTTAATTATAGAGGTAAAAATTTAAATTTTATGAGTCAATAAATGGGTTGGTGCGCATTGTATATCGGTCATATTTTTAAAGGTAGGTCGTCGGTTGTCTTGCGCACAATGTTGTCGCCGCCAAATAGGCAACCCCGCCGGCATTGGTGCCGATTTGGTTGCCAACCAACGTTCGTCGGGATCTAACGATATTAAAGATCTGTCAATACGTGGACAATAGATATCAAACTAAAAGTGACTTTTCAGTGATGGCAACAAGGTCTTCTTTTATGCGAGAAAATATATCGTTTATTTCCCACTAAAGAAAGTCTTGATGTGCCAAAATATTGCAGTGCATCATTTTCATTAAGGGCGAAGTACGGTCCTGTTCGTCCGGTTAATGTATATAGTTTATCAGTCCGCATTGCGCATGACATCTGACGATCAGTTTTGTTTACATGCGCGAGGCCATAAATTTGCCAATTTGATATATATATACATTATATTGGCATGGGAGATGGCTTGGCACCATTGAGGTTGCGCAGTAGGGTGGAAATGTTATCGATCGCGTCAGAGCCGGCCCGACATTATTTGTTTGTTGTTATTCGTAGCCATCTTTGGTTCTGGATGCTTTTTCAAATTACAGAATAAAAAGTGGTTCATCCACATTGTTGTCGGTATTTTAGTGCTTAGCATTACCTAACAACAATTTTTGTAAAGGAATTTTTAATTTGTGGTGATTCGATTCGCTGTTTGTTAGGTTAGTAACTTGTTTTGTTTAAGATGAAAGAACAGAAGTGCATGGAGCTTTTTTGCAAAAGTCGTGGATCAATAACAGGTATAAAGTATTTCAGGTATCCGATCTTCGGAACCGAATTTCACTAAAATGCTTGTAAAAAAAGAAGAGAGTGTCACTCTTATACAACATAATATATATGTGGTCACTACTACCTTAAAATTAATGTATTTTTAATTTGGTGCATTAGTAGCTGATAATAATTCCCAAAATAGTCAATATAGTCATCCATTCTTAATTTTTGGTTTAGAAAAAAGTGAGGTTAAGAAACATACGACGTCGGAAGAAAGTTAAAATAAAGCCCATCGTGTCGATTGTTACAAATATTCGGACGGAATTTAGCACCAAAAGTTTACACCAATCAGGGCACCGTCGGATCATCATATCGTCAGAAATCGTATGCATGGAACGCTGTCTCAAATCGAACTAATCCAAATTTTGATTGCAATATTTTTCCTAACTAACCAGTGAAATTTACATTAAAAAAGTTGAAATCCGGTCCTGTCGAATGTTTACTTTCACAAGGAGATTTCCGAACTGCGTAAACTCACTATTACCCGTTCGATGCCCATAGCGGGGACATAATAGCAGATGGTATTAGCAATATAATGGTTATATAAACTGCTGGCCATTTGCTTTCGAGCAAGAAAAATTTCGCCTAAATTTAAAAGTTAATATTTTCTGAACCAGATATGACATCGATCTCCGGTTTTTAATGGTTGATAGATTTGTCCCTTATGAAACAATTGCCAAAGTTGGATTGTCTTAAACTGTCAGAAAATTTTATATACAGGGTGTTAAAGAGGACGATGATTTTTGCTCCAATTTCAATAGCATGCAACTTTCACAATAATATTTTTAAATTTTATCACTATACGTCAATTGAATCACTGGTTCATAGCAAAGAAAGTAATCTGTCAAATTTTTGATATCTGCTATATTTTAAGAGATACCGATTTTTTTTAAAAACTTTGCTTTTTTCAACTTTTTGTTAGCTAGATCCCACTGTGCGTTGTATCGTGCAAACTTTGCAAGTGATTATTATACCTTATGAAAAGCTTGTTTATGTTCAGTAACAACAATTGCACCTAAATGTTGTGATGTGCAGTGGCGTACTTATAATCACTTATATGTCTATGCTTTATGAGTATCTCACAATTTTTTTGTATTGGAAAGTACTCGCCCCTAGATTAGGCAAGTTTTTCCTTATTTTTTAGTTTTTCATATCGCGCTACAGGTGTATTATACAGTGTCTACAAAATTTTAAAAAAGATAATTTTTTAATTTAATTGTTTGAAAAAATTTATTTATTAATTTCTAACTTTCTAACACGACACTATTCCTAAAATTAAACTTACATTGAAAGGCACTTTAATATTAAATATCACTAGCTGCCGTCAAACCAAACCCCGTCCATCCGAGTGTATTAATTTATTTGAATCGAGATTATCACGAAAAAACAACAATATCAAGTCAGCCATGCTAATGCGTTTTTTTTTTTCAAACAATTAAATAAAAAAATTATATTTTTTAAAATTTTGTAGACACTGTATAATATACCTGTAGCGCGATATGAAAAACTAAAAAATAAGGAAAAACTTGCCTAATCTAGGGGCGAGTACTTTCCAATACAAAAAAAATGTGAAAATAAACAAGCTTTTCATAAGGTATAATAATCACTTGCAAAGTTTGCACAGATACAACGACAAAGTTGAAAAAAAGCAAAGTTTTAAAAAAAATCGGTATCTCTTAAAATATAGCAGATATCAAAAATTTGACAGATCACTTTCCTTGCTATGAACCAGTGATTCAATTGACGTATAGTGATAAAATTTAAAAATATTATTGTGAAAGTTACATGCTATTGAAATTGGAACAAAAATCGTCGACCTCTTTAACACCCTGTATATAAAATTTTCTGACAGTTTAAGACAATCCAACTTTGGCAATTGTTTCCTAAGGGACAAATCTATCAACAATTAAAAACCGGAGATCGATGACATATCTGGTTCAGAAAATATTAACTTTTAAATTTAGGCAAAATTTTTCTTGCTCGAAAGCAAATGGCCAGCAGTTTATATGTGGGCTATCCATAGATATAGGTCGGTGTTTGCGACTCTTCCTGCTCCTTGCTAACATTTTCTTTGCATCCCCTGTACATTTGTCTATATTATATGGGATTGAATGGGGTCAAGTTCCTACTGTAGCTATGGCTGTCGTAGCTTTCCAGTCATATGAAATTTCCATTCAAACATTGGATAAAAAATACGAAGCAATACGAAAATAAATCGATATATTTCTAATTAACTGTAACGTTGCTGTAAGAAATACCGCCAACACCAGTATCCTTTAAGCCTTACAAACAAGATGACGGTGAACCGAGAATCCTTCTTTTTTTCTAGAATAGCTAGTTTTGCTAGTATTTTTTGTATCATTCCATACTTTGATTTCCACGAGAACGTTCTCGTGAGGGAGCACCGCTACAAGAAAAAAGTCGGCGGTTTAGCTATTCTCGTTGTGTTTTTTTCCGCTGCTACTTGTTGGGAGCAGCACGAAACATACAAAATGGTACTTTTTGAAAAAGTTCTCGGCATACTAGCCTCGGCCTGCCATAATCTATTTGTTTGCGTCGTTATTTTGACATCTTATAGTAAACAGTCGGTTTGGTCAGAATTGTTGGCTGAATTCTCCTGGATCGATGAATTATTATTGCATAAAAGAACAAAATTTGAAGAACACCTTTTCAAATATGCCTACCATCACCTACTATCTGTTACGGTCATCGTATTTGTGATGGTGTTCACTAATTATGGCATTTGGGCCATGGGACAAGAACTTATAATAAATAAAATTATGTCCGTCACGATCTTTCCGCTGGCCCATGTCATCACGTTCTGTTATACATTCTGGGTATGCATTATAATGACAGTGTTGTTACTGACCGTAAAGAATCGTTATCAAGTGTTGGAACTGCTACTTATTAAGGTTAAATTAAGAAAAGTTAAAGGAAAACGAGCAGCATACGATACAATTAAGAAAGTCGAAATTTTGGCGCTCCACCTTCACCGAATCGTTAGTCTTTTTAAACAGATATTCGAGATTCCGCTTTCGTTCATAATTGCCAATGCCTTTCAGAATGGCCTGTTTATAGCTATTTTCGTGCAGCTTTATGGGAGCCCACTAATCAACCTGGCGTGGCTAATTCTTTACATGGTAAGTCAAATACAAAAGATCGTTTTTATTGTCACAGTAGGACTAACAAAATATACAACGACTCAAGTAATAAAATGCGCAAGCGGCAACATTGTTTTCATTCGCCACAAGCAGAAGCCGTGAGTAGAGGTGTTACAGTGGACCTGGACCTGTTCCTTTGGAACAGGGGTCACCTACCTAGTCCGCGTACTTGTTGTCTATTAGCAGGTACCTATTCCAGGTCCAGGTCCGTCGGCACTGTTCAGCTGGTTATAAGTATTCGTTGCTGTTCAGGTTCAGTTCATCTTTCAAGTTGCTAGGTACAGGTACGGTAGGTACGATATAGCGAATGGAACGGCAACACGTTTTGAATTAATAATCTCATAAACATTGCGACGTTGGCGTTTTGATCTAACGGATTGAATATTTGGTTGATTTGTGTTTTTTTTTGTGATTATTGGTGAAAAATCGTCTTTATTATAAACAATCATGGTGCATTCATGTGTAGTTTGTAAAAGAGTGGATCATTTAAATAAGGATTTATCTTTTCATCGATAAGTATGGTTATGTTTTAATATTTCACCATCTGATATAACCAGACTTCACCATTGTTGCCATTCAGCCAACAAACATGTAGTTCTCACGTTCACAGCTTCACTTTCCAAGAGTTTTATGAATGGATTATGTGATCTGTAGTTTATAATACCTTTGGTTATTATCAACTTTTGAACTAAGCAATGTTTTAACCCAAAAAATTTGCAATTTTACTGTGTACAATTATATATATGTATCATTTAACTGGTTAGCAACATATTCTTATTTTTGCAAACAGAAAAATGTAATCTGTCAGCCAAAATGGCTAGTTGGTCAGCAACTTATGGACAGCAAACATTTCTGAATCGTGACAGTGCCCCCGCTACACCTTTTGTAGCCGATTTCCTTCTGTGTTTGGTAGAAGAAAACACAAGAGAGTTACATAAATTCACAGTGCCCTGGGACCTCTGAAGTAAGCTGCTTCTAGACATGTTTTCTTCTACTGACCAATTATTGTAAAATCTTGCTGACCAAGTAATCATTTCGCAGCTCGGCTGTTGATAACGGCAAACCATTTAATTACTTCTCATTATATATTGGCCCCATCAACTAGGCAGAAGCCGACACTTAGCTTTTCGACGTATAATATTAATTATCGCTACACTTTTCCAATAATTACTTAGGATGCACTATAATAACGTTATAAGCGCAGTCGTAGGTGCAGTGAGAAGATGTCGCAACAAGACGATTTCTTTTTCGTTCGTGTGGCAAAATTCGCCATGTTCCTTGGCATCGTGCCATATTTTGATTTCAAAAGCAATATTCTAATACGAGAACAGCGGCAAAAGATAAAAGCTATGGTACTTATTTTTTTATACATGTTGATAAGTGCTATCCAATATCGGGAGAATTTCAAAACTATATTTCATATAAAACTGATATTTGGGATTTTCGGCATTTTGTTACTGGTAATCGCGAATTTAGGAATAATCACCTTACTTCTTAACTCTTATCGTAAGAGATTTACGTGGAGAAAAATGTTTGATAACTTCCGAAAAGTCGATGAAATATTAATTACTGACATATCAGAATGTGAACGTTATTTAGTTAAAAATGGTTCATATTATGCAGTTGCTATTTACATCTTTTATGCAATAAATTTGTGTATATTCGCCGTTAGTTTAAAAGGCTATCAAATCTTCCTTATATTCGTGTTTTCAGTTTTCCAATTTTCCTCCATTAATTTTACAATGGCGCAGTGTTGTTTAATGATAACTTTGTTGCTAGCGATCAAAAGTAGATATCAACGTACAGCGAAGCTTATTAAAACGATAAAGCACTCGGAAAATCATGAAAATATATTTCAAAAAGTCGATATGTCTGCCTTGTATTTACATAAGATGTTAAAATGTTTTACGAAGATCTTTGAATATCAACTTTTAATACTTGTTGCTAACGCCTTTTTGGTTTGTCTGTACGCGTGTCTTCGTATGGATGTCCAAGGAGTCCAGTTCCTCTATATTGTGTGGTTGATTCTCGGTATGGTAAGTACTTACTTAAATCCAGTACCATCAGTACTTCAGTGGTGTGCCTATAAGTCTGCTAAGTATCTCTTGAATTGTGTTGATTGTTACTTATTTTTAATTGTTCATCAATCTAAAGCATGCACGTGCTTGATTAAAACAATTAGATTGAAAAGGATACCTACTCACTATTATGAACAATTTTATTTCATAAAATTATTGGAAACGCCCAGCGTTTCACATGATATGCATAGGTATCCACCAATGGGATCAATTTTTCCTCATTGTTTTGTTAATAATAATGTATAAACTACAACAATCAATTATACCGCTTCTATAAACATTTCCAACAATACAATAGTATACGACAATAGACCATATTGTGATACAACAATTTTTAATTAATTAAAAAAGTAGGCCCAAATAACTTTAATATACAGTGTGTGTATATAGTCTGGAACCGGTTTACCTAATAACTTTTTACTCGCTAATTTGTCTTTTACAAAATTTGGGTGTGGCTTGTAGGGGAAGGTCAACTACTTTTTGACGGAAGAATGGCAGTATTAACTGTCAACATGGCGGATGGGCGCCATCTTGGTAAAGAAGTTAAATAGGAAGTATGGTCTTGCGATACATCATTTTGAAGGTACCATCGAGTACTTTACGATGCGATAATATTACTTCTGTATTCGCCACGGAAACAAAATAACGGCATTTTAAAAATCGTAAAGTACTCGATGGGATCTTTAAAATGATATATCGCAAGACCTCATTTCCTATTCAATTTTTGTTTATCAAGATGGCGCGAATCCACCATTTTGAATTTGAGCACCATGACATATACAAGAAAGCTGTAGTAGCTCTCTGATTCTTACCATACTAAGGCAAGTTGTATTTATTTTTCTAAGACGATAAATGAAATGAAGGTTAATAAAAAACATAATAACTATACAATTTTTAAAACGTCGCCATTTTGTTGTCATTTCGGATAGAGAAGAAATACTCTGACATCGTAAAGTACTCGATAGTACCTTTAATATGATGGCGCCCACCCGCCATTTTGACAGTTAGTACTGGCATTTTTCCGTCTAAAACTAGTTTACCTTCCCCTATAAGCCCCCCCCCCCCCCCAAATTTCGGCCATTTTGGTCTTACCACATTCTGATTACGAAAATAATACGCTAATAAAACAGCACGGTTGCAAAAGGAGAGTCATATTTCTTCTAATTGTCGATTTATGTTTGATTGTTGCATCGCTTTGGCAAACTTACGAAAGTTTGTTGCTCTCCTGATTGTTTCATGTCTTTCTTTAATATCGGCTGCCAGTATTTTTAATACGTACGTTATTTTCACGTATACCCTGTATATTATTGTATAAAAAAATTGTTTTTCTGCCTTCAATAACCCTGAAAATTATATAAACCACGCAATTTTCTTGATATTTTGTTCGGGTTTCGCCCACATATATACAGGGTGACAATTTAAAAACTTGAAATGGCCATATATTAGAAACGAAAAACTGAAGAAAAAAACGCAAAAAACAGTTTCTATAAATCGAAGGGGGAACAAAAACAAGCGTATTAGCCCACCCCTATCTGCAATCCCTTGGACAGGGTGAGATAAACCCTTAAAATCTTAAATTAGAAAGGGGGTCGAGTGATACATCATTTTGAAGCCCTTGAAAAATGCTCTCCAATGGTACCATAGAAAGGTACATTTCAGGAAATTCTTCTCTGTTTATTAAGGAAAACAATAAATGAAAAGACAATTTTCCTGAACTATTCTATGCTGAAGTTGCTCTAGTGACTCAGGTTGCGTTTAAAAGCCACAGATTTTAGGTGACCCCACAAAAAGAAGTCAAGAGGTGTTAGGTCCGGGGATCTAGGTGGCCATTCAACAGGACCTCTTCTTCCAATCCACTGGTTGGGATAATTATCATCCAACCACTGCCTAACGGGAACTACATAATGCGGAGGTGCTCCATCCTGTTGGAAATGTAGTAAGCGTTCTTCTAAAGATAAATTTCCGAGTATATCCCTCTGATTTTCTAATTCTCGCACTATTAGAGGCTCGATAGACCTCTGTAGCATTTCAGCATACCTGTCGCCATTTAAATTTCCTTGTATAAATATTGGGCCGATAATACCATCTCCCAATATACCAGCCCAAACATTAAATTTCTGGGGGTACTGGGTATGCCCTTCTCTAAATACGTGGGGGTTCTCGTCATTCCAGTAACGACAGTTTTGCTTATTAATATGCCCATTTAAATAAAAGGTACACTCATCACTGAAGCAAATATTTTTAACTAGTCGAGGTTCTGCCGTAATTCTATCTGTCATTATTTCACAAAACTGAATTCTTCTGTCAGGGTCGTCGTCACCAAATTCTTGCAGTACGTGCAGTTTATAGGGATAAAACTTATGAATTTTAAGTACCTTTCTTATTGATTCACGAGATAATCCAGTTGCTACAGCTGCTTGACGAGTTGATAAAGTTGAATTCATTGCAAACTGCCCCAGAATTTCAATTTGCGCTGCTTCGTCGGCTAGTCTCGGTTGATTTCTCTTTATATTCGCGACAGAACCAGTTTCTTTAAATTTGGCTACTAGTTGACGAACATACTCCGGGCTTACATTTTGACCTGGATGCCTTTCGTTAAAACGTTGAGCTGTTCTTAAAAAACATTGATCCTGGGAACCATAAATGAAAATAATTTCTACCCGTTCAGCTGTGCTGTACACCATTGTTAAAGATAAGAAGTGCGCTTTTCGTTTAAACTGAACCGAAAGTTTACTGTTCTTAAAATAATAATACTAGTAGAAGTTACTTTTAAGGTAAATTCTGTGATAATAAAATGCGAATATTTATAAACAAATTTGTTTTTTCGACAAAAAAAAAATAGCAAATAAACCAAAACGAAATACCGAGGCTTAAACTGTTTAGAATTCTTAAGAGATATCTCTTAATATGCCAGGATATTGGTAGCAATCATTTTGAACATTTAATTAACTAAATAAAAAATTTCAAAATTGTCTTTTCATTTATTGTTTTCCTTAATAAACAGAGAAGAATTTCCTGAATTGTACCTTTCTATGGTACCATTGGAGAGCATTTTTCAAGGGCTTCAAAATGATGTATCACACGACCGCCTTTCTATTAAAGATTTTAAGGGTTTATCTCACCCTGTCCAAGGGGTTGCAGATAGGGGTGGGCTAATACGCTTGTTTTTGTCCCCTCTTCGTTTTATAGAAACTGTTTTTTGCGTTTTTTTCTTCAGTTTTTCGTTTCTAATATATGGCCATTTCAAGTTTTTAAATTGTCACCCTGTATATATATAATCAGTATATTGCAATCAAAATTTCGATTAGTTCGATTTAAGACAGCGTTCCATGCATACGATTTCTGACGATATGATGATCCGACGGTGCCCTGATTGGTGTAAACTTTTGGTGCCAAATTCCGTCCGAATATTTGTGACAATCGATACGATGAGCTTTATTTTAACTTTCATCCAAAGTCGTATGTTTCTTACTCACTTTTTTCTGAACCAAAAATTAAGAATGAATGACTATATCGACTATTTTGGGAATTATTATCAGCTACTAATGCACCAAATTAAAAATACATTAATTTTAAGGTTAGGTAGTGACCACATATCACACACTATCTTCTTTTTTTACAAGCTTTTTAGTGAAATTCGGTTCCGAAGATCGGGTAATGTGATGAGCAAAATATTTTCGTATATATGCACATGCCTGAAATACTTTATACCTGGTATTGATCCACGACTTTTGCAAAAAAGCACCATGCACTTGTGTCCTTTCATCTTAAACAAAACAAGCCACTAACTGTAATTTGAAAAAGCATCCAGAACCAAATATGGCGACGAATAACGACAAACAAATAATGCGGGCCGGCTCTGACGCGATCGATAAAATTTCCACCCTACTGCGCAAACTCAATATTACCACGCCATCTCCCATAGCGGGGACACTTTTTGTATTTTGGAACGTGCGTATTGGCTGTTTATATGTATGTGGTTTCGCCTTTGAATATAAAACAAACAGGAAGGAGCATATGTTCAGATAAGTGAGACCGGAATGGAGCTTCAATATGGCCGACTATTGCTTCTGTCTGGTCAGTGACGTAGAGCACATATATTGCATGTAACATAAAATTAATGCAATATAATAATTTTATCCCCAGGTACGCCTATGTGATACGTTTATTGGATAACCTTTAAATGTCATTCAAACGAAATGAGTTTTTATTTCTGAATATTCAATAAAATTGGCATTAAAAACACTTATCTGTGAAATGTTAAACCAGAATTTCTATGTTTTGGTGTCAGGGAACAACCATAGATACATAACTAACCATCTTTTTTGTTATTGTCTCAGTAATAGTATAATGAAAATGTTTTATCAATTTATTTAGATATTATTGCTAAATGATAGATATTATCACTAAAACAACCAAAAAATTATTTTATTACACTAATTACAACGATTATTAACACTTGAAACTGCTCAAAACTATCAAAATTCCAATTTGTTTCCAACATCTACGATCAAGAAGCAAAACATGAGTCAAACATGAGTCATCCGTGGAGCTTCAAGATGGCCGTTTCTGTCTCTCGCTTAAATCGTGCGCGGTTTTCGCAAGGCTCGTTCCTGTTCGTTTTATATTCAAAGGCTTTATCGATATTCTGTGCGGATTCTGTGGTTATCACTAAGTTACTTTGAATATAAAACAAACAGGAAGGAGTATATGTTAAGATAAGTGAGACCGGAATGGAGCTTCAATATGGTCGACTATTGCTTCTGTCTGGTCAGTGACGTAGAGCATATATATTGCATGTAACATAAAATTAATGCAAAATAATAATTTTAACCCCAGGTACGCCTATGTGATACGTTTATTGGATAACCTTTAAATGTCATTCAAACGAAATGGGTTTTTATTTCTGAATATTCAATAAAATTGGCATTAAAAACACTTATCTGTGAAATGTTAAACCAGAATTTCGATGTTTTGGTGTCAGAGAACAACCATAGATACATAACTAACCATATTTTTCGTTATTGTCTCAGTAATAGTATAATGAAAATGTTTTATCAATTTATTTAGATATTATTGCTAAATGATAGATATTATCACTAAAACAACCAAAAAATTATTTTATTACACTAATTACAACGATTATTAACACTTGAAACTGCTCAAAACTATCAAAAATCTAATTTGTTTCCAACATCCTCGATCAAGAAGCAAAATATGAGTCATCCGTGGAGCTTCAAGATGGCCGTTTCTGTCTCTCGCTTAAATCGTGCGCGGTTTTCGCAATGCTCGTTCCTGTTTGTTTTATATTCAAAGGGTTTCGCCCTAACAAAGCCATGTTTGTTTGCTCCATAATCAATATGCACACCGTCCGATAATAATCTGCTTGGAACTATTACTTGATTACAGATTATTCATCGGACAGTCCGATGATGTTTTCACCCCACGAAGTGTTCTTTTTCGCTCCAACGGCGAAAATAGCCAGTTTCTTCGGTCTTGTGCCTTATTTTGATTTTCAAAACAACGTGTTGGAAAAGGAAAATAGATATATGATAAAAGTTATATTCATTATTTTTTTATCGATAATAATCGCTGCTGTATCGCTTTGGTCTACTCACGAATTACTTTCCGTAAATCTCGTTTTAACAGTTGTGTTTATTTTTCACAAAATATACGCCCATTTATCAATGATTCTAGCAATTCTTCACTCCTGCAGCAAAAGATCCGTCTGGTGCGAACTATTTTACACATTCGCATTAGTAGATGATATTTTGGTCAGAAAAAAATCGAAATTCGAACAAAACGTTTACAAAAATATCAAATATTATTTAGGATCTGGTATATTGATTATCTTCCTATTTATTTTCGCGTTTTTTGTGGATTTCTCTCGACCACAGAGAACCGCAATAGAAAAAATAATAAGCATAACTATATTCCCTTTGGTAAATGTCATATCGGTAGGTTATATATTTTTTGAATGTATTTTAATTACACTTTTATTGATGGCAATAAAAAATAGATATCAGCGCGTTGTACGTGATGCTATCGATATCAAATTTAAGGATATTAAAGAAAAAGAAGATATTTTTGCAATACTTCAGCAAATAGAAATATCATGTCTCTATCTTAATAAGCTTGGAGATTTATTTACGGATATGTTCAACATACAATTCTTCTTATTGGTCGCCAACTCGTTTCATTTTTGTTTATCCCTTTGTATTTTTATGAGCTGTCGCCGATTGGATCCCATGACTAGTATATGGTTAATTATTTCTCAGGTGAGTATAGTAAATTTACATTAATTCTTAATATTTCGATATTTGTTATCATGTCAATGTGACGAAAAATACTAAGATCAATATAATTCTAATTAAATAGGCATTACGAAGTATTTGTGAGTATTCATGGAGCTTTAATATTGCCATTATGATAATTGAATGAACCAGTATTGGAATTATTATCATACAAAGAAGTACAATGTCATCGCGTCAAGAAATTTTCTTTTTCGTTCCGGTTGCCCAATTTGCAAGCTTTCTAGGTCTAATTCCATACTTTGATTTCCAAAAACAACGCATTAATTCGAGAAAGGCTGGACAAGAAGAAAGTCGGAGTTATTATCGCATTTTTCTTGTTAGCGGGCGCGTATATTTTAACAGATTTCGGATTTGTTATGACTCTAGTTGGAATTACGCATAGAGGATTATCGTGCGCTTCTATTTTGCTCGCCATTCTTACACTAAGAGATCGTCTTGGAAGAAACTTTTTTGCAAATTCGCTCGAGTCGATCGAATTCTAGCCAATGAACGAGATTCGAGCGGAACGTCTTCAGAAACAGCAATTATTGTTCGATTTCATTTATGTTATTTTTATTTATATTAATATGCGTATTTTTTTTTAATCAGTGTACATTACGTTTTTGTACAATAGACCAAATGTTGTTATGTGTAATATCACACTCCCTGGAGAGTTCATTGTTGAACAGTTACAATCTTCTCGTATGTGTTTTGATGACAATTTTGCTAATGGCGATAAAAATTCGATATCACAGAGTATCCAAGCTATTGGCCCGAATTAAAATACAACCTCACATATCCGAGGATATATTCGAAATTATTCAGAAAGTCGACATTCTGACGCTACATCTACATAGTATCGTGGAATTATTTAAACATATTTTTGATATTCAGTTTTTGCTACTCGTTGCCAATGTATTTCAACTTTGTCTGGCTGTTTGTTTCTTCATGACATCTCAAGGATTTACCATGATTAGTACAATATGGCTAGTTTTGTCTATGGTAAGTGCAGTATTGTTGTTATTATTATTAAAGTCGTAAGTGAACAAATTTAAGTTTTTTTTTTAAATTAATTTAAAAAAAATTAAATTAATTAATTTTTTTTAAAAAATTTGACCCCCCCCCCAAAAAATTATTTATTAGGCCCTATAAAATGATTTATTTAGTTAAGCTAGAATAACGTAATTGGTAAATTATAGATACAGGTTGTTACAGAATAAGATGCTGATCCTTAACGTTGTGAATCCTTAGGTGATTTTAAGAAGAAAAGTTCAAATTTAACATATATCCTTAACCTATCAACTTTCGAACTACAGTTAACTGTTTTATGACGAGAACGAATCGAGCCACGAGACTGACAAGTTGGCATTCTTCATATTTTCAGTGTTTTTTAGTTTAAATCTTTAAATAAAATGGTTTAAAATCATATCGAGTATCATTTCTCGAAATACACAACATTTATCGACCTTACACAATAGTGCTTAAAAGTTAAGTCCATTCTTCGGTTCTTAATTGTAGAAAATTGATCAATAACAAACTCAAAACTCAAACTCAAAAGGCTTTATTGTCTAAAGAAATAAATCTTGTTGACAAAGCAAAAACAATCATAATATTTGAATAACACTAGATGTAAAATAATAAATTAAAATAAAAAATATAAAACTATTTAAGACAAAATGCGTCTACTAAAAAGCAACAAATACAGAGCAAATAGATATAAATATCATAATTAAACATTATCAAGATTAGGGATGGAACTGAAATCCCGCAGTAGCGGAGTCTAGAGAATCCGGCCTAAAAACCGAATCTAATATAAAATATCATATAAAATGAGGTAAAAAAAACCTACAAATTTGTGTAATAAAAGGTACAGATCTTGTTGACAAAGCACAAACAACCAATATATGAAACTAATATACTAAATATAAAAATATAACATAAAAATATAACATAAAAATATAACATAAAAATGTAACATAAAAATATAAAGCTAAAAGATGAAATACATTTTACAATAATATAACATCACATATATCAGAAGCTCAAAGACCGCCAAGATCATCCATAAATAAATCGTCAACAGAATAATATGCTTTTGTGCATGACAACAAACAGCCTCATTAAGTTTGGAATACACTCTATAAATTTTTTTCCATATATTTCATTTTTAAACTTTCTAATAAAGTCCCTAGATTTACCCTTTGTGGTCTGCGTTAAATTAATTTCGGGTTTAGGTGCATGTTCCCGCATTCTTCACTTCAATTTTTTGCTCCAAACTCAAAGAACTAAAGTTATTTCTTAAATAGTCCACCGTCAACTATTCATTTTAACTTAATAGATATATAATATTAAAATATTAAAACATACACGCTCGAATTTCTAACTAGATTCACGAACAGACAACACAAAAACTGTGCGCCTTTTCCATATTAAATCGCCATAGCCCCGCTATCCCCCGCCGCCACCCGCCTCCTGTTACTACAGAGAAACTGCACTACTTAATCGCACGTGCGAGCAAGTCTCGTCATTTACCTCGACCGAGGCACGGTTGCCGGATCTATACAGTTTGGTTTGACGGGATGATAAAATATTAGGGAGGGTCGGACTTTATACGATAAATACCACTTTGGGCCGTGGGCCCCCTAGGCAGAACAAACCCCCTCCGCGTTGCCTGGTCTTGCCGCATAGTAGTTCCGCGCCTGATATAGGGGTTGGGTTATGAGTTTTATTATTTTCTTGGAACGATGTATTTATTCACAGTTGAGATTAGGTAGTTTAATTTTTTCTTGGTATTAATTTAAGTAAAAAATACTCAGTACATAATAAGTAGGGTAAGGAAATAGGAGAAAAGTTATTATTTTCATTTACAGCCAGGTAAGCAAGTAAAATCTTTAATTGGGCATTGAATTTGTAGCCATAGACAAAAATTATGTATCCCTAGTACATTACGGCGGATTTCCGCACTCCGTTGGAGACCACTGGTTTAAATAATCGTTATGTAATATACTATATCACCATCATAGGCATATGATGGTGATATATGCCCACCCCAGATTGCACTGGTGCCCACCCCGGAATTTCCGAAGTTCGAAGCCATGCATACGTCATAGTGACACAGCCATTAAAATCCTACTAGACTAGGGGCCAGGCCCCCCCTACACAATCATTCTAGTTATGCCAATGATCACCATAATGAAACCACGTTGAATCTTTTAGCTGCGATGAAATATTACATTCATATTTCATTTGTCGGTGCTAATGTTTTAAAAACAGATCAATGAAATGCTTATTATTAACAAGCACTTAACGACCATGTTATTACCATAGCAATAATAACGGAGTATAGATTCTACAATAGACTTATGTATTTAGAAATAGAGACAGTATGGCCTCTCAACAGAGCGTTTTCTTTTTCGCTCCAATAGCAAAAATTGCCAGTTACTTCAGCATTATACCGTACTTTGATTTTCACAGCAATATTCTTGTAGGACAACAAAGTTACACGATTCAAGTTGTAGTTTATATGATTTTATCGATTCTTGTCGCGACAGGAGCAATATGGGAAGAAACCCTTATAATTGACAGCTATAACTTTATTCTTGGGACTCTTGTGAAGTTTCTAGATTTATCTCAATTCTTAACCATGGTCACTATAATTATAAACTCTTATAGTAAGAGAACAATTTGGTGCAAGTTTTTTCGTGAATTTTCATTGGTCGATGAAACGTTATCGTCTAAGAGAACGCCGTTTGAAGATAGCTTATTTAAAAATGCCAAACGTTATGCCATAATTCTTATCGTACTCGTATTCTTCACATCCTTTCTGGACTATGTAACTTATTGTATTAAAGTCCAGGGCATACAAAGCAGGAAAATATTGTTCCTGTCATTTCCATTAAAACTTGCCATAATTATCGTTTATGAAGTTTTTGAATGTGTCATAATCATTTTTTTGCTAGTAGCTATAAAAACTAGATATCAATATGTCCAAGATCTAGTTATGAGCCTAAAATAATGTAGAAATACGCATCATGGCATACATCGAAAGATTAAAAAAATAGAATTGCTGAGTCTTCGCCTGCACAAAATAGTATTTTATTTCAGACAAATTTTCGAAATTCAATTATTACTGATGGCTTCAAATCAATTTCTATTTTGCCTGTCTTCTTCGTTATTAGCAAACAGCACCGGAACTAATATTGTTGATGGTTTTTGGGTAGTGGTTTACGTGGTAAGTGACGTGATGACGGTTACAAAAATTTCGCCTGTGGTACAACAAGCTGTCCTCATTGTAATCTATCAGCTTTGCCACTGTAATACATACAGGGTGTTATGGAAATTACTTACTATATTTAAATGGGTGACTCCTGGGGTGTCCTAGAGAAAGAATACATACTTTTTTTTAACGGAATATCTAAATACTGAGGGAAAAAACTACCGACCTATATCTATGGATAGCCAAACTCTAAACGCAAAGGTGGCAAATTTTTGGCGCATGTGAACAATGTCATGCGCAATGCCGACTGAAGTGGGGTAATTCACCCCTAAACCCACACACAACTCCTCGGCACATTCATATATGAACATATTACATTGCCCAGCTGGGTAATCAACAGATGTTCAGGCACAATGTTGCCAAAATGTTTAAAAGTGTAAAACTTTAGTTTCTTATAAAAAAAATAATTTAGCTTACTTAGAAAGTAAATCCAGGACGCGATTAACGAATCCAGGGCGCAGACACTTTCAGTTCTTTTTTCTATGGGAAAAACTTTATACTCATCATTTGTCCTGATGAATAGTGTGGGAGTGCATAATAAGCTTATCACTAAACCCCAACTTCTTCTTCTTCTTCTTATTCAGCCATTCTGCATCCACTCCTGGACATAGGCCTCTCTTAAATTTTTCCACGTCACTCTGTCCTGTGCCACCTGTGACCAGTTTTTGCCTGCAATCTTCTTAATGTCGTCCAGCCATCTTTTTTGTGGCCTTCCTAGACTTCTCTTGGTCATCCTTGGTCTCCATGTTGTTATTTTTGGTGTCCATCGTTCTCTTGATTGCCTTGCGACATGTCCGACCCATTCCCATTTTGATCGTGCTACGCGTATCATGACGTCTGTAACTCCAGTTTTTCTTCGGATCTCCTCATTTCTCTCCCTGTCCCTTATGCTAATTCCCAGCATTACTCTCTCGATCGCCCTCTGCGTCACTCTTAGTTTCTGGGTACTATTTTTTGTGAGTGTCATTGTTTCCAATCCATAAGTGGTTACAGGTAGTATACATGCCTCATATACTTTCCTTTTGAGGTTTATTGGTATATTTCGGTCTTTAAGTATGTAACTTAGCCTTCCCACTGCTGCCCAAGTTAGACCTACTCGTCTGTTTATCTCTGCTATTTGATTGGCTTTGCCTAATTTGATATTATGGCCGAGGTATACATAATTTTTGACATTTTCAATCGCTCTGTTATCCACTTGTACATTTATTTCACTGTCACTCATAATTTTGGTCTTGTCCAGATTCATTTGTAATCCCATGAGTTTGCTCGCATCATTTAGTTCTTTCAGCATTTCTTTTAGTTCGTCAACATCACTCGAGATTAAAATAATATCGTCCGCAAAGCGTAGGTGGCTGAGAAAGGACCCGTCTATATTAATGCCTTTCTTTTCCCATGCTAGCTGTTTAAAGACATTCTCTAATGCTAGGGTAAACAGTTTTGGGGAGATGGGATCCCCTTGGCGAACTCCCCGTTGGACTGGAATTTTTTCTGTCACTAGGTCTTCGTTGATCTTAACACTAACGCATAATTACACTTTACAATAACACACATAGAACTAGAGCACTTAATCATTTCGCAATAGAAATAATAAAAACGCTAATTTCTATTGGCATTAACCCTTTACTAAAGATAAAAAGAAACAATTATGTTAACAATTGACAGGAAGTACCCTTTGAAATGAATGGTCTGGTCCACCTTCGGACCAGTCGAACTTTCTTTCCGAGAACTCTCCGCTACTAGAGCCAGCGCGGTTGCCATTTCCGAGACTATAATTATACAGGAAAGTAATATTATAGAAAGAAATTCGGCAATTTATGATAGTCCCTTATAAAACATTGAAAGTGGCAACGCTGTATTTTTAAATATTAGCCCGATTGTCCATAATCAGCTGTTTAAAGAAGCCGGCCGATATTGATCGAGAAAACCAACGTGTTATTTATTTTTAAAATTTTTAGATGTTAAATACATTATTTCCCAGACAATAAGGGCGTATTTTTGTCTACAAAGTAGCACTTTAAAATACTAATTCAGATTGAACGGTACTTAGATGTGTTGTGACGCGAAAACTAATGTGAGTATTTGGTGTTTTTTATAAATTAAGTTGGTTTGTTCGAAAAGGTAAATAAAATTGCATTTTTTTTCTAAAGGGTAAGTGGCATTTATAAACTTTTAAGTTGTCCAGATCTGACGGGTGTCGTTCGAATTGAACAAATGAGAACATACCTGACCATTTATAAACTCCGCGGCGGTTCGTTCGAGTCAGTTCAAGTTTATAAATCAGAGATTGTTTCCCAGCGAACTGAACGTAAAAGTTTATAATAATGTACCCTGAAAAATAAACAACTTGAAATCTGTCAAACGGTTATTGACTTTCTAAAGAGTTTACCCTGAAGATATGACAACACTGTTCAAGATTCACTGCCATATGTGGCTGTGTTTACCTTCCGAACAGGGGCACCACGTGGTAATTTTTCGTTTGACATAACGTCATGTACAGGGCATATTAAATTAAAGCACCATTTTTGGATATTTTTCTTCAATTTGTTTTCATCTCAGGAATTGCCGGTTTAAATATAATACGTCATTTCCATAACACCCTGTATTTACAATGTTTTCTGCAAGCCGCCCCTGCTGTGATATTGCATGATGTACATATGTCACCTTATAACATGTGATAAGTATTACAGATAACAATAATTAATATCATTAATTGAATATATTATGCCCGCCGGTGTCAATGTATTAAAAACAAATCAATAATATTTTAATTATTAAAAAATAGTTGACGACAGTGTTATCGTCATAGCAATAATAACGCGTATACACCCTACAGTAGACATATGTATTGAGAAATAGAGGCAATATGGCCTCTCAACAGAGCGTTTTCTTTTTTGCTCCGATAGCAAAGATTGCGAGTTACTTCAGCATTATACCCTACTTTGATTTTCAAAGCAATATTCTTGTACGACAACAAAGTTACAAGATTCAAGTTGTGGTTTTTACTTTCTTACCGATTCTTGTTGTGGCCGTATTAATATGGGATAAAAGTTTTGTGATTGGCGATTTTAATCTTCTTCTGGTCGTTCTTGAAAAGTCCGTAGTTTTATGTAAATTTTTAACTATGGCTACTATAATCGTAAACTCATTTAGTAAAAGAACAATTTGGTGTCAGTTGTTTCGTGAATTTTCATTGGTCGATGAAACATTATCGTGTAATAAAACAAAGTTTGAAGAGAGCTTATGTAAACACGCCAACCGTTACGTTATAATTCTTATTTTATTCGTGTTCTTCACATGCTTCCTGGACTATGGAATTTGGACGACAGTTCAGGACATACAATGGGGAAAAATATTGTTTTTATCATCGTTTCCATTAAATCTTGCCATTATCGTCTCTTACGAAGTCTTTGAATGTTTCATAATCATGTTGTTGCTAATTACTATAAAAATTAGATACCAATGTGTCCAGGACCTAGCCACAAGGCTAAAGCAATGCAGGAATAAACAACATGGCATACATCGAATCATTAAAAAAATAGAATTGTCCGCTTTTCACCTGCACAAATTAGTCTTTTATTTCAGACAAATTTTTGAAATTCAACTACTACTGATGGTTTCAAATCAATTTCTATTTTGTCTGCAGGCTTCTCGGTATGCTCGAATCACTGGACTTGGTGTTATCGATTGTTTTTGGTTATCGGTTTATGTGGTAAGTGATCATATTTACAATGTTTTTGATTACACAGCGGTCGTTATAGGCAGAGTTTTGGCTGAACTAGTGGGGACCGACGGCGGCGAAATGATTAACCTTGTTTATGTTTTATTTTTTGTAATATTTTTTTATGGTTGGTCTCTTGGTAAAGTTTGTTTCACGAAAAATGGATATAACTTAATGACTGCAGTAAAAGTACCTGGGGCGTTCCCATTATTTATAACCGTTTGTTATTATTATGTGGAAAGGACCGGATTGTAATAATTATAATTAAATATAGGCACATCAGGTAGGTTAGGTTGCTTAATTTATATTTAAATATCTTTTTGTGGTAAGATTTGTTAGTTTTTATTTCTTGCTGGAAGAGTTTAGTTGTATTACCGATATTATTTTTCCAAACGTATAAAAAAACAGTATGTGGCGTCCATGGAAAAACATTGATGGCGCTTCTTCTAGTGGTGCAGTGAAGAAAATGCATTTATCTCTCGATGCTAGGGAAATTGTAAAAAGAGTATATACTTCTTTACTCAACAGAGGACTTTATGCTAGTGCTGCTGCGACTGAAACGTCTGATTTGACTAAGATACCTCTGACTACAGTGAAAGAATCGCGTCAAATCCCATTAAATCTAGAAAGAAGCGTAAAGATGCCGGTTTCGCCAAATGTTTCCACGAAAGCGACAAGGACTTGATAAGTTGTAGCCGCACTAGCCTTTGGAGAGTTTTGTCGGAAATGGGATTCAGATACCGCAAAATTGACAAAAGGCAACTACTCATGGAATCCCACCGTTTAAAAAAATGGCGTCATGAGTATATAACTTCTGTAAGGAAATCCCGTTCTGAAAACTGTCCTATAATTTACCTCGACGAGACTTGGTTTGACACGCATGAAACACCATCCAAAGGCTGGTCTGATTCTTCCGATAAGTGTAAAACAAAAGCTCCGTCAAATAAAGGAAAAAGAATAAGCATTTTACATGCTGGGTCAGAAAACGGTTGGGTTCCAAATGCCTTGTGGCTTTCTGCAAAAAACATTAAAGACTCTTGTGTGGACTACCATAGCGATAGCGATAGCGAAACAGAACTATCTATAGAATGACATTATAAATGTAAATAAATATGACTAGTAATATTTAAAAGAAATGTTATTTCATTTGATTACATTAATATAATCATATCATTACTTGTTCTCCTTAGTCCGTCCCTTCATACTTCACTTGTTTATTGCCAAGCTCTTGTCGACACAATGGGACCCACCCAGGAAATCATTAAGTTATATCCATTTATCGTGAAACAAACTTTACCTGACAAATTTTTTTTTAAATTCAATTTTCGGCAAGGTCGCAAATTGTCGCAGCAACTCTCAGTTGGACCTTATTCAGGACCCTTCAAACAATAGTAAACAGATAGTTTGGTCGCCTTCCAAAGCGCCCTTTTTTACATTTTGCCTGATAAAAATTTAAAAAAAATTGTTTCATTTATTTTAACTTATGTGAACAAAATGTATGAAATCAAAAGTACTAGTGTAAATATTTTTAATTTGATAAATTTATAGGATTGTACTTACCACCAGCAATAGGCTCCATGATGGTTCTTCAAAATTTTTACAAAAACTTAGCTAAATAACAGAACTAGATACACTGATTTTTTCAAGCACTCTAATTTAATTGACACACCACACTAGAAAAACAAACTTTGAACTGAAATAATTTTAAGGTTTGCCATAATATAAATAAAACAGGGGTGATTTATGATACCCTGGTTGTTTCTAAATTAAGTGCTAATGATTTTACGACATAATCATAACTTTGGTTTTACCTATTTTGACCAGCTTTTACCTGAAATGCGCTTGTGTGCGCCGCGCCGTCCCTGCTGTGATATTGCATGTTATATATGTCACCTTATAACACGTGATAAGTATTACAGATAACAACAATTAATATCATTAATTAAATATATTATGCCCGCCAGTGTCAATGTATTAAAAACAAATCAATAAAATTTTAATTATTAAAAAATAGTTGACGACAGTGTTATCGTCATAGCAATAATAACGAGTATGCACCCTACAATAGACATATGTATTGAGAAATAGAGGCAATATGGCCTCTCAACAGAGCGTTTTCTTTTTTGCTCCAATAGCAAAGATTGTCAGTTACTTCAGCATTATACCACACTTTGATTTTCAAAGCAATATTCTTGTACGACAACAAAGTTACAAGATTCAAGTTGCAATTTTTATATTTTTATCGGTTCTTGTCGGGGCAGTATTAATATGGGACGAAAGTCTTTTAGTTGGCAACTTTCCACGTATCCTACTTGCTCTTGGAAAGGTTCTGATTTTGTGCAAATTTTCAACCATGGCTACTATAATTATAAACTCCTATAGTAAGAGAACAATTTGGTGCCAGTTTTTTCATGAATTTTCATTGGTGGATGAAATATTGTCGTGTGATAGAACAAAGTTTGAAGAGAGCTTATGTAAACACGCCAAACGTTACGTCGTCATTCCTATTCTACTCGTATTTCTCACAACTTTTCTGGATTATGCAACTTGGAACAACATTGTGGACATACGAGAGCAATGGGTTAAGATATTGTTCTTGTCATTGTTTCCTTTAAATGTTTCCATAATTGTCGCGTATGAAGTCGTTGAATGTGTCATAATCATATCTTTGCTAATAGCTATAAAAGTTAGATATCAATGTGTCCAGCACCTAACTATAAGGATAAAAAAATGTAAGCAACAAGGCATCCTTCGAAGAATTAAAATAATAGAATCGTCAGCTTTTCACCTGCACAAAATAGTCTTTTATTTCAGACAAATTTTCGAAATTCAATTATTGTTGATGGTTTCGAATCAATTGCTATTCTGTCTACAAGCTTCTCGTTATGCACGAATCACTGGAATTAGTGTTGTCGATGGTCTTTGGATTGTAGCTTACGTGGTAAGTGCACATATATATAACCATTATATTGCTAATACCATCTGCAATTATGTCCCAGCTATGGGCATCGAAGGGGGCGTTGTGAGTTTGCGCAGTTCGTAAATTTCCTTGTGAAAGTAAACATTCGACAGGACCGGATTTCAACTTTTTTAATGTAAATTTCACTGGTTAGTTAGGAAAAATATTGCAATCAAAATTTCGATTAGTTCGATTTAAGACGGCGTTCCATGCATACGATTTATGCCGATATGATGATCCGACGGTGCCCTGATTGGTGTAAAGTTTTGGTGCCAAATTCCGTCCGAATATTGGTAACAAGCGACACGATTAGCTTTAATTTAACTTTCATCCGACGTTGTATGTTTCTAAACCAAAAATTAAGAATGAAGGACTATATTGACAATTATTATCAGCTACTAATGCACAAAATTAAAAATACATTAATTTTAAGGTTAGGTAGGGACCACATAGATATTATGTTGTATAATATTCGACAGCCTCAAACATCAAAGACAGGTTGGGGATTTGACTATCTTTTACAGATATTTTCATGGAAAGTGCTCGGCTGACCTTGCCCTCTTAATTCCGCCCAGAGCGACGAATAGCAGAAATACACGACGAACCACTGCCCCCTCCATATGTGGTTAAGCTTAGTACTCCTCGAACTTCGTTATTTAAGAATTCTTTCATCTGGAGGACTTCATCCTTGTGGAACGACCTTCCCGAAGTCGTTTTTCCCAACGAATATAACCTCCAACGATTCAAAACCAACGTGAATCGTTTTTTGCGCACACGCACCACTCCCAGAGTGCCCTAAAGGATTTTTCCTATAGTGCTAAAAAAAGGAGTAACACTCTTCTTTTTTTACAAGCATTTTAGTGAAATTCGGTTCTGAAGATCGGATAATGTGATAAGCAAAATATTTTCGTATATATGTACATACCTGAAATACTTTATACCTGGTATTGATCCACGACTTTTGCAGAAAAGCACCATGCACTTGTGTCCTTTCATCTTAAACAAAACAAGTCACTAACCTACCAAACAGCGAATCACCACAAATTAAAAACTGCTTCACAAAAATTGTTGTTAGATAATGAAAGTTTATAAGCCCTAATATACCGACAACAATGTGGATGAACCACTTTTTATTCTGTAATTTGAAAAAGCATCCAGAACCAAAGATGCCGACGAATAACAACAAACAAATAATATCGGGCCGGCTCTGACGCGATCGATAAAATTCCCACCCTACCACGCCATCTCCCTTATCGGGGACACTTTTTGTATTTTGGAACGTTCGTATTGGAATATAACGGTTATATATATGTGGGCAAGTGATGATATTTGCAAAATTTTCGCCTGCGGCGTTGTGTATATGCAATATGTTTCTTGCTGACAATAAACACAACTGGTAGTGGCCCATAACTTGCACCTTATCGCTGTGTAAGTTATATCCTATATACAGGGTGTCTATGCAAGTTTCCCTTCAATTCTTATGTGTTTGTTCGCGTTTAAGGTGTTTCTTACTTAATAAATAAGGTGTAATATTTAGCAAAACTAGCACAATTTTTCAGGCTTGACTTGACACAAGACTAGGTGGTTATTTTCATCTCCGGAATTACGGGTTGCATGTTTAAATATATAAAAAGTCATCTCGAAAACACGTCGTATATGTATACTATTCATCATTTCGTTTCAGGCACCCATCACGGTCTGCATCTTCGTCTGTGACATAACCAAAAGAGAAAAGGACAAGCTAACAGCCACCTGCCTCAAAGTCAAAGAATCCTTCGAAGAAAAATCGGAATATTACGAGGCCATGAACTGTTTGTGCTTCAAAATTGCCTCATTGAAAAACGAGTTTACGGCCGCTGGTTTCTTTGTGATTGAGCGGACAACGTTGATATCGTTGTTCAGCTGTTGCGCGACTTATTTTATTACATTTGAAAATATGTCCATGTAAAAAGTAGAATATACATACAACGTGTCCAAGGAAGTTCTGCACAAAAGGGATACTTTTTTATTATGTGTTTTATGATAATTGGTAAGAAACAAAGATTTACGAAAAAAAAATTTGAATTATATTAAACCAGGAACAAACCTGCCCATATTAGCAATACAGTAAATATGGACAACAAGATTTGTACCAACTTTTTTGTATGTCGTTTTGCTCTAAAATTATAAATAGGGGTAGTTCCACCGAACCGGCGGCTACAAATATTTTTCTCGTAATTGTACATTTATTTTACATAGGCATGGCAAATTTGACCCAAATCGGTTGGATAATTTAGAAGCTATCTGCGGGAGAGACATGCAAAACATAATTTATTTTACTTTTTGATGGATTTTAATTTTGATACTGAACAAATGGCATCACCGCGAGCGAACCGGCGGCTACAAATATTTTTCTCGTAATTGTACATTCATTTTACATAGGCATGGCAAATTTGACCCAAATCGGTTGGATAATTTAGAAGCTATCTGCGGGAGAGACATGCAAAACATAATTTATTTTACTTTTTGATGGATTTTAATTTTGATACTGAACAAATGGCATCACCGCGAGCGAACCGGCGGCTACAAATATTTTTCTCGTAATTGTACATTCATTTTACATAGGCATGGCAAATTTGACCCAAATCGGTTGGATAATTTAGAAGCTATCTGCGGGAGAGACATGCAAAACATAATTTATTTTACTTTTTGATGGATTTTAATTTTGATACTGAACAAATGGCATCACCACGAGCGAACCGGCGGCTACAAATATTTTTCTCGTAATTGTACATTCATTTTACATAGGCATGGCAAATTTGACCCAAATCGGTTGGATAATTTAGAAGCTATCTGCGGGAGAGACATGCAAAACATAATTTATTTTACTTTTTGATGGATTTTAATTTTGATACTGAACAAATGGCATCACCGCGAGCGAACCGGCGGCTACAAATATTTTTCTCGTAATTTTACATTCATTTTACATAGGCATGGCAAATTTGACCCAAATCGGTTGGATAATTTAGAAGCTATCTGCGGGAGAGACATGCAAAACATAATTTATTTTACTTTTTGATGGATTTTAATTTTGATACTGAACAAATGGCATCACCACGAGCGAACCGGCGGCTACAAATATTTTTCTCGTAATTGTACATTCATTTTACATAGGCATGGCAAATTTGACCCAAATCGGTTGGATAATTTAGAAGCTATCTGCGGGAGAGACATGCAAAACATAATTTATTTTACTTTTTGATGGATTTTAATTTTGATACTGAACAAATGGCATCACCGCGAGCGAACCGGCGGCTACAAATATTTTTCTCGTAATTGTACATTCATTTTACATAGGCATGGCAAATTTGACCCAAATCGGTTGGATAATTTAGAAGCTATCTGCGGGAGAGACATGCAAAACATAATTTATTTTACTTTTTGATGGATTTTAATTTTGATACTGAACAAATGGCATCACCACGAGCGAACCGGCGGCTACAAATATTTTTCTCGTAATTGTACATTCATTTTACATAGGCATGGCAAATTTGACCCAAATCGGTTGGATAATTTAGAAGCTATCTGCGGGAGAGACATGCAAAACATAATTTATTTTACTTTTTGATGGATTTTAATTTTGATACTGAACAAATGGCATCACCACGAGCGAACCGGCGGCTACAAATATTTTTCTCGTAATTGTACATTCATTTTACATAGGCATGGCAAATTTGACCCAAATCGGTTGGATAATTTAGAAGCTATCTGCGGGAGAGACATGCAAAACATAATTTATTTTACTTTTTGATGGATTTTAATTTTGATACTGAACAAATGGCATCATCGCGAGCGAACCGGCGGCTACAAATATTTTTCTCGTAATTGTACATTCATTTTACATAGGCATGGCAAATTTGACCCAAATCTGTTGGATAATTTAGAAGCTATCTGCGGGAGAGACATGCAAAACATCATTTATTTCACTTTTTGATGGATTTTAATTTTGATCCGGAACAAATGGTATCACCGCGAGCGAACCGGCGGCTACAAATATTTTTCGCGCAATTCGACACTCATTTTACATAGGCTTGGCAAATTTGAGCAGATTCGGTTAAGTATTTTAGAAATTATCCTCTCCGTATCGAAATTTAAATCGATCAAAAAGTTAAATAAAAGATGTTTCGAATGTCTCTCCCGCAGATAGCTTCTAAATTGTCCAACCGATTTGGGTCAAATTTGCAATGCCTATGTAAAATGAATGTACAATTACGAGAAAAATATTTGTAGCCGCCGGTTCGCTCGCGGTGATGCCATTTGTTCCGTATCAAAAGTAAAATCCATCAAAAAGTAAAATAAATTATGTTTTGCATGTCTCTCCCGCAGATAGCTTCTAAATTATCCAACCGATTTGGGTCAAATTTGCAATGCCTATGTAAAATGAATGTACAATTACGAGAAAAATATTTGTAGCCGCCGGTTCGCTCGCGGTGATACCATTTGTTCCGGATCAAAATGAAAATCCATCAAAAAGTGCATTAGAAGATGTTTTGTCTGTCTCTCCGGGATTTGTTCAAAACATCTTCCAATTTACTTTTTCACGGATCATAGCGAGCGAACCGGCGGGTACAAATCGTGTAAAATATAATACTTTTTTTCTCATAAATCTTAGTTCCTTGCCAAGCAAAGCCTTTTAGGAAGAAACACTTTCTTTCATAAAACGCATAATAAAAAAGCTTCCCATTGGTGTAGAATTTCCGTCAGCACGTTGTATATATACACCGTGTCCAAGATAAGGAGGGCCAGTACAGGGATCTCGGAAACCGTAAGAGATACGAAGTCGGTTAAATGGAGGTAAAGTTGCGCATTTACGTGCCTAATAATATGCCGCTTAGAAAGTTTTAAAATTCCGAGTAGTTCCGGAGATATCCGGAAAAAAACGAAATTCGGAAAAAAGCTCTCTAGTTCCAATATCAGGAAAACAGAACCGTATTTAAAAAGAAAAAAAGTTGAATGGCCCTTCGAAGACGACTCGTCGGATTACAAAACAATTAACGCTGTTAGATAGAGCGGAAAAAGTGGCAAAGTAAAAGTGCAATTTACTTTAGAATTCGATCTCAAAAAAACCCAGGAAAAAAATAAAACGATATTTCAGAATTTCGTTTTTTTTCCGGATATCTCCGGAACTACCCGGAATTTTAGAACGTTCTAAACGGCATATTATTAGGCACGTAAATGCGCAACTTTACCTCCATTTAACCGACTTCGTATCTCTTACGGTTACCGAGATCCCTGTACTGGCCCTCCTTCTCTTGGACAGTAATCCAGGAAGTTTTGGCGCAATGCAACTTGCGCTGGTGTTAAGGCACTGTTTATTTTGTATTGAATCCTGTATAATATTAGTAAGGAAATCTTTTTATATTTAAATATTGCAATAAAACTAGATATTACTATTACAAAAGTATTTTAATCATGGTTCTTTACCCATATAATGTTTCAAGCAATATACAAAAATTCCTATTCTAAAAATTCTCCCTTTGCAATATCACCACTTCCTCTTTAACTGAATCATCCTCCGGCCAGCAACTTCTTTTACAGGTGTACACCAGGACAGTGCCGAACTCCAACCGAGCACACTGCTCTCTATCACAGTCTAAACGTAGCTTGGAAATTATTGTAGGTATAAGCTGATACTCGAATATCATTTCCCCCTGGCAGTATTGACACCATTTTACAGGTTCTTGAGAGGGGTAAAGTAAAAGGGGGTACCCCTCGCGGCTATACCTGTAAAAATGTTCGTATTTAGAAACACGATAACGATTTTTTGACTTTTAACTTGTGTAATCGTACCGTAAAATCTGTTCAGGATTGGCTTTAATTTTTGTTAAAAAATTATGGAACATTTTATCTCCATGTAAAGGTGCACTTCTTTCGTAGTCTTCAGTAGCCGATCCGGCGCTGCCAACTTCACCTGCACCTGAACTAAGAAAATTGACGTCTTTTTGTTTATAATCAGCTAAAAGCTCCTTCACGTGATGGTCAAATAGATTTTCACATGATTGCTCCTAAAACAATAATGTAACCACAACCACAAACAAGAAAAAGTAAGTATGTTTCACGAAATTTGGATACGACTTAATGATTTCCTGGGTCGGTCCCATTGTGTCGACAAGAGCTTGGCAATAAACAAGTGAAGTATGAAGGGACGGACTAAGGAAAACAAGTAATGATATGATTATATTAATGTAATCAAATGAAATAACATTTTTTAAAAATATTACTAGTCATATTTATTTGCATTTATAATGTCATTCTATAGATAGTTCTGTTTCGCTATCGCTATCCTCATCAAAATTAATTATAATTGGATTAATTATACGATCCAGACTAATATACGAATTTTCTACAGTTATTACGTGACGGACTGAATTTTTCCAACTACCTGGGGGAATATCATTAAAGCATTTTCGTATTAATTCTACAACACTAGAACTTAACGTCGGAGAAATATTTTCAGCCTAACCAGCGATTTTAACTGGTGCCACATATGCTCTATGGGGTTAAAAATGCAATAATAGGGTGGGAGCCGTAGCACTGTATGTCCAATTTCTTCTGCCAATGTGTCACAAACATATACTTTTTTTATACAAAATGTCTTTAAAACTTCTACAAGATCACTTTTTTTATAACTTTCTTCAAAATATATATCATTCGCCGCCATGTAGTTCTGAATCTCCAATTTTGTATTATTTGAGCTTGGAGCTTTATGTTATTGGCGACTGTGATAGCTCGCATTGTCCATTACTATCACGCTATTCTGAGGAATGTTTGGTAAAAGACAATTCTTGAACCATTACTCAAAAAGTTCGGCCGTTGTATCTTCATGGTAGTCCACACAATTTAATGTTTTTTGCAGAAAGCCACAAGGCATTTGGAACCCAACCGTTTTCTGACCCAGCATGTAAAATGCTTATTCTTTTTCCTTTATTTGACGGAGCTTTTGTTTTACACTTATCGGAAGAATCAGTCCATCCATTGGATGGTGTTTCATGCGTGTCAAACCAAGTCTCGTCGAGGTAAATTATAGGACGGTTTTCAGAACGGGATTTCCTTACAGAAGTTATATACTCATGACGCCATTTTTGTAAACGGTGGGATTCCATGAGTACTTGCCTTTTGTCAATTTTGCGGTATCTGAATTCCATTTCCGACAAAACTCTCCAAAGGCTAGTGCGGCTACAACTTATTTGGGTTTCATCATTGGTGAGCCGTTGCTTCAGAGAATCTAATGTAGGTACGCGTTGCTCTTCGTACATAGTGTAGATTTTTCGCCTTATCAAGTCCTTGTCGCTTTCGTCGAAACATTTGGTGAAACCGGCATCTTTACGCTTCTTTCTAGATTTAATGGTATTTGACGCGATTCTTTTCACTGTAGTCAGAGGTATCTTAGTCAAATCAGACGTTTCAGTCGCAGCAGCACTAGCATACAGTCCTCTGTTGAGTAAAGAAGTATATACTCTTTTTACAATTTCCCTAGCATCGAGAGATAAATGCATTTTCTTCACTGCAACACTAGAAGAAGCGCCATCAATGTTTTTCCATGGACGCTACATACTGTTTTTTTTATACGTTTGGTAAAATAATATCGGTAATACAACTAAACTCTTCCAGCAAGAAATAAAAACTAACAAATTTTACTACAAAAAGATATTTAAATATAAATTAAGCAACCTAACCTACCTGATGTGCCTATATTTAATTATAATTATTACAATCCGGTCCTTTCCACATAATAATAACAAACGGTCATAAATAATGGGATCGCCACAGGCACTTTTACTGCAGTCATTAAGTTATATCCATTTTTCGTGGAACAATCTTTAAGTACTATGAAAAGGTGTTGGGGAATTTTTTTCAAAGTTTCAAAAAATAATACCTCTTCTTCTGGCCACACAGATATAAAAAACGACACAAAGTGAACAGAGTCGGCACCAGGAAGCGGCATGGTTTCCTGTAGTAGAGCTGCTAGATTCGTTCTTGGGGTGGTTGATGTTTCTACAGCGACGACTCCCTCTTCACCCCCTTCGATTTCGGCTGTAGCCATGGGAGTATCAACGTAACCTCCAGAACTACCTGAAATTTTTAATCAAATCACCTCGAAGGTTTCTGACAGCAATCAATATGGTTGGTGGCAACTTTTATGCAAAGGCCGGTAAAAAACGAACAAATTCAAAATAATACCTGGACAATATATGTATAAACCTATTTGTTCATGGCTGAAAACAATCTAATATATTATACGTATATCTTTATGGGTATCATTTAACTGGTTAGCAAAATATTCTTATTGTTGCGAACAGAAAAATGTAATCGGTCAGCCAAAATGGCAAGTTGGTCAGCAACTTATGGACAGCAAACATTTCTGAATCGTGACAGTGCCCTGGGAAAACAAGTGAACAAACCCGCCCCCGCTACACCTTTTGTAGCCGATTTCCTTCTGTATTCGGCAAAAGAAAACACAAGAAAGTTACATAAATTGACAGTGCCCTGGGACCTCTGAAGTTAACTGCTTCTAGACATGTTTGTTTCTACTGACCAATTGTAAACTCTTGCTGACCAAGTAATCATTTGGCAGCTCGACTGTTAATAACGGCAATCCATTTAAGTACTTCTCATATATTTATTAACCGAACTTGAGAATCTCTAAATGGAATCAGTTTCTGCCTGCCTGTCTGTGTTCGTTTCACATGCCTCCTTTTCAGGAACCATATGACATAGGGAACTGCGATTTTGCATGTTAAAAGGAACAAGGAACAGCAGAATTATAGGCATTGATATTTTTGTTGATCATAATTTATTTTATTTTTTAAGGGGTTAAAAAAATTAAATATATTTTTTTAAATAGACAAATTGAAAAAAAATTCCTCTCCGGCCGGGAATCGAACCCGGGTCTCCCGCGTGACAGGCGGGGATACTTACCACTATACTACCGAAGACTTGCGTTCTGAATGAATTCGTATACATTTCTGCTACATCAAATAAATATTCAGGGGCATTGCACAACACACAATTGTACAGTAGTATTACATAATGAAACAATTCTGGTGTCAAATTCTCACTAATCTATCAACTTCTAATACTTTTCATCCCGTTTACAGTTTTACAAAGCCCAAAAAACATTTAACTGTTTTTGACCGCATCTTAATAAGTTGGGAATTGTACATATTTCATCGAAATAAAATTAACCTCTGTACAATTCGTCTCCAATGCAACGACCGCCGCCAATGTTTCCAAATGTTGTGAAATGACATAACCTAACCTTTAAAATACGATTTAAAAATAATAAGGAAGACTTTGATTTAAACTGATAACATTATGTATTTATCTGTTAGCAAATAGGCGGCATGAGTGCCTTAACCGAAGAAAGTTCTAAACGTATCCTGAGAGAAACCGAACTGAAATTTCGGGATCATGTGAAGTACGAACATTTGTTGGCTGGGGCTGTCGCGGGGATGACCGCAACCCTCGTTTTGCACCCCATGGACGTAGTCAAGATTAGGTTTGCAGTTCACGATGGTATCCACGGCACACCTAAATATTCCGGTATAGCAAACGCTTTCAGCACGATCTATAAACAAGAGGGCACTCGGGGGTTATATCGGGGTGTAACACCCAATATATGGGGGGCGGGGACTTCGTGGGGACTGTATTTCTTCTTCTACAATTCCATAAAGAACTTTATACAGGGTGGGAATCTAAATACACCTCTAGGACCCGGGTATCATCTTTTAGCTGCTTCTCAGGCTGGATTAACCACTTTGCTCATTACAAATCCCATATGGGTAGTGAAAACTAGGTAAGTACTTATTTCACTCACTAACTTCAGTATAATATTTCATAATCTTTACAAACTTCTATTAAGATCAGAAGAATCAAGTCGATTCAGCACTTGACAGGTCTTTTTTATAGAATGTGCCTTCAATTTGGAGATCCAAAGGTCGAATCGAGCCGATCTTACAATGGCATGATGGATTGTATGGCAAAAATTTATAAAACCGAAGGGATGCGCGGATACTACAAAGGTCTAGTTCCGGGCATTTTTGGAGTGTCCCATGGCGCGGTACAGTTCATGGTGTATGAGGAAATGAAAAATCAATATAATTATTATTATAATTTGCCTATAACTAAGAAATTAGGTACGTTTTATGAGGAGAACAAGGTCAATTTCGAATGACGCCCAGTGGAATCGTTGTGCTGAGTTAATTTTTGTTTTAGGTACCCTGGAATACCTATCTTTTTCAGCAACCTCAAAACTGATAGCAGTGTTTATGACTTACCCCTATCAAGTAATCAGAGCGAGGCTCCAAAACCAGCATTATTCCTATGTAAATGCAACCGATTGTGTCCAAAAAATATGGAAACATGAAGGGGGCAAAGGGTTTTACAAGGGGATGGGAACTAATTTACTTAGGGTCACCCCTGCTACAATGATCACCTTTGTCACCTATGAAAACATGTCTCATTTGTTGTTAAAATATAATAGAAATAAAGCTGCACCTTCTTCATAGTAACCCCTTCATAGTAGGTAAAAAGTTATGCTTTGTATATTTTAAATCAATGTTGTATAATATTTTAAATTACATAAGAATGCCTTGATAAATACTTGCCTGTATACAACGTGTCCGAGATAAGGAGGGCCAGTACAGGGGGATCTCGGAAACCGTAAGCGATACGAAGTCGGTTAAATGGAGGTAAAGTTGCGCATTTACGTGCCTAATAATATGCCGTTTGGAAAGTTTTAAAATTCCGGGAAGTTCCGGAGATATCCGGAAAATACCGAAATTCTGAAAATCGTTTTATTGTTTTCCTGGGTTTTTTTGATATCGAATTCTAAAGTAAATTGCACTTTTGCATTGCCGCTTTTTCCGCTCTATCTAACAGCGTTCCTTGTTTTGTAATCCGACGAGTCGTCTTCAAAGGGCCATTATCAACTTTCTTTTTTTAAATACGGTCCTGTTTTCCTGATATTGGAATTTAAGAGCTTTTTTTCTGCAATGCAACGATGTATGACATATTGTGGTTTAATGACGTTTCGAGGGTTTTTTGAACAACATCATGAAATTTTGGGATACGGTCCTGTATGTCTCCTAATTTGATAAGTAATATCTCATAAGTGAGTTCTAAATTTTTACTTATGTTGGACTAGTTCAATAAATAACAAATAATTTAATAATAAACCACAAATAAGTGAACAAATATCATTCCAAACCAGTTATAAAACAAACAACGAAAAAAGTAAGGATATACTACATAATCAGGTGTTCAAAATGATTTCCGTTATTCTCTAAGCACAAATAACATCTTCTAACTGCCACATAACAGTTTTTTTGAGATAAAATAAAACATGCGATAGAATATCAAACTTTTCAGCATTTGTAAATTTATGTTCCATATTTTCTGGAAAATAGAAAACCTCTTAAAACGCTCTCAAACGATCACAATGGGAATGTCAAGTGAAACAAATCACGCATCACCATCTTAATTTTTTTGTTTCAAGCGCCTACTTTTCTTTTAAATTCCGAATCAACTAGAGATCGACCGATATGATTTTTTGTGGCCGATACCGATATCGGCCGATACCGATATACTCATAGCCGATATCGGCCGATACCGATATATCGGCCATAAAATTTTGTCGTAATTTGTTTGCTTTATAAATGAGGTAAAAGTGATTTATAATGATAATATACTGTTACCGTTACATGGATTAACCATAAAATCACTAAAAAAATGCAGAGCAAATTCAATATTTTGTGAAATCACCTAACGGAATAAAAATAAATGCGGTAATTCCCCGAATTTAACAAAGCCCGGCCATTCGGCCCGAGAAGAGCAGATTTTAAAAAAGAACTTTTAAAAATGAATGGGCAAAATTCAGACTTGCTGGAAGATAATGCAGGAGAATCTGAAGTAAGCGATGATGATGTTCCTTTAGCGAAAATCGCCAAAAAATCACACGAGGTAAACCAACAAATTCAGGAAAATGTCCCGGGCTCAATTTCTCATAGTTTATTTTGGAATACTTTTGATGAACTTACTGGTATGACGACAAGTAAATCAGTGTCATATAAGAGAAGTACTGATGATATGATGAATAAAATTGATGATGAGATTGAATTGTATAAGAAATTAGAAAAAATATCAAGAAATGAAGATCCTTTGACTTGGTGGGCGCAAAAAAAGACATTTTTCCATGGATGTATAAAGTTGCAATAATATATTTAGCGTCGTCGCCAAGTAGTGTTGCTAGTTGACAGCTATTTTCTTCAGCCGGAAATGTTTATGAAAGCGCAAGAAATCGTCTAACTCCGGAAAGAGCAGAAAGCCTAATTCTGTTACATTACAACTTGCCAAAACTTCACTTTAAATATTAATTTGTTTAATTTAGTGTGTACTTTACTTCTACATTTTTAATGACTTTTTTGTTAAATTTTCAATAAGAATAAATTCGTTTGTTTGTTGTTTGATTTTTATTTAGTATTTCTGTTTTAATTTCTTTAAAAAAAGGCTTAGCAACTGAAATATTAAGCAATTTTAATTTTTTTAGGCCGATACCGATATAGGCCGATATCGTGGTCATATATCGGCCGATACCGATATCGGCCAAGAAGGCCGATATACCGATACCGATATCGGTATCGGTCGATCTCTAGAATCAACAGAAGTTTGAAATAATGTTTCTGTATTTTGTTCACTTATTTGTGGTTTATTATTAAATTATTTGTTATTTATTGAACTAGTCCAACATAAGTAAAAAATTTAGAGCTTACTTATGAGATATTATTTATAAAATTATGAGAAATACAGGACCGTATCCCAAAATTTCCTGATGTTGTTCAAAAAACCCTCGAAACGTCATTAAACCACAATGTGTCATACATCGTTTCATTCGGGAGAAAAAAGCTCTCAAATTGCAATATCGGGAAAACAGGACCGTATTTAAAAAAAGAAAGTTGATAATGGCCCTTCAAAGACGACTCGTCGGATTACAAAACAATTAACGCTGTTAGATAGAGCGGAAAAAGTGGCAATGCAAAAATGCAATTTACTTTAGAATTCGATCTCCAAAAAACCCAGGAAAACAATAAAACGATTTTTCAGAATTTCGGTTTTTGCGGATATCTCCGGAAATACTCGTAATTTTAAAACTTTCTAAACGGCATATTATTAGGCACGTAAATGCGCAACTTTACCTCCATTCAACCGACTTCGTATCTCTTACGGTTTCCGAGATCCCTGCACTGGCCCTCCTTATCTTGGACACGTTGTATATCGCGGGCGACCTGGCAAAAGCTCCTATCTGCAGGTTTTACCGAAAATGAGTTATTGTCATTTTTGCGTTTTACTGGTTCGTGCGCATAATTAGTAAAATTATCATATACTTCAAAAAATCGGAACACCTTGAAATTATGGTATTTCAAATACTCCCATCAGAAATGCAAGTTGACGCGTCATGCAAAACCTCCTATTCTTAGTCAGTTAAGCGATGTAGTTTGAGGCGTTCGCACGTGCTTGTGGCTTTTATGTGAAATACGGTAAGTTTTATTTAATATTTTTGGTCAAATACATGATTTTAATTTGTATAAATATTTTTATAAGTTTAATTATATCTATAATTGGATTGTACATCTACTTAAACCGACTTTTTAATTTTATTTCAGATAGGAGGTTTTGCAACAACATAGAAAAGTTGTATAGGAGATTTTAGCACATGGGTTCCAGAACCAAAAGGATTTTCGCCTTGTTGGAATCATCTAAAAAGAGTGATTCTCATTCTAATGGAGACTTTTCCATGGAACAGCAAGGTGCAGACATAGACCATTTTGATATACTTAATTTAGATGTAATCACCGAAGAAGAATATTTACAAACGCAAACGCCCGAAGGCCTACTTATTACTGATACAAACGTAGCTACTAATTTAGAATGTGATAATTTGAGAGACTATATACCTGACCTAGAAGACTGCCTCATTGCCGAAAGTACTACCGAAAATTCGGAAAGGGATTTTAAAGACTGCTTAAACATTATAAATATAGATGATACTAGTCATACACATCAAACACAAAATTTATTAAACTTTTCGACTGCTTTAGAAGAAGAGTCTACGTGGGACAACTCTATTTTATTAAATAATAATAGAGCCTTAATTGAGTTTGTGCCTACTACAAATGAAGTTTTAGTGGAACAAACTTTTTCACATTTTAATAGCGTTATTAATGATTCCTCACAGTGCAATGTTCCAAAAAATACCTATGCAACCAATATTATTCAACCTTTAGTACCCTATGAAGCATCAAGTGACGAAGAAAATGAAAATAATACTGATTCTTCGTATAAACCGTCAGCAAACAGTGAGGTGGATACAGAAAGCGAAACAGATGTGACAATTACAAAAGAGAAGCAATGCATCGATGAAGAAAATGTTAATGAAGGAAGAAAGAGAAAGAAAAAAGCTGATGAAAAAGACTGGACTCGTATTAAAAACAAAAAATTACGAATGGAAGGCAAAGCATACGTGGGGTTTAAAAAGGATGGCGAAAGAATTAAACAAAACTGTCAACGCTTTGGACGATCGCTAAAACCAGCATGTAATTCATCACTTTGCAAAAGTTCTAAAAAAAGATTTTGTTCCGAATTTAGTGATCAATGCAGGCAAAACATTTTCAATAAATTTTGGAACGAAACAAATTGGGAACAAAGAAAAACTTTTGTTTCTTCACACGTGTTAAAAAATAACGTTACAAGGACGTCCAGTGAAAGTTCTAGAAGACAGGGAACTTTTGTTTATTTTTTAAATAACGGAGAAGAAAAACTTCAAGTATGCCGCACTACGTTTATCAACACGCTTAATATAGGCTACAAAACTGTACAAGAATGGGTAAATAAAAGTTCGTACGGTATGGCAGCAAAACCTTGTGTACAAAAATCCGTAAAAGATCGTTTTGTGGAAGGGTATCAACACCTCAATACTTTTTTTCAACAACTGCCAAAATTACCCGCACATTACTGCCGTAAGGATACATTGAAATTATATTTGGAGTCTTCTTTTCAAACGCTAAGTGATTTGTATAAAGTTTATCAAGACTATTGCAAAGAACAGGGACATTCGTCATTAAGCCGAAATGTATTTAATAAAGTCTTCCACGAAAAGAATCTCTCACTTTTCCGGCAAAAGAAAGATCAGTGTAATACATGTTTTGCTTATAAATATAAAAATGAAACGGAAGAGAAGTGGACAATTCATGTCGCGAATAAGGAAAAGGCTAGGAAGGCAAAGACAACAGATAAAGAATTAGCCGAAAGGGGGGAAGTTGTGGCATTAACCATGGATTTATAGGCAGTCAAACTAGCGCCATTTTTGCCTGCCGGAAAAATTTACTTTAAAACAAAATTGTGTTGTCACAATTTTACTGTATACAACCTTGTCACTCGCGATGTTACTTGCTATTGGTTTTCCGAGGACCAAAATAATGAGCTACAAGCATCCACGTTTACTTCTTGCATAATAGACTTCTTAGAGAAAAACTGTTTGACCCCTGAGAAATTGCCTATTATTATCTATTCTGATGGGTGTGGCTATCAGAATAGAAATAATATTTTGTCCAATGCTATATTAAACTTTTCAATCAAACATCAAACATGCGTATACCAGAAGTATTTGGAGCTGGGTCACACTCAAATGGAGTGTGACTCGGTTCATAGTACAATAGAAAGAAAATTGCGTAATCGCGAAATACATTTACCAAGCGATTACGCTGCGGTTACTAAAGAATCAAGAATAAATCCAAAACCTTATACGGTACAAATTTTGGACTACACTTTTTTTAAAAATTTTTCTGATTCCCAATATCTTCGATATTCTTCAATACGCCCTGGTAGAAAGAGCAATGATCCTGTCGTTAATAATATCAAATGTATTAAGTACACAGGCGATGGAAAAATTCAAGTAAAGTTAGATTACGATAGTGACTATGTTGATTTACCTGTAAGACCAAAAAATTTAAATGTAATAAATGACTATCCACAACTTTTAAAAAGTCGATGTAAAATAAAAAAACAAAAGTGGCAGCACCTTCAGGACCTTAAGTCGGTTTTGCCACAAGATACCCATTTATTTTACGACAATTTGGTTTTTGAATAGTTGAATTTTAATGGGAATTTAATAGGCTTATTTTAATACCATTTTTTTAAATCCTAGCATGCTATTTTTTGTTCTATAATTATTCAATTAAGCAAAAATTGGATAAATTTTTTGTTTAGATGCTTTTGAAATAAAGCAGAAATGTAATAGAAATTTAAAATTTTTATTTTTTATTTATGTCAGTAAAATTTAAAAAGCGCAAGTGGCAGTCGATATTCTTTAGGTTTAGTCGTTTCAAGAAACGTACTTTGTTTAATATTTTTGTATCGTTTTCAGTGATGTTCTTGGGTACCTACCTGTTTAAATAAAATTATTTTCTAATAATTTTAGTCTTTATTTTCCTTATATCAATTTATCCTATCTTAATAAAAACCAAGGCAAAATCTCCTATTAACTATTACAATAATGGCAATATCTCCTATCTGACATAGATTTTTCATATAAAAGTTTTATTGTATCAACACCTATAAATTGTAACAAATAAAATACTCTGCATGTGCAATTAAAGAATAAAGTAACAACATTGTCTTCTAAGAGCCGCAATAAAGTTTTTTGTATGTACTGTAAAGTTTGTCAATTGTTAGATAGGAGGTAATGCCAGGTCGCCCGCGATATGAAAAAATGTATTTTGCACCAAAGACTTATTATTTTATAAAAGATTGACTTTTTCAGCAGGGTAATTTTTTTTTGTTGGTGTTTTTCCCTCATGGATTAGTAATGTTAAGATTGCATGTATGTAGTTATATCAGAATGTAGATAAAACTAAAGATATATCATGTGTTATAATGGTAGTTTCATTATATTCGTTTTTAAAATGAGTTGTATAGTTACCCTGAGCTGGACTATTATTGGCATTTTTCTCATCAACAGACAGATGCACAAATTGTGATTGAAGAGACTCATCCAGACTACTGCTTTCTTCACCATCGGAAGGTTTTTCAATACGATTCTCGGCCATATCACAGTTTTCCTCGACTAAAACCATATGACAAGACTAAACTAAACATATTGGCCCATTTAAATTTTTATTTACCAAAGTTCTCGTTACTGTCATCGTCCCCCCAATCATCAGCATCTACACACCAATCAGTGGTACTGAGTTTGGGAGCAGAAGCCTCTTCTTTAACTTCAGTACTGGCATTATTTTTCTTGGTCTCAATTCTGATACATCTCCAACTAAAAATAAAGTGAAAAGGGCCCTAAAATCACTGTGTGCGTAAAAAATAGGCTTTGAAGTTGAAAAACATATACAACAAAATCGTTTCTTGATAAAAAAAATATCTGGGCTGTAGCATATATACCTGACTCCGGTTGCCATCGGTAAATGTATTTTTTAGGTAAATAATCCTTATTCTATGAGCATTTACATACCTTTCAGTTCTGTTCCAGCAATTGGAGTTAATACAAGCGAATAAATACAACGTACGATGGTACTGGGAGTTTTCAAGGGGAGCATAGATTTGAATAATCAGAAGGCTTGGAATTCCACACAGTTTACAAATGGGCTTTCTCTCTAATGTAGTGAAATTAGGCGGAAAATCCTAGAAAGTAGTCATAAGATTAAAAAAATAATGGACTGTCTAGGTCTATTGGCAAAAAGGACAATAGCGGAGTTCTTGTCACAGGGGGTGTAACTCAGTGGTAGAGTGTCCGCTTCGCATGCGGAAAGTCCTGGGTTCAAATCCCAGCTCCTCCAAGAAACTTTTTTTAAAACAATTCTGTTTTTTTACATCATCTAAATTGAAGTTCTAATTTATAGGATCTTAAGTTTATATATTTATTTATTGAATTTCTCACAAAACGACAAGGAAAGTATAAATATAGGTTAACTACTTACTGCCTCTCCGCCGATTTTACTCAGTGTATAATCACATTGAACTTTATATTTTTCGGTTATAAGCTCGTCTTGATACCCTAATAATACAGTATTACTACTTTTCGGCATGTTTTCTCTTTAAAAAAGTGAAAAATTTCGCAACCAACAACTTTGGCGAATGTTTGTTTTTGTGTACTTTAAATTAGTGGTGGAAGACTTTCTTTGGTTATGGCTATCAACAACTATCGATATTTTTTTAAAACTATCGATAGTCGTTATACTGGTGATAATGGAAAAGTACTTTCACTGGTAAGTTTTATATTATATACTTTTTTGGAAACTTTTAATATTTAACTATGGTTTTTTTTAATTTGATATCGCCAGAGAATAAAATTTGGTGTTCTGTGTTACAAACATAGAAATATTTCCGCAACTAAAACTATCGATAGTCGAAGGCGAGGACTATCGACAGTTCTCTACCACTAATTTAAATTAAGAATCTAGGCAACCAAATATACATACAGCTGTCTATTGACGTTTTGTCGATTTTTGGGCAATCAATTTTAAAATCTCAAACATCAGGTAATTTGTAATTTTCAATTTTGGAAAGTCCCGCTAATGCAAGCTTTGAAAAGTACCATAAAGGATCTCTAAATTTATTAACGAGGTGCTCGATAGCCAACACATTTATTTACATAGAAACACTATTGAGAACAGTAAATTTATTTAAATAACAAAAACAATACTTCTGAACACTTATTTTTTATCTACTGGCTTATCACTAACTGGTTTAGGGCTGTCCGAAAAAGAGGTTACAAACTTTTTTATTTCTTCATTCCCCATAAGTGTATTTATGCCTTTATTTGTGTACTCCCGTGAATAATCTGGTAACTTTACTAAAAACGCGAACGTCGCTCTTACGCCTTTGTTCCAATATTCTTGAGCTACTTGTCCGACATTCTCCGTATAGGGAATTTCAGGTAACTAAAAAAATTCATTTTTGGATTAATTAGACCTAATTGTAAATAGAAATTATCTAGTTTAATCTAGTACGTATCTGTTTGGCTTACCTCAAAAGGAATCTGCGCTTTAACTTCCTCAACATAGGGAGATACAGCGGACTTTATGCGTTTTGTTGTTTGAACTGTCTCATCACTATTTTTCCAAACACCTTGTTCCCCGATGTAATATACGGCGGTCGCTGCAATTCCCGCTTTAACTGCAAATCTACAAAGTAACAAATCGTATAGTATTAAGCTTTTTTCGATATTTAAGAAGTTTCTTTACGATTTTATAATGTTCTTCGAAAGAATCATTTTGAAGGTTGCGAACGGCATTCTCACTAAAATAACAAGGAAAACCAACAAAGCATATATCTGTTACGTTTAACAATTACTTACTTGATCATTTTTAGGTGCCGAAAAGGCTTGGGGAACAGGTAAAATAGTTTTTGTTGGTGTTATGTCACAGAAGTCACAGGGTAACACATCATAACATAACCTTAAATAATTTTGACACTGACAGTAGTTCTGGTTAGGTTATCGGATGTTTACAGAGACACAATTAGGATTTAGGACAAACGCGACAGCACAAGTTACTGCTCTGCCTCACTTCGGCTAATTCCATTAATTGCGATTTAGGTAGGCAGTTGTCCCTATTTCATTTCGATCCATCCATGATTCATCAGAAAAAATTTTGGAAAACAGTCGCCCGATTCGAATTATTTGTCTCCCGTCCCGTTCGTCGATCTTCTAGCCACAACCACTCTCGCGTACGCCATTTTCGTGTACGTACGATGTGGCCGTGGTAATTTTCTGTAATTTTGTTAATTAGACGTTTTAGGTTTTCACAAGTAAGTAAAGTGATTTGCTTCTGGGTATCTAAACCAAAATTACTTTTGTAGGATGGCCGAGCAGCAGCCAAGGGCCCGTTGCTTTTTCGATATCTCGATCGGGGGCTTGAGTAGCGGCCGTGTAATATTCGAACTTTTCACGGATATCGTGCCCAAAACGTGTGAAAATTTTAGATCGCTATGCACCGGCGAGAAAGGCTTAGGCAAAGAAACAGAGAGACCACTTCACTATAAGGTTAGTGCTGCTTCTATCTGGCCCGACCTAGTTAGATTGTTTAAATATATCATGGGGCATATATAGACGATACTGTGAAGCCTTCCTAGCCCAAGGAAGCTTTTAAGCCATCTACAAATTATCCACCCTTATTCCTTATTTGTATAATGCATACCAACTACCTCCTTTTTTAGGATGTGGTATTCCACCGTGTAGTGAAAGATTTTATCATTCAAGGAGGGGATTTTTCTAATGGAAACGGTACAGGAGGGGAGAGTATCTATGGAGGAACTTTCGAAGGTAAAGATCCGTTGTAACAATCACTGAATTTACTTGAGACAATCAATCTTTTTCAGATGAGAATTTTACAGTCAAACACGATAAACCCCTTTTATTGTCCATGGCTAATAAGGGACAAAATACCAACGGGGCCCAGTTCTTTATGTGAGTCGCACACATTAATAAATGTTGAAATAATATAACGTTAAAATAAATTATTTATTTTTTTCAGTTTAGCACATCTTCGGTTGCTTTGACATAATCTAATAATCTTCTCTTTCAGCCCGTAGCAAAAATATGTAAAACAATTTTTAGATAATATTTCGAATCGTGTAAAATCTTGTAAGAAGACTACAGAACTCGATAATTAAATGAAAGTTCTGTAGTTGGCTAGTTTTACCCGTAAGAAACCACGCTGATCATATCTTTGCCTTGTTATGTTATAGTACAACGCAACCCGCTCCACACCTCGACAAGTAAGTGAAAAAGTTATTTTAGGTTATAATATTAACGTAATTCGGCTTATTTGAATGACACGTAATTTAATTATGATTTATTTGTAGTGTTCATGTGGTTTTTGGACGAGTTGTTAGTGGAACAGATGTAATTCGACAAGTAGAGAACTTACCAGTCGATGCTAATAGTAGACCACTGCAGGATGCCAAGATAGTCAAGTGCGGAGAACTCGTTAGACAAGTCAAAGGTATAGATGGCTTTTTCTGTAATAAGTTTCTTATTTGGCACTATTGCGAGCAAGGAATGAAAGTCTAAGATACCTAAATTGTTTCTAGTCAAGAAGAAGCAAAAGGAAGAAAAGGAAGAAGGAGAACAGAGTGATTCCGATGGTGAATCTGGCACTGATGAGGGAGAAAAGAAGAAGAAAAAGAAACACAAAAAAGACAAAAAGGGAAAAAAGAACAAGAAAAATAAAGAGTAAGTATTGTATTGTATTAATTAGGGAACACTGTTAGCTAATGCGCTTATTCAAGGAAAGAGGAAGGTGAGGCCTCTGAACAAGACGAAGAAGAGGGAGAAGTCAAGGAACCCCACTGGTTGGTAACGCTTTCCAACATCAAGCCAGATGAAATCCCTGAAGTCCCTTCCAACAAGTTTTTAATGAGGGGGGCCCCTGACAAGGAAAAGGAAAATAAAGATAGAAAAAGAGGTATGCAATACATAGAGCAAGGTATATTATGTTAGACCGAAAATACATAAAATAATTTCTTTGCAGGGGATAGAGAACGTGGCAATGACAGATTTAAAAGGGACAGGAACGAATATAACGGTAATAATTTTAACAGGAGGAACAGGCGGGTGGTGACGACGAAAAGTGGCAGAGCTATCAAGGGAAGGGGAAGATTTGTAAGTAATTATTTCAGAAATATTCCATTCATGTTTTTATACCATTTTTTTTCAGAGGTTTCACACGCCGTCTAGAAGTAGATCTAGAAGCGGTACTCCCATTCACTGGCGAAAGGAAGAGAAGAGAGTTATAAAATTATCAGACCTCGAAAGGATTGAAGCGGAAAAGAAGAAGAAAGAAGACAAGAAGGCATTTATACCAAGTAAGGTTATGTTATATTTTCCATTTATGTATTCAAACATGAACTTTTTACCCTAGTAATGCCAACAAGGGTTAAACACAGGGTGTTATGGACATGACGTATTATATTTAAATGGGCGACTCCTGGGGTGTCCTAGAGAAGCGCTACATATTTTTTTTTTTAATTGAATGTTTAAAAAGTGGGGTAATTCATCCTTAAACCCACCGGTTACTCCTCGGCACATTCATATATGAACATATTACATTGCCCACCTGGGTAATCAATCAACAGATGTTCAGGCACAATGTTACAACTACGGTTTCGGACGAGTCGGACTTTCTTTCCGAGAATTCTCCGCTACAGAGCCAGCGCGGTTGCCATTTCCGAGACTATAATGATACAGGAAAGTAATATTACAGAAGGAAATTCGGCAATTTATGATAGTCGCTTATAAAACATCGAAAGTGGCAACGCTGTATATTTAAATATTAGCTCGATTGTCCAAAATCAGCTGTTTAAAGAAGCCGGCCGATATCGATCGAGAGCATCAACGTGTTATTTATTTTTAACATTTTTAGATGTTAAATACATTATTTCCCAGACAATAAGGGCGTATTTTTGTCTATACAGTAGCACTTTAAAATACTAATTCAGATTGAACGGTACTTAGATGTGTTGTGACGCGAAAACTAATGTGATTTTGTGATGTGAGTACTTGGTGTTTTTTATAAATTAAATTGGTTTTAAAAGTCTGAAAAGGTAAATAAAATTGCATTTTTTTTCTTCTAAAGGATAAGTGGCATTTATAAACTTTTAAGTTGTCCAGATCTGACGGGTGTCGTTCGAATTGAACAAATGAGAACATACCTGACCATTTATAAACTCCGCGGCGGTTCGTTCGAGTCATTTCAAGTTTATAAATCAGAGATTGTTTCCCAGCGAACTGAACGTAAAAGTTCATAATAATGTACCCTGAAAAATAAACAACTTGAAATCTGTCAAACGGTTATTGACTTTCTAAAGAGTTTACCCTGAAGATATGACAACACTGTTCAAGATTCACTGCCATATGTTGCTGTGTTTACCTTCCGTACAGGGGCACCACGTGGTAATTTTTGGTTTGACATAAGGTCATGTACAGGGCATATTAAATTAAAGCGCCATTTTTGGATATTTTTTTTCAATTTGTTTTCATCTCAGGAATTGCCTGTTTAAATATAATACGTCATTTCCATAACACCCTGTATAACGACGTTTCGTTTAGCAAATATCATCATCATTTAATTGTCCACAGTATCCCAACGGCGCCATCGGTATACCTCGGCGGGGACTCCCCCGACCTCTCCTCCAAGAAAGTCCGTCAAGAATCGCGTGGACTACAATGCGCTGGACTATGAAGACAATCAGAGCGATGAGGATATACCGAAGAAGGACGTGCCCAGTTTAGTGCAATATCCGTTGCCCGGAGTGTACAAGGAGTTCAAAGGTTCGTTCGTTTCCTAATCGAGAACCCTTTATTTCGCTAATTATTCTCTCTATGTTTCAATAGGTTCAGAAAACGAGCGATTAATTCAAGAGCACGATCACGAGCCGCAGGTCGTGAACGAGCGGTCCGATATATTGGCCATGGCGCTCGGGGTGCAGATCAAGAAAGGGGAGGATCCCCCCTCGGGAGATATAATTTTCAGCGGGTACGCCAAGAAACAGCAACAACAACAGCAACAGCACCACCAACAGCAGAATACGGAGAAATTTCACGAGGTATGAAACGTCACTTTTTCCCCCCCGGTGTATTTCCTTTTGTGTTTCAATACGTTTCCGCTAGATGGCGTGAGCCGGTTTTTGTGACGTAACGAAACCATTTTTAGGTAAACGTTCGCCTATTAAAGATGGCGGGACAGGATGGTGCGCGCCATTTAACGGACAACAGAGGAAGAGGCAATTTTAGAGAGAGAAGGGGCAGGAACAAATTCGAAATCGAGAAGCCGCCCACCAATCGAGACAGAGGGTAGGTTGGTGGAAATTTTGCACGAGCTCCTAAAATATTAATTTTTGTCCTTTTAATAGAAATTTCCAGCAGAGTTTCCATCGTAACGGGCGTTACCCGCCCGAACGTCCCCCCAGGGGACGGGAGGAGCAGAGACCGAGGGAGACTACGCGTAGCCGTATTCAGGTGGTGAAGAAAGAGACGGAGCATCGCGATAAAGAAGCCGATAGGATGGAGAAGGATAAAGATAGGGATGGAAATAGAAGGACGGAAAGGGACGGTAGACGCCGGCTGTCTGCTTCGCGCGAGAGAGATAGGAATAGGAAAATCAGCGTTGAACATAGGTAGGTATATGTTATGGCGTTAACTACCAATTATGCACAGAGCAATAATAGGTGTAGTAACCTTATAACATATGTTATAAATGATTGTATTATAATCGTGGATTTTACAGGAGTGCAGAACGGCAAAAGAGAAGGTCTAAGTCATTGTCGGAAGAGAGACAGAAAGCGGAGAAAGAAAAGAAAGAACCTCCGAGAAAAACGGACGAATTAGAGGCGGAGGAGAAATACAAGAAACTGCTGATTTTAAGGAAAAAAATGGAGCTGTTGGAGCTTAAGAAAAGGAAAGAGGAGGAGCAGGTATGCGATAATCCTTTGTCATTGCGGCAGAGAATTAATTATTGCCTTTCTTTCATTTTTTTAGCGAGTGTTAGAAGAGAAGCAACGCAAAGCCAAAGAAGAACAGGAGATGCTAGAAAGGGCGAAGAAAGTCAAGCGCGAAACGATAGAGAAGGAGAAACTGATAAAAACCATGAAGGTGTTGCAAGAGTTGGATCAGAAAGCGCCCGGCAGAAGGAGAAGGAAGAGGTCCAGCTCGTCCTCGTCTAGCAGCGACGATTCTAGAGACAAGAGTCGACGGTAAGTCTTAGCTTAATCGTTTGCAAATACACGCCATCTACCGGCAAAACTGAAATATGCATAAACAAATACAGGGTGTTATGGAAATGACGTATTATATTTAAACCGGCAAATCCCGAGATGAAAATAAATTGAAGAAAAATAACCATAAATGGCGCTTTGAATTATTAAGCGAAATATACACTTTATGTGAAATCTCAAAATTTACGTGGCCGCTCCTGAGGTCCTTCGCAATCAATATTTTATTGAGGCAGTCTCAACTTTCAAAAGAGGTCATCCCATTGTAGGCGGTGTTGCCATTCAAATTCTAAACGCACGTGTTCAGTTTTTGACAACAAGACGTTGGCGCGCGTTATCACTTCTTTTTCAAACTTCTTAGACAAAGAAAACTACAATTTTAAGGTACATACTCTCTTACCTTGTTGTCGGTTAAAATCTTTAGAAGGTCAATAACCGGTTTACAGAAGATGTTTATTTTTTAAGGTACATTTCTAAACTTTACGTTCAGTTCGCTGAAAATTTTTTTTTTATTTAAGCTCTTACCTTTTCGGTATTATTTAAAACAACACATAAATGCACATTAATTAACGCGCACACACAACACTTTTGCTGGTTAGAAATGCTGCCATCTGCATGCATTTTTTGCATGGATGAAGGATTTATGAACATAACATTTTTTACAACTACTTTCAATAATGTTCTAATGGCAAATAACAGATAACAAGTTGATGAAGGTAATATGTACTGATGACGCCAGACAAAAAACTTTAAACTCAATTTTCTCTAACCTAATTAGTAAACAAACAGACCCTTCAACCACTTAACGTATCAAAACGTTCGGGGGCGGGCCCTTTGATTTGACATTTTCGTTCTTCTTCTTTTTCTGTATGGCATCACTACACAACAACACTACAATGTTGCCACCTGCTGGCGTATTTTTTATAAGATGCCGTTTTATAAGATTATATTCATAAATTATGTCATTTACTTTTGAATATTACTTCTCCGTATAATTTTCAGTCATGCTTTAGGACAAAATTCATATTATTTAATCGAATTTTCAATTTAATGTTTTGCCGCGAAAAATTTCGATGGTCCAGTTTCAAAACTGGCAACAGCGCAATAGTTGTGGTTTCCTAAAATTGCGATAGAGGGATATAAATTATTTTCTAATATTATAAATTTGCTATTCAAACTCAAAATGCCAAGAACTTCAATCGAACTAACGGACATGGTCTTATGCTATGGAGCAGCACAGGAAAATGCCCTATACATGAAGCTTCGCATTACCCGAGATGGGATATTTAATCAGCGAGTTATAGAGGAGAGAGAAACCCAAACACGTTAGCCGCTGTACTACAAAAGTTAAAAAGTTGAGACTACAAGACTTCCTTTACTTTACAAGAAGGTTACAACAGTGGTACATACAGTCAAGTCGAAGCACCTGACTAATTCCGAAGGATAGTTCATAGATGAGGTTGGCTTTACCCGAGATGGAATATTTAATTAGCGAGACCAATAGCCAGATAAGGTTTTTCTTGAACATATCAGCAGGTATTATTGATAATCAACTAATACGACCACATATCCTGCAAGACGACCTGCCAGAACTTTTAGAAAATGTTCCTTTAGGTCGGATAAGGGACATGTGGCTTCTGCAAGCATAGTTTACGGATTGTCACTGAAATTTGGACGTCCTATGTGCGTTTATTCTAGCGTATGGTAGTGTTTATAGTGGTTTTGTGGGTGTCTGTCTGTTTCTTTAAGTGATTTAGTTACTTTTTATATGCAGAAGAAGAGGACAAAGCAGTTTTAGTGGGTTTGCAAGCAAGGAGTAGACTGTGACTTTGAGTTTACTTCTTAATAGCTATTAGGCAGTCCCACACTATTATCAGGTCACGTATAGAGCATAAAGTGTGAGCATAGAGTATCCTCGATTTACTTCCCTTGTATCCTAAGGTAAGCTAAATAATTAATTTTATAAGAAACTAAAAGTTCTACAGTTTTACAAAGTTTGGCAACATTGTAGGAACATGTGTTTGTCAGACAGCTCCGTCGGATAATATCATATGATGCCGCGGAGTCACCGGTAGGTTTAGGGGTGAATTACCCCACTTTTTAAACGTTTGATTTTAAAAAAAAAAAATGTAGCGCTTCTCTAGGACACCCCAGGAGTCACCCATTTAAATATAATACGTCATTTCCATAACACCCTGTATATTCGGAAAGTTACCACACAAAACACTCTCTGGCATCTTTGGTAAAAGCGCTTTACTTTTATAGAAAAAGAAAAGGCAGCCCGAGAAAAGGCCGATCTAGGTCTAGATCGAAAGGTAGATCTAGAAGGCGGTCTTCTAGCAGCAGCTCCAGCGATTCGTCACGCGATCGCAAGACCGCCAGGAAGCGTCGACGTTAAGACGAAATTATTTTTAGTTATCCATATGACACTTTAAAATGCATTTTATTAAGAATTATTATTATGGTTGGATGTTGGAGGGGGACGTATTCGGATCGGAAGATAGTGCGCCGCTCTGTCACGTTAGATATTGTCATCGGGTGTCATTGTTTGCTCCTATTGTTGTCGGTGGCTGTCTTTATGACGATGCGCGACGCTGTCTTTTCGATTGAATACGCCTCGGTGTTTTATCACGTGCTATCACAATCGCGATCAAATTTTTGGCTTCTTATTGATTATGTATATGTGGCATATCTATGTCTATAATTTTGTTTTAGGTTTGAAATAAAGTATGTGAATTGGAAGTTGGTTGTTTGTTTTTTAATTAGTTTCGCTGTTATTAAGATGAGGATCCCAAATTGGCAATCAGAGCCATCTATGTTGCATCAATTTAATTAAAAAATATGCCGCTTTTCGGCAGGTTAGAAAGAGACGAGAGTCATTAGCTGATCAATATTTCTATTCGTGAAGTTTAGCCGTTAATAATAAAGTTTTTTAGTTAATAATAATTTTAACTGATTTTTCGATTATCCATCTAAGAAATGAAAAGTCTATGCTTGTCAGGTGGTATTAATATCAAATACCAATATGGATAATTATTATTTCCAGACCACCCGATGATCCTTATACAATAAGGGCGTATTTTTGTCTACACAGTAGCACTTTAAAATACTATTTCGGATTAAATGGTACTACCAAGAAAAGGAAGCTCTCTCTATTGATAGGATGCAATCACCTGTAGACCGGTTTCGAATTTATTTGTTCTCGTCAGTACAGGGATCATCGGGTGGTTTGGAAATAATAATTTTCCATATTGGTATTTGATATTAATACCACCTGACAAGCATAGACTTTTTATTTCTTAGATGGATTTTTTAAAATTTGATTTAATCCAAATAACGCCTGTTCAGATTGTGTCGGTGTACGGCGATAGTACGGCGTTAAGTTATAGTCCTCTCTGATGATCGGTATGTACACCCACCCTGTACTGACGAGAACAAATAAGTTCGAAACCGGTCTACAGGTGGTTGCATCCTATCAATGGAGAGGGCTTCCTTTTCTTGGTAGTACCATTCAATCTGAAATAGTATTTAAAAGTGCTACCAGCCCGGTGAGACAGCTTATGGGAGGGATCGAAACACGTAAGAAGGCCATGCATCCTTTTGTGTCGATCTTCTGTGTCAATATCAGACTTACTTAGCTATATCTAAAAGTCAAAGACGTAAGTGTATTTGTTCGGGTTTGTTCGATTTGATCTAGGCCATATTTGTCTCCCTTTAATGAATCGGAGAAGGTTGCTGCGGACAGAGACAGACATAGAATGCGAGCAGCACAAGTTCTTAAATTATTTCACAACCGAACATCCTTCGTCTGGAATAGAATAAAATCAAGTAACATATGATTTATAGTGTGATTGAAAATGGTGGAGGAAGCGTCATTAAGTTCTAAAATAATTTTTAATTTTCTATTCTTTTCACGAAAACGGACCTTTTCGTTTTGTTGCAGGTAAGTAATTTATGATTGAAATATTTTTTTACTAATTATACTAATATTCGTTATTGTTATTTTACATTATAAAATTGTCCCATTATGTCCGAAACTTGTCACGTAAACTAGCAACAAACACATTTTTAAAGAATTTTACTTAAATTTTACAATCTACAAGTCAAAAGCTACAGCATAATATTTATAGCTTAGTTATATTAACCCGTAGTCAGAATTTTGATAAGTCCGGTAATATATTATTATAATAATTCTTCCTTTTCATAGTTTAATTGAGAATCCCATAATGACTGAACATTAAAGAGGGATTCGATCACTAATGTTGCCAGGAGTATGCTACGAAACAAACAAATTGGAAGCCCATAATCATAATGATGGTGCATATATTTACTTGGTTAGTAGCTGTACATATAGTATTGTATTTACCTTGATTTGTTTGAAGTTGAAGATGGTAAAATATTTTATGTAAATTATGATTTATTTCCTATTTTTTAATAAAACTAATTACAACCTTCAATCTCTGAATTCTTCATTTCTAGTTTCGTTACTAGTTCAATGATAATATAAAAGTATGTAAGGACAATTTTAAAGCGATATTTACCGCTGAAAACCTATGTCAAAATCCTAATATTTGATTTTCTCTACTTAGTAAATCAAATGAAAGGGTTTATATGTTTTCTTTGCTTAAATGTCACTTTAAAATATTGACAGTAATAAAAATTTGGACAAAAGTGACATTTGAAAAGCACGTGAGCGCCAGGCATAATGGATGTCGCCGTATCATGCCTGCTTCGATTATTTAACACGGCAGTTTGTCTTCTTCCTGGTTATAAGTATTCGTTGAGTGCTACTGTGTTCTGGGGCTGATCAGTATTGGTAAACAAATTGACGGAGTTCCATGTGTAAGTTATCCTTTCTTCGATACCGGGATTATAAACCTGATTGACATGATCTTTGTACGGAATTTATTGTCGGGAGTTTATTTTCAGATTAGGGAAATTAGGGAGTTTAAAGTCTGTGTTTTTGCAAACACGTACAATTTATGGCGTATGATTTTATTGTCTACATGTTTATTATAATTAAAGGTACGTCAAAAGTAACTATAATAGCTCCAGTTTAAACGGGACGCCTCCACGGATTGGTTATTTGGCGCCCACGGACGGCGGTACTAAATTTCCGTTTATCCAATCCAAGTATGACGTTACTCTGGCGTGAGCCGGTGGCCATCCCACTTCACATCCTGACGAGATCCCGAAAGATACCACCCCCACCTAGCAAATAATTTAAAAAAATTTCAAAAGACGATATTTTTCCAATTCTAATTATGACATACCAGAATCCCATCAATGACCAACGGTCCCCCGGAATCTCCCCTGCAAGTACTCCTCCTCTCCTCCCCCGACGTACAGATATGAGCCCTTTGCACCGTGGACATGTACGCCAGTCTACAAGCGACGTTGCTTATAACTCTGGACGTGACTTCTCTTAGAACGGGAGAGCCCGTCGCGTGACCATCGCCCGGGAGTCCCCAGCCGCTTACTAGAGTGGGTTGGCCGAGATAGATGTCGCTAGCGTCGATCGGTAGAGGAATGGTTTGGATTCTTGCTGGAATTTATACGAATACTTATAGATTTCGATGTGGATTTGATTATTGAACCTTACCATTCAATGTGACTGGTTGCATTAGGTACACTAGGGCGATGTCGTTCTGAACTGTATCTGCGTTCCATTCTGGATGAAGTAAATGTTGTATGGAGAAAGCTACTTCTGCATTTTCTGACGTTAAAGGAGGCATATTGTGTGCACCCAAGTATACCATAATTGTACTGATGACGCTACAAAACGTAAGAAGGTTTAATAAAAATAAATTCGAGAGACGTGAACTTAATCTGTTAACCGGAGTCACTAAAAGAATAAGGTACATCACGATGCAACACTCCTTACAAAGAAAGACATCTCATAATCCATGTAGGGGTCTCTTTCAAAGATATTACAAACTACAGATAGAAAAATGTACATTTCTAGCCTACGCAACGACTGTCTTTCCCATCTCTCTCGGTCATTATTGCAGCATAGCCAGATTGACATATTTATCGCAAAGGTATCTTGCAAAATCCCAATTAAAAATTTGTTAATTTGACAATTACAACTGGTTTAAGGTTAATCCGCAATTACTCTTAAAATAAATTTATTTCCCAATAATTTTACTATAAGCTATGAAAAGGCGAGAGATTCTTTATATTATTATACTTAAAAGTACCAAACGAATCTTGAACTAATCCAACTGCACTGTGGCAACATCTATTTCTATTTTACAACTGCGCTACGATCCAGGAGCCAAAATATGAATGAATACTAATCTTGTAAACATTAAAACGTTGTTTATGTATTTTGGTTGATTTGTGTTTTTTTGTGTTTATTGGTGAAAAATCGTCTTTATTATACACAATCATGGTGCATTCATGTGTAGTTTGTAAAATAGTGGATCATTTAAATAAGGATTTATCTTTTTATCGGTAAGTATGGTTATGTTTTAATATTTGACCATCTGATATAAGATATAACCAGACTTCAACATTGTTGCCATTCAGCCAACACACATGTAGTTCTCTCTTCCACCCATTACTGATTTTCAATAACATTTCACACAATCACAGCTTCATTTTCCAGGAGTTTTATGAATGGATTATGGGTTCTATAGTTTACAATACCTCCGATTTATGGCAATTTTTAAAAGTATAAAAGTCATGTTGCGTCACGGTTACCAACACGATTATGTGTTCACAGTCTTAAACTACAACAAAAGAATGGCTATCATTTAACTGGATATTAAAATATTCTTATTTTGTAATTATGTGTATTATGTAATCGGTCAGCCAAAATGGCTACTTGGTCAGCAACTTATGAACAGCAAACATTTGTGAATCGTGACAGTGTCCTGGGAAAACAAGTGAAAACCCGCCCCCGCTACACCTTTTGTAGCCGATTTCCTTATGTATTCCGCAAAAGAAAACACAAGAACGTTACTTAAATCGACAGTACCTTGGGAAAACAAGTGAAAACCCGTCCCCGCTACATCTTTTGGGCCTTGACTGCTACACCGAATGAAAACACACGCACGCAATTAGCTACTCGTATCACGAGACTGCTTTCGCTCCGCCCACAATGGCGAACTTTGCCGATTATTCAAAACAAACGCAATCGAATTATTTATATTGATAACCATTCTTTTAATATGCAAACCTCTGAAGTAAACTGCTTCTAGACATGTTTTCCTCTACTGACCAATTGTAAAATCTTGCTGACCAAGTAATCATTTCGCAGCTCGACTGTTAATAACGGCAAACCATTTAATTACTTCTCCAAAAAGAATTAATTGTGAATATTTAGAAATCTGGATTTTTTTCATTTTTAATTACGGCGTATAAAGCACTATAGTTGTCTGAAATTTGCACTTGCCGCACCCTTTGGCGGACGCAGGGCTAATAAACTTACGAAGTAACACAGTGGGCAGCAGTAAGGACCGCTTTGTTAGTTAGGAGTGATCCTCCACAAAACGAAGTTCCCGTTGGAGTGGGGGCATAAATTCCAACCTAAAAAAGCAAACGAAACGTAGCTAGGTCAGCATATAGTGAATGTTCAACGTCAGGAGGTTACCTGATACGGTCTGGAATATGGTTCCGATTCCCATCCACCACCGGCTATGCGCGAAGCGTCCGATCCATTCGAACAGTCATTTCTGAATAAATGTTTAAATTTCGGATCGAGTTCCATATGCCCCGGTTTGGCATTTTTAATGAGTTCATCTATTGCTTCTGTGGATAACTAAAAAAAAATGATCTGTGAGACATAAACATCAATATTAATATAAGAAAGAGCCACTTCTGCTCCGTCTATGCGACTATGCCGGAAGTCGGTGTAAACTTGCTTATTTTAAACGGAACATCCTATATGGACCCCCTTCTGCAATAAGGAACCAACTGATAAAACCAAAAAAGGGAGATAAACGGTACCTATTAAAAGAACTGCCATTAAACAAAAATTGGTAGTGAATATAAAAAGCTGTAAGTTGTTTCTTAACTGGTATTTATTATCAAAAACATTAGAAGGTAGTTCCTCTTCTAAAAAAAAATAGTTTTTTGTCTTATATTCTCAAAGAAAAATCACTTGGTTCTTCTTTGAAAAATGCTATTTATTGGGGTTCAGTTAGAACACTTGAATGTTTACTAGATGAGTCTCCTTGAAATTCGCCCTTTTAAACACATTTGGCTTATTTAGTTCGACAGGGACGGACTAGACGTAACACAAAAATGCTTTTTTACACCCTGTATGATGAAGGAACGACAATTATATTTTTTTTGGATACTCTAAACCTTAAGCTGAAAAAAGGTACTTTTGATCAATGTCGATAAAATGAACTGTTCTCGAAAAAATAATATTTTTGTTCATACATTAAATGCATCTCGTCATATTCAGTATACGTAAATTCCATTACTAAGTTAGTTACTAGGTAATAAGACAAAGGAGAAAAACCGCAAACTTCAAGACCCTGCCATAAACTGAGACTGGCATAATAGTACATTATACACCTAGGGACTAAAATGGTATTTTAAATCCCGAGACAAAAAGTTTATAGCCCACGCTACATTAACTGAAAGACGTTTATCGCGATGGAACAAATCGAAAAGGCAGCTCAAGAGGCTGTAGGCCAATTATTACCAAGAAAATCTGAAGAACAATATAAAAAACAGTTATCTGAGTTTATCAAATGGTGCAAAAAATGGAACGTAGAAGAATTTACAGAAGAAAAGGTACTATTAGCATATTTCTTAGAAAAGTCAAAAAAGCTTAAAGCATCGTCACTGTGGAGTGTATATTCGATGATAAAGGCCACAATTGCAATAGACATGGGCGTCGACATTAGCACAACAACAAAGACACTTACTTTAAATCCCTAGGGATTTAAAGTACCACTTTTTCCCCGGAAAATAGGGATTTAAAGGGTATTTTAAAACCCTAAACTACATAAGAAAATAGGGATTTAAAGGGTATTTTAAATCCCTAAAGTACATAAATATACTTATTTAAATCGGTACATGTGAAAAATACCATAGTCGCAATGAGGGAATTTTATGAACATAAAACAACAATCAATGCAAAAAACCATATTGAACAAAAATATTCTTTTTTCGAAAACAGTTCATTTTATCGACATTGATCAAGAGTACCTTTTTTCAGCTTAAGGTTTAGAGTATCCAAAAAAGAAATTATTGTCGTTGCTTCATCATACAGGGTGTAAAAAAAGAGCATTTTTGTTTTACGTCTAGTGCGTCCCTGGCAAACTAAATAAGCGTACTAAATGTGTTTAAAAGTGGGAAATTTAAGGCGACTCATCTAGTAACCATTATGCTAAAAAAGTATTACACCTAGTACTTAAAAAATTATTTAAAAAACAACGATTTCCAGGGACGTCCGTTATGGGCCCGTATCTCCGTAGGCGAAGCCGTAAGAAGAACAATTTATATGAACTTCTCCTGTTATTTTTAAGTGTTCTATCTGAACCCGGGAGATTGCCCACATATTCTGGGACGCCCTGTCCACCCTCTTTCTTATTTGAATTTGTATCTACCATCGAAAAAGATGAGCTTAATTGATTCACTTACATTGAAACTTAAAATTCCACTAGAACAAGAAAGCAATATGAACCACAGAAGATCCATTTTGAAACTAAAAGAATGATTTTTCTTGTTTAATTTAGTGCATATAAATATGTCACAAAACATATCATTAATTGATGATTCGACTGTATATATGGATTAACTTGTAAGAAGAATTACTACATGGCCATAATTCACTCGGTTTAAGAATCATAAATTAAATAGATGATTTTTTCTTCATAAATGAACTTTTTTAATTGTTATGGTTATTTATTATATGTATACATATACAACGTGGCCAAGGAAGTTCTACACAAATGGGACACTTTCTTATTACAAGAAGAAAATGTATTATATTATACAGGGCTCTCAAAAAGTACAATAATGTATGAAAGGTCCATGCAAGGGGAAGAACTACAATTATTAATAATTTTTGAACCGAACGACGAATAAGAAAGTTACCCATTTTTGTAGAACTTCCTCGGACACGTTGGGGTTTACAAGAGGACAAATGGGCTAAAAATTGAAAGATACGAAAAAAGTCACTCTTAATAAACGTTTTTATTTGAATAATGAATAGGTGATACTTGTAAGTAATTATAATAATAATAATAATACGAACATTTTTATTAACATGGAAAGAATACGATAACGATTTCATAATTCAAACACTCCACCCCCATACTCGACACATTTTTCTAATTGCTTCCTCAAATAAGTGAAAGAATTTCTGATTTCTTCCTGAGATATCGATTGGAGCCTGGATAATTCTGCCCTTCAGCACTTCAATATCATTTGGTATTGCGGTTGCAAAAACAATTTGTTTTAAACGGCCCCATAAAAACATATCGGCCAAGGTTAAGTCGGGACTTCTTGGGGGCCACAAAACTGGGCCATTCCTGCCAATCCACCTTGGACCAAATCTGCGGTCAAGCCATTCTCTAACCTCACGAGCGAAATGGGCTGGACAACCATCTTGCTGAAAATACATATTTTGTCGAAAATTTAATGGTAGATTTTCGAGTTCATAATTGAAAAATGATCCAGCATTTCTAAATATGATAATCTGTTGCACGTGTTATCAAAATAAACATGGTCCTATAATGCCATGGATGGATATCGCACACCACACGTTCACTTTTGTGAAATATTGTCTGCTCGTCATAATTCTGAATTCGGGATTTTCTAAAGACCAGTACCTAACATGCTGGGTTGCAACGGTTCCATTTGTTGAAAATGTACTTTCATCAGAAAACATTATACATTTATAAAAATTAACATTTCGCGTCGTTCCAACTGAGTAACACGATTTCTAAGGGAAGTCATAGGATTTTCTTCAACAGAATGAAGAACTAAGACTGTAGCAGCATCATCATGGTCGTATTTCTTCTTTTTTTTTTCAAAACCAAAACCGAACCAGTTCTCTTGAACTTTTTTATTAACTTGCAGATTGCCATCCTAGTTATTGGGATTCCTACAAAAATTTCTCGGTAAATTGTTCCATGGTGTAGCGGTATGAAACTTGACCATCCCCATAACATTGTATTATAAAAACTCTTTGTTCAGTAGATAGCATTTCTACTTAAATAATAACTTCATTAAATAAAGACATTGACAACAAGTACCTATCACCTTAAGTGTCATTATTATTTTAACTAGGTTCACCAGTCAGAGGTGTGCCAGAGAATACTTTTTGGGAAATAATTTTTACATAGATAAACCTTTTAATGAATTGTTCTACTTCGGTTTGTTGTGTAGAAAACACATTTATTAAGAGTGACTTTTTTTCGTATCTTTCAATTTTTAGTCAATTTGTCCTCTTGTAAACCCCATCCGTGGACATACTGTATATAAATTTATTGTACATGATGACTCATTATTTCGTGACGCCTAAATAGATCCAGATGGTTTATTTTAAGAGCAAGAATATCTGATATTACGGACCCCCACTTAGATAACACCCTGTATAATTAAAATAATAAGGATAAGAATACTTTTGACTCTCCAAGGATATAATTACTCTGCTATTCATGACAGCACGTTAATAATAACGTTCATATAGCTGCTAGTTCGAATTATAACAATCAATACCGATAATTAATTATATAATTAACATTGGCCATGCCATGGTCTCACAACAATTCGAATTAATAGATAGATAGGGTTTGATGGCGACATGAGTTCCCCAAATAGTAGAAGGAAGATGTTTTTTTTCCAACCGATAGCGAAGTTTGTCAGATTTCTAGGATTCGTACCGCCGTACGATTTTAAAAGAAATATATTAGTATCTGAAACATCCCACAAATATCAAACAATCATATTTCTACCGGTTTTTGTTGGGCTGGTGGTGTTCAACATGAAATATGTCCATGGAGACAGAAAGGTGGACGGGATTTCAAATTTTTTTCAACGTGGTGTGGTTGTTATTGGCCACGGAATTATAAGCAATGCCGTTCTCACTTCCTATGTTCGTAGAAAGCAATGGGCCAAGTTTTATCAGGTTCGTTATTTGATTTTCTCTGACGAGAACAGAGATTATTTTCAATCGCAAAGAACTTATTACTTCTCAATATCGAGTCCTGATGTTTGTATTTGTCAAATAGGTACACTTGCTATAAGGAAATTCTTAGTGTTGTGATCGCTCGAGCGAAAAACCGCTTGATTACTCGATTATTGAAATAACCAACATCGCTTAACGCCGACGGAAATGTACCGCTGTAGTGTGATCGAGTTAAAAAACTGCTCGTATATTCGAACCGTTTTTCGCTCGATAGGAAGTACTCTAGTTATAAATTCAGGCGAAAAACCGAAAAATATCGCCTGTCACTTGACAACCGACGTTCGTTATACGCGCCGCGCCATCCGATTGGCGACGTTCGAGTTTGACGTTGAGCAGGTAATACGACATACGTCTTTCTTAAAGGCACATAAACGAGAAGGTGCATATAAAAAAGTATGCCAAATTCCTTAGCGGAGTCATCGCGACATGGGTTTTGTTTTAACTGGCTAGCCAGTGGAGTAGTTTAGTTCTCCGATTGTAAATATTAAAAAATTAAAGGATATAATTTTAAAATTTTTATTTACTATAAACTCGAGAAAACTTCTCAAAAATAACATAATAATAGAAATTGTTAATGAAAAATAGCAAAACGAACAAAATGGTTAACAAAATATATAGAAAAATTCGTTGGTAATCTCATAGTAAACATTATTAAATCTAAACAGGAACTTTTTATTATTAAACTCAAGGAGACTTCTTAAAAATAACATACATTATAGAAAATGTTAATGGAAAATAAGAAAACGAGCAAAATAGTTAACAAAACATAGGTATCGACAAACTTTTTGGTAACCAAAAGTAAACATTCTTAAATTTAAACAGGAACTTTTAGGTGACTTTAAACATGACTTTAAAAAAATAATAACCAATTTTCTTATTTTGCCAGTCGCGTAACTAAGCCTAAATTTTTGAAGGGCACACAGTGGGCACCTGATAATTTAAAGTGGAAGAATTTGACAAGCTATTTTAAATATCTACTTATTTTATGCTCGTAGATTGAGAAAGATGTGAAGAAAAATGACTCTTGGTAATACTTTTTGTTCGGGTTAAAAAAGCACAATAATAAACCCGAACAATAAATACATATTTGGGTGATTTTTTGCAGGTTTTTGTTTGGTATCGAGACACGAGGTAAAAATTCATTATTCACAAATAAATAAATTTCTGGAATTTTTTTGGTGGCTACTACAATTTTTTAGCTAAATCTGTGCCCACCCGTCGTTACGTGCCTGCTATGTACCCTACCTGATCACATGTAAATGGTTAGGCTGCCGGTCGAGCAGGCGGTGACGTCTTCGCTTGGTGAATTGGAACTTCAAGCGATTCACTCGATTATTAAAATCGCTCGAGTATCAAGTACTCGATTATTAAAATCATCGGTTTTTCCCAACACTAGCAATTCTTACAAGCTATAAATGTAAACAGGAAATAATCCTGGATAGAGCCTTGGTCGGGATTAAATATTGCTTTATTTTCAGGAATTTTACATCGTGGAATCTATCGATGGTTGCCATAGTTGGGATTGGCATGACACCAAACGTATCAACATAACTTCTAGGTTCATAATGATGAATGTAATTTATTTAATTTTTGGAATCGCTATTCATTTTAAATGGGTCATCAAGGTGTTTAGAAACGAAGTGCCAGTGCTCCCGGTCTTAAGTCACATGGAGATGCACGTTTTTGTTTTTTATTACTCGACATTGTCCACATTTATTCGCTACAACCTATTGTTGGCAATTAGATACATATACTCGGACCTAGCGGCGATGGTGACGCGACTGAAGTCGAAAGAAATTTCGGACGATGTGTTTTTCCTCAAACTGAAGGATATTGACTTTGCGTTTTATCATCTGCACCAAATAGTGACTGGTTTCAATGTCCTCTTTCAAGTTCAAAACTGGCAGAGTCTGTTCTTTGGTTTCACTTCTACCTTATGGTATTGCTTATATTTGAATAATTTTTACCATGAATTTACTGATGGATTGCTAATTATTCCATATGTGGTAAGTTATATATTCTCGGGCAGAATAAGATACACTGACTTCGATTTGGCAAAGCTATGCAGTCGTTGCCTGATGGAGTCGCGTTCGCGATTACAGTTGGTTATTGGCATGCGATGAAAGGTGCACTCGGACGACGGCACATAGAGCGATACTTCACAGCCTGGTGATGGGGAGAGGGGACTAAGATCCAAGGGGAGGTAAGGAGAGAGGCCTACAAACCCTCTGTTTGTGATTATTATGCGATGGCCGAAGGGTAGACTGGAAGTGCTGAGAGTAAAGGTGATATACAACGTGTCCAAGATAAGGAGGGCCAGTACAGGGATCTCGGAAACCGTAACAGATACGAAGTCGGTAAAAGGAGGTAAAGTTGGGCATTTACGTGCCTAATAATATGCCGTTTAGAAAGTTTTAAAATTCCGAGTAGTTCCGGAGATATCCGGAAAAAACCGAAATTCTGAAAAAATCGTTTTATTGTTTTCCTGTTTTTTTTTAGATCGAATTCTAAAGTAAATTGCACTTTTACATTGCCACTTTTTCCGCTCTATCTAAGAGCATTAATTGTTTTGTAATATGACGAGTCGTCTTCGAAGGGCCATTATCAACTTTCTTTTTTTAAATACGATCCTGTTTTCCTGACATTGGAATTTGAGAGCTTGGTTTCTTCCGAATGCAACGATGTATGACACATTGTGGTTTATTGACGTTTCGAGGGTTTTTGAACAATATCAGGAAATTAGCTTACTTATGAGATATTATTTATAAAATTAGGAGAAATACAGGACCGTATCCCAAAATTTCCTGATGTTGTTCAAAAAACCCTCGAAACGTCATTAAACCACAATGGGTCATACATCGTTGCATTCGGGGGAAAGAAAGCTCACAAATTCCAATATCACGAAAATAGGACCGTATTTAAAAAAAGAAAGTTGATAATGGCCCTTCGAAGGCGACTCGTCGGATTACAAAACAATTAACGCTGTTAAATAGAGCGGAAAAAATGGCAATGCAAAAGAGCAATTTAGTTTAGAATTCGATCTCAAAAAACCCCAGGAAAACAATAAAACGATTTTTCAGAATGACGGTTTTTTCCGGATATCTCCGGAACTACTCTTAATTTGAAACCTTTCTAAACGGCATATTATTAGGCACGTAAATGCGCAACTTTACCTCCATTTAACCGACTTAGTATCCCTGTACTGGCCCTCCTTATCTTGGACACATTATATATATAAATTCAATTTCTAAGTTAAATCTAAACGGTAATGTCAAATTATTTGCGGATGATACTACAATTTTATATTTTCGCGAGTCATTTTCCAATATTCAAACTGATATTACTAATGATTTGAAAATTATACTTTCATTGCTGCAATCCTATAAACTTTCTTTAAACTTTCAAAAGTCATCTTTCACGTTTATTTCTAAATGTGCAATTGGGAACAATATTTCATCAATAATTTTTAATGGTAACGAAATTAAGTATGCAAAATCCGTAAAGTTTTTAGGCTCATATATAGACGAAAATTTAAATTGGAGAAAACATGTTGGAAACCTTCGAAAAAGCGTATCACCACTCAATGGAATATTATTTAAAATTCGAGAGTATATACCTTTAATACATTTAAAAAACATTTATTTTTTATTCATTGTTCAATATTTAATATCGGATTGGGGATCTGCATGTGCCACAATATTAAATCCTTGAAAAAAATTACAAAACAAAATTATAAAATGTATTCATAAACTAAATTTTTTGGAACCGACAACAAATTTGTATAAACCAAGAGGATATCTAGATCTGAATAGTTTATATAAATTAAAAATCAGTATATTAATTCATGCAATTAATAATCAAAATAAAAATTTGTAAAATCAACTGATATACACAATCATAATACCAGAAATATTGACCAAATTAAAAGTAGCATAGGGATGAAATCGATTTTATTTGATGGAATAAATATATATAATACGTTACCTAAAGTATTAAAAAAAATGTTAAATTTAAAATTATATCTAAAAAATGCAAAGAAATTTTTTCTGGAAAATATACAAATTACTTAAAAAAACCATTTATAATAATTTTTATTTTTATATTGATTAATTACTTATTTATGTTCTATGTTATAATATTCCCTGTAATGGACTTAAATAGCTCGTTGGGAATTAAATAAACATTATTATTATATGCGACAGTTTCAAATAGAAAATTATAAAATTCCGATGATCTTGCAAAACTATTGTCAAAATTTCAGTTTTCTAGCTGTAATCGCTACAATGATATGATTTTCTTTTCAGGTCACAAGATTATTTATAATTCAAAGTCCCTTAAAGATAGGTATATGATATTATACAGAAAACTGTTCTAGATTTTTACCTAAATTCCAAAATATATATATAATATATAGGGTAATTCATTTAAAATTCCGAAGTTGCTACCACGTTCGGTATGATCCGGTAACACCGTACCATCCAAAATATTTTATGAACGTAGAAAACCATCTCTTATAGCCACAGCCAAATTTTCAAAATAAAATCTCATTTAGTTCTCGAGATACTTCTAATAGGCCACTTTACTTGGTGTACCCTGTATGTATACAGGGTGTCCGGGAACATGTGGGAAATCTCCCGGATATGAAGAAAACACGTGAAAAGAATACTATAGGTTCATATAAACTTCTTTCGTATCGGCCTCCCCTTCGGAGCTATGGGCTCCCAAAGCGCACCAATGGAATCAAGTTTTTTACACATAATTATTGAACCGCCTGGTATATTTCAATTATTTTTTAATATGATGTATACCAGGTAAGACCCGTCAAATTACTACCCAAGAAACTGTTGTGAATTACTCACAGCTGCAGGGACGGACTAGCTGTAACACTCATGGGCCCATTTTTTTTGCTCCCTGTATGATGAGAACTTTGGACAATGTTTTTTACATACCTTTAACTATTAGCTAAAAATTAAGTACTCTTCATTCATGTCGCTAATCCTAACCGTTTTCGAAAAAACGGCATTTCATATACATCACATGTATTTGGCGTATTTCAGTAAAAGATACAGCTTTGTTCCGATCAAATGTTCAACCTTCAAAATTCCGCTTTTTCATATTTAACCCTTGAGAATTTAGGGGACTAGTGTAAATAAAATGACGTTTTTTCCGAAAACGGTTAGGATTAGCGACATGAATGAAGAGTACTTAATTTTTAGCCAATAGTTAAAGGTATGTAAAAAACATTGTCCACAGTTCTCACCATACAGGGCGTAAAAAAAATGGGCCCATGAGTGTTACAGCTAGTCCGTCCCTGCAGCTGTGAGTAATTCACAACAGTTTCTTGGGTAGTAATTTGACGGGTCTTACCTGTGGTATACATCATATTAAAAAATAATTGAAATATACCAGGTGGTTCAATAATTATGTGTAAAAAACTTGATTCCATTGGTGCTCTTTGGGAGGAGCCCATATCTCCGAAGAGGAGGCCGATACGAAAGAAGTTTATATGAACCTATAGTATTCTTTTCACGTGTTTTCTTCATATCCGGGAGATTTCCCACATGTTCCCGGACACCCTGTATATATACAATTGGTTTAAAAATTATTTATATAACAGAAAACAGTACGTTTATATTGACGATTGCTCAAGTTCTCATCAAAATATTATTTGCGGTGTTCCTCAAGGATCAGTTTTAGGACCTACTTTATTTATATTCGGGGAAAGCCAAACTCAACGCCAAAAGTAAATGTTTAGTAGTCTAAACGGCAAAACATCATAGCAAGTTAAATTATACAGGGTGTCAATGACTTGGCAGACATATGACAGTCTATATATCGATTTTTAATATTGTTTACTTAAGGGGAGATATTAAGGGTGCAAGTTTTCTATTTGACACCCTGTATACATAGACAGAACCATCATAAAGTCATATCGCGATAGATATCGCAGTGTAGATAATAATTAACTAATAACTGAAATAACACATAAATGAGCCCTCGTGGATTCTTTCTAATATGTCAATTTCTATAAAATGACAAATCGATATTTTGAATTAGCCTATGTTTAATAAAAGAAACCTTTTTACACCCATTTCTGTCCAGTTGAACGATGGATAATTTTAAGTATAGTAGAAAAACAATTCTCTTTTTTCATCCCATAGCAAGAGTCGCGAAATATCTGGGATTAGTACCTTGGTACGATTCGAAAGCTATCACGTCGTCGTCGGAAATATGTCACAAATACCAAACAGTGATTTTATCGACCGTAATCACAGTGCTCATGTTTTTAAATTTGGCACATACAATCCATGCGTATAACGATGGGTTCTTACTATATATGGTTTTTTGGAGAATAATAATATGGCAAGGACATACTATTATATTAAACATAATTTTAGGGTCCTACTTTAACCGAAAAAAATGGATTGACTTTATTCAGGTTTGTATTACAAACGTACAGGGTGTGCTAGAATATGTGGGCAATCTCCCGGGCAGCCGCGGAACTACTATGCAGCCAGACCATGCACTGCGGGGGGGGGGCTGGCGTCCAGGGGGCCCACGGCTCAAAGTGGCGTCCCGCCACTTCAAAAAGTGTCTTTCCTTACGCAACACTCATTTATTATGATTTAATATTATCACCAAGAAGAGGAGTTCCTATACATCTGTCAATCACCAGTAATATATGAATCTACGAACAAAATTAATTGCAAAGTTGTTCAATGGTTCAATTTAGGGAAAATACGTTTACAGAAATGCATTGAACAAATCAGGTTGAACAATTGAACAATTTTTCATTATTTTTTGTAGATTATTATTATTAGTAAGCTGAAATACATTTCTTTCATTCAAATATCATTTTATACAATAATTGTCTCCATGGCTAACTGATGACTAAACATTGTTATATTCAGTTATTAACAGAAAATTAGTTATAAATGGTTAATCGAGTGAAATATCAAAAAATCTCTTAATATATTTTTTGTTCAGAATATAGGAAGATTTATCATGCAAGTCTAAATTATTTGAGGAAAGAAAAAACTTTTTTTGCGACTTGTTTAAAGTAACTTCTAATTTTAACCTGCCCTGTATGATATTAATTTTACGCGAACTTATACTTTTGTAAATATTTCCTGGAAATTTGGTTTCAAATTGATTTTAAACAATACGAGTTATTCAGAAAATAATAGTGTGATCACTGTTTATGGGTTCTGGAATAATATTATATAATAAATGTGATTTTTAGCATAAACCTTAGTTTCTAAAGAGCATTAAAAAATTTTCTCTCATAGGAATCATCAATATTTTTAATTAATCATTTTATATAGGGCCTAATACATAATTTTGCGGGGGGGGGGGGGGGGGGGGGCAATGTTTGAAGTTCCGCCACTGCTCCCGGGTTCAGATAGAAGACTTAAAAATAACAGGAGAAGTACTATAATTTTTTTTCCTATCGCCTCCCCTACGGAGATACGGGCCCATAACGGACGTCCCAGAAATTCGTTGTTTTTTAAATAATTTATTAAGTACTAGGCGTAATTTAATAAATTTTTAGTATAATGATTAGTAGATGAGTCTCCTTAAAATTCGTCCTTTTAAACACATTTGGCTTATTTAGTTTGCCAGGGACGGCCTAGACGTAAAACAAAAATGTTTTTCTTTGGATGAAGGAACGACAATAATATTTTTGGATACTCTAAACCTTAAGCTGAAAAAAGGTACTCTTGATCAATGTCGATAAAGTAAACTGTTTTCGAAAAAAAATTATTTTTGTTCAATATGGTTTCTTGCATTAGTTGTTGTTTTATGTTCATAAAATTCCATCATTGTTGCTATGGTTTTTTTCACATGTACTGATTTAAATAAGAATATTTATGCCAGTGTCAGTTTCTGGTAGTGTCTTGAAATTTGCGGCTTTTCTCCTTTGTCTTATAGTTACTAACTTAGTAATGGAATTTACGTATACATTTAATGTCTGAACAAAAATATTTCTTTTTCGAAAACAGTTCATTTTATCGACATTGATCAAGAGTACCTTTTTTCAGCCCAAGGTTTAGAGTATCCAAAAAAAATATTATTGTTATTCCTTCATCATACAGGGGGTAAAAAAAGGATTTTTGGGTTACGTCTAGTCCATCCCTTGGAAACTAAATAAGCCAAATGTGTCTAAAAGGGCGAATTTTAAGGAGACTCATGTAGTAACCATTATACTAAAAAATTATTAAACTACACCTAGTACTTAAAAAATTACTAAAAAAACAATTTTCAGGGGCGTCCGTTATGGGCCCGTATCTCCGTAGGAGGGGCCGAAGGAAGAAAAATTTATAGGTACTTCTCCTGTTATTTTTAAGTGTTCTATCTGAACCCGGTAGATTGCCCACATATTCTGGGACACCCTGTATAATATAAAACAGGGAGACAAAGTGATATTCCATTTATTTATAAAACACAATTTGTTTACAATCGTACATACTTTTTCCAAAATATTTTGCCAATACACAAAACTGAAATTGAATGAATATCTTTCGAGGTCCGTTCTTTTTTGCATAAAAAGTCAATCTCTGTTGTACGCCCAGCCCTAAAAATATTTTATTGAATTTGACATCTTACGCTAAAACAAAATCTTTCATTGTAATTTGAAATAAAAATTTTAAGAGTCAAGTGAAATAAATCCTGGCAAATATTTTCAGGAAGAATCACACGCTTTCAAATATGGTTTTTATACATTTTTATCACCGCGCTCTTCATACGGAAACATTCAGAAGCCACTGGGCAAACAATACTTTACGAGCATTTAATTTTTAGGAGTTTTATACCTTAGAAAAGCTGTGTAACACTTGGCCGGAATATGAATTTAACATTTTCAAGAACCCTTTGTTTCAATTCATCTGTTGTAACGTCTGCTTTGGTATCTGGATAGTGGTGCTGCATGTTCCATATATTATCGGGGTACTTCGCGGAAAAGTACCGTTAATCCATTTCCTTTGGCACGGAGAAACCTTCACCGTGGTGTTTTATTACCTTATAATGTCAATATTTATACGAGCAACACTATTATCAGCCATTCGGCATAAGTATGACTACCTGGTTCTTATGGTTACAAGGTTAAAGTCCAAAGACATATCTGACAACGAGTTTCTTCTCAAACTAGAAAGCATAGACGTGGTGTTTTATCATCTATACCAAATCGTGGCTGGATTTAATAGCCTTTTTAAATTCCAAAATTATACGACTTTAGCGTTTGGCTTCGTTTCTATGATGTGGTACTGCGTGTACTTTGTCAATTATAACTATCAATTAACTGATTTTTCTCTTCTAATTGGGTATCTGGTAAGTAATAAATAAACTCCTGGACAAAATTAACGCAACATCATAAATTTGCCATATTTTTGATGCTATTTTTTTTCTGAATTTGTGATCCGATTTGAATGATTTTTTTTTGCATTGTAGGTTGGTTCCTTGACAATGTCATAGTTTTCGCTGTTTATGATAAAAAATTAATTTTCGAATTATACTGGGTGTACTAAAAATGCTATATTTTTTTCCGAAAATTCGCATCACCCTGTGGAGTATCTTAGCAACCGAAACATATTGCAGTTGACATTAAACGGTAGGTCCATCTTTCCCCAACATTTTCTTTTTTGGTTTACTTCATTATCTCTGTTATTAAAGGAGATACACCGTTTTATAGCGTAACATGTTTTTATAGACTTTAATATTCAACACATTCATTGTTAAATGTTTTCAAGTAGACTTAGACTATGGACTTTTTCTGACATTGCAAGCGATGTATCAGCAGATGTTGTGTTTTAAAGTTACAAAGGTGAAATAAAATTCGCCATACTGATAAAAACTGTTCGGGAACTGCTTATTAAACGTTCGTTTCGTATGCCCAATTGCCCGACGAGTATTTTAATTTTGAAACCTACTTGAAAACATTTAACAATGAATGTGTTGAAGATTAAAGTCTATAAAAACATGTTACGCTATAAAACGGTGAATCTCCTTTAATAACAGAGATAATGAAGTAAACCAAAAAAGAAAATGTTGTAGAAAGATTGACCTATCGTTTAATGTCAACTGCAATATGTTTCGGTTGCTAATATACTCCACAGGTAGAGATCGACCGATATGATTTTTTGTGGCCGATACCGATATCGGCCGATACCGATATACTCTTAGCCTATATCGGCCGATACCGATATATCGGCCATAAAATTTTGTCGTAATTTGTTTGCTTTATAAATGAGGTAAAAGTGATTTATAATGATATACTGTTACCGTCACATGGATTAACCATAAAATCACTAAAAAAAATGCAGAGCAAATTCAATATTTTGTGAAATCACCTAACGGAATAAAAATAAATACGGTAATTCCCCGAATTCAACAAAGCCCGGCCATTCGGCCCGAGAAGAGCAACCGTAATTCGGCGGCGCGGCGTTCGCTCGGTCGGGGAATACCAGAATTTCCGAATACGGTTGGAAACAGTAAGTAAATAAAACTCGTAGTATTGCTCTGATTTTTCACAATTAAATTATCTCGAGAAAGCTGAAGGAGCTGACTTTTCAGGGGTGCAGAGTACCAAAAATGAGCTTAAAGACTCCTTGATTAAGAGATGCAAAGCATGTTTCACTGATAGAAACCTTCTTTTTGCCACTTTATTGGACCCAAGGTTCAAGACATCTTTCTTTGATAATGATTTATCTCAAGGAACCTTTACAGATTTAAAAAAAGAACTTTTAAAAATTAATGGGCAAAATTCAGACTTGCTGGAAGATAATGCAGGAGAATCTGAAGTAAGCGACGATGATGTTCTTTTAGCGAAAATCGCCAAAAAATCACACGAGGTAAACCAACAAATTCAGGAAAATGTCCCGGGCTCAATTTCTCATAGTTTATTTTGGAATACTTTTGATGAACTTACTGGTATGACGACAAGTAAATCAGTGTCATATAAGAGAAGTACTGATGATATGATGAATAAAATTGATGATGAGATTGAATTGTATAAGAAATTAGAAAAAATATCAAGAAATGAAGATCCTTTGACTTGGTGGGCGCAAAAAAAGACATTTTTCCATTGATGTATAAAGTTGCAATAATATATTTAGCGTCGTCGCCAAGTAGTGTTGCTAGTGAACAGCTATTTTCTTCAGCCGGAAATGTTTATGAAAGCGCAAGAAAATCGTCTAACTCCGGAAAGAGCAGAAAGCCTAATTCTGTTACATTACAACTTGCCAAAACTTAACTTTAAATATTAATTTGTTTAATTTAGTGTGTTACTTTACTTCTACATTTTTAATGACTTTTTTGTTAAATTTTCAATAAGAATAAATTTGTTTGTTTGTTGTTTGATTTTTATTTAGTATTTCTGTTTTAATTTCTTTAAAAAAAGGCTTAGCAACTGAAATATTAAGCAATTTTAATTTTTTTAGGCCGATACCGATATAGGCCGATATCGTGGTTACATATCGGCCGATACCGATATCGGCCAAGAAGGCCGATATGGCCGATATATCCCTATCCACAGGGTGATACGAATTTTCGGAAAAAAACATAGCATTTTTAGTAAACCCAGTATAAATCGAAAATGAAATTTTTATCATAAACAGCGAAAACTATGACATTGTCAATGAACCAACTTACAATGCAAAAAAAATCATTCAAATAGGATCATAAAGTCAGAAAAAAATAGCATCAAAAATATGGGAAATTTATGATGTTGCGTTAATTTTGTCCAGGAGTTTAAATCTTAAAAATATGATGGTAAATTTCGAGTCAACCACTCTGCCCATGGCAGATTGTGATAGTTGATTGTGTATGTAATGCACATAGAGTCAAGCAGGGGAAAGAATGTTATTATTGACATTTAATTTGTGTCTCGTGTGGTTCAAAATATTTCAATTTTCTAAACGAAAGCAGCTACTGTGCTTTTTAGAATTTTTTCTTATGACACCTATTATCAATAAATGGATTTTTCATTATTTTGTTTCTATAAATCCATTCCACAACCAACTACCAAAAAATTTTTATAAGATAATTTTTAAATTTCGCTATAAGTCCGAAAATATTGAAGATAGGTATAGGAACACTAAATATCATTAAATAGCAAATTCCATCCTCCATTAACAAAACATATCAAATACAGGGTGTCCCATTTAAAAACAGAAGATTTTTGCAATAATTCATCTCCCTCAGAAATATTGTTATGGAGATGCCCTGTATAAAACGAATTAAATACTGTTCAAAATTATAAAATGTCGATGGTCTTGTGAAACTATTTTTAAAAGTTCAGCTTTCTAGCTGTAACCGCTAAAAAGATATGATTTTCTTTTCAGGTCCCGATACGGCGTTAAAAAATCACAAAATTATTTATAATTCAAGAACTCCTAAAGATAGGTATATGATATTATACAGAAAACTATTCTAAATTTTTATCTAGATTCCAAAAAAATATAATATACAGGGTAATTCATTTAAAATTCCGAAGTTGCTACCACTTTCGGTATGATCTGGCCACATCGCACCATCCAAAATATGTTATGAGCGTAGAAAACCATCTCTTATAGCCACAGCCAAATTTGTAAAATAAAATCTCATTTAGTTCTCGAAATATTTCTAATAGGCCACTTTACTTGGTCTACCCTGTATACAGGCGATGACACACGTGAATTCTTTCCCAGGTTTAACTGTACCTACCTAGTTTTACAGAAAATTTTCGCACTCAGATCATAAATTCATGTTTCTTGACGATTATTTCCATGACTGAGCTTTTATTTTAGATCGAAAATATCGTCAAAAGACTGAATTTTTATGTCTCGAGGGCCAAAACACCCTTAATAATTAAATACCTATAACAATATTACATTTTCTGTTTCAGGCACCGTCTCTAGTTTGCATTTACGCCTGTGACGTCACCACACGCTCTCACCGAAATCTCATTTCTACGTGTCTAGACGTACAACAGTTTTTCCCCGAAAGTAGCTTATACTTTCAGGAGTTACAGTACATGTCGTATAAGTTCAAGGCTTTAAACAAGGGATTCACAGCCGCCGGATTTTTCAATATTAATCGTACCGTACTTCTGTCGATGTGCGGAGCTGTGGCGACTTATTTTATCGCCCTACAGGAGATTTGGAAGTCTCGTATGGAAGCTGCTTACTTATAAAATTACATATAAAAATTAATGGACTGTTTTTATGTCTAACCAGTGGCGGTTCTTTCACAGGAGCACATGCGCACGTTCACCTCAACACAAAACGAATAAAAAATATTAATTTATATTCATTGAATATTTATCGAATAAAGTCCGACCCGCCCTAATATTTTATCGTGCCGTCAAACTAAAAAAGTCCGACCCTCCCTAATAGTTTATCGTGCCGTCAACCTAAAAAAGTCCGACCCTCCCTAATAGTTTATCATCCCGTCAAACCAAACTGTATAGATCCGGCAACCGTGCCTCGGTCGAGCTAAATGACGATTATGACGAGACTTGATCGCACGTGCGATTAAGTAGTGCAATTTCTCTGTAGTAACAGGTGGCGGGTGGCAGCGGGGGCTAGCGGGGCTATGGCGATTTAACATGGAAAAGGCGCACCGTTTTTGTGTGCACCGCGCTGCTGTTGTCTGTTCGTGCATCTAGTTAGAAATTCGAGCGTGTATGTTTTAATATTTTAATATTATATATTTATTAAGTTAAAATGAATAGTTGACAGTGGACTATTCAAGAAATAACTTTAGCTCTTTGAGTTTGGAGCCAGAAATTGAAGTGAAGAATGTGGGAACACCTAAACTCGAAATTAAATTAACGCAGACCACAAAGGGTAAATCTAGGGACTTTATTAGAAAGTTTAAAAATGAAAGATATGAAAAAAAATTTATAATCTTGATAACTTGTAGATGGCGGTAGTAGTATTGGACATCATTCGGTTTTCTTGATAGCTCGTAGATGGCTTTAGTAGTATTAGTAGTGGACTGTATAAATATTGTTACGAGGGTTGCATGCAACGACGTTAAGATCCGACAGCTATACACACTAAGAAAACCTTTCTAATTTTCCAAAAGTTGTATTTCTTGTGTTGTAAAATTAAAAAATAAATAAAAATATGTTTTACCTAACGCATTTTCTTATTAGTTTTTTTCTTTCTACATTTAAAACGCCTAGAAAGTAATTGTTTGGTCCTTACACAAAAATAAAATTTAAAAAATAATTTCACCATACTTGTGAACCCCCTATCATATGTCACGAGCCGCCACTGTGTCTAACGTATCCTAGAAGAGTTCCTAGCATGCATTGTGTGTTCGTTCAATATTTTAGAATATTGTAATGCAATAAGCGTTGTGTAGAGGAACGATTGTACATTAGTAGTTTTAAAAAAAGTTTATGGCAGCGGTGGGATTCGAACCCACGCCTCCGAAGAGACTGGTGCCTTAAACCAGCGCCTTAGACCGCTCGGCCACGCTACCTTACATTGAAAATTCGCCACACGTTGGAATTCCGTTTAGGACGAAAGGTACCTGTTTCGCTTGGTCGTACCTTATCTGTTTCTACTCAGACACGTATATATAAATGCTTTATTTCTACTTAACTTGTTCTGTAAAGTAGTGTTCTGATAAAGTGAACTTTTAAATATTTTCATTTTAAAATTTTGTATTAATAATAACATCAGAGGTAAGAGGATTACCGCTAATTGTCCATATATTTTATCTATCAATAAATAAACTTTTTAATATACCAAGAATATTAATTATAATCTTATGTACGGGGTGTCCATTTTTCGGGGCATTATTACTATTCATTTGCATTTCACGGTTTCAAGCAACGAATACTTATAGCCAGGAAGAAGACAAACTGCCGTGTTAAATAATCGAAGCAGGCATGATACGGCGACATCCATTATGCCTGGCGCGCACTTGCTTTTCAAATGTCACTTTTGTCCAAATTTTTATTCCGCTCAATATTTTTTAAAGTGACATTTAAGCAAAGAAAACATCAAAACCCTTGCATTTGATTTACTAAGTAGAGAAAATCAAATATTAGGATTTTGACATAGGTTTTCAGCTGTAAATATCGCTTTAAAATTGTCCTTACATACTTTTATATTATTATTGAACTAGTAATGAAACTAGAAATAAAGAATTCAGAGATTGAAGGTTGTAATTAGTTTTATTTAAAAATAGGAAATAAATCATAGTTTACATAAAATATTTTACCATCTTCAATTTCATACAAATCGAGGTAAATACAATACTACATGTACAGCTACTAACCAAGTAAATATATGCACCATCATTATGATTATGGGCTTCCAATTTGTTTGTTTCGTAGCATACTCCTGGCAACATTAGTGATTGAAGTCCTCTTTAATGTTCAGTCATTAAGCGGTCTCACCGGGCTGCTTTCAAGTTCATGATTCAAAAGTCACAGTAAAGTATCAAGTAACGACTTAACAACTTCACGAAATCACATTTTAAATAATAGGTCTATATGAGATGTGAAAGGGAAATACGTACTAAAAAAGTGTTTGTGTTTGTTTAAACTGTGATCACATCACGCTTTTTATTGCAGCTAAGGAACTGTGACTACCTGTGACTTGTTGATATCAGTGATTAAATCACAGTTCGTGAAATATCTCTCACCACTCGGACCGCAAGTACACCGCAAGTTTGCCGAATCCACATCATCAGCATATTATGCCTAATATTATTTTTAGTTAGAATTAGACGACATATAATTTAGAAAACTTCGCCATTACGTCAGGAAATAAAGTAAAACTTTTCTCTAAGATACCGCAAGAATCGGTCGGATGCACATATATATAACCATTATAATATGTGGTCGCATGTGCATAGATACTTAGACTTATTTAAAAATATTGCCCGATTTAAAACTATCTTAAAATAAACGTTACCTAAAAATTGAATTAAATCCAAACTTGCGAGCTTGAAAAAGCGTTAATTCTTTAAAAGCCCCTGCCCGGAGGAAAAGCAGCGCGCCCGGACTCCGGGGAACAATGCTTCCGGTGCCCGCCATTGTACCGGAAGTGACGCTGACTGATGATTCCGGGCCGACGTCGTTTCTAAAGAATCTTTCTTAAAGAATCTAAGCGATAGATGGTTGCCCTATGTTGATTGTACCGAGATGTAGGAGGTGCGGTGTTGCCGGTAATTTACCGGCCTCGTCAGGTTCAGAGAATTAAATGTTGCAGGAAACGAGCTGAAGGCGATCGCCCATTTAATACCTAAGGACTTTTTATCACTAAATATACAATATTTAACACTATTACAGGAAAGGAAATAAATTTGCAACTAATTTTGATGATTAAATTCTATCTAGCAAAGTACGTCTAAAAACTTGAAAATTTTGCGCACCACACGGAACACGAAATATATATGTCACTAATACCTACATTTTCATTAACCAAAGAGCTAGGATGCGGCTTTTGTTCAGTCTTTGGAGAATAAACAATTCACATTCTTAGGTAGGTTGTAAACATCTTGGCAGAAAAACAATCAGGGTCGAGCTCTGAAAATTAGTATAATTTTTCTTCCTTCGTCGTTTTCTGTTAATTAGACAGACATTCGAGCGTTATTCATACCTGCTTTCGCGTTTGACACTATCGAATTAACAACTGGCATATTTGACAGCCCGGTGAGACTGCTTATGGGAATCGAAACACGTAAAAAGGCCTTGGAAGTGATGCTAAGCCTACTCTGCTCCATACGCTCACAAGTAACCTACTTTTATCTATCTGTTTCACTCAGCGTCAAGCGTCAATATCAGACTTACGTAGGGTTAATATGAAATGACAAAAAGTGATTGTTTATTCAGGCGACTTGATCCTGGTCATATTTGTCTCACTTTACTGAATTAGGGAAGGTTGCTGCAGACAGAGATAGGCATAGAATGCGAACAGCACGAATTGTTAAACAAGCTAACTTCCTTCGTCTGGCGGGAATGAAAATCAAGCAACATCTGATGTGATTTAACATGGTGGAGAAGACACAGAATCCTTAAATTTTAAAATAACTTTTAAATTTCTAATCTTTTCACGAAAAACGTCGTTTCCTTTTTGGTGCAAGTGAGTAATTTGTAATTGAAATATTCATTTAGTCATCTTTACTGAGAGTAAGCATCAATAATAATTTCTTTTCCTAAATCATATGGGGCCCAAAAATATGCTTGGACCTGAAGCTTGAAATATTTGCTAGGAACTAGAGCCCAGTTGAAGATGGTAAAATATTTTATGTAAATTATGATTTACTTCCTATTTTTTAATAAAACTACTTACAAGCTTATTTCTGAAGTTTAATTTTTCATTTGTAGTTACGTTACTAGTTCAAAAAATGATATAAGAGTGTGTAAGGATTATTTTAAAGTGATATTTACAGCTTAAAACATGTCAGAATCCTAATATTTGATTTTCACTACTTAGTAAATCAAATAAATGGGCTTTGAATGTTTTTTGTTGGTTAAATGTCACTATAAAATATTGACAGTAATAAAAATTTGGATAAAAGTGACATTTGAAAAGCACGTGCGTTTGTCAGCTGATGCCAGACGTAATGGATGCCGGGTCTGCTCGTTTATTCATACTTGTTTCGAGTTGTTAACACGGCTGTTTGTCTTCTTCCTGTTTATAAGTATTCGTTGTTTTTCAGTGTTTGTGCGTTAAATTTAAGTATTGATCTTGGAAAAAATAGACATTCTCGTAAGACTTTGCCAAGTCTGCCCGTAAGCTGGATAGAAATAACTTTTAAGTCACGTCCGTCGATTATTGCTTTTTCCTACCCAAGACCTTATCAAACCGATCAGCTGTTAGAGTGAAAACAGAAACAGACGGAAGATAGAAGGAGACGGGGGTTTCTACAGATAGAATATTTTTTTGTTGCCTTTACAATCTTGACATTAAAAATAACAAGTCTTTGATATTAGCGTAAAGTAATCAAACTGCGAATGCGAAATATATCCGAGAAATTTGACAACGCCGAAGATGATACAGCGAAAAATCCCGCGGCCTCTTACAAGTATGAAAAGAAGGATGAATTATTATACTTTTGTGTCTACACTAATGGGGCATTTGCCCCGTACCAGATATCACGTTTAAAATAAATCGAGGGAAAAATTCAATAAAATTTTTCAATGATTCTCAACGCACCGAAATTTAATGTATAAAAGGGCATAATAGGATCCGGCGAAAATTAATAGATAGAACGGTGTAGATAATGTTCCTGGGAATCATTAGAGCTTCTCTTATAAAAGTGGATATTAATAATTTGGTCCAGACGTTTTTGTTAAGCGGAATCGATCGGCTCTGGGTTCCTCGCTATTTTCGACCCAAATTATTAATAATTTAAGCCAGTTATTGTGCAAGTGAGTGTGTGAAAGTCACTGTTAAAGCCATTTTACATGATGCAATGCCTGCAAGAGTACTTTGGAGTACCTGCAAGGCGCAAGAGATCTATTCTCGCAAGTCTCTTGCAGCTTAAGGCCGCATGAGCTGCAATGCTTTTGAAATTTTGTTGCTGCAAGTTGATTTTTAGCATTTTTGTCATGCAAATCGTCGACAATTCTATTTCGGTTTCAGCGGCAAGTGCTGCCAACCCAATTAAAAAAAGTACCGTGAAACTGTCAAAATAGGATGCTTAATCTCTGCAAAACACAATAAAAATATGAATAAATACGAGTACAGTAAGTATCTCTTGAATAAACACTGGCAATCAAGTTTCTTTCGTTCTATTTAATTTTAAGTGCCTCTTATTTACTAAACTTTTCATTTCCAAAATTTTTTTATTAGGTTTTAATTGTTTAATTCTTAATAGGAAACAATACATCACACCAATAGATATTTAATTAATAACAAATACGCTAATGCGCATGTAACTTTAGAAAAAACGCTCTCAATACATTTAATAGTCGCCATATATGTGATTTCTTTGTAATCAGTGCTCAAAATTTGATCCTCTTTACTCCACACCACCCTATTGATTCATAATCACCATGTAGTATTACACATTCCTTGCAAGGAGGTAAAATTGTGGCCAAAAATACCATTCCAGTTAATACGGAGGAATGACACTAACATGCGCGTCCCTTTTCTTTGAACCTGCTTGGAAGAAAGACAGAAGATAGATTTTCCCAAGTGACGACCTTCAACGCCCTTGAGAAAATTCATAGGTCCCGTGTTAGAATTCATACTGTCCTTTTATATTCGCAAATTATGAATGAAAGGGTTACCAAAGAGGTCGTTTGGCGTCGCTACCAAGCCGGCCCGGCTTTACATTTCAAAAATGGCCACCTGTTCGCGTCGTTTGTGGTGCTCAGCCCGGTGAGACTGCTTATGGGGGGGATCGAAACACGTAAGACGGCCTTGGAAGTCACCTACTCTGTCAAGTCGCCTACACTGCTCCATGCGCTCCCCTACTTCTATCTATCTGTTTCACTCTATCATTTAGGCGTCAATATCAGACTTACGTAGAGTTAATATGAAATGCCAAAAAGTGAGTGTTTATGCAGGCGACTTGATCCTGGTCATATTTGTCTCACTTTACTGAATTAGGGAAGGTTGCTGCAGACAGAGACAGGCATAGAATGCGAACAGCACGAATTGTTAAACAAGCTAACTTCCTTCGTCTGGCGGGAATGAAAATCAAGCAACATCTGATGTGATTTAAAATGGTGGAGAAGACGCAACATCTTTAAATTTTAAAATAATTTCTAATCTTTTCACGAAAAACGTCGTTTCCTTTTTGGTGCAAGTGAGTAATTTGTAATTGAAATATTCATTTAGTCATCTTTACTGAGAGCAAGCATCAATAATAATTTCTTTTCCTAAATCATATGGGGCCCAAAAATATGCATGGACTTGAAGCTTGAAATATTTGCTAGGACCTAGTGCCCAGTTGAAGATGGTAAAATATTTTATGTAAATTATGATTTACTTCCTATTTTTTAATAAAACTACTTACAAGCTTATTTTTGAAGTGTAATTTTTCATTTGTAGTTAAGTTACTAGTTCAATAAATGATATAAGAGTGTGTAAGGATTATTTTAAAATGATATTTATAGCTTAAAACATATCAGAATCCTAATATTTGATTTTCACTACTTAGTAAATCAAATAAAAGGGTTTTGAATGGTTTTTGTTGGTTAAATGTCCCTTTAAAATATTGACAGTAATAAAAATTTGGACAAAAGTGACATTTGAAAGCACGTGCGTTTGTCAGCTGATGCCAGACGTAATGGATGCCGGGTTTGTTCATACCTGCTTCGATTTGTTAACACGGCTGTTTGTCTTCTTCCTGGTGATAAGTATTCGTTGGTGGTGCTTGTGAGTTTTTAAAATGTTTTCCAGTGCTTTAAGTGATCAATTGGGGGTAACTGAACTTTCAGGACTTACGAGTAAGGTAGGATAAAACGTTTTCTCGCTAAATACATGGATGGGATGCTGTCAATTCGAGAGAGATCGACTTTGAAGGCAGCAAAAGGTAAGTTTTTGGTTTAGACAAGTTCAACGGCGTCTATTGGGAAAATAGGCCTAGGGAATGACTATGGAAGCAAACAAAGATGAGAAAAGTGAACAAAAAACAACAGCCAGCTCATTAAAATATATGTTATTATAGTTAGGGAGACACCGTTTACATATGCCAACTTACGACGAATTTTCTTAATTTCGCTGAACTTTGCGAAACATATTTTTCCTCTCTTTATGCAGATGCAATTTATAACGACAGACGACTTTCCAGCAGTTACGTTCGTTATTCGACTCAAGAAAATTGGAGCCTCAAAAACAAGTTAATTAAAAAGTTTCGGAAGATTTTAGCTTTATTTCATTATTCGACACGAGCTCGGTATGTTTTTCCCGTATTTTATAAACGGAAAGATTCTGTTTGGATTCTACAGGGTGTTATGGAAATTACGTATTATATTTAAATGGGTGACTCCTGGGGTGTCCTAGAGAAGCGCTACATATTTTTTTTTAATCGGACGTTTAAAAAGTGGGGTAATTCACCCCTAAACCCACACACAACTCCTCGGCACATTCATATATGAACATATTACATTGCCCAGCTGATTAATCAACAGATGTTCAAGCACAATGTTGCCAAAATGTTTAAAAGTGTAAAACTTTAGTTTCTTATAAAAATAAATATTTAGCTTACTTAGAAAGTAAATCCAGGACGCGATTAAGGAATCCAGGGCACAGACACCTTCAGTTCTTTTTTCTATGCTCGTCACGTGTCCTGATGATAGTGTGGGAGTGCATAATAACGTTATCACTAAACACCAACACTAACGCATAATTACACTTTACAATAACACACATAGACCAAGAGCGCTTAATCATTTCGCAATACAAATAATAAAAACGCTAATTTCCATGGGCCATTAACCCCTTACTAAAGATAAAATGAAACAATTATGTTAACAATTGATAGGAACTACCCTTTGAAATGAATGGTCTGGTCCACCTTCGGACCAGTCGGACTCTTTCTTTCCGAGAACTCTCCGCTAGTAGAGCCAGCGCGGTTGCCATTTCCGAAACTATAATTATACAGGAAAGTAATATTATAAAAGGAAATTCGGCAATTTATGATGGACGCTTATAAAACATCGAAAGTGGCAACGCTGTATTTTTAAATATTGGCCCGATGTCCACAATCAGCTGTTTAAAGAAGCAGGCCGATATCGATCGAGAAAACCAACGTGTTATTTATTTTTCAAATTTAATACATTATTTTCCAGACCACTCAGACAATAAGGGCGTGTTTTGGTCTACACAGTAGCATTTTAAAATATTAATTCAGATTGAATGGTACTTAGATGTGTTATGTGATTTTATTGTGCCGGTTTGTTTTTGTTCAAGTTATCTAGGTATTTGGTGTTTTTTTTGTAAATTAAGTTAGTGATAAATAAGGCCGAAAAGCTAAATAAAATTGCATTTTTTTATCTAAAGGGTAAGTGGCATTTATAAACTTTTAAGTTGTCCAGATCTGCCGGGTGTAGTTCGAATTGAACAAATGAGAACATACCTGACCATTTAACAACTCCGCGGCGGTTCGTTCGAGTCAGTTCAAGTTTATAAATCAGAGATTGTTTCCTTGCGAACTGAACTGAACGTAAAAGTTTATAATAATGTACCCTGAAAAATAAACAACTTGCAATCTGTCAAACGGTTATTGACTTTCTAAAGAGTTTACCCTGAAGATATGACAACACTGTTGACATATGTTGCTTAGTTTACCTTCCTGACAGGGGCACCACGTGGTCATTTTTGGTTCGACATAAGGTCATGTACAGGGCATATTAAATTAAAGCGCCATTTTTGGATATTTTTCTTCAATTTGTTTTCATCTCAGGAATTGCCGATTTAAATATAATACGTCATTTCCATAACATCCTGTATAAAACTTTTGTAAATTTTAAAACACTGTACATGCAGCAAAACACTTTGTGACCAAAAATCGCTTTATTTCCTTTCGTACTTTGGAGAGGGGAAAAAAAGAAACGTATGTTTTTAAATTTTATTTTAATGAAACAGCAATATACCAAATTAAATCGATATTTATACATATAGTTTTGTTCGGGTTTGTTCTTGACGTTACACAACGCTATCGTCTATTTGATATTTGAAGTTTACTATCTATTCGACCTGAATACGGACTTTAAACAGCTGAAAAAATCGTTTCAACATATAATTGACTTTTTTACATAAACTAGAATCCCCTTTTCCTGGTAATTGACTTTTCTTATGCCTGTTATAGTCTTATAACTTATTTAGTTTGATAAATAAATAATATAAACAAGGAAACAATTCCGTAACATTGCAAAACGTTTAAAGGTAAAATCGATTTAAATCCTTTTGTGGCAAAATAAAGTCCTTTTTAAAAATCAATTTATAACAATCAAATTTTTAGGGACGAACGCACTTCAAAAACAGTCAATAGTGGTTTTTTTTGACAATAAAATACTTTGTTTTACATCAAACATTGAACAGCTATTTTAACAATAAACTCAACGACAAAAAAATAGTTAAAAATGCTTTGTTGCATAAAACATTTCCGTGGAACTGTTAAGGATGGGATTTAGCGTACTTTTAAAATAAATTGCAAAAATTTGTGCAGGAAGGTGCAGATTCGTGTGATAAGGACATGACCATACAATTTGTGGACAAAAAAAAGCGTTACCTGTCTCATAATAAAGGTGCAAAAAAGAGTTAAAAATTTTGTTCCGCTTCTTTGTTTACATAAACAGTTGCACCAGGACAAGAAGGTACTTGTAAACTTGTAACAGAATCAAATACCAATATGGAAAATTATTACTTCCCAGACCACCCGATGATACCTTATACAATAAGGGCCTTTAAAATACTATTTCAGATTGAATGGTACTGCTAAGAAAAGGAAGCCCTCTCAATTGATAGGATGCAACCACCTGTAGACCGGTTTCGAACTTATTTGTTCTCGTCAGTACAGGGTACATGCACACCTACCCTGTGCTGACGAGACACACAGGGTAGGTGTGCATGTACCCTGTACTGACGAGAACAAATAAGTTCGAAACCGGTCTACAGTTGGTTGCATCCTATCAATGGAGAGGGTTTCCTTTTCTTGGCAGTACCATTCAATCTGAAATAGTATTTTAGTACATGCACACCTACCCTGTACTGACGAGAACAAATAAGTTCGAAACCGGTCTACAGATGGTTGCATCCTATCAATGGAGATGGCTTCCTTTTCTTGGTAGTACCATTCAATCGGAAATAGTATTTTAAAGTGCTACTGTGTAGACAAAAATACGCCCTTATTGTATAAGGATCATCGGGTGGTCTGGGAAATAATAATTTTCCATATTGGTATTTGATATTAATACCACCTGACAAGCATAGACTTTTCATTTCTTAAATAGATTGTAACAGAATGATTTAAATCGAGATTGTGTAGATTAAATTTGACAGAACCACGTCAGGAGCAAATGAACGTGATTAACATTATGAAGGTCGTAGATATAAAAAGCGTCTTTATTTATCGATAATACAGTCACTGCTTACAAAACATGCAAGGAAAATGTTTCTTTACTCTTGGAATGGATCCACGTGTCATCTAGAATAATAATTTGACGTTTACGATTACTAAGGCGATTTTCAAAATATTCTCGTAGGAACCAAACCAAATGTTTGTCCTGTGTATAGCATGTCAGTGCCACATCTGAATCTCTTGTAATATTGAATTTTATTCCACAAAAGAAAATAGTTTGCTTCCTAAACCCCATCCTTACTTTGAAAAAAGGTGTATTATTATTATTCTATAAAAGCAATTATGAATATACCTATGGTAGTTAGCACTAGTCATATGTTCCACCCGCAAATTTTATGTTTTCTTTCTGGAAAACGTTTAAGCCATCTCAGATCATAGTTATTTATATAGTATCGTCCCTATTTTTTTTTTATTATTAGAACGCCCGATCACATCCCACGCCTCTGCCCTGTTCACACTGCTTCGGAAATATCGTGAAAATTACGAGAACATATAACAACCTTTCAAACAAAGCATTTGCGGATCCATGTTGATAGGAACTATTTGTCATCAGCGAGCGACATGGCACGATTTTTGAAACACCCGTTTCGGGATGTAAAAAAAATTGTATTATCGTTGTTGCATATGCTATCATATGGATCTTCTTCATTTTACCGTTACCTATAGGGTATATGTATAAATAAAGACAAATAATACACCTTTAATTAATTTTAAATAGACATCTATATTTTAAATTCTTCCTATACAAGTAAAACAAAAGTTAAAATTCTAAAATGGATGACAAAGAAAATGAAAAAAAAACTATATAAAAAATAACGCCAATGAATGACCAGTACCGCAATGACGAGATGGGGTGTTCAGCCTGATAAATAAATACTTTCATTTAGATTAAACAAAAATTTTTGATGAAATAACGAGCGGTATTCAGATTCAAAAACAAACTAAAATCTGAAATGTCAAAATAGCACTTCCAGAGTTCCTCGTGGCCGTTAATGCTGATAATATTCGTTATTTTACTTTTATAAGATTAACTTTCTATTTTTGGAGTACATTCGTATCTTCCAAATTAGCTAATATTTTTTTAGTTTAGATTTTCCGTGAAATAAAAATAATATGGTGGTTATTCGCGCAGCAAAATTTTCTCTAAACAAAAGTATCATTTACCAAACTATAAACAACGTGTCCAGGATAAGGGGGGCCAGTGCAGGGATCTCGGAAACCGTAAGAGATTCGAAGTCGGTTAAATGGAGGTAAAGTTGCGCATTTAAGTGCCTAATAATATGCCGTTTAGAAAGTTTTAAAATTCCGAGTAGTTCCGGAGATATCCGGAAAAAAACAAAATTATGAAAAATCGTTTTATTGTTTTCCTGTTTTATTTTTGAGATCGAATCTAACGCGCTCTATCTAACAGCGTTAATTGTTTTGTATTCCGACGAGTCGTCTTCGAAGGGCCATTAGTAACTTTTTTTTAAATACGGTCCTGTTTTTCTGATATTGGAATTTGAGAGCTTTTTTTCTTCCGAATGCAACGATGTATGACACATTGTGGTTTAATGACGTTTCGAGGGTTTTTTGAACCCAATTTGTGGTTTATTATTAAATTATTTGTTATTTATTGAACTAGTCCAACATAAGTAAAAAATTTAGAGATATTATTTATAAAATTAGGAGAAATACAGGACCGTATCCGAAAATTTCCTGATGTTGTTCAAAAAAACCCCGAAACGCCATTAAACCACAATGTGTCATACATCGTTGCATTCGGAAGAAAAAAGCTCTCAAATTCCAATATGAGGAAAATAAGACCGTATTTAAGAAAATAAAGTTGATAGTGGCCCTTCGAAGACGACTCGTCGGATTACAAAACAATTAACGCCGTTAGATAGAGCGGAAAAAGTGGCAATGCAAAGGTGCAATTTACTTTACAATTCGATCTCAAAAACCCCAGGAAAACAATAAAACGATTTTTCAGAATCTCTGTTTCTTCCGGATATCTCCGGAAATACTCGGAATTTTAAAACTTTCTCAACGGCACATTATTAGGCACGTAAATGCGCAACTTTACCTCCATTTAACCGACTTCGCAACTCTTGCGGTTTCCGAGATCCCTGTACTGGCCCTCCTTATCTTAGACACATTGTAGAGTGTACCGCTGTATGTAGAATAGGTGCAAGAACCCAGAAGAAAAAAACAAATTTTGTTTCCTTATATTATTGTAATAATATGTATAATGTATGTTTACGTATCGATAATATAGTCAAAAGTAAGTAAATAATAGATTTTCATTCAAAAACAGCGATCCACCCTGTATAAATGTATTAAACTAATTATTTTTATAAAAAATATTAAAAATGAAACAACAAAAGACAACAGAAGGGCACGCCTGTAGGCACCTAACGCTAAACATATTTACAGTGTGATTAAAAAAAAAACAAAATGGCGTCCCTCGATAATTTATTTATATTATTATATTACACTATATTCAATCTACCTAACTAAACTCAAAGCCTTTCGTTGTTTATAACCTATGTTAAAGAGGTGCTGCGACGTACGCCACTGTTTTAAAACAAAATTGTTGGTGCAGGTGGAGTCCCACAGGGCCGCGAATTGGACATATACATTTTTTACGAAGATGTTGAGAAAATGGTGGTGTAAAAAATCACTGGGTTTATAAATGCATATAAATTCACCATTTGTACTTTCTTACATATGATTTGTGAAGGTAAAAGTAATAATAGGCCCTTGCTCGTGCCGACGACATCGTAGACAGCTACCTATCAATTAAAAATTAATTTAAATTCACTATAATCTCGTTCCGTCTAACACAATATTACGGTTTCCGGTTTACGTATTACGCAGCATCTCCCTATGCCAACCCTTACCATAAAAACAAATAATATTACAATTAGTTAACTTCCCTGCACATTTTTGGTCGTCGTTAATGTAAAACGAAGGCCCTTAAAAATTCCATAAGACTATCGGCAACACTGTCACCTAATTTAGTTAAATTTAGCTACTGTACGGTTGGCAACATCGATTTAGCAACGCTTGGGTAATTTCTAGTCCGAAAATTCATTTCAGATTTTAATGACATGTGTCAAAGTTAATATGACATATAGAAACGTCATAGCGTCAAGCGTTATTTTACAATAGACTTACTATCGCCCATTAAAGACTAGAAAAATGAACTTTTTATATGACGTGTTATCTCATATAAAAAAAAGCACATTACAAAAGTACTGGTAGTAATATCGGGCTGTTAATACCCAATACATAACCTTACTTTTTCGCGAGCTGAAAAATTGACTTTGCGCGCACGCGTCGTTGCTAAATACAACGATGTCCCTCGATCTCCTGCCAATAATTGAACACCGCATTCATTGAACCCTAACTAGTGAACTTAAGTATTAAAAATGGCACCAGGGTAATAAAAATTGAACGTTCTCTTTCGGTTCGACATTATAAAAAGTGAAACTAGCATCGGCTCTATACAGGGTGTTCGCTAATTAATGGGACATGGAAAAACCACAGACTCCTTACGTAAAAATATTAGTATTTAATTATACTTACCTATATTCGAAAGTTGATATTAACTGAGATACAGGGTGTTAAAGTTAAAACTTCATTTTTGTTTTTCTCTAATAACCTTGACAGAAACCAACGGTTTTTTACAAAAGTTGGCAATTATGGTTCTTTTAGGACGAGAAACTGATTTTTTGGTGAAATTTTAATGTACAATGTAGGGGGCGCTATCTGCGGCATTTTTTGCACATTTATGACCTTTTTGTGCCTCGGTGTATTTAAGTTTTTAATGAAAATAATACTTTTCTCATATTTATTAAAAAAGGTATAATAATTTCAAGTCGCCCAGAGTTACCGTTTCGGAGATATTTGCATTTAAATTGTTTAGTGGCTTAGCTCAGGCAAGCAAATGATATTTTGTTACTTCTTACCAATTAACTTTTACATCATAATTAATGTTCTAGTAATGGTAATTGGGAATAATAAATACAACAATTGGATTGTTCTTTAACTTACTTTAATTAAAATAACTTTGACCCTAGAAAATATCGTGTCGGAAGAAACCAACAGCAATGAAAACACAAACTTACGATAAACTCAAAAATGGAACATTTTCTGTTCCATAGCAACTGCATCTCTAAATTTCATTTGTTTTCTCATAGGTCACTTTGAGAAAAAAATTTTGTTTGCAAGGTAATAGTAACTGGGCTGGATGCACTGAACAATTTAAATGCAAATATCTCCGAAACGGTAACTCTGGGCGACCTGAAATTAGTATACCTTTTTTACGTAATAAATATGAGAAGTATTATTTTCATTAAAAACTTAAATACACTGAGGCACACTGAAACACACAGTTTCTCGTCCTAACAAAACCATAATTGCCAAATTTTGTAAAATACCGTTGGTTTCTCTCAAAGTTATTAGAGAAAAACAAAAATGAAATTTTAACTTTAACGCCCTGTATCTCAGTTAATATCAACTTTCGGATATAGCTAGGTATCATTAAATTCTAATATTTTTACGTAAGGAGTCCCATTAATTAGCGGACACCCTGTATAACTTGGCCTGGACAACTGAACGAAAAAGAGTTCGAAATTCAGAGCAAATCTTTTTTTTGTAGCGACAAAATACATTAATGAGAGTAGAAAAACAAAATTATTTTGGAAATGTTATGTAACTGGTAGGTTTTGTTATCAGTTTAAAAATTTAGTCGGTATAGGTTTGTTTACTTTCTATTTGTTGTTTTTACCGATTTGTCTTGTCATATTTTGGTTAAAGTTAATTTATATTATTCTTTAACTCCATCTCACCAAGCTCTAAACAATGAGGCAATGAGCAGGAATAAGAATACTTGAACGTTAACTTAAGCAGTCAATTCTCAATTCTGATAATTGAACTACATAATAGAGATGTCTAGCTTGCATGGGTGTGTTGGTATTTTCGGTAAAAATCCTGTCAGAAGTATCTCAAAAATAATTTTGTTAATTTACAATTGTAAAAATGTAACACCTCAATTTTATTAGGTACTTATTAGTATATAACCATAAATCACATGGTCTATTATCATGTTTTTAAAAAGTGTTACATTAATGTTGGCAAGTATAGTATATGTATACATTTGTACCCGGAAAATGACAATTGATCAAACGTATTTTAATAAAAATAAAACAAAGGTCAACATGTATATTTTCAACAAATTGTCGATAAAATCCTCAATAACGAAAAATATATAGCAAATTATATAAATATATGTATAAGTATAGACTCTATTGATTTTAAGCTTGTATATATTATGTACAAATATGTATGTATACAAATGATGAGCATAAACCACGAGATCATATAATATATATAACAACATTTGGTCACAAATTCCCACATTGTACAGAGAGGTACTTACAATTAGGTGACCAGTGCTGGGCGGTAGCTTCTTAAATTATATTATTCATTTATTATAGTATTTACCTCAAACATATGTCGTTATAAAAGCTACAGTCCTCGACAATAAATTCCGGGCGAAGATAATGTCAGCTTTATAGTCTTTAGTAACTTATAAAATTGTTTTCCAATCTTGGTAAAATTTTTAGCAAACACACTCGTGTCCCGGAATGTTAGCCTGAATTTTAGTTTTCAAAAAATGCGGTAATCTTGATCAGTATACAGGCAGAAACAAAAGTCATTTTTCCACCGTTAATTTCTTACCACACTGTGGAAAAATTGAGCGGCACAATTTAGCTTCATTATGTTTTGTTATGAAGCGTGACCTATTCTTAACACAATGTTTTGTGGTTCACGTCATTATCTGCTTTTTAAAAGAAGATACAAATTTTTAAAGGAAATATTGCAGTTTTTCAATTAGTTCACAATTCGGATCATTATATTATTTTATGGAGTAGCATCAACCAATAAAACAAAGATTAATAGCCCGTATGGCATTGAGAGCATGTCATATCACATGGTGGCAATATACTCTTATTAATTTTTGGATTCTTATTTATGCTACTCAAATAATGTAATGTTCTGAATTGTGAATAAAAAATTGAAAAATTGCAATACTTTCTTTAAAACGTTGTAACTTCTTTTAAAAAGTAGATTGTTTTTGCCTGTATAATGATCAAGAATCAGTATTTTTTGAAAATTAAAATTCAGGCTAACATTCCGAGATACAATCCTACACTTTGCTAAAAATTTCGCCAAGATCGGAAAACAATTTAAGAAGTTACCGGACTAAATCTGACTAACATCATCTTCGGAATTTATTATCGGGGACTGTATTATATAATATGCCTTTTCCTAAAAACCAATAAAACTCAATAGTTTTACGGATATACAGGGTGTCCCAGAATATGTGGGCAATCTCCCGGCTTCAGATAGAACACTTAAAAATAACAGGAGAAATTCATATAGATACGGGTCCATAACGGACGTCTCTTGAAAAGTTGATTTTTAAATAATTTTTTAAGTACTAGGTATAATTTAATAATTTTTTAGTATAATGTTTACTAGATGAGTCTCCTTGAAAGTCGCCCTTTTTAATACATTTGGCTTATTTAGTTTGACAGGGACGGACTAGACGTAACACAAAAATGCTTGTTTTTGCACCCTGTATGATGAAGGAACGGCAATAATATTTTTTTTGGATACTCTAAACCTTAAGCTGAAAAAAGGTACTCTTGATCAATATCGATACAATGAATTATTTTCGAAAAAAATATATTTTTGTTCAATATGGTTTCTTGCATTGGTTGTTGTTTTATGTTCATAAAATTCCCTCATTGTTGCTATGGTATACGCGTAGGAAGCAAAATTTATATGAACTTCTCCTGTTATTTTTAAGTGTTCTATCTGAACCCGGGAGATTGCCCACATATTCTGGGACACGCTGTATATTTCAAAAATAACGTACAGCTTGAAGTTTGAAAGGCTGCCACACCTTGCGAAGTTTTCTTTATGTAACATTAAGTATTTAAATAATAAAAATTTTAATAAAGTATACAAGGAACTCTCTGTTTCAATATGGTTTTTGTGTTTACACAGATTAAACCGTTTTTTTTTGCACAACAAATTATTATAAACATCGCAGCCTATTTCCTAGACAGTTACCTATAACTTGGTTTCTTTTGGGCGGTGACACAGTAGCGTTTAAAATTCTTAAAATTCTCTTCTGAAACAAAAAAAAATATATATTAGAAATAAGTACGTCAGGTGAGTCAGTTTTTTTTGAAATTTTAGTAACAACAAAACGCCTACTAAAAATTAAAAAAAAGAATTAGTTTTTCATTTCCCCCTAATAGAAACTACGCCTTGTTCCTTCGTCTCTTCCCCAAATTAGCAGGAACAAGAGGAACTGTGAACATCAAGAGTTAGGTATTTAGTTAATTATACCGAATCCTTAGTAGTTAAAAGCGAGCGAATAAATCCAAACTTTTGGACATGGGTATAGCACTTAAACTGTCCTATAGATTTTCATAGAGCAAGAGGAAACGTATTTTTGCGAAAACGACGACGATTTTGGGCTGCTTTCTTAACAGTAGCGTATACTAGCGGCATAGAATTGATAGAATTAATTTAAAACATCAAATCGTTTCATAATAAAAAATTCTACATCAAAGGGTCTGATTGTGTCAAAAGATATTACTATATAAAGTTGTATAACAGCATTTAGTTATACGGCAAAAAGTTTACAAAAATAGTTTGCTGTATAATGTGAGCTCTATTGATCAGTGGCGGCTCGTGACCTATGATAGAGGGGTTCACAGATATGGTTCTAAAATTTTATTGTTGTGTAACAACCAAACAATTAGTTTCTAGGCGTTTTAAATGTAGAAAGAAACAAAGTAATAAGAAAATGCGTTAGGTAAAACATATTTTTATTTATTTTTTAATTTTACACAAGGAAATACAACTTTTGGAATATAAGAAAGGTTCTCTTAGTGTGTATAGCTGTCGGATCTTAACGTCGTCGCATGCAACCCTCGTAACAATATTTATACAGTCCACTACTAATACTACTAGAGCCATCTACGAGCTATCAAGAAAACCGAATGATGTCTAATACCACTACGCCATCTACGGCTACGTCATTAGGCGCAACCAAGACGAGAACAATAGTTAACTGTTTTATGACGAGAACGAATCGAGCCACGATACTGACAAGTTGGCATTCTTCATATTTTCAGTGTTTTTTACTTTAAATCCTTGAATGAAAAATACGATAACTACTATTCAATGAATATAAATTAATATTTTTTATTCGTTTTGGTTGGGGGGGGGGGGGGGGGGGGTGCACGTGCGCATGTGCTCCTGTGGAAGAACCGCCACTGCTATTGATGTTCATGTTCTATAAGTTTCATAATTAAGTAAGAACAGACCAAAAATGCATCACCGGAGATCTTTATACAACAAATTCGGAAATAGAGATCCTTTATAGAACTGTTATAAATCGTTAATACCTCCACCTCCTAACATCTATTAATTATATTTTATAAGAGGAAATTTAATATAAAAAAAGATTCTTTAATAATTTATTGAGAACCTATAAAAGTGAGGGTAATATTGAGCTATTGTATAGGAATCGATTAAGATAATATGCCTCGTCAAGCTTTCAACGAGATGGGAACAGGAACTTATGTGAAGCATTTGCAAATCATTCTCGGGAAGGGAGAGATGGGGGGGGTTAAAGAGCAGGAAACAGTGGCGGGGGGGGGGGGGGGGGGGGCATAATGCCTGATTTGATTATTGTAGGTTTTTAGTAGGCATGTATTACAGATTGGATATATCTGGATAGGTACTCACGTGCAATGAAAACAGCCGTTACAAAATTCTGATAAAGTTTTAGTTTTTTAATAACTTTTTCATTTTTAGTCCGATATTAGTTTTTTTTTAGAGAACTGTATAGGTACAACTATCAGTTTTTAGTTGTCAATTGTAAGTAACATTGGTTATTTGACATATACGAGGATATACAAGGATAATTGAAATGTTGTTGGTGTTTTGAAATAATTTTGATTATCCTTGTATAATATGTCGAATCAACAATGTTACTTAAAATTTGTACAATACATGTTAAAACTGATGGTTACACGTACATTTGTCTAAAAAAAATTAACAATATCGGACTAGAAATAAAAAAGACTTTATCCAAATTTTGTAATTACCGTTTTTTTGCACGCGAGTGTATAATTTGAGATGAATCGGCGTTTTCGATGTTGCTGGACTTGTTAAGGCCGTATTACAGTCGGGAATTTTTATGGCGCCAGCAATGGCAATTATAATTCAAGGATTCAGGCGCAGTACACCGTTCTCCGTACTACAGTCAGAAATTCTACTCTTCTGACAATTAAAATGCCACGGATTCATGCGCAGTACATTGTTCCCGATCAGCTGTCTCTCATTACCAGAAATGGGGCAGGCGCCATTTTAATTGCCCTTGCCGGCGCAATTGGGTAGACATGGATTATTCTGTTATTTTTAACTGTTTATTATTTGACCGAACCAGGTAGGAACAGGTAATGGCCATTTAAACCCACTGGTACTTAAATTAGCAGTTTACATTCTTTATTAAACTTATGGACTGCTAATTCAGCAACTTTTTGCACCTCCTATTTGTAAATAGCAGTAGCTGCTTTAACTGGTAATCAAAACGAACAGGTTTGCACATCTCTAATTCTGGGGATATTTTAGGGATTTCGACAGTACCCACTGCTGTTCTGACCGTTGACAATGCTCCAGCTGATCGAAAACGGTTTACTGCGCATGAATACGTGCCATTATAATTGCCGGCGCAAGAGAAAAAATTGCCGAGTCTAATACGGCCTTTACAGTCGGCAATTCTACTCTTCTGGCAATTAAACTTGCACGGATTCATGCGCAGTACACCGTTCGCGATCAGCTGTCTCGCATTGCCGGAAATGGGACAAGCGCCATTTTAATTGCCATTGCCGCTGCAAGTCTGGAGATGGATTATTCTGTTATTTTTAACTGTTTGTTAGTTGGTTGAAGCAGCTATGAACAGCTAATGGCTATTTAAACTAACTGGTACTGAAATTAGCAGTTCACATTATTCATTAATCAAGAACAGGTTTGTTCATTTCTAGTTCTGGGGGGTATTTTAGGGATTTCGACAGTACCAACTGCTGTTCTGACTGTTGGCATTGCGTCAGCTGCTCGACTACGGTTTAGTGCGCATGAATACGTGCAATTATAATTGCCATTGCAGGCCCAAGAGAAGAATTGCCGACTCTAATACGGCTTTTAAGGTCTGTTGATTAAAAATTAATAGGTCGAAATATTTTTCTTCTTATAATTTCCCATCTATGTATGTATTTCGTAAATCTGACAATAGTGACCAGGAAATTAAATTGTGACAAAAATTCGTCATTTGATTGGCGCATTCAGGAGTTATATTTAAAATAAAACTGTCAAATTTCAGCAAGTTTGTAAATAAATGGCCGGCATCTTTCGGAGGTGCTGTGGCATGAAAGCGCGGGGGCCCGGAGCCCGATACAATTTTTAGCGAGATTAAGAGTGGATTTGGAACGGCGGCACAGTTTCAATACCACCGTGGCGCGGGCATTTCTTGACGACGAAAACGGGCAAACGCCTTTGTTGCTGGACAAGAGCCACAATCAATCAGTCAGGACGGAATTAAGGGAAATTTGGTTAATACAATATTAACTAGCAGCAACAACAATTTTATAATAGCTCACAAAGTGCAAATTAGTTGTATAAAGGCAGTGGCGGCTCGTGACCTATGATAGAGAGTGAAATTATTTTTAAAATTTTATTTTTGTGTAACGACCAAACAATTACTTTCTAGGCGTTTTAAATGTAGAAAGAAAAAAAGGAATAAGAAAATACGTTAGGTGAAACATATTTCTATTTATTTTTAAATTTTACACAAGGAAATACAACTTTTGGAAAATAAGAAAGGTTTTCTTAGTGTGTATAGCTGTCGGATCTTAACGTCGTCGCATGCAACCCTCGTAACAATATTTATATAGTCCACTACTAATACTACTAAAGCCATCTACGAGCTATCAAGAAAACCGAATGATGTCCAATACTACTACCGCCATCTACGAGTTATCAAGAAAACCGATTGATGTCTAATACCACTACGCCATCTACGGGCTACGTCATTAGGCGCAACCAAGACGAGAACAATAGTTAACTGTTTTATGACGTGGACGAATCGAGCCACGAGACTGACAAGTTGGTATTCTTCATATTTTCAGTGTTTTTTAGTTTAAATCCTTAAATAAAATGGTTTAAAATCATATCGAGTATCATTTATCGAAATACACAACATTTATCGACCCTACACAATAGTGCTTGAACGTAAAGTCCATTATTCGGTTCTTAATTGTAGAAAATTGATCAATAACAGCCTCATTAAGTTTGGAATACCCTCTTTAAATTTTTTTTCATATATTTCATTTTTAAACTTCATAATCATAATAAAGTCTATAGATTTACCCTTTGTGGTCTGCATTAAATTAATTTCGGGTTTAGGCGTTCCCGCATTCTTCACTTCAATTTTTTGCTCCAAACTCAAAGAGCTAAAGTTATTTCTTAAATAGTTCACAGTGAACTATTCATTTTAACTTAATAAATATATAATATTAAAACATACACGCTCGAATTTCTAACTAGATGCACGAACAGACAACAGCGCGGTGCACACAAAAACCGTGCGCCTCTTCCATGTTAAATCGCCAGAGCCCCGCCACCTGTAACTACAGAGAAACTCCACTATTTAATCGCACGTGCGAGCAAGTCTCGTCATAACCGTCATTTACCTCGACCGAGGCACGGTTGCCGGATCTATACAGTTTGGTTTGACGGGATGATAAAATATTAGGGAGGGTGGGATGTTTTTTAGTTTGACGGTACGATAAAATATTAGGGACAGTCGGACTTTATACGATAAATAATATTCAATGAATATAAATTAATATTTTTTATTCGTTTTGTTTTGGGGGTGCACGTGCGCATGTGCTCCTGTGGAAGAACCGCCACTGTATAAAGGTATCCTCTCGTGATACATAAAATGTCACGCTGTAAGAATCTTTTTACCACCAAATTCTAAAACTGCTTGGGTTTGTTCGGAGAACAATTGAACTGAGGTTTGTTCGCAGAGCGGTCAGAAACAGTTACGAACTGTCCGAGACATGCGCAAGTGTTCACAGAAGCAAAATCCGTGACCGGCGACCAAAAATCGGGTTTCGTACAGTAAAATGTACCGATTACCAACCAATTTGCAACGGTCAGAATAACCCGAGCACTGGTACGGAATTGTGGGTTTGAATTCTGCGTATTTGGTCGATCGGTTTGATTCCTTTTAGTTTTCAAGTTTTGTAAGTATATGTAAATGTCTGACAAAAAGCCCGCGTCACCTCCCTAATGAAGACGACCCCGGACCTGGCTCGCTGCCACGCAGCTTTCACTTGTTCTCCTGCAACCCCGGCTGACGCCATCGAGACGCCATTGCCGACGGCGACGTCGTCAGCGTCGGTTGCCGGGGGGGCGTCTTTTCGGGCGCTCGCTTCCCTACATCACGAGTGTTTTTATAATTCCGATTTTTACAATGCCGATGGCATAGGGCCCTATTCCGTACAAGTAGATAATAAAATTATTTACGTCAATAAATAATATATTTGTAAATTATGTCAAACTGAACTATATCTAAATTTTAACGTTTCTCCGTTACTGACATCGTCAAATTTATTTTTCAAACAAAGAATAACTAATTTGCGACAAATAGTAGCGACAATGCCGTTGCCACGTAAGATTGTGGCTTGGGGCTCTTAAGCCCCTTTCATATATACAATTTTAAAAATGTAACATGCATTATATCCGTCACGGTAATATTCTTTGTATTTTTATCCCGGAATGTAGGGCACCTTGCGAATATAAATTTGAAGGAAAAAGGACCATTTTCAAACAATGGGAAAAAAGAAGACATATTTTTTATAATGTTGTTCTTGCTATTGTATGCAATTCCACAAGCTTAGCTGCTTAATTTATTAATTTGCTGGGCGTCAATCTTGGAGGAAATATGTCTTGGCATAACCACGTTGTGGCAATAGCCAAGGCGGCTTCGCAGAAACTTGTAAAATTTATATCTCCACCACTTCTAGAAAGCCCAGGTTCGGCCATCACTAGAGTACTGCTCTCATGTCTGGAGCTCTGCACCCAAACATACTCTTCGGCTACTGGATTCCATCGAAAGGAGGGCCATTCGTCTGATTGCAGACCACGCAGAGCTGCGATCCTATGGTATGTTCAGTCGATTCTGGTTGTCTAACTTTCTTAAGGACCGCTCTCTGCAAGTGGCCATTGACGGATTTCTCTCAGACAAATTCACCATCAATGCCGGTGTTCCTCAAGGGTCCATATTGTCTCCCACTCTCTTCTTACTCTACATTAATGATCTTTTATCACTATCTATCTCATCTTTCTCTTTGAATCCACAAACATCGGCTGCCGACGCGCATCTTCGCAGACAGCATGAAGTATCACGCCTCAACAAAGACCCGGAAGAAATTGTGGTTTCGGGTGACAGTAACCAAGTCAAATTTAACGCTAAACAAACCCAGGCATTAGTTTTCTCTAAAAAGGTTAACATTACAAAACCGAATATAGTCATGGACGGACACGCAATCCCACTGGCTTCATCTATTAATTTGCTGGGCCTCAATCTGGGAGGAAATATGTCTTGGCATAACCACGTTGTGGCAATCGCCAAGATAGCTTCTCAGAAACTTGGTGTACTCTTCCGAACCAGAAAGATCTATACACCTCAACAACTTTTGACACTATATAAAGCCCAGATTCGACCATCACTAAAGTACTGCTCTCATGTCTGGAGCTCTGCATCCAAACATACTCTTCGGCTACTGGATTCCATCGAAAGGAGGGCCATTCGTCTGATTGGAGACCACGAACAGACGAAGAACCTCGACAGCCTGGAACATGCAAGATATGTTGGTCATTTCACTCTCCTTTACGGATATTTCCAAGGCAAATGTTCGATTGACCTTGCTCGCTAAATTCCACCTAGAGCGACGACTGCTGCCTCTCATACGTATGTGGTTTAGTTTAGTACTCCTCGAGGTTCTTTGGTTAATAATTTCTTCATCTGGAGGACGTCATCTTTGTGGAACGACCTTCCCGAGGTCGTATTTCCCAACGAATACAACCTCCGACCATTCAAAACCAACGAGAATCGCTTTATTTGCACGCACACCACTCCCAGAGTGCCTTAAAAAGGAGTTTATTTACAACCATGCATGTAATAATGACATTTCATCAATCTTTGAAAGGTGGAAAGAAAGTAAATAATTTTTTGTAATTTAAAAAAAAATCGATATCTCAAAATAATATACAAACACACTTTTTTAAAAATGCTAATAGCTTTGCGTGTTTAGATATGTTTACTTTTTCCCTAATTGATAGAGCGGCATGGAATATTGTGACCAAATCGTTGATATCTTCTTTGTCTTGGCATTTTCACTGAAATAAGCTAGTAACGCCGACTCGGAACCAGGATTTTGAACGTTGTTTCCCATACACCGTTCTTTGAAACAGTTATACGCCTTGTCATATCTCGGGCGGCTTTTAGTTGGCAGAAGATCTTCTTCTACTATCTTTGCTGCTTCTCGAGTTTCTGGAGGAGTAGCAGCAAAACCAAATTCCTCATCTGACTGAGCATTTTTCTGTTGTTAAAATAATATATTGTTTAGTGACATGGAAACCATATTCAAAAAATGATATTTGCCATCTTGATGTGTATTATTACCTACGTTATTTTACCACCTGCGGTTATTGGAAATTTCTGTCTAATCTTTCAACGGAAAAGTCAAAATGACATTTATCTTTTATTAATAATTTTAATTCAAAATAATAAGAAGTGGATGTTAGATGTGGTTGTAAATAAAATAGTATACAAACCTCGGTGAAAAGTTTCATTACTGTCTCGAGATTTAGTTATACCGACTCTCTCGACAGGAATGGAACACTTTCCACCTCGGTACGTAATTTACTATTTCCTATAGAAAAATAGTTATTTACATTACAGGCTGCGAAAGTTTACTTTTTGGTGCGAGGTGTGTTTAAATAGGCGAGGCGAAGCGTAGCGAAGCCGAGGCTATTTAAAAAACTCCGAGCACCTGAAAGGGCATTTGCAACGTGTAATGTATTAAACTTTCTCTACTACTGTTCTTTGATCAATTATATTATTAAGTAATGAACTTTGATTTTATTCAAATTATAATAAAATACACCTGTAAAATAATCCATGACAACTAGTTATTTGAGTACTGTCAAAGTCTGTCAGTTCGAATTTTTTAATTTCGATTGTCGAAAATGTTGTTTCAAGACCAAAACGAAGCTATACAGAAGGCGGCCGAGTTGGCATGTGCCTCACTCTTACCCGTAAAGTCGAAAGATAGGTACTGTCAAACGTACAACCTGTTTCTAGAATGGTTCGTGGAGAAAAAAAAAATTGTTTTTTTGTCCTTGCACCGAAAGTATTACTTTCGTAGCTAGCAACCTACTTTCGTAGCTAGCAACGGATAATATTCAGGTAACTGTAACATTTACTTTCGTGTTGCTACGGCCCGAAAGTTGATTTATTTATACAGTAGTAGAAAAAAAATAGTCCTGGTAGGCTTCAATATAGGCACAATATCGTCTTTATCCACTCTCCAACCAAGAGGCAATAGGCCCGATGATTGATAATTTTAACACCTATACTTCGCACTCAAACAACAAATAACCTGATATATTCCGATCAGTGAATTACGATTTTGGTACAAAAAACATGCATTTCTCAAATGTCCCCCGACAGAACCAATTTAACCTGATCCGGTATATCTCGTTTGGGATTGTAAACGCACCTACATGTTCTTTCCCAACTAAGGTGAAGATCGAATACGGAGCGCCGCGGAAACTGCAATCAATTAGGCAACTGGAGATGGCCAGGGCCCGGTATAAATTTCCACAGGATATCGTTAGAATCCGAAACCGTTTGTCAAAGACGACTTGATTGTTAGCATTTCGGAATTCTCTTGGGGGCTCTACTTTATTTACGGTCATTTTCTTTTTGGATTTTTCTCACACAGAAAAGAAATATATTTTAGATTTCCGATGTGCTCGTATTTATTTGAATTAACAGCGTACGGGTTTAAATTAAATTAATTTAAAGTGATAATTCAGTTTGATTATACAGGTTGTTCGGGATAAGACTGCACTCTATCCACGGGGATCTTAACCATAGGACACACATCTCACACACACATCAGAATCAACTGTTCTTCCTTAATAAAAACTCTGGACTAAACTTCTAAAACTTACAAAAACAACCCCCGGTGTTTTATCAACACATTCTTCTTAGTCATAAAACTTTCAAGTGATTAATCGCTCGAGCGATTCACTCGATTATTAAAATCGCTCGAGTATCAAGTACTCGATTATTAAAATCATCGGTTTTCCCAACACTAATCACCATGTTTCAACTAGTAAACATCTCAAGTCGTCTTCAGATGAATATAAGTTCGTTCCAACCACCCTAAAAATCGTACAATGTACGGTCACGCACATGCGTAGTAGTCGAAAGGCGTTCCAACCGACACAAAACGGTGTAGCTGGCGATCCCTTTGGTGTTCCAACCAAATTGTGATCGTTCGCAAACCAGTTCCTGAACGGTAAAAACGATACATGGCCAAGACCAGGAACCGCTTGTACTGACTTGCGCCCTAAGAATTGTATTCCTGGCATTCATGCAGTTCTTTTAGCCTTGATTTGTAGGAGTTGTTGCTTAATATTTTGATTATTTAATTTATTCTTATTAAATTTGTATAATCCGGTTCCCAAACCTACAAGATATTCTTAACATTAAACGTTATTCTCTTTCATGATTATTAAATACAACAAAACGGAACGAAAAAAGATAATACTCAAGCTTAGACGAAGAAATCAAAACAACAAAAGTAGGGTTGTGATTTATGAATGTTATGATAATTAATTAATTACTAAACTTCTTTCCTAGAATCAGACAGGCGATCAGCTGAGATTTTTACACAGATTGGTCACAAAAACGTACCAACCTTGCCTCCCTTGTGCATCGGCAACAAACAGTGCAAAAAATCGATTCCAACAGTTTCGTGACGGTTCTAGAACGATAAAAAAATAGGGTGTTGGAACAAACCTTACAGTATTCACCTGAGGACGACTGGAGATGGTTACTAGTTGAAACGTTGTGATATAAATAAATTAAGACAATGGGGTTCCAAAATACGTCTATCACGAACAATAAATACGTCTAGTAAATCATACGTGTGATATATCGTTGAATTCAGAATATAAAGTAGATTTAATAGAATATTAATACTATTTAAGAACAAAGTTGATGATGGATACGAAGAAACGAAACATCGGATGGAAAATTTAATGAAATTATCTTATAGAGGAGAAAAGTGGTAATGAGATTGTAATAGTAGGTATATTACGTACAGAGGTGGAAAGTATTTCATTCCTGTCGAGAGAGTCGGTAGTTAACTTTTCACCAAGGTTTGTATATACTATTTTATTTACAACCACATCTAACATCCACTTCTTATTATTTTGAATTAAAATTATTAATGAAAGATAAATGTAATTTTAACTTTTCCATTGAAAAATTAGACAGAAATTTCAAATAACCGCAGGTGGTAAAATAACGTAGGTAATAATACACATCAAGATGGCAAATACCATTTTTTGAATATGGTTTCCATGTCACTAAACAATATATTATTTTAACAACAGAAAAATGCCAAATCAGATGAGGAATTTGATTTTGCTGCTAGTCCAACAGAAATTCGAGAAGCAGCAAAAATAGTAGAAGAAGATCTTCTGCCAACTAAAAGCCGCCCGAGATATGACAAGGCATATAACTGGTTCAAAGAATGGTGTACGGGAAACAACGTTCAAAATCCTGATTCTGAGTCGGCGCTACTATTTCAGTGAAAATGCCAAGACAAAGAAGATATCAACGATTTGGTCACAATATTCAATGCCGCTCTATCAATTAGGGAAAAAGTAGACATATCTAAACACGCAAAGCTATTAGCATTTTTAAACAAGTGTGTTCGTATATTATTTTGAGATATCGATTTTTAAAAAAATTACAAAAAAATTATTTACTTTCCACCCGGATGGAAAGTAAAAGTAAAAAAGTCAACTTTCCACCTTTCAAAGATAGATGAAATGTCATTATTACATGCATGGTTGTAAATAAACTACATTGTCTCATATCTCTCTAACAGAATCAGGAAATAAAAAGAACGTCGGTTTTGCCCAAATATTTTAAATGCGCAACTCTCGTCTAATTTGATCATTTCCGTATATCGTATGGTATCTGGGACACCCTGTATACTTCCTGAAAGCAAACGGCCAAATAGAACTAACTAACTAACTAAATTCAAATTTTATTCGCCAAGAACACAAAAAATTGTCAAAAGTTTCGACCTCCAGCTGCCGCAATGTACAATTTCAACTAAATAAAAACTTCCTCCCCCTCCCCCCACAAAAAAAAAACTTCTAAACGGTCTTTATTAAATTTATCGCGGCATTTCTCGCAACTTAACATGGGGGGCGCCACTTTTGAATTTCAGATTTAATTTTCCCTAGAAATTTGATTAAGTCGCTCGAGGGAAAGGAAAAGTTTCCTATCGCGTGCAAAAAGATTTTCTGGTGAAAATTAAATGAGTTCCTCGTCGCGGTTGCCGCCGACGAAAGCGGCGCGTGATTTTTAGTTCTGCGAATGCGAAAAAGAGAATTTTTAATTTCGCAACCACAAATCCACGTTATATGTTAGTTATAGATTTCCGAATTAAATGCACAAATGATTCGAAAACCATGCATAACAATTGCAAGAACCCCCCATCGCTCCCCCCCTTCACCACCCGCCCTTCTGATACGGGGTCGACGTTCCCTTTAATTTATTTTCAACGGTCCCCACTAATTTTGATTGATCCTCTTAACTGGAGTTAACGTTGTGTAAAAGCGAGTCCTTAAATCGCGGAGATTTCTTTAAAAATTAATTAAAAAACGGTCCTCGATACCGCAATTTATTTAACCTTGGAGTAATTAATGTTTCTTTTGGGAGGGAAAAGCGTCGAAGGTAACGGCGCGGAAAATTTTTTCAGAAGTTTTTTTTTGGGGGGTTGAAAAACGGGCATTTTTTACATAGTTCGACTTGACGGGGCTAGACAGTTAAAAATGTACGTGATTTTATTTTATTTAACGATGCAATTGCATTCATACTACGATTAAAATTTACGGACGTGTGAAAAGTTCATATAAACTTTTTTCGTATAGGCCTCCTCCTCGGAGATATGGGCCCCCAAAGAGCTCCAATGGAATCAAGTTTTTTTACAAATAATTATTGAACCACCAGGTATATTTCAATTTTTTTTTAATATGATGTATACCAGGTAAGACCCTTCATACTGCTATCCAAGAAAGTTTTTTTTTATGATCAAACACAAGCACTATAGGAAAAATCCTTTAGGGCACTCTGGGAGTGGTGCGTGTGCGCAAGAAGCGATTCACGTTGGTTTTGAATCATTAGAGGTTATATTCGTTGGGAAAAACGACCTCGGGAAGGTCGTTCCACAAAGATGAAGTCCTCCAGATGAAGAATATGAATGGGCGGCAATGGTTCGTCGTGTATTTCTGCTATTCGCCGCTCTGGGCGGAATTAAGAGGGCAAGGTCAGCCGAGTACTTTCCATGAAAATATCTGTAAAACAGAGTCAAATCCCCAACCTGTCTTCTTCACAAGTCGTCAGCTCGTGGTGTCCAATCAGACGAATGGCCCTCCTTTCGATGGAATCCAGTAGCCGAAGAGTATGTTTGGGTGCAGAGCTCCAGACATGAGAGCAGTACTCTAGTGATGGTCGAATCTGGGCTTTGTATAGTGTCAAAAGTTGTTGAGGTGTGTACAACTTTCTGGTTCGGAAGAGTACCTCAAGTTTCCGAGAAGCTATCTTGGCGATTGCCACAACGTGGTTAGGCCAAGACATATTTCCTCCCAGATTGACGCCCAGCAAATTAATAGATGAAGCTAGTGGGATTGCGTGTCCGTCCATGACTATATCCGGTTTTGTAATGTTAACCTTTTTAGAGAAAATTGCTGCCTGGGGTTTTTAGCGTTAAAGTCGACTTGGTTACTGTCACCCCAAGCCAAAATTTCTTCCAGGTCTTTGTTGAGGCGTGATACTTCATGCTGTCTGCGAAGATGCGTGTCGGCAGGCGATGTTTGTGCATTCAAAGAGAAAGATGAGATAGATAGTGATAGAAGGTCATTAATGTAGAGTAAGAAGAGAGTGGGAGACAATATGGACCCTTGATGAACACCGGCATTGATGGTGAATTTGTCTGAGAGAAATCCGTCAATGGCCACTTGCAGAGAGCGGTCCTTAAGAAAGTTAGACAACCATGCACAGAATCGACTGGCCATACCATAGGATCGCAGCTTACTTAGAAGTCCCTAATGCCAAACACGATCAAAGGCTTTAGAAATATCCAGTGCAACAGCCCGAGACTCCCCATGATGTTCGATTGCGTTGTTCCAAATATGGGTGACATAGGCTAGAACATCTCCAGTTGATCTGGACTTCCGAAAACCGTATTGATGATCGCTGATAATGTTGAAGCCTTCCAGGTACTTTAGGAGATGTTTGTTGATAGCTTCCTCCATTACTTGCAACTGAAAGCGATAGTTGCTAGGCAGGGTTCTCTTACCTTTCTTTGGTATAGGCTGGACTCGCACCGTCTTCCAGCACGATGGAAATATTCCTTGTTTGAAGGATAAGTTAAAAAGTCTACAAAATACTGGTGTTAGTTCATCGGCGTGTATTGTGAATTACTCACAGCTGCAGGGACGGACCAGCTGTGACGCTCATGGCCCCTTTTTTTTAACGCCTTGTATGATAAGAACGTTGGACAACGGTTTTTACATACCTTTAACTATTGACTAAAAATTAAGTACTCTTCATTCATCTCGCTAATCCTAACCGTTTTCGAAAAAAACGTTTACTTACACTGAGCAACTCCAACGTAATTATTATAAATAGTTTTAGAAAAATATATTAGTATATTTCCCTCGTAAATTCCATTCTAGTTTTGAATGGCCTTCCTTGCTGTATTACTTCGCAAATAAACAAGCAAAGCAACTTGTTGCATCAGGTATACACTAAACAACCATTGAATTGAGGCGGCGCTGTCAGGCATTACATGAAGCGACGATGTTTTGCTTTGCCATGAGGATCCGTTTAATTATGTAGATACATAACCTCTAGGAGAATTAAACCTCTAGATCCTCTTACTTATAATACCGGTGTGTGTATCTAATCTTTTTATCAATTTACGCGATTTAAATGATATATTTCCATCAAACTGACTATTTGTTTATACAAAGGAACAGTTACCTGACGAGCTATAAACCTCAAGTCACTGTAACACCACCTTGTCGTCACCAGCGCCGACCAATCGTATAAGCAACGAATACTTATAACCAGGAAGAAGACAAACTGCCGTGTTAAATAATCGAAGCAGGCATGATACGGCGACATCCATTATGCCTGGCGCGCACGTGCTTTTCAAATGTCACTTTTGTCCAAATTTCTATTACTGTCAATATATCTTAAAGTGACATTTAAGCAAAGAAAACATCAAAACCCTTTCGTTTGATTTACTAAGTAGAGAAAATCAAATATTAGGATTTTGACATAGGTTTTCAGCTGTAAATATCGCTTTAAAATTGTCCTTACATACTTTTATATTATTATTGAACTAGTAACGAAACTAGAAATAAAGAATTCAGAGATTGAAGGTTCTAACTAGTTTTATTAAATAATAGGAAATAAATCATAATTTATATAAAATATTTTACCATCTTCAACTTCAAACAAATCAAGGTAAATACAATACTATATGTACAGCTACTAACCAAGTAAATATATGCACCATCATTATGATTATGGGCTTCCAATTTGTTTGTTTCGTAACATACTCCGGGCAACTTTAGTGACCGAAGTCCTCTTTAATGTTTGGGACATAATGGGACAATTTTATAATGTAAAATAACAATAACGAATAATAATTAGTAAAAAAATATTTCAATCATAAATTATTTACCTGCAACAAAACGAAAAGGTCCGTTTTCGTGAAAAGAATAGAACATTAAAAATTATTTTAGAATTTAATGACGCTTGCTCCACCATTTTCAATCACATTATAAATCATATGTTACTTGATTCTATTCCATTACAGACGAAGGATGTTTGGTTGTGAAATAATTTAAGAACGTGTGCTGCTCTATGTCTGTCTCTGTCAGCATCAACCTTCCCCGCTTCATTAAAGGGAGACAAATATAGCCTAGATCAAATCGAACAAACCCGAACAAATACACTCACGTCTTTGACTTTCAGATATAGCTACGTAAGTCTGATATTGACACAGAACGATTGACACAAAAGGATAAACGTATGGAGTAACCTGCCTGGCTGTGACGTCACTTGCATGGCCTACTTATATGCTTCGATCCCCGCCATAAGCGGTCTCACCGGGATGCGTATAAGTTTGCCCTCTCACACATCGCAAGCGGCTCGAAATTACAATACCGGCACTATAACTATGGCCTCAATAAACCGCACCGCAAGCTCGAACTTATTATATCAAGGATCAACAAGTAGTCCGTGTTTATTCCCGTTTATTTTCATTTATTTTTGCTCTATGAACTTTCCCTCGGGCAGAAACGCTCCATCTCTGGATAGTGTTATTTTGGCTACGCCAGACCGCATTGTTTTGTAGGTATTCTGTTAAACAAACAAGTCGAGCTCTCTCTCACACAACTACTTGTTGTACGTCGTCGTGTATCCCATTTTCCATTCCGGTGAATTGTTTTCCCGTTTACGGGGTCAAGGAAGACGTTGATATTTTCAAAACTAAATTAGGTAAACGTTTAAATACATAGGAATAATTAATACGGGACACGTAATTCCACCCCGGCTTCGTCTGTTAATTTGTTTGACGTCAATCTGGGAGGAAACATATCTTGGCATAATCACGCTCTGACAATTCGTACCACACTATAAAACCCAGATTCGACCATCACTGGAATCAGTGGCGCCTCGTGACCTATGATAGAGGGGGTTCACAAGTAGTTCACAATTTTTCTAGGCGTTTTAATGTAGAAAGAAAAAAAGTAATAAGAAAATGCGTTAGGTAAAACATATTTTTATTTATTTTTTAATTTTACACAAGCAAATACAACTTTTGGAAAATAAGAAAGGGTTTCTTAGTGTGTATAGCTGTCGGATCTTAACGTCGTCGCATGCAACCCTCGTAACAATATTTATACAGTCCACTACTAATACTACTAAAGCCATCTACGAGCTATCAAGAAAACCGCATGATGTCCAATACTACTACCGCCATCTACGAGTTATCAAGAAAACCGAATGATGTCTAATACCACTACGCCATCTACGGGCTACGTCATTAGGCGCAACCAAGACGAGAACAATAGTTAACTGTTTTATGACGAGAACGAATCGAGCCACGAGACTGACAAGTTGGTATTCTTCATATTTTCAGTGTTGTTTAGTTTAAACCCTTAAATAAAATGGTTTAAAATCATATCGAGTATCATTTATCGAAATATACAACATTTATCGACCCTACACAATAGTGCTTAAATGTAAAGTCCATTCTTCGGTTCTTAATTGTAGAAAATTGATCATTAACAGCCTCATTAAGTTTGGAATACCCTATATAATTTTTTTTTCATATATTTCATTTTTAAACTTTCTAATAAAGTCCTAGATTTACCCTTTGTGGTCTGCGTTAAATTAATTTCGGGTTTAGGTGTTCCCACATTTCTTCACTTCAATTTTTTTCAACTTAATACTGATCGATCTTCATTGTCTAAGAGTTCCTTCATCTGGAGGAGGTCATAAGGTCGTTGTTTCCCAACGATTATATAACCTCCAACGATTCAAAACCAACTTGAATTGCTTTGATCGCACATGCATCATAAAAAAATAACCGACTGCCGACAAGAACCACAACTCCGAAGAAAATTTGCCTAGATCAGCCCTCGTATTTATAAAAAGGTCTGTCTGGCATATCGAAATAATGAAATTAATGTTGTCGCGTCCAAGTCCGGCACATTCCCCATCCACGAGGTTTGCAATAACGAATTACAAAAAAGACCTGAAACGTGTGGACTTAAAGAAATTGCTCAAGTGACTTTTTCCTTTTTCGAGTGACAGCCCATCGATAATAATCCTTTTAGCGGAGGCGACCGATAGACAGGCGACCTCAATACGTTATCAATTGTTATCAATAATCGTCGGCGTATTCCGCAAAAGCTGAAAAATTGACGTTGTGTTTCTTCCGATAAGGGAAAAACGTTGTCTAGAGAATTAAGTGAATCGTATTTTCTGTGTGCTGATGGCTGTCGATTAAATTACCCCCGACATACCCGGCCGGTCGCTTAAAAAGAAGCCATTTCGGGAGATCAAATTATACTCCGTTTCATTGATTGACTTGCATTTTTCTCTCAGACACCTTCACCATCAATGCCGGTGTTCCTCAAGGGTCCATATTGTCTCCCACTCTCTTCTTACTCTACATTAACGACCTTCTAGTGAAAACTAAAAATCCGATATTTAGTTTTGCTGACGATAGTACACTTATCTCATCTTTCTCTTTGAATGCGCAAACATCGGCTGCCGACGCACATCTTCGCAGACAGCATGAAGTATCACGCCTCAACAAAGACCTGGAAGAAATTTTGGCTTGGGGTGACAGTAACCAAGTCGAATTTAACGCTAAAAAACCCAGGCAGCAGTTTTCTCTAAAAAGGTTAACATTACAGAACCGGATATAGTCATGGCCGGATACGCAATCCCACTGGCTTCATCTATTAGTTTGCTGGGCGTCAATCTGGGAGTAAATATGTCTTGGCATAACCACGTTGTGGCAATCGCCAAGATAGCTTCTCAGAAGCTTGAGGTACTCTTCCGAACCAGAAAGTTGTACACACCTCAACAAGTTTTGACACTATACAAAGCCCAGATTCGACCATCACTAGAGTACAGCTCTCATGTCTGGAGCTCTGCACCCAAACATACTCTTCGGCTACTGGATTCCATCGAAAGGAGGGCTACTCGACTGATCGGAGACCACGAGCTGACGAAGAACCTCGACAGCCTAGAACATCGAAGACAGGTTGGGGATTTGACTCTCTTTTACAGATATTTTCATGGAAGGTGCTCGGCTTACCTTGCCCTCTTAATTCCGCCCAGAGCGACGAATAGCAGAAATACACGACGAACCACTGCCGCCCATCCATATGTGGTTAAGCTTAGTACTCCTTGAACTTCATTATTTAAGAATTCTTTCATCTGGAGGACTTCATCCTTGTGGAACGACCTTCCCGAGGTCGTTTTTCCCAACGAATATAACCTCCAACGATTCAAAATCAACGTGAATCGCTTTTTGCGCACACGCACCACTCCCAGAGTGCCCTAAAGGATTTTTCCTATAGGGTTTGTGTTTGATCATTAAAAAAAATTGACCACTTTCTTTCGGTCGTAAACGTTACCTAAATTTGTTTTAACGAAATTTCACTTTTTCTTTCACGAAAGACACAAAGGAATGTTTTAAACGAGATAAGGCAGAGATGAAATGGGCCCGTTTAGATATTTTATGTCTTCTAGTCCAACAACGGTTTTTCTATTCTGATATCGGCTTGATAGGGCATGTAAGAAAAGTTTTAATATCTATCCGAGCTACTAAAATCCAGCCTAATGGCCCCATATCGATAAATTTCGATTGGCCCTTGTTTTATTGGTATTGGGTAATAAAATGACGAATTTACAAAGATGTGATATGTTAAGACATACATACTACTTTATACGTACAGGGTGTCCATTTTCGGGTAGTTTTACGGGGTATCTCCGTTATTGGTAAAGATAGAAGGATGCGGTTTTCTCAGCACTGTGCTACTTTTTTGTCAAACAGAAGATGCCGTAATCAGAATTTTTCTAGGCCGCCTTGTTTTTGATATACGGAATGTTTTTGAGAATTGTGCATTTTGGGACACCCCCCATATCTCGGTTACCCCGTAACGTATCAAAAATAAATAAAATGTTCTTTTCGTAGTTTAGTATTAGGCCATGACGGATATTAAAAAAAATACTCGTGTGATTAAATATTAGACACAAAAATTGAAAATTTATTCAACTCCCTCATAAATATTGCTCAAATTGTTCTCCATTATGCCTTAGACATGTTTCATACATGGTTCTTATTCGCCTTAATGAATTAAAAATAATAAAAGCTCTGTCAATGGCAATCCTTAAATCTGCCATTGTTTGGTACTGAATGGAATACATTTTATTTTGAAGGTATCCCCATAAGAAGAAATCCAAAAGCGACAAGTCGGGTGACCTTGGTGGCCATCTTACGGGTCCATGAGTTCCAATCCAGCGACCTGGGAAGTTATTATCTAGGTAGGCCCATACAATTTGGGCATTGTGAGCGGGCGTTGAAGATGAGAGCTATTGACAAAAAAATAGCTTAGTGCTGCGAAAACCGCATCATTCTACCTTTACTAATAACGGAGATACCCTGTTTTACAGGCCACTTGTATATAAAGCCGGCGACCGACTTGTAACATTTCGGTGTAATGTAACATGTTACACCGCAGTGAATTCAGCGAGCCATACCACTCGCGCTCGCCGTTGCTCCATCGGGTTGTAGTTTTTTTCGCGAATCCCTTTGATGTGTTCGGCTCTAGTCAGTCGCTGGATTAATTTGTTCGTTGCGAGCGTATGGGAAAGTGGCGCTTTTCTCATTTTATTATGTAAATAAAATTCATTTTCTGAGGTTTTGTATTTTTTGTGTGAATCGGGACGCAGTGGGATCGTGAGCAAACCCTGCTTCTTATTGAGAAGTATAGACAAAAAGCAAATCTTTGGCATCCTCGTCACTGTTACGACGAATGGTGGATCACCCGCGAACCGAGCATTCGACGCGAGCATTCCGGTGATGAAGAGAACGGGTTGCTGTAATGTAACATTCGTAGCGAGCCTCGTAACATGTTACATTACACCGAAATGTTACAAGTCAGTCCCCGGCTTTAGGTTTGGACAGCATACTAAATAAAATCTACAGCTAATAGAATAAAGTTTAAATTAATTATCCAAAAACATTTTCGCGAGGAAAAACGCGGCAATTTGAAATTTTCCACTCAATTAGTAGCAACGTGTCTAACGGAGATTAACGAACGATGACGGAGGGAGGAACGACTTGGGCTCGCGAGAGGGTGCATAAATAAAAAAAAAATTATCATTTCTGGGGTCGCCCCGTAAATTAAGCGTCGCGAATGCCGAAGTGGCAGCGTTGATCAATTCCAGCATAAAATTCTTGTTTGGCAATCCGGAGGTGGATTTATGAGCAAAGTTCTTCCAAATTTCCGGCGATGTGATTTGATTTAAAGTGATTGGATGATAAATTTGACGGTAGCAGATTACCGTTTTCTATTAAGAGGAATCGTACTCTGGGAAAATGATCGCATCGCCCGCCAGCGGCCGCCGCGTCGGCGTCGGCGTCGCCCACATATATATACATTATATTGCCAATACGAACGTTCCGAATTACAAAAAGTGTTCCCGCTATGGGCGATGGCTTGGCACCAGTGAGTTTGCGCAGTAGGGTGGAAATTTTATCGATCGCGTCAGAGCCGGCCCGACATTATTTGTTTGTTGTTATTCGTCGCCATCTTTGGTTCTGGATGTTTTTTCCAATTACAGAATAAAAAGTGGTTCATCCGCATTGTTGTCGGTATATTAGTGCTTATAAACTTTCATTATCTAACAACAATTTTTGGTAAAGGAGTTTTTAATTTGTGGTGATTCGATTCGCTGTTTGGTAGGTTAGTGGCTCGTTTTGTTTAAGATGAAAGGACACAAGTGCATGGTGTTTTTTGTAAAAGGCGTGGATCAAGTATTTCAGGTATGTATGCACATATACAGGGTGTTATGGAAATGACGTATTATATTTAAACCGGCAATTCCTGAGATGAAAACAAATTGAAGAAAAATATCCAAAAATGGCGCTTTAATTTAATATGCCCTGTACATGACCTTATGTCAAACCAAAAATTACCACGTGGTGCCCCTGTTCGGACGGTAAACACAGCAACATAGGGCAGTGAATCTTGAACAGTGTTGTCATATCTTCAGGGTAAACTCTTGTAGAAAGTCAATAACCGTTTGACAGATTTCAAGTTGTTTATTTTTCAGGGTACAATATTATAAACTTTTACGTTCAGTTCGCTGGGAAACAATCTCTGATTTATAAACTTGAACTGACTCGCACGAACCGCCGCGGAGTTTATAAATGGGCAGGTATGTTCTCATTTATTCAATTCGGACGACACCCGTCAGATCTGGACAACTTAAAAGTTTATAAATGCCACTTACCCTTTAGAAAAAAAATGCAATTTTATTTACCTTTTCGGACTTATTTAAAACCAACTTAATTTATAAAAAATACCAAGTACTCACATCACAAAATCACATTAGTTTTCGCGTCACAACACATCTAAGTACCGTTCAATCTGAATTAGTATTTTAAAGTGCTACTGTGTAGATAAAAATACGCTCTTATTTTCTGGGAAATACTGTATTTAACATCTAAAAAATTTAAAAATAAATAACACGTTGGTTCTCTCGATCGAAATCGGCCGGCTTCTTTAAACAGCTGATTTTTAACAATCGGGCTAATATTTAAAAATACAGCGTTACCACTTTCGATGTTTTATAAGCGACTATCATAAATTGCCGAATTTCCTTCTATAATATTACTTTCCTGTATAATTATAGTCTCGGAAATGGCAACCGCGCTGGCTCTAGTAGCGGAGAGTTCTCGGAAAGAAAGTTCGACGAGTGGTCCGAAGATGGGACTTGACCATTATTTCAAAGGGTAGTTCCTGTCAATTGTTAACATAATTGTTTCATTTTATCTTTAGTTAATGTCCCATAGAAATTAGCGTTTCTATTATTTCTATTGCGAAATGATTAAGTGCTTTTGTTCTATGTGTGTTATTGTTAAGTGTAATTATGCGTTAGTCTTGGGGTTTAGTGATAAGTTTATTATGCACTCCCACACTATCATCAGGACACGTGATGAGCATAAAGTTTTTCCCATAGAAAAAATAACTGAAAGTGTCTGTGTCCTGGATTCCTTAATCGCGTCCTTGATTTACTTTCTAAGTAAGCTAAATATTTATTTTTATAAGAAACTAAAGTTTTACACTTTTAAACATTTTGGCAACATTGTGTGCCGAGAAGTTGTGTGTGGGTTTGTTCCGAACTACGCAAACTCACTATTACCCGTTCGATGCCCATAGCGGGGACATAATTGCAGATGGTATTAGCAATATAATGGTTATATATATGTGGCGTCGCCTCGTACACTGTAAAGTTACCGCAATAAATCAACTATGTACTATTTATTACCTGTGTTCCGTCGAGACGTTAATGGACCCAAGATGGGGAAGTGACTACCGCCTGCGAATAAGCCGGAGGTGGCCCATTTTGGCTACCTATCGCGGCTACCTCGGCTGCCTGCTGCGCCATCGCTTGCTGCTGCCCGCTGAAGTTAAAATCTAAGCAGCCTTCTGCGTTGAGTTCGTGTTGGATAATGTCCTACAAATAATTACATTAATATTACTAGACAACCCTAGTAATGAAATACATAATATAAGTACCCCCGAAATTCAAGAATTAAAAAAATAATGGTTGTGAAATCAAATATCCGGCTCGAAGGACCATATGTACTGGAAAACGGCCCATCCTCCACTGTATTGCGAATTTATAGAGGAATTATATTGCGGGGCGTGGGGTCGGTGGGGCGGGTGGGGTTGTAGATTTGAGGAATATGTATTAAAATAATTTAAAACGACACAAATCGAACTAGAACTCTCGGGATCATAAATATTCCTTACCTCAACGTTACAGTCAAATCCACCCTGCAATGACTCAACGTTGATGTTGAGGTCGTCGCTAACGTTGAGCGCGCCGATGTACTGGCCCATCATGGTCGAAGGGGTCCCTTGACTCTGGGGGGTCAAGGGGGGACTCGAGGACGGCGGTCTGGGGGGCAGCCTTCCTCCCCCCATAAACTGGTGCGTACTCAACGGGTCGGGAGACGGTTCCGAGTGGGGATACGTGGGGGACATTCCCGTAGGTGACATTCGCTGTTTAGGAACAGAACAAATAAGTTACGTGGATAATTTTTTTTTATGATCTATGATAGTTTTGGTTAATAATCGGGAGGGTCCTAGAGCCAAAGGGGTCCAATTTTTTTAGAAATATAATTTGAGCAACATTTTATTGGTTCTATCTTGGCCCTCTTTTACGCGGTTTTAATTATTTTGAAGCGGGGGTCATCTGCAGGTTAGACCGAAACGACGGCCCAAATTTCATCAAAATTTGTTCATTAGTTCTTGAGTTAAGTCGATCACAAGGATACATTGTAAAAATTATTATTGTCGAAATAGTTTTTAATTGAATGTTTTTTTCTGCTAAGGGACCCCTTGGCAAACATTTTTTTCACGACATTGGCACGTCAATTGGTCGAATACGTCAAAAATTAACCGGAACTATGAATTCGTATTCGACCAATTGACGAGTTGTCGCACTTCGCCCTTTTGGAACAGTACGGCGTGACGTAACTTTCCTTAGTGAACTAGTCGCATAAATGACTGTTACTACATACCTCGACTTTTATACAACTCTGTAAACATGAACACTGTTGCATCCTATGGATCGGACATGAATAAGGTGACGTTGCCGTAAGGGCGGCAAAATCTCTACTTGGAAACGGTTGGTCGGTGTATATTGAGGAGGTGTATGGTGGTGGGGGTTGGTTTTGGGCGTTCTGTCCGTTAAGGTACCTAGAAAGCAAAAAATTGTTAACACAGAGAAACACTCGCACACACTCATGGTTTATTTTTATAAATGGATGGTCTAAAAAAACTTGGGTAAAAACCTCTAAATACAGACATGTACTATCGTGCCGATAAAAACCTAGGACAACAAAATCACAAAACTGGGAACGGATATACATATCTCATAGACTATAAAAGGTGCTCGACAGCTGTAAAGGTAAAAACACATAACCTTTAGGAAGTAACCTATAGGTTACATAATTTAACGTTTTATATTTTTCGATACGAGGTGGCATCAAAATATCTTATTTCTTTTATAAACTTGAGCGGCAGTAAATATATTGGGCATTTTTAATAAGAAAAAGTCTAATACCTTATTTAAAGTAGGTATATATAACGTTGCCTAAAAATGAAAACGAAACTAAATAATAAAAGAAATTTAATAGAAGGTTACAAAAACCCAAACGCAAAATTTGTCGAAGCAACAAAACATTTTTAATATTTAGTCATAGAACCATTCCTGTTTATTACTTCTTGAAGCCTTTGCGGCATACTTAAAACTAGGTTTCTGCATAATTCGCCTGTTACTTCATCCCAAGCTTCATTTATCCTGTAGCGTAATTCATATCTGTTTCGTGGCCGAAAATCATGTTTATACATTGATTTCACCATTTTACCTCAAATGTTTTCGATCGGGTTCAGATCGGGACTCTTCGAAGGCCAGGGAAGAACTGCTAAATTATTTTCGAGGAGAAAATTTTGTGTGTATTAGAGCATTACAAATGGAAGATGTTGGCCCACCCGGCATCGCCCGGTGAGATACCATTGCATCGGTTTAGGCGGCGTGAAGTTTGCTCCTTGAGTTAACTTTTGCTCATTGAGTTGACGTTTCGTCGCCGTGCCGATGTTTCCGGTTACCAGGGTGGGACCCCCCCAAAAATAGCATGATGGAAGCTCCAGGCCCAAAATACTCCGGAGGTAAACTCGCCCCCCATTCGGATCTCCGGGCGGGGGCTGGACTTGGGGCCCCATCAAGCGAAGTTCATCAAAAAACAACCATTTCCGACAATTTACTGGGATCTAACAACACTCAACGAAGAAATGGTGTGGCACCTGCAGTTGCTAACCAACCCAGAACTAGCAACTTCAAAATTGATTTCTGCAATATTAGAGGGCTTAACACGAACATCAATTCAGTCCACCAGCACTTACAATCTTCCAAGCCTCACGTACTCGCACTGACCGAGACAAAGGTCAGATCGTCAACAAACACCGTCAGCTATTTATACCCTGGATACGATTTTCATTTCCGATTCCGACGCAACTTCGGCGTGTGTCTTTTTATTCGAGATGATCTCTGCTGCCAACGAGAACCTACACTGGAACCGAAAGACTTTGATGTAATGTGGTTTAAAATATCAACACCGAAAATCACCAAGTTTATCTGCTGCCTTTACCGTCCTCCAAGTGATACCCATTACAGAGACCTTTTCTCATCACTAGCCAATACAATCGACTTCGTGCAAACCAACTATCCAAATGCCGAGATTGCTATCTTTGGTGACTTTAACGTCCACAATGTCAACTGGCTTAAATATTCAAATACAGACGATGAGCAAGGCCGCGAGGCCGAATTCTTCGCGATCAGTTCTGGTCTAACTCAACTCGTAGAAGAACCAACGCGGATTCCAGACCGAGCTGGAGATTTTGCTAGTCTTTTGGATCTTTTCTTAACGTCAAATCCCGATCTATATACAGTCACCGTACAGCCTCCGTTAGGATCTTCCGATCACAAACTTATTTCAACTCTAAGCGAACTACCAATTAATTCTGAACAACCTCCTAAACCTCGCAAGATATGGCATTACAGATCGGCCAAGTGGGAAGACCTGAAAGACCATTTTCGGACTTTTCCTTGGATGAGCGTATGCTTCTCTTCTGATGATCCATCCGTCTGTGCTGGGGAGGTCTCCGACGTCATTCTAACGAGCATGGAAGCATTTATCCCCTCCTCCCAAAAACGCCCTTCCAACGGCAAGCCCTGGTTTAGCAAGGATTGTGAGCGTGCTGTCAAATCAAAAAATCTGGCTTACCGACAGTGGCGTAAAAACCCTACCACTGAGAATCGTACCATCTTTATTACCGCTCGAAACCAATGTAAGCTAACAATAGATCAAAGCAAAGAAGCCCATAACGTGAGGATCAAAAACAAACTTCTTGACTGTCCAAACGGATCAAGGTCCTTTTGGTCAGTCGCTAAGGCCGTCAGCCAAAATTTTACCAAATCAACTATTCCACCTCTAATACGTCCCGATGGTACAATAGCATCCACAGCCGGAGACAAAGCAAACTTACTTGCTGAACTATTTTCTTCGCATTCCACTGTAGATTTCCAGGGAAGAACACCACCCGACATTCCTGCAGTTGAATCCGAAATGACCGAAATCGTGTTCCGTCAGCGTCCCGTCAAACGAATCCTGAAAGGACTCGACGTCAAAAAAGCTACTGGTCCAGACGAAATTCCTATTATAGTTCTCAAGACATGCGCCGATGAACTAACACCAGTATTTTGTAGACTTTTCAACTTATCCTACAAAAAAGGAATATTTCCATCTTGCTGGAAGACGGCGCGAGTCCAGCCTATTCCAAAGAAAGGTAAGAGAACCCTGCCTAACAACTATCGACCAGTCGCATTGCTTTCAGTTATATCAAAAGTAATGGAGAAAGCTATTAACCAACATCTTCTAAAGTACCTGGAAGGCTTCAGCATCATCAGCGATCATCAATATGGTTTTCGGAAGTCCAGATCAACTGGAGATCTTCTAGCCTATGTCACCCATATTTGGAACAACGCAATCGAACATTATGGGGAGTCTCGGGTTGTTGCGCTGGATATTTCTAAAGCTTTTGATCGTGTTTGGCATGAGGGGCTTCTAAGTAAACTGCGATCCTATGGTATGCCCAGTCGATTCTGTGCATGGTTATCTAGCTTTCTTAAGGACCGCTCTCTGCAAGTGGGGATTGACGGATTTCTCTCAGACACCTTCACCATCAATGCCGGTGTTCCTCAAGGGTCCATATTGTCTCCCACTCTCTTCTTACTCTACATTAACGACCTTCTAGTGAAAACTAAAAATCCGATATTTAGTTTTGCTGACGATAGCACACTTTTCTCATCTTTCTCTTTGAATGCGCAAACATCGGCTGCCGACGCACATCTTCGCAGACAGCATGAAGTATCACGCCTCAACAAAGACCTGGAAGAACTTTTTGCTTGGGGTGACAGTAACCGAGTCGAATTTAACGCTAAAAAAACCCAGGCAGCAGTTTTCTCTAAAAAGGTTAACATTACAGAACCGGAAATAGTCATGGCCGGACACGCAATCCCACTGGCTTCATCTATTAATTTGCTGGGTGTCAATCTGGGAGGAAATATGTCTTGGCATAACCACGTTGTGGCAATCGCCAAGATAGCTTCTCAGAAGCTTGGCGTACTCTTCCGAACCAGAAAGTTGTATACACCTCAACAACTTTTGACACTATACAAAGCCCAGATTCGACCATCACTAGAATACTGCTCTCATGTCTGGAGCTCTGCACCCAAACATACTCTTCGGCTACTGGATTCCATCGAAAGGAGGGCTATTCGTCTGATCGGAGACCACGAGCTGACGAAGAACCTCGACAGCCTAGAACATCGAAGACAGGTTGGGGATTTGACTCTCTTTTACAGATATTTTCATGGAAGGTGCTCGGCTGACCTTGCCCTCTTAATTCCGCCCAGAGCGACGAATAGCAGAAATACACGACGAACCACTGCCGCCCATCCGTATGTGGTTAAGCTTAGTACTCCTCGAACTTCATTATTTAAAAATTCTTTCATCTGGAGGACTTCATCCTTGTGGAACGACCTTCCCGAGGTCGTTTTTCCTAACGAATATAACCTCCAACGATTCAAATCCAACGTGAATCGCTTTCTGCGCACACGCACCACTCCCAGAGTGCCCTAAAGGATTTTTCCTATAGTGCTTGTGTTTGATCATAAAAAAAAAAAAAAAAAAAAAAAAAAAAATTATCATGCTGAAATGTATAATTTTGACCATATACAGCGTTTATCGATGGTATCATCACTGCATTTAGGATATTAACGTATTCAGGTGCAGTTAGTCTTCCTTCCACGATTTGGCAAATTCCTGGACCTCTAGCGCTAATCCAACCGCAGACATTTATAGAGAAACGCCCGCTTTGGTTCGTTTTGTGAGTGTATATCTCATCATACCGCATGCCGGAAGGCCTATACACTCGAATTCTTCCATTATTACACGATTGAAAAGTTTTCTCGTCAGAAAATATTCCGATTTAAACATTCATGTGCAAATTCTAACCTGCCGTGTTTATTTGTTTCATTAAAAATATTTTATTAGTAGCACAACGACTTCGTATATCGGAAATTCGAACCCTGTCTCTAGCAGTATTTGCAGAACCCGGAAAGTTCGTCTCTTCTTTCGCCTTTATTGCAGTTGCGAATGGATGATCCCTTAGATAATTAACTAGTCTTCTATCTTCATCTTCAGTAGAAATTCTAGGGGGACCTGAACCTGCTTTCCTAATAATAGTCCCATGCCTTTCTATTTTTTGTTTTGCCAACAACACGGTATTTTTGTTTAATCTCAGTTCGTCCGCAATATCGCTAATAAAAGCACCATCTCGCAACCGACTGCCTTTTGCTGGGGGTGTTAATTGTGGCATATTTTTTAAAGAAAAATTTGCTTGACAAGTTAATGATAAAGTGACAATCTATGTTGGCACGTAAAATTTGTAAATGACATTTTACTGGTACTAGACTCGAAAGTAAAATATTCCTAATAGTCAAGGAGAAAATAAGAAAGTTTGCTGTCCTAGTTTTTTACCGACACGATGGTACTACCGCTTCCTTACCCGATATACGAGTTCGGTTCCAGTTTCATCCTTTGTTCCAGATTTCCGGCCAACTGATCGGGCGAATAGTTCCCGCCGTTGCCTCCATTCCCCGTACCGTTAACCATGTCGGAGTTACTGAAATTTGAGTTGCTGAATCCGGTACCCCATTCGGGTTCCACGCCAACGGACGGGATCGGCGAAAGTCGTACGGACGACTGTGACGAGGTCCTCGGCCTGAATTCCGGACTGAGTTGAAAACCGCCACCGCTAAAAACAATATCGCCGTTTAATTTTCGAGATTACGCTTAGCGATGTTCTTGCTAACTTATGAGAAACAATTTACGGTAATTTTATTATTTTTTTTTAATCAAATAAGTGGGTACCTACCTTAATAATATACAGTAAGGATGGACAAATAAATTAAATAGTGACTAGGAACTTTGACTCATACAGGGTGTTATGGAAATAACTTATTATATTTAAATGGGTGACTCCTTGGGTGTCCTAGAGAAAGTCTAAATACTTTTTTTTAAAATCGAATATCTAAATACTAAGGTAAAAACCCTTTTTACCCACGCGCCGTTCCATCTGGATTCACTTAGCAACAATGTGGGTCACTAGAGTATACTAACAGTGTTGTCAGATTACACCGCTTGTCTCGCCCTTACTTGAATACTGGCGGCGCGCCCTTCATACTTCAGTAGGCTTCGCGGCTCTAGTGGAACGACGTCGAGCATCGAGCGTTCCACGTTCTTGACGTATACGAATTTTAAACGTTTTGTTAGTTGTATTGCCCGATTTTTTTTTTGTTGTGAAATAGTTCATAATGATAAATGTTGTGAAGTGATTTCAAATTTGTGTGATATTATCTACTGTTGGTTCTGTTAAAAAACATACTTTTTGTGTTTTATTTTTTTATGGAATTTAATTATAAAACTGATTATTTTAAAATAAGATCGAAGGTAAGAGAGTATGTACCTTAAAATTATAGTTTTCTTTGTCTAAAAGGTTTGAAAAGGAAGTGATAACGCGCGTCAAAGACGTATTGTTGTCAAAAACTGAACACGTGCGTTTAGAATTCTGTGTTGCAATATGACAACATCGCTTATAATGCGCTAACCTCTTTTGAAACTGGAGACTGCCTCAATAAAATATTGATTGCGAAGCGCCATTTATGGTTATTTTTCTTCAATTTATTTTCATCTCGGGATTTGTCGGTTTAAATATAATACGTCATTTCCATAACACCCTGTATTCTTAGTGAAAAAGTTTTGTTCATCCTTCCTGAAGAAACATTCGCATAATTACTACAATCTAAGTACGTGTTAATGTGTAAAAGATTGTGAATTTAAACAACTTAAGAACGAAACAAGAACAAACCCGAGCTTACTGATCACAAATTCACAATCTTATACCTCTGTAAACCAATTAGAAACATGCACTTTTTGACAAACTCATTTTTACCCTTGTGTACAGGGTTATCATTTTAGTATGTCACATTTTTAAGAGCCTGTAACTTTTTGTTCCTTGAGTTAAGGCGTTCATTCAAAAAACTGGATGTAAAGTTTTTGTGGGTTATGTCAAAAATGACAGTAGGAAAAGATTGTTTGACGGAAAATGGATATAACTTAATGACTGCAGTAAAAGTACCTGTGGCCATCCCATTATTTATGACCGTTTGTTATTATTATGTGGAAAGGACCGGATTGTAATAATTATAATTAAATATAGGCACATCAGGTAGGTTAGGTTGCTTAATTTATATTTAAATATCTTTTTGTGGTAAAATTTGTTAGTTTTTGAGGAATGGTTCAAGAATTGTCTTTTACCAAACATTCCTCAGAATAGCGTGATAGTAATGGACAATGCGAGCTATCACAGTCGCCAATTACATAAAGCACCAAGCTCAAATAATACAAAATTGGAGATTCAGAACTACATGGTGGCGAATGATATATATTTTGAAGAAAGTTATAAAAAAAAGTGATCTTTTAGAAGTTTTAAAGACATTTTGTATAAAAAAAGTATATGTTTGTGACACATTGGCAGAAGAAATTGGACATACAGTGCTACGGCTCCCACACTATTATTGCATTTTTAACCCCATAGAGCATATGTGGCACCAGTTAAAATCACTGGTTAGGTCTGAAAATATTTCTCCGACTTTAAGTTCTAGTGTTGTAGAATTAATACGAAAATGCTTTAATAATATTCCCCCAGGTAGTTGGAAAAATTCAGTCCGTCACGTAATAACTGTAGAAAATTCGTATATTAGTCTGGATCGTATAATTAATCCAATTATAATTAATTTTGATGAGGATAGCGATAGCGAAACAGAACTATCTATAGAATGACATTATAAATGTAAATAAATATGACTAGTAATATTTAAAAAAAATGTTATTTCATTTGATTACATTAATATAATCATATCATTACTTGTTTTCCTTAGTCCGTCCCTTCATACTTCACTTGTTTATTGCCAAGCTCTTGTCGACACAATGGGACCGACCCAGGAAATCATTAAGTCGTATTCAAATTTCGTGAAACGTACTGTACCTATCACATGTCACATTTAAAAGCAAAAATTATATTTTCTTAAATGGGACACATGCATATTAAAAGTGTAGTAGATTAATCCATTTCTACCGATTTCAAAAATATAACACGCATGTGCATTCTTCTCTTAATTCCATCAACAATGACAAGAATATGTAAGAGTAATACTATTAAAAAGCATCACGATAGCTATGCAACAGTTTTGTTTAATAATTGACATAGTTATGTTTTGTTTATTTATTATGTTTGTCAGATTAGTGTAATGATAGACTAAGAAATAAATGAAGACCAAATTGCATAGCTCTCTTGATGTTTTGTAACAATATTATTTTTACATATATCTTGTCAATGTTTGATGGAATTAAGAGAATAATGATTATTTGTGTTATAGTTTTGAAATCAGAAGAAAAGGCACTTCTAATATACATGTGTCCCATTTAAGAAAATAACATTTTTGCTTTTAAATATGACTCAAAAAAACAAAAACGTTACAGGCTCTTAAAAGTGGGACATATTAAGACGATAACCCTGTACATTGCATTGGTGCCATTGGTCATTATAAAAAAGGATTCGATTTTTATTCCTAAAGAGCACCGAAAAATTTAAATAGATATTTTTTCTATTTACATAATATATAATCAATTAATTTAATAATAACGTGTTTGTCAAAAACTGCCTTTACTCTACAAAATGATGGATGCAGAGATGTAAACTGTATGACAATAATGCGTATAAACAAACATTCAAAACCCTATAAAACTAGAAAATGTAATATATTTAATATATTTTAATAAGTACATAACAACACTGCAAAGACAGAAATACATGTAAATTAGTTTCATTGTGCCCAGAACCTATGTATAATCATCAGCATAAATATTGACAGTCGCCTCTGCACAATTTTAGCTAGCCTAGCAATAGTGCTTGCTGACTAAGTAATAGCAAGCAATGTTGCAGGTTTGGCTGTTGTACAGCCAGCTAATTGACATTCTTCAAGCCCACGATCGTAGAATTTGTTTGATATGAAGTTAGTATCGAGTGTGTGTAGTTTTTTGATGAAAATGTTGTCGAATGTCTTAAATATTAATGTCGAACATAAAAACATCTTTTTACCTAAAAACTGAGGGGTTTGAATAAGCCCTTGGCCTCGATTCTGGACTTAACTGGAAGCCACCAGAGCTGTCGGAACAAAAAAAAAGTGTATAGTCAAAATCGATCTTATTTGGTGATTTTTTCATATTTTTTTGTTATATTTTAGTCAAATTCATATAATTATACAGTGCGGGCGCTTCGTACAAATGTTGGAATGAAACTACACTACCCCAATGATCGAATATTCAAAAATTCACGTTCAAATTAATAAAACTGATAGGGCAGAGTAGTTTACCTCCTGATACGTCTAATTGTACGGGGTAACGCAAAAATCTAGATGCATGTAAATTTCCTAAAATTGAAATTTGACATATTATCTGACGTAAAAGTTGAATTTAATTTATTTTTCGAACTTAACGAATTAGAGATATATCGGTCTAATAAAACTGATTTTGACTATAGTTTATTTCGAACAAAAACCTCTTGATGAAAACCCGTCCCTCAAATATTGGGAGAAAGGTTTTACGTGGTTGGCATGTTTATACCACATATATACAAACAGTATATTGCCAATGCGAACGTTCCAAAATACAAAAAGCGTCCCCGCTATGGGAGATGGCGCGGGCCTATTGAGTTTGCGCAATAGGGTGGAAATTTTATCCATCGTGTCAGAGCCGGCTCGATATTATATGTTTGTTGTTATTCGTCGCCATCTTTGGTTCTGGATGCTTTTTCAAATTATAGAATAAAAAGTGGTTCATCCACATTGTTGTCGGTAATTAGTGCTTATAAACTTTCATTACCTAACAACAATTTTTGTAAATGAGTTTTTAATTTGTAGTGATTCGATTCGCTGTTTGGTAGGTTAGTGGCTTGTTTTGTTTAAGATGAATGGACACAAGTGCATGGTGCTTTTTTGCAAAAGTCGTGGATCAATACCAGGTATAAAGTATTTCAGGTACGGTACATATATACGAAAATATTTTGCTTATCACATTATCCGATCTTCGGAACCGAATTTCACTGAAAAGCTTGTAAAAAAAGAAGAGAGTGTCACTCGTATACAATATAATATATATGTGGTCACTACCTAACCTTAAAATTAATGTATTTTTAATTTGGTGCCTTAGTAGCTGATAATAGTTCCCAAAATAGTCAATATAGTCATTCATTCTTAATTTTTGGTTTAGGAAAAAGCGAGGTTAAGAAACAAACGACGTCGGATGAATGTTTCAAAGCTCATCGTGTCGAGTGTTACAAATATTCGGACGGAATTTGGCACCAAAAGTTTACACCAATCAGGGCACCGTCGGATCATCGTATCGTCAGAAATCGTATGCATGGAACGCTGTCTTAAATCGAACTAATCGAAATTTTGATTGCAATATTTTTCCTAACTAACCAGTGAAATTTAAATTAAAAAGTTGAAATCCGGTCCTGTCGAATGTTTACTTTCACAAGGAAATCTCCGAACTGCACAATCTCACAACGTCCTCTTCGGTGCCCATAGCGGGGACATAATTGCAGATGGTATTAGCAATATACTATTTATATATATATGTGGTTTAAACCTATACTATACAGAGTGGCTTAATTTCTTGATTTTCGAACTTAATTTCCAAAGAAACTTTAAAAGCTGCAAGAGACATGATAATCTTTGATTTTTTGGTGGAAAAATTGTCGTCTTACTTTTAAATTATCTTCTAGTTTACATCTTTTTGAAATGCAAAAAGCTCTACTAGAATACAAATCCAATATTTCTAAAAAAAAATCTAGTTCATGCATTGTCAAAGATTACAAACTAAATATTACTGTGTTAAAAAAAATGTTAAAAAAACATGAAGCGCATAAGTGCGTCATTTATTAAGATAAATAATTACGCACCTTCGCCAAAAAAAAACATATACAGTGATGGGCTAAAATATGGAACAAATTCATTTAAAAATCAGGTATTAATTTTTTCTAAAAACGCTCGGACACGTCGATTATAATTTTTTCTTCCGGATTTTTTGCCTCAAAAAGAAATTATACTGGGTGTGTCAAAAAGTAGATGTAGGTATAATTTTGAAAAATTATTTTATTCTTGACAATATGCCAATCTACTTAAAAACCCTTCTAAAACATTATTTACATTATTTTCATTAATTTGCCTAATTTCATATCTAATTTTAAATTTTAAGTCTTCCAAGTTTTGTGGTTTATCCTTATACACTTTTGATTTCAAATAACCCCAAAGAAAGAAATCCATTGGTGTAAGATCGGGAGATCTTGCAGGCCATTCTATGGGTCCTCTTCTACCTATCCATCGTTCGGGAAAAATAGTATTCAAATACTCTCGTACTTGTCGAGCAAAATGAGGCGGAGCACCATCCTGCTGAAACCAAATAGACGCTTCTGGTAGATTAGGCTGATTCGGATTTGAAAAATCCGCTGCTAGTGTGGGAATTAATTCATTTTGAAGAAATTGTAAATACCGGTCTCCTGTAAGATTTCCATCGAAGAAAAAGGTCCAATAATTCTATAATTTAATATCAATGCCCAAACATTTACTTTTTGTGAGTATTGCGTATGCTGTTCTCTCATCCAACGGGGATTATTTGTACTCCAATACCGAAAATTTTGTCTGTTTACCGAACCATTCAAACAAAACGTGGCTTCATCGCTAAAAAGTACGCTGCGATGGAAAAATAGATTTAAGTTGCAAATTTCCATCATAGTTTCACAAAACTGTAGTTGGCGGTCGGGATCATCTTCGTTTAGCTCGTGCAGCAACCTAATTTTATACGGATGGTACTTTTCTTGTTTCAATACCCGCAAAACAGATCGTCGGCTAACATCATTATTAAGGGCTACTTCAGTGGATGCACTATGGGGATTATCTTCAACTTCTAACAAAATGTTCAATTTTGTGTTTTCACTAATTTTTCGACGACCTGGCCGTAGACGATCCTTTACATTCCCTGTTTCCCTGAATTTTTTCTCAATTTTACTCACTGTAGATCTTGTAATCCGTCGTTCTGGATACTTAGCGCTAAACAAGTTACAAACTTCTTCTTGACTTCTTGTTTTGTCTCCACATCCAATTAAAATTAAAATTTCACGCTTGATCACCGTTTTTTCAAAATTATACTTAAAATTCTTTTTGATTGATACATGACTTGCTATCGTAGTAACAATTAATTTAAATTTACCTGTTTACCTTTAAGTAGGTACATGTACCTTTTTTTAAAGAAATTTCTTTTTTAAGATGTAATTTTTCTCTAAACCCGTTAGAGATAAGGATAGAGTATGCTACATGAATTATGCTCAGAATTTGACGTAGAATTGATGTGATAAGTAAAAATAGGGTGGTTCTATTTAAAATACAAAAAAAATTTACAACATCTACTTTTTGACACACCCAGTATAATTTCTTTTTAAGGCAAAATATCAGGAAGAAAAAATTATAATCGACGTGTCCGAGCGTTTTTACAAAAAAATAAAACCTGATTTTTAAATGAATTTGTTCCATATTTTAGCCCATCACTGTATGTATAAAAATGATTTGTAGAGAAATCGTCAATTTCACCAAAAATACCTTAGTAAATGACAAAAAAAATCATCTCTGATAAAACTTAAAAAAAAAAAAAAGTTTAACAACGTCGGTCCAAATGGGATTTTTCTTACCTGTGGAGAGGAGAGTCTGGGAAAAGGTCTAAACTTTCCGAGACCGAGGAACTGGGACTTGACGGCTGATCTGGCAACGCTCCATTTCTCATCATTTCCACTTTCTTTTTTACCCTTCCTAAAATTAAAGAACAATTAATTATCGAGCATAGTTTTTGCAGTCAAGAGCGTCGACGGAAAATTTTGCAAAGGGGGTGCAAGCAGCCCAGAATACTAATAATGCCGGAGAGCCAGGGGTTGGAAGTGTACCCCCCTCCCGCCGTCCATATGTGCAATCCTGCATTGCATATTATGTCACTATTTATTCAATTCAAAATTTTTTGCTACAGGGTGTTCAAATTTCCTTTGTTCTCCGAAAGAACGTTAGATATTTTCAATTTTGGATTAAGTTTAAACGTTTTAATCAAGAACGCTTGACGAGAAACACGCCAAGAGACCGTTTCCTTCTCAAAGGACATCCAAGTAGCATTTTTAGACACAAATTGGACACTCATTCTTTGCTGAGAAACGGTTCGAAACATTTTCGATTAAAATTATAAAGTTGTATCGAGATACATTTGTTACGAAACTTTTGCGACACATTTTCGAATCAAGTTGTTAGAAACACTTAAACACGTGGTTGTTTCGAAATATTTTACAAACCATAGTGTGGATACATTAACGACACGCGAATATAAATATTGTTTGAAACATTTTTAGTTAAAATTTTTGGAAAGGCATCGGTGTACGTTTATTAGCGATAAATAAGCAACTTCTTGGTATTATTTATATTTTGGGTGTTAATATTGATCCATTTTCAACCACAGATTGAGGTAAGTGTTTTAGGTAGATTTCTAATCACCATCTGAACAAGTTTGAGGATATGTTATTGTTTAGCAAGATTTAAATTGTTATTTTTCTGAAAAAAAAAACGTATTTAAAAAAATATTCCAAGCTATAGAGTAGGTATACTCTATATTGATAAATACAGTGCAATAAGCTGTTTTTAACAGAAAAATAACAATTTAAATCTCCCTATGCAAACAATAATAACATCTAAAATAAAAATAATATCAGGAAATTGCTTATTTATCCCTTATAAATGTGTACCGATGCTTTAAAAAAAATCTCTCGCTCTCGTGACGTCAGACTGTCCATACCCAACCTTTGTTTTCTGTGCATAGAAGCAAACCTTTTTTTTCTGTGGCTTTCTCCATCGCCTTAATATAAACCTTTTATTTTTCTGTGCATCATGGAAACATTATAGAAGCCAAAGACTAGAAATTGTATGTTGAGTTCATTTTGAACCAGAATAATTTATTGGTTTCTAGCGGCCATTTTGTGCAATGAATTTTTATTAGGGCACGTTAAAAATATAAAGCCAAATTACTAAACTGCACAATGATTTTTTGGTTCTTATGTGCAATAACTAGGTATATGAAATAAAATAACTTATAGGAAATATACTTATAACGAATTCATCATGGCGAAATTATTGTTTCATATTGTTTTTCTTTTATTTTACAACAGTGATGGTATCCTAATTGTTTTGCGCATGGTTTAACATAGCCCCGCCCCTTTATACTGTCATTTTTTTGAATAAACAGAAGTAACGGTTTAGAAATATTTGCCAAACATTCTCGATAAAAGTTTCGATTGTGCATCGAAACATGGAAAGTCACAGCTAGTGCCAACCACTTGGAAACACGGGTAAATGTCCCATTTGAAATGTATACCTACGTTTCGAAAATATTTCCATTTTTGTTGCCAACAGTTTCCAATTTTGATCGGAAACAGAAACGATAGTTACGACACATAATATCATAATGTGTCTAAAAATGCTACTTGGGCATGTTTATATTATTATTTCTTCATAAAATCACGCTCTGAAATATAGATCGCGTGTGAAAAACACCTTGTTTTCGCACTAGTTGTCAAAATACGTTATACGTTACCTCGTCTTTTTTCAAATTTACTCGTTTCCATCGAAGCAGCTCGCCGGCGGACCGATTTTCCAGGCTTCGCATCCGGATTGATCATCCACCAGGACGATTTGCCGGTGCCTTCGTTTTGTACCCTCATAAACCGATTGTGAAGCGACAAATTATGTCTTATGGAATTCTGGAAAGAAAATAAAAACGTTATAAAAATGTTTAACAATAATCGCAAAGATTGGTTGTTGTATTTGACCAATTTTCCGTTTTTCGAACTTCCCCAATAAAATAACCACCGTTCTATTGGTTCAGCCCAACGCTGTCCCAACGAATTACGCGAGAAATACAATCGACAACGGCAAGCAATTCCCATTCCAAAAATTAAAGTACAAAGTCGTAAAGTTTCTGTAACATTAATAATCAAGTTAGCGCGCTTAACGAAACGACATCATGGAAAGTGGGTGACATAAAGCGATTAAGTCATTACAAATGGAGAGGGAGAGATGAATAGTTCAAGTATGGGGGGTGCCGAAAAGTTAAGGGTCCTCGGTATTCTTGAAAACTAGGGACAAATAAACTCGACGAATCGGAAAATAAACGCAAAACGCGCGTCAGAAATAAACACGTACCGCCATCTGTGTTTCGATAATTAAAGTAAACAATATGACACCGATTGGCGGGTTCAAATATTCAAAGAACTATAGCAAGTGACTAAAAACGATATAACTATAATCAAAGTATCACACATGCCATGGGTTATGTTGTTTATACAGATATTGACGTTAGGTTATTTTATAAGAAAAGTTAATATGAACATATGTCCGCAACGGCTTAAATTTATTTTTTAAATGGTTATTTTTTAATATCTCCGAAAGTACTGTAGATATTATTTTCAATTTTGGTATGTGTTAATAGTTATCCTCTGATATTTTTTACAAAAAAGATTGAAGCCAGCAACATTTTTCCATGTGGATAGTTTTCTGCTTAGCCTGGTCAATTCTACATGAAAACGGTATCTTAAGTTTTTCTCGTCAGACGCACCGTTCTTGATTAAAACCACTAAATTCATATTGAAACCCATTATTAACATTGATAAAATAATTAATGATACATTTTATTTTATAAAAATTGTTGGAGTGGGCAATTCGATGCGAGGACGAACGGAAGCATTCCTTTTAACTGAAGGTGGCCATTTTCAACAATTTTTATACAACAAAATGTATCATTAATTATTTTATCAATGTTAATAATGATGAGTTTCAATATGAATTTAGTGGTTTTAATCAAGAACGGTGCGTCTGACAAGAAACACTCAAGAGACCGTTTCTATGTAGAATTGACCAGGCTAATCAGAAAAAGTATCCACATGGAAAAATGTCAGTGGCGTACCATCTTTTTTGTAAAAAATATCAGGGTTCATGTTTGCAGGGACGCCGCTGGTTGAACAATTGAATAACTTTGCTAACTAAAATTTGTAGTTCTATATCCTATTAACACATACCAGAATTGAAAATAATACCTGAAGTACTTTCGGAGATATTAAAAAATAACCATTTAAAAAATAAAAATTCAACACGCTGTAGCAAAAAATTTAAGCTGTTGCGGACATATGTTCATATGAAGTTTTCTTTATAAAATGACCTAAGGAATCACACCCTGAAATATTAGCACGTCATTAAGGAACACCCTGTATATTAATTTTTTCTTCTTTTCTTTTTGGTGGCGTACTATACTAACGAATGATAGGTAATAACCCTAAAAATGAACAATGAATATTCATCTAAAATTCAGCTATTTCCGTTTTTTTCTTTGTAAAATGACTCGTTCGTATGGGTAGAGAAAGGTTTATTTCTTCCTTCTATTTCATCCATAAAACTTCAGGTCGTAAAAATACGCCTGAAGACCACAAAATTCTAACATTTAGATCATGTTCCTGAGAGCTGTACTCTATCAGTGATTTTTCTTAACTTCGGGTTGACGTAGGTAAAGAAAAGGACAACTGTATGTTCCAAACGAGCAACTATGCTCAGATAATATGTAAGCGATGGCAATATACAGGGTGGTCCAGCGAAAATTTAACACCTCTCGATTTTCCTGCTTTAAAATGAAAATGTAGAAAATCGCTCGGACCCGTCGATTTCTGATTCGAGGGGGAATAACTTTTCCGCTTTTTTCATCTCCGTAACTTCAACCCCCTAACGGGGGTGAACCCAACCCCCTAATTTTGAATAGGGATGAGGGGTGTTGCGATACCTCATTTTGAAGATCGTATCGAGTACTATCTGACCCTAAAATTTCGCTTCAAAATTTTCATCTTTAACGAAATGACAGTTAAAATAGTGGAAGACTACTTACTTTTGTGATTAGTTTATTAAATGCTGAAAATGGCCACCGTTCACTTCCATGCAGTAAAATAAATTTTGCTCAAAACGTTCACGGACATTACTCAACATTTGTGGTGTAATTTGAAAAAATCCAGGAAAACAATAGAAAGAATTTCGGTTTTTCCGGATATCTCCGGAACTACTCGGAATTTTAAAACTTTCTAAACCGCATATTATTAGGTACGTAAATGCGCAACTTTATCTCCGTTTAACCGACTTCGTATCTCTTACGGTTTCCGAGATTCTTGTACTGGCCCTCCTTATCTTGGACACGTTGTATGAACTCCAACGATTCAAAATCAACCTAAATTGCTGTATTCGAACACGCATCACACCTAGAATGCATGAAAAGAGTATTCTTATTAGTGCCAGTGTTTGATCTTTAAAGAAATGGCTTGTCGCATGTATTCCGGGTAAACCTTTGTTAGGATCTTTGCGTATTTCATTCTTCTAATTTCATTTAGACGTGGCGAATCTACACTGTAAAGAAATAAAACTTCCTTAAGACCTCTCTCGCAATCTCTGTCTCTCTTTTAGTATCTCGCCAACAGCTAAGTTATGGAATCATATAAAAATGCAACTTCCAACTTTGATTAGTATCAGTTGAAAGTTTCGGGGATTTAATTCGGCAATTTATGGAAGTTTTACGGTCGAAATCTGAATATAAAGCGCTCTCCATATCCAGAAATGCGATTTACATAATCGCTTGAGAAGGTTACCTGCGGACTTTGGTTGGCGCCATTCAGTCTATAATTTCGATCATTTCGATATTTTTTTACGTCTGCAGAGAAAATGCCATTTCTGGTTTTCTTAAAAATATTTTCTGCGATGCAAACAGGAATTGACTGTAAACGAGCACCAGAAATCTTAAATATCTCTCTGTGCGGAAAATGTTACTTTGCGAGCCCGCTAAGATAACAATTTCGTGGTTAAAAGTCCAGCTATGATAACTGCTAATCTAAAACCTATTCCCTGATAAACTATGGGAAAATTAAATCCAGGTTTAGGCCGCAAAATTGTTTTCGTCTTTATTTATCAGTCGGCTTGTATAGATACGAGTGCGGTATAAATTCTAGACATTGTTTCGACCGTTTTCTCACAAGATTTCTCCTGCTTTTTTCCTGCGGTTATTCCCATTGCAGCGATATCTCTGTTTTGCTCGTTACGGATGAAACCGATGGGCTTTGAATTGTTTCCTTCTTGTGGTGACTTATTAAGATTATTATTTTTAATTTGCTTTGTTCAAAGAAGCATACAGATACAGTGTGTGTATACAGGGTGTCCGGGAACATGTGGGAAATCTCCCGGATATGAAGAAAACACGTGAAAAGAATACTATAGGTTCATATAAACTTCTTTCGTATACCACCTGGTATATTTCAATTATTTTTTAATATGATGTATACCAGGTAAGACCCGTCAAATTACTACCCAAGAAACTGTTGTGAATTACTCACAGCTGCAGGGACGGACTAGCTGTAACACTCATGGGCCCATTTTTTTTACGCCCTGTGTGATGAGAACTTTGAACAATGTTTTTTACATACCTTTAACTATTGGCTAAAAATTAAGTACTCTTCATTCATGTCGCTAATCCTAACCGTTTTCGAGAAAACGTCATTTTATTTACCCTGAGTCCCCTAACTGCTCATGGGCTAAATATGAAAAAGCGGAATCTTGAAGGTTGAACATTGGATCGGAACAAAAATGTATCTTTTATTGAAATACCCGAAGCACATGATGTATATGAAATGCCGTTTTTTCGAAAACGGTTAGGATTAGCGACATGAATGAAGAGTACTTAATTTTTAGCCAATAGTTAAAGGTATGTAAAAAAAATTGTCCAAAGTTCTCATCATACAGGGCGTAAAAAAAATGGGCCCATGAGTGTTCCAGCTAGTCCGTCCCTGCAACTGTGAGTAATTCACAGCAGTTTCTTGGGTATTAATTTGACGGGCCTTACCTGGTATACATCATATTAAAAAATAATTGAAATATACCAGGTGGTTCAATAATTATGTGTAAAAAACTTGATTCCATTGGTGCTCTTTGGGAGCCCATATCTCCGAAGAGGAGGCCGATACGAAAGAAGTTTATATGAACCTATACTATTCTTTTCACGTGTTTTCTTCATATCCGGGAGATTTCCCACATGTTCCCGGACACCCTGTATAGTCTGGAAACGGCTTAAGATCTTTTGACCCACCAGCTTTTTCTTTTACAAAATTTGGGTGTGGCTTTAAGGGAATGTAAACTAATTTTTGACGGAAGAATGACACTACTATTTGTCAAAATGAAGGACGGGCGCCATCTTGGTAAAGCAAATTAAATAAGAAGAGGGGGTCGTCTCGCGATATATCATTTTGAAGCTACTATCGAGCACTTTACGATGCCGGAATATTAGTTCGGTATTCACAACGAAACAAAATGGCGTCGGTTTACAAATTGCATAGTTATTATGTATTTTTATTATCCTTTATTTCATTTATCGCCTTAGAAAAATAAATACACCCTGGCATAGTGCAATAGGAATCAGGGAGCTAAACTTTCTTGCATATGTCCTGGTGCTCAAATTCAAAATGGCGGATGGGCGACATCTTGACAAAAAAAAAATTGACTGGCTTCATCTATTAATTTGCTGGGCGTCAATCTAGGAAGAAATATGTCTTGGCACAACCACGTTGTGGTAATCGCCAAGATAGCTTTGCAGAAACTTGGTGTACTCTTCCGACTCAAAAAGTTGTACACACCTCGACAACTTTTCACACTATACAAAGCCCAGATTAGACCATCACTAGAGTAGTGCTCACATGTCTGGAGTTCTGCACCCAAACATACTCTTCGGCTGCTGGATTCCATCGAAAGGAGGGCCATTCGTCTGATCGAAGACCACGAGCTGACGAAGAACCTCGACAGCCTGGAACATCAAAGACAGGTTGGGGATTTGACTCTCTTTTACAGATATTTTCATGGAAAGTGCTCGGCTGACCTTGCCTTCTTAATTCCGCCCAGAGCGGCGAACAGAAGAATTACACGACTAACCACTGCCGCCCATCCATATGTGGTTAAGTGTTTAAGAGTACTTTGATCTGGAGGACTTCATCCTTATGGAACGACCCTCCCGAGGTCGTTTTTCCCAACGAATATAAACTCCAACGAGTGCCTTAAGGAATTTTTCCTATAGTGCGTGTGTTTGATCATATAAAAAAATGTATCCATACTTCTAATACACATTTGAAAGGAATCTGTAGGTACGATTAACACAAGAAATTTTAAATTAAATAAATACATCTCAAATCTTTTCAACACAATAAGGTATATGTTATTATTTTTTTGACCTTAATGTTTATCTACTCATACTGGCCCTGCTATCAAAAAGGTCAGGTTTAAGATTTAAACTAAATAAGTTTCGATGTACTTAATAAGGCGAAATTCGAATAAAATAAATATTGGGTTTATAATAATATGTCGTATGAAATATACATTTCTTGACGACCTGAATATATCTACCGATGCAACCCAATTAGGTTTTTTTTAAAACCAGCTTACGAGTTTTTGTAAAGCAGATTTTCAATAAAATTTTTAATAGAGGGGTTTCATGATTCCCCAATTAGGGAATTTAAATTTTTGGCTAAAACTGGCTTTAAAACAGTGCCTCCTCAATCCTCCAGCTGTACAGGGTGTCTTTGGGCCAAACTTAAAATGATAAAATCAAAATTTGAAAATTTTCGCTCGTTTAAGAGATACGGGGGAAAATCAGAAAATTTGACAATTTCAAAATTACCTTATTATTTTCTTAGTTAAAAGAGATATGGAAAAATGTTTTATACAGAAATTTCGTTATATTGACTGTTGAATAATCTGCTGTTTTCAGAATAAGTATACGGGGTCAGGTAAGAAAGTTATCGCACCTATCCTCATTTTTTAAATGGAACACCCTATATATTTTAATCTAAATATATACTATTTTAAATTCTCCTTTCAAATATATAACACACCATGGACGATATTGGTTTCCTAGGCGATTTATTAAACTTTATTACTTTAAACCAAAGTAGGCCATGAAACAAAAACTGATATCCTAGAGACAACTATGTTGACATTATACTTGTTATTAACATTTAACGTCAATTTCATTTTTTACATATTCATTTGTGAAAAAGACTTCTCAACATTTGGAAAAAATAGATGATGTCTATCATCCATGGTGTGTTATAAATTTGAAAAGAGAGTTTAAAATGCTATCTTTTTAGATTAAAATATACAGGGTGTTCCATTTAAAAAAATTAGGTTAGATCCGATAACTCTTTTACCTGACCCCGTATACTTATTCTGAAAGCGGCAGATTATTCAACAATCATTATAAAGAAACTTCTGTATGAAACATTTTTCTGTATCTCTGTTAACTAAGAAAATATAGGGTACTTTAGGAATCGTCAATTTGTTGATTTTCCCCCGTATCTCTTAAGGGAGCGAAAATTTTCAAATTTTGATTTTACCATTTTAAGTTTGACCCAAAAAGAGCACATGACCTACATTACCTTTTTGATAGCACTAACAATAACGGAGATACCCTATAAAAGTGGTACACCCTGTACATAGTCTCTATCTAAAAGCCTTATCCTTAATAGACAAAATTTGGCATATTTCTTCCCGAGAAGAAAATGATAAAAATTTAGCGTTAATTATTCTTAATCGAGGTTAAGTAGATGTAATGATATTGGGCAATTGGTGAAAATTAAACATTATATTATTTAAATTTCTTAGATAAAGTATGCTACCTTCAACTAGATGTGCTCTGAATATAATAAAGTATTAGGGAAAAAGGATAGTCTTTAAATTATATGTTTTTCTGGGTACATTTGAACTGACCGCGTGCTGTGAGACAGTAAAATAAAATAAGTAGATCACAGTCTAATTGAGGATAAGTGGACGATGAAACAGCCACTCAATCTGCATACATTGTTAGCCGGTAGATTATTTAGTTGAATGTTCAATAGGCCGTCGTTATCGTACTCAGTCGACATAAAAAAAAGTATTTTAAAAGATTATAATTCTTTAACGCCAACTGTACGGTCAACGTAAGTGGCGGTTCTTCCACAGGAGCACATGCGCACGTGCACCCCCAAAACAAAACGAATAAAAAATATTAATTTATATCCAATGAATATTATTTATCGTATAAAGTCCGACCCTCCCTAATATTTTATCGTACCCTCAAACTAAAAAAGTCCGACCCTTCCTAATATTTTATCATCCCGTCAAACCAAACTGTATGGATCCGGCAACCGTGCCTCGGTCGAGGTAAATGACGATCATGACCAGACTTGCTCGCGTGTGCGATTAAGTAGTGCAGTTTCTCTGTAGTAAAAGGTGGCGGGTGGCAACGGGGAATAGCGGGGCTATGGCGATTTAACATGGAAAAGGCGCACAGTTTTTGTGTTCAGCGCTGTTGTCTGTTCGTGCATCTAGTTAGAAATTCGAGCGTCAATGTTTTAATATTTTATATTTATTAAGTTAAAATGATTAGAAAGTTTAAAACGAAATATATGGCAACAAATTTATAGACGGTATTCCAAACTTAATGAGGCTTAATAAGGATCGATTTTCTACAATTAAGAACTGAAGAATGGACTTAACGTTTAAGCACTATTGTGCAGGGTCGACAAATGTTGTGTATTTCGATAAATGATACTCGATATGATTTTAAACCATTTTATTTAATGATTTAAACTAAAAAACACTGAAAATATGAAGAATGCCAACTTGTCAGTCTCGTGGCTCGATTCGTTCTCGTCATAAAACAGTTAACTATTGTTCTCATCTTGGTTGCGCCTAAGGACGTAGCCGTAGATGGCGTAGTGGTATTAGACATCATTCGGTTCTCTTGATAACTCGTAGATGGCGGTAGTAGTATTGGACATCATTCGGATTTCTTGATAGCTCGTAGATGGCTTTAGTAGTATTAGTAGTGGACTGTTGTTACGAGGGTTGCATGCGACGACGTTAAGATCCGACAGCTATACACACTAAGAAAACCATTCTTATTTTCCAAAAGTTGTATTTCCTTGTGTAAAATTAAAAAATAAATAAAAATATGTTTTACCTAACGCATTTTCTTATTACTTTTTTTCTTTCTACATTTAAAACGCCTAGAAAGTAATTGTTTGGTCGTTACACAAAAATAAAATTTAAAAAATAATTTCACCCTACGTGTAAACCCCCTCTATCATAGGTCACGAGCCGCCACTGGTCAACGTACAATCGACAATATTTGCTATGCATAAATCACCATTTTCATACGAGAAGAATATCGTTCCCAACGTTTTAATTTTCCAACTTTGCTGAAATTTTCCCAGATAAAAAGAAAAATTAGGAAAGTTCGCAATCGACGAAATTTTCTCTCGAAAATGCACATATCTACCTGTCCGGGGGCGACACTCTGGCGAGAACCCCGGACTCTTCCGGACGTTCCGGCGCCGGAAGTCATCTGTTCGCACTTGCCACTTCGTTTCCGGCCCTTTCCGGTTTGCGGGGTCAGCGAATAAAAGGAAAAACGGGATACACCTTTGACGTTGGATATAATAAATTGTTCCGGAGATACGGGGGGCACTTTTCGCTGTATAGATCTTAATTTCATTAGTTTCATTTGATGTTTTGGGATATCAGGCTCGTTTGCGGAGCAATCAGAAACAGTTACAAGCTGCCCGGGGCATGCGCAGTTAGTTTAAAGTGTTAACGGAAGTAAAATGTACCGATTGGCAACAGTCACAATAATCCGCGTGGTGATATGGAATTGAGAACTCTCTTTATTTACTATTGACTTATTTTTTACCGATTCAATTTAGTTTCTTTAGGTTTGGCATGTTTTGGTTAAACAATTCTTTAAAGATCCATTTTGCTGGATTGTAAGTTTAACTAAAACATGCCAAAACTAAAGGAACCGAAGAGATTCGGTAAAAACAAGCAGTCGATCGAGCAAATCCAAACGCACAATTCTGACAGTTGCAAATCAGTTGACAATCGATACAATTTGCTCTACGAACATTAATGACTGCTGTAAAAGTACCTGGGTAATCCCATTATTTATGACCGTTTGTTATTATTATGTGGAAAGGACCGGATTGTAATAATTATAATTAAATATAGGCACATCAGGTAGGTTAGGTTGCTTAATTTATATTTAAATATCTTTTTGTGGTAAAATTTGTTAGTTTTTGAGGAATGGTTCAAGAATTGTCTTTTACCAAACATTCCTCAGAATAGCGTGATAGTAATGGACAATGCGAGCTATCACAGTCGCCAATTACATAAAGCTCCAAGCTCAAATAATACAAAATTGGAGATTCAGAACTGCATGGCGGCGAATGATATATATGTTGAAGAAAGTTATAAAAAAAGTGATCTTTTAGAAATTTTAAAGACATTTTGTATAAAAAAAGTATATTTTTGTGACATGTTGGCAGAAGAAATTGGACATACAGTGCTACGGCTCCCACCCTATTATTGCATTTTTAACCCCATAGAGCATATGTGGCACCAGTTAAAATCACTGGTTAGGTCTGAAAATATTTCTCCGACATTAAGTTCTAGTGTTGTAGAATTAATACGAAAATGCTTTAATGATATTCCCCCAGGTAGTAGGAAAAATTCAGTCCGTCACGTAATAACTGTAGAAAATTCGTATATTAGTCTGGATCGTATAATTAATCCAATTATAATTAATTTTGATGAGGATAGCGATAGCGGAACAGAACTATCTATAGAATGACATTATAAATGTAAATAAATATGACTAGTAATATTTTTAATTTATGATTACATTAATATAATCATATCATTAGTTGTTTTCCTTAGTCCGTCCCTTCATACTTCACTAGTTTATTGCCAAGCTCTTGTCTACACAATGGGACCGACCCAGGAAATCATTAAGTCGTATCCAATTTTCGTGAAACGTACTGTACACGCCGTGTTATTAGACTCGGCTGACGCCTCGTCCTTATAACATAAATATCCATTATAGATTCATTTATACATGTGATAGCGGATTAGTGAAATAAATTGAACAAAGGAGAATTGTTAAGGTCTCTTTGATCATTCAGCAGCAAGCTCCTTACCAGAAAACCAGAATTCCATTAACTTCCTAGATTTAACTGTGAGAAGAGAAAATATTAAACATATTTTCTCAGTTTTCCACAAACCTTCTCATACAGACACAACGATCCATAATTCTTCTTGTCACCCAAGCTTTCCACAGTATGATTCATAGACTATTAACTCTCCCACTTAACAAAAATAATTTTCATACAGAACTAAATATCATTTTTGGTCACCGGGCACAGATTTTGCTTCTGCGAACACTTTAAACCAACTTGTTGTAGACCTTGCAGCTATTTCCGTTGAGAAAAACATATCATTGCGTAACAACTGATAATGTCGAATTTGAATCACACTGTATAGCCGGTAGTTATAATCGAAGGTCGCATTTTGACAGTGCGGTGTGGTAAGCATGCGGGTACGCACATTATTTGAAAGAGTAATGAACTTTAAAGTTTGTTTCCGAATTCAAAACATGCAAAAAAATCATTTATATTCACATTCCACTGGACTGAAATATATAGGTACGTTTAGCGCAAAAAGTTTCTGCATTTAATACAGGGTGTTTCGAAATACGTGCCATCAATCGTGCGGTGATTTCATACCCAAAAATACCACAAATAGTTTATTTGGAGGGAAGATGCAGGGTTTTTAATTTTTTCGGTGTTTTCAACAGTTACTAAGTCAAGTAACACTCTGTATAAACCTTTATACATATAGAACAGGCACGCTGTTCAAGTTTTAAGCGCTCCTATAAGAATATTTTCATGTACTATGAAGATGAGAAGTAATTAAAATGGTTTGCCGTTATTAAAATTGGTCCGCAGCAAAAAATAGCCATTAAATCATTAAATTGGCATAAAAAGATTTTGCTTGCAATAAATAAAAATCGGGCTGCAACACTTGTTCTGCAAAAAATGCTACAAACTGTCAACAATTTAACCGATATCGGTCCGCTTGTAATATCATGTGTTCGCTTAATTAACAGTCGAGCTGCGAAATGATTACTTGGTCAGCAAGATTTTACAATTGGTCAGTGGAAAAAAACATGTCTAGAAGCAGTTTACTTCAGAGGTTTGCCTATTAAAGAATGGTTATCGATATCAATCATTGTATTGAGTTTGTTTTGAATAATCGGCAAAGTTCGTTATTGTGGGCGGAGCGAAAGCAGTCGCGTGATACGAGTAGCTAATTGCGTGCGTGTGTTTTCATTCGGTGTAGCAGTCAAGGCTCAAAAGATGTAGCGGGGGCGGGTTTTCCCAGGGCACTGTCACTATTCCACGTCTTATTGCTTTTTTTGTTTTGATCACCAAGATTAAATATTTTACTTACCCGCTGATTGCTTACTAATATCTGATTAAAAGTGGATCGCTCATAGCAGCTTATATATTTAATTTGCGTACCAAAATAATTTAGAACACTCTAGTATGACATTAATTACTGACCGATTCAGAAATGTTTGCTGTCCATAAGTTGCTGGCCAACTAGCCATTTTGGCTGACCTATTACATTTTTCTGTTCGCAAAAATAAGAATATATTGCTAACCAATCTCTCTTCTTACTCTACATTAACGACCTTCTAGTGAAAACTAGAAATCCGATATTTAGTTTTGCTGACGATAGCACACTAATCTCATCTTTCTCTTTGAATGCGCAAACATCGGCTGCCGACGCACAACTTCGCGGGTGACAGTAACCAAGTCGAATTTAACGCTAAAAAAACCCAGGCAGCAGTTTTCTCTAAAAAGGTTAACATTACAGAACCGGAAATAGTCATGGCCGGACACGCAGTCCCACTGGCTTCATCTATTAATTTGCTGGGCATCAATCTGGGAGGAAATATGTCTTGGCATAACCACGTTGTGGCAATCGCAAAGATAGCTTCTCAGAAGCTTGTGGCACTCTTCCGTCTACCAGAAAGTTGTACAATCCTCAACAACTTTTGACACTATACAAAGCTCAGATTCGACCATCACTAGAATACTGCTCTCATGTCTGGAGCTCTGCACCCAAACATACTCTTCGGATACTGGATTCCATCGAAAGGAGGGCTATTCGTCTGATCGGAGACAGCTGACGAAGAACCTCGACAGCCTAGAACATCAAAGACAGGTTGGGGATTTGACTCTCTTTTACAGATATTTTTATGGAAGGTGTTCGGCTGACCTTGCCCTCTTTATTCCGCCCAGAGAGACGAATAGCAGAAATACACGACGAACCACTGCCGCCCATCCATATGTGGTTAAGCTTAGTACTCCTCGAACTTCATTATTTAAGAATTCTTTCATCTGGAGGACTACATCCTTGTGGAACATTTTCATTTTAAAGCAGGAAAATCGAGGTGTTAAGTTTTCGCTGGACCACCCTGTATGTACATATTGTTATGTGCTTGTGTTTCTCCATCTATCTATCTTATTACATGTAACAATATTTCAAAACGCAAAAGTTTTGCATCATGAATCCTCCCGAACACACACCGCCAATTTCCCGACAAACTTTTATCCCGTCGATCTTTGACAGGTGACATTACGAAACGGGGATCGCGACGAGGTGCTAACCGGCGCCGCGACGCCTGACGCCTGCACGTCGGGACGCTTGCTCGCCGATCTCTTAATCCTGCGATATATACGCGCCACCGTCGAAAATTAATCACCTTTTCCACGTCCCATTGGTCTTTGTGCATTATCGGAATCAGTTTTATGGAACAACGTCCATTCGTTTAAACGAAAATCTTTTTTTTTTTTTTGTTCACAAGAAAGAAGAAATTTTAATAAAATTGCAAAATCTAAAAAGGTATAATAGTATATTAAGATACAAGTTTCATAAGACATTATAGTTGTTGCAGAATTATACCGTTGATTCTTACTGCCATAAATAAACTACCTGATTAAACCCTATTGTATACGCCTGAACCTCGTCAAAGCTCAATAAATGGGATCAGGGCCGGCTTGAAAATGTATACCACACCACATGATTTATTTTTATAATTTAAAATAAATAGATAGGTATTTTTAGTTTTAGGTACCTATAATAAATGTAAAATAATGATAATTGAAAATAATATAATTTAAAAGTATAACTATTAGGATAAAAAGTACAATAAAAATTAATTAAATTCTAAGAAACTATTGATAATTTATTCAAAATTTAACTCTGCATCACTATCACTATCTTCATCTAAGCCTATACTTAAAATTAAGGGTTGAACATTTGTAATCATACAATTGTAAGAATTTTCCACCTTAAGTACATGCTGTACACAGTTTTTCCAGCTGTCTGCACAAATTTTTCTTACTTCGTTTTTAATTAATTCTACTACAGATGCATTTAATGTAGGAGAAATATTATTTCGCCTAATATTGGATTTTAATTGGTGCCATATTAGCTCAATAGGATTGAATATACAATAGTACGGAGGAAGACGCAACACTGTATGTCCATTTTCTGCAGGAAGATTGTCACGCTCGTATTCCTTATTTATTTTAAAAGCTTTTAATACTTCTAGCAGTTCGTTTTTTGTAAGTTTCTTCAAAATATAAATCATTTTCAATCATAAAATTTTGAATTTCTGCTTTTGTATTATTAGAATGGGGAATGATTTTTGCCAGCCGACTATGACAACTAGCATTGTCCATTACAATGACGCTAGTTTCAGGTATATTTTTAAGGAGTTTATGTTTAAACCAATCTTCAAAAAGTTGTGCGTCGGTATCTTGATGGTAATCTAAACAAGAATCTGCTATGTTTTTAGCTGAAGGCAACAGACAATTTGGAACAAACCCGTTCCCTGAACCAACAATGTAATATTGTGATTCTTATGCCTTTATTTAATGGTGCCTTGGTTTGACATTTTTTGGAAGAATCATCCCAACCTTTGTTGGAGTGTCATGGGTATCGAACCATGTTTCGTCAAGGTAAATAATTGGACGATTTTCTTCTCTAAATTGTTTAACAGCTGTTAAATATTTAAGTCTCCATTCCCGACACTTGAAGATGCCCCCCTATCAGCACAATTCCAAGGACGCCACATTCTACCACTAATAAGCTTAACTAAAAATTACTCGCCGGAAAACCACTAAAGATTAAAATTATTAAAAATCACTTTGTATTGATATATGCATCAGGCATAGGTATAAATTGAATTTATATACCTGGTCCGGCTCTGCTCGAAAAGGTTTTAAAATTTGGGACTTCCTTATTTATTTTATGGTCGAATAGATAATAAGGTTTTATTGCAGTCAAGAGATCAACAATATAATTCTGCAAAAACTATATAATAGTATATTAAGATACAAGTTTCATAAGACATTACAAGCGGGGAATTTTCTAAAGTACAAGTGCTCTAATTGTCTTATGAACCGTGTATTTTATAATACTTTTTCTATTTGGGTCTTTAAAGTCTGAAAAACTTTAAAAAATATAGTAGATTTTTTCCATTTGCATTAATATAATACCTAAATACCTTTACAATTTAATAAAATGTTACAAGTATCAAATATGCCATGATAGAAACAATTGAACACAACAAAGCTTCTTCCCATCCGTCATAATTAAAAATAAATACATTATTAAAGGTAATGAAAATGAGTCAGGAAGAAAGTACTACGAAAAAATGCAGAAAATAATCTAGAAAAACGTTTAAAAAGAATATGCAAAACTTTGAGATTGGTTCGAGCAGAACAAAGTTCAAAATATTGAACAAAATAATAAATAATACTATTGAACAAAATATTGTGTCGACACAGAATCTGACAGGAATAACAATTAATGCCCAGGAAATGTCTACAGTAACTATAAATATGTATATGTAAAGTAATATGTATAATACTATATGAATTAAAAATAAAAATAGTACTTTATTGAATAAAACTTTAGAAATAGAGCATAAACTGGAAGATATTTCCATGATTTTTAGGTTATGTATGTTGTTTTATAGTTGTGACTAGAAATTAGTTGACGGACACCGTCAGCATGTTATATATTTCCGAGTATATAGATATTTCAGACAGTGGCGGAACTTCAAACTTTGGCCCCCCCCCCGCAAAATTATTTATTAGGCCCTATAAAATGATTCATTTAGTTAAGCTAGAATAACATAAATTGGTAAATTATAGATATAGATGTTACTCCATAAGAATTTAAAATAGAAAACTGATGATTTCTATGAGAGAAAATTTTTTAATGCTCTTTAGAAACTAAGGTTTAAACTAAAAATCACATTTATTATATAATATTATTCCAGAACCCATAAACAGTGACCACGCTATTCTTTTCTGAATAACTTTATTGTTGAAAATCAATTTAAAACCAAATTTCCAGGAAATACTTACAAAATATAAGTTCTCGTAAAATTAATATCATACAGGGCAGGTTGTTAAAATTAGAAGTTACTTTAAACAAGTCGCAAAAATAGGTTCTTTCCTCAAATAATTTAGACCCACATGTTAAATCTTCTTATATTCTGAACAAAAAATATGTTAAGAGATTTTTTGATATTTCACTCGATTAACCATTTATAACTAATTTTCTGTTAATAACTGAATATCACAATGTTTAGTCATCAGTTAGTCATGGAAAGAATTATTGTATAAAATGAAACATAAATGATATTTGAATGAAAGAAATGTATTTCAGCTTACTAATAATAATAATCTACAAAAAAAATTGTTTGAAAAATTGTTCAATATGATATCTGGTTTGTTCAATGCATCTCTATAAACGTATTTTCCCTGAATTGAACCATTGAACAACTTTTCAATTAATTTTGTTTGTAGATTAATATATTAATATCTAATTGACAGATGTGTAGGAACTCATTTTCTTGATGATAGTATTAAATCATAATAAATTAGTGTTGCGTAAGAAAAAAACACTTTTTGAACTGGCGCCGTATGTCGCAAGTCGCAAAGTGGCTGCCGTATGTCCTCCATAGCCTCACGAATTCCATCTTTGAGGTCTTGAATCGACGCTGGGCTGTTGGCATAGACCTTCTCTTTCACGTGGCCCCAAAGGAAGAAGTCGCAAGGTGTTAAGTCACATGATCTCGGTGGCCAATTGTGATCACCTCTTCGAGAGATAACACGGTCCGGAAACTTTTCCCGTAAAAGATCAATGGTTTCGTTGCTTGTGTGGCACGTAGCGCCGTCTTGTTGAAAGTAAACGTTGTCCAGATCAATACCATCCAATTCCGGCCATAAAAAATCATTAATCATCTCTCGATAGCGCATTCCATTCACCGTAACTGGTGATCCAGCCTCATTTTCGAAAAAGTAAGGTCCAATGACCCCGCCGGACCATAAACCGCACCAAACAGTCACACGTTGAGGATAGAGAGGCTTTTCAACAATAACTCTGGGGTTTTCCGAGCCCCAGATGCGACAATTTTGTTTGTTGACGAAGCCACCGAGGTGTAAATGGGCCTCATCAGTCCAGATGATTTTTCGATGGAATTCCGGATCATTTTCATGCATTTCAACGACCCAATCGGCAAAGACACGCCACGAACAAACCAGTTGTTGATGATCGGCCGGCTTGAGTTCTTGTGTTAACTGAACTTTATAAGCCTTAAGACCCAAATCTTTATGCAAAATACGGTGTAATGATGTTTGTGGAATGTTTAATTCCAAAGAACGACGAGGAATGGACAAACCTGAGTTTTCTTTAACATTTTCGGCTACAGCAGCAATAGTTTCGGCTGTTCTTGAGCGACGTGCACGGGTTTTATTCTTCACATCACTAACTTGTCCCAACAGCTCGAATTTTCCCACCAACTTCTGTATTGCGGTCCGACAAGGTGCTTCACGACGACCCAAAAATGTTCGAGTTTTACGAACCGTCTCTGCCAAATTTTCACCAGTTCTATAGTGAATTTTAATAATTTCAATGCGTTGTTGAAGCGTGTATCGTTCCATTTTTATTAATGGCGTAGTTTCTACTTGTCAAATGACAAAAAAAATTACAGCTCCAAAAGTGACATCTACCGAAATAGCGGGCTATTCAAAATAACACCTCTTATTGGAAAACCCTTTAGTTTCGCGCCTGATTTCAGATAAATATCTAGTAAAAATGATCTATTTGCAAGGTTAAGTTAGTATTTTAAAGTTTTCTATAAAAATTTTTTGTCGAATCCATAATGCCAAGAAAACTAATTTCAACGAAATCGCAGTACCTAAGCCTAAAATTCGAACCCTACTTGCTGCCAACATAAAGAAAATAAAATTGCAGCTTCATAAAGTGGCAGGTTATTCAATTTTTTTGCATTTCATAATGTAGCCATTATGAAACCCAAATATAGAAAAACATTATGACAAAGCCACGGTTGTAATGGTAGTATGTATGTAATAAGATTTACTTAACATGATATGAAGAATTTAAATTGGGAGACATAAAAGTGTTAATATTCCAACGCGGGTTCATACAAAATAGCAATTTATAATAAATTTTAATTAACCTAATCAATCATTTGACATACCTGCCAATTTGTTTTGCTAAAAATACCGTAAGTACCTTATCATTTCGTTAATTACTGGCATAAATAGACATAATTTGAATACATTTAGAAGGTAATGCGAAAATTAGATCGTTTTACGTAAACAAACAGTTTTTTAGGGCCTGCAATTATTTATTTACATTTTTTCCGAATTAATATTTCTATATTATTTTTTTAAAGCAATATTTAAGTTGTATATTGAACAAATAGCATAACAAATATACAAGGGTATAGAAAAATAGAAGACTTTGTTTATGGGACTGTGTTGACTCCGGTTCTTGAATAGGCATCCTTTTTTTGTCCCTAAGTCCCCTGTAAAAACATTATGTACCAAATGTATGTAATAAAGTACCTGTACGCCACTGGTAAATATGACGTACGTCGCTGGTATGGATATTATTAATTATTAGGCGTCAAAACCGAATACAACGGTGTTCTTTTCAAACCACCCGACTGGCGTCTGAAGTTCCCCCGAGAAACGAGGCGAAAGACAGAGGAGGCGAAAATTGCCCCTCCCCCCCTTTAGCGGGATTATCGTCTAGGGCGAGACGGTGAGAAATTTAACTCCCGCGCCATGAACCATACAGGGGTGCCAGTTCGATTGGGTACAATCCACATATATAACCATTATATTGCTAATACCATCTGCAATTATGTCCCCGCTATGGGCATCGAAGGGGTTTGTTCGGGTTTGTTCAGTTTGCGCAGTTCGGAAATTTCCTTGTGAAAGTAAACATTCGACAGGACCGGATTTCAACTTTTTTAATGTAAATTTGACTGGTTAGTAAGGAAAAATATTGCAATCAAAATTTCGATTAGTTCGATTTAAGACGGCGTTCCATGCATACGATTTCTGACGATATGATGATCCGACAGTGCCCTCATTGGTGTAAACTTTTTGTGCCAAATTCCAGCCGAATATTTGTAACAATTTCTAACCCAAAAATTAAGAATGAATGACTATATTGACTATTTTGGAAATTTATATCATTATTAATTTTAAGGTTAGGTAGTGACCACATATATATTATATTGTATACGAGTGACACTCTCTTCTTTTCTTACAAGCTTTTTAGTGAAATTCGGTTCGGAAGATCGGATAATGCGATGATAAGCAAAATATTTTCGTATATGTGTACATACCTGAAATACTTTAAACCTGGTATTGATCCACGCCTTTCGCAAAAAAGCACCATGCACTTGTGTCCTTTCATCTTAAACAAAACAAGCCACTAATCTACCAAACAGCGAATCGAATCGCCACAAATTAAACACTCCTTCACAAAAATTGTTGGTAATGAAAGTTTATAAGCACTAATATACCGACAACAATGTGGATGAACCACTTTTTATTCTGTAATTTGAAAAAGCATCCAGAACCAAAGATGGCGACGAATAACAACAAGCAAATAATGTCGGGCCGGCTCTGACGCGATCGATAAAATTTCCACCCTACTGCGCAAACTCAATAGGCCGGTGCCATCTCCCATAGCGGGGACACTTTTTGTATTTTGGAACGTTCGTATTGGCAATATACTGTTTATTATATGTGCTACAATCTGGATTCTGTAATGTTTCGCATTACAATCTGGCAACTTTTGTTAAATATCTTTCCTTGATGCGGCATTTGGTGTGTCATGTGTAACAAGCCACGTATTATCGGGGTATATAATCGGACGATATTCTAGTCTGTACTTTATTTGAAATTTTGATTTTTAATCCATAGAAGAAGCTAAAGATAAATAATTACCTATGCCGGTAATTATAGCACAACTTGGCAACGTACACGATTGCGACCGTCCTGATCCAGAAATTCGCTTAGGCGGGGGCGCGAAAGCGTTTCTCCGGAATAAAATTGGCCGTAACAAGGGCTTTTGAAAGTAATCTACACGATGTAAAGCGATAATTAGTCTTGGTAAGACGAAATTGGGGTGTGAGGTTTTTGTGTGTCACGAAAAGTAATTAATTTTGGTGGTGAACGCTGCGCGATCTTTAAATATCCGAAATGTATAATTTATGTTTCGATATTACAAAATCCGAAGCCGGGCGATGTGCTTTACTTTACAAACCCGGATTATTTAACAATAATATATATTTTTCGAAATTATTAAAGTGAATATATTTTTTTTTTATGATCAAACACAAGCACTATAGGAAAAATCCTTTAGGGCACTCTGGGAGTGGTGCGTGTGTGTAAAAAGCGATTCACGTTGGTTTTGAATCGTTGGAGGTTATATTCGTTGGGAGAAACCACCTCGGGGAGGTCGTTTCATAAGGATGAAGTCCTCCACATGAAAGAATTCTTAAATAATGAAGTTCGTCGTGTCCGTCTCCAATCAGACGAATGCCCCTCCGTTCGATGGAATCCAGTAGCCGAAGAGTATGTTTGGGTGCAGAGCTCCAGACATGAGAGCAGTACTCTAGTGATGGTCGAATCTGGGCTTTGTATAGTGTCAAAAGTTGTTGAGGTGTGTACAACTTTCTGGTTCGGAAGAGTACACCAAGTTTCCGGGAAGCTATCCTGGCGATTGCCACGACGTGGTTATGCCAAGATATATTTCCTGCCAGATTGACGCCCAGCAAATTAATAGAAGAAGCCAATGGGATTGCGTGTCCGTCCATGACTATATCCGGTTCTGTAATGTTAACCTTAATAACAATAATATGGGCGATTTTCAACAATTTTCACGAAACAAAATCGAATTTAATTGTTTTAATCAAGAACGAGAAAAACAGAAGCTATCGTTTTCGTGTAGAATTGATCAGGCTAACCAGAAAACATATCCACATGGAAACATGTCAATGGCGTACCCGTATTTTGTAAAAACTATCAAAGGACATGTTTGCAGGGACACCACTGGTGAATAACTTTCCTAGCTAAAATGTGTGGGATTATGTCCTATTAGCACATACCAAGTTTGGAAATAATATCCAAAGTACTTTCGGAGATATTAAAAAATAACACCCTGTAGACGTAAAATGACCAAAGGAATAACCACACCTTGAAATATTAACACGCCATTAAGAAACATCCTGTATACAACCATAAGGGCTCTTTTTCGGAATTAATTATTAATCCTCGACCGTGACGTGGTATATCAATTTAGTATATGTATTCTTGTAATGATCGATACATTTTATATATGGATATAGAGGTTGACCCTTTATCAATAATGATAATAATTTTTATCATAAATGCTTCTAACTCATCAGTCATCGGCAACTCGATAACCGTTTTTTCATTAATATTTTTTTTATCGAGAACATTTACTTGAGGACAATCGATACAATTTAGCTCACTTTGAAACTTTATTCAATTTATTTCGTTATATTTCGACACTCTTTACTATACAAGAAACTTACGATTCGAATTTTTTTAAATTAATTGGGCAAACGAAATTCGGCCCACAAGCTTCTCCTCTATACAGGGTGGTCCAGCGAACACTTAACACCTCTCGATTTTCCTGCTTTAAAATGAAAATGTAGAAAATCGCTCGGACCCGTCGACTTCTGATTCGAGGGGGAATTACTTTTCCGCTTTTTTGATCTCCTTAACTTCGACCCCCTAACGGGGGTGAACACAACCCCCTGATTTTGAATAGGGATGAGGGGTGTTGCTCATTTTGAAGATCTTATGGAGTACTATCTGACCCTAAAATTTCGCTTCAAAATTTTCATCTTTAACGAAATTACAGCTAAAATAGTGGAAGACTATACTTACTTTTGTGATTAGTTTATTAAATGCTGAAAATGGCCACCATTCACTTCCATGCAGTAAAATACATTTTGCTCAAAACGTTCACGGACATTACTCAACATTTGTGGTGTAATTTGACGGCATTCATTAATGATCCACATTCGCAAATCCTCCAGTGACTCAGGCTGGGTAGCGTAAATCTTAGATTTCAGGCGACCCCCATAGAAAAAAATCCAGTGGAGCCAGATCAGGTGATCTGGCTGGCCACTCAATATGTCCCCTTTTTCCAATCCAGGCCTGAGGAAAATTTTCATCTAAGAACTGACGCACAGGTTGAGCGAAATGAGGTGGTGCGCCATCTTGTTGAAAAATTATCGTCTTCTTCATTCTACAATACTTGAACGAGGGCTGATAAATAGCGTTCTCTAATAGTTCTAAATACATTTGGCCAGTAAGATTACCGGGTATAAAATAAGGGTCGATTATGTGATTTCCATAAATACCCGCCCAAACATTTAACTTTCGGGGATGCTGAGTATGCACTTCACGAAATAATCTTGGATTTTCATCTGACCAATACCGACAGTTATGCCTGTTTACAATGCCATTAAGGTAAAATGAACACTCGTCCAAGAAACAGATATTGAACATGTAGTTAGGATTATTGTTAATAATTCCACTGACCACTTCACAGAACTGGAGTCGGCGATCGAAATCATCCTCATTCAGTTCCTGAACCAGTCGTATCTTAAAAGGTTGGAACTTATGTTGTTTAAGGATTCTCATGATTGTTGTACGTGAAACACCAGATACATCGGACAATTTCCTAGTGCTAATGGTCGGATCCATTGCTACTTGACCTAAGACAGCCACTTCCCTCGCTTCGTCTCTGTCATACACCCTCTTTTTGTTTCCGACTGAACCAGTAGCGTCAAATTTGGCAACCAGTTGCACAACGTAAGCAGCGGATACATTTTTTTCAGGATGCCGTTCGTTAAATAAAGCCGCTGTTACTCGCGCAGAGTCGTTATTTCGAATAAATAATTTTATAATTTCCACCCTTTCTTCTACGGAATACACCATTTTAATTCTACTACAAAGGTACAATCGAATTGACACAGTTTTAACGTTCTTAAAAATTCACGATAGACTAAGGTAAATCAAAAACATGGTCCGTCTACTTTTTTGGACAAAAAATTAACAAATAAATAAATAAATTCAACTGTGTCTGATAAGAGTAATATCCTCGAGGTAAATTCCACATTCTCTACTCATACACCAGCGTTCTTTACTGCATGGAAGTGAATGGTGGCCATTTTCAGCATTTAATAAACTAATCACAAAAGTAAGTAGTCTTCCACTATTTTAGCTGTCATTTCGTTAAAGATGAAAATTTTGAAGCGAAATTTTAGGGTCAGATAGTACTCGATAAGATCTTCAAAATGAGCAACACCCCTCATCCCTATTCAAAATCAGGGGGTTGTGTTCACCCCCGTTAGAGGGTTGAAGCTACGGAGATGAAAAAGCGGAAAAGTCATTCCCCCACGAATCAGAAATCGACGGGTCCGAGCGATTTTCTACATTTTCATTTTAAAGCAAGAAAATCGAGGTGTTAAGTTTTCGCTGGACCACCCTGTATAACAAGGAATGGAAACAAGACGGCGCAATTTCGATTTCACAATCATGAATCTATGTAATGTTTATTAAGATTTCTAAGACAACTTCTCCGGACAATTTCGCCGGTTAAAAAAAAAAACTGCCCAAGGAGGTTTGTTTCCTCCTACCTTTCAGAATCTTGCGGAAATGAGTTTCGCAGCTCGCTCGACAGCTCGCATCTCAAATAACACGTATGTTAGGGCACTCGTATCTCGGGGTACCACTGTATAGTAGAATTGCCAGTCCAATCGCATTAAATTAGTTCCAAATATATCTTGAATGAATTTTTTTAGGTCATTTGAATTTCTGCGAAAAAAGTGCATGACCGACTCCCGTAACCACCTTAATGGGATTTTTATCAAGGTTTGCTATGAATAGGAAGCTCCGCTTTAATATTAGTCATTTTTATCATCGGTCATGTGACATTGACACGAGATTGCCGAGGAATGCGAAAGACGTGCAATGAGATAATTTTTTTTTGTTAGACACGTCATTATATCGGGATCAATTATATTCTTGGATGGGCCCGCATAAAAACAAATCATTGATGGTTTTCATTGGTGCTGGTCAAACTTAGAGGACCCGTTGTATAAGACTCTATGGGAAAAAACGTTCCGGTTATTTTGTTCGGGTTTCAAATTTATAGACGTAAAATAATGCAGGAATTCACTTCTCACAAACGAAAACGATTATTGTTCCAATTTTCACTCTTCATATTTTTTAATCGATATTTTGTTGTGTGAAATAGTTTTTTTTGGGATAGTGATTAAAACGCTCTTCGAAAATTTGTGCCGGAAATTACTTTCCAAATTTTTTTTAATTACCTTGAAAACAAATAAAAATCGCATAAGGACATATGATTTTTTTACATTATTTTCACATTCACATACAGTGAAACCTTTCATAACGGACCAAGGACGGATTCAGAACTTCGGTATGTGGGGGGGGGGGGTCAAACCGGTATATATGGTATTTTTCGTGTTAAATTGATGGTGGGGGGGTCATAACCACCACGACCCCTCCCCTGGATCCGCGCTTGTAACGGACACCTCTAATAAGCGGACATCTCTATTAAGCGGACATTTTTTCATAGTCCGGAACTAGGTATATGAAATTCCATGAAAATCAACCACTTTTGGGTTTGTTCTTTTTTAAATATTTGGGAGATGAATAAGTACGGTGAAAAAAACTCTCTGAAGACAGACCGGCAGCCAATCGCGTATGCGTGGCGGAGCGAAAGGACTTCGCCGAATGAAAGTATGCGTGATTCCCCGACAGCAGTCCGCCGATTATTTGTGAGTTGTAAAATCGTAAACAATGGCACAATAATGTAGCGTTTTGAGTCTGAAAGAGAATATTGATGTTGCGGAAGTTTGTAAGGGGCTAGTTTATTAACATTGCTACTTAGCAATGTGCTATTAGAAGATGATAGTGACCCCATTCCTATGATTATGTAGTCCAAACTGAAACCACATAACTATCTGACGACTCTGATGAAGAAGTTGAATGCAGTAATCAAACAAATGTCACCAATTATCAACAATTCATTAGTATGGTAAAGGAATTATAAGAGAGCAAAGAATAGAGGTGACTCTACAGCAATGCAATTGTTATCAGACTTGGAATTACATTTTCTAGATTGCCAGTATAAAACGCAAACACGTCAAACTACGTTATTAGATTTTTTTAGTACTACATCCTAACTAAGACTAGTGTATTTTTGTTGTTATGTTTATTTGTACATACATATACATAGTAATAATTTTGCATTTACATATTACCTAATAACAAATTTCCCATGGGCGCACACCTCTATTAAGCGGTCCCGTAGGTGTCCACCTAAGAGAGGTTTCACTGCATATACGATACTCTCCTGGAGTGTGGTCCGTTTTTTCCGACTCACCCCGCAGAAACCACAAGGGACACTCCTAGAATGTGAGCGCATTGCACGAAACAGTAAAGTTACTATCCCAGCTAATGCGAATTCCAGTTAAATCGTCCCGACCTCGTCTATATACATATTTTATACAACGCAGTTTAAAAACAACAATTTATACGCTACATTCGTCCGACTGTGGTACAGTAGTTTTCCATTTTTATTTATTTAGAAGATTCTATTATTTCAAAATTTTATAAATAAAAATGATGCTGTTCTATAGTTTACATGACCTAGGATAACAACACAGACAAATGCTCCATTCAAGGTCGTGCGCTTTTAAGGAATATTTCCGAAATTAAGGCTGCTATATAGCAAGATTTTTTTCCTGCAACACATATCTATCTCTCTCTGTCAATTTGAAAACATCACACTCATTAATACATTAATAACTCGCTTGCAGTAAAATTCGGAGACTAGTGAAATTTTATTGTGAAGGGCGATGGTTTTAAAGAATATTTGCAACCTTCGTGGTTTAACCCCCTGAGAGGGTTAGATTTTACCCTTAAAATTTTAAATGGGAAGGGTGCTTAGTGGTCGATTAATTTAAAGGTCGTTTAAATCTCTTTCTGATAATACCCATCATTTTTTTTTTGAGTAGTAGTTTCAAAATAATCGCGTTCCAAAAATAGATAGATATTTATGGTTTTTAGGTTATTATTTAAAAAAACATTCTTTTTGGTGGAACTCCACTCCACACTCCGGGTGACAACCTTTCCAATTCTTTACCAGAGGCAAAGTGGCCGCTTAAAAATTGATATGATTATATCGCTACTATGATGACTTACAGAGAAACCTTCCTTAGGTGGATTCCTACGGGACCGTCTAAATGTGTCCGCCTAATAGAGGTGTCCGCCCATGGGAAATTTGTTATTAGGTAATATGGAAATGCAAAATTATTACTATGTATATGTATGTACAAATAAACATAACATAGGAAAAATACACTAGTTTTTGTTAGGATGTAGTACTAAAAGAATCTAATAACGTAGTTTGACGTGTTTGCGTTTTATACTTGCAATCTAGAAAATGTAATTCCAAGTCTGATAACAATTCCATTGCTGTCGAGTCACCTCTATTCTTTGCATACTCTAATTCCTTTACCATACTAATGACTTGTTGATAAATTGGTGACATTTGTTTGATTACTGCATTCAATTTCTTCATCAGAGTCGTCAGATAGTGATGTGGTTTCAGTTTGGACTACATAATCGGTAGGAATGGGGTCACTAACATCTTCTAATAGCACATTGTTATCAATGTTAATGAACTTGCCCAAATCATTGTTATTAAATTACAACCTTCCACAACATCAATATTCTCTTTCAGGCCCAAAACGCCACATTATTGTGCCATTGTTTACGATTTTAACCTTACAACTCACAAATAAACGGCGGACTGCTGTCGGGGAATCACACATACTTTCATTCAGCGAAGTCCTTTCGCGCTGCCGCGCATACGCGATTGGTTGCCGGTCTGTCTTCAGAGAGTTTTTGCAGCGTACTTATTCGTCTCCCAAATACTTTAATATATTTTTTTGTCCGTTTAAAGGAGGGTTTTCGCACTCTTTCTATGAAAACAGCCTGTCCGCGTCCTCCCAAAAGATAGTCCGCCCAAGAGAGGTTGGCTTTCATGGAATTTCATATACCTAGTTCCGGACTATGAAAAAATGTCCGCTTAATAGAGATGTCCGCTAATTAGAGGTGTCCGTTATGAGAGGTTTCATTGTATTTGTTCAAATAAGTTGTTTTGACTACAGGGACTTATAATATGGGAAAATTTCAAAGTATAATATTTTTTGTGTTATATGCAATATAACTATGTATTTTCGATTTTCGATTCAAGAGTTATATTTTTAACATGACGGCTGTCAAAGAAAATTATTCGACGAAGATATTTTGAAAAAATAATGCTCGTACGACGTTTCATAAATATAATTGAAATTAGCTTGTTATTTACGACTTTGCAAAACATATCATTTTTTATAAAAGGAGTGTTTTTATTACAAAAAAAATTATAGAAATTGGATGTTAAAATGAAAAAATAAATAAAAAGAATACTAACGAACCTTAGAGAGCATAAATAATGTTTTTAATGTGAGAATGTGTCCTGTTCAATAATTCCTTTGAAGAGACTGGCGTACACCTATAATAATAAGCTTTAAGTATTACTTTGACACAATTATTTTGGTATTGTAAGAGTATATTAAGATACATGTTTCATAAGACATTATCTTAGGGCACGCGTATAATTTAGAAAACGACCCGCGAAGCGGGGAGTTTTCTAAAGTACAAGTGCTCTAATTGTCTTATGAACCGTGTATTTTATAATACTTTTTCTATTTGGGTCTTTAAAGTCTGAAAAAGCTAAAAAAAAATAGTAGATTTTTTTCCATTTGAATTAATATTTTCTTTTTGGGTTGGCAATACTTTTACAATTTAATAAAATGTTACAAGTATCAAATATGCAATGATAGAAACGATTGAACACAACAAAGCTTCTTCCCATCCGTCATAATTAAAAATAAATATATTATTAAAGTTAATAAAAAATGAGTCAGGAAGAAAGTTGCACTCCGTCAGAAATACGAGAAATTCCAGAAAATAATCTAGAAAAACTTTAAAAAAAAATATGCAAAACTTTGAGTTATGTTGCGAGCAGAACAAAGTTTAAAATATTGAACAAAATACTAAATAATACTATTGAACAAAATATTGTGACGATACAGAATCGGACAGGAATAACCATTAATGCCCAGGAAATGTCTACAGTAACTATGAATATGTATATATAAAGTAATATGTAGTAAGGGTAGTCGTTGCTGACTAGTTAGGGAAAACGAATTGGGACATATTGGGCTTTGCAGCAAATGAAAGTGCACTCTTTAAAGTTGGTCCAAGCCTTCGGAAATCTTTATTTCCATCAACAGGGAGAAACTTAGTTGAGGTTGCTCATGTAGTTGTTGTAATACATTATATATGGTAACACAGTAAAAGTAGCAAACAGACAAAATCCTTCCATACTGGTTTCGAGTCTTAGGCGTGGAACGACGTTGGTTCCACGACGTCGAGGGTGCCACGTGCTTGACGTATACGAATTTTAGACGTTTTGTTGGTTGTATTGCCCGATTTTTTTTGTTGTTGTCAAATAATTTAATAAGAAATGTTGTGATGTGATTTCAAATTTGTGTGATATTATCTACTGTTGGTTCTGTTGAAAAACATACTTTTTGTGTTTTATTTCTTATGGAATTTAATTATAAAACGGATTGCTTTACAATAAGATCGAAGGTAAGAGAGTATGTACCTTAAAATTGTAGTTTTCTTTATCTAAAAAGTTTGAAAAAGTGATAGGGGGGGCGTCAAAGACGTCTTGTTGTCAAAAACTGAACACGTGCGTTTCGAATTATGTGTTGCAATATAACAACATCGCCTAAAATGAGCTAACCTATTTTGAACCTGGAGACTGCCTCAATAAAATATTGATTGAGAAGGGCCTCAGGAGCAGCAGAAGCTCAAAGCGCCATTTATGGTTATTTTACTTTAATTTATTTTCATCTCGGGATTTGCCGGTTTAATTATACTACGTAATTTCCATAACACCCTGTATTGTAAAAGAGACAAATTTCAAATACGATGATGTTAACATCTCAATACATTAAAAATTTCACTGACGACCTTATGTAGTTACGGTAACGATATTATACAAATTGGCAACCCTGTATTCGGTAATTTTTGCGAAAGTTCGTTACCATTTTTGTGTAGTGTATGTGACGTCAAATACTCGTGATAAAGCGTAGCCTTGCGGAGCGCCAATCAACTACGCTATCACATAAACGACATAACCAATCAAATTTATCGAACCAAATAAATAATTACGAGTTTTTCCTTGAAAATATACAAATAATAGCTTTATTTAACAACGTCAATTTTTTGGTAAAAAGTGATCAATTTCTACACAAAACATAAAAAAATTACGACCGACCTTGTGTACGACATTGGGACCCGCCGATAATAATATTTAATAATTATTAGACGGTCGGTAATAACTATTATTATGAAAGCTTCTTCAATAATGCAACAATTTGGTTTATAATCGCTTTACAAACGTGGATGATTGTATTTAAACCCTTTTTATGGTTCTGTTAAAACGGAAATTTTAGGAGCATAAATATTTTGTTCACATTGGTTTTGAATCGTTGGAGGTTATATTCGTTGGGAAAAACGACCTCGGGAAGGTCGTTCCACAAGGATGAAGTCCTCCAGATGAAAGAATTCTTAAATAATGAAGTTCGAGGAGTACTAAGCTTAACCACATATGGATGGGCGGCAGTGGTTCGTCGTATATTTCTGCTATTCGTCGCTCTGGGCGGAATTAAGAGGGCAAGGTCAGCCGAGCACCTTCTATGAAAATATCTGTAAAAGAGAGTCAAATCCCCAACCTGTCTTCGATGTTCTAGACTGTCGAGGTTCTTCGTCAGCTCGTGGTCTACGATCAGACGAATAGCCCTCCTTTCGATGGAATCCAGTAGCCGAAGAGTATGTTTGGGTGCAGAGCTCCAGACATGAGAGCAGTACTCTAGTGATGGTCGAATCTGGGCTTTGTATAGTGTCAAAAGTTGTTGAGGTGTGTACAACTTTCTGGTTCGGAAGAGTACACCAAGCTTCTGAGAGGCTGTCTTGGCGATTGCCACAACGTGGCTGTGCCAAGACATATTTCCTCCCAGATTGACGCCCAGCAAACTAATATTTTGGCTGCATAAGGCACAAATTCCATTGATATTTTTACAGCTATTTTAAATTCTAGTTAGTTTCTACTACCCGGCAGGTAAACTGGGTACCGGGTACCCAATACACTGACCGGGAGGCCATATTGTATCATTGTAATGACGCTTTTACTATTAAAAATGCCATAAAGGTTGCCGGTGCATAATAAGCGATGACGATGACGGCAAGTCCAAAAAAAATGGCGCAAAAAAACGACATTTAGACGATCAAGGCCAGTCAGGGAACAACGATCATGGACTTTCAAATATCCTTAATTAATTAGAAACACTTACTTTTTTTTATACAGGGTGGTTAAAAAATTGTAACATAACAAAAATATTTTATTACTAAAAGAACCTTAAAAATAATTGCTTGCTTATTTTGACACTTCGCGTGTTCTATATAAGTACTGATATCATTAGTTTCAGACGCTACATTTCGAAATGACTCAAAAACTATTATTGTTTATATTATTCTCTGCTCCGACAAATTTTGCAACTCATTTCGCTAAAAATCGAAATTTCGCTAATTATGAAAACAAATAAAACCAAAAATAACCTTTAGGATCATCGATGATGATATTTTCGGCAATTAATCGATGGCAACCAAAACATTTAATGGAATAGTCGAATCTGTTGAGTTTTTAGAATATACAGGTTCTTGCAAACAACCTGACCTAAATAATAACGTGTTGTAAAACTAGGTTCTTCCAATTTTAAAAAAATCATGAGGATTTTTACGTTAGATGATTTTTTTAATAATTTAACATGTAAATAGGATCATATTTTCATATATGTTACCCAAAAAGGATTTATAATGTTGCAATGTCAATAGCTTGGCTCCTGCTTTTTCTGATCGTAACAGGCGTCGTCAGCAGGGGATTAAATGGTTTAGAAGGACGCAAACTAACATGTAAAAAAGATTAATAGAAAATTCTGCTGGAGAAGTCAGTCGATATTTGGGTTCTTCAAGTGGTAAATCTCTGTGCGGTCGACCGCCGATTGGGGTTCCCAGAATCGTACTCAAACGCGGTTTCGTTTTTTTCTTTTTTACCTAAGAAGGTGGTCCGTATTTTCGACTACAGACTGGCTACATTACAAATATTGTCGAACAAACCCGAACAAACTCGGACCCGTAAACTTGTGTTTTCAGGGGGACACGTTTCACTATTAATTTCATCCCTGTAACCTCAACCCCCCTAGCGGGGGCGGCTACTGCCCTTGTTTTTTCAAATGGGAATGGGTATGTTGTGATACATCTTTTTAAAGGGCATTAAATTCTCTTTAAAATGGCGCTTCGTTTTGTAAATTTGAGCTACGCGCCGCCGAGCAACGGAATTTGAAACATTTCACTGCACCTCTTATCAAGTACACAGGTTTGTGCGTAAACAATTTTTTTTAAGTAATAAGTATCAGTCAATTCAACTGTATCTTCAGTAAAGTGGTTGATCCAGATCCATATGTTATTTCTGCGCTATTATTTTCTTTTGATTTGATCGTGACATAAAAAATTGTTTATTCTATTGAGGAGAGAGTGAAAATTATTGAATTGTATTTTATAAACAATTAATGTGCAAGAGTAACGGCAACTTTGTTTAATGATAGACATCCAGATAGACACATACATCATGGTTATATCCTAGAATTAGTGGCAAAATTTCGGCAAACTGGTTCAGTGGCAAATAAAAAAAGGATCATTGAAAATCCGGTAAGAAATGAAGAAGTAGAAGTAGCTGTTCTGGGTCAAGTTAGTATGAATCCAACATTAAGTACCAGAAAAATGTCTGATGTAACGGGAATTTCGCGGACCACTGTACAGAGAATTCTGAAACATTATAAATGGCACCCATACAAAATTCAACTTCTCCAAGAATTGAATGAAGATGATAATGACCGCCGTTTACTTTTTTGTGAAGTAATGTCAGAACAAGTATTAAATTATCCGAACTACCTTTTTAACGTTTGCTTCTCAGACGAATGTTCTTTTTTTTTTAATGACACTGTCAATCGACATAACTGTCGTTACTGGTCCGACACGAATCCAAGGATTTACCACAAGGTTGATACTCAAAATCCTCAGAAATTAAACGTTTGGGCTGGTATTTTCGGCGATCACATAATTGGACCATTTTTCTTACCGGGAAATTTAAATGGAGATACTTATTTAGACTTGTTGGAGAATGCTGTCAACCCAGCGCTGATGGAAATTATGGGAAACGACCAACGTTACCAGGAAGAAAATCCAATATTTCAACAAGAGGGGCACCCCCCCCCCCCCCCATTATGCATTACCCGTACGCCACTTTCTGGATGAAACGTTTCCTGGTAGATGGATTGGGAGGAGGGGTGCTATTGAATGGCCCGCGAGATCGCCCGATTTATCTCCCCTTGATTTCTTTTTGTGGGGACATCTAAAATCAAAAATTTATGCCACCCAACCCGAATCCTTACAAGATTTACGGAACAGCATTACTAATGAATGTCAACAAATTACACCAGATGTTCTTCACAATGTCCGAGAACACTTTGAACAGTTGTTGTACTATTGTATGGAGGTGAATGGCGGACATTTCCAACATTTAATAAGATAACACGTGTCCCCCTGAAAACATAAGTTTACGGGTCCGAGGATTTTTTAATTTTCACATACACAGCCGTAAACCTTGCTGGATTGTTTTCGATGATCCACTCTGTATAATATAATACGGATCATTAAAATCATGATAATCAAACGAGAAATTCGGCTGGTACTTGTAAGCCCGCTTAACTAAAAACAACCATTAACTTCAATTTATAACGAATTTCTTTGATTAATGCAAGATGCATGCGTATAAGTTCAGTCTTCTACTGTGCGATACGGAGTTTATTATAGAGTCATCGGTATGGAAGAAACTAAGGCCTGATTCACAACTCGATTGAAAAAACTTCTCGCTTCCAGTACCTCAATGATAGTAAAAAAGACACGTCTGTTTTGGTAAAAAATGTTACGTCCTTGATACGCAACGATTATGTTCAACTAAAATAATTTGAATTTTATTCGAAACAACTAGTATTGTGATCGCTCGAGCGAAAAACCGCTTGATCACTCGATTATTGAAATAGCCGACATCGCTCGATTATTAAAAAAAACCGCTCGCGTTATCAATTCAGGCGAAAACCGTCGCTCGTCACTTATTATCTTTCACTCGATACCCGAGCTTCGCTTGACGCCGGCGGAATTGTACCGCTGTAGTGTGATCGAGTTAAAAAAAACTGCTCGTATATTCGAACAGTATTTACGCTCGATAGGAAATACTCTAGTTATAAATTCAGGCGAAAAACCGAAAAATATCGCCTGTCACTTGATACACGACCTTCGGTCTACGCGCCGCGCCATCCGATTGGCGACGTTCGAGTTTGACGCTGAGCAGGTACACGACATACGTCTTTCTTAAAGGCACATAAACGAAAAGGTGCATATAAAAAGTATGCCGAATCCCTTAGCGGAGTCATCGCGACATGGATTTTGTAAAGTTTTGTGCAACTGGCTAGCCAGCGGCGTAGTTTAGGTCTCCGATTGTAAATATTAAAAAATTAAAGAATATAATTTAAAAATTTTTAATTACTATAAACACGAGAAAACTTTTCAAAAATAACATAATAATAGAAATTGTTAATGAAAAATAACAAAACGAACAAAATGGTTAACAAAATATATAGAAAAATTCGTTGGTAATCTTATAGTAAACCTTTTTAAATCTAAACAGGAACTTTTTATTATTAATCTCAAGAAGACTTCTTAAAAATAACATACATTATAGAAAATGTTAATGGAAAATAATAAAACGAGCAAAATAGTTTACAAAACACATACACAAATTAGAGTACATGAATTTAAAAAAATAATAACCAATTTTCTTATTTTGCCAGTCGCGTAACTAAGCCTAAATTTTTGAAGTGCACACAGTGGGCACCTGATAATTTAAAGTGGAAGAATTTGACAAGCTATTTTAAATATCTACTTATTTTATGATCGTAGATTGAGAAAGATGTGGAGAAAAATAACTCTTGGTAATCTTTTTTGTTCGGGTTAAAAACACACAATAATAAACCCGAACAATAAATACATATTTAGGGGATTTTTTGCAGTATTTTTGTTTGGTATCGAGACACGTGGTAAAAATTCATTATTCACAAATAAATAAATTTCTGGAATTTTTTTGCTGACTACCACAATTTTTTAGCTAAACCTGTGCCCACCCGTAGTTACGTGCCTGCTAAATACCCTACCTGATCACATGTAAACGGCTAGGCTGCCGTCGAGCAGTCGGTGACGTCTTCGTTTGGTGAATTGGAATTTCAAGCGATTCACTCGATTATTAAAATCGCTCGAGTATCAAGCACTCGATTATTAAAATCATCGGTTTTTCCCAACACTAGAAACAACCGCCTAAAATAGCTTGATTTTAACGTGGCAGGATCCTCTTGATTGTAAAAAAAAAGATTAAGAGGTTTCTCTCTATGTAGCAATAAAAAGTACGCCGGCTTTCTTATTATAGATACAACTATAAAACTAAGGGAGGGCTCAACGGAAGGGACGAAAAATAGTCCATTAACCGAAACAGGAGTCTGAACGGCGCCCGGGCGGACAAAAGACCCAAGGCGCCGCGACGCCGCGGCGTGGCGTCCACACAGGTGAGATGCAGGTTGCGATCGCGATCTATGGGCAATTTATTTCGAAAACTGTCATGCATAAACAATCTTTTCGGGGGGAGCGGGGGATGAGTAATTCATAATTTAATCTGCCCTTAGTTACACTGTGAACTATCCGAACGATTAATAAAAATGGTTCAGGTTATGCACAGTCTAAACGCCGCATATTATATCGGTTGTTATTTCCTGGTCAATGCTCTTTTACTAAAAAACAGGTCCAGTATTTTTAGTAATTAAATTCGAATTAATTACATTTCGTCTATCTACATTTTTTTTTTATAATATGTGTCAATTAATTTTTTAATGTACGTATTATAAATTTAATCTATTTCTTCGTGGTGTTCGATGATCGGTCAATCCGAAACGTCATTTGGTTTGGTCGGGAAATGCCCGAACAAACGCGAACGAATTATATTATTTATTGTAATCAGAACTATCTATATGAGTCCCAGAAGAAATGTCTAAATTCATTTAAAATTCAGCGGTAAGTTTTTTCAAAAAACGCTCGTACCCGTCGATTTTGATTTTTTAATTTTTTTTTTGTGGTAATTACATGTATACAGGGCCATTCGATAGGTCCTCTCCTTCCAATCCACCGATTGGGAAAGGTTTCATCCAAAAATGTGCGCACAGTGGCCGCATAGTGCGGAGGAGCACCATCTTATTGGAATATCAGTTCTTCGTCAGGGGAGTCTGGATCCAATGGATTCGGAAATAAAGCCACTAATGCTGGAATTAATTCTAGTTGGAGAAATTCGAGATATACTTGTCCAGTTAAAGACTGTTCAAAGAAAAATGGACCAATTACACTTTCGCGTACGATTCCACACCAAACATTTATTTTCTTAGGGTACTGGCTGTGAACCTCTATCATCCAATGCGGATTTTCTGTTGCCCAATATCGACAATTTTGTCTGTTCACATTACCATTCAAATAGAACGTAGCTTCATCCGAAAAAATAATATTTTTTAATAAATTATTATCTAGATTGCACATATTTTGCATGCGTCCGCAAAACTCACTTCGCCTATCGAAATCATCTTCAAATAACTCATGCACTGGAATAACTTTGTATGGGTGATATTTGTGCTTTTGAACTACTCGGTGAACAACAGATTTCGACATGTGTAAATCGGCCCCAATGTGCGACAGGGGAGTACATGAATTTTCTTCCAAGGAAAGCAAAACGTCAAGTTGTTCATTTTCATCTCGAGTAGGACGACCAGATTTAGGCAAATCTCTAACATGACCGAATTCTCTAAACTTAGCCTCTATTCTACTCACCATCTTTTGACATATGGGAGGACGATCAGGATGGATTTCATTAAATAATTGGGCTGTTTCTATTTGAGTACGTGTTTTATCACCAAACCCAACCATGCATAGAATTTCAATTTTTTCCCGTTCCGTTAACTTCACCATTATTGTGAAAACCGCAACTTTGAAACTACGCTTGACAATAATTATACTTATTCGAAATAAAATTGTCATACAGTTTCTATGGAAATAAACGGTGACAGTGAGACAGTACACTCTTACTTATTATGGAGCCCAAAATGCCATATTGCCAGAAGATTTGATAGATCGTTGGATTCCCTAAATGATATGTTCAATCCCAATTTTTTCAATAACTGTTGAGTTTATTATAGGACATGGTACATGAAACTTGCTTAGAATTCAATGGAAAATTCAAAAATGAAATAAAAAATATATGTTTTCATTTGAAAAAATGAAGTTGATGGTCGTAACTTATTTTTGAGCTGCCCTGTATACATGAAATTACCACAAAAAAAAATTAAAAAATCAAAATCGACGGGTACGAGCGTTTTTTGAAAAAACTTACCGCTGAATTTTAAATGAATTTAGACATTTCTTCTGGGACTCACTGTATATGTATTACGGAAGAAATTAATGGACAGTAACTTAATAAGATTGTGACGTACGAATTGCGTTTTATCATAATGCATAAATTTAAATAAATTTTTCCTTAATAAAAAATTAAATATTCATAATTTGTGTTAGTTTAAATAAATTCTCTTGCTGGCAAGGTGACCCCCGTCTCAATCATCTTCACATTGTTGCGCACCATATACTCGACACCAGAGATTTGGCATTCCGTTTCCGCGTAAAAGATTTGACGGTAGAGCGTCCAGTTTAATTATAGGTATAGGGCTAATTCTACAGGGTCATGGAATAGAGTCCGATGTGATAAAATAAAAGTGTTTTTCTTAAGAAAACCTCGTCAAAAGGCAGGACAGCAGTTGGTAGTGTCGAAACCCCTAAAATACCCCCAGAAGGATTTAAGACAAATTAAAATGGCGCAAGACCACCGACTTTATTCGTCAAAGACTGTGAACCAAAGTGGGATCCTCCTTGATGTAAGATCCTTGCGCAAGACCCATTTATCGCAATGCAAGATGTATTGCGCAGAATGGTTTACTGCGCATACCTATTTACGCAAGGGCAGAATTGCCGACTGTAAAGTGGGTATTACATGCTGCAAAACTTCCTGCACCACGCAAGAGAAAAACCATACCCAGACGTAAGCGCGGTTGCGTCCCAGCAGATCTATTTTCACAACTGAGCATGCGTCTCGATGTAAAACGTACAGGCATTCTTAACGTGAACGAAGGCCAATTTATAAACTTGAAAGTACACTTTAAAATGGTTAATAAGATGGTATAAATTAAAATAATATTTACTAAATATCACGTGACCGGCAAACCCGATTTTGATTGGCTCTGTAAACTTGCTACGAACGTTGCTCGTCAGCGTCAAATATAAATGGTCTTATGCATTTCAACGTTTTTAATTTGTCAAACGTTAAACGGCATCGTCAATCGTAACGTCAATTTGATAAATCCAGCTTTACGAAACATTCTGCGTCTCCAAATACATCCGAATTAATTTTTTTAAAGCACTTTATGCTTTTTTAATTCAATTTTATTGCTCTCGGCCATGAGAACCTCTTAGCAACTTAATAATACCCGAATGGTAACAAATAAATGAATGGACACACCGGTAAAATACCTAGATACAACATTCGCGTCCCGCCTCGTGTAGGTGCGAAAGCTAGAAATTCCGGGGGCCCCCTAAGGAGCCCCGCGCTTTTAAAATTTCTAGCGGTCACTTTTGTTCAAGGCCAGAATCATTTGCATGGGTTATTTTTAACCTTTGCCAAAAATCTCATCGTTTAACATTGGTGCCAGTGTCGCGCGTGTGGTTTTCAAAATTGCTTTTTTAAAGTTGTTATAATAATATGGATTATCTCTCTTCATCTGTCCGCGTCTTTTAGAGCCTTTATTGTCGCACGATCAGGGTACCCGCGGCTTCGCTTGCAGTATGATTGTCGGTTATGTTGCGGTAAGCATGTAGAGGTTCGATTCGAGCACTTTTTGCGGCTGTAGGTAATACAGCAAACATCAGCAAATGATTTTATTTACAACCATGCATTTAATAATGACATTTCATCTATCTTTGAAAGGTGGAAAGTTGACGCTTTTTTACTTTTACTTTCCACCCAGGTGGAACGTAAATGATTTTTTTGTAATTTTTTTAGCAATCGATATCTCAAATTTTTTTTTTTTTTTTTTTTTTTTATGATCAAATACAAGCACTATAGGAAAAATCCTTTAGGGCACTCTGGGAGTGGTGCGTGTGCGCAAAAAGCGATTCACGTTGGTTTTGAATCGTTGGAGGTTATATTCGTTGGGAAAAACGACCTCGGGAAGGTCGTTCCACAAGGATGAAGTCCTCCAGATGAAAGATTTCTTAAATAGTGAAGTTCGAGGACTAAGCTTAACTACATATGGATGGGCGGCAGTGGTTCGTCGTGTATTTCTGCTATTCGTCGCTCTGGGCGGAATTAAGAGGGCAAGGTCAGCCGAGCACCTTCCATGAAAATATCTGTAAAAGAGAGTCAAATCCCCAATCTGTCTTCGATGTTCTAGGCTGTCGAGGTTCTTCGTCAGCTCGTGGTCTCCGATCAGACGAAAATAATATATGAACATATTTTTTAAAAAACACTAATAGCTTTACGTGTTTAGATATGTCTACTTTTTCCCTAATTGATAGAGTGGTCCTCAGCATTGAATATTGTGACCAAATCGTTGATATCTTCTTTGTCTTGACGTTTTTACTGATATAAGCTAGTAGAGCTGACTCGGAACCAGGATTTGGAACTTTGTTTCCCGTACATCATTCTTTGAAACAGTTATATGCCTTGTCAGTTCTCGGGCGGCTTTTAGTTGGCTGAAGATCTTCTTCTACTAATTTTGCTGCTTCTCGAATTTCTGGTGGAGTAGCAGCAAAATCAAATTCCTCATTTTTCTGTTGTTGAAATAATATAAATTCTTTTAGTGACATGGAAACCATATTCAAAAAATGACATTTGCCATCTTGATGTGTATTATTACCTACGTTATTTTACCACCTGCGATTATTTGAAATTTCTGTCTAATTTTTCAATGGAAAAGTCAAAATGACATTGACCTTTTATTAATAATTTTATTTCAAAACAATAAGTAGTGGATGTTTCGATGTGGTAAATAAAATAGTATACAAACCTCGGTGAAAAGTTTCATTACTGTCTCGAGATTTACCGACTCTCTCGACAGGAATGAAACACTTTCCCACCTCGGTACGTAATATACTGTATCTATTCGCGTGCGGTAAGTAACTACTTTTTGAGTGCTGCAAGTAGCACTTTACCGCCCTAATGCCGTAAGTAATTACATACTATAAAAACAAGTTTTCATATTAGTAGATGCTGGCGGGGATATCATGAATTTTGAAAGACACGGTGGATGGAAGTCTTTCAGTGTGGCGAAGGGCTATATCGAAAAGTCTGTACAAAATAAAATAGGAATTGCAAAGCAAATAAATGGTGTACAACCATATGCAGAGAGAACCTCCAGTTTTAGTAAATCTGTAATTTGAAATTCTTGTGTCTTATCGGATAGTAAAATACTTCCTTCGTCGATATCGTTTGGAAATGTTACAAATTCTAGAATTAATACTAATATTTCTTAAATTAAAACAATGCTCTTTTAGTTTTTAATATTGGTGCCCTAAAACACGCTCGTAGATAAAATATCGTACAATACACTTACTGTAGGTGTCTATACCGCATTTGAGTGATTTACCAAACTCGCCTTCGGCTCGTTTTGTTAAACATCACGCACATGCGGTAAAGACGTACCTACCGTACTTGTATTGTAATATACAGGTTATTGCCAAAAATTGACGTAAAGCTGAACATAACTAATTTTCGTTCCGTCAATCACGTTTAATCGAATAGCTTAGAATTGGCTCACAAAAATGGATTCAAACTCGGCACCTGGGTTCACCACGTCGGCCTCTTCCGGAAGTTATAAGGGAGTTTTTCTATAAAATGTACAGGCGAGCCACCTCAAAAATTACATGGGATGTTCAATTTATCGATGCCCCGGTATTTATATGCCGATTCGATCCAAGGATACATCGATAAGAAAACTCCTAAAAATAGATTCAATTTCTCAATCCCATTCCTTAGCCAGCTCCGCTTTTGACCCGCATTCAACTAAATACAGAAAAACACCGAATAAATACGTTACAATAAGTTAATGTCCTTGTTTTATGTTGACAACAAATTTTAGCAAAAATTTCCGCAGTTGTGAAACATTATACAATTTTTTTCTGTGTGCATGATGATGATGCCTGGTGTTTACCTACATATCAAGTCAAGCTATTGCTATTATTATTGATGATTTTGATAATAAACGTGAAAATGGTCGCGCAGAACTTACAAATTTAGTTTCTCAAAAAAAATACATGCATAATTCATTGAATAAATTCGCGAATATTGTTGCCCGTATTTTTTGCCGTCGCCGCCACTGATTGGGTACACGTCACTGCCGCGCGCGTTAGTGCACGAATACCTAGACAGCGCGAATTTTGACCTACCCTAATATTGTTGAAATTAACTTTAACAAAACAATACAAGACCATAACAAACACGGCAATTTTTTGCTAGTTAAAAAATTATGTCACACGAGTTTCTGTGTTTACTGTGTCTCTGCGTCTTCTGGTATTAGAAGGAACAGAAATTTTTCAATCGTACACCGGGAAAGTCAATTACGAATATGCCACAAGAGATTTTTGATTTGTAATAGTTTTAAAGAAGCTCTCGAGTTATAAGTTGGTTGCATAAATGTATGTTCTCGTTTCTAGGGTCAAATCTATACAATATTGCGCTGTAAGAATTTAAAAAATTGTTTTGGAGAAGCTTGGAATCTACGTTACACAGCAAAATGGTTTTGTAAGCTTTTTGCTGTATAACTTGGTTGTTGATGATTTCTAAACGCTGTTATACAACTTTTATACCGGGTGATGCGTCGTTAAGTTGTACAGGGTCTCCCATTTTCGACACTTTTATATGGTATCTCCGTAATTGCTATCAAAAAAGTAATGTAGGTGTCATGTGCTCTTTTCGCGTCAATCTTAAAATGGTAAAATCAAAATTTGAAAATCTTCGCTCGCTTAAGAGATACGGGGGAAAATCAAAACATTGACAATTTCTAAATTACCCTATAGTTTCTTAGTTAAAAGAGATACAGAAAATTGTTTCATACAGAAGTTTCTTTGTATTGATTGTTGAATAATCTGCCGTTTTCAGGATAAGTATACGGGGTCCGGTAAAAAAGTTATCGGACCTGACTTAATTTTTTAAAATGGAACATCCTGTATATTTTAATATAAAAAGATACTATTTAAAATTCTCCATTCAAATATATAACACACCATGGATGATATTGGTTTCCTAGGCGATTTATTTAAACTATTACTTTGAAACGAAATAAAAGATTCAGATTAAGGTAAAAAATAACGGGAATCATCGCAAATGTTCGGAATATGTCTTTAAATGGCTACCATCTTTCCGGATAGCGAACAAAATATACATTTTGCGCCATTTCTTCGTTTTTTCCACTTTCAATATAAACTGATATCATATCAAATTTTTCAAAATGTTGATAGGTCATTTTCGCAAATGGATTTATGTAAAACTGAAATTGACGTTAAATGTTAATAGTCAACATAGTTGTTTCTAGGATGTTAGCTTCTGTTTCGTGGTCTACTATGGTTTAAAGTAATAAAGTTTAATAAAACGCCTAGGAAACCAATATCATCCATATATTTGAAAGGAGAATTTAAAATATCTTTTTAGATTAAAAGATACAGGATGTTCCATTTAAAAAAATGAGGTTAGGTCCGATAACTTTTTTACCTGACTTTTTTTTATTTTGCCCCGTATCTCTTAAGCGAGCGAAAATTTTCAAATTTTGATTTTACCATTTTTGAGCCAAAAAGAGCACATGACACCTACATTACTTTTTTGATAGCACTAACAATAACGGAGATACCCTGTACATAGGAAATCCCATGTAATTTTTAATGTGGCTGAGCTTCTCTGTACATTTTATAGAAAAACCGCATTATTACTTCTAGAAGAGGCCTACAAGGTGAACCCATGTGCCGAGCTTGAATCCATTTTCGTGAGCCAATCGGAGGCAATTCAATTAAACGAGACCACAAAACTCTCATAGTTCAGGTAATACAACAGCAAACACCAGCAAATTTAATTTTCGCATTGACAAAACCAAAACTAGTGTCATTACTCGTTATGGCCAGATTTACGTCCTATTTTTGGCTATAGCGTCATCGAAATTATTTGCTGGGGTTTGCCGTATTACCTGGTTTTGCCATCATCACGTTTAATCGAATAGTTTAGGATTGGCTCACAAAAATGGTTTGAAACTCGGCACATGAGTTTACCATATCGTCCTCGTCAAGAAGTTATAATCCAGTTTTTCCATAAAATGTACAGGGGAGCCAACATAGAATCAGAAAATGTTCGCTGTGAGAATCTTCTCACAACCTTTGGAAATAATTACTTGATTTGGTTCCCAGTTCTAGAAAAAAACTATTTAACACCGGCCAGCGTAGAATGACGGAAGCGAAAATATTGCAATCGAAATCGGTCTAGCAAATTTCGACAATCATTCCATGTAGAATCGGATGATGTGATGGCTTTTTTTAACATTGAGTACGGTCAAGGATACTTATTTACGCCATGACCATGGCCCATGGCGATGACGTTATTAATTACTTTATTTGTAAAGTGATTAGGGGGTTTTTGCGAGCCGAAAAATATGATTGCTATCCGGCCCCAAAATAGGCATTTATGCACAGTTAGTTTGTTGTGATGTAGAATTGAGCAGCTAATCTGAGGGGGGGGGGGGGGGGGGGGGAACGGCAGGAAGCCGTTGTAAGAACTCTGTGGAACGGGGGACTATTACAAGAAAAGTACTTCACCGAATCCGGTAAAAAAATACAAATCTACTAAATCTTACTATTTTAGGTGTGCTAAAAAAATTTACCTAAATAGGGATATTGTCTACTCCTGTCGGATATGCAGTTCACATGAAAGAATCATACGAAAATATTGACAACCATAAAATATGATGAGCACCAATGGCAGATATGTGGCGACTTAAAGGTTGTGGCACTTTTATTTGGGTTGCAGCTAGGCTTGCTGTTTTTTGTGCGAATGGGATAGTCGGGCAACGTCACTTATTACAATAGACAATACTGGCCACTTCGACAATCATTAGAGCCAGGGCAAAAGAATGTACAACCACTGCCATCGGTAGACTCCAAAAAGATTTTGTTATAGTTTTTGCAGAATTATATCGTTGATCTATTGACTGCAATAAAACCTCATTATCGATTCGACCATAAAATAAATAAGGAAATCCCAAATTTTAAAACCTTTTCGAGCAGAGCCGGACCAGGTATACAAATTCAATTTATACCTATGCCTGATGCATATATAAATACCAAGTGATTTTTAATAATTTTAATCTTTAGTGGTTTTCCGGCGAGTAATTTTTAGTTAAGCTTATTAGTGGTAGAATGTGGCGTCCTTGGAATTGTGCTGATAGGGGGGCATCTTCAAGTGTCGGGAATGGAGACTTAAATATTTAACAGCTGTTAAACAATTAAGAGAAGAAAATCGTCCAATTATTTATCTTGACGAAACATGGTTCGATACCCATGACACTCCAAGAAAAGGGTGGGATGATTCTTCCAAAAAATGTTAAACCAAGGCACCATCAAATAAAGGCAAAAGAATCACAATATTACATGCTGGTTCAGAGAACGGGTTTGTTCCAAATTGTCTGTTGCTTTCAGCTAAAAACATAGCAGATTCTTCTTTAGATTACCATCAAGATACCGACGCACAATTTTTTGAAGATTGGTTTAAACATAAACTCCTTAAAAATATACCTGAAAATAGCGTCATTGTAATGGACAATGCTAGTTATCATAGTTGGCAAGCGAAAATCATTCCCAATTCTAATAATACAAAAGCAAAAATTCAAAATTTTATGATTGGAAATGATTTAAATTTTGAAGAAACTTACAAAAAACGAGAACTGCTAGAAGTATTAAAAGCTTTTAAAATAAAGGAATACGAGTGTGACAAACTTGCAGCAGAAAATGGACATACAGTGTTGCGTCTTCTCCGTACTATTGTATATTCAATCCTGTTGAGCTAATATGGCACCAATTAAAATCCATTATTAGGGGAAATAATATTTCTCCTACATTAAATGCATCTGTAGTAGAATTAATTAAAAACGAAGTAAGAAAAATTTCTGCAGACAGCTGGAAAAACTGTGTACAGCATGTACTTAAGGTGGAAAATTCTTACAATTGTATGATTACAAATGTTCAACCCTTAATTATAAGTTTAGGCTTAGACGAAGATAGTGATAGTGATGCAGACTTAAATTTTGAATAAATTATCAATAGTTTCTTACGATTTAATTAATTTTTATTGTACTTGTTATCCTAATAGTTATACTTTTAAATTATATTATTTTCAATTATCATTAATTGTTATCATTATTTTACATTTATTATAGGTACCTAAAACTAAAAATACCTATCTATTTATTTTAAATTATAAAAATAAATCATGTGGTGTGGTATACATTTTCAAGCCGGCCCTGATCCCATTTATTGAGCTTTGAAGAGGTTGAGGCGTATACAATAGGATTTAATCAGGTAGTTTATTTATGGCAGTAAGAATCAACGGTATAATTCTGCAACAACTATATAACCTCTGCATATCAAATTGGGTCTAATGAAAAACTTTGTTAAAGCACCGAATAGAGATGGGCCAGCATTTCAGTATCTACGCCAGAAATTTTTGGAGGCTAAGTGAAGCAAAAATTAAAGGAGGTATTTTCATTGGGCCACAGATTCGAAATATTCTGAAAGACGAACACTTTGACAGCACTCTAACAGATATTGGAAAAAACGCTTGGAATGACTTTGGCCTCGTGGTCACTAATTTCTTGGAAAATAAAAAAGCTGGCTATGACTAGAAAATCTTCTAGTTTTTATTATTTTGTTAAAAAAAATAAAAATAACTTTTTTTTTGGAAAGAGCAACTAAGTTTTTTTAATTGCATTATCATTTTTGTATTCAGCATTCCAAAATTAACAAGAAAAATGCATTTTGATACAAGATAAAACCAATAACCTAACATTTGTTGTTCAGTGTAATCCACAAAAAAACTTACTTATGCTTACTTTTAAAACGGAAATATCTCAAAAACGGTTAGTTCGTGGAACAAAAATCTCAGCTTCGCTTGAAAGAAAATTGTTACTAATAAAAACTAATTAAAGACGCAAAACTCTTTGCGAAATTCATCCATAAAAATTATCCAATTAGGTTTGGCAAATTAGACAAGCGAGCTTATATTTGTTGTTGGGCAAGGTCAAGGTTTTCTATGCCACTCCGGCAGTTTTTTAACCGGTTCGAAAAAAAATTGGCAACATTTTATCAAAATAGATAATTCCATGGCGTATAATAGACGAAACAGGTAATGAAATAAACACTTAAACTGAAGGCCAAGTCTTTAAAGTCATTATAATTAATCAAAATTAAACGGCTTGTGTTGACCGAGGACCGAGATTCGGAGCCCATGTTAAGGTGTAGTGTGTCCCCTAGGCTTTGGCTTTTCCAGCGAAGATGAAAAATGTTGAGGAAAATAAATAAGCATCAATGGTCACAACGGAGCACCGCACAGCGCCCTCATAGCCTGGCACCATAGCGCCGCACAGTAGTGTCCACAACGGCGCACCGAGCCTAGCTCATTGCCTTGCCTATCGATCAGTTTGTCTCTCGACATCGAGATATAAACATGGACTGTGCATTGTCATCTTCTTCCGATGAAGGCCATATTACATAAATTACGCTCAGAATTTGACGTGAAATCTGAAACTCAGTTAATATACAGGATGTTACATTAAAAAATATGTTTAAGCAGGGTGCGTTGAAAAGCAAGTTGCCGACCCCTGCCTTAGATCATTAGAAAGGTGATAAAATTCTCCATTGATTCTTGGCTTTACGATAATGGGAAGAACTGGCAATTTTGATTTTTGTTTAAGATAAGTACCACTTTGTTATATTAGAGTCTAAAACAATATCTTCTTCATCGGAAGAAGATAACAACGCACAGTCCATGTTTATAACTCGATGTCGAAGGACTACTGTGCGAAGCTCAAGCGAGGCTGTGCGGTGCTATGGTATCAGGCTAAGGGCGAGGTGCGGTGCGCCGTTGTGGACACAATACCGTAAAATGGTACTGAAAGCTTTTTTGCTGAATAACTTGATGCTGTTACATAAGTTTTACTGTATTTTTTACACTTATAGAACACTTTTAGTGGAACAGGAAATTTTATACAGCTTGAACTTCAATATATTTGCTATAGATCTAGACAGGAGGATAGAAAAAAAACGTCCGACGCGACGATCAAACAGAAAAGCCAATTTAATGAATTTAAAACCTTGCCCGTTTATTGGGCAGGTCAAGGATATACGCCATTTTGATGTTTTTGCCAGTCTACAGGAATAACAATTGACAATAATTTTCGTAGTCGGTGCCGTGGCGTAAATCAAATTAAAACAAAAAATTGAATTGAAGTGGTTTTTAGAATAGAAATAAATAAGCCGTGACTTCAGTTGAAACTTTTTATTTTGTAAATTTATGATGAAATAAGGAGTCATCTCTAAAGATAGATTACAATCTGAATTAAGAGGCCCTGACCGGGGTAAAACCCAGCCCGTTTGTTTAATTAATTAATAAAATTAATTACACTATACAAAGCCCAGATTCGACCATCACTAGAATACTGCTCTCATGTCTCAAGCCCTGCACCCAAACATACTCTTCGGCTACTGGATTCCATCGAAAGGAGGACCATTCGTCTGATCGGAGACCACGAGCTGACGAAGAACCTCGACAGCCTAGAGCATCGAAGACAGGTTGGGGGATTTGACCCTCTTTTACAGATATTTTCATGGAAAGTGCTCGGCTGACCTTGCCCTCTTAATTCCGCCCAGAGCGGCGAATATCAGAAATACACGACGAGCCACTGCCGCCCAGCCATATGTGGTTGAGCTTAGTACTCCTCGAACTTCACTATTTAAGAATACCTTCATCTGGAGGACTTCATCCTTATGGAACCACCTTCCCGAGGTCCTTTTTCCCAACGAATATAACCTCAAACGATTCAAAACCAACGTGAATCGCTTTTTGCGCACAGAGTGCCCTAAAGGATTTTTCCTATAGTGCTTGTGTTTGATCATAAAAAAAATTATTTAAAATTATTTCAAAAAGATTTGGGCAACTCCCAAGAAAGGAAAAAAAACCGCCATAACATTGCTATGTGGTTCAGCTTAGTATTCCTCGAACTTCATTGTTTGAGAATTCGTGAGGTGGTGTTTCTCAAGGAAAATAACCTCCAACGGTTCAAAAGCAACGTGAATCGCTTTATGTGCACACGCACCACTCCCAGATTGCCTTAAAGGATATCATGGAGGATATAAGGTCGGGTGCTCTTAAAAATAGAAGAATTCCTAGAGTTGTAAACAACTTTTCTAAAGAGGAATGAATATTTTGGCCTTTCCGTCTGATTTGGAACATCACTCCGTAATTATTAACGGTCCAAGAGTTTTGTTTACAAGGTACGAACGAGGCTAAGAACCTGAAATGTTTTCAATCTTAAAATATTTTAATCAAATACTAAATACTTCTTATAAACTGATTTTGATGATTAAATGCTATACGGCCAAGTACTGTCGATTACAAACTTTGTGAACCACACGAAACACAAAATATAAATGTCAATAATGACGTTTTATCCTTTTAAATGAACTGATAATACAAAAAGATTGATACAATTGGTTCTAATCCACGCTATAATAGTATATTAAGATACAAGTTTCATAAGACATTATCTTGAGCACGGGTTTAATTTAGAAAACGACCCGCGAAGCGGGGAGTTTTCTAAAGTACAAGTGCTCTAATTGTCTTATTGTCTTATGAACCGTGTGTTTTATATTTGGGTCTTTAAAGTCTGAAAAACTTTTAAAAATATAGTAGATTTTTTCCCTTTGAATTAATATTTTCATTCTTTATTTATTTATTTATTTATATATACTTTATTTAGCACTTGGCTAGTAAAAAGAACAAAATAAATACATATTTACATACATTGTTTACAAATACAAAATGCTAACATAAGCTCTGTCCTCGCAAATACACAAAAAGTTTTCTACAAAATACAGTCAAACTAGGTGAGCTCCTTATCACATCGGGAAGCGCATTAAAACGGCGAAGTCCCTCATAAAAAAGAGTTTTTTGTAGACCAACAGATTTTACATAGTGAATGTTGTAGTTTCTTGCTGATCTGATACCATAATTGTGACAGTCATATCTTCTCTCAAGATATGAGTTGAGATAATGAGGCAATAAATTGTTTTCCATTTTGTATATTAAAATGAGGTTCGCCCTTCCAATCCACTGCCCGACGTTCAACCAGCCCAACTCTGTTAACATACAATCTATTGGTGTATATTTATTACATCCGAGCAAAATCCTCATGACCTTATTTTGCTGTACCTGCAATCTACCAATCTCCTCCCCCGTACATGAAATTAACAAAGACGTACAGTAATTAAAATGCGGCAAAATAATTGTTTTATAAATTAATCTTTTTGTCCATTGAGACACACAGGAAGATACTCGATAAAAAAACCCAATCTTTTTTGCCAACTTTTTACAGAGATAGTCAACATGAGCAGAAAAATTGAGCTGTGGATCCAAAATTATTCCGAGATATTTAATTTCACTTACATATGTGATTGGAGTATTATTTATGTACAGCGATAAATTTAACTCATTAAAAGCATTACATTGTGTCTTTGAACCAATTATCATACAATTCGTTTTTGTTGCATTTAACTTTAATTTATTCTGGCATAACCAGTCATATAAAATGGTGAGCTCACTATTAAGAACAGTAACTATTTCTCGCCAATTCTTACCAGAAACAGAAATTAGGGTGTCATCCGCAAATAAACTGACAAAACATTTTTTTAAAGACTTACAAATGTCATTTATATATATTATAAATAAAAGTGGACCCAGTACGCTACCCTGCGGGACACCTAGTCTAGTAATACTATTTCCAGACACTGTATTATCTATTTTTGTCCTTTGGAACCTATAATTTAAATAGTCACCAATCCAGCTGGGTTGGCAATACTATTACAATTTCATAAAATGTTGCAAGTATCAAATATGGCATGATAGAAACAATTGAACACAACAAAGCTTCTACCCATCCGTCATAATTAAAAATAAATATATTATTAAAGTTAATAAAAATGAGTCAAGAAGAAAGTTGTACTCCGTCAGAAATACGAGAAATTGCAGAAAATAATCTAGAAAAACTTTTAAAAATAATATGCCAAACTTTGAGTTATGGTGCGAGCAGAACAAAGTTCAAAATATTGAACAAAATAATAAATAATACTATTGAACAAAATATTGCGTCGACACAGAATCTGACATGAATAACAATTAATGCCCAGGAATTGTCTACAGTAACTATAAATATGTATATATAAAGTAATATGTATAATACTATATTGAATTAGAAATAAAAATAGTACTTTATTGAATAAAACTTTAGAAATAGAGCATAAACTGGAAGATATTTTTATTATTTTGAGGTTATGTTAGTTATATAGTTGTGATTAAAAATTAGTTGACGGACACCGTCAGAAAGTTATATATTTCCCAGTATAGGTATTTCAGATAAATATCTAGTAAAAATGATCTATTTGCAAGGTTAAAGGTTAGTATTTTAAAGTTTACTATAAAAAATGTCTGTCGAATCCATAATGCCTAGAAAACTAACTTCAACGAAATCGAAGTAGGCCTAAAATTCGAACTATACTTGTTGCCAACATGAAAAAAATACAATTTCAGTTTCATAAAGTGGCAAGTTATTAAATTTTTTGGAATTTCATAATGTAACCATTATGAAACCCAAATAGAAAAACGTCATTTAGCGGAAACCTCTGAAATGCACCAACAATTTGATGTAGGACTCTTAATTTAATGTAGACCGTGATACACGACAGTGCCAGTCAGTGTACTGATTTGGATGTCTAGATCAAAATTAATAATTAATAAAAAAAATATATGTAGGTAGGTCAGTAACATCGGAAAAGAAAAGAGAAATTTTAAATTAAAGAAAGGTACCGATCCTTGGGGCCAAAAGATTGGACTTGTTAGATATTGGAATATATAACCGGAATGTAATTAGTTTTAGGAGTTTAGTCCGAATTTCTTTTTGGGGAATTTGATGAATTCAATTAATTATAGGTATTTCATTTTAAAATAATACAAGTAACTTTTGAACAAAACCTTCTAAGATCTACAACATCTAGTTAAAAAAAAGACGAAACAATTTTCTAAATGGACCTTGTTATTTATATACAAAACTAAATTCGGGGCTTTGTATTATAGCTTTCAGAAAAAACCTTTTATTTGAAAAAAAAAACTTCCACTTCACCAACCGAAAAATTCAGTTATTTACTTACCCCCAACAAGATTAACCTACAACGGAGTCCCTTTATTGTGATTGCTTTTCTATGTTTACTGACCTGAAAAAAAATATTTTAATTACTAAAAAATGTCATAGGATATGTATTTACTATAAGAGTATACAGGGTGTTCCCTAAATGACGTGTTAATATTTCATTGTAAGATTCTTTAGGTAATTTTATGATATCAATATATTTTAGACTTATGTTTTTGCTATAGGGTGTATATGTAATAATAAGTATGTATACAGGGTGGTCGAAATTGAATGCAACCGATTCTACATATGAAAATAATAGGTTTGAGCTAAACGTCTAAGTAAAAACGTTGGTCGTTAATGAGATACAGGGTGTTAAACATTAATTTCTAAATTAATTTTTTTTTCATAGCTCAAGCTGTTTATGAGATATAGACGTGAAAATTTGTAACTGAGGGTTTTTGACGGCGAGTAACATGATTCTATTCCTCTTTTTCAAATAACTTGTAGAGGGCTCTAGTTACGCCCTACACGTCCACTATATATATAATATACAGGGTACATCACAAGTAAAGTGGCCTATTAGAAGTATCTCGAGAACTAAAGAGATTTAATTTAGAAAATTTGACTGTAGCTATAGGAGATGGCTTTCTACGTTTATAAAATATTTTGGATGGTGCGGTGTTGCCGGATCATACCGAAAGTGGTGGCAACTTGGGAATTTTAAATGAATTACCCTATATATTATATTTTTTTTGGAATCTAGGTAAAAATCTAGAACAGTTTTCTGTATAATATCATAGATATCTATCTTTAAGAGTTTTGAATTATAAATAATCTTGTGATTATTTAAACGCCGTTTTGGGAGTCATGGGAATTGCGTCAGGATGAAGTTCATTAAATTTTCTGCAGTTCTAGATAAAACTCTACCACACTCCCCATGAATATAAAATATCTAAGCTCGAATAATGTGAATTAGGCATTTTTATTACAATAACACAGCCATAACGTCAAATGGACCAGCCAAATACCAAAAAATATATTATTATAAGATAAATTTTAAATTTCTTTAAAACTTCTAAAATATCACTTTTTTATAACTGTCTTCAAAATATATATCATTCGCCGCCATGTAGTTCTGAATCTCCAATTTTGTATTATTTGAGCTTGTGATAGCTCGCATTGTCCATTACTATCACGCTATTCTGAGGAATGTTTGGTAAAAGACAATTCTTGAACCATTCCTCAAAAACTAACAAATTTTACCACAAAAAGATATATAAATATAAATTAAGCAACCTAACCTACCTGATGTGCCTATATTTAATTATAATTATTACAATCCGGTCCTTTCCACATAATAATAACAAACGGTCATAAATAATGGGATGGCCCCACTTAACTTAATATATCCATTTTTCGTGAAACAATCTTTACCACTTTCGGCATGATACGGCAACACCGCACCATCCAAAATATTTTATAAACGTAGAACAACCATCTCTTATAGCCACAGCCAAATTTTCAAAATAAAATCTCATTTAGTTCTCGAGATACTTCTAATAGGCCACTTTACTTGGTGTACCCTGTATAGTAAGTATATTGTGCCCAAAATTGTTTGCATGGGTAACTTGTTTGGGATCATGATTAAAATTTATAAACTATAATAGAATGGTTCATTTTGTTTTGTTAAATCAATCGGTTTCCGAGATATTTGGATTCTCTTATAAATTTTAATCAGAATCCCAATAAAGTTTCATACAAAAAATTTTGGGCGCAATATAATGGGCTTGTAGATCGTAACTAACGTCCTCTACAAGTTATTTGAAAAAGAAGAATATATTCATATCACTCGACCTCAAAAACCCCCAAATACAAATTTTCATGTCTATATCTCAAAAACAGCGTGAGCTATGAAGAAAATAGTGACTAGCTGGCCAATTCTACATGAAAACAGCTCGCATTTTTCTCGTCGGTCGCGCACGCCATTCTCGACTAAAACAATTAGATTTATTGCATTTGGAAAATAAAGATCGCGAAGAATACGGTTATAAAACAGATCTATTTGTTACATTAAACTAGATTTAAAATGTGACGCAAAAAAACGAAAATTTTCAAAACAAAAGTGTAAAAATAACGTTGAAGGTGATTTGTGTTTGCATCGATGATAAAAATTATCTCTCTCAGACGTCAATTTGCTAACAATGTATAAGTTAGCTTAGGTAAGGGCCATGAAATTGTGAATTTAAAACATACAGATTTTTGCGCTTATATATACAGGGTGTTCATTTGAAAACTTCCCACCACGGATTTATCGTAAACCATTGATTAAAAGAAAAAACGCCGAGACACGTCAAAAGATTTGCCAAAGGGGACAACTTTTTAACCAAAAACTACTTCACCCCCTTTTACCCTCTGCCCCCCGGGGTCATCCCCTTATAAATTTTAAATGACAAGGGGTAGCAAGTAATAGCTTGTTTGAAAGATATTTCAAAGTGCTTTATTTTGACGTTTGATTTTTTTAAATCGGTCGATTCGTTTTCGAGAAAATTAGAAAACTTTTTACCGCCTTCGTTTTATCAACACAGATAACATGGGCGAACTGTTTTTAATCTTATACCTGTTTAGTTTTTTATAGTTTCTGAGGGAAAGAAACTATTTAATTTGCTGTCAGTTACCTTTGTGACAATCTTGGGCTAGTGAAAATTAATTTATTGATTCAGATTTTACTTCCAAAATGGTTTACACACTAGCGGAAAGAGTGGAAATGATTCTAATTTATGGTGCCCAAAATCAATGTGCTCGGCAAACTGCCAATCTTTTGACGTGTCTCGGCGTTTTTTTTTTTTTAATCAGTGGTTTACGATAAATCCGTGGTGGGAAGTTTTCAAATGAACACCCTGTAAATATAGATCTCGGTCAAAGGTTGTCCCCGTTATCAGGGTTAAGTCATGTAATACCCCCCCAGAAAGTGTCGAAAAAGGGACACCCTGTACTCTACACTCTGTCCTAGTGCGTTTAGAACGAGAACATGTCTTGTAATGAATTTCTTTTTAATAATTCTTTTATTTATAGGTCTCAATTTATTATTTCTGCCAGCATTAATGTGGTTTTGATGCAGACATTTGTTCGTCAAACATCGTATATTTACCCCATCCAACCTCACATTTGAATAAAATATTAGAAGTCGATTTAGTCTCTTAAAACCTTCGGCTTTTAACGATAGTACAATAGCTCAACGATTAAGATTAAAAATTCAAAAGCTTTGCTTTCCGTATTTTGATGTTTGTACTAGTAAAAACCAAATTATCGTAGAACAAATAAAAATAGGAAATGGGAAATTAAAATCGAAATTATGCCGGCGATAATAAATCGATTAAATTTGTTTCGTGTGAAAGAAAATACATTTTTAATGTAATTTTCAAAAGTAAAACTATACCCGGGTGATCACAATATACAGGGCGTTCCTTAATGACGTGCTAATATTTCAGGGTGTGATTCCTTAGGTCATTTTATAAAGAAAAGTTCTTATGAACATATGTCCGCAACGGCTTAATTTTTTTGCTACAGGGTGTTGAATTTTTATTTTTTAAATGGGTATTTTTTAATATCTCCGAAAGTACTTTTGATATTATTTTCAATTTTGGTGTGTGTTAATAGGATATAGAACCACAAATTTTAGTTAGAAAAGTTATTCAATTGTTCCACCAGTGGCGTCCCTGCAAACATGTCCTCTGATATTTTTTACAAAAAAGATGGTACGCCACTGACATTTTTCCATGTGGATATTTTTCCTTATTAGCCTGGTCAATTCTGCATGAAAGCGGTCTCTTGAGTTTTTCTCGTCAGACGCACCGATCTTGAATAAAACCACTAGATTCATATTGAAACTCATTATTATTAACATTGATAAAATATTATTGATAAATTTTGTTTTATAAAAATTTCAATATTTGAACGAGTGGACAATTCGATGCGAAGACGGGCGGAAGCATGCCTTTTAAGTGAAGGTGGCCATTTCCAACAATTTTTATCAAACAAAATTTATCATTAATTATTTTATCAATGTTAATAATAATGCGCTTCAATATGAATTTATTGGTTTTAATCAAGAACGGTGCATCTGACGAGAAAAACTCAAGATAACGATTTCATATAGAATTGACCAGGCTAATCAGAAAAAATATCCGCATGGAAAAATGTCAGCGGCGTACCATCTTTTTTGAAAAAAATATCAGAGGACATGTTTGCAGGGACGCGACTGGTGGAACAATTAAATAACTTTTCTGACTAAAATTTGTGGTCCTATATCCTATTAACAAATACCAACATTGAAAATATTATCTAAAGTACTTTCGGAGATATTAAAAATTAACCATTTAAAAAATAAAAATTCAACATCCTGTAGCAAAAAATTTAAGCCGTTGCGGACATATGTTCATATGAACTTTTCTTTATAAAATGACCTAAGGAATAACACCCTGAAATATTAGCACGTCATTAAGGAACACCCTGTATAATACCACAGAAAAATATCTCCAGTCAAGATTTCTTGCGCTAGTAATGGTAAATGACCAGCCTGACTAGCAAAATTACCTCATAAGATATATTTTTAGGCGGAAAATTTTCAAATTTACACCCTGTATAATGTGTGAATGCGGTTTAGAGCAAGCTGAAGCACTATTAGCCAGAAAACCATTCATAGTGCCCCCGTACAATACATTAATTAAAATGCTATCTAGTCGTACATATAAAACCATATTTAACCATATTTCGATAAGAATCTTCACAAATTATAAAATAATTATCGTTTTTCCATCGAAGCGATCATTGTCGATAGTTTTAAAACTGATAAGGGATTTCCGGTACATAGCCTATGGCATTGCGTGTCGATATAAACCCAATAAATGGTATTATAATATATAAAATGACAGGCAGTAGTCAATATACTCTTTATTTTTATACACAGGGCGAACAAACCACCTACATAACCATTATATTGCTAATATCATCTGCAATTATGTTCCCGCTATGGGCATCGAAGGGGGCGTTGTGAGTTTGCGCAGTTCGGAAATTCCCTTGTCAAAGTAAACATTCGACAGGATCGGATTTCAACTTTTTAATGTAAATTTCACTGGTTAGTGAGGGAAAATATTGCAATCAAAATTTCGATTAGTTCGATTTAAGGCAGCGTTCCATGCAGACGATTTCTGACGATATGATGATCCGACGGTGCACTGATTGGTGTAAACTTTTGGTGCCAAGTTCCGTCCGAATATTTGTAACAATCGACACGATGAGCTTTATTTTAACTTTCATCCGACGTCGTATGTTTCTTAACCTCACTTTTTTCGAAACCAAAAATTACGAATGAATGACTATTTTGGGAATTATTATCAACTACTAATGCACCAAATTAAAAATACATTAATTTTAAGGTTAGGTAGTGACCACATATATATTATATTATTATATACGAGTGACACTCTCTTCGTTTCTTGCAAGCTTTTAAGTGAAATTCGGTTCCGAAGATCGGATAATGTGATAAGCAAAATATTTTCATATATATGTACATACCTGAAATACTTGGTATTGATCCACGACTTTTGCAAAAAAGCACCATGCACTTGTGTCCTTTCATCTTAAACAAAACAAGCCACTAACCTACCAAACAGCGAATCGAATCACCACAAATTAACAACTCCTTTACCAAAAATTGTTGTTAGGTAATGAAAGTTTATAAGCACTAATTACCGACAAAATGTGGATGAACCACTTTTTATTCTATAATTTGAAAAAGCATGGTCATGGTCGAATCTGGGCTTTGTATAGTATCAAAAGTTGATGGGGTGTGTACAACTTTCTGGTTCGGAAGAGTACACCAAGTTTCTGAGAAGCTATCTTGGCGATTGCCACAACGTGGTTATGCCAAGACATATTTCCTCCCAGATTGACGGCCAGCAAATTAATAGATGAAGCCAGTGGGATTGCGTGTCCCTCCATGACTATATCCGCTTCTGTAATGTTAACCTTTTTAGAGAAAACATAGACATACAACTAATGGTAAATAGAAATGGTAACGTACCAATTTTTTTCTTGTGAAATATACTTTAGTAAACAAGCTCTTCCAAGGACATAGAATGAAACGAATATTCAAATGAGGTGTTTCTTATATTATTTACAATATTCAAATTACGTCAAGATATATCAAACGACAAGACATAAAGTGCAGTGGATATATTAATTCTTTCCGCCACACAATAATTAGTTAGTGACAATGCAGGAATGCAAATTATTTGTAATATTTACGGTCAGTATAGATGGTCAAAGCCTAGTTCTCGTCTAAAGATATTTTGTTTGCCTAGCCGTCTACAGGGTGTTCCTTAATGACGTGCTAATATTGCAGGGTGTGATTCATTAGGTCATATTATGAAGAAAAGGTCATATGAACATATGTCCGCAACGGCTTAAATTTTTTGCTACAGGGTGTTGAATTATTTTATTTTATAAATGGTTATTTTTTAATATTTCCGAAATTACTTTAGATATTATTTTCAATCTTGGTATGTGCCAATAGGATATAGAACCACAAATTTTAGTTAGAAAAGTTATTCAATTGTTCCACCAGTGGCGTCCCTGCAAACAGGTTCTCTGATATTTTTTACAAGAAAGATGGTACGCCACTGATATTTTTCCGTCTGGACATTTTTCTGATTAGCCTGGTCAATTCTACATGAAAACGGCCTCTTGAGTTTTTCTCGTCAGACGCACCGTTCTTGATTAAAACCATTAAATTCATATTGAAACTCGTTATTATTAACATTAATAAAATAATGAATGATAAATGTTGTATTATAAAAATTGTTGGAAATGGCCCGTCTTCGCATCGAATTGCTCACTCGTTCAAATATTCAAATTTGTATAAAACAAAATTTATCGTTAATTATTTTATCAATGTTAATAATAATGAGTTTCAATATGAATTTAGTGGTTTTAATCAAGAACGGTGCGTCTGACGACAAAAACTGAAGAAGTCCTTTTCATGTAGAATTGACCAGACTAATCAGAAAAAATATCCACACGGAAAAATGTCAGTGGCGTACCTTCTTTTTTGTAAAAAATATCAGAGGACATGTTTACAGGGACGCCACTGGTGGAACAATTGAATAACTTTTCTAACTAAAATTTGTGGTTCTATATCCTATTAACACATACCAAAATTGAAAATAATATCTAAAGTACTTTCGGAGATATTAAAAAATAACCATTCAAAAAATAAAAATTCAACACCCTGTAGCAAAAAATTTAAGCCGTTGCGGACATATGTTCATATGAACTTTTCTTTATAAAATAACCTAAGGAATCACACCCTGAAATATTAGCACGTCATTAAGGAACACCCTGTATAGGTTTGTTATCTCATTAAATTTTACATCATACACTAAAACAAAAACTTCATTGCTTTAATTCAATTTCTTATGTAGTTCCGCTCTTCGTACAGTGGGGTGAAACGCGGGGAGGAAATTTTGTGTTTGCATTATACCGGCGTAGGAGTTTTGCTAATAATGTATTCACCTGAAGATGACTGGTGATGTTCATCAGTTGAAACGTTGTGTGATATAAATGAATAATGACAATGGAAATCCAAAATACGTCTATCACTTGCGATACACGAAAACCTTCAAACAAACACTATAGTGATGGCGTTTGACCATAAAAAAAATCGGAGCCTAACAAATTCGAGTCCAGCCCATTCCTAATGATACACGACTACTGGGGTACCGACGTGGTACTATTTGTACTTCAACTTGAATTGAATTATGAGTGTGCAAAGAATATTTACCAACAAGTACGACCTTCGCCAATTAAACTATATTGACAGGATTTATTATAGGTTTTACTCTCTACCCACGAGGAATGTTACAATAACAATTAAAAGGTAATGTTATGTTATATAATTGTTTAAGTGAGATTGATAATGGTTCTTGTTAATCCACGGGAGCACTCCTTTTATGTATTTTGAACTAGTTAGTATCAGTATAACCCGAACAACCCCGCTTTCCTCGCTCTTTAGGTATAAGGATAAATACAAGTAGGTAGAAAATAATTTATTTTTATAATTTTATATGGAATTTCAGTTTTACATTAGTTTGGCAACATTGCCCTTGGCTCTGGGTGAATTGTTGTACAGTAGCGCGGACTGACCTGTGAGTAAGAGTGTTTATTACCCCACTTTTAAAACGGTCGATTTTAAAAAAAATAAAATATGTAGCGCTCCTCTAGGGCAGTGTTCTTCAACCTTCTTGTACCTGCGGACCGGTGAAAATAGGATAAATATCTCGCGGACCAACTGAAAGCTAAGACAAATAAAAACCAATATACTTGCAGATATTATTTTTTAGTATAGAACATGTTATGCATTTACATTTTTTAGTGCGATATCTGCTAGTTGCTGCTTCTTTGATATAAGAGTTGATATATATGAAAAAGTTTCTTCACATAAATAGAAAGTCGAAAAATTTACTATTGATTTGATAGCTTTATAACTCAAAGTTGGATATTCTTTTTCTAGCGATATTCAAAATTGAGGCAATGAATGCATTTTATGTCTGGAGACCAGAGTGACATCAGAAGACAACTCGATGAGCTTTTCTTTTCCATGAAGATCAAGTGCACATGAGTTTATATCTTCCAAGAATGGATTATTAATCCAGAGGTTACCTTTACGAGCATCTTCATTTTCTGGGAAATACTTATTCAAATTTTCAGCTAATGCTCTTAAATGTTGCTTTATTATGTTAAATATGAGTTTCGTGTTCACATCAGCAGCAATCAAAAATACATCCAAAAGAGAAAACATTTCTACATCTTCCTCTTGTAAGCGACTATTCCAAAGAGCTAGACTTGGTTTCATTAGAAAAGAACAGGCCGCCATAATGCGCCGTAACCTATTTTTGTAGGCGAGCGGTCGTTGCTAGCTGCCATTTTAGTAGCGGCGTCCATAGTTTCTGCTGTGATTTGTTAGAAAATAACTTCTTTCAACAGTATTTTTATAATTCATAGTTTTATAAATATTTGGTTGGTTGGTTGGTTGGTTAAAGGCGGGGGTCGGTTTAAAGGCCCGAACTTCTATCACTGCAGCATTCCGGCTTATTGTGTACCCCGATCTTGTTAGACGATGTTTGTTCCTTCTATGAGGTCCAGTAACCTTCTACCAAGTTTGTCATGTGGGAGGTTGTCACCACATTGTATGTCCCCGAAGATATTTTGTCTTCTACGAGACAGTGCTGCGCAGCGGTATATTATGTGTGAGGCGGTTTCATCCTCTTCGCCGCAGAGTCTGCATTCAATGGATCCGTTGTTTATACCCATCCGTTGAAGGTGTTTTCGCAAGTGGCAGTGTCCTGTTAGCAGACCCATCACTTGTTTCAACTGGGGCCGTGTTAGGGCTAGCATCCCATTCGATAGTATCCTCGATGGTTTTCCAATTACGGCCCTTGCGTGTATTTGACCAGGTAACTCTTGCCATCGAGATAGGTGTTGCTTTTTCGACCATCCATCTAATGTTGTTTTCGTTGCCTGTTTTGATATCCCAAAGGCCGGTTCGGGGCCCCTGAGATTTTGGGCGGATCCGGCTCTCGCTAGTTCATCCGCTTTTTCATTTCCTAATATCCCAGAGTGACCAGGGACCCACAAGAGCTCTATCTTGTTTCCCCTGGCCGCCAGTACTTTTAGGTTGGTATGGCACTCCAGTGTAAGTTTGGAAGTAAACCGATTGGAGTTCAGAGCCTTAAGAGCAGCTTGGCTGTCCGACAGGATGTAAATCTTTTGGTTGTGGTAGCCCTTTTCAAGATTTTGTAGTACGCATGCTTGTATGGCATGAACTTCCGCTTGGTATACTGTGGCGTAGTTCCCCAGAGGAATGCTTATGTCCATCCTGGGTCTTTCCCCAAATATACCTGCGCCCACACCGTTGGCGGTTTTTGATCCATCGGTGTACCAAACTAGACCCTTGTCAAACGACGGGGGTGCACTGTTCGTCCATTCATCAAAGTTCCAGTCAATTTTGAAGGGCTTTGTGAAATCGTATGTTGCTCTCATACGATCGGTTTGCATATCCAAGAGCTCATCGTTGATTAGATCCGTGGCTCTTGTGTGTCCAATTTTTACGGGGTGTTGTGTCCATTCCCCATTGGTGATCATCCTTGAATATTTGGTAAGTAATACATTAATTTTTGATATTATATTGTTATTATACATTGTATTTGTATAGTTTTATACGATTTGACCGAAATTTTTCGCGGACCGGCAGGAAATTTCTACGGCCCGGTACCGAACACTGCTCTAGGGCTAGGGCACCCCAGGAGTCACCCATTTAAATATAATACGTCATTTCCATAACGCCATGTATATTGCGTGAAAATGTCCGTTATATAAAAAAAATAACCTCCAAATTTCGAATAGAGGACGACATTCGAATTAAAACTTCACCGAAAATATATTTCTTCGTTAAAAGAAAAACCGGGGGGTCCGCCGCCTTTGATCTCCGTGTTACGGTTGCAACGTAACAACTCCCCTGCCCTCGGAAACTCTCAACTCCCGCTGGAATGGCGAAACGAGTGGCACTTGTTGCTCAATAAAAGTGGGGGCGTCAGGCGGGGGGCGACGGCGGCGGCAAGGGAAAGTTTCAGGGCTGCGTTGCACGCAAACACAGGGGCGGGTTTTTACCGATTTTTAACGTAAAAAAAATTCCTTTTCCAGATATTTGATCTCGTCCAGCCTGAGTATCGCCGGGAATGAAGTTAAAGGGGAGGATAATATATATTTCCCTGTCCGTGATTCTTTGCATGACACCGCACAGCAACGTCATGACTAAAATCTACGAACCGATAAACTCCTAAGTTAGAGTTCTCAGTTACTGGCGCTTTAATCAGGAAGCCAGCGGAGGCAACGAATACTTATAAACAGGAAGCAGACAAACAGCCGTGTTAACAAATCGAAGCAGGTATGAACGAACGAACAAACCCGGCATCCATTACGTCTGGCATCAGCTGACAAAAGCACGTGCTTTTCAAATGTCACTTTTGTCCAAATTTGTATTACTGTCAATATTTTAAAGTGACATTTAACCAACAAAAAACATTCAATACCCTTTTATTTGATTTACTAAGTGCTGAAAATCAAATATTAGGATTCTGACATGTTTTAAGCTGTAAATATCACTTTAAAATAATCCTTACACACTCTTATATCATTTATTGAACTAGTAACGTAACTACAAATGAAAAATTAAACTTCAGAAATAAGCTTGTAAGTAGTTTTATTAAAAAATAGGAAATACATCATAATTTACATAAAATATTTGACCGTCATCAACTGGGCTCTAGATCCTAGCAAATATTTCAGCCTTCAAGTCCGAGCATATTTTTGGGCCCCATATGATTTATGAGAATAAATTATTATCGATGCTTACTCTCAGTAAAGATGACTAAATTAATATTTCAATTACAGATTACTCACCAACCAAAAAGGAAACGACGTTTCTCGCGACAAGATTAGAAAAATAAAAATTATTTTAGAATTTAAGGACGCTTCGCTTCCGCCATTTTCATTCACTTTACATATCATTCATATGTTGCTTGATTATATTCTATGGCAGACGAAGAACATTGACTTGTAAAATTATTTAACAATTCGTGCTGTTCGCATTTTATGCCTGTCTCTGTCTGCAGCAACCTTCCCTAATTTAGTAAAGTGAGACAAATATGGCCAGGATCAAGTCGCCTGCATAAACACTCACTTTTTGGCACTTCATATTAACTCTACGTAAGTCTGATATTGACGCTTAAATCATAGAGTGAAACAGATAGATAAAAGTAGGTTACTTGTGAGCGCATGGAGCAGAGTAGGCTTAGGATCACTTCCAAGGCCTTCTTACGTGTTTCGATCCCCCCCATAAGCATTCTCACCGGGCTGAGCGGAGGCGGGTATGTTTGTAAATTCATGTAGATAATTATTTTCATAAATCAATCGTATGACATTTACACTCATATTTGTTAATTGGACGCCGGAAACAATATGGTGGTGAAAAATTCAATTTTATTTAAGCTATGCCCTTACTAATTTGAGATTAAGAATTATTTTCTTAATGCAAGCCCACTAGCTCTTAATTGAAGAGTAATTTTCCAAGATTGCCCATTTCGAGGAAGCCATACTGGCACGTTCATGGCGGCACGCGACGCTCCCCTGTCCCGATCTGCGTGGATGCCGCGGCCTCGTTAAGGACTAAATTACTTCTCACTTCAGCGATCCTGCAGGATTATTGTGTAACGACGTCACGGGAACGAGAGCTCTTGCTATCTGCTGCTCGGGAAATGAAAGGGGCGCATGATGCATGAAAGCAGCGCGAGATCTTATATATCGGCGCTAGGTAATATGAAGAAAACTTTATTATTGCCTTTTATATAATAGAGATGAGGTTTTAAGGTGTTCACTGACGCATATGGAGTGGCATAAATACGCAGGAAAACAAGATTTCTGTTGTTTTTAAAAATATAAGTACGCTTAAGGAACTAATTCTACCCTCTACGTCGATTTATACACGGAGTCCCAGGGGCCAATATTTTTCTAGCGGTCCTCGTATCTAAATCTTATACAATCAGTTACAGGAATGACATCCAGTATGCAAATAGAAATATTTCTTTGTTTCTGACATATTCTTGAATGCAAGGAATTGTCGCATTAGCTGTGAGTAACCAGGACAAATTAAGATATTGCCAAACAGATGAAGTGCGTTGGACCTGTCAGAAGGATGAATCGAGTGGGCTGCAACGATTACCCATGTAGCAGTGGCGGCTCGTGGCCTATGATAGAGGGGGTTCACAAGTATGGTGAATTTTTTCTAGGCGTTTTAAATGTAGAAAGAAAAAAAGTAATAAGAAAATGCGTTAGGTAAAACATATTTTTATTTATTTTTTAATTTTACACAAGGAAATACAACTTTTGGAAAATAAGGAAGGATTTCTTAGTGTGTATAGCTGTCGGATCTTAACGTCGTCGCATGCAACCCTCGTAACAATATTGACACAGTCCACTACTAATACTACTAAAGCCATCTACGAGCTATCAAGAAAACCGAATGATGTCCAATGCTACTACCGCCATCTACAAGTTATCAAGAAAACCGAATGATGTCTAATACCACTACGCCATCTACGGGCTACGTCATTAGGCGCAACCAAGACGAGAACAATAGTTAACTGTTTTATTACGAGAACGAATCGAGCCACGAGACTGACAAGTTGGCATTCTTCATATTTTCAGTGTTTTTTAGTTTAAATCCTTAAATAAAATGGTTTAAAATCATATCGAGTATCATTTATCAAAATACACAACATTTATCGACCCTACACAATAGTGCTTAAACGTTTTACCTCGACCGAGGCACGGTTGCCGGATCTATACAGTTTGGTTTGACGGGATGATAAAATATTAGGGAGGGTCGGACTTTTTAGTTTGACGGTACGATAAAATAGTAGGGAGGGTCGGACTTTATACGATAAATAATATTCAATGAATATAAATTAATATTTTTTATTCGTTTTGTTTTTGGGGTGCATGTGCGCATGTGCTCCTGTGGAAGAACCGCCAGATGATTTAATTTGAGGGAATCCGACCAACTAAATAGTATATTACGTAACGAATTAGATTCCAAACGAGGAGGTTTTTATTATTTTTTTAAATATAAACAGTTTTACTGTCAAATTGGCACCATATCCGACCAAATACAGTTGTCGGTGACCGCTCGTGAGTAAATAATCATCACTCACGGTCACTAACTGCCAGTGGATAATGATTATCTGAATTATATCATTACTTTTATTATAGAGTAGTAAAACAATATTTATTCCTATGTGTTCTCTCTGGTTTAAACGCAATCTAACCTTCACTATATAATCTGATTAATTCCATCGTTAATAATAAAACATACGAATGATGGTGGATGGCTCATCGTCGTTAATAACGCTTAGTGTTTAACCGAATTTGATTTAGTGAATTTAAAATTGACATTGATAAGGGATGTATATTTGAATAAAGATGAAACAAAGTGATCTATTGCCACTAGTGATTTAAAATGACTGTTATGAATATATATTAAGAATCATTGAACTAGCGGCTGGGGTATTAATAACATTAGGTAAATTGACGCAAGAGCTTATTTATGAGTTTGTACAATGGTCCTGTATATGTTGGAAATTCAACAGAACTCTTAGAAGTAGCCAAAAATAATCCACGATAATTATATGGTAAAGTCTGTTCGTTTTATGAAATCCGATATCGGATTAAATAATTATAGGCTGTTAAACAGTAAGACGATTAAGTTAACAATACCTTCACTATACTTGATCGTACCGAACATTCCACTGGTTCACTGTAGTGGGCAGGGCAAAATCAGCGGTTCCAAAACAAATGTACCGCGATAAATATATCTTGTTTACTTTTCACTCGTAGTTTTTTTTATTTATCAAATGAAAAACATCTTGCGTCAATAAGTTAAATATTTTCTCAGGTACTTTTTCCTAGAATTTAATTATTTTGGGATCATTATAGTTAAATCTATATAATAATCACTATCTTCCAAGAAATAATTAAAATTTGCTCAAGTCCAGGATGTTCTATTTTAAATAAGTAGTTATGTTTTTTGCTTTTAGTTTGTTTATGATTGTGTGTGAATTAAAAGCAGATATAAAGCAAAGTTATGGAAAATGTTCAGCAAGGTGACCTAAAGCCTTGAAGGTGTTTATCTCCAGGTGAACGCCGTTTGATATTACAAGTGGAACGTTATTTTACTTTAGAAAAAGATAACTCGGGCGCGTTAGTGTCTGTTTTGGCAGTGCAAAAACGAACGTCTGATGCTTGCGGCATTTCAGATAAGACCTTAAGAAGACTTCGAAAAAAGAGTGAAGAGGATTTGGACAGATCATATAAAAGGGTTCGACTCCATTCTAAAACCTTTGATTTATCCCAAGGGATAAAACTATCGATTAGGAGTATTGTTTATGATATGTATAGAGCCAAGGAATATGTTACCCTCAAAGCTATTCTTGAAAAGATAAAGAAGAACTTTGCGATATTGGAACTCCCAGTTTGTCCATCATTTTAAAAGATCTGGGCTTCAAATACAAAAAAACGAACAACAGAAAAGTGCTTTGCGAGCTGTCCAATAATGTTTCACAAAGATGGCAATTGTTTAAGGGAATATTTAAGGAACAAAAAATCGGCATTGTCAAGGCAAGTTGTTTTTCTTGACGAAACATGGATATATGCATACGGAACTACAACAAAATCGTCTTGGCAGGATGATTCGAAACATTGCTATTCCAGTATCCGTGAGATTACCGCCCTACCATTGCCATTACAACGCAATTTAATTGATATATGGGGTATGTCGGAAGACTACAACATCGGACTAATTTGCCTAAATACATATAATAATAATTATGTTATTTAGAAAATACCTAAAAAATAATTTATTGTTTGAAAGCCACCGACTACCCTGGCCGACTTTACAAAGAAATCAAAAAAATGTATCAGAGTATCCTCTACCTTTATACAGGTAGTAAGAATGTTCTAAGAACAAATAATTTGAGCTTCAACGTGTATAATTTTCCCTTACAAGCGTTAAGTGTAATAACCCCAGATTTACTACATAAGAGTTGTTGGAGAGTATTTGGGAAATCAAGTTATACCCAAAAACGCTTACAGAACCATTTGAGTGTAAAATGTGATATATGTATATATACTACTACTTTTTGATGCTATTTTTTTTTCTGAATTAATGATCCGCTTTGAATGATTTTTTTTGCATTGTAGGTTGGTTCCTTGACAATGTCGTAGTTTTCGCTGTTTATGATAAAAATTCAATTTTCGATTTATACTGGGTGTATTAAAAATGCTATGTTTTTTTCCGAAAATTCGCATCACCCCGTGGAGTATATTAGCCACCGAGACATATTGCAGTTGACATTAAACGGTAGGTCCATCTTTCCCCAACATTTTCTTTTTTGGTTTACTTCATTATCTCTGTTAGTAAAGGAGATACACCGTTTTATAGCATAACATGTTTTTATAGACTTTAATATTCAACACATTAATTGTTAAATGTTTTCAAGTAGGTTTCAAGATTAAAATACTCGTCGGGCAACTGGGCATACGAAACGAACGTTTAATAAGCAGTTTCCGAACAGTTTTTATCAGTATGGCGAATTTTATTTGACCTTTGTAACTTTAAAACAACATCTGCAGACACATCGCTTGCAATGTCAGAAAAAGTCCATAGTCTACTATGTGTTGGATATTAAAGTCTATAAAAACATGTTACGCTATAAAACGGTGTATCTCCTTTAATAACAAAGATAATGAAGTAAACCAAAAAAGAAAATGTTAGGGAAAGATGGACCTACCGTTTAATGTCAACTGCAATATGCTTCGGTTGCTAATATACTCCACAGGGTGATGCGAATTTTCGGAAAAAAACATAGCATTTTTAGTACACCCAGTATAAATCGAAAAATGAATTTTTATCATAACAGCGAAAACTATGACATTGTCAAGGAACCCACCTACAATGCAAAAAAAAATCATTCAAATCGGATCATAAATTCAGAAAAAAAATAGCACCAAAAATATGGCAAATTTATGATGTTGCGTTAATTATGGCCAGGAGTTTATTTACTAAATTTTGTTCGATGAAACACACTGTATATGTATTATGTACTGTTTCCGACACAATGCCTATCGCAACTTTAACCCAAAAATCCGTAAAATTCGACCAATCAAATTGGCTGACTCATGTCTCTCCCACGATAGAGTAACAAAAGGCACAATAGACCTTGCATATTCAACACATCTGCAAAAATTCACATACCCACCCTCATATTACAATAAGTAACCCTTTGGAAGACGGCCGTACCTACCCTTTCTAACAAAAATCCCTAAAATATGGAAAAAAGCTGCAAATTTTGCGTTTCCAAAGGACAAAGGGCCTGAAAGCCGCGGGGGTGCATAAGGGTTTTTGCAGATGACTGATCTTATAATATGATAATCGTGGAATGAATGGTTTGAAAAGGACCTGGGTTATTTTCGAGATTATGGCAAAAAGTTGGTGGTGTTAGGTACCTACCTATAGGGTTGATTAACAATGGTTGTTTATATAACAAACGCATCCGCTTGGGTTTGTTCGCTTTACGCTAACCATTTTTTTTATGATCAAACATAAGCACTATAGCAAAAATCCTTTAGGACACTCTGGGAGTGGTGCGTGTGCGCAAAAAGCGATTCACGTTGGTTTTGAATCGTTGGAGGTTATATTCGTTGGGAAAAACCATCTCGGGAAGGTCGTTTCATAAGGATGAAGTGCTCCAGATGAAAGAATTCTTAAATAATGAAGTTTGAGGAGTACTAAGCTGGATGGATGGGCGGCAGTGGTTCGTCGTGTATTTCTGTTATTCGCCGCTCTGGGCGGAATTAAGAGGGCAAGGTCAGCCGAACACTTTCCATGAACATATCTGTAAAGGAGAGTCAAATCCCCAACCTGTCTTTGATGTTCTAGGCTGTCGAGGTTCTTCGTCAGCTCGTGGTCTCCAATCAGACGAATGGCCCTCCTTTCGATGGAATCCAGTAGCCGAAGTGTATGTTTGGGATGGTCGAATCTGGGCTTTGTATAGTGTCAAAAGTTGTTGAGGTGTGTACAACTTTCTGATTCGGAAGAGTACACAAAGTTTCTGAGAAGCTGTCTTGGCGATGGCCACAACGTGGTTATGCCAAGGCATATTTCCTCCCAGATTCACGCCCAGCAAATTAATAGATGAAACCAGTGGGATTGCGTGTCCGTCCATGACTATATCCGGTTCTGTAATGTTAACCTTTTTAGAGAAAACTGCTGCCTGGGTTTTTAGCGTTAAATTCGACTTGGGTACTGTCACCCCAAACCAAAATTTCTTCCAGGTCTTTATTGAGGCGTGATACTTCATGCTCTCTGCGAAGATGTGCGTCGGCAGCCGATGTTTGTGCATTCAAAGAGAAAGACGAGATAAGTGGGCTATCGTCGGCAAAACTAAATATAGGATTTTTCGTTTTCAGTAGAAGGTCGTTAATATAGAGTAAGAAGAGAGTGGGAGACAATATGGCCCCTTGAGGAACACCGGCATTGATGGTGAAGGTGTCTGAGAGAAATCCGTCAATCGCCATAAAACAAACGAGAAGAACGTTAAATTTATCGGAACCTCTGTCGGGTAGCTTGTCGATTAATTCCGTAGACGGCCACCAAGGGTGCCTATAATGTCATAAAGAAGTCATAATAAGATGTCCTGCAAAGTTTTACATGTACGCCACTGGGATATGAAGTTCCAGCTCATAACACAGAGCGAATCAAGTGATAAAACGTCTACATTTTAATATTAAGTAATAAAATCACATAAAGCTCAAGGTAGTCCTCGTTAACAGAGGTGTATTAATTCAATATACATACACATTTCATGGTATGTACTACTACATTATTTGTCTAAAAACGAATAAAAATTCTATCATATCGTAAATCAAATGACTGGTTGTGAAATGAGTATTTATACACAGAGTGTGTCGCTTTTTTCATGGCGGCGATAAGGATTCGAGCCCCTGCACCCCCCGCCAGATTTTGTCAAGTGTATTTTTATTCGAATTTGGTAGTGGAGCGACGATTACGATTTATACGATTAACCGTAACCGTCAATATCAATACGATTATTTTACGATTCTGTACAGTCGGAAGGGCAGCGTCGGTCCAACTCCTGATATCTGCTCCCAAATAATATTATACAGGGTGTTCCTTAATGACGTGCTAATATTTCAGGGTGTGATTCCTTAGGTCATTTAATAAAGAAAAGTTCATATGAACATATGTCCGCAACGGCTTAAATTTCTTGCTACAGGGTGTTGAATTTTTATTTTTTAAATGGTTATTAATATCTCCGAAAGTACTTTAGGTATTGTTTTCAATTTTGGTGTGTGTTAATAGCATATAGAACCACGAATTTTAGTTAGAAAAGTCATGCGATTGTTCCACCAGTGGCGTCCCTGCGAACAAGTCCTTTGATATTTTTTACAAAAAAGATGATACGCCACTGACATTTTTCCATGTGGATATTTTTTCTGATTAGCCTGGTCAATTCTACATGAAAACGGTCTCTTGAGTTTTTCACGCAGACGTTCTTGATTAAAACCACTAAATTCATATTGAAACTCATTATTATTAACATTGATAAAATAATTAATGATAAATTTTGTTTCATAAAAATTGTTGGAGTGGGCAATTCGATGCGACGACGGGCGGAAACATGCCTTTTAAGTGAAAGTGGCCATTTCCAACAATTTTTATAAAACAATATTTTTCATTAATTATTTTATCAACGTTAATAATATGAATTTAGTGGTTTTAATCAAGAACGGTGCGTCTGACGAGAAAAACTGAAGAGGCCGTTTTCATGTCGAATTGATCAGGCTAATCAGAAAAAATATCCACATGGAAAAATGTCAGTGGCATCCCATCTTTTTTGTAAAAAATATCACAGGACATGTTTGCAGGGACGCCACTGGTGGAACAATTGAATAACTTAACCTAAAATTTGTGGTACTATATCCTATTAACACCTACGAAAATTGAAAATAATATCTAAAGTAAAATAACCATTTAAAAAATAAAAATTCAACACCCTGTAGCAAAAAAATTTAAGCCGTTGCGGACATATGTTCATATAGACTTTTCTTCATAAAATGACCTAAGGAATCACACCCTGAAATATTAGCACGTCATTAAGGAACACCCTGTATAATAAAGAGAGGGTTTTTAATTGTATTGACCCCTTGTCGCCGCCTGTGTAACAATCTTATAATCTTAAACACATAGTTGAAACAATATAAGTACACAATGAAAACGAGAATGAGAAAAAGTTGAAATAATGTTTTTATATTACATTTAATTTGTTTTTTATAATTAACAGCAGCAGAAACTCTATCTACCTCTTCTACGTTTTCATTTCTTTCGTTTTTTCTTGCATAAAAATATGAGAAAAATTATTCTCAAAAGAGAAATCTTACTGAAATATGAACGATCAAATCGATTCATTCAATCGTTGGAGGTTATATTCGTTGGGAAAAACGACCTCGGGAAGGTCGTTCCGTAAGGATGAAGTCCTCCAGATGAAAGAATTCTTAAATAATGAAGTTCGAGCAGTACTAACCTCTGGGCGGAATTAAGAGGGCAAGGTCAGCCGAGCACTTTTCATGAAAATATCTGTAAAATAGAGTCAAATCCCCAACCTGTCTTCGATGTTCTAGGCTGCCGAGGTTCTTCGTCAGCTCGTGGTCTCCAACCAGATGAATGGCCCTCCTTTCGATGCAATCCAGTAGCCGAAGAGTATGTTTGGGTGCAGAGCTCCAGACATGAGAGCAGTATTCTAGTGATGGTCGAATCTGGGCTTTGTATAGCGTCAAAAGTTGTTGAGGCGTGTACAACCTTTTGGTTCGGAAGAGTGCACCAAATGTCTGAGAAGCTATCTTGGCGATTGCCACAACGTGGTGGTCATGGTTGTTATTGGTGTAATGACTGCAAATAGATTTAGGACAACTTTAGAAAGCAACTTAAAACAACAATGGTCCCAGATGTGAGCCTTGAGGCACGCCCGATGTTACATAAAATAATTGTATCCATATATGGCCATAACTTGTGATCTACCTGGTACGTATGAGGTCTCCCTGTACACCTGTCAAAGCAATCTATTTGGTAGACCAAAGTATCGTGGTCGACTTAGTTATGCTCAAATCAGAACACATAGTCGTTTTTACCCCATGTCTGAATTCATCTAATATCTGCCCCGCCTCTAATAACTTAGGCTCCAAACAAATCTTATAATCCGTAAGAGGCGACAGCGACGACTGAACCAGGTCATGCGGAACGACTATACTTGGAAAAGAGGATTTTTTAATCTCTTATGTGGAATATGCTAAGGTCACTTCAAGAACAATGCTAAACATGCTAGAATCTATCTAGCTGCGTTTCTATGGCGAGTTTATTTCGAATGATACACAGAAAAAATGTATCTGTACCAGGAACGAATGTTTCATCCTCAATCAACGTTGCCTGGCAAAAGTTGAAATGAAGTGAACAGATGATTCGTAGAGAACTTAGTGTGTGTGTGTGTGTGTGTGTGTTAGTGGCTAGTACATCAATAATTGGCTAACAATACTTGGACTGTGAGCAACAACATTTATGTCACAGTCAAAGTGTAATGTAAAAGTTCGATTGTACCATGTACGAACCTAACAGACCCAATTTGAATTGCCTAAAAGCAGACCCCCCCCCCCCAAACAAATCTACAATCGATCGTGTAAACCCGAACAATATAACAGATTAGAAAAATGTCGTGTGGGAGGATTTATAGTAGACCCAGGTCTAACATAACAATAAAAGCCCGTCTACTGTTAATCTTTTATTGTAAAAAAGATTATTTATCGAGTCTATTGTTAATTTAATGGGAATGGACACTTCATTGGCTCGCAAATGGCATTAAAACGTCATATTTTAATGCTAATTCACGTGTTCATTATTTAATTAATTTAATTTGAATCGTGCCAGGAAACAATTGACTAATGGCTGTTAAAGGTTTCCAATTGTACATAGTGTCCCATTTTCTACACTTTTATAGGGTATCTCCGTTATTGTTAGTACTATCAAAAAAGTAATGTAGGTGTCATGTGCTCTTGTTGGGTCAAACTTAAAATGGTAAAAACAAAATTTGAAAATTTTCGCTTGCTTAAGAGATACAGGGGAAAATAAAAAAATAGACAATATCAAAATTATCCTATATTTTCTTAGTTAAACGAGATACAGAAACATATTTTATACAGAAGCTTCTTTATAATGATTGTTGAATAATCTACCGTTTTCAGAATAAGTATACGGGGTCAGGTAAAAAAGTTATGGGACCTAACCTCATTTTTTTAAATGGAACACCTTGTTTATTTTAATCTAAAAAGATGGCATTTTAAATTCTCCTTTCAAATATATAACACACTATGGATAATATTGGTTTTCTAGGCGATTTATTTAAACTTTATGACTTTAAACCACAGTAGGCCATGAAACAAAAGCGAATATCATCAACTATGTTGATATTCTAGTTGTTATTAACACGTCAATTTCGTTTTACATAGTCATTTGTGAAAATGACTTATCAACATTTTGAAAAATTTTATATGATATCAGTTTATATTGAAAGTGGAAAAAACGAAGAAATGGCGCAAAATTTATATTTTGTTCGCTATCCGGAAAGACGGCAACTATTTAAGGACATATCCCGAACATTTTACCTTAATCTGAATATTTTATTTCGTTTCAAAGTAATAAAGTTTAAATAAACCTCCTAGGAAACTAATATGTGTTACATATTTGAAAATACAATTTAAAATGCTATCTTTATAGATTAAAATGAGGTTAGGTCCGATAACTTGTTTACCTGACCCCGTATACTTATTCTGAAAACGGCAGGTTACTCAACAATCATTACAAAGAAACTTCTGTATAAAACATTTTTCCGTATCTCTTTTAACTAAGAAAATATAGGGTAATTTTGAAATTGTCAATTTTTTGATTTTCCCCCGTATCTCTTAAGCGAGCGAAAATGTTCAAATTTTGATTTTACCATTTTAAGTTTGACCCAAAAAGAGCACATTACTTTTTTGATAGATCACTAACAATTACGGGAGATACCCCATAAAAGTGTCGAAAATGGGATACCCTGTACACCAATAAGCGTTCTACCACCTACCTTATACAGGAAAGAAGGGCGGGAAGTCTACTACCCGAACAAACACCCTGAGAGGCGCAGTTGTTACCCTTAAAATCTTAAATAGGAAGGATTCTCCATGAAAAAACTGCTGACCAATGAACATCATAGACGAACAAATATATTTGCCAGTCTATTAGTTTGGAATAAATGCCCCTGGAAGGCTTTCACGCCTAGGCTTAAAGCGAAAAATCGCCTGACTTGAGGCACTTACCCTACACTAATCTCTCTAATTAATTCACACACACACACACATACCAGACACGCAACCTGACGGTTAATAGTCGGGTTAGGTGCTAGTCATCACATTGAAATGAATTTTTTATTGAAAATTTCAATATTATGGGTAATTAGAGCTTCTGTGTGAAACTACATGTTTCAACAATTCAAGTACATTAATTGTATTAAAATATCTTGGAAACATGGCGCCGGTTATATTTGTAATTAATATTGGGTTTATTCACAGGTCCAATAATCCATTCATAAACTACTTGGAAAGTGAAGGTGTGATTGTGTGAAATGTTATTGAAAATCAGTAAATGGGTGGAAGAGAGAACTGCATGTTTGTTGGCTGAATGGCAACAATGTTGACGTCTGGTTAAATATTAAAACATAACCTTACTTACCGATGAAAAGATAAGTCCTTATTTAAATGATCCACTCTTTTACAAACTACATGTGAATGCACCATGATTGTTTATAATAAAGACGATTTTTCACCAATAATCACCAAAAAAACACAAATCAACATATAAACAATCCGTTAGATCACTGCTCCAACGTTGTAATGTTTACGAGATTACTATTCATTCATATTTTGGCGCCTGGCGCAGTAGTAAAATAAAAATAGATGTTGCCAGAGTGCAGTCGGATTAATTCAAGATTCGGATTAACCTTAAACCCGCTATAATTGTCAAATTAACAAATTTTTAATTGGGATTTTGTAAGATACCTTTGCGATAAATATGTCAATCTGGCTATGCCGCAATAATGACCGAAAGAGGAGGGTGGGAAAGACTGTTTGTATTCGTTGCGTAGGCTAGAAATGTAAGTAGTTGTTTTGGGGTATTATGCCCCGTAATATAAATCTATATCTATGACATTCTATATTTTTTATTAGTTTAAATAACGTACGCCAATGTACAGGCCCTTTTCCACCGAAAACGGTAGCTCGTTCTAAACGACAGTAATGACTGTTACGGGCGCGTGCCATCGCGGTCCCGCTATTATGTCAGTGGGTCGTAAACTCAGTCCAGGTATTTTCCACCATCGGTTGTGACCCACAAACCTGTTGATTTCTTGTTGCACAGAGTGGAGGACCGAGAGGCGAGCACGCACAGATCCGGACTCTTATCCTTTTCGTATTACACTACTTACAGAGCGGAGGAATCTGTTTTTCTGATACAAGTAATTTTACTACGGAAAATCGACTTCTGATTTAATAATATTGATATAAATATATCTTAACGCGACTTAATTACAATATAGAATTTTTCTTTATTCTTGTACTTCAAGTACAAAATTAAACACACCCCGGACAACGTCGGAAACGATACTAACAGAGAGAACATTAATTGAAAGAAATATATCGTTAGAACCAAAGTTTTGTTTTCTTGATCGTTTTTTAACAAATTATAGGTGGTTTGTTTCTGGGTCTGGGGGTCACTTTTGAAATGAAAATCTAATTTTCAGTCAACGTTTCGGTTCATTTTATTTAAACCATCGTCAGAACTATTTGAACATAAATAAAAAAAGGCGTATAAACAAAATTGAAAGAAGCAACATTTTTTGATGGTGTTAGAAGCAAAATTCCTATTTTATGTTAGAGTTAGTCATGTTTAGAATGAAAATATATAAATGACAGAATGGACATACCTTGTACAATTCTCACCCACTTACACTAAGATAGCATTGAAATTAGAAACATTTTATCACATTGTTTAATGGATGTGAACTAAACTATTTTGGCAGTAAGGCAGGTCAATATTTAGTTACAATAAAATAGAAGGTATGCATAACATATATGCAATATGCATATATATGCAATAACAAAAAATGTTGCTTCTTTTAAATTTTGTTTATACGCCTTTTTTAACGTAATGTTCGTAGATGTCGAAAAAATGATTAGTTTTTTATTTAAAAGTCTATAAGTGTTTTATTTGTGCGTCAGTCACTAGGGGTGAAATCGTCGCGTGCAGGGTCGTACTAGAAAATTCATAACTTTTTTCTCTGAAAACATATCCTTCCGCGGTCTGGACAGGTCGAAAGGGTCGAATGGCTTAAAAACATATTCAAAATTCAAACTAATATATCAGCCACTAAGCGAGATATACATTTCCAAAATAGATCAATTTTTTTTACTCGTCGGCACTATATGGGCGAGAATCGCCATCCAAGGGCGGAAATGGATGGAACTAAACATTTTTCCCCCCTGTCTGATCCCATTGGAAGCCGTAAAAATTATTTGGATGGTATATTCAAAAAGAAAATTTTTTCGCCATCCAAGGTCGAAAGGAAAAACAAGGGTCCGAAAAAATGCCCGTCAAAATTCAGGGAGACGTCGTACGACATATTGCTCGGCGGATTCGGATAGCCAGGAAAATTTCGTATAAAATAACATATATTTCACCGGGAAATGGGACAAATTTAAATATGTTAAACTACTTCGAACCGAACATAACAAAAATGACGAAAAATCAGAAAAAAAGCATACATACCCCTTCAAAAATTTCATCTCACGAAATATCTTCAAAATATTCCTATATACTAAGTTCGGTATGGTAGCATTATTGGGGCTGGAACGGATTAATGGCATTTCAATTAATTTCAATGGGGAAAATTGATTTGAGATACGAGCAAATTGACATACGAGCAACGCTAAGGAACAAATTAAACTCGTATCTCGAGGTATCACTGTACTTCCATTTCTGAAAGTACGTGTATACCGGGAACAAGATAATTGGTGGTCCAACCAATAGAAAATGCTTCTTTTTCTTGGTAGTATGCGCCATTCAATCTGAATTATTAATTTGAAATCTAACCGTGCCAGACAAAATACGACCAGTTACCAAGTCTTGCCGCTTCTGTTTTATCAAAAAAAATAAATATATAAAATATCTTAAAAGTGACATTAAACGCCTTTATAACTCAGTAATTGTTCATAATCACTTCCGTAATATATGATTGCCGAGATCGCTCGAATAAAGAATAAAATTAACATTAATTAGATTACGCAATATTCCGTTTTTAATAATTATTTTAATATATGGTTTCCCAACGAGCAACATACTATCCTTGAGTCGAGCTTCTAATTTTTTTTTACTATAGTTCTGTTTTTTTTTTCACTTCACCTTGACTTTCACACGAAATACCAACCTGGTATCGTTTATAATGATCAAGAAGGCGTCAAGACGAACTCTCGTACATCAATATTCAAAGTTTCCTCAAGCGACACCCTTCAAAACACAAGAACTATAGAAAAAATCCTTTAGGGCACTCTGGGAGTGGTGCGTGTGGTTTGAATCGTTGGAAGTTATATTCGTTGGGAAAAACGACCTCTGGAAGGTCGTTCTATAAGGATGAAGTCCTCCAGATGAAAGAAATCTTAAATAATGAAGTTCGAGGTGTATTTCTGCTATTCGCTGCTCTGGGCGGAATTAAGAGGGCAAGGTCAGCCGAGCACCTTCCATGAAAATATCTGTAAAAGAGAGTCAACCTGTCTCCGATGTTCTAGGCTGTCGAGGTTCTTCGTCAGCTCGTGGTCTCCGATCCGCCGAATAGTCCTCCTTTCGATGGAATCCAGTAGCCGAAGAGTATGTTTGGGTGCAGAGCTCCAGACATGGGAGCAGTACTCTAGTGATGGTCGAATCTTGGCTTTGTATAGTATCAAAAGTTGTTGAGGTTTGTGAGGTGTGAGTGGTGCGAGCAGAACAAAGTTCAAAATATTGAACAAAATAATGTGTCGACACAGAATCTGACAGGAATAACAATTAACGCTCAGGAAATGTCTACAGTAACTATAAATATGTATATATAAAGTAATATGTATAATACTATATTGAATTAAAAATATGAATAGTACTTTATTTAACAAAACTATAGAAATAGAGCATCAACTGGAAGGGTTAGGTTATGTTGTTTAATAGTTGTGACTAGAAATGAGTTGACGGACACCGTCAGCATGATATATGTCCGAGTATAGGTATTTCAGATAAATATCTAATAAAAATGATCTATTTGCCAAGGTTAAAGGTTAGTATTTTAAAGTTTTCTATAAAAAATTTTTGTCGAATCCATAATGTCAAGAAAATTAATTTTAACGAGATCGAAGTAAGCCTAAAATTCGAACCCTACTTGCTGCCAATATAAAAAAAATAGAATTTCAGATTCATAAAGTGGCAAGTTATTCAATTCTTTTGCATTTCATAATGTAGCCATTAGGAAACCCAAAAATTTGTTTGAGTTGACAAATCTTACTCAAAATAGGTCACTATATGCAAAACTATGCGTTCGATATTGAAAATAGAGTTTGGAACATTCAACCTCAAAGTTTAGAAAAATTCAAGAAATCCGGAAGCCTTCCGGACATCTAATAGACATCAAAGTAGCGTTTATTATCTATTTACACGGCGGGATAGGGATTTAGAGCCAGAGGGGATAGAGAGTAATCTTTTCACGAACCAAATCCCCGAATCCGATTAAAGATAGAGCAGGGGGATAGAGACGCTCGTCTAAATCGTGACTGTCCCAATTTTTGCTGACGCCCTAGGTTGCCAGCTTCTTGACTATTCGGTGGAATCGCTAAAGTCAAGTACATATATAAAAGATTGACCGTTAGCGTACAAGAGTGTTCCCTAATGACGGGCCAATATTTCAGAGTGTGATTATTTAGGTTATTTTATGAAGAAAAGTTAATATAAACGTTGTAATGTTTACGAGATTAGTATTTAGGTTCCTGGATCGTAGCGCATTAACCTTAAACCACTTGTAATTGTCAAATTAACAAACTTTTAATTGGGATTTTGCAAGATACCTTTGCGATAAATATGTCAATCTGGCTATGCCGCAATAATGACCGAAAGAGGTGGGAAAGACTGTTTACAGTCGTTGCGTAGGCTAGAAATGTACATATTTCTATCTGTAGTTTGCAATATCTTCGGTTCGGATAGTTATTCTCATGTTTTTTATAAAAAAAGTGTCTCCATGTGGATATTCTACACTGGACTGAATGAGAGACTTTGAAAAAATACAATTTGGCAACGGGAGATGATTGTGACAGTCATGATGTAGATATTAGTATGGAATAGAGCTGTGGAGATACGCTCGGTCCATCTATTACGTAAACTGGCGCCAAGTCGGAAAAGAGCACCCATAGAGTCTTAAATCAGGTGACAGAACGTCTGGCTATAGAGTATTAAAAATGTGATAAGGGGGTGAAGTAATTTTTCTAGGAGTTGTAAGAATACGCTGGACAAGGTTTCTTTATGCCATAAAACAAATTCACCTTATGGTAATCATCGTTTAAAAGAAAAACACATCTTTATGATTTTGTATACTGAAAACAACGGTCAAAAACCAAAATAAAAAGTTAATATGTTCGTATTAAAAATACAATACACACATGACCTTCAAAATTATGCGCCGCTTGACCCTTCATCCCATTTAAGATTTTAAGGGCAAATTCTACCCCTTCCTGGGGGTTAAACCGAGATGTCCTATAGCCTATGTCACCCATATTTGGAACAACGCAATCGAACATCATGGGGAGTCTCGGGCTGTTGCACTGGATATTTCTAAAGCTTTTGATCGTGTTTGGCATGAGGGGCTTCTAAGTAAACTGCGATCCTATGGTATGCCCAGTCGATTCTGTGCATGGTTGTCTGGCTTTCTTAAGGACCGCTCTCTGCAAGTGGCGATTGACGGATTTCTCGCAGACACCTTCACCATCAATGCCGGTGTTCCTCGAGGGTCCATATTGTCTCCCACTCTCTTCTTACTCTACATTAATGACCTTCTAGTGAAAACGAAAAATCCGATATTTAGTTTTGCTGACGATAGCACACTTATCTCATCTTTCTCTTTGAATGCGCAAACATCGGCTGCCGACGCACATCTTCGCAGACAGCATGAAGTGTCAACGCCTCAACAAAGACCTGGAAGATATTTTGGCTTGGGGTGACAGTAACCAAGTCGAATTTAAACGCTAAAAAAACCCAGGCAGCAGTTTTCTCTAAAAAAGTTAATATTACCGAACCGGAAATAGTCATGGCCGAACAGGCAATCCCACTGGCTTCATCTATTAATTTGCTGGGCGTCAATTTGGGAGGAAATATGTCTTGGCATAACCACGTTGTGGCAATCGCCAAGATAACTTCTCAGAAGCTTGGGGTACTCTTCCGAACCAGAAAGTTGTACACACCTCAACAACTTTTGACACTATACAAAGCCCAGATTCGACCATCACTAGAGTACTGCTCTCATGTCTGGAGCTCTGCACCCAAACATACTCTTCGGCTACTGGATTCCATCGAAAGGAGGGCTATTCGTCTGATCGCAGACCACGAGCTGACGAAGAACTTCGACAGCCTAGAACATCGAAGACAGGTTGGGGGATTTGACTCTCTTTTACAGATATTTTCATGGAAGGTTCTCGGCTGACCTTGCCCTCTTAATTCCGCCCAGAGCGACGAATAGCAGAAATACACGACGACCCACTGCCGCCCATCCATATGTGGTTAAGCTTAGTACTCCTCGAACTTCATTATTTAAGAATGCTTTCATCTGGAGGACTTCATCCTTGTGGAACGACCTTCCCGAGGTCGTTTTTCCCAACGAATATAACCTCAAACGATTCAAAACCAACGTGAATCGCTTTTTGCGCACACGCACCACTCCCAGAGTGCCCTAAAGGATTTTTCCTATAGCGCTTGTGTTTGATAATAAAAAAAAAAAAATGGCGGCAAATATTCTTTAAGAGCCCCCTTTCACAATAAAATTGATGTGTCTATCCGATTTTTGATATTATTTCCTACAAGACATATTAGAGGTGGCAAGTTTTCACACGTGACACCCCCCGCATTATACGGATAATGCGTAAAAATAATATTTGGTGCATCGGTGAGCGCAGTCGCTTTTTCGAGTGCACGAAGCATAGAAAATTGACAAAAAAAAATACGCTTTGTTTATTTTATGGACTATTTTTAAATATATTTTAAATTTTGATATGTTTCGTGCTAAAATTCAGGCACCTTTTGCCGTTAAAATCTCATTAGACCGAATATTTTAAGCCAGTTTCGTTGAGGTCCCTAAATTTTTGCTTTCGGACAGAGGCGTTGCAATACGGTAGCCATTGTATTAAATTTATTTTTATTTAAAAAAAAATTTTTAATATTAAAACCATAAATTAGATATGTAAAAGTTGGGTAATACCATTAGGAAACAGCAACATTCAAGTTATACAGCAAAAAAGCTCACAGAACCTTTTCTTGTATACAAGGTGATTCACCACGAGCTTGCATTAGAACTTTATGGAGAACTACTGAATATATGTTTCTGAAACTTTGGGGATTTAGGTTTATCGACGTGCTCTCTTTAACTAAAATATTCACATGTTTCTGTCGTTTCCGGTTATACCGGAAGTAGCTGCCAATTTTCGTTTTTAAATACAACATGGTAATTTTTATTATATTTTTCGATTAAGCGTTAAATTCTAAGCACATTTTATAGAACATGTTTTTGTCAGACTCTGTTAGTTTTTGAGATATCTGGACGTTTTGTAATTATTTGGCAAATGCATGACGATGAAATATTCGATATAATTTTTTTACCTTAGCTCTTGGCCTAAAATTGTTTTCTCGCCGAATAGCTAGAAGATCATCAAGTCTCAAAAATATTTCAAATTCGGCAGAAAATGTACAGGGTGGTCACAATTCAAGGTTCATTGTGAAAGAATTCAACCATGAAAAACTTTCTTATTCTAAATGGAACACCCTGTATATTTTTGTTTAATTTGATGGCAAATTAGTTGTTCTTTATATATAGTATTTACTGTCCTATACCTATATCAAAGCGTTTTCTCAAAAAATCCAATTTTATTCCGAAAATACTATTTGTTCAAGTGTGCTATGAAAACAATTGTACTTGCTGATTTCTATACGGATTTTCAAGTGAAGATTTTTTAAATTTATTTACGGTTTACATTGAATGTGGCAAAATTAAGTTAAAAGTATGTCGAATATATCGGGATAAATATCCGAATAGGCCGATTCCCACACTTGATATTATTAGATAATTCTTTAATATTTGGATCATTTGAAGCCAAAGTATGAAGAATTAAATCAATACTGGACTACTGCATTTTATTTATAAATTCAATTAAGAAACGCATAGAATGTTGTCTTTTCAAGCAATCAATCACTTTTCCTCCGTATATACATCAGTATACCGCTAAGTACAATTATTGAATTCATAGCACACTTGAACAAATAGTATTTTCGGAATAAAATTCGATTTTTTGAGAAAACGCTTTGATATAGGCATAGGACAGTAAATACTATTTATAAAGAACAACTAATTTGCCATCAAATTAAACAAAAATATACAGGGTGTTCCATTTAAAATAAGAAAGTTTTTAATGGTTGAATTCTTTCACAATGAACCTTGAATTGTGACCACCCTGTACATTTTCTGCCGATCTTGAAATATTTTTGAGCCTTGATAATCTCCTAGCTATTCGGTGAGAAAATTTTTTTAGTCCAAGAGCTAAGGTAAAAAAATTATATGGATTATTTCATCGTCATGCATTTGCCAAATAATTACAGGAAGTCCAGATATCTCGAAAACTAACAGAGTCTGACAGAAACATGTTCTATAAAATGTGCTTAGTATTTAACGCTTAATCGAAAAATATAATAAAAATTACCATGTTGTATTTAAAAAACGAAAGTTGGCAGCTACTTCCGGTATAACCGGATGTGACAGAAGCATGTGAATGTTTTAGTTCAAGAGAGTATATGGATAAACCTAAATTTCCAAAGTTTCAAAACCATATATTCAGTAGTTCTAATGCAATCTCGTCGTGAATCACCCTGTATAGTGTAAGTTCTATTGACGTTCTTACAGGCTATTTAAATAAGTATTCCATCAAAGAGTTTTATAAGTTGGTTATAAGAACATTCTTACAGCGTAATAGTGTAGTTATTTGACCATACAAATAAAAATATATGACAGGAGACCTTTACACAACTAATTTGCCCAGCGAGAGCCTCTATAAAACTGTTATAAATCACAAATCGTAACCAAATATCGTGCCAGCTGGGAGGTTGAGAATGATTTCCAACGAGTACGCTGCTGGTGTTATCGCGTCGAAAATAGACAGGGAATTTCGGATCCCTGATGTTTCCAAATGAATATAAAGCAATAAAACCGTGTTTATTTTACCTGAAAAGCACAATATTCGAGAATAAAGTACAAATAACCTCCGCCGATTTTCATTAAAAATTTTCAGGTTGCCGACATCCCTGTTTAAACTTCATTTACTCCCAAAGTTTTCTTTACTCAGAACTTTGTAATTAATATTTTTAAGCAAGGGATATAATAATAAACTGCCCGGAGAGGGAATTTTTTCAAATTAAAATCTATTTTGTTTATTTATTTATATTCTATGTCGTTTTGTTTACGAGTTATGGTAGCGAAAAGTAGTTGTTTATTTACTTTCGTTCTGTGTTTCAATTTGGAAAAATTCGAAAATATTGTGCACTTTTTACGACAATAGACAACAAGCGCAAACGCGCCTGTTATCGCATCCTTAAGAGGATGCCTGAGTCAGTCGAAATCTCCGATTTGACCCCTGTTCGTTTCACGCTTTGAAGGTACAGTACGTTTCACGAAAATTGGATACGACTTAATGATTTCCTGGGTCGGTCCCATTGTGTCGACAAGAGCTTGGCAATAAAGAAGTGAAGTATGAAGGGACGGACTAAGGAAAACAAGTAATGATATGATTATATAAATGTAATCAAATGAAATAACATTTTTTTTAAATATTACTAGTCATATTTATTTACATTTATAATGTCATTCAATAGATAGTTCTGTTTCGCTATCGCTATCCTCATCAAAATTAATTATAATTGGATTAATTATACGATCCAGACTAATATACGAATTTTGTACAGTTATTACGTGACGGACTGAATTTTTTCAACTACCTTGAAAATTATCATTTTCGTATTAATTCTACAACACTAGAACTTAAAGTCGGAGAAATATTTTCAGACCTAACCAGTGATTTTAACTGGTGCCACATATGCTCTATGGGGTTAAAAATGCAATAATAGGGTGGGAGCCGTAGCACTGTATGTCCAATTTCTTCTGCCAATGTGTCACAAACATATACTTTTTTTATACAAAATGTCTTTAAAAAACTTCTAAAAGATCACTTTTTTAATAACTTTCTTCAAAATATATATCATTCGCCGCCATGTAGTTCTGAATCTCCAATTTTGTATTCTTTAAGCTTGGAGCTTTATGTAATTGGCGACTGTGATAGCTCGCATTGTCCATTACTATCACGCTATTCTGAGGAATGTTTGGTAAAGCAACCTAACCTACCTGATGTACCTATATTTAATTATAATTATTACAATCCGGTCCTTTCCACATAATAATAACAAACGGTCATAAATAATGTGATGGCCCAGGTACTTATACGGCAGTCATTAAGTTATATCCATTTTTCTTGAAACAATCTTTACCAGGCTAATTGGATCTTCCCTTGCAGTTAGAACAATACGGCGAGCGTCCGCCCGTAATCGGTACGCCGACAGAAACAACGATAATCGGAAGAAAGAGACTGCACGTGATCGGGGTCTATGCTTCAATTTTCTACGCTGAAAAATGGAGATTTCGCTTCCTATGAAAACGATACATTTAAAAAAAAATATTTTTAACGAAAGATGTCTAAACTCAACTCGAGGAAAGTCCATCATTTTTTTTCTACAACGTGTCCAAGATAAGAAGGGCCAGTACAGGGATCTTGGAAACCGTAAGAGATACGAAGTCAGTAAAATGGAGGTAAAGTTGCGCATTTACGTGCCTAATAATATGCCGTTTAGAGAGTTTTAAAATTCCGAGTAGTTCTGGAGATATCCGAAAAAAAAACGAAATTCTGAAAAATCGTTTTATTGTTTTCCTGGGTTTTTTTGAGATCAAATTCTAAAGTAAATTGCACTTTTACATTGCCACTTTTTCCGCTCTATCTAACAGCGTTAATTGTTTTGTAATCCGACGAGTCGTCTTCGAAGGACCATAATCAACTTTCTTTTTTTAAATACGGTCCTGTTCTTCTGATATTGGAATTTGATAGCTTTTTTCTTCCGAATGCAACGAAGTATGACACATTGCGGTTTAATGACGTTTCGAGGGTTTTTCGAACAGGAAAATTTGGGATACGGTCCTGTATTTCTAATAATTTTATAAATAATATCTCATAAGTAAGCTCTAAATTTTTACTTATGTTGGACTAGTTCAATAAATAACAAATAATTTAATAATAAACCACAAATAAGTGAACAAAATACAGAAACATTATTTCAAGCTTCTGTTGATTCGGGATTTAAAAGAAAAGTAGGCGCTTGAAACAAAAAAATTAAGATGGTGACGCGTGATTTGTTTCACTTGACATTCCCATTGTGATCGTTTGAGAGCGGTTTAAGAGGTCTTCTAATTTCCAGAAAATATGGAACATAAATTTACAATTGCTGAAAAGTTTGATATTCTATTGCATGTTTTATTTTATCTCAAAAAACTGTTATGTGGCAGTTAGAAGATGTTATTTGTGCTTAGGGAACAACGGAACAACGCAATATTGAATGAACGTAGTTCCCAGGTTGATCGACGTTCCGTTGAACCTAAGTTCAGAATTGTTTTATACAATTCAGGATTATTGATATTTTCGAAATTCCGCCATCAAAACCGTATTATTATATTTTCAGCAAAGTTTTGAATATCGTGCTTGTCCCCCGTTAAGGGCTAATTGGTACGGAGAGAACCCTCGACGTCCGTAAAAAGGCTAGCACAGCTCACGGTTGTTTACTGATTTCTGTAAACAAACAAGTTCAAAACAAGCTAAAATACATAGAGGTAGGTCGGGAAAGCTGTAGAAAACAAACAAATAACTCATAAAATGGCATGAATGAAATAATGTCGTGTGCCTAGGAAATTGTTTACGAGATGTGTACCACGTTGATTTCGATATGTACATCAAAAGTGCATTCACCTTAAGACTATACTCGTAATAATATATTGATGCTTGATGCAAAATGACACCGGGATTAAGTAAGGAGCAAAAACAAGATCCTCTGATATGAGAAAAGATTAATATGATTGATGTAAGAGGGAAGTTTACTTGATTCCTGCATACTGTAGTTCTGTAAGTAGTAAACATTTACAAAACATTGCGGTAACTAAACTTAACAATTAAACAATAATTTCTTGCACTAATAAGGAAGCCCGTTATTTTCGAAGGCCGAATATATTTGTATCAAAAAAATCAAAATTGCAAATAAATATAATGACTGCAATTTACGATTTTTTTCACGTGTGAGCTGTATTTAAACATGTATCAGGCCTAAGTATATACAGGGTGTTATATTTAAATGGGTGACTCCTGGGGTGTCCTAGAGAAGCGCTACATATTTTTTTTTAAATCGAACGTTTAAAAAGTGGAGTAATTCACCCCTTAACCCACACACAACTCCTCGGCACATTCATATATGAACATGTTACATTGCCCAGCCGGGTAATCAACAGATGTGCAGTCACAATGTTGCCAAACTGATTAAAAGTGTAAAACTTTAGTTACTTATAAAAATAAATATTTAGCTTACTTAGAAAGTAAATCCAGGACGCTATTAAGGAATCCAGGGCACAGGACACTTTCGCTTCTTTTTTCTATGGGAAAAACTTTATGCTCATCACGTGTCCTGATGATAGTGTGGGAGTGCATAATAAGCTTATCACTAAACCCCAACACTAACGCATAATAACACTTTACAATAACACACATATAACAAGAGCACTTAATCATTTCGCAATAGAAATAATAAAAACGCTAATTTCTATGGGCCATTAACCCCTTACTAAAGATAAAATGAAACAATTATGTTAACAATTGACAGGAACTACCCTCTGAAATAATGGTCTAGTCCGTCTTCGGACTATTTGTCGAACTTTCTTTACGAGAAATCTCCGCTCTCTAGAGCCAGCGCCGGTTGCCATTTCCGAGACTATAATTATACAGGAAAGTAATATTATAGAAGGAAATTCGGCAATTTATGATAGTCGCTTATAAAACACCGAAAGTGGCAACGCTGTATTTTTAAATATTAGCCCGATGTCCACAATCAGCTGTTTAAAGAAACAGGCCGATATCGATGGAGAGAACCAACGTGTTATTTATTTTTTAAGTGTTTAGATGTTAAATACATTATTTCCCAGATCACTCAGACAATAAGGGCGTATTTTTGTCTACACAGTAGCACTTTAAAATACTAATTCAGATTGAATGGTACTTAGATGTGTTATGTGATTTTATTGTGCCGGTTTGTTTTTGTTCAAGTTGCCTAGGTACTTAGTGTTTTTTTATAAATTAAGTTGGTGTTAAATAAGTCGGAAAAGCTAAATACCTAAATTTTTTTTTCTAAAGGGTAAGTGACATTTATAAACTTTTAAGTTGTCCAGATCTGACGGGTGTCGTTCGAATTGAACAAATGAGAACATACCTGACCATTTAAAAACTCCGCGGCGGTTCGTTCGAGTCAGTTCAAGTTTATAAATCAGAGATTGCTTCCTAGCGAACTGAACTGATCGTAAAAGTTTATAATAATGAACCCTGAAAAATAAACAACTTGCAATCTGTCAAACGGTTATTGACTTTCTAAAGAATTTACCCTGAAGATATGACAACACTGTTGACATATGTTGCTTTGTTTACCTTCCTGACAGGGGCACCACGTGGTAATTTTTGGTTTGACATAAGGTCATGTACAGGGCATATTAAATTAAAGCGCCATTTTTGGATATTTTTCTTCAATTTGTTTTCATCTCGGGAATTGCCGATTTAAATATAATACGTCATTTCCATAACGCCCTGTATTCGACCCAAAAAAATTAAAAATCCATTACAAAAAATATAAAAATATCACCACGAAGTCGTATAAATTCGCTCCAAATCTCCCAATTTTCTCGTCGATCCTTCTCCGTTCGAACTCCGGAAAGTGGAGAGGCACCTCGTCCAGGTTCTGGCGTCTAGGCAATGACCGTCATAACTTTGTACGTTGCCAAATTGTGTTAAAAACGCTGCGATTCACTGATTTCGTATAATGTTGGCCACGTAGATGAGAACATCCCGTCTCGTATTCACCAAAAGGTAAAAAATTATTAAGATAGGAAAAAAAAGGTTATGCGACATTGACTGGATCGAGTAATACAACCCGAACAGAGGTAAAAATGGCGGAGCTTGCAACATGGCGTGTTTCGCAGCATGACAGTAATACTAGCGACTGTCGAGCCCTAGACGATGATTGTCCAGGTGCGGCACAGTTCTGCCAGAGGCTCAGACGGCGTGCTAGCGACGACGCTTGTTGCCAGGCGACGCAGCCGTCGGTCGGCGTCTCCAAGAATACCTGGCGCCACTGCTCCCTTTGCCTACGTCGCCGTCGCAGCCAATTTAATGGCAGAACTGTGAAATTTATGCGTGAGGGCCTACTATGGACACAATGGAGGATTGAATGGAAAAGAAAGTTTCATCGCATGTATATAATCGTGCACGGTATTGGATGATAATTATTTTTTTAAAGTAATACGGAGTCATCTTTATCAAGGACGCCGCAATTTTTAGCACGTTCGGAATAACAAAACAATGGACAGCCTATGTCTGACGTCACGATAGGCGTGGTTTCAAAAACCTTTCCAAACAAACTAAAATTACATTGAAAATCCCATAAGAAATTTTTTAAAGCATCGGTGCACGTTTATAAGGGATAAATAAGCAATTTCCTGATATTATTTCTATATTAGATGTTATTATTGATTCATTTTCAGAAACAGATTAACGTAAGTGTTCTTTGAAGATTTTTAATCACCATCTTAACAAGTTTGAGGTTATGTAATTATTGTTTGCATTATCGTTTAGGGAGATTTAAGTTGTTATTATTCTATTAAAAACAGCTTATTGCATCGTATTTATCAACATAGAGTATACCCATCCTATAGCTTGGAATATTTTTTTTATTATAGATTGAAAACCTGCAAAAATGATTGTGTTTCGTACCAGATTGTAAACATTATAATGAAAAGAAAATTTGAAAGTTTTTACACTGCCTACAAAGTAGGAAGAAAAGAAAGTCTGGATATCACCATAAATATATTGAAACAACTATTGGGTAACCCAATTATTTATGTTAATGTCTGCTTTGCAAATTAGTTTCGTTTTTTTGACAAGATAGGGAACCCTCCCAACATTTTGATTTGTGGGTGCCGTTTTGTGAACCAAGACAGCTACGTCCAGCAGCATGGAAAATTAGAGTATGACCTATTAGCTCATGTAAACACTATAACGCTATATAGTTTTGTTCTCGAGGACGGAAATGTTCATACCTATAAAGAAATAAAACACTACTTGGCAATAAAGTATAACGTTTAAATATTTACCACTGAAAATTTAAAAAATAAATACAATATTTATGAATATATTATTCTACTTCATTAATTAGTGGATACTGAAAGTTAGTAAGTGCTACACATAACTGAAATTTGGAACATATAATGTTGTGGAATTTGTTGCAAAATAATGCATTTTATTCGGTTTTGCTCTCTCGACATGGATTCTTGCCTTCATAATTGTCTGGATTTCATAAACCCGAGCATCTGTAAATTGATAAGTGGTCAAAAATGATGGTATATTTAAACGGACTCATTCAGGTAGCAACTCTTCTATTAAAAAACCCTCGTCAGCTAGTATACGTTTTCATGCTGCCTGGCATAGCAGCTACAAACCAAAGAATACCGTAAAGGTTTCCTATCTTTTCTAAAAAAAGGAACTATTTTAAATAGCAAACATTAACATAATAATTGATTTACCCAATCATTGTGTTCATATGTAGTACCTTATAAGTGATATCCAGGCTTTCTTTTCTTCCTTTGCAAATGTAGGTACTTCTCATTATAAAACACAACCATTTTTGCAGATTTCGAATCTATAATACTTTATGTTGATAAATACAGTACAATAAGCTATTTAACAGAAAAATATCAATTTAAATCTCTCTTAACAATAAAGTAAACAACAATAACATAACCTCAAACTTGTTCAGATGGTGATTAAAAATCTACCTAAAACACTTACCTCAATATGTGGTTGAAAATAGATCAATAATAACATCTAAAATATAAATAATATCAAGAAGTTGCTTATTTATCGCTAATAAACGTACACCGATGCTATAAAAAAATCTCTTATGGGAAATTCAATGCAATCTTTTTTTGTTTGGAAAGGTTTCTGACGTCATCACTTAGGCTGTCCATTGAAATCGGGGTGGGGCAAAAACGTTTCACGCCGGCAGTGTTGCCAAGTTGTATCGAAATGACCCCCCCCCCCCCCTAATTTTAATTGGTTCTCGTGGCAGTATTTTCGAATATTTATTTGTTATTAGGTCCTTGTTTCGAATAGAGCGCTTGCAAAGGTTAAATATTAATCTGCATGACCCCATCACCCCGACTATATTTATTTTTACGTTCAAGGATCGAAAAAGATTAATATTTCACCAAGTCATAGGTCAACATTCGCCTTGTTACCCTAGGCTCGTGATGATTTCGGACACGAAAATTTTCCCGTGTTGACAAAACATCGATGAAATTTCGTATAGAGTTCTTAAGATGAGGATCACAAACAATCCCAAATTAGCAATCGGAGCCATCTATGTTGCATCAATTTAATTAAAAAATATGCCGCTTTCTGGAAGTTTAGGAAGAGAGCGAGAGTCATTAGCTGATCAATATTTCTTTTCGTGAACTTTTAGCCGTTATAATAATAAAGTTTTTTAGTTAATTTATTGATATTTCGATTGTCTGACATGTCGATTGGGGTATCGAGAAGTTTCACATCTACATCTACTTAACAAAGGTTTCCAGACATTTCTTAAATCTAATGAAGGTTTACTAAAACAACCTGGGTTCTGGTGTATGGTAGCAGCTCCTTTGAACTTGCTCCAGTGTGGTTCTTGGAGCAGGATCTCGGCTTCTGTCCACCTGATGTGATGGCCGTGTGTCCAAGCATGGTCGGCTTTTCAGTCTTTCCTTCTTGAGTGTCGTTTCTGTGTTCTTTAATCCTTGTTTCCAGTGGCCTTAGTGTTTCCCCAATATACGATCGGCCACATTCGCAGGGGATCTGGTAGACACAGTTTTTCTTATCTTTTTGGCTAATTGGTTTCGTCTTCGTTAGATGGCTTCTTAAGGTGTCTCTCTAGCTGAATACCGTTCTGATGTTGTATCGTTGTCCTAGTTTAATTCTCTCGGATATTCCTTTGACAAATGGAATGTTGAGTGTTGGTTGAGCCTCTTTTGTCTCTCCTTCTTGTGTATTCGATCGAGTCTTACGATTTTTCAAAATTTTGTCAACTAATTTCGTGGGATAGCCATTTTTGTTGAGGTCGGTCTTGATGTGGTCAGTTTCTTCTTCGAGGGCTTCATTTGAGTTACAAATGGTAATTGCCATATCCACAAGCGTTCTTACGATCCCATGTTTTGTGTTGTTTGAGTGATTTGACGTGTAATTCAGATACTGATCTGTGTGAGTAGGTTTCCTGTACACTGAAGTTTGGATGATGTCGCCCATTTTCTTTACATTGACATCTAGGACTTTTGTCTTTTTCTCCATGGTGAATTTGACTGTCGATGCGAAGCTGTTAATGTGGTGTAGGAATTCCTTGAGTTCATCATCGCTTCAATTCCAAATAATGAAGGTATCATCTACATATCTCAGCCACGTTTTTTACTTACTTACCAGTTGAAACGCTGTGATTTATAACAAATAAAGACAATGCAAGTCCACAACTCTTCATGAATTCAAAAAACACCATTGTCTACAACCTTCAAACAGACACTAGAAATTCTTATTATATAACGCAAGGTTACGGTGCAAACTACGCTAAGAAGAAATCCATTTCTGGTTGGCTTATTTCGACCTTTTCGGGTCTCATCAGTCAGGTGAAGAAGCTTAAGAATTAGCTCAGTTTGATTTATTAATTTTGCCAAAAGCACAAAGATTGTATCGGTGTCCGGCATCTGTGAAATTCGACAAATTCTAGTTCTGTACAAGTAGAATTTTGACGTTTTATAATTTTTCCACAAAATTCAGTAAATATTTTATTATTATCAATGCCAAGATATATCTTAATCTCGGTTTATTTGCATTTAATTCTCGTAAACCTTCAATTCGGAACTAATTTTAAATATGAATTATGTATACTGTCGTTGCGTAACGCTCTGATCATCACAAATGTACGTACAGGACAAAAACAATGGAAATATTTTGAGACATTGTGGTAAGGAAATAAGCCTAATTTAGATGTTCCCAAAGATTCACACACACACGACATCAATCGTCGGCCAAGGTTATTGAATTAAACTATTTTGTTTTATGTAAACGATTTTAGAAGCAACAACGATAGGCGTTAATAAAAAACCAAAGAACACGATACCTATACAGGACGATCAATCGTTGAGTTGACCATGGGAATTCCCATGGAATTTTTGAGGTACCCTGTACATTTTATAGGAAAACTGCATTATAACTTCTTAGTGGCCGACATGGTCAGCCCACTTGTCGAGTTTGAATATATTTTGGTGAGCCAATCCTAACCTATTCAATTAAACGTGATAGCAAAACCACGAAACTCTCGTAGTTCAGGTAATACAGCACCAGCAAGTAATTTCTGTTACTGTACGTGTATTTTATCGTAGTCATAGGCTCCCCCCCTGATACATTTTCGTGCTTACAGTTGTTATAAAACTGTTCTATAGAAGATTGTTAACAAACAGGGTGTTATGGAAATGACGTATTCTATTTAAACCGGCAATTCCTGAGATGAAAACAAATTGAAGAAAAATATCCAAAAATGGCGCTTTAATTTAATATGCCCTGTATATGACCTTATGTCAAACCAAAACTAAGGACGTGGTGACACTGGGAGAAAGATTAGCAAAGCAACATATGGCGGAAAACGTCAGTGAATTTTGAGCAGTGTTGTCACTCTTTAGAAAGTCAATAACCGTTTGACAGATTGGAAGTTGTTTATTTTTGAGGGTACATTATTGTAAACTTTTACGTTCAGTTCAGTTCAGTTCGCTGGGAAACAATCTCTGATTTATAAATTTGAACCGACTCGAACCAATCGCCCCGGCGTTTATAAATGGTCAGGTATGTTCTCATTTGTTCAATTCGAACGACACCCGTCGGAACTGAACAACTTAAATGCCACTTTACCCTTTAGAAAGAAAACTGCAATTTTATTTACCTTTTCGGCCTTATCTAGAACCAATTTAATTTATAAAAAAACACCAAGTAGATAATCCAAACAAAAACCGGTACAATAACCTCACAAAACACGAGCACAAATTCACATTAGTTATTGTATAATGTTTCATCCGGTGGTCTGGGAAATAATTTTTTTCATACATTGGTATTTAACACCTAAAAATTTCTAGTAACTACACGTTTCAGTCTGTTTCGGGTCTATTCGGCCGATCGATATTGCGCTATTTGAAAATATCTAAAAAATACAGCGTTGCCACTTTCGATGTTTTATAAGATCATATTCATAAATTGCGGAATTTCCTTCTGTAATATTACTTTCCTGTATAATTGTTGTCTCGGAAATGGCAACCGCGCTATTTTTCCGAATATGTACGAAGCACTCGACCCTTGGTTGGACTCGTCTATGTTAAGACTGAAGGGGAGGTCCTGTTGTTGTCAACATAATTATTTCATCATTCTTCATTAAAGGATGAAAAACTGTTTTAGGCCCATTATAAATTAGCTTTTTTGTTATTTCTGACTTCCTATTGCGAAATAATTTGTATCCTATCTTCTGTGTGTGCTGTTGTCCTATGTGTACGATAGTGTAATTAAGCGTTAGTGCTTTTGCGTAATCTGATAATAGGTGCATATCTTCAAAAAAACTAATTTGAAACTCGTGGGTGTCTGTGTGTTTCTTTAAGTGATTTAGTGTAATTTGTTCTGTTTCACTATGTATTTTTTTCTCTCGACGATATGCCGGTTATGTTCCGAGATTGGAAATAAGAGGCCGAATGGGGTTTAGTGGGTATAAGCTTATTATGCAGTCCCACACTATCATCAGGGCACGTGATGAGCAAAAACCTCTTCCCATAGAACTGAAGGTGTCTGTGCTCTGGATTCCTTACTCGTGTCGGCGGCCTGGATTTAATTTCTAAGTAAGCTAAATATTTATTTTTATAAGAATCTAAAGTTTTACACTTTTCCACAGTTTGGCAACATTGCGCCAGGACATGTGTTTATTACACAGCTGGGCAGTGTAATATCATTGTGGCGCGGTGTGACCTGTGGGTCAATGGGTGAATATCCCCACTTTTTGAACGTTCGATTAAAAAAAATATATGTAGCGCTTCTCTAGGACACCCCAGGAGCTCTAAGCTTCCTTTCAAAGTAAATTGTATTTTTTTGCCTTAACTGCATTTTAAAAAGCACCACAAGTTGAAATCTTGAATGAAACGATTATTTGCCCGTGTCCTTGACCAACATTTACGGTTAAATTCCACCCTGTAATGAAATTTATATACTTACATCGGTTTAAATATTCACCAGGACAAAAAATGTATTATCATGATAATTATACAGTTATAAATATCTAAAAAGTTCCCGTAACCAACCCCTTTCGCTTAAATAATTGAAATATAGGTCAGTATTACGCGGGTCCTTGTCTTCGGCCTGGAATACGCATTTAAGGGCGGTTCCAAATTAATACATTAGCTAAGGGTGAAAGAGTCTAGATGACGCGCTTCTACATTTCGACAGGGAAGATCAACGATGTCGTAACACTGGAAGCGATAATATATTGGCCGAAACGGTTTTGATCAATATTCGATACTGCTTTTCCAATAATAAGGTTCATCTTCGCAGAGCTTATAATTTGATAAGAAGTATACGTACTATACCAGCGGCGGCTCGTGACCTATGATAGAGGGGGTTCACAAGTATGGTGAAATTATTTTTAAAATTTTGTTTTTGTGTAACGACCAAACAATTACTTTCTAAGAGTTTTAAATGTAGAAAGAAAAGAAGTACTAAGAAAATGCGTTAGGTAAAACATATTTTTATTTATTTTTTAATTTTACACAAGGAAATACAACTTTTGGGAAATAAGAGAGGTTTTCTTAGTGTGTATAGTTGTCGGATGCAACCCTCGTAACAATATTTATACAGTCCACTACTAATACTACTAAAGCCATCTACGAGCTATCAAGAAAACCGAATGATGTCCAATACTACTACCGCCATCTACGAGTTATCAAGAAAACCGAATGATGTCTAATACCACTACGCCATCTGCGGCTACGTCATTAGGCGCAACCAAGACGAGAACAATAGTTAACTGTTTTATGACGCGAACGAATCGAGCCACGCGACTGACAAGTTGGCATTCTTCATATTTTCAGTGTTTTTTAGTTTAAATCCTTAAATAAAATGGTTTAAAATCATATCGAGTATCATTTATCGAAATACACAACATTTATCGACCCTACACAATAGTGCTTAAACGTAAAGTCCATTCTTCGGTTCTTAATTGTAGAAAATTGATCAATAACAGCCTCATTAAAGTTTGGAATACCCTCTATAATTTTTTTTTCATATATTTAATTTTTAAACTTTCTAATAAAGTCCCTAGATTTACCCTTTGTGGTCTGCGTTAAATTAATTTCGAGTTTAGGTGTTCCCGCATTCTTCACTTCAATTTTTTGCTCCAAACTCAAAGAGCTAAAGTTATTTCTTAAATAGTCAACTATTCATTTTAACTTAATAAATATATAATATTAAAATAGTAAAACATACACGCTCGAATTTCTAACTAGATGCACGAACAGACAACGGCGCGGCGCATACTAAAATTGTGCGCCTTTCCCATGTTAAATCGCCATAGCCCCGCTATCTCCCGCCACCTGCTACTACAGATAAACTGCATTATATCCCGCCTACTTAATCGCACATGCGAGCAAGTCTCGTCATAATCGTCATTAACCTCGACCGAGGCACGGTTGCCGGATCGAAAGCCTATAATATACAGTTTGCTTGACAGTACGATAAAATATTAGGGAGGGTCGGACTTTATACGATAAATAATATTCAATGAATATAAATTAATATTTTTTTATTCGTTTTGGGGGTGCACGTGCGCATGTGCTCCTGTGGAAGAACCGCCACTGTACTATACTTATCTATGTATTTTTTTGACAGAATTATGACCACGATCATATTTTCAACAATGAATAGTGCTATTGCCACTAGGGTTACAAACAATAAAATACGCGTATTTTATTCAACACTGGACTGAATTTCTGAAATAAAAACAACTTACCTTAAATCTCGGATGGGTATCAAGCTTACTTCAGATCCGTTTAAGTCTATATATAGTACGTACCTGAAACAAAAACATTTCATTATAAAATTATTATTTAAAAATAATTGAATTCGATAGGGTCGGATGTTTTTTAGTTTTCCAAAACATATTCGTTATGGACGGCAATCGTACAAATTTGTTTTTTGTTTAACGACAACAAACAAGCTCCGTTTCAGAAAATTACTTCTCATTTGTTTTGACAAAACGTTTTATTAAAACATTAACCGTAGAATTTTGTCGGCAGATATATTGACAACCAGTTATTACAATCATGGTTGCTTCTATTTTATTGTCACTCGCGTACAGGTCCTTGTTGCATAATTTTGTTGTTTTCGTGCAATTGTCACATCTATCGGAACAAAGAGGAATCCGTATAGCCCTGCCTGTGATAAGTTGTTTTTTTATGGTTAAAGTACCACAACCACCGTTAATAACCTAAAAATACATAAATCTTGTTGATGACTTACAAAACAATTAGTTTAGCTAGAAGACATTATACTTCCGATCAAAATTTATTGTATTTTTATGTATTAGATCCACCGACCTACATCTATGGATGGCCAACCAGTCTATTTTCTCGCATAAAAGAAGGCCCTGTGGCCATCACTGAAAAGCTAGTTTTCGAATTAATTTTGATATCTATTGTCCACGTATCGATATAATTTTTATATCGTTACATCTCTATGACTGATCTCGGTTCTCGATAGTTGTCATTGGTTGGCAACCAAACCAGCACCAATACGACGGGGTTGCCTATATGACGGCGACACCATTGTGCGCAAGACAACCGACGGACAACCTTTAAAAATATGACCGGGTAAACAGTGCACACCCCAAAAGTTGTACGCATCCTTGGTTATAAGTGGGTGATTAGATTCCAGATGGATTGGATACCATCGTCCATTAATAATAAAATAAATAGGAGCCTTCAAGATGCTCCCTCTACCTCTCCAACCTTATCGAAGGATACTTTTTGAGTCCTTCGTATTTTCCCGCCCGCTTCGCTCCTGGCTCGTGTCAAGGGCGACCGTTTCAAAAGGAAAGAAAATTGAATGAACTCGGTATCAAATTTTCCGAAAAAGAATACGGAACTTAATTCTAGGTTTCGATGTGTCGGAAATGGAAATTCTTGTTTAGTTTCCGGGAGGGATTACGCTGAAAACTCGCACGAAGCAATTTTACATTATTGGAGGTGATTTTTGAACTTGTTTTTCGAAACACAAACACTATTTTATAGCGTAACATGTTTTTATAGATTTTAATATTCAACACATTCATTGTTAAATGTTTTCAAGTAGATGCTTCGGTTGCTAATATACTCCACAGGGTGATACGAATTTTCGGAAAAAACATATCATTTTTAGTAAACCCAGTATAAATCGAAAATTAAATTTTTATCACAAACGGCGAAAACTATGACATTGTCAAGGAACCAACCTACAATGCAAAAAAAAAATCATTCAAATCGGATCATAAATTCAGAAAAAAAAAATAGCACAAAAATATGGGAAATTTATGATGTTGCGTTAATTTTGCCCAGGAGTTTATTTTTGAACGAGAAATCTCCAACAAGAGAGACTTTTTCTGCATAGAATGTTGCGAACTTTCTCCGCAAAACCGTGCAGAAAGCACGCACTCAAGCTGTAGCTTTAATCACAATCGACGAACAAATCAACGCGAGATCGTGTCGAACGTGCATTTTTAAATATTATTTAGAGCCATTAATAATATAATTCATTTAAGTAAGCTCTTTCCAATGGCCACAAAAACGTCAGGTTTTCAGGATTTTTGTTGTATGTAAAAGTTCAATGCAGGAAAAATTCGGGATCGTATTCCTTTTCGCATCCATTTTATGAAAAAGCCTGTGGGCTTATAAAGACTTCACATTGATTTTAATTTTTTCGTTTTAAGGGAAGAAACACTCGACTTCCTGCAGGAACATTAAATATTCATCGAAGACGAGTACAAATTGTACCCCCTTCTGTCCAATTACCATTTAATTTGTGACATGTAACTTCTAATCTGTGCTTTGTGTATCCTTAAACCGAATTAAACCTCTTTAGCAAATTAAAGAGAGAAAAATAATCAATTGCGATCATCAATTAGTAATAAAGAGACCTACTACGAAGAATTCAGTCTAATTCATGTAAATTAAGTTAGCTTAGAAGGGGTAGTTATTTATTATCTGAAAAGTAATTGTTAAAAAGCTCCGAAACATGTCATACAGTACTTGGATGTCGTTTTCCTTTATTCTTGGTCAGTTTTCCGTTCATATTTTATGTTTTCAGGTACAGTTGAACCTCTAACAGTGATATTCAAAAAACACATTCGTCTACTAGTTCTTTTAAACTGATTTTGACGATTACATTATATGTAGCAAAGTACTTTCGTTTAAAAACTTGAAAAATGTGTGAACCACAAGAAACACAAAATATAAATGTCAATAATGACATTGTAAATATTTTAATTTCCGTCTAATATACACTGGAATTGAATTTTGTTTCCAATGAAAAACGTTGCATGTTTTATCCTTTTTTGTTAACTGATAAACAAAAAATACATTAAAAATAACATGTCTTTGGTGGTATGTTCATTCTTTCTCCGGCCTAACTGTATATGTCTTAAAGAAGTTTAATTTTCTAGGTTTCCGCCCGTGGACAATAGTGAAATGTGCAGTCACATCGGTAAGTTCCCTCAGATCTTATTTTATTACAATAATTTCTCCATTTCCCCTTAGCCTAAACCACAAAGAACTTTAATAAAGGGAAGCCCTGTTACGAAATCTTTCCTTTATTAAGCAATTGCAATTAAATGAATCCATATATACGCAGTTTTTTTTTTTGATTTGCAGGGTTTAATTGTTTGTTATCTTAGTTTGGGTACCAACCTGGACGCCAAGCGCATGACATGTCTGGCTAAACACATTTGAGACACAGTTACCCTTAAAGAGATTGGATTTCGCGGGATTGGCATTGCGGGATTAAACGTGCGGGATTCGCGGGATTTGCCGGACTCGATGTGGGTGCTGTTTTATGCAATTAAAAACAGAGTAGAGTAGCAGGAAAATATTTATTGCATATAGGTACAATGCAATAGTACGACTAGTTTAACGGTTACATGTTACATTGATTTTGGAAGTATTTTCGGAGAAAAGATACCATGTTTAATGTGTCATCTTTTAGATTTGATCTTATTTTAGTGCACATGTAAACGCGCGTTCAGCTTCGACACTTGTCGGCGGAATAGATTTTACACAATTTGTGGCCCTCTGATTCGAATAGTTGCGCATATCGGCCGATGTGATGAACTTTCCGAAGGGTATACCATCTTTAGCTACCATTCGATACCCTCTTTCCTCCATCGAAACTTTTTTCTCAGATGAAAAAAATCTGTAATTTTCATCTTCTTAGGTAGCACAGAAGAACCACTAACATCTGAGCGCTTAGCAGTAGAACTAAATGAACTACTCGAACTGCTGGTACTAGCTTTCATTTTCTGTGTTATTTTCTCAATATCAACACTACCGCTGCTGCTCTGGACTTTCAAATTAATATTATGCTTTGTTTGTAAGTGGTTGTGAAGACCTTTGGTGGAACGAGCAGAGATTTTGATAGTGCTAGGGAATCACTTACATTTAGCTGTAAGACCATCTTCAGACTTTAAGAAATAATTCCAAACTAAACTTGAACCTTTATTGTCTTTGTAAACTACACTGACACTCATTTTTGTGATTGCTGTTCAAATTCCATGTATTATATTCAACCACTTGATAAATGTCACTAGATACTAATAGAATAACGCCCTTACTTCCTCACGTACGCAAGAAAACTGTTCTGTTTAACGTATTTTCAATAGCCCAGCATGGCGGGGAATCCAAGACGCGTCGACCAAAAATACCGCAGTTCATTGCTTGCTATCCCGCAAATCCCGCGGATCTGCGGGATCGACGGGCTCAATCCCGCAAGGTTGCGGGATTAAGGTTTGGGTGCGGGATTGGATTCCCTAATTGGAATACTTAGAAAAAGAAGAATAAACAGTGCAAATTTAATTCTCAGCTGTCTTTAATGCGATAAATGAAACTGTTTGGATGAAGTTTTCATTATATCGTTCATGTTTATGGGAATTTTAGGCTTACTTCAACCAGAAAGGTGCCGTGGTACCCCCAGTTTGAGAACAGCTGTCCTAAGCAGTTCTCATATACGTGTAAAATGAGGATCCCAAATTAGCAATCAGAGTCATCTATGTTACATCAATTTAATTAGAAAATATGGCGCTTTTTGGCAGGTTAGAAAGAAAGCGAGAGTCATCAGCCGATCAATATGTATTTTCGTGAAGTTTTAGCAGTTAATAATAAAGTTTTTTAGTTAATTTATTGATATTTCGATTGTCTGACATGTCGATTGGGGTATCAACCAGTTTCAGGAAGATCTGTGACAAAAATTTGAAAATTTCATATTTGAAATTGTTATTATTATTCTTATAACATTATATTTTTTAACGCAATTTTTTCATGCCGTCTTCCAATACTTTAACTTTACGAATCCAGTTTTAGACTAGAAAAAAAACCAAGTATATTTGGCTAAAAGCTCTTAACAGGAAGTTATGTTATTTGATTTTTGAGAAATACCCGCATGACATTTCAAGAAGTGTATAAATGCTCTTAAGGGATTCCAGTCGAAATTAAAATTCAAACCCGGATGTTTCAGCTTCTTGGCAATTATTGCCAAATTTTTGATTTCGAAAAGTGATAATTTTGTCAAAAAAAAAATAGAAGAAGAAATCTGGAGTCATAGTGCCCGCTTGGCAACCTGTGATTAAACGCAGCTCTTAAATACACAGAAAAAATAATTTCAACATGCTTTATTTTCAGAAAAATAATCTTTACAATACCTTTATAACGAACCTATTCTTGTTCATCATCTAATGAGGAGTATAAAGGCAGAATATGCCAAAGACCGAGATCGAACATCGTTCCCGGATTAAAGAAGCGTCGGCGTCGCGTCGCTAGCGACGTAAGCGTCAAATTGTGGTTAATTTAGGGGCTAACGTAATGCGATAATTACTTCTGGAAAGAGGGTTCGTATCCAGGAATGCCGGTTACCAGATCGCTTCGCTAATTGAGTGGCGTCAATGCTTTAAGGGGCTGATTTAATTGGTTTGTCACTTTTGTTACTTAATGATTGCACGCACAAACTTTTGACCTGCCGGGTTTGTTAGCAGGGAATATAATAATAATAATAATATTGATTATATATATGCAATATGCGATTGACGGATTGACACCTTCACCATCAATGCCGGTGTTCCTCAAGGCTCCATATTGTCTCCCGCTCTCTACTTACTCTACATTAACGACCTTCTAGTGAAAACTAAAAATCCGATATTTAGTTTTGCTGACGATAGCACACTTATCTCATCTTTCTCTTTGAATGCGCAAACATCGGCTGCTGACGCACATCTTCGCAGACAGCATGAAGTATCACGCCTCAACAAAGACCTGGAAGAAATTTTGGCTTGGGGTGACAGTAACCAAGTCGAATTTAACGCTAAAAAAACCCAGGCAGCAGTTTCCTCTAAAAAGGTTAACATTACAGAACCGGAAATAGTCATGGCCGGACACGCAATCCCACTGGCTTCATCTATTAATTTGCTGGGCGTCAATCTGGGAGGAAATATGTCTTTCTTGGCATAACCACGTTGTGGCAATCGCCAAGATAACTTCTCAGAAGCTTGGGGTACTCTTCCGAACCAGAAGGTTGTACACACCTCAACAACTTTTGACGCTATACAAAGCCCAGATTCGACCATCACTAGAATACTGCTCTCATGTCTGGAGCTCTGCACCCAAACATACTCTTCGGCTACTGGATTCCATCGAAAGGAGGACTATTCGGAGACCACGAGCTGACGAAGAACCTCGACAGCCTAGAACATCGAAGACAGGTTGGGGATTTGACTCTCTTTTACAGATATTTTCATGGAAGGTGCTCGGCTGACCTTGCCCTCTTAATTCACCCCTAGTTTTTAGAATTCTTATGATTCTAGGGCGCGACGCGCGAGAATTACTATTGACTATTGTACATATTTACAGTAAAAAATTATTGTGGACGTTTTAAAGTTTTAACTCGGACGGGGACTGTCAATAATAACCATCAACACGACCGTGATCCAAAGATAAAATGTCAAATCAGAAATATTGTAAAAGTAACCCGGTTATCGAAAATAACGCCGAAAAACAAAATTATTAGGGACAAACAATGTGTTTTTATGACGGTGTTATATTTAGTCTTGTTTATTAGAATCTCTTTCGGGGAATGTTATTAAATCTTTATGTCACAGATCGAAATGAGGTGAATATTGTAGAGAGATGGTTAGTTTGCAAAAAATCTACATATCATTAACTTCGTCATCGCAACGGTATCTTGAGAATGTTAAAATACAACTTTTACTGCAAGAATTTTTACCTAGAAATTACCGACCAAATTCCAGGAGCGTATTGTACAGGGCGTAGAAATTCATGGAAAAAAATTTCATTGTTAAAGTGGCTATGAGAAAATCCTGGACATTATTTTTAAGTTCCTCTTTTTGGCGGCAAGAGGGCACAACTAAACAGAAAATATTCAGTATTAACGACTCATTCAATTTTAGCTTATTTGGAAGAGAAATGTGAAAAGTACAGTGAAACCTACGGGACCGTCTAAATGTGTCCGCCTAATAGAGGTGTCCGCCCATGGTAAATTTGTTATTAGGTAATACGTAAATGCAAAATTATTACTATGTATATGTATGTACAAATAAACATAACATAACAAAAATACACTGGTTTTAGTTAGGATGTAGTACTAAAAAATCTAATAACGTAGTTTGACGTGTTTGCATTTTATACTTGCAATCTAGAAAATGTAATTCCAAGTCTGATAACAATTCCATTGCTGTAGTCACCTCTATTCTTTGCATACTCTGTTGTAATTCCTTTACCATACTAATGGCTTGTTGATAATTGGTGACATTTGTTTGATTACTCCATTCAACTTCTTCATCAGAGTCGTCAGATAGTGATGTGGATTCAGTTTGGACTACATAATCGGTAAGAATGGGGTCACTATCATCTTCTAATAGCACATTGCTATCAATGTTAATGAACGCGCCCAATCATTGTTATCAAATTACAAACTTCCACAGCATCAATATTCCATTTCAGACTCAAAACGCGACATTTTTGTGCCATTGTTTACGATTTTAACCTTACAACTCACAAATAAACGGCGGACTGCTGTCGGGGAATCACACATACTTTTATTCGGCAAAGTCCTTTCGCTCTGTCGGGCATACGCGATTGGTTGCCGGTCTGTCTTCAGAGAGTTCTTGCACCGTACTTATTCGTCTCCCAAATACTTTTAAAATTTTTTTGTCCGTTTAAAAGAGGGTTTTCGCACTGTTTGTATGAAAACAAAAAGGAGAGTCCGCCCAAGAGAGGTTGATTTTCATGGAATTTCATATACCTAGTTCCGGACTAAGAAAAAATGTCCGCTTAATAGAGATGTCCGCTTATTAGAGGTGTCCGTTATGAGAGGTTTCACTGTACTTTTAATTGTCGTGTCCAGTTGTACACGATCGTTCCTAAAAAAGTTGCTAGAGGGCGCAATTTGCTATAATAACGGTTTTTTTCGATTTATCCCGAAAACATAAACCATACGGTATAATAACGATATCATCAATCAGAAAGTAGATTATATTTTCAAGAAAAATCATGAAAACCGCTGTTCTTTTGTGTCAGAGTATATGCTAGAATTATTAACACTTTAATTGTAATTTGTATATTCAGTATATTTTGGCCTTTTTCGATTCTAGTAAAAATCCAATGAAATTTTGTTAACACATCTTCAACGCAATCCCACTGGCTTCATCTATTAATTTGCTGGGCGTCAATCTGGGAGGAAATATGTCTCGACATAACCGCGTTGTGGCAATCGCCGAGATAGCTTCTCAGAAGCTTGGGGTACTCTTCCGAACCAGAAAGTTGTACACACCTCAACAACTTTTGACACTATACAAAGCCCAGATTCGACCATCACTAGAATACTGCTCTCATGTCTGGAGCTCTGCACCCAAACATACTCTTCGGCTACTGGATTCGATCGAAATTAGGGCTATTCGTCTGATCGGAGACCACGAGCTGACGAAGAACCTCGACAGCCTAGAACATCGAAGACAGGTTGGGGATTTGACTCTCTTTTACAGATATTTTCATGGAAGCTGACCTTGCCCTCTTAATTCCGCCCAGAGCGACGAATAGCAGAAATACACGACGAACCATCAAACACAAGCACTATAGGATGAATCCTTTAGGGCACTCTGGGAGTGGTGCGTGTGGTGGTTTTGAATCGTTGGAGGTTATATTCGTTGGGAAAAACGACCTCGGGAAGGTCGTTCCACAAGGATGAAGTCCTCCAGATGAAAAAATTCTTAAATAATGAAGTTCGAGGAGTACTAAGCTTAACCACATATGGATGGGCGGCAGTGGTTCGTCGTGTATTTCTGCTATTCGTCGCTATGGGCGGAATTAAGAGGGCAACTAATGCAGTTAAAAACTTGTAACGGGCATGAGACTTTTCATTTCATAAAAATTCTAGACATTTACTAAAGTAAAAAAAAAATTATGGACCTGTGAAGGAACGCCCATTCTAAAAATATCTTCGCCCCAAATCGATTTAATAAGTAGCGTTGATATTGGAAAATTACCAGATGCATTTTTATGGAACAAGAAAATAAAAAAAGAAATTCGGCTCGCGAAGACAAGTTGTACGACCTTTCTGGTTCCGCATAACTGTTCTGTGGCCGCGAAGTACCAACCAGTGTGCAGATGGTTTCGGTTCGTATATATACAGGGTGGATTTTTTCCAAGTTACACGGTGATATCACTCATCGAGCATGCCTATATCGAGTGAAGGGTGCAGTAGTTTTTGCAGAATTATACCGTTGATCTTTTGACTGCAATAAAACCTCATTATCCCTTCGACCATAAAATAAATAAGGAAATCGCAAATTTTAAAACCTTTTCGAGCAGAGCCGGACCAGGTATACAAATTCAATTTATACCTATGCCTGATGCATATATAAATACAAAGTGATTTTTAATAATTTTAATCTTTAGTGGTATTCCGGCGAGTAATTTTTAGTTAGGCTTATTAGTGGTAGAATGTGGCGTCCTTGGAATTGTGCTGATAGGGGGGCATCTTCAAGTGTCGGCAATGGAGACTTAAATATTTAACAGCTGTTAAACAATTTAGAGAAGAAAATCGTCCAATTATTTACCTTAACGAAACATGGTTCGATACCCATGACACTCCAAGAAAAGGTTGGGATGATTCTTCCAAAAAATGTCAAACCAAGGCACCATCAAATAAAGGCAAAAGAATCACAATATAACATGCTGGTTCAGAGAACGGGTTTGTTCCAAATTGTCTGTTGCTTTCAGCTAAAAACATAGCAGATTCTTCTTTAGATTACCATCATGATACCGACGCACAACTTTTTGAAGATTGGTTTAAACATAAACTCCTTAAAAATATACCTGAAAATAGCGTCATTGTAATGGACAATGCTAGTTGTCATAGTCGGCAAGCAAAAATCATTCCCAATTCTAATAATACAGAAGCAGAAATTCAAAATTTTATGATTGAAAATGATTTATATTTTGAAGAAACTTACAAAAAACGAGAACTGCTAGAAGTATTAAAAGCTTTAAAAATAAATAAGGAATACGAGTGTGACAAACTTGCAACAGAAAATGGACATACAGTGTTGCGTCTTCCTCCGTACTATTGTATATTCAATCCTATTGAGCTAATATGGCACCAATTAAAATGCAATATTAGGAGAAATAATATTTCTCCTACATTAAATGCATCTGTAGTAGAATTAATTAAAAACGAAGTAAGAAAAATTTCTGCAGACAGCTGGAAAAACTGTGTACAGCATGTACTTAAGGTGGAAAATTTTTACAATTGTATTGTAAACATTTTTCTGTATCTCTTTTAACTAAGAAAATATAGGGTATAGAAATTGTCAATTTGTTGATTTTCCCCCGTATCTCTTAAGCGAGCAAAAATTTTCGAATTTTGATTTTATCATTTTAAGTTTGACCCAAAAAGAGCACAATATGACACCTACCTTACCTCACTAACAATAACGGAGATACCCTATAAAAGTGTCGAAAAGGGACACCCTGTACTTTCGTTTAGAAATTTGAAAAATTTGCGAACCACACGAAACACAAAATATAAATGTAAACAATTTTTAATTCTGCCATTTCATAAAATGACCTTAGGAATGACACGATAAAATATGACCACGTCATTAAGGAACACCTGGTATAGCAATAAAAATGACCTTAATTAATATCGAAATTAGGAAATTTTGATGTGTTATCGTTGACAGTATTTAATAATTTATGATAGTTGATTACCTGATAATCATAGTTAATTTGTTTAATTACATAATAAATTTAGGCGATTACTGGTGTGGTGTGTAGCGCTATAAAAAAATATTTAAATAGACAAAAAAATTTAAAAGATAACAATTTTTTTAGCTATTCAAAGACCAAAGGGCCAGGCCCTACCTAAGCTCCTATACTTATTAGCCATAGAACAACCGGAGATACTGTACACATCAAAGATATTACAAATTACAGATGGAAAAATGTACATTTCTAGCCTACGCAACGACTGCAAACAGTCTTTCCCCCTCTTTCGGTCATTATTGCAGCATAGCCAGATTGACATATTTATCGCAAAGGTATCTTGCAAAATCCCAATTAAAAATTTGTTAATTGGCAATTGAGGAGTAACTGTGCAAAACGCATTAAATCCATAATATGTTGTTTTGAATAAAACTTAAAAAACTAGCAAAGTAAGTTAGAAGAAAAATTAAGATTTTTATGTGGCGCAGAATGATTTATGTAATAGGATTAAAAAGGAATATTTCCCTTTTCAATCTAAATTTTCGATTTTAACGACAATATGGTATATTTTTTAGTGGATTTACTGCATTTTGTTTAACCAGAACGTGGATTTATGTCATTTTGCCCGGTTAGTATGGATTTATTCCTTTTTGCTTACTTCTTATTTGGATTTACTGCGTTTTGCTTGAAGAAATTAAGTTTACATTACTTTATAAGGCCAAAAAAATTTAAAACTTCAGTGAAATAATTTATTAACAAAATAAAAAAAAATAAAAAAACAATTAAATATGTAAACCAACATCTTCTTCTAGGCAGTCGCAGGCCTTTTCGGCTTCGTCTTGTTGGCCTTCTTCTATTTCAATTGCAGTAGTTTCTAAAATAGTTTTGTACCATGCTAGATCATCTTCTTGCTCCCATTCTACTCCAAACTCTTGGGTTAATAAATGCTTTAAGGATTTTTTCTTTTTCTCTTTAATAGGTCTTCCAAGTTGAAGAAGTTCCGTTTTTAACTGGGAGTCCTTCTAACCTTTTTTAAGAAGGGAAGTTTTGTCGAGGATTTGTTTTGGTAGCACGTTTTCGTTCGACGGGGCCAGTGGATATTATATACGATAGTTTTAAATCCTGGTCTGTCTTAATGGCGGTGGCATAAAAGTTTTTTCTTAATAGCAGAATATCAGACAATTGAATATTATTAGAGTTGAAAGTTTTACCTAAATGCTTGCAGGGTCTTTTATATTTTTTAAGCAATGGATCCTTATTTTGATACCTGCAACAAACGAAAATGTGTATTACAAACAGAGTTACTACATTAACTTTAAAATTTCATTATCTTACCTTTTACATTTTTGAACCGTTTTTTCAGAAACTTTCAGTGTTTTTTTTTCGACTTCCCACACTGCCATCTTTTACAGAGATGTTGAAATCTATGTCTTCCATTTTAAAACACGCACTGCTCACTTGTCACTGCTCTCAAATCAGACGATAAACACACAGCCTCTAGAACGGAATTCAACAACCAACTGAATCTAAAAATAGCCCATTTAGCGGTGCCACTGCGCGGTAATAGATCCCTACTCCTAACCGTTTGCTTATTAATCTGCAAAATGTAAAACACAGTGCGACATCTGATTGCGAAAGTTTAAACTAAGATAATTGAAATAAAAGAATGGTTTAAGTTTAAACAGAAATATTATTTTTTGGATTTAATGCACTTTGCTTAAACGTGCATTGGAATCAATCCGTTTTGCTTAGCTGAGTGTTTTTGATATGGCTATTTCTAATGGATTTAATGCGCTTTGATCGAACTGGATTGTTCTAATGATAGATTGATTAAAAAGGACTACATTTTTATATTTACCTTGAAAATTATAAAAAATGGATTTAATGCGTTTTGCACAGTTGCTCCTCAATTGCTCTTAAAATAAATTTATTTCCCAATAATTTTACTATAAACTGCGAAAAGGCGACGACAGATTCTTTAAAAAAATATTATTATACTTAAAAGTATCAGACGAATCTTGAACCAACTGCACTCTGGCAACATCTATTTCTATTTTACTACGAGTCGGACCCAACAGATGATCAAAAGATGAATGAATACTAATCTCGTAAACATTACAACGTTGGCGCTGTAATCTATCGGATTGTTTATGTATTTTGTTTGATTTGTGCTTTTTTGCGATTATTGGTGAAAAATCGTCTTAATTATAAACAATCATGGTGCATTCATGTGTAGTTTGTAAAAGAGTGGATCATTTAAATAAGGATTTATCTTCTCATCGGTAAGTATGGTTATGTTTTAATATTTAAGCATCTGATATAACCAGACTTCAACATTGTTGCCATTCAGCCAACAAGTGTAGTTCTCTCTTCCACCCATTACTGATTTTCAACAACATTACCCTTTTTTGAGAATCTTGGATTAAAAATACTTAATAACAGGAACGAAAAAAAATCATAGATTTATTAAACCCAGTATACCTATGTATCTGGCGCCCTCAAATGTGAAAATTTCTACAAATTTTCATTTCTTACTCATAATAACGTCATAAACTTTCACTTTCACCACCCTCTTTTTCTAGAAGGAAAAACATTTCGAATAAACTTTATTATCTCCAGTCAATCTATGGCCCATACTTTATGGGACACCCTGTATTATTAATTCAACTTTAAATCAATCATTTACAAGTTAAAGACTATATCGTATTTGTGTTAATGGATTTCCTGCTTATAGAATATACTATATTGCTAATACGGGAAAACCTAACAAACCCGAAAAGATTTACCTAAACCTACCTATTTAGGGATTTTTTTCCAAAAAAATTCATAGAAATTCTTTGCAAGTTTACAAAAACAACATGCGTCATGTCCCTGTTCATTGATAAACATATACACGCGCTTTTCTATGAATTGACCAAACCCGATAACAAACATTATAGTAAAAACCAATAATAATGGCGTGTAAATCACGTAGTATATTTTTAGAGTTTTCCGTACCAAAACTGGAAAACTATCGGAATGCCTTTATTTGTGTGCCTGTTTGTCTATACGAGTTATCGAGAATATTTTTTTTGTAAAACGAAAATTACATTTTAGAATGGTATAGTTGATGCATTATTATACGTATTCTAAATATTATTTAATTGTAACAGGGAAACGTTTCGTTGTCCTTGGAATAGATCAAAGGTATTGTAAACTACAGATCATCTAATCCATTCATAAAACTCTTGGAAAGCGAAGCTGTGATTGTGCGAAATGTTATTGAAAATCAGTAATGGGTGGAAGAGAGAACTACATGTGTGTTGGCTGAATGGCAACAATGCTGAAGTCTGGTTATATCAGATGGTTAAATATTCAAACATAACCATACTTAACGATGAAAAAATAAATCCTTATTTAAATGAGCCACTCTTTTACAAACTACACATGAATGCACCATGATTGTTTATAATAAAGACGATTTTTCACCAATAATCACAAAAAACAACACAAATCAACCAAAATATATAATCAATTCGTTAGATCACAGCACCAACGTTGTAATGTTGACGAGATTAGAATTAATTCATATATTGGCACCTGGATCGTAGCGCAGTAGTAAAATAGAAATAAATGTTGCCAGAGTGCAGTTGGATTAGTTCAAGATTCGTTTGATACTTTTAAGTATAATAATATTTTTTTTTAAAGAATCTCTCATCGCCTTTTCACAGTTTATAGTAAAATTATTGGGAAATAAATTTATTTTAAGAGCAATTGCGGATCAACCTTAAACCAGTTGTAATTGTCAAATTAACAAATTTCTAATTGGGATTTTGCAAGATACCTTTGCGATAAATATGTCAATCTGGCTATGCTGCAATAATGACCGAAAGAGGGGGAAAGACTGTTTGCAGTCGTTGCGTAGGCTAGAAATGTACATTTTTCTATGTGTACCTTTTAATATCTTTAGAATAGATTCACTTTTTATATAGAAAAATAATTTATAAAAAACATTGCCAGGAGATGTGTTTAGATTAGATTTTTTAAAAACTTAACTACCTTCGCTTAATCGCTGCCTTAAACAAAACCTATATAGTGTATTGAACCTTTACAGTTTTATTTCCTCGAGTGGATTGTCCATCTGTAGGAAAGTATTCGACCTTGAGAAATTGGTAGACCAAAAAATCGACCTCCGCCGTGATCGGTTTCTTAAATTGCGGCGTTGCCATACTACCCAACAAACATTTCTTCCGTTATAAAGGTTTTAGGTATATTCTTAGAGCAAATATTTTCTTCAAGCTGTGAAATGTTTGCCTGCAAACGTTCTTACCACCATTAAAAGAGATCTGCAAGTCTAAAAGCTGCAGGTTTGTAACATAAAAGTTGTATAACAGCCTTGTTCTATTTGGGTTCCATAATGGCTACATTATGAAATGCAAAAAATTGAATAACCGGATACTTTATGAAACTGAAATTTAATTTTTTTATGTTGGCAGCAAGTAGGGTTCGAATTTCAGGCTTACTTCGATTTCGTTGAAATTAGTTTTCTAGGCATTATGGATTCGACAAAAATTTTTTATAGGAACCTTTAAATTACTAACCTTTAACCTTGCAAATTAATCATTTTTACTAGATATTTATCTGAAATACCTATATACTCGGAAATATATAACATGCTGACGGTGCCCGTCAACTAATTTCTAGTCACAACTATAAAACAACATAACCTAAAAATAATAGAAATATCTTCCAGTTTATGCTCTATTTCTAAAGTTTTATTCAATAAAGTACTATTTTTATTTTTAATTCAATATAGTATTATACATATTACTTTATAATATACATATTTATAGTTACTGTAGACATTTCCTGGGCATTAATTGTTATTCCTGTCAGATTCTGGGTAGACACAATGTTTTGTTCAATAGTATGATTTTGTTCAATATTTTGAACTTTGTTCTGCTCGCACCATAACTCAAAGTTTTGCATATTCTTTTTAAAAGTTTTTCTAGATTATTATCTGCAATTTCTCGCATTTCTGACGGAGTACATCTTTCTTCCTGACTCATTTTAATTAACTTTAATAATATATTTATTTTTAATTATGACGGATGGCAAGAAGCTTTGTTGTGTTCAATTGTTTCTATCATGGCATATTTGACACTCGTAACATTTTATCAAATTGTAAAAGTACTGCTAACCCAAAAAGAAAATATTAATTCAAATGGAAAAAATCCACTATATTTTTTAAAGTTTTTCAGACTTTACAGACCCAAATAGAAAAAGTATTATAAAATACACGGTTCATAAGACAATTAGAGCACTTGTACGTGCTCTAAGATAATGTCTTATGAAACTTGTTTCTTAATATACTATTAGGAAACATTAACAACCACATTATATACAAAAAAAAAACTTACAGAACAATTATTTACGTTTTAAAAAATTAAAAAATAAGAGAACTTTATAATTTGGTTATAAGAAGATTCCTTTATTTCAGTTGCATACTATAGGAAATGCGTGGGTAAAATCGCTCCTTTCTGCACGCCCGGAGAGAACAAAAAGGATTTTCCGACTTAATCCTGTGTACTTTCCCGGTTTTATTCTAATTTGGTCTAATGACAAGCCAAGAACGTGTTAAATAACGTCACATATACGGCGGGAGTGCAATCAAACTGTCAATTAGCTACGGATTGTGTTTAATTACCCTGGTTTGTCACGACCAACTCACCCCGTTGTTGTTTTGCCTTTCATTACACTCTCTTGTCGGGGTCCGGCCACTTGACAATGATTAAAAAGCATTTTTTTTTTGTTTTGTTTGCCCGATAAATAGAAGTTTATTAGTATTTTTTGATGGAAAAAAAGTATTAAGGGCGCCCAACCCATCATTTATTTCCTTAAGAGGTTGTAAGACCCTGACAACGCTCTTATAACCATTAAGGGGGTATTATGCAAATGATTTATTATACAGGGCAACCATTAAAGTTAGAACCATATGGGGAAACAATGTGTTTGCTTGAATAAAGACCAAAAATATACGTAATTCAATGGGACCAGTCGGCGTTTGTTAAGTGTCAAATTTGACAAGTTCTCCACAAAATGTAGAAAAATGGCATTTATTGATCGAATTTTCAAAAAAAAATTATTTTGAAACGTAAAATGTTGTAAGCAATATTTAATTTTTCTGGAACAACATGAACCTTTGGTAAAATGTTGTTAGCAATATTTAAATTTTCTGGCACAACATAAACCTTCGGGAAAATGTGTTAAGCAATATTTAGTTTTTCTGGCACAACATAAACCTTCGGTAAAATGTGTTAAGGAATATATTAATTTTTCTGGCACAACATAAACCTTTCGTAAAATGTTATCTCAATCTGAAAATTTACCTCCATCTTTCATATTATTGAATAAATTAACGCCAAAAACGTTCTAAATTAAGGTACATTGTCGCAAATTAAGGACAATGTAAACAATTAACGTAAAATGCGAACTATCTGACTAAGTGTTCTCGTTTCCAGAGCACAATGACATTGACTTGGCGCCGGTTCAAACAAAATAAATGCTATTTGGTGTGCCTTTAATTGAATCTAACTTTTCCTAATAACATCGGGACAAGTAGGTGTCGTTTTTGAAAAAGCGCGGGACATATTAATTCAAATTATTTTTTTATCGTGGTCTTATTATGCTTACTTATTTAGCCATATCTCAAAAAGCTTTCGTTAAGCCTCACCTTTCGTTATCTTATTAAATAAATATTGATAGCGCCCTGTTGCGTATACTAAACAATGTACAACTTGAAAATGTTTTAATTAGAGATATCTATCTATGGATGGTCCATTCTGAACGTAGAATTCTATAACACGGACGTTCGTCGATGATAAGTGAAACCTAGGGCTGATATCCCTTGGGGGAACTGCACCATCGTATGGCTGAGGATCGGGATTCGCTGTCCACGTTAAGGCAGGAAACATTTTTTTTTTTGATCAAACACAAGCACTATAGGAAAAATCCTTCAGGGCACTCTGGGAGTGGTGCGTGTGCGCAAAAAGCGATTCACGTTGGCCTTGAATGGAGGTTATAGTCGTTGGGAAAAACGACCTCGGGACGAGTCCTCCAGATGAAAGTATTCTTAAATAGTGGAAGTTCGAGGAGTACTAAGCTTAACCATATGGATGAGCTGCAGTGGTTCGTCGTGTATTTCTGATATTCGTCGCTCTGGGCGGAATTAAGAGGCCAAGGTCAGCCGAGCACTTTCCATGAAAATATCTGTAAAAGAGAGTCAAATCCCCCAACCTGAAGAGTACACCAAGTTTCTCAGAAGCTATCTTGCGATTGCCACAATGTGGTTATGCCAAGACCTATTTCCTCTGAGATTTATGAAGCCAGTGGGATTGCGTGTCCGGCCATGACTATTTCCGGTTCTGTAATGTTAACCTTTTTAGAGAAAACTGCTGCCTGGGTTTTTTTAGCGTTAAATTCGATTTGGTTACTGTCACCCCAAGCCAAAACTTCTTCCAGGTCTTTGTTGAAGCGTGATACTTGCCGATGTTTGTGCATTCAAAGAGAAAGAGAGAGATCAGCAAAACTAAGTATCGGTTTTTTCGTTTTCACTATAAGGCCGTTAATGTAGAGTAAGAAGGGAGTGGGAGACAATATGGACCCTTGAGGAACACCGGCATTGATAGTGAATGTGTCTGAGAGAAATCCGTCAATCGCCACTTGCAGAGAACGGTCCTTAAGAAAGCTAGACAACCATGCACAGAATCGACTGGGCATACCATAGGATCGCATTTTACTTAGAAGTCCCTCATGCCAAATACGATCAAAGGCTTTAAAAATATCCAGTGCAACAGCCCGAGACTCCCCATGATGTTCGATTGCATTGTTCTAAAGATTGGTGATATAGGCTAGAAGATCTCCAGTTGATCTGGACTTCCGAAAACCATATTGATGATCGCTGATAATGTTAAAGCATTCCAGGTACTTTATAAGATGTTGGGTAATAGCTTTCGCATTGTTCTAAAGATTGGTGATATAGGCTAGAAGATCTCCAGTTGATCTGGACTTCCGAAAACCATATTGATGATCGCTGATAATGTTAAAGCATTCCAGATACTTTATAAGATGTTGGGTAATAGCTTTCTCCATTACTTTTGACATAACTGAAAGCAATGCGACTGGTCGATAGTTGCTAGGCAGGGTTCTCTTACCTTTCTTCGGTACAGGCTGGCCTCGCGCCTTCTTCCAGCACGATGGAAATATTCCTTGTTTGTAGGATAAGTTAAAAAGTCTACAAAATACTGGCTGGCTCCATCGGCGCATCTCTTGAGAACTATAACAGGAATTTCGTCTGCACCAGAAGCTTCCTTGACGTCGAGACCTTTCAGGATTCGTTTGACGGGACGCTGACGGAACACGATTTCGGTCATTTCCGATTGAACTGCAGGAATGTTGGATGGTGTTCTTCCCTGGAAATCTACCGTGGAATGCGAGGAAAATAGTTCAGCAAGTAAGTTTACTTTGTCTCCGGCTGTGGATGCTATGGTACCATCGGAACGTGTTAGAGGTGGAATAGTAATTTAATAGTATTTTTACCCTAAAATAAAATACACCTATCGAGCGCATTGGTGTTTGCAAAACACTGAAAACTAAAATAATCAAAGATAGTCCATTGATAAAAGCAGGGAAACATACAGCCCCCCCCCCCCCCCCCTTCCCGGCTCCCGATCATGGTGTAGCTATTCTGTAAACGTAAATTAACAACTGACGTTCTAAATAAATAATAACTTTAGTAGCAGCGGCACATTTATTTTGTTGATAATTTGATATGAAAACGCCGAATGCCTTTTAAAAATATGGGAAACAGACAAAGGGGCAGACGAATTCTTATTTTTACAATAAAACTCGTTTACAACAAACGTTCAATATTTAATAAAGTATAAAAATGAAGAGTACTTTACTTATGCTTATATTATACAAATTAATGGGAGGGTGTTCTTTCACCCTCAAAATATGTAACATTTCTTACAAGTTTAATAAAAAGAAAAACCTTTTAAGATACTAACGATTGAATAGTATTTACGTCAACGAAATATAGAAAAGTAAATTTTCTAACTGTCAGAATAGGTTTTTTTTTATGTCCGACGAAAAGCTTTTACCGAAAGTGTCCGAACATAGAAAGAATATGAAAAGGTAATAACCATAGATAAATTTGGGTTTATTTAATGTTTTACATTATACAGGAATACAGGGTGTAAAATCGAAATCTTCCCACAAGTCCCACATTTTATTGTGAATGCGAACGCTTTTAAAGAATACTGGCAGCCTTCGGGGTTTGCCCCCTGGGAGGGATAGATGTTATCCTTAAAATATTAAATGGGAAGCAGGTCAAGTAGCATATCATTTCTAAGCTCTCTCTCCAGGGTTGCACGAAATCATGTATTTTTTAATTTTAAACAAAACAAGTGGTTTTTTGTTTTAAACGGTTTTATTTTGTTTTAAACATGGTTTTTTTTGCCTTTAATACTTTAAAACATGTTTTCAATTTTTTAGTAGAATTTAAACGATAACTTAAACTCCTTTCCCAGTGGACATCTCAGAATGTTTTCTATTCATGGAGTTTTAAGACATTTACGATTTTTGCCGAGAATCATGCACATCCTGAAGATGCTTAGTTTGTTAGAAGATAGAACGCTGTGGGGCTCTCGAAATCGTCTACTTCTACTGGTTCAGTATCAAGTAGCAGCATGTCACGTTTTATTATTCGAACGAATCAGACAAGAAAAAGTCGAATCTGGGCTTCGTATGGTGTCAAAAGTTGTTGAGCTGTGTACAACTTTCTGGTTCGGAAGAGTACACCAAGTTTCTGAGAAGCTATCTTGGCGATTGCCACAACGTGGTTATGCCAAGACATATTTCGTCCCAGATTGACACCCAGCAAATTAATAGATGAAGTCAGTGGGATTGCGTGTCTGGCCATGACTATTTCCGGTTCTGTAATGTTAACCTTTTTAGAGAAAACTGCTGCCTGGGTTTTTTTAGCGTTAAATTCGACTTGGTTGCTGTCACCCAAGCCAAAATTTCTTCCAGGTCTTTGTTGAGGCGTGATACTTCATGCTGTCTGCGAAGATGTGCATCGGCAGCCGATGTTTGCGCATTCAAAGAGAAAGATGAGATAAGTGTGCTATCGTCAGCAAAACTAAATATCGGATTTTCAGTTTTCACTAGAAGGTCATTAATGTAGAGTAAGAAGAGTTGTTGCATACAGGTCAGTAAAACAAACTTAGAAGATCAAATTTTATATTATGGCCTACGTTTCGACCTCTATGAGGTCATTCTCAGGGCTCTAAAAATGGGTTTTTCTTTTTATGTGTATCCAACAAGTTATCCTTTTGGAATATCATAATGTATTATTTTTTGAGTAAGTAGTTCGCGTTCCAAAAAGTTTCTCATTGAAATAACGAGCTAGGAAAACAAATCGGAACTTTCTTCTTTTATATCCCAGCATCAAATCCGGATTATTTTCACGCCAGCGGCAGCGCACCAAAATAATTTTATTGTTATTTAAATATATTTTCGTTCGCATGGAAAATTTCTTAATAATATCGTGGAAAATTCAACCTTGTTGAAATCAAAAAAAAAAGATACTAGAGTGAATTTAACTTATCATTCGCAGATAAGATAGGCGTTTATTAAGGGATTGACTGATAAATCTATGGCCTAAACTTTTTTTATTTCTGCTTTCCGATAAGAATTCTAAAGTGTATGCATTCAGAAATTCAGATAAGACTTGTTTGGGATATTTTTACGCCCGATATCCACATTATTCTCTGTATACCATAAAATGCAATAACAAATATAAAAGAAACGCACACTTTTCGCACTGGTTTTATAAATAATCATTATCGTAACTGGCCCCTGTATCTGACGAAGAAAATCTCTACATATTTCGAAAACGCGGGCACGCATTCTGAACTTAATTGGAGCCTTGGAGACCAGATACATCATCACCTGTGGCAACCTACACGGGGCCATTTGAGGGCCTTGAGGGGCCTGAATTCGAACGTAGGCGCCACACAGTGGGACATAAAGCGGACTGATCTGGACAAAATCAATTAGCTTTCAGTTTTTACTGATACATTTTTGGTTGTCGGGTCAAGCGCTGCAAGAACAACCAAATTATATAACTGTTTTATTAAATTGCTGTAGACACATACATCAATAGAATAGCAAAATGGTTCTATAAGCTTTTTGCCGTATAAATTGGTTGCTGGTGCAAATCTGGGATGTTTACACTTATATAGATCTGTTTTAATGATTTTAAAAGCGTGCTCAGAGAAAAATTATATAGCTTGGTAAAATTATTTGCTGCAAGAAATTTTCTTATAACTTTTATAAAAAAATATTTATTTATTAAAATAAATTATAAAATACATTTTATCTACAAACACCACTAAAAGTAGCCTTCTTTAACGCTTGTTGTCACTTTTTAAAAGGTCATTTTATGACACTAGTGTTAAAAGTGTATTAATTTTAACACTAGTCACTTGGTATTGGATTTTCATGGTTTTAATTTCGAATTTGGTAGAATAGATTACTTTATTGTTCATTTTAGTGTCTGGTTTAATAGTGCTTATTCGTTTGTAGATAAATTATTGTATGCTGTGCGTATTAATCTAAGATATTACAAACTATAGATAGATGTACATTGCTAGCCTACGCAACGACTGCAAACAGTCTTTCCCACCTCTATAGGTCATTACTGCAGCATAGCCAGATTGACATATTTATCCCAAAGGTATCTTGCAAAATCCCAATTAAAAATTTGTTAATTTGACAATTACAACTGGTTTACAATAATTTTACTATAAACTGTGAAAAGGCGATGAGAGATTTAAAAAAATATATTATACTTAAAAGTATCAAACGAATCTTGAACTAATCCAACTGCACTCTGGCAACATCTATTTCTATTTTACTACTGCGCTACGATCCAGGAGCAAAAATATGAATGAATACTAATCTCGTAAACATTACAACGCTGGCGCTATGATCTAACGGATTGTTTACATATTTTGGTTGATTTGTGTTCTTTTTGTGATTTTTGGTGAAAAATCGTCTTTATTATAAACAATCATGGTGCATTCATGCGTAGTTTGTAAAAGAGTGGATCATTTAAATAATGATTTATCTTTTCAACGGTAAGTATGGTTATGTTTTAATATTTAACCATCTGATATAAGCAGACTTCAGCATTGTTGCCATTCAGCCAACACACATGTAGTTCTCTCTTCCACCCATTACTGATTTTCAATAACATTTCACACAATCACAGCTTCACTTTCCAAGAGTTTTATGAATGGATTATGGGACCTGTAGTTTACAATACCGTTGGTAATAGTAATAGTGCTTCTATTTAACACTAACATCATAAATAACTATTATTTAACTAACATTTAAAAGAGATGAGTATATTTTTTTACTTTATACTGTAATACAGACAGAGATAAAGAAAGATACTGTCTTTTGGATTTGTTATATATAGTTTATTACTTATTTTATTTTTGTATTTTGGGGATTTGTCCAGATTCCTTTTGAACCATCCCACTATATTCGGTGTTCTTATTATATAGAACTTTCTCCACTCGATTCGTCTTAATACATTTCTTGTCGGATAAAAAATGCTTCAAGCATCAAGGCAACATCGTGATTTTTGGTAAATTTCTTTTAACATCGAAGTATGAGTATCTCCATACAAAAAAGCCCTGAAAACGGCTTCTTTGCTTAGAAAACGATGTATTTTATATTGGATTTCTCCAGTTTATCGGAAAGGTAGGTTTTACCTTGATTTTACATATTGCAGGAAAACTTGATCATAGATAATCGCGTATTTAATCATTTAAATGCATTTAAAATGGATGATTTAAGTGAAAACCGGTTTCTTCTTTCTTCAAACATAAATTTTATCTAATAATATGTGGCACAACGTTAAGGTTCGGCCTTGTCCTTGAAAATTTATTGTCTGGATTAAAATATTAATAACCTTAATAGTAATCTTCTTTTTTCCTACTTTGGCCTTTAAAAATCTGATAACGGGGAAAACCTTAAAATAATTTCAAGTATATAGATACAGGTTATGCCAAAAAAAAGTTTCATAGTCCAGAGTCCTGAAGAAGCATCGAATATGTAACTCTACAACTATAATGCTACCTCTAGGTGCAAAAAGCCACCGTCTTCTACAAAATTTAAATGTTTATTAAGCCCTTTTTATACAGGGTGTTCCTTAATGACGTGCTAATATTTCAGGGTGTGATTCCTTAGGTCATTTTAAAAAGAAAAGTTCATATGAGCATATGTCCGCAAAGGCTCAAATTTCTTGCTACAGGGTGTTGAATTTTTATTTTTTAAATGGTTATTTTTTAATATCTCCGAAAGTACTTTAGATATTATTTTCAATTTTGGTATGTGTTAATAGGATATAGAATCACAAATTTTAGTTCGAAAAGTTATTCAACTGTTCCACCAGTGGCATTCCTGCAAACGTCCTCTGATATTTTTTACAAAAAATATGGTACACCACTGACATTTTTCCATATGGATATTTTTTCTGATAATCTTGGTTAATTCTACATGAAAACGGTCTCTTGAGTTTTTCTCGTCAGGCGCACCGTTCTTGAATAAATCCACTAAATTCATATTGAAACATTGATAAAATAATTAATGATAAATTTTCTTTTATAAAAATTGTTGGAGTGGGCAATTCGATGCGATCACGGCCTTTTAAGTGAAGGCGGCCATTTCCAACAATTTTTATTAAACAAAATTTATTATTTTATCAATGTTAATAATAATAATGAGGCATTTAATCGTTTTAATCAAGAACGGTGCGTCTGACGAGAAAAACTCAAGACATCGTTTTCATGTAGAATTAACCAGGCTAATCAGAAAAAATATCCAAATGGAAAAATGTCAATGGCGTACCATCTTTTTTGTAAAAAATATCAGAGGACATGTTTGCAGGGACGCCATTGGTGGAGCAATTGAATAACTTCTCTAACTAAAATTTGTGGTTCTATATCCTATTAACTCAAACCAAAATTGAAAATAATATCTAAAGTACTTTCGGAGATATTAAAAAATAACCATTTAAAAAATAAAAATTCATCACCCTGTAGCAAAAAATTTAAGCCGTTGCGGACATAATATGTTCATATGAACTTTTCTTTATAAAATGACCTAAGGAATCACACCCTGAAATATTAGCACGTCATTAAGGAACACCCTGTATAGTGATGTCTGAATTCGACGATTTTCTTTACCGCACCCGTAGAAGGTGTGGTTCAAACGGATAGACGGACAAATAGACAAAATATAATAAAAATAATGGGGTTTCGGGTTTGGACTCGCGGAAATAACGCGCATTTATTTAGCTTAGGTTTCTAGGAAAACTGGAAAAACACGGAAAATTTTTTCAGTCAAAATACAAACATTTTTCACACCTACATACATTTTCCCCATCAAAATAACTTTCTTCCCGAGCTCTGTTAATAGAGAAATTATTTTCTTTTTACGTCGGTAAAATCGTTGTAATTGGAGATAAGGAATTTTTTATTGAAATAAAATATAGATCGGTAAAGTGCGAGTCCGGGATGTACTCAGACGTTTTACCAATTTTAGCCTTAAAATATAATTTGTGACGATTGTCATCATTCATATGGAGAAGCTAGCTGAATTTAGATAATTTAATCGCGATGGTAGTTGAAATAGATTAATTTAATGTCGAAGCTAGCTGAATATTGGTAATTTACGGGCGAAACTAGCTGAATTTGGGTGATTTAACGGAGAAGTTAGTGAATTTGGGTAATTTAATGACGAAGTTAACTGAATTTTGATAATTTAATGTCGTAGCTAGATGAATTAGGTTAATTTAATGGCGAAGCTAGCTAAGTTTTGGCAATTTAATGGCGAAGATAGATTAATAGCGAGGTTATCCGAATTTAGGTAATTGCTAGTTAAATTTTGGTAATTTAATGGCAAATCTAGCTGATTTTCGGTAATTTAATGGCAACGCTAGTTGAATTAGGTTAATTTATTGGTGAAACTAGTTGAATTTTGATAATTTAATGGCGAATCTAGCTGAAATTTGGCAATGTAATGGCGAAGCTGGTTGAATTAGGTTAATTTAATGGCGAAGCTAGCTAAGTTTTAGCAATTTAATGGCGAAGATAGATTAATAGCGAGGTTATCCGAATTTAGGTAATTGCTAGTTAAATTTTGGTAATTTAATGGCAAATCTAGCTGATTTTCGGTAATTTAATGGCAACGCTAGTTGAATTAGGTTAATTTATTGGTGAAACTAGTTGAATTTTGATAATTTAATGGCGAATCTAGCTGAAATTTGGCAATGTAATGGCGAAGCTGGTTGAATTAGGTTAATTTAATGGCGAAGCTAGCTAAGTTTTAGCAATTTAATGGCGAAGATAGATTAATAGCGAGGTTATCCGAATTTAGGTAATTGCTAGTTGAATTTTGGTAATTTAATGGCAAATCTAGCTGATTTTCGGTAATTTAATGGCAACGCTAGTTGAATTAGGTTAATTTATTGATGAAGCTAGTTGAATTTTGATAATTTAATGGCGAATCTAGCTGAAATTTTGTAATGTAATGGCGAAGCTAGTTGAATTAGGTTAATTTAATGGCGAAGATATATTAATAGCGAGGTTATCCGAATTTAGGTAATTGCTAGTTGAATTTTGGTAATTTAATGGCAAATCTAGCTGATTTTCGGTAATTTAATGGCAACGCTAGTTGAATTAGGTTAATTTATTGATGAAGCTAGTTGAATTTTGATAATTTAATGGCGAATCTAGCTGAAATTTTGCAATTTAATGGCGAAGCTAGTTGAATTAGGTTAATTTAATGGCGAAGGTAGCTAAGTTTTGGCAATTCAATGGCGAAGATAGATTAATAGCGAGGTTATCCGAATTTAGGTAATTGCTAGTTGAATTTTGGTAATTTAATGGCAAATCTAGCTGAATTTCGGTAATTTAATGGCAACGCTAGTTGAATTAGGTTAATTTATTGGTGAAGCTAGTTGAATTTTGATAATTTAATGGCGAATCTAGCTGAAATTTGGCAATGTAATGGCGAAGCTGGTTGAATTAGGTTAATTTATTTGAGAAGATATGCTGAATTTTGTAAATTTAATGACAAAGGTAGTTAAACCAGGTTAATATACTGGTGAAGCTATCCGTATCTTGCTAATTTAATGCTGAAGCCAGCCTAAAATGTGGACAATTTTCTAGCGAAGCTTGCCGAATTTTGGTTAATTTAATTACTTGGTCACTTGAATGGCGATGATAGATGGATTTCTATAGTCACTCTTCTCAACCTCTAAAAATGTTGCTTCTTGTCCCGCAATAGAAAGTACACTTTTTGCTAAATACAAAATATCGTGTTCCTTATAGGCTGTATTTCGAATTCATAAATTATGTACAAATTATATTATGAATTAACCGATTACAAACGATTTTAATCCTTTCATGTTAAATAACGGCCGGAAATTAATAGAACTGATTGATCTGATTGATGAAACGTTGAAAATTTATGAAATAAATATTTCAACGCGAATTACACGGGTCTACCAGGCCTATTTGGAACGTTTTGGAGGCGTCTATAAATATTTAAGTGAAATTATTGGTCGTAATTGGTAAATTGTTTCATTCGATCCGATTGCGTCGAAATTCAGCCGGGGTTTTGAGGCAAATTACAACAAAACCACGCGGAATTTTGCATTTTTGTCATCATCAAGGAAATATGCTCTTTTCGTCTGTTACTTTCAGCTTCTTGAATAGTTAAAGATCGGTGTACAGACAGATTAATCTATCTATGACCATAAATACGTCACAGATTCTGAATTTAAAATTAATTCCAGCCTGGTCGGTTGCGACCTTGGACGTTAAACTATTCGTGTTGTGATAATGACGTAATAGAAAATTTCTGTAAACGGAGAACTTAGTCTGTGTGCACGAATAATGGCCATGTGGCCACGGCTGGCCGAGTAGCAGGCCACGTTGCCACGTTGTTATGGTTGTGATATTTTTTCCAACGCTACTGACATTTTTCCATCCGTATGTTTTCTGATTAGCCTGATCAATTCTACACGAAAACGGCCTCTTGTGTTTTGCTCGTCAGACGCCCCGTTCTTGATTAAACCCATTAAATTCAGATTGAAGCCCCGTATAATTAACATGGATAATGATCAATTTTGCATTAAACATTCTTGGAAACAGAAGAGTCACGCGTACTGCACAACCCTTTATCATTATCGTTTATCATCTATTCGTAATGGATACTGATCAGAATTCAGGAAAACTAGGAAAATAACCAACATTTGGCAACAATAAAAGAAGCAATGTATAGCAGGCTTCTACCGTTCGATTTGCAGGAATTTCAGTTTAAAATTGTAGTACTACGCAGATAAGAGAAATTAGTGCGATATATGGTAGCTGGATCTCATGGCATGGCCATGGTCTTTAGAGACCAGGAAACAGGAGTTTGTTGGGGGTTTGCTGTTGAATATATGCCAAAGAGCAGTGCAATAGCATGTAAACAAGGGTTTGTTTTGGTCTGTTGTTGCATATATGCTAAAAGCACTGCAATTACACTTTAAAAAAGGGTTTGTTGTAGAATATATTCCAAAGAGCACTGTAATAACACTTAAACAAGGGTTTCTGGGGTTTGTTGTTGAATATATGCCAAAGAGCATAGCAATAACACTTTAACAAGGGTTTGTTGTTGATTATATGCCATAGAACACAGCAATAATACTTTAACAAGGGTTTGTTGCTGAATATATGCAAAATAACACTGTAATAACACTTAAACAAGGGTTTTTGGGGGTTTGTTGTTGAATATATGCTAAAGAGCATAGCAGTAACACTTTAACAAGGATTTTTTGTTGATGATATACCATAGAACACAGCAATAACACTTTAACAAGGATTTGTTGCTGAATATATGCAAGAGAGCACTGTAATAACACTTAAACAAGAGTTTTTTAGGGTTTGTTCTTGAATATATGCCAGAGAGCACAGCAATAACACTTTAACAAGGGTTTGTTGTTGAATATATGCCATAGAACACAGCAATAACACTTTAAGAAGAGTTTGTTGCTGAATATATGCAAAATAGCACTGTAATAACACTTAAACAAGAGTTTTTTAGGGTTTGTTCTTGAATATATGCCAGAGAGCACAGCAATAACACTTTAACAAGGGTTTGTTGTTGAATATATGCCATAGAACACAGCAATAACACTTTAAGAAGAGTTTGTTGCTGAATATATGCAAAATAGCACTGTAATAACACTTAAACAAGAGTTTTTTTAGGGTTTGTTGTTGAATATATGCCATAGAACACAGCAATAACACTTTAACAAGGGTTTTTGGGGGTTTGTTGTTGAATATATGCTAAAGAGCATAGCAGTAACACTTTAACAAGGATTTTTTGTTGATGATATACCATAGAACACAGCAATAACACTTTAACAAGGATTTGTTGCTGAATATATGCAAGAGAGCACTGTAATAACACTTAAACAAGAGTTTTTTAGGGTTTGTTCTTGAATATATGCCAGAGAGCACAGCAATAACACTTTAACAAGGGTTTGTTGTTGAATATATGCCATAGAACACAGCAATAACACTTTAAGAAGAGTTTGTTGCTGAATATATGCAAAATAGCACTGTAATAACACTTAAACAAGAGTTTTTTAGGGTTTGTTGTTGAATATATGCCAGAGAGCACAGCAATAACACTTTAACAAGGGTTTGTTGTTGAATATATGCCATAGAACACAGCAATAACACTTTAAGAAGAGTTTGTTGCTGAATATATGCAAAATAGCACTGTAATAACACTTAAACAAGAGTTTTTTAGGGTTTGTTCTTGAATATATGCCAGAGAGCACAGCAATAACACTTTAACAAGGGTTTGTTGTTGAATATATGCCATAGAACACAGCAATAACACTTTAAGAAGAGTTTGTTGCTGAATATATGCAAAATAGCACTGTAATAACACTTAAACAAGAGTTTTTTAGGGTTTGTTGTTGAATATATGCCAGAGAGCACAGCAATAACACTTTAACAAGGGTTTGTTGTTGAATATATGCCATAGAACACAGCAATAACACTTTAAGAAGAGTTTGTTGCTGAATATATGCAAAATAGCACTGTAATAACACTTAAACAAGAGTTTTTTAGGGTTTGTTGTTGAATATATGCCAGAGAGCACAGCAATAACACTTTAACAAGGGTTTGTTGTTGAATATATGCCATAGAACACAGCAATAACACTTTAAGAAGAGTTTGTTGCTGAATATATGCAAAATAGCACTGTAATAACACTTAAACAAGAGTTTTTTAGGGTTTGTTGTTGAATATATGCCAGAGAGCACAGCAATAACACTTTAACAAGGGTTTGTTGTTGAATATATGCCATAGAACACAGCAATAACACTTTAAGAAGAGTTTGTTGCTGAATATATGCAAAATAGCACTGTAATAACACTTAAACAAGAGTTTTTTAGGGTTTGTTGTTGAATATATGCCAGAGAGCACAGCAATAACACTTTAACAAGGGTTTGTTGTTCCATATATGCCATAGAACACAGCAATAACACTTTAACAAGAGTTTGTTGCTGAATATATGCAAAATAGCACTGTAATAACACTTAAACAAGAGTTTTTTAGGGTTTGTTGTTGAATATATGCCAGAGAGCACAGCAATAACACTTTAACAAGGGTTTGTTGTTGAATATATGCCATAGAACACAGCAATAACACTTTAAGAAGAGTTTGTTGCTGAATATATGCAAAATAGCACTGTAATAACACTTAAACAAGAGTTTTTTAGGGTTTGTTGTTGAATATATGCCAGAGAGCACAGCAATAACACTTTAACAAGGGTTTGTTGTTGAATATATGCCATAGAACACAGCAATAACACTTTAAGAAGAGTTTGTTGCTGAATATATGCAAAATAGCACTGTAATAACACTTAAACAAGAGTTTTTTAGGGTTCGTTGTTGAATATATGCCATAGAACACAGCAATAACACTTTAACAAGGGTTTTTGCTGACTATATGCAAAATAACACTGCCCTAACACTTTAATAAGGGTTGTTTAGAAAGCGAAATAAAATTTTCATAGAAAATCCTTTAATTCCCAAGGCTGCATTACTCTCAACTTCAATAATATTAACCAGCACCGCGTGGCGCATACATCAAAACTTAAATAATTTCCACATAATTTAGAACTCTGTACATTTTCGACCGCACTAGCATAAATATTTATAGCATGGAACATATAGCCGGCGAATTATTCAACAATCGTTATTTCGGAAAAGAATTTTTAATGATAAACTGAGTGAAATTATTTAAAACAAAACCGCATGTAAATCGAACGTAGGTATTCCGTTTTGAATCTGTGAACGAGGTAACGCTAATGCACTGGGAACACTGGGAATATTCGGTTATTTTCCAGAAAGTTCTCTATTGTTTTTTGCGAATATTTGCTTTAAATTCGGTTTTTATTTTAGTGATTAAAAATGCATTATAGTATTAGCCAGAAGAATTTCTAAGTGTCGGCGACGTGGCCTGGTGAAAATCGAAATCATCTAAGCATAAATGAAGCCCACAACGTTAAATGGCAGTTAACAGTATATCGAATTACTTTCCTGACGGATTATTATGCACATAACTCCTTGAGTAATTTGAAAAATGCATTTACCGTTTCTTACAAAGGCAACCAAGTATTTTTTTGTTTAGTTGCTAGCTGATCAGGTTTATTTAAACTTGATGTGAATATATATGGCGGCTCGCTGTACCTAATGGCACTACTTCTTGCAACTTTGTTGCAAATGATGCAGACTATGTCCAAACCGCCTTGGTGTATGTGCACCTATTACACCGAAGTAAGTAAAAAGCAATTAATCGAATATTCAAAATTCACGTCCTTTTATTAAATTTACATGCACCTAGATTTTATGCCCTACCCCGTACAATTAATGTATCAGCGTAAAACTGATCTGCTCTGCTCTAAACTCCTATTTTCTATCAATAAAAGAAATATGAAAGTTGGTTCAATATTAACGAGTGATGCGTTTTCGCAACACTAAATCTAATGATTTTTTTTCGGTTTTTCTACTATTTTTGTTTTCATTTTTTTTATTTAGTTAAAAAAAACACAGATGTATATTTAATAAAAGCCTAAAATATTTCACATTTCACTAAAAAAAAATTGAGGTGACTTTTTGGGAAAAAATATATCCTCTTGGTGAGTTTAAAAATTTTTTAAAAATATTTACATTTTTATTTTAAGGAAAGAAAATCGATAATCTCTTAGTATGGGTTTAGTTCTTTACGATAAACATGTTGCACAATAGATTTTTGAAATTAGGTTAAATAAAAAAAACACTATAAAATATACCGTTGCGAGAACGCATCACTGGGATAATACATAGACGAAAATTGGTCAATTTCATGTTAGAGTCTGTCAGAACCCGAATGAAGATTAGAAGGCAATTTCTTTATAACTGCAGTTTAGCTTGATAATTTGTAGTAAAGATTGTTTCACGAAAAATGGATACGACTTAATGATTTCCTGGGTAGGTCCCATTGTGTCGACAAGAGCTTGGCAATAAACAAGTGAAGTATGAAGGGACGGACTAAGGAAAACAAGTAATGGATATGATTATATTAATGTAATCAAATGAAATAACATTTTTTTTTAAATATTACTAGTCATATTTATTTACATTTATAATGTCATTCTATAGATAGTTCTGTTTCGCTATCGCTATCCTCATCAAAATTAATTATAATTGGATTAATTATACGATCCAGACTAATATACGAATTTTCTACAGTTGTTACGTGACGGACTGAATTTTTCCAACTACCTGGGGGAATATCATTAAAGTATTAATTAATAATAATAAATAAATAAATATAATAAATTAATAATTTCGTATTAATTCTACAACACTAGAACTTAAAGTCGGAGAAATACTTTCAGACCTAACCAGTGATTTTAACTGGTGCCACATATGATAGGATCTTTCATATAAAGAAACTTCATTGGAGCATCCCTTGTTAAGATACAGCCCCTTAAAGGGGGTATACATAAAATGTGTTGAACAATTTTTTTCACAAGCACTAAAAAAGTTACAATATTGAAATTAACCTGACATTTTCTACTACCAAAAAGACACTTAGCCAGTAATTTATTTGGTTTACCCCATGGTTGTAAGGGTGGAAAACGCAACCCCTAAAATTTATTTCCAATGTAAGTTTTTGTCTTATTATTTGTTTACCATCTAAAAATTTATTTCCGATAGCCTGTTTCATTCTAAACAAAAAATGTCTCTTGAATTTTTTGCCCAAAATAAACCAGTTCGCAGCAAAAAATTATTTTACGAACAAGATACATATCGCCATAAAACTCGCGAATACGTTGCTCAATGCGCCGACGTCTAGACGCATGCGTAATGTCTGAATATTGAACATTTACTATGATTTCTAGATGTTGTATGTTTTGTTATTAATAAATTAGTTTTGTTTATTTATAAATTTTATGTACCCCCTCTAAGGGGCTGTATCTTAAATGTTTTACACTTATTTAGTTACACCCTGTATTTAATTATAATTATTACAATCCGGTCCTTTCCACATAATAATAACAAACGGTCATAAATAATGGGATGGCCCCAGGTACTTTTACTGCAGTCATTAAGTTATATCCATTTTTCGTGAAACAATATTTGCTCACTCGGCCACCTCAGTGGAACATGACAATGTCTCAACTGGATTTAAAGTCCTTTGTAGCATTGCGTCTTATAATAACCGAAAGAACTGCATTAGTTAGAAATCTTGCACCAGTTATCGACGAAATAAGCTATAGGTCATGTTGCTTTTTTTTATAAATAAACACTTCACAAAAAAAAAACGTCAAAAAATTGTTTTCATTTATTGTCCCAGCGATGCGTTTTCGCAACAGGCATATTTTTGAAAAATAAGAGAACATATTTTTTTGGCGTACATTATTATTTCTGGAGGTAAACTAATAACCAGTATGGCAACAAAAATTTAATTTCTCTGTTTTTATTTGTCCTTGGGAACAAATGGGTTAATTAGGTCGTGAATTTTTGAATATTCGATAATTAATCGACGTATTGTATATTCAATCATATAATACCCTACTATCTATAGCTCAACTACCAAGTTGAACGAAAAAAATATGACAGGACAAGTTTCTAAATTCCTTAGAAAAACTTATCAACTGATTTATTCGCATTTTGTCACTGACTGACGTCTTTGAATATCGAAGGTTAGAAGCCGTATTAGAGTCGGCAATTTTTGTCACTTTGTATTCATGCGCACTAAACCGTTCTCTGCGGGCGCAATGCGAGAATGGAATCCGTATTACAGTCGGCAATTCTAGTCTTCTGGCAATTAAAATTGCACGGATTCATGCGCAGTACACCGTTCCCGATCAGCTGTCTCTCATTGCCGGAAATGGGGCAGGCGCCATTTTAACTGATGCTATTGCCGGTGCAAGTCTGGGTAGAGATGGATGATTCTGTTATTTTTAACTGTTTATTTACATGGGCAAGTAGAAACACTATATATATTTTTATTCAGGTACAACTAGAAAATTTTGCTTCTTGTAAATAAATTTATTTATTATTATATTATTATTAATTATAATTGCCATTGCACGCGCAAGAGAAGAATTTCTGTGCATGGTTGTCTAGCTTCCTTAAGGACCGCTCTCTGCAAGTGGCGATTGACCGATTTCTCTCAGACACCTTCACCATCAATGCCGGTGTTCCTCAAGGGTCCATATTGTCTCCCACTCTCTTCTTACTCTACATTAACGACCTTCTAGTGAAAACGAAAAATCCGATATTTAGTTTTGCTGATGATGATAGCACACTTATCTCATCTTTCTCATTGAATGCACAAACATCGGCTGCCGACGCACATCTTCGCAGACAGCATGAAGTATCATGCCTCAACAAAGACCTGGAAGAAATTTTGGCTTGGGATGACAGTAACCAAGGCAGCAGTTTTCAGCAGTTGTACACACCTCAACAACTTTTGACACTATACAGAGCCCAGATTCGACCATCACTAGAGTACTGCTCTCATGTCTGGAGCTCTGCACCCAAACATACTCTTCGGCTACTAGATTCCATCGAAAGGAGGGCCATTCGTCTGATTGGAGACCACGACCTCGACAGCCTAGAACATCTGAGACAGGTTGGGGATTTGACTATCTTTTACAGATATTTTCATGGAAAGTGCTCGGCTGACCTTGTCCTCTTAATTCCGCCCAGAGCGGCGAATATATATGTGTTTAAGCCTAGTACTCCTCGAACTATTTAAGAATACTTTCATCTGGAGGACTTCATCCTTATGGAACGACCTTCCCGAGGTCGTTTTTCCCAACGAGTATAACCTCCAACGATTCAAAACCAACGTGAATCGCTTTTTGTGCACGCGCACCACTCCCAGAGTGCTCTAAAGGATTTTTCCTATATTGCTTGTGTTTGATCATAAAAAAAGTCACATCTATCCGGCTTTCTTACAGTTCGAAATTCAAAGCTGAATATTTGATTTAATTTCTTACAATCAAATAATAAAAATGTTCTGTAAAGTTTTTAAAAAAAACTGTAAAAACATCAAGCCCTATAGTAAGCTTCCTTACTGTACTTATAACTTGTTTGTCGATATTTTAAAAGTACGGCAAATCTGCAAGATTGGTTCGTGTTTTCTATCGCGCACGGGTTCCATATGATGCCAATTCATTAAACAAAAACATCATGAATTTAACTACCGAATCCGAAAACTTGTCCGCTAAATATTTTACTCTCACTTGGGATTCATTCTTATCTAATCAGCCGGTTCAAATAGCTGGGTTATCAGCCAATCGTAAGCCTCCAATGTTGCCAGGCAAGACATATTTATATATATTTACATACATTACAATAAAGATAAATGGGATAAAAACGTTTTTTTGTGCTCATTATTGGTTTTTAATCTTAACGATTTTTGATACACTGTCGGCCAGCGGCGTAACACACGCACTGCATACGGAACTGCATTTAATTAGTAATTCTTCTTTGTGTAATACGTACCTAAACTAGCTCAGTGTAAAGTATTATTTTTTCTCTGTGTATTTAAGTGACAATCGCCGAGTTCACTTCATGAATTTTAATATACCTGATTGTAACCAGACCCGTTTAGTATGTCGCCATCTTTAATTTATCACGATGAGGATTTTTATATACGCGTTTATAAATTGGTTTAAGGCTTGTTATTCGGTCTAAACGTAGTCGATTGCATTTTAAATCCCAGCATTAAGAAAATGCACTATTTTTTATTTCTGGTAAGTTTACAATGACTATACAGGGTGGAACGTAAATTGTAAGATATTTATTTTAGCCCACAAACCCCAAAACGAAGTTTGACCCCCCCCCGACCGAGGTTCTGGATCCGCCCTTGAATAGCACATCTATCAATGTTCATGAACTTGCACAAATCATTGTTATCAAATTACAAACTTCACACAACATCAATATTCTCTTTCAGACTCAAAACGCGACATTCTTCTGCCACTGTTTACGATTTTAACCTTACAACCCACAAATAAACGGCGGACTGCTGTCGGGGAATCACACATACTTTCATTCGACGAATGCCTTTCGCGCTGCCACGCATACGCGATTGGTTGCCGGTCTGTTTTCAGACAGTTTTTGCACTGTACTTATTCGTCTCCCAATTACTTTAAAAAAAAATAAAAAATGTTGTGTCCGTTTAATGGAGGGTTTTCGCACTCTTTGTATGAAAACAGCCTGTCCGCGGCCGCCCAAAGGAGAGTCCTCCCTAGAGAGGTTGATTTTCATGGAATTTCATATACCTAGTTCCGGACTATGAAAAAATGTCCGCTTAATAGAGATGTCCGCTTATTAGAGGTGTCCGTTATGAGAGGTTTTACTGTATATTCATTTTAACCTGAATTAAAATTATACAGCATCGTACTCCAGATTAGTTTGAAGACAGATCTTTCTTAATATCGTAAAAACGGTTTTTAGAGTTGTAGAGTTTTTACTCTCATTATGCTGTTTAAAAAGCCTTAATAAAAGTTTTCTTTGAAATTAATACGGAACGACTACTGTAATCTTGATTCAAAAAAATATTTTGACCTTCAAGAATCTTATAGGGATACTATTTTAATAATTTGCTTGGCTGTCATGTATGTGGACCACGTTTCGTGTCCTGGCATCATCAAGATTCGTTGAATTGCTGAAGAACACCTTACTAGTATTCAAGGTGTAATTTTTCATGTCGCTAACATTACAAGAATCAATTTTTTGAGTGACAATTTCGAATTCTCCAGTCTAAGAAGCCATTTAAAAACCTGAATAACTAGGTTTTAATTGTATGATATCTAAATATGTATGAGATTATTATTGGTTATCCCATCATTAAGGATGTCGCAAAAAATATATTCAACTTTTAAGAAATTCAGAACGTTGACTATACAGGGTGTTTAAAAAAAACGTGCGGCAGCCTAGCCGTTTACATGTGATCAGGTAGGGTATATAGCAGGCACGTAACTACGGGTGGGCACAGATTTAGCTAAAAAATTGTAGTAGCCACCAAAAAAAATCCAGAAATTTATTTATTTGTGAATAATGAATTTTTACCACATGTCTCGATACCAAACAAAAAAACTGCAAAAAATAACCCAAATATGTATTTATTGTTCGGATTTATTCTTGTGCTTTTTTAAAACAAAAAGTATTACCAACAGTTATTTTTCTTCACATCTTTCTCAATCTACGAGCATAAAATAAGTAGATATTTAAAATAGCTTGTAAATTCTTCCACTTTAAATTATCAGGTGCCCACTGTGTGCCCTTCAAAAAAATTTAGGCTTAGTTCCGCGACTGGCAAAATAAGAAAATAGGTGATTATTTTTTTAAATTCATGTTTATAGTCACCTAAAAGTTCCTGTTTAAATTTAAGAATGTTTACTTTTGGTTACCAAAAAATTTGTCGATACCTATGTTTTATTAACTATTTTGCTCGTTTTCTTATTTTCCATTAACATTTTCTATAATGTATGTTATTTTTAAGAAGTCTACTTGAGTTTAATATAAAAAGTTCCTGTTTAGATTTAAAAATGTTTACTATAAGATTACCAACGAATTTTTCTATATATTTTGTTAACAATTTTGTTTGTTTTGTTATTTTTATTTACAATTTCTATTATATGTTATTTTTGAGAAGTTTTCTCGAGTTTATAGTAAATAAAAATTAAAAAATTATATCCTTTAATTTTTTAATATTTACAATCGGAGACCTAAACTACGCCGCTGGCTAGCCAGTTAAAACAAAACTTTACAAAATCCATGTCGCGATGACTCCGCTAAGGGATTTGGCATACCTTTTTATATGCACCTTCTCGTTTATGTGCCTTTAAGAAAGACGTATGTCGTGTACCTGCTCAGCGTCAAACTCGAACGTCGCCAATCGGATGGCGCGGCGCGTAGACCGAAGGTCGTGTATCAAGTGACAGGCGATATTTTTCGGTTTTTCGCCTGAATTTATAACCAGAGTATTTCCTATCGAGCGAAAAACTGTTCGAATATACGAGCAGTATTTTAACTCGATCACACTACAGCGGTACAATTCCGCCGGCGTCAAGCGAAGCTCGGGTATCGAGTGAAAGATAATAAGTGACGAGCGACGGTTTTCGCCTGAATAGATAACTCGACTGGTTTTTTTAATAATCGAGCGATGTCGGTTATTTCAATAATCGAGTGATCAAGCGGTTTCTCGCTCGAGCGATCACAACACTATAAAATAGCACATATTTTAGCAATAAAGATGTGGGAACAGGTTTACCAGGGGAGTGTGTACCAGAGGTACGACACTGACTTTTTCACATTTTGACCGGGCCACCTTACTCGTTTACAAGATAAATGCAATTTTATTAGGTAGCGTATGTGGACAGCGTACCACGATTTTAGCGCACTAGGAATTTATTTCTATGAAAATATATCTACTTAAATAAAATTACGGTAAAATATGCTGTTTTAGGTACTTTCTCTAACCCAAATCTCACTAACATTACCAAAGAAAATTTTGGATAAGGAATCATCACACGAGCGAGGGCACATGGTTTTTTGGAACATCCTGTATACATTCAACAATGATTGCAGCTACGTTAACAAACTTTTCGACCGCCGAATGGGATTCTCAATACTTCAATAAAGCAATTATTTGCAAAATTGCACGCGGTTTTTGATTCCCAGCAACTCCCATGTAAGTTCTTTTGTCTATTTCAGCTTCGAGCTATTCGCGAGGGGCAGCTTAAACCCTCCCACCTGTTGCCCGGGTTGCCCCCTTAGGCAAGGTCCGCCCCTAGGCGAACTTCATCAAGGTTTGGCTAGTGTCGCATTTAAAAGTTTCGAACGCGTTTGTTTTCATAAAATTTCTTGGGGCAATTGTGTAGTTCTTTGGTAAGAGAGATATTTTTTATTGTTATTAAGGCCGTTTTACATCTTACAGATAACCTGCAATATTTCTTGCAGTTTAGTTTTACATTTCGCAATGCTGTTTCAATTGCAGGTTATTACCAACATTGAAAAAAATCCGATCGAAGCGAATGGAAATAAAATTTTAACCTTAATTTTACTTTTTGTCCAGAGCATCAGCTGTCAAAACCGATAGTAGCTGTCAAGCATGCCGGGACTTTTATTGGGTCTCGGCCATAGGTAAATACCTATAAGGGTGTTGGCAAGACTGAAATTACTAAGTTTTGGCTGGGTCGGAACAGCGCATGCCTCTGGGTAAGATCGCTTGCTTCTTGCAAGTAATCTTGCAAGTAGGGAATCCAATCCCGCAAATTTCGCGGGATTAAACGTGCGGGATTCGCAGGATTTGCGGGACTCGATGTGGGTACTGTATGTTAATAAAAAGTTGTTTTATGCAATTAGAAACAGAGTAGAGTAGCAGGAAAATATTTATTGCATATAGGTACAATACAATAGTACGACTAGTTTAACGGTTACATGTTACATTGACTTTGGAAGTATTTTCGGAGAAAAGATAACAAGTTTAATGTTTCATCTTTTAGATTTGATCTTATTTTATTGCACATGTATCCTGCGGCTGAAAACACAGTTTGTGGCCCTCTGATTCGAACAGTTGGCGCATATCGGTCGATGTGATAAACTTTCCAAAGGGTATACCATCTTTAGCTACCATTTGAGACACTCTTTCCTCCCCATCGAAACTTTTTTCTCAGATGAAAAAAAAATCTGCAATTTTCATTTTCTTAGGTAGCACAGAAGAACCACTAACATCTGAGCGCTTAGCAATAGAACTAAACGAACTACTCGAACTGCTGGTACTAGCTTCCATTTCCTGTGTTATTTTATCAATATCAGCACTACCGTTGCTGCTCTGGACTTTTAAATTAATATTATATGCTTTGTTTATAAGTGGGTGTGAAGACCTTTTTTTGGAACGAGCAGAGATATTGATAATGCTAGAGCATAACTTACATTTAGCTTTAAAACCATCTTCAGACTTTAAAACATAATTCCAAACTAAACTTGAACCTTTATTGTCTTTGTAAACTACACTGACCCTCATTTTTGTGATTGCTGTTTAAATTCCATGTATTATATTCAACCACTTGATAAATGTCACTAGATACTAGTAGTACGTACGCAAGAAAACTGTTCTGTTTAACGTATTTTCAATAGCCCAGCATGGCGGGGCAGCATCCCCGACGCGTCGACCAAAAATACCGCAGTTCATTGTTTGCTATCCCGCAAATCCCGCGGATCCGCGGGACCGATGGGCTCAATCCCGCAGGTTTGCGGGATTAAAGTTTGGGTGCGGGATTGGATTCCCGACTTGCAAGTAATCTTGTAGCCTGGAAAACAGCCTTTAGCCTTCCAGACTAACATGAGAAACTTAGAAGAATTTATGCTAGGTTAGGGTCACACGTAGTATTGTTCCTAAAAGCTTGTTTTCCTGAATTCCAACGGTAAACTGAGAAACTCACGGTGGGAATTATTCAGTGCGACTTCTAAATTTTCGTCCGCCATATATTTCCACTTAATAAAACGTATGACATCCACTTGCACTAATTGAAAAACGCGTTGCTGCCAAAAATCTAGCATGGTCGCGTGACTTCTGGTGAACTCTATACATCGTATTTTTACTTGGCTTCGGCACGCAAGAATACTCGCCGCATTTTATTATTAGCGATGCGTTCTGGATACTTGAAAATATAAATAAAAACTTTACCGAAACTAACAACCTCGATTCTGGTATATTAGAGGTAGTTTAAAGGAAATATTACTAATATAAGCGGTAATTTTTTAAAGTTTTTCCAGTACCTAGAAGAAGAAATTAACGGATTAACTAACTCTATTATCTCTCTATATCAAGAGTAATAAGAAGCCTATAATCGAACTGTACTTCGAAATAGCGTGTAATAAGCTTACCACTCGAGTTGTGTATGGGGAATCCAATCCCGCACACAAACTTTAATCCCGCAAACCTGCGGGATTGAGCGGATTTGCGGGATAGCAAACAATGCGGCGGGGATTCCCTGCCATGCTGCGTATTGAAAATACGTTAAACAGAACTGCATGGAATACATGGAATTTAAACAGCAATCACAAAAATGAGTGTAAGTGTAGTTTACAAAGACAATAAAGGTTCAAGTTTGGTTTGGAATTATTTTTTAAAGTCTGAAGATGGTCTTACAGCTAAATGTAAGTTATGCCCTAGCATTATCAAAATCTCTGCTCGTTCCACCAAAGGTCTTCACACCCACTTACAAACAAAGTATAATATTAATTTGAAAGTACAGAGCAGCAGCGGTAGTGTTGATATTGATAAAATAACACAGGAAATGAAAGCTAGTACCAGCAGCTCGAGCAGTTCGTTTAGTTCTATTGCTAAGCGCTCAGATGTTGGTGGTTCTTCTGTGCTACCTAAGAAATTGAAAATTACAGATTTTTTTTAATCTGAGAAAAAAAATCGATGGAGGAAAGAGTGTCTCGAATGGTAGCTAAAGATGGTATACCCTTTGGAGAGTAAATTATCTCAAATCTATTCCGCCGACAAGTGTCGAAGCTGAACGTGCGTTTTCAGCCGCAGGATACATGTGCACTAAAATAAGATCAAATCTAAAAGTTGAAACATTAAACGTGTTATCTTTTCTCCGAAAACACTTTCAAAATCAATGTAACATGTAACCGTTAAACTAGTCGTACTATTGTATTGTACCTATATGCAATAAATATTTTCCTGCTGCTCTACTCTGTTTCTAATTGCATGAAACAACTTTTTATTAACATACAGCACCCACATCGAGTTCCGCAAATCCAGCGAATCCCACACGTTTAATCCCGCAAATGTCAATCCGGCAAAATCACCGCGGGATCCAGCATTTGCGGGATTGAATTCCCTAGTTGTGTTTCTACAACTTCATATTTATTTTTATGTTAAATTATCGAAATGCCAATAAAACATTTTCCTACCCCATTCCAGTCGAACAAACTCAGTCGCAAGATGTTGAAAATAACAAAAAAATAATTGAATTTGACCGACTGTAACTCGTTTTTGACTTGTTGTTATGTGACTTGCTATCTTTATTTTAACGGCAATATGACTCCAGCTTTCTTCTCCTATATTTTTTTTTTTGACAAAATTATCACTTCGAAATTTCGAAATCAAAAATTTGGCAATAATTGCCGAGAAGCTGAAACATCCGGGTTTGAATTTTAATTTAGACTGGAATCCTTTAAGAGCATTTATACACGTCTTGAAATGTCATGTGGGTATTTCCCAAAAATCAAATAACATAAATTCCTGTTAAGAGTTGCGTCTAATCACAGGTTGTCAAGCAGGCACTTTTTTATACGAACCTTGAGCCAGATATACTTAATTTTTTTCTAATCTCAAACTGGATTCGTAAAGTTAAAGGATTGGAAAACGGTATGAAAAAAATTTCAATTATGAACAATTTTCAAATTTTTGCCACAGATCGTCCTGAAACTTGTTGATACCCCAATCGACATGTCAGACAATCTAAATATCAATAAATTAACTAAAAAACTTTATTATTAACGGCTAAAATTTCACGAAAAGAAACATTGATCAGCTGATGACTCTCGTCTCTTTCCAATCTGTCAAAAACCGGCATATTTTTTTATTAAATTGATGCAACATAGATGGCTCTGAGTGCTAATTTAGGATTGTTTGGGAGCCTCATCTTAATGTAACTGGAGTCGCTGGAAAAAACATCCAAACCCCTTATATCGTGTAGATCATACAGTAGTTTGTGGACCATTAACGGAAAGGTTCATTGTTAATTACATCTGACATGTGACAGTAAGGTACGCGTAATCATGAAACTAAATAAAAAATGAGCAAACAAAACAATATGGGAACTACACGCAAGTGGTCGTTACATGGGTTATTACGTAACATAAGTTGCTATCGATATGTGAAACCCCATTATAGTGGGATGTTTTATGCCTAATTCCATTAAAATTGTATTTATTAGATGAGGTCAATGTGTTTTAAGCGTATGAGAGCTCTTAATAAGATGGCCTGTCTATTTTAAAACTGATGTTGAGAATTTCATTTGGGAATATCTCAAGCTAGACTAGTAGACAGTCAGCACTAATTCAATAATTTTAAGTGGAAATAATCAACGTACAACACCTATTTTAGAAGAAAGGTATGTCTGAAACTATGTCCTGAAAATATCTTAAATGCACATGTACACTAAATTCAAGAACAGATATTTACAGGGTGTTCCTTAATGACGTGCTAACATTTCAGGGTGTGATTCTTTAGGTCATTTTATAAAGAAAAGGTCATATGAACATATGTCCGCAACGGCTTAAATTTTTTGCTACAGGGTGTTGAATTGTTATTTTTTAATATCTCCGAAAGTACTTTAGATATTATTTTCAATTTCGGTATGTGTTAATAGGATATATAACCACACATTTTAGTTAGAAAAGTTATTCAATTGTTCCACCAGTGGCGTCCCTGCACCTCCTGTTCGGAAATCTGGGCTCCCAAAGAGCTCCAATGGAATTCCATTTTATACACATAATTATTGAACCACCAGGTATATTTCAATTTTTTTTTAATATGATGTATACCAGGTAAGACCCTTCAAATTACTATCCAAGAAACTGTTGTGAATTACTCACATCTGCAGGGACGGACTAGCTGTAACACTCATGGGCCCATTTTTTTTACGCCCTGTATGATGAGAACTTTGGGCAACTGTTTTTACATACCTTTAAGTATTAACTAAAAATTAAGTACTCTTCATTCATGTCGCTAATCCTAACCGTTATCGAGAAAACGTCATTTTATTTACAGTGAGATCCATGTGTTAAAAACATGATCCCATTGGAGCTCTTTGGGAGCCCATATCTCCGAAGAGTACCCTTTTCACTTGTTTTTTGTTTCATATCCGGGAAATTTCCCACATTTTTCCCGGACACCCTGTATACAAGTAATTACTTATTTAGTTTCGGCAATATATTATGAAAGTACTGTGGTAGGCCGCTGGGGAAAAAACTGAACCCTCTCAATACCCAATTCGGAATGGTAAATGTTATTTGGTAAAACGCTACTGGATTATTGAGTGATTTCGAAAGTATTTTCGCGTTTTAAGATCATTGGTTATTTACAAAACTTAGCGGCGGTCTACGTTTTGATTGCGGTCAATTGTTAATACCTAGCTAATCGAGGAATGGTGTCGGTGCGGTTTCATATGGGAATTTCGTACATTTTTATTTATAGTTTTCTTTAAAATAAGGCGTATATTTAATTAATTTTATACCTATAATTTAAGTTATTATATTTTTTCTGATTTTTTACCATTATACACGGCAAGTAATGGGCGAATGGTAGAATTTGTTTCAAATAAACTGACCATGGCCTACTGTTATACATAAGTAACGTAAATTATCAAAAATATCGCATATTTAGGTTATTTTTGATTATAATATGAATAACTATACATCTTTGTAAAGGCCAAAGTATGCTTTATTAATTAAAAAAATAATATACAGGGTGTTCTTTAATGACGTGCTAATATTTCAGGGTGTGATTCCTTAGGTCATTTTATAAAGAAAAGTTCATATGAACATATGTCCGCAACGGCTTAAACTTTTTGCTACAGGGTGTTGAATTTTTATTTTTTAAGTGGTTATTTTTTAATATCTCAGAATGTACTACATTATTTTCAATTTCTGTATGTGTTAATAGGATATAGAACCACACATTTTGGTTAGAAAAGATATTCAATTGTTCCACCAGTGGCGTCCCTGCAAACATGTCCTCTGATATTTGAAAATAAAAGATGGTACGCCACTGACATTTTTCCATGTGGATATTTTTCTGATTAGCCTGGTCAATTCTACATGAAAACGGTCTCTTGAGTTTTTCTCGTCAGGCGCACCGTTCTTGATTAATACCATTAAATTCATATTGAAACTCATTATTATTAACATTGATAAAATAATGAGTTTCAATATAAATTTAGTAGTTTTAAGCAAGAGCGGTGCGTCTGACGAGAAAAACTCAAGAGACGGTTTCCATGTAGAATTGACCAGGCTAATCAGAAAAAATATCCACATGGAAAAATGTCAGTAACGTACCATCTTTTTTGTATAATACATCAAAGGATATGTTTGCAGGGACGCCACTGGTGGAACAATTGAATAACTTGTCTAACTAAAATTTGTGGTTCTATATCCTATTAACACATATCAAAATTGAACAAAATATCTAAAGTAGTTTCGGATATATTAAATAATAACCATTTAAATAATAAATAGTCAACACCCTGTAGCAAAAAATTTAAGCCGTTGCGGACATATGTTCATATGAACTTTTCTTTATAAATTTACCTAAGGAATCACACCCTGAAATATTAGCACGTCATTAAGGAACACCCTGTATAGGGCCATTTAAACAATTTTACTTTTGTTAATATCTCAAAAAATGAACTTATTAGAGAAAAACCGACTACCGCACTGAATTTTGCGTTAACATCTCTAACAAGATCAATTTTTACCTTCGTGATAAGTTAACGCGTAATAGAAATATGAGGGGTGTATAAAAAATGAGGATTTCCAAAATCACCCTGTAGCTTAAAAAAAGAGCCATGACAAATCTGACAGCGGAATCTTTCGTACCCCTAGAAAGTATCGAAAATGGGAGACCCTGTACAAGAAAGTCTTCCGAGTCTGGATTAAGAAACACCCTAAACGCGAACAAATACGTTGGAATTCAAGGGACACCTGCATCGACGACCTAACCCCTAAGACCTATATACAGTTGTTAACTGAAAACAGACGTGAATGGTGTGGCAGCGCGTAGGGTAGGGTAGTACAACCTACATAAAGAAGTGAGTGAGAAAAAGGAAAGGAAAAAATAAATTCTTAAAATCGGATTAACATTTCTAAAATATAACTAATATCGTTGAAATTACTACCAAACGGCTACAAGTTAGAAACTCAATGCGAAACTAATTAACAGAATATGGTATTGAAAGGTTTGCTCCCTAACTATAGCCATTCTAGCCAAACTTTAACCACAATGATTGGCTAACCAAAAAGTGACACGTGTCGCCTTCGGTAGTTACTATAGCTCGTATAAATGTGGTTCTGGCTACATATTCGCGACAGGTGATTTAATATGATACGAAATGTTCCGGCGCGCGGCGGCAAATTCCCAAACACAAAACCCAAAGTCCTTGCCGTATACATAGAAGAAAATCGCTAATATTTAGAAACTTTTATAATAACAGTAATCAAAAGGAAATTGTTTTTAGTTTCTAAATTTGTCCCCAGAGGGCGAAATACGATACAGGGTGTTCCTTAATGACGTGCTAATATTTCAGGGTGTGATTCCTTAGGTCATTTTATAAAGAAACGTTCATATGAACATACGTCCGCAACGGCTTAAATTTTTTGCTACAGGGTGTTGAATTGTTATTTTTCAAATTAATAGGATATAGAACCACAAATTTTAGTTAGAAAAGTCAATCAATTGTTCCGCCAGTGGCGTTCCTGCAACCTGTCCTCTGATATTTTTACAAAAACGATGGTACGCCACTGACATTTTTCCATGGGGATATTTTTTCTGATTAGCCTGTTCAATTCTACATGAAAACGGGCGGAAGCATGCCTTTTAAGTGAAGGTGGCCAAAACAAAATGTATCATTAATTATTTTGTCAATGTTAATAATAATGAGTATTAATATGAATTTTGTGGTTTGTTTTAATGTATGTCCGACGAGAAAAACTCAAGGAACCGTTTTCATGTAGAATTGACCAGGCTAGTCAGAAAAAATAGCCACATGGAAAAATGTCAGTGGCGTACCATCTTTCTTGTAAGAAATATCAGAGGACATGTGTGCAGGGACGCCACTGGTGGAACAATTGAATAACTTTTCTAACTAAAATTCGTGGTTCTATATCCTATTAACACATACCAAAATTGAAAAAAAATATCTAAAGTACTATCGGAGATATTAAAAAATAATCATTTAAAAAATAAATGTTCAACACCCTGTAGCAAAAAATTTAAGCCGTTCCGGACGTATGTTCATATGAACTTTTCTTTATAAAATATCCTGGATATCCTGGAATCACACCCTGAATTATTAGCACGTCATTAAGGAACACCCTGTATAATGACCGTATGAAACAAATGGGGTTATGGGGATACCTGGAACCAGGCCATTATTCATAGCCGGGTATCGGTTGCATAGCTTTCCGTTTTTTCAATATTGTTAAAAGTCGAAAGCAACAGAAACATTAAATTTCAAATTATTTATTTCATGAAAATCCCCACTTGGTGCGCCACTGTGCACACGAGCTGTGCACTTGATACGCTGGTTACGTGTTCAATGCACCGGCTTCTATGTGCGTTTGAAACAATCGACCTAATTTCAGTGGAGATTGACCTAATTTTGTCCATTTCACCAGTTGAGGATATAAAGCTCTCCTTTAAGAGGACAAATAATATAAAAATCTCCGCGTGAGATTAATTTTCTTGAATAAAAAAATGTGCAAAAAAGTTGTTTTTGTTGCACTTAGAAGTCAAAAGGGCTAAGCTTCAACAATATTATGAAAAACTGTCTATTCATTTGATTTTGGTCTAGTATTTAAGATGAGGATCCCAAACAATCCCAAATTAGCAATCGGTGCCATCTATGTTGCATCAATTTAATTAAAAAAATAGGCCGCTTTTTGGCAGGTTAGAAAGAGACGAGAGTCATCAGCTGATGAATATTTCTTTTCGTGAAGTTTTAACCGTTAATAATAAAGTTTTTTAGTTAATTTATTGATATTTCGATTGTCTGACATGTCGATTGGGGTATCAACCAGTTTCAGGAAGATCTGTGACAAAAATTTGAAAATTGTTCATATTTGAAATTGTTATTATTATTCTTATAACATTATATTTTTTAACGCAATTTTTTCATGCCGTCTTCCAATCCTTTAACTTTACGAATCCAGTTTTACACTAGAAAAAAACCAAGTATATTTGGCTAAACGTTCGCATAAAAAGTGCCTGCTTGGCAACCTGTGATTAAACGCAGCTCTTAAGTGCCTTAGGTACTCAAATATGCATTAAAAAAAACTCGTATAGTTTTTGCAGAACTATATCGTTGATCTTTTGACTGCAATAAAACCTCATGATCCATTCGACCATAAAATAAATAAGGAAATCCCAAATTTTAAATCCTTTTCGAGCAGAGCCGGACCAGGTATACAAATTCAATTTATACCTATGCCTGATGCATAAGTATATAAATACAAAGTGATTTTTAATAATTTTAATCTTTAGTGGTTTTCAGGCGAGTCATTTTTAGTTAGGCTTATTAGTGGTAGAATGTGGCGTCCTTGGAATTGTGCTGATAGGGGGGCATCTTCAAGTGTCGGGAATGGAGACTTAAATATTTAACAGCTGTTAAACAATTTAGAGAAGAAAATCGTCCAATTATTTACCTTGACGAAACATGGTTCGATACCTATGACACTCCAAGAAAAGGTTGGGATGATTCTTCCAAAAAATGTCAAACCAAGGCACCATCAAATAAAGGCTAAAGAATCACAATATTACATGCTGGTTCAGAGAACGGGTTTGTTCCAAATCGTCTGTTGCTTTCAGCTAAAAACATAGCAGATTCTTCTTTAGATTACCATCAAGATACCGACGCACAATTTTTTGAAGATTGGTTTAAACATAAACTCCTTAAAAATATACCTGAAAATAGCGTCATTGTAATGGACAATGCTAGTTATCATAGTCGGCAAGCAAAAATCATTCCCAATTCTAATAATACAAAAGCAGAAATTCAAAATTTTATGATTGAAAATGATTTATATTTTGAAGAAACTTACAAAAAACGAGAACTGCTAGAAGTATTAAAAACTTTTAAAATAAATAAGGAATACCAGTGTGACAAACTTGCAGCAGAAAATGGACATACAGTGTTGCGTCTTCCTCCGTACTATTGTATATTCAATCCTATTGAGCTAATATGGCACCAATTAAAATCCAATATTAGGAGAAATAATATTTCTCCTACATTAAATGCATCTGTAGTAGAATTAATTAAAAACCAAGTAAGAAAAATTTCTGCAGACAGCTGGAAAAACTGTGTACAGCATGTACTTAAGGTGGAAAATTCTTACAATTGTGTGATTACAAATGTTCAACCCTTAATTATAAGTTTAGGCTTAGATGAAGATAGTGATAGTGATTTAATTTTGAATAAATTATTATCAATAGTTTCTTAGAATTTAATTAATTTTTATTGTACTTGTTATCCTAATAGTTATAATTTTAAATTATACTATTTTCAATTATCATTAATTGTTATCATTAATTTACATTTATTATAGGCACCTAAAACTAAAAATACCTCTCTGTTTATTTTAAATTATAAAAATAAATCATGTGGTGTTGTATACATTTTCAAGTCGGCCCTGATCCCATTTATTGAGCTTTGAAGAGGTTCAGGCGTATACAATAGGGTTTAATCAGCTAGTTTATTTATGGCAGTAAGAATCAACGGTATAATTCTGCAACAACTATACTTGATAGTTTATTTTTTACTCTGGTTAGATGGAAAAAATAAAACCCTAAATAGTTTCACACCACAAAGTTCGATTTTCGTCCATTTCTATCGACATAATGCGGAACACTCGCTCTATACATAAATAGTAACATACAATTTGTTGAATTTCCTCGTTTTTAATTAGTTACTATTAATGAATAGTAATTATATAATTAAAAATTATTTATAATATCTACGCTAAGGAGTAATCGTAGAGGCTGACAGGAAATCAAAAATGGGAGATTTGCCGGCTCTTCTTACGAAACGCATCGAAATTATTGTGAATTATTTTTTAAAAAATTTCCGTATGCTGTAAATAATATACGTATGTGTCTTGTTTTAACCTATCACAGGTAAGGGCCTGTCGCATAACCTTGAAACAATGCAACCCAACATACAACATCTAATTTAACATTTAAAATAATTAATTAACGTTTATCGTTTTTTTTGTTCAATTTTTTAAATATAATCTCTTTAAAATACGGAATATTTTCCAAGCAGTGGCGGATATTCAGAGGAAATAGGGGAAATGCCACCTCCTCGCATTTGGTGTGAATTATATTGACGCATAACGATAGTCTGTGTGTTTAAGAATCTATTTACTTGGCTCTTCCTCTATATATTTTCACCCACGAGTCCCCCCACTGTAATTAAGTGTTAAAGTTACTTGACATAACATTTCTGTTATCTGAATTCACACCTTCGTGGGAGCTTTTCTTGTCCCCCCCCCCCCTAAATCTACTCCTAGATCCGCCACTGCTTCATATCATATCATATAATTATTGTGGATCGCAGGCATTTTTTCTTTTTTGGTTGTTATCGGAAATGTTTTTCAATTTATTATTCAGATGAATTCTCACCGTATTAATCGAAATATACACATGTGTTGCTACTTACCAAAAAGCAAATAAGGTAAATATTGTGGGCCTACATTCACACATACCTGGAAGTAAAAAGAAAACATTGTTCAATACTTTATTATATTACATGTAAGGTTATATGTCTTTCAATGAAGCAAAATATTTAATATTTTTTTGGAAAGTTTTATTAACAACGTGATATATACAGGGTGTCATGGAAATGACGTATTATATTTAAATGGGTGACTCCTGGGGTGTCCTAGAGAAGCGCAAATTTTTTTTTTAAATCGAACGTTTAAAAAGTGGGGTAATTCACCCCTAAACCCACACACAACTTCTCGGCACATTCATATATGAACATATTACATTGCCCAGCTGGGTAATCAACAGATGTTCAGGCACAACGTTGCCAAAATGTTTAAAAGTGTAACACTTTAGTTTCTTATAAAAATAAATATTTAGCTTACTTAGGAAGTAAATCCAGGACGCGATTAAGGAATCCAAGGCACAGATACTTTCAGTTCTTTTTTATGGGGAAAACTTTATGCTCATCACGTGTCCTGATGATAGTGTGGGAGTGCATAATAAGCTTATCACTAAACCCCAACACTAACGCATAATTACACTTTACAATAACACACATAGAACAAGAGCACTTAATCATTTCGCAATAGAAATAATAAAAACGCTAATTTCTATGGGCCATTAACCCTTTACTAAAGATAAAATGAAACAATTATGTTAACAATTGACAGGAACTACCCTTTGAAATGAATGGTCTAGTCCACCTTCGGACCAATCGAAGTTTCTTTCCGAGAACTCTCCGCTAATAGAGCCATCGCGGTTGCCAGTTCCGAAACTATAATTATACAGGAAAGTAATATTATAGAAGAAAATTCGGCAATTTATGATAGTCGCTTATAAAACACCGAAAGTGGCAACGCTGTATTTTTAAATATTAGCCCGTTTGTCCAAAATCAGCTGTTTAAAGAAGCCGGCCGATATCGATCGAGAGAACCAACGTGTTATTTATTTTTTAAATTTTTAGATGTTAAATACATTATTTCCCAGACAATAAAGGCGTATTTTTGTCTACACAGTAGCACTTTAAAATACTAATTCAGATTGAACGGTACATGTGTTGTGTAACTCGAAAACTAATGTAATTTTGTGATGTGAGTACTTGTACTTGGTGTTTTTCATAAATTAAGTTGTAAATAAAATAGCATTTTTTTTCTAAAGGGTAAGTGGCATTTATAAACTTTTAAGTTGTCCAGATCTGACGGGTGTCGTTCGAATTGAACAAATGAGAACATACCTGACCATTTATAAACTCCGCGGCGGTTCGTTCGAGTCAGATCAAGTTTATAAATCAGAGATTGTTTCCCAGCGAACTGAACGTAAAAGTTTATAATAATGTACCCTGAAAAATAAACAACTTGCAATCTGTCAAACGGTTATTGACTTTCTAAAGAGTTTACACTGACGATATGACAACACTGTTCAACATTCACTGCCATACGTTGCTGTGTTTACCTTCCGAGCAGGGGCACCACGTGGTAATTTTTGGTTTGACATAAGGTCATGTACAGGGCATATTAAATTAAAGCGCCATTTTTGGATATTTTTCTTCAATTTGTTTTCATCTCAGGAATTGCCGGTTTAAATATAATACGTCATTTCCATAACACCCTGTACAGAAAATATTGTAAAATTATTTTTGACTCAATACAAGGTGGCCCAAAAAAGTGAAATATAAATAATGTTTAAACACTGATCACGAGAGGTCAATTCGCATATTATTTAATACCGAAGCAACCGCATAAAAATCACTCGGTACAATTTATAATGATATTACGGAAGTTTTATCGATTAACCTTCAAATAAAATTATACATACGCCGTTAACCTTCGGTTAATTTTAAAGACAGGATTATTATTTAATCTAAACATTTCGTTTTCGTTTTCCAAAATACGTATTATTATGTGAAAAACTCCATTGAGTAAATTTTATTATTATGTTATTAATTTTATGATTATTTCATTGTTGTGACATGCGATGAGTTCATATTATGGACCAGCGGCGTCCTGCCGGGACAAATTATGCATATAACCTATTTACTGTCTTGTTTCATCTCACTTCTTCATTCCATATAATATATTTAAGGGTACAGTACGTTTCACGAAAATTGGATACGACTTAATGATTTCCTGGGTAGGTCCCATTGTGTCGGCAAGAGCTTGGTAATAAACAAGTGAAGTATGAAGGGACGGACTAAGGAAAACAAGTAATGATATGATTATATTAATGTAATCAAATGAAATAACATTTTTTTTAAATATTACTAGTCATATTTAGTTACATTTATAATGTCATTCTATAGATAGTTCTGTTTCGCTATCGCTATCCTCATCAAAATTAATTATAATTGCATTAAGTATACGATCCAGACTAATATACGAATTTTCTACAGTTATTACGTGCCGGACTGAATTTTTCCAACTACCTGGGGGAATATCATTAAAGCATTTTCGTATTAATTCTACAACACTAGAACTTAAAGTCGGAGAAATATTTTCAGACCTAACCAGTGATTTTAACTATGGGGTTAAAAATGCAATAATAGGGTGGGAGCCGTAGCATTGTATGTCCAATTTCTTCTGCCAATGTGTCACAAACATATACTTTTTTTATACAAAATGTCTTTAAAACTTCTAAAAGATCACTTTTTTTATAACTTTCTTCAAAATATATATTATTCGCCGCCATGTAGTTCTGAATCTCCAATTTTGTATTATTTGAGCTTGGAGCTTTATGTAATTGGCGACTGTGATAGCTCGCATTGTCCATTACTATCACGCTATTCTGAGGAATGTTTGGTAAAAGACAATTCTTGAACCATTCCTCAAAAACTAACAAATTTTACCACAAAAATATATTTAAATATAAATTAAGCACCCTAACCTACCTGATGTGCCTATATTTAATTATAATTATTACAATCCGGTCCTTTCCACATAATAATAACAAACGGTCATAAATAATGGGATGGCCCCCAGGTACTTTTACTGCATTGTCATTAAGTTATATCCATTTTTCGTGAAACAATCTTTACAATCTCTAGAAAAAGTTTTACTAGGACTGAATGGTTCCGTTTTTTCGTTCGGTTTGAATAAACAAATGAAAACCACCTGCATGACTGTAATATATTCATATAATGTTCAATTTGACTTGTTCGGGGCTGTCCATAAGAGTCATCCCTCTGTTCTATGTAGGAAGTCCAATAAATTCGGCAATCAGTCAGGAGCGCTGTCGATCTATTGCAACAAAATTGCCCTTTTTGGGGCGTCATAAAAACCGTGTAGGAAAATTGCCCGTAATGTTTTTCAATCATCCTCAGGAGAGAGATTTTTGGATTTGTTCAGTTATATGTTTTTTTTAAGCATTAATTTTAACAAACCCGAACAAACCCATAACCAGATTGAACATTAAAAAACAGAGTGACTCATAGTATCTCTCTCAATCTTGAGAACTAAACGATATTCTATTTTGAAAATTTGGGGCTGTAGCTATAAGAGATGGTTTTCTACATTCATAAAATATTTTGGATGGTGCGGTGTGGCCAGATCATACCGAAAGTGGTAGCAACTTCGGAATTTTAAATGTATTACCCTATATTATTATATTATATTTTTTTTTGGAATCTAGGTAAAAATCTAGAACAGTTTTCTGTATAATATCATATACCTATCTTTAAGAGTTTTTGAATTATAAATAATCTTGTGATTTTTTAACGCCGTATCGGGACCTGAAAAGAAAATCATATCTTTCTAGCGGTTACAGCTAGAAAGCTGACATTTTGACAATAGTTTCACAAGACCATCGAAATTTTATAATTTTGAACAGTGTTTAATTAGTTTGATACAGGGCGTCTCCATAACAATATTTCTGAGGGAGATGAATTATTGCAAGAATCTTATTTTTTTTTAATTGTGACACTCTATATTTGATATGTTTTGCTAATGGAGGATCGAATTTTCTATCTAATGATATTAAGTGTTCCTATACCTATCTTCAATATTTTCGCGCTTATAGCGAAATTAAAAAATTATCTTATAAAAATATATTTTTTGGTAGTTGGCTGTGGAATGGATTCATAGTAACAAAATAATGAAAAATCCATTTGAATGTCTCGTGTTAAAAATGGCTAATTCACATTATTCGAGCTTAGATATTTTAAGCTTAGATAGTTTAAGTTAAGTATATTTTAAGTTAGTTAAGTTTATTTTATATTCATCTGGAGTGTGGTAGAGTTTTATCTAGAACTTGCAGAAAATTTAATGAACTTCATCCTGATGCAGCTCCTATGACTCCCACAAAGTTGATTGGCCGAGGAGGTCCATGGAAAGGCCCCAATGTCTCCGGATCTTACCCCCCTAGATTTTTATCTATGGGGTAGGATTAAAGAAATAGTATACAAGACACCCGTCACAACAAGGGAAGATTTAGAAAATCGAGTAAGAACAGCTTTGGGGTCTCTAGATGGGGACGAAATGAAAACGGTGACAAATGAACATGTTATCACCACAATTCATGAATGTTTAAGAGCAAACAATTTAGTTGTTAGTTATGTTATTGGTGTTGTTGCGTAATTTTAATTTTGTTTATTTATTTATTAATAAATTGCTTATTTGTTAACTATTTTTTTACAACAACACAGACATAACGTCAAATTTATTTTTCATTATTTTGTTACAATGAATCAATTCCACAACTACCAAAAAATATACTTTTATAAGATAATTTTTAAATATCGCTATAAGTCCGAAATTATTGAAGATAGGTATAGAAACACCTAATATCATTAGATAGAAAATTCGATTTTCCATTTGCAAAACATATCAAATACAGGGTGTCCCATTTAAAAAAAGAAGTTTTTTGCAATAATTCATCTCCCTCAGAAATATTGTTATCGAGACGCCCTGTGAAAAAACTAATTAAATACTATTGTAAATTATAAAATTTCGATGGTCTTGTGAAACTATCATCAAAATTTCAGCTTGCTAGCTATAACCGCTAAAAAGATATGATTCTCTTTTCAGGTCCCGATTCGGCTTTAAAAAATCACACTTCTAATAGGCCACTTTACTTGGTGTACCCTGTATATTACTGTAATTATCTATGTATCTTTAACACATAAATTAAATTAGAAGTGATAAGTGTCTCCTATATATATAAAAGTAAATTACCTTTCATGTGGACTGATTCCCCCCCACCCCCGATCAGCAAGCGAACTATTAATAGATATGAGACGTACCGTCAACCGCTTGTCGCGGTATGTACTGTCGCGCTTCACAAAAATACCGCGACGACAATCTCTACTAAAAATACCGTTAGGGAAAAAAAAATATGCACCTTGAAGAAAAATACCTTTGGGTAGAAAATACTCGTATACCTTAGGAAAATACCAACTAAATACGCACTACTACTTACCACTGCGCCTGAATGACCTTTTTTTTTTAGAACTTCCTAGCACGCCTCAACAAAGACCTGGAAGAAATTTTGGCTCGGGTGACAGTAAAACCAAGTCGAATTTAACGCTAAAAAAACCCAGGCAGCAGTTTTCTCTAAAAAGGTTCCCATTACAGAACCGGATATAGTCCAGGACGGACACGCAATCCCACTGGCTTCATCAATTAATTTGCTTCGCGTCAATCTAGGAGGAAATATGTCTTGGCTTAACCACGTTGTGGCCATCACCAAGATAGCTTCTCAGAAACGTGGTGTACTCTTCCGAACCAGAAAGTTGTACACACCTCAACAACATTTGACACTGTACAAGGCCCAGATTCGACCATCAATGGAATACTGATCTCATGTCTGGAGCTCTGCACCCAAACATACTCTTCGGCTACTGGATTCCATCGAAATGGGGGCCATTCGTCTGATTGGAGACCACGAGCTGACGAAGAGCCTCGACCATCCCAGAACATCGAAGACAGGTTGGGGATTTGACTCTCTTTTACAGATATTTTCATGGAAGGTGCTCGGCTGACCTTGCCCTCTTAATTCCGCCCAGAGCAGCGAATAGCAGAAATACACCTCGAACTTCATTATTTAAGATTTGTTTCATCTGGAGGACTTCATCCTTATGGAACGACCTTCCCGAGGTCGTTTTTCCCAACGAATATAACCTCCAACGATTCAAAAGCAACGCGAATCGCTTTTTGCGCACACGCACCACTCCCAGAGTGCCCTAAAGGATTTTTCCTATAGTGCTTGTGTTGTGTAAAATACCGTTAAGGAAAATACTCACTGCGAACCTGAATACCGCGATACAACGGTATTGAAAAATACCGCGACAAAATACGCCGATACCGTCTCACCTCTAACTATTAATAAAAAAAAAGGTGTTTGCTACGTGCTATCAAGGTTATGCGTGAGCCCACCTGTTGGAAAACCATGTACATATTTAATAACCCAACAAACGTAAAAAAGAATTGAACTGTTAATTTTATGGTAGTTTACCGGTGAATCTTCCGCTTTAATTTTTTTTACTATGGCTTCAAGGCCAGGTAAAATGACTCTTGCGTTAGGTTACGACTGGAAAATGTGAGCTTTTTAGCTCTTGCTGCACTTGGCCATAATAAAATTTTAATGTTGATGATTTATTTTTTTAAAACAGATATTCTAATCTTGTTTGCCAACAAGCGAAATAATGGGCTATAATATCTTATTTTAAAATTGTGACGTTCGTCCATGTAAACTTGAATTGACCAGGAGTGATTTTATCTTGACGTGATGTTGCCGCAATTTGTTTTTTAAACTCTCTCTCATTTTCCAGTTGATGAAATTAAAGGAAACGTTTAAACGTGGCAACGCTGTCGTGATGTTACAAAATTTTAAGCACATTCTTTCTTTCTCCCTCTCTCGCAAGCACCAATAAATTAAACAATCCAATTTGGGAGTAAACAACAGCGGGGATCGATAATATCGAGCGCGTCGCTTATCAAATTGTAAACAAATTATGTGAATCAAAAATGTCAACAAGTGTATTTTGGATGTTTATAAATTTTATAATAATATAAAACCACAAAGTTTTTTGGAAACCTTAAAAACAACAACGTATGGTACATACAACGTCATATAAACCGCCCAAACGAACTTGCAGTTGCTGTTTGAACGGCGCAGGCTCTGCCGTGCAATACAAGACCCTAGTAAGTCGTAAAAGTAAATTTTAAGACATTCCATTTAAAAATTGCACAACTTCTTTAATATTTAATTGATTGCTCTAAAATTTTATACACAGTAAGCTCTTGTTACATAGTTTCATTTTCCAAAAAATCATTGACTTTTATTAACAATTGACAATTTTCGAATGACGTCACAACGCGGCAGCCATTTTGCCTGAGGGACAAACAAATCCAAACTAGGTTAGGTGATGTGGTTTGTTTCTGTATTTTCGGGATCGTTTAAGTGACTTTATCAACATTTATAAAGTCAAATAGACTGAAACGATTTACTAATGCCCTCGTTTTGTGCAGTAGTGCTTTGTGGGATGAGACGAACTAGAGACAATGTAAGGTTTTTTAGAAGAACTGCTGCTCTGAAAAATGCTGGTGATGGAGCAAATGCCTTATCTAAACACAGGCAAGAGATGTGGATAAAGGCCATTAAAAGGGGACCATTAAGTGAATCCCAAATGAAGCATGGACATGTTTGATCTAGACATTTCAAAACTGGTAATAAAATTAAAGATGACATCAGGGAATGAAATTCTAAAAAACTCTTTTTTTACGTGTGCTTGCTGCATTACTTGAGAAGGACCATCCTGATTGGATTCTAAATAAGAATATGGGATATGTTAGCTCTCATTCTGTGGGTGATACACAGATTGATAGGTTTCAACGAGCCACAAAAAGGAAAAAGCGATTGGATGAGGTAGGACAAGTAGATATACGGATGAAAACCATACCTACATTATTCAAATTCAAAATTCAATGATTTGATTATGATAAAGTCCGTTTTGTTGCAGTTGATAGCTCATATCGAGGGTTGAAGCCATAAAACAACCGTAAACCATAGGCGTTGCCAATAGTAATTACCTTATTTAATAAGAAAATTGGCCTCTGTCCATTGTTAAGTAGGATTAGGGTTAAAGTAGGTACAACAGGGGTAATTAATTTACCTATTTTTGCCTGCTTTAGGATGTTATTACGCCATTTGATGTGCGTTTGTCAAACTATGTATTTAGTTGTATTTAGATACTGCATTATCTCAAAGTTGAATTATTTCCTATACTTGTAACAATGGCTTCAAGTTTTTCGCCAACGTGTCTTCGTCAAATTAGCAAGAGTGCATATTCTCTCCGAGAAAAGACATTAATATTAAACGTGCATGATGCTCTAGTGTACCAGAAACCTGCAAGTGATGTTCGTAGCATCATTGCAGAGTGTGCCAATATGGTAGGAGTTGGAGAGGCTACTATATATAGGTTCTTGCGTGAAAGAAAATCTAAGAACCTCAGTGAGCCAAAACCACTCCCAGGAAAGAAACCGTTAGAAATTGACAATTTCATTAAAAATGGTATTAGAAGAAAAGTACATAGTTTTTATTTTGCCAAGGAAATACCAACTATAGACAAAATTTTACAAGCCATTAACTACGACGAGGACTTACCACAGCTATCACGAACGAAACTATGGAAAATACTTCATGATATGAACTTTCGATGGGAGAAGCAAAACAGAAAATCTTTTCTTATTGATAGAGCAGATATTATTTGCTGGAGACGTCAATACTTAAGGTCCATCCGAAAATACCGCAGCGAAGGCAAAAACATTTTCTATTTGGATGAAACTTGGCTGAACGAAGGGCACACCGTATCTAAAGTTTGGCAAGATAAAAATGTCCTAAGTTCTCGACAAGCTGTCATGGAAGGCTGGTCAACAGGACTTAGACCACCATCTGGAAAGGGACGCAGACTTATTATAACTCATATAGGAAGTTCAAATGGCTTTTTGGATCAAGGATTATTACAATTCCAGTCGAATTCTACTAAAGACTATCATGAAGAAATGACTGCTGATGTTTTCGAGGAATATTTTAAGCAAATGATAGAATACATTCCCGCTAATTCTGTAATAGTGATGGATAATGCCAGCTATCACTCTAGGCTAAAAGAGAATCTTCCCACAACTTCATGGAAAAAGGCGGAAATCGTAAACTGGTTACAACGAAAGGAATTGAGTTACGATAATACCATGGTAAAAAAAGAACTTTTGGATATTGTTAGGCTACATAAATCACAGTATAAAAAGTATGTTATTGACGAGATGGCAAGAGATCGAGGTATTATAGTGCTCCGTTTACCACCTTACCATTGTGAGCTAAATCCTATCGAATTAATATGGGCTCAAGTAAAAGGATATGTTGCTAGAAATAACAAAACTTTTAAAATGCAAGAAGTGCGACACCTCTTGCTTCATTCTTTAGCATATGTGTCATCAGAAAATTGGCAAAACGCCATAAAACATGCTATAGTAGAGGAACAAAAAATGTGGGAACTTGACAACGTAATTGACACAACTATGGAAATTGAGCCTTTAGTAATAAGCGTAGGACATGATGACTCTTCAGATTCTTCTGAGGACCATTTTATCGAGTTATAATTATTGAAATTGTCAATATTTTTTGATCTGTAAATAAATTAGTTTTCTTGTAAATAAATTCATAAAATCATAAAATCTATTACATTTAAATAAAATAATAAGCGGTTACATTAAAAACCCAACTCTCCGACCATGATGGGCCGTTTTAATCATTATCCTTTCATTTCATTTTATGGCTCTATTGTTACTTTATCTGTTACCCGGTGGAATAGGTCAAAATTTCTTCATCTTTATGCTAGATATACGTAAAAAGACCATTTTATAGGTAAAATATTTTAGGCCACCGGGCCCTTGTTTTGAATCTTTAATGAGGGTATCGAGCTATCAACGGCAACCAAACAGACTTTAGAGTTATTGATTTCGATAACAAATTAACAAGCAAAATTTTAAATTAAGTATTTCAAGTACACACCATGTAAAATGATATAAGAATATTTTACTTATTTTTTTTGCAATATACTTAGCAAACTCTCACATTTTTTAGCAAGAACAGCAACGAAGGATATATAATTTATGGCTTAGGCATAGGATTTTTTATACAAATAAACCACGTGTTGATGACTTCAGGCAGGGAATGTAAATTTAAAGTCTTTCATGGATCTTTACCATCCATGATTTTTTATTTATCATTGTATCTGTCTTTCACACTTTGAGAAAACTATTCATAATAATCACTCCTCTCCATTGGCTCAAAAACTTTAAAACACTTATAGGTATACACAGATTAAGAATAGAATTAGTTTATACAATAAATTGGCTAAAAATCGAATACGTATTGTTGTTGTGAACTCGTGAAAGTTGAAAACTCAAATAATTTGCATTTAATTACATTAACTTTGTGCTGGTGCTTGTCCCTCAGGCAAAATGGCCGACATGTCAAAATCATCTGTTTGAAAATGATCTATACATACATCAACAATAAACACACGAGACGTATTTTAAGGTTAATATTTACTTAGTAACTTTTATTTTGGTTGGTAATGTAAAAATCACCATGTCTTCCGGCCGAAACTACAACGAGCAAACCCGTTTTTCGCATGCAGGTTGATTGACAAGAATATTGCAAAAGAAATCGGCTGCATGGCACCTTAATGCGCATGCTTTCCTTCAAGTTTATTGCAATTGCAGAACTTGCCGATAAAATGATGAAAACCAGTCGGTGTATGTCCAGCCTTAGATTGCCCAACTGACTCGCGAGGTATTTTATTTCACCAGTAAAATTAGGCGTAATTTCGATCGCTTATTTTGATGACGTCTTTAAGACCATGTGAGCTAAGGTCGTTGTTTTTTAATGGTGTGGCAAATTCTAGCGGCCTTAAAGTGGATTTCCCAGCCGTTGTACAATTAAAAAACTGTTACGCGGCTTTAGTATACACTATACAGGATACTGTAGCTGCAGTCGATATTTTTTCAAGTCGGACGTCGTGTTGCATGTAAGCAAACGCCCATTTTTTATTGTTTGAGTAAGTTCGACATACTATTCTTCATATTTTTTTAATTGTTTTATATGATCAAACACAAGCACTATAGGAAAAATCCTTTAGTGCACTCTGGGAGTGGTGCGTGTGCGCAAAAACCGATTCACATTGGTTTTGAATCGTTGGAGGATATATTCGTTGGGAAAAACGACCTCGGGAAGGTCGTTCCATGAGGACGAAGTCCTCCAGACGAAAGAATTCTTAAATAATGAAGTTCGAGCAGCTTAATCAGATATGGATGGCGTGTATTTCCGCTATTCGCCGCTCTGGGCGGAATTAAGAGGACAAGGTCAGCCGAGCACTTTCCATGAAAATATTTGTAAAAGAAATCCTCAACCTGTCTTCGATGTTCTAGGCTGTCGAGGTTCTTCGTCAGCCCGTGGTCTCCAATCAGACGAATGGCCCTCCTTTCGATAGAATCCAGTAGCCGAAGAGTATGTTTGGGTGCAGAGCTCCAGCCATGAGAGCAGTACTCTAGTGATGGTCGAATCAGGGCTTTGTATAGTGTAAAAAGCTGTTGAGGTGTGTACAACTTTCTGGTTCGGAAGAGTACACCAAGTTTCTGAGAAGCTATCTTGGGGATTGCCACAACGTGGTTATGCCAAGACATATTTCCTTCCAGATTGACGCCCAGCAAATTAATAGATGAAGCCAGTGGGATTGCTATTAAACATTTATAGTATTTTCTGTATTTCTACACGGAATCAATAAGAAATAATATTTTCTCTTTTGACTAGACTTGTATAGGTTTATTTAATTCTTCTTAAATCCCGCAAAATCAAAAAATCGCTGCGCTCGCCCTAGTTTTCGGTAGTCGGTCTTGTTCTTGCACATGTTTCCAGTAAAAAGTTTGTTCAAATCAAATGATTTAAATCGGAGATCCATATTTAAGGGTACCAATATCATTAGCTTCCAAGAGTAACAATATAAATTAAAGTAACTACTGTAAATATGTTTTTAAGGCGCAAAGGCGAAAGTAAAGTAAAATTATGTTAAAAATAAAATTACCAATTGTTCCATTGGTATGGAAGACCCTTTAACAGCGACCATACTCTTTTTCACCTGCTTACGCCAAAAAACAAACCAATCAGGTAACTTTTGGTTAGAATTTCTTTGTAAGTGACAATGACTCCGGCCTGGTTGAACTTATAAAAGGCCAAGGTCCAAGTTTATTTGTAAACACAACCAGTAATATCCGATTCGCGACGCCGCGGCGTTGCGTATTTCTCTTGCTTTCGGATTATGTAATTTGGCAACCTCGCCAAAATGATTGTTTTCATTACTTTTCGTTTGGTAAAAATACTCTGTGAATATAATGATAACTATGGATACGTACAACTTATCGGATGTGCACGAAAAAGTTATATTTTATGAGTGAAAAAATGGTTTGGTACTCTTATATCATTATTGAACTAGTAACGTAAATACAAATGAAAGAATAAACTTCAGAAATAAGCTCGTAAGTAGTTTGATTAAATAATTAAAAAGTAAATCATAATTTACATAAAATATTTTACCATCTTCAACGGGGCTCGAGGTCCTAAATTTCAGGCTTCAAGTCCGAGCATATTTTTGGGCCCCATATGATTTATGAAAAGAATTATTGATGCTTACTCTCAGTAAAGATGCCTAAATAAATATTTCAATTACAAATTACTCACGTGCACCAAAAACGAAACGACGTTTCTCGTGAAAAGATCTTAGAATTTAAGGACGCTTTGCTTCCGCCATTTTCATATATCATTCATATGTTGCTTGATTATATTCCATGCCAGGCGAAGAAAATTGACTTGTAAAATTATTTAACAACTCGGCCTGTTCGCATTTTATGTCTGTCTCTGTCTGCATCAACGTTTCCCGATTCGGTAAAGTGAGACAAGTATATGGCCAAGATCAAATTGCCTTCATTAAACACGCCCACTTTATGGCTTCCAGATATAACTACGTAAGTCTGATATTGACACTTAATGCATACTAATGTATAAAGATTAACGTAGTTTACTTGTGAGCGCATGGAGCAGAGTAGGCTTAGCATCACTTCCATGGCCTTCTTACGTGTTTCGATCCCCCCCATAAGCAGTCACACCGGGCTATGCGAGGCCGTATATTTGACACTGTTGCTTTTAGAGTTTGGCTATCCATAGATATATGTCGGTGGTTTGTTCGGGTTACCTCACGACGTTGCCAGTTTTACGCTGAAGTTAGGAATGCCAAGTAAAAGTTTTATTGAAGCTTTTACAAAATATTAAAAAAAGTGCTTTTATGGATTCAATTATGTCAAATTAATGGTGGAATTAAATGTCAAAAATTACGTACTTGCCGGTATCTTAAACACAACTTGACAACCGGCAAATGTCGCAGACGTTAAGCTAAAATGGTGGCCTCAATACCAACCTCCTAATTTTAAACCGCGAGCCAGTAGCCGTACAGAAATGTTACGCATTCCGAGCGAGGTGACTTAAATCTGGTGAATATACAGTCCAAAGGAAAAGTAATCAGGTACTGGTGTGCAAGTATTTTCAAATTTTACAATTATTCTAGCCACTACGAAATTTTTTCAAAAAAATTATGATGATCTGCTATAAAAAGATGACGTATCGGAAAATCGAGTTATAAATAGAATAAGATGGGTGTTGTCACACACCACGAAAATTCCTACACGCAGATTTTTAATATGGCAAGGTTGCCTTGGCTTCCGGCGTTGTCACGTTGCACGAAAACTACCAAAAATGTACGTAAAGCAAATGAAAATGACATAAAAATAAATAGTTCGGTGTTTTTTCGCCGTGCGAAAAATATTTAAAGGAACCGTTACAAATTATTTCTTATTGTTGCCTCGTTTTCCATATAATGTGAACCAAAATAAAGTTTGATCCATTGGATATACGGCAACAATGTTGTGTTTTTTGGATGTGTTAAATTTATTTACAAACAGCTCTGACAATCACAGTCCTCCCACGCTAGCGTTGCAAAAAAAATAATGAAGGACTTGAGCATTATTCGTACACCTGCTTTACGGGATTACGGAAACTTACGTCATAAATGGTGAATATTCGGTACGTTTAAAATAAAATGGTATATTTTATCTGGAATTTATGTTATTTTTTTGTTTTCTGATACAATGTGTCAAGTACAGTAGGTAGAGATGTATGTATGAAAACTACCTAAAATAAATTTTTTAGCCAAGGCATTGGGTGGAATTGAAGACAAGAGGTCTAGAGATACTGTGAATATAATAGCGTTTATCTATCTTATACAGGGTGTTCATAATTAGGTTTCAAACACGACACATTTCAAAATAATATTTCTCCAGATTTTCAAATGGAACACCCTGTATATTATTTGGCTATTTGATGTAGAATTCATACGCATTCCATTGTTGTAATGGAAGCATATAAGTTATTTCCAGCCGTTTTAGAAATAATTGCAAATTTCATAAATTATGTTGTTTAATACAGTTTTATTATGTAAATTAAGCATAGGCGACTAGATTAAGAATTATAAACTACAGTAAATGTTCAAATTGCCTACCGTGTTGGTTTGAGCACAAGTTAATACGCTCTTCAAATGATCTATTTACATTCCTCAACATGTCAGATGAAATACTATCAAGACGGCTCATTAGTGATGGTTATGCCTAAAAATCATGGTATGCTTTGAAATAAAATAACAATTCCATGTGTTTATTATAGTTTGACAGTTCTTTAATTTAATATTGTTGTTATTTAGGGCCAAAAACTATACGAAATTTTAATGAATTTTAATAAAAATGGGTTGATGGATATGATCTTTGTACTTGGTGAGAGCGAACAAAACCGGAAGAAAAAAGTTTAAAATTGCTATTAAGATTTGTTGTATCGGGAAATGTTGAGTACAAAAAAGAAGAAAGAGCAAACAACATGGTACCATTTTGAACATTTACTGTAGTTTATTTTTTATTTTTTTTTTTTGATCAAACACAAGCACTATAGGAAAAATCCTTTAGGGCACTCTGGGAGTGGTGCGTGTGCGCAAAAAGCGATTCACGTTGGTTTTGAATCGTTGGAGGTTATATTCGTTGGGAAAAACGACCTCGGGAAGATCGTTCCACAATGATGAAGTCCTCCAGATGAAAGAGTTCTTAAATAATGAAGTTCGAGGAGTACTAAGCTTAACCACATATGGATGGGCAGCAGTGGTTCGTCGTGTATTTCTGATATTCGCCGCTCTGGGCGGAATTAAGAGGGCAAGGTCAGCCGAGCACTTTCCATGAAAATATCTGTAAAAGAGAGTCAAATCACCAACTTGCCTTCGATGTTCTAGGCTGTCGAGGTTCTTCGTCAGCTCGTGGTCTTTAATCAGACGAATGGCCCTCCTTTCGATGGAATCCAGTAGCCGAAGAGTATGTTTGGGTGCAGAGCTCCAGACATGAGAGCAGCACTCTAGTGATGGTCGAATCTGGGCTTTGTATAGTGTCAAAAGCTGTTGAGGTGTGTACAACTTTCTGGTTCGGAAGAGTACACCAAGCTTCTGAGAGGTTATCTTGGCGATTGCCACAACGTGGTTATGCCAAGACATATTTCCTCCCAGATTGACGCCCAGCAAACTAATAGATGAAACCAGTGGGATTGCGTGTCCGTCCATGACTATATCCGGTTCTGTAATGTTAACCTTTTTAGAGAAAACTGCTGCCTGGGTTTTTTTTAGCGTTAAATTCAACTTGGTTACTGTCACCCCAAGCCAAAATTTCTTCCAGGTCTTTGTTGAGGCGTGATACTTCATGCTGTCTGCGAAGATGTGCATCGGCAGCCGATGTTTGTGCATTCAAAGAAAAAGATGATGAAAGTGTGCTATCATCAGCAAAACTAACTATCGGGTTTTTCGTTTTGATTCTTAATCCAGTCGCCTATGCTTAATTTTCACAATAAAAACTGTATTTAAACAATATAATTTATGAAATTTGCAATTATTTCGAAAACGGCTGGAAATAACTTATATGCTTCCATTAGAAAAAAAGAATGCGTATGAATTCTGCATCCAATAGCCAAATAATATACAGGGTGTTCCATTTGAAAATCTGGAGAAAAATTATTTTGAAATGTGTCGTGTTTCAAACCTAATTATGAACACCCTGTATAAAATACATAAACGCTATTATATTTACAGTATCTCTAGACCTCTTGTCCACCCAATGCCTTGGTTTAAAAAGTTATTTTAGGTAGCGTTTTTAAATTTCTTCCTAAGACTCCAAAACTTTTTTTTTTAATTTTTAATTTTTTACTCTTAAACTACATAACCAAATGAAATAAAACTTTAGGCATTTATAAAGGACACTAATACGAACCTAATTATGTAATAAAATACTGGGTGTCCCATTTAAAAAATACAGCATTATGTTACCATACATTTTTGAGCCACCCTGTATATTTAGAAATATTTTCCAGAAATGAACCGTATAATACAGTATAAATCGGCATATGAATGAAATTCCTAAGTTAATTCGTATCGGAGCTATGGAACCCTGACACACTATTGCAGGACCCTGTATATCAATGCACTTTGCGGTGTTCTTATTACGAACGATGTATAGCAGGTAATAACGTTGGCAGTTGACATATCCCAGGAAAACCGGCTGTAATGAAAACAAAAGTTATGCCAACAATATGTCGTATTTTTACCCAACATCTTGCCTTGAATTAAAGATAATAATAAGTACCCTTTTGATGTATTTGAATTAATAAAATTTACTAATAAGCTAAATTAATAGGAAATCCCTTTGTTTTTATTTTATTTTTCAGCATAATTACGTCTTCTACTATACAGACGGCTAAATAAACAAATGGATAACGTAGATTGATAAGTCATGGTAAATGTTATTGATATAAGCGATACATGGAAAAACGTTATCAGGCAATCTACGTAATTTTCCAAAATACCGCCTGTTGTCTTGTATTTCCGTCATAATAAAGAGATAACGAAATTATTATCCCTTTTGCACAACAACCAAGACAATTTTTAACGTGAAGGTGCGTGTCCATTTCTTGGAAACTACCACTCAAACAATAATAATTATGGTACTATTGGAAAGGAACGTGCCACTTGAGCCTCCCCCCTTTCATTTAAGATTTTAACCCTGTATATTCATTGAAAATTCACTTCAAGTAGTCCTAAATATCTGAGGCTTAAAGAAAATAAAAGACGTGTGTGTATAGTCTTAGTTTTACGCTTAATCGTAATCAAAGTTAATCTGTTTACATGGACTGTAAACATCATTTACAAATTTTACAATTCTAATAAGTAGACATACTGAGGATCGTCATCATCCTAGTCTGGTCTTGGTTTTGTATTACTACGTATATCTATGTACAGTATTATGCAAATTAATGTGATCAAAGGCAGATTTACGTTAAATATCGTTTATTAAAAGGAAAAAATACAAACACTACTAGTTTATAAATACTATACTACTAACATCGGCTGCCGACGCACATCTTCGCAGACAGCATGAAGTATCACGCCTGGAAGAAATTTTGGCTTGGGGTGACAGTAACCAAGTCGAATTTAACGCTAAAAAAACGCAGGCAGCAGTTTTCTCTAAAAAGGTTAACATTACAGAACCGGATATAGTCATGGCCGGACACGCAATCCCACTGGCTTCATCTATTAGTTTGCTGGGCGTCAATCTGGGAGGAAATATGTCTTGGCATAACCACGTTGTGGCAATCGCCAAGATAGCTTCTCAGAAGCTTGGGGTACTCTTCCGAACCAGAAAGTTGCACACACCTCAACAACTTTTGACACTATACAAAGCTCAGATTCGGCCATCACTAGAGTACTGCTCTCATGTCTGGAGCTCTGCACCCAAACATACTACATGGAAGATGCTCGGCTGACCTTGCCCTCTTAATTCCGCCCAGAGCGACGAATATTAGAAATACACGACGAACCACTGCCGCCCATCAATATGTGGTTAAGCTTAGTACTCCTCGAACTTCATTATTTAAGAATTCTTTCATCTGGAGAACTTCATCCTTATGGAACGACCTTCCCGAGGTCGTTTTTCCCAACGAATATAACCTCCAACGATTCAAAACCAACATGACTCGCTTTTTGCGCACACGCACCACTCCCGGAGTGCCCTAAAGGATACTTCCTATAGTGCTTGTGTGTTTGATTGATCGTGATGAAAAAAAAAAAAGAAAAAACAATATTACTTTTATTCGATAGGGGATATGTCCCCCTTTGGCTCTTATTATAGCTTCAACTCCTTTTGGCATAGAATTCATTAATTTTTTGCAGTTCTCCTTGATTTTGTCATCTCGGAACCACACCTGGATGGCAGCTTGATAACTTTTGTTGTACAATCGATTTTTAGCAATCTGACCTTGCATATAGACCACAAAGTCCCAATAGCTCAAATAAGTCTGTGTCTTTTGAGTTCTCACTGCTGTCCTTCCTCCCTCCAAAAGACGTCTGTGAACTGTCGTGAATTTTCAGTACAGCATTTTCTAAGTCTTGCTGAAGATCATATATGCTTGTCTTTCTGGGGTTCATTTAGCTATTTCATAAAAGAAGAGATTCATCTCGGGTGGTTGCCTTCCTTTTTCTCCCACATTTCCCCTTCCTCTGAACTTGAACTGATCCCGTCTACCTTATTTACACATCCCAGCCTCACAGAACACGCACTGACAATGTCTCTTTGTTTCATGGATGTGTGATTACTCTTTTGCTCGGCATAATATCGCCAAAACACGATAAACTAACTAAAAGGTACTATTTCGCTCACAACCACAAAAAACCTGTAAATAACCCGCAAAACGACTGATATCGAAATAACGCACAATGCACAATGATAGGTTATGTTCAAGTAGTGTCAATAAGACTGTCACCGCATTGTTGCCACGTTGAAATAATACAGAAATGCCCAATGTACACATTAATTCTCACAATACTGTATAAGTTACTCCTTTAAAAACAGGATAACCAGTGATAATTATCATAACATACTGATCGCTAACGAGAATGCCGAAACAACAAAGAAATAAAATATAAAAAATAGAAATTAGTATTTGTTACATTGAGATTGACACGCCGACGATAAGGTTGGTTGGTTGGTTAAAGGCGGGGGTCGGTTTAAAGGCCCGAACTTCAAATCACGGCAGCCTTTCGGCTTATTGTGTACCCCGATCTTGTTAGACGATGTTTGTTCCTTCTATGAGGTCCAGTAACCTTCTACCAAGCTTGTCATGTGGGAGGTTGTCACCACGTTCGTATGTTCCCGAAGATATTTTGTCTTCTGCGGGACAGCGCTACGCAGCGGTATATTATGTGTGAGGCGGTTTCATCCTCTTCGCCGCAGAGTCTACATTCAATGGATCCGTTGTTTAGCCCTATCCGTTGAAGGTGTTTTCGCAAGTGGCAGTGGCCTGTTAGCAGACCCATCACTTGTTTCAACTGGGGCCGCGTCCCATTCGATTTTCGATGGTTTTCCAATTACGATCCGTGCGTGTATTTGACCAGGTAACTCTTGCCATCGAGATAGGTGTTGTTTTTCCGACCATCTATCTAATGTTGTGTTTGTTGCCTGTTTTGATATTCCAAAGGCCGGTTCGGGGCCCCTGAGACTTTGAGCAGATCCGGCTGTCGCTAGTTCATCCGCTTTTTCATTTTCTAATATCCCGGAGTGACCAGGGACCCACAAGAGTTCCACCTTGTTTCCCCTGGCCGCCAGTACTTTTAGGTTGGTATGATGGCACTCCAGTGTAAGTTTTGAAGTGGTAGCCCTTTTCAAGATTTTGTAGTACACGTGCTTGTATGGCATGAACGCTTGGTATACTGTGGCGTAGGTCCCCAGAGGAATGCTCATGCCCATCCTGGGCCTTTCCCCAGATATACCTGCGCCCACACCGTTGGCGATTTTTGATCCATCGATGTACCAAACTATGTCCATTATCAAAGTTCCAGTCAATCTTGAAAGGCTTTGTGAAATCGTATGTTGCTTTCATACGATCAGTTTGCATATCCAAGAGCTCATCGTTGATTAGATCCGTGGCTCTTGTGTGTCCCATTTTTACGGGGTGTTGTGTCCATTCCCCATTTGTGATCATCCTTGAGGCGCTGCAATTAGCCTCCATTCTGATGTGGATGTCTAGGGGTATTAGTCCTTCCATTGCTGCAGTGGGGGTACCTTTCATCGCCTCACTGAACGATAAGGTTAGTTGTTCAATTAGTTAGATGCTCTTTAGCACATCTACCATTGATATTGGGCGTTGGTAGCCTATAAAACCGGTGTTCTGTGCCTTTTTCTTCGGAACCATAAATGCTATTAATATAATTAGGTATTATTTCCGTACCGCCACTGGCTACAACAACCTCAGAATAGTGTTAGGTAATCACGGCAAGGCCACCTAGAAATTCTCTACGAATACAATTTTATTATGTATTCAAAAAAGTAGCAAAATCGTGGGTTGTACGTATTGTACGTGTACGCATTTCACGCACGAACGTCAGAACTACATGCTATTACACTCAAAGAAACGTTTTTTATGGAAAAAAAAAAACGCAGAAAAATATGAAACCTTCAGGGAAAGGATGTTACAGCTGGGAAATACTCAACTTCATAACTAGCGTGCAGAATTATATTTCGCTTATAATTGCTGCTGCTTTTAATACTACTACATGGCGTCAATTCTTAGACTGTGGCCGCACTAGCACATATAAATCACAAATAATGGCGTCTGTGAGTCGGAAAAGGACCCGAAAAATCCAAATATTTTCAGCCGGAACAAGAGTACATCTCCAACGCGCTTCAAGAGGGTTCCCTGCAGAGAAACACACCTTTCCCCCCGTTTTCGAGGATGCTGAGCACGGTGGGGGTGTTGGATATCGCGTCCGACCCCTTCCAAACCCTCCACCAGCCTATACTCGTGTTTTTCTCTGCAGGGAAACCTCTTGAAGCGCGTTTAACCCCTCTGGGGGGTGGTTTTTAGGCGTTTTGAGGGGTTGCGCAACCCCCAAAGAGAAATTCTGACGCCGCCATCGTGTTCAGCATCATCGAAAACGGGGGGGGGGGGGGAGGTGGAGGTTCCGGCTGAAGTTCGTCTGATTCACAGACGCCGCTAAAGCTATCTTGGATTGCTTGTCTGAGCACTCTACCTACACTTTGAAAGCACCGTTACTAAAAAAAAAAAACGCTTATAGGCTTGTTATAGATATTAAAAAAAAAAATAAAGGCATATCCAACGAGCAGTAAGATAAAATCCAAAAATCCTGCTGACATTTTCAGTCCTGCCCCTGCCACCTCGGTTATAAAAAACCGCTCCACGTGTTAGGAGTCAAGGACTGCTGCTCGGGTACGAACGAACTGGACTAGATTTCGATGCGCTTTATACAATTAATTGTAATTTATGATTGTTTCTGCAAACAATACCAGCAAATAAAAAGTTACATTGTTCATATCATACCTAAGTAATTATATGAAGGTACGGGAAAAGAACACAAAAATGTTATTTTCAGTTGAAGTTATGCAGTTTATACAATAGCGTTCATATGGATTTAATTTCGAATTTGATTATTTTCATATAATTGCTGTATTCTTTCAATAACAAACGTCTGGAATCTACAAAAATTTTTTTAACTTTATATATTTTTGTCGCAGAAAAATGTAAAATCATGAGTTAAATAACGTATTTTTTTCTATTTGGGTTTCAAAATGGCTACATTATGAAATGCAGAAAAATTGCATAACCTGTCACTTTATGAAACTGAAATTTATTTTTTTTTATGTTGGCAGCAAGTAGGGTTCGAATTTTAGGCTTACTTCGATTTCGTTCAAATTAGTTTTCTAGGTATTATGGATTCATTCTACAAAAATTTTTATAGGAAACTTTAAAATACGAACCTTTAACCTTGCAAATAGATCATTTTTACTAGATATTTATCTGAAATACCTTTACTCGGAAATATATAACATGCTGACGGTGTCCGTCAACTAATTTCTAGTCATAACTATAAAACCAAATAATAGAAATATCTTCCAGTTTATGCTCTATTTCTGAAGTTTTATTCAATAAAGTACTATTTTTATTTTTAATTCAATATAGTATTATTACACAACATATTACTTTATATATACATATTTATAGTTACTGTAGACATTTCCTGGGCATTAATTGTTATTCCTGTCAGATTTTGTGTCGACACAATATTTTGTTCAATAGTATTATTTATTATTTTGAACTTTGTTCTGCTCGCACCATAACTCAAAGTTTTGCATAATTGATTTTAAAAGTTTTTCTAGATTATTTTCTCCAATTTCTCGTATTTCTGACGGAGTACAACTTTCTTCCTGACTCATTTTTATTAACTTTAATAATATATTTCTTTTTAATTATGACGGATGGGAAGAAGCTTTGTTGTGTTCAATCGTTTCTATCATGGCATATTTGATACTTGTAACATTTTATGAAATTGTAAAAATATTGCCAACCCAAAAAGAAATTATTAATTCTAATGGAAAAAATCTACCATATTTTTAAAAGTTTTTCAGACTTTAAAGACCCAAATAGAAAAAGTATTATAAAATACAGGGTTCATTCTAATGAACCTGGGCGCTTGTACTTTAGAAAACTCCCCGCTTCGCGTGCTCTAAAATAATGTTTTATGAAACTTGTATCTTAATATACTATTATGGTCACGCTTGTACTTTGCGTTAAAAACTTCATCATACCTGCAAATATCCACACACTTCAAATTTTGCGAATATAAACAAACAAGATCGCTTGCGAATTTTAATATCTTATCTGACATACATACTTTTACTGACATTTACATAAATATAATTTTTTTATGTTTCAAGTTCATTGTAGGTTATAGCTAGATACAGGGTTACCCGAAAGTATTCCACCCTAGATGTATAATATTATAGTTACAGTTGGGACGGGAAAATACAACGTATTTCTTTGAAACCGAAATATAATTCCAGTGTATTAGACGGAGATGGAAAAATTAAAATTTATACATTTATATTTTGTGTTTGTTCGAACAAACCAGACATTTATAATTTGTGTATCGTGTGGTTCACAGACATTTGAAGTTTCTAAACGACAGTACTTTGCATGATACAAATAACCACCATGAGTACTTTGTTATATAGAATTCAGTCATCAATATCAGTTCTTACAGCAATTATTGTTACATATTTGTTTCCCTTTCTTTAAGAAGTGGTAAATATTGTATATTTAGTTATACAGTGAAACTTTAGGCGGACACCTACGGGACCGTCTAAATGTGTCCGCCTAATAGAGGTGTCCGCCCATGGGAATATGTAAATGCGAAATTATTACTATGTATATATATGTATAAAAATAAACATAGCATAACAAAATTACACTAGTTTTAGTTAGGATGTAGTACTAAAAAAATCTAATAACGTAGTTTGACGTGTTTGCGTTTAATACTTGCAATCTAGAAAATGTAATTATAGGTCTGATAACAATTCCATTGCTGTAGAGTCACTTCTATAATTCATTTATACCATACTAATGGCTTGTTGATAATTGGTGACATTTGTTTGATTACTGCATTCAACTTCTTCATCAGAGTCGTCAGATAGTGATGTGGTTTCAGTTTGGACTACATAATCGGTAGGAATGGGGTCACTATCATCTTTTAATAGCACATTGCTATCAATGTTAATGAACTCGTCCAAATCATTGTTATCAAATTACTCAAAACGCGACATTTTTGTGCCATTGTTTACTTACAACTCACAAATAAACGGTGGACTGCTGTCGGGGAATCACACATACTTTCATTCAGCGAAGTCCTATCGCGCTGCCACGCATACGCGATTGGTTGCCGGTCTGTTTTCAGAGAGTTCTTGCACCGTACTTATTCGTCTCCCAAATACTTAAAAATATTTTTTGTTCGTTTAAAGGAGGGTTTTCGCACTCTTGTCAATAAATAGTATTATAACTTTTGTCAATAAATAGTATTATATTTTAAACAATAAATAATATTTGAATTGATATAGTTAAATAACATTTACCAACTAACCACCATTTTAAAGTTTGATTTTTTTTTATTTCAATTTTATCTCTACGACCAGCATAATGTTAATCACGTGGTTTTGTCTTATTTGATCTACACAGTCTCGATTTGAATCATACTGTTACAGCTACTATAGCTAAAACTTTTTGCGTTTTTTCCGGATGCAATTTTCAAAATTTCAGATAATTTATTGCAATTAATAGTTAAATATGCTTTCCTGCTATTGAGACACGGATATTATGACAAGCTGCAGGACGAATTCGTGTCTGCCAGCATCTACCTGGTATTTTTGCTTGTGTAATAGAACTATTAAATAGGTACTGATAGCATACATATATAAGTGAATATAAAATTATATTATTAATTATTGTTAATAAATGAAAATTAATTAGTTACACAACAGACACCCTATATCATTTTACATAACGTCGCTATGGAACCGAATTGTTTTATGGGCCTTTTTACAAAGTATGCAGGAGAGCCCGAAAATATTTATTAATTAAAGGATAAAATGTTAAAATTAAAGTTTTTACGAAATTTAAACAATATTTTTATATACAGGGTGTTATGGAAATGACGTATTATATTTAAATGGGTGACTCCTGGGGTGTCCTAGAGAAGCGCTACATATTTTTTTTTTTTTAATCGAACGTTTAAAAAGTAGGGTAATTCATCCCTAAACCCATACACAACTCCTCGGCACATTCATATATGAACATATTACATTGCTCAGCTGGGTAATCAACAGATGTTCAGGCACAATGTTGCCAAAATGTTTAAAAGTGTAAAAATTTAGTTTCTTATAAAAATAAATATCTAGCTTACTTATAAAGTAAATCCAGGACGCGATTAAGGAATCCAGAGCACAGACACTTCCAGTTCTTTTTTCTATGGGGAAAACTTTATGCTCATCACGTGTCCTGATGATAGTGTGGGAGTGCATAATAAGCTTATCACTAAACCTCAACACTAACGCATAAATACACTTTACAATAACACACAATCATAGAACAAGAGCACTTAATCATTTCGCAATAGAAATAATAAAAACGCTAATTTCTATGGGCCATTAACCCTTTACTAAAAATGAAACAATTATGTTAACAATTGACAGGAACTACCCTTTGAAGGGAATGGTCTAGTCCACCTTCGGACCAGTCGAACTTTCTTTCCGAGAACTCTCCGCTAGTAGAGAAAGCGCGGTTATCATTTCCGAGACTATAATTATACAGGAAAGTAATATTATAGAAGGAAATTCGGCAATATATGATAGTAGCTTATAAAACATCGAAAGTGGCAACGCTGTATTTTTAAATATTAGCCCGATTGTCCAAAATCAGCTGTTGTAAAGAAGCCGGCCGATATCGACCGAGAGAACCAACGTGTTATTTATTTTTAAAATTTTTAGATGTTAAATGCATTATTTCCCAGACAATAACGGCGTATTTTTGTCTACACAGTAGCACTTTAAAATACTAATTCAGATTGAACAGTACTTAGATGTGTTGTGACGAGAAAACTAATGTGATTTTGTGATGTGAGTACTTGTGGGTGTTTTTTTATAAATTAAGTTGGTTTTAAATAAGTCCGAAAAGGTAAATAAAATTGCTTTGTTTTTTTCTAAAGGGTAAGTGGCATTTATAAACTTTTAAGTCGTCCAGATCTGACGGGTGTCGTTCGAATTGAACAAATGAGAACATACCTGACCATTTATAAACTCCGCGGCGGTTCGTTCGAGTCAGTTCAAGTTTATAAATCAGAGATTGTTTCCTATTAGCAACACGCTTCGGTCTAGGACAACTCATATTTGAGTTATATCAACTCGAAATTTCGCTCAGTGCAAGTAATGATATAATCAAAAATATCTATATGCATTCTCATATACGCACAGTCCATGTTTATATCTCGATGTCCAGGGACTAGTGTGCGAAGCTCAAGCGAGGGCTGTGCCGTGCTAATCTAACCCATTGGTCTGCATTGCCATCGCAACCAGAGGTCGTGATAGGAGTTTTGGCTGAACCGGCGATGACCGACGGCGGTAGAATTAAATACCGTTAGTTATACCACGTAGTTAGTATGGCGGGAATAATTTTACTACACGAGCTGGCGTCGTACATATCCACCGTATTTTATGACAAAATTAAAAAATGTTATTATTGTTTTCTTTTATTTAATAGCTAAAATAACCGCTATTAGAGCTGTGAAATTTTAATAAAATTATGGTTATGGGTAATATAAGTTAATAGACATAAACACTTGTCGTGGCCAATTATTGTTAAATAATTGATAGTTTGTATCTTGCAGTTTTTGCATGTACCGCATTGAGTTTTGGCCGTTTTCTTCATCAAAATATCAAAAACAAAACCAGCAAAATACAGGGAAAAAGAACGTTCGAGTTTCAAGATTTTCTTGTCAGTATCTATTTAGTTTAAAGGCTACTGCATGTTATATACAGGGTGTTATGGAAATGACATATTTAATTTTTTTTAAATCGACCGTTTTAAAACTGGGGTAATAAACACTCTTACTCACAGGTCAGTCCGCGCTACTGTACAACATTTCACCCAGAGCCAATGGCAATGTTGCCAAACTTAATGTAAAACTGAAATTCCATATAAAATTATAAAAATAAATTATTTTCTACCACCTTGTATCTATCCTTATACCTAAAGAGCGAGGAAATTCAGGCACAAACACAATCAGTTTTTTCCTTTGTCATGGGAACACTCCTGAAAACACTTTATGTACACACAGTAATAGTGAAACTGAACCGATAGTTAGCTTTTGAAAATACAATAATACAGATTATTAGATTTTATTAAACGCGACGAAATTTGACGTCCAGAAGAAACGCGTTAATAAAAACAATATTCAAAGATTATTTATGGACGGGCAAGATACACGCGTAAACCGAAAAAACCGGATTGCTGAGAGTGTGTTGATCGACGAGACAAGACGTATCCGGCCGCTGGTTGGTCTTCAACTAACAGACGCAAGCGTGCGGCGCTATATGAAACTACTTCGCTCAGCCGATGTAAGGCGTTAAGAGGTCATTGGCATTTGACCTAGTGACGTACGTGGCTATTACTATTCCATATGTTTTTTCGGGTTGTTTAAAACATAGTCCGTCGTAAATGTTCTTCAATTAATTGTAGAAAATACAAACAGGTATTACAGAATGGAAAAGTGTTTAAATTATTTTATTTTGTCTAAAGAGTTTAAGGTGTATATATGACAACACCGGCCAGAATTCCTTGATTGCTTACATGTATCGCAGTGCCACACTGGTGTTTTTCTGGTTTGACGTCAGGTCACTTTTACTGCTGAATGAATTGAAAGCGCCATTTATGGCTATTTTTCTTCAATTTGTCTTTATCTCAGGAATTGCCGGTTTAAATATAATACGTCATTTCCATAACACCATGTATTTATTCATGGGTGGGCAACGTCCGGCCCGCGGGCCGGGCTCGGCCCGCTGTATGATTTGATCCGGCCCGCGAGACATTTTGAAAAATCTTAAAAATTATATTAATAAATTAAAAAATAAAATTAAAAATATTACACGACTTACTCATACTCACGGAAGCAAGTGAACGAGCAAGCCGAGTGGCGGCGATCATCAAAGAGTGAGGCGGCAAACAAACATCAAAGCCTTTGATGTTTGCCGCCTCACTGGCGAGATTGATCGAGATTCAAGAAAACTCACTCCTAAAATCTAAATTTGAAGACGTGGAGTTGTGCGATTTCTACAAAAAATCGAAAAATCGAAGAAGACCATTTTCCGCAGCTTAGAAAATTAGCAAGAAGATTGATTTGTGCCTTTGGCAGTACTTACAAATGCGAACAGTTCTTTTCAATGATGAAAGTTAATAAGTCAAAACATCGTACAAGGCTGACTGACGATAATTTGGAAAATTCCTTACGTCTTTGTATCAGTGGAATTAATCCAAACATCGATGGATTAGTTTCCCAAATTCAAGCTCAAGTGTCTCATTGATTTCGGTGTCGCTATTTAACATTATATATTTTTTTATAATATATTTGTTTCTTTATATTTATCTATTTATTTTAATATATAAAATTAAATATTTTTGTATCGCAATTTTTTCACTCATCTCGGGGTTTTTTTAAATTTATTTATTTACGGGACTAGCCCATTTTCGTAATAACAATATGTTTTTCAGAAAGTTTGCTGGATGAAACCTCTTTTTCGGAGAAAATATTTTTGTATCGCAATTTTCTAACTTTTCATTAGAGCACTTGACCTTGAAAATTTCAAAAAAATTCGCCTATGGCGCTAATTGGAAACGGCACGCTTCGCTCGCCTGCGGAGGGTGTATGGTGTGCCACAGAAATAATCCCGTGTGGCCCGCTACCCATTTTACATTTATTATGTGGCCCTTTAGCCCAAAAGGTTGCCCATACCTGCAATACACTATACCGGGTTTGTTCGTCGAGTTGGGCATAGAAAATCCCATGTAATTTTTGAGGCGGCTGAATATGGGCTTCCCTGTACATTTTATAGAAAAACAGCATTATAACTTCTGGAAGAGGCCGACATGGTAAACCCATGTGCCGAGTTTGAATACATTTCGATGAGCCAATCTTAAGCTATTCAATTAAACGTGATGACAAAACCACGAAACTCTCATAGTTCAGGTAATATAGCAAACAGTTAGTTATTAAGCCAGTACGCTTATAGCGATTAAGTGTGATTACTTTACTTTACTTTAAAAATATAACGACATCAGATCGGCATGCGACGATAAATCCGGTATTTCTCTTTAGTGGGAGTATAGAAGTCAATTTACAAGAGCACATGAACATAACAATATATCAGCTGTAAAGATTTCTCCCGCGGACAGACAAACGGGTAAAATATCTTCGTCTAAAGACGGGTTTCCGTTTTTTACCCGGAAAAATACAATGGCAAATGCGTCAACTAACTGTAGACTTAATAACCGCAGCAAACGTGCTTTCAAAAGCTCCCACAAACTACTGAATTAGTGCCTTTAAAAATCTCGGGTTTCAGAGTTGTTGTGGTTGTTGTTTATGTATTGTGCCCGTATTGACGTTTGTTTACACCGTGGTTGTTGACGCAGGTCCGGGTAAAAGGCTGCTTTTGTTTTGGTTCTCATTTCATTGTAGTAAAATCGGTAGTAAAAGAGGAATGCGTCTCTCCGGCACGTGGATGCATTCAAGTAGTGTCTGTTTCTTTGTTTTTCTATGCAGGCGACGAAGATAAAACGTATTTATTGGTCGCCGTTAAGATGAAGCCGACGGTCGAGTTTGTACAATCAAAACCATTGATTTTTGCAGTTAATTATTTTCTACGAGCTTGCGGGTAATTTCGTACAGAATGACGAATTCGTCCGCATTATCCACAAGCTAGGAAACGATTTTTTGGGTAATATTTTTAAACGCTTCTAGCTTTTCTGTTTTTCTACTACTATAAAGTATGCTATTTAAAATAATTGCCTTGTTTTTGAGCATCATTAATAGAATGTAGAACAGAAAAAAAGAAATTACTTCATAAAGAAAACCGTACAAAGTTTAAAGGTTATAAATTAAATAAGATAACAAACAGGTGACGTAAAATATCATTGGGTATTACTCAGACGAACATGTACAGGAAGACAGAAGCTATGTATACAAGGTGTTGAAAAAAGGTCGGTACCCCGTAAAAACTCCGGTGCACATCGCATTGCAGCGGAAAATGTCTGGGGAAAAAGTTGTTTGGTTTTGCAAGAGGAATAAGAGGAATAAGAGGAATTGATTTTCGCACGGTTCTGATTTTGTCTTTCTCGTGGTGATTATTGGTGAAGGATGGGCCCGAATAAAAAAATTCGTCGGACAAAAGATGTTTATTTTTGGTCGGAGAACACGATACGCCAATAAAAAATATGGGGTTCCATTTGAAAATCTTAACTTGCCCCCACCCGCGCCCGGGGTTTGAGGGGGTGGTTTAAATTGCAAACTATTCCTCCTGCAAAACCAAACAACTTTTTCCCCAGACATTTTCCGCTGCAATGCGATGCACCGGAGTTATTCCGGGGTACCGACCTTTTTTCAACACCCTATATAATAAATACAATACAATAAACACAAGGTAAGATATCGCGCAAGGAAGAGGCGTGGCTTAGTTATATGCACGCTTCTGCGGTTCCCATATTGAAAATTTACCGGAATTTTTTGTTAGTTTAGTCGTATTTGCTCAAGTATTTATGTATTTATTAAAATAAATGTCCTAATAATTATAATGTGAGATGGGCCGTGTTCGGCTGTGCTGTGGATAACCAGAAAAATAATTTTGATATACATGTATAAGGTTTTTCTCCTTTCCTAGCCATTAGAATGGATATATGTTTTATAAATTTTCATGTATTAAAAAAGTTTGGTCATACTTTTATTTGTTAGCTAGGTAGTTTTTGAGCTTTATTACCTAAGAACCATGATATGTATTAATCTTTTATTGACCTATTATTAAATTCATAATTAATATCTTTAAAAGAGAATTAAAAGCGCTAACAACAATGTGAATCTCCATAAGCAATTTAGAAATAACTCACACCAAGACGTCACTGCGCACGTCAAACGAGATTAGAACGACTAGATATCATACCTTGTGTTTAGTGTATCATGCAATTAAACGGCTTGGAGCAATTAATCGCGTGGTATTTTTCAAATGGTACCCCCCCCCCCCCTTTAGTCAGGCTTGTTTCGCACTTGATGCCTCTTCCGCTTACTAAATTATTTCCAATTTTAAATTTTGTTTAGGCGAACGTTTTTCTTCCCAACGATCACCAAAAAAAATCCTATTTAATTCACCCCAAGAAAGATTTTGCGGCAATTTCAGGGGATTTACAAAGCGGTATAACGTTTTTTTTGTAAACGCTTTGTAACGACGACCGAATCTAAGTTCTCTCTCATAATTTTTTTCCTTTATCCTCCAATCGAAATGTGATTTTTCTTTAGGAAATTGGCTCTTTTAAAAGTTTTATTAAAAAATAACAGGATTCAATTAAAAATAAATGTTACAAGGGGAAATATGGGATTAATTAATACACTCACAATCCAAGCAATCAACCACGATCAAAATCAATCTAACAATGTAACGATTATTTTAACTGTGAGTGTACTTTTTGTGTGGCTTATACAGGGTGTTAAGGAAATGGCTTTGTTTATATTTAAATTGATGACTTATTCGGCGAGAGTGCATGCGTCGCACCCAAAGATCTTACAAACTCAAGATAGAATTGTTTACAATTGAAGTCGACGTAAGGACTGTAAACGTGCACTCCCCACCTTGCTGTTATGCTTGCAGCATAGCCAGATTGTCCTATTTATCGCTAAGGTATCTGCAAAATCCCAATTAAAAATTTGTTAATTTGACAATTACAACTGGTTTAAGGTTAATCCGCAATTGCTTTTAAAATAAATTTATTTCCCAATAATTTTAATATAAATTGTGAATAGGCCTTGAGAGATTTAGAAAAAAAATATTATTATTATACATAAAAGTTTGAAATAAACCGACTGCACTATGACAACATCAAGTTAAAAGATACTACGCTCGACGGCAAACGATCAAACTTTATCAATGGATCTGATTATAGTAAAGAATACACTGTTGCTACTCGCTGCTAACTGCTTTTAAGGGAGTGTTTATATATTTTGGTTGTTTTATTTTTTTTTGTGAGTATTGGTGAAAAATCGTCTTTATATAACCATTGACGTTTAAAAGGTTATGGACCGGTCCGTGATGCTAGTCCGGGCAAAAAGCAGTCGAGTTGGTTTATTTCTTAATATAAATCTTGCATTTACAAGATGGTTGAGTCTTGTGCGGCCATAAAATACTTCACTAGAATGCAATGGTGTTAAATTAAAATTTCACAGGTTAGTAAATATATTTAGAAATTTGATTTTGAGTTTGCATCACTATGAAAATTCGGTTTGTTTAAGAATGTACGAAATGTTTATCCACTTCGTTAGGATACTAAAGGGTCGTAGCCTACGCCAAATTTGGATACATGCCCTTAGAAGAAATAATTATAGTCCAGGTGATACAACAGTTATTTGTGAGAAACACTTCACAAAAGAAGATTATGGAGGTAATGTACATGAGAATAAAATACTGAAGAAAGGAACAGTCCCGTCAAAATATTTTACATCTTTATTTTTCTATATTTAAACAACGTTTGCAGTGTAACAAGTACACGAAGACAGGTTTTATATAATTTATTTGATCTAACTTGTTTAGGTACATATTATTTTAATTTACTTATTTAATTAATCACTTTAGTGTACAATATGCCTTAGTGGCTTGTGTGTGCATTTTTTAAAAGAATCATCCTTTTCACAGTTTATAGTAAAATTATTAGAAATAAACTTATTTTAAGAGCAATTGCGGATTAACCTTAAACCAGTTGTAATTGTCAAATTTACAAATTTTTAATTGGGATTTTGCGAGATATCTTAGTGATAAATATGACAATCTGGCTAGAAATATACACTTTTATATCTGGAGAGTATCATCCAGTAATGAATACACCAAAAATATTGATGCTAAGCATAAATAGTTAAATCCATCCTTGGATACACTGTATATAATAACTGGATCAATATTTCTATCTTTTTTATAAATATACAATATTCGAAACTACACTTTTTGAATAGATAATATAGTTAAACGTAAAGAATCTCAAAGTAAATTATACGCCCTTGTTGGGCTTTTTTCCCAGACTAGCTCCGCTCCGAAACGATGAAGACCGCTCCATAACCTTTTAAACGTTATTGGATTTAACCTTGTAAGATCTTTGATTTAACCAGACTTCAACATTGTTGCCACTAGCGAGACCAACATGTTTTGTCACTCTTCCACCCATTACTGATTTTCAATAACATTTCAAACAATCACAAACTCACTTTCCAACAGATTTATGAATGCGAGTGTTGGCCCTGTGGTCGCACCCCATTGGCAACGAAATTACCATACAATCATGCTTTATTCGGGATAAGCCATAATTCAGATTAGCGATTGGTATAAATCGTTTACAATCTTCCATCACTTACCTTCCAACCTGCAGAACTATTGCTATCTCCTTTGTCCTTGAAATAGGGGACGTTCTGCACCATCCATTCGTAGATTTGCGACAACGTGAGTCGTTTATCGGGCGATGTCGTTATCGCTTGAGTTATCAAGTCGGCGTAGGATAAGTTGCCCCACGCGTTGCGCCGACTCGAGTTCTTTTTCGTTGGTAACGCGGAAACGGGGATCTGAAAACAAATAAACGAAAAATTAACGCCGGGGTATTTAAAATAAAGAGTTTCGCAATGTGGGAATCCCATACCGATAACCTCGCTCGCTAATAGAAAATCATCGCGGATAAAGCGATAATAATTATCGTACGATTAATTGATATTTATTTCAATTCTCTACAAATATTGTATTGTGGAGAAATTCAGAGTGTTTAGCATTTTTGATGGCGATTTCTTGAAGTATTACTCAAAAAATTAATATGTGTCCTTCCCAGGCGGTTTGTTCGAAGCGAGATATTTAGGCGGCATAGGAAGTTTTCAAAATTAATCCCCTGTATATTATTAGATATTCCAATGGGTAAAATATAAGGTTCGATATATAAGAGGCGATTAAAGATGGACCTTCGTTAATAGGCATACCCAGTTACACAATAAAATTACCTTATTATTTCATTTTTCATTGTTATAGTCGGTGTTACTTATTGAAGGTCACAGTCAGTCGGTAAATATTCTTGTTTCCCACTTATGTGTGCATAAATAATTTTCATCATTCGTCTGACGTTTACATAAGAATCGCCTAATTAGTGGATTGAAGGAAACCGGTCTCATTTCACCCAAAACATTTTTATTTACGGAAATTTTGTAAATTTCCATCGATTTTATGTTAAATATGATTTTGTCGCATCGGCAGAAAGAATGTATCTATTGGGTATGAAGCAATGCTTCATTATGCCTTTTCGGCTGTTAAATCTACAGTGATGGGCTAAAATATGGAACAAATTCATTTAAAAATCAGGTTTTATTTTTTTGTAAAAACGTTCGGACACGTCGATTATAATTTTTTCTTCCGGATTTTTTGCCTCAAAAAGAAATTATACTGGGTGTGTCAAAAAGTAGATCTAGGTATAATTTTGAAAAATTATTTTATTAGGTGTTGAAAATGCGAACCATTAACTTCTTGACAATATGCCAATCTACTTAAAACCCCTTCTAAAACATTATTTACAGTATTTTCATTAATTTGCCTAATTTCATATCTAATTTTAAGTCTTCCAAATTTTGTGGTTTATCCTTATACACTTTTGATTTCAAATAACCCCAAAGAAAGAAATCCATTGGTGTAAGATCGGGAGATCTTGCAGGCCATTCTATGGGTCCTCTTCTACCTATCCATCGTTCGAGAAAAATAGTATTCAAATACTACAAAAGGTACATGTACCTTTTTTTAAAGAAATTTCTTTTTTAAGATGTAATTTTTCTCTAAAACCGTTAGAGATAAGGATAGAGTATGCTACATGAATTATGCTCAGAATTTGACGTAGAATTTATGTGATAAGTAAAAATAGGGTGGTTCTATTTAAAATACAAAAAAACATCTACTTTTTGACACACCCAGTATAATTTCTTTTTGAGGCAAAAAATCCGGAAGAAAGAATTATAATCGACGTGTCCGAGCGTTTTTACAAAAAAATAAAACCTGATTTTTAAATGAATTTGTTCCATATTTTAGCCCATCACTGTATAGTCTAAAAACTTGGGTAAAAAATCCTAAAATCAAACCACTGTCAATAGGTTCGTTGTGAACGGGTAACGGGTAAAATTGTCAACTGTCAAATTTGAGAGATGACTTCTTAACTTAACCTACAAATATTCGTATTCGTGCACATTTCTGCTTTATTTATAGCTAGCCGTTCGTTTTGGAATGGATATTTAACGAATAATGGAAAGTAAAGCATACCAAATGACAAGTGGCAACTCGGTTGAAGATATCAATTTGTAGGGAAAGACAAGTTTGACATTAAATTGCAGAGTTGCCCCATACAAATGGAAGATGAATCCTGAAAGGGCTCGACGTCAAGAAAGGTTCTGGTCCAGACGAAATTCCTGTTATAGTTCTCATGCAAGAGATGCGGCGATGAACTAACACCAGTATTTTGTAGACTTTTTAACTTATCCTACAAACAAGGAATATTTCCATCGTGCTGGAAGACCAAAGAGTACCAAAGAAAGGTAAGAGAACCCTGCCTAGCAACTATCGACCAGTCGCATTGCTTTCAGTTATATCAAAAGTAATGGAGAAATCTATTAACCAACATCTTCTAAAGTTCAACATCCAGATCAACTGGAGATCTTCTAGCCTATGTCATCCATCTTTGGAACAGCGGAATCGAGCATCATGGGGAGTCTCGAGCTGTTGCACTGGATATTTCTAAAGCCTTTGATCGTGTTTGGCATGAGGGACTTCTAAGTAGATCCTATGGTATGCCCAGTCGATTCTGTGCATGGTTGTCTAGCTTTCATAAGGACCGCTCTCGGCAAGTGGATATGGACGGATTTCGCTCAGACACCTTCACCATCAATGCCGGTGTTCCTCAAGGGTCCATATTGTCTCCCACTCTCTTCTTACTCTGCATTAACGACCTTCTAGTGAAAACGAAAAATCCGATATTTAGTTTTGGTGACGATAGCACACTTATCTCATCTTTCTCTTTGAATGCACAAACATCGGCTGCCGACGCACATTTTCGCAGACAGCATGGAGTATCACGTCTCAACAAAGACCTGGAAGGAATTTTGGCTTGGGGTGACAGTAACCAAGTCGAACTTAACGCTAAAAAAACCCAGGCAGCAGTTTTCTCTAAAAAGGTTAACATTACAGAACCGGATATAGTCATGGACGGACACGCAAGCCCACCGGCTTCATCTATTAATTTGCTGGCCGTCAATCTGGGAGGCAATCGCCAAGATAGCTTCTCAGAAACTTGGTGTACTCTTCCGAACCAGAAAGTTGTACACACCTCAACAACTTTTGACACTATACAAAGCCCAGATTCGACCATCACTGGAGTACTGCTCTCATGTCTGGAGCTCTGCTCCCAAACATACTCTTCGGCTGCCGGATTCTATCGAAAGGAGGGCCATTCGTCTGATTGGAGACCACAAGCTGACAAAGAACCTCGACAGCCTAGAAGATCGAAGACAGGTTGGGGATTGCCCTCTTAATTCCGCCCAGAGCGGCGAATAGCAGAAATACGCGACGAACCACTGCCGCCCATCCATATGTGGTTAAGCTTAGTACTCCTCGAACTTCATTATTTAAGAATTCTTTCATCTGGAGGACTTCATTCTTATGGAACGACCTTCCCGAGGTACCCTAAAGGATTTTTCCTATAGTGCTTGTGTTTGATCATAAGCGGTTCTATTTTATCGTGTTTTAGAAGCCGAGGGGTGAATCCTTTTGCGGGGGATATTTTTAATGAGATATCACGTCCGATCTTTTTGTGATAAAATCGAAGATCCGGCAACATTTTTGTTGTCACAACCATAAAATCGCGATTTTTACTTTCAAATCCTGGCTGTCGGATGAAAATTTTCGAAAAAATTTCTTTCGTTCAATCGAACGCCGGCGAAATAAACGCAACGACTGAAGAATAAGACCCCGAATACCAACCATCGATTTATTTTAATGATCTCATTAAGCCGGTCATAAAGTTTAATCTTCATTTCAATAGGACAATTATCAAATTATCACTGGTTTGGTATTTGTTAAGACTGGGCACGCTGTACGCCAGCTATTTGACTGTGCGAGTTTGTCGATTATTGTATCTTTGAAAAGGTTTAAAGAATTATATCGATAAAACGGAGGATTAAAGATAACGGATGTCGGTCCGTCTGTAACATTTTATAAGCTTCAATTGGGGATGGGAGTCTGTTTGCATGCGAGGAAATAATGCTAAACAGGTACAGTACGTTTCACGAAAAATGGATACGACTTAATGATTTCCTGGGTCGGTCCCATTGTGTCGACAAGAGCTTGGCAATAAACAAGTGAAGTATGAAGGGACGGACTAAGGAAAACAAGTAATGATATGATTATATTAATGTAATCAAATGAAATAACATTTTTTTAAAATATTACTAGTCATATTTATTTACATTTATAATGTCATTCTATAGATAGTTCTGTTTCGCTATCGCTATCCTCATCAAAATTAATTATAATTGGATTAATTATACGATCCAGACTAATATAGCATTTTCCAACTACCTGGGGGAATATCATTAAAGCATTTTCGTATTAATTCTACAACACTAGAACTTAAAGTCGGAGAAATATTTTCTGGTGCCACATATGCTTTATGGGGTTAAAAATGCAATAATAGGGTGTGAGCCGTAGCACTGTATGTCTAATTTCTTCTGCCAATGTGTCACAAACATATACTTTTTTTATACAAAATGTCTTTAAAACTTCTAAAAGATCACTTTTTTATAACTTTCTTCAAAATATATATCATTCGCCGCCATGTAGTTCTGAATCTCCAATTTTGTATTATTTGAGCTTGGAGCTTTATGTAATTGGCGACTGTGATAGCTCGCATTGTCCATTACTATCACGCTATTCTGCGGAATGTTTGGTAAAAGACAATTCTTGAACCATTCCTCAAAAACTAACAAATTTTACCACAAAAAGATATTTAAATATAAATTAAGCAACCTAACCTGCCTGATGTGCCTATATTTAATTATAATTATTACAATCCGGTCGTTTTCACATAATAATAACAAACGGTCATAAATAATGGGATGGCCCTAGGTACTTGTACTGCAGTCATTAAGTTATATCCATTTTTCGTGAAACAATCTTTATTCTCCGGTCGTATAAGCTCCGTCGACCGCTGAATTAGTAGAGCAAAAATTTTTAGGAAGAAAAATTTATATGAACTTCTCCTGTTATTTTTAAGCATTCTATCTGAACCCGGGAGATTGGCCCACATATTCTGGGACCTGCATAATACGTATTACAACAATAATATTGCATTTTTATAAAACGATCGCCTATATGGGGGATCAATTATCTCCTAAAAGTTTATCAACATTGTTTTAACCAACAACAAACTCGATCATCATCAGATCATCGAGGTTCGACTTTTTCTAAAACAAACAGTGTGATTGCCTCACCGAATGAAAAACAATATCTAAAAATATCTTTTCGCTTCAATTCGCTCGCAAAAAATAATTTTATTTAGATATTGTCAATGTTACATCAACAACCTGGTTAGAATAAACATATTTTGGAATAAAGCGGTTTGATTGCTCTTGTAAAATCGCTGCAGAACAACAAACCGACAACCAGTTTTGTCATAGGAAAATTTCTATATGAATAGCAATTTTTAATTACCCGTTCACATAAAACACAGAAGATTCTTAGATCAAAACAAATTTATTATAAATTCACGACTCAAGAACATCCAAGATATTTTATAATAACCGTTATTTTTCAAAGATTTCCACGGAAAACTTTAAAAGCCATAAAACGGAATAAAAACAACACTTCAACAAGTACTTTTCTATCGATTTTATCGAAAGACGGTGCTCAGATTTCTACTTGGGGAATTAAGTACTGTAAATTAAAATTGCTCTATCTAAATTGTCTCTACCGTTCGAGCAAGGCAAGGTTTTGAATTGTAGAACAAGGAATTGATTAACTAAATACTGGAACGGTGAAGTCTAGGGAACTTTTTAACTAAATACCAGAATTGCCATGTGCAGACCAAGAAACTTATTAACTAAAAATCCATCTAAGAAATAAAAAGTCTATGCTTCTCAGGTGGTATTAATATCAAATACCAATATGGAAAATTATTATTTCCAGACCACCCGATGATCCTCATACAATAAGGGCGTATTTTTGTCTACACAGTAGCACTTTAAATACTATTTCAGATTGAATGGTACTACCAAGAAAAGGAAGCCCTCTCCATTGATAGGATGCAACCACCTGTAGACCGGTTTCGAACTTATTTGTTCTCGTCAGTACAGGGTAGGTGTACATACCAATCATCAGAGAGCACTTTAACTTACGCCGCACTATCGACTTTTTTATTTCTTAGATGGATTTTTAAAATTTGATTTAATCAAATAACGTCTGTTCAGATTGTGTGGGAGGCGCTGCGCGCTGTATTTTGTCGACTACCGTCGATAGTACGGCGTTAAGTTAAAAGTCCTCTCCGATGATGGGTATGTACACACCTACCCTGTACTGACGAGAACAAATAAGTTCGAAACCGGTCTACAGGTGGTTGCATCCTATCAATGGAGAGGGCTTCCTTTGCTTGGTAGTACCATTTCAATCTGAAATAGTATTTTAAAGTGCTACTGTGTGGACAAAAATACGCCCTTATTGTATAAGGATCATCGGGTGGTCTGGAAATAATAATTTTCCATATTGGTATTTGTTATTAATTAAAGATTCAACCGGCCTTTGTAGACCAAGGAACTGATTAACTAAAAATGATAAATTAATTGCCCAAAGACTTTTAAAAGAAAAAGACAAGACCGTTTAATGGTTTTTTTGCTCTGGGTTTTTCCCATTTCGATACAGAAGCTTTAAAGGCAAAATATTTCGCTTTCTCGTCTGATGACTCGATCAATGCCACCATTGACGTAATCAATACGTTTTCCTCCGTTTATTCAAACGAGTCTACAAAGAAGGCCGGACGAATAAGTCTTATCGCGATACGCATACCGTCCAACAGTGACCGAGACGTTAGCGTCGCGACGTCCCGCGCCTCGTCCAATAAGGACTGCTACGCAACATCCACCCACCATTTACATCGTGATTTACAACTTGTTAAAAATAATATTTCATTGACAATCAAAAACAATCAACATAAACATCAACTAACCGGCACGGGACACTTGTTGCCGCCACCGCCAGGGATCCCTCCCGTCGCGCCCCCTCCACATTGCGCCCCGTCCTCTTGGGGGTCCACGAAATTCTCCGGCCTTGGCAGCGGCCACGTGTTGGATCGTGCCCTGGTTTGGGGCTCGAACCCGTCCACCTCTGCCAGAGGTTCCATGATGTTCAAGTTCATCTTGGCTAGCGGACTATAGCCGGAATATGGTCCGTTCATAGGTCGCTCTTTTGCACTAGGTGCCAATTATGGAGGAGAGAGAAGGTGACAGGTGTAGTATGAGGAGGAGAATATATGCGTTGTTCGTGGAAGAGCACGCCGCACTGTTCGCACTAGAGTAAACAAGTCGTCATAGTATCGAAGCCACCTCGTGGTGATCTGATCACTGGCTGATAAACAAGCGGCAAAGTCCAAACACTGGGTTGTCAATCGGTTAAAACTCGCACGGAATCGGCTGGCACGCCGCACTCGCCTCTAGGAGGCCATTTCTGCCGAAACGGACGCAAAAACTCGCTACGTTAGACTGTGACGCAGTGTTTAATTTACGCGCGACGACAGCACAACTACGTAAATAGAAGACTGGACGCGAACCTACTCTCGCTCAGTTTGCAACGAGAATGTTGAGCTACGCAGACGATATCCACGGCGGACGCGTTGGCGGTGAGCGTCCCGGTGCGCACGCTCAAAGGTTTGGCGCCACGGAGGCAGTGGAGTCACGGCGCGCCGCTGATGGCCCGCTGGTGGTTGCGTAATTCGCAATTACGGCGGCACCGACGTAGAGACGTGGGGGAGAGAGCGAAGAAGATGATATTCGCTGAAGGATCGCGCGCGACGAGGCGACGATGAAAAGTTCGCTTTCATCGGAGAAATTTTTTATCTAAATATCCTAAATCTGTGGCTAGTTTTTTTTTGAAAAAAACAATCTTTATTTTTAGGCAATAATGTACATTCGCCCTGAATACCTTTTTTTTTTTTTTTTTTTTTTTTTTTTTATCAAACACAAGCACTGTAGGAACAATCCTTTAGGGCACTCTGGGAGTGGTGCGTGTGCGCAAAAAGCGATTCACGTTGGTTTTGAATCGTTGGAGGTTATATTCGTTGGGAAAAACGACCTCGGGAAGGTCGTTCCACAAAGATGTAGTCCTCCAGATGAAAGAATTCTTAAATAATGAAGTTCGAGGAGTTCTAAGCTTAACCACAAATGGATGGGCGGCAGTGGTTCGTCGTGTATTTCTGCTATTCGTCGCTCTGGGCGGAATTAAGAGGGCAAGGTCAGCCGAGCACCTTCCATGAAAATATCTGTAAAAGAGAGTCAAACCCCCAACCTGTCTTCGATGTTCTAGGCTATCGAGGTTCTTCGTCAGCTCGTGGTCTCCGATCAGACGAATAGCCCTCCTATTGATGGAATCCAGTAGCCGAAGAGTATGTTTGGGTGCAGAGCTCCAGACATCATGAGAGCAGTACTCTAGTGATGGTCTTTATTTTTAGACAATAATGTACATTCGCCTGAATACTATTTTTTTTTATGATCAAACACAAGCACTGTAGGAACAATCCTTTAGGGCACTCTGGGAGTGGTGCGTGTACGCAAAAAGCGATTAAAGTTGGTTTTGAATCGTTGGAGGTTATATTCGTTGGGAAAAACGACCTAGGGGAGGTCGTTCCACAAAGATGTAGTCCTCCAGATGAAAGAATTCTTAAATAATGAAGTTCGAGGAGTTCTAAGCTTAACCACAAATGGATGGGCGGCAGTGGTTCGTCGTGTATTTCTGCTATTCGTCGCTCTGGGCGGAATTAAGAGGGCAAGGTCAGCCGAGCACCTTCCATGAAAATATCTGTAAAAGAGAGTCAAATCCCCAACCTGTCTTCGATGTTCTAGGCTGTCGAGGTTCTTCGTCAGCTCGTGGTCTCCGATCAGACGAATAGCCCTCATATCGATGGAATCCAGTAGCCGAAGAGTATGTTTGGGTGCAGAGCTCCAGACATGAGAGCAGTACTCTAGTGATGGTCGAATCTGGGCATTGCATAAAATAGGCCTTTGTAAAGTCGTTTATTTAATTATAGGCTTCTAAATGTTGAATTATCGAAGCTTCAAATCGTCAGTTTAAAAAAAAACACCCTTTATTACGTCCCTGTCGATGCTCTACACGTACTAATTCATTGTCTGAAGCCCCTGTGAAGCCCTCCAAATCCACTTTGGGCAAATTGAGCCTTAAATTGAATGTTCTCCACCCTGCATTATAAATCAGCAGGTCACGGCCTAAAAGGGCGCTAGTGTGAAAATAAAGAGGCTGTTAGGGACTTTTTATGTGTTTGTTATTTGTATACTTAGCTGAAGAAGATATAAATAGGCCCGAGATGGTGTTAAGATGGGTTGGGATTTATTTAATTAGCTGTTAATTGTATTAACCCTCGATAGTCCCATCTCTCGCGTAATTATAGCTCAATAGTCGAATTAACTGTATGTTGTATGGTAGGTCAGTGCTTCTCAAACTGATCTCGCCCACCGCCCGCTTTAATTCCGGACACCAATGATACCATATATATAATTTACTTGTTCCCAGTGGCGGTTCTTCCACAGGAGCACATGCGCACGTGCACCCCCAAAACAAAACGAATAAAAAATATTAATTTATATTCATTGAATATTATTTATCGTATAAAGTCCGACTGTCCCTAATATTTTATCATCCCGTCGAACGAAACTGTATAGATCCGACAACCGTGCCTCAGGCGAGACTTGCTCGCACATGCGATTAAGTAGTGCAGTTTCTCTGTAGTAACAGGGGGCGGGTGGCAGCGGGGGATAGCGGGGCTATGGCGATTTAACATGGAAAAGGCGCACCGTTTTTGTGTGCACCGCGCGCTGTTGTCTGTTCGTGCATCTAGGTAGAAATTCGAGCGTGTATGTTTTAATATTTTAATATTATATATTTATTAAGTTAAAATGAATAGTTGACGGTGGACTATTTAAGAAATAACTTTAGCTCTTTGAGTTTGGAGCAAAAAATTGAAGTGAAGAATGCGGGAACACCTAAACCCGAAATTAATTTAACGCAGACCACAAAGGGTAAATCCAGGGACTTTATTAGAAAGTTTAAAAATAAAATATATCAAAAAAAAAAAATAGAGGGTATTCCAAACTTAATTAGGCTGTTATTGATCAATTTTCTACAATTAATAACCGAAGAATGGACTTTACGTTTAAGCACTATTGTGTAGGGTCGATAAATGTTGTGTATTTCGATAAATGATACTCGATATGATTTTGAACAATTTTATTTAAGGATTTAAACTAAAGAACACTGAAAATATGAAGAATGCCAACTTGTTAGTCTCGTGGGTCGATTCGTTCTCCATAAAACAGTTAACTATTGTTCTCGTCTTGGTTGCGCCTAATGACGTAGCCGTAGATGGCGTTGTGGTATTAGATATCATTCAGTTTTCTTGATACCTCGTAGATGGCGGTAGTAGTATGGGACATCATTCGGTTTTCTTGATAGCTCGTAGATGGCTCTAGTAGTATTAGTAGTGGACTGTATAAATATTGTTACAAGGGTTGCATGCGACGACGTTAAGATCCGACAGCTATACACACTAAGAAAACCTTTCTTATTTTCCACAAGTTGTATTTCCTTGTGTAAAATTAGAAAATAAATAAAAATATGTTTTACCTAACGCATTTTCTTATTACTTCTTTCCTTTCTACATTTAAAACGCCTAGAAAGTAATTGTTTGGTCGTTACACAAATATAAAATTTTTAAAATAATTTCACTATACTTATGAACCCCCTCTATCATAAGTCACGAGCCGCCACTGCTTGTCCCCCCCCCCCCCCAATATCTGACTGTAAGTATCTCCGAACCATGAAGGAATATCTCCCAAACAATCCAAAATTAGCAATCAGAGCCATCTATGTTGCATCAATTTAATTAAAAAATATGTCGCTTTTTGCCAGGTTAGAAAGAGACGAGAGTCATCAGCTGATCAATGTTTCTTTTCGTGAAGTTTTAGCCGTTAATAATAAAGTTTTTTAGTTAATTTATTGATATTTAGATTGTGTGACATGTCGATTGGGGTATCAAAAAGTTTCAGGAAAATCTGTGACGAAAATTTGAAATTTGTTCTTATTTGAAATTGTTATTATTATTCTTATAACATTATATTTTTTTACGTAATTTTTTCATATCGTTTTCCAATCCATTAACTTTACGAATCCAGTTTTAGATTTAAAAAAAACTATATTTGTCTGTACGTCATGTTGCGGAAAAATATTCAACACAGGCAGGCGGTGATAAAACGATTGTCACATTGTAATCCCTGAATAAACAGTGTTATTGAGATAAAAAAAAATGGGAATTTATCACGGACACGAATTTTTATGGCCTTTTACTATAGCAACAGCAATTAATACGTAAATTACGTGACCTACACCAACAATACAATGACAAAAAAATAAAAGCTTATATCTTGGAACGGAGGAAATCTGGACACATATTGAAACTTGGTTGAGTAGGCACAGCAGTGCCTTTTTGCTCCAAAAGGGCTGTCCATAGGGGGGAGGAATTGAAATTTTTTTACGGTTCCTTGCGTGTTTTTCTTCTTAACGTGCCATTTTTGACTTCTCTCTGAATGCTTAGAGTATCGAGTTGCCATGAAAGCAGCATCCGCGTCGGTTGTTACCTGGGCGCCGCGTTGTTATTGTTATACTACAACTGTCAACAATATTTGAAAACAGGAACAATGGAAAGAAATAATTCCGATTCCGAAAAAGAAAACTCATTTCAATGTGCGCCAGACGAAATAATTAATAAAGCCAATGAAGCAACACAAAATGTATTTCCTGAAAAATCGAAAGAAACTTATAAAATGGCATATAATACGTTTATTAACTTGCATTTGGACCAAAAGCACGGATCTCAGACACCTTCGCCATCCATGCCGGTGTTCCTCAAGGGTCCATATTGTCTCCCCACTCTCTTCTTACTCTATATTAACGACCTTCTAGTGAAAGCGGAAAATCCGATATTTAGATTTACTGATGATAGCACTCTTATCTCATCTTTCTCTTTGAATGCACAAACATCGGCTGCCGACGCACATCCTCGCAGACAGCATGAAGTATCACGCCTTAACAAAGACCTGGAAGAAATTTTGGCTTGGGGTGACAGTAACCAAGTCGAATTTAACTCTAAAAAAAACCAGGCAGCAGTTTTCTCTAAAGAGGTTAACATTACAGAACCGGATATAGCCATGGACGGACACGCAATCCCACTGGCTGCATCTATCAATTTGCTGGGCGTCAATCTGGGAGGAAATATGTCTTGGCATAACCACGTTGTGGCAATCGCCAAGATAGCTTCTCAGAAACTCGGTGTACTCTTCCGAACCAGAAAGTTGTACACACCTCAACAACTTTTGACACTATACAAAGCCCAGATTCGACCATCACTAGAGTACTGCTCTCATGTCTGGAGTTCTGCACCCAAACATAGACTTCGACTACTGGATTTCATCGAAAGTAGGGCCATTCGTCTGATTGGAGACCACGAGCCGACAAAGAACCTCGACAGCCTAGAACATCGAAGACAGGTTGGGGATTTGACCCTATTTTACAGATATTTTCATGGAAAGTGCTCGGCTGACCTTGCCCTCTTAATTCCGCCCAGAGCGGCGAATAGCAGAAGTACACGACTAACCACTGCCGCCAATCCATATGTGGTTAAGCTTAGTACTCCTCGAACTTCATTTAAGAATTCTTTCATGTGGAGGACTTCATCCTTATGGAACGACCTTCCCGAGGTTCTTTTTTCCCAACGAATATAACCTCCGAACGATTCAAAACCAACGTGAATTCCTGTATTCGTACCAACACCACTCCCAGAGTGCCCTAAAGGGTTTTTCCTATAGTGCTTGTGTTTGACATAAAAAAAATTAAATCTTCCACTTTATGGGTCATATTCCAAGCTAAAATCAACATTAATTCTGAATAATCGAGTCGATATAAGCACATATCCCCACACTTATTGCATTGCAAAGTCATTTTTTCTAGAGGCATTAAAATTTATCGATCGTTTTCATTGGCGCTTGGTCGGTACCTAAATTTCCTCGTCCCAGATTCTAATATTTTTCTGTTTATATTGAGATAACAGGTAATTTGCAAAATTTTTATTTACGCATCGATGCGTTTTCGATGTTACATCCATATGTTGCCAGCTATCATTGTCCTACCGCTTTATTTAGACTAGGTCAGCATGCTACCCCATCGAGCACCGTTGAGTAAAGGAACCCTCCCTGATACGATCATCCTGTAGTTCATTACCCTGTAGAATATTTTTTGTTCGTCTTAATGTCCCATTTATTAAATCAGCAAGATAGGACCGATATTTGAATGTTACCTTAAATTAAACCTTAGCAAAGGTAGCCTTAACTTTATGGTATACCTTAAAACACGAAGTTTTAAATTAACTTGCAGGTTAAGCGGAAGATTACCACGTCCTTAAAGCTCTATTCCTTTTAGATAAGAGTTAAAAAGAACTTTAATAAACTTGTGTTAAAGATGACTTATGTCATTCTGTACCAACGAATACTTATAACCAGGAAGAAGACAAACATGTTAAATAATCGAAGCAGGCATGATACGGCGACATCCATTATGCCTGGCGCGCACGTGCTTTTCAAATGTCACTTTTGTCCAAATTTTTATTACTGTCAATATTTTAAAGTGACATTTAAGCAAAAAAAAAACATCAAAACCCTTTCATTTGATTTACTAAGTAGAGAAAATCAAATATTAGGATTTTGACATAGGTTTTCAGCTGTAAATATCACTTTAAAATTGTCCTTACATACTTTTATATTATTATTGAACTAGTAACGAAACTAGAAATAAAGAATTCAGAGATTGAAGGTTGTAATTAGTTTTATTAAAAAATAGGAAATAAATCATAATTTACATAAAATATTTTATCATCTTCAACTTCAAACAAATCAGGTAAATACAATACTATATGTACAGCTACTAACCAAGTAAATATATGCACCATCATTATGATTATGGGCTTCCAATTTGTTTGTTTCGTAGCATACACCCGACAACATTAGTGATCGAAGTCCTCTTTAATGTTCAGTCATTATGGGATTCTCAATTAAACTATGAAAAGAAAGAATTATTATAATAATATATTACCGGACTTATCAAAATTCTAGCTACGGGTTAATATAACTAAGCTGTAATTATTATGTTGTAGCTTTTGACATCTGGATTGTAAAATTTAAGTAAAATTCTTTAAAAATGTGTTTGTTGCTAGTTTGCGTGACAAGTTTGGGACATAATGGGACAATTTTATAATGTAAAATAACAATAACGAATAAAAATTAGTAAAAAAATATTTCAATCATAAATTACTTACCTGCAACAAAACGAGAAGGTCCGTTTTCGTGAAAAGAATAGAAAATTAAAAATTATTTTAGAATTTAAAGACGCTTCCTCCGCCATTTTCAATCAGATTATAAATCATATGTTACTTGATTTTATCCCCTTCCAGACGAAGGATGTTCGGTTGTGAAATAATTTAAGAACGTGTGCTGCTCGCATTCTATATCTGTCTCTGTCTGCATCAACCTTCTCCGATTCAATAAAGGGAGACAAATATGGCCTAGATTAAATCGAACAAACCCAAAGTCTGATATTGATACAGAACGATCGACACAAAAGGATAAACGTATGGAGTAACCTGCCTGGCTGTGACGTCACTTGCACGGCCTACTTATATGCTTCGATCCCCGCCATAAGCGGTCTCACCGGGCTGTTCTGTACCTTAAGGTGCAAGCGCGGATACGGGGGGGGGGGGGGCATGGGGGTCGTGACACAACAAAACCCCCCACCCTCCCACAAATAAACAACTTTATACGAAAAACACCATATATATCGGTTTGACTAAGGCGTCAGGGTATTACTTTTCTTAACTTTTGTATGACCCCCCCCCAAAACGAAGTTTGACCTACCCCACACCGAAGTTCTGGATCCGCCCTTGTTAAGGTGACTTTAAGATACAGTTTTAGCGGTTACAGAAATTAAAACTTTTACTTCACCTGTTGTTTTGAGGAATTAAGGCAATTGAAAACTAGAACAAACCAGGAACCAGCAATGTTGTTCAAAGCGGCGAGCCCCAAAAATAAACTAGACATCAGAATTGAACGAATTTTGTTATTCACACCTTCATTATTGAAATTCCTAAGTTAAACGCACTCTTATAGTTTCAAATTTCCTCGTATTTTTTCTTTGTGGAATTTTTTGGGAATTCCCTAGGGAAATTGAAATTGTAAATCTACGAGCAATTATTCATTCCCCCGATACCTTACGCCATTGAACATATTTAAACCAGTAGCGGCTAATAGCAGTCTCGTAAAGAAGTAACTACACTTTTGATAAAGAATTCTAAGTTTAAAGCGAGAGAAAGTAATCTATCGACATGTAGAGGTCGCTTCGATTCATATTTCTTTATTCGATCGTCGCTTTAACATCAGATTATACAGGGCTAGCCCGGAGGAACGCACCAAACTCAGGACCATATTATACAGGGTATATTAAGTAATAATTTTTTTTTGATCAAACACAAGCACTATAGGAAAAGTCCTTTAGGGCATTCTGGAAGTGGTGCATGTGCGCAAAAAAGCGATTCACGTTGGTTTTGAATCGTTGGAGGTTATATTCGTTGGGAAAAACGACCTCGGGAAGGTCGTTCCATAAGGATGAAGTCCTCCAGATGATTGGCCGCTCGGGGCGGAATTAAGAGGGCAAGGTCAGCCGAGCACTTTCTATGAAATATCTGTAAAAGGGAGTCAAATCCCCAACCTGTCTTCGATGGTCTAGGCTGTCGAGGTTCTTCGTGGTCTCCAATCAGACGAATGGCTCTGCTTTCGATGGAATCCAGTAGCCGAAGTGTATGTTTGTGTGCAGAACTCCAGACATGAGAGCAGTACTCTAGTGATGGTCGAATCTGGGCTTTGTATAGTGTCAAAAGTTGTTGAGGTGTGTACAACTTTCTGGTTCGGAAGAGTACACAAGTTTCTGAGAAGCTATCTTGGCGATTGCCACAACGTGGTTATGCCAAGACATATTTCCTCCCAGATTCACGCCCAGCAAATTAATAGATGAAGCCAGTGGGATTGCGTGTCCGTCCATGACTATATCCGGTTCTGTAATGTTCACCTTTTTAGAGAAAACTGCTGCCTGGGTTTTTTTAGAGTTAAATTCGACTTGGTTTAAGTGTGCTAATAATAATAATAATTTATTGTTAATAGCCCGAAATTTGGGTGGTACCGATGACACTAGCTGTAAGAGTAAGTTTAATCCAAATTAATAATAAATTATTTAAATTTGCATATTAGAACTCGAGAACTAAATGAGATTTTATTTTGAAAGTTTGGCTGTGGCTATAAGAGATGATTTTCTACGTTTATAAAATATTTTGGATGGTGCGGTGTTGTCGGATCATACCGAAAGTGGTAGCAACTTCGAAATTTTAAATGAGTTACCCTATATATTACATATTTTTTGGAATCTAGGTAACAATCTAGAACAGTTTTCTGTATAATATCATATACCTATCTTTTAAGAGTTTTTGAATTATAAATAATATTGTGATTTTTTAACGTCGTATCGGGACCTGAAAAGAAAATCTTATCTTTCTAGCTGTAACCGCTCAGTTATTTGCTTCACTTTGTCACAGTAGTATTTGGTAGTAGCCTTGTACAGTCCGTTCTGATCAGGTAACAATCAAGCAATTTACAAAAACGTGAATAATTTTTGTTCCTGTCAATTTTAACGTCGAAGAAAAAATGTGTCAAAATTCAACGTAACATGTCACTCATTTTCGGTCGACCCATTTTCAAAATTCTCAGCCACACAAAACCTATTCAGAGTCATGGTCTCAGCTCCAGATCAATTGCATTGTTCGGGAAAGGCAACGTGAGTATACAAAATGCACGAATCAGATAAAATATTTAGCCAAAGGTGGGTCGAGAATGTGCTGAACGAAAATATCGAATTATGTTTTTCAGAATGTAAAAGAACTGTCTCCTTATATAATTACCAGGGCAAACAAAGAAGAGTTTGATGAAATCCTGAAATTAATGCATGATAGTTTTTATAAGGATGAACCTACTATTGCTGCCATAAATCTCAAGCCCAGCCCCATTCTGGACGAGATGGTCCTAAGGTCAATGACGGAGGGATTTACATTAGGTAAGACATAGAATCCCTGTGTATAATAAAGAGAAGTAATTAAATGGTTTGCCGTTATTAACAGTCGAGCTGCGAAATGATTACTTGGTCAGCAAGAGTTTACAATTGGTCAGTAGAAAAAACATGTCTAGAAGCAGTTTACTTCAGAGGTCCTAGGGCACTGTCAATTTATGTAACTTTCTTGTGTTTTCCTTTGCCGAATACAGACGGAAATAGGCTACAAAAGGTGTAGCGGGGGCGGATTTTCACTTGTTTTCCCAGGGCACTGTCACGATTCAGTAATGTTTGCTGTCCATAAGTTGCTGACCAACTAGCCATTTTGACTGTTCGCAAAAATAAGAATATTTTGCTAACCAGTTAAATGATACCCTATAATAAACCATTTAATCTGAATCTGAAGGATGTAAATTTCTTTACGTTCTTGAGATCATTTTTTTCCTTCTTAGTTGCAAAGTGTAAGTACAACGGCTCGATAGTTGGAGCTTGTATCAACGAATCCGTCCATCCATGGGATCCAGACATCGGAGAAAAGCTAGCATGTAAAATAAATGACGAAAAACTTAAACATATTTTATTATTCTTTGCGTATTTAAAGAGGACACCTGATCTTTTTAAATGCCTGGGGATACAGAAAGTCTTTGAAGTGAGTAGAATGACTTATCATATTAGTTACGAAGGAAAAACGTTATTAATAAGTGTATTATTATTTCAATTAATAACTGTTTCCTATCGAGGACACAACAGACACTTACATTTTCTTATCTTATCTTGTAGATGGCGTTCTTGTTTGTGCGGAAGGCCCACAGAAAAAAAGGTTTGGCTTTCAGATTAATGAGAGACTCGAGAGTTCTGGGCGCGGATGCTGGCTTTTCAGTTGTTAGATGCGATGCTACCAATGTACATACGTGAGTGAAAATGTAGCTTTGAAAATAAGGAAAATGTACGATCGACCCATCGATCCAAATTGCCAAATTATCATAAAATAATTGTTGAAATATTTTAATTATTTGCAATTCTTGTGCATTTAATAGCATTATGATCTATCCAATAAATTTCCTGGAGATAACATAGGTGCGCAGTTACTGTCCAATGAACGATAATTGGATATAAAAGGGGACCATGCTCTTTGCGCGCGTGGAACAGGACGAATTTTGCAATAAGTCTCCTAGAGATGACATAGATGCGCAGTTAGTGTCAATTGAACGATAATTTGTTATAAAAGGGGACCATGCTCTTTGCGCGCGTGTAACAGGACGAATTCTCCAATAAGTTTCCTAGAGATGACATAGGTGCGCAGTTAGTGTCAATTGAATGCTAATTGGATATAAAAGGGGACCATGTTCTTTGCGCGCGTGTAGCATTACGAATTCTCCAATAAGTCTCCTAGAGATGACATAGGTGCGCAGTTAGTGTCAATTGAATGATAATTGGATATAAAAGGGGACCATGCTCTTTGCGCGCGTGGAGCAGGACGAATTTTGCAATAAGTCTCCTAGAGATGACATAGATGCGCAGTTAGTGTCAATTGAACGATATTTGGTTATAAAAGAGGACCATGTTCTTTGCGCGCGTGTAACAGTACGAATTCTCCAATAAGTCTCCTAGAGATGACATAGGTGCGCAGTTAGTGTCAATTGAATGATAATTGGATATAAAAGGGGGCCATGTTCTTTGCGCGCGTGTAGCATTACGAATTAGCCAGTAAGTCTCCTAGAGATGACATAGGTGCGCAGTTAGTGTCAATTGAATGATAATTGGATATAAAAGGTGACCATGTTCTTTGCGCGCGTGTAGCATTACGAATTATCCAGTAAGTCTCCTAGAGATGACATAGATGCGCAGTTACTGTCCAATGAACGATAATTGGATATAAAAGGGGACCATGCTCTTTGCGCGCGTGTAACAGGACGAATTCTCCAATAAGTCTCCTAGAGATGACATAGGTGCGCAGTTAGTGTAAATTGAATGATAATTAGATATAAAAGGGGCCCATGTTCTTTGCGCGCGTGTAGCATTACGAATTATCCAGTAAGTCTCCTAGAGATGACATAGATGCGCAGTTGATGTGAAACGCACGTGTATTATAATGAATTTACCAATAGGCTTCTCGGAGATGAACAGGTGGTGTCAAATGAAAGACAATAACACTTTCTTAGTCATTTTTATTAATGCGGAGAATTAAAAAACACGAAATTATTTTTAGTGCAAGGATATGTGAGCGCTTACATATGCAAAAAGTAGCCGAAGTTCCGTATTGCTCGTATCTAGATAGCAAGCTAAAGCAGCCAATTTTCAATCCACCGTACCCGAACGACGGCGTGAGGATATACTGCGATTGCGCGCCCCAATTCAATCTTCTTCAGGAAAAATTGAAACGAAACAGTTTCCAGTTATTTGGAGCGAAATCATCAACAAAGAAACATTCCTAGGAATATATGTAAAACTTGCGTTAACTCCATCAAGGAAAATAAATAAATCAAGCGACATGTGTAACAAACATCATTGTATAAAAAATAAAAAATGAATTATGTAAACGTCTTGTTTTTATATATTAAAACACAACTAAGGTACACAATTTTTCCAATAATAATCCCAATTATTTGAACCTACTCTTAAATAAACAGTTTTACTGTCAAATTAGCATCATGCATCTGTTCAAATACAGCTGTTTGCAAAATATATTTCCGCCCTTGTGTTGAAAACTGTTTTTTTCTATTTGGGTTTCATAATGGCTACATTATGAAATGTAGAAAAATTGAATAACCTGCCACTTTATGAAACTGAAATTTTTCTTTTTATGTTGGCAGCAAGTAGGGTTCGAATTTTAGGTTTACTTCGATTTCGGTGAAATTAGTTTTCTAGGCATTATGGATTCGACAAAAAATTTTTATAGAAAACTTTAAAAAATTCTTTTTAAAAGTTTTTCTAGATTATTTTCTGCAATTTCTCGTATTTCCGGCGAAGTACAACTTTCTTCCTGACTCATTTTTATTAACTTTAATAATATATTTATTTTTAATTAGGACGGATGGGAAGAAGCTTTGTCGTGTTCAATTATTTCTATCATGGCATATTTGATACTTGTAACATTGTATTAAATTGTAAAAGTATTGCCAAACCAAAAAGAAAATATTAATTCAAATGGAAAAAATCTACTATATTTTTTCACACTTTAAAGACCCAAATGGAAAAAGTATTATAAAATACACGGTTCATAAGACAATTAGAGCACTTGTACTTTAGAAAACTCCCCGCTTCGCGGGTCGTTTTCTAAATTAAACGCGTGCTCTATGATAATGTCTTATGAAACTTGTATCTTAATATACTATTTTAACACAGGTGTGATATAAGATGCTTTCTAACCAACTTAGCCGTGTTTTTTTCCCGATTTCGTAGATGGTAGTAGGAAATAGTACATTACGTTTGTCAAAAGTGCGCCGAGTCCTTCTGCCACTAAAAAGAGTGTTGGTGTGTGCTTCCAGCGTGAACGCGAGAGGGCTGTAATGTTTTCAGGTATATTACAGCCCTGTCTCCGAGAGGCTTGAAAAGAGCTACTTACGGTCACGAAAAGAGGTCGCGTAAGAGGCGCTTACGGCGCACGTATGACAAAAACAAATAAACACCTACGAAACGTGCTAGAAGAGTCCCCTCTGCGATTTTTAATAAACCTATTCGTGTTGAGCAACACGATACCGTTGCTCGTTGGACACGAATTTCATGCCAATTTGCAATGTTTTAATTAATAATCATGTGGTTACTTTTTTGTTTTACACGCGGTTCAACCAGAACCATTCATATTACTTAATATAATAACGATTTAAATATTGACCAATAATTTGGTTCCCCTGGTAATTAGTGTAACTTGCAAAAAAGCCTATTCTTTATTATTAAGGCGCATACGAGCCCCCTAAAATATATTTCTAAACAGTTTATCGCAATTTATTTCGTTTTAAAATACAATTAAAGTATTTTTACACCAATTATGGATAATAATAAATAATAACCTACTTAAAATTTTATTCGCAGTGCTGGGTACCATTGGGCAACAAAGGCGTTTTGTTATGCTCGAATCAAGGATTAAAAAAAAAATGGTAAGAAAAAACGGCTTGTTCAGTCGTGTTTTACGGTTTCTCCGTGCAACGGCTTTTTAAGGGTCAGTATTTCTATGGATAAAATTCAATAGCTTTTTGTATCCTTAAAGCGAAACAAATTTGCCATAAGATGTCTGTAGTAATACGGACAAAAAAATAATTCACCACGTACGCCATTATTGCCTAACCAATTTGGTTTATTTTTGATTCGGCTTACCAATCCTTATTAACCGGCAGATTAACCGAGGGAGAACGTTGGCTCAGTGGAGGCTCAAATTAGACAACCGCATAGGCCCGTTCTCAAGCAGCAAACCAATTTGGTCGCATAACTAACTTAAAACTGGAACCATCTATCCCAGGACAGAAAATAGTTATCCGATGTCACCCATTTTTGGAACAACGCAATCGAGCATCAAGGGGAGTCTCGGGCTGTCGCAATGGATATTTCTAAAGCCTTTGATCGTGTTTGGCATGAGGGACTTCTAAGTAAACTGCGATCCTATGGAATGCCCAGTCGATTCTGTGCATGGTTGTCTAGCTTTCTTAAGGCTTGCTCTCTGCAAGTGGCGATTGACGGATTTCTCTCAGACACCTTCACCATCAATGTCGGTGTTCCTTAAGGGTCCATATTGTCTCCCACTCTCTTCTTACTCTTCATTAACGACCTTCTAGTGAAAACGAAAAATCCGATATTTAGTTTTGCGGACGATAGCACATTTATATTATCTTTCTCTTTGAATGCACAAACATCGGCTGCCGACGCACATCTTCGCAGACAGCATGAGCAAAGCCTCAACAAAGACCTGGAAGAAATTTTGGCTTGGGGTGACAGTAACCAAATCGAATTCAACGCTAAGAAAACCCAGGCAGCAGTTTTCTCTAAAAAGGTTAACATTACAGAACCGGATATAGACATGGACGGAAACGCAATCCCACTGGCTTCATCTATTAATTTGCTGGGCGTCAATCTGGGAGGAAATATGGTTTGGCATAACCACGTTGTGGCAATCGCCAAGATAGCTTCTCAGAAACTTGGTGTACTCTTCCGAACCAGAAAGTTGTACACGCCTCAACAACTTTTGACACTATTCAAAGCCCAGATTCGACCATCACTAGAGTACTGCTCTCATGTCTGGAGCTCTGCACCCAGACATACTCTTCGGCTACTGGATTTCATCGAAAGGAGGGCTATTCGTCTGATTGGAGACCACGAGCTGACGAAGAACCTCGACAGCCTAGAACATCGAAGACAGGTTGGGGATTTGACTCTCTTTTACAGATATTTACATGGAAAGTGCTCGGCTGACCTTGCCCTCTTAATTCCGCCCAGAACGGCGAATAGCCGAAATACAGGACGAACCACTGCCGCCCATCCATATGTGGTTAAGATTAGTACTTCTCGAACTTCATTATTTAAGAATTCTTTCATCTGGAGGACTTCATCCTTATGAAACGACCTTCCCGAGGTCGTTTTTCCCAACGAATATAATTCAAACCCAACGTGAATCTCTTTTACGCACACGCATAGTGCCCTAAAGGATTTTTCCTATAGTGCTTGTGTTTGATCATAAAAAAAAATCCTCGTAGAAAAGTTGTACAAACCAGCGCGGCGGTGGTGCTGTCGAAATTCATCAATACAATTACAATTAACTTTACCTAACTTCGTAAACATAATTGTATTAATTCTTTAGTCGTTTCGTTTTTAATTTGAGGCGCAAAATATTTCTGTAATTTCCTTTACAAGCGGCCGAAAGTCTCCCGAGATCAGGGGCCCATATTATTGCCTGCCATTTTTAAATGATATTCTCAACCGGCATGGTGTCGAGTTCCTATTACTAAAAGAAAAACGCCTAATTATACAGTAAAATAAACAAAGTACTAGTTCCTTTGGAATGACAAAAAGATACCGCGCGAAAGTAAATAATAAATTAGCTAAAGTAAGAAATTGACCGCAGTATTATATTTTTTACAATACAGATTCGACGGTCTTCCGTAGTATAGTTTAAAATACCTATAACTAACAATTTAAATTGTATAAACCCATAGTACATGTAAATTACACCGTAGAAGACAGTAATAGAGACCTTTCAAGTCGCATACTTAATTGTTTAAGGCGACGATAAAACTACTGCAAATTTTAACCTAACTAGAGTGTGTCTTCCTGTTTCATGCAGCAAAAATCCCACCCATCCTGCTCCCAAGTGTAACTTTCTTGATCTTGACCACCCACCGCATCACATCACTAGAGTACTGCTCTCATGTCTGGAGCTCTGCATCCAAACATACTCTTCGGCTACTGGATTCCATCGAAAGCAGGGCAATTCATCTGATCGGAGACCACGAGCTGACGAAGAACCTCGACGGCCTAGAACATCGACAGGTTGGGGATTTGACTCTCTTTTACAGATATTTTCATGGAAAACCTGTCTTCGATGTTCTAGGCTGTGGAAGTTCTTCGTCAGCTCGTGATCTCCGATCAGACGAATGGCCCTCATTTCGACGGAATCCAGTAGCCGAAGAGTATGTTTGGGTGCAGAGCTCCAGACATGAGAGCAGTACTCTAGTGATGATCGAATCTGGGCTTTGAATAGTGTCAAAAGTTGTTGAGGCGTGTACAACTTTCTGGTTCGGAAGAGTACACCAAGTTTCTGAGAAGCTATCTTGGCGATTGCCACAAAGTGGTTATGCCAAGACATATTTCCTCCCAGCAAATTAATAGATGAAGCCAGTGGGATTGCGTGTCCGTCCATGACTATATCCGGTTCTGTAATGTTAACCTTTTTAGAGAAAACTGCCGCCTGGGTTTATTTAGCGTTAAATTCGACTTGGTTACTGTCACCCCAAGCCAAAATTTCTTCCAGGTCTTTGTTGAGGCGTGATACTTCATGCTGTCTGCGAAGATGTGCGTCGGCAGCCGATGTTTGCGTATTCAAAGAGAAAGATGAGATAAGTGTGCTATCGTCAGCGGAACTAAATATCGGATTTTCCGTTTTCACTAGAAGGTCGTTAATGTAGAGTAGCACAATTATTGCCGTATATAGGAAAGAACTTATAATTTATGTTTTGCGTTTAAGAATTATATCGGAATCTCAGACGTCTCTATTACCTTTCCATTCATTTCACCGGCACCGGTACGCTACCGGGTACTTAAGCTGCCGCATTATTGCAGTTCCGTTTTTTACTTCTACAATTCCTAGCCGAAGCAGTTTTATAATAGCGCGGGTTTATAAAAGGCTGAGGAGGCACTTTCGTTTGAAGATATTAAAATTAAAAACATGATCCGAGCGTGCATTCCGGTGATCTTGATTTCCGTAACTTGGGGTTTCAAGAGCAATGTACAAGCCGCGACGAAAACACCGTTCGTGATATTTAAACCGGGTGAATTCTTCGATCCGTTCACGGAAAACTCTCCGCAAGATCATCGTCCCAGTGCACCGATAACCCAACAACCGAACGGGTTGTATAGTGAAACGAACAAAGTCTTCATTCAACCTTTTTGGAATTTACCAATTCATAGTGCCCCCAATAGCTACCCGAGGACTGTCGCTCAAACCAGCGGAAACGCTGAGGAAGTGAACGCCCAAATTCGACAACCGAACGTCTTCTCTCAATTATCCGGCACATTTAATAACAAACCGAGGACCTTGGATACCCAACTGAGAACTCCAATTACCAATCCGAAATTAAACAATAGGGCATCGAAACACTATCCCAGGACAATCGGTAGGACTAGCGGGAACGCTGCATCGGTTGAGGCTCAAATTCGGCAACCGTATAAGGCCGGTTCTCAAGCATCTACCCAATTTGGTACGAAACTAAAAGCGTCGGATAACCAACCGAAAGGTGGAACCATCTATCCCAGGACAGAAAATAGTTATCCTCGTAGAACAGTGATAGAAGCCAGCGATAATACAGAAATTCGTCATGCTCAAAATGTCGTTCCTCTACCGACCACCTCTATCGAGGAGAGAGCCAAAGCTTCCGCAAATCACCTGAAAACCGTAAACGACAACCTCAAAACATTGAGAAGGCTATCGGCCCAAACCAAGCGGACACCGGCGCTTAGAGCGCCTCAAACTAATAACTATCTGTCTAATGAATATACAGATAGAGCGAGACCGAGTGGCTTGATTGCCGAGGCTAGTGGGCATGCGAGCAAGTTGGTAGGTCAGCCGAGTGATTTGATCGAACATGCCAGTGATCATGCAGGTAAGGTATTATATTATTTTGCGCTGTTGCTTTAGTATTTTGATCAACTGGGTGTTCAGTGAAGTAAAACTATAGATAATACAAGAAATACCTAAAGCGATGTTTTTTCAATTATGTTTAGCTTCAAAAACGAAAGATGCTGGCCATAGTCAAGACGTCGGCTACCACAAGTCTCACGGTGACAAAGAAGTGGAAGACTACAAATCCACTCATCACCATGACAAGAAGGATTTTAAAAAATATGACGACCATCATAAAAAAGCGCAACACGGTGAGAAGGGTGGACACGAGAACGAACACCATGACGAGGCTGGGCATTATAAGAAATTCCATGAAGGTATTTATAAAGAAATTATGTTTTGTACTCATCGCTTTATATAAACTCCTGGACAAAATTAACGCAACATCATAAATTTGCCATATTTTTGATGCTATTTTTTTTTCTGAATTAATGATCCGATTTGAATGATTTTTTTTTTGTATTGTAGCTTGGTTCCTTGACAATGTCATAGTTTTCGCTGTTTATGAATTTAATTTTCGATTTATACTGGGTGTACTAAAAATGCTATGTTTTTTTCCGAAAATTCGCATCACCCTGTGGAGTAGATTAGCAACCGAAACATATTGCAGTGGACATTAAACGGTAGGTTCATCTTTCCCCAGCATTTTCCTTTTTGGTTTACTTCATTATCTGTGTTATTAAAGGAGATACGCCGTTTTATAGCGTAACATGTTTTTATAGACTTTAATATTCAACACATTCATTGTTAAATGTTTTCAAGTAGACTATGGACTTTTTCGGACATTGCAAGCGATGTGTCAGCAGATGTTGTGTTTTAAAGTTACAAAGGTCAAATAAAATTCGCCATACTGACCAAAACTGTTCGGAAACTGCTTATTAAACGTTCGTTTCGTATGCCCAGTTGCCCGACGAGTATTTTAATCTTGAAACCTACTAGAAAACATTTAACAATGAATGTGTTGAATGTTAAAGTCTATAAAAACATGTTACGCTATAAAATGGTGTATCTCCTTTAATAACAGAGATAATGAAGTAAACCAAAAAAGGAAATGTTGGGGAAAGATGGACCTACCGTTTAATGTCAACTGTAATATGCTTCCGTTGCTAATATACCATTGACATTAAATACTCCACAGGGTGATACGAATTTTCGGAAAAAACAGCTTTTTTAGTAAATCCAGTATAAATCGAAAATTAATTTTTTATCATAAACAGCGAAAACTATGACATTGTCAAGGAACCCACCTACAGTGCAAAAAAATATCATTCAAATCGGATCATACATTCAGAAAAAATATGCGAAATTTATGATGTTGCGTTAATTTTGTCCAGGAGTTTATTTCCTAACTGAAGGTGATTAGGAAAAATATATTATTTCCGACCTTTTAAATAACAAAAAAGTCTTAGACATATTTTTTTTTTTAGGAAAAAAATCGCATAAAGCTGCAAAATTTGGAGAGAAAAAAGGACACAAGAGGGGACACAAAACCAAAGGGTATCACAACAAATTCCACAGGGATGAGTATCACAGAGAACACAGATTCTATGATGACTATAATAAGGAGGGTTTCCACGAGAAAAATGGCGATTCCCACTCTCATTATAAGAAAAAACAAGGTAATTTCAATATGATTTTTTTGACTATTCGTTTTAAGACAATATGACGTGAAAGTTTCTTTTACGGGGTGATTTTAGTATATGAAATTTTCCTCATGCCTTTATCAGTGGCGGCTCGTGACCTATGATAGATGGGGTTCACAAGTGAAATTATTTTTAAAATTATATTTTTGTGTAACGACCAAACAATTCCTTCTATATATATATACATATATATATTTTTTTTAATTTTAAACTACTTTTGGAAAATAAGAAAGGTTTTCTTAGTGTGTATAGTGCTTAAACGTGTAAAGTCCGTTCTTCGATTCTTAATTGTAGAAAATTGATCAATAACAGCCTCATTAAAGTTTGGAATACCTTCTATAAATTTTTTTCATATATTTAATTTTTAAACTTTCTAATAAAGTCCCTAGATTTACCCTTTGTGTTCTGCGTTAAATTAATTTCGGGTTTAGATCTCTTCGCATTCTTCACATCAATTTTTTGCCCCAAACTGAAAGAGCTAAAGTTATTTTTTTAATAGTCCACGGTCAAACTATTCATCTAACATTAAAATCTTTTAATGCATCTAGTTAGAAGTTAAAGCGTGTATCTACACGCTCTAACTTCTAACTAGATGCACGAACAGACAACGCACACTAAAATTGTGCCATAGCCTCACTATTCCCCTCTGTCTCCCGTCACCTGTTACTACAGAGAAACTGCATTATTCCCCGCCTACTTAACGCACATGCGAGCAAGTCTCGTCATAATCGTCATTAACCTCGACCGAGGCACGGATGCCGGATCGAGAGCCTATAATGTACAGTTTGGTTGACGGTACGATAAAATATTAGGGAGGGTCGGACTTTATAGGATAAATAATATTCAATGAAGATAAATTAATATTTTTTTATTCGTTTTGGGGGTGCACGTGCGCATGTGCTCCTGTGGAAGAACCGCCACTGCAACAGTGGACAACGGAAGCTAAAAAAAACTTTTTTAACTTTCAGGCGGCCACAAAAATGGAGGCAGTCACAATTCGGGGAAGAGTTCGAAGAAGAGCGGAAAGAAAGGATATTCGGACAAAGGAAACGTGGTAGACGAACACAAAGGTTTCAACAAGGAAGGAGGAAGAAAAAAATATCACAAACATCACAAAGACTATCACAAAAAACGGGGAAGCTCTAAGGGAAACAAATACGGATACAAAGAGGAGCACTAAATAATTATTTATGATCAGTGGTGAGCAAATACTAAAGACGTTCTAGTATGAGGGTAGCGTTATAGAATTAATGGTAAGTCCGTCCAAGCCGTGATAAAGCGACTTACCTCACACTGATATATATTATTTTTGTGCATACATTTTTTTTAACGCGGTTTGAAACTTCGACACGAGTGACGAATCTGATTGTATTTGCTTTTTTGACAGTATTGTCAGGTTTTCTCTATATGGAAGGTCCTTGAGCACATACTTAGTTGGGCGGCGGAAAAAATGAAAGGCCTGTCTTTTTTTTACCAATTAATGAAACAGGATAGAACAGACAACGTTTCTCTTTGGAAACGACATACAGTTACTGTGTATTAGACGCAAATGGTAAATTCAAAATATCGGCAATTATATTTTGTGTTTCGTGTGGTTCAAAAATTTTTCAAGCTTCTAAACTTTGCTATATAGAATTTTATCGTCCAAATCAGTTTCTAAGAACTATTAGTTATACATTTGTTTCTTTTTCTGTGAGTGGTGTTAAATGCTGTATATTTATTTATAAAAAAACATCATTTTGTCTGAATAACCTATAAAAGCCAGTGCTGGGAACCGGGAGTGTCTAGCGTTCCAATGCAAGTGCAAATATTTCATCTCGAAGAGCTTGTGAACTTGGAATTATTTTTTATAAGAAACGTGGATCTATTCCAAGGGCAACGAACCCCTTTCCCTACCCCTTTCTTGGTCTATTTCTTAAGAAATTGCCTACCTTTGTCAATAAATATTATTATATTTTAAACAATAAGTCATATTTGAACTGATGTGATTAAATAAAATTTAAAATATGTATCCCATGCGTACAAAAAATACGATTTTTATACCTCCGACCTCCATAATGATAACCACGTCCATGATGTGCTGATGTGGCTTTGATTTATTTCGATTTAAATAATACTGTTATACGTGATGCATGTTCATTCTTTCCCCGATTCAACTGTATGTGTATTGCAATAATATTGAGCATTGTATAATATAATACTGTACAACGTGTCCAAGATAAGGAGGGCCAGTACAGGGATCTCGGAAACCGTAAGAGATACGAAGTCGGTTATATGGAGGTAAAGTTGCGCATTTACGTGCCTAATAATATGCCGTTTAGAAAGTTTTAAAATTCCGAGTAGTTCCGGAGATATCCGGAAAAAACCGAAATTCTGAAAAATCGTTTTATTGTTTACCTGGGTTTTTTTCAGATCGAATTCTAAAGTAAATTGCACTTTTACATTGCCACTTTTTCCGCTCTATCTAACAGCGTTAATTGTTTTGTAATCCGACCAGTTGTTATTTATTGAACTAGTCCAACATAAGTCAAAATTTAGAGCTTACTTATGAGATATGATTTATAAAATTAGGAGAAATACAGCCAAAAATTTCATGATGTTGTTTAAAAAACATTCGAAACGTCATTAAACCACAATGTGTCATACATCGTTGGAAGAAAAAAAAGGTATAAAATTCCAATATCTGGAAAAGAGGACCGTATTTAAAAAAATAAAGTTGATAATGGCCCTTCGAAGACGACTCGTCGGATTACAAAACAATTAACGCTGTTAGATAGAGCGGAAAAAGTGGCAATGCAAAAGTGCAATTTACTTTAGAATTTGATCTCAAAAAAACCCAGGAAAACAATAAAACGATTTTTCAGAATTTCATTTTTTTCCGGATATCTCCGGAACTACTCGGAATTTTAAAACTTTCTAAACGGCATATTATTAGGCACGTAAATGCGCAACTTTACCTTCATTTAGCCGACCTCGTATCTCTTACGGTTTCCGAGATCCCTGTACTGGCCCTAATTATCTTGGACACGTTGTATACGTATATAAATGTGGAAAAATCTAGGTCTCATAACTTCTTTTTATAAATATTTAGCGGAAAATGTCGACTTTACTTTAAGAATTACCGAGGTATTAGTTCCAGTTTATTCACTATTGGACACGGTATTTTTACGCTTTTATTAATATTGCGACAATTTTTGGATTCCATTCTTTGTGCATTGAATAATTAACATTTCACTTGGTTTCGGGCGCGACGTAACGAAATTTCATGCTTGCATTCCTTGACAATTTCTATAAGCGATATCTTTCGCGTAAATATGCACAATCCTGTAAACCCTCGATCAATTGCAACTGTAACTTATTCATTTATTCCTAAAAAAAATCGAAGAAGCTTAACCCGATCTTAGTTTGAGTGTGGTGGGGCTTACAAAGGAAATTACAGCTTACTTTCGTAAATCTAAATTTAGTAATAGGTGGTATAGAACGTGTCCAAGATAAGAAGGGCCAGTACAGGGATCTCGGAAACCGTAATAGATACGAAGTCGGTTAAATGGAGGTAAAGTTGCGCATTTACGTGCCTAATAATATGCCGTTTAGAAAGTTTTAAAATTCCGAGTAGTTCCAGAGATATCCGGAAAAAACGAAATTCTGAAAACCGTTTCATTGTTTTCCTGGGTTTTTTCGAGACCGAATTCTAAAGTAAATTGTACTTTTACATTGCCACTTTTTCCGCTCTATTTAACAGCGTTAATTGTTTTGTAGTACGACGAGTCGTCTTCGAGGGCCATTATCAACTTCCTTTTTTTAAATACGGTCCTGTCTTCCTGATATTGGAATTTGAGAGATTTTTTTCTCCCGAATGCAACGATGTATGGCACATTGTGGTTTAATGACGTTTCGAGAGTTTTGAACAAGATCAAGAGATTTTGGGATACGGTCCTGTATTTCTCCTAATTTTATAAATAATGTCTCATAAGTAAGCTCTAAAATTTTTACTTATGTTGGACTAGTTCAATAAATAACAAATAATTTAATAATAAACCACAAATAAGTGAACAAAAATCATACCAAAACAGTAACAACAACGAAAAAAGTAAGGAACTACATAATTAGGTGTTCAAAATGATTTCCGTTATTCTCTAAGCACAAATAACATCTTCTAACTGCCACATAACAGTTTTTTTTAGACAAAATAAAACATGCCATAGAGTAGTCAACCTTGTCAGCAATTGTAAAATTATGTTCCATATTTTCTGGAAAATAGGAAACCTCTTAAAACGCTTTCAAACGATCGCAATGGGAATGTCAAGTGAAACAAATCACGCGTCACCATCTTAATTTTTTTGTTTCAAGCGGCTACTTTTCTTTTAAATCCCGAATCAACAGAAGTTTGAAATAATGTTTCTGTATTTTGTTCACTTATTTGTGGTTTATTATTTAATTATTTGTTATTTATTGAACTAGTCCAACATAAGTAAAAATTTAGAGCTTATTTATTAATACTTATTAAAAATTGGTCATATTCCTTGTCGTATGAGTCTCTGGATTTTCTCGGTAACAGGTTTTGCGTTGCCTTCTCAGCATTTTTTTCAATTTAGTCAGGAATTTCAAAACCTTGTTCCATTTTTGATTTTTGAGTTTGACATATTAAACAGTTGAATGCTTATCTCCCTAGCAACAAAAACGCAGGCTATAATAATGTCAAAGTAATGTCGCAGGTTAAAAAAAAAATTTGGTAAATCAAATTAAATTAAAAAAAAAATTATTATTTAAAATGAACTGGTATGACATAAGTTTCGTTCCAACCACCCTAAGAAACGTACAATGTACGGTCACGCACATGCGTAGTAGTCGAAAGGCGTTCCAACCGACACAAAACGGTGTAGCTGGCGATCCCTTTGGTGTTCCAACCAAATTGTGATCGTTCGCAAACCAGCTCCTGAACGGTAAAAACGATGCATGGCCAAGACCTGGAACCGCTTGTACTGACTTGCGCCCTAAGAATTTTAACCGTTGTTTTTGTATTCCTGGCATTCATGCAGTTCTTTTAGCCTTGTTTTGTAGGAGTTGTTGCTTAATATTTTGATTATTTAATTTATTCTTATTAAATTTGTATAATCCGGTTCCCAAACCTACAAGATATTCTTAACATTAAACGTTATTCTCTTTCATGATTATTAAATACAACAAAACTGAACGAAAAAAGATAATACTCAAGCTTAGACGAAGAAATCAAAACAACAAAAGTAGGGTTGTGATTTATGAATGTTATGATAATTAACTAATTACTAAACTTCTTTCCTAGAAGCAGACAGGCGATCAGCTGAGATTTTTACACAGAATGGTCACAAAAACGTACCAACCTTTCCTCCCTTGTGCATCGGCAACAAACAGTGCAAAATTAACGCCTGCGCACAAAATCGATTCCAACAGTTTCGTGACGGTTCTAGAACGATACAAAAATAGGGTGTTGGAACAAACCTATAAAAGTTTGTATGCACCACGGGTACTAATAGTTATATACCCTCGGGCGACTTACGAACCCTCGGCTTTGTAAGACTGTCGCCCTCAGGGCATAATCATCTACTATTTGGTGGAGAAAATGTCGAACAAAAGCCGCATGGTTCCATTTAATTATCATTTTTGGTCCTTATTGAAGCAAAAACTTATAATGAAGTCAAATACCTATTACCTAAATCGAAAATAAACATATTATTAAGCAAGACCCTATACACCTTAACGGATTACTTCCTAGAAGTATGAAAAACTAACTGACAGATTAATCTGTATTGTAATAATGAAAATCGAGTCATTCAATTTAAATATCTCCGTTATTAAACCTCTCTAAAGCAAAAAATCATTACATAGTCCGAATTCGTAACGACTCTCCTAGGAATGAATGCTTTTTTGGAAAAAATTGTTATTTAATATTTAAATACAACTTTTACTGAAATAGATTTGTGTCGATTATGCCGTGAAACAATTTTATGGTTAATAGTGTAAGTAGATAACGTATTTTATAGAAATTTGCAGTGAAAGCTGTGGTGCTTATAAAATGGCTTTTTTAAATATTTTATATTTTTCAAATGAATTTTTTTCTATTAACGGAATGTCTAGACACTGGCTTCTTTAGATTCTATCGTTACATTTTAAAAGTAGCAACAACCTATTTTTAAGTCTTATTATTTTAGTTTTATTACTCACTTAATTTATTTCGGGTACATTGGGCGTTGTGGAACTGATTTATTATATTTAGATGACCTGACGATAAATTGCAGAAAAGAACCATAAATGGCGTTATGCGATGACAAAATTCACCATACCCTGTATGGTTTGATAACTTCCCACACTTTACAGGATTCTGGAGTACCTGTAAACGAGTTCTCTTCCCAAGCGTTTATTCCTGTTTTAGGAAAATAATGTCAAAGGAATAAGAACTTTGTAGTGGCGTCTGTGAGGGACGAACATCGAAATATCTTCAGCCGGAACAAGAGTACCTTCCCCCCCCCCCCCCCCCATTTTCGAGGATGCTAAACACGATGGCGGCGTCAGAATTTCTCATTTGGGTTGCGCAACCCCTCAAAACAGCCTGAAACCACCCCCCAGAGGGGTTAACAACGCTTCAATAGGTTTCCCTGCAAAGAAACACACTTTCCCCCCGTTTGTGTTGGATATCGCGTCCAACCCCTCCACCGGTCTATACTCGCCCCCGAAAGGGGTAAATTTTAATTTTTCAAGTATCAGCGGCAAATATATATTCCCCCCCGTTTTCGAGGATGCTGAACACGATGGCGGCGTTAAAATTTCTCTTTGGGGTTGCGCAGCCCCTCAGAACGGCTAAAAACCACCCCCCAGAGGGGTTAAACGCGCTTCATCGTGTTCAGCATCTTCGAAAACTGGGAGGAATATATATTTGCCGCTGACACTTGAAAAATAAAAATTCATCCCTTTCGGGGGCGAGTATTGGCCGGTGGAGGGGTTGGAAGGGGTCGGACGCGATATCCAACACCACCACGGTGCTCAGCATCCTCGAAAATGGGGGGAAAGTGTGTTTCTCTGCAGGGAAACCTCTTGAAGCGCGTTTAATCCCTCTGGGGGGTGGTTTTTAGCCGTTTTGAGGGGTTGCGCAACCCCAAAGAGAAATTCTGACACTTGAAAAATAAAAATTCACCCCTTTCGGCGGCAAATATAGGCCGGTGGAAGGGTTGGAAGGGGTTGGACGCGATATAATGGGAGGTAGTCTTGTTCCGGCTGAATATATTTCGATTTTTCGGGTCTTTTTCCGACTCACAGACACCACTATTGTAATAGGACTAGAACTCGCGGAAAGTCTATATTTTTTTGTTTTGGAGGATCTTTAGATTTAATTTTTTTTTACTGCTCCATATAAAAAAAAATATGGACTTTCCTCGAGTTGTCAAGTAACGCATCATTTTAAAGTTCGTTTTCAAATAATACCACAGATTATAATATTTTGAGTCGTAATATCCAAGAAATCTAGTTCCAAAAATGACAAAGCCTGGTAAAGTATTAGGAAGGATGTTACCCAGAGTGATTACTGATGGACCCCTAATCAATCTACTAAAAAAGTAGTGAATACAGTAATGTTTTTCAAATTACGGTCATTTTTAGAAGGCGTATTAAGTATCTACCCCCTCCCAGGGGGTGACACCACTAAGGCTGCAAATATTTTTCGTAATAAAATAGACGTGTCTTTACCACATATATATAACCGTTATATTGCCAATACGAACGTTCCAAAATACAAAAAGTGCCCCCGCTATGGGAGATCGAGTGGTACTATAGAGTTTGCCCAGTAGGGTGGAAATTTTATCGATCGCGTCAGAGCCGGCCCGACATTATTTGTTTGTTGTTATTCGTCGCCATCTTTGATTCTGGATGCTTTTTCAAATTACAGAATAAAAAGCGGTTCATCCACATTGTTGTCGGTATATTAGTGCTTATAAACTTTCATTACCTAACAACAATTTTTGTAAAGGAGTTTTTAATTTGTGGTGATTCGATTCGCTTTTTGGTAGGTTAGATACTTGTTTTGTTTAAGATGAAAGGACAAAAGTGCATGGTGCTTTTTTGCAAAAGTCGTGGATCAATACCAGGTATAAAGTATTTCAGGTATATATACGAAACTATTTTGCTTATCACATTATCCGATCTTCGGAACCGAATTTCACTAAAAAGCTTGTAAAAAAAGAAGATAGTGTGTGATATGTGGTCACTACCTAACCTTAAAATTAATGTATTTTTAATTTGGTGCATTAGTAGCTGATAATAATTCCAAAATAGTCAATATAGTCATTCATTCTTAATTTTTGGTTCAGAAAAAAGTGAGGTTAAGAAACATACGACGTCGGATGAAAGTTAAAATAAAGCTCATCGTGTCGATTGTTACAAATATTCGGACGGAATTTGGGTGGAACGCCGTCTTAATTCGAACTAATCGAAATTTTGATTGCAATATTTATCCTAACTAACCAGTGAAATTTACATTAAAAAAGTTGACATCCGGTCCTGTCGAAGGTTTACTTTCACAAGGAAATTTCCGAACAGCGCAAACTCACAACGCCCCCTTCGATGCCCACAGCGGGGACATAATTGCAGATGGTATTAGCAATATAATGGTTATATACAGGGAGTCCGGGAACATGTGGGAAATCTCCCGGATATGAAGAAAACACGTGAAAAGAATACTGTAGGTTCATATAAACTTCTTTCGTATCGGCCTCCTCTTCGGAGATATGGGCTCCCAAAGAGCAACAATGGAATCAAGTTTTTTACATATAATTATTGAACCACCTGGTATATTTCAATTATTTTTTAATATGATGTATACCAGGTAAGACCCGTCAAATTACTACCCAATAAACTGTTGTGAATTACTCACAGCTGCAGGGACGGACTAGCTGTAACACTCATGAGCCCATTTTTTTTACGCCCTGTATGATGAGAACTTTGGACAATGTTTTTTACATACCTTTAACTATTTGCTAAAAATTAGGTACTCTTCATTCATGTCGCTAATCCTAACTGTTTTCGAGAAAACGTCATTTTATTTTCACTGAGTCCCCTAACTGCTCATGGGCTAAATATGAAACAGCGGAATCTTGAAGGTTGAACATTGGATCGGAACAAAGATGTATCTTTTATTGAAATACCCGAAGCACATGATGTATATGAAATGTCGTTTTTTCAGAAACGGTTAGGATTAGCGACATGAATGAAGAGTACTTAATTTTTAGCCAATAGTTAAAGGTATGTAAAAAACATTGTCCAAAGTTCTCATCATACAGGGCGTAAAAAAAATGGGCCCATGAGTGTTACAGCTAGTCCGTCCCTGCAGCTGTGAGTAATTCACAACAGTTTCTTGGGTAGTAATTTGACTGGTCTTACCTGGTATACATCATATTAAAAAATAATTGAAATATACCAGGTGGTTCAATAATTATGTGTAAAAAACTTGATTCCATTGGTGCTCTTTGGGAGCCCATATCTCCGAAGAGGAGGCCGATAGGAAAGAAATTTATATGAACCTATAGTATTCTTTTCACGTATTTTCTTCATATCCGGGAGATTTCCCACATGTTCCCGGACACCCTGTATATGTGGTCTTTACCAAATTTCATAGACGGTCGATTTAATATTAAGAAATGTAGGGATTTTATAGATAAAACTTAAATATAACAAACAGTTTCCATAGCACTGTAATGTAGAAAATGTGATGAGGCATGTCAGCAAAAATATTGTTAATTGTTTGATTTCCTATAAAAATACGTCGAGAAATGGACCATTTTTGTGTGAATGTAAATCATCGATCGCAGCACAGAGGGAGAGAAAAAAATTATTAAACAAGACCGGCACTATTTCAGGAGCTTATGTAAATGTGTTGATACTTATTATCAGCTCCGTATTTACCGTACATAGATCTATGCCATGTATATTTTTTTATATAATTTTATTTAATATAATCACTAATATATGTTGTAACAGTTTTTTATTGATTTTGTTCCGTAGATTATTCAAAACAATAATCAATTAGTCAATTGGGTCGAACCGCACACTTTTTTCTAATTATTGAAATAATGTTTTTAATATCGTTTACAAAATTGGTTTTAAACCGCAACCAACACCTATAGAAATTTATTTATGTAAAAACTGACCGGCTACAGGTTGTTCATAAATATCATAGACGTAGAGATAATCAGTGAATACATAATAGTAAATAATGAGTTTCGTGGAACACCTTGTATATAAACCTGTATCTCTATCTTAAGAAAATTTATTTTAAGAATTTTTATACAAAAATCATAACTACAACTATTGTTTGGCCTGTTTTATTTGAACGTTACCGCATGAGGAGCGAGGGGAGAAAAATATAATAATTTCCCGCAATTCGACACTCATTCCACATGGCTAATTTGAGCCAGATCGGTTGAATAATTTAGAAATTATCCTGGGGAGAGACATACAGAACATCCTTTATTTCACCTCTTGATGGATTTTAATTTTGATACGGAACAAATAGGATCGCCGCGAGCGAATCGACGGGTACAAATACTTTTCTCTTAATTGGACACTAATTTTACATAGGCATGGTAAATTTGAGCCAAATCGGTTGAATAATTTAGGAGTTATCCAGGGGAGAGACATACAGAACATCCTTTATTTCACGTTTTGATGGATTTTAATTCTTATATGGAACAAATGGGATCAACGCGAGCGAATCGGAGGATACAAATATTTTCCTCGCAATTTGACACTCATTTTACATATGCGTGGCAAATTTTAGCCAAATCGGTTGAATAGTCTAGTAATGATTTAGGGGAGAGACATACAAAACATCCTTTATTTCACTTTTTAATGGATTTTAATTCTTATAAGGAACAACTGGGATCACCGCGAGCGAACCGGCGGGTACAAATATTTTCCTCGCATTTTGACACTCATTTTACATATGCGTGGCAAATTTCAGCCAAATCGGTTGAATAGTCTAGTAATGATTTAGGGGAGAGACATACAAAACATCCTTTATTTCACTTTTTAATGGATTTTAATTCTTATACGGAACAACTGGGATCACCGCGAGCGAACCGGCGGGTACAAATATTTTCCTCGCATTTTGACACTCATTTTACATATGCGTGGCAAATTTCAGCCAAATCGGTTGAATAGTCTAGTAATGATTTAGGGGAGAGACATACAAAACATCCTTTATTTCACTTTTTAATGGATTTTAATTCTTATACGGAACAAATGGGATCACCGCGAGCGAATCGGCGGGTACAAATATTTTTCTCGTAATTGGACACTTATTTTACATAGGCGTGACAAATTTCAGCCAAATCGATTAAATAATTTAAGAATTATCCTGGGGAGAGACATACAAAACATCATTTAATTCACTTTTCGATGGATATTAATTTTGATACCGATAGGATAATTTCTAACATACTTAACCGATTTGGCTCAAATTTGCGATGCCCATGTAAAATGAGTGTCCAATTAAGAGAAAAGTATTTGTACCCGTCGATTCGCTCGCGGCGATCCTATTTGTTCTGTATCAAAATTAAAATCCATCAAGAGGTGAAATAAAGGATGTTCTGTATGTCTCTCCCCAGGATGATTAATAAATTATTCAACCGATTTGGCTCAAATTTACCATGCCTATGTAAAATTAGTGTCCAATTACGGGAGAAATATTTTAACCCGCCGATTCGCTCGCAGTGATGCCATCTGTTCCGTATACAAATTAAAATCCTTCAAAAAGTGAATTAAAAGATATTTTGTACGTTCCTAAAATACCTAACCGATTTTTCTCCAATTTATCATCCCTATGTAAGATGAGTGTACGATTACATATATATATAATATTAGTGCATGATTACATATACCTACAGGGTGTCCGCTAATTAATAGTACATGGAAAAACCACAGACTCCTTACGTAAAAATATCAGGATTTAATTATACTTACCTATATCAGAAAGTTGTCCATGTTGTTATTTGTTTGTTGATTATTGTAAGATAGCTGTGTGAGAAAATGTTTCATTTTTGGGTTTATCGTAAGTTTAGTAATAATGCCGACACACAATTTGTTTTCAAACGCAGAAATGCGGGATATGTGGTGTGTATACGCGCAGGAAAATTTTAATGGACGAGGTGCCCAGAGGTGATATTCGGAACTCTATCCTACAAGCTGATTTCAAGATCTTCAAAAATATTTACAACCGATTAGGCAAAACAGGTACCTTTCGTCTTAAACGGCATTCCAAATGTCTCACACAGCTATCTCACAATAATCAACAAACAAATAACAACATAAACGGTAACTCTGGACGACCTCAACTTAGTATACCTTTTTTACGTAATAAATATGAGCAAAGTATTATTTTCATTAAAAACTTAAATACACTGAGGTACAAATAAGTTATGACCTAATAAATGGGCTAAAAATGCCGCAGACAGCGCTCCCTACATTGTATATTAAAATTTCACAAAAAAATCAATTTCTCATCCTAAGAAATCCATATGTGCCAAATTTTGTGTGTTGGTGGTTTTTCCATGTACCATTAATTAGCGGACACCCTGTATATATAGGGTGTTGAAAAAAGGTCGGTACCCAGGAATAACTCCGGTTCATGCAGCGGAAAATGTCTAGGGAAAAAGTTGTTTGGTTTTGAATTAGGAATAGTTGGCAATTTAATTCACCCCCCACCCCCTCAAGTGCGGAGTGCGGGTAAGTTAAGATTTTCAAATGGAACCCCTTATTTTTTATTGGCGTATCGTGTTTTCCGACCAAAAATAAACATCTTCCATCACCATGAGAAGGACAAAATCAGAACCGTGCGAAAATCAAGTTTTATCCGGGAAATACTAATCTCCTCTGTCTTGTACTAAAAAATGCCTGTGTTTGTATTCGGAATAAAACTTGATTTTCGCACGGTTCTGATTTTGTCTTTCTCATGGTGATTATTGGTGAAGGATGGGCCTAAATAAAAAAAAATGTTCGGACAAAAGATGTTTATTTTTGGTCGGAGAATACGATACGCCAATAAAAAATATGGGGTTCCATTTGAAAATCTTAACTTACCCCCACCCGCGCCCGGGGCTTGAGGGGGTGGGGGGTGGTTTAAATTGCAAACTATTCCTCCTTCAAAATCAAACAACTTTTTCCCTAGACATTTTCCGCTGCCATGCGATGCACCGGAGTTATTCCGGGATATCAACCTTTTTTCAACACCGTGTATAATAATATTAGTTACAAACTGCTACTCTTTTACACTCCTGTATTTTCTCTAATCCATTCTCTAAAATACTGCACGCCAGCGTAAACTCCTGGGGCGTTTTCTCTTGCGCACCCATAGGCCCACGAAGTCACTCCGATCAAAACGTTGTTGGCTATCAAAGGGCCCCCGGAATCACCACCGCACGCATCTTTACCGCCTGCGGCGAATCCTGCGCAGATCATTCGCTCTGTGATATGATCATCTAAAAAAATTAACTATGTATAGTATTATACAGTGACAGGCATAAACATTGCACCATAAAGGAAATATTGCTGCCTTGTATTTAATGACTTACACAAGTCGACATAATTTTTGTAACATCGATGATGAGAATGCTTAGTTTGCGTTTCATTTAGGAAGGTATTAAAACACTTTTTCCCAGAAATGGTCTAGCACGTCTCATTTTCAAGTACCTGCTTCTCTTTTATATAATGCGATCTTTGAAATCATTTTTAACTGTCTTAGGACCGGAAAGTACAACAAGACCGCAGAGGGGTTATTTTCACAGTATTGTACGAACCTTTAAGAGTTTTCTGCAGTTTAGTTGGTTTCTGTCTCGTTTACAGGACATTCAAGTGTTTAAGTCGATTTTGATATTGTCAAGGGCGCTACATGAGCAAGGGGAAACATTTTGGTTTTCGTTTCAATTACGGCAAAATTGTTTAAATTCGTTTTACATTGATTAAGCATCAGCATTTTACGATGGCGACATCGAAGTATAATTATAATATCCGTTAATTAAATGTAGTCAGCAGTTTCGAAAAATAGAAATAAAGTAGGACGTATGGGGACGTTCAACCAGAAAAGAAAAAGGTTGGGGCTTTTTGCGTTGGTCACGACGCGAGGCGGTCGAGGCCCGCTAGTGAGGTACCAGGGCTGTGTTTTATTTTTGTCAATTTGTTTGGGGGTTCGATCAGTTTTTTCTTTGTGAAGTTAGTGGTGGCCAACTCCCGAAGCAGAGTCCTCGCCCCAGTCATGTGGGTTGTTGTGTAAGTATTAACCATTGTAATCTTTATTAGAAGTTAAGCGGGTTTGGCAGCGGCCAACTCACCCCTTTGTGTGCGTTACAATAGTACTCCCGTATTGTACCAAAGAGTAATGTAAACGTAAATAAATACTTTGTGTCTGGTGTTCCTTTTAAAATCTCTCTCTTTTATTTACATAGACACCCCATCCCCTTTTCAGGTTAGAAAACATTTACTAGTGGCAAACTGTTGCACGTTACTGTGGACCTAGTTCCACAGGGCGAGCTAGCGCGGGGATCCTGTACCCCTCAGCACAGGGCGAATCCTGCCGCGTGACAGGACAAAGGCGCGAGGATTTGTATATTTTCGAGTAAACACCAACTATCTAGTGTGACAGTTTGAGTACTCAAAGCTATCGAGTGTGACAATATAAAATGGCAAGTTCGAGTCGTCGATGTTGCAAAAATCCAGCCGATAAGTTTTGTTATATATGTGGACAATTTATTATAAAGTTCCAAGCTAGATCTATAATATCTGAGGAAGTCAAAAAAGCCTATTTTTTTATATTTTAAGTGTGGAGAGATCCTACTGACCATATAAGTACTTTTGCATAACTAATACAGAAGGGATTTCAAAAAAGCATAGAGACAAAATAGAGTATCCAAATTTGCCTTCTGCGCTAAGGCCAGTTCCACATTGCCAGGAACTACCGGTACCGACAGCGCCTTTAAACCTGGACATCATGTTTCCCGGTGATTCTAATTCTTCATCCGAATCTGATCCACAACTTCCTGAGAACACCAGTTGTGACCCAACATTGTTACCAACTACCAGTGAACCTCACTTAATAACTCAGAATGAATTAAATGACTTGGTATGTGACCTAAGATTGTCAAAACAAAAATATGAACTTCTTGGTTCCAGACTTCAACAGTAGAACTTGTTAGATAAAAAAAACATGTGTTTCACTTTACTGAAAACGAAATGTAACATTATCAAGTTTTTTTTTTAATGGAAGGGTTTCGCTATGTGTTTGTTGTGATATTGATGGTTTAATGAAGAGCTTAATATGGAAAATGATCCTAGCGAGTGGCGTTTATTCATAGATTCATCGAAATACAGCCTAAAAGCAGTCCTGCTTCATAATGGAAACAAAAAAACCATCCATTCCTTTAGCCCATTCAGTGACAATGATAGAAACCTATGACAACTTAGCAACCATATTAAATCGTGTTAAATATGAACAGTATCAGTGGGATATCTGTGGAGATTTAAAAGTGACAGGTATATTGCTAGGACTTCAAGGTGGTTTTACAAAGTATTGCTGTTTTTTGTGTCTGTGGGACAGTAGGGCAACAAAAGAACACTACAGTAAAAGTGATTGGCCTCATAGAGCGTCCATTGAACCTGGTACTTCAAACATTAAATATGTCCCCTTGTTAACCCAAAAAAGGTGCTGCTACCGCCTCTTCATATTAAGCTTGGACTAATGAAAAACGTTGTCAAAGCCATGGACAAAAGGAGGTAGTGGTTTCCAGTACCTAAGAGAAATATTTCCTCACCTAAGTGATGCAAAATTAAAAGAAGGCATATTTATTGGACCTCAGATAAAGAAGCTCCTAGGTAATCTTCGTTTCCAAGAACAATTAAATGAAAAGGAATTGGCAGTTTGTACGTGTTTTGTACGTGTAGTGAAAGGATTTCTGGGCAACAAGAAAGATGAAGACTATAAAAGACTCAACTGTTGAAAACCTATGAATTACTAGGGTGTCGCCTGTTTCTAAAAATACATTTTTTGCACTCCCATTTGAATTTCTTACCGGAAAATTTGGGTGCAGTAAGCGATGAACAAGGAGAGAGGTTTCACCAGGACATCAGGATGATGGAAACAAGATACCAGGGACGCTGGAACCCATCTATATTGGGCGACTATTGTTGGTTTTTAAAAATGGACGATGCTACAGAACACAGAAGGAAAAAGTGAACGTTTTTGTCGCTGTATCCATATCTTGTGCAATACATTTTTTATTAACATAACAACCAATCCTCAGTAATGTTTTTGCATAGATACCACATGTTTATATTAAATATTGTAAAAATATGTCGTCTCCTCTTTTTTCTCCACCCCCCACCCCTTATAACAAAAAAACTGTACGTGCTACAGTAATTAGCTTATCATTTTCGGATTTACGAGTCTAAAATACTTCAGACAAACCTATTTTCATCAATGTTACTTTACAAAAATTCAAATTTGTCGACTTGTGTTATTAGCATTGAATTGAACATAACAATATTTACATACAAATCCACCACGTTCGGTACATAGATTCGCAGCTCTCACTGCTGACTAAAGGCACTGCTACTTTCTTAAGTACTTCTGACAACGGCGGCACCAATTCCTCTTGATATCCCCAACCAACAGCTGTACACCTAGTTCCAGGTAGTAGAACCTTAAAGAAAAGTTTCAATGGTGGATAAACTTGAAATTTGTCTGACGAAAGCTGTTCTGTGCAAATTAGTACCTTTTTTTGTAGCGACGCAATGCAATGGTGACAATAATTAAGCCATTAGCTTGAGTTGTTACATCTTTAGAACCAGATTATATAAACTCGAATACCTAAACGCATCGCTGCGAAAATACAAAAAGATACCGAATGACCTTACAAAATATTTTAATATTATTTAAATCAGTTCGTGGTTCCTTTTGTTATAAAATTCGGTCACCCGAAATTTCGCAGGTTCGTTTCATAATAATTTTTTACTAAATTATTCAAACAATTATAATTACCGATAAAGACGATTGCTTTTAAGCCTGAACAAACCCTAGATTCGAATCGTCGCATTTCGTTCGGTCAATTGTAATTGCCAGACAGCTCACAGTCAGTGCAGCTCGAAATAAATCACACACAACATCTATTTAGACTGTGTAGTCTTTGTTAATTGCACGGGCACCTACCTCATTTGCTTCAGCCAATCTTATTGGCTGAATCGTCGGTCCAAATGTAACTCCTGTAGATAGATACAATAAACTAATATCATAATCGTACGGATTTATTTCGGTGGTTAAATATAGAGGGTGATCGACCACTCTGGCGACCGAGAAAAGCTGCCCTCCTTGATCTAGCAAGTGTGTGCCTAATCGGACGGTAAAGGCGTGAAGAGGTGTGTGGATGAACCCGAGATCCCTAAAAAGGAAGAAGGAAGTGAAACGTATGTTTGACGACGGCAGATTGAACGCGTATCCACTGCCTGTATAGGGTGGTGTATCTTTATCGATTCAAAGGTTACTGGTACTTACAATGTGGTACAATGCGCTGAAGTTACCAGCCATCTATTAGATATGAGAGATGCTCCACAAATGTGTGAGTGGAAAAAATGTAGAGAGGCTTGGAAAGGAAATTCTGTTATGTTAGCTTCTTCGCCCCCTACTATTCTACCACCTCTTATTTTGTCGGGATTCACGTCGAATAAACCTCCATTTCCCCGAGCTGAAAAATATAGTTCGTATTTAAAGTCGATCGCTGGAATCAAACTTGTATAAAACAGTGTAAATCAAGGGATTTGTTATAAATATATGTATAAGGGAGGTCTGGTTTATTTATTTACAAAAATTGGGATACAACAGGCACTGAGCCCAATATAGCATCCACTTTGTGGTATTGGCTAGTGGGAGTTATTAATGCTTAAATTAAGTATACATTAAATTATGTTAACCTAAAATTTATGAATATTTATAGCATTGATTCTAAACATTTTTTAAATCTAATTATAGACATATCGAACATGTCCATCCCTAAAGAAAGCCTATTACATGCCCTAGTCGCTCTACAGAGAGGAGAATTTTTTCCAGAATTTGTATTTCTTAGTGGAATATTAAAAGTATTGTGAAGCCTTAAGTCCCTAAACGGAACATTAAAGCTTAACTTTGACCTCAGCGTTGGCGAATCAATAAGACCGTTCACCAACTTGTAGATCATAACTACATCGGAAACCATTCGTCTCTCACTAAGTGGCATTACAGAAAACTTTTCCATTATTGGCTTATAGTTGCTATTGACTATAGCTATGTCTGTTTTTCGTGATAAGAACCGTAAAAATTTGTTTTGAATACTTTCCAGCCTTCGCTGGTAAACCGCGTACTGAGGGTTCCAAACAACCGATGCAAAACTAAGTTTACTAAATATAAACGCATAAACAAGTTTAGAACTGTTTGAGGATTATTAAAATTTCATTTATTTCTTATAATAAATCCCAAGAATCGATTACACTTATTGATAGCCTGTTCAATGTGAGAGCTAAAAATTAACTTACTGTCCATTATAACACCCAAATCGCGAATTGCATTAACTGATTCGAGATCACTATTATTAACAGTATAACGAAGATATGTGTACATTCTTGTTTCTGGTAACCGTAATCGATACACACTTCCCTAGATTAAGGAATAACTTTTGACTTTCACAGAATCTTACCAATGCATTAAGATCATCTTGCAGGAAATGGCAATCCCCTAGCACAATCAAAAATGTAGAAAATTTAAAAGCATTGTTGTATGTTATTAATGTATATGATAAAAAACAGGGGACCAAGGTGACTGCAGTGAGGCACACCAGACGGCTCTAAACCACCAACGGAGACCATCTGTCGTCTATCATCTATCAGTTCATTTCCACAAAACCACTCGGAGACCGGTAAAAGCTTCGTCTCAATAGTTCGAGCGAGATTTATTAAGCCCTTGACAGTTCTTAAATGTGACAAGTACAACTATTTCAAAAAAAAACTTACCCGAAATTAATGTTGTGAAAAAAATAACGAAAATTGGGATTATTTTCGGTAACATTATGTTGGTATCTAAGCTTTAAGATAACTAAATCGCACAAGACGTATGGTTGTTTTTTAATATGAATACTTTCGAGGACAATACAGAAAATTATACAGGGTGTCCCAGAATATGTGGGCAATCTCCCGGGTTCAGATAGAACACTTAAAAATAACAAGAGAAGTTCTTATAAATTTTCCTTCCTACGGCCTCCCCTACGGAGATACGGGCCCATAACGGACGTCCCTGGAAATCGTTGTTTTTTAAATAATTTTTAAAGTACTAGGTGTAATTTAATATTTTTTTAGTATAATGGTTACTAGATGGGTCTCCTTAAAATTCGCCCTTTTAAACACATTTGGCATATTTAGTTTGTCAGGGACGGACTAGAAGTAACACAAAAATGCTTTCCTTGTATACCTTGTATGATGAAGGAACGAAAATAATATTTTTGGATACTCTACACCTTGAGCTGAAAAAAAGGTACTCTTGATCAATGTCGATAAACAGAACTGTTTTCGAAAAAAGATATGATTTACAGTATACTGTAATTCCATTACTAAGTTAGTAACTAATAAGACAAAGGAGAACAACCGCAAATTTCAAGACACTACCATAAACTGATACTGGCATAAATATTCTTATTTAAATCGGTACTTGTGAAATATATAACAACAATGAGGGAATTTTATGAATATAAAACAACAACCAATATTGAAGAAAATATTTTGTTTCTCGAAAACAGTTCATTTTATTGACATTGATCAACTGGCTCATCGTTTTAAAGGTCGACGTTTAGAATAATGTGCCACTTTTTAAAGGTAACATCTGCCCCTACTAGGGGGTTTAACGACGAAGGCTGTAAATATTCTTTAAAAGCATCTCGCTGTACAATACATTTGACGTATCTTGCCAATTTTTAATATTAAGGTACAAATTTTTCACATTGACACACTATATAAGAAAATAATCCTTATCCTAACACATGTCATCCTAATAAAAAAAGAATTCTATAGAGAAAGTATAAACTAAGGAAGTAGATTACTTATCAACGACAAGCTAAATCTCTCTTAAATTATTCCCCTATTATACTGAGTAATATTACGCAGACGTGTACAATAGAGTCGTAAATCTTCTATTACATTAAAAAATTAAATATTTAGATAAAACACAATATCACTTCCATAAGGCTCGTTATATTCCTGAAATTCTTTTTACATAACTTCTTATTTCTTTATCGTTTAAATTCGTATAGACTCCGGGATATTTATATCGACCGCATCCGAATCCCCAGGACACTATTCCCACCAACTTTCCATTGGAAACTAGGGGGCCGCCGGAATCCCCTTGGCAGGAATCTTTTCCTCCTCGATTGACGAGACCTACAACAAACGTATAAATAAATAATCTTATTTGTAAAAAGCATTGGCGCCTTATTAGCTTATCTCAATGATACATATGTACATGTACAGTTAAATCGGGGAAAGAATGAAGGTGCTTCATCACTTTTAACAGTATGATTCAAATCGGGATTATGTAAATCAAATAAGACATTAAAAATATTTGATATACAGGGTGTTCCTTAATGACGTGCTAATATTTCAGGGTGTGATTCCTTAGGTCATTTTATAAAGAAAAGTTTATATGAACATAATGTCCGCAACGGCTTAATTTTTTTGCTACAGGGTGTTGAATTTTTAGTTTTTAAATGGCTATTTTTTAATATCTCCGAAAGTACTTTAGATATTGTTTCCAATTTTGGTATGTGTTAATAGGATATAGAATCACAAATTTTAGTTATTCAATTGTTCCACCAGTGGCGTCCCTGCAAACATATCCTGTGATATTTTTTACAAAAAAGATGGTCCGCCACTGACATTTTTCCATGTGGATATTTTTTCTCATTAGCCTGGCCAGTTCTACATAAAAACGGTCTTGTGAGTTTTTCTCGTCAGACGCACCGTTCTTGATTAAAACCACTAAATTCATATTGAGACTCATTAGTATTAACATTGATAAAATAATTAATGATAAATTTTGTTTTATAAAAATTGCTTTAAATGGCCACCTTCACTTAAGAGGCATGTTTCCGCCCGTCTTCTCATCGAATTGCCCAATCCAACAATTTTTATAAAACAAAATTTATTATTAATTATTTTATCAATGTTAATAATAATGAGTTTCAATATGACTTTAGTGGTTTTAATCAAGAATCAGGTGAGTCTGACGAGAAAAACTCAAAAGACCATTTCCATGTAGAATTGGCCAGGCTAATGAAAAAAAATATCCATATGGAAGAATGTCAGCGGCGTACCATCTTTTTTGTAAAAAATATCATAGGACATGTTTGCAGGGACGCCACTGGTGGAACAATTGAATAACTTATCGAACTAAAATTTGTGGTTCTATATCCTATTAACACATACCAAAATTGAAAATCATATCTAAAGTACTTTCGGAGATATTCAAAAATAACCATTTAAAAAATAAAATTTCAACACCCTGTAACAAAGAATTTAAGCCGTTGCGGACATATGTTCATATGAACTTGTCTTTATAAAATGACCTAAGGAATCACACCCTGAAATATTAGCACGTCATTAAGGAACACCCTGTATACTGTACAGTTATGATGCACGCTGTTTCTTTACCCCTTTCAACTGTATTTCTATTTATATACTTACCAGCACATAACATTCTCTCTGTAATAATAGCTTGTCTTGAATAAGCTTTCTGACATTTAGTTCTACTAACAACAGGAACCTTAAAGTAAACAATAATTAATTTTTAGGTATTCTACTGCTGTTGGGGATGTGATTCTGATAAAGCATGTGATAGACTGTTCCAATTTTAAAATTTTCAAAGATATTACAAACTACAGATAGAAAAATGTACATTTCTAGCCTAAGCAACGACTGCAAACATTCTTTCCCACCTCTTTCGGTCATTATTGCAGCATAGCCAGAATGACATATTTATCGCAAAGGTATCTTGCAAAATCCCAATTAAAAATTTGTTAATTTGTGTTAATTGCTCTTAAAATACATTTATTTCCCAATAATTTTATTATGCGAAAAGGTGATGAGAGATCCTTTAAAAAAAATATTATACTTAAAAGTATCAATCTTGAACTAATCCGACTGCACTCTGGCAACATCTAATTCTATTTTACTACTGCGCTACGATCCAGGAGCTAAACTACTAATCTCGTAAACATTACAACGTTGGCGCTGTTATCTAACGGATTGTTATATATTTTGGTTGATTTGGTTTTTTTTGTGATTATTGATAAAAAATCGTCTCTATTATAAACACTCATGGTACATTCATGTGTAGTTTGTAAAAGAGTGGATCATTTAAATAAGGATGCATCGTTTCGTCGGTAAGTATGGTTATGTTTTAATATTTAACCATCTGATATAATCAGACTTCAACATTGTTGCCATTCAGAAAACAAACATGCAGTTCTCTCTTCCACCCCTTACTGATTTTCAATAACATTTCACACAGTCACAACTTCACTTTCCAAGAGTTTTATGAATGGACTATGGCATCTGTAGTTTACAATACCTTTGAAAATTATTAGGTACAATCGCATAACGTCGCGGAGTCATCATAGATGGATCCAAATGAACTAAGTGAATCTTAAAATGATGGTACGTATAAGTTGGTAGCTGTAGCTTGTATTTGTGTCGGGCTAGAAGATTCTAATAGTCTAGTATTTGCTTGTGCATTTAATTTGAAAAAATTGCTTAGTGTGGAATCAGATTGTACCTCAACAGCACGCAATTGGCTAGGAATCCTAAAACTCGATTCGCTGATTGATCCCCATCCGCTGGCTTTTACATTACTACCTAAAATTTATATAATTATGTAATTTTAAAATATGTGGCGGATTATGGATGGGGTAAGCATACCAGAAACGAAAGGCTAATAGCCCATACCGACCTTCTGTTGGTGCACTACTACCAATTGCGATATTTTTAACTTTCTTGTTAAACGTGAATTTCGTTGCAACTTCTAAAACGCTGACATCGTAATCGACAGAAGCTTCGTTATATTTAGGATGTTGGCCGACGCTCTTAACTTGAACTACTTGACCTCCTTGTTGTCTCGTGGAGGATCCTGCCCTTAGGGACAGTCCCGAAGACGATAACCTAAAACATAAGTGGCAAACGCGTTCATTCTGGAGAAGTAAAAAACTTGTATAAGGTTTATGTAATATAAAAGATTATATTTATAATTAGTACAGTATATACATATATACCTACTTATTTGTGCAGTGAGCAGCTGTTATGGAGAACTTAGTACTCAAAATGGCGGCTCCGCAAATATGGCGGCCCCTATATTGCATTGATAGTTGGTAAGGATAGCTTTTTATGTCCGCTTGAGATCCTCCAACTATTCGGACGCTTGGGCCGCCGGAAGTGAAGTTCGACGGTTGGGAGTTTTGAGAAATTGGTGTAGCTAAAATGAACACCGACTTAAAAGCATAGTTTAGTCTGAAAATTTTTTTTTTGTAAAAAAAGAGGATTTTTAAAAAATTCCGGAAAAGGCCTATACAGGGTGTCCGCTAATTAATGGGACATGGAAAAACCACAGACTCCTTACGTAAAAATATTAGGATTTCCATTTGAAAATCTTAACTTACCCCCACCCGTGCCCCGGGGGTTGAGGGTGTGGTGGGTGGTTTAAATTGAAAACTATTCCTCCTTCAAAACCAAACAACTTTTTCCCCAGACATTTTCCGCTGCCATGCGATGCACCGGAGTTATTCCGGGGTACCGCCCTATTTTCAACACCATGTATACTTACCAAAAATAAAATAACTCCACCAACTAATAAAAAATATCAGCCGCATTATTGCTAAAAAAATCACAAGGCACGAGGGACCCCATGATAGTACTAATGTCGTGCTTAGAAAAACATAAAATGGGTTACACACAAACCGTGTACTGCATGAAAGGTATGATAATTGTTTTCTTCCTCGCATATACTGAACAATAAAAACAAATAATAGAGTTGTATCACGGTTTATTACACACAATTATTTTTTATAAATGTCACCCAATGACAAACAACATATAATTTTTATTGTTATTTTAGAAATGAGTTAATAAATGGCAAGGAACTTTGTTGTAAACGTATGGCTGCACTATTTTTTAAATTTGTTGACTAGGTAGTAGTTCCCAAGAAATCGATCTCCAAAAATGATGTAATTTTTTATGCGGTGTCTTCACCCCTGGTGAAGTTTGATATTTTATAACTTATTTATTTTTTATGCGATTTTCATGATTTTGTTATCAGTTTGTAGATCCATTTGTTATGTTTTGCCTTAATTGTTTTATAAAGTAACATTTTTCGATTAGGCTGTATTATACACGAGTAAATCAAGCTGCTGTTTTTTGTCGTCATTTCAAAACACCCTGTAGGAAAATTGAGGTGGATAATTTTACTTGCACACTGTTTCTGGTAATCTTTGATGTATTCTAAACATTTCGTTTTTGATTCATTCCATTATCTCATTTCTGCTGCGAGCTGCAAAATTTTAAATGAAACGCCGATTTGAAACCTACAGCTCGACAAGCGAGTCTATAGCTACGCGGTATCGGTAAGGGGGAAGCAATATCTTTTAAAACATGGCCGAGTCATGGGCGTGCTATTATTATCTTAATAATGTAATAATATATATTTTTTCATGGCATGAATATATTTGTATCACCAGTGCAATATATTAGTCCTTTCCATTAATATTTTTCGCTTATTTTGGCATTTTCGCCAATAAAATCCATTTGATTTCAACATGCACTTCAAAGTTTCACGGAAAAATGGAAAGTTTATGTCACTTCTCAGCTGTTGTAGTAACGTTTTTACGGTTGGAACCACTTTTAGTTTTAGATTTTTTCGACAGCAGAGAGACGGATCCTTTTTTTGACAGGAGGTGACAACAATTGATCCGGGTTATTTTCTTTCCTTTCAGTATCTTCTTTGTGAATGTTTTTACTGCACCCACGCTTACTCCCGTATACATTGCGACCCTTCCTAGTTTTCGCTTAGGTCCCAATTTAAATGTATTAATTTGTAATTCCTCTTCCCACACCCTGTACACATTGGCAATCACTTCACGGGTTTGACTATGAAGGGTTTTACCAGGGTATATTCATTCATTATCACAGTTTTAAAACAAACCCCATCACTACGCAACTGGATGAAGCATATTGGACATCGCCGAACAAGCACGCTGGCACAATAGGCGTATCACCAGACGTGTGTCGTCATCCTCTGTCTTCGATATAACCCAGCCCGGTGAGACTGCTTATGGGGGAGGTCGAAACACGTAAGTGATGCTAAGCCTACTCTGCTCCATACGCTCACATGTAACCTACTTTTATCTATCTGTTTCACTCTATCATTTAAGCGTCCATATCAGACTTACGTAGAGTTAATATGGAAAGCCCAAAAGTGAGTGTTTATGCAGGCGACTTGATCCTGGTCATGTTTGTCTCACTTTACTGAATTAGGGAAGGTTGCTGCAGACAGAGACAGGCATAGAATGCGAACAGCACGAATTGTTAAATAGTTTAACAAGCTAACTTCCTTCATCTGGCGGGCATGGAAATCAAGCAACATCTGATATGATTTAAAATGGTGGAGAAGACGCATCTTTAAATTTTAAAATAATTTTTAATATTCTAATCTTCCACGAAAAACGTCGTTTCCTTTTTGGTGCAAGTGAGTAATTTGTAATTGAAACATTCATTTAGTCATCTTTACTGAGAGTAAGCTTCAATAATAATTTCTTTTCCTAAATCATATGGGGCCCAAAAATATGCTTGGACTTGAAGCTTGAAATATTTGCTAGGACCTAGAGCCCACTTGAAGATGGTAAAATATTTTATGTAAATTATGATTTACTTCCTATTTTTTAATAAAACTACTTACAAGCTTATTTCTGAAGTTTAATTTTTCATTTGTAGTTACGTTATTAGTTAAAAAAAATGATATAAGAGTGTGTAAGGATTATTTTAAAGTGATATTTACAGCTTAAAACATGTCAGAATCCTAATATTTGATTTTCACTACTTAAGTAAATCAAATGAAAGGGTTTGAATGTTTTTTGTTGGTTAAATGTCACTTTAAAATATTGACAGTAATAAAATTTTTGACAAAAGTGACATTTGAAAAGCACGTGCGTTTGTCAGCTGATTCCAGACGGAATGGATGCCTGGTTTGTTCGTTCGTTCATACTTGCTTCGATGTGTTAACACGGCTGTTTGTCTTCTTCCTGTTTATAAGTATTCGTTGATAATATAACCTATCAAATTAGCTCTAGCCACCAGATACCCATGGTTACCGTTGATATTGCACCATGTTGCCCTATTTTTAGATTATAAGTACTAAGTTTTGAGAACATTGGAACTATAATAGAATATTAGTTTCGTATATACTTATGACAATTTACTTTCAATGGGTAAATTTAATTTTAGGGTTTACTTGGTAACATGTTGTAAATTAAAATTTAATATATGTGACAACATTGTTAACCCAAGAAATTCTCTTGCCCGCATTCCTTTTGTAGCTACAGATAAAGTTGTCGACCTGTATTTTTATTAAGAAAAACAAACACTATATAGGTATATCATAAAGTTAATTAACAAAGCAATTTTTATATCATGTATTTCCTCCTCTCGTAGCAATGGCAGCTTGTAGTCTTCCTGGCGTCTAATGAATAAGGTTACTTATCCTTTCTTGAGGGATAGCCTGATATTCTTCGATCAGCGCCAGTCGTAAGTTTTGCAAGGTTTGTGGTCGTACATGACGACGATGAATGACCCAAAGATGTTCGTTGGGTTGAGATCTGGGCCATTCCAATCTTGGACGTCCAACTCCATCTGGATATTCGCTCACTACATGTGCAGAGGTCTAGCATTATCATGCATTAATGAAACAACAACTTCTTGGAAGATTTCCTCAATGTAACGGTGGGGGGTTAGAGCTCCATTTTCAACAAGTACAAGATTGGTGCGTGCTTCGGTAGAAATACTCGCCCAATACAGTCAACATATCTTTCATTTCTACGTCTGTATACCCGCTCATATCATTTCATCAGTGAATAGTACGTTTAGCCACTGTTCTAGAGTCTAGTCGTAATGCGATCTTACAAATCACAGTCGGTGTTGTAGATGCCGAGAAAGTAATTGTGGATATATTGCTGGTCTTCGTGAATGAAGCCAATCTTCTACGTATTGTTCTTTCACTTACATTTACGCGACGAATCATTTGCAAGTAATTTTTTAGACACACAGCAGTAGATCTTCGATCTCTTAAAGAACTAACGGTGACAAAGTCATTTAAAATATTGTAGCTTGTAGCAGAAATGAGATAATGGAATGAATCAAAAAACGAAACGTTTAGAACACATCAATGATTACAAGACACAATATGTAAATATAATTATCCACCTCAATTTTCCTACAGGGTGTTTTGAAATGACTACAAAAACAACAGTTTGATTTACTCCTGTATAATAGAGCCTAATCGAAAAATGTTACTTTATAAAATAATTAAGGAAATACACAATAAGTGAATCTACAAGCTGATAACAAAATCATGAAAATCGCATAGAAACTAAAAAAGTTATAAAATATCAAACTTGACCAAAATTTCAGGGTGTCGGGATTTTGTGCCATAATAAAAAAACATCAGTCCAATACATATAATACTATTTGTTCGGGTTTGTGCAAGTATATTATTGTCTATTACGTATTTACAAATTTATGTATGAATGTTAACATCTGCGTAACTTTTGAGTAAACTCCCGGCGTTGAAGCTTGTCCGCAAATATCTCCCCAAGACACGATTCCTACTTGAAGTCCGTTGGCAACGAGGGGGCCACCAGAATCACCCTAAAACAATAAAATTCGTCGAAGAAACGTAACCTCAAAAATGTATTAACTCAACTTACAGTGCAGGTGTCCTTGCCAGCAGTACCAGCGCAGATCATTCTCGCCGTAATGGCGGAACCGTAGAAGTTACTTTGGCATGTCGAAGAAGTTATTAGCGGCAGTGTCACGACCTAAAAGAAAAGTGTATTGTAATTTTTTAAATCAATGCCATGCACCAACGACTTACCTGCAATATATTTGCTAAATCGCCATCGTTACTGGTAAGTCCCCATCCAGTGGCAATGGAGTTCTGACCGTTTACTACTTTGGTATTGGCAGGGGGAAGCCGAATAGGCTGAACACCGACACCATATACCTACAAAAGGACATTTTAATATTTACTTTTTGGTTGATGAATCGTAAAATATTTATTAATTTATGAACAAACACTATACGAACGATTTTTTCATAGATCAGTGTGCTTACCAAGGTGCTAGCCAGTTCCACGACGGCACAGTCATAATCAAACGTATCTTGGTTGAAACTTGGATGTGAATTAATTTTATTTACTTTAATTATTTGTCCCCCGGTGGTTCTTAACGAAGAACCCACTCGTACTGTTACATGACTTGGGTTCGACCTAGAACAAGAATCATTCTTTTCTTATAATTGATGATGGAGATGATGATTGTGATGATGATGATGATTATGGTGATGATGTACAATTTCTAGTCAAAACCAATGCATTGCCTGTCTAAATAAAGATGCAGGAAGAGCATACACAGGGTGAGTTGGCAGTAACGAACCCACTCGACAAGCGTATTATATACGTGAAACTATCCTCATATGTCTCAATTGGTCTCAGGTTATAGTTATTTAAAAAATTCTATCAAGCCAAAGATCTTTATCCAGCATTCTGGTAGGTATGGTCCATAATTGTTTTATTGGCCCTTTCATTTTGGAGGATCGCCCCACGGAAGGGCACTACCTATTGATTTTTTCAAAATGAATTATAAGGACTATACTAGAGGATGTAAATATCAGAATAGAACTGTACAATTGGCTTATCAGGTTACCAAATCAAATTTAAAAAAAAACGTGTCCAAGATAAGGAGGGCCAATACAGGGATCTCGGAAACCGTAAGAGATACGAAGTCGGTTAAATAGAGGTAAAGTTGCGGTTTCCGAAATCCATGTACTGGCCCTCCTTATCTTGGACACATAAAAATTGGGTGCAGCCCCTGAATGAGACACATAACATTAATAAGGGGTACTTCTAGGTCAACTCACTCTTCGACAAAACAATGTGCAGCTGACAATATAAAAGTGGTAGACAGGATCGATCCTCCACATCCATGCTCGTTATCGAACCTCAACGATACCTGGTAAGGGTAATCAACTATATCCGCATCCTGCCCACCTACAATCCGTATGAAACTTCGACCCAAGTGTGGAACTGATAACGGACTTCCTGAAAATAAATAAGCATCGAAATGAGTTTAGCTTGGAAAGAAGTTACGGGCGTGAATACATAAAAAAATTACATTTGGTTTGGAATAATAATGTTGTAGATTATTGAGAGGTTTCAGCTTAGATTGTATGGGATTGCTATGCGATGGTATTCAATGTGATTTTACATTCTTATTGCCATTTTCGTAAGTAACTTTTTCTTGTATGAATACCCCTCCCCCCTCAAAGTGAAGTTCTGGATCCGCCCTTGACATCTTCTATATTTATATAAATCCCAAATCTAATAAAAAAAACCATAAGTGCATTTTTTACAATAATTGCCATTTTAATCAGCGGAAAAAATGCTATAGTATTTGCAGAATTATACCGTTGATCTTTCGGCTGCAATAAAACCTCATTATCCCTTCGACCATAAAATAAATAAGGAAATCCCAAATTTTAAAACCTTTTCGAGCAGAGCCGGACCAGGTATACAAATTAAATTTATACCTATGCCTGATGCATATGTAAATACAAAGTGATTTTTAATAATTTTAATCTTTAGTGGTTTTCCGGCGAGTAATTTTTAGTTAGGCTTATTAGTGGTAGAATGTGGCGTCCTTGGAATTGTGCTGATAGGGGGTGTCATTTTTAAAAGAAAGCATTTATCTACCGACGCCAAACTAATAATTAAAAATGTGTATCAATCGTTGTTGAGTAGAAATTTTATGATTACAAATGTTCAACCCTTAATTATAAGTTTAGGCTTAGATGAAGATAGTGATAGTGATACAGAGTTAAATTTTGAATAAATTATCAATAGTTTCTTAGAATTTAATTAATTTTTATTGTGCTTGTTATCCTAATAGTTATACTTTCAAATTATATTATTTTCAATTATCATTATTTTACATTTATTATAGGTACCTAGAACTAAAAATACCTATCATTTATTTTAAATTATAAAAATAAAACATGTGGTGTGGTATACATTTTCAAGCCGGCTCTGATCCCATTTATTGAGCTTTGAAGAGGTTCAGGCGCATACAATAGGGTTTAACCAGGTAGTTTATTTATGGCAGTAAGAGTCAACGGTATAATTCTGCAATAACTATACTAGTTTGCTAACTACACAGGTATCGTAGTTTTGTATTGTTCCTTATTTACTATTTTACACAATACGTTGAATGCATTTTTTCATACATTAGAATCTATTTTATAGATACTGTTTCTAAACTTGTCTGAATTATAATTGTAAATAATACAGTATATAGGGTGTTCCTTAATGACGTTCTATATTTCAGGGTGTGATTCCCTAGGTCATTTTATGAAGAAAAGTTCATATGAACATATGGCCGCAACGGCTTAAATTTTTTGCTACAGGGTGTTGAATTTTTATTTTTTAAATGGTTATTTTTTAATATCTAGTACTTTAGATATGATTTTCAATGTTGGTATGTGTTAATAGAATATAGAACCACAAATTTTAGTTGGAAAAGTTATTCAATTGTTCCACCAGTGGCGTCCCTGCAAACATGTCCTCTCATATTTTTACAAGAAAGATGGTACGCCACTGACATTTTTCCATGTGGCTATTTTTTCTGATTAGCCCGGTCTATTCTACATGAAAATGGTCTCTTGAGTTTTTCTCGTCAGACGCACCCGTTCTTGATTAAAGCCACTAAATTCATATTGAAACTCATTATTATTAACATTGATAAAATAATTAATGATAAATTTTGTTTTATAAAAATTATTGGAATTGGCCACCTTCACTTAAAAGGCATGCTTTCGCGCGTCTTCGCATCGAATTGCCTAATCCAACAATTTTTTTAAAACAAAATTTATCATTAAATATTTTATCAATGTTAATAATAATGAGTTTCAATATGAATTTCGTGGTTTTGATCAAGAACGGTGCGTCTGACGAGAAAAACTCAAAAGACCGTTTTCATGTAGAATTGGCCAGGCTAATGAGAAAAAATATCCACAAGGAAAAATGTCAGCGGCGTACCATCTTTCTTGTAAAAACTATCAGAGGAAATGTTTCCAGGGACGCCACTGGTGGAACAATTATTGAATAACTTTTCTAACTAAAATTTGTGGTTCTATATCCTATTAACACATACCAAAGTTGAAAATAATATCTAGAGTACTTTCGGAGATATTAAAGAATAACCATTTAAAAAATAAAAATTCAACATCCTGTAGCAAAAAATATTTCATAATATGAAATTTTGTTTATAAATTGACCTAAGGAATCACACCCTGAAATATTAGCACGTCATTAAGGAACACCCTGTAATCTATTTTACGCAATACGTTGAATGCATTTTTTCATACATTAGAATCCTTGTAGATATAAACTTACTGTCTGAATTAATCGTAATATAATATATACCTAAACATATGGCAGTAAGAGAAATGCATTAAGTAGAAAATAAATAATAAATTTAAATGAATATAGTTACTAACCATAAGCAGCCGAAATAAACACCAATAAAAAGTGAAAAACCGTTATTTTTCCCACCATTTCGATTGTCAACACTTCTGTAGTGAGGGTATTACTGAGGTTACTTTTGTTGTGAAATTGAAAAATAGCGACGTAAAGATAATATAGCTGAAAGTACCGTGCATTATATTCAAATCCTTTTTATATATTTTAAGATAACGCGGATTAAGTTTTCCGCAGATAACTATTATTCTTTTTTAATTAGACGTATTATTTTTGAAAATCCGCTTTTTAAAAATCTCGTTAATAGGTTTTCATAATTTTGCTTATCGATTGGTATTTAATTATTGATTATTTAATATGTTTCATGCATGCGATCCAGGTTTGGCTTGGTTTGGTGTACTCAATATACCTTAAAAATTGCAATACACCAGTAATATATCTGTGAGAGGAACAGCCAAGCAAAAATATTACGCGGCAAACTTCCTCTGAATCCCCGCCATATTGCCATGGACGGACACGCAATCCCACTGGCTTCATCTATTAATTTGGTGGGCGTCAATCTGGGAGGAAATATGTCTTGGCATAATCACGTTATGGCAATCGCCAAGATAGCTTCTCAGAAACTTGGTGTACTCTTCCGAACCAGAAAGTTGTACACACCTCAACAACTATTGACACTATACAAAGCCCCGATTCGACCATCACTAGAGTACTGCTCTCATGTCTGGAGCTCTGCACCCAAACATCTCTTCGGCTACTGGGTTCCATCGAAAGGAGGGCCATTCGTCTGATCGGAGACCACGAGCTGACGAAGGACCTCGACAGCCTCGAACATTGAAGACAGGTTGGGGATTTGACTCTCTTTTACAGATATTTCCATGGAAAGTGCTCGGCTGACGTTGCCCTCTTAATTCCGCCCAGAGCGGCGAATAGCAGAAATACACGACGTACCACTGGAATTCTTTCATCCGGAGGACTTCATCCTTATGGAACGACCTTCCCGAGGTCGTTTTTCCCAACGAATATAAAAATATTTGCAGCCTTCGCGGCGCTCCGGGCCCCCATAGATTTTTTTTTGATCAATACCTACTCCGTTTACCATCGGCCGCGACCTGGTGGCGGTCACTTTGAAATGAAATTCCAGTATTTGGTTAACGTTTCGGATTATTATACTAAACCATCGTCAGAACTATTTGTTAATAAAGAAAGGAACGACCTTTTTCCGGTTGTAGCTTTGGAATTAGGATATAACTTTTGCGGCCGCTCCGGTCCTGATAACGTCCCTTATGCAATAAAAACAATATTTATTTTTTAGTTAAATTTTATCAAAAATTACTTACTTTAAGATTTTGATTGTCTGAGAAAGATCGATGCCATCCATTTCTATTAATTGTTTTGTTGTTTTTAAACTTTTTTTAGCGGAAAAAGTTCATCTTCGAACTACCGGGAATAGTATTTATTTGTGTTTTTAAGAAGCTCTTAAACTGGCACTGTGGCCATTCTTAAATAAGAGATAAGAGTATTAATTTTATTAATAATTATTTTATTTTAACCCGGATATATTGGAGGGCTTTTTCGAAGAACCACTTAAAAATGTAAACAATTTCGTTTACTGCCTTTTCCTTCGATTTTATATTTATATGTATGTATCTTTATTAATCAAATTAATAAAAAAAATCTGATTTACCCTGATATTTACCAAATGAATCCTAAACCAATAACATAACAAGCTGGTTTTAATAAAATAATAATGTCAAATATAGTATAATCACTGAAAAACTGATTAATTTCTTTATCGACAAATATCCCTTTTTGCTGGGAAATATTTATGCAGCCTTCAGTTTTTCCTATAGAGTTATATATTCTGTAAATTCATAGTGTTGAATTAAAAAAAAATGTGTACACGTAACAAAAACGTAAAGTTCTTCAGACCACTGTTTATCCTAACTTATATATTCTGCAATTTTCCGCAATTCCTAGCGGAGAAGCAAGTGAAAACGAAAAAACAGCGCATCTTAAATAAACTGAACAAAATCTTCACAATTGTAAGCCTAGCTTGTTGGTCAACAGTGAATATTTACCCAATATATCTAGAAGTATTACAAATCATAGTAATATACGATAACGCGGAAAATGAGTTCGATAATTGTGATCTACTTCCAGTTTCATTTATGACGATCCTGACTCATGTGGACCTAGCAATATTTTCATCAATAATCGTGGTTTCGTTTGGGTTCTTCCATCAAGACAGTGTAAGGACACTCTTCCAGAAACTGGATCAAATAGACTTCATACTGGATTTTGAACTGATCAAGAAAAAGGGGCAGTTCTACATGCATCTCCTGGGTTTCGTCTTTTTACAAATATTGCATGCTTTCTACGGGTGCTGCCTTTGGAGCTCTATATCAAATGTCAACTGGTTCCATTTGTATTTTGTAGGGATTCTCCAGATTTTCCAATTCTCCCTCATTATTTTCACCGCTGTCGTAATATTCATCCACATGTACCAGAGATTTAAAGTTTTAAATAAGACCTTGCAACGTTTCGATTCTCACAGTGACATCATAGACATGTGTTTGAATAAGGACATCGAGTACAAGTGTTTTTTCCTTAAAGAGCTGAAGAGAGTACACTCGTCGCTATGTGATCAAATTGACAACGTGAACGTTATTTTTGGATTGCAATTGCTATTTTTTGTCGGTGCTGCAATAAACTTGATTTGCAATTTTATCATGCATATGTTGACCATGTTAATTGGACGAGATAGTTTGAATGGCAAGCAGAAACAACAACTATGGATTATTTCTGGCACCGGAATATTGTTTATTATGGTAAAGTATTAAAGATATATACAGGGTGATATGGAAATGACGTATTATATTTAAATGGGTGACTCCTTGGGTGTCCTAGAGAAGCGCTACATATTTTATTTTTTTTAAATCAACCGTTTTAAAAGTGAGGTAACAAACACTCTTACTCACAGGTCAGTCCGCGCTACTGTACAACATTTCACCCAGAGCCAATGGCAATGTTGCCTTAAAAAAATGAATTATTTTCTACCTACTTGTATTTATCCTTATACCTAAAGAGCGAGGAAATCCCGGCACAAGCACAATCAGTTCTTTTCTTTTTCATGGGAACACTCCTGGAAACACTTTATGTACACATAATAATAGTGAAACAGAACCGATAGTTAGCTTTTGAAAATACAATAATACAGATTATACTACAGATTATTAGATTTTATTACACGCGACGAAATTTGACGTCCAGAAGAAACGCGTCAATAAAAACAATATTGACAGATTATTTATGGACGGGCAAGATACACGCGTAAACCGAAAAAACAGAGCGGTTTGATCGACGAGATACAACGTATCCGGCCGCTGGTTGGTCTTCAACTAACAGACGCAAGCGTGCGGCGCTATATGAAACTACTTCGCTCAGCCGATGTAAGGCGTCAAGAGGTCCTTACCTACCTAGCAACGTACGTTGGTGGCTATTACTATTCCATATATTTTTTCGGGTTGTTTAAAACATAGTCCGTCGTAAATGTTCTTCAATTAATTGTACAAAAAGGTATTACAGAATGGAAAAGTGTTTAAATTATTTTATTTTGTCTAAAGAGTTTAAGGTGTACATATGACAACACCGGCCAGAATTCCTAGATTGCTTACATGTATCGCAGTGCCACACAGTTGTTTTTCCGGTTTGACGTCAGGTCACTTTTACCGCTGAATGAATTGAAAGCGCCATTTAGGGCTATTTTTCTTCAATTTGTCTTAATCTCAGGAATTGCCGGTTTAAATATAATACGTCATTTCCATAACACCCTGTATAATATAAAAGTATGTACAACAAACAATAAACAAAGAGTAGAAAAGTTATGTTATATTTTAATCACATTCCTCCATTCTTTCGAGCGACTATTGGAGCCTGCATATAGATTTAATAGCTTAAACAAGTTTGTGTGGCTTAAATAGTTTATGTCATATAAATGATTTATCATGTTTAAATCCCTAATATTTTGATTATAATAATCAATTTCGTCGATTGTTTTATATTAAAAAACCTTCTATATTTCAGATCAACGTCGTTACTCTATCGTGGATTGGCACAGCTCTATCAAACGAATCAAGCAAAACCCACAAAATCTGCTACACCCTGCTGAATTGCCATCACAAAGAGTCGGAGAAACATTTCAGAAAAGAACTAAAAAATTTCGCGCTGCAAAGTGGATTCCGACAACCTCACATCAGCCTAATGGGAATACTGAAAGTCGACTTCAGATTGTTAGCTGTGGTTTTTGGCAGTGTTATTTCTTACATCATCGTGGCTCAACAGTTTTTACAGTTTAGCTATCGGGTGGCTAACAAGAGGAACTAGAAAATCAGCCTCCTTCTTTACCAACAAACCCAGATCGGTTCATATCTTTTACGACCTAATGAGAACACTTTTGTAGCTTTAACTAAATCAAAACCCTTAGATAAGTCATTCCCAAACGGTGGTTTATTATAAACCCTTGGGGGCTCGCGAAAAAAACATTGTAATAGCGAAATTTGAAATAAAACAGGCACAAAATTTTCCCGTGTTTTTGTTCGAGTTTGCAAGTTCTGCATTTATGTATTCAGGGGGTTCGACAATTCATTCCTGTTCTTAGAAGGGGTACGCAAGGGGCAAAAGGTTGGGAACCGCTCAATTAGATAGTCTGACAAATTGCTTCTCTAATAATAAGCTTCATGATCGCCGATGTTTTATTCAGATTATTCAGAACAGTTTTGTCGATGTCCTAGAATGTGGATTTATAGATTGCAGATCTCTTTGCTTTGCGTTTGGGATAGCGCTTATAATTCGAAAAGAAGTATACACATTTATAGCTTAAGAAAAGCCCAATAAAATGTTAACACACTCACACACTCAACGTGTGGGCTGTTTGGTTTAAGCTCATGAGAACAGCTATCTCTATGTATGACATTTTAGGTCAATTAATAAAAAAACAAACAAATACAACTAAATAAAATATATTTAAAAAATTAACAGGTTTACTGTGACCTGCTCGGCTTCTAGGATTTCTAAAAATAATAAGATCATGAGGTAAGCACTCAGAAACAATTCCTTCTGAATACTTATTTCCAAGCATATCTAACTTACATAACTAGTTCATCGTGTATCAGTAATTGTACTAATGTACTCCGGGTCAAATCGGCTGAAAATCTCTTTACAGAATTATCAGTCTTTGTTTTAACACCTTTTTCACACTTTTCATATCTATGTATCACACAACTACTCTCAAAAACATTTGGAATTTTTCTTACTACATTAGTATTTTCACTGTTTTTAATAGCTTTCTTAATATCATTAAAATTGAAGTCATCTACTACCTCAAAATTTTGCAAAATCATTGGCCGATTTTTGTTCATATGGTTTAAACAAAATCTCTTGATTGGTAGACGTAAAGTAGTCGACTTACTATCTAAAGAAGGTATCATATACTCGTTAACATCTAAAACTATTGAGTAATGCGAGTGGCTTTTTGTCCTTAAATCACAATCATAGCTTATAACATTATTGATAAAGTTTCTAGGAATTACAAGCGGTACATTATAAGGCAGGAAGGTAATCCTCATATTTATAGCTTTCGATAAATTTTTCAACAGCTTCATCAATTTATACGGTATGTTTTGTTCAAAATAAACTACAAAACTATCTATACCTAACAAATTATGAAAGCTCATGAACTCCAACAATGATTTTCTGGAAAAATTTCCTGGAGTGACGCATATGGTTGCATTTAAACTTGTTTTTTTATCCACAGTGTTTGTTATAAGTGAAGTAACATACTTCCGTTCACTATGAGATTTAAATGTTATTGAAAAAGGAGCCTTGTCATTATTTAAAAACGAACAAGTGTAATTGTATATCACAAAACCCGTCAATCTGTCTTCGTCGATCTTTTCCACAGTAAATTTACCCTTCGAAGGTTTATTTTCGTCTTCAAAATGAACGATACAACTCTTCGGTATGGCTAGACTACCATGTCTCACTCCGATGCCTTGCACTTTATTTTTCTCCACTAAAAAGGCACTGTAGACATACCCTTTACTGTCAATTTCCTGCCAAAGGGGCTGAGGACCCCAATCATGCTCCGGTAGATCCTCTTCAGTTTGTTGTAGTTCAGAGAAGTTACAGGGTGTCCCGAAAAAATTAAATACTTCTAGAACATGGTGCAGTCGGTTATAATGATGCCTGTAGATGAGGAATAGACTAAGGCTGATTACTGAGATTATTATTAGAAGAAGTCGTTGGTATTTTTTCATTTTATTCAAATTTAAAACTACATTTTTTGATAAAAATAGCTGTTAGTTAATTTATTTTGTAGGGTTATGTTTAACCACAGAACAGTTATGTTCGGTTCGAGGATTCCAGCAAGTGATCAATGAAAAAAATGACAAACACTCATCGACGCACCAATTCTTCGATTGGAAAACGTGAAAAATTCTCAAATGTCAATTTTAATGACAATTATGACATAAATTGACATTTAAATTAACCGGGAAGCCGGGAAATTTGTGTTTATGTATGCGTTCGAAGCTTTACTTTATGAATTATTTTGTGAAAAGGTCTAATTTGTAACCGTATAACTAGAAAACATGGCTAAAAGAGTAAGTCAAAACAACACTCTTCTTAACTATTTCTCATCCCCGAAAGCAAAATTTACGCCGACGAGAACCCTTGAAGATAGTTCAACCAAACAAAACCGTGCCCCTTTAAATGGAAAAGAAAATACGAGAAAGGAAGTGAAACCCAATGGTAAGAACCTATGGGTAGTTTTAAAATTATGAGTAGAATGAGTGTTGTCACCTAAAAATCCTTCTTCCAAGTCCTGATACATATGCCATGGATAACTTCTAAATTATTTTTCAGAAAGTGATGAAGAAATTCAACCTCCTGCTAAAAGAAGTCGCTTTGCACTAATCGACAGTGACTCGGAATCTGAAAATGAATCACCAAATAAAAGAAAGCCAAATAAAAAAAGTAGTCCTCCTACCAAGAGACACAGGACGATTAAATCAGATAGTGAATCCAGTGAATCACCTGAAAGTGAATCTTCCGAGGATGAAAAACCTGATTTGAAATCAAAATCTACACAATCAGGTACTGCACCTCATGATCTTATGAATTCTTTTGGATATACGACACGTAATGATGATATTGAAGTAAGACGGGAAGAACCCAAAAAGTCTGATACAAAGAAATCCAAGGGCAAGCCTAGCGCTGGCGATAGTATTGATTCTGGATGGTTACATGACACCTTAGACTGTCTCAAGCCTGAGAAAATAAGAGATGCTCAAAAACGGTAAGATTAAAAAATTATATATTTTACCTACATGAGTGTATTTTCAATAATTTGTCATAGGAGACCATCGGATCCCAATTATGACCATAGAACACTATTTCTCGAAAAAAGCTTCATAGATTCGCTATCACCTGGTATGCGTCAATGGTGGATATTAAAGAGTCAGAACATGGACTCGGTCATATTTTTTAAAGTGGGTAAATTTTATGAATTGTATCATATGGATGCGGTACTTGGTGTCCAGCAACTGGGTTTAACCTACATGAAGGTACGTTTAAATAATAATTTAAAAATTACATTTTTCTTATTTCAAACTTATGTAAGTTGCACATTCATCGGTTTAAATGTAGGCATTATTATACCTACAAGACTTGGATAATACAATTAATACGTTGCCTATATTGGATTTAATTTTAAATTTAGGGTGATTTTGCACACTCGGGATTCCCAGAAACTGCTTATGGAAAAATGGCAACAATGTTGATTGATAAAGGTTTTAAAGTAGCCAGGGTTGAACAGACAGAAACACCTGACATGATGGCAGAGCGGTGAGATAAATTGCTATGATTTTAGACTCTTCATATTGATAGCCTCAAAGAACACCCCTAAAAATACAGTTTTAAAATACCAAATTGCATTTCTCTATGTTAAATAGTGTCTCTGAGAAAAAGGGCTGAGACATCTTCATTATAATTTAACTATATTATTTTCCTATAGGTGTAAGCAAATGGGTAAGCCTACGAAATTTGATAAGGTAGTGGCAAGAGAAATTTGTCAGATCACTACTAAAGCCTCTTGCGTGTATGGGGCCCAAATGGCAACTCCTAGATCAGAAATTGGGGAATATATGTACGCTGTGGCAGCCAAAGTAAGTCAGGGTGTTACAATTCAATCTACTATACAGCTTTAATTTAATACATTGTTTAGGTTCCAACGAATACCAGTCGAGGCAAATAATTGCTACAAATATCAATTTTTTTAGGTCAACAGTGATAATACATGTAGATTTGGAGTATGTTTCGTAGAAACCTCTATAGGTGCTTTTTACATTTCTGAATTTAACGATGATAAGCATTGTTCGAAAATGTTGGCTATGTTTGCAGAATATCCACCCGGATTGGTAAGGAGAACCTGCAAAAACCAGTTCACGACCTTATTCTTGTGAACAAGATAATAAAATCCATTGCGTCAGAAAGGAGACAGAGTCTCTTGGCCACAGATCAACATACGTTGCCTCTTGAAATTTTTACAACTTCAATTATTTGAGACATTGGCCAGACAAGCCAAACTTCATTGTAGAGTTGTTACAAGCCACGGCGCCAATAGCTAAAACGCTACTTTTTCCAACTTGACGTTTCGCGACCCTATTTTTGAAGTGACGAATTTTATTATCTTTTTGACCAGAGTATTATTATAGTTTTGAAATGAAATATACCGGGTCCTGCATTAGTGCGTCGGGCATCCATACCGTCCTTACTTACAACAGTAGAAAAAAAAGTTTAATACAAAAGTTGTAGGATGTGGGTTGATGCATATTTTAAAAATATTTGTAAATATACAGGGTGGTAAAAAAAAAATTGACGTCGTAAAATATATATTTTTTTTAAATGACACCCTGTATTTTTTGGCACATTTAGGTTGCTTTTGGTGTTCTCTCTTATGTGCAAAAATACTTTTTTATTTGCTTCGATATTTTAGGAGCAATAAATAAAAAAAGATGAAAAGATCGTTTTGCACGCTTGGAAAAATTAAAATAAAAATCTTGTTAGGTCTGTTTTGTTCCAGCTAAATAGTGTGAACAGTAATGCTAGAGGTCTAATAATACTCTGACAATAAACAGGTTGTTCTTATTTTATACAGGGTGTTCAAAATTTGGTTACAAAAATGGCAACTTTCAAATCAGTTTTTCTTTGTATTTTTAAATGGCACACCCTGTATTTTATTTCATTATTTAATGCAGAATTTAATTACAAGCATATTTTGTTATAACGAATGTATTAAGATTCTCAATGGTTTTAGAGATATTTACCAAAAACCATAAATCCTTCAATACCTTTTTAGTTTAATGAGGATATTTACGGTTTTTGGTAAATATCTCTAAAACCATTGAGAATTTTAATACATTCGTTATAACAAAATATGCTTGTAATTAAATTCTGCATTAAATAATGAAATAAAATACAGGGTGTGCCGTTTAAAAATACTAAGAAAAACTGATTTGAAAGTTGCCATTTTTGTAACCAAATTCTGAACACCCTGTACAAAATAAGGAAAACCTGTTTATTGTCAGAGTATTATTAGACGTCTAGTATTACTGTTCACACTATTTAGCTGGAACAAAACAGATCTAACAAGATTTTTATTCTAATTTTTCCAAGCGTGCAAAACGATCTATTGCTCCTAAAATATCGAAGCAAATAAAAAAATATTTTTGCACATAAGAGAGAACACCAAAAGGAACCTAATTGTGCCAAAAAATACAGGGTGTGTCATTTAAAAAAATATATTTTATGACGTCACACTTTTTTGGACCACCCTGTATATTGACAAGTATTTTTTAAATATGCATCAACCCACATCCTACAACTTTTGTATTAAACTTTTTTTTCTACTGTTGTAAATAAGGACGCTATGGATGCTCGACGCGCTAATGCAGGACCCGGTATACAGGGTGTCCGGGAACATGTGGGAAATCTCCCGTATATGAAGAAAACACGTGAAAAGAATACTATAGATTCATATAAACTTCTTTCGTATCGGCCTCCTCTTCGGAGATATGGGCTCCCAAAGAGCACCAATGGAATCAAGTTTTTTACACATAATTATTGAACCACCTGGTATATTTCAATTATTTTTTAATATGATGTATACCAGGTAAGACCCGTCAAACTACTACCCAAGAAACTGGTGTGAATTACTCACAGCTGCAGGGACGGACTAGCTGTAACACTCATGGGCCCATTTTTTTTACGCCCTGTATGATGAGAACTTTGGACAATGTTTTTTACATACCTTTAACTATTGGCTAAAAATTAAGTACTCTTCATTCATGTCGCTAATCCTAACCGTTTTCGAGAAAACGTTGTTTTATTTACATCATGTATTTGGCGTATCTCGGTAAAAGATACATCTTTGTTCCTATCAAATGTTGAAACTCAAAATTCCGCTTTTTCATATTTAACCCGTAAGAAGTAAGGGGACTCTGCGTAAATAAAATGACGTTTTCTCGAAAACGGTTAGGATTAGCGACATGAATGAAGAGTACTTAATTTTTACACAATAGTTAAAGGTATGTAAAAAACATTGTCCAAAGTTCTCATCATAAAGGGCGTAAAAAAAATGGGCCCATGAGTGTTACAGCTAGTCCGTCCCTGCAGCTGTGAGTAATTCACAACAGTTTCTTGGGTAGTAATTTGACGGGTCTTACCTGGTATACATCATATTAAAAAATAATTGAAATATACCAGGTGGTTCAATGATTATGTGTAAAAAACTTGATTCCATTGGTGCTCTTTGGGAGCCCATATCTCCGAAGAGGAGGCCGATACGAAAGAAGTTTATATGAACCTATAGTATTCTTTCCACGTGTTTTCTTCATATCCGGGAGATTTCCCACATGTTCCCGGACACCCTGTATACAGTACTTATCTCTTAGATTCTGACTGAGAGGGGGGCAAATTATGGCCCTTTTAAGAGCCTGTTAAATACTCACCTGAAGGATATAATGCAGGACACATTAGCGTCGAAAAGTCAATTTTATCCCGCCGCAATGGCATTGGAGAATCTCTATGCGGAATCTTATTTCAAAGATAAAAACGGAAAATTCGCCTGGCCTATTTTGTTTAAGGATATCGCCGATGAGTGTAAGTATGACAAGAAAACAAGATTTTCCCCTGGTCATAACCTACAAAAACATGGTTTATTTGAATTTTAGGCTGCCCTAAATCGGAGTACGAACTTTCAATAAGATCTTTAGGTGCTACCCAATGGTTCTTAAAGCAATCCCGGTTAGATATTCACGTTTTTTCGATGGGCCATTTCGCCAAGTACGAACCAGTCGACTTGAAGTCCAGCCCTGATAAACAACACCTCGATCGGGACTATATGGTACTGGATTCGACCACCATTCACAATTTAAATTTGTTAGGCGGTAAAGGAACGTTGCAAAGTACTCTGAATTTCTGTAAAACTCCGTTTGGAAAAAGGTACGATTGGGGAACTGGGGTTTATTTCCGATTGCGATAAATAATGTGGTATTTTTTTTTCGGTGTTTTAAGATTGTTACCGCTGTGGATATGCAGGCCGCTGTGCAAAATGGGAAAAATCGAATTGAGACAAGACGCGGTGAAGGAATTGTTCGATTATCCTCAAAAATTGACCGCCTGCCAGGAGGTGTTGAAAAAGTTGCCGGACTTGGAACGGCAGGTTGCCAAGTAAGTCTACTTCAGAAATAACTTGCATAATACTTTTGTGTCGCCGGTATACATATATATACAGGGTGTTATGGAAATGACGTATTATATTTAAACCGGCAATTCCTGAGATGAAAACAAATTGAAGAAAAATATCCAAAAATGGCGCTTTAATTTCATATGCCCTGTACATGACCTTATGTAAAACCAAAAATTACCGCGCGCGGTGTCCCTGTTCGGAAGGTAAACACAGCAACATATGGCAGTGAATCTTGAACAGTGTTGTCATATCTTCAGGGTAAACTCTTTAGAAAGTCAATAACCGTTTGACAGATTTCAAGTTGTTTATTTTTCAGGATACATTATTATAAACTTTTACGTTCAGTTCGCTGGGAAACGATCTCCGATTTATAAACTTGAACTGACTCGAACGAACCGCCGCGGCGTTTATAAATGGTCAGGTATGTTCTCATTTGTTCGATTCGAACGACACCCGTCAGATCTGGACAACTTAAAAGTTTATAAATGCCACTTAGCCTTTAGAAAAAAAAATGCAATTTTATTTACCTTTTCGGACTTATTTAAAACCAACTTAATTTATAAAAAACATCCAGTAGTCACATCACAAAATCACATTAGTTTTCGCGTCACAACACATCTAAGTACCGTTCAATCTGAATTAGTATTTTAAAGTGCTACTGTGTAGACAAAAATACATCCTTATCGTCTGGGTTTGTAATGTATTTAACATCTAAAATTTAAAAAAATAAATAACACGTTGGTTCTCTCGATCGATATCGACCGGCTTCTTTAAACTGCTGATTGTGGACAATCGGGCTAATATTTAAAAATACAGCGTTGCCACTTTCGATGTTTCATAAGCGACTATCATAAATTGCCGAATTTCCTTCTATAATATTACTTTCCTGTATAATTATAGTCTCGGAAATGGCAACCGCGCTGGCTCTAGTAGCGGAGAGTTCTCGGAAAGAAAGTTCGACGACTGGCCCGAAGATGGACTAGACCATTATTTCAAAGGGTAGTTCCTGTCAATTGTTAACATAATTGTTTCATTTTATCTTTAGTAAAGGGTTAATGGCCCATAGAAATTAGCGTTTTTAAGATTTCTATTGCGAAATGATTAAGTGCTCTTCTTCTATGTGTGTTATTGTAAAGTGTAATTATGCGTTAGTGTTGGGGTTTAGTGATAAGCTTATTATGCACTCCCACACTATCATCAGGACACGTGATGAGCATAAAGTTTTTCCCATAGAAAAAAGAACAAGATGTCTGTGCCCCGGATTCCTTAATCGCGTCCTGGATTTACTTTCTTGTAAGCTACATATTTATTTTTATAAGAAACTAAAGTTTTACACACAGTCACCCATTTAAATATAATACGTCATTTCCATAACACCCTGTATATACAGGGTGTTATGGAAATATTTAAATGGGTGACTCCTAGGGTGTCCTAGGGAAAGTCTACATACTTTTTGTTTTAATCGAATATCTAAATACTAAGGTAAAAACCCTTTTTACCCACATACTGTCGCGCCGTTCCATCTGGATTCAGTTAGCAACAATGTGGGTTACTAGGGTAGACTAACAGTGTTGTCTGATCACGCCGTATGTTTCGCCCTTGCTTGGATACCTGCCGCGCGCGACTATCTTTGCTTTAGTGTGTTTCGAGACTCGGGGGTGGAATGACGCTGTCGAGGGTTCCACGTGCTTGATGTATACGAATTTTAAACGTTTTGTTAGTTGTAGCACTACCCGATTTTTTTTCTGTTGTGAAATAATTCATAATAAGAAATATTGTGATGTGATTTTGAATTTGTGTGATATTACCTATTGTTGGTTGTGTTGTAAGACATAATTTTTGTGTTTTATTTTTTATGGAATTTAATTATAGAAGTTAGTACCTTAAAATTGTAGTATTCTTTTTCTAAAAAGTTTGAAAAAGAAGTGATTACGCGGGTCAAAGACGTCTTGTTGTCAAAAATTGAACACGTGCGTTTACAATTCTGTGTTGCAATATATGACAACACCGCCTCAATAAACTATTGATTGCGAACGTCCTCAGTAGCGGCCACGTAAATTTTCAGATTTCATACAAAGTGTATATTTCGTACAATAATTCAAAGCGCCATTTAAGGTTATTTTTCTTCAATTTATTTATATCTCAGGATTTGCCGGTTTAAATATAATAAGTCATTTCCATAACACCCTGTATATGTATACAGTTGAACTGTCCGTTCTCATCGTCTCACATCACGACCTTTTTTTTTAATAGAATTCACACTTACGGTAACAAATACTGCGCCACAGAGCACCCCGATGGAAGGGCCGTATTTTACGAAGCGAAAACTTATTCGAAAAGGAAGATTATGGATCTGCTGAAAACGTTAAAAGGTTTCGAGGTTTCGCAAGAAGTCGCCGGAATTTTTAAAGGTACGTTGCCGAATCGTATCTTTCAAAAAACCGTAAATTACCTGATTTTTTTCGTATTATTTTCAGGAAACGAATCTCGTTTATTAAAAAAACTCACGCAATTCGCGCCGAACGGCATGAATATCGATTTGAGGGACACGTTGAATTTTTTCAAGGTGAGTTTTTTGCTACAAAGTGTTGAAATCTTAAATTTACGACTGCAGTAATATAAACAGGAACACCCTCCTGTACAACGTTACCGAGTTCAAAACATATACCGGGTCCGAAAACGAAGCGGGGATATTGGCTTAAAAGCGGCATGTTTTAAAAATATTTTACATTATACAGGTTGGCCCAAAAAAATGTGACAACATAAAGTTATATTTTTTTAAATGGGACACCCAGTATTTTATTGCATATTAAGGTTCGCATTAGTAACGTTTATAAGTGTCTCAAATTTTATTTAATTTGGTTCTGTAGTTTCGGAGAAATAAATTAAAAATTAAAAAAAAAATTTTTGCAGTCCTGAATAAAAAAATCCAAAAAAACAATCCAGAACTATTTTTTTAACCTCGCCATTGGGTGAAATTTATGACAAGAGGTCTAGAGATACTATGAATCTAATTGCGTTCATCTATTTTATACAGAGTGTTCATAATAAGCTTTCAAAAACGCCACATTTTAAAATAATTTTTCTCAAGATTTTCAAATGGAACACCCTTTATATTATTTGGCTATTTCACGTAGAATTCATAGACAATTGTTTTTGTAATACAAGCATATAGGTTATATCCAGCCGTTTTCTAAATAATTGTAAATATCATGAATTATGTTGTTTAAATAGAGTTTTTATTGGGGAAATTTTGTTATAGGCGACTAGACTAATAGTTGTAAACTAAAGTAAATGTTCAAAATAGCTTCCTTTTACTTTTAGAGTTTACCGTATTTTAGTTATTTCGATATAAATTTTAAGAGCCTACATTTTTGCTACCTTTATTTATTTAATTTTATTTTTTATTCTTGATCGAGTTGCCATTATTTCTTTTTGTTTAGATTGTCACTATGACAGCCACTTGCACTTTACCCAGTATAAAAATCATATCTACCATTTCTAGCAGTTAGTACTTAATTACGACGACTGAACAAATGTAAATAATTTTATTTGGCTGTCATAGTGACAATTTAAACAAAAAAAAATCATGGAAACTCGATTAAGAATAAAAAATAAAATTAAATAAATAAAAGTAGCAAAAATGTAGGCTTTTAAAATTTATATCGAAATAACTAAAATACGGTAAACTCTAAGAGTAAAAGGAAGCTATTTTGAACATTTACTTTAGTTTACAATTATTAGTCTAGTCGCCGATAACAAAATTTCCCCATAAAAACTATTTAAACAACATAATTTATGATATTTACAATTATTTCGAAAACGGCTGATATAACTTATATGCTTGTATTACAAAAAAAAATTGTCTATGAATTCTACGCCAAATAGCCAAATAATATCCAGGGTGTTCCATTTGAAAAACTTGAGAAAAATTATTTTAACGCATGTGGCGTTTTTGAAAGCTTATTATGAACACCCTGTATAAAATAAATAAATGCAATTAGATTCATAGTATCTCTAGACCTCCTGTCATAAATTTCACCCAATGCCGAGGTTAAAAAAATAGTTCTGGATTGTTTTTTTGATGTTTTTTTTCAGGACTGCAAAACTTTTTTTTAATTTTTAATTTATTTCGCCGAAACTTCAAAACCAAATAAAATAAAATTTGAGATACTTATAAACGTTACTAATACGAACCTAAATATGCAATAAAATACTGGGTGTCCCATTTAAAAAAATATAACTTTATGCTGTCACACTTTTTTGGGCCACCCTGTATAATGTAAAATATTTTTAAAACATGCCGCTTTTAATCCTCAAATACCTCAAGCTGTTTTAGTATTGTTGATAAGTTCTTCGATAACGATTTAATATTCCGTCCCCGCTTCGTTTGCGGACCCACCCTGTATTTTAATGGTGCCGTCTTTCTCAGAGAGCCTTCAACCACGACGAGGCGGAAAAAGAGGGCAAGATAATCCCTAAAAGCGGAGTAGACGAGGATTACGATCGTAGCGAATCGGTGATAGCCGATATCAATACAGAATTGCAGACGTATTTAAAGGAACAGTGTAAATTTTTCGGATGTCAAGTCGGATATTTCGGAACGGATAAAAAGAGGTTTCAATTGGAGGTACCGGATAATAGGGCGAGTAGAGCCCACGGAGACTATCGCTTGGAGGGAACCAGGAAGGGCTCGAAACCCGTCAAGAGATATTCTACCGACATCACGAGGGTAAGAAACGACTATAATAACCCGCCTACTTGTTGAGTCCACCCTTACACTTTTTTCTGACCTCAACTGTTAATCACTTAGGCCTTATCTACTTAGGCATTAACCCTTAACATTAATAACGCAAGTAACCCGTGAATGAAGCCTATTTGTCCGGTTTTTGACGTTCGCGTTACTTTTAACTTTGACAGTACATTTCCTAACTTTTTCACCAGAATATGACCTTGTAGTTGTTAATTAACCAATGATATACAGGGTGTTATGGAAATTACGTATTATATTTAAACCGGCAATTGCTGAGAAGAAAACAAATTGAAGAAAAATATCCAAAAATGGTGCGCTAATTTAATATGCCCTGTACATGACCTGATGTCAAACAAAAAATTACCACGTGGTGCCCCTGTTCGGAAGCTAAACACAGCAACATATGGCAGTGAATCTTGAACAGTGTTGTCATATCTTCAGGGTAAACTCTTTAGAAAGTCAATAACCGTTTGACAGATTTCAAGTTGTTTATTTTTCAGGGTACATTATTATAAACTTTTACGTTCAGTTCGCTGGGAAACAATCTCTGATTTATAAACTTGAACTGACTCGAACGAACCGCCGCGGAGTTTATAAATGGTCAGGTATGTTCTCATTTGTTCAATTCGAACGACACCCGTCAGATCTGGACAACTTAAAAGTTTATAAATGCCATTTACCCTTTAGAAAAAAAATGCAATTTTATTTACCTTTTCGGAGTTATTTAAAACCAACTTAATTTATAAAAAACACCAAGTACTCACATCACAAAATCACATTAGTTTTCGCCGCGTCACAACACATCTAAGTACCGTTCAATCTGAATTCGTATTTTAAAGTGCTACTGTGTAGACAAAAATTGGCCCTTATTGTCTGGGAAATAATGTATTTAACATCTAAAATTTAAAAAAATAAATAACACGTTGGTTCTCTCGATCGATATGGGCCGGCTTCTTTAAACAGCTGATTATGGACAATCGGGCTAATATTTAAAAATACAGCGTTGCCACTTTCGATGTTTTATAAGCGACTATCATAAATTACCGAATTTCCTTCTATAATATTACTTTCCTGTATAATTATAGTCTCGGAAATGTCAACCGCGCTGGCTCTACTAGCGGAGAGTTCTCGGATGAAAGTTCGACTGGTCCGAAGGTGGACCAGACCATTCATTTCAAAGGGTAGATCCTGTCAATTGTTAACATAATTGTTCATTCGAACAAACCCATAGAAATGAGCGTTTTTATTATTTCTATTGCGAAATGATTAAGTGCTCTTGTTCTATGTGTGTTATTGTAAAGTGTAATTATGCGTTAGCCTTTGGGTTTAGTGATAAGCTTATTGTGCACTCCCACACTATCATCAGGACACGTGATAAGCTTAAAGTTTTTTTCCCATAGAAAAAATAACTGAAAGTGTCTGTGCCCTGGATTCCTTAATCGCGTCCTGGATTTACTTTCTAAGTAAGCTAAATAATTAGTTTTATAAGAAAATAAAGTTTTACACTTTTAAACATTTTGGCAACATTGTGCCTGAACATCTGTTGATTACCCAGCTGGGCAATGTAATATGTTCATATATGAATGTGCCGAGGAGTTGTGTGTGGGTTTAGGGGTGAATTACCCCACTTTTTAAACGTTCGATTTAAAAAAAAATATGTAACGCTTCTCTAGGACACCCCAGGAGTCACCCATTTAAATATAATACGTCATTTCCATAACACCCTGTGTTCGTGTAGTGGACTGTATAATAATTAGCTTGTGATTTTGGTTTTAAAACATGTTTATTTTAAACTTCTACAAATAAAAAATGCAATGCAGCGTGGTTGTTCTTGCTGTGTCGGTCGCGGTCTCGCCGTTCGAGCTACAAGAGGCATCGTAGTGGGGAGATGCCAGTGGCGGGTACATATAGTTCCGAACATGCCCCCGGCCTTGGAAGGTTGTCCTTACAAAGCTTCTGGAAATGGACTCAGTCGAACTAGAGCCCGAGATATGGTGCCGTCAGCGGTACGGAGAACTGCTACTCTGCTAACTCCATCCTTTCCCATTACTAGGTCTAATACGCGACCCATACGCCATTTCATGGGAGGTAGGTTGTTTTCTTTGATCAAAACCAATTGATCAATGCTTAAACTGCCTTGAGTTTTCTTCCAACAAGTCCTTTGTTGAAGTTCGCTTATGTATTCGGTGCTCCAGCGGTTCCAAAAATGTTGAAACAGCTTCTGCAGCAGTTGAAATTGGGAAAGTCTGTTTTCTGCTAGATGACTAACGGACGGTTCAGGTACGTTAAGAAGTGATCTGCCAATTAAGAAGTGAGCTGGTGATAGGACGGAAAGGTCATTAGGATCGGAAGTTAAAGGACAGATTGGACGGGAGTTTAATATGGCTTCGATACGAATAAGCAATGTTTGAAAGTCTTGAAGACATAATGTATGACTGTCCATAACTCTTTTTAAATGATGCTTTACGCTTTTTACGCCCGCTTCCCAAAGTCCGCCGAAATGCGGGGAATTTGCCGGTATAAAATGCCATTTAATGCCAATATTGGCTACTGATTCAATTATTAAAGATTGGTTTTCAAGAAGGAAATTTTCCATTAATTGAATTTCTTTATTTGCTTTAACGAAACACGTTCCGTTATCGGAATATACGTCGGTGGGTTTTCCACGACGACCTACGAATCGATGAAAGGATTGAAGGAAATCGTCACAACTCAAACTTGTTACGACTTCTAGATGGATTGCGCGAGTTGTAAAACATACGAATAGAGCAATCCAACACTTGATAATTTTGCAACCTCGTCCGCGTCTGTCTTTCATTAAAAAAGGTCCTGCGTAATCTACGCCTACCTTATAAAATGGTAATGCCGGTTGCAAACGAGCCGCAGGTAAATCGCCCATGATTGGTTGAAGATTTTGAGGGTTATACCTGGAGCATTTTATACAACTTCGTACGATTTTGCGAGCTAGATTACGGCCCGAAATTGGCCAAAATTGTTCGCGAATGTGAGCAAGCAGCAACTGCGGTCCTGCATGCAATAATCGTTTGTGTTCGTACTCAAAAATTAATTTTGTTAAATGATGATGCGATGAAAGTAATATCGGGTATTTTTTTTCATATGGATGATCAGAATTCGATAATCTGCCACCAACACGTAAAATGCCGCCTTCGTCAATAAACGGATGTAAACTTAAGATTTTACTGTTGGATGGGAGATTCTTTTTTGATTTAATCAAACGATAATCTTCAGAAAAGGATTCCAATTGTGCTACTTTTAATAATTTATGGAAACTATCATTTATTTCGTCTACGCTCAGGACGGATAACTTACGATTGTCAGGAGAGGACTGACAATTTTGAATGAATCGGAAGATAAACGCATTGGATCGTTTTAATCTATTTAAATTTGAATAATTTTGGAACGGGAATTTGTTATCCATTAAAGGCGCGTTAAATAATACTACTTTCTTTAATTCCGGTAAATCATCGATTGTGACATTAAGAATAGGCCATTGACTTTCGTCTTGAATAAGCCAAGTAGGGCCATGCCACCACATGTCGCAACTGGTTAACGTCCTTGGAGGAACGCCTCGAGATACTAGATCTGCCGGGTTTTCTTTGGTGGATACATGTCTCCACTCAAAGGAGCTTGTGAGTCGTTGAATCTCGGCTACGCGATTATTTATGAACGGTTTTAATAAATTGGGAGATGTTCGTAACCATCCCAAAACGATTGTCGAGTCAGACCAACAAAAAATTTGATCAAATTTATTAGGCATTGCTTCTAATACCTTTGCGATTAATTGTGATAAAATAAGAGCCGCTGATAGCTCTAATCTCGGTATAGTTAATGACTTTAAAGGCGCGACTTTCGATTTTGCGCACAATAAATTCGAAGCAACATTTCCTTGGTTATTTTTTGATACAACATAAATGCAAGCACCGTAACTTGCTTCAGAAGCATAGGAGAAACCGTGTAACGTAATTGAGGTCGGATTATCACATGTTACCTTTCTGGGTATGCATGTTCTATTAAGAATATCGAGTTCGGCGGTAAATTCCAGCCAAGGTATAAGAACATTGTTCGGTAACGGTTGGTCCCAAGTTAACTTCTCAGCCCATAATTTTTGCAATAAAACCTTTGCGATTATGATGCATGGACTGACTAAGCCTAAAGGATCGAATATTGTCGCAATTCTCGAAAGGATAACGCGTTTGGTTATTTTACCCTTTGGGTATTCGTTTTGCGGTACGATTTTGTAAACTAACATATCTTTTTCGCATAACCACAGCAGCCCTAGAGTTTTGCTGTCGTAATCCTTGTTACTTGAAAACTCTACGGTGTTAGGGGTTTCTTCGCAGTGTAGTCCGTACACTACGTCTGTAACGTTCGATTTCCATTTTCGTAATTCAAAACCGTGGTTTGAGAATATTTCGGATATTTGTTGACAAATTAACTTCGCTTCTTCGGGAGTTTCGACACCGGTTAACAAGTCGTCAACGTACATATCATTACGAATGATATCGGCTATGTTCGGATTTTCGTTTTGGCATTCATTCGCTATTTCGTGCAAGCAACGTATAGCTAAAAATGAAGCTGCAGTCGTACCATAAGTTACCGTATTTAATCGAAATGTTTTTATTGGTTCGTTTGGATCCGAGCGCCAAACGATTTTTTGTAAGTTACGCTGATCCGGATTTATTAAGACTTGACGATACATCATCTTTATATCGCTAGATAAAATAATAGAGTGCATTCGAAATTTTAAAATGATCGATAATAAATCCCTTTGAATAACGGGGCCTGTGAATTGTAGTTCGTTTAATGAGATTCCCGTAGAAGTAGGTGACGAGGCATTAAAAACTACTCGAAGTTTTGTAGTCGATTTTGTTTCGCGGAGCACACCGTGATGAGGCATATAATACTCGGGAGTATCGTCTTCATCAGGTATTTCTGTCATGTGACCGAGTTGTTCGTATTCATGTAAAAAATCCGTATATAAACACTTTAACGTATCGTTCGCGTTTAATTTTCGCTCTAAAGTTAGAAACCGTTTAATAGCTATTTCGCGAGAATCACCCAATTTGTCAAGTGAGTTATTAAAGGGGATAGAAACAATGTATCTACCGTCAGATGATAATTTTAAATTCTCTGAAAAATGTTGTTCGCATAATTTTTCCTCGAATGACAAAAGGGGTTCCTTCGTAGGAATCTCTTCTACTTCCCAGAATTTAGCTAGTTGTTCCTGTATTCCAATTTTACAAAAATTGTTAATAGTCTGTTGTTTGCCTAACTTGTTGTTAGTGTATACTGCTATTGGACCTGCTACGATCCAACCTAAACGAGTATTTTGTAAAATTGGACTTTCAGGACCACCAATACGCTTTCCTATGGTTAAAAGTTGCCAAAAAATGTCGGCACCAATTAAAATATCGATGGTTTTCGAGATATAAAATTCTGGGTCCGCCAGTGTGACGTTTAAAGGAATGTCGATGTTATTACAATTAATAGTATGTTCGGGTAATGAATTTGTTATTTTGTTTATAACGAAACAAGACAAGTTAAATGAATATGAGCTATTAATTGATTGTATTTTGATTTCACATTTTCGATTGACATGAGAAATTTTATCATTTATTCCGGAAACTGTTAAATCCGTTTTTGTCGTCGGTAAATTTAACCGTTCGCATAAATTCGTTGTAATGAAGCTTGATTGTGAGCCACAATCTAATAGTGCGTACGCATTTGTAGCTTCGTTTCGATTATTGTATACTTGTATTTTTGCCGTTGATAAAATCGCATTTTGTGACGTAGCTAAAGTACACTGAATTTGATCCGTTGCACTTGCAGTGCTTGTATCTTCGTGCACAGCTGTTATGGCACTAGTCGTTTTTTCGTTTCGCGTTTCGTGTAAAACCGTATTGTGTTTGCCATTGCAAGTTTTACATCCGGACCATCTGCAGTCTTTTGGCTGATGATTACGACGTAAGCAATTACTACATAACTGTAACTGTTTGACCTTTTGAATCCTGTCTTTTACGGATAATTTTAAAAAATCGGGACAATAAAACAAGCTGTGATTTCTTTTGCATAAGAAACAAGAATATTTCGAAGTAAAGGGTTCGTGTTCTTCAACATTGCTTAATAGTGATCTCGTGCCGAACGTATTGCCGCGTCGTTTTTGTCGATTATTGTCTGGATCTTTGAAATTAATTTCGAGTGTTTCTAAAAGATCCGCGCGTTTCTTTATGAAAGATTTGAATGTTTTAAATGAAATTGTATCGTTTCTCGCCTTCTCTTTCTCCCATTCTTGGGCCGTACGTATGTCGAATTTGTTTGATATGATGTATATGACTAGAGTATCCCATGAATCTGTGGGTTCTCCTAGTTGTTTAAGGCTGCTTAAATGTTTTATTAAGTTATCGTATAAACTTCGAATTTTATCCGCGGAACCCGCCTTAATACTTTCTAGTTGGAAAATAGCCTTAATGTGGTTGTGTATTAGTAACCGTTTGTTGTTGAAACGTTCACATAAAGGGTTCCAGGCAATGTCGTAATTATCCGAGGAAAATTCTAGGGACTGAATTACCTTTGGTGCGTGATCAACTAAAGATGCTCTTAAATAATGAAATTTCTGGATATTATTGATTTGGGTGTTGTTATGTATTAATGATTCAAAAATATCTCGAAACTCTAGCCAAGTTTCGTAGGTTCCATTGAATTTAGGTAGCTGTATTTCCGGTAATTTGACTCCTTCAAAATGGTTAGAGTGTGAGACTGATGATTGCGCAGATGCCTGCGACTTCGCATCGTCGTTCGTTTGTGTCGTTTCGCTTAATGATTTGGCCGTTGCTAATATTGAATAAAATCGATTTTCGAATATTTCGCGTTCGTTTAATTGTTCGTCTAGATCGTCAGCCTTGCACTCGATCTCATTCTGAATCTCATCAAAATTACCAAGAATATTTTCGGCGATTGCTATTCTTTGGTCGAGTTCGATTATTTTTGTCCTATCCAGAGTCGCAACAGAGCTTGGAAACGTGTTAACGTATTTGACGAATAACGTTAATTTCGATTTAATGACGGATCGCTTTTTCGTTAAATTGGTAATTTCGTCGGAAACGGACATTTTTCGATTGAAATTTGCTTAAATTGTGTATATTAACTCTGATAAAATCAAATGATTAAGTTAAGTTTCAATAATGATGGCAAAAAAAACAGAATAACTATTTTAAAATATCCTCAAACATTCGTTATTCGCGCCAAAGTTTACCAAACAAATAAGGAAAGGTATGAAAGGAACTCACCGGGCGTTGCTGTATCGCTGTTCACCCACTGGTCGGCTGCTTCGGCATCTGGTGACGTGATATAATGGCTGATTTCGAAAGGAATTTTTCGCGTATTTTCGTGTTTTTAAACGTATTTTACTTCGTATTTTCGTCGTAGATCCTGGTCGATTGGACCATATGTTCGTGTAGTGGACTGTATAATAATTAGCTTGTGATTTTGGTTTTAAAACATGTTTATTTTAAACTTCTACAAATAAAAAATGCAATGCAGCGTGGTTGTTCTTGCTGTGTCGGTCGCGGTCTCGCCGTTCGAGCTACAAGAGGCATCGTAGTGGGGAGATGCCAGTGGCGGGTACATATAGTTCCGAACACCCTGTATTCTCCTCCAATTCATTATCGATTATTCGATAATGCACGCCCAAATCAATTAATTGGGGAACGGTATTTTTAGGAATTTTTGCAAAGAATGCTGAAAGCGGAAGCCGACAGGACGAAAATCATAATGGACTTAAACAGGAGAATTTTTGAAAAGTTCAGCCAAAGGTAAACGGAATCCCGTGCCTAATCCGGTCGACTTTTAATTATATTCTTCGCGTTTCTAGGTATGACGAATGGCAACAGGTCATTCATTGTCTGGCCGCATTGGACGTACTCTGCGCTTTGGCGGAATACGCCACAACCTATTCGGGAGACGTATGTCGACCTCACGTCGAACCTTTCGATATTAAGGTAAAAATAATGTAGGACCTGTATTGCCGCGACTTTATTTCATCAGAAAAGAAAGATTTCTATTGGCTTGCAAGATACGCGTCATGATCCTCTTACAGCTGGCCGCAGCGTCTTCCTTTTGTGGCTTTGGCCTTAGCAATATCTGCCTCGAAACATATTTCGTATGGAGTCCCATAGGGCTCAGACCTTGGACCAATGTTTTTGTGCGATGTACCTCTCTACTCTAGTACGCAGCGTGTCTGAGGGTATGTAAAGACCCATCGACAAGGAAAAATGTATATAACCTCACTGTTGTCGAGCTATTCAGGCAATAGACGTATTTTTTGCACTGAGGAATCTGTTTTCTCTGATGGAGTAAAGTATTTTCCATTATTTCCAGTATATTCATTTAATAACGATTTTAGCCGAAGATTTTGATAGAAAACGGAAAACACCCTTGCGTTCCCAACGTCGAAAATTTCGTACCCAACGATACGTTAATGGGCGCGGAAGGTAAAGCCCCGCTGTTGCTGTTGACGGGGCCCAATATGGGCGGTAAATCCACCCTGATGAGACAAGTTTCGATCATTTGTATCATGGCACAAATGGTAGGCATTAATGCGGGGTGTTTGGGGAGGAATGGGAAATGTTTTAATCAGATAGTCTAGCTAGAGGACAATATAAATATACAGGGTGTTCCCTAATGACGTGCTAATATTTCAGGGTGTGATTCCTTAGGTCATTTTATAAAGAAAAGTTCATACGAACATATGTCCGCAACGGCTTAAATTTTTTGCTACAGGGTGTTGAATTTTTATTTTTTAAATGGTTATTTTTCAATATCTCCGAAAGTACTTTCGATATTACTTTCAATTTCGGTATGTGTTAATAGGATATAGAACCACAAATTTTAGTTAGAAAAGTCATTCAATTGTTCCACCAGTGGCGTCCCTGCAACCATGTCCTTTGATATTTTTTACAAAAAGGATGGTACGCCACTGACATTTTTCCATGTGGATATTTTTTCTGGTTAGCCTGGTCGATTCTTCATGAAAACGGTCTCTTGAGTTTTTCTCGTCAGACGCACCGTTCTTGATTAAAACCACTAAATTCATATTGAAACTCATTAGTATTAACATTGATAAAATAATTAATGATAAATTTTTTTCATAAAAATTGTTAGTTGGTTAGTTCAAGAACAGTGCGTCTGACGAGAAAAACTCAAGAGACCGTTTTCATGTAGAATTGACCAGGCTAATCAGAAAAAATATCCACATGGAAAAATGTCAGTGGCGTACCATCTTTCTTGTAAAAAATATCAAAGGACATTGATTGATTTAGCCGATATTTGATGGAAATCCATTATAAATTTGAACAGAAACAAAAAGTTATAAAATTTCCACAATTTTTATTTAGAAAACACCCGTAACATGTTTCGGCACACGGTGCCTTCTTCTGACGGAATAAATATAAATGTGGTAAAATTTGATTTAAATATCTTAGTAGGTAAAGTCTGTTTCGTTGCCGTTGATAGCTCGATACCCTCATTAAAGATTCAAAACAAGGGCCCGGTGGCCTAAAATATTTTACCTATAAAATGGTCTTTTTACGTACATCTAGCATAAAGATGAAGAAATTTTGACCTATTCCACCGGGTAACAGATAAAGTAACAATAGAGCCATAAAATGAAATGAAAGGATAATGATTAAAACGGCCCATCATGGTCGGAGAGTTGGGTTTTTAATGTAACCGCTTATTATTTTATTTAAATGTAATAGATTTTATGATTTTATGAATTTATTTACAAGAAAACTAATTTATTTACAGATCAAAAAATATTGACAATTTCAATAATTATAACTCGATAAAATGGTCCTCTGAATCTGAAGAGTCATCATGTCCTACGCTTATTACTAAAGGCTCAATTTCCATAGTTGTGTCAATTACGTTGTCAAGTTCCCACATTTTTTGTTCCTCTACTATAGCATGTTTTATGGCGTTTTGCCAATTTTCTGATGACACATTTGCTAAAGAATGAAGCAAGAGGTGTCGCACTTCTTGCATTTTAAAAGTTTTGTTATTTCTAGCAACATATCCTTTTACTTGAGCCCATATTAATTCGATAGGATTTAGCTCACAATGGTAAGGTGGTAAACGGAGCACTATAATACCTCGATCTCTTGCCATCTCGTCAATAACATACTTTTTATACTGTGATTTATGTAGCCTAACAATATCCAAAAGTTCTTTTTTTACCATGGTATTATCGTAACTCAATTCCTTTCGTTGTAACCAGTTTACGATTTCCGCCTTTTTCCATGAAGTTGTGGGAAGATTCTCTTTTAGCCTATTGGCATTATCCATCACTATTACAGAATTAGCGGGAATGTATTCTATCATTTGCTTAAAATATTCCTCGAAAACATCAGCAGTCATTTCTTCATGATAGTCTTTAGTAGAATTCGACTGGAATTGTAATAATCCTTGATCCAAAAAGCCATTTGAACTTCCTATATGAGTTATAATAAGTCTGCGTCCCTTTCCAGATGGTGGTCTAAGTCCTGTTGACCAGCCTTCCATGACAGCTTGTCGAGAACTTAGGACATTTTTATCTTGCCAAACTTTAGATACGGTGTGCCCTTCGTTCAGCCAAGTTTCATCCAAATAGAAAATGTTTTTGCCTTCGCTGCGGTATTTTCGGATGGACCTTAAGTATTGACGTCTCCAGCAAATAATATCTGCTCTATCAATAAGAAAAGATTTTCTGTTTTGCTTCTCCCATCGAAAGTTCATATCATGAAGTATTTTCCATAGTTTCGTTCGTGATAGCTGTGGTAAGTCCTCGTCGTAGTTAATGGCTTGTAAAATTTTGTCTATAGTTGGTATTTCCTTGGCAAAATAAAAACTATGTACTTTTCTTCTAATACCATTTTTAATGAAATTGTCAATTTCTAACGGTTTCTTTCCTGGGAGTGGTTTTGGCTCACTGAGGTTCTTAGATTTTCTTTCACGCAAGAACCTATATATAGTAGCCTCTCCAACTCCTACCATATTGGCACACTCTGCAATGATGCTACGAACATCACTTGCAGGTTTCTGGTACACTAGAGCATCATGCACGTTTAATATTAATGTCTTTTCTCGGAGAGAATATGCACTCTTGCTAATTTGACGAAGACACGTTGGCGAAAAACTTGAAGCCATTGTTACAAGTATAGGAAATAATTCAACTTTGAGATAATGCAGTATCTAAATACAACTAAATACATAGTTTGACAAACGCACATCAAATGGCGTAATAACATCCTAAAGCAGGCAAAAATAGGTAAATTGATTACCCCTGTTGTACCTACTTTAACCCTAATCCTACTTAACAATGGACAGAGGCCAATTTTCTTATTAAATAAGGTAATTACTATTGGCAACGCCTATGGTTTACGGTTGTTTTATGGCTTCAACCCTCGATATGAGCTATCAACTGCAACAAAACGGACTTTACAAGATAGAACGAACGATTTTATGGTATGGGGTTTACACTAATCTTAATAATTATACCCAACAGAAGGGTAATATTTATGCTAATGTTACAAATAGGTGTAAATTCCTAATCTTATTGTGTAGATTTATATAAATTCAGTAAAGGTGAATAATTAGTGTCTAATTTTTCATTCAATATAAACCCGACCTTTTCTTTTTGTTAATCTCCATACTTTCCAAATAAACTGCTGGCCATTTGCTTTCGAGCAAGAAAAATTTCGCCTAGATTTAAAAGTTAATATTTTCTGAACCAGATATGACATCGATCTCCGGTTTTTAATGGTTGATAGATTTGTCCCTTCGGAAACAATTGCCAAAGTTGGATTGTCTTAAACTGTCAGAAAATTTTATATACAGGGGATTTTTGCTCCAATTCCAATAGCATGTAACTTTCACAATAATATTTTAAAATTTTATCACTGTACGTCAATTGATTCACTGGTTCATAGCAAAGAAAGTAATTTGTCAAATTTTTTATATCTGCTATATTTTAAGAGATACCGATTTTTTTGAAAAACTTTTCAACTTTTTGTTAGCTAGATCCCACTGTGCTTCGTATCGTGCAAACTTTGCAAGTGATTATTATAAAAAGCTTGTTTATGTTCAGTAACAACAATTATACCTAAATGTTGTGATGTGCAGTGGCGTACTTATAATTATATATAATAATCACTGATATGTCTATGCTTTATGAGTATATCACAATTTTTTTGTATTGGAAAGTACTCGCCCCTAGATTAGGCAAGTTTGTCCTTATTTTTTAGGTTTTCATATCGCGCTACAGGTATATTATACAGTGTCTACAAAATTTTAAAAAAGATCATTTTTTTATTTAATTGTTTGAAAAAATTTATTTATTAATTTCTAACTTTCTAACACGACACTATTCCTAAAATTAAACTTACATTGAAGGGCACTTTAATATTAAATATCACTAGCTGCCGTCAAACCAAATCCAGTCCATCCGAGTGTATTAATTTGAATCGAGATTATCACGAAAAAAAAAACAATATCAAGTCAACCAACCTAACCATGTGTTAGAAAGTTAGAAATTAATAAATAAATTTTTTCAAACAATTAAATAAAAAAATTATCTTTTTAAAATTTTGTAGACACTGTATAATATACCTATAGCGCGATATGAAAAACTAAAAAATAAGGAAAAACTTGCCTAATCTAGGAGCGAGTACTTTCCAATACAAAAAAATTGTGAGATACTAATAAAACATAGACATATAAGTGATTATAAGTACGCCACTGCACATCACAACATTTAGATACAATTGTTGTTACTGAACATAAACAAGCTTTTCATAAGGTATAATAATCACTTGCAAAGTTTGCACGATACAACGCACAGTAGGATCTAGCTAACAAAAAGTTGGAAAAAAGCAAAGTTTTTCAAAGAAATCGGTATCTCTTAAAATATAGCAGATATCAAAAATTTGACAGATTACTTTCTTTGCTATGAACCAGTGATTCAATTGACGTACAGTGATAAAATTTAAAAATATTATTGTGAAAGTTACATGCTATTGAAATTGGAGCAAAAATCATCGTCCTCTTTAACACCCTGTATATAAAATTTTCCGACAGTTTAAGACAATCCAACTTTGGCAATTGTTTCCTAAGGGATAAATCTATCAACCATTAAAAACCGGAGATCGATGTCATATCTGGTTCAGAAAATATTAACTTTTAATTTTAGGCGAAATTTTTCTTGCTCGAAAGCAAATGGCCATCAGATTAGTTTAATTTCTTTGATTTTTTCTCAGTATGTAAAATTTTAAAATCTTTGGAAAAATTGTGCTTCTCTGAACAGGCAGATCTTTCAAAACAAGAATCAAAGAACACGAATCTAGTTTCCTAAAAAACAGTAATCTTTCACATTACGCCTTACATTTAAATTCAGAGAAGCACAATTTTTCCGAAGATTTTAAAATTTTACATACTGAGAAAAAATCAAAGAAATTAAACTATTTGGAAAGTATGGAGATTAACAAAAAGAAAAGGTCGGGTTTATTATTGAATGAAGGTTAGTGTAAACCCCATACCATAAAATCGTTCGTTCCACCTTGTACCTACTAAGATATTTAAATCAAATTTTACCACATTTATATTTATTCCGTCAGAAGAAGGCACCGTGTGCCGAAACATGTTACGGTTTTTTCTAAATAAAAATTGCGGAAATTTTATAACTTTTTGTTTCTGTTCAAATTTATAATGGATCAAGTATCGGCTAAATCAATCAATGTCCTTTGATATTTTTTACAAAAAAGATGGTACGCCACTGACATTTTTCCATGAGGATATTTTTTCTGATTAGACTGGTCAATTCTACATGAAAACGGCCTCTTGAATTTCTCTCGTCAAGCGCACTGTTCTTGAACTAACCAACTAACAATTTTTAGGAAAAAAATTTATCATTAATTATTTTATCAATGTTAATAATAATGGGTTTCAATATGAATTTAGTGGTTTTAATCAAGAACGGTGCGTCTGACGAGAAAAACTCAAGAGACCGTTTTCATGTAGAATTGACCAGGCTAATCAGAAAAACTATCCACATGGAAAAATGTCAGTGGCGTACCATCTTTTTTGTAAAAAATATCAGAGGACATGTTCGTAGCGACGCCACTAGTGGAACAATTGAATAACCTTTCTAACTAAAATTTGCGGTTCTATATCCTATTAACACATGCCAAAATTGAAAATAATATCTAAAGTACTTTCGGAGATATTAAAAAATAACCATTTAAAAAATAAAAATTCAACACCCTGTAGCAAAAAATTTAAGCCGTTGCGGACATATGTTCATATGAACTTTTCTTTATAAAATGACCTACAATGAACACCCTGTATATTGACATACCATGAGCACCAGATTTAATGTATTGCCATTTCAGGGTAGCTTCGTACCGGCCACCCGATGTTCCCTCAGTCTCATAGACAGGGTGTTCACTAGACTGGGCGCCAATGATGACATTGTGCGCGGCCAATCGACCTTCTTCGTCGAATTAACCGAAGCGTCGACCATTTTGCGGCACGCCTCGACACAGTCCTTGTTGATAATCGACGAGTTGGGCAGGGGAACGTCGACACACGACGGTAACTATACGGGGGCGGTTAATTCTTACGGAGCAAAGTCTGTTCCTATAATGGCCACTGTTGTTACCGTAATGACTGTTTTTGGTAATTTACTTGCCTATAAATTACCTTTTTTTGTAGGCAATGCCATAGCTACCGCCTACGTTCAGAAACTCGTGGAAATGAAATGCAGAACTTTATTTTCGACTCACTATCACACCCTGGTCGATCACTTCGTCGATAGCGATACGGTTCAATTGGGACACATGGTAATTTATTTTTTTTTATCCCTACCGGGGATGCCCCGAAAGTTGCCCGCTCTTGTCCCACTAAACCGACGACGTTTCCTTTTCCAGGCTTGTATGGTGGAAAACGACGACGAATCGGACGAATCCGTCACGCTCCTCTACAAATTGGCGGATGGTCGTTGTCCGAAATCATTCGGCTTCAACGCCGCCAAACTGGCCGGCTTACCGGCCGCGATTGTCGCTAGAGGGCGCCATCTAGCCAACGAGATCGAAGCCGAGGATCTGCGCAGACGCGCCATTATGACCGTTTTCCGGGAGGGGGCGACTATGGGCGAGATCAGAACGATGATGGCCGGCTTGAATGTTTAAATGGGTACTTTTTTAACTGTTTTAATTTTTTGTTTGTAGTTGGTTAAGAGTAACGTTTCCAAATGCCGTTGTTTAATGTTTTTGTATTATTATTTCCGAGAAAATAGTTTTTTTACTTAAGGTGAAATACAGTTACCTCCGTTCGAGTTATTACGAACACAGTTGTATTATTTGCAATATTTTCCTGCAGGCAACGAACAAACCTTATCTAACTTTGACAAGTACTTTTTGCTAACTTTGACAGCATTTGTACTAACTTATTGAAAAAAAGAAGAATCACAGTTTCCTTCCACATTTCGGCGGCCTCGTAATGTCTCTTTACTTTCGACGGTACATAAAATTTACATTATACCGTTTTGACTGTCATAAAATCCCAATTATCCTTCTGACCATAGAACCATTGCGTGTGTAGGGTCGAATGTTGATGATGGTTGCGAAAAACGAAACGTCCGATTGCAAATTTCATGAAATTATAGAGGAGAACAGATGACAATGAGAATGTAGAATTAATTTTCGCATCTTTCATCTAATTTCTTACCTAGGGACACCCTGTATACAGGGTGTTATGGAAATGACGTATTATATTTAAACCGGCAATTCCTGGGATGAAAACAAATTGAAGAAAAATATCCAAAAATGGCGCTTTAATTTAATATGCCCTGTACATGACCTTATGTCAAACCAAAAATGACCACGTGGTGCCCCTGTCAGGAAGGTAAACGAAGCAACATATGGCGAAAAACGTCACTAAATCTTGAACAGTGTTGTCATATCTTCAGGGTAAACTCTTTAGAAAGTCAATAACCGTTTGACAGATTGCAAGTTGTTTATTTTCCAGGGTACATTATTATAAACTTTTACGTTCAGTTCAGTTCGCTGGGAAACAATCTCTGATTTATAAGCTTGAACTGACTCGAACGAACCGCCGCGGAGTTTATAAATGGTTAGGTATGTTCTCATTAATTTGTTCAATTCGAACGACACCTGTCAGATCTGGACAACTTAAAAGTTTATAAATGCCACTTACCACTTAGAAGAAAAAAAAATGCAATTTTATTTAGCTTTTCGGACTTTAAAACCAACTTAATTTATAAAAAAACACCAAGTAGCTAAGTAACCCGAACAAAAACAAACCGGCACAATAATCTCACAAAATCGCGTCTCATGAACACATCTAAGTACCATTCAATCTGAATTAGTATTTTAAAATGCTACTGTGTAGACAAAAATACGCCCTTATTGTCTGAGTGGTCTGGGAAATAATGTATTTAACATCTAAAAATTTTTAAAACAAATAACACGTTGGTTCCGTCGATCGATATTGAACTGCTGGACTGGGGCACTGCCGTCGCGAAAAGAACAAATAACTTAATAATTTAAACTCGGGTTTAAGTATTAACACACAAATCTGCTTGAAAAAACAGTAGGAAACCGGCCGGCTTCTCTAAACAGCTGATCTTGGACAATCGAACGGGTTGCCTATTCTTTTCGAGACTGCAGCGGCTGAGGTTAATATTTAAAAATACAGCGTTGCCACTTTCGATGTTTTATAAGGTTATATTCATAAATTTCACAATTTCCTTCTGTAATACTTTTCTGTATAATTTCTGTATAAAGTCTCGGAAATGGCAACCGCGCTAGTTGGACGAGACTATTTATTTTGAAGGGGTTGTCCTGTCTATCAACATAATTATATCATCGTTCTTCTTCAGTGAAGGAGTAATAAGTTTTTATTATTTCTATTTCTATTCCGAAATAATTTGTATCCTATAGTGCTGTTGTTTTATGTGTACGGTAGGTTATTGTAAAGTGTAATTATGCGTTAGTATTTATTGCTTTTGTGTAATCTAATAATAAGTGCATATCTTCAAAAAAACTAATTTGAAAGTGATTTAGTGCAAATGTTCCGAGAGATTGGGATGGGGTTTAGTGGGTATAAGCTTATTATGCAGTTCCACATGATCATCAGGGTACGTGATGAGCATAAAGCTTTTCCCATAGAAAAAAAAACCTGAAGATGTCTGTGCCCTGGATTATTTGCTAGTGTACTGGCACCGGGATTCACTTCTATTTGGATACTAGGTAAACTAAATATTATTTTTATAAGAATCTAAAGTTTTATATTTTTTACATAGTTGGCAACATTGTGCCTGAACATCTGTTGATTACACAGCTTGGCAATGTAATACAATCATATATGAATGTGCCGAGTAGTGACCTGGTGGGTTTAGAGGTGAATTACCCCACTTTTTAAACGTTCGATTTAAAAAAATATGTAGCGCTTCTCTAGGACACCCCAGGAGTCACCCATTTAAATTTAATACGTCATTTCCATAACACCCTGTATACCAGTTAAATAAATGAAGGCGTCAGAGGTCACATCACGTTTATTTATTATTTACAATATTTACATATCGTTACATCAGACATATTGACACAACAAAAAAAATTACGTTAATTTTTCCCTTTTTCTGTCGTTGTTAAACTCGAGTCGTTTTAATTTGAGAGAGAGGGAAATCCTGCGCTTTAGCGTCGACGATAAGACTACAAATTCGTTTCCCCATCGCTTATTCTTTTATCGCAGAAAGATGAGCGCGGCCGTCTTTGAGGTGGGCGGAGCCTAGATCCGGTCATAGACGACAGATGGCGCGAATATCCAACGACAATGTTTTGTGTTGTAATTTTATTCGTGTGTATTGTGCGTCCGTTCAAGTTAAAATGACCCGAGTACGATATTGGGAATGATACAATAGAAAGTACAGTCACAGTATAATTCAATTAACAATTTTATATTATAGTTATATTAAGAAATTGCATAGTTAGTTATGTGACCACAAAAGGGACTGTACGTTTTTTTTTCTCTAAGAACACATGTATTTGGTCCATTTGGTAAAGTGCGTCAAAATCGTCATAGAACGCAGACATTATATTGACAAAGGAGATCTTTGATTTTGCACCTCGCGGTCCGCGTAATGCGAGCGCGCACCTCGAGGGGCAAAGTGCAGGGTCCCCTAATTCAATATTTGGAATTCAGTTTATATTGGGCAAACGGGGAGTTTGAGAATCAGGACCTGTAGGTTTTTTATTCGAGAAAGTTAGTGATTGATTGTACTAAATCGCGTTTAACATTTGACAGTTTCGAAAAACATATATCTTAACATTATTAATACCAATAATAATAATAAGTTTACATTTTACTGTCTTGACTGCCACAAAACCATAATTAGCCTTATGACTAGAGATGTAAAGGGTAATATTACCGAGGTAATGTTACCGTAATTTTGGTAATATTACGTAATATTACCGCAAGATCGGTAACATTGGAAATATTGTTTTTTTTTTCCGCTCCATACTCTCATTTATCGGGGAATACCCAGGGTTGCCAACAGTACGGTCCTGACCTGACCTGATCAAATTTATCTATTACTATGTTTGAAAACCAGAAAATGTGTTCAATTCTTGAAAAACGAGAAAATAAATGTTTAAAACCCGTTCATCTTGCTGCTTACCTATTAGAACCAAGTCAACGCGGCGAGAAGTTAACTGAAGCTGAAATTTTAATTGCAACGGAGTTCATCTATGAAACTGCAAGGCGTCATCCAAAGTATTCTTCACAAGTAGATCTTATTATGGAAGCACTCGCACAGTACAAAATTAGAGGTAATATTTTTGCTAAGGAATTCGTCATTTCCAGCGAAAAATCTATGTCTGAATCTGTTTGGTGGGCAGGAATTTGCTCCAGTTCTAAAATAAGTAGGTTAGCTGTAGATATTTTAAATTTACCATCGTCAACAGCCGCAACCGAAAGAACCTTTAGTACTTATGGATTTATTCATCGGCAAAAAAGAAACAGACTAACCGTGGAGAGGGCCGGAAAACTAACTTATATTGCCCATAATTATAATTTACTAAATGAAGAAGATCATTCGAGAATAGTAGAAGATACTGAGGAAGAAATAGAAAAAGAAGATATCGGTTTCGAAGTTATAGACTTGACTCAATTAACGAAAGAGAAAGAAGAATCAGATGACGAGGTTGGGGATGATGATGAGGATGATTTACCATTATCCACTCTATTATGTAGTCCATTCTGACTCTGACTAGTTTAAGAAAACGTTCTTATTGTTTTTCGTAATGTTTTTACAGTTTTGAAATAAAAAAAACTTGTATTACTTAAAAAGCTGTTTTTTTATAAATTACCAATGTTACCGTAATATTGCGTAATATTACCGGTAATATTACCGATTTTTAAATTACCGGTAATTTTACATCTCTACTTATGACCATAAATTGCTCCTAACGTGGATCTTTTCGGGCGGAGCCCGAGTTTTATTTACCTACGTCTGTAATTATTATACCGTTTTAATTAAAAACAACAATAAATCAATATGTAGGATAGCTGTATTTTCAAGGCTACCCTCCAAGCATTACAGTAAAGGTCAATGGTATAATGTCAACTGTACTATACCGGTCATTGGTACCTATATGAATTAAACATAGAAACACGTCCGTGAACCCTTTCTCCCCGCTGCGCATTTACACTAGACATACGTCCACGCGCGCGCACTTTACTCTTAACTCTGTTTGGGGTGGTGGGCGACGACTTGTGTGGACGGCGTCTTGAAGCACTGTAGAAGGAAGGCCGTGTAGATGACGAACGCTATGCCGATGGCTAATAGCGCGTACATGAAAATGTTGAGCTCGGGTTGACGATATCTAGAAGCAGAAAAAAGGTTTCCCACGTGGAACAAACCGGACAGAAACGCAACACTTACCGATTCTTCCTCAGCCACTCTAGGACGTCTTTCTCGGAATGTAGGTCGCCCCGGTAAATGCTCGGGAATCTGCGCCGGAAGTACACGATCGCCGGCAGATTGGTCACGCCCCACTTCCGGGCATAGCGGGCGTCCGCCATTTTGACGAAGGTTATGTCGAAGTTGTCCGTTTCGCTGTCGATGTTTTCCAGTTTTTCCATTATTATGCGGGAATCTTCCGAGTTTATTTCGTCTGGAAACGACGTATACGCTTTTATGATACAACTATTCACTGTAACACCACAACAAGGATACAGGGTGATTCACGACGAGCTTGCATTAGAACTTTATGGAGAACTACTGAATATATGTTTCTGAAACTTTGGGGATTAAGGTTTATCGATATGCTCTCTATAACTAAAATAATTCACATGTTTTTGTCATTTCCGGTTATACCGGAAATATCTGTCGACTTTCGTTTTTTAAATACAACATGGTAATTTTTGTTACATGTTTGGATTAAGCGTTAAATACTAAGCACATTTTATAGAACATGTTTTTGTCAGACTCTGTTAGTTTTCGAGATATCTGGACTTTTTGTAATTATTTGGCAAATGCATGACGATGAAATAATCCATAAATTTTTTTTTACCTTAGCTCGTGGACTAAAAATTGTTTTCTCACCGAATAGCTAGAAGATCATCAAGTCTCAAAAATATTTCAAATTCGGCAGAAAATGTACATGGTGGTCACAATGCAAACTTCATTGTGAAAGAATTCAACCATTAAAAACTTTCTTATTTTAAATCGAACACCCGGTATATTTTTGTTTAATTTGATGGCAAATTAGTTGTTCTTTATAAATGGTATTTACTGTCCTATACCTATATCAAAGCGTTTTCTCAAAAAATCCAATTTTATTCCGAAAATACTATTTGTTCAAGTGTGCTATGAAAACAATTGTACTTAGGGGCTGTATCCTGATGTCTATACGGAGGAAAAGTGATTGATTGCTTGAAAATACAACGTTCTAAAGCGTTTCTTAATTGAATTTATAAATAAAATCCAGTTGATTGTTTTAAGTTGTTTTAAATTTAATGGTTTAAATACTCTTTTTTAAAAATAGCAAGGAAGCAAGTTTCTAAACTTTAAATTATTTATTTAAAAATGTCTTTGAAAATTATACCTAATATCATTTGATTCTAGTTTTAAAATATTTATATGTATATTTAAACCATTAAATTTAAAACAATCAAATGCATTTTATTTATAAATTCAATTAAGAAACGCATAGAATGTTGTATTTTCAAGCAATCAATCACTTTTCCTCCGTATAGGCATCAGTATATACAGCCCCTAAGTACAATTGTTTTCATAGCACACTTGAACAAATAGTATTTTCGAAATAAAATTGAATTTTTTGAGAAAACGCTTCTATATAGGTATAGGACAGTAAATACTATTTATAAAGAACAATTAATTTGCCATCAAATTAAACAAAAATATACAGGGTGTTCCATTTAAAATAATAAAGTTTTTAGTGGTTGAATTCTTTCACAATGAAGCTTGAATTGTGACCATCCTGTACATTTTATGCCGAATTTGAAATAGTTTTGAGGCTTGATGATCTTCTAGCTATTCGGCGAGAAAACATTTTTAGTCCAAGAGCTAAGGTAAAAAAATTATATGGATTATTTCATCGTCATGCATTTGCCAAATAATTACAAAAAGTCCAGATGTCTCAAAAACTAACGAGTCTGACAAAAACATGGTCTATAAAATGTGCTTAGTATTTAACGCGTAATCCAAAAAATGTAATAAAAATTACCATGTTGTATTTAAAAAACGAAAGTTGACAGATATTTCTGGTCTAACCGAAAATGGCAACAACATGTGACTATTTTAGTTAAAGAGAGCATATCGATAAATCTAAATCCCCAAAGTTCCAGAAACATATGTGCAGTAGTTCTCCATAAAGTTCTAAAGCAAGCTCGTCCTTAATCACATGACAATGACATCATATGACAATACTCACAGAAGAATACAGTGACGAATTCGTTTTCCTCTAATAATTTCTCCAGCATTTTTTTGTTAACTTCCTCGATTTCGTTTTTAATTTCGAATACGTCCTGCGAGGTTAGCCAGTCCAAAACTTTGTCTGCTTGTGTAAGATCTCCGTCATATACCTTTAAAGGAATCATATTAAAGAGAAGATAAGTTTAAAAACTCAAAAATACAATTGCTTGCTAGTATTACCCACCATGGGTTTCTTTTTTCTAAAATACATTAGTGCGGGCAGCGTATGAAGTCCCTGCTCCGCGGCTGCGTGGGCACTACCTATCTTGACGAAATCTATTCCGAATAAGTCCGCTTCTCCGTCTATTTGTTCCAAGTTTTCCAGAATTTCATCGCATTCTGGACAGTCATCGTCGTCTACAAGACATATTGTAAAGGTTAAAGGGAGCAAGCTCTAAACGGAATCATTTTTATGTGTACATTTCATCAACACGTACTTACAGAAAAACACAGCCAGGAAAGGCGATTCACTGAGTAACCGTCCCAACATTCTTTCGTTTACCGATTCAATTTCGTCGGCCAATTCTCGGTTATCGTCGTCGATCAGCCATTCCAGGACACTTTGTTCATTTTGAAGGTCTCCCTCGAAAAGCAGGGGATTCCCGTTTCTAAAGTACACCAGGGCTGGGAATGTTTTAATACTGTATCTAAAAGATAAACAATAAACAACTATAACCAACTTTGCCAGGTGATTGATGCGGTTAAACGCCTTGATGAAGTCAGCGTTAATGACATCCACTTATCGCCCCTACGAAGTTTAGCGGTGTACTCTGTTTATACAGGGTGTTATGGAAAAGACGTATTATATTTAAATGGGTGACTACTGGGGTGTCCTAGAGAAGCGCTATATATATTTTTTTTAAATCGAACGTTTAAAAAGTGGGGTAATTCAACCCTAAACCCACACACAACTCCTCGGCACAATCATATATGAACATATTACATTGCCCAGCTGATTAATCAACAGATGTTCAAGCACAATGTTGTCAAAATGTTTAAAAGTGTAAAACTTTAGTTGCTTATGAAAATAAATATTTAGCTTACTTAGAAAGTAAATCCAGGACGCGATTAAGGAGTCCAGGGCACAGACACGTTCAGTTCTTTTTTCTATGGGAAAAATTTTATGCTCATCACGTGTCCTGATGATAGTGTTGGATTGCATAATAAGCTTATCACTAAACCCCAACACTAACGCATAATTACACTTTACAATAACACACATAGAACAAGAGCACTTAATCATTTCGCAATAGAAATAATAAAAACGCTAATTTCTATGGGCCATTAACCCTTTACTAAAGATAAAATGAAACAATTATGTTAACAATTGACAGGAACTACCCTTTGAAATGAATGGTCTAGTCCACCTTCGGACCAGTCGGACTTTCTTTCCGAGAACTCTCCGCTACTAGAGCCAGCGCGGTTGCCATTTCCGAGATTATAATTATACAGGAAAGTAATATTATAGAAGGAAATTCGGCAATTTATGATAGACGCTAATAAAACATCGAAAGTGGCAACTCTGTATTTTTAAATATTAGCCCAATTGTCCACAATCAGCTGTTTAAAGAAGCCGGCCGATATCGATCGAGAGAACCAACGTGTTATTTATTTTAAAAAATTTTAGATGTTACACAGTAACACTTTAAAATACTAATTCAGATTGAACGGTACTTAGATGTGTTGTGACGCGAAAACTAATTTGATTTTGTGATGTGAGTACTTGGTGTTTTTTATAAATTAAGTTGGTTTTAAAGTCCGAAAAGGTAAATAAATTTGCATTTTTTTTTCTTTCTAAAGGGTAAGTGGCATTTATAAACTTTTAAGTTGTCCAGATCTGACGGGTGTCGTTCGAATTGAACAAATGAGAACATACCTGACCATTTATAAACTCCGCGGCGGTTCGTTCGAGTCAGTTCAAGTTTATAAATCAGAGATTGTTTCCCAGCGAACTGAACGTAAAAGTTTATAATAATGTACGCTGAAAAATAAACAACTTGAAATCTGTCAAACGGTTATTGACTTTCTAAAGAGTTTACCCTGAAGATATGACAACACTGTTCAAGATTCACTGCCATATGTTGCTGTGTTTACCTTCCGAACAGGGGCACCACGTGGTAATTTTTGGTGTTGACATAAGGTCATGTACAGGGCATATTAAATTAAAGCACCATTTTTGGATATTTTTCTTCAATTTGTTTTCATCTCGGGAATTGCCGGTTTAAATATAATACGTCATTTCCATAACACCCTGTATTGATCTGTGCGTGATTTATAACCGACCTTTTCGCTAGTTGTGGATCCTGTATTCGAACCAAATGAATACCGTACACGTCACATTCATCGTCGACCTGTTCGAGCTCCTCTAATATTTGTTCGCAGATATGACAGTTTTGTTTGTAGAAATAAACGGCCAAATATTGGGTGTCTTCCACCATCCTTTCCAACATTACTCTTGTTATTAATTCTATGCGGTCTTCGGTTCTTTGTTGGATGAGCCATTGAAGCACTTCTTCCTCTTCTTCTAGATCGCCTACAAAGTAGAAATTGGTTTGATCAAGAACAATAAAAATAAACTCCTGGACAAAATTAACGCAACATCATAAATTTGCCATATTTTTGATGCTATTTTTTTTCTGAATTTATGATCCGATTTGAATGATTTTTTTTTGCATTGTAGGTTGATTCCTTGAGAATGTCATAGTTTTCGCTGTTTATGATAAAAATTTAATTTTCGATTTATACTGGGTGTACTAGAAATGCTATGTTTTTTCCGAAAATTCGTATCACCCTGTGGAGTATATTAGCAACCGAAGCATATTGCAGTTGGCATTAAACGGTAGGTCCATCTTTCCCCAATATTTTCTTTTTTGGTTTACTTCATTATCTCTGTTATTAAAGGAGATTCACCGTTTTATAGCGTAACATGTTTTTATAGACTTTAATATTCAACACATTCATTGTTAAATGTTTTCAAGTAGACTATGGACTTTTTCTGACATTGCAAGCGATGTGTCAGCAGATGTTGTGTTTTAAAGTTACAAAGGTCAAATAAAATTCGCCAAACTGATAAAAAAACTGTTCGGAAACTGCTTATTAAACGTTCGTTTCGTATGCCCAGTTGCTCGACGAGTATTTTAATCTTGAAACCTACTGGAAAACATTTAGCAATGAATGTGTTGACTATTAAAGTCTATAAAAACATGTTACTCTATAAAACGGTGTATCTCCTTTAATAACAGAGATAATGAAGTAAACCAAAAAAGAAAATGTTGGGGGAAAGATGGACCTACCGTTTAATGTCAACTGCAATATGTTTCGGTTGCTAATATACTCCACAGGGTGATGCGAATTTTCGGAAAAAAACATAGCATTTTTAGTACACCCAGTATAAATCGAAAACTAAATTTTTATCATAAACAGCGAAAACTATGACATTGTCAAGGAACCAGTAAGCTTCAATGTAAAAAAAAATCATTCAAATCAGAAAAAAAATAGTATCAAAAATATGGCAAATTTATGATGTTGCGTTAATTTTGTCCAGGAGTTTAATTATATCAATTATTTGAACAATTACCTTCGAAGACACCTCCCACTCCCGTCTCGAAATACATCAACACTGGATAGTCGGTGGCTCCGTATTGTTCCGCTATTCTAAGATCGTTCGTTTTAACGAATTTAATTCCGTGTCTCTCGCAATCGTCGTCAATATTTTCGAGCTCTTCTAGAATGTTGGAACATTGCTCGCAATCGTCGCTATCTAATAAAAGAAAAACAAATGAAAGTGTGCACTACGGAGCTTGTTGTGTACTTACACATAATATAAGAAGAAGAAAGCAAATGGGTTTTTAATTTAGAAGACAGCTGTTCCGGTACTCTTACAATGGCATATATACAGGTATGGAAATGTTGTATTGTTCTGCCTCACTTCGACTGAATTTTAAATTTTAACGCTATTTACGCTGTCGAAGGGAGACGTGGAAAGAGGTATTGGGAAGAGGCGTCATAAAAATGATGTACTCCGGGCCTGTTTTTAGCTTGTTTACTAGTACATTTTGCCTTCTGAAAAACTGATATTCTGTTGTAAAATAAATAACATATCCCAAGTAGCATTTTTAGACACAAATTGGGCACACATTCTTTGCTAAGGAACGTTTCGAAACATTTTCGATTAAAATTATAAAGTTGTATCGAGATACATGTGTTACGAAACTTTTGCGACACATTTTCGAATCCAGTTACTAGAAACATTGAATTTCCCATAAGAGATTTTTTATAGCATCGGTGTATTAGCGATAAATAAGCAACTTCTTGATATTATTTATATTTTAGGTATTATTATTGATCCATTTTCAACCACAGATTGAGAGGTAAGTGTTTTAGGTAGGTTTTTAATCACCATCTGAACAAGTTTGAGGTTATGTTATTGTATAGCGAGATTTAAATTGTTATTTTTCTGTAAAAAAAAGCGTATTTAAAAAAATATTCCAAGCTATAGAGTGGGTATACTCTATGTTACTAAATACAGTGCAATAAGCTGTTTTTAACAGAAAAATAACAATTTAAATCTCCCTATGCAAACAATAATAACATAACCTCAAACAAACTGGCGATTAAAAATATTCAACAAACAGTTACGTCAATTTGTTTCTGAAAATGAATCAATAATAACATCTAATATACAAATAATATCAGGAAATTGCTTATTTATCCCTTATAAACGAGTACCGATGCTTTAAAAAATCTCTTATGGGATTTTCAATGTAATTTTAATTTGGAAAGGTTTTTGAAACCACGCCTCTCCTGGCGTCAGACTTAGGCTATCCATACCCAACCTTTGTTTTCTGTGCATACAAGCAAACCTTTTTTCTGTGGCATTCTCCATCACTTTAATAAACCTTTTATGTTTCTGTGCATCATGGAAACATTATAGAAACCAAAGACTAGAAATTGTGCGTCGAGTCCATTTTGGACCAGAATAATTTATTGCTTCCTAGCGGCCATTTCGTGAAATTTTTATTTTGCTAAAATCAGTTTTAATGAAATTCCTGCATCTCTTGAAAAGCCAAAAGTTGTTTGATAAGTTCCATGTTCCTAGCTAAGTCGATTTATAGATCATAGTCGATAAATAATAATAAATAATAAATAAAATTTTGAAAATATTTTAATTTTAATTTCTTTGACAAAGTATATTTTTTCTGTAAATGCAAATAAATCGAGGGCACATTAAAAATATAAAACCAAATTACTAAACTGCGCGATAAAATTTACTGCGACAATGATTTTTTGGTTCGTATGTGCAATAACTATAGGAAATTTTTATTTTACAATAGTGAAGGCACCCGAACAAACCCGTTTATACTGTCATTTTTGAATAAACAGAAGTAACATTTTAGAAACATTTTCGAACATTTTCGAAACATTCTCGATAAAAGTTTCGATTGTGCATCGAAACAGCGAAAGGCACAGCTAGTACCAACCATTTGAAAACACGTGTAACTGTCCGATTTAAAATGTATACGTTTCGAAAATAATTCCATTTTTGTTGCCAACAGTTTCCAATTTTGATCGGAAACAGAAACGATATACTAGTTATCATAATGTTACGAAGGGGGAGGCGTGTCACGAGAAGAAGAAGAATTACCTATTTCTATTTGCTTTGCATACCTGTATAGTTTGCCTGGTCAGAAGTCGATCAGTACAATATTTTCCTAAAATTGCCTTATATTGATCGATTTCTGGACCCTAATGAATTGGCAGCTGCTTGTACAAGCGGTTAGACCTCTAAATAAATTGATTTAACAGTTAACCGTTGAAACAACAATCGAAATACCAAAAAAATACGTTTTTCTCTGACCTGTCAATCAACAGCGTCTATTTAATTTAATTGCTACAACATAGATGGCGCCATTCGCTTACTTTGTAATTATCTTATTTGTCTAGTAAATGTTTTGTGTGAAACTAACTACAAAAACCATGTTTTATTTTTAATAAAGGAATTAATCACACTTCTGTTAACGTAAGCAAAAAATCAAAGCTTGAAAAAAATCGGAGGTTCTAATTCTTTTTAATAAAAAATCCAAACGGCCCCATGGTGGATTTTGGAAACCGACTACCTCAAAACGGCATGTTTTATGTGGGTAAAATTTGGTTGGTTAAGAGTCCAGTAACGCTTTTAGGGATTTCTATTCGCTAGTATCGTCAGGTGTGACAACTTAAAGCCAGAAAAACTATCTAGATTGCTGACGTTCTGGAAATAGTGAATAATACGTTCGTTCGCTGAACGAATTTTTGGTCAAGGATCACAGATTTTGCAGAGATCTTCAGTACAGGGTGTCCATTTTTGGGTAGTTTTACTTGGTATCTCCGTTATTAGTAAAGATTTTTCTAAGCCGCCTTGTTTTTGATATCTCGGTTACCCCGTAACGTATCAAAAAGAAATCTAATGTTCTTTTTGTAGTTTTTTACGTAGAATCCAGTGACGTACTCAGATTTTTTCTACATTCAATAGTTTTCAAGGAAAATAAACAAACTTGCTTTTTTTAAATGGGTCACCCTATATATTTTTAATAATATAATTTAGGTTGTAACAAGCTTCTCAAAAATATATAACACTTTATTTTTAGTCTTAGTTTTAGGCCCGAAATATACGCTTTTGTGTTAGCTCAATTGAAACAAATTCAAGTAGCAATACGGCATCTTCTGTTTGACAAAAAGGTAGCACAGTGCTGCGAAAACCGCATCATTCTATCTTTGCTAATAACGGAGATACCACGTAAAGCTACCCAGAACTGGACACCCTGTACATTTGTACTGTATTTTTGACAATTGTTTCGACAACACATCATCTTCTGCTGATGTTACATTTGTTTTGTGGACTACCGGTTTAAATGACGCGTTAGTGGACCCTTAAAATTTGGTACCGTATTTATTCGTTTCCGATGTTTCTTCCTCAACGACTTCGGTTTTTGTCTCTTGTTTTTTTGCAGTTTTCTTGAGTTTTTGCCGCTCCTGCTCGGCTGCGCACAATTCGCACAAAGTCTTGTTCCCTGTAAGTTTATTATTTTGCGTAGAAGCTAAAGCGCACAAGAATTGCCTCACCCAAAATAACGAATACCTCACCAAGTCGTAAAAAAAATATTTTATTGCCGTGTCCGTTTTCAAATACGGCTAGAAAAATATTGATTTTTTGAAAATTTCGTCTAGTGTCGCCTCGCGTATGACGTCTTGTTGGTAATTATAAAAAATATATCGGAATTATGAGAGGAAGAGAAATTTAAATTGACTTTTTTTATAACTTGGTTACAATTTCCAAAATGTTTGTTATTTGTAACAAAAAAAAAACAACGTGTGAATTAACCACAGTGAACTGAAAATGCTGCCTTAAAACCAAGCGTGTGTTTTTTTGGAAGTTATGTAAAACTGTTAATGTTAAAACAATTTATTAGTGTTGTATGTGTGTTTATAATAAAATTATGATGGAAAAACCTCTTAGGACCGATATTTCAAAGTCAACTTAAGGTACAGAATGACGTAAGTCGTCCTTAACACAAGTTTGACAGTATATTAAACTTTTTTTAACTCCCATCTTAAGCCCTGGTTTTTATTACATTTCGTTACGAAATATTCCGGTGGATTGGAACGGAAAAGTTCGTCGTTGGTCATTTGGTCACATGTGTGGTTTTTACTGCAGTACAATGGACGATATTAGTAGATTTATTTGTACAGGTTGATCACGAATTATGTCCCCCCATCTTAACCTTTTTATTTTACGTACTTGAGAACAATTAAACGATTGGTATACAAGGTTTTTAAAGTAGTATTTGCAATGTGAACAAATATCATTTAGATCTGTTGATTTACAAGTAGGGTTGGTTTTACTCAATATGATGTTGAGGCCCTTTGTTAACCACGAACTTGTACTACAGTAAAAACCACACAGGTGACCAAATGACCAACGACGAACTTTTCCGTTCCAGTCCACCGAAATATTTCGTAACGAAATGTAATAAAAACCAGGGTTTAAAGAAATATATCTTTAAGGACGCGGTAATCTTAGATATAACGCGTCAATTGACTCTCAAATTAATTTAAAACATAGATTTTTAAGGTTTACCATAAGGTGAAGGCTACCTTAGCTAAGGTCTAATTTAAGGTAACATTGAAATATCGGCTCTTATACTGGTTGATCGCGTCTATTGTGAGACATAGGCAGATATGTTAAAATGGACCCTGGTAAGTTAACTCATTGAGCATTAAAGAAAATTTGCGGCATTCATGGTTTATCCCCCTAGGATGGGTAGAGGTTATTATCCTTAAAATCTTAAATTGTAAGGAGTTTGCTACTGTGGTTTTAAATGTCGTTTCTTCGGTGTACTGCCTGTGCGTGTGTCTTCCTATGTCCCAAAATCAAAGTTTTCACACAGTATTAATCATTAAAAAAATGTATTCTTAAAGAATTCGTAAAATTTATATAGATACTTAAATTTTTTTTAATCGTATTTATAGTATTGCTTACAAAAATACACAGCTAATGCTTCCTCGGTATCAATGAGCATTATCAGTTCGCTGCCTTCCGCCGCCTCGATAATGTCGCCTGACGGGTCCTTTTGAGTGAGGAGCCACTGGAGAATCTGTTGCTCATCGTACAGATCGCCCGCGTAGATTACCGGCTCCTTTGACCCTCCTTTGAAGAACAATATTGCAGGTAAAGCAAACACACCTACAAAATGACATAAAGTTGACAGAGTCATGAGTAACAGTTTAAATGAAAGTAACGTTTGCTCCCAGTGAATCATATACTTACCATATTCCTTCGAAAGCGTTTTGTCGTCTATTTTTACAAAATTGATGCCAGCCGCGTCGGCTTCGTCATCTATATTTTCTACTTCTTTCAAAACTCTGGGACATTGCTTGCAATCGGCGCTATCTAAATAACAAACAAGACATTGGTGGAGTTTTTCCAAGGTTTGTCGTTCGTTTGTATGCAAAGATATTACAAACTACAGATAGAAAAATGTACATTTCTAGTCTATGAGACGACTGCAAACAGTATTTCTCACCTCTTTCGGTCATTATTGCAGCATAGTCAGATTGACATATTTATCTAACGGATTGTTTATATATTTTGGTTGATTTGTGTTCTTTTTTGTGAATATTGGTGAAAAATCGTCTTTATTAAACTCTGGACAAAATTAACGCAACATCAGAAATTTCCCATATTTTTTATTCTATTTTTTGTCTGAATTTATTATCCGATTTGAATGATTTTGTTTTTGCATTGTAGGTTGGTTCCTTGACAATGTCATATTTTCGCTGTTTCTGATAAAAATTTAATTTTCGATTTATACTGGGTGTGCTAAAAATGCTATGTTTTTTCCGAAATTTCGCATCACCCTGTGGAGTATATTAGCAACCGAAACATATTGCAGTTGACATTAAACGGTAGGTCCATCTTTCCCCAACATTTTCTTTTTTGGTTTACTTCATTATCTCTCTTATTAAAGGAGATACACCGTTTTATAGAGTAACATGTTTTTATAGACTTTAATATTCAACACATTCATTGTTAAATGTTTTCAAGTAGGTTTCAAGATTAAAATACTCGTCGGGCAACTGGGCAGACGAAACGAACGTTTAATAAGCAGTTTCCGAACAGTTTTTATCAGTATGGCGAATTTTATTTGACCTTTGTAACTTTAAAACACATCATCGCTTGCAATGTCAGAAAAGGTCCATAGTCTACTTGAAAACATTTAACAATGAATGTGTTGAAGTCTATAAAAATATGTTACGCTATAAAACGGTGTATCTCCTTTAATAACAGAGATATGAAGTAAACCAAAAAAGAAAATGTTGAGGAGAGATGGACCTACCGTTTAATGTCAACTGCTATATGGTTCGGTTGCTAATATACCCCACAGGGTGATGCGAATTTTCGGAAAAAAAACATAGCATCTTTAGTACACCCAGTATAAATCGAAAATTAAATTTTTATCATAAACAGCGAAAACTATAACATTGTCAAGGTACCAACGTACAATGCAAAAAAAATCATTCAAATCGGATCATAAATTCAGAAAAAAAATAGCATCAAAAATTTGGCAAATTTATGATGTTGCGTTAATTTTGTCCAAGAGTTTACAAACAATCATGGTGCATTTATGTGTAGTTTTAAGGATTTATCTTTTCATTGGTAAGTATGGTTATGTTTTAATATTTAACCATCTGATATAACCAGACTTCAACATTGTTGCCATTCAGCCAACAAACATGTAGTTCTCTCTTCCACCCATTAACTGATTTTGAATAATTTTTCACCCGATCACAGCTTCACTTTCCAAGAATTTTATGTATGGTTTATGGGATCTATAGTTTACCATACCTTTGTTTGTAATGTTACTTACATAAAAACACTGCCACATAATCCGATCGCTGCCGAATTTTCTCGAACATTTTCCGATTGACGCGTTCGATGTGATCGGTTAGCTCCATGTTCTCGGGATCGGTTAGCCAGTCCAGAAGCTCTTCTTCGTCGTCTATGTCTCCGTCGTAGTTTATGTGTTTGCCTATAAAGAAAAAAAGTTGCTTAATTCCCAAGGAGTATCTCCTGTATGCGAAATTGAAAGGTGGCGTTGCCAAATTGTTACAAAATTCATATTTTACGTAGATTTAAAAAAAACCTACAAACCTTTTCTAAAATACGAGACGCCGGGCGGGTTTCTGAAACCGTATTTTTTCGCCATAAGTCTGTCTTTCATTTTAACAATTTTAATGCCATATTCGCTGGCCTCGTCGTCGATCAGTTCGATGTGGCGGAGGATTCTTGGACTGTCCGCATCGTCTTCTTTGTCTAAAAGAAGCAATAAAACTTGTTAAACATATTTCGTAATAAAGGAAAGAACGTTTTTTACTTACAAAAAACAATGGCCAAGAATTCCTTGGTGTCGATGTATTTGGCAAGCGTGTCTCGGTTTATTTCTTCTATACTTTCGTCGTTTTTTTGGTCCGTCATCCAGTCGAGTACCTCGGTGACATCCAGAAGATTCCCTAAAAAAACAGCATATTTTTAATTTATAATTATGTGCAAATAAAGGTATAATATTATACAGGATGATTCACGACGAGCTTGCATTAGAACTTTATGGAGAACTACTGAATATATGTTTCTGAAACTTTGGGGATTTAGGCTTATCGATATGCTCTCTTTAGCCAAAATATTCACATGTTTTTGTCATGTCCGGTTATACCGGAAGTAGCCGCCAACTTTCGTTTTTTAAATACAACATGGTAATTTTTATTACATAAGGCGTTAAATACTAAGCACATTTTATAGAACATGTTTTTGTCAGACTCTGTTAGTTTTTGAGATATCTGGACTTTTGAAAATGCATGACGATGAAATAATTCATATAATTTTTTTACCTTAACTCTTGGACTAAATTTTTTTTTCTCAACGAATAGCTAGAAGATCATCAAGTCTAGAAAATATTTCAAATTCCGCAGAAAATGTACAGGGTGGTCACAATTCAAACTTCATTGTGAATGAGTTCAACCATTAAAAACTTTCTTATTTTAAATGGAACACCCGGTATATTGTTGTTTAATTTGATGACAAATTAGTTGTTCTTTATAAATAGTATTTACGGTCTTATACGTATATCAAGGCGTTTTCTCAAAAAATCCAATTTTATTCCGAAAATACTATTTGTTAAAGTGTGCTATGAAAACAATTGTACTTAGGGGCTGTATACTGATGTCTATACGGAGGAAAAGTAATTGATTGTTTGAAAATACAACGTTCTTAAGCGTTTCTTAATTGAATTTATAAATAAAATGCAGTTGATTGTTTTAAATTGTTTTAAATTTAATGGGGAGGTAAGGAAACTCACTGAAAAATTAAAATCAAAAACCATACATGTTTCGAAGGTTCAAACCTTCATCTTCAGTGAAAAAAAAATGAGAACATTAGAAAGCACTCATGACGTTGTTTTAAACTAAGCAAAGCAGGAAAAAGATCTTCGTACCTCGTGCCAAGATGCCACAATTTTATAAAATGATCAAATTTTACATTAAGTTTAAGATAAAATAATGCATTTAATTTTCATAAGAATGCGTTGAATTTTTTTAAAAAATTTTTCTTTTAAATTTTTTACAATTTATAAAAGGCTTCCCTTTCTCCTGCTTTGCTTAGTTTAAAACAATGTCATGAGTGCCTTCTAAACGCTTGATATAGGTATAGGACAGTAAATACTATTTATAGAGAACAACTAATTTGCCATCAAATTAAACAAAAATATACAGGGTGTTCCATTTAAATTAAGAAAGTTTTTAATGGTTGAATTCTTTCACAATGAACCTTGACTTGTTACCATCCTGTACATTTTCTGCGGAATTTGAAATATTTTTGAGGCTTGATGATCTTCTAGCTATTCGGTAAGAAAAAATTTTTAGTCCAAGAGCTAAGGTAAAAAAATTATATGGATTATTTTATCGTCATGCATTTGCCAAATAATTACAAAAAGTCCAGATATCTCAAAAACTAACAGAATCTGACAAAAACATGTTCTATAAAATGTGCTTAGTATTTAACGCTTAATAGAAAAATGTAATAAAAATTATCATGTTGTATTTAAGAAGCGATAGTTGGCAGCTACTTCCGGTATAAACCGAAAATGGCAACAACATGTGACTATTTTAGTTAAAGAGAGCATATCGATAAATCTAAATCCCCAAAGTTCCAGAACCATATATTCAGTAGTTCTCCATAAAGTTCTAATGCAAGCTCGTCGTGAGTCACCCTGTATTATAATAAACAAATTTACAATGACAGAAAAGTAAAAACTTACCTCCTCTTTCACGCGCCTACATTGCGACACATTTATTTATCACACCGTGTATATCTAAATTTATCAAATAATAGCTTTCTCTGAGCCATTTTTCTAACTGAATGTTTCCTTATCTCTTGCATCTTTGGAGACATGTCCAATAAATGTTGGTATACAAAAGATTGACGTCTGACCAAAGATATATCGCTAGAACGGTAAGGCCTAGGACATTGAAATTTTGCACTCGTATGCCTCGTACCGGAACCTCTACACGCGTCACTTGTACGTTTGAAAAAACTTAAATCAAAGACTTCAAACGGTAATAGAAAACAATTTATTTTCCATTTTATATATTTTTTATAAATCGAAATTTATTTGATGTTATACATGCGAGGTGCGCTTTTTAGCGACAGTGATGTGGCGCTGATGATGACATTCACAGTTACAAGAAACAATTTGACACTTGTCGAATTTTGACATATGACAAACGTCAAAATTTGACAGTTGAGATGCGAATCGACTATACTAAGTGAAAAAATCAACCCTTGATGATATTTTGACTGTATTTTATTATTTTGGAGCCATTTGAGAGTCAGAAAACAACATGAAGGGTTATTTTTTGTGTTTTGTATGTTTTTTTTTTTGGAAAATTACAGAAAAATAGGGTTTTCCTGCAAATTTCAATTTTAATTTTTTTTTAACGAATAAAACTATTCATAGTAACACTTAGGGAAACATGCCATAAACGAAGTACCTACTAGGTATTCAATTGTAGATTGACGATACCTAATGGTGCCTAATATACAGGGTGTTCTTTTTATAGCAAGTTTGGGCCACTATATTATATACAAGCACTTAAAACCTACCTTAACCTATTTATAATAATAGTAACAACATTTTTTTAAGATGTAATTTATGTGTTTGTGAATGCATTGTTTAGGTTCGATGTTATAAATGCCATAGGAAAGTGCCAAAAATTAAAAAAACGTTTTAAAAATCCTAACATTAAATTTGTTAGCGTTGTGTTGACATAAATCTTATCGCTGTGTTAAAAAATACAAAAAATCAGATGACCAATTGGGCTTTTAAGAATTATTGGGAAATGTTTAAGCTTATTATTCTTTCGTATTCTTCAACAGGCGTCAGATAATGCCCGATGTAAGAATTTATGTTTTTATTGAAAAGAAAGTTTACTTACTACGCGATTTTTTTAAATAAGAAAAACTTTTGCGTAATTAAACCTAAAAAAATAGGAATAAATGAGTTAAATGGTTTATAAATTCTTTTTATAAGCGAGAAAATGCAAGCGTTCAACCATCATAAGCAAAGCCACACTAAAACTATATTTTTTCTTCCGGTGAGCATATTTCATTGGCTGTTTTGATGGTAACTTTATCCTCGTAAAAACTATTTGACTGTATTGTGTTGGTTCCGCTTGAAAAAGGGCTATTCTGCCCGATACTACAATTTTCGAAACGTGGCACCTTTTAGCTGTATCTTATTTTAAAATATTCAGCGGCTAAATAGGTATCCCACTCCTGACCTTTCATCTCCGTTCAGAAAAATACACAAAAATTAACCTTATTCAATAGCCAATGGTAATAGCTAGGTTCTTCTAAATAACGTAAAAAATTCAAAAGTTTTTCTTATTTAGAGTTAAAAACCAAAAAACGAAACGAGGACAAAGTACAATTCAAACAAAAGCCTAATAATGATTTGGCAGCAGCGTTTTGAAAGTCAGCGTTGGAATATTCATGTCAATGGGCAGTCGCTGGGGTCAGGTCATCATTTTGAGCAATATGCGGGCGTCTCGTCTGCTTCTATCCGTCCTCAGGCTGCGTTACCATGAAAAAAGACGTAGGAAAGTGATTAGTTTGTTACCACCACCATATATATTTACCAGTGCCAAAGAATCCTTTCTTAGCCTTTCCAGTGTTGGTTTTTTCCTTGATCGGAGGCGGCAACACCTTCTCCCTGCCCTTGATCTCGTGATTGGCCTTGGAGACCTTGCTCAAGGGTTTCGGCGCGGGCTCGAGTTTCTTCGGCGGCTCGACTTTCTTCGAGGACTCGACTTTCTTCGCGGGCTTCGGCTTCGCAGGTTTCCTCGCCGGCTGGATACTTTTGGAGGGATTTAGGAGCTTGGGTTGAAGCTTCGCAACCTTGCTACTTTTCGCCGGTTTGCTAGGACAACATTGGAAGGGTTCGTATCTGGACGCCGAGGGGACTTTTCCTGGTTTGCCTCCCATGCCGATGTAGAAACAGCCGTCCCCTGTGAGCAGAACATAATGTCAGAACATAGAATCACGAAAAAAACTTTTAAATTCTATTTTTAAGCCGACAAAATATCTGCGGAAAGGAGATCTAAAAAGGAGGCTTTCGACTACTTGTGAGGGTGAATTGTCAACAGCGTTTTGGGGTTACTATATTACAGTGGAATTTGACATGTTCGAAGGATCTGACAATAAAATTACCGCTAAGTTCCCTCTAATTTATTTATTAAGCAAACCTGAGCAAGAACGTATTTTTACTGTAAAAATACCCAGCAGTGCCATATACCGAACAATTGACGATAAGATTCGATTTTGGCATTCCATGTTCCATGAATTAATCGATTCTTATTACTTTTATCCCCTCGTTTCCATATCGCCATTTCAAAACATGTCAAATCCCACTTCTGATGTTAGTACGTTAATATGTGGGAGTAAGTGAGAGGGAAATATCGTCTGAAATGTAAAAAAACAACGCGTCTGACACTATGCCTGCTTGCAGAGGCTGCCCGCCTTTTTAATTATATTTTTTTATATATTTTATCTTTCCTACAGGGGCACAGAAACCGTTATTTTCACCCCCACTACTCCTATGCGTTTAAGCGGCAGTATTAGTTTGATAATGTAGTAGCTGTTGTCTTTAAAAAATCTACGGGAGTCCCTGAAGTACTATGGGTAGGTCCATTTTGCGGGGGGGCGGCCTTAGTTTTGGAAGGTTGACGGTTTTATCGATATAGATCTGTCGAAATACTTTTAGTTTAGCGAAAAACGTCACGAACTCGCTTGTCCTCCTACCCTGGCTGTTTCCGTTCCCGTTTCTTTCGCTGGACTTTGCATGCATACTTCTTATTAATAGATTCTATTGTGTTAATTTAACAGATTTTTTACATCTTATCTACCATCAACCTCCCGTACAAGAAAAAAAATCAACCACAATTAACCTCCAGTTTATATATCCTTAGACGCCACAGCCATGTTCTCTGTCCTCTTTACCTGAAAAGCTCTTTATCAATTGCGAGAAAGATCGAGTGTCTTTTTCGTCCGAATCATCTTCGTCAGAGTCGTCGTCGTCGTCGTCATCGTCATCATCATCGTCGTCGTCGTCATCATCATCAGAACTGTCATCGTTACCTATCAAAACGAGACAGCCATGCAACCTCGAGGACCATAATTCGACAGGTTTGCTCAATTCATAAATATTTTACTTTTGATGAAAATGCATTTTAATAGGCAGAAGGTCAACCGAGCTTAGTTTTCCTGTTTTATAATCTTTATTGACTTGTTTGACTCAGTTTTGTTATCATATATCATATATTCTAAGGATAGGTAACCTTCCGCCATTTTAGCTGCCATGCATTCTACAGGGTGTTATGGAAATTATTATATTTAAACCGGCAATTCCTGAGATAAAGACAAATTGAAGAAAAATAGCCATAAATGGCGCTTTCAATTCATTCAGCGGTAAAAGTAACCTGACGTCAAACCAGAAAAACACCTGTGTGGCACTGCGATACACGTAAGCAATCAAGGAATTCTGGCCGGTGTTGTCATATGTACACCTTAAACTCTTTAAAAATCCATCTAAGAAATAAAAAGTCTATGCTTGTCAGGTAGTATTAATATAATTGATTAAATCAAATAACGTGTGTTCAGATTGTGTGGGACTACAAGGAGATGGCGCTGCGCGCTTTATTTTGTCGACTACCGTCGATAGTACGGCGTTAAGTTAAAAGTCCTCTCTGATGATGGGTATGTACACCTACCCTGTACTGAAATAAGTTCGAAACCGGTCTACAGGTGGTTGCATCCTATCAATGGAGAGGGCTTCCTTTTCTTGGTAGTACCATTCAATCTGAGATAGTATTTTAAAGTGCTACTGTGTAGACAAAAATACGCCCTTATTGTATAAGGATCATCGGGTGGTCTGGAAATAATAATTTTCCATATTGGTATTATAAACTGTTTAGACAAAATACGATAATTTAAACACTTTTCCATTCTGTAATACCTTTTTGTACAATTAATTGAAGAACATTTACGTCGGACTATGTTTTAAACAACCCGAAAAAACATATGGAATAGTAATAGCCACGTACGTCACTAGGTCAAATGCCAATGACCTCTTGACGCCTTACATCGGCTGAGCGAAGTAGTTTCATATAGCGCCGCACGCTTGCGTCTGTTAGTTGAAGACCAACCAGCGGCCGGATGTTTTGTGTCTCGTCGATTACCAACACACTCTCAACAATCCGCTCTGTTTTTTCGGTTTACGCGTGTATCTTGCCCGTCTATAAATAATCTTTGAATATTGTTTTTATTGACGCGTTTCTTCTGGACGTCAAATTTCGTCGCGTGTAATAAAATCTAATAATCTGTAGTATAATCTGTATTATTGTATTTTCAAAAGCTAACTATCGGTTCTGTTTCATTATTACTGTGTGTACATAAAGTGTTTCCAGGAGTGTTCCCATGAAAAAGAAAAAAAACTGATTGTGTTTGTGCCTGGATTTCCTCGCTTTTTAGGTATAAGGATAAATACAAGTAGGTAGAAAATTATTTATTTTTATAATTTTATATGGAATTTCAGTTTTACATTAAGTGTGGCAACATTGCCATTGGCTCTGGGTGAAATGTTGTACAGTAGCGCGGACTGGCCTGTGAGTAAGAGTGTTTATTACCCCACTTTTAAAACGGTCGATTTAAGAAAAATAAAATATGTAGCGCTCTAGGACACCCAAGGAGTCACCCATTTAAATATAATACGTCATTTCCATAACACCCTGTAGATTATAATTCTTAACATTTAATTATGACTGAGTACTCCTGTTTACTATAATTTCAAGACCTAAACCTAGTATGTCATGCAAAAAAAAGTCGCACCTCGCCGTTTTTTAGCTTTAGCTGCTTTAAAGCCAGAAAGAAAACTGAGCTTAAAAAAATGTTTTTAAAGGAAAGAAAATGTTTCAAGATGTGCTTAATTCTCAAGAAAATGCTTGTCGCGAAAAAACATCTTACTATTAAATACTTTAGTGTGTCTATATTTATTAATTAATATTTTTAACGACAAAAAGGTTCTTGGATTTAATTATTAAACCACGACGTGGGTGAGATGATGATATCTTTGAAACTGAGCTGCGAAACGATAGAATAAATATGTTTACACTAAAAATATACGTTTGAATAAGTTCTTACTTTTCTGTTCAACTAGCCAATCCAATACTTTGTCTTCGTTACTAAGATTTCCTATAAAAAGTTAACAATTTTATTAGCCTTGTACAATCCAATATACTATATCTATAGAAGAAAGTATCTGCTAACCGCTGATGCACCGAAATGATTTGAAACCTTTAACCCAATAACTGCTGTGCGCTGGCACACGTTTTGTGAAACACCCTGTACTTTGTATAGTCACAAATCATTTCAGTGAATTAGGGGTACCGTAGAAATATATCTTGGTAAGTTCTGGAAATTGTAAAAATATTAGTCAAGTTAAATTTTGAACTTAACTCTAAGATAGTTTCCACGTTTCAGTGTGTACTAGTAAAGTATGCTTATAGGAAATGTACTTACAAGAAAGATGCTTCTAAAATATTACTTTTTTAAATGTCTTACCATCGTACATTATGGGAACGCCCGTTTCATAGTAAACTAACGCCGGGAAGCTGAAAATTCCTATGTCCGAAGCCAGTTTCGAGTCTTTGGACTTGACAAACTGAATACCTTTAACAGAAGTATGAATTATCATAAATAAGCCGTGCTGTCACAGTGCATGTTTATTTATTTTTCACATTAGTGATATCTTGCATTATTATCGAGCTAGAACGGAAAACTTACCATGCTTATCTGTATCGTCATCGATAGTTTCAAGTTCTTCTAAGATTTCATCACATTCGTCGCAATCGTCGGTGTAGAAAAGGACAGCTAGATGTTCTACATCGTTAATGAGCACCTAGAAAGCAACAAAAATTATTTAATTCATTCGATAGATTTTTCAATTTCTATTCTTGTCAATATTTAGATATACATTTACCTGTAAAGTTTTCCTGTCGACACTTTCAATGACATCCGGAGCGGAATCTTTTAGTTTCAGTATCCAATCGAGTAGAGCTTCTTCATGCATAAGATCCCCGGTGTAGATCTCTCTGAAGCGGTGTCTGTAAATATTACAAACCTTATGTATACAGGGGTTTCGGGAGGAAAGGGAAATATTTTGGGAACATGTTCAGAAGGTCAAAATAAGAGAAATTAACCCATATGTTTTAATCCGATTCTTAACCGTCTCTGAAATAATCGGTTCTAAAGTTTCTTTTGTAATTATTTTTTATTTCAAAAGCAACCCCAATAGATACTAGTAAAACAACAAAATTCCACTAATTTAGAATGTTTTCGAAAATACCCCCACCAACTTCAATACAAGCTGCACTACGTTTGTTAATCGCTCGTGTTGCGCGTTGAATTGCTTGGGGATTGTTTATAATGATATTTGCAGCAATAAAAATTGTGGAGTCCTTCCACGGTTTCTACTCGTGTTTCGTATACTAGTGATTTCATCCACCCCCAGAGGCAATAATCCAGTGGGTTTAGGTCTGGTCCTCCTCTGCCAATCCAACGATCAGGAAAATGATTATTCAAGAAATTACGCACCCGGCGACTAAAATGAGGTGGGGCTCCATCGTGCTGAAAGAACATTCGGTGTCGAACAATTAGCGGAACATCATCCAACATGTGTATTAAATGGTCTTCCAAAAACCGTAAATATCCATCTCCAGTAAGACGCTCATTCAATACAAAACTACCAAACAACTGGTCGTTAAGCATTCCACGCCACACATTAATACTGAATCGATGTTGAAAGTTTCGTTCAAACGTGGCATGAAGATTTTCATCTGACCACCGATGTTCATTGTGACAGTTATTGATTCCATCGCGGGTGAACTGAGCTTCATCGCTAAATAAAATGTATTTATGTAGGCCTCGATTTTGTTGGATCCATTCACAAAATTGAACCCTTAAGCCATAATCACCTTCTTGAAGATGTTGAACCGGTTGAACATGGAAAGGCTTTAAACCGTTTTTTCTAAGTGTCTTCCAAACGCCCACATGTGATTCTAATCGAAGTTCTTTCGTAATCCGCCTCGTACTAACACCTGGGTTCTCTTCAGCCATATACAGAACATTCTCTTCATTTTCCACATTTAGACCCGCCGCTCGTTCAGAATCAATCCTTACGCTTGGAAACATTCCTGTTTCCTGAGCATTTGCAAAAACTTTTTGAAACACTTTTCGATTAGGAACTCTTCGATTTGGAAAACGACGTCGGTATTCATCAACAGCCCGTAATGCGCTACCATTACAGAAACCATACACGAATATCATGTCAGCATACTCGCTATGGGTGAATGTGTGAGGCATTACGTATGGAACCTTTTCTCTTTTCGAGTCGAAACGCTCAGAATAAATCAAACTGACAACCATGCTCGTCAATTAAATTAGGTATTGACAAGCAATGAAATACCTACAAACTGGAGTTAGAAATACAAAACTTCTTAATTACTCCAAAACTTTACAAAAAAAACTTTAGAACCGATTATTTCAGAGACGGTTAAGAATCGGATTAAAACATATGGGTTAATTTCTCTTATTTTGACCTTCTGAACATGTTCCCAAAATATTTCCCTTTCCTCCCGAAACACCCTGTATACAATGATCGATCTGCATATGTCAGTTACAAGAGCGCAGGAAATTGTAAATTTTTTACGCGACAATTTATGAAATACTGAATGAGAAGTTACCTGTAAAATACTACTGATGGAAGGGCTGGTAATTCATATTCCTTTTGGATTCCTTCGTCAGAGATTTTCACAAAATCTATGTCTTTGTCCTCACATTCATCGTCAATGTTCTCTAGTTCTTGAAGAATTTTTTGTGATCGTTTATCTCCTTCTTTGTCTGAAACGATGAAATTACCATGAAACCCAAATGTACATAAAGAATTTCCTAGATATCATTTTTAAGGAAAGAAACTTACAAAAATAGACTACGACATACTCATTTTCAGCCAATATTCTATCGAGCATTTTGGTATTGACCTCTTCAATTCGATCAGGAATTTCCAGCGTATCTTCATCGGTTAACCATGCTAAAACCTCATCTTCATCTTCTATATCTCCCTAACAACAAAGGATATTGTTAATTCAACAACATATACTTACAGCTCCGAAATTCTTGGATAAGGTAGCTTCTTTAATATACAGGGTCCGCAAACGAAGCGTGGACGGAAGATTAAATCGTTATCGAAGAACTTATCAACAATACTAAAACAGCTTGAGTTATTGGATTAAAAGCGGCATGTTTTAAAAATATTTTACATTATACAGGGTGGCCCAAAAAAGTGTGACAGAATAAAGTTATATTTTTTTAAATGGGACACCCAGTATTTTATTGCATATTTAGGTTCGTATTACTATCGTTTATAAGTGCCTCAAATTTTATTTAATTTGGTTCTGTAGTTTCGGAGAAATAAATTAAAAACTAAAAAAAAAAGTTTTGCAGTCCTGAATAAAAAAATCAAAAAAAACAATCCAGAACAATTTTTTTAAGCTCGGCATTGAGTGAAATTTATGACAAGAGGTCTAGAGATACTATGAATGTAATTGCGTTTATTTATTTTATACAGGGTGTTCATAATATGCTTTCAAAAACCCCATATTTTAAAATAATTTTTCTCAAGTTTTTCAAATGGAACACCCTGTATATTATTTGGCTATTTGACGTAGAATTCATAGACAATTTTTTTTTGTAATATAAGCATATAAGTTATATCCAGCCGTTTTCGAACTAATTGTAAATATCGTAAATTATGTTGTTTAAATAGAGTTTTTATTGGGAATTTTTGTTATAGGCGACTAGACTAATAATTGCAAACTAAAGTAAATGTACAAAATAGTTTCCTTTTACTTAATTTAATGATTTTCCTCTACTGCCAACAGAACTCTTAATTCATTTTCTTCATTAATAACGGGTTTATTGATTATCATCCTTTATGTGTACGCAGTGCTTCCTGTTGCTACAAATCTTTGCAACAACTTCTCGAAGGTTTCTGGTCTCGGCTTTCTCTCAATATCTGGATATCTTTCAGCAAGAGGAGGCTCGCGAGGAGGCAATTTCTTGCACATTCACCCAGTATAAAAATCATATTTACCATTTCTAAAGTTGTAAAATTCGACATTTTGTGTAAGTTAGTACTTAATTTCGACGACTGAACAAATGTAAATAATTTTATTTGGCTGTCATAGTGACAATCTAAACAAAAAAAATCATGGCAACTCGATTAAGAATAAAAAATAAAATTAAATAAATAAAAGTAGCAAAAATGTATGCTTTTAAAATGTATATCGAAATAACTAAAATACGGTAAACTCTAAGAGTAAAAGGAAGCTATTTTGAACATTTTCTTTAGTTTACAATTATTAGTCTAGTCGCCTATAACAAAACTTCCCAAAAAAAACTCTATTTAAACAACATAGTTTATGATATTTATAATTATTTCGAAAACGGCTGGATATAACTTATATGCTTGTATTACAAAAAAAAATTGTCTACGAATTCTACGTCAAATAGGCAAATAATATACAGGGTGTTCCATTTGAAAAACTCGAGAAAAATTATTTTAAAATATGTGGTTTTTGAAAGCTTATTATGAACACCCTGTATAAAATAAATAAACGCAATTGCATTCATAGTATCTCTAGACCTCTTGTCATAAATTTCACTCAATGCCAGGTTAAAAAAAAAGTTCTGGATTGTTTTTATTGATTTTTTTATTCAGGATTGCAAAACTTTTTTTTTTAGTTTTTAATTTATTTCTCCGAAACTACAAAACCAAATTAAATAAAATTTGAGGCACTTATAAACGATAGTAATACGAACCAAAATATGCAATAAAATACTGGGTGTCCCATTTAAAAAAATATAACTTTATGCTGTCACACTTTTTTGGCCCACCCTGTATAATGTAAAATATTTTTAAAACATGCCGCTTCTAATCCAATATCTCCAGCTGTTTCAGTATTGTTGATAAGTTCTTCGATGACGATTTAATCTTCCGTCCACGCTTCGTTTGCGGACCCTGTATATTTTTCACTTTCACTAAAATAATTACCGAATAAACTAGTGGCTCTTTATTTCTAAAGAATACAAGTTTCGGGAATATCTTGATGTTATACTTCTTGGCGAGGACTAGATCTTCAGTGGTCACGAAGATGATACCGTTTTCATCGAGTTCGTCATCGATGTTTTCAAGTTCTTCCAGAATGTCATCACATTTGTCACCTGGAAAAAATTAATGGTTTTTAGGCGGTCGTCATTTCATATAGAAATAAGTACCTTCATCACAGTTACCACTAAAATATACAACAACGTATTCGTGATCATTGATAAGGTCCTCCAGAATCTCATCTGTAACTTCTTCGATAGTAGCGGTATTTTTTTGTTCAATAAGCCATTTTAAAACCTAAAATTAGAAGAAAAATGTGATGTACTCTTACTTAAACTGTATATCAATCAAACAAAATTTGAAATGATGTTCCCTTTTACCTCTTCTTCATTCATCAAATCCCCCTCGTATATGGAAGGAATTTTTTCTTCAAAATAGACCAAAGTTGGAAGGTGATCGATACCGAATTCTTTTGCTTCGGCATCATTATCCATTCTGACAATAACGATTCCTTCTTTCTCCAAGTCGTCGTCTATGTTTTCCAACTCATTGAGGACTCTTATGTCTTGCTTGTCGTCTTTATCATCTGAAAGAAGTGACATTTTTTTGTTGGTACAATCCTCTCATTTATTTAGAGGACAACCCAGCAATACTCACAAAATAAAACAGCCAAGTACTTCTGCGAGTCGATCAAGAGGTCCATCATTTCGTCAGTAATTTCAGGGATTTCACTGTGTTTCTTTTGATGGATCAACCATCCAAGAAGATCGTCTTCTTTCATTAGATCTCCTGAAATTTTATTATTCATTTTAGGCAATATATTTTAATAAACACTATGTTTTATTACACTAACTCTACTAACCTTCATAGACATGAGGAATTCTCTTTTCAAAGAACACCAAAGTGGGTATGGTATCTATACCATATTCCTTAGCCTCATCGTCATTGTCTATTTTAACGAAAGCAATGTTGTTTTGGTCGCATTCATCATCAATGTTCTCCAGTTCTGCCAGTACTTTTTGGGATTTCTTTTGATCTTTGTCATCTAGAAATGTGTGTTTTTCTATATTAGTCCAGTTTCGAAACGGTTAAAAATATTCTCAACGCTTTTATAATGAAGGCAATAGGAACTTACAAAATAATACGGCGACATATTGTCTTTTCGCTATAATCATATCAAGCATTTCGTCGGTGACATCTTCAATTTCGTCGCTCTTAACTTGATGTTCCAGCCACTTGAGAACCTTTTCTTCTTCCTCTAGGTTACCTTCGTAAAGACATGGGATGCCGCCCTCGAAATAAACCAATGAGGGAATCTTGTCGATACCTGTAAACCAATGATATTAATAAGTAAGGTCTCTAATCTATTAGATATGCACCACTTGCCATATTCTTTCGCCTCATCTTCATTGTCGATCTTTACAAATACGATACCTAGAGTGTCGCATTCGTCGTCAATGTTTTCGAGCTCGTTTAACACTTTTTGAGATTTCCTGTCATCGTCGTCATCTAAAAGAGCAGTATATCAACAATAAAGATTAGAAAAGTCGTTTTAGTCACTTACAAAACAGAACAGCTAAATGTTTGCTTTCAGCGATAAGTTTGTCGAGCATTTCATCGGTGACATCCTCAATTTCATCTTTTTCTAATTGTTCGATCAGCCATTGTAAGAATTCATCTTCCTCCTCTAGGTCGCCATCGTACACGTTGGGGATTCCTTTTTCGAAGTATACCACGGATGGCAGAGTATCCAGGCCTATAAATTGAAATCCGTTTATGAGTAAATAACTCGATAATAATATGTATATTCGGGGGTTACTTACCATATTCTTCAGCAGCAGCGGGATCGTCAATTTTCACAAACTGAATGCCGTATTTATCACAATCGTCGTCTATGTGCTCAAGCTCTTCCAGAGCTTGCATGGATTCGTCTTCCCCATGATCATCTACAATATGAATTAATAATTAAATGAGATTTATCAGTTGGGAAACGATCCATCTTCTAGATGAATCGTTACACAACTCAGAAAGTTACTTACAGAATAACACAGCTAAATGATCAACGCTGCTTATCAGAGTACCGAGTGATTTCAATGTTACATCTTCGATGATGTCATCTTCATCACCGGTACTTTTGTGTTGAACCAACCATTCTAGTACGTCTTCTTCTTTAGTCAGGTCGCCTAAAAAATTGTTTACATTTATACGAAGAAGATAATATGCTTACACCCCAACCACCTGGGGGAATTCTTTATGCTGTTGTGGATTATTTTTACATGTTTTAAGAAATTTATGTTAACACTTACCAGAATATATAATAGGAATTTGATGTCTATAGTAAACCAACGCAGGTAAGGGACCTAGATTATATTCTTCTGAAAGATTGTCATCGTTTATTTTAACGAAGCCGATACCAAGTTGGTCAGCTTCGTCGTCGATGTTCTCAAGTTCTAACAGTACCTTGGCGCATTTTTTGCATTCGGGTTTATCTGAAAACATCAATGGAATGATAATTATGTAATTCGTAATTTCTTAACTGACAAAACGACAGAAGTGTATAAGAAAAGTTCAAAAAATGCAACAAACAAAGGTGAAATAATAAACAGAAAAAATCTTATGCTTAGGTACTGGGAGCTATGCCGGCCCTGTATTATTTTCATTACCACTGTAAAATCACACAAATCTCCGCAAGTTTCTATATATACTTTTGCTTCTAAGTAACCTTATCTCTATGTGTATAACGCCGAGCCAAGTTGCCAAAAATTTAGTTTATAAAACAGATGATACCGATTTTAAAACGAAATAAAACAATTATTTTGAATGACATAAAATAACGAAAATCTCGTTTGAACCATTGTTTTTTTTCAGAAATGTATAGTTAAGCCTTATTGGGTTCTTATTCTTGCACAAGGCTTTGGGAGCAAAAAGTATAAAATACAATCCATGCTGAAGGAAAATAAATAATACAAATATTTTTTTGAAACTGTACTTACTAGATCCAGCTTTTTGGCATTTATCAGCATCTGGACCTATATAGAATTGTTAGAACACTGTATTAGTAACTACATTAGATGTGACAATTCTATATTTAATAAATCCAGGCCCTGACAAAAATATTTCACAAATTTTAATTGTCTAACAATATCTCGAGCTTCATGAGTATTACAAGTGAATATTTTTGTCGTATCCTGTATATAGCCTCTACGTTAGTAACAGTTTTGCCCGTATATAATAAGTGTTTAAGGATTAAATATGAAAGTTATATACAATCATGTAAATACGCGGAATAAAAAAAAATGGTGATAAAAATTTCTACTTACAAAATAAGACTGCAACAAAATCTGTTTCTATCACAATTTTTTCGAGAATCTTTGCATTGACTTCTTCTATTCGATCGGGTAAGTCCATGGCTTCTAGACTTGTCAGGAAGTCCAAAACATTTTCCTCGTCCATCAGGTCCCCTAGAAAAAATGATATTGGTACATTTCTGCGTCAGTTTGTGACTCTAAATTATGTGGGATGTATTAATGCAAAAAAAAAATATAAAGTAATTTTATTCTTAAGATCTAGACCAAGAATATTCCGAAAATCAGAAATTATTAAATATCAATAAACAATTCCAGAGAAATTAGGCCAAGAAGTCGTAAAATTCATCAGTATTTTGGGTTGTTTATTGAAAAAAGTTTAGAAAAAATATTTAAACAACAATTTGCTTTACGTAAAGAACAAACTATTTTTAAACCGAGGAATAAAACGTAATGCTGTAAATATCTTATAAATAGACTAAAAACATCTTTAGCAAATTGTTATTTTGGTTTTGATCCACATCAGTTAATATTTGTATATACCAGGGCCTGTTTATTTTTGGACATAGGGATTTTCCATATGCTACCTAATAAGTTTTCTCTAAAAAGGTTAACATTATAGAACCGGAAATAGTCATGGCCGGACACGCAATCCCTCTGGCTTCATGTATTAATTTGCTGGGCGTCAATCTGGGAGGAAATGTGTCTTGGCATAACCACGTTGTGGCAATCGCCAAGATAGCTTCTCAGAAACTTGGTGTAGGTACTCTTCCGAACCAGAAAATTGTACACACCTCAACAACTTTTGACACTATACAAAGCCCAGATTCGACCATCACTAGAGTACTGTTCTCATGTCTGGAGCTCTGCACCCAAACATACTCTTCGGCTACTGGATTCCATCGAAAGGAGGGCCATTCGTCTGATTGGAGACCACGAGCTGACGAAGAACCTCGACAGCCTAGAACATCGAAGACAGGTTGGGGATTTGACTCTCTTTTACAGATATTTTCTTGGAAAGTGCTCGGCTGACCTTGCCTGCACACGCACCACTCCCAGAGTGCCCTAAAGGATTTTTCCTATAGTGCTGTGTTTGATCATAAAAAAAAGAAGCGATTTTAGCATGACTTTGCTTTTCCTTCAATAATTATTAAGTGACGCTTCTAGCTGAATTATTTTTTCCGTTAATCAGATGTTTTGGTTACTAACCGGTACAACAATTAGGCTAGTCTATCATTTATCGATTCCATTTAATTTTTCACGATGGTATTTGCTTACCTTCGTAGATGATGGGCTGCTTTTCCCTAAAATACGTAAGGGCAGGGAATTTGTGTATGCCATACTGCTTGGCCAATCGTTTGTCGTTTATTTTCACGAAATCCACCCCGAAGGAATCCGTGTCATCGTCGATCTGCTCTAGTTCTTCAAGTACTTTGTCGCACGTCGTACAGCTTCTTGTATCTAAAATAAATCGAAAAAAATGCACAAATTTCATATTGATTTATTTTTATTTCGGATTAAGAGACCACCACCACCTGCTTAAAATGATGCAATTTGGGCTTTTTATGGCAGTCAGAAGATCAACGGTATAATGAATCTTTACTATATTTAGACACATAGTTTTTTTAAATTTAACAGCTTCTTATACCACATACGAGTAATCGAAGTGCATACAAAAGAGGTATGTAATAGTGTTTGAAAATGATGATGATTTTAATAATCGAGTACTGGGATACTCAGCGAATTTAATAATCAAGTGAATCGCTCTAACGAATTAACTTGAAATTTTTATGACTAAGAAGAATGTGTTGATAAAACACCAGGTGTTGTTTTTGTACGTTTTAGAATTTAGTCTAGAGTTTGTATTAAGGACGAACAGTTGATTCTGATTTTTCAAAAAATTACAATCGCCGCTGGCTAGCCAGTCAAAACAAAACCCGATGTCGCGATGAATCCACTAAGCTATTTGGCATACTTTTTTATATGCACCTTCTCGTTTATGTGCCTTTAAGGAAGATGTATGTCGTGTCAGCTTTCTGAGCGTCAAACTCGAACGTCGCCAATCGGCACATTTCGGGTGACGCGCGAAGATCGGGTATCAAGTGAAAGGCAATGATTTTGAGCGGTTTTATTAATAATCGAGCGATATCGTTTATTTCAATAATCGAGTACTCGAGCGGTTTTTCGCTCGAGCGATCACAATACTAGTACGTAGTTCTTTGACATAAGTTTTTATGTTACAAAAACAATGCTACCATTAATAATTTTGTCCACAGCGTACATTCAATATCTAAAATAAGTTAAATTATGTCGATCCTTCTTATTGACCATGAATCATACTGTTTTCCATTGTTTAAGAGTCAACAGTAATAAGTTACAGCTACTAAATGTAACGGGGACCATAAAACTAGCTGGAAAGACTCCAAAAAATCAAATTGTGTGGATGAATTTTGCAAACGGGAAAATTTTCGACCACGTTATATTTCGGAAAAAAATACCGTGGTTGTAGTTTTTATGTGCTATTTAAAGAATAGTTTACTAATAGTTAGAGAGACGGTGACAATAGGGGGTCCGTGCAGTGGAATATAAGTAATTTGGTTTTTCGTGGAGTTTAGGTTTATATCTGATGAAATGCCGTAGAGCGTTGCTGAGAGGCGCTGTACCGCTTTAGATAGGAACTTCTCAATAAATTCAAAATTATATCGAGCCATGTCTGAAAATGAATTTACAGCATCTGCGTGACCCCAAAGTCACGGAAAACACATTTTCTGACAAGTCAACCCTTGCATATACTTTTCCGAGCGTGTCAAAAAAAATTAATGGAAAAATTATAAAGTCTCAAGTGACATGGGTCCAAGTGGGCTTAATCGATTTGTATTCCCATGAAGATGACTCGTAAACAATTTTCTGATAAAAAGAATATTGCGAATCATTTTTCCCGTCATACAACTGCCTTCCGGTATCTCTGCGTAATATTGTCAGAATTCCGCCTAGTTAGGTGCGATTCTTCTGAAATTTTTTTTCCACGATATTTGAGTGTCAAGGAATGTAATGTATGTAGTGTAACATGTCACGATCGTTTTCCGAATTTCCTCCGAGGAGATTTAAAAAAAATCCCAATAATGAAATGGCGAGACCTGGAACGCCCAAATTTTTTTCACATAATCTTTAACATATTATAATGTTCCATTCTAGAAAGTTTCACCTTCAAGTTCGCTTTTTTTTTTGATAAGCTCGGAAAAGTATATGCAAGGGTTGACTTGTCAGAAAATGTGTTTCCCGTGACTTTGGGGGTCACGCAGATGCTGTAAATTCATTTTCAGACATGGCTCGATATAATTTTGAATTTATTGAGAATTTCCTATCTAAAGCGGTACAGCGCCTCTCAGCAACGCTCTACGGCATTTCATCAGATAAAAAAGTTGTAGAGGGGGACCTAAACTCCACAAAAACCCAATTTACTGATTACTGACCCCCTATTGTCACTGCCTCTCTAACTATAAGCAAAATTAACAAAAACAAGTAATAGCAATTATTTTTCCACACACTACTTTCCATATGTGTCGCCATAACAAATCCAGCTGTTGTAAACGCTTAAGAAAATTGTGTCTGATATCGCTCTATGGTCCTCTGTAAGAATCTGGGAACAATCCCGAACAATCTAGTAGAGCGCACAATGCGCGTAAACAGGGTGTATCCTAACCTTTCTGAAAAAATGATAGAGGTGAATCCTCACCTTATTTTAAGACGAAAATGCGGTATAAAAGTTGGTCGCATGTCGCTTCATTTTCGAAATACAGGGTTTGTTCGGGTGTATTTTTCATTTTATTAATTAATACCAAACGATATTCTAATGATATTTGCTAAACATAAAGGATTAGAGCATTTTACTTTGGGCGAATTTTAAATTTTACAATTAATTCATTTGCGGAGATCTTGGTAAAAGAGTACCTTAATTTTTTAGTTATTTTCGTATTTTTAGCGTCAAATTATACGAGTAGGCTTTGCTTCGTTCCATGGCAACCACATTTGTTTTCTCCGTGACATTTATCTCCTGTTTAACATCTTTCAAATAATATATTTTTGAATTTATTTGTACTACATTACATACTTTTCATAATGGCTGAGTTTATCAATCAAGAAATGGCTCAAATTAATTTTATGTACGGTTTGGGGCAAACGTTTATATTCAAAACGTTTTCCTAATGGACTAGTACCATGTTCGGAAACATTTACAAGATTGCACCTCAGGTTAGAGGAAACAGGTAGCTTTGAGGAAGAGGTCTTAAACATGGTGGAACAATCTCCACGCACGAATACGAGGAAAATCGGGAACGAAAATAATGTGAATATTCACCTCCTTCATTTTGTCAGAGAGGTTAGGCAAAACCCTGTATATGTGTGATGTGAGGAAGATAAACTATCCTTTATTGTCTTATATTATCAAAAACTATGCTGAAATTCTTGATAGGGAGATAGATATACCGACGTACGTAATCCAAAATGAATAAAAAAACTAAAAATACAATGGGAAAACATTACAAAATCAAAGAGCGTGTAAATATCTAAATTCTACCGTTGCGCGTGGGGAGAGCCGACACATACATTTTTTGGAATACTCCCAAACTTTCGCAGTTAAAGTAAGAATGGATTCGTAATGGCACACGGCGGAAAGTAATTTGGGAGAAAATTATAACAGATCGTTTCGTTCAATTACAAATTGCAATTTGATGCCGTGTTATCTGAATAATTTGTTTACGTTTCGATTAAGTTTGTGTGTGGAGGTAATTTTGGGCATTACCGAAACGATTAAGAATGTATTTTCAGAAGTTTCCAACAACTAAAAACATATTTTATAGAGAAACTTTGCTTCTGTAATTAGTTCTCTATATAAAACCTCAAAGGTCTTCTACCGCCGTATTACAGTTGGTGATTCTACTCTAGCGAAAGTAGAAGCAGGCATGCACGGTTTTGGATTGTCAGAAATGGGTCTTGCACCATCTTAATTGCCATTGCCGCTGCAATTTTGGGGGCATTTTAGGGATTTCGACACTACCAACTGCTTTTCTGACATGAATTATCACGCCTCAACAAAGACCTGGAAGAAATTTTTAACGCTAAAAAACCCAGGCAGCAGTTTTCTCTAAAAAGGTTAACATTACAGAACCGGATATAGCCATGGACGGACACGCAATCCCACTGGCTTCATCTATTAATTTGCTGGGCAATCTGGGAGGAAATATGTCTTGGCATAACCACGTTGTGGCAATCGCCAAGATAGCATCTCAGAAACTCGGTGTACTCTTCCGAACCAGAAAGTTGTACACACCTCAACAACTTTTGACACTATACGAAGCCCAGATTCGACCATCACTAGAGTACTGCTCTCATGTCTGGAGCTCTGCACCCAAACATACTCTTCGGCTACTGGATTCTATCGAACGGAGGGCCATTCGTCTGATTGGAGACCACGAGCTGACGAAGAACCTCGACAGCCTAGAACATCGAAGACAGGTTGGGGATTTGACTCTCTTTTACAGATATTTTCATGGAAAGTTCATTATTTAAGAATTCTTTCATCTGGAGGACTTCATCCTTATGGAACGACCTTGCCGAGGTCGTTTTTCCCAACGAATATAACCTCCAACGATTCAAAACCAACGTGAATCGCTTTTTGCGCACACGCACCACTTCCAGAGTGCCCTAAAGGATTTTTCCTATAGTGCTTGTGTTTGATCATAAAAAAACAGCGCCGGTGGTGCTGTCGAAATTCATCAATACAATTACAATTAACTTTACCTAACTTCGTAAACACAATTGTGTTAATTCTTTGGTCGTTTCGGTTTTTAATTTGACGCGCAAGATATTTCTATAATTTCCTTTACAAGCGGTCGAAAAAAAAAAGTTGGCGGATATAAAAGGTGACAGAACAATCGGAAACGTCAAATGTTTCACATTTACTTGTTGTTTGCAGTGATCAGTGATCTAAAATCTTCTTTCTTAATACAACATCGATAGTAAACTTTCAAACGTTAACAACTAACTTTTGGGATAGTGGTGTTCTTCTTTTGTTAATTTTAAAAGTACAATCGGGTTTGTTCTGTCATCTCTCATTTCTGCCAAAAGTCAGAACAGCAGTTAAAATCCCTAAAATAACCCCAGATTTGCATCGGAAATGTACCTTTTCGGCCTTTAGAAGCTCTGGATTCTTGCCCAGTCAAGATACGATATTTTGCAACAACAGACAACAATTCATGAAAATAAAATAGAGGAACGAATAATATACGGCCTCGGCTTTTGTTGATATTCAGTAGATTTCATCATGGTTGTTAGTCATCTAGCCATTTTCCGCCTCGTAAAATAATCGGACCGATGCCGCCCTGGCGGTGTCGCACTGTAACCAATTAGTTGCTGGGAGAAAATATATTTAAAACAAATAATTTAAAAGAGGATTTTTTTCGATTGGAATTCGATCGGAGAATAAAATGTGGACTATAAATAATATGCCTTATTATTCTGCATGTAATTTATCTAAACGGCGAAGAAATTATGACATTAATAGCGTGGCGGCGGTGGTTATTTAAAGATTCGCTTATGCTTGCGGCAAAACGGGAACGAGGAGATATCTCCCGGTTTATTTTTAAATTCTCAAAAATTTACAACGCTGCCGCAATTAATTTTGAACGCGGTTGAAAGGAAAACGTTTCCCATTAACAGGTGCCGCGAATTATCGACCCGTTAAAAAATTTATTAATTTGTTGAGATGAATTCATTTGTATGACAAATGACATTCGTATACGCGAGTTTGTTTGTACCCTTGACATCATTATCCTTTACTCCTATTTAGATGGATAATCTATTTACCATAGTGACGTCGTCTGACGTTATGTGACGTCATTATTACGTTAATTAGCAAAGCATTCGGGCAACGTCGTCGCTGATAGCGTATGACGTACGTAATATTGTATACAAACGTATATTTGGCACTGAATTATCTTGTTACACCGGTACTGCGAAAACAATAATTTTGAATAAGATAAACCAAGAAAAAATAGCCGATCCGGCTACATTGCGATTCGCACGCAACTTGTCCATTAAATCTAAACCGGCGGGCGACATTCTCAGTGCTTTGGCAATGAAAATCGCCAGTTTCTGTTGCATCACGCGTCAAGTGAGGGAGGATATACAACACCGTAACCAAATGTGGTTATGCGTAACCTAACCTATATTGATGCCGTTTATGGTATCAAAAGCCTTGGATAGATCCAAAGGCGCTATATAAATGAATGATGGCAGACATGAAAATACGCCCGAGTTAAATATATACTATTTATATACATTAAAACAATATAGCGGGACCAAGCACTTCAAAATGCATCTACCTTAAGCCAAACTCTACAACTCTACAAAGCAATACTATCGGCACCGCGGGGAACCCTCGAAAAATGTCACCCTAGAGCTCAACGTTTGGCGTATATGCACACTGATTCACTATCACTAGAATTAACACCCACATGTTATCACTTGGTTCCTTCGATACAGTCCATATAATCCACGACACTAAGCGATTAACCCTAGAAGATTCGAGGGTCCCGATTTGCGCGAGAAAACGTAGAGGCAGGGCCCTGTGGCAGGTGCATTTGGCAGTGAAGGTTTATGACTTACACCAGAACACCGCAACATATCCTTTTTCCTGGAGGACGCGGTCGAGCTGTTTGGCAGTGACTTCTTCGATGACGGCGGATTCCTGGTGCTGCGGGGGGCTGCGTTTAGCCGCCACCAGCGCCACTAGGAGCAGCCACCTCAGCATGCTGCAGCCGCTCGCTTATACGACGACGTCGTCCGCTGCTGACTGAGCTGGAAAGGACCGCGTCGCGACGCCTGGGTCTCCACTGGGCTATTTGCTCCGTCGGAGATTAAGTGATGTTCAGGACCGTAACGCGGAATATGAAACGGTCAGAGCTAACGAGTTGATGTGATAAGAACGTCGCGGATTCCTGATTTACCACCAGAAATCAATAGGTAATAAGGTAAATGACCCTATATTTGACATGTTAAGACACAAACTAATTTAAAAGCCATGTTAAAATGAAGACCTCAAATTTGACAGGTTAAAAAAGGTTTTGGGCATTAATTTGACGCTAATTTGTACCTAATATTGACCAGCCCGGTGAGACTGCTTATGGGGGGGATCGAAACACGTAAGAAAGCCTTGGAAGTGATGCTAAGCCTACTCTGCTCCATACGCTCACAAGTCACCTACTTTTATCTATCTGTTTCACTCTATCTCTATCTCTCTATCTCTATCATTTAAGCGTCAATATCAGACTTACGTAGAGTTAATATGGAAATCCCAAAAGTGAGTGTTTATGCAGGCGACTTGATCCTAGTCATATTTGTCTCACTTTACTGAATTAGGGAAGGTGGCTGCAGACAGAGACAGGCATAGAATGCGAACAGCACGAATTGTTAAACAAGCTAACTTCCATCGTCTGGCGGTCATGGAAATCAAGCAACATCTGATATGATTTAAAATGGTGGAGAAATAATTATATGTTTTTTGGTGGAGAAGACGCATCTTTAAATTTTAAAATAATTTTTAATATTCTAATCTTTTACGAAAAACGTCGTTTCCTTTTTGGTGCAAGTGAGTAAAATATTCATTTAGTCATCTTTACTGAGAGTAAGCATCAATAATAATTTCTTTTCCTAAATCACATGGGGCCCAAAAATATGTTGTGACTTGAAGCTTGAAATATTTGCTAGGACCTAAAGCCCAGTTGAAGATGGTAAAATATTTTATGTAAATTATGATTTACTTCCTATTTTTTAATAAAACTACTTACAAGCTTATTTCTGAAGTTTAATTTTTCATTTGTAGTTACGTTACTAGTTCAAAAAATGATATAAGAGTGTGTAAGGATTATTTTAAAGTGATATTTACAGCTTAAAACATGTCAGAATCCTAATATTTGATTTTCACTACTTAGTAAATCAAATAAAAGGGGTTTGAATGTTTTTTGTCGGTTAAATGTCACTTTAAAATATTGACAGTAATAAAAATTTGGACAAAAGTGACATTTGAAAAGCACGTGCGTTTGTCAGCTGATTCCAGACGTAATGGATGCCTGGTTTGTTCGTTTGTTCATACTTGCTTCGATGTGTTAACACGGCTGTTTGTCTTCTTCCTGTTTATAAGTATTCGTTGATATTGACAGTGTACCAAAAATTGACGGTTATGTGTACCTATATCTAACATTCTTTTTATATCAACTTTGTAAGTAATTAAGTAAGTACTTATACTTAAATAGGTACGATTAATGAATGTTAGTAAGTACTTACTCATTTTTAGTTTTAGGTGGATTTATTCTGAGGTATTAAAGTAAACAAAAAACATAACAACGAATTTTATTTTAAAAAAATGGACATAAAAGTACGAAAATGAATACAAATAAATGTCTGCAAATAAATTTACTTAGGTCATTACAAAACCCATATATTTTTCGACTTCGGGCACAGAAAAAATGCCTCTATATTTACAGAGGTTGGAGGAATACTTTTTTCCTTGAAGTCTTTTAAAGGGTACCATAATTCGTCCGGGTCACTAGGCAATTTCCAATGGTTTAGGCCACTTCGTACCATAGCGGTAACGAAGAACTTGTTGTAGTTTGAAACTTTTGTGACCTGTCCAGGAAATTTGTCACCCTCATATTCAACTATAACGTAATCATTGACATTAATTTTTATAAGAACTTGTTGATTAGATTCCATTGTTTATTTTGTAATTGTAGAGTTTGCTTCTGCCTTTCTCTGTCTGAAAAAATATTTTTCTTTACATTCTTTACTTTACTACTTCTGCGAAGTTTCTTAATAATAATAATAATAATAATAATAATAATAATCTTTATTTAGCACTTGGCTAGTTATTACTAAAAAATACAAGTTACAAAACAGTGTTTATATGTCAGTTACAAAAATTATAAATCCTACTCTACTCTACATATCCTTCAAATAAAGAAACAATCTTCTTTTAAAAACATTTAACCCATTTGCCTCCTTAATGCCCTCAGGGAGGTCATTAAAAAGACGAACTCCCTCGAAAAATAGCGATTTTTGTAGAGATGTGGTTTTAACTGACTCAATGTTATAATGTTGCCCAGAGCGAATGTCATAACTATGAAAATTTGATCTTTTTTTAAGAAAAGCATTAAAATATATTGGTAGCTGCTCATGTTCAATTTTATATATTAAAACCAAGTTCGCCTTTCTAATGTTCTGTTCCACAGACAGCCAATTCAACCTCTGTAACATAGTTCTTACCGGGATATACCTGTTGCATTTAAGAATAATTCGCATAACCTTATTTTGCTGAACCTGCAGCCTGTGTATATTTTCCTGAGTACAAGATATTAATAAAGAACAACAGTAATTAAAGTGAGGCAAGATGATTGTATTATAAACCAGTGTCTTGGCCCACTGGGACAAACAATCCGAAACGCGACAGAAAAAACCAATTTTTTTCCCTAATTTCTTACAAAGGTAATCAACGTGATTCGTAAAAACAAGCTGAGGATCCAAAAAGACTGATAATATTTCTTTCCTTATTTTCATCCATTTGTTCCTTTTTCTCTTCCCGTTTTTTCTTTCTTTCTTGAATAGCCCTTTCTTTGTCATTTCTTTCATTTTCTTTCTTCAAATAATATTCCTTCCATTTTTCTGACGAGCAGACGCTTGGGATTTTTTCTCGAACCCTAATTGACTTTTTATTAGTATTTTCTTCTGGCCAAAATAAAATAGACTTAAAGGGAGAAGGTATCACGGCATTATTGTTTTTGTTGGTTTTGATATTTTCAGAATTATCTTTATTTGTGTTGTTATTATCTTCGTTTTCATCTTGTATCTCCACTTTGTCTTTTCTCTCTTTTTCATTTTCTCCATTAATATTTTCAGTAGTTGATTCCAGTTCACATCCCTTATTTCCATAAAACACTATTATATTTCCCGAAGTAGTTTCTATTCCATTTTCCGTTAGTTCTTTAACCTGTTGTTCATCTGTATTTTCTATTGCATTTTCGTCGGTAGATTCTATTTTAGTTGTTGTTTGTTCTTCAAGTTCTTGTTTCCTCAATTCCTCTTTATCTGTGTTATCTAACATATTTTCATCGGCAAATTCTATGCTCTTTTCTGTGTGTTCTTCATGTTCATGTTGTCTCAGTTCGTATTTATCTGTATTATCTAACGTATTTTCCTGAGCAGGTTCTATTCTATTTTCTGTTTGTTCTTCAAGTACATGTCTCATTTCATCTGTATCTGTATTATTTAATATATTATCGTCGGGAGCTTCTATTCTATTTTCTCTGTAATCTTCAACCTCCTGTTCTCTCATTTTATCTTTTATCCAGTGTACTAATACATTTTCTTCTGCTTCAGTTAAAGTGGTGCTAACTCCACTTTTGCAATGAAGGGGAAATGTTCCAGATACTTTATAGGAAAGAGTAATTCGTGGTACTTTGAACTCTTTAGCTGCAGATGCACAAGAAACACCATTATTTACAGCCTCTATGGCTCTGCTTAGATCCTCCTGAGAGTATTTTCTATATTTTTTTTCATTCTCAGTCATATCTGAAAAAATATTTAGCCTCATTAGTCTGCAATCATGATTGTTTCCTTTTTTTATTGATGCCTTCCAGAGGAACATATTTTTGACACCCCATGACCCAAAAATTGACATGTATGTCAAATTTAGGGTTTTAAAATTTCCTAGGTCAAACAATTAAAACGAGATGTAAATACAAATTTTACATGGGATGGCAAAGGAAAATAAAGCAATTTAGATGGTCGTCCCTATATTTGACACCCTGTGTCGAATTTAGGGCACTCTAGTTTAAGTATGTCCCAAATTTTGACACCCCAAAACAGTAAGACTAGGGCAATAAAATGATTGTATTTTTCATAAAATATTAATTTTAAGTCTTCTTGAATGATAAAACATGCATTAGAAGATTTATAATACCGAAAGGAACCATATGGGTTATATTTTAAAAGTAGTCTGTTTTGTACTTACCTTAAACGTATTTACAAAGCCGCGACACAACAACAGGTGATCCCCAGGTCAGACGTATTACAAATGAGTTTTTGAGAGATGTCCTTGCAACTAGGCGGGAAATCACCACCAGTTGGTATAAAATATAGATAATAGATGGCGTTCTTACCGAGAATTTGGCAAATAGTTAAATTATTTGCTTATTTTTTTACTTTAACGGTAAAACCAGTCAAATATATGGACACTGTCAAAATTAGGGTCATTTACCTTAATAAAATATAGAGGTAACAAACTTTTATTAAGCTTAATTACTAAATTACAAATATTTTCTATAAAACATTAAGATAGGCACCTTCTTGGATAATCCAATATCTAATTAACAGTCTTTTGTTGGATATGAAGTAAGTTTGTCTTATAATACGATATTAGGTTAATAGGTTTGTTCCTTAATGACTTGCTAATATTTCAGGGTGTGATTCCTTGGGTGATTTTATAAAGAAAAGTTCATATGAACATATGTCCGCAACGGCTTACATTCTTTGCCACAGGGTGTTGAATTTTATATTTTTTAAATGGTTATTTTTTAATATCTCCGAACGTACTGTAGATATTATTTTCAATTTTGGTATGTGTTAATAGGATATAGAGCCGCAAATTTTAGTTAGAGAAGTTATTCAATTGTTCCACCAGTGGCGTCGCTACAAACATGTCCTCTGATATTTTTTACAAAAAAGATGGTACGCCACTGACATTTTTTCGTGTGGATATTTTTTCTGATTAGCCTGGTCAATTCTACATGAAAACGGTCTCTTGAGTTTTTCTCGCCAGACGCACCACTAAATTCATATTGAAACTCATTATTATTAACATTGATAAATATAAAATAATTAATGATGAAATTTTGTTTTATAAAAATTGTTGGAAATGGTCACCTTCACTTAAAAGGCATGCTTCCGCCCGTCTTCGCATCGAATTGCCCACAATTTTTATAAAACAAAATTTATCATTAATTATTTTATCAATGTTAATAATAATGAGTTTCAATATGAATGTAGTGGTTTTAATCAAGAACGGTGCGTCTGACGAGCAAAACTCAAGATACTGCTTTCATGTAGAACTGACCAGGCTAATCAGAAAAAATACACACATGGAAATATGTGAGCGGCGTACCATCTATTTTGTAAAAAATATCAGAGGACATGTTTGCAGGGACGCCACTGGTGGAACAATCGAATAACTTTTCTAACTAAAATTAGTGGTTCTATATCCTATTAACACATACCAAAATTGAGAATAATATCGAAAGTACTTTCGGAGATATTAAAAAATAACCATTTAAAAAATAAAAATGGAATCACACCCTGAAATATTAGCACGTCATTAAGGAACACCCTGTATAATGTCTTTTCCTTTAATGGCTTATGAGTTAACAATTGCTTGATGCAAAATTTCACACTTCATTTTAACACGTTCGGGTTTGACGAAAATATGGTAACGTCATACCAAATACTACTGATTCTATATAAATATGTTAAAATCAAAATAGCAATTAAAAAAACAAACCGAGACTAGAAAAAAATTACGTAAAACTTTCCTTGTCTCTTGTGACAGTTGACAGAAGGTCCAATAATGTACCTGCACCTAACCTAACTTTCCCCGAACGTATTTTACGATAAGTACGGTTAAAAATTAATCAACAACAAATAATGGCATTATTAAAGGTTAAAAAATTATTTCAAATTTCGTAATTATCATTCAATGACTAATTCTTTATGTTCGGGATCGTCTAAATAATTGTACTTTTGCGTTTCGAACATTTCTTGAAGATGTTTGACAAATTTGGAATGGTATTCTTCGACTTGCTCGCGGGTGGGATCATCTATCTGGGGGATATCCATTGGCTTGCCAACTGAAAAGAAGAATGTTTTAAAATAAAATATCGCTGGAGGTACTTTACTCGTATAACTGTTATTTTAAACCCCCTATAAATCTATATACAGGGTGATTCACGACGAGCTTGTATTCGAATTTTATGGAGAACTACTGAATATATGTTTCTGAAACTTTGGGGATTTAGGTTTATCGATATGCTCTCTTTAACTAAAATATTCACATGTTTTTGTCATTTCCGGTTATACCGGAAGTAGCTGCCAACTTTCGTTTTTTAAACACAACATGGTAATTTTTATTATATTTTGCGATTAAGCGTTAAATACTATGCACATTTTATAGAACATGTTTTTGTCAGGCTCTGTTAGTTTTTGAGATATCTGGACTTTTTGTAATTATTTGGCAAATGCATGACGATGAAATAATCCATATAATTTTTTTACCTTAGCTCTTGGACTAAAAAATTTTTCTCACCGAATAGCTAGAAGATCATCAAATCTCAAAAATATTTCAAATTCGGCAGAAAATGTACAGGGGGTCACAATTCAACCTTCATTTTAAGAATTCAACCATTAAGAACTTTCTTATTTTAAATGGAACAACCTGTATATTTTTGTTTATTGTATATAATTTGCCATCAAATTACATAAAAATATACAGGGTGTTCCATTTAAAATAAGAAAGTTTTTAATGGTTGAATTATTTCACAATGAAGCTTGAATTGTGACCACCCTGTACATTTTTTGCCGAATTTAAAAGATTTTTGAGACTTGATAACCTTCTAGCTATTCGATGAGAAAAAAAATTTAGTCCAAGAGCTAAGGTAAAAAAATTATATGGATTATTTCATCGTCATGCATTTGCCAAATAATTACAAAAAGTCCAGATATCTCAAAAACTAACAGAGTCTGACAAAAACATGCTCTATAAAATGTGCTCAGTATTTAACGCTTAATCGAAAAATGTGATAAAAATTACCATGTTGTGTTTAAAAAACGAAAGTTGGCAGCTACTTCCCGTATAACTGGAAACGACAAAAACATGCGAATATTTTAGTTAAAGAGAGCATATCGATAAACCTAAATCCCCAAAGTTTCCGAAACATATAGTCAGTAGTTCTCCATAAAGTTCTAATGCAAGCTCGTCGCGAATCACCCTGTATATAAGCGGGACACTCTGTATATAATATTTTGGAAGATATCTTACCGACAACGGTAATAGGCATCCTTCTAGGTACTAAACCGAAAGAATATTGAAAAAATCCTCTACCAACCGGGACCACCGGGGCGATACCAACCCATTTCCTGATAAACTCTTGTATCGTTCTCAAAGTGTTGTTTTCGATCTGGTCGAAAGTATCCGTTTCCCCAAACGATAGCACCGGTACCAATGGGGTTCCGTTTTTTAGGGCCAGTTTAACGAAACCTTTCCTCTGGAAATTAAATGGTTGATTAATAAATTTCATATGACTTTTTTTTAACTTCACAATAGTTTCGTTGGCAGAGCGACATTGTCGGTTGCTGTTTTTTTCTCTGTGATCGGCTACATATGCCAAATCTTCAACTGTCAAATCTGACAGTGTTGTTCAGCGATCGCCAGATTGTAAATATTTCTGTATGATCTGCTAACGAATCTATTCTTTTAGGGATGGCTACCTTTTTGAGAATAATCTTATACTGCCCGGGCTTACAATAGTAGCTTTCTTGAGCTCCTCCGGGCATCAGGACGCACACGTGACCTCCCCCAGGATACTTTAATACATAGTCTATCGATTTGGCGTCCGCCGAGATCCCTCCGAGGGCGAGAGCCAGCTCTCTGAATAGGGGCATGGTATAATGCTGGGTTAACGTTACTATGTGAATCTTGTGGTAGGGGAAGTAGGTATTAAATTCGCCATAGTCGTTCCCTGTAAATACAAATGTTTATTATTTATTTTTCCTGGGCGTTAACAGGACCATTCCTGGCTTAACGTGGGAACCACGGTAATCGTTTGCCGACTGTGGGGATAACCATTTAATTCATTAATGGCTTACCGAAAGTACTGAACACTCCTAGCGATAACATTCCATGAGGGAAACAACACAATAAGTAATTTTTCTTGGGGTCTAAATCTACCCATGGTAACCGTTCCAAGGTGACTGGAAAATATGCCTTCATGTATTTCCACCATCTGGAAAGAAAAAAAAAGAAAAAAAAAAGAAAAAGTAGGACCTGTGGGCAGGACTTTCTAAATATACAGGGTGGTCATTTTATAAAGAAAAGTTCATACGAACATATGTCCGCAACAGCTTAAATTTTTTGCTACAGGGTGATGAATTTTTATTTATAAATGGTTATTTTTTAATATCTCCGAAAGTACTTTCAATTTTGGTATGTGTTAATAAGATATAGAACCACAAATTTTAGTTAGAAAAGTTATTCAATTGTTCCACCAGTAGCGTCCCTGCAAACATGTCCTCTGATATTTTTTACAAAAAAGATGGTACACCACCAACATTTTTCCATGTGGATAGTCTATTCTAATCTTCGATTAGCCTGGTCAATTCTACATGAAAACGGTCTCTTGAGTTTTTCTCGTCAGACGCATCGTTCTTGATTAAAACAATTAATTTCATATTGAAACTCATTATTATTAACATTGATAAAATAATTAATGATAAATTTATAAAAATTGTTGGAAATGGCAACGTTCACTTAAAAGGTATGCTTCCGCCCGTCTTCGCATGGAATTGCCCACTCGAACAATTTTTATAAAACATAATTTATCATTAATTATCGTATCAATGTTAATAATAATGAGTTTTAATATGAATTTAGTGGTTTTAATCAAGAACGGTGCGTCTGACGAGAAAAACTCAAGAGACCGTTTTCATGTAGAATTGACCAGGCTAATCAGAAAAACTATCCACATGGACAAATGTCAGTGGCGTACCATCTTTTTTGTAAAAAATATCAGAGGACATGTTTGCAGGGACGCCACTGGTAGAACAATTGAAAAACCTTCCTAATTAAAATTTGTGGTTCTATATCCTATTACCACATACCAAAATTGAAGTTAATATCTAAAGTACTTTCGGAGATATTAAAAAATAACCATTTAAAAAATAAAAATTCAACAGACTGTAGCAAAAAATTTAAGCCGGTGCGGACATATGTTCATATGAACTTTTCTTTATAAAATGACCTAAGGAATCACATCCTGCAATATTAGCACGTCATTAAGGAACACCCTGTATACATATAAGTAATGTATGGTCTTACCTCCAACTTCTCACCCAATTCGATGGTCTACCTCCTCGTTCACCTGTTTTTATGTCCCATAACACGAACCAAAACAAATAGATCGTGGTCACCAGCCACAATCTAGTAAACAATACAAGATATATCGATAGGAACAGGCATATAACGCCGCCAAAAATCAGCCACACAAAACCGCAGCCAGCTGCTAAAGTTTGCAGTCTCCTATTTAGGGGTACCTTGAGCGGAGCGAATTTGATTCCTCCTAGTTCCATAATATTTGATTATTTTATCTGAAAAATAAAAACTAACTTTGATCTGAGCTACTTCCCTAAGATATACAGGGTGTCCGCTAATTAATGGTACATGGAAAAACCACAGACTCCTTACGTAAAAGTATTAGGATTTAATTATACTTACCTATAGCCGAAAGTTTATATTAACTGTGATACAGGGTGTTAAAGTTAAAACTTCATTTTTGTTTTTCTCTAATAACTTTGCAGGAAACCAATGTTTTTTACAAAATTTGGCAATTGTGTTTTTGTTAGGACGAGAAATTGATTTCTTTGTGAAATTTTAATGTACTGCATTTTTCGCACATTTATTAGGTCATAAATTTTTCGTGCCTCAGTGTATTTAAGTTTTTAATAAAAATAATACTTTTCTTTTATTACGTAAAAAAGGGATATTAAGTTCAGGTCGCCCAGAGTTACCGTTTCGGAGATATTTGCATTTAAATTGTTCAGTGCGTTAGCTCAGGCAAGCAAATAATATTTTGTTACTTCTTCTTACCAATTAACTTTTACATGATAATTAATGTTCTAGTAATGGTAATTGGGAATAATAAATACAACAATTGGATTGTTCCTTAACTTACTTTAATTAAAATAGCTTAAACCCTAGAAAATATCGTGTCGAAAGAAACTAACAGCAATGAAACCACAAACTTACGATAAACTCAAAAATGAAACATTTTCTGACAAAACTGTCTTACAATAATCAACAAACAAATAACAGCATCGAGGTTCCATAGCAACTGCATCTCTAAATTTCATTGGTTTCCTAATAGGTTACTTTAAGAAAAAAATTTTGATTGCAAATTAATAATACTTGGGCAGGGTGCTGCACTAAACAATTTAAATGCAAATATCTCCGAAACGGTAACTCTTGGCGACCTGAACTTAGTGTACCTTTTTTACGTAATAAATATGAGAAAAGTATTAGTTTCATTAAAAACTTAAATACACTGAGGCACAAAAAAGTTATGACCTAATAAATGTGCAAATAATCCACAGACAGCGACATTGTACATTAAACTTTCATAAAAAAATCAATTTCTTGTCCTAAAAAAAACATAATTGCAAAATTTTGTAAAAAAGCGTTAGTTTCTCGCAAAGTTATTAGAGAAAAACAAGAATGAAGTTTTAACTTTAACACCCTGTATTTCAGTTAATATCAACTTTCGGATATAATTAAATCCTAATATTTTTACGTAAGGAGTCTGTTGTTTTTTCATGTACCATTAAATAGCGGACACCCTGTATTTTTTATTGGAAAAGAAGGGTAGGTACACTACGCCCCTGATATGTCTAATTATACAGGGTAGTGCATAGAATCTAGATTCACGTGTAAAATTTTAATTTGACATATCTTGCATAAAAATTTAATTTAATTTTCAAAAACAGGTCATAATATTTCTAAATAAATAGATACGTTGGTATGATAAGATCCTAGGTACAGCTATTTACTTATAAGGTCCATAGGTAGGTACTCGATCGCTATCTTATCTAACGATAACAATTTTTAATAACTTTTATTTATCCTTTTAAAAAAAAGTGGAGAGACCATCCGTGAACTTTGTACTGCTGGAATTTGTCTTTTGAACCTTATACCTCGTATTTGTCGTATACGTAACCAACCAGGGACACCCTGTATACGTGCGTACTCTCTTTTTATCTTTTGGCAGTTAATTTTAAGAATAAAGCCGAAAGATAATTATGTTTACTAATTAAAAATAAAATATTAACATTGACCTGTACTAAATAATTTTTTAAATTAGTCCATTTGAATGATAAATTATTTGTTTGTCATTTAGATAATACTTATATCACTGTTGATAATTAGTTACCTTAGGCATCAACACTGTTGATGCCTAAGGTAATTAATTTTTATATAATTCATCGTTGGTTTCCATATTATATTTTATTACAAGAAAAGTGGTACGCGACCGACATTTTTTTATGTGGATATTTTTTCTCATTGGCCTGGTCAATTCCACACGCTCTCTCGAGTTTTTTGGTCAGACGCAGCCGTTTTTGACTGAACAATTAAATTCACATCTTGATTATGTGTTATGAACGTTTCTTCGTAAAAGGACCGGAGGAATCACAGTCTGAACTATGGGCACATTATTTCGAGGTGTCCTCAGATACCCGACCCAGCACAACGACTTTTCTGGACGCGGGACTTTATGTTGATTACCGTGGTAAATTTTATTTTTATTAGAATTGGCCGAACAATGATTAATATTAATTAATTTTAATAATAGAATACGGAATATTTATAAAGAGGTCATTATATTGTTAAATGATTTTACAAATAGGAGACAAAATATTAAATTATTATAATTTATTGACGACAGTAACAATAGGGAATAAAAATATATTCAACTGTTGATTCATACTATTTATTTACCTAGTACTATTTCAATTCAATTTTTTTATAAATTTCACATTCAACCACAATAACAATATCTAAAACTGTAAGCAAGATTTACAGGAAAGGTTTCCAGGACTTTGGACAGGTCGCGGAGGTCATATTAGTTGACCTCCGCGATCTCCAGACCTCACGCGACTGGACTTTTATTTATGGGGATGGTTCAAAAATGAAGTTTACTGACGATCGACACTCTGTTTGGAAAAACTTATTGGGTGGTTTCAATCGCACGAAATCGTACATACAAATAAATTAGTTAAACATGTATATATTATGTAAATGTACTTTGTTCATCTATCATTATCACTAATTACTATGTGGTTAGGGAACTGTATAAAGTGAAAATCATAAATACAACTTTTTAGCTAAATATGTAGGTACACCTGTTCCGAAATCGTTAATTTAATTCACAAATGTTATTTCAGAAAACAAATCTCTGCATGTTGTGAGGTTATTAACACCCTGTAGTAATTCTGTTTAGTGGTGCGTCCAAGGGTTGTCGTATCTTCTATTTTGTGTATTCAACGTATTTATTATACCCACATAAGACATAGGTAGGCAACAATGTAAATAAACAACACAATAATAAAATTTTATTTATATATTTACCTGTTTGTTTTAAGATTTAATGTATTCTTAACCGGTTTAAATAGACGTTTTTTTCACAGGCACATTTTTAAAACTAGAAACTTGTAATCACTATACACATTTTTGCACAAGGAAGCCCGAAATTGGTACTTAACTTAAGTAGGTATATTAGAAACTTTACCAATAAATTACTTTTTACGGGTGCTGGTCTCGCATAGATCCGACAATAAAGAATGCAAAATAATAAACAGTTATTTAAAGGTCAATCGCATACAATCTTTAATTTTGGAGACCGAGCGGATACTGAACGAACACAAAATACACCGGAATATAATGTGGAAACCGGTGAATTAACTTGCCGTCGACCTTTTCTAATCAGACATGTGCTCGAATTCACAAGAGCGACGGCGTTTGTTCGAGATACGAGGCCTGGATAGAAAGTTCGACGTTCTGCTGAGAAAATCTCTAGCCAAAAAATCTTTACTAGGGTTATTTTAGCTGGGACAGTCTAGTTACTACCTGCAACAGCAAAAACCATTTTCCTGGCTGGACATTCTTGTTAGAAGAAACTTTGCTGTTTTAGACATACAGTGAAACCTCTCTTAGGCGGACACCTACGGGGCCGTCTAAATGTGTTCGGCCATGGGAAATATTTTATTATGTAATATGTAAATGCAAAATTATTACTATGTATATGTACAGTGAGGACGTAAAGTAAGGAATAAATTCATTATCTCGCAAACTACAATTTTTTAAAAAAATCGCTCGGACCCTTCGATTTTGTTTTTCGAACGCGCATATTCTGACATAAAATGTAGATATACAGGGTGTTGCAAATAAGAGTGACACAAAATTTTTTTTCTTAAATAGAACCCACTGTATATTATTGCATGTACGGATTCTTTGGAAAATCCTAAACATTTTTCATGTAGCATAATGTGCTATACCTTAGCCCAAGCGTTTTGGAGTTATTCTCATTCAAAATTTGAAAATCAGATATTTCGCAATCAATCAAGACTTGCATTGATTCATGCACGCTGAGGAAAACCTGTAGTCAGCATGCGTGAAGCGCAAGAAAAGTCAAGTAGGCTTTGGAGTTATGATGCAAGAACCAAAAGAATTAATGTCAATAGTTACTGTTATTGTCAGTTTTATGTGTATTTTCCTAACGTTTTACTAGTTTTCAAAAGACTCATTTCGTTTTTTCATAACTAAATTAAATTAAAATGCGGCTCACTGAGAAACAGCGCATAGAGGTTTTGATGATGATGGGCTACGGTGATAGGGTTAGAACACAGCAAGAAACTTGTGAGTTATTTAATCAAAAATACCCCAATCGTCCGCCAATATCACAATCAACAGTAAGCAAAATTGAGTACAAGTTTAGGCAATTCGGTCATGTAAGAGATGTCCCTAGATTTGGTCGTCCTCAAGTTGATGAAAATCAACAATTAGAAGTCTTACTGGCAGTCAAGATAACCAGCATGTGGTGTCTAGGCAGGTAGCAAGTGACGTGGATATTGGAAAAACAACAGTTCTTAAAATACTGCATACAAATAAATATCATCCTTATAAAATGCAAGTTCTCCAAGAACGTTTGGTTTTTTTCCGATGAGTCCACATTTTGCTTGAATGGTGACGTAAATACCCAAAATTATCGATATTGGTCCGATGTAAATCCACACTGGACGAGGGAAGGACACACACAATTTAATCAAAAGATCAATGTGTGGGCTAGCGTTGTCGATGACATTGTTATAGGGCATTTCTTTTTTGACCGGATATTTAACAGGCGAGAGATACTTGAGTTTTTTAGAACAAGAACTTGTTCCAGCCCTGGCCACCCTTTTTCCTGAGTTAGAACGTCCCGATTTGCCACATCATAATATCTGGTTGCAACAAGATGGTGCTCCCCCACATTTCGCTGTGGTAGTTCGTACATATTTGGACGATACTTTTCCAAACAGGTGGATTGGAAGAGGTGGTTTTATTGAGTGGCCGCCAAGGTCACCCGTTTTAACACCACTCGACTTTTTTTATGGGGATACCTTAAGGGAAAAATATTCAAAAGCCAGCCTGCAAATTTAGATGATTTAAAAGATCGCATCCAGCAAGAAATTCGGCAAATTACACCCCAAATGGTTCGAAATGTTCAGCGAGAATTTGTAGATCGGTTAGGCTATTGTCAGTTGATCAACGGAAGACACTTCGAACATTTACTTTAGAAAAATTATTTTTAAGTTCACCTAACTGTTTTTTCGATAAATAAGACATTTTTAAAATAATTTTATTCTTTGTTTTCTCCATGACTTTTTCCACTTTTCAAATTTTGAATGAGAATAACTTCAAAACGCTTGGGCTAAGGTATAGCACATGCTACATGAAAAATGTTTAGGATTTTCCGAAGAATCCGTACATGCAATAATATACAGTGGGTTCTATTTAAGAAAAAATTTTGTGTCACCCTTATTTGCAACATCCTGTATATCTACATTTTATGTCAGAATATGCGCGTTCGAAAAACAAAATGGAAGGGTCCGAGCGATTTTTTTAAAAAATTGTAGTTTGCGAGATAATGAATTTATTCCTTACTTTACGTCCTCACTGTATGTACAAATAAACATAGCATAACAAAAATACACCAGTTTTAGTTAGGATGTAGTACTAAAAAAATCTAATAACGTAGTTTGCCGTGTTTGCGTTTTATACTTGCAATCTAGAAAATGTAATTCCAAGTCTGATGATAACACTTCCATTGCTGTAGAGTCACCTCTACTCTTTGCATACTCTTATAATTCCTTTACCATACTAATGGCTTGTTGATAATTGGTGACATTTGTTTGATTAATGCATTCAACTTCTTCATCAGAGTCGTCAGATAGTTATGTGGTTTCAGTTTGGACTACATAATCGGTAGGAATTGGGTTTGTTCGGGTTTGTTCGATCATCATGTCACTGTTCATGAACTCGCCCAAATCATTGTTATCAAATTACAAACTTCCACAACATCAATATTCTCTTTCAGACTCAAATCGTGACATTCTTGTGCCATTGTTTACGATTTTAACTCACAAATAAACTGCTGTCGGGGAATCACACATACTTTCATTCGGCGAAGTCTTTTCGCGCTGCTACGCATACATACATTATTGCCGGTCTGTCTTCAGAGAGATTTTGCACCGTACTTATTCGTCTCCCAAATACTTTAAAAAATTTTGTCCGTTTAAAGGAGGGTTTTCGCACTCTTTGTATGAAAACAGCCTGTCCGCGTCCGCCCAAGAGAGGTTGATTTTCATGGAATTTCATATACCTAGTTCCGGACTATGAAAAAATGTCCGCTTAATAGATATGTCAGCTTATTAGTAAAGGTGTCCGTTATGAGATGTTTCACTGTATTTATGTTGACGGTCACATAAATCTTTAAAAACATTATTTTGTGTCATAATCTTTATATATGCTGGGCCAGAAATGTACTTTACTCTAATTAAAATTACTTTGCAAGGCCTGGACATTTTCTTTTGCTGGACAGCAAATATCTTGATCGGAAAACGACCTTCGCATGGCTTGTTCGGTTATTACTCTCGGCCACTTTCCGAGACAACAAATATTAGTTTCAGCAAATTTTAGTTATCTCTCATCAGTCATCAGTAATCACAACAGACCGTATCGGTGTCGGACCAAAGCAGACGCGGACTTCAATTTCATAGCTGCAGTTTGCTAAAGGACTTCGATTGCTTTTCTCTTCAGTTTGGCCCATCAAAAACAAACCCGTTTGACCGGTTGATGTATCGTTTCAATTGAGCGTGCTGTGTTGTGAGCTGTTTTAAGAACTCTATATTTGAATCGATAATCCACCCCGTTTAGCCGCAAAAATAGAACTAAAGGTTCTGTTAGCAGTAAAATCGAAGCAAAAAGCGAACAAACCTTTATTATAACATTAAGAATCACGTTTCCAAGTACCTATCCTGATGCATAATCCGCACACCCTGTATAATTCTCTTCAGTCTATGTAGTAGCGCAAAAACCAATGTTGTTAAAGGCCGTATTAGACTAGGCAATTTTTTCTCTTGCGCCGGCAATTATAATGGCACGTATTCATGCGCAGTAAACCGTTTTCGATCAGCTGGAGCCTTGTCAACGGTCAGAACAGCAGTGGGTACTGTCGAAATCCCTAAAATATCCCCAGAATTAGAGATGTGCAAACCTGTTCGTTTTTATTACCAGTTAAAGCAGCTACTGCTATTTACAAATAAGAAGTGCAAAAATATGCTGAATTAGCAGTCCATAAGTTTAATAAAGAATGTAAACTGCTAATTTAAGTACCAGTGGGTTTAAATGGCCATTACCTGTTCATACCTGGTTCGGCCAAATAATAAACAGTTAAAAATAACAGAATAATCCATGTCTACCCAATTGCGCCGGCAAGGGAAATTAAAATGGCGCCTGCCCCATTTCTGGTAATGAGAGACAGCTGATCGGGAACAGTGTACTGCGCATGAATCCGTGTCATTTTAATTGTCAGAAGAGTAGAATTTCTGACTGTAGTACGGAGAACGGTGTACTGCGCCTGAATCCTTGAATTATAATTGCCATTGCTGGCGCCATAAAAATTCCCAAGTGTAATACGGCCTTTATGTTTTATCAAAATTGTTGAGTTGAACGGAAGCTAAATTAACACTCGATAATAAAATACCATATATTGAAATAACCGTTTATTGGTAGTTTTTTTCTTTTAAATTCAGTCACAAAATTGGTTTACCTATATATTCTATATACACTTTTTTGTAATATAATAACCAAAAACTCTTATTCACTTACATCCTAAAAATCTAAAACTTAACCGAAAACGCTATCTTTATCACAAAAATTGTCTTTGAAAAGATAGGGCATCTTATTTATTTAGTAGGTAGGTTCAATTTCAAACGGTCGCTCGGCTAGGCTATTTGATACGAATTGATGTAAAAAAAATCATTTAAATTATCTTCGAAAGCAGATTATTACTTTGTTCCGTTGTTCTTTAGTCTTTCAAATTCAATGATATAAAGACTAACTTGGAAGCAATAACCTAGCCAATGTCCATTTACAAATACAGAGTGCCGGATTTAAAACGGGGCACCTTGGGCGCTACCCCGGGGCCCCACGTCGCTAGGGGCCCCCACATAAAAGACAAAAAAAAATAAGAAAACGATACAATATTCTTACACGGCAGTTTTCATTACTTTTACTAACTTATACGTATCCCACAATAGGAAATCGGACATTTTTTATTGAAAACCGTACGAGAATCGCCCTCAAACAATCTGTTTATTTAACGATTTCGTTTTTGGTTCTGAAAGACATACAGGGTGTTCCTTAATGATGACGTGCTAATATTTCAGGGTGTGATTTCTAAGATCATTTTATAAAGAAAAGTTCATATGAACATATGGTTATGAATGGTTATTTTTTAATATCTCCGAAAGTACTTTCGATATTATTCTCAATTTTGGTATGTGTTAATAGGATATAGAACCACAAATTTTCGTTAGAAAAGTTATTCAATTGTTACACCAGTGGCGTCCCTGCAAACATGTCCTCTGATATTTTTCACAAAAAATATGGTACGCCACTGACATTCTTCCATGTGGATATTTTTTCTGATTAGCCTGGCCAATTCTACATGAAAACGGTCTCTTGAGTTTTTCTCGTCAGACGCACCCCGTTCTTGATTAAAACCACTAGATTCATATTGAAACTCATTATTATTAACATTGATAAAATAATTGACGATAAATTTTGTTTTATAAAAATTGTTGGAACCACCACCTTCACTTAACAGGCATGCTTCCGCCCGTCTTCGCATCGAATCGCCCACTCCAACATTTTTTATAAAACAAAATTTATCATTAATTATTTTATCAATGTTAATAATAATAATGAGTTTCAATATGAATTTAGTGGTTTTAATCAAGAACGGTGCGACTGACGAGAAAAACTCAAGATACTGTTTTCATGTAGAATTGACCAAGCCAATCAGAAAAACTTCACACATGGAAAAATGTCAGCGGCGTACCATCTTTTTTGTAAAAAATATCAGAGGACATGTTTGCAGGGACGCCACTGGTGGAACAATTGAATAACATTTCTAACTAAAATTAGTGGTTCTATATCCTATTAATAAATACCAAAATTGAAAATAATATCTAAAGTACTTTCGGAGATATTAAAAAATAACAATTCAACACCCTGTAGCAAACAATTTAAGCCGTTGCGGACATATGTTCATATGAACTTTTCTTTATAAAATGACCTCAGGAATCACACCCTGAAATATTAGCACGTCATTAAGGAACACCTTGTATACAGAGCAAGAGAAAAGAAACTATATACGGAACGATTTCGGAAAATTCATGTAACTTGAAATAAATTCGATAAATCCAGTAAAAGTTGCCTTTTAAAAGAAAATTATCGATATAACGACATCTCTAATTTGGGGACGCACATTTGAGGATCAATAATTTTTTTTTTACACCTTAAAACGTTAATACCTGTGTCCGAGCATTTTTCCAAAAAACGGATCAACAGAATTTATTACGGCCCCTGTATATAAGACTTAAGAATAAAAACGCATATTCTCTTTGTACTTAAAAACGAATTAAAAAAAAACGAAACGACTAAACTAAGAACGAATAACTTTTGTAAACGCGAATATTCGTACGATGTAATGTCGGTGGTTTACGTAATTTAAAATAAATTACATATTTCAAAAATTTAATATCATTGAAAGCGGGCAACGACATATCTTAATTTATGAGCGATAGGCTTATAGTTAACCTTAGGTTTGCAGGTTATGAGCAAACCAATCCTCCCTTAATTCTACTATACAGTGCTCAAGGCGAATCATCTAATAACACCACCGCCGTTGGTCATCGTTAGTTCAGCCAAAACTTTGTCCGTCCCGTCCGAACTTGAGCAAGTTTTAATATAGAACGAAACGTCGGGAAATATAAATCGAGGTATTTCGTTGCCCGCCCTCATTCCTAATTGTAATAAGCTCTATGCGGGTTTTAAAACTTGCCAAATTACCCTTTTTCCCGAGTTTCTGATTAAACCAAAAATACCTAAATTTTAGTTTTCAAAAAAATACTCAAGGTCCGCTTGATTTCTTAACGTCCTGTGGAAAAATTGAGCGGATTTAGCTTCAGTATGTTTTGTTTTGTTTTGAAGTGTGGCCTTTTCTTAACACGATGTTTTTTGGTTCACGTCATTATCTGCTTTTTAAAAGAAGATACAAATTTTTAAAGCAAGTGTTGCAGTTTTTCCCTTATCTTGACAATTCAGAACATTATCGAATAGCATAAACAAATATCCAAAAATTAATAGCCCGCATAGCATTGAAAGCATGCCACGCCAGACGCTGTAGCAATACCACATATACAGGGTGTCCTGCAACATGTGGGAAATCTCCCGGATATGAAGAAAACACGTGAAAAGAATACTATAGGTTCATATAAACTTCTTTCGTATCGGCCTCCTCTTCGGAGATATGGGCTCCCAAAGAGCACCAATGGAATCAAGTTTTTTACACATAATTATTGAACCACCTGGTATATTTCAATTATTTTTTAATATGATGTATACCAGGTAAGACCCGTCAAATTACTACCCAAGAAACTGTTGTGAATTACTCACAGCTGCAGGGACGGACTAGCTGTAACACTCATGGGCCCATTTTTTGTACGACAATGTTTTTTACATACCTTTAACTATTGGCTAAAAATTAAGTACTCTTCATTCATGTCGCTAATCCTAGCCGTTTTCGAGAAAACGTCACTTTTTTTTAGACTGAGTCCCCTAACTGCTCATGGGCTAAATATGAAAAAGCGGAATCTTGAAGGTTGAACATTGGATCGGAACAAAGATGTATCTTTTATTGAAATACCCGAAGCACATGATGTATATGAAATGCCGTTTTTTCGAAAACGGTTAGGATTAGCGACATGAATGAAGAGTACTTAATTTTTAGCCAATAGTGAAAGGTATGTAAAAAACATTGTCCAAAGTTCTCATCATACAGGGCGTATAAAAAATGGGCCCATGAGTGTTACAGCTAGTCCGTCCCTGCAGCTGTGAGTAATTAACAACAGTTTCTTGGGTAGTAATTTGACGGGTCTTACCTGGTATACATCATATTAAAAAATAATTGAAATATACCAGGTGGTTCAATAATTATGTGTAAAAAACTTGATTCCATTGGTGCTCTTTGGGAGCCCATATCTCCGAAGAGGAGGCCGATACGAAAGAAGTGTATATGAACCTATAGTATTCTTTTCACGTGTTTTCTTCATATCCGGGAGATTTCCCACATGTTGCAGGACACCCTGTATATAGTATAACCATTATATCGCCAATACGAACTTTCCAAATTACAAAAAGTGTCCCCGCTATGGGATATGGCTTGGCACCATTGAGTTTGCGCAGTAGGGTGGAAATTTTATCGATCGCGTCAGAGCCGGCCCGACATTATTTGTTTGTTGTTATTCGTCGCCATCTTTGGTTCTGGATGCTTTTTCAAATTACAGAATAAAAAGTGGTTCATCCACATTGTTGTCGGTATATTAGTGCTTATAAACTTTCATTATCTAACAACAGTTTTTGTCAAGGAGTTTTTACTTTGTGGTGATTCGATTCGCTGTTTGGTAGGTTAGTGGCTCGTTTTGTTTAAGATGAAAGGACACAAGTGTATGGTGCTTTTTTGCAAAAGTCGTGGATCAATACCAGGTATAAAGTATTTCAGGTATGTACATATACACGAAAATATTTTGCTTATCAGATTATCCGATCTTCGGAACCGAATTTCCCTAAAAAGCTTGTAAAAAAAGAAGAGAGTGTCACTCTTATACAACATAATATATATGTGGTCACTACCTATACTACTACCTTAAAATTAATGTATTTTTAATTTGGTGCATAAGTAGCTGATAATAATTCCCAAAATAGTCAATATAGTCATTCCTTCTTAATTTTTCGGTTAGAAAAGAAGCCGGTAATGACGTGAATCAAAAAACATCGTGTTAAGAAAAGGTCACGCTTTAAAACAAACCATAACGAAGCCAAATTCTACCCCTCAATTTTTCCACAGGGCGTTAAGAAATTAGGGGTAAAAAAGTAATATTTGTTTCTTTCTGTACAGTTTGTCCACGGATGGGGTTTACAAGAGGACAAATGGACTAAAAATTGAAAGATACGAAAAAAAGTCACTCTTAATAAACGTTTTTGCTTGTCTAGAAAATACGATTCATCATAAGAAACTTCAATTTTTTTTATACAAACCTCTGCGAGAAATACGACCATGATGATGCTGCTACAGTCTTAGTTCTTCATTCTGTTGAAGAAAATCCTATGACGTCCCTTAGAAATCGTGTTACTCAGTTGGAAGTTGTGAAAAAAAGTCAAATTCAGAAGATCCTTAAAGCAAATAAATTATATCCGTATAAACCGCACTTTAATCAAAGATTGGAAGAGGGAGACCACGCGAAACGACTTGATTTTTGCCTGTGGATAGGAGACAAATTTTTAAGTGGAAATGTTGATTTTTATAAATGTATCATGTTTTCTGATGAAAGTACATTTTCAACAAATGGAACCGTTGCAACCCAGCACGTTAGGTACTGGTCTTTAGAAAATTCAGAATTATGACGAGAAGACAATATTTCACAAAAGTGAACGTGTGGTGTGTGATATCCATCCGTGGCATTTTAGGGCCATATTTTTTTGATAACACGTGCAATAGATTATCATATTTAGAAATGTTGGATACATTTTTCAATGATGAACTCGAAAATCTACCATTAAATTTTCGACAAAATATGTATTTTCAGCAAGATGGTTGTCCAGCCCATTTCGCTCGTGAGGTTAGAGAATGGCTTGACCGCAGATTTGGTCCAAGGTGGATTGGCAGGAATGGCCCAGTTTTGTGGCCCCCCAAGAAGTCCCGACTTAACCTTGGCCGATATGTTTTTATGGGGCCGTTTAAAACAAATTGTTTTTGCAACCGCAATACCAAATGATATTGAAGCGTTGAAGGGCGGAATTATCCAGGCTGTCCAATCGATATCTCAGGAAGAAATCAGAAATTCTTTCGCTTATTTGAGAAAGCAATTAGAAAAATGTGTCGAGTATGGGGGGTGGAGTTTTTGAATTATGAAATCGTTATCGTATTCTTTTCATGTTAATAAAAATGTTCGTATTATTATTATAATTATTTCATTAAATAAAGACAAGTATCACCTATTCATTATTCAAGTAAAAACGTTTTCGTATCTTTCAAAATAAAGTATGTTTACTCTTAAGCAAAATATCATTTTTGCAGTTTTTACCCACCCTGTATAAAAAAATTGAAGTTTCTTATGATGAATCGTATTTTCTAGACAAGCAAAAACGTTTATTAAGAGTGACTTTTTTTCGTACCTTTCAAAATAAAGTATGTTTACTCTTAAGCAAAATAACATTTTTGCAGTTTTTACCCACCCTGTATAAAAAAATTGAAGTTTCTTATGATGAATCGTATTTTCTAGACAAGCAAAAACGTTTATTAAGAGTGACTTTTTTTCGTATCTTTCAAAATAAAGTATGTTTACTCTTAAGCAAAATAACATTTTTGCAGTTTTTACCCACCCTGTATAAAAAAATTGAAGTTTCTTATGATGAATCGTATTTTTTAGATAAGCAAAAACGTTTATTAAGAGTGACTTTTTTCGTATCTTTCAAAATAAAGTATGTTTACTCTTAAGCAAAATAACATTTTTGCAGTTTTTACCCACCCTGTATAAAAAAATTGAAGTTTCTTATGATGAATCGTATTTTTTAGATAAGCAAAAACGTTTATTAAGAGTGACTTTTTTCGTATCTTTCAAAATAAAGTATGTTTACTCTTAAGCAAAATAACATTTTTGCAGTTTTTACCCACCCTATATAAAAAAATTGAAGTTTCTTATGATGAATCGTATTTTCTAGACAAGCAAAAACGTTTATTAAGAGTGACTTTTTTTCGTATCTTTCAAAATAAAGTATGTTTACTCTTAAGCAAAATAACATTTTTGCAGTTTTTACCCACCCTGTATAAAAAAATTGAAGTTTCTTATGATGAATCGTATTTTCTAGACAAGCAAAAACGTTTATTAAGAGTGACTTTTTTTCGTATCTTTCAATTTTTTTAGTCCATTTGTCCTCTTGTAAACCCCATCCGTGGACATACTGTATAATCATCATAGTGGAGTCGATCCGGTTTACGAAACAAACCCGAACAAACACGAGAAGGAGCGGAGTTGGGGCATCAATTTTTCGCGAACCAACGGGTGACACCGAGTACTTTGATGGGCCGGAGGCTGGGCGTGGTGGGGCTATGAGGAGGAGAGTTATGGGGGGGGGGGGGGAATATTACATAAATGCTAATAAGTAGTTTATTAATCGAGCTACGGGGATCAGGCCGGATTCAATTTGTTCATTTTTTTATCAGCTACGAGGGGGGATTGGCGCGAAAGATTTTTATTTTCGCAAATACGCGCTTGTCGCGGCATACAAGAAATGGCCACTTTTTAATATCTCCGAAAATACTTTAGATATTATGTTCAATTTTGGTAAGTGTAAGTTGTAAGTATAGAACCACACATTTTAGTTAGAGAAGTTATTCAATTGTTCCACCAGTGGCGTCTCTGCAAACATGTCCTCTGATATTTCTTACAAAAAATATGGTACGCCACTGACATTTTTCCATGTGGATTCCATGGACGTTATTATTAACATTGATAATATAATTAATGATAAATTTTGTTTCATAAAAATTGTTGGAGTGGGCAATTCGATGCGACATTTTTCTTGTAGCATCAGAACCGGCTGAGTTATTTAGGAAAATCCGTTGTCGATTAGATTTACGGGACGTGCCCCCCTCCCCCCAATGCGGCGCCCCCTACAAATCATGTCAGAATGTCCAGAGGATCCTACTGTATCGATGGGGGGGGGGGGGAAAATTACTCATTTCGTCAAGGGATTTTCGAGCCGTTTATTTCGCCAGAACGACTCCACTGTCAGTATTTTTTGAAAATTAAAATTCACAAACTAACAATTCGAGACCCAAGTCTACACTTTGCTAAAAATTTCACCAAGATCGGTAAAGAATTGAAACAATTACAGGACTATAAACCCTGACCCTAACATTATCTTTATCAGGAATTTACTGTCAGGGAGAGTGTATTAAAAAAATCATCAAATTTCAACAGTAACAACGTCAATTTCCACAAAAAATACAAACGCGCGAGAACAGTAATCGCCATTTTTGACAAGTCAAAACACTTACAGGTTTCTGCAACATCTCTTACACCGTTTTTTGAATTTACCGATGCAATATCCAAACTTGCATCATCCACCTTTCTTGTCTTTTTTCAGGAACGCCGCTGCGCGCTCCGTTATTTTCCTCACTCTTCCTCTACTGCTTACGTTACCGAAATAGCCCGCGCCGTTTCTACTTTCTCTACTATCCACGTCCGAATCTACACTTTCACTGATCAATATTTTTCTTCTTTTTCCTTTGGGTTTCGAGTAGGATCCGCTATCGGACTCGCTGGACATGTACATCTTGTTCTTCTTCGGTCGTCGTCTTAAGCCGGCTTTCCTAGGAACATTGTCACTGTCACTGTCTGAGCTCGACGAACTACCGTGCGAAAACACCTCCTCCTCGTCCTCGTCCACGACGAATGAAGGTTTCCTCTTTCTAGCCACCGGCTGTTTTCTTTTGCCCTTAGATCTTCTGCCGTTATTAACTTCAAAGTCCTCGTCCAGTTCTGAGCTATTCTTTCTTCGTCTTCTAGCAGGCATGTCACTTCTTTTACTCCTCGAACTACTAGACGTTTCGTTCGGGAAGAAATCCTCATCTTCACTGGACCGTTTCTTCTTTCTTCTCACATTGGCGTCTAGTTTCTTGCCTTTGGCTCTGGTCCTATTATTTTCTACATCATCTAATTCTTCACTGGAACTACTTTGGAGCTTCTTCCTTTGGGACGTAGGGGGTTTATAGTCCGTGTCCCCTTTCCGGCTTCTAGATCCCGTGGGCCGATCATCGTCGGATGAGGTACTTTCCGATCTGAGCATTTGAACGTAATTGGGAGGCTTGTATTCCTCCTCGTCGGTCTTCTTCCTTTTAGGAATTGACGGCCCGACACTGTCAGAAGAGTCGACTCCGTCAATTTCCAAGGGATCCGGCACGTACTGGCCGCTATTGGAATCTTTACTTTGCGAACTAGAAGTAGAGGGCTTCTCATCATCCGATTCGTCGCTCTTCTTCTTTCCATTCGGCAGTGGCTTTTGCTTCTCCGGCGTGAACCGCTTGCTACTATAATTGTGATCGAAATCGTCCACCAAACTTTGGCTAGACAGAGAAGGTTCGGGGACAAATGGGGCGTCCTCCTTTTTACCGCTTCGGGCGTCGTCTAAATCGAGTGAAGCAGGCGGTATTTTATCCAGACTATTTTCCGATTCAACGGCAGTATTGGTCGTTCTCATCGCTTTCAAGACGCCTAACGGGGTGTTGTCACTGTCACTGTCAAAATCCTCGTTTTGACTAGCGCTGTTGGTCATGGGATCTGTGACGTTGACGTTGCCATTGGAACTACGGCTAGAGGAAGCGCTGCTGTCGCTGTCTTCGGCGGCGCTACCTAGGCGACGTTGCCGCTTCTTGCTCTGGCGCCAATTGGACAGGATCTTTTTGATGTGCTCCTCGAACATGGCCGATAGCCGCACCGTCATCACGTATATCTGGAAAATGTATTATAGGTTATTACAAGTTAAATACAAAGGGGAGCGGAGAGGAGGGAAAACGGAGAACAACATACCCTGGATCGTTTGTTGGTGTTGAACGTTCTGGAATTATGAAAAATCAACCTCATATCGATACAAAACTCCTGCGGCAGTTGGTACTTGTCCCGGTCTAGTTTCTCCTTCGCCGTTCCCAAGTCCATCGGAATCTTAATAATCTGAAATGAATAGTAATTGGTAACGGCGGCGCATTCGGATTAATTTTATGCAATCAAAACTTACCTGGTAATAGGTCGGATATTTAATCTTGTTAACGGGCTCCCTGAAAGCCACCGAATCTTCCGTCTGCCACATCAGTTCCAACAAACCCCTGAAAAAAAATGACATCATCGTATAACTTTTTTAATTGTTTTCCGCAAAGTGTAGACTCGGAATGTTAGTCTGCATTTTAGTTTTCTAAAAATACTGATGCCTGATTATACAGGCAGAAGCAAAAGTAAATTTTTTTTCCCCTTAACTTCTAAAAGCCCTGTGGACAAATTTAGCGCTAGAATTTGGCTGAATTATGTTTCGTTTCGAAGCGTGACCTTTTGTTAACGCAGTGTTTTTTGGTTCACGTCATTATGTGCTTTTTAAAAGAAGATACAAATTTTTTAAGAAAGTATTGCGGTTTTTGAATTTTATTCACAAATCAGGACATTGCATTATTTTATCGAGCGGCATAAACAAATATCCAAAAATTTATAGCGGGTATTGCCACCTCGTGTTCTTATCACTTCCACCATGTAACATGGCATGCCTTCAATGCAATACGGGCTATTAATTTTTCGATATTTGTTTATGACACTCGAAAAAATAAGACAATGTCCTGAATTATGAATAAAATGGAAAAATTGACATACTTTCTTTAAAATTTTGTATCTTCTTTTAAAAAGCAGATAATGACATGAACCAAAAAACATCGTGTAAAGAAAAGGTCACACTTCAAAACAAAACATAATGAAGCTAAATTTTACCCATAAATTTTTCCACAGGGCGTTAAGAAATTAAGGGTAGACAAATAACTTTTGTGTCTACCCGTATCAGGATCAGAAACAAACTTCTTGACTGTCCAAACGGATCAAGGTCCTTTTGGTCAGTCGCTAAGGCCGTCAGCCAAAATTTTACCAAATCAACTATTCCACCTCTAACACGTCCCAATGGTACAATAGCATCCACAGCAGGAGACAAAGCAAACTTACTTGCTGAACTATTTTCTTCGCATTCCACTGTAGATTTCCAGGGAAGAACACCACCCGACATTCCTACAGTTGAATCCGAAATGACCGAAATCGTGTTCCGTCAGCGTCCCGTCAAACGAATCCTGAAAGGACTCGACGTCAAAAAAGCTACTGGTCCAGACGAAATTCCTATTATAGTTCTCAAGAGATGAGCCGACGAACTAACACCAGTATTTTGTAGACTTTTCAACTTATCCTACAAAAAAGGAATATTTCCATCTTGCTGGAAGACGGCGCGAGTCCAGCCTATTCCAAAGAAACGTAAGAGAACCCTGCCTAGCAACTATCGACCAGTCGCATTGCTTTCAGTTATATCAAAAGTAATGGAGAAAGCTATTAACCAACATCTTCTAAAGTACCTGGAAGGCTTCAACATTATCAGCGATCATCAATATGGTTTTCGGAAGTCCAGATCAACTGGAGATCTTCTAGCCTATGTCACCCATATTTGGAACAACGCAATCGAACATCATGGGGAGTCTCGGGCTGTTGCACTGGATATTTCTAAAGCCTTTGATCGTGTTTGGCATGAGGGGCTTCTAAGTAAACTGCGATCCTATGGTATGCCCAGTCGATTCTGTGCATGGTTGTCTAGCTTTCTTAAGGACCGCTCTCTGCAAGTGGCGATTGACGGATTTCTCTCAGACACCTTCACCATCAATGCCGGTGTTCCTCAAGGGTCCATATTGTCTCCCACTCTCTTCTTACTCTACATTAACGACCTTCTAGTGAAAACGAAAAACCCGATAGTTAGTTTTGCTGATGATAGCACACTTTTATCATCTTTCTCTTTGAATGCACAAACATCGGCTGCCGACGCACATCTACGCAGACAGCATGAAGTATCACGCCTCAACAAAGACCTGGAAGAAATTTTGTCTTAGGGTGACAGTAACCAAGTCGAATTTAACGCTAAAAAACCCAGGCAGCAGTTTTCTCTAAAAAGGTTAACATTACAGAACCGGATATAGTCATGGACGGACACGCAATCCCACTGGCTTCATCTATTAATTTGCTGGGCGTCAATCTGGGAGGAAATATGTCTTGGCATAACCACGTTGTGGCAATCGCCAAGATAGCCTCTCAGAAGCTTGGTGTACTCTTCCGAACCAGAAAGTTGTACACACCTCAACACTATACAAAGCCCAGATTCGACCATCACTAGAGTACTGCTCTCATGCCTGGAGCTCTGCACCCAAACATACTCTTCGGCTACTGGATTCCATCGAAAGGAGGGCCATTCGTCTGATTGAAGACCACGAGCTGACGAAGAACCTCGACAGCCTAGAACATCGAAGGCAAGTTGGTGATTTGACTCTCTTTTACAGATATTTTCATGGAAAGTGCTCTGCTGACCTTGCCCTCTTAATTCCGCCCAGAGCGGCGAATATCAGAAATACACGACGAACCACTGCCGCCCATCCATATGTGGTTAAGCTTAGTACTCCTCGAACTTCATTATTTAAGAACTCTTTCATCTGGAGGACTTCATCATTGTGGAACGATCTTCCCGAGGTCGTTTTTCCCAACGAATATAACCTCCAACGATTCAAAACCAACGTGAATCGCTTTTTGCGCACACGCACCACTCCCAGAGTGCCCTAAAGGATTTTTCCTATAGTGCTTGTGTTTGATCATTTACCCTTAACTTCTAAAAGCCCCGTGGACAAATTTAGCGCTAGAATTTTGCTGAATTATGTTTCGTTTTGAAGCATGGCCTTTTCTTAACACAATGTTTTTTGGTTCACGTCATTATGTGCTTTTTAAAAGAAGATACAAATTTTTTAAGAAAGTATTGCGGTTTTTTAATTTTATTCACAATTCAGGACATTGCATTATTTGACGTGAACCAAAAAACATCGTGTTATGAAAATGTCACACTTCAAAACAAAACATAATGAAGCTAAATTTTACCCATCAATTTTTCCACAGGGCGTTAAGAAATTAAGGGTAGACAAATAACTTTTGTGTCTACCCGTATAATGATCAGACATCAGTATTTTTAGAAAACTAAAGTGCAGACTAACATTCCGTTTGCCGAGTCTACGCTTTGTTAAAAATTTCACCAAGATCGGAAAAGAATTTAAATAGTTACAAGGACTAGAAACCGGACTAATATTATCTCGTCCGGATTTCTTGTCTGTCTATTACCTTGCTTCTACTTTCCAGTCGTCCGGCGATTTCCACGATCTAACCGGAAGACATCGTAAAGATCTGCTGGTAGATGGTTGCGACACGTCTATATCTGCATCTACATCTACCTCTTCTAAAATAAATTAATATAGAAACATTACTTTGATCCGCGCAAAGTTAAACACGATATGACTTATTCTGGTTAAAGAGAGATGGAAATCCGTATAGTATTTGCAGAATTATACCGTTGATCTTTTTACTGCAATAAAACCCCATTATCCCTTCGACCATAAAATGAATAAGGAAATCCCAAATTTTAAAACCTTTTCGAGCAGAGCCGGACCAGGTATACAAATTCAATTTATACCTATGCCTGAGGCATATATAAATACAAAGTGATATTTAATAATTTTAATCTTTAGTGGTTTTCCGGCGAGTAATTTTCAGTTAGGCTTATTAGTGGTAGAATGTGGCGTCCTTGGAATTGTGCCGATAGGGGGGCATCTTCAAGTGTCATTTTTAAAAGAAAGCATTTATCTACCGATGCCAAACTAATAATTAAAAATGTGTATCAATCGTTGTTGAGTAGAAATTTTAATTCGATGGATGCTTTAGCAGAGACGTCTGCTTTGACAAAAACTCCTTTATCTTCGGTAAGAGACATAGTACTTAAACCTGTTAATCCTAGAAAAAATCGGAGTGATTCTGGCACATTTAGAAGCATTGACGAAAATGACATGGAGTTATTAAGAAGAAAGATTGACCAAATGTATGAGGCACAAACTGTACCCACTTAGATTTCCCTCAAAGAGCGGCTGATTAAAGACGAAACAAATATCTCTTATAGCCTTTCAAGCCTTAGGAAGCATTGATAAAAGACAATCATTAATGGAATTTCAACGTTTACGGGAATGGAGACTTAAATATTTAACAGCTGTTAAACAATTTAGAGAAGAAAATCGTCCAATTATTTACCTTGACGAAACATGGTTCGATACCCATGCCACTCCAAGAAAAGGTTGGGATGATTATTCCAAAAAATGCCAAACCAAGGCACCATCAAATAAAGGCAAAAGAATCACAATATTACATGCTGGTTCAGAGAACGGGTTTGTTCCAAATTGTCTGTTGCTTTTAGCTAAAAACATAGCAGATTCTTCTTTAGATTACCATCAAGAAACCGACGCACAACTTTTTGAAGATTGGTTTAACCATAAACTCCTTAAAAATATACCTGAAAAAAGCGTCATTGTAATGGACAATGCTAGTTATCATAGTCGGCAAGCAAAAATCATTCCCAATTCTAATTATACAAAAGCAGAAATTCAAAATTTTATGATTGAAAATGGTTTATATTTTGAAGAAACTTACAAAAAACGAGAACTGCTAGAAGTATCAAAAGCTTTTAAAATAAATAAGGAATACGAGTGTGACAAACTTGCAGCAGAAAATGGGCATACAGTGTTGCGTCTTCCTCCGTACTATTGTATATTCAATCCTATTGAGCTAATATGGCACCAATTAAAATCCAATATTAGGATTAGAAATATTATTTCTCCTACATTAAATGCATCTGTAGTAGAATTAATTAAAATCGAAGTAAGAAAAATTTCTGCAGACAGCTGGAACAACTGTGTACAGCATGTACTTAAGGTGGAAAATTCTTACAATTGTATGATTACAAATGTTCAACCCTTAATTATAAGTTTAGGCTTAGATGAAGATAGTGATAGTGATACAGAGTTAAATTTTGAATAAATTATCAATAGTTTCTTAGAATTTTATTAATTTTTATTGTACTTGTTATCCTAATAGTTATACTTTTAAATTATATTATTTTCAATTATCATTAATTGTTATCATTATTTTACATTTATTATAGGTACCTAAAACTAAAAATACTTAAATTATAAAAATAAATCATGTGGTGTGTAATACATTTTCAAGCCGGCCCTGATCCCATTTATTGAGCTTTGAAGAGGTTCAGGCGTATACAATAGCGTTTAATCAGGTAGTTTATTTATGGCAGTAAGAGTCAACGGTATAATTCTGCAACAACTATAATATTCCTGGAACTCATCCCCGAGGGTAGTTGGCGCTGTGACAAAGCGCCAGACCGCGTGAAGATTGGCAGAAGGGACGTTCAAAGGCACAAACCTGTAACTTTGAAGATCTTTTTTTACGTGTTACTGTTCTCGATCGGGATTTTTCCTTGACGTAACCAATTTAATTTTTGACGTGACTAAGTTTATTATCTTTTACACCAGAATACAAGCCATTATTGTCAATAATAATAATTACCGTCTGTGTTCGAAGAATCATACCCGTCCACTAACTGATGATATATCGACGCTATATCTATAGCATTGTTGCCGCTTCTAAAAAAAATGAATACCACGTTAGAAATTGTACCTCATCTGCCCGTCTCAACGTATAAATATTGTATTTTCTATCGCATCCGGTAAAAACGGAACTAACCGAGAGAAATGTCAATATTTTAGTTAAGTAAGGGGGGCACACCAAACAATATAAACTCTTTGTAGGACCAAGCGACTTACTTAACAATCCTCAGACATAAATCCGTCAGAATTCTGGCATGTTTGACGATAACGCTGTGCTTTTTATTGAATTTTTCCGCATTGGTAGCCAAGTAGCCGATATCAAATTGAGCAGCTGCTGTTCGCCTAAAAAGATATTGAGTTGAGAAATGAATGTCATGGAGACAGAATTGTTTACATTTTGTCCCAACCAAGGATCGTCTTTAATAGAAATCAATGTTGACATTTCTGCTATTTGTCCTAGATCTAACGCCTGCTTTTGAAACCGAACGTTATATTAATTATATTATAAAATTATTAGAGAGAATGTTCCCATCACACATAAAATATCAGGCTTTCCTCCATATTTTTCCCCTCCCACTATAAAAGTAAGTAATCAAAGAAAAAAATAAATATCACATAAAAGGGAAAATTTACAGAAATGTTTGCGATTTCAATACGTTCAAGGGTCTAAGAAGCAGATCTAAACATCGGATAAGGATTTTGAGAGACAATATAATTTTGTGTCTGTAAATAGGCGAACTTCGGGTGTGCCATCTGTTATGAAACTCGAAAATGAAGAAGTATCTAACGCTCTAGATCTCAGTAACTTATTTGGAACATACTTTAAAAGTGTATTTGAAGACAATATAAAAACTGTAATCAAAATCAACTTACTGTCATTCAGCTTCAACTGAATGACGTAAAGACTGGTATTAGAGGGTTGGATCCAAGAAAGGGTGCAGGACATGATGGCATTCCTGCAGTATTTGTAAAAAACTGTGAACGGGGACTCGCAACTCCTCTATTTCTTTTGTACAATCAATCATTAATTGAGGACACTTTTCCGGATACCTGGAGATTGTCCACTATTCCAGTCCAGCTTCAACTGAATGACGTAAAGACTGGTATTAGAGGGTTGGATCCAAGAAAGGGTGCAGGACATGATGGCATTCCTGCAGTATTTGTAAAAAACTGTGAAAGGGGGCTCGCAACTCCTCTATTTCTTTTGTACAAGCAATCATTAATTGAGAGCACTTTTCCGGATACCTGGAGATTGTCCACTATTCCAGTCCAGTTTCAACTGAATGACGTAAAGACTGGTATTAGAGGGTTGGATCCAAGAAAGGGTGCAGGACATGATGGCATTCCTGCAGTATTTGTAAAAAACTGTGAAAGGGGGCTCGCAACTCCTCTATTTCTTTTGTACAAGCAATCATTAATTGAGAGCACTTTTCCGGATACCTGGAGATTGTCCACTATTCCAGTCCAGTTTCAACTGAATGACGTAAAGACTGGTATTAGAGGGTTGGATCCAAGAAAGGGTGCAGGACATGATGGCATTCCTGCAGTATTTGTAAAAAACTGTGAAAGGGGGCTCGCAACTCCTCTATTTCTTTTGTACAAGCAATCATTAATTGAGAGCACTTTTCCGGATACCTGGAGATTGTCCACTATTCCAGTCCAGCTTCAACTGAATGACGTAAAGACTGGTATTAGAGGGTTGGATCCAAGAAAGGGTGCAGGACATGATGGCATTCCTGCAGTATTTGTAAAAAACTGTGAAAGGGGGCTCGCAACTCCTCTATTTCTTTTGTACAAGCAATCATTAATTGAGAGCACTTTTCCGGATACCTGGAGATTGTCCACTATTCCAGTCCAGTTTCAACTGAATGACGTAAAGACTGGTATTAGAGGGTTGGATCCAAGAAAGGGTGCAGGACATGATGGCATTCCTGCAGTATTTGTAAAAAACTGTGAAAGGGGACTCGCAACTCCTCTATTTCTTTTGTACAAGCAATCATTAATTGAGGACACTTTTCCGGATACCTGGAGATTGTCCACTATTCCAGTCCAGCTTCAACTGAATGACGTAAAGACTGGTATTAGAGGGTTGGATCCAAGAAAGGATGCAGGACATGACGGCATTCCTGCAGTATTTGTAAAAAACTGTGAACGGGGACTCGCAACTCCTCTATTTCTTTTGTACAATCAATCTTTAATTGAGGACACTTTTCCGGACACCTGGAGATTGTCCACTATTCCAGTCCAGCTTCAACTGAATGACGTAAAGACTGGTATTAGAGGGTTGGATCCAAGAAAGGGTGCAGGACATGATGGCATTCCTGCAGTATTTGTAAAAAACTGTGAACGGGGACTCGCAACTCCTCTATTTCTTTTGTACAATCAATCATTAATTGAGGGCACTTTTCCGGATACCTGGAGATTGTCCACTATTATTCCCATTTTCAAGGGCGGTCAGAAAAACGTTATTTCCAATTATAGACCAATAAATAAAATTTGTGTTTTTGCGAAACTTCTCGAAAAATTGGTCTATAAATACCTTTTCCAATTAGTCAGAGGACAAATTATTACTGAACAATGTGGTTTCTTTTCGGGAAGATCAATCGAAAGTAATCTTTTAACTTACACAGAAGATATGAAAGTAAATCTTGATAAGCGCACTCAAATAGATTCAATCTACACCGACGTCAGTAAAGCGTTTGATAAAGTTAATCATCTAATTATTTTGAATAAACTTAGAGCCGTCGGTGTAGATGGCCCTTTTTTTAACTTGGATTCGCTCCTATCTCAGAAACCGCAACTTTAATGTTATCACAAATGGATTTACTTCTAATACATTCTATGCCACATCAGGTGTTCCGCAGGGTTCCCATTTGGGACCATTGATTTTCATTATATGTATATATTAACGATATCAATAAATGTTTTCTTAATTGTAAATTCTTACTATATGCGGATGATCTCAAATTTTATAGACAAATTAGAACTCTTCTTGATTGTGTGCTTATTCAAGAAGATCTGACCCGCCTTGAAAACTATTGTAAGCGCAATAGCTTATTTCTTAATATAAAAAATGCTGTATAATCTCTTTTACTAGGAATCGTGACCCTATATCATTTACTTACTCGATCAGCAATTCTGAGCTGAATCGAGTTTCTGAAGTGAAGGATTTGGGAGTAATTTTTGACAGTAAGCTGATCTTCGATAGCCATATTAATTCATTAGTTTGCAAGACCTTTCGAAAGTTAGGTTTTATTAATAAGGCAAGCGAGATATTTCAAAAATCCAAAATCATATTTAGCTTTATATTATGCTTTTGTGCATAGCAGATTGAATGTTGCTTCGATTGTTTGGAACCTTTTCTATTCAGTTTATATAAATAGATTAGAATCAGTACAGAATAAATTTCTAAGGAATCTCTCAGTGAAAACAAACCTTGATAACTATCATCGTAGTTTTATAAGACATCATTTTGGAACTATGACTTTGGAAAATAGAAGGAAACTGTCGGAAGTTATGTTCTTCAGTAAAATTCTTTGTAATAAGGTGGATTCACCTGATTTGTTGAGTAAAGTTACTTTTAATGTTTCTTCTCGTCAATTTAGATCTGGTACTCTCTTCAGTATACCCTTTAGATACACAGATAACGCTCAGTATTCCCCTGTATGTAGAATGATGAGATTATCAACCTTATATTATTGCAATCTTAACATTGATTTTTTTAGTGTGTCACAAGCCGTGATAAGGAGAACAGTAAGGAATATTTATTGGAGTGATTGTTTGAGGTTTTTTTTGTTTTTTTTCTCTGCACTATCAAAGTATATAGATTATAGTTATTGTAGTTTTTTATAAATTATACCTTAAAATCTATTAATTTAATTTATTTTTTGTTATCTCAATTAGCCACATAACATATTAAGCGGATACTGTATGGGGCTTTGCCTGTTGGTTATCCTGAATAAATAAATAAAATAAAATAAAATAAAATATTGAAAGCATTTGACCAATGTAGAAATTAAGAAAAAATATTTACCTAAATAAGTGTATGTGTCTTTTTTTAATATTCAACTCGTAAAAATAATTAGTTCACATCAACTTATAGTGTTTTAGGGAAATCACTGCGGCAACGCTGTATTGTTGAGCTGCGTTTGTGATTTATCGTGTGTTTAGATTCATTTTTAGTATTTTTTCCGACTAGAACTATTTATTAGGTATTCACAGTGCGTGGTGTGTAAGAAATTCGACTATTCTAACCCCGGATTAATATTTCGCCGGTAAGTGAGAATAATGAGGTTATGTTTTTTCTTTAGGTAAAGCAGTGGTGTAGCTAATTCTATATTTTAAGTAAATTTTGTAAAATATATGGATTTTTATGTTATTTGATTCCCTTTAAAAAATACCTAAGACGTTTTAAGTATGATTTTAGATCGAAATTATCTAATTATAATAAAATTACTGTAAAATTATATTTCGGAATTTCCCATTTTTAAACAGTAATTAATTTGGTCGCACATATTTGAAATCCCTGAAAATAAACCTGGATTTTGCGAGACAACAACCGCAGATAAATAACATTGTCGATGAAAATAACTTTATTTTTTATAATCCTAAAAACCGCAAGCCACTGGCACCGGCACGGATAACAGCGAACCGACGCGCTACTTACAGCGTTGCCATTTTTTAAAGCCATCTTCTTCTAACTCATCTGAAATTGTGGAAAGTATGTACGATTGTAAACAAAATGATGTTTTATGAATATAATGTTTCTATGGGTTGGGTAATTTGCAATACGCACCTATAAAAGTTGTTTTCGAAGCGGGCCTTCATCGTAGACAAATCTATAGGATACTCCACTATAACGGCGTAGGTAGGGTACACATTAATATCTACGGGAACCAAAAACGGTTCTGCGATCGCCAGTTCCATAACCTACAAATCAGTTTAAGATGGCCGTCAGATGGTAACAAGTGGCGCCCTCTAAGGTACAGCAAGTAAATTATAACAAAGATGGCCGTCAAATATTAACAAGTAAAGTACAATTATAAAACTAGATAGAAAGAGACGGAAACCTTGATTAGTACCACCTTAGAGGCTATTAAGGTAGAAGTGTAATTAAAGAAAAAGATGGCGCCTTCAAAATACCTGAGTGAATCCCCGGGCTATAGCCTTACAGGCGGTATCCCGTTCGCAGTTCGGCCAATCTTCGGTCGTCGGTTTGTACAGGATCGACCTTAATTCGTGAGCCAAAACGGGAATGGCGGCCTTCTCGTCTTCCGGCAAACCTGTAAAGAGACCGTTGAATTTTTAAACGCGTTTAGAATATCACGTGTCGTATAAATTACTCACGTTCGTCGTCTATCGGCTCCATATCCCAGGGACTCATTCGTTCTTGCTCCCCATTGGTCCACCGGATGAGATAGCACATAAATATCGAATTCGGGTACAAATCGCTGGCGGGAGATTTGGTATCGATCTCGCCGATCCACCAGTTGTCGTCTATCATACAGCGGAAGCTAAACAAGAGGTCATTTTGGTACATTCTTTTTAAATCGTTATTTTTAAATAATTCCGTAAGTACTTAAGATATTACTTTCAATTTTGGTATGTGTTAATAGGATATAAAGACACATATTTTAGTTATAAGAGTTATTCTAACGAGCCACCAGTGGCGTCCCTGCAACATATCCTCCGATATTTTTTACAAAAACAGTGGCACGCCGCTGGTATTTTTCCACGTGGATATTTTTTCTGATTAGCCTGGTCAATTCTAGATGAAAACGATCTCTTGCGGTTTTCGCGTCAGACGCGCCCCGTTAAAATGCTTGTTGGAAATAAACTCCTGGACAAAATTAACGCAACATCATAAATTTCCCATATTTTTTATGCTTTTTTTTTCTGAATTTATGATCCGATTTGAATGATTTTTTTTTTGCATTGTAGGTTGGTTCCTTGACAATGTCATAGTTTTCGCTGTTTATGATAAAAATTTAATTTTCGATTTATACTGGGTGTACTAAAAATACTATGTTTTTTTCCGAAAATTCGCATCACCCTGTGGAGTATATTAGCAACCGAAACATATTGCAGTTAACATTAAACGGTAGGTCCATCTTTCCCCAACATTTTCTTTTTTGGTTTACTTCATTATCTCTGTTATTAAAGGAAATACACCGTTTTATAGCGTAACATGTTTTTATATACTTTAATATTCAACATATTCATTGTTAAATGTTTTCTAGTAGGTTTCAAGATTAAAATACTCGTCGGGCAACTGGGCATACGAAACGAACGTTTAATAAGCAGTTTCCGAACAGTTTTTATCAGTATGGCGGATTTTATTTGGCCTTTGTAACTTTAAAACACAACATCTGCTGACACATCGCATAGTCTACTTGAAAACATTTAACAATGAATGTGTTGAATATTAAAGTCTATAAAAACATGTTACGCTATAAAACGGTGTATCTCCTTTAATAACAGAGATAATGAAGTAAACCAAAAAAGAAAATGTTGAGGAGAGATGGACCTACCGTTTAATGTCAACTGCTATATGGTTCGGTTGCTAATATACTCCACAGGGTGATGCGAATTTTCGGAAAAAAACATAGCATTTTTAGTACACCCAGTATAAATCGAAAATTAAATTTTTATCATAAACAGCGAAAACTATGACATTGTCAACGAACCAATCTACAATGCAAAAAAAAATTCATTCAAATCGGATCATAAATTCAGAAAAAAAATAGCATCAAAAATATGGCAAATTTATGACGTTCCGTTAATTTTGTCCAGGAGTTTATAAAACTTATCAATTTTGACAATAATAAGTTTAAATTTGATTTTAGACGAGGAAAATGCAAGAGGCCGTTTTCATGTACAATCGATTAGGTTAATCAGAAAAAATATCCGCAAGGAAAAATGTCAGCGGCGTACCACTTCTTTGGTCGGAAATATCCGGTGACATGTTTGCGGGGACGCCACTGGTCGACCGATATAATAACTTTTGCGACTAAAATATGTGGCTTCATATCCCATTAACGCATACCAAGTTTGAAAATGTTATCTAAAGTACTTTCGGAGATATTCAAAAATAACGATTTAAATGGTACCCGTTTCCTCTTGAACTGCAGGGTTTGTTATGGAAATGACGTATGATATTTAAATGGGTGACTCCTGGGGTGTCCTAGAGAAGCGCTACTTGTTTTATTTTTTTTAAATCGACCGTTTTAAAAGTGGGTAACAAACACTCTTACTCACAGGTCAGTCCGCGCTACTGTACAACATTTCACCCAGATCCAATGGCAATGTTGCCAAACTTAATGTAAAACTGAAATTCCATATAAAATTATAAAAATAAATTATTTTCTACCTACTTGTATTCATCCTTATACCAAAAGAGCGAGGAAATTCAGGCACAAACACAATCAGTTTTTTTTCTTTTTCATGGGAACACTCCTGGAAACACTTTATGTACACACAGTAATAGTGAAACAGAACCGATAGTTAGCTTTTGAAAATACAATAATACAGATTATTAGATTTTATTACACGCGACGAAATTTGACGTCCAGAAGAAACGCGGCAATAAAAACAATATTCAAAGATTATTTATGGATTATTACGGACCCACGTAAACCGAAAAAAACAGAGCGGATTGCTGAGAGTGTGTTGGTGATGGACGAGACACAACGTATCCGGCCGCTAGTTGGTCTTCAACTAGCAGACCGAAAGCGTGCGGCGCTAGATGAAACTACTTCGCTCAGCCGATGTAAGGCGTCAAGAGGTCATTGGCATTTGACCTAGTGACGTACGTGACTATTACTATTCCATATGTTTTTTCGGGTTGTTTAAAACAGAGTCCGTCGTAAATGTTCTTCAATTAATTGTACAAAAAGGAAAATGGAAGTGTTTAAATTATTTTATTTTGTCTAAAGAGTTTAAGGTGTACATATGACAACACCGGCCAGAATTCCTTGATTGCTTACATGTATCGCAGTGCCACACAGGTGTTTTTCTGGTTTGACGTCAGATCACTTTTACCGCTGAATGACTTGAAAGCGCCATTGATGGCTATTTTTCTTCAATTTGTCTTTATCCCAGGAATTGCCGGTTTAAATATAATACGTCATCTCCATCACACCCCGTATAAGCACGTCATTAAACAACACCCTCTATATACCATCTGATCAAATGATCGTTTTTCTACTCTTGTGGCGAAATAATATATTGTCTTACCGATCACCAGGTCGCCAGTCTCGCGTTAAAGCCGTCTGGTAGCACTGCTTCAAGACGAAAAAGTCCAGCACGTCGGGCATGTCGTGATACTTAACCGTCAGTATATTTCCCGTCGAATGGCCGTCCTCGTCCTGAAAGTTGAAAACCATTAGCTTCATAGTTTATCGAGATATAAATAGACGCTTTAAAAAACCCATCTTCCCCACTTACCTGCAAGGCCAATTTCAAACAACACAAGCGGGGCGGTTGGATCTCGTACTGGATCCCGATTACTTTGCAGAATTCGTGGTCTTGAAGCTCCATCGTCGACCAGGGGAGTTCCTGCACGCTCGGCTCGTACACGCTCTTGACTTTCACCGCCGATATGTACAATTGATGGCCTGAAATTAAATCGGTAACACGATTAGAAATACACACGAGTTAACTTTTCGAACGTTCGAACAAATCGCCACTAGATGCCGTGAGCGTGGATTTAACACCGATTATTGCCGACGGATGGTGTTTGAAATTGGGAAACCCCGAACTCACGTCATACATACATCGAGACCTCCAAATTGACACAATTTCGGAGTTTCTCGATAAAATAATCACGAAATACCACACCAAGGCTAACTTGGCCAACAACAACGCCAAGATAGCCTCATCGCACATACGCGTCAAAAACACAGAATGCCCAAAGACTGGATCACTCGCTAAATCCACACTCCAAATTATTTAAGAACTTGTTCTGTATAAAATAATGGTACACGCACACTACGCGCACACTATACGCCTCTGTAAACAATTACAATAACTACCCCTCTACCTCTACACCCAATATGTTAACGGAGCTCTTAAAACTTGCTTATTTCATTAAATTCAAATAAGAAAGGGTTAAGAGCTGTAACCGAAACACACCAAGCAACGCTTCAAGGCTTAACCTAAAAAATCATACTGATGATAAACAAAAATAACCCGTCCAAGTGAAAAGGAGTTACAGGTATCATGCCTGACTCAGACGGTGAGTTTTAGTCGGTTGGCTCGTCTCCTTCTGAGGCGGATCCCCTCCTTCAGAGCGGATGATATTGATTGTCTTTCCCCACAATGTTGCTAGCCCGACACTACCTTGCAGCCGCGTCTGTAAGGTGTCTGTGCGCAGATTTCTCATCGTGTGTCCAAAAAAAAAAAATCGAAATTGGGAAACGGACCGGTGAGGCTGCTTATGGGGGGGGTCGAAACACGTTAGAAGGCCTTGGAAGTGATGCTAAGTCTACTCTGCTCCATGCGCTCACAAGTAACCTACGTTTAGCTATCTGTTTCACTCTATCACTTCGTCAATATCAGACTTACGTAGGTTAATATGAAATGCCAAAAAGCGAGTGTTTATGCAGGCGACTTGATCCTGGTCATATTTGTCTCACTTTACTGAATTAGGGAAGGTTGCTGCAGACAGAGACAGGCATAGAATGCGAACAGCACGAATTGTTAAACAAGCTAACTTCCTTCGTCTGACGGGAATGAAAATCAAGCAACATCTGATGTGATTTAACATGGTGGAGAAGACACAGAATCTTTAAATTTTAAAATAATTTTTAATTTTCTAATCTTTTCACGAGAAACGTCGTTTCCTTTTTGGTGCAAGTGAGTAATTTGTAATTGAAATATTCATTTAGTCATCTTTACTGAGAGTAAGCATCGATAATAATTTCTTTTCCTAAATCATATGGGGCCCAAAAATATGCTCGGACTTGAAGCTCGAAATATTTGCTACTGACCTAAAGCCCAGTTGAAGATGGTAAAATATTTTATGTAAATTATGATTCACTTCCTATTTTTTAATAAAACTACTTACAAGCTTAGTTCTGAAGTGTAATTTTTCATTTGTAGTTACGTTACTAGTTCAAAAAATGATATAAGAGTGTGTAAGGATTATTTTAAAGTGATATTTACAGCTTAAAACATGTCAGAATCCTAATATTTGATTTTCACCACTTAGTAAATCAAATAAAAGGGTTTTGAATGTTTTTTGTTGGTTAAATGTCACTTTAGAATATTGACAGTAATAAAAATTTGGACAAAAGTGACACATGTGAAAAGCTGATGCCAGACGTAATGGATGCCGGGTGTGTTCGTTCGTTCATACCTGCTTCGATTTGTTAACACGGCTGTTTGTCTTCTTCCTGTTTATAAGTATTCGTTGTTGGGAAAGTACTTACCTTGTACGAAATATACAATTTGATCGCCAATCTGGGGATAATAGGGTGATTTTTTAGGTCTCGTTTCCGCCAACCATTCGCTGAGCTTGTACTGTTCGGAAATCTAAGAAAAAAAAAATTTTAAAGTGGACATTCTGTTCTGTTTTAAATGGGACACCCTATACAGGGTGCCCCAAGTAAAGTGGCCTATTAGAAGTATCTCGAGAACTAAATGAGATTTTATTTTGAAAATTTGGCTGTGGCTATAAGAGATGGTTTTCTACGTTTCTAAAATATTTTGGATGATGCGGTGTTGCCGGATCATACCGAAAGTGGTAGCAACTTCGGAATTTTAAATGAATTACCCTATATATTATATTTTTTTTGGAATCTAGATAAAAATCTAGAACAATTTTCTGTATAATATCATATACCTATCTTTAAGGCTTTTTGAATTATAAATAATTTTGTGATTTTTTAACGCCGTATCGTTACCTGAAAAGAAAATCGTATCTTTTTAGCGTTTACAGCTAGAAAGCTGAAAATTTTACAATAGTTTCACAAGACCATCGCAATTTTATAATTTTGAACAGTATTGAATTCGTTTTATACAGGGCGGGCGTCTCCATAACAATATTTCTGAGGCAGAAGAATTATTGCAAAAATCTTATTTTTTTTAAATGGGACACCCTGTATTTGATATATTTTGCTAATAGAGGAGCAAATTTTCTATCTAATGATATTATGTATTCCTATACCTATCTTCACTATTTTCGGACTTATAGCGAAATTTATAAATTATCTTATAAAAATATATTTTTTGGTAGTTGGCTGTGGATTCATAGAAACAAAATAATGAAAAATCCATGTGACGTTATGTCTGTGTTGTTGTAAAAAAAAATAATTAACCAATAAGGAATTTATTAATAAATAAATAAAAAAAATGAAAATTACATCAACAAAATAACTAATAACTAAATTGTTTAAAATGCCCTCCCGTTCGCTCTTAAACATTCATAAATTGCGGTTATAACATGTTCATTTGTCACTCTTTCATTTCTTTCTCTTCTAGAGACCCCAAAGCTGTTCGTACTCGATTTTCTAAATCTTCCCTTGTTGTGACGGGTGTCTTGTATACTATTTCTTTAATCCTATTTCATAGATATAATTCTAGGGGGTAAGATCCGGAGACCTTGGGGCCATTTCCATGGACCGCCTCGGCCAATCAACATTTAGGGAGTCATAGGAGCTGCATCAGGATGCAGTTCATTAAATTTTCTGCAAGTTCTAGATAAAACTCTACCACACTCCCCATGAATATAAAATAAACTTAAAATATCTAAGCTCGAATAATGTGAATTAGCCATTTTTTTTACAACAACACAGACATAACGTCATATGGATTTTTCATTATTTTGTTTCTATGAATCCACAGCCAACTACCAAAAAATATATTTTTATAAGATAATTTTTAAATTTCGCTATAAGTCCGAAAATAGTGAAGATAGGTATAGGAACACTTAATATCATTAGATCGAAAATTCAATCCTCCATTAGCAAAACATATCAAATCCCATTTAAAAAAAAGAAGATTTTTGCAATAATTCATCTGCCTCAGAAATATTGTTATGGAGACGCCCTGTATAAAACGAATTCAATACTGTTCAAAATTATAAAATTGCGATGGTCTTGTGAAACTATTGTAAAATTTTCAGCTTTCTAGCTGTAAACGCTAAAAAGATACGATTTTCTTTTCAGGTAACGATACGGCGTTAAAAAATGACAAAATTATTTATAATTCAAAAAGTCTTAAAGATAGGTATATGATATTATACAGAAAACTGTTCTAGATTTTTACCTAGATTCCAAAAAAAATATAATATATAGGGTAATTCATTTAAAATTCCGAAGTTGCTACCACTTTCGGTATGATCCGGCAACACCGCATCATCCAAAATATTTTAGGAACGTAGAAAACCATCTCTTATAGCGACAGCCAAATTTTCAAAATAAAATCTCATTTAGTTCTCAAGATACTTCTAATAGGCCACTTTACTTGGGGCACCCTGTATATCATACTTTGGGCTCGACAAAAATGGTTTATATTTACATATATTCAAAAATAACCTAAAAAGGTCATATTTTTAATAATTTAAGTTACTTATGACAATAGGCCATGGTCAATAAATATCAATATAATTTTTTGAAATGATTAATAATTAATAAATGTATTTTTATGCAATTCGAGCTAATAATAATGCGTTTTGAACAAAAACAATTGCTAAATGTTTACTTTTTTATGCAATAAATTGCATTTCAGATTTTTAAAAAATTTAAGTGACTAAGTTACCTTAAGTTTAGGCCCCTTCGACATATTCGCGGTCCCACTTGTCGACGGCACCGCGGCGGCCTGCTTGGGCGTCTGCGCCACTTTGGGCACTTGTTCCTTTTTGGGCACCGTCGCGCTTTTGGGCGCCGATGGTCTTGGCGTGTTGCTCCGTCTCGACGTAGACGCCTTGGGAGATCTTTTTCTGGATTTTTCCTGTAAAAATAACATTATGGGACGTTTGATTCGTAGCGTTGTATTCCTACTTACTTTAGCGAGTTTATTGTTTTCCCTGCACGTTCGCGCTTTACGTTCCACCGTATTGAGAGCTTCGTCCGAGTTATCCGACGGTTGAGATTCCTCGGACGCCTCGCTTTCTTCGTCCTCATCGTTGTCCGACGAGGATTCTCGGACGTAGTGATTTTTCCGACGTTTCGGCCTGTAAAAACACAAGTTAGTAAAAAATCGATAAAATCTGACAACCCCCCAATCGTACCTTCTCCTTCTCGGCTCGGACACCTCCTCTGCCCAATCGGAGAACGAGGACTCGCCAGAATCGTCACTGGCCCAGAGCGCGACCACGTCGTACTTTTCCAAGTCTTCTTCCTGCGGAAATATTTAACATTTATTTTCGCGACTATTGCAAAAATCGTCGTTTTTTTACCGTTAACGGCTGGTACGTGCGAGTCCGTTCTCCACGTCTTTTATTAACGCGCTTCTTCTTGTCCTTGTTCTTGGCGTTACTAGGTCCCGCGGTGGAAATCATATGCGGCCTTTGACGTAGCTGTTTTTGGTATTCTTTCATTTCCGCATCTTCAGTCAGTTTTCTAAAAAACAATCAATATTATAAGATATACAGGGTGTTATGGAAATGACGTGTTATATTTAAACGGGTGACTCCTGGGGTGTCCTAGAGAAGCGCTACGAAATCGAACGTTTAAAAAGTAGGGTAATGCACCCCTAAACCCATACACAACTCCTCGGCACATTCATATATGAACATATTACATTGCCCAGCTGGGTAATCAACAGATGTTCAGGCACAATGTTGCCAAACTGTTTAAAAGTGTAAAACTTTAGTTTCTTATAAAAATAAATATTTAGCTTACTTAGAAAGTAAATCCAGGATGCGATTAAGGAATCCAGGGCACAGACACTTTCAGTTCTTTTTTCTATGGGAAAAACTTTATGCTCATCATCTGTCCTGATGATAGTGTGGGAGTGCATAATAAGCTTATCACTAAACCCCAACACTAACCCATAATTACACTTTACAATAACACACATAGAACAAGAGCACTTAATCATTTCGCAATAGAAATAATAAAAACGCTAATTTCTATGGGCCATTAACCCTTTACTAAAGATAAAATGAAACACTTATGTTAACAATTGACAGGAACTACCCTTTGAAATAATGGTCTAGTCCGTCTTCGGAAGTCGTCGAACTTTCTTTCCGAGAACTCTCCGCTACTAGAGCCAGCGCGGTTGCCATTTCCGAGACTATAATTATACAGGAAAGTAATATTATAGAAGGAAATTCGGCAATTTATGATAATCGCTTATAAAACATCGAAAGTGGCAACGCTGTATTTTTAAATATTAGCCCGATTGTCCAAAATCAGCTGTTTAAAGAAGCCGGCCGATATCGATCGATAGAACCAACGTGTTATTTATTTTTAAAATTTTTAGATGTTAAATACAATATTTCCCAGACAATAAGGGCGTATTTTTGTCTACACAGTAGCACTTTAAAATACTAATTCAGATTGAACGGTACTTAGATGGGTTGTGACGCGAAAACTAATGTGATTTTGTGATGTGAGTACTGGGTGTTTTTTATAAATTAAGTTGGTTTTAAATAGGTCCGAAAAGTTAAATAAAATTGCATTTTTTTTCTAAAGGGTAAGTGGCATTTATAAACTGTTAAGTTGTCCAGATCTGACGGGTGTCGTTCGAATTGAACAAATGAGAACATACCTGGCCATTTATAAACTCCGCGGCGGTCCGCTCGAGTCAGTTCAAGTTTATAAATCAGAGATTGTTTCCCAGCGAACTGAACGTAAAAGTTTATAATAATGTACCCTGAAAAATAAACGTTAAACTTGAAATCTGTCAAACGAGTATTGACTTTCTAAAGAGGTTACCCTGAAGATATGACAACACTGTTCAAGATTCACTGCCATATGCTGCCGTGTTTACCTTCCGAACAGGGGCACCACGTGGTAATTTTCGGTTCGACATAAGGTCATGTACAGGGCATATTAAATTAAAGCACCATTTTTGGATATTTTTCTTCAATTTGTTTTCATCTCGGGAATTGCCGGTTTAAATATAATACGTCATTTCCATAACACCCTGTATAGGGTGTTCCGCTTAATGACGTGCTTATATTTTCTTGCTACAGGGTGTTGATTTTTTTGAATTAATTTAGAAATATTTCAATATCTCTTAGAGTACTTTGGATATTATTTTCAATACCTTATTTCATTGGCTCTATCTAACACAGAGGGCGCAAGGGATTGAACCAATACGTTTTTCTTCCATTCGATGGTGTGATCCGTCTGCCAATCGCCTCGGCTCTGACGTATTCTAAAAATAGAGACAAACAATAACACTCTTCAAAAAAAATACAACCAATTTCAAGCGTATGACTTACCGTTGGCCTCTATGGGAAGCCCCCGCAGTACCCCACGCGTCTTCATCGTCCGAATCTTCTAGCAAACGTCTTGGTATATCCTGAATTACTTCTTGCGTTCCTAGCGAAAGAAATATACGAAACTACAACGGCGTATTTATTTAACAAGTGCGGGAATATACTTTTTTCTACGATAGTTATAAAATAGTATATTAAGCTACAAGTTTCATAAGACATTATCTTAGAGCACGCGTTCAATTTAGAAAACGACCCGCGAAGCGGGGAGTTTTCTAAAGTACAAGTGCTCTAATTGTCTTATGAACCGTGTATTTTATAATACTTTTTCTATTTGGGTCTTTAAAGTCTGAAAATCTTTAAAAAATATAGTAGATGTTTTCCATTTGAATTAATATTTTCTTTTTGGGTTGGCAGTACTTTTACAATTTCATAAAATGTTACAAGTATCAAATAAGCCATGATAGAAACAATTGAACACAACAAAGCTTCTTCCCATCCGTCATAATTAAAAATAAATATATTATTAAAGTTGATAAAAATGAACCAGGAAGAAAGTTCTACTCCGTCAGAAATACGATAAATTGCAGAAAATAATCTAGAAAAACATTTAAAAAGAATATGCAAAACTTTGAGTTATGGTGCGAGCAGAACAAAGTTCAAAATATTGTGTCGAAACAGAATCTGACAGGAATAACAATTAATGCCCAGGAAATGTCTACCGTAGTACAGTAACTATAAATATGTATAAAGTAATATGTAATTAAAATTAAAATAGTACTTTATTGAATACAACTTTAGAAATAGAGCATAAACTGGAAGATATTTCTATTATTTTTAGGTTATGTTGTTTTATAGTTGTGACTAGAAATTAGCTGACGGACACCGTCAGCATGTTATATATTTACGAGTTTAGGTATTTCAGATAAATCTATTTACAAGGTTAAAGATTAGTATTTTAAAGTTTTCTATCAAAAATTTTTGTCGAATCCATAATGCCAAGGAAACTAATTTCAACGAAATAAAAGTAAGCCTAAAATTCGAACCGTTCTGGCTGCCAACATAAAAAAATAAAATTTCAGTTTCATAAAGTGGCAGGTTATTCAATTTTTTGCATTTCATAATGTAGCCATTATGAAACCCAAATAGAAAAACTATATTTTTTTATGCAATGAATGCACAAAATTGGACAATTTTAAACTAGTCTAATTGCTTATAATATCGTGTTGCCATGAAAACAGCATCCGCGTCGTTCGTTATTTGGGCGCAGCCTTGTTATTGTTACCTTACAAATGTCAATAATATATGAAAACATCAAAAATGGCAAGAAATAATTCCGATTCCGAAGAAGAAAACTCAATTCAATGCGCTCCAGATGAAATAATTAATAAAGCCAATGAAGCAACACAAAATTTATTGCGTGAAAATCGAAAGAAGCTTACAAAAAGGAACACAATACGTTTATAAAATGGCATTTGACCGAAAACAAGGGAAGAGCTTCAGCGAACAGGTATTACATAAATAACGATTGCATAACAAAGAAAAAAATTATATTTCTACAAAACATCCTAGAAAAAAAAAATAACACACATATTCTGCTAAATCGCAAAATAGCTTGCCACTGACCTTCTACTTCCATTTCAAAGGTAAGCAAGAAAAAAACGTTTAATTAACGTTTCACTCGCCACTTTTAAAGCTAGCAAGCTTCAAGTTGTAAGGTTTCTCAAGCTATGAACCCCTGCTCTGTCCTGATCACATATATATAACCATTATATTGCTAATCCCATCTGCAATTATGTCCCCGCTATGGGCATCGAACGGGTAATAGTGAGTTTGCGCAGTTCGGAAATTGCCTTGTGAAAGTAAACACTCGACAGGACCGGGTTTCAACTTTTTTTAATGTAAATTTCACTGGTTAGTTGGGAAAAATATTGCAATCAAAATTTCGATTAGTTCGATTTAAGACAGCGTTCCATGCATACGATTTCTCACGATATGATGATCCGACGGTGCCCTGATTGGTGTAAACTTTTGGTGCCAAATTCCGTCCGAATATTTGTAACAATCGACACTAGCGATGGGAAGTTTCGATATTTTTGCGGACTCGTTCCTTTCGATCTCGATCCGCAAGTGGATCGAGTCCAACGGATTCGTTCCTCGGAACGATATTATATATACATACTGATATGATGCTAATTTGCTTATGCATGCACGTTTCGCTTACGGTTCTAGGTAAAAGGCAGTCGCAGCACTGCACGCAAAATAGATTGGTTGTGATGATATAGGGCGGACAGTTGCATCTTGGATCGAAATTATAGAAAGTATTTGCCAGAGAGTAATAAAACAAACCAAAATTAAATTGAACTACGGTCAACGTATTAAGTAAATATATTAAAGAAAGGTATCTAAAAGAAACCAAAAATTCGTCTTATTAAATAGGTAACAAAAATAGGTAACTTCTTACATTAAAGTATACACATTTACCACATTGAGCAAGTTCCAAATGTCACTACGCTTTCTATTCATTATTTAAAAAATAACATTGCAGACTTCAACTGTATATACAATAAAAAAAAACAAAAAAAACTCAAAAGTTAACTCAAAATCAGAGCGAAAGCCGCAGCACATTCAAATTAAACGCGCCCCGAAATACTAAAATTTAATTTAAAATCCTGGGCCTACAAGTGCGGCGAATTGTAAATAATATATCTAAAAAGTTCTTTACTGGTCACAAAAAAAATAAAAAAATGAAGCGGCAAGCCTTTTATTTCATGATTCATGATACCGAATTACAATTATCTAAACCTAACCTAATCAAACAAAGCAATAAATCACAGCTTGTAAAAACAAAACAAAAAATAAGTAATAAAGTAACTGCCAGCCGCCTGCATCGTCGCCGATGTGTAATCATACCAGTATTGCCACATTGCCAGCCAGCAGTTAACCAAAACCGAGACCCGCCGACCCGCCTCGTGCCGTGCATTTCATTTCGTTCCTCGGAACGAGTCCGCTTGAATTCTCGGACTCGATCCAACTCGATCCTACCCCGAACTCGTTCCTTTGTACCGAATCCGGCCGGATCGACACACCACTAATCGACACGATGAGCTTTATTTTAACTTTTATCCGACGTCGTATGCCTCTTAACCTCACTTTTTTCTAAACCAAAAATTAAGAATGAATGACTATATTGACTATTTTGGGAATTATTATCAGCTACTAATGCACCAAATTAAAAATACATTAATTTTAAGGTTAGGTAGTGACCACATATATATTATATTGTATACGAGTGACACTCTCTTCTTTTTTTACAAGCTTATTAGTGAAATTCGGTTCCGAAGATCGGATAATGTGATAAGCAAAATAGCAAAATATTTTCGTATACTACCTATATGTACATACCTGAAATACTTTATACCTGGTATTGATCCACGACTTTTGCCAAAAAGCACCATGCACTTGTGTCCTTTCATCTTAAACAAAACGAGCAACTAACCTATCAAACAGCGAATCACCACAAATTAAAAACTTCTTTACAAAAATTGTTGTTAGGTAATGAGACAGTTTATAAGCACTAATATACCGACAACAATGTGGTTTTTATTCTGTAATTTGAAAAAGCATCCAGAACCAAAGATGGCGACGAATAACAACAAACAAAATATGACGCGATCGATAAAATTTCCATTCTACTGCGCAAACTCAATAGTACCACGCCATCTCCCTTATCGGGGGCACTTTTTTGTATTTTGGAACGTTCGTATTGGCAATATAATGGTTATATATATATATATATGTGGTCCTGATGAGACCAGAAAAGTTCGAAACCGGTACGCAGGTGCGCAAGTGGTGACTTACCCTCATTCCCAATCACTATATTAGGCACCAATTGTTCAACGTTACAAGCTTCCCGGCCCGGTACCGTCCGCTGCAACATGGGCGGATACGGGTTCCCGTCTATATCGACCAAAAAGGGCGGCGGCATCAAATTTGGCGGGACTTGGGTTTGCTCGTCTAGAACCCAGTAGTTCTGGTCCCGCACCAATGGACGATAGTCGGTGTGAAAGAACAGTTCTTTGGGAAGCTTTAAGGAGAAAAAATATGTTATATTCGATTTTGGAACTCTTTTTGAAAATGCTCGGTTAAATCTTCCGTCGTTATACACACACAACTGACCGGGAACAAAACTGCATATTAAAGTTCACATATTTTGACTGCCAGCGGCCTGATTATATGTACAGGGTGTTATGGAAATGACGTATTATATTTAAATGGGTCACTCCTGGGGTGTCCTAGAGAAGCGCTACATATATTTTTTTTAAATCGAACGTTTAAAAAGTAGGGTAATTCATCTCTAAACCCACCGGTCACTCCTCGGCACATTCATATATGATCATATTACATTGCCAACCTGTGTAATCAACAGATGTTCAGGCACAATGTTGCCAACTGTGTAAAAAAATGTAAAACTTCATGAACAAACCCGATTCTTATAAAAATAATATTTAGTTTACCTAGTATCCAAATAGAAGTGAATCCAGGTGCCAGTACACTAGCAAGTAATCCAGGGCACAGACATCTTCAGATTTTTGTTTTTTTTTTCTATGGGAAAAGCTTTATGCTTATCACGTACCCTGATGACAATGTGGAACAAGCTTATACCCACTAAACCCCATTCGGCCTCTTATTTCCAATCTCTCGGAACATTTGCACTAAATCACTTAAAGAAACACATAGACACCCACGAGTTTCAAATTAGTTTCTTTGGAGATATGCACTTATTATTAGATTACACAAAAGCAATAAATACTAACGCATAATTACACTTTACTATAACCTACCGTACACGTAAAACAACAGCACTATAGGATACAAATTATTTTGCAATAGAAATTCAGAAATAATAAAAACGCTAATTTCTAATGGCCTAATCAAACTTATTAATCCTTCACTGAAGAAGAATGATGAAATAATTATGTTGATAGACAGGGCAACCCCTTCAAAATAAATATATCATTATACAGAAAAGTATTACAGAAGTAAATTCTGCAATTTATGAATATAACCTTATAAAACATCAAAGTGGCAACGCTGTATTTTTAAATATTAACCCCAGCTGCTGCCGTCGCGAAAAGAATAGGCAACCCGATTGTCCAAAATCAGCTGTTTAAAGAAGTCGGCCGGTTTCCTACTGTTTTTACCAAGTTTCAAGCAGATTTGTGTGTTAATAGTTAAACCCGAGTTTAAATTATTAAGTTATTTGTTCTTTTCGCGACGGCAGTGCCCCAGTCCAGCAGTTCAATATCGATCGACGGAACCAACGTGTTATTTATTTTTAAAATTTTTAGATGTTAAATACATTATTTCCCAGACCCAGACAATAAGGGCGTATTTTTGTCTACACAGTAGCACTTTAAAATACTAATTCAGTTGAATGGTACTTAGATGTGTTCATGAGACGCGATTTTATGAGATTATTGTGCCGGTTTGTTTTTGTTCGGGCTACCTAGGTACTTGGTGTTTTTTTATAAAGTTGGTTTTAATAAGTTCGAAAAGGTAAATAAAATAGCATTTTTTTTTCTAAACGATAAGTGGCATTTATATACTTTTAAGTCAGTCAGTCATGAGAACATACCTGGCCATTTATAAACTCTGCGTCGGTTCGTTCGAGTCAGTTCAAGTTTATAAAATGTTTCCCAGCGAACTGCACTGAACGTAAAAGTTTATAATAATGTACCCTGAAAAATAAACAACTTGCAATCTGTCAAACGGTTATTGACTTTCTAAAGAGTTTACCCTGAAGATATGACAACACTGCTCAAGATTCAGTGACGTTTTTCGCCATATTGTTGCTTTGTTTACCTTCCTGACAGGGGCACCACGTGGTCATTTTTGGTTTGACATAAGGTCATGTACAGGGCATATTAAATTAAAGCGCCATTTTTGGATATTTTTCTTCAATTTGTTTTCATCTCAGGAATTGCCGATTTAAATATAATACGTCATTTCCATAACACCCTGTACATATAATGGCGTTTAAATAGGTAATTGAATTATTGCAGTAAAGATCAACGACATAATGTAAACCGTACTAAAGGTTTGCTAACGGGATGTTATCACGGCGGAAGATAAACCGGGGCTTATTTAGGCACAGGAGCTAAATTTGGGGAGAAATTTTACCTGCTGATACAAAACGCTGCCATTTCCGAACCCGAACGTCAAAATGTTACCGTGCGAGTCGCTGGCCGCTATCACGCATCCATCCGGGCTCCATTTTACGTCGAAAATGGCGCCGTACCCCTGACCTAAAAACCGTAAAAAATTTAACTTTAAAAAAAATTTTCAAAAATTTTTTTTTTTATTTTGTTTTTCTACTATTGCTTAGAATATACCAATCGAGTTTTCAATTTTTTTTTATTATAAAACAACGTACCAAGGCAAGACAATTAGATTTCTGAAATTCAATTCAACTAACCTTCTATAGTATTTAAATATTTGGCGACAATGTCCCCTTTATTAATGTCCCACACCAAAAGTTGCCCGTCGTGTCCCGCCGACAGAATGACGTCATCGTCGTGAGGATGAGGTTCGAGGACGTAGACCTCGTCCGTGTGACCTACAATAAAAAATAAACAAACACCAATCAATTTTGTAACGACCGTTGTTTCGCACACGAGTGTACATACTTGTATATTCATTCTACCTACCACTTAACACTTTCACTAGTTGTCCGCTAGAGGCGGTCCACACCTTCAAGGTATGGTCGCTGACAGCTGTCACTACCAACGAGTCCGATCTATCCCAGGCGACCATAGTTACTCTGATTTTCTTACCGTCGAAATCCGAGTTCGGTTTGGCGCTAAAAACACCACAATTTTAAATCTCAAACATTACATGTAATCTAAAATACACAGTGTGTAAAAAGTCCCGGAACAGTCAATTATTTAAAAAATGGCGCACAATATAAAAAAACTTTCTGTATAAAAGTTGTTGGTCTTAAAGAAATTTATTAAACTTAGATCCCTGTAATTATACAGGGTTGCCCAAAAAGTCGTGGTAACCGAAACTTCATTTTTTTTAAATGGAATGACCCTTTTTTGATCACATTTTCTGATTCCTCTAAACATTCTAAACAACAATTATAGAACATGTCATATGGCTAAACCTATTAGTTTTAGAAATAATTTGAGTTGAAGGACATAAATGCGATAGGTACGATATTACCTTTTGCATTTTTATAAGCTGGTACTAGAATTTTTTGCGTCACTGTCAAAGTAAATTCTCAAAATGTCGCTCAGCGAAAGGGAACGTATAACTTTACTAATAATAAGAGGTTTTGGAGACCGACAAAGATCAGTTATCGAGACAAAGGAATTATTTAATACAACTTTTCCAAACCGAGAGCCTATATCAAAATCTACAGTTGTGAGAACAGTTCAAAGGTTCGAGGTAACCGGTTGTTGCAGAGATAAACTTCGTTCCGGAAGACCAAAGTCGGCAAGTAGTGATGAAAAAAAATTAGAGACATTACTTCATTTTGTTCAGAATCCACATTTGTCACTCAGAAAAGCTGCTACCCAAGTTGATGTTTGTTTTAAATCAATTGACAATATTTTAAAAACCAGTAATTTTCATCCCTATAAAATAACTCTTGTCCAGGAATTATCAGAAGACGATTTTGATCGTAGATTGGAATTTTGCGAAGTAATGATGCAAAAACATGAAGAAAATAACAATTTTTTTAATCAAATAGTTTTTACGGATGAGGCAACATTCATGTTGAACGGGTCTCTCAATCGCCATAATTGTCGTTACTGGGCTGATCAGAATCCACATTGGATGAGAGAAACACATACTCAACACCCCCAGAAAGTAAATGTGTGGGCTGGAATTATTGGCAACAGATTAGTGGGGCCTTTCTTTATAGAGGGGAATTTGAATGCCGAAATGTATCTCCACATGCTGCAAAATGAAATTGTGCCAGCAATAAACAATGAAGTAGGACCACTATTACGCAATACGTGGTTTCAGCAGGATGGAGCTCCTCCTCATTTTGGGCTAGCTGTTAGAAATTATTTAAACAACACTTTTCCTAACCGCTGGATAGGACGAAGAGGCCCCATAGAATGGCCTGCTAGGTCGCCAGACTTAACGCCCCTTGATTATTTTCTTTGGGGACACCTAAAAAATAAAGTATTTGTGACAATACCTGCAGATCTGAATGAATTAAGAGGAAGAATTATTGAAGAATGTGCATCTATTAACCAAGAAATGTTACAAAACGTCATCGACAAATTTTATTATAACCTAGCCCATTGTCAAACTGTGGGAGGAGGACATTTTCAGCATTTAATTAAATAACGACTTACACGTAATTTTATTTTTGTTCTTTTCAAGTTATTGTTAATTTTACTGCTTGTATTTAATAATTTAGTTGTTATTAAAATTTTGACACAACTTGAGTGAGGTTCATTTTACACGAGTTGTTTTTCTTTTAATTTTAACGTAAAACATTTGAGCCGACTCGAAACAATGCAAAAGGTAATAAACGTACCTATCGCATTTATGTCCTTCAACTCAAATTATTTCTAAAACTAATAGGTTTAGCCATATGACATGTTCTATAATTGTTGTTTAGAATGTTTAGAGGAATCAGAAAATGTGATCAAAAAAGGGTCATTCCATTTAAAAAAAATGAAGTTTCGGTTACCACGACTTTTTGGGCAACCCTGTATAATTACAGGGATCTAAGTTTAATAAATTTCTTTAAGACCAACAACTTTTATACAGAAAGTTTTTTTATATTGTGCATCATTTTTGAAATAATTGACTGTTCCGGGACTTTTTACACACTGTGTATTTCAAGTATCGTACCTCGGCAGTTTCGTAGCCATATCCAAATGGGTACTTTTCCACTGTTGCCTTTCGAACCACCAAATGATGGCCGTGCCATCTTTACTCCCCGAAAGGAACCTCAAGCCGGAATGCGCCCATTGCATCGAATCGACTCGATCCGTATGAGCCTCGATTTCCAATATACGCTGAGGCCCTTCGTCGCCTGAAATATTAATTTTCAATCAATAATCTGCCAGAATCTAAAGCCATACACTTACCTTTCATGTAGTAGACTCTGACGTGGTGATCGGCCGATCCTGTAGCCAAGAACGTCCCCCCTGGACTGAAAGAGGAGCATATCATTTGGGCCTGACCGGGCCTTATTTTTTCTTGGTATAAAATCGGAGTATTCCTAGAAATCATGTACAGTAATACAGGGTGATTCACGACGAGCGTGCATTAGAACTTTATGGAGAACTACTGAATATATGTTCCTGAAACTTTGGGGATTTGGGTTTATCGATATGCTCTCTTTAACTAAAATATTGACATGTTTCTGTCATTTCCGGTTATACCTCCGTATAGACATCAGTATACAGCCCCTAAGTACAATTGTTTTCATAGCACACTTGAACAAATAGTATTTTCGGAATAAAATTGGGTTTTTTGAGAAAACGTTTTGATATAGGTATAGGACAGTAAATGCTATTTATAAAGAACAACTAATTTGCCATCAAATTAAATAAAAATATACAGGGTGTTCCATTTAAAATAAGAAAGTTTCTAATGGTTGAATTCTTTCACAATGAGGCTTGAATTGTGACCACCCTGTACATTTTATGCTGAATTTGAAATGTTTTTGAGACTTGATGATCTTCTAGCTATTCGCTGAGAAAAATTTTTTGTCCAAGCGCTAAGGTAAAAAAATTATATGGATTATTTCATCGTCATGCATTTGCCAAATAATTACAAAAAGTCCAGATATCTCAAAAACTAATAGAGTCTGACAAAAACATTTTCTATAAAATGTGCTTAGTATTTAATGCTTAATCGAAAAATGTAGTAAAAATTACCATGTTGTATTTAAAAAACGAAAGTTGGCAGCTACTTCCGGTATAACCGGAAATGACAGGAACATGTCAATATTTTAGTTAAAGAGAGCATATCGATAAACCCAAATCCCCAACGTTTCAGGAACATACAGGGTGTTATGGAAATGACGTATTATATTTAAATCGGCAATTCCTGAGATGAAAACAAATTGAAGAAAAATATCTAAAAATGGCGCTTTAATTTAATATGCCCTGTACATGACCTTATGTCAAACCAAAAATATCCACGTGGTGCCCCTGTCAGGAAGGTAAACAAAGCAACATATGTCAACAGTGTTGTCATATCTTCAGGGTAAACTATTTAGAAAGTCAATAACCGTTTGACAGATTGCAAGTTGTTTATTTTTCAGGGTACATTATTATAAACTTTTACGTTCAGTTCAGTTCGCTGGGAAACAATCTCTGATTTATAAACTTGAACTGACTCGAACGAACCGCCGCGGAGTTTTCAAATGGTCAGGTATGTTCTCATTTGTTCAATTCGAACGACACCCGTCAGATCTGGACAACTTAAAAGTTTATAAATGCCACTTACCCTTTAGAAAAAAATGCAATTTTATTTACCTTTTCGGACTTATTTAAAACCAACTTAATTTATAAAAAACACCAAGTACTCACACACAAAATCACATAGTCACGCGTCACAACACATCTAAGTACCGTTCAATCTGAATTAGTATTTTAAAGTGCTACGAGGAACAGCGCTGATCTGCCAAACGCTGGCATATTAGTGCTGGGCGATGTTCATCGATGTTTCTGAAACATCGATGTTCTGTTACCGATGTTCGATGTTTTCGACATCGATGTTAGAGATCAAACATCGATGTCGACATCGATGTTTACCTTTCGATGTTCAATGTTATAACAAAACAAGAAAACTAATTTGTAATCTTAAACTCAATTTTCCCAGCACAAGAAAATAAGAGCGAAAACTTTTGATTTCATTTGCTAAAAGCCTTATTAGAGTCGACAATAAAAATTCCCGGTGCAATGGCAATTATAATTGCACGAATTCATGCGCAGTAAACCGTTTTCGATCAACTGGCGCCTTGCTAACAGTCGTTTTGACTGGCAGTTAAAGCAGCTACTGCTACTTACAAATGGCAGTAGCCATTAGCTGTTCATAGGTGCTTCGTCCAATTAATAAACATTTAAAAGTAACAGAATAATCCATCTCTACCCAGACTTGCACCGGCAATGGCAATGAAAGTGGCGCGTGCCCCATTTCTGGCAATGCGAGACAGCTGAGAACGGTGTACTGCGCATGAATCCGTGCAATTTTAATTGACAGAAGATTAGAATTGTAGACTGTAATACGGATTCCATTCTAGCGGCGCAATTGCGAGAAGTATTTGGCCAGCTTATCCAGAACGAAATTTTGTTTTCCAAAGCCGGCGAAACTATGGCCCCAAAAACGAAATAGCTTGTAAGGAATCATCATTAATCTAGTTTTACAAAAAAAAAATAGTTTACAAGTTGTTAGTGACTGGAATTCATGCAGTTTTAAAATATTATGTTTTAATGATTGCTTTATTTTTTTGTTCATATTATTTTTTAAAATTTTTGTTATTTTGTTTTTTGACGTTTCATAATTCTTTCTAATAACAAGTTTATTTTTATTTTTTATAATCTAATTTATTCCTAATCGCAAATATACTTTTTTAAATGTCGATGTTTGAACATCGATGTTTAGAAAATATCGATGTTTAGAAAACATCGATGTTTTACAACCGATGTTTCTACGCCATCGATGGTCAACATCGATGTTCCGTTTCGATGTCCCAGCCCAGCACTATTGCATATTCGACGAGTCTATTTTTATTTTAAAGGGATAGTAGCTAGCTTAGACTGGAAGGGTCTCTCAACATAATTATGTCATCATTCTTCTTCAGTAAAGGATTAATAAATTAGCGTTTTTATTATTTCTGAATTTCTATTGCGAAATAATTTGTATCCTATAGTGCTGTTGTTTTATGTGTACGGTAGGTTATTGTAAAGTGTAATTATGCGTTAGTATTTATTGCTTTTGTGTAATCTAATAATAAGTGTATCTCTTCAAAAAAATAATTGGAAACTCGTGCGTGTTTGTGTGTTTCTTTAAGTGATTTAGTGCAAATGTTCCGAGAGATTGGAAATAAGAGGCCGAGGGTTTAGTGGGTATAAGCTTATTGTGCAGTTCCACATTTTCATCAGGGTACGTGATGAGCATAAAGCTTTTCCCATAGAAAAAAAAAACAAAAATCTGAAGATGTCTGTGCCCTGGATTATTTGCTAGTGTACTGGCACCTGGATTCACTTCTATTTGGATACTAGGTAAACTAAATATTATTTTTATAAGAATCTATAGTTATTTTCTACACAGTTGGCAACATTGGGCTTGAACATCTGTTGATTACACAGCTTGGCAATGTAATATGATCGTATATGAATGTGCTGAGGAGTAACCGGGTGGGTTTAGGGGTGAATTACCCCACTTTTTAAACGTTCGATTTAAAAAAAAAAAATATGTAGCGCTTCTCTAGGACACCCCAGGAGTCACCCATTTAAATATAATACGTCATTTCCATAACACCCTGTATATTCAGTAGTTCTCCATAAAGTTCTAATGCACGCTCGTCGTGAATAACCCTGTATAAAACTATTATGAGATAACGTAACATTAAAAATCTCTATATCTGCATTTAGATTTTCATACCGAAATTCAACTTTATCTCCTCCGACTGAATTGTACGTCCAAAAGGCTATAGATCCATCCGTACTAGTACTGATCAGGTACTTAACACCCCAACAAGGAGTGGGACAAAAATTTACAGATGTAATCATGCCAGTGTGTCCTGTTAATACAGCCACAGGGGCGCCTGTTTGAAGGCTCCACACCTAGAACAATATTTCATTTTTTATTTATTTATTTATTTGCAATTAATCAATTTATTCACAATTCAGAACATTATATCATTTTATCGATAGAATAATTTTTAACATGATAGAATTTTAATAAGCACCTAGATGTAAAACATCTGTATGTGCTGTATTGCTACACAGGTCTTAACTTAAAATAATAACATTACCACCATCAAAATGTCACAGTTTCCGCAAAAAGTCATAGTTTACTAATTTTTAATCTTTAATCACCAAAATCAAACACAGACGATATGTCTGCCAATACACAACACAATACAATTTTATTAGTTGAAGAACCTTTCAAATTGATACACATTCTCAAAAATCACCTTCCTACTTAATAATTTAAAATTTTTTACTTTAGGGCAATTTCTTACTTTATCCGGCAATAAATTATAGAGTTTAGGACCAAAATAATTTACGTATCTCAGATTAAGATTATTATTACTTATTGGTAGTTTAATCTGCTTGCTGAGTCCGATCCTTGTTCCATATGCATGATCAACAACAAGTCTCAAATTAGATCGCGTATGCATATGATAGCAAATTGTATGAATATAAATTGTTCGAATGCTAAAAATATCTTTATTAAAAAGTAAATGTGTAGGGTATAATCTATTTTTTCTGAAAATAATTTTTAATATATATTTTTGTATGATGTTTAATTTGTACAGGCTATTATTATAAAGTCCACCCCATACCAATATTCCATATCTTACTATTGATTCCACAAAAGCTTTGTAGACCATTACAAGCATCTTCCTATTTAAAAACTCTCTTAACAAGTAAAATATATGAATGAGTTTACGAATCTTGTTGGAGACATAATCAATATGTGGCTGCCACTTAAGAAAGCTATCAATTACAACTCCAAGGTATTTTGTAGATGATGCCTCCCTGATACAATGGTCATCCACCACAATGGAATTATATTGTGGTCTGCTTGCATTAGTAAGTGAAAAAGCTATGTAGTTTGTTTTTGTTAAGTTTAAGGTTAGTTTATAGGTCTGAAGCCAGTTCTTAATTATTGTTATTAAATTATTTACAGTTTTATCTCTCACATCATCCCACGAATCTCCAGATACAACAAGGGCTGTATCATCTGCATAAGATATGGTCAAACCATCAACATGCAATTTCAATAATGAGTTAATATAAGTTATAAAAAGTATTGGGCCCAAGACCGTTCCCTGTGGAATACCAATTTTAATTTTTTTTTTTGTCACTTAAAATATTATTTAGTTTGACCATTTGAAATCTTTCTGACAAGTAGTTTTAATTGAAGTGATAATGCCATTGCTAATCCATGATTTAATTTTTTTGTGTTTTTTGTGTTTAATAGTATAAGTTTGTGTTGCGCTTGATAATAATTGCAGGTAGGTCTCTAAGAAAATTGTTGTTGCTTTTTCAGGGTTATTTTCATTCGTTATTATTGACCAATCAAAATTTTGTAATAGTAATTTAAATTTAGAAATATTCAATTTCGATTTAGTGTCACTTTCGTGGTTTATTAAGTTTTCCTGAGGTTTTTCTCTCTGGCTGACGAAAAACATGATTGGGCTGTGATCAGTTATATCTTCTTCCAATGTATAAGAGTCCAAACATAAATTATTAGATTTTAATTTCTGATTAATAAACAAATGGTCTAGACAAGTTTTTGAGCTAGATCTTGTTATTGAATTGATATATGATTGAAAACCCAGTGAGCTCATTGTATCAAGGTAATTTGCAACATGATTATCATTTTTTTCCAAGATATTTATATTAATGTCTCCAACAAAGATTTCAATATTAGAAAAAAATTTTGTTTCTAGGTATGTGTGTAAGTCATTTATAAAATCAGTCTTTGGAATGGGTGGAGGTTTATATGTTGCCGTTAAACCAAATGTCATACTATTTATTTCAAAATTTATTCTACTGAGGGTTGCCCCTGAGTTTGTCAACCGCGTAAATGAGAAATCAGCGTTTAAATGTTTCTTCACAAGTATAACAACACCATCGTTCTTATTGTAATTCGCTTCATTATAGAAAATCTTATAGCCCGGAATTGTACAGTTGCCTATCGAATCAATTTGAAAGGTTTCAGTAAGTACCACAATATCCATATAATGTCAATCAATCAATCAATCAATCAATCATTTATTAACAACTTTGATTACATAACGATATACAAAATATAGTATGATACTAAATAGGGTTCTACAAAACTTGTTAGAACATGCACCTAGATGACTAAACATCTGTATGTGCAAGGAAAAATTTGTATTATATCTTAAAGAATTCACAATTAGCATAAAGTAAATCTTAAATGTAGTAGTATTTAGAAGGTACAGCTATGAAAGTCATTATAAGCAAAGATCAAAACATTATTTAAATCATCAAAACAATATCTCAAACTTCGACCAGTTTGTTGTAATAAAGGACTTACATTTTATGTTAAAAGTTTTTATATTATTAATACTTTTCAATTCTGGTGTTAAAATATTATATATTTTTGGAGCCAGATAGTTAATAAATCGCAAGTTTACGTTTTTATTACTGTTTGGTATTTTTAAGTGTCTATTTATTCTGGTTCTAGTATTGTATGTATGATCCACAAATGCCTTCAATCTGTTATTATTATGCACAAAAGAACAAGTACTCAAAACGTAAAGTGAGCGAACATTCATGATGTCTTCAGAATATAATTGTTGAGTGTGGAATCTCTTGGTTTTCCTAAAAATAATTTTTAATATGTAATTTTGAACAACGTTCAGTTGACACAAAGAGTTTGTATATAAACCACCCCATACGACAAGTCCATATCGAAGTAGGGATTCGATTAAGGCTTTGTAAATACTTATTAACAGTTTTTTACTTAATATGTCTCTTAATATATAAAATTTGTGCAACAATGATCTTATATTTTTTGTGAGTTTGAGTACATGTTTGTCCCACTTAAGATTTTGGTCCATTATAATTCCTAAATATTTGATATGGGTAACTTCATTTATACAATCATCCAGATTCTTTACTTTTATGTTATTGAAATTTGGTCTATTCGCCGCGGTCAACGAAAATGCGATATAGTTAGTTTTAATAATATTTAAAGTAAGTTTATATGAATCGAGCCAATCTATTATTTGAGTCATACCGTTGTTGGTTGAATTTTTAACGTCATTCCAATTCTCACCAGAAAAAATTACTGCAGTATCGTCGGCGTATGAAATAATTGTGCCGTTGTTAACATTTAAGTTGGTTAGCGAATTAATATATGTTATGAAGAGAATGGGCCCCAAGACTGTTCCCTGCGGGATGCCGATTTTTACTGTTAAGGGGTCGCTAAGAGTGTTGCCAATTTTTAGGACCTGCCTCCTATCATGGAGGTAGTTCCCCAATACGCCCAACACCCTTCCTCTAACACCATAGGTTTCCAGTACATCCAGGAGTGCTGCATGGGGTACAGTATCGAATGCCTTGGCCAGGTCCAGGAACACCGTCAGACATTTATTACCTTTATTTAGATTGTCGGTCACTTGCTTAGTAAGTTGGTAAATTGCATCAGTGGTACTAAGGCCATTAGTAAAACCAAATTGGTTTTTTGATAGGACATTATTTACGTTAAAAAATTCAACCAGTCTGTCTTTCATACATTTTTCAAAAATCTTTGAGAAATTGTTTATCACACTGATTGGTCTAAAGTTATTTATATCAGTCTTGTCGCCTGCCTTGTGAATTGGAGTTACTACTGTGGTTTTAAAATGGCTGGGTACTTCACCTGTCTGAAATACTAAATTAATGATATGGACTAAAGGTTTTAGCAAATAAACATGAGAGCATTTTATGATTTTGGAGCCAATACCATCAATGCCAGAGGCACTATTGTTCTTAAGAGAATTTATTTGTTTAATTATTTCACCTTCATTCACTGGTTTTAAAAACATAGACGAATTTGACTGATATTCATGTACAAAAGGTGTAATAGGGTTTTTTATTTTTTTAAACATTTTGATGCCTATTTCAGTAAAAAATTTATTGCAATAGTTGGCTATAGATTTATCATCAGAAGGATGTGCATTATCAGTTTTTATTTGAAGATTACTAATTTTGATTTTATCTGATCTTTCATTGGTAGCATCTGATATTATTTTGTACATCCTTCTAATGTCACCCCCAGCATTGTCAATTTCTTTTTTGTAGTACTCATTCTTACACTTTTGTATAATTTTACTCAAGTTGTTTCGATATGTTTTATATTTATTGTCATTATCTACACTAGAGTTTAATAAAAGTTTCTTTTTCATTTTATCTCTATGCTTTATAGAATAAATTATACCATTCGTTATCCATGGTTTGAGTTTTTTAAATTCCCTACAAACAAAAGTTTTTGTTTCTGTACTTTTTTTTATGGTATCTGATATGATCTGTGTAAAGTTATTGGTGGCAGTTTCAACATCATTCACGTGCATCACACTAGACCAATCCAGAGAACCCATGACTTCCGTAAAAGTTTGAAAATTTAGTCTGTTTAGTGTTTTTGAAACATACAAGGGAGAAATGTGTGTTCCGGTAAGATTATTGTTATAAAAGTTAATCATTACTGGGAAATGATCTGTTAAGTCACATTTCATTATAAAAGAAGAGTATTTTATTGAATTTTTTTGTAATTTATTTCTAAGAAATATATGATCCAGACAAGATTCGTGGTTTGGGGTTACACGTGTAGGGCCGTTAATAACAGATTGAAAGCCAAAGAAGTTCATAATAGAGATATATGTATTTACATTATTATTATTTTTATCCAGTATATCAATGTTAATGTCACCAAGTAAAATTTCAATATTCTGCTTCATATTACCCTGAAAGTAATTGTTAAGGTCAGCAAGAAAATGTGTTATATTACTGGAGGGGGGCCTATATACACATGTGATACCATAGCTAGTACCATTTTTTACTAAGGTGATTTTGCCAAGTGTAACACCAGATTGTATAAGTTTTACAATTTCAAAATTAATATCTAATTCCTGTCTTACAAAAACAATTACCCCGTCATTCTGGTTATAGTTCGCGTTGTTATAAAATGTATTGTAACCTTTTATGTTATATAATTTATCATTAATTTGCCAACATTCGGATAATATAATAATGTCAGTAAAAAACAAATCAAAAGCTTCAATAAGGATTAGTAAGTCATTAAAGTTTTTTTGAATACTGCGTATATTAAAATGTAGAACATTTAGAACTTTGTGGTGTAAGTCTATTTTGGAACTAATTCCATCACAGTCAATACTTTCCTGAATGTTTATGCAATCCAGATCATCCAGTTGCTGCAACACATCAATTTCTTGTTCTTTAGCAGCCATAACTACCATAGTCTATTTTACTTCTCAGAATTTTTAAGAGGTATTGGTAGGATGGACAGGCTGGATCATTGGCACTATGGCTACTATTATATTTCAGACTAAATCTATGATTAGCATTTACACAATTTATACACTTTTTTACAGTTTTGGTACATTCACGAATATCATGGTTGTCAGCACAATGCTCACAAGCTATATTATTTTGACAGACTGCATTTTTATGGTAGTGTTGTTGACATTTAAAACATCTCTGTATGCTAATATCTTCATACACGGGAAATCTCTCCCATTGTAGACATACCTTTCCATTATCCATCAACCTATGGAAAACTCCAGCGCAGCATTCCCCATAAATCGTGGACGTATTGTTCTTTTTATTAGGCTTAATAAATGTTATTGTTAGTTCATCATCTTCACAAATAAAGTCATTCTGTTCCCTTATACCACTCTCGATTTGCCGTAGGTCTAGTATTTCTCCATGGTAGCCAGCAATCTTAAATCTAGGTTTTCTCATTTTTGCAATTTGTATTTCGTAGTCAGTTAATTTGCTTTCAGCCTCCTTTTTTAAAATCTCTACATCGGAGAGACTATTACATTTAATAATGACATTGCCATTCTTGGTGTTTCTTGTATTCTTTATGCCAACCTTAATTTCTGCGGGTTTTATGTTATTTTTTAAATCAATTTTGGTCTTCTCGGCGTCTTGTTTTTTCTTAGGTTTAATAATTAAGCCTGGTATGTTAGGGTATTGTTCCTTAATGACTGCATTTGATGATTTTGTTACAATCTTGCTATATGATTCGGAATTACATCTGGTTTCTAGGTATGTTAATTTTTGTTTTAAAAGAGTTATAATTTCATCTTTACCCGCTATAATGCTAACCTTATCATCTATTGTTTTTTTTAAAAGAGTGTGTGCTTCAAATTGTAGACATTTAGAGCAGTAATATTTCATTAATCTTCCTTCCTTCAGGTCAAGAACTTTAATTTCTGATGATGTTAATCCACTGTGTGCCTTGCACAGGTAAATCTTGCAAGAATCACATGCATAAGTCTTTAATTTGGGGTCTTTACATACATCACATTCCATTTTGCCCTCAAATCACTTGATTTACGATCATAGGCTCCGGGAATTCCGTCTACGCAATGTGGCAACAGTGCACTGTCGATGACACTTCAATTTGATGGTTTAAAGAATGTTTTTAATTTTTCCAAGCAAATTTTTTTGAAATCTCATCACTGCTGAGTGGTGTTAGTTTTAAAAGTATGATGTATCACCAAATTAACAATTAAATTCATATGAGACACTAGAAATTTTCGTCTTTTATGTACACCAAAACACATGCAAACATGCAACGTTGCCGCACCTGTAATTTATAAGTTTCCAAAAAAGTAATCAAATTATCAATATTTTTGTTTAAACTTCTAATATTAAAATGAATTAAGCTAAATATATATTTTTTACTATTAATAACCTCCAATCTCCTATAGTCCACCATTTCGCCCTGAAACCCCAGTTCATCACTTATCTCTTCTAATATCTCATCCTGAGCGTTAAATACCAATGTTTCAGAATTTTATAATACCTACCTATACACATATTTCTCTAGTAATTATATAAATAGACCTACTGAAAGCGACTTACCCTTAATATTCTATCTATGGATCCAGCAGCTAGCAAAGAATTCTCAGGATCTATTGCGATGTCTGTAATTTCTGAAGAGGCACCTCTAAATGCTGCAATGAGGCGCCCCGTATAGGTAGACCATAATTTTATTAAGAGATCATCTGCTCCCGTTATAACATATCTATAAATTAAAAATGATATACAGAAAACCATTTGTCAAGCTAAAAATTCCTTTTTACCTGCCAGAATGGTCGAATAACAAACAATATACAGCGGATAAATGTCCTAAAGTGATTCTCTGATTTTGTACTCCACTGTATAATCTGGGTGTAATCGCCCTCTGGCGGGAAAATGGCCCTGCCACTTCTCTAGCTCTTAAACAGTTGACTGAAACAAGATTGGTTCAAATAATTCTGTACAATACCTGTATATTTTCATACAAACAATAACCCATATTAATAATATGATTAAAGTGACATTACCTATATTAACTGGTGTTTTTAACTCTTGTATTGGCACTCCGTGCAATCTGGTTACATAGTTATGGTACTGTTTGTAGTTGTGGTATATTCCGTTTTTATTTTTTGCCTTTGGACGAAAACTTAAATATGATATTTGGGCACTGTTCGGATTTAGATGTGAAGATGCCTGATTGCAGAGGTAGTGTAAGAAATCTTGACGGATATAGGGAAATTGTTGCTCCTGGAGAAAGAAATTAAAGGTATTTTACAAACCCATTATCAAACACACTTGAATAATATATAAAGGGAACATAATACACTTAAATTGCTTACCATATCCTCCACAGATCTTTCATGTTCACTGCCTTGCCAATCAATTCTTTTAGGCAAAATCTAAAATGATTAATCAATAGTTAGAACTAGGTACTACACAGTTTATGTGTAGGAAACAACTTCTCAATAAACAGAAAGAAAGAAATAACATAATAGCTTTATAAAATATATATTTTTACCTTTTGCTGTTGAAGTTCCTCATTTAAAGTCTGCAAATAAATAGTATATTAGTTTCTGTAATATCGGGAAATATATATAAAGGGTGCTTTATCTAGCTAGAGCGACAAGGAACATGTCTTTTGTCTGTACCCAATGCAACTAGCTGTAAATGTTGTGCGGGTCATCTAAATGAACATTAAATGGGTCATTAAAAATACAAATTATGAGTTTATGTATTTCTGTCCATTTTAGTTAATTTATAAACTAAAAATATGTGATTAATGTTGGTTCCATGGTTCGATCTATTAAAAGTGATTGATATTTTCTCTATTATTTTCCCAACTATTTTAACGTTTGTATACACAACGGCAGTTAAAAAGGCACTAAAACTCACCTGTAGAGTTCTATTCAATGTTCCATTTGACAAAAACCTCTGAATTAAAAAGTAAACATCTACAATATAAACATTGAATTATTTTCCATATTATCGACAAAACCGAGTTTACCTTACCGGAAGTTAAACGAGTATACTCTGGGGCTTTTTCAACATCGTTACTATATTTAACTATATCCATTTTAGTTGAAAATTTAATAAATAAATAAAAAAAAAACTGTGATTACAAAACTTTTAATTTGAGGTTACGTATTGAAGAGTGACACTTCGACTTCTTTCAGATTAACTATGGCGTTTGATGTTGGGGACAAATATTATATCTGTTGCTTAAAGCCGCTATTATAATTCCTCTGTGATGAGTAAGGTTATGTATATAAAATTTTGAAAAATAAATTTTTAAAAGTTTTTACCTACGCTCTCTCAAAATAGAGTTTATTTTAATGAGTTCAATAATATATAGTTAAAAATTGTTAGCGAAGCAATTCAAGCACAGGATATTCAAAGGTTATAAACAATTTACCCGGTAAAAGCGACGTAAGTAATCCTTGTAAATTGTTTTTGAATTCTACTTTAGTTATTCGAGAGTTTAAAAAGTGTACTAAAGGATAAATAAATGGAAAGGTAAGGAAATAAATGTTTATTTTGTTTAAAATGCTTCAACTCTGTTTCAGTGATAATATAAAAAAGTGTTGCGCCAACATCCTTAACAAATATGTAAAAAATAATACTTCTTTAAAATGCAATCTTTATTCTATTTTTTAGGTAAATTTTTAAGATTTTCCAATTCTAGTTTTTCCCGGTGCTTCCGGAGTTCTTCTTCATCGCTAAAATATTCTTCCAAATTGTCTTGAGGTTTCAAGGAAAGGATTTTCTTAAAACCTGGCCGTTTGTGGCTGAGATGCTGAGGTTTTGTGACGGCATTATATACCGATAAGGCCTGAAAAAATTTCAATTATAACTAAAACTCTATAACAAGACAACAATAAATACTAAATTAAAAAAAAATACAATAAATATAGGAGAACTTACTTGTGCCACAATACTCGATACATCTCCAGCATTCGCAGGCAAAATAAGTGTATTATTTGTCTTTGCAAGCTTATTGAAGGCACCCACGTATTGCTCAGCTATGCTAAGAGACGCTGCATTAGGACCTAGATCTTTCTGGAGAGCTTCTGCTATCATCTATAAATTACAAAACCCTAAAGAATATTTTGTTCAATTGTCAAGCATATGCTCTTACTTGTAATCCCTTTGATCTAGCCTCAGCTACTGCCTTGATTGCTGCTGCCTCACCAGAAGCCTTATTTATTTGTTCTTGCCTCTCTGCCTCTGAGGCTAATATTCTAGCTTGCCTCTTACCTAAAAGGTTTTTGTGTAAAAACTTGTATAAAGTAATGAAAGTTAATAGTTTACCTTCTGCAACGTTAATATCTGCAGCTCTTACTCCTTCGGACTCTAGAATTGCGGCTCTTTTTTTTCGCTCTGCCTCAACCTTAAAAAAATTCATAGAACCTCTTTTAACAGCCCTACAAGGTAATACAAATATCGCTAACAAAAAAGCTAGGAGCATACCTGCATTTGCATTGCTTCCTGGACCCTTTGCGGTAATTTTATGTCTCTGATTTCATATCTGAGGCAAGTCATGCCCCAAGCTTCACTTGCCTTATTTATGGACTCGACCATAGAATAATTCAGACTCTCCCTTTCTCGGAATACTTTATCTAGTGAGATTTTACCCAGTTCGGACCGCATAGTTGTCTAAAAAACACCAGAATTTGGTCTTACTCAATATTACACCACTATAAACTAATGAAATAATAATAATGTCACTTTTGTAATTACCTGGGCAAGCTGCGTTATGGCGAATTCAGGGTCTTCTACCCCATAACTAGCTAAATATGGGTCGACAATACGCAAATACAAAACCCCGTCGATGTTTAATGTTACGTTGTCAGCAGTAATGGCACTTTGTTTCGGTATGTCAACCGCCATTTCTTTTAAACTTTGAACGTATTTAACTCTGTCGGCGATAGGAATCAGTATGTTTAATCCAGGGTCTAGAATCCGGTAAAACTTGCCCATTCGTTCTACGACCCATGCCTAAAATATTTAGTCAATATCAATCTCCTAACATGTCCGAATAATGTCATAGTAGATATCTACCTCTTGTTGTGGTACAAACATTATAACTGTGTTTATCGGTGTATAGGACTTCTCTCTGATCGAAATTTGCTGTAATGCGTTTGAGATCTGTTTCGCCCTAGGTTTGGTCTAGAAAAAAAAATTAATAGTAACGATGCGAATGCACATTTATGCGCGCTATTACCTGAAGGAGGATCCTAGTTAAGTTCCTGGAGAACATTGTAAGTATGCTCGTATGTTAAACCTTTGTTTTGTCTTATGATCGGCGAAAAATGTTTCAAGTCAAAAATTCATAATATAAACGTAACCTCACTTTTACAGACACCCGTCACTTCTTCTTCTTTTTATCACATCGGCAATAGGACGTAAGGGTAGCTCCGCATTGTACGTATTAACGCGAAAATACAATCTTTGAAATTTTATTAAGATCGTGATGAAAAATAATATCAAATAATCCAAAAATACTGACATAGAAACTCGCTGACTGTTTTTATCGGAAAAGGTCCGAAGTAGCCGATCGAAGTTCTGTGCGTGTAATTACACTGTTATGTAAATAAGCCAGTATTACTAGGAGTTTAAGTACTTTCTGATGCAGTCTATGAATTTACTAAAATAGTAACTAAAAGCCTTGATAGCAATAAGAAATGCCTAGCGGTCCTTTTCGATTTAGCAAAAGGTTTCGACACAGTGCCACACAGAAAACAGAACAGAAAACAAATTTTAAAAATTAACGAGACATACAGCAAACCACTTAATGTTAAAATAGGAGTTCCTCAGGGTGCCGTGTTAGGGCCGATACTTTTTATCGCGTATATAAACGCTCTAACAAATATGAAGATAGAAAACTGCTCTTTAATTTCTTATGCAGACGATACGGTGGCTATCTTTACGGGAGACACGTGGTCTCAAGTTAGAGAATCGACAGAACTTGGCTTATCTGAAATAAAGAACTGGTTGGATTCCTCTAAGCTTACTTTAAACGTAGATAAAACCCATTATATAGCATTCTCAATAACAGCCTCAAACCGACCAAACTTTGATCATATTAAATCAAACGATCTTCAAGTAAAGGAGGTACCATTCACGAAATATTTGGGTATAACTGTTGATAAAAACCTAAAATGGGATCAGCACGTTCTAAAGTTAACGGCCAACATCAGAACTATAACTCATTTTCGATAGGGAAATGTTAGTAAATATTTATAAAACATTAGTCGAGTCCCTAATAAGGTATGGAATAATTGTCAGGGGTGGTCTTTATCAAAATTCACTGAATCAACTGTGTGTAGTCCAAAATTATATTTTGAAAGTTATTTTTAAGAAAAAAAAGAGATATCCGAGGCAATTACTCTACACCGAAAACATTTTTAATGTTCGTTCTTTGTATAGTATATTAAAAAATGCCTGTATCTATACAGGGTGTCCGGGAACATGTGGGAAATCTCCCGGATATGAAGAAAGCACGTGAAAAGAATACTATAGGTTCATATAAACTTCTTTCGTATCGGCCTCCTCTTCGGAGATATGGGCTCCCAAAGAGCACCAATAGAATCAAGTTTTTTACACATAATCATTGAACCACCTGGTATATTTCAATTATTTTTTAATATGATGTATACCAGGTAAGACCCGTCAAATTACTACCCAAGAAACTGTTGTGAATTACTCACAGCTGCAGGGACGGACTAGCTGTAACACTCATGGGCCCATTTTTTTTTACGCCCTGTATGATGAGAACTTTGGACAATGTTTCTTACATACCTTTAACTATTGGCTAAAAATGAAGTAGTCTTCATTCATGTCGCTAATCCTAACCGTTTTCGAAAAAACGGCATTTCATACACATCATGTGCTTCGGGTATTTCAATAAAAGATGCATCATTGTTCCGATCCAATGTTCAACCTTCAAGATTCCGTGTTTTCTTCATATCCGTGAGATTTCCCACATGTTCCCGGACACCCTGTATATGTTCATAAGACAACTAAGTTAAGAAACTATATAAATCACTCCTCTATAAAAAATAGTAGTAAGTTAAATTGTTAGGTTATTTGTTAGATAGAATTAGTTTTTAATATAAGTTTTTTCTTTTTTTTTAAATAGTATGCTTATTTTTTACAACTACATAAGTTAATGACATAATTTTTAATTATATTATTGTATCAATTTGAGGAAGAATCAGGAACGTGCACAAACAGGCATTTATTTACCTAGGTGCGCAATTATAAAAGCGCTTAACTATAAATATAGAAAATACCAACAACAAATGTATCATGAGATTTTATAAAATTTTAAGTAATATATTATTATTATTATGTTATGGAAAAGGTTTACTACATATATTTAAATGGGTAATCAATTCTTGGGTGTTCTTGATAGACATTTTTTCAATAATTTTAAATGGATTGAAATAGACGACGGGTAATAAAATACAAAATAATGAACATCGATTTAAATTTTTAAATATATTTAACACAATAACAAAATGGGAATCACTAAATTACATATATGTATATTTAATAAGTTTACTAACACTAAATAAATGTACAAAAAATATACTAATAACAATTATTTTTATTTTCTTCTAGTCCAGATATGTATTGGGTATGGAAAAGATCTTGTTACCTACTAGATGGCAAGACATACATGTATGTATTCTGCAGGTAGATTTTTTTAATTATTATGGATACACCTCTCTTTAGTGAACTGTATGAGAACTCTTACATTAATATATATTCTGATAACCTCTTGTTCCATATATAAAAGAACAGAGCGCGATTGCAGTCAGTTTATCGTCTTCTATAGCATAATAATATCTCTTGGGTAGACTTTGTCCGGCAGTTAAAAAAAAAGTTATTTATTGACGCTGTTCTAGTTCCCTCTTCAGTAAAACTATATAAAAAACTATTCAATCAAAGACATTGAGTATGTGTACATATAGAAGATGATCAAATCAATTTCGGGGCAAAAAATTACATCCAAAACTAAATCGTTAACGAGCATTTCGTTACCGATTATTTAATATTGAAATATACTTTGCAGCCAGATAAATTACAATGATAACGGAACTATAAATTGAACTAACCAGAGAAATCAAGCAATAGAAGTTTGATAGCTTTACCAACTAGATAAAAAAATACCTGTAGGCAAATATCCTATAAGCAGTTGTTTATTTGGCCCCTTTATTAGGCGTTTTATGGATTTTTAAGGAACTTAATAATAAACGTAATAGGTACTCTTATGTATCTACAGTCATGAGCGTCGTTACAAAGTCTTGTGGGGGGGGGGGGGGGGGGGGGGGCAATGATAAAATGAGTAATTTTATAAACTTAAAAACCAGGGCACCAGCGGTAGCAACAAGGGGAGAAGCTCGCCGCGAACGAAAGCTGGACCACGTCCCACGAGCCAAAATACACATCTAAATTTAGTCCATAATTTATAGTAAATACTAGAAAACCGAGCGGTAAGGTCAATAAGGTGTTCTCATTATACTGAGTTTAAGAAGCGCGACATTTTTTACTTAATTTACAACAGACGAACAAAAGTAATTTTTGTTTTTCAAGAAGAATTTTCCTTTTTCCGAGGATTTTTCAGTATTTTTAAAATGATCCCGATTTTACGAGCTTTATGAGTTTTTTAAAGTGTTACAACGCGATATCTCGCAAACGGTTTAAATTATTTTCTTGAAATTTTAATGAGGTAATAGTGAGATGGGGGGACATATTTAAACATATTTTTGTTATCTACCCCCTTTTCCCATTTTGAGGGGTGGGGGGTAACTTTGAAATTTTAAATGGGAATATGTACTTTTGTTTATTAAATTCGGATCTACGTAAAAAACTACGTATTTGTACAAAAAATTTTTTTGGTTAGCTCCACTGATTACCGAATTATAATTAATTAGGTTATAAAAATTTAAAAAATATTATTTACCCTTTATCGCCTGTCATGTTTCAGAAGATGTTCGAAATGTCTCCCTTCAACTTCCAAACACTTTTTCACTCTTTTTTTAAACGAATTTCGTACCCGCTCTAACATTTCAGGTGTCACTAATAAGCCAGGCAAAGCTCCAACGCATTATGCAATACAGGCCCGTAATCATTTAAACGAATTGTTTGAAAACAGGTGGATTGGTCGAGCTGGTCCGGTCAATTGGCCTGCTAGGTCTCCGGATTTGACCCCTCTTGACTTTTTCTTCTGGGGATTTATAAAAGACAAAGTGATGGCGACTGCATCTACAACTATAGACAATATGAAAGACCGAATCCGCTTTGCCTGCTTATTAGTGACACCTGAAATGTTAGAGCGGGTACGAAATTCGTTTAAAAAAAGAGTGAGAAAGTGTTTGGAAGTTGAAGGGAGACATTTCGAACATCTTCTGAAACATGACAGGCGATAAAGGGTAAATAATATTTTTTAAATTTTTATAACCTAATTAATTATAATTCGGTAACCAGTGGAGCTAACCAAAAATTTTTTTTGTACAAATACGTAGTTTTTTACGTAGATCCGAATTTAATAAACAAAAGTACATATACCCATTTAAAATTTCAAAGTTACCCCCCACCCCTCAAAATGGGGAAAGGGGGTAGATAACAAAAATATGTTTAAATATGTCCCCCCATCTCACTATTACCTCATTAAAATTTCAAGAAAATATTTTAAACCGTTTGCGAGATATCGCCTTGTAACACTTTAAAAAACTCACCCTGTATACAAAAAGAGACAGCGGAAAACAAACCAAAAAATAACTCCATACCTATTTATTTTCAGCAACATTGATTGGTATGCTTATTTGTATTTTAATGGTATTCTACGGTTGTAATGCCAAATATGCAATAATTTCCTAGTAAATTGCTTCAATGTCAAATAGTTCTTGCGGAAACAAATGTGAATAGGATTAAAAATTATTTTTGGTCAATAAATCGTCAATACATTTAATCCACTGATGTCCGAAAATCTAGGTTTAATTTAAATAATAACGGTGCCAAAGATTTCTTTATAAATATACGGAATGATTAGTAAATAATCACAAAACCTAAATTTTCATGCTAAATAACTGTAATTGCATATTTGAATGAATAAAACTTTTAAACCAAAATAACATTTCTTCATTCTTCTTTCTGTATTGTCAAAAATAAAGGTACTTTACTCTAGAGCAAAATTCGTAATTTCTGATATACCTCGTATATGACTGGGAAATTTTGATAACTGAAGGTTGCATTTTGAGTTTTAGACCATGCAGAATTTTTTATGAAGAATAACTTTTTTGATAAAACCAATAATAAAAAAGTTTTCCATATGGTTCCAACTTAAGTAGACACACTGTATAGCAGCTTCGGACAGGCCCGTAGCCAGGATTAGATTTTAGAGTGGGCAGTCAAAGTTTTAGAGGGGGCAAACTTGAAAATAATTTTTGTGATCAGATCACGTAAGATCAAGAGAAAAAAAAACATCGTTGATTTCAACATTGAATTAACTACCTATATAATTACAAAAAATAAAACTTAAACAAAACCAAAAAACGCAACGTAGGTAAATACCTTTTATATAATTGAAGTTTTCTGTTCTTCCTTTCGTTAAATTTTTGTAAAAACACCTCAAAGTTTATGTTATTTGTTTGTTTACTCTCAAACGCGAAATATATCAGATTGGCCATTCTCTGCTGAGACTGAATCCCAAGAAATTACATAAATATTCAACTATCATGGTTTTGCTAGAGTGGACAACTTTTTCTGTCAGAGTGGGCATTGCCCACTCTGCCCCCCCCCCCCCCCCCCCCCCCCTGGCTACGGGCCTGGCTTCGGATCCGCTATATTAGAATTTTTCTTCGTTTGGCTTAGCGTCGATTAAGAGAAATATGTTTGAACAATCAATATCCGACTATGCATCGCCTCGAATGTCAAATTTACTTTAGACTTTAAAAATACGTACCAAATTTGAGAAAAATATAGAAAAAAGATACTATCTTTTCCGCTAATGAAATAAAAGATTATTGATGTATAATTTTGACATTGGGTGACAACCACGCATGGTAAAAAGCCCGCTATGTTTAGGACGAACCACATAATGTGGGACGAGCGCCGATGCAATAGCAACTATCAAATTTAAGAAAAAATAGAAAAAACATACGAACTACCCACCTTTTCCGCGAACGAACTAAAACTTTTTGATGTGTTGTTAAGTTATCAAATTCCAGGGGAGGGGCAACTGCCCCCTCTTGCCCCTTAAAAACGACGCTCATGTCTACAGTAACAAGCAAGTAAACGGACATTTTTGTGTTGGTATTTTTTTTTCAGATGCAATATTCTGGCTAAAGGTCAGTCACAAACGATTTTTTTATCTAATTTATCTAATTTTTACATAGGCCAAAATCTGAGTCGCACATTAATCTACAGCAGCCTCTCGCACTCCTCACTGATAACCGTATCGTCGTCTTCCGAATCTTCTGAACAAATATCGTCGTCATCGGACCAATGTTCGAATTCTTCTTTATGATGTTCTAGGGCCATCAGACTGGGAAATAGAGAGTCGCATGCCGAACAACTGAAAAAGAACAAAACAATTAAAAATATGTTTTTCTTCATCCAATTTCTTGGTTTTAAGTACTTTAAGTAACTATTTTTCGAGATAGTAGTAGAAATACTGCAGCCAATATTAAAAAAAAGATATGAAGCAATCAGGAGAGCAATAGGCGCCACGAAGCAGAAAATGTTTAGATGCGATATTTTTGAACATTCAAGAACGCTATGATTAAACAATAATATAACTATAGCTTGAAAACGAATTAAAATCGGATAATATGTTTTAGTTTTACATTATTTTATAGAATACACTCCTCCGGCTCACCCTGTATCTACAGTGAGGACGTAAAGTAAGGAATAAATTCATTATCTCGCAAACTACAATTTTAAAATATACAGCATATGCTATCCCTTAGCCCAAGCGTTTTAGAGTTATTCTCATTCAAAATTTGAAAAGTGGAAAAAGTCATGGAGAAAACAAAGAATAAAATTATTTTAAAAATGTCTTATTTATCGAAAAAACAGTTAGGTGAACTTAAAAATAATTTTTCTAAAGTAAATGTTCGAAGTGTCTTCCGTTGGTCAACTGACAATAGCTTAACCGATCTACAAATTCTCGCTGAACATTTCGAACCATTTGGGGTGTAATTTGCCGAATTTCTTGCCGGATGCGATCTTTAAAATCATCTAAATTTGCAGGCTGGCTTTTGAATACTTTTCCCTTAAGGATTCCCCATAAAAAAAGTTGAGTGGTGTTAAATCGGATGACCTTGGCGGCCACTCAATAAAACCACCTCTTCCAATCCACCTGCTTGGAAAAGTATCGTCCAAATATGTACGAACTCCCACAGCGAAATGTGGGGAGCACCATCTTGTTGCAACCAGATATTATGATGTGGCAAATCGGGACGTTCTAACTCAGGAAATAGGGTGGCCAGGGCTGGAACAAGTTCTTGTTCTAAAAAACTCAAGTATCTCTCGCCTGTTAAATTTCCGTCAAAAAAAGAAAGGCCCTATAACAATGTCATCGACAACGCCAGCCCACACATTGATCTTTTGATTAAATTGTGTGTGTCCTTCCCTCATCCAGTGTGGATGCGATCTTTAAAATCATCTAAATTTGCAGGCTGGCTTTTGAATACTTTTCCCTTAAGATATCCCCATAAAAAAAAGTCGAGCGGTGTTAAATCGGGTGACCTTGGCGGCCACTCAATAAAACCACCTCTTCCAATCCACCTGTTTGGAAAAGTATCGTCCAAATATGTACGAACTCCCACAGCGAAATGTGGGGAGCACCATCTTGTTGCAACCAGATATTATGATGTGGCAAATCGGGACGTTCTAACTCAGGAAATAGGGTGGCCAGGGCTGGAACAAGTTCTTGTTCTAAAAAACTCAAGTATCTCTCGCCTGTTAAATTTCCGTCAAAAAAAGAAAGGCCCTATAACAATGTCATCGACAACGCCAGCCCACACATTGATCTTTTGATTAAATTGTGTGTGTCCTTCCCTCATCCAGTGTGAATTTACATCGGACCAATATCGATAATTTTGGGTATTTACGTCACCATTCAAGCAAAATGTGGACTCATCGGAAAAAATTATATTTTTTACAAAATTTCTGTTTACGAAACACATATCCTGTAAACGCTCACAAAATTCAAGGCGCCTCTCAAAGTCCCTTTCCAAAAGTTCTTGGAGAACTTGCATTTTATAAGGATGGTATTTATGTGTATGCAGTATTTTAAGAACTGTTGTTTTTCCAATATCCACGTCACTTGCTACCTGCCTAGACACCACATGCTGGTTATCTTGAACTGCCAGTAAGACTTCTAATTGTTGGGTTCATCAACTTGAGGACGACCAAATCTAGGGACATCTCTTACATGACCGAATTGCCTAAACTTGTACTCAATTTTGCTTACTGTTGATTGTGATATTGGCGGACGATTGGGGTATTTTTGATTTGATTTGCGAGATAATGAATTTATTCCTTACTTTACGTCCTCACTGTATAGGAGAGACCATTTAAAGAAAAACTTATAACATCGATTCGGTTAGAAGAAAAGAAACCGTACTATTTCACCAAACTTTTTGCTAAAAACGAACGCCATTGTCGTTCGAAGAACGACTTTTTATTGCCAATCACAATAATTACAGTCGAGGAAAGTTTTTCCCCTTTTAAAAGATTGAACAACAAGAAACTTTCAAGCTGTCGCGTACATTGGCAACTTTTGCTCTTTTTCTTTTCTCCCTGTTCGACACAAAAATAATTAAGAAAAAATTCAATTAGTCTACTATTTATTTTTTAAACGGATATGGAAAGTTCATTCCAATATCTAGTTTCGACACGATCGACCTTTGAGACAGGCGCGGAGGGGCCCAGGCGTCCACGGGGCCCTCGGCGCTATGTGGCCTCCCGTTACGGAATGCGAGGCCCTTCGCCATTTCAAAATGTGTCTGTTTCTTACGCAACACTAATTTATTATGATTTTATACTATCGTCAAGAAAAGGAGTTCCTACACATCTCGCCGATCGCCCTAGATTTTAAGAACCTTAAAAAGGCCGTATTACAGTCGGGAATTTTTATGGCGCCAGCAATGGCAATTATAATTCAAGGATTCAGGCGCAGTACACCGTTCTCCATGCTACAGTCAGAAATTCTACTCTTCTGACAATTAAAATGACACGGATTCATGCGCAGTACACTGTTCCCGATCAGCTGTCTCTCATTACCAGAAATGGGGCAGGCGCCATTTTAATTGCCCTTGCCGGCGCAATTGGGTAGACATGGATTATTCTGTTATTTTTAACTGTTTATTATTTGGCCGAACCAGGTATGAACAGGAAATGGCCATGGCGAACAAACCCACTGGTACTTAAATTAGCAGTTTACATTCTTTATTAAACTTATGGACTGCTAATTCAGCAACTTTTTGCACGTGCCTATTTGTAAATAGCAGTAGCTGCTTTAACTGGTAATCAAAACGAACAGGTTTGCACATCTCTAATTCTGGGGATATTTTAGGGATTTCGACAGTACCCACTGCTGTTCTGACCGTTGACAATGCTCCAGCTGATCGAAAACGGTTTACTGCGCATGAATACGTGCCATTATAATTGCCGGCGCAAGAGAAAAAATTGCCTAGTCTAATACGGCCTTTACAATTTTTTTTTGTCATTGGTACCTATTCGTTTTCCAAATAAGTTAAGTTTTTGTCTTGTTTGTGTTGAATAAATTAGTGTCGCGCAAACCAAGTGCTGAGCTCCTCTGAAAGTGGGGACCCTGGCCCAGACCCACCGGGCCTAGCAGGAAAATAGGTCCTGGATAATGTTTATAGTAACAAGGAATTAACAACTACAACGTTTTAAAGTTTTTATGACACCGTAGGTATTTTGGATTGAATGCAAACTTCCTATTCCTAAACAAATAATTTAAGGAAATTGAATATAAAATATAAAATATCCCTAGCGCAACGAAATAGGTGCTCCGGAGCGACAGCAAACCGGTCTAAATACAGCACTTGTTATTTATAAATAATATTTTTTATACTTATTTGGCGGTATGGCGGTGCTAAGTTTTCAAAGAATTATTTCTTACTGAGAACTATTAACATCAAAAGAATAAGTTACTAGTAATATACAAATCTACAAACAAAATTAATTGAAAAGTTGGCCAATGGTTCAATTTAGGGAAAATACATTTACAGAAATGCATTGAACAATTTTTCAAATAATTTTTTTTGTAGATTATTATTATTAGTAAGCTGAGATACATTTCATTTTATACAATAATTGTTTCCATGGCTAACTGATGACTAAACATTGTGATTTTCAGTTATTAACTTTGGCCAGAAAATTAGTTATAAATGGTTAAACGAGTGAAATATCAAAAAATTTTTTGGTCAGAATATAAGAAGATTTAACACAAGGGTGGATCCAGAACTTCGGTTTGGGGATCAAACTTCGTTTTGGGGGGTCATACAAGGAAGAGTTACGAAAAGTAATACACTGTCGTGTTAGTCAAACCGGTATTTATGGTATTTTTCGTGTTAAATTGATGCTTGGGGGGGCAAGTGAGTCTAAATAATTTGAGGAAAGAAAAAACTTTTTTTGCGACTTGTTTAAAGTAACGTCTAATTTTAACCTGCCCTGTATGATATTCTAATTATCCGATCTTATTATGTATTTTTAAATTAATTTTACGAGAACCTATACTTTTGTAAATATTTCCTGGAAATTTGGTTTAAAAGTAATTTTAAACAATAGAGTTATTCAGAAAAGAATCGTGTGGTCACTTTTAAATCATTTTATAGGGGTCCCAATTTTGCGGGGGAGCCAAATTTTTAAGTTCCGGCACTGCTTTGAGAGGCCCTAATCAACACACCACGAACAAACCTAAACGTTCCATTGCAAATGACAATAGTTATACTGGTCAAAAGTGTATAAACGTTTTTCGTCCCGAGTTTTTTTTCTCTATTTTCTAACTATAATTGGGGACTCTTATGCTGCAGTAAACGTAGAAAAAAACGTTTTTTGTTTGTTTTCTCCTTCGCGTCAGTATCGTCGTTCGATAGGAAAATAATTGAAAGAAAATTCACTTAGCTTGTTATTTTCTCCTTTAATGGGTACAAGACAAGAAGAGACAAAAACTTATTCGTGAAGGGTCGAGGGTTAATACCCCTTTCGTTTGAACATATAATTTTTAATGGTAAATTTACCACACATATTAATTGGCCCCTGATTTTGTCTACCTTAAATGAAATTATAGCTTATTATCTTATTTAACTGGTAGTCCAATAAACGAAGCCCTTAAATAGACATTTTAGTTAGAAAGCTGCATTTTTGGTGGAAAGCACATAATTATATAATTTTTTCTGGAAAATAAAAAAATCCATTTATAATAATTTTTATTTTTAATTTTTTTATTGAATAATTACTTATTTATGTTCTATGTTAAAATATTCCCTGTAATGGACTAAAATAGCTCCTTGGGAATTAAATAATAGTACATTATACACCTAGGGACTAAAGTGGTATTTTAAATCCCGAGACAAAAAGTTTATAGCCCGACCAACGGGAGGTAAATCGTTTAAAAAAATGTAAATGTCAACATCGAAGCGGCTGATGTTACCATATCTACGACCAAATGACAATTTATGACAAGTAACTAAGTAAAACAAAAGTCACTCGATAAATATTAGTCAAACACGCTACATCCACTGAAAGACGTTTTTGCAAAGAAATTTACTTTAAATCCCTAGGGATTTAAAGTACCACTTTTTTCCCTGAAAATAGGGATTTAAAGGGTATTTTAAATCCCTAAAGTACATAATAGTACATTATACACCTAGGGACTAAAGTGGTATTTTAAATCCCGAGACAAAAAGTTACGCTACATCCACTGAAAGACGTTTATCGCGATGGAACAAATCGAAAAGGCAGCTCAAGAGGCTGTAGGCCAATTATTACCAAGAAAATCTGGAGAACAATATAAACAGTTATCTGAGTTCATCAAATGGTGCAAAGAACGGAACGTTGAAGAATTTACAGAAGAAAAGGTACTATTAGCATATTTCTTAGAAAAAAGCTTAAAGCATCGTCACTGTGGAGTGTATATTCGATGATAAAGGCCACAATTGCAATAGAAGTTATTTTTTATAGTTTAATATATTTCTAAACACGTTACACGTTTGTTGCATCCATGTCATGATATATTTGTAATAAAATTATTGAAAATAAATTTCGAAATTTATATTTTTTTGCAAAGAAATTTACTTTAAATCCCTAGGGATTTAAAGTACCACTTTTTTCCCTGAAAATAGGGATTTAAAGGGTATTTTGAATCCCTAAAGTACATAAACATTATTATTATTACTTCGGTATGATTTGGTATGCAAAAGGGATACGTTGTATACGAATTTTAAATTCTATCGTATTTCCGGCTTAATAAATAAGGTTCAAAGTCATAATTCAAACCTTATTTTTCTGCAATTTGTTTCCATCTCAGGCAATAACATTTTTAGTAAATTTTAATTAGCTTTTTAAAAAATGTATTTATTACATTTAATATAGAACACTCTGTATAAAACAATATTTCATATAGTATACTGAAAAATAAACTCTAAATTTATACATAACTTCTGGTATAACGTTCAACATATGCTCCCAACATAATTCCAATAAAACTTTGGACGATTTAAAACTTTTTAACGCGGATTTAAAACAGCCGGAGGATTTTTAACTTGTCGAGAACAAATAAAAACTTTCCGAAGGGTTTTTTTATGTTCGATAAGAGGTGTTCTGCAATTTGGGAAATAGATTTCAAAGTAAATAAGTAGATTTTTCGTATTTTGTGATTGTACGAGGAGAGAAAAATTTTCTCCTTTATTTCCGTTTTTTTTTACGCTTCTTTTTTCTAATATTATGAGAAAGCAATAAAACTACGTTATATTTCTTTTCCACTATATTCTTAAAAATGACATGTTTCGCTATCACTGTAGCTTCTTCGGATTGAGAATGAATCAATATTTTTCTATATCTAACACAGTGTACAATCTTAAAATATTATTACAGGTATAAAGATGGTGTAGGGGGGTAGGGGATATAATAGTAATAGTGGGATTTTCCAAATGGTCAGTAAAGTGATTGTAGATAAATTATTTTATAGATTTATTTATACGTGTAATAGCGGATTAGTGAAATAAATTTAACAAAGGGGAATTGTTAAGGTCTATTTGATCATTCAGTAAAACATCGGTATTTTAAAGTTTATTTATTTCCATGGATTCTAACAGATTTTTATGCCTTTATTTTTAGTATGTAAGACTTTAAAATTTGAATCAAAATTATGTTGGTTTTCTTTTAAATGATTGGAATAATTAGAATCTGTTTTATCTTTTATGTAACTATTACAATGTTCTTGTTTTCTTTTTCCAAAATGTCTCCCTGTTTGGCCAATGTATGTTTTCGGACAATCTTTACATTTTAGTTTATACACCCCTGATTTTCTATTTTTACGATTTTTAGTTATATAAATTTTTATATATTTCCTTAAAGTGTTGTTAGTTTTGTAAGCTAGCCTTAGGTTGAGTTTATTAAGCACTTTACCCACATTTCATTAGGTTTTCCAATGAAAGTGACAACTTTAAATTTATCTGCTGACGTTCTACTACTTGGGAAAACTAAATCAATAGTTTATTTGTAAGTTTTTTCTTTAAGATTTTGTTTATTAAATTCGAAGAATAACCATTATTATTGATATATTCGAGAAATATTTTTAACTGTCCGTTCCGAGGAAACATGTTAAGATGTCGTCAACATACCTGTGTCAATAAAGAAACTGTTTAAAAAGAGGGTGTTTACTAATTTTACTTTAAAAAAAATCCATAAATATTTCACATCAATAGTTTACATAAAAATATCAATTACACAATAGAGGAAGAAAACCAGAATTCCATTAACTTCCTAGATTTAACGGTAAAAAGAGAAAATAATAAACATATTTTCTCAGTTTTCCACAAACCTTCTCATACAGACACAACGAACCATAATTCTTGTTGTCACCCAATACAACACAAGTTAGCAGCTTTCCACAGTATGATTCATAGACTACCAACGCTCCCACTTAACAAAAATGACTTTCATAAAGAACTAAATATCATTAAATAAATAGCAGTCAATAATGGTTATTCTTCGAATTTAATAAACAAAATCTTAAAGAAAAAGACTTACAAAATAACTATTGATTTAGCTTTCCCAAATAGTAAAACGTCAGCAGATAAATTAAAAGTGGTTACTTTCATTGGAAAACCTAGTAAAAATGTGGGTAAGGTGCTTAATAAACTCAACCTAAGGGTAGCTTACAAAACTAACAACCCTTTAGGGAAATATATAAAAAAATAATAAAACTAAAAATCATAAAATTTAAAAAAATCAGGGGTGTATAAACTGAAATGTAAAGATTGTGCGAAAACATAAATTGGCCAAACAAGGAGACATTTTGGAAAAAGAATACACGAACATTATAATAGTTACATAAAAGATTCTAATTATTCCAACCATTTAAAAGAAAAACAACATAATTTTGAATCAAATTTTAAAATTCTACATACTGAAAATAAAGGCATAAAACTTAATCTGTTAGAATCCATGGAAATAAATAAACTTAAAAATACCGATGTTTTACTTAATGATCAAATAGACCTTAACAATTCTCCTTTGTTAAATTTATTTCAATAATCCGCTATTATATGTATATATAAATCTATAAAATAATTTATATAATCACGATACTGACCATTTGGAAAATCCCACTGTTACTATTATATCCCCTACCCCCTTACACCATCTTCATACCTGTAATAATATTTTAAGATTGTACACTTTGTTAGATATAGAAAAATATTCATCCATTCTCAATCTGAAGAAGCTACAGTGATAGCGAAACATGTCATTTTTAAGAATGGAAAAGAAATATAACGTAGTTTTATTGTTTCTCATAATATTAGTTATGGATTTCCACCAAGTATCGGCTGAATCAATTAAGTTCTGTTTCCTTTTGTATATAGTATAACTTTCAGTTAAATATGGTAATATATCCCAAGTATCCCGCGTTGAAAAATGTCACTCAAAACTCCTCAAACAGGAATATAAAGAATGACGGATTACAGGAAAATACTGTCAGGAGGCTAAAGCGGTTAAGTAATTACCTGAAAACCGGTCAGGTGTAAATCGAGCGTGATAAGTTCCCTACCCTCTGACGCGTTGGTAATATTATCTCTTTTCAATGCGCCATTTTATATACGTAGGGTCTTTTTTGTGCCTTCAACTTGAATTTAATCCTAAAAACAGTTCTTTTTAGAGCTATTTCATCATATTTTTATGTTTTCGGTAAGTATTTATGGACATATGTTGCTACTATAACCTTGTTTTTAAAAGTCATGTCAGAACATGTCGAAAATTGGTGCACGGGTAAAGACCGGGACTACTTCATGTACTTACCCAAAATGTCGTTTTTTCTGTTTATGCGATGATAATTGTTTTGGGCAAGAAAACGTCCTATCACAAACATTACACGTGAGGGCTTCCTCTGGAAAAAAAGTATATATTAACATAAACTGTTTAGTATAATACATATTTTTATTCATAATTTTATTATTTTCCTTATAACTAAGGGCCGCCATTTGAATGTTACCTTAACTTAGATCTTAGCTAAGGTAGCCTTAACCTTAACAAAACTATGTTTTAAATTATTCTGATGATCAATTGATGCTTTAAGTGGAACATTACCACGTAGTGTTGGGAAAACCCGATGATTTTAATAATCGAGTACTTGATACTCGAGCGATTTTAATAATCGAGTGAATCGCTTGAAATTCCAGTTCACCAAGCGATGACGTCACCGACTGCTCGACCGGCAGCCTAGCCGTTTACATGTGATCAGGTAGGGAGGGTATTTAGCAGGCACGTAACTACGGACGGGCACGGGTTTAGCTAAAAAATTGTAGTAGCCACCAAAAAAAATCCAGAAATTTATTTATTTGTGAATAATGAATTTTTACCACGTGTCTCGATACCAAACAAAAAAACTGCAAAAAATCACCCAAATATCTATTTATTGTTCGGATTTATTCTTGTGCTTTCTTAAAACAAAAAGTATTACCAAGAGATATTTTTCTTCACATCTTTCTCAATCTACGTCTACGAGTATAAAATAAGTAGATATTTATAATGGCTTGTCAAATTCTTCCACTTTATATTATCAGGTGCCCACTGTGTGCCCTTCAAAAATGTACGCTTAGTTACGCGACTGGCAAAATAAGAAAATAAGTGATTATTTTTTTAAATTCATGTTTATAGTTACCTAAAAGTTCCTGTTTAATTTAAGAATGTTTACTGTTGGTTACAAAAAAATTTGTCGATCCCTATGTTTTGTTAATTATTTTGCTCATTTTCTTAGTTACCATTATCATTTTCTATAATGCATGTTATTTTTAAGAAATCTTCTTGAGTTTAATAATAAAAATTTCTGTTTAGATTTAAAAATGTTTACTATCAGATTACCAACGAATTTTTCTATTGTATATTTTGTCAACCATTTTGTTCGATTTGGTTATTTTTATTTACAGTTTCTATTATTATGTTATTTTTGAGAAGTTTTCTCGAGTTTATAGTAAATAAAAATTTAAAAATTATATCCTTTAATTTTTTCAATATTTACAATCGGAGACCTAAACTACGCCGCTGCCTAGCCAGTTAAAACAAAACTTTACTACAAAACCCATCTCGCGATGACTCCGCTAAGGGATTTGGCATACTTTTTTATATGCACCTCCTCGTTTATGTGCCTTTAAGAAAGACGTATGTCATGTTACCTGCTCAGCGTCAAACTCGAACGTCGCCAATCGGATGGCGCGGCGCGTAGACCGAAGGTCGTATATCAAGTGACAGGCGATATTTTTCGGGTTTTCGCCTGAATTTATGACTAGAGTATTTCCTATCGAGCGAAAAACTGTTCGAATATACGAGCAGTTCTTTAACTCGATCACACTACAGCGGTACATTTCCGCCGGCGTCAAGCGAAGCTCGGGTATCGAGTGAAAGATAATAAGTGACGAGCGACGGTTTTCGCCTTAATAGATAACTCGAGGGGTTTTTTTAATAATCGAGCGATGTCGGTTATTTCAATAATCGAGTGATCAAGCGGTTTTTCGCTCGAGCGATCACAACACTATTACCACGCCCTTAAAGATCTATTCCTTTAGATGAGAGATTAATAGATTTTTTTTCACTGAACATAATAAAGGCAACCTTCATTTACCTTTGAGACAACCTGACCTTTATCTTCCTTTCCGATAGATAAAGGTTTAATAGACGGATGTATCCCGTAATCGTATCCGAGGAACAGGATCAGCTAATGAATATTCTATCAAGGTTAGTGTCAATAAAGATAACCGATAGAGTTCCCTCGGGAATCCTAGTTGCCATAGAGGAAGCCTCGATTCATGTGCAGATTGAATTTAAGAACGATTGAGGTACGTAATTGGAAAATGGGTTTATTGCCTTTAATTTTTGTTATCCTTTAGTTTATCGACTACTTAATCTCGATGGAAACGCAATCCCGAATTGTCTAGAACTGTTCTAAATTATAATATCGTAGGCAAAATCTGCTAGGTAGGATTGATATCAGGCAAGTTTTTGAGAATAACACGTATTCGATTAATATTCGTCTTTTTCCACTTGATTAAAAAAAGGCAACGGGAATCGGTTTCCCGATATAGAATTTCCTAATTAATCTCGACTGGGGGCAATTTTGCGTCGAACTGTGGAATCGATCACTAAATCCTAATAAAATTATCTGATTTTCAATTCTACCCGAACCGTTTCTAAATTAAAGGCGATTCCACTTCGCGTTTAAATTTAAGGGCTTTTTCAAACTTAGATGGGTAAGTTTTGCTATTACGAACAAACCAGAGAATGTCTGTATATTAAAGGGTGGCTAAAAAGTACTCTATTGTACGACATCGATCAAAATAGTATATTAAAGTAAAGATTGTTTCATGAAAAATGGATATAACTTAATGACTGCAGTAAAAGTACCTGGGGCGATCCCATTATTTATGACCGTTTGTTATTATTATGTGGAAAGGACCGGATTGTAATAATTATAATTAAATATAGGCACATCAGGTAGGTTAGGTTGCTTAATTTATATTTAAATATCTTTTTGTGGTAAAATTTGTTAGTTTTTGAGGAATGGTTCAAGAATTGTCTTTTACCAAACATTCCTCAGAATAGCGTGATAGTAATGGACAATGCGAGCTATCACAGTCGCCAATTACATAAAGCTCCAAGCTCAAATAATACAAAATTGGAGATTCAGAACTACATGGCGGCGAATGATATATATTTAGAAGAAAGTTATAAAAAAAGTGATCTTTTAGAAGTTTTAAAGACATTTTGTATAAAAAAAGTATATGTTTGTGACACATTGGCAGAAGAAATTGGACATACAGTGCTACGGCTCCCACCCTATTATTGCATTTTTAACCCCATAGAGCATATGTGGCACCAGTTAAAATCACTGGTTAGGTCTGAAAATATTTCTCCGACTTTAAGTTCTAGTGTTGTAGAATTAATACGAAAATGCTTTAATGATATTCCCCCAGGTAGTTGGAAAAATTCAGTCCGTCACGTAATAACTGTAGAAAATTCGTATATTAGTCTGGATCGTATAATTAATCCAATCATAATTAATTTTGATGAGGATAGCGATAGCGAAACAGAACTATCTATAGAATAACATTATAAATGTAAATAAATATGACTAGTAATGTTTAAAAAATTTTTTATTTCATTTGATTACATTAATATAATCATATCATTACTTGTTTTCCTTAGTCCGTCCCTTCATACTTCACTTGTTTATTGCCATCCTCTTATCGACACAATGGGACCGACCCGGGAAATCATTAAGTCGTATTAAATTTTCGTGAAACGCACTGTACAAGTTTTATAAAGCATAATATTTTAGCACCCGTCCATGTTAGGAAACGAGCCGCTTGCGGCGAGTTTTCTAAGTGGACAAGTGCTATAATAGCTTTATAAAACTGTACTTTATACTACTTTTTCTATTTTGTGTATTTTTTAATAAAAAAAACACATAATTAAAACTAATAAATGCCATAAAAATTTTGTAAATTTGTATGTTTAAATTTTATGTTGGCAATAGTCAAATTATTTATCAAGTGAGCTTTGATAAATTATACGTCTCCGCCATTTGGTCGCGAATATTGAAAGCTTTCTTAAAATTAATCAATAATGGATCAAGAAGATATTATTCATTTAACTCCTCCTGAGTTAAGCGAAATTGCAAACAATACATTGGATCAACTTTTACCAAAAAAGTCCAAGAAAGTAAACGAAAAAGACTACAAGACCTTCACAACCTGGTGTACTGCGAAGGGTGTTTCTAGAAGTAGTGAAAATGTTCTAATCGCTTATTTTGAGAAGGAAAGTTAAACTAAGAAGTCGTCGACTCTGTGGTCCTTATACTCAAAATTAAGAGCTTGCATTAACATTTATGAAAACACAGATATAAGAAATTATGCAAGACTTCAAGCCTTTTTAAAAAGGCAATCTGAGAGCTACAAGCCCAAAAAATCTTCCATTTTAGATTTAGAGGATATCAATAAGTTTATAACTGAGGCTGAAAATAGCATTTACTTAGGTTTAAAGGTAAAAAAATTGTACAGTACCTACCTATACATTAATTTTTTACAACCAGTTCTTATTAAAAGTGGATTATTGGATCCGCAAATAAGGATTAATCCTGAACAAAACGTTTCAAACACACAAACTATGCCCGATTTTAAAATTAACGCTGCAGACACAAGTAGATACGGTCACAATAAACGTTTATAACAACTGCACGTTTAATAATAAATAAGTATAATTAGTGTACAGTGTATTTATTAGCTTTAAATTGATATCTTTGATCTAAACTTGTGATTGTGAGGTTAGTTTAGGAATTGTTTATTATGCAACCAAACATACACAGCAGTACCACCAACCGTTTAAAATGAAAAAAAAAACGGTATATATAAAAAAGGAAGCTCTCTATTTGCAAATTTGTTGTATAATTTTGTTTTTAGGGTCATATCTAGTGTTGTGATCGCTCGGTTGAGTACTCGATTATTTAAATAACCGACATCGCTCGATTATTAAAAAAACTGCTCGAGTTATAAAGTCAAGCGAAAATCGTCGCTTGTTACTTTTACCTTTCACTCGATACCCGAGCTTCGCTTGACGCCGACCGAAATGTGCTGCTTGGTAGTATGATCTCTCGAGGTAAAAAATTGCTCGTTCGAGCTTGACGCTCAGAAACCTGACACGACATACGTCTTTGTTACAGGAACATAAAGGACAAGGTGCATACAAAAAAGTATGCCAAATCCCTTAGTGGATTCATCGAGCTATGGGTTTTGTTTTTCCTGGGACTGACTAGCCAATGGCGATTGTAAATTTTCAAAAAATTAAAGATAATTTTTTTTCGTTCTTCTTTAATAAAACTCTAGACCAAACTTTTAAAACTTACAAAAACAACCCCTGGTCAACACATTCTTCTTAGTCATAAAAATTTCAAGTGATTAATCGCTCGAGCGATTCACTCGATTATTAAAATCGCTCGAGAATCAAGTACTCGATTACTCGTCTACCGTATAATAAAAACAACCACCCACGCCTCTAAAATAATTATGGCATCTACATAAGAGATAAACGAGATAACACGAGCAATATGAAACGTTCGAGATTAGAGATAATCCCGTTTATAGCACAACATTAACTTGCAAATTATACGGACGGATTTAATTGAAGAATACAAGGCGGATTTATACCGTAAATTACATCCGAATCGATCGGCAATATGTTACCATTTTCGGGCGTGGAACTTTCAATTAATAGATTTATCAATAAATAAGTTTGATATATAGTTGTGCCAGAGCTAATTGCCCTTTTCTTGTAAATATAAGTAGGTGCTTACCGCAAATATTTAGAGCTTAAAGCTGCATAAGAACCTTCGTACAATCAGTAACAATTGTATAGCGGCATTGGGGAACCGTCAATAACCATTAGCAATACGGCAAATTAAACAGGGTGATTCACGACGAGCGTGCATTAGAACTTTATGGAGAACTACTGAATATATGTTTCTGAAACTTTGGCGATATGGGTTTATCGATATGCTCTCTTTTACCGGAAGTAGCTGCCAAGTTTCATTTTTTAAATACAACATGGTAATTTTTATTACATTTTTCGATTAAGCGTTGAATACTAAGCACATTTTATAGAACATGTTTTTGTCAGACTAAGTTAGTTTTTGAGATATCTGGACTTTTTGTAATTATTTGGCAAATGCATGACGATGATATAATCCATATAATTTTTTTACCTTAGCTCTTGGACTAAAAATTTTTTCTTACCGAATAGCTAGAAGATCATCAAGTCTCAAAAATATTTCATATTCGGCAGAAAATGTACAGGGTGGTCACAATTCAAGGTTCATTGTGAAAGAATTCAACCATTAAATACTTTCTTATTTTAAATGGAACACCCTGTATATTTTTGTTTAATTTGATGGCAAATTAGTTGTTCTTTTTAAATTTAATGATTTAAATATTATTTTTTTTAAATAGCTAGGAAACAAGTTTATAAACTTTAAATTCTTTATTAAAAATTATACCTAATATCTTTTGATTATATTTTTAAAATATGTTCGAAATTATTGCCATTTACTTCCAAGCGTTTATGTATTCTTTTCATCATACTATTTCTTGTAGCATTCCTAATTTCTTGTGCAGTGAGAGATTGAAATGCTGCCCTCACCCTTTCAATTAGATTTTCCTTCAGTATCTCTTCAGTACATCAGTATACAGCCGCTAAGTACAATTGTTTTCATAGCACACTTGAACAAATAGTATTTTCGGAATAAAATTGGATTTTTTTGAGAAAACGCTTTGATATAGGTATAGGACAGTAAATACTATTTATAGAGAACAACTAATTTGCCATCAAATTAAACAAAAATATACTTTCCATTTCCATTCCATTTAAAATAGGAAAGTTTTTAATGGTTGAATTCTTTCACAATGAAGCTTGAATTGTGACCACCCTGTACATTTTCTGCCCAATTTGAAATATTTTTGAGATTTGATGATCCTTCTAGCTATTCGATTAGAAAAAATTTTTAGTTCAAGAGCTAAGGTAAAAAAATGATGGATTAATTAATTCATCGTCATGCATTTGCCAAATAATTACAAAAAGTCCAGATATCTCAAAAACTAACAGAGTCTGACAAAAACATGAACTATAAAACGAAAGTTAGCAGTTACTTCCGGTATAACCGGAATTAACAAAAACGTGTGAATATTTTAGTTAAAGAGTGCATATCTATAAACCTAAATCCCCAAAGTTTCAGAAACATACATTCAGTAGTTCTCTATAAAGTTCTAATGCAAGCTCGTCGTGAATCACCCTGTATATACAGGGGCGTCGATTTGAAAACTTCCCAGCCTTAATATCTCCCTTCCGGTAAATACTATTAAAAAGCGGAAATACACGTCAATTTTATTCTGAAGAGGGCTTGCTTTTAAAGAATGGAGGAGTAGGTGTTACCCTTAAAATTTTAAATTGGAAGGGGGTCAAGTGTCACAAGGGTCGTTTAAATCTCTTAGTATTTTTCAAGAAAGCACGTTCCAACAATGTACTTATTTATTAATTTAACTTGCGGTGACTGGCAAAGAATTAGAAAGTTGTTCTTTAAATAATAACCTGAAAGTCATAAAAATCAGTTCTAGTTTTTCCCGGTGTCCTAAAATTTTTGGCCGACAATAAAAACAGCATCCCTTAACACGGTCCTTATTGCTGAAATCAGCCAGTTAAGGCATTAAAGCCAGAAAAGCTAAACCTCGTATGAGTTATGGAATATGAAAGTTTGATGGGTTTCGTGTTCATGTGGATTTGCTAAAATTTCTCTGATGTAGGTAGGTCGGAACATGCAGCGCCGATATAGCTATTATGTCAAAAACAGTGTACTAATACGAAGTTTGTTTTAAACAATATGGTATATTTAAATATATAATTTTCAAATGCTTATTAAAGTTTTTTAGTGTTTATTCATTACTTGTCAAGAGCTCGGTAAAATATGAGTAAAGTCGAGCAACATAATTTTTTATAGATAATACCTATAATAACAGTAAAGCAAAAGTTTACGCAACTAGCAGACTTTCCTGATAAAACTAGGTTAATTTTTTTTTATTAGCTGTAAGAACAGCAATAGGGCAAGCATTAAACTGGGTGTTCTAATATTTAAGGAGGTTATTCTTGAGTCCATTTTCAGAAAAATACTTCATATGAACATACAGGGTGTTATGGAAATGACGTATTATATTTAAATGGGTGACTCCTGGGGTGTCCTAGAGAAGGGCTTCATATTTAATTTTTTTAAATCGACCTTTTTAAAAGTGGGGTAATAAACACTCTTACTCACAGTCCGCGCTACTGTACCACATTTCACCCAGACCCAATGGCAATGTTGCCAAACTTAATGTAAAACTGAAATTCCATATAAAATTATAAAAATAAATTATTTTCTACCTACTTGTATTTATCTTTATACCTAAAGAGTGAGGAAATCCAGGCACAAACACCATCAGTTTTTTTTCTTTTTCATGGGAACACTCCTGGAAACACTTTATGTACACACAGTAATAGTGAAACAGAACCGATAGTCAGCTTTTGAAAATACAATAATACAGATTATACTACCGATTATTAGATTTTATTACACGCGACGAAATTTGACGTCCAAAAGAAACGCGTCGATAAAAACAATATTCAAAGATTATTTATGGACGGGCAAGATACACGTGTAAACCGAAAAAACAGAGCGGATTGCTGAGAGTGTGTTGGTGATCGACGAGACACAACGTATCCAGCCGCTGGTTGGTCTTCAACTAACAGCCGGCAAGCGTGCGGCGCTATATGAACACAGCCGATGAAAGGCGTCAAGAGGTTATTGGCATTTGACCTAGTGACGTACGTGCTTATTTCAAACTTAGATAATACTATTCCATATGTTTTTCGGGTTGTTTAAAACATAGTCCGTCGCAAATGTTCTTCAATTAATTGTACAAAAAGTATTACAGAATGGAAAAGTTTTATTTTGTCTAAAGAGTTTGCACTCTGTTGTGAAATTAGGTATTAACAAGGATTAAAAAGGATATAGTAGGTAAGAATCAGATTTTGTTTTGTAAACATAAGCAGTTTTGACGCCCTGTATAGCAAAATAAATCTGTAGGTAAGCTTTTTTTTGCATAAACTTGGTTGTTGCTGTTTCCCAAATGATGTTACGCATTTCTATGTAAATTCCGGTAGAGTTAATCCCTATTCGACATAGAATATTTGATAAAAAAATAGAAGGTATCTTAAATATTGCCTTTTTGCGAACATACTTAGTAAATCTACTTCCATATTTATATATCGTCGAGATGTATATAAAAACAGAAATAAAAACACCGATATTCACAGTCTAATGGTTTCCGGTCTCGAGAGAAATGACAATTGGAATAATGTTTGGACGAATTCAAAAAAATATTTCCGGGGCTTTTAGATTTTTCCACTCGAAGGATCAAAAAAAAAACACGTAAGCAAATGACATAAATAAAAAAACAAAAGACGAGCTTTAGGGCTTTATAAACGTCCACGAATAAAATAGAATTGTTTCGAGAAACGATACCGTTAGCAAAAATAATATTTTATTTTGGCGGCATGTAAATTGCGAAAGCAATAATATATTACAGGAAAAGAATTATTATCATATCGTTTCTTCTGCGTACGAAATGTAGAAACATCGGGTCGGTTTTAATGTTATTCTTCTTTCAAAGTTACTTCTTGCGACTTTTAACTCGGAATGTCTCAGAAGCAGTGGCGTAGGCAAGGCGGTGCATATATTTTTAAATACGTATACAGGGTGTTTCGGGAAGAAAGGGAAATATTTTGGGAACATGTTCAGAAGGTCAAAATAAGAGAAATTAACCCATATGTTTTAATCCGATTCTTAACCGTCTCTGAAATAATCGGTTCTAAAGTTTTTTTTGTAAAGTTTTGGAGTAATTAAGAAGTTTTGTATTTCTAACTCTAGTTTGTAGGTATTTCACTGCTTGTCAATACCTAATTTAATTGACAAGCATGGTTGTCAGTTTGATTTATTCTGAGCGTTTCGACTCGAAAAGAGAAAAGGTTCCATACGTAATGCCTCACACATTCACCCATAGGGAGTATGCTGACATGATATTCGTGTATGGTAGCGCATTACGGGCTGTTGATGAATACCGACGTCGTTTTCCAAACCGAAAAGTTCCTAATCGAAAAGTGTTTCAAAAAGTTTTTGCAAATGCTCAGGAAACAGGAAAGTTTCCAAGGGTAAGGATTGATTCTGAACGAGCGGCGGGTCTAAATGTGGAAAATGAAGAGAATGTTCTGGATATGGCTGAAGAGAACCCAGGTCTTAGTACGAGGCGGATTACGAAAGAACTCCGATTAGAATCACATGTGGGCATTTGGAAGACACTTAGAAAAAACGGTTTAAAGCCTTTCCATGTTCAACCGGTCCAACATCTTCAAGAAGGTGATTATGGCTTAAGGGTTCAATTTTGTGAATGGATCCAACAAAATCGAAGCCTACATAAATACATTTTATTTAGCGATGAAGCTCAGTTCACCCGCGATGGAATCAATAACTGTCACAATGAACATCGGTGGTCAGATGAAAATCTTCATGCCACGTTTGAACGAAACTTTCAACATCGATTCAGTATTAATGTGTGGTGTGGAATGCTCAACGACCAGTTGTTTGGTCCTTTTGTATTGAATGAGCGTCTTACTGGAGATGGATATTTATGGTTTTTGGAAGACCATTTAACACACATGTTGGATGATGTTCCGCTAATTGTTCGACACCGAATGTTCTTTCAGCACGATGGAGCCCCACCTCATTTTAGTCGCCGGGTGCGTAATTTCTTGAATAATCGTTTTCCTGATCGTTGGATTGGCAGAGGAGAACCTCAAGCTTGGCCACCGAGGTCACCAGACCTAAACCCACTGGATTATTGCCTCTGGGGGTGGATGAGATCACTAGTATACGAAACACGAGTAGAAACCGTGGAAGGACTCCACAATCGAATTTTTAATGCTGCAAATATCCTTATAAACAATCCCCAAGCAATTCAACGTGCAACACGAGCGATTAACAAACGTGGTGCAGCTTGTATTGAAGTTGGTGGGGGTATTTTCGAAAACCTTCTAAATTAGTGGAATTTTGTTGTTTTACTAATATCTATTGGTGTTGCTTTTGAAATAAAAAATAGTTACAAAAAAAACTTTAGAACCGATTATTTCAGAGACGGTTAAGAATCGGATTAAAACATATGGGTTAATTTCTCTTATTTTGACTTTCTGAACATGTTCCCAAAATATTTCCCTTTCCTCCCGAAATACCCTGTATACACTCGCCGCCACAAAATTCCACCACCCTGATATGTTGGTCAAGTTTCATATTTTATAACTTATTTATTTTCTATGCGATTTTCATGATTTTGTTTTCAGTTTGTAGATCAATTTATTGTGTTTTTCCTTAATTATTTTATAAAGTAACATTTTTCGATTAGGCTATGTTATACAGGAGTAAAACAAACTGTTGTTTTTGTTGCAATTTCAAAATACACTGAAATTGGAGGAGGTTAATTTTATTTACATACTGTTTCTTGTAATCTTTGATGTATTCTAAACATTTCGATTTTTGATTCATTCCATTATCTCATATCTGCTTAGATAAAACGCTGATTTGAAGCCTATTTTCATTAAGAAAAACAAACACTAGGTATATCATAAAGTTGATTAACAAAAACAATTTTAATATCGTGTATTTCCTCCTCTCGCAGCAATGACAGCTTGCAGTCTTTGTGATATCGAACGGATAAGGTTATTTATTCTTTCTTGAGGGATAGCCTGATATTCTTAGTCTTGCAAGGTTTATGATTTTACAGGACGACGACGCAAGGACCTTTTAAGTTGATCTCAAAGATGTTCGATTGGGTTAAGATTCGGGCTACATGCAGGCCATTCCAATCTTGCAAGTCCAACTTCATCCAGATATTCGCTCAATACAGGTGCATCGTGAGGTCTAGCATTATCATGCATTAATGTAAATTGGTTTCCAATGAAAGGAGCAAATGGAACAACAACTTCTTGGAGGATTTCCCCAATGTAACGGGGGGCGATTAGAGCTCAACAAAAACAAGATCGGTAGAAACTACCAATGACACACACATTTTCTAGAACTAACATCGTTTCATTTAAAATTTTGCAGCTCGCAGCAGAAATGAGATAATGTATTACATCACAATTAGAATACATCAAAGATGACAAGAAACAGTATGTAAATAAAATTATCCACCTCAATTTTCCTGCGGGGTCTTTTGAAATTACGACAAAAACAACAGGTTGATTTACTCCTGTATAATATAGCCTAATCGAAAAATGTTACTTTATAAAATAATTAAGGAAAAACACAATAAATTGATCTACAAACTGAAAACAAAATCATGAAAATCGCATAAAAAATAAAAAAGTTATAAAATATCAAACTTGACCAAAATTTCAGGGTGGCGGAATTTTGTGCCGGTGAGTATATAATTTAAGTATCTATTGATTGCCCCCCCCCCCTGTGGCTACGCCACTGTCCAGAAGTGTTATATTCTAGTTAGTTATACCCAGAGCTATCCCTGGAATAATGACGACTCCCTTGGGAACCCTATTGGTTTACTTTGTGGGGATGCGCTCGCATTTCCTTGAGAGAATATTCATTATTAAATAATAAGCAGTCCCGTCCTCCCCATAATGAAATTGTGTTGTTGAACAAACCCTAGCTAAGTAAACGTTGCTTGTTAGGTTAGTTCGTTAGCTCGTCTATGTAGACTTCGATCATGGACAGCAAACAATGTGTCTGCCAGAGTGTTGCAAAAGAAACCTAATAAATCATCATTAAGAAAACATACTATTAGAAAACTTTAACAAAAAAAAAATTCTCCGATATTTTATTGGAAAAACTTTCCTCTCTGAAAGTTTTCCGCTGCTCACAAAAGATTTCGAACGGGTCTTTCTCGTATATTTGTGTTTGTATTTTGCTTCAGGACTTGATTAAATATAAATTTCAGGAATTTTATTTGAAAACGGACAACAAAGAGTCCTCTAGGTATGTTCTTTGCGGATTGCTTTTTGCTGTTAAGTAAAACGAGGTAGGGAGGGGGGGTCAAATACTGAAGTGCTGCCACTGCCTGCTGTACAGTGGCGGTTCTTCCACAGGAGCACATGCGCACGTGCACCCCCAAAACGAATAAAAAACTATTAATTTATATTCATTGAATATTATTTATCGTATAAAGTCCGACCCTCCCTAATATTTTATCATCCCGTCGAACCAAACTGTATAGATCCGGTAACCGTGCCTCGGTCGAGGTAAATGACGATTATGACGATACTTGCTCGCACGTGCGATTAAGTAGTGCAGTTTCTTTGTAGCAACAGGTGGCAGGTGGCAGCGGGGGATAGCGGGGCTATGGCGAATTAACATTGAAAAGGCGCACAGTTTTTGTGTGCACTGCGCCGTTTCATGTTCGTGCATCTAGTTAGAAATTCGTGTATGTTTTAATTTTTTAATATTATACATTTATTAAGTTAAAATGAATAGTTTGACGGTGGACTATTTAAGAAATAACTTTAGCTCTTTGAGTTTAAAGCAAAAAATTGGAGTGAGGAATGCGGGAAGACCTAAACCCGAAATTAATTTAACGCAGACCACAAAGGGTAAATCTAGGAACTTTATTAGAAAGTTTAAAAATATGAAATTATATTATAGAGAGTATTCCAAACTTTAATGAGGCTGTTATTGATAAATTTTCTACAATTAAGAACCGAAGAATGGACTTTACGTTTAAGCACTATTGTGTAGGGTCGATAAATGTTGTGTATTTCGATAAATGATACTCGATATGATTTTAAACCATTTTATTTAAGGATTTAAACTAAAAAACACTGAAATTATGAAGAATGCCAACTTGTCAGTCGCGTGGCTCGATTCGTTCTCGTCATGAAACAGTTAACTATTGTTCTCGTCTTGGTTGCGCCTAATGACGTAGCCGTAGATGGCGTAGTGGTATTAGACATCATTCGGTTGTCTTGATAACTCGTAGATTGCGGTAGTAGTATTGGACATCATTCGGTTTTCTTGATAGCTCGTAGATGGCTTTAGTAGTATTAGTAGTGGACTGTATAAATATTGTTACGAGGGTTGCATGCGACGATGTTAAGATCCGACAGCTATACACACTAAGAAAACCTTTCTTATTTTCCAAACGTTGTATCTCCTTGTAAAAAATAAATAAAAATATGTTTTACCTAACGCATCTTCGTATTACTTTTTTTCTTGCTACATTTACAAACGCCTAGAAAGTAATTGTTTAGTCGTTACACAAAAATAAAATTTTAAAAATAATTTCACCGTACTTGTGAGCCCCCTCTATCATAGGTCACGAGGCGCCACTGCTGCTATACAAGGAATACTTCACCAACTAATGAAATAGCTGCAAGTAACTTCGCCAAACTGACGCCAGTCGACGGGAAGTCGCATTGTAATTAAAATTATACCTATACACCGCCCCGCGTTTAATTAATATGGATATTCGCTCAACGACATTTACATTGTTGTTGGTGCAGCAACAGTAATCCTGGATGTATTGTTTTCGGCGAATTTAATTTACGTTGTAGGAATATATGAATCCGTTAATGACTTATTCGAAATTAAATATTAACAATGTTAGTTTACGAATTAAATTTTCGTAGTTAACCGAGATTGAAACGGTACAAGAATTTTCTACTTTTAGAGAACAAATACTTAATATAGGGTAGACACAAATGGTTCGAATTCCTAACTTAGGGCTGATATTTCAAAGTCACCTTAAGGTACAGAATGACATAAGTCGTCCTTAACACAAGTTTGACAGTATATTAAACCCCTTTTTAACTCTCATCTAAAGGAATATATCTGTAAGGACATGATAATCTTCCACTTAACGCGTCAATTGACCCGTAAATTGAGTGTTGGGAAAAACCGATGATTTTAATAATCGAGTACTTGATACTCGAGCGATTTTAATAATCGAGTGAATCGCTTGAAATTCCAATTCACTAAGCGATGACGTCACCGACTGCTCGACCGGCAGCCTAGCCGTTTACATGTGATCAGGTAGGGTATTTAGCAGGCACGTAACTACGGGTGGGCACAGGTTTAGCTAAAAAGTTGTAGTAGCCACCAGAAAAATTCCAGAAATTGATTTATTTGTGAATAATGATGAATTTTTACTACGTGTCTCGATACCAAACAAAAAAACTGCAAATAATCACCCAAATATGTATTTATTGTTCGGGTTTAGTGCTTTTTTAAAACAAAAAATATTACCAAGAGTTATTTTTCTTCACATTTTTCTCAATCTACGAGCATAAAATAAGTAGATATTTAAAATGGCTTGTCAAATTCTTCCACTTTAAATTATCAGGTGCCCACTGTGTGATCTTCAAAAATTTAGGCTTAGTTACGCGACTGGCAAAATAAGAAAATAGGTGATTATTTTTTTAAATTCATTCCTATAGTTACCACAAAGTTCCTGTTTAAATTTAGGAATGTTTACTTTTGGTTACCAAAAAATTTGTCGATACCTATGTTTTGGTAACTATTTTGCTCGTTTCCTTATTTACCATTAACATTTTCTATAATGTATGTTACTTTTAAGAAGTCTTCTTGAGTTTAATAATGAAAAGTTCCTGCTTAGATTTAAAAATATTTACTGTAAGATTACCAACGAATTTTTCTATATATTTTGTTCGTTTTGTTATTTTTCATTAACAATTTCTATTATTATGTTATTTTTGAGGTTTTCTCGTGTTTATAGTAATTACAATTAAAATTATATCCTTTAATTTTTTAATATTTACAATCGGAGACCTAAACTACGCCGCTGGCGAGCCAGTTAAAACAACACTTTACAAAATCCATGTCGCGATGACTCCGCTAAGGGATTCGGCATACTTTCTTATATGCACCTTCTCGTTTATGTGCCTTTAAGAAAGACGTATGTCGTGTACCTGCTCAGCGTCACACTCGAACGTCGCCAATCGGTTGGCTCTGCGCGTAGACCGAAGGTCGTGTATCAAGTGACAGGCGATATTTTTCGGTTTTTCGCCTGAAGAATTTATAACTAGAGTATTTCCTATCGAGCGAAACACTGTTCGAATATTCGAGCAGTTTTTTAACCCGATCACACTACAGCGGTATATTTCCGCCGGCGTCAAGCGAAGCTCGGATATCGAGTGAAAGATAATAAGTAACGAGCGACGGTTTTCGTCTGAATAGATAACTCGAGCGGTTTTTTTAATAATCTAGTGATCAAGCGGTTTTTCGCTCGAGCGATCACAACACCACTTAAATTAATTTAAAACATAGTTTTTTTTAAGGTTAACCATAACGTTAAGGGTACCTTAGCTAAGCTAGGGTCTAACTTAAGGTAACATGCAAATATCGGCCCTAATTATACTTGCCACGTACGTAGATGCACGTATCCACGAATCTAACTCGATTTACATCTAATTAGTTCTAAATCCCCGTTTACAATAATTGATGAGATTCCTAATGCTCCTGATAGTTCTTGCATCGTGGAAACCTGATAGAAATGAGTTATATTGGGTTTGTATAATGATACCTAAGTAACTATTAATTTGTTTAAGAAATACATAAAATACCAGGGTGTCAATTCCAAAACTTCTCGCCCCCTTCCAGTAATAATATTAAAAATCGGAAAGACACACACATGTAACCCTTAAAATCTTAAATGAGAAGGAGGGGTGTCGAGCCAAAATCTGTTGCGAGCCATTTTCTTTTAAATTTTCAGTCGCATAATCACACGGCGTATCATGAACTGTGTCTGTATAGAAACGACGATTGTCAGACGACATTTTTAAATTCAAAACATTTTCCCCGACATTTGACAATAAAACACTTTGGTACATTTCTGGCAACGGCCTGACTTTAACTAAGTTGTAAGCACGAAGGGGCGTGTGCTTGCATATTATATCAGAAATTGACGACATAAGTCGCGAATACGAATTGAAAGCACCAAGATCGGAATGAGTCTTTCGACTTTTCAACTTTGTACATTTTGCCTTCTATTAACTTTTTTTGTTAATATTAGATTGCGTACAATTGAACGGTCGTCGTGTAATATCCAGGAACTGTTGTTTTTAATGCGGTTTTACCAGTTAATGGAAAAGAATAAAACAGACATGGAAATACAATTTCAGTGCGCTAGACGGAAATGGCAAAATTAAAAAGTAGCCTTGTCATTATTGACATTTATATTTTGTGTATCGTGTGGTTCACGACAACGAAAATACTTTGCTATATAGAATTTAATCATCAAAATCAGTTCTTATACAGGGCACACCAAGTAAAGTGGCCTATTTGAAGTATCTCGAGAACTAAATGAGATTATATTTTGAAAATTTGGCTGTGGCTATAAGAGATGGTTTTCTACGTTTGTAAAATATTTTTGATGGTGCGGTGTGGCCGGATCATACTGAAAGTGGTAGCAACTTCGGAATTTTAAATGATTCACCCTATATATTATATTATTTTTGGAATCTAGGTAAAAATCCAGAACAGTTTTCTGTATAATATCATATACCTATCTTTAAGAGTTTTTTAATTATAAATAATCTTTTTTAATGCCGTATCGGCACCTGAAAAGAAAATCATATAATTTTAGCGGTTACAGCTAGAAAGCTGAAATTTTTACATAATATATAATATATAGGGTGAATCATTTAAAATTCCGAAGTTGCTACCACTTTCGGTATGATCCGGCAACACCGCACCATCCAAAATATTTTATAAACGTAGAAAACCATCTCTTATAGCCACATCCAAATTTTCAAAATAAAATCTCATTTAGTTCTCGAGATACTTCTAATAGGCCACTTTACTTGGTATACCATATATAAGAACTATTTTAATAATTAAATTAGTAATAATATCTTGTTTGAATAGCCAGTGCTGAGAACCGGGAGTGTGAAACTTGCTGATTCTATCTATTTCGAATTTTTAAAATGCAATAAATATTCAAATATACCGTTTGGTGATGGAATCTTACTACAGGCATTTAAGAATAATCTTTAAAACCCAATCCCTTCTGCTCCCTTCGGTTTTAGATAAATAACCATATTGTCTATGGATTTATACTGAACGCTTCTATTTTTATTTGGCTTTGGAGCTTTAAAGTGTAGGCCAGGAAATAGAAAACACAGCCAATGGGAATTCTATCCATTTTATTTTATGCCAAAATGTCGAAATTTGATAAGCGCGCTTGAAATCCAGTTTCACAGTCGATTTCATTCCTGGGTCGGGTAACCTTAACTACATTCAATAAAGGGCCAAAAATTGTTTTGTTCTTTTGATTTAAAAAGAATAACTCTGATTTTTCGGTAGGTTTGCGGTGTATAAAGAGTCGTTTGTTTCATTGTGAAGACGAGAACTTTGGGCCTAGATTTACTTTTATATACAAGGAAATAGATAATCGTGTATCATTATGGTAGAACAATTCCTTACTTTAAAGAATTTCAATTTTATAAAGAAACAAGAAATACATCTTACAGTTTGCCTTGAACAAAATTATTTCGAGTTTAACGATAGGTTCTATACAAGAAAAAATGGTCTAATTATGGGGAACCCACTCCGTCCGTTACTGGCTGAAATATTTATGGATTATTTTGAAAGTAAAATTAGTAAACACCCTCTTTTTAAACAGTTTCGTTATTGGCACAGGTATGTTGACGACATCTTAACATGTTTCCTCGGAACGGACAGACAGTTAAAAATATTTCTCGAATATATCAATAGTTTACATAAAAATGTCAATTTCACAATAGAGTAAGAAAACCAGAATTCCATTAACTTCCTAGATTTAACTGTAAAAAGAGAAAATAATAAACATATTTTCACAGTTTTCCACAAACCTTCTCATACACACACAACGATCCATAATTCTTTTTGTCACCCAATACAACACAAGTTAGCAGCTTTCCACAGTACGCTTCATAGACTACTAACACTCCCACTTAACAAAAATGACTTTCATAAAGAACTAAATATCATTAAATAAATAGCAGTCAATAATGGTTATTCTTCGAATTTAATGAACAAAATCTTAAAGAAAAAGACTTACAAAATAACTATTGATTTAGCTTTCCCAAATAGTAAAACGTCAGCAGATAAATTTAATTGATTACTTTCATTGGAAAAACCTAGTAAAAATGTGGGTAAGGTGCTTAATAAACTCAACCTAAGGGTAGCTTACAAAACTAACAACACTTTAGGGAAATATATAAAAAATAATAATACAAAAAATCATAAAAATAGAAAATCAGGGGTGTATAAACTTAAATGTACAGATTGTCCGAAAACATACATTGGGCAAACAGGGAGACATTTTGGAAAAAGAATTCAAGAACATTATAATAGTTACATATAAGACAAAACAGATTCTAATTATTCCAACCATTTAAAAGAAAACCAACATATAATTTTGATTCAAATTTTAAAATCTTACATACTGAAAATAAAGGCATGGAACTTAATATGTTAGAATCCATGGTAATAAATAAACTTAAAAATACTTCTAGTTCTACTGAATGATCAAATAGACCTTAACAATTCTCCTTTGTAAAATTTATTTCACTAATCCGCTATTACATATAAATAAATCTATAAAATAATTTATATAATCACTTTACTGACCATTTGGAAAATCCCACTATTACTATTATATCCCCTACACCCTACACCATCTTCATACCTGTAATAATATTTTAAGATTGTACACTTTGTTAGATATAGAAAAATATTCATCCATTCTCAATCTGAAGAAGCTACAGTGATAGCGAAACATGTAATTTTTAAGAATATAGTGGAAAAGAAATATAACGTAGTTTTATTGTTTCTCATAATATTAAAGGTGTATCCATTGGATTCTAATAAGTATGGTCAGTTAGTTATTTCATCTGCCAGTTTGTGAGGAAATATGTCTTTCCATAACCAGGTTGTGGCAATCGCCAAGGCTGCTTGGCAGAAACTTGTAAAAGTTGTACCTCGACCACTGTTGACTGCTCTCATGTTTGGCACGCAAACATACTCTTCGGCTACTGGATTCCATCGAAAGGAGGGTCATACGTCTGATCGGAGATCACGAGTAGGAAATCCAATCTCGCAAATGCTGGATCCCGCAAATGCAGGATCCCGCGGTGATTTCGCGGGTTTGACATTGCAGGATTAAACGGGATTTGCGGGACTCGATGTGGTTGCTGTATGTTAATAAAAAGTTGTTTTAAGCAATTAAAAACAGAGTAGAGTAGCAGGAAAATATTTATTGCGTATAGGTACAATACAATAGTACGACTAGTTTAACGGTTACATGTTACGTTGATTTTGAAAGTATTTTCGGAGAAAAGATAAAATGTTTAATGTTTCATCTTTTAGATTTGATCTTATTTTATTGCACATGTATCCTGCGGCTGAATCCGCACGTTCAGCTTCGACACTTGTCGGCGGAATAGATTTTACACAGTTATGTACAGCTTGCAAGTACATTCCTCTATTCCCTCCGCATTCAAAAAGGGTCATCTCATGTTTTAGTAAGCGGTCAAGTGATGCTAGGGCGGGCACAGATACAGGCGAAGACTCTGACACCCATGCAGTACAAAGGCTCCAAGTTCTTGGATTGTTCTCTTTTTAATTGATCCTCTGTAGGCCATTACCATACCTTAAATTGTACTGGCAGAAGAAGGCAATTTGTGTCCTTTTGATTCAAATAGTTGGCGCATATCGATCGAAGTGATAAACTTTCCAAAGGGTATATACCATTCGAGACACTCTTACCTCTATCGAAACTTTTTTCTCAGATGAAAAAAAATCTGTAATTTTCATTTTCTTAGGTAGCACAGAAGAACCACTAACATCTGAGCGCTTAGCAATAGAACTAAACGAACTACTCGAGCTTTCATTTCCTGTGTTATTTTATCAATATCAACACTACCGCTGCTGCTCTGGACTTTCAAATTAATATTATCTGCTTTGGTTGTAAGTGGGTGTGAAGACCTTTGGAGGAGCGAGCAGAGGTTTTGATAATGCTAGGGCATAACTTACATTTAGCTGTAAGACCATCTTCAGACTTTAAAAAATAATTCCGAACTAAACTTGAACCTTTAGTCTCTACACTGATACTCATTTTTGTGATTGCTGTTTAAATTCCATGTATTATATTCAACCGCTTGATAAATGACACTAGTTGAATAACGCTTTTACTTTCGCACATACGCAAGAAAATACTAATGAAATCGAAAAATGTAACCCGCCGTACAAAAATAGCAATCTACCATGCAGTCATAAGACCTATAATGACATATGCATGTGAAATATGGACGATGACGAAACAAAATGAGAACCGACTGAAAATAGCAGAACGAGGAATTCTTAGAAGGATATATGGACCAGTCAAGGACAACGCCACACAGCAATACAGAATTAGAACTAACAGGGAATTACAAGAACTATATAACCAGCCAGATATAGTGAAAATAATAAAGTCAGAGAGATTGAGATGGGCCGGCCATGTTAAAAGACAAGATCAACGTGTCGTCAAGATGGTATGGGAAGAGACCCCGGTAGGAAAGCGGCCGCTGGGAAGACCAAGGATGCGGTGGAAAGACAATATTGCGGCGGATCTACGAAGCCTAAATATCCGGCGACCAGAGGAACTTATGATGGACCGCAGCAAGTGGAGGCAAATTGTAAAGTCAGCGAAGACCCCGCAGGCTTGCGGGATTACAATTTGGTTGCGGGATTGGATTCCCTAATCACGAGCTAACCAAGAACCTCGACCGCCGAGAACGTCGAAGATATGTTGGTGATTTGACTCCCTTGTGGAACGACCTTCCTGAGGTCGTGTTTCACCTCCAATATAGCCTCCAACGATTCAAAAACCGACGCTTTATTCGCACTTGCCCATTCCCAGATTGCCTTAAAGGATGTTTCCTATAGTACTAGTGTTCTCATAAAAAAATATATTTTTTATATGATCAATATTAAATTATAATCTGCACCAATATTACATTTACCCTAATACGTCCCTCGTACAGGGAAGCCGATATAGCTAAGCCCTCTAATTGCCAGATAACTCCCCAATCAAACTTCTACAACGGCGAAAGGAAGGTGAGCGTCGGCGATTATTTTTATTATCCTAGATACCAACATCCTCTCAACTCGGCTTTGTTTCCATCTCTTTTTTATCGTAACTCCGCTTTCGGAAAGCTCGATTTGATGTCCTCGTGAACACTTTTCCAAAGAAAATTCAATGAAAACGTTAATCCGTCACTTTTCTTGACTTGGTCTTTTAAAGAGTTCCGCGGGAACTTTTACTGAAGTGATTTCCGCAAGGAACAGTAACTATTGATGAATATGGGTCATTCTTTTACAAGCCGTACGGTATTAAAATAAACGTAGTTGTAAACAAATTAACAATTTAATTGTTTAATTAGTTTTGACATGCTCTTAACTCATTTTAAATTAATTTTAAAAAATAACATTTTGTTCTTCATCGTCGTATCGACAAAATCCCCATTTTACGAAATAGTTCGGAGCCCTTTGGGAGCACACATCTCCGAAGAGGAGGCCTATACGAAAAAGTTTATATGAAGTGTCCTTTTCACTTGTTTTTTTTAATATCCGAGAGAATTCACACATTTTCCTGGACACCATTTATGTATACAGGGTGTTCCTTAATGACGTGCTAATATTTGAGGGTGTGATTCATTAGACTATTTCATAAAGAAAATTCATATGAACATATGTGGGCAGCGGCTTAATTTTTTTGTTACAGGGTGTTGAATTTTTATTTTTTAAATGGTTATTTTTTAATATCTCCGAAAGTACTGTAGATATTATTTTCAATTTTGGTATGTATTAATAGGATGTAGAACCACAAATTTTAGTTAGAGAAATGATTCAATTGTTCCACCAGTGGCGTCCCTGCAAGCATGTTCTCTGATATTTTTTACATGAAAGATGGTACGCCACTGACATTTTTCCATGTGGATATTTTTTCTGATTAGCCTGGTCAATTCTACATGAAAACGGTATCTTGAGTTTTTCTCGTCAGACGCATTGTTCTTGATTAAAACCACTAAATTCATATTGAAACTCATTATTATTAACATTGATGAGTTTTAATGAATTTAGTGGATTTAATCAAGAACGGTGCGTCTGACGAGAAAAACTCAAGAGACCGTTTTCATGTAGAATTAACCAGGCTAATCAGAAAAATATCCACATGGAAAAATGCCAGTGGCGTACCATCTTTTTTGTAAAAAATATCAGGGGACATGTTTGCAGGGACGCCACTGGTGGAACAATTGAATAACTTTTCTAACAAAAATTTGTGGTTCTATATCCTATTAACACATACCAAAATTGAAAATAATATCTAAAGTACTTTCGGAGATATTAAAAAATAACCATTTAAAAAATAAAAATTCAACACCCTGTAGCAAGAAATTTAAGCCGTTGCGGACATATGTTCATATAAACTTTTCTTTATAAAATGACCTAAGGAATTACACCCGGAAATATTAGCACGTCATTAAGGAACACCCTGTATAGCATTTCCTTGTATTTCGCGACATTTTTTTCGAAATATACAATTTTTTATTCATTAAAAATAATCTTACAAGGTAAAAGAGCTTACAAGGTTTAATAAGTCCTTAAAAAATACGAAAGATAAGTGGATTATAATTGGGATTGTTAAAAAAATTCCGAATTTAGGAGGAAAATTTCTTAAACATTTTAAAAATATAAAAGTTTTTTCTGCTCGGATTGAGCCTAATTTGGATTCAAGGGAGAATTAAACAAGAATTAGAAATATTCCCGACTTAAGTATGAAAATTTAAGATAAAAAGTGGATTTTTCGGAAAGTTATTTAGGTTAAGACTGGTAAGGTGAGCCAATGGCGTACCTGAGTCACACAACTGACGGCTGTAATGCCACCTTAGACTTAGACACGGTGTCCTATTTAAAAAACAACTACCCTCTGAAATAATGGTCTAGTCCGTCTTCAGACCAGTCGTCAAACTTTCTTTCCGAGAAATCTCCGCTCTCTAGAGCCAGCGCGGTTGCCATTTCCGAGACTATAATTATACAGGAAAGTAATATTATAGAAGGAAATTCAGCAATTTATGACAGTCGCTTATAAAACATCGAAAGTGGCGACGCTGTATTTTTAAATATTAGCCTGATGTCCACAATCAGCGGTTTAAAGAAGCAGGCCGATATCGATCGAGAGAACCAACGTGTTATTTATTTTTAAAATTTTTAGATGTTAAATACAGTATTTCCCAGACAATAAGGGCGTATTTTTGTCTACACAGTAGCACTTTAAAATACTAATTCAGATTGAATGGTACTTAGATGTCTTATGTGATTTTATTGTGCCGGTTTGTTTTTGTTCAAGTTACCTAGGTACTTGGTGTTTTTTTATAAATTAAGTTGGTTTTAAATAAGTCCGAAAAGCTAAATAAAATTGCATTTTTTTTTCTAAAGGGTAAGTGGCATTCATAAACTTTTAAGTTGTCCAGATCTGACGGGTGTCGTTCGAATTGAACAAATGAGAACATACCTGACCATTTAAAAACTCCGCGGCGGTTCGTTCGAGTCAGTTCAAGTTTATAAATCAGAGATTGTTTCCCAGCGAACTGAACGTAAAAGTTTCTAATAATGTACCCAGAAAAATAAACAACTTAAAATCTGTCAAACGGTTATTGACTTTCTAAAGAGTTTCCCTGAAGATATGACAACACTGTTGACATATGTTGTTTTGTTTACCTTCCTGACAGGGGCACCACGTGGTAATTTTTGGTTGGGCATAAGGTCATGTACAGGGCATATTAAATTAAAACGCCATTTTTGGATATTTTTCTTCAATTTGTTTTCATCTCAGGAATTGCCGATTTAAATATAATACGTCATTTCCATAACACCCTGTATATGAAAAAATATTTTCCTGAAATACGTCCTATAATACAGTATAATATACATCTGTTTTGTCCTCAAATTTATTTGCGACCGACATATAGAGAATGGTACAGGGTGTCCCCAAACAGTGTATTTTTTTAAAATAAATGCAGATTCGCGATGTTCAATTGTTTGTCCCTTTTTGCCATTTTAATCAACAGAAAGAATGCTATAAGTGTACTAATTTAACCGACACCGTGGCTTTAACAGTAACGGAGGAATAGTACCGACTTAATGGGAGGCATCCTGTATAATTTACAGGGCACGTCATTTCAAGGTTGGTTGCACGTTTTATTTTATTAGGTCTTAAAAAGTTCGTTTCTTTTAAGTACGAGGCCCTTTACTCTGGTAGTTTGTGTAGGGCGTGTTCCATTACTTTTTATTGCCATCGCTTTCGTTTGTTCTTGTTTTAATTTGATGTATTCGCGTTCTCGTCAAATTAAGTTGATTAAAAACTTATTTGGTGCATTCAAAGATTTTGAAATTTAAAAGGAATATATGTTTTGTGAAAAACCCTTTTGTGCAGCAAAGGAAACCGCAAAATTTTCATAATGCTGTAGACTTCATAACGATTTTACGTTTACGATTTTTATAGACATGGATAAAAATCACTAAAATCTGACTAATAGTTAAAAAGGTATTAAGCCTAACACTTTTTGGGCAATTTTCTTTGCACTCAAGTGTATAATCGATTTTTTTTGTATTAGGAACGCCTGAAATCCCAATTAAATTATTCATTTTGCGTATTAATCTGCTCGGACTCACGTCAAAAGAATATTTTCGATCATCCTTCAATTTATTTCTTAAGGCCGTATTACAGTCGGGAATTTTTATGGCGCCAGCAATGGCAAATATAATTCAAGGATTCAGGCGCAGTATACCGTTCTCCGTACTACAGTCAGAAATTCTACTCTTCTGACAATTAAAATGCCACGGATTCATGCGCAGTACACTGTTCCCGATCAGCTGTCTCTCATTACCAGAAATGGGGCAGGCGCCATTTTAATTGCCCTTGCCGGCGCAATTGGGTAGACATGGATTATTCTGTTATTTTTAACTGATTATTATTTGGCCGAACAGGTAATGGCCATTTAAACCCACTGGTACTTAAATTAGCAGTTTACATTCTTTATTAAACTTATGGACTGCTAATTCAGCAACTTTTTGCACCTCCTATTTGTAAATAGCAGTAGCTGCTTTAACTGGTAATCAAAACGAACAGGTTTGCACATCTCTAATTCGGGGGATATTTTAGGGATTTCGACAGTACCCACTGCTGTTCTGACCGTTGACAATGCTCCAGCTGATCGAAAACGGTTTACTGCGCATGAATATGTGCCATTATAATTGCCGGCGCAAGAGAAAAAATTGCCGAGTCTAATACGGCCTTTACTATTAAATGCTATATCGGCGCAATTAAATTAACGGAGCTGCTTTCAACAGAAACGAAACCGGTATTTCCAAAACAAATTAAGAACCTCGTTAAACTATGTAATGAAAAACTTAATTAAAATGTCAAAACGGGATAACGTTATATTGCTGAAATATTTTGTAACTTATTCAGTGGCATAGATACGGGTGAGGGGGGGGGGGAGGGGGGGGCAAGACGACATGCTCCCCGCCCCCCTTCTGTGATCTTATTGACGAGATGCGCCCCGAAAGACTGCAGAAAAGTGAGCGCTTTCATCGTTATCACCTCTAAAATGAGAATCCATTCGAATGTAATTTTAGACTATAAAGTTCTTGTATATCTGGAAAATTTCTGCTACCTTTTTAGCGTTAACGACTATCTATATATAACTATAGGTGTTCATGCACCCATTTATTGCGGGTTGAAGATGTTGGTACCTACACAATGGGGTTTAAATAACGATAAGAATATGATTACAACGACATCAAAAGCCTTTTTGAATAAGAATCTATATTGGAGCCTATTGGAGACCCAACCATCCAACTTTAAATCAATTTAAGGTTCCCTAAACTCTGTTATTTTGTCAGACTCGAAACTTTTCCACTTTATGTTCAATTACACTGGCGTAAAAGTTTAAGCATGTTCTAGACATTAGAAAAGTCCAAACGCTAACAAAATGCTTCCAACTAATTTAAAAAGCGCTTTTATTTACTCAAGGGCTTGTTTTTAAAGTAATTTTTTTCTAGCGCCGGTTTTATAGTTTTAGAATACATACGTCAATTTGAAAACATCCCACTCTTAATCCAGTAATATTGAAAATCGGAAAGATACGTCGATCGATTTTAAAATGGGGAGGGAAAGGTTCAAGTGGCACATTATTTTAAAATTTAAAAATCTCGCACCTCATGAGTCGACGCTGATCATTTGATCTTGTACATTGTGTATAAACATACATTTTACAAACTTCTCTAAGTATATTATAAACTTTATAATATAATAAATCTTAAGAGCTTTCTTACCAGTTTATACTCGAAGGGACTGTTTGCAGATGTCTTAAAATTCGAAGAAGGAAGCATTGTCCTCAAAGTTTTCTTTCTCAATTAAATTGCATATTAATTTGAGTAATTCTATGACAAACTATATACAGTTCAGTCGGGGAAAGAACGAACTGGCGCCATCACCTGTAACTATTGCGATTTTCAGCATATGTTCGAGGAAACCAAGCTCTTAGAGATGAAATATTTATCTTTACCGATGGGACATTCCCGGTTCCCAACGCTGGTTGTTATAGGTTCAGTGGCGGCTCGTGACCTATGATAGAGAGGGTTCACAAGTATGGTGAAATTTTTCTAGGCGTTTTAAATGTAGAAAGAAGAGACGTAATAAGAAAATGCTTTAGGTAAAACATATTTTTATTTATTTTTTAATTTTACACAAGGAAATACAACTTTTGGAAAATAAGAAAGGTTTTATTAGTGTGTATAGCTGTCGGATCTTAACGTCGTCGCATGCAACCCTCGTAACAATATTTATACAGTCCACTACTAATACTACTAAAGCCATCTACGAGCTATCAAGAAAACCGAGTGATGTTCAATACTACTACCGCCATCTACGAGTTATCAAGAAAACTGAATGATGTCTAATACCACTACGTCATCTACGGCAACGTCATTAGGTGCAACCAAGATGAGAACAATAGTTAACTGTTTTATGACGAGAACGAATCGAGCCACGAGACTGACAAGTTGGCATTCTTCATATTTTCAGTGTTTTTTGATGATCTATAAATATGTAAGATTCAAAGTAAATTCATGCGATCAAGAAACGAAACACTTTACTTCTCGATTTAAAAGTACCATAATGGTGTCAAAACTTTAAAATTTCCATCATCCAAACTGTAGATTCAGACTTTTGTCCCAACCAAGAAACTTGTTTGCCGGCGCTATGTGCATATAAATTGAAAATTTTTCTGTCTGTGCTTTCTTTCCTGAATAAAATCAGCAAAATTTCGTTATAAAGCGGAAATTTTATTCTGAATTTAACTTGCCGAAAAAGTTGTAATGAAGTGAACTCACAAGTTACTTTATGTCTAGAAAAAGGTCTTTTAATTTACAGCAATCGAAATTCTCAAGGTGATTATCAATTATTTAAAAAAGAGAATTAGTGGTAACAGGAATTATTAAAAAAACAATTAAATTTATAGTGCCGCGTGTAAACTGTAGCTAATTCTAGGAGGGGGGTTAACTTTTGAACCCTTAATACATCCTGTATATGTACACATAAAATTGGCATTTTTGAAATATTTATAAGGAATTTGCATGCTCTAATATTGAACATGTTCTCATATTCCAATACAACGGTTTCCTTTTAAAGATAATAAATTTCCAAGTTCCAACTTAACAAAATTGAAAAGTGGTTTTCCCGGTAAAATTTATTTCCAGTCGAGTGGTTTACTTCAACCGACAAACCTCGTGGACTATGAGAAGCAGTGGCGTAATCTTTTTATCCGTAAACATTTCATTTTGAAAGACGACCAAAATGCTGCATTGTTGGAGGTTATATTCGTTTGGGAAACAACCTCAGGAAGGTCGTTTCACAAGGATAACGTGCTCCAGATGACAGAATTCTTAAACAATGAAGTTCGAGGAGCACTGCTAAGGACATATGAGTTTTTTAACGGTATTTGAACGTATACAATATAATATACAGGGTGGCTGTGTACATAAAAATAAAAAAATACTCGGACCCGTAAACTTGTGTTTTCAGGGGGACACGTTTCACTGTTAATTTCATCCCTGTAACCTCAACCCCCCTAGCGGGGGCGGCTACTGCCCTTGTTTTTTCAAATGGGAATGGGTATGTTGTGATACATCTTTTTAAAGGGCATTAAATTCACTTTTGAGCTACGCGCCACCGAGCTTTTGAGCTACGCGCCGCCGAGCAACGGAATTTGAAATATTTCACTGCACCTCTTATCAAGTACACAGGTTTGTGCGTAAACAATTTTTTTTTAAGTAATAAGTATCAGTCAATTCAACTTTATCTTCAGTAAAGTGGTTGATCCAGATCTACATACGTTATTTCTGCGCTCATATTTTCTTTTGATTTGATGGTGACATAAAAAATGGTTTATTCTATTGAGGAGAGAGTGGAAATTATTGAATTGTATTTTATAAACAATCAATGTGCAAGAGTAACGGCAACTTTGCTTAATGATAGACATCCAGATAGACACGTACATCATGGTTATATCCTAGAATTAGTGGCAAAATTTCGGCAAACTGGTTCAGTGGCAAATAAACAAAGGATAATTGAAAATCCGGTAAGAAATGAAGCAGTAGAAGTAGCTGTTCTAGGTGAAGTTAGTATGAATCCAACATTAAGTACCAGAAAAATGTCTGATGTAACGGGAATTTCGCGGACCACTGTACAGAGAATGCTGAAACATTATAAATGGCAACCATACAAAATTCAACTTCTCCAAGAATTGAATGAAGATGATAATGACCGCCGTTTACATATTTGTGAAGTAATGTCAGAACAAGTATTAAATTATCCGAACTACCTTTTTAACGTTTGGTTCTCAGACGAATGTTCTTTTTTTCTTAATGGCACTGTCAATCGACATAACTGTCGTTACTGGTCCGACACGAATCCAAGGATTTACTACGGAGGTTCATACTCAAAATCCTTAGAAATTAAACGTTTCAGCTGGTATTTTCGGTGATCACATAATTGGACCATTTTTTTTACCGGGAAATTTAAATGGAGATACTTATTTAGACTTGTTGGAGAATGCTGTCAACCCAGCGCTGATGGAAATTATGGAAAACAACCAACGTTACCAGGAAGAAAATCCAATATTTCAACAAGACGGGGCTCCCCCCCATTATGCATTACCCGTACGCCACTTTCTGGATGAACCGTTTCCTGGTAGATGGATTGGGAGGAGGGGTGCTACTGAATGGCCCGCGAGATCGCCCGATTTATCTCCCCTTGATTTCTTTCTGTGGGGACATCTAAAATCCAAAATTTATGCCACCCAACCCGAATCGTTAGAAGATTTACGGAACCGCATTACTAATGAATGTCAACAAATTACACCAGATGTTCTTCACAATGTCCGAGAACACTTTGAACAGTTGTTGTACTATTGTATGGAGGTGAATGGCGGACATTTTCAACATTTAATAAGATAACATGTAAGTATTACTCAATAAAATTACATTTTTTAAAACGCAATTTCTCGGCGGCGCGTAGCTCAAATTTACAAAACAAAGCGCCATTTTAAAGAGGATTTAATGCCCTTTAAAATGATGTATCACAACATACCCATTCCCATTTGAGAAAACAAGGGCAGTAGCCGCCTCCACTAGGGGGGTTGAGGTTACAGGGATGCAATTAATAGTGAAACGTGTCCCCCTGAAAACACAAGTTTACGGATCCGAGGTTTTTTTTAATTTTCACGTACATAGCCGTATATAATTTGATATAAATTTGGTCGGAATCCTACGCCATTGAATAAAGTTTGTCATAAACCAACGAGAAGTGACTTGTATAAGTGCTCTCACGAGGGCCAGATAAATATAGGTAGCGTCACATGGTGTAATGAAGTTATAAGACCGGATTGTTATATGTTGGTTAGTGTACCCCTTCACGATCAGGATCAGGACGGTCTGTTTCTGATAAGTGTTTAGATTACTGTTTCGTCAGTATTTTGTTCCGTGGTGTGATGGTTCGTTTTTTTTCCTTTTTATCACGACTCGACGAAGGAAAATTTATGAAAATATTACTTACCGTAATCGGATTCATCGGAGAATCCCGCGTCATCATATTCGACGTCCGTGAATGTGGATTCGTTATCCGAATCAATCAAAGCGGTGTTGCCGTGCGTATTCAAGTTCCCGTTATTTGTAGCGTTGCCGGATTCATTGTCCAACATGTCCTCGTCCTGTGCGCCGTTTGACGTTTGCGTGTCTGTCCTTGTGTCATCCTTGCCCGATAATTTGTTGTAGCCCTTATGTCCTGGACGGCTCTCTGGAAAGAAAGAATGGTTTAGATTAAAAAATAAATCTTTAGAGCGAAAAATGTACCATATCCCCCATCCCTACTCGATTCACGCTGGTCGGATGAGATCGAATATCTCGTTGGGTACGATACACGCTACCGCGGTGCGAGACAGTCCATATCAGGGGAACGAAGAAGAAAAAATTGAGGACAAACAAAAAGTATAAATTTCTTAATTTCCCGTTGACATACATCCAGAAATAAGCAAAAAAAAGCCCGTCAACCGTAGTCAGTTCAATTAACGAAAGCCGAACACAAAAAGTACATTACTTTTAGAATAGATGTTTGATTTGTTCCTTTTTTCATTAATTTGATTGAAGTCTTCGATTTTCTTTGAATTAAAACGACCCTCGTTTACTGATTTAGCTTATTTTTACGAGTTAGAAACATTTTTATGTTCATAATCGGCATTATATTTTTTTTAAAGTCTAGATATTACCATGTTCGTATACAAATAAAAAGCTGTCTGTCGGCTGGAATAAAAAAACGTCGGTTTTCCATCTTTCTGTAAACCGTAAAGGTATTTTTTCGCTTCATGCAAATGGATCGAAATAGAAATTTACCTTACCCATTAGAAGACCTCACACGATCGATTTGATTACGCATGCGATAATTTTATTACTATTAACAGATCGATGACAACTGATTTATGTAAAAAAAAATTTCGTTAAAACTCAACTACAATTAGTAACTATCAAATACAGGGTGTTATGGAAATGACGTATTATATTTAAACCGGCAATTCCTGAGATGAAAACAAATTGAAGACAAATATCCAAAAATTGCGCTTTAATTTAATATGCCCTGTACATGACCTTATGTCAAACCAAAAATTACCACGTGGTGCCCCTGTTCGGAAGGTAAACACAGCAACATATGGCAGTGAATCTTGAACAGTGTTGTCATATCTTCAGGGTAAACTCTTTAGAAAGTCAATAACCGTTTGACTGATTTCAAGTTGTTTATTTTTCAGGGTACATTATTATAAACTTTTATGTTCAGTTCAGTTCGCTAGGAAACAATCTCTGATTTATAAACTTGAACTGACTCGAACGAACCGCCGCGGAGTTTATAAATGGTCAAGTATGTTCTCATTTGTTCAATTCGAACGACACCCGTCAGATCTGGACAACTTAAAAGTTTATAAATGCCACTTACCCTTGAGAGAAAAAATGCAATTTTATTTACCTTTTCGGACTTATTTAAAACCAACTTAATTTATAAAAAAACACCAAGTACTCACATCACAAAATCACATTAGTTCTCGCGTCACAACACATCTAAGTACCGTTCAATCTGAATTAGTATTTTAAAGTGCTACTGTGTAGACAAAAATACGCCCTTATTTTCTGGGAAATAATGTATTTAACATCTAAAAATTTTAAAAATAAATAACACGTTGGTTCTCTCGATCGATATCGGCCGGCTTCTTTAAACAGCTGATTTTGGACAATCGGGCTAATATTTAAAAATACAGCGTTGCCACTTTCGATGTTTTATTTATAAGCGACTATCATAAATTGCCGAATTTCCTTCTATAATATTACTTTCCTGTATAATTATAGTCTCGGAAATGGCAACCGCGCTGGCTCTACTAGCGGGGAGTTCTCGGAAAGAAAATTCCACTGGTCCGAAGGTGGACTAGACCATTCATTTCAAAGGGTAGTTCCTGTCAATTGTTAACATAATTGTTTCATTTTATCTTTAGTAAAGGGTTAATGGCCCATAGAAATTAGCGTTTTTATTTTTCTATTGCGAAATGATTAAGTGCTCTTGTTCTATGTGTGTTATTGTAAAGTGTAATTATGCGTTAGTGTTGGGGTTTAGTGATAAGCTTATTATGCACTCCCACACTATCATCAGGACACGTGATGAGCATAAAGTTTTTCCCGTAGAAAAAAGAACTGAAAATGTCTGTGCCCTGGATTCCGATTCCGATGGATAAATCCATCCATAAGTAAGCTAAATATTTATTTTTATAAGAAACTAAAGTTTTACACTTTTAAACATTTTGGCTACATTGTGCCTGAACATCTGTTCATTACCCAACTGGGCAATGTAATATGTTCATAGATTAATGTGCCGAGGAGTTGTGTGTGGGTTTAGAGGTGAAGTACCCCACTTTTTAAACGTTCGATTTAAAAAAAAATATGTAGCGCTTCTCTAGGACACCCCACAAGTCACCCGTTTAAATATAATACGTCATTTCCATATCACCCTGTATATACGTTAAGCTCCCCTCGGAAGTGGCCCATGGCAATGAACGAGGAGAAAAAAAATTAAAGAAAAATAAAATAATAAAAATACATTTATGTGTAAGTCGATGAAGGTATAAAAACACTCTCCATATCACAAACGAGGACACGTTTATTAAATATGTATTTGACTTCACACGGAAAAACTTCATGATCTTTTCAAAATATCTACTAAGTTCTTTTTTATACAGACAGCTTAAGAGAGCCGTCTCCCGTCAAGAATATAATAATTTATTTATATAGCAATATAACTTTAACAGTAAAAAGAAAGGCTTTTATAAGATACGTGAATTTTATTGTTTTTAGACAATGTGTAATGGAAATGGTTTATTATACCGGGTGGTGCGTCGTTAAGCTAAACAAAGAAAATCCTATGTAATTTTTAAGGTGGCTGAATATTGGCCATCACATCATCACAAGGCTTCAACATTATCAGCGATCATCAATATGGTTGTCGGACGTCCAGATCAACTGGAGATCTTCTAGCCTATGTCACCCATCTTTGGAACAACGCAATCGAACATCATGGGGAGTCTCGGGCTGTTGCACTGGATATTTCTAAAGCCTTTGATTGTTGTGATTGTTTGGCATGAGGAACTTCTAAGTAAACTGCGATCCTTTGGTATGCCCAGTCGATTCTGTGCATGGTTGTCTAGCTTTCTTAAGGACCGCTCTCTGCAAGTAGCGATTGACGGATTTCTCTCAGACACCTTCACCATCAATGCCGGTGTTCCTCAAGGGTCCATATTGTCTCCCACTTTCTTCTTACTCTACATTAACGACGTTCTAGTGATAACGAAAAATCCGATATTTAGTTTTGCTGATGATAGCACACTTATCTCATCTTTCTCTTTGAATGCGCAAACATCGGCTGCCGATGCACATCTTCGCAGACAGCATGAAGTACCACGCCTCAACAAAGACCTGGAAGAAATTTTGGCTTGGGGTGACAGTAACCAAGTCGAATTTAACGCTAAAAGAACTCAGGCAGCAGTTTTCTCTAAAGAGGTTAACATTACAGAACCGGATATAGTCATGGGCGGACACGCAATCCCACTGGCTTCATCTATTAATTTGCTGGGCGTCAATCTGGGAGGAAATATGTCTTGGCATAACCACGTTGTGGCAATCGCCAAGATAGCTTTTCAGAAACTTGGTGTACTCTTCCGACCAAGAAAATTGTACACACCTCAACAACTTTTGACACGGTTTTTCCGGATATCTCCGGAACTACTCGGAATTTTAAAACTTTCTAAACAGCATATTATTAGGCACGTAAATGCGCAACTTTGCCTCCATTTAACCGACTTCATATCTCTTACGGTTTCCGAGATCCCTGTACTGGCCCTCCTTATCTTGGACACGTTGTATATTTAACAGAATATTCCAAATTTTCCACTCGACTTCATACATTTTGTAATAATTCATGACACGCGAATACAAGTTATATAAATAACTCTTAACGCACTGTATTGTCTGTTAAATATTTTACAATGACAGGTAGAGCGATATGTTGGAACGAGGGACAGACAAGATAGATACCTGAATGCTTTATTAGCATAGTTCAGGAGATCTTGTCTTAGAGCAACTGATCGGTTGCCACAGGGTGTACATATTTCAGTCGCATTTAAACCTGATAAGATAAGCCCAAATTGTACTTTTAAAATTAAACAAACTGGGCCCCCAAAATGTTGCAACTTTTTAAAAAACAAATGTCGATGATGTTGAGTGAATTAAATTACCTTGCAGAGAAGAAGAAGTGGCAATGAGAATGTAAAATTTATTTTCACGTATCTCTTCAAATAAAATCAGAAGGGTTCCTATATTGTTAACGAATCCCTGTAGAGTTCGTTGTTATCTGGGACACCCTGTATACAATACGCTCCTTCGTGGGACGCGGTATAAATTAATAACAAAAAACGTATTATAGACTTACATAAATAATCGTCCATTGTATTACCGAACAAAATATTTCGTGGCCATCAGTCATCGGCTTTTTCAGTTTTATTGTTCTGACAAATCGGCTCTCTTTATCACCATTAGGGGTGATTTTTATTATCGTGTATTGAAATGCAAAATAAAACCGTGTAAAAATGGACCTCCATTAATTATTTAGCGCCTGTCAAAACTTTACCGTAGTTTTACGTGGGCCTGTAATTTGGATCTGAAAGGGAAAATATCGTTTGTAGATTTTTTTTGCTTGTTCGCAGTAAAACTGATTGATGGACTATTTACCGAAAGTATTATTAGGAATAGTTGCGCGGGTTACAGCGAAACAGTATTTAATGTGACGACAATAGGTTCGTTCATAGAACGAAATTTCCAGTTGTGTTAGTCACCACCCAAGATATATGAAACTGTTTTTCAGGAAATCCTAATTTATCGTACCGGGTCCGCAAACGAAGACGGGGACGGAAGATTAAATCGTTATCGAAGAACTTATCAACAATACTAAAACAGCCTTAGATTGGAAAGCGGCAGGTTTTAAAAATATTTTACATTACACAGGGTGGCCCAAAAAAGGGTGACAGTATAAAGTTATATTTTTTTAAATGGGACACCCGGTATTTTATTGCATATTTATGTTCGTACTAGCATCGTTTATAAGTGTCTCAAATTTTATTTAATTTGGTTTCGTAGTTTCTGGGAAATAAATTAAAAACTAAAAAAAAAAGTTTTGCAGTCCTGAATAAAAAAATCAATCCAGAACTATTTTTTTAACCTCGGCATTGGGTGAAATTTATGATAAGAGGTCTAGAGATACTATGATTCTAGTTCCGTTTATCTATTTTATACAGGGTGTTCATAATAAGCTTTCAAAAAACGCCACATTTTAAAATAATTTTCTTCTCAAGTTTTTTTTCAAATACAAGCATATAAGTTATATCCAGCCGTTTTCGAAATAATTGTAAATATCATAAATTTATTGGTATATTTTGTTATAGGCGACTAGACTAATAATTGTAAACTAAAGCAAATGTTCAAAATAGCTTCCTTTTACTCTTAGAGTTTATCGTATTTTAGTTTTTTCGATATAAATTTTAAAGGCCTACATTTTTGCTACTTTTATTTATTTAATTTTATTTTTTATTCTAATCGAGTTGCCATGATTTTTTTGGTTAGATTGTCACTATGACAGCGAAATAAAATTATTTACATTTGTTCAGTCGTCGAAATTAAGTACTAACTTACACAAAATGTCGAATTTTACATCTTTAGAAGCGGTAAATATGATTTTTATACTGGGTGAATGTGCAAGAAATTGCCTCCTCGCGAGTCGAGTGTATGCTGAAAGATATCCAGATATTGAGAGAAAGCCGAGACCAGAAACTTTCGAGTTGTTGTTGTTGCAAAGATTTGTAGCAACAGGAAGCTCGGCGTACTCAAAAAGGATGATAATCAATAAACCCGTTATTAATGAAGAAAATGAATTAAGAATTCTGTTGGCAGTAGAGAAAATCATTAAATTAAGTAAAAGGAAGCTATTTTGAACATTTACTTCAGTTTACAATTATTACTCAAGTCGCCTATAACAAAATTTCCCAATAAAAACTCTATTTAAACACCATAATTTGTGATATATACAATTATTTCGAAAACGGCTGGATATAACTTATATGCTTGTATTACAAAAAAACATTGTCAATGAATTCTACGTCAAATAGCCAAATAATACACAGGGTGCTCCATTTGAAAAACTTGAGAAAAATTATTTTAAAATGTGGCGTTTTTGAAAGCTTATTATGAACACCCTGTATAAAATAGATAACACACAATTAGATTCATAGTATCTCTAGACCTCTTGTCATAAATTTTACCCAATGTCGAGGTTAAAAAAGTAGTTCTGGATTGATTTTTTTGATTTTTTTATTCAGGACTGCAAAACTTTTTTTTTAGTTTTTAATTTATTTCTCCGAAAGTACGAAACCAAATTCAAGAACATTTGAGACACTTATAAACGTTACTAATACGAACCTAAATATGAAATAAAATACTGGGTGTCCTATTTACAAAAATATAACTTTATTCTGTCACACTGTTTTGGGCCACTTATATAATGTAAAATATTTTTAAAACATGCCGCTTTTAATGCAATATGTCAAGCTGTTTTAGTATTGTTGATAAGTTCTTCGATAACGATTTAATCTTCCGTCCCCGCTTAGTTTGCGTATAACGCCGTATAAAGGCCTCAACACTCTCTTGCTGTTCTATTTAATGACTCTAGAACATTAAATAGAACTTATGTTATACAACAAAATGGTTCTATAAACTTTCTTTTTCCTCCGTTGCAGATTAATTTTGACATTGCTCTAGTAACAATTGAAAAACACTCTACTATTTGTCCATTTCAATTTGCTCGCCGCTTGATCAATAAAACTGTGTTTTCCATTTTGCCAAATGTCACTTTGGACGGTCAATAGTGGTGGTTTCGCAGGAAATTGAAATTTGAAATTGCCAGGAGTTTTCCGTCGCGATAAGAATACCGATAACGACGGCCTAAATTCCGCTTTTAAGTTGAACAAGACCGCTACTGTCAAAAAACGCAAATAAATGTGGCCAACACTACTTTACAGTTGAACCGGCGAAAGAATGAACTTACAGCATCACCTGAAATAGTTATGTAGATGAATATAACACGAAACCACATTTAAAATGATAGTTATTAAATTATACGTATTTTAAAACTTTTTTAATGATATCAATTCAAATACGAATTATTGTTTAAAATACAATAGTATTTCTTGACAAAGGTAACCTATTGCTTACAAAACATGCCATCTCAAACTCGTGCGAGCCACACTGACAATATTAAATGATTTACACTGAAATTCCGAAGAAAACCGTTCTGTGTTATCCTTTTTCATTAACAAACGGAACAAAAAGATATTAAAAATAACATTCCTATCCAGTAACTGTCATAATACGTAAACCAGTAGCTGTCACAATGTTTTATTTCTTATACATGAATTATGACAGCTATAATTACAGGATTGTTTCAGAGATGACAGCGATAAAGAAATTGATAATACGTTTTTCGCATTGCTTTATCTCCCTATTGACGAAAACTCTATCCCTCTGGTCCGAGCTATCCCTGTCACGTAATTCACAATATATCTCGAGGTATTTGAGATATATGTAGTTGGTATTTGGCGCTCGCGTATGCCAGTACAAAGGCATATATGATATTACATTGGGTACCTCAATAGATAGAGGCATCCTTTCTGGAATGGAGTTATAAAAACTGTGTATTTTTCGAGCGTCTTTTCAAGACATTATTATATTTATTAAAAGAGGTTTGTGAAGGGTGTACGAAGATATATTTATTATTATTATTATTTTAACGATGATATTGAAACATTCATTGGGCCTGGTGCATGTTCAATGCAGTTAGCATTGCAAAACAATACAACATACAGGGAAAAGATGTTAAATTTGCTCAAGAGTAACGTACCCTTATTTCGAAAAAGATAGTAAAATCTTATAAAGAAAACTTAAAGAGCTTATATTCTCTTAACGTCTTTAAAAAAGGAAAAATACACGTTTCAGATTTATTATACATCAACGTTGTTGTCACCCTGAATAACCTTTTCGAAAAGCTATACAAACTTATATTTTTATTCAAGCAGAATAACAGAGCAGATGAGATCAAATATTTCATTTGCACCAGAGAAGGGATTTTAGGTTTTGACGAAAAGGGTTTGAAAAAGTTTTTTAATGCATCACATAGACATGAAAAGGAAAAAGTTAGTTTGACGATGTTTTAATTCTAATTACTTGAAACCTAAGATACATATATTATTTTTTTTGGTCGAGAAATCCATAGGCGGAACTAGGAAGGGGGGGGGGGCAGGTGGGCCATGCCCGCCCCAGGTTGCTCTGGTACCCACCCCAGTATTTCCGAAGTTCGAAGCCATATACGGGTGTTATGGAAATGACGTATATGCGTGACTCCTTGGGTGTCCTAGAGAAGCGCTACATATTTTATTTTTTTTAAATCGACCGTTTTAAAAGTGGGGTAATAAACACTCTTACTCACAGGTGAGTCTACTGTACAACATTTCACCCAGAGCCAATGGCAATGTTGCCAAACTTAATGTAAAACTGAAATTCCATATAAATTATTTTCTACCTACTTGTATTTATCCTTATACCTAAAGAGCGAGGAAATCCAGGCACAAACATAATCAGTTTTTTTCTTCTTCATGGGAACACTCCTGGAAACACTTTATGTACACACAGTAATAGCGAAACAGAACCGATAGTTAGCTTTTGAAAATACAATAATACAGATTATACTACAGATTATTAGATTTTATTACACGCGACGAAATTTGACGTCCAGAAGAAACGCGTCAATAAAAACAATATTCAAAGATTTTTTATGCACGGGCAAGATACACGCGTAAACCGGAAAAACAGAGCGGATCGCTGAAAGTGGGTTGGTAATCGAATAGACACAACGTATCCGGCCGCTGGTTGGTCTTGAACTAACAGACGCACACGTTCGGCGCTATATGAAACTACTTCGCTCAGCCGATGTAAGGCGTCAAGAGGTCATTGGCATTTGGCCTAGTGACGTACGTGGCTATTACTATGCTATATATTTTTTCGGGTTGTTTAAAACATAGTCCGTCGTAAATGTTCTGCAATTAATTGTATAAAAAAAGTATTACAGAATGGAAACGTGTTTCAATTATTTTATTTTGTCTAAAGAGTTTAAGGTGTACATATGACAACACCGGCCAGAATTCCTTGGTTGCTTACATGTATCGCAGTGCCACACAGGTGTTTTGCTGAATGAATTGAAAGCGCCATTTATGGCTATTTTTCTTTATCTCGGGAATTGCAGGTTTAAATATAATACGTCATTTCCACAACACCCTGTATACTTTTAACACATATATATTTAATTAAAATCCTACTGGACTAGGGGCCAACACCCCCCCCCCCCCATCATTCTAGTTACGTCAATGGAGAAATCCCATATTACACCAGATAACATTTTCTTGGGCCAAAATCTTCACAGACTTTAATTAAATAGATGGCGGAAATTTATCGTCAACATCTGGGTATGTTTTAATATTTTTTGCTTTAATATATCCTGAGGATAAAGAATAAATATTGTTAAAAGTATTTAATTAACTTTTTCTGATTATTGGAAACATTTTCGGCCGATATATTATTTTCAAAAATACGTACCCTAACCGCCAAAAGTAAACAACTTATTCATTAAATTAAAGATAAACAAATATATTTTAAAGTGGGTGAGTTGTTTGTCCAGGAAAAATATTGGCCGTTGCTTCTACAAAGTAATATTTTTCTTATTACGATCTTACAGAGAAAATACTCGAACAGGGAATGTCAACGCAGTGGTAGCCGTATTTACTTATATACCGAATAGGCTTATTTATTTAACATAGGAAATCCCATGCAATGTTGGAGGTGACCGAATATTGGCTCCCCTGAACATTTTATAGAGAAACTGCATTTTAACTTCTTGACGAGGCAAAGCCACGATACTTTCATAGTTTAGGTAATACAGCAAACAATTTTTATGACGCTATTGCCAAGAATTGACGTAGAACTGAACATAACGAATGAAAACATTGTCACTGACACTAATTTTCGTTTTGTGAATGTCAAAATCTTAATTAGTTGCAACAAGTTGTGTATTTTTTAACTTTATCGTAAAGGCTAAACTAATACATTATTTTATAATAAAACGAATGGAGCTTATTCATAGACCAATCTATAAATTTAACATGTCATAGCTGCAACAGCCTTTGTCTCATATTTATCACGATTTATGCCTTTAGTTCACAACAGCCAGCATAAAAGACCATAAATTACCGTAAAATTTCCGTTTTTTAATTCGTACGAACCAGAAAACGAACTGTTGTTTTTAAAATACTGCTACATACATAAAAAGACAAAATGTATTTCCTTTTTGGCTTGTTATTATTAGTACAGGGTGAGTTTTGAATAAATTACACGTATTACATGTTGTCAGTATCTAAATAAAATTATTTTTTGGTGTATCTACTGTGGTGGTACAAACCATCTTAGGAAAAATTTACCAATCGCGCCAACACTGGCTGGATATTGAATTATGTATTCCTGAGCTGTCGTTTCATAAGAAATCTTTCAGCCACACAAGGGGATTTGCTTTAAATATAATAAACCAATATTCTATTAAACGAAAATAAATTTATAATAAACATAATTCTCCTGTTTTACGGTAGAGATTGAATGTATTACGAAATTTATAACGTATAAATGTTTTATTTGATGCCGTAAAAGTTCGTATTAATGTTACTATAAATAATAGATAATGGGCCATACGACAGATAAATTATGACGAAACAACGGTACCCCCAGTTTCAAGAAGTTCTAAAAATCACCAGTTTTTTAATAATACAACATTTTGAGTTAGTTAAAAAATAGCTGCTTTTATTGGATTCGATTTCTCGGATTTTTCTATGGTATATCCTGCGTCGAAGTTCCTCCTCATTTTGTGCTTTTCGAGATAAAAAAGCCCAAAAATCTTCTATGGGCCGAGCCTGGGGAAGGTCAGGAGGGTTGTCGTTTCGCTGAACAAATGGTACGTTTTGGTCTGCTAACCAATCTTGAGTTTGTCTTGCATAGTGATAGAACGCAAGGTCTGCCCAGAACATAATATCGTCTCCAGCATGTTCTTCTTCAATAAAATTAACCAGGTTCGTAAGACAATTATCGATACACCTTTGACTATCCAGGGCTTCACCTCTTACTCGACCCACATACGTCCTGGATACACCCCTAGTGGAAATAGCGCACTATACTCACACCTTATCAGCGAATTTGGCCTTTTGTTTAAATTTTACATTATCTGGGATCTCTGCAATATTGTCAGTATAATTACCATCATTTCCCTTCATTTCGAAGTTGCTTAGTGTGAAATACTTTTCGTCATCCATAAATATCACCCGAACAAACCCAACCAAAAGATTTACATCCTGTCGGACAGCCAAGCTGCTCTTAAGGCTCTGAACTCCAATCGGTTTACTTGAAAACTTACACTGGCGGCCAGGGGGAACAAGATAGAGCTCTTGTATGTCCCTGGTCACTCTGGGATATTAGGAAATGAAAAAGCGGATGAACTAGCGAGAGCCGGATCCGCTCAAAATCTCAAGGGCCCCGAACCGGCCTTTGGGATATCAAAACAGGCAACGAAAACAACATTAGATAGATCGTCGAAAAATCAACACCTATCTCGATGGCAAGGGTTACCAGGTCAAATACACGCACGGGCCGTAATTGAAAACCATCGAAGATACTATCGAATGGGATGCTAGCCCTAACACGGCCCCAGTTGAAACAAGTGATGGGTCTGCTAACAGACCACTGCCACTGGCTAAAACACCTTCAACGGGTTTGTTGACAATTGAATGCAGACTCTGCGGCGAAGAGGATGAAACCGCCTCACACATAATATACCGCTGCGTAGCACTGTCTCGTAGAAGACAAAATATCTTCGGGAACATACAACGTGGTGACAACCTCTCACATGACAAACTTGGTAGAAGGTTACTGGACCTCATAGAAGGAACAAACATTGTCTAACAAGATCGGGGTACACAATAAGCCGGAATGCTGCAGTGATAGAAGTTCGGGCCTTTAAACCGACCCCCGCCTTTAACCAACGAACCATCCAGGGCTATACTAACACCTTATCAGCGAATTTGGCCTTTTGTTTAAATTTTACATTATCGGGGATCTCTGCAATATTGTCAGTATAAAAACCATCATTTCCCTTCATTTCGAAGTTGCTTAGTGTGAAATACTTTTCGTCATCCATAAATATCACCCGGTTGTTAGCAAAATATACTCTACTTAATGCACGGCAGCATCTCGGGATTCTGGCTAGTTGGTTGGCTGTATATTTCACAGCCTTTCTGCTATGGTGCTCTTAGATGTTCGATATAGTCGTGCTAGTTTTCTTGTCGATGTACCAAGTGTGTTTTTCGCCCTTCTTACCAGTCTGTCTGATCTTACTTAGCTAAATTATAAATACTGTTCCGAATTTCTAATTTGTAAACCGTATCGACTGAATCAATTTAAAAACTGAACTGTCAACGTTAAGTGAAGGTATCAAACAAGTTTTTGTTGCCAAGGCAACTTGATATTTTCTTCTTATTACCAATTTTATGGCATCTGAAATTTGTGCCCAAAACTTATGGGACGTGCGTTATTATTTCCTGTAATAAATGCGTTAACATAAATATAACACAACGAAAATAGATCAATAGAAATAGTTTAGTAGATTTTTAAAGGGTAATATATATAGCAACGATGTTACGGGAAATCGTTTTTCAAAAGAATGTAATTTCCTCGATGTCTAATAGCCGCTTAAAGACCACAAAATCGAACTTTTAAAACCCGGACATGCAACACAAAAAAAACAGATAAAAAGATTAGTTCTGTTGACCTATATTTTTAAATCACTCTTTGGTTCTCTCCGTTTGGTTGACAAAAGGTTGAAAAATATGTTTTCCCGATAAGTTCACTTTGTTAAGTGGGATAATACGAAGTCGACTAAAGTTATATTTGTTTCTAGACAGGGTGTCACATAATTTATGGGCCATAGAACAACTGTATGTATTCAACATCATACCTCCCAACTTTCAATCCGATTCATTGAGCCGTTTTCAAATTATGGCTTGTTATCGAAAAAAAGCTTCCACTTTCTGTATTTCTAGAACGACAAATACAGGGTGTTATGGAAATGACGTATTATATTTAAATGGGTGACTCCTTGGGTGTTCTAGAGAAGTGCTACATATTTTTTTTAAATCGACCGTTTTAAAAGTGAGGTCCAGTCCTATAAACCCACCAGCTCATCCTGCGTCATTGTAATATGTCACCCTGTGGTGGCATGTCAGAAAACCGGTGTTACGTGGAACGTTGCCAAACTTAATGCAAAACTGAAATTCCATATCAAATTAGAATAATAAATTATTTATCTACCTACTTGTATTTATCTTTATACCTAAAGGGCGAGGAAATCCACGCACAAACACAGTCAGTTTTTTTTCTGTTTCATGGGAACACTCCTGGGAACACTTTATGCTCGAAACATTCCATCAAGTCAAACGTCCAAAACAAACTGCTCGTCTTAGGTTCATCAATAAAAACAATGTCAAATAATATACAAAGTTTGGCCGCGTAGCCCGAGATTCATTATAAAACAATTATTATACGCGTACCTTCTGAACACAAAGCGGATAGCCGAGAGTGTAAATGGTAAGCAACAGAACCGACCGTATTCTTACGCATATCTTCTAATACTGACAGTTGCAAGACGCGCGCTTGTACGCCTAGACTTACGTTGCCTCGGCGCCCACTGGATTGTGTCAAAGAGATGGAGAGATGGCTATGTGAGGAAGAAAATCAAATCATCGTCGGTCTTGTCATTTGGTGTAGAGCTGCGCTAATTTAATTTTTTGAGCTTCTCAAGTACAGTCGCAGTATTATCCCTTACCTTAATTGATGGATATATCACTACTATCATTTTATTCAATTCAGGGAAGAATCTCGTTTATCACCATAAGAAATACATTTAAGCGATTTTAGTCCGTCCCGTATCGCCTATTTTTTGGATTAAATTACCGTGACCGTGAAATATCAAACTGTCAAATATTGCCCATCTCTATTCCGAGTTTTGCACGTACCATTTCGTTCGTTCGTAGATAAAATGTCATTCTTAAATTGAAAGAATTGTATGTGTTTTTTTAAATTAGTTAAATAAATAAATCTAAGCGAGAAAAAATAACCAAAATTAAAACAGTTTTCCCGTGTATTCTTTCCATGTGAATAGCTGCTATTTGTGAGGTTATGTGAGAGGTTTTTTCCTAAAATTTAGATTCTGTGTGGTTTCTGTGGAATTATGAAACTAATAATTGTATTTAAATAAGTAAAGGTAAGAGATCATTTGTCTTAAATAAAATTGCATTTTTTCAAAGACTTTGAAAAATAATAGGAAGGTAAATGACGTGTGACCTATTTACTTTCCTGTGCTTGTAACGAATTTGAGATTTGTGTGTAATATTACCATTATTTGTTTTGCAAAAGATATTTCGCCGTCGGTTTTCTTGAATCATATTTGTTCATAAATGATGAAAAAATTGTTAAAATTATAATTTGTTTTGTAAAGAGTTTGTCGTGTAGATATGACAACGCCGACCGTCGTCAGTAGCGGCCATGTAAATTTTCAGATTTCATGGCAGTGTATAATTTCACTTAATAATTCAAAGCGCCATTTATGGTTGTTTTTCTTCAATTTGTTTTCATCTCAGAATTTGCTGGTTTAAATATAATACGTCATTTCCATAACACCCTGTATTTCGAAAAAACAAGTGGGTAAATAAAGGAATTATAGGATATTAGTATTGATGCATCAAATCAGCAATTGTCTAATAAATTACATAAATGGAACCAATTTACTTAACTAACTGCCACTCATTAACTGATTCCGACCTGTACGTCAGCAAATAAATGAACGACCCATTAAGTTAAATAAGTTTTATATCTTCTTATCAAATCGACGACGCCGGTCGCCGATGTCACAGAAAAGACCAGAAGTTCCATTATCGTCTAGGACATGACAGGCCCAAATGTTACTGTCAAGCTGCGAGCATGGGCGGTGCAGACAAATATTCCTTGTATCCATTATTTTGACTATGAGTGTATTTTCATAAAATTATAATTATTATGATTTCCGCTATTCCAGCTATAAGTTAAAAGTAACGAACGTTTCATTTCTAATTAAAAACTCGGTTAATTGGATCTTCAAACAAGGGATGTGAAAGTTAATTAAATTTATACAATGCCGACAGTATTTTTAGTTCAAGAACGCCTCTTCATTAATACAGCAGCATTGATTAGATATAAACAAACATCTTTATTTGGATTGGTAAATAGACTACATCAAGAGCATATGCTTAATGTGAGGTATTTGCACTTGAAATTGAGATATCTTTACATTTAAGAGCGCCCGACCAAAATGCCTTCTTTGGTTACTCTTTCCCCTCTGGAGGATTAACAAATCTGGGAAAAATACGTTTTAAGTCCATTTTCTTCGCATATATTTATGAAATCAGATTTCTACAGATATAATCTCCGAATCGATACTAAAACACACTAATGGGGTCCTATTACAATGAAAATTGTAGAATGACCACTAATTGGCACAATATTGTCTCGATAACAAAGCCTTTAGAACGCCTTCCATTGTTACAAAATTAAGGGCCTAAACTGTCCAAATTGATTTGTCGCTAATGGCTAAGATTTTGTTACGAATTAAAGGGTCCTGAGTTAAATAATATCTACAGAAAAAAATTCTAGTAGACTAAATTGTGAAATTCAAACGGTACAGTAACAGGAATTGTGACATCTAGTAACATCTCCTCTACATATTTTAATTAAGAAACGCCCATCGTAAATCTACATATTATGCGTAAAATAATGAAATCTGAATCATACTACTAAAAATTATGCAGTGTCTAAATAAATGCGTATCATACTTTTACAGATTATGTTAGATTTTATTTATGACTGTTGCTGCTATCGTCGGTTTATGTTTAGTGATTTATAGAGTCCTAACAACAATAAATAAAATGATTTTACCATATTTACGAGATTATTTTATTATTTGTACACAACGCGCAAACGACATAATAAATTACAGTTATTTTTCTAAGGTTATGGGAACAGAAAAAAATGAGGTTCTTTTGTGGCATTTTGGGCTCTTTATTTGCAACTTAACTTCCTCATTTAAATGATAAAGTATATATTTTTATAATAAAGTGAAGTTCCACTGACGAAGATTGTGAAAGGTAATTTGGAATAACGATTGAAATAAATTACAAAAAACGTTTACGTCACTAGAATGATTTTTAAAGTAAAACAGCGGTGTCCAACTGTGAGGGGGACAATTATATGGAACATGCTGAAAAAGAGGCGTCAGGAATTTAGCAAAAACTCTAATTTATATTATGACAAGAAGGTATTTTATTCTTAATAGCGAACTTTGGTTCTTGAGCCACAGGCAAGAATATCAATCGCTCGAGAAATTAAATAATGGCGGTATCTTTATTTTATGTAGGTAAATAGGGAATAGGAATAGCTCTCTTAAATTACGTGCAAGAATTCTTTAAACAAGTGTACGCCATTGCATTTGACGATGTAATAGAGCAGCGAAAGCGAGTTGTGCCAGGTCTCGGCAATTATTCCAACTTTTCCGTAATGGGTCGTTTTCATGCTAAGACGCCGTTATTAAACTTGTCCGCCGGGGTTCCAGGCGAACTTCACTCGAATAGAGTTTTCTCATTGTAGAAGCTTCGTAAAATAAATTTGAATTTAACTATAGCAGTAGATGAGAGCTTGAAGCCGGGCAAATAGACCGGCGATAACTATTTTTGGCTATCCCATTTTATGGCTGGGTAATGTAAAACATACGGGACATAAGTTTTACGTGGGTTTCGGACCACGGTTAATTTCTTCGGGTGAGAGCTCCTTGGGAGATTATGTATGTGCAGGGCGTGCTACACCCTTGCTTTTTACGTGAGTCTTCTTCCTAGAGCCCAACAAACCGAAAACTCTTTCCATCTCGAGAGGTAGAAGATTAAAGCCATAGGCACGCGTATAACGAGGATAAATTAGATTCGGATCATTAGGATTTACGTACCAGAAGAAAATGGAAAATTCTACACGTTGCACGTTATCTTCTAGTTGTTTGTAATTCAAGAGTCTTGTTTCATTGCCTTGCATAAATATAAAACCGTACGAATGTATAATTGAGAGGACTATTGCAGATGTGGCAGTGTAGGAGCTTGTGAAATAAGAAATTTAATCGAATTATACTTGGAACGAGAAAGTTACAATTATTAAAATAGGATAACAAGTTATGTTTCAAATTACGTAGATGATTTGTGCCTGAAGGAATGGCCAGTGATTGATACGTATTTTCATCCCTTAACAAGAAATAACAGAAGGTGCAAGGTAGTAAGGTCCTCCGATCCAATTTGCTGAACCTAAGCGCCACAACATTGTTTGCTCGGAACAAGATAAAATTCTAAAATTTACTGTGTCATGTAAAGGGCGTCGGAGCCTTTTTAGAATTTTTTTAAACGAGATCATCCCCTTGGGCTTAACCTGGTTGAGTCGCTGCTCCAAGATTTGCTAGGGGAAAATTACAATATCGTACATTTATTTTTTAAATGAATGGAAAAATCTACGGCAGGTGTTGTTTCTTTGAAAACATTCCCTTTGTAGAATAAAATACTGTAGCTATATACAAGATGTTTCGTAAATAAGGTCCTATAAATATGTACCCTTAATGGTGATTACTTTCTACCAGGCTGACCTTTAAAAGCATTATGTGCTATTTTTGCAATTAATTTCATAATAGATGCATAGTTCTTTGGTCTCTAATAATTAATCAACCCCCTGGGAAAAGTCCGGAAATGATGCTGTCCATTAAATTAAAAAATTAATGGGTTATTTATGTTGGAAAAAAAGTTAATTCGGTTTTAATGTATGCCTACCCTGACTCGTGTGTTTCTAATTAAACATCGCATGACTGTGCAAATCTGTATTAACTTGTTCATTTCATTATTATTAACGGCTTTTTAACTTGTATTCATAATAAGATTTTAGTTATATAATAGTTTTATAAGCAAATCTGGAATCTTACTTGAAGCTCATTTTGTGTAAGAATATTTTTACAACATTTATAAAGAAATAAATCTTGGTTGGAGTGTCGCAAACTGTATAAAATCCAAATTTCTTAGATATTGTGGTTTGTTCAAACTGATTTTTAACCGTTTTAACCGATCGTGAAAGCCATTATATTTAATAGAGTTTATTGTTGTTTAAACCATAATAGAACGGAATGACAGTGACCCGATTTTCCCGTTAAATATAATCTGAGCCCCGCCTGGTTGAGTTAATAGCTTCAATAAACAAACTTTACTATTCCTTGATGACAAAGTAATAATGGCAAGAGCCGATAAAAAAGTAAATATAATGGCACCGCAAGTATCGAGATTGTTTTCCTTGACGGAGATATTTAGCTGATGTACATCACGGATTTTTCTACGACCGTTATAAAAACTATATTTTTGTTACGCAAATTCAGAAGAAAATTCGTTTAAATGCACTGCAGACGAAATAAGGAATAAAGGCAATGAAGCAATACAAAATTTACTGCCTGAAGAAGGAAAGCTTACAAAAATGAATCGTAAAACAAATGAAGCGAGTACAGCGATGATCGTTTTCGCCCTCTCTATTTTAAGTGAGCCAGACGAGGATACCAAACCCGTGAGGTTATTAGAGTCATTTTCGTCATATATAAATGCTTTCATAAAATGTATTATTTATAAATTTAATATAAAACATTTTCGATATTTGTTAAAATATAATGCCTGTCGATTTTAAATTGTTCCTGCTATTGGAAAAGTTATTCAATTTTAATTTAATTAATTATAGAATGATACCGTTCTAAAAACATAACTTAAAATAAGTATTTGTCAAATTATATTATTATTTTCAATAACATAATATAAAATTTCGGGCAATAAATCTGAACAAAGATGCAAAACAAGTTTAACATAATTTTTATTGTCAGTTGTTTTGTATAGAAATAAATTCAAAACTGATTGGGTATGACTTGTTTATTAATAAGATAACCTTATTAAATAAAGTAACAAGAAGTTAAAGGAAAGTAATTTAAATTTAAGGGCTTATCATTTCCTCGTACAAAGTCAAAGGCCCAATCAGACCTTCAGGTCTCGTTTCATTCAATTTTGCCCCTAAGCGAAAAGTAATATGATTTGGAGAGAAAATGTATTAAAAATACGAAAATATTCGACCTCTAAACATATTTGCTAATTAATTTAATAATACATTGTGGAGAAAGCTGTTTTTTTTATGATCAAACACCAACACTACAGGAAAAATCCTGTAAGACACACACTAGTAATTATAATTATAAAGACGTTTATTTTGAACCGTTGGAGGTTATATTCGTTAAAAAATACGACCTCACGAAGGTAGTTCCTCAAGGACGATGTCCTCCAGATGAAGAAATTCTTAAATAATGAAGCTAATGGCTAGCACAACATTGATAAACTAATGAAAATATCCCTAAACCCTAATTCACACAAACGTTGTCAAAAGCAGCAATATTTCTCGAATGGATACATATTTTTTTTGTATATAAAGTTAAAAGATATTATTAAAGATAATCATAGTTAACATTTGGGTCATTCTATAGGACTTCTGATAATATTTCCGTAATAGCAATGATTTATGGTTGCTACTAAATAAACCTTTCTAATGGCTATCATCATTAGCACTTATGATAAAGTTTATACTAAATTTCGGAGCTTCATATCAATTAATTTAGGTTGGTTATCCCTAGGAGTAGGAGAATAGGTTTAGGGAATATAATAGGTGTTAACTGTCATAACGGTAACGATATTGTTTAATGATGTGCCTGAACAAACCGTACACTGTTTTAGATTTAAACCATCCTAATTTAACAATGAGTGGTTTAAGAAGTCATGGTAGCTGTCAAGAATTTTCTCCTACTACAATGTGGTTACTTTGTTCCTGGTAATGCCCTGAATCATTCCACTAAAAGAGGAATGTTCACAATAACAATTAACAATCTGTATATTATTATATTATATTCCAATATCCATCTGACAAGCATACAGACTTGTTCTTGACATCTTTTATAAAAACGCGAAATCTCACCACAACAATCATTCCCCGTTCGTGTACAAATATAATTTATTTTTCTCATTAATTTCCTGCGGCGCATAGTGATCGGTTTAATGTATCCCTTTATAATAAAAAGGTAGTCTTCTAATGGAAACCCCCATAGATACATACTCTTTAACTTAATGTGTCTAAAACTTCAGCCGCTATTAAATATAATAGACTATAATTTGATATGGGGCTCTGGGAGCTTTCGCTTTTAATTATCCTTTGGTTTCAGCTTAGGCTGTGACGTATAACTTCCTTATCGTCAATAAAGTGGAAGAATATTTTTATATATTTATGTTTGAAAATTAATTAACTTTCGGGCATGTTTCGTTACAATTCTTTTGTTTATTAAAGTTGTATTCTCGTCGTTACAAGATTCAGACATCCTTTTAAAAATCTACAAGTTACATTTTTTTTATGATCAAATGGGAGTACTATAGGGAAAATTTAAAGCACTCTGGGAGTGGTGGGTGTACCAATATTCACATTGGCTTTGAATCGTTGGAGGTCATATTCGTTGGAAAACAGGACCTCAGCAATGTCGTTCCACGAAAATTACGTCCTCCAGATGAAAGAACTCTTAAACAATAAAATTCATGGAGTACTAAGCTGACCCAACCTCGCATCGATGTTCCAGGCTGTCGGAACTCTTTGTCAGCTCGTGACCAATGGCTCTCCTTTCGATGGAATTCAGGCGGAGCTCCAAACATGAGAGCAGTACTCTAGTGATGGTCGAATCTGGGCTTTGTACAGTGTCAAGTTGTTGAGGTGTGTACAACTTTTTGGTCCGGAAGAGTACACCAAGTTTCTGCGAAGCTATCCATCGTATATATATCCAGCGTGTCCAGCCATGACTATATCCGATTTTGTTGATGGTGAAACTAATGTACCATCTCCAGGCGTCTTAATATTCCCATACCATCTGAGCAGGAACTTGGTTTTCCATAATCTACTTGCTTGTCAGCTATATCATATAACTGCGCAAGGAAAATCATAATAGTTTTATATTTGCAATAACTATAGAGCCTTGGTGGTTGATATTGCGAGATATTTTCATGAATATTCAAATTATCGCCAAGGCATAAAATATTGGCAGCGGCAAGTCTTCGGTAACGAGAACATAATCTCGAAGATTTATTACTTACTCGGAGAACAGAATTTATTACTACAATAAATTAACATGAATACTTTAGCTCGGATGTAGTTTAAAAGTTTTATCAGTTTTTGTAGCACAAGTGAGAAGTTAAGACTTGATTGTAACGAGTAATTCTACAAAATACACGGTAAAATATAAGACTTGTTTCCTTTGCTATTGTTCAGTTTGCTTCATATTTAGTTCTTCTCGAAAGAAAGTGATAACATTTCATATTAAAAAACGACCAATCATATTTCATCGTGGAAAAAATCGGTATAAAAGGATAAACTCTTGAAATAGGGCAATGGGGAGAGGTTTTCGTATCATTTCAGAAGCTATTATATCTAATTGTCGGCGAGCTTTGAAAGCGATTAGTTATAAAAGAAGAACATACGCTGGGAATTTATTGCCATTAGAGGAAAAGCTTTGTACTCAAAGAAAGATATCATTCTAGCAGTGGCGGTTCTTCCATAGGAGCACGTGCGCACGTGCACCCCCAAAACCAAACGAATAAAAAATATTAATTTATCGTATAAAGTCCGACCCTCCCTAATATTTTATCATCCCGTCAAACCAAACTGTATAGATCCGGCAACCGTGCCACGGTCGAGGTAAATGACGATTATGACGAGACTTGCTCGCACTTGCGATCAAGTAGTGCAGTTTCTCTGTAGTAACAGGTGGCGGGGGCAGCGGGGGATAGCGGGGCTATGGCGATTTAACATGGAAAAGGCACACAGTTTTTGTGTGCACCGCGCTGTTGTCTGTTCGTGCATCTAGTTAGAAATTCGAGCGTGTATGTTTTAATATTATATATTCATTAAGTTAAAATGAATAGTTGACGGTGGGCTATTTAAGAAATAACTTTAGCTCTTTGAGTTTGGAGCAAAAAATTGAAGTGAAGAATGCGGGAACACCTAAACCCGAATTTAATTTAATATATGAAAAAAAATTTATAGAGAGTATTCCAAGCTTAATGAGGCTGTTATTGATCAATTTTCTACAATGAAGAACCGAATAATGGACTTTACATTTAAGCACTATTGTGTAGGGTCGATAAACGTTGTGTATTTCGATAAATGATACTCGATATGATTTTAAACCCTTTTATTTAAGGAATTAAACTAAAAAACACTGAAAATATGAAGAATGCCAACTTGTCAGTCTCGTTAACATTGTTCTCATCTTGGTTGCGCCTAATGACGTAGCCGTAGATGGCGTAGTCGTATTAGACATCATTCGGTTTTCTTGATAGCTCGTAGATGGCTTTAGTAGTATTAGTAGTGGACTGTATAAATATTGTTATGAGGGTTGCATGCGACGACGTTAAGATCCGACAGCTATACACACTAAGAAAACCTTTCTTATTTTCCAAAAGTTGTATTTCCTTGTGTAAAATTAATAAATAAATAAAAATAAGTTTTACCTAACGCATTTTCTTATTACTTTTTTTCTTTCTACATTTAAAACGCCTCGAAAAATTTCACAATACTTGTGAACCCCCTCTATCATAGGTCACGAGCCGCCACTGCATTCTAGGGGCTACCAAAAGTGTACACGGTGGCACTTAAATACCTACAAATGGGTCGTTCTTTTACAAATCGCATACTTTTTAATCTTGACATTTTGGATATCGCGACTTCCTGCTGTATTTTCCAAATTAGCATTAAACATGCATGAAGTACGGACCGTGTGGGGCCAAGGGCTCGGACTTTTTATTTCCTTCGAACAAACCATCGGATGCAAATATTCAAATGTGGATCCCAAAGGGGCTATATGGAAATTATAAATAAATATATTGTTTCTCTGTGAAATTCCCTAGATAATTAAAAAACAGTCAACTTTTGTTAAAGCGTCTCTGTCGTCGTGTATTCTGAGTTGGTTCAGTTGTTAAAATATGCTTTTAAACCGTATAAATATTTATAATTCGTTATACGTAAAGGAACGTTTTTGTGTATAGTGAAAATTGTACGTCTTAATACAGGGTGTCGTTTTGAAAATGAGCTTTAAAATGATGCCACCTGACTTTTCAAATCCACACATTGTTTGAGATAATAGTAAAGTTTTCATTCCGTAACTTGTTGTTAATTATCGGTAGACTTTCGTTGGTTTAGTTAATGTTGGTAATCTAGCAAATTGAACGTTTAATCTAAAATCTAGAGCATTCTGATAGTTTCCGTCCACCACGCAGAAAATTAAATTTTGATAAAACTGTAATCCCTCCTGTAAACAAAAGACTTCCGCAGTGTTGGTTTCATTTAGTTTATAATTGCAAAACTTTAGTGATGGCTCCGGTTTTAGGTTCCTCAAGAGATTTAAAGTGATTAAGGACGGTGGTCTATCAGCTATTATAAATCGGAGAAATTAGTAACAGAGTTACAGGGTACTTACTAACGTCTAAAATCTACCGAATTTACAGAATTCCTAACGGTATTTGAATAAAGATTAATTCATATTAACACACATTAATTTTTAACTATATACAACGTGTCCAAGATAAGGAGGGCCAGTACAGGGATCTCGGAAACCGTAAGAGTTACGAAGTCGGTTAAATGGAGGTAAAGTTGCACATTTACGTGCCTAATAATATGCCGTTTAGGAAGTTTTAAAATTCCCAGTAGTTCCGGAGATATCCGGAAAAACCCGAAATTCTGAAAAATCGTTTTATTGTTTTTCTGGGTTTTTTTGAGATCGAATTCTAAAGTAAATTGCACTTTTGCATTGAAACTTTTTCCGCTCTATCTAGCAGTGTTAATTATTTTGTAATCCGACGAGTCGTCTTCGAAGGGCCATTATCAGCTTTCTTTTTTTAAATACGGTCCTGTTTTCCTGATATTGGAATTTGAGGGCTTTTTTTCTCCCGAATGCAACAATGTATGACACATTGTGGTTTAATGACGTTTCGAGGGTTTTTGAACAACATCAGGAAATTTTGGGTTTGTTCTAATTTTATAAATAATATCTCATAGGTAAGCGCTAAATTTTTTACGTATGTTGGACTAGTTCAATAAATAACAAATAATTTAATAATAGTAAACCGAAAAAAAGAAAGTTGATAATGGCCCTTCGAAGACGACTCGTCGGATTACGAAACAATTAACGCTGTTAGATAGAGCGGAAAAAGTGGCAATGTAAATGTGCAGTTTACTTTAGAATTCGATCTCAAAAAAACCCAGGAAAACAATAAAACGATTTTTCAGAATTTCGGTTTTTTTCCGGATATCTCTGGAACTACTCGGAATTTTAAAACTTTCTAAACGACATATTATTATTAACCGACTTCGTATCTCTTACGGTTTCCGAGATCCCTGTACTGGTCCTCCTTATCTTGGACACGTTGTATATTACACCCTGGTTAAATGAGTCGGGGATAGAATATACATGCGTCATAATTTACAGTCATATCAAAAACCTTTGCCATGGCACCGGAAATTTTTATTGCCGACTCAACGGTTTTAGCCAAGACAAGGTAGCTCTCTCTCTCTCTCTATTCGTAGGATGCAACCACATGTAGACCAGAAAACTTTTTCTCTGAAAACATACCCTTCCGCGGTCTAGACAGGTCGAAAGGGAAATAATGGGTTAAAAACATATTCAAGATTCAAACTAATATATCAGCCACTAAGCGAGATATAAATTTCCAAAATAGATCAATTTTTTTTACTCGTCGGCACTATATGGGTCAGAATCGCCATCCAAGGGCGGAAATGGATCGAACTAAAAATTTTCCCCCCCTGTCTGATATATCACCGGGAAATGGGACAAATTTAAATATGTTAAACTACTTCGAACCGAACATAACAAAAATGACGAAAAATCAGAAAAAAAGCATACATACCCCTTCAAAAATTTTCGAAAAATTTCATCTCACGAAATATCTTCAAAATATTCTTATATACTAAGTTCGGTACGTAGATGTCGAAAAAATGATTATTTTTAATGTGTTTTTGTTTTATTAGTTGATATAAAAGGAAAAAAGAACGAACGTTTTCCTTTGGAAACGAAATACAATTCCCGTTTATTGACGCAAATGGCAAAATTAAAATATTGGTAGGTTTTTATTGACATTTATATTTTGTGTGTCGTGTGGTTCACACATTTTTCAAGTATTTTGCTATATAGAATGTAATCATCAAAATCAGTTCTTAAAAAGAACTATCAGTTAAAAATGTGTTTCCTTTTCCATAAGTAATGTTAAATATTAGATATTTAGCTATAAAAAATTGTATTGTGTATGAATAACCTATACCAACCAGTACTGGGAGCCCGGGTCCCATCGGGAAGGATTTTAAGAGCTTGATTTCTACGAAAATATTTTAAATGTGGTACAATAGTATTCACAAAGGTGAAAATGTTTGTAGATGAAACGTGCAAGTGCAACGAAACATTTTTTGGCATGTTTTGTAAGCAATTAGTTGTTTTTATCAAGAAATATTATTATATTTTAAGCAATAAATCATATTTGAATTGATATAATTAAATTAAGGCTTAAATGCAGGCATCAATGCATCAAGTGCCATTTTAAACTTTAATCATTGACTTCTCTAAATGCTTTTTAAGCGCATTATTAAAAATGCGGTAAAAATAATGTAAATTCGTGAATGTTCCTATCATCTTTAAATTCCCTAGAATTTTAAATCTCGGGTACTATGCAGTATGCAGTAGATTAATATAGCAATTTAATTAAAACTTTAATTATAAAGCTTATACGGATTCGTAATCATAGAGAAATATTAAACAAATATTTATTTTGCCCAAGTTAAATTTAACTAGTATTATTTTAGTATCGTTTTATTATTTAATCTCATATATGCAATGTGCCGAGCTACTAACGTCAATTAAATAAGAAACATGAAAGAGGACTAATTAGTACCGCTTATATTAATTATAAATAAATTAAAAATTAACGTGTTTTAATATGAATTAATTTTATTTGAATACCTTTAGGAATTCTGTAATTGTCACGGGAAGGTAATGTTCTTATCAATTCGAGGAATATCTTTTCACCAGATTTCACCTCGCGCTAGTGCGACATTGAGCAACTTTGCACACGCAAGCAAGTGCCGAAGCTTGTGATTTTTATGCGCTCTCAATAAAAACGATTTATATAGAAAAATTCTCTTACCGTTGTTATTAATGCTGTTCAAAAGTGACGCAGCCGACGTAAGACCCACGCGTGTTCGACGCAGGATCCACAACATGACGCCGCCGGGACGCTTCGGGACGCACTGGCGAAAGCCGTCGCGACGGCGAACCATTAGGTTCATGCACGGGTAGGTGGATCGTGATGGCGATATGCGGGTTCAAGTTCACGCTACGTCCCCTGTTAAGTCGGCCTGCTCAGGCACCGAAACAAAAAATGTTTTTGGGCTTGTTATATAAAAGATGAGGATATTTGTTCTGATTAAAGTCTGTTTCGTTGCCGTTGATAGCTCGATACCCTCATTAAAGATTCAAAACAAGGGCCCGGTGGCCTAAAATATTTTACCTATAAAATGGTCTTTTTACGTACATCTAGCATAAAGATGAAGAAATTTTGACCTATTCCACCGGGTAACAGATAAAGTAACAATAGAGCCATAAAATGAAATGAAAGGATAATGATTAAAACAGCCCATCATGGTCGGAGAGTTGGGTTTTTAATGTAACCGCTTATTATTTTATTTAAATGTAATAGATTTTATGATTTTATGAATTTATTTACAAGAAAACTAATTTATTTACAGATCAAAAAATATTGACAATTTCAATAATTATAACTCGATAAAATGGTCCTCAGAAGAATCTGAAGAGTCATCATGTCCTACGCTTATTACTAAAGGCTCAATTTCCATAGTTGTGTCAATTACGTTGTCAAGTTCCCACATTTTTTGTTCCTCTACTATAGCATGTTTTATGGCGTTTTGCCAATTTTCTGATGACACATTTAGATTTTCTTTCACGCAAGAACCTATATATAGTAGCCTCTCCAACTCCTACCATATTGGCACACTCTGCAATGATGCTACGAACATCACTTGCAGGTTTCTGGTACACTAGAGCATCATGCACGTTTAATATTAATGTCTTTTCTCGGAGAGAATATGCACTCTTGCTAATTTGACGAAGACACGTTGGCGAAAAACTTGAAGCCATTGTTACAAGTATAGGAAATAATTCAACTTTGAGATAATGCAGTATCTAAATACAACTAAATACATAGTTTGACAAACGCACATCAAATGGCGTAATAACATCCTAAAGCAGGCAAATATAGGTAAATTAATTACCCCTGTTGTACCTACTTTAACCCTAATCCTACTTAACAATGGACAGAGGCCAATTTTCTTATTAAATAAGGTAATTACTATTGGCAACGCCTATGGTTTACGGTTGTTTTATGGCTTCAACCCTCGATATGAGCTATCAACTGCAACAAAACGGACTTTAGCCCGGTCAATTCTACATGAAAACGATCTCTTGCTTTGAAAGCAATGAAACTCATTATTATTATGCCTGTTCGGGGAAGATGGCGACCAATTTTTATAAAACGAAATTAGTCTAGCAGATTTTTTCGGCTTGATTTTGAAAAAAATGCTTATTCGTGATTGGAGGATTGTTACTCTTGCTAAAAAAAGGGATAAAAACTCCACCTTAAGAAGTCACGCATCAAAAGCGTTAAAAATTAAATAACAGATAACATCAAGGAGCAAATTTTAACTAAAATCTTTTTAACTGAAAGCAAATCGGCTTTTTAAGGTATTCCGTGCTCCCTGGAAAGGGTCCAAGAAAACCCTTCAAGCTTTCCATTAAAAGTTGAAAAAGTAAATATAAAATTTCCTTTGGAAATTGCCAGAGAATCTTTAAATGCCTCGGTGCGGTGTTGTCGTTCTTACTTTTTTCGTTCCAGCGCGTTGTACAAATTCAGTTTTCCTGTTTCCTTTTTCTAACCTGTTGAAATTTAAGCTTCAAATAATTTCGTATAAAAAAATAACCTTGTATACAGGGTGTTCCTTAATGACGTGCTAATATTGCAGGGTGTATTTCCTTAGGTCACTTTATAAAGAAAAGTTCATATGAACATATGTCCGCAACGGCTTAAATCTTTTGCTACAGGGTGTTGAATTTTTAGTTTTTAAATGGTTATTTTTGAATATCTCCGAAAGTACTGTAGATATTATGTTCAATTTTGGTATATGTTAATAGGATCTAGAACCACAAATTTCAGTTAGAAAAGTTATTCAATTGTTCCACCAGTGGCGTCCCTGCAGACATGTTCTCTGATATTTTTTACATAATAGATGGTACGCCACTGACATTTTTCCATGTGGATATTTTTTCTGATTAGCCTGGTCAATTCTACATGAAAACGATCTCTTAAGTTTTGCTCGTCAGACCCACCGCTCTTGACTAAAACCACTAAATTCATATTGAAACCCATTATTATTATTAACATTGATAAAATAATTAATGATGCTATAATATCATGCTTTATAAAACTTGTACTTTAATATACTATTATTTTCAAGTGCCACGTTACCGTCGTCATTTAACTTTTCGGTTTACACCGCCGATAAATTTTAAAAAAGCCACTTTCTGTGCTAATTTTTAATTCGTTTAGAAGGTTCGTGAGGAATTAGGCAAAGTGAAATTAAAAAGTATAGTATAAGGTACAAGAATACCTCATTTCTTGTAATTATAAAGTTAATCTAAGACCGGGCTTAAATCGCGCAATTTTTTGACACAAATTAAACAAAACCTAGACAAAATACTACATTTATTAACGCCAATGGCAAGATGGAATCCATTTTGTTATGCGAAAATTCATTTTATGCAAAAAAATCCAAGAAATAATGTAATAAATGCGGCACTAATACGTTCTCAATTTTCAAGAAAATGCATGAATTCACTACTAAGCCATAGTCGCCTGCCCCAGCTTGTCAGCGCGGGTTTAAAGTAGTGTTGGGAAAAACCGATGATTTTAATAATCGAATACTTGATCCTCGAGCGATTTTATAATCGAGTGAATCGCTTGAAATTCCAATTCACCAAGCGATGACGTCACCGACTGCTCCACGGGCAGCTTAGCCGTTTACATGTGATCAGGTAGGTTATTTAGCAGGCACGTAACTACGGGTGGGCATAGGTTTAGCTAAAAAATTGTAGTAGCCACCAAAAAAATTCCAGAAATTTATTTATTTGTGAATAATGAATTTTTACCACGTGTCTCAATACCAAACAGAAAAACTGGAAAAAATCACCCAAATATGTATTTATTCTTCGGGTTTAATATTGTGCTTTTTTAACCCGAACAAAAACTATTACCAAGAGTTATTTTTCTTCACATCTTTCTCAATCTACGAGCATAAAATAAGTAGATATTTAAAATAGCTTGTCAAATTCTTCCACTTTAAATTATCAGGTGCCCACTGTGTGCCCTTCAAAAATTTAGGCTTTGTTACGCGACTGGCAAAATAAGAAAATTGGTTATTATTTTTTTAAATTCATGTTTATAGTTACCTAAAAGTTCCTGTTTAAATTTAAGAATGTTTACTTTTGGTTACCAAAAAATTTGTCGATACCTATGTTTTGTTAACTATTTTGCTCGTTTTCTTATTTTCCATTAACATTTTCTATAATGTGTGTTATTTTTAAGAAGTCTTCTTGAGTTTAATAATAAAAAGATCCTGTTTAGATTTTAAAATGTTTACTATAAGATTACCAACGAATTTTTCTATATATTTTGTTAACCATTTTGTTCGTTTTGCTATTTTTTAACAATTTTTATTATTATGTTATTTTTGAGAAGTTTTCTCGAGTTTATAGTAAAAAAAAATTTCAAAATGATATCCTTTAATTTTTTAATATTTACAATCGGAGAACTAAACTACTCCGCTGGCTAGTCAGTTAAAACAAAACTTTACCAAACTCATGTCCCGATGACTCCGCTAAGTGATTTGGCATACTTTTTTTATATGCACCTTCTCGTTTATGTGCCTTTAAGAAATACGTATGTCGTATTACCTGCTCAAGGTCAAACTCGAACGTTGCCAATCGGATGGCGTGGCGCCTATAACGAAGGTCAGTTATCAACAGTCGATATTTTTCGGTTTTTCGCCTGAATTTATGACTAGAGTATTTCCTATCGAGCGAAAAACTGTTCGGAATATACGAGCAGTTTTTTAACTCGATCACACTACAGCGGTACATTTCCGTCAGCGTCATGCGAAGCTCGGGTATCGATTGAAAGATAATAAGTGACGAGCGACGGTTTTCGCCTGAATAGATAACTCGAGCGGTTTTTTCTATAATCGAGCGATGTCGGTTATTTCAATAATCGAGTGATCAAGCGGTTTTTCGCTCGAGCGATCACAACACTAGTTTAAAGGCAATGGCCCCCCTAGACCGGCCCTTTTTCTGACACTGCTTACACTTATGCAGAAGCATATTCGCTGAAAATATCAGTTTATGTTAAACAGTGGATAACTTAAACAAACAAAAGTAATTGTATGAAAGGTCACGTACGTAACATTTAGTTTTGCTGTTGACCTAGTTCGAACCTTGCTAAGTGGCAGCCGCGGATTTAGCGACTCTTAAAAGTTTTAATGGTACACGAGTTTCGATTGTTTATAATAAATATCTCTCTTTTCCGATTAAAAATGTTCATGTTTTATTTATTTATCAGTCGATGCGATTTATAACGGCTGTATAAAAGCTCTCTCGCGATACATTGTTGTTTCTAAGGTCAACTAGTTACAATCAGCCCGGTGAGACTGCTTATGGGGGGGATCGAAACACGTAAGAAGGCCTTGGAAGTGATGCTAAGCCTACTCTGCTACATGCGCTCACAAGAACCTACTTTTATCTATCTGTTTCACTCTCTTCATCATTTAAGCGTCAATATCAGACTTACGTAGAGTTAATATGAAATGCCAAAAAGTGAGTGTTTATGCAGGCGACTTGATCCTGGTCATATTTGTCTCACTTTACTGAATTAGGGAAGGTTGCTGCAGACAGAGACAGGCATAAAATGCGAACAGCACGAATTGTTAAATAATTTTACAAGTCAATTTTCTTCGTCCGGCATGGAATATAATCAAGCGACATATGAATGATATGTAAAGTGAATGAAAATGGCGGAAGCGAAGCGTCCTTAAATTCTAAAATAATTTTTAATTTTCTAATCTTTTCACGAGAAACGTCGTTTCCTTTTTGGTGCAAGTGAGTAATTTGTAATTGAAATATTCATTTAGTCATCTTTACTGGGAGCAAGCATCGATAATAATTTCTTTTCATAAATCATATGGGGCCCAAAAATATGCTCGGACTTGAAGCTTGAAATATTTGCTAGGACCTAGGCCCAGTTGAAGATGGTAAAATATTTTATGTAAATCATGATTTACTTCCTATTTTTTAATAAAACTACTGACAAGCTTATTTCTGAAGTTTAATTTTTCATTTGTAATTACGTTACTAGTTCAATAAATGATATCAGAGTGTGTAAGGATTATTTTAAAGTGATATTTACAGCTTAAAACATGTCAGAATCCTAATATGTGATTTTCGCTACGTAGGAAATCAAATAAAAGGGTTTTGAATGTTTTTTGTTGATTAAATGTCACTTTAAAATATTGACAGTAATAAAAATTTGCACAAAAATGGCATTTGAAAAGCACGTGCGTTTGTCAGCTGATGCCAGACGTAATGGATGCCGGGTTTGTTCGTTTGTTCATACCTGCTTCGATTTGTTAACACGGCTGTTTGTCTTCTTCCTGTTTAGTAGTATACGTTGTTTACAACATTATGCTGTAACAATGCTCCTACTGTAGTCAGTTCAAGCCGTTTTCCGTGCGCGATCGCCTGCAGCGCATTCATCCAATATGCGAATATGATTATCACGCACGTTCTAGTCGTTAATTTTGTGGGTAAATCCTTTCGTCTGTCGAGTCTCACGATCGGGTTATTTTTGCTTTTATTCACAATAAGAATCAAACCTAAGCTAGCAAAAAATCTCAACTAAAGAGATATTTAAAAATAAAAAGTCTATACTTTTCAGGCGTAATTAATATAAAATACCAATGTATGGAAAAATTATTATTTCCCAGACCACCCGATGATACCTTATACAATAAGGGCGTATTTAGTCTGCACAGTAGCACATTAAAATACTATTTCAGATTGAATGGTACTACCAAGAAAAGGAAGCCTTTTCCATTGATAGGATGTAACCACCTGCAGACCGGTTTCGAACTCTTTTGTTCTCGTCAGTACAGGGTAGGTGCAGGTGGTCTGGGAAATAATAGTTTTTCCATTTATTGGTATTTAAAGAGATATTATCTAACCTGGATATTATAAAGATACGAACAACCCCAAGCAAACCTAAGCTAGCAATAATCTCAACTAAAGAAACGTTATCTAAGAATATTCTTATGACCTTTATTGTAAAGGCCGTATTAGACTAGGCAATTTTTTCTCTTGCGCCGGCAATTATAATGGCACGTATTCATGCGCAGTAAACCGTTTTCGATCAGCTGGAGCATTGTCAACGGTGGGTACTGTCGAAATCCCTAAAATATCCCCAGAATTAGAGATGTGCAAACCTGTTAGTTTTGACTACCAGTTAAAGTAGCTACTGCTATTTACAAATAGGAGGTGCAAAAAGTTGCTGAATTAGCAGTCCATAATTTTAATAAAGAATGTAAACTGCTAATTTAAGTACCAGTGGGTTTAAATGGCCATTACCTGTTCATACCTGGTTCGGCCAAATAATAAACAGTTAAAAATAACAGAATAATCCATGTCTACCCAATTGCGCCGGCAAGGGCAATTAAAATGGCGCCTGCCCCATTTCTGGTAATGAGAGACAGCTGATCGGGAACAGTGTACTGCGCATGAATCCGTGTCATTTTAATTGTCAGAAGAGTAGAATTTCTGACTGTAGTACGGAGAACGGTGTACTGCGCCTGAATCCTTGAATTATAATTGCCATTGCTGGCGCCATAAAAATTCCCGACTGTAATACGGCCTTTATTCTTCATTCGTCAACCTTCTGAACTGAGATTTTTCTCCCACACAAGAAAATAGACCGTTTCTAAGGCCCTCCCGTAAAGCAGAAAACTTTTACGAATTATTTAATCATAAGGGCGATTTACCCTCTCCTGTAAATGATTAATTTTACGGCATTATTCGAAACGCTGTTTGTACCGACTATTTGAATTTAAACTGGGAAAGTTCGGGCTAGCCATGAATCTATTTAAACTTTCCGTATTAAGAGCTGCACGAGGCAACAGCTGGCGCTAGTTTTATGCAAAATTATTTTAATCTTGACTTAGCGATATTGGAAAAAATATATTTTTTTTAAATGATTTAATTTAAGTAATATGTATGTTTTTTTCTTACACCTTCTAAATCTTCTATTGAAACTCACTTAACAAAGGTTTTAAATATTCATGTGATCCATTGACAAAACGTCGGAACAGCAGTGTTTAACTTCCTCGAAGTATTTCGATTACATAAATTTAAATCCTTATCATGTTCTCTGGAAAATTAATTCTACGGTAGTTATTCTGGCAAAGGGACATATTTCAGGGGAAATTATAGGGATTTAGATAATATATATGGCTTTTAGACGATGGAAAAGAAAAATTACGTCTTTTACGAGGACGCTAGAACAACGAATGAAACAACGGGCGAAGAAAATGAGATTTTTTGAAAATATCAATCACGGATGGTACATAATGTAATATAAAAGACTTGTTATTTTAAATGTATTTTTATGTTGTCAATTAATGAAAAAGAATAGACAACGCTGTCCTTTGGAAACGAGAAAACGGCTCGTGACCTATGATAGGGGGTTCACAAGTATGGTGAAATTATTTTTAAAATTTTATTTTTGTGTAACGACCAAACAATTACTTTCTAGGCGTTTTAAATGTAGAAAGAAGAGACGTAATAAGAAAATGCGTTAGGTAAAACATGTTTTTATTTATTTTTTAATTTTACACAAGAAAATACAACTTTTGGAAAATATGAAAGGTTTTTTTAGTGTGAATAGCTGTCGGATCTTAACGTCGTCGCATGCAACCCTCGTAACAATATTTATACAGTCCACTACTAATACTACTAAAGCCATCTACGAGCCATCAAGAAAACCGAATGATGTCCAATACTACTACCGCCATCTACGAGTTATCAAGAAAACCGAATGATGTCTAATACCACTACGCCATCTACGGCTATGTCATTAGGCGCAACCAAGACGAGACAATAGTTAACTGTTTTATGACGAGAACGAATCGAGCCACGAGACTGACAAGTTGGCATTCTTCATATTTTCAGTGTTTTTTAGTTTAAATCCTTAAATAAAATGGTTTAAAATCATATCGAGTATCATTTATCGAAATACACAACGTTTATCGTTTTTTTTTTATATATATTTCATTTTTAAACTTTCTAAAAAAGTCCCTGGATTTACCCTTTGTGGTCTGCGTTAAATTAATTTCGGGTTTAGGTGTTCCCGCATCTTCACTTTAATTTTTTGCTCCAAACTCAAAGAGCTAAAGTTATTTCTTAAATAGTCCACCGTCAACTATTCATTTTAACTTAATAAATATATAATATTAAAACATATACGCTCGACTTTCTAACTAGATGCACGAACAGACAACAGCGCGGTGCACACAAAAACTGTGCGCCTTTTCCATGTTAAATCGCCATAGCCCCGCTATCCCCCGCTGCCACCCACCACCTGTAACTACAGAGAAACTGCACTACTTAATCGCACGTGCGAACAAGTCTCGTCATAATCGTCATTTACCTCGACCGAGGCACGGTTGCCGGATCTATACAGTTTGGTTTGACGGGATGATAAAATATTAGGGAGGGTCGGACTTTTTTAGTTTGACGGTATAATAAAATATTAGGGATGGTCGGACTTTACGATAAATAATATTCAATGAATATAAATTAATATTTTTTATTCGTTTTGTTTTGGGGGTGCACGTGCGCATGTGCTCCTGTGGAAGAACCGCCACTGCAATATTATCATGTTCTTTTACAATAGGTTGTCATAAGCATTCTAAAAATTATTCCAGAAAGCACTTTTTTTTTTTGTTCTTCGCTTCAATTCTTCAAACAGACACGTGCGCCCCCATAACAGCAGCTTCATCAGACATACGGTATAAAATAAAATTAGACTAAGCAAACTTATTACCAAGTTCAACAATTTCGGCCGATAAATTCAACAAAAATAAAATATTCAAATTAATATAAAAACTTCTGTCTGATCCTTAACGAAAAACTTATTAACAAGTTTAATTTAAACGTAATGCCACTTAAAATTAAACTCCCGACTAAGCAAACGGAAATTTATCCCTTTCAACACTTTTTTATAAAAGCAAAATAAATATCTGGAGGGTGATATCACGGTCACATTGAGTAAACAACTTTGGATTAATAACACTTTTTAAAGGGGCAATATTGAACTGAAATAAGCCAAAAGGAAACAGCAATATAATAATATATTAATTATTATCAAGATTTATATAATTTTCCCTTAAATAATTTACCTCAACTCGATACATGATGTTTTTAAACGTTAACATCAAGAATTATAAAAGATGAATGATAATGTTAATAATTGCGTTGCGACTATATTACATAATAAACCTTGTTTGTGTACATTTTCCAGAAGAAAAGGACTTGTGCAATGAAAAGGCTTGGGTCTCCTTTTAAACATACATTACGTCTAATGGGTTAAACCTGTCGAGCGTGAACAGCCTTTGTAACTCTCCTGTAATTAATTTATTGAATTGAAACCACTACAAGTAAATCAGGTCGAGGTCAGACATTTCTTCTAAACAGTATGAAATAAACTAATGTACGTAAACATTTTATAATAAGATAAAATTATATGTATAGTTATCAGTGTCGGTTCTTCCACAGGAGCACATGTGCACGTGCACCCTCAAAACAAAACGAATAAAAAATATTAATTTATATTCATTGAATATTATTTATCGTATAAAGTCCGACCCTCCCTAATATTTTATCGTAGGGTCAAACTAAAAAATCCGACCCTCCCTAATATTTTATCATCCCGTCAAACCAAACTGTATAGATCCGGCAACCGTGCCTCGGTCGAAGTAAATGACGATTATGACGAGACTTGGTCGCACGTGCGATTAAGTAGTGCAGTTTCTCTGTAGTAACAGGTGGCGGGTGGCAGCGGGGGATAGCGGGGCTATGGCGATTTAATATGGAAAAGGCGCACAGTTTTTGTGTGCACCGCACTGTTGTCTGTTCGTGCATCTAGTTAGAAATTCGAGCGTGTATGTTTCAATATTTTAATATTATATATTTATTAAGTTAAAATGAATAGTTGACGGTGGACTATTTAAGAAATAACTTTAGCTCTTTGAGTTTGTAGCAAAAAATTGAGAAGAATGCGGGAACACCTAAACCCGAAATTAATTTAACTCAGACCACAAAGGGTAAATCTAGGGACTTTATTAGAAAGGTTAAAAATGAAATATATGAAAAAAAATTTATAGAGGGTATTCCAAACTTCATGAGGCTGTTATTGATCAATTTTCTACAATGCAGAACCGAAGAATGGACTTTACGTTTAAGCACTATTGTGTAGGGTCGATAAATGTTGTGTATTTCGATAAATGATACTCGATATGATTTTAAACCATTTTATTTAAGCATTTAAACTAAAGAACACTGAAAATATGAAAAATGCCAACTTGTCAGTCTCGTGGCTCGATTCGTTCTCGTCATAAAACAGTTAACTATTGTTCTCGTCTTTGTTGCGCCTAATGACGTAGCCGTAGATGGCGTAGTGGTATTAGACATCATTCGGTTTTCTTGATAACTCGTAGATGGCGGTAGTAGTATTGGACATCATTCGGTTTTCTTGATAGCTCGTAGATGGCTTCAGTAGTATTAGTAGTGGACTGCATAAATATTGTTACGACAGCTATACACATTAAGAAAACCTTTCTTATTTTCCAAAAGTTGTATTTCCTTGTGTAAAATAAAAAAATAAAATAAAAATATGTTTTACCTAACGCATTTTCTTAATACTTTTTTTCTTTCTACAGTTAAACGCCTAGAAAAATTTCACCATACTTGTGAACCCCCACTATCATAGGTCACTAGCCGCTACTGATAGTTATATCAGGACACGCAGTTCCACTGGCTTCATCTATTAATTTGCTGGATGTCAATCTGGGAGTAAATATGTCTTGGCATAATCACGTTGTGTTGTGTAACCGCCAAGGCAGCGTCTCAGAAACTTGGTGTACACCTCATAGGTTTCATCGAGCTCGTCCAAAAAATATGTGTTAAAGAAAAGAGTATCATACTGTTAATAATTGTGCCGTATACAAATAAACGGCGCGTCATAAAACAAGCGGTTGTGTACTACTATAAACCGATTTGGAAATGTACGAAATTGCTTAGGGTATTATTATTATTAGATCACGGAGGAAGCTCATATGCTATGGAAACCCTTTGTGGCCTAGATACAGACGTGTGAGCGTGCAACCTTATTTCTATCCATGTATAGCAAAATATTTATTCCGGTTGAATCAAAAATTATTTTACAAAGGCAAAAAGGAAACAAAATACAACGTAAATTAAATTTATATTAAGTCGAGACCAAAACAACATCCCCTAATAAGCCAACATGTATAATGCATGAGCGGTATAAAATTTGCATCACAATCATACTTTTCCTGATAAATGTTTTTGAAAATTCTATTACAGTATCATCAGAGAGTAATGAAGAGGATGAAAAGAAAAATTTACATAGAAGAGGCATTTGATATTTTAGTAATTTAGTTTTATAACGTTTATATAAAATATAGTATAGACCGAAGGAAATAAACTGTCAAGTGCAGGAGGAACCTTCAATTGTTTAACTGTGGATATGATTCTATGTGACACCGAATTGACAAGTAAACATCTCAGCTAATTATTAGTTTAACGAAAAGTCTATTAAACTAAAGCATGAGTTAAAGTAATCTGAAAGGCTGACGAGGACTATTAAGTTTTATATTTCGACAGAAATTAGAAAATGGAGATTAGGAGGAAACGGTGCTAGCAGAATTTAATGGGAAACGTAATTATATAATTTTTAAGTTAGTTTTCTTGAAAGTTGATACTGACTGATATTTTGCCTAAAGTACGATAAAAGCAGCGTGAAGAAATTAGTCGTGCCGCCCTGTCTGGAACCCCATCAATCCTTGGGGATGGTTTAACGCAGTTTACGCGATATCTCTGGGTAGTACCTGTCGCCGAATTGAGAAAAAGACACGAGGGAATTTTTCCAAGCGGATCGTACGTACATTATACCATGATATGAGTGGAGTACGTAGCCCGAAACGTCCATCTGTTTTGCGCTTAATAAATGATCGGTAACTCTAAACGTTCTCCTTATATGCGCGTTTCACGTAAGACGTTTTTTGATAACCCCCGTATAACCAAGTTTCCCCTTAAGTTTTATTTGAATTTAATTTAATCAGATTATTAAGTAGACGGCTATTTTTTGGAAATTTAATTTTGTCCCCATTTTTGAATTCTATCCAGAGGTGAATTCCCCACCCAGGAATTATTTATTTGGAGCCAATCTAACTATTTGAATCGTTTTAAATTTTGAAAATGTATGATTGCTGGTCGACACTATCAGTTATGTCGCCAGTCTTGATATTTGAATGAAAAATTCATCATAATTTAAGGACGTTGTTATTTAAATACTTTTCGAACGTTTATCTCTGTCGATTACGATTTTTCGTTGTTTAGTGTCAGGGATGCCAGGCATAATGCCATTGCCGACTTGACACGCACGTGTCAGTCGGTCTTGGGCGGGCCCACCATCCTTTCCCCGCTAACTGGAAGCTGTCAGCAGTCCACCAGAGCAATTGAAGAGATGAAGGCAAATTTGTCATGAAAAAAAATGAATGATTTTAATTTTAAAGTATAGTTAATTGAACGTAGGACGAGGCTTAACTGATGTTCAGACTATACTTTTGATTGTATTGGCTCGGGCGCGTCCAATGAATATAATAACAATGCAAGTTATCATATTGAACGCGGAGGGCTAGTTTTATTTAATTTTAAGTCTTTGTCTTGAGGGTTAATTTAAGGGTTAGTCCTTGCGTATGTCGAGTAACGCTACCCGAAGTACTCGTAGTTAATTATTTACAATTTATATACAATCAGAATTAACCTGAACTATCATTCAATTGTTTCAACCAACCTATCATTCATCTGTCACGTACTCTGTTTTTTAAATTTAGATTTATTTTCATTATTTACAATATGAAATATACCTAAGCTAGCATTTTGTTCCCCACTAAAGGGGTTGAACTTATAGTTGCAATTACTTTCTTTTCTGGTCTCAGAATACTTTTTAAAACACTCTAAAACCTGTAGCCGAAAATACGGACCCCTCCCCCCTTCTTACGTAAAAATTATTAAAAAAAACTAAATCGCATTTGAGTACGACTCTGGGAAACCCCAATCGACGGTATACCGCGTACTTGAAGAACCCAAAACCGACTGACTCCCGTCTGTGCCCGCAAAAAAACGCGCTCTTAAAAAATAATCAATGCGACCATTCAAAAGCCGTTCTAATGATTTTTGTTGATAATGTCATGTTGCGATAAAGAAGAGCAGGAAACGAAACTGCTGACATTGCAAAATCCTAAAAAGCCAGTCTGATTTTATATCAAAAACAACATTCATCAAAATATTATTATTCATTTTTAATTGAAAAAAGGATTTTTACAACATACCCCCCAAAGCTACAGGTTCCAAATTATAAACCAAACTTCCTTAATATTTTTTATAACTAAAATTTGACACTGATATGTACACGAGTCCCTCATTTCCACAGTTATTTTAGAACACAACCGGGTATATCATATTTTGTTTTCAATTCAATCTCGAAAGAAATAGAAGCAAGCTAATCCTATTGAAAGTTAGTCGGCTTTTTATATGATAAAATGAAACGAATACGGCGAAGATTTTCACATCGAGATAGATTTATTGTTATGAAAATATATGGCTTTTCCGAAACAAAACTGTTAATAAAAAAAAATATGAACCATAACTGGTGTTTAGAGACGCAATATTTTAACATTTCTACATGTCATTCGAAAATTGCCGAGCTTATTTGAGAGCGATTCTGAGATTTTGATTCCTCATTCAACTAGCTTGTATTTGATGCACCATCAATATCACTATTACTATATTTGTCTTATTATTAGGCAATGAATCACCATGCGAGTGAAGGCACATGTTTTTTGAAACACCCAAAGAATCTACTCTTTTTACACTACGGCAGGGACGCCACTGGTGGAGCAACTGAATAAATTTTGTAACTAAAATTTGTGGTTTTATATTCTATTAACACATACGAAAATTGAAAATAATATCTAAAGTACTTTCGGAGATATTAAAAAATAACGATTTAAAAAATAAAAATTCAACACCCTGTAGCAAAAAATTTAAGCCGTTGCGGACATATGTTCATATGAACTTTTCTTTATAAAATGACCTAAGGAATCAGATCCTGAAATATTAGCACGTCATTAATATAACGTCATAAATATAACTGATTTCTTATTATCGTTTATTGAATACCTAAAAAAAAATTACCCATACTTCTTATCACAGTCGAGATTCTCGGAAACCGCATTTCGAATCAATATTTTCATTTCCATTTAATTTCCAGCGGAGAATCTGAAAATATCTCGACTCTAAAATAAAATATGTTTTTAAATATTTATACGAGAACCTTTGTTATGTTCAGCGTAATATAAATTATGTCCCGAAAGGGAAATTTACCAACAATATAAAAAGTACGAACAAGACTAATAATGTGCTCTGGTGAATACAACTTTTTGATTTTACTTTTTTTATGGTTAAAAAGTTTTATTAGGGCTCAAATTGTTAACTTTATTTTCATGCAAGATATCCCAAAATGCCATGCTTACATACAGGCTGTTATGGAAATGACGTATTATATTTAAATGGGTGACTCCTGGGGTGTCCTAGAGAAGCGCTACATATCTTTTTTTAAATCGAACGTTTAAAATTCACCCCTAAAGCCACACACAACTCCTCGGCACATTCATATATGAACATATTACATTGCCCAGCTGGGTAATCAACAGATGTTCAGGCAGAATGTTGCCAAAATGTTTAAAAGTGTAAAACTTTAGTTTCTTATAGAAAGTAAATCCAGGACACGATCAAGGAATCCAGGGTACAGACACTGTCACATCTTTTTTCTATGGGAAAAACTTTATGCTCATCACGTGTCCTGATGATAGCGTGGGAGTGCATAATAAGCTTATCACTAAACCCCAACACTAACGCATAATTACACTTTACAATAACACACATAGAACAAGAGCACTTAATCATTTCGCAGTAGAAATGATAAAAACGCTAATTTCTATGGGTTTGTTCGAATGAACAATTATGTTAACAATTGACAGGAACTACCCTTTGAAATGAATGGTCTGATCCACCTTCGGACCAGTCGAACTTTCTTTCCGAGAACTCTCCGCTAGTAGAGCCAGCGCGGTTGCCATTTCCGAGACTATAATTATAAAGGAAACTAATATTATAGAAGGAAATTCGGCAATTTATGATAGTAGCTTATAAAACATCGAAAGTGGCAACGCTGTATTTTTAAATATTAGCCCGATTATCCATAATCAGCTGTTTAAAGAAGCCAGCCGATATCGATCGAGAGAACCAACGTTTTATTTATTTTTAAAATTTTTAGATGTTAAATACATTATTTCCCAAACAATAAGAGCGTATTTTTGTCTACGCAGTAGCACTTTAAAATACTAATTCAGATTGAACGGTACTTAGATGTGTTGTGATGCGAAAACTAATGTGATTTTGTGATGTGAGTACTTGGTGTTTTTTTATAAATTAAGTTGGTTTTAAATAAGTCCGAAAAGGTAAATAAAATTGCATTTTTTTTTCTAAAGGGTAAGTGAACAAATGAGAACATACCTGACAACTTATAAACTCCGCGGCGGTTCGTTCGAGTCAGTTCAAGTTTATAAATCAGAGATTGTTTCCCAGCGAACTGAACGTAAAAGTTTATAATAATGTACCCTGAAAAATAAACAACTTGAAATCTGTCAAACGGTTATTGACTTTCTAAAGAGTTTACCCTGAAGATATGACAACACTGTTCAAGATTCACTGCCATATGTTGCCGTGCTTACCTTCCGAACAGGGGCACCCCGTGGTAGTTTTTGGTTTGACATAAGGTCATGTACAGGGCATATTAAATTAAAGCACCATTTTTGGATATTTTTCTTCAATTTACTTTCATCTCAGGAATTGCCGGTTTAAATATAATACGTCATTTCCATAACACCCTGTATTTTTAAAATGAAACATTCTAAAGTCCACATTTTATAGTATAGTCTGGGCCATTCCTGAGATGACATACAGCTTAACGTGGGCTCTAAACCACTAACCTTTTGGCCTCATTCTGCTCCGCCAAGGGCTATCAACCCTTTGTTTCTCGCACTGTGTCTTACAGAAAAACCAAATCATATTCGATGTCCGCTTTTTAAAAGACAAACATTAACTTTTTAAGTCCAAATTAAATTCAACAAAGTTAAAGTTTCACATCTTCGAAGCTTATTTAAAGTTAATTCTCATCCTAAATTCTCTTAAGGACTTTATAAACTCCGTCTTTAGTTATATATAAAAAAAAAGTTTAGATCCATTTAATTCAATTTTATAACTTAATGAAAATTAAATATTTTCTGGTATTAATTAATTTATTTTGCCTTAAAGGAAATTGTATATAAACGCGGGGGAACAAACATTTTTCCAATTATTTATTTTAACTTTTGAAGTACGGTGGAGGATAGAATATAAACGTAGAAGGGGGACAAGGTAAATCTAGTTTATTTTAAAACCCACGCCAGGTTCCGAAATACGTCACTCACGAGAATTATATTCCTTGAAATGATTTATTTGAAATAATGAGATTTCATTATGTGGCGCTTGGTTTCATTAAGTAAATACATTAATTATTTGTAGGAGTAAATTAGGAAATAAATAACATTACATCGGTTGGTCGAAGAACACTATTTATTTTAACGCAACATATATTTTTAAAAACGCTCCATGTAATAACTTAATAACGATCGAATCATATCAAAGATCCGATTCTCTTGGATTTAGTTAGTAATGCCTTTTGCATTAAGATATTGTATTCAGTATACTCCAGACAATAAAAAAAAATAATTTATTTTTATTAAATCGTCGCCTCTTGGGACCTCGATAGGAATAAGAGAGTTTTGGCGCAAAAAATGGTATTACAGACGCGGTATTAAATGAAATTGGGAGCATTATGACATTTTTTGCGTCACGACGGGACATTTCATTCTCCTCTAATAAGCGTTTATTGAATTTTTATTAAGTTAGATGACAAAAACACGAGATAGAAATGTGTTTAATGGAAACTAGACTGACTTATTGAAAGTAATAATTATTGACAATATGTTTTATTAATAGATGAAGTAACATTTGGACGGAACGTTTCTAAGGATTTGGATTGGTCGCGGTAGTCCCATTAGATGACCCCCATGACACCCCCCCCCCCCCACCCCTGGATCCGCGCTTACCCAATTACCATTTCAATATTCTTGTAGGTATAGTTTCAAGTAGGGAATCCAATCCCGCGCCCAAACTTTAATCCCGCAAACCTGCGGGATTGAGCAGATTGATCCCGCGAATCCGCGGGATTTGCGGGATAGCAAACATTGAACTGCGGTATTTTGGTCGACGCGTTGGGGATATAATACATGGAATTTAAAACAGCAATCACAAAAATGAGTGTCAGTGTAGTTTACAAAGACAATAAAGGTTCAAGTTTAGTTTGGAATTATTTTTTAAAGTCTGAAGATGGTCTTACAGCGAAATGTAAGTGATGCCCTAGCATTATCAAATTCTCTGCTCGTTCCACCAAAGGTCTTCACACCCACTTACAAACAAAGCAGATAATATTAATTTGAAAGTCCAGAGCAGCAGCGGTAGTGTTGATATTGATAAAATAACACAGGAAATGAAAGCTAGTACCAGCAGTTCGAGTAGTTCGTTTAGTTCTATTGCTAAGCGCTCAGATGTTGGTGGTTCTTCTGTGCTATCTAAGAAAATGAAAATTACAGATTTTTCTTCATCTATTTTATGAGTTACCTGAACTCAGTACCTGGGTTGGGAAAACTTACTAATTGATTATAAAGTGTCGTTTTAACCCGGACGTGCATTATTTTAACTCATTATCATGTGTAAATTAATGGAATAATTCAGGAAACGTGCTCCGAATTCGTGCTCGTGCAGGTTTGGCGCGGTTCATTCCATTGTTATTCGTCAATTCTCCTTCGATCGCGCGTATAGATACCTGTTGGCCGTTGTTCTCTGTACGTGAAAACTTGTGTTTTGCACAATTTTGGTCAGTTGGCGTAAAATGGAGGGACAGGAGGGAGATGCATACAAATTGTTATTATTGGAATGGAGCCTTATTATTGCTAAGCAATCGTCATCACTTCGTCCGCATGGTTTCTTAGCCGTAGTACGCTCTCCTGTCTATAATTCATTTGATTATTTTTTTTTAAATATACAACAAAAATGTCATATCTTGAAAAAACAAAAGGCAATCGAAGTCCACAATATGCAGGCGTTAAATCAAAGAAATATTTTGAGTTCCGATAGTCCACAATTTAGGTACTGGTAGTCCAAAATTTGGAGTCTGGTAGCCCAAAGAGTGAGTTATTCCAGCCACAATCGTAAGCTAGAACAACTTAAATGTCACGTTTTGATAGCCCGAATCATGAATTAATCTAGCCCGACTAGTAACGCATCACAATTCACATACTGGTAGCTACGGTAGCCCATCAATAATTTAAGACGGTGGGGCGTGAGCTATTCCAACGCATAAAATAACCCATCATCTGTGCTATCATAACTTATGAATAGTGAGTTGATGCAATTTCTTCGATTGGGTTGCCGTAATTCAGAGGTCTGGGCTCTCTTCTATTAGCAACACGCTGCGGTCTAGGACAACTCATATTTGAGTTATATCAACTCGAAATTTCGCTCAGTGTAGTTTCAGGTTCCTCGGCGCTTTATTTTTTAATTCAAAACACTATAGATCGCCATTTTATTTACCTCTAATTGTTATTACGCTGTTATGAGTTTAAATTATTCGATAATAGTTTCCATGGATAGAATTATTAATATGCTGTTTGTCCTGCAATTAAACAAATTGACAAGTTGCTTCAAATAAAATTACTTATCAATTCGTTTCAATCATTATTTGTCTTCTGTTGCTAAGTGGAAAAATGTTTGTATGCGAGACGTAAATTAATATTTCTAGTTTATAAAATGATACGTAGGCACGAATTTGTTATTTGAATGCAGCAAAAAATTATTGTTTAGACATATTAGCATTAGCTGTCAGTTCCAGTCTCAGCAGTGTACATTTACAAGCCCCTTATGATGTTTAAGTATACAAGAGACCGTATTATATACCTTAAACCCATGAACCGGTATTATAGTGCCATTGGCATGATACCAATATATAATTTCAATGAAGGAAAATTGAATTATTGCTATTTGTACGGTCCGTATGCTATGCTTCTTTTAACACTCGTTACAATTTATTTTGTAGTTGGGATTTATCAGAGAATAGCGTTCGCTTTACACTCCAATGGATCAAATAACCCGATTTTCATAGTCTGCGAATTAGTTTTTGGTGGCACCGCTTATCTCACGGTTTTTAATATTGTCGTCGGTTCGGTTTTTCACAGGAAATTATGGCAAGAGCTGTTTAAAAGGTTTTTATTTTTAGAAAATGTATTAAGGCGCAATAATGATGAGTGTGTCCAAGTAAAACGATTTGTACCAGTTTTAAATTTCTTATTTAAAACTTTTTTAATTCATAGTTTCTGGATCAAAATTTTATATGATTGGAAGGACATCGATCCAACGATATTCCTTCTGTATAGAAACTGTTCCTTCTTTTACAACGTAACTCTTCTTGTATTTTTCTGGGAATTTGTCGATATGATGAAAATTAAATTTAAATATATATCCCATGAACTTCAAGGCACTTCCAGAAGACCTAATAATCGATTCGATTTGCAACTTATACGAAAATGTCGAAGAATGTACTTTGAAATGCAACTTATAATGGAATTGATTAATAAATTATTTGGCGTCAGTTTGTTCTTCGCCTATGGATATTTTTGGATCCGAACATTGTTGACTTCCAGCGTTAGTTATAATATGTTAACATCCAAGAAATACTTTGGTAAAACTACTAAATTTGCCGATGATGCCTATACTTATTTTTATATGTTTTTTAATTTGATCGTTGTGGTAAGTTAGGCCAATGATAGGGAAGTATATTTTTATTCAACTTCAAAATTTGATTAGTATATTACTAGTAAGTTATTCTTTTGATGTTAATAATTCTCAGTAAGAAATATATTTATTTCTTGGAAACTTAGCACCGCCATACCGCCAAATAAGTATAAAAAATATTATTTATAAATAACAAGTGTGGTCTGGGAAATAAGAATTTTCTATATTGGTATTTGATAAAACAAGTACCTACTGTATTTAGATCGGTTTGCTGTTGCTCCGGAGCACCTATATATTTCGTTGCGATAGGGATATTTTAAATTCAATTTCCTTAAATTATTTGTTTAGGAATAGGAAGTTTGCATTCAATAAAAAATACCTACGGTGACATAAAAACTTTAAAACGTTGTAGTTGTTAATTCCTTGTTATACTATAAGCATTATCCAGGACCTATTTTCCTGCTAGGTCCTGTGGGTCTGGGCCTGGGGCCCCGCTTTCAGAGAAGCTCAGCACTTGGCTTGCGCGACACTAACTTATTCAACACAAACAAGACAAAAACTTGCATTATTTGCAAAACAAATTGGTACCTATGCTTTTTTATTACAAAAAAATGTAAAGGTTCTTAAAATCTAAGGCGATCGACAGATGTGTAGGAACTCCTTTTCTTGATGACAGTATTAAATCATAATAAATTAGTGTTGCGTAAGAAAAGGCCACTTTTTGAAGTGGCGAAGGGCCTCGCATTCCGTAACGGGAGGGCCCCCCTGGAAGCCTGCCCCCCCTGCGTTGCGTGGTCTCGCTGCATAGCAGTTCCTCGCCTGATACTCTGTTCTAGAGGCGACTTTACCTTGATGAGCTTAACATTTGTATTCAATTTTAATAATTACACTTATTGTAGCTTATACCCTGGATTACAGCACATTTCTGTGACAAATCGATAAGGGAGTCTGAAAAGATTTATAAAAAATGTCAAGAATTAATAAAAGAAACATCTATGCTTTCCGAAAAAAGTATGGAGCTGCAAGATTTTGTCGAACAAATGGAGATGAAAGGAGTTAAGTTTACTTTATCACGAGTTATAGATGTTAATAAAACGCTTATATTTCTTCATGCAGGTGCTATAACTAGCTATTTCATCGTAATCGTGCAGTTTTTTAATCACGAATAAACAAGGAAATATTTTTACGATGTTTTAAAGAAATTTTTATGTATTGTGCAACACCCGATGTAATATAATGTACACATACTAATATAAATCTGGACAGTGATAGATTTGTGTGTTCTTACTCCTATCTTAACTCCCACATTTCTAAGTAATGTGCGGGTTTGTGCACAAGTGTTTGCAATAACTTTAAAAAAATCAATTAGCTGCGGCGGGGGTCGATTCAGGAACATAGCCACAATAGAATTTGTATGACGCGCCCTTAAAATTCTTGTCGGATTTATAATTTTTTTATTGTTTCGCCGATTGGAACAAATTAAAGCGTGGACACATAGACACCAAATTCAATGGAACACACTTGTTGCAACCTGTCGGCGATATGGTCAACTTTTGCAGCGATTGATCGTAGAGTGGTCGGCATTGGCGATCAAACGCAGTAGGTAACGTTTATTGTTGATCACGTAAAGTGAAAATGTCAAATTTTGTATAAAATTTAAGTTAAAACACAACATTTTATTTAATTTGTCACATCCTATGTCCTTTCATAACTAAAAAAATGAATTTAGCAAAGATTCGTTCCTCTTATCGTTTAGCATAAAGTTCCATAATATTGGAGCTGCATACTTAAATCCTCCAAGGTGCGAGTGCATGAACGTAGTTTGCTACAGTGACAGATGACACTCGGAATTCCTCCATCTTCATATTGGAGATTGGACGAAAAAAGCCTTTTGGCGTGCAATAACTGAATTTTCCTCTAGGTTTTGAGCCTTTTTATGGGTCCTTAATTGCAAATATACATACACCATCTTAGACGTAACGTAAGTCCACTTCCAGCCTTTGTTTACGTAAATAAACTGTTCGCTTGACCCCCTTTTCTATTTTGATTTCAGTACATTTTTTTTTTAAAACTATGGAAGTAGGAGAACAATTTTCTCTCTGCTGGAACAATTTCCACACAAACCTCAGCTCAGGCTTCCATAGTCTTCTGAAAGATGAAGATCTAGTTGATGTTACCTTAGCTGCGGAGGGCAGATTTATAAAGGCTCATAAAACGGTGCTTTCAGTATGCAGCCCCTTTTTTAAAGAACTTTTTAGGGTAAACCCTTGTAAACACCCTATAGTAATTCTTCCTGATGTCAATTATGGGGCCTTAAGAAGTCTATTGAATTTTATGTACCAGGGAGAGGTTAGCGTGAGCCAGGAAGAAATTCCTACATTTATGAAGGTAGCAGAAACGCTTAAAGTCAAAGGCCTAACCGATAACTCTTCAGTAAGTAATATAATTTTTAACTGGTACAAGTGAGTTATAATTGCAACTTTTTAGGATGCACCAAATGGATTTCCCACTAAGACTTCTTTTGGGGTCGTCGATTCTAGGCGACATGATATACTTAAAAGGCCTCGGCCTGTCAAAAAGTTGATACGTCCAATGCAGCCTCTCCGGATATTGGAAGATCCAGTTTCGCCGAAGCCATCTTGTTCACCACAGCCCGCTGTTGTACCACCAGTAAAACGACTACATTTGGAGAATTCAGGTTTGTTGTAATGTTATTACTCATTATACCTCATTACATATACTTCTTCTACTCAGACACACCCCCACCTTCTCAACTGCAACCTTCGTCAAGCAATCAACCGTCACCAGTGAGTTCACCTCCCCAAAATCAAGCTTTGTCGCTAATCAAGCCCAAAGATGAACCAGTGGACCATAGTGAGGAGGAAACGGCATCTCAAAGTGGCATGGTAAGGACATTGTATGGCAGTAGGACCAGAACCAGTACCGGCAGTAGTTCGGAGAGTCGTGGCAATGGAATTGTAAGCATGCTCAAGTATTATTGTTTTATTTATATTAATAACGGAACAGTAAATAAATATCTTAAAGGCAAGTTTTTAGTAGCAACTTTTATTGAGTAACTTTTCAGGATGACATGCATGTAGATCTAGCCAATATGTTGGACACACAGATGAGCGGAGGTGAGCCCTCTCCCTCGCATCAAATACAGCCTTGGCCGGCGCCCAGCGAAATGACACCCATTATGCCCAACGAGGATAGTTCTCAGCCTGGTAAGTTGTACAAATTTTATATTTTATCAGTGTTTATAAAAAAGGTGAGTTTTTGGTATTCTGATCCGAGACCGTAATTTGCACTTGTCTCCTTTGGCTTAGTGATGATTATAAAATAGTAAAAATAATAATTTGGCCAAAACTGCAAGCAAATTATTTCAGAAAATGATTTTAAATGATTTTAAAGAGCAGGATTGGCCCTTGGATTTTATGTTTTCGGAAATAGTATCAATTTAAATACCATATAACCTTCAATTCAGATACTTTTAGTCAACAAATCTGATATCTGGTCATGGGGGAAGAGAATATTTTACTAGTGCGACTTATACAGGGTGTTATGGAAATGACGTATTATATTTAAACCGGCAATTCCTGAGATGAATACAAATTGAAGAAAAATATCCTTAAATGGCGCTTTCAATTCATTTAGCGGTAAAAATGACTTGACGTCAAACCAGGAATACCTCTGTACCGCACTGCGGCACATCCGAATTCTTACCGGTGTTGTCAGAATTACACTCTTTAAGTTTGAAATACCAGATCTTTAGAAATACCCAACTACGTAACTAGGTCAAATGTCAATGACCTTTTGACTTTTGATTGGCTGATTTTTTAATGTAATTTTATTTAGGCCACACACATACACTTACCTTGTCGGTCTTATTTAAAAATTAATGTCAACTTCTATAAAAACTTATACAGCGTTTTAGTAAAGAAACCGGCACATCACATAACCTGGTTATGCAAAACTAAACTACACATGAACACTGGCCGCCATAAAACTGCACAAAATTCACTTGGAGACATCGTTTTTATTAACATTGGCTTGTCTCGCTTAGGTTTGCATGAACTTTTGCTTTTAATTAAAAAACACATTGTAAAATGTAAACTGAAATATGCAAAACACGAACTGTCAAAAACTAGAAATGTATTATAATGCAATGCATGTTTTTTCGGTAGATTCCTGCGCATTCACCAAAAAAGGTTGAAATAAATAATTATAATAATCTACATTCTACATTTATTTATTGTTTTCCTTCACTGCTGTAGATACCAATAAAGATTAAGAAACGTGTTAATCGCTGCTCTGGTGCTTTATTTCATTCGAAAAGCTTAAAAAAAAATTAAATCGATCGTTTCACAGCGGGATTTTAAAACCCAAGATTAGCACATCTCTAGTAAAAATAGACAGGTTAAAAGTTGACATTTGCTTAACAACAAGCGGTTCTCGCGAAAGAGTTTTTTCGGGATATTTAATCAACTGTACAGTGCGAATAAGTGGGAAAATGTTTAGTACAAAAATCAAGTCGAAGGCATATTAGAAAATGTTCCTTTAGTAAGAGACTAGAAATCGCAAGGTCACCGGATCTTACATCATGCAATTTTTTCTATGGGGTACGATGAATAAAGAAATAGTTGATAAAGTCGAAGATATGGATCAGCGATATAAGATATTGGATGCAGCAGATAAAATAATTGCTGAACGTTTTAGTTTATAAAGGGCCAATTGTGTCCTATGTCCTATTTGTGTGTTTGTTAAAGAATGCATTAGTATGTAGCGATTTTGTGTGACAAGGGCCTATCTTAAAAAAACTAATTTGAAACGTGTGTTTCTTTAAGTGATTTATGGTAATTTGTTCAGTGTTTCACTATTTGTTCTGTGTCTCTGACGATATACAGGGTCATGTTCTGAGATTGGAAGAAAAACGCTTAAGGGGTTTTAGTGGTGGGTTATAAGCTTTACCCACTAAAACCAAAAAAACTGAAGATTTATGTGCCCTGGATTACTTGCTAGTAAACTGGCACCTGGATTCACTTCTATTTGGATACTAGGTAGCTAAATATTTATTTTTATAAGAATCTAAAGTTTTACACGAACAATTTGGCAACATTGCGCTAGAACATCTGTTTATTACACAGCTGCTCAGTGTAATGTGACTGTGCCGAGGAGTTGTGTGTGGGTTTATGGGTGAATTACCCCACTTTTTAAACGTTCGATTTGAAAAAAAATATATGTAGCGCTTCTCTAGGACACCCCAGGAGTCACCCATTTAAATATAATACGTCATTTCCATAACACCCTGTATAAGGATATTTCAGTTTTTATTTTTTTAATTTTGTGCATTTTAATGGTGATTTGTGTTGTTGGTGCTATAGCAATTAAGCTTGTGCTTCTTAGGTTTGTTATGGTAAGTACCTGTATATCAAGTAATGACCTAAACCGCCGTTCAAACAAACAATTCCATTTATTTAGGTTATAAACCTAAATTACAACATTGATGAGGTATAATAAAAAATGAAAAATATTATAATAGCACAATCGGAAACTTCCCGATAGAGCTATGGTGTGCTCTATGAACTCAGTATATTGGTCTACGCGAGTAAATATACCTGGGTTCGTTGGGACGCCACACTCGACTCCCCAGGATACGAGTCCAGTTTGAATGGCGCCACAAAGCAAGGGTCCTCCGGAATCGCCGATGCAAGCGTCTTTGCCTTGCTCCGATAAGGTGCAGACGTTTTCGTCGAACACTTCAAAGCCATAATACAATTTTCGGCAGCGTTCATTTGCCAACATGGGTAGAAAGGCGCATTGAAGATCCGACAAATCGGGTAGCTGTTTCTCGTTGTTTAAATAGCCCCAACCCAACACTAGAGCGGTTCTGCACAGTGACTCCAAGTATTCCCGCTCAATTGAATGCCTCGGAATCGTGACGTAACTGATATGCTTCGAACTATCGATGGGCTTCTCCAGTCTTATCAGTCCGATGTCGTTAAACAGATTTTCGGGGTTGAATTCGGGATGTGGAAATGTGCGCGACGATTTTACGGTCACGTGGGCGCCCGAGGGGTCGTTCAAACCCGCGATTACCAGGTAGGTTCTAAATTTATTTTTGTAGATACAATGCGCCGCTGTGAGAACCCATCGGGATTGTAGTAAGCTTCCTCCGCACTTTCTTTGCCATAGTGCGTCGCCGTCTTTTCTCATAATCAGCACGATGAAGTTAAATTCCTCCGTCGAACATGTGAAGCCGCCTAATACCCGATTTTCGAATAGATTTTGATTATACGGTTGAGAACGGTCGGGTAAAGAGGATACCGGAGTCCACAATATCGACAGAATGTTTAGATATTTCGTCAAATACATTGACAGTAAATCATTATGTCAAACTGGCATTCATGTTAATGGGCGCGTTCAGCAAAACCCATGATACAATAAACTAAAGGTAGGATATCTAACCGTCCCAATTTCGTCTGCCGTGCGCATGGTGAGTAAGTTTTAAATCTCTTATGGAAGTTTACATTGCTGTCATCGTTTTTAACTCTTTTTTGAATGTATTAAAACGTTTTAAGCATGTAATGATATATGAAATGAAAGAATAATATATGACGAGTATTTACGTATATCAATTTCATAGAAATATAACACACAAATACCACTAAAAAAAGAAAAGATATCAGAGAAATTTTTCGCGGCCATTTGAGCCGGCGACAATAGCCGAAGCATGCCGAAAGCTGCTCGCCGACCACTGCTGGTTTTGAAACAGTGTTGCCAGACTTTTACAATTGTAATAGATCCACTACTATTTAACATTCTTGTTGTGGGGCTCCCCATATGAAATTTATGTTCAATCTGGAGGTGGTCCCCCATCTAATAGGAAAGTAACGACCTTTTTTTCGTACTATTATTACTCTGACGCCGTTTTAATTAAAAGTTTTTACGTTTAGTGGTATGTGAAATGAAAGAATAATATCATGGTATTTAGGAATATTTATTTCATGAACATACAACAAAGATTAAAGCTAAAATACGACCTAATTATCTTTCCGCTTACACAACTGTATCCATTTTAATTGTTTGTTTTTATCTTTAGGAAAGCGAAAAAACCTTATATTTCTATTAAATGTCTTTGCCTGGTTATCCATATCACAACCGAACATAGCGCACCTCATTTTATGAAAATTCAGATATTTTTTTTAATAAACACAAGACTATAAGAAAACGTTGTGGTAAACTTACAAAATGTCCACCAAAAACTACGGCAACCATGCAGCAGTGTTGCCAGACATCCGTTATCGAAAGAAATAGAGTGCCGGTTCGAAACCTAATAGGAATAGTAAAAAACGGGTCAGAGTAAAAAGAGTACGAAAAAAAGGGTCGTTACTTTCCTATTAGATGAAATTTATGTTTAATCTGGAGGTGGTCCCTCCAGATTGAACATAAATTTCATATGGGGAGCCACACAACAAGAATGTTAAATAGTAGTGGATCTATTACAATTGTAAAAGTCTGGCAACACTGTTTCAAAACCAGCAGTGGTCGGCGAGCAGCTTTCGGCATGCTTCGGCTATTGTCGCCGGCTCAAATGGCCGCGAAAAATTTCTCTGATATCTTTTCTTTTTTTAGTGGTATTTGTGTGTTATATTTCTATGAAATTGATATACGTAAATACTCGTCATATATTATTCTTTCATTTCATATACCATTACATGCATAAAACGTTATAATACATTCAAAAAAGAGTTAAAAACGATGACAGCAATGTAAACCTTCATAAGAGATTTAAAACTTACTCGCCAAGCCACGTGATCATCGGCGTGCAATCATACCTATAGTTACTTATACCATGAGCAAAACCCATCGATTTGCTGAACGCACTAAAAAAAATCGACGGGAAATCGGACGTCATTTTTTCCAAAAGCAATTTGTGATTTGACAGCGATTTATGACAGTTTTTTTTTGTCAGGTTGAGGAGTGAAAATTTATAAATGAATCGCAGAAAAAATGTAATATTTTTGATGAAAATATTTAGGAGGGATCCTAACCAAACAAAATGCATTCAACGAAACTACAAATCGATGCGCATCGTGACGTCACCGATTCAAAATCGCTTATAAATCGATGGGCTCTGCTGCCATTTTCAAACTTTATTCAATTGTTCGGGACTATGACCATCGCATTTTTTGTCAGCGGTCACGGCTTTTGCTTCTATGACTGTGAACTACTTCTGAGAAAGGAATGATAACTTCTCTCAATACAGGGTGTTATGGAAATGACGTATTATATTTAAATGGGTGACTCCTGGGGTGTCCTAGAGAAGCGCTATATATTATTTTTTTTAAAACCCACCGGTCACTCCTCGGCACATTCATATATGGTCATATTACATTGCCAAGCTGTGTAATCAACAGATGTTCAGGCACAATGTTGCCAACTGTGTAAAAAATTTAAAACTTTGGATTCTTATAAAAATAATATTTAGTTTACCTAGTATCCAAATAGAAGTGAATCCACGTGCCAGTACACTAGCAAGTACTTCAGGGGACCGACATCTTCAGGTTTTTTTTTTCTATGGGAAACGCTTTATGCTCATCACATACCCTGATGATAATGTGGAACTGCATAATAAGCTTATACCCACTAAACCCCATTCGGCCTCTTATTTCCAATCTCTCGGAACATTATTTGCACTAAATCATTTAAAGAAACACACAGAAACCCACGAGTTTCAAATTAGTTTTTTTGAAGATATGCACTTATTAGATTACACAAAAGCAATAAATACTAACGCATAATTACACTTTACAATAACCTACTGTACACATAAAACAACAGCACTATAGGATACAAATTATTTCGCAATAGAAATTCAGAAATAATAAAAACGCTAACTTCTAATGGGCTAATCCAACTTATTAATCCTTCACTGAAGAAGAATGATTATTTCAATTATGTTGATAGACAGGACAACCTCTTCAAAATAAATAGTCTCGTCCAACTAGCGCGGTTGCCATTTCCGAGACTCTCATTATACAGAAAAGTATTACAGAAGGAAATTCTGCAATTTATGAATATAACCTTATAAAACATCGAAAGTGGCAACGCTGTATTTTTAAATATTAACCCCAGCCGCTGCCGTCGCGAAAAGAATAGGCAACCCGCTCGATTGTCCAAAATCAGCTGTTTAAAGAAGCCTGCCGGTTTCCTACTGTTTTTACCAAGTTTCAAGCAGACTTGTGTGTTAATACTTAAACCCGAGTTTAAATTATTAAGGTATCTGTTCTTTTCGCGACGGCAGTGCCCCAGTCCAGCAGTTCAATATCAATCGACGGAACCAACGTGTTATTTATTTTTAAAATTTTTAGATGTTAAATACATTATTTCCCAGACCACTCGGACAATAAGACACAGTAGCCCTTTAAAATACTAATTCAGATTGAATGGTACTTAGATGTGTTCATGAGACGCGATTTTGTGAGATTATTGTGCCGGTTTGTTTTTGTTCGGGTTACCTAGGTACTTGGTGTTTATTTATAAATTGAGTTGGTTTTAAATAAGTCCGAAAAGCTAAATAAAATTGCATTTTAGTGGGTAAGTGGCATTTATAAACTTTTAAGTTGTCCAGATCTGACGGGTGCGTTCGAATTGAACAAATGAGAACATACCTGACCTTTATAAACTCCGCGGCGGTTTGTTCCAGTCAGTTCAAGTTTATAAATCAGAGATTGTTTCCCAGTGAACTGAACTGGACGTAAAAGTTTATAATAATGTACCCTGAAAAAAAAAACAACTTGCAATCTGTCAAACGGTTATTGACTTTCTAAAGAGTTTACCCTGAAGATATGACAACACTGTTCAAGATTCAGTGACGTTTTTCGCCATATGTTCCTTTGTTTACCTTCCTGACAGGGGCACCACGTGGTCATTTTGGTTTGACATAAGGTCATGTACAGGGCATATTAAATTAAAGCGCCATTTTTGGATATTTTTCTTCAATTTGTTTTCATCTCTGGAATTGCCGATTTAAATATAATACGTCATTTCCATAACACCCTGTATAATCGTCCTCCTAAATCCAGAATAGACGTCCCCGACTACTCTGCGAAACGAATCTGATGTTCTCTCGTCTATTTCGTCTTGTTCTGCATGTCTGCCAAAATTGAAAAACAATAGAAAACGGTTTTAGGGGGATATTGCGGAAAACCTGTTCATCGGTTAAATTTCAACACCCCGTATCTCAGGATCAGCATTCAATTATGAAACGCCATGTGTGATAAAATTGTTTATTACTAATCAACAAAATTTATTATTTACTGAAAATTTAATGAAAACATTCAAGAAAGGTAATAACAAATGTAGGATATCAGGATGGAATAACCGAGCGTTAGACGGGGCAGTTCTCATTGTGGTTTCTATAAATTCGGCATATTGATCCACCCGCGTATATACTCCTGGATTGGTTGGTACTCCGCACTCTACACCCCACGACACCACTCCGGTTTGTATGGAACCACAAAGCAAGGGCCCGCCGGAGTCTCCAACGCAAGCGTCTTGTCCCTCCACGGATAACGTGCATATATTGGTTTTGTCGAAAACATCGTAAATGGAATACATTTTTTTACATTGTGGTGTTGATAAGATGGGTAAAAGGGCGCACTGCAGATCCGTCAAGTCCGGTAAGTCATGTCTGAGGTTCGTGTAACCCCACCCCATCACCAAAGCCTTACTGCAAATGTTTTCCATGTATGCTTCCTCAAAGGGTCGAGTTGGAAGAGAGATGTAACCGATATGGTCCGATTTTGGAAATGGTGCCGCCAGCTTTATCAAACCGATATCGTTCTCCAAGTTGATGTGTCTGAATTCGGGATGGATAAAAAAGTACATCGTTCTCTTTTGCTGGCGATAGCCGCTGGGATTGTTCAGTGCCGCCACTATAACAAATTCTCGCGGGTTTTTATGAACCAGACAATGTCCCGCCGTTAGAACCCATTGGGAGTTTATTAAACTTCCCCCGCACTTTCGATGAAAAAGTCCCTGGTGATCTTCTTTCATTAGCAATACCATGAAGATGAATTCCTCGGTCGAACATATAAAGCCACCTAAAACGCGGTTTTCGAATTGATTTTGATTGTTTGGTGGATGTTCGTTGGGTAAAAGGGAAGCGGGCGTCCACAATATCGAAAGAATATTGAGTAATTTTGTCAAATGCATTGACAGTGACCTGTTGGTTAGGTCTAACTGTCATTTGATGTTAATGGCAATTAAGGTAACATTTGGTTAAGTTTCGTCTTGTCCGTTTACCAGACGGTGTCTTAATCAATTCGTGGAATTATTATGTTCAGTTAGAGTTTCAGATGTCATTATGCTTAAAGAGAGATAGTTAGAGAGACGGTCCGTGAAGTGGAATATCAGTAATTTGGTTTTCGTTGAGTTTAGGCCCCCCCTCTACAACTTTTATATCTGATGAAATGCCGTAGAGCGTTGCTGAGAGGCGCTGTACCGCTTTAGATAGGAAATTCTCAATAAATTCAAAATTATATCGAGCCATGTCTGAAAATCAATTTACAGCATCTGCGTGACCCCAAAGTCACGGGATACACATTTTCTGACAAGTCAACCCTTGCATATACTTTTCCGAGCGTGTCAAAAAAATGGAAATTAAAAAAAAAAGAAAAAAAGCGAATTTGAGGTTGAAACTTTCTAGAATGGAACATTATATGTTAAAGATTATGTGAAAAAAATGTTGTCGTTCCAGGTCTTTCCATTTCATTATTGGAATTTTTTTAAAAAACTCCTCGGAGGAAATTCGGAAAACGATCGTGACATGTCAGAAAATTGTCACACTACATTCCTTGACACCCAAATATTGTGGAAAAAAGTATTTCAGAAGAATCGCACCTAGCTAGGCGGAATTCTGACAATATTACGCAGAGATACCGGAAGGTATGACAGAGAGAAAGCGGGACTGGAGTAATCGGGTACTGCAAAACTTTCTCTAAATCTATTTTTTGAGAGAGCGATGCAGTCAGCAATTGTCCAAAGAGATCTCGCTGCAGCCTTACTTCGTGCACCTTCGTATCGACTTTCATAGTCTTCCTTTTCACGATATCCTTGAAAGTATGCCGGCTGCACTTTCGCAATATTCTTTTTATCAGAAAATTGTTTACGAGTCATCTCCTTGTGAATACAAATCGATTAAGCCCACTTGGACCCATGTCACTTGAGACTTTATAATTTTTCCATTCATTTTTTTTGACACGCTCGGAAAAGTATATGCTAGGGTTGACTTGTCAGAAAATGTGTTTCTCGTGACTTTGGGGCCACGCAGATGCTGTAAATTAATTTTCAGACATGGCTCGATATAATTTTGAATTTATTGAGAATTTCCTATCTAAAGCGGTACAGCACCTCTCAGCAACGCTCTACGACATTTCATTAGTTGTAGAGGGGGATCTAAACTCCACGAAAAACCAAATTACTGATATTCCATTTCACGGACCCCCTATTGTCACCGGCTCTCTAACTAAGAAGAATGCAAGCGTCTTTACTTTCCGTCGATAATGTACAGACGTTTTCGTCGAATACAACAGATTGTCGTGGTCAACTCTTTTATTTGGAAACGAAATACAATTAATTCCATTGCATTAGAAGGAAATGGCAAAATTAAAATATTGATATGATATAGTTTGTGTTTCACGTGGTTCAAAAATTTTTCAAATTTCTAAACGAAAGTACTTTACTATATTGAATTTAATAAATAAGTTTATAACTATCGATTCTTTTCCCGGCTCGACTTATACTTAAAAAAAACATTGTCATCCGGATCAAAAGATGTTTATGATTGTCCTTAGGCGAGTTGACATGTCTATATTAACTCAGATGAGCGTCTGTTGTTATTTTAAAAGTTGTTAATCAAGAAGTCGCCCGCCTGTCTAAGCACAATTGTTTATTAGTACTTATAAGTGCATCTGTACCTAAAATAAAAGTATATTTAAAAATGCAGCGTTTTATTTTGATATAAGAGTTATTGGTAGTGGTTTTAGTTTGTTTTCTGACATTATTTTTATGAGTTGTCTATTTGACTGAATTTTCCCGAACACTGTTCAGTTCTGTTTCATTCTTGCTTCTTCCTGCCAACTGATGCTTTATATATGTATTTTTCCGCACAATTTATAAGTGTAATTCTGCCCAACATGTCATGATTTAGTTTGAGCATAGACATAGAATTAATATAAAAGGGAGATGGAGCGTTACATTCCTAAAACACCATTTGTTTACGATCGTACATACTTCCGCAGTTTCAGATAAGTCGGAAGAAGACGGCTTTGAAAAAAGGCAACGCTGCTATCCTTACCAGAATGCAGTGGCTTGTGGTTTTTTTAGAACCACAAAAATAAAGTTATTTTAATTAAAAATTTTATCTATGGATGCTGTCTTAAGGAAATCCAGGTTTTTGTCCCGCATCTCAAATCGGTGCGACAAAATTATTTACTGTTTATAAATGGGGATTGACATGTTACATGTTTATTATAACGCAATAAAATCAGTGGCGGTTCTTCCACAGGAGCACGTGCACCCTTAAAACAAAACGAATAAAAATTATTAATTTATATTCATTGAATATTATTTATCGTATAAAGTCCGACCCTCCCTAATATTTTATCATCTTGTCAAACCAAACTGTATAGATCCGGCAACCGTGCCTCGGTCGAGGTAAATGACGATTATGACGAGACTTGCTCGCACGTGCGATTAAGTAATGCAGTTTCTGTGTAGTAACAGGTGGCGGGTGGCAGCGGGGGATATCGGGGCTATGGCGATTTAACATGGAAAAGGCGCACAGTTCTTCACCGCGCTGTTGTCTGTTCGTGCATCTAGTTAGAAATTCGAGCGTGTATGTTTCAATATTATGTATTTATTAAGTTAAAATGACTAGTTGACGGTGGACTATTTAAGAAATAACTTTAGCTCTTTGAGTTTGGCGCAAAAAATTGAAGTGAACAATGCGGGAACACCTAAACCCGAAATTAATTTAATGCAGACCACAAGGGGTAAATCTAGGGACTTTATTAGAAAGTTTAAAAATGAAATATATGAAAAAAAATTTATAGAGGTATTCCAAACTTAATGAGGCTGTTATTGATCAATTTTCTACAATTAAGAACCGAAGAACGGACTTTACGTTTCTATTGTGTAGGGTCGATAAATGTTGTGTATTTCGATAAATGATACTCGATATGATTTTAAACCATTTTATTTAAGGATTTAAACTAAAAAACACTGAAAATATGAAGAATGCCAACTTGCCAGTCTCGTGGCTCGATTCGTTCTCGTCATAAAACAGTTAACTATTGTTCTCGTCTTGGTTGCGCCTAATGACGTAGCCGTAGATGGCGTAGTGGTATTAGACATCATTCGGTTTTCTTGATAACTCGTAGATGGCGGTAGTAGTATTGGACATCATTCGGTTTTCTTGATAGCTCATAGATGGCTTTAGTAGTATTAGTAGTGGACTGTATAAATATTGTTACGAGGGTTGCATGCGACGACGTTAAGATCCGACAGCTATACCCACTAAGAAAACCTTTCTTATTTTCCAAAAGTTGTATTTCCTTGTGTAAAATTAAAAAATAAATAAAAATATGTTTTACCTAACGCATTTTCTTATTTCTTATTTTCTTTCTACATTTAAAACGCCTAGAAAGTAATTGTTTGGTCGTTACACAAAAATAAAATTTTAAAAATAATTTCACAATACAACCCCCTCTATCATAGGTCACGAGCCGCCACCGAATAACATAATTTAAAATGTACATTTACTTAAAATATAGAATGAGCTACACCACTGTTTAAGCTAAAAAACATAACCTCAATAATGTCACCGGCGAAATATTAATCCGGGGTTAGAACAGTCGACTTTCTTACACACCACGCATTGACGAACCGTTACATATAGATCATTGGCAATCATCAGAAATTCGTTAGCATCGATTTCTGTTCAAAACGATGCGAGATCGGGACAAAATGTAAACAGTTCCGTCTCCCGTTTGTATTATACGTCTATGGTTTGGAGGCCTAAGATACCCCTTAAATTAACCATAATTTTTTGTCGTTTTAATGTGTTTTAAAATCGAATACGGGATCACTTATTGCACCTGGTTAAAATAATACACAATCGTTACTATTTATAATTTTAAATTATATGGCATTAGAAATTAAATATTATTATTTTTCGGTCGGAAATATTGAAAAATAATTTGATTTTTTTTTTGTACAATTAAAATTTTCTTTGCATGCAGTGTCCCAATAATGCCATATACCTGTAGTTGCATATAGGGTGTCCCAATAATGCGATAAAGGAAGCCAACTTCGATCTGATTGGGGATACAGACTATTCTTATACAGGGTGTCACTGGATTTGTTCGGATTTACCGATACCACAAATAGACCCAACTGTTAATTTCTGGACAAAAGTCATTCTTTATAAAAAAAAATTTCTAGTAAAAAAATTAAGATCTGTTATTGGAAAGTTTAGTTTTTTGTATAAGGAACACCCTGTATACAGGGTCCTGCTGTTAGGACCCTGAAACTATCGCAATATTTTAGAAATATGCCCAGTAGAAAAATTCTATACGTTTCGCGTATGTTCAACCATACGGGCGCCATCTTCCTTCGTCGCACTCTGGGAATACCCTAATTTTCTGTATCAACAAACTGACATTGTGTATTATTTCATCTCAGGTACCATCCAACTAATCCTCGGTCGTCGTGGGAATCCCAGGCTCATAGTCGACGGATACGTGTTCTACAAGAAATCCGTGTACAAGGGGAAGGCGTTCTGGTATTGTAAGAACTCGAGGACGCCCGAAAAATGTCAAGCCGTATGCTGGACGATGAACGGCAACATTGTTAAATGGCCTTACGTTCATAACCATCCCATCTTTCCGGATCCGTTCAATCCGGAAGAGGATTCCGAGGTTCCTATTGAAAATCTTCAGGAGGTTTTGTGGCAGACTTCTTTGAGTTAAAAATATTAACAGTGTGTAGCGGAAAAGTGTGCTTTTAAGGAGTAGTTTTTACAGCTATTCAACTTATGTGGGGGTGTCTAAAAACTTGGGTAAAATCACGTGTTAGAGAATATCTGAACTGGTAAGCATGTTGCCAGCATGAGTTTGTTTCCAAGCACAATGATGTTTATTTAGGTTAGATTTTCGGAAGGAAAAAACTTTTTAATAAGGAAATCTAGATATCTATCTAGGTTATGATATTATAGTGTGACATAATTATTGAAAAATTGACACTGTTTGGTGGACGGTGGACTTTAGTCAGCCAAAAATGTATGTGTACATGTGTTAATTGTGACATAGGGTTTACTTTTATGCGCTTTTATTTTTTAGGTATAAATTTTGTGATTTAGTTGTTACATGTTGTACGGTATTTATTTTATTGACCTTTTTGTATCCAAATATATTTTCTTAAAGCCCGCGCACTTGCCACTATACAGGGTGTTATGGAAATGACGTATTATATTTAAACCGGCAATTCCTGAGATGAAAACAAATTGAAGAAAAATATGCCCTGTACATGACCTGATGTCAAACCAAAAATTACCACGTGGTGCCCCTGTTCGGAAGGTAAACACAGCAACATATGCCAGTGAATCTTGAACAGTGTTGTCATATCTTCAGGGTAAACTCGTTAGAAAGTCAATAACCGTTTGACATAATTCAAGTTGTTTATTTTTCAGGGTACATTATTATAAACTTTTACGTTCAGTTCGCTGGGAAACAATCTCTGATTTATAAACGTGAACTGACTCGAACGAACCGCCGCGGAGTTTATAAATGGTCAGGTAGGTTCTCATTTGCTCAATTCGAACGACACCTGTCAGATCTGGACAACTTAAAAGTTTATAAATGTCACTTACCCTTTAGAAAAAAAAATGCAATTTTGTTTACCTTTTCGGACTTATTTAAAACCAACTTAATTTATAAAAAACATCAAGTACTCACATCACAAAATCACATTAGTTTTCGCGTCACAACACATCTAAGTACCGTTCATTCTGAATTAGTATTTTAAAGTGCTACTGTGTAGACAAAAATACACCCTTATTGTCTGGGAAATAATGTATTTAACATCTAAAAATTTTAAAAATAAATAACACGTTGGTTCTCTCGATCGATATCGGCCGGCTTCTTTAAACAGCTGATTGTGGACAATGGGGCAAATATTTAAAAATACAGCGTTGCCGAATTTCCTTCTATAATATTACTTTCCTGTATAATTATAGTCTCGGAAATGGCAACCGCGCTGGCTCTATTTTAGTACCGGAGAGTTCTCGGAAAGAAAGTTCGACGACTGGTCCGAAGATGGGACTAGACCATTATTTCAAAGGGTAGTTCCTGTCAATTGTTAACATCATTGTTTCATTTTATCTTTAGTAAAGGGTTAATGGCCCATAGAAATTAGCGTTTTTATTATTTCTATTGCGAAATGATTAAGTGCTCTTGTTCTATGTGTTTTATTGTAAAGTGTGATTATGCGTTAGTGTTGGGGTTTAGTGATAAGCTTATTATGCACTCCCACACTATCATCAGGACACGTGATGAGCATAAAGTTTATCCCATAGAAAAAGAACTGAAAGTGTCTGTGCCCTGGATTCCTTAATCGCCTCCTGTATTTACTTTCTAAGTAAGCTAAATATTTATTTTTATAAGAAACTAAAGTTTTGCACTTTTAAACAGTTTGGCAACATTGTTCCTGAACATCTGTTTATTACCCAGCTGGGCAATGTAATATGTTCATATATGAATGTGCCGAGGAGTTGTGTGTGGGTTTAGGGGTGAATTACCCCACTTTTTAAACGTTCGATTTAAAAAAAATATATGTAGCGCTTCTCTAGGACATCCCAGGAGTCACCCATTTAAATATAATACGTCATTTCCATAACACCCGGTATATTGCGCAACTTTGTGTGGTAGCGCGGGCTCTCCTATAATTTAATAGGTGAGAGATTGTGAGACGTAACTAAATAACAATATTTAACATTACTTACAGAAAAGGAAATAAATTTATAGTAGTTCTTATATCTGATTTTGATGATTATAATAGCCAAAGTACTGTCGTTTAGAACCTTCAAAAGTTTGTTAACCCCACGACGAAACACAAAATTGTCATTATTTTAATTTTGTCGTTTCCGTCTAAGACACTGGAATGGTATTTCGTTTTCAAAGAAAAACTTTGTTTTATCATTAACGGATAAAATAAAAAGACATTAAAAATAATAACTATATCCGCCTAGTTAGTTCTTTTCATGTCTTCGGTATCTTCAGTTTTGACTTTGATAAATGTATGGTTTTGAAAAATTGATATTTTTTCTGTCGTTGTCAACATGTGATTTAGAAATAAAAATTTTCTTTTCCAAGTGGTTTTTCTTTACCCTCGCTTGCTCAATTAAGAGCGTGTTGTAGTACAGTCTTAGTTTTCTTTTGTGTTCGGTTTGTTTAGGTAAACAAGGTAAAAGCCTGACTTATTGAACAAAGTTTATGCTCTAAGGGCAAACTGTATTCTTTGACCATAAATTTTATGTCATAGCGACGATCTGGCCCTATTGCATAAATTTATACGAAAATTTGGTAATTTCTTTTAAAAGTACGCAAGAAACTCTGGCCCCTAAAGCCGCGCGTTTCCGCCGAAATAACCTTTAAGGAAGGAAACGTATTTCGTTGGGTCACTTCCAGTTTATTTATTGGGCATTAGCGACGACATCGGTGTTAAAATTATTATGTTGGAACAATTCTGCGACAGGACGGCTCTCGTCTTAACTCGTACTGAAAATTATTTTCTTTTTCAAGGACCCGGTCTACAAATAATAAAAAGCGGCAGAGGTCAACTGGTCCTGATTCACAACGGCCACATGTATACGTTCTGCGATCAAAGAGAGAACAAAGGGCTGTGGATATGTGTCAAAAAGAAAACGCTCAATTGTAGAGGCTGCCTTACCACGATGCACGGGCAGCTGGTTAGTTCAATAGGTAAGTAAATGATGGTGACAAAAATGCTTCCCTGTGGAACCGTCACCGGCACATACAGGGTGTTCATTTGAAAACTTCCCACCACGGATTTATCGAAAACCACTGATTAAAAGAAAAAACGCCGAGACACGCCAAAAGATTTGCCAAAGAGGACAACTTCTTAACCAAAAACTACTTCACCCCCTTTTATCCTCTGGCCCCCGGGGTCATCCCCTTAAAAATTTTAAATTACAAGGGGTAGCAAGTAATAGCTTGTTTGAAAGGTCTTTCAAAGTGCTTTATTTTGACGTTTGATTTTTTTAAATCGGTCGATTCGTTTTCGAGAAAATTAGAAAACTTTTTACCGCCTTCTTTTAATCAACACATATAACATGGGCGAACTGTTTTTATTCTTATACCTGTTTATTTTTTATAGTTGCTAAGGGAAAGAAACAATTTAATTTGCTGTCGGTTACCTTTGTGACAATCTTGGGATAGTCAAAATTAATTTATTGATTCAGATTTTACTTCCAAAATGGTTTACACACTAGCGGAAAGAGTGGAAATGATTCTAATTTATGGTGCCCAAAATCAATGTGCTCGGCAAACTGCCGTTACATTTAACGCCAGACATCCGGAAAATATAACTTCGCATAGGTATGTTTTGGACCTTGTTACGAAATGTACTCTAACTGGATCTGTTGCAAATAAAAAACGTAATCATCGTAGAGTTTTGGATGAAGCCGCTCAAGTTGAAGTTTTGGGTCATTTTGCTATAAATCCTAATACTTCATTCGCAAAATTGTTGATGCGACTGGTATTTCATTAGGCTCTGTACACACAGTTATTAAATTACATAAATTTCATCCATTCAAAATGAAAATATTGCAAGAGTTAACCGAAGATGATTTCGATAGGCGAGTTGAGTTTTCTGAACAAATGACTGCAGCGATTAATGATAATACCATTCATGTAAAGAATATCTGCTTCAGTGATGAATGCACATTTTATCTAAATGGATTTGTTAATAAGCATAACTGCAGGTATTGGAGCAATGAAAATCCTCATGCTTTTGTAGAAGGGCATACTCAGTACCCCCCAAAAAATTAATGTATGGGCAGGCATTTTAGGAAACAAAGTGATTGGGCCATTGTTTATTAATTGGAATTTAAATGGAGGCATTTATTTAGATATGTTGGAAAATACCATCAATCCGCTTATCACTGAAACCATTGAAAACCAAATCGAAGACGATGGAAACCCTATACTTGATGAGGCTGAAATATATTTCCAGCAAGACGGCGCTCCTCCTCACTATGTTCTTCCGGTTCGGCAATGGCTAGACGACGAGTTTCCAGATAAATGGATAGGGCGAAGAGGGCCTATAGAATGGCCTGCTAGATCTCCTGACTTGGCGCCATTAGACTAGAAACTATTGTGTTCACTCTCCAACCCAACAGTTTGGATAAACTTCGCCAACGCATCACCGAAAGCTGCCACAACATGTTTTTGGAAATGTCCGTCAGGAATTTAAAAATCGCCTATATCATTGTTGGGCCAATAACGGGCAACATTTTGAACACTTATTGAAATAAAAAGTGATATTTTCGTGTGCTTTTTTTTCTATCTGAACAAATTAAGATAAATAAAGATTTTTCTAATTTTCTCGAAAACGAATCGACCGATTTTAAAAAATCAAACGTCAAAATAAAGCACTTTGAAAGACCTTTCAAACAAGCTATTACTTGCTACCCCTTGTCATTTAAAATTTTTAAGGGGATGACCCCGGGGGCCAGAGGGTAAAAGGGGGTGAAGTAGTTTTTGGTTAAGAAGTTGTCCCCTTTGGCAAATCTTTTGACGTGTCTCGGCGTTTTTTCTTTTAATCAGTGGTTTTCGATAAATCCGTGGTGGGAAGTTTTCAAATGAACACCCTGTATAAGGTTTTACGGTTTTTTGGAGATGTTATTCTATTTTTAGGTCACAATCATATTCAAATACACGACGTAATACAAAGGTTGCAATTTTCAAGGCTTCATGCGTCAGCCGAAATAAGGTAAATATAGTAATAACGAAGAAGAGAAGACTATATTACGCAATTCGATTGTGTAAATGGTAGATTTTCCCTTTATATATTGTAATATTAGGAAGGCCAGTGTGTGTTAATACGTAGATGACTGTTTTTTTTTCAAAAGCAATTTATTATTTTTGTAGGGTTTTTATTTATTTAAATGATTAACACTGTCTTTCCCAATAATACGTGACGTTGACATTGTTATACCAAAATACTTACCAAAAATTTGCCATAAAAATAATTCTATTTATTTACGAATATTAGATAGTATTTAAGTTTTTTTATTGCTCCAGAATTGTAGGTTATTTTTGTTGTTACAGCAACGGTATTTTCGCGTTTACTCTGTATTATTTTAGGGCTTTAACCGAGGCACAAATTTATCCAATATTGATAGCCTCGTGCGGACCGATCTGTACCGATATGAATATTTATTTATATTTTACGTTTTTTTTGGTATTAAATTAATTTATTGGCTGCGGGGCAGAGTGACATTTCATAGAGTTAGCTTTCTGTTATTTATTATAGAATATAAATTTTATTTGCAGACGTTTAGTTGTACTTATTAGTGGAATTGTATTATTCGTTTTAGTTTCGGCCATTTTGTACGTTTAGAACTTACACTCCTCGACGATAAATTCCAGACAAAGATAATGCTAGTCAGGCTTATAGTCCCTGTAACGTTTTAAATTGTTTTCCGAACGTGGTGAATTTTTTAGCAACACTTGTCTCTCGGAATGTTATTATCATTATACAGGCGGAACCAAAAATTACTTTTCTGCCCTTAATTTCTTAACGCTCTGTGGAAAATTGAGCGGTACACTGAGCGAAATTTCGAGTTGATATAACTCAAATATGAGTTGTCCTAGACCGAAGCGTGTTGCTAATAGGGGACAGCCCAGACCTCTGAATTACGGCAACCAAATCGAAGAAATTGCATCAACTCACTATTCATAAGTTATGATGGGTTATTTTATGCGTTGGAATAGCTCATGCCCCACCGTCTTAAATTATTGATAGGCTACCGTAGCTACCAGTATGTGAATTGTGATGTGTTACTAGTCGGGCTAGATTAATTCATGATTCGAGCTATCAAAGCTTGACATTTAAGTTGGTCTAGCTTACGATGGTGGCTGGAATAACTCACTCTTTGGACTACCAGTACCTAAATTGTGGACTATCGGAACTCAAAATATTTCTTTGATTTAACGCCTGCATAGTGTGGACTTCAATTGCCTTTTGTTTTTCCAAGATATGACATTTTTGTTGTATATTTAAAAAAAAATAATCAAATGAATTATAGACAGGAGAGCATACTACGGCTAAAAAACCATGCGGACGAAGTGATGACGATTGCTTATAAATAATAAGGCTCCATTCCAATAATAACAATTTGTATGCATCTCCCTCCTGTCCCTCCGTTTTACGCCAACTGACCAATATTATGCAAAACACAAATTTTCACTCACAGAGAACAAAGATGAAAAATCCCGTCAACGGCCAACAGGTGTCTATACGCGCGATCGAAGGAGAATTGACGAATAACAATGGAATGAACCGCGCCAAAACTGCACGAGCACGAATTCGGAACTTTCCGTGACCTTACGATCTTGCGATTTACCCTCGATATGGGGTTTTGGAGCACGTTTCCTGAATTATTCCAACTCAAAATAATTTACACATGGTAATCAGTTAAATTAATGCACGTCCGGGTTAAAACGACACTTTATAATCAATTAGTAAGTTTTCCCAACCCAGAAACTGAGTTCAGGTAACACATAAAATAGCTACAAGATGAGGAGTTGTGGTGATCCCAAATATGTTTAAAATGTTGATAAAAAATCTCTTTCTGGATTGAGGCGAACCAAAAGAACCTGAATTACTGTAGCGTTTCTAAATAATTTGTGATAATTCGTAGGCTCAGTTAGAACAACATAGAGAGGTGGGTTGAGGTAGCTCCAATTTTGCAACCCACGACATTGGTAAATGCATTTTTGTCAGTGTAGAATTTAGCTTCATTATGTTTTGTTTTGAAGCGTGACTTTTTCACAACACAATGTTCTTTGGTTCACGTCATTAACTGCTTTTTAAAGAAAGTGTTGCAGTTTTTCAATTTTATTCACAATTCGGAACATTACGATATTTTATCGAGTCGCATAAGCAAATACCCAAAAATTAATAGCCCGTATACGCTCTATTAATTATAATTATTGCGAAGAATATTGAAAAACTGCAATACTTTCTTTGAATATTTGTATCATCTTTTAAAAAGCAGATAATGACGTGAACCAAAAAACATTGTGTTAAGAAAAGGTCACTCTTCGAAACGAAACATAATTCAGCTAAATTCTACCGCTCAATTTTTCCACAGGGCGTTTAGAAATCAAGGGTAGAAAAGTAACTTTCAGTAACAATCAGAGGCACAAGTCTACACGTTGCTAAAAAAATCACCAAGATCGGAAAAGGATTTAAAAAGTTACACGGGCTGTAAACCTGATAAATTTATTGTCGCGGAGTGTGCATAAATTACCGTATTGTCTCGAACTAGTATTCTTCTTCTTTGTCTCTAAAGTAATAAAAACCCAGCAGTGAAATACTCTGATTAAGAGCGAGATAGGTGAATTAAAAAGGCACAATGTCACTTAAATTATTCTTAAATTTACACATAATTGAGCAACTTCCCAAGTAGCATTTTTAGACACATTGTGGTCAATGTATCGTAACTATCGTTTCTGTTTCGGATCAAAATTGGAAACTGTTGGCAACAAAAATGGAAATATTTTCGAAACGTATACATTTTAAATGGCACATTTACACGTGTTTCCAAGTGGTTGGTACTAGCTGTGACTTTCGCTGTTTCGATGCAGAATCGAAACTTTTATCGAAAATGTTACTTATTTGTATTTAAAAATGACAGTTAAAGGGGCGGGGCTATGTTAAACCATGCGCAAAACAATTAGGATACCTTCACTGTTGTAAAATAAAAGAAAAACAATAAAACAATAATTTCGCCATGATGATCGCCGTTATAAGTATATTTCCTATAAGTTATTTTATTTTATATACCTAGTTATTGCGCATTAGAACCAAAAGATCATTGCCGCAGTAAATTTTATCGTGCAGTTTAGTAACTTGGCTTTATATTTTTAACGTGCCCTCGATTTATTTTCATTTACAGAAAAAAATATACTTTGTCAAAAAAATAAAAATAAAAATATTATCAATATTTTATTTATTTCTTTTATAAATCGACTTAGCTAGGAAAATGGAACTTATGTAACAAGTTTTGGCTTTGCAAGAAATGCAGGAATTTCATTAAAACTCATTTTAACAAAATAAAAATTAATTTCCTAAAATGGCCGCTAGAAAGCAAGAAATTATATCTAAAATGGACTCGACACACAATTTCTACTCTTTGGCTTCTATAATGTTTCCATGATGCACAGAAGAATAAAAGGTTTGTAAGGTGAATGCCACAGAAAAAAAGGTTTGCTTGCATGTACACAAAAGAAAGGTTGGGTATGGACAGCCGCGGTGTAACGTCACGAGAGGCGTGGTTGCCAAAAACCTTTCCAAACTAAAATTATAAGGGACAAATAAGCAATTTACTGGTATTATTTGTATATTAGATGTTATTATTGATTCATTTTCAGAAACAGATTGACGTAAGTGTTTTTTATGGATTTTTAATCAACATCTTGTTTGAGGTTATGTTATTATTGTTTGCATAGGGAGAATTAAATTGTTATTTTTCTGTTAAAAACAGCTTATTGCACTGTATTTATCAGCATAGAGTATACCCACCCTATAGCTATACTTTATGTTGATAAATCCAGTACAGTAAGCTTTTTATTACAGAAAAATAACAATTTAAATCTCGCTAAACAATAACATAACCTCAAACTTGTTCAGATGGTGATTAAAAATGTACCTAAAACACTTACTTCAATCTGTGGTTGAAAATGGATCAATAATAACACCTAAAATATAAATAATATCAAGAAGTTGCTAATTTATCGCTAATAAACGTACACCGATGCTATAAAAAAATCTCTTACGGGAAATTCAATACAATCTTGTGTCTTACCAAAACTTTATAATTTTAACCAAAAATTTTTCGAAAAATATTTATCTTCGCGTGTCGTTAGTATATCGACACCACGATTTGTAAAATATTTCGAAACAAGCACGTCTTTAAGTGTTTCTAGTAACTGGATTCGAAAATATGTCGCAAAAGTTTCGTAACACATGCGTCTCGATACAAGTTTCTAATTCGAATTGAAAAGATGTCGAAACGTTTCTCAGCAAAGAATGTGTGTCCAATTTGTGTCTAAAAATGCTACTTGGGTTATACAATGGGCGCGTTCGGGGAAGCGCGGTACTTTATTCTTGTGATTAGAAAGGACACTCGCAGAGTCACAGTTCAGGTTTAACTTGTTTCGGAGATAAAAACAATCAAATGATAACCTGAATTTTGTTTCTTCAGATTTGTTAGAAAAAATCCCCGAATGCGCCCCAATGTTTAAAAGATTTCCGGTGTGAATTTTCAAAGCCCAGCTTTGCAATCGAAGCGAGCACTATCGGAACAACGTTTAGGTAATAATAAATCCTCGCTAAGCTATATCTAGGATTACGCACATTTTTTATAGAGAATTTTGACTGTTTTTTGAATAAATAAACCTTGATTTATTATTATTATGCTTTAGTCTTTATTAACTTCCAAACATTTACTATAAAATAATGGTAATATATTTATGCTTAAACACGTATTATACAAAAATTAAATATATATATACTCGCTAGAAAAATATGTAATATTATATGGAATTGGTGTTTAAGAGAGCACAGGCTATATTACATCGAATAATACTGTGTTTTGACGTTCCTTTGATTATTTGACGTGCGTATTGAAAGTATAGGCGCCTTTTTATGTTAAAACCTATTTCCGTTATCTATTTGTCGCTTGCATTTAGTTCAGGCCGTATTAGACTAGGCAATTTTTTCTCTTGCGCCGGCAATTATAATGGCACGTATTCATGCGCAGTAAACCGTTTTCGATCAGCTGGAGCATTGTCAACAGTCAGAACAGCAGTGGGTACTGTCGAAATCCCTAAAATATCCCCAGAATTAGAGATGTGCAAACCTGTTCGTTTTGATTACCAGTTAAAGCAGCTACTGCTATTTACAAATAGGAGGTGCAAAAAGTTGCTGAATTAGCAGTCCATAAGTTTAATAAAGAATGTAAACTGCTAATTTAAGTACCAGTGGGTTTAAATGGCCATTACCTGTTCATACCTGGTTCGGCCAAATAATAAACAGTTAAAAATAACAGAATAATCCATGTCTACAGAATTGCGCCGGCAAGGGCAATTAAAATGGCGCCTGCCCCATTTCTGGTAATGAGAGACAGCTGATCGGGAACGGTGTACTGCGCATGAATCCCTGTCATTTTAATTGTCAGAAGAGTAGAATTTATGACTGTAGTACGGAGAACGGTATACTGCGCCTGAATCCTTGAATTATAATTGCCATTGCTGGCGCCATAAAAATTCCCGAGTGTAATACGGCCTTTACAGTACGCAATTCTGATCTTGCGCCTGCAACGGCAATTATAATTGCACGTAGACGTGCGCAGTAAACAGTTCTCGATCGGCTGGCGCATTGCCAACAGTCAGAACAGCAGTTGGTCGCGTCGAAGTCCCTAATATACCCCCAGAATTAGATATGGGCAGACCTGTTCGTTTTTGATTACCAGTTAAAGCAGCTACTGCCACTTACAAATAGCAGTTCAAGAAAGTTGCGACGAATTAGCAGTACATATGCTTAATAAAGAATGTGAACTGCTAATTCAAGTACCAGTTAGTTTAAATCGCCATTAGCTGTTCATAGCTACTTCGACCCCATAATAAACAGTTAAAAATAACAGAATAATCCATCTCTACCCAGACCTGCAGCGGCAATGGCAATTAAAATGGCGCTTGCCCAATTTCTGGCAATGAGAGACAGCTGATCGGGAACGGTGTACTGCGCATGATTCCGTGCAATTTTAATTGCCGCAAAAAGCAAAAATTGCCGACTCTAATATGGCTTTAATGCGAGCTTAAGAATCAATATCTTCAGCTTCGTTATCTAACCTTTGCCTAGCTGAGGCCATTGTTAGGTTTCTATTGGAGATGCAATTGGAAAACTAGGCGATACTCAGTTACCCCAAACGGAGAACGTCATCCCCAAGGGTAGCTTTTTTGATTAAGTGCAATGGCTGAATAGAATAGGTTCGTATACAGGGACTTTTACGTGCTTTAAGTAAAGTAAAAGTCAAGGGACTGATTTTGTATTTATAAACTGCAGTTTGGGCTTCAAAGCGAATTAATAGCGTCAATTCATTTACCTACAAACCCCCCCCCCCCCCCCCCCCCCGAATCTAAAACTAAACTAGTACCTGCTTGTACCTCATTTTTTAAAAATTATTTGTCTCCTTAACAGCTTCATTTCTCATTGGATATTAAGTCACATTTATAGCGTCCTAGCGACAACCGATTCACGACCATCAAATACCGATACATCCTACTAGGAGGTATCCTATTTTTTTTCTAATTTTATGTTTTTTATCACCTAAACTGCAGCGTAGATGTTGCGATGTGCACGGGCCAATAATGTTTTCCCGGATAGAATTCGACATTCGACAGTATTATTCAAGATGTATTTCAAAGTCTGGAAAATACCCGTAATACATTTTTACGATTTCAACCTAATATTATCACTCTGAGTTGCGTGCTAAGCTGAATAATTCCAGCTGCAGAACAACCGAAACTTTATTGCTTATGTTACTGATATAACATGTATTATATTATCTAGTCCAGAATAAACTGTTACCATATTAGAAACCTTTGTCCTAATGTTGTCGGTTTTGGGGAGTTTTTATACAGGGCGACCGGACGACGATATTTCGTCACCGTACAGGGGGAGATGAAAATAATAAAGTTCACCTGAAGATTTACATGTTCGATTGTAATTTTTAAGCCACCCCGTATATTTTAATAAAATCTTGTAACATGTACACTCGTACTCAAATCGTGCTTTGAAAATAGCGAGGAACGAACTCGGAAGGTCAACATTTTTTTAAGTGTCCATTTTCGAAAACTATACAGGGTACACCAAGTAAAGTGGCCTATTAGAAGTATCTCGCGAACTAAATGAGATTTTATGTTGAAAATTTGGCTGTAGCTATAAGAGATGTTTTTCTACGTTTATAGCATATTTTGGATGGTGCGGTGTTGCCGGATCATACCGAAAGTGGTAGCAACTTCGGAATTTTAAATGAATTACCCTATATATTATATTTTTTTTGGAATCTAGGTACAAATCTAGAACAGTTTTCTGTATAATATCATATATCTATCTTTAAGAGTTTTTGAATTATAAATAATTTTGTGATTTTTTAACGCCGTATCGGGACCTGAAAAGAAATTCATATCTTTTTAGCGGTTACAGCTAGAAAGCTGAAATTTTGACAATAGTTTCACAAGAGCATCGAAATTTGATAATTTTGGACAGTATTTAATTAGTCTTATGCAGGGCGTCTCCATAGCAATGTTTCTGAGGGAGATGAATTATGGCAAAAATCTTTTTTTTTTTAAATGGGACACCCAGTATTTGATATGTTTTGCTAATGGAGCATCGAATTTTCTATCTAATGATATTAAGTGTTCCTATACCTATCTTCAATATTTTCGGACTTATAGCGAAATTTAAAAATTATCTGATTAAAATATATTTTTTGGTAGTTGGCTGTGGATGGATTCATAGAAATAAAATAATAAAAAATCTATGATGAATCCATTCCACAGCCAACCACCAAAAAATATATTTTTATCAGATAATTTTTAAATTTCCCTATAAGTCCGAAAATATTGAAGATAGGTATAGGAACACTTAATATCATTACATCGAAAATTCAATCCTCCATTAACAAAACATATCAAATACAGGGTGTCCCATTTAAAAAAAAGGAGATTTTTGCAATAATTCATCGCCTTCAGAAATATTGTAATGGAGACGCCCTGTATAAAACCAATTAAATACTGTTCGAAATAATAAAATTTCGATGCTCTCGTGAAACTATTGTCAAAATTTCAGCTTTCTAGCTGTAACTGCTAAAAAAATATAATTTTCTTTTCAGGTCCCGATACGGCGTTAAAAAATCACAAGATTATTTCTAATTCAAAAACTCTTAAAGATAGCTATATGATATTATACAGAAAACAGTTCTAGATTTGTACCTAGATTCCAAAAAAAATATAATATATAGGGTAATTCATTTAAAATTCCGAAGTTGCTACCACTTTCGGTATGATCCGGCAACACCGCACCATCCAAAATATTTTATAAACGTAGAAAACCATCTCTTATAGCCGCAGCCAGATTTTCAAAATAAAATCTCATTTAGTTCTCGAGATACTTCTAATAGGCCACTTTACTCGGAGTACCCGGTATATCGTTGTTAGGAGGAATATTAGGAACATGATGTACGTATTATTTTGACCACTGTACGCTGGCGAGATATTGCCCTATACTCACCGAACACCTTGTATATTTTTCCGGCCAAATACTAGTTAAATACAGATAGAAACTATTTATATTTGACCGGGCCAGAGAGAGAAAGCAGGTCTCCATTATGTGAAACCTAATAGAGTAAATTTAAGGTAAAACTAGCAATTTCTGGCCAACCGATTTCGGACAAAGGTTTATAAAAAAAAACTAGGCTAAGATTGCCGTGGTATTCCCCAGACTTAACCGGTACGATATGGAACATCGACTTACATTAAACATTGGAACCTTTAGATTGGCTGTCCGTCCAGGCTTTGGCTATTGTTCTTTTCATTTCGTCGTCCCCTGTCTCATACCTGCGGAAAAACAACGGAACGTCAACGGGCGACCAATCAGGAACGGCCATTACTTGAGATTGCCATTAAACTTACTCCGGACATGTTTTGAAATTTATGCAGGTGTGAGAAGAGAATGCCTTTGAGTTTTTTCGAAATGTACAAACAAGAACAGATACTATGTACTCCAGTGATGGCCATGAAGCAAGTACAACACATATAAGGTAAAAATATAATAACATATATTGTGTGTACAGAGAAACATGGAATATATTGGGGATATGAGGGTTTGGAACTGGAAACCTTGCGTTTCAGTCACACAACATGATAGTATGGCTGTAGACGACGTGGACAATTTGGAAAAACCATAGCGGAGTCGTTCTGGCGAAATAAACGGCTCGAAAATCCCTTCCCCAATCGATACAGTAGGATCCTCTCGACCTTCTGACATGATTTGTAGGGGGCGCCTGGCACGCCCCCTAAATCTAACCGACAACGGATTTTCCTAAATAACTCGGCCGGTTCTGATGCTACAAAAAAAAATTGTAGGGCAGAGCTTGACAGAGTGCGTAAGCTTGAACAAACCCGATCCCGATGTCGCAATGAGTTCGCGAATTATCGCGATTTTTAACTGCAAAAACAATAAAATTTAATTAATTATATCTCGAGAATTTTTAGCGAATCGACGGGCGACACCGAGTACCTACTTTGATGGGCCGAAAAAGTCAAGAGACCGTTTTCATGTAGAATTGACCGGGCTAATCAGAAAAAATATCCACATGGAAAAATGTCAGTGGCGTACCGTATTTTTTGTAAAAAATATCAGAGGACATGTTTGCAGGGACGCCACTGGTGGAACAATTGAATAACTTTTCTAACTAAAATGTGTGTGGTTCTATATCCTATTAACACATACCAAAATTGAACATAATATCTAAAGTATTTTCGGAGATATTAAATAGTGGCCATTTCTTGTATGCCCCGACAAGCGCGCATTTGCGAAAATAAAAATTTTTCGCCAATCCCCCCTCGTAGCTGACGAAAAAGTGAACAAATTGATTCCGGCCTGATCCCAGTAGCTCGATTAATAAACTACCTATTAGCATTTATGTAATATTTTTCCCCCCCATAACTCTCCTCATTGCCCCCCCACCACCACACCCAGCATAGATCAATTTTTTTTACTCGTCGGCACTATATGGGCGAGAATCGCCATCCAAAGGCGGAAATGGATCGAACTAAAAATTTCCTCCCCCTGTCTGATCCCATTGGAAGCCGTAAAAATTATTTGGATGGTATATTCAAAACGAAAATTTTTTCGCCATCCAAGGTCGAAAGGAAAAAACAAGGGTCCGAAAAAATGCCCGTCAAAATTCAGGGATACCTCCTACGGCATATTGCTCGGCGGATTCGGATAGCCAGGAAAATTTCGTATAAAATAACATATATTTCACCGGGAAATGGGACAAATTTAAATATGTTAAACTACTTCGAACCGAACATAACAAAAATGACGAAAAATCAGAAAACTGGATATTTTGGAACAAACCCTTCGAAAATTTTCGAAAAATTTCATCTCACGAAATATCTTCAAAATATAAATTCGCGAACTCATCGAGATATCAGGATCAGGTTTGTTCGAGCTTACGCGCTCTGTCAAGCTCTTCAATTTTGCCCTTCACATTTTTTTTGCAGCATCAGAACCGGCCGAGTTATATAGGAAAATCCGTTGTCGGTTACATTTACGGGGCGTGCCCCCCGCCCCCCTAATGCGGCGCCCCCTACAAATCATGTCAGAATGTCGAGAGGATCCTCCTGTATCGATTGGGGGAAAATTACTCGACTTCGTCAAGGGATTTTCGTAAACCGGATCGACTCCACTACTAGGACACATATTGGGAATTTCGTTTTAATATGTACAAATTATAATAAACACTGATAAGGTAAATCAGACTGTTCATATTCCTAGTTTGGGAATTTTGACATTTCATATCATAGGTTTGGGTTTGTTAACATTGAACAAGTCCCTAGTTACAAGAGGGATAATTCATTAAAAAAAAAACTAATGTCAAAACTCCCATATTCAGAAATGAACATTACCTCTATAATGTGGATTATGATGTCTGCAAAAACAAACAAATAAATAATTAAAAGAGCACACAAAAATGTAATTCATGATTTAAAACTAACTGCAAAGTCTACGAAAAGTTTTCTAACAGAATAAAGGTAATATCTCACGCATGTTTATCTAGCCGGGGCCGTGCGTACATTAATCGCTACCTGAAATATACAATTTTATTGCAAAGGGGGCGCTTTTAAAGGCAATTTGCAGCCCTCGTGATAACATCTATCGCTCCCAGGGGTGTTAAACCAAGAAAGCTGCAAAAAAGCGTCCACCTTCACAAGAAAATTCAAAATTTACATTTGTGTCCTCGTGTTGCTATTGTAGCATGCTTGAATGCGTCCTGAAAGCTTAGGGCTTAGAGAATAAGTGTTTTCAAATATAAAAATACCAGTATTTAGAACTTGTTTATGGTGTGAAAGCAGTGCCTCCACGGATCACACGCCGCCGCCGTTTTCGGACGCATGAGAAGTCACCTCGAGAGCGAAATCAAGAAAAGATAATGATTCGGTGCAGTATCGACTAAGGTAGCTACTTTCAAAGAAATTAAGCTAAAACTTTTTAGTAATTTTAATTATAACTGCTACCCGGTTTTGTCTCGTTTAAACTTTTATTATTGTAACATTTAAACAAATATGTGACAGAAGTAGCAGAAATCACAATTTGTCAGCTGATTTTAGGAAATAATTTTTTTTAAATAGTCGTTTTTCTCCAAGGGAGTGGAAAGAATTAGTGAAATAAAGTACACTATTCACAAAAAAAATTTTGGATCTGAAATCCCAATAACAGTTAGTATTAATTAATGTTTAATATTAGCCAGACAATGATTAGTTCCCCTTGTTGCTCTTCCCAAGCTAACAAAATATGCTTTATTTAAATGTTACAGAGCAGCTAGGAAAAAACTAAAGTAAGGGTGCTTACTTAAGATACTTTATTTCAAAGCATTTGCTGAGGTAGATAAAATTACCAAATACTTACATATTTCTCATCAAATTCATCAAGCTCGCTGATGGATCAGATTTGTCATCTCCATCAAAACTGGGCGTCTTTTTGTTTTCGCTGGCCTTTTTCTCCCACTCGGTAACATAGGACCAATGTAAGTCTTCTTTTTTAGCAGCATTAATTAGGATAAGGTCATTTTTAACCTGAAATATGTAGAAAATTGCCTTGCTGATGGGTACTACATGAGGATAAATACATATCGCTGACTTTGGCTAGCACCGTTACTCACCTTGTACGTGCTACTCTTAGGTTCAATGGTGTATAAAAGTTGTGTGATTTTGAAAACATAGTCTTTATTTTCCAAGTTTTTGACTCTTAGCTCCAATGATTTTTCCTGAAAGTTGCACTGGACGTTCTCAGCAGGCACTGTGTTAACTTTCGGTAGGGTTATGTAGAATTTAACAAACTTCTGGCTTTGATCCCAAGCTGAAATGTAAGGTCAACAAACTATGGCTTAAACTATTAGATTCACAAAGATGTCAAGATTAACCTCTGCAAGGAACTTGAGGTAGGTTGAATAATTCAGAAGATAAGTGAATTTCCAGTACTAGAAAACGTCACTTACCGTAGTTGCTGATTTTGACTTCGTACGGTATATTCGTTGTTCTGATGGGAATTTTAGGAGGCTCGACGGGAATTTCTATTTTGCTCTCTTGTTCCTCTAATCTCACGACTTCAGATACCAATTTTCTTTTCTCAATACTAAGAACGTCCTTTACCTTCTGTCTGATGGCATGTTTTTCGAGATTCTCGATCTCTGCGATGTCCTTTTTTAACTGAAAATTGAATGTTCGTGAAATAAATTGCGTATGAAATTATGTACGTTTTACCTCCTCGATTTTACTCGGTAGGCTTGCCATTTTCCAATTTAGAAACCCTTCTACACGCTCCCTTTTGCTATTTACCTTCGATAAGATATGGAAAATCCAATATCGACTTTTTTTGAGGTTAGACAGCTGTCATATCGAACAAACGTCCTGTGGGTCATGCATGTCCTGCTTTAAAACGATGTAATAAATGGAGATAGGTATAGGTCCGCCCTCTTCGTTCATGATGTACTCTGTTATACGCCGAAAGGTAACGTACCGACGTTGTCAAATATTTCTGTTCATCACAGAAATATTATTGCCTCGCTCGATCTTTACGATTTATGAAAAAATTAAAAATTGTACTTTATGCTTTGATTTTATTCTTTAAAAGAAGTGTCTAATCAACCACAAATATATGCTTATAAATAACAATTTTAAAATATCACAATATATTTTGAGGCAGCACCTAGGGGACCTATTTATGGCAACGGATGCACGCGTAAGATTATTTTCTGTGCAGGCGTTCAAAATGTCCGTTCTACGGTTCTGCACGACTTGGGAACCCCGGGCGCCGCCTCCAGATTAATTAAAGTATATAAATTATTAACTTATGTCAAAAAATGCCTAAAGGTGAAACGAAACAATACTGGTACAAATAAATAAAACTACCGCCGTAAATTAATATTAAACGTATTAGGTGCAGTTGCCTAAATAAATCTATAACAGAATGTGCTCATAAAAAATAGTAAATTGGCGAACTAAAAGTATTAATTTCTACATGGTAATCCGGGTGATTTTCTTACGTCCTTACCATAAAACTGTGACTATAACCTGTGAATTTCGACCGCCCAAGAACAAGGAAACAATACGAAAATGTGACGAAAATTTTAGGAGACCAACGATCAAGCTCAGACATACCCCGCGTCCCAGATCGACGTACAGCCAAAACAAACGCTGGTTGAAGTAGTGTCGATTCATGATGTCGAGCGCGATGCGAATCGGCGATTACAGTGCTGCCAGAGCTACCGCTTTTACGGTAGAACTACCGCTTTGAGAGTCATAAAAAATGAAAATACGGTAGTCTACCGCTTTTTGAGAGTCGTAAAAATGAGAAGCAAAAGCAAAACGACTGAAATTAAAATTGAATTTAGTAGGTTTTCCCTTTCAAAATTATCATTAGAATAATTATTTTTTCCTTTAGTAATTTGCTAAACAAAATTCTTTATGTGTACCGCCTACCGTTTTCTATTTGTGTTTAATTTTACCTTTTTTCTTAGTATTTTATTTAAAAAAATCTATTTTATGTGGTACCGTGCACCGTCTACCGTAATCTACCGTTTTTTAAATGTCGAATCTACCGTTTTTGTCATTTTCGATCTGGCAGCACTGTCTGCGAATCATTCTATCTTGTGGAGATCGAAATGCAAAGCTACAGCTAAACCGTTAAGTCTTATAATTAGTTTTAATACTTAGAATAAAGCTTTTACTTTAATTGACTAGAATGTATATAATATTCGTGGATCTTATTTAAAGGACGCTTATTTCGAATGATGAAACGCAAAATATATCTACAATGCATGGCTTGTAAATGCCCATGTAAAAAAATGAACGTGGGGTTACTGAAAGAGTTGATGGAACCCAAGTAGCATTTTTAGACACAAATTGGACACACATTCTTTGCTGAGAAAGGTTTCGAAGCATTTTCGATTCAAATTATAAAGTTGTATCGAGACACACGTGTTACGAAACTTTTGCGACACATTTTCGAATCCAGTCACTAAAAACACTTAAAGACGTGTTTGTTTCGAAATATTTTACAAACCATTACAATCATTTTTAGTTAAAATTATAAAGTTTTGGTAAGACACAAGATTGCATTGAATTTTCCATAAAGGCCGTATTAGACTCGGCAATTTTTTCTCTTGCGCCGGCAATTATAATGGCACGTATTCATGCGCAGTAAACCGTTTTCGATCAGCTGGAGCATTGTCAACGGTCAGAACAGCAGTGGGTACTGTCGAAATCCCTAAAATATCCCCAGAATTAGAGATGTGCAAACCTGTTCGTTTTGATTACCAGTTAAAGCAGCTACTGCTATTTACAAATAGGAGGTGCAAAAAGTTGCTGAATTAGCAGTCCATAAGTTTAATAAAGAATGTAAACTGCTAATTTAAGTACCAGTGGGTTTAAATGGCCATTAGGTACCTGTTCATACTTGGTTCGGCCAATAATAAACAGTTAAAAATAACAGAATAATCCATGTCTACCCAATTGCGCCGGCAATGGCAATTAAAATGGCGCCTGCCCCATTTCTGGTAATGAGAGACAGCTGATCGGGAACACTGTACTGCGCATGAATCCGTGTCATTTTAATTGTCAGAAGAGTAGAATTGCTGACTGTAGTACGGAGAACGGTGTACTGCGCCTGAATCCTTGAATTATAATTGCCATTGCTGGCGCCATAAAAATTCCCGAATGTAATACGGCTTTACGAGATTTTTTATAGCATCGGTGTACGTTTATTAGCGATAAATAAGCAATTTCTTGATATTATTTATATTTTAGGTGTTATTATTGATGCATTTTCAACCACAGATTGAGGTAAGTGTTTAAGGTAGATTTTTAATCACCATCTGAACAAGTTTGAGGTTATGTTATTGTTTAGCGAAACTTAAATTGTTATTTTTCTGTAAAAAAAAGCTTACTGTACTGTATTTATCAACATAAAGTATGCCGACCACCATATAGCTTGAAATATTTTTTATTATAGATTCGAAATCTGCAAAAATGGTTACAATCGGGTACGAAACACAATTATTTTTGCAGATTTTCAATCTATAGGGTGGGTATACTCTATGTTGATAAATATAGTGCAATAAGCTGTTTTTAACAAAAAAATAACAATTTAAATCTCCCTATGCGAACAATAATAACATAACCTCAAACAAGATGGAGATTAAAAATCTTCAAAAAACACTTACGTCAATCTGTTTCTGAAAATGAATCAATAATAACATCTAAAATAAAAATAATATCAGAAAATTGCTTATTTATCCCTTATAAACGTGTACCGATGCTTTAAAAATCTCTTATGGGATTCTAGTTTGTTTGGAAATGTTTTCTCTTCAGACTTAGGCTGTTCATGCCCAACTTTTGTTTTCTGTGCATACAAGAAAAGGAAACCTTTTTTCTGTGGCAACCTTTTATTTTTCTGTGCATCATACGAAACATTATAGAAGCCAAAGACTAGAAATTGTGTGATGAGTCCATTTTGGACCAGAATAATTTATTGCCTTCTAGCGGCCATTTTGTGAAATTAATGTTTATTTTGTTAAAATGAGTTTTAATGAAATTCCTGCATCTTTTGAAAAGCCAAAAGTTATTACATAAGTTCCATTTTCCTAACTAAGTCGATTTTTTCTGTAAATGCAAATAAATCGAGGGCACGTTAAAAATATAAAGCCAAATTACTGAACTGCAGGATAAACTTTACTGCGACAATGATTTTTTTGTTTCTTATGTGCAATAACTAGGTATAGGAAATATACTGATAACGAATTCATCATGGCGAAATTATTGTTTCATATTGTTTTTCTTTTATGGCATCTTAATTGTTTTGCGCATGGTTTAACATAGCCCCGCCCCTTTATATTGTCATTTTTGAATAAACAGAAGTAAGTAACAGTTTAGAAATATTTTCGAACACTTTCGAAACATTTTCGATAAAAGTTTCGATTGTGCATCCAAACAGCAAAAGTCACAGCTAGTACCAACCACTTGGAAACACGTCTAAATGTCCCATTTAAAATGTATACGTTTCGAAAATCTTTCCATTTTTGTTGCCAACAGTTTCCAATTTGGATCGGAAACAGAAACGATAGTTACGATACATTGACCATAATGTGTCTAAAAATGCTACTTGGGAAATATAACCAGATAGCTTTGACTGTGACATAAGTGTTATCGATAGAACGATTTTTTCACATTCAAAGCAGCCCCTATACAACGTGTATAATACAAAAGTTTCCCATTGTGTAGAACTTCCTTGGACACGTTGTATAGTTATTGGTCTACTGACCAAACAACTTAGAACAGTTTCCTCCGTAAGGTAAGAAGGAATACTGTTCCAATATCCCTGCATTCAGGTACAAACCATAACGAAAAAGTGGAGATTCTATGGGAAAAAACTTCACGAAAAACTAAAACGGTAGTGAAATTTTTGTCAAAAAATACATTTCCCTTCTAAACTATCTTTTCCTGCGTATATTGCAATCCAGAACAATAATGAAGCATTAAAACCGATAACGCGTGTACCTTGGCATCGGCTTGACCGATTAAAAACGCCAATTTTGCCTTTTCAACTTCGGATTCTTCCGATCCTAATTTTTTCGTCAGCTCCATGTGCTCCGATGTCGCTAAATCCAGAGTCTTTTTTAACTCGGCCATCTGCAACAGAATTCGTTTCGGATATTTGTTGCCGATTAAGTCAAAATTTATACAAACCATTGAATTGATTTTTTCTAATTTCTCCTCTTTTTCCATAGATGCGTACATCTTTTGGCCGCTGTCTTTCGCATTATCCATTAAACTTTCATCTGTGGGACACTGCATGACCTAAACAATTTCAGAGTGATGGATTTATACAGAAAACTGTTCTAGATTCCAAAAAAATATAATATATAGGGTAATTCATTTAAAATTCCGAAGTTACTACCACTTTCGGTATGATCCGGCAACACCGCATCATCCAAAATATTTTAGAAACGTAGAAAACGATCTCTTATAGCTACAACCAAATTTTCAAAATAATATCTCAGTCAGTTCGCGAGATACTTCTTATAGGCCACTTTACTTGGTGCACCCTGTATAGGGTGTTGAAAAAAGGTCGGTAACCTGGAATAACTCCGGTGCATCGCATTGCAGCGGAGTTATTTGGTTTGGAAGGTGGAATAGTTTGCAATTTAAACCACCCCTCAAAAACATGGAATAATCACAACCAACGAACCAACACGAAACTTGGCCTCAATGACCAACGACTGTAAAAATTATAAGCCCCGCCCCGTCCCACGTTCGCGCCATATCGAACGGCCAATGAGAATACGCATGCGCGGAGGCTCCTCCTACTCACTTGACGTTCATGCGCCAACAGTGTTTATGTCTAGTCTATCTTGGAAATGTCTCTTACCTGATCTAAGAGCCTCGACACGCTCTCGGAGGCCTCTAGCGGATTCTTTTGTACTTCATCAAGGACGGCAGGACAAAGAGCGAACGGATTAACGGACACCAGAGACAGTTTTCTGCTGGGCGTGCGTTGCGGACTCGGCGGTAAACTGCGAGACGAGAACGACGGCGAACCTGCACAGAACAAAAATGTATTAAAGTACATAGTACATATCTCCAAGAATAACATCCCCAAAATAACTCACCAGGTATACTAAGATTGGTAACGCTGTTAACCCGCTTCAAATTTCCCTCTAAACTTTCTGTATCCTCGATAGTCCCGTCCGCCTGAAGAATCACGTCAGATAACGACACTTCGCTCTTCGTCTGTGACGTCGCCTTATCGACCACGCAACCGTTGATAGTCTGGCATTTGGCCACGCATTTCTTGTGGCAGCACATGCCGCATTGTCGACACTTAACGGCATCCTTCAGCCAAATCTACGATAACGATTAATTATGCGATATATGTACAGGGTGTCCAAAAAAAAAGAATTACCTTTTTAGAACAAAAATCACAATGCGTCGTCCCATGAAACTGAGTCCTGACGAAGTCGTGTTTGTTTCTCACTTCCAAGGTCTCGTCAGTCTTACAATCGACCGTCGTCGAGGTCTTTCTTTTGGGCTCGCTGCCCTCTAGAGGCGTCCACGCGAAGTGCAGCAGGGCATCGCCGAAGCAGAACACATGCTCGAAGCCCGAGTGAGCTCGGAGTGGGTGTGCTGCGGGAGTAGATGTTATCCCTAAAAGAACAGTCACGTAAACGAAAATTTTAAGGTTCGTCAGGGGGTTCGTCAAGCGATTACCTGGCGGCAGAAAAGAGTACCTCCTGGAATGATGACCCAACACGCTGACGGCACACTCGGAGGCCACGTGGTTCAAGGGTACGTTCAGATAGCCGAGGAGGACGTCAGTAGAATCGGCAATCGTCGCCCACGCATTGATATTTATGTATTTGGAACCGTCTCTGATACAAAACCGGAAATCGTCATCGAACGGCAGTAGATTGTCCACCGGTAGTTCTTTACCTAAGAAAAAGACGATCAAGCTCATTTTTTCGAGCTAGAACTATTTAGGGCTATTTATTAGCTATCTAGAATGGGTTGTCGGTGTGCGATGTGTAAGTAACTCGCTCGACTATTCTAACCCAGGATTAATATTACGGCGGCGAGATTATTGAGGTTAGGTTTTTAAGCTTAAGCAGTGGCGTAGCCCATTCTGTATTTTAAGTAAATGTTGCAAAATACAGGGTGTTATGGAAATGACGTATTATATTTAAATGGGTGACTCCTTGGGTGTTTTTCTACCTACTTGTATTTATTCTTATACCTAAAGAGCGAGGAAATCCAGGCACAAACACAATCAATGTACACACAGTAATAGCGAAACAGAACCGATAGTTAGCTTTTGAAAATACAATAATACAGATTATACTACAGATTAATAGATTGAATTACACGCGACGAAGTTTGACTTCCAGAAGAAACGCGTCAATAAAAACAATATTCAAAGATTATTTATGTACGGGCAAGATACACGCGTAAACCGAAAAAAACAGAGCGGATCGCTGAGAGTGTGTTGGTGATCGACGAGACACAACGTATCCGGCCGCTGGTTGGTCTTAAACTAAAAGACGCACGCGTGCGGCGCTATATGAAACTACTTCGCTCAGCCGATGTAAGGCGTCAAGAGGTCATTGGCATTTGACCTAGTGACGTACGTGGCTATTACTATTCCATATGTTTTTTCGGGTTGTTTAAAACATAGTCCGTCGTAAACATTCTTCAATTAATTGTACAAAAAGGTATTACAGAATGGAAAAGTGTTTAAATTGGTTTATTTTGTCTAAAGAGTTTAAGGTGTACATATGACAACACCGGCCAGAATTCCTTGATTGCTTACATGTATCGCAGTGCCACACAGGTGTTTTTCTGGTTTGACGTCAGGTCACTTTACCGCTGAATGAATTGAAAGCGTCATTTATGGCTATTTTTCTTCAATTTGTCTTTATCTCAGGAATTGCCGGTTTAAATATCCATAACACCCTGTGTATATGGATATTTTTATATTATCAGGACCTAAACTAGCGAAAAAGGGGGATAGTGGGACAAATATATTTTAAAACGGACGTCACCTTTAAAAACTTCAGTCTGCGAGAAAATTTGCTCGTACTCGACACCATCGACTTCGGTCCGGACTATTTCCGGTAAATCACACGTAGACGTTTTTTTCAACGGAGGAGGACGGACCCTTTGGGGCGTACTAGGCGATACTCCTGCACCTGCAAACGTCGCAAATATATTTATAATCAGGCAACTCATCTATAATCGCGAAGAAGCATACCTTTTCGTTTGCGTAAACTAAAACTACTTATAGTTTGCGCTAATTTGGCCATGTTCTCGTTAGTAGGCATTATTTTGGGCGATCGCGGCTTGCGTTCGTCCTTCTTGACACTTTCTACCATTACGAACGACTCCTGTTCGGTTTGCGTCAGTTCCGTCTCACTATCGTCGCCTAAAACATTCAAGGCGAGAATATACACGCATTGCATTGTAGTAGATTACCGCTAGATGGCGGCATTAGTTAAATCCAAAGATCTTACAAACTCCAGATAGAATTGTTTACATTTGAAGTCGACGTAAGGACTGTAAACGTGCACTCCCCACCTTGCTGTTATGCTTGCAGCATAGCCAGATTGTCCTATTTATCGCTAAGGTATCTGCAAAATCCCAATTAAAAATTTGTTAATTTGACAATTGCAACTGGTTTAAGGTTAATCCGCAATTGCTTTTAAAATAAATTTATTTCCCAATAATTTTAATATAAATTGTGAATAGGCCTTGAGAGATTTAGAAAAAAAATATTATTATTATACATAAAAGTTTGAAATAAACAGACTGCACTCTGACAACATCAAGTTAAAAGATAGTACGCTCGACGGCAAACGATCAAACTTTATCAATGGAAGAAGAATGAATACACTGTTGCTACTCGCTGCTAACCGCTTTTAAGGGAGTGTTTATATACTTGGTTGTTTTTATTTTTTTTTTTGTGAGTATTGGTGAAAAATCGTCTTTATTATAAACAATGATGGTGCATTCATGTATAGTTTGTAAAAGAGTGGATCATTTAAGCAAGGATTTATCTTTTCTTCGGTAAGTATGGTTATGTTTTAATATGATTGTATTGATATGATTTCTGACTAACCATTGACGTTTAAAAGGTTATGGACCGGTCCGTGGTGCTAGTCCGGACAAAAAGCAGTCGAGTTGGTTTATTTCTTAATATAAATCTTGCATTTACAAGATGGTCGAGTCTTGTGCGGCCATAAAATACTTCACTAGAAGATGCAATGGTGTTAAATTAAAATTTCACAGGTTAGTAAATATATTTAGAAATTTGATTTTGAGTTTGCATCACTACGAAAATTCGGTTTGTTTAAGAATGTACCAAATGTTTATCCACTTCGTTAGGATACTAAAGGGTCGTAGCCTACGGCAAATTTGGATACATGCCCTTAGAAGGAATAATTATAGTCCAGGTGATGCAACAGTTATTTATGAGAAACACTTCACAAAAGAAGATTATGTAGGTAATGTACATGGGAATAAAATACTATAATTAAGGATTATGTCAGGTAAAACCTAACCCGAAATTATAGGCACCACCTAAAGTAATTACTTTACTATTAAAATGTGAATCTGACTATTATAAAAATAGGCTAAAAAATATGAGTTAATCATCGTTCATTTAATAATTTCGTATTTGTCAACAATATTTGTAAATATGTACCTACTGTACCTGTTTTGTTTTTACTAGCCAAATGCTAAATAAAGTATATATTAATATTAAGTCAATAATATAACAATAAATAATGCTTCAATTTGCAGACGATATTTCAAGATGCGAGACTCGAATCCTACACCACTGGCTTATCAGATGATTAATTATTAAAACATAACCATACTTACCGATGAAAAGATAAATCCTTATTTAAACGGTAAACTCTTTTACAAACTACACATGAATGCACCATGATTGTTTATAATAAAGACGATTTTTCACCAATAATCACAAAAAAGCAGAAATGAAACAAAAAAAATTAACGATGACTGCGAACAAACTAACAACACTGTAGGATTTACGAGAATATTCTCCCTCCTTGCTAATTGGCCACACCCAATGCATGTGAGCAGGTAATAAACTAAAGATAGATGACCAGAGTGCAGTTGGATTATTTCACGATTTATTTGATACCTTTAAGTATAATAATATTATTTTAAAGAATCATCCTTTTCACAGTTTATAGTAAAATTATTAGAAATAAACTTATTTTAAGAGCAATTGCGGATTAACCTTAAACCAGTTGTAATTGTCAAATTTACAAATTTTTAATTGGGATTTTGCAAGATGTCTTAGTGATAAATATGACAATCTGGCTAGAAATATACACTTTTATATCTGGAGAGTATCATCCAGTAATGGATACACCAAAAATATTGATGCTAAGCATAAATAGTTAAATCCATCCTTGGATACACTGTATATAAAAACTGGATCAATATTTCTATCTTTTTTATAAATATCCAATATTCGAAACTACACTTTTTGAATAGAAAATATAGTTAAACGTAAAGAATCTCAAAGTAAATTATACGCCCTTGTTGGGCTTTTTGCCCAGACTAGCTCCGCTCCGAAACGATGAAGACCGCTCCATAACCTTTTAAACGTTATTGGATTTAACCTTGTAAGATCTTTGATTTAACCAGACTTCAACATTGTTGCCATTAGCGAGACCAACATGTTTTGTCACTCTTCCACCCATTACTGATTTTCAATAACATTTCAAACAATCACAAAATCACTTACATTTGACTTCGGTAGCAATCACAATCGGCGTCTCTTTTTCTTCAGGACTTCTCCATTTCGTCACGTAATTGTCGACAATTCTTTCAACTCTTAAAGTGACATTAGTTCCCGATATCGACTTCATAAATTTGGCAATTTGAGGAACTGTCGTTACTAATTTATTTTCAACAGAAATAACCTAAAAAGGGTTTCAGTTGGTTTCCCTTCCTTCGGCTATACCCTTAACGAATTATGAGTACAATAAAGAAGTGCTAATTCCTACTTACGTTATCAGATGGGCGCAAGCCGGCCTGAAAAGCGCAAGAATTGGTGGTGACACTATCGACTACGACATAGCCCGTCTCTTGTCGAAAAATGACACCCAACTGGGCCTGTCTTAATTTCGTTACTGTAATTTCTAGTGTCATGATCATGTTTTCCTCTCTTTGACAGAGGGAAATCCAGGGAAGCGAATCTGCAAGGCAAAAATTATATAAATGTTTATTAAGAATATTAAACCATATACAGGATGTTATGGAAATGATGTATTATATTTAAATGGCTCCTGGGGTGTCCTAGAGAAACGCTACATATATTTTTTTCTAAATCGAACGTTAAAAAAGTGGGGTAATTCACCCCTAAATCCACCGGTCACTCCTCGGCACATTCATATATGCTCATATTATTGCCCAACTGGGTAATCAACAGATGTTCAGGCAGAATGTTGCCAAAATGTTTAAAAGTGTAAAACTTTAGTTTCTTATAAAAATAAATAAATATTTAGCTTACTTAGAAACAGGGTTCGGAGGATATATATCAAGTGATATATATCATGATATATATCACGATATATATCATGATATTTATAACTTGATATATATCCGATATATTCGACAATTTCATTTATTAAATTAAAAATGTTTTCCACCATTCTAAACATCCGAAAATGTCTCAATACGCCACTGTACAAAATTATAATTACTGTAGGGATTCACTTGGCTACCGCGCAAGCATCACCGCGCGCCGACTTCGGGATTCCCAGGTACACGACGATTTGTTTCGCTCTTGCTTTTCCCAAATAATCTTTATGTCTGTGTTTTCACTCTGTGTTGTCTTGACTGTAAGTTAGTTGTGATTTTTATTGAATATGCCAAAACCAAATCTGTTTGGCGATATTTTGACTGTATAATTAAAAACAAAAACAGTACTGGAAAATGGGCAAAATGTCGAGAGTGTTTAAAGGAGATGCAGGGTATACCATCGCGAATGGAAAAACATATTTTAACACACCAAAAAAATATGCCCAGTGATACGCCAAGTCGTGAAACAACACAACAGCATCATTCTGTTCCTGAAGATGTTCTGCCTTCCACTTCCACTACTACAAAAAGAAGTGTCAACACATCAGGTACGTAGGTCATTGTTATATAAGTATATTATTATTACTAAATACCAATATCAATGTTAATAAAATAATGTTAACATCTGTTTGTTTTTAATTCTTTTCTTTTTACCTAATTGAAGTTATAAGCAAATGTTAGAATAAAAAGTTTTTTTGTTTACAATATAAGTTTTAATTTTGTGATTGTGTTGAAATATTAATGTTAATAAAATAATATTAAAATCTGTTTATTTTAATATTTTTAATAATGATTTTTGTTTTTTCTGCTTAATTAGAGAGAGAGATATATAGAATATAGGTTTTTGTTAATGAGTTTGTGTTAAAATATAGTTTGTGCAAGAAACAATGCCGTTTTTTAATTAAGAAAATAAATTTTAAACATGATTGTATATCGGATATATATCGGATATATATCCGATATATATCGGATATATATCATGTGATATGATATTTATATAAATATCATGATATTTTCGAACCCTGCTTAGAAAGTAAATCCAGGACGCGATTAAGGAATCCAGGGCACAGACACTTTCAGTTCTTTTTTCTATGGGTAAAACTGTATGCTCATCATGTCCTGATGATAGTGTGGGAGTGCATAATAAGATTATCACTAAACCTCATTCGGCCCTTTATTTCCAATCTCGGAATATAACCGGCATAAAGTCGAAAGAAAAAAAACACAGTGAAACAGAACAAATTGCACTAAATCACTTAAAGAAACACACAGACACCCAGGAGTTTCAAATTAGTTTTTTTGAAGATATGCAATTATTATCAGATTACTAGAAATTACTAAACACTACCGCACACATTGAACAAGAGCACTTAATCATTTCGCAATAGAAATAATAAAAACGCTAATTTCTATGGGCCATTAACCCTTTACTAAAGATAAAATGAAACAATTATGTTAACAATTGACAGGAACTACCCTTTCATATAAATGGTCTAGTCCACTTTCTTTCCGAGAAATCTCCACTCTCTAGAGCCAGCGCGGTTGCCATTTCCGAGAATATAATTATATAGGAAAGTAATATTGTAGAAGGAAATTAGGCAGTTTATGAATATAACCTTATAAAACATCGAAAGTGGCAACGCTGTATTTTTAGATAGACAATAGACACGTGAAGATAGGAACAGGTTCAAAAGTTAGTTTCAACATTTTTAGATGTCGAATACCATTGTATGAAAGAATTATATTATTTCCCAGACTACCAGCTGATAAAATCTTATACAATAAGGGCGTATTTTTGTCTACACGATAGCACTTTAAATTACTAATTCAGATTGAAAGGTACTTAGATGTGTTCACGAGATGCGCGATGTGGCTTTATGTGACTTTGTTTTAGTGTTTTGTGGCGGTTTTTGTTCGGTTACCTGGTGTTTTTTTATAAATTAAGTTGGTTTTAAATAAGGCCGAAAAGGTAAATAAAATTGCATTTTTTTCTTCTAAAGAGTATTAAGTGGCATTTTAGTTGTTCAGATCCGACGGGTGTCGTTCGAATTGAACAAGTGAGAACATACCTGACCATTATATACTACGCGGTGGTTTGTTCCAGTCAGTTCAAGTTTATAAATCGGAGATTGTTTCCCAGCGAACGGAACTGAACGTAAAAGTTTATAATAATGTACCCTGAAAAATAAACAACTTGAAATCTGTCAAACGTTTGTTGATTTTCTAAAGAGTTTATCCTGAAGATATGACAACACTGTTCAAGATTCACTCACGTTTTTCGCCACATGTTCTTTTGTTTACCTTCCTGACAGGGGCACCACCTGGTAATTTTTGGTTTGACATAAGGTCATGTACAGAGGGCATATTAAATTAAAGCGCCATTTTTGGATATTTTTCTTCAATTTGTTTTCATTTCAGGAATTGCCGGTTTAAATATAATACGTCATTTCCATAACACCCTATTTAGGAAGAAAGAAGGCAACGACAGACAGTTAGGAACAGCATTCAGCATTAGAAGTACTGCAAAGAATAAATTATTTTGCTGCCTTTAGCATAGAAACGTTATTATACTTTGTACATGAAGCAAAGCGTGCTTACCGACTGCAATGGTTAGATAGATACTTTGTGTTGATTCAGGGGCTGATAGCCTAGAAACTTCCGATACATTCATTTCCAATGTTCCTTGCAAAGAAATTTCTGCGTCGTCCACATCTAGTTGACTAGGATCGGTTTTAACAAAAAAGGGTTTATATCTAAAAAGAATACGTGCCATGATACAACGTCCCAAGTAACACGATTTATACAGGGTGTTAATTTAATCATGTTACAAGTAAAGAAATAGACGTTCATATTACTGTTAGTAAGTTAATCTAGTTGAGGGAGTTAAAAAAAAAATCCTGAAATGGAGTAATATGTATATTTTGTTCGCTATCCGGAAAGACGGTAACCATTTACGAACATATTCCGAACATTTGCGATGATTCCCGTTACTTTTTAAACCTTAATCTGAATCTCTTATTTCGTTTCAAAGTAATAAAGTTTAAATAAATCGCCTAGGAAACCAATATCATTCATGGTGTGTTATATAAACTGCTGGCCATTTGCTTTCGAGCAAGAAAAATTTCGTCTAAATTTAAAAGTTAATATTTTCTGAACCAGATATGACATCGATCTCCGGTTTTTAATGGTTGATAGATTTGTCCCTTAGGAAACAATTGCCAAAGTTGGATTGTCTTAAACTGTCAGAAAATTTTATATACAGGGTGTTAAATAGGTCGATGATTTTTGCTCCAATTTCAATAGCATGTAACTTTCACAATAATATTTTTAAATTTTATCACTGTACGTCAATTGAATCACTGGTTCATAGCAAAGAAAGTTATCTGTCAAATTTTTGATATCTGCTATATTTTAAGAGATACCGATTTTTTTGAAAAACATTGCTTTTTTAAACTTTTTGTTAGCTAGATCCCACTGTGCGTTGTATCGTGCAAACTTTGCAAGTGATTATTATACCTATGAAAAGCTTGTTTATGTTCAGTAACAACAATTGTACTTAAATGTTGTGATGTGCAGTGGCGTACTTATAATCACTTATATGTCTATGGTTTATGAGTATCTCATAATTTTTTTGTATTGGAAAGTACTCGCCCCTAGATTAGGCAAGTTTTTCCTTATTTTTTAGTTTTTCATATCGCGCTACAGGTATATTATACAGTGTCGACAAAATTTTAAAAAAGATAATTTTTTAATTTAATTGTTTGAAAAAATTTATTTATTAATTTCTAACTTTCTAACACATGGTTAGCTTTGTTGCTAAACGCATTAGCATGGCTGACTTGATATTGTTTTTTTTTCGTGATAATTTCGATTCAAATTAATACACTCGGATGAACGGGGTTTGGTTTGACGGCAGCTAGTGATATTTAATATTAAAGTGCCTTTCAATGTAAGTTTAATTTTATGAATAGTGTCGTATTAGAAAGTTAGAAATTAATAAATACATTTTTTCAAACAATTAAATAAAAAAAATATCTTTTTTAAAATTTTGTAGACACTGTATAATATACCTGTAGCGCGATATGAAAAACTAAAAAATAAGGAAAAACTTGCCTAATCTAGGGGCGAGTACTTTCCAATACAAAAAAATTGTGAGATACTCATAACATAAAGCATAGACATAATATAAGTGATTATAAGTACGCCACTGTACATCACAACATTTAGGTACAATTGTTGTTACTGAACTGTGTATAATAATCACTTGCAAAGTTTGCACGATACAACGCACAGTGGGATCTAGCTAACAAAAAGTTGAAAAAAAAGCAAAGTTTTCAAAGAAATCGGTATCTCTTAAAATATAGCAGATATCAAAAATTTGAGAGATTACTTTCTTTGCTATGAACTAGTGATTCAATTGACGTACAGTGATAAAATTTAAAAATAATATTGTGAAAGTTACATGCTATTGAAATTGGAACAAAAATCATCGTCCTCTTTAACACCCTGTATATAAAATTTTCTAACAGTTTAAGAGAATCCAACTTTGGCAATTGTTGTCTAAGGGACAAATCTATCAACCATTAAAAACCGGAGATCAATGTCATATCTGGTTCAGAAAATATTAACTTTTAAATTTAGGCGAAATTTTTCTTGCTCGAAAGCAAATGGCCAGCAGTTTATTTGAAAAAAGAATTTAAAATAGTATCTTTTTAGATTAAAATATACAGAGTGTTCCATTTAAAAAAATGAGGTTAGGTCCGATAACTTTTTTACCTGACCCCGTATACTTATTCTGAAAACGGCAGATTATTCAACAATCAATATAAAGAAACTTCTGTATAAAACATTTTTCTGCATCTCCTTTAACTAAGAAAATATACGGTAATTTTGAAATTGTCAATTTTTTGATGTTCCCCCGTATCTCTTAAGTGAGCGAAAATTTTCGAATTTTGATTTTACCATTTGTCGAAAATGGGATACTATATATACAGGGTGTTTATAGGGTATCTCCGTTATTGTTAGTGCTATCAAAAAAGTAATGTAGGTGTCATGTGCTCTTTTTGGGTCAAACTTAAAATGGTAAAATCAAAATTTGAAAATTTTAGCTCGCTTAAGAGATACGGGGGAAAATCAAAAAATTGACAATTTCAAAATTACCCTATTTTTTTCTTAGTTAAAAGATATACAGCAAAATGTTCTATACATAAGCTTCTTTATAATCACTGTTGAATAATCTACCGTTTTCAGAATAAGTATACGGGGTCAGGTAAGAAAGTTATCGAACCTAACCTCATTTTTTAAAATGGAACACCCTGTATATTTTAATCGAAAAGATAGCATTTTAAACTCTGTTTTCAAATTTATAACACACCATGCATGATAGATATCATCAAATTTATCAAAATGTTGATAAGTCTTTGTCACAAATGAATATGTAAGAAATGAAATTGACCTTAAATGTTAGGTGTCGAAAATAGGACACTCTGTACATGAAAACAAAAATCGGAGTTAAATAATAAACGGTATTGCATAAACTTACCTAATTTTATAGTTCGGCAACGTGTGCTTTCTTTTAATCGCTTTCTTAATTTGATTTACTATCAAATTAGTAACATTTGTTTGAAGTTGCCTGCCCTGAAAATGGGACTCCACGGCCAGTTCTAAAATGGGCTCCGTAAAGAAACTAAAGGACCAGTGGGTGTAAGGTTGCCTGGAGAACTGCAGTCTAACCAAACCACAAATTTTCTTTACTGAAATAAATAGAAAATTTTTTTATTACAAGGTGTAACCTTACCGAACTAATTAGACACTTACCTTTAATGGAGAGAAACGCCGTTTTACTGAACTTCATTTTGGCATCAATGCACAACAAGAAATTTCCAGAATAATCCAAATTTAATCCAAGGCTAAGAACTTCGATATGTTCTCCCTTTTCATCTAACTTCACATTTTCAACCGTTATGTCTTTTATATCTGGGAATTGAGAACCTAAGTGCATATCTTTAATCTGCAAGAAAATGTTGGGTTTTTAGTGTTCAGGTATAATACAAGGAAGATGTTTCTCATACAATAATTTAATTAAATTTTCACAAAACCCAGTCTTACTGTAATAGAATCGAAGAATTTCCCCATAGTAGTCTTAGTCAATAGCTCATCAAACTCCATAGTGAGTTTTTTGTACAACCATCTTTTAATAGTTTCGGAATGCCTTAGTTCGTGGAAGAGAAACTGGAGAACGAGGCTGATAGCCAATCCTCCATTGCTTTTATCACTTAAGTCGTTAGATTCTAGTTGTTTTTTAATAGCCTAAAATATTAGAATTAAACATAAACTTTCCTAATTGTAGTCCAGGGCATTGGTACAGTAGACTTCACTTCTTTTTTATGTCCATCTTTATCTTGTTTAGACAGTGCTTTTGTGTTTAAATAGTTTATTAAAAGTCCTGAACGCCTAATCTTTTAATAATATCTCTAGTTATCCTCATGCTACTCAAGTCTTCCTACATGTGTCACATTGTGAAACAAATTATTTACTGAATAATCCTATGAATAGAACCTGAGCAAATTTGAATAAATAGGGTGATGAGAGGCTAAACTCCTTGAACAGATAGATCAATAATCAACTTTGAAATATCTGCTGATAGAGTAATCGTTTTAACATTTGTAAATGTTGAATATGTAAATAAATAACTGAAAAAATGCTAGGTTACTTACGTTTGGCAGAGAATAATCTAGTGATTTCTTATGGGCTGAACTGTGTGCTACAGGGCTTTTCTTAAGATAAACGTAAAATACATAATACTGTATACAAAGAGTTAAAATAATACCGCAAAATAAGGATATAACGGATAGGAAAAATATAGCAAATATATCCATTTTTTAAACTTAATATCTATCACACAAATTAGACCGAAGGAATGCTGATTGCTGTTGCAAAAGCGAGGCTTTTCAATGGTTTTGTTACATATTCTCATTTGTGTTTCATCATTAAGATGATTTTACGATTTTTTGATTATTTTTAAAACTATCGTTCGTCGGCTTCAGACGTGAAACGTCACTGTCAAAGCACAAAAATTTGTTGTTATGCGAAAACTCTCGAAACTGGTAGCGGTTATAGCGCATGCCTCCTCTGCCTTCCGCTTCTCCCTAAAATACGAAATTATGCCAAAAATGGCTCTTCGCGAGTAGCACTTAACAGCAAGAATTTTAGAATTCATGCCCCCGGCTCCGAGAATTTCTCCCGTGGACTTCCCCGGGGAATTCTTAAGCTCAACCACAGAAAAACTATAGGTTCGCCCAATGGAAATATCCGAGCGATCCTATCATTCTTCTACGCATTTGTTTATTGCACAGAGGAATGCTACGGCCGACATGTTTAGTGCAAGATTTGATGAAGGTCTTGCCAATAGAAATTCAAAGGATTCGATTATTTTTTAATGGAAAAGACAATTGAGCAGTTAAATGTACGCTCTTCAGAAGATTTGAATGATATTAAATGTGATACAACGCCAAAGTAAGTTATAGAATACAGTAATTAGTAAGAGGACAACATACAAATAATTATTACTAAATACATTTTAATTTTAGCACTGCTCCAGTTAAATGTGCCGTCCCTCAATGCAAAAACAAGTTTGAAAACTTTGAAAACCACCAGCTATCACCTTTTAAGTTTCACAATTTCCCTATCGACTCAAGACATGCTCAGAGATGGAAAAAATTATGTAAATTACCGGCTAAAATAGAAACAACAAATTTAAAGGTGTGTTCTGATCATTTTCGGTTTTCCGATTATGTAGTTAAAAGGAGAGAACAGTTGTTAAACCCGGTTTACAAACGATCTCTTAGGAAAAATGCTTTGCCTCTATTGAATGTTGAAGCTTGTATTAGTGAAGGCAGTAAATCAGCTGCAACAGTACATATAGACAGCCCTGAAGAAGGTAACAATACAATAATTAATTAATACTCCATCTTCTATCCATAAAACGTTTAACTAGTATCCTTCTCGCTGTCAAATAATTATGTTTGCACTTGTACTAATATGGCATTCTCAAACATTTTTTTAGATGACCCTAAGGTCAAACTATTACTATTAGAGGTGACCAAATTAAAAAACAATGTTCAAGAGCTAAAAAGGAGAAATACATGCAGAAAGCAATACATTCAAAGGAAACGGAAGCAAATTGATGCAATCAAAAAAATAATAAATAGTGTTGATAAAGCGACGGCAAACTCCAGAGACAAAAATCTAAAGTAGGTATATTTTTTAGTTCAGCATTCATAAATAATTTTCAGCTGGACATAGTACACTTATTCAAGAGCTCGAATAGAACACCAGTTTCTAACATGTAGTTTTTTAGGTTAATTTTCTCGGAAGCTCAAATTAAACTTCTTAGGGGAAGCACGAAAAAAGTTTTCTGGACCGACGACGATTTGGCACAGGCCTTCACATTAAGGCATATGGGTGGAAGGGACCTGTATTTATATCTGAAAAACACTTTAAACTATCCTTTGCCGGCTTTAGGGTGTGTGCAAGCCTGGGCAGCAAACTAAAATAAGACTTTAAAAGATTGTATTTTGTGAAATGTCTCGAGAAGTGCCTTTATGTAGTGTTCTCAATTGTCCTAATGGTGATCAGCAAAAAGTTAAGTCAACAGTGTTTTATTTTGTGCCAAAAGACCTGGTTAGGGCTACTACATGGATTAATGCCTTGAAAGGTCATATTTCTAATGTGATACCACCTCTAACCAAAAGTAAGCAAAATTAACAACGATTTTTTAGTTTTCTACTAATCCGTGTGCTTTTTTTTAGTCTTGATATGCTCATTTCACTTTGAACCAGATGCTTTTGAACCAAATTCAAAGAAACTCAAAGACGATGCAATCCCCAGTATATTTAGATCTCTTAGAAGTCAAAAACGAAGCCGTGTAAACAGGGACATACCTGAAGTTAAAAATAAAAGGGTGGAACCTTGTTTCAAAAGGGTCAAGCTTTCAAATATATCTTCTTTATTGAAAACCAACAAGTTTGAGGAGAAAGAGAGGGACAAAAGAAAACCTACACTTCATATCTTGGAGTCAATGTCTATGGAAGATGAGGATGTTGATGTAAAAGATGAGGATATCAAAATAGACTTTTCAGATGACAATATTTTAAATCAAAGCTCAAATTATATGGAAGAGGTCAGACAGCTTCAGATAGTACAGCAGAATCTTAAAGGTAAGCAAAACACAAGTAACTAATTTCAATTTTGATTAGATCTTGTATATTTTAGATGAAGAAAAACTGCTGCAAGAACAAGAACAAAATGCTAACGTAGAACTAGAAGATCTCACAGAAGAGCTTAAGAGAAAAAAAGTGGCCCTGCAAAATTTACCGAAGGAAGAGGCAGGAGTACTTAAAAAATGTTTCTCCAGAGCACAGATTCGTTTAGTAACAGGGCAAACTGCCAAAGCTCGATGGACATTGGCTGATTTGGCCATGGCATACACAATTTCAAGTTTGAGTAGCAGGCATTTTTATACATATTTAAGAAATGATTTAAGATATCCTCTGCCAGCTTTTTCTAACATCAACAGGTGCTATAAAAGTAAATATAGGACGACTGACAAAAAAAAGTAATGTTAATAAGGGTAACAATGATTTCATGACAAACAGTAGCAATCATTTTGTAAATATTATGTATATGGGTCAAAAAGGTTTATAATAAAGATTTTTTATAGATAAACAGCTTTTGATTTATTGAAATCAGTTTTTTAGGGTACAAACAAGTATTTTTAAATTCTGCCAGCCTCATTTCTCTATATAAACAGATAGATGCACTATACATATACATATATACAAGTAAAGGGGAAAATTTCTAAGTCCCAGTTTGTCAAATTTTATAATTGGTAGGTTTTATGATGTATAAGTTATAAAATACCTTGGATAGTACTCGCAGTCAAAATATTTTACATAGGTCTGTCCTCCATGAGCTACTACAGTATCAAACCCCGGATCTAGAAGAAAAATATTTTCATCACCCTCTTGTATATTTTGAGTTAAAACGTCAACTAGAAACATCGCTCTCAGTGGTCCATTGTTCCTCGAACTGTGCTTATGTGCAGTCTCTGGGCTAATTGAAAAATATACTCCTGGTCCAAACATGAAGCGTTGCCCTTGAATAAAAACAGTATCTATAGCCTCCCAGAGACCAAGTACAGAAGAAATAATTATGCTTACCCATTCTCCAATCAAAATTATATGTACATATGGAATCAAAGTTTGCCACTGCAGTGTCATGAAATAATGGCTTTACTAGAACAGAACCTCTTTTTTCATACTCTCGCACTTTGAAAAGAAACTTTGCCCATAAAGATGGATTTTGTACCCGAAAGAGGCCAGTCACAACATGATAATAAGAACCTTGAAATCTGGCCTCAATATCTGTAAATTCTGCAGAACATGGTGGTACCGGAACGGCAGAATACCTGTTAAAATGGTATTATTAATATAATTCGTTATTTGGTTATGTGTATCTCTCAAAATTTTAAGTTTACTGGTAAAAAACATGAATTTTAGATAGAAAAATTCACAAAGCCTGCATGACGATGTAGGTAATGTTACACAGTGTAAATATACTCACGCTGTCTTCCTATAATCCGTTGGACTCCAACTGTTTGGTACCAAGTCGAGAATTTCCTGAAAAATCATTGTGAAAAAGGAATGTTCTTGTAGTATTATGTATTTAAAGACGAAGCAGTCTAAACGCCATATGCCTAATGTACAAAAATATCATTAATATTGTAATATTTCCATATAATATTAATAATTTTTAAGATCTTTAATAACAGTTCGCGCATTTTCTTGTAAAATTTTCGTAGTAGTTCAAATGCACTGAAATAAATCAACAATCGTTTATTCCTTTTACGACCTTATTAGATCGCTTAATCGATAGTTGTATTCCCTTCACGCGAATATTCTTGGTTTGCACTTTGCAGAGTGCAGCCAGCAGGCAAAATGAAAAATCAAAACAAAATTAGGTGTCAAAAATCTGTTTTCTCTTTGGATTTTTCTTCAAAATTTCTGTGATATTTCTTTAAAAAAAAACCGAAACAAACATGTTCATATTAAAACAAAGGTTGCACGCCTCTTGTGGATCATGTAAGTACAAAGTTACTCATAATTTATTTTACCTTAAACATTTTTTTACATAACCACATACCTTGCAGACCTTGCCAAAAATTTTTGCACTAAAGCAGTAAAAAACAAACTAAAAGGCCTCTGTGATTATACCTCCAAGAAGAATTTGGGACAGCCTGCCCCTCATACCCACCCTCACTTACTGGGGGAGAATGAAGTGACTCCAATGATTAAAAAAGAAGAATACCAATGCCGTAGGCAAAAATTAGTCGAATATATAGTGCAACATGCAAAAAAGAATGGTTCACAAACCCAGAATCATATGGTAACTAGAAGTAAAATTGTGCATTCTCATTTAGATTGTACTCAATCTAGCTGACTTCTTAATTTTAGATCGTTATACCTGCTGCATCCAAACAATACATGTCAGATAAAATCCCTTACGTCTTCCGGCAAAATACTGAATTCCTTTATCTAACAGGTTGTCAAGAACCTGATACTTGTGTAGTAATAACCATAGGAAATTGTCCTGGGTAAGTTATCATTTAGGAGAACAATGCCTAGATCGGTGGTCAAACTTGTTAAGAATGATTTCTCTTAACTTTCACCTTATGGTTATTATGTGTATGCGTTTTTAGTGACCACAAAACGACCCTTTTTACAAGGGACAAAGACGACCATGCAGAATTATGGGATGGACCCAGAACCCATCCTGAAGATGCATCAGGGTTTTTCGGTGTTGATCAAAGTCTTCCAATAAGTGATCTTTCGAAATTTTTAGGGTCTTGCAGAAAGTCAGTATCTAGTGTTAATTTATGGTAAGTGAGCAGCTCGTTATCGGTAAAGGCATTTATTCGTAATATGTAGTATAAAATATAAATTATTGGTAATTTTGAGGTATGATTTTGAAGCTGCAATACATAAAGACATTCACAATATAGTGTGCGATTATATTAATTCATATTCTGGTCCGGGTTTTGAATCTCCCAGAAAGTTTATACACAAATTAAGATTATACAAGAGTCCAGCTGAGATCGCTCTGATGCAAAAATCATGTGATATTGCCTCAAAAGCTATTATAGAGACCATCAGTTACTCGAGGCCCGGAATAGGTAGGTACATAGGAGAATGCATTAAAAATGTTTATTATTCTTAGCCTTGTGTGGATCTTTTTAAAGACATACTGTTATTTTTAATAAAGAGATTATTTTATTACTTAAGGGACCGAATGATCGTATCCTTCCTTTGGTTCATTGACACAGTATTTTTGTGTAACTTTCAGGAGAAAATCAACTATTTGCGAAAGTTGATTATGAGTGTAGAGCGAGAGGGGCGGAATTTTTAGCTTATCCTCCTGTAGTTGCCGGTGGAAGCAGATCTACAACTATCCATTATATTAACAATAACCAAATAGTCTATGGCAACGAAATGGTATTGATGGACGCTGGTAAGCGCCTAAAAATAGCCGAATTTCGATCGCAAATATCTAAATCGTGTTTTCAGGTTGCGAGTATCACGGATACGCCAGCGACATAACGAGAACGTGGCCGGTGAACGGTAAATTTACGGATGCCCAAAGAGAGATATACGAAATAGTGTTGGAGGTGCAGAAGGAACTTATCGAACTCTGTAATAAATTGCCCAGTTTAGACGCCCTGTTTGAATGCATGTGTCTGTTACTCGGCAAAAGACTTCAAGCCAGCGGGCTTATCGGCATTCAACCGTCTAATAATTATCTTATGAAGGTAAGAAACTTTGCACATCAAGGGTTATGTTTGTGTAAGTTTTAATGGTACCGATTATTATACAGGGTGTTATGGAAATGACGTATTATATTTAAATGGGTGACTCCTGGGGTATACCAGAGAAGCACTACATATCTATTTTTTTTTTAAATCGAACGTTTAAAAAGTGGGGTAATTCACCCCTAAACCCACCAGTCACTACTCGGCACATTCATATATGATCATATTACATTGCCAAGCTGTGTAATCAACAGATCTTCAGGAATAATGTTGCCAACTGTGTAAAAAATTTAAAACTTTAGATTCTTATAAAAATAATCATCAGATTACACGCAAACACTAAATAGCACTGAATTATTTCGCAATAGAAATAATAAAAACGCCAATTTCTATGGGCGATTAACCCTTTACCAAATATAAAATGAAGCAATTATGTTGACAGGATCCACCCTTTGCATCCAAGTGCTTTCTTTGTGCACATTCAGAGAACTAACTTGAGCTAGCGCGGTTGCCATTTCCGAGACTATAATTATACAGGAAAGTAATATTATAGAAGGAAATTCCTCAATTTATTTATAAAACATCGAAAGTGTCAACGCTGTATTTTTAACTATTAACCCCAGCCGGCGAAAAGAACAGGCAATCCGCTGGATTGTCCAAAATCAGTTGTTTAAAAGAAGCCGGCCGATTTTCACACGCGTTATCGGTTTCCTACTGTTTTTACTAAGTTTCAAGCAGATTTGTGTGTTAATACTTAAACCCGAGTTTAAATTATTAAGTTATTTGTTCTTTTCGCGACGGCAGTGCCCCAGCCCAGCAGTTCAATATCGATCGACGGAACCAACGTGTAAAAATACTAATTCAGATTGAATGGTACTTAGATGTGTTATGTGATTTTATTGTGCCGGTTTGTTTTTGTTCAAGTTACCTAGGTACTTGGTGTTTTTTATAAATTAAGTTGGTTTTAAATAAGTCCGAAGAGCTAAATAAAATTGATTTTTTTTTTCTAAATGGTAAATGGCATTTATAAACTTTTAAGTGGTCTAGATCTGACGGGTGTCGTTCGAATTGAACAAATGAGAACATACCTGACCATTTAAAAACTCCGCGGCGGTTCGTTCGAGTCAGTTCAAGTTTATAAATCAGATTGTTTCCCAGCGAACTGAACTGAACGTAAAAGTTTATAATAATGTACCCTGAAAAATAAACAACTTGCAATCTGTCAAACGGTTATTGACTTTCTAAAGAGTTTACCCTGAAGATATGACAACACTGTTCAAAATTCAGTGACGTTTTTCGCCATATGTTGCTTTGTTTACCTTCGTGACAGGGGCACCACGTGGTGATTTTTGGTTTGACATAAGGTCATGTACTAAAGTATTAAATTAAAGCGCCATTTTTGGATATTTTTCTTCAATTTGTTTTCATCTCAGGAATTGCCGGTTTAAATATAATAGGTCATTTCCTTAACACCCTGTATATCTGTGTCTTTACTACGTCATTACATATACAGGGTGTTTAAAAAGACATGTGCTATGCTCGTGTGGTGATTTGTTACCCAAAAATAAGAGAAATAGCCCCTATAAACATGGGTTTATAGGAAATTTTTAAATTTTTTCGTTAGGGTAATAAGTCTCCGTTAGTGTCTCGACAACTAATAGACGCATTTCTTATGGTATTGTCGCTTAGACCGTGCGTCATGTTTAAAGTGAATTTGTTTTAGGCGTCGTACCAGTTATGCCCTCATCACGTTTCACATTATTTGGGAATGGATGTACACGACACGCCCAGCATAACTAGGAATATAAAAATTGAACCTGGGATGATTATAACGATAGAACCAGGTCAGTTACACTCGTAACAACGGTCTAACCTTCATCTTCACAATCTTGTAGCATGTCAAACGGCCTTAAGAAATCGATAATACAATATATAAATATTTCTCGATTATTGATTCCAGGCATTTACGTCACCGAAAAATCTTCATTGCCCAAGCACTATCACGGAATAGGCGTTAGAATAGAAGATGACGTTTTGATAACCGTCAACGGCCCGGTCGTGTTAAGCAGAAAGTGTCCGAAGGAAATTGACGAAATAGAATCGATATTGAAACAATGAAGTATATTTTAACCACCGACACGTCATCTTCGGTCTATATGGTAAGGTATTAAAGTGATTCAGCAATATATTAATTATATCTTGTACTAGAGAGACGACAACAAATCTTTGTTGAATATATCCCCTTTTTTTCGTATATCGTTTGTATATATATTTAGAAATATAATTTTTTTTATATATAGTCTTGTATTCTTCAAATTTAAAGAATAAAATGCTTCTGTTATAAACTCCTGGACAAAATTAACGCAACATGATAAAATTGCCATATTTTTGTGCTATTTTTTTTTCTGAATTTATGATCCAATTTGAATGATTTTTTTTTACATTGTAGGTTGGTTTTGTTGTATATTAGCAACCGAAGCATATTACAGTTGACATTAATCGGTAGGTACATCTTTCCCCAACATTTTCTTTTTTGGTTTACTTCATTATCTCTGTTTTTAAATGAGATACACCGTTTTAGCGTAACATGTTTTTATTTACTTTAATATTCAACACATTCATTGTTAAATGTTTTCAAGTAGACTATGGACTTTTTATGACATTGCAAGCGATGTGTCAGCAGATGTTACAAGGTCAAATAAATTAAACGTTCGTTTCGTATGCCCAGTTGCTCGACGAGTATTTTAATCTTGAAACCTACTTGAAAACATTTAACATTGAATGTGTTGAATATTAAAGTCTATAAAAACATGTTACGCTATAAAACGGTGTATCTCCTTTAATAACAGAGATAATGAAGTAAACCAAAAAAGAAAATGTTGGGGAAAGATGGACCTACCGTTTAATGTGAACTGCAATATGCTTCGGTTGCTAATATACTCCACAGGGTGATACGAATTTTCGGAAACAAACATATCATTTTTAGTACACCCAGTATAAATCGAAAATTAAATTTTTATCATAACAGCGAAAACTATGACATTGTCAAGGAACCAACCTATAATGCAAAAAAAAATCGTTCAAATCGGATCATAAATTCAGAAAAAAAAAATAGCATAAAAAATATGGGAAATTTATGATGTTGCGTTAATTTTGTCCAGGAGTTTATTTATTTATAATAATTATAAGTGAATTTTCGCTTTTATGTTTTGAGCAATTGCAAATTTTTTCGGCCGTGTAAAAACATGGGTAACGACCTTCTAAAATCAGACCGTCTTGAAACATCCTTGTGTGTGTGTCTGTGTTGCGTTTGTATCAAAATTCAACAAGTTCTATTGACAATTTTTATTAATAAACTTATACGTAATTAATTATACATTATCTATAATTTACACGGTAAATAAATTATATTTTACTGATATGATGTTATAAACATTTTCAAAATACTAATAATGATATGTTTGGCCTAAAAAGCTAAAAGATTCGGACGATATTGAAAAAGAGACGTACTGACTGATCGCGCAAACAGAAGGTCATAATTTTAGTTGCTGGAACAAGGCTGAACCTCTCTTTTTTACTTATTTTTTAAAAGGTCTATAGTGGAGTCGTCCTGGCGAAATAAAAAAAAAATCCCCCTTACTCCCCTCCTAATTGCCCCCACCAACCCCAGCCTCTGGCCCATCAAAGTACTCGGTATCACCCGTTAATTCGCGAAAAAATGATGCCCCAACTCCGCCCCTTCTCGTGATATAATTAATTAAATTTTATTGTTTTTGCAGTTGAAAATCGCGTTAATTCGCTATATCGGGATCGGGTTTGTTCGAGCTTATGCGCTCTGTCAATAAGCTCCTCAATTTTGCCTTGCACATTTTTTTTGTAGCATTAAAACCGGACGAGTTATTTTCAATTTCCCGTTGTAGGTTAGATTTGTCGCTTTACGCGTCCTACAAACCATCAAACAGGGTGTTTACAAAAATAGGGACAGAAATTTGATACCCCTACCTCCCAATATTGAAAGTTAAACGATAAAGAATACAGATGCCACTATATACAGAGTTTCCGGTGAAGCCGATTTTAATGACGAGCTTAAAACCCTGTATAATTCTATATTTTTGATAATTAATAAAAAAACGCTTATACCTACATAGCTTTATAAATTAATGATATAATCATCGTTACAAAACTGACGAATTGTACTGTTTTATGCCTTATACCATTTTCTAGTCGACGAGAATTCACAATTTCGAAATTCTTAAACGTATATTTCACCATTCCAGTTCCGGATTTTTTATGGGATCTCCTCCGGGATATATGCCGGTTAAACAAGCGGTACAATGTCCTACTTTTGAGGAGCTCTTCGTTTTGAGGTCCGATCTGACCGCTTTGATCAGACCTTCGACGCTCAAATATTCCAGGGAATCGGCACCTGAAAAATATATTAATTTTACGATTTTTTAATTTTTGCGTCGTTCCCCTTTGTTGATGCCTAACGGGGACATCGACAAGCTCGCCGACAGAGGCCGGCGATCATAAAGCGTGGGAATGAAGCCTATACGACGGGTCCAAGATAAGGAGGGCCAGTACAGGGATCTCGGAAACCGTAAGAGATACGAAGTCGGTTAAATGGAGGCGCATTTACTGCCTAATAATATGCCGTTTAGAAAGTTTTAAAATTCCGAGTAGTTCCGGAGATATCCGGAAAACCCGAAATTCTGAAAAATCGTTTTATTGTTTTCCTGGGTTTTTTTGAGATCGAATTCTAAAGTTAATTGCACTTTTGCATTGCCACTTTTTCCGCTCTATCTAACAGCGTTAATTGTTTTGTAATCCGACGAACCGTCTTCGAAGGGCCATTATCAACTTTCTTTTTTTAAATACGGTCCTGTTTTCCTGATATTGGAATTTGAGAGCTTTTTTTCTCCCGAATGCAACGATGTATGACACATTGTGGTTTAATGACGTTTCGAGGGTTTTTTGAACAACATCAGGAAATTTTGGGATACGGTCCTGTATTCTCCTAATTTTTCTTTTAAATCCCGAATCAACAGAAGTTTGAAATAATGTTTCTGTATTTTGTTCACTTATTTGTGGTTTATTATTAAATTATTTGTTATTTATTGAACTAGTCCAACATAAGTACAAATTTAGAGCTTACTTATCAGATATTATTTATAAATTTAAGAGAAATACAGGACCGTATCCCAAAATTTCTTGATGTTCAAAAAACCCTGTAAACGTCATTAAACCACAATGTTGTCATACATCGTTGCATTCGGAAGAAAAAAAGCTATGAGATTCCACTAGCAGACAAACAGAACCGTATTAAAAAAAAATAAAGTTGATAATGGCCCTTCGAAGACGACTCGTCGGATTACAAAACAATTAACGCTGTTAGATAGAGCGGAAAAAGTGGCAATGCAAAAGTGGAATTTACTTTAGAATTCGATCTAAAAAAAAAAAAACACAGGAAAACAATAAAACGGTTTTTCAGAATTTCGTTTTTTCCGGATATCTCCAGAACTATTCAGAATTTTAAAACTTTCTAAACGGCATATTATTAGGCACGTAAAGGCGCAACTTTACCTCCATTCAACCGACTTCGTATCTCTTACGGTTTCCGAGATCCCTGTACTGGCCCTCCTTATCTTGGACTCGTTGTATATATACTTCTGATCAAATTATAAGCTTCCTGGGTGCCGTTTTTCAGACAATAAGCAGTTGAATGGGGAAATTGTTGTTTATTTTGAAGGCCAAACAGCTTTCTCCGTGTCTACTTACCCACATGTTTAGCTAATTCTTTCGAGTTTAACTTGTTCGCTATCAATTCTTCCCTTGTAGGGATATTTATGCCCATGTAGCAAGGATACCTTAACGGAGGACTCGCCACCCTAATATGAACCTGAAACAAAAAATAAATAAAGCCCTAATATATACAGGGTGTTCCTTAATGGCGTGCTAATATTTCAGCGTGTCATTTTATGAAGGCAATGTTTGCAACGGCTTAAATTGTTATTCCATCGATGTCCTCTGATATTTTTTATAAAATAAATGGCACGCCACTGATATTTTTCCATGTCCGATATTTTTTCCGATTAGCCTGTTCAATTCTACACGAAAACGGTCTCTTGCGTTTTCTCGATTAAAACAATTAAATTCAAATTGAATTATTAGCATTTTTTTATAACAATGGTAAGAAATATGTTCGGGTTTTCTTTATAACGAACATGGACAAATAAGCCCCTAATTCGAAGACCTACTCACTTCTTTAGCGCCTGCGTTTCGCAACAGCTTAATAATCGGACCGATCGTGTTTCCTCGAACTATCGAATCGTCCACCAAGATAATCCTCTTCCCCTTCACCATACCACCTAGGGCGCCGAACTTTTTGGCGATGAGCAGCTGACGCAGCCTGTTGCTCGGCTGTATGAACGAGCGACCCACGTATCTGTTCTTGCAGAGCACCTCGGCGAAGGAAATCCCACTCTAGAATAATAATTATTATATGAAGGGGTCGTCGGAAGCTATAAGCATAAGCCCGCGAGTTAAAAACCATTACGTCTCACCTGTCTGGAAAATCCATGAGCAGATGCGTTACCGGATTCCGGAACGGCGCTAACTAGGTCGGCTTCCATCGGCTGTTCAATCGCCAATTGCTTGCCGCATTGTAAACGCACCGCGTATACCATTTGACCTTCGAAGATCGAATCGGTTCTCGCGAAGTATACATATTCGAATATACAGAAAGCCTACAGAAACAATATATTAATATGTCGTATAAGTAGTGGTGGAATACTATCGATAGCCAGCCCTATCGATAGTTTCCGATAGTCTAAAGAGTTACTATCGATAGTATCGATAGTACTATCGAAACTATATCAACCTTGATACGTGGTAGAGTTGTTGAGTAATACATTTTACTTATGGTTGACATATTAAGTTCCCACCTATACCTGCTATTTATTGAAAAAAAAACATAATAATATTTGAAATAATAAAATATACATACTTCCGGGAACATGTGGGAAATCTCCCGGATATGAAGAAAACACTTGAAAAGAATACTATAGGTTCATATAAACTTCTTTCGTATCGGCCTCCTCTTCGGAGATATGGGCTCCCAAAGAGCACCAATGGAATCAAGTTTTTTACACATAATTATTGAACCACCAGGTATATTTCAATTATTTTTTAATATGATGTATACCAGGTAAGACCCGTCAAATTACTATCCAAGAAACTGTTGTGAATTACTCACAGCTGCAGGGACGGACTAGCTGTAACACTCACGGGCCCATTTTTTTTACGCCCTGTATGATGAGAACTTTGGACAATGTATTTTACATACCTTTAACTATTGGCTAAAAATTAAGTACTCTTCATTCATGTCGCTAATCCTAACCGTTTTCGGATAAACGGTATTTTAATTATATCATGTATTTGGCGTATTTCAATAAAAGATACATTTTTGCTCCGATCAAATATTCAACTTTTTTCAAGCTTTTTCATATTTAATCCGTGAGAAGTTATAGGACTCAGTGTGAATAAAATGACGTTTTCTCGAAAACGGTTAGGATTAGCGACATGAATGAAGAGTACTTAATTTTTAGCCAATAGTTAAAGGTATGTAGAAAACATTGTAAAAAGTTCTCATCATACAGGGCGTAAAAAAAATGGGCCCATGAGTGTTACAGCTAGTCCGTCCCTACAGCTGTGAGTAATTCACAACAGTTTCTTGGGTAGTAATTTGACGGGTCTTACCTGGTATACATCATATTAAAAAATAATTGAAATATACCAGGTGGTTCAATAATTATGTGGAAAAAACTTGATTCCGTTGGTGCTCTTTGGGAGCCCATATCTCCGAAGAGGAGGCCGATACGAAAGAAGTTTATATGAACCTATAGTATTCTTTCCACGTGTTTTCTTCATATCCGGGAGATTTCCCACATGTTCCCGGACACCCTGTATATAAAAAACAAAAAATAATTATATATTATCAGGAACAAATATAGGAACAAATGATTAAACAAGATTAACTAATAATGATCTTAATAATAAGCGAATAAACACAAACGAAAAGGAGAGAAAATTTTTAAAATTTAAAATAAATATTTATTATGCTGCAAAAAGATAAGCATGTCCAAATTTTCTGCTTTTAGACGGTTTCTCTTCTTATTTAAATCGAATTCCGTGAACTTAAATTTAAGAAATACTAATAACATGCGAGTTTAAACTATCGATGATTACTTAAAACAATCGATAGTTTTCGATAGTAACAAACTATCGATAGTGCCATCGATAGTATTCCACCACTACGTATAAGTCGATATGTTTTATTGTTTTCAGGCCCTTTTACTTGCGCAGGTTATCTTGCAACAAGTAAAACGGCCTTTACTGGCTGCGACAGCCTCTTGGTATACCTGTGAATTATCCTCCGGCCTTCTAACTATATCTATCGTCTTAATACCGTGTCTGGTCATTTCAATTATTTCTCCCGGAAACACTTCGCGTACATATTGGGCTCCTATCGATAAAAATCCGCACGATTCAGATGATACTACCCAACCATCCGCTTCTCTCGTTTCGTCACATTCGCCCGATAGAGCTGAAAGTAAAACGAACATAAATTACCGACCGAGGATACCAAGAAATCATATCAATAAAACATAAACTAGAAGTTTTTTCAACTAAACTGCTGGCCATTTGATTTCGAGCAAGAAAAATTTCGCCTAAATTTAAAAGTTATTTTTTTCTGAACCAGATATGACCTCGATCTCCGGTTTTTAATGGTTGATAGATTTGTCCCTTAGGAAACAATTGCCAAAGTTGGATTGTCTTAAACTGTCAGAAAATTTTATATACAGGGTGTTAAAGAGGACGATGATTTTTGCACCAATTTCAATAGCATGTAACTTTCACAATAATATTTTTAAATTTTATCACTGTACGTCAATTGAATCACTGGTTCATAGCAAAGAAAGTAATCTGGCAAATTTTCGATATCTGCTATATTTTAAGAGATACCGATTTTTTTGAAAAACTTTGCCTTTTTTTCAACTTTTTGTTAGCTAGATCCCACTGTGCGTTGTATCGTGCAAACTTTGCAAGTGATTATTATACCTTATGAAAAGCTTGTTTATGTTCAGTAACAACAATTGTACCTAAATGTTGTGATGTGCAGTGGCGTACTTATAATCACTTATATGTCTTATGCTTTATGAGTATCTCACAATTTTTTTGTATTGGAAAGTACTCGCCCCTAGATTAGGCAAGTTTTTCCTTATTTTTTTAGTTTTTCATATCGCGCTACAGGTATATTATACAGTGTCTACAAAATTTTAAAAAAGATAATTTTTTTATTTAATTGTTTGAAGAAATTTATTTATTAATTTCTAACTTTCAAACACGACACTATTCCTAAAATTAAACTAAATAAATTTTTTCAAACAATTAAATAAAAAAAATTATCTTTTTTAAAATTTTGTAAACATTGTATAATATACCTGTAGCGCGATATGAAAAACTAAAAAAATAAGGAAAAACTTGCCTAATCTAGGGGCGAGTACTTTCCAATACAAAAAAATTGTGAGATACTCATAAAGCATAGACATATAAGTGATTATAAGTACGCCACTGCACATCACAACATTTAGGTACAATTGTTGTTACTGAACATAAACAAGCTTTTCATAACGTATAATAATCACTTGCAAAGTTTGCACGATACAACGCACAGTGGGATCTAGCTAACAAAAAGTTGAAAAAAAGCAAAGTTTTTGAAAAAAATCGGTATCTCTTAAAATATAGCAGATATCAAAAATTTGCCAGATTACTTTCTTTGCTATGAACCAGTGATTCAATTGACGTACAGTGATAAAATTTAAAAATATTATTGTGAAAGTTACATGCTATTGAAATTGGTGCAAAAATTATCGTCCTCTTTAACACCCTGTATATAAAATTTTCTGACAGTTTAAGACAATCCAACTTTGGCAATTGTTTCCTAAGGGACAAATCTATCAATCATTAAAAACCGGAGATCGAGGTCATATCTGGTTCAGAAAATATTAACTTTTAAATTTAGGCGAAATTTTTCTTGCTCGAAAGCAAATGGCCAGCAGTTTACTTACGTTCATTAGAAGGCAAAATCTTTCCCAAACATAACGGCCGATTTCCATACGGATCTCTGATTGCATATAACCTGTTCCGTACCATTATAACTAAAGAATAACTAAGCGGCGCTAGCTGCATGAAATGTTTTATCCTGGATGGCCAATCGGGTTCTCCGTCCGGCTCGCCCTCTGGCGGATTTAAGCACAGGGCCTGGGTAATGAGCTCGCTGTCTGAGTGAGTAGAAAGACCTACTCCATGTTCGAGTACCTAGTTCAGATATTAATATTTTATATGAAGACTTATAATTTGTATGAAAAAAAAACGTACCTGTCTTCTTAAACTATCGCAGTTAACTAACTCCCCATTGTGAGCTACAGCCAAGGCGCCGTGGGCTGTATGTACCACAAAGGGTTGACAGTTAACTTCTTCGGACGCTGCCGAAGTCGAGTAGCGTGTGTGTCCTAGACCCATGCTACCTTTGAGTTTCTTAATTGATTCGTCGTTGAATATGCTGCTGACCATGCCCATTCCTTTGACGATGTTGAAGTGTCTGGAAGAGTTTCCTTCGCTGGTGCATATTCCCGCCGATTCTTGACCTCTGTGAAATGATTCATTGGTATGAAAGGAGGCGAAAGCCAGATTTTCTACATACAAGTTTTGTTACTACATCGACAACCAAGTTCGACAGCGAAAAAGCTTACAGAACGATTTCGCTGTATAATAATGTAAGTTCTATAGATGCGCTTGTAACCATTTAAGAAAACTACTATAAAACAGAAATGTAATTTGCTTCTAAGAATATTTTTACAGCGTAAAAAAGCTATTTGAACCGAACAAAAAATGTAACAAGGGCAGCCTTTATACAACAAATATGCAATTCCACAGCTTATATAAACCATTCATCATTTGTAAGGCGCTTTTTTGTATACAGGATGTCCCATTTTCGACACTTTAATAGGGTTTGTTCGGGTTCTCCTTAATTGGTAGTGCTATCAAAAAGTAATGTAGGTGTCATGTGCTCTTTTTGGGTCAAACTTAAAATGGTAAAATCAAAATTTGAAAATTTTAGCTCGCTTAAGAGATACGGGGGAAAATCAAAAAATTCACACTTTCAAAATTACCCTATATTTTCTAAAATCTAAAAAGATACTATTTTAAATTCTCCTTTCAAATATATAACACACCATGGATGATATTGGTTTCCTAGGCGATTTATTTAAACTTTATTACTTTGAAACGAAATAAAAGATTCAGATTAAGGTAAAAAATAACGGGAATCATCGCAAATGTTCGGAATATGTCCTTAAATGGTTACCGTCTTTCCGGATAGCGAGCAAAATATATATTTTGCGCCATTTCTTCGTTTTTTCCAATTTCAATATAAACTGATATCATATCAAACCATTTTCGCAAATGAATATGTAAAAATGAAATTGACGTTAAATGTTAATAGTCAACATAGTTGTTTCTATGATATTAGCTTTTGTTTCATGGTCTACTGTGGTTTAAAGTAATAAAGTTTAATAAATCGCCTGGTGTGTTATATATTTAAAAGGAGAATTTAAAATAGTATCTTTTTAGATTAAAATATACAGGGTACCAGGGTATACAGGTTTACCATTTTAAGTTTGACACAAAAAGAGCACATGACACCTACATGACTTTTTTGATAGCACTAACAATTACGGAGATACCCTATAAAAGTGTCGAAAATGGGACACACTGTACAGTACCGAGCATATCAGTAAAATTAGGCAATTATACATGTTAGTGAATTCAAAAATAACAATTTTGTATTAAAATTATTTAAAGAAAATACAGATAATCGGATTATTTCACAACACAGCTCTGACGTCATCTGCCGGGTTGATGAAATGCATTACGAAATTATTTTATATCAAATTATACTTTATTTATATCATTTTTTTAGATTTAAAAAAATAACTCAATTTTTTTCGACAAATGGGATCGTTTTTACGGGTTGAAACAAAAACGTCGGACTACCCGCCGTATGGCTGGATTTAATTCCATTTGACTTATTTTTATTTAGAGACAGATCATTTGACAGATGCTATTAATATCTACTTTGAATTCCATTGCAGTATAGGGAAATATTTGTTTGCTTTTTGTTGGGGTGTAAACTTTAGCTTTATTTGGTACTATACCTGTGTTGTAACGCGACCAATCCCCAGGTAATAATCTGGGCAATTTCTAGTTGCGTGGGCCATTCTCCTGTGCCGATAGCGCCGAATACTCCACACTCGTGAGTCAATCCCGATAGAGTATCGCCTCTATTTTTTCTCTTCATTAGACCGACGCTTCCTTCTTGAACGTCATAAGCCACCTCTCTTGTTTTCGGCGACAGACGATGTTCCACTGTATCATGGTCTTGATCTTTGTTGGAGTTCTGTTCCATTATTTTTCTGTAATTTTTTAACAATACTATTTGAAGAATTAAGCACTACTACTTACTACTTAAATACTTGATCAAATCACAAAGCCAGTAAATTCGGTTTTAAAATAAAAAAGTAATTTTTGACTGAATGTGGAATAAAAAAGAAAAATATGATAAAATATGTATTTAAAAATATAGACACCCCGAAAAGGACTTCTCCTCCCCCCCCCCACAACCCCCCCCCCCCCCCCCCCCACCACACACCCTGGCTATGCCACCAGGCCTATCGCCAGGAAGCCGCCAGTTTCATTGTCGTCCTCTACAGGTACGAAGTCATATCTCTCTATGTGTCTTAGTGGCTTCTACTATGCGTGATGGGTGGGTACACTGAGCGAAATTTCGAGTTGATATAACTCAAATATGAGACCGAACCGTGTTGCTAATAGGGGACAGCCCAGACCTCTAAATTACGGCAACCAAATCGAAGAAATTGCATCAACTCACTATTCATAAGTTATGATAGCACAGAAGATGGGTTATTTTATGCGTTGGAATAGCTCACGCCCCACCGTCTGAAATTACTGATGGGCTACCGTAGCTACCAGTATGTGAATTGTGATGCGTTACTAGTCGGGCTAGATTAATTCATGATTCGGGCTATCAAAGCTTGACATTTAAGTTGGTCTAGCTTACGATGGTGGCTGGAATAACTCACTCTTTGGGCTACCAGACTCCAAATTTTGGACTACCAGTACCTAAATTGTGGACTATCGGAACTCAAAATATTTCTTTGATTTAGCGCCAGCATAATGTGGACTTCAATTGCCGTTTATTTTTTTCAAGATATGACATTTTAGTTGTATATTTAAAAAACATCAAATGAATTATAGACAGGAGAAACCATGCGGACGAAGTGATGACGATTGCTTATAAATAATAAGGCTCCATTCCAATAATAACAATTTGTATGCATCTCCCTCCTGTCCCTCCATTTTACGCCAACTGACCAAAATTATGCAAAACACAAATTTTCACGCACAGAGAACAAAGATGAATAATCCCGCAAACGGCGCAACGGCCAACAGGTGTCTATGCGCGCGATCGAAGGAGAATTGACGAATAACAATGGAATGAACCGCGCCAAACCTGCACGAGCACGAATTCGGAACTTTCCGTGACCTTACGATCTTGCGTTTTATCCTCGATATGGAGTTTTGGAGCACGTTTCCTGAATGATTCCAACTCAAAATAATTTACACATGGTAATGAGTTAAAATAATGCACGTCCGGGTTAAAACGACACTTTATAATCAATTAGTAAGTTTTTCCAACCAAGAAACTCAGTTCAGGTAACTCATAAAATAGTTACAAGATGAGGAATTGTGGTGATCCCAAATATGTTTAAAATGTTGATAAAAAATCTCTCTCTGGGCTGAGGCGAACCAAAAGAACCCGAATTACTGTAGCGTTTTTAAATAATTTGTAATAATTCATAGGCTCAGTTAGAACAACATAGAGAGGTGGGTGGGTACAATTTTGTAACCCACGACATTGGTAAATGCATTTTTGTCAGTGTAGATGTAGTATCTGCAAGGCGTACTTACCTATTACTTATTAACAAGCAATCTGCTTTATTTTTCACTTAAAACTATTTGTGGTCAGCGACGACAGTGTGGTATTAAACAGTTTTACAATATAGTAGTATTTAAAAGAATTTTTCCACACTCGACAAAAATTATCCCGCGAACAAATATCTTTTGAAGTTCGATCTAAAATAAACAGAAATTCGATAGGGTCCAAGCTTATACGCCGTTCTAAGTTTGCATAATTCTTATTTATTTAAAAATAATAAATAATATTTTAGTGATAACCCCCTACAGTGTTTTTCTCTCATGTGATGGAATGACGATCGTGTTGAAATAATGTCGTCAGTTTAAAAACAACCATTTACCAGTGTTTACTGGAGTAAGATAAGACAGTGTTAATATGTATACATATTATAGTCATCATCGGGGGGCATTTCTATATGCTCATAAACTACTAGCCTATTGAAATAAGGTGGATGGCCATACTCAATTTTTCTCTAATCGGCGCACTACTAACCGATATCAAAAACTCGACCTTCTTAACCTCTGAAATCGGCTCGCTATAAACGTTTCATGTCCTGTAGTATGAGTTTTTCAACATTCTCTTGATGATAATAAGAATATACACAATTCAACTGATGTATAGTTTAGATATATTAACCCAATAGTTATATTCTACGACGAAATTCGTTTATTTTTGACTTCCGTCAATAATAACTGCTTCATTGCATTGAGGAGGGACTTGTTCCTCAATATTTATCATCTGAAGTTTTTTTCCATTATTATAGTCATCACCCAGCTAAGCAGTTACCTTATAACTTATACGATTTGGTTAGTTTTATAAAAGGTTTGATTTGGAAATTTGTGGTATAAAGGTCACCCCCGTGCCTTGGCCAATATCTGTTAACTCCCACGACCTTTGGCAAATATAGCCATCACAAATATTGGCCAAGTACACCATCAGTCGCCCAGCTCTAGAATGCTCTTATACAACCAAATTATAAAACATTTCTAGTAGTTTTTTTTTTAAATAGCGAAGAACTTGAAAATAGAACTTACATTATACAATACATATATATATGTTGTTACACAACTCTTATGTAGCAGATTTGTGGTTTTTAAACTTATAGGGGCTTTTAAACTTATCCTACAAACAAGGAATATTTCCATCATGCTGGAAGACGGCGTGATCGAGTCCAGCCTATACCAAAGAAAGGTAAAAGAGAACCCTGCCTAGCAACTATCGACCAGTCGCATTGCTTTCAGTTATATCAAAATTAATGGAGAAAGCTATTAACCAACATCTTCTAAAGTACCTGGAAGGCTTTAACATTATCAGCGATCATCAATATGGTTTTCGGAAGTCCAGATCATCTGGAGATCTTCTAGCCTATGTCACCCATATTTGGAACAACGCAATCGAACATCATGGGGAGTCTCGGGCTGTTGCACTGGATATTTCTAAAGCCTTTGATCGTGTCTGGCATGAGTGAACTGCGATCTTATGGTATGCCCAGTCGATCCTGATGTGCATGGTTGTCTAGCTTTCTTAAGGACCGCTCTCTGCAAGTGGCGATTGACGGATTTCTCTCAGACACCTTCACCATCAATGCCGGTGTTCCTCAAGGGTCCATATTGTCTCCCACTCTCTTCTTACTCTACATTAACGACCTTCTAGTGAAAACGAGAAATCCGATATTTAGTTTTGCTGATGATAGCACACTTATCTCATCTCTCTCTTTGAATGCACAAACATCGGCTGCCGACGCACATCTTCGCAGACAGCATGAAGTATCACGCCTCAACAAAGACCTGAGACCTATTTGGCTTGGGGTGACAGTAGGGCGCTTTCAATGGTTGTAAGCAGTGACGTAGAAAGGGTTTCGGGGCGCCTATATTTTTTAAATACCTACACATTTTGTCATATTCATTTATACACGCACAGTAGTTGACCGACAGCGCTCGGGTTTTCACGTCATATTTAATTCAATAAACCCAGCTCGATTCAAACTATTAATGAATTATTATAAAAATCTATTAAAACTTATTTTTAGCGACACCATCAAGATTTTTAATTCTTCAGGCACAGAAAGTAAGTTTCGAAATATCATCAATATCATCCTCATAAATTAAGAAATTTGTTTTTAATTGTCCAAAGATTGAAAGAACAAACAAAATAATTATCCATATTATTTGTTTGTTTGTTTGTTAATTCGTAGATAACGCGCATGAGTAAAATAAATTATAAGTAGCGCCAAGATCTTTCTATCACAGTCTCGAACACGAGGTGACCTCCGAACGCGCTCCTGTTCCTAACCTCTGTCTTTTGGTACATTGGAACCGTATTTTGACGATTCGCTCAGTATTTTACTAATAATTTTCTGTTAATTACCCAAAATGTCAAATATTGTTAAGGAAGGTAAGTAATAAGCTAAGTTGTAGTAATTCATTAATTATAAATTTGGTTTTATTCACCGGCACAACCACGATATCGTGTTTGTGTCTATTGATATAATTGATAAATAAACTTATATCTGTCTCTGTCTGATGCATTCTCTGGGACCTACACAAACAGGTCGTTATATACGAGGGTTCTGTAATAACTAGGCAATACCCGTTCAACACATAACTCAAAACTACAAGACCGATAAGTTGAAATTTGGTATACATAGAGGGTGACCGTTTAGTGTAGCAAAATAGCGTAGTAGTAAATAATATAATTGTTCGGGTTCGCGTGTGTACTTTTTCTATTTAAAAGTAGATTGTTTGGAAAAGTATGCTAAAATGTATATTTCAAGAAGTAGGTACCTATAAAATGGGAGTTCAACACGAATTTCTCCCTTATTCTTTAATACCATCCCCTAAAATGTATAGATTTTCAACTTTATAAAGGACGCTGTAGAAATACATAAATAAAATATGGAATTAGGTAAAAAAAAAGTCACGGCATTCGTCGTACCAAGGGGCGCGGGAATTTTCGTTTTCCCTCGTCAGTTTAGCGAAATCCGCGAATAAAAATACATCATGATTTCCTCCCGCTCGTTGTCTTCCAGTATCGATATCCGCAATCAGTTAAAAATTCGATTCAACAGAGAATTCGCTAGACTCGTCGCCACCAAAGGTCCCAATTCCGGTTTCATGAACAGCGAACAATACAAGACGATAATTGACTGTGTGAAGCAAGCGAAAAATTCAAATTCGAAAACATCTAAGCAGTATCGATGCTTGAAGAGGTTCGATGTTTTTTCGTTCGGCGGTATTGAGAAGCTGATAACCCCCGTTATTTCCAACGATAATTTCAAATATTACGCGGCGAATGTGGAAATATTCGATATTATCCACGAAACGCATCTCTCGATGGGCCACGGTGGTAGACACAGGATGATACAAGAGATAAATAAAAAGTATCAAAATATAACCCAGGAAATCGTTGCCATCTATATGAGATTATGTATACCTTGTCAAATGAAGTTGAAAAGTATGAAAAAAGGTTTATTTATAGTGTGTATGTCTGTTTTTTGTCGTTGTTAATGAAATACAATAGAACCTTGTGTTATTTCAGTTGGCGAATACAAGCTAGGTAACCTGCTAATCGAAGGTAAGACCAAGCAGGTCTATGACTTACCGTCCCAACCGGGATACTGTATCTTACTCAGCAAAGATAGAATTACAGCTGGAGATGGCGTTAAAGCACATGACTTAAAAGGAAAAGCCGTTATTTCCAATAAAACAACATGCAAAGTTTTCGAAATTTTAAGCTCAGTTGGTAAGTATTAGTTATATTATGTTATATGGACCTTTTAATCCTGAGGGCGAGGTTTGATAACTCATATTTTTTTTTAAATCGAACGTTTAAAAAGTTGGGTAATTCACCCTTAAACCCACCGGTCACTACTCGGCACATTCATATATGATCATATTACATTTCCAAGTTGTGTAATCAACAGATGTTCAGGAACAATGTTGCCAACTGTGTAAAAAATGTAAAACTTTAGATTCTTATAAAAATAATATTTAGTTTACCTAGTATCCAAATAGAAGTGAATCCAGGTGCCAGTACACTATAGCAAGTAATCCAGGGCACAGACATCTTCAGGTTTTTTTTATGGGAAAAGCTTTATGCTCATCATGATAATGTGGAACTGCATAATAAGCTTATACCCACTAAACCCCATTCGGCCTCTTATTTCTAATCTCTCAGAACATTTGCACTAAATCACTTAAAGAAACACACAGACACCCACGAGTTTCAAATTAGTTTTTTTGAAGATATGCACCTATTATCAGATTACACGCAAACACTAAACAGCACTTAATTATTTCGCAATAGAAATAATAAAAACGCTAATTTCTATGGTCCATTAACCCTTTACTAAAGATAAAATGAAGCAATTATGTTGACAGGAACTACCCTTTGAAATAAATGGTCTCGTCCATGGTGCTTTCTTTGTGCACATTCAGAGAACTAACTTGAGCTAGCGCGGTTGCCATTTCCGAGACTATAATTATACAGGAAAGTAATATTATAGAAGGAAATTCCGCAATTTATTTATAGAACATCGAAAGTGGCAAGGGGTATTTGTAAATATTAACCCCAACCGACAAAAAGAACAGGCAACCCGCTTGATCCATAATCAGGTGTAGGAGGCCGATTTTCACACGCGTTATCGGTTTCCTACTGTTTTTTCAAGCAGATTTGTGTGTTAAATTGTGTTACTTAAACCCGAGTTTAAATTATTAAGTTATTTGTTTTTTCGCGACGGCAGTACCCCAGCCCAGCAGTTCAATATCGATCGACGGAACCAACGTGTTATGTATTTCTAAAATTTTTAGATGTTAAATACATTATTTCCCAGACCACTCAGACAATAAGGGAGTATTTTGGTCTACACAGTAGTACTTTAAAATACTAATTCAGATTGAATGGTACTTAGACGTGTTATGTGATTTTATTGTGCCGGTTTGTTTTTGTTCAAGTTACCTAGGTACTTGGTGTTTTTTATAAATTATGTTGGTTTTAAATAAGTCCGAAAAGCTAAATAAAATTGCATTTTTTTTCTAAAGGGTAAGTGGCATTTATAAACTTTTAAGTTGTCCAGATCTGACAGGTGTCGTTCGAATTGAACAAATGAGAACATACCTATCATTTGAAAACTCCGCGGCGGTTCGTTCGAGTCAGTTTAAGTTTATAAATCAGAGATTGTTTCCTAGCGAACTGAACTGAACGTAAAAGTTTATAATTATATACCCGGAAAAATAAACAACTTGCAATCTGTCAAACCGTTATTGACTTTCTAAAGAGTTTACCATGAAGATTCACTCCCATATATTGCTGTGTTTACCTTCCGGACAGGGGCACCACTTGGTAATTTTTGGTTTGACATAAGGTCATTTGCAGGGCATATTAAATTAAAGCGTCATTTTTGGATATTTTTCTTCAATTTGTTTTCATCTCAGGAATTGCCGGTTTAAATATAATACGTCATTTCCATAACATCCTGTATCGTAAATAACCTTTCTAATCATAATGATAGTAAATAAAATTGCCTACAAATTATATTATTTAAGTTTTTTTCTCCGTAGTGGAAAGTTACAAGTTCAACTTTGTTTTACTTCTACCCATAATATTACATTCTGTCAAAGAGATTTAAAAGTTTAGCTACTGAGTACAAGGAATAATTTTTTTCAGGTATTCAGACAGGTTTTGTCAAAATGGCCACCGAAACCTCCTTCGTAGCAAAAAAATGCGATATGATCCCTATCGAATGGGTCACTAGGCGCTTAGCGACCGGTTCTTTTTTGAAAAGACATCCGGGTGTCAAGGAGGGATATAGATTTGCTCCCGTCAAACACGAGACGTTCTTTAAAGATGACGCCAACCACGACCCGCAATGGTCAGAAGAACAAATTATTAGTGCCGGGTTTAAAGTAAATGGAGTGTTGATTGGTAAGGAGATTTTTGGAATAAATTCATTCTTGGTAACTAATTTTTTGACTTTGACAGCGAAGTGACGTCTCGCCACACAATCGTTTTGACGTAACAAAGTGTATTATCTTTTAAAACGGAATACGGCCCAATGAATTATGTTTGCCACTTAATAGTATTATTGTCGTGTTTTCAGGTGAAAAGGAAGTCGATTACATGACTAGAGTTTCGATACTGGTATTTGAAGTATTAGAGAAAGTATGGCAAACTAGAAATTGTGCTCTTATCGATATGAAAATCGAATTTGGGGTGGACAATACGGGTAAGTTTGTTATTGACGTCGATAAATAATGTACTACTTTTTTTTTATCAACCAAATGAAATAATGTTGTTTCCATAATAAAATTTCATCAGATTTTTAGTTGTTATGGTGCTATACTTAACTGACCGTTTGTTTTGCAATATTTTAATTATTAAATATTTAAATTATGTTTACCATATTTGAGATAAAGTCGGAATATTTTTAAGACCCCCTGCTATGATGAAATGGCGATACTATCTTAATGATGTTAAAAGGTTACGAGAATAACTGATTTATATTTTCACTCTAATTTGCAACAACGAAATTTGAAAAAAAAGTCAACAATCTTTGATCTAGTGGAATGTACTTTGTACTCTCTCTAGGATAATTCCTAAAGTACTTAACGGATTTGGATACGGAACACATGGCATCGTCGCGAGCGAATCGGCGGGTACAAATATTTTTCTCGTAATTGTACATTCATTTTACATAGGCATGGCAAATTTGAGCCAAATCGGTTAAATAATTTAGGAATTATCCTAGGGAGAGACATACAAAACATCATTTAATTCACCTTTTGATGGATTTTAATTTTGATACGGAAGAAATGGTATCGTCGCGAGCGAATCGGCGGGTACAAATATTTTTCTCGTAATTGTACATTCATTTTACATAGGTATGGCAAATTTGAGCCAAATCGGTTTAATAATTTAGGAATTATCCTAGGGAGAGACATACAAAACATCATTTAATTCACCTTTTGATGGATTTTAATTTTGATACGGAAGAAATGGTATCGTCGCGAGCGAATCGGCGGGTACAAATATTTTTCTCGTAATTGTACATGCATTTTACATAGGCATGGCAAATTTGAGCCAAATCGGTTACATAATTTAGGAATTATCCTAGGGAGAGACATACAAAACATCATTTAATTGACCTTTTGATGGATTTTAATTTTGATACGGAAGAAATGGTATCGCCGCGAGCGAATCGGCGGGTACAAATATTTTTCTCGTAATTGTACATTCATTTTACATAGGTATGGCAAATTTGAGCCAAATCGGTTAAATAATTTAGGAATTATCCTAGGGAGAGACATACAAAACATCATTTAATTCACCTTCTGATGGATTTTAATTTTGATACGGAAGAAATGGTATCGCCGCGAGCGAATCAGCGGGTACAAATATTTTTCTCGTAATTGTACATTCATTTTACATAGGCATGGCACATTTGAGCCAAATCGGTTAAATAATTTAGGAATTATCCTAGGGAGAGACATACAAAACATCATTTAATTCACATTTTGATGGATTTTAATTTTGATACGGAAGAAATGGTATCGCCGCGAGCGAATCGGCGGATACAAATATTTTTCTCGTAATTGTACATTCATTTTACATAGGCATGGCAAATTTGAGCCAAATCGGTTAAATAATTTAGGAATTATCCTAGGGAGAGACATACAAAACATCATTTAATTTTCTTTTTGATGGACTTTAATTTTGATACGGAAGAAATGGTATCACCGCGAGCGAACCGGCGGGTGAAAATATTTTTCCCGTAATTCGACACTCATTTTACAAAGGTCTGGTAAGTTTGAGCCAAATCGGTTAAGTATTTTAGAAATTATCCTATCGGTATCAAATTTAAAATCCATCAAAAAGTGAAATTAATTGATGTTTTCTACGTCTCTCCCTAGGATAGATCCTAAATTATTCAACCGATTTGGCTGAAATTTGCAACACCTATGTAAAATGAGTGTTGAATTACGAGAAAAATATTTGTACCCGCCGGTTCGCTTGCGGTGATACCATTTGTTCCGTATCTAAATTAAAATCCATCAAAAAGTGGATTTAAAGATGTTTTGTAGGGCTCTCCCAAGGATAATTCCTAAATTATTCAACCGATTTGTCAGAAATTTGCAACGGCTATGTAAAATGAGTGTCGAATTACGAGAAAAATATTTGTACCCGCCGGTTCGCTTGCGGTGATACCATTTGTTCCGTATCTAAATTAAAATCCATCAAAAAGTGGATTAAAAGATGTTTTGTAGAACACTCCCCAGGATAATTCCTAAATTATTCAACCGATTTGGCAGAAATTTGCAACGCCTATGTAAAATGAGTGTGCAATTACGAGAAAAATATTTGTACCCGCCGGTTCGCTCGCGGTGATACCATTTGTTCCGTATCAAAAACTGGTCAACATTTCATTTCGAAGTATATTTTTTATTATTTTATTTTTAGGTGAAATTGTCGTTGCCGACGTCATTGACTCTGACAGTTGGCGATTGTGGCCCTCTGGCGACAAGAGATTGATGGTCGATAAACAAGTATACCGTAATCTGGCAACGGTGACAGATAAGGACCTCGACACGGTAAAGAGAAACTTTGAATGGATCGCCGATCAGTTGGACCACTTACTGCCACCCAGGTCGGTAGAAATTAAAACATTTAGTTCGCCCGTTACCATATAAGCGATATAGTATTAATATATTTTTTCTTATTTACAGTGACCATTTAATTGTCATAATCATGGGCAGTGCCAGCGATAAAGAACACTGTAATAAAATCAGGAAATACTGCGAAGATTTAGGCTTAAACGTGGAAATTAGAGTGTCCTCTGCGCACAAAACGACAGAAGGCACCTTAAAAATAGTCAGCCATTATGAATCCTTGAATATTAAAATTGTTTTCATTGCAGTTGCTGGAAGATCTAATGGATTAGGACCAGTCATTTCGGGAAATTCTGACTTTCCAGTAAGTAAATATGACGAATGTTTTAAAAGATATTTACAGCATTGCCGCGTAATAAATGTACTGGCTGATTGTGAAAACAGAAGACCATTCGTTCGCTTCTTATAATAATTTGATTGTAGGCTTTGATATTTTAAGACACATTTTATGAAAAAGCCAGTAGATTCCCAAATTGCCTTAAATTCAAAAGAATTCTCTTTTTTCAGGTTATTAACTGTCCCCCAGTAACCAAAGATGATGTCGCCAGAGACATCTGGTCAAGCCTTAACGTTCCTAGCGGTCTTGGTTGCACAACCGTGGTTTATCCAGAAAGTGCTGCGTTGGCAGCGGCTCAAAGTATCGCCTTGACGAATTACATTGTCTGGTCTAGACTAAGAGGAAGACGATTGAACAACTACAAGACTCTTCCCAAGGCCGATGAAGAAGTTAGAAATACGTAAAAGATCTCTCGAAGTAACTTTTTTTATTTGGAAACTTGTGCCTTCTATTCCACGAGAATATATTTATTTATACGTTCGCTGCGCACCAGTTCTTTGAATGGAAGATGCCATGTTAGATCGATGTTTCGGTAGACGTGATTGGTCGATTTAACATGGCAATAACTGCCTAATAGACTAATTGCACCTTAAAATATTTGAGTTCAGTTCAGTTACCCTCGTGGATACTACCTCATTGTTAAATCATTCTGTCTATGGCAGGCATAGGTTTTTTCTGTAAAGCGTTTTGCTTATTTAATGTCAATTTTTAAATAAAAATCTATTTATAAAATTGTCGTATCAATTTATACCATTTTACGTAGTGGTTTGGTCATGGAGTTGCCCCTGAATTTACGCCGAAGTCAACGCGCAGTGAATTTTATGTTGCGAATGTTTGGCTTTGTGTTAAACCAAAGGGTTAAACAGTATAGGAAGAAAGGGAGGACATAAACCTGTTGCCACCACGCGCGAATTTCTCGACGTGCTACGCGGACTTATTCCTCTCTGACGGTATTCATAACCTAAAACTTAACATGGCGTCGATATGTCGTCGGTAATGCGAGACTTTCAATAAAAATGCCAATTTTTAATATAAAATGTCCCAGAAAATTCATATTCGCAGTGCCTCAGCTTCTAACAGGGTTAGACCTTTAGCGGCCACCCAGAAATACCATAAAATTTTCACTCCAGGAGAAGTTGTGATAGATTCTTCGGACACAAATTTTGTCAGGTAAATAAGCATTCTCTTTTAAATAGTTTCACATTGTTTTCATACAAATAAACCAGAACGTTGCTTTCGGTTACTAATTTGTTGACAATTTTGGATCCATAACATAGTACTTCAACAAACTATGATCCTTTTAACTTAAGTATATGCTCAAGTCTATGTCAATCTGTAATTTCTAGAGGTCATGGTACATACGAACAAGACGGCAACTTAAAAGCTTCTGTGGCTGGCGTAAAGGTCAAAGTCAATAAGTTAATTTCCGTGAAACCCCTGAAGAGTCGTTATGATGGTCAAGTCGGTGAGGTATTAGTCGGACGTATAATTGAGGTGCAACAAAAGAGATGGAAAGTAGACACAAACGCAAGATTAGACTCTGCGTTATTGTTGTCATCTGTAAACTTACCGGGGGGTGAGCTGGTAAGTCTAGCATAGTTAATGTAATAATACTATTCAACAAAGTTTTTCTTAAAGAAGAAATAGGTTCATCACCATTCTGTGATAAATCATTCATTCTATCTTTTGTATTATGCATGCACAGCACACTGATCTGTTAACTGAAGAATTCATTATGCATGCTGATATTTTTATAATATAATTGCAGGTAATGTTTGTCTCTGTTGCTTTTAACTTAGATGTTATTCTTTATTTTGTTTTAATATTGTCTATAATAGTTTGTTCTCTGATCCAATTTGTTTGCGGCGCCTCTTATAAAAAGTACTGTAAATAAGCATCACATTCTTCAGTCCCAGTAGTAAAAAAATATATATTCTTCAGCGAAGAAGATCAGTTGAGGATCAGCATATGATGCGACAATACTTACAAGAAGGAGACTTGATAAGTGCAGAAGTTCAAAGTGTTTTCACTGATGGAACCCTGTCGTTACACACTAGAAGTTTACGTTATGGCAAGGTACAGTTATATTTAGGAATCTGGTTATTATTCTATACATAGAAGAGTTTATGTTAGTGTATGTACTTTTTAGTTAGGCCAAGGGATTTTAGTGAAAGTGTTCCCGTCGATAGTTAAAAAGAGCAAGATTCATTTCCATAATCTTCCTTTTGGTGTCAGCTTGATATTAGGAAATAACGGTTATATTTGGATTAGTCCACCGACTAACACTAAGGATGAAACTGTAGGAAGTTTTGTACACAATTTAGAAGAGGTAAGTAAGGTTTGTTTTAATGTATAATAAATATATTAGTGTTTTGTCTTCATGCTACTTTCTATCTGTATTTTTAGGTAATTCCTAAAGAAACAAGAGAAGCTATGAGCCGAGTGCGGAACTGTATTTTGGCGCTAGCTCAGAGTTATATGATGCTTTTTGATACAAGTATAGTGTTTGCTTATGAGGAATCTTTAAAATATTCTGTCGCGGAACTGTTACTTCCTGAAACAATGGTGGACGTCGCTGTACTCGCGCAACACAGGCTGAGTATGTTGGAGGACTATGAGTTTTGAATGCTGTAGTTTTAAGGTAAACCATGTCTTTTTGAATAAATTTGTTATTAAAATTCTATTCTGGTATATTTTTTTGTGTTTAATTGCATAAATTGATACTTTACCTAATGATATGTTATTATATTATTATAATTGCTTCATTAAATAAAGATATTGAAAACAAGTATCACCTATTCATTATTCAAGTAAAAACGTTTATTAAGAATGACCTTTTTGTCGTATCTTACAAAATAAAGTATGTTTACTCTTAAGCAAAATAACATTTTTGCAGTTTTTACCCAGCCTGTATAAAAAAATTGAAGTTTCTTATGATGAATCGTATTTTCTAGACAAGCAACAACGTTTATTAAGAGTGGCTTTTTTTCGTATCTTTCAATTTTTGGTCCATTTGTCCTCTTGTAAACCCCATCCGTGGACATACTGTATATCTACATACATGTCAATTTATTTTATATTGCCCTTATAAACTTAATAATTCAATAAAGTTCTTCAGTCGACAACACAACAAAACCCCATCTCTGATCAATTACCATGAATATCTCGTACTCAAACTCGATTCTAGCTGTGGATTATTATTCCTCACCTCGCCTAAATGACGTTATACCATACTCGGCCTCCTGTAACCTCACTGAACCTCATAAAGAAAAAAAAGACGGCATTTTTATTACTCTTTATTATCTTACGGTATAAAAAGAGGACAATATTGCAAATACCTAAAATATATCAACTACTACAGATCTGTATTATTGATGTTATGATTGTTTATATACATTTTATTTCTACCTTAAAGTTTAAACACTTTACTTCGTAAAGTGGGACAACAGTATTAATTTAATAAATAATATAAATAATTAACTACTCAAGAAAGATCACAAGCGAATTCTTCGTATCTTACCGTTACAAATACTTTTTATAATCGTGCGCAAAATCAAGAAATTCTTGCATTTATGCGGGGCAAGTTTAACGATAAAAACGAAATAAAGCCATGAAAAAACGAAGTAAAACCATACATTTTGTGCAACAGTTTTATCGTCTAACTTGCATAGGATATAGGTACCTTTTTTTCTGTAGGGATCGACCACTATAGGCATTACGACTTTATGAATAACTTGTCGAAAATTATCGCAATATGTTTAAATTAGGCAACGAAATGTTTTCAACGCCCGTTTGGGAAGAGTGTACGTTACACGCTCAAGAAAATTGAATTTAAAGTTAGTGAAAATTGTTAAAAATAGTGTTTATTGTGAGAGATCATTATTCTATAATGATCGATCGCTAATACGATTATCTGTAACGGAAAAATATTTTTTAAAGTTTAGTTTCCCGCCACCAATAGAGAACCCGCCACCAGTGCCCGAAAACGTACGGTTTTTTCTGCTTAAAATTGTAATATCAGTTAATGAGTCTTTTACCTGGGAATCGGTTCCCACAGTTCCTTATTTCTAGTTTGTTTGTTATTGCTTAAATTGCGTTAATAATATGCCTATTCACCTTGTATCATTTTTAATTTTCAAAATGTATTCATTTTTTCGTTGTGATTGTGAATCTAACCTATAAAATAAGGCTGATAGGCACAAAGTTTGACAGAAATGCAGTTTTGCCCATTCATTTTCCTTCGATTGGTTGCATTTTCGAATTCCAACGCGCTATACCCATGATACAATAACACAATGCGTTTGTCAAATAACTCTCCGATTGCGTCACTTCGCTCTTTTGCCGAAAGTATCGCGCAAGAAGGCGTGGTTTGGGACGGCTAGATACCTTACCTTGTGTTAATGTATCATGTGCTATACCCTAATTGGCTTATAGCCTAAAACAAATTTTGGGGTTACATAACCAGGACTTATTTTTATAAATTTATCAAATATTTACAATAAGACAACCCCATAATTCATTTTAACAAAGATCTAAGCTTTTCAGTATTTCACTAAAATAGTAATATCAGTTTTAAATGTATATGTATACGTAATATGTACTAACTATTGCCGTTTGTTAAGAGAAAGGTACAGAAAGGGTGAAAAAACGGAAGTAAGCGCCAAAATGTCCATTGTACTAATTCTAAGCGACGTGTTTCCCGGGGTTCAGCCATTTTTTCATGTAATAGCAGAATAGCGTTGTGATGTACAGAAGTAATAGCAATGCGCATGTCACTCCTAGTGCTAAAACTGAAGTTTTTGTTGGACAGGGCTCGATGATCGTTACGGTTTTGTCTACAAATAAAAAAAATCAGTGTCATTTAGAACCTAATATTACCTTATGTATATTATACAAGGTGTCCGCTAAGTAATGGGACATGGAAAAACCACAGACTTCTTACGTAAAAATATTAGGATTTAATTATACTTACCTATATCCGAAAGTTGATATTAACTGAGATACAGGGTGTTAAAGTTTAAACTTCATTTTTGTTATTATATTACTATATAACCAATACCTTTTCCGAAGTCCGCACTAGCCGAGTCACTCTTGAGATAATCGGACTGTTTATCGTCGCCAAAGTCCAAAACCAAAATCTCCTGACTCAGCGTCATGTCCTCTTCTTTCTCTTCGTCGGTCTGATTGTGGACGCTTCTCTTCTTCCTTCCCCAGGATTCGATCGAGTCGCGGCCCCATTCGCAAACGGCCTGAAAGAAACGGAGAAGAAGATTTAGTAGAGTTAATATGAAATGCCAAAAAGTGAGTGTTTATGCAGGCGACTTGATCCTGGTCATATTTGTCTCACTTTACTGAATTAGGGAAGGTTGCTGCAGACAGAGACAGGCATAAAATGCGAACAGCACGAATTGTTAAATAATTTTACAAGTCAATTTTCTTCGTCTGGCATGAAATATAATCAAGCAACATATGAATGATATGTAGAGTGAATGAAAATGGCGGAAGCGAAGCGTCCTTAAATTCTAAATTAATTTTTAATTTTCTAATCTTTTCATGAGAAACGTCGTTTCCTTTTTGGTGCAAGTGAGTAATTTGTAATTGAAATATTTATTTAGTCATCTTTACTGAGAGTAAGCATCGATAATAATTTGTTTTCATAAATCATTTGCTAGGATCTAGCGCCCAGTTGAAGATGGTAAAATATTTTATGTATATTATGATTTACTTCCTATTTTTTAATAAAACTACTTACAAGCTTATTTTTGAAGTTTAATTTTTCATTTGTAGTTACGTTACTAGTACAAAAAATGATATAAGAGTGTGTAAGGATTATTTTAAAGTGATATTTACAGCTTAAAACATGTCAGAATCCTAATATTGATTTTCACCACTTAGTAAATCAAATAAAAGGGTTTTGAATGTTTTTCGTTGGTTAAATGTCACTTTAAATTATTGACAGTAATAAAAATTTGGAAAGAGTGACATTTGAAAAGCACGTGCGTTTGTCAGCTGATGCCAGACGTAATGGATGCCGGATTTGTTCGTTTGTTCATACCTGCTTCGATTTGTTAACACGGCTGTTTGTCTTCTTCCTGTTTATAAGTAATCGTTGGTAGCTACCGAGAATGGATGAAGGCAGCGATACAAACTGACAACGGGTTTCTTTATCAATGACATGCATTATATTTTTCTTGATCAAGCTCTATTGTACTACGAGATTAGTGATAAATAAGGGGTTCTGCGCCACGCTGGGCCTTATATGGTTGGTTCCTCAAGATCACAGAAATATATTTGTCGGAGTTTTTGTATCTATGTATGCGCAATTATCTACTTACCGGTTCACATGGTCCCAAACAATATTTCACGTTACATTGGAAGATGACTCCATACGATTCGGTGAACCTGAATGCCTCGTACACGGATTGAAGAGCGTTACCGTCGGGAATGAATGCGGGGAAAATGCTTGGGTCCACCGGGCAACCGTCATCATCGATGATTTGGAACGTGCTCTTGGCGTCCTTCGCCATTGCCACACAGCTTCTGGCGAAGATACCATAAGGAGCTGAAAAATAGAAAATCTGTATTAAAATAATGTTCCGCATTATGCACTCGCATAATTTCTACAAACAAAAACTACTCGGGTAAATATACAACGTTTCTTACTGTCTTCGGGAATCTCGATTCTGAATGTGAGTTTATCTCCAATTCTCACAGTCTCGACTTCTCTGAGACGGCTGTCCAAGATGCGGATTCTTGGCGGCGGTGCTTCTGGGGCAGACGTGATGCTGATCATTTCGGGATCTCTGAAACGGATTAAAAACAAATTGAAGGCCAGGAAAATTGTTTATTTCTTCAAAACTTAAACGTCTAGAACGGTTCGTCTTATAATTATACGCTTTTCCTATAACTTATACATATACAACATATTTTTTGGTCTCCAAATGGCACGTGTTCGCTGCCCTTGAGTGTATGTTTTTTTGTGAAATTATTTGTTTCCGTATGCATGTGTGTGAATTTGATTTAAAATTGATGTTTAAAAATACAAAGTTATTTCCATGACATCCTGTATATAGTTCTAGAGAGTGAAGGCTCGTTATATGAAAATATTCGATAGGGTGTGTAAGTGTTTGATAAGTTAAGGAAAAAACCTTATCCTCTAGAATGGTTCTTCTTATAATTATACGCTTTTCCTCATACATATACAACATATTTTTTGTCGCTGCCCTTTAAGTGTATGCTGTTGTGTGAAATTATTTGTTTCCGTGTGCATGTGTGTGAATTTGATTTAAAATTGATGTTTAAAAATACAAAGTTATTTCCATGACATCCTGTATATAGTTCTAGAGAGTGAAGGCTCGTTATATGAAAATATTCGATAGGGTGTGTAAGTGTTTGATAAGTTAAGGAAAAAACCTTATCCTCTAGAATGGTTCTTCTTATAATTATACGCTTTTCCTCATACATATACAACATATTTTTTGTCACTGCCCCTTAAGTGTATGCTGTTGTGTGAAATTATTTGTTTCCATATGCATGTGTGTGAATTTGATTTAAAATTGGTGTTTAAAAATACAAAGTTATTTCCTTGACATCCTGTATATAGTTCTAGAGAGTGAAGGCTCGTTATATGAACAGATTCGATAGGGTGTGTAAGTTTTTGATAAGTTAAAGAAAAAAACCTTATTGGCATCATTCCGAAAGTGATGTTTTTGGACGACATGTCGTAGGTGCATTTAACTTTGTAGATCTTATCGGCTTTCGTCATCACCACGCTGTGATGTTGCAGCACGACGGTGTTGCTGTAGACTCCAATCTGAAAAAAAAATCGTCAAATCAAGAAAACGTTCACAATCTTAAGTAATCCATTATTTTAAAGATGCCTCTCAATAGGAGTTTATAATTTCCGATCAAACTTACCACTGACTGAGTATTGCAGTCCTGCCCGTTCATCGTAAGATCTAACCTAAACAGATCACTATTGATGACGTCAACGTTACACGTTTCTGATCTGCCTAGTGCGTAGATTCGGCCGTTGAATGGCTTGTTGGTCCTTACGGACACTGCGATTTTGGTGTCTTTGCAATTTACAGCAACTGAAATAAAAGCCGTAAACATTACAAAAGCATATTCACGAAAAGTGTAATAGTATTCGACATCACTATCAGTGGCGGTTCTTCCACATGAGCATATCAATATTCATTGAATATTATTTATCGTATAAAGTCCGACCCTCCCTAATATTTTATCATCCCGTCAAACCAAACTGTATAGATCCGGCAACCGTGCCTCGGTCGAGGTAAATGACGATTATGACGAGACTTGCTCGCACGTGCGAATAAGTAGTGCAGTTTCTGTGTAGTAAAAGGTAGCGGGGGATAGCGGGGCTATGGCGATTTAACATGGAAAATGTGCACAGTTTTTGTGTGCACCGTGCTATTGTCTGTTCGTGCATCTAGTTAGAAATTCGAGCGTGTATGTTTTAATATTTTAATATTATATATTTATTAAGTTAAAATGAATAGTTGACGGTGGACTATTTAAGAAATAACTTTAGCTCTTTGAGTTTGGAGCAAAAAATTGAAGTGAAGAATGCGAGAACACCTAAACCCGAAATTAATGTAACGCAGACCACAAAGAGTAAATCTAGGGACTTTATTAGAAAGTTTAAAAATGAAATATATGAAAAAAAAATTATAGAGGGTATTCCAAACTTAATGAGGCTGTTATTGATCAATTTTCTACAATTAACAACCGAAGAAAGGACTTTATGTTTAAGCACTATTGTGTAGGGTCGATAAATGTTGTGTATTTCGATAAATGATACTCGATATGATTTTAAACCATTTCATTTAAGGATTTAAACTAAAAAACACGGAAAATATGAAGAATGCCAACTTATCAGTCTCGTGGCTCGATTCGTTCTCGTCATAAAACAGTTAACTATTGTTTTCGTCTTGGTTGCGCCTAATGATGTAGCCCGTAAATGGCGTAGTGGTATTAGACATCATTCGATTTTCTTGATAACTCGTAGATGGCGGTAGTAGTATTGGACATCATTCGGTTTTCTTGATAGCTCGTAGATGGCTTTAGTAGTATTAGTAGTGGACTGTATAAATATTGTTACGAGGGTTGCACGCGACGACGTTAAGATCCGACAGCTATACACACTAAGAAAACCTTTCTTATTTTCCAAAAGTTGTATTTCCTTGTGTAAAATTAAAAAATAAATAAAAATATGTTTTACCTAACGCATTTTCTTATTACTTTTTTTCTTTCTACATTTAAAACGCCTAGAAAGTAATTGTTTGGTCGTTACACCAAAATAAAATTTTAAAAATAATTTCACCATACTTGTGAACCCCCTCTATCATAGGTCACGAGCCGCCACTGATCACTACAATATATAAAATCTCTCTATAGTTTATAAAACCAATTTTATCCAACAATGTAATCAGTACCCGTTACAGAGCTGCACTTGCCGAGATACAAGATCTATGTAAAACAGGTCTATAAACAAAATGCGTTCTCGTTTGTACATTGTAAGCCGATTATACTGTCAGCGTGACTGTGTGATCATTATTTATGGAAATAAGATTGAAAATTTGTTTTAAATGATTTACATGACACCTTGTATCGGAGGATTTTTCTTATACACGGTGTTGAAAAAAGGTCGGTACCCCGGAATAACTCCGGTGCATCGCATTGCAGCGGAAAATGTCTGGGGAAAAAGTTATTTGGTTTTGAAGGAGGAATAGTTTGCAATTTAAACTACCCCCCACCCCCTCAACCCCCGTGCGCGGTTGGAGGTTTAAATTGCAAACTATTCCTCCTTCAAAACCAAACAGCTTTTTCCCCAGACATTTTCCGCTGCAATGCGATGCACCGGAGTTATTCCGGGGTACCGACCTTTTTTCAACACCCTATACAGGGTGTTATGGAAATGACGTATTATATTTAAATGCGTGACTCCTGGGGTGTCCTAGAGAAGCGCTACATATATTTTTTTTAAATCGAACGTTTAAAAAGTGGGGTAATTCACCCCTAAACCCACACACAACTCCTCGGAACATTCATATATGAACATATTCATTGCCCAGCTGGGTAATCAACAGATGTTTAAGCACAATGTTGCCAAAACGTTTAAAAGTGTAAAACTTTAGTTTCTTATAAAAATAAATATTTAGCTTACTTAGAAAGTAAATCCAGGGCGCTATTAAGGAATGCAAGGCACATACACTTTCAGTTCTTTTTTCTATGGGAAAAACTTTATGCTCATCACGTGTCCTGATGATAGTATGGGAGTGCATAATAAGCTTATCACTAAACCCCAACACTAACGCATAAATACACTTTACAATAACACAAATAGAACAAGAGCACTTAATCATTTCGCAATAGAAATAATAAAAACGCTACTTTCTATGGGCAATTAACCCTTTACTAAAGATAAAATGAAACAATTATGTTAACAATTGACAGGAACTACCCTTTGAAATGAATGGTCTGGTCCACCTTCGGACCAGTCAAACTTTCTTTCCGAGAAACCTCCGCTAGTAGAGCCAGCGCGGTTGCCATTTCCGAGACTATAATTATACAGGAAAGTAATATTATAGAAGGAAATTCGGCAAGTTATGATAGTCGCTTATAAAACATTATATTAGCCCGATTGTCCATAATCAGCTGTTTAAAGAAGCCGACCGATATCGATCGAGAGAACCAACGTGTTATTTATTTTTCAGATTTTTAGATGTTAAATACATTATTTCCCAGACAATAAGGGCGTATTTTTGTCTACACAGTAGCACTTTAAAATACTAATTCAGATTGAACGGTACTTAAATGTGTTGTGACGCGAAAACTAATGTGATTTTGTGATGTGAGTACTTGGTGTTTTATATAAATTAAGTTGGTTTTAAATAAGTCCGTAAAATTGCATTTTTTTCTAAAGGGTAAGTGACATTTATAAACTTTTAAGTTGTCCAAATCTGACAGGTGTCGTTCGAATTGAACAAATGAGAACATACCTGACCATTTATAAACTCCGCGGCGGTTCGTTCGAGTCAGTTCAAGTTTATAAATCAGAGATTGTTTCCCAGCGAACTGAACGTAAAAGTTTATAATAATTTACCCTGAAAAATAAACAACTTGAAATCTGTTAAACGGTTATTGACTTTCTAAAGATTTTACCCTGACGATATGACAACACTGTTCAAGATTCATTGCCATATGTTGCTGTGTTTACCTTCCGAACAGGGGCACCACGTGGTAATTTTTGGTTTGACATAAGGTCATGTACAGGGCATATTAAATTAAAGCGCCATTTTTGGATATTATTCTTCAATTTGTTTGCATCTCAGGCCGGTTTAAATATAATACGTCAGTTCCGTAACACCCTATATATGGTTTTTAAATACATTTTCATCCTATACACGTGATCATAACAACCATTGTTTTATTTCGGTTTCAAAGTACATATTATTAAGAAAATGTAATAAAGAACACGACAATAATTTATGATTGATGTTGTTGCTCTATATTAGTTCTCGTACTTCACTGTCGGACTTCGTGCGTCATTTCTGAATCCGTTCCTGTAATGTCTATTCAAAGTTGCTCTATAAATAGAGCGGCTCGTTTTGTGAATTATGCACGATTAAAGATATTGGGACTTATATTGTCCTTTACATAAAGGCTTGGCCAGGTTACCAGTTGCATCATTTAACACCCGGAATTTCGTTAATACGTACAAAAAGTGCTTTATGTGGGTCATCATCTTAACCATCGTCTCGACAATGATTTATCTTTTTATAAATATACCCTTAAATTACGGAATTTATGACCTGACCCTTAAGATTAACGATGTTCTTAATACAGTAATGTCTAGGCTATAAATCAAATTATTATATTTTCTCAAAAACATAATCTGATGAAAACAAATGAACGGTCTAAATAACGAAAATAATCGTCTATTGACTATGCCCATTTTGGATTTTGAGGGATCTAAAACATAAATCTTAGGGGTTCTTAACAGTGGCGTAACAAAGCAGCCCCTGGCATGTGTGCGAGAATTTTATCGTGCCCTAAATCAAATACAGTAAAACCTCTCTTAACGGACAACTCTAATAAGCGGACATTGTTTCATAGTCCGGAACTAGGTATATGAAATTTCATGAAAATCAACCTCTTGGGCGGACGCGGACAGGCTGTTTTCATACAAAAAGCGCGAGAACCCTCCTTTAAACGGACAAAAATGTTTTAAAATATTTGGGGTTTGACGAATAAGTACGGTGCAAAAACTCTCTGAAGACAGACCGGCAACCAAGCGCGTATACGTTGCAGCGCTAAAGGACTTCGCCGATTGAAAGTATGTGTGATTCCCCGACAGCAGTCCGCCGTTTATTTGTGAGTTGTAAGGTTGACATCGTAAACAATGGCACACAAATGTCGCGTTTTGAGTCTGAAAGAGAATATTGATGTTCTGGAAGTTTGTAATTTGATAACAATGATTTGGACGAGTTCATTAACATTGATAGCAATGTGCTATTAGAAGATGATAGTGACCCCATTCCTACCGATTATGTAGTCCAAACTGAAACCACATCACTATCTGACGACTCTGATGAAGAAGTTGAATGCAGTAAGCAAACAAATGTCACCAATTATCAACAAGCCATTAGTTTAGTAAAGGAATTATAAGAGTATGCAAAGACTAGAGGTGACTCTACAGCAATGGAATTGTTATCAGACTTGGAGTTACATTTTCTAAATTGCAAGTATAAAACGCAAACACGTCAAACTACGTTATTAGATTTTTTTCGTACTACATCCTAACTAAAACTAGTGTATTTTTGTTATGTTATGTTAATTTGTACATACATATACATAGTAATAATTTTGCATTTACATATTACCTAATAACAAATTTCCCATGGGCGGACACCTCTATTAGGCGGGCACATTTAGACGGTCCCGTAGGTGTCCGCCTAAGAGAGGTTTCACTGTATATATATTAAGAGGAAAAGAAACTTTTAATCGATTTTGCGCAAATAGGCATTAAATTGTTTTGATAGAATACAGAGAGCTGAATAAGGCCTCGTTTTTTTGCTTTATATTGTATACCCTTGAAAAACGCCATTGTCGCGATTCTTCGTATTGCAAAAAAGTTTTACTTGTTGGATTCTTCTTTACAATCTATTAATTATTTATAGCGATCCCATTAATTTTTTTTTTGAAAAGGTAATTATATAGCGGACAAAAATAATGAATCGCATGACTATGTCGTTACTTTATACTGGCTTAAAAAAAAATACAAACCAATAAAACCCCTTAAAAATTAGTATTCTTCATTTGGCTGTTAGAAATATTTGAAGTCATTTTGTTTAAATACAGACAACTTTCGGCCATTCGGCGATTCGAATAGAATCATCATCAAATCATGTTTAAAATATTTTAAGCGATGTTCCCAGATTTGGACATTTGTTCTTGCTACATCCTTGCTAAGTAGTTGCGTGGCCGAAAATACAGGGCGATTGATGTTAGATGGCCTATTAGACTTTTATGGAGAACTAGTCATCGGATCACTTTGAAAATTTGGGAGCTTATAGAATCGGACATGATCTCTATTGTAAAAATATTTTTAGCCATGCAGCGTTGCCGCTTCTACTTGAAAGTATTAGCAACTTTGATAATTTAAACGGAGCACCCTGTGTATTATTTTTGTTTTAGAATCCTTATTAATTTCTTAATAACTTTCCTTAATATTTTCCTATACCTATTTGTTATAGTTCTCGAGATAATAATTAATTTCACTTTTTGTTTTCGCAAAACATGTCCTACAAAAAGTGATGATATTTTTAAACTCTGACAAATTAAAGCACTGAAATTTGGTATGGAGTCAGGTTATATCCAGTGATCTTTCCACCCTCTTCCCAAATATTCGTTATAATAGTACAGGTTGTTTCAAAATACAAATATTTTGGAAAAATGGTAAATAGTACGTTTTTTTAAATGAAATACCCTATATTTTATCTGTTGTCCTAAAAGCTATTGAAATTGTCTATCTTCCTATATATATAATGCTACTATACCTATTTTGAACAGTTTTTGACTTTATTACAGATAACAATCACACTTTTTAGACGAATTTGGCAAGTAGCCTATCGAAATTGTTTTGTAATGGTTGACATTTTGCAAAAAATATCTAATTACTTTTCAATAAATGTTCAATATGTTGGCCGTTCACTTCTAAGCATATCAGAATTCGGGTATTGACACCATCTGTAGTAGTAAGTCTAAGTTCATCAATATCCAAACTTTGAAAAGCGCGATTCACCCGATCTTCTAAATCTTCCCTTGAATTTACCGGTGTTTTGTAAACAATATCTTTGAGAGTACCCCAAAGGTAAAAATCTAGAGGCGTTAAGTCTGGAGACTTGGCAGGCCAATTCCAAGGTCCCAAACGCCTGAACCAGCGATCCTCAAATATTCTCCGTATTTCCACACTTACATCGGCAGTGCAATGAGCTGGAGCCCCGTCCAGTTGGTACCACCTGTTGCGATACTGGGCAATAGGAAGATTATCAACGAAATTTTCAACAAATGTAATTTCGATATTTTCTGAATGTTAAATTTTCATCATATATCAAATATCGAATTTTGTCATGCATCATTAAACAAAAAACATTAAAACTAAACTTTTCTTGGAATGAAGAATCTCTCGTAACATGAGGATTTTCTTGCGCGCAATAATGAATATTTTTCCTATTAAAAATTCCTTCGCGTGAAAATTTTGACTCGTCAGTCCAAATAATATTTCGTAAGAATTCTGGGTCTTCCTGTATATGAATTAATAAGTTTTCGCAAAACAAAGTTCTTTGTTGACAGCCCTTAGCCTTGAGATATTGAACTTTGGTATACTTATAATCATGCATATTATGTGTAGTGTAGTGAATTCGTCTAAATTTCTTATTGCTCATTGGTGGTAAATTTGGATGACTGCATACCAAATTTCAGTGCTTTAATTTGTCAGAATTTAAAAATATCATCTTTTTTGTAGGACATGTTTTCCGAAAAAAAAAAGTGAAATTAATTATTATCTCGAGAACTATAACAAATAGGTATAGGAAAATATTGAGGAAAGTTATTAAGAAATTAATAAGGATTCTAAAACAAAAATAATATATCAAAGTTGCTAATACTTTCAAGTAGAAGCGGCAACACTGCATTGCTAAAAATATTTTTAAAAGAGAGATCATGTCCGCTTCTATAAGCTCCCAAATTTTCAAAGTGATCCGATGACTCTAGTTCTCCATAAACGTCTAATCGGCCATCTACCATCAATCACCCTGTATGGAGGAAGAAAATATTCTTAAACACGCAAACTATCGTTATGCGTCAATATAATTCACGCCATGGGCGAGGAAGTGGGACTTCCCCTGAATAATAGCCACCGCCTCTAAGCAGGACATCGTCAAACATGTAATAAATCCAGTTTGTAATTTTACATCTAATATGAAACCATAAAAACTTACCATCGTAGCAGGTGCCTGTTTTGTCACAGTTTACGTCAGCGGTTTTGGTAAGATTGGTAAGAGTTGGGTCCTCGGATGTCTCGAACACAACCGGCAGCGTATTATCTCCGGGTCCTGGTGAAGATGTTTCTGAAAAAATATTAAATTATAATAACATTTTTATAATGGATATTTTTCAACGTCTTATTCAGCATTGTCGGTCTTTTATAGTCATATTTGAAACATATGTGTTTCATTACATGAGGAACATAGCATTTTATTTTATAACCGACTATTTTCCCGAGAATAATATGCACCAGAGCCATGTTATGGTTCTAAAAGCCTAGTTTTGTATTTAAATGGGTTGTATGCCGTGCAGGTATTTCCAGTGGCGGTTCTATATAGCCGGAAGGACAGCGGCTTACTGTAAATTTTGTTATTGAAAAGGTTTATACATAAACTAAGCAAAGGAACAAAATATTTTGCGCCAAATTTGATTGCATCGGCGGCGTTGCAATTATAGTGAAGTTTATATTTTACTTACTTTCACAAGTATTTTCAAAATACGATCCTATCCTTTCCCCACTATCAATCAAAGGCCTTTCGGCATTGAGATAAGTGCTCGGCCCATCCGGCAACGTCTTGTGATCCAAATGGAAAAGTTGACAGTTGTATTGTGAGCCCTGGAAACAGTCAAAAGTTGACCGTAAGTCATTGTATGAAATATGTCGTTATTTGCTTAATTTGATCATTGTTATTAACAGCGATAATAAATATAATAATTTTAAGTTACACGAAAGATTTACCTGAGGAGGGCCTTTGAATAAGAAACTTCTGCACAAGAATTCGTTTTCGATTTCGCAAGCCAGCCTGCAAGCGGCTTCTGACGTCACCTGGAGCTCCTTGTCGGTATAGTAGTGTAGTCCGGCATATTGGGCCACTTTGTCATCGGCCACGCCAATTCTGGGCGTTTGGAAAACTCTGTTACCTTTGCAAGCTTGGTTTCCTTTTAGACATAAGTTTTCGAAATAGTCTACCCCCTGGGCATCGACGAACTGAACGAATTGACCAGCCGAACGTCTGTCTGTATCACTTAGTTGACATTGGAGGGTTACATAGTTGTATTCGACGGATCTACAGGTAAATCGATGCTGAAAAAGAAATTTAAATTGACTGTAGTACGTGTTATTTTTCGTCTATTTGTTCTGTGATCTACTTTGTACCGATAGTGTTGTAAAACTGGCTTAAGAATGACGCAATGTAGCGTTGAGAAGGATGAAATAAAAACTTGTTTTAGAACGCAGTCGGTTTTCTGGTATCCCCAGAACCGTGCTCACTAGGGTGACCACCTCTCCGGGTTTGACCCGGAGTATCAGGGTTTGAACCTGTAATCTCCGGTCTCCGGGTTTTACAGTAATTTCTCCGGGTTACAATTTCGATGTATAAAAATATGATAAATAATTTAAAAATTGCTTCACCGATTTTGAATGCGCCCCGAAAAAAAATCTGTGTTTGCCGCCATCTCTTAGCTGAATCGCGCACCGACACGCAATCTTTGTGACCCAATATCAGCTCTCAATGGCCGAAGTGTGAAGCTATGGTTTTGCCAAAAACACAAGATTATGTTCTCGGCAATATATGAGCAACATTAGAGGCATTTGGCTATCAGGGTATATACATTCGATTGTTGAAACCTTCTTTTGGGGACATTTTAAATAATAATTAGAATAATCGGATATCTGAAAATAATTAAAAAATGATATTAAGAATGTACATATTTTGAAGTAATTACTTTTTGTTAACTAATTAAATAATTGTTTATTATTAAATTGTTTATTTTATTGATTTTTAATAATTACACACACACACACACGCACGCACGCACGCACGCACGCACGCACGCACGCACGCACGCGCGCACGCGCGCACACACACACACACACACACACACGCGCGCGCGCACTCAAAGTCTCAGGGTTAAGAACAAGTAAAAGGTGGTCACCCTAGTGCTCACTCGCGATTTTATTTTTTCAAAACGGGAGCCGCAATGGTGACTACAGGTTTCAGCGTGTTTTTACATTCAAGAATTTCGAGAACAGTCAACCGCGGATTTTCCCTGAGAAATTTTTTATCTTCGCCTACTCGTGTTTCGGGCGAGTTTAAAAAATACTGGACTGTCATTAAACACTCCGTGCGAGTATAAATAACTCTGGAATCTCTTCAAACACTCGTATGTTTCAGTGCGAGTATAAAGAACTCTGAATTATCTTCGAACACTTGTGAATTTTAGTGCGAGTCTAAATAACAACTAAAATTGATTTACGAACACTCGTAGTTGTCCGTGCGAGTATAAATAATGCTGCGATATCTTATTACCCGATTGTGACATTAAAAGTAAGTGTTAAAATATCTTAAGTTAGTATTAGTAGTCACTACCGCGACTTATAAATTTTTTTGGAAATTATTAGGGTAGGGAGATCACTTTAGTTGGGAACAAGATGCTAGCTTAGGTTTATTTTATATTGTAAAATAAAATAAATCTAAATTTAAATAGAGTACGTGACAGATGAGTGATAGGTTGGTTGAAATAATTGAATGTTAGTTTTGGTTCATTCTGATTGTATATAAATTACAAGTATATAATTAACTTACCAGAACTTCGGGTCGCGTTACTCAACATACGCAAGGACTAACCCTTAAATCACCCTCAAGACAAAGACTTAAAATTAAATAAAACTAGCCCTCCGTGTTCCAATATAATAATGTGCATTGTTGTTATATTAATTGGACGCGCCCGAGCCAATACAATCAAAAGTATGGTGTGACCATCAGTTAGGCCTCGTCCTAACTATACTTTTAAATTAAAATCATTCATTCTTTCTCATGCCAAATTTGCCCTGATCTCTTCGATTGCTCTGGTGGACTGCTGACAGCTTCCAGTTAGCGGGGAAAGGATAGTGGGCCCACACAAACCCGACTAACACGTGCGTGTCAAGTCGCCAATGGCATTAATTGCCTGGCATCCCTGACAAAAAAACACCTATTCCATTCGAAAAACCATAATCGAGAAAATTGCGTTCGAAAATACTTTAAGTAGGAGCGTCTCTAATTTATGATGAATATTTCATTGAATATCAAGACTGGCGACATTACCGATAGTGTCGACCAGCACTCGCACATATATTCAAAATTTAACGATTAAAAAAGTTAGATTGGCTCTAAATAAATGATTCCTGGGTGGGGAATTCACTTCAAATTAAACTTAAGGGGAAACTTGGTTATACGGGGGTTATCAAAAAAGTCTTACGTGAAACGCGCAGATAAGGAAAACGTTTAGAGTTACCTATCAGTTATTAAGCGCAAAACGGACGGACGTTTCGGGCTACGTACCCCACTCATATCATGGTATAATGTACGTACGTTCCGCTTGAAAAAATTCCTTCGTGTCTTTTTCTGAATTAGGCGACAATAGCTATGACTTAGAGATATTTTTCTATATTTATTTGCCTGGGAAAGAACTATAAAAACAGATGCCAAAGCCTGTGGAAGCTAATTTCAATATTCAAATTCTCCTTTCACTTTTATACATTCTCTTGCCCACTTTTCGTCAAATTACCGGACTGCAAATGTAATTACCAAGTTTTTAACCTAATTTCAGGTTCACATTTTCGTAGAAACGAAAATTAACTAACGGAAAAAAAGTCCACAAACCATTAAAAATAAAGTCGGAGAAAGTTGCGAAGTTTCAGGGACTTAAAAAATAAGTTAAGTAAACATCGCTAAGATATAAGAAAAATGGGGGGGGGGGGGGGGGAAGCTTAATATTTTTTAAGCTGATTTGCGGTTTAAGGCGGTTTTGAGAATTGACAAAGGATATTCTGAAAGCTAAAAGGAATCTTGTTATAATGATTATAATAGTACAGGGAACAAAAACTGTAGTTACAAAATATTTTATTAAATTTTACAAAAGATTTGAGTAAATTTGACATATATATACAGCCATATATTATGATTACTGTTATATTAGTAAATTGAACTCAGTTTTTCTTTCCGTGTTTATGGAGGTTCAAATGGCTTGGACATCTACCAACGAAATATGCAACCTGCACTTAGAGGTCACACTTTTTTAATTACACAAGTCGACATAATTTTTGTAACATCGATGAGAATGCTTATTTTGCGTTTTATTTAGGAAGGTATTAAAACACCTTTTCCCAGAAATGGCCTAGCACGTCCCATTTTCAAGTACCTGCTTCTCTTTTATATGCCTTAGGACCGGAAAGTACAACAAGAACGCAGAGGAGTTATTTTCACAGTATTGTACGAACCTTTAAGAGTTTTATTGTTTTGTGCAGTTTAGTTTGTTTCTGTCTGGTTTACAGTACAGTCAAGTGTTTAAGTCGATTTTGATATAAAATGGCAAGTTCGAGTCGTCGATGTTGCAAAAATCCAGCCGATAAGATTTGTTATATATATTATAAAGTCCCAAGCTAGATCTATATCTGAGGAAGTCAAAAAAGCCTATTTTTTTATGTTGTAAGTGCCAAATTGAGGATCAAGATAAAAGTTGGGCTACTCATGCTTGTTGTATGAGTTGTCACGTAAATTTAGTGCACTGGATGTATCGCAAGAGCAATTCTATGCCGTTTGCTGTTCATATGGTGTGGAGAGAACCTACTGACCATGTAAGTGCACAAGCTACGTTTGCATAACTAAAACAGAAGGGATTTCAAAAGGCATAGATACAAAATAGAGTATCCAAATTTGCCTTCTGCGCTAAGGCCAGTTTTTCATTGCCAGGAACTACCGGTGCCGATAGCACCTTTAAACCTGGGCATCGTGTTTCCCGGTGATTCTAATTCTTCATCCACAACTTCCTGAGAACACCAGTTGTGACCCAACATTATTACCAACTACCAGTGAACCTCACTTAAGAACTCAGAATGAATTAAATGACTTGGTATGTGACCTAGGAATGTCAGAACAGAAATCGGAACTTCTTGGTTCCAGACTTCAGCAGTGGAACTTGTTAGATAAAAAAGCAAGTGTTTCACTTTACCGAAGACGGAATGTAACATTATCAAGTTTTTTTAAAATGGAAGGGTCTCTATGTGTCTGTTGTGATATTGATGGTTTAATGAATGAGCTTAATATGGAACATGATCCTAGTGAGTGGCGTTTATTCCTAGATTCGTCGAAATACAGCCTAAAAGCAGTCTTGCTTCATAATGTAAACAAAAAACCATTCATTCCTTTAGCCCATTCAGTGACAATGATAGAAACGTATGACAACTTAGCAACCATATTAAATCGTGTTAAATATGGACAGTACCAGTGGGATATCTGTGGAGATTTAAAAGTGATAGGTATATGGCTAGGACTTCAAGGGGGTTTTACAAAGTATTGTTGTTTTTTGTGTCTGTGGGGCAGTAGGGCAACAAGAGGACACTACAGTAAAAAGGATTGGCCTCATAGAACTTCTTTTGAACCGGGTACTTCAAACATTAAATATGCCGTCCTTGTTAACCCAAACAGGGTGCTGCTACCGCATCTCCATATTAAGCTTGGACTAATGAAAAACTTTGTCACAGCCATGGACAATGAAGGTAGTTGTTTCCAGTACCTAAGAGAAATATTTCCAGTGCCTAAGTGATGCAAAATTAAAAGAAGGCATATTTATTGGACCTCAGATAAGGAAGCTCCTAGATAATCTCCGTTTTCAAGAAGAATTAAATGAAAAGGAATTGGCAGCTTGGAGGTGTTTTGTACGTGTAGTGAAATGATTTCTGGGCAACAAGAAAAATGAAGACTATAAAAGATTCATAGATGAACTGTTGAAAACTAGGGTGTCGCATGTCTCTCAAAATACATTTTTTGCACTCCCATTTGAATTTTTCCCGGAAAATTTGGGTGCAGTAAGCGATGAACAAGGAGAGAGGTTTCAGCAGGACATCAGGACGATCGAAACAAGATACCAGGGACGCTGGAACCCATCTATGTTGGGCGACAACTGTTGGTTTTTAAAAAGGGATGATGCTACAGAACACAAAAGGAAAAAGTGAACGTTTTTGTCGCTGTATCATATCTTGTGCAATAAATTTTTTATTAACATAACAACCAATCCTCAGTAATGTTTTTGCATAGATGCCACATGTTTTATATGTTTATATTAAATAAATATATTGGATTGTAAAAATAGGTCGTATCCTCTTTTTTCTCCAACACCCACCCCTTATAACAAAAAAAAAACAGTACGTGTTACAGTAATTAGCTCATTATTTTCGGATTTAGGACTCTAAAATACTTCAGACAAACCTATCTTCAGCAATGTTACTTCACAAAAATTCAAATTTGTCGACTTGTCTTATCGTTAGTTGCTTTCCATATTTTAATACTGCCGCAGAAACTGCAGTAAAACCGAAGATAGTATTAAAAGAAACCACTAAAATCCCGTCCCGTTTTATATTTTTTGGTGTAAACTTTATTATCCTCGAATTTGACTAATTAAAATTTTTAATTAAGATAAAATTTCAGCAGAAACTTGACTCGAGCGGTTGTCATCGGTTCTCGTTAATTCGAAAACTTTAAAATTAACGCCTGTAATTACTTATCGCACAGTTTTATCTTACAATTTACATTTTAATTTATCGTTGCGGGCTATTGCAACAAGATCGCAACGTTTTGACATGTTAATATATCCGGTCGTCTTCAGGTTAATACTAAATCAGCTAGGCGATTATCTATTTATGCTAGCCACATCCCGTTGCGCAATCATTCAGTGGCATGCTTCGTATAGTGTATATTAACAATAATAAATATTTCTTACCTCATTTAAGCATGCTGCCAAGCATGCTTCCTTAGTAGAAGTATAAATTAAGGCATTATCCAGTCCTCTTATCATTTTGTTTGGAACTCGTTCGAACGCCCACGGCCTTAGACATATGTTGTCGCTCCGCAGCTGAAGCTTCGTCATGTAGTACATGTTTACGCTGCGCTGGGCTGTAGCTGACGGATTGTTGGCTTGCGTCTCGTTTTGTAGCTGGCATTGTGTTTCCTAGATAGTATTTTTAGTTAGCATACAATTTATTTTCGCATTTTTTCAAAAATTTTTATACCTTTTTAAACATAACATACATTAAGAATTACAGGGTGTTCCTTAATGACGTGTTAATGTTTCAGGGTGTGATTCCTTAGGTCATTTTATAAAGAAAAGTTCATATGATCATATGTCCGCAACGGCTTAAATTTTTTGCTACAGAGTGTTGAATTTTTATTTTTTAAGTGGTTATTTTTTAATATCCCCGAAAGTACTTTAGATATTAATTTCAATTTTGATGTGCGTTAATAGGGTATAGAACCACAAATTTTAGTTAGAAAAGTTATTCAATTGTTCCACCAATGGCGTCCCTGCAAACATGTCCTCTGATATTTTTTACAAAAAAGATGGTACGCCACTGACATTTTTCCATGTGGATATCTTTTCTGATTAGCCTGGTCAATTCTACATGAAAACGGTATCTTGAGTTTTTCTCGTCAGACGGCACCGTTCTTGATTAGAACCACTAAATTCATATTGAAACTCATTATTATTAACATTGATAAAATAATAATGATAACTTTTGTTTCATAAAAATTGTTGGAAATGGCTACCTTCACTTAATAGGCGTGCTTCCGCCTGTCTTCGCATCGAATTGTCCACTCCAACAATTTTTATGAAACAAAATTTATCATTAATTGTTTTATCAATGTTAATAATAATGAGTTTCAATATGAATTTAGTGATTTTAATCAAGAACGGTGCGTCTGACGAGAAAAATTCAAGATACCGTTTTCATGTAGAATTTACCAGGCAAAAATACCCACATGGAAAAATGTCAGTGGCGTACCATCTTTTTTGTAAAAAATATCAGAGGACATGTTTGCAGGGACGCCACTGGTGGAACAATTGAATAACTTTTCTAACTAAAATTTGTGGTTCTATATCCTATTAACACACACGAAAATTGAAAATAATATCTAAAGTACTTTCGGAGATATTAAAAAATAACCATTTAAAAAATAAAAATTCAACACCCTTGTGATCATATGAACTTTTCTTTATAAGATGACCTAAGGAATCACACCCTGAAATATTAGCACGTCATCAAAGATCACCCTCTATACAATTTTAAATAAACGAAAACACTGATCTTAGAGATTTTTGTATTGAAAAAAGTAAAACCGATTGAGAAATAATATCGCATCAATGATAGCTCCCAATCTTCGTGCCATTATATTATTATTTTATTCACGTACAGATCGATATATCCATTATCAGTGTTTTTTTTTTCAATTGTGTAACTCTTACAAGAAATGAGATAATGGTATAATTCAAGAGTGAAAATGTTTGTAATACATCTAAGATTATAGCAAAAATATTATAAGTAAAATTATCCGCCTCAATTTTTCCACAAGTTGTTTTGAAATTATGACCCACTAATTTACCCCGGTATAACATCACCTAACCAAACAAATTTATTTATCAAAAGGAAACATAATAATCCCAATAAATGCATTTACAAGCTGGTAAAAAAAATCATGATTAAAAATACAGAATTTATAAACCATCAAACTTAGACGAAAAAGTGAGGCGGAATTTTACGTCGACGATTGTTACCACTCACTTGAACTGGAATAAGTGGATTTAAAACGAAACTGAACGCAGCTGCTTGGCAGTCCGGCTCCTCTCTACACCAGCCTTGACATTCGAATAGACTGAGATTTTTTACCGTGTAATAGGTGTTCCCTCTGTAGTCAAAATCTGTCAGTTTTTCGAATGCTATTCGACCTGAAAAAAATAATTATTATAATTTTCGCGAATAAAGATAAAATACACGGCTGGCCAAAAGAATGGAACATCCTCGATATTTTTTTATATTTATATATTTTATTTTATATTTTCTAAAAACGCTCATACCCGTCTATTTTTCATTTTTACAAAATTTGAGACCTTTTTATTAGGTCATAACTTTTGTGCCTCAGTGTATTTAAGTTTTTAATAAAAATAATACTTTTCTCATATTTATTACGTAAAAGAGGGATACTAAGTTCAGGTCGCCCAGAGTTACCGTTTCGGAGATATTTGCATTTAAATTGTTTAGTGCGTTAGCTCAGGCAAGCAAATAATATTTTGTTACTTCTTACCAATTCACTTTTACATGATAATTAATGTTCCAGTAATGGTACCTGGGAATAATAAATACAACAATTGGATTGTTCTTTAGCTTACTTTAATTAAAATAACTTTGATCGTAGAAAATATCGCGTCGAAAGAAACCAATAGCAATGAAAACACAAACCTCCGATAAACTCCAAAATGAAACATTTGCTGACAAAGCTGTCTTACAATAATTAACAAACAAATAACAACTTGGAGGTTTCATAGCAACATCATCTCTAACTTTCATTTGTTTTCATAAATTTTATTTGCAAATTAATAGTAATTGGGCTGGGTGCACTAAACAATTTAAATGCAAATATCTCCGAAACAGCAACTCTGGGCGACCTGAACTTAGTATACCTTTTTTACGTAATATGAGAAAAGTATTATTTTTATTAAAAACTTAAATACACTTAGACACAAAAAAAAAAGTTATGACCTAATAAATGTACGAAAAATGCCACAGACAGCGTCTGTCTCGTCCTAAAAAAACCATAATTGCCAAATTTTGTAAAAAAACTTTAGTTTCTCTCAAAGTTATTAGAGAAATCCAAAAATGAAGTTTTAACTTTAACACCCTGTATCTCAGTTAATATCAATTTTTGGATATAGGTAAGTATAATTGAATCCTAATATTTTTACGTAAGGAGTCTGTGGTTTTTGCATGTACCATTAATTAACGGACACCTTCTCCCGTGCAATACCTAGTAAGTCGTAAAAGTAAATTTTAAGCCATGCCATTTAAAAATTGCACAACTTCTTTAATATTTAATTTATTGTTCTAAAATTTTATACACAGTAAGCTCTTGCTACATAGTTTCATTTTCCAAAAAATCATGGATTTTTATTAACAAATAAACAGTTAAATAAATATTAAAAACTTACTACTCTATTTTATAGTAAGTCGACTTACTAGGTTCTTGTATTGCACGGCAGCCCTGTATATTTACCATAACGTTGAGCGTCAACGTCTCAAAAATAAAATGTTATTGCATAACAAAGGCCTTATTCGGATCAAAAACATGAGAAGCTGACTGAATTCTTTTTACAATTCTCATTTCGAATTGACGACTCGAGGAAATTTTATTTTTCTATCTAAGCGCAAACCTTATGTTTTGAGGAACTCATACGATGCCGGATAACAATGGAAATGGAAATAAATTACGGCCTTAAGTGTGAAAAATCCAGCGGTGAACGCAACTGTGGACCTCACTTACGGGACACAGGGGCGCCATTTTAAATTTTATTTTGAAGTGGAAGTGTTGAAAAATACTTTTCAAACGACTGAACTTTGAACGGATAACAGATGTTGCCAATTTGACAGTAAAACTGTTTATAGCTACGTTTAATCGCACGTTGCCAATCAGGCATTATTTTATGTGAATTTCTTGCTAGTTAGTTAAGTTTTTTCTAATCTAAAACTGGATTCGTAAAGTCGTAGAATGGGAAAACGTTATGAGAAAATTGCGTTAAGAAATTTAATGTAATAAGAATACTAATAACAATATCAAATATGAACAATTTTCAACTTTGTCACAAATTATTCTCGATACTTAATACCCCAATCTACATGTCAGGCAGTCTAAATATCAATAAATTAACTAATAAACTTTATTAATAACGGCTAAAACTTCACGAAAATAAATAGTCATCAGCTGATGATGCTTGGTCTCTTTCTAACCTGCCAAGGGTGCTGGGTGGGGCAAAGAGCACTGAACAATACTCCACGTATTATTGTTGTAACCGAGATGTTTTAGGCAACCCATTAACCATAATAATTGCTTGGGTAAAGTAGAAATTGAATAAGTACCGATTTATTTTCAATTTTTACAATTACTAAGGATAGAATATCCATACAGGGCAAGTAAACGTGTTTTATCTGTTTATATTTATTTTAATAATAATTACTATTTTTTTAAGCATATCCCTTCCCCCCAAACTTTCATACTTAACAAATTAATGATATACAGGGTGTACCTTAATGACGTGCTAATATTTCAGGGTGTGATTCCTTAGGTCATTTTATAAAGAAAAGTTCATATGAACATATGTCCGCAACGGCTTAAATTCTTTGCTACAGGGTGTTGAATTTTTATTTTTTTTTTGTTTTAATTTCTCCGAAAGTACCTTAGATATTATTTTCAATTTTGGTTTGTGTTAATAGGATATAGAACCACAAATTTTAGTTAGAAAAGTTATTCGATTGTTCCGCCAGTGGCGTCAGTGCAAACATATCCTCTGATAGTTTTTACAAAAAAGATGGTACGCCACTGACATTTTTCCATGTAGATATTTTTTCTGATTAGCCTGGTCAATTGTACATGAAAATGGTCTCTTGAGTTTTTCTCGTCAGACGCACTCGTTCTTGATTAAAACTACTAAATTCATAATGAAACTCATTATTATTAACATTGATTAAAATAATTAATGATAAATTTTGTTTTATAAAAATTGTTGGAGTAGGCAATTCGATGCGAAGACGGGCGGAAGTATGCCTTTTGAGTGAAACTGGCCATTTCCAACAATTTTTATAAAACAAAATTTATCATTAATTATTTTATCAATGTTAATAATAATGAGTTTCAATATGAATTTAGTGGTTTTAATCAAAAACGGTGCATCTGACGAGAAAAACTCAAGAGACCGTTTTCATGTAGAATTGACCAGGCTAACCAGAAAAATATCCACATGGAAAAATGTCAGTGGCGTACCACCTTTTTTGTAAAAAATATCAGAGGACATGTTTACAGGAACGCCACTGGTGGAACAATTGAATAACTTTTCTAACTAAAATTTGTAGTTCTATATCCTATTAACACGTACCAAAATTGAAAATAATATCTAAAGTACTTTCGGAGATATTAAAAAATAACCATTTAAAAAATAAAAATTCAACAGCCTGTAGCAAAAAAATTAAGCCATTGCGGACATATGTTCATATGAACTTTTCTTTATAAAATGACCTAAGGAATCACACCCTGAAATATTAGCACTTCATTACACACCCCGTATAATTCCATCACTGTAAATAATGAGGTTAGGTCATGAGTTTTATTGGTTTCTTGGGGCGATGCATGTGTTTTTTCAGGTATTAATGTAATTTAAAAAATCAGAATGTATAAAGTTTTATACAAAAGACATAATAAATAGCGTAAGCAAATAGGAGAAATGCTGTTCTTTTTATTTAGAATCATCAGGCATTTATTGGTGGAAGATCGAGGAATTAATTTTAAATACATTTAAATTCGCCAGAGCGTATACAAAAGGCGATCGCACATTATTTTTTTTGTTGAAACACTTCTTGGTATTTCTTGCGATACTGATACGTGAACTTTTTCTTAGGACGGTACTGTAAGAATAATAAGATATCGGAAAAAAAGTAAATAACCAATTCCTCGCTTTAACGTCGTTCCCGCTTTCTCTTTTGTATTTTTCTTTTCTTTAGTTAGATACATATCAAACATAAATTCAATTTAATATTTTATAAAGTCACTGGTAAAAATTCGTAATCATTATTTTTTTCCTTTCCGTCTACCGTTAAATATTTCTACACGAGCGACTTAGCAGTTACCATTTAAAGGTCATTAAACGCCGTAATGAAATGTTCGCAATTTTTTCATACCTTTTGTTTAGGTTTTTATATCATAAATAACCGCCAAATATAAAAATTCGAGCGGTATCCTTATAAAGGTCACAAGAGTCTTCTTAGAGCAAATATTTTGAGCTCAAGAGTCGCGAAGTAAGTATAAATGTTTATGTATTACCTGTATATACAGCGTGTCTTCGGAAGTTCTTACCAAATGGGAAACTTTTTAATTATTAACTCTACGAAAAAAAGTGTCTCTTCCTAAAAAGTCCTGCTTGGTGAGAAAATAAATTTGCACAAGAATATTTGTATGTTGGACATACAGGGTGGCTTCAAAAAGTACCGGGTTTAAAATTTATAAAAGACGTCGGCTATATTTACAAAACTAAAAACTTGAAGAGTGCATGTTTAAAGGCTAACAGACTATAACAATTACACAATAGAAACTCTACTTAAGAGAACTACTTTTATGACGGATAAAAATTACTTCACTAATTTCTATGAGGTGGACAATTTCTAATTTCCCAATAACCAATAAAACTAAATTACTCCAAAAATAATCTAGGTCTCCACATGGCCTCCGTCTTTTTGCATACAAATGATTGTCCTTCTAGAAAACTCCGACACAGCGTTTCTGATCATATGAGGAGTAACTAGCCGGATACACTGCCTTATAGTTTCTTCTAGGTGATCAATATCACGGAATGGTCTGTGCTTGTACACCAATTGCTTCAAATGACCCCACAAGAAAAAAACTAGGGGTGTAATGTCCTGTGACCTAGGTGACCAGGGTACTTCTGAATGGCGTCCTATCCATCTTTATGGAAAAGTTCTATCCAAATATTCGTTGACCCTGGCTGCGCTGTGACAAGGAGCGCCATCATGCTGATACCAAACAGCCTGTCGCGCGTTTAATGGCAGGCTGTTAATAAATATAAAAATTTCGGTTCTTAGGAAATTTAAGTAAATCTCACAACCGCTTGCAATACTTGTAATTGATTTTCTTCAGTAAGTGTTCGAACTGAATGTTTCTTCTTGAAATTATTTTCGACAGAGCCAGTATTTTTAAATTTATTGACGACATTGCCGACAGTAATGTTTATTTGGGTGTCTAGTATTAAAAATGTCGGCAGCCTCGCGATGCGTCTTATAATTATCGCCAACAATAAGAACTATTTCAATTTTTTCATTAACAGTCAGTTTAATCATCACTATTATTGTTTAAAGTAACTAAGGAACGGAAAAACCTCTTTTAACAAGAAGTTCACGTTTTGAAACAGAAATTATAATTGCCAAACTGTCACTGCTAAAACGCCTATTCTGTTGCCAACAACAATCAATTGTTCAAAGCCTACTTATCCAAAAATACTTATTACCAAATCTTTACGACTATTAGTTTTGTAAATATAGCCGACGTCTTTTATAAATTTTAAATCCGGTACTTTTTGAAGCCACCCTGTATGTCAACATACAAATATTCTTGTGCAAATTTATTTTCTTACCAAGCAGGACTTTTTAGGAAGAGGCACTTTTTTTCGTAGAGTTAATAATTAAAAAGTTTCCCATTTGGTAAGAACTTCCGAAGACACGCTGTATATTTTTTAATTATGTTAATACCTAAAAACATCAAAATTAATCTAATCTGAACTTTGAATAAATTCATCGTTCCAAGAAAATAGTAAAACTCTTAACCTAACTTCAAGATTTATATAGATGGAGTTATATATCATTAATTTGTTAAGTATGAAAGCAATTATTATGTTTAACGGGTTGCCTAAAAAATCTCTGTTACTTATTTTTTATATTTATCATAAAAAACGATGCGCACAATTAAAATGGAAGAAAACCATAATACGGGGAGTATTGCTCGAGTGCTCTTTACCCCACCCAGCACCCCAATGTACTCTACGCGTTCCAAATTAGGTAATCGGAGCCATCTAAGTTGCAATCTAACTAACTATGAAAGTTTTACACGCGATTTGCTTAAAACAATATTCAAATTATTATTTAATAGTATTAGAGTCGGCAATTTTTGTCTCGTGCGCCAGCAATGGCAATTAAAACTGCACCGATTCATGCGCAGTACACCGTTCCCGATCAGCTGTCTCGCATTGCCAGAAATGAGGCACGCACCATTTTCATTGCATTACCGGTGCAAGTCTGGGTAGAGATGGATTATTCTGTTATTTTTAAATGTTTATTAGTTGGTCGAAACACCTATGAACAGCTAATGGCTATTTAAACTAACTGGTACTGAAATTAACAGTTCACATTCTTTATTAAGCATATGTACTGCTAATTCGTAGCAACTTATTTGAACGAACGAATAGGTTTGCTCATCTCTAATTCTGGGGGTATTTTAGGGTTTTCGACACTACCCACTGCTGTCCTGACTGTTCGCAATGCGCCAGCTGCTCGAGAACGGTTTACTGCGCATGAATTCGTGCAATTATAATTGCCAGTGCACCGGAAATTTTTATTGCCGACTCAACGGTTTTAGCCAAGACAAGGTAGCTCTCTCTCTCTCTCTCTCTCTCTCTCTCTCTCTCTCTCTCTCTCTCTCTCTCTCTCTCTCTCTCTCTCTCTCTCTCTCTCTCTCTCTCTCTCTCTCTCTCTCTCTCTCTCTCTATTCGTAGGATGCAACCACATGTAGACCAGAAAATTCATAACTTTTTTCTCTGAAAACATACCCTTCCGCGGTCTGGACAGGTCGAAAGGGAAAGAATGGCTTAAAAACATATTCAAAATTCAAACTAATATATCAGCCACTAAGCGAGATATAAATTTCCAAAATAGATCAATTTTTTTTACTCGTCGGCACTATATGGGCGAGAATCGCCATCCAAGGGCGGAAATGGATTGAATTAAAAATTTCCCCCCCCGTGTCTGATCATAATGCTCGGCGGATTCGGATAGCCAGGAAAATTTCGACTTCGAACTCTTTTATTCTCGTCAGTACACCACATTTTAATTTGCATTTACACCATGCACAGTGGTACTTTATTTTGTTATTCAAATGTGGCGCGGCGCGCTGATAGATACTATCTTTATTGTCTGGTATCTTTTTAGGTCACGAGAGGACTTTTATTGTATAGGTACGTAACATAACAAGTTAAACTAGCCTCTCAAAATATGCTGTTTTAGTATAGAGTGTGTTCGGTAATGCCTCAGGCTACTTGGAGAGGCGATTCTACTTGTATAGTAGATATACGCCACTAACTAATTATTGATAATACTAGTTTAGATAAATAATTACTTACCTAATGAACTATTAACAACTAGGACTAGAAGTACCCCTATCACAATATGTAGACTATATCCCATCTGAAAGAAAAAAAAAAGTTGATTAATAATAAGTAAGTACATTTCTCGATAACAGTACACTTTCACGCACAAAGAAAAAAAATACTCATGTGGATACGTGTTTCTATAAAAAATATTCCGTTTGACTAATTCTTCGCGGGTTACTTTTATTTGGTTTCCTTATAATAGTTTCGTGCGTGTAGATACAGACACCTCTCTTAGGCGGACACTTACGGGGCCGTCTAAATGTGTCCACCTAATAGAGGTGTCCGCCCATGGGAAATTTGTTATTAGGTAATATGTAAATGCAAAATTATTACTATGTATATGTATGTACAAATAAACATAACATAACAAAAATACACTAGTTTTAGTTAGGATGTAGTACTAAAAAAAATCTAATAACGAAGTTTGACGTGTTTGCGTTTTATACTTGCAATCTAGAAAATGTAATTCCAAGTCTGATAACAATTCCATTGCTATAGAGTCACCACTATTCTTTGCATACTCTTGTAATTCCTTTACCATACTAATGGCTTGTTGATAATTGGTAATATTTGTTTGATTACTGCATTCAACTTCTTCATCAGAGTCGTCAGATAGTAATGTGGTTTCAGTTTGGAGTACATAATTGGTAGGAATGGGGTCACTATCATCTTCTAATAGCACATTGCTATCAATGTTAATGAACTCGCCCAAATCATTGTTATCAAATTACAAACTTCCACAACATCAATATTCTCTTTCAGACTCAAAACGCGACCTTTTTTGTGCCATTGTTTACGATTTTAACCTTACAACTCACAAATAAACGGCGGACTGCTGTCGGGGAATCACATACTTTCATTCGGCGAAGTCCTTTCGCCTGCCACGCATACGCGATTGGTTGCCGGTCTGTCTTCAGAGAGTTTTTGCACCGTACTTATTCGTCTCCCAAATACTTAAAAACATTTTTTGCCCGTTTAACGGAGGATTTTCGCACTCTTTGTATGAAAACAGCCTGTCCGCGTCCGTCCAAAGAGTCCGCCCAAGAGAGGTTGATTTTAATGGAATTTCATATACCTAGTTCCGGATTATAGAGGTGTCCGTTATGAGAGGTTTCACTGTACATATAAAATTAATGGATTATTGGATTTTTTTGTAATAATTTAGAAAACATATTTCTTTGCGTATATACGAAGCTAAAATTTATTCACGCTAAGTATTTTTTTTAAATAAGTACCTAACTCTTTTTTTGTGGCTGGCACAGAAATAATTTCTCTCCATAGAGCTCTGTAGTCCAAATGGTTATTATTATTGACCTCGACCACCCCTGTGGAAGAGCATACCTAACTAATTTATTAATTAGTAGGTCATAGGACTTTAATGCCCCCTACCGTCATTAACAACAACAAAAAATTTCATTACCGATTTCTCATGCCCATGCCTTACATACATAGTGTTTTGTTGCGATGTTCGCTGATGATCTGTCCGTTGTTAACACTACTACGGTGATTTATACTCGCAGAATAATGGCAAGCCACCAGACAAAGTGATTTATGTATTTTATGCAACATCATGACGTTTTAGTTGCCTGTAACTCGTCCTGGTAATGATATAAGATCTATTCAGCAGGAAAGAAAAATGTAGAAATGGCGTTAGACATTGTAAGTTGTAGAAGTGAGAGGGACCTTTGTGGGAATGAAATTATACATGGTGGTTTACTGTGTATAAGTGACCGGAGTTTAGCTTGGACTTCATAGTTTTCGTTGTCATAGTTAAAGAATACTGGAACTAAAGAAAACACAGCCAATCGGTGAGAAGTAAACGATCCGCATAATCCAAACTCACAATTTCGGACCAGTATGCGAATAAGTTGGAAATTGATACATTTTGCTCTACGAATAACGAATTTTTGATCAGATGTCACAGATTTTGCTTCTGTGAACACGTTAAAGCAACTACTGCTGATAATTGGTCTATAAATGCCTTTTCCAATTAGTCAGAGGACAAACTATTTCTGAACAATGTGGTATCTTTTCAGGAAGATCAATCGAAAGTAATCTTTTAACTTGCACAGAAGATATTAAAGTAAATCTTGATAAGCGCACTCAAATATATTCAATCTACACCGACTTCCGTAAAGCGTTTGATAAAGTTAATCGTCTAATTATTCTGAATAAACTTAGAGCCGTCGGTGTAGATGGCCCTTTTTTAACTTGGATTCATTCCTATCTCAGAAACCGCAAGTTTAATGTTATCATAAATGGGTTTACTTCTAATACATTCTCTGCCACATCAGGTGTTCCGCAGGGTTCCCATTTGGGACCATTGATATTCATTATATATATTAACGATATCAATAAATATTTTCTTAATTGTAAATTCTTATTATATGCGGATGATCTCAAATTTTGATTGTGTGCTTATTCAAGAAGATCTGACCCGCCTGGAAAACTATTGTAAGCGCAATAGCTTATTTCTTAATATAAAAAATGCTGTATAATCTCTTTTACTAGGAATCGTGACCCTATATCATTTACTTACTCGATCAGCAATTCTGAGCTGATTCTGAAGTGAAGAATTTGGGAGTAATTTTTGACAGTAAGCTGATCTTCGATAGCCATATTAATTCATTAGTTTGTAGGACCTTTCGAATGTTAGGTTTTATTAATAGGCAAGCAAGATATTTCAAAAATCCAAAATCATATTTAGCTTTATATTATATGCATAGCATATTGAATTTTGCTTGGATTGTTTGGAACCCTTTATATTCAGTTTATATAAATAGATTAGAATCAGTACAGAATACATTTCTAAGGACTCTCTCAGTCAAAGCAAACCTTGATAACTATCATCGTAGTTTTATAAGACATCATTTTGGATTTATGACTTTGGAAAATAGAAGAAAACTGTCGGAAGTTATGTTCTTCAGTAAAATTCTTTGTAATAAGGTGGATTCATCTGATTTGTTGAGTAAAGTTACTTTTGATGTTTCTCCTCGTCAATTTAGATCTGGTACTCTCTTCGGTATACCCTTTAGATACACAAATAATGCTCAGTATTCCCCTTTATGCAGAATGATGAGATTATCAAACTTATATTGTTGCAATCTTGATATTAACTTTTATAGTGTGTCACAAGCCGTGATAAGGAGAACAGTAAAGGAATATTTATTGGAGTGATTGTTTGAGGTTTTCTTTGTTTTTTTCTCTGCACTATCAAAGTAAATAGATTATAGTTATTGAGTATTTATAAATTATACCTTAAAATCTATTAATTTAATTATTCATTTATTAATAATATCTTTTTGTTATCTCAATTAGCCACATAACATATTACGTGGATACTGTATTGGGCTTTGCCTGTTTGCTATCCTGAATAAATAAATAATGATATTTTGGCCTTTCAAATTTCCTAATACAATATCAAAAAATATATAAAACTATCTTATTTATTTTTATTATTGACACAAATTCGTTATTACTATCTATTGTTCCTGCATTTTTAAAACCGGTACCCATAGCTTTTACTTGGTGACCCAGAAAATGATCATAAACAATTCGGAAACTACTTTTAAATGTTGAAAATCGCCAGCCACAAACATACACGAAAATTGTTATGTTTAAAAATAGCAATAAAATAATATAATGTACCATAATATAACGGTGCTATAAAATGGTATTTTCGCTTCGGCGGATTTCAGTTAATAATTGAAATTTCAATTTTTAATATCCCCGCGGCCGACTTCTATATTAAAAAAAAAATACTCTATAGGCTTTTAATTAAATTGATGCTCTTGTTGTTTCAAATTTAATTTATATTTAAATAATACAAATAATAAATATAATAGTTTTTTTTATGATCAAACACAAACACTATAGAAAAATCCTATAGGGCACTCTGGGAGTGGTGCGTGTGCGCAAAAAGTGATTCAGGTTGGTTTTGAATCATTGGAGGTTATATTCGTTGGGAAAAGCGACCTCGGGAAGGTCGTTCCATAAGGATATCATCCTCCAGATAAAGGAATTCTTAATAAAGGAGTTCGAGGAGTGGAATTAAGCGATCAATCGAACATCTTCCATTGAAATATCTGTAAAGGAGAGTCAAATCACCAAGCTGTCTGCGATGTTCTACTTTCAAGGTTCTACGTCAGCTCTTGGTCCGATCAGACGAATCGCTCTGCTTTCAATGGAATTCAGTAGCCGAAGAGTATGTTTGGGTGCAGAGCTCCAGACATGAGAGCAGTACTCTGGTGATGGTCGAATCTGGGTATTGTATAGTGTCAAAAGTTGTTGAGGTGTGAACACATTTTTGGTCCGATAAAGTATACGAAGTTCCTGCGAAGCAGTCTTGGCGATGAAGACATTGGAATTGCGAAGTTGCGTAACAACTTTTAGGAAACAACCAAAATGACTTGTGCGGATGTAATAAAAATAAATACCTTCGATTCTCAGCTGGAGAGAAAAATGGACTCTCCAAATTATAATGATGTTAAAAACGGGCCTTTAAAATTCCTTACCTTGTATACTCGGAGAAGGGTTTCAGCAGGCCTGCTTGGGGTATCTCCTGGTTTCGTTAGTTGCGGATGCGGGTGATAAAAAGAAAATTATATTCGTTCACTCCCGAAAACAGTCCGGTCGGATTCACGGAATTAACTTACAACAACTAAGTTACATAACACAAAGCTTACAGAATCATTATGATGTTTAATGCAAGTTATACAGGGTGTTATGGAAATGACGTATTATATTTAAATGGGTGACTCCTTGGGTGTCCTAGAGAAACACTTTATGTACACACATTAATAGTGAAACAGAACCGATAGTTAGATTTTGAGAGTACAATAATACAGACTATACTACAGATTATAAGATTTTATTATACGCGACGAAATTTGACGTCCAGAAGAAACGCGTCAATAAAAGCAATATTCAAGGATTATTTATGGACGGACAAGATACACGCGTAAACCAAAAAAACAGTGCGGATTGCTGAGAGTGTGTTGGTGATCGACCTAACACAACGTATCCGGCCGCTAGTTGGTCTTCAACTAACAGGCGCAAGCGTGCGGCGCTATATGAAACTACTTCGCTCAGCCGATGTAAGGCGTCAAGAGGTCATTGGCATTTGACCAAAGTGACGTACGTGGCTATTACTATTCCATATGTTTTTTCGGGTTGTTTAAAAATAGTCCGTCGTAAATGTTCTTCAATTAATTGTACAAAAAGGTATTACAGAATGGAAAAGTGTTTAAATTATTTTATTTTGTCTGATGAGTTTAAGGTGTACATATGACAACACCGGCCAGAATTCCTTGATTGATCGCATTGATGTATCGCAGTGCCACACGGGTGTTTTCTGGTTTGACGCCAGGTCACTTTTACCGCTGAATGCATTGAAAGCGCCATTTATGGCTATTTTTCTTCAATTTGTCTTTATCTCAGGAATTGCCGGTTTAAATATAATACGTCATTTCCATAACACCCTGTATTCATGGTATTACAGCCATTTAAAAACTTCTGTCAAACAAAGCTTCTTCGATTTGCTGTTTCCTGTAAGAAGATATCGCTAATCAATGCTGGACATTCCGCCCTTTTCACTGTAACCTTAATATGTGTAAAAGCAACGAAACATCCGAACAAAGAGATACATTTTCCGGGTACTGGAGCATATCGCAACATTGTAACTTTCAATATAAAGCAGATATAAAATTTAGCACTGTATAAAATCGTAGCAGGAAAAATATCAAATAAATATATAAAAGCGTGGCTTTTCTGATATTGCATCGTCGGCTAGCCACATGTTACATCTATACCGGCGATATATTTGAACTTTGTTGCTTTATTACAGACGACCATATTTTATATTTTTGTGGATATTAGTCTGGTCGGTTTCTAGATGTTCGTAGAAAGGAAATTGATGTTTTTATTAAACGTCGTTGCTCAAGGGTCAATTTAATTTTAACATAAAGTCGTGCCTTGGCCAGTGGTGGTTCTTCCACAGGAGCACACGCGCACGTGCACCCTCAAAACAAAACGAATAAAAAATATTAATTTATATTCATTGAATATTATTTATCGTATAAAGTCCCGTCCCTAATATTTTACCGCACCGTCAAACTAAAAAAGTCCGACCCTCCCTAATATTTTATCATCCCGTCAAAAAAAAGTGTATAGATCCGGCAACCGTGCCTCGGCCGAGGTAAATGACGATTATGACGAGACTTGCTCATACGTGCGATTAAGTAGTGCAGTTTCTCTGTAGTAACAGGTGGCGGGTGGCAGCGGGGGATAGCGGGGCTATGGCGATTTAACATGGAAAAGGCGCACAGTTTTTGTCTGTTCGTGCATCTAGTTAGAAATTCGAGCGTGTATGTTTTAATATTTTAATATTATATATTTATTAAGTTAAAATGAATAGTTGACGGTGGACTATTTAAGAAATAACGTTAGCTCTTTCAGTTTGGAGAAAATGATTTAAGTGAAGAATGCGGGAACACCTAAACCCGAAGTTAATTTAACGCATACCACAAAGGGTAAATCTAGGGACTTTATTAGAAAGTTTAAAAATGAAATATATGAAAAAAAAATTATAGAGGGTATTCCAAACTTAATGAGGCTGTTATTGATCAATTTTCAATAATTAAGAATCGAAGAATGGACTTTACGTTAAAGCACTATTGTGTAGGGTCGATAAATGTTTTGTATTTCGATAAATTATACTCGAGATGATTTTAAACCATTTTATTTAAGGATTTAAACTAAAAAACACTGATTCGTTCTCTTTATAAAACAGTTAACTATTGTTCTCGTCTTGGTTGCGCCTAATGACGTAGCCCGTAGATGGGGTAGTGGTATTAGATATCATTCGGTTTTCTTGATAATTCGAAGATGGCGGTAGTAGTATTGGACATCATTCGGTTTTCTTGATAGCTCGTAGATGGCTTTAGTAGTATTAGTAGTGGACTGTATAAATATTGTTACGAGGGTTGCATGCGACGACGTTAAGATCTGACAGCTATACACACTATACACCGGAACAAACCTTTCTTATTTTCCAAAAGTTGTATTTCCTTATGTAAAATTAAAAAATATATAAAAATATGTTTCACCTAACGCATTTCCTTATTACTTTTTTTCTTCCTACATTTAAAACGCCTAGAAAGTAATTGTTTGGTCGTTACACAAAAATAAAATTTTAAAAATAATTTCACCATACTTGTGAACCCCCTCTATCATAGGTCACGAGCCGCCACTGATGGTACACCTCAACAACTACTGACTGCAAAGCCCAGGTTCGACCATCACTAGAATGCTGCTCTCATGTCTGGAGCTCTGCACTCAACCATCCTCTTCGATTAAATTAAAAGTAATGGCAAATAATTAAACACCATTTTTCAAAAACTATACATCTAAAGTTCAATTTTTGGTTGGCCAAACCAGGGCGTTCTCGATGGCTAGGGGATTTCGAGCTGACGATTCATATCCTTTTCACGTCAAGTCAATATCTTGTATTAAGTGGCCTTTAAATTAAGAAATTATTTATTCTGAGTATGATGATGATGATGTGAATTCCTTAATTTTACCGAGAATAAATTAATGAGTTAATTAAGATGCAATAATGTTTTTTCCCAGATAATTACAGGATGAAGAAGCTACACACTGCAAACGCATGTATGACTACCGTCATTCATCTCGTTAAAACCCATTAAGACATTTCCCATCTACCGTTTGGCTATCTTGGAGATATTTTATTTTCTGCCGACAATAAAAACCGCAGTCGGCTTCACAGTTAATGAAACAGTTAAGTCGCTCTTGAAGATGCGTGTATTGAGTTGAATCATGAAGGTACGAAGCTATAAGATATGATACTGACAGTTATTCAAATAACGATTTGGCAGAATTGAAGGTAAAGTCTGTACGTTATATTTTTACCCGTACGTCGCAAACCATAGATCAGGAGCCATAGTGACTTAAAACTCTCTATCTCTAGTGCATAAAATAAAGCGCCTGCTGAGTTCCGCAATACGTTTTGAATTCAATAACGTGTTAGACAAGTTAGCAATTAAATGTCTGTCAGCAGTTAACTCACAGTTAGCTCTTTTCAGAGCTATTTAATCATACTTTTGTGTAACTGGATATAACGTATAGTCTTTAATTAATTTTTATTGAATCTTTTTTTTTTATGATCAAACACAAGCACTATAGGAAACATCCTTTAGGGCACTCTGGGAGTGGTGAGTGTGCGCAAAAAGCGATTCACGTTTGTTTTGAATCGTTGGAGGTTATATTCGTTGGCCCTCCTTTCAATGGAGTCCAGTAGCCGAAGAGTATGTTTGGTTGCAGAGCTCCAGACATGAGAGCAGTACTCTATTAATGGTCGAATCTGGGCTTTGTATAGTGTCAAAAGTTGTTGAGGTGTGTACAACTTTCTGGTTCGGAAGAGTACACCAAGTGGGATTGCGTGTCCGTCCATGACTATATCCGGTTCTGTAATGTTAACCTTTTTAGAGAAAACTGCTGCCTGAGTTTTTTTTGCGTTAAATTCGACTTGGTTACTGTAACCCCAAGACAAAATTTCTTCCAGGTCTTTGTTGAAGCGTGATACTTCATGCGGTCTGCGAAGATGTGAATCGGCAGCCGATGTTTGTGCATTTAAAGAGAAAGATGAGATAAGTGTGCTATCATCAGCAAAACTAAATATCGGATTTTTCGTTTCCACTAGAAGGTCGTTAATGTAGAGTAAGAAGAGAGTGGAAGACCATATGGAACCTTGAGGAACACCGGCATTGATGGTAAAGGTGTCTGAAAGAAATCCGTCAATCGCCAGCTAGACAACCATGCACAGAATCGACTGGGCATACCATAAGATCGTAGTTTACTTAGAAGTCCCTCATGCCAAACACGAGTCTCCGGCTGTGGATGCTATTGTACCATCGGAACGTGTTAGAGGTGGAATAGTTGATTTGGTAAAATTTTGGCTGACGGCCTTTGCAACACCAAAAGGACCTTGATCCGTTTGGACTGTCAAGAAGTTTGTTTTTGATCCTCAGGTTATGGGCTTCATTGCTTTGATCTATTGTTAGGTAACATTGGTTTCGAGCGGTAATAAAGATGGTACGATTCTCAGTGGTAGGGTTTTTACGCCACTGTCGGTAAGCCAGATTTTTTGATCTGACAGCACGCTCACAATCCTTGCTAAACCAGGGCTTGCCGTTGGAAGGGTGTTTTTTTGGAGGAGGGAATAAATGCTTCCATGCTAGTTAGAATGACGTCGGAGACCTCCCCAGCACAGATGGATAGATCAGAAGAGAAGCATACGCTCATCCAAGGAAAAGTGCGAAAATGGTCTTTCAGGTCTTCCCTATCTATATCTATATCCAAAACTCTACTAATAGGCTTTGCCTTCCAAGGAATTCCGTACGAAATACGTCAATTTAAACAAAACTCCGTAATCTAGTTTAGTCTGAAGTAAAACCACCATAAGTACAGGTAAAATTAAATCATTTGAATTTAAATGAGGTGCCTAAGTCGAAACGAATGAGAATATCCGCATTTTAACTATATTTAAGCAGAGAGCTTACTATTTGTTAAGCAAACCTAATTTAAACGAAATGATTTGGCTAATGATAGGCCATGTTCAATTTTAGTTGGAAATATGACAGAATGTGTAGGGGTATGTGAATAAAATACCATCGGGTGTAGTTTTATTTCGAATTTAATTGTTTTGCTGGGTTTGAACAGCATTTTCTTGATTGGTTATATTAAATAATCAATACAAGCGTGTCATTTACAGTGAAATTGTGTAATAATTGTAGAACATGCTTATCATATCATAAGCAGTTGTGCACAATAATATTTAAGGATTCATTATTAATGTCTAAAAATGAGCATACTTATTGCTATTTACATATTTTACTGGATTTAATTGTAATGTCCTTAATGAAATTTTAACCTAAACGTATTGCCCCTGATTTCTATGCAGTAAGGTTTAACGAATACTTATAAACAGGAAGAAGACAAACAGCCGTGTTAACAAATCGAGCAAGTATGAACAAACGAACAAACCCGGCGTCCATTACGTCTGGCATCAGCTGACAAACGCACGTGCTTTTCAAATGTCACTTTTGTCCAAATTTTTATTACTGTCAATATTTTAAAGTGACATTTAACCAACAAAAAACATTCAAAACCCTTTTATTTGATTTACTAAGTGGTGAAAATCAATATTAGGATTCTGTTAAGCTGTAAATATCACTTTAAAATAATCCTTACATACTCTTACATCATTTTTTGAACTAGTAACGTAACTACAAATGAAAAATTAAACTTCAGAAATAGTAGTAGTTTTATTAAAAAATAGGAAGTAAATCATAATTTACATAAAATATTTTACCATCTTCAACTGGGCTCTAGGTCCTAGCAAATATTTCAAGCTTCAAGTCCAAGCATATTTTTGGACCCCATATGATTTAGGAAAAGAAACTATTATTGATGGTTACTCTCAGTAAAGATGCCTAAACGAATATTTCAATTACAAATTACTCACTTGCACCAAAAAGGAAACGCCCTTTTTCGTGAAAAGATTAGAAAATTAAAAATTATTTTAAAATTTAATGATGCTGCGGTCTTCTCCACCATTTTAAATCACATCAGATATTGCTTGATTTTCATTCCCGCCATACGAAGGAAGTTAGCTTGTTTAACAATTCGTGCTGTTCGCATTCTATGCCTGTCTCTGTCTGCAGCAACCTTCCCTAATTCAGTAAAGTGAGACAAATATGACCAGGATCAAGTCGCCTGCATAAACAAACACTTTTTGGCATTTCATATTAACTCTACGTAAGTAGACGCTGAGTGAAACAGATAGATAAAAGTAGGTTACTTGTGAGCGTATGGAGCAGAGTAGGCTTAGCATCACTTCCAAGGCCTTCTTACGTGTTTCGATCCCCCCCATAAGCAGTCTCACCGGGCATGAGGTTCTTACCATATTAACTTTGACCTGCAAATTTTGTTTTACAGAATTTGGGTGTTAACTACCTTTTTAACGCAAGAATGACAGGTCTAACTGTCAAAATGCCGGACAGGCGCCATCTTGATAAAGAAATGAAATAGGAAGAGCGGTCTCGCGATAATATTTTTCAACTTAGTTCCATAGCTCATCGACGCAAGTCTTTTCAGATGTTAATTAACAATAATTAAGTATTTTTATGGGCGCCTTTTAAGTGTATCCGGTATTATCATAAATTTTGGTAGCCCGATAGGATGTACCTCTAACAATTTACTAATTGGCCAATTGGGCATAATTCTTATATGAATACTAATGAGTTCAATTTATCGCCGTTGAATTTGAAATATATTTAAATTTATGTCGTTTTTCATTGTGTCGACTCTATGAACCTTGATTCTACCGTAGAAAAGTTTAATTTTGGTCAGAGACAGTATTATATTTCGATGGTGCAATTGGAGACATTAAGAAGCTATACGGGGTGCCATAATTTGAGAACGGTTCAATATCGCATCAAATTGCACAAAAACATGTATTTTTTACTTTTAAACCAAAGAAGTGTTTTTTTCTTGTTTTAAACGGGTTTTTTTGGTTTTTTTTTTTTGCTTTTAAAGTTCATGTTTTAAACAAATAAACCCTTATTAAAAACATAGTTTAAAACATGTTTTCAATGTTTTTAGTAGAATTTAAAAGATAACTTAAACTCCTTTCCCAGTGGACATCTCGTCTCTCAAGATGATTAAAATGAGGAAACACCTTTTTCTTGAATTAGACCGAAAGGATATAATAACTTATGGTTATTCAGCTCATATATTCAACTTACTGATTCACATGATTTAGAAGTGCTGGGAGTCAAGAGTAACGTAAAGAAAGTTTGTAAATACTTTAGAAATGTGCATTTCGCTAGCGCAAAATTTAAAGAAGCTGATGGCTCCGCTCTCGTATTATACCTCAGGATATTCGCTAGAACACTGCTTGACTTCACGAAATTGGATACGACTTAATGATTTCCTGGGTCGGTCCCATTGTGTCGACAAGAGCTTGGCAATAAACAAGTGAAGTATGAAGGGACGGACTAAGGAAAACAAGTAATGTGTATTAATGTAATCAAATGAAATAACATTTTTTAAAAATATTACTAGTCATATTTATTTACATTTCTAATGTCATTCTATAGATAGTTCTGTTTCGCTATCGCTATCCTCATCAAAATTAATTATAATTGGATTAATTATACGATCCGGACTAATATACGAATTTTCTACAGTTATTACGTGACGGACTGAATTTTTCCAACTACCTGGGGGAATATCATTAAAGCATATTCGTATTAATTCTACAACACTAGAACTTAAAGTCGGAGAAATATTTTCAGACCTAACCAGTGATTTTAACTGGTGCCACATATGCTCTATGGGGTTAAAAATGCAATAATAGGGTGGGAGCCGTAGCACTGTATGTCCAATTTATTCTGCCAATGTGTCACAAACATATACGTTTTTTTATACAAAATGTCTTTAAAACTTCTAAAAGATCACTTTTTTTTATAACTTTCTTCAAAATATATATCATTCGCCGCCATGTAGTTCTGAATCTCCAATTTTGTATTATTTGAGCTTGGAGCTTTATGTAATTGGCGACTGTGATAGCTCGCATTGTCCATTACTATCACGCTATTCTGAAGAATGTTTGGTAAAAGACAATTCTTGAACCATTCCTCAAATACTAACAAATTTTACCACAAAAAGATATTTAAATATAAATTAAGCAACCTAACCTACCTGATGTGCCTATATTTAATTATAATTATTACAATCCGGTCCTTTCCACATAATAATAACAAACGGTCATAAATAATGGGATGGCCACAGGTACTTTTACTGCAGTCATTAAGTTATATCCATTTTTCGTGAAACAATCTTTACAATACCATTCAGTTATTTTTTTCGAATATTTAGCGCGGTTATTTTTAAAGTCAAGTTCAATATCCTCAAGAGAATGGAACTACCATGTAGGTCAGTCGTACCAGCTGACTCGAAATACCACGAGAGCACTTCCCCGATGCTTGACGGTTCCGTAATACGTTACGTCAAAGATGCAACCAAATATGGTAAAATGGTTCTCATGTTAGCTCAAGACAATTAATTATTATTTTCCTCTTTAATATGTCGGTCAAGTGATTTTATTTCGTTTAGGAATCGTGATGTATCTTTCCGACCGCGGGCGTTCGAATTAGGCACGTCCCGCTCGTTTGATGGATCAGTTGTTAATTTAATATCTGTTATTTTATAAATAGTTCCGTTTGTTACCGTCGCGATTTTATTTAATCCTGCTATAAATAAACTGCTGCTGCATTATTTACAGTATAAATACAGCGTTGCCACTTTCGATGTTTTATAAGGTTATATTCATAAATTGGGGAATTTCCTTGGGTAATATTATTTCCTGTATAATTATAGTCTCGGAAATGGCAACCGCGCTAGTTAGTTAGTTATTTTCCGAATATGCACGAGGCCTTCTACCCTTGGACGCGTCTATAATCTATACGAAAGGGAGGTTCAAATGTCTGTCAAATTATTTCATCATTCTTCAGAAAAGGATTAATAAACTTTATGTTTAGGCCAATCCATTAGAAATTAACGTTTTTATTATTTCTGAATATCTATTGCGAAATAATTTGTATCAAATTCTGTTGCTCTTTGTGTACGGTAGTGTTATTATTGTAAAGTGTAATTATGTGTTAGTGTTCAGCGCTTTTGTGTAATCTGATAATAGGTGCATATCTTCAAAAAAACTAATTTGAAACTCGTGGGTGTCTGTGTGTTTCTTTCAGTGATTTAAGTGAATAAGTCACTCGTTTATGAGCGATTTTATTGAGACTAACGTGCACGCGTTTCTTGTCGCGTCCTTTTCGAAACAAAGGCGGCGATAAGAAACGCGCGCATACAAGGGGCCTTATACAGTGGCGGTCGATCCACAGGAGCGCATGCGCACGTGCAGGTAAATGACGATTATGACGAGACTTGCTCGCACGTACGATTAAGTAGTGCAGTTTCTCTATGGTAACAGGTGGCGGGGGATAGCGGGGCTATGGCGATTTAACATGGAAAAGAGCACAGTTTTTGTGTGCACCGGCTGCTGTTGTCTGTTCGTGCATCTAGTTAAAAATTCGAGCGTGTATGTTTTAATATTATATATTTATGAAGTTAAAATGAATAGTTGACGGTGGGCTATTTAAGAAATAACTTTAGCTCTTTGAGTTTGGAGCAAAAAATTGAAGTGAAGAATGCGGTAACACCTAAACACGAAATTAATTTAACGCAGACCACAAAGGGTAAATCTAGGGACTTTATTAGAAAGTTTAAAATGAAATATATAAAAAAAAATTATAGAGGGTATTCCAAACTTAATGAGGCTGTTATTGATCAATTTTCTACAATTAAGCACCGAAGAATGGACTTTACGTTTAAGCACTATTGTGTAGGGTCGATAAATGTTGTGTATTCCGATAAATGATACTCGATATGATTTTAAACCATTTTATTTAAGGATTAAACTAAAAAGCACTGAAAACATGAAGAATGCCAACTTGTCAGTCGCGTGGCTCGATTCGTTCTCGTCATAAAACAGTTAACTATTGTTCTTCTCTTGGTTGCGCCTAATGACGTAGCCGTAGGTGGCGCAGTGGTATTAGACATCATTCGGTTTTCTTGATAACTCGTAGATGGCGGTAGTACTATAGGACATCATTCGGTTTTCTTGATAGCTCGCAGATGGCTTTAGTAGTATTAGTAGTGGACTGTATAAACATTGTTACGATGTTGGTTGTATGCGACGACGTTAAGATCCGACAGCTATACACACTAAGAAAACCTTTCTTATTTTCCAAAAGTTGTATTTCCTTGTGTAAAATTAAAAAATAAATAAAAATATATACCTAACGCATTTTCTTATTACTTTTATCTTTTTACATTTAAAACGCCTAGCAAGTAATTGTTTGGTCGTTACATAAAAATAAAATTTTAATAATAATTTTACCATACTTGTGATTGTATCATAGGTCACGAGCCGCCACTGGCCTTATAGAAAAAACCGCGACAAGAAACTCGTGCGTATAAGCGGCCTTAGAACAATGTGTTTAGAGAACACCGCGACAAGAAACGCGTGCATAAATGGGGTCTTTACGCACAACCGACCACTCGTAGTGTAGGTACCCCATTTTCGTACCTGCACTCAAGAATACGGCTAGTTCACTGGAATGGTATATGGGGAAATCTCAGCAAATGTGACTTTCGGTGTGAACAGGCCTCGGTTCGTCGAGCAAGTACCCGTTGCATTTCCCACCCGTTCTAACATGTTTGGGACACTTATTGGATGATCCTGAATACAAAAATATGCGTGTGCCGCCGCCCGGGAGCTTTATTTTTTCATTTTTTCGCGAAAATTTGATCAAAATCCACAAATTTTGAGTGTGAATAGAAAAAACCGCTTCCGTTATTAAGCTATAACTTTTGAGGCGATTCAGCAGATTGTTTGGGACTTTCAGGATCTTTAATATGGGTGTTTAGACGTAAGAAAAACCCCATCCCGTTGATGTGCCTCCCCTAGAACGCTAGATACGGGTCTCTCAAGTTGTGTGAACAGCTTTTTCCCGAAATCTGGTAATTTTCGGTTTATAACGCGCCGCTCTCGAGGCGATTTTTTTTTCGCAATATTCCCCATGAAATATTCATTCTTAATGTTATGACTAAAAGATCTGACCCAATAGAAGGGTGTGCCACTTCGGGTTCGGTTGTAACACACTTCAGAAGATGCTCAAAAGGCGACTTTTTCATGCGTAATCGGATCTAAAAAAACGGTATTTTGAGGGTCCATTTTTACCAGTTTTACGACTTGGGGTGATTTTTTCGCAACTAAAAGTAATTTTTTCATGATCAGCAACCTTGAAAACGGTTCAGAAAATACCTTTCAACACTGGTACAAACAATTATTTTCTTCCAAGAAAGTCTGATTCGCTAGATTCAGTGCATCACCCTCGAAAAATGATTTTTCAAGATATTGGGGGAGGCGATCAAAAAAAGTCAGTAACGCTGGCGGAAATATACTTCTAATATATCTAAAATTGATAATTCGCGGTCCAAAATAGTGTGAAACATGTTTGAAAAATAACTATTTTTTTTTCGAAAAAGTCACATTTGCTGAGATTTCCCCATATACGTTTCGTTTCAAACTTAATAGCGATTAGACGTGCTAATATCCTTTAACCAATATGATACAGGGTGGATCAAAACTAGAAACCAATAGAATTTCTTGATCCATTATCGGTTTTGCGACGTTGTTAAAATAATATCCCCTATTCATTCATCGATTAAATCATAATAAAATTCCCATCTCGCTTAATCCGATATTTTCGATTAATTTCCACCGATGAGACATTTCCATTTAATCCGCCCGTGGATCATAGAGAATACAGACATTGGTCGGACATGTGCAATTATTTTTGCGGCTTAAATAAATTATTTCTCTTTATGTAATATTCGACGTCAAAAGTGATAAATCATCAATGAAATCCCACGACATAAAAGGCGGAATGTAATGGGATATAAATGGAATAAACAATCCATCATATCAAATGTTATTTGTAGACCGTATTCCTTAAGAGTCCTTACTTGACTGAAGATCGCTTGGCAGTACTGCCGTAAAATCTTCCGCTAAATTGACACGTCAATCTTCCCATCTTTCGATTGGATTAGTGTTGCGATCGCTCGAGCGAAAAACCGCTTGATCACTCGATTATTGAAATAACCGACATCGCTCGATTATTAAAAAACCCGCTCGACTTATCTATTCAGGCGAAAACCGTCGCTCGTAACTTATTATCTGTCACTCGATACCCGAGCTTCGCTTGACGCTGGCGGAAATGTACCGCTGTAGTGTGATCGAGTTAAAAACTGCCCGTATATTCGAACAGTTTTTCGCTCGATAGGAAATACTCTAGTTATAAATTCAGGCGAAAGGCCGAAAAATATCGCCTGTCATTTGATACACGACCTTCGGTCTACGCGCCGCGCCATCCGATTGGCGACGTTCGAGTTTGACGCTGAGCAGGTACACGACATACGTCTTTCTTAAAGGCACATAAACGAGAAGGTGCATATAAAAAAAATATGCCGAATCCCTTAGCGGAGTCATCGTGACGTGGATTTTGTAAAGTTTTGTTTTAACTGGCTAGCCAGCGGCGTAGTTTAGGTCTCCGATTGTAAATATTAAAAAATTAAAGGATATAATTTTTAAATTTTTATTTACTATAAACTCGAGAAAACTTCTCAAAAATAACATAATAATAGAAATTGTTAATGAAAAATAGCAAAACGAACAAAATGGTTAACAAAATATATAGAAAAATTCGTTGTTAATCTTATAGTAAACATTTTTAAATCTAAACAGGAACTGTTTATTATTAAACTCGAGAACACTTCTTAAAAATAACATACATTATAGAAAATGTTAATGGAAAATAAGAAAACGAGCAAAATAGTTAACAAAACATAGGTATCGATAAATTTTTTGGTAACCAAGAGTTTTTTTTTTTTTTTTTTTATTATCAAACACAAGCACTATAGGAAAAATCCTTTAGGGCACTCTGGGAGTGGTGCGTGTGCGCAAAAAGCGATTCACGTTGGTTTTGAATCGTTGGAGGTTATATTCGTTTTTGAAAAACGACCTCGGGAAGGTCGTTCCACAAGGATGAAGTCCTCCAGATGAAAGAGTTCTTAAATAGTGAAGTTCGAGGAGTACTAAGCTTAACCACATATGGATGGGCGGCAGTGGTTCGTCGTGTATTTCTGCTATTCATCGCTCTGGGCGGAATTAAGAGGGCAAGGTCAGCCGAGCACCTTCCATGAAAATATCTGTAAAAGAGAGTCAAATCCCCAACCTGTCTTCGATGTTCTAGGCTGTCGAGGTTCTTCGTCAGCTCGTGGTCTCCGATCAGACGAATAGCCCTCCTTTCGATGGAATCCAGTAGCCGAAGAGTATGTTTGGGTGCAGAGCTCCAGACATGAGAGCAGTATTCTAGTGATGGTCGAATCTGGGCTTTGTATAGTGTCAAAAGTTGTTGAGGTGTGTTCTTCCAGGTCTTTGTTGAGGCGTGATACTTCATGCTGTCTGCGAAGACGTGCGTCGGCAGCCGATGTTTGCGGATTCAAAGAGAAAGATGAGATAAGTGTGCTATCGTCAGCAAAACTAAAGATCGGATTTTTAGTTTTCACCAGAAGGTCGTTAATGTAGAGTAAGAAGAGAGTGGGAGACAATATGGACCCTTGAGGAACACCGGCATTGATGGTGAAGGTGTCTGAGAGAAATCCGTCAATCGCCACTTGCAGAGAGCGGTCCTTAAGAAAGCTAGACAACCATGCACAGAATCGACTGGGCATACCATAGGATCGCAGTTTACTTAGAAGCCCCTCATGCCAAACACGATCAAAAGCTTTAGAAATATCCAGCGCAACAACCCGAGACTCCCCATGATGTTCGATTGCGTTGTTCCAAATATGGGTGACATAGGCTAGAAGATCTCCAGTTGATCTGGACTTTCGAAAACCATATTGATGATCGCTGATGATGTTGAAGCCCTCCAGGTACTTTAGAAGATGTTGGTTAATAGCTTTCTCCATTACTTTTGATATAACTGAAAGAAATGCGACTGGTCGATAGTTGTTAGGCAGGGTTCTCTTACCTTTCTTTGGAATAGGCTGGACTCGCGCCGTCTTCCAGCAAGATGGAAATATTCCTTTTTTGTAGGATAAGTTGAAAAGTCTACAAAATACTGGTGTTAGTTCATCGGCGCATGTCTTGAGAACTATAATAGGAATTTCGTCTGGACCAGTAGCTTTTTTGACGTCGAGTCCTTTCAGGATTCGTTTGACGGGACGCTGACGGAACACGATTTCGATCATTTCGGATTCAACTGCAGGAATGTCGGGTGGTGTTCTTCCCTGGAAATCTACAGTGGAATGCGAAGAAAATAGTTCAGCAAGTAAGTTTGCTTTGTCTCCGGCTGTGGATGCTATTGTACCATCGGGACGTGTTAGAGGTGGAATAGTTGATTTAGTAAAATTTTGGCTGACGGCCTTAGCGACTGACCAAAAGGACCTTGATCCGTTTGGACAGTCAAGAAGTTTGTTTCTGATCCTCACGTTATGGGCTTCTTTGCTTTGATCTATTGTTAGCTTACATTGGTTTCGAGCGGTAATAAAGATGGCACGATTCTCAGTGGTAGGGTTTTTACGCCACTGTCGGTAAGCCAGATTTTTTGATTTGACAGCACGCTCACAATCCTTGCTAAACCAGGGCTTGCCGTTGGAAGGGCGTTTTTGGGAGGAGGGGATAAATGCTTCCATGGTCGTTAGAATGACGTCGGAGACCTCCCCAGCACAGACGGATGGATCATCAGAAGTGAAGCATACGCTCATCCAAGGAAAAGTCCGAAAATGGTCTTTCAGGTCTTGCCACTTGGCCGATCTGTAATGCCATATCTTGCGAGGTTTAGGAGGTTGTTCAGAATTAATTGGTAGTTCGCTTAGAGTTGAAATAAGTTTGTGATCGGAAGATCCTAACGGAGGCTGTACGGTGACTGTATATAGATCGGGATTTGACGTTAAGAAAAGATCCAAAAGACTAGCAAAATCTCCAGCTCGGTCTGGAATCATATTACAAAAACATATTTAAACAGGAACTTTTAGGTAACTATGAATACATGTACATGAATTTAAAAAAATAATAACCAATTTTCTTATTTTGCCAGTCGCGTAACTAAGCCTAAATTTTTGCACACAGTGGGCACCTGATAATTTAAAGTGGAAGAATTTGACAAGCTATTTTAAATATCTACTTATTTTGTGCTCGTAGATTGAGAAAGATGTGAAGAAAAACAACTCTTGGTAATACTTTTTGTTCGGGTTAAAAACGTACAATAATAAACCCGAACAATAAATACATATTTGGGTGATTTTTTGCAGTTTTTTTTGTTTGGTATCGAGACACGTGGTAAAAATTCATTATTCACAAATAAATAAATTTCTGGAATTTTTTTGGTGGCTACTACAATTTTTTAGCTAAACCTGTGCCCACCCGTAGTTACGTGCCTGCTAAATACCCTACCTGATCACATGTAAACGGCTAGGCCGCCGTCGAGCAGTCGGTGACGTTATCGCTTGGTGAATTGGAATTTCAAGCGATTCACTCGAGCGATTCACTCGATTATTAAAATCGCTCGAGTATCAAGTACTCGATTATTAAAATAATCGGTTTTTCCCAACACTAGATTGGATAGCGCCTATTAAACGGAGTGCGGGAAAAGTACGTTTTTCCGCGCGCTCGTAGCCGTGGTTAATAAACACCTAACTTATATCCCCAATCATTCGGACTTAACAGCATCTTGTCAATCACGACAACAAAAGCAACAAAAACTACAACTTTCAGTCGAATTGGTTCTCGATCGAGCCAATTTGCCCGATATTAGATAAGCCCAGGCTCGAAGCGAACACTTTGTCTACATTATGACGGTTATAAATATTACTACCATGTTGTGAACTATGCTACGGTGCCAGCGCTTCCTCTTCTTCCTTTATGGTGCTGATCCAGCAGTGCTGGGAATCGGGAGTATAGTTTTGAGAGCTTGGTTCGGCAATCGCAATAGTATTCATAACATAATGACAATCACGTCCGTGAGCTCCTGACGTGATTACCTCTTATTTGATCTACATAATCTTTATTTGAATCATACTGATGCAGGTGACGCACGTTTATTCTTTCCCCGGCTCAACTGTATATATCTATCAATCGTTAACAAAATTAAATGCTATCCTAGCCAATTAAATTACATCCCTAAATTACGATATTTCGAACACAACTTGACAACGCGCATTATTGCGACTGGCACAACGGAGACGACAGTAGAGCGAAGTAGTTGAGCTCCATATCACGTTTTGAGATTTTCGTGAGAATCATATTGGTCTTTCGTCATGGGAACCAAGGCAAACGCTGGCGTTAGACGAAAATGATTGATGTCGGGATTTTAAGGAATTCGAAATAGTTTATCTATTTATTGGAAGTCACGGTTTGGCACGGGAGTGACTGCATTACAACACGTGGAAATATGTGGATTCCTGGAGTGAAGACTTCGAGCAATGTTGATAATTTTATGGATGGTGTATATTTCCCTTTTTCTACGATCGTTGTAAGACAGTGTTTTTAACAAGTTAAATAAAGTAATTTAGCATTAAAAAAAGTGCAGTAACGTATCATTTTTGCACGTCTCTGTGAATTCTTATAATATCAAGTTGCCATGAATAACAGCATCCTCGTCGTTCGTTGCCGGAGTGCCGTATTGTTATTGTTACCTTATAAATGTTAATAATATTTGGAAACATCAAAAATGGAAAGAAATAATTCGGATTCTGAAGCAAAAAACTCAGTTCAATGCGCTCCATACGAAGTAATTAATGAAGCAACACAAAATTTATATTTATATATGGGCGAGTACCGCAATCCCTTATGTACAGGGTATCCCATTTTCGATCGTAATTGTTAGTGCTATCAAAAAAGTAATGTAGGGGTCATGTGCCCTTTTCGGGTCAAACTTAAAATGGCAAAAATCAAAATTTGAAAATTTTCGCTCGCTTAAGAGATACGGGGGAAAATCGAAAAGTTGACAATATCAAAATTATCCTATATTTTCTTAGTTAAAAGAGATACGGAAAAATGTTTTATACAGAAGTTTCTTTATAATGACTGTTGAATGATCTGCCATTTTCAGAATAGGTACCTATACGGGGACAGGTAAAAAAGTTATCGGACCTAACCTAATTTTTTTAAATGGCACACTCTGTATATTTTAATCTAAAAAGATAGTATTTTAAATTCTCCGTTCAAATAGATAACACACCATGGATGCTATTGGTTTTCTAGGCGGTTTATTTAAACTTTATGACTTTAAATCACAGTGGGCCATGAAACAGAAGCTAATATCATAGAAACAACTATGTTGATATTCTAGTTGTTATTAACGTTTAACGTCAATTTCGTTTTTACATAGTCATTTGTGAAAATGACTTATCAACATTTTGAAAAATTTGATTAATGATATCAGTTTATATTGCAAATGGAAAAAACGAAGAAATGGCCCAAAATGTATATTTTGTTCGCTATCCGGAAAGACGGTAACCATTTAAGGACATATCCCGAACATTTGCGATGATTCCCGTTATTTTTTACCTTAATCTGAATATTTTATTTTGTTTCAAAGTAATAAAGTTTAAATAAATTTCCTAGGAAACCAATATCATCCATGGTGTGATATTTGAAAAGATAATTTACAATGCTATCATTTTAGATTAAAATATATAGGGTGTCCCATTTAAAAAAATGAGGTTAGGTCCGATAACTTTTTTACCTGACCCTGTATACTTATTCTGAAAACGGCAGGTTATTCAGCAATCATTATAAAGAAACTTCTGTATAGAACGTTTTTCTGTATATCTTTTAACTAAGAAAATATAGGGTAATTTTGGAAATTGTCAATTTTTTGATTTTCCCCTTATCTTTTAAGCGAGCGAAAATTTTCAAATTTTGATTTTACCATTTTAAGTTTGATCAAAAAAGAGCGCATGGCACCTACATTACTTTTTTGATAGCACTAACAATTACGGAGATACCCTATAAAAGTATCGAAAATGCGACACCCTGTTAAAGGCCGTATTAGACTAGGCAATTTTTTCTCTTGCGCCGGCAATTATAATGGCACGTATTCATGCGCAGTAAACCGTTTTCGATCAGCTGGAGCATTGTCAACGGTCAGAACAGCAGTGGGTACTGTCGAAATTCCTAAAATATCCCCAGAATTAGAGATGTGCAAACCTGTTCGTTTTGATTACCAGTTAAAGCAGCTACTGCTATTTACAAATAGGAAGTGCAAAAAGTTGCTGAATTAGCAGTCCATAAGTTTAATAAAGAATGTAAACTGCTAATTTAAGTACCAGTGGGTTTAAATGGTCATTACCTGTTCATACCTGGTTCGGCCAAATAATAAACAGTTAAAAATAACAGAATAATCCATGTCTACCCAATTGCGCCGGCAAGGGCAATTAAAATGGCGCCTGTCCCATTTCTGGTAATGAGAGACAGCTGATCGGGAACAGTGTACTGCGCATGAATCCGTGTCATTTTAATTGTCAGAAGAGTAGAATTTCTGACTGTAGTACGGAGAACGGTGTACTGCGCCTGAATCCTTGAATTATAATTGCCATTGCTGGCGCCATAAAAATTCCCGAGTGTAATGCGGCCTTTAGGAACAACTTAGAGATTGATTAAACATAAAATATAGTTACTCACGCCCTCTATAGTCAATGCAACACAAATTATTCAACTAAACAAATCGCTCCATATAGTCCATTTGTCCATCTATGATACAACAAGTTTTTCGTCTATTTTACTTCCTGTAAGTAAAGGCCAAGCTTAAGCTAACCAATCCAAAGTGCATTGCCCCTTGTGGGTTCCAGTGTACCGTCGGTAATATAGTACCATTAGTAACCCTTGACCCATTTGAAGTCGCTTGGGAACTAAACGCATTTAGTGGGTGGATTTGGGCTTCGATGTTACTGCGAGTAATGACGCCATACGATTACATAGTACAATTATCATTATTCACCGGTAGTTGATGAACATTAAAGCATTTTTATTTTTCAAAGTTCTTTTAAGCCAGTCAAGTATGTACGGATTTGTTCGGGTCAAGAGCAATAGTCAGCACCGTGTACATGTCTTAAATTATTGGTTAATTTGTTATACAGGGTGTTATGGGAATGACGCATTATATTTAAATGGGTGACTCCTGGGGTGTCCTAGAGAAGCGCTACATATTTTTTTTTTAAATCGAACGTTTAAAAAGTGGGATAATTCACCCCTAAACCCACACACAACTCCTCGGCACATTCATATATGAACATATTACATTGCCCAGCTGGGTAATCAACAGCTGTTCAGGCACAATGTTGCCAAATTGTTTAAAAGTGTAAAACTTTAATTTCTTCTAAAAAATAAATATTTAGCTTACTTAGAAAGTAAATCCAGGACGCGATTAAGGAATCCAGGGCACAGACACGTTCAGTTCTTTTTTCTATGGGAAAAACTTTATGCTCATCACGTGTCCTGATGATAGTGTGGGAGTGCATAATAAGCTTATCACTAAACCCCAACACTAACGCATAATTACACTTTACAATAATAACACACATAGAACAAGAGCACTTAATCATTTCGCAATAGAAATAATAAAAACGCAAATTTCTATGGGCCATTAACCCTTTACTAAGTATAAAATGAAACAATTATGTTAACAATTGACAGGAACTACCCTTTGAAATGAATGGTCTAGTCCACCTTCGGAGCAGTCGGACTTTCTTTGCGAGAACTCTCCGCTAGTAGAGCCAGCGCGGTTGCCATTTCCGAGACTATAATTATACAGGAAAGTAATATTATAGAAGGAAATTCGGCAATTTATGATCGCTTATAAACATCTTTCATCGAACATTTAAATATTAGCTCGATTGTCCAAAATCAGCTGTTTAAAGAAGCCGGCCGATATCGATCGAGAGAACCAACGTGTTATTTATTTTTGAAATTTTTAGATGTTAAATACATTATTTCCCAGACAATAAGGGCGTATTTTTGTCTACACAGTAGCACTTTAAAATACTAATTCAGATTGAACGGTACTTAGATGTGTTGTGACGCGAAAATTAATGTGACTTTGTGATGTGAGAACTTGGTTTTAAGTCCGAAAAGGTAAATAAAATTGCATCTTTTTTTCTAAAGGTAAGTGGCATTTATAAACTTTTAAGTTGTCCAGATCTGACGGGTGTCGTGCGAATTGAACAAATAAGAACATACCATGAGCATTTATAAACTCCTCGGCGGTTCGTTCGAGTCAGTTCAAGTTTATAAATCAGAGATTGTTTCCTAGCGAACGGAACTGAACGTAAAAGTTTATAATAATGTACCCTGAAAAATCAACAACTTGAAATCTGTCAAACGGTTATTGACTTTCTAAAGAGTTTACCCTGAAGATATGACAACACTGTTCAAGATTCACCGCCGTATGTTGCCGTGTTTACCTTCCGAGCAGGGGCACCACTTGGTAATTTTTGATTTGACATACAGGGCATATTAAATTAAAGCGCCATTTTTGAATATTTTTCTTCAATTTGTTTTCATCTCAGGAATTGCCGGTTTAAATATAATACGTCATTTCCATAACACCCTGTATATTAAAGTTTCTTCTTTTCATTTTGTTCGCATAGTAGCAATTAGGCACAAAGGAACGGTAGATCGTCAAATAATATGTTTTAAAATAGCTATCTTACCTTAAACCTAAAGAGATTTCCTGGCGAATGTTCTGGAGCCGCGTATTTTCTGCAACAAAAATCATAATTAATGAAATGGTGTAATTTTTAATGCAATTTTGATGGTAAATGTACTGCCGACATATCGAACGATGTTCAGCAACCGGGGTTACCAATATCAAAATGTATAGATTGTCGACTGATTTGCAACTGTCACAATCATCCGCGGACCGGTACGGAATTGTGAGCGTAGATTCTGCGCAATCGCTCGATCGGTTGTTTCTGTACTTTTTACTTATTATTTTTAACGATTCGTTTTAATTTGCATGCACCTTTAGGCGGGGATGTTTCCCAGTAGCTCGCCCGTCTAGTCCGGTCCTATATCGAACAGATCTACCCCCCTAATAAGGTTCGACCACCGACGCCATCAGTCAGATAGGCACCGTTAAAATTATTATTCCAAAGCCATCGTTAAATCCCAGAATGGATAATAAGTATCCTTTTAACTATCGGACGAACGGGAGAATATGCATCAACTTTTAATGCGTTCTCGCTTTTAATAGGATGTGAATTTTCAAACAATAAAAGAGAAAAATTAGAAAGCAATTTATATCCCCGGTGTTTTGTGATAAGATAATAAATATATTTTTCCTGTAACATTATTACATGGTAATTACATAAAGTGCAAGGTGTGCCCTTTTCGACACTTTTTTTGGGGGGAGGGGGTTATTAGATCTATTACTGTCCTAGTTTTTAACGAAACGGAAGATCCCGGTGTCAAATTTATCATTGCACCAGCGGCGGCTCGTGACCTGTGATAGATTGGGTTCACAATTATGGTGAAATTATTTGTAAAATTTTATTTTTGTGTAACGACCAAACAATTACTTTCTAGGCGTTTTAAATGTAGAAAGGAAGGAAGTAATAAGAAAATGCGTTAGGTAAAGCATATTTTTATTTATTTTTTAATTTTACACAAGGAAATACAACTTTTGGCAAATAAGAAAGGTTTCCTTAGTGTGTATAGCTGTCGGATCTTAACGTCGTCGCATTCAACTCTCGTAACAATATTTATATGGTCCACTACTAAAAGCCATCTACGAGCTATCAAGAAAACCGAATGATGTCCAATACTACTACCGCCATCTACGAGTTATTAAGAAAACCGAATGATGTCTAATACCACTACGCCATCTACGGCTACGTCATTAGGCGCAACCAAGACGAGAACAATAGTTAACTGTTTTATGACGAGAACGAATCGAGCCACGCGACTGACAAGTTGGCATTCTTCATATTTTCAGTGTTTTTTAGTTTAAATCCTTAAATAAAATGGTTTAAAATCATATCGAGTATCATTTATCGAAATACACAACATTTATCGACCCTATACACAATGGTGTTTAAACGCAAAGTCCATTCTTCGGTTCTTAATTGTAGAAAATTGATCAATAGCAGCCTCATTAAGTTTGGAATACCCTCTATAATTTTTTTTCCATATATTTCATTTTTAAACCTTCTAATAAAGTCCCTAGATTTACCCTTTCTGGTCTGCGCTAAATTAATTTCGGGTTTAGGTGTTCCCGCATTCATCACTTCAAATTTTTGCTCCAAACTCAAAGAGCTAAAGTTATTTCTTAAATAGTCCACCGTCAACTATTCATTTTAATTTAATAAATATATAATATTAAAATATTAAAACATACACGCTCGAATTTCTAACTAGATGCACGAACAGACAACAGCGCGGTGCACACAAGAACTGTGCGCCTTTTCCATGTTAAATCGCTATAGCCCCGCTATCCCCTGTTACTACAGAGAAACTGCATTACTTAATCGCACGTGCGAGCAATTCTCGTCATAATCGTCATTTACCTCGACCGAGGCACGGTTGCCGGATCTATACTTGGCTTGACGGGATGATAAAATATTAGGGAGGGTCGGACTTTTTTAGTTTGACGATACGATAAAATATTAGGGAGGTTCGAACTTTATACGATAAATAATACTATTCAATGAATACAAATTAATATTTTTTATTCGTTTTGTTTTGGGGGTGAACGTGCGCATGTGCTCATGTGGAAGAACCACCACTGCATTGCACCCATCGTGTTTCCGTTAAAGCCGTATTGCAGTCGACAATTCTTCTCTTGCGCCTGCAATGGCAATCATATTTGCACGCATTCATGCTCAGTAAACCGTTCTCGATCACCTGGCGCATTGCCAACAGTCAGAACGGCAGTTGGTACTGTCGAAATCCCTAAAATATCCCCAGAATTAGAGATGGGCAAACCTTTTCGTTTTGATTACCAGTTAAAGCAGCTACGGCTACACATAACAGCTCAAAAAAAGCTGCGACGAATTAGCAGTACATATGCTTAATAAAGAATGTGAACTATTAATTTCAGTACCAGTTAGTTTAAATAGCCATTAGCTGTTCATAGCTGCTTCGACCAAATAATAAACAGTTAAAAATAGCAGAATAATCCATCTCTACGCTTGCAGCGGCAATGGCAATTAAAATGGCGCACGACCCATTTTTGGCAATGAAACACTAATTGTGACAGCTGATCGAGAACGGTTTACTGCGCATGAATACGTGCAGCTATAATTGCCATTGCAGGCGCAAGAGAAAAAATTGCCGACTCTAATACGGCTTTTATGCGTTAACTTAACTTAAAGATTAAAACTGATTAACCAGAGAAAACTGGGTACACCGCTGAAATCTCTATTTTTATATAAAGCTCAGTGGCGTACCCAGTTTTCTCCTAAGAAAATATCCGCGTGCGGAATAATGTTTTTGTAGAACAACAATGTTATTTGTCTTAACTAAACCGAAGTACGGTTTCTTAAGTGCCCCAAAGCCGAGTCACGTCCCATATTCTCCGCCCTAGATACCTTCTGCTTGTCGATTTGATAGACATCAGCAGAATTTTAGGAATTCAATCGAGCGCGATGAAAATTTTAATTTAAAAATTGGATGCAGTCGAGCCGGCGATCTTAAAACAATATTTTCAATTAAGAGACTTGAAGTTGATGAATGTACCTTCGTAACGAGTCAAAGAAAAAAATTTCAATTAGTTCACAGTCCGAACTTATATTAAACCCTTCCTTTACCGTAATTAATTTTTATTGCCGCCACTGGTGGGGTGGGTGTTCAGTTCACCACGCCATTGAGAACTGTCGTCATGCGAGAATCAATAATCGAATAAAATTATTAATTAATTTAAATATCCCAAAAACAGCTGCTGCGCGCACGATATGTACAATACGATCCAATCATTTACACAAACAATCCTATTCAACGTTGTCAGATTATGCATCCAACAGGGCGTCATGTTTTTTTTTGCTAAACTTCGATGTCGCCGTACACTGAATGGGAATACATGAATATAAATCGGGATAGCTCGTAATTCAGTTGTTAATAGTCCAGAAGCTCGTGAATCATAAGCAGTTCCTCTACGAGAATAGAAGATGGAAAATGGATTTCAGAAGAAAAAAAAAACGTGTATAAGGTGTCACCACTGACCTATAACTATGTAATTTAATGTTAAAGAAAGAAGAAATTTGCTCGGACATAATACGATAGATAAATAATATTGAATGAATATAAATTAATATTTTTTATTCGTTTTGGTTTGGGGGTGCACGTGCGCATGTGCTCCTGTGGAAGAAGCGCCTTTCTATACAATGTGTGATAAATAAATAACCAATATTCAAGCGATAATTATTCAATTGATTGTATCTTAACTACAATAAAATAATCGGAAGCACATTATTCACGTTACTGAAGTGTCCTGTAGCTAACAACTTAAGCCAGCAAATAAATATTTAAATTCACGGTACGCCCGATAATGCCTCCATTTAAACTAATTTATTCAAATTTAATACGCGTTATATAAGTACGTCATTATACGAATTAAAATAAGATTATACTTTTTATGAGTTTAATATACAGGGTGTCCCAGAATATGTGGGCAACCTTCCGGATTCAGATAGAACACTAATATAAATTTTTCTTCCTACGGCCTCCCCTACGGAGATACGGGCCCATAACGGACGTCCCTGGAAATCGTTCTTGTTTAAAATAATTTTTTAGTATAATGTTTGCTAGATGAGTCTTCGTTTTATGAAGTCCGATATCGGATTAAATCATTAAAGGTTGTTAAACAATAAGACGGTTAAGTTAACAATACCTTTGCTATACTTGATCGTACCGAAAATTCCACTGGTTCACTGTAGTCGGCTGAGCAAAATCAGCTGTTCCAAAACAAAATTATCTTAGAATTATGTACCGCAATAGATATTTTTATGTAGTTTATTTTTCACTCATGGTTTTTTTTTATTTATCAAATGAAAAAGATTTTGCGTCAATAAGTTAAATATGTTCTCAGGTACTTTTTCCTAGAATTTAGTTATTTTGGGATCATTATAGTTAAATCTATATAATAATCACCATTTTCCAAGAAATAATTAAAATTTGCTCAAGTGTGGGATGGTATGTTCTATTTTAAATAAGTAGTTATGCTTTTTGCTTTTAGTTTGTTACTCATTATTGTGTGTGAATTAAAGGCAGTTATAAAGCAAAGTTATGGAAAATAAGGTGACCCAACGCCTAGAAGGTGTTTATCTCCAGGTGAACGCCGTTTGGTATTACAAGTGGAACGTTATTTTACTTTAGAAAAATATATCTCGGGCCCGTTAGTGTCTGTTTTGGCAGTGCAAAAACGAACGTCTGATGCTTGCGGCATTTCAGATTCAGACCTTAAGAAGACTTCGAAAAAAGAGTGATGGGATAAAACTATCGATTAGGAATATTGTTTATGATATGTATAAAGCCAAGGAATATGTTACCCTCAAAGCTATTCTTGAAAAGATAAAGAAGAAAGAACTTTGCGATATTGGAACGCACGAGTCCGGAAAAGCCTCCGACGGCCCGAGATATGTACCGTATTTGCTCCGAAGCTTTGATGCCAAATAAATAAAGAAATTCTTCAGACAGTTTTCCTGTCTACATGACATGAAAACACTCGCGCATGGAGAATGTAAATATCTATTTATTATTTTTGACAAATAGGCTCGGTGGCCTAGTGCTATAGCGTACGCCTTGTGATCTGAGAGTCGCGGGTTCAAATCCCGCACTCGGCATCTCTGGTTTTATTTATTTTTTTACAAGTGCCCGAGTCTTTGAGGCCATATAAATAAAGAAATTCTTCAGACATTTTTCTAAAACATCTTTGAAAAATTAACTGCCAATTTAATTTATATATATAATCCGCTATTTATTATCGCTTGTAGTATGGCTCGGTGGGTAGAGGGTCCGCCTGGCGATCTGAGGGTCGCGGGTTCAAATCCCGCACCGACAATTCTGGTTTTATTTATTTATGAGCACGTGGTGACTCGAAGCTGGCGGGAAAAATCTTTCCCGCCCGCTTCGATACTTTCCCGCCCGCTCTCTTGTAAAACGCCACTTTCGGTGAAGGAGAACATGCATGAAAAGAGGCACTTTCGGGCACATGTAAAAAAAATAGTTAAATTTAATTTTTTTATTTAAAAAGTTATTTTTAATTTTTTTTTGTCAATTGGTCCTGTCATGTCATTGATCTCTTAGTTTTTAATCTACAGGGTGATTTTGATAAGTTAACGCATAACTTAGAGTGCCGAAAATGGGACACACTGTACCATTGCGAAAATTCTATTGCCAGCTCGTCGTATTCATCTCAATAACATCGAGTACCGAAACGTAAACTTACTGTACATGGGCGGTTGTGCGAGGTCAGTTTCGTGTGGCCGAGATGCCATCAAAGTCGCATGGTTTAACGGCACCATGTATGTCGTTAATTGCCATCTGGTACCTCTTTAACATTTCATGCGTTAAAAACGGTTTGTTTCAGTTAAAGGACATATCGTCGTTAAATTATCGAAACCAATTAGTGGGCAGTTAAAATATTTCTATGAAACTAAGAGAAACGTGATTTCTTAATTCTTTCGGCCATTATAGCGGTGGTTAAGAGAATTCTTGAAATCAATTTTCGAAAATAATTACACCGATACAGTTGGGGGCGGCGAAAGAATGATCGTGCGTTATAACTTCACATTAAATACAAAATAATTTTATACATTCATTACAAAAGTATACAAAATTAAAATATTGATATGTCATATTTTGTGTTGCGTACTGATGTAGGTGATGGAGCACGTTCTCCTCGGTTCAACCCCATATATATATAACCATTATATTGCTAATACCCTCTGCAATTATGTCCCCGCAATGGGCATCGAAGGGGTAATAGTGAGTTTGCGCAGTTCGGAAATTTCCATGTGAAAGTAAACATTCGACAGGACCGGATTTCAACTTTTTTAATGTAAATTTCACTGGTTAGTTAGGAAAAATATTGCAATCAAAATTTCGATTAGTTCGATTTAACACAGCGTTCCATGCATACGATTTCTGACGATATGGTGATCCGACGGTGCCCTGATTGGTGTAAACTTTTGGTACCAAATTCCGTTCCGAATATTTGTAACAATCAACACGATGAGCTTTATTTTAACTTTCATCCGACGCCGTATGTTTCTTCACCTCACTCTTTTCTAAATCAAAAATTAAGAATGACTATATTGACTATTTTGGGAATTATTATCAGCTACTAAGGCACCAAATTAAAAATACATTAATTTTAAGGTTAGGTAGTGACCACATATATATTATATTGTATACGAGTGACGCTCTCTTCTTTTTTTACAAGCTTTTTAGTGAAATTCGGTTCCGAAGATCGGATAATGATAAGCAAAATAGCAAAATATTTTCGTATATTACCTATATGTACATACCTGAAATACTCTATACCTGGTATTGATCCACGACTTTTGCCAAAAAGCACTATGCACTTGTGTCCTTTCATCTTAAACAAAACAAGCCACTAACCTACCAAACAGCGAATCGAATCACCACAAATTAAAAACTCCTTTACAAAAATTGTTGTTAGGTAATGAAAGTTTATAATACCGAGAACAATTTGGATGCACCACTTTTTATTCTGTAATTTGAAAAAGCATCCAGAACCAAAGATGGCGACGAATAACAACAAACAAATAAAGTCGTGCCGGCTCTGATGCGATCGATAAAATTTCCAGCCTACTGCGCAACCTCAATGGTGCCAAGCCATCTCCTATAGCGGGGACACTTTTTGTAATTTATAACGTTCGTATTGGCAATATAATGTATATATATATATGTGGGCTCAACTGTATATAGAATTAACAAAATTCCCGTAGACTTATTCTTGTTGTTGTTAAATTGTTTCCGCTTAAATTCGTTATTATTGTTATTACGTTGAATTCTTATAAATTTTATCGAATAATGTCGTTTTTAGTATCGGCGATTTATACGGTTTGATAGGAATTCGCCGTTCATATAATAACTGTCATTATTGCCCTGTTACCTTTAATATGTATGTATTTACATAGTTTCAAGCTCGTTTAGATTATGCCTTAGGCGCCGCTTAAAAACTTTTTACAAATCAGTTAAGGTTGGTTTGGATTGGTGATTATATACAATTTTTTAACGAAATAACTATACCACTTATAACACAACAATACATATTTATCCGTTTTAACGAAATATATTACAAACTACAGATGGAAAAATGTACATTTCTGGTCTACGCAACGACTGCAAACAGTCTTTCCCATCACTTTCGGTCATTATTGCAGCATAGCCAGATAGACATATGTATCGCAAAGGTATCTTGCAAAATCCGAATTAAAAATTTGTTAATTTGGCAAATACAACTGGTTTGAGATTAATCCGCAATTGCTCTTAAAATAAATTTCCCAATAATTTTACTATAAACTGTGAAAAGGCGATGGGAGATTCTTTATATTATTATACTTAAAAGTACCAAACGAATCTTGAACTAATCCAACTGCACTGTGGCAATATCTATTTCTACTTTGCTATTGCGCTACGATCCAGGAGCCAAAATATGAATGAAATCTCGTAATTATTACAACGTTGGCGCTTTAATCTAACGGATTGTTTATATATTTTGGTTGAATTGTGTTTTTTGATTATAGGTGAAAAATCGTCTTTATTATAAACAATCATGGTACATTCATGTGTAGTTTGTAAAAGAGTGGATCATTTAAATAAGGATCTATGTTTTCATCGGTAAGTATGGTTATGTTTTAATATTTAACCATCTGATATAACCAGACTTCAACATTGTTGCCATTCAGCCTACAAACATGTAGTTTTCTCTTCCACCCATTACTGATTTTCAATAACATTTCAAACAATCCCAGCTTCACTTTCTAAAAGTTTCATGAATGGGTTATGGGATCTGTAGTTTACAATACCTTTGGTCCTTATACTCCTGGTTTCCAGCACTGCTTATTCAAGCAAAGTTAAATTTTTTATACCTGAATGTACAATATTTAACACTACTTATAGCTGGTTTGTTCCTATATTAAAATTATTTGGTGCCCTCAGTGTTCCTTTTATGATGGTAAAACTTTGCATTTAGTTTGATGTAATTATATTATTGTAAATATTACTTAATGATTTCCTGGGTCGGTCCCATTGTGTCGACAAGAGCTTGGCAATAAACAAGCGAAGTATTAAGGGACGGACTAAGGAAAACGAGCAATGATATGATTATATTAATGTAATCAAATGAAATAACATTTTTTTTAAATATTACTAGTCATATTTATTTACATTTATAATGTCATTCTATAGATAGTTCTGTTTCGCTATCGCTATCCTCATCAAAATTAATTATAATTGGATTAATTATACGATCCAGACTAATATACGAATTTTCTACAGTTATTACGTGACGGACTGAATTTTTCCAACTACCTGGGGAATATCATTAAAGCATTTTCGTATTAATTCTACAACACTAGAACTTAAAGTCGGAGAAATATTTTCAGACCTAACCAGTGATTTTAACTGGTGCCACATATGCTCTATGGGGTTAAAAATGCAATAATAGGGTGGGAGCCGTAGCACTGTATGTCCAATTTCTTCTGCCAACGTGTCACAAACATATACTTTTTTTTATACAAAATGTCTTTAAAACTTCTAAAAGATCACTTTTTTTATAGCTTTCTCCAAAATATATATCATTCGTCGCCATGTAGTTCTGAATCTCCAATTTTGTATTATTTGAGCTTGGAGCTTTATGTAACTGGCGACTGTGATAGCTCGCATTGTCCATTACTATCACGCTATTCTGAGGAATGTTTGGTAAAAGACAATTCTTGAACCATTCCTCAAAAACTAACAAATTTTACCACAAAAAGATATTTAAATATAAATTAAGCAACCTAACCTACCTGATGTGCCTATATTTAATTATAATTATTACAATCCGGTCCTTTCCACATAATAATAACAAACGGTCATAAATAATGGGATGGCCCAGGTACTTTTACTGCAGTCATTAAGTTATATCCATTTTTCGTGAAACAATCTTTACAAGGTATGTCCATTCTGTAATTTATATATTTTCTTGTTTTCATTCTAAACATGACTAACTCTAACATAAAATAGGAATTTTGCTTTTGAGACCATCAAAAAATGTCGCTTCTTTTTAATTTTGTTTAAATAGTTCTGACGATGGTTTAAATAAAATGAACCGAAACGTTGACTGAAAGTTGGATTTTCATTTCAAAAGTGACCGAACCCGAACAAACCCAGGAACAAACTACCTATAATTTGTTAAAGACGGTCAAGAAAACAAAACTATAATTTAACACTACTTTCAGAAAAGGAACAAAGTTGCAACTAAAGGTCTGATTGTGATAAACCCGGGCAACATTCAGGTGAAAGTTCAGAAGTCACAATACTGTGACGCCTTCAACGTGATAACAGCATCAACCGATTCAAGGTGTGTTCGGATTGTTCATTCTACTAGCACAGATTTCGAAGAACCAGTGGTATCTAGGCTGATGATCAAAGTTCAGGTCAACGATATGATTGGATAATAACCATATTGATCTAAGGCGTGTGTGTCTTGAGTGAAAATTAATAGCGGATTTTTACTTTTTAACATAAACTTTCTGCCTCCAACTTCGAAACACTCATCGCATCATCTGCCGGCATTCGAAATAGACGTCAAAACAGACCGTTGCAATTAGAGTTTGGAATATCGACCTTTCGGAGTCATTATCTTACCAGAAAATGTCTTGTAGCCATTTATGGAATTCCATAATGACTGGGTGTAGTCGAGAAGAATAACACAGAAAAAAAGCCGAGACGTAAACGTTGTTGTTTGAGGAGGCAGTGGAGCAGCAAGAGCTTGATATCTCGCAAAATAATTACCCTAGAATTATAAATTCCGCGCTTACATTCATGAGATATAATTTGCCTGATGATTATGTAGAGTGGCCTTAACCAGTGGCTGCTCGTGATCCTTGCACGATGTTCTGTAAATAATATTAAAGATTGGAAAACCTGAACTGAGATTTGTTGTTTTTAGGTTCTGGAGGACGTCAACCTTATGGAACCACCTTCCCGAGGTCGTGTTTCCCAACGGGTATAACCTCCAACGATTCAAAAGCAACGTGAATCGCTTTATGCGCACACGCGCCACTCCCAGAGTGCCTTAAAGGATGTTTCCTATAGTTCCATTTTTGGAACGCGACCAATTTAAGAGTTTAAGCGTAACATACAACGTGTCCAAGATAAGGAGGGCCAGTACAGGGATCTCGGAAACCGTAAGAGATACGAAGTCGGTTAAATGGAAGTAAAGTTGCGCATTTACGTGCCTAATAATATGCCGTTTAGAACGTTTTAAAATTCCAAGTAGTTCCGGAGATATCCGGAAAACCCCGAAATTCTGAAAAAACGTTTCATTGTTTTCCTGGGTTTTTTTGAGATCGAATTCTAAAGTAAATTGCTCTTTTACATTGCCCTTTTTCCGCTAACAGCGTTAATTGTTTTGTAATCCGACGAGTCGTCTTCGAAGGGCCATTATCAACTTTCTTTTTTTAAATACGGTCGGTCCTGTTTTCTGATTCTGGAATTTGAGAACTTTTTTTCTTCCGAATGCAACGATATATGACACATTGTGGTTTAATGACGTTTCGAGGGTTTTTTGAACAACATCAGGAAATTTTGGGATACGGTCCTGTATTTCTCCTAATTTTATAAATAATATCTCATTCCTTCGAAGACGACTCGTCGGATTACAAAACAATTAACGCTGTTAGATAGAGCGGAAAAAGTGGCAATGTAAAAGTGCAATTTACTTTAGAATTTGATCTCAAAAAAACCCAGGAAAACAATAAAGCGATTTTTCAGAATATCGTTTTTTCCGGATATATCCGGAACTACTCCGAATTTTGAAACTTTCAAAAGGGCATATTATTTACGCACGTAAATGCGCAACTTTACCTCCATTTAACCGACTTCGTATCTCTTACGGTTTCCGAGATCCCTGTACTGGCCCTCCTTATTTTGGACACGTTGTATATCCCACTGAGGGGGTTAAATCACGAAAGTTCCACATATTCCTTAAAGGTTTCTTTCTTGCTATCTATAGATAGTGAGAGATAATGCAGGGGCGCCTACACGGGTCGCCCGCACTGGTCGTGATAACGCCATTAAATAAAAGGAACAAGAGTACCAACAAGTAATTTTATAGCACTGAATTGATATAGTGGTTTTCAACAAGACGCTATAACAAAACTAGTTTTAGTTAAGAAGAAAAATACATTTTGAAGGAAGCTAAAGATAAAATAACTACGTATGAATCCTTCAGTTATAAATAAGTACCTTGTGAATATCTGGATACCATTTTCATCAGGGGTTCTAACCCTAATAACTAATAATGAAACACAATATTAGGTGTGGTAGGTAAATTTGCCTTGGTTTCATTGTAAGTAGAACTAATCCTAATTCCATTACCAAATATACGTTATGATCAGAAATCCCACACCCCCGTACACTTTTTTAATTTGGTAAATAATAAAATACAACAACTTGTAAAAACCATAAAATAGTTTAAAAGCTGTTAATAATTTTTCTAAATATTCATACCCACATAAGAATGTAGGTAATATTTACAGCAATGTGTTAACAGTAAAAACGTCAATATATACTCGAGACAATAAGTTATTTGCTTTAAGAATCAACATCTTTTAACAAGAGCCGCTATACAGGGTACACCAGGTGAAGTGGTCTATTAGAAGTACCTCTAGAACTAAATGCGATTTTATTTTGAAAATTTGGCTGTAGCTATAAGCGACGGTTTTCTATGTTTATAAAATATTTTGGATGATGCGGTGTTACCGGATCATACCGAAAAAAGCAGCAACTTAGGAAATTTTAATGGGTTTTTATACATATACAGGGTGTCCGGGAACATGTGGGAAATCTCCCGGATATAAAGAAAACACGTGAAAAGAATACTATAGGTTCATATAAACTTCTTTCGTATCGGCCTCCTCTTCGGAGATATGGGCTCCCAAAGAGCACCAATGGAATCAAGATTTTTACACATAATTATTGAACCACCTGGTATATTTCAATTATTTTTTAATATGATGTATACCAGGTAAGACCCGTCAAATTACTACCCAAGAAACTGTTGTGAATTACTCACAGCTGCAGGGACGGACTAGCTGTAACACTCATGGGCCCATTTTTTTTACGCCCTGTATGATGAGAACTTTGGACAATGTTTTTTACATACCTTTAACTATTGGCTAAAAATTAAGTACTCTTTATTCATGTCGCTAATCCTAACCGTTTTCGGAAAAACGGTATTTTAATTATATCATGTATTTGGCGTATTTCAATAAAAGATACATTTTTGTTCCGATCAAATATTCAACCTTTAAAATTAAGCTTTTTCATATTTAACCCGTGAGAAGTTATAGGACTCAGTGTGAATAAAATGACGTTTTCTCGAAAACGGTTAGGATTAGCGACATGAATGAAGAGTACTTAATTTTTAGCCAATAGTTAAAGGTATGTAAAAAACATTGTCCAAAGTTCTCATCATACAGGGCGTAAAAAAAATGGGCACATGAGTGTTACAGCTAGTCCGTCCCTGCAGCTGTGAGTAATTCACAACAGTTTCTTGGGTAATAATTTGACGGGTCTTACCTGGTATACATCATATTAAAAAATAGTTGAAATATACCAGGTGGTTCAATAATTATGTGTAAAAAACTTGATTCCATTGGTGCTCTTTGGGAGCCCATATCTCCGAAGAGGAGGCCGATACGAAAGAAGTTTATATGAACCTATAGTATTCTTTTCACGTGTTTTCTTCATATCCGGGAGATTTCCCACATGTTCCCGGACACCCTGTATATTATATATTTTTTTTGTTTTCAGGTAAAAATTTAGAACATTTTTCTGTATAATATCATATAGTTGTCTGTCTTTAATAGGTTTTTTATTATAAATATTCTGGTGATTTCTTAACGCCTTATCGGCATCTGAAAAGAAAATCATATCTTTCTAGCGGGTACAGCTAGAAAGCTGAAATTTTGACGATAGTTTCATAAGACAATATTTCTGCTTGAGATGATTTTTTTATGATCAAACACAAGCACTATAGGAAAAATTCTTTAGGGCACTCTGGGAGTGGTGCGTGTGCGCTAAAAGCGATTCACGTTGGGTTTTGAATCGTTGGAGGTTATATTCGTTGAGAAAAACGACCTCGGGAAGGTCGTTCCATAATGAAGTCCTCCAGATGAAAGAATTCTTAAATAATGAAGTTCGAGGAGTACCAAGCTTAACCACATATGGATGGGCGGCAGTGGTTCGCCGTGTATTGCTGCTATTCGCCGCTCTGGGCGGAATTAAGAGGGCAAGGCCAGCCGAGCACTTTCCATGAAAATATCTGTAAAAGAGAGTCAAATCCCCAACCTGTCTTCGATGTTCTAGGTTCTTCGTCAGCTCGTGGTCTCCGATCAGACGAATGGCCCTCCTTTCGATAGAATCCAATAGCCGAAGAGTATGTTTGGGAGCAGAGCTCCAGACATGAGAGCAGTACTCTAGTGATGGTCGAATCTGGGCTTTGTATATTGTCAAAAGTTGTTGAGGTGTGTACAACTGTCTGATTCGGAAGAGTACACCAAGTTTCTGGGAAGCTATCTTGGCGATTGCCACAACGTGGTTATGCCAAGACATATTTCCTCCCGGACTGACGCCCAGCAAATTAATAGATGAAGCCAGTGGGATTGCGTGTCCTCTCTGAACTATTGTAAAAACCTTCTTTTTCTATGTTTGATACGATTTGCAAACGGAGGATCGCATTTTCTATCTGATGATGTTAGGCTTTCCCATATCTACCTATCTTCAATATGGACTAACATAGCGAAATTGAAAATTATCTTATAAAAATATATTTTTTTGATAGTTGACTGTGGAAACAAAATAATTAAAAATACATTTAATATAATGCAGTATTTATATAGTTATTTGTAAATTATACAGCAAAATGTTCTTGTAAGGTTTTTTGATGTATAAATGTGTTTGTTATACAACTTTTATGTAACAAATCTGGGTTTTTACAATGCTTGCCATGATTAATAGTTATTTATAAATAATCTCCTAAGAAATCAGTCAGTCCGATCCGCATTTGACATTTTTTTCCCAGTAATCAGACCTTACTGGGTTAATATAAAAATAATTTGCTTTTGATTGTATGTAAGGTCTTTCCTTCGTTTTAATGTTGGCGTAGGAGTAGGAGGTATTATAAATCATAAAAAAACAGTTACACAAAGTCGCCAATTATAAACCAACTGGAAATAAATTAATCACCACGAATCCCATGCTAATCTGAAAAAAATACCGTTCAAAATTGGCGGCGCTGTGTTTCCGTGGCACATTCAAAGAATATGGAATTTAAAAAAATAGCATGTGAATACCAATGACTTCTCTCAAGACATGTGTATCTAATCTATCTTTTGTTTGTCACCTTAACGGTTATTCTAACGTTTGCATGCATTCCTCTCGAGAAAATGCTGTTATGCACAATTAGTTGATAACATACGTGGTGGAAAATAAAGTTTCATCCAAATACAATTTATTCCATCGCCTTATTGTATTCGAACGTCAAAGATAATGTAAGATAATGTTTTGAAGTCGACAGCCTCATCAACAATTAAATTACAATTGAACAGGGTTTTCCCAGTATGCTATTTTTCTTCACTGGTTTACCACATTTAGTTTTTTCAGAAATTTGTTCCATTTTAATTTAAAAAAAAATATATTATTACCCGATATCCTGCTACGCCTGCTACGTTATTTATTAATTAACGCCGCATTAACGCAGAAATCGTTCAGCTTGTTTCCGAACCAGAAACGAATTAAAATATGTGCAAATTATTTCTGGTAATTTATATAATTTTTAAACCGGATGAACGTGAGATGTGAAATAGCATATCACTAAAGTCTATGTTTAAACATGTTAGTACATAAGTAACAGCCAAAGGATGTGTCTCTATTATGACAGCAACCAGTTTTGGAGTGGCGAAAGAGGTTTTCTGACCTTTTAGGCATTAACTCTTCGGTTCACTTTGCATAAGCCATATGCTGTTCAGTACACATAAAATTGTTATTTAAATAAAATGTGAAGATATTTTGAAATCCTACCTAACATCTTGATTTTCATTTTTTGATGGATTTTAATTTTGATGCGGTACAAATGGCGTCACCGCGAGCGAATCGTCCGGTACAAATATTTTTCTCGTAATTGGACACTCATTTTACATAAGCATGGTAAATTTGAGCCAAATCGGTTGAATAGTTTAGGAATTATCCAGGGGAGAGACGTACCAAACATCTTCTATTTCACTTTTTGATGGATTTTAATTTTGATACGGCACAAATGGCATCATCGCGAGCGAATCGGCGGGTACAAATATTTTTCTCGTAATTCACCACTCATTTTACATAGGCATGGCAAATTTGAGCTAAATCGGTTGAAGAGTTTAGGAATTATCCAGGGGAGAGACCTACCAAACATCTTCTATTTCACTTTTTGATGGATTTTAATTTTGATACGGCACAAATGGCATCATCGCGAGCGAATCGGCGGGTACAAATATTTTTCTCGTAATTCACCACTCATTTTACATAGGCATGGCAAATTTGAGCTAAATCGGTTGAAGAGTTTAGGAATTATCCAGGGGAGAGACGTACCAAACATCTTTTATTTCACTTTTTGATGTATTTTAAATTTGATATGGTACAAATGGCATCACCGCGAGCGAATCGGCGGGTACAAATATTTTTCTCGTAATTGAACACTCATTTTACATAGGCGTGGTAAATTTGATCCAAATCGGGCGAATAGTTTAGGACTTATCCAGGGGAGAGACGTACCAAACATCTTCTATTTCACTTTTTGATGTATTTTAAATTTGATATGGTACAAATGGCATCACCGCGAGCGAATCGGCGGGTACAAATATTTTTCTCGTAATTGAACACTCATTTTACATAGGCGTGGTAAATTTGAGCCAAATCGGTTGAATAGTTTAGGAATTATCCAGGGGAGAGACGTACCAAACATCTTCTATTTCACTTTTTGATGGATTTTAATTTTGATATGGTACAAATGGCATCACCGCGAGCGAATCGGCGGGTACAAATATTTTTCTCGTAATTGAACACTCATTTTACATAGGCGTGGTAAATTTGAGCCAAATCGGTTGAATAGTTTAGGAATTATCCAGGGGAGAGACGTACCAAACATCTTCTATTTCACTTTTTGATGGATTTTAATTTTGATATGGTACAAATGGCATCACCGCGAGCGAATCGGCGGGTACAAATATTTTTCTCGTAATTGGACACTCATTTTACATAGGCATGGTAAATTTGAGCCAAATCGGTTGAATAGTGTAGGAATTATCCAGGGGAGAGACGTACGTAAAAAAATCTACAATTTCGAATTATAAATATAACACCCTATATATTATTTCAATTCTACGTAAGACTCTATGCAGATTCCGTATATCATTCCCTATACCTAAGTTTGACATATTTAAGGTTCTATATGAAAAATTATTGAAAATGATAATTTCTTGTCGGTAATGACTCAATCAATTTTCTTGCACATTCTATGTTAATTTTTCATAATTTTCCCGCCATATTATATGTAAAAAGTAGGTATTACCATTACGACATCAATAAAACAGACATCGAATTTATCCGCGGACGAGACAAGCTCTAACAACCCAACATTACCTCGAACGACCATTTCGAGTTTATTATTAAAATAACGATAAGCGGGTCAAAGTTACAATACTATTTACGATTCTTATAATTTACGGATAGCCGCTGGATATATCTGAGTTAGTGGGTCGGCGGTACAGTTACTTACAGTAAGATTTTCGAATTCTTTCGGTCTGAATAATTTTGCATCGAACGTGCAGAGGCTGCATGGAAACGACAGAAGAAATAATGGTGTCAATATATCAATACTCATCTCTTCATATTTATGGTTTATTTTTGCGATAGTATCATTGGAGAAACATTTCTTTTATGTTTTTTTTAATTTCCCCCAGCACCCTAGAGTATAATGGAATGGGCTTAATCACGTTTAAACGAGAGAAAATGATGATGTTACTGTTATCGGACATGACCCATTTTTGTCGTATACAGGGTGAGTCGGGAGGAACGGACCAAATTTCAGGAGTGTATTATACAAGCGAAAACAATGTAAAATGTTCTTATCGGATATTCATTTGTTTTCAAGTTATAGCGCAATATCCAATATTTTTTCTACGTTCCACTTTTATCAAAATTTTCACATAATTAGAGTATGCCATGCTCAGGATTCTAAACTATTTGACACCGATGTTGTCTTGACAATGTATCAGTCTATTGTGGCAGTAATTAAACGTTTATTTTCAAGTTTGAGTGATTAAAGTGATACAAAATGCCAAATATTTATTCAAATTTAGAATATGCAAATATGGTGTTTATTTATGGTTTCTGTAATGGCAGTGCTACAGCTGCTGTTGAAGAATATCGTCAACGGTATCCACATCACAGACATCCGACTAGAAACGTGTTTATCAGAGTGTTTAGTAATTTGTGCGAGAATGGTAATCTTCCCAGTGCCAACATTACATCTGAACGAGCTACTCGACAAGGTTTAGGAGAAGTAGAAAATATTCTGGATTTAGTAGAAGAAGACGCAACGACCAGCTCAAGAAGAATTGGTACTCAATTGGGCATTTCACAAAAAAGAGTTTTAAACACACTCCACGAGCAAGGCTTATATCCATACCATGTACAGAGAGTACAGCACCTAGAACCGGAAGATTATGCTAATCGTATTGAATTTTGTCGGTGGATAAATAATAATCATCGTGTTGTATCGCATATACTTTTTACAGATGAAGCAACATTCACCCGTGACGGTATTAATAATACTCGCAACTCTCATGTATGGTCAATCGAAAATCCCCACGCAACAGTTGAAAGTAATATTCAACATAAGTTTTCGGTTAATGTGTGGTGTGGTATGCTCGATAGCTATTTAATTGGCCCTTTCATTTTGGAGAATCGCCTCACAGCAGACAACTACCTACATTTTTTACAATATGAGTTACAAGGACTACTAGAGGATGTTCCTGTAAATATCAGAAGGCGAATGTATTACCAGCACGATGGAGCTCCTGCACATTTTGCTCGTCAGGTCAAGCAACATTTAGACGAAACATTTCCAGGGCGTTGGATTGGTCGCGGTGGTCCTATTAATTGGCCTCCAAGATCTCCAGACCTCACAGCACTATACTATTGTTTATGGGGTTGGTTTAAAAATGAAGTGTACAAAGTAAAAGTGGACACTCGGGATGCACTAATTCGACGTATTAGAAATACTGCAGCCAATTTTAAAGAAGAAAGAAATGAAGCAATTAGAAGAAGTCAATGGCGGTATTTTTGAACATTTATTAAAAGAACGCTATGATTAGGAAACCGTTAATATATGAACTTTTCTTTATTTGGTATTGCGCTATAACTTGAAAACAAATGAATATCCGATAAGAACATATGGTATAATACACTCCTGAAATTTGGTCCGTTCCTCCCGACTCACCCTGTATACTTTAATACAGAAGGCAGTATATAGACACACACATACGCTATCCAATAATCTTAATTTATAATTAATGCAGAAATTAAAATTTATATGTTTGAAACTAAACATTTAAGAAACTTTAAAACAGGATATAGCGAATATTATACCGCCTAACTAAGAATTTTATGTAGGTATGTACTTTACATAAATTAGGAAAAATGTTTAGTCGATAATAAAACATACTCCGTTAGAGCAGAATTTGCTTGACCCTGATAGTGAATTCTGTTTATCTCTTGTAACGGTTCGATGGTCTTAACCACGTTTTCGATATTTCTGGTCATAGAAGATATATGCCGGATTTTTATTTGTGTTTTTTTTTATCTTCGTTTAATTTTTATTTGAAAATAACGAATAGAGTTTCTAAAAATTAGGTACTGATTATTTTTTTTCAAACCATTAGTAATCGCAACAACATATTGATCCTTAAGAATAAAATGTAATCAACAATGCAAATGCTTAATATGCAACGATACATTCCCTGGAAGTTATTACATTACTAGGGGGGTAACCGTGTTGAAGCTATGGAGGAACCTTTACTACTGCACGTCGCGTAACCTCTGCCTTGTCTCTACTCGATTTATTTTCCATGCACGTTACTTCGGTAGGCCGTTTTATTTTTCTTAACCAAAACCCGTTTAGATTGCTACTCCCTGGCCGTCATAAACTCGTCCTGCTTCGATATATCATAATCGCAATCGTTTAAAAATAATTATCTTTATTTACAACTACAAGGGGGCATATCCATGGGCGTTTTTGCAGGTTAAAAATCCAGAAAATGCGTATGCTCATTACAAGTAAAATAAATATTATAAGACGCCTCCGGCTTAAAGATAAAGGATCTGGGGGCGAAGGAAAATAAACCCCGAATAGCGTTTCCTAATAGAACCCTCCTTTGTTACGTATAACGGACAGCTTTTGATAATTGGCACACATTTGACGTGTCAGGAGTTTTATCCAAAAGAATTGCAATAAAAAATATTGTTCATACAAGGAAAAGTTACGAAAAGTAATAGGAGGACCAGTACAGGGATCTCGGAAACCGTAAGAGATACGAAGTCGCTTAAATGGAGGTAAAGTTGCGCATTTACGTGTCTAATAATATGCCGTTTTAAAAGTTTTAAAATTCCGAGTAGTTCCGGAGATATCCGGAAAAATCGAAATTCTGAAAAATCGTTTTATTGTTTTCCTGGGTTTTTTGAGATCGAAATCTAAAGTAAATTGCACTTTTGCATTGCCACTTTTTCCGCTCTATCGAACAGCGTTAATTGTTTTGTAATCCGACGAGTCGTCTTCGAAGGGCCATTATCAACTTTCTTTTTTTAAATACGGTCCTGTTTTCCAGATATTGCAATTTGAGAGCTTTAGCATAGCATAGCATAGCATAGGTACTTTGAAAGGCTTCAAGCACCAACCTCCTAAGTTCGTCTTCTTCTCTGTTTTGGTATGTTTTTTTGTTCACTTATTTGTTATTTATTGAACTAGTCCAACATAAGTAACAATTTAGAGCTTACTTATGAGATATTATTTATAAAATTAGGAAAAATACAGGACCAAAATTTCCTGATGTTGTTCAAAAAACCCTCGAAACGTCATTAAACCACAATGTGTCATACATCGTTGCATTCGGAAGAAAAAAAGCGCTCAAATTCCAATATCAGGAAAACAGGACCGTATTTAAAGAAGAAAGTTGATAATGGCCCTTCGAAGACGACACGTCGAATTACAAAACAATTAACGTTGTTAGATGGAGCGGAAAAAGTGGCAATGTAAAAGTGCAATTTACTTTAGAATTCGATCTCAAAAAAACCCAGGAAAACACTAAACGATTTTTCAGAATTTCGTTTTTTTTTCGGATATCTCCGGAACTACTCGGAATTTTAAAATTTTCTAAACGGCATATTATTAGGCACGTAAATGCGCAACTTTACCTCCATTTAACCGACTTCGTATCTCTTACGGTTACCGAGATTTCTGTACTGGCCCTCCTTATCTTGGACACGCTGTATATCTAATTTTTCGTGTTCCATTGTTTGTTGGGGTTATGAGTCTATATAATTTCCCCAATTGACATCATCTTCAGACTCTTTGTGACCACGAAGAGCATGCCCTCCTAGGAAACAGGCGACGGCTTTAATAAGTCTGTTAAGAAATTCACCACTAAGAGATTCCAGTTATTGTTGTTATTTCACTGTTGGTAACTAATAATAATAATAAATCGTAAGATAAAATCGCATCCCATGAATGGATTAGACATGCTCTGCCAAAAATCATCTTTCACGTTTATTTCTAAATGTGCAATTGGGAATAATATTTTACCAATAATTTTCAATGGAAACGAAATTAAGTATGTAAAATCCGTAAAGTTTTTAGGCTTATATATAGACGAAAATTTAAATTGGAGAAAACATGTTGAAAATCTTCGAAAAAGCGTATCACTACTCATTGGAATATTATTTAAAATTAGAGATTATATACCTTTAATACATTTAAAAAATATTTATTATTCATTAGTTTATTCAAAATTTCAATATTTAATATCAGTTTGGGGATATGCATATGCCACAATATTAAACCCTTTAAAAAGACTACAGAACAAAATTATAAAATGTATTCATAAACTGAATTTTTTGGAACCGACAGCAAATTTATATAAACCAAGAGGATATCTAGATCTGAATAGTTTATATAAATTAAAAATCAGTATATTAATTCATGCAATTAATAATAAAAATAAAAAATCTTGTATAAAATTTGTAAAATTAACTGATATACACAATCATAATACCAGAAATATTGACCATTTAAAAAAAAATCAAATTAAAAGTAGAATAGGGATGAAATCTATTTTATTTGATGGGATAAATATTTATAATACATTACCTAAAGTATTAACAAAAAATTTTAATTTAAAATTGTTTAAAAAAAATGCAAAGAAATTTTTTCTGGAAAACATACAAATTACTTAAAAAAAAAACATTTCCATAAGCTCTTGGAAGCTTCCTGGAAGGCAGCGGACAGTAGGACTAGGCTGGAGGTATTATTATTGTGATATTCGTAATGAAGGAATTCCATGGAGAACACGCCCTGCTTGGGCTTGGGACTGAGAATATCCCGCCCCAGTACAGACATATCCCCCCCCAGGCCTGCAAACCAAATACGCTTAAATCTTACCTGTCAAAGTGTTAACTCGTTCCCATCCGAAGCTATTATACTATGCAAATAAATTTTTACCTACCATTTCGCAACATCCCAACGTTATAGATGACCAGTCCTTAATAAAAAATATCCCGGGAACGAGATGAGATGCTTAAGGTTCTGAAATTGAATGTAACTGACCTAGGATGAACCTTCAAGGCCGTCCCGTTGGTTATTATTAGATCCTCTCGAGAGTTCCTCGGCATCGGTTTAATGAATATCAAACTGCACAGGCGAGAACGTGGAATCTGATAGAAACAGTGGCGCCGACTTTGATAGATTGTCGCCCCGTTTGTGGTTTAGTGTTGATCGATCGATTTATCGATGGTTATAAGTAGTAAAATCAAAGATATTACAAACTACAGATCGAAAAATGTACATTTCTAGCCTACGCAACGACTGCAAACAGTCTTTTCCACCTCTTTTGGGTCATTATTGCAGCGTAGCCAGATTGACATATTTATCGCAAAAGTATTGTGCAATCCCAATTAAAAATTTGTTAATTTGGCACATGGAAGAAATTTTGGCTTGGGGTGACAGTAACCAGGTCGAATTTAACGCTAAAAAAAACCAGGCGGCAGTTTTCTCTAAAAAGGCTAACATTACAGAACCGGAAATAGTCATGGCCGGACACACAATCCCACTGGCTTCATCTATTAATTTGCTGGGCGTCAATCTGGGAGGAAATATGACTTGGCATAACCACGTTGTGGCAATCGCCAAAATAGCTTCTCAGAAGCTTGGGGTACTCTTCCGAACCAGAAAGTTGTACACACCTCAACAACTTTTGACACTATACAAAGCCCAGATTCGACCATCACTAGAGTACTGCTCTCATATCTGAAGCTCTGCACCCAAACATACTCCTCGGCTACTGGATTCTATCGAAAGGAGGGCTATTCGTCTGATCGGAGACCACGAGCTGACGAAGAACCTCGACAGTCTAGAACATCGAAGACAGGTTGGGGATTTGACTCTCTTTTACAGATATTTTCATGGAAGGTGCTCGGCTGACCTTGCCCTCTTAATTCCGCCCAGAGCGACGAATAGCAGAAATACACGACGAACCACTGCCTACTGCCACTACATCCTTGTGGAACGACCTTCCCGAGGTCGTTTTTCCCAACTAATATAACCTCCAACGATTCAAAACCAACGTGAATCGCTTTTTGCGCACACGCACCACTCCCAGAGTGCCCTAAAGGATTTTTCCTATAGTGCTTGTGTTTGATCATAAAAAAAAAAAAAAGAACATACAACTGGTTTAAGGTTAATCCGCAATTGCTCTTCAAAAAAAGTAATTTGAAACTCGTGGGTGTCTGTGTCTGTGTGTTTCTTTAAGTGATTTAGTGCAAATGTTCCGAGAGATTGGAAATAAGAGGCCGAATGGAGTTTAGTGGGTATAAGCTTATTATGCAGTTCCATCAGGGTACGTGATGAGCATAAAGCTTTTCCCATAGAAAAAAAAACAAAAACCTGTAGCAAATGTCTGTGCCCTGGATTACTTGCTAGTGTACTGGCACCTGGATTCACTTCTATTTGGATACTAGGTAAACTAAATATTATTTTTATAAGAATCTAAAGTTTTACATTTTTTACACAGTTGGCAACATTGGGCCTGAATATCTGTTGATTACACAAGTGTGAATTAACCCACTTTTTAAACGTTCGATTAAAAAAAAAATATGTAGCGCTTCTCTAGGACACCACAGGAGTCACCCATTTAAATATAATTCGTCATTTCCATAACACCCTGTATTCTATCAACGACATCGACGGTGGAAATAAAACGGAAAAAAACCTTCTGCTAAAGGATGCATCGAACCACGGCATAATTTCTTCTATTTTCCTTCATTTTATTCTATTTTGCTTCGTCGTCCGGGCAGGAGATCGATTTACGTTGGAAATCGGTGCAATTCTAGTGTACATGTAAATTGGCTGCCTGCAGTAAGTGAAGGCGATGCGGCATTGGCAGGATATTGAACTTTCTTTGCCATTGCCAAGGCCTTTTGGTCGGGTCGTTTATACTGCTTTTAATGACGCATACTTGCTGCTGGATAATTAAAAAAAAATGTTTTTAAAATGCCAAACATAGAAAGTACATAAATTATTTTGTCTATTAAATTTCAAATCATTTAAGAAACGCCGAAACGCGACATCAGCCACGACAAGTCTAGGATTCAGTAATGGTAAATTATTGTTACTTATTGGTTGAAAGTGTTCACAGAAGCAAAATATGTGATCGCTGATTAAAAATTCGGTATTTGTATCGAGTGCCAATAGATTTGCGACCGTCAGAATGATCCACTTACTAGTACGTAATTGTGGGTTTGGATTTATTTACTTTTGACTTGTTTTTATTAATTCGTTTTATTTTCTATGGTTTTGACATGTTTCGGTTAAAGTTATTTTCCATTATTGTTTAAATATCCATCCCTAGATGAAATGCTCTAAATAAAGCAGACATGAGCATGAATAAGAATACTTGTAGGTTAATTCTCCAGATTGCCTAGCAACTATCGACCAGTCGCATTGCTTTCAGTTATATCAAAAGTAATGGAGGAAGCTATTAACCAACATCTTCTAAAGTACCTGGAAGGCTTCAACATTATCAGCGATCATCAATATGGTTTTCGGATGTCCAGATCAACTGGAGATCTTCTAGCCTATGTTAGCCATCTTTGGAACAACGCAATCGAACATCATGGGGAGTCTCGGGCTGTTGCACTGGATATTTCTAAAGCCTTTGATCGTGTTTGGTATGAGGGACTTCTGAGTAAACTGCGATCCTATGGCATGCCCAGTCGATTCTGTGCATGGTTGTCTAGCTTTCTTAAGGACCGCTCTCTGCAAGTGCGATTGACGGATTTCTCTCAGACACATTCACTATCAATGCCGGTGTTCCTCAATGGTCCATATTGTCTCCCACTCGCTTCTTACTCTACATTAACGACCTTCTAGTGAAAACGAAAAATCCGATACTTAGTTTTGCTGATGATAGCACACTTATCTCATCTTTCTCGTTGAATGAACAAACATAGGCTGCCGACGCACATCTTCGCAGACAGCATGAAGTACCACCCCTCAACAAAGACCTGGAAGAAATTTTGGTTTGGGGTGACAGTAACCAAGTCGAATTTCACGCTAGAAAACCCAGGCAGCAGTTTTCTCTAAAAAGGTTAACATTACAGAACCGGATATAGTCATGGACGGACACGCAATCCCACTGGCTTCATCTATTAATTTGCTGGGCGTCAATCTGGGAGGAAATATGTCTTGGCATAACCACGTTGTGGCAATCGCCAAAATAGCTTCTCGGAAACTTGGTGTACTCTTCCGAACCAGAAAGTTGTACACACCTCAACAACTTTTGACACTATACAAAGCCCAGATTCGACCATCACTAGAGTACTGCTCACATGTCTGGAGCTCTGCACCCAAACATACTCTTCGGCTACTGGATTCCATTGAAAGGAGAGCCATCCATATGTAGTTAAGCTTAGTACTCCTCGAACTTCACTATTTAAGAATACCTTCCTGAGGTCGTTTTTCCCAACGAATATAACCTCCAACGATTCAAAACCAACGTGAATCGCTTTTTGCGAACACGCACCACTCCCAGAGTACCCTAAAGGATTTTCCTATAGTGCTTGTGTTTGATCATAAAAAAAAAATTTGGCACTTTGATTTTCGGCATTTATACCCGTTCACAGAGACAAAAGCAGAGCGGTTGGAGTTATGGTTCTGCGACCGTATTGGCTCCTATAGGTTCGACAATTTCTGATATATTAAGCCACCGAATGAGGAGTACATGTTGACAAAATGCCTTTTTGTTTTCGGACTGCAATTAGACAAGGCGATGCCTATGCTGGTATATTGAACTTGGTGCCATTGCCAAGGCCTTTTCAACGATAGCGCGTAATTATAGTAGTTTGAACTTTTACGCGGCTTCATCGAAATCTAATAACGTTTTTCTATGCTAGAAAATTATACCATCGCCACGTAATAATGATATAGGCCTATTATATTACCGACACCGTATTGCAGCCTTATCCATTCTACTTAAAAAGTGTGTGGTGGTTAAAATAAAAAATAAAAATATAGGGTGGAATGGGTACTGGTTAGTGTTGGGAAAAACCGATGATTTTAATAATCGAGTACTTGATACTCGAGCGATTTTAATAATCGAGTGAATCGCTTGAAATTCCAATTCACCCAGCGATGACGTCACCGACTACTCGACCGGCAGCCTAGTCGTTTACATGTGATCAGGTAGGGTATTTTGCAGGCACGTATCTAAGGGTGGGCACAGGTTTAGCTAAAAAATTGTAGTAGCCACCAACAAAATTCCAGAAATGTATTTATTTGTGAATAATGAATTTTTACCACGTGTCTCGATACCAAACAAAAAAACTGCAAAAAATCACCCAAATATGTATTTATTGTTCGGGTTTATTCTTTTGCTTTTTTAAAACAAAAAGTATTACCAAGAGTTATTTTCATCACATCTTTCTCAATCTACGAGCATAAAATAAGTAGATATTTAAAATGGCTTGTCAAATTCTTCGACTTGAAATTATCAGGTGGCCACTGTGTGCCTTTCAAAAATGTAGGCTTAGTTACGCGACTGGCAAAATAAATAGGTGATTATTTTTTTAAATTCATGTTTATAGTTACCTAAAAGTTACTGTTTAAATTTAAGAATGTTTACTGGATTGTTACCAAAAAATTTGTCGATACCTATGTTTTGTTAACTATTTTGCTCGTTTTCTTATTTTCCATTATCATTTTCTATAATCTATGTTATTTTATAGAAGTCTTCTTGAGTTTAATAATAAAAAGTTCCTGTTTAGATTTAAAAATGTTTACTATAAGATTACCAACGAATTTTTCTATTTATTTTGTTAACAATTTTGTTCGTTTTGTTATTTTTATTTACAATTTCTATTATTATGTTATTTTTGAGAAGTTTTCTCGAGTTTTATAGTAAATATAAATTTTAAAATTATATCCTTTAATTTTTTAATATTTACAATCGGAGACCTAAACTACGCCGCTGGCTAGCCAGTTGAAACAAAGCTTCATAAAACCCATCTCGCGATGACTCCGTTAAGGGATTTGGCATACTTTTTTAAATGCACCTTTTCGTTTACGTGCCTTTAAGAAAGACGTATGTTGTGTACCTGCTCAGCGTCAAACTCGAACGTCGCCAATCGGATGGCGCGGCGCGTAGACCGAATGTCGTTTATCAAGTGACAGGCGATATTTTTCGGTTGTTCGCCTGAATTTATAACTAGAGTATTTCCTATCGAGCGAAAAACTGTTCGAATATACGAGCAGTTTTTTAACTCCATCACACTACAGCGGTACATTTCCGCCGGCGTCAAGCGAAGCTCGGGTATCGAGTGAAAGATAATAAGTGACGAGTGATGGTTTTCACCTGAACAGATAACTCGAGCGGTTTTTTTAATAATCGAGCGATGTCGGTTATTTCAATAATCGAATGATCAAGCGGTTTTTCGCTCGAGCGATCACAACACTAGTACTGGTTGCATTTGTTTTACCCTATATTATCTCATTTTCCTAATGAGAATGCCTGTGTAAGAAATTATTACTTTCTAACATTGTTAACATGAAATAATTACGTAGCGCGTGAGATAAGGTAACGTTTTACTCTTTATGGGCTGCTTAAAAACAAGGCCCTTAAATTAAAAAGTTGTAAAGGCGGTAAATGATGGAGACTGGCAGATAATGGCCGTCATTAACTAATTGACCAAAAGGAAAAGGAACAGAATAAAAGGGACTTAACGTAATCGAATTTAAAAGTTAGATATAAACGAAACAGAAGGAGTCACCTTCAGAAAAGGAATTAAGTATAGGTGGAGCACCTGTAATTTCTAAGTGTAAATAAATAATATTCGGCAACTTAATTGAATCGGCTGATATACTTAATGGAAATCCTAATAATTAATATTATGAGTTAGAAGTTTAAGTAAATATCCACTATATTGATGGAATGAGGAGGATGGAATACGAGTAAACGGCATCCCACTAAACAATCTGCGCTATGCGGACGACACAGCACTACACGCAGAAAACATGTCTGACCTTCAAATTATGTTGAATAACGGCATCACGGTTAGTCGAGAATATGGTTTGACACTCAATGTTAGGAAGACCGAATATATGATTGTCACCAAAAGGGAAGCGCCAAATGAAGATCTGTATGTGGAAGACGAAAGGCTGGAGAGAGTCGAGAAGTATGATTACCTGGGGACAAGTATCAGCTGTTCTGTGGACTATTGTTCGGAGATAAATGTTCACATTGAGAAGGACCGTGCATCCTTCATGAGGATCAGGAAGCTGCTCTGTAGTCGTGATCTGAGCCAGGACCTAAGAACCCGGATGCTCAAATGCTATGTATTCCCGGTCCTTCTGTATGGTGTAGAGACTTGGACCCTGAACGTATATTGCGAGCAAAAATTGGAAGCCTTCGAGATGTGGTCATACCGTAGGATGTTGAGAATACCATGGACGGAACATGTGACGAACGTGGAAGTCTTAAGAAAGGCGTGGAGATCTCGGACACGTTATGAGAGGTCAAAGGTATGAGATTCTGCAACTCATAATCCAGGGAAAGATCGTGGGAAGACGGTCTGTTGGAAGGAGAAGAATATCCTGGCTTAGGAACTTACGAGAGTGGTTCGGTGTCACGTCCTCCAATCTATTCAGGGCCGCGACTTCCAAAGTGAGAATAGCATTCATGATAGCCAACCTCCGACATGGATATGGTACATGAAGAAGAAGATTGATAAGAACTTGACATGTTTCGCTACAAGGTAGAAAGCTCAAGTGATTTAATCCGGCATTTCATCAGATAGAAAAGTTGTAGAGGGGGACCTAAACTCCACGAACAACCAAATTACTGATATTCCACTTCACGGGACCCCCTATTGTCACCGTCTCTCTAACTAAAACTTGATAGTTATTAAAACTCATTCTCTAGTAGTCGGCCTACGTAGAAACGGGTTTAAAAAATGTTGTGGGCCAATGAGACAATTTTATCAGTATCACTTGGTGTAAATGAAACAATTTTATTGGTCCAAACAGTATATTTGACAGGTGACGGTTGGTACTGTAAAACCCTGGTTAGTGTCTTCATTTACGACTTTAATTATAGTACCTCTGGTCTTCAGAAATTAATATGGGCCTTATTTCCACAAGCTTCGCACATACTTGCATTAAGCCGATGCTATCTTAACCATTAGCCACTAGTTTTATGGGGAGTAATTAAAATAGAGTTTCCTATCGAGAGGTAAATAGCTAATTAAATTAAGTAAAGTATACCGTGAAATATATTCCGGCTACTTAAGTATTAGATAATTAATGGTTGGTGAGCCATGAATACTAGTAAGGGGGATATATACAGTGTGTTATGGAAATGACTGATTATATTTATTGTTTTAAACCCGCACATCTTGAGATGGCAACACAGCCAATAGTAATATCACACATCACAACAATTATTATTGTAAATTACTTCACAACATCATGCAGAACAAAAAAGCGGTTACTGATTCAACTGGTAAATTTAACACCGTATTTTTTAAGCCGGAAATACATTTAAAATACAAATACGTGGGAAGCGAAGGGAATGGGGCACGCGCGACGCTGATACTGAAGAAGCCGTGCCGCTTCGCGTTTGAGGAACGTTTTCCAAGGGCCAGGATCGAGGCCCACGTTGTCATATGGCATCACCGGTCGCCTATTGACCTACATATGCTTGTTAACTGAAACCAGATATGTATGGCGCGGCTTCACGTGGGATAAAGGGTTCTTACCTTAAGTATTTAGACATTCTATTTAGAAAAAGAAGTAGTTATGTAGACTTCCTCAGTGTGTTCAAAAAAGTATGCAATATTGGGGAAATTTCTTTATTATTGGTTTCTTAGAAAATTTTATACTATATTTATAAACTTTCAAGCTACTTGTCGAGTATACTAATATTACAAGAACCAAGCATTCACCAGTGGCGTCCCGTTTAAGAAAAATCGAGAAATATTCAAAGTAGAGGTAATCAACTGAAATACCAATAATAAAGAAGTTTTTCTCTTTGGGTTTCATAATGGCTACATTATGAAATGCAAAAAAAATTAATAACTTGCCACTTTAGGAAACCGAAATTTTATTTTTTTTATGTTGGCAGTAAGTAGAGTTCGAATTTTAGGCTTACCTCGATTTCGTTGAAATTAGTTTTCTAGGCATTATGGATAATACTAACCTTTAACCTTGCAAATAGATCATTTTTACTAGATATTTATCTGAAATACCTATACTCGGAAATATATAATATGCTGACGGTGTCCGTCAACTATAAAACAAAATGACCTAAAAATAATAGAAATATCTTCCAGTTTAAGCTCAATTTCTAAAGTTTTATTCAATAAAGTACTATTTTTATTTTTAATTCAATATAATATTATACATATTACTTTATTTATACATATTTATAGTTACTGTAGACATTTCCTGGGCATTAATTGTTATTCCTGTCAGATTCTGTGTTAACACAATATTTTGTTCAATAGAATTATTTATTATTTTGTTCGATATTTTGAACATTGTTCTGCTCGCACCATAACTCAAAGTTTTGCATATTCGTTTTAAAAGTTTTTCTAGATTATTTTCTGCCATCTCTCGTATATCTGACGGAGTACAACTTTCTTCCTGACTCATTTTTATTAAATTTAATAATATATTTATTTTTAATTATGACGGATGGGAAGAAGCTGTGTTGTGTTCAATTGTTTCTATCATGGCATATTTGATACTTGTAACATTTTATTAAATTGTAAAAGTATTGCCAACCCAAAAAGAAAATATTAATTCAAATGGAAAAAATCTACTATATTTTTTAAAGTTTTTCAGTCTTTAAAGACCCAAATAGAAAAAGTATTATAAAATACACGGTTCATAAGACAATTAGAGCACTTGTACTTTAGAAAACTCCCCGCTTCGCGTGCTCTAAAATAATGTTTTATGAAACTTGTATCTTATACAGTGATGGGCTAAAATATGGAACAAATTCATTTAAAAATCAGGTTTTATTTTTTTGTAAAAACGCTCGGACACGTCCATTATAATTTTTTCTTCCGGATTTTTTGCCTCAAAAAGAAATTATACTGGGTGTGTCAAAAAGTAGATGTAGGTATAATTTTGAAAAATTATTTTATTAAGTGTTGAAAATGCAAAAAATTAACTTCTTGACAATATGCCAATCTACTTAAAAACCCTTCTAAAACATTATTTACTGTATTTTCATTAATTTGCTTAATTTCATATCTAATTTTAAATTTTAAGTCTTCCAAATTTTGTGGTTTATCCTTATACACTTTTGATTTCAAATAACCCCAAAGAAAGAAATCCATTGGTGTAAGATCGGGAGATCTTGCAGACCATTCTATGGGTCCTCTTCTACCTATCCATCGTTCGGGACAAATAGTATTCAAATACTACAAAAGGTACATGTACCTTTTTTTAAAGAAATTTCTTTTTTAAGATGTAATTTTTCTCTAAAACCGTTAGAGATAAGGATAGAGTATGCTACATGAATTATGCTCAGAATTTGACGTAGAATTTATGTGATAAGTAAAAATAGGGTGGTTCTATTTAAAATACAAAAAAATTTTACAACATCTACTTTTTGACACACCCAGTATAATTTCTTTTTGAGGCAAAAAATCCGGAAGAAAAAATTATAATCGACGCGTCCGAGCGTTTTTACAAAAAAATAAAACCTGATTTTTAAATGAATTTGTTCCATATTTTAGCCCATCACTGTATACTATTCCCCTTGCATACTTTTTTTGAAAACACTCTATAAAAAAACTCAGAAACTTGTTCGATATAAAATGCAGCGATTGTTTTTTGGCAAAATTTTGAAATTCCAAGTGCCAGAGAGGCTTGGCGCGGCCCTGTCCGTATAGCAAAGATTGTGTGATCGAAATTAAATTTTCAATTACCTTAAAATAGGAAACGAACAAGCGCCGAACAAACAGCGCTCTATCCTAAACTCAAACAAAAAAGAATAACAAAAGCGGGCCCTTAATATATGCCACTTATAATAAGCCGAAGTAGAGGATAAGCACGTTTGAATTTACGGGCTTAATTTTTGAGAGTCACGCAAAAATATCGTGAATTTTAATTTGGCAATTTTGCCACCAATTTACAGTTCGGCAGGCCCAAGGCAAGATATCGGATTATTAACTTTTTCCCGAAAGCATCACTTTTTTTTTGATTTAAATGTTGACGCGAAACAGACGTTCTAATATCTATTTTGAGTTAGGTTAAAGGTCGAGGCCAGGTAGCAGAAGGTAATATTATACAAGCAGTGGTGGAACTTCAAAATTTGGGCCCCTCCGCAAAATTATTTATTGGGCCCCCCTATAAAATGATTTAAAAAGTGACCACACTATTCTTTTCTGAATATCTTTATTGTTTCAAATTACTTTTAAACCAAATTTCCAGGAAACATTTACAAATGTATAAGTTCTCGTAAAATTAAATTAAAAACACATAATAAGATCGAATAATTAGAATATCATACAGGGCAGGTTAAAATTTAAACAAGTCGCAAAAAATTTTATTTTCTTTCCTCAAATAATTTAGACTCACAACAAACAAACCCGAACAACCCCCCCCCCCCCCCCAGCATCAATTTAACACGAAAAATACCATAAATATCGGTTTGACTAACACGACAGGGTTTTACTTTTCGTAACTTCCTTGTATGACCCCCCCCCCCCCCCCCCCCCCAAACCCAAGTTCTGGATCCACCCTTGTGTTAAATCTTCTTATATTCTGACCAAAATATATGTTAAGAGATTTTTTGATATTTCACTCGATTAACCATTTATAACTAATTTTCTGTTAATAACTTAATATCACAATGTTTAGTCATCAGTTAGCCATGGAAACAATTATTGTATAAAATGAAACATAAATGATATTTGAATAAAACGAATGTATTTCAGCTTACTAATAATAATAATCTACAAAAAAAATTATTTGAAAAATTGTTCAATGCATTTCTGTAAATGTATTTTCCCTAAATTGAACCATTGACCAACTTTTCAATTTATTTTGTTTCTAGTATATTACTAGTAAGTTATTCTTTTGATGTTAATAATTCTTAGTAAAAAATAATTCTTTGAAAACTTAGCACCGCCATACCGCCAAATAAGTATAAAAAATATTATTTATAAATAACAAGTGCTGTATTTAGACCAGTTTGCTGTCGCTCCGGAGCACCTATTTCGTTGCGCTAGGGATATTTTATATTTTAAATTCAATTTCCTTAAATTATTTGTTTAGGAATAGGAAGTTTGCATTCAATTAAAAATACCTACGGTGTCATAAAAATTTTAAAACGTTGTAGTTGTTAATTCCTTGTTACTATACACATTATCAAGGACGTATTTTCCTGCTAGGCCCGGTGGGCCTGGGCCTGGGGCCCCACTTTCAGAGGAGCTCAGCACTTGGCTTGCGCGACACTAACTTATTCAACACAAACAAGACAAAAACTTAACTTATTTGTAAAACGAATAGGTTACCTATGCTTTTTTATTACAAAAAAAATTGTAAAGGTTCTTAAAATCTAAGATGATCGACAGATGTGTAGGAACTCCTTTTCTTGATGAAAGTATAATATCATAATAAATTAGTGTTGCGTAAGAAAAATACACTTTTTGAAGTGGCGAAGGGCCTCGCATTCCGTAACGGGGGACCACTTTGGGCCGAGGGCCCCCAGGACGCCTGACCCCCCCCCCCCCCCCCTACGTTGCATGGTCTTGCTGCATAGTAGCTCCGCGCCTGTATACAAGGTGTTTTCAGAAAAATGTACGTGCGTGGCTCGAGAAGTGATAAAATTATTAAAATTTGTTCCGGTTTTCTTCATTGTGTCGCGTTCAGAAGATTTCTTACCTTGAAAGGTAAAAAGCATCAATGATTTATAATTTCCGCTTATTTAAATAGAGATTTTTTAAAAACTTTTAACAGTCGCCATTTTGAAATAGCTTGACAGAATCGCGCTAAAATTTATGAGCATACTGTACGAGATATTAGCTTTCAAATGATGTATCACAAGCTGTATGTTTCTATTTAAAAGAAAAGATCGATTCCGTCATATCTTTGACAAATGTCTATAAAAAAACAAACGAACAAACGTCAAAATGTGAGCATATATAAAACTAAATTGACGTATCCGAGCGTTTTCCCCAAAAGTTACCGGTTAAGGCTATATTAATTTTATTCCGGACTTCTGGGCAACCCTGTATGAGGAAAGGTGTACGAGCGGGCCTAACCGGAAATATATGGATACATTTCAAGTATTTTTTTAACTTCCATAAGGATACATTATTAAAATTACTTTTTTCTTTCACTTCCTGGCATTTCTTTTATGAGCGGTTGTTAATAACTGTATTCTTTATTTTTAGTTCTTGTTCATTTATACAATAATAATATGTAATATAAATATTCATATTATCATGTATTATAGTATACAGGATGCCAATTTGAGAACTAAGAGGTATGATTCTACACCGATGGAGGCGTGGCTTGTGACGTCAACGGGCGAGTGATTTTTAAATCTCTTATGGAGATTTATACTGCTGTCCGCGTTTTTAACTGTCTTTTAAAGGCATTAAAAGGTTTCACGCATTTAATGGTATGTGAAATGAAAGAATACTATCATGGTATTTAAATATATTTATTTCATGAACATACAACAAAGATTAAAGCTAAAATACCACATAAGTAGTTATAAACAAATTAAACTATTTTTTAAATAGTCCATCTCTCAGTGGAGTGAAATTATGAAGAGGTAAAGAAACTCATAGCGTGTTTCAGTAGTTAAAGGAACAGTATTTTAATTTCTATACATGATACCCTCATCAGCGCCAATGGAAAATACCCATAGTTAATGTTAATAAAATAAATAAAACCGTGTCCATTCTAAAATTATTGTTTTCATAATTAGAAACGCGGAAACACCTTATATTTCCGTCAAATTTCTTTGCCTGGTTATCCATATCACAACCGAACACATCGGACGTCATACCATGAAAATTCAGATATTTATTTTAATATAACACACACGACTAAATAAGAAACAGTTCTGGGGAACTTTCAACATTTCCATTGAAAACTACGGCAAACGGCACTCGCTATGTGGCGACCAGTGTTTCCAGAAATCTCAAAGTAATAGGTTGACGGTTCGAAACCTAATAGAATAGTAAAAAACGGTGTCAGAGTACGAAAAAAAGGTCCATACTTTCCCTATGATATGAGGGCCATCTCCAGATTGAACATAAATTTCATATGGGGAGCCCCACAACAAGAATGAACATCTGAAAAATTATTAAAATCATAATGGATATACAGGGTGTTCATTTGAAAACTTCCCACCACGGATTTATCGAAAACCACTGATTAAAAGAAGAAACGCCGAGACACGTCAACAGATTTCCCAAAGGGGACAACTTTTTAACCAAAAACTACTTCACCCCCTTTTACCCTCTGGCCCCCGGGGTCATCCCCTTAAAAATTTTAAATGACAAGGGGTAGCAAGTAATAGCTTGTTTGAAAGGTCTTTCAAAGTGCTTTATTTTGACGTTTGATTTTTTTAAATCGGTCGATTCGTTTTCGAGAAAATTAGAAAAATTATTACCGCCTTCTTTTTATCAACACAGATAACATGGGCGAACTGTTTTTATTCTTATACCTGTTTAGTTTTTTATTGTTGCTAAGGGAAAGAAACATTTAATTTGCTGTCAGTTACCTTTGTGACAATCTTGGGATAGTGAAAATTAATTTATTGATTCAGATTTTACTTCCAAAATGGTTTACACACTAGCGGAAAGAGTGGAAATGATTCTAATTTATGGTGCCCAAAATCAATGTGCTCGGCAAACTGCCGTTACATTTAACGCCAGACATCCGGAAACTGGATCTGTTGCAAATAAAAAACGTAATCATCGTAGAGTTTTGGATGAAGCCGCTCAAGTTGAAGTTTTGGGTCATTTTGCCATAAATTCTAATACTTCATTACGCAAAATTGTTGATGCGACTGGTATTTCATTAGGCTCTGTACACACAGTTACTAAATTACGCTGGTGGCAACAAGCAGGGGTGGCCGAGCAGCTTCGGCTATCGTCGTTGTCGAAATATTTCCTTATTTTAGGGGTATTTTAGTATATGTGTGTTATATTTCTATGAAATTAATAAACGTAAATACTTGGCATATATTTTCTTTCATTTCATATACCATTACATGCGTAAAACCTTTTAATACCTTTAAAATAGAATTAAAAACGCTGACAGCAATATAAATTCCCATAAGAAATTTAAAAATCGCTCTCCCCTTGACGTCACTGCGCGCGGCAGTCGAAATTGGGACTGTCAGATATCTTACCTTTAGTTGTTGTATCATGGATATTACACCCATGCGAATAATATCGCCAACACATAGCTTCATCGGTTTTTGATGTTTGGTAAAGAAAATTCAATATCGTGCCCGTCTATAAGCCATAAGCTTCTCAAATCGAATCGATAAATTATAGGTTGGTCGGTATTTGCTAGCACGGAATTCGCAGAAATTGATAATTCGAGACTTTGTTACTGTCTCGTATCACGCTTTGTGCATTCGAAATTGAAAATTACGTGCATGCGTGCAGTTACGCCATCTTGGTTTGCCGATTTGCGTGTGCCCGTGCAGATTCTCGAATTGGCGTTGCTATTTTCTCGTCTAGGGTTCAAGGCAGGACGCGGCCGATCTTACAGCAATTTTTTCGTAAAACGATATTTTTTAATGTTTTCTAATGTGTTAATATAATAGAAAATCGCCTATTTTAGTTAGAATAGTTATGCTATCTATCAGCAGTGGCCTCCCGACAAACATGTCCTCTGATATTTTCAACAAAAAAATCTGTACGCCACTGACATTTTCCCATGCCGATATTTTTATGATTAGCTCGGTCAATTATACATAAAAACCATCTCTTACGTTTTTATCACCAGGCTAACTTGCATGTTAAATGATTACTATCGATTACTCATCGAATCAATTAAATATTATAATCCTCGTCACATAAACACACGGTATAGTTCCGACTTGGGTCAGTCCGATTTATTTTTATTCGGAAATTCCAAAAAATCATGCAAACTCAATTGTTGGATACTTGAAAACGAACAAACTCTGTATTTGTTTGTTTTGTTGACCGTGTAAGATTAAATTCCTGAGTTTAACACCGCAGTAAAACTAAGTACACGGCCTATTACTGTTTGCTTTAATGTCCAGGCAGAGAAGAAGCTTGGATTAATTTGCATTCTCCCCTTATTTGCTTGTGCATAACTACCATGACGGATACTTAAAATATTCTCTTTCAGCACGCAACAACTTGGATTTAATAGCATAAGAAACGAAGGCCCCTGTCCAAAAACGAAAATTTGACTTCTGCTAGCTATTATGCCTGTTTTGAACATCCTAGCGTTGCGCATTTAACAATTTTATTCGAATCGATGGAACAAGTTAGCCGGTGACCTGCTCAAATGCTCAAAATTTGTTATTGTATGCCCCTGACGGGGCTGCCACTGGGGAACTAAACTATAATGGACGTTCATTGGGCCAGGTGGACTTTTCTAGTGCTCTTTATATATCATAATTAATATAATTAACATAAATAACTTACAATAATCAATATGCTTGTCAAGATGAGCATTATCTTTACCATAAAGGGAAATCAACGTTATTAGGTATTTTTCAGATATCTTCATTTCAAATCGGATTATAATGACGGCCTTGCTCGTTTGTTTTTCTTGCGACCAATAATAATGATAAATAAAAAAAGGGTATTATCTTGCCCAGAGGGATTGTACATATAGCGAGTCCTTAAGTCTAACAATGGATCTGATTTGGTTTAAATTGTTTTATTTTGTTCGGGTTTGTTCGTATACAGGGTGATTGCTTCATAGAGCAACCACATACAGGGTGTTATGGAAATGACGTATTATATTTAAATGTGACTCCTGGGGTGTCCTAGAGAAGCGCTACATATTTTTTTTTCAAATCGACCATTTTAAAAGTGGGGTAACAAACCCTCTTATTCACATGTGACTCTGCGGTAATGAATTATAACACCGTGAGGCAGTGTATCACAAACACCTGTTACGCGCAATATTGCCAAACTGTGTAAAACTTTAGTTTCTTATAAAAATAAATATTTAGCTTACTTAGAAATTAAATCCAGGCCGCCGACCCGAGTAAGGAATCCAGGGCACAGACATAGGCGTAACTAGAGGGGGGGCCAGGTGGGCCGTGCCCACCCCAGATTGCTCTGGTGCCCACCCCAGTGTTTCCGAAGTCCGAAGCCATACATACGTCATACTGACACTTGCCATTAAAATCCTACTCGACTAGGGGCCAGGCCCCCCCTACAAAATCATTCTAGTTACGCCAATGGGCACAGACACCTTCAGTTGTTTTTTCTATGGGAAGAGGTTTATGCTCATCACGTGCCCTGATGATAGTGTGGGACTGCATGATAAGCTTATACCCACTAAACCCCATTCGGCCTCTTATTTCCAATCTCGGAACATAACCGGCATATCGTCGAGAGAAAAAAGATGTTAATACATCACCGGATGAAACTTTATACAATAAGGGCGTATTTTTGTCTACACAGTAGCACTTTAAAATACTAATTCAGATTGAATGGTACTTAGATGTGTTAATGAGATGCATATAAATTTATGCGATAACTAATGTGAATTTGTGCTTTTGTTTTTGTGTTTTGTGAGGTTATTGTGCCGGTTTTTGTTTGGATTACCTACTTGGTGTTTTTCTATAAATTAAGTTGGTTTTAAATGAGGCCGAAAAGGTAAATAAGATTGTAGTTTTTTAAAGGGTAAAGTGAGATTTAAGTTGTTCAGTTCCGATGGGTGTCGTTCGAATTGAACAAATGAGAACATACCTGACCATTTATAAACGCCGCGGCGGTTGGTTCGAGTCAGTTCAAGTTTATAAATCAGAGATTGTTTCCCAGCGAACTGAACTGAACGTAAAGGTTTATAATATTGTACCCTGAAAAATAAACAACTTCCAATCAGTCAATCGGTTATTGACTTTCTAAAGAGTGACAACACTGCTCAAAATTCACTGACGTTTTGCGCCATATGTTGTTTTGTTTATCTTTCTCCCAGTGTCACCACGTGCTTAATTTTGGTTTGACGTCAGGTCATGTACAGGGCATATTAAATTAAAGCGCCATTTTTGGATATTTTTCGTCAATTTGTTTTCATGTCAGGAATTGCCGGTTTAAATATAATACGTCATTTCCATAACACCCTGTATTCTATAGATGAGAGGATCGAGTTACACTGGCCTTAGTAAAATGTTCGTCGTTAAAGACATACAGGTTGTTAAAGTTTATTTTCAAAACTTGCGACCAACGGTTCCTGAGACATGGCCGGCGTCCACTCTTATTTGGTCACCCGATACAAAATATTTTTTACATATAAAAGCTATTTAATTTGATGCGGCTCCTCATATAAACTCCTAATCTTGAATAGTGCGCTTAGTCGGAAGAAGCCACGGATAGCAACAGTTATTCTCATTATGCCCAAGATAGCAATTTTGTATTGTATGGTAATCGACTAACACTATAGTTACCGCAACGTGGGCTGCTGTGAAAAAAATGGTTGACCTCATTTTAAGTGTGTGAGCCGGTACGTTTCATCGCGGCCTTTTATGGAATTCGCGAATGCTGCTACCTGTCTTTTCAATGGGAAGTTATTTAAGTTCAATACTTTGTTGTATAATATTCTTACCAAATGGGAAACTTTTTAATTATTGACTCTACGAAAAAAGTGCCTCTTCCTAAAAAGTCCTGCTTGGTGAGAAAATAAATTTGCACAAGAATATTTGTATGTTGGACATACAGGGTGGCTTCAAAAAGTACCGGGTTTAAAATTTAAAAACGCGGTAGAATATCAGGCTATCCCTCAAGAGAGGGTGAGTAACCTTATTCATTCGATGCCACGAACACGGCAAGCTGTAATTGCTGCGAGCCGACAAAATACACGGCATTAAAATTGTTTTTGTTAATTAACTTTATGATATACCTAGTGTTTGTTTTCCTTAATGAAAATAGGGTTTGTTCGAATCAGCGTTTAATTTAAAATTTTGCAGCCCGCAGAAGAAATGAGATAATGGAATGAATCAAAAAACGAAATGTTTAGAATACATCAAAGATTACCAGAAACAGTATGTAAATGAAATTATTCATCTCAATTTTCCTACAGGGTGTTTTGAAATTACGACAAAAAACAACAGTTTGATTTACTTCTGTATAATATAGCCTAATCGAAAAATGTTACTTTATAAAATAATTAATGAAAAACACAATAAATGGATCTACAAACTGAAAATAAAATCATGAAAATCGCATAAAAAATAAAAAAGTTATAAAATATGAAACTTGAGTAAAAAAGTATTCCTTTTTTTTTTGTCAAAAAAAAACTTCAAAATAGGAACGACTAGAGGAGGCAGAAGAAATTACGCTTTTAGTACGCGTTAGGTAGATCCATCAGACAGGAAATATTTAAGATGGTCGACAACTAGTAATTTAATGAATTACTATACCGAACCAGACGTCGAAAAAATAACAGGCAACAAAAACTAAATCCTTTTCTTCCGAAGAGCGCACACATAGAAATAATAGAGGAGTATACGTTCTTTTAATGGTCTCTATAACGTTACTTTTTAATTTCGTTTACCGTAAACCACAGGCCGATTCAATTAAAATCCCATAAAAACATGATGGTACCAAGACGAGCAACGCGATTGATTTAATAAAGAATGACAATCATTTAGAAATTACGTTCTTTCTTTTGATGTGAAAAGTGAATGTCGTATTTTATGCCGTTAGATACTTTAACATTTCGTTTAGTATCTCCACTATGGCCCATAAGTCATGGGACACCCCGTATACAGGGTGTTCCTTAATGACGTGCCAATATTTCAGGATGTGATTCCTTGGGTCATTTTATAAAGAAAAGTTCATATGAACATATGTCCGCAAAGGCTTAAATTTCTTGCTACAGGTTATTTTTTAATATCTCCGAAAGTACTTTAGATAATATTTTCAATTTTGGTATGTGTTAATAGGAAATAGAACCACAAATTTTAGTTTAAAAAGTTATTCAATGGTTCCACCAGTGGCGTCCCTGCAAACATGTCCTTGATATTTTGTTACAAAAAAGATGTTACGCCACTGACATTTTTCCATGTGGATATTTTTCTGATTAGCCTGGTCAATTCTACATGAAAACGGTCTCTTGAGTTTTTCTCGTTCTTGATTAAAACCACTAAATTCATATTGAAACTGATTATTATCAACATTGATAAAATAATTAATGATAATTTTTGTTATCTAAAAATTGTCGGAGTGGGCAATTTGATGCGAAGACGGGCGGAAGCATGCCTTTTAAGTGATGGTGGCCATTTCCAACAATTCTTATAAAACTTATCATTAATTATTTTATCAATGTTAATAATGATGAGTTTCAATATGACAGTGGTTTTAATCAAGAACGGTGCGTCTGACGAGAAAGATACAGTTTTCATGTAGAATTGACCAGGCTAATCAGAAAAATATCCATATGGAAAAATATCAGTGGCGTACCATATTTTTTCGTAAAAAATACCAGAGGACATGTATGCAGGGACGCCACTGGTGGAACAATTGAATAACTTCTCAAACTAAAATTTGTGGTTCTATATCCTATTAACACACACTAAAATTGAAAATAATATCTAAAGTACTTTCGGAGTTATTAAAAAATAACCATTTAAAAAAAAAAATTCAACACCCTGTAGCAAGAAATTTCCGCCGTTGCGGACATATGTTCATATGAACTTTTCTTTATAAAATGACCTAAGGAATCACACCCTGAAATATTAGCACGTCCTTAAGGAACCCCCTGTATATGTTTTTTAAATACATAAACTGATAGGTACGCCATATTTAACGAATCATCCTGTATAATAAACATTGATTAAGGCCTGTTCTATTGGCAACAGTTCTTTTACGGTTTGCACAATAATTTTATCTTCAATACAAACATTGCTGCCATAATAACAACATACATCAGGAACTCTGCGTTCATCTCACGGAATAGATACCCTGTAGGTACGAGTTTCCAATTCGATAAGTGCGTAATTTGTATGTAAGTCCTCCCGGACACGGATTCCGGGTTCCGAGAACGGGTACTCGTCGGTGCATTTCTTAAATTGTAATTGTTTTACTCGCTGGGATGGGTATCATTTTATTTCATCCGGTGTTGAGCTTAGAATGTTCCGCTGTTTCAACTCGTCCTTATATATAATAAAAAATAATAAACCCATACGTGTCGCTCTCACCTGTTGAATCGACTGCGAGACGATAAATAACAACATTATAAATAATTAAATTGTACTCTAACAGTACATTTACCGTTGAAAGGGGCATATAAGGTTTTGCATCTTTTAATATCTTCACTATGCAGTCGCGGAGAGTACGGACGTACATTACCTTTATATGGATACCATGGAATAATGTGAGCCAATTGACATATACCGGGTGACACGTCCGGTTAGGACGATAAGAAGATCAAATATTAGCTCCCCTATTTATCTTAGCCCAAAAATGTACTTGTTCAATTTAAAGTGTATTTTCCTAGTAACGTAAGACTTATTTAATAAAAATGAAGTTGTAAAGTGATAGATCAGGAACAACGGACCTGACACATTTCTGTCATTACACTAGCAAATAATAGTATATTAAGATACAAGTTCCATGAGACATTATCTTAGAGCACGCGTTTAATTTAGAAAACGACCCGCGAAGCGGGTATCCCCAGAACCGCGCTCACTCGCGATTTTATTTTTTCAAAACGGGAGCCGCAATGGTGACTACAGGTTTCAGCGTGTTTTTACATTCAAGAATTCCGAGAACAGTCAACCGCGGATTTTCCCTGAGAAAATTTTTATCTTCGCCTACTCGTATTTCGGGCGAGTTTAAAAATACTGGACTGTCATTAAACACTCGTAGTTTCCGTGCGAGTATAAATAACTCTGGAATCTCTTCAAACACTCGTATGTTTCAGTGCGAGTATAAAGAACTCTGAAATATCTTCGAACACTCGTGAATTTTAGTGCGAGTCTAAATAACAACTAAAATTGATTTACGAAAACTCGTAGCTGTCCGTGCGCGTATAAATAATGCTGCGATATCTTATTACCCGATTGTGACATCAAAAGTAAGTGTTAAAATATCTTAAGTTAGTATTAGTGGTTATTAAGGTAGTTGAGATCCCTTTAGTTGGGAACAAAATGCTAGCTTAGGTTTATTTTATATTGTAAATAATGAAAATAAATCTAAATTTAAACAGAGTACGTGACAGATGAATGATAGGTTGGTTGAAACAATTGAATGATAGTTCAGGTTAATTCTGATTGTATATAAATTGTAAATAATTAACTACGAGTACTTCGGGTCGCGTTACTCGACATACGCAACGACTAACCCTTAAATCAACCCTCAAGACAAAGACTTAACATTAAATAAAACTAGCCCTCCGTGTTCCAATATAATAATGTGCATTGTTATTATGTTCATCGGACGCGCTCGAGCCAATACAATCAAAAGTATAGTCTGAACATCAGTTAGGCCTCGTCCTACGTTCAACTAACTATACTTTTAAATTAAAATCATTCATTCTTTCTCATGACAAATTTGCCCTCATCTCTTCAATTGCTCTGGTGGACTGCTGACAGCTTCCAGTTAGCGGGGAAAGGATGGTGGGCCCACACAAGACCGACTGACACGTGCGTGTCAAGTCGGCAATGGCATTAATTGCCTGGCATCCCTGACAACCAATTCGATTCGAAAAACCATAATCAAAAAAATTGCGTTCGAAAATACTTTAAGTAGGAGAGTCTCTAAATTATGATGAATTTTTAATTGAATATCAAGACTGGCGACATTACTGATAGTGTCGACCAGCACTCACACAGATATTCAAAATTTAATTAAGGGCAAAACGGACGGACGTTTCGGGCTACGTACTCCACTCATATCATGGTATAATGTACGTACGTTCCGCTTGAAAAAATTCCTTCGTGTCTTTTTCCCAGTTAGACGACACTGCTTGTACTACAAGGGAGTAAAATGCATTATATCCACCCGCGGATAATGACATAAAAAGTTAAGGGAGAAAACGGCACTTTATCCGAGAGGAATGCATTTGATTTCTCTGCCACTTTTCGTCCTTCCATAAGAAACAAAGAAACAAGCCCCATAACTGTAAATCCTTTATCGAACAATAGATAGAGAGAAACAAACAATGACATATAAAATAATCTTTTTAATTAATTCTATTTGATTTGATTTTTTTCTTGTTACGACCTATTGGTCGGCACAGTGGCGTAACAAAGCAGCCACGGGCGTGCGCGCGAGAATTTAAGTCCACTTGTTTTTAATTTCCATACATGTTTCGAGGCACATACCCTTCATCTTCCATGGAATATATACAGGGTGTCCGCTAAGTAATGGTACACGGAAAAACCACAAACTCCTTACGGAAAAATATTAGGATTTAATTATACTTATCTATATCCGAAAGTTGATATTAACTATGATACAGGGTGTTAAAGTTAAAACTTCATTTTTGTTTTTCTTTCATAATTGCTAAATTTTGTAAAAAACCGTTGGTTTCTGTTAAATTTATTAGAGAAAAACAAAAATGAAGTTTAAACTTTAACACCCTGTATCTCAGTTAATATCAACTTTCGGATATACGTAAATATAATTAAATCCTAATATTTTCCCGTAAGGAGTCTGTGGTGTTTCCATGTCCCATTACTTAGCGGAGACCCTGTATAAGCACAAATTTTTGACATTCGGCAAACTGTAATTCAACATTTTTTATGTAAATAATAAAGCTATGAGTTTTTAATGTGATTTTTGGAAAATAGCCAAAAATAATTCGCAAAAAGGGCAAATGAATTAAACGGACATGCTGGATTCGCGTGGCGAACAAACCCGTCCCTAAAATTTTGAAAATAATAGCGCCGCTGCGACATAGAAATTAGCATGTGAACAATTTTACACAATATAATATGCACAAGATGTTGGCGAATTTAATTACGTGTTTTGATTACTTATTTAACTCCTGTAGTTGAAATTATTTGCCTATTATGATCGTAAACGGTATTGTTGCATGGGAAGTAAGATGCGTGCATTATTATTACTCCTGCATAAAACTCAACATTATCAAAATTACTGCTAGAATAACACAAACGGATATCCACTAGATACATACGCATTTTTATTACAATGATTTACATCTTCCTTGGTTCACTTGCATGGTTACACACGCTCCACGCAATCACGTACATTCAAAAGGTTTTATTATCGAAACGTTCATATTTCTTCGTCGCACCGAGCTTCCTGACAAGACAAAGACACATTATTGTTACGAAGTTGTAGAAGAAGCACACACACACCCTCCATCAATTGATGATGAATGTTCTCGTCACTTGCTTGCTGCTTGTTTATTGAGGAATTTTATGTAAATATTGTCATACAGGGTATGCCTTAAGAGTGTGATGGCCTAAGATCGTATAAATATTGTATGACCAGCCGTTTCAGGACGTCGGAAGGAATGCAAGCAAAAAATTGCCGTTAGTTGTGTTAATCAATCAAGGCAATCGCGAAGATGTGTAAAAAATGATCATTTTCCACAATATTTAAATGAATAAATAAATAACTATTCATTGCCATCAGATATGGGGCAACGCCGTTGCCCCGGTCTGCTTTTACTAAGGGGCAAAGCCGTGCAAAATTCCTGCTACAGATTTAATAGAAAAATCGAATTATTTGAATAATAAAATATATTGTGTGTTATATAAACTCCTGGACAAAATTAACGCAACATCATAAATTTGCCATATTTTTTATGCTCTTTTTTTCTGAATTTATGATCCGATTTGAAAGTGTTTTTTTTTGCATTGTAGGTTGGTTCCTTGACAATGTCATCGTTTTTGCTGTTTATAATAAAAATTTCATTTTCGATTTATACTGGGTGTACTAAAAATGCTATGTTTTTTTCCCGAAAAGTCGCATCACCCTGTGGAGTATATTAGCAACCAAAACATATTGCAGTTGATATTAGACGGTAGATCCATCTTTCGCCGACATATTCTTTTTTAATTTGCTTCATTATCTCTGTTCTTAAAGGAGATACACCGCTTTACAGCGTAACATGTTTTTATAGACTTTAATATTCAACACATTCATTGTTAAATGTTTTCAAGTAGGCTATGGACATTTTCTGACATTGCAAGCGATGTGTCAGCAAATGTTGTGTTTTAAAGTTACACAGGTCAAATAAAATTCGCCATACTGATAAAAACTCTTCGGAAATTGCTTATTAAACGTTCGTTTCGTATGCCCAGTTGCCCGACGAGTATTTTAATCTTGGAACCTACTTGAAAACATTTAACAATAAATGTGTTGAATATTAAAGTCTATAAAAACATGTTACGCTATAAAACGGTGTAACTCCTTTAATAACAGAGATAATGAAGTAAACCAAGAAAGAAAGTGTTGGGGAAAGATGGACCTACCGTTTAATGTCAACTGCAATATGTTTTGATTGCTAATATACTCCACAGGGTGATGCGAATTTTCGGCAAAAATCATAGCATTACCTAGCCAAAGGGTCATATATGGGTAACTCCCCTATACTCGGGCTTTTCTGTCCATTGCGTTCCTACCATATTATTCATCAGTAACGGTCCCTATTGTATTATGGATAAAATAATTTGCTTCGACCGCGGGCACCAATTTATAAACATTCATTATTTATCTAATAATGTTATTGAAAACTTGTTCCGGCGATAATAGAAAAATAACTCCGTAACATAATGAGAAAAAGCCATTTAAAAAATAATTTACCATACTATAACAGCAGGTAATCGAAATATTAGAATATATTAAATACTTTTTTCTATTTGGGTTTCATAATGATTACATTATGAAATGCAAAAAAATTGAATAACCTGCCACTTTATGAAACTGAGATTTTATTTTTTTATGTTGGCAGCAAGTAGGGTTCGAATTTTAGGCCTACTTTGATTTCATTGAAATTTGTTTACTTGGTATTATGGATTCGACAAAATTTTTTTATAGAAATCTTTAAAATACTAACCTTTAACCTTGCAAATAGATCATTTTTACTAGATATTTATCTGAAATACCTATACTCGGCAATATACAGGGTGTCCCATAACTAATGGTACACAGGAAAACTGCAGATTCTTTGGGTAAAAATACTGCGATTTGGCTATACTTAAAAATTTAATTTTTAATTTTCCTAAATAACTTATTTCTGAATCAATATTTTTGCACAAAATTTTGTGACTAGGGTTTTTTTGAGGAAAGGAATTTGAATTTGTTAATAATTTTGATGTAGATTATAGAGGGCCCTCTCTGCGGTACTCTGGATACATAAAAAGAAATGTAACTTTTTTGTGCCTCAGTATAATTATATTTTTATTAAAAATATCAGTTTTTCCGTCATTTTTAAGCAATAAAGGTATACTTTGTAAATGTCGCTCCGACTAACCGTTTTCGAGATATTTTCAATTACAATTTCTAATGCGCCCGTTTAAATTTTGATTTGTAAATGTGAAATTTGTCACAGTAGGCTTTGGTAAAAACAAATACAATGAAAGCACTTTGTAACCTCATTTCTGTCAAAGTTCATTTTCATTTGTCAGCATTGTGGGTATTTTAAGGAGTTTTTGAAGATACTGTTATCAAAAATTAAACTAAAAATGCCGCTACATTTTTCGTTTTGGACGCAAGGATCCTGTTTCTCTCAGTCTATCGTATAGGCTTCTAAAAATTTAAAAATATGGCTGCCTTCTATTTGGATACATTTCCAAATACCGCCGATGTGCCCCGCGTCTGTTGAAATTTTCTTATGCGTATAAACATACCATGTCTCGTTAGAAAACAGTTATGCCGCGGCATTTTTAGTTTAATTTTTGATAACACTATCTTCAAAAACTGCTTAAAAACACCCACAATGTTGACAAATGAAAATAAACTTTGACAGAAATGAGGTTTCAAAGTGCTTTCATTGTATTTGTTTTTGACAAAGCCTACTGTGACAAATTTTACATTTATAAATCAAAATTTAAACGGGCGCATTAGAAATTGTAATTGAAAATATCTCGAAAACGGTTAGTCGGAGCGACATTTACAAAGTATACCTTTATTGCTTAAAAATGACGGAAAAACTGATATTTTTAATAAAAACATAATTATACTAAGGCCTAAGAAAGTTACACTTCTTTTTATGTATGCAGAGTAGCGCAGAGAGCGCCCCCTATAATCTGCATCAAAATTATTAACAAATTCAAATTCCTTTCCTCAAAAAAGCCCTAGTCACAAAATTTTGTGCAAAAATATTGATTCAGAAATAAGTTATTTAGGAAAATTGAAAATTAAAATTTTACTTGGACAGCCTGTATCTCGGTTATTACCAGCTATTGAACCAAACTAAGTGTGGCTAAATAGCAGTATTTTTACCCAAGGAATCTGCAGTTTTCCTGTATACCATTAGTTATGGGACACCCTGTATAATATACATATTTATAGTTACTGTATACATTTCCTGGGCATTAATCGTTATTCCAGTCAGATTCTGTGTCGACACAATAATTAGTTCAATAGTATTAGTTATTATTTTGTTCAATATTTGGAACTTGGTTCTGCTCGCACCATAACTCAAAGTTTTTATTATTCTTTTTAAAAAGTTTTCCTCGGTTATTTTCTGCAATTTCTCGTATTTCTGACGGAGTACAACTTTCTTCCTGACTCATTTTTATTAACTTTAATAATTTATTTATTTTTAATTATGACGGATGGGAAGAAGCTTTGTTGTGTTCAATTGTTTCTATCATGGCATATTTGATACTTGTAACATTTTATGAAATTGTAAAACATTGTCAACCCAAAAAGAAAATATTAATTCAAATGGAAAAATCTAGTATATTTTAAAAAGTTTTTCAGACTTTAAAGACCCAAATAGAAAAAGTAGGGTCGTTTTCTAGGGAGTTTTCTAAATTAAACGCGTGCTCTAAGATAATGTCTTATGAAACTTGTATCTTAATATACTAATTTAGATAAACTATTATATTGTTTAATAGAACTCTATTTTATAATAAAGAATACTGGATGCTTATTTTCAGCGTCAAGAGGACTCATTTTTTCTAGATGGAATAAGGATCCGACCCTCATCCATCCTCATCCTTATTAAATATCCATACTTTTTTTGCTACACGTACCTACATGGGACAGACAGGACATGGAATTGAGAAAGACGCAACGACAACAGTAGGAAGAAGAAATATCTGTCAGATGCTCTTAATGGAGATTATGTTGACTGATAAAATTATAAAAAAAATCCATTTTCTGTAGTGCTTCTGCCGCAATTCCTCAAAAAAAAGTAAATTAAACGGATTAATCAAATTAATTACTCGACGAAACGAAAAAAGACCATAAAATTTGACAGCGTTGAGAATCTATCTATTGTTTATTCAATTTTGACCAAACCGTAAAAATTTCACAGTTTCTTGAACTTCACACCTCATTTATTTTGGTCATGTATATATATCTGCGTAGAAAAAAAACGAGTAAGTAATAAGTTTATAATACCGATAAATCTTAAACAACCGTGTATTTCATGGAAAGTACCGTAACTAGACATTTTTAATATATAAAATTAATTTTTTCGGTTTTTCGGTGTCCACAGCGATGTCGACAGCGAATATTGCACCGATATCGTTGGAGATATTTTCAGCGAATATCCTGTTTAAATTCGTTTCGTTCAATTTTGTTTATTAATAATCTGTGAACTACGCGATGAGCCATTAATAATAATATGGCTTAAAGCGAACATTTCATTTCGAGTAATCAGTGGAATTTATCGGCATTTTTTTTATTTTACAGTATGTTTTTCCATAGGGTTTTGTAAAGGAACCAGTGGTGGATCTACGGGAGGGGCTAGAGGGGCTATATCCCCCCTCCCCCATGACTAACATTGAAAATAATTGTTATACATTATTGAAGTAACAGAGTAGGTACTTAAAAAATAAATTTACTATAAATTATTTATCATTTTTTTTTAATTTTTTTTTGTCGTAGTACCAGGACATGTTTCTGTATACATAGTCGTGCGCCTTCGTGGTTCAACCCTCGAGAGGGGTAGATGTAACCCTTAAAACCTTAAAAGGGAATTTCGGATAGCACGGCATTTTAAAGGAATCTCCTTCCAATAAGACACTATTTTTTTATTTTTGACTAATACTTTTCAAGAAATAGCATTCCAAAATGGCAAAAGAAACTGAAATACCTAATTAGAACTTTCTTTAGGTGGTGACTGTGCCCCTGGTACAGGTGTCACTCTATGCACCCCTAACGAATTTACTAAAACAGGAGTCTTAAGTTCCCCAAGTTTTTGCCTTCCATTTACTCGCTGGCAAAGGGATCAATATGGTAATGCCACTAAAATTGTAATTTAGATGTAACTTTGTTCGCCGCTGTTAAGAACGAATAATGATCTTCACATTTCTACAGCTAATACTTAGGTATAAGACGAGGTTCCTTCTAAAAGCTCCAGTTAACAACCTCGCAGGAATTCGCCATATCCGGCGCCACGCTTCCCAAATAAATAGCAGATGAACTCTAACAAAATAAATAAAAAAATATCATACCTTCTAATCGATGCTACTGCAATTATACTTTAGCAACAGTCTATGCGCCGTACGACGTCACCTTAACAGTCCTGCAAGACGTTGAACTTTTCACACACTTCAAAACACCATTCACAATGTCAATGTCACTGCAGAACAATTTTTACTACCGTTTACCCAACTTGATACGTGATTTAAAATTCGCGACAATAAATTAAAAGAAGAACGGTAAATGGGAAAAAGCTCTCGTAATCGCGCGACCTTCCAAATGAAGAAGCTAACCGGACAAAACGACGTCCGTCTATTGTTATCTAGTAGACTCTAGACCTTCCGATGTCGAAGTAAGCCATAGAAGAAGGATCTTTGGCTTTTACGCTAAGAAGAAGGCGAAAAGATCGTCTTCGGTTGGCCGAGGAGTTGTCGGTTTAACAGTTACATGTGCTGAAGAACTTAAGGACGGTTGCATTAGTTAAATGCGGTTTTAAGTAATGAAATGGCAATTACTAAGGTAACATAAGACACATATTGGCCTCTTTCTATTTATAATATTGATTAGGGACCGCTGTTTCCTGCTGTTTGCCGTTGGTCTCGTATGAATCCACTGGAGTACTCAATTGTCACTCCTGTGCATAAATATGGATCAAAAAATGCTATCAACAATTATAGACCAATAAGTCTTATAAGTAATTTTGCGAAGATATTTGACAAGTGTCTTAAGCGATGGCTCAATGAGCTTTTTAGGGATAACAACATAATATCGCCCATCAATCAGTATGGTTTTGTGGAAGGAGTCAGCACTTCGGACACTATGCATAGGATGATTACAGAGGTTGTAAACAATTTAAATAATAGAAAGAAGTGCCTTGCTGTGCTTTTAGACCTTGCAAAAGCGTTTGATACTGTTCCCCATAATAAACTGATTAATGTGCTTAACAATTGTGGCATACGGGGGGATTGCTGGTGAATTGATTATTAATTACTTATCAGATAGATATCAAATGGTAAAATTAAATAATGCTATTAGTAATAAACAAAAAACTATTATTGATGTTCCACAGGAGACCGTAATCGGGCCACTTTTGTTCATTGTTTACATAAATTCTTTGCTGAAACTGAATATTGATTGTTTGACGATTTCATATGCTGATGATACAGCCATTGTATTTTCTGGTGATACTTGGGAATGCGTGAAGAATAGAACAATGATTGGTTTGAACAAAGTAAAAGACTGGCTTTAAGAATATAAACTAACACTAAACTTAACGAAAACAAATTATATAGCATTCTCACTAACTAAAGCTGACAGACCAACATTTAATTACTTTATATATGCAATCAATTTGCTCCTATATTCGTTAGAGAGAAAAGTTGCAGAATTTCATAAATCATTGTTATGTTACACGCGGTTATCTGAATAAAAAATTGCAAATACCTATAAGTAACAATAATCTAAACTTGAGATATGTAAATTATATTGAACATAAAGTTTGTAATATGTTGTCAATGCATGTTAAAGAGATTAACAACAGGAAAACGTTTGCAAGTTTCTGCAGGGAGCTTGTTTGTAGAAATTTTGAACAATTTGAGAGGTTGTTTTGATTCTTTCGTTTTACTCCGTTTTTTTTTTGTTTTTGAGTTTGTTTTTCTTCTTGTATAAGATTGCTGTTATATTGATACTGTACATTGTTATTAACGGAAATATATTGATAGTTGTTGTTATATATAAACCTATTTAAGAATATTATGACGTATACAGCTATTTGATTAGCTAGGCGTCTTTCATTAAGGCTATTTTGAATTGTATTATATAGTTTAATTCTTTGTCTATAAGTTAGAACAGAACAAATGCAGAAATAAATAAATGAATAAAATAAAAACTCAAATAGAAACTAGATAGTAATCTAAGAAGTGTTAAACATATTACACACGCTGTGTCCTGCTGGTCATAGTTGGCCTCGTATGGACATTGGATAGCCTTCACACAGATAATAATTTAGAGTGTGTTGCACACTCAAAAATAACGTCATACATACTACTGTAGATACTAATGATATCTCATCTTGAGAGATCATAATTAGATTTTTTTAAAATTTGTACAATTTACACACTATAAATTATTTTGATATCATATCTGTTTGCTTTCTTTATCGGGATTAGTATATTTCAAAAATAAATTTAATCTTAAACAAGCACCATCTGTAACGTAAATGATTGGTTATAGTTTTAATTATTTATATGTGCAAGTGAATTACCTATTTCTACAACATATTTTGTTGCCTCTAAGGAAAATACATATATATTTGGTCCCCAGTTTTCTACAAAGCTTGTAGTTTAATTTCACCAGTGACCCCTTTTCGAAATGTAAGTAAAAATGTTTATTTACCTAACTAGTGCGAAAGGGATTACTTTCTGCCGATCAACATCCCTCTGCTTCTTTATTTATTGGAAGATTATTATGCGTGCGATGAACGTTGTGAGACCGAACTCTGATTGCAACAGAGACAGATCGACCTGTCGTATCTTCAGAGTTTTGAATCTAAAGAGCTACACTGCTAATTAGATTAGCTCCACTTTACCTCCATTAGAAAATTATTCGATTTCTCGAGATACTCCAACGTCCAAACTTTGAGTATTGGATGCAACTGATGTAAATGATAAGTTCTTGCTTAAAGCTTGAGTGAGCTCTTCTGATAATGTTTTGTGTGCCTTTTTTACAGAGTTACAAAATATATACAAATTTGCGATGAGCCATTCCCAAGCGATAGGAATTGACCTGGGAACTACATTTTCCTTAGCTGCTGTGTGTAGACATGGCAGGCCGGAAGTTATTCCCAATAAAGAAGGTCAAAGATTGACACCATCGGTGGTATTTTATCACCCGAATAATCTGGAGGTGGCAGTAGGAACAACGGCTGAAGATATGGAACCTGAATTCCAGAAAAATGTTCTTTTTGGTAAGTAAATAATTGCATCACATTTTACTTCATTAAATACGATATTTCACTGATATTTTAGATTTGAAACGGCTAATTGGCAGAAAATATCACGATGCATATGTTCAGGAAAAAATGATTAATAATCCCGATTATAAGTTTAAGATTGTCGAAGGGGAGGAAGGTAATGCTGAGATAGAACTAACTCATGATGATATTAAAGTATGCAAGTCTCCCGAGCAGGCTTGCTCAGAGATACTAAAATATTTGCGTGAATGCGCATGCGAATATTTAGGCGTCGACGTTACCGAAGCGGTAATTTCTATCCCTGCTCATTTTAGCAACGCTCAGAGAAAAGCGACTCGATCAGCTGCTGAACTAGCAGGTCTTAAGGTACTAAAACTAATTACCGAACCGGTTGCAGGAGCTATTCATTTTGCACTAGATAGACTAGAAACTCAAACTAATCTACTAGTTTTCGATTTTGGCGGAGGTACATTAGATGTTTCCATAATTGATGTTAATGAAAAAACGTTTCAAGTTAGGAGCGTTGAAGGAGATACTTTCTTAGGTGGCCGAGATTTTGATGAAAAAATAATGAATTATTTCAGAGACCGAATGGTTGAAGAATATGGCGAACAATCTGTGAAAAAATGGTTACGCCGACTCAGACGATATAGTATTAAAATGAAACAAAAATTATCAACAGCAGCCAGCTATCAGATTACAATTGATTTTCCGGACAAAAAGAAAATTATAGAGCACAAACTTGAAATGTCGCGAATACAATTTGAAGAGCAAACCATGCAACTTTTAACTGATAGTATAAAGGTGGTGGATAAATGTCTTAAAGAAGCGGGACTGTTTAAGCAGGATATTACTGATGTAGTATTAGTGGGTGGTACCACCAGAATACCTAAACTTCGGGAAATGCTACGCACCTATTTTGCCATTGAGGAATTACGAACTGACTTGAATCCTGATGAAGCTGTTGCTCTTGGAGCAGCTATACAAGCTGCATCGTTGAAAAACAATTCAGTAGAACTGGAGAAATATAAAATTACGGAGGTGACTCCATTATCTTTAGGTTCAGGACTAGAGGGCGGCCTGATGCAATTTATAATAAAGAAAAATTCTCCACTACCTTTCAGATCTAAGCCAATAACGACTAGTACAGCAGTAAATAATCAATCAGGTTTTATAATAGATGTTTATGAAGGTGAACGTAAAAATTGTGCATACAATAATTTATTGGGGTCGTTTCGCGTAGACAATATTCCGAAAAGGAAGGCTGGTGAAATTGAAATTGAAACAACATATTCCTTGAACGAGGATGGTATATTGCAAGTTGATGCCTTTGAAACAACTACTGGAAAACGAAATAAATTGGTGGTTAACATAGGAGAATACCGGCTATGTGAGAACAAAATAAAAAATATTACAGATGATGCTGAAAATAATCTAAGAGAGGATGACATATTTGAAATATTTATATTATATAAATATAAGGTGAGACGCCGATGCGATCATATTCTTTATGGTCTCACTCTTATAACCAGTGACATTGAACGAAATTTTGTGCAAAAGCAATGTGTAGCATTTAAAGACTTTATGAAAACCTTGGAATATAATGAAATAGATAGCCTGAGAATGAAATACAAATATTTTAGGAGTGTAGTTAAACCAATAGTTCAAAACTATAGTATTGATGTTGATCTTAAGCAAGAAAATAAGATTATGGACTCAACGTTGCGCTTCATAAAGGACACAAATCAGCAGTTCCAACCAAATGTAGGCAGTAGCTCTGTTACGAATAACTCTACCAGAAAGACAAGGAGGAATAATAGACGGCGGAGGAAGAAGAAGATAACAAAATCAGTAACATATATTATTCAGGAATAAGCCAAATGTTTTTAAAGGCAAATACTTCTCACAGGAAGATGATTTGTAGATAAGGATCTTTGTTAAATTATGTTCTGTATTTTATCACGTAGCTATACAGGGTGTTCCTTCATGACGTGCTAATATTTCAGGGTGTGATTCCATGTCCGCAACAGCTTAAATTCTTTGCTACTGGGTGTTGATTTTTATTTTTTAAATGGTTATTTTTTAATATCTTCGAAAGTACTTTGGATATTATTTCCAATTTTGGTATGAGTTAATAGGATATAGAACCACAAATTTTAGTTAGAAAAGTTATTCAATTGTTCTACCAGTGGCGTCCCTGCAAACATGTCCTCTGATATTTTTTACAAAAAAGATGGTACGCCGCTGACATTTTTCCATGTGGATATTTTTTATGATTAGCCTCATCAATTCAGACGCACCACCGTTCTCGATTGAAACCACTAAATTCATATTGAAACTCATTATTATTAACATTGATAAAATAATTAATGATAAATTTTCTTTCATAAAAATTGTTGGAAATGGCCACCTTCACTTAAAACGCATGCTTCCGCCCGTCTTCGCATCGAATTGTCCACTCCAACAATTTTTATAAAACAAAATGTATCATTAATTATTTGATCAATGTTAATATTAATGAGTTTCAATATGAATTTAGTGGTTTTAATCAAGAACGAGTGCGTCTGACGAGAAAAACTCAAGATACTGTTTTTATGTAGAATTGACCAGGCTAATCAGAAAAAATATCCACATGGAAAAATGTCAGCGGCATACCATCTTTTTTGTAAAAAATATCAAAGGACATGTTTGTAGGGACGCCACTGGTGGAACAATTGAATAACTTTTCTAACTAAAATTTGTGGTTCTATATCCTATTAACACATACCAAAATTGAAAATAATATCTAAAGTACTTTCGGAGATATTAAAAAATAACCATTTAAAAAATAAAAATTCAACAGTAGAAAAGAATCTAAGCCGTTGCGGACATATGTTCATATGAACTTTTCTTTATAAAATGACCTAAGGAATCACACCCTGAACTATTAGCACGTCATTACGGAACACCCTGTATAATATTATTAAATCCTTTAATTCATGTACTAAACATAATATGAAACAGATATCCTCTCCTCCTAGATAATTCGTTAGATACGCCACTGTTAATATAAACTGTAACTGTAAACCTAAAGTTTAATTAGCTTCAAATTTCTTTCAAAACGATTTCGATCGTATCGCCTCCAAAATACTCTGTTTCAAATAGATGATCACCCAGCGGAGCGATGGAAAAAATTACATTAATCAAAAATCTATTATGTCATTCTCAGATGTAGTTATTTATGTTACTAAGCAGCACGTTTAGCCAGTGACATATGGTAAAGGTAGAGAATGATGGGTGGGAACCCATAGACATTTCATTACCGATATGGTATTACAAGTTGAAAGGAACTATTGAGTACTCTGTATTTAATATGTAATATTAATAATTCATTATGGGATAGTCAAGTGTAAATAGTGACCAGTACGGTGTCAATATTATTTATATTTCTTGAATCTTAAGTAATAAATACCAAACCGTATACATATTCACTAACTTTTTATAGTACATTGATTCAAATAAATATACTAAAATATATAGTAAATTTTAATAAACACTAGGTATAGTATAATTATTATAGTAAAGATTTTATTGTACGATTTCCGATAAAATATTGTACTAATTACAATTTTCATTTTTTTTTTTTTTTTTTTTTTTATGATCAAACACAAGCACTATAGGAAAAATCCTTTAGGGCACTCTGGGAGTGGTGCGTGTGCGCAAAAAGCGATTCACGTTGGTTTTGAATCGTTGGAGGTTATATTCGTTGGGAAAAACGACCTCGGGAAGGTCGTTCCACAAGGATGAAGTCCTCCAGATGAAAGAGTTCTTAAATAGTGAAGTTCGAGGAGTACTAAGCTTAACCACATATGGATGGGCGGCAGTGGTTCGTCGTGTATTTCTGCTATTCGTCGCTCTGGGCGGAATTAAGAGGGCAAGGTCAGCCGAGCACCTTCCATGAAAATATCTGTAAAAGAGAGTCAAATCCCCAACCTGTCTTCGATGTTCTAGGCTGTCGACGTTCTTCGTCAGCTCGTGGTCTCCGATCAGACGAATAGCCCTCCTTTTGATGGACTCCAGTAGCCGAAGAGTATGTTTGGGTGCAGAGCTCCAGACATTATTAATGCGTACCAATACTATAATATGGGTATCATTTAACTGGTTAGCAAAATATTCATATTTTTGCGAACAGAAATATGTAGTCGGTCGGCCAAAATGGCTAGTTGGTCAGCAACTTATGGACAGCAAACATTTCTGAATCGGTGAGTAATTAATGTCATACTAGAGTGCTCTAAATTATTTTGGTACGCAAATTAAATATATAAGCTGCTATGAGCGATCCACTTTTAATCAGATATTAGTAAGCAATCAGCGGGTAAGCAAAATACTTAATCGAATACGAAATAAAAAAAAAGCAATATAATGTGAAATAGGGACAGTCCCCTGGGAAAACAAGTGAAAACCCGCCCCCGCTACCTTTTGGGGCTTGACTGCTACACCGAATGAAAAACACACGCACGCAATTAGCTACTCGTATCACGCGACTGCTTTCGCTCCGCCTACAATAACGAACTTTGCCGATTATTCAAAACAAACGCAATCCAATGATTTATATTGATAACCATTTTTTAATATGCAAACCTGTGAAGTAAACTGCTTCTGGAGATGTTTTTTTCTACTGACCAATTGTAAAATCTTGCTGACCAAGTAATCATTACGCAGCTCGACTGATAATTAAGCGAACGCATGATATTACAAGCGGACTGATATCGGTTAAATTGTTGACAGTTTGTAGCATTTTTTGCAGCACAAGTGTTGCTGCCCGATTTTTATTTATTGCAAGCGAAATCTTTTTCTGCTGATCAAATGATTTAATGGCTATTTTTTGCTGGGAACCAATTTTAATAACGGCAAATCATTTAATTACTTCTCATATAATATTGTAATCATAATTTCTACAAAAACTATATAGTAATAGATTTAGTAAAATTAAGTAAAATATATTGTAAATTAAATATAGTGAAAATCATTTATTTATAACTCCATCAGTAGGTAAATATTTTTAAATGTATGGTACATTTTACTGACTACTATTATTATACTTTAAGTAATTTTTGTTGTAAAAATGACCAAGGTTAAGTACAGTGTTGTAAAAATGCCTTTTTACAAGAATGAAAAGCTTAAATCAGATGCACGGATCAATCAGAATTCGATCTTTTTAAGCAGGTGGGGAGCTTAAGAGGAAGTGCCTGACTGATCACCGAAGTCAAGCGACGCTGGGCACGGTTAGTACTTGGATGGGTGACCGCTGGGAATATCATGTGTCGAAATTTTGTCAAAAGATTTTACTAAATTTTATAAAAGATTTTCGTTAAAGTTAAAAGTCACAGCTAGTTTTATCGGAGATTACTGAATAACGACTAATCTAAGAAGAATAAATCTATAATTCATCTAAATCGTTTATAATACAGTTGTATGAAAATACTAGGTCTGTAGTTGCCTATAGCTTTCAGTTGTAATTTAATAGTACCTATAACGTTACCATAACAAAACCTAATTGCAACATTGCCATCTATACAGATATTATATTATACCTAGTGTTCGGAAATGTATAGTTTCCGCCGTCGTTTCTGTTATGCAAAGAGATTATATGCTGAGAAATGCATAGAAATAATGTCGAAGCGTGTAGTAAATAAGGGTATTATTTATCCATAAGATAGTAACTGTGCTTAAATGTGGATCATGTGTTGCGCATTTACATTTTACTTTATTGTTAAGCCATATAGGGTTGAAAAAAACCTTAATATCTGACAGTAAATAATATTAATAGTCGGTCAGACATTTTTTAATTTTTTTTTATGATCAAACACTATAGGAAAGATCCTTTAGGGCACTCTGGGAGTGGTTCGTGTGCACAAAAAGCGATTCACGTTGGTTTTGAATCGTTGAAGGTTATATTCGTTGGGAAAAACGACCTCCATAAGGATGAAGTCGTCCAGATGAAAGAATTCTTAAATAATGAATGTTCGAGGAGTACTAAGCTTAACCACATATGGATGGGCGGCAGTGGTTCGTCGTGTATTTCTGCTATTCGCCGCTCTGGGCGGAATTAAGAGGGCAAGATCAGTCGAGCACTTTCTATGAAAATATCTGTAAAAGATAGTCAAATTCCCAACCTGTCTTCGATGTTCTAGGCTGTCATGTTTAGGTTATTCAATAAAGTACTATTTTTATTTTTAATTCAATATAGTATTATACATATTACTTTATATATACATATTTATAGTTACTGTAGACATTTCCTGGGCATTAATTGTTATTCCTGTCAGATTCTGTGTCGACACAATATTTTGTTCAATAGTATTATTTAGTATTTTGTTCAATATTTTGAACTTTGTTCTGCTCGCACTATAACTCAAAGTTTTGCATATTCTTTTTAAAAGTTTTTCTAGATTATTTTCATTCAATTTCTCGTATTTCTGACGGAGTACAACTTTCTTCCTGACTCATTTTTATTAACTTTAATAATATATTTATTTTTAATTATGACGGATGGGAAGAAGCTTCGTTGTGTTCAATCGTTTCTATCGCGGCATATTTGATACTTGTAACATTTTATTAAATCGTAAAAGTAAATATTAAGTCAAATGGAAAAAACTTACTATATTTTTAAAGTTTTTCAGACTTTAAAAACCCAAATAGAAAAAGTATTATAAAATACACGGTTCATAACACAATTAGAGCACTTGTACTTTAGACGCGTGCTCTAAGATAATGTCTTATGAAACTTGTATCTTAATATGATAGCGCACTTATCTCATCTTTCTCTTTGAATGCGCAAACATCGGCTGACGACGCACATCTTCGCAGACAGCATGAAGTATCACGCCTCAACAAAGACCTGCAAGAAATTTTGGCTTGGGGTGATAGTAACCAAGTCGAATTTAACGCTAAAAAAACCCAGCCAGCAGTTTTCTCTAAAAAAGTTAACATTACAGAACCGGAAATAGTCATGGCCGGACACGCAATCCCACTGGCTTCATCTATTAATTTGCTGGGCGTCAATCTGGGAGCAAATATGTCTTGGCATAACCACGTTGTGGCAATCACCAAGATAGCTTCTCAGAAGCTTGGGGTACTCTTCCGAATCAGAAAGTTGTACACACCTCAACAACTTTTGATACTATACAAAGCCCAGATTCGACCATCACTAGAATACTGCTCTCATGTCTGGAGCTCTGCACCCAAACATACTCTTCGGCTACTGGATTCCATCGAAATGAGGGCTATTCGTCTGATCGGAGACCACGAGCTGACGAAGAACCTCGACAGCCTAGAACATCGAAGACAGGTTGGGGATTTGACTCGCTTTTACAGATATTTTCATGGAATGTGCTCGGCTGACCTTGCCCTCTTAATTCCGCCCAGAGCGACGAATAGCAGAAATACACGACGAACCACTGCCGCCCATCCATATGTGGTTAAGCTTAGTACTCCTCGAACTTCATTATTTAAGAATTCTTTCATCTGGAGGACTTCATCCTTGTGGCACGACCTTCCCGAGGTCGTTTTTCCCAACGAATATAACCTCCAACGATTCAAAACCAACGTGAATCGCCTCTTGCGCACACGCACCACTCCCAGAGTGCCCTAAAGGATTTTTCCTATAGTGCTATATACTATTAAAAGCGTCCCTTTTCGCAATAAAGTTGATGTGTCTTTCAGACTATTAATATTATTATTCGCAAGGAGAGATATGAAGGCTGCATTGGAAGTTAACAATTTGACACCCTGTATAACTCGAGAAATAGGTTGGAAATGATTTATTTTGAAATTTTTTTTTCATTGTTGGTGCAAACATGAATATACAAACAAATAATTGTGTTATAAGAATAAAATAACGCCGTTATCGCAATAAATCTGGGAACAAACGTACTTAACCGTCCATTTTATTATGGCATATCTGCCGTGTGCACCGCTTTGAATTATCTCTTGTTTAAACGCAAATACCTTAACAAAAGCGCGGTAAATATAAGAATTACTAATTAATAACATAGTTACGTTTATAAGGCATCATTTGAAATATAGTTCCTACCTGAATATTGTTATTTAATATTTATAGCCGTCTAGTATATTATTGCTTCTACTCCTAATTTAATTATAGCCTCAAACGATCTCAGGCGAAACTATTAGAGCGTTGCAACTTAATCTCGGTTGCAGCCACCGCATATTCCGTCTTTTTCTAGATCGTTTCTGAGATATGGAAATGTGCTTTGCTCTCTTTTTCGAGTTCAAGGAAGTGGTATTGGCGGTCGTTGACTAAACGACCTTGTGGATTCCTCTGGGTGCTCGGTGCGTTTATCCGTCCGTTTTGCAAATTATATTATGAAACATTAAGAGCAGCGTATACACCTTTTATTCAAAGTATACACTGGGCTAAGTCATTCGTAAAACACCATTTGTTTGCAACCAGTTAGAAGAAGACGGCTTTAAAAAATTGCAACGCTGTCCGCGTCCACTCGCTATAATCCTTACCAGTGACCAGTGCAGTGGCTTCCGGTTCTTTAGGATCATAAAAATAAAGTTATTTTAATTAAAAGTTCTATTTATTTGTGGATGTTGGATTTTTACAATAATTTCTTTACTTTCGATCTTAAATTAGACATAAACAGATAATAGTATACTAAGATACAAGTTTCATAAGACATTATCTTAGAGCACGCGCGCGGGGAGTTTTCTAAAGTACAACTGCTCTAATTGTCTTATGAACCGTGTATTTTATAATACTTTTTCTATTTGGGTCTTTAAAGTTTGAAAAACTTTAAAAATATAGTAGATTTTTTCCATTTGAATTAATATTTTCTTTTTGGGTTGGCAATACTTTTAGAATTTCATAAAATATTACAAGTCAATAGAAACAATTGAACACAACAAAGCTTCTGCCCATCCGTCATAATTAAAAATAAATATATTATTAAAGTTAACAAAAATGAGTCGGGAAGAAAGTTGTACTCCATCAGAAATACGAGAAATTGCAGAAAATAACCTAGGAAAACTTTTTAAAAAGAATAATAAAAACTTTGAGTTATGGTGCGAGCAGAACAAAGTTCCAAATATTGAACAAAATAATACTATTGAACAAAATATTGTGTCGACACAGAATCTGACAGAAATGACAATTAATGCCCAGGAAATGTCTACAGTAACTATAAATATCAGTGGCGTAACTACATCAGAAAAACTTGTGTTCGGTGACGGTAGCCCCCCCCCCCCCCCTACTTTATAGAAAACGACATTTCTAAGCGTAGAACATAAGTTTATTACAGCCGACAGTCACATTGGCAGCTGGAGGAGTCATTTTTTAAGAGGATGAAATCAAGAATTTGTGCAGCTTTCTAAAATTTCCCAGGCCCAAGCCTTGCAGGTCACCGAGCTCGGGGGCCTGTGTTCCTGGAACACATGGAACACCTGTAGTTACGCCACTGATAAATATATATATATAAAGTAATATGTATAATACTATATTGAATAAAAAATAAAAATAGTACTTTATTGCATAAAACTTTAGAAATAGAGCATAAACTGGAAGATATTTTTATTATTTTCAGGTTATGTTGTTTTATAGTTGTGACTAGAAATTAGTTGACGGACACCATCGGTATGTTACATATTTCCTATTATAGGTATTTCGGATAAATATCTAGTAAAAATGATCTATTTGCAAGGTAAAGGTTTGTATTTGAAAGTTTTCTATAAAAAATTTCGGTCGAATCCATAATGCCTAGAAAACGAATTTCAACGAAATCGAAGTAGGCCTAGAATTCGAACCCTACTTGTTGCCAATATGAAAAAAATAATATCTCAATTTCAAGTGGCAAGTTATCCAATTTTTTTGCATTTCATAATGTAGCCATTATGAAACCCAAATAGAAAAACGATGTTATACAATTAGCTACGCCTGCTTAAGCTAAAAACATAACCTCGATAGTCTCTTACTGCCGAAATATTAAGCCGGGGTTAGAATAGTCGAGATTCTTACACACCACGCACTGACGAGCCGTTGTAGATAGCTAATAAATAGCTCTAAAAAGTTTTTGTTTGAATAATTACTAAAGATTAATCCATAATTACTATTGATCACAATCGCAGCTCAGTAGCAATGAAATTAACCATAACAAGGTGAGATTTTAAGGATTTTCAAAATCTTCCTATGGATGTATAAACTCCTTAATCCTCAATTTGATAGATCATTTTAGATGGTATAATGTCATTGGTTTTTCTGCGATTACTGGCGTGAAATGATTTGTCGATTGCAACGATTAATACGTTGGGTTGGGCTCGCGGAAAATATTAAATAATATAGCCACTTTGCGTCTAAGAAAATCAGCAAGAAAATACCCGTTACACAAAAAAAATGTTGAAGAAAACGTTCAATATCCTTCTTCTTTTTCTATTTCGCATACAGGGTGGAATTAATGGATGACTCCTTGGGTGTCCCCTAGAGAAACTATGTTTTAACCGATCGCATATCTTCGCAGGAATCAAGCGGGGATCCAAAGAAGAAATTGGGTCTTGAGTTGACAGTAACCAAGTCGAATATAACTCTAAGAAAACCTTGACAGCAGTTTTCTTTAAAAAGTTAAACATTGCAGGAGCGGATGTAGTTATAGCAGGACACTTAATTCCACTGGCTTCCTCTATTAATTTACTGGGCATAAATCTGGGAGGAAATATGTCTTGGCATTACGACGTTGTGGCAATCGCCAAGACTGCTTTGCATAATCTCGGTGTGTATTCGATTCGTTAAAGCATCGAGAACTATTTCCCCCTTTGTATATATTTAACTAAAACTTGTATTCCAAACAATGAGGTCAACGCGGCCTCAGTAGGTAATTATTTTTCAAACTAGAAACACCGAAACACTTCGGCCAACTGACGAGGCGAAACCGCATTTGGAATTTTCCGCAAAGTAGGTAAATGAAGCCAAATCCCATAATACTGGTAGACGTAAACTCGTCGCATAACGGTGTATTACATTTTTGGTTTCTATTGGTTTATTTGCGTCATTTGTTGTACATTTTTGCGCAAAAACGAGGAAGTGTTAAATTATTTATTATAATGCGTGATGGTGACTTTAATTTACTTATTCAGATTATTTATAATGTAGATGAGGAATATTATAATAATAGCCTCGTGCAAATTCTTGTTAATGTAAGATAATAGTAAATCTTTAAAAAAGACAAGCTTCGTATACAGGGTGTCCCGAAATTAATCGCCAATACTTTACTACCATGTTCTCCGGCTAAAAATAATAGAATTTGGTCATATGGGCATAAGTGTAGAAATGCATGCTAAGGGGGCTACGACCCTTAGAATGGGGAACCCTGAAGACGTTTTTTTTCTAAATATTTTCGAAACCGTTCATAATAATATTTTGAAATTAGGTATAGTGCTTAAAGGTAAAGTCCATTCTTCGGTTCTTAATTGTAGAAAATTGATCAATAACAGTTAAGTTTGGAATACCCTCTGTAATTTTTTTTTAATTATTTCATTTTTAAACTTTCTAATAAAGTCCCTAGATTTACACTTTCTGGTCTGCGTTAAATTAATTTCGGGTTTAGGTCTTCCCGCATTCTTCACTTGAATTTTTTGGTCCAAACTCAAAGAGCTAAAGTTATTTCTTAAATTATCCACCGTCAACTATTCATTTTAACTTAATAAATATATAATATTAAAATATTAAAACATACACGTTCGAATTTCTAACTAGATGCACGAACAGACAACAGCGCAGTGCACACAAAAACTGTGCGCCTTTTCCATGTTAAATCGCCATAGCCCCGCTATTCCTCGCTGCCACTCGCCACCTGTTACTACAGAGAAACTGCACTACTAATCGCACGTGCGATTCATCATAATCGTCATTTACCTCGACCGAGGCACGGTTGCCGGATCTATACAGTTTGGTTTGACGGGATGATAAAATATTAGAGAGGGTCGGACTTTTTTAGTTTCACGATACGATAAAATATTAGGGAGGGTCGACTTTATACGATAAATAATATTCAATGAATAAAAATTAATATTTTATATTCGTTATGTTTTGGGGGTGCACGTGCGCATGTGCTCCTGTGGAAGAACCGCCATTGGTAGCACACTTTTTAATGCTTATAGCTATTTCAAGATATTCAACGCCTATAATTCCATATGGATTCCAAAAAACACTGGCCATCACCGTTCTGGCCGATGAAAACGTTTTCGCCTTCTTCAGAGCAGTTACACTCTTCGCCGTTTTGACTCTTTCTTCCTTCCTCTGTGCTGAAGTCGAATAGTCTATAATGGAATTGTTGGTTGATCAAATTTTATATCTATGTAAAGAAATTACATATAATTACTAATTAGCATAGCAAATTTCCTTATCATTCTTAATGCAAATTATTCTAATAAGATTTCAAATGTAAATGAATATGCTGAATAAAATTTTACAGATATGTTATCCCGTGTTGTAAATGTGGAAGCAGATGTATAATTTTAGAGCAATATATTTCAAACTGATGGAAGCCTATAGCGTGCAAATATTTATTACTTTGTTGCTGTTGCAAAATGGAGATAAAGAACAATACAAAAGGAACATGTTTTTAATTAATAAATTTAATACGATTTTTAAACGATATAGAACTGATTTGAAATGTCCGCATAATCAGGATACTTAGAGACGTGATTCTATACAGGGTGTTCATTTGAAAACTTCCCACCACGGACTTATCGAGAACCACTGATTAAAAGAAAAAACGCCGAGACACGTCAAAAGATTTGCCAAAGGGGACAACTTTTTAACCAAAAACTACTTAACCCCCTTTTACCCTCTGGCCCCCGGGGTCATCCCCTTAAAAATTTTAAATGACAAGGGGTAGCAAGTAATAGCTTGTTTGAAAGGTCTTTCCAAGTGCTTTATGTTGACGTTTGATTTTTTTAAATCGGTCGATTCGTTTTCGAGAAAATTGGAAAAATCTTTATTTATCTTAATTTGTTTAGATAGAAAAAAAAACACACGAAAATATCACTTTTTATTTCAATAAGTGTTCAAAATGTTGCCCGTTATTGGCCAAACAATGATATAGACGATTTTCAAATTCCTGACGGACATTTTCAAAAACATGTTGTGGGAGATCATGGCAGCTTTCGGTGATGCGTTGACGAAACTCATCCAAACTTGGGGAGTGAACACAATAGTTTTCAAATGGCCCCATAGAAAAAAGTCTAATGGCGTCAAGTCCGGAGATCTAGCAGGCCATTCTATAGGCCCTCTTCGCCCTATCCATTTATCTGGAAACTCGTCGTCTAGCCATTGCCGAACCGGAAGAACATAGTGAGGAGGAGCGCCGTCTTGCGGGAAATATATTTCAGCCTCATCAAGTATAGGGTTTCCATCGTCTTCGATTTGGTTTCCAATGATTTCAGTGATAAGCGGATTGATGGTATTTTCCAACATATCTAAATAAATGCCTCCATTTAAATTATCATTAATAAACAATGGCCCAATCACTTTGTTTCCTAAAATGCCTGCCCATACATTAATTTTTGGGGGATACTGAGTATGCCCTTCTATAAAAGCATGAGGATTTTCATTGCTCCAATACCTGCAGTTATGCTTATTAACAAATCCATTTAGATAAAATGTGCATTCATCACTGAAGCAGATATTCTTTACATGAATGGTATTATCATTAATCGCTGCAGTCATTTGTTCACAAAACTCAACTCGCCTATCGAAATCATCTTCGATTAACTCTTGCAATATTTTCATTTTGAATGGATGAAATTTATGTACTTTAGTAACTGTGTGTACAGAGCCTAATGAAATACCAGTCGCATCAACAATTTTGCGTAATGAAGTATTAGGATTTATGGCAAAATGACCCAAAACTTCAACTTGAGCGGCTTCATCCAAAATTCTACGATGATTACGTTTTTTTATTTGCAACAGATCCAGTTTGAGTAAATTTAGTAACAAGGTCCAAAACATACCTATACGAAGTTATCTTTTCCGGATGTCTGGCGTTAAATGTAACGGCAGTTTGCCGAGCACATTGATTTTGGGCACCATAAATTAGAATCATTTCCACTATTTCCGCTAGTGTGTAAACCATTTTGGAAGTAAAATCTGAATCAATAAATTAATTTTCACTATTCCAAGATTGTCACAAAGGTTACTGACAGCAAATTAAATTGTTTCTTTCCCTTAGCAACTATAAAAAACTAAACAGGTATAAAAAACTAAACAGGTATAAGAATAAAAACAGTTCGCCCATGTTATCTGTGTGGCGGTAAATTTTTTTCTAATTTTCTCGAAAACGAATCGACCGATTTTAAAAAATCAAACGTCAAAATAAAGCACTTTGAAAGACCTTTCAAACAAGCTATTACTTGCTACCCCTTGTCATTTAAAATTTTTAAGGGGATGACCCCGAGGGGCCAGAGGGTAAAAGGGGGTGAAGTAGTTTTTTGTTAAAAAGTTGTCCCCTTTGGCAAATCTTTTGACGTGTCTCGGCGTTTTTTCTTTTAATCAGTGGTTTTCGATAAATCCGTGGTGGGAAGTTTTCAAATGAACACCACGTATTTTCTACAATAAAGGTATTCATATTTTTAATATCTTGCTGTTAGTTTATAAACTATATCCCACTTCTGAAACCTTGAACGTTGGGTTTTTATCCCATCTTAAAGTTACTATTTCCATAGTCACCTATCGAAAAAGTGATCTACTTGTCACGAAAGTCGTTACATATAAAGCAACCATAAGCCGTTAGTTGTGAGAAGTAAAACAAGCAGATATGGCGAGACAATAAAACAATTAATTACCCGTGTCGATCATTAGAAATATTATTGTCGAACATAGATTTCGTTAGGATATTATTATAGATTATATCTCGATTAATCACTATTTTTAATTATCTACTGGGTTCCGCAATGTAGGTCTATACTACATATATATATATATATATATATATTAACACCAATAAGGTGAAATCTAATTATTATTTAAACTGTAAAGGTTAATATGTCTAATTTATTAGTTTACATTAAGTACAAATCGGAATGACCGCTTTACTTCTAGAGAAGTCATACCCGGAAGAAAAATATACAATCAGTATCAGCAGACTGCCCTTATAAGATTTGATTAAGATATGCAGGGTGTTATGGAAAGGACGTATTATATTTAAATCGGCAATTCCTGAGATGAAAACAAATTGAAGAAAAATATCCAAAAATGGCGCTTTAATTTAATATGCCCTGTACATGACCTTATGTCAAACCAAAAATGACCACGTGGTGCCCCTGTCAGGAATTTAAACAAAGCAACATATGTCAACAGTGTTGTCATATCTTCAGGGTAAACTCTTTAGAAAGTCAATAACCGTTTGACAGATTGCAAGTTGTTTATTTTTCAGAGTACATTATTATAAACTTTTACGTTCAGTTCAGGTCGCTAGGAAACAATCTCTGATTTATAAACTTGAACTGACTCGAACGAACCGCCGCGGAGTTTTTAAATGGTATTGTTCAATTCGAACGACACCCGTCAGATATGGACAACTTAAAAGATTATAAATGCCACTTACCCTTTAGAAAAAAAATGTAATTTTATTTAGCTTTTCGGACTTATTTAACACCAACTTAATTTATAAGAATAAACCAAGTACCTAGGTAACTTGAACAAAAACAAACCGGCACAATAAAATCACATAACACATCTAAGTGCCATTCAATCTGAATTAGTATTTTAAAGTGCTACCGTGTAGACAAAAATACGCCCTTATTGTCTGAGTGGTCTGGGAAATAATGTATTTAACATCTAAAAATGCTATATCTTGTTTTTTGAATTAACATACAGGCTCTTAAAAGTGGGACAAACTAAATTGATAACCCTGTACTTATATTTGTTTTAAAATACTGTAAATATTGCTTCAAGCAAATCTCATGTGAAACTTTAATAAATTAACGATATCTAACTCTATATCTATAGATATTGAGGTTAGATTATGAGTTTTATTATTTTCTTGTAACGATGTATTTATTCAAAGTTAACATAAGCAAAATTTATGAGGTTATCAAATGAAATTTGGGTTTTATAGTTAAATATTACATTTAAAGATTGTTTCACGAAAAATGGATAAAACTTACTGACTGCCGTAAAAGTACCCGGGCCATCCCATTATTTATGACCGTTTGTTATTATTATGTGGAAAGGACCGGATTGTAATAATTATAATTAAATATAGGCACATCAGGTAGGTTAGGTTGCTTAATTTATATTTAAATATCTTTTTGTGGCAAAATTTGTTAGTTTTTGAGGTATGGTTCAAATGGTACCAAACATTCCTCAGAATAGCGTGATAATAATGAACAATGCGAGCTATCACAGTCGCCAATTACATAAAGCTCCAAGGGGGGGGATTGGTTTTCATCCCCTAAGACCCCCCTTGGGTTTGCCACTGTGTTATGTAATATACTATTTTCGACTTGAAGTCCAAAGTGTTACTTCGAGAGCGCGATTAGGTTGATTTAATTCACTACAATCATCGCCAAAGAAGATGCGTACTTGTACTTGGCATTGACATACTTTAAAAACTCTCTTCGCAACTCTTAACTGTATTTCCCATTTAACTAAATCATTACCATATTTTATGACACCGGCAACACTTGCAATATACTATACAATTCGCACATTCACCGTTCGAAGCTGCCCGGTTTATAGGTACCGTTTTTCAAATTTGGGTTAAAAGAAAGAAAAAAAACTTCATTAATTCGGTCTGGCGTCTGTATAACTAGTGTCCTAACTGGTAATTTTTAAACTAACTAAAATAATTGTATAATTATTATGTTCAAAGGATATTATTAGCATAGAAACAGACCTGGCATCGGAAAGTACTTTATAGGAGTGATGACAGTCGGTGAATAACGAATTCATTACTCACGACTGTCAATAATGATTATTAATATTGCTCAAACATTGCATTATAATGGATCCCGATCCCGAATACTCTAGAAATAGACAAATTTAAACTTAAGAGAATTTTAACACGACCATACGAGAATATTCTGTTCTTTTTTCATTGGAATCTTGAGGATTAGGATTAGGAGATTCAGTGTTCCGTTACAGAACAATGCGATGCAGAACAAACCCCTGAACTAAGCGGTAAGCAAATGAAACACCGAATCCTTCAGTAATCGGCCAGCTTCTGTTATGAATGTATTTTTTTATTTGGGTTTCATAAAGGCTACATTATGAAATGCAAAAAAAATGAATAACTTGCCACTTTATGAAACTGGAATTTTATTTTTTTAATGTTGGCAACAAGTAGGGTTCGAATTTTAGGCCTACTTCGATTTCGTTGAAATTAGTTTTCTAGGCAATATGGATTCGATAGAAATTTTTTATAGAAAATTTTAAAATACTTAACTTGCAACTTCCACGCAAGAAGAAGAAGAACTTGCAAATAGATCATTTTTAGTAGATATTTATCTGAAATACCTATACTCGGAAATATATAACATGCTGATGGTGTTCGTCAACTAATTTCTAGTCACAATTATAAAACAACATAACCTAAAAATAATAGAAATATATTCCAGTTTATGCTCTATTTCTGAAGTTTTATTCAATAAAGTGCTATTTTTGTTTTTAATTCAATATAATATTGTCCCTATTACTTTATACAGTGATGGGCTAAAATATGGAACAAATTCATTTAGCCACCAAAGATTTTCTAATTATGTCCAAACACCAGCCTCTGCACCTTTTTACATTTCTGACTGGGGTTCCCGCCTTCTATTGTTCCGATGAAAGAGGCCAAGTAAACTCGATTCAGTGTTAATAGTAATTTACTAATGTACTTCCGACTGCAGATTCATCTTCTGTTTTACGAAACCTATGAAAGATAAAATTAAAAATTTCCCAGAATTAACCATTCTAACAGCATAACCAATTATTATTATTTTCCGTTATTTTGTTTCCTGTTACAAAAATTAAGAATTATTGTTCACATGCCTAAACGCCCACCAATTCACACGGTTCTGGGTCTGCCAAAAAATGTGTTGTAAACGAAATTAGGTGAATGATTTTTTCCGTTAGGTTGTCTGTCAGTTGGGTTGCAGTTATGTTTTTCTTTATTTGGGCAAGATTGTAATGTGGGACTTAAGAGTAAATAAAACACGCATAATGCGTGTTTTCTCTTCCAGCTTATTAGCATATTGACAGTGATCAATTCGAATTTAACGCTAAGAAAACCCAGGCAGCAGTCTTCTCTAAAAATATTAACATCACAGAATCGGATATAGTCATGGCAGGACACGCAATTCCACTGGCTTCATCTATTAATTTGCTAGGCGTTAATCTGGGAGAAAATATGTCTTGGCATAACCACGTTATGGCAATCGCCAAGATAGCTTCTCAGAAACTTGGTGTACTCTTACCAAAAAGTTGTACACGCCTCAACAACTTTTGACTCTATACAAGGCCCGATTCGACCATCACTAGAGTACTGCTCTCATGTCTGGAGTTCTGCACCCAAGCATACTCTTCGGCTACTGGATTCCATCGAAAGGAGGGCAATTCGTCTGATTGAAGACCACGAGCTGACGAAGAGCCTCGACAGTCTAGAACATCGAAGTCGGGTTGGGGATTTGACTCTCCTTTACAGATATTTTCATGGAAGGTGCTCGGCTGACCTTGCCCTCTTAATTCCGCCCAGAGCGACGAATAGCAGAAATACACGACGAACCACTGCCGCCCATCCATATGTGGTTAAGCTTAGTACTCCTCGAACTTCATTATTTAAGAATTCTTTCATCTGGAGGACTTCATCCTTATGGAACGACCTTCCCGAGGTCGTTTTTCCCAACGAATATAACCTCCAACGATTCAGAACCAACGTGAATCGCTTTTTGCGCACACGCACCACTCCCAGAGTGCCCTAAAGGATTTTTCCTATAGTGCTTGTGTTTGATCATAAAAAAATACTTATATTTTTATTCACAAGATTCCCGCAATATTCATCGACCCAGTCAATTTCATTTAAAAAAATACGTCATAACTGTAGGTATAATATTATTTTATGTCAAAAATAAATAATTTAACAATTAAACTTTTGGTATACCCTGTACATCCAAAATAATGGTATGTGTATCCAAACGAAGCGTATCAATTGATTCACAGTCTAAGTGGCAATACCTCGTCCGTTATTTTTCACAAAAATGAAATTTCTGACACGATTTGCAAAATAATTGTATGTCATATTTTTTTACGCCGTCACGGTGGTACGATGCTGACACAAAATTTTACGGTGTTTTTACAGATATTAAATTTAATTAAAATTTAATAGTCTGGTTTTAAAAGTATTTCGTCGGTATTTTTGCGGAATGTTAATAGATTTGATGGCATGTTAAAGTATGTTGAAAATACTGTAACATACTTTTAACCTACATGTAACATACTTTTAACATACTTTCAACATACTTTTAACATACTATTAAAGATTGTTTCAAGAAAAATGAATATAACTTAATGACTGCCGTAAAAGTACCTGGGCCATCCCATTATTTATGACCGTTTGTTATTATTATGTGGAAAGGACCGGATTGTAATAATTATAATTAAATATAGGCACATCAGGTAGGTTAGGTTGCTTAATTTATATTTAAATATCTTTTTGTGGTAAAATTTGTTAGTTTTTGAGGAATGGTTCAAATGGTACCAAACATTCCTCCGAATAGCGTGATAGTAATGGACAATGCGAGCTATCACAGTCGCCAATTACATAAAGCTCCAAGCTCAAATAATACAAAATTGGAGATCCAGAACTACACGGCGGCGAAAGTTTTAAAGACATTTTGTATAAAAAAAGTATATGTTTGTCACACATTGGCAGAAGAAATTGGACATACAGTGCTACGGCTCCCACCCTATTATTGCATTTTAACCCCATAGAGCATATGTGGCACCAGTTAAAATCACTGGTTAGGTCTGAAAATATTTCTCCGACTTTAAGTTCTAGTGTTGTAGAATTAATACGAAAATGCTTTAATGATATTCCCCTAGGTAGTTGGAAAAATTCAGGCCGTCACGTAATAACTGTAGAAAATTCGTATATTAGTCTGGATCGTATAATTAATCCAATTATAATTAATTTTGATGAGGATGGCGATAGCGAAACAGAACTATCTATAGAATGACATTATAAATGTAAATAAATATGACTAGTAATATTTAAAAAAAATGTTATTTCATTTGATTACATTCATATAATCATATCTTTACTTGTTTTCCTTAGTCCGTCCCTTCATACTTCACTTGTTTATTGCCAAGCTCTTGTCGACACAATGGGACCCATCCAGGAAATCATTAAGTCGTATCCAATTTTCGTGAAACGTACTGTAACATACTTTTAACATACATCCAGCATATTTTTAACATACTTTCAACATACTTTTAAAATACTTTCAACATATCTCTAAGATACTTTTAACATTGTTTTAACATACTTTTAACATACTTTCAACATACTTTTAAAATACTTTCAACATATCTCTAACATACTTTCAAAATACTTCTAACATACTTTGAACATACCTTTAACATACTTTTAACATTGTTTTAACATTCTTCTAACCGCGGAAGGGTATGTTTTAAGAGAAAAAAGTTATGAATTTTCTAGTACGACCCTGCACGCGACGATTTCACCCCGACCGACTGTCGCACAAATAAAATACTTCCAGACTTCTAAATAAAAAACTAATCTAATGTTTTAAGAGAAAAAAGTTATGAATTTTCTAGTACGACTATCTATCATATGTATCCATACACAATACAGGGTTTTGCAGAAGTTATATCTTCCTAATATGTGTAAATAAACCTCTAAAATATGTAAATTGAGTTGTTTTTTCATTTTTGTGCATCATCAATAAAAAAATAATTTTACTGGACTACCTATACAGTATTTTCTTAAGTCGTGCATTGAGATTACAGATCGGCACCAAACATCTGCTTGAAATACCGTTTAAAATGCCGGTTTTGTTAATAGTCATGTCTTTAAAAATAACGCAAGAGTGTTGAGGTAATTTCGCCATTTCACCGATTGGGCTAAATAATTCTTATGGTACGTATGCGGTAATTACATGAGTGGAAGCATTATCGTTTCTCTTCCAGTCCATTGTAGTTCGTCGATCAAAAACGAAAAATTGACGATGATACATTTTTTATTATTTGCTTATTTCTTTGGAAATTAAATTTTAAAAAAAATACGGTTAGAAACAGCTTGATTTCAGAGCGATCCAAGTGCAATAAACTACCTAGACCTTTATTATTAATGAAAAACGACTCTTCCCCACGTAAAAAATCTCACGGAAGGCGAAATTGTATAACATCCGCTAATGGGCGAACATAATTGAATTTAGTTGATTAAGACAACCTGTTTCTATTCTTCATTATTAAGCTGTTGTTAATAACAAGATCAATCGCCTTAATGGGAACTATTTTATACTAATTTTGGAGGGGAAAATTCTGCATTTAATCACATTCTGGGAATATTATAACAGCCTTTCTTTGGCCTCTAGTTGCTACACCCACCACCTCCGCAAGTATAATACTAAAGAGGCGATTTTTTTTTTTTTTTTTTTTTTTTTTTTTTTTATGATCAAACACAAGCACTATAGGAAAAATCCTTTAGGGCACTCTGGGAGTGGTGTGTGTGCGCAAAAAGCGATTCACGTTGGTTTTGAATCGTTGGAGGTTATATTCGTTGGGAAAAACGACCTCGGGAAGGTCGTTCCACAAGGATGAAGTCCTCCAGATGAAAGAGTTCTTAAATAGTGAAGTTCGAGGAGTACTAAGCTTAACCACATATGGATGGGCGGCAGTGGTTCGTCGTGTATTTCTGCTCTTCGTCGCTCTGGGCGGAATTAAGAGGACAAGGTCAGCCGAGCACCTTCCATTAAAATATCTGTAAAAGAGAGTCAAATCCCCAACTTGTCTTCGATGTTCTAGGCTGTCGAGGTTCTTCGTCAGCTCGTGGTCTCCGATCAGACGAATAGCCCTCCTTTCGATGGAATCCAGTAGCCGAAGAGTATGTTTGGGTGCAGAGCTCCAGACATGAGAGCAGTATTCTAGTGATGGTCGAATCTGGGCTTTGTATAGTGTCAAAAGTTGTTGAGGTGTGTACAACTTTCTGGTTCGGAAGAGTACGCCAAGCTTCTGAGAAGCTATCTTAGCGATTGCCACAACGTGGTTATGCCAAGACATATTTCCTCCCAGATTGACACCCAGCAAATTAATAGATGAAGCCAGTGGGATTGCGTGTCCGGCCATGACTATTTCCGGTTCTGTAATGTTAATCTTTTTAGAGAAAACTACTGCCTGGGTTTTCTTAGCGTTAAATTCGACTTGGTTACTGTCGCCCCAAGCCAAAATTTCTTCCAGGTCTTTGTTGAGGCGTGATGCTTCATGCTGTCTGCGAAGATGTGCGTCGGCAGCCGATGTTTGCGCATTCAAAGAGAAAGATGAGATAAGTGTGCTATCGTCAGCAAAACTAAATATCGGATTTTTAGTTTTCACTAGAAGGTCGTTAATGTAGAGTAAGAAGAGAGTGGGAGACAATATGGACCCTTGAGGAACACCGGCATTGATGGTGAAGGTGTCTGAGAGAAATCCGTCAATCGCCACTTGCAGAGAGCGGTCCTTAAGAAAGAAATGATTACTACCCAACCACTCTTTCTTTATAAGGGCTGTAAGTAGTGTTGTGATCGCTCGAGCGAAAAACCGCTTGATCACTCGATTATTGAAATAACCGACATCGCTCGATTATTAAAAAAACCGCTCGAGTTATCTATTCAGGCGAAAACCGTCGCTCGTCACTTATTATCTTTCACTCGATACCCGAGCTTCGCTTGACGCCGGCGGAAATGTACCGCTGTAGTGTGATCGAGTTAAAAAACTGCTCGTATATTCGAACAGAAAAACCGAAAAATATCGCCTGTCACTTGATATACGATCATCGGTCTACGCGCCGCGCCATCCGATTGGCCACGTTCGAGTTTGACGCTAAGCAGGTACACGACATATGTCTTTCTTAAAGGCACATAAACGAGAAGGTGTATATAAAAAAGTATGCCAAATCCCTTAGCGGAGTCATCGCGACATGAGTTTTGTAAAGTTTTGTTTTAACTGGCTAGCCAGCGGCGGAGTTTAGGTCTCCGATTATAAATATTAAAAAATTAAAGGATATAATTTTTTAATTTTTATTATAGTATCAAGTACTCGATTATTAAAATCATCGGTGTTTCCCAACACTAGTTGTAAGCATATTCTTACGACAAACAGTTTCATATTTTCGATTTCAATTATTAAGTTAAACTGCATTCGGGTCAAGGCTAGAAGCATTCTGTTGATGTGCGAATGCGTGTTTAGAGTTATGTGTTTAACAATTTTATTCGATGTGTATCCGTTTTTTTTTTATTGTATAGATATTAAAACAACTTTTCTTCTGTTTAAATATTTTAAGTGACGCCACTGGATTAAATGCAAAACGGATACATTCACACAGGGCGTGCGACATGAAGATTGGAACGCATGCATGCCTTGACCTGCAGAAAAATGCAGTCGACAGCAGAGGCTGCAACCGCACTGACCTACGACACAGTAAATTCTTTTGAGGTTGTAACCAGTCTGAGAAGGCATCTTTTTTTCTTCGGTATAAAATCGTTCGTGCCACTGTCTTTTGCGGTTTTCTCGTCAGACGCACCGTTCTTGATTAAAACAATTACATTTGAATCGAAACTCTCTCTCGCTATTTTCATTGGGCACCACCACCAGATTAAACTAAAAGAAAATGCACTTCTTTTATGCTTTCATTGTCACCACCACCAGATTGAACTGAAAAAATAGGTTGTTACTTTCATATGTGGCCGCGCCTCCAGCAGAAAACCGATCATTATCTAACGAGGCGCCCATGCTTACTCGCACAGGTTGGGAGCCCCTGGATTAATGTACCTCGGCGTCTAATTAAGGAATTATTTGTGTTCAATTTCTTATATACGAGCGAGGATAATTTAACTCTTACGAAGGAAGGCGACTGAGACAGGAATTTCAAGGATTAGAACTTTAATATCATCCCCTGGGAGATATATTTTTAGGCTTCGTCTAATGAAAACTTACAACTCGTGCAGGATCACGTAGCGAATCGGGCGATATTTTCTGAAAATTCAGCCGGTTGAACGCTGAAATTTTTAGCTAAAGATCGGATTACAGTTGGATTTTTTGAAAAAATAAACAATTTAGCAGTAGAAGATTACTTAATTGCTCACCCTTAACTTTATAAAACCAATAATGTGTTTTTCAAAATTTGAAATGATTTCTTATATTAGTTAACATGCGGTGGCGGTTCTTCCACAGGAGCACATGCGCACGTGCACCTCCCAAAACAAAACGAATAAAAAATATTAATTTATATTCATTGAATATTATTTATCGTATAAAGTCCGACCGTCCCCAATATTTTATCGCACCGTCAAACTAAAAAAGTCCGGCCCTCCCTAATATTTTATCATCCCGTCAAACCAAACTGTATAGATCCGGCAACCGTGCCTCGGTCGAGGTAAATGACGATTATGACGAGACTTGCTCGCACGTGCGATTAAGTAATGCAGTTTCTCTGTAGTAACAGGTGGCGGGTGGCAGCGGGGGATAGCGGGGCTATGGCGATTTAACATCGAAAATGCGCACAGGTTTTGTGTGCACCGGCGCTGTTGTCTGTTCGTGCATCTAGTTAGAAACTCGAGCGTGTATGTTAGTATGTTTTAATATTTTAATATTATATATTTACTAAGTTAAAATGAATAGTTGACGGTGGACTATTTAAGAAATAACTTTAGCTCTTTGAGTTTGGAGCAAAGAATTGAAGTGAAAAATGCGGAAACCCGAAATTAATTTAACGCAGACCACAAAGGGTAACTCTAGGGACTTTATTAGGAAGTTTAAGAATGAAATATATGAAAAAAAATTTATAGAGGGTATTCCAAACTTAATGAGGCTATTATTGATCATTTTTCTACAATTAAGAACCGAAGAATGGACTTTACGTTTAAGCACTATTACGTAGGGCCGATAAATATTGTGTATTTCGATAAATGATACTCGATTTGATTTTAAACCATTTTATTTAAGGATTTAAACTAAAAAACACTGAAAATATGACGAATGCCAATTTTGTCAGTGTCGTGGCTCGATTCGTTCTCGTCATAAAACAGTTAACTATTGTTCTCGTCTTGGTTGCACCTAATGACGTAGTCGTAGAGGGCGTAGTGGTATTAGACATCATTCGGTTTTCTTGATAACTCGTAGATGGCGGCAGTAGTATTGGATATCATTCGGTTTTCTTGATAGCTCGTAGATGGCTTTAGCAGTATTAGTAGTGGGCTGTATAAATATTGTAACGAGGGTTGCATGCGACGACGTTAAGATCCGACAGCTATACACACTAAGAAACCCTTTCTTATTTTCCAAAAGTTGTATTTCCTTGTGTAAAATTAAAAAATAAATAAAAATATGTTTTATCTAACGCATTTTCTTATTCCTTTTTTTCTTTCTACATTTAAAACGCCTAAAAAATTTCACCATACTTGTGAACCGCCTTAATCATAGGTCACGAGCCGCACATGTAATTGAACAAAGAAGAGATTCATCTCACGTCAACCGAGTTCATGGGGATAAATTTTAATTTGGCCATTATCTTGCACCAGATATTACAAACAATTTGGCACGTTGTGGCAATCGCCAAGGTAGCTTTTCAGAATAGTACACCAACTCTTCCGGACCGAAAAGTTGTACACACCTCAACAACTTTTGACACTATACAGAGCCCAGATTCGACAATCACTAGAGTACTGCTCTCATGTCTGGAGCTCTGCACCCAAACGTACTCTTCGGCTACTGGATTCCATCGAAAGGAGAGCTGATCGAAGACCACGAGCTGACAAAGAGCCTCGACAGCCTAGAACATCGAGGACAGGTTGGTGATTTAACTCTCTTTTACAGATATTTCCATGGAAAGTGCTCGGCTGACCTTGCCCTCTTAATTCCGCCCAGAGCGGCGAATAGCAGAAATATACGACGAACCACTGCCGCCCATTCATATGTGGTTAGGCTTAGTACTCCTCGAACTTCATTATTTATGAATTCTTTCACCTGGAGGACTTCATCCTTATGGAACGACCTTCCCGAGGTCGTCTTTCCCAACGATTCAAAAACACCGTGAATCCCTTTATGCGCACACGCACCACTCCCAGAGTGCCTTAACGGATTTTCCTATAGTGCTTGTTGTTTGGTCATAAAACAACTATAAATTAAAAAAATCCAGCCTTTAAATACATATGCGAAGTGTTCAACAGCCTATGGGCCGAAATAATAAAAAAAACAAGTTGATAAGTAGATCAACGCATCTACGAAGACTCGGCTAATTGGCATGGTCTAATAAAAAAAAATAACAGTTGCAGGCAAAATTGCAGACGGGGCCTAATTATCTGCAGCGATGCAAATTATCGAATGCAGGCCACTGGCAAGTATAAATTAGTTAATAATCACCTTTTCGAGGCACGGAAAGAAAAAATCGGTCGGTGCGCTACAATCAAGCGCAAAAAATAGCATTTGTAACAAATTTAACGTGGAAAACTACCCCTTATATTTATTTTAGCCCATTGTTGCCGAAATGGACATAAGCATTCCTCTGGGGACCTACGCCACAGTATACCAAGCGGAAGTTCATGCCATACAAGCATGTGTACTACAAAATCTTGAAAAGGGCTACCACGACCAAAAGATTTACATCCTTTCGGACAGCCAAGCTGCTCTTAAGGCTCTGAACCCCAATCGGTTTACTTCAAAACTTACACTGGAGTGTCATACCAACCTAAAAGTACTGGCGGCCAGGGGGAACAAGGTGCAACTCTTGTGGGTCCCTGGTCACTCCGGGATATTAGGGAATGAAAAGGCGGATGAACTAGCGAGAGCCGGATCTGCCCAAACTCTCAGGGGCCCTGAACCGGCATTTGGAATATCAAAACAGGCAACAAAACAACATTAGATAGATGGTCGAAGAAGCAACACCTATCTCGATGGCAAGAGTTACCTGGTCTAATACACGCACGGGCCGTAATGGGAAAACCATCGAAAATACTATCGAATGGGATGCTAACCCTGACGCGGCCCCAGGTGAAACAAGTGATGGGTCTGCTAACAGGCCACTGCCACTTGCGAAAACACCTTCAACGGATAGGGCTAAACAACGGATCCATTGAATGTAGACTCTGCGGCGAAGAGGATGAAACCGCCTCACACATAATATATCGCTGCGTAGCGCTGTCCCGTAGAAGACAAAATATCTTCGGGAACATACAACGTGGTGACAACCTCCCACATGACAAGCTTGGCAGAAGGTTACTGGACCTCATAGAAGGAACAATCATCTTCTAACAAGATCGGGGTGCACAATAAGCCGAAAGGCTGCAGTGATTTAAGTTCGGGCCTTTAAACCGACCCCCGCCTTTAACCAACCAACCAATCAACCGTTGCCGAAATTACCCCACTGTACAAGGTGTTCCATTTGCGACACTTTTACAGGGTATCTCCGTTATTGTTAGTGCTATCAAAAAAGTAATGTAGGTGTCATGTGCCCTTTTTGGATCAAACTTAAAATGGTAAAATCAAAATTTGAAAATTTTCGCTCGCTTAAGGGATACGGGGGGAAAATCAAAAAATTGACAATTTCAAAATTACCCTATATTTTCTTAGTTAAAAGAGCTACAGAAAAATGTTCTATACATAAGCTTCTTTATAATCATTGTTGAATAATCTACCGTTTTCAGAATAAGTATACGGGGTCAGGTAAGAAAGTTATCGGACCTAACCTCAGGTTTTTAAATGGAACACCCTGTATATTTTAATCGAAAAAGATTTTAAACTCTCTTTTCAGATTTATAACACACCATGGATGATAGATATTATCAAATTTTTCAAAATGTTGATAAAGAAACCAATATAATCCATGGCGTGTTATATATTTGAAAGGAGAATTTAATTTATTTTATTTTTAGATTAAACTATACAGGGTGTTCCATTTAAAAAAATTAGGATAGGTCCGATAACTTTTTTACCTGACCCCGTATACTTATTCTGACAACGGCATAATATTCAACAATCAATATAAAGAAACTTCTGTATAAAACATTTTTCCGCATCTCTTTTAACTAAGAAAATATAGGGTAATTTTGAAATTGTCAATATTTTGATTTTCCTCCGTATCTCTTAAACGAGCGAAACTTTTCAAATTTTGATTTTTTCATTTTAAGTTTGCCCCAAAAAGAGTACATTACACATCGAAAATGGTACACCCTGTACAGCACCATTTACCAGGTAACCTTAAGATGAGGATCCCAAATTATCAATCAGAGCCATCTATGTTGCATCGATTTAATTAAAAAATATGCCGCTTTCTGGCAGGTTAGAAAGAGACGAGAGTCATCAGCTGATCAATATTTTTTTCGTGAAGTTTTAGCCGTTAATAATAAAGCTTTTTAGTTAATTTATTGATATTTAGATTGTCTGACATGCCGAGGGGGGTATCGACAAGTTTCGGGAAGATTTATAACAAAAATTTGAAAATTGTTATTATTATTCTTATTACATTATATTTTTTAACGCAATTTTTTCATAGCGTTTTCCAATCCTTTAACTTTGCGAATCCAGTTTTAGATTAGAAAAAAACTAAGTATATTTGGCTAAACGTTCGCATAAAATAGTGCCTGCTTGGCAACTTTTCTGGGTAAAAAATGTTGTATATTTTAAAACACCCTGTATGTATTAATTAAATTAAGCACGATGCATATACGGATGTGATTTTTATTAGAGGCATAATGTATTGCGCCCACCAACATGCAGAAGAACCTAGGAATATTAATTTAAGTATCCCATTAACTGTAATGGCTGTTTTTTGGCCTTTTTACATCAAAATAGCTCTGCTCGTTCATTAAATCAATTTTTTTGAACTTGTTTTCGATTAGTCAAGAAAGTATAAATGTACGCTAGAATCAAGTGCAGATCCAGAACTTCGTGGGTGGTCAGTCACTAAATAATAGAACTAAAAATCATAAAAATAGAAAATCAGGGGTGTATACACTAAAATGTAAAGATTGTCCGAAAGCATACATTGGGCAAACAGGGAGACATTTTGGGAAAAGAATACAAGAACATTATAATAGTTACATGAAAGATCAAACAGATTCTAATTATTCCAACCATTTAAAAGAAAAACAACATAATTTTGATTCAAATTTTAGAATCCCACATACTGAAAATAAAGGCATGAAACTTAAATCTGTTAGAATCCATGGAAATAAATAAACTTAAAAATACCGATGTTTTACTGAATTATCAAATAGACCTTAACAATTCTCCTGTGTTAAATTTATTTCACTAATCCGCTATTACATGTATAAATAAATCTATAATAGATATTTATGTTATAAGGATCATAATAACGATCATTATGGTACTAGCCGAGTATAATAACACGGCGTTATTTTATATTCCGACGTGACATAATGACATTATTATGGATTTCATTTTCAGTGTCAAAATGACATACTTTATAGGACTGAGTACTACAATGAAAAATAGACGCAAAAATTATTCCTTGAAATATGCCAAAAGTACCTTTTCGTGTACGACATTGACAACCTTTTTCTGGGAACACCAAGTTTTGTAATTGGCATAAGTTTTTTCATATATGCCTTTAGACTTTTCGGGCAACAAACCAACAACTGCTTTATTGGCCAATTCTTCGATTTCTGATGGCAAATTATCCATATTATATAATATAAACGTTAAAATTCAAAATTCAATTCTGACAATGACAATACAAACAAATATTTCTATAGTTACCTGGTTTTATTAAAATCAAGCTATTAGTTTACTGACGAAAACATAAAATTCATCAAAAAAACACAAAAATCGTCGGAATATAAAATATTGTATGAAATTCGGATCACAAACAATCATTATGGTACTAGCCGTGAGTATTATTGGACGAGGCGTCAGCCGAGTCTAATAACACGGCGTTATTATGATCCTTATAACATAAATATCTATTATACAGGGTGTCCGGGAACATGTGGGAAATCTCCCGGATATGAAGAAAACACGTGAAAAGAATACTATAGGTTCATATAAACTTCTTTCGTATCGGCCTCCTCTTCGGAGATATGGGCTCCAAAGAGCACCAATGGAATCAAGTTTTTTACACATAATTATTAAACCACCTGGTATATTTCAATTATTTTTTAATATGATGTATACCAGGTAAGACCCGTCAAATTACTACCCAAGAAACTGTTGTGAATTATTCACATCTGCAGGGATGGACTATGGGCCCATTTTTTTTACGCCCTGTATGATGAGAACTTTAGACAATGTTTTTTACATACCTTTAACTATTGGCTAAAAATTAAGTATTCTTCATTCATGTCGCTAATCCTAACCGTTTTCGAGAAAACGTCATTTTATTTACACCGAGTCCCCTAACTGCTCATGGGCTAAATATGAAAAAGCGGAATCTTGAAGGTTGAACATTTGATCGGAACAAAGATGTATCTTTTACTGAAATACCCGAAGCACATGATGTATATGAAATGCCGTTTTTTCGAAAACGGTTAGGATTAGCGACATGAATGAAGAGTACTTAATTTTTAGCCAATAGTTAAAGGTATGTAAAAAACATTGTCCAAAGTTCTCATCATACAGGGCGTAAAAAAAATGGGCCCATGAGTGTTAGAGCTAGTCCGTCCCTGCAGCTGTGAGTAATTCACAACAGTTTCTTGGTTAGTAATTTGACGGATCTTACCTGGTATACATCATATTAAAAAATAATTGAAATATACCAGGTGGTTCAATAATTATGTGTAAAAAACTTGATTCCATTGGTGCTCTTTGGGAGCCCATATCTCCGAAGAGGAGGCCGATATGAAAGAAGTTTATATGAACCTATAGTATTCTTTTCACGTGTTTTCTTCATATCAGGGAGATTCCCCACATGTTCCCGGACACCCTGTATAATCACTTTACTGACCATTTGGAAAATCCCACTGTTACTATTATATCCCCTACAACACCATCTTTATACCTGGCATAATATTTTAAGATTGTACACTTTGTTAGATATAGAAAAATATTCATTCATTCTCAATCTGAAGAAGCTACAGTGATAGCGAAACATGTCATTTTTAAGAATATAGTGGCAAAGAAATATAACGTAGTTTTATTGTTTCTCATAATATTAAAAATTAAACCACAAACTATACTTTTAATAAACTCCTGGACAAAATTAACGCAACATCATAAATTTGCCATATTTTTGATACTATTTTTTTTCTGCATTAATGATCCGATTTGAATGATTTTTTTTGCATTGTAGGTTGGTTCCTTGACAATGACATAGTTTTAGCTGCTTATGATAAAAATTTAGTTTTCGATTTATACTGGGTGTACTAAAAATGCTATGTTTTTTTCCGAAAATTCGCATCACCCTGTGGAGTATATTAGCAACCGAAACATATTGCAGTTGACATTAAACGATAGGCCCATCCTTCCCCAACATTTTCTTCCTTGGTTTACTTCATTATCTCTGTTATTAAAGGAGATACACCGTTTTATAGAGTAACATGTTTTTATAGACTTTAATATTCAGCACATTCATTGTTAAATGTTTTCAAGTAGGTTTCAAGATTAAAATACTCGTCGAGCAACTGGGCATACGAAACGAACGTTTAATAAGCAGTTTCCGAACAGTTTTTATCAGTTTGGCGAAATTTATTTTACCTTTTTAACTTTAAAACACAACATCTGCTGACACATCGCTTGCAATGTCAGAAAAAATCCATAGTCTACTTGAAAACATTTAACAATGAATGTGTTGAATATTAAATTCTATAAAAACATGGTACGCTATAAAACGGTGTATCTCCTTTAATAACAGAGATAATGAATTAAACCAAAAAAGAAAATATTGGGGAAAGATGGACCTACCGTTAAATGTCAACTGCAATATGCTTCGGTTGCTTATATACTACACAGGGTGATGCGAATTTTCGGAAAAAAATATAGCATTTTCTAGTACACCCAGTATAAATCGAAAATTAAATTTTTGTCATAAACAGCGAAAACTATGACATTGTCAAGGAACCAACCTACAATGCAAAAAAAAATCATTCAAATCGGATCATAAATTCAGAAAAAAAATAGCATCAAAAATATGGGAAATTTATGATGTTGCGTTATTTTTGTCCAGGAGTTTATATCTTCCAATAATATTTTCAATATCGAGTTAACGACATTGCCAGGTTATTGCCAATGATATGCATATTTCGTAGACAGGCCCATCGTACAGTTTTCATTAAAGATTAAATCAAATTCTATTCACATCATTAACGCTTTTTTTCTCCATTAAGGTTTGTCGAACTCCTCCATATTATAATTCAAAAATAACTCCATTATTCTACCTCGTGATTAGATTGCATGTACACATCAGTGATTATTTTTAACCTAAAAAGGCAATCGGTTCCTAATTTGATAGTTATATGTATTTTTTAAATATCTTGTTTAATTATACGGATTTTTTTGGTTCGCGGAGTTCGCGGAGTTACTCATTCCTACATCAACATCTTGTCCGAGCATGTTGGGTTGTACTCATCGGTACATACAGGGTGGCCCATCGAAAAGAGTCCGGCAAGGTTTACGGCTGTGTACGTGAAAATTAAAAAAAAACTCGGACCCGTAAACTTGGGTTTTCAGAGGGACACGTTTCACTATTAATTTCATCCCTGTAACCTCAACTCCCCTAAAGGGGGCGGCTACTGCCCTTGTTTTTTCAAATGGGAATGGATATGTTGTGATACATATTTTTAAAAAGGGCATTAAATTCTCTTTAAAATGGCGCTTCGTTTTGTAAATTTGAGCTACGCGCCGCAGAGCAACGGAATTTGAAACATTTCACTGCACCTCTTATCAAGCACACAGGTTTGTGCGTAAGCAATTTTTTTTTTAAGTAATAAGTATCATTCAATTCAACTTTATCTTCAGTAAAGTGGTTGATCCAGATCTACATACGTTATTTCTGCGCTATTATTTTCTTTTGATTTGATCGTGACATAAAAAATGGTTTATTCTATTGAGGAGAGAGTGGAAATTATTGAATTGTATTTTATAAACAATCAATGTGCAAGAGTAGTGGCAACTTTGTTTAATGATAGACATCCAGATAGACACGTACATCATGGTTATATCCTAGAATTAGTTGCAAAATTTCGGCAAACTGGTTCAGTGGCAAATAAAAAAAGTATCATTGAAAATCCGGTAAGAAATGAAGCAGTAGAAGTAGCTGTTCTGGGCCAAGTTAGTATGAATCCAACATTAAGTACCAGAAAAATGTCAAGAATTGAATGAAGATGATAATGACCGCCGTTTACACGTTTATGAAGTAATGTCAGAACAAGTATTAAATTATCCGAACTACCTTTTTAACGTTTGCTTCTCAGACGAATGTTCTTTTTTTCTTAATGGCACTGTCAATCGACATAACTGTCGTTACTGGTCCGACACGAATCCAAGGATTTACCACGAGGTTCATACTCAAAATCCTCCGAAATTAAACGTTTGGGCTGGTATTTTCAGTGATCACATAATTCGACCATTTTTCTTACTGGGAAATTTAAATGGAGATACTTATTTAGACTTGTTGGAGAATGCTGTCAATCCAGCGCTGATGGAAATTATGGAAAACGACCAACGTTACCAGGAAGAAAATCCAATATTTCAACAAGACGGGGCTCCCCCCATTATGCATTACCCGCACGCCGCTTTCTGGATGAAGCGTTTCCTGGTAGATGGATTGGGAGGAGGGGTGCTAGTGAATGGCCCACGAGATCGCCCGATTTATCTTCCCTTGATTCCTTTTTGTGGGGACATCTAAAATCCAAAATTTATGCCACCCAACCCGAATCCTTAGAAGATTTACGGAACCGCATTACTAATGAATGTCAACAAATTACACCAGATGTTCTTCACAATGTCCGAGAACACTTTGAACAGTTGTTGTACTATTGTATGGAGGTGAATGGCGGACATTTTCAACATTTAATTACATTAAAATTACATTTTTTAAAACGCAATTTCTCGGCGGCGCGTAGCTCAAATTTACAAAACAAAGCGCCATTTTAAAGAGAATTTAATGCCGTTTAAAACGATGTATCACAACATACCCATTCCCATTTGAAAAAACAAGGGCGGTATCCGCCCCCGCTAGGGGGGTTGAGGTTACAGGGATGAAATTAATAGTGAAACGTGTCCCCTGAAAACACAAGTTTACCGTCCGAGGATTTTTTTAAATTTTCACGTACACAGCCGTAAACCTTGCTGGACTGGCTTTGATGGGCCACCCCATATATCTTTGAAAACGTTTTCTGTGCTAGAGTGTATAGTACACGGAAATCGGATGGCGCTATCGAGGAAATTCCAAGTGTACTTGGTTGGCAAGACATTACGGTAGTAACCAAACGAAACATTCCTAGTTTACTATAATGATAAGGCGTTGTAAATGGTCTAGTTGAAAATTTATTCAACGTCCGTATTATCGTAAGTGTCGGGTTTGATCTGGGAAATGAAATTCTCGAAGCAAATAAATATACAGCTAAAATACGTACACAGAATAGTAAAGAGGGGCTATCAAGTTATTATTTTCGCTCAGCGTTCTATACAACGTCGAAAATTGGAACACAGAGAATTAGTTTAGTGACTGGCTAGTCAAACAGGGGGTGTTGTGGATCGCCCGTTAAATTATTTATAGTATAAACACGACGAAATATATCTCCCGCTTCTGTATTATAAACTCATATTTTTAACCGTTGATTTTTTCACGGGTGAAAACCTGGCAATTATATGACTTTACGGTGCAAGTCAGATGTTCGGGTGTGTTCACTAATCTGAACCAGGAACTGTTCATAGGCACCACGTGTGACAAAGTAGCGTACTTCCGCACGGTCAGATGAGCTAAGTGTTAGACGTTACAGTTAGTCATGTCGACAGGAGCACGGTGTCATTAACATGAGTTTTGCAAAAAAACGTGTTTATCTCCTGGTATATTCTATTATATAGAACGTTCCTTAATCACTTGCTTGCTGATATTTTAGGCCATTTTAGGGAGAAAAATCGGGTTTGTGTTGTGTTGCTTTCTCAAATAAGTGAAAGAATTTCTGATTTCTTCCTGAGATATCGATTGTACAGCCTGGATAATTGTGCCCTTCAGCACTTCAATATCATTTGGTATTGCGGTTGCAAAAACAATTTGTTTTAAACGGCCCCATAACAAAATATCGGCCAGGGTTAAGTCGGGACTTCTTGGGGGCCACAAAACTGGGCCATTCCTGCCAATCCACCTTGGACCAAATCTGCGGTCAAGCCACTCTCTAACCTCACGAGCGAAATGGGCTGGACAACCATCTTGCTGAAAATAGATTTTCGAGTTCATCATTGAAAAATGTATTCAGCATTTCTAAATATGATAATCTATTGCACGTGTTATCAAAAAAATATGGCTCTATAATGCCATGGATGGATATCGCACACCAAACGTTCACTTTTGTGAAATATTGTCTTCTCGTCATAATTCTGAATTCGGTATTTTCTAAAGACCAGTACCTAACGTGCTGGGTTGCAACGGTTCCATTTGTTGAAAATGTACTTCCATTAGAAAACATGATACATTTATAAAAATCAACATTTTGTCTCCAATCCACAGGCAAAAATCAAGTCGTTTCGCGTCGTCTCCCTCTTCCAATCTTTGATTAAAGTGCGGTTTATACGGATACAATTTATTTGCTTTATGGATCTTCTGAATTTGACTTTTTTTCACAACTTCCAACTAAGTAACACGATTTCTAAGGGACGTCATAAGATTTTCTTCAAGAGAATGAATGAATGATGAAGAACTAAAACTGTAGCAGCATCATCATGGTCGTATTTCTTCTTTTTTTTTTTGAGGTCCAAGATCGAACCAGTTCTCTTGAACTTTTTTATTAACTTGCAGATTGCCATTAGTTATTGGGATTCCTACAAATTTCTCGGTAAATTGTTCCATTACGTAGCGGTATGAAACTTGACCATCCCCATGTCATTGTATTATAAAAACTCTTTGTTCAGTAGATAGCATTTCTACTTAAATAATAACTTCATTAAATAAAGACATTGACAACAAGTACTTATCACCTTAAGTGTCATTATTATTTTAACTAGATTCACCAGTCAGAGGTATGTCAGACAATACTTTTTGGGAAATAATTTTTACATAGGTAAACCTTTTAATGAATTGTTCTACTTCGGTTTGTAGTTTTTACCCACCCTGTATAAAAAAATTGAAGTTTCTTATGATGAATCGTATTTTCTAGACAAGCAAAAATGTTTATTAAGAGTGACTTTTTCTTGTATCTTTCAATTTTTAGTCCATTTGTCCTCTTCTAAACCCCATCCGTGGACATACTGTATACAGGGTGATTCACGACGAGCTTGCATTAGAACTTTATGGAGAACTACTGAATATATGTTCCTGAAACTTTGGGGATTTAGGTTTATCGATATGCCCTCTTTAACTAAAATATTCACATATTTTTGTAATTTCCGGTTATACCGGAAGTACCTTCAAACTTTCATTTTTTAAATACAACATGTCGTTTTACTGAACCGTTTATGTCAGCTGGGATTTAACAGGACAACCATGCAAAGCTCCTGCGGCAATGTCGTGGTCTTATCGACATCGTGCAGATTTCCTGCTGGCGTGTAGCGGAGAGTGGAATTTTGAAGGGTAGAATTAAGTAATATTAAGTTTTAATTCAAACGTATAGCCCACCGATTTCGACAATTTCTTGCTTACTATAAGAAGAAATTACAAACAAAACGAATAAAGAGTTTTCCTAAATGTTAAAATTCGAAAAATAAACGGTTTATACCGAAACTATTAATTTATTTACAAGATAGATGGCAGCATAATTTACTACTGTTCGTTAACTAAATATACGGGGGGTCAAGAGCGAAGAAGTCAAAGTATATTTTTTTTCAAATTGCAGGAACAAAGACTGCATATTTCAATCTATAAATGTGCAAGCTCAATCTTGTCGCCATTCCTGCTACAAAACGTATTTAGACTTCATACTCTTTTTAAAGATTCATTTGGTTTACTTGAATCTATCTTTTGTAGCCCCCTTCAAATATCTAAAATCATATATTAGGATTTTCTACTTTTACTCATTTCCATATTAAAAATTCACAACCTTGTACGCATACACGCTATCTATACACAAGCAATACTTAAAATTATAATGGTCGTTCTACTTCTTCTTCTTCTTTATGTCTTTGGCTTTATTATCTTGTCTGGCTTTAGCCGAATTTTCTAAACATTTTTTAACGTAATCCTTTTCCAATTGCACTGCGTGGGACATCATTTCAGCGGAGTCGTTCCTAATTTCTAAAAAACAAATTAAATAATTACGTTCTTCTGTCTGGTTTAGAGATATTTTGTTTGGTCACCCTGGAGTCAGAAAAAAAGGTCTTGATGTAAAGGCTACTTCTTAAAACCCAGATAATATATCATATATTTGACATTATATAGGGTGTTATTGAAATGACGTATTATATTTAAACCCGGAGATAAAGACAAGTTAAAGAAAAATAGCCATAAATGGCGCTTTCAATTCATTCAGCGCTAAAAGTGACCTGACGTCAAACCAGAAAAACACCTGTGTGGCACTGCGATACATGTAAGCAATCAAGGAATTCCGGCCGGTGTTGTCATATGTACACCTTAAACCCTTTAGACAAAATAAAATAATTTAAACACTTTTCCATTCTGTAATACCTTTTTGTACAATTAATTGAAGAACATTTACGACGGACTATGTTTTAAACAACCCGAAAAAACATATGGAATAGTAATAGCCACGTACGTCACTAGGTCAAATGCCAATGACCTCTTGACGCCTTACATCTGAGCGAAGTAGTTTCATATTGTGCCGCACGCTTGCGTCTGTTAGTTGCAGACCAACCAGCGGCCGGATACGTTATGTCTCGTCGATCACCAACACACTCTCAGCAATCCGCTCTGTTTTTTCGGTTTACGCGTGTATGTTGCCTGTCCATAAATAATCTTTCAATATTGTTTTTATTGACGCGTTTCTTCTTGACATCAAATTTCGTCGCGTGTAATAAAATCAAATTATCTGTAGTATAATCTGTATTATTGTATTTTCAAAAGCTAACTATCGGGTCTGTTTCACTATTACTGTATGTACATAAAGTGTTTCCAGGAGTGTTCAAATGAAAAAGAAAAGAACTGATTGTGTTTGTGCCTGGATTTCCTCGTTGTTTAGGTAAGGATAAATACAAGTAGCTAGAAAATAATTTATTTTTATAATTTTATATGGAATTTCAGTTTTACATTAAGTTTGGCAACATTGCCATTGGCTCTGGGTGAAATGTTGTACAGTAGCGCGGACTGACCTGTGAGTAAGAGTGTTTATTACGCCACTTTTAAAACGACCGATTTAAAAAAAATAAAATATATAGCGCTTCTCTAGAACACCCCAGGAGTCACCCATTTAAATATAATACGTCATTTCCATAACACCCTGTATAGTATTTTAATTAATAAATTTTTAAAAACCCTATAATTTTAATTTTAACATAAAATTCGAAAGCGCTATAAAATTGAAATGGAGAAGTTTTATGTATATATTTTTTATACCTGTAAACCATTGCAAGAGTATATCAAAGTTATTTATTTGCCGATGTAACAGTTCTTCATTATCCTCGCATCTAGCTTGCTCATCATCCTTGTATTCTCTCAGTGTCCTTTCGATGGAAGTTTCGTCAATCAAAAAGTCTTCAGAGCGCTTTATTTTACTTAAAATAATAGTAATTCAATATAATGATGCGGTCTATTTGTTCGTGATTGTTATGATGATTAATAAATGCCTACCAAAAATAGTCGTCTACTTCTACAGAAGGCTTAATCATGAACTCTTCGAGAGGGGGTTCCTTCACAATTTTTACGGCAAAGTCTTGCGGATTGTTGCTTCGTACCAGCTCCTGGTTCAAACAGTCTTCATTAGACACCAAATTTTCTTGTAAATAAGCCTCCCTACGACAAAATATTTTAACAGAAGGCGGTTCCGGCAATCCTTAATGAGTATACCTCAATTCAACGCCTTTCCTATATCTGTCCACATTCTCGAACCACCTCTTCTTTAATTTCTGGAACCTCTTACTTTTCGAGCAGTCCTGTTCAACTTCCAAAGATACTTCTTGACCGTGCACCAAATTTAGGACCGAGTGTGGGCCATTAATTCTTTGATTATTTAACATTTTTCTGGCGACGGACTTCCTTAAAGTATCAACAAATCGTTTGAGTAACTACTTACATACTATAACTACAAGAAATGCGCTACTTCCATCAATGTCACCTTCACACCAGTGTCAATAAGCGACCTGAAATATTTATACCACCTTGTTTGGAGTTGTAATATTCAAACCCTTAGTTCTTCTATTGTTAACAGTACAAGATGCTTACTTATCTCCAAGCAAATCAAGGTAACTCCTTTCTCTTAATTGCTGCGTCTGCTGCCACTCTTCTGCCGCCAAGGGCCAACTGTCGTTCAGCTGAAAAATTGGAAAAATAATTAATATTATAATAAATTTACTATACTAAATTCATTTTACCAATTCAGGAGACTAAAGGAACATCAGCGCGTGATAGCCACGTGCTCGATGCATAAACTTATTGCTGTTATGCCAGCGCGCTTCATTTCTAACAGGGTTGTGTTCAGTTCGAGATTGTAGGTACTGTTATATTGTCCTTAATGCGACCCGACGTGTTGTTTATGTGCTCGTCGCGTATATCTGTTGTGGACTTCTGAATTGGGAAAATGAATAGACTACAGCCGTTTCTTTGTAAGTACTTCCAGCCATAGGTGACCCATTATTCCAAATTGTCATCAACTATGATTATGAGTATATTTGGGTCTCTCTCGGAAGTTATTACTCTCTTATCAATGACTTAGGTATGGTGGAGTATAGGGTTTTATAGTTGTTGCAGAATTATACCGTTGATTTTTACTGTCATAAATAAACTAGCTGATTAAACCCTATTGTATACGCCTCAACCTCTTCAAAGCTCAATAAATGGGTCAGGGCCGACTTGAAAATGTATACCACATCACATGATTTATTTTTATAATTTAAAATAAATAGATAGGTATTTTTAGTTTTAGGTACCTATAATAAATGTAAAATAATGATAACAATTAATGATAATTGAAAATAATATAATTTAAAGGTATAACTATTAGGATAACAAGTACAATAAAAACTAATCAAATTCTAAGAAACTATTGATAATTTATTCAAAATTTAACTCTGTATCACTATTACTTTCTTCATCTAAGCCTAAACTTATAATTAAGGGTTGAACATTTGTAATCATACAATTGTAAGAATTTTCCACCTTAAGTACATGCTGTACATAGTTTTTCCAGCTGTCTGCAGAAATTTTTCTTACTTCGTTTTTAATTAATTCTACTACAGATGCATTTAATGTAGGAGAAATATTATTTCTCCTAATATTGGATTTTAATTCTTGCCATATTAGCTCAATAGGATTGAATATACAATAGTACGGAGGAAGGCGCAACACTGTATGTCCATTTTCTGCAGCAAGTTTCTCACACTCGTATTCCTTGTTTATTTTAAAAGTTTTTAATACTTCTAGCAGTTCTCGTTTTTTGTAAGTTTCTTCAAAATATAAATCATTTCCAATCATAAAATTTTGAATTTCTGCTTTTGTATTATTAGAATTGGGAATGATTTTCGCTTGCCGACTATGATAACTAGCATTGTCCATTACAATGACGCTATTTTCAGGTATATTTTTAAGGAGTTTGCTTGTTTAAACCAATCTTCAAAAAGTTGTGCGTCGGTATCTTGATGGTAATCTAAAGAAGAATCTGCTATTTTTTTTAGCTGAAAGCAACAGACAATTTGGAACAAACCCGTTCTCTGAACCAGCATGTAATATTGTGATTCTTGCCTTTATTTGATGGTGCCTTGGTTTGACATTTTTTGGAAGAATCATCCCATCCTTTTCTTGGAGTGTCATGGGTATCGAACCATGTTTCGTCAAACTAAATAATTGGACGATTTTCTTCTGGAAATTGTTTAGCAGCTGTTTAATATTTAAGTCTCCATTCCCGACACTTGAAGATGCCCCCCTATCAGCACAATTCCAAGGACGCCACATTCTACCACTAATAAGCCTAACTAAAAATTACTCGCCGGAAAACGACTAAAGATTAAAATTACTTTGTATTTATATATGCATCAGGCATAGGTATAAATTGAATTTGTATACCTGGTCCGGATCTGCTCGAAAATTTGGTATTTCCTTATTTATTTTATGGTCGAATAGATAATGAGGTTTTATTGCAGTCAAGAGATCAACGATATAATTCTGCAAAAACTATATCTCCACAGGTGTCCACCCTATTATACATTACCACTGTTGCTTCCAAGATATATTCAGTCTGATCAGTTTCCATAAATTGATTAAATGAAGATTGTCTAGAGGAAATGGTGCTTCGGCTTCCATCAGGTAATCTAAAACAGTTACGTTTCAAATGTCAGACTTTGATACGCGATCGATAGCAGACTTTTCCTTACCCTTTATTAAGCTTATCAAATGATCTTGATTTGAGGGTGTTCCTTTTGCCCATTCTTTCACCACCAAGGGAATCGCTCTCAGAAATTTCACTTTGACGTGTTTTGGCTTGCTTCGACCGAACAGATTTTCCAACAGAGTCTGAAAGAATATTACCAATTAAAGTCTGCTTCAAACCAATCCATCTAGCTCACAGCCTAAACTCTTATTGGCGTTTAAATTGTTACTTAAAAATTTTTTCTAAACAGTGAGGAAAGAGAAATTTTTTACGAACCTTGTGAACGTTCACTAACTGTACCAGCCTCTACAGCCTTATTGGCGCTTACTTTTTTTTTTAAAGTACTTCTGCGTTTGCTCTCTGTGTCCTGCCCTTCAGTTTCTATGAAACCTTTTTTTTGGGTTCCGCTACGCGACGTTACGCTTTCCACTAAAACAACAGGGTTTTTATCCAATTTAAAATAAGAGGTCATCTTCGACAGCAAGCAACTCACCAGATTTCTTGTTTAATTTACTGTAAGTTATTTCGCTGAATGTGCTTTGTATAGTTGAGCGTTTTTTTCTAAGTAACATCAACTCTTCGGCGGATTTCTCCCTAAATCGAAGATTTATCACTGGCATCAGAGCGCTTCCGATGCCGGTACTTGTATAGACAATTTGTCCCGTCTCATCAATCAGTTTAATGCAAAATTTCACTTGGTCATATGACGTACGTAGATGAGCCGATAATAATGCATCGGATGAAACTTTGACTTTGTATCTGCAAGTAATGGTTATAGATTGTTTCATGAAAAATGGATATAACTTAATGACTGCAGTAAAAGTACCTGGGGCGATCCCATTATTTATGACCGTTTGTTATTATTATGTGGAAAGGACCGGATTGTAATAATTCTAATTAAATATAGGCACATCAGGTAGGTTAGGTTGCTTAATTTATATTTAAATATCTTTTTGTGGTCAAATTTGTTAGTTTTTATTTCTTGCTGGAAGAGTTTAGTTGTATTACCGATATTATTTTACCAAACGTATAAAAAAACAGTACGTGGCGTCCATGGAAAAACATTGATGGTGCTTCTTCTAGTGTTGCAGTGAAGAAAATGCATTTATCTCTCGATGCTAGGGAAATTGTAAAAAGAGTATATACTTCTTTACTCAACAGAGGACTTTATGCTAGTGCTGCTGCGACTGAAACGTCTGATTTGACTAAGATACCTCTGACTCCAGTGAAAAGAATCGCGTCAAATCCGATTAAATCTAGAAAGAAGCGTAAAGATTCCGGTTTCACCAAATGTTTCGACGAAAGCGACAAAGACTTGATAAGTTGTAGCCGCACTAGACTTTGGAGCGTTTTGTCGGAAATGGGATTCAGATACCGCAAAATTAACAAAAGGCAAGTTACTCATGGAATCCCACCGTTTACAAAAATGGCGTCATGAGTATATAACTTCTGTAAGGAAATCCCGTTCTGAAAACCGTCCTATAATTTACCTCGACGAGACTTGGTTTGACACGCATGAAACACCATCCAATGGATGGACTGATTCTTCCGATAAGTGTAAAACAAAAGCTCCGTCAAATAAAGGAAAAAGAATAAGCATTTTACATGCTGGGTCAGAAAACGGTTGGGTTCCAAATGCCTTGTGGCTTTCTGCAAAAAACATTAAAGACTCTTGTGTGGACTACCATGAAGATACAACGGCCGAACTTTTTGAGGAATGACTCAAGAATTGTCTTTCACCAAACATTCCTCAGAATAGCGTGATAGTAATGGACAATGCGAGCTATCACAGTCGCCAATTACATAAAGCTCCAAGCTCAAATAATACAAACGTGGAGAATCAGAACTACATGGCGGCGAATGATATATATTTTGAAGAAAGTTATAAAAAAAAGTGATCTTTTAGAAGTTTTAAAGACATTTTGTATAAAAAAGTATATGTTTGTGACACAGTGGCAGAAGAAATTGGACATACAATGCTACGGCTCCCACCCTATTATTGCATTTTTAACCCCATAGAGCATATGTGGCACCAATTAAAATCACTGGTTAGGTCTGAAAATATTTCTCCGACTTTAAGTTCTAGTGTTGTAGAATTAATACGAAAATGCTTTAATGATATTCCCCCAGGTAGTTGGAAAAATTCAGTCCGTCACGTAATAACTGTAGAAAATTCGTATATTAGTCTGGATCGTATAATTAATCCAATTATAATTAATTTTGATGAGGATAGCGATAGCGAAACAGAACTATTTATAGAATGACATTATAAATGTAAATAAATATGACTAGTAATATTTAAAAAAAATGTTATTTCATTTGATTACATTAATATAATCATATCATTACTTGTTTTCCTTAGTCCGTCCCTTCATACTTCACTTGTTTATGGCCAAGCTCTTGTCGACACAATGGGACCGACCCAGGAAATCATTAAGTTATATCCATTTTTCGTGAAACAAACTGTACCGTTAATGTAATTGACTGCTACAGGTTGTTTCTTGGAAAACTTACCTACAAATAACGTTGTCGAAATTCGGTATATAATAATCTCTAAAACCTATTGTGACGGTGGGATTGACCGGAACGATAACCAAGTCAGCACGAGACCTTTTCTTCTTGGTTAACACCAGTTTCCAGTTAACCTTGATGCTTTCCTCAGCCCATCCGTATCCCAGAATTGTATATCCGTAGACGTTGCTGTCGTAAGTCACTACCGCGACGTTGTTCGTGTATCGTTTCAGTTCCTTCTCAGTATCGTTATTAAAGACTCTTAAAGAATAGTTCTTCAAATTGCAAAATAAACTTATTTTTATCGGCAGCGGCTCCAGAGAATTCACATGGAACTCGTATCGACATATCAGAACCCAACCGGGCTCGAGAACTAACGTACTATCGGTGAAAACGTGGACGTTCACTACTGATCTCATATCTCTATAGATTTCGAATTTTTCTTTCAGATGTTCCATGTCTCCCCTTTCGAATACAGTCCGGAAGAGTTTTGGGCAGTTGGTGGTTCGTTTCTCAGACGAGAGGACGTCGAGGTAGACCCTTTTTAGGGTGTCAAAAATTCCTTAAATTTTTAAATATATTATATAATATTAGAAGTATCTCGAGAACGAAATGAGATTATATTTTGAAAATTTTTCTGTGGCTATAAGAGATGGTTTTCTACGTTTATAAAATATTTTGGATGGTGCGGTGTTGCCGCATCATACCGAAAGTGGTAGAAACTTCGGAATATTAAATGAATTACCCTATATATTATATTTTTTTTGGAATCTAGGTAAAAATCTAGAACAGTTTTCTGTATAATATTATATATCTATCTTTAAGAGTTTTTGAATTATAAATAATCTTGCGATTTTCTAACGCCGTATCGGGACCTGAAAAGAAAATCATATCTTTTTAGCGGTTACAGCTAGGAAGCTGAAATTTTGACAATAGTTTCACAAGACCATCGAAATATTATAATTTCGAACAATATTTTATTAGTTTTATACAGGACGTCTCCATAACAATATTTCTGAGGGAGATGAATTATTGCAAAAAATCTTCTTTTTTTTTTAAATGGAACACCCTGGATTTGATATGTTTTTTGGTAGTTGGCTGTGAAATTCATAGGATTCATAGGAACAAAATAATGAAAAATCCATTGGACGTATGTCTGAGTTATGGTAATAAAAATGGCTAATTCACATTATTCGAGCTTAGATATTTTAAGTTTATTTTATATTCATGGGGAGTGTGGTAGAGTATTATCTGGAGCTTGCAGAAAAGTTACTGAACTTCATCCTGATGCAGCTCCTATGACTCCCAAAAAGTGGATTGGCCGAGGAGGTCGATGGAAATGGCCCCAAGGTCTCCGGATCTTACCCCCCTAGATTTTTATCTATGGGGTAGGATTAAAGAAATAGTATAAAAGACACCCGTCACAACAAGGGAAGGTTTAGAAAATCGAGTAAGAACAACTCTGGGGTCTCTAGAAGGAAAAGAAATGAAAAAGGTGACAAAGGAATTTAGTTATTAGTTATTTTATTGGTGTTGTTGCGTAATTTTAATTGTGTTTATTTATTTATTAATAAATTGCTTATTTGTTAACTATTTTTTTTACAACAACACAGACATAAAGTCAAATGGATTTTTCATTATTTTGTTCATATGAATCCTATGAATTCCACAGCCAACTACCAAAAAATATATTTTTCTAAGATAATTTTTAAATTTCGCTGTAAGTCCGAAAATATTGAAGATAGGTATATGACCACTTAATACCATTAGATAGAAAATTCGATCCTCCATTACCAATATATATCAAATACAGGGTGTCCCATTTAAAAAAAGAAGATTTTTGCAATAATTCATCTCCCTCAGAAATATTGTTATGGAGACGTCCTGTATAAAACTAATTAAATACTGTTCGAAATTATAATATTTCGATGCTCTCGTGAAACTATTGTCAAAATTTCAGCTTTCTAGCTGTAACCGCTAACAAGATATGATTTTCTTTTCAGGTCCCGATACATATAGGGTAATTCATTTAAAATTCCGAAGTTGCTACCACTTTCGGTATGATTCGGCAACACCGCACCATCCAAAATATTTCATAAACGTAGAAAACCATCTCTTATAGCCACAGCCATATTTTAAAAATAAAATCTCATTTAGTTATCGAGATACTTCTAATAGGCCACTTTATTTGGTGTACCCTGTATACATCCATTTATACAAAATCTGCATAGAATCTTGCGTAGAATCCAAAACTGTAACAATATATAGGGTATTCCAGTTAAAATAAGCGAGTTGGCACCGACTTCCGGTATAACCGGCAACGCTATCATATTGAAAATATCTTAGCTGATTTGCATCCATTAACATTAGCGTACTATTCAAAACATTCCTGTATGTATAGTTTGCCATATATATAGATCGAATTGGTTCCCGGTGGGACACCCTGTATGTCATTGTTAGGGAGTACAAATAGGTATAATTTTATTTACCACTGAATTGTCGATGATCTTCGTTGAGCTTCTTCATCAACAATCTTACATAGATACCCTTGAAGAACGCTTGAACTGTAACAGCTGCTCTCTGCATTATTTTTATATAGTTAATTTGAACGTCGCTGAAAAATTCATCGGGACGCAAATGGGGATCTTCTGCGTAAGGATTAATATAGTCAAAAGTTTTAAGCTAGAAAGTAAAATTGTTATAGTTATTTATGTACCAAGTGCGTTAAGTAGATTATAATACTCGGAACGCGAAAGCAACTAGCACTAGCGCCTTTGCCTTCGCAGACAGCATGAAGTATCAAGCTTCAACAAAGACCTCGAAGAAGTTTTGGCTTGGGGTGACAGTAACCAAGTCGAATTTAACGCTAAAATAACCCAGGCAGCAGTTTTCTCTAAAAAGGTTAACATTACAGAACCGGATATAGTCATGGACGGACACGCAATCCCACTGGCTTGGTTTTTTCGAAAACGGTTAGGATTAGCGACATGAATGAAGAGTACTTAATTTTTAGCCAATAGTTAAGGTATGTAAAAAACATTGTCCAAAGTTCTCATCATACAGGGCGTAAAAAAATGGGCCCATGAGTGTTACAGCTAGTCCGTCCCTGCAGCTGTGAGTAATTCACAGCAGTTTCTTGGGTAGTAATTTGACGGGTCTTACCTGGTATACATCATATTAAAAAATAATTGAAATATACCAGGTGGTTCAATAATTATGTGTAAAAAAACTTGATTCCATTGGTGCTCTTTGGGAGCCCATATCTCCGAAGAGGAGGCCGATACGAAAGAAGTTTATATGAACCTATAGTATTCTTTTCACGTGTTTTCTTCATATCCGAGAGATTTCCCACATGTTCCCGGACACCCTGTATATTAAAAAATATCGAACAAGAAATTCTTACTTGTACAAATAACAATCGAACGCATTCAATGGCATTGGGGCACGTACTATTGCTGACAACAAGTTTACAAAATTCTTCAAATAAGGCATTGTGGACGGTTACAAGCTCTTTCTTGGTTAAGTTACCAAAAGGCATGTAGCACTGATAAAAATTTCTCAAACTGATAGTATATTCGGGCATTCCGAGGGATTGGACCAGTTTAGCTGAAACAGGATCTGTTTGTACGAAAGACAACAGTGCAGTATGTGCTTCATTTAATGCAGATCTAGCCTAAGTCCATTTTTGTCAAATTTGAAATTTTTACAGGAATAATACTCATCATTATCATCATCACAGCTGTCCACTCCTGGATATAGGTCTATCTCATCTGTTCCCATGTCTCCCTGTCTTGTGCTACATTTAGCCAATTTTTGCCTGCCACGTTCCTGATGTCGTCTACCCATCGCTTCTCCGGGCGTCCTATACTACGCTTAGTCTGTCAATATCCTTTTATAATAAGCTTTAAAGGTTATCAAGATATTTACATAAGTTAATTCTGCATTAAATCCTCATAGTCCTGATGTAAAAATCTAAAACTTGGCAAAAATGGATAGTTCTGTCTACATTAAAGAACGGAAAGGAATATTTTTATCCGTCGAACTCACCGAAACAAGCGGACAAATCATAACACAAGTTTGTCAAAAGCTGCGACTCGGCAGTACAGGCCAAAATATATTCGTCGAGATTCCCGATGGTCATAGGTGTATCAGAAAAAACTTGCAACACATAGGAACCATGCGTTGACACCCATAACCTGCAACATAATAACCGATTTATACAGGGTGGATGTTTGTTGATTTCATCTTTAAGTAGTCGCAGCATAAAGTATTATCACGCTTCAACAAAGATCTGGAAGGAATTTTATCTTAGGGGTGACGGCAACCGGATATAGTGATAGCAGGACACGCAATTCCACTGGCTTCGTCTATCAATTTACTGGAAGGAAATATGTCTGGACATAACCGAGTTGTGGCAATCGCCAGGACAAATTCGCAGAAGCTTTGTGTACTTTTCTGGACCACAAGGCTGTCTCAACAACTTTTAACACTCTACAAGACCCAGATTCGTCCATCACTGAAATACTGCTCTCATGTATGGAGACCTGGACCCGAGCATACGCTTCGACTACTGGATTCCATCGAAATAAGTGCAATTGATCTGATCGGAGACCTAGAGCAAAGACAGGTTAACGATTTGACTCTCTTTCACAGATATTTCCATTACAGACATTGCCCGCATAATTTCACCTAGTCCATGAATAGCAGAAATACACTGTGGTTTAGCTGAGTGCTCCTCGAAGTTCGTTGTTTAGGAATTTCTTAATCTGGAGGACGTTATCATTGTGGAACGGCCTTCCTGAGGTCGTGCCTTCCATAGAATATAACCTCCATCGATTCAAAAACAACGTGAATCGCTTTCAGAGTACCTTAAAGGAGTTTTCTTCTGGTGTTGGTGTTTTCGTCTTTAACGTGCTGTGTCACAATATATGTAATAACTGTAGACAAAGAGGAGTGCTCGTTAATGAAGCCGTTTCTAAGGGATATTAATTATTTGTACTTTACCTAAACGACTGCCTTCCAGGGCTTAAATTCAGGATAACACTCTTATTGCCATAAGTGTGGATAATTCCTTTGGGTTCACCGAAAGCATTCGTATCCCAGAAATATTCTTCCAATACAAAGTGGCCGAGTTTAGTGTTGAAACTACACAGAACTGTAGACTTGTTAGTCATTTGCGACAATGACTTATCCTTAAGGTCCAGTTCGTTTTCCGTCTTCTTGCATACAATTTCGACGCAAGGGTCGCGTTCCTCGGTATACATTGGTGCTAGTGACTCTGTCTCCGCTGAAAAATATACAGTTGGTGACACTGCATATCGGATAAGTATACGATTGGAATGAAGAAGCTGTCTTCATTTAAATAACAGAACCAATTTTAGCCAAAAAAACGGCTAAAAATGCTTGGATTCTATTTAAGAAACATTTTTTACTTACCTTCGTCCACATGTTTTTCCAACTGTAGAATATTTCCGAGCTGGGTGAAATTTAGTACCAAAAATTTGTGGTCGATGGAATCAATAAACAAATAAACCGGCTCGTTTCGTAACTTTAAGTCTAGAGGAGATACGATATGTTTAAAGTCTGTATTTTTAGTCTGAAAGTTCATGTCAGAAATCTTCGCTTTCGATTTGAAGCCGCGAGGTTGAAAATAAATTTGGACGTGGTTGATGTAGTCCTTTATGTCGTCGAATTCAATCCAGGCGGTCGGGTCCGGTTCTAAACGACTTTTATGAACTTTGTCCTTTGTTCTTTTCGAGCTTTTGTCAGATTTCTTCTCTAAAAAACAATAGGTTCAAATGTTCTCCAAGGCGATGTAACAATAGTTATTTACATTACAAGCTGCGAACGTTTACTTTTTGGTGCGAGGTGTGTTTAAATAGGCGAGGCGAAGCGTAGCGAAGCCGAGGCTATTTAAAAAACTCCGAGCACCTGAAAGGGCTTTTGCAGCGTGTCATGTATTAAACTTTTTCTACTACTGTTCTTTGATCAATTATATTATTAAGTAATGAACTTTGATTTTATTCAAATTATAATAAAATACACCTGTAAAATAATCCATGATAACTAGTTATTTGAGTACTGTCAATGTCTGTCAGTTCGAATTTTTTAATTTCGATTGTCGAAAATGTTGTTTCAAGACCAAAACGAAGCTATACAGAAGGCGGCCGAGTTGGCATGTGCCTCACTCTTACCCGTAAAGTCGAAAGATAGGTACTGTCAAACGTACAACCTGTTTCTAGAATGGTTCGTGGAGAAAAACCTTTCACAAATTGACGAAAATGTAATGCTAGCGTACTTCCAAGAGAAATCTGAAGCCCTATCACCTCCGTCCTTATGGTCACAATATTCCATGCTTAAATTGACTATTTCTGTAAACAAAAATATAGATATTTCGCAGTTTAAGAAACTTATTGCATTTATTAAACGAAAAAATGATTGTTACGAAGCTAAAAAATCTAAAATTTTCACAAAAGAAGAAATAATAAAGTTTTTACTTGACACTCCTAATCATAGCTATTTATCTATGAAAGTGATAGCAGTAATGGGGATAGCTGGAACATGCCGTACAGATGAGAGCTATAAAATGAAATTGAACGACATCGAAATCAAGGATGATGTAGCTATTGTTAAAATCCTCCAGAGCAAAAACAAGGTTCAAAGAAGTTTTGTGATAGCCGATGATGGAGGTCCAGTTTCTTTTATGAGGTTACTTCAAGATTATATTAAACTTAGGCCAAATAATGCACAAGACGAACGCTTGTTATATCGCTATGAACGAGGTAGGTGTGTGAATCAGGTGATTGAAAATTACACTATTTCAAATGTTCCCAAAGAAATTGCCAAATTTTTGAAACTTCAAGATATAAATAAATACACTGGTCACTCGGTTAGAAGAACATCAACTACCTTTCTTGCAAATGCTCCAGGTATCGATATTTTGGATTTAAAAAGACATGGCGGTTGGAGATCTTCGTCCGTTGCGGAGGGATATATTGGTGATTCGTATACAAATAAAATCGAAATTTCCAAAAAGATCTTAAATCGATCTCCTACTTTTATTCCATCTAACGACGCGAGAGTGACAAATAGTTGTATGGTCCAAGTCCAGGATAATAACGAGTCTCTAATAAGAAGCGGCGAAGGTATTGAATTGAATAATATTCCATCAATTAATATTTCTAACTGTTCAAATTTCACTATTAACCTTAATGACAATAAATAAAAATTAGTGTTATTTAAGTTTTATATTATTATTATTATACCACTTGTTTTTTCAATAAATATAAACTTTTTATTATTAAGTAAGATTTTTTTTTAATTCGCTTGAATAAATACAATAAAAAATTTTATTCTTGTTTTTTTGTCCTGGCACCGAAAGTATTACTTTCGTAGCTAGCAACCTACTTTCGTAGCTAGCAACGGATAATATTCAGGTAACTGTAACATTTACTTTCGTTTTCTTTCGTGTTGCTACGGCCCGAAAGTTGATTTATTTATACAGTAGTAGAAAAAGGATTTTTTTTTGATAATTTATTACCTGATAGGTCTACATCTAGAGTAGCTTGTGTTCTGTTTTCAAAGGTTTCCATGTCATTGCAACTTCTACCTATTCTTTTAAAGGGATCGACAATTTTAAGAGTTTTGATATTCAGTTTTGGTATATCCGGTGGAATAATTCCGCGCTCAACTGCCCATTTTTCGTATCTATATTTTTGCCATAATTCCAAATCTGAAATCGACATATTTAGTCGGCTAATGAAGGAAATGATCTTTTAAATATAATTTTATGGTCGACTATTTGGCCAATGAATTTTATGATAATTCTTTAAGACATTTGAGGGTGAGGAGAGGGTTTACTAGCTTTTGAACACCCTCTGAATAAATACCTGGCCTTGGCGGTGGTTTAACCAATGGAATGTCCCTAATTTGACTTATGAAGATGCCAACATTGGTATTTCGATGAAATGCGTCGGGTTTCACAGTGTACACGCTAAAAGGAAATTTAAAGAAGAATTTTTACTATTATTTGATATTATTCTATCGGATTTGGTAATTAGAATTATTATTTCGCAGACAGCATGAAGTATCACGCCTCAACAAAGACCTGGAAGAAATTTTGGCTGGGGGTGACAGTAGCCAAGTCGAAGTTAACGCTAAAAAACCCAGGCCGCAGTTTTCTCTAAAAAGGTTAACATTACAGAACCGGATTTAGTTATGGACGGACACGCAATCCCACTGGCTTCGTCTATTAATTTGCTGGGCGTCAATCTGGGAGGAAATATGACTTGGCATAACCACGTTGTGGCAATCGCCAAGATAGCTTCTCAGAAACTTGGTGTACTCGTCCGAACCAAAAAGTTGTACACGCCTCCATAACTTTTGACACTATACAAAGCCCAGATTCGACCATCACTAGAGTACTGCTGCCATGTCTGGAGCTCTGCACCCAAACATACTCTTCGGCTACTGGATTCCATCGAAAGGATGGCCATTAGTCTGATTGGAGATCACGAGCTGACGAAGAACCTCGACCAGTCTAGAATATCGAAGCCAGGTTGGGGATTTGACTCTCTTTTACAGATATTTTCATGGAAAGTGCCCGGCTGACCTTGCCCTCTTAATTCCGCCCAGAGCCGGCGAATAGCAGAAATACGCGACGAACCACTGTAGCCGCCCATTTATATGTGGTTAAGCTTAGTCCTTCTTGAACTTCATTATTCAAGAATTATTTCATCTGGAGGACGTCATCCTTATGGAACGACCTTCCCGAGGTCGTTTTTCCCAACGAATATAACCTCCAACGATTCAAAACCAACGTGGATCGCTTTTTGCGCACACGCACCACTCCTAGAGTGCCCTAAAGGATTTCTCCTCTATTTGATCATAACAAAAAAAAAATAGGAAAATATTTTAAATAACTGATTACTCAAAATTGTCACAAGTAACCATAATGTAACGATTTCCCTCTTGCATATTTTCAATGCCGCTCGGAATGGCGACCTTCGTGGGCTTTTTCGTCACTTCCTTTTTTTCTGCCCCTTTCGCTTTACTCATCGTGCTTCCCGTCTTTTTCGTGCCTTCCCTCTCTTCGTTCCATTCAAAACGTTCCACGTAGCCCATAAAAATATCCCACAGATCGGATGAGGATATATCTAAAATTTATGGGAGGTAAAAATGGTAAAATAAAATTTACATCCGTACAATCCGTTATATTTCGAATATCAAATGTATTTTTTATTTAAATTTGTTCAGTATAAGAAATAAGGAATTGAATATTTTTTTCCTACGCGCCCATAATAGAGTTGTGGAGAGAGGTAAAAGCAAAACCAGGAAATAAACTTAAATAATGTAATTTTTCGGTGGATGTACCTTTTGTTTTAATTCTCTGGGGAATCCAGCCAGTGAAACAATTTATTATATCAAAATCATTTAGCTCGTTTCGAGTACTCCAACTAAGCGACGCAATCTTCAACAGAGCTTTACAAAGGATCATTGGCCACAATTCTACCACTTCTTTCTTAACTCCTACGCGGAAAGAAAAACTTTAAATTTACTATAAACATAGTAACACAACCAAAGTGACTTGCCCGATTTCGCCTTATCTTTGGCATGCGTATTTGGTTTAACTTCAACCGAATCTTCTGGTAATTTTGATTGCGGATGGTGGAATGACGGCAACAAGATAGCGTTTGTCTTATCCAGAGGAAGTAAATCATCTACATAGATTTTTCTCCACGAACCCATCCAATAGAGCCGAACTATGTATTTGCCTAAAGAATGAGCGGTATTATGCGATAATAAAAATACTTTTTTTTTACATGTGCCCCGAAAGTGCCTCTTTTCATGCATGTTCTCTTCACCGAAAGTGGCGTTTTCCAAGAGAGCGGGCGGGAACGATTTTTTCCGCCCGCTTCGAGCCACCATGTGCTCATAAATAAATAAAACCAGAATTGTCGGTACGGGATTTGAACCCGTGACCCTCAGATCGCCAGGCGGACCCTCTACCCACCGAGCCATACTACAAGCGATAATAAATAGCGGATTATATATAAATTAAATTGGCAGTTAATTTTTCAAAGATGTTTTAGAAAAATGTCTGAAGAATTTCTTTATTTATAAAGCCTCAAAGACTCGGGCACTTGTAAAAAAGTAAATAAAACCAGAGATGCCGAGTGCGGGATTTGAACCCGCGACTCTCAGTTTACAAGGGCGTACGCTATACCACTAGGCCACCGAGCCTATTTGTCAAAAATAATAAATAGATATTTACATTCTCCATGCGCGAGTGTTTTCATGTCATGTAGACAGGAAAACTGTCTGAAGAATTTCTTTATTTATTTGGCATAGCTTCGGAGCACTTGTAAAAAAAATACGATACATATCTCGGGCCGTCGGAGGCTTTTCCGGACTCGCGCGTAATCTCGTCCGTAAAAGCCTCTTTTCGGCCCTTGATACGTAATGTACTATTTTGTTCTCCCTCTAACACGGTAGGGGAATTTGCATGCATCTCTGTTCATCTTCTGTGTGTTTCTCTTTTCTTTCCGTTTTCATTCTTCAATAGGTAACCGGTTTGATAGTCTTAAGTAGGAAAAATAAACAATCGACGATTTAGAACTACATGGCGGCGAAGAAAGTTATAAAAAAAGTGATCTTTTAGAAGTTTTAAAGACATTTTGTATAAAAAAAAGTATATGTTTGTGACACATTGGCAGAAGAAATTGGACATACAGTGCTACGGCTCCCACCCTATTATTGCATTTTTAACCCCATAGAGCATATGTGGCACCAGTTAAAATCGCTGGTTAGGCTGAAAATATTTCTCCGACGTTAAGTTCTAGTGTTGTAGAATTAATACGAAAATGCTGTAATGATATTCCCCCAGGTAGTTGGAAAAATTCAGTCCGTCACGTAATCACTGTAGAAAATTCCTATATTAGTCTGGATAGTATAAATAATCCAATTATAATTAATTTTGATGAGGATAGCGATAGCGAAACAGAACTATCTATAGAATGACATTATAAATGTAAACAAATATGACTAGTAATATTTAGAAAAAATGTTATTTCATTTGATTACATTAATATAATCATATCATTACTTGTTTTCCTTAGTCCGTCCCTTCATACTTCACTTATTTATTGCCAAGCTCTTGTTGGCACAATGGGACCGACCCAGGAAATCATTAAGTCGTATCCAAATTTCGTGAAACGTACTGTACAAGTATATTCTTACCATATTCGTTATACAACGGCGTGTGTTCAACATTTCCTTTTACAATCTTACAATTAGAGTAAATGTGGTGCCAAGGCCTCCATGGCCTATCCGATTGAGCGTTGTACCCCGTAGAACTTCCATATTCTTCGGGAAACGGTTTGGTACTGCCGATATAAAGCAGAGTCTCCACGCTCGAAATAAAACTTCTATAGAACTCGCTTTTTAGTAGATGATAATTCGGCGTTACCAGATCCGGATAGGTTGATCTGTTAACGAATATCGACAAAGATGCCTAAGAATCAGGAGATTAATTAGAATAGTTATTTGTCAGCTCGGTTATCTGAAATTCCCCATCAGGAACAACGATGTAATAAATCTAAGTATTTTTACGAGACAATAAAGTCAACTCATTTTCCGTCTAAATTTTTGTAGTTTGCGTCAAGAGAACGTCTAAAAAAATTGGCAGATTGTTGACTACGTAACATTGCAACAAGAAAATTAACTACACAATGTATAGAGAGGGAAAACGGCTTCCAGCGGGAGTAAGTTTGGAAAGTTTGTCCGTAAAAGGGTAGTAAAAGATAACTTTAACCTTACGCTTCGCTGTTTACTGAACTTACATTTTTTCTAAGTTAAATTTTCAATGTTATTTTGGTACATTGTGTTGAATGAAACTATAATAAGTCGATAGTATATAATAATGTAGAATTGACCAGGCTTAGCAGCAAAAATATCCATAGGGGGCGTACCAGTATGTTTATTTAATTTTTGTAATTTATTTTAAACGTACAAAAGAAAATGATCAAACACACTACAATGCGCAAACGGAAATAAGTTTAAATAATACATTGATTTGAAGTATGCGTTTTCGTCTCGCTGGAATTGTAAGGAAGAGCGGGCATTTAAATATTTGATTTGCATTTTACTGAAACTGCGTAGCGATAAAAGCCCGTATCCATTCTACATACCCCAAAGAATATTTTAGGCCTTCGTTGAGATTTAAAATGCGTTTGAAGCAGCTGGGTCATTTACATGAGTGGTCTATTAAACGTTACTAAAAAAGGTATTTGACGTATTGGTGGTCGATCTATTTAATGAAGATATTTTGACGTATCTATCACTTCCGATTATATCGGAAGTTAGGCGTAACATTGATATTTTAAATAGTATTATATTTTGGCATTTTTCGATTATATAACGTGTCCAAGATAAGGAGGGCCAGTACAGGAATCTCGGAAACCGTAAGAGATACGAAGTCGGTTAAAGGGAGGTAAAGTTGCGCATTTACGTGCCTAATGATATGCCGTTTAGAAAGTATTAAAATTCCGAGTAGTTCCGGAGATATCCGGGATCGAATTCTAAAGTAAATTGCACTTTTACATTATCTGACAACGTTAATTGTTTTGTAATCCGACGTGTCGTCTTCGAAGGGCCATTATAAACTTTATTTTTTTAAATACGGTCCTGTTTTTCGGATATTGGAATTTGAGAGCTTTTTTTCTTCCGAATGCAACGATGTATGATACATTATGGTTTAATGACGTTTCATCAGGAGATTTTGGGATACGGTCCTGTATTTCTCCTAATTTTATAAATAATAACTCATAAGTAAGCTCTAATTTTTTTTCCTTATGTTGGACTGGTTCAACTGGAATATGAAACTTTTCAGCATTTGTAAAATTATGTTCCATATTTTATAGAAAACCTCTTAAAACGCTTTCAAACGATCACAATGGGAATGTCAAGTGAAACAAATCACGCGTCACCATCGTAATTTTTTTGTTTCAAACGCCTACTTTTCTTTTAAATCAAAATCAACAGAAGTTTGAAATAATGTTTCTGTATTTTATTCACTTATTTGTGGTTTATTATTAAATTCTTTGTTGTTTATTACTAGTCCAACATAAGTAAAAATGTAGAGCTTACTTATGAGATATTATTTATAGAATTAGGAAAAATACAGGACCGTATCCCAAAATTTCCTGATGTTGTTCAAAAACCCCTCGAAACGTCATTAAACCACAATGTGTCATACATCGTTGCATTCGGAAGAAAAAAAAGCTCTCAAATTCCAATATCAGAAAAACAGGACCGTATTTAAAAAAAGAAAGTTGATAATGGCCCTTCGAAGACCACTCATCGGATTATAAAACAATTAACGTTGTTAGATAGAGCGGAAAAAGTGGCAATGTAAAAGTGCAATTTACTTTAGAATTCGATCTCAAAAAAACCCAGGAAAACAATAAAACGATATTTCAGAATTTCGTTTTTTTCCGGATATCTCCGGAACTACTCGGAATTTTGAAACTTTCTAAACGGCATATTGTTAGACACGTAAATGCGCAACCTCCATTTAACCGACTTCGTATCTCTTACGGTTTCCGAGATCCCTGTACTGGCCCTCCTTATCTTGGACACGTATCTAAAAATCCAAGCAAGTAACTTTTTTTTAACAGAACATCAAATTACAATGTTTTAAGGAGATCACAGTGGCAACGCTATAAGCTAATTTTTATCTGCTAGTGTAAAAATTACCCTGAAGTTTACTATTTTCATTCATTTTCGCCGGTCGTGTTTATTACCGGTTTATCGCTGCTGCTTTTGTGTTTTTTTGTGATTTTTAGTGTTCTTTCGAACTAAAGCTATTTAGGAGCTATTTATTAATAATCTACAATGGTTCGGCAGTGCGCGGTGTGTAAGAAATTCGATTATTCTAACCCCGGATTAATATTTCGTCGCTAAGTGAGAATAATGAGGTTATGTTTTTTTAGGTAAAGCAGTGGTGTAGCTAATTCTATATTTTAAATAAATATTGCAAAGATATGGATTAATTCTTTATATTATCTGAATTTCTGTAAACAATACCTACAACGATTACCTATTTATTACTAAGGTTAGATCGAAAGTATCTAAACGCGTATCTTATTACAGCCATTTTCTAAAGCCATCTTCTTCTAACTTATTTGAAACTGTAGAACGGTGCATGATTGAAAATAAATGGTGTTTGATGAATGGAATGTCTTGTCTCCCCATTTATATTATATGTTTATGGTATAAACACTGCACATATGTCGCCGCGCTCGACGACGTACCCTACCCTTAAAGCTTACCATAAACCCATAAACTTATTTACGTTAAATGTCACAAAACTTTGAACATCTTTTATTTTGCCAACGTAATTGATGCGACGGTAATGGTAATAAAGAAATACGGGGCGCAACTTTACGAGCAATTTCGAAGGAACAAACCAATTTTATGATGCCCCTATTTGCCATCATTTTACTTAATAATGCCGACATAACATAATTGTTGGAAATAAACGAAATTTAGATAGGAACTAGGTTACAGGCATTTTTGCAGCAAATACTTCGAGTATCGCCAGATTCGCTGCTACATAAACAGGATTTAGAAACAAACCACCATGCAGCAAGAAAGCTTACCGAACCATGGCTGTATAATGTAAATTTGATTAAATGTTGTGAAACTCGAGAGCTGCAGAGAGCAAAAGAAACAAGTGGGTCGTTAGGACAGAAACCGAAGATCTTGGAGACACGGAACAGCAATTTAAAGGGACAAGACGCATTTTAACATTAGATGGGTCCCCTTGGAGCGCGTTCGAGATTAGGCTTTGATAAGGGACAATTGGTGGATGAGGGATAATAATTTAACTAGTCTGACAAACCCTTAATTTTAGATGCGGGATGGAAAATATTCCTTTAAGATGACGCAATTTTGTATTAATTAAGACAATTATTATTGGAGCAATAGACGGAGAAATCGTTGCAGTGTGCAATCAAAAGCACCAGACCCTAAACGCTTATTAAAGTGCTTCAAATTATAAGCACTGTATTTCGCTGGTTCAAAAAATAAAAGACGGGATCTCGAGGTAACAGGTTACCGGTTTGGTTAGGAAAAACAAATAATCGACGGACGTGACTTAAACTCCATATTTTATCCAGTTTATGGCAAACTTGACACATTCTTAACATAGTGAGTTGTTAATTACTATTTTTTCCACAAGCAGTGCTTTAATTTAACACACGAAAGTTGATTACAACCTACCTAAGAATGTGAATTGTTTATTGTTCAAGGACTGTGAACCAAAGCTTTATCCTCCTTGATTTCGTAAATCCTTGATAACGAATAATGAATACATTTCTTCATAAGTACTCTCCTATTTCTATTAAACACATTTGTAAACGACATAACCCATAATGTCACCAGCCTTTATTTTAAAACAATAATGTACATTCACCCGAATACTATACTCTAATCAGTGCCTGATGGCACTGGCCTCGAGCATCAATAAGTAATAAATTCACAATGCTGGACGTATCCTTAATTAAATCCCTAAATACAATTTCACTCGTTTAACAAATTGACATAATTTTCTAAGATCTCTAATGTCCTCTGGTATTTTATTATAAGCCTTAGCCGCTCTTACTATTGGGTTAGTCAATCCTACATTCGTCCTGGTAGTTACACAATATATATTATTTTGAGATCTAGTTTCGTGACTGTGTATGTTATTGGACAATAAGATGTTTATATTACATCTTTGGTTATTTTTTAAAACTTTATACACTCATTTTACCTGTTCTAATTCTAAAAGCATCTCCAATTTTGGTATTTTCAACTCTCTATATTAAGTTTCTGAACTTGTCAACCAATCATAATTAAAGAGAATTTTTAATACTTTATTTTGGAGTACTTGGACTGCGTTAAAATTAGTTTTCCCACATGTTTCCCATATTGGCATTAGATATCTAAAGTGTGACAGGAAGAAGGCATTGTACACATTCAATTTAGTTGTATTGGTAAGATAGTTTCGAAATCTGTATATTATAGGTAGTATTTTGTTTGAGAGATGCCTAATGTGTTGGGACCAGTTAAGATCATTGTCAATCACCAAACCCACTTGCTTTAGATTTTGAACTTCTTCTAAAATTAAGTCATTTATTTTAATATTTAAATGGCCTATTTGCTTATTTTTTTTTGTTTAAATATCATATATTTCGTTTTGTCTACATTTATTTTTAGTTTCTTATAATATAGCCTACTAAGATATAAATTTAGATCATCATTTACCACATTATTCCATGCCTTCTCCTCCTCACCGGTATACACTAATACTGTATCATCCGCAAATTTAAAATGTCTAGCTTTGAGATTTGCATACCTTAAATTCAGAACATAAAGTGAATACAGCAGAGCTCCCAGTACTGAACCCTGCGGCACTCCATACTCACTGCTAAACACTTCTCTATTCACTCCATTAAGCGTAACATACTGTCTTCTATCCACCAAATAAGTTTTTATAATATTATGAATAGTCTCCCTAAAACCCATCTCATAAAGTTTTTTCAACAATATGTCTATGCTGACAAAATCAAATGCTTTTCTTAGGTCTACAAATACTGCCGCCACTATATGTTTAGTATCAAGTGCCCGAGATACTTAGTCTACAAAGTCTACCGTTGCGCTAAGCGTGCTACTGTTTTTAACGAAATCATACTGAGATATATTTATGAACAAACGATGACATTCTATTTTTGAAAAGACGCTTATATCCGATATTGGTATACAGGGTGTCCCATAACTAATGGTACACATGAAAGCTGCAGATTCCTCGGGTAAAAATACTGCGATTTGGTCATACTTAGTTTAGTTCAATAGCTGGTAATAACCGAGATACAGGGTGTCCAAGTAAAAATTTAATTTTTAATTTTCCTAAATAACTTATTTCTGAATCAATATTTTTGCACAAAATTTTGTGACTAGGGTTTTTTTGGGGAAGGGAATTTGAATTTGTTAATAATTTTGATGTAGATTATAGGGGGCGCTCTCTGCGGTACTCTGGATACATAAATAGAAATGTAACTTTTTTGTGCCTTAGTATAATTATATTTTTATTAAAAATATCAGTTTTTCCGTCATTTTTAAGCAATAAAGGTATGCTTTATAAATGTCGCTCCGACTAACCGATTTCGAGATATTTTCAATTACAATTTCTAATGCGCCCGTTTAAATTTTGGTTTGTAAATGTGAAATTTGTCACAGTAGGCTTTGGTAAAATCAAATACAATGAAAGCACTTTGAGACCTCATTTATGTCAAAGTTCATTTTCATTTGTCAGCATTGTGGGTGTTTTTAAGGAGTTTTTGAAGATACTGTTATCAAAAATTAAACTAAAAATGCCGCGACATAACTGTTTTCTAACGAAGAAATGCGAGACATGGTATGTTTATACGCACAAGAAAATTTTAACAGGGCACATTGGCGGTATTTGGAAATTTTTAGAAGCCTATACGACAAACTGGGAGAAACAGGATCCTCCACTATTACGTTTTGGACGCAAGGATCCTGTTTCTCCCAGTCTGTCGTATAGGCTTTTAGAAATTTTAATATCTAGCTGCCTTCTATTTGGATACATTTCCAAATACCGCCGATGTGCCCCGCGTCTGTTAAGATTTTCTTGTGCGTATAAACATACCATGTCTCGCATTTCTCCGTTAGAAAACAGTTATGTCGCGGCAATTTTAGTTAAATTTTTGATAACAATATCTTCAAAAACTCCTTAAAAACACCCAAAATGCTGACAAATGAAAATAAACTTTGACAAAAATGAGTATTTGTTTTTACCAAAGCCTACTGTGACAAATTTCACATTTACAAATCAATCAATCAAAATTTAAACGGGCGCATTAGAAATTGTAATTGAAAATATCTCGAAAATGGTTAGTCGGAGCGACATTTACAAAGTATATCTTTATTGCCTTAAAAATGACGGAAAAACTGATATTTTTAATAAAAATATAATTATACTAAGGCACAAAGAAGTTACATTTCTTTTTATGTATCCAGAGTACCTCAGAGAGCGCCCCCTATAATCTACATCAAAATTATTAACAAATTCAAATTCCTTTCCCCAAAAAAACCCTAGTCACAAAATTTTGTGCAAAAATATTGATTCAGAAATACGTTATTTAGGAAAATTGAAAATTAAATTTTTACTTGGACTCGGTTATTACCAGCTATTGAACTAAACTAAATATGGCCAAATCGCAGTATTTTTACCCAAGGAATCTGCAGTTTTCCTGTTTACCATTAGTTATGGGACACCCTGTATAGTTATTCATGCAACCTCTGTCCCCTATTAAAACTTTATTTACTAGGTTAGTAAGGATCGGTTAAGGTATTGTTTAAGGTTAATTACATCTATTACTGTTATCCCGTCACGTTATTAAAACGAACCGTCACAAACGCTTCCTGATCCCTACTCATTATCTCGGAATCAAGGTAATAAATTTTTTAAAATACCGAAATACCCCCAACAAATTCCCTTATCTAAATTGGATTGGGCGAAATAACGTTTCCTCGCTGAAACGTTCTGAATACAATTCTCAGGAAGAAGAGGTTGACAGAGAAAATATGGTTAAGCGCGGTAAAAATATTATCGCTTTTACGGAAAAGCATATTTTGCTTCTAATAATAATGGCATTCGTTTTTTTAAGTCTAATAAAGCTTTCACGATTTGTAAAGTTGGTTATATAGAGAATTTCGAATAAGGAAGCAAATGTAAACGGGGTAGAATATACTTTTCACTGTTCCCTAGTTTTTGCAAGACGAATGCTAAGAAAACCCAGCAAGCCAGCCAGCAGTTTCCTTTAAATGGGCTAACATTGCAGAACCGGATATAGTCAGGGCGGGACCAGCAATTCCACTGGCTTCATCTATTAATTTGTTGGGCCGGAATCTGGGAGGAAATATGTCTTGGCAAAACCACGTTGTGGCAACCGCCAAGGCAGCTTCTTAGTGTAGTTGTATAAAGCTCAACAACTTTAACTCTACAAATCCAGGTTCGACTAGGATTAGGAGGACGTCGTCCTTCTGGAACGACTTTCCTGAGGTCGCGTTTCTCAACGAATATCACTTCCGACGATTCAAAACCAACGTAAATCGCTTTATTGGCATACGCACAACTCCCAGAGTGCCTAAAGGAATCATTTCTATAGTTTAATCATAAAAAAAGACGCTGAAAAGCTTATACCATTAAAATCCACCGGCCCCGAATAGTTCGCATCTACTTTAACCATGACTTTCTTATGCCGGTTAATAATGCAAGACGCTAAAACAAAATGACGCTTTGTGCTAAAACATTTTAATATGAACCGATTGGTAAAAGTTTAACTGCAGTATAGGAAATATATTTTATCACTTTTAGTGCATGAGTGCGTTTTGCTTTGACTAACATTTTTCAAATTCACGAGAAAAATTTTCATAAAGAGAGTTTATGTACTGGATTAATCGTAATGTGCATTAAGGATTCCTTCATTTTTCATCGGGGACTTTAAATTGCGAATTTGTATGGACTTCTGCAAGGGATTTTTAAAAACATACCATATAATTGTCGGAAAACCGTTAAAACTTAAGTTAAGAGTTGGAGATTATAGGTATTCGTTGGGAAAAACGACCTCGGGAAGGTCGTTCCATAAGGATGAAGTCCTGCAGATGAAAGTATTCTTAAATAGTGAAGTTCGAGGAGTACTAAGCTTACCCACATATGGATGGGCGGCAGTGGTTCGTCGTGTATTTCTGATATTCGCAACTTTAAGAGGACAAGGTCAGCCGAGCACTTTCCATGAAAATATTTGTAAAAGAGATCTGTCTCCGATGTTCTAGGCTGTCGAGGTTCTTCGTCAGCTCGTGGTCTCCAATCAGACGAATGGCCCTTCTTTCGATGGAATCCAGTAGCCGATGGGTATGTTTAGGTGCAGAGCGCCAGACATGAGAGCAGTACTCTAGTGATGGTCGAATCTGGGCTTTGAATAGTGTCAAAAGTTGTTGAGGTGTGTACAACTTTCTGGTTCGGAAGAGTACACCAAGTTTCTGAGTAGCTATCTTGGCGATTGCCACAACGTGATTATGCCAAGACATATTTCCTGCCAGATTGTTGGACTTTTTGAGTTGTAATTCTGAATTGTAATATGATTTCGCAAAAGACGAAAGTTGCAGAGTTTATAATAATTCGAATTTACGCGATCAGCTGTTTGTTTAATTTTAACCCGTTGTTGTTTAACGATTCGTTTCATTTTCTTTAGTTTTGGCATGTTTAGGTTAAACTTATTTTCTTTTATTCTTTAAATATCTATTCCAAAACGGAAAAAGGTAAATTTAGAAAGGGTAATTCTATCCTACCAATTTGAATTAAGAAAGAAACATGATGCAATTAATAATCCAATAAACGAAGCCCTTAAATAGACATTTTAGTTGGTAAGCTGCACTTTTGTTGGAAAGCACATTTTACTATTTGAAAAGGCACTTCATTATTATTTTATATTCAACCCTTGCATAAGGGCTGGAAAATTAATTTTAAATATTTTTTGACCCATAGCTTCGAAACAAAACACACTGGTAAATTAAGTTTCAGTCAAAAGTTGTAGATAATTTAAATCTGAATAAAAAAGTTAATAATCATTTTTACGATATCTCGGACATTTATAGCCGTAGAATCATCTGCATTTTGAGAGTTGATCGGAGTCTTCAAAACGTCACGAAGGCATTAAATTTTCAACTGGGCAACACTGCCTATCGGCCAATTAAGACTCGACACAGGTGTCTGAAAAAGTTTTTTGGTATGTCAGGTATTTTATTGTAGTATAATTATTTTGTATTTTTGACATGTTTTAAGGTTTTGTGGAACATTTTTGTGAAATGGTGTCTAAATAGCCCTGTGAAAGGTATGTATGAACTATTAGGCCAAAAATATTAAATGGTTTGTAATTATTTGACATAATATCATAATTTTATTGGGGTGAATATTGCATAATAATTATGCTCATTGCCAATCAAGTGTGGAGATACGATTTTTGTAGGGTAGAGCAAAAAAGGATTTTTTTTGCGTCATATTAATGCCTTTATCGATTTATATAATTGCTTCGCCCGGCGTCCGACATGCACTAATTTTTCCGAAAAAATCTACGCCATATGCTATTCTGGGAGATTTCTTGTTTAATATACGTATATCAAATTATATAATATAGCCCCATTCGGCTTTGCGCCATTTCCGATACGCACTTGAACATTTTTCGAAATGAAAACTACCCTATGTGCGATGCCGAGGTATTAATTCTACCCACCAGATTTCATCTAAACCGACGTATAGATATAAATATATAATATATTACTTGCGCACCCTGTTTCCGCAAAAAATCATTTACGGGATTATTCAGCATTTAAAAATCCGATCATATTCTTCTATTTGTTAAATGTCACACCTTGACGCTTCAATTCTAGTCCCAGGACGACAGTGGCGCCATATTGTGATTAACCTCCATTTATTGAAGATCTGGCCGAAAAATTGTTTTCGGACCTCATACGGCTTGTCGATTGTAGATAAGAAGAAAGTAGTAATAACCTTTCTTGTGCGAAATTTACTGATCTATAACATTTGTAAACAACTTTTTTCCATATTATTTTTCGTTTAAGAGTTATAGACCAGAAAATTATTTTTAACCCCATTTTCAAGGTTTTTTTTAACTCTTGTGCAAGGGATCGACTTAAAATAGTACTCAAATGTTCTTTCGCATTATAAAGTCTACCTTCCACTAAAAATGCAACTTTCTAACTAAAATGTCTATTTAAGGGCTTCGTTTATTGGACAAGTAACTCGAATAGCAACTTAAATCGCTTACGTCTGGAAATATATCGGCAACTCTTTTCCACTGGTGTGCTCCTAAACTCGGGGGTACGTGCACTTCCAATGGGTCTTCGAACGCGCCACTTGCCGTTTGGAGTGTCACGTTCGTTTTACTGCTTGGGTTTTTTTCCTAAAAAATATGTTCCATATTCAGTCAACGTTTTTCTTTGAATTGCCCAATAAAGTCTGTTAGATGTGTCGTTATTTAAAAGTATATGAAAGCTGCCTAGTTTACAATAACGATAATTCCAAATCGAGCATCAACGATTTGTATTTAATAAACTTACTGCTTTTGTCGCTATGCTGTCCCATCTTTCCGAATTTATGTCCTGATCGGACCATTCAAGAAATGGAAGAGTTTCGGGATCGGTGCCTTCAAAGCACGGAGTTATAACAGTCACTTCGTCACTGATGGGACTTTCTATTCTAGGCCTTTGCGAACGTGGCTTTGACATATTTTTGACTGAACAAATGAGTAAAAGGTCACAACTGTGTCAAAAAATGTCAATTGACAAAAAATAATATGTCATACCATGAAAAATCGAATTATATACATGGGAATTTTTTCTGCGAGTTATTTGTTTAAGTACCATCTGTAGAAAGCGACAAAATCCATGCATCTATGCATAACAGCTCGGCCTTGTGACTTCTTTAATAATGTATCGACTTTTATTATCAATAAAAGAAAAGGTTTTCGATTTTCTTGTTTTATTGAGAATGATTTTTCGTCGTAACGTCGTCGTATTAATTTGCTGGGCGTCAATCTGGGAGCAAATATGTTTTGCAATCGCCAAGATAGCTTCTCAAAAACTCGGTGTACTCTTCCGAACCAAAAAGTTGCAACTTTTGACACTATACAAAGCCCAGATTCGACCATCACTAGAGTACTGCTCCCACGTCTGGAGATCTGCACCTAAACATACGCTTCGGCTACTGGATTCCATCGAAAGGAGGGCCATTCGTCTGATCGGAGACCATAAGCTGACGAAGAACCTCGACCGCTTAGAACATCGAAGACAGGTTGGGGATTTGACTCTCTTTTACAGATATTTTCATGGAAAGTGCTCGGCTGACCTTGCACTCTTAATTCCGCCCAGAGCGGCGAATCGCAGAAATACACGACGAACCACTACCACCCATCCATATGTGGTTAAGCTTAGTACTCCTGGAACTTAATTATTTAAGAATTCTGTCATCTGGAGGACTTCATCCTTATGGAACGACCTTCCCGAGGTCGTTTTTCCCAACGAATATAACCTCCAACGATTCAAAACCAACGTGAATCGCTTTATTCGCACAAGCACCTCTCCCAGGGTGCCCTAAAGGATTTTTCCTATAGTGCTTGTGTTTGATCATAAAAAAAATATATATATTTTCTTTTACCTCGATCTGTGAAAACACTGTATATTGAAGTAAAAAGACAATAAAACATATATTACTATTTATTATTATCTCCAATTAATAATATTACACTTCACATAAAATATTATAGAATAATTATTGATTTCTTAATTTGAATTTCACTCTGAGTCCATCTCTGGGTCTCAAGACCATGTCCTGAGTCATTACTATAGTTTCTGGGGTATCTATAGGCTCCAAAATGAACTTTCTAATCATTCCGCAAAGTGCAGTTTTCATCTCTAGCATTGCGAATCGCTGTCCTGAAAATATACAGACGAAAACTAAGAAGATACGAAATAAGGTCGCAAATCAGTTGGCGATCGATACATATCGTTCTACGAACGTCGAATTTTTGTTCAGCAGTCACAGATTTGGATTGTGTGAACACTTTAAACCAGCCGGGTAATATACAGGGTGTCCCATTTTCGATACTTATATAGGGTTCAACTTTCAACTTATCCTACAAAAAAGGAATATTTCCATCTTGCTGGAAGACGGCGCGAGTCCAGCCTATTCCAAAGAAAGGTAAGAGAACCCTGCCTAACAACTATCGACCAGTCGCATTGCTTTCAGTTATATCAAAAGTAATGGAGAAAGCTATTAACCAACATCTTCTAAAATACCTGGAAGGCTTCAGCATCATCAGCGATCATCAATATGGTTTTCGGAAGTCCAGATCAACTGGAGATCTTCTAGCCTATGTCACCCATATTTGGAACAACGCAATCGAACATCATGGGGAGTCTCGGGTTGTTGCGCTGGATATTTCTAAAGCTTTTGATCGTGTTTGGCATGAGGGGCTTCTAAGTAAACTGCGATCCTATGGTATGCCCAGTCGATTCTGTGCATGGTTATCTAGCTTTCTTAAGGACCGCTCTCTGCAAGTGGGGATTGACGGATTTCTCTCAGACACCTTCACCATCAATGCCGGTGTTCCTCAAGGGTCCATATTGTCTCCCACTCTCTTCTTACTCTACATTAACGACCTTCTAGTGAAAACTAAAAATCCGATATTTAGTTTTGCTGACGATAGCACACTTTTCTCATCTTTCTCTTTGAATGCGCAAACATCGGCTGCCGACGCACATCTTCGCAGACAGCATGAAGTATCACGCCTCAACAAAGACCTGGAAGAAATTTTGGCTTGGGGTGACAGTAACCAAGTCGAATTTAACGCTAAAAAAACCCAGGCAGCAGTTTTCTCTAAAAAGGTTAACATTACAGAACCGGAAATAGTCATGGCCGGACACGCAATCCCACTGGCTTCATCTATTAATTTGCTGGGTGTCAATCTGGGAGGAAATATGTCTTGGCATAACCACGTTGTGGCAGTCGCCAAGATGGCTTCTCAGAAGCTTGGCGTACTCTTCCGAACCAGAAAGTTGTATACACCTCAACAACTTTTGACACTATACAAAGCCCAGATTCGACCATCACTGGAATACTGCTCTCATGTCTGGAGCTCTGCACCCAAACATACTCTTCGGCTACTGGATTCCATCGAAAGGAGGGCTATTCGTCTGATCGGAGACCACGAGCTGACGAAGAACCTCGATAGCCTAGAACATCGAAGACAGGTTGGGGATTTGACTCTCTTTTACAGATATTTTCATGGAAGGTGCTCGGCTGACCTTGCCCTCTTAATTCCGCCCAGAGCGACGAATAGCAGAAATACACGACGAACCACTGCCGCCCATCCGTATGTGGTTAAGCTTAGTACTCCTCGAACTTCATTATTTAAAAATTCTTTCATCTGGAGGACTTCATCCTTGTGGAACGACCTTCCCGAGGTCGTTTTTCCCAACGAATGTAACCTCCAACGATTCAAATCCAACGTGAATCGCTTTCTGCGCACACGCACCACTCCCAGAGTGCCCTAAAGGATTTTTCCTATAGTGCTTGTGTTTGATCATAAAAAAAAAAAAAAAAAAAAAAAAAAAAGGGTATCTCCGTAACTGTTAGTGCTATCAAAAAAATAAGGTAGGTGTCATGTACTCTTTTTGGACCAAACTTAAAATGATAAAAACAAAATTTGAAAATTTTCGCTTGTTTAAGAGATACGGGGGAAAATCAAAAAATTGACAATTCCCAAATTACCCTATATTTTCTTAGTTAAAAGAGATACAGAAAAAGGTTTTATACAGAAGTTTATTTATAATGATTGTTGAATAATCTACCATTTTCAGAATAAGTATACGGGGTCAGGTAAGAAAGTTATCGGGCCTAACCTCATTTTTTTAAAAATGGAACACCTTGTATATTTTAGCCTATAAAACTATCGAAAATTGGACACCCTGTAATTACCTATACAATTTCTTGGTCCCGCACTGAAAGGTATATAAGAGAAAGGGTGCCTTCCCCGACAGTTTTCCGGCAAATGTCTGGACGGATCGAACTTATGGGGATCGGGCCAATACTTCGGATTTCGATGGAGATCGTAGAGTTGTGAGAAGCAAATCGATCCCTTGGGTATAACTCCGTACTTGGTCGGTACGTCGTGGCTTAATTTCCGGGAAATTAGTGGAACTGCGGGGTACAGTCTAAGGCTCTCTTTGATACATCTAAAAACATCATTTACAGAAAACATGATCTTGATAAAAAATATATTTAGTATATACAGAGTTTCTTAATCTCTCTGAAAAGGAAGGATGTGAATTCCCGCCTAATATTAAGACGAAAATGTGGTATAAAAGTTTTTCGCATGTCGCTTCGTTTTACAAATACAGGGTGTTAAAATAGTATATTAAGATACAAGTTTCATAAGACAGCTCGCGTTTAATTTAGAAAACGACCCTCGAAGCGGTAGTAGATTTTTTCCATTTGAATTAATGCTTTCTTTGTGGGTTGGAAATACTTTTACAATTTAATAAAATGTTACAAGTATCAAATATGCCATGATAGAAACAATTGAACACAACAAAGCTTCCCATCCGTCATAATTAAAAATAAATATATTATTAAAGTTAATAAAAATTAGTCAGTAAGAAAGTTGTACTCCGTCAGAAATACGAGAAATTGCAGAAAATAATCTAGAAAAACTTTTAAAACGAATATGCAAAACTTTGAGTTATGGTGCGAGCAGAACAAAGTTCAAAATATTGAACAAAATAATAAATAATACTATTGAACAAAATATTGCGTCGACACAGAATCTGACAGGAATAACAATTAATGCCCAGGAAATGTCTACAGTAACTATAAATAAGTATGTATAATACTATATTGAATTAAAAATAAAAATAGTACTTTATTGAATAGAACTTTAGAAATAGAGCATAAACTCGAAGATATTTCTATTATCTTTAGGTTATGTTGTTTTATAGTTGTGACTAGAAATTAGTTGACGGACACATATTTCCGAGTATAGGTATTTCAGATAAATATCTAGTAAAAATGATCTATTTGCAAGGTTAAAGGTTAGTATTTTAAAGTTTTCTATAAAAAAATTTTGTCGAATCCATAATGCCAAGAAAACTAATTTCAACGAAATCAAAGTAAGCCTAAAATTCGAACCCTACTTGCTGTCAACATGAAAAAAATAAAATTTCAGTTTCTAAAGTAGCAGGTTATTAAATTTTTTTACATTTCATAATGTAACCATTATGAAACCCAAATAGAAAAAAAAATATTGTATGTTTCATTTTATTAATTAACATCAATGATTTGATAATGCATGTGATCTAAAAACTTTGAATAATAAACTCAAATAAATTGTTGCAAATGTCCGCCATAAGCCAGTAAACACCCATGTCCACGACGTGCTAAATTGTCTCGTAAGTGTTGGAAAATTTCGGGACAGGTGCGAATCGCATAAAACCATCAATGAGTTTAAGGTGACCACAGAAATAAAAATCCATTGGATTCAGATCCGGAGAACGGGGTGGCCATGAAGTCAAAAGGATATTATTTGAAAGATGTTAAACCGAAGACAAAGGTCACGGAGAACTCAAATGTGGTCGCCATGGAACGAGCCAAAGCCTACTCGTATAATTTGACGATAAAAATACGAAAAAAAAACCCAAAAAATTAAGGTACTCTTTTACCCAGATCCCCGCAAATTAATTAATTGTAAAATTTAAAATTGACCCAAAGTAAAGTGCTCTATCTAATCCTCTAAGTCTAATGTTTAACAAATATCGTTAGAATATCGTTTGGCATTAATTAATAAAATGAAAAATACAATATGTTTTTGAACAACCCTGTATTTCGAAAACGAAGCGACATGCGAAAAACTTTTATACCACATTTTCGTCTTAAAATAAGGCGAGGATTCAGCCCCCTTCATTTTTTCAGAGTTATTAGCAAACACCCTGTAGTTATGTATAAAGGGCCGAACTAAATGTCATTTTAAAAGTTTGCTTTTTTCCCTTTCGTCTATGAACGTCACCTACCTCTCCATTAGAGTCATATTTTGTAAATCGGCATAAGTAGGTTCCTTGGACAAATCTGGGCCTACTATTTGAATAATTTCCTGGTATAGCTCATCCTACAAACCGAAGCGAAAATAAATTGAAGAAGAAAAACTCCAGTTAATTATCGAATATTAAATTAATCATAGAAAACAGAATTTAGAGTTTAGGACAGAGTAATTTACATCCTGATACATCTAACTATATGTGGTAGCGCATCCATCATATCTAGATGTAGTCTGAATTTCTTACCTGTATACGTTTGTTACAAGCCACTAGCATGCAGGTATATATCAGTGACATTGTTGTAGTATCATGACCCTAAAAATGTCCACATGATGTGAGATAAGCACATTTTAATAAGACAATGGTTTAAACAACTGAGAAAAAATTCCAATACCTGGTATAAAAAATATTATATCAGTTATTGGATGTCCACACACGTATTTGGACATCGCGACAGTTGGCTACTGTAATAATCTCGCTTTTCTAAACTGTGGTTATAGTGGCAATAACTTACTTCTAATAGTAGTTATAATCTACAGTGAGTCCCAGAAGAAATGTCTAAATTCATTTAAAATTCAGCGGTAAGTTTTTTCAAAAAACGCTCGTACCCGTCGATTTTGATTTTTAATTTTTTTTTTGTGGTAATTTCATGTATACAGGGTAGCTCAAAAATAAGTTATGTTTTCATTTTTGAATTTTGCATTGAATTCTAAGCATGTTTTATGTACCATGTCCTATACATAAACTCAACAGTTATTGAAAAAATTAGGATTGAACATATCTATAAGTAAGACCTGTTTATTAAAAAAAAACGGCTTGACATTATCCAAGACGATCAATAAACTCTCTTTGCACGTTTCCAACCATTTCCGGAGTTATGACACGCACTTCTCTTCGGATCCTTTCTTTCAACTCCTGCGTATTGTTTGGCCTGTTAACAAATACTTTTGATTTGAGGTAACCCCACAAAAAAAAGTCCAGCGGAGTTAGGTCTGGCGACCTAGCAGGCCATTCGATAGGTCCTCTCCTTTTCCAATCCACCGATTGGGAAAGGTTTCATCCAAAAATGTGCGCACAGTGGCCGCATAGTGCGGAGGAGCACCATGTCCAGTTAAAGACTGTTCAAAGAAAAATGGACCAATTACTCTTTCGCGTACGATTGCACACCAAACATTTATTTTCTTGGGGTACTGGCTGTGAACCTCTATCATCCAATGCTGATTTTCTGTTGCCCAATATCGACAATTTTGTCTGTTCACATTACCATTCAAATAGAACGTAGCTTCATCCGAAAAAATAATATTTTTTACTAAATTATTATCTAGATTGCACATATTTTGCATGCGTCCGCAAAACTCACTTCGCCTATCGAAATCATCTTCAAAAAACTCATGCACTGGAATAACTTTGTATGGGTGATATTTGTGCTTTTGAACTACTCGGGTTTGTTCGGGTTTGTTCGGGTTTGCATAGAATTTCAATTTTTTCCCGTTCCGTTAACTTCACCATTATTGTGAAAACCGCAACTTTGAAACTACCCTTGACAATCATTATACTTATTTGAAATAAAATGGTCATACAGTTTCTATGGAAATAAACGGTGACAGTGAGACAGTACACTCTTACTTATTATGGAGCCCAAAATGCCAGAAGATTTGATAGATCGTTGGATTCCCTAAATGATATGTTCAATCCTAATTTTTTCAATAACTGTTGAGTTTATGTATAGGACATGGTACATGAAACATGCTTAGAATTCAATGCAAAATTCAAAAATGAAATAAAAAATATATGTTTTCATTTGAAAAAATGAAGTTGATGGTCGTAACTTATTTTTGAGCTACCCTGTATACATGAAATTACCACAAAAAAAAAAATTTTAAAAATCAAAATCGACGGGTACGAGCGTTTTTTGAAAAACAAACCCGCTGAATTTTAAATGAATTTAGACATTTCTTCTGGGACTGTATAATAGTTGGAGGTACTAATTATATTATAGCAGCGGTTATTCGTTTTATACCCAATATAAAGAAGATATTTTAATAACAGTTAGTGGCTGGATTGTAAGTATTATAATACTGATACTAGTGACCAATATACACTCGGTATACCGTTTATGAGAATTTCTAATACCAGTGATAATATAGAATAATACTGAATATCATGCTGTTTCTTTCCACATAAAAGATAGCTTATACCCAATATATGAAAGATTCTAATACCTATTACAAGAATGTTCTAATAGTGTATATTACACTATATCTGATATACTAAGTGGTCCACTTAAACAAGAATATATTGCATATATAAGCATCAGGTACTTTTTACACCAATATTAATATTCTATATTATAACAAAAAAACTATATATTGTATATATTTATATATTACGAACATTTTTTATTAAAGCTTAGAACATTTATATAACCATATTTTTCTTAAATTAAAAAAATAACATAATGTAATAACAGTATATATTTTTAATGATACGTATAACATATACATAATTCTCTCACTTATTATAAATATCGAACAAACCTAATCCCAGAGAAAGCAACTTACTTAAATTATTGATGTGATCAATTTACAGGGTCCCATTTTCGGCACTTTTATAGGGTATCCTCGTAATTGTTAGTGCTATCAAAAAAGTAATGTAGGTGTCATGTGCTCTTTTTGGGTCAAACTTAAAATAGTAAAATCAAAATTTGAAGATTTTCGCTTGCTTAAGAGATACGGGGGAAAATCAAAAAATCAATTTAAAAATTACCCTATGTTTTCTTAGTTAAAAGAGATACAGAAAAATGTTTTAAACAGAAGTTTCTTTATGATGATTGTTGAATAATCTGCAGTTTTCATTTACGGAAATTTTTAAATGGATCTACTAAAATGATTTAAAATGTTACAGTATTAGATTATAGTGTATAGAATGCATACTTACTATGAATTATACACAGCCTGAGCCTTGAATGTCTTTAATTCTCACTTTTTTCAATACACAATTACACATCAATAAAAATACTTGCGACCACGGCGCGGAGTCTTCGAGATTAAAATGGTGGGCGTGATTCGAACTAGCTCGGAGAAGGAACGTCATTCGGCTAATTTCGCATTATAAGATGTCTAATAACACCTTATCGGCAGAGCGCTGCGAGTATTATGCTCAATTTTAAATATGCCTGTATTATAAGCGCGGGGAACTGATTTGCTAAACGTCTAAACATGGCAAATTCCGAATACAAGAAATGTTTAAATAAGCGAGATTGTTACCGATAGAAAATATTTTTATAATGATTATGATTACTCTAATAGTGTTAAGCGAAAATTTTGCTGCCGATGCGATTTAGGGATTTGCAAACTTTCCAATGGTTTAATTATTCTCAGTGAAGGCTTTAAATACAGACCTATAAAGGACAACAAATAATAAGCTTTCCATTTCTTAAATATGAATTACCTCAAACATGAATGTGTTAATTTCCTCCCTTATACCTTTATCGTCAATTGAATTTTCTTTGAATTTCACATTTAACAAAATATCCATCAAAGGTAGCTTCCTGTCTTTGGGGTAAACCCCGTCGTCGTTCGTCGGCTCTTCGAATGTTTTAAAATTCTCCGCCCTCGTCCTGATTATATTGTCGGTAAAACCGTGCAGAACTTTTAACAGTTTCTTCTGCTGGCGACCGTCGGGCGTCATCTCGAAAATTGATTTATAATGAAGCCACGGATGTATTGTACGGCTATAAACTATGTCGCCTAATCTGTATATGGCATTCTTGTATGATTGTCCTTCTGTGCTTTTCATGTCGAGTTTTATTCCCATGGACGTTTCTATAATTTATTAATAATTAGTGATGCCCACCACCGTGTAAAGGATTTTATTGTACGATTTCCTATAAAATATAGTATTGATTACAATTTTCATTATTAATCCATACCAAAATAATATTGTAGACACATTTTATCAAAAAGTATAGTTCGTATTTCTTAGTAATTAAATATACCAATAATAGTGAACCTGTACTTAAACCAAAGTGCGTCTGTCCGCGTCCAATCCGAACTAACAGGGTTGTGTTCTTGCGCCACTCCTCTTCAATCTGTATTCAGAGGAAACCTTCACTAAAGCCCTCGAAAATGAGGAGGGTGGAATCCGAGTAAACTGCATCCCACAAAACAATCTGCGCTGTGCGGACGACACAGCACTACTCGCAGAAAACATGTCTGACCTTCAAATTATGTTGAATAACGGCATCACGGTTAGTCGAGAATATGGTTTGACACTCAATGTTAGGAAGACCGACAATATGATTGTCACCAAAACGGAAGCGCCAAATGAAGATCGGTATGTGGAGAGAGTCGAGAAGTATGATTACCTAGGGACAAGTGTCAGCTGTTCTGTGGACTATTGTTCGGAGATAAAGATTCGCATTGAGAAGGCCCGTGCATCCTTCATGAGGACCAGGAAGCTGCTCTATAGTCGTGATCTGAGCCTGGACCTAAGAACCCGGATGCTCAAATGCTATGTATTCCCGGTCCTTCTGTATGGTGTAGAGACTTGGACCCTGAACGTATATTGCGAGCAAAAATTGGAAGCCTTCGAGATGTGGTCATACCGTAGGATGTTGAGAATACCATGGACGGAACATGTGACAAACGTGGAAGTCTTAAGAAGAACGGGGAAAGGCGTGGAGATCCTGCACGAGGTGAAAAAGAGAAAACTACAGTATCTCGGACATGTTATGAGAGGTCAAAGGTATGAGATTCTGCAACTCATAATCCAGGGAAAGATCGTGAGAAGAAGGACTGTTGGAAGGAGAAGAATGTCCTGGCTTAGGAACTTACGAGAGTGGTTCGGTGTCACGTCCTCCAATTTACTCAGGGCCGCGTCTTCCAAAGTGAGAATAGCTATGATGATAGCCAATCTCCGACATGGAGATGGTACATGAAGAAGAAGAAGTAATTAAATATTTTGAAATATATTTTACCTTAGACTGACGACTATTATATTGTACCTTAAAAGTATTTATCAATGGACCGCGTGGTCCGATTTGAGATTTCGCCGCGGTACAGCATAAGGTCATTGTTATTGAATAATGAGACAACATCGCCAATTCAACACGCGACGAGCCAGCGCGCTGGCCGTCTGCATCGAGGGAGTAGAAGACGTTTTCCGTATTCTTCTACCTTTGATCACCCGAAGCGTTGCCAAATCACTTTAGATAGTTGCGATTTTAGATATTTTTCCTAAAATCCTCGTTGTGACATTTTTTTGCATTTTTGCAACAAACATACAGGGTGATTCACGACGAGCTTGCGTTAGAACTTTATGGAGAACTACTGAATATATGTTTCTGAAACTTTGGGGATTTAGGTTTATTGATATGCTCTCTTTAACTAAAAGATTCACATGTTTTTGTAATTTCCGGTTATACCGGAAGTACATGTCAACTTCGATTTTTAAATACAACATGGTAATTTTTATTACATTTTTCGATTAAGCGTTAAATACTAAGCACATTTTATAGAACATGTTTTTGTCAGACTCTGTTAGTTTTTGAGATATCTGGACTTTTTGTAGGTAATTATTTGGCAAATACATGACGATGAAATAATCCATATCATTTTTTTACCTTAGCTCTTGTAATAAAAATGTTTTCGCACCGAATAGCTAGAAGATCATTACGTTTCAAAAATATTTCAAATTCGGCAGAAAATGTACAAGGTGGTCACAATTGAAGGTTCATTGTGAAGGAATTCAATCATTAAAACATTCTTATTTTAAAAGGAACACCCTGTATATTTTTATTTAATTTGATGGCAAATTAGTTGTTCTTTATAAATAGTATTTACTGTCCTATACCTATCTCAAAGCGTTTTCTCAAAAAATCCAATTTTATTCCGAAAATACTATTTGTTCAAGTGTGCTATGAAAACAATTGTACTTAGGGGCTGTATATTTTCAAACTGTCAATTTGTCTGTTTTTCAAGTGAGGATTTTTTTACGGTTTACATTGAATGTGGAAAAATTAAGTTAAGAGCATGTCGAATATATCGGGATAAATATCCGAATAGGCCAATTCCCACACCTGATAGTATTAGCAGACTAAATACTAATTGTTCAATATTTGGCTAATTTGAAGCCAATGTACGAAGAATTAAACCAATATTGGACAATGAGGTATTTCAAGTTACCATTTTATCCTATCTTTACGCTTTTCCAACAGACTCAATTCGTGAAGCTGCAATGCAATTAAGAGTTTCGTGTTCGAGTATACAAAGAATATTAAAAAAATATGGGTGGAAGCCATATTCACATGCCCAAGTTCAGTATCTAAAACCACAAGATTTGTCAGATCGAGGCGAGTTTTTCCTAATGAAACTCCTCCGTATAGACATCAGTATACAGTCCCTAAGTACAATTGTTTTCATAACACACTTGAACAAATAGTATTTTCGGAAGAAAATTGGATTTTTTGAGAAAACGCTTTGATATAGGTATAGGACAGTAAATACTATTTATAAAGAGCAACTAATTTGCCATCAAATTAACCAAAAATATACAGGGGGTTCCATTTAAAATAAGAAAGTTTTTAATGGTTGAATTATTTCACAATGAACCTTGAATTGTGACCCCCTTGTACATTTTCTGCCGAATTTGAAATATTTTTGAAACGTAATGATCTTCTAGCTATTCGACGAGAAAACATTTTTAGTCCAAGAGCTAAGGTAAGAAAATTATATGGATTATTTCATCGTCATGTATTTGCCAAATAATTACAAAAAGTGCAGATATCTCAAAAACTAACAGAGTCTGACAAAAACATGTTCTATAAAATGTGCGTAGTATTTAACGCTTAATCGAAAAATGTAATAAATATTACCATGTTCTATTTAAAAAACGGAAGTTGACATGTACTTCCGGTATAACCGGAAATGACAAAAACATGTGAATATTTTAGTTAAAGAGAGCATATCGATAAACCTGAATCCCCAAAGTTTCAGAAACATATATTCATTAGTTCTCCATATAGTTCTAATGCAAGCTCGTCGTGAATCACCCTGTAGACTGTAGACTATTCGCATAAATGATTCCTCTTTGTTTACTTTCTCCATGGTTATACTAATTACTGCATTACGTACCATTTATTGTCATCAATGTAAACGTCGATAAAATAGGTGCAATATCAACGGGCTTATCCAAATGTTTCTCTTCGATTGTTCTGATCATCTCGGACGTTTCTTTGCAAAAAATATCAATAAATCCACGAAGTATGGAAAAATGGAACGCCGGCGTCAAAATTTTTCGGCGCTTTTGCCACGTTTTTCCTTAAACAAAGTGTTACGTTGAGATAGAGAGCTGAAAAATGCAAATGCTGAAATAATGATGAGAAAAATTTAGATACCATGACTGGTTAACAATCCGTCTTCAAGCCATTCATGGAGAAAATTATAGATGGATCCTTTTTCTAGATTTTTCATCGGAGAAATGACAGCCTGGAAAGAACACAGAAAAGTGGTTGTATGTATGTATAGTCGTACACTCTCACGTCGCTCACCTCAATTTCATCGGCTTCTAGAACAGCGACGAACACCAACGTTGGCCCCAAGTGAAGTGTATGAAGAGGAGGCCCTGTTTTCGCCCATTCTCTTGACTGCTTCCAAGCATCTTCTAAAAAAAACGATCGGTTTAGGTTTTTTGATAAAAATGAACGAAAGATCTTCGTCCGATTCTTAGCTTACCGTTTGACAATCCTAGTAACATTCCTGCATGGCCAATAAAAAATCTCTTTCCCTGCAGTATCGGTAGTTTGCCAATTTGAGTTCTCCATGTTATGTAGTCCTTAATTTCATGGAAATTTATTATAGGATAAATTATTAAAATTAGTATTAATACGATTAATAATAAAAACAACATCTTATTATGATCTGGCCAAAGCGATTTTGCGAACGATATTAATAGTACCCATGATTGTAAAAATGCAGGATCTAGTGGTATCTCATTAAGCATAGGCGTGCACGGACAGAAATGCATTTACCAATGTCGTGGGTTACAAAATTGGAGCTACCTCAACCCACCTCTCTATGTTGTTCTAACTGAGCCTACGAATTATCACAAATTATTTAAAAACGCTACAGTAATTCAGGTTCTTTTGGTTCGCCTCAACCCAGAAAGAGATTTTTTATCAACATTTTAAACATATTTGGGATCACCACAATTCCTCAACTATTCTATGAGTTACCTGAACTCAGTTTCTGGATTGGGAAAACTTACTAATTGATTATAAAGTGTCGTTTTAACCCGGACGTGCATCATTTTAACTCATTACCATGTGTAAATTATTTTGAGTTGGAATAATTCAGGGGACGTGCTCCAAAAGCCCATATCGAGGGTAAATCGCAAGATCGTAATGTCACGGAAAGTTCCGAATTCGTGATCGTGCAGGTTTGGCGCGGTTCATTCCATTGTTATTCGTCAATTCTCCTTCGATCGCGTGTATAGACACCTGTTGGGCGTTGCGCCGTTTGCGCGATTTTTCATCTTTGTTCTCTGTGCGTGAAAATTTGTGTCTTGCAGAATTTTGGTCAGTTGGCGTAAAATGGAGGGACGGGAGGGAGATGCATACAAATTGTTATTATTGGAATGGAGCCATATTATTTATAAGCAATCGTAATCACTTCGTTTCTTAGCCGTAGTATGATCTCCTGTCTATAATTCATTTGATTATTTTTTTTTAAATATACAACAAAAATGGTCCATAATATGCAGGCGTTAAATCAAAGAAATATTTTGAGTTCCGATAGTTCACTATTTAGGTACTGATAGTCCAAAATGTGGAGTCTGGTTGCCTAAAGAGTGAGTTATTCCAGCCACCATCGTAAGCTAGAATAACTTAAATGTCAAGTTGTGATAGCTCGAATCATGAATTAATCTAGCCCGACTAGTAACGCATCACAATTCACATGCTGGTAGCTACGGTAGCCCATCAATAATTTAAGACGGTGGTGCGTGAGCTATTCCAACGCATTAAATAACCCATCTTCTGTGCTATCATAACTTATGAATAGTGAGTTGATTCAATTTCTTCGATTTGGTTGCCGTAATTCAGATGTCTGGGCTGTCCCCTATTAGCAACACGCTTCGGTCTAGGACAACTCATATTTGAGTAATATCAACTCGAGATTTCGCTCAGTGTGTGTTATAGAAAACAGACTAAATTAAAATGCCAAGTTAACGAAACACCATAAAAAATGTAATTTAGAAATAATTATGTAGGTAGCAATAATTGTCGTACTGAAGGTTTTTATTTATTTTTAAACTGATATCAAAATTTGACCAGAACTATAAAAAAAAGTGGCGCTAACCTCATAAAACCTTGACATTGAATTTTTTCTGACATTTTTTTATATAACCAAACACAAGCACTATAGGAAAAATCCTTTAGGGCACTCTGGGAGTTGTGCGTGTGCGCAAAAAGCGATTCACGTTGGTTATGAATCGTTGGAGGTTATATTCGTTGGAAAAAACGACCTCGGGAAGGTCGTTCCATAAGGATGAAGTCCTCCAGATGGAAGAAATGGCTTAAATAATGAAGTTAACCACATATGGATGCGGCAGTGGTTCGTCGTGTATTTCTGCTATTCGCCGCTCTGGGCGGAATTAAGAGGGCAAGGTCAGCCGAACACTTTCAATGAAAATATCTGTAAAAGAGAGTCAAATCCCCAACCTGTCTTCGATGTTCTGGGCTGTCGAGGTTCTGCGTCAGCTCGTTGTCTCCAATCAGACGAATGGCCCTCCTTTCGATGGAATGCAATAGCCGAAGAGTATGTTTGGGTGCAGAGCTCCAGACATGAGAGCAGTACTCTAGTGATGGTCGAATCTGGGCTTTGTATAGTGTCAAAAGTCGTTGAGGTATGTACAACTTTTTGGTTTGGAAGAGTACACCAAGTTTCTGATAAGCTATCTTGGCGATTGCCACAACGTGGTTATGCCAAGACATATTTCCTCCCATAGGTGAAGCCAGTGGGTACATTTTTTCCGTCTGAAATTAGGTCTGTCTCTGGTATTTGCATTTTATTCGTTTATATATCCGGGTTTATCGTGTCCAGGTCAAACTTTACGATAATAACGAGTATGATAAAGCAGTAATACAAGCAGTTTTGTTGTCATGCGTTCAGATATGCATTAATAAACAGGGTGTTCCATTAATGACGTGCCAATATTTCGGAGTGCGATTCTGTAGGTAATTTTATGAAAACAGGATGTTGAAATTTTTTTTTTCTAAATCGTTATTTTTTAATATCTCCGAAAGTAATTTAGAAATTATTTTAGATATTGGTATATGTTAATACGATATAAAACCACGTATTTTAGTTAGAAGAGTTATTTATCGATCCACCAGTGACACGCCACTGACATTTCTCCATATTTTCTGGCCAGCCTGGTCAGTTCTACATGAAAGTTCTTGACTAAAACAAGTATATTCAAATTGATGAATTTAGGTGGCCATTTTCCAACGATGCAATTCTATTATTATGTGCAATGGTGGATCCAGAACTTCGGTTGTTTTTTTTTTTTGGGGGGGGGGGGGGTCATACAAGGTAAAGTTCCAGAATATGTGGGCAATCTCCCGGGTTCAGATAGAACAGTTAAAAATAATAGGAGAAGTCCCTATAAATTTTTCTCCCTACGGCCTCACCTACGGAGATAAGGGCCCATAACGGACGTCCCTGGAAATCGTTGTTCTTTAAATAATTTTTTTAGTACTAGGTGTAATTTAATAATTCTTTAGTATAATGGTTACTAGATAAGTCTCCTTAAAATTCACCCTTTTAAGCACATTTGGCTTATTTAGTTATACCATTATACTAAAAAACTATTAAATTACACCTAGTACATAAAAAATTATTTAGAAAACAACGATTTCCAGGGACCGTATCTCAGTAGGGGAGGTCCTAGGAAAAAAAAATTATAGGAACTGCTCCTGTTATTTTTAAGTGTTCTATCTGAACCCGGGAGATTGCCCACATATTCTGGGACACCCTGTATATGTTTCCATTGTTGGTTTAGAGGGGGAGAGGGGGGGGGGGTCCTTACTCCCATGACCCTATGAACCCCTTCCCCTGGATCCGTGCTTGATTACGCGTATATGCTTTATAAATATACGTATTCGATTTGGTACGCTGCTGAAGCGTAATCTCTTAACTTATGAATTACGTCGTACTACATAATTTTTAAATAATAATTAGTAATTAAATCGCAACAAATGACTGCACTTGACAACTGAGAAAAACTATACAATCCCTCTCTCTCTCCTTGCATACCTTCCAAATGATAAGGACATAAAAATTAAACATCTTCAGACGTAGTAAAATCGAATTAAACGTGAAAAAATCGATTGGAACGATTTCTCGTCGTCGCGTTATTTGGCCGTAGATGGAGACAATAAATCTATTTATTTTTATGTCCGCGAATAGCGTGCATTTTATAATACTTTCTCTATTAGGGTCTTTAAAGCCTGAAAAACTCTAAAAAATATAGTAGATTTTTTCCATTTAAATTTATATTTTCTTTTCGGATTGGCAATACTTTTACAATTTAATAAAATGTTACAAGTATCAAATATGCCATGATAGAAACAATTGAATACAACGAAGCTTCTTCCCATCCGTCATAATTAAACATAAATATATTATTAAAGTTAATTAAAATGAGTCAGGAAGAAAGTTGTAGGTGCTCCGTCAGAAATACGAGGAATTGCAGAAAATAATCTAGAAAACCTTTTAAAAAGAATATGCAAAACATTTAAGTTATGGTGCGAGCAGAACAAAGTTCAAAATATTGAACAAGATAATAAATAATACTATTGAACAAAATATTGTGTCGACACAGAATATGACAGGAATAACAATTAATTCCCAGAATATGTCTACAGTAACTATTAATATGCATATTATATAAAGTAATATGTATAATTCTATATTGAATTAAAAATAAAAATAGCACTTTATTGAATAAAACTTTAGAAATAGAGCATAAACTGGAAGATATTTCTATTATTTTTAGGTCATGTTGTTTTATAATTGTGACTAGAAATTCGTTGACGTACACCGTCAGCATGTTATATATTTCCGAGTATAGGTATTTCAGATAAATATCTAGTAAAGATGATCTATTTACAAGGTTAAAGGTTAGTATTTTAAAGTTTTCTATAAAAAATTTCTGTCGAATCCATAATGCCTTGAAAACTAATTTCATCGAAATCAAAGTAAGCCTAAAATTCGAACCCTACTTGCTGCCAACATAAAAAGAATAAAATTTCAATTTCATAAAGTGGCAGGTTATTCAATTTTTTTGCATTTCATAATGTAGCCATTATGAAACCCAAATAGAAAAACGATATATTTATTGTTCGCAGAGCAAAATTTCCAATCGCATGTTCGGTTATGGACGATTTTCTAACTGGTTGCTGCTATTTGTCACTGTGAACGGGAAATTGAAAATAACTCAGCCGGTTTTGATGCTACAAAAAAATGTGAGAAGCAAAATTGGCAGAGCCTGGAAGAGCACGTAAGCTCGAACAAACCCGATCCTGCTATCTCAACGAGGTCGCGAATTAACGCGATTTTCAACTGCAAAAACAATAAAATTTAATTAATTATATCTCGAGAAGCTGCGGAGTTGGGGCATCATTTCGCGAATTAACGGGTGATATCGATTACTTTGATGGGCCGGAGGCTGGGGTTGGTGGGGCAATTAGGAGGGAAGTAAGGGAGATTTAAAATTTTTTACATAAATGCTAATAATTTTCTATTATAAAAATTGTTGGAGTGGCAAATCAGCTGACTGACTGCTCTGCGAACGTATCTAATACAAGAAGGATGGATAAAAACTCTTTAAAAAATTACGACATACGTTTCTTTTTCTTCGCCTAAAGCTGTTACATTTCAAAGAACTTATTCCAATATATTTTTTATTTCTTTCTTAATACAAATTTGACTTTGATTCCGTCTTTGGGTCGCAATACCATATCTTGCATAATAACTATGGATTCTGGAGTATCGACGGGTTCCAAACGAAATTTCCGTATGATTCCACAAATGGCACTCTTTAATTCCAGCATAGCGAAACGCTGCCCTAAAAACAATCCCAACGTTCAGGATGTCCTTAATGACGTGGTGAGAATGCAGTTTTATATTATAGCCTATCATTGAGGAACACCCTGTATACCTATGCAATTTCTCGGACCAGCGCTAAATGGAATGTAAGCAAAGTTATGTCTTCCCCTGGAATTTTCCGGTAAATGCCTGGATGGATCAAACACTTCCGGATTTGTCCAATATTTTGGATTCCTGTGCAGGTCGTATATGTGAATGAAGCACGTGGTGCCCCTCGGAACAATTCCATATTTAGTTGAAACGTCACTATCCAATTTTCTGCCGATAAAGGCTACGGAAGGGTACAGTCTAAGGCTCTCTTTAATGCACCTATAATTAAAATAACATATGCTAAGCACGATGTGCCACTTCCCATTTAAGATTTTAAGGGTACCATCTGAACTCTTCCAAGAGGTTAAGCCGCGAGGGCTGCAAGTATTCTTGAAAAGCGTCCCGGTCACAATACAATTGACGTGTGTTTCCGATTTTTATTATTATTGACTGGAAGCGACATTTTAATTATAGGAAGCTTTCAAAGTGACACCCTGTATTGCTCATAATAAGCCTAAAACTTAGATTTGTTTCACGGTATCAACCTTTCCATAAAAGTCATATTTTGCAAGTCGGTGTAGTTTGGTTCCCTCGTAGAATCCGAACCCAATATTTCAGTTATTTCCTCGTATAATTCCTCCTGAAAATAAAAGAATAGGGAATATTTATTGAAAAGATCAGCCATGGACCAAACCCCAACCTAGATGAAGAACATGGGCTATAAACTAGTGTTGGGAAAAACCGATGATTTTAATAATTGAGTACTTGATACTCGAGCGATTTTAATAATCGAGTTAATCGCTCGAGTGAATCGCCTGAAATTCCAATTTAGCAAGCGATGACGTCACCGACTGCTTAACGGGCTGCCTAGCCTGCCTATGTGATCAGGTAGGGTATTTAGCAGGCACGTAACTACGGGTGGGCACAGGTTTACCAAAAAAATTCCAGAAATTTATTTATTTGTGAATAATGAATTTTTACCACGTGTCTCGATACCAAACAAAAAAACTGCAAAAAATCACCCAAATATGCATTTATTGTTCGGGTTTATTCTTGTGCTTTTTTAAAACAAAAAGTATTACCAAGAGTTATTTTTCTTCACATCTTTCTCAATCTACGAGCATAAAATAAATAGATATTTAAAATGGCCGTCAAATTCTTCCACTTTAAATTATCAGGTGCCCACTGTGTGCCCTCAAAAATTTAAGTTACGCGACTGGCAAAATAAGAAAGTAGATGAATATTTTTTTAAATTCATGGTTATAGTTACCTAAAAGATCCTGTTTAAATTTAAGAATGTTTACTTTTGGTTACCAAAAAATATCTCGATACCTATATTTTGTTAACTACTTTGCTCGTTTTCTTATTTTCCATTAACATTTTCTATAATGTATGTTATTTTTAAGAAGGCTTCTTGAGTTTAATAATAAAAAGTTCCTGTTTCGATTTAAAAATATATACTATAACATAACCAACGAATTTTTCTATATATGTTGTTAACAATTTTGTTCGTTTTGTTATTTTTCATTAAGAATTTCTATTATTATGTTATTTTTGCGAAGTTTACTTGAGTTTATAGTAAATAAAAATTTTCAAATTATATCCCTTAATTTATTAATATTTACAATCGGAGACCTAAACTACGCCGCTGGCTAGCCAGCTTTCGGATCGCGCGGCGTGTAAAACGAAGGTCATTATAACAGTTGATATTGTTCGGTTTTTCGCCTGAATTTATAACTAGAGTATTTCCTATCGAGCGAAAAACTGTTTGAATATACGAGCAGTTTTTCAATTCGATCACGCTACAGCGGTACAATTCCGTCGGCGGCAAGCGAAGCGCGGGTATCGAGTGGAAGATAATAAGTTACGGGCGACGGTTTTCGCCTGAATAGATAATTCGAGCGGTTTTTTTTATAATCGAGCGATGTCGGTTATTTCAATAATCGAGTGATCAAGCGGTTTTTCGCTCGAGTGATCACAACACTACTATAAACATTCGTACTTTATGTATTTTGATTTCCAAATAAATATCTTACCTGTATATTTTTGTGACAAGCTAGTAACATACAAGTAAAGCTTAAACACATCGCCGTGGTATCGTGACCCTAAAAATACAAATATTAAATTTACGTCGGCATATTGTATGATTCAACTAATCCAGAGGAAAAGAAACATTGCCCGTGAGATTTTCAGCTGAAGAATAACCCGAATAACCAATTTATAATCAATATGAATGATTATTTTGCTTCTTCCGATGTAGCATATCCTCGTTCAAAATACTCTACCTCAAACATGAACGTATTGACCTCCTCCCGGATTCCTTTCTCGTCAATTGCGTTATTTTGTAACTTTGCATTTAGCAAAATATCCAGTAAAGGGCGTCTGATCTTCTGAGTGGACAAGTTATCATCGTCACTCTCTTCAACTTTAAACGGCTCAAAATTCTCCGCTCTTTTTCGAATAATATTATCGGTGAAATTGTGCAAAGTCGTCACCAACCGCTTGGCTTCTTTCCCCAAAGAAGTTTTATCGAAAATAATTTTATAATGTAACCAAGGTGCTATCATTCGCTGCAACATGATCGCACCCATTCTATAGATGTCGTTCTTGTACGAAAGTCCTTCGTTTGATTTTAAATCCAGTTTCGTACCCATGGAGGTTTCTACAACAGACAAATATCAAATTATATCAGCTGTGAATTCATTATACTTAATGATAAATCAGCTTAGTAAAAATACTGAAATGACTATACAGGGTGTTATGGAAATGACGTATTATATTTAAATAAGTTACTCCTGGGATGTCCTAGGGAAGCGCTACATATATTTTTTTTTAAATCGAATTCACCCATAAACCCACAGGTCATTCCGTGGCACAATCATATTACACTGCCCGGCTGTGTAATAAACAGATGTTCTGGCACAATGTTGCCAAACTGTGCAAACTGTAAAACTTTAGATTCTTATAAAAATAAATATTTAACTTACTAGAAATTAAATCCAGGCTGCCGACACGAGTAAGGAATCCAGGGCACAGACACCTTCAGTTCTTTTTTTTTGTGAAGAGGTTTATGCTCATCACGTGCCCTGATGAGAGTGTGGGACCGCATAATAAGCTTATACCCACTAAACCTCATTCGGCCTCTTATTTCCAATCTCGGAACATAACTGGCATATCGTCGAGAGAGAAAAAATACATAGTGGAACAGAACAAATTACACTAAATCACTTAAAGAAACACACAGACACTCACGAGTTTCAAATACGGTTTTTGAAGATATGCACCTATTATCAGATTACACAAAAGCACTAAACACTAACGCATAATTACACTATCGTACACATAGAACAACAGCACACACAGAAGATAGGATACAAAATATTTCGCAATAGAAAGTCAGAAATAATAAAAACATATTCGGGAAAATAGCGCGGTTGCAATTTCCGAGACAATAATTATACAAGAAAGTAATATTACAGAAGGAAATTCCGCAATTTATGAATATATTCTTATAAAACATCGAAAGTGGCAAGGCTGTATTTTAGATACTTCCAAATAAGACAATATCGATCGACCGAATAAACCCGAAACAGCCTGAAAGTTACTAGAAATTTTTAGATGTTAAATACACCACCGGATGAAACTTTATACAATAAGGGCGTATTTTTATCTACACAGTAGAATTTTAAAGTACTAATTCAGATTGAATGGTACTTAGATGTGTTCATGAGATGCATACAAATTTACGCGAAAACTAATGTGAATTTGTACTTTTGATTTTGTGTTTTGTAAGGTTATTGTGCCGGTTCTTGTTTGGATTACCTACTTGGTGTTTTTTTATAAATTAAGTTGGTTTTAAATAAGCTCGAAAAGGTAAATAAAATTACAGTTTTATTTTTAAAGGGTAAAGTGGCATTTAAGTTGTTCAGTTCCGACGGATGTCGTTCGAATTGAACAAATGAGAACATACCTGACCATTTATAAACGCCGCGGCGGTTGGTTCGAATCTGAACGTAGAAGTTTATAATAATATACCCTGAAAAATAAACAATTTCCAATCTGTTAAACCTATTATTGACTTTCTAAAGAGTGACAACACTGCTGAAAATTCTAACGTTTTCCGCCATATGTTGTTTTGTTTATCCTTCTCCCAGTGTCACCACGTGCTTAATTTAGGTTTGACGTCAGGTCATGTACAGGGCATATTAAATTAAAGCGCCATTTTTGGATATATTTCTTCAATTTGTTTTCATCTCAGGAATTGCCGGTTTAAATATAATACGTCATTTCCATGTTTTTCTTCCATATCAATACTTACCATTAATTGTTAACAGTGTAAAGTCAGAAATTACCGGTATAACATCAGCAGGTCCATCCAAATAGTTCTCTTCTATCTTCTTGATCATACCGGACGTTTCTCTATTAAAAACGCCAATAAATTCTCGCAATATAGAAAAGTGAAACGCCGGGGTCAAAATTTTCCTTCGCGTATGCCAGTGGCTTCCTACGGAACAAAAAATAGTATGATGAATGTTTCTACAGAAAAAAATAGTATGATGAATGTTTCTACAGAAAAAAATAGTATGATGAATGTTTCTACAGAAAAAAATAGTGTGATGAATGTTTCTACAGAAAAAAAAATATAATGCGATGAATGTTTCTTACAGAGTCGAAGTTGATATAAAGGAAACTGTTTATTATACGTTTAGATTGTGATTGACTAACCGTTGCTTAATAGCAGTCCATCTTCCAGCCAATCGCCGATGAAACTGTAAATTTCCGCCTTTGGTAAGTTCTTCATGGACGAAATAATCGCCTAAAATACATCGGCTAATATGAATTGTCGTTTCGATTTTGATAAATATGTGGATAAATACCTCAATTTCGTCTGCTTCCAAAACATTAACGAAAACCAAAGCGGGTCCTAAATAACTTGTGTGGAGGGGAGGTGCTACTGCAAAGTATTCCCTCAGTGCACTCCAAAATTCCACTGCAAGAAATATACAGGGTATCCATTAATGTCCTGCTAATACTTCAGATTTAAATAATTAATTCACGTTGGTTTTTAATCGACCTCGGAAAGGTCGTTCCTTAAGGATGAAGTCCTCCAGATGAAAGAATTCTTAAATAATGAAGTTCGAGGAGTACTAAGCTTAACCACATACGGGGATGGGCGGCAGTGGTTCGTCGTGTCTTTCTGCTATTCGCCGCTCTGGGCGGAATTAAGAGGACAAGGTCAGCCGAGCACTTTCCATGAAAATAACTGTAAAAGAGAGTCAAATCCCCAACCTGTCTTCGATGTCAGACGAATGGCCCTCCTTTCGATGGAATCCAGTAGCCGAAGAGTATGTTTGGGTGCAGAGCTCCAGACATGAGAGCAGTACTCTAGTGATGGTCGAATCTGGGCTTTGTATAGTGTCAAAAGTTGTTGAGGTGTGTACAACTTTCTGGTTCGGAAGAGTACCCCAAGCTTCTGAGAGGCTATTTTGGCGATTGCCACAACGTGATTATGCCAAGACATATTTCCTCCCAGATTGACGCCTAGCAAATTAATAGATGAAGCCAGTGGGATTGCGTGTCCGTCCATGACTATATCCGGTTCTGTAATGTATGTTAACCTTTTTAGAGAAAACTACTGCCTGTTTTTTTTTTAGCGTAAACAATAAAACCTAGAAAATTCAATAATACTCGAATATTATTAGGAATAAGTTTGAAACTTAAGATAAGGCGTCGCTTCTTTTGTTTGATCTAAAAAAACGCCACTGTATTTATTTCAGGTTAGAAATAAAAAAATAATACTATATCTATTTAATTAAGTAATCTAATCTATATTCAAACATTGCAATCTACCCATTTTCTATAAAAGGTAACTTTACTTATTGGAAAAGAAAATAAATCGGTTATATAATTTGTGAATGCGCAAAATCCAAACCAACAATCCGTACCAGTACGGGAATTATTCTGGCGATTGCAAATCAAGTGGCAATCGATATATTTTGCTCTACGAACACCGAGTTCTTGGTGAGCCGGTTACAGATTTTGCCTCTGTGAACACTTTAAACACACTACTTACCACTGGATTGTCCAAATATATGATGTGCGTGACCGAGCAGAAACACCCATTTGTCGGCCGTTGGTAACCTACTCAACAATATCCTCCACCGTATATATTCCTTGACGTGCGCAAAATTGGTGCAAACAAGATACGTCAAAAGAATTACTATAACCGCCAATAAACTTAATACAAATTGCATTTTGCTCGTAAAGAATTGTGCATAGACTTATTTATTATACTACTACTATTCGAGAAATATTGATTTATCTCGCTATATTTGTCGATTAATTAGTATCATGGGCGTACTTAAAATAATATATTATGAAAAATAGTTAAGTTCACGTTGCCAAATAAATTAATACTATCTATTTCGAAGCAGTTGACCCCTGTTAAACAAAAATATTATCGTGGAAGAGATAATATGACCAAGCTCACCAGTCAAAGTTCATAAAACAGTCCGTTCTCGGCGAGTCTATCTATCTTCTTTGTGCAACAGAAATATGTTTTTTTTTAATGGAAAAAGGTCATTGTTATTATGTTGCCAATCTGAATTTAATTAGCTGGACAAATTACAAATTTTCACACGTTTTTAGTAGTTTTTAGTTTTGCACACTTATCTCATCTTTCTCTTTGAATGCGCAAACATCAGCTATCGACGCACATCTTCGCAGACAGCATGAAGTATCACGCCTCAACAAAGACCTTCACTATTACAGGTACTGTGGGGTCCTGATTTGTAAAAGAAGGTCGCCCCAAAACTGAAAATAATATACATATGGTAGGTTCTGATGTATTTGCCAAAAAAAGGTCAACAAAACTGTATAGCAACACACTGAGGTTTACACGCAAATTACACATACCTTGTGCTGCATGAAAATGATACACAAGGCAATGAAGATGCACGCAAATCGTGTAATTGGCAACACTGAGTGATAAATATCTTACACTACTTACATTTTTTACAAAATAAATTATAGGAACTACTAGAGCATGTTCCATAAGAAAGTAACTGTATTATCAGCTCCTGCACATTTTTCTCATCAGGTCAAGCATTGGCATAACCACGTTGTGGCAATCGCCAAGATAGCCTCTCAGAAGCTTGGTGTACTCTTCCGAACCAGAAAGTTGTACACACCTCAATAACTTTTGACACTATACAAAGCCCAGATTCGACCATCACTAGAGTACTGCTCTCATGTCTGGAGCTCTGCACCCAAACATACTCTTCGGCTACTGGATTCCATCGAAAGGAGGGCCATTCGTCTGATTGGAGACCACGAGCTGACGAAGAACCTCGACAGCCTAGAACATCGAAGGCAAGTTGGTGATTTGACTCTCTATTACAGATATTTTCATGGAAAGTGCTCGGCTGACCTTGCCCTCTTAATTCCGCCCAGAGCGGCGAAAATCAGAAATACACGACGAACCACTGCCGCCCATCCATATGTGGTTAAGCTTAGTACTCCTCGAACTTCATTATTTAAGAACTCTTTCATCTGGAGGACTTCATCATTGTGGAACGATCTTCCCGAGGTCGTTTTTCCCAACGAATATAACCTCCAACGATTCAAAACCAACGTGAATCGCTTTTTGCGCACATGCACCACTCCCAGAGTGCCCTAAAGGATTTTTCCTATAGTGCTTGTGTTTGATCATGATCAAAAAAAAAAGCAACATTTGGGCGAAAGTTTTCCAGGACCTCGCACCACTAGACTTTGGTTTATGGGGTTGGTTCAAAAATGAAGTTCGCATAGTATCGACACTAGGGATACACTAATTCGTATATCACGTATTAGAAGTACTGCAGCCGATATTAAAGAAATACATGAGGCAATCAGGAGAGCAACAGGAGCCTTTCGTAGACGAGGCAAGCAATGGCGATATTTCTTAACGTTAGAACATTAGAATAATTATTAAAAATATATTTTCTGTATGCATAAAAATATTCATAAATAATAAGAGGGACGATTCTACTGACTCGACTGGCGCCAGTATAATACGTAATCCTAAAAATATCTTCCAAGATATATTTTATATATTACGAAAATTATAGCCAGCAGCATATGGAAAATAATAAGGTTTAGTATTTTCCATTAAAGCAGGAACTGGAAGATTTTTCTGGGACAGTGATAAAGGAACATAAAATAAAATATTTATTAGAATACGACTACATACACGGTTGCCGAAAAGAACAAAACACCCCCAACAACAACCATGTGTATTTTCGAAAAATGCTCGGACACCTAGATTTTAATTTTCACTTTCGTAAATTTCTCAAGATTTCTAAAAGTGAGAAATAAAATCGACCGGTCCGAGCGTTTTTCGAAAATATAGGTGGTTACGAAAATATTGGGAGGTGTTCCACTCTTTTTTCTCACCGTGTATATTGCTGTTTCCAAGTTTATTGGACATGGACGAAGATAAATTGATATACAGATATCGTTTTTTAATAAATACACATAGATTCAAAAGTTTTACATCACTCTGATTTTGTCATTTTAACATAATTTCAGGAATGAATATTTTTCTTAAATGTTTATTTATGCTTATCAGTTAAAACGATACCATCTTTTGTAGCAAAAAAAAATATTATCAAGACATTTGTTTAAGATAACATTTTCAGTGTTGTATTTTGTTAAATTTTCCGGTTCAGTGTGTAAAAATGAATCGCCGAGTAATATCTGAAATTGGTCGTGCAAGAATAGTAGCTTTAGTTGAGGATGGTCATTCCCAAAGATTTGTTGCTGAAAGAATAGGGGTTTTTCAACGTGATGTATCTCGCATATGGAATCGCTATCTAGATACCAATTCTGTGCGAGACAGACCACGAAGTGGTAGAAGGCGTGTTACTAACGAACAGCAAAACTGCTATATTACGTTAACAATTAGGAGAAATCGTCCTATGCCAGTTCCACAACTTCAGAGAGATGTTGCGCATGCAATTGGAGTTCGCGTATCCGTCTCTACACTAAGAGGACGCATTCTTGAATCCGGTTTAAGATGTCGGCGGCCAGTAAGAGTTCCCCAACTACAATATAACCACCGAGTTCGTCGACTGCAGTAGGCTGATATGCACGTTCGCTTACCCGAAGAATTTTGGAATTCTGTTCTATTTTCCGACGAGACCAGAATTTATCTGGTAAACGATAGTCGCCGGATTCGTGTTTGGAGAGAACCAACAGGTCCCGCCCAACTTGACCATGCTCGCCCCTTGCCTCCATTCGCTGGAGGAAGCGCCATGTTTTGGGCAGGTATTATGTCTGACGGGCGTACGGAGTTAATCCACGTTCAAGGCACAATGACTGGCGACAGGTACATTAGGGGTATTTTACATCCTTATGTTAGGACGTGGAGAGGGGCTGTTGGTAACAATTTTGTGTTTATGGACGACAATGCCCGGTCCCATCGTACTAGAGATGTGGATGAATACCTAGGAAGTGAGGGAATGCGATAGAACATGATTGGGATATGCTCTCTAGCGCAGTTCGCGTTTGAAGAAATCCCCTTAGAACTATCCAGGAGCTTGTCGTCGCTGCTACCGAGGAATGGCAGGCTATTCCCCAAGAACCGATTGCTAACCTTACGCACAGCATGCGGCGTCATCTTCAAGCTTGCATTGAGGCGAGAGGAGGAAATACACTTTATTAGAAGCTATATTTTTTTAAATTTCACAAATTATACAATATAAATAAATTTTACTTTAAGGAGGTAAAGAAACTCACAGTCTGCTAAACTAGTTTAATAACAATTAATAAAACCATACATGTTTCGAAGGCTTAAGCCTTCATCTTCAGTGGAAATACAACATCAAAGGGTACCTATGACATTGTTAAACTGTAAATAAGAAAAAAGAAGTTTAAATAAGTTAAGATTAAGCAAAAATGATTGAAAGAAATGGAATTGACTCAATGGAGTAGTATAATTAAAGGGGAGTAAAAAGTTTGAAAACTCTTTCTTACCTAACAAACTACTACAACTTTTTACTCCCCTTTAATTATACTACTCCATTGAGTCAATTCCATTTCTTTCAATCATTTTTGCTTAAACTTAACTTATTTAAACTTCTTTTTTCTTATTTACAGTTTAACAATGTCATAGGTACCCTTTGATGTTGTATTTTTCACTGAAGATGAAGGCTTAAGCCTTCGAAACATGTATGGTTTTATTAATTGTTATTAAACTAGTGGAGCAGACTGTGAGTTTCTTTACCTCCTTATAACTTCACTCCACTTTGAGATGGACTACTTCAAGAAAATTAAATTTTACTTTTGTTAAGTTTTTTTTTTGGAAGGTTTAAAATGTTGTGGTAAAATAAAAATTTTTTAGAACTCATCGATTTTTATTTTAAACTTATCAATGAACTAATTAATATTTAGTCTATTTTCGCGGCGACGTAATTTCTTATTCGAGAATCAGAGTGATGCAAAACTTTTGAATCTATGTGTATTTGCAGTGATAGGTGTTACCTTTAAAATCTTAAATGGGAAGGGGGTCATCAAGGTCGCTTAAATCTCTTTCCAATAATTCAGCCTTTTTTCAAGATAAATCAGGTCTACGACCATACGCAGTGTCTACCTTCTTCGCTTAAATCTATTTCCAATAATTCAGCCTTTTTTCCAGATAAATCAGGTCTACGACCATACGCAGTGCCTACCTTCTTGTTCATCGACCTTTAAATCATAGATTTATGTAATAATCGCACCTTTAAGATAAACCGGACTACGATTTACATTCTCCATGGAGACGAGGCATTGTTCCCGTTGTTCCTCTGTTACGGGAGCAATTTGAAAATTCATAGCCGAAGTCTCAAATGGGGATACGGCGAACGTTTACGGGCGCTGCGCTGTCTGCAAACCGTAATCCAGCAGGAATATCAAATCCTAGTTAAACATTCATGCCATAAGAACTACACCTGCTATACTGATATACAGGGACTGTGTTTTCAGGAGCCCATGAAGGAATATAGTCATTTAAATGTGAAGATTTAATGGTTGTTGTGACCGTTGGTTATTTATTTAATAAGATTAATTTCGGCTTGCTCCCAAAGAACGGGAATGGCGATTAACTAGAAAATATTGCTTCTTAAAAATTGAACTTGACACTCACAAGGTTCTTTTTATTGAGAAATTTGGTAAAGGCGGCGATCACTGGGAACTCGAGGATGAGAGCTCCCTGCAAGTGGCGATTGACGGATTTCTCTCAGACACCTTCACCATCAATGCCGGTGTTCCTCAAGGGTCCATATTGTCTCCCACCCTCTTCTTACTCTACATTAAGGACCTTCTAGTGGAAACGAAAAATCCGATATTTAGTTTTGCTGATGATAGCACACTTATCTCATCTTTCTCTTTGAATGCACAAACATAGGCTGCCGACGCACATCTTCGCAGACAGCATGTAAGTATCACGCCTCAACAAAGACCTGGAAGAAATTTTGGCTTGGGGTGACAGTAACCAAGTCGAATTTAACGCTAAAAAAACCCAGGCAGCAGTTTTCTCTAAAAAAGTTAACATTATAGAACCGGATATAGTCATGGACGCACACGCAATCCCATTGGCTTCATCTATTAATTTGCTGGGCGTTAATCTGGGAGGAAATATGTCTTGGCATAACCACGTTGGGGCAATCGCCAAACTAGCTTGTCAGAAACTTGGTGTACTCTTCCGAACCAGAAAGTTGTACACCCCTCAACAACTTTTCACACTATACAAAGCCCAGATTCGACCATCACTAGAGTACTGCTCTCATGTCTGGAGCTCTGCACCCAAACATACTCTTCGGCTACTAGATTCCATCGAAACGAGGGCCATTCATCTGATTGGAGACCACGAGCTGACGAAGAACCTCGACAGCCTAGAACATCGAAGACAGGTTGGGGATTTGAATCTCTTTTACAGATATTTTCATGGAAAGTGCACGGCTGACCTTGCCCTCGTAATTCCGCCCAGAGCGGCGAATATCAGAAATACACGACGAACCACTGCCGCCCATCCATATGTGGTTAAGCTTAGTTCTCCTCGAACTTCATTATTTAAGAATTCTTTTATCTGGAGGACTTCATCCTTATGGAACGACCTTCCCGATGTCGTTTTTCCCAACGAATATAACCTCCAACGATTCAAAACCAACGTGAATCGCTTTTTGCGCACACGCACCACTCCCAGAGTGCCCTAAAGGATTTTTACGATAGTGCTTGTGTTTGACCATAAAAAAAAAATAGGTTCAAACCCGACGGACGGTAAACCGATTTGCACGCGGTGGATTTTCGTGGTATAAGTCATAAGTCGTGGCGTTACTGTCCAGCATCATGTACAAGAAAGGGTGAAGAAAAAAATGCAACTTTTTTTCATTTAACCGCTTACTGTGCGATGAACGAAACGCCAGTATCGTCCTGGTAAACCTAGTGAACTTGAATCCAGTTGGCAATACGCGCGCAGTCTAGTTCTGCCCGTCTTTCCTGCTGTTCCAGGGAAGCTCTTGGCGCGACGCGTGCTGTCAGTGCGAAGAAATTCCGCGCGTTTGAATTTTTGCAAATAGAGAATCTTGTTATTGCTCACGTTTCAATGGATTCAATATGAAATAGATTTTTTTTTTAAATAAAGAAAAACGTTAATCGTATTAGTGTCTAAAATCGTCTGTAAATATAATTCAGAGTTGTAGTTGTCTGTATGTTTGTGCGCATATACCTGAGCAATTTAGACGAACTGTATCTTTATGCCAATTAATACAATAAAGTTTAAGTATAGAGGTAAGTTAATGCCTGTTCTTAAGAGTTGCATTGCGACTAGGCGCTTCCTCGCCCTTGCGAACCAACCCGAACAAATATCCATTAACATAACAACACATTAGGGATTCTTTGTTTAAATGTAGAAGAACATAAACTTTTGATTTTATATATATATCAATTCGATGGAAAAACTATCGACTCTGTCAAGTGAATAAAATTTAAGTCAGTTTTTAAAGCAAAAACACTTAATATGCAGATTTCAAAAATATCATGCTCTTATGGAAAAGACGCCGTTAAATTGCAATTAAAAATTTGTCAGTGGAGAAAAAGTTTATATTTTGATTTAAAGTCGTTTTTGAACTTTATCTAGATTTTCGGAGGTAATTACACTAGTGCCTAAAAATTTTCGATAATTTTGCATGAAAGCGTATTGCCTAAAAACAACAAGAGTTCATTTTCATATTTTACAAAATTTGAAAATGAACGAATGTTGTTTTTCAAAGGAAATACGCTTAAATGCAAAATTATCTGAGAATTTTTATGCACGAGTGTAATTTAGGGAGAAAATTACTCGAATAATGGTTTAAACAACTTTATATTACAACTTTTAAATAAAGAACTAAAAAAATTAGTAATTATTAATAACGCAATTGTAATAATATTTAATATTTGAGTTTGTAGCTGGAAAATCCTGTAAGATTTATTTTTTTCAACGTCAAAAAGTGTCATTATCTTTGTCAATAAACAATAAAAACTTGGCGGGTTGTTTTCGATAGCTAGAGGGGTTGTTTTCGATGTAATCAATCGAAAACAACACCTCTAGCTTAATGTATGAGGGTAATTTTCGATGTAATCAATCGAAAACAACACCTCTAGCTTAATGTATGAGTGTAATTTTCAACAATATATAGGGTGTTCCTTAATGACTTAATATTCCAGGGTGTTATTCCTAAAGCCATTTTATGAGAAAAGTTCCTTTGACGCCTCCGCAAATATGTCCTCTGACATTTGTTACAAGAAAAATGGTACGTCACTGACATTTCTCCTTGTGGATATTTCTTCTGATTATCCCTGTCTGTCTGTATGAACTAAAAGGAACATTCTTCCGAAATAAGTGATTATCTACTAAATTTTTATAGTTGCCATTCAGTTCAGCTTCAATAACATCTCCTGTTTTTTACTGGGAATATTCCAGAGCGAATTCCAGTTATAATAAGGTCTCTTTCAGGGCGACATACCTCGACAACATAAAATTAGAGGCCTACGGCCCCCTCAGTATAACGAAATCATTATACTGTTCACTGAAAATAACGAAAGATAACAATAATTTTATTTAAAAATGATTACTAAATTCTGAGAATCACCTGATTCTCATGATGTAAGATATTTTGTGAAACCTCCGCAGCCGTATTATTTGTTCATTACTTACATCGCTTAAACAATCTAAGAATCAAGGTGTTGCAAAACTTTTCCCCCTACATGGAAACTTTGCAAGAATTTCGCATTTTTTGGACTATAACGCGTTTAGTTCAAACTTCCTCCAGTTTCCACCGGAGGTGTTTTTTTAATGAATTTTACCTGGAATAACGTAACTTTTTTTCGGCAGTTTTAACCCCGTAACGTTTGTAACTTCTTAAAAAATTTATCATATAAATTTTATCGTTGTAATAGTCATTATGTCCGGGGGGCCGAAGGCAGTAAAAAAAATAAAATCGCATGAAACAGTGCACTTTAGTTACTGTCTTTATATGTTTTAAATTACAACGTTTCTACTGCGTTTGGTATCTAATAGTCATCAGGTGAATACTAAGTAAACTCGACTGATTAGTTTCATTGTTAAGCAGAGATCGTTTGATCGAGCGAGCTAAAAGTTGGCCTAGTTCTGATTGCTTATAGTATATCGGCCAAATGGAATAAATTCTGTAATAAATGAATGGGGGCAGGTGCGAAAAAACGCTCGGATACGTCGATCGGTATTTCTAGTTACGAATTTTTTTCATTAAAAACTTTTCATACAGGGTGTGTCATGTAACAGTGGCCAATACCAACTTTGTTATTTTAACTGCAATGCCCTGTATATTATTCAATTTTTGGATCCCTCAGAAGATTTTAGATATATTTACTGTACAATATCCTATGCCTATCGTCAACTGTTTCGGAAATATCGTCGCTTGAATTTATAGCTAGAGTATAGTATTTCCTATCGAGCGAAACACTGCTCGAATATACGAGCAGTTTTTTACCACGAGCGATCACACTACCAAGCGGCACATTTCGGTCGGCGTCAAGCGAAGCTCGGGTACCGAGTGAATGGTAATAAGTAACAATAAGCGACGATTTTCGCTTGAATTTATAACTCGAGCAGTTTTTTTTAATAATCGAGCGATGTCGGTTGATTCAATAATCGAGTACTCGAGCGGTTTTTCGCTCCAGCGATCACAACACTATTTGTTGCACGCTTCTCTAAGGACCTTGTATATCGGAGCAAAAGTGTATACAGTTTTAATTAAATTCACATACAAAATTCCGTCCATCCCTGCCGACTAGTTTTTGGGCGTTTTTTAAGATATCGAAAAGCGATTTCGTTGCGATTACAAGAATTTCCTTCGTGCAGGGAGAGTAAAAAACGTTTCTCGAAACCGCAGATCCAGTGAAATTTAGAAGGAAAAATCGCTCGACTTCAAGTAGCGATTAGAAAACTCCCTTTGTTCCATCGGATACAGAGGAGAAGCAGTAGAGGATACGGACAGAGAAATATGTACATAATATATTTGATATATTCCAATATATGCGGAAAGTGTTGATGATATCTTAACCCGAAGGAATAATAGGGAAATATTATACCTCTACGTGGGGAAGCAGAATGTGTAGGTCCTAAAATCTTCCAACCGTAATAAATGAGTGCAAGGTCGGCTTGAAAATTTATTAGCCTATCTTCATATTGATTTATTTTTATTTTGAATTTAAGAGACACGGTATAACAATGGATGCATGCAGTGGCGGTTCTTCCACAGGAGCACATGCGCACGTGCACCCCCAAAACAAAACGAATAAAAAATATTAATTTATATTCATTGAATATTATTTATCGTATAAAGTCCGACCCTCCCTAATAGTTTATCGTACCGTCAAGCTAAAAAAGTCCGACCCTCCCTAATATTTTATCATCCCGTGAAACCAAACTGTATAGATCCGGCAACCGTGATTCGGCCGAGGTAAATGACGATTATGACGAGACTTGCTCGCACGTGCGATTAAGTAGTGCAGTTTCTCTGTAGTAACAGGTGGCGGGTGGCAGCGGGGGATAGCGGGGTCATGGCGATTTAATATGGAAAAGGCGCAACGCTTTTGTGTGCACCGCGCTGTTGTCTGTTCGTGTATCTAGTTAGAAATTCGAGCGTGTATGTGTTAATATTTTAATATTATATATTTATTAAGTCAAAATGAATAGTTTACGGTGGACTATTTAAGAAATCACTTTAGCTCTTTGAGTTTGGAGCAAAAAATTGAAGAAAAGAATGAGGGAACACCTAAACCCGAAATTAATTTAACGCAGACCACAAAGGGTAAATCTAGAGACTTTATTAGAAAGTTTAAAAATCAAATATATGAAAAAAAATTTATAGAGGTTATTCCAAACTTAATGAGGCTGTTATTGATCAATTTTCTACAATTATGAACCGAAGAATGGACTTTACGTTTAAGCACTATTGTGCAGGGTCGATAAATGTTGTGTATTTCGGTAAATAATACTCGATATGATTTTAAACCATTTTATTTAAGGATTTAAACTAAAAAACACTGAAAATATGAAGAATGCCAACTTGTCAGTCTCGTGGCTCGATTCGTTCTCGTCATAAAACAGTTAACTATTGTTCTCGTCTTGGTTGCGCCTAATGACGTAGCCGTAGATGGCGTAGTGGTATTAGACATCATTCGGTTTTCTTGATAACTCGTAGATGGCGGTAGTCGGTAGTAGTATTGGACATCACTCGGTTTTCTTGATAGCTCGTAAATGGCTTTAGTAGTATTAGTAGTGGACTGTATAAATATTGTTACGAGGGTTGCATGCGACGACGTTAAGATCCGACAGCTATACACACAGAGAAAACCTTTCTTATTTTCCAAACGTTGTATTTCCTTGTGTAAAATTAAAAAATAAATAAAAATATGTTTTAGTTACCTAACGAATTTTCTTATTACTTTTTTTCTTTCTACATTTAAAACGCCTAGAAAAATTTTACCATACTCTATCATAGGTCACGAGCCGCCGCTGGATGCATGTAATTAAAATCTGTACTCCAGCTCTGCCCGAAAAGATGTAAATTTGGGGCATCTTACGGTCAGAAGGATAATGAGACGTTTATGGCACTTAATAGAACGGTATAAGGTAAACTTTACAATAGGTTTTGCAAGATTTATGGGTAGGTGTGTGTATAAAAAGATGCAGGACACGCCAAGTATCGGATCAATCCTGTTGGCGTCCCAACCAGACGTCAATATCATATTTTAATTGGTCATCGCCTGCAAAATAATGTGCCTGGAGCTACTGTTTCAAATCTATGAGTTAAATGAACGAAGGCGTGAAGATATGCTTGCTGTTGTAAGCGAAAATAATTAAAATATATAAACTTATGCATTAGTAAACATAACTCCTCTGATTATAGAAACAATAATTACGCATTCTAATTTAAGCTGTATAACTTGCCTTGAAATTCCTAACAATATTTACTGTAAATGTAAACTTCGGCTTCATCTCAATTAAATATTTACGGCATAGGTTATCTTATAGCAGGTTTCAAAAGGTATAGTTTTTAGTATATATATTTCGTTTACATCTAACGACCTGTCGATTGGGGATCGTAACGCCGGACCGGCCGTTAGATGCGAATCCACACAGTCTCAACATGGAGGACAAATCATTGAGCCGCTTTCTTTGTAAAATATAAGGCTGCATTGCAAAAATCCATTAAATTTTTATTTTCGCTATCCTCGGTTATATAATATGTATGTCACCGAGCAAATGTAAAGTGTTCCATAACGGAAGAGTGGAAGCTTTCCGAATTTCCATTTGAATCAGCGTGCGTGGGTTAAAATATTGTTTCTCCTATAACACGACGCGTTTTTTAAAAAAATGTTTTATTCGCACATTTTCAGCCTTTATTAGTATGCACAGGGATAATATATAGGTAACAGCCGACGTTTCGATCTTTATTGTCTCTTCATCCATTGCAATCAAAGATATTACAAACTACAGATGGAAAAATGTACATTTCCAGCCTAGGCAACGACAGCAAACAGTCTTTCCCACCTCTTTCGGTCATTATTGCAGCATAGCCAGATTGTCATATTTATCGCAAAGGTATCTTGCAAAATCCACATTAAAAATTTGCTAATTTGGCAAATACAACTGCTTTAAGATTAATCCGCAATTTAAAATAAATTTATTTCCCAATAATTTTACTATAAACTGTGAAAAGGCGATGAGAGATTCTTTAAAATAATATTATTATACTTAAAAGTATCAAACTAATCTTGAACGAATCCAACTGCACTCTGGCAACATCTATTTCTATATTACTACTGCGCTACGATCCAGGAGCCAAAAAAATTAGTAAAAGATGAATGAATTACTAATCTCGTAAACATTACGACGTTGGCGCCGTGATCTAATGGATTGTTTATATATTATGGTTGATATGTTTTTTTTGTGATAATTGGTGAAAAATCGTCTTTATTATAAACGATCATGGTGCATTCATGTGTAGTTTGTAAAAGGGTGGATCATTTAAATAAGGATTTATCTTCGGTAAGTATGGTTATGGTTTAATATTCAACCATCTTATATAACCAGACTTCAACATTGTTGCCATTCAGCTAACAAACGTGTAGTTCTCTCTTCCACCCATTACTGATTTTTAGTTCGATCCATTTCCGTCCTTGGATGGCGATTCTCGCCCATATGGTGCCGATGAGTAAAAAAAAATTGCTCTACTTTGGAAATTTATATCTCGCTTAGTGGCTGATATATTAGTTTGAATTTTGAATATGTTTTTAAGCCATTCTTTCCCTTTCGACCTATCCAGACCGCGAAAGGGTGTGTTTTCAGAGAAAAAAATTATGAATTTTCTAGTACGACCCTGCACGCGACGATTTCACCCCGACCGACTGACGCACAAATAAAATACTTCTATACTTTTAAATAAAAAACTAATCATTTTTTCGACATCTACCGAACTTAGTATATAAGAATAGTTTGAAGATATTTCGTGAGATGAAATTTTTCGAAAATTTTTGAAGGGGTATTTTTTTCTTCCAAAAACATTTTTGGTTCTCTAGAAAAGGACAAATAGCACACCAAATAGTGCAAAATTTTTACTTTCCCAAAAAGTTTCTTACTGTGTTGTACAGGAAGTCAATTTCCCCACGAAAATTTAACCCCCTGGGAGAGATAGTTGTTACCCCTAATATCTTAAAGGGGAAGGGGATTGACGACCTATCCTAATCATTCTACTAAAAGAGGAGTCAACACGATAATGTTTTTTTTAAATAATAACCTAAAACCCATACATTTAAGTGCATGTAAGTTTTTGCATTTTTGGAACTCGATTTCTTGAAAACGACTACTCAAAATATAATAAATTCTGGTATTATCGGAAAGAGATTGAATTTACCCTTCTTCCCATTAAAGATTTTAAGGGTAACATCGACCCTCAAATTGACATCCTGTATACAAAAAAAACATTATAAGTCCGAAGCCAATTTAAATTTTTATATTCTCCTTCAAAAATACATTTTTCATTTCCACTTCAAAAAAAATGTTACGAGCTTGCATTTCAATTCGTGACATTCGCTTTTTATAGCTTTACTTACTCTCAATAAAAACAATGTATAATGTCAGGTTGGAAGTGAATATTCATTTTTTATTTGTGTTGTTTCGACGTTAAATTTAAAAATATTCTTTATTGTACCCTGACGACGGCGCGACGCAGCGAGAAAGTTTACGAGAACAATAGTATTTCGATAATTTAATGTATGTACAATACATAGCTCGGTCTTGTTAAACATTTAAGGCAGCTGAAATACATTCCCGCAACAGAGTTTTTCTATTTATTCTCGCATATCTCGAAGAACTCACCGGTTTTTATTTTTAGCCTATATGGATTTGGTTCTGGGGATTTCCTCGGAGGCATATACCGAAATAAATCTTAGGTTTTACGCCTTGCTAAGTTTCTGTAACAGGAATAACCCTCACTGCTCAGCAAACATATTCCCGGTAATCGCCGGGATATAACATTCTTGGCGTCAGTGGTGGCAATATAAGGATTGAAAATGTATACGTGCACATGAACATGGTCCATAGAAATATCTGTAAAAGGATGCGAAATCACCCGACCTGACTCCGATGTTCTAGGCTATCGAGGTCCTTGGTCAGCTGGTGGAGAGTATGCATGGCCGCAGAGCTCCAGACATGAGAGAAATATTCAACAACGAACAAACCCGGACTTTGTCGAGTGTCAAAAGTTATTGAGGTGTATACTTTTTATTCCCGAAAAGTACACGAAGTTTCTGCGAAGATGTCCTGGCGATTGCCACAGCTCACTCAGTCTAGCAACTCTTTATTTCGGCGTTATCGGTGAAAGATCAACTAGAGAATGGTTCCGCTATTAACGGAATTGAACGGAATTTATTTTCCTTAAATTTAAAATCGCCAGCACAAGCATACCTTACAAAGGCTAGAGCACTTGCCCCAAAATCCTGCATAGAATTCCCTAAAGTAAAGATTGTTTCACGAAAAATGGATATAACTTAATGACTGCAGTAAAAGTACCTGGGGGCCATCCCATTATTTATGACCGTTTGTTATTATTATGTGGAAAGGACCGGATTGTAATAATTATAATTAAATATAGGCACATCAGGTAGGTTAGGTTGCTTAATTTATATTTAAATATCTTTTTGTGGTAAAATTTGTTAGTTTTTGAGGAATGGTTCAAGAATTGTCTTTTACCAAACATTCCTCAGAATAGCGTGATAGTAATGGACAATGCGAGCTATCACAGTCGCCAATTACATAAAGCTCAAAGCTCAAATAATACAAAATTGGAGATTCAGAACTACATGGCGGCGAATGATATATATTTTGAAGAAAGTTATAAAAAAAAGTGATCTTTTAGAAGTTTTAAAGACATTTTGTATAAAAAAAGGATATGTTTGTGACACATTGGCAGAAGAAATTGGACATACAGTGCTACGGCTCCCACCCTATTATTGCATTTTAACCCCATAGAATGTGGCACCAGTTAAAATCACTGGTTAGGTCTGAAAATATATCTCCGACTTTAAGGTCTAGTGTTGTAGAATTAATACGAAAATGCTTTAATGATATTCCCCCAGGTAGTTGGAAAAATTCAGTCCGTCACGTAATAACTGTACAAAATTCGTATATTAGTCTGGATCGTATAATTAATCCAATTATAATTAATTTTGATGAGGATAGCGATAGCGAAACAGAACTATCTATAGAATGACATTATAAATGTAAATAAATATGACTAGTAATATTTAAACAATTTTTTATTTGATTTGATTACATTAATATAATCATATCGTTACTTGTTTTCCTTAGTCCGTCCCTTCATACTTCACTTGTTTATTGCCAAGCTCTTGTCGACACAATGGGACCGACCCAGGAAATCATTAAGTCGTCTCCAAATTTCGTGAAACGTACTGTACAACATAAGTGAAAGAGTTGATTAAAAGGTTGCATTCCGACCACAACCAGGTTGCTGTATGGTGCAATTTAAGAAATAATAGTTTGTGTTTTTTTTTGGTTTATTTCTTTTTTGTTCGGTATTTTTGGGGGTTACGCAACCCTGCAAGCCTAAAGTAATGCCGCCACTGCTTGGTGGAAGGTTTTATGTGTTACTATGAATTATTTACAATTCGTGCGTGCCGTTAACATAGGAAGAAGAAATATTTCTACACAATGAAAAACTTTCAAGTAAAAATAGGGCTAATATAGTTCCTTATTTCTGGCTGGATCTATGAAAAGGATTTTCTATAGTGCTTGTGTTTGATCACAAAAAAAAACTATTACAAAACACACAATATTTAAGCGTTTTAATCAATATCTCCGGATAAATTAATTTAAATACTATTTTAATAGCAGCAATTATTGTTCCACATTCTTAACTAATGGTGCTAATTTATTTACGGTGACAAATTTAACTAATTAATCGACAATTGGCTGATTAGAATACATTTTCAGTTAATGTATTGCCGATCAGTGAGTTATAATAAAATAATGAAAGCAGTAATATTCTAGAGAAAAAAAAAACTACAATTAGAAAAAATATCAATTAAAACGACCACCAGATTTCGATAATACAGAACATCGACAAAGTTCAGGCAAATTTTTGGTTGTGCGTTAATTGAGTTGCTCTCTCTCCAGTGGCAGTTCTTCCACAGGAGCACATGCGCACCCGCGGAAGGGTGTGGTTTCAGAGAAAAAAATTATGAATTTTCTAGTACGACCCTGCACGCGACGATTTTACCCCGACCGACTGACGCACAAATAAAATACTTCTAGACTTTTGTTTTTTTCCTTTCGACCTTGGATGGCGAAAAATTTTCTTTTTGAATATACCATCCAAATAATTTTTACGGCTTCCAATATGATCAGACAGGGGGGAAAATTTTTTAGTTCGATCCATTTCCGCCCTTGGATGGCGATTCTCGCCCATATAGTGCCGACGAGTAAAAAAAATTGATCTATTTTGGAAATTTATATCTCGCTTAGTGGCTGATATATTAGTTTGAATTTTGAATATGCTTTTAAGCCATTCTTTCCGTTTCGACCTGTCCAGACCGCGGAAGGGTGTGTTTTCAGAGGAAAAAATTATGAATTTTCTAGTACGACCCTGCACGCGACTATTTCACCCCGACCGACACTGACGCACAAATAAAATACTTCTAGACTTTTAAATAAAAAACTAATCATTTTTTCGACATCTACGTACCGAACTTAGTATATAAGAATATTTTGAAGATATTTCGTGTTTGTTCCCCCAAAACGAATAAAAAAATATTAATTTATATTCATTGAACATAATTTATCGTATAAAGTCCGACCCTCCCTAATATCTTATCGTACCGTCAACCAAACTGTATATTATAGGCACTCGATCCGGCAACCGTGCCTCGTATTAATTCTACAACACTAGAACTTAAAGTAGGAGAAATATTTTCAGACCTAACCAGTGATTTTAACTGGTGCCACATATGCTCTATGGGGTTAAAAAATGCAATAATAGGGTGGGAGCCGTAGCATTGTATGTCCAATTTCTTCTGCCAATGTGTCACAAACATATACTTTTTTTATTCAAAATGTCTTTAAAACTTCTAAAAGATCACTTTTTTTATAACTTTCTTCAAAATATATATATATATTTTGTGTTATTTGAGCTTGGAGCTTTATGTAAATGGCGACTCGCATTGTCCATTACTATCACGCTATTCTGAGGAATGTTTGGTAAAAGACAATTCTTGAACCATTCCTCAAAAAGTTCGGCCGTTGTATCTTCATACTAGTCCACACAAGAGTCTTTAATGTTTTTTGCAGAAAGCCAGAAGGCATTTGGAACAAAACCGTTTCCTGACTCAGCATGTAAAATGCTTATTCTTTTTCCTTTATTTTTATCTTTGTCAAATCAGACGTTTCAGTCGCAGTAGCACTAGCATAAAGTCCTCTGTTAAGTAAAGAAGTATATACTCTTCTTACAATTTCCCTAGCATCGAGAGATAAATGCATTTTCTTCACTGCAACACCAGAAGAAGCAACATCAATGTTTTTCCATGGACGCCACAAACTGTTTTTTTATAAGTTTGGTAAAATAATTACGGAAATACAACTAAACTCTTCCAGCAAGAAATAAAAACTAACAAATTTTACCACAAAAAGATATTTAAATATAAATTAAGCAACCTAACCTACCTGATGTGCCTATATTTAATTAGAATTATTGCAATCCGGTCCTTTCCACATAATAATAACAAACGGTTATAAATAATGGTACTTTTACTGCAGTCATTAAGTTATATCCATTTTTCGTGGAACAATATTCACCTTTTTATCTGTTATGTAAGGTAATGGATAATTTGTATGGTAAGGACACACACGATTACAAATAGCCTTAAACATTAATAATAAAGACGTTCTTATATAAAAATTGTGTATATTTACGTCACATATTCTTCGATTGATACTTAATAAAGTTACATTTTGTCTTAGTCACTATTGCACGGGGTAATTCTTAAGCAATAGATGAAAGAAAACTAACCACACACACCTTGGCGTTCCAGTTTAGAACACCCTTGCAAGCCTTAGTCGTGTGCATGTCTTCTTCTATAGGCTGCATTAAATTGCTCCAGAAAAATAAATGTTAATACAGTATGAGGCCCGATTCTAAAGTAGTACGGAAAGAATCCCTTCCACAGGGCCAACGGTCCTTCGTTCTTGACAATGGAAATGATAATTTCGACTTGGCCGGGCGGTTTCTCCCCAATTACAGTTTTTAAATTTTGAATTCGGGTCTTGGCTATGTCAACCGGTAGACTTGCTATAGTTGTTACTAGACCTGGTAGAAGGCAAAATAAATACTTTAAAATCGATGATGGGATGCGAAACGGTCAACTACCATGGAATGAACTTAAAGCATGATGATGAAGATTTAACCAAACATTACCTGATATCATAGATGCCAAAAAATGCAAAAGTAAACCTTCCTCAAATTTCCATGAGCCTGCAAGGTACTGTTTAGCTTGGGAGTATGTAGCTAACTGGGAGGCATTCACCACCTGAAAGCAAATATAATATTGACAAAATTCCTTGTAACAGTCCTAAAAGATATTGATTGGCATGCGCTAGTGGAGTCGTTCTGGCGAAATAAACGGCTCGAAAATCCCTTGACGAAATCGAGTAATTTTTTTCCCCAATCGATACAGTAGGATCCTTTCGACATTCTGACATGATTTGTAGGGAGCGCCGCATTGGGGGGGAGGGGGGCAAGCCCCGTAAATCTAACCTACAATGGATTTTCCTAAATAACTCAGCCGGTTCTGATGCTACAAGAAACATTTGAAGGGCGCTTGTCGCACCATAGAAGAAATGGCCACTATTTAATATCTCCGAAAATACTTTAGATATTATGTTCAATTTTGGTATGTCTTAATAGGATATAGAACCACACATATTAGTTAGAAAAGTTATTCAATTGTTCCACCAACCCTGCAAACATGTCCTCTGATATTTTTTACAAAAAATATGGTACGCCACTGACATTTTTCCATGTGGATATTTTTTCTGATTAGCCTGGTCAATTCTATATAAAAACGGTCTCTCGAGTTTTTCTCGTCAGACGCATCGAATTGCCCACTCCAACAATTTTTATGAAACAAAATTTATCATTAATTATTTTATCAATGTTAATAATAATGAGTTTCAATATGAATTTAGTGGTTTTAATCAATGCGTCTGACGAGAAAAACTCAAGAGACCGTTTTTATGTAGAATTGACCAGGCTAATCAGAAAAAATATCCGCATGGAAAAATGTCAGTGACGTACCATATTTATTGTAAAAAATATCAGAGGACATGTTTGCAGGGACGCCACTGGTGGAACAATTGAATAACTTTTCTAACTAAAATGTGTGTGGTTCTATATCCTATTAACATATACCAAAATTGAAAATAATATCTGAAGTATTTTCGGAGATATTAAATAGTGGCCATTTGTTGTATGCCGCCAAGCGCGCATTTGCGAAAATAAAATTTTTTCGCCAATCCCCCAAAAATGAACAAATTGAATCTGGCCTGATCATCCCCCCGTAGCGTAATACACCCCCCCCCCCCCCCCATAACTCTCATCCTCATTGTCCCATCACACCCAGCCTCCGGCCCATCAAAGTACTCGTACTCGATGTCACCCGTTGATTCGCGAAAATTGATGCCCCAACTCCGCCCCTTCTCGAGACATAATATAATTTTTGCAGTTAAAAATCGCGATAATTCGCGAACTCATTGAGATATCGAGATCAGGTTTGTTCAAGCTTACGCGCTCTATCAAGCTCTTCAATTATGCCCTTCACATTTTTGTAGCATAAGAACCGGCTGAGTTATCTAGGAAAATCTGTTGTCGGTTAGGTTTACGGGGCGTCAGCATGTCAGAATGTCGAGAGGATCCTACTGTATCGATTGGGGAAAAAAAATTACTCGATTTCGTCGAGGGATTTTCGTATACCGGATCGACTCCACTATGCAGAAATAACAGGTCTTTGATAGATAGTAATGTAAATTTATAGCGCCAAATATAATTTAAACCCATAGTTTGCAATAGTTGCACAGCATTTACCATTGCTCGTCCCATTGTGGGAACGGCTCCTTTCCAGCAGGTCGTTATCCCCTCTTCTTTCCAAATTCGCACCAGAGCGTCAATTACATTCTTGTAGTTCCGTCTTTTGTCTGGAGGCAACCTGCCATCTGACGTCATTCGGATCAGGGCGACGTCCGCGGGAGTACCGACGAAAGCACCGCAAACTCCCGCGAACATACCCATGGTTGCTTTTAGAGCGAAGCTTGGTGGTTTACCATCGATTGTTCTCAGATCCAGTAAGAAGGTATATATTCCTGAAAATAATTAAACATTGAAGTAATTAAATGGATTTTTCGTGGAGCTCTGGATGGATTTGAGTGGTACCGTCTGGTGTCATGCAAGAAATAGGGAATAGTGAAACAGGTATTACGTACGACGCCAATCGGTAGGTCATACAGCAATGCGAGGAACCAAAATAGCCCTTGAGGGAGCAGCATATGCGGACCGTGATTCGGAATCCTCGTTAAGCTTGTAGATCTCCTCGGGAAAGAGGAAAACAATAACGATAATTTCTCTTTGTTTTTTGTATCTGTAAACAACTAGTTATTTGCTACTTAGCTCCATTTACTGGCTGCTTACATTAAATAAGTGTGATTAGCTACTTAAACTTAACAGGACGTTATGAATTAATCCTGAAGTAAAGTTCTTTATCCTTTTATTATTCATTGTGTCTGACAGCCCACATAACCCAATGCAACGCCCGAGCCTTAAGTTGACGTCGAAAAACCGACATTTAGGAAAGGAATATGTTTGTAAAGGAACATGTTTGCCAAGGAATATATTTGTAGAAGGGATATCTTTTTTCAAAATATATTTGACGAGACTGGCAGACGAAGTGGGTATTAGGAAATTCTGTCTAAATGGTTTCGCCGATGATGTATTAGGTTGGTTCACGCCAGAGGTAACGCGCACGATCTGCTCTAATATGAATATAGTTAGATACTAAGTAATTATTAAAGAAATAAGGTGTGTCTAAACCACTAATATTTATAGAATTTTCGTTACTACTATTAACGAAACTAAACAACCATCAAGGTAGCTTGTGTGTTTAAGAATATTTTCGCTCGTCTCTTCCTCCATATTTTCTCCCACGATAGAAGTATTTGAATAATCATAGTGCACATTTTCCGTAGAAATTGATTATTTTTCAGATATGATTGAGTTAATTTGGATGTGTACAAATAACCTCCGTCCATGTTCTCAAACTGTAAAGCAATATTTGAGTTACCAGCTATAAACCGCCAACAGCAAACATCGATACAGCATTTGCTGTACTAGTTTCGTACAATCGTTTCAATCCCGTCATGTTTGTAAATAAAAGAAGAACAGTCGTGAGTAGTTGTGGGAAAACATAGTAAATTATATAGTCTAGTTGAGGACGAGAACAAACCCAACAATTGTTTATCAAACACCAGCGCAATATGGAACATCATTCAAAGCACTCTGGAAATGGTGCGTGTACGAATACAGCGATTCGCGTTTGTTTTGAATCGTCAGAGGTCAGTCGTACATTTGCCATGGAAATACCTGTGAAGGAGAGCCGAATCACCAACCTGTCTTCGATGTTCTACTAGGCTATCGAGCATTTTTGTCAGCTCGTGGTCTCCGATCAGACGAATGGCTCTCGTTTCGATGGATCCAACGGTCGAAAAGTACGCTTGGGTGCAGAGCTCCAGACATGAGGAGCGCAGTATTCTACACTGAGCGAAATTTCGAGTTGATATAACTCAAATATGAGTTGCCTTAGACCGAAGCGTGTTGCTAATAGGGGACAGCCCAGACCACTGAATTACGGCAACCAAATCGAAGAAATTGAATCAGCTCACTATTCATAAGCATGTGATAGCACAGAAGATGGGTTATTTTATGCGTTGGAATAGCTCACGCCCCACCATCTTAAATTATTGATGGGCTACCGTAGCTACCAGTATGTGAATTGTGATGCGTTACATGTCGGGCTAGATTAATTCATGATTTCTGTGAAGCTGCCTTTGCGATTGCCATCAGCAAATTAATAGACGAAGCCAGGGAAATTGTGTGTCCTGAAATGACTTCGTTTGGTTCTGCAATGGGTGCCAATGTTAACCTTTTTAGAGAACAATGCTGCCCAGAGTTTCCTTAGCATTAAATTGGACTTGGTTCCTGTCACCCCAAGACATTGATTGGCTTTCTTTCCAAGATTAAGAGTATTGACTCATTAGACAGAGATAATTTTAAAAAATTTCAAATTGCCGAGCGTGCAGCTTTACAATTCATTTAACAATCATTTTGCTGTTACACTAAAAGTGTCGATGAAGTTTCAACTACCTGAGAAAGGACTAAAAAATCGATAACATCGACAACTTCTGCGAGAGCTCCTAATTGATCAAGTCTTAATTATGCCCGACTTTTGTACGCATTTTTTGCATTGATTTCTCGTCGAAAAAGACCCTTGTCTTTGATTTATAACTTTCTGAAAGGGATATAATATTAAGCGAGATCAATTTCCTCTTTTCTCTTGCGTCGATTATTCTTTACGGAATTTATTGGATCTCCAGGACTCAATGAATTTAGGATATAATGAGTTCTTTTGCAGAAAACTAGTTTAGCGGACAGTTAGTAGGTACATGCAATTCAACTGTTTTAGAAATATTTTCAATTTTGGTGCTCAGCCGAACATGCACAGTACGAAATTTGAAACCGCTTGAAAAGTTCGCTATGCGAATGAACCTAATTTGAGGCCAATGTTATGTCTAGAAACACGCCAAATGATGTGTTTGTAACATTTTTTTTTATGATCAAACACAAGCACACACAGGAAAAATCCTTTAGGGCACTCTGAGAGTGATGCGTAGTACGAGGAGTACTAAGTTTAACCTAGCTATTCGCCGTTCTTGACGGAATTAAGAGGGCAAGGTCAGCCGAGCACTTTCCATGAAAATATCTGTAAAAGAGGGTCAAATCCTCAACCTGTCTTCGATGTTCTAGACTGTCAAGGTTCTTCGTCAGCTTGTGGTCTCCAGTCAGACGAATGGCCCTTCTTTCGATGGAATCCAGTAGCCGAAGAGTATGTTTGGGTGCAGAGCTCCAGATATGAGAGCAGTACTCTAGTGATGGCCGAATCTGGGATTTGTATAGTGTCAAAAGTTGTTTAGGTGTGTACAACTTTCTGGTTCGGAAGAGTACAACAAGTTTCTGAGAAGCTATCTTGGCGATTGCCATAACGTGGTTATGCCAAGACATATTTCCTCCCAGATTGACGCTCAGCAAATTAATAGATGAAGCCAGTGGGATTGCGTGTCCGTCCATGACTATATCCGGTCCTGTAATGTTAACCCTTGTTAACCTAAACCTAATCTAACCCTAAATTCGACTTGGCTACTGTCACCCCAAGCGAAAATTTCTTCCAGATCTTTGTTAAGGCGTGATACTTCATGCTGTCTGCGAATTTGTGCGTCGGCAGCCGATGTTTGTGCACTCAAAGAGAAAGATGAGATAAGTGTGCTATCGTCAGCGAAACTAAATATCAGATTTTCCGTTTCCACTAGAAGGTCGTTAATGTAGAGTAAGAAGAGAGTGGGAGACAATATGGACCCTTGGGGAACACCGGCATTGATGGTGAATGTGTCTGAGAGAAATCCGTCAATCGCCACTTGCAGAGAGCGGTCCTTAAGAAAGCTAGACAACCATGCACAGAATCGACTGGGCATACCATAGGATCGCAGTTTACTCAGAAGTTCCTCATGCCAAACACGATCAAAGGCTTTAGAAATATCCAGTGCAATAGCCCGAGACTCCCCATGATGTTCGATTGCGTTGTTCCAAAGATGGGTGAAATAGGCCAGAAGATCTCCAGTTGACCTGGACTTCCGAAAACCATATTGATGATCGCTGATAATATTGAAGCCTTCCAAGTACTTTAGAAGATGTTAGTTGCTTTCTCCATTACTTTTGATATAACTGAAAGCAATGCGACTGGTCGATAGTTGCTAGGCAGGGTTCCCTTACCTTTCTTTGGTATGCACGATGGATTTGATATTACTATATGGTTAGTAGTTATGACGAACATACATTCATTCTTTCCCTGCTCCAACTGTATGTAATATTTCTGCCGAAATAGCATTAATGACAACATATCAATTTAATTCATTTAGTTCCGACCAAAGCAAATAATTGTGAATTTATATGTTCGGTCCAATTTTAAATTTAGTCCCATTTATAGTTGCGAACCCTCATACATCTTCGAGCCGAGCGTATTTACCCAAATTGTATTCATTATCGAAATGTATCAAATATATTGTTGTTCGGAAAAGGGTATACAATATACATATCGGTTTATTTGTATTAAAGTTTAAAATTTAGTTATCAATTTCTATTATGGATACTGAAATTTTTTAAACCATTTTCAGGCAACAACTACAATTCAATTTTCCTTATTCTTCAACACACTCTGTAGTTTTTCAATTGGCACTCCATAAAGTTTTCTGTGTGTTCCTTTTTTTCAATTCGGGAAACTTGCCGGGATAGTTTCAAAGTTGATTGCTTTCCTTCGGGCAATCGGGGATCGGAAACCATAAAATATATTTTATAAAACTAATGAAAAAGAAACTTACTTCAATGATTTTTGGATACGGAAAATCATATATTAAGCAAGTTAGGGTTATAATAAATTTATTTTTTTTTTTTTTTTTTTTTTTTTTTATCATCAAACACAAGCACTATAGGAAAAATCCTTTAGGGCACTCTGGGAGTGGTGCGTGTGCGCAGAAAGCGATTCACGTTGGATTTGAATCGTTGGAGGTTATATTCGTTGGGAAAAACGACCTCGGGAAGGTCGTTCCACAAGGATGAAGTCCTCCAGATGAAAGAATTTTTAAATAATGAAGTTCGAGAAGTACTAAGCTTAACCACATACGGATGGGCGGCAGTGGTGCGTCGTGTATTTCTGCTATTCGTCGCTCTGGGCGGAATTAAGAGGGCAAGGTCAGCCGAGCACCTTCCATGAAAATATCTGTAAGAGAGAGTCAAATCCCCAACCTGTCTTCGATGTTCTAGTCTGTCGAGGTTCTTCGTCAGCTCGTGGTCTAGTAAAACTATGTGTATAATATAATGAACATAATATTGTGTCGACACAGAATCTGACAGGAATAACAATTAATGCCCAGGAAATGTCTACAGTAACTATAAATATGTATATATAAAGTAATATGTATAATACTATATTGAATTAAAAATAAAAATAGTACTTTATTGAATAAAACTTTAGAAATAGAGCATAAACTGGAAGGCCTTTTTATTATTTTTAGCTTATGTATGTTGTTTTATGCCAATGACCTCTTGACGCCTTACATCGGCTGAGCGAAGATCGAACGGCAAGAAACAAAGAGAAAAATGGTTGTTCTGTACGATTATTTTTGTGAAAATATACCTAAGCGGGTAGTTGTATAAGTGGCCTGCCTCAAGACTCCCGCCGACAATCCGTTATAAAGATTCAAAACTCCTTCCTCTCGAATCACAGAGGCCAGTGCATGAAAGGCCGATTTATATTGTCTTGTCGCGCCTCCCTCGCCGCTCATTTGCATCCTATTTTTCAGTAAATCCAGAGGTTGAACGCAGCAAGTTCCAAGCATTCCTAAAATATGGAAAACAGTAGGAGATGGTACCATACCAGTAGCCACATATAAACTTTTTTCGTATAGGCCTCACTAGCTCTTCGGAGATATGGGCTCCCAAAGAGCTTAAATGGAATCAAGCTTTTTACACATAATTATTGAACCACCAGGTATATTTTATTTTAAAATTATGTATACCAGGTAAGACCCTTCAAATTACTATCCAAGAAATGTGAATTAGTCACAGCTGCTCACAACTGTCACACTGATGTATGATAAGATCATTGGACAACGTTTTTTACATACCTTTAACTATTGACTATTCATTCATGTCACCAAGATTAGCCGTTTTCGAAAAAAAAGACATTTTAATTGCATCATGTCTTTGGCGTATCTCGGTAAGAAATACATCTTTGGTCCTATCAAATATTGAACCTCAAAATTCCGCGTTTCATATTTAATCCGTGAGAAGTTAGGGGTGTAAATAAAATGACGTTATTTGTATCATGCCGCCTAGTAGCAACAACGAATACTTATAAACAGGAAGAAGACAAACAGCCGTGTTAATAAATCGAAGCAGGTATGAACAAATCCGGCATCCATTACGTCTGGCATCAGCTGACAAACGCACGTGCTTTTCAAATGTCACTTTTGTCCAAATTTTTATTACTATCAATATTTTAAAGTAACATTTAACCAACAAAAAACATTTAAAACCCTTTTATTTGATTTACTAAGTAGTGAAAATCAAATATTAGGATTCTGACATGTTTTAAGCTGTAAATATCACTTTAAAATAATCCTTACACACTCTTATATCATTTATTGAACTAGTAACGTAACTACAAATGAAAAATCAAACTTCAGAAATAAGCTTGTAAGTAGTTTTATTAAAAAATAGGAAGTAAATCATAATTTACATAAAATTCAACTGGGCTCTAGGTCCTAGCAAATATTTCAGGCTTCAAGTCCGAGCATATTTTTGGGCCCCATATGATTTATAAAAAGAAAATATTATCGATGCTTACTCTCAGTAAAGATGACTAAATGAATATTTCACTTGCACCAAAAAGGAAACTACGTTTCTCGTGAAAAGATTAGAAAATTAAAAATTATTTAAGAATTTAAAGACTCGCTTTCCCCATTTTCATTCACTTATATATCATTCATATGTTGCTTGATTATATTCCATGCCAGACGAAGAAAATTGACTTGTAAAATTAATTAACAATTCGAGCTGTTCGCATTTTATGCCTGTCTCTGTCTGCAGCAACCTTCCCTAATTCAGTAAAGTGAGACAAATATGACCAGGATCAAGTCGCCTGCATAAACACTCACTTTATGGCATTTCATATTAACTCTACGTAAGTCTGATATTGACGCTTAAATGATAGAGTGAAACAGATAGATAAAAGTAGGTTACTTGTGAGCACATGGAGCGCTAAGCATCACTTCCAAGGCCTTCTTACGTGTTTCGATCCTCCCCATAAGCAGTCTCACCGGGCTGAGTAGCAAGCTGCGCGTCAGGATTAGTCGATTTGATAATTCCAACCAGAAATGGATGCCAATGTCACGATTACGGATTAACCTATGACCACCGAGCAAAGATCTTACAAACTCCAGATAGAAATGTTTACATTTGAAGTCGACGTAAGGACTGTAAACGTGCACTCCCCACCTTGCTGTTATGCTTGCAGCATAGCCAGATTGTCCTATTTATCGCTAAGGTATCTGCAAAATCCCAATTAAAAATTTGTTAATTTGACAATTGCAACTCGTTTAAGGTTAATCCGCAATTGCTTTTAAAATAAATTTATTTCCCAATAATTTTAATATAAATTGTGAATAGGCCTTGAGAGATTTAGAAAAAAAATATTATTATTATACATAAAAGTTTGAAATAAACCGACTGCACTCTGACAACATCAAGTTAAAATATAGTACGCTCGACCGTGCTCGACGGCAAACGATGAAACTTTATCAATGGAAGAAGGATACACTGTTGCTACTCGGTACTAACCGCTTTTAAGGGAGTGTTTATATACTTGGTTGTTTTTATTTATTTTTTGTGAGTATTGGTGAAAAATCGTCTTTATTATAAACAATGATGGTGCATTCATGTATAGTTTGTAAAAGAGTGGATCATTTAAGCAAGGATTTATCTTTTCTTCGGTAAGTATGGTTATGTTTTAATATGATTGTATTGATATGATTTCTGACTAACCATTGACGTTTAAAAGGTTATGGACCGGTCCGTGGTGCTAGTCCGGGCAAAAAGCAGTCGAGTTGGTTTATTTCTTAATATAAATCTTGCATTTACAAGATGGTTGAGTCTTGTGCGGCCATAAAATACTTCACTAGAAGATGCAATGGTGTTAAATTAAAATTTCACAGGTTAGTAAATATATTTAGAAATTTGATTTTGAGTTTGCATCACTATGAAAATTCGGTTTGTTTAAGAATGTACCAAATGTTTATCCACTTCGTTAGGATACTAAAGGGCCGTAGCCTACGGCAAATTTGGATACATGCCCTTAGAAGGAATAATTATAGTCCAGGTGATACAACAGTTATTTGTGAGAAATACTTCACAAAAGAAGATTATGTAGGTAATGTACATGGGAATAAAATACTGAAGAAAGGAACAGTCCCGTCAAAATATTTTACATCTTTATTTTTCTATATTTAAACAACGTTTGCAGTGTAACAAGTACGTGAAGACAGGTTTTATATAATTTATTTATTTATTTTTATATATTTGATCTAACTTGTTTAGGTACATAATATTTTAATTTACTTATTTAATTAATCACTTTAGTGTACAATATGCCTTAGTGGCTTGTGTGTGCATTACTAAAGTAATATGGTACTATAACTATATGTAACATCGTTTCACAATATATTATTACTTTATAAATTACAGACAGTGGAAAACCAGTTATACATCACAATGGTAACATTCATCTACCCTCAAAAAATATCAAAGTATCGTATATCAATCTGCAATAGCCAAATTATTAGAAATAAACTTATTTTAAGAGCAATTGCGGATTAACCTTAAACCAGTTGTAATTGTCAAATTTACAAATTTTTAATTGGGATTTTGCAAGATGTCTTAGTGATAAATATGACAGTCTGGCTAGAAATATACACTTATATCTGGAGAGTATCATCCAGTAATGAATACACCAAAAACATTGATGCTAAGCATAAATAGTTAAATCCATCCTTGGATACACTGTATATAAAAACTGGATCAATATTTCTATCTTTTTTATAAATATCCAATATTCGAAACTACACTTTTTGAATAGAAAATATAGTTAAACGTAAAGAATCTCAAAGTAAATTATACGCCCTTGTTGGGCTTTTTGCCCAGACTAGCTCCGCTCCGAAACGACGAAGACCGCTCCATAACCTTTTAAACGTTATTGGATTTAACCTTGTAAGATCTTTGATTTAACCAGACTTCAACATTGTTGTCATTAGCGAGACCAACATGTTTTGTCACTCTTCCACCCATTACTGATTTTCAATAACATTTCAAACAATCACAAACTCACTTTCCAACAGATTTATGAATGGAGTGTTGGCCCTGTGCCACCGAGTTACCACCCCCCTTGACAATCGCACTGGTATTTTCTAGATGTAACGTGGATGTATTCAGAGAGTAATGAAACACTTTCTCGTCATGTTTTGTAAGCAATTGCCAAGTAATATCGTTATATTTTAAATAATAAATCACACTTGAATTGATTTAATTAATTAAAATTTAAAATACGTATAAACTAACATTTGAAAATTTAATTATTGACTTTATTAACTCCCTTAGCTGCTCACGTGGTTCTATCTTAATTGATCTACATAATCTCGATTTGAATGTAAGTTACAGGTGATGACGCATGTTTATTCTTTCTCGGGTTCAACTGTATAACATTCGTTCGGATTTATTGAATATCGTACAGTGTGCCTTACCTGCAGAACCCCCGAAAACAAATTTATAGAAGGTGGGTATGGGAATCTCTTTCTTCTTATCACTCATATTTTTATTTTTTCGTTATTTTTAGCCTTTTAGCCTGGTATAGTAGGTAGTTTCACTGGAAATTTTGAATTTTGATGTATGTTTATTTTACACGAAGAATTTAGAACATGATAAAGAATTTATGTAAAAGTGATGGTTTCAAATGACTTTTGCCAAATATATTGTCATTTGATATTTGTCTAACCTCTGTTTTCGGTAGAACGCGTTCAGATTTATTACTCGGCAGATTTAATAGACTATTTTTAAAGAAAGGGAGTAAATTTGACCAATTTCCTTATTGTTGACTATTTTCACATTGCAATATTTTATCAAAATACAGTGTCCCACCGAAAAACAATTCGATTTATATATGAATCACTCTACATAGGAAAATATTGACACTTGGCCAGTATACTAATGTTGATGGGGGCAACTCGGTTAAAATATTTCCAATATGGTGGCACTTCCGGTTATACCGGAAGTCGGTGTCAACTATATATTATTACTGTTTTGGATTCTACGCAAGATTCTAGGTAGATTTTGTATATCAGATCCTATACCTAAGTCTAAGAGTGTTTCACATATTTAAGGTCTAATATAACCTTTGTAGACCTTAACATAATTATTGAAGTCTTCATTGTTCAATTTGGAATGGATTTCTTGTTGAAAAGGCTTTAATAGATTTTTTATAATATTTTGATGACTATTAACACAAGGTGTTCAAACAATAAGATTAAAAATTAAATTGAGGAGCAGCTAGCAGCAGAAGAAATGAGATAATGGAATGAATCAAGGAACGAAGTGTTTAGAATACATCAAAGATGACAAGAAACAGTATGTAAATAAAACTATCCACCTCAATTTTCCTACAGGGTGTTTTGAAATTAAGACAAGAAACAACAGTTTGATTTACTCCTGTATGATATACCCTAATCGAAAAATGTTACTTCATAAAATAATTAAGGAAAAAAACAATAAATTGATCTACAAACTGAAAACAAAATCATGAATATCGCATAAAAAATAAAAAAGTTATAAAATATCAAACTTGACCAAAATTTCAGGTTGGCGGAATTTTGTGCCGGTGAGTATAGATCGAATTGGTTCCCGGTGGGACATCCTGTATAAATACATAATAAACAGTAGCGGCTCGTGACCTATGATAGAGGGGGTTTAGAAGTATGGTGATATTATTTTTTAAATTTTATTTTTGTGTAACGAACAAACAATTACTTTCTAGGCGTTTAAATGTAGAAAGTAATAAGAAAATGCGTTAGGTAAAACATATTTTTATTTATTTTTTAATTTTACACAAGGAAATACAACTTTTGGAAAATAAGAATGGTTATCTTAGTGTGTATAGCTGTCGGATCTTAACGTCGTCGCATGCAACCCTCGTAACAATATTTATACAGTCCACTACTAGTACTACTAAAGAAAATCGAATGATGTCCAATACTACTACCGCCATCTACGAGTTATCAAGAAAACCGAATGATGTCTAATACCACTACGCCATCTACGGCTACGTCATTAGGCGCAACCAAGACGAGAACAATAGTTAACTGTTTTATGACAAGAACGACTGACAAGTTGGCATTCTTCATATTTTCAGTGTTTTTTAGTTTAGATCCTTAAATAAAATGGTTTAAAATCATATCGAGTATCATTTATCGAAATACAATCGGTTCTTAATTGTAGAGAATTGATCAATAACAGCCTCTTGAGTTTGGAATACCCTCTATAAATTTTTTTTCATATATTTCATTTTTAAACTTTCTAATAAAGTCCCTAGATTTAAACTGAGTTAAATTCATTTCGGGTTTAGGTGTTCCCGCATTCTTCACTTCAATTTTTTGCTCCAAACTCCAAGAGCTAAAGTTATTTCTTAAATAGTCCACCGTCAACTATTCATTTTAACTTAATAAATATATAATATTAAAATATTAAAACATACACGCTCGAATTTCTAACTAGATGCATGAACAGACAACAGCAGCGCGGTGCACGCAAAAACTGTGCGCCTTTTCCATGTTAAATCGCCATAGCCCCGCTATCCCCCGCTGCCACCAGCAACCTGTTACTACAGAGAACTGCATTACTTAATCGCACGTGCGAGCAAGTCTCGCCATAATCGTCATTTACCTCGACCGAGGCACGGTTGCCGGATCTATACAGTTTGGTTTGACGGGACGATGAAATATTATGGAGGGTCGGACTTTATACGATAAATAATATTCAATGAATATAAATTAATATTTTTTATTCGTTTTGTTTTCGGGGTGCACGTGCGCATGTGCTCCTGTGGAAGAACCGCAACTGATAATAAACATGAAACCCTCGATTTTCGCATAGTCCAATTATTCTAAAATAAAAATAAAGTGTGCTTTTAGCTGCGTGCGACCGCTTATGAAACCTGCTATTTAACCCGGTTTATTTTCTGTCTGCTACACCCTTTTATGCCGGTGCTAATTCTATCGATTTACTAATTTGAATTATCTCTGCTTTTAAGGTAATAATTTAGAGCTTTTGACAAATTTAAGATAGCCATTGTTTGTAAAATGTTATACAGGGAGTCAATTTGAAATCTTCCTATCCTTAACATATCGCTGCTAGTAAATAATATGAAATATCGGAAAGATACGTCAATATTATTGTGAAGGAGGACGCTTTCAATTTTCGTGGGTATATGTTACCCTTAAAATCTGAAATGGAAAGGGATGGGTCAATCAATAATAATTAGGGGGTCCATAGGGAGATATTAATAATAGACACTCGATAGTGTGAACCGAAAAAAACGACGTCCGTTCACATTATCGATTTATTCACGTTAACCGAGGTTATATTTAATATATATAATACGGATTTAACATACAGGGTGTTCCTTAATGACGTGCTAATATTTTAGGGTGTGATTTCTTAGGTTATTTTATAAAAAGAGTTAATACAGGGAAGGGTGTTGAATTTTTATTTTTTAAATGGTTATTTTCTAATATCTCGGAAAGTACAGGTGGGAAGTTTCCAAAATAAACCCCCCTATCTAGTAGAATTATGGTAACACCTATCTCGATGGTAAGAGTTACCTGGTCAAATACACGCACGGGCCGTAATTGGAAAACCATCGATAATACTATCGAATGGGATGCTAACCCTGACACGGCCCCAGTTGAAACAAGTGATGGGTCTGCTAACAGGCCACTGCCAATTGCGAAAATACCTTCAACGGATACGGATCAACAAATGATCCATTGAATGTAGACTCTGCTGCGGAGAGGATGAAACCGCCTCACACATAATATACCGCTGCGTAGCGCTGTCCCGTAGAAGACAAAATATATTCGGGAACATACAACGTGGTGACAACCTCCCACATGACAAGCTTGGTAGAAGGTTACTGGACCTCATAGAAGGAACAAACATCGTCTAACAAGATCGGGGTACACAATAAGCCGAAAGGCTGCACTGATTTGAAGTTCGGGCCTTTAAACCGACCCCCGCCTTTAACCAACCAACCAACCATGGTATTAATAAACTTAAGAAATAATAATTTGAGTTCCGTATGTAATATTTATTTGGATACCCAATTGTTGCATGGTTACAGCCAAATCCTTCAAAAGGCTGTTCCGATTCCGGATTCACGATACAAAGTTGATAACGATGACAGTTTGGATGGTCGTCTAAAATTCCAAATGATCTTATCGTTCCGGCCTGAATTATTACAATTTGAAATTGCAAACGTACACACAATGTTTATGCTGTGCCCGGCTATATTAACTTTGTTGTTATAATAAGCGCAACAAGCAACCGGCCAGAACAGATTTAATTTAATTTCTTGCTATAAAATGGCCAGGCTATAATAATAACACTTGTTAGCTATGGAATGTTTGTATAGCTAATTAAAATTTACACAGCTCATACCTACGTAAATTCAATTACAGTTTAAAAAATTACCCGGACTGTAATAGCATAGAGAAAGTTTTAAAAGAAGTTTAGAAATTTTATTCCTATATTTGCAAGTCAATCGGAGAAATCCCGATATAACTCCGCGTGGATTCAAATTTCCCCCAGCAGCTTTCGGTGACAGCCATATCGAAAATACGAAATACGCAAAAAAATAATTGCTTCGGCAAAGACATTAGGAACCTTGGACCGTTTAAATCCCAAAATATTAATATAAAAGTTTCTTTGGAAGCATTGAGGTAAAAGGTAACGTTTTCTCTTGAGAACATTTTTCTTTGTTCGGTATTTTAAAACTTTTGCAGGTAAACATATATGGTAAACCTTCCCTGATTACTTGTTGCATGTTTATTTAATTGTTTGTTCTGTTACCTAATTTATAATATTTTTCTTAACTTCATGTCAGCTTTAGTTAATTTTAAAAGGGTATCATTTAACTGGTTAGCAGAACAGAATAATGTAATCGGTCAGCCAAAATGGCTAGAAGGTAAGAATATCCTTTCTTTTCTCATGTTTCATCCACTCAGTTTAATTTGGCAATGTCATGAGTTCTCTTATTTAAATTTCCACTGAAGATGAAGGTTTATGCCTTCGAAACATGTTCTTTTCACTCCACTTTGTTAACCATAAGATATACAGGAATGAACAAATTACACAAAGGTTGTGCATAAGTGCATTCTGCAAAGTCATGTTATCAAATTTTTAAAAATTCCGGACACATTTGAAAAATTACTCGTCAAAATTAATTAATTTTTGACGCGCAGAAGAAAATTAACCACTTTGTTTGGCCCAGTCCTTAAGATTATAAGGCTAGGGTTCATTGTGATGTTAATTTGGAAGGGTAAGCAAGTTATTGTGTGCTTCATAGAATAAGTTTGCGCCATGCCAAATGTTACCGCTGGTGGCAGCTAGAGCGATAATTCATCCCTTACTCTCCTTTAAACCAGTGGCGAGTTCTGGGGGAAGGGGGGAGGGGGACACACAAGCACTAGCTGATTTATATTTATATTCACGGCTTGCTTGTGTATACAGGGTGTCCCAGATAACAATGCACTCTCCAGGAATGTCATTAACCGAAACAGTCAAATAAGACAAATTTTTAAAATTATGAAATATATTAATTAATATATTTAATATAATTAATATATAAATAAATTATGAATTATGAGATTATGAAACAGAGCGGATTGCTGAGAGTGTGTTGGTGATCGACGAGACACAACGTATCCGGCCGCTGGTTGGGCTTCAACTAATATACCGCAAGCGTACTTCGCTCAGCCGATGTAGGGCGTCAAGAGGTCATTGGCATTTGACCTAGTGGCGTACGTGCTTATTAAAACTTATTTAATACTATTCCATATGTTTTTTCGGGTTGTTTAAAACATAATCCGTCGTAAATGTTATTCAATTAATTGTACACAAAGGTATTACAGAATGGAAAAGTGTTTAAATTATTTCATTTTGTCTAAAGAGTTTAAGGTGTACATATGACAATACCGGCCAGAATTCCTTGATTGCTTACATGTATCGCCGTGCCACACAGGTGTTTTTCTGGTTTGACGTCAGGTCACTTTTACCGCTGAATATTTTTCTTCAATTTGTCTTTATTTCAGGAATTGCCGGTTTAAATATAATACGTCATTTCCATAACACCCTGTATAATATGTGGGTGAACACTGACAATCTTTTTTCTGCAAACTTCATTAATTAAATTGACGCTGAAACAGAAATATAACTTATTTACTTACTAAACCGATTTAGACTAGATGTCCCAGATGCTCAATCTCAGCCTTGAGGCTAATAAATAATTAACCAAATGTTTGTGGTTATATGGTTAGCTTTAGACGCGAATTATGATTAACCAAATTACTAAACTCTTGGAAAGTTGTATAATGTTCTTATTAATCCTCTTCACGTGTCCCATTATTGCTTGGCGATGATAAATTTCTCGACACACGCTGAATTAAATAACTTCTTCATTTTAGTAAATTTTAGAAAGTCACTTTGGTTCATTTGAATCTATCTATCTATCTTGGCTTTCCTGTATGCGATCTTAATAGTTTTGAAATAGGTTAATCTATACAGGCTGTTATGGAAATGACTTATTATATTTAAATGGGTGACTCCTAGGGTGTCTTAGAGAAAGTCTACAAACTTTCTTTTTTAATCGAATACCTAAATACTAAGGTAAAACCCCTTTTTACCCACATATGTCGCGCCGTTCCATCTGGATTCAGTTATCAACAATGTGGGTCACTAGAGTATACTAACAGTGTCGTCAGATCACACCGCATGTCTCGCCCTTGTTTGGATAACGGCCGCGCGCGACTATCGTTGCTTCAGTATGTTTCGAGACTCGGAGATGGAATGGCGCTGTCGAGGGTTCCACGTGCTTGATCTATACGAATTTTAAACGTTTTGTTAGTTGTAGCAACAAACCCGATTTCTTTTCTGTTGTGAAATAATTCATAATAAGAAATATTGTGATGTTATTTCAAATATAAGTTCATCTATATGTTAGACTAGCCAATTTTGAGGTGAGAATCATTATCCAATGTATAATTTAGACCAAATTTCTATAAATTTTAATTACAAATAAAATAAATAAAATTTAAAGGGAGGTTTCGTTTATCAGTCTAATAAGGCATGGGAAAAGTAATTTCCTTTCTACAAAATCGAGAAGAAATTCCAATTTAGCGACTTTCTGTAATCCTTCTTTCCGGGACATAATTACATTTTTATTCGCTGGTCTGGAACTAAATTGCTACCAACAAACAGGAATAATTCTTCTATTTACGTAATCTACGGGCGTGCAGGAAGTGTCACTCTTCAAAATTCCAAATTTATCGAGGAGCATAGTGTCCAGCTTCGAATGTAGAGTAATATAATTTTGGAAAAAATGATTCTAGTAGTTATAGTAGCGGGCTACTGTGACAGAGTTCTCACTCCCAATATACCGCTAGTCTCTTTACTTAAATCATGTTAAAATTGACTTTTATTCCTACTTAGAGCACCGTTGTACACTCTTAAGTAAAAATATTGTCAATTAAACTTAGGCACACTCTTAAGTAATGATATAGTCGTTGCAGCGAACCCTCTCGCCAGATATGTCAAGTGTCACGTGACATTAATGACTTGCCTGCTTATTTGTGGTTATTTAGTTTGTTTAGGTTTGTATGAAATTCCAGGACCTTCCAGGACCGTACTACAATAGTACGTACGTTTATTTTAAAAATGAAACGAGTCTATTTATATTTTTAAATGCATATTTTATTATTTATTATAGGGAATAAAACACACATACACATTGTATTTTTTGTTATTTATTTATTCAAATATATAAAATAAAGTCATTATCTATAATTACATGTCTAGTAGGTACCTCTATCTTCACAAAAAGATAGGAAGTACGTATCTACATATATGTTCATCTTTACCTACGGTCAACTTTATACAGTGTGTCTATACATGGACTTAACTATACCTGTAAAAAATTGTATCATTAATTTTTCGAAAAAGTCATCCTTGATCATTTATTTTCCCTGTTATATAAATACAAATCACTTGGAAAAATTTCCATGTTCCGGATGCACAAAAAACATTTCTGAAAATAGCTAAGGAACGGTTATTGTATTAAAAAACTAAATATACGGTTTGCTTAAAGGTTGTTCACTCTTGTTGCCCCTGTTTTAAGTTTAATGTTCAATAGTAACTTATAAGTGTATATTATCATAACAAGCAAATTCTATATGCACCCTTCTTCTGTATACGAATACTGCAAATACGTAGGTTACGTAAGTCATATATGCAAAAAACTAATAAAATGGGTATTTCGGCCTTCCCCATTGGGATTTCGGGCAAGAGTAAAGAGATACGAAGTCGGTTAAATTGGGACAATTTTGCGTTTCGGTTTTTAGATAAACATATTATTACGCACTACATGATCAATAATTGCACTTCAATTCTGACCAAAACTATTATAAATATCATGCAGATATTTCCTACTTTCCCAGCTAACCAAACTGTCTGCATTCAAGTCACCACACAAAAGTATAACCTGATATTTAACTGAAATAAATCTCAACTCACTCAGAAAGAAATATAACATATAACAGAAGTCCTCGCCTGCGATGGAATTTTTTTATTAATATTAAAATTCACCTTCGTTTCTCTAAAGGTGGCAGCAGCTTAGGTAGAAGGCAGGCAATAATTATGCTCCATACTTATTATTTTCGTCTAAAAACAGATAAATAAAATATTTACCTATGAATTTTTCGTTACGTGACTAATACTTACTGTGGGTTACCAGATACACAAACAACTCAATATGTAGTTAATCAAAGTTTTCAAAACAAAATAAACTATACTTAAACGACGGAAATACACTTTTAAAACTTATTAGCACCAATCAAACTGGAAAAATATAAAAACACAACACGCTTAATGCAGTTCGTATAAAACTGGGGTATTTGATTCAATCCCCAAACAGCTTGAGGGTTCGCTGCAAAGACTATAGTTAATGCATTTTAACTCAATAAAGCATTTTTTATAAAGGCCAATGTTTAATTTTTAAAAACATATACGCTGAGTTACTTTTTGTGTCAAATAACCTCGGGTTTTATATCCATGAAGTATATTTTTACTGCGTTTTCCTTTGTGGGCGTATTTCGTTAAATTGACAAGGGACAAGCGAGCTAAATGCGGACATTTTAAATAATTTAATAACACCTTTTACGTTCTGCGAAGCTTTAATCCAGTTGAATTATACCGTAAAATCTTTTACCGAGCATTGTAATTATGCCGTCATAATTAAAAATGTTTCTTTCAGTGTTTTGTAACTTTTGTGACGATTCGCAAAATGAATGCGCAGCGCCGTACTTAAAATACAGCAAAAAAAATAAATTTGCCTTTTCGTAATGCAATTAAAATTAAGTTTCAATTTATTACATATTCAAAAACAAAATTAAAAAGTCCCAGCGCTTCTAAAATACAACTTTTCACAGAAGTAATAAACCATCTTCTGAAAACAAAAACAAGAATAATTTTATTTATTTAAAGGTTTTTTTGTTACATTGGATTATCCCTTTTTCAATTTAAGCTCGGCAGCAAATAAGGATGAAAATGTGAAAATAAACCCTGTTCTTAAATGTCAAATTAAATTAATCCTTGTATCAATGTTTTTGTATCGAAAATGAAGTTTCAACAAAAAGAAGCTTATCTGTACTTACTCCGAGAAGTCCTCGCCTGCGACTCAGTTCATAAATTTTGTGCTCGTGGATAACGAATTCCATTACATCTCCTTGAATAATATCATATTCATTAAATGGTCGGATTTAAAAGCAATTTTCCGGCAGGAAAATCGATGCGAAATTAAATTTACCAGATTTCTTGTGAAGTCGATTTATCTTCCCCAGTGACGTAATTACATTTTTACACAGTCGATTGTGAATAACACGTTCTGGCGGAGAATAATAAATGTATTTTTTATACAGGGTGTTATGGAAATGACTCCTGGGGTGTCCTAGAGAAGCGCAACCTTTTTTTTTTTAAATCGAACGTTTAAAAAGTGGGGTAATTCACCCCTAAACCCACACACAACTCCTCGGCACATTCATATATGAACATATTACATTGCCCAGTGTAATCAACAGATGTTCGGGCACAATGTTGCCAACTGTGTAAAAAATGTAAAACTTTAGATTCTTATAAAAATAATAGTTAGTTTACCTAGTATACAAATAGAAGTGAATCCTAGTGCCAGTACACTAGCAAGTAATCCAGGGCACAGACATCTTCAGTTTTTTTTTCTATGGGAGAAGCTTTATGCCCATCACGTACCCTGATGATAATGTGGAACTGCATAATAAGCTTATTCCCACTAAACCCCATTCGGCCTCTTATTTCCAATCTCTCGGAACATTTGCACTAAATCACTTAAAGAAACACGCAGACACCCACGAGTTTCAAATTTTTTTTTTTTTAAGATATGCACTTATTATTAGATTACACAAAAGCAATAAATACTAACGCATAATTACACTTTACAATAACCTACCGTACACATAAAACAACAGCGCTATAGGATACAAATTATTTCGCAATAGAAATTCAGATATAATAAAAACGCTAATTTCTAATGGGCTAATCATATTAATTCTTCACTGAAGAAGAATAATGAAATAATTATGTTGATAGACAGGACAACCCCTTCAAAATAAATAGTCTCGTCCAACTAGCGCGGTTGCCATTTCCGAGACTATCATTATGCAGAAAAGTATTACAGAAGGAAATTCTACAATTTATGAATATAACCTTATAAAAATATTAACCCCAGCCGCTGCCGTCGCGAGAAGAATAGGCAACCCGCTCGATTGTCCAAAATCAGCTGTTTAAAGGAGCCGGCCGGTTCCTACTGTTTTTACCAAGTTTCAAGCAGATTTGTGTTTTTTTGTTGTGTTTTTGTGTGTTAATACTTAAACCCGAGTTTAAATTATTAAGTTATTTGTTCTTTTTGCGACGGCAGTGCCCCAGTTCAGCAGTTCAATATCGATCGACGAAACCAACGTGTTATTTATTTTTAAAATTTTTAGATGTTAAATACATTATTTCACAGACCACTTAGACAATAAGGGTGTATTTTTGTCTACACAGTAGCACTTTAAAATACTAATTCGGATTGAATGGTACTTAGATGTGTTCATGAGACGCGATTTTGTGAGATTGTTGTGCCGGTTTGTTTTCGTTCGGGTTCCCTAGGTACTTGGTGTTTTTTTATAAATTAAGTTGGTTTTAAATAAGTCCGAAAAGCTAAATACAATTGCATTCTTTTTCTAACGGGTAAGTGGCATTTATAAACTTTTAAGTTGTCCAGATCTGATGGGTGTCGTTTGAATTGAACAAATGAGAACATACCTGACCACTCATAAACTCCGCGGCGGTTCGTTCGAATCAGTTCAAGTTCATAAATCAGAGATTGTTTCCCAGCGAACTGAACATAAAAGTTTATAATAATGTACCCTGAAAAATAAACAACTTGAAATCTGTCAAACGGTTATTGACTTTCTAAAGAGTTTACCCTGAAGATATGACAACACTGTTCAAGATTCACTGCCATATGTTGCTGCGTTTAGCTTCCGAACAGGGGCACTACGTGGTAATTTTTGGTTTAACATAGGGGCATGTACAGGGCATATTAAATTAAAGCGCCATTTTTGGATATTTTTCTTCAATTTGTTTTCATCTCAGGAATTGCCGAATTAAATATAATACGTCATTTCCATAACACCCTGTATAACAAGCGTCTAAAACATGCAGGATCTTTTTGCATTGTCATTAAACCTAAATTACGCTTGATGATAGGACCGATGGGGGAGTATCTATCTTCTCCAACACTCCACGTGATATCTGATCTCATCAGGCATGGTTACCGGCGTATATTGAATTCAAATAAAATCTACCAGTCGTACAAATTGAATATACAAACTTTCATCCAAGAATTATGAACTACTGTCGCCTAGCTTACTCGGTTAATAATTATTTTCGAGCTGGTTCTGTTCTGAACATAAATAGCAAGTCTACAGGAGTAAAGTTAATAAAAACACGTCCATTTATGTCAGCCTTAACCTCAATTCAATTTAAAAGCACTCTTTTATGTCATGGGATTAGCCACAATTGGCTGGCTAAAAATATAATTATCGCGAAGAAGAAAACGGGTTAAAACAAGAACTAGAGAAATTGAATTTTGTTATTTAATTTGTGATAGGATAAAGGAAAAATGTCTTCATAAAGAATGCGAGAGGATTATCCAATGCCCAGAGAAGCGATTTATATTGTTACGAAGGAAAACGAAAACAATTCTTATTGAGATTCTTTAAAGCTATTCAAAATTTAACCTTGTATGAAATGATACAAAATTCTCCATGGACAAAACTTAAGAAAGTCGGTTAGCTAAAGAGATCATTAAAATAAAGCCGAGCATTAGTCGCAAGTGACTGGGCAAAAATAAAATTATGCCAAAAAATAGGAAAGCTTTTTAGCGGAAGTTGGCGGAACGTTTATACGTTTTATACGACAAAAAATGCATATCATGCTCTTGGCACCATGTTATTTAGTTCACGATTGTTTGCTACATAGTTGTGTACAACAAAGTCTGGCCTTATTTTCTTCTAGTCTTTTTTCCAGTAATTTTCCCTTTAGAGAACCAAGATGATTCAGAGGTTCAAGGAATCAGCAAAGCAGGTCATGGTAATTTTACGATAATATACATTATCTTGATCAGGGTGGCAAAAAGTTATGTATTTTTTAATTTTAAACCAAACAAGTTCATGTTTTAAACAAATAAAACCTTATTGAAAACATAGTTTAAAACATGTTTTCAATGTTTTTAGTAGAATTTAAAAGATAACTTAAACTCCTTTCCCGGTGGACATCTCAGAATGTTTTCTATTCATAGAGCTTTACGACATTTAGGATTTTTGCCGAGAATCATGACATTCTCAAGATGCTTAGTTTGTTAGATGATAGGAAGCTGTGGTGCTAACGAAATCGTCTGCTTCTACTGGTTCAGTATCAAGTAGCAGCCTGTCAAGTTTTATTATTCGAACGAGCGAATCAGACAAGAAAAAGATGGATGTACAAATAGCCAGATATTTATATGCGATGAACACACCATTTCGTGCAGTAGAATATCGTGAATTTACACTGTTGATTAATTTGCTACGTCCTGTATATTCACCACCAAACAGAAATATTGTTTCCAACAATTGGCTCGATACGGTTTATAACTCAGTACAAACAACAATGAAAGACAATTTGTGTCAAAAGAAAGTTTTTCTAGCCCTTGACGGTTGGAGCAACGTCCATAATAAACCTATAATAGGCATATGTGTCACAGATAAGAAAGTGAACGGGTGCATCTCATAGAGTCCGTACTGAAAAAAGCTATACAAAAATGCGAAGAAGAGTATGAATGTCAAGTTACCAGTGTGGCAACAGAAAACGCTTCGAATATGACTAAAGTGAGGAAAAACCTTTTTCTTGAATTAGGAAAGGATAACTTATGGATGTTCAGCTCATATATTCAACTTACTTGCTCAAGATTTAGAAGTGCTGGGAGTCAAGAGTAACGTAAAGAAAGTTTGTAAATACTTTAGAAATGCGCATTTCGCTAGCGGTAAATTTAAAGAAGCTGGTGACTCCGCTCTCGTATTCTCAGGATATTTGAAAAAACTGTCCAATATTATTTCATATGGGAACTACCAGAATACTTACTGAGAACGACATCATAAAATTAGTTAATGACCCTAATTTAAAAGTTAATGCACAGGAGTGTCACAAAAAATTAAAATGCATTGCTGTGGCTCTAGATAAAGTTCAAAAAACACTTGCACGATAGGAGAAGCGATAGAAATATGGCTCGAACTATTGGAGACGTTTGAAAACAAAAATTCAAATGGGGAATTTTCAATGAGTGATGTAAATAAGGTTATAGAACGTTTGGAGATGGCCCTAACTCCAGTTCATTCTTTAGCAAACTTGCTTGATCATCGTTTTAGGGGAGATAGACTAACTCAAAGGCAATTAGAAATTGCCATGGAATGTGTAGAAACCTACCATTCAGAGGCAATGCCAACGATTGTTAATTATCAGGCTAGGTGTGCACCATTCATGCCGTATATGTTTTCTCAACAGATACTTGAAAATGTAAAACCATTAGCATGATGGCGGTCTATTAAACATTTAAATACAAGAGCAATGGAACTTGTCCAACAGCTACATAAAGCTATTGCTTCGTCCGCCAACATAGAAAGACTTGTTTCGTCTTATGGTTTAGTTCATTCCAAACTCCGCAATAAGCTAGGCAATGGCAGAGCAGCTAAGTTGGTTACAATTTTTAAAGAACTAAATTCTAACGCACCCACTTACGGGGCTAACTGATGTCACTTCCGATCAGTGATTATTATACATTTTTACCTTATTCCTTTTTTTCTTACGGGTTATACACTTATTTGTAGTTTTTTGAACATACCAAAGTTCTGTGCATGATGTTCATTGGGTACCTAACTTTTATTATTTTGTTAATTTGAATGGAAATTACTGTTTTAGTAAGTAGTTTTATTACTACTTATTTATCAATAAATATTTTTCACATCAAGTTGTGCATAAATTAAGTATACTTACTCCTGTTAAATAATCAATTTACTAAAAAAAAACAATGTCTGTTTAATTTACCTGTTTTAAACATGTTTTAAACATGTATAACCAAAATATTGTTTTAAACTCAAACGATTGTTTAAAACATGTTTAAAACAATCGTTTTATACAAAGTCTTTAAAACTAAACAACCAAGATCTTGATACTAAAAGAACTTAACATATATGGGTCATTCTTGCCCATGTACATCATGATAGAAACATTTATAATACACTAGAAAGTTACGCCAATACTCCTCCGTTTGTTTCAATATTTATCAAGATCCGTATTCTCTCCAATACAAAAATATCTCCAGGGAAATAAGTTTACGGAGTTCCTAAAGTTCTCCTAAAATGAGATTTAAATTTACGTCTGTCCTATGTAAAAATAAACGTGGCAGGGCGGCTTTTGGTGCTAAATTATTTCTCTCCCAGAATTATGTTCGGTTTCATTGTGCGTTTCGAGACTGTAGCCATATTGTGTCGATTTGGAAGCGGTTGTTCATCCGTCGGTAAATTACGAGTTACATAAAATATGGTATAATGTAAAAATGCCCGTTTTTACACATCAAGATGTTAGGTTAACTGTAATCCAACTATGGAGGGGTTAATCCTATAAAGTAAGAGTTAAGTCTTAGATACTGTGTATACTGGCGAGCAATATGCAATGGTCGTTGAGCGATGGATGGTGAAATACAATGGTTTTATTTGTGACTGGTCCGTCATGATACAATGCTCATCGCTCAAGTCGATCAATATACAAGTTTGGCAAACATGACAGGAAAGAGAACGTAATATGTCAGTTATAAATTTAAAAAAAGAGAAGCAAGTTCCCCATGGTCACCTTGTAAAATCTGCTAGAGGAGAGTACGAAAATGCCCCTACCGTGGTAGAAGGGGAAGCCTGCTTGAATAAGGAACGAACCAATGTGTGGTTGGTATAGTTTTTGCATAATTATATCGTTGATCTTTTGACTGCAATAAAACCTCATTATCCATTCGGCCATAAAATAAATAGGAAATCCCAAATTTTAAAACCTTTTCGAGCAGAGCCGGACCATGTATACAAATTCAATTTATATCTATGCCTGATGCATATATAAATACAAAGTGATTTTTAATAATTTTAATCTTTAGTGGTTTTCCGGCGAGTAATTTTTAGTTAGGCTTATTAGTGGTAGAATGTGGCGTCCTTGGAATTGTGCTGATAGGTGGGCATCTTCAAGTGTCATTTTTAAAAGAAAGCATTTATCTACCGATGCCAAACTAATAATTAAAAATGTGTATCAATAGTTGTTGAGTAGAAATTTTAATTCGATGGATGCTATAGCAGAGATGTCTACTTTGGCAAAAACTCCTTTATCTTCGGTAAGAGACATAGTACTTAAACCTGTTAATCCTAGAAAAAATCGGAGTGATTCTGGCACATTTAGAAGCATTGACGAAATTGACATGGATTTATTAAGAAGAAAGATTTACCAAATGTATGAGGCACAAACTGTACCCACTTTGATTTCCCTCAAAGAGCGGCTGATTAAAAACGAAACAAATATCTCTTGTAGCCTTTCAAGCCTTAGGAAAATATTGCGTAAAATGGGTTTTAAATACCGAAGAATTGATAAAAGACAAACATTAATGGAATCTCAACGTTTACGGGAATGGAGACTTAAATATTTAACAGTTGTTAAACAATTTAGAGAAGAAAATCGTCCAATTATTACCGTGACGAAATATGGTTCGATACCCATGACACTCCAAGAAAAGGTTGGGATGATTCTTCCAAAAATGTCAAACCAAGGCACCATCAAATAAAGGCAAACGAATCACAATATTACATGCTGGTTCAGAGAACGGGTTTGTTCCAAATTGTCTGTTGCTTTCAGCTAAAAACATAGCAGATTCTTCTTTAGATTACCATCAAGATACCGACGCACAACTTTTTGAAGATTGGTTTAAACATAAACTCCTTAAAAATATACCTGAAAATAGCGTCATTGTAATGGACAATGCTAGTTATCACAGTCGGCAAGCAAAAATCACTCCCAATTCTAATAATACAAAAGCAGAAATTCAAAATTTTATGATTGAAAATGATTTATATTTTGAAGAAACTTACAAAAAACGAGAACTGCTAGAAGTATTAAAAGCTTTTAAAATAAATAAGGAATACGAGTGTGACAAACTTGCAGCAGAAAATGGACATACAGAGTTGCGTCTTCCTCCATACTATTGTATATTCAATCATATTGAGCAAATATGGCACCAATTAAAATCTGATTATTTGCTAAACCTGTTACGTACTTACATACAAAGAGACTTAGTTAGTCTTATTCTAATAATAATCCCAACCTATACAACAGGCCCTTAATGAACTAAAGTTATTTATGATGTAATAACTCGTCGTCTGTCTGGGGCTTTGTTCAATTCAATTCTGAATGCTGCCTTATTATGACTGGAGGGAGATATCAAGTTTGATCGTAACTCCCGCTTGTTAAATAAATAACTTGGAAAACTTTGAAAACTCTCAAACTTCACCTCGACTCGGGGGGGTTAATTTGTTTTTGGGTAAATTTGGAAGTAAATAAGGTGGAAAATCCGCAAAATCAAATCCGTTGTTCGCCGTAGATGATAAAATATTTAAAACGTTCGCTTTTGGTAAATATTTATATCCCGAAATTGTTTGGAGTATTTATATAGTGCGAAGAATTCTAAACGCTTAAATTAATCAACGGTTTAGCCACAAAGCTTAAAACAGACGTTTAAATAAAACACAACCCGAACTTTATACATTTGCGTATACTGCACCATGCGATACGTATAGAAGGTCTTGGATAACGTAAACCCACCAACTTCAAACAAACCGGAACATGCAAAAGTTCTGTACATTTTCTTTCGTTCGAAACTTTGTCAAAGAAAAACGTCGAAAGCTTTATCGTATTATTATAAGCACATTAATATACAGGGCTTATTCGGGTAAAGAATATTTTCTTCCTTAGGGAGTTAACCCCCTGGGAGGAGTAGATATTACCCTTAAAAATCTTAAATGTGAAGGAAGGTCAAGTGGCAGTCAGACTTAACACAATCAGTTTTTTATAAAGAATAACCTAAAAGTAAGAAATCTCAGTGCAGGTAAGTTCTAAGACGTGGTTATGTTTTTGTAATTTACAGCCAGTATACAGGGTGTTATGGAAATGATGTATTATATTTAAATCGGTGACTCCTTGGGTGTCCTAGAGAAGCGCTACATATTTTTTTTAAATCAACCGTTTTAAAAGTGGGGTAACAATCCCTCTTACTCACAGGTGACTCTGCGGTAATGAACCATAGCACCCTGTGGTAGTGTATCACAAACACCTGTTACGCGCAATGTTGCCAAACTGTGTAAAAATTCAAAACTTTAGTTTCTTATAAAAATAAATATTTAGCTTACTTAGAAAGTAAATCCAGGACGCTGTAAGGAATCCAGGACGCAGACACCTGCAGTTCTTTTTTCTATGGGAAAAGCTTTATGCTCATCACGTGCCCTGATGATAGTGTGGGACTGCTTATACCCACTAAACCCCATTCGGCCTTTTCTTTCCAATCTCAGAACATAACCGGCATATCGTTGAGAGAAAAAAAACACATAGTGAAACAGAACAAATTACGCTAAATCACTTAAAGAAACACACAGACACCCACGAGTTTTAAATCAGTTTTCTTGAAGATATGCACCTATTATTAGATTAAATCACTAAATACTAACGATTAATTAATAACACTACCGTACACATAGAACAACAGCACAGAAATAATAAAAACGCTAATTTCTAATGGGCTAATCAAATTTATTAATCCTTTACTGAAGAAGAATGATGAAATAATTATGTTGATAGACCCTTTCAAAATAAATAGTCTCGTATAACTAGCGCGGTTGCCATTTCCGAGACCATCATTATACGGGAAAGTATTAGAGAAGGAAATTCCGCAATTTATGAATATAATCTTATAAAACATCGAAAGTGGCAACCCTGTTTTTTCAGCCCAAATAGCTAAATATCACTCGACCTAGTAAACCCGAATATGTCAAACGTGTTTAGTTACTTTCAAAATTTTTAGATGTAAAATACCAATGTATGGAAATATATATTATTTCCCAGAACAACAAGGGCGTATTTTTGTCTACACAGTAGCACTTTATTGTTTTTATTATGTATATTTGCTGCACAAAAAAAGCTCTATCGGAAATTGCATTGCTAGAAACTGTATCACACGTAAAAATAACAGTAAAGGTGTATTTAATTATTTTCCTTTTCATACAAAACTCTGCCAAAGAAAAACGCAGAGAACTTTATTAAATTTCATATTGCATGGCGATTACATACAATAAGCACTTCAACGTGCGGTGGTCCGTGAAAAGGTCTAGCAAAAAAAAAATTATACTCTGCAAAGTTTGTATTTCCGTCGGCCTGAAATATACATCCATTTATGCCAGCCAGAGATGAATTTTTTCGCTCTGCAGCGTTTTCTTTCAGCGGGGAACTTTTTGCGGAAACGTTACCACACAACAGTGAGCTCTGAAAATAGAACTTGAATAGTCTGTTAACAAGCATACATATGTATGCCGAAAGATGTTGTTTACTACACTGAACTTATCTTTCAACTAATAATTATCATATTTTTATATAGTATATCACCATGGGCGGCGTTTAAAAGTTTTGTAGGGGGGTTTGTTCGGGGGGGGGGGGGGGGGCAATGATAAAATGAGTAATTTTATAAACTTAAAAACCAGGACACCATTGGTAGCAACAAGGGGAAAAAGCTCGCTGTGAACGAAAGCGCCGCATGTTAAATTATTTATGGACCACGCCCCACATCCATAATTTATGGTAAATACTAGAAAAACCGAGCGGTAAGGTCAGTAAGGTGTTCTCATTATACTCAATTTAAAAAGAGCGACATTTTTATTTAAGTTACAGCAGACGAACGAAAGTAATTTTTTTTTTCAAGAAGAGTTTTCCTCTTTCTGAGGATTTTTCAGTATTTTTAAAATGATCCCGATTTTCCGAGCTATATACAAAAAGAGACAGCGGAAAATAAACCAAAAAATAACTCCATACCTATTTATTTTAAGTAACATTGATTAGTATGCTTATTTGTATTTTAATGATATTTTACGGTTGTAATGCCAAATATGCAATAATTTCATCGTATATTGCTTCAATGTCAAATAGTTCTTGCGGAAACAAATGTGAATATGATTGAAAATTATTTTTGGTCAATAAATCGAAACAATTTAATCCAATGATGTCCGAAAATCTAGATTTAATTTAAATAATAATGATGCCAAAAATTTCTTTATAAATTTCCCAGTCATATACGAGGTATATCAGAAATTACGAATTTTGCTCAACCTTTATTTTTGACAATACAGAAGAATGTTATCAAGAAAAGTTATTTTGAATTAAAAGTTATATTCAAATATGCAATTACAGTTATTTAGCCTGAAAATTCAGATTTTTTGATTATTTACTAATCATTCCGTATTAAATATTAAAATAATTTCTATTTTTTCTTCACAACTTAGTAAAGCTGCCAGTTCTAATGTATTTTATAAATACCAACGAACAATGCGTTCCGTGTCAAATAATTCTTGTCGGTGCATCCTAGATTACGTTAAATTGTATCAAGCCAGAATAATTAATACGGAAGATTAGTAAATAATCACAAAACCTAAATTTTCATGCTAAATAACGGTAATTGCATATTTGAATATAACATTTAATTCAAAATAACTTTTCTTCATAACATTCTTCTGTATTGTCAAAAATAAAGGTACTTTACTCTTGAGCAAAATTCGTAATTTCTGATATACCTCGTATATGACCGGGAAATCTTGATAACTAAAGGTTGCTTTTGAGCTTTAGACCATGCAGAACCTTTTATGAAGAATAAGTTTTTTTCATAAAACCAATAATAAAAAAGTTTTCCATATGGTTCCAACTTAAGTAGACACACTGTATAGCAGCTTCGGATCCGCTAAATTAGAATTTTTATTCGTTTGGCTTAGCTTCGATTAAGAGAAATATTTTTGACGAAACAATATCCGACTATGCACCGCCTCGAATGTCAAATTTACTTTAGACTTTAAAAATACGTACCAAATTTGAGAAAAATAGAAAAAACATACTCTCTTACGAAATAGAAGATTATTGATGTATAATTTTGACAATGGGCAACAACCACGCATGCTAAAAAGCCCGCTATGTTTAGGACGAACCACATAATGTGGGACGAACGCCGATGCAATAGCAACTATCAAATTTAAGAAAAAATAGAAAAACCATACGAACTACCTACCTTTTCCGCGAACGAACTAAAGGTATTTGATGTGTTATTAAGTTATCAAAAAATTAATTTTGCTTTTTATATTCCCATAGTCCACAACCCTAGCTAATAGGTCTATGAAAATATAGCAGAGATAACTGATGACTTTAATATCAGAAAAAACAGCCAGACAGCAATAACTGAAACTGGAGTTCCAAACTCCAATCTCCTTAATGCTTAATTCGCACAAGTTTTGCAGTTTTCTGTGACGATTATTTCTTCAAATTATGTTGTTATGGTAGTCGAAGAAGCACTTCCAAAGGATATAAGTATATGTTAATGTACGAGAACATGGTTGAGCAATTTCGGTTATGTGTAAATATTAATACAATTTCTTTAATGTTTAATTACGTACAGCGCACAACGACTTTAGAAATAACCCGGTTTTGCCGATTTTCCACCTTATTTACTTCAACAAGCCCTCAGTGGCGGTTCCTCCACAGGAGCACATGCGCACGTGCACCCCCAAAACAAAACGAATAAAAAATATTAATTTATATTCATTGAATATTATTTATCGTATAAAGTACGATCCTCCCTAATATTTTATCGTACCGTCAAACTAAAAAAGTCCGACCCTCCCTAATATTTTATCATCCCGTCAAACCAAACTGTATAGATCCGACAACCGTGCCTCGGTCGAGGTAAATGACGATTATGACGAGACTTGCTCGCACGTGCGAGTAATTAATGCATTTTTTTTTTTTTGGACAGCCGATGAGAATCTGCACACAGACACCTTACAGACGCGGCTGCAAGGTAGTGTCGGTAGTGTCCGGTTTAGCAACTTGTGGGGATTATACCTCCATCAACATCATCTTTTCTGAGGGAAAAGATCCGCCTCTGAGAGGCGAGCCGACCGACTAAACTCACCGTTTGAGTCAGGTATAAAGCCTTTAACTCCTTTCAACGACGTGTTATTGTTGTCTATCATAAGTATGATTTTTGGGTTAAGCCTTTAGGCGTTGTTGATGATGTTTGGTGTCAGCTCTAGTATCTTTCTAATTTGAATTTAATCAAATGAGCAAGATATAAGGGCTCCTAACATGTTGGCGGTAGGTGTGTGGTAGGCGGTGTATTTTTACAATAGTCGTGTAGTGTTTTGTGTATAATGTGATTGTATGAAGAACAAGTTCTTAAATAATTTTGAGTTTGGATTTTAGTGAGTGATCCAGTCTTAGTAAGTAATGCAGTTTCTCTGTAGTAACAGGTGGCGGGTAGCAGCGGGGGATAGCGGGGCTATGGCGATTTAACATGGAAAAGGCGCACAGTTATTGTCTGTTCGTGCATCTAGCTTGAAATTCGAGAATGTATGTTTTAATATTTTAATATTATATATTTATTAAGTTAAAATGAATAGTTGACGGTGGACTATTTAAGAAATAACTTTAGCTCTTTGACTTTGGAGCAAAAAATTGAAGTGAAGAATGCAGGAACACCTAAACCCGAAATTAATTTAACGCAGACCACAAATAGTAAATCTAGGGACTTTATTAGAAAGTTTAAAAATGAAATATATGAAAAAACATTTATAGAGGGTATTCCAAACTTAATGAGGCTGTTATTGATCAATTTTCTACAATTAAAACCGAAGGACGGACTTTACGTTTCAGCACTATTGTGTAGGGTCGATAAATGTTGTGTATTGTGTATGATACTCGATATGATTTTAAATCATTTTATTTAAGGATTTAAACTAAAAAACACTGAAAATATGAAGAATGCCAACTTGTCTGTCTCGTGGCTCGATTCGTTCTCGTCATAGAACAGTTAACTATTGTTCTCATCTTGGTTGCGCCTAATGACGTAGCCCGTAGATGGCGTGGTGGTATTAGACATCATTCGGTTTTCTTGATAGCTCGTAGATGGCTTTAGTAGTATTAGTAGTGGACTGTATAAATATTGTTACGAGGGTTGCATGCGACGACGTTAAGATCCGACAGCTATACACACTAAGAAAACCTTCTTATTTTCCAACAGTTGTATTTCCTTGTGTAAAATTAAAAAATAAATAAAAATATGTTTTACCTAACGCATTTTCTTATTACTTTTTTTCTTTCTACATTTAAAACGCCTAGAAAGTAAGTGTTTGGTCGTTACACAAAAATAAAATTTTTAAAATAATTTCACCATACTTGAACCCCCTCTATCATAGGTCACGAGCCGCCACTGCAAACCCTGTATCTTATCTCTGCGTGTTCACAAAGCCGCCTAACTCCATCGATTCTGATTACGATTCTACTACATAAGGAGTATATTTATCCATAGAAGAGTTGATAAAAATTGTCTTATATCCAACCCCGAACCTAACACGTCAACCTTTTTTTCGCTCAGATGGTTTTCTTTTTGTTAAAAAAAAAACTGTTTGCAACAATACCCGAACAGAAATGTACCCCGTCCTGCTCGATAGGGTTTTTTTATTAGGAGATATCGTGAAAAGGGAAGCCACCTAGGATTTCTTTTCACATACCAACGGACAATTATTGGACCTCTCAGTTTTTTACTTTGCTATAAAACTTGTTTGACGACGACGACCAAACCTGAGGAAAACCGTAAAAACGAGATAAAGGAGTAAACTACCGTCCATAAAAAATGTATTTGAATAAAAAAAGGAGCTCGGAATCGTCCTTTTATTCAGGATAAAGGTTTAAAATTTAATGTACCTACCAGGGAAATTGAAGTTTTTAATGTTATTCCACCAGGGGAAATTGTTTTCTACTAAAATCGCCCCTTTACCATTTGTTAGTTTGAATTTGAAATAACTTTTATCTGTGAAGGTATGATTTGCTTTTACAAATATGTTTATATAAAAAAGGTTCACCTTATTCAATAAAATTTTACCTAGAAGCTTCCCCTTAGAAAATTGGGTTAAGTGAGATTTATAACAGTAATATAATAGCTTTCGATTGTACGAAGGTCATCTCTGTTTTTAAGGTCAAATCGCTACCATATTACGCTGTAGCAATGTTCTTATACAGGGTGTCCCAGAATATGTGGGCAATCTCCCGGGTTCATATATAACACGTAAAAATAACAGGAGAGGTTCATATATATTTTTCTTCCTACGCCCCCCTACGGAAATACGTTCCCATAACGGACGACTCTGGAAATCGTTGATTTTTAAATAATTTTTCAAGTACTAGGTATAATTTAATAATTTTTTAGTATAATGTTTACTAGATGAGTCTCCTTGAAATTTGCTCTTTTAAACACATTTGGCTTATTTAGTTTGACAAGGACGGACTAGACGTAATACAAAAATGCTTTTTTTACATCCTGTATAGGGAAGAAACAACAATAATATTTTTTTTTTGATACTCTAAACCTTAAGCTGAAAAAAGGTACTCTTGATCAATGTCGATAAAATGAACTGTTTCCGAAGAAAAAATATTTTTGTTCAATATGGTTTTTTGAATTAGTTGTTGTTTTATGTTCATAAAATTCCCTCATTGTTGTTGCTATGGTTTTTTTCACGTGTACCGATTTAAATAGGAATATCTATGCCAGTGTCAGATTATGGTAGTGTTTTGAAATTTGCGGGTTTTCTCCTTTGTCTTATTAGTTACTAACTTAGTAATGGAATTTACGTATACTGAATATGCAGACATGCATTTTAATGTATGAACAAAAATATTTTTTTTTCGAAAACAGTTCGTTTTATCGACATTGATCAAGAGTACCTTTTTTCAGCTTAAGGTTTATAGTATCCAAAAATATTATTGCTTTTTCCTTAATAATACAAGGTGTACAAAAAAAAGCATTTTTGTGTTACGTCTAGTCCGTCCCTGTCAAACTAAATAAGCCAAATGTGTTTAAAAGGGCGAATTTCAAGGAGACTGATCTAGTTAACATTATATTAAAAAATTATTAAATTACACCTAGTACTTAAAAAATTATTTAAAAATTAAAGATTTCCAGAGACGTCCGTTATGGGCCCGTATCTCCGTAGGCGAGGCCGTAGGACGAATAATTTAAATGAACTTCTCCTGTTATTTGTAAGTGTTCTATCTGAACCCGGGAGATAGCCCACATATTCTGGGACACCCTGTATACAACCAAATTATAAAACTGTGTTTGTTTTTTTAAATAACAACAACAACATTAATAGAACTTACATTACATAGAACATCGGATATGTAAGCTTCTTGTCGTATAACTTGGTTGTTGATGTTTTCTAAATGCTATTATACAACCCTTATGTAGAAAATCTGAGGTTCTTACACTTACAGATCTATTTTAATGGCTGTAAGAATATTCCCAGGGAAAATCGGGAAAATTCCGTTTCCATGACAAATGATCTCTAAGTTGAAGCATCTTACAAATTGAAAATATTAAAAGTTATTCAAAATATGATTAAATACTTTCTTAAAAAGTTTTGTTTATCTTAAATCCGAATATCCCGAATCCGTCGGATATTCTAGATAATCCCTCAGCGTTAGCAGTCGGTCCCTAAATATCTTAAAAGGGAATTAAACTACAAAGGGCAACAAAGGAAAAAATCTGCTATAAGCCAGTTAAAATTTATTGCTTAAACTCCAGGGCTAGGACCAGATATACTGCCCGACTACAACGGTTTGGTGAGTATCTGCAGAAGATAAATCTACTGGAATTAAAGGCACACGTAGTCAGTTGAGGTCGCGTGCGTTGCCAAACGAAAATTTTTATTATAAACTGTTAACAAACAAATTTATTAAAATATAATTGCGATCAGTAGCGGCTCGTGACCTATGATTGAGGGGGTTCACAAGTATGGTGAAATTATTTTTAAAATTTTATTTTTGTGTAACGACAAAAAAATTACTTCGTAGGCGTTTTAAATGTAGAAAGAAAAGAAGTAATAAGAAAATGCGTTAGGTAAAACATATTTTTAATTATTTTTTAATTTTACACAAGGAAATACAACTTTTGGAAAATAAGAAAGGTTATCTTAGTGTGTATAGCTGTCGGATCTTAACTTCGTCGCATGCAACCCTCGTAACAATATTTATACAGTCCACTACTAATACTACTAAAGCAATCTACGAGCTATCAAGAAAACCGAATGATGTCCAATACTACTACCGCCATCTACGAGTTATCAAGAAAACCGAATGATGTTTAATACCACTACGCCATCTACGGGCTACGTCATTAGGCGCAACCAGGACGAGAACAATAGTTAACTGTTTTATGACGAGAGCGAATCGAGCCACGAGACTGACAAGTTGGCATTCTTCATATTTTCAGTATTTTTTAGTTTAAATCCTTAAATATAATGGTTTAAAATCATATCGAGTATCATTTATCGCCTCATTAAGTTTGGAATACCCTCTATAATTTTTGTTTCATATATTTCATTTTTAAACTTTCTAATAAAGTCCCTAGATTTACCCTTTGTGGTCTGCATTAAATTAATTTCGGGTTTAGGTGTTCCCGCATTATTCACTTCAATTTTATGCTCCAAACTCAAAGAGCTAAAGTTATTTCTTAAATAGTCCACCGTCAACTATTCATTTTAACTTAATAAATATATAATATTAAAATATTAAAACATACACGCTCGACGCTCTAACTAGATGCACGAACAGACAACACTGTGCGCTTTTTCCATGTTAAACCGCCATAGCCCCGCTATCTCCCGCTGCCTCCCGCCACCTGTTACTACAGAGAAACTGCACTACTTAATCGCACGTGCGAGCAAGTCTCGTCATAATCGTCATTTACCTCGACCGAGGCACGGTTGCCGGATCTATACAGTTTGGTTTGACGGAATGATAAAATATTAGGGAGGGTCGGACTTTTTTAGTTTGACGGTACGATAAAATATTAGGGAGGGTCGGACTTTATACGATAAATATTATTCAATGAATATAAATTAATATTTTTTATTCGTTCTGTTTTGGGGGTGCACGTGCGCATGTGCTCCTGTGGAAGAACCGCCACTGATTGCGATATTGTTTTATAAAATAATTTTTGAAGGAAGCCACGATTGTTATTTTTCGAATGGAATAAAGGAGGAAGCATAAATGGCCGAAGTATTTTCTTTCATTGATAGGAAGAATACTTTTTTAGTGCCCGTCCGTATATTTCCATGTCCAAAGATACTAATGAATTTATCACAAAATAGGTGCAGCAAAAAGGGGTTATCTAAACAAGTTTTTTGGCTTGAAACCCCGACTTTACGCGACAGATTTATTTATAACCTTTATCTTGTCGCTAACATTATAGCGTTATCGCATTTTAGTAATGGGTGATTATTGGACGTTCTGCCGTCACGGAACAACGACACAAAATTATCTTCGCCCTATTTCGTGCCTTGCCAGCGACAGTTATTGGATTGAAGTTGGGTGATTTTCTGTTTGGACTTCTTTTTTCTAAATAGGATTATTAATAGGCGACACGTACCTCTATGACCTCTGAACTTTTCCTGGTAATATAGCGATGTCAAGTAAAAAATGAGCCCTAATTTGTTGGTTCTCTTCCTATCCAGGTCAGTGGCGTGCTGGATTTGTTTACTACAGCCGAAGAAAAGTGGGGTACTATGTCACTGTGGTGTAAGGTTTAAAATAGAGAAGTAATTAAATGGTTTGCCGTTATTAAAATTGGTTCGCATCAAAAAATAGCCATTAAATCATTTGATCAGCATAAAAAGATTTTGCTTGCAATAAATAAAAATCGGGCTGCAACACTTGTTCTGCAAAAAATGCTACGAACTGTCAACAATTTAACCGATATCAGTCCGCTTGTAATATCGTGTGTTCGCTTAATTAACAGTCGATCTGCTAAATGATTACTTGGTCAGCAAGATTTTACAATTGGTCAGTAGAAGAAAACATGCATCGAAGCAGTTTACTTCCGAGGTTTGCATATTAAAGAATGGTTATCAATATAAATCATTTGATTGCGTTTGTTTTGAATAATCGGCAAAGTTCGTTATTGTGGGCGGTGCGATAGCATTCGGTGTAGCACTCAAGGCCCAAAAGGTGTAGCGGGGGCGGGTTTTCACTTGTTTTCCCAGGGCACTGTCATTTTATGTAACTTTCTTGTGTTTTCTTTTGCCGAATTCAGAAGGAAATCGGCCACAAAAGGTGTAGCGGGGGCGGATTTTCACTTGTTTTCCCAGGGCACTGTCACTATTTCGAGTTTTATTGCTTTTTTTATGACCAAGATTAAATATTTTGCTTACCAGCTGATTGCTTACTAATATCTAATTAAAAGTGGATCGCTCATAGCAGCTTATATATTTAATTTGCATACCAAAATAATTTGGAGCACTCTAGTATCACATTAATTACTGACCGATTCAGAAATGTTTGCTGTCCATAAGTTGCTGACCAATTAGCCATTTTGGCTGACCGATTACATTTTTCTGTTCGCAAAAATAAGAATATTTTGCTAACCCTTTAAAATATACTCTACAGGATGTTTAAAAAAACATGTGATGTCGCTCATGTGACGATTCCTTAACTAAAAATAAGACAAATATTTCTTTAAATTGTCTCTAGTAATTTTAGTGATATTTGGGTTACATATTTTGGCAATATTTACATTTATTGTAATTTTATTTAGGTATCTTGTAAACGAAGCTGACTTCAAATGAATATAATTTTTTTAAATTTAATTTCTAACGAATTGAACTATAAACATGTATAAATATCAGTGTCGTACCTTTGTTAAACATTATTAGAGCGGCTGATAGCATGCACGCCCCTGATGAATATGTTCTCACATTTTCATTGCTAAAATATGTGCTATTTTAAGTACTTTTCATAACCCAAATTTCATTAAAATAACTAAAGCTTTTTCGGAAATATCTCGAAAGGAGCAGAAAACAATTAAAAATTTGAACATCCCTGTACAAACAAACACGAACAACCCACACGAACAATGGCACGTGTATTTTGAAACACCATGTATATAACAAAAAGTAAAATTTAGCGGTACAGCGCTCTCTATGCTTTTGTTGTGATATTCTTGTAAGGTAAAAACGCTCATGATCATCAAATAACCATTTTTACATTAGAGACATTTGAATGGTTTAACCGCCATAAAATTTTATTTCCAGGGAACAAATCACACATTATTTATTCCTGCTATGAGCGGCCCATAAAAGTCTGGCTAAAACTTTACGAATTTCAGGCAGGATGGCAGGTTTGCGTACTGCAGAGAAAATTATCTATATTTCCTAGATTTCTCAGGTTTACGCGACAAAACTCTATATGCCTTTATTTAAAATATTTTACCTCTCATTTCATAGTTATTAAATTATCCGGCTTCCGTAGAGAGCAAATATAATTAGAGCCATTATCACGCACCCTAATGTAAATATACTTCCCATTATTACCAGGAAATCTTAGAGAAACGGCCAGAAATCACACAATCAAAATGACTGGCTTCGGGCATTTTATATTTACACACTAACATAAATATTTGACCTGTTTTCGAGATATTTGCCGATATAATGACTTCGCAAAGTCGCACAGAAGAGATGGTGGCAAAGAATGTCGCAATATAAAATTTTATGACATGGCATTAAAGTAATTTCTTTTTTATATAGTTATTGTTAGAGTTCCAGTATAAATAAAAAATGTGTTTCTTCTGTGTTCTACATCGATACTGTTTTTTTTTTAATTCGTGTTGTAGAAAGTAAAAATATTTAAGTAAGTCTAAAGAATAACGACATTGGATGAAGGTAGTAGAATTTGAATTAAGAGGGTTTTTCCTTTCATTTGACTTGTTTCTCACAAATTTCCCACTTATTTCTTTAAAATTTACGGCACCGCTTGGAAAAAATTTACTTGAAATGCAAATCATGTTTGTTGTGGATTTGAGGGTATAAATGGAATATATTTAAACTTTACTAACAGTTTCTGGGAAATCTTGTTAAAAGTTGTTCTTTACGTTTTCACTAAACATACACACATATCGAACTGTGAGCGGAATATACAATTTTTGCCACAAACGAGACTAAATCCAATTAGTTTCGGATAATTATTACAAAAAATGATACACTACACACAAGTGGCGATTGACGGATTTCTCTCAGATACCTTCACCATCAATGCCGGTGTTCCTCAAGGGTCCATATTGTCTCCCACTCTCTTCTTACTCTCCATTAACGACCTTCTAGTGAAATCCGATATTTAGTTTCGCTGATCATAGCACACTTATCTCATCTTTCTCTTTGAATGCACAAACATCGGCTGCCGACGCATATCTTCGCAGACAGCATGAAGCATCACGCCTCACCGAAGACCTGGAAGAAATTTTGGCTTGGGGTGACAGTAACCAAGTCGAATTGAACGCTAAAAAAACCCAGGCAGCAGTTTTCTCTAAAAAGGTTAACATTACAGAACCGGATATAGTCATGGACGTACACGCAATCCCACTGGCTTCATCTATTAATATGCTGGGCGTCTATCTGGGAGAAAATATGTCTTGGCATAACCACGTTGTGGCAATCGCCAAGATAGCTTCTCAGAAACTTGGTGTACTCTTCCGAACCAGAAAGTTGTACACACCTCAACAACATTTGACACTATACAAAGCCCACATTCGACCATCACTACAGTACTGATGCTCTCATGTCTGGATCTCTGCACCCAAACATACTCTTCGGCTACTGGATTCCATCGAAAGGAGGGCCATTCGTCTGATTCTTCTGACGAAGAACCTCGACAGCCTAGAACATCGAAGACAAGTTGGGGATTTGACTCTCTTTTACAGATATTTTCATGGAAAGTGCTCGGCTGACCTTGCCCTCTTAATTCCGCCCAGAGCGGCGAATATCGGAAATACACGACGAACCACTGCCGCCCATCCATATGTGGTTAAGCTTAGTAACCCTCGAACTTCATTATTTAAGAATTCTTTCATCTGGAGGCCTTCATCCTTATGGAACGATCTTCCCGAGGTCGTTTTTCCCAACGGATATAACCTCCAACGACACGCACCACTCCCAGAGTGCCCTAAGGGATTTTTCCTATAGTGCTTGTGTTTGATCATAAAAAAAACACTGACATTCGTCTTGTACGGTACGTACTCCCCAATCGATAGGTCATACCGCAATGCGGGAAACCAACGATTGATAGCCCTTGGAGGGGCACCGTATAACCGAGGATCGTGGTGGCTTTAAAGAATTTTCAAAATAATTCATAATTTTTTTTTATTTCTGAAGAACAAAACCCGAATTTAATATCAGATTCTGTATTTATTCAATGCACCACAACACAAAGGGCAATTATTAAGCAAACGGTGTGACAATGTCTGGCGAGGTGGAAATTTGCTGATTTGCATAACAAAGCGCCCGCTCTACCGCAGTGGCTTTCGAAGCTGTTTTTTGCGAATACTGCAACGTTCAAGAATAAATTTAATCGGACCAAGTGTGCGATATATCCTCTGCTGTAAAGGAAATCCTCGTTTAGTATTGGAAAAACCGATGATTTTAATAATCGAGTAGTCGATACTCGAGCGAATAGTCATTCCAAATCCCTATTCATCAAGCGATGATGATACCCATCGCAAAGCGACGAGCATCCATTTTTGCTTGAATTTCTAATAATCGAGCGATGTCGGTTATATCACTAATCGAGTACTCGAGCGAGCACAAGACCAAAGTCGGTTCGTTTTATGAAGTCCGATATCCGATTAAATCATTAAAGGTTGTTGAACAGTAAGACGGTTACATTAACAATACCTTCGCTATACTTGATCGTACCGAACATTCCACTGGTTTACTGTAGTCGGCCGTGCAAAATCAGCGGTTCCTAAACAAAATTATCGTAGAATTATATACCGCGAGAAATATTTTTATCTTGATTATCTATCAAATGAAAAACATTTCGCGCCAATAAGTTAAAGATGTTCCAGGTACTTTTTCCTAGAATTTAGTTATTTTGAAATCATTATAGTTAAATCTATATAATAATCACTGTTTTCCAAGAAATAATTAAAAGTTGCTCAAGTGCAGGATGGTATGTTCTTTTTTAAATAAGTAGCTATGCTTTTTGCATTTAGTTGGTTTCTCATTGTGCGTGAATTAAAAGCAGTTATAAAGCAAAGTTATAGAAAATGTTCACAACACCTAGAAGGTGTTTATCTTCAAGTAAACGCCGTTTGGTATTACAAGTGGAACGATATTTTACTTAGAAAAAGATAACTCGGTCCCGTTACTGTTCGAAAAAAGAGTAAAGAGGAATTGAACAGACCATATAAAAGGGTTCGCCTCCATTCTAAAACCTTTGATTTATCCCGTGGGATAAAACTATCGATTAGGAATATTGTTTATGATATGTATAAAGCCAAGGAATAAGTTACCCTCAAAGCTATTCTTGAAAAGAGACGAAAGAACTTTGCGATATTGAAACTACCAGTTTGTCCCTCATTTTAAAAGAGCTGGGCTTCAAATACAAAAAAACGAACAACAGAAAAGTGCTTTGCGAGCTATCCAATAATGATTCAAAAAGATGGCGACATCGGTTCTTTTTAGAACCAAAACTTCATGAAAAAAGAATTCGTAAAACTAATTTGTCTAAATACTTTAAAAGCTAAAAAATAATTATTTTTCTTTGCCTAAACTAATATTTTATTTAGAAAATACATAAAATATAATTTATTGTTTGAGAGCCACCGACTACCCGGCTCGAGAGGTTTTATTGCTTAGCGGACCGTCGTGGTGCGGAAGGGCAGAGCTGCAAGAAATACTAATAAAAGAAGCATACAACCGCCCAGTAATTGTAGAGGCAAACATATTGTTTTATAATCTAACCCCCTAAAATTTTCGTAGTCGCTAAAAAATAAACATTAATTTTCTTCTCTTAAAATCTCCATTAATTTAATTAGACCAAACAAAGCCTCATTACGTGTTCCAAAATAAACATAATCGAGTGAAAAGCTTGGAATCCAAGCACTGGTCGTAATTAATGTTAGAAAAAGCGAGTTTTTCGTCCTAAATGTAAACAGTTTTATTGTTCGAGTAATCGCTTTAATCGTTCAATGCAGTATAACGTTGGTGAAAATTGCTATTAAATATTTAATTTACTAGTATGTTTGTTTTTATAGGGCCCGAAAATCAACAATAAGTCGTTTTTTAAATTAACACACGACAACATGTCGTAAACGAACCCAAAAATAAACAAACCTAATTTACTAAAAGCTTAAACGTACCCATATTCGCGTAATTAATATTCTAAAAGTAAGGGCGTGTTTTAGCATTACCTAGGGGTTGACCGGCACAAATTGGACTACACATGCTAGGAACTATGCCTCGTTGCCAGGACTTATGCGCCTGGAAAGTCAAGTAGATACCGTGTAATAGTCCTATGGGGGAATCCCGGGATCTAGTCCCATAGATGTTGTAAATATATTTTTTAAATCAACCAGGTGAATTCAAGCTGACACATCCAAGCTTCGGAGTTGCCTAAAGAGCACGTTTTTTTAATAACATTCAATTAAATCATATGAAAAAAATCATTATTTGCTCACTTATACAGGGTGTTATGGAAATTATGTATTATATTTAAACCTGCCATTCCTGTGATAAAGACAAATTGAAGAAAAATACCCATAAATGGCGCTTTTAATTCATTCAGCGGTAAAAGTGACCTGACGTCAAACCAGAAAAACACCTGTGTGGCACTGTGATACATGTAAGCCATCAAGGAATTCTGGCCGGTGTTGTCATATGTACTTAAACTCTTTAGACAAACTAAAATAATTTAAACAGTTTTCCATTCTGTAATACCTTTTTGTACAATTAATTGTGGACTATGTTTTAAACAATCCGAAAAAAAAAACTAGGTCAAATGCCAATGACCCCTTGACGCCTTCCATCGGCTGTTAGTTGAAGACCAACCAGCGGCCGGATACGTAGTGTCTCGTCGATCACCAACACACTCTCAGCAATCCGCTCTGTTTTTCCGGTTTACACGTGTATCTTGCCCGTCCATAAATAATCTTTGAATATTGTTTTTATTGACGTGTAATAAAATATAATAATCTGCAGTATAATCTGTATTATTGTATTTTCAAAAGCTAACTATCGGTTTTGTTTCACTATTACTGTGTGTACATAAAGTGTTTCCAGGAGTGTTCCCATGAAAAAAAAACTGATTGTGTTTGTGCCTGGATTTCCTCGCTCTTTAGCTATAAAGATAAATACAAGTAGATAGAAAATAATTAATTTTTATAATTTTATATGTAATTTCAGTTTTACATTAAGTTTGGCAACATTGCCGTTGGCTCTGGGTGAAATATTGTACAGTAGCGCGGACTGACCTGTGAGTAAGAGTGTTTGTTACCCCACTCTTACAACGGCCGATTTAAAAAAAATAAAATATGTAGCGCTTCTCTAGGACACCCAAGGAGTCACCCATTTAAATATAATACATCATTTCCATAACACCCTGTATAAATTACAACTATTACGGTATTATTGATACAACTTGACAACGCGCACAATTGTGGCTATCGTAACGCAGAGGCTAACGTGTTTAGTCGGCCAAGGTGTAAAAGCGGAGAAAATGGCACCGTTTCAACCCTGGGCTAATCGAATTATTTCAGAATTTTTAAGGAAGCTTGATTTTAAAAAAATTAACACAAAGATGCGATTTAAATTCATATGATATAAGAAGAGTACGTAACAAAACGTAAAAGAAGTAGATATACCATCAGTTGAGGAAATCCCCCCACCAACGTTTATGTTGTCATAAGCCACACCCCCTTACGTAGTTTATAATGCCTAATTAGAGCAAGGTTACGGTTACTAGCAGTCGGCGCCAAGAAAGTAGGGGAACTACCACTTTCTGACCTTTGGCGTTAATTATGTTGACGCGTAACGATAGTCTGTATGTTTAAGAATATTTTTGATACCTTCTCGCTCTATATTTTCGCCAACGAGCCGCCACGGCGGTATGCACAATCAAATAATCTTCTGTGATAAAGTTTGCTGCCTTATTGGTTTTTTAAGAGTAAATATTGGCAACTTAAGGCCTATTTAAAACCCATCTATCTATAAATACAACTCTACGTTTTACAGTTTAGCTTGACCATCTTATCCCCAATCATCTAAATCGGATGGAACCGCCCTGAATTAAAAAAATCCTAATATAACAATTAATCTAATTCTTAAATAATGTTTCTAATCGTCCCGTCTATTTTCCAAATGGATTGTTGATTAAATCGAGTTCGGAATGAAGCGAGCTCTTTTACAAGTATAATTACCTACTTTGTTAGAAATTAAAAAAGAAATTATTAAAACAAAGATGGTCCCCCGCTCTTAAATTATATTTTACGTCTGTTAATGACATGCTGTTTGCTGTAAATCTCCGTTGATTCGGCAAAAACATTTAATACGCCGGCCTCCGTTACAGAACTTCCGATCCAAATGACTTGAAAAATTGAATTTATTAATATTTTACTACCAAGATTCTTTCATAGTATATTTTTCACATATTATTTATATATACAGGGTGTCCGCTAATTAATGGAACACGCAAAAATCACAGACTCCTTACGTAAAAATATTAGGATTTAATTATACTTACCTATATCCGAAAGTTGATATTAACTGAGATACAGGGTGCCATTTTGAAAAAGCTTGACAGAATCGCGCTAAAATTTATGAGCATACTGTACGAGATATTAGCTTTCAAATGATGTATCACAAGCTGTATGTTTCTATTTAAAAAAAGATCGATGTCGTCATATCTTTGACAATTGTCTATAAAAAAACAAACGAATAACGTCAAAATGTGAGCATATGTAAAACTAAATTGACGTGTCCGAGCGTTTTCCCCACCACGTACAGGTTAAGGCTATATTAATTTTATTCGGGACTTCTGGGCAACACTGTATATAGTTTTACCTATAGAAATATACTAAGTTGTACATTGTTAACAACGTTCTTCGCAGAAACTTAGTGTATTCTTCCGAACCAAAAAGTTGTATACCTACACCTCAACAACTTTTCACACTATACAAAGCCCAGATTCAACCAGCACTAGAGTACTGCTCTCATGTCTGGAGCTCTGCACGCAACCTTCGAAAGGGCTACCATTAGCGTGATCGCAGTCCACAGCCTAGAACATCGAAGACAGTTTGGCGACTTCACTCCCCTTTACAGATATTTCCGTGGCAAATTTTTGACTGACCTTGTCCACTTAATTCCACCAAGGGCAACGACTAGCTGGAATACACGGCAGACCACTGCCTTATGTGGTTCAAATTAGTACCGAAACCAACGTGAATCGCTTGATGCGCACAATCACCACTCCCAGAGTGCCTTAAAGCATTTCCCTTATGGTCCTGATGTTTGATCATAAAAAAGGTAACAAGCAAGTGAACCCCTCCCGAATACTTTCATTTATTTGAGGACTATAAGGCGATCAATGCAATTATTTAAAAATGATGCTCCGTTACCCATATTTAATTAACCACAGCATGTCTACCGGCGTAGTTTAATTATTCATCGAATGAACGTATAAAGCAAGGAGGAGCTTTAAGTTCCAACGTATAAAATGGCGCACAACGTACAAGTTTATATAGAGCTTGTATATTAAGACGTAAAGAACGAGACTTTAAGGGTTTGCAAATTTTTACTACACACTTTGCATAAAAGACGTTGGGGCATAATACGGTAAGTGTGTGTGATTACTTGATTTAAGGACTGTCGTATAAATGCAACTTGGCAATTCGCCCATTACTTGATCGCAGACATTTCGAATCCTAAACAGTTTTCCACTACGGTAAAATAACGTCATACTTTTTGTCCATTAGCAAAAAAATTAAATTAAAAATAAGGAGCACGAATATTCATCAACATAAATAACTATTTAAGAAAGCCGCTATATTACAAAGTACACAGCTGTTTTCCACCATTTTTTCTTACATAAAACTTCAGCTTAATGACTTTTTTCCGTTCTACGTCTTCTGCGGTAAGCACGACAAATCTGCTTAATTTCAAATGAATGAACTTAAAATACGGATAGCGTCCCGCTCTTTATTGCTTAAATACGTGAGTAAACTAATTATTTCGGGTCTCTATGTGTGCTTAATTTGTATTTTCGTTTTTTGCTGTTAAGGGGGCGATTTAGTACATTTACGGGACCAATATCGAAATTTCAAGGGGTTGAGAAAATTTACAAACAATTTATAATAAGAATCGTGTCACTTAGACCAAACACATCTGTTTTCAGTTAACGACTGTATGTAGACTAGCAATCGTTGTTGCAGGCTTAGTACATACAATCATCTTCATCTATTAATTTGCTGATGGGCGTCAATCTGGGAGGAAATATGTCTTGGCATAACCACGTTGTGGCAATCGCCAAGATAACTTCTCAGAAACTTAGTGTACTCTTCCGAACCAGAAAGTTGTACACACCTCGACAACTATTTACACTCTACAAAGCCCAGATTCGACCATCACTAGAGTACTGCTCTCATGTCTGGAGCTCTGCACCCAAACATACTCTTCGGCTACTGGATTCCATCGAAAGGAGGGCCATTCGTCTGATTGGAGACCATGAGCTGAGGAAGAACCTCGACAGCCTAGAACATCGAAGACAGGTTGGGGATTTGGCTCTCTTTTACAGATATTTTCATGGAAGGTGCTCGGCTGACCTTGCCCTCTTAATTCCGCCCATAGCGGCGAATAGCAGAACGATCAAAACCAACGTGAATCGCTTTTTGCGCACACGCACCACTCCCAGAGTGCCCTAAAGGATTTTTCCTATAGTGCTTGTATTTGATCATAAAAAAAAATTGTTTGCATGTGAAAGTTTGCAATAATGTATTTATTGGACGTTTCTATGAACCTAGCGTGGGAACTTCCCATATATTATATATGCCAATTAAAATTCGCTCAATATTTCCGAAAATAAAATGGTATTTAAAAAACCATTCAGCCTGCAGCAATAGATAAATAAATAATACAGTTGCGTCTTCAGCAGGAATATCTTTTTTCGAATTTTAAATGTGGTATTTTTAATTATGAGATGGAATTTTCTGCATTGTTCAGTTTATGGGCATATTATACATTATGTCCATTTGTTGATTGTTTTAAGGGCTATCTCTTTTTGTTATAAGTAAAGATAGAAGGATGCGGTTTTCGCAGCACTGTGCTACTTTTTTTCTAAAACAATGATCCCGCAATTAGAGTTTTTCTATGCCACCTTGTTTTTGATTGACGGGATGTTTTTGAGAACTTTACGTTTTGGGACATCCCTCATATTCCAAAGAAATAACATTACTACGCTCACTACATTAAAAAAAAATAATAATGTAATTCCGTTTTTAAACAGAAACATACAGGGTGTTATGGAAATGACCTATTATTTTTAAACCAGCAAATCCTGAGATGAAAAAAAATAACTATAAATGGCGCTTTGAATTCATTCCTCAAAACTTAAGCTACTGACGAAGGTCGGTGTTGTCATATCTAAACGGCAAACTCTTTAGAAAACAAATTATAATTTTAACAATTTTAAATTCTATCATTTATGAACAAATATGATTCCAAAAAACCGACGGCGAAAGATGTTTTGCAAAACAAATAATGGTAATATTACACACAAATCTCAAATTCGTCACAAGCACAGGAAAGTAAATAGGTCAAACGTCATTGACCATCCTATTATTTTTCAAACTCTTTAAAAAAATGCTATTTTATTTAAGACAAACGCTCTCTTACCTTTACTTATTTAAATACAATTATTAGTTTCATAATTTCACAGAAATCACACAGAATCTAAGGTTTAGGAAAACACCTCTCAACTAACCTCACAAATAGCAGCTATTCACATGAAAAGAATACAGGGAAAACTGTTTTAATTTTGGTCCTTTTTTTCTCTCGCTTCGATTTATTTATTTAACTAATTTAAAGAACACACACTTTAAATACAATTCTTTCAATTTAAGAATGACATTTTATCTACGAACGAACGAAATGGTACGTGCAAAACTCGGAATAGAGATGGGCAATATTTGACAGTTTGATATTTCACGGTCAGGGTAATTGAATCCTAATAATAGGAGATACGGGACGGACTAAGATCGCTTAACTGCATTTCATATGATGATAAACGAGATTCTTTCCTGAATTGAATAAAATGATAGTAGTGATATATCCATCAATTTAAGGTAAGAGATAATATTGCGACTGTACTTGAGAAGCTCAAAAAATTAAATTAGCTCAACTCTACTCCAAATGACAAGACCGACGAAGATTTAATTTTCTCTCTCACACGGTCATCTCTCCATCTCTTTCAAACAATCCACTGAGCGCCGGGGCAAGGTAAGTCTAGGCGTACAAGCGTGCGTCTTGCAACTGTCAGTATTAGAAGATACGCGTTAGAATACGGTCGGTTCTGTTGCTTACCATTTACACTCTCGGCTATCCGCTTTGTTTTCAGAAGGTACGCGTATAATAATTGTTTTGTAATGAATCTCGGACTACGCGACCAAACTTTGTATATTATTTGACGTTGTTTTTATTGACGAACCTAAAACGAGTAGTTTGTTTTCGACGTTTGACTTGATGGAATGATTCAAGCATAAAGTGTTTCCAGGAGTGTTCCCATGAAAAAGAAAAAAAACTGATCGTGTTTGTGCGTGGATTTCCTCGCACTTTAGGTATAAAAATAAATACAAGTAGGTAGATAAATAATTTGTTTTTACAATTTTATATGGAACATCAGTTTTGCATTAAGTTTGGCAACATTCCCCGTAACACCTGTTTTCTGACATGCCACCACAGGGTGACGTATTACAGTGAAGCAGGATGAGCTTTGGGTTTATGGGGCTGGACCCCACTTTTAAAACGGTCGATTTGAAAAAAATATGTAGTGCTTCTCTAGGACACCCAAGGAGTCACCCATTTAAATATAATACGTCAGTTCCATAACACCCTGTATAATACTTTTTGTGTCTTAATATTATCCCGAAATTTACGTTTTTTTAAAATACAGAATTTTTTTAGTAGGCCATGACGCGTATTGATAAAAAACAAAAGAACACAGTCAGCTGTGTCGTTCTTCTATTTAAAATATCCGTTTGTCCTAATTATGAGAACCAATGTCAACTTTGAAAAATACGAAATTTTAATTTTAATTTAATTTTTCGATTAAAGTTGTAAACGTTTTTAAACTCGACATCAAACCAATTAAAACGCATTGTTATTTGTGATATGCCGGCATTGCCAGCACATATTTAGAAAAGCCCATTTTCTTTTAAAACCCTATAAAATTTTTACGCCATCATATTAGGACCCGCCTAATAAAATAAATCCTCGGAAAATCGAAACTGAACGACAATGTGGGTCAGCACATTAAATTTACTTCGGTAGCACTGAAAGTTCCCGTCGTCGGTGAATTTAAAGACACTTTACTTTACTGTAACTTCACTGTGGCGCTACGAAAGCGTGTCTTTACAAAAATGTTAGAGTTAGACGTGAAGACAATTTAATTTCGTTATTCTTGACATTATTTCCCATTCAATAGATTTCCTCTTGAAGCACACTGTTTTCTTTCTTACAATTTTTACGTGAAATCGTTAAAACATTTCACATTCGTATGGCGTTTTCTGATGGGTATTGAAAATCTAGTTACCATTATTTCAAAATGAGTCGGAACCCGGAGTTTATAGAAAATCAGTAGATATACTAGTGGGTACAGTTACGAGGTGCTAGTGTCAAGTTGAAATACAACGTGTCCACGATAAGGAGGGCCAGTACAGGGATCTCGGAAACCGTAAGAGATACGAAGTCGGTTAATGGAGGTAAAGTTGCGCATTTACGTGCCTAATAATATGCCGTTTAGAAAGTTTTAAAATTCGGAGTAGTTCCGGAGATATCCGGAAAAAAACGAAATTCGGAAAAATCGTTTTATTGTTTTCCTGGGTTTTTTTGAGATCGAATTCTAAAGTAAATTGCACTTTTACATTGCCACTTTTTCCGCTCTATCTAAAGGCGTTAATTGTTTTGTAATCCGACGAGTTGTCTTCGCAGGGCCATTATCAACTCTCTTTTTTTAAATACGGTCCTGTTTTCCTGATATTGGAATTTGAGAGCTTTTTTTCTTCCGAATGCAACGATGTATGACACATTGTGGTTTAATGACGTTTCGAGGATTTTTTGAACAACATCAGGAAATTTTGGGATACGGTCCTGTATTTCTCCTAATTTTATAAATAATATCTCATAAGTAAGCTCTAAATTTTTACTTATGTTGGACTAGTTCAATAAATAACAAATAATTTAATAATAAACCACAAATAAGTGAAAGAAATACAGAAACATTATTTCAAACTTCTGTTGATTTAAAAGAAAAGTAGGCGTTTGACTTGCCCCCCCCCCCCCCCCCCCCCCCAAACCATCAATTTAACATGACAAATACAATATATAACGGTTTGATTAACGCGGCAGGGCATTACTTTTGGTAACTTTTCCTTGTATGAACCCCCCCCCCCCTCCAAAACGAAGTTTAACCCCCAAAATCGAAGTTCTGGATCCGCCCATGTTCGGTTGTATGTATTGCTGGCTGGTTTTGCAAAAATATAACTTACTTTCCTGAAGAGAAGAAGAAATTCCCTTATTTTATTTGTTAATATATGTGTATTGTTTATATAAAATAAATATATTGTTTATTCTGCATTTTTACAGAAACCCGGTGGTCCAAATGGCCCCAGTCCGACACTGTATATTAACATCATGTTAGTAATAATGCAAGCACTACTCGTTTTATTTGTTACGATGGCTAAGTGCCGAGTTTGCCGAGAGGTAAAGTAGAAAACTCCTCAGAATATCTTGTGCTCTTTTATGAACGTTCAAAAACACCCAATTTGCGTTTGAGGGCGAAAAAATGTAAAATATTTGCTTCCAATTATCTGTATTTGTTTAAGCCAGTTTCAAAATAAATTTATTTCGGTCTCTAGCCGATACATTGCCATTTTCTCCCTTTTATTTCCCCGAAATTGTTTTAGTGCATTTTTACGATGAACTTTTATCGATAAACTGTCACATTATTTTCACGGCTATATTGGCTTTAAGAGAAAATGGAAAACCGCCATTTTCCATTAAAAAATTAGGCATCGTTAAATCGATTTTCGCTGTATACGAGCAAAAATAAACCTTAAACGAATATTACAACATTTTATATCAATTTTCGCGACGTGAGATTCGATTATTATGTATCTACCGCCATTTTTGTGAATCTCAACAAGCAAATATAGTTCAATTTTATACAGGGTGTACTAACTTATGGGCCATACAGTAACTGGTTATACCAAACATCAAAGTATGGCCCATAAGTTAGGGGACAACCCTGTATACAACTAAATTCATTAACAATTAAACCGAATAAAATTAAATATAACCAATAGAAGAACAGAAATGAAATCGTAAATACTTTTTACTCTCTATGAATATGATGACGTGGTGTTGCAATATAATGCAACGGCAAAACGGCTTAAAAGCGCAGTTCATATTTTGCCATGTAGGGTAAGGGAACTATTGATTTTAAACTAGAGATGCAGACATAATATATACACATACAAACAGAGTTCCTGTATTCAAATATTTATTAAAGTTAATATTTTAAGATACTTGTTGGAAATCCATTACGATAGAGGTCGAAATGATGTAAAACAAACACACATGAAGGTTGTTCCACAAAAATGGCGTCCTCCAGAAGAAGGAATGGTTATATAAACAATGAAATTTGAGGAGTACTAAGCTTAACCACATAGAGATTGATAGCTGGGGGTGTAGAACTGTGATGTAAAAGAGAGTGAAATCACCAATATGTCTTTGATGTTCTAGACTGGCGAAGTTGTTGCCAAGCTGTGATGCCAAGACATAGTTCCTTCCAGATTGATAGCCAGCATATTAATAGACGAAGCCGTTGGAATTGCGTGCCCTGTCATCCGGCTATGTTATCCTTTTTAGAGGAAACTGATGCTTGGTTTTCCTTAGTATTAGTGTATGATGGAAATGTCTAAGTTTATTTATTTCTAAACACTCTAGCAAATTTAATTTCTTCCCTAACTTCAGGATGCAAAATTTGGAAGTTGTCACTAAAACTGTTGGCGTTTTCTAATAAATGAGCAGAATATTTATAATCGTTTTTTTCTTTGCGAAAGCTTGATTTATATTCTTTTATATCGTTTCGAACTCTATCTAAGAAGCAGTGGCGGCTCGTGACCTATGATAGAGGGGTGAGTATGGTGAAATTTTTCTAGGCGTTTTAAATGTAGAAAGAAAAAAAAGTAATAAGAAAATGCGTTAGGTAAAACATATTTTTATTTATTTTTTAATTTTACACAAGGAAATACAACTTTTGGAAAATAAGGAAGGTTTTCTTAGTGTGTATAGCTGTTGTCGCATGCAACCTTCGTAACAATATTTATACAGTCCACTACTAATACTACTAAAGCAATCTACGAGTTATCAAGAAAACCGAATGAAGTCTAATACCACGACGCCATCTACGGGCTACGGCATTAGGCGCAACCAAGACGAGAAAAATAGTTAACTGTTTCATTACGAGAACGAATCGAGCCACGAGACTGACAAGTTGGCATTCTTCATATTGTCAGTGTTTTTTAGTTTAAATCCTTAAATAAAATGGTTTAAAATCATATCGAGTATCATTTATCAAAATACAAAACATTTATCGGCCCTACACAATAGTGCTTAAACGTAAAGTCCATTCTTCGGTTCTTAATTGTAGAAAATTGATCAATAACAGCCTCATTAAGTTTGGAATACCCTCAATAATTTTTTTTTCCTATATTTCATTTTTGAACTTTCTAATAGTCCCTAGATTTACCCTTTGTGGTCTGCGTTAAATTAATTTCGGGTTTAGGTGTTCCCGCATTCTTCACTTCAATTTGTTGCTCCAAACTCAAAGAGCTAAAGTTATTTCTTAAATAGTCCACCGTCAACTATTAATTTTAACTTAATAAATATCGAATTTCTAACTAGATGCACGAACAGACAACAGCGCGTTGCACACAAAAACTGTGCGCCTTTTCCATGTTAAATCACCATAGCCCCGCTATCCTCCACTGCCACCCGCCACCTGTTACTACAGAGAACCTGCACTACTTAATCGCACGTGCGAGCAAGTCTCGTCATAATCGTCATTTACCTCGACTGAGGCACGGTTGCCGGATCTATATAGTTTGGTTTGACGGGATGATAAAATATTAGGGAGGGTCGGACTTTTTTAGTTTGACGGTACGACAACATATTAGGGAGGGTCGGACGATAAATAATATTCAGTGAATATAAAGTAATATTTTTTATTCGTTTTGTTTTGGGGGTGCACGTCCGCATCTGCTCCTGTGGAAGAACCGCCACTGCTAAGAAGTATACCTAAACGAAATTATTCGATTCTTGAGACAATAGCGTAAAAATTTAAACCAAGGACCGCTTTTATCCCACAACTAACAACTAAGTTTAAGAGTTTAAAGGTGCATAATACTTACTTTTTTATTTCAAAATTATATTTGCATTTAAATAAAGCGATTTTTCTTCCTGTATATATTTTTAAATCTAATCTATACCAGAGTTCCAGCCTGTCCACAACAGAAATTGGAATACCGTAAAATGGAGGTACGTTATCGATCATGCACTTAACCTATATGAAGCATTTGTTCTTGTGTAACGGCCGGAATATTCTATAATGCTTATGTACAGTTTGTCTTTCCTTTATAGGTGCGCTATTTTTCTAAAGAATAAATTGTTGTATTTGAAAAAATATCTGCTGTACAATAGTCACATTGTATTAATTTAACAAAATATTTAAAAAAAACGCAAATTGCGAGCACTTTCCTTAGACTGTGTAATGAAATAATACCTTGGCTTTATTTTCCATTAATAAAGAATCAAAAAATCTCAGTCGGCGTCTGGTTGCCTATGTTTCACCCTTAAATGGGCATCATCAGACAACATACAAAGAATCACGATTAAAAATTTAAAATCAAATACCAATGTATGGAAAAATTATTATTTTCCAGACCACCAGATGATATCTTATACACAGTGGCGGTTCTTCCACATGAGCACATGCGCACGTGCACCCCCAAAACAAAACGAATAAAAAATATTAATTTATATTCATTGAATATTATCTATTTATCGTATAAAGTCCGACCCTTCCTAATATTTTATCGTACCGTCAAACTAAAAAAGTCCGACCCTCCCTAATATTTTATCATCCCGTGAAACCAAACTGTATAGATCCGGCAACCGTACCTCGGTCGAGGTAAATGACGATTATGACGAGACTTACTCGCACGTGCGATTAAGTAGTGCAGTTTCTCTATAGTGACAGGGGCGCACAGTTTTTGTGTGCACCGCGCTGGTGTCTGTTCGTGCATCTAGTTAGAAATTCGAGCGTGTATGTTTTAATATTTTAATATTATATATTTATTAAGTTAAAATGAATAGTTGACTGTGGACTATTTAAGAAATAACTTTAGCTCTTTGAGTTTGGAGCAAAAAATTGAAGCGAAGAATGCGGGAACACCTAAACCCGAAATTAATTTAACGCAGAGCACAAAGGGTAAATCTAGGGACTTTATTAGAAAGTTTAAAAATGAAATATATGAAAAAAAATTTATAGTGGGTATTCCAAACTTAATGAGGCTGTTTCTACAATTAAGAACGGAAGAATGGACTTTACGTTTAAGCACTATTGTGTAGGGCCGATAAATGTTTTGTATTTTGATAAATGATACTCGATATGATTTTAAACCATTTTAGTTAAGGATTTAAACTAAAAAACAATGAAAATATGAAGAATGCCAACTTGTCAGTCTCGTGGCTCGATTCGTTCTCGCCATAAAACAGTTAACTATTGTTCTCGTCTTGGTTGCACCTAATGACGTAGCCGTAGATGGTGTAGTGGTATTAGACATCATTCGGTTTTCTTGATAACTCGTAGATGGCGGTAGTAGTATTGGACATCATTCGGTTTTCTTGATAGCTCGTAGATGGCTTTAGTAGTATTAGTAGTGGACTGTATAAATATTGTTACGAGTGTTGCATGCGAGGACGTTAAGGTCCGACAGCTATTCACATTAAGAAAACCTTTCTTATTTTCCAAAAGTTGTATTTCCTTGTGTAAAATTAAAAAATAAATAAAACTATGTTTTACCTAACGCATTTTCTTATTACTTCTTTTCTTTCTACATTTAAAACGCCTAGAAAGTAATTGTTTGGTCGTTACACAAGAATAAAATTTTAAAAATAATTTCACCATACTTGTGAACACCCTCTATCATAGGTCACGAGCCACCACTGGATAATACACATTAGATTTAACGTTAGTTACTGGTTTTTTAATATGAAATGTAGATGACTTGTTTTTAAGGTAAGCTTTTTAGGTCTGGATGCCCATTTAAGGGTGAAACATATGCAACCCGATTTAGAAAATAAATTGATGAGTCGCCGACTGTGATTGTTAATTTTTGATTACTAAAATCAGGACTCTTCGAGAAATGGACTATTTCTTTGAACTTTATTTTCCCATTGTTAATTTGTCTCGTGTCTCGAAGTAATTTTCTTTTATAAACATTTAAATCCTCGGAAAGTTCACCAATAAGATGCCAAAAATTAAATCTACCTGCAGTGAGGGAAGCTATAACCTTAAAATACGTTTTCGAGTGTTGAATATAAATAAAGCCGAATGGAAATCGGAAACCTTAAGGCTCTTGTCCCTAACAAATACCTTTTGTTCCCAAGTTGCGACCTACATTTCAATTTTCAATTCAGGCAAAAGTGTTGACGCTATTTATTCGTTCTTCGTTTTCCTGTCGAAGTAATCATACGTATTACATTATACTTGCTCTTCATCATTGTACAATTTCATCTTTGTAAGACCGGTATATCTTTAAAATACAGGGTGTTATGGAAATGACGTATTATAATTAAATGGGTGACTCCTGGGGTGTCCTAGAGAAGCGCTACATATTTTCTTTTTTTTAAATCGAACGTTTAAAAAGTGGGGTAATTCACCCCTAAACCCACACACAACTCCTCGGCACATTCATATATGAACATGTTACATTGTCCAGCTGGGTAATCAACAGATGTTCTGGCACAATGTTGCCAAACTGTTTAAAGGTGTAAAATTTGACTTTCTTATAAAAATAAATATTTAGCTTAGTACTTAGAAAGTAAATCCAGAACGTGATTAAGGAATCCAGGGCACAGACACCTTCAGTTCATTTTCTATGGGAAAAACTTTATGCTCATCACGTGTCCTGATGATAGTGTGGGGGTGCATAATAAGCTTATCACTAAACCCCATTCGGCGTCTTATTTCCAACCTCTTAACATAATCGGCATATCGTCGAAAAAAAACACTATGAGACAGAACAAATTGCATTAAATCACTTAAAGAAACACACAGACACCCACGAGTTTCAAATTAGTTTTTTGAAGATATGCACCTATTATCAGATTACAATAAAGCACTAAACACTAACGCATAATTACACTTTACAATAACACACATAGATCGAGAGCACTTAATCATTTCGCAATAGAAATAATAAAAACGCTAATTTCTATGGGCCATTAACCATTTACTAAAGATAAAATGAAACAATTATGTTAACAATTGACAGGAACTACCCTTACAAATAATAATTAGCCAGTCCAAAAAGACGCTTCCTTTCTCCGAAAACTGGTAGTAGCGCGGTTGCCATTTCCGAGACTATAATTATACAGGTAAGTAATATTATAGAAGGAAATTCGGCAATTTATGATAGTCGCTTATAAAACATCGAAAGTGGCAACGCTGTATTTTTAAATATTAGCCGATTGTCCAAAATCAGCTGTTTAAAGAATCCGGCCGATATCGATCCACAGAACAACGTGTTATTTATTTTTAAAATTTTTAGATGTTAAATACATTATGTCCCAGACAATAAGGCGTATTCTTGTCTACACAGTAGCACTTTAAAATACTAATTCAGATTGAACGGTACTTAGATGTGTTGTGATGCGAAAACTAATGTGATTTTGTGATGTGAGTACTTGGTGTTTTTTATAAATTAAGTTAGTTTTAAATAAGTCCGAAAAGGTAAATAAAATTGCATTATTTTTTTAAAGGGTAAGTGGCATTTATAAACTTTAAGTTGTCCAGATCTGACGGGTGTCGTTCGAATTGAACAAATGAGAACATACCTGACCATTTATAAATTCCGCGGCGGCTCGTTCGAGTCAGTTCAAGTTAATAAATCAGAGATTGTTTCCCAGCGAACTGAATGTAAAAGTTTATAATAATGTACCTTGAAATCTGTCAAACGGTTATTGACTTTCTAAAGAGTTTACCCTGAAGATATGACAACACTGTTCAAGAATGACTGCCATATGTTGCTGTGTTTACCTTTCGGACAGGGGCACCACGTGGTAATTTTTGGTTTGACATAAGGTCATGTACAGGGCATATTAAATTAAAGCACCATTTTTGGAAATTTTTCTTCAATTTGTTTTCATCTCAGGAATTGCCGGTTTAAATATAATACGTCATTTCCATAACACCCTGTATTTTAGTCTACTCTTATCATGTTAAAAACGATACATATACCACTTAGTAATTTTATTTGTAACCGAGCACTTTTTACGGTGTTACCTGATGCGAGGCAAAGTAAAACTCCATTTTTATGTATAATGGACCATTAGGCTAATCAGAAGAAATATCCACATGGAAAATATCAGTAGCGTACAGCTTTATTTGTAAAAAATATAAAAGGGCATGTTTGCAGGAACGCCACTGGTGAAACTAACTTTTCTAACTAAAATTTGTGGTTATATATCCTAATTAGCTCATACCAAACTTGAAAATAATCTCTAAAGTACTTTCGGAGATATTAAAAAATAATTATTTTTCAAAAAAACCCGGTAGAAAAAAGTTTAAGCCGTTGCCGCCACATGTTGTTAAGAACTTTTTTTTCGAATGACTTTTATTACACGAACTAGGGTTAATACTAAAAGCATGATTAAGCTTTGTGCGGGGATAAGCTTTTTTGACATGTTTTTTAAATAAAAATAATTACTTTTTCCGTTTCTTTTCGTTAATATAAACGTAGCTGTGCGGGTAGTAATCTCGCGATTTAAAGTATAATAAATGAACTTTTTTTTATATTAGGAAGTTGAGACAAGATATTTTGATATAAAAAATGTGATACCTTTGAAGATATTAACGAGACGATTCAATTCAAGGAGATCTAACTGTATGAACAAGAGGTATTTTTGGTATTGTATATACAACGTGTCCAAGATAAGGAGGGCCAGTACAGGGATCTCTGAAACCGTAAGAGATACGAAGTCGGTTAAATAGAGGTAAAGTTGCGCATTTACGTGCCTAATAATATGCCGTTTAGAAAGTTTCAAAATTGCGAGTAGTTCCGGAGATATCCCGAAAGAACCGAAATTCTGAAAAATCGTTTTATTGCTTTCCTGTTTTTTTTTTTGAGATCGAATTCTAAAGTAAATTGCACTTTTGCATTGCCACTTTTTCCGTTCTATCTAACAGCGTTAATTGTTTTGTAATCCGACTGGTCGTCTTCGAAGGGCCTTTATCAACTTTATTTTTTTAAATACGGTCCTGTTTTTCTGATATTGGAATTTGATTGCTTTTTATCTTCCAAATGCAACTATGTATGAGACATTGTGGTTTAATGACGTTTCGAGGGTTTTTTGAACAACATCAGGAAATTTTGGGATACGGTCCAGTATTTCTCCTAATTTTTTAAATAATATCTCATAAGTAAGCTCTAAATTTTTTACTTATGTTGGACTAGTTCAATAAATAACAAATAATTTAACAATAAACCACAAATAAGTGAACAAAATATAGGAACATTATTTCAAACTTCTGTTGATTCGGGATTTAAAAGAAGGTAGGCGCTTGAAAGAAAAAAACTAAGATGGTGACGCGTGATTTGTTTCACTTGACATTCCCATTGTGATCGTTTGCGAGCGTTTTAATAGGTTTTCTATTTTCCAGAAAATATGGAACATAAATTAACAAATGCTGAAAAGTTTGATATTCTATATAGCATGTTTTATTTTATCTCAAAAAAACTGTTATGTGGCAGTTAGAAGATGTTATTTGTGCTTAGAGAATAACGGAAATCATTTTGAACACCTGATTATGTAGTTCCTTACTTTTTCCGTTGTTCGTTTTATTAATGTTTGGAATGATTTTTGTTCACTTATTTGTGGTTTATTATTAAATTATTTGTTATTTATTGAACTAGTCCAACAGAAGTTAAAAATTTATAGCTATTATTTATAAAATTAGGAGAAATACAGGACCGTATCCCAAATTTTCCTGATTTTGTTCCAAAAACAACCCCGAAACGTCATTAAACCACAATGTGTCATACATCGTTGCATTCGGGAGAAAAAAAGCTCTCAAATTCCAATATCAGGAAAACAGAACCGTATTTAAAAAAATAAAGCTGATAATGGCCTTTCGAAGACGACTCGTCGGATTACAAAACAATTAACGCTGTTAGATAGAGCGGAAAAAGTGGCAATGCAAAAGTGCAATTTACTTTAGCATTCGATCTCAAAAAAACCCAGAAAAACAATAAAATAATTTTTCAGAATTTCGGTTTTGCCGGATATCTCCGGAACTACTCGGAATTTTAAACCTTTCTAAACGGCATATTATGAGGAACGCAAATGCGCAACTTTTCCTCCATTTAACCGACTTCGTATCTCTTACGGTTTCCGAGATCCCTGTACTGGCCCTCCTTATCTTGGTCACGTTGCATATTTTGCAGGTGATGTCAATAACATATCCCCATCAATATTTAATTTTTTAATTAATTTCTTTTCCAAGTCTGCAGAAAACTCTGGAAAGCAAAGGCCGGCGATTGGGTTAAAATTTACCACGGCTAAATCCCTCCCCACAAATCCACCAGATGTTTAAATCCCCTGGTTTTGCTATATGGCAAAGTTTATTACAAAATTCAGCAAAAATCCAAAGTAGATTGGTGCTAATTAATTAAAATTTAATTAAATTATAAAATTGAATTTGAATAAGAAACAGGGACGAAAATTAATTGGAACGAATAAAACGGAATTATCTTCGGAAAATATGTTGACAGGGTAATGGAAAAGACGTCTAGACTGTACATTGTATGCGAAAAACACTTATGGCACTAGGTAAATTTTTTTTTACATTTGCTTCACACGATAGTTTCCTCTTCAATTTTAAAATCGTAATTTATTTCAAAACTTTTTTAAATTGAATAATTTTCTGTTTTCCCACTGATAAGTTTGAGATTACTTTGTAAGTTAGCAGGAGAACGAAGTTTCTGTAATCTATCTTTGCATATTTAAAACTTTAAGAAGGAAATATTAGTATTCAGTTTTAAAAATCCTTTGGAATGAAGGTTCAGACAATTAATTTTTAATTTTTAACCTATTAATAGACCACTCACCATGACTGACCCGTTATATTGGGCTATTATAAATACACAATAACTTTGTTCATGTACAAATAGCACGGACTCAAAATCACATCAATAAACTCCAGCCAAATCAAGAAACCCTTTATTTTTGAAAGTTAATTCGTCATCTAAAAATAACTATTACTGTTTTCCCATCAATTACAACACGAACTCGCCCTGGGGATGGGAATCTTGCTTATAACTTTATCAATTTGCCACTGAATCTCTCGTACTTTCGTTTATTTATGCCGGCAAAGTTGGGACTCTAAAATTGATAATAATAACTTTACGCGAACAGAAATAATACGGTTCGTCACTTTTGGTTTGGGTCCCGTAGGATTACTACGAGAATTAAATTAGAACTAACGAAACAAGACATAAAAGTGGGTTATTTCCTTCGAACATCTCTCTAGAATTATAAACAATCTTAGAAGGGGTTTCCTACAAAAAAGTGGAAAAGGGCTGATTTTGTTGGCAATACATCAAATCTTTACTTCTCTTGATGCAGTTTCGTATAAATCTAGGGTTAGATAAATCTGTCATCCCTTATCACATGGGTACTCCGGATATTATAAAATGCCAATAGACCTGTCAAATTTTTAACACGAGTTGCAAGGATGAATGTAATGCCAGGATTGTTTGGTAGTAGATAACAAAAATTTCGATTTTATCAATGGAATGAATATACAGGGTGTTCCTTAATGAGGTGCTAATATTTCAGGGTGTAATTCCTTATGTGATTTTATAAAGAAAAGTTCATATGAACATATGTCCGCAACGGCTTAAATTTTTGCTACAGGGTGTTGAATTTTTATTTTTTAAATGGTTATTTTCTAATATCTCCGAAAGAACTTTAGATATTATTTTCAATTTTGGTACATGTTAATAGGATATAGAACCACAAATTTTAGCTAGAAAAGTTATTCAATTGTTCAACCAGTGGCGTCCCTGCCAACATGCCCTCTGATATTTTTACAAAATAGATGGTACGCCATTGACATTTTTCCATATGAATATTTCTTCTGATTAGCCTGGTCAATTCTACAAGAAACCGGTCTCTTGAGTTTTTCTTGTCAGACGCACCGTTCTTGATTAAAACCACTAAATTCATATTGAAACTCATTATTATTATTAACATTGATAAAATATTAATGATAAATTTTGTTTCATAAAAATTGTTGGAAATGGCCACCTTCACTTAAAAGGCATGCTTCCGCCCGCCTTGGCATCGAATTGCCCTCTCGTTCAAATATTGTAATTTTTATGAAACAATATTTATCATTAATATTTTATCAATGTAAATAATAATGAGTTTCAGTATGAATTTAGTGGCTTTAATCAAGAACGGTGCGCCTGACGAGAAAAACTCAAGAGACCGCTTTCTTGTAGAATTGACCAGGCTAATCAGAAAAAGTATTCGTATGGAAAAATATCAGTGGCGTACCATCTTTTTTATTAAAAATATCAGAGGACATGTTCGCAGGGTCGCCACTGGTGGAACAATTGAATAACCTTTCTAACTAAAATTTGCGGTTCTATATCCTATTAACACATACCAAAATTGAAAATAATATCTAACGTAGTTTCGGAGATATTAAAAAATAACCATTTAAAAAATAAAAATTCAACACCCTGTAGCAAAAAATTTAAGCCGTTGCGGACATATGTTCATATGAACTTTTCTTTATTAAATGACCTAAGTAATCATACCCTGAAATATTAGCACGTCATTAAGGAACACCCTGTATATGGAGTTGGGAGAATCTAATTCAATTTTATATAAGATTCGATGGAAAAGCTATCGACCCTGCCAAGTGAATAAAATTTAAGTTAGTATTTCAAGGAAAAACGCTTAATATGCAGATTTCAAAAATATTGTGCTCTTATGGAAAATACGTCATTTAAAAGTAGTTTAAACTGCAATTAAAAATTTCTCAGTGGAGAAAAAGTTTATATTTTGATTTAAAGTCGTTTTGAACTTTATCTCGATTTTCAGCAAAATATAGGGTGTTCCTTAATGACTTGATATTCCAGGGTGTTATTCCTAAAGCCATTTTATGAGAAAAATTCCTTTGACGCCTCCGCAAATATGTCCTCTGACATTTGTTACAAGAAAAATGGTACGTCACTGACATTTCTCCTTGTGGATATTTCTTCTGATTATTCCTGTCTGTCTGTATGAACTAAAAGGAATATTCTTCCGAAATAAGTGATTATCTACTAAATTTTTATAGTTGCCATTCAGTTCAGCTTCAATAACATCGCGCCTGTTTTTTACTGGGAATATTCCAGAGCGAATTCCAGTTATAATATGGTCTCTTTCAGGGCGACATATCTCGACAACATAAAATTAGAGGCCTACGGCTCCCTCAGTTTAACGAAATCATTATACTGTTCACTAAAAATAACGAAAGATAACAATAATTTTATTTAATAATGATTACTAAATTCTGAGAATCACCTGATTCTCATGATGTAAGATATTTTGTGAAACCTCCGCAGCCGTATTATTTGTTCATTACTTACATCGCATAAACAATGTACGAATCAAGGTGTTGCAAAACTTTTCCCCCTACATGGAAACTTTGCAAGAATTTCGCAGTTATTGGCCTATAACGCGCTTAGTTCAAACTTCCTCCAGTTTCCACCGGAGGTGTTTTTTAATGAATTTTACCTGGAATAACGTAACTTTTATTCGGCGGTTTTAACCCGGTAACATTTTTAACTGCTCCAAAAATTTATCATATAAATTTTATCGTATGTAATCGTCATTATGTCCGGGCCGAAGGCAGTTAAAAAAGATCTATTATACGATTTATCACCCAATTTAGTTCATGCGGTCCAGAGAGCATATAAGTATATCTCAGGAAAGCAGGAACTGCAATTATTTTATCTTTTCCATTATCACGTAATACGTGACTCAAAGAAACGTAGCGTGAAAATGCCGTATTAAATTTGTTATATTTGTTTCGAATACTTGTACCTTTAATCCTAGCAAACGCTTTTTTCCTTTATCGCTACTAACCATCATTCTTGTCCGATAAAATAGCTCCCAGAAGCGTAATAGCCCTTATACCAGCCACAAAGTTGAAAGTATTTCTCGAAAGAACATTTTTTTTAAACAATATTTGCTCAAGTTGTAAATCTCTTTCCCAGGTGTGCCATGGTTGTGGGATATAAATTTATTTTACCGCCAGGATTCCTTGCAGCCTGATGAAAAGGAATTTGGGTATGTTTAGGTTATGTTTAGGTATATTTTTAAATACCTTGTACCGAAATCATATAAGTAACATCTAAAACAGTTATTTAGCCATGAGAAGGTTAAAGAGGCACACAATAAAGATTTTGTAGATATAAATAAATTGTAGATTAACAAGTTTTCCTGTACCTATACAACGTGTCCAAGATAAGTAGGGCCAGTACAGGGATTTCGGAAACCGTAAGATATACGAAGTCGGTTAAATGGAGGTAAAGTTGCGCATTTACGTGCCTAATAATATGCCGTTTACAAAGTTTTAAAATTCTGAGTAGTTCCGGAGATATCCGGAAAGAAACGAAATTCTGAAAAATAGTTTTATTGTTTCCCTGGGTTTTTTTGAGATCGAATTCTAAAGTAAATTGCACTTTTGCATTGCCACTTTTTCCGCTCTATCTAACAGCGTTAATTGTTTTGTAATCCGGCGAGTCGTCTTCGAAGGGCCATTATCAACTTTCTTTTTTTAAATACGGTCCTGTTTTCCTAATATTGGAATTTGAGAATGCGAATGCGAATTTCGAGGGTTTTTTGAACAACATCAGGAAATTTTGGAATACGGTCCTGTATTTTTCCTAATTTTATAAATAACATCTCATAAGTAAGCTCTAATTTTTTTATTTATATTGGACTAGTTCAATAAATAACAAATAATTTAATATTAAACCACAAGTAAGTGAATAAAAATCATTCCAAAACAGTAATAAAACGAACAACGAAAAAGTATTGAACTACATAATCAAAATGATTTCCGTTATTCTCTAAGCACAAATATCATCTTCTAACTGCCACATAACAGTTTTTTTGAGATAAAATAAAACATGCGATAGAATATCAAACTTTTCAGTATTTGTATATTTATGTTCCATCTCCATTCTCTGGAAAATAGAAAACCTCTCAAACGATCACAATGGGAATGTCAAGTGAAACAAATCACTCGTCACCATCTTATTTTTTTTGTTTCAAGCGCCTACTTTTCTTTTAAATCCCGAATCAACACATGTTTGAAATAATGTTTATGTATTTTGTTCACTTATTTGTGGTTTATTATTAAATTATTTGTTATTTATTGAACCAGTCCAATATAAGTAAAAATTTAGAGCTTACTTATGAGATATTATTTATAAAATTAGTAGAAATACAGGACCGTATCCCAAAATTTCCTGATGTTGTTCAAAAAACCCTCGAAACGTCATTAAACCACAATGTGCCATACATCGTTGCATTCGGGAGAAAAAAGCTCTCAAATTCCAATATCAGGAAAACAGGATCGTATTTAAAAAAATAAAGTTGATAATGGCCCTTCGAAGACGACTCGTCGGATTACAAAACAATTAACGCTGTTAGATAGAGCGGGAAAAGTGGCAATGCAAAAGTGGAATTTACTTTAGAATTCGTTCTCAAAAAAAACCCAGGACAACAATAAAACGATTTATCAGAATTTCGGTTTTTCCGGATATCTCCGGAACTGCTCGGAATTTTAAAACTTCCTAAACGGCATAGTATTAGGCACGTAAATCCGCAACTTTACCTCTCCATTCAACCGACTTCGTATCTCTTACGGTTTCTGAGATCCCTGTACTGGCCCTCCTTATCTTGGACACGTTGTACATGCCATGTATTATAGGGCATGGTATAAAGACAGAATAGGGCTAGTCCCGAGGAGACCTACAGACCTTTTTAAAAGTAACCAATAAACTTTCGAAATCATACGCCCATGTTTCAGTTGAAAAAATATACCATGTCTCCCTAATTAAATTTTTTTATTAACACCGTAAATAAATCCATATAAAAAAAACTTTGCACCGACAACTTATTTCTAAAAGTTTTATTTTCCCAAGCGGAACGTGCGACACATGCCACTGAAAAAGTTGCCGCAACGGCCATTTTTTAGAGTGTTATTTTGGTTTTTTCTCTTTCAGAAAACTAGTCCTTTCGGCAAAAATTCTTGACGTTTGTATTACGTATGTCGTCGTCGAACGAACGGTGAATATACGGGGGATAAATTATCTATAGCGCCTAATTAAATGGAACGAACAAAGGGAGTAGAAAAAATACATAATTTTACACGTTTTTACCGTCCTCAAAATATATTTTTTTGTTTCAGGACTAAAATAAATAACTGCGATGTCTGGATCAGTCAATGGAGCACCAAATAGCGTGTCCTCGAACCAAGTCAATTCGCACAACAAAAGGCCAGTTATACTAATATATCCAACAGGTTTGCAATAACTCTATTAATCGTATAAATTTATATTGACAGCTACTCCCAACAACTGGACTATAAGCTCTATTGTTTATTTCAAAATTCAATATAACCACTCGCGATGGTACAGTTAATTCCATTAATACCTCAAAAACTACACTTTAAAATAACAACACATAAAAATAGATAAGTAGAGTGTTTGTAGGCATAACAACCCAATCACTCCTCAAAGGGCTATAATGTAAATATAAACTCCTGGACAAAATTAACGCAACATCATAAATTTCCCATATTTTTGATGCTATTTTTTTTTCTGAATTTATGATCCGATTTGAATGATTTTTTTTGCATTGTAGATTGGTTCCTTGACAATGTCATAGTTTTCGCTGTTTATGATGAAAATTTAATTTTCGATTTATACTGGGTGTACTAAAAAGGCTATGTTTTTTTCCGAAAATTCGCATCACCCTGTGGAATATATTAGCAACCGAAACATATTGCAGTTGACATTACACGGTAGGTCCATCTTTCCCCAACATTTTCTTTTTTGGTTTACTTCATTCTCTCTGTTATTAAAGGAGATACACCGTTTTATAGCGTAACATGTTTTTATAGACTTTAATATACAACACACTCATTGTTAAATGTTTTCAAGTAGACTATGCACTTTTCCTGACATTGCAAGCGATGTGTCAGGAGATGTTGTGTTTTAAAGTTACAAAGGTCAAATAAAATTCGCCATACCGATAAAAACTGTTCGGAAACTGCTTATTAAACGTTCGTTTCATATGCCCAGTTGCCCGACGAGTATTTCAATCTTGAAACCTACTTGAAAACATTTAACAAAGAATGTGTTGAATATTAAAGTCTATAAAAACATGTTACGCTATAAAATGGTGTATCGCCTTTAATAACAGAGATAATGAAGTAAACCAAACAAGAAAATGTTGGGGAAAGATGAACCTACCGTTTAATGTCAATATGCTTCGGTTGCTAATGTACTCCACAGGGTGATACGACTTTTCGGGAAAAAACATAGCATTTTTAGTAAACCCAGTATAAATCGAAAATTAAATTTTTATCATAAACAGCGAAAACTATGACATTATCAAGGAACCAACCTACAATGCAAAAAAAATCATTCAAATCCGATCATAAATTCAGAAAAAAAAAACATCAAAAATATGGGAAATTTATGATGTTGCGTTAATTTTGTCCAGGAGTTTATTATGAATCTTGACAATACAAGTTCTAGGTGGTGTAAACATATCATTTAATTATAAGTATCGTATATTCTTCAGTCCAAATATCTGATTTTCTTCCAGTGTCTCCGGAGACCGTGGTCATCCCGATCATTTCATGCATCTTCGGGTTCCCCCTTCTCGCCCTCCTGGTCATCTGTTGCCTCCGAAGAAGAGCGAAGATGGCACGCGAGCAGGCACGCAGACGGAACATGGATTTTGATCACGGTACTTTCTCTATAGTCAGGTTCAGCTCTTTACACTATTTAGGTAACTAATCTGCGCTATCTCTTTTTCTTTTCACTGTTTTGTTCCTTTTCGCTTATTTTTTTATTTATTTTTATTTCTGACAGCGTCCATAACTCTTATACAGGGTGGGCCATCGAAAACGTACCCACAACCATCATTTAACCAAAATTTACAAGAAAATACCTTCGAGAATTTTACCTCTAGAATGATATACAGGGTGGCCCATCGAAAACAGTCCAGCAAGGTTTACGGCTATGTACGTGAAAATTAAAAAGAAACCTCGGACCCGTAAACTTCAGGGGGACACGTTTCACTATTAATTTCATCCCTGTAACCTCAACCCCCCTAGCGGGGGCGGCTACTGCCCTTGTTTTTTCAAATGGGAATGGGTATGTCGTGATACATCTTTTTAAAGGGCATTAAATTCTCTTTAAAATGGCGCTTTGTTTTGTAAATTTGAGCTACGCGCCGCCGAGAAATTGCGTTTTAAAAAATGTAATTTTATTGAGTAATACTTACATGTTATCTTATTAAATGTTGAAAATGTCCGCCATTCACCTCCATACAACTGTTCAAAGTGTTCTCGGATATTGTGAAGAACATCTGGTATAATTTGTTGACATTCAAAATTGTTTACGCACAAACCTGTGTACTTGATAAGAGGTGCAGTGAAATGTTTCAAATTCCAATTTAATGCGCTTTAAAAAAAATGTATCGCCCCGCTAGGGAGGTTGAGGTTACAGAGATGAAATTAATAGTGGAACGTGTCCCCCTGAAAACACAAGTTTACGGGTCCGAGGTTTTTTTAATTTTCACGTACACAGCCGTAAACCTTGCTGGACTGTTTTCGATGCCACCCTGTATACAACTTTTTAGTGCCTAATGATCGTTGTTGACTTTTGGCTGCCACAGATCGATTAGGATTTAATTATGCTTAGATTGCCTAAAATGTTTATTTTTATCTTTTACTACAGTTTCTTTACATCTTAATTTTTAGTTGCAATTGGCTCTTTCTGTTCCTCAAACTTTAATTTCCAATTCTTTACAACACATCAACACTTCATTTACTACAGGATGTTTCGAAAATGCGATAACGTAAGAGAATTTTCCTAAAACGCTCCAGAATGCACATGCTCCATATCTCCATTGTTCCATTACTGGGATCGAGCATAAGAAAGTTAGATTACTTTGTCGCAGATTGAAAGATTCTGTAGACTGTAGATTTAAATTTTATTAGAATTTCCGCAATAAATGTACATATAGCATATACTTTGACGCAGTGGCGTATTTAGGGGGCGGCCCAGGGGATCTGAATTAATTAGGATTAAAGATAATTCCAGGAGTTATCCTGAGGAGAGACGACAAAACATCTTTTAATTCACTTTTTCTTGGATTTTAATTTTGATACGGAACAAATGGCATCACCGCAAGCGAATCGGCAGGTACGAATATTTTTCTCGTAATTCGACACTCATTTTACATCGGCCTGGCAAATTTGAGCCAAATCAGTTGAATAATTTAGGAATTATCGTGGGGAGAGACGTGCAAAACTTCTTTTAATTCACTTTATGATGGATTTTAATTTTGACACGGAACAAATGGTATCACCACAAGCGAATCGGCGGGAACAAATATTTTCCCCGTAATTCGACACTCATTTTACATAAGCGTGGCAAATTTTAGCCAAATCGGTTGAATAATTTAGGAATTATCCTGGGGAGAGACGTACGAAACGTCATTTAATTCACTTTTTGATGGATTTTAATCTTGATACCGATGGGATAATTTCTAAGATACTTAACCGATCTGGCTCAAATTTGCCAGACCTTTATAAAATGAGTGTCGAATTACGGGAAAAATATTTGTACCCGCCGGTTCGCTCGCGGTGATACCATTTGTTCCGTATCAAAATTAAAATCCTTCAAAAGGTGAAATAATAGATGTTTCGTACGTCTCTCCCCTGGAAAATTCCTAAATTATTCAACCGATTTGGCTCAAATTTGCCACGCCTATGTCCAATTACGAGGAAAGTATTTGTACCCGTCGATTCGCTCGCGATGATGAGTTTCTTGGCCTCTTCTTAAAAAAAAAAGAAAGAAATAACATCAACATGATTAATTTAATTGAAACTTTGCCGCATAGTGACTGAAACCATCCCATCCCCCACCCCCTCGCAACAATTTCCTAAATACGCCACTGACTTTGACGACAGCTCGTTGTTATATAAACAAGCAGGGGTTTTAGATAATGCTGTCGCAAAGTAATTTAACTGGGAACATATAACGAAAGCGTGCGCTTATCTTTGATCAGCTCATTTGGTCCTGTTTATGTTTGCCATATCCTAGATTAAATAGTTTTTAGACGTTCAGACCGTAAATTTGAACTCAAACATGAGCCTCTGAGTTCGCATACGGGCGTATTTCGAACATAACTTACGAAAAATTAGTTCAAGTAGTATTTTAGCTAAACCCTTAAGGAGAATGGTAAAATTAAACCTAAATCTGGCTCCTCCCTCCCGTTATTTCGGGAGCTGCTACAAGAATATTGTTCAAATATATTATTCAGTTGAGTGTTTCATGAAATTACCATAAATAGGTAAATAAATCCTTAAGCCTTAAAAGTGCAAAAGGGTTATTTTACACCCGATCGGACAAATATTGTATAATATTGTTGCAGGGCGTTCAAGAGCCATAAGTCTACGCTCAGAACGTGGAATGAGCAGAGGCTTTCCATCCTTGGAACTCGATACAGTGATCGAGGAGCGTTCCGAGCCAGAAGCCGAACAGACAGTGATCGAAATGATGACTCCTGACGGAGACAGCAATCCCGTGGATAATAGATAACATGAGGGGAAGAGAGATGTCTGCTCAGAAAGGTAATAAGTAAGTAGTAGTTGTAGTTTATGTAGGATCGTTTCGATTATTTATGGACCATGATAATTTTCGTACTTTTTGTCGTTTAGGTCGCCATTATGGAGTGCTCTAACTCACGCACATTCGTTCTCCATTGACGTCGGCAGCTGACAGGAGGAGCCGGATCCAGTTATACCGCAGATAGTTCCGTTGCCTTTCATAAAAGGATATTAGTGGAGCCATTATATAAAATGATGGAACTTATAATTTCATCTATAATACTTCCCTTCCAGTATTTCTTTATTTAGAAAGGTCGTTCTTACAGTCCATAATTGGAGCTTCGACCTGTACTTATAGGAAACATAATAAAACAACCAAGTTAAACAGCAAACATTTTTTACAGAGCTATTAAACTTGGAATGTTAATTAATGCTATTTCGATGCAACGGGATGCAACGGGAACAGATTATTTACATCACATATGACATTCTTTCGACGTTCTTTCGGGTTTGTTTCGTATTCCTATAAGATAAATAAGTGTAAAAGTTTAAACTTGGAATGTTAATTAATACTATTTCGATGTCTCTTTCACTCCTTTGTATAAATCAATCTTTTTTCCCAATGAAATTATTATACCTAATGTAAATAAAAATATCGGACCTCCAAAATCTAAAATTGTATTTTTGTATCTAATAGTTATAGCTATATGAGGAGGCACTGGAAAAGCTTCCTCTCGAATAATGAAACAGAAGATTTTGTGATGACTTTATTCCTGTCGGCTTCAACGATATCCTCTTTCAAAAATTATTATAGCGGGTAAGGTATCGTTGAGCTGAACATAGGAAATTCCATCTAATTTTTGAGGTGGTTGAATATTGGCTACCCTGTACACTATACAGAGTGTTATGGAAATGACTTATTATATTTAAATGGGTGACTCCTAGGGAGTCATAGAGAAAGTCTACATACTTTTTTTTTAAATCGAATATCTAAATACTGAGGTAAAAACCCCTTTTTATCCACGCGCCGTTCCATCTGGATTCACTTAGCAACAATGTGGGTCACTAGCCTATACTAACAGTGTTGTCAGATCACACCTCGTGTCTCGCCCTTTGTTGAATACTGGGGCGCGCCCTTCATACTTCAGTATGTTTCGAGACTGGGGTGTGGAACGATGTCATGTCGAGGGCTCCACGTGCTTGACGTATACGAATTTTAAACGTGTTGTTAGTTGTATTGCCCGATTTTTTTGTTGTTGTGAAATAATCCATAATAATAAATGTTGTGATATTATCTACTGTTGGTTCTCGTGAAAAGCAGACTTTTTGTGTTTTATTATTTTATGGAATTTAATTATAAAACGGATTATTTTAAAATAAGATCGAAGGTAAGAGAGTATGTACCTTAAAATTTGTGGTTTGATTTGTCTAAAAAGTTTGATAACGCGCGTCAAAGACGTCTTGTTGTCAAAAACTGAACACGTGCGTTTAGAATTCTGTGTTGGAATATGACAACATCGCTATAATGCGCTAACCTATTTTGAACCTCGAGACTGCCTCAATAAAATATTGATTGCGAAGGGCCTCAGGAGCGGCCACGTAAATTTTGAGATTTCATATAAAGTGTATATTTCGCTTAATAATTCAAAGCGCCATTTATGTTTATTTTTCTTCAATTTATTTTCATCTCGGGGTTTGCCGGTTTAAATACAATACGTCATTTCCATAACACCCTGTATACGGGGGAGCCAATATTAAAAGCCACCTCAAATATTACATAGGATTTCCTATGTTCGACTCGACGATATATCACCCGGTATATTTCGTCAGCTGGAACCACTTACTCTAATGGAATGAAGTCGTTACTGCGCAAGTAAGTTGATGTTAAGTCTTTTGTTTCATTGTTAGGACGATGACTTTCTTAGTGTTTAAGATGTAAATATCAAAATTATTCAGAAAATAGTGCTTTAAATGTATCAATTCTTACTATAAGTGCGCTATAATTGTAAAGTATTTTATAAGAACACTATGGGTCCTAAAATTCGTACTAGGAAGTGGCAGATGTACGCAACTCACAAAAAATATAAATAGTGTTAATCCTGATATTCCATATTATATTATACCGATGGGTACATCCCCCGCGTTTCTATGGTACGAGGCGAGACTGCTTCATATATTATTATGATATAATAAAAAGGAATTGTATAAAATCGTATAAAAAAATATTACTTAAAAATTATTCCAATATTTTTTGTAGTTAATTAATTTGTTAGGTATGTAGTAATCTATAAATCTAAAAAATTAATTTTTCCCTTATGACACAATAATTACTACCGTCTAATGGTAAAAAATATTTAGGAATAGATCAATTATTTACGTCGATTGTACAAATTTCAGCCTCTCTATGACTTTTTATAAATAAATGGCTATTATAAGTAAAGGTTTTGTTTTCTTCACACACAAAGCTTACCTGTAAAGTACGTAGTACTCAGAAAATTAAATAAATTCCTGCTCCTTGATTGAACGCATGATACAACCGACACAAGGTACGATATCTAGCCGTTCCTAATTTGTCTGGTATGCGCAGTGACGTAAATATAACGTCACTAATCCACACGTGCCTCCTCGCGCGATATCATGTACGATATTGTCGCTTGGAGAGCGAAGTAACGCACCTGGAGAGTGATTTGACCACGCCCCTTGCGTGATAGCATACGTTGTGTTAATCACAGTATGCGTTTTACTGCGACTTCTATATTTTCACTCCAATGGGAGATGGATTATTGTCACAAAATTAATTAAATTTGAGTTAATTGTGCTTTTTGATTGAACGGGGCTCTGAACTGCCGTCCACACACAACATTCCTATATCATCACTTACAGGTATGTACGCTGTAGTTGGTTTACTCTTGTAGCAAAAAATTAAAAACAATTTGAGAATACGAATTTTATTCTTCGCAGTATGGCGAGCGTTTTCTTAAATGTTATTATCAATCCCATTCGGGATTTCGTCAAGAAGCGGCCTTTTCTTGCGACTATGGTACATCATAGACTAGTTGCGGTTAGGATTGAAGATAAAACACTAGGCGTAATTGTTTAAAATATATATATTGCAAATAATTTATTAGAGAACGAGTTCAGGAATTTCTAAACCAAAAAAATCGTTAAATAAATCTATTTTAACTCATTGGGAAATTGGAGTTTCATGTCGGCAATGACATATGCCACTGAGGACCATACAGCGACGGCCTTGTCCATTTGATCAGGGTCCAAAACGTCCATTGTGTCGGCATCTGTGTGCTGGAACCAATACCATCGCCCGTTCTCATTCTTAAGACTAAAAAAGATATAATAATTTGTTTATACAACTACTAAAAAAATAACCATTACGCACCTGGCTCCTGGTATTCTAGACTTGGTCCAAATTGAGATGTCCGAGCCCACATTTTCAACGTAGTCAGCTCGGGTCGCGTTTAGAGGACTGAGAAGTCTAAAATCGATAAAAAGATCATTAAAACCAGTGGCGGTTCTTCCACAGGAGCACAGCGCACGTGCACCCCCAAAACGAATAAAAAAATATTAATTTATATTCATTGAATATTATTTATCGTATAAAGTCCGACCCTCCCTAATATTTTATCGTACCGTCAACCAAACTGTATATTATAGGCTCTCGATCCGGCAACCGTGCCTCGGTCGAGCTTAATGACGTTTATGACTAGACTTGCTCGCATGTGCGAGGCATAATGCAGTTTGTCTGTAGTAACAGGTGGCGGAAGACGGCGGGGGACAGCGGGGCTATGGCGTTTTAACATGGGAAAGGCGCACAATTTTAGTGTGCGCCGCGCCGTTATCTGTTTGTGCATCTAGTTAGAAATTCGAGCGTGTAGGTTTTAATATTATATATTTATTAAGTTAAAATGAATAGTTTGACGGCGGACTATTTAAAAAATAACTTTAGCTCTTTGAGTTTGGAGCAAAAAATTAAATGAAGAATGCGGGAAGACCTAAACCCGAAATTAATTTAACGCAGACCACAAAGGGTAAATCTAGGGACTTTATTAGAAAGTTTAAAAATTATATATATGAAAAAAAAATTATAGGGGGTATTTCAAACTTTAATGAGGCCGTTATTGATTAATTTTCTCCAATTAAGAACCGAAGAACGGACTTTACACACTAAGAAACCTTTCCTATTTTTCAAAAGTTGTATTTCCTTTGTAAAATTAAAAAATAAATAAGAATATGTTTTACCTAACGCATTTTCTTATTACTTTTTTTCTTTCTACATTTAAAACGCCTAGAAAGTAATTGTTTGGTCGTTACACAAAAATAAAATTTTAAAAATAATTTCACCATACTTGTGAACCCCCTCTTCATAGGTCACGAGCCACTGATTAAAATGGACCCCCGATGCAATACCAGTTGCACTTATGTCGGATGGTCTGGAATTTGGCTCTCTCGTAAATACTGCAAGAAGAAAGTACACACACAAGATACATATATTATATTTAGTTACTTTAATATTTCTTGTAAGATGCATCCTCCCGTTTCACCTGCGGTATAATTTAACCCCAACGGGTTCCACGTTCCCTCGTCATTCTCCATAACGAAAATAAAGTTCTCCAAGTCTTCCTTATGGGCCGCGTCGTAATCGTTCACGCCACAGTAACACTGTTCTTCGCCGGTAAACACCAATGACCTACAAAAACCATACTTCCATAGATATAAATATTTTGGTGTGGAATTTTTCGGTTCATACCTAATAGTTCTCCTGGGCTGTAATCCCAGTTCTTTTAAAACAAACAACGCGTATAACGACATAAATGTCCCGTCGCCGTTGTCCATGGCGCCGACGCCTGCATCCCAGGAGTCCATATGACCAGTGATGGCTACAACGTGATCTGGATCTTCGCTTCCCACTATGTCACCGACAGTGTTGCGAGAAGTAGCGTTAGCGAGGGTAGCCGTTTGGATATCCAGGTATATAACTATCTTATCGCCACGATCCTATACACAGAGGAAAGAAATGCATTGATCATCACTGTAATAATATAGGGAAGATCATTGGGGAATTTGATGTATGTTGATCGCTATAATTACCTGCATTCTCTGTAGCATCCTCGCATTTTCTTTGGAAATTGTGGCGGTAGGAATCTTGGTAACATTATCACGATATGTTTGCTGGCCAGTGAACAAGGTGTTCATAGAAAATGGAGCTAGCCCCCTAACGAGGGCAGCTACAGCCCCCTTTTTGGAGGCTTCGGTAGCTCCATGACTTCTGTACATGTACCCGTCGTCGTAATCGATCCATTCCTTATAGAGTAATGGAATTTTAAAAGTTTTTGCCGCTTGTATATTTTCTTAATTACTTTACCTGGTTGTAGACAACAATTTTTCCCTTGGCGGCGTCGGAGAAGTTTTGTTGATTAAGTTCATCGAAGGACCTAACAACGATAGCTTCAGCTTCAAGACCGACAGAGGGAGTGCCGATGGAACTTCCAAGAGCGAAAACGGGCAGTTTATCTACTCTGGGCTGACGTAATTCTCCTTGTTCTTTTAATCTTCAAACGACAAATAAGCGATCGTGAAATATTTGTTTAAGTCTAATATACAGGGTTGCCCAGAAGTCCGGAATAAAATGAATATAGCTTTAACCTGTAACTTTTGGGGAAAACGCTCGTACACGTCAATTTAGTTTCATATATGCTCACATTCTGACGTTATTCGTTTGTTTTTTTATAGACATTTGTCAAAGATATGACGACATCGATCTTTTTTTTTAAATAGGAACATACCTACAACTTATGATACATCACTCGAAAGCTAATATCTCGTACAGTACCTATGCTCATAAATTTTAGCGCGATTCTGTCAAGCTATTTCAAAATGGCGACTGTTAAAAGTTTTTAAAAAATCTTTATTTAAATAAGCGGAAATGATAAATCATTCATGGTTTTTTTCTTCCAAGGTAAGAAATCTTCATTGTTTTGTGACTTAACATGGTTTATTTGTTATTTATTTTGTAAAAAAAAATAAAAATTTAACGAAGCAAAAAAGAAACACAACAAAATGGTGGTTTAACGTGGCAAATGCTGGAAATGTTTTCCACCCTCTACTTGGCATGCTCCCATTTCCGCTTATTTAAATAGAGATTTTTTAAAAACTTAACAGTCGCCATTTTGAAATAGCTTGACAAAATCGCGCTAAAATTTATGAGCATACTGTACGAGATATTAGCTTTCAAATGATGTATCACAAGCTGTATGTTTCTATTTAAAAAAAGATCGATGTCGTCATATCTTTTGACAAATGTCTATAGAAAAAACAAACGAATAACGTCAAAATGCATGTGAGCATATATAAAACTAAATTGACGTGTCCGAGCGTTTTCCCCAAAAGTTACAGGTTAAGCATAACCTTCTGTATTAAGAAGCCCTGAAGAGACCAGCGATGCGCTGTTGCCAAATGTTCTTTTAATGTATTTGGAAATGGAATGGAATTTAAAATGTAAAAGAATAGTCTCATATATTGTCTGCTAAGTAAACTCTTTGCCTGTCGAGATTGTTGGGATAGACTGTTTTATGATTAAGTTTGTAGGCTTTCTTTATTACCAGGCGTATTTCTTTATTAAAAATACTTTTAATGTCCTGGAATTTTGCATGTTTAATCTCATTAAAATTTTCAAAATAGGGATATACGAATGTGTTGTCTAAATTTTTTAGATTGCGCCAATTATTTATTATATTTTTAAATATATGTACAAAATCATAACTGACAAATATTTTACTACCAGGACTATTAGGATTTGGGAAAAAAGTTAAATTATTTGTTAAATTTGAAAACATTGGCCGATTAATTCTATGGTTATCTGTTATTATATCTAAAACAGTAAATCCACAATTTTGTACCAAAGAAATAACATTTTTGTCACAAACTAGAAGAGCACGCACTATTTTAAAAAATACCTGCTTTTCGGTATTCAATTCAAATTGTAACGCAAATAATACTTTAACGAACTCTGAATAATATTCACACGCCTGGACGTTCTTATGAGAAAGCCGGTCGGCGGGTTAACACACGATTACTGATGAAATATGTTAGGTATAGTATCGCAAACACTCAACAATCTTCTACACAAACCCAGGAAACACCCTATTAACGTTTTAATAAATATCTGTACTTAATATCATAAAAATTAACTGCAAAATATATTTCGCGACCGGCGACATCGACTTGACAGATCAACTAAAATGGTGGCTGACGTACATTAACGGCAGTGTTGCCAGATTTCAATGTCACGGCTTCTTAATTCAGAAGGTTATGGGTTAAGGTTATATTAATTTTATTCCGGACTTCTGGGCAACCCTGTATAATAATTAGTAAATCCCCTAAATAAAAAGAGAAATATCATATCGCATACCGCTCCCATCTCGTAACCATTACATCTTCACCATGTACATTATCTAAGCCGCGATCTTGCATTAAGTCCAGCAGGTAATCTATAGAGTCTTCCAAATTTTGAGTACCCGTTACTCTGGCCCCAAAATAATCAACAAATTTCGCCAAGTCCTCGTATATTTTGCCCTAAAGAATAGGGAACATCAATTTGTATCATTTAATATCTACATGTCTTAGTATACCAATTTATTATGGACGTTGTTTTTTTTTAATTGTATTTATTAAAGTAACATAAAAATATTCCGCGGTTGGTTATTTTTCTTTATGAAACATTTTTTAAATAATTTAATGTAAAGAAAGAATAACATGTAGTAATTCCTCTCAATTGAAACATTTAAAAGCAAATTTATTCTTTCTTTACATTAAATTATAAAAATATGGTTTTCAAATGAGGGGACCTATGTTTACTCACCTTTAATGTTCCTGTGGTAAAAATATCAATTATTTTATTAACCGTTTCTTGATACGACTGAATATCAGCAACTACATCGTCTGGTAAGTTGCATTCTCCATCTTTTGGACTTGGTGCGGCGAAAACTGACGCTGTTAACGATATTATACAAGACAACACCAGAATATAAACGTCAGTCTTGATCATTTTCGATGCCATATCAAACAATACCTGATTAACTATATAATATTATTCTAATAATATATAGTAAAAGGTATTTTCATTATGGCAGACCTATCTACTAATCATGAGAACGTGCCACTTAAAAGATATGATAGATACTTTAAAATGTACAGGGTGGTACTAATACGTATACAGGGTGTTATGGAAATGACGTATTATATTTAAACCGGCAATTCCTGAGATAAAGACAAATTGCAGAAAAATACCCATAAATGGCGCTTTCAATTCATTTAGCGGTAAAAGTGACCTAACACCTGTATGGCGATACATGTAAGCAATCAAAGAATTCTGGCCGGTGTTGTCAGTTACACCTTAAACTCTTTAGACAAAATAAAATAATTTAAACACTTTTCCGTTCTGTAATACCTTTTTGTACAATTAATTGAAGAACATTTACGACAGACTATGTTTTAAACAACCCGAAAAAACATATGGAATAGTAATAGCCACCCTACGTCACTAGGTCAAATGCCAATGACCTCTTGACGCCTTACATCGTCTGAGCGAAGTAGTTTCATATAGCGCCGCACGCTTTCGGTCTGCTAGTTGAAGACCAACTAGCGGCCGGATACGTTGTGTCTCGTCCATCACCAACACACTCTCAGCAATCCGCTCTGTTTTTTTCGGTTTACGTGGGTATCTTGCCCGTCCATAAATAATCTTTGAATATTGTTTTTATTGCCGCGTTTCTTCTGGACGTCAAATTTCGTCGCGTGTAATAAAATCTAATAATCTGTATTATTGTATTTTCAAAAGCTAACTATCGGTTCTGTTTCACTATTACTGTGTGTACATAAAGTGTTTCTCCAGGAGTGTTCCCATGAAAAAGAAAAAAAACTGATTGTGTTTATGCCTGGATTTCCTCGCTCTTTAGGTATAAAGATAAATACAAGTAGGTAGAAAATAATTTATTTTTATTTAATTTTATACATATGGAATTTCAGTTTTACATTAAGTTTGGCAACATTGTCATTGGCTCTGGGTGAAATGTTGTACAGTAGCGCGGACTGACCTGTGAGTAAGAGTGTTTGTTACCCCACTTTTAAAACGGTCGATTTAAAAAAAATTAAATATGTAGCGTTTCTCTAGGACACCCAACGGGTCACCCATTTAAATATAATACGTCATTTCCATAACACCCTGTATACGAATAGATATCAGAGCGCCGAGTAGGGTCATTCTGAATGTTAAGTTGGGGGAACTGATTAGAATTTTTGAAGAGGTTTCTTAAGTGTTAAAATGATATAAACAATACCATGCAATAAGTGCCAAAAACATTTTAATTTAAATATAAATCACCTACGTCTGTACAACTGATAACAAATAAGTAGGAGGTTTCTGCAGAACGATGGTTTTAAAGATATTATCTCCACTTCAATACATAAATGTCTTTACTCCCTAAGAAAAACTTATCCTTTAAAATTACTGAAAAAATAAAAATAAAGTAGTGCTAAACCCAGATTATAACAATGGATAGTCAAGCGCGGATCCAGAGAGGGGGGTGATAACATATACAGGGTGTCCGGGAACATGTGGGAAACCTCCCGGATATGAAGAAACCACGTGAAAAGAATACTATAGGTTCATATAAACTTCTTTCGTATCGGTCTCCTCTTCGGAGATATGGGCTCCCAAAGAGCACCAATGGAATCAAGTTTTTTACACATAATTATTGAACCACCTGGTATATTTCAATTATTTTTTAATATGATGTATACCAGGTAAGACCCGTCAAATTACTACCCAAGAAACTGTTGTGAATTACTCACAGCTGCAGGGACGGACTAGCTGTAACACTCATGGGCCCATTTTTTTTACGCCCTGTATGATGAGAACTTTGGACAATGTTTTTTACATACCTTTAACTATTGGCTAAAAATTAAGTACTATTCATTCATGTCGCTAATCCTAACCGTTTTCGAGAAAACGTCATTTTATTTGCACTGATCCCCCTATCTTCTCACGGGTTAAATATGAAAAAGCGGAATTTTGACGTTCATCATTTCATAGGCACAAAGATGGATCTCTTACCGAGATACGCCAAATACATGATGTAATTAAAATGACGTTTTCTCGAAAACGGTTAGGATTAGCGACATGAATGAAGAGTACTTAATTTTTAGCCAATAGTTAAAGGTATGTAAAAAACATTGTCCGAAGTTCTCATCATACAGGGCGTAAAAAAAATGGGCCCGTGAGTGTTACAGCTAGTCCGTCCCTGCAGCTGTGAGTAATTACCTGGTATACATCATATTAAAAAATAATTGAAATATACCAGGTGGTTCAATAATTATGCGTAAAAAACTTGATTCCATTAGTGCTCTTTGGGAGCCCATATCTCCGAAGAGGAGGCCGATACGAAAGAAGTTTATATGAACCTATAGTATTCTTTTCACGTGTTTTCTTCATATCCGGGAGATTTCCCACATGTTCCCGGACACCCTGTATAGCGGTTTGACTAACGCGGCAGGTTATTACTTTTCGTAACTTTTTCATGCATGGCCCCCCCCAAACTGCAGTTCTGGATCCGCCCTTGCAGATAGTAGAGTTCAAGAATGTTGCATTCACAAAGGAAAGGTTGGACATCGGCCGCTGTGTGATATCGCGCGCAGGATATAGTAAAAATAGAGGAATTTTAATTGAATCTATTGTTTTGATTGTACCACAGCTTGAAACCGAATCATAAGAAAGGTGAGGAATATATAAATTACAAAAAAATACTCGCATTTCTTGACGGAGGTATGTATATTTAGTACTTGTACAACAAGAACACTTTTAAAGCACCTTCTCCATCTCAAAAGCCACAGGACAAAAAAATTCAAATTGTAATTTTCTACTTTGTTATCTAGTATATTACATGTAAATATGAACAATTAACTTAACTCTCTCTAAACTGGTATGCTAATTATTTCAGAATACTTCTTAATTTTGCTGGCAACGGACATGTCTACATATCTGTCGGCTACAGAAACGACCATCCCGCCAATGATGGAAGGATCGACCTTCGTGGTCAAGAACAACGATTGGCCTGACTTGAGGAACGATTTTAAAACGCCTTGTAATTTTTGTTTCTGGTCGGCGTCGAGTTCTCTGGCTGTTATGACTTCACATGTGACCTGAAGGAAATGGAGTGTACAATTTATAGACAAATCCAAACAATTTAAAAATATATGCAACTAAATATAAATTAAAATAAATGCAATAGCCCACAATATGCTCAGTTCTACACAAAAGAAATCACTGCTATAAATTCTTACCTCCCCTCTATGGGCAGCCATTATGGTGTTAAATGCAGTAATTACTCGTTCTAAATTTTTAAGACGTCCATTTTCCGCAAGAGCTTGAAGTAAATTGGCCGACTCAGGTTTCAATGAAATTTTTGATGATACACCTTTAAGAGCATCAGCCTTTAATGACCTGAAAGTAAATACAATGCTAATTCAATGTTCAAAAGGACAAGAAAGACTATGTTTCATAGAGGTGGAAGACAATTTGACTGCTTAAAAAGGCTTATATAAGAATCTGACCTCTTAATAGTAGGGTTCATTATAAAGTCCCGAAATTTGACATCAGTTTTGAGGGACGACTGCAGTTTTAACAAATCTTTTTCCACTGCTTCGAGCGACTTTTGCTTACTGGCAGCAGAATATAATGCGGTAGCGTAACGCCCTTCGATACCAAATATTTGAACCGGAGGTTTTACCATTTGGGCAACCACATTGCTCGTGCTGAATTTCCTTACCTAAGGACAAAAGGGGCCAGTTAAAAAAAATTAACCTGCAAAGTTATGTAATCGTATGATTGTATTACCGAAGGGTCGAGACTTAGTACTGATATAAATGGGTAATAATATAGCATTACTTACTGCCATTTGAATTTTCTGTGAAGCCATCTTACCGTACTGTTGTAAAAAAGTTTATTTCTTAAATTTGTTCAATATCTATTTATTCTATTTGAGTGACGGTAAAAGCACAGAGAACCAACACAGAAATCCGTTCGCTTGACAGTGACAGATGTTTTTTGTGCTTGACGGAAAACTGGCTGGAGGCTGAAATAGTAGAATACAACGATACATAACATCTTCTGTGCTTATAAATTTCGTGTTTTATGGCTGTTGGGGGAAGTGATAGAAGAAAAAATAAAAATATTTATTAATTTACTTCATATTTATTTTAAAGAAATGCAATTTACACAATTTAATAAATAAAGCGATGTGAATATCTACATATCATCTTATCGAGAAACGTTTTGTTATTTACTCATTACTCAACTCTTGTCCAATTTTAACCTCAAAATGCTAAAGGTAAGGCCCTTTTTTCCAGTTTTCATTGCGCCCACCTTAAATGATAATATCGTTTTAGGAAAAGGGGCAGCTGAAGTTTGAAGACAAGTGGCCATACATGGGCCCTATTGTACTGAAACTGTTAAAACAAGAACCAGTGTCTCCTGCTGAATGGCAAGAGCTTTTCTACGATGTCCATTTGGTATGTCTGTGGGACGAGAAAGGGCCTGCAAAGTTAAGGGATCATCTTCACGAAGACATTGTACAATTTATAAAGCAAGCGCAAAGCAGAGTATTAGCTCAGAGACAAGAAGAGGCCTTATTGAAAGCATATATTGCAGAATGGAGGAAATTTTTTACCCAATGCAACTATCTACCTACTCCTTTCAGGTACCTAGACTTTTTAGTAAATACACTACCACAATTCTTAATAGTAATGTTATTCAGCAAATAACCACTTTAAAGCGTTAAAACTACACAGAAATATGAATAAATAAGGGCTGTATCTTTTTAGACAACTAGAAAGTAGTCTTCAAGGTAAAACAACGTCAGCCAGCTCGAGTATGCAAAGTAACAATAACAAAAAAGGACCTGCAGATGAGAGCATAGTAAGAAAATTAATGTTGGATAGCTGGAACGAAAGTATATTTAGTGACATTAAGCACAGACTACAAGAAAGTGCCATGAAGCTGGTTCATGCGGAAAGAAATGGGGAGGCTTTTGATTCTCAGCTGGTTATTGGTATGTAGGAGAACCGGTTGCAGGCAAGATTTTAACTTTTTGCATGTTTCTTGTAGGTGTAAGAGAATCATACGTAAATTTATGCTCAAACACAGAAGATAGGTTGCAGATATATAGAGAAAACTTTGAAGCTGCTTACATCCAAAGCACAGAACTTTTCTATCGAATGAAGGCTCCCGATTATCTAGCGACAAATGGTGTGCAAGCCTATATGAGGTATGCGGATGCTAAGTTGAGGGAAGAGGAAGCAAGAGCACAGAGATATCTGGAAGGTAATTATAATTATTAGTTTAACATTGATAATGAGGTTAAATTTGGCTGTTAAAATCTAAGTAGTTGTTTGGAAAGCATAGCCAGGGAACAGTTTTTAAGTAACTTTCACCCTATAAGAAAAATATAAGCCTAAATTTGCTTTTCAGCTGGTAGCAATGGTGTCATTCAGTGCTGTGTTAAGGTGCTTGTGGGGAACCCCCTGTCGGTCCTTCTAGCTGAATGCGCGCCCCTTATTAAAGCAGGGGAGACTGAGAGATTACAATTGATGTTTAGGTTAGTCTATATCTTCATTGGCATTTTAGTATTTAAATCCATACTCCTACCATTTGGTTGGAAATTTATTTATTGTAATTTGTATCATGTAGGTTACTAGAAAGAGTACCGGAAGGGGTTCAACCAATGCTGAGGGAGCTCGAGAATCATATAACGCAAGCAGGATTGGCCGACATGGTGGCGGCCGCGGATATTATAACTCAGGACTCGGAAAAATACGTCGAAAGGCTATTGGAATTATTTAGGTGAGGAGCTTGTAAAAATAATGCGAATTTTTCGACCTCCTTATATAAACCTGTATATTTTCCAGAAAATATAGCAGATTGGTCCACGATGCCTTCTCGGACGACCCTCGGTTTTTGACGGCTAGAGATAAGGCTTTTAAGACTGTGGTTAATGACACGACAGTTTTTAGGTAAGCGTGAGTGAGATTGACTGTACATCTGGCATATGTATGTTAATTTTTTTATAGGTTAGAATTAGGTACAGGGCGAAATATAGCGGGAAAAATAGTGACGCCGGAAAGCAAGTGTCCAGAATTGTTAGCTAATTACTGCGACATGTTGCTTAGGCGGACGCCGCTATCCAAAAGACTTACCAGTGAAGAAATCGAATTGAGGTAAGTGCTTAGGAACAACTGGATGTCTTTATCAGGTCTCGGCATATACAGGGTGTAACAAATTTGTCCTTCACCATTGGGATTTCGGGGACGCTAAGAGGCACGACTTCGTATCTCTTACCGTTTCCGAAATCCCAACGGTGAAGGACGGATTTGTTACACCCTGTATAATATGTATAAATAACAAACCGTTTAACGCAATTTTTAGATTAAAAGACGTTTTATTAGTTCTTAAATATGTGTCGAACAAAGATGTGTTTATGAGATATCACAAGGCACATTTAACGAGGAGGTTAATTTTAGATGCCAGTGCCGATAGTGAAAAGGAAGAGGACATGGTAAGCATGCATCATATAACTTTTTAAATATTCATTTGTTTAAAACCCGAACACCCTATACACTGTATAGTATACAGTATGTCCACGGATGGGGTTTACAAGAGGACAAATGGACTAAAAATTGAAAGATACGAAAAAAAGTCACTCTTAATAAACTTTTTTGCTTGTCTAGAAAATACGATTCATCATAAGAAGCTTCAATTTTTTTATACAGGGTGGGTAAAAACTGCAAAAATGTTATTTTGCTTAAGAGTAACCATACTTTATTTTGAAAGATACGAAAAAAAGTCACTCTTAATAAACGTTTCTGCTTGTCTAGAAAATACGATTCATCATAAGAAACTTCAATTTTTTTATACAGGGTGGGTAAAAACTGCAAAAATGTTATTTTGCTTAAGAGTAACCATACTTTATTTTGAAAGATACGAAAAAAAGTCACTCTTAATAAACGTTTCTGCTTGTCTAGAAAATACGATTCATCATAAGAAACTTCAATTTTTTTATACAGGGTGGGTAAAAACTGCAAAAATGTTATTTTGCTTAAGAGTAACCATACTTTATTTTGAAAGATACGAAAAAAAGTCACTCTTAATAAACGTTTTTGCTTGTCTAGAAAATACGATTCATCATAAGAAACTTCAATTTTTTTATACAGGGTGGGTAAAAACTGCAAAAATGTTATTTTGCTTAAGAGTAACCATACTTTATTTTGAAAGATACGAAAAAAAGTCACTCTTAATAAACGTTTCTGCTTGTCTAGAAAATACGATTCATCATAAGAAACTTCAATTTTTTTATACAGGGTGGGTAAAAACTGCAAAAATGTTATTTTGCTTAAGAGTAACCATACTTTATTTTGAAAGATACGAAAAAAAGTCACTCTTAATAAACGTTTTTGCTTGTCTAGAAAATACGATTCATCATAAGAAACTTCAATTTTTTTATACAGGGTGGGTAAAAACTGCAAAAATGTTATTTTGCTTAAGAGTAACCATACTTTATTTTGAAAGATACGAAAAAAAGTCACTCTTAATAAACGTTTCTGCTTGTCTAGAAAATACGATTCATCATAAGAAACTTCAATTTTTTTATACAGGGTGGGTAAAAACTGCAAAAATGTTATTTTGCTTAAGAGTAACCATACTTTATTTTGAAAGATACGAAAAAAAGTCACTCTTAATAAACGTTTCTGCTTGTCTAGAAAATACGATTCATCATAAGAAACTTCAATTTTTTTATACAGGGTGGGTAAAAACTGCAAAAATGTTATTTTGCTTAAGAGTAAACATACTTTATTTTGAAAGATACGAAAAAAAGTCACTCTTAATAAACGTTTTTACTTGAATAATGAATACGGGATACTTGTTGTCAATGTCTTTATTTAATGAAGTAATAATAATAATAATACGAACATTTTTATTAACATGAAAAGAATACAATAACGATTCCATAATTGAAAAACTCCACCCCCATACTCGACACATTTTTCTAATTGCTTTCTCAAATAAGTGAAAGAATTTCTGATTTCTTCCTGAAATATCGATTGGACAGCCTGGATAATTCTGACCTTCGGCACTTCAATATCATTTGGTATTGCGGCCTCATAAAAACATATCGGCCAAGGTTAAGTCGGGAGTTCTTGGGGGCCACAAAACTGGGCCATTCCTGCCAATCCACCTTGGACCAAATCTGCGGTCAAGCCATTCTCTAACCTCACGAGCGAAATGGGCTGGACAACCATCTTGCTGAAAATACATATTTTGTCGAAAATTAATGGTAGATTTTCGAGTTCATCATTGAAAAATGTATCCAGCATTTCTAAATATGATAATCTATTGCACGTGTTATCAAAAAAATATGGCCCTATAATGCCATGGATGGATATCGCACACCACACGTTCACTTTTGTGAAATATTGTCTTCTCGTCATAATTCTGAATTCGGTATTTTCTAAAGAACAGTGCCTAACGTGCTGGGTTGCAACGGTTCCATTTGTTGAAATTGTACTTTCATCAGAAAACATGATACATTTATAAAAATCAACATGTCCACTTAAAATTTTGTCTCCTATCCACAGGCAAAAATCAAGTCGTTTCGCGTCGTCTCCCTCTTCCAATCTTTGATTAAAGTGCGGTTTATACGGATACAATTTATTTGCTTTAAGGATCTTCTGAATTTGACTTTTTTCACAACTTCCAACTGAGTAACACGATTTCTAAGGGACGTCATAGGATTTTCTTCAACAGAATGAAGAACTAAGATTGTACCAGCATCATCATGGTCGTAGGTATTTCTTCTTTTTTTTTTTGAGGTCCAAAACCGAACCAGGTCTCTTGAACTTTTTTATTAACTTGCAGATTGCCATCCTAGTTATTGGGATTCCTACAAATTTCTCGGTAAATTGTTCCATGACTGAGCGGTATGAAACTTGACCATCCCCATAATATTGTATTATAAAAACTCTTTGTTCAGTAGATAGCATTTCTACTTAAATAATAACTTCATTACATAAAGACATTGACAACAAGTACCCATCACCTTAAGGGTCATTATTACTTTAACTAGGTTCACCAGTCAGAGGTGTGCCAGAGAATACTTTTTGGGAAATAATTTTTACATGGGGAAACCTTTTAATGAATTGTTCTACTTCGGTTTGTCGTGTAGAAAACACATACATTAAGACTGACTTTTTTTCGTATCTTTCAAAATAAAGTATGTTTACTCTTAAGCAAAATAACATTTGTGCAGTTTTTACCCACCCTGTATAAAAAAATTGAAGTTTCTTATGATGAATCGTATTTTCTAGACAACCAAAAACGTTTATTAAGAGTGACTTTTTTTCGGTTCTTTCAATTTTTAGTCCATTTGTCCGCTTGTAAACCCCATCCGGGGACATACTGTATATGTTTTTTTTAAATTAGGTTGAATGGTTGAGAGAAGTAGGTATGCCCGCCGACTACGTAAATAAATTGGCCAGAATGTTCCAAGATATAAAAGTGAGCGAAGATCTAAACGCGCAATTCCGGACGTCCACTGCACGACACGACGCGATAAATATTAAAATATTGAACGCAGGTAATTTTTTTTCCACATTCGTTCAGTGAACCTCGATATAATAAAGCATTTTATTTCGTAGGAGCGTGGGCGAGGGGTTCCGAACGCGTTACTGTCAGTTTACCGGTGGAATTGGAAGACTATATTCCAGAAGTGGAAGACTTTTATAAGAAGAAACATTCTGGCAGAAAATTACAATGGTAAGTTGTAAGGATTCGTCCGTATGTTGTTCGATTGAAGCGGTAAAAGTTTTTCGTATCCCTTTAATTGGGGCAAGGCTGGCTTTTAAAGTATGAAAGCCGATAGAAAGGTAAGGATTGGTTAAATGAAGTGCATACCATTGTAGCGTGATTATACAGGGTGTTCCTTAATGACGTGCTAATATTTCAGGGTGCGATTCCTTGGGTCATTTTATAAAGAAAAGTTCGTATGAACATATGTCCGCAACGGCTTCAATTTTTTGCTACAGTGTGTTGAATATTTATTTTTTAAATCGTTATTTTTTAATATCTCCGTAAGTCCGTTAGATATTATTTTCAATTTTGGTATGTGTTAATAGAATATGGAACCACAAATTTTAGTTAGAAAAGTTATCCAATTGTTCCACCAATGGCGTCCCTGCGAACATGTCCTCTGATATATTTTACAAAAAACATGGTACGCCACTGACATTTTTCCATGTGGATATTTTTCTGATTAGCCTGGTCAATTCTACATGAAAACGGTCTCTTGAGTTTTTCTCGTCAGACGCACCGTTCTTGATTAAAACCACTAAATTCATATTGAAACACATTATTATTAACATTGATAAAATAATTAATGATAAATTATGTTTTATAAAAATTGTTGGAGTGGGCAATTCGATGCGAAGAGGGGCGGAAGCATGAATTTTCAGTGAAGGTGGCCATTTCCAAAAAATGTTATGAAACAAAATTTATCATTAATTATTTTATCAATGTTAATAATAATGAGTTTCAATATGCATTTAGTGGTTTTAATCAAGAACGGTGCCTCTGACGAGAAAAACTCAAGAGACCGTTTTCATGTAAAATTGACCAGGCTAATCAGAAAAATATCCACATGGAAAAATGTCAGTGGCGTACCATGTTTTTTGTAAAAAATATCAGAGGACATGTTTGCAGGGACGCCACTGGTGGAACAATCGAATAACTTTTCTAACCAAAATGTGTGGTTCTATATCCTATTAGCACATACCAAAATTGAAAATAATATCTAAAGTACTTTCGGAGATATTAAAAAATAACCATTTAAAAAATAAAAATTCAACACCCTGTAGCAAAAAATCTAAGCCGTTGCGGACATATGTTCATATGAACTTTTCTTTATAAAATGACCTAAGCAATCGCACCCTGAAATATTAGCACGTCTTTAAGGAACATCCTGTATATGGTTTAAACTGTGAATAACTTATTAATTTCACAACAACGCCATACAGGTACCACCACATGAGCAACGGAACCATAACCTTTGCAACCAACGGTGGAAAGTTTGATTTGGACGTAACCACGTTTCAAATGGCGGTGCTTTTTGCGTGGAATCAAAGAACTCACGATAAAATTACGTATGAAAACCTAAGGTAAACCATCTTTTTGTTCAATACAGGGTGTTTTGGAAATGACGTATTATATTTAAACCGGCAAATCCCGAGATGAAAATAAATTGAAGAAAAATAACCATAAATGGCGCTTTGAATTATTCAGCGAAATATACACTTTATATGAAATCTCAAAATTTACGTGGCCGCTCCTGAGGCTGAGGGGAATTAATATTTTATTGAGGCAGTCTCGAGGTTCAAAAGAGGTTAGCGCATTATAGCGATGTTGTCATATTGCAACACAGAATTCTAAACGCACGTGTTCAGTTTTTGACAACAAGACGTCTTTGACGCGCGTTATCTCTTCTTTTTCAAACTTTTTAGACAAATAAAACTACAATTTTAAGATACATACTCTCTTACCTTCGATCTTATTTTAAAATAATCCGATTTATAATTAAATTTCATAAAATAATAAAACACAAAAAGTATGTTTTTCAACAGAACCAACAGTAGATAATATAACAAATTTCAAATCACATCACAGCATTTCTTATTATGAATTATTTCACAACAAAAAAAAATCGGGCAATACAACTAACAAAACGTTTAAAATTCGTATACGTCAAGCACGTGGAGCCCTCGACACGACGTCGTTCCACTCCCCAGTCTCGAAACATACTGAAGTATGAAGGGCGCGCCGCCAGTATTCAACCAAAAGCGAGACACGCGGTGTGATCTGACAACACTGTTAGTATACTCTAGTACCCACATTGTTGCTAAGTGAATCCAGATGGAACGGGGCGACAATATCTGGGTAAAAAGGGTTTTTACCTTAGTATTCGATTTAAAAAAAAAGTATGTAGACTTTCTCTAGGACACCCAAGGAGTCACCCATTTAAATCTAATAAGTCATTTCCATGACACCCTGTATTTTGCATCTACTAAACAAAAAACTAGATGGTGTATTTATTATCATTTGCTTAGGTTGGCAACAGAGTTACCAGACGGAGAGTTGCGAAGAACGTTGTGGTCACTGGTAGCTTTTCCAAAGTTGAAACGTCAGCTGTTGCTTTTTAGTCCGGTAGTTAGCGCCTCGAAAGACTTCGATGAGCACACGGTATTTTGGGTGAATCAAGATTTCGCGCTGGTTAAAAATGGGAAACCACAGAAGAGGGGAAAAGTAAGTTTTGTTCTCTATATTTTTTAAGTGTACTATCTCTTGTGTGAAAGAAAACCGCGAGGTATTCGGATCACACTATTTTTTCATTAATATCGTTTTAACTTTGCTATAATACTGTATTAACTAGGTAAACTTAATCGGAAGACTGCAACTAAGCACCGAGCGATCCCAGGTAGAAGATAACCAGTCTATCGTTCAGTTACGTATCCTCCGGACTCAAGAGGCTATCATAAAAATACTAAAAATGAGGAAAAAAATCACGAACGCCGCGCTGCAAGCCGAACTAGTGGACATTTTGAAAAACATGTTCCTGCCGTCGAAAAAAATGATCAAAGAGCAACTGGAGTGGCTAATAGAGCAGAAATATATGCGAAGAGACGACGATGATATTAATAATTTTATTTATATGGCGTAAGGTTGTTATATTTAATAAGAATAAATGACTTATTGTTACAAAAATGTTCGTTTTATATCTTGAAAGGCAGTGGCGGCTCGTGACCTGTGATAGAGGGGGTTCACAAGTATGGTGAAATTTTTCTAGGCGTTTTAAATGTAGAAAGAAAAAAAGTAATAAGAAAACGCGTTAGGTAAAACATATTTTTATTCAATTTTTAATTTTACACAAGGAAATACAACTTTTGGAAAATAAGAAAGGTTTTCTTAGTGTGTATAGCTGTCGGATCTTAACGTCGTCGCATGCAACCCTCGTAACAATATTTATACAGTCCACTGCTAATACTACTAAAGCCATCTATGAGCTATCAAGGAAACCGAATGATGTCCAATACTACTACCGCCATCTACGAGTTGTCAAGAAAACCGAATGGTGTCTAATACTACTACGCCATCTACGGCTACGTCATTAGGCGCAACCAAGACGAGAACAATAGTTAACTGTTTTATGACGAGAACAAATCGAGCCACGAGACTGACAAGTTGGCATTCTTCATATTTTCAGTGTTTTTTAGTTTAAATCCTTAAATAAGAAGGTTTAAAATCATATCGAGTATCATTTATCGAAATACACAACATTTATCGACCCTACCCAATAGTGCTTAAACGTAAAGTCCACTCCCAAACCCAATTTGTCCCATTTCCCGGTGAAATATATGTTATTTTATACGAAATTTTCCTGGCTATCCGAATCCGCCGAGCAATATGCCGTACGAGTAGAGATGTAAAATTACCGGTAATTTAAAAATCGGTAATATTACCGGTAATATTACGTAATATTACGGTAACATTGGTAATTTATAAAAAAAACAGCTTTTTAAGTAATACTAGTTTTTTTTATTTCAAAACTGTAAAAACATTACGAAAAACAATAAGAACGTTTTTTAAACTAGTCAGAGTCAGAATGGACTACGTAATAGAGTGGATAATGGTAAATCATCCTCATCATCATCCCCAACCTCGTCATCTGATTCTTCTTTCTCTTTCGTTAATTGAGTCAAGTCTATAACTTCGAAACCGATATCTTCTTTTTCTATTTCTTCCTCAGTATCTTCTACTATTCTCGAATGATCTTCTTCATTTAGTAAATTATAATTATGGGCAATATAAGTTAGTTTTCCGGCCCTCTCCACGGTTAGTCTGTTTCTTTTTTGCCGATGAATAAATCCATAAGTACTAAAGGTTCTTTCGGTTGCGGCTGTTGACGATGGTAAATTTAAAATGTCTACAGCTAACCTACTTATTTTAGAACTGGAGCAAATTCCTGCCCACCAAACAGATCCAGACATAGATTTTTCGCTGGAAATGACGAATTCCTTAGCAAAAATATTACCTCTAATTTTGTACTGTGCGAGTGCTTCCATAATAAGATCTACTTGTGAAGAATACTTTGGATGACGCCTTGCAGTTTCATAGATGAACTCCGTTGCAATTAAAATTTCAGCTTCAGTTAACTTCTCGCCGCGTTGACTTGGTTCTAATAGGTAAGCAGCAAGATGAACGGGTTTTAAACATTTATTTTCTCGTTTTTCAAGAATTGAACACATTTTCTGGTTTTCAAACATAGTAATAGATAAATTTGATACTTTGTCACGTAATATAGACCTTATTTCAAAAAAGCAGATAAACTCTTTTGAGATTGTTGGCCCGTTAGCTTCAAAAATCGTTATCCACTTAGACATTGGCTGGAACAAGTCATAAGTTGCTTCTATTTGCAACCAAAATTCGCTTTGAAGAAGAAGTCTTACTGTATTTGATGAAAGAACATCAGAAATATCTGGGCTATCATCAACTGCTAAACTTTTTAATGAATGTTTAGTCTCCAAAAAGCTTTTTATACAAGAAACAAAGGAACCCCATCTTGTTTTCACCGGCAATTTTAAAGAGATGTATCGCCCCGTTTTGTTCAACTGGATTTTTTCAAACCTTGCATGTAAAATCTGCGAATTTTTCAACTCAGATACAATTGAAATTATGTTCTTTTTAAAATTGGAAAAATGGTCTAATTTCAAGAAGTCTTCAACCAGAAGGTTTAGACTGTGGCAAATACAACTATAATTAGTAATGTAATCGTACTTGCTGCTAACTATTTCACGAGCCTTTTAAAAAAAAAAAAAAAAACAAAACAATATTTCCAATGTTACCGATCTTGCGGTAATATTACCTTTACATCTCTACGTACGAGGTCTCTCTGAATTTTGACGGACATTTTTTCGAACCCTTGTTTTTTCCTTTCGACCTTGGATGGCGACAAAATTTTCTTTTTGAATATACCATCCAAATAATTTTTACGGCGTCCAATGGGATCAGACAGGGGGGGGAAAATTTTTTAGTTCGATCCATTTCCGCCCTTGGATGGCGATTCTCGCCCATATAGTGATGACGAGTAAAAAAAATTGATCTATTTTGGAAATTTATATCTCGCTTAGTGGCTGATATATTCGTTTGAATTTTGAATACTTTTTTAAGCCATTATTTCCCTTTCGACCTGTACAGACCGCGGAAGGGTATGTTTTGAGAGAAAAAAGGTATGAATTTTCTAGTACGACCCTGCACGCGACGATTTCACCCCGACCGACTGACGCACAAATAAAATACTTCTGGACTTTTAAATAAAAAACTAATCATTTTTTCGACATCTACGTACCGAACTTAGTATACAGCGTGTCTTCGGAAGTTCTTACCAAATGGGAAACTTTTTAATTATTAACTTTACGAAAAAAAGTGCCTCTTCCCAAAAAGTCCTGCTTGGTGAGAAAATAAATTTGCACAAGAATATTTGTATGTTGGACAAAAGTACAGGGTTTAAAATTTATAAAAGTCGTCGGCTATATTTACAAAACTAATAGTATTAAAGATTTGGTAATAAGTATTTCTGGATAAGTAGGCTTTGAACAATTGATTGTTGTTGGCAACAGAATAGGCGTTTTAGCAGTGACAGTTTGGCAATTATAATTTCTGTTTCAAAACGTGAACTTCTTGTTAAAAAAGGTTTTTCCGTTTCTTAGTTACTTTAAACAATAATAGTGATGATTAAACTGACTGTTAATGAAAAAATTGAAATAGTTCTTATTGTTGGCGATAATTATAAGACGCATCGCGAGGCTGCCGACATTTTTAATACTAGACACCCAAATAAACATATTAGCCACGTTACTGTCGGCAATGTCGTCAATAAATTTAAAAATACTGGCTCTGTCGAAAATAATTTCAAGAAGAAACATGAAGTTCGAACACTTACTGAAGAAAATCAATTACAAGTATTTCAAGCGATTGTGGAAAATCCAAAAATTTCATTGGAAGGAATAAAGAAGACAGTTCAAGATAACGTGTCAAGAGCTTCCCTGGCCACCTAGGTCACCGGACATTACACCCCTAGATTTTTTCTTGTGTGGTCATTTGAAGCAATTGGTGTACAAGCACAGACCATTCCCTGATATTGATCACCTAGAAGAAACTATAAGGCAGTGTATCCGGTTAGTTACTCCTCATATGATCAGAAACGCTGTGTCAGAGTTTTCTAGAAGGACAATCATTTGTATGCAAAAAGACGGGGGCCATGTGGAGACCTAGATTCTTTTGGAGTCATTTAGTTTTATTTGTTATTGGGAAATTAGAAATTGGCCACCTCATAGAAATTAGTGAACTAATTTTTATCCGTCATAAAAGTAGTTCTCTTAAGTAGAGTTTTTATTGTGTAATTGTTATAGTCTGTTAGCCTCTCCAAGTTTTTAGTTTGTAAATATAGCCGACGTCTTTATATAAATTTTAAACCCGGTACTTTTTGAATGTCCAACATACAAATATTCTTGTGCAAATTTATTTTCTCACCAAGCAGGACTTTTTAGGAAGAGGTACTTTTTTCCGTAGAGTTAATAATTAAAAAGTTTCCCATTTGGTAAGAACTTCCGCTGTATAAGAATATTTTGAAGATATTTCGTGAGATGAAATTTTTCGAAAATTTTTGAAGGGTTTGTTCCTTGCAATAACAGCCTCATTAAGTTTGGAATATCCTCTATAATTTTTTTCTCATATATTTCATTTTTAAACTTTCTAATAAAGTCCCTAGATTTACCCTTTGTGGTTTGCGTTAAATTAATTTCGGGTTTAGGTCTTTCCGCATTCTTCACTTATTTCTTAAATAGTCCACCGTCAACTATTCATTTTAACTTAATAAATATATAATATTAAAACATACACACTCGAATTTCTAACTAGATGCACGAACAGACAACAGCGCGGTGCACACAAAAACTGTGCGCCTTTTCCATGGTAAGTCGCCATAGCCCCCCTGCCACCTGTGACCACAGAGAAACTGCACTACTTAATCGCACGGTTGCCGGATCTATACAGTTTGGTTTGACGGTATGATAAAATATTTTAGGGAGGGTCGGACGTTTTTAGTTTGACGGTACGATAAAATATTAGGGAGGGTCGGACTTTATACGATAAATAATATTCAATGAATATAAATTAATATTTTTTATTCGTTGTGTTTTGGGGGTGCACGTGCGCATGTGCTCCTGTGGAAGAACCGCCACTGTTGAAGGGGCGTATATTGGAAACGGTGGGAAAAAAAAAACCATAATAAAAATTAAGAATCATTTAATCTTTCAATACGAAATTAGTCTACGTTGTTGCGTTTGAAAGGTATATAATTCAGAAAATGTGCAGCCCGTTACAAGAATCTTAGGGAAGTTTTTTTTTTGGATTAAGGGTTGTTTTGTCTTGACTGTACGTGATTCAGTGGCGACTCGTGGGCGAAAATATAGAGGAGGAGCCAAGCAAAAAATATCCTTAAACACAGACTGTCGTTACGCGTCAGTATAATTCTCGCGGCGAAGGCAGTGGCACTGCCCCCTACTTCCTCTGACTAGGCGCCACTGATGTAATTCAGCAAATAATTAATACAAACTGAGCGCCCACTAGTCGCCCCCAATAATAAGCATTAAACTTTGACTGAAATTAATTTTTACAAAAAATAATGTTATTGTTTTCCGTTGCATTTTTAATGCGCAAATCAGCTAACCTATGGTAAAAATTATGTGAATCACACACAATGGTTTGAGTATCTATCTACACAATTTACACAAGAAAAATGACATCACTGCAATATACATATAAAAAGTAAAAAAAGTTTTGTTTCTACATTTTGTTCTTAATAAAAATGCGTTACTTATTGAAACCTTATTAAGTCATTGCGGCCGCAGTTCCACAACCAGGAATTTTAACGCCCTAATATTTCACAATAGTACATCAGAACGCTAAACTTCCCTGTTCATCCACAACTGCTCAGAAAATATCAGTCGGGCAGCTCTTGAACATGACAATAAACTTTATATAGGCCACAATACTAAATAAAAACAGGTAATTACTTTTTCTTAGCTTCAAATTTCCTAACTCCTTCCCTAATAGCTTCCATTCTCTGTAACAATGGCGGGTGGGAAAAGTGCCATGCTGAATATAACCAATCATGTACGGGGAAACCAAGGTTATCCTTATTGAGCTTTAGTAAGGCTAGTTCCAAATGTCTGCCCTTATCTAGTTGAACGGCAAAGTCGTCAGCTTCAAACTCAAATTTCCTCGACAACACCGTCATTAAGAATGATAAAAGTGTATTGTATGGCATCATGACATATTGTAGAACGACAAAAAGACCTACTAGCACCGGCTGGGTCTTGTAAAATCCTAAAGCTCTATATAGACGTGGGTACTTGAACATCACCGAAAAGGCACCAAAGAGAAGGAACATATTTACTTGCATTATTACTAAATTTTTAATAGTATGATTTCTGCTCCAATGTCCCAGTTCGTGAGACAGCACTGCGAGAATTTCTTCATTTTGACAACCAGTGCCGTCATCCTTTGCCAGTAAAGTATCAAAAAGTACAATCCTCTTTGACTTGAACAGTCCGTAAAAGTAAGCATTGCTATGAGAAGATCTTTTCGAACCTTCCACCACATACAATTGTGTTAGAGGGAACTTTAGGTTTGATGCTAGGGCTTCTATGTTAGTTCTTAGTTCACCCTCAGGTAAGGGTGTATATTTGTCAAATAATGGAGCTATAACGGCAGGGTAAATTGTTAGTAGAATCAGAGATATCACACAAATTATCCCCCATAACCAGATAAAGAAGTAGTCTCCTCCATTTTTGATTACAACAATGACTACAGAGGAGATCATGGCAGTGAGAACTTGACTAACCACAAACGCTTTTATTTTGTCCCATATAAAGAATCCAGCCGTTTGTTTATTGAAACCAAATTTTTCTTCTAACACAAATGTATAATACACCGTTAGAGGCAAGTCTATAATTGTGGACAGGAGTGAGAGAACTGTAAGCCAGATGCAACTTGTTGAAACCTCATCGTAAAAAGGGTTTATGCTTTCAGAGTACTCCCATATATCGGCTAGGAATCCATGATATATCACTACAGTATTTATAATGATCGATTGGAAGTCTTTGACAAAACCATACTTCTGTTTTGCTATGGAATAAGCTCTTGCTTTTGCATATTCTTCTTTGGTCATAACATCTTTTAGATCGGAGGGTACTTCTACGGCTTCCTTGGCCACATTGAACTGCAAAAAATGGGTATTTATAGGTACTTTGAACAAAAAAATGCCTATAGAAGGCAGAACATATTCTGAACTAAGAAATACTCGCCCAATTTCCTTGCTCATATATTGTTAAATTTTTTGCGGTAAATGCCTAAACTTACTTGTCTAATGGACAGATAGGTTTCCCAGAGAAATTCAGTCCATAGTAAAAAAATTATAGTATTTTTCACTAGCTGATCATCCAATTTAAATGGTAAAATATTATCCATTTTAAATACTTTTAAAATGATATTTATTCAGATGTTACACGACACTTTTCTCTCTGGTGGATTTTCTAACCTTTAAAAGATAAACAGTTTTGACATTTCGTAAAGTGAAGCTATCAGCAAAATTTTTGGCTTTAGCACAACAACTACCATAAAAAAATCGCCCCTAGTCAGAACCCAAGCTACCGTTCGGGATGAGTTATATATTCTATGATTTGGTTGACTACTAAACCTTTGACTAAACATTACTTTCTTTTATTCTATCTGATAGATAACTCTGTACAAGAATTTCTCCGATATTGTTGCCTATGACTTGTGGCTGTGAAGCGCCATTGCAAACGTCGGACAAACAACAGCAATCCTCTGTGGTGAAAGTAATTATCTAACCTCAAAAAGTTCTGCACGTGAATTAGGTCCCGGAAAGTAAATATTGTAGAATATTTTAAAATGTCCTTCTTTATAAAAGGAAAGCAATTAAACGGTACTAAGAGAGCAAAGTTTACGAATCAAAAAACGAAGAAACGGAAGTCCGAATATAAACAATCCAAAAATGACGAAGTCACAAGCAGTGAAGACGAAGATTTATCAAATGATAAAAAAATTGATTTGACTAGTTCAGAGGACGAAAATGAGACGGCACAAGAAAAGAAAGTACGCTTAGCTAAAGTATACCTCAAAGAAATAGAGAAAGAGGAAAAAGCGAGGCTGGAAAAGGAAGAAATTGGTCAGCATGTCATATCAAAACGTCTTAAGGAAGATTACCTGAAAGAAGCAGGTAAACTACGATTGAGTGTAGCAGATAAATACCAAGCAGTTGACTCTAGCAAAATTAGAACTCTTAAGTGTAAACAGCAAAAAAGCACTATAACGTGCGTGTGTGTTTCAAATGATAACAAGTTCATTTTTAGTGGCAGTAAAGATGGTGTCATAATTAAATATTCAATTACAGATTTTCAAAAAGTTGGTATAATTCCCTTTGTAAGGAAAAATAATGAAGATATTTTAGGACATACTAGTGAAGTTCTGAGTATAGCTATATCCACAGACAGTAAATATTTAGCTGTAGGTGAGAAAACTGGAAATGTTAACATATGGGATCCACATACACTCAAGCACATAAAAACACTGACCGGTCATAAGAATGTGATTCTAGGCCTTAGTTTTAAAAAGGACTCTCATACCCTTTACTCCTGTAGCAAAGATAAAACAATTAAAGTATGGAGTCTGGATGAAATGGCCTATGTAGAAACCTTGTTTGGACATCAGGATATAGTAGCTTCAATTGACAGTCTCTATCGAGATCGGGTAGTTACTTCCGGTGGTCACGATTTAAGACTCTGGAAGATAACTGAAGAAACTCAGTTAATTTACAATGGACATATTGGAAATATCGATAATGTTCGACTTATAAATGAAGAAACCTTTTTATCTGGAGGTGACGATGGCCAGATTTGTGTTTGGAGCATTATGAGAAAGAAACCTTTGCAATGCATTGAAAACGCACATGGTAAGGACCTGTATAATGACCAACCAAGATGGATAACGGCCTTAGCAGCCCTAACCAATACCGATTTGATAGCATCTGGTTCTTATGATGGCTTTGTTAGAGTGTGGAAGTTGGTAAATAACTTCAAAGGCTCTGTTCCATTGATGAAGATTGAAGTGAATGGCGTTGTAAATTCTTTGGCATTTACAGGTGATGGACATAGTCTTATAGTTGGTGTTAGTAGAGACTATCGATTTGGGCGGTGGAATACTGTGAGAAATGCAAAGAACTGTATTTTATTGATACCTTTTGTAATATCAAAATAATAAATATCTTTTCTAAAAAAATTGCTCGTTTCCTTATAGAGGAGGATACCGAACCTTATTCTTTGATGTTTAGGGAACACTGAAGGATAATTTTTAAATAAAGTAAATTATGCCATCATAGGTCTATGATAAGGTTCCCCTATCTTCACCTATGCATTGATATTCACATAATAAGTAATAGCTGAGGCCAATAAACGGAGGAGAGGAAGCGATCATTTACACCTAACTTTACTTTAATAGGATGACATGTAACGAAGTGAGGTTAGAAAAATAAAAACATTCTCGTATTCTCCTGAAAAAAATTGTTATTTGCAATGAATAAACCAGAATTAGAAGGCACAGCGCATTTATTAGATGAACTAGATAGTAGGTGAAGTTTATTTTACATAATTCAAGCATTCACGGCGACTGAAACAGCTTCTGTTACATGTTTTGCCTTGTTTTAGAAAAGCTTATGGTGCTCCTACGAGACGGCAGAACGTTAATAGGCTATTTGCGAAGTGTGGATCAATTTGCGAACTTAGTTCTCCATAGAACTATAGAACGAATTCACGTAGGGAAGGAATATGGTGATATCCCTCGAGGAGTCTTTATTGTAAGAGGAGAAAATGTAGTACTGCTTGGTGAAATTGTAAGCATTTTGGCTTCCTTTACAATACGTATTTTAGCGCTTCACTTGACTATGGCGTATTATTATAAAGTTTTTAGGATCCCGAAAAGGAAGACAAGCTTCCCTTAACAGAAGTATCCGTGGATGATATCCTGGATGCACAGAGGAAAGAACAAGAACTCAAAATTGAAAAGCAACGTCTCATAACCAAGGCTTTAAAAGAAAGAGGCTTGCAGATCACCGCAGATTTGGTACACGATGATTTGTATTAAGGAGTAAGTGACTTTATACAGGGTGTCTTATTTGGGGACACTGTATACTTGGTGATATTTATTCTGTAAAGATTTTTTTCCTACTGTTCACATTTAATCCTAACATACTTTTTTATGTATACCCATTATGTTTAGTTGTTTAGGTAATAAAATTGTTTTTCTCTTTTGAATCCTCTTTAAGCAGCCGTATCGCTGACTGAAAGTATATTTTGCAAACCTCAGGTTAAAGTATGAAATAAAACCAAGTGCTACTGTGGAATTACATTTTTAATGTTTTGTCTAGTCGCTGTGAGCAATTTGATACAGTATGTTACAGGTCGCGACCATTTATATTAAATCTTAACAGTACTTAACAGCATTAAATTTAACAAATAACATATGGAGATGAGAAATATTTCTTCGAAATACAATAATACAATATTGCATATTCTAACTCTTTTTCTGAGGAACGGGACACAGGCGACATGGAAGTTTTTTTCTCAAAAATCTATAACAACAAATATGGGTTTTGCCTATATATGGATTCCTTCCTCAGAGAAAAGTCCTTTATGCCCCCATTAAAAAAATATATATAATTTTAACATGGGCATTTTTATCTAAGATGCTAGATTTTAAGAATGGTTTTCTATACAATATTTGTGTATAAAAAAGTGAAAAATAATTTTGACATTTAAAGGAATTTTTAATTTACTTGGAAAACCAAACCGAAGGAAGTTATTCGAAAAAACACAAAAACTTTTGAAATACCTACAGGAATCTGCAAGGCAGTTTTGTTCCGAGTTATACCATAAAGCAGCTGTAGTAACCTGTCAAAGCATGGTAATTTTCTTACAATAAAAATTCCTTTAATTGTGATTCTAAGGTTATCTACATGTCTTAATGGTTATCTAGCATCTTGTTGGGCCCAAAATAGGGCTACTACATCATATCGATTTTTCTTAATACGAGTTAAAAAAATCGCGATTGTATAGGGTGTTCATCAGTAAGCTGTCTGTTGTGTTAATGAATAAATTTGCAATCAGTTGCCAAATTTTGTTTCTTTGGATTTGAGCAAGTTTGTATTTTTGTGCTATGTTGGAGATTATCTACACTGCTGGCCATTTGCTTTCGAACAAGAAAAATTTCGCCTAAATTTAAAAGTTCATATTTTCTGAACCAGATATGACCTCGATCTCCGGTTTTTAATGGTTGATAGATTTGTCCCTTAGGAAACAATTGCCAAAGTTGGATTCTCTTAAACTGTTAGAAAATTTTATATACAGGGTGTTAAAGAGGACGATGATTTTTGCTCCAATTTCAATAGCATGTAACTTTCACAATAATATTTTTAAATTTTATCACTGTACGTCAATTGAATCACTGGTTCATAGCAAAGAAAGTAATCTGTCAAATTTTTGCTATCTGCTATATTTTAAGAGATACCGATTTGTTTGAAAAACTTTGCTTTTTTTCAACTTTTTATTAGCTAGATCTCACTGTGCGTTGTATCGTGCAAACTTTGCAAGTGATTATTATACCTTATGAAAAGCTTGTTTATGTTCAGTAACAACAATTGTACCTAAATGTTGTGATGTTCAATGGCGTACTTATAATCACTTATATGTCTATGCTTTATGAGTATGTAACAATTTTTTTGTACTGGAAAGTACTCGACCCTAGATTAGGCAAGTTTTTCCTTATTTTTTAGTTTTTCATATCGCGCTACAGGTATATTATACAGTGTCTACGAAATTTTAAAAAAGATAATTTTTTTATTTAATTGTTTGAAAAAATTTATTTAGTTTAATTTTAGGAATAGTGTCGTGTTAGAAAGTTAGAAATTAATAAATAAATTTTTTCAAACAATTAAAAAAAATTATCTTTTTTAAAATTTTGTACACTGTATAATATACCTGTAGCGCGATATGAAAAACTAAAAAATAAATAAAATCTTGCCTAATCTAGGGGCGAGTACTTTCCAATACAAAAAAATTGTGAGATACTCATAAAGCATAGACATATAAGTGATTATAAGTACGCCACTGCACATCACAACATTTAGGTACAATTGTTGTTACTGAACATAAACAAGCTTTTCATAAGGTATAATAATCACTTGCAAAGTTTGCACGATACAACGCACAGTGGGATCTAGCTAACAAAAAGTTGAAAAAAAGCAAAGTTTTTCAAAAAAATCGGTATCTCTTAAAATATAGCAGATAGCAAAAATTTGACAGATTACTTTCTTTGCTATGAACCAGTGATTCAATTGACGTACAGTGATAAAATTTAAAAATATTATTGTGAAAGTTACATGCTATTGAAATTGGAGCAAAAATCATCGTCCCCTTTAACACCCTGTATATAAAATTTTCTGACAGTTTAAGACAATCCAACTTTGGCAATTGTTTCCTAAGGGACAAATCTGTCAACCATTAAAAACCGGTGATCGAGGTCATATCTGGTTCAGAAAATATTAACTTTTAAATTTAGGCGAAATTTTTCTTGCTCGAAAGCAAATGGCCAGCAGTTTATTTAAAATAATAATATTTATTAGTATTATTTTTCTATTATCAAGTGTTTGTATGCGTATGAATCCCGTTTAAGGAAAATAATAACAAAAAGAAGTTTCAATTTTATTGTGTTAATTGAAGAATCAAAAACTCAAGATAAACTATTATTAGGGATATTTCCGTAGTTCACTGGCTGAACAGAGTGATATACATACATATGTATACATTTTGAGTTTAAAAGATTAGGTAGGTACCATGCAGTGTTTCACAAAAAGGCTAATATTTTTGGTCTACCCTGTATCATCTAAAAACCTGTAGCAGTATCGTCAGTAAAACATCCTCGTCACTATATCCAAAAGTTATTAAATTCGGATTATAAATAAAAGTGTTACTAAGCTTTAGAAAGGTTTCAATTTACAATTACCTCACATGTTATATTTTGGTTACCGGTATCTATCCTTTTATAGCAAATTCAGGAAAATAAATTCACTAGTATTATAACTGGGTTCGGACTGACCTGGAAAAGTAATGGAATTTCTTACCGTGCATGGTACCTAAAATTCTCGAATTTTGATATGGCAACCTGGAATCTTTTAACGTATTTTTTTTCATTACCAAATTGATTTCAAAGTACGTTGCGAACGTTTGCTCTCTTTTTGTTTAGTTCTTAATTTTTGATAAACCATTATACAGGGTGTCCGCTAATTAATGGGACATGGAAAAACCACAGACTCCTTACGTAAAAATATTAGGATTTAATTATGCTTACCTATATCCGAAAGTTGATATTAACTGAGATACAGGGTGTTAAAGTTAAAACTTCATTTTTTGTTTTCTCTAATAACTTTGCGAGAAAGCAACGGTTTTTTGCAAAATTTGGCAATTATGGTTTTTTTAGGATGAGAAACTGATTTTTTGGTGAAATATTAATGTACAATGTAGGGGGCGCTGTCTGCGGCATTTTTCGTTCATTTATTAGGTCATAACTTTTTTGTGCCTCAGTGTATTTAAGTTTTTAATGAAAATAATACTTTTCTCGTATTTATTACGTAAAAATGGTATACTAATTTCAGGTCGCCCAGTGGTACCGTTTCGGAGATATTTGCATTTAAATTGTTTAGTCCTTTAGCTCAGGCAAGCAAATAATATTTTGTTACTTCTTACCAATTAACTTTTACATCATAATTAATGTTCTAGTAATGGTAATTGGGAATAATAAATACAACAATTGGATTGTTCTTTAACTTACTTTAGTTAAAATAACTTTGACCCTAGAAAATATTGTGTAGAAGGAAACCAGCGGCAATAAAAACACAAACTTACAATAAACTCAAAAATAAATTTCACTTGTTTTCTCATAGGTTACTTTAAAAAAAAATCTGTTTGCAAATTAATAGTAATTGATAGTGTTGTAAATGGAAATATTTCCGTTGGAAATATTTCCATGGAAATGGAAATATTGGAAATTTCCGAACTTGTCTCGGAAATATTGGAAATATTGAGAATATTGGAAATATTTTAAAAAATATTTAAAACTTGTTCTAAATGATTCAAAACAAATGTTTATTATTATATCTTTTATATTTTGTAACCCTATACTAATAATACAGTTTTCACAAACACATATGAATATCTCCAGCTCGACGATTTTCCGATTTATTGGCAACATTGGATTTCTACGGCTGGCATCTGGAAAGCGGGGAAGCCCCGAGCCCATCGGAGAATTCCCGTTCGACAAAAATATCGTATAATTTGTTAAAGCAAGCAGTGCAAGCACATGAGTGCCGCAGTGCGTTTTAAGAGTCGATTTTTATACAGTAAATGTTGTGTAAAGTATATTTTGTAAGTTTTTAAAGTATATTTTTGATTCTTTGATAGTGTCGATGGTTAGTGAGTTTTAAAATGGGGAAAACAAAAGACATTGTTTGGAAGTATTGCATTTCTAAAGGTAACAATATTTACCAGTGCATGTATTGCAGTAAAACGTTCTTTAAAAATGCGTCCAGGATGAAGGCACATCTAAGTAAAGTTTGTAAAGGCTGTCCCAAGCAAGTAAAAAAAAAATTTATGCAAAATGCGACATCAAGCGACAACGAATGTGTTTTGGTAAATGAAAGCATTTTGAGTGATAATTCCACTGTTGTTGCCTCTGAATCAGAACGCTCAGTATCAGAAATACTACCACCAGCACCGTCAACCAAACAAATTTGACCCTATTTCTATTTTTTTGATGTTTAACATTTATTTGTGTTCGTGTATAAGAAGCGTTCTATTTTTTGTTGTTATTTTGTAAATAAATATTTAGTTTTTTCTTATTTTTTTTAGTCTTTAATTTGTTTCCAATATTTCCATATATTTCCAATGTTTCAGGAAATATTTCCGGAAATATTTCCAAACATATATTTCGGGAAATTTTACAACACTAGTAATTGAGCAGGGTGCACTAAACAATTTAAATGCAAATATCCCCGAAACGGTAACTCTGAGCGACCTGAAATTAGTATACCTTTTTTACGCAATAAATATGAAAAAAGTATTCATTAAAAACTTAACTATACTGAGGCACAAAAAAGTTATGACCTAATAAATGTGCGAAAATGCCGCAGACAGCGCCCCCTACATTCTACATTAAAATTTCGCCAAAAAATCAGTTTATCATCCTAGAAAAACCATAATTGCCAAATTTTGTAAAAAATCGTTGGTTTCTGTCAAAGTTATTAGAGAAAAACAAAAATGAGGTTTTAACTTTAACACCCTGTATCTCAGTTAATGTCAACTTTTGGATATAGGTAAGTATAATTAAATCCTAATATTCCCTAAGCAGTCTGTGGTTTTTCCATGTCCCATTACTTAGCGGACACCCTGTATATGGCAATCTACATACTCTTAGGAAATATTAAGAAATAAAACATATGCTAAACTATTTTTAATTGACCTGTAGTACAACCAAATATTTGCCTGGAAAACCTGGAAAAGCCATGGAATTTTATAGCTGTTGAAATGTCCGAACCCTGTATAAATACTAAGTATATCTTGCACATAACAATTTATAGGAGACATGATACCAAGGGTGTTAGGAAGATGGGTCACCCATTTAAATGTGTTGAGCCATTCCCATAACATCCTGTATATACTATATATACATGTCCTATTTTTAATACATCAAAATGTAGACAAACCCCCCCTCTCTTCCTCTGTGTCACAGATAGACTAATGGGGCTAAAATATGACAACTGACACTGAACAATAAACATGACTTATACAATTTTTTACCTAAATGACATTACATACAGTACGGGTATTATCAATTTAATACCTAGTCACCACAATTTCGGAATAATAGGTATTTTAAAAATAATTCTATAAATTTTAATCTAAATAACAATGTGGGGCGCGTTCGCCATGTATTTTTATAGGGTGCACGTTCGCTACGATCAAAATTGATTTTCGATGATTATAAATAAATCAATAAGCCAAAAAAATCATTTTCATAGGGCAGACCCTAATTATTACTTATACTATATGGAAGGTATGTAAATAATTATACAGGGGTCAATTTGATAACTTCCCACACTTTATATGTACAAGGTATACACACTTATAGGGTTTGTTCTATCAAAAAAGTAATGTGGGTGTCATGTGCTCTTTTTGGGTCAAACTTAAAATGGTAAAATCAAAATTAGAAAATTTTCGCTCGCTTAAGGATACGGGGGAACATCAAAAAATTGACAATTTCAAAATAACCATATATTTTCTTAGTTAAAAGATATACAGATAAATGTTTTATACAGAAGTTTCTTTATAATGATTGTTGAATAATCTGCCGTTTTCAGAATAAGTATACGGGGTCAAGTAAAAAAGTTACCGGACCTAACCTCATTTTTTTTAAATGGAACACCCTGTATATTTTAATCTGAAGATACCATTTTAAATTCTCCTTCCGAATATATAACACACCATGGATAATATTAGTTTCCTAGGCGATTTATTTAAACTTTACACCTTAAAACCAAAGTAGGCATCAAACAAAAACTAATATCCTAGAAACAACTATGTTGACATTCTAGTTGTTATTAACATTTAACGTCAATTTCATTTTTTACATATTCATTTGTGTAAAAGACTTATTATCAACATTTTGAAAAATTTGATGATATTTATCATCCATGGCGTGTTATAAATTTGAAAAGAGAGTTTAAAATGTTATATTTTTCGATTAAAATATACAGGGTGTTCCATTTAAAAAAAATGAGTTTAGGTCCGATAACTTTCTTACCTGACCCCGTATACTTATTCTGAAAACGGTAGATTATTCAACAATGCTTATAAAGAAGCTTCTGTATAGAACATTTTTCGGTATCTCTTTAAACTAAGAAAATACAGGGTCATTTTGAAGTTGTCAATTTTTTGATTTTCCCCCGTATCTCTTAAGCGAGCGAAAATTTTCAAATTTTGATTTTACCATTTTAAGTTTGACCCAAAAGAGCACATGACGCCTACATTACTTTTTTGATAGCACCAACAATTACGGAGATACCCTATCAGAGTATCGAAAATGGGACATCCTGTACAATGTACATATATTGGTTCCAGTAAATAACGTTAAAAATCGGAAAGGCACATCAATTTTAGTGTGAAGGGCCTTCGTGATTTAACCCCGTGGGAGGGGCATTGTTACCCTTAAAATCTTAAATGGGAAAGTGTCATTTGGGACATCATTCTAAAGGTCATTTAAATCTGTTCCTAATAATGCCATAATTTATATTTTTTTTGAGTATCAGTTTCCCAGAAATTGCGTTCCAAAAATGGACAAATTCATGTAACTTTTAGGCCGTGAACTACTGTCTTTCCGATTTGTAATGTTATTTACTGAACGCGAGACATCAATAAGGTTGTAAATAAGGGGCTTATTTTGAATAATACAAAAACATGCGAAATGTTTTTTTAAATCGACCAGAACGATAAATTCGGAAAGTTTTTTACACAAATATTCATTTGGCTCACCGATTTATACAATATAGGTACACAAAACAACTGTTAAACTATGTTAACACTTTACAACTTAAATTACAGCGTTCCTAAACTAAAATTTTTGCAAATACAAACGGGTCGTTTTTTTTTTAAGACCCCCAATTTTAGGCGTAAATTATGGGCGTTAATTTTGGGAAATTTTTGGGAAAATTTGACACATTTATTACGGTATTATGATTATTTACTTGTTTAATATAAGTTTACCCTGTTTTTATATTTAGTGTTTTTGAAAGTTTAACGAAAACATGGCACAGTTTATTCGAAGGACTTGGATCGACTTTGGCCAGAAATTACAACTGACCAGGCTAAAATTCGGCCGTTTTGTACCCAAATTATAAAAACACTAAAGTAAATACTGAATTTTTTTAATCGCCAATGGAAATATGGCATCCCATCTGTACAGTCTATGAAAGTTATTTTTAAGCAACCAAAAAACAAATATAAATTAGTAGATAATTTGCAATTTCTGGTCAGAGACGACATATAGAAGTTGACATCACGAGGATATCGAAAAAAGATGCTTAAAATACAATATTTCTATAATAAATTAAGTTTTGTAAGAAGACAACGCTGATAATTTTCACTTCCGGTACCATTGCTTCGATATGGCAATCGCGCTTTCCAAGCGGCGGCGCCAGGGATGGGCGAGCGCCCAACCTGCTAAATTGCGCAAGAATATAAATGGAAGAACTTGTATAAAAACCTGCAACTATTACCCCTAATGCACATTCTTGCTGCCCAACCTCAAAAATTTTCCGCCGGATGTCGCCCAACTGAAAGAAACCCGCTGGCGCCGTTAACTTATAAAAAGCAATTATTTTTCAAACCCCTGTGAAACACATAACTTGCGGTCACGGCAATGATAAGCAAGGCGCGGTTGCCATAGTTAAAGCAATGTTGCCGCAACTAAATGATTTCCGCGTTAACCTCGTACCCAAAGAATAAACACAACAATTGTCGGGAAGACATTCTTTTTCATAGTTTTATTTTAAATTTATTAAATCTATTTACTTGGTGTTTTGTCTTTTAAAACTATATTACATAGGCGGAGCTGTTTAAAAATTGTCAAAATAAAATATGGACTGTTCTAATAAACTCGTCTGCACGAAACTCCGCCACCCTGAAATTTTGATCAAGTTTGATATTTGATAACTTATTTATTTTTTATGCGATTTTCATGATTTTATTATCAATTTGTAGTTCCATTTATTGTGTTCTTCCTTAATTATTTTATAAAGTAACATTTTTCGATTAGGCTATATTATACAGGAGTAAATCAAACTGTTGTTTTTTGTCTTAATTTCAAACACCCTGTAGGAAAATTGAGTATATACATACTGGTTCCTGTAAGTTTTGATGCATTCTAAACATTACGTTTTTTGATTCATTCCATTATCTCATTTCTGTTGCGAGCCCCAAAATTTTAAATGAAACGTTGTTATTTTTAGAAAGTATATCTCGAGCTTTCGATTAAAAATTATCGACGTTGGCTAAGTGCGCCATTATTGTGACAGAATATTTGACAGTAACAATATTCTTACGTACTATTCACCGATGAATCCAGGGTTTGTTTAAGGTCGCTGGATGGTCGTGAGCGGGTGTACATACATAGAAATGAAAGATCAGAACGAATCTCATGTCATGACGGTTCATGATTTAGGCGGGTATTTCTTCCCGAAGCGCGCACCAATCTTGTATTTGTTGAAAGTGGAGCTCTAACCGCCTACATTTACATTAAGGAAATCCTCCAAGAAGTTGTTCCGTTGGCTCTTTTCATTGGGAATCAATTTATATGAATGCATGATAATGCTAGACCTCACGTTGCACATGTAGTTGTAGAAGTTGGACTTCGAAGATTGGAATGGCCCGCATGTAGCCCGGATCTCAACCCAATCGAACATCTTTGGGACCAACTTAAGGATACTGCTCGTCGTCATCCGGTACAACCACAAATCTTGCAAGACTTACGACTGGCGCTGATCGAAGAATATCAGGCTATCCCTCAAGAAAGCATAAAGGCCGTATTAGACTAGGCAATTTTTTCTCTTGCGCCGGCAATTATAATGGCACGTATTCATGCACAGTAAACCGTTTTCTATCAGCTGGAGCATTGTCAACGGTCAGAACAGCAGTGGGTACTGTCGAAATCCCTAAAATATCCCCAGAATTAGAGATGTGCAAACCTGTTCGTTTTGATTACCAGTTAAAGCAGCTACTGCTATTTACAAATAGGAGGTGCAAAGAGTTGCTGAATTAGCAGTCCATAAGTTTAATAAAGAATGTAAACTGCTAATTTAAGTACCAGTGGGTTTAAATGGCCATTACCTGTTCATACCTGGTTCGGCCAAATAATAAACAGTTAAAAATAACAGAATAATCCATGTCTACCCAATTGCGCCGGCAAGGGCAATTAAAATGGCGCCTGCCCTATTTCTGGTAATGAGAGACAGCTGATCGGGAACAGTGTACTGCGCATGAATCCGTGTCATTTTAATTGTCAGAAGAGTAGAATTTCTGAGTGTAGTACGGCGAACGGTGTACTGCGCCGGAATCCTTGAATTATAATTGCCATTGCTGGCGCCATAAAAATTCCCAAGTGTAATACGGCCTTAAGTAACTTCGATGCCACGAAGGCTGCAAGCTGTCATTACTGTGACAGGAGGAAATACATGAAATTAAAATTGTTTTTGTTAATTAACTTTATGATATAGCTAGTGTTTGTTTTTCTTAATAAAAATAGGCTTCAAATCGGCGTTTCATTTCAAATTTTGCACCTCGCAGCAGAAATGAGACAATGGAATGAATCAAAAAACATAATGTCTAAAATACATGAAAGATTACCAGAAACAGTATGTAAACAACATCATCCACCTCAATTTTCCTACAGAGTGTTTTGAAATTACGACAAAAAACAACAGTTTGATTTACTCCTGTATACTATAGCCTAATCGAAAAATGTTACTTTATAAAATAATTAAGGAAGAACACAATAAATTTAACTACAAATTGATAATAAAATCATGAAAATCGCATAAAAAATAAATAAGTTATAAAATATCAAACTTGACCGAAATTTCAGGGTGGCTGAATTTTGTGCCGGTGAATGTAGATTCAAGGCCGCAAAAAATGGAAATATTTTTTTCCTAAATGAAATCCACTGAATTGTAGGGAAAATATACCATTCGAAATGAACAAATTGGTTTTATCTTTATTTCCGCTACAAGACTGTGGTAAAATCTTCCTAAAAACAATTCCTTCTCGTAAAATATCAGAACTACAAACGTATATTTAAATTTTTAATTCACTAATTTTTTTTATTATATACCGCTATTAATTTCAATCGCTGTGTTTTTTCTATTATTTTAGCACAGACACTTACATACATTTTTAATAATTATTTAACATATCTATTCGAGTTTTGGCAGTAAAACGTGAAATAATAAAATAATGAAATGCATGAAGGATATTTTATATTATATGCACAAAATGCCTTATTATTAAATTAGATGTTAACTTTTAATAATAAATTAGATAAAATGGCCGACCAGTATGTGTGTGTACATATATTCAAATGTGTGTAGGTACTACCTTTTGCATTAAAGTGCACTCCCGCCATCTAGTGGGATACCACTCAAACACAAAAGAAAATATACTCCAAAAGTGACTACCTACATTATGATATCAGGAAGAAGCAAATTGTATTATTTATTATAGCGAATAAATAATGTTATAAGGGGGGACGTAATATAATAGTACATTCAACAACATAGTTTGCACAGAAAGAATTACTTTAAATGCTTTTGTTATGTGTCATTGTAATTTTTTTAGCTGTATTGATTCTTTAAAATATTTTTAATATTATACCCGTATAAAAATTATTTCTAGATTGATTTAAGCAATGAGGAAATAGTGTTCATTTCAACTTAAAAATCGGCGCCTGTTTATTGTGTACTTTTAAGAGGAATTACAACAGTTCATATACAGGGTGTTCCTTAATGACGTGCTAATATTTCAGGGTGTGATTCCTTACGTCATTTTAAAAAGAAAAGTTCATACGAACATATGTCCCCAACGGCTTAAATTTTTTGCTACAGGGTGTTGAATTTTTTTTTTTAAATGGTTATTTTTTAATATCTCCGAAAGTACTTTAGATATTATTTTCAATTTTGGTATGTGTTAATAGGATATAGAACCACAAATTTTAGTTGGAAAAGTTATTCAATTGTTCCACCAGTGGCGTCCCTGCAGACATGTCCTCTGATATTTTTTACAAAAAAGATGGTACGCCACTGATATTTTTCCATGTGGATATATTTCTGATTAGCCTGGTCAATTCTACATGAAAACGGTCTCTTGAGTTTTTCTCGTCAGACGCACCGTTCTTGATTAAAACCACTAAATTCACATTGAAACTCATTATTATTAACATTGATAAAATAATTAATGATAAATTTTGTTTTATAAAAATTGTCGGAGGGGGCAATTCGATGCGAAGACAGGCGGAAGCATGCCTTTTACGTGAAGGTGAAGGCCATTTCCAAAAATTTTTATGGAACTAAAGTTATCATTAATTATTTTATCAATGTTAATAATAATGAGTTTCAATAGGAATTTAGTGGTTTTAATCAAGAACGGTGCGTCTGGCGAGAAAACGCAAGAGACCGTTTTCATGTAGAATTGACCAGGCTAATCATAAAAAATACCGCATGGAAAAATGTCAGTGGCGTACCATCTATTTTGTAAAAAATATCAGAGGACATGTTTGCAGGGACGCCACTGGTGGAACAATTGAATAACTTTTCTAACCAAAATTTGTGGTTCTATATCCTATTAACACATACCAAAATTGAAAATAAGATCTAAAGTACTTTCGGAGATATTAAAAAATAACCATTTAAAAAATAAAAATTCAACACCCTGTATCAGAACTTAAGCCATTGCTGACATATGTACATGAACTTTTCTTTATAAAATGACCTAGTATAGTACTATACTCTGTATACTTAGTGCAGTAGGCTGGGATTGAATGAACTATCACTGTTAATTTTCTGCATGAAATTTATTTTTTTGTCACAACAAGAGATGTAACTCCAAAAAATTGGAGAAAAGCCGTTTTTTTTTTACGACAATCAATTTTTCCGGAAATTTTAAATCTCTAGTCCCAATCAAAGAAAATTCGTATAAACCCCAGCCTTAACGCCAAATATCTTTACAGTGATCTAACGAATACGTGACAAAGTAAAAATAACTTATATCGAAAAATTCAAAATTCGAAAATTTTTGAAAATATTCACAAACTAAAAAAATTCTATTTAATCCGTATATGCGTTACGTTTAGTTTCTAAAATATTTTTAAAACGTCACCGATCCTAACTTCTCGGGTTAGGTAAAATGCTTATTAAAAAATATTCTAAGCTATTTAGCTTTACCTAATCGATTAGATCCATTATTAAGGCTATAATATCGTTGGTGTCATAGCGCCTTCACGTAAGAACAAAAAAAAAATTTTAACATTAGCGGATGATAAGTAGACGAAAGTATTAATATTAATATACTGCAAGTGTGGATTTATTTAATGTGCGGAAGGGACAGGGGGCTATTCACAGTCTGAACTACAGTGTCATTATAAACAATTCAACTAAATGTGTTCAGACAGTGAACTGCAGTGGTACTTAAAATTACCTTCATGCTTTTTATAGAAATGAATTTATCCAAGTAAAACTGGTGAAATTATATGATTACTTTAAAACTACGTTATTATCTACAGACAAAACACATAGCTAATAGTAACAGTAAAATTTGGGGTTGGACGATTATAGAAACATAAAAAATATCTAAGAAGTAATTATTATAAACTACACCAACAGTAGCAATAAATTTTAATTCAAATGTTGCTATTTAAATTCAAGACAATGTACTTTTTGATATGATGATATGAAATAGATCATTCTGACATACGATTTGTAGTCGGGAAAGCATTTTAGTTCTCAAAATAAAGACGCAAGGAATTTTTCCAATTTTATTCAATAAGTATACAGGGCAGTGGCGTATAGGGGGGAGGGGCCGGGCCCCTCCCGAAATGTAATGTTTTAATCAATTTAAAAGAAAATGCGAGAGCGCCACTATATTTTTTTATGTTGGCATTATAGTTAGAGGGACGGTGACAATAGGGGTTCCGCGAAGTGGAATATCAGTAATTTGGTTTTTCGTGGAGTGGTCCCCCTCTACAACTTTTATATTTGATGGAATAATGCCGTAGAGCGTTGCTGAGAGACGCTGTACCGCTTCAGATAGGAACTTCTAAATAAATTCAAAATTATATCCAGCCATGTCTGAAAATGAATTTACACCATCTGCGTGACCACAAAGTCACGGGAAACACATTTTCTGACAAGTCAAGCCTTGCATATACTTTTCCGAGCGTGTCAAAAAGAATTTAAAAATAAAAACGAATTTGAAGTTGAAACTTTCTAGAATGAAACATTATATGTTAAAGGTTATGTGGAAAAAATTTTGTCGTTCCAGGTCTCGCCATTTCATTATTGGAATTTTTTTTAAATCTCCTCGGTTGAAATTGGGAAAACGATCGTGACATGTCAGAAAATTGTCACACTACATTCCTTGACACCCAAATATTGTGGAAAAACAATTTCAGAAGAATCGCACCTAGCTAGGCGGAATTCTGACAATATTACGCAGAGATACCGGAAGGCAGGTATCGTTCAGTTGTATAGATTCAATATTCAATCGCAATATTCTCGGAAAAGTATATGCAAGGGTTGACTTGTCAGAAAATGTGTTTCCCGCGACTTTGGGGTCACGCATATGCTGTAAATTCAGTTTCAGACATGGCTCGATATAATTTTGAATTTATTGAGAATTTCCTATGTAAAGCGGTACAGCGCCTCTTCTCAGCAACGCTCTACGGCATTTCATCAGATCTAAAAGTTATAGAGGGGGACCTAAACTCCACGAGAAACCAAATTACTGATATTCCACTTCAGGGACCCCATATTCTGCCGTGCAATACAAGAACCTAGTAAGTCGACTTACTATAAAATAGAGTAGTAAGTTTTTAATATTTAATTAACTGTTTATTTGTTAATAAAAATCAATGATTTTTTTGGAAAAGGAAACTATGTAACAAGAGCTTACTGTGTATAAAATTGTAGAACCATAAATTAAATATTAAAGAAGTTGTGCAATTTTTAAACGGATTGTCTTAAAATTTACTTTTACGACTTACTAGGTTCTTGTATTGCACGGCAGTATTGTCACCGTCACTCTTACTATTAATATCAACTAAATTATTTAAATATTTCCATAGATTCTTTTTATGCTCATAGTCGACCACACCCATCGTTAGTACCTAAAATGTAAATAACAAATTTAATACAGAAACGATCGGTTACTATAACGAAAAGAGATTTAGTTTCAGTCCTTTTTGTAATAATTTTATTAATATTAGTATAAATAACAACAGGTCGCATCGCGAAGACAGTTTCCGTTTTTTATTACACGAATCACTAATTTAAGCATTGTTTTTACCACGGCAGTAGATTTTTCTGTATATTTAAAGTCTCTTTAACTACGCGCACTTTTACGGAAGATTTATTCGTTCGTTGTCGAAATGAAATGCTAAACAGGATGCCCTGCGCTATTTTAAAGTTATCCTTAAGGCCGTATTACAGTCGGGGATTTTTATGGCGCCAGCAATGGCAATTATAATTCAAGGATTCAGGCGCAGTACACCGTTCTCCGTACTACAGTCATAAATTCTACTCTTCTGACAATTAAAATGACACGGATTCATGCGCAGTACACTGTTCCCGATCAGCTGTCTCTCATTGCCAGAAATGGGGCAGGCGCCATTTTAATTGCCCTTGCCGGCGCAATTGGGTAGACATGGATTATTCTGTTATTTTTAACTGTTTATTATTTGGCCGAACCAGGTATGAACAGGTAATGGCCATTTAAACCCACTGGTACTTAAATTAGCAGTTTACATTCTTTATTAAACTTATGGACTGCTAATTCAGCAACTTTTTGCACCTCCTATTTGTAAATAGCAGTAGCTGCTTTAACTGATAATCAAAACGAACAGGTTTGCACATCTCTAATTCTGGGGATATTTTAGGAATTTCGACAGTACCCACTGCTGTTCTGACCGTTGACAATGCTCCAGCTGATCGAAAACGGTTTACTGCGTATGAATACGTGCCATTATAATTGCCGGCACAAGAGAAAAAATTGCCGAGTCTAATACGGCCTTAAAGGCCGTATTAGAGTCGGCAATTATAATTGCACGAATTCATGCGCAGTAAACCGTTCTCGATCAGCTGGCGCATTGCCAACAGCCAGAACAGCAGTGGGTAGTGTCGAAATCCCTAAAATACCCCCAGAATTAGAGATGGGCAAACCTGTTCGTTTTAATTAGCAGTTAAAGCAGCTACTGCTACTTACAAATGGCAGTTCAAAAAAGTTGCTACGAATTAGCAGTACATATGCTTAATAAAGAATGTGAACTGTTAATTTAAGTACCAGTTAGTTTAAATAGCCATTAGCTGTTCATAGGTGCTTCGACCAACTATTAAACATTTAAAAATAACAGAATAATCCATCTCTACCCAGACTTGCACCGGCAATGACAATGAAAATGGCGCGTGTCCCATTTCTGGCAATGCGAGACAGCTGATCGAGGACGGTGTACTGCGCATGATTCCTTGCAATTATAATTGCCATTGCTGGTGCAAGAGAGAAAGATTTCCGACTCTAATACGGCTCTTACACCTATATATTCGAGTTTGTAATCACCGAAGATTCCAAACTGTATAAAAATAAAATATAATAAGATATGGCAAAATCGGTGTATGGAAAGTAACTTCTTTTGATTGTAACCTCTCGGACAAACAACTCTTAAAGCTGCCTCCTCATAATTCCTAAATGCTTGACAAAAAAATGTATACAAAGAACACAAGGACATCCTTTATTTCAAAGCACCCGTTTTAAAAATTATTTGTTGTATAGCGATTTTAATTCTAATGCAGTACGATTTGAGTTTGTTAATCAATAAGAATATAGTTTCGTAAAACACCATCCAAGCTGGATTTAGGATGCCAAATTTCATGTCGCTAGCCATTATAGTTTAATAAGTCGACTAAGCTTGAGCAAACGATACAGTAATACCTTTTTTTTGGAGCAAATGGTCAAATGAAAGTTACGACTTTTCAATATGTTTTAAGATACTATAAGAACTTTGCTTCTCTTTATTTAATGTATACCTGATATACAACGTGTCCAAAATAAGGAGGGCCACTACAGGGATCGCGGACACCGTAAGAGATACGAAGTCGGTTAAATGAAGGTAAAGTTGCGCATTTACGTGCCTAATAATATGCCGTTTAGAAAGTTTAAAAATTCCGAGTAGTTCCGGAGATACCGGAAAAGAACGAAATTCTGAAAAATCGTTTTATTGTTTTCCTGGGTTTTTTCAGATCGAATTCTAAAGTAAATTGCACTTTGCATTGCCACTTTTCCGCTCTATCTAACAGCGTTAATTGTTTTGTAATCCGACGAGTCGTCTTCGAAGGGCAATTATCGTCTTTCTTTTTTTAAATACGGCCCTGTTTTCCTGATATTGGAATATGAGAGCTATTTTCTCCCGAATGCAACGATGTACGACACATTGTGATTTAAAGACGTTTCGAGGGTTTTTGAACAACATCAGGAAATTTTGGGATACGGTCCTGTATTTCTCCTAATTTTATAAATAATATCTCATAAGTAAGCTCTAAATTTTTTACTTATGTTGGACTAGTTCAATAAATAACAAATAATTTAATAATAAACCACAAATAAGTGAACAAAAATCATTCCAAAACAGTAATAAAACAAAGAACGAAAAAAGTAAGGAACTACATAATCAGGTGTTCAAAATGATTTCCGTTATTCTCTAAGCACAAATAACATCTTCTAACTGCCACATAACAGTATTTTTGAGATAAAATAAAAGGTGCGATAGAATATCAAACTTTTCAGCATTTGTAAAATTATGTTTCTGGAAAATAGAAAACCTCTTAAAACGCTTTCAAACGATCACAATGGGAATGTCAATTGAAACAAATCACGCGTCACCATATTAATTTTTTTGTTTCAACCGCCTACTTTTCTTTTAAATCCCGAATCAACAGAAGTTTGAAATAATGTTTCTGTATTTTGTTCACTTATCTGTGGTTTATTATTAAATTATTTGTTATTTATTGAACTAGTCCAACATAAGTAAAAATTTAGAGCTTACTTATGAGATATTATTTATAAAATTAGAAGAAATATAGGACCGTATCCCAAAATTTCCTGATGTTGTTCAAAAAACTCTCGAAACGTCATTAAACCACAATGTGTCATACATCATTGCATTCTTAAATTCCAATATCCGGAAAACAGGACCGTATTTAAAAAAAGAAAGTTGATAATGGCCCTTCGAAGACGACTCGTCGGATTACAAAACAATTAACGGTGTTAGATAGAGCGGAAAAAGTGGCAATACAGAAAAGTGCAATTTACTTTAGAATTCGATCTCAAAAAAACCCAGTTTGCAACAATAAAACGATTTTTCAGAATTTCGTTTTTTCCGGATATCTCCGGAACTACTCGGAATTTAAAAACTTTCTAAACGGCATATTATTAGGCACGTAAATGCGCAACTTTACCTCCATTTAACCGACTTCGTATCTCTTACGGTTTCCGAGATCCCTGTGCTGGCCCTCCTTATCTTGGACACGTTGTATTACGTTTTCCTTTCTGGCCGTTAGGCGTCTGATTCTGATAGTTGTATGCCAAACCTGTATAAACAGAATCGTAAAAAAAGGTAACTGTCATAAAATTACAATCTATATCCCACCAAATAATTTTTTTATCGTTCGATAGGCTTATATAGTGCGAATAAGTGCAGTGTTGCCTATTATTGCATTTTTTCGAATGATTAAAACGTAAAAAAATGATATTTATTATTTCGAATAAAAAACGTTCGTAATATAATCGTCACCTTAACAATATAGTCACTTTTCAAGTCATATAGCACTTTGGTTTATTTTCAGGCTCCCTTACAAAATTGCTAGTTAGTAAATAACGCTGTTTCAAGCCGAGCTATTTTATTAACTGCGCTGTTTCAACATTTCATCGCGCTTCAGTATGGAATATGCGTCATTTTGTGGATGGCCTTATTTTTTAATGTCTTTGAGATACTTCAAGGTGTATACCGACATTCGCTAGGTAACATACAGAGTCTTAAGTAATGGGATTTTAAATCTAGTGTAAAAGTAACTTTTAATGCGTATAAATGGTTTATTTTATGATTTCAGTATAAATCATACATTGTAATTTTTTCTCCGCCAACAACCGACGAGCAGTCCAAGGGTATTTTTGATTGTCCTAACTTGAAGTGATGTGACACGAGACACATATAGTACGGTCTGAATTTGACAGGAGCCATTTGACAGTCGTCACATACTCTGTGATTGGGAATTTATATCCCCAAAATTACACTATTGTGAATCGAGTGTAAAATTATACAGGGTGGATCTGTATTGTAATGAAATTCACATGAAATTTTTAAAAATTAAACTAAATTGTTGTACCCTGCACGTTTTGAGATTCTGCTGTCGATTGTTTTTCCTGTTGATAGATACTGCGTGTGCTCTTATCATTATTACTACATACTTATTATACAGGGTGTTACAAATACGGCCTCCACCATTGGGATTCCGGAAACGGTAAGAGATACGAAGGCGCCAAAGTTGTGTAATTATGGGCCCAATAATATGCCGCTAAGAAATCAAAAGTAAATACAGGGGTTTTCAAAATATGGTCAATTTAAGGAAAAACGTCGCAAATCCAGTATTGTCTACCACTGACCGTGAAAAAATTAAGTTGATGATGGTGACCTAAAGACGAAACGTCGCATCAAAGATTTGATGATGCCATCTGGTGGAGAATAAAAAGTAGCAGTGAGAAAGTGAAATTTAATTTTTTACATCTCTTCGAACAAAGTCAGGAAAAAATAACAACCGAAACGCAAAATTTTAGATTTTTCCAAATCTTTTGAAAGCCCTTGTATTTATTTTAGATTTTTTTGCGGCATATTATTGGGCCCATAATTACGCAACTTTGCCGACTTCGTATCTCTTACCGTTTCCGAAATCCCAATCGTGAAGGCCAAATTTGTAACATCCTGTATACAACGTGTCCAAGATAAGGAGGGCCAGTACAGAGATCTCGGAAACCGTAAGAGATACGAAGTCGGTTAAATGGAGGTAAAGTTGCGCATTTGCGTGCCTAATAATATGCCGTTTAGAAAATTTTAAAATTCCGAGTAGTTTTGGAGATATCGGGAAAAAAACGAAATTTTGAAAAATCGTTATCAACTTAGTTTTTTTAAATACGGTCCTGTTTTTCTGATATTGGAATTTGAGAGCTTTTTCTTCCGAATACAACGATATATGACACATTGTGGTTTAATGACGTTTCGAGGGTTTTTTTTAACAACATCAGGAAATTTTGGGATACGGTCCTGTATGTCTCCTAATTTTATAAATACATCATAAGTAAGCTGTAAATTTTTACTTAAGTTGGATAAGTTGAATAAATAACAAATAATTTAATAATAAACCACAAATAAGTGAACAAAATACAGAAACATTATTTCAAACTTCTGTTGATTCGGGATTTAAAAGAAAAGTAGGCGTTTGAAATAAAAAAATTAAGATGGTGACGAGTGATTTGTTCACTCGACATTCCCATTGTGATCGTTTGAAAGCGTTTTAAGAGGTTTTCTATTTTCCAGAAAATATGGAACATAATTTTACAAATCCTGAAAAGTTTTATTTTATCTCAAAAAAACTGTTATGTGGCAGTTAGAAGATGTTATTTGTGCTTAGAGAATAACGGAAATCATTTTGAACACCTGATTATGTAGTTCCTTACTTTTTTCGTTGTTCGTTTTATTACTGTTTTGGAATGATTTTTGTTCGCTTATTTGTGGTTTATTATTAAATTATTTGTTATTTATTGAACTAGTCCAACATAAGTAAAAAATGTTGAGCTTACTTATGAGATAGTATTTATAAAATTAGGAGAAATACAGGACCGTATCCCAAAATTTCCTGATGTTGTTCAAAAAACCCTCGAAGCGTCATTAAACCACAATGTGTCATACATCGTTGCATTCGAAAGAAAAAAGCTCTCAATAATATCAGAAAAACAGGACCGTATTTAAAAAAAGAAAGTTGATAATGGGCCTTCGAAGACGACTCGTCGGATTACAAAACAATTAACGCTGTTAGATAGAGCGGAAAAAGTGGCAATGTAAACGTGCAATTTACTTTAGAATTCGATTTTTAAAAAAAACCCAGGAAAACAATAAAACGATTTTTCAGAATTTCGGTTTTTTCCGGATATCTCCGGAACTACTCGGAATTTTAAAACTTTCTAAACGGCATATTATTAGGCACGTAAATGCGCAACTTTACCTCCATTTAACCCACTTCTTATCTCTTACGGTTTCCGAGATCCCTGTACTGGCCCTCCTTACCTTGGACACGTTGTATAAATCATGGGGATTATTAATTATTTTTTGTTAGTTGCATATGATGTTTATTTATTTCGATGGTTCAAAACTATGTTGCCCCTGTTTAAATGAATTTTAAAACCTCTTTAATAGATAGAAGTAGTTAATATGGAGATCATTGTCTTTAATGTCGTATGCAATAATAATAAAGGAACCCTACCCTCGTCCTTCTATCCGATGACATACCGCTTACTCACAAACGTTACAAGTTACATAACCCTCATTAACCGTCGTTGTGTAATTTCACTCACACCCGCGCGCGCTCCACCAACCATTCGGCTGTGTTCGGCAAGTGAAAATAAGGTCTGGTGGCCTCGAGTAGGCAGTTGAAAACCCAACGTTTCGCCGTCGACGGCAACAGCCGTCATCAGACACTGTCGACGGAAGCGAAACGTTCGCCGAGTTCGTCGCAGAAATGGGGCACCTGTTGTCTGGAAGTTCCTGGAATGGCTACCTGAAAAGTTAATGACAACTTTAAGTTATATTTGTATAGGACTGGTTTGGTGAGGTGATCGAATGAGTTTCAGGTGGGAGAAAAAGTAAAGTTAATAAATTAAAAGAAGTATATACACCCTGTATATTCGAATGGGATTTGTGTAAATGAGTATGAGGTAAGTGTAAGACCTTACCGGTATGTGGATGCTGCGACGCATCGCCCGCTCTCGCTCTCTGCGTCGTCTTCTTTTTCTATGACATATGACGCAGAAAGAAATTAGGGCTAACAAAATGGCGCCCATAATAGCCACCCAGGACAATCGAAAGGGAGTTTGGGGTTCCGCGACCGGCGTACCTGGAATAAATAAAACTATATTGAACAAAGATTTTGGAGAATTAACATCTTCGGTACGTATACAGGGTGTTATGGAAATGACGTATTATATTTAAACCGGCAATTCCTGAGAAGATAACAAATTGAAGAAAAATATCCAAAAATGGTGCTGTAATTTAATATGCCCTGTACATGACCTTATGTCAAATGTCAAACCGAAAATTACCACGTGGTGCCCCTGTTCGGAAAGTAAACACAGCAACATATGGCAGTGAATCTTGAACAGTGTTGTCATATCTTCAGGGTAAACTCTTTAGAAAGTCAATAACCGTTTGACAGATTGCAAGTTGTTTATTTTTCAGGGTGCATTATTATAAACTTTTACGTTCAGTTCAGTTCGCTGGGAAACAATCTCTGATTTATAAACTTGAACTGACTCGAACGAACCGCCGCGGAATTTATAAATGGTCAGGTATGTTCTCATTTGTTCAATTCGAACGACACCCGTCAGATCTGGACAACTTAAAAGTTTATAAATGCCACTTACCCTTTAGAAAAAAAAACATGCAATTTTTATTTAGCTTTTCGGACTTATTTACGTTTTTATTATAGTTTTGAGGGGGCCCAAATTTCAAACCCTCTGGGATAATGTCAGAAATGTGCACTATTTTATTATTTCATTATACGTTTTTGAGAAAAATGAATATTTGGGTTTATTTACTAGGTTTTTACAACGTACATAAACCTTTTAACTTATCATCAGAAGGAAAAAATAAAAAAATAATTTCAAAAAAATAAAATGGGGGCCCATATTAGGACCAGTTCCTCTACAGTTTCGCCGTCATTTCAAATTGTGGAAAGAATTATTCAAAAAGATACGATAGAATGAAAAATATTTAAAATTATAGTATATTTTTCTGAAGTATTCGACGTGTAAATATGACGACACTGGCTGATTCGTTTGAGACTTGACCTACGACAATTATTGACTGTGTACGTTTCTCACCAGTGCCTAATACTTGGGTTTTTGGATTTGACACAAGGTGGCTTATCTCGTTATTAATTCAAACCGCCATTTATTGTTATTATTATTTGGGGATTTGCGGGTTCAGATATAATAAGTCACGTACAATATGCCATGGTTAAAAGTGAAATTCCTACGAATGGCATGCGAATATTAAGTTAAACTAGATAAATATTTATTAACTGCTTAAATATCTATTGTAGGCCCTACCTTAAGTTCTTTGCCATGTAATACTGGCATATTCTGAAGAATTTGTGACTTGCATGCATAACAAATAAGAAGCAGTTATGAGCAGCCCTCTAGCATTAAAATAGAGGTGTTTTTTCGAATGTTCGCTTAAAGAAAGGAAAGAGGACAGACATATCGTTAAAGAACAGAACGAAACTGTAACTCTAGCATATATAATTTAAAGCATACATATACGTCCATGTCTTCGGAATGCTTTATTTGTCTATTGTCTAATAAATTGTCTATACCGGGTCCTGCATTAGTGCATCTGGCATCCATAGCGTCCTTATTTACAACAGTAGAAAAAAAAGTTTAATACAAAAGTTGTAGGATGTGGGTTGATGCATATTTTAAAAATATTTGTAAATATACAGGGTGGTCCAAAAAAGTGTGACGTCATAAAATATATTTTTTTAAATGACCCACCCTGTATTTTTTAGCAAATTTAGGTTTCTTTTGGTGTTTTCTATTATGTGCAATGTATTATTTTTTTAGTTGCTTCGATATTTTAGGAGCAATAAATAAAAAAAGATAAAAATGTAGGATTTTGACATTTGTAGTTCCTTGTAATAATTTTGTATCTCATTTAGTTCTTTTCTGGAGTATTAGTTTTTTAAAAATGAAGTTTTCAAGGGAAGAGTTAATTGATATGGTTTTTGTGTTGGGGAATTGTGACAGAAATTGTTTACTGGCCAGTAGAGTTTACGCGACTAAGTTTCCGGAAAGGCGTCATCCAGATCCCCTAAGCTTTACTAGATTGCTCGAGCGTTTTATCGAGACAGGGAGTGTGGACTATAAAAAGGAAGAAAGAACAAAACCGGCTACAAATGAAGAAAAGCAACTAGCAGTTTTGTTAAGAGTTAGGTTGATATTAGTGGAAGGTCGGTTAAGCGAATTTTAAAAATGCATCGTTATCATGCATATCATATTCAGCTACACCAGGCTATGAGTGAAAATGACTTTCAGTGCAGGGTACAATTTTGCGAGTGGGCTCGAACACGTCTTCAGGAAAATCCACGTTTTTTTATTTTGTCATCATCATCATTGGATCACTACCTTAAAAGAATTTGATCAAAACTAAATAAACTCCTTTTCCATATTTTTGTTGCTATTTTTTTTCTGAATTTATGATCCGATTTGAATGATTTTTTTTTGCATTGTAGGTTGGTTCCTTGACAATGTCACATTTTCGCTGTTTATGATAAAAATTTAATTTTCGATTTATACTGGGTTTACTAAAAATGCTATGTTTTTTTCCGAAAATTCGTATCACCCTGTGCAACCGAAGCATATTGCAGTTGACATTAAACGGTAGGTCCATCTTTCCCCAACTGGATTACTTCATTATCTCTGTTATTAAAGGAGATACACCGTTTTATAGCGTAACATGTTGTAACTTTAACATTCAACACATTCATTGTTAAATGTTTTCTAGTAGGTTTCAAGATTAAAATAGTCGTCGGGCAACTGGGCATACGAAACGAACGTTTAATAAGCAGTTTCCGAACAGTTTTTATCAGTATGGCGAATTTTATTTGACCTTTGTAACTTTAAAACACAACATCTGCCGACACATCGTTTGCAATGTCCGAAAAAGTCCATAGTCTACATGAAAACATTTAGCAATGAATGTGTTGAATACTAAAGTCTATAAAAACATGTTACGCTATAAAACGGTGTAGCTCCTTTAATAACAGAGATAATGAAGTAAACCAAAAAAGAAAATGTTGGGGAAAGATGGACCTACCGTTTAATGTCAACTGCAATATGTTCCGGTTGCCAATATACTCCACAGGGTGATGCGAATTTTCGGAAAAAACATTTTTAGTACACCCAGTATAAATCGTCGGTGTTATTTACTGATGAGGCGACATTTCACAACAACGGATGCGTAAACAAACACAATTTTCATTATTATGCCGCCGAAAATCCACGCATCTTTCGTGAAATGGACTACCAACATCATTGTGCCAAAAAAATACAGGGTGTGTCAATTAAAAAAAATATATTTTATGACGTCACACTTTTTTTTGACCACCCTGTATATTTACAAATATGCATCAACCCACATCCTACAACTTTTGTATTAAACTTTTTTTCTACTGTTGTAAATAAGGAGGCTATGGGATGCCCGACGCACTAATGCAGGACCCTGTATGAGCGAAAAAACACCCCTCTAACGAGCAAACTAAATGAAAAAAAAAAGAAGATAGAGTGACTCACGTCGAGAGCGGGAAAGGCGAGCGGCTACGGGAATAGCAGGAGCGGCAACAGTGCGGCCAGTGGGGCGACGCCCGGCCAGGTGGGGCGCCGCCCGTGGGACGCCGCCGCCGTGGCCGCGTTCCCTCGCGACGTCGCGCCACCTGCACACACAGATAGACGCGCGGACTAAATAACGATTGTAGAAGTTGGCGCAAGTAAAAATCGAAGATCAATTTCTCCTCTTTACCCCCGCCAACTTCTTTGCTAAAGATATTTCTGTCAAAAGATGGCAATAGTGAAAAGAAATGATGTATTTCATAGGGCTCTGGCTTATTAATTAATTGTGTGTGTGTGTGAATCTTTTGACGTAAATATCCTCAGTAGTTATTGGGCTAAACCTAAATAAGTAAGTTATGAATTATGTGTCATTATCAATACCTTAAAAATGTTCGATCAAAACTAAATATTTTTTGGCCCAATTTATTTCCTTAACTGCCACCACTGACACAGCCGCCGCGCTTAGAAAGACGACATAGAAATACATTCAATATACAGCGTGTCCTCTATAAAATTAAAGAAGAATACATATATTTGCGGATCTTTTTATGAATCTCTATACAGAGTGATTCACGGCGCGCTTGCATTAGACCTTTATGGAGAACTACTGAATATATGTTTCTGAAACTTTGGGGATTTAGGTTTATCGATATGCTCTCTTTAACTAAAATATTCACATGTTCCTGCCATTTCCGGTTAGACCGGAAGTGGCTGCCAACTTTCGTTTTTTAAATACAACATGGTAATTTTTATTATATTTTTCGATTAAGCGTTAAATACTGAGCGCATTTTATAGAACATGTTTTTGTCAGACTCTGTTAGTTTTCGAGATATCTGGACTTTTTGTAACTATTTGGCAAATGCATGACGATGAAATAATCCATATAATTTGTTTTACCTTAGCTCTTGGACTAAAAAATTTTCTCACCGAATAGCTGGAAGATCATCAAGTCTCAAAAATATTTCAAATTCGGCAGAAAATGTTCAGGTTTGTCGGGTTTGTTGTGAAAGAATTCAACCATTAAAAACTTTCTTATTTTAAATGGAACACCCTGTATATTGTTGTTTAATTTGATGGCAAATTAGTTGTTCTTTATAAATAGTATTTACTGTCCTATACCTATATCATAGCGTTTTCTCAAAAATTCCAATTTTATTCCGAAAATACTATTTGTTCAAGTGTGCTATGAAAATTGTACTTAGGGGCTTTATACTGATATCTATACGGAGGAAAAGTGATTGATTGCTTGAAAATACAACGTTCTAAAGCATTTCTTAATTGAATTTATAAATAAAATGCAGTTGATTGTTTTAAATTTAATGGTTTAAATATTTATTTATTTTAAAATAGCAAGGAAACCAGTTTATAAACTTCCCGATATATTCGACATTCTCTTAACTTAATTTTGTCACATTCAATGTAAACCGTAAATAAATTTAAAATATCTTCACTTGAAAGTCCGGAGCGTTACATTTTTTAGTAACAATAATTGAAAGTTTGAAAATGCGCCAGGTATATAAGTACAATTGTTTTTCTTGTCAAAGCCCCTAAGTACAATTGTTTTCATAGCACACTTGAAGAACAAATAGTATTTTTGGAATAAAATTGGATTTTTTGAGAAAACGCTATGATATAGGTATAGAACAGTAAATACTATTTATAAAGAACAACTAATTTGCCATCAAATTAAACAAAAATATACAGGGTGTTCCATTTAAAATAAGAAAGTTTTTAATGGTTGAATTCTTTCACAATGAACCTTGAATTGTGACCACCCTGTACATTTTCTGGCATATTTGAAATATTTTTGAGACTGATGATCTTCTAGCTATTCGGTGAGAAAAAAATTTTAGTCCAAGAGCTAAGGTAAAAAAATTATATGGATTATTTCATCGTCATGCATTTGCCAAATAGTTACAAAAAGTCCAGATATCTCAAAAACTAATAGAGTCTGACAAAAACATGTTCTATAAAATGTGCTTAGTATTTAACGCTTAATCGAAAAATATAATAAAAATTACCATGTTGTATTTAAAAAACGAAAGTTAGCAGATACTTCCGGTATAACCGGAAATGACAGAAACACGTGAATATTTTAGTTAAAGAGAGCATATCGATAAACCTAAATCCCCAAAGTTTCAGAACCATATATTCAGTAGTTCTCCATAAAGTTCTAATGCAAGCTCGTCGTGAATCACCCTGTATGAACGCTGTCCATGAACTCTAAAGGAAAATTCTATATCATCTTTCCTAAATTAAAGTGCGTGCAATGCAACAGAAGGAGTACGAGTATACGGTACACAATTAATACAACATAGGATAGTGAGTAAGAGTAAAAAAGTACTTGAAAATTCCAACAATTTGCGTGTCTACTCTACATAACCAAGCACGATAATTTTTTGGATTTAAGTAGTACGTGCGTAACCTTATAGACATCTGAGTAACAATCAGTGACTTAAATGCCATTAAGTCCACTTCAAACAAAAAACATCTACGTTCCTTGTTTAATTTTTTTCCTACGACCACGGACGAAATTAAGAAAGAAGCATGGCGTATATAGGAACTCTGTTATTATTACCTGCATGTGGAAAACAATTTTCAACATCAGTGTTGAAAAATTCTTTTTTCTATTTTGATTTCATATGAAAGCTTTTTCGATACCGTTTTCAGTATCGTAATAAGCTTGTTTCGATACCGGTTTTTTTTTTCATTTTAAACGGTTGGTGGTACTGCTGTGTATGTTTGGTTGCATAATAAACAATTCCTAAACTAACCTCACAATCACAAGTTTAGATGAATACGTATTATATTTTCTTACAAAGATATCAATTTAAAGCTAACAAATATACTGTACACTAATAATACTTATTTATTATTAAAAGTGCAGTTGTTATAAACATTTATTGTGACCGTACTTGTGTCTGCAGCGTTAATTTTAAAATCGGGCATAGTTTGTGTGTTTGAAACGTTTTGTTCATGATTAATCCTTATTTGGGGATCCAATAATCCACTTTTATTAAGAACTGGTTGTAAAATAGTGTTTTCGTTTGTTGATGTTCCAGCAGAAAATGTAGCACTTTCATTATTTTGCATTGTCGATGTGAAGCCAGAAGATAGTAGTTGTGCTGCATCTTTTTTTGTCTTAAGTGAACTCTCAATGAACCCTTCGGCAATGGCTGAAGACTTCCATCCCCCATGTTTTTTTATTGTGACTAAATCGCTTCCTTTGTTAGCAAGCTCGGTCACACTGGAACGTCTAAAACAGTGTTCACTAAAACATTCTGAACTTTGCTTATGAAGATACTTTGCGATAAGGCTTGGAATTTTCCCCATCTTCCATTTCTTATATATGTGTTTTCATAAATGTTAATGCAAGCGCTTAATTTTGAGTATATCGACCACAGAGTCGACGACTTCTTAGTTTTACTTTCCTTGTCAAAATAAGCGATTAGAACATTTTCACTACTTCTAGAAATACCCTTCGCGGTACACCAGGTTGTGAAGGTCTTGTAGTCTTCTTCGTATACTTTCTTGGACTTTTTTGGTAAAAGTTGATCCAATGTATTATTTGCAATTTCCCTTAACTCAGGAGTAGTTAAATTAATAATATCGTCTTGATCCATTATTGATTAATTTTAAGAAAGCTTTCAGTATTCGCGACAAAATGGCGGACACGTATAATTTATCAAAGTTCACTTGATAAATAATTTGACTATTGCCAACATAAAATTTAAACATACAAATATACAAAATTTTTATGGCATTTATTAGTTTTAATTATGTGTTTTTTTTATTAAAAAATACACAAAATAGAAAAAGTAGTATAAAGTACATGTTTTATAAAGCTATTATAGCATTTGTCCCCTTAGAAAACTCGCCGCAAGCGGCTCGTTTCCTAACATGGACGCGTGCTAAAATATCATGCTTTATAAAACTTGTACTTTAATATACTAATTTCAAACAACTGTATTTGAACAGATTTCAAATGAAGCCAATTTGACAGTATAACGGTTTATTTAAATAATAAGAAACCCGTGGGTGTATTTATTTAAAGTTAAGATTAGTTTAAAATTGGGTATTGTATTTGTGGTCGTAGGAAAAATTGTGTAGTGGTTTAAAATTAATCGATTCTAGCATATCCGATATATTTCGATACAATGAAGTACAAAGGTCGATGTAAGAGGAAAGGTACATTGAAATTATCTTGGTAAACCATAGATACATTTTGAATGTCTTAAAATTACATGAACAATAGAAATTCCGATTTAAAAGAAGAAACCCGTAATAAAATCCCCCAAACAAACAATTACTTACAGTCTTTTTCGTCCGAATCGTCTTCAATTCCGCAATTGGGAACTTGATTGCACTTTAGCTGGAATGGGATGCAAAAAAGTGTTTTTTCGCATTGGAACTCGTCGCATGATGGACCGTCGAGGACTTCGGTCCAGTAGGCCTTGAAACCGGCGTAGCCAACAGCTTTATCGGCAGTAATGAAGCTGAGAAAGAAGAAAGAAGTTTTTATTACAATACGGACGTATTATTATTTTTTTAAGAATTTGTCTTACGCGTTGGTGAAGACTTTAGTCAATAGAGGTTTGAAACCATAGTACTATGGTAATAGTAAAAAATGCAATGTCAATACCTTAATCTCATTTGGTTTGAGGTTGAAATGTATTCCCATTTGTCCGCAATGGGTTTCTCCCCGCATAGTTCCTTTCCAGGAGCTGTAACGTCAGTCCAAATCCTCAACACGGCAGCTGGGCAGCCCCTCCCTTGAAAAATTATATATCAAGTAAATGCTAAAATATTACAAACTACAGATGGAAAAATCTACATTTCTAGCTGCAAACAGTCTTTCCCATCTCTTTCGGTCATTATTGCAGCATAGCCAGATTGACATATTTATCTCAAAGGTATCTTGCAAAATCCCAATTAAAAATTTGTTAATTTGGCAATTACAACTTTAATCCGCAATTGCTCATAAAATAAATTTATTTCCCAACAATTCTGCTATAAATTGTGATAAGGCGATGAGAGATTCTTTAAAAAAATATTATTATACTTAAAGGTATCAAACGCATCTTGAACTAATCCAACTGCACTCTTGCAACATCTGTTGTTTTACAACTGCGCTACGATGCGGACCCAAAATATGAATGAATACTAATCTCGTAAACATTACAACGTTGGCGGATTGTTTATATATATTTTGGTTGATTTGTGTTTTTTTGTGATTAATGGTGAAAAATCGTCTTTATTTTAAACAACCATGGTGCATTCATGTGTAGTTTGTAAAAGAGTGGATCATTTAAATAAGGATTTATCTTTTCATCGGTAAGTATGGTTATGTTTTATATTTAACCATCTGATATAACCAGACTTCAACATTGTTGCCATTCAGCCAACAAACATGTAGTTCTCTCTTCCACCCATTACTGATTTTCAATAACATTTCACAGCTTCAATTGCCAAGAGTTTTATGAATAGATTATGAGATCTGTAATTCACAATACCTTTGGGTAAATGTGTTTCGACTGACAATTATCTAACTGATGGTATTTTTCAGACAAATACAGCCGATGATAACTGGAAACGCTCGCAACAAGGTATTCCGAATTAATTCAATTTGTCACTTACCACTAGGTTCTCCTTCAATGGCGAATTTATCAAAAATTATTAAAATCCGGTGGAGCGGTCGGACACTAATGTACCAGTTACAGCTTTTCGAGGCCTGATTGAGTTTGGGCGCGTCGTAGTTTTTTGGAAAATTCGGACTTAATATTTGACCACTGTCGGAACTACTAACGTTCGCTGCAAAGGAAATGGCTACGGTCATCGAACGATATACAATTCTAGTGTAGTTGTTGCAGAATTATACCGTTGACTCTTACTGCCATAAATAAACTACCTGATTAAACCCTATTGTATACGCCTCAACCTCTTCAAAGCGCAATAAATGGGATCAGGGCCGGCTTGAAAATGTATACCACACCACATGATTAATTTGAATATTTAAGTCTCCATTCCCGTAAACGTTAAGATTACATTAATGTTTGTCTGTTATCAATGCTTCGGTATTTAAAACCCATTTTACGCAATATTTTCCTAAGGCTTAAAAGGCTACAAGAGATATTTGTTTCGTCTTTAATCAGCCGCTCTTTGAGGGAAATCAAAGTGGGTACAGTTTGTGCCTCATACAGTTGGTAAATCTTTCTTCATGTCATTTTCGTCAATGCTTCTAAATGTGCCAGAATCACTCCGGTTTTTTCTAGGATTGACAGGTTTAAGTACTATGTCTCTTAGCGAAGATAAAGGAGTTTTTGTCAAAGTAGACGTCTCTGCTAAAGCATCCATCGAATTAAAATTTCTACTCAACAACGATTGATACACATTTTTAATTATTAGTTTGGCATCGGTAGATAAACTTTCTTTTAAAAATGACACTTGAAGATGCCCCCCCTATCAGCACAATTCCAAGGACGCCACATTCTACCACTAATAAGCCTAACTAAAAATTACTCGCCGTAAAACCACTAAAGATTAAAATTATTAAAAATCACTTTGTATTTATATATGCATCAGGCATAGGTATAAATTGAATTTGTATACCTGGTCCGGCTCTGCTCGAAAGGGTTTTAAAATTTGGGATTTCCTTATTTATTTTATGGTCGAAGGGATAATGAGGTTTTATTGCAGTCAAAAGATCAACGGTATAATTCTGCAAATACTATAACTACACAATTCAAATATTGACATTTATATTTACAAATAAGTCGATAATAAAAATGAATTAAGATTAAAAATCGATGATGAATTTAACACTTCTTCTTACCTCCACAGTCTCCGAAAATCGATTTGGCCATTTCGAAGCTGTACCTGGCCTTAAATCCGCTAGACACGTTCGTTTCATCGCTATGTAGTACGGCCTTAAGCCCAACAGCACCACGGTTCGATTCAATAGGTCCAGGCGCAGACATGTGACAATACCTTCCTATTATAATTTCCGTACCGTCTCTGTAGACGTTATATATTTCTATCCAGTCTTCTTGACATATATCAACTCTGCAATATATAATAACAAAACATATAAAAGTTTATTATTTACAAAACAACATGAAATCAGTACCTTTTAGCTATACTCTATTCATTTTACCAATTTAGGAGCATAAACAAACATCAGCGCGTGATAGCCACATGCTCGATGCATAAACTGATTGCTATTTGTCAAACGGCGATAAAACTTCCGATGCTGGCGAGAACTGAATTGGGAAAAGGAATAGACTACAGCCCCCTTGTTCTGTTAACTTACCCATAGGAGCCAACAGTACTATTAATGTTATCCGCTCTGATTTTAAAATTATCGAAGACCAACGTGACCTGTTCGTTATCCGTCGCCAGAAAGTGATACGTGCAGTTCGTGAAACTTGGATAATTGGTGGGATAACGGGGCGAATTGAATTCCCCTTTTTTCTTGGAGGTACTGCGGTATGTGAACGAACAAGATCCATCTGGCGCCGCTGTACCGGGGATTCGATACTCTAAAACAGAAAATAAATCAATCATGTTGTTCGTTTAGGTACGCTCAGCAGCTCCTGTTACTCATTGAAAACTATAAATCAAACACGTATAATTTAATCAAATTACACAAGTCGACATAATTTTTGTAACATCGATGAGAATGCTTATTTTGCGTTTGCGTTTTCAGGAAGTAATTAAAACACTTTTTCCCAGAAATGGCCTAGCATGTCTCATTTTCAAGTACCTGCTTCTCTTTTATATAATGCGCTCTTTCAAATCATTTTTACCTGCCTTAGGACCAGAAAGTACAACAAGACCGCAGAGGGGTTATTTTCACAGTATTGTACGAACCCTTAAGAGTTTCATTGTTTCCTGCAGTTTTATTGGTTTCTTGTCTCGTTTGCAGTACAGTCAAGTGTTTAAGTCGATTTTGATATAAAATGGCAAGTTCGAGTCGTCGATGTTGCAAAAATTCAGCCGATAAGATAAGTTGTTCGGGATTGTCCCAAGCTAGATCTATATCTGAGGAAGTCAAAAAAGCCTATTTTTTATATTTTAAGTGCCAAATTGGGGATCAAGAAAAAAGTTGGGCTCCTCATGTTTGTTGTGTGAGTTGTCACGTAAATTTAGTGCAGTGGATCTATCGCAAGAAAAATTCTATACCGTTTGCTGTTGGTGTGGAGAGAATCTACTGACCATGTAAGTGATTGCTACTTTTGCATAACTAAAACAGAAGGGATTTCAAAAATGAATAGAGACAAAATAGAGTATCCAAATTTGACTTCTGCGCTAAGGCCAGTTCCTCATTGCCAGGAACTACCGGTACCGATAGCGCCTTTAAATCTGGACATCTTGTTTCCCGATGATTCTAATTCTTCATCCGAATCTGATCCACATCTTCCTGAGAACACCAGTTGTGACCCAACATTTTTACCAACTACCAGTGAACCTCACTTAATAACTCAGAATGAATGAAACGACTTGGTACGTGACGTAGGATTGTCAAAACAAAAATAGGAACTTCTTGGTTCCAGACTTCAACAGTGGAACTTGTTAGACAAAAAAAAGCAAGTGTTTCACTTTACCGAAAACGGAATGTAACATTGTGCAGTTTTTTTTAAAATGGAAGGGTCGCTATGTGTCTGTTGTGATATTGATGGTTTAATAAATGAGCTTAATATGGAACATGATCCTAGCGAGGGGCATTTATTCATAGATTCGTCGAAATACAGCATAAAAGCAGTCCTGCTTCATAATGGAAACAAAAAACCATCCATTCCTTTAGCCCATTCAGTGAAACGTATGACAACTAAGCAACCATATTAAATCGTGTTAAATATGAACAGTATCAGTGGGATATCTGTAGAGATTTAAAAGTGATAGGTATATGGCTAGGACTTCAAGGGGGTTTTACAAAGTATTGCTGTTTTTTCTGTCTGTGGGACAGTAGGGCAACAAAAGGACACTACAGTAAAAAGGATTGGCCTCATAGAACTTCGTTTGAACCGGGTACTTCAAACATTAAATATGCCCCCCTTGTAAACCCAAACAAGGTGCTGCTACGGCCTCTCCATATTAAGCTTGGACTAATGAAAAACTTTGTCAAAGCCATAGACAAGAAGGTAGTGGTTTCCAGTTCCAGTTTCCATATCTCGTGCAATATATTTTTTATTAACATAACAACCAATCCTCAGTAATGTTTTTGCATAGATGCCACATGTTTTATATGTTTATATTAAATAAATATATTAGATTGTAAAAATACATCGTGTCCTCTTTTTTCTCCACCACCCACCCCTTATAACAGAAAAACTGCACGTGTTACAGTAAATAGGTTATCACTTTCGCATTCAGGACTCCAGACAAACCTATTTTCATCAATGTTACTCTACAAAAATTTAAATTTGTCGACATGTGTTGTTAAATCAATACTAAATTCCAGCGCCGTCATGCAAAGTCGATTAAAAAAAAATCAGCAGAAGGTGTTTAATAATTCTTGTTACCAGTCATTAAGAATACAAATAACAACGCGTACAAAACACATGTTCGTGTATTTGTTAAGCAAAATTTCCATAAAAAATGCGTGTTAAAATTAGGTGGATTATAGGCTGCTCCGTACCAGGCACTATTTATACTTACCGGTGAAAAGATTTGCCGCCAGATTTCTATGCCGCGTACATTTTTTTTATGTTCTTTAATTTAATTTTTTTCCATAATGGATCTTTAATGGATAACCTGGGCTATTTTTGTCGTCGGGTTAATCTGGACGATAAAAGTAATAGGGCACGAACGACGTCACGAATCACAACAATAGTTGTTCTGATTAATGAGCTGGTATTTCGATATTCCTTTTTGAAATACAAGTTCAATATTGTTATTTTCCTACGAAAATGAGACAAAAACCACGCCGTAGTTTGCTAGAAAGTTTCTTATATTACAAGCGTGATACATACTTTTTGAAACAAAGGTATTTGAACAGATGGCGGATTGTGCCAATTTGATAGTAAAACTGTTTATTTAAGGGGGTCGTCTACCCAGAAATTTGAAAATTTCGGGGTTTTTTTCAGATCAATTTGATCTCTAGGGTTTGAAGAACATTTGTGCCAGAGGATTTTTTTTTCTTCCATAATCAACGGAGATACAGATGAGAAGGCAAGCGTTGCCGTGGTCCCGAGCGAGCGAGCGCTCTCAGGTACCTACCGCGCGTCCGGCTGCTTCTTCTCCGCCCACTTCTATTGTCCGATCGACCTTAACGACTGACGGAGACTCCTGTATTGTAAACGGTTAGTTTCTTCTCGGCAGTAGACTATTTTCCATCTTTCTCTCCACGTCCTCCAATTTATTTATATAAAAAAATGATCCGAGCCTCGGATTTTCAATCTCGTTTTTCTCGAAACAATGTTTTTCCGGGAAACTCCGGCGATATCTCGGAAAGTTCCCAACGGAATCGGCTGAAATTTGGCACAGATCTTTAGTGCATGCATCGCTATAACCGGTACCTCAATGACTGTCGTAAAAACAACATTTCTTTGTTTACAAGCAAAAAAACGAAGAAATCCATTTTTTTTTAAATTACGCCAAACTCTGATTTTTTGTTCTTTTCTTTTGATTCTGGTAGGGGACATAGCTAAGAGTGTGCAGATGCTGATTTTTTTTGTTGCTTCCTTTCAGACACCTGAGTCGCCTACAATCACCGGAGTTCTGCAGCGTTGCCGATTTCTCGTATCCACCATTTCAGGACCACAACTTCCGCAATTTTCAAAATTAAAAAAAAAAAGACACTCATACTTATGATATATGAATAAAGACGTGTACCAAACGGCAACTCTGTATCTCGCTTTCTCTCCACACAACGAACTGTAGAATATAGCGCTTGAAACGCGACCTATTGGGTAGACGACCCCCTTAAAAAATAATACATTTTCGGAATCCGTGGGGTAAATGGGCACTAGAGCAATAATCCACATTAAAAAATTGCATGTAAATATGATAATTATTAGGCAAAGGTTACATACAGTAACTGCTTGGGTAAATAGCAATAGGATAAGCACCGATTTATTTTCGATTTCAAGTAGTATCAAGGAAAGAATTTTTTCTTTTCACGGGGAGTTTAGTCGGTCGACTCGTCTCCCTCAGAGGCGGATCTTTTCCCTCAGAAAAGATGGTATTCCTTCAAAATATTGTTATATCTGACACTACCTTGCACCTTTAGTGCCTGGTGTCTGTAAGCAAATTCTCCTCGTCAAGCGCAAAAAAAATAGAATACCCATACAAGGTAGTTATGAACAGTACATAATAATTAACGTAAGCAAATAGCAGAAAAGCTATGCTTTCTATTAACAACCAGGTAAGTTAAAATACTCACATAATTCAGGCTTATACAACGTGTCCAAGATAAGGAGGGCCAGTACAGGGAACTCGGAAACCGTAAGAGATACGGAAGTCGGTTAAATGGAGGTAAAGTTGCGCATTTACGTGCCTAATAATATGCCGTTTAGAAAGTTTTAAAATTCCGAGTAGTTCCTAATTTTATAAATAATATCTCATAAGTAAGCACTAAATTTTTACTTATGTTTGACTAGTTCAATAAATAAATAATTTAATAATAAACCACAAATAAGTGAACAAAAATCATTCCAAAACGAACAACAATATTTATGTTCCATATTTTCTGGAAAATAGAGAACCTCTTAAAACGCTCTCAAGCGATCACAATGGGAATGCCAAGTGAAACAAATCACGCGTCACCATCTTAATTTTTTTGTTTCAAGCGCCTACTTTTCTTTTAAATCGCGAATCAACAGAAGTTCGAAATAATGTTTCTGTATTTTGTTCACTTATTTGTGGTTTATTATTAAATTATTTGTTATTTATTAAACTAGTCCAACATAAGTAAAAATTTAGAGTTTACTTATGAGATATTTATAAAATTAGGAGAAACACAGGACCGTGTGCCAAAATTTCCTGATATTGTTCAAAAACCCTCGAAACGCCATTAAACCACAATGTGTCATACATCGTTGTATTCGGAAGAAAAAAAGCTATCAAATTCCAATATCAGAAAAACAGGACCGTATTTAAAAAAATAAAGTTGATAATGGCCCTTCGAAGGCGACTGTCGGATTACAAAACAATTAACGCTCTTAGATAGAGCGGAAAAAGTGGCAATGCAAAAGTGCAATTTACTTTAGAATTCGATCTCAAAAAAAAACCAGGAAAACAATAAAACGATTTTTCAGAATTTCGTTTTTTTTTCCGGATATCTCCGGAACTACTCGGAATTTTAAAACTTTCTAAACGCCATATTATTAGGCGCATTTGACTTTACCTCCATTTAACCGGCTTCCTATCTCTTACGGTTTCCGAGATCCCTGTACTGGCCCTCCTAATCTTGGACACGTATATGTCGTCGTAGGAAAAATGTGTAAAAGTGATTTTTTCAAACTGGGCTCGTTTTAAATCTAGAACTTTCTATACTCTTTATGGAATAGACTATTTAATGGGGGGACGATAGGGCTAGAAATAAATGCATCGACAATAATACCAACTCACCAGTCTCGAACGTATAGTTGGCTTTAAATCCCCGACCCATCATTTCTCCCGAGCTGAAGACCATCAACAGACGAGGTCCGTCGGACACCATCGTCGTGGGTTCCGCTTCCTCGCCGCACAACTCGTGATCGAACTTGTCGTAGGCGTCGATGGTTTCCTGCCCTTTTAAATATATTTTGAGGTAGCCGTCGGAACAACTGAAACGTACGAAAATGTTTTATATGCTGGATAATAATAATTTTAATTATTTTGAAATTTATTTACTTACTCCTCCTTGGGGCCTTTGGGAATTTTAAACATTAAAAACTCCAACCGCACCCTTTCTAAGTATTGAGCGTTTTGCATCCCATAGATGAAATATCTGCAAACCAATTTGGCCATGTACAGGAAGGGGTAGTTGGGACTGTAGACGAATCCGCTAGATTCTTTTTTACTAAAAATGCGCTGGTCGCACTCGGTTCCGCGGATGTGTTCGCCGTCGTTCTTGCTTATAAAATCTGTAAAAAGAAAGAATTGAGTCCATGCCGTAGATTATTCAACGTCAAAGCAATCGCACAAAAGGCAATTGGGCGATAAACTTACCTAATTTAGTAAAAGAGTTGGAAAACTCAAATATCCCCTTAAAACCTCTGTTTTGAGTGTTGGCAGTGCGTCTTAATGTGACGAAAGCTACGTAGAGCGTCGACTCCGACGAGTAGATCACCAAGTTACGCTGTTGGCCGCAATACGTACCGATGATAGCCGACGAATTATCGGGGCCGTCGTATATGCGAACGTAGTCAAATGGACAGCTAAAAGTTATAATTTTCAGTTACTTATATCGATAATTTAACCGATACTTACTGTTGACCGCCGTAAAATAAATCGAAATCCCTAAACTCGAGCCTTACTCGCTCGCCGGGAGCTCCTAGGAACTGGTAGGAGCAGTATAGGTTCTTGGGATAAGCTCCTGGGTACGTAGGCGAGACTATACTACCCGTGTGCATTGCGGCACCTTTCACTAGAAAATTGCATGGTCCAGCTCCGGTTGGTGCACCCACCTCGTACTCGGCTAAAAGGAAATAACCAGGTGAGAAATTAAGCTGCATCTATTGGTAGGATATCACCGCCCGTTCCGAACTCTTTTATTCTCATCGGTACGTGTACCAGTACAATGGTGACAAGGAACTTTTCTTAAAAATATACCGAGTACTTACAGTCGTTGATAAAGGCGTATCTTCCGGTGAACAGTTCCGGAATGGAAGAATTTTTGTCGGAATGGAAGGAGAAGGCCAGAGCTCTGTACAGGGAAACCCTGGACCTGGGTGGGATAGGACCGCAATATCTGCCGCCAAAAGGTGAATCGACCAGCTCGGTCAGGTCGGGTTGCGTCACCTCCGAATATATGTCCAAGTATTCGTGGACGCATCTAAAAAAATACGTTGTCATTATAATAATATTCGGATATAAAATTTGCTAGCTTAATTATTTGAAAAATAATAAATTAGAAATTAAATTTCGTGAGGAAAACTTAAAAAAACAAAAGAGGGATGTAAGGTACTCACGTAGGAAGGTCTCCGACAGCAGCTCCACTGTTGCAGCAAGCAATACAAAAAATAGAATATCAAATACAACAACTTGAAAAATATGGAACGAATTAAAGTAAAACGGGGTAGTTTCTTTTCTTGGTTCATCTGAATATACTTTTGACACTCCATTCATAGTTAATATGTTTAAGGCAGATGACGTTGGTAAGGAGGTGTGATACAATCCCGCGTGCCGCATTTTAACGGGATTTCTCCCTTTTCTATGCGACATCTCTCCCCAACATCGAGGGAGAGTTTCTCACTAGAAATATACGTTTTTATATACCATTGTATTATTTCTTGTATCTTTTCTATGTATTGTATTCAAATTTAAGGTATTACCTATTCAGTAGTTGCCCGTTTTGATACTAAAAATAGCTACTTAACTGTTGTTTAATAAGGACCAAAACGTAAAGTAGATTTTTAATTAAGCCTGTAGACGGCGATCAATTAAGTTGCCTTTTTAAAAGTTAATCCGATTTAATATTTATAACAGTCTATTTAAGTTTTAAAAATTGCAATTAGAAAAGTTGAATGAGTTTTTATTAAACTCCCCCATTACTGAAGTTTTAATTTCGTCTATTCAAAGGCACTCATTTTTATGGCTTTGTTGTTCTGTAAATATGGATTTTTGGTTTCTTTACTTTAATTTTATCATAGCATTGTAGAAAAATTACATTTCATCACCCCATATATATGTATATGATATTATAATTGAAAATATATACGTTCATAAGCCACTTTGATGGAAATTATCTAACACTAGCAAGAAAATGGACTGTTTTCGTCGGTTATATCGGCGGGGTTGTTATCGTTTTATCGCTTCTGCTTGTGATTGTTTGTAGCCCATTATGTTTTTGGATTAATTTTAAGTGTTTTTTCAAATTAAACTATTTAGAGCTATTGATAAGCCATCTGCAATGGTTTTGCAGTACCTGGTGTGGAAGAAATTCGAGTTTTAACCATGGATTAATATTTCCTCGGTAAGTGAGATTTTAGGTGAAACTGTAGTATGTTGTACACAAAGATCTTACAAACTCCAGATAGAATTGTTTACATTTGAAGTCGACGTAAGGATTGTAAACGTGCACTCCCCACCTTGCTGTTATGCTTGCAGCATAGCCAGATTGTCCTATTTATCGCTAAGGTATCTGCAAAATCCCAATTAAAAATTTGTTAATTTGACAATTGCAACTGGTTTAAGGTTAATCCGCAATTGCTTTTAAAATAAATTTATTTCCCAATAATTTTAATATAAATTGTGAATAGGCCTTGAGAGATTTAAAAAAAAATATTATTATTATACACAAAAGTTTGAAATAAACCGACTGCACTCTGACAACATCAAGTTAAAAGATACTACGCTCGACGGCAAACGATCAAACTTTATCAATGGATCCGATTATAGTAAATAATACACTGTTGCTACTCGCTGCTAACCGCTTTTAAGGGAGTGTTTATATACTTGGTTGTTTTTATTTTTTTTGTGAGTATTGGTGAAAAATCGTCTTTATTATAAATAATGATGGTGCATTCATGTATAGTTTGTAAAAGAGTGGATCATTTAACCAAGGATTTATCTTTTCTTCGGTAAGTATGGTTATGTTTTAATATGATTGTATTGATATGATTTCTGACTAACCATTGACGTTTAAAAGGTTATGGACCGGTCCGTGGTGCTAGTCCGGGCAAAAAGCGGTCGAGTTGGTTTATTTCTTAATATAAATCTTGCATTTACAAGATGGTTGAGTCTTGTGCGGCCATAAAATACTTCACTAGAAGATGCAATGGTGTTAAATTAAAATTTCACAGGTTAGTAAATATATTTAGAAATTTGATTTTGAGTTTGCATCACCCATTCCGTTTCTCTCTCCTTGCTAATTGGCCACACCCAATGCATGTGAGCAGGTAATAAACTAAAGATAGATGACCAGAGTGCAGTTGGATTATTTCACGATTTATTTGATACCTTTAAGTATAATAATATTATTTTAAAGAATCATCCTTTTCACAGTTTATAGTAAAATTATTAGAAATAAACTTATTTTAAGAGCAATTGCGGATTAACCTAAAACCAGTTGTAATTGTCAAATTTACAAATTTTTAATTGGGATTTTGCAAGATGTCTTAGTGATAAATATGTCAATCTGGCTAGAAATATACACTTTTATATCTGGAGAGTATCATCCAGTAATGAATACACCAAAAATATTGATGCTAAGCATAAATAGTTAAATCCATCCTTGGACACACTGTATATAAAAACTGGATCAATATTTCTATCTTTTTTATAAATATCCAATATTCGAAACTACACTTTTTGAATAGAAAATATAGTTAAACGTAAAGAATCTCAAAGTAAATTATACGCCCTTGTTGGGCTTTTTGTCCAGACTAGCTCCGCTCCGAAACGATGAAGACCGCTCCATAACCTTTTAAACGTTATTGGATTTAACCTTGTAAGATCTTTGATTTAACCAGACTTCAACATTGTTGCCATTAGCGAGACCAACATGTTTTGTCACTCTTCCACCCATTACTGATTTTCAATAACATTTCAAACAATCACAAACTCACTTTCCAACAGATTTATGAATGGAGTGTTGGCCCTGTGGTTGTACATGATTGTAAATAAATGGTGTTTTATGAATGGAATGTTTTGTCTCCCCTTTTATATTAATATATGTTTATGGCTTGCACCTAATTCAACAAAAAGGCTTATTCTAAGGTTCAATATCAAAATAATACATTAAAATAGTGAAATACGTCCGACTTACTCTGGCGGTGAGCCCCTTAATCGAAACGAGTCGAACGCAATCTGGACCCTTTGCCCGGGGCCACCCAAGAACGTGTACACACAACTGACGGTGTGTCCTCGGGGGTTCGCAAAATCGGTGCTGGCGAAGGTGCCGTTCATAAAGCCGCCGGGTCGGCTCACGAAAGTCTGATGACAACCTGAAAAAAAAGAATTCGTTGTATTATACGCAAATCCATAGATTTACGCACGATTTCGCAAAAAATCAATTCGGGAAACTTTTACATACCGAACGCAAAGTTGCCGCAAAATAAAAAGAAGTTTTCTTTCACTTTCCTCTTTTTTATAAATCCGTTATCCATTGTATCAGAGATAGACAATAGGGTATTTCATAAAACCCGTTAATGGACTCGTTATACGTTAACTTCTCCGCAACCTGGTTTTCGCTTGCAGGAATATGGTTAACGTGACAAGATATGTGCAAGATTGTTACCTTAAGAAGATCCACACAATGTGTATAGAGAGTTCTATTATTTTACCATGACAATTGTTCCGACACATATGTGGACGAGTTCCTAATTGGTTGTTTGTTTGTCTCTGTGAACGGATATAAATGCCAAACCTTCAACTGTCAAATCTTGAGAGAATTGAGTTCTTAACTTAACCAACAAATATTCTTATTGACCAATCCAACGACCTGTCAAATAAAATTTTTAGGTTATCTGGTGGGCAAACAAAGGTCGTGTCCATATGTTTACTGTTAAGCTCGTAGCGTTTTTGGAGCGTTTTACTGTGATTGTGTGGTCTTTTGTTAACAAATTTATTATTAGAATAGATTCATTTAAGTGTATATAATAAGTATTTGTTGAAGAAAATTGCCGACAACGTGTATTGTGGTCAAATTGTGGAAGCCGTCGTGATCGCGACCATTTCCTTAGTTTCATTTGATTCGCAGTAAAAAAGACTATTCATTACCCACAAATAAACGATTTATCAAAGAAAATGCGGGATATGTGATTAATAGAGCAGCTATCAAGAGGAAAGATCTTACAGAATCAATTTTAAGAAACCAGAGAGTGTGTAGTTAGCTATTCAAATGGCCCTACTCGAAGAGAACTTTAAAATATTTTTTCCTATCACTTTATCTACTTAAGTTTTATAATAATTAAAAATATACTTACATAGTTTTAAAACATATATTTTGAATCTTGTAGAACATATAGTACATACAATTTGTAAATAAACCCATTTTGATAATACGTATTTTTAAAAACAATTCATGTTAAATAAGGATATTTAGTATAAGTACTTATATTTAAATGTTTGATACGCACTGAATTATATATATAAATAAAACAATACATTTAATATAAATAATATATTTACCAAATGGAAAATATGGAAACAAATTATTATTAAATAAAAATAAGTAAGCAAGGTTTTGAGTTCATATTTGAATAAATTTACCATCCCTTCTTTGAACACTTTGAAGGTAAAGCTACCTCTGTCTTAACGAACCAGAAACTGTGCCGAAGTTCATATTTGCAATTGGGATAATGGCCAGTTCCGTGGACAATAACGGCAGGTACATCGGTACAAAAAATCATACCTTTATTTCTGTTGATATATTCCACAGCAAAAATTGGTTTAGCACTGGCTTTTTGTGAATACTTCACCTGAAAAAGAATATTATATACATTAAGTAACATAAAATATTGCATTCCGAAAATTGAGTTACACGCCTTAAATTTTTTTAGTTCAAAAGTGAAAGATCTTATAAAAAAGTTGGTCACTCCTGCACTAGGTATCAAACACTTGAAGTAAACAAAAATAATTACCTTTCCAAGCATGACATAGAACTCATTTACAACCTTCGTTCCAAGATTTATAACAGAACTGGCTGAAAAATATTAATGAGCTTCAAGGGTTTTGTAGGCTTTCATCTGCTAATGTGAATAAAAACTATGTGTTAAGGCTACAAAAATCGAAATACGAGATGATAGGCCACTGGTAGAATCCCATTAATGGTGTAGTCCAAATCAACAACTGCCATGGTAAAAAGATTCAAATCCTTTATTAATTTCAGCTTCATTAGAAATCTAAAACAAATTATAATTTTATATCATTTGAATATGATATTCAAGAATAGAATTTTACTATATAAATAAGAAAAATGCTCATGAATCTTAAATTGAAAGTATAATCAAAATGTAAACAAACATACCTCTGGTCTACGTCTGAGCATTATTGCAATAATTTCTTCAAATATGAACTCTGCATGATAAAACACACTGGTACGTTTTCACAATTAAATGGTCTTAACAAAACTAGCCAAAACCAGCAAATATTTAGAATTTAGATGGTTTAAAACTCCTAAGAAAGGTAATAAACCTATCTAAATCAATGCAAACAATGGGTTTGTTTGCCCACCAAGGAAATTTTGACAGATGAAAAGTCACGTGGTTTGGATTGCCAAAGTCTTGCTCATTTCTGCTTTATTTAGGGATAGCCTTTCGTTTTGAAAGGGATATTTACGAACAACACCCGATTTTTGGTCACATATTTTGCGTCTGTTGACACTTTAAACCAAATTTCTGATGGCTCTGCGAAACGAAAATGCTTTTACATTTTTTTATAAGACAATTGAAGTTTAAAGGTTCGTAAAAGTCCCTAATATTAAAGTATCGATTTTTGTTAGGGGATCAAGGGCGGATGGACCCTAAAGTGGCAGCAGAATGGATAGCGATTCCTTTTTGGTGTCCCGGTTTAGTTTTTTGCCGAGGATTAGATTAATGGAGAGGGTAGAGTTAAGTGCGACATCTTAAACAGAAAAAAGATCTTCAAGAGTTTGCGGCTCTTATAAACTATTTCTCGAGTTAGACAGAGTAATATATACAGGGTGTTATGGAAATTACGTATTATATTTAAACCGGCAATTCTTGAGATAAAGACAAATTGAAGAAAAACAGTCATAAATGGCGCTTCCAATTCATTCAGCGGTAAAGGTGACCTGACGTGAAACCAGAAAAACACCTGTGGGGCACTGCGATACATGTATACAAAAAGCGAATTCGGAACGGTGTTGTCATATGTACACCTTAAACTCCTTAGACAAAATAAATAATTTAAACAATTTCCCATTCCGTAATACCTTATTGTACAATTAATTTAAGAAACTTTACGACAAAAAATGTTTTAAACAACCAGAACAAACATAAAGAATAGTATTAAATAAGTTTGAAATAGTCACATATGTCACTGGGTCAAATCCCAATGACCTCTTGACGGCTTACAACGGCTGAGCCGAAGTGTTCGTATAGCCGAACAAAAACGTTGTATTTCGTCAATAACCAACACAGTCGCAGCAATCCGCTCTGTTATTTTGGCTTACGCGTGTATCTTGCCAGTCCATAAATAATCTTTGAGTATTGTTTTTGTTGACGAAACTAATTTGCTCAGTTTAAGACCGGCTGTTTCTTCTGGTTGTCAAATTTCGTCGCGTGTAATAAAATCTAATAATCTGTAGTATAATCTGTATTATTGTATTTTCAAAAGCTAATTATCGGTTCTGTTTCACTATTACTGTGTGTACATAAAGTGTTTCCAGGAGTGTTCCCATGAAAAAGAAGAAAAACTGATTGTGTTTGTGCCTGGATTTCCTCGCTCTTTAGGTATAAAGATAAATACAAGTAAGTAGATAAATAATTTATTTTTATAGTTTTATATGGAATTTCAGTTTTACATTAAGTTTGGCAACATTGCCATTGGCTCTGGGTGAAATGTTGTACAGTAGCGCGGACTGACCTGTGAGTAAGAGGGTTTGTTACCCCACTTTTAAAACGGCCGGTTTAAAAAAAATAAAATATGTAGCTCTTCTCTAGGACACCCAAGGAGTCACCCATTTAAATATAATACGTTATTTCCATAATGCCCTGTATAGAGTAACCTCAGATTCTAGGCATTAAAATAATACGTTTGAGCGTTGCCTTAGTAAAATGTTGTGACATTGAAATGTCGGCCCTTATTTTGTTAAATCAATACGATTTTTGATTTTGTCTTGAATGTTCCCGATTGGAGATTTTCATTGTTTCCAAATCTTTCGGTATTAAAAATAGGATAAAATCTAATAATTTGAGACATTTAACCTTAACCGCGCCCACTTCAGGTCCTTGAAATTTGACTGTCAAATCACGCACGCAACTCGACTCAACCGAGATTAATATATTGACGTTCGCATCAAATAACAATGTCATGTAAAATGCGCGTCGAATCTGTGATTGAATATTGACCTTCCATATTTCGATCGTTCAATATACTGATAAATGATAATATAATTTACGAGATACGTTAAAATGGATAGTTCTTCCTACAGTCACAGGAAAAGAGTCCGATAAGATTTCCCGACTACTGTTGATAGATACAGATACTGTAATAACTTGTTTATCTAATTGACTTAACGTACTTAATTGTAGTTGTGTGATTTTTCGTTTTTTCGTTCGCCTAACGAAGGTAAATTGTTTATGCAACGTGAAGCCATTAGGTTTATCCCACGATAATTTATCCTTCATAATACTTTCCTGAAACATCAATATTAGCTTTTAGTTAGGCACTAAATTGCCTATAATACAGAACTCATAAATTAGAGGAAACTCTGCAAAATAATCCATGATATACAACGTTGAGTGCTCGTGATTATGTGCAAGCACGATCTTAATAAACCGTTATTAATAACGATTGGCTCTTTTCAGTTTCGAAATTTCTCTACGAAGTTAACACGGACGAGGCCTTTCAATAGATCGTTTTTTAGTTTTAAGTAATAAATAACCTGCAATTACGAAAAGACAAATTATAAAAAATACAACAATATGTCGACTTTAAGACCCACACGCTGTGCTACTTTCGAACATAATCCCGGGGAAAAGAGCGACGTAGCTGCACATTTTACGGCTTACAGGAATTCTTGAGACGGCTGGAATCCCGGAATTTCAATCAGCTCGGTATTTCATAATTAAAACTAGATTCCCTGTGAAAAACTGCCGTGTTAGTGACTAACGTTCGATAGCAATTTAATACCTGTCACGAAAGTAAAGCACTTTGAACGGTTAAATCTGGACCGTATTCACACTAAGTTATTCATTCCGTTGTTAACTTTAGGTGTTTCATTATTAAGGAGTCAATTTTCTACTGCTACAATGATAGATTTGTTTTTGACGACTCCAACTTTACAATACATGACTCGCACTTTCCTGTTGCACCACAACATAAAAGATCGTGATCTTCACTTCCTAGTTACTTCCCAACAGACGTGAATACGATTCGCATTTTTTCGTCGTTTAATAATAATTACAAGCCTTCGTATGTTTTCTTACCAACAATGCAGCATGTTACTAACATTTTACTTTTTGGGTTTGACCCCTTCTGTAAATAGTAAAAGGCACTAGCTGTCACCTACAGTATGTCCACGGATGGGGTTTACAAGAGGACAAATGGACTAAAAATTGGAAGATACGAAAAAAAGTCACTCTTAATAAACGTTTTTGCTTGTCTAGAAAATACGATTCATCATAAGAAACTTCAATTTTTTTATACAGGCTGGGTAAAAACTGCAAAAATGTTATTTTGCTTAAGAGTAAACATACTTTATTTTGAAAGATACGAAAAAAAGTCACTCCTAATAAACGTTTTTACTTGAATAATAAATAGGTGATACTTGTTGTCAATGTCTTTATTTAATGAAGTAATTATAATAATAATAATAATACGAACATTTTTATTAACATAAAAAGAATACGATAACGATTTCATAATTAAAAAACTCCACCCCCATACTCGACACATTTTTCTAATTGCTTTCTCAAATAAGTGAAAGAATTTCTGATTTCTTCCTGAGATATCGATTGGACAGCCTGGATAATTCTGCCCTTCAGCACATCAATATTATTTGGTATTGCGGTTGCAAAAATAATTTGTTTTAAACGGCCCCATAAAACATATCGGCCAAGGTTAAGTCGGGACTTCTTGGGGGCCACAAAACTGAGCCATTCCTGCCAATCCACCTTGGACCAAATCTGCGGTCAAGCCATTCTCTAACCTCACGAACGAAATGGGCTGGACAACGAACTTGCTGAAAATACATATTTAGTCCAAATTTTCGAGTTCATCATTGAAAAATGTGTCCAGCATTTCTAAATATGATAATCTATTGCACGTGTTATCAAAAAAATATGGCCCTATAATGCCATGGATGGATATCGCACACCACACGTTCACTTTTGTGAAATATTGTCTTCTCGTCATAATTCTGAATTCTGGATTTTCTAAAGACAAGTACCTAACGTGCTGGGTTGCAACGGTTCCATTTGTTGAAAATGTACTTTCATCAGAAAACATGATACATTTATAAAAATCAACATTTCCACAATTTTGTCTCCTATCCACAGGCAAAAATCAAGTCGTTTCGCGTCGTCTCCCTCTTCCAATCTTTGATTAAAGGGCGGTTTATACGGATACAATTTATTTGCTTTAAGGATCTTCTGAATTTGACTTTTTTTCGCAACTGCCAACTGAGTAACACGATTTCTAAGGGACGTCATAGGATTTTCTTCAACAGAATGAAGAGCTAAGGCTGTAGCAGCAGCAGCATCATGTTCGTATTTCTTCTTTTTTTTGAGGTCCGAAACCGAACCAGTTCTCTTGAACTTTTTTATTAACTTGCAGATTGCCATCCTAGTTATTGGGATTCCTACAAATTTCTCGGTAAATTGTTTCATTACGTAGCGGTATGAACCTTGACCATCTCCATAACATTGTATTATAAAAACTCTTTGTTCAGTAGATAGCATTTATACTTAAATAATAACTTCACTAAATAAAGACATTGACAACAAGTACCTCTCACCTTAAGTGTCATTATTATTTTAACTAGGTTCACCAGTCAGAGGTGTGCCCGAGAATACTTTTTGGGAAATAATTTTTACTTAGTTAAACCTTTTAATGATTTTTTCTACTTCGGTTTGTTGTGTAGAAAACACATTCATCAAGAGTGACTTTTTTTCGTATCTTTAAATTTTTAGTCCATTTGTCCTCTTGTAAACCCCATCCGTGTTAAAGTTAAAGTAGTTAAATATTGCATATTATAAATAAGGAGTACTGTATGCAAATTTCAGCAGTTCTTGACGTTACATCTTCATAAATACCATGCAGATAGTGTCTATAATATTTCGAATATCAAACTCGATAACGGCAACTGATTTAAGGGATAATCATTCTATAACGACGCTCGTAACGTTTCGACGCGAAATATAGTGCTTGCTTGGATAATTGATGATGTAATTAGCGTGTAAATCATCAGTAATTGAAGCGTTAAACTCAAAAATAATTATATAGGCAATTACCGACTGCTTTTGGTATTTACAGCGTTCAGACTTCTAAATCTGGTGAAGTGGTTAATGCCCTTATTAAATATAAAATCTGACCCATTAGCATGAGGAATATTTGTTAAGAAGAAATGTTACAAATAAATGATATAATGTATTTTCTAGTATACAGGAGGATGTCGTAAAAAGTATCTTTTGCAAATTACAGCTTGACAAGAATTATAACTCTTGTGACGTCTAATGAAATTTAAAACGTAGTTTTTAAACTAAATACTAAAGCCGCAGGGTTAACATAAGAAGCCTAATCCAGACATGCTAAGCTCTGAAATTAAGAAGATGCGGTTTTGTTAACGACCCTTCGTTGCCACCCCTTTTTTGCACTTGTGTTAATTATAGTCCAAACAAATGCGGGAATTAGTTAAAGATTGTTTCACGAAAAATGGATATAACTTAATGACTGCAGTAAAAGTACCTGGGGCCATCCCATTATTTATGACCGTTTGTTATTATTATGTGGAAAGGACCGCATTGTAATAATTATAATTAAATATAGGCACATCAGGTAGGTTAGGTTGCTTAATTTATATTTAAACATCTTTTTGTGGTAAAATTTGTTAGTTTTTGAGGAATGGTTCAAGAATTGCCTTTTACCAAACATTCCTCAGAATAGCGTGATAGTAATGGACAATGCGAGCTATCACAGTCGCCGATTACATAAAGCTCCAAGCTCAAATAATACAAAATTGGAGATTCAGAACTACATGGCGGCGAATGATATATATTTTGAAGAAAGTTATAAAAAAGTGATCTTTTAGAAGTTTTAAAGACATTTTGTATAAAAAAGTATAGGTTTGTGACACATTGGCAGAAGAAATTGGACATACAGTGCTACGGCTCCCACCCTATTATTGCATTTTTAACCCCATAGAGCATATGTGGCACCAGTTAAAATCACTGGTTAGGTCTGAAAATATTTCTCCGACTTTAAGTTCTAGTGGTGTAGAATTAATACGAAAATGCTTTAAAGATATTCCCCCAGGTAGTTGGAAAAATTCAGTCCCTCGCGTAATAACTGTAGAAAATTCGTATATTAGTCTGGATCGTATAATTAATCCAATTATAATTAATTTTGATGAGGATAGCGATAGCGAAACAGAACTATCTATAGAATGACATTATAAATGTAAATAAATATGACTAGTAATATTTAAAAAAAAGGTTATTTCATTTGATTACATTTATATAATCATATCATTACTTGTTTTCCTTAGTCCGTCCCTTTATACTTCACTTGTTTATTGCCAAGCTCTTATCGACACAATGGGACCGACCCAGGAAATCATTAAGTCGTATCCAATTTTCGTGAAACGTACTGTACCACTTCTTGAACCTAAAATATTTCGGTTGAAACCATAAGCAAGTTGTCCAGAAATATACAACAATCAAACCTTGCACATATATCTGGTATTTTTACAATTTGACAACGATCAAGCTTGACACATTGTAGGTTAGAGCTATAATTCTACACGTTTTTTTACGACTTTTTAATTATTTTTGTATGACTAGTAAGAAAATCGATGACATATTCTTTCAACTATTTTGCGAGAAAAATTCCAATGGCACTCTACACCTACGTCTCAAGGGCAACGAGCTTATTCACAGAATTCACAGGAGGCTCACCAAGGACGATATGTACGCCTTGGCCAAATTCCTAAGGAAGAATCCCCCGATAATTTCCTTGGATTTAGCATACAACAATCTTACCGACGAGGGATTGAAAATATTGGCAGAAGAATATTTCGAAAGGAAAAATAAATTAGCTTACATAAACTTGATGCACTGTGATATTCAAGCGGCAGGAATGAGTTCGTTATCTTCAGCCAAGTGTGTTAACCTTAAGAACATAATTCTAGTAAGTCACCAGAAGTTACGTATGAAAGACGACTGTTCTAATAAGGGTTATAAAAAGTACACGGTGATCATTTATAATGTGCTCCCCTCCTAACTTTTTTGTTTTTAGCATTAGATAAAATTGTTAAATACAAAAGTTGTACAGAACAATGTAAGCTATTTGCAGAATAATATATTTATATACAGGGTATTGCAGAAATTAGTCACAGGTTAATTTTTTTTTTTTTAAATGGCACACCCTATATATTATTATTTTTTTAGAATCTCCTAAAACTTCGAAACATTTATCTTATAACATGTCAAATACCTAAATATAATAGTTTTCGAAATAATCGAATTTTAACTTAGCGCGGCTACATGCATTCAAAAATATATAATATTCTAGATTTCAGTTCTTAGGTGGCCGTGCTAATTGCCTAATGGCGGTGACGGAGAAACAAAAACGTTGTTTGTTACTGACAGTTACTGACATATTTAGTAAATATAACATTTTTGCGATAAAAATGCCTTATTCAGAAAGGGAAAAACAATTAATTTTGCAAACATTTATTAAAGCAAACAATAGCGTGAAATTAGCTAAAAGGGAACTGCTCAGAATTAATCCCCGGATGCATGTTCCACACAAAAACACATTTCATCGAATCTATGAAAAGTTTCAAGAAACATCCAGCTTGGCGAGAAAGAAGAGAACAATGGAAAGAGACGAAAATAGTGATTTAAATATACTACTAAAAGTTGAAGAAAATCCAAACATTTCTTTAAGAACAATATCGACAAGTTTACAGGAAGAGCTTGATAATTCAAAAAATAGCTCTTATGGGAGAGTTCAAAACACTCTTAAAAGATCTGGATATAAACCTTTCAAAATTAGGCCTGTTACAAAATTAACGCAGAGACAACGAGAAAAAAGAGTTGAATTTTGCCAAAATATGTTGGAAAAAATTAATTTAAATCCTAGTTATTTCAAAAATATATTTTGGACCGACGAGTCAATTTTCAACTAGTGGCATGATAAACAGAAAAAATACCAGACAGTGGGCAACAGTAAATCCCCACTGCTACAGGGAATTTAAATTTCAAGGTCGTCAATCTGTCAATGTATGGTGTGCTATTTTAAACAACAAAATAATAGGCCCCCATTTCTTTAACGTTACTTTAAATGGAGAACGTTATCGGAATTTTCTTCAGCAAGAAATAGAGGACTATTTTGATGAGCTTCCGTTGGAACAAGAGAGAAACATCGTCTTCCAACAAGATGGCGCTCCACCCCACAGTGTAGTAGCTATTACAAACTACCTTAATCAAAGGTTCAATGAATGGATTGGAAGGAATGCACAAATAAAATGGCCACCTAACAGTCCTGATTTGACGCCGATGGATGCATTTTTATGGGGAACGCTAAAAGATCGAGTGAATGCAAATACCATTGAAAACACTGAACGTTTAAAAAAACTTATTAGAACAGAAATTCTAATTCTGAATGAAGATTACTCCCAATCTATCACTGCCGCATTACAAAGGTTACGAAGAACGTATAGGAAATGTATTCAACAAAACGGTGGCCCAGTTGAACAATTTAATTTGTAATTACCACAAGTTTACCTATTTTTCTACATGTAAAATATAAAACTTATTTACGATTTTGCATTTCACTTTAAAATAAGAGCATATATATTTATTTCATCGAAAAGTTCATAAATAGTGGTCTCGTATTATTGTAGTAGCTGGCTAATTAATTAGGTGGCTTAAGAACTGAAATCTAGAATATTATATATTTTCGAATGCATGTAGCCGCGCTAAGTTAAAATTCGATTATTTCGAAAACTATTATATTTAGGTAAGTATATGACATGTTATAAGATAAATGTTTCGAAGTTTTAGGAGATTCTAAAAAAATAATAATATATAGGGTGTGCCATTTAAAAAAAAAAAAAATTAACCTGTGACTAATTTCTGCAATACCCTGTATATAAATATATTATTCTGCAAATAGCTTACATTGTTCTGTATAACTTTTGTATTTAACAATTTTATCTAATGCTAAAAACAAAAAAGTTAGGAGGGGAGCACATTATAAAAAAACAAAAAAGTTAGGAGGGGGCACATTATAAATGATCACCGTGTACATTACGAACGCTCGATAGCGATGTAATATCTTTGTCTAATTAACAGAAAACGACAAAGATAAATTATACTAATTTTCAGAGCTCCTCGATTGTTTCCCTGGAAAATTGTTTGCAATCCCACTTAAGAATGTGAATTGTTTATTCTTCAAGGACTGTAAGATCCTTGATGGTATAGCCATACCATTTCTGTACAAGTCGAGAATGGGCATCCCTCTTTATTATCCCGGACTTGTCGCAAATACATTTCAATGAAAAATATTAAGTCAAAGCGCCATCGTGGTTATTTTTCTTCAATTTATGTTGATAATACTTTTCAATTTCAGTGCGGTAATAAATTGGGCACCGACGGTGCCCGTTTTATAGGACAACTAATCGAGACGTGTTCGACCTTAGAAGGAATCGACATAGGGCAAACCGATCAGACACTAGAGAGTATCGAGTCCCTCCTGATGGCCATAGAGAAGAGCAACCTCAAGTTTATCAATATTTCGCGAATAATTCCGAAATCCTGCTATTCCCAATATAATAATTCCACGCTCGCCTACGATATCGGCGTCCTGCTGAAATTAAATACATCGTTGAAAGAATTACGCGCGGAAAAATGTGAATTAGATGGTGAGTTAATGGAATTCATTTTACGGGGACATCTTATACAGTGTGTACGTACATAAAGTAAGGAACAAATTCATTATCTAGGAATCTAAAAATATTTCGGAAAAATCCTCGGACACGTGTATAATAATTTTTAATGGCGCATTTTTTCCCATACAAACTTAATATACAAGGTGGCTCATGTAGTAGATATGACATTATCGACGATTTTTTTAAATGGGAACCCCTATATTTTAGTTCAGATCTGCAATCTCCAAGAACAGCTGATTTCAAAAACATAACACACTTAGGGCCTAAAATTCATAGTTTCGTTACTACAAGGTAAAACAAACAATTTTATTTAAGATATTTTTAATTTAAAAAAATGTAAAAAAATGAAATAAGCTATTTAATTAAGTGTTGAAATTGTCCTCCTTCTGCTGCCTGACAGTACCCCAAGCGATCAATAAATTCTTGTTGGACCTTTCTTATGGTTTCTTCTGAAATGTTCCTGCATTCTGTTGTTATTCGATTTTTTAAATCTTCAATATTGGCAGGTCTGACTTTATAAACAACATTTTTCAGGTGACCCCACAAGAAAAAGTCCAGTGGTGTAAGGTCTGGAGACCTATAGGCGGCCATTCAACAGGCCCACGTCTTCCAATCCACTTGTTCGGAAAAACTTGGTTTATGTAATGGCGCTCTACTGCTGCATAATGTGGAGGTGCGCCGTCTTGTTGGTACCACAAATTTTCATCTAGAATTCCTGGATTATTTCTACTAGGGTATAATATATAAGTTAACTAGCGTAGGGATAAGAAAGTTCTGAAGAAAATGAAGATAATTATGCCCGTTTACATTGTTGTCAAAAAAATATGGCCCAATAATTTTGTTTTTCACAATACCAGCCCAAACATTAATTTTTTGAGGATATTGAGTATGGTGCTCACGCATCCACCTGGGATTTTCTATTGCCCAGTATCTACAGTTTTGCCGATTCACTTCTCCATTTAATTTAAAGGTAGATTTATCCGAAAATAGGATATTTTCAACAAACAAAGGATCTAAATTACATCTTTCCATTAATATTTGACAAAACTCCATCCTGCGATCTGGATCATCTTCATTCAACTCATGAACCAATTGGATTTTAAACGGGTGCCATTTTTCTACCGTCAATAGGTTATGAACGGTCATAGCAGCCGCCCCATGATCAATGCTAATCTGGCGGACGCTGTGGTGGGGATCTTCTTCCATAGCCAATAAAATATCTAATTTCTTATCATCCGGAATAGTTGGACGGCCTTTTCTGGGAATATCTTCCACTGAACCCGTTTCCCGAAATTTTACTTCAAGTTTACTCACAGTTGATCTAGTAATTGGTCTTGCTGGATACTTAGTGTTAAACAAAATGCAAACTTCTTGTTGAGTACGGATCCTATCACCATATCCAATCATCATAAGAATTTCTATTCTTTGTGTTAAACATAAACGCATAGTAACTCAATATGTTTTAAAATAAAATTTATTACTTCTAATAAACTTACTAGAAAAATACAATGTAATGACAATGACATTATCTAAATAGCATAGTTACATAACAGCAAATAAGCCTACTTGAGAAAAAACATAAGTAACAGCAAATGATGGTGCGTCCATTAATTACGTAAGGCTTTCAGGTAAAATTGGGTGATGGCGGAAGGGATTGAGCCAAATGTCACTATCTTAAATAAAATTATTTGTTTTACCCTGTAGTAACGAAACTATGAATTTTAGGCCCTAAGTGTGTTATGTTTTTGAAATAAGCTGTTCTTGGAGATTACAGATCTGAACTAAAATATAGGGGTTCCCATTTAAAAAAATCGTCGATAATGTCATATCTACTACATGAGCCACCTTGTATATTAAGTTTGTATGGGAAAAAATGCGCCATTAAAAATTATTATACACGTGTCCGAGGATTTTTCCGAAATATTTTTAGATTCCTAGATAATGAATTTGTTCCTTACTTTATGTACACATTGTACATAGATTTAACTGACCGAAAAATAATTTTTTAAAAATCCTCTACAGGGTGATCACGTATAATGCAAGCATGCATGCTGAAAAATAAAACAGTTAACAGAAAGGACATTCGTCCTGTACAAGTTATAATTAAGAAAATTAATTAAAATTGTGTTTTAGGGTACGACGTGGATATGTTAATAGGGGGTTTGAAAGTTCACACGAACATAGTGTTGCTGGACTTGGGAGCCAACCGGATAGCAGATCACGGCGCTATACTTTTATCGATGTGGTTAGGTACAAACCCGAATTTGATGGCCTTGAGGCTAGCCTCGAACGAAATTAGTACACCAGGAGCACAATCGTTGGCACTGAACATTCCCTTTTCGAAACTAAGACTTCTGGATATTCATAATAATAAAATCGGAGATCTCGGTAGGAATATGGGTATTTTTTTTACAAACTTATTTTCCAAAATACAGGGTGTCCGATAATTAATGGTACATGGAAAAACCACAGACTATTTACGTAAAAATATTACGATTTAATTATACTTACCTATATCCGAAAGTGGATATTAACTGAGACACACAGTGTTAAAGTTAAAACTTCATTTTTGTTTTTCTCTAATTACTTTGAGAGAAATCAACGGTTTTTTACGGAAATTTGGCAATTATGGTTTTTTTAGGACGAGAAATTGATTTTTTTGTGAAATTTTAATGTACAATGCTGTCTGCGGCATATTTCGCACAGCTATTAGGTCATGACTTTCTTGTGCTTTAGTGTATTTAAGTTTTTAATGAAAATAATACTTCTCTCATATTTATTACGTAAAAAGGGTATACTGAGTTCAGATCGCCCAGAGTTACCGTTTCGGAGATATTTGCATTTATATTGTTTAGTGTACTTTGCCCAATTACTATTAATTTGCAAACTTTTTTTTTTCTTAACGTAACCTATAAGAAAACAAATTAAATTTAGAGATGCAGTTACTATGAAACCTCCATGTTGTTATTTGTTTGTTGATTATTGTAAGATAGCAGTGTGAGTTATTTGGAATTCCGTTTAGGACGAAAGATACCTGTTTCGCCTAATCGGTTGTAAATATTTTTGAAGATCATAATTTTCATCATCCATTAAAATTTTCCTGCGCGTACATATCCCGCATTTCTGCGTTTTAAAACAAATTGTGTGTCGGCATTGTTACTTAACTTACGATAAACCCAAAAATGAAACATTTTTTCACACAGCTATCTTACAATAATCAACAAACAAATAACAACATGGAGGTTTCGTAGCAACTGCATCTCAAAATTTAATTTGTTTTCTCATATTTTAATTTAAGAACATAATTTTGTTCGCTAATTAATAGTAATTGGGCAGGGTGCACTAAACAATTTAAATGCATATATCTCCGAAACGGTAACTCTGGGCGACCTCAACTTAGTATACCTTTTTTACGTAATAAATATGAGAAAATTATTATTTTCAATAAAAATTTAAATACACTAAGGCACAAAAAAGTTATGACCTAATAATTGTGAAAAAAATGTTTCAGACAGCGCCCCCCTACATTGAGCAATAAATTTGTACAAAAAAATCAATTTATCGTCATAAATAAACCATAATTGCCAAATTTTGTAAAAAACGTTAGTTCCTCGCAAAGTTATTAGAGAAAAGCAAAAATGAAGTTTTAACTTTAACACCCTGTATCTCAGTTAATATCGACTTTCGGATATAGGTAAGTATAATTAAATCCTAATATTTTTACGTAAGGAGTCTGTGAATTTTCCATGTACCATTAATTAGCCGACGCTGTATACATGGATTTTTAATAATTTGCTGGATTTTCTCCAATCTTCTCATACTCGAAATTTAGTTTCAGTTGTACTGATCGTATTAATGTCGGGTCATTTGCTATGTTAGCTAAAATTGTCATTGTGAAATAATAACGATTTAATTGTTTAAATAGCTTCAACAAGCTCGCACCCCAACTTAAATTAATTTTTAAAAATACCGTGTTGTTCTTATCCTCCGATCTGTAAGACCCCGTTTTACGAAAAAGTGGCACCTCTATTAGATCGGCAGTTATTAGGTATCTTCGATCGTAAGTTACCCAGCGCGCCACGGGTCGAGGCGTGGCATAACTACGCTTTCGAACGACGCAAGGGATGGAAATTTAAATAATTTTTAGGTATATCCGATATACTGGATAGTCTATTCAAACCTACCCGAATGCAAAAGCTTTTCATATGGGGTAATAAGCTCGGAAAAACGTCCTTCATCAAACTGGAACTGGCATTGAAACTCGGCGTCCTGGATCAAAAGTTCATAGATGTAAAACTTTATATGGTCGATGGACAAAGATGTGCCGCTTACTATCCAACAAACAATTATAAGAAACAGTCTCTCAGCGTTATGGAGTATGGAGTACCGCCCGAACTTAAAATTATTAGAAATAGACTTAAGGATAAAAATAATACACAGCCTAAACAATTAAGGCGGTTACATTACAACACGAAATTCTCTTCCATCTTCCTAAATTTGTAGAATTAACTTTAAGAAGGTTTTAAACTGAATACGTATAATCCTTTCTGAACGTGTCAAATATTTATACTTCTCAATGTAATATTATATTAAGATAATATAGGAATATAATAAATAAATAAACATAGTTTCATTATAATTTTAATATTATGGGAAGAAGTAAAACAGAGTTGAACTTTCACTATATTACCAAAAGGAACATAACATGATTCGCTATACTATCGCTTCGTCCGATGAGAGTGATATAATAAAGATCTAAGGAAAAATGTACAATATATTGAAACGGCCCGGACCCGGGTCTATTTTTCGCTTAAAAAAAGTCGATGTAGAAAATAAAATAGCCAATATATTCAGGTCCAGTAATACATGCATAACCTACAGGTATTTTAAGAGCTTAAATCAGCAAAAAGTCTAACATATTAGCGACGTATCAACGAAGGGATCTCAAGTGGTTCAATTCCTTAGGCTAAAAATAAAATAGGGTTGCATAAACTGACGCAACAGAGCAAAGGCAGGGTTCGCCTATAAACGCGAGAGACTGCTCATGAGAGATTCAGAGTCCAAATTTCCCGTTCTCAAATCAAGTTATTTCGCTGCCAGTGCTCTTTCAGTGCATCATAAATCTCTTTAATTTCAACATTCAAATTTTTCCCATTCACAAAGTAAAGTATTTACGCGGCCATTTAGTGTTCAGTACCCCATTCTTTTGTTTAAATAATTTTCTTCTACTTGTTAGAGTTTATTAGTTGCCCCGTCGACTTGTCGATGTCGATGCGCTAGGGATCTTTGACAACGGGAGTAAATTCAGCGTCCCAAAATCAAAGTATTTTATACACAAAATGGCTGCTCTTCTTCTTATCTTCTATTTGACTTATTAATACAAATCTCGCAGGCTTCTTTTTATTACACTTTCATGAGTTATATGTTTGAAATGTTCGACAGTAGGACACCACTACTGGACAGTTGTCTTTCGGCTTTTCACTATACTACGTAGTACCATTATACCAAACGTGTACGTAAACTGAGGTGAACATAACAAAACGACAAGTAAATTAAATTTAAAAAAAATACACGAAAATGGGGTCATATGTAACAAACTAAATTGCAGATTATCAGGGGAGTAATGTAAATAAATTGGTCGCAGACCAAAGCTTCATGTAAGAAGCGAGATAGAAATATCGGATATCTACTATTATTGTTGCAGACATAATAGATTTTTTTTTATGATTGAACACAAGCACTATAGGAAAAATTCTTTAGGGCACTCTGGGAGAGGTGCGTGTGCGCAAAAAGCGATTCACGTTGGTTTTGAATCGCTGGAGGTTATATTCGTTGGGAAAAGCGACCTCGGGAAGGTCGTTCCACAAGGATGAAGTCCTCCAGATGAAAGAATTCTTAAATAGTGAAGTTCGAGGAGTTCTAAGCTTAACCACATATGGATGGGCGGCAGTGGTTCGTCGTGTATTTCTGCTATTCGTCGCTCTGGGCGGAATCAAGAGGGCAAGGTCAGCCGAGCACCTTCCATGAAAATATCTGTAAAAGATTGTCAAATCCCCAACCTGTCTTCGATGTTCTAGGCTGTCGAGGTTCTTCGTCAGCTCGTAGTCTCCGATCAGACGAATAGCCCTCCTTTCGATGGAATCCAGCAGCCGAAGAGTATGTTTGGGTGCAGAGCTCCAGACATGAGAGCAGTACTCTAGTGATGGTTGAATCTGAGCTTTGTATAGTGTCAAAAGTTGTTGAGGTGTGTACAATTTTCTGGTTCGGTAGAGTACCCCAAGCTTCTGAGAAGCTATCTTGGCGATTGCCTCAACGTGGTCATGCCAAGACATATTTCCTCCCACATTGACGCCCAGCAAATTAATAGATGAAGCCAGTGGGATTGCGTTTCCGGCCATGACTATTTCCGGTTCTGTAATGTTAACCTTTTTAGAGAAAACTGCTGCCTGGGTTTTTTTAGCGTTAAATTCGACCTGGTTACTGTCACCCCAAGCCAAAATTTCTTCCAGGTCTTTGTTGAGGCGTGATACTTCATGCTGTCTGCGAAGATGCGCGTCGGCAGCCGATGTTTGTGCATTCAAAGAGTAAGATGAGATAAGGGTGCTTGCTATCGTCAGCAAATCTATATATCGGATTTTTCGTTTCCACTCGAAGTCGTTAAGTAGAGTAAGAAGAGAGTGGGAGACAATATGGACCCTTGAGGAACACCGGCATTGATGGTGAAGGTGTCTGAGAGAAATTCGTTAGTGCTACTACAGTATTGCCTTTATCACCTTTAGTAAATATTACATCTTTTGATTTATTTTTGATATCTATGGCTATTCATTATAATTTCTCATTCTACATTTTGCAAAACGAACACCGCCAGTGGTCACAGATTTTCCTTCTTTGAACCCGCCAAGCAAACTACGCATGCCTGTGGCAGTTTGGCGCTATCTCCGAGAACAAACCTATTATTTGACACAAAATTGGGTTTTACAGTGTAATATAATGTTGATTTCATTTCGTCTAAAGGCTTAATTGGTTTATTTTGTATGTAAATAGCCCTAACGGCAGATAAACTTTGTTAAACGTCACTGGCAGTCAACGTAAAATATGCAGTTCGATTTTGCCGCCGAGTGTTACACGTTCAATTTAAATGCTGTGATTAATTATACCTACTGGGCGTGGAAATAATTACATCAAACTAGGTCATCGTTGTTCTGTTTTAAATGTGTCTAAGTAAGGCTATTTTGTAGTGTAGGTATTGACATGGACATGGACTGTAAAATTATAAACAATGTCGTTAATAAATAACGTAAAATTGGAGGACCAAACCTTGAGGAACTCAACATACTATCGTCACGCTAGGTTATGTCTTGTGCAGTGGCGGCTCGTCACCTATGATAGAAGGGGTTCACAAGTATGGTGAAATTATTTTTAAATTTTATTTTTGTGTAACGACCAAACAATTACTTTCTAGGCGTTTTAAATGTAGAAAGAAAAAAAGTAATAAGAAGATGCGTTAGGTAAAACATATTTTTATTTATTTTTTAATTTTACACAAGGAAATACAGCTTTTGGAAAATAAGAAAGGTTTTCTTAGTGTGTATAGCTGTCGGATCTTAAGGTCGTCGCATGCAACCCTCGTAACAATATTTATGCAGTCCACTACTAATACTACTAAAGCCATCTACGAGCTATCAAGGAAACCGAATAATGTCCAATACTACTACCGCCATCTACGAGTAATCAAGAAAATGGAATGATGTCTAATACCACTACGCCATCTACGGCTACATCATTAGGCGCAACCAAGACGAGAACAATAGTTAACTGTTTTATGACGAGAACGAATCGAGCCACGAGACTGACAAGATGGCATTCTTCATATTTTCAGTGTTTTTTAGTTTAAATCCTTAAATAAAATGGTTTAAAATCATATCGAGTATCATTTATCGAAATACACAACATTTATCGACCCTACACAATAGTGCTTAAACGTAAAGTCCATTCTTTGGTTCTTAATTGCAGAAAATTGATCAGTATCAGCCTCATTAAGTTTGGAATACCCTCTATAATTTTTTTTCATATATTTCATTCTTAAACTTTCTAATAAAGTTCTAGATTTATCCTTTGTGGTCTGCGTTAAATAAATTGCGGGTTTAGGTGCTCCCGCATTCTTCACTTCAATTTTTTGCTCCAAACTCAAAGAGCTAAAGTAATTTCTTAAATAGTCCACCGTCAACTATTCATTTTAATTAACTTAATGAATATATAATATTACGCCTTTTCCATGTTAAATCGCCATAGCCCCGCTGCCACCCGGCGCCACCTGTTACTACAGAGAAAGTGCATTACTTAATAGCACGTGCGAGCAAGTCTCGTCATAATCGTCATTTACCTAGACCGAGGCACGGTTGCCGGATCTATACCGTTTGGTTTGACGGATGATAAAATATTAGGTAGGGTCGGACTTTTTTAGTTTGACGGTACGATAAAATATTAGGAAGGGTGGGACTTTATATGATAAATAATACGCATAATCTGAAATCGATGTAAGAAGAATACGTCCGATATCTAATCTGATGTTAAATAAGACGAGTTTCTAATTTAAAACGTCTTCTCGTTTTAAAATCACATTTAAAATATGTCCGGAGATAATTATGAGCGGTTTTAATCCAGCAGGAAGTCTCCTTAATGCCTTTTAGCACATTTAAATTCCGGGTAATCATTGCTTTGTGCTTTGTGTCCGTGATACACACCAAGTCCGGGAAACTTAATCCGAGAGGTGGCGGAGTATTCCGGACAATGGGTCTTCCGAAAAGCCATTTTCGAGTCCTTTGTTAAAGTATTTCAAAAGAAAAACTACGTAGAATAATATTTTTATCCTATTTAAAGCTAAAATAAACACTAGGATAACTTTCTTATAGTTCAACGTTTCAATGGATCTTAGAAATGTTAACGAAGACATAAAACGTACACGGAAAAAATACAATTAATAATTAATAGTAAAATGACTCAAAAACATAATAGAAATTAATAAAGTATGATGAATTCGTCAAATTCTGGATCGCCCGTAGTGCAAACACCCGTACAGCGTTGCCACAGTGATTCCCCTAAAACATTTTAATTTAATGTTTTGTAATTTAATCAGGAAACTATAAATAAAATTGGAATTTGCCCTCTTAATTCCGCCCAGAGCGGTGAATAGCATAAATACACATCCATATTTTATGTGGTTAAGCTGAGTACTCCTCGAACTTTATTATTTAAGAAATCTTTCATTTGGAGGACGTTATCCTTATGGAACAACCTTCTTGAAGTCGTGTTCCCCAACGAGCATAACCTCCAACGATTCAAAGCCAACGTGAATCGCTTTATGCGCACACGCACCACTCCCAGAGTGGTTAAATCAAGAATATTCCTATAGTTCTTGTGTTTGATCATAGAAAAAAATATCGGTTCCAAACACAGGCAATCAGCAGTAATTTGTCAGCATTGATTTCTATTAAAACCGATCTATGATCGGGACAAAATGTGAATAATTCTGCCTCCCTTTTATGTTATAAGCCGATGGTGCAAACCTACAATAAAAATAAAACCTTAAATATATCTCGGCGGAATATTTCCGAGCTTGTTCACAATTTTCTCTTAAATATTTCAATATCTAATATCAGTTATTCAAACCAATACTGGTACCTGAACAATGCAATAAATTCAATTCCTGCTTCCGTCGGACCATTCGAATGTCAAATTGTTTTCCTATATTGGAATCAATTATTCAGACGACGTGACATTTTCTAGAAAGTTTATTGAAATATATGCGATATAAAAATTGTATTTTTGCAGCACGAATTGCAGCGAAGGTTAGGGTTATTGCAGTTTTAAGTTTGTAAATCGGCTCGCAATAAATCTTGTCTTATTTTATGTCAAAATAACTTGATATAATAGAATGTGAAACAGACTCCATATATTAGGATTTAATTATACTTACCTATATCCAAAAGTTGATATTAACTTGAGATACAGAGTGTGAGTTGAAACTTCATTTTTGTTTCTCTCTAATAACTTTGAGCAAAATTTGGCAATTATGGTTTTTTTAGGACGAGAAACTAATTTTTTTGGTGAAATTTTAATGTACAATGTAGCTGCGGCATTTTTTGCATATTTAGTAGGTCATAACTTTTTTGTGCCTCAGTGTATTTAAGTTTTTAATGAAAATAATACTTTTCCTCATATTTATTACGTAAAAAGGTATACTAATTTCAGGTCGCCCAGAGTTGCCGTTTCGGAGATATTTGCATTTAAATTGTTCAGTGCACCCTGCCCAATTACTATTAATTTGCAAACAAACTTTTTTTCTCAAAGTAACCTATAAGAAAATAAATGAAATTTAGAGATGCAGTTGCTATGGAACAGAAAATGTTTCATTTTTTAGTTTACCGTAAGTTTGTGTTTTCATTGGTGTTGGTTTCTTTCGGCACGATATTTTCTTAGGGTGAAAGTTATTTTAATTAATGTAAGTTAAAGAACAATCCAATTGTTGTATTTATTATTCCCAATTACCATTATTAGAACATTAATTATCATGTAAAGGTTAATTGGTAAGAAGTAACAAAATATTATTTGCTTGCCTGAGATAAAGCACTAAACAATTTAATTGTAAATATCTCCGAAACGGCAACTCTGGGCCACCTGAAATTAGTATATATTTTCATTAAAAACTGAGGCACAAAAAAGTTATGACCTCATAAATGTGCAGAAAATGCCGCAGACAGCGCCCCCTACATTGTACATAAAACTTCACCAAAAAATCAGTTTCTCGTCCTAAAAGGACCATAATTGCCAAATTTTGTAAAAAAACGTTGGTTTCTGTCAAAGTTATTAGAGCAAAACAAAAAAAGTTTTAACTTTAACACCCTGTATCTCAGTTAATATCAACTTTCGGATATAGGTAAGTACAATTAAATCCTAATATTTTTACGCAAGGAGTCTGTGGTTTTTCCATGTCCCATTAATTAGCGGACACCCTGTATAATGTGAATTCGTATAAAATAATGTTGTTGAATAAGTTGTATACAGGGTCGCCCATTGAAAACAGTCCAGCAAGGTTTACGGCTGTGTAAGTGAAAATTAGAAAAAAACCTCGGACCCGTAAACTTGTGTTTTCAGGGGGACACGTTTAACTCTTAATTTCATCCCTGTAACCTCAACCCCCCTAGCGGAGGCGGCTACTGCCCTTGTTTTTTCAAATGGGAATGGGTATGTTGTGATACATCTTTTTAAAGGGCATTAAATTCTCTTTAAAATGGCGCTTCGTTTTGTAAATTTGAGCTACGCGCCGCCGAGAAATTTCGTTTTAAAAAATGGAATTTTATCGAGTAATATTTACATGTTATCTTATTAAATGTTGAAAATGTCCGCCATTCACCTCCATACAATAGTACAACAAATGTTCAAAGTGTTCTCGGACATTGTGAAGAACATCTGGTGTAATTTGTTGACATTTTCAACATTCAATAGGATAACATGTAAGTATTACTCAATAAAATTACATTTTTTAAAACGCAATTTCTCGGCGGCGCGTAGCTCAAATTTACAAAACAAAGCGCCATTTTAAAGAGAATTCAATGTAATTTAAAAAGATGTATCACAACATACCCATTTTCATTTGAAAAAACAATGGCAGTAGCCGACCCCGCTAGGGGGGTTGAGGTTACAGGGATGAAATTAATAGTGAAACGTGTCCCCCTGAAAACACAAGTTTACGGGTCCGAGTTTTTTTTTTAATTTTCACGTACACAGCCGTAAACCTTGCTGAACTGTTTTCGATGGCCCACCCTGTATATTGTATGTTTTTAACCTTAATTGTTTCTGATTGTATTCGAGTGTTTAAGAGCTCATTTATTTTTCTGCCGGTAAAGAAACAGGACATTTATAAAGCTGTCATAATATAATAGAAATACCCATTACTTCTCGACTGTTTCCCTTTCAAATTTTTATCATTTCGTTATCAATTTAGGCCGGATCCTGCTGCTATACCACCTGAACAACATAATAAATTCCGCATTGGCTTTCAGCCTATTCCAGAAACGATTCGGCGGCGTCCAAATTGCGCTGCCAAAACAGGATATCAATTATTCCTGCCGATTCTGACGAGCGAGGCTTTATCTGATCGATTTTCGCTTGTAGCAGTTTTAATACAGACTCTTCTTTTTTGTCGCCGGGGCCATAAATATAAAACATATTTTATAAAGTGGAAAAGAAACTTTCGTTACCCACCCAGTATACAATATTTTAAAAATAAGTCAAGGTTCTGTGGGGGTTTAGTCCGTAAATTAAGGGATTATTATTTTTTCCTGCAAGGGTCTATTTTAATAGCGGCCTTCAGATTGTGTTGCCAAATCAGGTTATCAATTATTTCTGACGGGCCGGATTTTCTTTCAAGTTTATCGATCCATTTCCGCTTGATTCGGTATCGATAAAGACTATACAATGAAGGAATTCGTCGCTTTTGTTAGGACGGAATGGATTCTTTCAATACCTCATTTATCGACGAGAGATCTATTAAATCACCATGTTTGTTTCAACAAAATTTATCATTATAAATGTTAATAATCATGCGTATCTATTTGATTTCAAATGTTTTAATCAAGAACGGACGGGGGAAACGCAAAATACTTTAATGTAGAATTGATCGGGTTAATCAGAAGAAATGTCATTGTGATTATATATTATATCTCGAGAACGAATGAATATACAGGGTGTCCCAGAATATGTGGGCAATCTCCCGGGTTTAGATAGAACACTTAAAAATAACAAGAGAAGTTCATATAATTTTTTTCCCTACGGCCCCCCCTACGGAGATACGGGCCCATAACGGACGTCCCTGGAAATCGTTGACTTTTAAATAATTTTTTAAGTACTAGGTGTAATTTAATAATTTTTTAGTATAATGTTTAATAGATGAGTCTCCTTAAAATTGGCCATTTTAAACACATTTGGCTTATTTAGTTTGACAGGGACGGACTCGACGTAACACAAAATGCTTTCTTTTACACCCTGTATGATGAAGGAGCGAGAATAATATTTTTTTTGGATACTCTAAACCTTAAGCTGAAAAAGGGCCCTCTTGATCAATGTCGATAAAATGACCTGTTTTCGAAAAAAAAATATTTTTGTTCAATATGGTTTTTTACATAACAGTTGTTGTTTTATGTTCATAAAATTACCTCATTGTTGCTATGGTATTTTTCACATGTACCGATTTAAATAAGAATATTTATGCCAGTGTCAATTTATGGTAGTGTCTTGAAATTTGCGGGTTTTCTCCTTTGTCTTATTAGTTACTAATTTAGTAATGGAATTTACGTATACTGAGTATGCCGCCATGCATTTAATGTATGAACAAAATATTGTTTCTTCGAAAACAGTTCGTTTAATCGACATTGATCAAGAGTACCTTTTTTTCAGCTTAAGGTTGAGATTATCCAAAAAAAAAATTATTGTCGTTCCTTTATCATACAGGGTGTAAAAAAAGGCATTTTTGTGTTACGTCTAGTCCGTCCCTGTCAAACTAAATAAGCCAAATGTGTTTAAAAGGGCAAATTTCAAGGAAACTTATCTAGTAAACATTATACTAAAAAATTATTAAATTACACCTCGTTCTTAAAAAATTATTTAAAAATCAACGATCTCCGTAGGGGAAGAAAAGTTTATATGAAGTTCTCCTGTTATTTTTAAGTGTTCTATCTGAACCCGGAAAATTGCCCACATATTCTGGAACCCCCTGTATATAATTAGTGCGACGCCGTGGGCGTCGCGGCGCCTTAAAAATATAAATCGATCGAAGGGATTTCGAACGTAGGTACGTTTGAAAGTACTTTAAATTTTAAAACGGTTTTCATTTACCCTAATTCGATTACTTCTCTCGTTTTTAAGTAACATAAGGTTTTAAAAAGGTGTAACACCTGATTTCTATTAATTAATAAATTAAATTAGTGTTGGGAAAAACCGATGATTTTAATATTCGAGTACTTGATACTCGAGCGATTTTAATAATCGAGTGAATCGCTTGAAATAACTATTTTGCTCGTTTACTTATTTACCATTAACATTTTCTATAATGTATGTTATAAGAAGTCTTCTTGAGTTTAATAACAAACAGTTCCCGTTTAGATTTTAAAATGTTTAATATAAGATTACCAACGAATTTTTCTATATATTTTGTTAACCATGTTGTTCGTTTTGTTATTTTTATTTACAATTTCTATTATTATCTTATTTTTGAGAAGTTTTCTCGAGTTTATAGTACAGTTAAAAGAAAACTTTACAAAACCCATGTCGCGATGACTCCGCTAAGGGATTTGGCATACTTTATTATATGCACCTTCTCTTTTATGTGCCTTCAAGAAAGACGTATGTCGTGTACCTGCTCAGCGTCAAACTCGAACGTCGCCAATCGGATGACGCGGCGCGTAGACCGAAGGTCGTGTATCAACTAGCAGGCGATATTTTTCGGTTTTTCGCCTGAATTTATAACTAGAGTATTTCCTATCGAGCGAAAAACTGTTCGAATATACGAGCAGTTTTTGAACTCGATCACACTACAGCGGTACATTTCCGCCGGCGTGAAGGGAAGCTCGGATATCGAGTGAAAGATAATAAGTGACGAGCGACGGTTTTCGACTGAATAGATAACTCGAGCGGTTTTTTTAATAATCGAGCGATGTCGGTTATTTCAATAATCGAGTGATCAAGCGGGTTTTCGCTCGAGCGATCACAACTCTAAATTAAATAATATAAAATAATAGAATTTAGGTGCAACAGTTTTTTAAAACCTTGTATTACTTGAAAACGAGAGAAGTAATCGAATTATGGTAAATGAAAAAAATTATTGATCGATGTTATCTTTAAAAAATGCCAATTGATCCCATATAACGACGGCTTTGTACGAAATCAAAATATATTCATTCGTTTTCGAAATATAAGACCCCGGAGTTTTAAAACCCCTGTATACTGTCGGTGGAATGCTGGTTTTTATTAAAACGTAATTTTCCTACAAAATATTTTTATTTAATGGCTACTTTTATATATATCCATACAAATATAAAATTTACAAATTATATTGAGTAAGTCAGACTCTAGGTTGATTGACGACAGTTTCTAAAACATTGTTTGGTTGCTAACAATAGGACCACAGAGAACAGCCATCCACACTCGATTTGCGCTATCGCTTACCACTTTCTCGGTAAGAATGTAAAGTCGTTCTGAAATACTGAAATTTAATTTTATGCTATCCTTGGTCCTTCGATTGTTAACAACGAAAATATACGCGCAATTTGTCGCCATATTAAAATATACATATGTATATATGTATGTCATCTATATTGTCGGCGTAATAAATAATACAACAACATTAACAGTGATATACAGAGTGTTTAATATTTAATTGACATTTTCGCAATATTTCCGCTAAAATTCATTTTTATTAAATTGTATTGTACATAAAGAAACCTCACAAACGCACTTACCAAAATGCTAAATTACCAGGAAATGTAAGGTTTTATACGCAATCTTCAGATTCACATATTGTATAAAATTTTAAAATAATAAACACCCTGCAGCACTTCACAGTCTAAACATCAAGTCTAACTTGTTGGTTAAGCCACTAAATACAGTTTGAACCAATGGCGTTTCAGAATGGATCACGCTCTTCTGCTAGCATAATATTGGGTACATAATAGTATATCGGCTGAAATTGTAATTATGCCTTATACAGAAACCATTCCTCCATTTTTTTTTTGGTCTGAAAGTTGGTACTGTCCCGGGCTGCATATTCATTCGAAAAAATCATCGGTCCAAACACATTTTGGTATACAGTACTAGTTAACAACGAACAACAACAACAAGTAGAGTTTTTACTTTTTCTAGGTGACAGAGAGTTTCCGAAAAAGTTTCACACACTCTAGTTGTAATATAATATCAACAGGTAATAAAACGTAGGTATATAAACAACCATATGTTTACATTAATTTACAGTTTCAAAAATCAAGGTTCTTTTTATATATCAGGTACATTATGGCGGCCTGTTAGGTGTTTTCCACACATATATAAACAGTATATTGCTAATACCATCTGCAATTATGTCCCCGCTATGGGCATCGAAGGGGGGCGTTGTGAGTTTGCGCAGTTCGTAAATTTCCTTGCGAAAGTAAACATTCGACAGGAACGGATTTCAGCTTTCTTAATATAAATTTCACTGGTTAATGAGGAAAAATATTGCAATCAAAAGTTCGATTTAAGACAGCGTTCCATGCATACGATCTCTGACGATAGATGATCCGACGGTGCCCTGATTGGTGTAAAGTTCTGGTGCCAAATTCCGTCCGAGTATTTGTAACAATCGACACGATGAGCTTTATTTTAACTTTCAACCTCGCTTTTTTCTAAACCAAAAATTAAGAATTAATGACTATATCGACTATTTTGGGAATTATTATCAGCTACTAATGCACCAAATTAAAAATACATTCATTTTAAGGTTAGGTAGTGACCACATATATATTATATTCTTCCTTTTTACACGCTTTTTAGTGACATTCGGTTCCGAAGATCGGATAAGCAAAATATTTTCGTATATATTGTACATGCATGAAATACTTTATACCTGGTATTGACCCACGACTTTTGCAAAAAAACAAGCCATTAACCTACCAAACAGCGAATCGAATCACCACAAATTAAAAACTCCTTTACAAAAATTGTTGTTAGGTAAGGAAAGTTTATAAGCACTAATATACCGACAACAATGTTGATGAACCACTTTTTATTCTGTAATTTGAAAAATCATCCAGAACCAAAGATGGCGACGAATAACAGCAAGCAAATAATGTCGGGCCGGCTCTGACGCGATCGATGAAATTTTCACCCTACTGCGGAAACTCAATAGGCCCGCTCCATCTCCCATAGCGTGAACACTTCTTGTATTTTGGAACGTTCGTATCGGCAATATACTGTTTATATGTATGTGGTGTTTTTAAGATAATATTCACCTTGTGTTCCAATGAGGAAGCAGCTTAGGTTAGTATGAATAAAGCTCTGGAAAAAAATAGGAAATATAATTATTTGAATTATCCAGGGTGTCAATTTCAAACCTTCACACCCTTAAACCACTTCCAACAAGTAATATTAAATATCGGAAAGACACAAAAGGGGGGGCGCTTTTAAAGAATATTCGCAACTTTCGTGCGATCCCTCTGGGAGCGACAGATGTTACCCTTAAAATCTTAAATGGGAAGGAGGTTACCACTCTACATCTCCCAGGAGCTTAAACCATAAAGGCTGCACCTATGTCTTAAAAGTATCCACGTCCACAGTAAAAGTGACATGTCTTTCCGATTTTCAATATTATTTACTGGAACCCACCCTGTATAAAAATTGATTTTTCAAAAACACCATACAAGTTAAATCCAGTTACGTACCTAAATCTAGTGACCATAGTCACAGTACAGGCTAATTGTATCTCAACAACCTCATAGGTCGATGAGTTCTCGAACAGCAGTAAGCGCCAAAAAATTTTAAACTAGAAATACTACGATAAAAATCGCTCGGTTCCCGTTTACAACTTTCGGCACTTACGTCTATTCGTCGGGTCACCCAGAACTCTTACAAAGCTCATTGCAGGGGTGGGAGCGCAATTACACTTTTGCTTATAAGATAACAGTTATTAAAGTAAAATTTTAATTTTTTAATAGAATTTAAATATAAATAAAATGTATCTTCAAAAATACTTTGTTTTTGCGAGAAATAGAAGTACATTGAATTTCCTATGTTCAACTTAACGATACTTCACCCTGTATATTATTTGCTACTGCCGAATAACTGATGAACGTTAGCGCATTAGTCGCAGCCACCCCTGTTGCGGTTTAGTCGATGCTTTTTTTTATTATAATATACAATATGTTCATAAAATAAGGAATATTTCGCAATTTTACTTTAAAATTAGTAATAGGTATGTATCAGATGTTAAATATACAGGGTACACCAAGTACAATCGCCCATTAGAAGTATCTCGAGAACTAAATGAGATTTTATTTTGAAAATTTGGCTGTACCTATAAGAGATGGTTTCCTACATTTATAAAATATTTTAGATGGTGCGGTGTTTCCGGATCATACCCAAAGTGGCAGCAACTGCGGAGTTTGAAATGAATTACCCTATATATTATATTTTTTTTAGAATCTAGGTAAAAATCTAGAACAGTTTTCTGTATAATATCATATACCTATCTTTAAGAGTTTTTGAATTATAAATAATCTTGTGATTTTTTAACGCCGTATCGGGACCTGAAAAGAAAATCATATCTTTTTAGCGGTTACAGCTAGAATGCTGAAATTTTGACAACAGTTTCACAAGGCTATCGAAATTTTATAATTTTGAACAGTATTTAATTAGTTTTAGACAGGGCGTCTCCATAACAATATTTCTAAGGGATAGATATTTTAAGTTTATTTTATATTCATGGGGAGTGTGGTAGAGTTTTATCTAGAACTTGCAGAAAATTTAATGAATTTCATCCTGATGCATCTCCTATGACTCCCAAAAAGTTGATTGGCCGAGGAGGTCCATTTAAATGGCCCCAAGGTCTCCTGATCTTACCGCCCTAAATTTTTATCAATGGGGTAGGATTAAAGAAATAGTATTCAAGACACCAGTCACAACAAGGGAAGATTTAGAAAATCGAGTAAGAACAGCTCTGGGGTCTCTAGATGGGGAAGAAATGAAAAAGGTGACAAATGAACATGTTATCACCACAATTCATGAATGTTTAAGAGCCAACAATTTAGTTATTAGTTATTTTATTGGTGTTGTTGCGTAATTTTAATTTTGTTTATTTATTTATTAATAAATTGCTTATTTACTAATTTTTTTACAACAACACAGACATAACGGCAAATGGATTTTTCATTATTTTTTTTTTATGAATTCATTCCACAGCCAACTACCAAAAAATGTATTTTTATAAGATAATTTTTAAAAGTCCGAAGATAGTGAAGATAAGTAGGAACACTTAATATCGTTAGATAGAAAATTCGATCCTACGTTAGCAAAACATATCAAATACAGGGTGTTCCATTTAAAAAAAGAAGATTATTGCAATAATTCATCTCCCTCAGAAATATTGTTATGGAGACGCCCTGTATAAAACTAATTAAATACTGTTCAAAATTATAAAATTTCGATGGTCATGTGAAACTTGTCAAAATATCAGCATTCTAGCTGTAACCGCTAAAAAGATATGATTTTCTTTTCAGGTGCCGATACGGCGTTAAAAAATCATTAAATTATTTATAATTCAAAAACTCTTAAAGATAGATATATGATATTATACAGAAAACTATTCTAGATTTTTACCTAGATTCGAAAAAAAATAATATATAGAGTAATTCATTTAAAATTCCGAAGTTGCTACCACTATGGCACCAGCCAAAATATTTTATAAACCTAGAAAACCATCTCTTATAGCTCTATAGCCAAATTTTCAAAATATAATCTCATTTAGTTCTCGAGATACTTCTAATAGGCCACTTTACTTGTTGTACAGTGTATAGATATTCCAATAATTACGACTAATATTATTTTTAAGTGGATTATCACGCACGTCTCGTTTAGTTTATTTTACGAAATTATACCTTATGCTATATGTATACACATCGTATACTAATATATTATAATATTTTTAACAATATTTATCATAGATTTTATTACAATACCCATAATTGGAGGATATTTGCAACGGACAACTCTAAACTCCCTTTGGTTTACTGAACTTCAAAAATAAATTTATTTAAATCTTGTTATTTATATCAGCAACAAGGGTTAGCAAGAAAAGGTGCTTCAGGAAGAGCTAACACTAAAATTATTTAATTTTCTTTAAAGTCTGGTGGCAACATATACTCATCGGCAAAATAATCGATCCAATTAAAAAATATATATTGGTGTATAACCAACTCACTGGCACGCAATACATTTCGAATATTTGATTATATCGACTTGATTATTCAGAATTAATGTTGATTTTACCTTTCTTGTTCGCTGAAACTCTTCACTTGCTCGTGATCCAATGCCGTTTAATAACATTCCTTTTTGTAAACTTCTTTCAAATTTTCAGGCAATAAATTTTATGTTGCTTTATTGGCTTTATTAAATACTTCGTCTGGAGCGCATGCACGGAGCTTTCTTCTTCGGAATCGGAATTATTTCTCAAATATTATTGACATTTGTACGGTAACAATGCGGCTCCCAGGCAACGAACGACACGGATACTGTTTTCGTGGCAACTTGATGTTATAAGCATTCAGAGAGACGTGAAAAATGACAGTTTAACGCTATATTACATATACGGGGTGTCCGGGAACATGTGGGAAATCTCCCGGATATGAAGAAAACACGTGAAAAGAATACTATAGGTTCATATACACTTCTTTCGTATCGGCCTCCTCTTCGGAGATATGGGCTCCCAAAGAGCACCAATGGAATCAATTTTTTTACACATAATTATTGAACCACCTGGTATATATCAATTATTTTTTAATATGATGTATACCAGGTAAGACCCGTCAAATTACTACCCAAGAAACTGTTGTGAATTACTCACAGCTACAGGGACGGACTAGCTGTAACACTCATGGGCCCATTTTTTTTACGCCCTGTATGATGAGAACTTTGGACAATGTTTTTTACATACCTTTAACTATTGGCTAAAAATTAAGTACTCTTCATTCATGTCGCTAATCCTAACCGTTTTCGAAAAAACGGCATTTCATATACATCATGTGCTTCGGGTATTTCAATAAAAGATACATCTTTGTTCCGATCCAATGTTCAACCTTCAAGATTCCGCTTTTTCATATTTAGCCCATGAGCAGTTAGGGGACTCAGTGTAAATAAAATGACGTTTTCTCGAAAACGGTTAGGATTAGCGACATGAATGAAGAGTACTTAATTTTTAGCCAATAGTTAAAGGTATGTAAAACATATTGTCCAAAGTTCTCATCATACAGGGCGTAAAAAAAATGGGCCCATGAGTGTCACAGCTAGTCCGTCCTTGCAGCTGTGAGTAAATTACAACAGTTTCTTGGGTAGTAATTTGATGGGTCTTGGTATGGTATACATCATATTAAAAAATAATTGAAATATACCAGGTGGTTCAATAATTATGTGTAAAAAAACTTGATTCCATTGGTGCTCTTTGGGAGCCCATATTTCCGAAGAGGAGGCCGATACGAAAGAAGTTTATATGACGTGATATCACGTGTTTTCTTCATATCCGGAAGATTTCCCACATATTCCCGGACACCCTGTATATACCAATTTTATGCATTCATTATGCGTAAAAAATAATGTTTTTATAACGATCGTAGAAAAGACTTCTAGATTCTGAACAAATGAAAGTAGACTTACTACTGCTAAAACCATTAAACAGTTTTCTATTTTTTATGTAAATAATTAGGGAAATCCATGAAGTAGATTAGCCATAAAAATAAATGTGCCATAATAGCGTAGATTATTATACAGCTTTAGAATCTTTTTAGTCGAGACGGGTGTGAAAATACTCTTAAGTGCTTTTTAAGCTCTTTTTTCTCTCCGCAGGATCGATTTTGAAAACTGGTGTTCGCTTAAAGCGAAGTTCCTGCTGTAACAGCTTTTTTATGTCTCGTCCTTTTTTATATACACGGGAAGAAAAATGTCTTTATTCAAGAAGTCTGATGCCCTTCAAAACGAATATTATGTTTAAGAAATGTATCCTTGCAAGCCCGAATAAACACCATTTAATACAATGCACGGTAGATTATATACAGGGTGTCGATTTGAAAAATTCCCACCCTTAATATCTAGCGTCGAGTAATTAATATTGAAAATCGCAAAGACACGTCAATTTTTTTGTGAAGGGTGGCACTTTTAAAAAATATTTGCAACCTTCGCGGATTAATACACTGGGAGTGGTATATGTTACCCTTAACATCTTAAATGGGAAGGAGGTCAAGTAGCGCTTCATTTTAATGATTATTTAAATATCTTTCCAGAAATATATCATTAAAAATAAAAAATTGTGGTATTATTGTAAACACATTTAAATTATAATTAAAATGATGTGCTATTTGAATAATACTTCCCATTTACAATTTTAAGGGTAACATGTACCCGTCCCCATGGGCGTCGTGGGCAAGAGGCACGAGGGGGCAGCTGACCCCCCCCCCCCTGTAATCTGATACCTTAATAACACATCAAAAAACTTTCAGCTCGCTCGCGGAAAAGGTAGGTAGTTCGTATGTTTTTTCTATTTTTTCTTAAATTTGATAGTTGCTATTGCACATTATGTGTTTAGGACTAAACATAGCGGGCTTTTTAGCATGCGTGGTTGTCGCCCAATGTCAAAATTATACATCAATAACCTTTTATTTCGTTAGCGGAAAAGATAGTAAATTTTTTCTTTATTTTTTCTCAAATTTGGTACGTATTTTTAAAGTCTAAAGTAAATTTGACATTCGAGGCGGTGTATAGTCGGATATTGTTTCTTCAAAAACAGTTTTCTTAATCGAAGCTAAGCCAAACGAAAAAAAATTCTAATATAGCGGATCCGAAGCTGCTATACAGTGTGTCTACTTAAGTTGGAACCATATGGAAAACTTTTTTTTTATTGGATTTATGAAAAAAAGTTATTCTTCATAAAAAGATTCTGCATGGTCTAAAACTCAAAATGCAACCTTCAGTTATCAAAATTTCCCAGTCATATACGAGGTATATCAGAAATTACGAATTTTGCTCAAGAGTAAAGTACCTTTATTTTTGACAATACAGAAGAATGTTATGAAGAAAAGTTATTTTGAATTAAAAGTTTTATTCAAATGTACAATTACAGTTATTTAGCATGAAAATTTAGGTTTTCTGATTATTTACTAATCATTCCGTATTAATAATTGTTCTGGCTTGATACAATTTAACGTAATCTAGGATGTACTGACAGAAGATATTTGACACGGAATGTCATAGTGCGTTGGTACTTATAAAATACATTAGAAAAGGCAGTTTTACTAAGTTGTGAAAAAAATAGAAATTGTTTTAATAATTAATACGGAATGATTAGTAAATAATCACAAAACCTAAATTCTCATGTGAAATAACTGTAATTGCATATTTGAATATAACTTTTAATTCAAAATAACTTTTCTTCTTAAAAATAAAGGTACTTTACTCCTGAGGAAAATTCTTAAATTCTAATATACCTCGTATATGACTGGGAAATTTAGATAATTGAAGGTTGCATTTCGAGGTTTAGACCATGCAGAATAACTTTTTTCAGAAAACCAAAAATAAAAGCCATATGAGTCCAACTTAAGTAGACACACTGTATAAACAAATTTATAAAGAAATTTTTGGCATCGTTATTATTTAAATTAAATCTAGATTTTCGGACATCTGTGGATTAAATTTGTTGACCAATCATTTTAAAAAACTGAAAAATCCTCAGAAAAAGGAAAACTCTTCTTGAAAAAAAATTACTTTTGTTCGTCTGCTGTAACTTAAGTAAAAACGTCGCGCTTTTTAAATTGAGTATAATGAGAACTCCTTACAGACCTTAACGTTCGGTTTTTCTAGTATTTACTATAAATTATGGACTAAATTTAGATGTGTATTTTGGGTTGTTTCCCCTTGTTGCTACCGCTGGTGTCCTGTTTTTTACATTTATAAAATTACTCATTTTATCATTGCCCCCCCCCCCCCCCCCCCCCCCCCTACAAAACTTTCTAGCAACGCCCATGCCCCTCCCAGTGCGTGAAATCACGAAGGTTGCAAATATTTCTTAAAAGCATCCCCTTTACAATAAAATTGACTGGTCTTTTCTGCTTTCCTAAGGCTGGGAATTTTTAAAATTGACCCCCTGTATATATTTCTCCTTTCAACCGCCGATACGTGAACGCTCGAGATCCTGAAGGTGAACCTGCAAGAACTGATAAAATAAATTTATTATCTCTAATGTTCGATCCTTCGGATATTAATCTTAGACGCGACGGTTTTTTAAAAGTCTACACATGCCGAAAGATCGATTCGCCGAAGGGCGTTTTCTCCACATGGAGAGAAATAATCTGTTATACAGAGACTGGAAAAAACTGTGCGACATGTCAGAAATTTCAACAGAATGAATAATTGAAGTATGTAAATTTTCTAAAGAGCACCACACATCTGGAACAAATAGATTTTTTCTGTCTCATCCCTTTATAGTTAATATAAATAAATTGTATAATTTTAAAAGTTTATTCTGACGTTGTCCAGTAGACTCTCTCTTGCCATCGGGCCTTGTCTGGCCTATTGGTAAAAAAGACAACTTAGGCACAGTATAAATTTATCAGGTGGCAGCTGTTGCTTACACTAACAAGTTTCTCAACCGCATCTAACACAGAATGACAAAACGAACATTTTTTTACAAATATTTGGCACAACAGCATTTATTGCGATAAGTCCTAATATCACTTTTAAAAATATATTGTATTGCTTCTTTAAACCGATAATATCCACTATTTTATTATTATCTTTGCCATTCAATGATATAAAATCTGTTTTGTAGCTTAATTTCTATTTTCCGTGCAATTTTAACTTTAAATAATTCATAATATACGATTGCCATTATTTATTTACTAGGGACGTCGAGTTCCGTTGCTAGATCCTCCATTTTGTTGTCCAATCACTATGATGCTTATTATAAAAGCAGCTAAAAAAATAAATATACAGCACACGGCTACGACTAGCATATTGTGCCAAGCAACTAGATTTTGCTGAAGAGAGAAAAGACGTGTTAAAGTCCACCAGCGACATTGTCTGAATCAAAAAAGTCTAAAAGAGTTTTTTGAAGTATTTAAGAGATGTTACGCTATGGTTCATTGAGGAAGTACCTATCATGGAAGTCGTGAGCTCAGTCTTCATCCTGATACCAGTACTGTATAACTATTATTTTAAAATACTTTGTTATTATTGTACATGTCAAATCCCGATTCTATGACGTATGTTTGGTCAAAAGTATTTTTGATATGGGCTGGAGATAGATTTAGTTGCTTGCAGATTTCTTTAGGTAAACGGAGCAAAATATGAAAACTATTAGAAACATGAAAATGCAGCAAACGGCCAGGGCAAGCATTCTTTCCATTTTAATAGAGAAAAAACACCTGCTATACTTTCAGTTATATGAATTGTTTCTAACATCGAATACATTTTTGTTGACTATTTTAATACAATAGCTTTTATTAATATCTCTGCTGAATATAAACTTCAGGACTGACCTCATTCAATAAATAAAAATATAAAAGGTCAGCTATTTATAAGCAGTTGTCTAGCCTTTTTTTATTATCACTGTCTATGATAGTATGAATATCCTCTATTTTTACAATAATTACTTTCAACGTACATTTTGAGAATTACTCGTTCCGTATTTAGTCCTCAGCATGTTGGTCGCCAACACTTTGTCCAACAACTATAATAATCACTATAAAAACGGCTAGAAAGACTAGGATGCAGCAAATGGCTACGGCCACCATTTTGGTACTAGTCTAAACAGAAATTCCGATGTGAATGTGTCGTTTTGACGAATCAGAACATCATTGGTTGGTTTGGGAGCAACGGCAAGCATGCTTCGCCCAATATTTGATTGATGGTTAATAAAGAAGCAGACTCCACATATGTAATTGTAAATTGAAACTGTGAAAGTGTATTTTTCAGTCTTGATTATATAAGGCCGTCAAGTACCACACTTCCCACAACTAAATTGGAGACAACCCGATTTATAATTGTGGATTTCAGTTTTGATTCGTTCCCAACGATGGATGGATCTTGTCCTCCAGTTGAATCTGCCATGTCATGAGTACTTTAACCTGAGATCACAATCTGACCGTTATTGCTTTCACTGAAAATATATTAATGATAAATTATGCACACTGGATAAATACGTTTCTATCTTGACTGGTCCATCAATATCCATGCGATCAAAAACTGTTATTCCGTTATAGCACAGTAACAGAAAGCCGTGAATCGCACTTTTAACAGTAATAATTATCGGAACTATAATGGCAAATCTAACATCCGGATACGAGATGTATATTGTGAAGGGCCAGCAACATCCCGATGACGGCAAACTGAGCGGCGAACTGGACTCCCGGTTCTCGGAGACGGCGTCGCGCTTGGAGCGCGCGCCTCGGCCGAAGAATGAAATATTGATTAGAGTATGTCCCGAGGAACGACAACTAGGTGGCGGGTTAACATGAAGCTACACACGGCGCGAGGAGGAACAGGAAGAGCCGAACAAAAATAAAAACTGAAAAAATCGGTCAAATGGAAAATAGGGGAAATGGTATCCGTTATTCTCCTCCAATGAGCTTTATTTTGGAGAATATATAATGTTGCATTTTTAAACCACCTGTTACTTTAAAAGTTAATTGACTTAATAGCTAGAAATTGGATGTATTTTAAGTTGCTATTGTGCTACAACGCAGCAGGGCATATCATTACGTGGTAGTTTCAAGCGGTTACCCAAATACCCTCGAACCATTCCCTAATCAAGTCTGACTTAGGGTAGTTTACATGTAGTCGGTACCTACACATATCCATAGCTGTTTTTTTATGATCCAGCTATAGAAAAATCCTTTAAGGCACCCACTGGGAGTGGTGCGCTTACGTATAAAGAGATTCACGTTGTTTCTGTGTCATTGAGTTTGTTCGGAAACACGACTTCAGGAAAGTTTCCAGATGAATGAATTCTTAAACCATGTTCGAGGAGAACCACATAAGGACCGGCGGTAGTGGTTTGTCAGGTATTTTTGCTATCCATAGTTCTAGCGTATACTCGAACATTTGGCATGGATATATCTGTAAAACAGTGTGAAATCACCGACCGATGTCGTAGGCTGTCAAGGTTCTTGGGCAGCTCGTAGTCGCCGATCAAACGAATGGCTCTCCTCTCGATGGAATCCAGTAGCCAAAGGGTACATCTTTGGGTGCAGAGCTTCAGATATGAGAGGAGTTTTATCTAAAGTTGTTGAGGTGTATAGAACTTCTTGATCCGGAAAAGTACACCAAGTTTCCTTGGCTATTGCCACAACATGGTTATGCAAAGACATTTTCCTCCCAGATTGATACCATACAATTGTACAACAAATACTAGGGTGAAGTTTTCTTGAAAGAGCTCATGGAAGCCTACAAACGTCTCGGAATGAGAACTTGACAGGCTTTCTGGTGAAGCCAAAAGATTCGAAAAAGAATTAGTGGATATCGGACGGAGCACGAATCCCATCTCACTGCCACTTTCTGAATAAATAAAGTTACTTTTTCATTTTAATTTTGAACAAGGGTTTTTATCACATTTTATCCGATTGAGAACTAGTGTGTTGAAAATACAGTCCTAACAATAGAGTCAGACCAGTGGATATCGGACGGAGCACGAATCCCATCTCACTGCCACTTTCTGAATAAATAAAGTTACTTTTTCATTTTAATTTTGAACAAGGGTTTTTATCACATTTTATCCGATTGAGAACTAGTGTGTTGAAAATACAGTCCTAACAATAGAGTCAGACCAGACCCGAATCTGATTTTTTTCTGGTGTTTTACCCATGTCCGCAACCAAAATGTATTCTGATTTCGTTCCGTGACTTTAACTACAGACAATAGGCTGTGAATTTTTAATCGTACTTGAGACAAATAACCCAGGTTATCATTTGCGAATTAAGTTTTTAGTGACAACGAAACACGCAACTCGTGAGATCGGTCGGTTTGGATAATTATGTAAATGAATTGTTTTATAAAGTTGTTCCACTTAGATTTAGTCACGTTAACTTCATATTAATGATAATTTGAAGAATAAAATAGGGATTCTTTTCCAATAAAACTCATGACCGTCTACTTTATTAAATAAAAATAGTTTCTACAATTGAGAACCGAAGAATGGACTTTACGTTCAAGCACTATTGTGTAGAGTCGATAAATGTTGTGTATTTCGATAAATGAACTCGATCTGATTTTAAATCATTGTATTTAAGGATTTAAACTAAAAAACACTGAAAATATGAAGAATGCCAACTTGTCAGTCTCGCGGCTCGATTCGTTCTCGTCATAAAACAGTTAACTATTGTTCTCGTCTTGGTTGCGCCTAATGACGTAGCCGTAGATGGCGTAGTGGTATTAGACATCATTCGGTTTTTTTGATAACTCGTAGATGGCGGTAGTAGTATTGGACATCATTCGGTTGTCTTGATAGCTCGTAAATGGCTTTAGTAGTATTAGTAGTGGACTATATAAATATTGTTACGAGGGTTGCATGCGACGACGTTAAGATCCGACAACTATACACACTAAGAAAACCTTTCTTATTTTCCAAAAGTTGTATTTACTCGTGTAAAATTAAAAACTAAATAAAAATATGTTTAACTAACGCATTTTCTTATTACTTTTTTTCTTTCTACAGTTAAAACGCCTAGAAAGTAATTGTTTGGTCGTTACACAAAAATAAAATTTTTAAAATTAATTTCACCATACTTGTGAACCCCCTCTACGCCACTGGACTATGTGTTCCTATCTGTACTCATAATGGGTTCGGAGAGAAATACGTACAAGCTGCGCGAGGCGGGCGCTGTTGTTTTAAAGCAAAATCTGTGATCGCTGACAAATTCTTTAAATATCAAGTCCAAAACAAAGCAGAAATGAGCAAGAATAAGAATATTTGTAGGTTATGTTAAGAAGTCAATTTTCCGATTTGACAGTTGACGGTTTGGCATTTGTAGCCGTTCACAGAGACAAAAAGCAGCAACTCCTCCACAACCGAATATGCGCAGAACGTACCAAGCGTTTTGCTAATTATCATGCCCGTTTACCTAGTTTATATTTTATAAAATTTTTATTTCTACCTTCCTCCACGTTAACATGACCATTCCCTATATAAAATAGATTATCCTTAGATTTAATATAAATGATAAAAGAAATAAATGATAACAATGGACCAGATAGAAATTGACCCTAATAAGGAAAAATATAGAATAGGCGGAACGGATATATCTTACTCAAATAAATGGACTACATTTATTCTGAAATAGTCCAAAATTCCCAACAAGCCCGACAAGGAGCCGACGTGATGGTATTAGTAATATAGATAAATGATTGTAGACAAAGCTAGTGCCTCGGCGCTTTTAGCGATAATAGTATAACAAGTGTTGAAAATAGCATTTTTCTCATGGGTGTAACATCCACAGTCGTGTGAAAGATGATTTGATCTATGCTATTAATTTTCTGCTGCGTAATATTCCATTCCAGTCAATTTGAAAACTTCCCAAATACCAAAATTTATTTTTACACTTGGTTTGACAACCGACAATGGATACGAATCTTTTTAAATTAGTACTACAGTAAACACTATTATCGGTGGCCTTTCAAGGACGCCCTATTTTTTAACACGTTCGGAATAACAATAACAAGGATATCGAAATTCATAATTCATAATTTTTTTAAACAATACAACGTGTCCAAGATAGGGAGGGCCAGTACAGGGATCTTGGAAACCGTAAGAGATACGAAGTGGGTTGAATGGAGGTAAAGTTGCGCATTTACGTGCCAAATAATATGCCGTTTAGAAAGTTTTAAAATTCCGAGTAGTTCCGGAGATATCCGAAAAAACCCGAAATTCTGAAAAATCGTTTTATTGTTTTCCTGTTTTTTTTTGAGATCGAATTTCTAAAGTAAATTGCACTTTTGCATTGCCACTTTTTTCGCTCTATCTAACAGCATTAATTGTTTTGTAATCCGCCATTATCCGCTTCCTTATATACAGTCATGCTTTTCTGATATTGGAATTTGATTATTTTTTTTACTTCCGAATGCAACGATGTATGACACATTGTGGTTTAATGACGTTTCGACGGTTTTTTGAACAACATCAGGAAATTTTGGGATACGGTCCTGTATTTCTCCTAATTTTATAAATAATATCTCATAAGTAAGCTCTAAATTTTTACTTATGTTGAACTACTTCAATAAATAACAAATAATTTAATAATAAACCACAAATAAGTGAACAAAATACAGGAACATTATTTCAAACTTCTGTTAATTCGGGATTTAAAAGAAAAGTAGGCGCTTGAAACAAAAAAATTAAGATGGTGACGCGTGATTTGTTTCACTTGACATTCCCATGTGTTTTAAGAGGCTTCCTATTTTCCAGAAAATATGGAATACAAATTTACAAATGCTGAAAAGTTTGATATTCTAGGACATGTTTTATTTTATCTCAAAAAAACTGTTATGTGGTAGTTAGAAGATGTTATTTGTGCTTAGAGAATAACGGAAATCATTTTGAATACCTGATTATGTAGTTCCTTACTTTTTTCGTTGTTCGTTTTATTACTGTTTTGGAATGATTTTTGTTCCTTATTTGTGGTTTATTATTAAATTATTTGTTATTTATTGAACTAGTCCAACATAAGTAAAAATTTAAAGTTTACTTATGAGATATTATTTATAAAATTAGGAGAAATACAGGACCGTATCCCAAAATTTCCTGATGTTGTTCAAAAAACCCTCGAAACGTCAATAGACCATAATTATACATCGTTTCGTTCGGGAGAAAAAGCTCTCAAATTCCAATATCAGGAAAACAGGACCGTATTTAAAAAAAGAAAGTTGATAATGGCCCTTCGAAGACGACTCGTCGGATTACAAAACAATTAACGCTGTTAGATAGAGCGAAAAAAGTGGCAATGCAAAAGTGCAATTTACTTTAGAATTCGATCTCAAAAAAAAAAACCAGGAAAACAATAAAACGATTTTTCAGAATTTCGGTTTTTTCCGGATATCTCCGGAACCACTCGGAATTTTAAAACTTTCTAAACGGCATATTATTAGGCACGTAAATGCGCAACTTTACCTTCATTTAACCGACTTCGTATCTCTTACGGTTTCCGAGATCCCTGTACTGGCCCTCCTAATCTTGGACACGTTGTATATTATTCACAACGTTGTCGAACTTTAATAAAAAGTTTCTGCCCTACTGATCTTTAATTAAATATAGAAGAAAAACTTACCAATAATGAATTGGAAAAAGATCGCTTGGAGACAAACAATCGACAGTACGAGTCTTTCCTTTGAGGTGTGCCGGTTATCTGGGGCCATACTGTGTCCTACAAGAACAAAAAACAAATCGTAAAACTTTAAGTGGGAGTAAAGCAACTACATTTCTGAGGTCGCCCACAACTAGTTTTCATAGAGTTGATAAAACTGGGTTAACCAAACTAGATCACAATGCCGCCCTATTAAAGGCAGAACCTTTTTTTATCTATCTTTGTCATCTGGAGCCGCAAACTTTCTTCCTACGCAAAATTCCGACATACGATTTATTTTGGAGAAGGTAGGTCCTGACGTGATGAAACTCATAACAAACGGACGGTCTGTTCAAATATTTGATGTACTTTAGTTGCAAATTTACCAAGCATTAGCTGCCGTTTGTTAGTTTGCAAGTGGGTCCATAAAGAGATGGAGATAGTGCTGAGGAATCGATTCGAATTATCGATGCTTTACCTATGTCGAGAAAACGAAACATTCTTAACGTATCCATACGAATTACTTTTCAGTAAAAACGGTAATCGCAATCGTTAGCTCAGAGTACTTAACAATATTTTCAACTCCATTAACTTTCAACTTAATTAAACTACGAAGTTAATTGTATTCTGCCCCCTTATTGCGTACTCCGACTTTAAATTTGGTTGAAACGGTTATTATAAGGGAAGTAATTTTGATAGTGCACAAGGTAAGTTATAAACTGCAGCACCGCTCTGCAGGGAAATCAGTCAATTCGAAAGTTATAACGTCCCCAACATTGTCAAGTATATTAATATCGATGTTGTCTGTAATCCATTGCATGCAGTAGTTCAATTAAATTACAACACAGCTCTAGTATCGCCGTATAGGTAAAATTTTTCTATTATCAATTACTTTAAGCATTATAACGTCAGAATATGACGAAATAATAGTGCAAACTCCGAACTGAACTTCTCCTATTTACCTTTATAAATATCAGAAGAAAAACTAAAATAATGGTCGACTGATTCCGCGGTTGTTTCTTTATGAAACATTTTTTTAAATAATTAAATATAAAGAAAGAAAAAATTTCGAAGGTCGTTCCACAAGGATGAAGTCCTCCAGATGAAAGAATTCTTAAATAATGAAGTTCGAGGAGTACTAAGCTTAACCGCATATGGATGGGCGGCAGTGGCTCGTCATGTATTTCTGCTATTCGTCGCTCTGGGCGGAATTAAGAGGGCAAGGTCAGCCGAGCACCTTCTATGAAAATATCTGTAAAAGAGAGTCAAATCCCCAACCTGTCTTCGATGTTCTAGGCTGTCAAGGTTCTTCGTCAGCTCGTTGTCTCCGATCAGACGAATAGCCCTCCTTTCGATGGAATCCAGTAGCCGAAGAGTATGTTTGGGTGCAGAGCTCCAGACATGAGAGCAGTACTCTAGTGATGGTTGAATCTGGGCTTTGTATAGTGTCAAAAGTTGTTGAGGTGTGTACAACTTTCTGGTTCGGAAGAGTATCCCAAGCTTCTGAGAAGCTATCTTGGTGATTGCCACAACGTGGTTATGCCATGACATATTTCCTCCCAGATTGACGCCCAGCAAGTTAATAGACGAAGCCAGTGGGATTGCGTGTCCGTCCATGACTATATCCAGTTCGGTAATGTTAACCTTTTTAGAGAAAACTGCTGCCTGGGTTTTTTTAGCGTTAAATTCGACTTGGTTACTGTCACCCTAAGCCAAAATTTCTTCCAGGTCTTTGTTGAGCCGTGATACTTTATGTTGTCTGCGATTTGCTCATTCAAAGAGAAAGATGAGATAAGTGTGCTATCGTCAGCAAAACTAAATATAGGATTTTTAGTTTTCACTAGAAGGTCGTTAATGTAGAGTAAGAAGACAGTGGGAGACAATATGGATCCTTGAGGAACACCGGCATTGATGGTGAAGGTGTGGAAGCGGTCCTTAAGAAAGCTAGACAACCATGCACAGAATCGACTGGGCATACCATAGGATCGCAGTTTACTTAGAAGCCCCTCATGCCAAACACGATCAAAAGCTTTAGAAATATCAAGTGTCCGTTGTCCGTATCTATAAAATGGTTGTTATCTATACAATGTGTGGTGATTCCGTAATTTTTTATGTTATTCAAAATAGAATTGCGATGTTCTTTTTATCTAGCCCAACATAGACAGCTTCACAATCTTTACATTTAATCTTATATACTCCAGATTCGTTAAGATTACCTATCTTTTATTCACCAACATAAACCGGCAAACCGGTAGAAACATCAAGACAATATAAACTATTACATAACGAAAGAAAGGGCCAACGTTTAGATCTTCTAGAACAGTACGAAATTAAAAAGTCTATAAAAAATCGCCTCAAAACTAATGATCAACAAAATTTCGTAAAAACGAACGTGATAGACAGCTTTCTCAAGTCCAGCTACACTAATCTGGGGAAAACCCCTAATTCTTAGGCAATAAAAAAGTTTATTAGTGACTGTATAAAGACCCGTAAAATAATTTTTAACTTTAGTATTCATCTTGCAGTGCTCTTGAAAAAGGCCTAAAAAGCCGAAACATGTAGAGTAATCCTCTCAATATATTGAAACATTTAAAAGCAAATTTTTTTCTTTCTTTACATTAAATTAAAATAATGGTATTGAAAAGGGTATTTTCCTACGACATTTAGGTTTTTTATGACAAGAAAACTAAGTAACATAAGGGGGGGATTTTAAACCTACCCCTATCCCCCCCGCCATTGGCTGATAATGAAGAATTGATTAGATGAAACAGCAGTTAGGTCAAGATGTAAAATAAAATGGTAAACAAGAGGTGAAAAATTAAAGCGTCCAACAAAAAACATCAAACTGTATGTTATTTCCTGTTTATAGGAACAGAACAGCAGCAAGAAAAAATTGAATTTAAACAACTTTTGAAAATCTTAAACGATACGATACTCCTTGATATGGGTTTCTAAGAAACACAGTCCAAACTTGGTATTTTTTCTTCTGTTAGGCAAAAAACTTTTCTGCTTTTTTGTGCCCAAGGGAATAAGAGCAAACGCAAACTTCCTGAAAGACTTGAATGTTGCAAATGTGACAAATATTTTCTAGAAATTCATACTTACCGCCATCTATAATTTTCTATTCAGTTACTTTTCGGTATGGCGCCCAGAAAAATCATTTTTCCGATAGCTTGTCGCTTTTCCTGTAGGCGGCGCCACGAGTCCCGTTCGGTTCAGGATAAAGCGATTTCCGATAATAGACTAAAGACCGATGCTGACGTTTGGAGAAAGGGCGGCAATATAGGGTGAATATTAAACCTAATGATTAGGAGGGGGGATTATGCTTTCTTTTTTAATTTTTGGAAATTTTTTTTTTAATTTATAAAGATTTAACGTATATTACGGACACTATAGGACATTAGTATTCATAACAATAATATAAAAGACACGATAACAACGATAGATCCTTTGTAATATTAAAAAATTGTTAATATAGAACTAATTTACCTATTTTACCTTTCATTTAAAGCGACATAATATGCATTTGAATGCTTAGGGATTACTAGGTATCGATCTAAGGCTTCTGGAAGTGACACTTGACATTTCCAATTTTCAACTATTCACGAACATTTTGATTAGTTAGTTTAAGTTTGTTATTCGGAGGTATGGTTTTATAAAGGGGTTTTCTAGGGTTTTAATTTAAAGGCTCAAGGTTTACATTCAAGACCCATATAGCATTTCGTCCTTTGTAAAGCTTCAAGCTGTATAAAATTAAAAGAGATCTATAAGGGCAAAAACCTCTAGTCTTGTTACTTAAAAGATGTGTAACAGCATATAGGAAACATGAACAACTAAGTTATACAATAACAAATAACCAGAATTGGTTAGTAATGTAACACTGCTGTATTTCTCTGTATCTTCTATAATATATTAACTTATGATTTACACCGCTTTGTAATACTGCATAATCAAGTGATCTATGATATACCAATATTTATTACCATCACATGTCTTACGGTATGTTTTTCCGAAATGATACTACATTAAAGTACGGCACATTGAAAACGTTATCGGGCAAACCCCGAGGTACCGGCAGGTGTCCAAGATAAGGAGGGCCAGTACAGGGATCTCGGAAACCGTAAGAGATACGAAGTCGGTTAAATGGAGGTAAAGTTGTGCATTTAAGTGCATTGCCACTTTTGTTCGCTCTATCTAACGGCGTTAATTGTTTTGTAATCCGACGAGTCGTTTTCGAAGGGCCATTATCAACTTTCTTTTTTTAAATACGGTCCTGTTTTTCTGATATTGGAATTTGATCTTTCTTCCGAATGCAACGATGTATGACACATTGTGGTTTAATTACGTTTCGAGTGTTTTTTGAACAACTTCGGGAAATTTTGGGATACGGTCCTGTATTTCTCCTAATTTTATAAATAATATCTCATAAGTAAGCTCTAAATTTTTTACTTATGTTGGACTAGTTCAATAAATAACAAATAATTTAATAATAAACCACAAATAATTGAACAAGATACAGAAACATTATTTCAAACTTCTGTTAATTCGGGATTTAAAAGAAAAGTAGGCGCTTGGAACAAAAAAATTAAGATGGTGACGCGTGATTTGTTTCACTTGACATTCCCATTGTGATCGTTTGAGAGCGTTTTAAGTGGTTTCCTATTTTCCAGAAAATATGGAACATAAATTTACAAATGCTGAAAAGTTTGATATTCTATCGCATGTTTTATTTTATCTCAAAAAAACTGTTATGTGGCAGTTAGAAGAGGTTATTTGTGCTTAGAAAATAACGGAAATCGTTTAGAACACCTGATTATGTAGTTCCTTACTTTTTTCGTTGTTCGTTTTATTACTGTTTTGGAATGATTTTTGTTCACTTATTTGTGGTTTATTATTAAATTATTTGTTATTTATTGAACTAGTCCAACATAAGTAAAAAATTTAGAGCTTATTTATGAGATATTATTTATAAAATTAGGAGAAATACAGGACCGTATCCCTAAATTACCTGATGTTGTTCAAAAAACCCTCGAAACGTCATTAAACCACAATGTGTCATACATCGTTGCATTCGGAAGAAAAAAAGCTCTCAAATTCCAATATCAGGAAAACAGGACCGTATTTAAAAAAAGAAAGTTGATAATGGCCCTTCGAAGACGACTCGTCGGATTACAAAACAATTAATGCTGTTAGATAGAGCGGAAAAAGTGGCAATGCAAAAGCGCAATTTACTTTAGAATTCGATCTCAAAAAAAAACAGGAAAACAATAAGATTTTTCAGAATTTTGGTTTTTTACGGATATCTCCGGAACTACTCGGAATTTTAAAACTTTCTAAACGGCATTTTCTTAGGCACGTAAATGCGCAACTTTACCTCCATTTAACCGACTTCGTATCTCTTATGGTTTCCGAGATCCCTGTACTGGCCCTCGTTATCTTGGACACGTATATGAGAATTTGTAATATTTCAGATAGGGATGACGACATTAGCAGTAGCCGAATTATGAATTTTATAAATTTAAACTTTTAACGTCACACAAACAACAGGAAATTACATGATGCCGTAAAAATATGTTTGCTTTCACATTTCGTCGTCGGGCAAGAGAAATGGGTTCTCCCTTTTAAAGAGCCGCCTTCAGCTGTTCAACAACCATTTTTTAAAAGTTTTAAATTATTCCTGGATTCGTATCTTATTATTCAAATTCATCCAGAGCATGGGCGCCGTAAATTTTCTTTTGTGGGGTGAAAATCAGAATAATTGACGAAATAGAATGATAAAATGAGTAATTTTATGAACTTAAAAACCAGGACACCAGCGGTTGCAACAAAAGGGGGAAAAGCTCGCTCTGAACGAAAGCGCCGCAGGCGAAATTATTTATGGACAACGCCCCACGAGCAAACCCAAAATACACATCTAAATTTAGTCCATAATTATAGTAAATACGAGAAAAACCGAGCGATAAGGTCAGTAAGGTTGTTTATACAGTGTGTCCTACTTAAGTTAGAATCATATGGAAAACTTTTTTATTATTGGTTTTATGAAAAAAAGTTATTCTGCCCCTACACAATCTCGCTTTAAATCAGACTGTTACATGTGACCACCCACGTTCTTTCTTTCCCCGATTCAACAGTATATAAGACTGATTTATAATAGAGGCTGAGTTACATTCTAAAGAAAATATTCATTCCATTTCAATGTTTCGGGGGAAGTTTTATTTCCCCGTTTCTATGGCACGCCCCTGGATTTCCGAGTATTACAGTGTACGATTAATGGATACTTGTCATAATGTAGCCGAGCCGGATACGTAACAGGATATTACGTAAGGCGAAGTTTTTTAATTAAAAGGACATTTTACGACAAAATTTGTGATTAAAAGCTGTTTATTTTGTTTGGATATATTTATTTACACAGGCTAGTATACTTAGTCATTATTCAAGTAACAACCATCGCGCTTATAAGAACACCATAATTTATCTACCACTATTTCATTAAAAGGTATATATGTAGGTATGTATAAATCAAAATGCCGACCAATAATTCCTCTGTATAGTAATAAAATTTAGAACGTCTACAAAAGAATAGAAGAAAATATAATGTACAACGTGTCCAAGATAAGGAGGGCCAGTACAGGGATCTCGGAAACCGTAAGAGATACGAGGTCGGTTAAATGGAGGTAAAGTTGCGCATTTACGGGCCTAGTAATATGCCGTTTAGAAAGTTTTAAAATTCGGAGTAGTTCCGGAGATATCCGGAAAAAAACGAAATTCCGAAAAATCATTTTTGGATACGGTCCTGTGTTTGTCCTAATTTTATAAATAATATCTAATAAGTAAGCTCTAAATTTTTACTTATGTTGGACTAGTTCAATAAATAACAAATAATTTAATAATAAACAACAATAAGTGAACAAAAACATACCAAAACAGTAATAAAGCGAACAACGAAAAAAGTAAGGAACTACATAATCAGGTGTTCAAAATGATTTCCGTTATTTTCTAAGCACAAAAAACATCTTCTAACTGTCGATTCTAAAACATTTGACAGCATTTCTGGCGTAATGCTTTGAAAGGCTTCAAGCAACACCTGATTATGTAGTTCCTTACTTTTTTCGTTGTTCGTTTTATTTCTGTTCTGGTATGTTTTTTTGTTCACTTATATGTGGTTTATTATTAAATTATTTGTTATTTATTGAACTAGTCCAACATAAGTAACAATTTAGAGATGATATATTATTTATAACATTAGGAGAAATACAGGACCGTATCCCAAAATTTTCTGATGTTGTTCAAAAACCCTCGAAACGTCATTAAACCACAATGTGTCATACATCGTTGCATTCGGGAGAAAAAAGCTCTCAAATTCCAATATCAGGAAAACAGGACCGTATTTAAAAGAAAGTTGATAATGGCCCTTCCAAGACGACTCGTCGTATTACAAAATTTATCTTACCCCTTCTCATACATGGATAACGAATTTTTCAATCAAGCCGTCCCGGGCATTTTTCAACGTCAGGAAATGATAAAAGCCTTTAAAAATGCATTTGAGACTTCGCCAAGGTTCGTACCGGAAAATGTGATTGATGGATAACATATAGAGCGACCAATCAAAAGGCACTTTGGTGACACCTTGCTGGGTATTGAATTTGTTAAGACTTATCGGTATAGGAAGCGGTATAGTAAAGTTTTAAATTTAAAATTTTCTTGGCTTATTACGGTTTCGGCTATACTAGTCTTAAAATTTAGTTGATATACAGGGTGTTCCTTAATGGCGTGCTAATATTTCAGGGTGTGATTCCTTAGGTGATTTTATAAAGAAAAGTTCATATCAACATATGTCCGCAACGGCTTAAATTTTTTGCTACCGGATGTTGAATTTTTATTTTTTAAATGATTATTTTTTAATATCTCCGAAAGTACTTTAGATATTACTTTCAATTTTGGTACGTGTTAATAGGATATACAACCACAAATTTTAGTTGTTAGACTGTGGACTATTTAAGAAATAACTTTAGCTCTTTGAGTTTGGAGCAAAAAATTGAATTGAAGAATGCGGGAACACCTAAACCCGAAATTAATTTAACGCAGACCGCAAAGGGTAAATCTAGGGACTTTATTAGAAAGTTAAAAAATTAAATATATTAAAAAAGAAATTGATAGAGGGTATTCCAAACTTAATGAGGCTGTTATTGATCAATTTTCTACAATTAAGAACCGAAGAATGGACTTTACGTTTAAGCACTATTGTGTAGGGTCGATAAATGTTGTTCATTTCGATAAATGATACTCGATATGATTCTAAACCATTATTTAAGGATTTAAACTAAAAAACACTGAAAATATGAAGAATGCCAACTTGTCAGTCTCGTGGTTCGATTCGTTCTCGTCATAAAACAGTTAACTATTGTTCTCGTCTTGGTTGCGCCTAATGACGTAGCCGTAGATGGCGTAGTGGTATTAGACATCATTCGGTTTCCTTGATAACTCGTAGATGGCGGTAGTAGTATTGGACCTCATGTTTTCTTGATAGCTCGTAGATGGCTTTAGTAGTATTAGTAGTGGACTGTATAAATATCGTTACGAGGGTTGCATGCGACGATGTTAAGATCCGACAGCTATACACACTAAGAAAACCTTTCTTATTTTCCAAAAGTTGTATTTCCTTGTGTAAAGTTAAAAAATAAATAAAAATATGTTTTACCTACCGCATTTTCTTATTACTTCTTTTCTTTCTACATTTAAAACGCCTAGAAAGTAATTGTTTGGTCGTTACACAAAAATAAAATTTTAAAAATTATTTCACCATACTTGTGAACCCCCTCTATCATAGGTCACGAGCCGCCACTGATTCCTTGTTGAAAGGACCTGCTTGTCCTAATAGATTTTTTTATAATATTTTCAAACTATTAATAACAATATAATTGTCAAATTTACCTTGTTTACGAGGTATTCTCTGAATTTAGTTCAGACCTTTAATTAATAAGTTGGCAAATTGACTTAAAGAGAAGATTTACTAATAAAACATTTTTTACATTAACAACACTTTTGGGTTGTAAATTTAACCCTTTGCCGCTAGTGCAGGCTCTATCGCGGCGCCTTAAGGCGTGGCCGACGGCAACGGGCGGCGTCTCGGCGAGCGTCGCAACGCTGCTGTGCGCGTCAGGTTCATCAGCCTCCTAGAACTCGATCGCCTAAAATCCAACGGTCACAATTTTTACGGCATGCTACGAGCGATGCTATGTTGCCGGCTCTCTCGGAATACCTTTCGATATCGGATCCACATAAATATACAGTGTGTCCGCGGATGAGGGTACCCAATAGGGAAAAGATCTTTATTAGTCATTTTACGACCAAAAGCCATTCTTTATAAAAAGTTCTGCTTGTTGAGAAAATGAATTGACGATAAAAAATTTTTAGATCCGATGTACAGGGTGTTAATAAATTAGGAAAATATGAAAACGCTTCAAGAGACAACTACCATTATTTATTATTTTTTACAAAAATTTTATAAAACAAAGTTGTTGATAAACTAACGTAAAGTGCAAATACAAATTTTGAAATAAAAATTCGAATTTTTTAAAATAGAATAATAACAGCGGTGTTTATGTAATTATTTGCATTTTACAAAAAAATCAAGATACGTTCATGTTACGTCAGCATCTTATTTACATCTGTCAGTATTCTGATTTCGTGAAGGCATTTTCGAAAATGTTAACCAAAGAAGAGCGTATTTATTTAATACAATGTTACGGTATTGGAAATTGGAAATACACCCTGTACATCGGATCTAAACATTTTTTATCGTCAATTGATTTTCTCAACAAGCAGAACTTTTTATAAAGAATTACTTTTGGTCGTAAAATGACTAATAAAGATTTTTTCCCTATTGGGTACCCTCATTCGCGGACACACTGTATATAACAATTATAATGCTAATACCATCTGCAATTATGTCCCCGCTATGGGCATCGAAGAGGTAATAGTGAGTTTGCGCAGTTGGGAAATTTCCTTGTGAAAGTAAACATTCGACAGGAACGGATTTCAACTTTTTTAATATAAATTTCACTGGTTAATGAGGAAAAATATTGCAATCAAAATTTCGATTAGTTCGATTTAAGGCAGCGTTCCATGCAGACGATTTCTGACGATATGATGATCCGACGGTGCCCTGATTGGTGTAAACTTTTGGTGCCAAATTCCGTCCGAATATTTGTAACAATCGACACGATCAGCTTTATTTTAACTTTCATCCGACGTCGTATGTTTCTTAATCTCACTTTTTTCTAAACCAAAAATTAAGAATGAATGACTATATGGACTATTTTGGGAATTATTATCAGCTACTAATGCACCAAATTAAAAATACATTAATTTTAAAGTTAGCTGGCGACCACATATATATTATATTGTATACGAGTGACACTCTCTTCTTTTTTTACAAGCTTTTTAGTGAAATTCGGATAATGCGATAAGCAAAATATTTTCGTATATATGTACATACCTGAAATACTTTATACCTGGTATTGAGCCACGACTTTTGCAAAAACGCACCATGCACTTGTGTCCTTTCATCTTAAACAAAGCAAGCTACTAACCTACCAAACAGCGAATCAAATCACCACAAATTAAAAACTCCTTTACAAAAATTGTGGTTAGGTAATGAAAGTTTATAAGAATTAATATACCGACAATAATGTGGATGAACCACTTTTTATTCTGTAATTTGAAAAAGCATCCAGAACCAAAGATGGCGACGAATAACAACAAACAAATAATGTCTTGCCGGCTCTGACGCGATCGATAAAAGTTCCACCCTACTGCGCAAACTCAATAGTACTACGCCATCTCCCATAGCGGGGACACTTTTTGTATTTTGGAACGTTCGTATTCAATCAATCAATCAATCAACATTCTTTTATTTAGCCAGAACATACCCTGTGATCACAAATCGTATCATCACGGTTACAAACCGCAATTTAAATCATTTTTTATGAATGGATATATACGGTATTCCAAAAACTATTAAAAAAAAAACATCTCTAAATAACCGGGATTGTGGTATTTTTAACACAACTTGGCAACACCCAAAATTGTGACCTTCCTTGACATAGACGTTAGTTATGTGAACCGCTCCACTTTTGGGACTCAAAACTGTAATATCGCGGGCTTAGAGCAAAGATCAAGCGTTCCTTGGAAAAGCTATGTATGTCTTTTACCAACCAAGGAATATCTCCTTGAGCTAGGACTGAGGCTTTTTATACCGGCAGCATTCCAAAAGTTTGTTGCCTAACAATGGAGCAGAAAACTTTTTGGATAATTTAATTTTTCGATTTAATTTAATAAAATTATTAAGGATCCGCTTTAAATGGACCGATAAAACTAAATTTTCTGAATAAAGAGAGCGTTCTTGCAACCATTAGAAAAGTGCACAACCCCCCCTATTTGCTAGATACAAGTTACAGCCCAATTTTGCTGTATAATATAATTTTATAACTTGGTTTCAAGAACAAGAAATTGCGATATCATATACAGGGTACACCAAGTAAAGTGGCCTATTAGAAATATATTGAGAACTAAATGAGATTTTATTTTGAAAATTTGGCCGTGGCTATAAGAGATGGATTTCTACGTTTATAAAATATTTCGGATTGTGCGGTGTTGCCGGATCATACCGAAAGTGGTAGCAACTTCGGAATTTTAAATGAATCACCCTATATATTATATTTTTTTTGGAATCTAGGTAAAAATCTAGAACAGTTTTCTATATAATATCATATACCTATCTTTAAGAGTTTTTGAATTATAAATAATCTTGTGATTTTTTAACGCCGTATCGGGACCTGAAAAGAAAATCATATCTTTTTTGCGGTTACAGCTAGAAAGCTGACATTTTGACAATAGTTTCACAAGACCATCGAAATTTTATAATTTTGAACAGTATTTAATTAGTTTTATACAGGGCGTCTCCATAACATTATTTCTGAGGGAGATAAATTATTGCAAAAATCTTCTTTTTTTAAATGGGACACCCTGTATTTGATATGTTTTGCTAATGGAGGATCGAATTTTCTGTTTAATGATATTAAGTGTTCCTATACCAATCTTCAATATTTTCAGACTTATAGCAAAATTTAAAAATTATCTATATATATATTTTTTGGTACTTGACTGTGGAATGGATTCATAGGAACAAAATAATGAAAAATCCATTTAACGTTATGTCTGTGTTAATATAAAAAAAATAGTTAACAAACAAGTAATTTATTAATAAATAAATAAACAAAATTTAAATTAGGCAACAACGCCAATAAAATAACCAATAACTAAATTGTTGGCTCTTAAACACTCATGAATTGTGGTGATAACATGTTTATTGGTCACATTTTTCATTTCTTCCCCTTCTAGAGACCCCAGAGCTGTTCTTACTCGATTTTCTAAATCTTCCCTTGTTGTGAAAGGTGTCTTGTATAATATTTCTTTAATCACACCTTGGAGCCATTTCCATGAACCTCCTAGGCCAATCAACTTTTTGGGAGTCATAGGAGCTGCATCAGGATGAAGCTCATTAAACGTTCTAGATAAAACTCTACCACACTCCCCATGAATATAAAATAAACTTAAAATATCTAAGCTCGAATGATGTGAATTAGCCATTTTTATTACCATACACAGACATAACGTCAAATGGATTGTTCATTATTTTGTTTCTATGAATCCATTCCACAACCAACTACCAAAAAATATAGTTTAATAAGGTAATTTTCAAATTCCGAAAGTATTGAAGATAGGTATAGGAACACTTAATATCATTAGATAAAAATATTCCATCCTCCATTAGCAAAACATATCAAATACAGGGTGTCCCATTTAAAAAAAGAAGATTTTTACAATAATTCATCTCCCTCAGAAATATTGTTATGGAGACGCCCTGTATAAAACTAATTAAATACTGGTCAAAATAATAAAATTTCGATGGTCTTGTGAAACTGTTGTCAAAATTTCAGCATTCTAGCAGGTCCCGATACGGCGTTAAAAAAATCACAAGATTATTTATAATTTAAAAACTCTTAAAGATAGGTATATGATATTATACAGAAAACTGTTCTAGATTTTTACCTGGATTCCAAAAAAAATATATATAGGGTAATTCATTTAAAATTCCGAAGTTGCTACCACTTTCGGTATGATCCGGCAACACCGCACCATCCAAAATATTTTATAAACGTAGAAAACCATCTCTTATAGCTACAGCCAAATTTTCAAAATAAAATCTCATTTAGTTCTCGAGATATTTCTAATAGGCCACTTTACTTGGTGTACCCTGTATTTAACACATAACAAAAAATGTATTAAATAATTTACCTTATTTCTTGCTCCTAACAAAGTCTTATATAACTTAAATTACACAATTGGAGGGTTCGAAATTACGAAAATTCTATCCGGAAAGACAATGCCCGACAGTTTCATTAAAAGTAGTCCTATTTACATAAATCTCAAATCTAAACTTGACTAAAATTGATAGATTTGTTTCGCACAAAAAAAAAAACTAAATTAAACAGTAAGATTGATTGTCCACGTCTAAAGTTTCATTAATTCTTTTTGAGAAATAAAAAACGACCGATGAAAGTTTTTGGTCCCAGAAGTGTTTTTTTTTTGTTTTATGTATGCAAGGCTATAAATAAATTACCATTTGATTTTATGGTTTTAATATATAGTGAACGATTCTGGTGGCGTCGTGGTTAATGCGTCCTGTCACTACGAAGTCTAGGACGAGAGATCTTAGGTTCAAACCCAACGACCGGTAAAACGATTCGCACTCGGTGGATTTTAGTGGTATAAGTCATGACATTAATGTCCGGCGTCATGCAGCACATAGAAAAGAGTGAAAACTGTATTTTTTTCACTTCTCTCTGCAGCTGTGACACTCATGATCCCTTTTTTTGACGCCCTGTATGCACTTTACTTTTACATACCTTTAACTATTGACTAAAAATTAAGTACTCTTCATTCATGTCGCTAATCCTAACCGTTTTCGAGAAAACGTCATTTTATTTATAGTATTTGCAGAATTATACCGTTGATCTTTTGACTGCAATAAAACTTCATTATCCCTTCGACTATAAAATAAATAAGGAAATCCCAAATTTTAAAACCTTTTCGAGCAGAGCCGGACCAGGTATACAAATTCAATTTATACCTATGCCTGATGCATATATAAATACAAAGTGATTTTTAATAATTTTAATCTTTAGTGGTTTTCCGGCGAGTAATTTTTAGTTAGGCTTATTAGTGGTAGAATGTGGTGTCCTTGGAATTGTGCTGATAGGGGGGCATCTTCAAGTGTCATTTTTAAAAGAAAGCATTTATCTACCGATGTCAAACTAATAATTAAAAATGTGTATCAACCGTTGTTGAGTAGAAATTTTAATTCGATGGATGCTTTAGCAGAGACGTCTACTTTGACAAAAACTCCTTTATCTTCGGTAAGAGACATAGTACTTAAAGCTGTTAATCCTAGAAAAAATCGGAGTGATTCTGGCACATTTAGAAGCATTGACGAAAATGACTTGGATTTATTAAGAAGAAAGATTTACCAAATGTATGAGGCACAAACTGTACGCACTTTGATTTCCCTCAAAGAGCGGCTTATTAAAGACGAAACAAATATCTCTTGTAGCCTTTCAAGCCTTAGGAAAATATTGCGTAAAATGGGTTTTAAATACCGAAGCATTGATAAAAGACAAACATTAATGGAATCTCAACGTTTACGGGAATGGAGACTTAAATATTTAACAGCTGTTAAACAATTTAGATTATTTATCTTGACGAAACATGGTTTGATACCCATGAAAATAGCGTCATTGTAATGGACAATGCCAGTTATCATAGTCGGTAAGCAAAAATCATTCCCAATTCTAATAATACCAAAGCAGAAATTCAAAATTTTATGATTGAAAATGATTTATATTTTGAAGAAACTTACAAAAAACGAGAACTGCTAGAAGTATTAAAAGCTTTTAAAATAAATAAGGAATACGAGTGTGACAAACTTGCAGCAGAAAATGAACATACAGTGTTGCCTCTTCCTCCGTACTATTGTATATTCAATCCTATTGAGCTAATATGGCACCAATTAAAATCCAATATTAGGAGAAATAATATTTCTCCAACATTAAATGCATCTGTAGTAGAATTAATTAAAAACGAAGTAAGCAAAATTTCTGCAGACAGCTGTAAAAACTGTGTACAGCATGTACTTTAGGTGGAAAATTCTTACAATTGTATGATTACAAATATTCAACCCTTAATTATAGGGTTAGGCTTAGATGAAGATAGCGATAGTGATACAGAGTTAAATTTTGAATAAATTATCGATAGTTTCTTAGAATTTAATTAATTTTTATTGTACTTGTTATCCTAATATTTATACTTTTAAATTATATTATTTTCAATTATCATTAATTGTTGTCATTATTTTACATTTATTATAGGTACCTAAAACTAAAAATACCTCTCTATTTATTTTAAATTATAAAAATAAATCATGTGGTGTGGTATACATTTTCAAGGCGGCCCTGATCCCATTTATTGAGCTTTGAAGAGGTCGAGGCGTATACAATAGGGTTTAATCAGGTAGTTTATTTATGGCAGTAAGAGTCAACGGTATAATTCTGCTACAACTATAGTAAAATATTCAAATTGGTAACTTAGAAATGAATGGGAAATAAACCTAAATCTCTCCCTAGGAAATATTTATCATTGTCTCTATCCACATCTCGAACAATCGAGGTGTGGCGTTACACGACCGAAAACATCGATATCTCGTGCCGAAAGCAAAATCGTCGCAATTTTATCGAGAAAATGCTTCGTTTGTTTTTTCTTTTCGATTGGCCTCATTTGCACTCTTCGATGTCCTAATGAATGCACAAATAAAAATCCTATTTGCTTTCGCCGAAGGGAATTTTTCATTATTTGTCTTTTTGAGGCATTTCTTATGTTTTTTTATCTGTCTCCTTTCGAGTGGGAATTCGTTAGGGTCTCCTAATTGAAGTATCTATCTTATTATTATTATTTCCAAAATTATTCATGCTAATTGACGAATTAGTTATTTATGTTTGACTTTCTTGCTTCTTTAGTTCAACACTCGGGTAAATAGTAGTGCTGGCAATTGGAATCGATTTTATCGATATTCCGTTGTACCATCGTGCCGTTAAAAAACTAGGACAGCAAAATATCAAAACTGGGAACGGAGATACATATTTCATAGACTATAAAAGGTGCTCGAGAGCTGTAAAGGAAAAAACACCTAACTTTTAGAAAGTAACCTAGGTTACATAATTTAACGTTTTGTATTTTTCGATACGAGGTTGCATCAAAATATGTTATTTCTTTTATAAACTTGAGCGCCAGTAAATATATTGGGCATTTTTATTAAGAAAAAGTCTAATACCTTATTTAAATTAGGTATATATAACGTCGCCTAAAAATGAAAACGAAACTAAATAATAAAAGAAATTTAATAGAAGGTTACAAAAATACAAACGCAAAATTTGTCGAAGCAACAAAACATTTTTAATATTTAGATTATTCCTGTTTATTACTTCTTGAAGCCTTTGCGGCATACTTAAACCTCGGTTTCTGCATAATTCGCCTGTTACTTCATCCCAAGCATTATTTATCCTGTAGCGTAATTCATCCCTGTTTCGTGGCCGAAAATCATGTTTATACATTGATTTCACCATTTTAACCCAAATGTTTTCGATCGGGTTCAAATCGGGACTCTTCGAAGGCCAGGGAAGAACTGCTATATTATTTTCTAGGGCAAAATTTTGCACAATGCGTGCTGTGTGTATTGGAGCATTATCATGCTGAAATGTAAAATTTTGACCATATACCGCGTTTATCGATGGTATCATCACTTCCTTTAGGATATTAACGTTTTGAGGTGCAGTTAGTCTTCCTTCCACGATTTGGCAAATTCCTGGACCTCTAGCGCTAATCCAACCGCAGACATTTATAGAGAAACGCCCGCTTTGCTTTGTTTTGTGAGTGTATATCTCATCACACCGCATGCCGGAAGGCTTATACACCCGAATTCTTCCATTATTACACGATTGAAAAGTTTTCTCGTCAGAAAATATAACTGTTTCCCAGAAAATATTCCGATTTAAATATTCATGTGCAAATTCTAACCTGCCTTGTTTATTTCTTTCCGTTAAAAATATTTTATTAGCAGCACAACGACTTCGTATATCGGAAATTCGAACCCTGTCTCTAGCAGTATTTGCAGAACCTGGAAAGTTCGTCTCTTCTTTCGCCTTTATTGCAGTTGCGAATGGATGATCTCTTAGATAATTTACTAATCTTCTATCTTCATCTTCAGTAGGAATTCTAGGGGGACCTGAACCTGCTTTCCTAATAATAGTCCCATGTCTTGCTATTTTTTTGCCAACAACATTGTATTATTGTTTACTCCCAGTTCGTCTGCAATATCCCTAATAAAAGCACCATTTCACAACCGACTGAAGATAATAGCCTTTTGCTGGGGGGTTAATTGTGGCATATTTAAAAAAAAAATTTGCTTGACAAGTAAATGATAAAGTGACAATCTATATTGACATGTATAATTTGTAAATGACATTTTACTATATAGTCAAGGAGAAAATAAGAAATTTTGCTGTCCTAGTTTTTTATCGGCAAGATGGTACGTACGAAAAATATTTCTGTTAATGTCACAGTCAAAGTTGTCAATTATTCAACAGAGGAATGATAGATTGGCACCATTTGTTCGTCGACAGAAATGTGAATTTTTCTCCGAAAAAAAAAACAGTAACCTGAAAATTAAGGCCAGGAAATAATATTGCTTGGAGACCGCGACAGAACCAAGCCGAATATAAATTCCGTTAAGACGGCTAACCTGTCCAAATTCAAATTGAAAAATAATAGTCATAAATAATAAATTTAACATTATCATTTAGATATTCCAGCGTGATGTCACGAACAAACGTGGAAAACGCAATTTAAGGACATTGTTAAAGTTTTAAAATTTATTGAAAAATGTATTTTTAATAATAGCTGGGTTGGCGCCGTGGTTATCGTGGCAAGCACCGGGAACTGTAGGAAGACAATTTGTGGGTATCCACGCATAGGGTTAGGGATTGGGCAGCGTTGCCACAATTGTGTTCATTTTCGTTTTGGGGAAATAGATCAGAGCTCACATAAAGTTCACTACTTTCCCAAGGATAATTCCTAAATTCTTCAACCGATTTGCCTCAAATTTAATACGCCTATGTGAAATGGGTGTCCACGTACGGTAAAAATTATTGTGCCTGCCGATTCGCACGCGTTGATGCGATTTGTTTCGTTTTAAAATTAAAATACGTCAAAAATAGAAGATGTTTTGTTCGTCTCTCCCCAGGATAAATCCTAAATTATTCAACCGATTTGGCTAAAATTTGCAATGCCTATGCAAAATGAGTGTAGAATTACGAGAAAAATATTTGTAAAATCCATCAAAAAGTGAATTAAAAGATGTTTTACACATCTCCCCAGGATAATTCCTAAATTATTCAACCGATTTGGTTCAAATTTGTAATGCCTATGTAAAATTCTTACAAATCAGAGCACAACAGTACCTGTAGTAAACATGTTTTACACATAACAGTCAATGGTGTGTAAAAAACGTGGAAACACGCGTGTAATTTGTCCACCTAATTGTGTACATTTATAAATTCAAATTGTCAGTACTGCCGATGGGTAGAAAGGGACCAGCAAATATAATTAGGTACTCCTTATTTATGTTGGTGTAAGGTGTTGAATATTTGTCAGTTTTGACATTATTAGTACTTGACACAGTATTTAACTTTATGTCCTTAGATACGATGGTTTTTGTGAAAAACGTTGCCACATTGCTAATGGTACTTTTAATTTTGGACCTTGAAATACTTTGTAATACCACATATGTATATGCGCATAATATACACAAATTAAAGGTAAATTTTTCACTATTTTAATATTATATATTTAATATTAAATTAATTATTAGATTATTATTATATGTGAACCTTTACATAAATATATTTTTTTAAATTATTTATATTTTGTGGTATACAGGGTTCGCAAGATAAGGAGGGAGGGCCTTTATATAGGGATCTCGTTGATGATAACATATACAACTTCGATTAAATGAGGAAAAAGTATCACAATCAAAGCACTGATTATTACTCATCTTATGAAGTGTTCAGGATACGGACCTGGATCCTAATGCATTTTATAATACGCTATTTGATCAATATATATTATATTTTTCAACTATAGCTTTCCTTAAGAGCTGCCTTTAATCACAGGTTGCCAAGCAGGCACTATTTTATGCGAACGTTTAGCCAAATATACTTAATTTTTTTCTAATCTAAAACTGGCTTCGTAAAGTTAAAGGATTGGAAAACGGTATGAAAAAATTGCGTTAAAAAATATAATGTTATAAGAATAATAATAACAATTTCAAATAAGAACAATTTTCAAATTTTTGTCACAGATCTTCCTGAAACTTGTTGATTCCCCAATCGACATGTCAGACAATCTAAATATCAATAAATTAACTAAAAAACTTTATTATTAACGGCTAAAACTGCACGAAAACAAATATTGATCAGCTGATGACTCTCGTCTCTTGCTAGCCTGCCAAAAAGCGGCATATTTTTTAAATTAAATTGATGCAACATAGATGACTCTGATTGCTAATTTGGGATTGTTTGGGATCCTCATCTTAATATTAAAAGTAGTAGTTATTAAAATAGTTATTTAATATTGTAAAATAGTTATTCAAAAACCATAACAACAACACTCACCCTAAAACACCCTGGCTAGCGCTTGGAATAGAAGCAGAATTTCTTTAAATGAAGTTAATGATATTTTTTATATTTTCTAGAAATGGTATCTTAAGCATAAATCAAATGAAACCTCAACTGAAACCGCCAAGCATGTTAAAAATATTAAAACCAATAATAATAAAACTTTAACAAAGAAAACAAGAGAAATAAATTGCTGCACTTACAAACTTCCCTTAGTGGCATACAGGCCTTTAGAACATAATATTATGTATGTAACAAACGAAGGTGGCTGGACGAAATACAAAAAAAATCGAAAATGGAAAAGAGGATCTGTATTATCTATCATGTTTATTCCCATAGTTACCGATATTGTTATATTAATAATAGGTTTGATTGTTTAGAATCACAGGGCCAACACTCCATTCATAAATCTGTTGGAAAGTGAGTTTGTGATTGTTTGAAATGTTATTGAAAATCAGTAATGGGTGGAAGAGTGACAAAACATGTTGGTCTCGCTAATGGCAACAATGTTGAAGTCTGGTTAAATCAAAGATCTTACAAGGTTGAATCCAATAACGTTTAAAAGGTTATGGAGCGGTCTTCATCGCTATCACTAGTCTGGGCAAAAAGCCCAACAAGGGCGTATAATTTACTTTGAGATTCTTTACGTTTAACTATATTATCTATTCAAAAAATGTAGTTTCGAATATTGGATATTTATAAAAAAGATAGAAATATTGATCCAGTTTTATATACAGTGTATCCAAGGATGGATTTAACTATTTATGCTTAGCATCAATATTTTTGGTGTATTCATTACTGGATGATACTCTCCAGATATAAAAGTGTATATTTCTAGCCAGATTGTCATATTTATCACTAAGACATCTTGCAAAATCCCAATTAAAAATTTGTAAATTTGACAATTACAACTGGTTTAAGGTTAATCCGCAATTGCTCTTAAAATAAGTTTATTTCTAATAATTTTACTATAAACTGTGAAAAGGATGATTCTTTAAAATAATATTATTATACTTAAAGGTATCAAATAAATCGTGAAATAATCCAACTGGACTCTGGTCATCTATCTTTAGTTTATTACCTGCTCACATGCATTGGGTGTGGCCAATTAGCAAGGAGGGAGAAACGGAATGGGTGATGCAAACTCAAAATCAAATTTCTAAATATATTTACTAACCTGTGAAATTTTAATTTAACACCATTGCATCTTCTAGTGAAGTATTTTATGGCCGCACAAGACTCAACCATCTTGTAAATGCAAGATTTATATTAAGAAATAAACCAACTCGACTGCTTTTTGCCCGGACTAGCACCACGGACCGGTCCATAACCTTTTAAACCTCAATGGTTAATCAGAAATCATATCAATACAATCATATTAAAACATAACCATACTTACCGAAGAAAAGATAAATCCTTGCTTAAATGATCCACTCTTTTACAAACTATACATGAATGCACCATCATTGTTTATAATAAAGACGATTTTTCACCAATACTCACAAAAAAAAAATAAAAACAACCAAGTATTTAAACACTCCCTTAAAAGCGGTTAGCAGCGAGTAGCAACAGTGTATTCTTCTTCCATTGATAAAGTTTGATCGTTTGCCGTCGAGCGTAGTATCTTTTAACTTGATGTTGTCAGAGTGCAGTCGGTTTATTTCAAACTTTTATGTATAATAATAATAATATTTTTTTTCTAAATCTCTCAAGGCCTATTCACAATTTATATTAAAATTATTGGGAAATAAATTTATTTTAAAAGCAATTGCGGATTAACCTTAAACCAGTTGCAATTGTCAAATTAACAAATTTTTAATTGGGATTTTGCAGATACCTTAGCGATAAATAGGACAATCTGGCTATGCTGCAAGCATAACAGCAAGGTGGGGAGTGCACGTTTACAGTCCTTACGTCGACTTCAAATGTAAACAATTCTATCTGGAGTTTGTTACGGTCCTGGAATGTCATACAAACCTAGGCAAAATAAATGACCAAAAATAAGCAGGCGAGTCAGTAATGTCACGTGACACTTGACATATCTGGCGCGAGGGTTCGCTGCTACGACTATATAATATGCTGTTGCAGCTTTTTAATGACAGATATGAACGTATGAAGTAATAACTTAATATTGATTTTTTAATTTCAACTATCGCTTTTCTTAATATAAAAAGTAATAGCTATTGAAATATTTATTTAATATTGTAAAATAGTCATTCAAAACCCATATCAACAACAACACTCACCCTGTAACACCATGGCCAGCGCTTGGATTCGAAGCAGAATTTCTTTAAATAGAATTAATGATACGTTTTATATTTTTTAGCATCAATCAAATGAAACCTCAAATGGAACCGCCAAGCATGTCAAAAATATTAAAACTAATAATAATAAAACTTTAACAAAGAAAACAAGAGAAATAAATTGCTGCACTTACAAACTTCCCTTAGTGGCATACAGGCCTTTAGAACATAATATGATGTATGTAAGAAACGAAGGTGGCTGGACGAAATACAAAAAAAATCGAAAATGGAAAAGAGGATCTGTATTATCTATCATGTTTATACCCATAGTTACCGATATTGTTATTTTAATCATAGGTTTGATTGTTTAGAATAATATATTTGACGAAAATAACGTGTTTTTTTTCACGCTTGGCAATCCTCCTACATGCCAAACCCAAAGTCCTGCTGGCATAATATTTTTTCTTCGAAAAGCATTGCCGTTAAACTAACCGAAAAATTATGATCTCGTAGCGCGAAACAAAAACTTCCCTTATTTGTCGCATTATTTCAAGTTTGTTTTTCTGGAACTGTTGGGATCGAAAAGAAGCGAATTGCAGGAATCCAAAACGCCTGAATAATGCAATAGGGTGGTCCCCGTGGAACATCGTCGGGATGTTTTCGAGTGGAGATATGTTACCGATAAAATTTCAGAAACGAGGTTTTTAGACGCAGTAAAAGGTTTGTGTAAGTGGAGAGCCTTCAAAGGGTTTTTAACTTAATTGGTTGGGTATCTTTTTAAATGAGGTTTAGATTCTTTACGCCTCTGAACAGAAGAAATCTCTCAATTATGAAGGAACTTTCTTGGATTGAAATTACACGTTGGTAATCTGGAATCATAGAATCTATGTATATCTAAAGACACAAGCTGTAACCTTATTTATTACAACAGAGATATGTCCACTTATACAGGGTGTTATGGAAATGACGTATTATATTTAAATGGGTGACTCCTTGGGTGTCCTAGAGAAGCGCTACATATTTTATTTTTTTTTAATCGATCGTTTTAAAAGTGGGGTAACAAACACTCTTACTCATAGGTCAGTCCGCGCTACTGTACAACATTTCACCCAGAGCCAATGGCAATGTTGCCAAACTTAATGTAAAACTGAAATTACATATAAAATTATAAAAATAAATTATTTTCTACCTACTTGTATTTATCCTAATACCTAAAGAGGGAGGAAATCCAGGCACAAAGACAATCAGTTTTTTTTTCATGGTAACACTCCTGGAAACACTTTATGTACACACAGTAATAGTGAAACAGTACCGATAGTTAGCTTTTGAAAATACAATAATACAGATTATACTACAGATTATTAGATTTTATTACACGCGACGAAATTTGACGTCCAGAAGAAACGCGTCAATAAAAACGATATTCAAAGATTATTTATGGACGGGCAAGATACATCCGTAAACCAGAAAACAGAGCGGATTGCTGAGAGTGTGTTGGTGATCGACGAGACACAACGTATCCGGCCGCTGGTTGGTCTTCAACTAACAGACCGCAAGCGCGTGGAACTATATGAAACTACTTCGCTCAGACGATGTAAGGCGTCAAGAGGTCATTGGCATTTGACCTAGTGACGTACGTGACTATTACTATTCCATATGTTTTTTCGGGTTGTTTAAAACATAGTCCGTCGTAAATGTTCTTCAATTAATTGTACAAAAAGGTATTACAGAATGGAAAGTGTTTAAATTAATTTATTTTGTCTAAAGAGTTTAAGGTGTACATATGACAACACCGGCCAGAATTCCTTGAGTGCTTACATGTATGGCAGTGCCACACAGGTATTTTTCTGGTTTGACGTCAGGTCACTTTTACCGCTTTTATCTTCAATTTGTCTTTATCTCAGGAATTGCCGGTTTAAATATAATACGACATTTCCATAACATCCTGTATAAGCTTTCAATAGGCCCTCCACCATCAATCACCTTGTATACTATCATAACTGAGTTTTACGACGGATATAAAATAGCTCTATACTTACTTTCACCTGTTAGTTATTTTTGTTGGCGTTACAATAAAAACTTTACGAGAGAAAATATAATACTGATACTAAGGACTATAACTATAAAAGACGAATATCAAATGCTAAGACGCAGCCAGAATTATGTCAAAAAAAATGTACAATAGAAATATAGAGAAGCCATTTTTATTTCATTTCAGATGCCGTATTTCTCGAGTTTCGAAAATTGTTTTTTTTGCGTTCGTTCTTGTTCGTTTGGACCGTGTCTCCGTGCACCAGTGTACCCACTACACAAATTAAGACAAATTCGTGTGACCTGTTTAGGAAAAGTTTATTTTTCAAAATAAAGCAGTATACCGCCAGTGTATCATCATTTTTACTAAAGCCCACTAAATCCGTTCGTGCACTAAAAAAGGCCGAAATTGACCGAAATCCTGCATTGTTCTCCAATTCTATTGCTCTCAGGCTTTCCATCCTTCTCGTTCTCTTGTAATCTTCGTCAAATATACGTAGTAAATACCGACGTCCCTCATCCACTTTGAATAAAGCAAGATATATTTCGGTAATAAGCCTGGCATTTTTATCCTTATAAATACTATCCGGAAATTTATCTCGCGTTTGCGTGACTTGTGACCATCACATTTTGTCTGTTAATATCGTTATAAACTTTTTCTACTCCCACCTACGCAATGTCTACGTTACAGCTACACAAATCACATTACCCGTCAATGTTTTCAATAGATTTTATGCAAAGTCGGCCGTGAATTCCATCGGGTCGCCTTGACGACGTAAATGTCATAATTGTGATAAATAAAAAAATAAAATACACACTGAGAATAATGAAACCATCAGAAAGTTTGTAACTCCCTAAATTGCATCTAACGGTTTCTTATATTCGGAATTGGCCATGTTTAGACGTTTAGCAAATCAGTTCCCCGCGCTTATAATAAAGGCATATTTAAAATTGAGCATAATACTCGCAGCGCTCTGCCGATAAGGTGTTATTAGACATCTTATAATGCGAAATTAGCCGAATGACGTTCCTTCTCCGAGCTAGTCCGAATCACGCCCACCATTTTAATATCGAAGACTCTTCGCCGTGGACGCAAGTGCTTTTATTGATGTGTAATTGTGTATTGAAAAATGTGAAAATTAAAGACATTCAAGGCTCAGGCTGTGTATCATTCATAGTAAGTATGCTTTCTATACACTATAATCTATAATAAAGTAGTATAATTTAATACTGTATTATTGTAAATCATTTTAGTAGATTCATTTAAAAAATTGAGGTTAAGTCCGAGAACTTCTTTACCTGACCCCGTATACTTATTATGAAAACTGCAGATTATTCAACAATCATCATAAAGAAACTTCTGTATAAAACATTTTTCTGTATCTCTTTTAACTAAGAAAATATGGTATATTTTTGAAATTGATAATTTTTTGATTTTCTCCCGGATCTCTTAAGCAAGCGAAAATCTTCAAAATTTGCTTTAACTATTTTAAGTTTGACCCAAAAAGAGCACATGACACCTACATTACTTTTTTGATAGCACTAACAATTACGAAGATACCCTATAAAAGTGTCGAAAATGGGACCATGTACATTGATCACATCAAAAATTTAAGTAAGTTGCTTACTCTGGGATTAGGTTTGTTCGGGTTTGTTCGATATTTATAATAAGTGAGAGAATTATGTATATGTTATACGTATCATTAAAAATATATACTATTATAAGAGGCATTATGTTATTTTTTTAATTTAAGAAAATTATGGTTATATAAATGTTCTAAGCTTTAATAAAAAAAATGTTCGTAAAATATAAATATATACAATATAATATAGTTTTTTTGTTAGAATATTTTTTTTGAATATTAGTGTAAAAAGTACCCGATGCTTATATGTGTAATATATTCTTGTTTAAGTGGACCACTTAGTATATCAGATATAGTGTAATATACACTATTAGAAGATTCTTGTAATAGGTATTAGAATCTTTCATATATTGGGTTAAGTTATCTTTTATGTGGAAAGAAACAGTATGATATTCAGTATTGTTCTATATTATCACTGGTATTAGAAATTCTCATAAACGATATACCGAGAGTATATTGGTCACTAGTATCAGTATTATAATACTTACAATCCAGCCACTAACTGTTATTAAAATATCTTTATATTGGGTATAAATTGAATAACCGCTGCTGTAATATAATTAGTACCTCCAACTATTATAGATTATAACTATTAGAAGTAAGTTATTGCCACTCTAACCACAGTTTAGAAAAGCGAGATTATTACAGTAGCCAACTATCGCGCTGTCCAAATACGTATGTGGAAATCCAATAACTGATATAATATTTTTCTCAGTGCAAGTGTGCAGAATCCTAATTTAAAACAATATTTTCAAGAGGTCCAAAGAAATAATTTTTTTCATATAATAACCATATCAAATCTACAAGATTATAACATTAATTAAAAAGGAAATCAGAGTAGCTCACGTAGATAGTCGTATCATGTCCCGCAGAAAATCTATCCCGACAAAGTCAAAGCTCAGCAATCTAAATTTAAATGTGCAGGATAAAGAGCCCATTCGCTTCGACGGAAGCCTATTAGACCTAGCTTTACACAGAAATCAGATTTTGGTCCGACGTTGCCGGTGTAAGAAAAAAAATAAGAACCCGACCGCACAGAAAGAACTGTGCATTTATGGAAAATGGAACATTTGCATTCAATTTCCCTGGAAAGCAACACTCTACATAAGTGGTGATAAAAAGTGGTAATAAAGCTACCTTTAGTAGATCCCTTAACTATGTATGTGGAGCTACAACATATTTAATTTAAAAAAACATATCACATTAAGTTTATAGATTTGGCAATATCGCACTTTACCTAAAACAAATAAAATGACTGGAAAATATTATTGGCATTGTATAATGGTGAAAAGATAAAGTTGCCATCGATGGCGCTCTAAAGTTTAAAACTCTTTAAACTATGTACAACTTTACGTCACGTGAAAAACTAAAATAAAATTTACGTAATTATTGGCTAACCTTTTTTATTATCTTTATTTTGAGAGTAACCCAAATCTTGTTGTTTAAAATAATATATCCACAATTCCACACTTCGCTTACTTCGGTTTCGTTGAAATTAGTTTTCTAGGCATTATGGATTCGACAAAAAAATTTGTATAAAAAGTTCATTCTTACTAGTTATTTATCTGAAATTCCTATAATCGGAAATATATAACATGCTGACGGTGTCCTTCAAATAATTTCTAGTCACAACTATAAAATAACATAACCTAAGAATAATAGAAATATCTTCCTGTTTATGCTCTATTTCTAAAGTTTGATTCAATAAAGTACTATTTTTATTTTTAATTCAATATAGTATTATACATATTACTTTATACAGTGAGTACCAGAAGAAATGTCTAAATTCATTTAAAATTCAGCGGTAAGTTTTTCAAAAGACGCTCGTACCCGTCGATTTTGATTTTTTAATTTTTTTTTTGTGGTAATTTCATGTATACAGGGTAGCTCAAAAATAAGTTACGACCATCAACTTCATTTTTTCAAATGAAAACATATATTTTTTAGTTAATTTTTGAATTTTGCATTGAATTCTAAGCATGTTTCATGTACCATGTCCTATACATAAACTTAACAGTTATTGAAAAAAATTAGGATTGAACATATCATTTAGGGAATCCAACGATCTATCAAATCTTCTGGCAATATGGCATTTTGGGCTCCATAATAAGTAAGAGTGTACTGTCTCACTGTCACCGTTTATTTCCATAGAAACTGTATGACAATTTTATTTCAAATAAGTATAATTATTGTCAAGCGTAGTTTCAAAGTTGCGGTTTTCACAATAATGGTGAAGTTAACGCAACGGGAAAAAATTGAAATTCTATGCATGGTTGGGTTTGGTGATAAAACACGTACTGAAATAGAAACAGCCCAATTATTTAATGAAATCCATCCTGATCGTCCTCCCATATGTCAAAAGATGGTGCGTAGAATAGAGGCAAAGTTGAGAGAATTCGGTCATGTTAGAGATTTGCCTAAATCTGGTCGTCCTACTCGAGATGAAAATGAACAACTTGACGTTTTGCTTTCCTTGGAAGAAAATCCATGTACTCCCCTGTCGCACATTGGGGCCGATTTACACATGCCGAAATCTGTTGTTCACCGAGTAGTTCAAAAGCACAAATATCACCCATACAAAGTTATTCCACTGCATGAGTTATTTGAAGATGATTTCGATAGGCGAAGTGAGTTTTGCGAACGCATGCAAAATATGTGCAATCTAGATAATAATTTAGTAAAAAATATTATTTTTTCGGATGAAGCTACGTTCTATTTGAATGGTAATGTGAACAGACAAAATTGTCGATATTGGGCGCACATTTTTAACATTTAATTTGATTTTGTTGTGTTTTTTTTTAATAAACAGGTCTTACTTATAGATATGTTCAATCCTAATTTTTTCAATAACTGTTGAGTTTATGTATAGGACATGGTACATGAAACATGCTTAGATTCAATGCAAAATTCAAAAATGAAATAAAAAATATATGTTTTCATTTGAAAAAATGAAGTTGATGGTCGTAACTTAGTTTTGAGCTACCCTGTATACATGAAATTACCACAAAAAAAAATTAAAAAATCAAAATCGACGGGTACGAGCGTTTTTTGAAAAGACTTACCGCTGAATTTTAAATGAATTTAGACATTTCTTCTGGGACTCACTGTATATAAATATTTATAGTTCCTGTAGACATTTCCTGGGCATTAATTGATATTCCTGTCAGATTCTGTTTCGACACAATATTTTGTTCAATAGTATTATTTATTACTTTGTTCAATATTTTGAACTAATCTACATTTTTCGGACTTTAAAGACCCAAATAGAAAAAGTATTATAGAATAGACGGTTCATAAGACAGTTAGCTTGTACTTTAGAAAACTCACCGCTTTGCGGGTCGTTTTCTATATTGAACGCGTGCTCTGAGATAATGTCTTATGAAACTTGTATCTTAATATACTATTATGATGGCTGACCCTTACCCAGTCCCAGACGCCCGTCATCTACACTACTAACGCTATTTATCTTATTGTTTGATAATAATTTTTATAACATTACAACCGCTGCTAGTTCCTCTAACAAAACATAATGTAGTAGAAGCATGACTTGGCTATAAAATAAAGAATAAAATGTTCACTTACCATATCGTCTGAGTCGGGGGCGAGGGCTGGAGGTAAACGACAGGCCCAAACCTCCGAAACACCTGGAAATTGAAAAAATTAATAATAAGTCTACATACACATCAGTTCTCAAATAAAAGCTATACAAAAATTAGATTCTTGGTTGATAATCAACAGCGATATGTACTAACACGACAGTCAAATATATTCAATGCCTTGTCAGGTTTAATAGCCTCGGCTGCGGAATTTAAAGGATATTCTTCGGGTTCAAACAAATTTGTTTATCCCATTTTTTAACATTCCAGTTTATCATCTGCAGTTTCCTGTTTCATTCAAAATGGCCATAGAACGTCGAAACCGTCTAGCATACATACCTATTTATGGATGTGAAATCCGGATATCTGGTCTCCTGCCAAAAGTATTAATCATACGATCGAACGCCGGAGAACCATAGAAAATTTAACTCTGTAACACCCTCGACGAAAAGTAATATAAACAATAGTTTTTAGATGCTAATTATTAACAAAATAAACAAGACACGTTACCTATCGTAGCTCCATTTTCTGAGGAAATAAATCCTCTCTCTAGGCCCTTTTTTAAATATGTCCTTGATTCTAGACGCAGTCGTGCAAGCTTGACTGAATCGACTAGGCAATTTAACGAAGCGGAACAATTAAATCACTCTTTGATATCCCCCGAGATCAAATATAGAAATGAAATTAAATATCTCTAGTAATTAACTGTTAAGACTTCAAAATTATAATTCAGCTGCTGTCGGAGAAAGAGACGAGGTCAAGTGCGAGTGGAGCTCGAGCAACTTAAGCTTCTGCCGAAATCGGTGCTTTTTAATCCTATTTTTAGCACTTATAGATCTCTTTTAGTAGTTGTTAAAACGTTCAGGGAAAATGTATAAACCTTGAATCTCAAAGTATTTGCTGTAAGACAATTCTTACAACCTCAGTAAAGAAAGGAATATTGGTTTGATCAGCAACAATCAAAGTTTATTGGTTAGTTAATTACTGTTTCAAATTTCTTCATATTTTGTCTTCCTGCGACATTTTTGGCTTTCCATTCTTGGTCCCTATAAATCCACAAGATGTCGCACCAATATTTTTCAGGATTTGAATTAAAAATATTGGGACAACCGGTTATGAAACATTAAAAGAGCCTTGATTCGTTACAGCAGATGTTTTACATCAGAAACGTGCTTGTTACCAGTGGCGGTTCTTCCACAAGGGCACATGCGCACGTGTACCCCCAAAACAAAACGAATAAAAAATATTAATTTATATTCATTGAATATTATTTATCGTATAAAGTCCGACCCTCAATAATATTCTATCATCCCGTCAAACCAAACTGTATAGATCCGGCAACCGTGCCTCGGTTACTGTAGTAACAGGTGGCGGGTGGCAGCAGAGAATAGCGGGGCTATGGCGATTTAACATGGAAAAGGCGCACAGTTTTTGTGTGCACCGCGCTGTTGTCTGTTCGTGCATCTAGTTAGAAATTCGATCGTGTATGTTTTAATATTTTAATATTATATATTTATTAAGTTAAAATGAATAGTTGACGGTGGACTATTTAAGAAATATCTTTAGCTCTTTGAGTTTGGAACAAAAAATTGAAGTGAAGAATGCGGGAACACGTAAGCCCGAAATTAATTTAACGCAGACCACAAAGGGTAAATCTAGGGACTTTATTAGAAAGTTTAAAAATGAAATATATGAAAAAAAATTTATTGAGGGTATTCCAAACTTAATGAGGCTGTTATTGATCAATTTTCTACAATTAAGAACCGAAGAATGGACTTTACGTTTAAGCACTATTGTGTAGGGTCGATAAATGTTGTGCATTTCGATAAATGATACTCGATATGATTTTGAACCATTTTATTTAAGGATTTAAACTAAAAAACAATGAAAATATGAAGAATGCCAACTTGTCAGTCTCGTGGCTCGATTCGTTCTCGTCATAAAATAATTAACTATTGTTCTCGTCTTGGTTGCGACTAATGACGTCGCCCGTAGATGGCGTAGAGGTATTAAACATCATTCGGTTTTCTTGATAACTTGTAGATGGCGGTAGTAGTATTGGACATCATTCGGTTTTCTTGATAGCTCGTAGATGGCTTTAGTCATTTTAGTAGTGGACTGTATAAATATTGTTACGAGGATTGAATGCGACGGCGTTAATATCAGACAGCTTTACACACTAAGAAAACCTTTCTTATTTTCCAAAAGTTGTATTTCCTTGTGTAAAATTCAAAAATAAATAAAAATATGTTTTACCTATTACTTTTTTTCTTTATACATTTAAAACGCCTAGAAAAATTTGACCATACTTGTGGGTCACGAGCCCCGCCACTGCTTGTTACCTCACTTGTTGAGCCAAAATCTTGTCCGGTGTCATATGACAGAGCTGAGAACTATTTTTTTAAATATTTTGGTCATTCCTCTTGAAAAAAGGCAACCAATTTATTGCGAAAAAACTGGCGGTGTTCGAGATAAATCGGTTTTTATGGGAAACCCCTAAAAGTAGGTAATGTTAAACACAAACAGGTAAAAGTAAAATACGCACAGTATGATGATGCTGCCCAGAAATTTTTAGATACTCACTGGACACACTGTATACTCCGAGAAGCCGAAGCAAATACTTTTGGCTTGGGACGGGCAGAAATGGAAATGTTATATAATTAATTTGTGCAATGGAATGTAGGAATTAAAAACTGAATATAAAGCTTTATAAATTTAATTTTAGCCCGTAAAATTAAAGGGCTTTAACGTTTTGGAAACATTTTTAAATCGTAAACCACAGCTGTTTGATAACTTCCAATAATATTTCAGCCGGGATTATTGATGACCTATCATTTTTAAGAGCCGCCATATCAATTTTATTCAAATTTTATGATTCTTTGTGAACTTTGTTTTTAAACTTTATTTATCGAGAATCTGTGTAAGTAAAGCGACCTCGCGTTGCCTGCACTTTGTTTTTAAAAGGTATATTCGCATCCATATTATGTAGCATATGTTCATTAATACAGGGTGATTCACGACGAGCTTGCATTAGAACTTTATGGAGAACTACTGAATATACGTTTCTGAAACTTTGGGGATCTAGGTTCATCGATATGCTCTCTTTAACTAAAATATTCACATGGTTCTATCATTTCCGGTTATACCAACTTTCGTTTTTTAAATACAACATGGTAATTTTTATTATATTTTTCGATTAAGCGCTAAATACTAAGCACATTTTATATAACATGTTTTTGTCAGACTCTGTTCGTTTTTGAGATATCTGGACTTTTTGTAATTATTTCGCAAATGAATGACGATGAAATAATCCATATAATTTTTTTACCTTAGCTCTTGGACTAAACATTTTTTCTCACCGAATAGCTAGAAGATCATCAAGTTAGTTTGAAAAATATTTCAAATTCGGGAGAAAATGTACATTGTGATCACAATTCAAGCTTCATTGGGAAAGAATTCAACCATTAATTCTTATTTTAAATGGAACACCCTGTATATTTTTGTTTAATTTTATGGCAAATTAGTTGTTTTTTATAAATAGTATTTACTGTCCTATATCAAAGAGTTTTCTCAAAAAATCCAGGTTTATTCCCAAAATACTATTTGTTCAAATGTGCTATGAAAACAATTTTACTTAGGGGCTATATACTTATGTCTATTCGAAGGAAAAGTGATTGATTGCTTGAAAATACAACGTTCTAATGCGTTTCTTAATTGAATGTAGAAATAAAATGCAGTTGATAGTTTTATATTGTTTTAAATTTAATGGGTTAAATATTATTCTCTTAAAAAATAGCAAGGAATTCATTAAACTTTAAACTCTTTAATTAAAAATGTATTTGAAAATTATACCTAATATCTTTTGATTATATTTTTAAAATATGTTCGAACTGATTGCCATTTACTTCCGAGCATTTATGTATTCTTTTCATCATACGATTTCTTGTAGCATTCCTAATTTCTTATGCAGTGAGAGATTGAAATGCTGCCCTCACCCTTTCAATTAGATTTTCCTTCAGTATTTCTTCAGTACATCAGTATAAGTACAATTTTTTTCATAGCACACTTGAACAAATAGTATTTTCCGAATAAAATTGGATTTTTTCAGAGAAAGCTTTGAGATAGGTATAGGATAGTAAATACTATTTATAAAGAACAACTAATTTACAATCAAATTAAACAAAAATATACAGGGTGTTCCATTTAAAATAAGAAAGTTTGTAATGGTTGAATTGTTTCACAATGAAGCTTGAATTGTGACCACCCTGTACTTGTAAACCCCCTCTATCATAGGTCACGAGCCGCCACTGTCGGGGAGCTCTCTAATACACTGGAATTGTATTTCGTTTCCGAAGAAAAATGTTGCCTCTTTTGTCCCTTTTCATTAACTGATACAACAAGAAGACATTAAAAATACCAGGCCCTTGATATTAGGTGTAAAGTTATGACGTACATGTATTCTCTCCCCGACCTAGCTGTACCTAGTATTTAAATTTAAGGCCGAAATGAAATACGAGGCTTAGTTTTTGAAGTGTAGAAGGTACCACATAAATATTTTTTGATACGTTCTTGACTATCTTCTAAGTAGGGGAGCATAACTATCGATGACAGTTTCTACTTTTTTTTTTTTTTTTATGATCAAACACAAGCACTATAGGAAAAATCCTTTAGGACACTCTGGGAGTGGTGCGTGTGCGCAAAAAGCGATTCACGTTGGTTTTGAATCGTTGGAGGTTATATTTGTTCGAAAAAACGACCTCGGGAAGGTCGTTCCATAAGGATGAAGTCCTTAAATAATGAAGTTCGAGGAGTACTAAGCTTAACCACATATGGATGGGCGGCAGTGGTTCGTCGTGTATTTCTGATATTCGCCGCTCTGGGCGGAATTAAGAGGGCAAAGTCAGCCGAGCACTTTCCATGAAAATATCTTTCTGGTTCGGAAGAGTACACCAATTTCTGAGAAGTTATCTTGGCGATTGCCACAACGTGGTTATGCCAAGACACATTTCCTCCCAGATTGACGCCCAGCAAATTAATAGATGAAGCCAGTGGGATTGCGTGTCCGTCCATGACTATATCCGGTTCTGTAATGTTAACCTTTTTAAAGAAAACTGCGGCCTGGGTTTCTTTAGCGTTAAATTCGACTTGGTTACTGTCACCCCAAGAAAAAATTTCTTCCAGGTCTTTGTTGAGGCGTGATACTTCATGCTGTCTGCGAAGATGTGCGTCGGCAGCCGATGTTTGCGCATTCAACATTGTCTTTAGATATGCAAGGTAATATATCCTTTACTGGTAAAAATGTACTAATACAAAGTCTGGATTAAGAAATACATTTTTGAAAATAAACGAGCCAGAGAGAACTTACGAAATGAACTGATGCATGCAAACCTTTTTCAATTTAAAATTTTATTCCTCCCGGAAAAAATTACTTCCAATTTCGAACTTGGGGAAATATTTAAGACTGTCTTAAATTTGTTCACCTCGTTGAATCTTTCGTCACCAAACGGGGCGTATAAGTTTAAATATTGGGACCGTGTCAAAAGCAAACTTTCTCTATAATGATGGAGTATACCGGATCCGAATTCAGAATTTATATCGTTTCTTTTTGACGAGAAATAGCCAGAATTTCGCATATGTATTTAATTTTTTGCAATACGTCGCTTTGTATTCCTAAAAGTCTACTGTAGAGTTCTACATAATATTCCAAACGATAAAACCCACTTATTATTGGCACAGGGACATGTAATATTAACAACTAAGGGCCGATATTTCAAAGTCACCTTAAGGTATAGAATGACATAAGGCTTCCTTAACACAAGTTTAACAGTATATTAAAGTTCTTTTTAACTCTCATCTAAAGGAAAAGATCTTTAAGGCAGTGGCGGCTCGTGACCTATGATAGAGGGGGTTCACAAGTATGGTGAAATTATTTTTTAAATTTTATTTTTGTGTAACGATCACGTGATAACAATCACTTTCTAGGCGTTTTAAATGTAGAAAGAAAAGAAGTAATAAGAAATTGCGTAAGGTAGTAAGTATTTTTATTTATTTTTTAATTTTGCACAAGGAAATACAAATAAGAAAGGTTTTCTTGGTGTGTATAGCTGTCGGATCTTAACGTCGTCGCATGAAACCCTCGTAACAATATTTATACAGTCCACTACTAATACTACTAAAGCCATCTACGAGCTATCAAGAAAACCGAATGATGTCCAATACTACTACCGTCATCTACGAGTTATCAAGAAAACCGAATGATGTCGAATAACACTACGCCATCTACGGCTACGTCATTAGGCGCAACCAAGACGAGAACAATAATTAACTGTTTTATGACGAGAACGAATCGAGCCACGAGACTGACAAGTTGGCATTCTTCATATTTTCAGTGTTTTTTAGCTTAAATCCTTAAATAAAATGATTTAAAATCATATCGAGTATCATTTATCGAAATACACAACATTTTCGACCATACACAATAGTGCTTAAACGTAAAGTCCATTCTTCGCTTCTTAATTGTAGAAAATTGATCAATAACAGCCTCATTAAGTTTGGAATACCCTCTATAAATTTTTTTTCATATATTTAATTTTTGAACTTTCTAATAAAATCCCTAGATTTACCCTTTGTGGTCTGCGTTAAATTAATTTCGGGTTTAGGTGTTCCCGCATTGTTCACTTCAATTTGTCGCTCCAAACTCAAAGAGCTAAAGTTATTTCTTAAATAGTCCACCGTCAACTATTCATTTTAACTTAATAAATATATAATATTAAAACATACACGCTCGAATTTCTAACTAGATGCACGAACAGACAACAGTGCGGTGCACACAAAAACTGTGCGCCTTTTCCATGTTAAATCGCCATAGCCCCGCTATCCCCCGCTGCCACCCGCCACCTGTTACTACAGAGAAACTGCACTACTGAATCGCACGTGCGAGCAAGGCTCGTCATAATCGTCATTTACCTCGACCGAGGCACGGTTGCCGGATCTATAAATTTGGTTTATTAATAAAATATTAGGGAGGGTCGGACTTTATACGATAAATAATATTCAATGAATATAAATTAATATTTTGTATTCGTTTTGTTCTGGGGGTGCACGTGCGCATGTGCTCCTGTGGAAGGACCGCCACTGCTTTAAGGACGTGGTAATCTTCGACGCGTCAATTGACCCTCGAATTAATTTAAAACGTAGTTTTAAGGTTACCTTAGCTAAGGTCTAAAATTAGTGAAAATAAAGTGTGGTATTCAAAAAAAAAACATAAATTGTTTCATGGTTTTTCCTTTGGGTGATTGTACTATCTCGACAGAAATAAACCGAACCGTGGTCACCCTGGACGCTTATTCAGACGCCCCTATTGAGAAACCGATAGTTCAAACAGGCAAAAGCCATTCTTGTGTTTCCATTGACCCCCCGAAAACTTAGCTCTATCCAAAGGCCGAAGTTTCGAGTTCTTGTAGTAACTTTGTTCGTGGTTTAATGTGAGTGCAATCTAAAGAAGTTGTTCAAATTGGAACTGACTATTAAAATGTCCAACGCCCAATGTCTGAGTTTGGACATCGCCTTGGATAGAAGGCGAAGTTTTGGATAAATTGCTGTTTGCAACTTTAAGTTGGTGTACGTATTACGTATTATACAGTATACCGGATTTCTTTCTTTATAAAGGAAGTTCAGAATGATATTCTTAAAGCAAATATGTGTGCAAAATTTCCCGCGAAGCGTTCTTACAACCGTTAAAAAACAAAAACTCCAGATTTGCTAAAAACAAGAATGTATCACGGGAGATCTTTATACAACTAATTAGCTATAAAACTGTTATAAATCATATATCTCTCGCAACCAAGTCACACAAGGGAAGTGTGCTGACCAGTGGCGGTTCTTCCACAGGAGCACATGCGCACGTGCATCCCCAAAACAAAACGAATAAAAAATATTAACTTATATTTAATGAATATTATTTATCTTTAAAGTCCGACCCTCCTTAATATTTTATCGTACCGTCAAACTAAAAAAGTCCGACGCTCCCTAATATTTTATCATCCCGGACGATTATGACGAGACTTGCTCGCACGTGTGATTAAGTTGTGCAGTTTCTCTGTAGTAGCAGGTGGCGGGTGGCAGCGGGGGATAGCGGGGCTATGGCGATTTAACATGGAAAAGGCGCACAGTTTTTGTGTGCACCGCGCTGTTGTCTGTTCGTACATCTAGTTAGAAATTCGAGCGTGTATGTTTTAATATTTTAATATTATATATTTATTAAGGTAAAATGAATAGTTGACGGTGGACTATTTAAGAAATAACTTTAGCTCTTTGAGTGAATAATGCGGGAACACCTAAACCCGAAATTAATTTAACGCAGACCACAAAGGGTAAATCTAGGGACTTTATTAGAAAGTTTAAAAATGAAATACTTGTATGAAAAAAAAATTATAGAGGGTATTGCAAACTTAATGAGGCTGTTATTGTTCAATTTTCTACAATTAAGAACCGAAGAATGGACTTTACGTTTAAGCACTATTGTGTAGGGTCGATAAATGTTGTGTATTTCGATGAATGATAATCGATATGATTTTAAACCATTTTATTTAAGGATTTAAACTACAAAACACTGAAAATATGAGGAATGCCAAGTTGTCAGTCTCGTGGCTCGATTCGTTCTCGTCATAAAACAGTTAACTATTGTTGTCGTCTTGGTTGCGTCTAATGACGTAGCCATAGATGGCGTAGTGGTATTAGACATCATTCGGTTTCCTTGATAGCTCGTAGATGGCTTTAGTAGTATTAGTAGTGGACTGTATAAATATTGTTACGAGGGTTGCATGCGACGACGTTAAGATCCGACAGTTATGCACACTAAGAAAACCTTTATTATTTTCCAAAAGCTGTATTTTCTTGTGTAAAATTCAAAAATAAATAAAAATATGTTTACCTACCGCATTTTCTTATTACTTTTTTTCTTTCTACATTTAAAACGCCTAGAAAGTAATTGTTTGGTCGTTACACAAAAATAAAATTTGAAAAATAATTTCACCATTCTTGTGAACCCCCTCTATCATAGGTCACGAGCCGCCACGGGTGCTGACGCTCTTGATATTTTTTTTAATGTTCTAGCTCTACCTACCCTTAATCGGCTCCTTTCGGCGGCCTCGCCTCTCTGACACCGGCCATCATATGGAAATTTGGCACCAACTAGGGGCGTGGCTGCGCACACTCAAACGCAATGTCAACTATAAAAATATGTCTTTAATTAATAAAGGATTACTACACGTATCTACAAACATTTTAAAGACAATACAAAGTAATAAATTATCTATTCTGATGGGATATTACCATTAAAATCTTAAATAGGAAGGGGACAAATCATTTTATTTATTTTTTGAGAAGGACTTTCTTAGAATCATTATATTAAAGTCGAGGTTTTTTCATCAAAAGATTTTTTTTGTGTACCAAACAATTTCCAAAAAAAGGCTATTTATTTATACGCTTTATTCTTCTTTTCTTGTCCATGTTATTTCGTTTGACTCTTTGACAAAACTGAGTTATAAAAGGAAGTAGGTAAGTAAAAAAGAAAGTTTAGTTTTAATGAGAAAGGGTGGCAATTTATCGACATTAAACACCAATAAAAGTTCCCTAAGTTGTCAGATCTTTGAACTGACTCTAAATTATCGATATCATTTAATAATAAAAACGATATCGAGGAAATGATCTCTGTCTTTTAGACACGACGTCTTTTCGATAGGTCCACGACTCGGAAAAATTTTATTTTTATTTCCTGTGTAAAGAATTAACAATAGATAATGTAATGCTAACAGTCAGTAACAGTGAAATTTGCTGAAACTATATTTTTTTCGCAAATAATTGGTCAGTGGAGTAAAGTAATTTAACTTTAGAAAAAAGTGCCGTAACGTGTAATTTTTTCACTTATCTCTGACTGCTTATAATATTAAGTTGCCATGAAAACAGCATCCGCGTCGTTCGTTGCCTGGGCGCCGCATTGTTATCAATAATATTTGAAAACATCAAAAACGGAAAGAAATAAATCCGATTCCGACGAAGAAAACTCATTTCGATGCGCTCCAGACGGAATAATTAATAAAGCCAATGAAGTAACACAAAATTTATTGCCTGACAAATCGAAAAAATAACAAAAAGGACTATAATACGTTTATTAAATTGCATTGAACCAAGAGCAAATGAAGAGTTTCAGAGAGCAGGTATTGTTAATGCATTTTCAAGGAAGTTAAAACATTTTTCCGGCTTTATAGTCGTGCCAAGCAAGATTCAACGTTAATTCTGAATAATCAAGTCGACATAAGCAAATGTCCCGAACTTATTGCCTTCTTCGCTGACAGTGAGTTAGTTTTTAATTTCGAAAAAAAAACTATACAATCGCAGAAAGAATATTGTATGAAACTTGTATGCATAAAGTAACTTTTTTTCTTATATAGGGTTGTGGCACTCGCCTTCGGCTCGTGCGTTCAAATTTCCCGTTCGCAAGAAAGGGTAATATTTGATACATTTGTTAAATAAATGTTTTCTACTATTTTCGCTTTAGCTACAGCTGTCAATACACAGGGTCATTCACGACGAGCTTGCATTAGAACTTTAGGGAGAACTACTGAATATATGTTTCTGAAACTTTGGGGATTTAGGTGTATCGATATGCTCTCTTTAACTAAAATTTCACATGTTTTTGTCATTTCCGGTTATACCGGAAGTAGCTGCCAATTTTCGTTATTTAAATACAACATGGTAATTTTTATTACATTTTTCGATTAAGCGTTAAATACTAAGAACATTTTCTATAGAACATGTTTTTGTCAGACTCTGTTAGTTTTTGAGATATCTGGACATTTTGTACTTATTTGGCAAATGCCTGACGACGAAATAATCCATATCATTTTTTTACCTTAGCTCTCGGACTAAAATTTTTTTTTTTAACGTATAACTAGAAGATCATCAAGTCTCAAAAATATTTAAAATTCGACAGAAAATGTACAGGATGGTCACAATTCAAGGTTCATTGTGAAAGAATTCAACCATTAAAAACTTTCTTATTTTAAATGGAACACCCTGTATATTTTTATTCAATTTGATGGCAAATTAGTTGTTCTTTATAAATAGTATTTACTGTCCTATACCTATATCAAAGCGCTTTCTCAAAAAATCCAATTTTATTCCGAAAATGCTATTTGTTCAAGTGTGCTATGAAAACAATTGTACTTAGGGGCTGTATACTGATGTCTATACGGGAAAAAGTGATTGATTGTTTGAAAATACAACGTTCTAAAGCGTTTCTTACGTGAATTTATAAATAAAATGCAGTTGATTGTTTTAAATTGTTTTAAACTTAATGGTTTAAATATTATTATTTTTTAAAATAGCAAGGAAACAAGTTTATAAACTTTAAATTCTTTAATTAAAAATGTGTTTAAAAATTATCCCTAATATCTTTTGAATCTATTTTTAAAATATGTTTTTCTTGTAGCATTCCTAATTTCTTGTGCAGTGAGAGATTGAAATGCTGCGTTTCAATTAGATTTTCCTTCAGTATCTCTTCAGTACATCAGTATACAGCCCCTAAGTACAATTGTTTTCATAGCAGACTGCAACAAATAGTATTTTCGGAATAAAATTGGATTTTTTGAGAAAACGCTTTGATATAGGTATAGGACAGAAAATACTATTTATAAAGAACAACTAATTTGCCATCAAATTAAACAAAATATACAGGGAATTCCATTTAAAATAAGAAAGTTTTTAATGGTTGAATTCTTTCACAATGAAACTTGAATTGTGACCACCCTGTACATTTTCTGCCGAATTTAAAATATTTTTGAGATTTGATGATCTTCTAGCTATTCGGTGAGAAAAAATTTCTAGTCCAAGAGCTAAGGTAAAAATATTAGATGGATTATATCATCGTCATGCATTTGCCAAATAATTACAAAAAGTTGAGATATCTCAAAAACTAACAGAGTCTGACAAAAACATGTTCTATAAAATGTGCTTAGTATTTAAAGCTTAATCAAAAAATATAATAAAAATTACCATGTTGTATTTATAAAACGAAAGTTGACAGCTACATCCGATATAATCGAAAATAACAAAAACATGTGAATCCCCAAAGTTTCAGAAACATATATTCAGTAGTTCTCCATAAAGTTCTAGTGCAAGCTCGTCGTGAATCACCCTGTATAGGTAGTAGGTACACACCCAAAACTGTATTATAATAATATAATAATAAAAAAATCTTAATTTTACTATCTTTTAATTGTAATGATTAGTTAAATAAATAAAAGTACTATTCAAAGATGTGATTAAGAGCTTCTAGTAGCTATAAGTAGGGCCATGTAGTTACCTCAATTACTTAACTAAATATCGCCCCAATCAGGTTCTAGCATTATCTTGTTAATTTATAAATTATATTTGAATAAAGGGCGATTATTATTACTATTAAAAACATTTTTAAAAATATGTATGCTTGCCAGCAAAGAATATAGTAACTAGTTCCACCCAATCAAAAAAAAATATCGCGCTTTTCGATAAAATGGTTCTCCGGCAATGGGCATTGCTGTATGGATACAAAGACATCGTTAAATAGGACAAAACACAATGTGATATGTAGGTACTTACGTGATACACCCAATAGTAATATGCCACCCCTTATTGTAAACAATGGCATCATAGAAACGCGATTTTCAAGGAACAAGTATATAAAAGTGCATTACAAGGATAAGATTATAAGGACGTTAAAGATAATAAAGATCTTTTAAATTTCGAAGAAGGGTCAGGAGAACACCAGAGGTCAAAAATCGGAGACAGGCCCTTTTGTAGCCAAACAGACTTTACCAGACTAGACCCTATACACAACCAATTTATTCGGCAGGCCTCACAGTTACTCACTTTATTACAAAATACATTATGTTATAGAATAAAAATATATTTACCGTTTCAACTACCCTGTTGGGGCGGCACTCGCGACATCGCGGGTCCTCAGGCAAGGGCGACGAGTAGTCGCCCCGCCCCTGCCGGGCGCATCGTGGTCGCTCTTTCGCGGGTTCGGTTCAAGGGCGGCGAACAGCACGGCGCGCGAAGGCGAAATGGGAGCGGTCCTCGTCGGCGCCGCGACGGCGAAGTCATAAGGGAGGACGCGTCGGCGCCCTTATAGGGTGGAAACGAGGGCTTTATATGGTATAGTAGCGATTTCTATTTGGACTTTATGACGATAGTAGTGATGGGTGAAGGTGTGTTAATTTAATTTATTGTGACGATTAAAGGACGGGAAATAGTGATAGAGATCACTTCGGTGACTGACTCTCAAAACCTTGTTTCTTATTTCTGAAAAACCACTTGATATACAAGTGTCCAAGATAAGGAGGGCCAGTACAGGGATCTCCGAAACCGTAAGAGATACGAAGTCGGTTAAATGGTGGTAAAGTTGCGCATTTACGTGCCTAAGAATATGCCGTTTAGAAAGTTTTAAAATTCCGAGGAGTTTCGGAGATATCCGGAAGAAACGAAATTATGAAAAATCGTTTTATTGTTTTCCTGGGATTTTTTTAGATCAAATTCTAAAGTAAATTGCACTTTTACATTGCCACTTTTTCCGCTCTATCCAACAGCGTTAATTGTTTTGTAATCCGACGAGTCGTCTTCGAAGGGCCATTATGAGTTTTGTTTTTTTAAATACGGTCCTGTTTTTCTGATATTGGAATTTCAGAGCTTCCTTTCTTCCGAATGCAACGATGTATGACACATTGTGGTTTAATGACGTTTCGAGGGTTTTTGAACAACATCAGGAAATTTTGGGATACGGTCCTGTATTTCTCCTAATTTTATAAATAATATCTGATAAATTTTTACTTATGTTGCACTAGTTCAGTAAATAACAAATAATTTAATAATAAACCACAAATAGGTGAACAAAATACAGAAACATTATTTCAAACTTGTGTTGATTCGGGATTTAAAAGAAAAGTAGGCGCTTGAAACAAAAGAATTAAGATGGTGACGCGTGATTTGTTTCACTTGACATTCCCATTGTGATCGTTTGAAAGCGTTTTAAGAGGTTTTCTATTTTCCAGAAAATATGGAACATAATTTTGACAATGCTGAAAAGTTGTATATTCTATCGTGTTTTATTATTATATATTATAAAACTGTTATGTGGCAGTTAGAAGATGTTATTTGTGCTTAGAGAATAACAGAAATCATTTTGAACACCTGATTATGTAGTTCCTTACTTTTTTCGTTGTTCGTTTTATTAATGTTTTGGTATGATTTTTGTGGTTTATTATTAAATTATTTGTTATTTATTGAACTAGTTCAACATAAGTAAAAAATTTAGAGCTTATTTATGAGATATTATTTATAAAATTAGGAGAAATACAGGACCGTATCCCAAAATTTCCTGATGTTGTTCAAAAAACCCTCGAAACGACATTAAACCACAATGTGTCATACATCGTTGCATTCGGAAGAAAAAAGCTCTCAAATTTCAATCAGAAAAACAGGACCGTATTTAAAAAAAGAAAGTTGATAATGGCCCTTCGAAGACGACTCGTCGGACTACAAAACAATTAACGCTGTTAGATAGAGCGGAAAAAGTGGCAATGTAAAAGTGTAATTTACTTTAGAATTCGATATAAAAAAAAAACAGGAAACCAATAAAACGATTTTTCAGCATTTCGGTTTTACCGGATATCTCCCGGAACTACTCGGAATTTTAAACCTTTCTAAACGGCATATTCTTAGGCACGTAAATGCGCAACTTTACCTCCATTTAACCGACTTCGTATCTCTTACGGTTTCCGAGATCCCTGTACTGGCCCTCCTTATCTTGGACGCGTTGTGGAGAACTCAAATTTGGCATGGTTGGTAATTTGTCGCCAATAATTTGGATTACGTTTAACAGTGTAGAACGTGGAAAAGTAACAGGCAATTAAAGCGTAGCCGTGCGGTAGTGAGAAAAAAAACGCTGTTTCGTTTCCATTGCTTTTTATTTGCAGGAAAAAAACAGGTTCGACTAATTTATGTTAATCCTAATTTTCCTGCATTCGACAGCAGTAACGGATTTATATAATTTCTTCGTTAATTGTACAAAAGAACCTCTAAAGCATACAGGATAATGCAAGTAATATTTTTTAATTGTAAACGCAATCTTTTGATGTAAATTTTTTTTTTGGGGGGGGGATTAGTCCCTGTATCCCGGGATTAGCTATTCTTTATTCCAAAAATCCCGGGATTGTAACAAAGCTTCGGTACTGGCCCCACCCCCAAATGACGAAGCGGTAGCGACATCATCCCCGTAGGCAGAACCTTCTCGTCCAAGAGCAGAATAAGAACTAATCTTATATAATGACATAGAGGCTTAAACTCGCCTTCACATTATAAATTTACCTTTGTAAATGTTGGGCGAGGCCGCTTCGAGCGATCAAAGCACTTGGAGAACCAGCAAGGGGGCGCTAATCGAGTATTTCTTGTCCGCTGCTCCGATCTTAGAATTTTCGATATTACACGAGGGTAGAGGTAATTAAAATTTGACCTAGTTTGTGTAGGGCAGGGCGGTTTTTGAATTTTTCCTCCGAGGGTCACGACCGTTTAAAGTCGTCATTTGGCAGGGAACAAAATAGCATTTATAAGTCCTATAGGGTGCCACTGTCGACTCTCGAAATTCAGTCGAGCCGGGGAAAGAATTAACCTAGTATTTTAAATGTCTTTTTGTTTTATCAGACAACAGACAACGTTTTTCTCCGGAAACGAAATACAATTCCGGTATATTAGACGGAAATGGCAAAATTACAATATTGACATGTCATTACATTGATATTTTTGTGTTTCGTGTGGTTCACAAATTTTTCAAGTTTCTAAACGAAAGTGCTTTGCTATATAGAATGTAATCGTCTAAATCAATTTATAAGAACAACGTGGACACTCTAAGGGTAACATTATAAATAATCGACTACCTTTGTCAACAAATATCATTATATTTTAAACAATAACTATTATTTGAACAGTTATAATTAAATAAAATTTAAAATACGTATAACGCATCAAGAACCATTTTAAAATATATTTATTATTGGACTTCGGTACAATAAAGAAGTTTTTATATCTAAACCTCTTCATAATGTTAATAATTGACTGCTGACGTCGTTTAAATCAAACCATCCATATGTGGTTAAGCTTAGTACTCCTCGAACTTCATTATTTAAGAATTCTTTCATCTGGAGGACTTCATTCTTATGGAACGACCTTCCCGAGGTTGTTTTTTCCCAACGAATATAACCTCCAACGATTCAAACCCAACGTGAAGCGCTTTTTGCGCACACGCACCACTCCCAGAGTGCCCTAAAGGATATTTCCTATAGTGATTGTGTTTGACCATAAAAAAAAATCGCTACAAGCGATGACGGATGTTCACTCTTTCGCCAGATCTATCTTAACCCTTGTTATCCGATTCTAGCAAAATTATCCTGTTGGCGTGCAAAATAAACTCTTTTAATTGGTCGCAACCTCTGCACTGACGTGTCCGAGATTCTTTTTCAAATCTCCGAATATAAATAATCAGAGGAAGCCAAATCCGGACTATATGGCGGAGTTATCCGCTCCAGCGCTTCAGAAAACTACACTCGTAAGGATCGGTTTGATACTTTGGCTGCTTTGACAGCCAACGATAATATAATCGATAATTATTGTGAAATGATATCGATGTCTGCTTGGAAGCCAAACATGAATCGTTTCTATCCAATAATGAAGTAGAGTCATTGCGTGCGAGGTGGCGCGAGTGCGTCGACATTATTAAAGGAAATTATTGTGCTTCAGAGAGGAGGTCAAGTGTACGACGGGGTCATACAAGCAATGGCGGTTCTTCCACAGGAGCACATGCGCACGTGCACCCCCAAAACAAAACGAATAAAAAATATTAATTTATATTCATTGAATATTATTTATCGTATAAAGTCCGACCCTCCCTAGTATTTTATCGTACCGTCAAACTAAAATAGTTCGACCCTCCCTGATATTGTATCATCCCGTCAAACCAAACTGTATAGATCCGGCAACCGTGCCTCGGTCGAGGTAAATGACGAGACTTGCTTGCACGTGCGATTAATACTACAGCGCAGTGTTGCCAGTGTTGGGGGCCGTGCTTTTCCCTGGGTTGTCTAGTTTTTTATGCTGACTTTTCGGAAATTAAACACATGCCAATCTTGATATAGTGGACTGTATATTACTAATTATTAACTATTACAAAAAGAAAGAGCTTGGCGCTGCCCGCTGTCGTCTCGCTGTCATGGCGCAGAATCTATTACGACAGGTCTCATCAACTTGCTTCTTGCGTAACAACGGGAGCGGTGTTGCCGATGTTAACAAATGCTCATAATGATACATTAAAATTGAACAGCCAGTTATCTCATGAAATGTCACGAGATCTGTTGATTTTTTTGTGATTTTATGAATAATCTGGTGGTCCATGAAAAACCTTTTGAAAAAGTTCGGTTTCTGGTGTTATCAGCTTCGTTTCGGGGAGGTATATTTTATAAATCACAAAAAAATCACCAGATCTGGTGAAATTTCACCAGATACCTGGCAATACCGCACCTTCGGCACCGTTCGATGGTGGGGATAAGGGGTAATGACGTAAACGGTTATGATTGGTTAGGTTGGTGGTTGTTTTTTTTTGGACACACGATGAGAAATCTGCGCACAGACACCTTGCAGGGAACCTGCGTCGGGCTAGCAACATTGTGGGGAAAGACCATCAATATCATCCGCTCTGAAGGAGGGGATCCGCCTCAGAAGGAGACGAGCCGACTGACTAAAACTCACCGTCTGAGTCAGGCATGATACCTGTAACTCCTTTTCACTTGGACGGGTTATTTTTGTTTATCATCAGTATGATTTTTTAGGTTAAGCCTTGAAGCGTTGCTTAGTGTGTTTCGGTTACAGCTCTTAACCCTTTCTTATTTGAATTTAATCAAATAAGCAAGTTTTAAGAGCACCGTTAACATACTGGTTGTAGAGGTAGAGAGGTAGTTATTGTAATTGTTTACAGAGGCGTATAGTGTGCGTGTGGTGTGCGTGTACCATTATTTTATACAGAACAAGTCCTTAAATAATTTGGAGTGTGGATTTAGCGAGTGATCCAGTCTTTGGGTATTCTGTGTTTTTGATGCGGCAGTCTGTGTATGTGTGATGAGACTATCTTGTCGTTGTTGGCCAAGTTAGCCTTGGTGTGGTATTTCGCGATTATTTTATCGAGAAACTCCGAAATTGTGTCAATTTGGAGGTCTCGATGTATTACGTGAGTTCTGGTATATCTAGGTGTATTCAGTATTATTTTAAGTGCCTTGTTCTGTATTACCTGTAGTCTTTGTAAGTCCTGCTTACCCAGTGTGCACCATGTCGGTGCTCCGTATGTGAGCACCGGCCTGATGAGCACTTTGTACATCATGACTTTTGTCCTGGTTGTTAGCTTGCTCCTACTGTTGAGCAGCGGGTATAGAGTGCTCAGTTGGGCGTGAGCCATCTTTCTCCTGTGGGCTGTATTTACTTTCCAATTGAGGCGTTTGTCGAAGTGAAGTCCCAAGTATTTTACGCTTGGGCTCCAATCGATTGGTTTGTTTCCTACAGTGATCCTGCCTTCCGGTCTTCTGAACCTTGATGAGTTCTTGGTAAAGTAAATTGCCTGTGTTTTTTCTGGATTGATTTTTATTTTCCACTTGCTGAGCCATTTTTCCAGAGTAATGATGTTTTCTTTTAGCGCCAGCATTATTTGTTTTGGATTTCTTGATGTCACTGCTATGGTTGTGTCATCAGCGTATATGAATTTTTCGCAAGACGGATGCATTGGGATATCACAGGTAAAGATATTGAAAAGTAGGGGGGCTATTACCGAACCTTGTGGGACTCCGGCCCTGATTATTTTTGACGTAGAGTAACACTCTTCAACAAAAGTTTTAAACGATCGATTTTCAAGATAGGAGGCTATAAGTTTTATCATATAGTTTGGTACTCCTAGCCTGATCATTTTGACAATTAACCCGTTATGCCATACCCTGTCAAAAGCTTTACCCCGAAGTTTGGAAGTAAAATTAAAGCACCCTCTATAAAACTGTAAAATTTTATAAATAGTACTCATATAATCCAGATAAAAATTTTTGATCTAATTAAAATCAATAAAGAATCTGTAGCATGTTTATTACGATCAATGCATCAATCAATGCAATAAAAATAGGAAAATTAATAATATCTTTGCAACACCGCAACAGATTGGAGAAAAAAATTGGGGTTACATAAACGATAAGGAGGGGCACTGATTCCGAGTAAAAATATAGGTCATTTCATTTATGACACACACTGTACAGGGTGTCCATTTTTGGGTAGTTTTACGGGGTATCTCCGTCAAATTTGTTTTCACCCTATACCTATATTTTTAATAATATAATTTAGTTTGTAACAAGCTTCAAATATATAACACTTTATTTTTAGTCTTAGTATTAGGCCCGAAATATACGTTTTTCAAAAATATACCATTTTTTTATATACGGTGACCCATTTAAAGAAGCAAATTTGTTTATTTGTAGAAAAAATCTGAGTACGTCACTGTATTCTACATAAAGAGTTACTAAAAGAACATTTTTATTTCTTTTTGATACGTTACGGGGTAACCGAGATATGTGGGGGTGTCCCAAAATGATTACGGCATCTTCTGTTTGACAAAAAAGTAGCAAAGTGCTGCGAAAACAGCATCCTTCTATCTTTACTAATAAGGGAGATACCCCGTAAAACTACCCAAAAATGGACACCCTGTATACTTAAACATACTTTTAAAATATGCGTCTTCAACAGTCCGCTAATATTTATTTTTAAAGTTTCCCTTCTATCCACGATATAGGAGATATCGAAGAATTACACACTAAATGGACTCCCTGTATTAGTAAATATTTTATTTATTTCAGAAAACCCAATTTTCCGCGTTGAATTTTCCGGTAATTCTAATTTCTCTAATAAGAACGCTACGAAACACAAGTCAAATGACATGACACAAGGGTTACCGCCTCATACAAAAATTTAGGATCCTCCGGGACATAAATTCCCTATTTTAAAAAATAAAATTATACCTATCAAAATACAATTCATTTTAAATTTCGTAAAACGGCATGAATTTGTATATAAAAATCTCGGACGTATAACGAATCGACATGAGTCATTCCGTTTTTTCTACAATGTAAGCGAGTAATCGTTAGAAAAAAAACGAATTTTTTGCACCAAAATACCTTTGCCTTGCTTTAATTTGTTAGTTTATTTGCAGTGGTCGGTTCGAAAGGAGCTCGCGTATTCGCCGGTTTTATTTTTTCTGGAAAATTATCCCGCGTGATAATTCGACGTCCAGGACAGGGTGCTCCTGCCACTGCTTAAAGAGTGGTCGGAATTCCGGGTTTGTTCGGGTTTGTCCTAAAACGAAGTTTTGCTCTGTTCCCTGTAAGGTGAATCTTTAAACATTTTTTTTTCAAAATACGTTTAGCAGCATTCACAGTTCCATAAATTAATTTATAATAGAGAAGAAGCATTTAAGTCACATCACAAGGGGCCCATGCGCTATTATGCAACGGGTTCCTCGCTTTTTACCTTCCATAACTGGGGTAGTAACTGGCGATAAATACTTATAAACTCTTTCCACAATTCTTTTTGAGCCGTTTTTACCATTGCTTTACTCGATGTTGCGCAACGCGTCGAACAGCGGCATTCATGCTCAACTCGTTGCGCAACAACCTTCGTTGCGCAATTTGCTCGCTAGTGTATGGGCCCCTTCAGTTTTCAGTTATGCAGGGTTTTAATTTGAAAACTACCCACCTTTAATAGGTCGCTTTCGGTAAATAAAAATAAAATTTTATTGTGAAGGTCCCGCCCTTCACAAGAATTGTTGCAGCCTTCGTGGTTTAACTCCCTTGGCAGGGGTAGATGTTACCATTAAGATCTTAAATGGGAAGGAGGGGGGAGGTCAAGTGACCCATCATTTTTAAAAATCGTTGAAATCTCTTTCCAATAATAATAAAAGAGGAGTCGACACAATAAATTTTTTGTTAAACAATACCCTAAAAGGAATTTAAAAACTATTTAAAGCCTTCATGGAGTAACCTATTGGGAGAGGTAACTGTTACCCTTAAAATCGTAAATGAGAAGGGGGGGTCAAGTATATTGGGGCGGAAAAATCTGGATTCTAAGAGTCGCCGAGGACCGTTTTTGGTTCGGAGGGGCAGTGGCGTACTTGTACAAGAAATGAAATTTGTGCAAATTGACAAAATTTCGTTTCTTGCTTCCGTTAATTTATTAATTAAAAAAATTTCTACCCTAAACTTATAGCAATTGGTCCCTAAAAACAGGTAATTAACCGCTTTTAGGATAAAACGAAATAGTATCAAAAATATTGATCAAAAAACGAAATGGTGAATGCGTCACTATCTCTGACTTAATTATTAACTGAACAAAACATATATTGAGTGTTTAAACAACAACGAACAAAACAATCATCTACTAAAAACAAACATCTAGTAAAATCAAGATTTATATTTTTCCTAACGAATTCATCTTTGAATAAATTGGTTAAAACATTACATTTCGTGGGGGGGGGGGCTATATACGCCACTGAGGAGGGGGTAAACTGGGCGGCATGTTACGAACAAGCCCGAAACGGGCTAGCTTTACTATGATATCTATTGAGCACGAAATAGCTAATAAAATAGATTTAAATAAAAAAATTTACAGAGTTACAAGGTGGTTTGTTGATAGTTATTATTTTAATGAGTTAGAATAGCATAGCACATTTTTTTAATTTCTTTTCAGAAATATTATTAATATGTATTAATAAGAGCACAAAATGATTAAGGCGTCTTGAGCGGGCCCTGTTGCTCTCTCTCACTAATTTTGAAATTGAAATTTGGATAGTATGCTAATGTTGATTTGAGCACTGGGCTAAAACATTTTCATTACGGTACTACGTCCGGTTAAACTGGAAGTCGGTGTCAACTTCTTTATTTTAAATGGCACACCCTATACAGGGTGCCCCAGAATATGTGGGCAATCTCCCGGGTTCAGATAGAACACTTAAAAATAACAGGAGAAGTTCTTATAAATTTTTCTCCCTACGGGCCCATAACGGACGTCCCTGGAAATCGTTGTTTTTTTAAATAATTTTTGAAGTAGGTACTAGGTGTAATTTAATATTTTTTTAGTAAGTATAATGGTTAGTAGATGGGTCTCCTTAAAACTCGCCCTTTTAAACACATTTGGCTTATTTAGTTTGCCAGGGACGGACTAGGACACAAAAATGTTTTTTTACACCTTGTACGATGAAGGAACGACAATAATATTTTTGGATACGAGATATGCTTAAAAAAAGGTACTCTTGATCAATGTCGATAAAGTGAACTGTTTTCGAAAAAAATATATTTTTATGGTTTTTTTGCATTAGTTGTTGTTTTATGCTCATAAAATTTCCTCATTGTTGCTATGGTTTTTTTTACATGTACCGATTTAAATAAGAATATTTATGCCAGTGTCAGTTTATGGTAGTGTCTTGAAATTTGCGGTTTTTCTCCTTTGTCTTATTAGTTACTAACTTAGTAATGGAATTTACGTATACTGGATATAAATCATATATTATAATTATTTTCTATTTAGCGTTAAAAATAAGGGTAAGTTTATATAAGGTTGTCGATTCCAAAAATTTGCCAATTTTATATTTTTATATGGCCATAATAATACCAAGAACTATAGATAGTTTGTTTTTGGGTTTCGGTCACTTTGAAATGAAATTCCAGTGTTTGGTAAGTTATATCAAGAACATATTATAACAAATTTATTTCTTTAGCATTTCTGAAACTACAGATTTTTTTAATAGACAACCTTATACAAATAAACCTTTATTTTTAATTCTAAATAGAAAATGGTTATAAAATTTGGAGTTTCCATTTGAAAATGTAGATTTTCTCAATTTAATTTTTAATTGTTTGAACACCCTGTATTAATAGTTATATAAAATCTATTAAAGCATGTCTTTTTTAACCTTGAATTCAACCCCAAAGAAACAATCAAGGCTTCCTTATAGGAATAATTAATAATTAATTTAAGGTCTGCAAATGTTACTTTAGACATTAAACCTTAAATATTGCAAACGCAGACTTAGGGGCAGGACATGATATACGAAATTTGTCTAGAATCTTGCGTAGAATCCAAAAATGTAATAATATATAGGGTGTTTCATTTGTGCCACCATATTAAAAATATATTTTGAGGGTTGCCCCCCATCAACATTAGCGTATTGTCCAATTTTCGAAATTTGCCTATGTATATGTCGGCGTCAATTAGTGAAATCCGTCATTCCCAGAAATGCCTAGTCATTTCACGTATTGCCGGCAAATAGTGTAACTCTACGCTTTGTACACCGTTTGCCTAAGAGCATCAGGCATTCCCTGTAATGACGGAATTCTTTCAGTCAAACGCTGTACTTGATTAAATGATTTAAGTTACCTTGTTTGCCGGTTTTAGTCGAACGCTGTAACTGTTGTTAACATCTTTGTAGTAATTTTTTTTTTGAAAATGAAATATTGAAGCACCCAGAATTGTTTTATAAGAAGTTAGATGACTATTACTCCAATCAAAGTAAGAAAAAACCTTGGAATATTACGGAATTGACGGAGGTGAAAATTCGTTTCAATTTTAAGGAAATTCCTGACAATAATCAGTTATTTACAAACCTTTTAATGTAAAATATCTTATTTTCATGCACTACTGGCAACACTGTCCTAATTGCAATGATTGACTAAAGCCGGCAAACAGGGTAACTTAAACCATTTAGTTAAGTACAGCGCTTGACTGAAAGAATTCCGTCATTACAGGGAATGCCTGATACTCTTAGGCAAACGGTGTACCAAACGTAGAGTTACACTACTTGCCGGCAATACGTGAATTGACTAGGCATTTCTGGGAATGACGGATTTCACTAATTAACTCCGACATATTTAGATCGAATTGGTTCCCGGTGGGACACCCTGCATATATTTTTTTGGGTTCCACTGGTTTTTTGAAGGAGGGGTCAAGTTTGGCCGAAAATGTACAGGGTGGTCACAATTCGAGGTTCTTTGTGAAATAATTCAACCATTAAAAACGTGTTTATTGCAAGTGGAATACCCTGTACATTTTTATTTAATTTAATGACAAAGCAGTTGTTCGTTATAACTAATGTTTACTGTTCTACACTTATATAAAAATTATTCCGAAAATACAATTCTTTCACGTGAGCTGCTATGAAAACAATTGTACTCTATGCGGAGGAAATCTGATCGATTGCTTGAAAAAACAACTTTTTGAATCGTTTCTTCATTGAATTTTCAAATAAAATACAGTTTTTAATTTCACTAAAGTTTATAAACTCTATGAATGCTTAGAAATTTGTTTTTTCAACCAATCAATTAATTTTTCTCCGTATAGACATCAGTAATACTAGTATAGAGTACCTAATATACAATTGTTTTCATAGTACACTTGAAAAGTATATTTTTATTTAATTAAATGACAAAGTAGTTGTTCTTTATAAATAATGTTTACTGTTTTATACTTATATAAAAATTATTCCGAAAATAATATTTTTTCAAGTGTACTATGAAAACGATTGTATATATAGGTACTCTATACTAGTTTTACTGATGTCTATACGGAGAAAAATTAATTGATTGCTTGAAAAAACAAATTTCTAAAGCATTCATTGAGTTTATAAACTTTAGTGAAATTAAGTGTTTGAAAATTCTAATATTCAAATTATAAATTTAAAATAATCAACTGCATTTTATTTGAAAATTCAATGAAGAAGCGATTCAACAAGTTGTTTTTTCAAGCAATCGATCAGTTTTCCTCCGTATAGAGTACCTACGTACAATTGTTTTCATAGCAGCACACTTGAAAAAATTGTATTTTCGGAATAATTTTTATGTAAGTATAGAACAGTAAACATTATTTATAAGGAACAACTACTTTGTTATTAAATTAAATAAGAATATACAAGTTTTTAGTGGTTGAATTCTTTCACAATGAACCTCGAATTGTGATAACCCTGTACATTTTCTGTCAAGTTTGAAATATTTGATGATCTTCTAGCTATTCGGTAAGAAAACTTTTTTAGTCCAAGAACTAAGGTAAAAAAATTACTTGGATTATTTCATCACCATGCATTTGCCAAATAATTACAAAATTTCCAGATATCTCAAAAACAGGCAAAGTCGGACAAAAAGATGTTCTATAAAATTTGCTTAGAATTTAATTGTGAATCGAAAAATATAATAAAAATTACCATATTGTGTTTAAAAAACCAAAGTTGACAGCTACTTTCGGTATAACCGGAAATGACAGGAACATGTGAATATTTTAGTTAAAGAGAACGCATCGACACACTTAAGTTTCAGAAACAGATGTTCAGTAGTTCTCCATAAAGTTCTAATGCAAGCTCGTCGTGACTCACCCTGTATAAGAGACGGTTAAGGTCTAGAAAAAAGCAACCGTGCGAGACCGTGTTCAAAATTTAACGACTCCTGGGCAAAAATGATGCATATTTTTAAATTAGTTGCATCAATTATTTTATACTTTATTTGTTTCCTTGCCTGTGATAATATCTATTATTGGAACCAGAACTATTATTTATGGGAAACTTATTTTTTATGCCACGATCAAATCAAAAGAAAATAATAGCGCAGAAATAACGTATGTAGATCTGGATCAACCGCTTTACTGAAGATAAAGTTGAATTGACTGATACTTATTACTTTTGTTTACGCACAAACCTGTGCAGTGAAATGTTTCAAATTCCGTTGCTCGGTGGCGCGTAGCTCAAATTTACAAAACGAAGCGCCATTTTAAAGAGAATTTAATGCCCTTTAAAAAGATGTATCACAACATACCCATTCCCATTTGAAAAAACAAGGGCAGTAGCCGCCCCTTCTAGGGGGGGTTGAGGTTACAGATGAAATTATTAGTGAAACGTGTCCCCCTGAAAACACAAGTTTACGGGTCCGAGGTTTTTTTTTTCACGTACACAGCCGTAAACCTTGCTGGACTATTTTCGATGGGCCACCCTGTATATCACAATATTCTAATGATAATAAATATACTTTACAATGATATATCGTGTATTTCTTTTGTTTTATTGTATTATAAGTATTTAACCAAATATTTAACAATGTTTCTTATGCAAAATTTAATGATTTCAAAAATCGTAAAATACCATACTATATTCTTTTCAAACATATTTTTTCCCAAAATAATGGTAAATGAGGTTAAAATGTTACTGCTAATAAAAATTACATTTTTTGAAAATGGTAAGCGACAAGATTATTAGTTAAAACATAACTTAGAACAAAACTGACTTCTTAAACAGCAAGTAATTGTAATCTCTGTTACTTCTGTAAATATAAACTTTCTAAAAACCGGAATGATAAATATATATTACAATTAAACATACCCGAACCTGTTATGTGTTCTCCTGTAGAAACACTATTTGTCACTTACAATGTTATTCGATGCATGTATCGAATTATGTTATTTATGAAGCTATTTTATGCGGTTTTTTGATAACTTAGTAAGTTTCATGTGAAGACGGTTTCGCATGGAGTTTTTTTTGAGGAGTGGGGGATTTTTTTTTTTGGGAGGGGGGATTTAATTTTAAATTAGCCTAGGTGCCTGCCTACTCTTCTTGATAGAATAATAATAAGCATTATATTCCTATTAATTTTGCTGTTTTTTTTTTCAGACTATTCTTTATACGCACAACTACGTATCACGGAACGCGGCGCGGTCCTATACAGGCCAGTGATTGTTATTTGATGTGTCATCGTTAACGTCTCCACCTAAAAATAATTTGGTAAGTACGATGTAAAATTTGAATATTGATTGTCGTTTTAAAACTGTTTTTCCTATCATTATTTCCTTTAGGATGGCAGAGATGCTGTTATTATTTATTTCTATTTTGCAAATTTATTCATAAAAAAAACTAAAAATAACTTATCGTCATGTTATTTACAATTATAAATTTTTATTAATTAAAATTACCCCTCCTTTCTGATTTAAAAAATATACGTTTTTAATTAATTCTTACAATTATTATAAAAGTTGAGCGGTCTTCCTGAAAAAATTGTCTATTATTTAAGATAAAAATAGGAAAGTTAATGAACAAATCCAAACAAACCTTTCCCTAACAATTACTTTTATTTGTTTCAGATACTTGACGGGTCTAAAATAGAGTGCGGTACCGCGTGTGAGGTGTGAGGGTTCCGCTCTTCAAGGGTTTGCCTAAACATCGTCGCAGTTTAGAGCGTGGTAGAGATAACCCTTTTCAAGGCTCCCGCATGTCCTTTTTGTTCGTCCCTTGGAGAGTGGAACTGGAAGAATGAAGATGATGTCGTCGGGCAAATGGGCACATATAAGGAGGTAACTATTTATTTAATTTTAAAAGTATACCCCAATTGTTTAATTAATATTTAAAAAATTATTTCTAGTTTTTTGGCAAGGGAAAATATTTGTGATAACAATATTTGTAACTACAGGGGGTTTTTTAATTGAAAGCCGATACTTAAGGCTGTGAATCCTTGGGTGATTTTAAGAAGAACTGGCACTTCTTATTGAAACATGCGGATAGGCATGAAAATAAGCCAAAACATTGATTTCAGTTTCCTCATTGGACGTTATAGGTCTAGGTAAATTTCTGTATGTTTCAAGCAATTTCCATAGGCTACTTGCCAAATTGGTCTAGAAAGTGTGATTGTTATCTGTAATAATTAATTTTTCTAAATAAATGCTCATAAGTCAAAAACTGTTCAAAATAGGTATAATAACATTATTATAATATTGAAACACCCTGTACTATTATAAATAATATTTGGAAAGAGGGTGAAAGAGTTTAAAAATATCATCACTTTTTGTAGGACATGTTATCCGAAAAAAAAAGCGAAATTAATTATTATCTCGAGAACTATAACAAATAGGTATAGGAAAATATTAAGGAAAGTTATTAAGAAATTCATAAGGATTCTAAAACAAAAATAATACACAGGGTGTTTCGTTTAAATTATCAAAGTTGCTAATACTTTCAAGTAGAAGTGGCAACACTGCATTGCTAAAAATATTTTTAAAAGATAGATCATGTCCGCTTCTATAACCTCCCAAAATTTCAAAGTGGTCCGATGACTAGTTCTCTATAAACATCTAATAGGTCATCCACCATCGATCACCCTGTATGTTAATACAGTGTAACCTCGATAATCCGAACCTTCGTTACACCGGATTTTTCAATAATCCGGCCAAACATTTCAACTGCATTGTATACTTTATGATCAGCATTTGATAGTACTCGGTAATTCAAGCAAACAAAAATTACAAATTACTTCACAAAATAATATAAAATTTAATAAGTATGCTTCTGTTTTAAATAATTTTTGTTTATGTACTATTTTCTAGTTGTTTTCTATTAAATGTTTTAAATGTTTCGTTTTTCAATAAAAAAACTGTGTCGCTTCAATAATCCGGATTAATTACTAATCCGGATGACCGCGGTTTTAATTAGTCCGAATTATCGAGGTTGCACTGTATTAACTTTTCTTCTTAAAATCACCCAAGGATTCGGCACTCTATTAAAAAACACCCTGTATGGGCCCAATAATATCACCCAAAAAAATCAAAAATAAATGCAGGGTCTTTCAAAATAATCGGCGGTATATGAGACTTACTGGTTTTCCGATGTTTTGTTCCTTAAATTGACCATCTTGATTAAAATACCCCTAATCCGTTCCTGTAATTAACTTTTGTTTCGACGAAACTGAAAATTTTAAAATTATTATTGTATTTAAAAAAATTAAGTTGATGATGGTGACCCAAAGACGAAACGTCGCATTAAATAAGATCTGATCATGCCATCCCGAGAAGAATAAAAAGTAACAATGAAAAACTGAAATTTATTTTTGGACATCTCTTGGAACAAAGTCAGCAACAAATAAAAATCGAAACGCAAAATTTTAGATTTTTCCAAGTATTTTGAAAGCCCCTGTTTTTATTTAAGATTTTTTTACGGCATATTATTGGGCCCATAATTATGCAACTTTGCCCCAATTTAACCGACTTCGTATCTCTTACCGTTTCAGAAATTCCAATGATGAAGGACTTGTTTGTTACACCCTGTATAGCAAGAATCAGCTAAATAAGTTAGCGAATTTATTATAGCTAGTTATGATTAGAACTAGAATTTTTTTCAAGAAAACATTTTTTTTCCCTCTCAACTAATGTGAACTGAAATTAATTTTATTTTTTGGCTTGGGCTTCCCCCAAGCCTTCTTCCCCAAACAGGTATTTCTTATTTCATAACTCATCTGGAGTTCGCTAGTATTGGCTATTTATTTTTAATTTATGCTCATTAGCATTGAATCACTTGTTCATGTCAAAATGTACAATTTCTCAAATAATCCTTCGTGTCGATTATGACCAACACTTTACTAATTTACTCAAATTTGCCTATTTACATGAAAACTAAACGCATTTTCCTTTGTTTTAGGATCATGGCCATGGGCACTAAAGAAAATTTATAAAATCGGGCACGCGAATTTTCCAGGGTAGCAGAAGACACAGAAACCAATCGCGCAGTCAAATCAATCCGATTCTTTTTAGTCTAACGTACAGAAAGAATCTGGTTGATAAATCAGTCCGGTCTTTCCTAGTCTAACGTACAGGAATGATCTGATTGATCGTTTTGCTGAACCCCATCGCGCCTTAATCAATCCGATTTTTTTTAGTCTAACGCACAGAAAAAATCTGATTGATAAATCAGTCCGACTTTTCCTAGTCTAACGTACAGGAAGGATCTGACTGATCGTATTGACAATTTCAAAATGGGGTATGAATGATTAAACAAAATGAACTTTTTAACGCGTTATGATGACATAACTTTTAAGCAGCTATTATAAGCAATCGTAACTTTATAAAAATGTATATGCAGTATTTGAAGTAGATTCATCCAATCAAACTCCGTTAGTTTCTGTGTCTGTTTAATTGCCGATTCCCTAAGGACCAGTTGTTGCAAAAAATTGTTGTTTTTTGGATCGGTCCGAGGGCTTCAATTGACTGCGACCATGGAAACATAAACCTGCAAGCTAAACGTTCGGGACACAAGCTGGATTAGAGCAGCCTGCGAGAATTTATTAAGGTAATATTTAGTTTAAAAAATATGTTTTCATCAGCGTTGGTTGATCAATGTTTCGTTATTTTCGAAAATAAGTTTGTGTGAAGTGAATCGTAGTTGCCAATATTTTAAATGTGCGTTTATTTAGTTTCCTGTTTTCTGCGTTCACCAACCAAAAAATCAATTTTACTGGGGAAGCTTGAAACTAATAATATTTTATTTTTATATGCAAAGCAGTTTGGCAATCAAAAGATTTCGAGCTTTAATTGAACAATAATTAATGGGTGGAAGAGAGAACTACATGTTTTTTGGCTGAATGGCAACAATGTTGAAGTCTGGTTATATCAGATGGTTAAATATTCAAACATAACCATACTTACCGATGAAAAGATAAATCCTGTGTTTCAAACGAATGACTAAACATTTATTGTGATGGGCAGTAAAAAAAAATTTGAATAATGACTGTACCAACTGTGAGGATGATGATAAAAATTGATTTTTGTTACATTTACTACTGCTCTGGTTAAGAATTTATATCCTTTGGACTTTTATAACTATTAAGTCAAAGTTGATAACAAATTGTGTCGTCGAAAAATTTTTCACCGATAAATAAGTAAGGATAAAAAGGGTTGGTACTAATCATAACACAATGTAATTTAGATTTAGATACATCATATTCGCTTTTAGAGCTAATGGTAGTGACGCATTCGCCATATCATTATTTAACGTATAAATTAATAAGAACAAAAATCAAATTTTATCAAACCTATAATAATTGATTAAACTTTTATTGATGTAAACTGTGTAACTAAAAATGTTCTCTATTGTTTCAGGTAAGTGAGCATGGTTGGTGTTGGAAGCGTCCGTTTCGCGCTGTCGGCAAACAAGACTGTTGTTACAACCTGGAATAAGTGAATTTGGTAGATAAGCTACAAGAGTTCGGGGCCAAATAAAACCACTTTTACATGTTATTTCTTATGGGAAAATTTAAGGTTCGATCTGCATTTTTTTCTACCGACGCCCAGCGTCGCGACGCCCAGAATGAGAAGAACGTGAGGAGTGTGGAGATGAATGGAGAGCAAATATCGTCATTTTCACATGTATTTTCCCATAAGGAAATTTAAGGTTCGGTCTGCATTTTAAATCTAACGACGCTTAGCGTCGCGACGCCCACAATGAGAAGAATGTGGGAAGTATGGAGATGAATGAAGAGCAATATCATCATTTTTACAGGTATTTTCCCATAAGGAAATTTGGGTTCGATTTGCATTTTTTTTAACCGACGCCTACCGTCGCGACGCTTAGAATGAGAAGAACGTGACGCAATTTACCAGTGGCTGTTAGCGTGGCACCGTTGTTAATACCATCACCTTCGCTTCTATCATGATTGAAAGGTAAGATAGTTTTCTTTCCTTTTCTGTTGCTACAGGTGAAAGAATGAAGGGTTAAGAGCAATAGCAATATATAGGTCCGCACCATTTTGTTTCTTCTTTCTCATTCATTAAATTTTGGACACTATTAAGATATTTATAATAGTTTTTAAAAATCGGGCTGTGCGCATCTCTTTATAATCACTAAAATATGGTGAAGGAGCTTTATTATTGCTCTTAAAGATGGGACACGTTGCCGATTCTGGTAAGTTAGTGAAGTGAGTGAAAATAAGAAGCTGCAACTGAAGAAACAAGCCTATTAAATTATGGAGGACGGCTTTCTGGTATGGTATAAATGTACAATATTTGGTGAACTATTTAAATATAGATACCTAAATTAATTTAAGATAAATCGGCCGTCTACTAATACATTTGTTTTAGCCACACTATTCATTATACTGGCCAACATGGAACCGATGGGGAATCTATAATCCATGGCCAATAAAAGCCAGAAAAAGGAAGAAATGGAATCGAATTAATTTTGATGCATAACCGTCATTATCCTTTACTAATAACCTTTTATTTTTAGCTCAGGTTTTGTACAACATCTTTAAATGTTGATGCATAAAACCAACGGTTTATATTAATTTTATACATTTTTTTTAGGTTTTAATTAACGATTTTACTTTTAGGAAAGGTTTTGTCCACTATTTTCAAATGTTGATATATAAAACCACCGGTTTATATTAATTTTATACATTTTTTTTTAGGTTTTAATTAACGATTTTATTTTTAGGAAAGGTTTTGTCCAATATTTTCGAATATTGTAATGTAAGTGAGCATGATTGGTGTTGGAAGCGTCCGTTTCGCGCTGTCGGCAAACAAGTCTTTGACTGTTGTTATAACCTGGAATAATGAAATGAAAATGGAAGATGTTGGCCCACCCGGCATCGCCCGGTGAGATACCATTGCATCGGTTTAGGTGGCGTGTAGTTTGCTCCTTGAGTTAACTTTTGCTCATTGAGTTGACGTTTCGTCGCTGTGCCGATGTTTCCGGTTACCAGGGTGGGACCCCCCAAAAAATAGCATGATGGAAGCTCCAGGCCCAAAATACTCCGGAGGTAAACTCGCCCCCCATTCGGATCTCCGGGCGGGGGCTGGACTTGGGGCCCCATCAAGCGAAGTTCTTCAAAAAACAACCATTTCCGACAATTTACTGGGATTTAACAACACTCAACGAAGAAATGGTGTGGCACCTGCAGTTGCTAACCAACCCAGAACTAGCAACTTCAAAATTGATTTCTGCAATATTAGAGGGCTTAACACGAACATCAATTCAGTCCACCAGCACTTACAATCTTCCAAGCCTCACGTACTCGCACTGACCGAGACAAAGGTCAGATCGTCAACAAACACCGTCAGCTATTTATACCCTGGATACGATTTTCATTTCCGATTCCGACGCAACTTCGGCGTATGTCTTTTTATTCGAGATGATCTCTGCTGCCAACGAGAACCTACACTGGAACCGAAAGACTTTGATGTAATGTGGTTTAAAATATCAACACCGAAAATCACCAAGTTTATCTGCTGCCTTTACCGTCCTCCAAGTGATACCCATTACAGAGACCTTTTCTCATCACTAGCCAATACAATCGACTTCTTGCAAACCAACCATCCAAATGCCGAGATTGCTATCTTTGGCGACTTTAACGTCCACAATGTCAACTGGCTTAAATATTCAAATACAGACGATGAGCAAGGCCGCGAAGCCGAATCCTTCGCGATCAGTTCTGGTCTAACTCAACTCGTAGAAGAACCAACGCGGATTCCAGACCGAGCTGGAGATTTTGCTAGTCTTTTGGATCTTTTCTTAACGTCAAATCCCGATCTATATACAGTCACCGTACAGCCTCCGTTAGGATCTTCCGATCACAAACTTATTTCAACTCTAAGCGAACTTCCAATTAATTCTGAACAACCTCCTAAACCTCGCAAGATATGGCATTACAGATCGGCCAAGTGGGAAGACCTGAAAGACCATTTTCGGACTTTTCCTTGGACGAGCGTATGCTTCTCTTCTGATGATCCATCCGTCTGTGCTGGGGAGGTCTCCGACGTCATTCTAACGAGCATGGAAGCATTTATCCCCTTCTCCCAAAAACGCCCTTCCAACGGCAGGCCCTGGTTTAGCAAGGATTGTGAGCGTGCTGTCAAATCAAAAAATCTGGCTTACCGACAGTGGCGTAAAAACCCTACCACTGAGAATCGTACCATCTTTATTACCGCTCGAAACCAATGTAAGCTAACAATAGATCAAAGCAAAGAAGCCCATAACGTGAGGATCAGAAACAAACTTCTTGACTGTCCGAACGGATCAAGGTCCTTTTGGTCAGTCGCTAAGGCCGTCAGCCAAAATTTCACCAAATCAACTATTCCACCTCTAATACGTCCCGATGGTACAATAGCATCCACAGCCGGAGACAAAGCAAACTTACTTGCTGAACTATTTTCTTCGCATTCCACTGTAGATTTCCAGGGAAGAACACCACCCGACATTCCTGCAGTTGAATCCGAAATGACCGAAATCGTGTTCCGTCAGCGTCCCGTCAAACGAATCCTGACAGGACTCGACGTCAAAAAAGCTACTGGTCCAGACGATATTCCTATTATAGTTCTCAAGACATGCGCCGATGAACTAACACCAGTATTTTGTAGACTTTTCAACTTATCCTACAAAAAAGGAATATTTCCATCTTGCTGGAAGACGGCGCGAGTCCAGCCTATTCCAAAGAAAGGTAAGAGAACCCTGCCTAACAACTATCGACCAGTCGCATTGCTTTCAGTTATATCAAAAGTAATGGAGAAAGCTATTAACCAACATCTTCTAAAGTACCTGGAAGGCTTCAACATCATCAGCGATCATCAATATGGTTTTCGGAAGTCCAGATCAACTGGAGATCTTCTAGCCTATGTCACCCATATTTGGAACAACGCAATCGAACATCATGGGGAGTCTCAGGTTGTTGCGCTGGATATTTCTAAAGCTTTTGATCGTGTTTGGCATGAGGGGCTTCTAAGTAAACTGCGATCCTATGGTATGCCCAGTCGATTCTGTGCATGGTTGTCTAGCTTTCTTAAGGACCGCTCTCTGCAAGTGGCGATTGACGGATTTCTTTTGAAGGAGGGCTATTCGTCTGATCGGAGACCACGAGCTGACGAAGAACCTCGACAGCCTAGAACATCGAAGACAGGTTGGGGATTTGACTCTCTTTTACAGATATTTTCATGGAAGGTGCTCGGCCGACCTTGCCCTCTTAATTCCGCCCAGAGCGACGAATAGCAGAAATACACGACGAACCACTGCCGCCCATCCATATGTGGTTAAACTTAGTACTCCTCGAACTTCACTATTTAAGAACTCTTTCATCTGGAGGACTTCATCCTTGTGGAACGACCTTCCCGAGGTCGTTTTTCCCAACGAATATAACCTCCAACGATTCAAAACCAACGTGAATCGCTTTTTGCGCACACGCACCACTCCCAGAGTGCCCTAAAGGATTTTTCCTATAGTGCATCATAAAAAAAAAAAAAAAAAAAAAAAAAAAAAAAAAAAGCGAACAGTGACCTTTAGTAGATAAGCTACAAGAGTTCGTGGCCAAATACCACCACTTTTACTTGTTATTTCTTATGGGAAAATTTAAGGTTTGATCTGCATTTTTTCTACCGACGCCCAGCGTCGCGACGCCCAGAATGAGAAGAACGTGAGGAGTGTGGAGATGAATGGAGAGCAAATATCGTCATTTTTACATGTATTTTCCCATAAGGAAATTTAAGGTTCGATCTGCATTTTAAATCTAACGACGCTTAGCGTCGCGACGCCCACAATGAGAAGAATGTGGGAAGTGTGGAGATGAATGAAGAGCAATATCATCATTTTTACAGGTATTTTCCCATAAGGAAATTTGGGTTCGATTTGCATTTTTTTACCGACGCCTACCGTCGCGACGCTTAGAATGAGAAGAACGTGCCGCAATTTACCAGTGGCTGTTAGCGTCTCCACCATAACCATCAAACTTTAATATTTGATTTAAATTTTACTTTTTGTGTGTGTGTGTGTGTGTGTGTTTATCGCAACCATTTGAGGATGGCTGATAAATTTTCAGTCATTACTTATAATGAAATAGAAAATTTATTAAATCATCCTGAGAGGGTTGCGATAAATAATAGAGTTAAAACTTAAATATTTTATATACCATTTGGCTTCTGTGATATAAAGGGATGATCGACTTTTTTCCGCATGGTAACACGACAGGTACCCTTCCGAGGGGAGACGTACCGACTCTGGTGATCGATAATCCCTCCCTACAAAAGAGGTTGACACTTTTAAAGAGTTAGGTATATACAGTGTTTTCCATATGTCTTATAGACACGATCAGGGAAAATTGTTGCCTGTTGGCTATTAAAGAAATCATCTATCGGCCATCTAAAGGGTTATGATGGGAAATTATAATTTTCTAAGTTTGTATGTGTCTTTCCTTCAATATTTTTTTTTAATTAGGGGTTTAAATTTAAAAGCAACAAACGTTAAAAACTGATATGTAAGAATTAAGAGATTTTTTTTACTTTGAATGTGATGTTTTCAACTATTTTTTGGATAATTTAGAAGTAAAAAAAACTGTATTTAATCAGTAATTACTTATAATGAAATAGAAAATTTATCAGCCATCCTGAAATGGTTGCGATAAACACACACACACACACAAAAAGTAAAATTTAAATCAAATATTAAAGTTTGATGGTTATGGTGGAGACGCTAACAGCCACTGGTAAATTGCGTCACGTTCTTCTCATTCTAAGCGTCGCGACGGTAGGCTTCGGTAAAAAAAAATGCAAATCGAACCCTAAATTTCCTTATGGGAAAATACCTGTAAAAATGATGATATTGCTCTTCATTCATCTCCACACTTCCCACATTCTTCTCATTCTGGGCGTCGCGACGCTAAGCGTCGTTAGATTTAAAATGCAGATCGAACCTTAAATTTCCTTATGGGAAAATACATGTAAAAATGACGATATTTGCTCTCCATTCATCTCCACACTCCTCACGTTCTTCTCATTCTGGGCGTCGCGACGCTGGGCGTCGGTAGAAAAAATGCAGATCGAACCTTAAATTTTCCCATAAGAAATAACATGTAAAAGTGGTGGTATTTGGCCCCGAACTCTTGTAGCTTATCTACTACTGTTGTGTAAAAAGTCTATTTTTCACAAATAATAATATTTTCGTGGAAAATTCCCAAAAGGTTACATCATCTTTACGGGGATTCACACTGCCGAAAATAAAACCAGCGAAATAGTTTTATTAAATCTAGCTAGCCTCTCATTGGTCAACGGCGCCCCGCCTGACGGTGCGTTTCCCGAGAGATCCGTCCGCGTGGACCTTGGCTAGCACTTTTTTCGTCAGTCGCGAAATCGGAGAAAGCGGAGAGTATATCAGGGGGCGGAGCCAAGTCACTGCTGCGGTGTTTAGCGATGCAAGGGTGCATTATTAATTTATTTATTAAATTAAAAATAGATAGAGTAATCAGGGGCGAAAACCGCAGACAGCGTTCGATAGGGAATTTAATCCGCCACCTTATACCAAAATTTCAGATTTTTTAAATGAAGGATTTCCGCGCAAATTCAAATTTAATATAATAAATGCATTCCTGAGAGCTCGGGGAAGCCCCGAGATCCTGCGATCTGCAGCGGCAGGATGCATCGCGGAAGGGTTAAGCCAATCAGATTAATCTTTCTCGCGGCCCGCGGATTATAAATACCGGGTGTAGCGCCGTTTTACGCCAGAGCATAGTTGAGATTATCTTGCGTGCCTCGAGTACTTCTGTTTCAGGACAGGGTTCCCACAGAAGTGTCAGGTGAAAAGCGTCCCCCTAACCATCGGAGCTTCGGTCAGTAGACCCCTCCAGTTAGCATCGGGATTCGATAGGCGAAATCTCAACTCCTCGAAATTCACTTTGTTTCTCAAGTACTTAGCACTTGCACAAAGCTAACGAAAGAGAAAGAAAGGCAAGTCCTGCAGTCGAGTAACAGGGTTTCCAAATACACTCACGAAATCCTGGGACCTCGGCTAAGGGTGAACAAGTTAAGCTACAAGCTACGACTCAACCGCGAATATTAGTTCCTGTTGCACGGCATTGCTCGTTGGTGGCATTTCGGAGTGGAATACTATCTGCTTACGAAGGTTTCACGTAAGTAACAGTGGGTTGTCACCCATTGAGGTAAAAAACTGCTATAGAAAATTCGTACAGCCACCAACGACAATCGCCATTCTTGTAAAAACCGCAGACAGCAGAAATCTATCCTGATCCGTTAAAGTTCGGTCAGATAGAGACTAACTGTATAGAAGCCTACCTTTAAAAAACTCTTTTTCAACTAAAAACACTTTTTGTGAAAGTTGGAAAGCTGTAAAACGTTCGCGCTGTTAAAAACACTCTGTGCATAGCTTTAAAAAGACATTAGTAGAACACTCCGTGACTACGCCGCGAGTTAAATTAATTTTATTTTGGGAAAAAATAATTTTTAATTTTAATTCTTTAAAGTTAGTTTTTAAACGTAATTTGTAATTTTTTCGTTTTAACTAAAACTTGGGAAAAATTGCGAGTGCTAAAATCGAACTCAGAAACAGGGATTTTCTTGGGATTTAGATTTGCAAGTTTCACTGTAAACTTCGGGATTTTTCCAAAGTTATAAACGAAAAAAGTTTGTTACCTTAACCTTTTTCTTATAAGAAAGAACTCAGGGGAGTAAAACTTTGCTTGGGAAATAGGTAAGGGTTAGTAACGTTAAAAGGAGTAAGGGCTTCATATTTAAAAAACAAATAAGGGTTTTTTTTTTAAAAACAAAAACTTGTCGAAACAAGCAGGGACTTGTCGAGACTTGTTGGGACTTGTTAGAACTTGTAGGGACAAGTTTAAAATATTGAACGGGGTTTTAATATTTTATTTTATTTTAAGTTTTTGTAAAACTTCTTTAGTAACAAACAGGGCTTTGTAACTCTAGAAAATAAGTTTAGAATTAGGGTTCTAGGACGAATTCGAATTCGGACAAATTTGTTAAAGCAAAAACTTTGAGAGTAACGCGAAAGGCATTTCAGGGGAAATTCTTTTTGCATCAAAATCTGTGAGTTTGGAAAAATTTAGCGAGGCTAAAAATAACTTATAAAAATAATCACCCATCAGGGGTTATTTTTTATTGAGACTAATAATTTTTTGTTTTTTAAAGAACTAATTAATTACATTGGTAATTAATTAATTAACGATTAAAATTTGGAACAAAATTTAAAAGATTCCTTTTTAAGAAGGATTTATTTCTTGTTAGATAAGAATTAAATTTTTGGAAATTAAAAAAAAAATTTGGAAACATGTCAGACTCTTCAAGTCATTTGAATTTTGAGGCGTCAGACGTGGCAACTCTGGCGGGTGGAAAGGTGGGTCCTCACAGGCCCCCTTCAGGGGCCGTTCCAGGCTTAATGATGACATTCGACGACATAATCAGTACCCCAAATTATGCGTGGGACAATGTCGGTAATTTTGCCACCTGGAAGGCAGAAAGGCACGTTGCGGACGATCAGACGTCGTCAGACAGCAACAGCGTGTCCTTTCATCCATTAAATCCCGCTAGACTTTTCCATAACGAAATAGACTTAGAGGTAGCGACCGTTGATCGGCGCGAGGATCTGATCGACCTGAGCGACGCCAGGGACCTAGGTTCCGAACGCCGCCTGGACGTCCGGCCATCCAGGGACGTAGATGCGAACGGATTCGAGCGCCGAAACATTACGTTTACGCGAAACTACCTTTAGTGTTTTACGGGTCATTCCTCACTCAAGTGCTTGCTTGAAAGTGGATTGATCCGTCTTGCTGCAATTGGCACCGTTGTTAATACCATCACCTTCGCTTCTATCATGATTGAAAGGTAAGATAGTTTTCTTTCCTTTTCTGTTGCTACAGGTGAAAGAATGAAGGGTTAAGAGCAATAGCAATATATAGGTCCGCACCATTTTGTTTCTTCTTTCTCATTCATTAAATTTTGGACACTATTAAGATATTTATAATAGTTTTTAAAAATCGGGCTGTGCGCATCTCTTTATAATCACTAAAATATGGTGAAGGAGCTTTATTATTGCTCTTAAAGATGGGACACGTTGCCGATTCTGGTAAGTTAGTGAAGTGAGTGAAAATAAGAAGCTGCAACTGAAGAAACAAGCCTATTAAATTATGGAGGACGGCTTTCTGGTATGGTATAAATGTACAATATTTGGTGAACTATTTAAATATAGATACCTAAATTAATTTAAGATAAATCGGCCGTCTACTAATACATTTGTTTTAGCCACACTATTCATTATACTGGCCAACATGGAACCGATGGGGAATCTATAATCCATGGCCAATAAAAGCCAGAAAAAGGAAGAAATGGAATCGAATTAATTTTGATGCATAACCGTCATTATCCTTTACTAACAACCTTTTATTTTTAGCTCAGGTTTTGTACAACATCTTTAAATGTTGATGCATAAAACCAACGGTTTATATTAATTTTATACATTTTTTTTAGGTTTTAATTAACGATTTTACTTTTAGGAAAGGTTTTGTCCACTATTTTCAAATGTTGATATATAAAACCACCGGTTTATATTAATTTTATACATTTTTTTTAGGTTTTAATTAACGATTTTATTTTTAGGAAAGGTTTTGTCCAATATTTTCGAATATTGTAATGTAAGTGAGCATGATTGGTGTTGGAAGCATCCGTTTCGCGCTGTCGGCAAACAAGTCTTTGACTGTTGTTATAACCTGGAATAAGCGAACAGTGACCTTTAGTAGATAAGCTACAAGAGTTCGTGGCCAAATACCACCACTTTTACTTGTTATTTCTTATGGGAAAATTTAAGGTTCGATCTGCATTTTTTTCTACCGACGCCCAGCGTCGCGACGCCCAGAATGAGAAGAACGTGAGGAGTGTGGAGATGAATGGAGAGCAAATATCGTCATTTTTACATGTATTTTCCCATAAGGAAATTTAAGGTTCGATCTGCATTTTAAATCTAACGACGCTTAGCGTCGCGACGCCCACAATGAGAAGAATGTGGGAAGTGTGGAGATGAATGAAGAGCAATATCATCATTTTTACAGGTATTTTCCCATAAGGAAATTTGGGTTCGATTTGCATTTTTTTTACCGACGCCTACCGTCGCGACGCTTAGAATGAGAAGAACGTGCCGCAATTTACCAGTGGCTGTTAGCGTCTCCACCATAACCATCAAACTTTAATATTTGATTTAAATTTTACTTTTTGTGTGTATGTGTGTGTGTGTGTGTGTGTGTGTGTGTGTGTGTGTTTATCGCAACCATTTGAGGATGGCTGATAAATTTTCAGTCATTACTTATAATGAAATAGAAAATTTATTAAATCATCCTGAGAGGGTTGCGATAAATAATAGAGTTAAAACTTAAATATTTTATATACGATTTGGCTTCTGTGATATAAAGGGATGATCGACTTTTTTCCGCATGGAAACACGACAGGTACCCTTCCGAGGGGAGACGTACCGACTCTGGTGATCGATAATCCCTCCCTACAAAAGAGGTTGACACTTTTAAAGAGTTAGGTATATACAGTGTTTTCCATATGTCTTATAGACACGATCAGGGAAAATTGTTGCCTGTTGGCTATTAAAGAAATCATCTATCGGCCATCTAAAGGGTTATGATGGGAAATTATAATTTTCTAAATTTGTATGTGTCTTTCCTTCAATATTTTTTTTTAATTAGGGGTTTAAATTTAAAAGCAACAAACGTTAAAAACTGATATGTAAGAATTAAGAGATTTTTTTTACTTTGAATGTGATGTTTTCAACTATTTTTTGGATAATTTAGAAGTAAAAAAAACTGTATTTAATCAGTAATTACTTATAATGAAATAGAAAATTTATCAGCCATCCTGAAATGGTTGCGATAAACACACACACACACAAAAAGTAAAATTTAAATCAAATATTAAAGTTTGATGGTTATGGTGGAGACGCTAACAGCCACTGGTAAATTGCGTCACGCTCTTCTCATTCTAAGCGTCGCGACGGTAGGCTTCGGTAAAAAAAAAATGCAAATCGAACCCTAAATTTCCTTATGGGAAAATACCTGTAAAAATGATGATATTGCTCTTCATTCATCTCCACACTTCCCACATTCTTCTCATTCTGGGCGTCGCGACGCTAAGCGTCGTTAGATTTAAATTGCAGATCGAACCTTAAATTTCCTTATGGGAAAATACATGTAAAAATGACGATATTTGCTCTCCATTCATCTCCACACTCCTCACGTTCTTCTCATTCTGGGCGTCGCGACGCTGGGCGTCGGTAGAAAAAATGCAGATCGAACCTTAAATTTTCCCATAAGAAATAACATGTAAAAGTGGTGGTATTTGGCCCCGAACTCTTGTAGCTTATCTACTACCTTTAGTGTTTTACGGGTCATTCCTCACTCAAGTGCTTGCTTGAAAGTGGATTGATCCGTCTTGCTGCAATTGGCACCGTTGTTAATACCATCACCTTCGCTTCTATCATGATTGAAAGGTAAGATAGTTTTCTTTCCTTTTCTGTTGCTACAGGTGAAAGAATGAAGGGTTAAGAGCAATAGCAATATATAGGTCCGCACCATTTTGTTTCTTCTTTCTCATTCATTAAATTTTGGACACTATTAAGATATTTATAATAGTTTTTAAAAATCGGGCTGTGCGCATCTCTTTATAATCACTAAAATATGGTGAAGGAGCTTTATTATTGCTCTTAAAGATGGGACACGTTGCCGATTCTGGTAAGTTAGCGAAGTGAGTGAAAATAAGAAGCTGCAACTGAAGAAACAAGCCTATTAAATTATGGAGGACGGCTTTCTGGTATGGTATAAATGTACAATATTTGGTGAACTATTTAAATATAGATACCTAAATTAATTTAAGATAAATCGGCCGTCTACTAATACATTTGTTTTAGCCACACTATTCATTATACTGGCCAACATGGAACCGATGGGGAATCTATAATCCATGGCCAATAAAAGCCAGAAAAAGGAAGAAATGGAATCGAATTAATTTTGATGCATAACCGTCATTATCCTTTACTAATAACCTTTTATTTTTAGCTCAGGTTTTGTACAACATCTTTAAATGTTGATGCATAAAACCAACGGTTTATATTAATTTTATACATTTTTTTTAGGTTTTAATTAACGATTTTACTTTTAGGAAAGGTTTTGTCCACTATTTTCAAATGTTGATATATAAAACCACCGGTTTATATTAATTTTATACATTTTTTTTTAGGTTTTAATTAACGATTTTATTTTTAGGAAAGGTTTTGTCCAATATTTTCGAATATTGTAATGTAAGTGAGCATGATTGGTGTTGGAAGCGTCCGTTTCGCGCTGTCGGCAAACAAGTCTTTGACTGTTGTTATAACCTGGAATAATGAAATGAAAAAACAACCATTTCCGACAATTTACTGGGATTTAACAACACTCAACGAAGAAATGGTGTGGCACCTGCAGTTGCTAACCAACCCAGAACTAGCAACTTCAAAATTGATTTCTGCAATATTAGAGGGCTTAACACGAACATCAATTCAGTCCACCAGCACTTACAATCTTCCAAGCCTCACGTACTCGCACTGACCGAGACAAAGGTCAGATCGTCAACAAACACCATCAGCTATTTATACCCTGGATACGATTTTCATTTCCGATTCCGACGCAACTTCGGCGTATGTCTTTTTATTCGAGATGATCTCTGCTGCCAACGAGAACCTACACTGGAACCGAAAGACTTTGATGTAATGTGGTTTAAAATATCAACACCGAAAATCACCAAGTTTATCTGCTGCCTTTACCGTCCTCCAAGTGATACCCATTACAGAGACCTTTTCTCATCACTAGCCAATACAATCGACTTCTTGCAAACCAACCATCCAAATGCCGAGATTGCTATCTTTGGCGACTTTAACGTCCACAATGTCAACTGGCTTAAATATTCAAATACAGATGATGAGCAAGGCCGCGAAGCCGAATCCTTCGCGATCAGTTCTGGTCTAACTCAACTCGTAGAAGAACCAACGCGGATTCCAGACCGAGCTGGAGATTTTGCTAGTCTTTTGGATCTTTTCTTAACGTCAAATCCCGATCTATATACAGTCACCGTACAGCCTCCGTTAGGATCTTCCGATCACAAACTTATTTCAACTCTAAGCGAACTTCCAATTAATTCTGAACAACCTCCTAAACCTCGCAAGATATGGCATTACAGATCGGCCAAGTGGGAAGACCTGAAAGACCATTTTCGGACTTTTCCTTGGACGAGCGTATGCTTCTCTTCTGATGATCCATCCGTCTGTGCTGGGGAGGTCTCCGACGTCATTCTAACGAGCATGGAAGCATTTATCCCCTTCTCCCAAAAACGCCCTTCCAACGGCAGGCCCTGGTTTAGCAAGGATTGTGAGCGTGCTGTCAAATCAAAAAATCTGGCTTACCGACAGTGGCGTAAAAACCCTACCACTGAGAATCGTACCATCTTTATTACCGCTCGAAACCAATGTAAGCTAACAATAGATCAAAGCAAAGAAGCCCATAACGTGAGGATCAGAAACAAACTTCTTGACTGTCCGAACGGATCAAGGTCCTTTTGGTCAGTCGCTAAGGCCGTCAGCCAAAATTTTACCAAATCAACTATTCCACCTCTAATACGTCCCGATGGTACAATAGCATCCACAGCCGGAGACAAAGCAAACTTACTTGCTGAACTATTTTCTTCGCATTCCACTGTAGATTTCCAGGGAAGAACACCACCCGACATTCCTGCAGTTGAATCCGAAATGACCGAAATCGTGTTCCGTCAGCGTCCCGTCAAACGAATCCTGAAAGGACTCGACGTCAAAAAAGCTACTGGTCCAGACGATATTCCTATTATAGTTCTCAAGACATGCGCCGATGAACTAACACCAGTATTTTGTAGACTTTTCAACTTATCCTACAAAAAAGGAATATTTCCATCTTGCTGGAAGACGGCGCGAGTCCAGCCTATTCCAAAGAAAGGTAAGAGAACCCTGCCTAACAACTATCGACCAGTCGCATTGCTTTCAGTTATATCAAAAGTAATGGAGAAAGCTATTAACCAACATCTTCTAAAGTACCTGGAAGGCTTCAACATCATCAGCGATCATCAATATGGTTTTCGGAAGTCCAGATCAACTGGAGATCTTCTAGCCTATGTCACCCATATTTGGAACAACGCAATCGAACATCATGGGGAGTCTCGGGTTGTTGCGCTGGATATTTCTAAAGCTTTTGATCGTGTTTGGCATGAGGGGCTTCTAAGTAAACTGCGATCCTATGGTATGCCCAGTCGATTCTGTGCATGGTTGTCTAGCTTTCTTAAGGACCGCTCTCTGCAAGTGGCGATTGACGGATTTCTCTCAGACACCTTCACCATCAATGCCGGTGTTTCTCAAGGGTCCATATTGTCTCTCACTCTCTTCTTACTCTACATTAACGACCTTCTGGTGAAAACTAAAAATCCGATATTTAGTTTTGCTGACGATAGCACACTTATCTCATCTTTCTCTTTGAATTCGCAAACATCGGCTGCCGACGCACATCTTCGCAGACAGCATGAAGTATCACGCCTCAACAAAGACCTGGAAGAAATTTTGGCTTGGGGTGACAGTAACCAAGTCGAATTTAACGCTAAGAAAACCCAGGCAGCAGTTTTCTCCAAAAAGGTTAACATTGCAGAACCGGAAATAGTCATGGCCGGACACGCAATCCCACTGGCTTCATCTATTAATTTGCTGGGTGTCAATCTGGGAGGAAATATGTCTTGGCATAACCACGTTGTGGCAATCGCCAAGATAGCTTCTCAGAAGCTTGGCGTACTCTTCCGAACCAGAAAGTTGTACACACCTCAACAACTTTTGACACTATACAAAGCCCAGATTCGACCATCACTAGAATACTGCTCTCATGTCTGGAGCTCTGCACCCAAACATACTCTTCGGCTACTGGATTCCATCGAAAGGAGGGCTATTCGTCTGATCGGAGACCACGAGCTGACGAAGAACCTCGACAGCCTAGAACATCGAAGACAGGTTGGGGATTTGACTCTCTTTTACAGATATTTTCATGGAAGGTGCTCGGCCGACCTTGCCCTCTTAATTCCGCCCGAATAGCAGAAATACACGACGAACCACTGCCGCCCATCCATATGTGGTTAAACTTAGTACTCCTCGAACTTCACTATTTAAGAACTCTTTCATCTGGAGGACTTCATCCTTGTGGAACGACCTTCCCGAGGTCGTTTTTCCCAACGAATATAACCTCCAATGATTCAAAACCAACGTGAATCGCTTTTTGCGCACACGCGCCACTCCCAGAGTGCCCTAAAGGATTTTTCCTATAGTGCTTGTGTTTGATCATAAAAAAAAAAAAAAAAAAAAAAAAAAGCGAACAGTGACCTTTAGTAGATAAGCTACAAGAGTTCGTGGCCAAATACCACCACTTTTACTTGTTATTTCTTATGGGAAAATTTAAGGTTCGATCTGCATTTTTTCTACCGACGCCCAGCGTCGCGACGCCCAGAATGAGAAGAACGTGAGGAGTGTGGAGATGAATGGAGAGCAAATATCGTCATTTTTACATGTATTTTCCCATAAGGAAATTTAAGGTTCGATCTGCATTTTAAATCTAACGACGCTTAGCGTCGCGACGCCCACAATGAGAAGAATGTGGGAAGTGTGGAGATGAATGAAGAGCAATATCATCATTTTTACAGGTATTTTCCCATAAGGAAATTTGGGTTCGATTTGCATTTTTTTTACCGACGCCTACCGTCGCGACGCTTAGAATGAGAAGAACGTGCCGCAATTTACCAGTGGCTGTTAGCGTCTCCACCATAACCATCAAACTTTAATATTTGATTTAAATTTTACTTTTTGTGTGTGTGTGTGTGTGTGTTTATCGCAACCATTTGAGGATGGCTGATAAATTTTCAGTCATTACTTATAATGAAATAGAAAATTTATTAAATCATCCTGAGAGGGTTGCGATAAATAATAGAGTTAAAACTTAAATATTTTATATACGATTTGGCTTCCGTGATATAAAGGGATGATCGACTTTTTTCCGCATGGAAACACGACAGGTACCCTTCCGAGGGGAGACGTACCGACTCTGGTGATCGATAATCCCTCCCTACAAAAGAGGTTGACACTTTTAAAGCGTTAGGTATATACAGTGTTTTCCATATGTCTTATAGACACGATCAGGGAAAATTGTTGCCTGTTGGCTATTAAAGAAATCATCTATCGGCCATCTAAAGGGTTATTATAATTTTCTAAATTTGTATGTATCTTTCCTTCAATATTTTTTTTTAATTAGGGGTTTAAATTTAAAAGCAACAAACGTTAAAAACGGATATGTAAGAATTAAGAGATTTTTTTTTACTTTGAATGTGATGTTTTCAACTATTTTTTGGATAATTTAGAAGTAAAAAAAACTGTATTTAATCAGTAATTACTTATAATGAAATAGAAAATTTATCAGCCATCCTGAAATGGTTGCGATAAACACACACACACACAAAAAGTAAAATTTAAATCAAATATTAAAGTTTGATGGTTATGGTGGAGACGCTAACAGCCACTGGTAAATTGCGTCACGTTCTTCTCATTCTAAGCGTCGCGACGGTAGGCTTCGGTAAAAAAAAAATGCAAATCGAACCCTAAATTTCCTTATGGGAAAATACCTGTAAAAATGATGATATTGCTCTTCATTCATCTCCACACTTCCCACATTCTTCTCATTCTGGGCGTCGCGACGCTAAGCGTCGTTAGATTTAAATTGCAGATCGAACCTTAAATTTCCTTATGGGAAAATACATGTAAAAATGACGATATTTGCTCTCCATTCATCTCCACACTCCTCACGTTCTTCTCATTCTGGGCGTCGCGACGCTGGGCTTCGGTAGAAAAAATGCAGATCGAACCTTAAATTTTCCCATAAGAAATAACATGTAAAAGTGGTGGTATTTGGCCCCGAACTCTTGTAGCTTATCTACTACCTTTAGTGTTTTACGGGTCATTCCTCACTCAAGTGCTTGCTTGAATGTGGATTGATCCGTCTTGCTGCAATTGGCACCGTTGTTAATACCATCACCTTCGCTTCTATCATGATTGAAAGGTAAGATAGTTTTCTTTCCTTTTCTGTTGCTACAGGTGAAAGAATGAAGGGTTAAGAGCAATAGCAATATATAGGTCCGCACCATTTTGTTTCTTCTTTCTCATTCATTAAATTTTGGACACTATTAAGATATTTATAATAGTTTTTAAAAATCGGGCTGTGCGCATCTCTTTATAATCACTAAAATATGGTGAAGGAGCTTTATTATTGCTCTTAAAGATGGGACACGTTGCCGATTCTGGTAAGTTAGTGAAGTGAGTGAAAATAAGAAGCTGCAACTGAAGAAACAAGCCTATTAAATTATGGAGGACGGCTTTCTGGTATGGTATAAATGTACAATATTTGGTGAACTATTTAAATATAGATACCTAAATTAATTTAAGATAAATCGGCCGTCTACTAATACATTTGTTTTAGCCACACTATTCATTATACTGGCCAACATGGAACCGATGGGGAATCTATAATCCATGGCCAATAAAAGCCAGAAAAAGGAAGAAATGGAATCGAATTAATTTTGATGCATAACCGTCATTATCCTTTACTAATAACCTTTTATTTTTAGCTCAGGTTTTGTACAACATCTTTAAATGTTGATGCATAAAACCAACGGTTTATATTAATTTTATACATTTTTTTTAGGTTTTAATTAACGATTTTACTTTTAGGAAAGGTTTTGTCCACTATTTTCAAATGTTGATATATAAAACCACCGGTTTATATTAATTTTATACATTTTTTTTAGGTTTTAATTAACGATTTTATTTTTAGGAAAGGTTTTGTCCACTATATTCAAATGTTGATATATAAAACCACCGGTTTATATTAATTTTATACATTTTTTTTAGGTTTTAATTAACGATTTTACTTTTAGGAAAGGTTTTGTCCACTATTTTCAAATGTTGATATATAAAACCACCGGTTTATATTAATTTTATACATTTTTTTTAGGTTTTAATTAACGATTTTACTTTTAGGAAAGGTTTTGTCCACTATTTTCAAATGTTGATATTAAAACCACCGGTTTATATTAATTTTATACATTTTTTTTAGGTTTTAATTAACGATTTTACTTTTAGGAAAGGTTTTGTCCACTATTTTTAAATGTTGATATATAAAACCACCGGTTTATATTAATTTTATACATTTTTTTTAGGTTTTAATTAACGATTTTACTTTTAGGAAAGGTTTTGTCCACTATTTTCAAATGTTGATATATAAAACCACCGGTTTATATTAATTTTATACATTTTTTTTAGGTTTTAATTAACGATTTTACTTTTAGGAAAGGTTTTGTCCACTATTTTCAAATGTTGATATATAAAACTACCGGTTTATATTAATTTTATACATTTTTTTTAGGTTTTAATTAACGATTTTACGTTTAGGAAAGGTTTTGTCCACTATTTTCAAATGTTGATATATAAAACCACCGGTTTATATTAATTTTATACATTTTTTTTAGGTTTTAATTAACGATTTTACTTTTAGGAAAGGTTTTGTCCACTATTTTCAAATGTTGATATATAAAACCACCGGTTTATATTAATTTTATACATTTTTTTTAGGTTTTAATTAACGATTTTACTTTTAGGAAAGGTTTTGTCCACTATTTTCAAATGTTGATATATAAAACCACCGGTTTATATTAATTTTATACATTTTTTTTAGGTTTTAATTATCGATTTTATTTTTAGGAAAGGTTTTGTCCAGTATTTTCGAATATTGATGTACAAAACCACCCTTTTTGTGTTTTAATTAACAGTTTTTTTTAGGATTTAAGAATATATTATAGGTGGTCAAACTTGAATGGTCCTTATATATTCTTGGCAGCTGTTTGCATTTTAGGTTGTTGTTTTTAATGGGTAAGCAGCTGTCTGTTGTTGCCCCCCCCCCCCTGGTTCAGGGCCGTACAACACTGACGATGGCCATGGAAGGCCGAAACAGTTGCTGAGGCCTTAGAGGATATTAATACAAGGTATGCATACTCAATCCAGTATTTATTTAAATGTTTCTATGAATTGACTAAATTAACTATCCTACAAATTTAAATAACATGATTCCCACGTACTTTTTTTGTTTTAAAATTTACGTATCGATCTACTAAAAATTGTTGCCACGCTTTGGTCGTTTCATAATTGCACAATTCCAGGTTTGACTGTTTGGAGAAGGTCAAAGCCCGAAGGTAAATTAAACTTCGCTATAAAATTCCAAAATTGAGCAAAACTGTTGGTTATTTTTTTTCGAGCTTTGCTCCTAATATACAATATACAGGGTGTCCCAAAATATGTGGGCAATCTCGCGGATTCAGATAGAACACTTAAAAATAACAGGAGAAGTTCTTATAAATTTTTTTCCTACAGCCTCCCCTACGGACGTCCCTGGAAATCGTTATTTTTTAAATAATTTATTAAGTACTAGGTGTAATTTAATATTTTTTTAGTATATTGGTTAGTAGATGAGTCTCCTTAAAATTCGCCCTTTTAAACACATTTGGCTTATTTAGTTTGCCAGGGACGGACTAGACGTAACACAAAAATGTTTTTTTGTACACCTTGTATGATGAAGGAACGGCAATAATATTTTTGGATACTCTAAACCTTAAGCTGAAAAAAAGGTACTCTTGATCAATGTCGATGAAGGTTTAAAGGTTTTCGAAAAAAAAAATATTTTTGTTCAATATGGTGTTTTGCATTAGTTGTTGTTTTATGTTCATAAAATTCACTCTTTGTTGCTATGGTTTTTTTCACATGTACCGATTTAAATAAGAATATTTATGCCAGTGTCAGTTTATGGTAGTGTCTTGAAATTTGCGGTTTTTCTCCTTTGTCTTATTAGTTACTAACTTAGTAATGGAATTTACGTATTCTTCAATAATCCGGCCAAACATTTCAACTGCATTGTATACATTATGATCAGCATTTGATAGTGCTCGGTAATTCAAGCAAACAAAAATTACAAATTACTTCACAAAATAATATAAAATTTAATAAGTATGCTTCTGTTTTAAATAATTTTTGTTTATGTACTATTTTCTAGTTGTTTTCTATTAAATGTTTCGTTTTTCAATAAAAAATCTGTCTCGCTTATCGAGGTTGCACTGTATTAACTTTTCTTCGAACAAACCCGAAAAAACCCAAAGATTCACATTCAGTATCTCGGCACTCAATTAAAAAACACCCTGTATAACTAAATGTTATTTTTCCGTTAAGCATTATTAGGGCCCAATAATATCCCCCAAAAAAATCAAAAATAAATGCAAAGTCTTTTTAAAATAATTGGAAAAATCTAAAATTTTTCGTTTCGGTTTTAATTTTTTCCTGACTTTGTTCAAAAATAAATGTCACTTTCTCATTCCTACTTTTTATTCTCCATAAGATTGCATCATCAGATCTTTAATGCGACGTTTTGTCTTTGGGTCACCATCATCAACTTAACTTTGTTTAAATTATGAAAGAAGAACTAAATTTACGTTCGTCGGAATATAAGACTTACTGGTTTTCCGACGTTTTGTTCCTTAAATTGACCATCTTCATTAAAATAACCCTAGTCCGTTCCTGTAATTAACTTTTGTTTCGACGAAACTGAAGATTTTAAAATTATTATTGTATTATAGTATTTAAAAAAATTAAGTCGATGATGGTGACCCAAAGACGAAACGTCGTATTAAATAAGATCTGATCATGCCATCTCGAGGAGAATAAAAAGTAACAATGAAAAAGTGAAATTTATTTTTGGACATCTTTTCGAACAAAGTCAGCAACAAATAAAAACCGAAACGCAAAATGTTAGATTTTTTCAAATGTTTTGAAAGCCCCTGTATTTATTTTTGATTTTTTTGTGGCATATTATTGGGTCCATAATTATGCAACTTTGCCCCAATGTAACCGACTTCGTATCTCTTACCGTTTCCGAAATTCCAATGGTGAGGGACGTGTTTGTTACACCCTGAATAGCAAGAATCAGCTAAGCTAAGTTAGCTAATTAGTTAATGAATTTATTATAGCTAGTTGTGATTAGAACTAGAATTTTTTTCAAGAAAATATTTTTTTCCCTCCCAACTAATGTGAACTGAAATTAATTTTATTTTTTGGCTTTGGCTTCCCCCAAGCCTTCTTCCCTGAACAGGTATTTCTTATTTCATAACTCACCTGGAGTTCGCTAGTGTTGGCTATTTATTTTTAATAATATATGCTCATTGGCATTGACCTAATATTTTTACTCAATCACTTGTTCATGTCAAAATGTACAATTTCTCAAATAAGCCTTCGTGTCGATTATGACCTACACTTTGCTAATGTACTCAAATTTGCCTATTTATATGAAAACTAAACGCATTTTACTTTGTTTTAGGATCATGGTCATGGGCACTAAAGAAAATTTATAAAATCCGGCACGCGAATTTTCCAGGGTAGCAGAAGACACAGGAACCAATCGCGCGGTCAAATCAATCCGATTCTTTTTAGTCTAACATACAGAAAGAATCTGGCTGATAAATCAGTCCGGTCTTTCCTAGTCTAACGTACAGGAATGGTCTGATTGATCGTTTTGCTGAACCCCATCGCGCCTTAATCAATCCGATTTGTTTTAGTCTAACGTACAGAAAAAATCTGATTGGTAAATCGGTCCGACCTTTCCTAGTCTAACGTAGAGGAAGGATCTGACTGATCGTATTGACAATTTCAAAATAGGGTATGAATGATTAAACAAAATGAACTTTTTATCGCGTTATGATGACATAACTTTTAAGCAGCTATTATAAGCAATCGTAACTTCATAAAAATGTATTGTATATATGTATATATATATGTACATATATATATATTGCATATATATATATGTATTATTTGAAGTAGATTCATCCAATCAAACTCCGTTGGCTTCTGTGTCTGTTTAATTGCCGATTCCCTAAGGACCAGTTGCTGTAAAAAATTGTTGTTTTTTGGACACTCACGTGCAAAGAAAACGGCCACTACAAAATTTTGATAAAGTTTTAGGCGTTATAACCTTTTTATTTTTAGTCCGATAATGAATGATTTTTTTTAGAGCACTGTAGCTACAACTATCAGTTTTAACGTGTCTTTTACAGGGTGTCCCTTTTACAAAACCCAACACCCTGTCGAATAATCAAGTATCAAAATTATTTCGATATAACAGTTTTCATTTAGAGTAATTTATTTTGCACATTTTGTTTTTTTTGATTCATGTCCAATACATGCAAAATGATTTTGGTTATCAATAATTTAAGTTTTTCCATAATTTCTGCTGCAATATGAATTCAGTAATTTCTTTCGTAAGGAGGAGGTTCCGTGATGGTATGAACCGAAGTATATACAGGGTGTTACAAATTCGGCCTTCGCCACAGGGATTTCAGAAACAGTAAGAGATACGAAGTTGGTTAAATTGGGACAGAGTTGCATAATTATGGGACCAATAATATGCCGCAAAAAAATCAAAAATAAACACTGAGGCTTTCAAGATATTTGAAAGAATTTAAATTATTGCGTTTCGATTTTTATTTTTTCCTGACTTTTCGAAGAAATGTCCGAAAATAAATTTCACTTTTTCATTGCCACAAGATGGCATTATCAGATCTTTCATGCGACGTTTCCGTCTTTGGGTCGCCATCATCAACTTAATTATTTTAAATGCGGGCCTGGATCGATTTGTTTAAATTATGAGAGAGGTCCGAAATCTACGTTCAGTGGTATACAACATCTACTGGGTTTTCGACGTTTTGTTACTTAATTGACTATCTTCGTTAAAATTCCCCCAGTATATATAGGTTCCGGTAATTTACTTTTTTTTTAATTTGGTATAATTCGAAAATGTAAAACTCAATGCCTCTTTGAAAAGTTTTAAGAAAGTGCTAAATTACTTACATACTAGGGGTATTTTAATGAAGATGGTCAATTTAAGAAACAAAACGTCGGAAAATCAGTAAGTGTTGTATACCACTGAACATAGATTTCGGCCGTCTTTCATAATTTAAACAAAAAGATGCAGGCCCGTATTTAAAAAAATTAAATTGATGAAGGTGACCTAAAGACGAAACGTCGCCTGAAAAATCTACCATACCACCTTGTGGAGAATGAAAAGTAGCAATGCGAAAGTGATTTATTTTTGGACATCTTTTCGAACAAAGTCAGGGAAATTTAAAAACCGAAACACAACATTTTAGATTTTTTCAAATATTTTGAAAGCCCCTGTATTTGTTTTGGATTTTTTGCGGCATATTATTTGGCCCATTGAAGGCCGAATTTGTAACATCCTGTATTGACATATATTTAAGTTAAAATGTTTGTTCGGGTTTGTTCGGGTTTGTTCGGGTTAAATAATTTGGCATATTTAAGTAAAAATTGGTAGTTAAGTTTGTTTCTAAATGAATTTGTAGTTAAATCTTGATGATAATCTTTTGTTTATCCATTAAAAAAAATATATTCTAATTCCATAACAATAATGAAATTATGGAAAAATTTAAACTTTTGATAACCAAGATCATTTGTTTGAGAATGTGTTATGTGTGTTTGTGTCGTGTATTGACATGAAACAAAAAATACAGAATAGATGCCTCTAAATTAGAATTAGTATTTTGAAATAATAATAAACTGCTTTATTATGCAACATGGGGGTTTTAAAATTAGATAAAAAAGAAGATATGTACTTGGCCAAGAAAAACGCGTTTTTAAAAACAGTTTGTTTTATTCAATACAGAGTATAGAAACCGAACAAGTAAAAATCTGACGTAAATCTTACAACTACTTGTATTTATATCCTCGCATCAGCGTGGGATAAAGAGGGGGATAGCGTGCCTTAGTCAGCAGGTTACCAAGACGTAACAAAGAACATTTCAATTATCTTTGTATAATATGTCGAATAACCAATGTTAATTAAAACTTATTAAACCTAAACATATCAAAATTTTAAAATGACGGTTTTCTTTGCACGTAAGGGTATATAAAGTTTAAAAGTTGTACTTTTAGGTTCAAACTGAAGCTGAGAGGGCACCGCTTACATATTGGCTGATGTTAGCTAATATAAAAGTACCTATGACAACGGCGGTTAATATCTTCAAGGCTGGAGTTCCAAATGACTATATCCACAGGATCGCCATACAGCTGCGAATGTACAAAAAAAGGCTTGGGTTTCCAATTATAATTAAGTAATTTAAGAAGATCCTGAACATATTGCTAAATATTAAATTATATTAAACATAATTCCTCCAAAAATAAACGAATTCTTGCATAATTTTCTCGAATGGTTTAAGAAACAAAATAAATTTCTCGTTATTTCTATTTTTTTTCTTAAACCATTCGAGAAAATTATGCAAGAATTCGTTTATTTTTGGAGAAATAACGAGAAATTTAAAGGACCAATATTCTCAAAGTAAACTTTATTAGGTAGTTTTTATTAACCACTGTTAAGTAGGTAGGTAGGCGAACCATTTCATTCTAATATAATTTCCTCCAATAAGGAAGTCTAAAATCATAGACATGGTCGTTCTGACAGTGTCTCCTCATCATTCACATTCCACAGTCTTGATCTCATGGTACTAATTGTAATAGGAAGGCTTTTGATAGCTTCACTACTATCCTCCCTAGCTTGTGTCTCCTCTATATCTTCATTCCAAGCAGATGCAGCCATCTTCGTGCAGAGCATACTTGCTAATTGTAATCTGTATCTACAATAATTTAAAAATATTTATATTATAAGATTTAGGGATCTAAGAGCTACAAAACTAATTTTTAGATAACATTACGAAAATGCCAACGGGAGTGCTAACAAAATACCTTCCGACTTAAAAACAGTTTACAATTTTCATTCAAAATTATGCTTTACCAGTATTATTAACTCTTGCACTTTCTTCTGCAGATAACTTTATTCTAAATTTAGCTCCAGAGCGATGGAGAATCTTCACAGGAATATAATTTGAATTTTTAATGTTTTAAACTGGAAATGGTCACATTTCTTTAAAAAACTTATAGTATAGTCGATAGACTCTTCCGATTGTACCAGGCCAATATTTACGTTTTTTGTGTGAGTATGTGGACTGCGGAAAAGAAATTTGGCTGTTGGATTAAAATTCTCCCCTCTTGGAGGTTAGGTTTTTATTCTTTTAAAGATTTGTTTGATGACAGCGCAGTGTTGCCAGGTATCTCGTGAAATGTCACCAGATCTGTTGATTATTTTGTGATTTTATGAATAATCTGGTGTACAATGAAAAACTTTTTTAAAAAGTCCGTTTTCGGGTGTTACTAGCTTCGTTTTGGGGAGGTATATATTATAAATCACAAAAAATCACCAGATCTGGTAAAATTTCACCAGATACCTGACAACACCGCTACTTCGGCACTGTTCGATGGTGGGGATAAGGGGTAATGACGTAAACGGTTCTGATTGGTTAGGATGGTGTCGCTGGCGACAGCCGATGAGAATCTGCAGTAATCTGCACACAGACACCTTACAGACGCGGCTGCAAGGTAATGTCGGGTTGGCAACATTGTGGGGAAAGACCATTAATATCCTCCTTTCTGAAGAAAATGATTCGCCTCTGAAGGAGGACGAGCCGACTGACTAAACTCACCGTGTGAGTCAGGTATAAAACCTTTAACTCCTTTTCACTCGACGTGTTAATAAAGTAGTGTAGTTTCTCTGTAGTAACAGGTGGCGGGTGGTAGCGGGGCTATGGCGATTTAACATGGAAAAGGCGCACAGTTTTTGTGTGCACCGCGATGTTGTCTGTTCGTGCATCTAGTTAGAAATTCGAGCGTGTATGTTTTAATATTATATATTTATTAAGTTAAAATGAATAGTTGACGGTGGACTATTTAAGAAATAACTTTAGCTCTTTGAGTTTGGAGCAAAAAATTGAAGTGAAGAATGCGGCAACACCTAAATCCGAAATTAATTTAACGCAGACCACAAAGGGTAAATCTAGGGACTTTATTAGAAAGTTTAGAAATTAAATATATGAAAAAAAATTGATAGACGGTATTCCAAACTTAATGAGGCTGTTATTGATCATTTTTCTACAATTAAGAACCGAAGAATGGACCTTACGTTTAAGCACTATTGTGTAGGGTCGATAAATATTGTGTATTTCGATAAATGATACTCGATATGATTTTAAACAATTTTATTTAAGGATTTAAACTAAAAAACCCTGAAAATATGAAGAATGCCAACTTGTCAGTCTCGTGGTTCGATTCGTTCTCGTCATAAAACAGTTAACTATTGTTCTCGTCTTGGTTGCGCCTAATGACATCATTCGGTTTTCTTGATAGCTCGTAGATGGCTTTAGTAGTATTAGTAGTGGACTGTATAAATATTATTACGAGGGTTGCATGCGACGACTTTAAGATCCGACAGCTATACACACTAAGAAAACCTTTCTTATTTTCCAAAAGTTGTATTTTCTTGTGTAAAATTAAAAAATAAATAAAAATATGTTTTACCTATTTCTTATTACTTCTCTTCTTTCTACATTTAAAACGCATAGAAAGTAATTGTTTGGTCGTTACACAAAAATAAAACTTTAAAAAATAATTTCACCATACTTGTGAACCCCCGCTATCATAGGTCACGAGCCGCCAGAGCAAAAAATTCTGCACCATGCGTGAATAACTCAAGTCTTGTGAAAAACGAGTTAGCGCACAATGAATTATATCAAATTTCCACCATAACTGGTAACGCAAATTATCGATAAGGTTGAGGTGCTAGAAACTCATCACTTTCCCCAATTCCCTCCCGGATCCCTAAACCATATTATTTAATAATTATATAAATAAGTATTTAGTAGTTCCGGAAGTCGTAACTGGATTCCCAGTTTATGTCAACTGTACAATACCTTCAAGTTTTTTAAAAAAAATCGCTGTAAAACTGCACCGTTACCTTACCTATCGGAACCAACTTGGAGTTTTCATGTAAACGGCAACACTGTTTATATTCGTAGTCCGGCCGCGTCGTCAGTCCGCCGGTGTGTTTCCCCGTCGCCGCCAACTAATACATATAAACAGGAAGAAGACAAACAGCCGTGTTAACACATCGAAGCAAGTATGAACAATCGAACAAACCAGGTATCCATTACGTCTGGAATCAGCTGACAAATGCACGTGCTTTTCAAATGTCACTTTTGTACAAATTTTTATTACTGTCAATATTTTAAAGTGACATTTAACCAACAAAAAACATTCAAAATCCTTTTATTTGATTTACTAAGTAGTGAAAATCAAATATTAGGATTCTGGCATGTTTTAAGCTGTAAATATCACTTTAAAATAATCCTTACACACTCTAATATCATTTATTGAACTAGTAACGTAACTACAAATGAAAAATTAAACTTCAGAAATAGTAGTAGTTTTATTAAAAAATAGGAAGTAAATCATAATTTACATAAAATATTTTACCATCTTCAACTGGGCTCTAAGTCCTAGCAAATATTTCAGGCTTCAAGTCCGAGCATATTTTTTGGGCCCCATATGATTTATGGAAAGAAATTATTATCGATGCTTACTCTCAGTAAAGATGACTAAATGAATATTTCAATTATAAATTACTCACTTGCACCAAAAAGGAAACGACGTTTCTCGTAAAAGATTAGAATATTAAAAATTATTTTAAAATTTAAAATGCGTCTTCTCCGCCATTTTAAATCATATCAGATGTTGCTTGATTTCCATGCCCGCCAGACGAAGGAAGTTGCTTGTTAACAATTCGTGCTGTTCGCATTCTATGCCTGTCTCTGTCTGCAGCAACCTTCCCTAATTCAGTAAAGTGAGACAAAGGATGACCAGGATCAAGTCGCCTGCATAAACACTCACTTTTTTCGCACTTCATATTAACTCTACGTAAGTCTGATATTGACGCTTAAATCATAGAGTGAAACAGATAGATAAAAGTAGGTTACTTGTGAGTGTATGGAGCACAGTAGGCCTAGCATCACTTCCAAGGCCTTCTTACGTGTTTCGATCCCCCCCATAAGCAGTCTCACCGGGCTGGTCGCCGCCGACAATAAGTTCTGGCTTGACGTGTTGCGGCGTCCTCTAGTCGTCGGGTAGGGAACAAATGCGAATCAATAAAACGACAATTTAAAATTGTAATACACATACAACTGTTTATTGAGACATATTAAATCGTCAGTCATCCGTCAATTATTTATTGATAGACGTTTTTAAACAACAATGCAGAGTCGAGAGTCGCGCGTATCGGACTCCCGACTTATTACCAATAAAATACATGTTACAAGGACGTTACAATAAATTCGCCCTATGCCTTTGCCACAGTAGTATGGATCGTGTTCGGAAAATTGCAAAAAAAAATTTGTGTTACTAAATAGGCGTACAACTACGGCGTCCGTAAAGATTCGGTTACCAAATGGACGATTTTTTTTTATTTTTGCTTTTACGAGAATAAGTTGTTCGCCATAATTGTTTACAAGGACAGACCTGAAAATCGTATTCAATTAAATAACAGGATACGGCAGGCACGTGAACAAATCCCAGCCGATCGTGTTACAAATCCTGTTCGCCCGTTTTAAAGACACCTTATAAATTGCATGGACCGTAAAGGTGGTTCTGCTGAAGCCTAAAACTGTTTCTAAGATATGTTATTTAAAATAGATATTTTTCATAATATTTTTTCGACGCCCTTTGTAGGGTAGGTTTCACAGGGTATCTCCGTTATTGTTAGTGCGATCAAAAAAGTAATGTAAGTGTCATGTGCTCTTTTTGGGTCAAACTTAGAATGGTAAAATCAAAATTTGGAAATTTTCGCTCGCTTAAGAGATACGGGGGAAAATCAAAAAATTGACAATTTTTAAAAATTACCCTATATCTTCTTAGTTAAAAGAGATACAGAAAAATGTTTTATACGGAACTTTCTTTATATTGATTGTTGAATGATATGCCGTTTTCAAAATAAGTATACGGGGTCAGGTAAAAAAGTTATCGGACCTATCCTCCATTTTTTTAAATGGATCACCATGTATATTTTAATCTAAAAATATACTATTTTAAATTCTCCTTTCAAATATATCACACACCATGGATGATATTGGTTTCCTAGGCGATCTATTTAAACTTCATACCTTAAAACCAAAGTAGGCCGGAAACAAAAACTAATATCCTAGAGACAACTATGTTGACATTCTAGTTGTTATTAACATTTAACGTCAATTTCATTTTTACATATTTATTTGCGAAAAAGACTTATCAACATTTTGAAAATTTTGATGATATCTGTCATCCATGGTGTGTTGTAAATTTGAAAAGAGAGTTTTTGATTTAAATATACAGGGTGTTCCATTTAAAAAAAATGAGGTTAGGTCCGATAACTTTCTTACTTGACCCCGTATACTTATTCTGAAAACGGTAGATTATTCAACAATCATTATAAATAAACTTCTGTATAAAACATTTTTCCGCATCTCTTTTAACTAAGAAAATATAGGGTAATTTAGGAATTGTCAATTTTTTGATTTTCCCCCGTATCTCTTAAACGAGCGAAAATTTTCGAATTTTGATTTTGCCATTTTAAGTTTGGCCCAAAAAGAGCACATGACACCTACATTACTTTTTTGATAGCACTAACAGTTACGGAGATACCCTATAAAAGTGTCGATAACTCCGTCTCGTAAAAGCAAAAATAGAAACGCGTTCCATTTGGTAACCAAATCTGCAACAGACGCCGTATAAAAGTCAAAGAAAGGAATTATTATTAGCTACATCACACTTAAACGAAACGATTATTTTAAATTATTCATGACGATTTATGGGCCGGTCGCCGGGAAAATCGAAAAGCGAATGTAAAAGGGTCGATAAGTGGATTTTAGAAATTTTAGTTGGCAGCAAAAAATTTTCAAAATATTTCCGTATAAATATCCAGACAAAGCATCTGCAAACCCATGTGTTTTGAAACACCCTGTATAATAACGAATAACCATACTATGCTGGACAGCTATTATCCGGGCTATTGACTCTGTCGAGCGCTGATTACGGAGCAAATATTGGCCGTATTTTATTATACAGTGAGGACGTAAAGTAAGGAATAAATTCATTATTTCGCAAACTACAATTTTTTTTAAAAAATCGCTCGGACCCTTCGATTTTGTTTTTCGAACGCGCATATTCTGACATAAAATGTAGATATACAGGGTGTTGCAAATAAGAGTGACACACAAAATTTTTTTTTCTTAAATAGAACCCACTGTATATTATTGCATGTACGGATTCTTCGGAAAATCCTAAATATTTTTCATGTAGCATGTGCTATACCTTAGCCCAAGCGTTTTGGAGTTATTCTCATTCAAAATTTGAAAAGTGGAAAAAGTCATGGAGAAAACAAAGAATAAAATTATTTTAAAAATGTCTTATTTATCGAAAAAACAGTTAGGTGAACTTTTTTTTATGGGGATCCCTTAAGGGAAAAGTATTCAAAAGCCAGCCTGCAAATTTAGATGATTTAAAAGATCGCATCCGGCAAGAAATTCGGCAAATTACACCCCAAATGGTTCGAAATGTTCAGCGAGAATTTGTAGATCGGTTAGGCTATTGTCAGTTGACCAACGGAAGACACTTTTTTTAAGTTCACCTAAATGTTTTTTCGATAAATAAGACATTTTTAAAATAATTTTATTCTTTGTTTTCTCCATGACTTTTTCCACTTTTCAAATCTTGAATGAGAATAACTCCAAAACGCTTGGGCTAAGGTATAGCACATGCTACGTGAAAAATGTTTAGGATTTTCCAAAGAATCCGTACATGCAATAATATACAGTGGGTTCTATTTAAGAAAAAAAAAATTTTGTGTCACTCTTATTTGCAACACCCTGTATATCTACATTTTATGTCAGAATATGCGCGTTCGAAAAACAAAATCGAAGGGTCCGAGCGATTTTTTAAAAAAATTGTAGTTTGCGAGATAATGAATTTATTCCTTACTTTACGTCCTCACTGTATATATTCAGTACAGAACAAACCCAGAAAAGAGTTCGAAATCGGTATGCAGATGGTGATATTCTACCAATAGAAAAAAGCCTGCTTTTCATGGTAGTACCATTCAACCTGAATTAATAAAATTTGAATTTGGGTGTTGGGCAAATTACGACCAAGCTTTGCTATGTAATTCACCAATAGTCCGGACAATAGCTGTTTAGTATTGTTTGTATCTTCATTTATAAGGTTATAAGGTGGTTAGGAAATTATTTTCGTCTTGTATTTGTGTGAAATGATATTTACCAAAAGAGTTCCAATATTTTATCGACGACCCTGTATCTCCGGTTTTAGTCAGCCCAAGTTTTAGGCGATTTTCTCCTATTTTTATTGAAACCGAGACTCCGAAACCATTTTAAAGAAAATTTCTGATTTTCCTGAATTTTTTTGGGGGAAACCCAAACCCGAGAGTTCGGCCGTTTCAAAGTAAAACGCTCGTAAATTACCCGCGCGGACCTTGCCCGTTTATCGTCAGTCAAACCGAGAAAATGGGAAAATACCGGGAAGCGAAAAATATAAAAGCAAAACGTACGGACAAATACAAACCAAAAATAAAAATCATTAATATTATAATAAAAGAAAAATCGTAGTAACTAAATTGCAATCAATGATAGTTTTAGCTGTAACATTTTGAAATTCCGGACCGCGTTTTTAAACCGTTTAACGGGAGAGGGGGGGTGGCTGGGGGTTGGGGGGGGGGGGGGGTTGTCGGTGTGGTGGGGGAGAAACAGAAGTACATGCCATTCGACTTAGAATTTACCGCTAAAATACAATCATCACAATGCAAAAATCGCATTACCAAAGATAAAATATATATAATTATATTATACATAATAAAAAAAAAAACGCTCGCGTTAATTTTTGAAAATCGAGCGTGAATCCCTCTATAATTTATCATTTTTTTTTTATCGTCCGACAATGTCAATCTACGGAACCGAGACACATCAACGTAACAATTTTTAAATATAATTTCTTTACTCTCCAAGCAATAAAACGAAAACACTTAGAACTAGAATAATGCGGCAAACGAAAAACCAACCGAAATATATAACTAAGTCGGATCGGGTACCCGCGTACATTGACATTGTCAATTATTCGAACCTTTTACAGTCTGGTCGCAACGTGATCGTGTTCGTTCAGGACAAGGCTCGAAAGGGGCAGTTTTAAGTAATAAAAACAAGGCTCGAGTGGAGCTCTTAACAATAGAGAAAGAGAAAACGAATAATGCAACGCCAACGACGTAGCCGTATCGTCACCGTCAGTCCCCGTCATATTCAGGAAATCAGCTGTCAAATATACAAGGTGTTCCAGATAAGAATGCATGTCATTTTGTCAAAATCGAATTTTTATTTTTTTCCAACTCTATTTGAAGAGATATGTGACAGTTGTTGTTGTTGCCCCCTTTTCTCCTCTATAAGATAGGTTCATTAAATTATCAATCCGACGTTTCGTTTTAACGCAACCATCATCAATCCAACGATGTCCCATTATTTATTTTTCTTATTTTGTGTTCGAATTTGATGCGTTTTTTGAAAATTACAAGTAATTCATGTAATGTCAAATAAAAAAATAGTTTTTAACGGCAATCAGAGGATTGAGGATACGTATTTTTGGTCCGAAACGTCTGATAAATAAATACAGAATATAAAGTAGATTTCATGAAGCATAAAATAATATTTTAAAAAACAATAAGTTGATGATGGTTGCGAAAAAACGAAACGTCGGATCGAAAATTTAATTAAATTATCTCACCGAGGAGAAAAAGTAAAATTTATTTTCCCATATCTCTCCAAATAAACTCCTGGACGAAATTAACGCAACATCATAAATTTCCCATAATTTTGATGCTATTTTTTTTCTGAATTTATGATCCGATTTGAATGATTTTTTTTGCATGGTAGGTTGGTTCCTTGACAATGTCATAGTTTTCGCTGTTTATGATAAAAATTAATTTTCGATTTATGCTGGGTTTACTAAAAATGCTCTGTTTTTCTCCGAAAATTTGTATCACCCTGTGGAGTATATTAGTAATCGAAGCATATTGCAGCATTAAACGGTAGGCCCATCTTTCCCCCACATTTTCTTTTTTGGTTTACTTCATTATCTCTGTTATTAAAGGAGATACACCGTTTTATAGCGTAACATGTTTTTATATTCAACACATTCATTGTTAAATGTTTTCAAGTAGGTTTTAAACGAACGTTTAATAAGCAGTTTCCGAACAGTTTTTATCAGAATGGCGAATTTCATTTGATCTTTGTAACTTTAAAACACAACATCTGCTGAGACATCGCTTGCAATATCAGAAAAAGTCCATAGTCTACTTGAAAACATTTAACAATGAATGTGTTGAATATTAAAGTCTATAAAAACATGTTACGCTATAAAACGGTGTATCTCCTTTAATAACAGAGATAATGAAGTAAACCAAAAAAGAAAATGTCGGGGAAAGATGGACCTACCGTTTAATATCAACTGCAATATGTTTCGGTTGCTAATACAGTCCACAGGGTGATGCGAATTTTCGAAAAAAAACATTGCATTTTTAGTACACCCAGTATAAATCGAACATAATTTTTATCATAAACAGCGAAAACTAAGACATTGTCAAGGAACCCACCTACAATGCAAAAAAAATCAGTCAAATCGGATCATAAATTGAGAAAAAAAAAATATTGGAAATTTATGATGTTGCGTTAATTTTGTCCAGGAGTTTAGAATCAGAAAACGAAATTTTTGCCTTCGATAATTTTTAGCATATTATGTGACCACGTGCATTCTTATCGGGGACACCCTGTATGCATAAATACCTCTCCAAAATCTTTCAAATTATGACGGGGCGAGGTTTCTTTGACATTGTGCCTAACCTCACGATATTATAGAGAAACTTCCTAGGCCATCTCGCGCCAGCTCACGTCCTTGACATTGCGCTTACCCGTTTTAACGTTTAAATCAAAACTCAAATCAACTTATATAATTTAATAGTAGGCGAAAACTAAACAGGTTATAACAAATTTTGAACCGCAAAAATAACAAATTTTACAATTACAAAAATAATTAGAAATAAATGAGAAATGAATGCAGACAGGGCAAATTTTGTTGAAATTATTCAAAAATAGTTATTAGTGGTTAGCAGTTGGGGACACCGCGACTTCTTCGGTGGCCTGGTTAGATCGGGGCAGGCGGAGCAAACCGATATGGGCGAAACGAATTTTTTAAAAATTATTTTATCGTCGACATTTATATGTGAAAAGTGTTTGAAAATTTTAAATAATCCATTACCAAGATAAGATTTTGAAAATTTACTTCCGATTTGAAATTATTGCGTATTTGAGCGTGTTAACTAACATCCCCCTGTGGAAAAACAAAACGTGTAGTCTTGTGGCTTATCAATTTAAATCGTTTTAACTTTTTCAACAAGTCTAATTTAATCGCACCGATCGAATCACAAAAAGGAGATTTAAAAATTGTATAACAACGATTAATGCTAGATAGAAATTATCTACTTCTCGCTTCCGCCATTGATCGAATTTTATGTACACAAAAACGTCGAAACTCTACTCTAATTTTTTTAGAGATTTAAAAACGAGCCACAAAACCGTTACTTTCGCGCCCCTATTCCGTCATCGTGCCCGCCTGAAAGGTTGCGCCTTACCCCGACGGCCGCTGCGGCCACTCGCACCCGCACTCGTTCTCACGCTCGCCTGCCTCGTGAACACGCCGCGCGCAGCCTAACTCCAGGCCCCGTACGAGTCCTGGTACCATTGGTCGCCGTTCAGGGGCTGCTGTGCCAGGGGCTGGCCGCCCCAACCCCCTCCGTACCCGCCGCCGCCGCTCTGGAAACGTCGCTTTGTCTCCCCCTGGTTTTGTTGACCCCCGTCGAACTTCCGTTTACCTGCTAAGAAAATTATATTATTTCTATTTAAAATGTATGTACTTGCAATAATTATTTTATTTGGGATGTCACGAACAATCTATTTTTTTTTCTTTGGTACTTGGTTATTAGACCCAAAAATACCATTAACCGGCACGACACGTCAACTAACGTGTAAAGGCTTCGAAATAATGACGTGTCTTTCAAGGCATCATCAAAGATAAATTGCATTTTTTTAAATTCCCGACGTTATGTCATAATAGGCATATAAAAGGGAGACAAAACATTCTATCTATTCTTCAAACACCATTTGTTTACAATCATACATACAGGGTGTTCCCTGAAGACGTGCTAATATTTCAGGGTGTCATTCCTTAGGTTTTTATGAAGAAACGCAACGGCTTAATTTTTTGCTACAAGGATGAATTTTTATTTTTTAAATGGTTATTTTTTAATATCTCCGAACGTACTTTAGATATTTTTTTTCAATTTTGGTATGTGTTAATAGGATATAGAACCACAAATTTTAGTTAGAAAAGTTATTCAATTGTTCCACCAGTGGCGTCCCTGCAAACATGTCCTCTGATATTTTTTACAAAAAAGATGGTACGCCACTGGCATTTTTCCATGTGGATTTTTTCTGATTAGCCTGGTCAATTCTACATGAAAACGGTCTCTTGAGATTTTCTCCTCAGACGCCCCCGTTCTTGATTAAACCCACTAAATTCATATAGAAACTCATTATTATTAACATTGATAAAATAATTAAGTAATGATAATTTTGTTTCATAAAAATTGTTGGAAATGGCCACTTTCACTTAAAAAGCATGCTTCGCATCGAATTGCCCACTCCAACAATTTTTATTTAACAAAATGTATCATTAATTATTTTATCAATGTTAATAATAATAAGTTTCAATATGAATTTAGTGGTTTTAATCAAGAACGGCGCCTGACGAAAAAAATTCAATAAACCGTTTTCATGTAGAATTGACCAGGCTAATCAGAAAAAATATCCACATGGAAAAGTGTCAGCGGCGTACCATCTTTCTTGTAAAAAATATCAGAGGACATGTTCGCAGGGACGCCACTGGTGGAACAATTGAATAACTTTCCTAATTAAAATTTGTGGTTATATATTCTATTAACACATACCAAAATTGAAAAAAATATCTAAAGTACGTTCGGAGATATTAAAAAATAACCATTTAAAAAAAAATTAAGCCGTTGCGGACATATGTTCATATGAACTTTTCTTTATAAAATGACCTAAGGAATCACACCCTGAAATATTAGCACGTCATTAAGGAACACCCTGTATACTTCCACAGTTTCAGATAAGTTAGAAGAAGATGGCTTTAAAAATGGCAACGCTGTAAGCTGCGCGACGCTGTTATCCTTACGAGTGCAGTGGCTTGTGGTTTTTAGGATTATAAAGAATAAAGTTTTAATTATCTATGGTAGAATATCTAGGCTTATTGCCACGCAATTATAGGTGCAACTAAGTTATTTACTGTTTAAAAACGGGAAATTCGGCTTGGTATTTTGCAATATTTTCACTATAATTAGATAATTTCGATCTAAAATCAGACTAAACAGGTAAATGTTGTAGGTATTTTTTTAAAGAAATTCAGATAATATACAAAAATCCATATATTCAGCAACATTTACTTAAAATAAAAAATTACACCACTGCTTAAGCTAAAATACATAACATCAATAATTAACGCCGAAATATTAATCCGCCGTAGATCTAGGGAAATCAGCAAAAATTTGTCATCATTGATTCCCGTTAAAAACGATCTTTGATCGGGACAAAATGTAAACAAATTTGTCTCCCTTTTACATTATATCTCTATGGCGATAATCGGGTAACTTGACCATAGAAATGTAAACCACTAGAAGAACAACGCAAACGTTTGTTTCCACTTTCCTTTGTAAAATTTGCCAATATCTTGGTCGTGACACCTTGAATGAGGTTGGGTAAGGGACGTACATGCTGCATTCCAACAAAAACATCACTTCTGTGGGAAAAAACAGCTGAACTGAACAAGGACTAGGGACTGGGATTGAAAAACTAGGCAACTGTCATACAGGCCACTAAAAAAAGGATAAAGGAGGTTAGGATAGGGTCATATTTTATACATTTTACATCAAGTTGTTTTTTGCGGTCAAAAAATTGAAAAAGTTTAAAAGTTTTTCAATTTCTCGAAGAAGAAATTGATTTTTTGGTTCGTCTCAATTATTAACATTGATGTTTGTTTAATTGAAACAAACAAAGATATTTTCGAAAAAAAGTTTGAATCATTTAATTTAAATTAAAACATTTTAAATTAAAACCTTAATTTCTTCAGATAATAAGTTTCCAAGTTTTGTATTAATACATTTTTTTGGAAAAAAAAAGAAAAAAATATTTAAACCATTTAAGGGGGGATGTATATTTAAACAAATAATAAGAGCAAACCTGAACATACCCCGAATGCGGAATACATTACCTTGTAAACTTGCCCCCTTGCCTCGGCCCACTCCACGAGCGGCCGGGCGCGCCGCCCCACGGCCCACGACCCCTGCCCGTCCCGCCCTGCCCGCCTGTGCTGCCCCACGGACCGGTGGCCCACCGCCCCCCCGGCCACGTGCCGCCGCCCCACGCCCACGGCCACCCTAGATGAGAAAAAAATTAATATTAGTATTGGATATACAAATAACGGTGTTTATGGTAATTGTAGAATATAGGAAGGCTGGTCGTTATCTTGCCAAAAAGGATCTATTTTTGTATTGTATACAAAAATTTGACAAATCTTTAATATTGTACTATACAGAGTGACGGAACAGACCAATCTCCAATGTGTATTGTATAAGTGAAGATAATGTAAAAAAAGACTGTTTTTCTAAATACTTTTGGCATTTCTCTTTCTAAAAAAGGTACTCTTCATTCGTTTCAAAAAGATCAGCCATTTTCGAGATAGTCTCATGGGATTTTCAAGAGCCATGCTTCATTTTTTATGGAGTGATTGGAGCTCCTGCAGGGTTTCCAGGGCTTTGGAATGTTGGCCTCCAAAAACTCCATACCGTACACCACTAGACTCTTGTTTTCTTATATTATTTTCACTTTACTCACTTTCACTCCTGACTCATCTTATACAGGGTGTCCCATAACTAATGGTACACAAGAAAACTGCAGATTCCTTGGGTAAAATACTGCGATTTGGCCATACTTAGTTTAGTTCAATAGCTGGTAATAACAGAGATACAGGGTGTCCAAGTAAAAATTTAATTTTCAATTTTCCTAAATAACTTATTTCTGAATCAATATTTTTGCACAAAATTTGTAACCAGGGTTTCTTTGAGAAAAGGAATTTGAATTTGTTAATAATTTTGATGTAGATTGTAGGGGGCGCTCTCTGCGGTAATCTGGATACATAAAAAGAAGTGTAACTTTCTTAGGCCTTAATATAATCATATTTTTATTAAAAATATCAGTTTTCCGTCATTTTTAAGCAATAAAGGTATGGTTTGTAAATTTCGCTCCGACTAACCGTTTTCGAGATATTTTCAATTACAATTACTAATGCGCCCGTTTCAATTTTGATTTGTAAATGTGAAATTTGTCACAGTAGGCTTTGGTAAAAACAAATACAATGAAAGCACTTTGAAACCTCATTTTTGTCAAAGTTTATTTTCATTTGACCGCATTGTGGGTGTTTTTAAGGGTTTGTTCGGGTTTTGAAGATACTGTCATCAAAAATTAAACTAAAAATGCCGCGACATAACTGCTTTGTAACGGAGAAATGCGAGACATGGTATGTTTATACGCACAAGAAAATTTTAACAGCACATCGGCGGTATTTGGAAATGTATCCAAATAGAAGGCAGCCAGATTTTAAAATTTTTAGAAGCATATACGACAGACTGGGAGAAACAGGATCCTTGCGTCCAAAACGTAATAGTTATGTCGCGGCATTTTTAGTTTAATTTTTGATAACAGTATCTTCAAAAACTCCTTAAAAACACCCACAATGCTGACAAATGAAAATAAACTTTGACAGAAATGAGGTTTCAGAGTGCTTTCATTGTATTTGTTTTTACCAAAGCCTACTGTGACAAATTTCACATTTACAAATCAAAATTGAAACGGTCGCATTAGAAATTGTAAGTGAAAATACCTCGAAAACAGTTAGTCGGAGCGACATTTACAAAGTATACCTTTATTGCTTAAAAATGACGGAAAAACTGATATTTTTAATAAAAATATGATTATAATAAGGCACAAAAAGTTACATTTCTTTTTATGTATCTAGAGTACCGCAGAGAGCGCCCCTTATAATCTACATCAAAATTATTAACAAATTCAAATTCCTTTCCCCAAAAAAGTCACAAAATTTTGTGCAAAAATATTGATTCAGAAATAAGTTATTTACGAAAATTGAAAATTAAATTTTTAATTACCAGCTATTGAACTAAGCTAAGTATGGCCAAATCGCAGTATTTTTACCCAAGGAATCTGCAGTTTTCCTGTGTATCATTAGTTATGGGACACCCTGTATAGAAAGATCGTTAGTCAATCAGGTGATATTTTACAGAAATTTTAGACCAGCCACAGGTAGCGGTCAACCTTCCTAATGAAAATAATTAATCGAACGACATAACAAGATTTAAAAGAGATTCAAACATCCTCACAAGTTGGATCCTTTCTACCATAATTTCACAATGGAAAAACGTGCTCTTACGGACACATCTAGGTCCTGGGAAATAAAGGAATAATCGGGAGAAAGGAACCAAGGATCGGGAATAATGCAAATTTAAAAATTAAAGGGAAAAACTCGGGTGTATTGCTTGTTTTTGTGGTCCAAATTGTTTACGTGTCCGGATGTGTGCTTTAATTACCGGTCAGATAGAATGTGATGACAATTTGTGATTAACATGTTCAGTGTGTCGCTCAAATTTTTTTAAAAATAGGTGGAATGTGGGGTAAACATGGACGTGGGATTAAAACTTCAAGGTGGAATATAGGGTAAAGGATAGACGTGGGGTAATATGTACATTAAAAATCAAGGTGGAATGTAGCGTAAAGAATAAGGTAAATAAAATGTAGAACACAAATCAAGGTAGAAAGGATATCAACAAACCTGCGCTGTGCCTCTATCGCCAAAGAACATTTCCGACCGGCAACAGCTATCATCCATATCCTAATAATTATCACAATATGACGTTAAAAGTGCTTTAATTTTTTTTTGGATTATTTAAAAAGGTAAATTAACATTTAATGCTTGAACAGGTACAATGTGACTCGCTGTAAAACTGAACAAAAAGTAAGTAAATAAAACCTATTATTTCAGCAGGTCACCTTACCCTTATTTAATCTTAAAACACGGTACTTTTAAAGGGTTATCCAAAAATATTTTATAGTATTATCTAATACTAGAAGTAAAATGTAAAAAAAACTTTAATCAAAAATAATATGTATAATAGATAAATAGCTCGGCAAAATAGAGAAAAAATATCACAAGTGCACTGAGGATAATCGAAACCTCGCTCCAAATAAAAATATAAGCAAAAGCGTAAAGCAAAAGCAAAGCAGACTAAAAGCACAACTAAATAAAAAAGCAAAAAAAAAGCATAGGTAATAAAGTGGACAAAAGTATAGAAGCATTGAACCAAAGGCCCAACAAAAATAAATACATAACATAGATCATTTTAATGATGATTGTTTACGAAAAATTCAATACGCAAAATATCGACCCTAATAAATGTTTTCAATCCGCGAATTAAAATTTTCGTAAATTAGAAAATATATGGTAACAAAAAAAAAGACAAAAAACATTTGACAGTTATAAAAGCTGCAGATTTTCTAGACACTTGCTTTAAAGCAACCTATAAATATGGATCGAATTAATTCAATCTCATGTTTTTGATCTGTTGAACAAAATGATATACTGTTTTTTCTATTCAAAATTATATCGAAGTTTGTTTATTATCGTTCCTTTTCAGGGATACATTGTTTTAGTAACAACGACCGTACTCAGGGATTGTTTTAAATAAATCTAGCACTGTAGCACTTGACTAAATCGACCTTAAAATTCAGGTCGACATTTGACATAATAAAATGCGTTATCCACCTGTCAATCTTTAAAATGTCTTGCTTTATTATAGGAAAAATGTCCAATGTGTGTACAGTATGAACACGAAATCAGATACAACGTGTCCAAGATAACGAGGGCCAGTACAGGGATCTCGGGAACCGTAAGAGCTACGAAGTCGGTTAAATGGAAGGAAAGTTGCGCATTTACGTGCCTAATAATATGCCGTTTAGAAAGTTTTAAAATTCCGAGTAGTTCCGGAGATATCTGAAAAAAAAATTCTGAAAAATCGTTTTATTGTTTTCCTGGGTTTTTTTGAGATCGAATTCTAAAGTAAATTGCACTTTTGCATTGCCACTTTTTCCGCTCTATCTAACAGCGTTAATTGTTTTGTAATCCGACGAGCCGTCTTCGAAGGGCCATTATCAACTTTCTTTTTTTAAATACGGTCCTGTTTTTCTGATGTATGTAGTTCATTACTTTTTTCGTTGTTCGTTTTATTACTGTTTTGGAATGATTTTTATTCACTTATTTGTGGTTTATTATTAAATTATTTGTTATTTATTGAACTAGTCCAACATAAGTAAAAAATTTAGAGCTTACTTATGAGATATTATTTATAAAATTAGGATAAATACAGGACCGTACCCCAAAATTTCCCGATGTTTTCACAATGTGTCACACATCGTTGCATGCGGGAGAAAAAAAGCTCTCACATTCAAATATCACGAAAACAGGACTGTATTTAAAAAATAACGTTGATAATGGCCCTTCGAAGACGACTCGTCGGATTACAACACAATTAACGCTGTTAGATAGAGCGGAAAAAGTGGCAATGCAAAAGTGCGATTTACTTTAGAATTCGATCTCAAAAAAACCCAGGAAAACAACAAAACGATTTTTCAGAATTTCGTTTTTCTCCGGAACTACTCTACTCTACTAAGAATTTTAAAACTTTCTAAACGGCATATTATTAGATGTGTAAATGCGCAACTTTACCTCCATTTAACCGACTTCGTATCTCTTACGGTTTCCGAGATCCCTGTACTGGCCCTCCGTATCTTGGACACGTTGTATACATAAAAAAAGATCAAAAACTAGAGATTTTTAAAATACACAAGTCACATATATATGATTTTAAAAAATTTGGTGTAGGGTTAGTGTGGATCGGCGTAGTTCGTTCCAGTTTTTTGGATAACCCTGCAAGTGGCTGTGTTACACTCAGCAATATACAGGATGTTACAAAAATGGTTTATTATATTTAAATTTCGTACGACATCAAATTTTCACAATTTTCTTCCTCTGCTATCGAGTTTTCGAGAAGTTTAATATGAGAAAATTCTAATACAATAATAAACCATTTTCTCTAACGCCCTGCCAGGAAAAGTATGTAAGAGGATGGCCCCCGTGTAACACTGCCTTAAGAGCAACATCATATCTGAGCCAGCGTTCGGTTAGCTGGCTGGCAGGCTCAAATTAGAAAATTTTGACTCTTTCATTTTTTTAACGCAATTTTTGTGGCAAATTTTGTTACTTTTCCCGGCCGGCAGCGATTAATTTTGAAGATGACTCAGATATGATGGCAGTTGACTGTGGCGAGTTTCGACTATGCGGACGCTTGTTAGTTTTAACAATTGTTGTTATCAAACACGCGCGCGCGCGCACGCACACACACATACACACGCACACTCACTCTCTCTAACTCGTGCGTTCTTGTAACACGTTCAATCGCACAGCATGCAACAGCGCAAAAAAAATCACGTGGAGCATACCCGCATTTTTTCATAAGCGAATCTTACGTCATAGTAAACGTGTTATTAACATGTATTACGTTTCCCATAAAAAAATAATCAATTATGTCACCGAAAATACTACATTCTGATGATTCGAACTTGTCCAAGTTGCCGGACAAATACCGTAAGTCGCCGAACATAAGTCATAAAACATAGTCGTTAAATACGAGTTTGTTGCTACGTTTTTCCTGGTTTTACAGAACAGACCCACCAGATTGGTCTTCTATAAGATGCTGCGCTGCCTTAGGTACGCAAATACACCGCTAGATGTCGCGACCAGATGTATATAAGCTTGTAAGTCAAAAGTTCCATCTAAGTTAATAAATATTTCAGTAGCATTAAGTGATCAATATATTTACACGGAAACGAGACACATGTCATTGTTGCAATGCGCACATATCAAACGGTAAAAATGCTAAGTCCTGCCTGCGCTTAAGTTACATATGGTCAGTTATTTAGTCGATACTCCGCCACAATCAAAAACCGTGTAAAACCTAAACGATTTGCAAAAGTTTCTCGACAGTTAGTCAACGGAAAACTTGGTTAGTAACGGCCAAAAAGGGGAGGGTTTAAGTACAAATTTAAGAAGCAGCTACAATATCGGTTAATAAATATAAATGTTAGATATAGTTATTATAGACAGTTACTAGGCAACCTAATAAATAATTTAGCTTCGTTAGATAAAAGAACAAAAGAACTTTGCACGAGTATGCTACGGTGCTTAAGCGTTAGATTATTTTTTAAAAACATTTTCACACCTTTCATTGAACCACACACCACACGGAACAAAGGAACACCTTTTGCAAATCGCTTACTGGCGAACTATAAAAAAAAAATAACGTCGGATGCCTCATCAAAAGTATCAGGTCATATATATCATGTAATTTATTCCCGCGTTTTGTACCAAGAAAGTTTCAATATTCTTCAAGTGGGGGCTCGTTTTAAAAACCGATTGTTAAAAATTGTGAATTTTTGCGACAAATATTTGATGCGACAACCGCGTTTCAATTAAAACTTAACGAAAAAAATAATCGAAAAAAGTCGCCACCCACCAGCTGTGCAGGCGATCGGCCTTGCGAACCGCGCCCGCCTCCCCCACGTGCCACTGGGGGCGTTGACGCAGGCGCCGCTGAGGGCTGCTGATAATCATAGTAATAGTCCTCATACCGGTAATAGTCATCGTAATAGGGATCGCTGTATCCGCCTCTATAGTCGCCATAACCGTAATAGTCATAATCATAATCTACAAAAGAGATATAACATGCTACTGTCTAAGTATTACATCTGTCGAATCGAACTCCTTTTAAATTAAATAATTTTAAAACAGTAACTATGTCGGTAGAATAACTAAGCCTTAAAATTAATAAACGATGTAATACTACGAGTAGCCTAGAAACGCCCACTTAAGCCAATTGAACAATTTTATTACAAAATTTAAACTCCGATAATTAATTTCTATAAGCATCGATTCCGGGCTCGAATTTAATACATAAATTAAATACCAACAATCAAATCAAAACTGAATATCTGAAAAGTTCTATGAGCATGCCGGGAAAACCAACTATTTCTTCAAGACGATCAAATAAAAATCTACCAATGGGTTTTGCGAGCCGAATTCGCTCCAAATTTTAACTACAAAACTACGCTAAAATCTATGAATCAAACTTAAACTATTCTTATCCTGTGGTTGTTTAAATCGATCATTACAGCAAAGAAGTATTTACCATTTGGCTTAAACGAAGAAAAACATTTAAAGCGATAGAGTTTACATAAAGATAAGTACACTACAAAAGGAACTATTCAATTTTCATTTGTATAAGCTTTTTGAAAAATAGTTATATAAACTCCTGAACAAAATTAACGCAACATCATAAATTTCCCATATTCTTGATGCTATTTTTTTTCTGAATTTATGATCCGGTTTGAATGATTTTTTTTTATTATTGTATTTTGGTTCCTTGACAATGTCATAGTTTTCGCTGTTTATGATAAAAAATTAATTTTCGATTTATACTGGGTTTCCAAAAAATTCTATGTTCTTTCCGAAAATTCGTATCACCCTGTGGAGTATATTAGCAACCGAAGCATATTGCAGTTGGCATTAAACGGTAGGTCCATCTTTCCCCAACATTTCCTTTCTTGGTTTACTTCATTATCTCTGTTATTAAAGGAGATACACCGTTTTATAGCGTAACATGTTTTTATAGACTTTAACATTCAACACATTCATTGTTAAATGTTTTCTAGTAGGTCTCAAGATTAAAATACTCGTCGGGCAACTGGGCATACGAAACGAACGTTTAATAAGCAGTTTCCGAACAGTTTTTATCAGTATGGCGAATTTTATTTGACCTTTGTAACTTTAAAACACAACATCTGCTGACACATCGCTTGCAATGTCCGAAAAAGTCCATAGTCTACTTGAAAACATTTAACAATGAATGCGTTGAATATTAAAGTCTATAAAAACATGTTACGCTATAAAACGATGTATCTCCTTTAATAACAGAGGTAATGAAGTAAACCAAAAAAAAAAAAATGTTGGGGAAAGATGGACCTACCGTTTAATGTCAATTGTAATATGTTTTGGTTTGTTCTAAACACGTGATATTGTTGAGGAAAACGTTTTGTATTCGAGGTATCTACGTGAGATCTAACAACCGGAAGAGATAAATCTCGCAATCCTTCCCGATTGCTCACCCACCGAACCTTTCCCGTAAACACTCTTTAAACAAACCACAGGATAAAGTCAAAATAAAATGTTACTCTTAAGTTTCTTACTATCTCGTCCATCCCTGCACCACAGCTCTGTACGATAGGGGGGATGAGAGGGAGGAGTAGAGGAACTGGTACTTACCTTCTTCGATCCACAACTGACTGAAAGCTTAGCGTAAGTCGGGACGACAGAACAACGTTAACTCGATCGACGTTAACTCGATCGAGTAAATGTACAAGTTGTGGAAAAAAGGGGGATTAAAGACAAAATACGCATGCATGTTAAAAACAGTCGAAGGCCGGCGTGCAGTATGCTGATTACGTTTGCCCTTTTGCCTCTTGCGGTGCCCCGGCAGACAACTGGTTACTTTTTTGTGAAATGGTTACTTTTCCGTCTCACGTGCTTGATCAAAATACGCAGTCAGTAGTAAAGCAATGACGTATATAGACCTAAGGAAGAGAGACACGACAATGCGACGCTCTTCTCTCATAATGTGAGAGGATCTTACCGAGGAGTCCCTTCGTTACCACATCATTGACAAACCGCAACATAACCTCAAATTATGAGAGCAGAGTCGTATTGTTGTCTACGTCCTGGTTATTGCTTCAACGGTATCGTGCCAAGCTACGTAAATTCTGTTACACTATGAACGTTCCTAAATGTATCTTGCGGTAGAAAGATCATGATTCTGGATTTAGGGATTGTTTGTTATTCCAGAGGAGAAAATTATGAAAAGACTTATTTAGTCGGTAAAGTCCCAAAGCACTGTTGAAATGAATGTTTCACAAGAATAAAATTAATACGAACCGAACTGCTTCAGACTTTGCAGAGAATTTATCGTTGCAACATTTTTTTTTTGCGAACTCTTCGCCCCAATGCTCTTTTATTAAATCTCCAGGAGGGTCAGATTCCCACGACGTGAGCGAAACGGGTTTGCATTTATTGCGTTTTTTTTCGATTCATGGTAATTTGTTATCTGGCGTCAACCAGTTTCGTACGTACGTCAATAAAGCGCTATTTCAGTTCCCTTAATGACAAATCTCAATTTTTTTTTTGAATTTAATTTTTCCAACGTCTCGCCTTTCTGTGTTACCGAAAGCCATACCCCGACCAAAAAGATACATTTAAGAAAACCGTATGACCCTTAATGTTAATTGATAAATGTTAATGGAAAAAAATACGCACAATCTATAGAGAAAGAGGCAATTATAAGCAGGGTGAGGCAGCAAACTTATGTTTATAACTTCTGCCCGAGGGATGAAATGTCGAGCTTATTTTGAGGCAATCTTTATTATTATTATACAGGGCGTTCCTCAATGACGGGCTAATAATATATCAGCGTAAGATTCCTTAGGTAGTTTTGAACTAAACTTCGTATAATACCGGGTCCGCAAACGAAGCGGGGAAGGAAGATTAAATCGTTATCGAAGAATTTATCAATAATACTAAAACAGCTTAAGGTCTTGGATTAAAAGCGTCATGTTTTAAAAATATTTTGCATTATACAGGGTGGCCCAAAAAAGTTTGACAGCATAAAGTTATATTTTTTTAAATGGGACACCCAGTATTTTATTGCATATTTCGGTTCGTATTAGTATCGTTTATAAGTGCCTGAAATTTTATTTAATTTGGTTTTGTAGTTTCGGAGAAATAAATTAAAAACTAAAAAAAATTTTGCAGTCCTGAATAAAAAATCGAAAAAAATAATCCAGAACTATTTTTTTAACCTCGGCATTGGGTGAAATTTATGACAAGAGGTGTAGAGATACTATGAATCTAATTGCGTTTATCTATTTTATACAGGGTGTTCATAATAAGCTTTCAAAAACGCCACATTTTAAAATAATTTTTCTTAAGTTTCTCAAAGGGAACATCCTGTATATTATTTGGCTATTTGACGTATAAATGATAGACAATTTAGTTTTGTAATACAAGCATATAAGTTATATCCAGCCGTTTTCGAAATAATTGTAAATATCATAAATTATGTTGTTTAAATAGAGTCTTTATTGGGAAATTTTGTTATAGGCGACTAGATTAATAATTGTAAACTAAAGTAAATGTTCAAAATAGTTTCCTTTTACTCTTAGAGTTTACCCTATTTTAGTTATTTTGATATAAATTTTAAAAGCCTACATTTTTGCTACTTTTCCTTAAAATCTAGCGGTGACTTTTTAATGGTTTGTTATGCATGAATTCATTTTCTTAATACTATTTTTGTAAGGGATTAAACTTAACAAAATAATGAAACACAATGAAAGTTTAAGAAAACAAAGGTTTTGAGAAGGTAAAACAACAATCTCTTATTAGGACAATCTAAACAAAAAAGAGTCATGGCAACTCGGTTAAGAATTAAAAAAAAATTAAATAAATAAAAGTAGCAAAAATGTAGGCTTTAAAATTTATATCGAAATAACTAAAATACGGTAAAAGAGTAAAAGGAAGCTATTTTGAACATTAGCTATAGTTTTCAATTATTAGTCTAGTCGCCTATAACAAAATTTGTCAATAAAAACTCTATTTAACCAACATAATTTATGATATTTACAATTATTTCGAAAACGGCTGGATATAATTGTCTATGAATTCTACATCAAATAGCCAAATAATATACAGGGTGTTCCATTTGAAAAACTTGAGAAAAAATATTTTAAAATGTGGCGTTTTGGAGCTTATTATGAACACCCTGTAGAAAATAGATAAACGCAATTAGATTCATAGTGTCTCTACACCTCTTGTCATAAATTTCACCCAATGCCGAGGTTAAAAAAATTGTCCTGGACTGATTTTTTAAATTTTTTTATTCAAGACTGCAAAACTTTTTTTTTAGTTGTTAATTTATTTTGTCCGAAACTACAAAACCAAATTAAATAAAATTTCAGGCACTTATAAACGATACTAATACGAACCTAAATATGCAATAAAATACTGGGTGTCCCATTTAAAAAAATATAACTTTATGCTGTCACACTTTTTTGGGCAACCCTGTATAATGTAAAATATTTTTAAAACATGCCGCTTTTAATCCAAAACCTCAAGCTATTTTAGTATTGTTGATAAGTTCTTCGATAACGATTTAATCTTCCGTCCCCGCTTCGTTTGCGGACCCGTTATATTTATTTTTTAATATCGTAAATATTAGTATTCAATTTGTATTTAACTTTTTAATCAAAATCTGTGCGTCTGACGGGAAAAACGCAAGAGACGTTTTCACGTAGAACTGACCGGGCTAATCAGAAAAAATATTCACACGGCCGAATGTCAGTGGCGTATAATTTTTAATATAATTTTCCTGTAGCAAAAACTGACATACGTTCATAGGGACGTTTCTTCATAAAACGACCTAAGAAATTGAATTCTGGAACACCCTGTATAGTTTTCCTGATTCTATTTAGCAAGCCATCAATTCCGTAAATATAGAAGACGACACTGAGTCGGGCGATTTATGGATACAGAAACACTTCTTTTTATAGAATAAATTGTCGTTGTGTGGATTTCCCCGAGCGGTTTTTTCGATCGCACCCGTACTGCCGTGAATTTCCAGTCGGCGTTGCCAATATTCCAGAAAAAAACATTAAATACTTTGCAAACGTAATTTTTTTCTTATGGAATAAATTCGTATAATAGTAAAAGCATTAAATTGACAATATTTCGAAAACCAATTTTTTTTTAATGTTAAATAGAAAATAATTACAAAATTGGGAGTTTCCATTTGAAAATGTAGATTTTTTCAATTTCATTTTTAATCTTAATGCTAGAACACCCTGTATTAATAGTATACAAATATTATAAAAAAAATCTGTTAAAGAAATCTAACCCAAATTAACTAATGAAGGTTTATTCGGGTTATTTTTGATATAATAGCTTAAATACGTCAAATATGCTTAGACTTAGGTACATATATGAAATATGCCTAGAATCTTGCGTGAAAATTAAAAAATGTAATAATGTACAGGGTGTTTCATTTAAAATAGGCAAGTCAACGCCTACTTCCGGTATAATCGGAAGTGCCACCATATTGAAAATATTTTAACCGAGTTGCTCCCATCCAATATTAAAAATTTTCCTATTTCTTGTTTTTCATATACAGGGTGTTTCCGTGAAAAAATGAAGGAACCCCCACCCTATTTTAAGACGAAAATGTGATATAAAAGTTTTTCGCATGTCGCTTCGTTTTCGACATACAGGGTGTATTTTTTTTAACACTTTGTATTTCGAAAACGAAGCGACAGGCGAGGATTCACCTCCTTAATTTTTTTCAGAGTAGTTAGGAAACACCCTGTATAGATACGGGCGGTTCCCGGTGGCACACCTCTGTATAACGTGAATTCTTGGACTTTATTAAATTATAAATGAAAGAGTCATTTATGATTATTTTTCTGCAAATGGTCGGTAAAATTATAATAAATTACCACAACACTCCGTGTATAAATAAAAAAAAACACTATAAATTTTTGTAACAGTTCCAGAACGAAAATAACGCCTTAGAAATCCACAACGAAACGCCTCGACAGCCAAAAACCCGCCGCTAAAATAGGAATTAGTAAAAAGCTCACCCCGCACAAGCTATCCTAATTTTAAATAGCCTCTTTCGCGCTGAAAGAATAAAAGTTAGGCACAAAAATAAAGAGTATGACGCGGTCCTAGCCGGCTTGAGGTTTTAAAAATAACTAAGAGGCGATATCTCAATGAAATTTTGGCGAGTTAAAACGGAAATTAGGGGAGGAGGGGCACATGGTGCTTTTAGCAAAGTTTCGAATTGCGTCTAGACGTAGCCTGAATTTTAGTTTTCAAAAAAAGACCAATGTCTTAAATTATTAAATAGGCGAAAGCAAAAATTAACTTTTTTACCCTTAATTTCTTAACGCCCTATGGAAAAACTGAGATGTAGAATTGAGCTTTTGGTATGAAGTGTGAAATATTTTTTGATTCACGTCATTAACTGCTTTTTAAAAGGAGATACAAATTTTTATAGAAAGCTTTTCAATTTTATTCACCATTGAGATCATTACAGTATTTTATCGAGTTGCATAAACAAATATCCAAAAAATAATAGGCCGAAAGCATGGTACCATCGTGCCGGTAAAAAACTAGGACAGCAAAATTTCTTATTTTCTCCTTGACTATTAGGAATTTTTACTTTCGAGTCTGGTACCAGTAAAATGTCATTTACAAATTTTACATGTCAACATAGATTGTCACTTTATCATTAACTTGTCAAGCAAATTTTTCTTTAAAAAATATGCCACAATTAACACCCCAGCAAAAGGCAGTCGGTTGCGAGATGGTGCTTTTATTAGCGATATTGCAGACGAACTCGGAGTACACAAAAATACCGTGTTGTTGGCAAAACAAAAAATAGCAAGGATTGGGACTATTATTAGGAAAGCAGGTTCAGGTCCCCCTAGAATTTCTACTGAAGATGAAGATTTGTTAATTATTCAAGGGATCATCCATTCGCAACTGCAATAAAGGCGAAAGAAGAGACGACCTTTCCGGGTTCTGCAAATACTGCTAGAGACAGGGTTCGAATTTCCGATATACGAAGTCGTTGTGCTGCTAATAAAATATTTTTAACGGAAAGAAATAAACAAGGCACATGAATATTTAAATCGGAATATTTTCTGGGAAACAGTTATATTTTCTGACGATAAAACTTTTCAATCGTGTAATAATGGAAGAATTCGAGTGTATAGGCCTTCCGGCATGCGGTATGATGAGATATACACTCACAAAACAAACCAAAGCGGGCGTTTCTCTATACATGTCTGCGGTTGGATTAGCGCTAGAGGTCCAGGAATTTGCCAAATCGTGGAAGGAAGACTAACTGCACCTGAATACGATGATACCATCGATAAACGCTGCATATGGTCAAAATTTTACATTTCAGCATGATAATGCTCCAATATACACAGCACGCATTGTGCAAAATTTTCTCCTAGAAAATAATATAGCAGTTCTTCCCTGGCCTTCGAAGAGTCCCGATTTGAACCCGATCGAAAACATTTGGGGTAAAATGGTGAAATCAATGTATAAACATGATTTTCGGCCACGAAACAGAGATGAATTACGCTACAGGATAAATGAAGCTTGGGATGAAGTAACAGGCGAATTATGCAGAAACCTAGTTTTAAGTATGCCGCAAAGGCTTCAAGAAGTAATAAACAGGAATAAACTAAATATTAAAAATGTTTTGTTGCTTCGACAAATTTTGCGTTTGTATTTTTGTAACCTACTATTAAATTTCTTTTATTATTTAGTTTCGTTTTCATTTTTAGGCGACGTTATATATACCTACTTTAAATAAGGTATTAGACTTTTTCTTATTAAAAATGCCCAATATATTTACTGCCGCTCAAGTTTATAAAAGAAATAAGATATTTTGATGCCACCTCGTATCGAAAAATATAAAACCTTAAATTATGTAACCTAGGTTACTTCCTAAAAGTTATGTGTTTTTACCTTTACAGCTGTCGAGCACCTTTTATAGTCTATGAGATATATACAGTGATGGGCTAAAATATGGAACAAATTCATTTAAAAATCAGGTTTTATATTTTTGTAAAAACGCCCGGACACGTCGGTCGATTATAATTTTTTCTTCCGGATTTTTTGCCTCAAAAAGAAATTATACTGGGTGTGTCAAAAAGTAGATGTTGTAAAATTTTTTTGTATTTTAAATAGAACCACCCTATTTTTACTTATCACATAAATTCTACGTCGAATTCTGAGCATAATTCATGTAGCATACTCTATCCTTATCTCTAACGGTTTTAGAGAAAAATTACATCTTAAAAAAGAAATTTTTTTAAAAAAAGGTACATGTACCTACTTAAAGGTAAACAGGTAAATTTAAATTAATTGTTACTACGATAGCAAGTCATGTGTCAATCAAAAAGAATTTTAAGTATAATTTTGAAAAAACGGTGATCATAGTGCATTTAAATGAAACTCAAAGAATCGAAATTTTAATTTTAATTGGATGTGGAGACAAAACAAGAAGTCAAGAAGAAGTTTGTAACTTGTTTAGCGCTAAGTATCCAGAACGACGGATTACAAGATCTACAGTGAGTAAAATCGAGAAAAAATTCAGGAAAACAGGGAATGTAAAGGATCGTCTACGGCCAGGTCGTCAAAAAATTAGTGAAAACACAAAATTGAACATTTTGTTAGAAGTTGAAGATAATCCCCATAGTGCATCCACTGAAGTAGCCCTTAATAATGATGTTAGCCGACGATCTGTTTTGCGGGTATTGAAACAAGAAAAGTACCATCCGTATAAAATTAGGTTGCTGCACGAGCTAAACGAAGTTGATCCCGACCGCCGACTACAGTTTTGTGAAACTATGATGGAAATTTGCAACTTAAATCTATTTTTCCATCGCAGCGTACTTTTTAGCGATGAAGCCACGTTTTGTTTGAATGGTTCGGTAAACAGACAAAATTTTCGGTATTGGAGTACAAATAATCCCCGTTGGATGAGAGAACAGCATACGCAATACTCACAAAAAGTAAATGTTTGGGCAGGGATATTAAATGATAGAATTATTGGACCTTTTTTCTTCGATGGAAATCTTACCGGAGACCGGTATTTACAATTTCTTCAAAATGAATTAATTCCCACACTAGCAGCGGATTTTCCAAATCCGAATCAGCCTAATCTACCAGAAGCGTCTATTTGGTTTCAGCAGGATGGTGCTCCGCCTCATTTTGCTCGACAAGTACGAGAGTATTTGAATACTATTTTTCCCGAACGATGGATAGGTAGAAAGGACCCATAGAATGGCCTGCAAGATCTCCCGATCTTACACCAATGGATTTCTTTCTTTAGGGTTATTTGAAATCAAAAGTGTATAAGGATAAACCACAAAATTTGGAAGACTTAAAATTTAAAATTAGATATGAAATTAGGCAAATTAATGAAAATACTGTAAATAATGTTTTAGGAGGGTTTTTAAGTAGATTGGCATATTGTCAAGAAGTTAATGGTTTGCATTTTCAACACTTAATAAAATAATTTTTCAAAATTATACCTATATCTACTTTTTGACACACCCAGTATAATTTCTTTTTGAGGCAAAAAATCCGGAAGAAAAAATTATAATCGACGTGTCCGAGCGTTTTTACAACAAATTAATACCTGATTTTTAAATGAATTTGTTCCATATTTTAGCCCATCACTGTATATATGCGTTCCCAGTTTTGTGATTTTGTTGTCCTAGTTTTTTATCGGCACGATAGTACATGTGATAGGAGCACGAGGTAGCAAAACGCTCTAGAAATTTTTGGATATTTGTCTATGCTACTCGATACTCTGCGTTTGTCATTATGACACCTGTCATTACCTACCCTAATCAAAACCAACAAGCAGGTCGAGGACCGCGCGAATTGTTCGATCGGTTAATGGGCGCCTGACAAACATTATTAGGGGGTAGTCCGTAAGGGGGAATCGGGGCGGGTACTTACCGTAGTCCCCTCTGCCCATGGGACCGCGCATGCCGCCGGGACCGGCACGCGGACCGGCGCTGGGAGGTCCGCGTAGAGGCATCGCCCCCGTCATCATCCTGAAAAAAAAACGTTGATAAAAAACAAGGCATTACCAAACGAAAAGACATCTTCCGTATAACGTTGAGTTGCGACCAACTATTACTATTATTTAAAACCAAAGAAAATAAGTCACAAATGATTCGTATGAAGAAAAAAAACAATAAACCAAAACATGCACACGTAAACTTAAGGCATCTTACTTTTCCTGTGGGCTGCAAGTAAAAAACAGAAAGAACGTTATAGAATGCGTTTCTTTTTTTATGTTACTTTACAACAGTATTTTATCGTACAGGGTCGAGCAAATTACCTGAACTATCCGTTAGTCGGGTTCGTACTTTTGCTCGACCCTGTAAATATTTTAAATTTTACAAAACAACAGGTGAAGAAACAACAGATAGTGACATATGTCGGTCTTTCACCGCGAATTAGTAATAGCGATAAAAATGACGAAAACTCACCCTCCTCTGACTTGCATCATTTGCATCATGCGCCTCTCCCTTGCTCTCAAGATTTCTTCCTTCTTCTTTTTATCGGACGGAGGTTTGGCTAAGGAAACTTCAATATGTGAACCGCCCATGTCCTTACCATCTAGTTCTTCCATTGCCTAAACGGAACACACACACAAAACATAAATCGGCTTGTCTTTCGATATAGGTTATGTTTAGGTACATAAGTAAAAAAAAACTCGCTCATGTTCGCACTATGGCGTAATGCTCTCTTTGTCGCACTTACTGCGAACCTTCTTTATGACTTGGCGAGATGTCGAGACCGTTATTCGAAAAATACTTACTTTAACTGCATTATCCCTATCTTCATAGTGTACAAAAGCGTAGTCTTTGATTTTCTTAACGCGCTCGACCTTACCGAAGGCCTCGAAGGTGTCCTTTAGCTTATCCTCGGTTATGTCTTGGGTCAAATTCCTAACGTACAATACTTTTACTTTGGACATTGTGCTCTCGTCGGGTTCCTCTTGTGGATCCGCCCAGTCCACGATTATGTCGCAGCCCCATACCTGGATCAATAAAAGTGGATACATTTTGATTGTAAAATGTATACCAACAATGCTACATTCGATTTTAAGTCGATCGCCAAGAGCGTAGAGTCACCAGAGTAAGGGCGGCTGATCCAGATGGATTACGGACGCAATGTAGAGATCGACCGATATGATTTTTTGTGGCCGATACCGATATACTCATAGCCGATATCGGCCGATACCGATATATCGGCCATAAAATTTTGTCGTAATTTGTTTGCTTTATAAATGAGGTAAAAGTGATTTATAATGATATACTGTTACCGTTACATGGATTAACTATAAAATCACTAAAAAAAATGCAGAGCAAATTCAATATTTTGTGAAATCACCTAACGGAATAAAAATAAATACGGTAATTCCCCGAATTCAACAAAGCCCGGCCATTCGGCCCGAGAAGAGCAACCGTAATTCGGCGACGCGGCGTTTGCTCGGTCGGGGAATACCAGAATTTCCGAATACGGTTGGAAACAGTAAGTAAATAAAACCCGTAGTATTGCTCTGATTTTTCACAAACATGGATCGCTTTGTAGTCTCTTCTCCATGCATACAGTCGTCGTCGTCATCTTTACAAGAGTCTGGTTCTGGTTCATTATCTTCAATAAGTAGCAGTATTAGTGGCAACATAACTATAGTAGTAAAAGTGTTTACTGGAAGTATTTCTCCAAGAATGAAATTAATGCCCTTACAATAAAAGCAAATGCCACCTGTAAATTATGTAATGCTGTTGTTTCTTTGGGAGGTAAAGGCAAAACAGCAAATACCACCAATTTAAAGCATCATATGGCGAAGTTTCACATTGAAAAATTAAGTGAGGAGTCAAAAGAAAAAAATGTTGATGGCAGTAATACTTTTGATGAACTTACTGGTATGACGACAAGTAAATCAGTGTCATATAAGAGAAGTACTGATGATATGATGAATAAAATTGATGATGAGATTGAATTGTATAAGAAATTAGAAAAAATATCAAGAAATGAAGATCCTTTGACTTGGTGGGCGAAAAAAAAAGACATTTTTCCATTGATGTATAAGTTGCAATAATATATTTAGCGTCGTCGCCAAGTAGTGTTGCTAGTGAACAGCTATTTTCTTCAGCCGGAAATGTTTATGAAAGCGCAAGAAATCGTCTAACTCCGGAAAGAGCAGAAAGCCTAATTCTGTTACATTACAACTTGCCAAAGCTTAACTTTAAATATTAATTTGTTTAATTTAGTGTGTTACTTTACTTCTACATTTTTAATGACTTTTTTGTTAAATTTTCAATAAGAATAAATTTGTTTGTTTGTTGTTTGATTTTTATTTAGTATTTCTGTTTTAATTTCTTTAAAAAAAGGCTTAGCAACTGAAATATTAAGCAATTTTAATTTTTTTAGGCCGATATCGATATAGGCCGATATCGTGGTTACATATCGGCCGATACCGATATCGGCCAAGAAGGCCGATATACCGATACCGATATCGGTATCGGTCGATCCCTAACGCAATGTATGGAAGGTATGTTGTGAGTGATGTTGTGATTAACTGGTAACGATATCCAGTCTTCAGGAGAATAGTGATACTCGGTGAATGACAATGGAAGACAAAAATACATGTATCACTCATGATACATGATTGTCTCTAACCATCAAGCAAACACAAGGTATCTTGTGGTGTAGGGCTCGCTTGGCTTATCCAGGCGCAAAATAGGGTTGGCCAAAAGGTGATCGCTGGCCTACTCAATTTTTTTTTCTGGCCTTATCGTATGTAGCCTACCTACTACCTACATAAGCGACCTCCGTATTGTTAAAATAACGAAACGATTTAACGAGCAATTAAAATCGTCTCTTTAAATAAAAATTTTAAGTGCATATATTATTTTATTACTTTAAAATCGATTGTTTCCAAACGAAACGACATTAAACGAGTAAAAATATCAATTGCTGGGAGCGACGATGCGGAATTATGCACATTTTTAAAGATCACCTCGTTGCAAAGGTTAACTGCAAGTGAATGGTTTATTTTTAACTGCAGTGACATATACATGCACCGTAACTCATAAAAATAAATTAATATCGGCAGAGCGCAAAGTCCAATACCGATTGTATCGATCAAATTCATTATTACAACCTACTTTCTTTTCGAACATATTACTCCACTTACTGCCGCTTACCTTTATTCTTCCGGTTCCTAGTCTTCTTTTTGCCAGCGATGCCGCCTTGTGCGATTCATATTCTAGGAAGCAAAAACCTCGGTTTTTCTTCTTATCATCGGGCGAACTGTAGATTATCACCTCTATCAGGCCAGCTGCACAAATACAATTCCGTTAAGATCGAAATGCAAATTTCCAAGTCTACTTAAAAAGCGGCACGTTGTTCAATTTGGAATTTGGAAAAAAGCTGTCAATTGCAGTGACATAACTTGTGATTCATTCTCAAGCAAAAATGAACAATCTTAGCGCAATTAACTAATAGTTAGAGAGACGGTGACAATAGGGGGTCCCGTGAAGTGGAATATCAGTTATTTGGTTTTTCGTGGAGTTTAGGCCCCCCTCTACAACTTTTCTATCTGATGAAATGCCGTAGAGCGTTGCTGAGAGGCGCTGTACCGCTTTAGATAGGAAATTCTCAATAAATTCAAAATTATATCGAGCCATGTCTGAAAATGAATTTACAACATATGCGTGACCCCAAAGTCACGGGAAACACATTTTCTGACAAGTCAACCCTTGCATATACTTTTCCGAGCGTGTCAAAAAAAATTGAATATTGGCGGCGCGCCCTTCATACTTCAGTATGTTTCGAGACTGGGGGAGTGGAACGACGTTGTGCCGAGGGCTCCACGTGCTTGACGTATACGAATTTTAAACGTTTTGTTAGTTGTATTGCCCGCTTTTTTTTGTTGTGAAATAATTCGTAATAAGAAATGTTGTGATGTGATTTCAAATTTGTGTGATATTATCTACTGTTGATTCTGTTGAAAAACATACTTTTTGTGTTTTATTATTTTAGGGAATTTAATTATAAAACGAATTATTTTAAAATAAGATCGAAGGTAAGAGAGTATGTACCTTAAAATTGTAGGTTTATTTGTCTAAAAAGTTTGAAAAAGAAGTGATAACGCGCGTCAAAGACGTCTTGTCGTCAAAAACTGAACACGTGCGTTTTGAATTCTGTGTTGAAATATGACAACATCGTTATAATGCGCTAACCCTTTTTGAACCTCGAGACTGCCTCAATAAAATATTGATTGCGAAGGGCCTCAGGAGCGGCCACGTAAATTTTGAGATTTCATATAAAGTGTATATTTCGCTTAATAATTCAAAGCACCATTTATGGTTATTTTTCTTCAATTTATTTTCATCTCGGGATTTGCCGGTTTAAAAATAATACGTCATTTCCATAACACTTTGTATAATGTTCCATTCTAGAAAGTTTCAACTTTAAATTCGCTTTTTTTAATTTTTTTTAAATTTTCATTTTTTGACACTCGGAAAAGTATATGCAAGGGTTGACCTGTCAGAAAATGTGTTTCCCGTGACTTTGGGGTCACGCAGATGCTGTAGATTCATTTTCAGACAGGGCTCGATATAATTTTGAATTTATTGAGAATTTCCTATCAAAAGCGGTACAGCGCCTCTCAGCAACGCTCTACGGCACTTCATCAGATATAAACGTTGTAGAGGGGGACCTAAACTCCACGAAAAACGAAATTACTGATTCCACTTCACGGACCCCCTATTGTCACCGTCTCTCTAACTATAAAGGATTTTTCCACACATTTTTATTTTGACGTCATAAGTTTCAGATTCCTGTTGGTTTCGCGGATATCTTGCTTTCTACTGATCGAGCAACTATTATTATAATAAGAAGAACGGTAGACTAAGCCGGCAAACATTTACTGCATAAAACGAAACAATAACAATTCCGTTACGCTCGAGTCGTGATATAACAGCTCATTAAGCAGAGTACACAGTTGGGTCTAACGGGGGTCCATCAGGACGACGGAAAACAGAACAATGCCCGGTGACGCAGGGTTCCAAAACACTTACTTCTTCCCTCTTAAGGCGTTCCTATAACTCTAAAATAAAAATATGTGCAAAAACGGTTTCAATTTATCCGAAGCAAATAATACTCAGATCAGGCAGAGAATCGATACAAGCTATAGCACACTGAAATCGTTGTTGCCCTGCCCCACCCATTGCTCACAGGCTTCTAGACTAGCGCATTCCGGAGAAAAAAGTTTAAAAAACAGTTCCTCAAAGGACAGATCCGAACAATGCCAACAGATATTGCAAATAATCAACATTGGCATCAACAATTTCTTCAATAGAGTAATTAATATAGATTATTATTTAACCGATATCGTAAGCGATAGCTCAAGTTTTGTTAACCCCGGCCAAAGGTTATTGGCTGATAACTCCCTTTTTTTAAACCAATCAATTTTTTTCGTTGTCGGTTAACAAACAAGGTTTCGGTCATGCACAAAACAACTAATCGCGTAAACAGTACAATCCAATGTTGATACAAAAATGTAATTTAATTTAAAAGAGCGTAATCTGCATCTGTTTTTTTTTCTTTGGAAGTAACTCGCACATCAGCGAATGATAATGGATCACCTCCGTCTCCCACGACCACAAAGTCATACACAACCCTCGTTTATTTTTTAACCTTCCTTTCAGTCCCGTTGATTCGCTGTATAGCCAATCCGACATAAACAAACCTAGACAACAGTCTAGCCAACGTTACTAGAGACCTGTACGAGTTACTTCCATAGTCGCCAATTAGGTGTTGGGATTGCGCAGACTCAACTTACGTGCATGTTTCGCAAACTCGTCCATGAGATCCTCGCGATCTCTGTTTTTCGGTATATAGCCCACAAACAACCGGTGGTTGTTATACGATATGGTAACGCCAATCTTTTTGCCTTTTCGTATCTCATAATCATTCAGCTGCAAGAACAGTGGAAGGGTAGCCATATTTGTGCCTTGGGCAAGGGGGCTGGGGGAGCTTTATAATGGGGGGACTGGGGGGGACAGGATGGAAAGGGATAGAGCGTGTGTGTCAGAGTAAGATAGAGAAGAGCCCGGCGAACGGACGCTAATTTAGGTTCTTGTTTTTAACGATAATTTATAGTGTTGCGGTGAAGCTGCTGATGGTCTTATATCGTCAATTTCAATCAATTTATTACTTGGTCAGAAAGTTGTCCAACAATCCCATACTATTTAATTTATGGCCAATGGAGTGTTATTGGCGTGATTCGTGAAACATTTAACCAAAGAAATATTTTTTTAGCAGCACGAGACAACTTTAAATGCCTCTTCAGGAAGAAATATAATGTAACAGTTAAAGTATTCGTTAAAATATCTGTAAGAGTTAAAGGTCTGGTTAAAAATATATGTAAGTTAAACTTGTGGTTAAAAATACCTGTAAGAGTTAAAGTATTGGTTAAAAATATCTGTAAGAGTTAAAGGTCTGGTTAAAAATATCTGTAAGTTAAACTTCTGGTTAAAAATACCTGTAAGAGTTAAAGTTTTGGTTAAAAATATCTGTAAGAGTTAAAGTTTTGATTAAAAATATCTTGTAACGACAACGTATTCAAACAAGCAATATTGATGGTAATCAAATCGAATATAAGACCATCGAAGTTCACCACCTAATAATTTAGATATATTTTTTGCCTTTTTCATTAAGCTTGTCATATCTGTCAACTTTACCTGTCAATTTACCAAACTCCTCCAGAATCTCCTCTTTGCCTTTCGATTTCGGTATGTTGCCGACAAAAAGCCTCAGATTCGGCACGCTTATGTTAATTTTCAAGGTCTTGCCGGGTTTGATTTCGTAATTGTCCAACTGCGCCAAAAAGAAAAAACAAAATGCCAGAGGGTTGAAATTTTGCATCGATCGAATCGTCAAAATTCGGCTTCGGCCGGCTCACTTCAAAACTAAACTGATGAATTTAGTTCCGAAACGAAAAATTTTGACAAGTTTGTTGGCAACAATAGGTTTAACTTAAATCACGGCACGCCGACGGCCGACGTTCGTTTGTTCTATTCCAAATTTTAGACCTTGCGCGTTTCCTTGCACGCGCGAGAATAATTTTATTCCTCAGAAAAGTCGAACAAATACGGGTTTATGACAAAATAGTTGAACTGGTTCATGAAATCGGCGGAAGATTATTGTAGACAATGAGATTGTCTTCTTTTTCGTCGCTCGTGGCATAATTCTTGAGTGTGCCAGGAGACGCGCATGGTTCGAAAAAAAACCCTAGAAAGTTTGATTGGTGTTCTACGAATGTATACAGGGTTTGCAAATTTCTTGCTACAGGGTGATGAAATTTTTTGTTTTTAATATATCCGAAAGAAACACCAGTGGCGTCCCTGCAACAACAAGTCATTTGATATTTTTACGAAAAAGTGGTACCTACGCTAACAGATATCTTTTCTAATTAGCCTGCTCAATTCTACATAAAAACGGTATCTTGTGCGGTTTTTTTCGCATCGTTCTCGATTAAAACTTCTGCCCTTTACGTAAAGGTGGGACCATTTCCAACAATTCCAAACCTTGTCAATATTAATAATAATGTTTTATTGAAGAACGGTGCGTCTGACGAGAAATACGCAAGGGACCCGTTTCATGTAGAATTCACCAGCCTAATCAGAAAAAATATCAACATGGAAAAATGTCGATGGGGTACCACTGTTTTATAAAAAAAATATCAGGGAATATATTTCCGGGGACGCCACTGGTGGGCCGAAAGAATCACTTTTCTAACTAAAACACGCGGCTTTATATGATACTAACACATGCCAAAATTGAAAATAATATCTAAAGCACTTTCGGAGATATTAAAAAATACGCCAAAACGAATAAAAATCCGTATAAGTTAAACCCAGTGCCGTAATTTTGTTAAAAGTGGACATTAATAAGGCCGACGTACGGCAAAAACAAGTAGTACTACATTTAACTACACAAAACTACCATTTTTTCACCAAAAAATATCTTGTTCTTGCCATAGCGTGACTTTTTCCGAGCAGGCCTACAAGCTATGTTCGTGGCGACCTTAAGAAATGAAACTAAACGAAAAAAAAAATCATCAGAGCGACCGTAATATTTTAAGATTCAAACTTGAAACATAACTTTTTTGTTACGCCCGCCAGAACAAACAAAATAACAATGAGTAATATAAATAACCACATAAAAAAAATGTATCCCCAAAAATTTGGACTCTAGAAATGCTACAACACTATCGTGAAATACAGAATCACATCGGTTATTTTATTTGTTGCCTTCCCTAAACGGATTAATAAAAAATGTAGTACCAAAATATAAAATTGGCATAGAGAGCTGAAATTTGGAAGGACGAACCAAACATGGACCGTTTAAATTAGGATTCTTGGGGGGCAATCATCGAGTGGGATATCAAACACAGTCCGTATGAAAGTAAATTTTTGGCAAAAGTGACTTCTGTATTCCAATTCGACCCTCTTACCCTACTAATCAAACAGTTCAAATCCAGACTCTACCAAACAAAAACTAGCGCGGTCGGCGCCTAAAATACACTAACCGGTCTCAATTTTGCTGTTGCAAAGAGGAGACCTGTGACAAGACACGTCAAATCCAAATCAGCCTAAAATCACTCTAAAAATTCGAAAAAAAAAAAATTGGTTGTAGACCAAAAAAAAAACCATCCATAATTTATAGAGGTTATGATCCACACCGTAAACCAACTGAATGGTTGCCGTCAGCCAAAATCAGAACAGACCAAAACTTCTAAAAAAAAAACTTTCCTCCGAAAGTGTAATTTTTGCCACAAATTTAGCTCTTCGGAAATTTAGCCGTCAATTTGGACTTCGTGGGCTCTGTACCGAACAAAATATACAGTGTAAAGGATAAAAGCTACAGGAACATTGTGAAAGCTCCGTGGTCAGAGCCGCTGCAACAAAAGTCATACACTGAAATTGCAGGCTATGACGACAGCTGTCAAGACACATCTATAATAGAATTGCCAATTAGGTATAAAAAGAAATATAAATACTTTTCCATGGTTGCCTTAAAAATTCAAATACGGATAGATGAAGAGTATAAGAAATCACACTCATGTGTCATTGCACGATAGTCGAGAAAAGTATTTATAAATCGAAATCCGACTAACCATAATTTCGTTATGGCTAGCGATTTCACAATGAAAAACAATTTCAATAGATAAGTTCTACTATACTAATTCTAAAAAAAAACAATAAACGAATCAACGTTGCAAATTTAAATCTACCTACTAAATTACCAAAGTTAACCCCTAAGGTAATGCCCCGGCTTTTAATGCGTTATCGAATTTCCAATCGGAAATAAAACGGCACAACGAACAACTGCCCAATTCAATTCGACTGGCAATTTAACGGACGAATTAAAAACTGGGCATTAATCTACTAGAGTCGCAGCTTTCTTAATGATGGGAAGGAGAGGAATAATATAAGAAATAATTCATCAAATTATATCAATTGCTTCCTAAAACTTATCGAGTCGCGTAACGTCCTTAACCTAAATTAATTCAAAAGTAAAGTAACCTCACAAAAGTTAATCAAAATCTATCTAAACTACAGTCGCTCGCGGTCTTAGCTATATCGCTCACATCCTATCGTTTTAATACCGCTCTTACCTTTTGGACGGCGACCTGCGCCGAATCTCGCGTCGTGAATGTGACGAAGGCATAGCCTCTATTTGTACCGGTCATGGGGTCCATCATGAGTCGGAGGTCCCATATTGTACCACACTGTTCGAACAGCGGTATTAGTTCGTCTTCGTACAAGTCCTTTGGAATTTTGCCACAGAATACCTCACAGCCAGAGCCGGGCGTGTTTCCGTCCCAGCCAGGTGGGGGACCTCCGTATTTTCTTTGCCCTGAAAGGGTACAGTACGATATAAAACCGAATTAATACCAATTTACCGTGAACCATGGATATCCCAGTAATATAAAACGTTAGGTGTGATGAATAGTAGACAACGTACCTGTTGTTACATCTAAAGTATATCCGGTTCGGTCTAAAATTAGTTTGATTTTTTCCTCATCGGGACCTTTGGCAGGCACGGGCGCGGCAGTTGTGGAGCCTTGACTCGAACCAGCCCTACTTTTTTGTCTGAAACAAAACACGACAGTTGTACCACAACAGGAAGAGTTTCCGTCCCTTTACGATCTGAACAAAGTTATTTTTCCGTATCGGAAACCTTACCTATAAGTCTTCATAACACCGCATAGATAGGCCGACTTGTTGGAAACGTGCTCCAGGTTGGAATCTAGGAACTGGCCGAGCACGTTTAGCGCGCCGTCAACGGGAAATTCTTTAAGTGCATCTAGAGCGCGCTCGTCAAGATCGACGTGGGCTAACTTGCCGGTCTTGTAAATTTCGTCCAACTTAGAAGCAACCTGTAAACATTATTGAGTCCTAATTCCCCCGCATTATTTTATTTCACACGTTAAAACTATTTCTATACGCGTTGCGTCTGCCTTATTTAGCATGCAATAGATCCCCCCACAGTCCCGACCCGCCACTTGTATCGAACAAAGTGGATTTGCGGGTTCCCTAAGGACGCAAAGACTTAAATCAACTCGTTAATCCGTTTGCCTCACCTTTTCATCCAGGCCATACTCTAATAGTTTCTGATAATCCGCAGTTCTTTCTGAATCATCAATCTTCATTGGTTCGTCTGGGATTTCACCATTACCTTCTGCCATAGCTGGAACAAAACGGCCTAATGAAACATGTGATATCAAAACCCCAACGCACATTAATGATACAAAAGGGGGAATGGGATTGGTCCAATACGCTTCTATTTGATAATTCACCAATATACTGACCTATATTATATGTATTCGTCGGCTTACATCCTACTTGGTCAAATGATTTAATTAAGACATTAATCAACGTTGGTCAGAGCTGAAAGTGCCATTATTGGCAACCAATTGTATGCAATATTATAATCAATTCACTAAGAGACTACACGATTTGCGAGAAGAGTAACCAGAAGTAGTTTCTTGATTGTGGTGTAAAAGGATAATTGAATATTTTTCTTAGATTGATAAGCAACCGCAGAAATGCTCTTTAGCTGCATGCAAGACAGATTCTGCTAATTATAAAATAAGTCCATGTCAATCCTCGCTATCTTAAGTAAATATGTCGTTGCAAACATGGCTGAAGGCTAGGGAAAACCACACATCAACTACAACTGACCTAGTTATCTCAGTCGCTAGACTACATTTTCAAAATAGACGCATAAATGGAAACTAATTAAATTCTATTTACCGTATGTTTAAAAACAAAATATACGGCCCACGATCTTCTATCTCATCGAAGAACGTTAATCCGAATCGTTATTATTAATACGCCAGTGACGTTAACGATTTAAGACTTGAAATATAAATTTAAATTAACAGACCCATGGTGTCAACGACCCGGCAAAAATAATATTTAGAGGACGGTAGACGTTAGTTAGAAAGTACATCAACAAACACTGTCTGGGGACCAGAGCGAATGCGAATTTCAAGGTCATGGTCAATGGCTTTGGAATATTCATAATTAAAAACTTTAAAAAACAAATTCGCCCGGTTTGTATCATTCCGGTATCCATTGGCTTCTTCATCTGCCGAATTGGTCAGTAGAAACAAACATGTCTAGAAGGAGTTTACTTCAGAGATCCCAGACTGTCAATTTATGTAACTCTCTTGTGTTTTCTTCTGCCGAATACATAAGGAAATCGGCTACAAAAGGTGTAGCGGGGGCGGGTTTTCACTTGTTTTCCCAGGGCACTGTGACGATTCAGAAATGTTTGCTGTCCATAAGTTGCTGACCAACTAGCCATTTTGGCTGACCGATTACATTTTTCTGTTCGCAAAAATAAGAATATTTTGCTAACCAATTAAATGATACCAATTTTGTTTTGCCCACTTCATGTAGTAAACGTTCGTACCGAGTTCGTCGTCCTTGTGGTTTGGTTTAGTTGGCGTATATCGCTTTATTGAAGGTTAAAAGTGTTATAGTCGACCGGATGTATTTGCGAGATTCAATTATTTCTCAAATGTTTAAATTTTGACTGAAATTAAGTAAAATCATGATATTATGGCGGTTCTTTGGGTCATGGACTCTTAAGCTGGTATTTTTATTTGAACCTTTTTGGAAGCGTCAGAACTATAGATATATATATATATATTTGGGTATCTTGCATTGAATGCAATGCAATGCATTATCGCTATTCTGCTTTAACAACTGGTCAGTAAATCAGTATAGCTACGTTTCTGAATTTTCTCCGTTATGTATATTATAGCTTTTAAATCGAATGAAGGTACGCCCCTACTAATTAAAATAAAACCAACACGACTAGTAAACATCAACATGTCTATTTTATCTAGTTTTATCTCCTTCCAAGAAGTGCAACGATCAATACTTGCAATTGTGCGGCGCTCGCTATGCAACGAATTTAGCCCCTCCCAATCCGTCTGACGCTGAACTAAATTTCGCTTGACTAAGGCCGGGTATATTCGAATTATTCTTTTGTGAAGGTACCTAATAATTACACAAACAAAATAAACCAAAACTACGATTAGACCAGAACTAATAAAATCAGAGCTTCGTGAAGAAGAGTAGCCCTTAAAGTGGACCTAATATTATCAATTTCATCAAAGTTATATGGATTTCAAATACCAATGTATGGAAAAATATATTATTTCCTTACTTTTGATTTATATGGATTTGTTCAATATGGAATGAGTATTGCATACATCTTTTGAACTCTGTTAATGCATTTGGGTACGATAAATTATATGAGATTCCTTTAAAATCAAGTTTCACGTTATTTGGGATGTAAATTAAAAGTTCTCTTTCCCTGCGGACAAACTTTAGGAATTTAAAATTTTATAATATACCATAGTCCGATTGTAACTGTTCTTAGGGCAGTGCTGCATAGCTTTATACAAGAACAGACATCTTGGACATTTCAATGCAGTTTTTTAACTCTAGGGTGAAATGTTTTTATCAAATATATACGGTCCCTAGCTCTCGACTGAAACAGGTGCAAGTGACATTTAAACACGAATCTGTGGAATTAGTCAAGGAAGAATATCACGTAACCGAATACAAGCAAAGGTTTTCTATTTTCTAGAAATTTGACATTTACACTCGTACAGGTACAATACTCGAACGACAAAATGTCAATTGCCCTGTACGTATTTTAGAGAAATATTTTGTCGAGATAATACAGTTACCTATCTAATACGAATTGGACCACATACTTATAAGACTTTTTGATTGGATAAATAATAATTAATGTCAAATTACTGTTTCGTCATTCCCGCGTAAAACCTACCGCAACCGGCTTGTCAGAGAGCAAGTTGCGAGCGATGGCAACATCGCCTAACCGGCCCGTCTCGCAAAAAGTTTAAAACAACACATTTATTAGATTCAATATATTTTTAATCGGATGGCGTTTGCCTATTTCCAATTTTCACCGTGATTCTACAATTTTTCTACAAGTGACGTAACGTCGACTAGTGACAGCACAAAAAGCGCCATTTCTTCAAAACACACACACAGAGGCGTGTTGACAGGCCGCAACAACAAACTTATACCGGCAGATCGGGTGGAAATTACAAGCTCAAACGCTCAAAATGGCAACCCGACCAATCGGTGCACTCACCAGTGGCACTATATCAAGTTCACTAAGAAATATACGAAGCACAACACTGAAAAATCTAAAATTGTTTGTAAAATTTAAAATGGCGGCCGACAATAATGGGCAAACGTAAACGGCAGCGCGACGGATTCGGGGTCTTGTTACAGACGCGCAAGGACCTACTCTCGAAGCAGGGTGTCACGGCTTAAGCCCGGTTCACACAGAACGTTACGGAAAAGTAAGAGCTAGAGGTAGGTATTTTTTTTTTTAAATTATGAAAATTTCGTGGTAATTTGCCTTGAAAGTAATGATTATTTAAAGGTTTCTACAATGGCCGGTCTAAAAGTAGAAATAAATATGTATATTTGGTTGCAAATGCATAATATACGTATCGGACAGGACAGGAAAAAAATCGCCCCGGTATCCCATTGTAATTGCTATTTATAAGAATTGTTAAAAATTCGTAGCAGCACAATTGCCTGCAATTTTCCTGATGCATTATCGCTTAGTCCATTTGGTCATGGCCGCAGAGAATTGCTATTTTTAGCAGAAGGTATTTAAAAACCAGAGCCTGTTCAATATCGACTAAAAAATTACTGCATCCTGTTAAGTATGCAAAACGGACACCGATCAAACTCAAGTTCAGGGTCATTAAACAAAAAAGAAATAGCCTTGCGTAGACTTACCACTTACTTAATTAAAATTAGGTGAAAACACTTAATACACATTAACAAACACAACAAACATTATTTATATAACTAAAAATATTAACACTAACAACTAAATAGGTACTGTTTAACATTTAACTTGTAATGCGAACGAAATAACACGGCGAACTTGAAATTTTCCAGTCCGAAAACGTTGCACGATTTTTGCGCCAAAAAAAACTAAACAAAGGACGTTCGGCGGACGAGCTTTGATAACGGATAATTTTCGAAAAACCAAAAAGGGTTAACAAATTTCGGTTTTAGAATTTAAAATGATGTTGTACCGGCTCCCGCGGCGTGCCTAGTAATGCAATTAATGCAGCGTTGTTTTGCAGCCCGTCTGGGCAAAGCGAACTTGCATTCAGACAGGCCACGGTTCGAAAGCGCATGATCGGCAAATAGGGTGGCGAAATAACCGGCCTCCTATAGTTCACGCCGGCCGGAGTTTTTTTGCAAAGTCTTCAAGGTGATTGAGATATCGGTTTTATACGGGAGAACCAGACAAGCCGTAGGAGATTCACATTTGATAAATAGAGCTCGCCGTTCTAATTTGATATCTGATACATTAAATCATACCATACACAAAATATTCGGGGAAAGGAAACCAATTTTTTAACTGGTATTTGGCAATTGGTAGCTCAAACGACAATTAATTACCTACGGGCTCTTATAAGATAAAATACAAAACGGACCATGTTAATAGATTAAATTTACGGCCGGTTTTTAGCGAGACGCAAGACGGCCGCTATTAACATTGCAGACATTCTTCAATATTTATAGCGTACGCGAAATTTGTGCGCCTGCAAAATGCACTTGTGGGAATGCCAAGTCGTTTGAAAGCCTTTGGGTTAAAAAATTTTTAGACGGTTAATTTTATTTGCGTTGTCGATATGCAATGCAGTCTGTTTTACAATTTTAACGGGTATGGAACGAGTAATCTTTTGCATTTCTTTGCTTGTACTTCGATAAGGTTGTTTCGATAAGATAACGCATTAATTTGCAAATGCGGATAGTCAGTAGTTCAATTTGAAACATCGTAAATATTAAGTACAGGAAGTATCGCTTTGACATGTTGATGAAGTCTCTCATCGTGATTCTCGTCAATCTTCATAATTACTTACTTCACAGGTTTGATTCCAATCATCGTTAATGTTGTTCCTTAGTACTTTATTCTGAAATCCTAGAATTATGCCGCCATTATTCGGTCCCATTACTAGATACTATATAGGTTTTAGTATTTTATTTATGAATAATAATTTCTCAAATCAAATTCAAGTTCTCTCAGGTGTGCCACAGGGACCTATCATCGGTCCGCTTCTTTTTATAATTTATACATCTGATATCTTAATATCTTTTAAATTTTGTAAAGTCCAGGCTTACGCGGATGATACGCAGGTTTACGTCCATTTTGACCATAATGATTATCTTGCCGTGTCTAATTTAATTAATGAAGATCTGTCTACATTAAAAAAGCTTTCTTCAGAACATAATTTGAAGTTAAACCCATTAGTCATGTTTGATGTTCTTCGACAACAAAAATAATATATATTTCTTAATTGAAACTCTTGATGGTATTAATATTCCTAGTGTTAAGTCGGCAAAAAATTTGGGTATAATTATTGATACAGAATTAAGATTCAAGGAACATATTAAAAAGTTAATTCAAAAGTCCTATTTGACTTTAAAAATTTTGTATAGCAACCGTCATTTTCTTAATTAAGGTTGGCGTAAAATGCTTTGCGAATCTCTTGTTCTGTCTAGCTTTAATTACTGTGATTTTATTTATGGTCCGTGTTTGGGTATTTTGGATAGGAATAGGATCCAGAAAGTTCAAAATACTTGTTCTCGTCTTATTTTTGGTCTAAGAAAATTTGACCATGTTTCACGTACATTTAAAGATCTTGGATGGCTCAAAATGCACAATCGCCGATCTCTCCATTTGGGAAATTTCTTTCATGGGATTTTGAGTAACCCTGTTTTACCTCTGTCTATAAAAAATAAGTTCCAATTTCGCGATGATATACATTCACGTAACATAAGATTTTCTAATAAAATTACTCTTCCTCATATCATATCATGTTTCATAGAACATTCACTTATAATTGCATTAAATTATATGACAATTTACCGGATTATCTTCTTTCTCTCAACTCTAACAAATCTAAAATTTTGTATAAGAAATATTTGCTCAATCTCCAAAATTCCTAATTGATTTATTGTATTATTACTTTTTTTTATTGTTATTATTATTTTGTTATCGTTATGCGATATCTGCGTTAGTTCAGTATTTGCCTCTAGGTGGGCCAGTTTTAACTTGTTTGGGTATATCAGAACTTTGATCTTAACTATTCCATATTTTTTTATTGTATTCAACTGTTTTTTTCTTATTTATTCTTTAACGTTTGGGTTGTTTGGGGTTCAGTAGAGTAGCCTTTGGCTAGACTGCGCCTCGAATTGACTCCATATTATTTATATGTATTTACTTGTATTTCACTTATTTAATAAAAGGCATTTATTACTATTAATATTATTAAGAAACATCAGAATGCAACTATGTATATTATCAGCGCGATGAAGCTCAAGTAATATTGGACGAAAGGTTCAAAGGAGTTTGGATTGGTCGCGGTGATCCTATTATTTGACCTCCAAGAACTCCAAACCCCATACCACTAGACTTTTGTTTATGGGGCTGGTTCAAAAATGAAGTTTACAAAGTTACGACACTCGGGATGCACTAATTCGGCGTATTAGAAATACTGCAGCCGATATTAAAGAAACATGAAGCAATCAGGATAGTATATGGTGATACTTCTGAACATTTATTAAAAGTTTAAAATCTCAACGATTCATTTGTTGCGTTCCATAATCGCATATCTTTCCACAATTAATTTCTCACCGTGAGGCTTCAATTCCAGAGGAACGAGTTACAAAATCCTTCCACGACGAACATAAAGTAGATGCTGGGCCACTGAAAGCAATAATAATAAAACACGTCCCCAAAGAATCCTTAAAACGTATGCGATTCTTTGCAAAAAAAAAAAGTACAATCCTTAAAACAGGAGTAAAAAGGCGTATTAAAATGCAGTTGCTCGTTTCAAAATTTTTCTCATAAGCTATTCAAACTCGAACCTATAAAAATACGCCATCGCTCATCCTGTGCGGGCATTGAATAAAACGCTGCCCCCCTCGTCCCCACGCGCAAGATAAAGAATCGCCAACCAAACATTGCAAAAAAAAAAGACAGGACGCGAATAATTATCCACCGCAGGACGACCCTTATCCCGTTCGGTTCCCACGGGTAGAGCTCCTGGACCACTTAAATAATTGCTGTCTCTTTCAATGAAAAGGTGTTGATTTAAATTTCGCGACGCCAGAAAAATGCTTCGCCTCGTATTGCAAATGTTCATATGGTGGCCCAGCCGGTGTTCCGATTCTCCCCTCGTGGTGTTCGTCCTTGTCCTTTATTCAGTGACGGATCAAGCTGGCCAGTTACAGTATTATCAGGCCCCCTAATCAGGAGATGTAAATAATTATTTACGAGCAAGTTTAAAAGTAATTGCTCCGGTTACAAGCATGTTCACGCGACTTGAGAAAATTTAATTGCGCCATAAAGCTCGCTTTTCCGCAGTACATACGCATTGGTACAATACGTTAGCTCGTGAAAATTAACGGGCCTATTCTGTAACCACATTTATAATGGTATAAGCTTACGGCGACAGCAGAGCGTGCAACTTGCTAACATAAATATACCATTTTCCAAGTTCCATTTATATTCATTCTCATGCAATCGGTTTCAGAGTCGCACAAAGAACTCCCGCGACGGAAATCTTGCAATTGTTATAAAAATAATATGTGCAACTAGCTACGCAGCTGCTTTTAATATTGTCTCAAACTACACATGGCCGTCTGACTCATAGCGTATTAAGTCTTTAATATCTTCAGGTTAAATATACTCGTGTTCGACTGGATAAGAATATAGGTTTTCAGCATGAAAAAATCACCATTCCAGTAAACTACTAACAATCACCTTCTTATAACCAATACTTTCGGTTTTATCGCTTCCTTATATACAGGGTTCCCCATAATAGACTACCCATTTTAATAGTTGAATTAAAATTTTTTTAGTTAACAAAACAAACTTTTTATCTTACTAAATTACAGCTAACTCTTTGGGATTTATGATAACTTATGAACATTTGGCTAATTTAATTCTAACTTTTAAAAATCACGTCTTCTAATTGACCTCCACCAACTTCAACACATTTTTCAATATCGGATAAAAAGTGGTTCATTAGACGGCGTAGCAAACCTTCGTCTATTCCTTCAAGTTCTTCACGAATTTTGACTTTCACTTCCTCGATAGTACCTGGATGACTCGCAAACACTTTGGCTTTTAAATATCCCCACAGGAAAAAATCGGGTGCCGTTAAGTCGGGGGACCTCGAAGGCCAAGGCAAATCTCCGAATCGAGAAATGAGTCGGCCATTAAACATTTCTCGCAGGACCCTCATTGAGATTCTGGCGGTATGAGCTGTTGCCCCATCTTGTTGGAATAGTAAGGCATTGTTTAGTAATCCTCGTCTATTTAAGTCTGGAATGAGAAATGTCTCTAGCATATTAACGTAGCGCTCGGATGTTACTATTACAGGGCGGTTATTTTCATCCTCAAAAAAATAAGGGCCAATAATACCAAAAGATCCTACTCCACACCACACAACAACTTTTGGATTATGGAGGTTCTGTGTAAAGATTTCACGAGGATTTTCATTTGACCAGTATCTAAAATTCTGTTTATTGACCATGCCGTTCAAATAAAAATTTGCTTCGTCGGTAATTAGGAGACTGTGAATCGCTCCTTGATGTAAATCCAAAAATTCTTGACAAAATGCTAACCTTGTTTCTTTATCTTGATTGCTAAGGTGCTGTGCCATTTGGTATTTATAGGGATGAAATTTTAAATCCCTTTGAAGAATTCGATCTAAGCTTCCCTTAGATACTCCTAGGATAAGGGTTTGTCGATTAGCAGACCTTTTAGGACTTCTCGTAAACGCCATTCTAACTCGTTCATTTTCTGGTGTACGAACTGTTCTTCGACGTCCAGGCTTCTTCAAATTTTGTACAGAACCCTTTTCACACCAATGACGAACCCATAACTTAACAGTTTTACGATTTGGCGCGTGGCCCCTATTGTTGTTATTAAACTGACGCCGGAATGCACGCCTAACTTCTTCCATCGAATTGCTTCTTATGTAAGTTTCTACACAAAACACACGTTGTTGGACTGAGTAATCCATGAAAGTTAAAACGGAAAACTTAAATAATTATTGATGAAAACTAACAAACTTCTCGCGGAAAAATGACGTTCCACGAAATTATTAATTTAAAATTTATTTGTGACAGGCGCCTACTTGATTAATAATTTACTTAAATCCCAAAGACTACAGAAGATAATCCCACAGAGAACAACCTATTTAGTTATCTCGTAGGGAATTTATTAATAATATAAAATGGGTAGTCTATTATGGGGAACCCTGTATAAGCGACACTTTCGGACCAGTCCCGAGATATAGTCCTTCGTTATTTTTAAATCTATCCAGTATAGTACCTACCTTCCTCATCGTAACATTCGTTCTAGATGCGATCAATAATATTGCCAAACGCCAAATTTGGCGGCGAGATGATCATATTCTTCAGATTCCAACCAGAGATAAGGTAATAAGAAGAAAATTGGCAATCCCTCCCTGAAACAGTACGGACCATCTTCTTCTACAGTGCGCCCCATCTCGCTTCATCTTATCAGAGTGGAGCCCGGCCGGTTGTGCGACGAGAATGGCCGTGTCGTCGCCAAACAGGTTATTCGAGATTTCGTTCGGTATAAAAACTTAATTTTGAAACGGGGCGGAGGCGGTTAAAAGCTCGCAAACGGGTTTCATTTCGAACCATCATGAATCCTCGTCGGAAATCCACGAAAAGGGAGCTAAAAAGATTCTGCTTGGGAAGATGGAATAGAAGAAACTTTAGGTGTCTGGACATTAATTAATTATATTAGGGAATAATATGCATTGACTCGTTTATCATTGAAGCATGATAATAATTGTTTAAAAATATAATACCAGGACAGATAGCGGTTAACGCCTGTGGTGATACTTTCTGGTGTACGATCATGTCCAAGTTGTTTTCCGCCATATGGCGGTCATTTGTGCACGAACATAGCGACAAAACGTCGCGCTTATTGCAAAAAGTTGAAACCATTAAGCAGAGCACGACTTTTCCATCAGACCAAAACCCCAAAACACTTCCATTCGAAAAGTACGTATCTCTTATTATGTTGTTTGTGTATACCACATATATCCTTCATAGTAGCACTTTGGGTACAATAAGCACCTACTTTCCATCCGAGGTAGTTTCCGTTTCAGATATACTTTCGGTTCAGGAAAAGGATTGTAAGCGAGATGATAATGGTTCTACCAACTTGGCAACTCCGACAATCGACAAGGCAGAATCGAAGAAACTTGTGTACACACCTCAACAACTTTTGACACTATACAAAGCCCAGATTCGACCAACACTAGAATACTGCTCTCATGTCTGGCGCTCTGCATCCAAGTATACCTACTCTTCAGGTACTGGATTCCATCGAAATGAGATCCATTCGTCTGATCAGAGACCACGAGCTGACCATGAACCTCGAAGAGAGGTTGATGATTTGACTCTCTTTTGCAGATATTTCCTTGGCAAATGGTCGACTGGCATGGCGTTTCTATTTTGCAAACCGATTATTTCTAGGAATGGGGAAAAAATACAACAAACTGTGATAAAAATGTCTTTATTGACAAATATGTTTACAATCGGCACAAGAAAATAAAATCAGTATAGCGAAAAGTTAGAATATTATACAGGGCATTTCATAAGAACGGTCTGTAACGTCAATGTGCAAATTCAAATCAACGAATAAATCCCAATGAACATACAGTGGAACATAATAATAATAAATACTTTTTTTTAAATATATTAACTACGCTACAAGTTGCGGACCGCAGTTAGGAGACACCCTGCATAATAACATGCATACATGCACTTCAAACCCAACAAAACCCTAACCAATCCAAATTCAACAAAAAAACTTCTAAAGTCGGTTCGTTTTATGAAGTCCGATATCGGATTAAATCATTAAAGGTTGTTAAACAGTAAGACGGTTAAGTTAACAATACCTTCGCTATACTTGCTCGTACCGAACATTCCACTGGTCCACTGTAGTCGGCCGTGCAAAATCAGCGGTTCCAAAACAAAATTATCTTAGAATTATGTACCGCGATAAATATTTTTATCTTGTTTATTTTTCACTCGTAGTTTGTTTTATTTATCAAATGAAAACCATTTTGCGTCAATAAGTTAAAGATGTTCTCAGGTACTTTTTCCTAGAATTTAGTTATTTTGGAATCATTATAGTTAAATCTATATAATATTCACTATTTTCAAAGAAATAATTAAAAGTTGCTCAAGTGCAGGATGGTATGTTCTATTTTAAATAAGTAGTTATTCTTTTTGCTTTTAGTTTGTTTGTCATTGTGTGTGAATTAAAAGCAGTTATAAAGCAAAGTTATGGAAAATGTTCACAACGCCTAGAAGGTGTTTATCTTCAGGTGAACGCCGTTTGGTATTACAAGTGGAACGTTATTTTACTTAGAAGAAGATAACTCGGGCCCGTTAGTGTCTGTTTTGGCAGTGCAAAAACGAACGTCTGATGCTTGCGGCATTTCAGATTCAGACCTTAAGAAGACTTCGAAAAAAGAGTGAAGAGGAATTGAACAGACCATATAAAAGGGTTTGACTCCATTCTAAAACCTTTGATTTATCCCATGGAATAAAACTATCGATTAGGAATATTGTTTATGATATGTATAAAGCCAAGGAATATGTTACCATCAAAGCTATTCTTGAGAAGATAAAGAAGAAAGAACTTTGCGATATTGGAACTACCAGTTTGTCCATCATTTTAAAACAGCTGGGCTTCAAATAGAAAAAAACAAACAACAGAAAAGTGCTTTGCGAGCTATCCAATAGTAGGCCAAAAAGATGGCGACATCGGTTCTTTTTAGAACCAAAACTTTATAAAAAAAGAATTCGTAAAACTTAAATGCTATAAAAGTTAACAAATAATTATTTTCCTTTGCCTAAACTAATTTTTTATTTACTTTAAATTATTTTATTTAGAAAATACCTAAAATATAATTTATTGTTTGAGAGCCACCGACTACCCGGCTCGAGAGGTTTTATTGCTTAGCGGACTTCATACACCGTACCGACTTTATAATAGTATATTAAGATACAAGTTTCATAAGATATTATCTTAGAGCACGAGTTTTTAAAAGTCTGAAAATATAGTAGGTTTTTTCCATTTGAATTAATATTTTCCTTTCGGGTTGGCAATACTTTTACAATTTAATAAAATGTTAGAAGTATCAAATATGCCATGATAGAAACAATTGAACACAACAAAGCTTCTTCCGATCAGTCATAATTAAAAATAAATATATTATTAAAGTTAATAAAAATGAGTCAGGAAGAAAGTTGTACTCCGTCAGAAATACGAGAAATTGCAGAAAATAATCTAGAAAAACTTTTAAAAATAATATGCAAAACTTTGAGTTATGGTGCGAGCAGAACAAAGTTCAAAATATTGAACAAAATACTAAATAATACTATTGAACAAAATATTGTGTCGACACAGAATCTGACAGGAATAACAATTAATGCCCAGGAAATGTCTACAGTAATTATAAATATGTATATATAAAGTAATATATACAGGGTCCGCAAACGAAGCGTGGACGGATGATTAAATCGTTATCGAAGAACTTATCAACAATACTAAAACAGCTTGAGATATTGGATAAAAAGCGGCATGTTTTAAAAATATTTTACATTATACAGGGTGACCCAAAAAAGTGTGACTGTATAAAGTTATATTTTTTTAAATGGGACACCCAATATTTTATTGCATATTTAGGTTCGTATTACTATCGTTTATAAGTGCCTCAATTTTTTTTTTGTTTGGTTTTGTAGTTTCGGTGAAATAAATTAAAAACTAAAAAAAAAAAGTTTTGCAGTCCTGAATAAAAAAATCAAAAAAAACAATCCAGAACCATTTTTTTAACCTCGGTATTGAGTGAAATTTATGACAAGAGGTCTAGAGATACTATGAATGTAATTGCGTTTATTTATTTTATACAGGGTGTTCATAATAAGCTTTCAAAAACCCCACATTTTAAAATAATTTTTCTCAAGTTTTTCAAATGGAACACCCTGTATATTATTTGGCTATTTGATGTAGAATTCATAGACAATTTTTTTTTGTAATACAAGCATATAAGTTATATCCAGCCGTTTTCGAAATAATTGCAAATATCATAAATTATGTTGTTTAAATAGAGTTTTTATTGGGAAATTTTGTTATAGGCGACTAGACTAATAATTGTAAACTAAAGTAAATGTTCAAAATAGCTTCCTTTTACTTAATTTAATGATTTTCCTCTACTGCCAACAGAACTCTTAATTCATTTTCTTCATTAATAAAATAACGGGTTTATTGATTATTATCATCCTTTTTGTGTATGCAGTGCTTCCTGTTGCTACAAATCTGGTAGGTTTCTGGTCTCGGCTTTCTCTCAATATCTGGGTATCTTTCAGCAAACACTCGGCTCGCGAGTAGGCAATTTCTTGCACAATCACCCAGTATAAAAATCATATTTGCTATTTCTAAAGTTGTAAAATTCGACATTTTGTGTAAGTTAGTACTTAATTTCGACGACTGAACAAATGTAAATAATTTATTTGGCTGTCATAGTGACAATCTAAACAAAAAAAAATCATGGCAACTCGATTAAGAATAAAAAATAAAATTAAATAAATAAAAGTAGCAAAAATGTAGGCTTTTAAAATCTCTATCGAAATAACTAAAATACGGTAAACTCTAAGAGTAAAAGGAAGCTATTTTGAACCTTTACTTTAGTTTACAATTATTAGTCTAGTCGCCTATAACAAAATATCCCAATAAAAACTCTATTTAAACAACATAATTTATGATATTTACAATTATTTCGAAAACGGCTGGTAATAATTTATATGCTTGTATTACAAAAAAAAATTGTCTATGAATTCTACGTCAAATAGCCAAATAATATACAGGGTGTTCTATTTGAAAAACTTGAGAAAAATTATTTTAAAATGTGGGGTTTTTGAAAGCTTATTATGAACACCCTGTATAAAATAAATAAACGCAATTACATTCATAGTAGCTCTAGACCTCTTGTCATAAATTTCACTCAATGCCGAGGTTAAAAAATAGTTCTGGATTGTTTTTTTTTGATTTTTTTATTCAGGACTGCAAAACTTTTTTTTTTAGTTTTTAATTTATTTTACCGAAAATACAAAACCAAATAAAATAAAATTTGAGGCACTTATAAACGATAGTAATACGAACCTAAATATGCAATAAAATACTGGGTGTCCCATTTAAAAAAATATAACTTTATGCTGTCACACTTTTTTGGGCCACCCTGTATAATGTAAAATATTTTTAAAACATGCCGCTTTTAATCCAATATCTCAAGCTGTTTTAGTATTGTTGATAAGTTCTTCGAGAAATATTTAATCTTCCGTCCACGCTTCGTTTGCGGACCCTGTATAATACTATATTGATTAAAAATAGAAATAGTACTTTATTGAATAAAACTTTAGAAATAGAGCATAAACTGGAAGATATTTTTATTATTTTTAGGTTATGTTGTTTTATAGTTGTGACTAGAAATTAGTTGACGGACACCATCAGTATGTTATATATTTCCGAATATAGGTATGTATTTCGGATAAATATCTAGTAAAAATGATCTATTTGCAACAGTATTTTAAAAAAATTTCTGTCGAATGCCTAGAAAACTAATTTCAACACGAAATCGAAGTAGGCTTAAAATTCGAACCCTACTTGTTGCCAAGATAAAAAAAAATTTCAGTTTCATAAAGTGGCAAGTTATTCAATTTTTTTGCATTTCATAATGTAGCCATTATGAAACCCAAATAGAAAAAGCACTTTTATGATTTGGTTGTAAGAATAAGCCAGAACAAACACATAAAGGCCATAGTAACAGCAACCAATACTTTTTGGTTTTATATTTTAGTTTATGTAGGTACCACTAACTTACCCCTATAATTGTCAAATATGACAGGTTTTAAAATCGAAACTCCATAGTTTGGTTATTTATTCGCCAAGATGTAGGTATTAAATTTTCATCAAATGCTTGCTCATTAAATAAGATAATATATTTCGATCTACCCTTTTTACAGGTAGTAAGTATTACTGAACCTGTTTCACACTAATCTACATAGCAATCAAATTCAATAATAGTAATTAATTCCCAACCCCACGTTTACGCCAACCCAAAATAGAAAACATCAAGTCGATTTAAATTTTAAACTCGACAACAGGTCAAATAATTCGGCATAAATATCTAGCGAAACCCTTTCGCGAACCTAATGCCGAACACCCCTTCTGATAGCGCACCCCTTTTCGTTCGGTGGTATTTTTTATAGTCTATGCAATGTGCAAGATAAGGAGAGAAGAACTTGCCAAAAAAATCATAATCGCGAGGTGCCAAAATTTGCGATGGGAGCAAATAAAGACAGTAGCGCTTCGACAAATTAAAGTATAACATTTTTGCATACAAATTTATGATGACAAAAGTATTTCAGGATGTGATGTCATTATTAATAGAACTATTTCAGCATAAACATCCCGGTATTAACTTGAAAAATATTAAATGTCATATGGCATATAAAATCAACGGCACGGTTAATCATAACTAGGCGACGATCGGTTCTAAATATTTTAATACGCTAAATTTAAACCTCTTTAGTCACTTTAGTGAATTGGGATGCTGGGTAGAGTAAATGGCACTAGAACAATACGTACTTTACATTAAAAAAATAATTGTTAGGCAACCCATTCAACATTATAACTGCTTAGGTAAAGTAGAAATGGGCGATATGCCGATTTAGTTTCTACTTTTACAATTATCAAGGATAGAATATCCATACAGAGCAAGTAAACGTGATTTATGTAATTTTATTATATAATATGTTCTAATAATAATTTCAATACTATTTTAAGCAAATCCCTTATAAAACTAAGATAATTAACAAAAAACGATATATATACAGGGTTGCCCAGAAGTCCGGAATAAAATTTATATAGCCTTAACCTGTAACTTTTGGGGAAAATGCTCGGACACGTCAATTTAGTTTCATATATGCTCACATTTTGACGTTATTCGTTTGTTTTTTTATAGACATTTGTCAAAGATATGACGGCATCGATCTTTTTTTAAATCGAAACATACAGCTTGTGATACATCATTTGAAAGCTAATATCTCGTACAGTATGCTCATCAATTTTAGCGCGATTCTGTCAAGCTATTTCAAAATGGCGACTGTTAAAAGTTTTTAAAAAATCTCTATTTAAATAAACGGAAATTATAAATCATTGATGTTTTTTTACAAGTAATCTTCTGAACGCGACACAATGAAGATTCATTACCTTGAAAGGTAAATGATTTATAATTTCCGCTTATTTAAATAGAGATTTTTAAAAAACTTTCAACATTCGCCATTTTGAAATAGCTTGACAGAATCGCGCTAAAATTGATGAGCATACTGTACGAGATATTAGCTTTCAAATGATGTATCACAAGCTGTATCTTTCTATTTAAAAAAAAGATCGATGTAGTCATATCTTTGACAAATGTCTATAAAAAAAACAAACAAATAACGTCAAAATGTGAGCATATATAAAACTAAATTGACGTGTCCGAGCGTTTTCCCCAAAAGTTGCAGGTTAAGGCTATATTAATTTTATTCCGGACTTCTGGGCCACCTAGTATATCTAACTCCATCTATATAAATATTGAGGTTAGATTATGAGTTTTATTATACACTAGAATGACCACCAAGTCAAAAAATGTTGAAAGGTGTTTAAGGAGCCTAGACGTCGACCTCCAGAAAATGATGAAATTATTTTACAAGCCCGTGTAAAGATGATGATCCCAAACAATCCCAAACTAGCAATCAGAGCCATCTATGTTGCATCAATTTAATTAAAAAATATGCCGCTTTTTGGCAGGTTAGAAAGAAACGAGAGTCATCAGCTGATCAATATTTCTTTTCGTGAAGTTTTAGCCGTTAATAATACAGTTTTTTAGTTAATTTATTGATATTTAGATTGTCTGATATGTCGATTGGGGTATCAACAAGTTTCAGAAAGATCAATGACAAAAATTTGAAAATTGTTCATATTTGAAATTGTTATTATTATTCTTATAACATTATATTTTTTAACGCAATTTTTTCATGCCGTCTTCCAATCCTTTAGCTTTACGAATCCAGTTTTAGATTAGCAAAAAACTAAGTGTATTTAGCTAAACGTTCGCACAAAATAGGGCCGGGTTGGAAACCTGTGATTAAACGCAGCTCTTAAACATTATATTATATCTAAGCATAAATGAAGCACCCAGCGTTGGCAGTGAACAGTATAGGCTAGCGCCCTGTTCTAAATACCCCCTCGTTTGACATATACGAAAATTATGTAATACACTAATGATGTAATAAGTTATTACAAGGTTTACGATGGCTTCATTTTAAGTACGCCTATGCAAACGGCAATCTAATGCATCAATGCCATCGAAACTGGTTTGATTCTAACAAAACGACTAGATCACTTGTTTTTTGTATTAGAGGTGCGCTTTTATGAGCACCTGGAAGCTATGATCATCCTCATGTTGCTATGTACGGAATTGGAAAATATTAATGGTATATAATATACATTCACAAATTATCGCTGGAAGCAATTGAATATAATATGCTGATTTCCCAACAGTCAGAAATTAATTATCGAATATTCAAAAAATTTCCAATTAGAGAGGTATATCTGGGTTAGACACTAACCCAATAGTATCGCCAGGCCACTAGAGGTAACAGAAATAATTAACATTTCACAGAACATTGTCGAGAAAAAATATTTTATGACTTTTTGCTAATAAATAAAAATCATTTCAATAAATAAAGTCTATCATATAGAGTGCTATAGTTAGACAGACGGTGACAATAGGGGGTCCGTGAAGTGGAATATCAGTAATTTGGTTTTTCGTGGAGTTTAGGTCCCCCTCTACGACTTTTATGTCTGATGAAATGCCGTAGAGCGTTGCTGAGACGCTGTACCGCGTTAGATAGGAAATTCTCAATAAATTCAAAGTCATATCGAGCCATGTCTGAAAATGAATTTACAGCATCTTCGTGACCCCCAAAGTCACGGGAAACACATTTGCTGACAAGTCAACCCTTGCATATACTTTTCCGAGCGTGTCAAAGAAAAATGAAAATTAAAATAAAATTAAAAAAGCGAATTTGAAGTTGAAACTTTCTAGAATGGAACATTATATGTTAAAGATTATGTGAAAAAAATTTTGTCGTTCCAGGTCTAGCCATTTCATTATTGGAATTTTATTTAAATCTCCTCGGAGGAAATTCGGAAAACGATCGTGCCATGTCAGAAAATTGTCACACTACATTCCTTGACACCCAAATATTGTGGAAAAAAAATCTTCAGACGAATCGCACCTAGCTAGGCGGAATTCTGACAATATTACGCAGAGATACCGGGGGGCAGGTATCGTTCAGTTGTATGACGGGATATTATATTCGCAATATTACCAAATTAAGCCTATTTTTTCATAAGGTGTGTATGATTTATTCAAATCTGATGAATTTAAACATTTGCCCTCGTCTACTTTTCACTAATTACAGTAAAAGGCACGCCTTTCATGCATTTCGAGCGAAGTTTAGAAATTTTGGTATCGCTGTTACGAATTCTCTTAATTTTCTCCAAGATAGAACATGTTTCTGGTAACTTTATATATATCAAAATGTTCGGAAAAGATGAGGGAATGAGATAAACCTAGAAATAATTCCGCAAGGGGAATATTTTAGAAAATATAGCAGAATAAATACAAATTTTGAGAAAAAATACCGCACTTTCGCAATATTCTTTTTATCAGAAAAAATGTTTACGAGTCATCTCCATGTGAATACAAATCGATTAAGCCCACTTGGACCGATGTCACTTGAGACTCGGAAAAGTATATGACTTGTCAGAAAATGTGTTTCCCGTGACTTTGGGGGTCACGCAGATGCTGTACATTCATTTTCAGACATGGCTCGATATAATTTTGAATTTATTGAGAATTTCCTATCTAAAGCGGTACAGCGCCTCTCAGCAACGCTCTACGGCATTTCATCAGACATAAAAGTTGTAGAGGGGGACCTAAACTCCACGAAAAACCAAATTACTGATATTCCTCTTCACGGACCCCCTATTGTCACCGTCTCTCTAACTATTAAACAAAGTACTCAATTCAAATTTCCTATAATTGAATATTTATCGGAAACCCAGTGCGAATGCAAAAAGTAACGGAAAATATTGCAAGCAAGCTGGCTCGCCGGCCGGTCCTCGGTAGTGAATTTTTTCTTCTTCCTCCGGCATTATTATCGCACACATCGGCCATATGGCGACTGCACCGGGAGGAAATGCATCGTGCCCCCCTGATGGCCTATAAGATTATCGGCATTTTTACGTCTTCGTCGGTGGTGCTTGGGAGACGCATAAACTGGAAATACTCATTGTATAATGCCGTATAATTGCTTCACAAATGAAATATTTTACCCCTTTATTCGCTAAACAGGTTTAAATTTAGTTCATTAATTTTTTTTTTAAATTTAATTGTTTCAGAATTAATCATACATAATACATTATATCACAAGACCTATAAACTTAATCGATTTAAACTATCCAAACATATTTTGAGCATTATTTTGATTATAAAATATACAATAATTTAATATTTATTTTAAAATTCTTGTGCATGAAACTATATATAAACTAACTATTTGCCAAAAAGCACAACCTTACAAAAAATATTTGGATAGTTTATTCGTAGGTAATATAACTAAAGCTCGTTTTTGACGTTTCGTAAGTTTAAAGTTAGGTGACTAAAATTTCAAAAGGAAACATGTCAACAAATGTCGGCAAATAAGACCATACATTGCAAATAAACATTAAGTACATATTTTCTTACTTAAATCCTACCTTTAAAGTAGTTTTGCGTGTACGATCGGTAAATAATAATGAAAATCTAAAAAAATATGCATATATTAAAAGAAAAAGTCATTCAAACTTGACTTTTATTAAAACTCATTCTCTATTACTCGTTCTACTTAGAAACGTTTTTAAAAATATGAGCCAATGAGACAGATTTATCACTTGTAAGGAAGATGAAGATTTTATCAAAATAATTACATGTAATTGGTGTAAATGAAACAATTTGATTGACAGGCGATGGAAATATTCCATTTAAATTTATAGGTGGAGTCGTATACGGTTACATTATGAAATGCAAAAAAATTGAATAACATGCCACTTTATGAAACTGAAATTTTATTTTTTTTATGTTGGCAGCAAGTAGGGTTCAAATTTTAAGATTACTTCGATTACTTTGAAATTAGTTTTCTAGGCATTATGGATTCGACAAAAAAATTTTATAGAAAACTTTAAAATACTAACCATTAACCTTGCAAATAGATCATTTTTACTAGATATTTATTTGAAATACTTATACTCGGAAATATATAACATGCTGACGATGTCCGTCAATTAATTTCTAGTCACAACTATGTCAAAACAACATAACCTAAAAATAATAGGAATATCTTCCAGTTTATGCTCTATTTCTGAAGTTTTATTCAATAAAGTACTATTTTTATTTTTCATTCAATATAGTATTATCTGTATTATACATATTACTTTATATATACATATTTATAGTTACTGTAGACATTTCCTGGGCATTAATTGTTATTCCTGTCAGATTCCGTGTCGACACAATATTTTGTTCAATAGTATAATTTATTATTTTGTTCAATATTTTGAACTTTGTTCTGCTCGCACCATAACTCAAAGTTTTGCATATTCTTTTTAAATATTTTTCTGGAATTTCTCGTATTTCTGACAGTACAACTTTCTTCCTGGCTCATTTTTATTAACTTTAATAATATAATTATTTTTAACTATGACAGATTGGAAGAAGCTTTGTTGTTCAATTGTTTCTATCATGGCATATTTGATACTTGTAACATTTTATTAAATTGTAAAAGTATTGCCAACCCAAAAAGAAAATATTAAATCAAATGGAAAAAATCAACTATATTTTTTTAAGTTTTTCAGACTTTAAAGACCCAAATAGAAAAAGTATTATAAAATACACGGTTCATAAGACAATTAAGCCGTAAACACACTATTATCACGTCACGTGAATTCACGTGTTGTCATATCGTCAAAATAGCATATGCTGTCACGGCTACGTACACTGCAGATCATTTTTATTATATATTTTGTATTTGTCAAGATCGCAAGTGAATCTTGTAGCCTTCTAGCGTTAAACTCTGACACAGTGTTATCACGCGTGCCGAATATGTATATTTGAAGGAAGAGAATTGTGCTGTCAAGTATGACTTGCCGTGAGCTGCATGCAGATATTTCGGGTATACGGTGACATTGAGTGATAGCATGTGATCTCACGTGACGTGATAATAGTGTGTTTGCAGCTTTAGAGCACTTGTACTTTAGAAAGCTCCCAGCGTCGCGGGTCGTTTTCTAACTTAAACGCGTGCTCTAAGATAATGTCTTATGAAACTTGTATCTTAAATACTATTCCTAAATAACTTGCGCTGGTTACGCATCCCAACAATACACGCAAACATTTCAATTCTAGCGTATTTTTATCTCCTTATGTCAAAGGATTTATATAAAAATGGAGTTTTTACTGATAAAAATCAATATTAGGTCATACAAACGATTAATACAACGGGGTCATACAAGGAAAAATTACGAAAAGTAATACCCTGTCGCGTTAGTCAAGCCGGTATATAGTATTTTTCGTGTTAAATTGTTGGTTTGGTTGGGGGGGGGGGTCCCCCTGACCCCCCCCCCTGGATCCGCGCTTGGGTTAAACGGGTCTTGGGATTGTATCCCTTATTTAAACAAAATTTATATATGGTACGCAATTTCCGGTAAAAATCAAAGATTATTTTAACCGGGACCATTAGACGCCGTCACTGTCTAAACTGCAACTTAAGCCAAACAGGTATCAACCCTTTCTCGCACGCCAATGTAAATCGACAGCGATTCCCGCAATTCGTCTTAACTTTCGTCTCGTCTGTCCGACCGTTCTAAAGCGTTCGTTAAAGGTGAACGGACGGAACAAAGGGGCAGACACGGCTGTAAAATTGCGAGCATGTCTGCGAATACTGGGACAAATAAGATAACCCGATATCTTGATTTTACACATATAGGATAATATAATTCGACACCATTATTGTAGATGTAAATAGGCTTGTCTGGATGGACCCTTATAATATAAAAAAGAATGTTAAGGCCCAATTTTATAAGTGATCTTAAGTCTTGGATTTAAATTAATGCTTAAACGGAACAATAATCGTCAGGGGATTAATTCGAAGGTAAATTATGACAATTTTATAATAGAGGGTTATTACTAGGACGATTTTTTTTTTATGATCAACCACAAGCACTATATGAAAAATCCTTTAGGGCACTCTGGGAGTGGTGCGTGTAACAAAGCGATTCACGTTGGTTTTGAATCTTTGGAGGTTATATTCGTTGGGAAAAACGACCCCGGGAAGGTCGTTCCACAAAGATGTAGTCCTCCAGATGAAAGAATTCTTAAATAATGAGGTTCGAGGAGTCCTAAGCTTAACCACATATGGATGGGCGGCAGTGGTTCGTCGTGTATTTCTGCTAATCGTCGCTCTGGGCGGAATTAAGAGGGCAATGTCAGCCGAGCACCTTCCATGAAAATATCTGTAAAAGAGAGTCAAATCCCCAACCTGTCTTCGATGTTCCAGGCTGTCGAGGTTCTTCGTCAGCTCGTGGTCTCTAACTAAATGTATCATACATATATTGTATATACTCATCGGTTTGTTGGGCACTCTAAAACATGATTTAGGAGGCCTAACAATTGTCCCACAGAATTTTTTGAAATCTTGAACCTTTGTAAAACGGTTTTCGTGCAATTGGGGCGTATCCGAAATATCCTGTCCCCGCCTACGCTGCTCAATAATATTTACAAAATCATCTTCGTCGTCCGTTAATAACTCATTAAAAATTTCAAAAATATCCATTAGCAGCCAGAAACAAGAAAAACAAACTCAAATATTAGGGTTATAATACTGTGTCCTGTGTCTTAAATCGTATTATTGAGTTTAAGCGGTACTCTTTCTACCGATTAACTTTTTACCAGGATGGTTGCTCTTAAGTCGAGCCAGGCTGTCAATCCTAGTTTATAAAATCACCACATGATTTAAACCAACTTTATAAAATTGGCCCTAATAAATACAACAAAATACTTATGTTTGCCAATTAAATATCCATCAAAAAATAGCAAAATGTGACCCCTCCACGGATAGAAACATGTATAAATTTTATAATACCCCAAAAGGATGCATGAATTTCAATCTAGAACAAAGAACTACTGGAAAAGACACGAAAAAATGAAGATTTCAATAAAATGACGTGAGAAATAGCAAGAACAGAATTACGGAAAATAGTTGAGGGGGGGGGGGCCTTCAAAAGTCACGTGTCAGCATCTACAAGTATCTTGAAAACTGTAAGCTGAAGTTTATCTCGCAATTTCATTTGTAAATGGAACCAATGTTCCTGTTCCGTACGACGGTACGCAAAATCGCCCATTGTGAACAAAGCCTAACAGCCTATCAGATCGCACGAGTTCTCCCAAAACGCTACGAACAACATCTCACCGTCGTTCGCCGATGAAATTTAAGTTCAAATACAAGTAACAATACGTAACAACCACGTAGGGTCCTGCCAAGTCTGACTCGCGGAGCCACCTACCGGGTTCTCAGTAACTCACTGTTGCTCCGAGGAAGGTCCCCGGACCCCGGGTAGAAAGTGCCGCCGGTTGCGGCCGGCTAGCCGCGCTCTTTGCCGCGTCGCCGTCAGGGTACAGCACCGGTAGGGGAGCGGTGTTTGTCATAGCACAGTGATGTTTGGAATCCTTATCCTTCGGGAACGGGATAACAAAACGGGGCCCATTCTGGCAGGACTCTTTTTTTTTCCCACAAAAATCGCGACAAATGGAATTAGCCAAAATAAACGAAATCGTACGACATATCATTATTTTACATAATATAAAAAAATTATGACAGATCTTTGAATAATCTGACAACTTTTATGTTGGAGACGAACACCTATTTTATATGGATTTCTGTCTATCTCAGACATACCGCGATTCTGGAGTTTAACGCGTTGTGAATTATCCGTCTTTCTTATAATAAAAAATTCTAAGCCAATATTTAAAGAAAATGCACACCATCGGTATTAGATCAAAATTCTTCTTTTGTGTATGCATGGTTGCCAACCGAACAAGATTTAAATCGACTATGAAATCGACCGATTCAAAACGAAACACGGAGGGAGCAACCACTTGTTGTTATTCCAACAACCCATCGCGCCCGCAAACTGAATCATATCCCCCCCGCCCCCCTCCACAGAAACAGACCTACAGGTCAGTGCACAATGGAAGCAACGTTGTCAAATATAGCAAATTTAACGTAAATACTTAAGCAATTTTATTCAACACTTTATTAGTCAATGTACGCAGTGGCGTTAATATAAACAATATAAATACAATCACGTCAAGAACGAAAATTGGCAGTTAAAGTGAACAGTTATTACTATAACACAGTACCACTCTGTGACATTGTGTTCGTTGTCAAAGAATTGAATCTATCCGGCAACAGCGCGATACCCAGGACGGCGATACGAACGGACAAATAACAAACCTCCCAACGACCATCATACCTGGCCGTTCGTCGAGCTGTAGGTGGGCTGGGTCGACTTTTAACCTCTCAACGTCGAATACAAATAATCAATCGGGCACGAACGATCGAAAATTCCGCCCAGAAACGTACGAAACACCCTCTTCCCGAACCTGTGTTAGTGTCCCCCGATAGAGTTCAAAATGTGGCTTCTATATTTTTTCGCGTTGTGTTTCTTCCTCGACGTGAACGGCCAGTACGAGTGGCAAGCCCGTGACGCGTTTGACGAGGTGTCCCGTGCTATTAAGGCGATAAACAGAGACAACTGCGAGATTCAACACGTAGGGGACCTCTACCTGCCCGACGATTCCATCTCCCACCTGCCGGACATTAAAGATGTGAATATCAATCCCGTGTTTCCGAACAGGACTCAACTCCTTCATTTACATAACATGGCCTTAAACAGGGCCTTCTTTTGGTCGTATATTTTGCAAAGTAGATTCATTAGACCGGCCATAAACGACACGTACGATCCAGGGATGATGTACTACTTGTTGTCCACGGTGGCCGATGTCTCGACAAATAAGCATATTAACGCTAGTGCCATTTATTTCGCTCCGAACATGTCGTATTCCAGCTCATATAGGGGGTTCTTTAATAAAACATTTCCCAGGTAAGTAATTATCGTAAAACAGTAAACAAAGCCATTATAAGTATCACAACACAAGGCTAGGGAACAGGAAATGCCGCCGTTGTTGTCATAAGAATATACAATTTTCCAACTGAACGGTACATGTACTATCAGCAGTGTTATTTCAGAAAACCTTTATCACTCCTCAACCAATCCATCGTGTTTTTGCTTCCAGGTTTGCACCGAGAACGTTCCGCGCAGACGACTTTAACGATCCCGTCCATTTGGAGCGCATATCCACGTTAAATACGTTCACAGTTCACGATTTGGGCGCCGTGGCGCCCAATACTAGCGCCGATTATACGTCGGACTACTACAGAATCAACGAGTGGTACAAGAAATGGTTGCCTGATCAAGTCAATACCAGACACGACACTAAGACCACTTATCAGGTAAAAAACAGCAATTTATGATAAACATACGTAGATCTACTTGATAGACGATGTCAATAGTTTCACAATTTTTTTTGTAGGTCGAAATTCGCTATGCAAACAATACAAATGAAACGTTCACTTTCCATGGACCGCCGGGCGCCGACGAAAATCCCGGGCCAGTTAAATTCACGAGACCCTACTTCGATTGCGGTAGATCAAACAGATGGTTGGTGGCGGCGGTGGTACCTATCGCCGATATCTATCCACGACATACGGGGTTCAGGCACGTGGAATATCCGACGTAAGTATGGCGAAAATGGATCGGAACGGGTCCGTTTCGAAGCTTCTAACTTGGCTTCCATCTACTATGGAATGGAAGCGAAAATGGCAACAAATGTTGCATACTGTTTTAAATCTCTCTTCTCCGTTCTTCTACAGTTGAATCACCGAAAGAAAAGAAATAATTTCAAGTTTATGACTAATACTGCGATTTTCAAAATATTTTCTTAGAAACCAAGCTCCTAGAGATGAAATGTTTGGCCCGTACCCGTGGGATATTAGACACTCTATTATTATTATTATTTAAGTAAATATACAACATTTAACACTATTTACAGAAAAGGAAACAAATTTGTAACCAATGTTCTTATGAGAACTGATTTTGATGATTAAATTCTATATAGCAAAGTACTTTCGTTTAGAAACGTGAAAATTTCGTGAACCACACGAAACGCAAAATGTATATACAGGGTGATTCACGACGAGCTTGCATTAGAACTTTATGGAGAACTACTGACTATATGTTTCTGAAACTGTGGGGATTCAGGTTTATCGATATGCTCTCTTTAACTAAAATATTCACATGTTTCGTCATTTCCGGTTATACCGGAAGTAGCTGCCAACTTTCGTTTTTTAAATACAACGTGGTAATTTTTATTATATTTTTCGATTAAGCGCTAAATAGGTACTAAGCACATTTTATAGAACATGTTTTTGTCAGACTCTGTTAGTTTTTGAGATATCTGGACTTTTTGTAATTATTTGGCAAATGCTTGGCTAAATATTCAATTGGAAATCCGTATAGACATCAGTATACAGCCCCTAACCACAATTATTTTCATATCACACTTGAACAAATAGTATTTTCGGAATAAAATTGAATTTTTTGAGAAAACGCTTTGATATAGGTATAGGACAGTAAATACTATTTATAAAGAACAACTAACTTGCCATCAAATTAAATAAAAATATACAGGGTGTTCCATTTAAAATAAGAAAATTTTTAATGGTTGAATTCTTTCACAATGAACCTTGAATTGTGACCACCCTGTACATTTTCTGCCGAATTTGAAATATTTTTGAGAATTGATGAACTTCTAGCTATTCGATGAGAAAAAATTTTTAGTCCAAGAGCTAAGGTAAAAAAATTATATGGATTATTTCATCGTCGTGCATTTGCCAAATAGTTACAAAAAGTCCAGATATCTCAAAAACTAACAGTCTGACAAAAACATGTTCTATAAAATGTGCTTAGTATTTAACGCCTAATCGAAAAATATAATAAAAATTACCCTGTTGTATTTAAAGAACGAAAGTTGGCAGCTACTTCCGGTATAACCGGAAATTACAGAAATATGTAAATATTTTAGTTCAAGAGAGCATATCGATAAACCTAAATCCCCAAAGTTTCAGAAACATATATTCAGTAGTTCTCCATAAACTTCTAATGCAAGCTCGTCGTGAATCACCCTGTATACGCTAATGACAAATAATTATGACATGTCAATATTTTAATTTTGCGATTTCCGTCTGATAAATTGGAATTGTATTTCGTTTCCATAAAAAGTCTGTTTTATCCTTTTTCATTAACTGATAAAACCAACATTAGTATTTGATATTACTGTAAAGTCATGGCGCACATTCATTCTTTCCCCGGCCTAACTGTATGTATGATATTCTTGTTTCTAAATTTATTCACATAAAGAAATTAGTAATTATAACCTAATTTAGATGAATTGTACTCCGTCTCACATTAAACGTATTATCAGGGGTTTAAAATAAACGGCCGAATAATAATTGCATTTAAACTAGGGTTCAAACCAATTATACCATTACGCTTAAACGGTGGGATAATCATTAAATGGGATTCAAAAAGTCATTAAGTTTGGTGTACTGTTATTTATAATATTGTAGAGTTTACGTATATAATACATACAGGGAGTTATTTGAATGGTTTACTATATTATTTAAACATGCAAATCCTGATATGGAAACAAATGGCAGAAAAAAAGTTATTTAGCCTTAAAAAATGCCATGACGTGTAATTTTTTCACTTCTCTCTGAATGCTTGTAATATCAAGTTGCCATGAAAACAGCATCCGCGTCGCTCGTAGCTTGGGCGCCGCGTTGTTATGTTAAATGTCAAAAAACATTAAGGAAATTAACCAATAAAACGATGAAATGTATTGGACGAGAGGGTGGATCTGTCGAGGCATTGGAATGAGTGAAAATTAAATTTCTATTTATTTCTAGTATTATTATTGTGTTAAAGTCCGTTTTGTTGCAGTTGATAGCTCATATCGAGGGTTGAAGCCATAAAACAACCGTAAACCATAGGCGTTGCCAATAGTAATTACCTTATTTAATAAGAAAATTGGCCTCTGTCCATTGTTAAGTAGGATTAGGGTTAAAGTAGGTACAACAGGGGTAATTAATTTACCTATTTTTGCCTGCTTTAGGATGTTATTACGCCATTTGATGTGCGTTTGTCAAACTATGTATTTAGTTGTATTTAGATACTGCATTATCTCAAAGTTGAATTATTTCCTATACTTGTAACAATGGCTTCAAGTTTTTCGCCAACGTGTCTTCGTCAAATTAGCAAGAGTGCATATTCTCTCCGAGAAAAGACATTAATATTAAACGTGCATGATGCTCTAGTGTACCAGAAACCTGCAAGTGATGTTCGTAGCATCATTGCAGAGTGTGCCAATATGGTAGGAGTTGGAGAGGCTACTATATATAGGTTCTTGCGTGAAAGAAAATCTAAGAACCTCAGTGAGCCAAAACCACTCCCAGGAAAGAAACCGTTAGAAATTGACAATTTCATTAAAAATGGTATTAGAAGAAAAGTACATAGTTTTTATTTTGCCAAGGAAATACCAACTATAGACAAAATTTTACAAGCCATTAACTACGACGAGGACTTACCACAGCTATCACGAACGAAACTATGGAAAATACTTCATGATATGAACTTTCGATGGGAGAAGCAAAACAGAAAATCTTTTCTTATTGATAGAGCAGATATTATTTGCTGGAGACGTCAATACTTAAGGTCCATCCGAAAATACCGCAGCGAAGGCAAAAACATTTTCTATTTGGATGAAACTTGGCTGAACGAAGGGCACACCGTATCTAAAGTTTGGCAAGATAAAAATGTCCTAAGTTCTCGACAAGCTGTCATGGAAGGCTGGTCAACAGGACTTAGACCACCATCTGGAAAGGGACGCAGACTTATTATAACTCATATAGGAAGTTCAAATGGCTTTTTGGATCAAGGATTATTACAATTCCAGTCGAATTCTACTAAAGACTATCATGAAGAAATGACTGCTGATGTTTTCGAGGAATATTTTAAGCAAATGATAGAATACATTCCCGCTAATTCTGTAATAGTGATGGATAATGCCAGCTATCACTCTAGGCTAAAAGAGAATCTTCCCACAACTTCATGGAAAAAGGCGGAAATCGTAAACTGGTTACAACGAAAGGAATTGAGTTACGATAATACCATGGTAAAAAAAGAACTTTTGGATATTGTTAGGCTACATAAATCACAGTATAAAAAGTATGTTATTGACGAGATGGCAAGAGATCGAGGTATTATAGTGCTCCGTTTACCACCTTACCATTGTGAGCTAAATCCTATCGAATTAATATGGGCTCAAGTAAAAGGATATGTTGCTAGAAATAACAAAACTTTTAAAATGCAAGAAGTGCGACACCTCTTGCTTCATTCTTTCGCAAATGTGTCATCAGAAAATTGGCAAAACGCCATAAAACATGCTATAGTAGAGGAACAAAAAATGTGGGAACTTGACAACGTAATTGACACAACTATGGAAATTGAGCCTTTAGTAATAAGCGTAGGACATGATGACTCTTCAGATTCTTCTGAGGACCATTTTATCGAGTTATAATTATTGAAATTGTCAATATTTTTTGATCTGTAAATAAATTAGTTTTCTTGTAAATAAATTCATAAAATCATAAACTCTATTACATTTAAATAAAATAATAAGCGGTTACATTAAAAACCCAACTCTCCGACCATGATGGGCCGTTTTAATCATTATCCTTTCATTTCATTTTATGGCTCTATTGTTACTTTATCTGTTACCCGGTGGAATAGGTCAAAATTTCTTCATCTTTATGCTAGATGTACGTAAAAAGACCATTTTATAGGTAAAATATTTTAGGCCACCGGGCCCTTGTTTTGAATCTTTAATGAGGGTATCGAGCTATCAACGGCAACGAAACAGACTTTAGTTACACAATTTATTATTTGTATGTGTTTTCTTATTTGCGATATAAATGCATATGCATTGATTACGGACGTGTTTAAATTGCAACATTGTTCGATAAAATTAGGAAACGAAAAGGTTATCATGTTTTTAATAATGGGTATCATTTAACTGGTTAGCAAAATATTCTTATTTTTGCGAACAGAAAAATGTAATCGGTGAGCCAAAATTGCTAGTTGGTCAGCAACTTATGGACAGCAAACATTTCTGAATCGTGACAGTGCCCTGGGAAAACAAGTGAAAGCCCGCCCCCGCTACACCTTTTGTAGCCGATTTCCTTCTGTATTTGGCAGAAGAAAACACGAGAAAGTTACATAAATTGACAGTGCCTCTGAAGTAAACTGCCTCTAAACATGTTTGGTTCTACTGACCAATTGTAAACTCTTGCTGACCAAGTAATCATTTCGCAGCTCGACTGATAATAACGGAAAACTATTTAATTATTCTCTTTAATAATTACAAGAGATAATTTCGTCGTGAATGGGTGTAACTGCATATTTAGACGTGGCGTTTAGTTTTTTTAATAACAATTTTCGATATCGTCAAAAATAAAGGGACTTTGCTCTTGGGCACAAGTCATATTTCTTGACAAATCTCGTATACGCCTAGAAGAATTTAATATCCGATAGTTGCATTTTACGTTTTAGACCATGCACTACGTTTTATGAAGAATAACTTTTTTTCACAGGGGCACACAGTGGGCACCTGATAATTTAAAGTGGAAGAATTTGACAAGTAATTTTAAATATCTACTTATTTTATGCTCGTAGATTGAGAAAGATGTGAAGAAAAATAACTCTTGGCAATACTTTTTGTTTTAAGAAAGCACAAGAATAAACCCGAACAATAAATACATATTTCGGTGATTTTTTGCAGTTTTTTGTTTGGTATCGAGACACGTGGTAAAAATTCATAATTCACAAATAAATAAATTTCTGGAATTGTTTTGGTGGCTACGACAATTTCTTAGCTAAACCTGTTCCCACCCGTTGTTACGTGCCTGCTGAATACCCCTACCTGATCACATATAAACGGCTAGGCTGTCTGTCGAGCAGTCGGTGACGTCATCGCTTGGTGAATTGGAATTTCAAGCGATTCACTCGATTATTAAAATCGCTCGAGTATCAAGTACTCGATTTTTAAAATCATCCGTTTTCCCAACACTAATAATAACTATTTTTTTCAGATATACGGCCGCCTCGGTAGTTGAAATGGAATTCGATCGTATCGATATAAATCAATGTCCAACTGGAGCCGGTAACGATGGCCCCAACAAATTTACCGACACAGCACGATGTAAAAAGGAGACGACAGAGGTATTATTTTCATATTCCCCAAGTCCAGCGACGGCATTTGGGGGCCTTCCTTACCATTTTCTTAGACACGACAACAAACAGTACCAATTTTAACCACACAACCGTTCCCTTTCCTTTGTTTCGTTAAATAAACGGGCAGTTAACAGACATTATTTGTTTTAGTGTGAACCCATACATGGTTGGGGATTTAGAAGGGGCGGCTATCAATGTAGATGCCGCCCCGGTTACCGACTACCTTTACAAGCGCGGAGACCATATTTAGGCGAGATTGTGGAAAGGGCCACAGAAGAACAATATTACAATGGATTCGATTGTTTAAAAATTGGATGTAAGTCAAATGATTGCTATTACAAGATCGGTCGGAAATTGGAAGCAAGGATACCATAATTTTTTTATCTACTTTGATTAATTAAACTTAACATTTTAGGGATTCAAAAATTACCAGTTAAGTGGGAGAAAGCACCATGGTATGTTAGAGAAATGGAATTGGACAAACATCCAGAATATAGATTCCCGGTGCACGGTCCCGAAACTTTATGGCAGTCAAAAGTTAATATACACAATACCTTGAACTTTATTTTGGGGATGAACAAAGATACATGTAAAAAATATCGTCCAGAGGAACTTATTTTACTGGGTAAGGATAAGACGCTGCTCTTTCTATTCACTTTGTAACGATTGTTCCACGAAAAATGGATATAACTTAATGACTGCAGTAAAAGTACCTGGGGCGATCCCATTATTTATGACCGTTTGTTATTATTATGTGGAAAGGACCGGATTGTAATAATTATAATTAAATATAGGCACATCAGGTAGGTTAGGTTGCTTAATTTATATTTAAATATCTTTTTGGGACAAAATTTGCTAGTTTTTATTTCTTGCTGGAAGAGTTTAGTTGTATTACCGATATTATTTTACCAAATGTATAAAAAAACAGTATGTGGCGTCCGTGGAAAAACATTGATGGTGCTTCTTCTAGTGTTGCAGTGAAGAAAATGCATTTATCTCTCGATGCTAGGGAAATTGTAAAAAGAGTATATACTTCTTTACTCAGCAGAGGACTTTATGCTAGTGCTGCTGCGACTGAAACGTCTGATTTGACTAAGATACCTCTGACTACAGTGAAAAGAATCGCGTCAAATCCCATTAAATCTAGAAAGAAGCGTAAAGATGCCGGTTTCACCAAATGTTTCGACGAAAGCGACAAATTTTTCACCATGTACGAAGAGCAACGCGTACCCACATTAGATTCTCTGAAGCAACGGCTCACCAATGATGAAACCCAAATAAGTTGTAGCCGCACTAGCCTTTGGAGAGTTTTGTCGGAAATGGGATTCAGATACCGCAAAATTGACAGAAGGCAAGTACTCATGGAATCCCACCGTTTACAAAAATGGCGTCATGAGTATATAACTTCTGTAAGGAAATCCCTGGCTGGTCTGATTCTTCCGATAAGTGTAAAACAAAAGCTCCGTCAAATAAAGGAAAAAGAATAAGCATTTTACATGCTGGGTCAGAAAACGGTTGGGTTCCAAATGCCTTGTGGCTTTCTGCAAAAAACATTCAAGACTCTTGTGTGGACTACCATGAAGATACAACGGCCGAAGTTTTTGAGGAATGGTTCAAGAATTGTCTTTTACCAAACATTCCTCAGAATAGCGTGATAGTAATGGACAGTCGCCAATTACATAAAGCTCCAAGCTCAAATAATACAAAATTGGAGATTCAGAACTACATGGCGGCGAATGATATATATTTTGAAGAAAGTTATAAAAAAAGTGATCTTTTAGAAGTTTTAAAGACATTTTGTATAAAAAAAGTATATGTTTGTGACACATTGGCAGAAGAAATTGGACATACAGTGCTACGGCTCCCACCCTATTATTGCATTTTTAACCCCATAGAGCATATGTGGCACCAGTTAAAATCACTGGTTAGGTCTGAAAAGATTTCTCCGACTTTAAGTTCTAGTGTTGTAGAATTAATACGAAAATGCTTTAATGATATTCCCCCAGGTAGTTGGAAAAATTCAGTCCGTCACGTAATAACTGTAGAAAATTCGTATATTAGTCTGGATCGTATAATTAATCCAATTATAATTAATTTTGATGAGGATAGCGATAGCGAAACGGAACTATCTATAGAATGACATTATAAATATAAATAAATATGACTAGAAATGTTATTTCATTTGATTACATTAATATAATCATATCATTACTTGTTTTCCTTAGTCCGTCCCTTCATACTTCACTTGTTCATTGCCAAGCTCTTGTCCACACAATGGGACCGCCCCAGGAAATCATTAAGTCGCATCCAAATTTCGTGAAACGTACTTTTTTTACCATATTAGTAAAATAAATGATGCACAGATTAATCCATTTTACATTTTCAGGCGTCATGTCTGGCGCGGAGGAATTCTTCGACAACGAAGCCAAAATGGCACTGAGACTGGCGAACTTCATCAGCGCCTTCCTCCAGGTGTCCGACCCCCAGGAGGTCTACTCCGGCAAACGGGTAGCGGACAAACCGCTGACAGAAGATCAAATGATCGGGGAAACTTTGGCGATTATACTGGGAAACAGCAGAATTTGGTCGGCCGGGACTTATTGGGAACGAAACAAGTTCACCAATAGGACCCTCTTCGCTCCGTACGCCTACAAACGCACCCTAAACACCAGGAAATTTAACCTGGAAGATCTAGCCAGGCTGAATAAGTCCGACGATGTGTATCTGAACAAGCCTTGGTTTAAGTTCCTTAAACACAGATGGGCGTCTAATTTCGATAGCTTGGAAAAATTCTGGTTGAAAATTCGCGTGCGTTTTAACGAAACGGGGGAGACCACCATTAAATATGAACGATTCCCCCACTATTATAGAGGAGCCCGTTTGGAACACGGTTACTGGAGTTCCCCATATTTTGACTGTAACGGCAAGGTACCCATGTGGAAAGTAAAGTATGTGGCGCCGTTTTTCGGATGGGACAGTCTTAAAGTAAAATTGGAATTCAAGTAAGTACCAAGGTTGTGATAAGGAAGAGAAAATTGCCCTATATGTATCTATACAGGGTGTTATGGCTTATTATATTTAAATGGGCGACTCCTTGGGCTTCTTAGAGAAAGTCTATATACTTTCCTTTCAATCGAATGTTGAAATACACACAGTTAACAAGTATACAACGTGTCCAAGATAAGGAGGGCCAGTACAGGGATCTCGGAAACCGTAAGAGATACGAAGTCGGTTAAATGGAGCATTGAGCAAATGCGCATTTACGTGCCTAATAATATGCCGTTTAGAAAGTTTTAAAATTCCGAGTAGTTCCAGAGATATCCGGAAAAAACCGAAATTCTGAAAAATCGTTTTATTGTTTTCCTGGGTTTTTTTGAGATCGAATTCTAAAGTAAATTGCACTTTTGCATTGCCACTTTTTTCGCTCTATCTAACAGCGTTAATTGTACGAAAAAGTAAGGAACTACATAATCAGGTGTTCAAAATGATTTCGGTTATTCTCTAAGCACAAATAACATCTTCTAATTGCCACACAACAGTTTTTTTGAGATAAAATAAAACATGCGATAGAATATCAAACTTTTCAGCATTTGTAAATTTATGTTCCATATTTTCTGGAAAATAGAAAACCTGTTAAAACGCTCTCAAACGATCACAATGGGAATGTTAAGTTAAACAAATCACGCGTCACCATCTTAATTTTTTTGTTTCAAGCGCCTACTTTTCTTTTAAATCCCGAGTCAACAGAAGTTTGAAATAATGTTTCTGTATTTTGTTCACTTATTTGTGGTTTATTATTAAATTATTTGTTATTTATTGAACTAGTCCAACATATGCAAAAATTTAGAGCTTACTTATGAGATATTATTTATAAAATTAGGAGAAATACAGGACAGTATCCCAAAATTCCCTGTTGAAAAAACCCTCGAAACGTCATTAAACCATAATGTGTTCTATTGATTTAATTAAATTAATTACATTTTTCTAAGAATATAAATATTATATACTTTTTCGGGCCTATGGGGAAGAATCGATATTTATTATCTATCATAGGACCCTATTTACCAATTATTAAAGTATTTATTATCATTATGTAATTCATATTATTTATGTATATGGTTTTTTTTTTTTTTATGATCAAACACAAGCACTATAGGAAAAATCCTTTAGGGCACTCTGGGAGTGGTGCGTGTGCGCAAAAAGCGATTCACGTTGGGTTTGAATCGTTGGAGGTTATATTCGTTGGGAAAAACGACCTCGGGAAGGTCGTTCCACAAAGATGCAGTCCTCCAGATGAAAGAATTCTTAAATAATGAAGTTCGAGGAGTACTAAGCTTAACCACATATGGATGGGCGGCAGTGGTTCGTCGTGTATTTCTGCTAATCGTCGCTCTGGGCGGAATTAAGAGGGCAAGGTCAGCCGAGCACGTTCCCTGAAAATATCTGTAAAAGAGAGTCAAATCCCCAACCTGTCTTCGATGTTCTAGGCTGTCGAGGTTCTTCGTCAGCTCGTGGTCTCCGATCAGACGAATAGCCCTCCTTTCGATGGAATCCAGCAGCCGAAGAGTATGTTTGGGTGCACAGCTTCAGACATTAGAGCAGTACTCTAGTGATCGTCGAATCTGGGCTTTGTATAGTGTCAAAAGTTGTTGAGGTGTGTACAACTTTCTGGTTCGGGAGAGTACCCCAAGCTTCTGAGAAGCTACCTTGGCGATTGCCACAACGTGGTTATGCCAAGACATATTTCCTCCGAGATTGACGCCCAGCAAATTAATAGATGAAGCCAGTGGGATTGCGTGTCCGTCCATGACTATTTCCGGTTCTGTAATGTTAACCTTTTTAGAGAAAACTGCTGCCTGGGTCTTTTTAGCGTTAAATTCGACTTGGTTACTGTCACCCCAAGCCAAAATTTCTTCCAGGTCTTTGTTAAGGCGTGATACTTCATGCTGTCTGCGAAGATGTGCGTCGGCAGTCGATGTTTGTGCATTCAAAGAGAAAGATGAGATAAGTGTGCTATCGTCAGCAAAACTAAATATCGGATTTTTAGTTTTCACTAGAAGGTCGTTAATGTAGAGCAAGAAGAGAGTTGGAGACAATATGGACCCTTGAGGAACACCGGCATTGATGGTGAAGGTGTCTGAGAGAAATCCGTCAATCGCCACTTGCAGAGAGCGGTCCTTAAGAAAGCTAGACAACCATGCACAGAATCGACTGGGCATACCATAGGATCGCAGTTTACTTAGAAGCCCCTCATGCCAAACACGATCAAAAGCTTTAGAAATATCTAGTGCAACAACCCGAGACTCCCCATGATGTTCGATTGCGTTGTTCCAAATATGGGTGACATAGGCTAGAAGATCTCCAGTTGATCTGGAGATCTAAAAACATTTATTACATCATTGCATTCAGAAAAAAGCTCTCAAATTCCAATATCAGGAAAACAGGACCGTATTTAAAAAAAGAAAGTTGATATTGGCCCTCGAAGACGACTCGTCGGATTACAAAATAATTAACGCTGTTAGATAGAGCGGAACAGTGGCAATGTAAAAGTGCAATTCACTTTAGAATTCGATCTCAAAAAAACCCAGGAAAACAATAAAACGATTTTTCAGAATTTCGGTTTTTTCCGGATATCTCAGGAACTACTCGGAATTTTAAAACGTTCTAAACGGCATATTATTAGGCACGTAAATGCGCAACTTTGCCTCCATTTAACCGACTTCGTATCTCTTACGGTTTCCGAGATCCCTGTACTGGCCCTCCTTATCTTGGACACGTTGTATAGGTCAGTTGGCGACCAGTGATGCCTGATTATTTTATCTCATGATTTGAGGGTTTAAATATAATAAGTCATTTTCATAAAATCCTGTATAATTACCAAATTAAATAACTAATTTCGCCGAAAACTTTTCTAGAGGTGCTGTTGCGGTAACAATGGATATGCTTAAGTTAGACATAAACCAATGTCCGGACAAATTGTACGTACCGAATGCTTTTAAGGGTACCCACAAATGCGACAGACAGACATCTCTGGTAAGTCCCAGTACCCAACCGAATAATACAAATAAAAAATTTACCACACAGTCCTACAAACTAAGCATTAATTTAACTTTTAGTGTGTTCCCATACTGGGCCGCGGTTTCGAAACTGGCGGCTACAAATGCGAGTGCCTACAAGGCTATGAGTACCCATTCGAGGACCCCATCACTTACTACGATGGTCAAGTTGTAGAAGCCGAATTCAGCAACTTAGTCGACAATAACGAGACGAGATTCGATATGTTCAAGTGTCGATTAGCCGCTGCCGCCGGTATACACGCCAATTTTCTCATTGTTTTAGTATTATTTATGGTGTCGTTTGGAGTTTTTGGCCAAAGATAGACTAAGGAATGTAAAGTAACAGTACACTTTAACGTTGTCATAATGATATGTAGATTATTTAATTTTTTTTAAACAAGTATCAAAAATTCAATTTATTTTCATCTGCACAAAGTTATTAGTTTAGAGAGACGGCGACAATAGGGGGTCCGTGAGGTAGAATATCAGTAATTTGTTTTTTCGTGGAGTTTAGGTCCCCCTCTACAACTGATGAAATGCCGTAGAGCGTTGCTGAGAGGCGCTGTACCGCTTTAGATAGGAAATTCTCAATAAATTCAAAATTATATCGAGCCATGTCTGAAAATGAATTTACAGCATCTGCGTGACCCCAAAGTCACGGGAAAGACATTTTCTGACAAGTCAACCCTTGCATATACTTTTCCGAGCGTGTCAAAAAAATGGAAATTAAAAAAAAAAGAAAAAAAGCGAATTTGAGGTTGAAACTTTCTAGAATGGAACATTATATGTTAAAGATTATGTGAAAAAAATTTTTTCGAGGTATCGCCATTTCATTATTGGAATTTTTTAAAAATCTCCTCTCGGAGAAAATTCGGAAAACGATCGTGACATTTCAGAAGAATCGCACCTAACTAGGCGGAATTCTGACAATATTACGCATAGATACCGGAAGGCAGGTATCGTTCAGTTGTATGACGGGAAAAATGATTCACTAGTTTGGGGAGTTGCGACCCCTCGTAATCGACTCACCGTGAAAAATTACATCGGGAAATATACAGGGTGTCCGGGAACATGTGGGAAATCTCCCGGATATGAAGAAAACACGTGAAAAGAATACTATAGGTTCATATAAACTTCTTTCCTATCGGCCTCCTCTTCGGAGATATGGGCTCCCAAAGAGCACCAATGGAATCAAGTTTTTTACACATAATTATTGAACCACCTGGTATATTTCAATGATTTTTTTAATATGATGTATACCAGGTAAGACCCGTCAAATTACTACCCAAGAAACTGTTGTGAATTACTCACAGCTGCAGGGACGGACTAGCTGTAACACTCATGGGCCCATTTTTTTTACGCCCTGTATGATGAGAACTTTGGACAATGTTTTTTACATACCTTTAACTATTGGCTAAAAATTAAGTACTCTTCATTCATGTCGCTAATCCTAACCGTTTTCGAGAAAACGTTGTTTTATTTACATCATGTATTTGGCGTATCTTGGTAAAAGATACATCTTTGTTCCTATCAAATGTTGAAATTCCGCTTTTTCATATTTAACCCGTGAGAAGTAAGGGGACTCTGTGTAAATAAAATTACGTTTTCTCGAAAACGGTTAGGATTAGCGACATGAATGAAGAGTACTTAATTTTTAGCCAATAGTTAAAGGTATGTAAAAAACATTGTCCAAAGTTCTCATCATACAGGGCGTAAAAAAAATGGGCCCATGAGTGTTACAGCTAGTCCGTCCCTGCAGCTGTGAGTAATTCACAACAGTTTCTTGGGTAGTAATTTGACGGGTCTTACCTGGTATACGTCATATTAAAAAATAATTGAAATATACCAGGTGGTTCAATAATTATGTGTAAAAAACTTGATTCCATTGGTGCTCTTTGGGAGCCCATATCTCCGAAGAGGAGGCCGATACGAAAGAAGTTTATATGAACCTATAGTATTCTTTTCACGTGTTTTCTTCATATCCGGGAGATTTCCCACATGTTCCCGGACACCCTGTATAATCGTTTTCACAGTATGGGAAGGGAAACGGTTTTTTGAAAATTTGCCTGGGCTTGAGCGCAAGCACGGACTTTTCGATAAAATACCGCGCTTTCGCAATATTCTTTTTATCAGAAAATTGTTCCATGGCAATACAAATCGATTAAGCCCACTTGGGACTATATAATTTTTCCATTCATTTTTTTTTGACACGCTCGGAAAAGTATATGCAAGGGTTGACTTGCCAGAAAATGTGTTTCCCGTGACTTTGGGGTCACGCAGATGCTGTAAATTCCTTTTCAGACATGGCTCGATATAATTTTGAATTTATTGAGAATTTCCTATCTAAAGCGGTACAGCGCCTCTCAGCAACGCTCTACGGCATTTCAGCAAATATAGTTGTAGAGGGGGACCTAAACTCCACGAAAAACCATATTACTGATATTCCACTTCACGGACTCCCTATTGTCACCGTCTCTCTAACTATATCAAACACTGTTCAAACTCGAGAGATAATATTTAATTATTTCCTGCATATTTTTCTATGTTTAAAAGTAATATACGAGACTTAATACCGACTTCCGATCCTGCGGTTGTAAATGAAAACTAGGATGATTTTTCTTATTCACCATTTTCCAACTGGTGACAACATAGTAACAAAATTAACAACCGTTAATCCCAGTGACACGTACGTCCTTCTTGAGTATGTACAAAAGTCGGGCAATAATTAAATAAATTGAACTTAGTCCCTTTTGAATATTTTGAAGGGGATATGACAAGAATTGCATTTTTTAATGAACTGTATATATGGTGGATCTAGAGGCCTTATTTTATTGTTCTTGTGAGTGCCTTCTTACGATACGTTTCCGTTTCTGTGTAATATAAGTAGTGTGCGATATATGGGATTCCGACAAATGTCGAAAAAATACGACGAAAATCTCTTCTTCTCGAGCCCTATGTGCACCTGAGTATTGAACTTACTCAACAGTGCAATTTCTTCTGCCCAATAGCCTACGTTTAGGCGAGGGTGGCAACACAAAAAAGCTGTCCGACAAAGGGCTGTTTTTAAATTAAAAAAATATTGATTAAAATATTTTGTATTATAAAGGAATCTTAAAATAATACCAAACCCGTCCAAAGTGATCTTACCATTTTTAATGTAGAATTATCGTTTTTATTAGACAGATATTCCGGCTACGGTTATTGCTTATTTTATAGATTCTAAGAGAAAGATGAATATGCCGTACCTGAGCTTACAGGATCTTAGTATAGTCAATAAGACGTTAAAAATAGTGTAATCAAATGAACTAATTGTCCATTTAAAAATCCCTGACACAGTCAATTATGAAGTTAGATAGTTTATTTCGCTGTATTTTGCTTTAAAATAGAATACCTTCTCTTTATTCTAAAAATTGATCATGCTTTAGGACCGAAGCAATGTTTAAAACAACAAGACTAAAAGCAAGTAGCTAGTTTTCGACTCGAGAATTGTCAAGTGCTCTTTATAGCTATAACCTTCTTTTACATGCTTACCTCCTCGAAATATAGATATAGACAATGCCTATTTTTTTTTAAAGGTTATGTATGTAGCTATATTCAGTGTAAAAATAGCTATAGGGGCTTAGTTAGTATTTAAAAAATAGGCTTCTAAAATTAAGGACATGTTAAATGTCAATATTTTCTATAATAAATGAAAAGACTGCATGAATCTCATAATATAACTTTTTACGTGTAAATCTTAAGTTCTGGTTACATTACTGTTGCTAATTCTTGAGATGATTGCCAGTTATATCTCATGAAAACGTTCCCAAAAAAGCCTGCTTGTGCTTCATAATAAATAATATAAAGCTTTCGATTTATATTCGGAATATTTCAAATGTGAAACTATAAAAATTCCATTATAGTTATGTTTTCCGTCCATTTTATTTGTGTACCACTGTTTAGAATATTTTTATACCGTTTTTGATAAATATTTTTAAATGTTGTACTAAATATGTATAGTATGAAATAGTTTTAGGTAAATAAAAGATACCCTTTTCGAAAACATATTGTTGTTTAACATTTTTTCTCCTTTATATGTTGCTTTTTGTTACTTTTAAGTACCTGACGCAGTGGTGAAGCAATTATTGTAATCTTAAATGTAAACTCCAGATTTGTATTTCATCAAAATGGCACACACAAAATGGAGTTTTAATATAGCATTACTCGACTACACACTATACCAACATAATATTAGAAAGCGCTACATACTGCAAATCACAAAAAAAAGCATTTCAAAAAAGCGATAAAAATTAATGAAAAGGTTCTTGTTACTTACAACACACCACCATGATTTTCAAGTTTGCCAAGACAATGTGTCAAAATCACTATGAACTTTTTGAGGAAATTTCGAAAAACTGCAACACAAAATGAGCGAGTGGTTATTACAGAAAGTAAGTTAAACACTTAACGAGCAGTTTTTTTATAGCAAACCGTTTTTACCTTGTTGAAATATCACAATTATTCAACAAATTCCATAAGCGTTTAAATTTTTCACTTACAAAAATCACAAACGATGACAATAGAAAGTGTTACATTGTTTTGTTGCTTGACAACGGCAGAAACTTACCTTTTGGTGTTCTAGAATCCAGAAACCGATATTTATATTGAAATTTAACTTATTTCTTTCGAATTTTCTTGGATTTTTTTGTTGTTTACACTTTAGCGGCGTCCAGGAAACAGAAAGAAAACTTACGCAAACAAAGATGGCAGGTAACGCTCGGTCTAGATCTGTCATTGTCTCACTCACGTAACATGAACGAATAACAACGATAGATATAATCTGCAGACCAGTAGCTTATTATTGTGAACGCTAATTATTATTTAAAACTTCGTTTAATATTACCTTGAATCTTAAAGTCCTGTTGTGTCATCCAAATAGGTATATAAGGCATACAAAAACAATACGACAATTAAGTAAACAGTTGCGAAAATACAAATGTAGAAGGTAATCAACCAGTAAAGAAATTTCATTTCATTTGCTGAAATACTTGCTCGAGCGCTCGGTTATCCACCGAGTGCGACGGGTTTTGTAATGATGGATAGGGGGAATTTTAGGCCGGTCTTTCAGGTGCGGTTTAATTGAAGAGTTTCGTTAAACGTAGTTTTGTTTCTTCCCCTTCGATTTACCGAAAATAAGGTTCGGTATCGGTAAGTTCGGTTAAGCGCGGGAATTCTGTTCTCTCTAGAAATTTACATTGGGATATTTCGGGCATGCATGATGGAAGGTATTAATTAATATATTTGTTATAACTGGAAAATACATCGTTTGAAAATCCCTAATATCTTGTAAAACTCGTAAATCCTCAAGTTATGTGCAGAGCTGGGCAAATACTTTTTAAATGTATTTAAATACTAAATACTAAATACTTAATTAAATTCAAAAGTATTTAAATATTAAATACTTTTTGAAGTAATGAAGTATTTAAATCTTAATTACAAAAAGTATTTAAATACTTTTTAGGTTTAAATACTATATTTAAATACTTTCTAAGTATTTAGATACTTTCTAAGTATTTAATTACTTTTAAGTATTTATAAATACTTTCTGAGTATTTAATTACTTTTTTTTAAATATTTACCCAGCAAACATTGATACATTGGCCAACCATCGGTTTAGTTCTGGCATTGATGGCGTACTTCTGGCATTGGTAACCATATATAGGGCCATAATTTACCCAATGTTTGCTCGCCATAAACATTGGGTAGCCAATGTTGGACCCGTTTCGTTTTTACCAAATTTGCCCGACATTGGCTTAATACATTGGTCCAATATACAGATGCCTCTCATTTGATATGCAATAGAAAGATATATATATCTACTGTTTCTATAACATTTTGATACTTATAAATGTTTTGCATTTTGTCATAGTAGGAGACATTATTTTTTTGGTTTTTTTTAATATAAAATTCTAATGTACAAATATTATTTGATCGAGTTATTCCCATTATCCCATTTGTAGCAAAACTGCTTGGGTCAATAAAATGTATTTTTACGAGCCAAGACTACTAAAACATAATTGAATTAAAAGCGTTTGCAACATCGAAACATTTTTAAATTTACCCGCCAAGAACGAGAATATTATGCTTCGAACTACGAACTGATTTTCGTTTTAAGGTTTGTGACCTGAACTGACTCATTTGATAGAAACAGAAGATGTCTAGGGAAAGTATTAGAAAGAGATAAACCTCTCCCCCAAGTTCAGATACAACCAGTTACTTCATACTCGAATTGCAACTGTTGCCGGATGTAAAATATTTTCCCTTACTAATGTTCATAGGCTGAATGAATATGCTGCTTTGAACTGTTTTCGATCTAAAAATTTGTCTCCTTGCTGTTTTTATATTAATAGATTCCGTAACTACTAAATATGAAACAATCTAGCAAAAACCAAGTAAAACTTATAGCCATCTTCAATAGTTTTGAAGAATTCCGACCAAATAAAACTTTTTCAAACTGCAGTCTGGCAACATTGTTTAAACAGCCCGCCGGTCAGTACACACGTGATACACACTCGCATCTAGCGACAGGGAGTCATAGCGGGTGCACTGACAGTACGCATATTCATGTGACGCAAGTAAGCACATACGTCTCAATTTTGATTATTTGATTATCCCGCCGAAAAAATAACATAACCTTAGTTATTCGACTCGAGTTTGTTCTTTATTTTGTCTGTTTGTATTAGTTAAAATTAGTTTTAATAATGGAACAACAAGTTGTAAAATGTGACAAATGTAATAAGAACTTTTCTAGACATTCAAGTTTAAAGAGACATTTAAAAAACATTCATTCTGGCAGTGATGTGGTTCTGAAGACAATTACAAATGCATAGAGTGCCACAAGCAGTTTTCGTACCTGAAACACTTGACATTTCATCAAAAAAACGAGCATCTACTGACAAAAAAGAATCTTTTTAACAGTGAACAAAGTTTTAATTTAAACTCTGAATCCATCCGCCACAAAAATGATGCAGTTAATGTCAAAGCTTGGCTGGAAGAGAAGAAAAAGAAAAGCAATGGAAGTGTTCTGTTTTATAAGCCTTAGGATAAAGAAGATTTTACATTGGTGATAATGAAATGGAAATGATGCAGAAATACAGCCAAGATTGTGTATGTCTCGATGGGACCCATGGTCTCGAGGCCTATTGGTTTGAGTTACATACTTTGTTGATATTAGACGATTTACGAGAAGGATTTCCCTCCGCATTCTTAATCTCTAATCGAGCAGATGAAGAAGTAATGAAATTATTTTTTTCTTGCATTAGAGATCGCCTCTAAAGGCAACTTATACTGAAAGTGTTCATGTAGGACATGGCCTAATCATACTATAATGCCTGGATTCAAATATTGTTTCCAGCAGAGTTTAGGTATAGTATTAGTTTTATAATGTCTTTCAATTACTATATCATTTATACAATTACAGATTATTTTGTACGTGGCACGTGAAACGAGCATGGAAGAAAAACTTGACTAAAATTGACAGCAAGGAAAAGCAGGTAATTTATTTATTCCTTAAGTAACTACTTATTATCGCAATACTCATTACAGCCTGTAAAATCTGTTAACATTTAAAAGATAGTGGCATATAGCCATATTATAATGGTGTTATCGAATGTAAAAAAATTCATTTTTTATTATTTATCCGCAAAATCCAAATATGGATTAAGAAAATAAGTAGAACATTTTTGTTCCCTACAACTTTTCTATATAAAAATTGAAAAATTACCGTCAGACCCTCTATGTAGGTACTCAAAAATTAAAAGTGTTTTTTGAGCAGAAAAGTTATTTATTTTTTGCATTTTTATAGCTTCTTTTTAGTAATGATGTGTTTTTAATAGATTGTTGTTGGCGAAAAGCTGCAAACATTATTACAAGAGACAGATGTCACCGCATTGTACATCATGATGCATAAATTTGTACAGTCTTTGTCAGAAGATCAACAAACTTTAAATTTTGCCGATTATTTCACGCTACGTTATATGAAACTGAAGCCTGGGCGTACTGTCATCGATTGCATAGTGGACTTAGCACTAATATATGCTTTTATTTTATATCAATTTGTTTTCAGCAGATTAGTTTGTACACAATGTATTAGTTAACTTTGTTCAAGAAATTTTAACTGGGTAACTGTTAAAAAAGGATATTGTTTGTATATAGATCCTGACAGATCCTCACTTGAAGTAAAATAATTTAACGAGAATAAAGTTTTTATTGATTTATTTTGGAGTTGATATTTTATTCTCTGATCCAATTCCCATACAAATAAAAATCCTCTCTTAAAGAATCTCTAATACTATATTATTTTCTGCAAGCAGATATAAAGACGCTGGTTCGTAAAATGATTAGATCGATGCCGCCATGGCCTTGTCGTACTTGATTGGACTGATGGTTGACTGCAGCTCTGGCGGTAACATCTTCATATTTTTATTTCTATCATAAGTGGTGTTAAACAGGTTAATAAATACTTTTACCAAGTAAAATTAAACTGTTTAATGTTGAACTTATATATCGGCCCGCGAATAACTAAATGCAAAACATCTTGTCGAGTGCAATTTACGAGATTTTGAATGCATTATTCTTGTGACGGTTGGTTATCACTATAGTGGGCTAGCAATCCGGCCTGGATGCCGGTTAGTACGTAATAAGCCAAACATTACCGACGTCGACAATGCGTTCACTTGGACTCGAATGAATATTCTTACGCATGCGTAGTGACAGTGCACCCGCTATGACTCCCTGTCGCTAGATGCGAGTCGTGATACACACCGACACTTCGTCTCGTTCTTTCTTTTTGCATTTTCGAGTTTTCGACAGGTAATAAATTGAAAATTCAGTAAAAATTTGGTGTTTGGTTCCCAGTTTTGTTATTTTTTTAATCTAAAATGCAAGAAAACAATAGGTAAGTGCATATAACGTATATATATTATGTTTAAAGTGTATTATTGTGCATGTAAGCTTATTTTTTTGTTTAAAAGCTTCTCTTCCTTCCTGCCATTCCGCCATTTTGACCTCACTCATATTATTTTTAATAATATTTAGGTATATAAAATTTTATTTTGTATTTCGACATCTCAGGGTTCACTCCTGAAAATCCGTGTATACATTTTTTTATATCCGAAAAAATCCATAAAACCTCTCGGTACTTATAGATGCTTATTTTTAAAATCCGAAAAAATCTTCGAAAATCCCTATAAATCGGAAACCGCCCTTCGACTTCGCCAATGATTAATATTATTTTTAGTGCAGATGAAGGATGTTCCAGCAGGCAGCATCAGCCCTTGTTCATTCCAAATTGGTATCACGAGACAAAAAATATGATTCTTCATCGTCTTTCTGGACAAGCTAATAAAATTCCTGCTTTATTGGAATCATCAGAAGAAACACCAAATCAGCAAACAAGCCAGGATGATATTATAGGTAATATATTAGCATCCTAGTAATGCAATATGTAGAAAAATTGTTTTATTTTCTTTTTAATTTTTGTAGCTCTTCTTAAGACAATATTCTTTAAAGTAGAAAAAGTAAGCAAAACGTGTAATTTGGTAATGAAACTTGTTCAAAGTCAAATTCAAAGAGATGTTGTGGTCATTGGAGTTGAAAATAATGACCATACCAAGGATCTTCCTGCGCAGTCATTTGAAGACCTTGAAAAGTTTAATGAGATATTGGCTGAACAGACAATATTTTCAAATGTAGTAAGTATAAAGTCTTCCTGTATTTTATGAAATGTATTTTAAATATTTTTCCTAATTAATCTTATAAATATTATTTTTAGTGCGACACATTAACTATTATCGGAGGCAAAGATTTACCAGATTGTACACGACGATTACTTTCAAAGTTAATATCAAACAGATTAGCACTAGAATGCAATTGGATGGGTCGCTATAAGAAACGAGGATTTATGGAATTTTCAAATGTGGTTAATCTTATCATTGGTAAGAGATTTTGTAAATTGATAATGAACTAAGAAATAAGTCAAAATTAATGCTAAATATGCCTTAATTAACTGTTGAAATGTTCTTGATTGTCCACAACAAGTAAGCTAAGTAATAAATTTACATGAGTCAGATTTTTGTTGTTTTTCTCAGGTTAGGTATAAAAAATTCATATCGTTTTTCTGTTTCATTTCCTAGAGATATCTTCATTATGAATTTTTTTAACCGCTTTTACGTTAAATGGAGAAAAATACAATTTTTAACAAAATATAACTGTGATTATGTATATTTCAGGGACTGTAAGAAAGAATCACTTTTGTAAAGGAGCAAGTCAGCGCGAGGTAGAAGATTTAGTCAAAGTATGGTTGAGAAATGCTGGGGACAGAGAGGGGGGACGAACCGTGAGGAAAAACAAAGGCGGGACTTAACTTTTTTTCTCATTGTGTTGTTGTTGGAATAAACGTTTTCAGAATAACTACATTTTTTTCTTTGTTAAATCTAATCTATAATTATACAAAATTATATAGTTTTATAGAGAATTGAAAATCATTCAAGACATAACGTCTAAAGGACTAGGAATAAACAAGACTTTGCTCACAGCAGCTTCAACTTTTTTAAAGAATTGTTGACACTTTCCATTTTGGTTTGCAACCCCATTGTGGACTTACAATTAAAGCACTATTACTATTCAGAAAATATTAGTTATGGTAACACATATTTTGAATTAACTGAAACTGTCAAAATTACTAAACCCTCTATTGGCCCATCATTGAACCAATATTGGCACTATTGTAATTTTTTATGGATCAACAATTGGCAATATATAATTGGCTTTATGTCGGACCAACATTGGCTATATACTGTATTTCTTTTAATGTACCAACATTGGTCCGACATTTGCCAACGATAGGCACCCTATAATTGGCCCATCCGTCGGCCGCAGTCTCCTATAGGAGGCGGCCCAATGTCGGAAGCCAACATCGGGACGACATTGTATATCGAGGTATATGGTATGGACGCCAACATTGGCCCAGTGTAAAATTGTTTGCTGGGTATAAATACTTTTAAGAATGAAACACAAAATTTAAATACTTTGTAAACAATTACAGTCGAACCTCTCTTTAACTCGGACTTTTTAGTGGTTTTTGTACATTTTCCAAGATTTCTATGTACATATTTTAATGGTACATAGACATAATGTAGGTATGTAATAAAAAAAATATTTTGGAATATTCATGTGGTTTTCCCTTCTCTCTTCCAACTCTCTGTAACTCGATCTTTTTGGTTGTCCCTTCAAGTTCGAGTTATAAAGGTTCGACTGTAATTACTTTTAAAAACTATTTAAATAGTATAGTAGTATTTTTGTCTCCTCTAAGTAGGCAGTTGAATAGGTAGGTACCTCAATCCTCAAAATATTTTAGAATCAAATAAGATCTAACAGCAATAAAAAGTGTGTTTTGTAATATTTTATTGGTATTGACAGTAAATTTTAATTAAAAATCCACGACAACATAAACTTAAGGTTACAGGAATAAAACAGGAATTGTCCATATTTATCGAAATCGAGATTACTAGCGCAACCTGTTGGCACATGTTGTTACTTTCCATGGTCAAAATATTAGCCGAATAAAACTAGGAACGTCTGTAGAAATTACAGTCAAAGTTTTGCTGTACTGAAATAAAACTAGAGATGTCCATACTAAAAAATGCATTTTATCTCAAAACTCTGATTTTCTGACAATCCTTATTTTATCCCTGTATTCTTCAACTGATAACATAACAAAAGACTTTCTACCTAAACCTAATTACTCAAAATTTGTAATGCAAGAATAATAATTTACATATAATGTAATGTTTTAAATGTTCGATGCGTTAGCTTTCATAAGAACAAGATTTTCGAAATTATCGTCTGATAAAGCATGTCGCCGTGGCGTATTAATGAATGTTGCAAATGCTTCGTGGCGTATTAATGAATGTTGCAAATGAAAACATTCTTTCAACTGGGGCAGATGAGGGAAGAGTAGTGTTAGCATTTCTATGTCTGTTTGTGATTGTGAGTCTTGCATATATTGTGAATGCTTCCAAAGTGGGGACGATTTGCTTCCGTGAGAGAAAATGCAATGTAGTTAGTCTTTTGTACATTAAGTACATTCTTTTGTGATATGATAAAATTAAGCTGGAAACTTGAAGCTGAATTATATTTTTAAAAAACACACTAATAAATACAAAATACATTAATAACTTCGTATATTACGTAATATGTGCTAAGATTATCGTATTTTTTTTAATTACTTTTGTCTGATTTCTCAAGTTTTTTTTTCTGTTTCATCGTATATGGGGGGTAATTACAACCAAGGCCTATTATAAAAAACCTATTATAAACCTATTATATAACAAATACCTATTATAAAAAAGTATTTAAATACTCAGTATTTAAATAAAAAAAAGTATTTGCGAGTACAAATACTGCCCAGCTCTGGTTATGTGGATGTTAAATAAGTGTTTAGGGTTCCGTTTCCTTACCGGGCAAAGGCTACATCATGTTAACTCGCACAGTAAGATTATTTCCACAAAACAGTGAACTTATTTCTAGAAATTGTTGAATAGTTGTATCCATGGACAAAAGTAAGAACACTGTACCTATTATAGTCCAAGAAATCATCTCAAACATCAAGGTCAACACAAAGAAGAGCCACTGCTACACCTCCTGGGAACAGGTCTTAGTTTGGGTTATTCTAAATCAGGTGTAAAGAAAACAATTTAAAATCGATCAAAAAATTATATTTCAACAACTAAAAAATTTGCTACAGATAAATATAAATGTACATATTTACCTAACTAGTTAATTTTTCACATCTTGAGCCAAAGATAACACTTATCACTATGAATTTCTTAACATTAATGAGTGGAAGCCAAACCCTTTGGCTAAATGTCTACAAGGAACCGAATTTAATAAGACGATCATTAAATTACATTACGTTATGAGTGTGAGGCAAAATCTTAATATGGTTTGGATGAGGTAGCGACCCGTCAATATCAAAGGCTGCTTACTTTTAGCTAATTTCACTGCTTATGTATTATAGTTCCTCTACTCCCGAGTTTTGCCTGTTTGACATTGACACACTAGTAAATTTACATGATAATAGGAAATTAGAAGAGACTCTGTATTATTAGTCGAGAGGATGTATTCGTTTGATCACTTCTTCCTGGCTTCTCTCACAAACTATAGTGCTAATAAATAGAGAAACTATACTATAATTATTTACATGTTCTTTATCCTTCAAAGTTTATACAAGGCGTGTTCCTTAATGTCATGCTAACATTTCAGAATGTGAAACGAGGAAAACGGAAGAAATCGTTTTCATGTAGAATTGACCAGGCTAATCCGAAAAAATATCCCCATGGAAAAATATTAGTCGGGTACCCTTTTCTTGTAAAGAGGAATATCACAGGACATGCTTGCAAAAATAACAATTAAAAAAAATCAACATCTGTAAGAAAAAATGTTCATATTAATATGTCATTAAGGAACAACATAACATTTGGCATTATAAGTATTAAACTGTAAACCTGTATGCAAGTGTAATGGAAGAAATTTATTGCAGTCAATTTATCAAGTTGTTTACAAACCCTAAAAATAATCTATTTTATAGCACCAAACCTTGTTCTTGAAATTTACCCAATTCTGATGTTACGCATGGTGACTTTTATCTGTTGCTGAATGATGAAGAAACCGAGATAGCTGAACCAATTGTGCACCTTCATTAGTAAAATGGCAGGCAAATAGAAGCAAGTTCCTAGGCTGGACCTTCCAAGCAAATCTCATGAACATTGCCGAATATAAACATAATGCTAAAATAAAAATGTATTATGTAATAAAAGAATGATAACAGGAATGAGAAATTTTGTTAATTTAAATACGAACCAAAGGTCATTTTGCCACTTATGTATTTGGGATCTTTCTGAATGTCTGCTATTGCTGCCAAAGGGATTCCCCAATTAGCCACAGGACCCCAAAAATGGGTACTAAAAACAAATAAGTAACCTTGAAAAGAAAATTTACTTGCATGTTTTCCACTTACCTCATCAAATAATCCCTGAACTCCTTAGATTTGAGTTGTTCAACCATCTTTCTACGAAAATTATTTATTGAGGAACCCATTTTCGAAGCCTGAGTATTTTGTCAAGTTAGGAATTCAAGAAAGCAAGTTACTCGCTCGGCAAGGTTAGGTTATTGACTGAACTTTTGACTTTTGTATAATCATTCATTCAACCAGTAATTAAAAAATCGTGCATATAGATAAATGTTTATCTACCAAATAAATTTCGCTGGTTCATTATAAAGTTTTATCTAATCGGTGCAATAAAATTGTTTAATGACTATTATTTGTTTACTGTAATTTTGTATTGTACTTGAGGAACTGAGGTATTTTAATTCACTTTGCTTTGATTATCAACATCTGATAGGTGATGTCAGACTGTCAAAAAAACACTGCTGTTCTCACAGCACAGAGTGAAGGTCACAGAAAAATGATAAGAATTACAGTTGTCCTTAGAATGAGAGGACGGGTTCTAACCGATCAGAAACTTGTATTGTTCCTCATGAGGAACCATTGAATGCTTCATTGCTGTTCTATAAACAAGCAAGCGATCATCGAGAATCATACTTATACTTGGCTTTACGTCTATTAGTTGATGCTGATGGTGATGTGAAATTATAACCATCACGTTGCCAACGCAATATAATTTTTCCTCTGTGTTTCGGGAGTGATTCCCGCATCGAGAGCCCATGACCTTTGTCGGCAAATTTTTGACATGTGTCAAATCTTGTATTCTCAAAAAGCATGGATTAAAGATGAGCACGAGTACGAGTGGTTATTTACTATTTTTCGTTAAAAATTAAATATAATTCATGTACTTATATTGTGAAAATGGCAACAAGTAGTGAAACTAATAATCAGGGTAACCTGCTACCTTTGGAGTTTCAAAGAGGAAGCATAAATAACCTTATCAACTCTACACTGCAAGAGTTTCTGAACCAACTGGAAAGAGTCCCCAATGAAAATGAAGCGAAAAAAGTAGTTAAGGAAATTGTAAGGTAGTACGAAAGTTTAATTTCATTTAATTTAATATAAGTTTTTAGGTCACTGTTTATACATCCTCGAGAGAGAACAGAACATTGCATATCGAGGCCACAAATGTAATTATTGAACTTTTTACTCAGTTTAACGGCAAGAAACAGTTAAAGAAATATATACAGGATCTTGTAACGAAGCAGAATTTAACTAATGAAATTATTAAGTCCACTGGTCAGAACATATTGGAGAAAATTAAAGAAGAAAAGACTTGTGACCTCAAAAAATGCAATGAATTTTTGCATTTTGTCTCTGTACTTCAGACATCACCGAGCTACGATTTTGAAGAGAATTTTAGGCCTTTATTTCCAGTCTATATCTCTTTATTTGATAGTTTTGCAATTTATGCAAGGTAAGAATCATTTTTTTTTGTATTCCATGTTATAAAAATAATTTGCCTATATAATAAAAATTATTTTTTAAGTATTTCACCAAAGGTCCTGTATCTTTGTAAATACACTATTAGTTTTTTTGGGTTTAGTCAAGTAAAGCAAGACATCATTCCTGAAATAGAGGAACTAAATATTGTCATGAATGCAGTGCTTAAACAGATCCTACCAGTATTTGTCAAGAATATTTCCTTTCTGGAAGAAATTAAAGACCAGTACCTCCAATCCCTTCTAATGTATTCATACATTCTACTTTTCAATGAAAAAATTGGTTTCGACCTGAGAATGAAAGTATGTTTGATATTTGTGTACTCCTTCAATGTACTGGAAGGAGATAGCATGAGCGTTTCGCAATTGGTAAGCATAAACATGTTTCTAGCTTTGCAATATGGATTTTAAAAATTATACAAATAGAAAGAGAAGTACATTTATGTATAAAGTAAGTAATATAGGGATATGTTGTTAATAAAAATAGTGTGTTTTTTTTTAGATCAGTCAGAATGGATCACCTTTTAACTTGTCAATAAATCCTCTAGATGGAGCTGATACTCCAAATGATTATCTTATAATTATATATTCCTCTATACTGAGCATATTGCCGGAAGAAAAGCTGATTTCTGACAAGGTTGATGGCAAATGTCTTATCTGTGTTCTTTTCGATGGTATTTTGGAAACTGCTAAAAGGTGAGTTTTATTTTTAATGTGACAATAATGTTTTCTGTTAGATTCCTCTATGTAGGTACAAAGTAAAGACTCGACCTGGTTATTAAATAATAACAATCCCAGTTGAAAGAACCCCAAATTTCTTAGTCCACTTTATTTTAGCAACCCTGGACACTCCTTGATAATAGTAGAGACTAGTAGGACTTTGTGTCTCATAGCGAAACATCTCAAAAATATTCCAGTCGATCTGGTGAAACCCATGTTTCTAGAAGGATTGTTTTATGTCTCTTCCCATGCCGATCACTTCATTGACAGTGTCAGGAGTTATTCGAAAATATTTTTTGAAGAACTTGTAGGACTATCGGCACATCATCAAGAAAATGGTAATTTTTTTAATTTATTGCCTGGTTTCATATAAATTTTTTCCGCACTAGTACGTCTACATATGCAATTTTAGGTTTCACAGAATTAACGAGCGTGTTGATGGAAAAAATCGATGAGATTCCCGAGGAAAGTACAATGAGATTTTATGCCTGTGAAAACATTGCCAAATTTTATGGCTGTGATTTTTTATTAAAAAGATACGAGCACTTGCCGTTAGTTTTGTTAGAAAGTATTGATAACCCGACCGTTACCGAACAGGTCAGTAATTTTTATCCCCATCCTCATTTTTTGAGTCTATTCCCTAAAAAAACATTTTTTTTAGGTTTGTAAGACTTACCAGTCTCTGGTTGAAAAGAGTTTCACCTCTTCCACCATCGAGAGCGAAAATGACTGGGCGAGAACCTGGGTTTTACCCGCCATCAATGTTCTAAAGTCTGGACGAGAAAGTGAGAATTTTTGTCAAAAAATCATCAGTACTGCCTTTAAATTACAACCGGCCATTTTAAGAATGATGTAAGTTTCGGAGAAACGTGGGTTTCATATTCGAGTTCCTTTGCGTTCAGAAAACATATCAATTTACTTGAAAAAAATTATTATTTGCTCCATTTTTAGTTTTCCAAATGATTATATCGGTACGATAGAAGAATCAAAAGTTCTTTTACATTGTCTGCATAACGCCAGAAAAAACGGCGTCGAATTAAGCTTAGAAAAAGACAGTAATCTATATTGGCGGGGTTTAATCGACAAGCAAAAGATGGAAATGTTCATGATTCATCAACATGAGGAGGTAAATCTACTCAGTATAATGCTTTTGCAATAATAAGCTCCTTTCTGGAGACAATCGTCTTGAGGAGGTCTGTCGACGGCAGCAACCCGGCAGCTTATAATTTAAAAAGAAGTATACAGGGTGTTAGGGAAATGACGTATTATATTTAAACCGGCAATTCCTGAGATGAAAACAAATTGAAGAAAAATATCCAAAAATGGCGCTTTAATTTAATATGCCCTGTACATGACCTTATGTCAAACCAACAATTACCACGTGCTGCCCCTGCCAGGAAGGTAAACAAAAGAACATATGGCGAAAAACGTGAGTTAATCTTGCACAGTGTTGTCATATCTTCAGGGTGAACTCTTTAGAAAATCAACAAACGTTTGACAGATTTCAAGTTGTTTATTTTTCAGGGTTTGTTCGCATTATTATAAACTTTTACGTTCGGTTCAGTTCACTGGCAAACAATCTCTGATTTATAAACTTGAACTGACTCGAGCAAACCACCGCGGAGTTTATAATGGTCAGGTATGTTCTCATTTGTTCAATTCGAACGACACCCGTCGGATCTGAACAACTAAAATGCCACTTTACCTTTTAGAAGGAAAAAATGCAATTTAATTTACCTTTTCGGCCTTATTTAAAACCAACTTAATTTATAAAAAAACACCAGGTAAGCGAACAAAAACCGTCACAAAACACCAAGTCACATAAATTCACATCGCGCATCTCGTGAACACATCTAAGTACCATTCAATCTGAATTAGTATTATAAAGTGCTATCGTGTAGACAAAAATACGCCCTTATCGTATAAGATTTTATCAGCTGGTAGACTGGGAAATAATATAATTCTTTCATACAATGGTATTCGACATCTAAAAATGTTGAAACTAACCTTTGAACCTGTTCCTATCTTCACGTGTCTGTTGTCTATCTAAAAATACAGCATTGCCACTTTCGAATTTTATAAGAAACTGCCTAATTTCCTTCTATAATATTACTTTCCTGTATAATTATAGTCTCGGAAATGGCAACCGCGCTGGCTCTACTAGCGGAGAGTTCTCGGAAAGAAAGTCCAAGGTGGACTAGACCATTTATTTCAAAGGGTAGTTCCTGTCAATTGTTAACATAATTGTTTCATTTTATCTTTAGTAAAGGGTTAATGGCCCATAGAAATTAGCGTTTTTATTATTTCTATTGCGAAATGATTAAGTGCTCTTGTTCTATGTGTGCGGTAGTGTTATTTTAAAGTGTAATTATGCGTTAGTGTTTAGTGCTTTCATGTAATCTGATAATAGGTGCATATCTTCAAAAAAACTAATTTGAAACTCGTGGGTGTCTGTGTGTTTCTTTAAGTGATTTAGTGCAATTTGACTTTATGCCGGTTATATTCCGAGATTGGAAATAAGAGGCCGAATGAGGTTTAGTGATAAGCTTATTATGCACTCCCACACTATCATGGTCTGTGCGTCTCTGTGTCTGCGTGTCTGTGCCCTGGATTCCTTAATCGCGTTCTGGATTTACTTTCTAAGTAAACTAAATATTTATTTTTATAAGAAACTGAAGTTTTACGCTTTTAAACAGTTTGGCAACATTGTGCCTGAACATCTGTTGATTACCCAGCTGGGCAATGTAATGTGTTCATATATGAATGTGCGGAGGAGTTGTGTGTGGGTTTAGGGGTGAATTACCACACTTTTTAAACGTTCGATTTAAAAAAAAAATATGTAGCGCTTCTCTAGGACACCCCAGGAGTCACCCATTTAAATATAACACGTTATTTCCATAACACCCTGTATGCACTTATTAGAAAGCGGACCTAATGTTTATTTACAATTTTTTTACAGATTAGATTGCTGGTATTAGCGTCGGTAGCCGAAAGTTTAAAGTCGACCGAGCTCTATTTAAACTGGGAATTTATTTTTTTAATCAACTATATTCGTTATAATATAACGGCCCAGTCGCCGAGCGTAAGGAAGCAGATCGTTTCTTACTACAAAAAAGTGTTGACTCGGTACGACGCCGGTTACAAAGTAATATTGAGGAATATAACTAACCTCACGCGGTGTTTAGAAGCGAATTGCACCGATAAGGACCAGAAGAAGTTTCTTACTTTGTACCAAGAGCTGAAGAAGTCTTATAGAAGATTTATATGCAATTTTACCAGGATCCTTATAGGTAAAGAACACACGGGCAGTTGCGCCGATTTTTTTGTCCAATTTCGCTAATTCTTTTAGGTAATTTATCGTACGACTCGAATTTTCCGAGACGCGCGACCAGTTTGGAGTTGCTACTCGTCATACATAATATTTTGACGCCTGACGAATGGAAGAGTTGTTGGAACGACGACGACGTGAAAAATAGCCACAATATTCTGTTCGATACTTACGAGAGCAATAAAAAAATGATCGTCAAGCTGCTGAAAACGTTACCGCCCCATTATTTGGGGTTTATGGTAAGTTTTTTAAATGTTTTGAGCGACGACAAAACTCTTAACGCAAACCTATTATTCCTGATCGTATAAAGGCTGTGTTATTATGATACAAAATTATATACAGTTGAGCCGGATTGAAATCGGGATTATACAGGGTGTTCCTTATGTCCGCGACGGCTGAAATTTTTTGCTACAGGGTGTTGAATTTTTATTTTTTAAATGGTTATTTTTTTAATATCTCCGAAAGTACTTTAGATATTGTTTTCAATTTTGGTATGCGTTAATAGGATATAGAACCACAAATTTTAGTTTAGAAAAGTTATTCAATTGTTCCACCAGTGGCGTCCCTGCAAACATGTACTCTGATATTTTTTACAAAAAAGATGGTACGCCACTGACATTTTTCCATGTGAATATATTTTCTGATTAGTCTGGTCAATTCTACATGAAAACGGTCTTTTGAGTTTTTCTCGTCAGACGCACCCTTCTTGATTAAAACCACTAAATTCATATTGAAACTCATTATTATTAACATTGATAAAATATTTAATGATAAATTTTGCTTTATAAAAATTATTGGAAATGGCCACCTCCTCTTAAAGGGCACGCGAATTGCCCAATCCAACAATTTTTATATAACAAAATTTATCATTAATTATTTTATCAATGTTAATAATAATGAGTTTCAATATGAATTTAGTGGTTTTAATCAAGAACGGTGCGTCTGACGAGAAAAACTCAAGAGACCGTTTTCATGTAGAATTGACCAGGCTAACCAGTAAATATATATACATGGAAAAATCTTAGTAGCGTGCCATCTGTTTTGTAAAAAATATCAGAAGACATGTTTGCAGGCACGCCACTGGTGGAACAATTGAATAACCTTTCTAACTAAAATTTGTGGTTCTATATCCTATTAACACATACCAAAATTGAGAATAGTATCTAAAGCACCTTCGGAGATATTAAAAAATAACCGTTTAAAAAATAAAAATTCAACACCCTGTAGCAAAGAATTTAAGCCGTTGCGGACATATGTTCATATGAACTTTTCTTTATAAAATGACCTAAGGAATCACACCCTGAAATATTAGCACGTCATTAAGGAACACCCTGTATAGCTCAAATAATATAATATGTAACTAATGTTCTTGTGACAACTGATTTTGATGATTAAATTCTATATAAATAAGGATTTTCTTGTGGAAACTTGAAATATATGTAAACCACACGAAACACAATATATAAATGTCTATAATGAATTTCCGTCTAATACACAGGGATTGTATTTCAATTCCAAAGGAACACGTCTGTTTTATCGTTTTTTATTAACTGATAAACCAAAAGTACATTAAATTAACAGGTCTTTGATATTACTGGAAAGTTCCGACTCTTTCCCCTGTCTAACTGTACTTTAAAATATTTTAGAATGTGAACTTCACTTTCAAATACATGCATCGGAGTTTCGAGCTGGCCTTAGACGTGAAACCGAGCAAAACCCTCTCGGCGGCCTATTTATTCGAAATTTGTTCGTACTCGCCGTATTTTTACGACATAGTGCACTGCGAATGCGGCGAGGAAACGAAGAAAATCAAAGACCCCACGCTGGACATGATCGTCTTGTTAACGAGGAAATTTTTAAATCAAAGCTCCGAAATTAAAGTCGATCACATCAGCATGTCGAAATCGTCTGTTTACGGTTTAATATTGAGTATTAGGCATTTGTTGGAGAACAGAGATGTCAGGTAAGTAGGGGGGGGGGGGGGGTTCTGGCAGTGGCGGTTCTTCCACAGGAGCACATGCGCACGTGCACACCCAAAACAAAACGAATAAAAAATATTAATTTATATTTATTGAATATTATTTATCGTATAAAGTCCGACCCTCCCTAATATTTTATCGTACCGTCAAACTAAAAAAAGTCCGACCCTCCCTAATATTTTATCATCCCGTCAAACCAAAGTGTATAGATCCGGCAACCGTGCCTCGGTCGAGGTAAATGACGATTATGACGAGACTTGCTCGCACGTGCGATTAAGTAGTGCAGTTTCTCTGTAGTAACAGGTGGCGGGTGGCAGCGGGGGATAGCGGGGCTATGGCGATTTAACATGGAAAAGGCGCACAGGTTTGTGTGCACCGCGCTGTTGTCTGTTCGTGCATCTAGTTAGAAATTCAAGCGTGTATGTTTTAATATTTTAATATTATATATTTATTAAGTTAAAATGGATAGTGACGGTGGACTATTTAAGAAATAACTTTAGCTAGTTGAGTTTGGAGCAAAAAATTGAAGTGAAGAATGCGGGAAGACCTAAACCCGAAATTAATTTAACGCAGACCACAAAGGGTAAATCTAGGGACTGTATTAGAAAGTTTAAAAATTAAATACATGAAAAAAAAATTATAGAGCTATTCCAAACTTAATGAGGCTGTTAATGATCAATTTTCTACAATTAAGAACCGAAGAATGGACTTTACGTTTAAGCACTATTGTGTAGGGTCGATAAATGTTGTGTATTTTGATAAATGATACTCGATATGATTTTAAACCATTTTATTTAAGGATTTAAACTAAAAAACACTGAAAATATGAAGAATACCAACTTGTCAGTGTCGTGGCTCGATTCGTTCTCGTCATAAAACAGTTAACTATTGTTCTCGTCTTGGTTGCGCCTAATGACGTAGCCGTAGATGGCGTAGTGGTATTAGACATCATTCGGTTTCCTTGATAACTCGTAGATGGCGGTAGTAGTATTGGACATCATTCGGTTTTCTTGATAGCTCGTAGATGGCTTTAGTAGTATTAGTAGTGGACTGTATAAATATTGTTACGAGGGTTGCATGCGACGACGTTAAGATTCGACAGCTATACACACTAAGAAAACCTTTCTTATTTTCCAAAAGTTGTATTTCCTTGTGTAAAATTAAAAAATAAATGAAAATATGTTTCATCTAACGCATTTTCTTATTTCTACATTTAAAACGCCTAGAAAGTAATTGTTTGGTCCGTTACACAAAAATAAAATTTTAAAAATAATTTCACCATACTTGTGAACCCCCGCTATCATAGGTCACGAGCCGCCACTGGGTTGTGTGTGGGAGGGGTTTAATTTCTTCTCTGTGCGACTAAAAATTAATATTATATTTAATTAAATGTGTCTTTTTTTCAGCCAACATAACGAAACTTACGCGGGCGTCTTCGACCATCTCGTATCGACGTGTTTTGGTATAAGTGAAAAAATAATGCCGGTGGTGTGCAATCCTTCGCCGGAAGGTTTCCTGCCCGAAAACGTCGAGGATTTGTGCGAGAACGACGAATCGCCGAAAGCTCAAATGATTTTGGGTATGTCGTAAAAAATAATTAATCTGATGACGGATGTACGGATGTCGAAACGGGCCTGTGTTTCATATACTTATTGTTTTTCAGTATACGCGTGGAGGACGATGAAAGAAATGACACTTCTGTTGGCCGAAATCGTCAAACAGTCAATTAAATTGGAAAGCCAAATAATTATGTTGTCAGAGGAGAACCTTACCAAGATCGGTCAATTTTTCGTCGACGTTTTCATACAGAGCAGGCACAGAGGAGTGTTCGAGCACGCCTACGTCGGGTTCAGTATTATTTGCGAGAATTTTTGGAAAGCGGCACAAGGGAGGATATCAGGGTTACCGAAAAAGTGGCTGCAGGAAGCGGTTGATTTGTGTACCGGGAAGAAGCGGTCGGACGACTTGTGCGCGACGCGACGGAGCGCAGGTATTCGGCCAATCAAAAACTCCCAACTATTTCACAGTCTAAAGTCCTCTCATTATGCTTCTTTACAGTTCAGACTGTGAGTTAGGTGGGACTTTCTTTGGCCGTAACTAAAACATACATATATGTATGTCTTTACCCGTGCGTCACAAACCCATGGATCAAGAGCCATCGTGACTACAACTCCTCATCTTTATTTATTGCAGCCTTAAAAGTGAATAAAACCGTAACAGATGGGGAGTTCCGCAATACATTTTGAGTTCAATAACGTGCTAGTCAAAGACAAAAGTTACAATTGTAATTATGCCATTCAATATTTGTCAGCAGTTAACTTCCAGTTGCTGTTATGAGTACCTTCAAGTTGAATTTAATTCTTTTCAGAGCTATTTCATCATACTTTTGTGTTTTCGGTAAGTATTTATGGCTAACGTCCCTTAAACGCAAGTATTCATGGTTCTTTATCGTAATTTTCTCGCCATTTCTGACGCTCGGGTATCGACGTACAGACGTATATTCGGATATTAATTACGATTATTTTTCTAGGACTTCCATTTTTAATACTGTCAATTCTGACAACGGCACCGGATCAGTCGTACTTTCACAGTACCATGATTGCGTTGTTTAATAGCGCCGAAGTCCTGGAGAGTAACGACGAGACGAGCATGCATTGCCTGAATGTATTGCGAGCGATTTTCCGGCACAGTAAGCTGGGGGAATTGGTCGCCCCTTACGTTGCCAGAGGCGTCATTTTGTCTATAAAAGGGTTCAAAAGTGATGCTTGGGGAGTAAGTATGAGTCACGATGAAAGACGGTTTTTTCGGATTTTTGCTTGTATCGTCACCTTCCTGAGTGCAGGGTGTTATGGAAATGCCGTATTATATTTAAATGGGTGACTCCTGGGGTTTCCTAGAGAAGCGCTACATATTTTATTTTTTTTAAATCGATCGTTTTAAAAGTGGGGTAACAAACACTCTTACTCACAGGTCAGTCCGCGCTACTGTACAACATTTCACCCAGCGCCAATGGCAATGTTGCCAAACTTAATGTAAAACTGAAATTCCATATAAAATTATAAAAATAAATTATTTTCTACCTAAACTGCTGGCCATTTGCTTTCGAGCAAGAAAAATTTCGCCTAAATTTAAATGTTAGTATTTTCTGAACCAGATATGACATCGATCTCCGGTTTTTAATGGTTGATAGATTTGTCCCTTAGGAAACAATTGCCAAAGTTGGATTGTCTTAAACTGTCAGAAAATTTTATATACAGGGTGTTAAAGAGGACGATGATTTTTGCTCCAATTTCAATAGCATGTAACTTTCACAATAATATTTTTAAATTTTATCACTGTACGTCAATTGAATCACTGGTTCATAGCAAAGAAAGTAATCTGTCAAATTTTTGATATCTGCTATATTTTAAGAGATGCCGATTTTTTTGAAAAACTTTGCTTTTTTTCAACTTTTTGTTAGCTAGATCCCACTGTGCGTTGTACCGTGCAAACTTTGCAAGTGATTATTATACCTTATGAAAAGCTTGTTTATGTTCAGTAACAACAATTGTACCTAAATGTTGTGATGTGCAGTGGCGTACTTATAATCACTTATATGTCTATGCTTTATGAGGATCTCACAATTTTTTTGTACTGGAAAGTACTCGCCCTTAGATTAGGCAAGTTTTTCCTTATTTTTTAGTTTTTCATATCGCGCTACAGGTATATTATACAGTGCCTACAAAATTTTAAAACAGATAATTTTTTTATTTAATTGTTTGAAAAAATGTATTTATACTAGCGTCATTTAATATTAAAGTGCCTTTCATTGTAAGTTTAATTTTAGGAATAGTGTCGTGTTAGAAAGTTAGAAATTAACAATTAAATAAAAAAATTATCTTTTTAAAATTTTGTAGACACTGTATAATATACCTGTAGCGCGATATGAAAAACTAAAAAATAAGGAAAAACTTGCCTAATCTAGGGGCGAGTACATTCCAATACAAAAAAATAAATATTCATAAAGCATAGACATATAAGTGATTATAAGTACGCCACTGCACGTCACAACATTTAGGTACAATTGTTGTTACTGAACATAAACAAGCTTTTCATAAGGTATAATAATCACTTGCAAAGTTTGCACGATACAACGCACGGTGGGATCTAGCTAACAAAAAGTTGAAAAAAAGCAAAGTTTTTCAAAAAAATCGGCATCTCTTAAAATATAGCAGATATCAAAAATTTGACAGATTACTTTCTTTGCTATGAACCAGTGATTCAATTGACGTACAGTGATAAAATTTAAAAATATTATTGTGAAAGTTACATGCTATTGAAATTGGAGCAAAAATCATCGTCCTCTTTAACACCCTGTATATAAAATTTTCTGACAGTTTAAGACAATCCAACTTTGGCAATTGTTTCCTAAGGGACAAATCTATCAACCATTAACAACCGGAGATCGAGGTCATATCTGGTTCAGAAAATATTAACTTTTAAATTTAGGCGAAATTTTTCTTGCTCGAAAGCAAATGGCCAGCAGTTTACTTGTATTTATCCTTATACCTAAAGAGCGAGGAAATCCAGGCACAAACACAATCAGTTTTTTTTCTTTTTCATGGGAACACTCCTGGAAACACTTTATGTACAAACAGTAATAGTGAAACAGAACCGATGATAGTTAGCTTTTGAAAATACAATAATACAGATTATTAGATTTTATTACACGCGACGAAATTTGACGTCCAGAAGAAACGCGTTAATAAAAACAATATTCAAAGATTATTTATGGACGGGCAAGATACACGCGTAAACCGAAAAAACAGAGCGGATTGCTGAGAGTGTCTTGGTGATCGACGAGACACAACGTATCCGGCCGCTGGGTGGTCTTCAAATAACAGACGCAAGAGTGCGGCGCTATATGAAGCTACTTCGCTCAGCCGATGTAAGGCGTCAAGAGATCGTTGGCATTTGACCTAGTGACGTACGTGGCTATTACTATTCCATTTGTTTTTTCGGGTTGTTTAAAACATAGTCCGTCGTAAATGTTCTTCAATTAATTGTGCAAAAAGGTATTACAGAATGGAAAAGTGTTTAAATTATTTTATTTTGTCTAAAGAGTTTAAGGCGTACATATGACAACACCGGCCAGAATTCCTTGATTGCTTACATGTATCGCAGTGCCACACAGGTGTTTTTCTGGTTTGACGTCGGGTCACTTTTAGCGCTGAACGAATTGAAAGCGCCATTTATGGTTATTCTTTTTCAATTTGTCTTTATCTCAGGAATTGCCGGTTTAAATCTAATACGTTATTTCCATAACACCCTGTATTATTTATGTCATTTTACGAACAAAAGTCTATATGAACATATTCAAACGGCTTTAGTTTTTGCTGCAAAATGTTGAAATACTATATTTTTTAAATCGTTTTTTTTTTAATATCTCCGAAAGTACTTTAGATATTATTTCGAAATTTGGCATGTGGTAATAGGATATAAAACTGCATATTTTAGTTAGACACGTTATTCAATCGATCCACCAGTGGCGTCCCAGCGAACACGCCCTCGGATATTTTTTACAAAAAAATTGGTACGGCACTGAATTTTTTCCATGTGAATATTTTTCTGATTAGCCTGGTCAATTCTACATGAAAACGGCGTCTTGCGTTTTTCTCTTCAGACGCACCGTTTTTTATTAAAACAATTAAATTCAAAGTGAAACTTATTATTGTGTGAAGGTGTTGTATTAGGTGAAGGTGGCCCAAGAACGGTGCGCCTGACGAGAAAAACGCTGGATACCGTTTTTATGTAGAATTGGATCGGGATAAGGTGAGAAATATCCACAGGGCCAACACTCCATTCATAAATCTGTTGGAAAGTGAGTTTGTGATTGTTTGAAATGTTATTGAAAATCAGTAATGGGTGGAAGAGTGACAAAACATGTTGGTCTCGCTAATGGCAACAATGTTGAAGTCTGGTTAAATCAAAGATCTTACAAGGTTAAATCCAATAACGTTTAAAAGGTTATGGAGCGGTCTTCATGGTTTCGGAGCGGAGCTAGTCTGGGCAAATAGCCCAACAAGGGCGTATAATTTACTTTGAGATTCTTTACGTTTAACTATATTTTCTATTCAAAAAGTGTAGTTTCGAATATTGGATATTTATAAAAAAGATAGAAATATTGATCCAGTTTTTATATACAGTGTATCCAAGGATGGATTTAACTATTTATGCTTAGCATCAATATTTTTGGTGTATTCATTACTGGATGATACTCTCCAGATATAAAAGTGTATATTTCTAGCCAGATTGTCAAATTTATCACTAAGACATCTTGCAAAATCCCAATTAAAAATTTGTAAATTTGACAATTACAACTGGTTTAAGGTTAATCCGCAATTGCTCTTAAAATAAGTTTATTTCTAATAATTTTACTATAAACTGTGAAAAGGATGATTCTTTAAAATAATATTATTATACTTAAAGGTATCAAATAAATCGTGAAATAATCCAACTGCACTCTGGTCATCTATCTTTAGTTTATTACCTGCTCACATGCATTGGGCCAATTAGCAAGGAGGGAGAAACGGAATGGGTGATGCAAACTCAAAATCAAATTACTAACCTGTTAAATTTTAATTTAACACCATTGCATCTTCTAGTGAAGTATTTTATGGCCGCACAAGACTCAACCATCTTGTAAATGCAAGATTTATATTAAGAAATAAACCAACTCGACTGCTTTTTGTCCGGACTAGCACCACGGACCGGTCCATAACCTTTTAAACGTCAATGGTTAGTCAGAAATCATATCAATACAATCATATTAAAACATAACCATACTTACCGAAGAAAAGATAAATCCTTGCTTAAATGATCCACTCTTTTACAAACTATACATGAATGCACCATCATTGTTTATAATAAAGACGATTTTTCACCAATACTCACAAAATAAAAATAAAAACAACCAAGTATATAAACACTCCCTTAAAAGCGGCTAGCAGCGAGTAGCAACAGTGTATTCTTCTTCCATTGATAAAGTTTGATCGTTTGCCGTCGAGCGTACTATCTTTTAACTTGATGTTGTCAGAGTGCAGTCGGTTTATTTCAAACTTTTATGTATAATAATAATATTTTTTTTCTAAATCTCTCAAGGCCTATTCACAATTTATATTAAAATTATTGGGAAATAAATTTATTTTAAAAGCAATTGCGGATTAAGCTTAAACCAGTTGCAATTGTCAAATTAACAAATTTTTAATTGGGATTTTGCAGATACCTTAGCGATAAATAGAACAATCTGGCTATGCTGCAAGCATAACAGCAAGGTGGGGAGTGCACGTTTACAGTCCTTACGTCGACTTCAAATGTAAACAATTCTATCTGGAGTTTGTAAGACCTTTGGAAATATCCATATGAAAAAATGTCAGTGGCGTACCAGTTTTTTTGTAAATTAGATCGAAGAACATCTGTGCAGGTGCGCCACTGGTCGATGGAAAGCATAACTTTTCTAACTAAAATATGTGGTTTTATATCCTATTAACACATACCAAAATTGAAAATATCATCTCGCGTACTTTCGGAGAAAGTGAAAAACTCGATATGTATTTAACGACTCGAAAAAAAACTTACTTTTAATCGCAGGTAAGAAATTCGTCGACGCTCTTGTACGCCGCATTAATGACGCGTATGTTCGGCGTGCAAAGAACTTCCGATCCCGATCATTTGTGTATCAAAAACAAGCTGACGGTGAAGGTGTTCTTTTTGCGATACCAGGAGCTGTACGAATTCATTTTGAATAGTTTAGCGGCGGAATGCCGTAACAGCTCTAGTCTGATTTTGCAACCGATCCTGATGATCTTGTCTAGACTGTACCCGTCGAATTTCGAGGAAGGTCCTCATCAGGTAAAGTTACCGTTCCATTTTGTAGCTGCGACTCTCTCTTCGTGTTCTCTATTTATTTGTCAGTCTTCAGCCGAGGTTCATTTTTCAGGTGTCCGAATATCTCCCGTATATCGACGTTTGCCTGTCCAATCCGGTGTACAGGACCCGCGAGGCGGCCGCCAAAGCCTCCGTGGCCCTGATAAATACCAAGAACGTCAAAGTGCATTTCGATAAATGTTTTACCAAAATCGCGAGCGAGAAAATTAGTGATAACGAATGTCACGGTATCCTGTTACAGGTAAGATGTAAAATGTTACAGAATAACGGAATAGTGTAAAGGCCGTATTAGACTCGGCAATTTTTTCTCTTGCGCCGGCAATTATAATGGCACGTATTCATGCGCAGTAAACCGTTTTCGATCAGCTGGAGCATTGTCAACGGTCAGAACAGCAGTGTGTACTGTCGAAATCCCTAAAATATCCCCAGAATTAGAGATGTGCAAACCTGTTCGTTTTGATTACCAGTTAAAGCAGCTACTGCTATTTACAAATAGGAGGTGCAAAAAGTTGCTGAATTAGCAGTCCATAAGTTTAATAAAGAATGTAAACTGCTAATTTAAGTACCAGTGGGTTTAAATGGCCATTACATGTTCATACCTGTTTCGGCCAAATAATAAACAGTTAAAAATAACAGAATAATCCATGTCTACCCAATTGCGCCGGCAAGGGCAATTAAAATGGCGCCTGTCCCATTTCTGGTAATGAGAGACAGCTGATCGGGAACGGTGTACTGCGCCTGAATCCTTGAATTATAATTGCCCTTGCTGGCGCCATAAAAATTTCCGACTGTAATACGGCCTTAAGAATTAGTGTTGGTGATAAACCGATGATTTCAATAATCGAGTACTTGATACTCGAGCGATTTTAATAATCGAGTACTTGATACTCGAGCGATTTTCTATTTTTTTATTATCAAACACAAGCCCTATAGGAAAAACCCTTTACGGCACTCTGGGAGTGGTGCGTGTGCGCAAAAAGCGATTCACGTCGGTTTTGAATCGTTGGAGGTTATATTCGTTGGGAATGGTCGTTCCATAAGGATGAAGTCCTCCAGATGAAAGAATTCTGAAATAATGAAGTTCGAGGAGTCCTAAGCTTAACCACATACGGATGGGCGGCAGTGGTTCGTCGTGTATTTCTGCTATTCGCCGCTCTGGGCGGAATTACGAGCGCGAGGTCAGTCGAGCACTTTCCATGAAAATATCTGTAAAAGAGAGCCAAATCCCCAACCTGTCCTCGATGTTCTAGGCTGTCGAGGTTCTTCGTCGGCCCGTGGTCTCCAATCAGACGAATGGCCCTCCTTTCGATGGAATCCAGTAGCCGATGAGTATGTTTGGGTGCAGAGCTCCAGACATGAGGGCAGTACTCTAGTGATGGTCGAATCTGGGCTTTGTATAGTGTCAAAAGTTGTTGAGGTGTGTGTACAACTTTCTGGTTCGGAAGAGTACCCCAAGTTTCTGAGAAGCTATCTCGGCGATTGCCACAACGTGGTTATGCCAAGACATATTTCCTCCCAGATTGACGCCCAGCAAATTAATAGATGAAGCCAGTGGAATTGCGTGTCCGTCCATGACTATATCCGGTTCTGTAATGTTAACCTTTTTAGAGAAAACTGCTGCCTGGGATTTTTTCCAGGTCTTTGTTGAGGCGTGATACTTCATGCTGTCCGCGAAGATGTGCATCGGCAGCCGATGTTTGTGCATTCAAGGAGAAAGATGAGATAAGTGTTCTATCGTCTGCAAAACTAAATATCGAATTTTTCGTTTTCACTAGAAGGTCGTTAATGTATAGTAAGAAGAGAGTGGGAGACATGGACCCTTGAGGAACATGGATTGAATCGCTCGAGCGATTAATCGCTTGAAATTTTTGATAACTAAGAAGAATGTGTTGACAAAACACCCGAAGAATTTTAGTTTTAGAGTTTTTATTAAGGAAGAACAGTCGATCCAGATTTTTGATTCTTCGCTTGAATTCATAACTCAAATAGTATTTCCTATCGAGCGAAAAACTGCTGGAAAATACGAGCAGTTTGTTACCTCGAGCGATCACACTACCAAGCGGCACATTTCGGTCGGCGTCAAGCGAAGCTCGGGTATCGAATGAAAGGTAATAAGTAGGGATCGACCGATACCGATATCGGTATCGGTATATCGGCCTTCTTGGCCGATATCGGTATCGGCCGATATGTAACCACGATATCGGCCTATATCGGTATCGGCCTAAAAAAATTAAAATTGCTTAATATTTCAGTTGCTAAGCCTTTTTTTAAAGAAATTAAAACAGAAATACTAAATAAAAATCAAACAACAAACATACAAATTTATTCTTATTGAAAATTTAACAAAAAAGTCATTAAAAATGTAGAAGTAAAGTAACACACTAAATTAAACAAATTAATATTTAAAGTTAAGTTTTGGCAAGTTGTAATGTAACAGAATTAGGCTTTCTGCTTTTTCCGGAGTTAGACGATTTCTTGCGCTTTCATAAACATTTCCGGCTGAAGAAAATACAGTCAAACTCCAAGTCAAAGGATCTTCATTTCTTGATATTTTTTCTAATTTCTTATACAATTCAATCTCATCATCAATTTTATTCATCATATCATCAGTACTTCTCTTATATGACACTGATTTACTTGTCGTCATACCAGTAAGTTCATCAAAAGTATTCCAAAATAAACTATGAGAAATTGAGCCCGGGACATTTTCCTGAATTTGTTGGTTTACCTCGTGTGATTTTTTGGCGATTTTCGCTAAAGGAACATCATCGTCGCTTACTTCAGATTCTCCTGCATTATCTTCCAGCAAGTCTGAATTTTGCTCATTAATTTTTAAAAGTTCTTTTTTTAAATCTGTAAAGGTTCCTTGAGATAAATCATTATCAATGAAAGATGTCTTGAACCTTGGGTCCAATAAAGTGTGCAAAAAGAAGGTTTCTATCAGTGAAGCATGCTTTGTATCTCTTAATCAAGGAGTCTTTAAGCTCATTTTTGGTACTCTGCACCCCTGAAAAGTCAGCTCCTTCAGCTTTCTCGAGATAATTTAAGAGAGTTTTAAGTAATGGTATTACTTCCGATACAGATGCACTATTCTTACTACAAATCTTCGTAATTTCTTCAAAAGGTTTTAATAGATTTAGTAAATTTTTTGCTAGTTCCCATTGGTGGTATGCTAGTGGCACATCTTTTAATACTGGATTGTCAATTATATATATATTAAGAGCGTTTTTTTGTTCTATCAAACGTTCCAACATATAAAAACTTCAGCCTATCACAAGCCAAAGAGGAGTGACTAAAATGAGTTACTATACGTCTTGCTTTTGCCAGTAAATCTACAATTGATCGTTGACTTTCTATGGCGTCATGTATTGCTAATTTGTATGGTATGTATGAAACAGGGTTGGTGTTTTAATTTAACCTCGTCAATGCCTTTTTTATGTTGGCGGCATTATCAGCTGAAACCAAAAGAATTTGATTCTGATCTAACTCCCATATTTTCAGTATTTCAGATAACATCTGTGAGATGTTTAAAGCTGTATGTGACCCAGGAAAATATTTGCAGGCCAGTAGAAATGAACATCTTTCAGTCGTTTTAAAATCTATCCAATGTGCAGTAAAAAAAATAAATGGGCTAAATATTGAATTTGCTCTGCATTTTTTTAGTGATTTTATGGTTAATCCATGTAACGGTAACAGTATATCATTATTTTTTTTTTTTTTTTTTTTTTTTTTTTTTATGATCAAACACAAGCCCTATAGGAAAAATCCTTTAGGGCACTCTGGGAGTGGTGCGTGTGCGCAAAAAGTGATTCAGGTTGGTTTTGAATCGTTTGAATATTATAAATCACTTTTACCTCATTTATAAAGCAAACAAATTACGACAAAATTTTATGGCCGATATATCGGTATCGGCTATGAGTATATCGGTATCGGCCGATATCGGTATCGGCCACAAAAAATCATATCGGTCGATCTCTAGTAATAAGTAACGAGCGACGATTTTCGCTCGACTTTCTAACTCGAGCAGTTTTTTTAATAATCGAGCGATGTCGGTTATTTGGATAATCGAGTACTCGAGCGGTTTGTCGCTCGAGCGATCACAACACTAGTTATAAAACTATAAGCTTTTGTGCAGGGCAGTGTAGTAATTTGCTTCATAAATCCTCTTCCAGCTTTATTATATTTTGAAACACGTCCAGATGAAGGATTTACCCCTGATTGATTATTTAAAAAGAAGCTCGCACATTTGGGAGAACCTGAACAAGAAATACAGTCACATGACCGTCGATCTTTACACGGAATTAGTCACGCTGTTTCTGTACATGTAAGTGACTATTGACTATTTCTGCGATGATTGTTTTCACATATTGAATGAAGTCTACGGACCTAAATTTTCTCTGTTTAGTTGTAGGGATTTTGACGATCTATCGTGGCTTAAAAGAATCCTGCTCTGCCTTTCAAAGTTCGTACAGAGGCTCGACGTTCCCTATACGTGGCGCGGGAATTTCGCGCTGACGCGGACTATCTTAGCGTATTTTATTATAATTCATAAACTAGAAGAGACTGATGTTACCTATTCTACTATAACGAATGAGATTATGTCGTACTTGTACGGACCGCACACCGCCATGAAGAAGTACTGTTTGCAATTGCTGATCAGTTTAAATCAGATGCATATATTTTATAATAAAATGGATAACGCTGTGGTAAGATATTACACAATACCTCTTTCGCGCAGCAAAAATATGTACACTTGTCGATAATAAATTCCGGACAAAGATAATGTTTATGTTTATAGTCCGGTAATTTTTTAAAATTGTTTTCCGATCTTGGTGAATTTTTTAGCAAAGTGTACCGGGTGTCCCACTAAGAATGGCTCTCGGCCGTATCTCTGAAAGTGTTAGTCGTATGGCTTGCGGAAAAATTTTTTAATATGAAAAGTGATCATAAGAAATTGCTGGAAATTATTTTCAAGTTTCTCAGTCGAGCGCTAGAGGGCGCAACCGTAACGGTAAATCCGTAAAGCTTAGTTTTTTCAAAAGTTGCCGCGTTAAGGTATATTGAAAATAGCATTTTCGTATACTTTAAGGTTTTATGAAGAAAATTTACTTATAACATATTTTTGTCACTTTTAAAATAAAGTGGTGGGGGAAGGTTGAACATTATTTTAAATAAATGCCTACAACTCCGGGTTGGCTCAACAGAATTTAGTGAACTTTGTTTTGTTAAAAAGTGGTTCTCTTACTCTATACTTTACTGTATAAACTATGACAATATGACTAGGTAGGCGCTAGAGAGAGCTATTTTACAACTTAACAACAAACATTGCGCATTTTTTCAAACATTTTAAATACAACAGTATATTTAATTTTACTTCATCGCAAAGATCAATAAAAGCCTAAAGAACTGGCGAAAACCACAACTTGATATCTTTTTTCAAACCGGAGATATTAACAAGAACAAAAATAAACACGGAAAAATATGATTATATTTAAGTTTCAACGGTACAGGTTTTTTCAAAAGTCAAATAAAAACTTTGACGTGAAAGCACCTAATTTTAAATTAGATTTTGTTTTTCCAAGGCCTATTTGACCTTTGAAACAACCTGTACCGTTGAAACTTAAATATAATCATATTTTTCCGTGTTTATTTTTGTTCTTGTTAATATCTCCGGTTTGAAAAAAGATATCAAGTTGTGGTTTTCGCCAGTTCTTTAGGCTTTTATTGATCTTTGTGATAAAGTAAAATTAAATATACTGTTGTATTTAAAATTTTTGAAAAAATGCGCAATGTTTGTTAAGTTGTAAAATAGCTCCCTCTAGCGCCTACTTTAAAAGTCATATTGTCATAGTTTATACAGTAAAGTATAGAGTAAGGGAACCACTTTTTAACAAAACAAAGTTTACTAAATTCTGTTGAGCGAACCCGGAGTTGTAGGCATTTATTTAAAATAATGTTCAACCTTCCCCCACCACTTTATTTTAAAAGTGACAAAAATATGTTATAAGTAAATTTTCTTCATAAAACCTTATAGTATACGAAAATGCTATTTTCAATATACCTTAACGCGGCAACTTTTGAAAAAACTAAGCTTTACGGATTTACCGTTACGGTTGCGCCCTCTAGCGCTCGACTGAGAAACTTGAAAATAATTTCCAGCAATTTCTTATGATCACTTTTCATATTAAAAAATTTTTCCGCAAGCCATACGACTAACACTTTCAGAGATACGACCGAGAGCCATTCTTAGTGGGACACCCGGTACACTTGTGTATCGGAATGTTAGACTGAATTTTAGTTTTCAAAAAATACTTTTTTACACTTAGTTTCTTAACGCCCTGTGGAAAAATTGAGCGGTGTAATTTAGCTTCATTGCGTCTTGGTCTGAGGTGTGACCTTTTCTTTATACAATGTTGCTTGGTTCACGTCATTACCTGGTGTTTAAAAGAAGATAGGAATTTTTAAAGAAAGTAGTGCAATTTTTCAATTTTATTCACAATTCAGAACATTACATTATTTTGTCGAGTAGCATAAACATATACAGTGAGTCCCAGAAGAAATGTCTAAATTCATTTAAAATTCAGCGGTAAGTTTTTTCAAAAAACGCTCGTACCCGTCGATTTTGATTTTTTAATTTGTTTTATTTTTGTGGTAATTTCATGTATACAGGGTAGCTCAAATATAAGTTACGACCATCAACTTCATTTTTTCAAAGGAAAACATATATTTTTTATTTCATTTTTGAATTTTGCATTGAATTCTAAGCATGTTTCATGTACCATGTCCTATACATATACTCAACAGTTATTGAAAAAATTTGGATTGAACATATCTATAAGTAAGACCTGTTTATTAAAAAAAAAACACAACAAAATCAAATTAAATGTTGAAAATGTGCGCCATTTACGGCTTGACAATATTCAAGACGATCAATAAACTCTCTTTGCACATTTCCAACCATTTCCGGAGTTATGACACGCACTTCTCTTCGGATCCTTTCTTTCAACTCCTGCATATTGTTTGGCCTGTTAACAAATACTTTTGATTTGAGGTAACCCCACAAAAAATAGTCCAGCGGAGTTAGGTCTGGCGACCTAGCAGGCCATTCGATAGGTCCTCTCCTTCCAATCCACCGATTGGGAAAGGTTTCATCCAAAAATGTGCGCACAGTGGCCGCATAGTGCGGAGGAGCACCATCTTGTTGGAATATCAGTTCTTCGTCAGGGGAGTCTGGATCCAATGGATTCGGAAATAAAGCCACTAATGCTGGAATTAATTCTAGTTGGAGAAATTCGAGATATACTTGTCCAGTTAAAGACTGTTCAAAGAAAAATGGACCAATTACTCTTTCGCGTACGATTCCACACCAAACATTCATTTTCTTAGGGTACTGGCTGTGAACCTCTATCATCCAATGCGGATTTTCTGTTGCCCAATATCGACAATTTTGTCTGTTCACATTACCATTCAAATAGAACGTAGCTTCATCCGAAAAAATAATATTTTTTACTAAATTATTATCTAGATTGCACATATTTTGCATGCGTCCGCAAAACTCACTTCGCCAATCGCACGTGCGCATGTGCTCCTGTGAAAGAACCGCCAATGCTTCCATCATGTTAAATTGCATGCTTTCAATGCAATACGGGCTACTAATGTTTGGATAGACAGTGAGTCCCAGAAGAAATGTCTAAATTCATTTAAAATTCAGCGGTAAGTTTTTTCAAAAAAACGCTCGTACCCGTCGATTTTGATTTTTTAATTATTTTTTTGTGGTAATTTCATGTATACAGGGTAGCTCAAAAATAAGTTACGACCATCAACTTCATTTTTTCAAATGAAAACATATTTTTTATTTCATTTTTGAATTTTGCATTGAATTCTAAGCATGTTTCATGTACCATGTCCTATACATAAACTCAACAGTTATTGAAAAAATTAGGATTGAACATATCATTTAGGGAATCCAACGATCTATCAAATATTCTGGCAATATGGCATTTTGGGCTCCATAATAAGTAAGAGTGTACTGTCTCACTGTCACCGTTTATTTCCATAGAAACTGTATGACAATTTTATTTCAAATAAGTATAATTATTGTCAAGCGTAGTTTCAAAGTTGCGGTTTTCACAATAATGGTGAAGTTAACGGAACGGGAAAAAATTGAAATTCTATGCATGGTTGGGTTTGGTGATAAAACACATGAAAATTTTTCTTTGAACAGTCTTTAACTGGACAAGTATATCTCGAATTTCTCCAACTAGAATTAATTCCAGCATTAGTGGCTTTATTTCCGAATCCATTGGATCCAGACTCCCCTGACGAAGAACTGATATTCCAACAAGATGGTGCTCCTCCGCACTATGCGGCCACTGTGCGCACATTTTTGGATGAAACCTTTCCCAATCGGTGGATTGGAAGGAGAGGACCTATCGAATGGCCTGCTAGGTCGCCAGACCTAACTCCGCTGGACTTTTTTTTGTGGGGTTACCTCAAATCAAAAGTATTTGTTAACAGGCCAAACAATATGCAGGAGTTGAAAGAAAGGATCCGAAGAGAAGTGCGTGTCATAACTCCGGAAATGGTTGGAAACGTGCAAATAAGAGAGTTTATTGATCGTCTTGGATATTGTCAAGCCGTAAATGGCGCACATTTTCAACATTTAATTTGATTTTGTTGGTTTTTTTTTTAATAAACAGGTCTTACTTATAGATATGTTCAATCCTAATTTTTTCAATAACTGTTGAGTTTATGTAAAATTCAAAAATGAAATAAAAAATATGTTTTCATTTCAAAAAATGAAGTTGATGGTCGTAACTTATTTTTGAGCTACCCTGTATACATGAAATTACCACAAAAAAATAATTAAAAAATCAAAATCGACGGGTACGAGCGGTTTTTTGAAAAAACTTACCGCTGAATTTTAAATGAATTTAGACATTTCTTCTGGGACTCACTGTATATCCAAACATTAGTAGCCCGTATTGCATTGAAAGCATGCAATTTAACATGATTGAAGCATTGGCGGTTCTTTCACAGGAGCACATGCGCACGTGCACCCCCAAAACAAAACGAATAAAAAATATTACTTTATATTCATTGAATATTATTAATCGTATAAAGTCCGACCCTCCCTAATATTTTATCGTACCGTCAAACTAAAAAGTCCGACCCTCCCTAATATTTTATCATCCCGTCAAACCAAACTGTATAGATCCGGCAACCATGCCTCGATCGAGGTCAAGGGTATTCCAAACTTAATGAGGCTGTTATTGATCAACTTTCTACAATTAAGAACCGAAGAATGGACTTTACGTTTAAGCTCTATTGTGTAGGGTCGATAAATGTTGTGTATTTCGATAAATGATATTCGATATGATTTTAAACCATTTTATTTAAGGATTTAAACTAAAAAATACTGAAAATATGAAGAATGCCAACTTGTCAGTCTCGTGGCTCGATTCGTTCTCGTCATAAAACAGTTAACTAATGTTCTCGTCTTGGTTGCGCCTAATGACGTAGCCGTAGATGGCGTAGCGGTATTAGACATCATTCGGTTTTCTTGATAACTCGTAGATGGCGGTAGTAGTATTGGACATCATTCGGTTTTCTTGATAGCTAGCAGATGGCTTTAGTAGTATTAGTAGTGGACTGTATAAATATTGTTACGAGGGTTGCATGCGACGACGTTAAGATCCGACAGCTATACACACTAAGAAAACCTTTCTTATTTTCCAAAAGTTGTATTTCCTTGTGTAAAATTAAAAGATAAATAAAAATATATTTTATCTAACGCATTTTCTTTCTACTTCTTTTCTTTCTACATTTAAAACGCCTAGAAAGTAATTGTTTGGTCGTTACACAAAAATAAAATTTTAAAAATAATTTCACCATTCTTGTGAACCCCCCTCCCCTCTATCATAGGTCACGAGCCGCCGCTAAATGAAGTGATAAGAACACGAGGTGGCAATACAGTCCATTATTTTTTTATGTCAATTATGAATAAAGTTGAAAAACTGCAATGCTTTTTAAAAAATTTGTATCTTCTTTTAAAAAGCAGATAATGACGTGAACCAAAAAACATTGTGTTAAGAAAAGGTCGCGCTTCAAAATAAACCATAATAAAGGTAAATTCTACCCCTCAATTTTTCCACAGTACCTTTTGTTTCTGCCTGTATAACGATAAAGATATCAGTATTTTTCGAAAACTGAACTCCAGGCTAACATTCCGAGACACAAGTCTACGTTTTGCTAAAAATGGCACCAAGATCGGAAAACAATTTAAATAGCACTAGCCATGTGTAACAGAATTGGCTATAATCTTTCAGCCACTCAAGACCCGTGAACCCCCCAAAACAACTACTACCCTGGCAGGCAAATTCACTTGTCTATTCGTCCTCAACGTGACTTTTGGGTTGAGTATCCATTAGGAACGGACAGCGGTGTTTTTCTTTAAATGGCATGGTATACAGGGTGTCCGGGAACATGTGGGAAATCTCCCGGATATGAAGAAAACACGTGAAAAGAATACTATAGGTTCATATAAACTTCTTTCGTATCGGCCTCCTCTTCGGAGATATGGGCTCCCAAAGAGCACCAATGGAATCAAGTTTTTTACACATAATTATTGAACCACTTGGTATATTTCAATTATTTTTTAATATGATGTATACCAGGTAAGACCCCTCAAATTACTACCCAAGAAACTGTTGTGAATTACTCACAGCTGCAGGGACGGACTAGCTGTAACACTCATGGGCCCATTTTTTTTACGCCCTGTATGATGAGAACTTTGGACAATGTTTTTTACATACCTTTAACTATTGGCTAAAAATTAAGTACTCTTCATTCATGTCGCTAATCCTAACCGTTTTCGAGAAAACGTTGTTTTATTTACATCATGTATTTGGCGTATCTTGGTAAAAGATACATCTTTGTTCCTATCAAATGTTGAAACTCAAAATTCCGCTTTTTCATATTTAACCCGTGAGAAGTAAGGGGACTCTGTGTAAATAAAATGACGTTTTCTCGAAAACGGTTAGGATTAGCGACATGAATGAAGAGTACTTAATTTTTAGCCAATAGTTAAAGGTATGTAAAAAACATTGTCCAAAGTTCTCATCATACAGGGCGTAAAAAAAATGGGCCCATGAGTGTTACAGCTAGTCCGTCCCTGCAGCTGTGAGTAATTCACAACAGTTTCTTGGGTAGTAATTTGATGGGTCTTACCTGGTATACATCATATTAAAAAATAATTGAAATATACCGGGTGGTTCAATAATTATGTGTAAAAAACTTGATTCCATTGGTGCTCTTTGGGAGCCCATATCTCCGAAGAGGAGGCCGATACGAAAGAAGTTTATATGAACCTATAGTATTCTTTTCACTTGTTTTCTTCATATCCGGGAGATTTCCCACATGTTCCCGGACACCCTGTATATTGCCAGAGGAGTAGTTGTTTTGGGGTTTCACGCGTATAGACTGACCGAGAAGAGGTGTCTAGTATTTTAAACAATGGCCGTTTAACTCGGGACTTTCTACTGGCACGTGTTGATTCGTGCGTTTTTGTGTACGACACTTAGAACGTATTTTTCTTTTAGTTTGGATCAACAATGGCGCGGCTCAATCTTGCGACGGATAGGTCCGATGTGGTTAAGTATTGACATTTTTAACCGAATCCAAAATATGTAAAAAAAGCAAATACAGAAAACACTTTTTTTGCAAAATAAAATGGGAATAATTTCCTTTTTTTAGCCGGGCGTTGAGCCGATCGAAAACCATCCCCTTTTTTATACCGGAGACGTTGAAATTCACTCGGACATCAACGACCTCGTTTCGTCCTTTAACCGCTCTTCAGTAGAGAAAATCCTTAAACACATCCATCCTTATCTGAAGGGATTCTTGATGGAAGAGTTAAAAATTCAGCATTATATTAGGAAAGAAGACAAAGTTCTATTGTTTTTATTATTGGATTTTTATCCGTGTGCTATAAAATTTTTAAGGTACAGTACGTTTCAGGAAAATTGGATACGACTTAATGATTTCCTGGGTCGGTCCCATTGTGTCGACAAGAGCTTGGCAATAAACAAGTGAAGTATAATAATAATAATAATACGCTTATTGCCATAAAAACCATTCACAAGTGAACATTGACAACGTCATTACAAATTTCAAAATGCATACAAAAAAAAACCATAATAATTTCAAAAGAAAAACCTACACTAAAAAAACAAACAGTATCGACAAAAATAAAAATGTTTACAAAATACAAATAAGTCAAAACACAGAAACAAATCAACATACAAAGAATAATATAATAAAGACATGTCATAAAACTTTAAGGAACAAAACAATAAACCAAAAATAAAAATTTTCAAAAAAAGTCATAAAAATGAAGGGACGGACTAAGGAAAACAAGTAATGATATGATTATATTAATGTAATCAAATGAAATAACATTACTAGTCATATTTATTTACATTTATAATGTCATTCTATAGATAGTTCTGTTTCGCTATCGCTATCCTCATCAAAATTAATTATAATTGGATTAATTATACGATCCAGACTAATATACGAATTTTCTACAGTTATTACGTGACGGACTGAATTTTTCCAACTACCTGGGGGAATATCATTAAAGCATTTTCGTATTAATTCTACAACACTAGAACTTAAAGTCGGAGAAATATTTTCAGACCTAACCAGTGATTTTAACTGGTGCCACATTTGCTCTATGGGGTTAAAAATGCAATAATAGGGTGGGAGCCGTAGCACTGTATGTCCAATTTCTTCTGCCAATGTGTCACAAACATATACTTTTTTATACAAAATGTCTTTAAAACTTCCAAAAGATCACTTTTTTTATAACTTTCTTCAAAATATATATCATTCGCCGCCATGTAGTTCTGAATCTCCAATTTTGTATTATTTGAGCTTGGAGCTTTATGTAATTGGCGACTGTGATAGCTCGCATTGTCCATTACTATCACGCTATTCTGAGGAATGTTTGGTAAAAGGCAATTCTTGAACCATTCCTCAAAAACTAACAAATTTTACCACAAAAAGATATTTAAATGTAAATTAAGCAACCTAACCTACCTGATGTGCCTATATTTAATTAGAATTATTACAATCCGGTCCTTTCCACATAATAATAACAAACGGTCATAAATAATGGGATGGCCCCAGGTACTTTTACGGCAGTCATTAAGTTATATCCATTTTTCGTGAAACAAGCTTTACGTTTTTCCCAGCGGAAATTCAAAACAGAAATTCATTTTAGCTTCCGGGTTTTCTTTAATGACGTGCTTAAATTTTTTTTTAATCGATGCGCGTTGTCGATAAAATCGCAAGAGACCCTTTTCATGTGGAATTGATCAGACTAGTCAGAAAAAATACCAATAACACCCTCTTGAAAAAGTCGAACCCGTTGTGGACATGAACTGGGAAATATGAGCACGCCATTAAGAAACACCCTGTATAATAAATAAAGACGCAAAACCAGCATAATTTTCAAACTAAATATTCGTATAAAATGGCAATCCCACTTCTGATCATATACAGGGTGTTATGGAAATGACTTATTATATTTAAACCGGCAAATCCCGAGATGAAAATTAATTGAAAAAAAATAACCATAAATGGCGCTTTGAATTATTAAGCGAAATATACACTTTATATGAAATCTCAAAATTACCGTGGCCGCTCCTGAGGCTCTTCGCAATCAATATTTTATTGGGGCAGTCTCGAGGTTTAAAAGAGGTTAGCGCATTATAGCGATGTTGTCATATTGCAACACACAATTCTAAACGCACGTGTTCAGTATTTGACAACAAGACGTCTTTGACGCGCGTTGTCACTTCTTCTTCAAACTTTTTAGACAAATGAAACTACAATTTTAAGGTATATACTCTCTTACCTTCGATCTTATTTTAAAATAATCCGTTTTATGATTAAATTCCATAAAATAATGAAACACAAAAAGTATGTTTTTCAACAGAACCAACAGTAGATAATATCACACAAATTTGAAATCACATCACAACATTTCGTATTATGAATTATTTCAGAACAAAAAAAATCGGGCAATACAACTAACAAAACGTTTAAAATTCGTATACGTCAAGCACGTGGAGCCCTGGACACGACATCGTTCCGCTCCCCAGTCTCGACACATACTGAAGTATGAAGGGCGCGCCGCCAGTATTCAACCAAGGGCGAGACACGCGGTGTGATCTGACAACACTGATAGTATACTCTAATGACCCACATTGTTGCCAAGTGAATCCAGATGCAACGGCGCGTGGGTATAAAGGGTTTTTACCTTAGTATTTAGATATTCGATTTAAAAAAAAAGGTATGTAGACTTTCTCTGGGAGTCACCCTTTTAAATATAATAAGTCATTTCCATAACGCCCTGTATTTAGCGAAACCGCCGTCCTGAAAGCGCGGTTTATTTTTTTTTTAGGTTAAGTAAACAAGAGACTCTAAGCACTCTGTTAAATTATTGTGACTGTGATAACGAAGAGCTCATTAGTGCTGTGATAAGTTGTATAAGTACTTTTTTAATGGAGGTCGACTACAATCTCTTAAGGTGAGAAGAACGTGTGCACTCTCTCTCTCTAGGAACATTTCAACAGCATTGACTTCGTCGGTTTTTTTTAACCTAACTTTCTCCGAATATAATTTTCTAACCTAAATTTATACGTTTTTCTTTCAGGTATGATAAGCTGCTAAAAGTATTGTCCGAATCGGCTTCGCCCGCCGCCGCGCTACATCGTAGGTTAACTGTATGTGATTTTTTGTGCAAAAACTACACGCTGTATTGCAACGAGGAACCTATTTTAAAAGGTAAGCGCCGCATTAAATAATATAAATTGGTGTTGCGTTTTTTTTTGGCCCTGATGAGTGTGTGCATGCGTGCATAAACGAAACGTCGCCTGATATTTAGGATTTGTTATTATTTCGTGTTTTATTCCAATAGGTGACGAATTGTGTACAGTACTGGACATTGTAATGGTGTTATTAGAGGACGAAGACTTAGAAGTAAGAAATGCGATGAGTAACTACGAAAACGCCTTAAAAGTTAAGATTAAAATTAACAATTTCACCAATCAAACGATGTAAGTTCAAAAGTTATCGATTTATTATTTATTATTATATACAGGGTGTTATGGAAATGACGTATTATATTTAAATGGGTGACTCCTGGGGTGTCCTAGAGAAGCGCTACATATTTTTTTTAAATCGAACGTTTAAAAAGTGGGGTAATTCATTCTTAAACCCACCGGTTACTCCTCGGCACATTCATATATGAACATATTACATTGCCCAGCTGGGTAATCAACAGATGTTCAGGCACAATGTTTAAAAGTGTAAAACTTTAGTTTCTTATAAAAATAAATATTTAGCTTACTTAGGAAGTAAATCCAGGACGCGATTAAGGAATCCAGGGCACAGACACTTTCAGTTCTTTTTTCTATGGGAAAAACTTTATGCTCATCACGTGTCCTGATGATAATGTGGGAGTGCATAATAAGCTTATCACTAAACCCCAACACTAACGCATAATTACACAATAACACACATAGAACCAGTTGGACTTTCTTTCCGAAAACTCTCCGCTAGTAGAGCCAGCGCGGTTGCCATTTCCGAGACTATAATTATACAGGAAAGTAATATTATAGAAGGAAATTCGGCAATTTATGATAGTCGCTTATGAAACATCGAAAGTGGCAACGCTGTATTTTTAAATATTAGTCCGATTGTCCAAAATCAGCTGTTTAAAGAAGTCGGCCGATATCGATCGAGAGAACCAACGTGTTATTTATTTTTACAATTTTTAGATGTTAAATACATTATTTCCCAGACAATAAGGGCGTATTTTTGTCTACACAGTAGCACTTTAAAATACTAATTCAGATTGAACGGTACTTAGATGTGTTGTGACGCGAAAACTAATGTGATTTTGTGATGTAAGTACTTGGTGTTTTTTATAAATTAAGTTGGTTTTAAAAAGTCCGAAAAGGTAAATAAAATTGCATTTTTTTTTCTAAAGGGAAAGTGGCATTTATAAGCTTTTAAGTTGTCCAGATCTGACGGGTGTCGTTCGAATTGAACAAATGAGAACATACCTGACCATTTATAAACTCCGCGGCAGTTCGTTCGAGTCAGTTCAAGTTTATAAATCAGAGATTGTTTCCCAGCGAACTGAACGTAAAAGTTTATAATAATGTACCCTGAAAAATAAACAACTTGAAATCTGTCAAACGGTTATTGACTTTCTAAAGAGTTTACCCTCAAGATATGACAACACTGTTCAAGATCCACTGCCATATGTTGCTGTGTTTACCTTCCGAACAGGGGCACCACGTGGTCATTTTTGGTTTGACATAAGGTCATGTACAGGGCATATTAAATTAAATCACCATTTTTGGATATTTTTCTTCAATTTGTTTTCATCTCAGGAATTGCCGGTTTAAATATAATACGTCATTTCCATAGCACCCTGTAGAGTGTTCCTTAATGACTGAAATATTTTTTAAAAATCGTAATTTTCCGAAAGTAGTTTAGATATTATTTTCAATTTTCGTTCTCCATTAAAACGATTAAATCGAAAGGAGATATTTTTGATTTTCAGATCGGGGCATCGTTGGCCGGTGGTTCCCGAAAAGGCGAAAGAAGATCTGATCCATTTAATAACGGTACTGCTGCCGCAGGAGAAAGCAGTGTGTCTTATATTTTCGTGGGCTTGCAGGTATTTTCCTGATCCCAGCAGTGAACCACAAGAGGTGAGCTTTTTTTGCCTGTAGTAAGTTAATTACTATCGATAATATATTCGTTCTTAGAGCGGTTGGTGTAAAATGTTCACGGAAGCAAAGTCTGTGGCCGCCGATCAAAAATTCGGTGTTCGTAGAGCAAAATGTATCGATTTCCAACTGATTTGCAACGATCGACTGTTTGTTTTGACCAATTATTTTTATTTTCTTTAGTTCTGGCATAGATTATACATGGTGTTCCTTAATGACGTGCTAATATTTCAGGGTGTGATTCCTTAGGTCATTTTATAAAGAAAAGTTCATATGAACATATGTCCGCAACGGCTTAAATATTTTGCTACAGGGTGTTGAATTTTTATTTTTTAAATGGTTATTTTTTAATATCTCCGAAAGTACTTTAGATATTATTTTCAATTTTGGTATGTGTTAATAGGATATAGAACCACAAATTTTAGTTAGAAAAGTTATTCAATTGTTCCACCAGGGGCGTCCCTACGAACATGTCCTCCGATACTTTTTACAAAAAAGATGGTACGCCACTGACATTTTTCCGTGTGTGTATTTTTCTGATTAGCCTTGTCAATTCTATATGAAAACGTTCTCTGGAGTTTTTCTCGTCGGGCGCACCGTTCTTGATTAAAACCACTAAATTCATATTGAAATTTATCATTAATTATTTTATCCATGTTAATAATATTGAGTTTCAATATGAATTTAGTGGTTTTAATCAAGACGAAAAAAACTCGAGATCGTTTTAATGTAGAATTGACCAGGCTAATCAGAAAAAATACCCACATGGAAAAATGTCAGAGACGTACCATCTTTTTTGTAAAAAATATCAGAGGACATGTTCGCAGGGACGCCACTGGTGTAACAATTGTGGATAACTTTTCTAACTAAAATTTGTGGTTCCATATCCTATTAACACATACCCAAATTGAAAATAATATCTAAAGTACTTGCGGGGATATTAAAAAATAACCATTTAAAAAATAAAAATTCAACACCCTGTAGCCAAAGATTTAAGCCGTTGCGGACGTATGTTCATATGAACTTTTCTTTATAAAATAACCTAAGGAATCACACCTTGAAATATTAGCACGTCATTAAGGAACACCCTGTATATTTTCGTTCTTTCGCCAAGAAACGATGCCTTCCTGACGCTCTGGTGCTTTTCACTTATGCAGGGGCGGATTGTTAATTTCGGGGGGCCCTGATCTAACGCTTGTTTTTTGAGTCAACACAATTAACCCAAATTTGGTTTAATTGTGGCGTGTTCGCGAGGTGAGGCCCCTCCAAGAATAAATTTTTTTTATCTACAAAAGAAACTAACTCTTTTTTCTTTAAAAAATTATATGTATTTTCTCTTAAGACTTGAAAAACCAAGTATTAAAATATTTTATCATAAACCCAGAATTGGAGCGAGCGCGGATCCAGGGGGGGTCATGACCCCCCCCCCCAAACTATCAATTTAACACGAAAAATACCATATACAGGGTATCCGGGAACATGTGGGAAATCTCCCGGATATGAAGAAAACACGTGAAAAAAATAATATAGGTTCATATAAACTTCTTTCGTATCGGCCTCCTCTTCGGAGATATGGGCTCCCAAAGAGCACCAATGGAATCAAGTTTTTTACACATAATTATTGAACCACCTGGTATATTTCAATTATTTTTTAATATGATGTATACCAGGTAAGACCCGTCAAATTACTACCCAAGAAACTGTTGTGAATTACTCACAGCTGCAGCTAGTCCTGTAACACTCATGGGCCCATTTTTTTTTACGCCCTGTATGATGAGAACTTTGGATAATGTTTTTTACATTCCTTTAACTATTGGCTAAAAATTAAGTACTCTTCATTCATGTCGCTAATCCTAACCGTTTTCGAGAAAACGTTGATTTATTTACATCATGTATTTGGCGTATCTCGGTAAAAGATACATCTTTGTTCCTATCAAATGTTGAAACTCAAAATTCCGCTTTTTCATATTTAACCCGTGAGAAGTAAGGGGACTCTGTGTAAATACAATGACATTTTCTCGAAAACGGTTAGGATTAGCGACATGAATGAAGACTACTTAATTTTTAGCCAATAGTTAAAGGTATGTAAAAAACATTGTCCAAAGTTCTCATCATACAGGGCGTAAAAAAATGGGCCCATGAGTGTTACAGCTAGTCCGTCCCTGCAGCTGTGAGTAATTCACAACAGTTTCTTGGGTAGTAATTTGACGGGTCTTACCTGGTATACATCATATTAAAAAATAATTGAAATATACCAGGTGGTTCAATAATTATGTGTAAAAAACTTGATTCCATTGGTGCTCTTTGGGAGCCCATATCTCCGAAGAGGAGGCCGATACGAAAGAAGTTTATATGAACCTATAGTATTCTTTTCACGTGTTTTCTTCATATCCGAGAGATTTCCCACATGTTCCCGGACACCCTGTATATCGGTTTGACTAACGTGACAGGGTATTGCTTATCGTAATTTTTCCATGCATGACCCCCCCCCCCCCCCCCCCCCACAAACCGAAGTTCTGGATCCGCCCTTGAATTGGAGCGTTTTCGCATTAAATTGTATATTATTTCGCCTATTTCAGATTTTCGAACGGGGCGGTCTAAATTTATACGCAGAAAACACCCCGTTAATCGATATTTGCTCCAGAGTGCTAATAAAAATGCTCTGGACACTACCGGACGGCCTGTCGTACGACGACAAATCCATTTTTCCCGAGGAACAGACTCAAATCGTGACGACCGTCCTCCTCAATTCCCTCATGAAATACGACTCGCCTATGATGTTAACGAAAACCAAAACCTCTGTGATATGCGTCCTGAAATCGATGAATAAATTTCTGGAGAATGCCGAAGTTAGCAACAATTTCGTCACTAATTTTCGTACGTATTTAAACGATACGATTCTCGGCTACCTGACCAGCCATTTGGAACACGGAGATCTCTTTTGCGTGAAGAAAATTATAAGGAAGCTGTACGATCCGGTGTTTAGACAGAGAAGATGAAGGTACGGCAGTGTGTAAGTGTGACGGGATATTGTCCGCCCAACGGTATCTGAACGTTTGCGTGTGAAAATCGAGGAGGTAAAAATGTATAAAAACCATCGAAAGCGAAAAAAATTATTAGCAAAAGGCCAACATAATAAAAAAACCACAAAATTGTCGCCCCCGCGTTTCATGTCACTGCGGTGGCAAACTTCTGTGCGTTTAACGGTGCTACGAGGAGCGGGACTACATAAGACATAAAATTTAACTAGTTTTTGTTTTAATGTAGGATGTCAAATTTGATAAAACACATTTAATGATATACGCTGTGTCCAAGATCCAGTACAGGGCCAGTACAGGGATCTCGGAAACCGTAAGAGATACGAAGTCGGTTGAATGGAGGTAAAGTTGGGCATTTACGTGCCTAATAATATGCCGTTTAGAACGTTTTAAAATTCCGAGTAGTTCCGGAGATATCCGGAAAAAACCGAAATTCTGAAAAATCGTTTTATTGTTTTCCTGGTTTTTTTTAGATCGAATTCTAAAGTAAATTGCACTTTTACATTGCCACTTTTTCCTCTCTATCTAACAGCGTTAATTGTTTTGTAATGCGACGAGTCGTCTTCGAAGGGCCATTATCAACTTTATTTTTTTAAATACGGTCCTGTTTTCCTGATATTGGAATTTGACAGCTTTTTTTCTTCCGAATGCAACGATGTATGACACATTGAGGTTTAATGACGTTTCGAGGGTTTTTTGAACAACATCAGGAGATTTTGGGATACGGTCCTGTATTTCTCCTAATTTTATAAATAATGTCTCATAAGTAAGCTCTAAATTTTTACTTATGTTGGACTAGTTCAATAAATAACAAATAATTTACTAATAAACCACAAATAAGTGAACAAAAAATAATTCAATAATAAACAACAATAAGTGAACAAAAAACATACTAAAACAGTAATAAAACGAACAATGAAAAAAGTAAGGAACTACATAATCAGGTGTTCAAAATGATTTGAAGTTTAGGTAACGCTAAGAAATTAAATTTTTATGATTTTTATGATAAAAAAATGCCTAATATTTTTGTACCTAAAATTCCATTCCGCATATTAAATCCAAACCGATGTTGGTGTCTGGATTCTTTGTATCCAACTTCCGTTGATTATCAACAGAAGTTGGACATAATGTATCGGTATTTTGTTCACTTATTTGTTTATTATTAAATTATTTGTTATTTAGTGAACTAGTCCAACAAAAGTAAAAATTTAGAACTTACTTATGAGATATTATTTATAAAATTAGGAGAAATACAGGACCCTATCCCAAAATCTCCTGATGTTGTTCAAAAAACCCTCGTAACGTCATTAAACCACAATGTGTCATGCATCGTTGCATTCAGAAGAAAAAAGCTCTCAAATTCCCATACCTGGAAAACAGGACCCTATTTAAAAAAAGAAAGTTGATAATGGCCCTTCGAAGACGACTCGTCGGATTACAAAACAATTAACGCTGTTAGATAGAGCGGAAAAAGTGGCAATGCAAAAGTGCAATTTACTTTAGAATTCGATCTAAAAAAAAACCAGAAAAAAAATAAAACGATTTTTCAGAATTTCGGTTTTTTCCAGATATCTTCGGAACTACTCGGAATTTTAAAACTTTCTAAACGGCATATTATTAGGCACGTAAATGCGCAACTTTACCTCCATTTAACGGACACAAACCGAAGTTCTGGATCCGCCCTTGAATTGGAGCGTTTTCGCATTAAATTGTATATTATTTCGCCTATTTCAGATTTTCGAACGGGGCGGTCTAAATTTATACGCAGAAAACACCCCGTTAATCGATATTTGCTCCAGAGTGCTAATAAAAATGCTCTGGACACTACCGGACGGCCTGTCGTACGACGACAAATCCATTTTTCCCGAGGAACAGACTCAAATCGTGACGACCGTCCTCCTCAATTCCCTCATGAAATACGACTCGCCTATGATGTTAACGAAAACCAAAACCTCTGTGATATGCGTCCTGAAATCGATGAATAAATTTCTGGAGAATGCCGAAGTTAGCAACAATTTCGTCACTAATTTTCGTACGTATTTAAACGATACGATTCTCGGCTACCTGACCAGCCATTTGGAACACGGAGATCTCTTTTGCGTGAAGAAAATTATAAGGAAGCTGTACGATCCGGTGTTTAGACAGAGAAGATGAAGGTACGGCAGTGTGTAAGTGTGACGGGATATTGTCCGCCCAACGGTATCTGAACGTTTGCGTGTGAAAATCGAGGAGGTAAAAATGTATAAAAACCATCGAAAGCGAAAAAAATTATTAGCAAAAGGCCAACATAATAAAAAAACCACAAAATTGTCGCCCCCGCGTTTCATGTCACTGCGGTGGCAAACTTCTGTGCGTTTAACGGTGCTACGAGGAGCGGGACTACATAAGACATAAAATTTAACTAGTTTTTGTTTTAATGTAGGATGTCAAATTTGATAAAACACATTTAATGATATACGCTGTGTCCAAGATCCAGTACAGGGCCAGTACAGGGATCTCGGAAACCGTAAGAGATACGAAGTCGGTTGAATGGAGGTAAAGTTGGGCATTTACGTGCCTAATAATATGCCGTTTAGAACGTTTTAAAATTCCGAGTAGTTCCGGAGATATCCGGAAAAAACCGAAATTCTGAAAAATCGTTTTATTGTTTTCCTGGTTTTTTTTAGATCGAATTCTAAAGTAAATTGCACTTTTACATTGCCACTTTTTCCTCTCTATCTAACAGCGTTAATTGTTTTGTAATGCGACGAGTCGTCTTCGAAGGGCCATTATCAACTTTATTTTTTTAAATACGGTCCTGTTTTCCTGATATTGGAATTTGACAGCTTTTTTTCTTCCGAATGCAACGATGTATGACACATTGAGGTTTAATGACGTTTCGAGGGTTTTTTGAACAACATCAGGAGATTTTGGGATACGGTCCTGTATTTCTCCTAATTTTATAAATAATGTCTCATAAGTAAGCTCTAAATTTTTACTTATGTTGGACTAGTTCAATAAATAACAAATAATTTACTAATAAACCACAAATAAGTGAACAAAAAATAATTCAATAATAAACAACAATAAGTGAACAAAAAACATACTAAAACAGTAATAAAACGAACAATGAAAAAAGTAAGGAACTACATAATCAGGTGTTCAAAATGATTTGAAGTTTAGGTAACGCTAAGAAATTAAATTTTTATGATTTTTATGATAAAAAAATGCCTAATATTTTTGTACCTAAAATTCCATTCCGCATATTAAATCCAAACCGATGTTGGTGTCTGGATTCTTTGTATCCAACTTCCGTTGATTATCAACAGAAGTTGGACATAATGTATCGGTATTTTGTTCACTTATTTGTTTATTATTAAATTATTTGTTATTTAGTGAACTAGTCCAACAAAAGTAAAAATTTAGAACTTACTTATGAGATATTATTTATAAAATTAGGAGAAATACAGGACCCTATCCCAAAATCTCCTGATGTTGTTCAAAAAACCCTCGTAACGTCATTAAACCACAATGTGTCATGCATCGTTGCATTCAGAAGAAAAAAGCTCTCAAATTCCCATACCTGGAAAACAGGACCCTATTTAAAAAAAGAAAGTTGATAATGGCCCTTCGAAGACGACTCGTCGGATTACAAAACAATTAACGCTGTTAGATAGAGCGGAAAAAGTGGCAATGCAAAAGTGCAATTTACTTTAGAATTCGATCTAAAAAAAAACCAGAAAAAAAATAAAACGATTTTTCAGAATTTCGGTTTTTTCCAGATATCTTCGGAACTACTCGGAATTTTAAAACTTTCTAAACGGCATATTATTAGGCACGTAAATGCGCAACTTTACCTCCATTTAACGGACTTCGTATCTCTTACGGTTTCCGAGATCCCTGGACTGGCCCTCCTTATCTTGGTGTATTTACTGAAGCCTATAATGAGTCGCTATAACAAATTATCTTGAATTTATTTAAATTTTCTGTCAATTTTGTGGAAATGATCATTTTTACACATCTTTACGGTTCTCTAGGTTGATTTGATAACACTACGCATAACATTGTATTAAAATTCACAACCAGCGGCAACATAGCCTAACTTTTTACTCTCATTCCGTCCGACGTTCAGAAACGGTTGGGTATATAATAGTGAATGTGGTAAATTAATGGTACATCTTTGGCAAAATCTATGGAGGGTGTTTTTGAATTTATGGCTAAAATATTCGGAAATTCAGTAATGCCAATTCATGGTTTATATTAGACGTACCAGTGTGCCAAATTTTGATCTATTTTCTTGACGACGGCCGAAGAAATTAATGAAACACACACACACAAAAATTATTTTCCCGGGACTTGATTCCTGCATTTTTAGCCATCAATTAACTAAAGTTTGCCCGCCGATCATCACCCCGTAATTTTTTGTAAATGCCTATTCTTTACAACTTTTCTATTGTTAGTTTATATATATTTATGTATAGTATTGTAAGTATCTAAATTAATAAATAAGTATACAATAATCTTGTTAGTCTTCTGTGTTTTCATTTTCTATAAGGGACAAACAATGTTTGAGCGCATTCCATTTGTAATTTTAATTGCTTCATGCCAGGCGCAAATATTCACGTTTTGCTGGCCCTTGGACTTGAGAACGAGTTGTGATAAGTGTTAGGGCTCCCGATTAATGGTATTCCTGTTAGTTTGTTCATCAAATTACCCCCCAAAGTGCCAGTAGTCTCGATTAAGGATTCCAGTGGCCACCCAGAAATAGACCGGATTTACAATCGGCTAAGCCAGGTCGATTGATTATCCATTAAAAGACAGTCTTTCTCGATTCTGTTTTAGGGTTTATTCAGTTAAAAAAAGATAGCTACCAAGTTTTAGGTAATTATGTTTAAGCTTAAGTAGTTCTTAAAGTAAATCACATATCAGATAAATAAATACACTTAGTATGTACAAAATTTATAATGTTCCAATGCTTAAAACCCCTTCTTTGTCCTTATCGGAAGTAGAGACTCCTTCGCATATGTAAACAAGGTTAAGAGACTAGATTTTTTGTTTCGCTTCGACAAATAGTTCGACACTACATCAATATCTGCAAAAAAATATTGTTTAGCGTAGTATTATACTATAATGGTGGTTGTTGCACGTTATTTCGGTTTTGTTGTAATTTTGGGAGTTGTACTGCAAATTTAATGTCGAGCCTCCAAATTACTTATTAAATATGTATAAAAAAATATTGTACATTGTACTATACCTGATCGATCTGCTGTAGTGGGCAAAACATTGTCATTTGCTGACAGAGATACAAATAATGCGAATGGCACTAACCATAAGTAGAGAGTAAAGTAGGCAATAACCTAAAAATAAAGTAATTTGTAAATATTACTATATACCTCACCGAAGCAGCCTATTTATACTACAAAAACCTTTCTATAAACTTCTGAGAATTGGTATTTTGATAACTTACCTCAGAAAAAGGATGGTATGTGGATGAAAAGTAACTAAATGCAAAATAATGGTTCACAACAACAAATATCACACCAAGTACAAAAAATGGGGAAGAAAAGGCGACGAATGGAAAGTTTGCTAATATCACAAAGTGGCATATCTGTGCCAGTATTCCAGATGCAATCATGGAAATTGGAAAACTCTCGAAGAGCCATAGGAAGGCGTACAGAAGGGTAATTGTCTAAAATTAAAGACATACTATTAGAATATACCTAAAAATCGTGTAGAAAATATATATCTTACAATATTCATCCACCAAATAATCTTTTTTGCGGAGGTAGTGTACTCTTCGACTAATTCTGCAAGATAGTAAAGCCCAGCAGCTAAAAAATATTTTTAAATGGCAAGTTATGTAAAGGAATGATATAAAAGGTAAGTATGCACTATTACCTATAGATATAGTAATGAATATAACTTGTACTAATATCGCTAAATAACATATAAGAGTTAAAAACCACATTTTTGCAAAAATTTGTGTTTTTGTTTTCGTCGCATTTGTGAGGTTAAATTAGAGCGACATTACGATTTCCATTTAGGGGCTACACAGAAAAGATTTAGGTTGTGCCCGACCAAGGAATTTGGATAGTGTGGTCACGAAGTATTCCAGTTTTTGTTATCCATTTTCTCCATACAGTTGAAACTTTCCACCCCACATTGGACCGTTGCTAGGAAACAATGAATGTCAACAGGTCAACAAGTTTAAAGTTAGTTTGTACTAACACCTTAATCTCTGGTTTGTACTTTTTAAACGATTTTATACAAGAAAGACAGAAATGCAACGTTCATTTTCTATTGTCCATGTAAGTACATATAGTATTACCCCTATTTATTACCTACCTTTTTATTATTTCAGGACGATGATCTGCTAGATGAAGAAGCAATCGATCAAAATAACGATGAGGTGGAAAAATTCGATTTAAAAGCGGATATTTCCAATTCCGAGTCGGAAGAACTAAGCACTAGCCCCAAAAAAATCCCCCAAAGCCTCAAAGATAGAAAACCGGAGGCGCTACCCAGACAAAAACTGAGCGCCGGCCCTTCCAGTCGTTCGTCTATAAATTCGACGAGAAAGAGTGTTAACTCGAGCGACAGCGAGGAAAGTGAGAGTGGCAATAAGCACAAAAAAATACCCGGGGAATATGATCCCAAGGAGTTTGAAAATTTACAGGTGGATGGTGAAATTACAGATGTCTTTCAGTATATCATCAAGTAAGTAGTAGAGGATAATCTAAAGGGCGCGATTATACAATCCCCTGAAACGCATACATTTTTTTTTTGTAGATATACTCCTCAGCATATGACTTTAGAATACAAATTCAAACCCTTTATTCCTGAATTCTTACCAGCAGTGGGCGATATAGACGCGTTTCTTAAAGTCATACCACCAGAAACTACTCTGTCCAGCGATATATTTGACGAAAATATTCTACAATTGGGATTGCTGGTATTAGATGAACCTGCCTCCAATCAGAGCGACCCCGCCTTGTTACATTTGCAACTGAGAGCGGCAACAGACAATCTTATAGGTGGAAATGAACAGGAACATATTGTAAGGATTTATTAAGGTCAAAGAAAATTAAAAAAAAAATTCATTTAATTTTACAGGTGGTCAAGAAAATTGATAATATAGAAAAGAATTCTAAAGTTATTGATAAATGGATTAAAGATATATCTCATCTACATAAAAGCAAATCATCCCCGATAGTAAGGTATTCTCAGTAAGTATAAGAAGTCTTAGGCCATAATGGGGGGTTAAGTTTAAAAAATAACCCTTTTATTCCAGGCCCATGCCCGATTTGGACGAGCTAATGCAGCAATGGCCGGAAGAGATGGAACAGAAACTGAAAGAGGAAGGATTTCCAAAACCTGCAGAAAGCCAGTCCTTATCAGATTATGTAGAAACGGTTTGCAATTATTTTCAAATTCCCATTGAAAAGAATAAAATTCAATCGTTACATCTTCTGTGCTGCCTGTACACTGCAATTAAACAAACCCAACTGTATCAGGCTCAGGCAGCGACGAATATCGAAAAGCGGAAACAAGAGGCAGATGAGAAAAAAAATGATTCTGATCAATTGGTATTAGATTAACTTCATAATAATATTATATAATATGCCTTAAAACAGTAATTAATTAATTTGTTTATAGCTTTATTCTGGTCGATTTATAGGTGAATTTGGTGCCTAATATAACATAATAAGTCTAAAATGTCTTAATAAAGTTAAAATGTACCTACTTTTGTAATTATGGTTTTTCTTGTTATTGTCCTTTTTCAACTGGTTCTATTTTATGGGCTAAGTGAACCTCCTGATAGGGTTTTAAATTTAAACAAAACAAACATCAAGTGATACGTTACAAAACGATTTTATTCTCGGAATTCTTTCTTATAAACTCAAGTTCATTGTTGGGATACTGGGGCTCGTCACATATTTCCCAGAAATCAGGGGATAACATTTTTAACTTACTAAAAGGAAATATGTGAATGGAAGTATCATTAAAAACTTCAAATAATTTAAAATTATTAACAATACCTAATTCCAATAGGTGAGGACAAATTCGTGTAATGTATTCGGCGGACACCCTGAGCTCTCTGGTAGTATTATCCTCGATAATTTTATTGATACTGTTACCAATAACAATGCATCTATTTAAATTTAGGCCCCAATTGGTCCATATTAGGTTATTGGTGAGCTGTTTGGGACAATGAGGTAGATAAAACAGTATGGTGCTTTGGTTATTTACATAATATTTGCCTTCGAAATTGTTTTTTTCAATCCCAATGTCAAAATGTTTAAGCAAACATTCATCGTTAATGTTAAAGCTTGGATCACAGGTTTCCGCGTCTACTTTGAATAGTTCTTTAAGGCATAACAGTAATGCGAACTGATATCGAGGCACTGTCAATTCAGATATGGTTCCTAGCCCGAAACAAATTATTCGGGTAATTGTTGGGTCATCTAAATACCTCAGAGCTTCCTTAAGAAGAGCTAGAACCGACTGATATAGGTCTGTGGTTAAAAGTTCCTCTTTTGCCTCGTTAATTCGTCTACAAATTGAAAAATATCACAAAAGTATTGGTTAAAAATATCACACTTTTACTTAATGTTTGAGTCTTGATTTATGGGTACACATTCTAAAGGTTTCAACAAGTGGTGGTAGTCATTCTGTTTATTAGTTTTACTATTTTTACGTTTTCCTTTCCTTTTATACGATACTCTTGTAAACATATTTTTGAGGTTAGTTGTTCGCACAGAGGCATAATAGGATTGTGGCACTGTAGTTGGGCGCGAATCAATGGCCTTCTGATGTTTGCATCAAAAAGCGATGTTCTATAGTTATGAAAAAGAAATAAACACCAAAAAAAGTAAATTATTTTTTTTTAATCTTTATACATATTTAATAACAGTTTCAGGTTTTCTATACTAATAAATTACTTTTGTAATAACTATAGGATACAAACATCGATATAATATAATAAAAATATCTACAAATTTTTCGATTTTGGGTCGTATTTCAGGGCTGATTGAGTAATTATTACTTCAATAAACAAACCCTAATAAAATATATAACATTTTTTTATATACAAATAATAAATATATTATTCACCAATAATATATATATGTATTTGTGCCTGCACTAGAAAATATTTTTAATCAATAATAATTCAATTTTACTAAACGGGGATGACGTTTAATCATCGATTAATTATTGATAAGTTTATTATTCGGGCTTCCTGATTATTTGCCAAGCGTTTAAACGAGAATTACTTCAGTTCATATACTTAGGTAGAGGTAAAATGCTCTTAAATCAAACCATTGACGTCATCACTCTCCTAAATACCGTTTTCGTTACTAGAGGGGACCGCTATGTCCAGCCAATCGTACACATTTGTATTGCCCAACGTCCCATCATGTATAGTATTTGCAGAATTATACCGTTGATCTTTTGATTGCAATAAAACCATAAAATAAATAAGGAAATCCCAAATTTTAAAACCTTTTCGAGCAGAGCCGGACCAGGTATACAAATTCAATTTATACCTATGCCTGATGCATATATTAATATGCGTTTAGTGGTTTTCCGGCGAGTAATTTTTAGTTAGGCTTATTAGTGGTAGAATGTGGCGTCCTTGGAATTGTGCTGATAGGGGGGCATCTTCAAGTGTCATTTTTAAAAGAAAGCATTTCTCTACCGATGCCAAACTAATAATTAAAAATGTATATCAATCGTTGTTGAGTAGAAATTTTAATTCGATGGATGCTTTAGCAGATACGTCTACTTTGACAAAAACTTCTTTATCTTCGGTAAGAGACATAGTACTTAAACCTGTTAATCCTAGAAAAAATCGGAGTGATTCTGGTACATTTAGAAGCATTGATGAAAATGGCATGGATTTATTAAGAAGAAAGATTTACCAAATGTATGAGGCACAAACTGTACCCACTTTGATTTCCCTCAAAGAGTGGCTGATTAAAGACGAAACAAATATCTCTTGTAGCCTTTTAAGCCTTATGAAAATATTGCGTAAAATGGGTTTTAAATACCGAAGCATTGATAAAGGGCAAACATTAATGGAATCTTAACGTTTACAGGAATGGAGACTTAAATATTTAACAGCTGTTAAACAATTTAGAGAAGAAAATCGTCCAATTATTTACCTTGACGAAAAAATCATTCCCAATTCTAATAATACAAAAGCAGAAATTGAAAATTTTATGATTGAAAATGATTTATATTTTGAAGAAACTTACAAAAAACGAGAACTGCTAGAAGTGTTAAAAGCTTTTAAAATAAATAAGGAATACGAGTGTGACAAACTTGCAGCAGAAAATGGACATACAGTGTTGCGTCTTCCTCCGTACTATTGTATATTCATATTCAATCCTATTAAGCTAATATGGCACCAATTAAATTCCAATATTAGGAGAAATAATATTTCTCCTACATTAAATGCATCTGTAGTAGAATTAATTAAAAACGAAGTAAGAAAAATTTGTGCCGACAGCTGGAAAAACTGTGTACAGCATGTACTTAAGGTGGAAGATTCTTACAATTGTATGAGTACAAATGTTCAACCCTTAATTATAAGTTTAGGCTTAGATGAAGATAGTGATAGTGATACAGAGTTAAATTTTGAATAAATTATCAATAGTTTCTTAGAGTTTAATTAATTTTTATTGTACTTGTTATAATAATAGTTATACTTTTAAATTATATTATTTTCAATTATCATTAATTGTTATCATTATTTTACATTTATTATAGGTACTTAAAAATAAAAATACCTATCTATTTATTTTAAATTATAAAAATAAATCATGTGGTGTTGTATACATTTTCAAGTCGGCCCTGATCCCATTTATTGAGCTTTGAAGAGGTTTAGGCGTATACAATAGGGTTTAATCAGGTAGTTTATTTATGGCAGTAAGAGTCAACGGTATAATTCTGCAACAACTATAAATGGCTTTATTTAAGCGCATATGGCCTACCTCTACGAGTTAGTAAATATGGCGTACAATAAAAATAGTTAAAATTATTTGTATTATTAGAACATATTTATTTGCTACAGATTGTTTGGATTATCACAATTAATTTAAAAATACCCATATAGATTGATTTATTAGGTCTGGTCCCAGTGGCGAACACACGGAGGGGGGGGTCGAGGGTACATTTGCTGATAATGAAGCTTTTCTTTCAGGTATGGGCGCCTATAAAATCATATTTTACGCATCATTATTTGTTTTTCGAAGTATAACACCCCTCAAACCCGAACAAACCCCCCTTCCCATAATGGAGTACCCTCCCCTCCTCTAAATGAAGTCTGTGCCGCCACTGTCTGACCAAATAAGTTGCACAATTTTATTTTTATGTATTCATGTTACGTAATAGTTTTTGGCCTCGGATATTAAAATTTTAAAAATATTTTTAAACGAGTATATCTTTTTTAAAAAATAGATAGTAGGTACTTAATAAAATTGTGCAGATTTTAAAATTGACCATTGCTTTATATTATTATTAATTATAGGTTCAATATTACAGACATAGAGTATTTGAGCAAGGAAAGTTATAGTTATTGTATCAAGACTTTTTCAAATTTGATTGTCTATATTCTAACATAGGTACACCGACAGAAATCTTACGCCTATAGTTTAAATAACAGTTACCATAATATAAAGGTATATGTTTGACGATTTAATTCTAAAAACCTTACATTTATGTACAAATACATTTTGTGCGTAAAAAACTATAAAAATTTAAGGTATTCCATTTTAGATAATAAACTTGTTTGCTTCCTTCATAAAAATTTGATTGAGTTCAAAAGCAATTAATTAACAAACTCTTACAATGCATATACGAAAATATCCCTTAGAATTATTAATTGTTCGACAGAATCACATAAGAGTCAAAATTCTCTCGGATTGTAAATTTATAAATTTTAAAAAATATTCTCTTTCTGTGTAAAAGCTTTAATTTAAATATTGTGTTCGGTGAAAAATATCTATGGTTTGATTCCGTCAGTCATTTTAGTTTATACAAAGCTAGATGACCAAATAAATGAAGAAGAATTCGTCCCATTGTTTAAATTACATTAGGCGTTTTACATAATAACAAACAAAAAGCAATATCCTTTCTAAAGTTAAAATGACCTAAGTACCTATAGTAGTAAATATCCTAGACACATGGATCTAAATTATATATCCTGTATACTTCTTGGAATACCTTAATCAAATATTATTTAATATAAATAAAATTATTCTTATGAACATTAACAATAACATTCATTAAAATATAGTCTTATGAACCCTGTGTTAGTAAAAATATTTTTTAGAAGTTTTTTTTAAAATTTTTATAACGTTTCTAAGACATCTATCTTTCACATTTAGGACAATAATAATTTTTTTTTATTATTATTTGTATAATCATTTTGCCACAAACTTATGTAATCCGAAAATGTATAATTTTTAATAGAAACGACTCTGTTACTGACACAACAATATAAACCACTGTTTTCCCTTAATTTTAAAAATTATAACACTAACAATATCTAAGTAAAATGTTTCCTGCAACAGTTTAAACAGTAAATTAAATTCCAAAGTTTTTAAAAGAAATTTCTTAAAAAAGTTTTATCGAGAGCTTCTATTTCCAGTTACGCCATTTTGGACGGAAGCCACGGAGATATTTCCAGAAAGTGAATTCAGAAGTTTCTCATTTTCTTCTCGCACTGAAAAATAATTATTTTTTTAAAACTGATCCTACAAAAAGGTAGTTGTAAAATTTTTTCGCATGCCAAAAATGATGCAAGGCATAAAAAAATTTTTGCGATCAATTTTTTCTCGTAACTGGTTGGCTTCAAGCATGCTATAGAGCCAAACAAAACTTACAGATCCATTTTTTGCTCTACAGTATGTCCACGGATGGGGTTTACAAGAGGACAAATGGACTAGAAATTGAAAGATACGAAAAAAGTCACTCTTAATAAACGTTTTTGCTTGTCTAGAAAATACGATTCATCATAAGAAACTTTTTTTATACAGAGTGGGTAAAAACTGCAAAAATGTTATTTTGCTTAAGAGTAAATATACTTTATTTTGAAAGATACGAAAAAAAGTCACTCTTAATAAACGTTTTTACTTGAATAATGAATAGGTGATACTTGTTGTCAATGTCTTTATTTAATGAAGTATTTCTAATAATAATCGAACATTTTTATTAACATGAAAAGAATACGATAACCATTTCATAATTCAAAAACTCCACCCCCATACTCGACACATTTTTCTAATTGCTTTCTCAAATAAGTGAAACAATTTCTGATTTCTTCCTGAGATATCGATTGGACAGCCTGGATAATTCTGCCCTTCAGTACTTCAATATCATTTGGTATTGCTGTTGCAAAAACAATTCGTTTTAAACGGCCCCATAAAAACATATCGACCAAGGTTAAGTCGGGACTTCTTGGGGGCCACAAAACTGGGCCATTCCTACCAATCCACCTTGGACCAAATCTGCGGTCAAGCCATTCTCTAACCTCACGAGCGAAATGGGCTGGACAACCATCTGCAGAAAATACATATTTTGTCGAAAATTTAATGGTAGATTCTCGAGTTTATCATTGAAAAATGTATCCAGCATTTCTAAATATGATAATCTATTGCACGTGTTATCAAAAAAACATGGCCCTATAATTCCATGGATGGATATCGCATCTCCCTCTCCCAATCTTTGATTAAAGTGCGGTTTATACAGATACAATTTATTTGCTTTAAGGATCTTCTGAATTTGACTTTTTTTACAACTTCCAACTGAGTAACACGATTTCTAAGGGACGTCATAGGATTTTCTTCAACAGAATGAAGAACTAAGACTGTAGCAGCATCATCATGGTCGTATTTCTTCTTTTTTTTTGGGGTCCAAAACCGAACCAGTTACCTTGAACTTTTTTATTAACTTGCAGATTGCCATCCTAGTTATTGGGATTCCTACAAATTTCTGGGTAAATTGTTCCATGACATGACGTAGCGGTATGAAACTTGACCATCCCCATAACATTGTATTATAAAAACTCTTTGTTCATTTCTACTTAAATAATAACTTCATTAACAACAAGTACCTCTCATATTAAGTGTCATTATTATTTAAACTAGATTTACCAGTCAGAGGTGTGCCAGAGAATACTTTTTGGGAATTAAACCTTTTAATGAATTGTTCTACTTCGGTTTGTTGTGTAGAAAACACATTCATTAAGAGTGGCTTTTTTTCCAATCTTTCTAAATAAAGTATGTCTACTCTTAAGCAAAATAACATTTTTGCAGTTTTTACCCACCCTGTATAAAAAAATTTAAGTTTCCTATGATGAAGCGTATTTTCTAGACAAGCAAAAACGTTTATTAAGAGTGACTTTTTTCGTATCTTTCAATTTTTAGTCCATTTGTCGTCTTGTAAAACCCATCCGTGGACATACTGTATATAAGATCTATGTTCTTTCAGCTTCAATCAAACATTTTAATAATTTTTTAAACAGCAAATTTGATACTTGAGAGCTTTAAGGCCGTTTTACATGCTACAATATTACCTGCAAGCTGCAACATATCTTACTCAGAGGCATGCGCAATATAGAGAGAATAGATGAGCTGGGTAGCAACTTCGCATGTATGATGAGCGTTTGCTTTCTTGCTGAGTTAACTTGGATGCGATCTTGCAATAAAGCGACATTTATATATTACCCAAAAAGCTATCTACTGTCCTCATACAAGACATCAGGGTTTGGTGAAAAGGTATAGTAAGTCAAATTTTTCGTACTATTCTTGTTATCGGATACCGTTGCTGTAGTACGATGCGTCAAAGTAATTACTACAGACAGTATACTGATACAAAACAGAGAAAAATAAACTGCTAAAATTATATTTATTATCTTTTTTCTTCTTAGTTGACGTTCTGTTTCTTCTTTCGTCATTTGCGAAGACAGTTGTCGACCGAGTCTTTTAGAAGATATCGCATTTATGATCTCCGAGTTGGATTGTAATCTTGGATGTTCCAAAGGGCTAAAAAAATTGTATTTTTTGTAACTTAGTATGTTTTTAATGAATCAATTTTTTGGTTCATCTGAATATACAGTGAGTCCCAGAAGAAATGTCTAAATTCATTTAAAATTCAGCGGTAAGTTTTTTCAAAAACGCTCGTACCCGTCGATTTTGATTTTTAAATTTTTTTTTGTGGTAATTTCATGTATAGAGGGTAGCTCAAAAATAAGTTACGACCATCAACTTCATTTTTTCAAATGAAAACATATATTTTTTATTTCATTTTTGAATTTTGCATTGAATTCTAAGCATGTTTCATGTACCATGTCCTATACATAAACTCAACAGTTATTGAAAAAATTAGGATTAAAAAATATTATTTTTTCGGATGAAGCTACGTTCTATTTGAATGGTAATGTGAACAGACAAAATTGTCGATATTGGGCAACAGAAAATCCGCATTGGATGATAGAGGTTTACAGCCAGTACCCTAAGAAAATAAATGTTTGATGTGGAATCGTACGCGAAAGAGTAATTGGTCCATTTTTCTTTGAACAGTCTTTAACTGGACAAGTATATCTCGAATTTCTCCAACTAGAATTAATTCCAGCATTAGTGGCTTTATTTCCGAATCCATTGGATCCAGACTCCCCTGACGAAGAACTGATATTCCAACAAGATGGTGCTCCTCCGCACTATGCGGCCACTGTGCGCACATTTTTGGATGAAACCTTTCCCAATCGGTGGATTGGAAGGAGAGGACCTATCGAATGGCCTGCTAGGTCGCCAGACCTAACTCCGCTGGACTTTTTTTTGTGGGGTTACCTCAAATCAAAAGTATTTGTTAACAGGCCAAACAATATGCAGGAGTTGAAAGAAATGATCCGAAGAGAAGTGCGTGTCATAACTCCGGAAATGGTTGGAAACGTGCAAAGAGACTTTATTGATCGTCTTGGATATTGTCAAGCCGAAAATGGCGCACATTTTCAACATTTAATTTGATTTTGTTGTGTTTTTTTTAATAAAATAATAAAATAATAATAAATAAAAAAATAAAGGATCCGAAGAGAAGTGCGTGTCATAACTCCGGAAATGGTTGGAATCGTGCAAAGAGACTTTATTGATCGTCTTGGATATTGTCAAGCCGTAAATGGCGCACATTTTCAACATTTAATTTGATTTTGTTGTGTTTTTTTTTTAATAAACAGGTCTTACTTATAGATATGTTCAATCCTAATTTTTTCAATAACTGTCGAGTTTATGTATAGGACATGGTACATGAAACATGCTTAGAATTCAATACAAAATTCAAAAATGAAATAAAAAATATGTTTTCATTTGAAAAAATGAAGTTGATGGTCGTAACTTATTTTTGAGCTACCCTGTATACATGAAATTACCACAAAAAAAAAATTAAAAAAATTAAAATCGACGGGTACGAGCGTTTTTTGAAAAAACTTACCGCTGAATTTTAAATGAATTTAGACATTTCTTCTGGGACTCACTGTATGTATGTTTTAAAGGAGTTGACGATGACACATATAATGTCCCCTCATTTTGTGAGTTTTTCATTTCTTTCTTCACACGTATACAGTGGCTGCTCGTGACCTATGATAGAGGGGGTTCACAGGTATGGTGAAATTATTTTTTAAATTTTATTTTTGTGTAACGACCAAACAATAACTTTCTAGGCGTTTTAAATGTAGAAAGAAAAGAAGTAATAAGAAAATGCGTTAGGTAAAACATATTTTGATTTATTTTTTAATTTTACACAAGGAAATACAACTTTTTCAAAATAAGAAAGGGTTTCTTAGTGTGTATAGTGCTTAAACGTAAAGTCCGTTCTTTATTTAATTTTTAAACTTTCTAATAAAGTCCCTAGATTTGCCCTCTGTGGTCAGCGTTAAATTAATTTCGGGTTTAGGTCTTCCCGCATTCTTCACTTCAATTTTTTGCTCCAGACTTAAAGAGCTAAAGTTATTTTTTAAATAGTCCACCGTCAAACTATTTATTTTAACTTAATAAATATATAATATTAAAATATTAAAACATACACGCTCGAATTTCTAACTAGATGCACGAACAGACAACGGCGCGGCGCACACTAAAATTGTGCGCCTTTCTCATGTTAAATCGCATAGCCCCGCTGTCTCCCGCCACCTGTTACTACAGAGAAACTGCATTATGCCACGCCTACTTAATCGCACATGCGAGCAAGTCTCGTCCTAATCGTCATTAACCTCGACCGAGGCACGGTTGCCGGATCGAGAGCCTATAATATACAGTTTAGTTGACGGTACGATAAAATATTAGTGAGGGTCGGACTTTATACGATAATTGACGGTACGATAAAATATTAGAGAGGGTCGGTCTTTATACGATAAATAATATTCAATGAATATAAATTAATATTTTTTTATTCGTTTTGGGGGTGCACGTGCGCATGTGCTCCTGTGGAAGAACCGCCACTGCACGTATAGCGTTAAAAACTCTACTTTTAAGACTGTAGATAAAATATATCAGCTAAATAGTCTATTTCGCTGATTTTTAAACATACTTTAAAAATAGTGTATCTTTTAGATTCATGACCTATTTTAATACTCAAATAATAATTATGTTGATCTTTTTAAAACCAAATATATTTTTAGGAAGTAAACAAAGATTTTTGTCGGTGAGTAACATAAACCAAAACTCCATAACACTAACATAAACTATTTTCGTGACGTTAGTCAACAAAAGTGGCTATATTGGCTTCCGATTAAATATTCTCTAGAACTTTTCAAGCTCTCGGTTGTATTTTATTTGTTTTAAAAGTTTCGTCCACTTCAACTTCATTTTGTACTTACCTAATATCGGAAAAACCCTTCTCAATATCCCCTGTATTGGCAAAACTGCATTTGCTAGCTCTACGAGTACTACTGTGCTTCCTTCTGAGCTTCCTGGAGGAGCTTTTTTTCCTGTTTATACCAGTAATCGCATCTCTTGATATCTGCTCGCTCTTTCGTCGCAATTCGTTCTTGCCCCGCTTCAGCTTTCTTTTTTTAGTATATATTTCTTCCAGGGATGCTGTTCTCTTTAATTTTTTGCCTCCTGATTTTCAAGAGATGCCGTTATTTTAATGGTATTTTGGAAAACAATTGTAATGCATTAATTCTAACAATAGTTGTGTTCTTTAGCTGCCAATAATCCGCATGTTATTGACTTCGAAAGAAATAGACAGACACCGAAGTGAACTTTTTTTAAAATACGAATGAAACAGTAACAGTTTACTTCCTCAAAAAAAACCTCAATTTAAATCTTCCCATCTTCAATATCTGGCTTTTAGTAAATAATATGTGACAGATACACAGACAGACAGTCATATACACACTGAATAATAATGCCCGTATTTTATATTTTGTTTTCGAAACACTAAAAATAATTACTTAAAAAATGTCGAAAAATCATTATCTGGTATAAAAACTTACTTACCCTGTAATAAAAATCCAGGGGATGATATTTGCTCCACTGGGGACGAATCCGAAACACTACTGTGACTCGAAGTCGAACTCAACCTCCTCAAATTATCATATCTTTTCGGTGGTGTCAAAAACGTAGGCGGATTATTAAAAGAATTCTCGATGATATTAGAAGAGTTTTCGATATAAATTTTCTTGTATAATTCCGACTCAGTGCTAGACATCTTAACAGACGGATAACCTGAAGTTTAATGATTGAAAATCGCGCACAAGTTATGTTTTTAGTTTTCGGGAAACTTGTTCGGTTGAGACAGCAGCGTAGAAATTAGGTTGTCGAATAAACATACTAAAGGGAATCGGCTTCCTGTTAATATTAAGTATATGTATTTTAATTTGCGGGATAAATATTTCAATCTCAAGATATTCTTGTTTATATTTTAAAGCTTGACACTTGTATGTTCTTTTACATACAGCAGTTAAATGGGGGAAATAATGAACGTGTGTCATCACATGTATCAGTATGATTCAAATCGAGATTATGTAGATCAGATTTTTGGTTACAAATCATACTAAGGGTTGGCCTTTCATCTATTGCGATTTTTAAAATATCTAGCTACTCCTTATTTCTGTTAGCTGCGCCTTATTTCAAAATTACCATATATTTTCTTAGTTAAAAGAGAGATATGGAAAAATGATTTCCTTTATATTGATTGTTGAATAATCTGCCATTTTCAGAATAAGTATACGGGGTCAGGTAAAAAAGTTATCGGACCTATCCTAATTTTTTTAAATGGAACACCCTGTATATTTTAATCTAAAAATATACTATTTTAAATTCTCCTTTCAAATATATAACACACCATGGATGATATTGGTTTCCTAGGCGATTTATTAAACTTTATTACTTTAAACCAAAGTAGGCCATGAAACAAAAACTGATATCCTAGAGACAACTATATTGTATTCTAGTTGTTATTTATTAACATTTAACGTCAATTTCATTTTTTACATATTCATTTGTGAAAAATACTTATCAACATTTTGAAAAATTTAATGATATCTATCATCCATGGTGTGTGATAAATTTGAAAAGAGAGTTTAAAATGCTATCATTTTAGATTAAAATATACAGGGTGTTCCATTTTAAAAAATGAAGTTAGGTCCGATATTTTTCTTACCTGACCCCGTATACTTATTCTGAAAACGGCAAATTATTCAATAATCATTAGAAATAAACTTATGTATTAAACATTTTTCTGCATCTCTTTTAACTAAGAAAATATAGGGTAATTTAGGAATTGTCAATTTGTTGATTTTCCCCCGCATCTCTTAAAAGAGCGAAAATTTTCAAATTTTGATTTTACCATTGTCGAACTGTACAGCAAAATACTTTCGTTTAGAGGTTCGGAAATTTTGTGAACCACACGAAACACAAAATATAAATGTCAATAATGACATGTCAATATTTTAATTTTGCATTTTCGTCTAATAAACTCGAATTATATGTCATTTCTAAAGAAATACGTTGCCTGTTTTATCCTTTTAAGGCCAGATTTATTATACAAAATTTTGGATTGAATTTTGAGTTTAAATTTATCAAGAGATTATTGTTTTTGGATAGAAAATCCATCGAACTTATTTTTTTAGAATCTCGACGCTACTGTCAGATATATTTTTAGACCAAAAGAAGTAGGTAAGTATAAAAATGCATGTCATAAGTGAATTTACGTAAAATACGATGTTTTTTGAGTACATAGTGTATCGATATGTGCTTTATGCGATAAAACATCGATGGGACTATGTCATTTATGTTTTATTATTTCTTATCAGCGTTGATTTTTCAAAAATAAGCAAACTATTAGTAGTAAAAATTCGTTAAATTTTTAATCGTCACGCTTCAAAACACTTTTATGCCTTGACTCTAGGCAATAATTTTTTTACGGCTACTTCTACGACTATAAGGAACATCACTCCTCACTCCTCGCCACCCTTCCCATCCGACTCATAATTCTGAAGTCCCTGAGGGTGCCGTAGCTCTGGAAACGCGATGTCGTAACTAGAGTTATTGCGAACACACAGATTTAATGGATTGTTAAAGCTGGAACGACGTTTGCACCTAAAAATTACTTTTGTGTGCTATTTTTGTATGAAGTAAACGAGCCAACGAGAGAAAACAATAGCATAACGGGTAATCTAAATATTTGTAAAATTGAAGGTTCAGCTTTGCAATTCGGCGTCAATAAAAATCACACCGAAACGGAAAATAATTTGATTGGCAATAACTTTGAAGTATTATTAGTAATTTGGGTAGCGTTATTTTAATAAATGTTCGGAAATATCGCCATTGGTATTTAAACAGTTTCTCTTTCCTCTACGACGATCGCCTGTTGCTCATCTGATTGTTTCATGTCATGTTCTTTATAATTAGTGTTGTGATTGCTCGAGCGAAAAACCGCTTGATCACTCTATTATTGAAATAATCGACATCGCTCGATTATTAAAAAAACCGCTCGAGTTATCTATTCAGGCGAAAACCGTCGCCCGTCACGGAATTGTACCGCTGTAGTGTGATCGATTTAAAAAACTGCTCATATATTCGAACAGTTTTTCGCTCGATAAGAAATACTCTAGTTATAAATTAAGGCGAAAAACCGAAAAATATCGTCACTTGATATACGACCTTAGGTCTACGCGCCGCGCCATCTGATTGGCGACATTCGAGTTTGGCGCTGAGCAGGTACACGACATACGTCTCTCTTAAAGGCACATAAACGAGAAGGTGCATATAAAAAGGTATGCCAAATCCCTTAGCGGAGTTCTCGCGACATGGGTTTGTAAAGTTTTGTTTTAACTGGCTAGCCAGCGGCGTAGTTTAGGTCTCCGATTGTAAATATTAAAAGATTAAAGGATATCATTTTTAAATTTTTATTTACTATAAACTCGAGAAAACTTCTCAAAAATAACATAATCATAGAAATTGTAAATAAAAATAATAAAACGAACAAAATGATTAACAAAATATATAGAAAAATTCGTTGGTAATCTTATAGTAAACATTTTAAAATCTAAACAGGAACTTTTTATTATTAAAGTCAAGAAGACTTCTTAAAAATAGCATACATTATAGAAAATGTTAATGGAAACTAAGAAAACGAGCAAAATAGTTAACAAAACATAGGTATCGACAAATTTTTTTTTGTAACCAAAAGTAAACATTCTTAAATTTAAACAGGAACTTTTAGGTAACTATAAACATGAATTTAAAAAAAATAATTACCTATTTTCTTACTTTGCCAGTCGCGTAACTAAGTCTACATTTTTGAAGGGCACAAGTAGAATAATTTGACAAGCCATTTTAAATATCTACTTATTTTATGCTCGTGGATTGAGAAAGATGTGAAGAAAAATAACTCTTGGTAATACTTTTTGTTTTAAGAAAGCACAAGAATAAACCCGAACAATAAATACATATTTGGGTGATTTTTTCCAGTTTTTTTGTTTGGTATCGAGACACGTAATAAAAATTCATTATTCGCAAATAAATTAATTTCTGGAATTTTTTTGGTGGCTACTACAATTTTTTAGCTAAACCTGTGCCCACCCGTAGTTACGTGTCTGCTAAATACTCTACCTGATCACAATCACATGTAAACGGCAAGACAGCCGGTCATCGCTTGGTGAATTGGAGTTTCAAGCGATTCACTCGATTATTAAAATCGCTCGAGTATCAAGTACGCGATTATTAAAATCATCGGTTTTTCCCAACACTATAATATCGGCTGCACTATTTCTAATACGTCGAGTTAGTGCGTCCCGTGCATTTAAAGATTACAATGCACCAAAAAAATCAAAGTAAAAATGGAAATATCTCGAAAAGCTATCTTTTAGTTTAGAAATCCTTTTTTGATTTGTGGAGCAGTGGCCCATAACTTATGGTACACTCTGTATATGTTGATTTGGTTTGTTATATTAGCCGATTAATTTTTATCCATTGATCGACAGGTCGGTTTATTTTATAGAAAATGTTTGTTGTAGTGGTGAATCTTCATAACGCGCATCACTTCACAACTCTGATTTATATTACATTTTATAAGCAACTAATTTTTCATTCATGTTTCTTTTATAATAATTAACGAAAAACCTGGAAGTTATCACTAATGTTTTGTTAAAGTGTAATATCTAAATTATTCATAAACAATTCTTTGTATTAGAAGACTGTCGAAATAAAAAAAAATGATTTAACGCAGACACGTATTTAATCAAACGAAGACTACGCTTTACACAAAAGCAACATGCAACAAAACATGCCTTTAATTCACAAATCGTCGACTTACCGATCTCGTCAATTAGAGGCGCCATCCTCAGAGTAATTCCGACTAGCAGCAGGCACATGAATAGCAACAGGCAGGCAGTGGCAACGATTGTCCATTTCGCCCTGGGGGGAAGTTCGTCGTCTTGAAGCCCTTTGAAGGATTCATTGTCTTGAGTGAGGGAGTCAACTAGATGAGGATTTAGTGCCAATCTAATTTTTTAAGAAAATCAGGGTATTATTCGTATTTTTACACAAAAGAACATTAATTCCTTATCTATATACAGGGTGATTCACGACGAGCTTGCATCAGAACTTTATGGAGAATTGTATTGTATATATAAGCATTAATTAATGTTATAACGTCAGAAGGTTATATAGAGGGTGATTCACGACGAGCTTGCATTAGAACTTTTTGGAGAACTACTGAATATATGTTTCTGAACCTTTGGGGACTTAGATTTATCGATATGCTCTCTTTAACTGAACTATTCACATGTTTTTGTCATTTCCGTTTATACCGGAAGTTGCTGCCAACTTTAGTTTTTTAAATACAACATGGTAATATTTATTACATTTTTCGTTTAAGCGTTAAATACTGAGCACATTTTATAGAACATGTTTTTGTCAGACTCTGTTAGTTTTTGAGATATCGGGACTTTTTTAACTATTTGGCAAATGCATGACGATGAAATAATCCATCTAATTTTTTTACCTTAGCTCTTGGACTAATATTTTTTTCTCACCGAATAGCTAGAAGATCATCAAGTCTCAAAAATATTTCAAATTCGGCAGAAAATGTACAGGGTGGTCACAATTCAAGGTTCATTGTGAAAGAATTCAACCATAAAAAACTTTCTTATTTTAAATGGAACATCCTGTATATTTTTGTTTAATTTGATGGCAAATTAGGTGTTCTTTATAAATAGTATTTACTGTCCTATACCTATATCACAGCGTTTTCTCAAAAAATCCAATTTTATTCCGCATATACTATTTGTTCAAGTGTGCTATGAAAACAATTGTATTTAAGGGCTGTATACTGATATACTGAAGAGATACTGAAGGAAAATCTAATTGAAAAGGTGAAGGGGGCATTTCAATCTCTCACTGCACAAGAAATTAGGAATGCTACAAGAAATAGTATGATGAAAAGTATGTATTCGTGGAAGTAAATGGCAATCATTTCGAACATATTTTAAAAATATAATCAAAAGATATTAGGTATAATTTTCAAAGACATTTTTAATTGAAGAATTTAAAGTTTAGAAACTTGGATGGCGATTTTCGCCCATATAGTACCGACGAGTAAAAAAAATTGATCTATTTTGGAAATTTATATCTAGCTTAGTGGCTGATACATTAATTTGAATTTTTAATATGTTTTTAAGCCATTCTTTCCCTTTCGACCTGTCCAGACCGCGGAAGGGTATGTTTTCGAAGAAAAAAGTTATGAATTTTCTAGTACGACCCTGCATGCGACGATTTCACCCCGACCGACTGACGTACAAGTAAAATACTTCTAGACATGTTTATTTGATATTTAAAAAAAAAATATATTTAAACCATTAAATTTAAAACAATTTAAAACAACCAACTGCATTTTATTTATAAATTCAATTAAGAAACGCTTTAGAACGTTGTATTTTCAAGCAATCAATCACTTTTCCTCCGTATAGACATCAATCAGTATACAGCCAACAACTCCTAGAAAGGAGTTGTTGATACAGCCCCTAAGTACAATTATTTTCATAGCACACCAAATAGCATTTTCGTAATAAAATTAGATTTTTTGAGAAAACGCTTTGATATAGGTATAGGACAGCAAATACTATTTATAAAGAACAACTAATTTGCCATCAAATTAAATAAGAATATACAAGGTGTTCCATTTAAAATAAGAAAATTTTTAATGATTGAATTCTTTAAAAATGAATCTTGAATTGTGACCACCCTGTACATTTTCTGGCGAACTTGAAATATTTGTGAGACTTGATGATCTTCCAGCTATTCGGTGAGAAAAAAATATTAGTCCAAGAGCTAAGGTAAAAAAATTAGATGGATTATTTCATCGTCATGCATTTGCCAAATAATTACAAAAAATCCAGATATCTCAAAAATTAACAGAGTCTCACAAAAACATGTTCTATAAAATGTGCTTAGTATTTAACGCCTAATCGAAAAATATAATAAAATTTACCATGTTGTATTTAAAAAACGAAAGTTGGCAGCTACTTCCGGTATAACCGGAAATGACAGAAACATGTGAATATTTTAGTTAAAGAGAGCATATCGATAAACCTAAATCCCCAAAGTTTCAGTAACATATTTTCAGTAGTTCTCCATAAAGTTCTAATGCAAGCTCGTCGTGAATCACAATCTTATTTTACCTTTTCTTTAGTCTTCTTTTCCGTCTTCTTCGTCGTTTTCTTCTTGCTCTTCGCAATTCTTCTTGGGCAATAATAGCGTCTGTTTCGATGTCGCCATAGCCGTCCATTTTGATAGAGATGTAATCATCGTTGACGTGCATTAACCTAAAAAGTAATAGTGTTTCCCCTAGTGCTATTGGCTGATTGGTCTTGTTACAATCCAGTGCAAAATAATCGTTAAAAAATTACAAATTTGCAATTTTTACGTTCTTATTTTGGTTCTTTTTCGAATACCCTGTATACATACCCTGGCCCTCTGTTACAGTAACAAATATGCGATTGGCAACTAGCGTCTAAACACGAGGGGCTCTTGCAAGGCGTCCCTATATATCTGGTTGTGTCGTCAATATGGAGTGTTTGACTGTCCGGTGATGAAGTTTCTTGCCTTAAAACTGACAGAAAGGATATCTTAATCAACGAAGAACGAAAACGAACTTATTATTTATAATGATTACTTATTGTCCAGTTATTTCAACTTTGAATCTCATACCCATTTCGAAAATAGATTTTAAAAAAATATTATTTACCTTGCCTTTTAAACTGTTTACTCTCAGACACGATCTTGTGAACTGTCTCTTTCTTATCCTTACGTTTCGAGTCTTTCCTCTGTTCATCTTCGATACTGAGGGTCGATTTAGGCGAAGAGTGACATTTTAATTTTTGCAAAATGCTTTTCGGGCTGGAATGTACGCTCGAGTTTTTCCCGTTCTCTTGTTTCAGCGCCTCGACCTTGTTTTCTACTAAAGTGTTTAGGATGGCTTCAAGTCGGAGGACTCCTAGAGCTGGAGGCGCTATATAGGGATTTATGGAAATGGTTTATTTAAATGGGTGTCCTAAAGAAAGCCTATACAGTATGTCCACGGATTTGGTTTACAAGAAGACAAATGGACTAAAAATTGGAAGATACGAAAAAAGTCACTCTTAATGAATGTGTTTTCTACACAACAAACCGAAGTAGAACAATTCATTAAAAGGTTTACCTATGTAAAAATTATTTCCCAAAAAGTATTCTCTGGCACACCTCTGACTAGTGAACCTAGTTAAAATAATAATGACATTTAAGGTGATAGGTACTTGTTGTCAATCAAAGAGTTTTTATAATACAATGTTATGGGGATAGTCAAGTTTCATACCGCTACGTCATGGAACAATTTACCTAGAAATTTGTAGGAATCCCAATAACTAGGATGTCAATCTGCAAGTTAATAAAAAAGTTCAAGAGAACTGGTTCGGTTTTGGACCTCAAAAAAAAAAGAAGAAATACGACCATGATGATATTGCTACAGTCTTAGTTCTTCATTCTGTTGAAGAAAATCCTATGACGTCCCTTACAAATCGTGTTACTCAGTTGGAAGTTGTAAAAAAAGTCAAATTCAGAAGATCCTTAAAGCAAATAGATTGTATCCGTATAAACCGCACTTTAATCAGAGATTGGAAGAGGGAGACGACGCGAAACGACTTAATTTTTGCCTGTGGATAGGAGACAAGATTTTAAGTGGAAATATTGATTTTTATAAATGTATCATGTTTTGTGATGAAAGTACATTTTCAACAAATGGAACCGTTGCAACCCAGCACGTTAGGTACTGGTCTTTAGAAAATACCGAATTCAGAATTATGACGAGAAGACAATATTTCACAAAAGTGAACGTGTGGTGTGCGATATCCATCCATGGCGTTATAGGGCCATATTTTTTTGATAACACGTGCAATAGATTATCATATTTAGAAATGCTGGATAAATTTTTCAATGATGAACTCGAAAATCTACCATTAAATTTTCGACAAAATATGTATTTTCAGCAAGATGGTTGTCCAGCCCATTTCGCTCGTGAGATTAGAGAATGGCTTGACCGCAGATTTGGTCCAAGGTGGATTGGTAGGAATGGCCCAGTTTTGTGGCCCCCAAGAAGTCCCGACTTAACCTTGGCCGATATGTTTTTATGGGGCCGTTTAAAACAAATTGTTTTTGCAACCGCAATACCAAATGATATTGAAGTGCTGAAGGGCAGAATTATCCAGGCTGTCCAATCGATATCTCAGGAAGAAATCAGAAATTATTTCACTTATTGGAGAAAGCAATTAGAAAAATGTGTCGAGTATGGGGGTGGAGTTTTTGAATTATGAAATCGTTATCGTGTTCTTTTCATGTTAATAAAAATGTTCGTATTATTATTATTATTATAATTACTTCATTAAATAAAGACATTGACAACAAGTATCACCTATTCATTAATCAAGTAAAAATGTTTATTAAGAGTGACTTTTTTTCGTATCTTTCAAAATAAAGTATGTTTACTCTTAAGCAAAATAACATTTTTGCAGTTTTTACCCACCCTGTATAAAAAAATTGAAATTTCTTATGATGAATCGTATTTTCTAGACAAGCAACAACGTTTACTAAGAGTGACTTTCTTTCGTAACTTTCAATTTTTAGTCAATTTGTCCTCTTGTAAACCCCATCCGTGGACATACTGTATACTTTGTTTTGTAAATCGAATGTCTAAAACCCCTAGCATTGCCCCCACATACTACCACGCCATACACATCTGTTTTCACTTAACAAGTGCATGTAGGTCAGTAGGTTAGCAGTGATGCCAGATCGCAACGCGCGCCTTAACCCTGGTCGTTGGAAACCGTTGCTCAAACGCTTTAGTATAGTTTCATACGCGAGAGGGACAAGTCTTCGGCGCAGGTTTCCCTTGAATTCCCACGATCTCGTATACGAAATGGCTTGATAAATAAGGGGTCACATTTTCGTTGTGCCATTTATCGTTATTTTTCTTCAATTTGTTTTCACTTTAAATATAATAAGTCATTTCCATAATCCATACGCTTAATCCATTCAATTTCGAATTCATTCTTGTGTATTTTAAAACGCTGATTGTCTTTATCCTAATATGCAATGCAAAATCTGGGCTAATTTCGTTCCCATCGCCGTTCTGTTAAACCCCAAACTATTATATCCCCTCGCTCGTTTAATTAACTGAAATTTCGTGTTAACGGAAGCTAACTTGTACACGTGTATTATAATACATTTCTAGGCATAATGTGCTGGAAATGAGCTCCTATAGGTAACACTACTCAAAAAAGGTGTCGCTTAATAGAATTTGACCCAACTAAAGGAATGCTCACCTTAAATTGGTTATCCATTTATGTTGGTTTAGTAACAGAAAATCGTTTAAAGGATATTGTTTTTGAAATATTTTATCAAAATTATATTTACAATTTTTATTCTTTCCAAATCTAAAATATTTATCGGTAATTCATTTCTTCACATGGTGTACTTTAATGCTAATGGGCAGTACTTTCTTATGATTATAATTTCGTTAAAATAATTACCTTCTTCGGCACACAGATCCTCTGTAGAAACAGCTTTGTCATTAACTGGCATCCTATCGCTTAATATATCTGCAAAAATTAAATTACTCTCTATTAATTATATTTATATAGTTACGGAGGTGTTTCTCTATTTTCTTACTTTACTTATACCATTAGGTATGTGCCTTCAACCCTCTTCTAGGTCTGAGTCTCCGAATTGCCAAATATAGCGAATATTTTGTAGGGCGACTCATTGGTAGCTTAGCAAAAACGGATAAAGCGTAGTTTAGAACAAACCCGATTGAAAATAGTTTCGATTTAAAACTTTCTAAATTATTCGGAAATGAGAATCCATAGTCAATATTTGCTGGATATTTTTAAACCTTTCAATCAATTTTCTATTTTAAAATACCGTATCGGTTACAAACTCTATTTTTTCTAGCCGAGCAATTCATTTAAGAGCTACTTGAACATGTCAAAAAGTAGGTCGGGGTTTAGCGTTCTGTAAGACAGTGGGAGAGGGGAGAGGGGGGGGGGGGGATTTTTTGGGCCCTCCAGACTAAGGGCTATTGATAAGAAAAGTTGAACGACGAAACAAATTGTACGTAGATATATCGAATCGTTATTAATTTTTATATATGTAGAACTAATATAATCATTTTAAAACACTCACTAATATAACGTTCTATGAATAAATAAATGACGATCGTATTTCAATATATTGAATAACATTATTTAAAAGGAACATGTAAATCGTATTTTAATAAATTGTGTCGAACCAAATTTAATTAATTTAAATATGACAATCGAGTTTAAATAATCTATACACCTTTTGCTCCTTACAACAGGTAGCTATCAAAATATTTACCTTATTTAATAATCCTGAATAAAAAATAGCGTTTTTCACCCCAACAACCGACCGTTTCAGTCATAGAACGTCATTACTGTTCACTTATTATACTTGTTTCTATTAAAAACTATTTGAAAATTACGTTTAGTTTAAAAAAAGTCTGCGTTTAACCGCGGGATATACGTAGTCCTGCAAAATTTCCAGGATAACGTTAGGATGCTGTGCAGGAGTTAAACGTCCTGCCGGTTCGATCGTCGAGGCGCCACCTGAGGGAGCGTTAAGGATCCTAGTCCTTAAACTTTATTTAGGGTAAAAATATGACGACGCAGATTTTAGTTAGTTCTGTTCTTTTTGGTCCAATAAAATATCTTAAATCGGACCTAAATATTGTAATGAATATTTCCTCTTTTAGATTGTCACGAGGCTCTTGATACGACATTTTGGTTTGATTGCCTATTTTTTAACGTAGAAATAATCTTCCAAATCTCACCCCCTCTCGTCACATCGGAAAAGTACTAAGGACCCTTAATGATATAATTTTTGCTGATGGAAAAAGTTTTAGATAAACAAAAGGTTTTTTGGATTGCGTACAGGCCAGTAAGAGTCGGATTAAGATGGCAATTTATTCATAGAGACATCTTGTAGTTGAGACAAACAAAGTCGTTAAACAAGGAAAAATATGTCCTTGATTTCGAGAGTTTCGAGTTTTTTTACGTGGACATAAAACACTTCTTTATTGTACTAAAGTCAAAAATTAAATTTCTAAATGGTAATTGCTGGATTAAACTTATTTTAAATTTTATTTAATGGATCAATTCAAGTATGATTTATTGTTTAAAATATAATATTTTTTGACGAATTGCTTACAAAACATGCCAAGAAAATATTCTGTTACCCCTGGAATAGATCCATCCACATTTTATTCTGGAAAAATAATTTCACTTTATGCCGATCGATTGTTGCGATTTTCAAAATATTTTCGTAGGAACCAAGCCTTACAAATGAAATGTTTATCCTTACCGATTGGACATTAGACACTATCGGCTCCAGATTCTGATTATTATAGGATAGTTAAACAAAACACAATTTTTAACGCTACTTCGAGACGATTAAATTCTATACAACGTGTCCAAGATAAGGAGAGCCAGTACAGGGATCTCGGAAACCGTAAGAGATATGAAGTCGGTTAAATGGAGGTAAAGGTGTCTAATAATATGCCGTTTAGAAAGTTTTAAAACTCCTAGTAGTTCCAGAGATATCCGGAAAAAACCGAAATTCTGAAAAATCGTTTAATTGTTTTCCTGGGTTTTTTTGAGATCGAATTCTAAAGTAAATTGCACTTTTACATTGTCACTTTTACTGCTCTATCTAACAGCGTTAATTGTTTTGTAATCCGACGAGTCGTCTTCGAAGGGCCATTATCAACTTCCTGATATTCGAATTTGAGAGCTTTCTTCCTTCCGAATGCAACGATGTATGACACATTGTGGTTTAATGACGTTCGAGGTTTTTTTGAACAACATCAGGAAATTTTGAGATACGGTCCTGTATTTCTCCTAATTTTATAAATAATATCTCATAAGTAAGCTCTAGATTTTTTACTTATGTTGAATTAGTTCAATAAATAACCAATAATTTAATAATAAACCACAAAAAGTGAACAAAAATCATACCAATACATTAATAAAACGAACAACGAAAAAAGTAAGGAACTACATAATCAGGTGTTCAAAATGATTTCCGTTATTCTCTAAGCACAAATAACATCTTCTAACTGCCACATAACAGTTTTTTTTGAGATAAAATAAAACACGATAGAATGTCAAACTTTGTTGCAGTTGTAAAATTATGTTCCATATTTTCTGGAAAATAGAAAACCTGTTAAAACTCTTTCGATCGCAATGGAAATGTCAAGTGAATCAAATCACGCGTCACCATCTTAATTTTTTTGTTTCAAACGCCTACTTTTCTTTTAAATCCCGAATCACCAGAAGTTTGAAATAATGTTTCTATATTTTGTTCACTTATTTGTGGTTTATTATTAAATTATTTGTTATTTATTGAACTAGTCCAAGAAGTAAAAATTTAGAGCTTACTTATGAGATATTATTTATAAAATTAGGAGAAACACAGGACCGTATCCCAAAATTTCCTGATGTTGTTCAAAAAACCATCGAAACGTCATTAAACCACAGTGTGTTATACATCTTTGCATTCGGAAGGAAAAAAACTCTCAAATTCCAATATCAGGAAAACAGGACCGTATTTAAAAAACGAAAGTTGATAACGGCCCTTCGAAGACGACTCGTCGGATTACAAAACAATTAACGCTGTTAGATAGAGCGGAAAAAGTGGCAATGTAAAAGTGCAATTTACTTTAGAATTCGATCCCAAAAAAACCCAGGAAAACAACTCAAACTCAGAATTTCGTTTTTTTCCGGATATCTCCGAAACTACTCGGAATTTTAAAACTTTCTAAACGGCATATTATTAGGCACGTAAATGCGCAACTTTACCTCCATTTAACCGACTTCGTATCTCTTACAGTTTCCGAGATCCCTGTGCTGGCATTCCTTATCTTGGACACGTTGTATAGCGAAGTATTTTCGTTCAGAAACTTGAAAAATTTGTGAACCACACGAAACACGCAATATAAATACCAAATAATGAGAAGTCCATAATATATTAATTTTGCCATTTCCGTCTAATACACTGGAATTGTATTTCGCTTCCTAAAAAGAAACGTTGTCTGTTTTATCCTTATTCATTAGCTGATAAAACAAAAATACAATTAACAGGTCTTTGACGCACATTTCTCCGACACAATTGTAGGCTATAATTACTCAGACCAATAGGCTTACAGGAAAGGAATAGTTGCAAGAAAGGGAATAAACGGCATTATAGCTGTGATTCTCCAAGGGTCTGTCGGTTGTTGGTTTGTTCGAACAAACGTTGGAAGAACCCATGTTATATCCATGGCTTATTTTTTCTACTTACCCATTTAATCTGTTTAAATCACTGTGAGAAACATTGATGCACATAGAACTATCACATCTCTGCTGTCATTAATTTTCAGTAACAGTACTGTTATTTTTCTGTTTAATTCTTAGTAAGGATACTTAGCAAATTGAAGTAATTACACAAGTCGACATAATTTTCGTAACATTATTGTGCGTTTCATTTAGGAAGTTATGAAAACACTTTTTCCCAGAAATGGCCTAACGCGTCTCATTTTCAAGTGCCTTGCTTCTCTTTTATATAATGCGATCTTTGAAATCATCTTTTCCTGCCTTAGGACCGGAAAGTGCAACAAGACCGCAAAGGGGTTATTTCCACAGTATTGTACGAACTTTTAAGAGTTTTATTGTTTTCTGCAGATTAGTTGGATTCTGTCTCGTTTACAGTAGAGTCAAGTGTTTTTGATATAAAATGGCAAGTTCGAGTCGTCGATGTTGCAAAAATCCAGCCGATAAGTTTTGTTATACAGTGAGTCCCCAGAAGAAATGTCTAAATTCATTTAAAATTCAGCGGTAAGTTTTTTCAAAAAACGCTCGTACCTGTCGATTTTGATTTTTTTGTGGTAATTTCATGTATACAGGGTAGCTCAAAAATAAGTTACGACCATCAACTTCATTTTTTCAAAGGAAAACATATATTTTTTATTTCATTTTTGAATTTTGCATTGAATTCTAAGCATGTTTCGTGTACCATGTCCTATACATAAACTCAACAGTTATTGAAAAAATTAGGATTGAACATATCATTTAGGGAATCCAACGATCTATCAAATCTTCTGGCAATATGGCATTTTGGGCTCCATAATAAGTAAGAGTGTACTGTCTCACTGTCACCGTTTATTTCCATAGAAACTGTATGACAATTTTATTTCAAATAAGTATAATTATTGTCAAGCGTAGTTTCAAAGTTGCGGTTTTCACAATAATGGTGAAGTTAACGGAATGGTCCATTTTTCTTTGAACAGTCTTTAACTGGACAAGTATATCTCGAATTTCTCCAACTAGAATTAATTCCAGCATTAGTGGCTTTATTTCCGAATCCATTGGATCCAGACTCCTCTGACGAAGAACTGATATTCCAACAAGATGGTGCTTCTCCGCACTATGCGGCCACTGTGCGCACATTTTTGGATGAAACCTTTCCCAATCGGTGGATTGGAAGGAGAGGACCTATCGAATGGCCTGCTAGGTCGCCAGACCTAACTCCGCTGGACTTTTTTTTGTGGGGTTACCTCAAATCAAAAGTATTGTTAACAGGCCAAACAATATGCAGGAGTTGAAAAGGATCCGAAGAGAAGTGCGTGTCATAACTCCGGAAATGGTTGGAAACGTGCAAAGAGAGTTTATTGATCGTCTTGGATATTGTCAAGCCGTAAATGGCGCACATTTTCAACATTTAATTTGATTTTGTTGTGTTTTTTTTTAATAAACAGGTCTTACTTATAGATATATTCAATCCTAATTTTTTCAATAACTGTTGAGTTTATGTATAGGACATGGTACATGAAACATGCTTAGAATTCAATGCAAAATTCAAAAATGAAATAAAAAATTAATGTTTTCATTTGAAAAAATGAAGTTGATGGTCGTAACTTATTTTTGAGCTACCCTGTATACATGAAATTACCACAAAAAAAAATTAAAAAATCAAAATCGACGGGTACGAGCGTTTTTTGAAAAAACTTACCGCTGAATTTTAAATGAATTTAGACATTTCTTCTGGGACTCACTGTATATGTGGACGATTTATTATAAAGCTAGATCTATAATTGAGGAAGTCAAAAAAGCCCATTTTTTTTAAATGCCAAATTGGGGATCAAGATAAAAGTTGTAAGTATTGCTGTTTTTTGTGTCTGTGGGAAAGTAGGACAACAAAAGAACACTACAGTAAAAAGGAATGGCCTCATAGAACTTCTTTTGAACCTGGTAGTTCAAACATTAAATATGCCCCCCTTGTTAACCCAAAAAAGGTGCTGCTACCGCCTCTTCATATTATGCTTGGACTAATGAAAAACTTTGTCAAAGCCATGGACAAGGAAGGTAGTGGTTTCCAGTACCTAAGTGATGTAAAATTAAAAGAAGGCATATTTATTGGCCCTCAGATAAGGAAGCTCCTAGATAATCTCCGTTTTCAAGAACAATTAAATGAAAAGGTATTGGCAGCTTGGACGTGTTTTGTACGTGTATTGAAAGGATTTCTGAGCAACAAGAAAGATGAAGACTATATAGGACTCATAGATGAACTGTTGAAAACCTATGAATTACTAAGGTATGGCATGTCTCTAAAAATACATTTTTTGCACTCCCATTTGAATTATTTCCTGGGAAATTTGGGTGCAGTAAGCGATGAACAAGGAGAGAGGTTTCACCAGGACATCTGGACGATGGAAATAAGATACCAGGGACGCTGGAACCGATCTATGTTGGGCGACTACTGTTGGTTTTTAAAAAGAGATGATGCTACAGAACACAAAAGGAAAATGTGAACGTTTTTGTCGCTGTATCATATCTTGTGCAATATGTTTTTTATTAACATAACAACCAATCCTCAGTAATGTTTTTGCATAGATGCCACATGTTTTATATGTTTATATTAAATAAATATATTAGATTGTAAAAATATGTCGTCTTCTCTTTTTCCTCCACCACCCACCCCTTATTACAAAAAAAAACTGTACGTGTTACAGTAATTAGCTTATCATTTTCGGATTTAGGACTCTAAAACGCTTCAAACAAACCTATTTTCATCAATGTTACTTTACAAACATTGAAATTTGTCGACTTGTGTTATTAATTTGTGCCAATTTGAAAACCCACCCTTAAAATCTTGTTTAAAGTACATAATATTAAAAATCGGAAAGAATATTAACAGGCCACGTGGTTTATCCTCCTGGAAGGGGTAGATGTTATCCTTAGAATCTTAAATGGGAAGGTGGATCGATTGGCTAATTATTTTAAACGTCGTTTAAATATCATTCCAATAATACCACAATTTTTTCGTGTTCCAAAAATAGACGTAAATGGAGTACCTACCTGAAATCTTGAAAAGTGAAATTTTGCCGTGTTTGTTCCGGTTTGCTCGTTGTCTCTAATATAATTCTCGAATCACAGACAATATTTCGGCCATATTTATGAAATTTCGTTATTTTACGATCTGTTAATGTAATTTTTGTTGTTACCAGCGACTTTGAACGGTTTCTATTTTTAAAACTACTGACATCAATAGATTTTAGATGTCTAAAGTGTATTTTTCATTGGTCGATTAGAATTTAGGTGTTCCCTTAGTTAATTTGCCAAGTTTAAGCGCCCTTTTTGGCTTTTGTTGCTATCTCATCTCGCAATTATTGTAAAATAAAACCGCAAAAATTTCCAAAATTTTTATTCGTGCAAAATATTGCGGATTTTGTTTTCTAAATAAGGTACTAGGATACTTGTTCCTTAAAAAGCGTTTTCTAAATCTAATAATCATACAATATAACTTGTATTTTACAAATAATTATCCAGGGAAACAATTAAAATATTAATTTTCTTATAGAAAATACTTCCTGAAATGGTGCCTTTGGTGGCTTATAAATAAGAATAAAGCCCTAGTGTGCAATGTCGTACGTCTCTATATTTTACAATTCATTTTAACTTAATTGGCTCTATAACTAAGTAGATATCTAAAGTATGTCTCTTCGTTTCGCTTCATTTGTATCAATATTCAGCACTTGCCTGTAAAATAATTAATATTATCTTTAAAACTTCGTAATTATTTATAAATATTATAGTCAACATAAGGCTAAGGGTGGGTGGTATGATAAACATCGATAATGATAAATTTTGTTGTATAAAAAGACTATAGTAAAGGTTTGATTGTAAAATTTGCTATAATATACAGGGTGTAACTAAATAAGTGTAAAACATTTAAGGGGGTGATTCCTCATCGAAAAAAAGATAGGATCTTTCATATAAAGAAACTTCATTGGAGCATCCCTTGTTAAGATACAGCCCCTTAAAGGGGGTACATAAAATGTGTTTAACAATTTTTTTCACAAGCACTAAAAAAGTTACAATATTGAAATTAACCTGACATTTTCTACTACCAAAAAGAGCCAGTAATTTATTTGGTTTACCCCATGGTTGTAAGGGTGGAAAACGCAACCCCTAAAATTTATTTCCAATGTAAGTTTTTGTCTTATTATTTGTTTACCATCTAAAAATTTATTTCCGATAGCCGCATTCTAAACAAAAAATGTCTCTTGCATTTTTTGCCCAAAATAAACCAGTTCGCAGCAAAAAATTATTTTACGAACAAGATACATATCGCCATAAAACGCGCGAATACGTTGCTCAATGCGACGACGCATGCGTAATGTCTGAAGGTAGACATATTGAACATTTACTATGATTTCTAGATGTTGTATGTTTTGTTATTAATAAATTAGTTTTGTTTATTTATAAATTTTATGTACCCCCTCTAGGGGGCTGTATCTTAACAAGGGATGCTCCAATGAAGTTTCTTTATAAATGAAAGATCCTATCTTTTTTTCGATGAGGAATCACCCCCTTAAATGTTTTACACTTATTTAGTTACACCCTGTATAGTACTAATTACATTTCTTATCAAAATAATATTGTAAACATAATTTACAAAAAACAATAGTTAGTAAATTAGATGGGTGGGGCTTGGGAATACTATGTATCTACATTTTGACAAAAGATTAGTATTATTTCGATTATCGTTACAAAAAATAGTTGGAGAACTCGACAGGAAACATACCATCGATCGATGAAGTCAAGCGACGTTGGGCACGGTTAGTAGTAGTGGATGGGTACCGCTTGGTAATACCGCGTGTCAAATTTTTGATCATATTTATTTTCAAAATAATACCCACCAATACTTTCTTCTTTAAAACCGCCATTTCGGTCGCGGACTATCCTCCGAACATTCTTGTTGCCTCCTTCTGGTAGAACCAGATCTAATGAAGCGTCCAGAAAAATTGCACATCTCCTCTTCATTGAGCGTATCCAAAATTCTTCTGGTACTGTCCAGCGGGGAATTTATTGTTTGAGGTTCCATATAGCAGTACTCCTCAATTATCTGAACATTCCTGTGTGGAGTCTATTAAAAGTATGTAGAAGTTAAGGGACCATTGATAGGCAGTGCCAAGATTAAATATGTTTCTTTGAAGGTTAGAGACAATGCTGTATCATGAGTGATAGACGTGTTTCGGACTTCCATTGTCTTTATTTCGTTTAAATCACAACTTACACTCACCCCCCTTATTAGTATAAATACTCTCGTAGTTTAGTAACTTGCTCAGTATTCACCTGAAGACGACTGGAGATACTTACCAGTTGAAACGTTGTGATTTAATCGAAATAAAGACAATGGAAGTCCAAAACACGTCTATCACTCAAGATTAAATATATTATTCTGTTTCGAGGGTAAATAGAAATAATTCCGTAGTGCAGGTCGTACAATAGTCGGACGAACATCGAAATATTTTCAGCCAGAACAAGAGTACATCCCCTCCCAGCTTTCGAGGATGCTGAACACGATGGCGGCGTCAGAATTTCCCTTTGGGGTTGCGCAACCCCTTAAAACGGCCAAAAATTACCCCCCAGAGGGGTTAAACGCGCTTCAAGAGGTTTCCCTGCAGAGAAACACACTCTCCCCACGTTTTCGAGGATGCTGAGCACGGTGGTGGTGTTGGATATCGCGTCCGAGCCCCTCCCCCCCCTCTCCCCCGTTTCCGAGGATGGTAAGAATGGGGAAAATAGTTGTACTTCTCTTTTTGGTTGTAATGGTCTCTCATTCCGGTCAAACTGAAAAATTATAATCAAATAGTTTGCACGAAAAAGTCATAAAACAGAAAGAGTAATTTAAAAAAAAAATTTTAAACATTTTTTTCGAAATTTTTTTTATTAGAAGGTAATGTCTTTCCGAGTTCCGGCTGAAAATATTTCGATTTTTCTGGGTTTTTTCCGACCCACAGACGCCACCACAAGAACCGACAACAATTATAAAACTGAATCGGCGATCATTGATTATGATTGCATGGTGTTCGCCTACGGTGCGTAGTTAACTGGTGTCGAGGTGAATACTTACTCTTAGGTCAAGAAGCAAAACTACGTCACTAAATATTATAAAGTTTATTTATTTTTATACTCTCTTACAATAATAATTAACAAAATAATTAATGAACTTGTTAGATAAATACTAAAATCGAAATAAAAAATACAGCGAATAGTTTTGGGGCTAAGTATTTATAAAATCGCTAAGACTACAGTGATACCAACAATAAAAAACCAACAAATAATCGAATCCATTTAAAGACATGTTACCAATCTAGAGAAATAAAACAAGTCTATATTTTCTCTTCCTTGACACCCTTTTACACGTCTTTAAATGGATACCCTAGTAAATCAAAATGCGAAATAATTTAAAGCTGTCACAGTCCTTAAGTATCTATATTATGGTCATTCGCTTCATCCTTACCTATTAAAAGTCTTATTAAAAAGTCTCCTTGCACAAAACACTTCATTTTGATTTACTATATAGGTTTAGAAACTAAATGTGCAAATACTTTTCAAAATGTAGTCAAGCTTTATGCTTTAAATATTTTTTATAAGTGTACTACGAAAAATAGCAATCACTACATGAAACAAACGTTATTTAATTATTTATTGAAGCCTGGAATATACAGGCTGTTATGGAAATGACGTATTATATTTAAACCGGCAATTCCTGAGATAAAGACAAATTGAAGAAAAATACCAATAAATGGCGCTTGCAATTCATTCAGCGGTAAAAGTGACCCGACGTCAAACCAGAAAAACACCTGTGTGGCACTGCGATACATGTAATTCTGGCCGGTGTTGTCATATGTACACTTTAAACTCTTTAGACAAAATAAAATAATTTAAACATTTTTCCATTCTGTAATACCTTTTTGTACAATTAATTGAAGAACATTTACGACGGACTATGTTTTAAACAACCCGAAAAAACATATGGAATAGTATTAAATAAGTTTAAAATAGGCACGTACGTTACTAGGTCAAATGCCAATGACCTGTTGACGCCTTACATCGGCAGCGCCGCACGCTTGCGGGCTGTGAAGACCAACGAGCGGCCGGATATGTTGTGTCTCGTCCATCACCAACACACTCTCAGCAAATCCGCTCTGTTTTTTCGGTTTACGCGTGTATCTTGCCCGTCCATTAATAATCTTTGAATATTGTTTTCATTGACGCATTTCTTCTGGACGCCAAATTTTGTCGCGTGTTATAAAATCTAATAATCTGTAGTATAATCTGTATTATTGTATTTTCAAAAGCTAACTATCGGTTCTCTTTCACTATTACTGCGTGTACATAAAGTGTTTCCAGGAGTGTTCCCATGAAAAAGAAAGAAAACTGATGGTATTTATGCCTGGATTTCCTCGCTCTTTTGGTATAAAGATAAATACAAGTAGGTAGAAAATAATTTATTTTTATAATTTTATATGGAATTTCAGTTTTACATTAAGTTTGGCAACATTGCCATTGGGTCCGGATGAAATGTTGTACAGTAGCGCGGACTCACCTGTAAGTAAGAGTGTTTGTTACCCCACTTTTAAAACGGTCGATTAAAAAAGAATAAAATATATGGCGCTTCTCTAGGACACCCAAGGAGTCACCCATTTCAATATAATACGTCATTTCCATAACACCCTGTATTTAAAAAATATATTGGGTGTTCCAGTAGTGCAACAAAGTCGTATGGTAGGTATAATTTCCTTTCTTCTCCCCTTGTTTAAAATATAAACAAGAAACTATGGAAATAGCACAATTTTGATTTTGAGATATAATGCAGGGAAAAATGTAATTGCCTAACCTTGTATTATACTTCATTGCACTGTTGCTACATTATGTATTCATGACAGGGAATAACGGGCAACATTGTACAATGTACTTCAACAAAGCGCTTGATCGAAATAATGTGTTACTTATTTTATATGTATATCCCTATCTAAAAATTGTTTTTTTTTAAATTTATACTTGATAATTTTAAAGATACTATCACTAACATCAAGTACAATGGGTTTTTAGTATTTAATGTTAAGTCCTAAAGTACAATTTTGGTTTTAACCTTATTGTTGGACAAATTCTTACGACTTAAAAGCAGTGTTATACGCCTTTTACGTAGAGAACAATTATTATTTTGAAAAATATGCCTTGGTATGAATCCACCGAGCATTAAAAAAAGAATAAGAGAGAAAGCATATACAAACATGTTTCTTGGTTCTTAACCTTATTTCCTTCTTCTATTCATCCATCGCAATTAAACCGGAACAATTCCGGCGATGAATTCTGTTATACAGGGTGTCCGCTAATTAATGGGACATGGAAAACCCACAGCCTCCTTACGTAAAAATATTAGGATTTAATTATACTTACCTATATCCGAATGTTGATATTAACTGAGATACAGGGTGTTAAAGTTAAAACTTCATTTTTGTTTTTCTCTAATAACTTTGCAGGAAACCAACGGTTTTTTACTAAATTGGGCAATTATGGCTTTTTTAGGATGATCAACTGATTTTTTGGTGACATTTTAATGTACTAGGTAGGGGGCGCTGTCTGCGGCATTATTTGCACATTTATTAGGTCATAACTTTTGTGTGCCTCAGTGTATTTAAGTTTTTAATGAAAATAATACTTTTCTCATATTTATTACGTACAAAAAGGTATACTAAGTTCAGGTCACCCAGAGTTACCGTTTCGGAGATATTTGCATTTCAATTGTTTAGTGCACCCTACCCAATTATTGTTAGGTAATTTGCAAACAAATTTTTTTTCTTAAAGTAACCTATGAGAAAACAAATAAAATTTAGAGATGCAGTTGCTATGGAACAGAAAATGTTTCATTTTTGAGTTTATCGTAAGTTTGTGTTTTCATTGCTGTTGGTTTCTTTCTACACGATTTTTTCTAGGGTCAGTTATTTTAATTAAAGTAAGTTAAAGAACAATCCAATTTTTGTATTTATTATTCCCAATTAAGAAATATTAATTCTCATCTAAAAGTGAATTGGTAAGAAGTAACAAAATATTATTTGTTTGCCTGAGCTAACGCACTAACCAATTTAAATACAAATATCACCGAAACGTTAACTCTAGGCGACCTGAACTTAGTATACCTTTTTTTACGTAATAAATATGAGAAAAGTATTATTTTCATTAAAAACTTAAATACACTAAGGAACAAAAAAGTTATGACCTAATAAATGCCGCAGACAGCGCCCTCTACATTGCACATTAAAATTTCACCAAAAATCAGTTTCTTATCCTAAAAAAACAATAATCGCCAAATTTTGTAAAAAACCGTTCGTTTCTGTGAAAGTTATTCGAGAAAAACAAAAATGAAGTTTTAACTTTTACACCCTGTATCTCAATTAATATCAACTTTCGGATATAGGTAAGTATAATTAAATCCTAATATTTTTACGTAAGGAGTATGTGGTTTTTCTATGTCCCATTAATTAGCGGACACCCTGTATACGAGGTGCATTGACATTCACTCTAATTGTTTTAGATGCTCGGCGTACAAAACCAGGGTATTTATAATACAAATTGCTTTAAATTTAATGTTTTAATATGCAGTCCGTTGGAAAATAACAATAAAAGATGATAAATAATACCACAAAGTATAAAGTCTTCGTTTTTACTCTCTGCAGAAGACACTATGTGTTTTCGAAACAAAAATTTAGTGAAGATGTAAATACATTGTGATATTACTCATTGATAAATTATAATTTTTATAGGAACCAATAAAAGAATTTGAATGTAATTTTTTTTTATGAAAATTACTCACAAATTTACTTTTCTGTAATTTTAATATAAGGTGTTCGGATAATGCGTCAGGATGCTTGGAGTGGTGATTATACTTGTTAAAATAAAGGTAGTATATAACAAAAAGTCGAAAACTTCCAGAACATGTAGAATCGCCTCTACAAGTATCCTGACGCATTTCGGGCCACCCTCTATAGTGAAAAGGCTGAATCTACCTACATTTCAACATAATAGTAAAAATACAACTAAAATTACAAAAAGTCTGCGCTTAGTGCTCTTGATTTAGATTCTCATCTGCTACGGGTGCTTTTGGCTCTTGTGAGTGAACTGAATGCTACATTTAAAAAAAAGATTTGTTATAATACACATTTTAACTGCTACATAAAAAAATTACTAGTGCTCTTTAAACTGCCGAGGTGAAAACCCAAGAATGACGTACAAGTTTAAAATAACTATTTAATTCGTTCTCATTACAGCACAGAAAGGACTTGTCTTATTTTTTTACGCAATTTATAGTATTTATAGTAGTTTCTTAACACATTATCTTAGAGCATGCGTTTAATTCTGAAAACGACCCGCGATGCGGGGAGTTTTCTAAAGTCCAAGTGCTCTAATTGTCTTATGAACCGTGTATTTTATAATACTTTTTCTATTTGGGTCTTTAAATACTGAAAAACTTTAAAAAATATAGTAGATTTTTTTCCATTTGAATTAATATTTTCTTTTTGATTTGGCAATACTTTTACAATTTCATAAAATGTTACAAGTATCAAATATGCCATGATAGAAACAATTGAACACAATAAAGCTTCTTCCCATCCGTCATAATTAAAAATAAATATATTATTAAAGTTGATAAAAATGAGTCAGGAAGAAAGTTGTACTCCGTCAGAAACACGAGAAATTGCGAAACTTTGGATTATGGTGCGAGCAGAACAAAGTAAAAAATACTGAACAAAGTAATAAATAATACTATTGAACAAAATATTCTGTCGACACAGAATCTGGCAGGAATAACAATTAATGCCCAGGAAATGTCTACAGTAACTATAAATATGTACATATAAAGTAATATGTATGACTTGTGCGGATGTAATAAAAATAAATACCTTCGATGCTCAGCTGGAGAGAAAAATGGACTCTCCAAATTATAATGATGTTAAAAACGGGCCTTTAAAATTCCTTACCTTGTATACTCGGAGAAGGGTTTCAGCAGGCCTGCTTGGGGTATCTCCTGGTTTCGTTAGTTGCGGATGCGGGTGATAAAAAGAAAATTATATTCGTTCACTCCCGAAAACAGTCCGGTCGGATTCACGGAATTAACTCGACTCTCTGCATGCATCGCCGTAGTGTAGTACGGAACCTTAAAGGCGTCCATGCACGCGGAGACATGAAACAAAATTTGTAGGTATTGAAGTATTGAAGGTTTGATGTTGAATTAGAAAGAAAATATGAATTAATAAATAAAAAATATAAAGTAAACTTAAATGCAATTAGATAAAGGTAATTAACACACAAACTAAATTAACTTGGACGACACACGCTTGTGTGGACGGACCATTTCCGCCCACCAAAATACGTAGTATTTTAATTAGGTAGGTAGAGGACAGAGTTTTAGCGCCGGTCGTTTAAAACTACCATTGGCCGTCTGAACCTTAGCGACTCTGACAATACCGTCGGGGCCAGGATAGGTCTCCACTATACGCCCCAGAGGCCATTTAAGTGGTGAAGTAGTATCCTGTTTAATAATAACCAGCGTACCTGGTTGAAGATTGAAGGAAGGTGAGGTCCACTTGGCTCGTTGATGTAACGTGTGCAAATATTCATTAGACCATCGAGCCCAAATATGCTGATGGATGCGGGTAACAACTTGCCATCTCGAAAGCCTATTTAGGGGAAGATCGAGAAGGTCAGGTTCCGGGGGGGCGGTCAGAGGCTCTAAAGTCAAAAAATGACCCGGGGTAAGGGCACTTAAATCGTTGGGGTCATTACTAACTGGAGTGAGCGGTCGCGAATTCATGATAGCCTCAACCTGAATAAAAACTGTGGAAAGCTCTTCAAAAGTAAGAATCAAATCTCCAACAACACGGAGTAAATGGGTTTTGATAGATTTGATATTGGCCTCCCAAAGGCCTCCAAAATGGGGAGACGAAGGTGGATTAAAATGCCAACTAATAGTCTCCTTCACCGCAGCTGCCTCGGCGTATTGATCCAGCAGTTTACGAGCCTTGACAAAATTTGTTCCGTTATCGGAATAGACATGCGAACATCGACCACGACGACCAATAAAACGCTTAAATGCAGCAAGAAAGGCGTCGGCCGATAACTCGGAAACGAGTTCTAGATGAACAGCCTTAACGGATAAACAAATAAAAAGACAAAGGTAAGCTTTAAATGTTTTGGCACCACGAGTTTTAGACATGGTGATAGTAAATGGGCCTGTGTAATCAATACCAACGTGAAGAAAGGGTTTAAAACGGGAAACCCTTGCTAAAGGCAAATCGCCCATTGGAGGAGCCGTAGCAGTAGGGTGAGTCTTAAAGCATCTTACACAGCGTGACAAAACACATCTGATGGAACGTTTAGCGGATAATATCCAAAACTTTTGTAAAAGTAAAAAATGAACAGTTTGTATCCCCGCATGGAGATACTGCAGATGAATAGATTCAATAATCAAGTCAGTTAGAATACTGCGACTAGGAAGAAGTGCGGGAAATTTACGATCATAGTCAATGGGAGCGTGTCTTAGTCGACCTCCCACTCTCAAAATTCCTTGGTCATCCAGAAAGGGTGAAAGTTTACGTAAAACTTTAGGAAGTGGTTGCCCTTGACCAAGAGCGTGAATTTCAAGTGAAAATTTTAATTCCTGAGTGCGTTTGACAAATAACAACAGTGCCTTGTGAATTTCAAGGGGAGTAAGAGCACCTGTAAGCGGGGGATGGTTGCGGATTTTAATTTGGCAATTATGAATAAATCGTAGTACATATGCTAAGATGCGGGATAAAGTATTAACCGAAGAATGGGATTCAACTAAGGAATCAAGAAAGTTAGGTGAAATAAAGGCAGCGCAAACTAAAGGACGCTCTTCCACAGTAACTTCTGGAGTAAGCGGAATGTCAGGATAATCCATAGTGGGGAAGTTATGATAAGAAAGAACGGGTGCCGCCCACCATAAGGAACAATCAAGTAACTCGGATGGTAGCATTCCCCGGGAACCCACATCCGCAGGATTATCCGAAGACGAAATATAAAACCAATTCGAAGGAGATACCTTCTCGTGAATAGCAGAAACTCTATTCGCGACAAAGGTACGCCATTTGTGCGGTGAGGATTTGATCCAACTGAGAGCAACAGTGGAATCAGAATAACAGTAAACCTTTTGAAAGTGTAATTTTCCTTGAAAAGCGGTTAAAACGAAAGAAACCAAACGTGCAGCTAGAACCGAAGCACAAAGCTCAAGTCTAGGCAATGAGACTCGTTTGAGTGGTGCAATCTTTGCTTTAGAACAAACAAAATGCACTGAAATATTATTGGAAGGTGAAAAGCATCGAATATATAAACAACTACAAAATCCCTTTTCACTTGCATCTCCAAAACAATGTAGTTCATAATGAGATGTTCCCTCCGGAAAGAGCAGACGGGGCAAATTAAATGAACTTAAACAGGACACATCGTTCAGGTAACGGTCCCAAAGCCTTACAATTTCTTCGGGAGGTGTTTGATCCCAATCTAACTTTAAAGTCCAAAGTCGTTGAATAAGATGTTTGAGGAGAAAAGTTATCGGCGAGGCTAGGCCTAAAGGATCAAATATTCGAGCAAGATTAGATAAAAGGTTCCTTTTAGTGCAAGGTCGATCTGGAAACTTCACACAGAAGCGAAAACTATCAGAAGAAGCATTCCATTCTAAGCCCAACACCTTTAAGGAAGTTTCATTTGAAGGAGAAGAGTCAAAACTTACTGGATCTATTGCTACAAGGGAAGAGGGTAAGTGACTTAAAAGTTTAGGATGGTTGCTTGACCATTTCTGAAGTTCAAAACCTCCCTTATGTAGCAAAGAAGTTAGTTCGTTTTGAAGAATTAAAGCACGCTCAAGCCAGGAGTCACCTGTGACTATATCGTCAACGTAGGTGCTAGTGCGTAAAGCTTCAGCAGCTAATGGATAAGACGTTCCATCTTCCTCTGCTAATTGCAGAAGAGTGCGGATGGCAAGATAAGGTGAACAAGTAAGGCCATAAACAAGGCGGTTGATGCGAAATTCCTGAACAGGATCAGAGAGAGAAAAACGCCATAAAATCCGTTGATAGTCCTGATGCTCAGGAGTGATAACAATCTGACGGTACATTTTGGTAATGTCCGCAGTTAAAACAATTTTGTGGATGCGGAAATTAAGCAAAATTGTAAAAATATCATTTTGAAGTTTTGGACCAATATAAAGTTGATCATTGAGAGAAGGTTGATTTGGTAAATGAGCTGAACCATTGAAAACCACCCTCAATTTAGTAGTCAAACTATCTGGTTTGATAACACAATGGTGCGGAAGATAAAATGAATTGTGAGAAAAACCAGAGGCGGGTTCCATATGGCCAAGATCAAGATATTCTTGAATAAAATTACGATACTGATCATAAGTTTGCGGGTTTTTAAGGAGCCTGCGCTCTAATGAATAAAAGCGGTTAAGGGCAAGAGGACGAATTTCTGGAAAAGAGGGATTATCGTCTTTAAAAGGAAGATTTAATATAAATCGTCCGGACTTATCACGCCTATAAGTGTCCATGAATAATTTTTCGCATTGAATTTCGTCAGGAGATAAGCATTTAACCTGTGGAACTTCCTCTAACTCCCAAAATAATTTAACTTGATTCTCCAACGAGGCAGAATCTTCAATATGACAAAACATCGTAGTAATCGAGATAGTGGGACAGGGCTTTTGAACGGTCCCCATTAAGATATATCCAAAAATGGTATTTAGAGCATCAGGGGCTCCTACGCGTCCTGGGATACGCCCATCTAGTAAAACCTTAGAAAATACATCAGCGCCTAGTAATAAGTCGACAGAACCAGGAACATGAACCTGATTATCGGCCAGGCGAATGTTTGAAACATGGGGCCAAGTTTCAATTGGAAGTTTATAAGTTGGTAAATTATCACATATTTTATTAAGGATAAGCGCATCAATAGAGAATATAGGATTCGTTTGTTGAAATGGACGAAATGAAATAGTTACTCCTTGATTTACCAATGTATTCATGGGTCCTAAGCCATTTAAATTGACTGAACTTTGTACAGGGTGAAGTCCGAGGCGTTTAACACATTTTGAAGTTATAAACGAGGTCATGCTTCCAGAATCCAAAAGACATCGGACGGGTTGATAAGTACCTCGGTTATCTAAGAGTTCGATGCGGGCGGTGGAAAGTAAAACACTAGATTTTGAGGAAGTAAAACAACTTTGTGTAGAATGTGATGCGGGTGTAGAATTTCCTTGATGAGTGGTTTGAACAGTAACCGGTATTGGCGATAAAGCTGTTGGGTGCGGTGGAGAGGTATTTTTTGAAAAATGTAATAACGTGTGATGTCTCTGACTACATGTATGACAACTACTTTCGGAACGACAAGTAGCAAAGCGATGGGTATGGCTTAAGCAATTAATACAAAATTTATGTGTTTTTGCGAATTGATAACGATCATAGGCTGTTTTATCTAAAAAATTCGAACATTTAAAAATTGTATGATCCGTTTTATTGCACACTGGGCATTGAGGATCGGAATTTTGCGTTTGAACTAGTAAGGCAGTATGATAAGGCGATTGAGATTTAGGATGCACAGGCTTTCGAAATGTAGGCTTGTGTTTTTTAAGAGGAAAATTAACATTATCCAGAGCCATACAATTCTTCATCAAAAAATCTGATAATATTTTATACGTAGGTAACGCCAGGGAATTATCATAGAATAGCTCAAATCTTGTAACAATTGCAATATCGACACGTTTCAGTATCATTTGGACTAAAATAAAGTCCCAATGATCAGTTGGTAGTCCTAAGTTTTTTAACGCTGCTATATTTTCAGCAAAAATATCTAACAAATTTCGAAGGTCATTTGAATTATCACAAGCTACTTTTGGAGCATTTTCTAAATTATTCCACAGTGTGGCAGCCATTAAACGAACGTTTTTGTAACGTTTGCAAAGTGTATCATACGCAATAGTATAATTTGTAGAAGTTACAGGAAGATGTTGAATAACAGATAAAGCTGAACCTTTAAGTGTAGAAAGCAAATAAGTAAATTTCTCACAATTAGCCAAAGTGGCATTATTATGTATTAAAGCATCATACATGTCAATAAAGGATTGAAATAAAGTTATATCACCTGTAAAACTAGGCAAACTAATTTTGGGTAATTGATTTGAAGTTATATTTCCACTAGGGTGCGAAGTACCCGCTGACGACTGAGAAGCTGATGCTGAATCAGACGGTAATTTAAATTTAATTGCTTTAATACCATAATACAACAAATCAAATTCTTTTCGAATCGCATCTTCAGCCTCAAACTTCTCCCCATCATCGGCCACTAAACAAATAATACACTGGTGGCTTTCATAGAAGCCTGAATGCCTTTTTTCGATATTCTCCAGCATACATTTAAACCTCGCAACCTGAGTGGTATCACCTCCTTCAACCTGCTTTGCGACCTCATACATTTCTCGTAATTGAGAAAGTTCTATTTTGCGTAACGCTTGATATTTTTTAAGTTTATCGGACATTTTTCCTCCAATAAAACCGTATTTACTTATAATTAACAATGCAAACTAGTTCACGTGCAACAAATTTGTACGTATCTGAACACCTTTAAACTCTGTCTCCTACAAACCTAAAAAATGTATTAAGGAATTTGATAAAAAAACCGGTACGTTCGTCGCCAAGCAAATCTAATTCCAATGCGTGGAAACGGAACTGTATTAGTTTAATTTTTTAAAAAGCGTAATGAAATAAAATTATTGATTGATGAAAATTATTAATTTATAAAAATAACTTTTAAAACCAGAAAATATTTAGTCTATATCCGGTCTCGAAAGTGACCAAAATGACTTGTGCGGATGTAATAAAAATAAATACCTTCGATGCTCAGCTGGAGAGAAAAATGGACTCTCCAAATTATAATGATGTTAAAAACGGGCCTTTAAAATTCCTTACCTTGTATACTCGGAGAAGGGTTTCAGCAGGCCTGCTTGGGGTATCTCCTGGTTTCGTTAGTTGCGGATGCGGGTGATAAAAATGAAAATTATATTCGTTCACTCCCGAAAACAGTCCGGTCGGATTCACGGAATTAACTCGACTCTCTGCATGCATCGCCGTAGTGTAGTACGGAACCTTAAAGGCGTCCATGCACGCGGAGATATGAAACAAAATTTGTAGGTATTGAAGTATTGAAGGTTTGATGTTGAATTAGAAAGAAAATATGAATTAATAAATAAAAAATATAAAGTAAACTTAAATGCAATTAGATAAAGGTAATTAACACACAAACTAAATTAACTTGGACGACACACGCTTGTGTGGACGGACCAATGTATAATACTATATTGAATTAAAAATAAAAATAGTACTTTATTGAATAAAACTTTAGAAATAGAGCACAAACTGGAAGAGATTTCTATTATTTTTAGGTTATGTTGTTTTATAGTTGTGACTAGAAATTAGTTGACGGACAATGTCAGCATGTTATATATTTCCGAGTATAGGTATTTCGGATAAATATCTAGTAAAAATGATCTATTTGCATGGTTAAAGGTTAGTATTTTAAAGTTTTCTTTGTCGAATCCATAATGCCTAGAAAACTAATTTGAACGAAATCCGAAGTAAGCCTAAAATTCGAACCCTACTTGCTGCCAACATAAAAAAAAAATAAAATTTCAGTTTCATAAAGTGGCAGGTTATTCAATTTTTTGCATTTAATAATGTAGCCATTATGAAACCCAAATAGAAAAACAATATTATGAGCTCAATTATAAGTTTTCTTTCCTTTCTCAGTCAAATTTCGTATGAAATCTGCAAAATAAATAAAAGAAAAGAAGAGACGAAGTAAAAGTAGAAGTTATAGCCTCTAAAAGTATTGAAAAAACATCGCATGTCGCTGTGCCCTAAATAAACAAACGTTTAACTCTGAAAAAGTCGATCAATACGAATTATACTTAATATCATGCAAATCGGATATAGAGAGAAGTACGTTGCGATAAAGCGACGTCTCCTTTGTGAAAACTGGAAAGCATAATTTATAATTTTCGGGATTGCTCTAATCTTAAATATCTTACAAAATGTCATTGTTAAGAGATTTTCAACTAAATATTACACTGGGAAAATAATAAACAAAAAAATTAAGATACCCTGAAATACGATTTATAGCTACACTTAGCAGCAAAAATAACGCACAACCAAAAATGATGCTCAATTTCAAACTTGATTTTCTCGCGAACAAATAAATCGATTTCGCCAATATTTCTTTCCAACTGTAGCTTTTTCTTTAGTAATTGCACTATGATATAATTTTTTTATAAAGATTTCACTTTTAGGATTGTACAGGGTGCAAAAATAAGAATAGTTTTTTTACGTTAAATTTGAGACACCCTGTGGGGAGCATTAGCAACAATAACGGGTGTATGATGAATTGTTTCTTTAATTTATCTGGAACATTAAAGAAAATACACAGTTTTATACCAGAACATGTTATCCACAGTGCAACATACGTGAAACAACTTTATTTAATGGAGACTCTGTGATGTTATGAGCTGGAATTTCCATAACAGCACGGACGGATATCGTATCTTCACGTGGGGGTTCTTTAAGTAGCGAGAAGTATATCGTACCTTCACGTGGGGGTTCTTTAAGTAGCGAGAGGTATATCAGTGACATTTTGTCTGAGCACGTTCTTCCTTTCGCTCTGTACATTGGTACTAATACACGATAACGCAAGATCTCATGTTGAGCGCATTGATTACATGGAGTAAATATTCGAATTCTAAATTTGCCACCGCGCAGTCCCTATTTGAATCCTATAGAGCACTTATGGGATATTATTGGTAGGGCACTGATACAGCATCAGCCCCCTCCTGCCAACCTGCAAGATTGGACTGGACTTGACCAAAATGAAATATCCAATTTTATATCGAGTATGCCGAGGCGATGTGAAGCAGTCACAAGTAGAGGTGGGAACACGGGCTACTAATGTACTTTTTTGCTATTTATTGTTAATTAATGTTAGTGTTATTCTATTTTAATTAAAAAAAACATGTTCTGGCATAAAACTGCGTATTTTCTTTGATATTACAAATATCAGAGAAATTAAAGGAACGAAATGTTTAGAAAACATTAGGCTGCAGTATGATTTCATCATGATGCTAATGCATCCTAGAGGGTGTCTCAAATTTAACGTAAAAAAAGTATTCTCATTTTTGCACCCTGTATAAGCCTAAAACTGAAATCTGAATAAAAAATTCTATCACAGTCCAATTACCAAAGAAAAAAGCTACAGTTCAAAAGATGAATTAGCGAAATCGATTTATCTATTCGCGAGAAAATCAAGTTTGAAATTGAGCATAATTTTTGGTTGTGCGTTATTTTTGCTGCTAAGTGTATTATGATAAAAACGGAATGTGTTTAATGAAAGCTATACAAATAAGCAAGACCCTGCAAAAGATAAGTAAAGGTTTTAAACAATTAATATTACAATATTAACCAAATATTGAATGTTCGACTTACCTGTGACCCTGACAGAGAATGGTCCATACTGGATATTCCAGACTTATGTTTAAGATAATCCTTATCGTCGAATATTTTCTTGTCACCACCTGCCGGCTTGTGTTTAACATTATCCAGAGAACCTACTTTGCTTGTGACGTTCAACTCGATTTTCTTGTTCTCAATCTAAAAAAATTTTTAAAGAAAAAATTAATTCGATTAATTATGGAATACTAAAAACCATCGCTAAAGATTATTTTTGTCATTTTTTTCTTGCCCATGAGTGGAATTTACAAACAAAATCATTTACATGAAAAATATCTATTGTCACAACATTCTTGAATCATAGACCAAAATAGATATCCATTACACAAAAGTTGGGGCTTTACCAAAAAGTGCACCCCAAATTAATCTCCCCGAACCCATTTACTAAATTAAGGCGTAGGAACAGCTAGTTTTAACAAAATTAAACGCGCTTTAATCGATAGAAACCAACTTTTTGTGGTGTGGTCGCCCCGAATATAGAAATTTGTAGTAAAGACTATACAACGTGTCCAAGATAAGGAGGGCCAGTACAGGGATCTCAGAAACCGTAAGGGATACGAAGTCGGTTAAATAGAGGTAAAGTTGCGCATTTACGTGCCTAATAATATGCCGTTTAGAAAGTTTTAAAATTCCGAGTAGTTCCGAGGATATATCGAAAAAAAACCGAAATTCTGAAAAATGGTTTAATTGTTTTCCTGGGTTTTTTTGAGATCGAATTCTAAAGTAAATTGAACTTTTGCATTGCCACTTTTTCCGCTCTATCTAACAGCGTTAATTGTTTTGTAAACCGACGAGTTGTCTTCGAAGGGCCATTATCAACTTTCTTTTTTTAAATACGGTCCTGTTTTTATGATATTGTAATTTGAGACCTTTTTTTCTTCCGAATGCAACGATGTATGACACATTGTGGTTTAATGACGTTTCGAGGGTTTTTTCAACAACATCAGGAAATTTTGGGATACGGTCCTGTATTTCTCCTAATTTTATAAATAATATCTCATAAGTTAGCTCTAAATTTTTTACTTATGTTGAACTAGTTCAATAAATAACAAATAATTTAATAATAAGTGAACAAATATCATACCAAAGCAGTAATAAAACGAACATCGAAAAAAGTAAGGAACTACATAATCAGGTGTTTAAAATGATTTCCGTTATTCTCTAAGCACAAATAACATCTTCTAACTGCCACATAACAGTTTTTTTGAGATAAAATGAAACATGCGATAGAATATCAAACTTTTCAGCATTTGTAAAATTATGTTCCATATTTTCTGAAAAATAGAAAACCTCTTAAAACGCTTTCAAACGATCACAATGGATATGTCAAGTGAAACAAATCACGCGTCACCATCTTAAATTTTTTGTTTCAAACGCCTACTTTTCTTTTAAATCCCGAATCAACAGAAGTTTGAAACAATGTTTCTGTATTTTGTTCACTTATTTGTGGTTTATTATTAAATTATTTGTTATTTATTGAACTAGTCCAACATAAATAAAAATTTCGAGCTTACTTATGAGATAGTATTTATAAAATTAAGAGAAATACAGGACGGTATCCTAAAATTTCCTGATGTTGTTCGAAAAACCCCCGATACTCGTTGCATTCGGAAGGAAAAAGCTCTCAAATTCCAATATCAGAAAAACAGGACAGTATTTAAAAAAGAAAGTTGATAATGGCCCTTCGAAGACGACTCGTCGGATTACAAAACAATTAACGCTGTTAGATAGAGCGGAAAAAGTGGCAATGTAAAAGTGCAATTTACTTTAGAATTCGATCTCAAAAAAACCCAGGAAAACAATAAAACGATTTTTCAGAATTTCGTTTTTTTCCAGATATCTCCGGAACTACTCGGAACTCTAAAACTTTCTAAACGGCATATTATTAGGAACATAAATGCGCAACTTTACCTTTAATTAACCGACTTCGTATCTCTTACGGTTTCCGAGATCCCTGTACTGGCCCTCCTTATCTCGGACATGTTGTATAATAAAAATAACGTATATTGTAGATGACAACAATAATATTAAACATAAAAATGGCGGAATTTAATGCCAACAATAAAATAGCTTTAAGGAATATCATATAACATCCCCCCAGCAGAAAGGTTAAATTTCCCTACATGTTACTGACCTTTTATTTCAAAACATAATCATGTAATATAATCTCTGAAATACAAAGGCTTCCTGTAAACGCCCTTGTTTGATACGCATCCCTTAGTGAATTGCTATATAAAATATAATTAGGGAGATGGATAAAAATTTTAATTGATTATTTTATTATAAAGTGTATGTCGTACTTTCAAAAATTATGCGGAACGAAAAAATTCGAGTAATATTTTGTAACATTGTGGAGAAAGTTAACAGTTAACTCCAATTAACCGCTTAAAATAGTTAAATTAAGTGGCAAAACGACATTTGATAAGCTACAGATCAAGCTTAAGCTATGTTTCTAATAATAATAATAATAACTTTTGTTTTAACCGTAAAAAAGTAGACAACTTATATACAGAGTAGACTGGGAAAGCATGAACGTGCGTGATCGCCTGTAATATCCAAATCGACATTATTTAGATAAAATAAGACGAAAAGAAGCCGAACAAACCAAGCTGTTAGAGATAAAATGTTTATCCTTACACAACAACAATGAATACAATTTTTATGACTAAATATACAATGTTTAACACTGACAGAAAAGGTAACGAATTTTTAACTACTACTTCTCATAAGAACTGATTTTGATGACTGTTTAGAAACTTGAAAAATTTGTAAACCACACGAAACACAAAATATAAATGTCAATAGTGACATGTCAATGTTTTAATTTTGCCATTTCCGTCTAATAGGTAGAATTATATTTCGTTGAAAACGTTCATTATTTCCCGCGCCCAACTGTAATTGTTATGGCCTCTTTTAAATTTCATGTTTTCATTTATAATAGTCTAAAGCCTTTTGTAACATGAAACAGACGTAAACACTATGAATAATTTAAAGCCAAATATTTTAAAATGTACAACTAGGACTGAACTGAATTTTACGCTAAACAAAATTGTCGTGATTATTTCTAATGCTAGTAAATTGTCAAATTTGCATAATTTATTAAAGTATTTTATTTTTAGAAATTACAAATAGCGAGACATTAAAGTGAGAGTGAAAGTGTAAGCGACACGCAACCCTTCAAAATTATTGCAATATATACAGAGTGTAACGAACATCACAGTGGCTTTACAATGTTGTTTTAAAAGTGAATTATTTAGTAAATTGTTCGCATAAATATCCAATTCTATAGGTATACACATAAAGTAAACTTCTAAAGAAACTGCAAAAAGTAGGGGAAGGCGGGGCACAGTGTTACAATCGGAAATATAGCATTACGCGAAGCAGGAGTTGAGTTGGAATGTGAATTGTTTATAGCACTCAAGTAAGTTTTTTGTATTTTTTAAGTTAAAAAGTAAATTATTTATACAGATTTACAGTTGTCTTGTACTTTTTGACAATAAGGAAGGAAGGCTTGAGGAACATATTTATAGATTAGCATGTCATGTAAAACATAACCTAGAAAAATTTTGTTTCCTTAAAAACTGGCGTATTTTTAGTAAGAACGCGATTGGAGCAGAGTGTTACGCTTTACTGGGGGTACAGTATTGCGTGTACCCCTCATTCAAAATGATATCGATTTGCGCAAATACTATAATGAGTTAAAATAATGTTTAATGTATACAGTGTCGCCACTGAATGTTTTTTTTATGATCAAACACAAGCACTATAGGAAAAATCCTTTAGGGCACTCTGGGAGTGCTGCGCCTGCGCAAAAAGCGATTCACGTTGTTTTGAATCGTTGGAGGTTATATTCGTTGCGAAAAACGACCTCGGGAAGGTCGTTCCATAAGGATGAAGTCCTCCAGATGAAAGAATTCTTAAATAATGTAGTTGGACGAGTACTAAGCTTAACCACTGAGTGTGTACACTTTTTGGTTTATTTTATACTGACCTGCAGATTCTGAACTATATATATTTGAGTTTTTTTTAAATTTTTTATATTTTGACGTTTCTGTCTGAGTTTGACTTGTTTTTAGAGTTATGTGTACGTTGTTAACTTGTGTTTCTTGTATTTACCAATAGTGTGAATAAATAGAGCACTGCTAATAGAGCTAATATTAATTTATTTGAAACGTAACATTGTTGTTAACAGAGTACCCCCCCCCCCCCCCCCCTAGAGGGGTACAGTGTTGAGTGTTGCATTCGACATGCGTAGACATAATAATTTCATATAAAACAATATATAAATTTAATGCAACAAGGACTCGGGAACTCTGTTGCTAAGGCATCAATCAATAAACCTATGCAAAATAAAAAGTCCAAATGCTTTTTGTGTAACACTGTTCACCCCCCCCCCCCCCCACCTTCACAGTATAAATTGTTTGTTATTCTATTTTTTGTAGCTTCTAGCGGATAACTGTTATTGTGTGATTTGTCATTTTAAAGAAGAAGAATACCTACTGAAAAAGGTAGGTAAGTACTCTTTTATCGATTCCATGCCATTTATGCGCAAAACTAGAATTAAAGTTTTTCTTAGCAAAATTTTAACATATAGTATCCTGATGCATTATCCAAATACTCTGTATAAACCCGTAGAATTTTCCTGTCAATTTAAAAAATAATTTCCTGAAATATTTCCTATGAATTTGTGACTAAACGAACATAAAATCAAGCCTATTGTGGATAATATATGAATAATAGCCAATAATTTTACTGATTATCGTGTATATACAGACGACACAAATCTATTTACTTACAGACTTATTATATAATTTTGCTTCTCCGTCTAATGATTCCTGTTTTTTTGTGGAAATAAAATAAATGTAAAAATATGCCAATAGTAAACGGAAATTTACCATTTAAAGAAATATTTTTAATAATAATAACTAAAGCATCTTAATAATTCAAGCAAGGATTTCTTAACAATAAAAAAAACTATACGAAATTATGAAGCTCACCTTAATATCTCCTCCACCCGGCTGATATTTAATGTTGTCCTTCGAGCCAATTTTGGGTTTAGCTTTTTCCTTAAAATCTAATTTGACGGATTCAATTTTCTTGTCTCCGCCTCTTGGCTTGTAAGCGGCGTTGTCTAGTGATCCTATTTTTGATTTGGCGTTCCATTCAAGCTTCTGAGTAATTACCTGAAAAGATAAATACAAATAACAACCTGTTTTTATTATTTTTCAAACAACCATAAATATCGGGCGAAACATGGATCGGTTATTTTCATAATATTACAAAAATTCGGTAGCCTTAGAAATGTAAGAAATAAATAGACTCATCCAGTATAGCTGTTGCAGAATTATACCGTTGATCTTTTGACTGCAATAAAACCTCATTACCCTTCGACCATAAAATAAATAAGGAAATCCCAAATTTTAAAACCTTTTCGAGCAGAGCCGGACCAGGTATACAAATTCAATTTATACCTACCATAAATACATACAAAGTGATTTTTAATAATTTTAACCTTTAGTGGTTTTCCGGCGAGTAATTTTTAGTTAGGCTTATTAGTGCTAGAATGTGGCATCCTTGGAATTGTGCTGATAGGGGGGCATCTTCAAGTGTCATTTTTTAAAGAAAGCATTTATCTACCGATGCCAAACTAATAATTAAAAATGTGTATCAATCGTTGTTGAGTAGAAATTTTCATTCGATGGATGCTTTAGCAGAGACGTCTACTTTGACAAAAACTCCTTTACCTTCGGTAAGAGACATAGTACTTAAACCTGTTAATCCTAGAAAAAATCGGAGTGATTCTGGCACATTTAGAAGCATCCGCTAAAAACATAGCAGATTCTTCTTTAGATTACCATCAAGATACCGACGCACAACTTTTTGAAGATTGGTTTAAACATAAACTCCTTAAAAATATACATGGACAATGCTAGTTATCATAGTCGGCAAGCAAAAATCATTCCCAATTCTCATAATACAAAAGCAGAAATTCAAAATTTTATGATTGAAAATGATTTATATTTTGAAGAAACTTACAAAAAACGAGAACTGCTAGAAGTATTAAAAGCTTTTAAAATAAATAAGGAATACGAGTGTGAAAAACTTGCAGCAGAAAATGGACATACAGTGTTGCGTCTTCCTCTGTACTATTGTATATTCAATCCTATTGAGCTAATATGGCACCAATTAAAATCCAATATTAGGAGAAATAATATTTCTCCTACATTAAATGCATCTGTAGTAGAATTAATTAAAAACGAAGTAAGAAAAATTTCTGCAGACTGCTGGAAAAACTGTGTACAGCATGTACTTAAGGTGGAAAATGCTTGCAATTGTATGATTACAAATGTTCAACCCTTAATTATAAGTTTAGGCTTAGATGAAGATAGATAGTGATACAGAGTTAAATTTTGAATAAATTATCAATAGTTTCTTAGAATTTAATTAATTTTTATTGTACTTAATATCTTAATAGTTATACTTTTAAATTATATTATTTTCAATTATCATTAATTGTTATCATTATTTTACATTTATTATAGGTACCTACCTAAAACTATCTATTTATTTTAAATTATAAAAATAAATCATGTGGTGTGATCCCTGTTCGTGATCCCATTTATTGAGCTTTGAAGAGGTTGAGGCGTATACAATAGGGTTTAATCAGGTAGTTTATTTATGGCAGTAAGAGTCAACAGTATAATTCTGCAACAACTATACCTAAAATGCAGTGATAAATCAGTGTTTTCTCAACTATCTTTTGTTGCTAACCAATTATAAATGCTGCTATTATTTATTTGTACAGGTCTACCCAACATATTTTTCTATGTGTACAGGTGTGTCAAATATTTTTTACGGTGTATTATTAACCACTCTAATTGGCAATAATTTTTATTTTATTTTCAAAAATTACTATTATTTTTAGCAGGAGATGAAATTAAGGAGCCTGAATCTACTAAGCTTGACTCGATGTGTCGTCGTTCTTTTTTTAAAGAAAAGCTTTTGTTATGGACAACATAGGGATAAGAATACGGCTTGCAGTGAAATAAATCACGTCACTTAATCTATAAGTGCCGGCAATCATTTTTAAGTCTAAATCTTACTTTTCGGGGAGAAGTGCTACTTTTTACACTTCTTGCAGAATAAAGTTCCTGAAAGAATAAAACAGTTATTTTTTATATAATGTATATACAGCGTGTCAGTTTGAAAACTTATATTATACAGGGTGTTCCTTAATGACGTGCTAATATGCCAGGGTGTGATTCCTTAGGCCATTTTATAAAGAAAGTTCATATGAACATATGTCCGCAACGGCTTAAATTTTTTGCTACAGGGTGTCGAATTTTTATTTTTTAAATGGTTATTTTTTAATATCTCCGAAAGTTCTTTAGATATTTTTTTCAATTTTATGTTAATAGGATATAGAATCACACATTTTAGTTAGAAAAATTATCCACTTGTTCCACCAGTGGCGTCCCTGCAAACATGTCCTCTGATATTTTTTTACAAAAAAGATGGTACGCCACTGACATTTTTCCATGAGGATATTTTTTCTGTCGTCAGACGCATCGTTTTTGATTAAAACCACTAAATTCATATTGATACTCATTATTATTAACATTGATAAAATAATTAATGATAAATTGTTGGAGTGGGCAATTCAATGCGAAAACGAGCGGAAGCATGCCTTTTAAGTGAAGGTAACCATTTCCAACAATTTTTATGAAACAAAATTTATCATTAATTATTTTATCAATGTTAATAATAATGAGCTTCAATATGAATTTAGTGGTTTTAATCAAGAATGGTGTGTCTGACGAAAAAACTCAAGGGACCGTTATCATGTAGAATTGATCAGGCTAATCATAAAAATATCCGCATGTAAGAATGTCAGTGGCGTACCATCTTTTTTGTAAAAAATATCAGAGGACATGTTTGCAGGGACGCCACTGGTGGAACAATTTAATAACTTTTCTACCTAAAATTTATGGTTCTATATCCTATTAAAACATACCAAAATTGAAAATAATATCTAAAGTACTTTCGGAGATATTAAAAAATAACCATTTAAAAATAAAACTTCATTCACTCTGTAGCAAAAAATTTAAGCCGTTGCGGACATATGTTCATATAAACTTTTCTTTATCAAATGACCTAAGGAAACACACCCTGAAATATTAGCACGTCATTAAGGAACACCCTGTATATTATTATGTGAAAGGGGGCACTTTTAAACAATATTTGTAGCCTTCGTGCTTTAACCCCTTGGGAGGGGTAAATGTTACGCTTACAATCTTAAATGGAAACGGGGGTTAATTGGCCTATCACTTTACAGGTAATTTAAATCTTTCCCTTCTCATTTAAAATTTTAAGGGTAATTCTCACGGGGGTTTAACAAGGCTATAAATATTCTTTAAAAGACTCCTTCTTCACAAAAAATTGACGAGCCTTTCCTATTTTTAGTATTATTTACTGAAAGAGATATGTTATGGGTGGGAAGTTTTCAATTTGACACCCTGTATATATCTTTAAAAAATATATATATAAATACATTCAGCTGTGATGAACGTCTAGTAATCATCTAATCAAAACCTTACAGTTTTTTGTGATTTTTAAAATTTACTCATCGACATCGACACACGACAATCAATTGGTGCGTCTAAATTTGTAAAATAAAACCCTTACTTAATTGGGGGAAGTGCACATTTCCACACTTCGTGCAGATATATACAGGGTTGCCCAGAAGTCCGGAATAAAATCAATATAGCCGTAACCAGTAACTTTTGGGGAAAACGCTCGGACACGTCAATTTAGTTTTATATTACATTTTGACGTTATTCGTTTGTTTTTTTATAGACATTTGTCAAAGATATGACGACATCGATGTTTTTTTTAAATAGAAACAGCTTGTGATACATCATTTGAAATCTAATATCTCGTACAGTATGCTCATAAATTTTAGCGCGATTATGTCAAGCTATTTCAAAATGGCGACTGTTAAAAGTTTATAAAAATCTCCATTTAATAGAAATCTTCTGAACGCGACACAATGAAGTTTTCCCTTGAAAGGTAAAAAAACCATCAATGATTTATAATTTCCGCTTATTTAAATATAGATTTTTTAAAAACTTTTAACAGTCGCCATTTTGAAATAGCTTGACATAATCGCGCTAAAATTTATGAGCATACTGTACGAGATATTAGCTTTCAAATGAGGTATCACAAGCTGTTTCTATTTAAAAAAACATCGATGTCGTCATATCTTTGACAAATGTCTATAAAAAAACAAACGAATAACGTCAAAATGTGAGCATATATAAAACTAAATTGACGTGTCCGAGCGTTTTCCCCAAAAGCTACAGGTTAAGGCTATATTAATTTTATTCCGAACATCTGGGCAACCCTGTATATATTTCCTACAAGAATACAATTTGTTACTTCTTAACGCTACGGAAAATTCAACTAATTTTACAAAATCAATTTTGCAGTGAACTAATTGAAACTGATCAAACTTGCAATTTTGTGCCCAAACTTTTAATATTTTTTTTTTCTCTTACTTTTCTCGGAGAAGTGCAAAAATCCACACTTCTGGCAGAATATAACTCCTGAAAGAATATAATCTTATAGCCATCCATCTACATATATTTCTGTAATTTAAACTGTTAAGTTTAAAAATAAGTACCTCTACCAGACTCTAAACATGTATCAGGTAAATTAGGTATAGAAACAAGACTATTTTTGAAATCAATCTGGAAAAATAATGCGTGCAAAAGAAAGACGATTTACAGAAGAATGGGGAACAAGAATCTTGCACGGAAATTATGAAAATATGGTGTAAAACAATATAATTCGTACACGTCAAATCTAACTCTTACTTTTCTAGGAGAAATGCTACTACATCTGGCAGTTTGAGGTAACTCAATGTCCTAAAATAATTATTAAAATAAAGCAGTTATTTTATATAGTTTTGCAATACTCTTAAGAAAATCGTATCAATCCTCACAAAGCATTGAATGGTTTAGGTCTTCTGACGGAGTCAGAGTAGAATCAAAATATTTATATATTATTCATACCTTCTTCTCCCCAACTTTTGGAGCGTATTTTTCGTTTTTAGCTTCGATTCTGGATCCGGCATTCTTAAACTCCAATTTTTTGCTTTCGATTTTGACTTTCCCCCCTCCTGGCTTGTAGTGGGCATTATCTAGGGATCCTATTTTGGATCGCACCACCTTGAGGTTAGGGGAAGGAGCGGAACCTACTTGGACTTTGTTCATGGGAATTTCTGAAAGCATGGAAATAATTGGTTAATTATATTTATTTAAAAATGATAAAATGTAAGGAATTATTTTTCTGCTGACGAATAGTTAAAACAGCAACTATTGTCCGGCATAATAGAAGTAACTGAAAAAAACCCTAAACTACTAGGTTACAAGTATTACAAGATACCAAGACGTCTAGCGATCAAAAATTGACAGATTAAAAGTTAATTTCTCAACTACATCTTTAGTTTCCCCTAGAAAATATCTGTCAACATCAATATGACCATAAATATGACTTCCACCGAAACATAACACTCTAGAAAATTACTTATAAATTTTAATTGTTAACCTTGAAAGGTATTGAACAAGGGAAGGGCACATGGTGACGCAGAGTTGCCATTAAACTTTCATAATAGAATGAAAGTGTATTTTGTTTGTACCTACATATACAGGGTTCTGCAATAGTGTGTCAGGCTTCCATAGCTTCTATACCAATTAACTTAGGAATTTCATTCATATGCCGATTTATACTGTCTTATAGGGTGCATTTCAGGAAAATATTTTTAAATATACAGGGTGGCCCAAAAATGTGTGGTAACATAATGCTGTCTTTTTTTAAATGGGACACCCAGTATTTTATTGAATATTTAGGTTCGTATTAGTGTCCTTAATAACCTAAAGTTTTATTTCATTTGATTATGCATAAATTCTACTAGCTAACAGACTATTTTTTCGCTCTCACCAAGTACAAAGATCATATCTATCAACTCATTCTTACTAAAATTCATTTTAATTTCTTATAGTTTTTAGCCCTAAATAACAACAATATTAAATTAAAGAACTGTCAAACGATAATAAACAAATGAATTCTTTTTTTATTTCAAAGCCTATCATGGTTTTTAGACATAATCATCACTAATGAGCCATGTTGCTAGTATTTCACCTGAAATATTGAGGAATGTAAATCGATCATTTGAAGAGCGTATTAACTTGTGCTCAGATCAACATGGTAGGCATTTTGAACTTTACTGTAGTTTATAATTCTTAATCTAGTCGCCTATGCTTAATTTTCATAATAAAAACTGTATTTAAACAACATAATTTATGAAATTTGCAATTATTTCGAAAACGGCTAGAAATAACTTATATGCTTCCATTACAAAAAAAGAATGCGTATAAATTCTACATCCAATAGCCAAATAATATACAGGGTGTTCCATTTGAAAATCCGAAGAAAAATTATTTTGAAATGTGTCGTGTTTGAAACCTAATTATGAATACCCTGTATAAAGTAGATAAACGCTATTATATTCACAGTATCTCTAGACCTCTTGTCTTAATTTCCATCCAATGCCTTGGTTAAAAAAGTAGATTTAGGTAGTTTTTTTGAATTTTGTTTCTAAGGCTCAAAAACCTTGTTTATTTTAATTTTTAATTTATTACTCTTAAACTACATAACCAAATGAAATAAAACTTTAGGCATTTATAAAGGACACTAATACGAACCTATTTATGCAATAAATACTGGGTGTCCCATTTAAAAAAAGACAGTATTACGTTACCACACATTTTTGGGCCAATTTAAAAATATTTTCCTGAAATGCATCCTATAGTACAGTATAAATCGGCATATGAATGAAATTCCTAAGTTAATTTATATAGGAGCTAGGGAAGCCTGACATACTATTGCAGGACCCTGTATAAGATTTATTAAATTATCGTATGCATTTGAAAATAATTACGGTAAAGGCTAAGAAAATGAGAAACCCAAAATTACAAGCCATATAAATTTAAACAATTTTTTTAAATGGAAATCTATATAGTAGTAAAACAAATAACACATACTTTTTTTCTCGGCTGAGCCTGGTGTGGTCGCTGCTGAATCAGGCGACTGTAGACTCGATGGCGTTTTCGAGCCCCTCGACATAGACCTTGCCGTAGTGGGTGTAGTGGTTGATGTCCGTGATTTTGGTGGTTTTCTTGGTGATCGTGAATCTCCATTACAAGACTGGTCCTAAATAAAATACAGCATCTAACGCGATACGCTTAAGAACACTTATCACCATAATTTAGTCTTAATTGATATGCTACTTAGTAGAGCTATTTCTTTAACAAACAAATTATAAATTACCTTCTACCATAGAGCTTCAAAGTAATAGGTACTTACATTGCCTTGTGTAGATTCATCGACTCCACTGTCATTATCTCCCTCTGCAACAAGAGAAAAATATTTATGAAAATTAAATAAATAAAAATCATTAAAATTATACTAGTTTTATAGATATAAGCAATAATTATTCAACGTGCAATTAATTATTGATAACTTCATAGCCGTATTTTCCTAGTATACCAACTAAAACAATAAAATGAGTGATATTATATCCAAACAACATACTATGGGACTTGGCAGCGAGTTTCAAGTCCAAATCCTTTTTCTTCTGATCGAAATCGACCAATTCGTATCGTTTAGGCGAGTTAAGGGACACGTAGTGATTTTGGTGGTCTGGTGAATCCTTACTAGGCGATCTTGAGGTTACAATATCTCCATTTGTTACCTCAGAGCCTGTAAACACATGTGAAGTTACAATTTTAACCCAAAATAGCCTTTAATAGAATTAATAACTAAAGCAAGTCTATAGATTATATCAAACAGAAGGAATTAGGGTGCCAGAAGTCAAGGGGTCCAAGGACCCTGTCAAAAAGTGGGAATGGAGTATCCATTTCCGCATTCAAATTAAGTTAGGAAAAGTCACCAGGACCCCGCGACTATAGGTTGGGATAAATATGAACCTCTGCTTTCCGGTCTACTCTTAATTTGTAATTTATCCTCATTTTCAATTATTTTATCCATCATTCTTGACGATGATCTGGAATCGGGCCTCAAGGGTACGTTTTCCTCTTTTTTGTATATATTTTCCAAAGAACTTTGCCTACAAAAATACGCAATAAATACCTATTTGAAGCAATAACCAATAATAGGTCTAAAAATAATTTAGCCATAAATATTAAGAGGTCGTTAAAGTTTTATATTCAATTCCTTACCTCGATACGTTTAAAGATTCTTGACTTCCACTAGTTTTTTTCTGTTCCAAGGACGGATTGGACGTCGTCACGCTGAAACTTCTCCCCAGGGACGCGGCCGAGGGGGGTCTTTGATCCGGAAACGTTCTGTTTCCTTCGACATTTTTTTGGTTTTCAAACTCTGATGAATCCAGAGTTAACGATCTAAAATTGAATCGATTTATTTTATTAAATAGCCTCCTTATACTCCCGTTTGCATTTTTCTGGTGTTTGGAGTAAGAACCTACCTGCTAACAGGTGCCTCCTCCAATGGCCTTGGGCGGTTGAAGGCCGGTACCGAACTTTGCTGAAAAATGTTAGGCCTTTGCCCTAACAACGGAGGTCTTGGATACGGAGTTTGTGGTCTGAAGGCAGGCCTTTGTTGTTGAGGATTTTGCGGAAACGGACCTCCTCCAGGTACCTAGCAAAAGATGCACTTAGCTTATTTTCTCACTACCGAAGTGCTAAGTCCACGTGTGCTTCAGATACTAACCGGACTGACACTTTGCGGAGGCCTGGGAGCCTGAGTTCCACCAGGACCCAACGGTGGTCCCCTCTGGACAAACTGAGGAGAAGCAACTGGTTGCCTGATCACCTGCTGCGGTCTAATCGGTAGTCCACCTAAAATCTGCGGCCCGATTGACTGCGGTCCACTGTTGACCGGGTGACTGGGCTGATGTCCACCCAATGATTGTGGGCTAATCGACTGGGGTGCGCTATTAATCGGGTGATTGAGCTGGTGTCCACTCAATGATTGTGGACCGATGGACTGGGGTCCACTAGGCTGGTTTGTATTTGGAAAAGGTGGCCGGTACTGGAAGTTTTGGCGACTGTCCACGCGGTTGAGGGGCGGACGGGCGATAAAAGGCCCGGTCGGTTGGGGAGGTGGTGGTACACTAGTCGGTTCTGGCGATAGTTTGGTTTGTTGCTAAAGGAAAGAAGTTTATTTATTTACTTTTCTACCGATTGTTGAGTTATAACCATAAAACCATCTCTGAAAGAATGGAGGGTTGTAACAGACAGAAGTAATTCCATACGAATTATTTACTTCGACTTTTTACCATCTCGTATAAAAAATATTTTGATGCCAAATATTGAGGGGAAGTATACGACTTGGTGCCAGTCACCACCTGCTATATAATACGAGAAATCTGCAACTCCACATTACGAAATAATCGTGTATCACTCAGGGAATCGGTTTATAGCTTTATTATAAAATTCTGTGATAAAAAATATACCGAAAATGGTTTTGTATAATAATCCAATAATAGACAATTTAGAAAAAATTACCGTTATTTTTAAACGGAAAAATATTTAGCGCTTGAAGCTGTAGATTTTTTTTCTTAATATATCGCAGTAAATCTGTCGTTATGGAGTATATGGAAGATTAAATCGTTATCGAAGAAGTTATCAACAATACTAAAACAGCCTTGAGATATTGGATTAAAAGCGGCATGTTTTAAAAATATTTTACACTATACAAGGTGGCCCAAAAAAGTGTGACAGCGTAAAGTTATATTTTTTTAAATGAGACACCCAGTATTTTATTGCATATTTAGGTTCGCAATAGTATCATTTATAAGTGTCTCAAGTTTTATTTAATTTGGTTTGGTTTTGTCGGAGAAATAAATTAAAAATTAAAGAAAAAAGTTTTACTGTCCTGAATAAAAAAATCAAAAAAAAACAATCCAGAACTATTTTTTTAACCACGGCATTGGGTGAAATTTATGACAAGAGGTCTAGAGATACTATGAATCTAATTGCGTTTATCTATTTTATACAGGGTGTTCATAATAAGCATTCAAAAAAGCCACATTTTAAAATAATTTTTCTCAAGCTTTTCAAATTACCTTGTATATTATTTGGCTATTTGACGTAGAATTCATAGACAATTTTTTTTTATAATACAAGCATATAAGTTATATTCAGCCGTTTTCGAAATAATTGTAAATATCATAAATTATGTTGTTTAAATAGTTTTTATTGGGAAATTTTGTTATAGGCGACTAGACTAATAATTGTAAGCTAAAGCAAATGTTCACAATAGCTTCCTTTTACTCGTAGAGTTTACCGTATTTTAGTTATTTCGATATAAATTTTAAAAGCCTACATTTTTGCTACTTTAATTTATTTAATTTTATTTTTAATTAGAAATTTAATTTTAATAGATAAACGCAATTAGATAGTATCTCTAGACCTCTTGTCATAAATTTCACCCAATGTCGAAGTTAAAAAAATAGTTCTGGATTGATTTTTTTTGATTTTTTCATTCAGGACTGCGAAAATTTTTTTTTTTGTTAATTTATTTCTCCGAAACTACAAAACCAAATTAAATAAAATTTGAGACACTTATAAACGATACTAATACGAACCTAAATATACAATAAAATACTGGGTGTCCCATTTAAAAAAATATAACTTTATGCTGTCTCACTTTTCTGGGCCACCCTGTATAATGTAAAATATTTTTAAAACATGCCGCTTTTAATCCAAAACCTCAAGCTATTTTAGTATTGTTGATAAGTTCTTCGATAACGATTTAATCTTCAGTCCCCGCTTCGTTCGCGGACCCTGTATGTAAATCAATTAACAGTTAAGTAAAACAATTATAATTAAGTTTAGAGGACATAAATAGATAAAAGATACTGTTTATTGTCGCAACAAGGGTCGTTAAACCTTTTTCAATATTATTTAACCCTACACTATTGTATCTCATATCTCTGTTTAATATTATGACCTTAATGCATTGCATGGGGGTAATCACATAAAGCCAGTAATACGATGATAATATAGAATTACCGTTTCTAAATGCACGTATGAATTATCCCGGTACAAATACGTGTATTTTAAAATAATCTTAATATTGAGCTTCAAGCTGAATAAATTTTCTCTGAGAACGTTATTACAACCGTATTGAGATAAACTTTAAAATGTTTGTTTTTAAATAATATACACTTAGCAGCAAAAATAACGCACAACCAAAAATTATGTTCAATTTCAAACTGGATTTTCTCGCGATCCGATAAATCGATTTCGCTAATTTTTCTTTTGGACTGTAGCTTTTTTCTTTGGTAATTGCACTGTGATAGAATTTTTTATTCAGATTTCAGTTATAGGCTTATACTAAGTGCAAAAATGAGAATCGTTTCTTACGTTAAATCTGCGACACCCTGTAGGGAGCATTAGCAGCAGCAACGAATATATGATGAAATCATACTGTAGCCTCATGTTTTCTAAACATTTTGTTTCTTTAATTTCTCTGATATCAGTAATATCAAAGAAAATACACAGTATTATACCAGAACATGTTTTTTTCAAAATAAAATAACATTTTGACAACACTAAACTAATAATAACATTAACAATAATTAACAATAAATAGCAAAACGAACATTAGTAGCGCGTGCTCCCACCTTTACTTCTAATGACTGCTTCACATTGCATCGGCATACTCGATATTAAATATATTATTTTTTATATTTGATATTTTATTTTGGTCAAGTCCATTCCAAATATCGGTAACCATTAATTTGGACATCTTGCAGGTTGGCAGGAGGCGGTTGATGCTGTCTCAGTGCCCTACCAATAATATCCCATAAGTGCCCTATACGATTCAAATCGGGACTGCGCGGTGGCCAATATGGAGGTCGAATATTTACTTCATATTACTTCATGTAAAAAAATATTCCCAATGTACGGAACGAAAGGGACAAAATGTCACTGATATAGCTCTCGATATTTAAAGAACCCTCACGTGAAGGTACGATATCCGTCCGTGCTGTTAAGGAAATTCCAGCTCAAAATATCACAGAGTCTCCATTAAATAAAGTTGTTTCACGTTCATAACATGTTGTGGTATAAAACTGTGTATTTTCCTTGCTATTACAGATATCAGCGAAATTAAAAGAACAAAATGTTTAGAAGATATGAGGCTACAGTATGATCCATCTAAGAAATAAAAAGTCTATGCTTGTCAGGTGGTATTAATATCAAATACCAATATGGAAAATTATTATTTCCAGACCACCCGATGATCCTTATACAATAAGGGCGTATTGTTGTCTACACAGTAGCACTTTAAAATACTATTTCAGATTGAATGATACTACCAAGAAAAGGAAGCCTTTTCCATTGATAGGATGTAACACCTGCAGACCGATTTCAAACTGCTTCCTTCCTTTCTTAGTAGTACCATTCAATCTGAAATAGTATTTTAAAGTGCTACTGTGTAGACAAAAATACGCCCTTATTGTATAAGGATCATCGGGTGGTCTGGAAATAATAATTTTCCATATTGGTATTTGATATTAATACCACCTGACAAGCATAGACTTAGATGGATTTAATAAAAATGCATGTATTAACATGAACCAAAGAACAAAATGTAAAGAATAGATGACTCTAAAATAAAACTGATATTTTGAAATAATTTTGCTACTTCATCATTCTACAGGATGTTTTGAAATTAGATAAAAAACGACATTTTGATGTATAATATGTTGAATTTTTTTTTATGATCAATGAGAGTTAAAATTAGTAAAATACACTTTAAAACTGATAGTTTAAATTATGGCAAGACCTTTTTTGCCATAAATAAGACAAGAAAAGAACAATTAAAGTACAGGAAATTAAAAAAAAAGTATAGACAAGAAATATATCTAAATTATCACTCTTTCTTACCGATTCTTGGCTATTTATGTCATTTTTAAGATAGGTGTCATCCGCCAAAGGGCCGTTAACCATACTTTGCTGAGCCATTTCGCTAATTACTGCAAGAACATGGTTATATATTAACGACAAATACAATCAGTGATCGGCACTGGTGCTTGCTATCGGTGGTCTCAAAAACAACAAATACTTTTCGGTTAAACAGCTCGGTGAATTAATATACGACAAATACTTTTGCTCTAATAACGAATCGGTGATTACAAATACAACGGTACGGCTCTGCTCCAATACAATACAACGTGCGCTATTAAAGATATCAAGTATAAGTACCAGAAAAGTTTCGTCTCTAACAATGAAATAAAAGACATCATTCCGACGCGCTTTTCCCACATACAGAATGGTTTTTTTTCGTTCATAAATAAATAATTTGTTTTAGGCGTCAAATAGGGATCGATATCCATGTTCAATTGAATATACAGGGTCGCCCAGAAGTCCGGAATAAAATTAATATAGCCTTAACCTGTAACTTTTGGGGAAAACGCTCGGACACGTCAATTTAGTTTTATATATGCTCACATTTTGACGTTATCGTTTGTTTTTTTTATAGACATTTGTCAAAGATATGACGACATCGATCTTTTTTTAAATAGAAACATACAGCTTGTGATACATCATTTGAAAACTAATATCTCGTACAGTATGCTCGTAAATTTTAGCGCGATTCTGTCAAGCTACTTCAAAATGGCGACTGTTAAAAATTTTAAAAAATCTCTATTTAAATAAGCGGAAATTATAAATCATAGATGGTTTCTTTACCTTTCAAGGTAAGAAATCTTCTGAACGCGAAACAATGAAGATTTCTTACCTTGAGAGGTAAAAAAGCCATCAATTTATAATTTCCGCTTATTTAAATAGAGATTTTTTTAAAAACTTTTAACAGTCGCCATTTTGAAATAGCTTGACAGAATTGCGCTAAAATTTATGAGCATACTGTACGAGATATTAGCTTTCAAATGATATATCACAAGCTGTATGTTTCTATTTAAAAAAAAGATCGATATCGTCATATCTTTGACAAATGTCTATAAAAAAACAAACGAATAACGTCAAAATATGAGCATATATAAAATTAAATTGACATGTCCGAGCGTTTTCCCCAAAAGTTACAGGTTAAGGCTATGTTAATTTTATTCCGGACTTCTGGGCCATCCAGTATAATCGTCGTAATGAAGTTTCCCTGCTTTTTCAAATTATCAGTCAAACCTTTTGTTTCTTTATTAGGGGAAATCTTTTCTTAAGGAACAAACTATGTATATGTGTAAAAATAATCAATTTATAATTATTTGCTTTTAAAAACACTAATAAAATGTACAATACTGCTACAATAGCGAAAGGTATAGTCATAAATGACCCAACAATACATAAATGCGTATTATAATAAAAACTGAGGTAAAGTACGTTTTGTTGACCTTTTACCTACACTATTATCGACAACAACCTGTATAATAAATCCAGATAAACAAGCAAGAACAAAAAAATAACAGATAAAATGATAATTATAATATAACAACAAATTTTGTAAAAAAACGTTAGTTTCTATCAAAGTTATTAGAGAAAAACAAAAATGAGATTCTAAACTTAACACCTTTATCTCAGTTAATATCAACTTTCGGATATAGGTAAGTATAATTAAATGCTAATATTTTGACGTAAGGGGTCTGTGGTTTTTCCATGTACCATTAATTAGCGGACACCCTGTATAATCCTGAAATGAAACTGGACAACCGTGTATAGTATAAAACGAATTGAATAATTAAATTCGGACACCCTGTATATAGTTAATTATTATCGAACGAAAGGAACTCTCTTTTATAATTTCGATTTGCTCACTTTTAGAAGACAAAAATATTATTATCTTTATTGTATTATTCCCTAATTCCGTTTTATTAGTATGTGAAATGGTTTTTGTTCAAGGGAATTACCTATACGTCAAATCTAGAATCTAAATATAGAAATTCATGAATAAATAACATCGCTCTCTTACGTATACGCAAGTATTGATTTAACAACTAAAAAGGTAAATAATTTGAAAATTTAAGTAAATGACCTACATTTTCTTTTCCGACACTTGTTATGTATAATTTTCGTCCATTATTTCAGGTATCATTTTTCATTGTCTCTTTTAGTTAATTATTGTTTTTTTGGGTTTCGTGGGCCCGTTATGAGGTCACGCCTATAGCGACGATATTTTGAAAAATCCTGGAATTAATTGTTCCTATATAATTTTCTAAGGTATGATAAGCCGTTCTTTGAAATTTTGTGTTTTGTAATGCTGAAATTTCATAGTGCGATTCCTTAGTGTTCATATGAACATACAGTGAGTCCCAGAAGAAATGTCTAAATTCATTTAAAATTCAGCCGTAAGTTTTTTCAAAAAACGCTCGTACCCGTCAATTTTGATTTTTTAATTTTTTTTTTGTGGTAATTTCATGTATACAGGGTAGCTCAAAAATAAATTACGACCATCAACTTCATTTTTTCAAATGAAAACATATATTTTTTATTTCATTTTTGAATTTTGCATTGAATTCTAAGCATGTTTCATGTACCATGTCCTATACATAAACTCAACAGTTATTGAAAAAATTAGGATTGAACATATCTATAAGTAAGACCTGTTTATTAAAAAAAACACAACAAAATCAAATTAAATGTTGAAAATGTGCGCCATTTACGGCTTGACAATATCCAAGACGATCAATAAACTCTCTTTGCACGTTTCCAACCATTTCTGGAGTTATGACACGCACTTCTCTTCGGATCCTTTCTTTCAACTCCTGCATATTGGTTGGCCTGTTAACAAATACTTTTGATTTGAGGTAACCCCACAAAAAAAAGTCCAGCGGAGTTAGGTCTGGCGACCTAGCAGGCCATTCGATAGGTCCTCTCCTTCCAATCCACCGATTGGGAAAGGTTTCGTCCAAAAATGTGCGCACAGTGGCCGCATAGTGCGGAGGAGCACCATCTTGTTGGAATATCAGTTCTTCGTCAGGGGAGTCTGGATCCAATGGATTCGGAAATAAAGCCACTAATGCTGGAATTAATTCTAGTTGGAGAAATTCGAGATATACTTGTCCAGTTAAAGACTGTTCAAAGAAAAATGGACCAATTACTCTTTCGCGTACGATTCCACACCAAACATTTATTTTCTTAGGGTACTGACTGTGAACCTCTATCATCCAATGCGGATTTTCTGTTGCCCAATATCGACAATTTTGTCTGTTCACATTACTACTCAAATAGAACGTAGCTTCATCCGAAAGAATAATATTTTTTACTAAATTATTATCTAGATTGCACATATTTTGCATGCGTCCGCAAAACTCACTTCGCCTATCGAAATCATCTTCAAATAACTCATGCACTGGAATAACTTTGTATGGGTGATATTTGTGCTTTTGAACTACTCGGTGAACAACAGATTTCGGCATATGTAAATCGGCCCCAATGTGCGACAGGCGAGTACATGGATTTTCTTCCAAGGAAAGCAAAATGTCAAGTTGTTCATTTTCATCTCGAGTAGGACGACCAGATTTAGGAAAATCTCTAACATGACCGAATTCTGTAAACTTAGCCTCTATTCTACTCACCATCTTTTGACATATGGGAGGACGATCAGGATTGATTTCATTAAATAATTGGGCTGTTTCTATTTGAGTACGTGTTTTATCACCAAACCCAACCATGCATAGAATTTCAATTTTTTCCCGTTAACTTCACCATTATTGTGAAAACCGCAACTTTGAAACTACGTTTGACAATAATTATACTTATTTGAAATAAAATTGTGATACAGTTTCTATGGACATAAATGGTGACAGTGAGACAGTACACAGCCCAAAATGCCATATTGCCAGAAGATAAATCGTTGGATTCCCTAAATGATATGTTCAATCCTAATTTTTTCAATAACTGTTGAGTTTATGTACATGAAACATGCTTAGAATTCAATGCAAATTTCAAAAATGAAATAAAAAATATATGTTTTCATTTGAAAAAAATGAAGTTTATGGTAACTTATTTTTGAGCTAGCCTGTATACATGAAATTACCACAAAAAAAAATTAAAAATCAAAATCGACGGGTACGAGCGTTTTTTGAAAAAACTTACCGCTGAATTTTAAATGAATTTAGACATTTCTTCTGGGACTCACTGTATCCGCAACGGCTTATTTTTTTTTTCTACAGGGTTTTTTTTTTTTTTGGGTCATTATTTTTCAATATCTCCGAAAGTACTTTAGGTATTATTTTAAATTTTGGTATGTGTTAATAGGATTTGAAACTACGTATTTTAGTTAGGAAAGTTATTGAACCGATTCACCAGAGGAGTCCCTGCAAATGCATCCTCAGAAATTTTTCCATGTCGGGCCTTTTTCCGATCACCAGTGTTAATTTTACATAAAAACATTCTTTTGCGTTTGTTTCAAACAATTAAATTCAAACTGAAACTCATTATTATTAATATTGATAGTGATAGTGGGCTAATTTCAACAATTTCAATAAAAAAACAAATATTGTTAAGAGAGCTTTTGAAATTTATATCATCCGGTCTTGTGAAAATCCCAGTTTCTTAATGGATTTTTAAGGGTCCTAATTCCATATTTAAGATCACTTACCGAGCGGTTTCTTTATTCATTAAACATAATTTTATATGAGTAAATTTGTAATATGGGCGACAATCTTGTAATTTATTTAAATTTGGATGTTTCTAGTTATGTGAGCGGTACTATAAAGTGGATTTTTAAAATTTAATGCAAGAACATTGAAGCAAAGGATGAATTAACTCTACCTGTAGTCAAGACAAGAGAAAAGACAAATAAGTAGCGATACGAGTCGTTTGACCATTTGCTTCGTAGGCCATATTTCAGATATAGTTGATATTAAATTCTGTGATCCAATTCCCACGAAATTCCCTCTTGAATTACTTATTTAATAAGCATGATTCTTTGCGAGCAGATATAACGAAGTCCAGATTAACTGGAGATCTTCTAGCCTATGTCACCCATCTTTGGAACAACGCAATCGAACATCATGGGGAGTCTCGGGCTGTTGCACTGGATATTTCTAAAGCCTTTGATCGTGTCTGACATGAGGGGGATGGTATGCCCAGTCGATTCTGTGCATGGTTGTCTAGCTTTCTTAAGGACCGCTCTCTGCAAGTGGCGATTGACGGATTTCTCTCAGACACCTTCAACATCAATGCCGGTGTTCCTCAAGGATCCATATTGTCTCCCACTCTCTTCTTACTCTACATTAACGACCTTCTAGTGAAAAGAAAAAATCCGGTATTTAGTTTTGCTGACGATAGCACACTTATCTCATCTTTCTCTTTGAATGCACAAACATTGGCTGCCGACGCACATCTTCGCAGACAGCATGAAGTATCACGCCTCAACAAAGACCTGGAGGAATTTTTGGCTTTGGGTGACAGTAACCAAGTCGAATTTAACGCTAAAAAAAACAGGCAGCAGTTTTCTCTAAAAAGGTTAACATTACAGAATCGGATATAGTCATGGACGGACACGCAATCCCACTGGCTTCATCTATTCATTTGCTGGGCGTCAATCTGGGAGGAAATATGTCTTGGCACAACCACGTTGTGGCAATCGCCAAGATAGCTTCTCAGAAACTTGATGTACACACTTCAACAACTTTTGATATTATACAAATCCCGGATTCGACCATCACTAGAGTACTGCTCTCATGTCTGGTGCTCTGCACCCAAACATACACTTCGGCTACTGGATTTCCATCGAAGAATTTTTATTTCCGTGGGAATTCGATCAGAGAATCAAATATCAACTATACTACGGCATAATCGGTAGTCTACTTACCTTAACAGAACTACTTTAGGATCGATTTAAAATACTGATTTACAATATAACATATAAGACATATTTAGACAACATCTGTCAATAATTGTCCTAAAATACCTGCCCTGGAAACCAATGAAAAATTGTCTTTAACTAAAGTAATTGATCAATTAATTGCGTAAAAGTCTTTTCAAGAAAAAGCGATAGACTTATTTCTCTCAGTTAGTAGTGGATCTTTTAAAAAATGTAAGTAGAGCTCTCCCATGAGACGATTCTCTAAATAAAAGGGCCAATTAAGTGATTACATCACACTTTTATCGAAAATTTGTTATTTTAATTACCTAGGCTATAACTTATTGACAGCAAATGAAAATCAGATAAGGACGTATAAGTTTTTTTACATACATACACTCCTGAAGTTTATTTCATATATACCAAATGAAATATGCTAAAAATACTAACAGACCCCGAACATTTTGCATGGGTATTCGCCTTCTTTCCCTGTACATTTTAGTTTACAATAACCGGAAATTAGCGAGGCAAGAAAAATCTACGCCAAAACACTATCAACATGAACTCTAATCTAATTACAAATCTACCAGCATAAATTAATTCAACTTCACAAAGTAATAACAAAGCGTTTAACGACAAATTAACTAACGGCTCTCGTTGAAGCTAAAGCGTTACCTGTTCCCTCCCGTCACAAACACTATAGTCACGCAGGTGAACAAAAAGGCAACTGAAAAACTAGAATCGACGGGGACCGGCGGAAAAGCTATTTTCTTTTCTTGTAGTAGTGCCCTCTACTAGGGGATCGATAGACATTTACTATACGGAGTGAAGAAATTTTAGGTAAATTTGTCTGGTGTAATATAAGTTTTACTATAGAATTTCCGTAACGACAGCGGCCGAGGGTGAATGGAAATCGTGTGTACTCCTACACTACGGTATTATGGTCCCAACAATTAGACTAAATAAAATGGACTTGTAATTCTCGACAAACGCCTGCACGGAAAAGAAAGTTGTTTGAATCGTTGGAGGTTATATTCATTGGGAAATATGACCTCAGAAACCCAAGGTAGTCGTCATGCAGATAAAATAATTCTTAAACAGCGAAGTTTGAGGAGTACTAAGCTGAACCGATATATGGATGGGCGGTAGTGATGAGGGATTTATTTCTGGAATTAAGCGAAGCAATATCAGTGGAACACTTGTCATGGAAATATCTATAAAAGGTAGTCCAATCACTAATCTGTCTTCGATGTTCTAGGCTGTCGAGGTTCGTGGTCGGCTTGTGGTCTCCGATCAGGCGAATTGATCTCCTTTCGATGGAATCTAGTATCTTTGGGTGCATAGCTCCAGACATGAGAGCCCAGTTCTCTAGTGATGGTCGAATCTGGACTTTGTATAGTGTCAAGTTGTTGAGGTGTGTACAACTTTTTGGTTCGGAAGAGTGCACCAAGTTTCTGAGAAGCTATCGTGGCAATTGCCACAACGTGGTTATGTCAAGACATATTTTTCCTCCCAGATTGACGTTTAGCAAGTTACAAGACGAAGCCAGTGAAATTGCGTGTCCTTTCATTACTGCATATATCTGGTTCTGTAAAGTTAACCTTTTTAAAGAAAACTGCTGCCTGTAAAAACTAATTGTTTCTTTTCCGTCCGTAGCTCGATAACACCTATCGTAATCACTGGATTCAACGGGTAGGACCCCCAAGCTTGGCCACCTCGCAGACCTGATTTGAACGCGTTCGATTTTTATTTATCGGACCACCTTAAATATTGGAAGAAATTATTAACACGTGGAAGTAAGGACACCCTGTAATAAAATAGTCGTGACCTCCATGTTTCGGTTACTGTTGACATCATCTAAGTACGGCGTCGCGTTTCTCAGATGATATAAGACGCTCCCTATATAATTATCGAATTTAGACTAAGTACCACATCAAACCTACGATTGTTTTTTTAGAGACGTATAGGCTTAATTTCGCCACACCTACTTTATAGCCTAGCGACTACTTTCTTAAATTGGCAGACCTATTTTGGGACCATATTGTTCGTACAGGGTTGCGCAAACTTATCCTACAGGGTGTCATAATGTAGCAATTAGCCGAATTGTTAAAGATTGTGCCACGAAAAGTGGATATAACTGAATGACTGCAGTAAAAGTACCTGGGGCGATCCCATTAGTTATGACCGTTTGTTATTATTATGCGGAAAGGACCGGATTGTAATAATTATAATTAAATATAGGCACATCAGGTAGGTTAGGTGGCTTAATTTATATTTAAATATCTTTTTGTGGTAAAATTTGTTAGTTTTTATTTCTTTCTGGAAGAGTTTAGTTGTATTACCGATATTATTTTACCAAACGTATAAAAAAACAGTATGTGGCATCCATGGAAAAACATTGATGGTGCTGCTTCTAGTGTTGCAGTGAAGAAAATGCATTTATCTCTCGATGCTAGGGAAATTGTAAAAAGAGTATATACTTCTTTACTCAACAGAGGACATTATGCTAGTGCTGCTGCGACTGAAACGTCTGATTTGACTAAGATACCTCTGACTACAAGAATCGCGCCAAATCACATTAAATCTAGAAAGAAGCGTAAAGATGCCGGTTTCACCAAATGTTGGGACTTGATAAGGCGAAAAATCTACACCATGTACGAAGAGCAACGCGTACCTACATTAGATTCTCTGAAGCAACGGCTCACCAATGATGAAACCCAAATAAGTTGTAGCCGCACTAGCCTTTGGAGAGTTTTGTCGGAAATGGGATTCAGATACCGCAAAATTGACAAAAGGCAAGTACTCATGGAATCCCACCGTTTACAAAAATAGCATCATGAGTATATAACTTCTGTAAGGAAATCCCGTTCTGAAAACCGTCCTATAATTTACCTCGACGAGACTTGGTTTGACACGCATGAAACATCATCCAAAGGCTGGTCTGATTCTTCCGATAAGTGTAAAACAAAAGCTCCGTCAAATAAAGGAAAAAGAATAAGAATTTGACATGCTGGGTCAGAAAACGGTTGGGTTCCAAATGCCTTGTGGCTTTCTGCAAAAAACATTAAAGACTCTTGTGTGGACTACCATGAAGATACAACGGCCGAACTTTTTGAGGAATGGTTCAAGAATTGTCTTTTACCAAACATTCCTCAGAATAGCGTGATAGTAATGGACAATGCGAGCTATCACAGTTGCCAATTACATAAAGCTCCAAGCTCAAATAATACAAAATTGGAGATTCAGAACTACATGGCGGCGAATGACATATATTTTGATGAAAGTTATAAAAAAAAGTGATCTTTTAGAAGTTTTAAAGACATTTTGTATAAAAAAAGTATATGTTTGTGACACATTGGCAGAAGAAATTGGACATACAGTGCTACGGCTCCCACCCTATTATTGCATTTTTAACCCCATAGAGCATATGTGGCACCAGTTAAAATCACTGGTTAGGTCTGAAAATATTTCTCCGACTTTAAGTTCTAGTGTGGGTAGAATTAATACGAAAATGCTTTAATGATATTTCCCCAGGTAGTTGGAAAAATTCAGTCCGTCACGTAATAACTGGAGAGAATTCGTATATTAGTCTGGATCGTATAATTAATCCAATTATAATTAATTTTGATGAGGATAGCGATAGCGAAACAGAACTATCTATAGAATGACATTATAAATGTAAATAAATATGACTAGTAATATTTTTAAAAAATGTTATTTCATTTGATTACATTAATATAATCATATCATTACTTGTTTTCCTTAGTCCGTCCCTTCATACTTCATTTGTTTACTGCCAAGCTCTTGTCGACACAATGGGACCGACCCAGGAAATCATTAAGTCGTATCTAAATTTCGTGAAACGTACTTTACATAGATTTGGTCAGGTCTAGCCGCATGAAAGAATTCTGTTTTAAATTAAAATCGTCTCCATTTTTATGGGTACCTAGCGCAAAAAATTAAATAAACTCGAAGTATAAATTCATCGTAATAGCGTCTATAAAAAAGAGTTTACGTGTTGACGTGCCGGTGACAACAAAAATAATAACATAAATCAAAAAAGAGCGACGACACCACTGCTAAAAAAATTTCCACTGTACCTAATATTTTTTTATGATAACTGGTTGATGCCTCCAAGACAGGCAAATGCCATCGCGACCGTTTGATTTCCTTTTTATTTATAGTAAAACCATAAATCATGTATTTTTGGAGGACACACGCAATATTCGAATACTCTATTTCTTAAATTTAGTTCGATTTTATATGGTGTATGACCTAGATTTTAAGTAGAGATATCAATGATGTACCCTATGTTCAATTTCACGAGTTGTTTGCATATTTTTAAAAGAACTTTAACTTTACAGTAAAGCATTGTGAATTGATCATATCTAGCCGTCTTTCTTACAGTGAGAAATTCAATGGTATTATGTGAATACAAATTGTACTTTGAATCAGTAAAATTACTAACACCATGTTTTTCTAAACGTTCGAGTGTTTGTCAACACGATATAAATAAAGGTAATCAAGAATGTCAATTTTATCTTACATTGCTCGCATAAATAATTTGTTAGTAACTTATACAATGAGAACCAAAAAGAAGATAAACCTAAGGAATAGAATACAAAAACTAAAATTCTATTATTAATCAAAAATATTAATTGTTTCTTTATAGAGGAAAATGGTGAGACGGAGTAGGAGCAGGAGGAGCAGGGCGTTTGTACGATTGTTTTAGAGTTAGTTAATATAGTGTATTCACCAAAGAGTATATAATATAACGCGGAATTCATATACTTTCTAGGCGAATGCACGCGATAACCTGGAAGCAATCAAGTACAATTCCATTATCACAAATAATGCCTTGTTGGTCATTTTTTTTAATTAAATCGTTTTTAAAATCCTTTATTGTTGAAAAATATATATTTGGCTCAACGAGATACATTCGAAAATAAAATAGGTAGTAGGTATGACTAAGCAAAATAGCAAATAGATTCCTATTTCAAAATAACACAGCTACCTGCCAAAACACTAGCGCTATACTCTGGGATCAATTAAAAATATAATTGGTCCATTAACGTTCGGTATTTTGGTTTAGAAGTTCTTTCATTTCGAGTTTTCGAAATTTAATCGAAATAATTAAGCAGGTAGGTAGCTCTTTCTCGTACTGGTCGATAAATATTTTCTAGCAAGAAACGAACTTTTTACAGAACGTTTAATCCTGAACATACGTAGATTTGGGGATTGTGAAATAAAAAATAGGTTGAACAAATTTATTTAAAAAAATTATAATCGTGATTTTGGGTAGAACTCCGCCACTGAAGTATAGTGTGAAACTATAAACTGTGTAAGTGGTACTACATATTTTTTCTATTTTGTATGATCTCATCTAGTAGGTAATTCATTAGCATATCTGTTACTATTTTAAAACTATATATACATAGAAAATGAATAGATAGCATTTAAAAAATTGGCAAATTTATTTGTCAATAATAACATATAGTGTGTTCATTTGGAAACTTGGGAAGAGTATCAAGAGGCACATCATTTTAAGATTATTTATTGAGAGCAAGATATTAAGGATGGGAACAAAGAAATTGACACCCTGTATATGTTGTTGAAAAAAATAATACATTATTAAAATTGACATTATCGATAATCTACATACTCATTGAGATAAATAAAAACCTTTAGAAAATTTGCCAATCAGTAGCCAAATCGTGTTTTATTGTATACATACATTTAATAATTTCTAAAAATAGTGCATCTATTTATTTGACAGTCTACACTCTACAAGGAAAAAATAAAAAACACTTGTAAATATACTTTTTTATTATCTAACATGTAAGAGCCATAAAATGCAGTAGGTACATTGAATCCTATAAAATATGGAATTAAGGTTAATGATGTAGTAGAGTTAATAAAATATTTATCTACAAACTCCATTAAAGGGTACTTTTAAACGTTTGTTGTCAGTGTATATATTATATTATTTACATAGGTACCCATTGGACCTATGTATCTTGGCCCCCTCAGCCCGAATCTTTAAACAATATATTCTGAGGTGGCAAGGGGTTTGTCAAGATGTTTTTTTTCTATCTTTGAACCCCTTGGCTTGTGATATCCTCAATTATTCAATGAGGAAAGCAATATAACACTTACAAGCGATAATATAAAGATAAAAATTTATAATCTGCAATGTTGTAATAATCTTACAAAATAGATGGCAGGTAAATAAAAGTTATGCGGTAAATGCCACCTACTACTTTGTTGTAGATTAGAAATATGGTGACCTAATATAATGGAACCTATTTGATATTTACTAGAAACTATTTAGAAAAATTCTGTACTGATGACTGATGACACAGATAAATGTGACCTTTAAAAAATTTAAACATTTAAATGTATGCCATAAGGATGTCCTTAATCATAGAATTTAATTATTATGTAAACTAGAAATACCTATCTATTACCTAAGAGCGAAAAAACCTAAGAAAAACTTTTACTTTTACATATATCTATCTATATATACAGGGTGGCCCGTCGAAAACAGTCCAGCAAGGTTTACGGCTGTGTACGTGAAATTTAAAAAAAACCTCGGAGCGGTAAACTTGTGTTTTCAGGGGGACACGTTTCACTATTAATTTCATCCCTGTAACGTCAACCCCCCTAGCGGAAGCGGCTACTGCCCTTGTTTTTCAAATGGGTATGTTGTGATACATCTTTTTAAAGGGCATTAAATTCTCTTTAAAATGGCGCTTTGTTTTGTGAATTTGAGCTACGCGCTGCCGAGAAATTGCGTTTTAAAAAAAGTAATTTTATGAGTAATACTCACATGTTATCTTATTAAATGTTGAAAATGTCCGCCATTCACCTCCATACAATAGTACAACAATTGTTCAAAGTGTTCTCGGACATTGTGAAGAACATCTGGTGTAATTAAAAATAATAAGAAAAAATTGTTTACGCACAAACCTGTGTAGGTACTTGATAAGCGGTGCAGTGAAATGTTTCAAATTCCGTTGATCGGCGGCGCGTAGCTCAAATTTACAAAACGAAGCGTCATTTTAAAGAGAATTTAATGCCCTTTAAAAAGATGTATCACAACATACCCATTTCCATTTGAAAAAACAAGGGCAGTAGCCGCTTCCGCTAGGGGGGTTGAGGTTACAGGGATGAAATTAATAGTGAAACGTGTCCCTCTGAAAACACAAGTTTACCGGATCCGAGTTTTTTTTTAAATTTTGCTGGACTGTTTCGATGGGCCACCCTGTATATTAAGCCAAGTAATTGGAAATTGAAATTTGACTGGTTGAATTGCAAAAATTCTCAAATAACGACAAGGAAAACACCTACCTGTACTTTGATTCTGCGTTTGCACAGCAGGATTTTCGGACACTTTCTCCGCTAATTTGAGGTCGTTTGGTGCTATCTCCGTCATGTTTAGTGTACTTAAATCCTTCACCTTAAATCACTAAGAAAGTGTCATAAAATTTAAAAAACTAAATGTCTTTTTTAGGAATTTGTAAAGCGATTTATAACAAATTGCCTTGCCGCACAAGAAACCGGGCACTTTTTCGAAAAAAAAAAAAAAAAAAAGTCAGAACGAAATAATTTATGAGAAGCTTTCGACAGACACTGTTCGCGCTCAAGTTCTACCGTTTGTAAAACATAATAAACATACGCGCGCGACCTTTACAAATGATTATTATTATTGTTTTTAGTGTCGCAAATTGAGCTTGTAACAGGACGATTAGGATTTCGGCGGAGGATGCGCGTAATTCTGTAATATCGTCGAAATAACACGATTTTAGTCGGTAAGGATCGATTATGATGCAAAAAACGATCTCGCTGATTATTATGAGATGAAATCGAGATGTTGCAAGCGATGCTGTTAAGCGCTTTGGGTCGATCGAGATGTGCGATGTTGCCGGATTGACGGGTTGCAATGGGGATGACTATCCTATCGTTGTGATCCTGTCCCGTTCTCCTAAAAGTGCAATATTTTGACTCCCAATCCCTTTATTCCAATTTTTCCTTTATAAATTCTGCAATTTAATGATAAATGCAAACAAACCTCACTGGTTATTTAAAAATTCTAGTTTCCACTAGTGGAATAATGGAGAGCGTTCTCCATGTCGCCGTTAAACCCTATTTTATAAATACTTAATAATACTTAACAGATAATATTAACATTTCCTTTTTTCAGGAATTTCAGTTAACCTTGTCAACGCTGTCCGAAGAAAACTACCCTTAAAGGGCTATCGATTTACCGCTTGCGTTGGAGCTTAAAACCGAACCACCAAAGGAATTATTAAATTTAATATCAACGCCCTTCGAGACTGACCATTGTCACTGTAGGGGAAGGGCGTACGATTTGGCATTTAATTTAATAAAAAGGTTATAGTTAGTCAATGGATAATGATAAGAGTATTATAAAGATAAACAACGTAGGTACTTGAAAAGGTATTAAAATATTATTTTGTGTATATATCTGATTTAATTACTTATGTAATTTGAAAAAATCGCCTTTTTTGCGTTAAAAATCATCAGCATATAAGTACTTATAGGTGCTAATGATATACATTTTCCTCATGACTAACACAGAACAGCTCCCGGCAGGAAAATAATACTTCAAAATCTGGTGAATGCGCAGGATAGTTGCAGGAAAATAGCGAATTGATTTTTGATTGAGCTATAGGCGTGACGACAGCAATCAAGCCAGAACAAACATACTAAGACAAAAGAGTTTTTAAAAAATAATATATAAAAATAAAGTACTAGAGTAACATCTCAAGAGATTAGAAGCTAACAGGGAAAATAGAAGAAAAGCAATTCGATTCTTTTTCCTCTTCACTTACTGCCCTCGAGACAGTAATGATACTTTTCACCGAGGGTTGTATACTATTTTATTTACAACCACATCTAACATCCACTTCTTAATATTTTGAATTAAAATTATTAATAAAAGATAAATGTCATTTTGACTTTTCCATTGAAAAATTAGACAGAAATTTCAAATAACCGCAGGTGGTAAAATACCGTTGATAATAATACACATCAACATGGCAAATATCATATTTTGAATATGGCTTCCATGTCACTAAACAATATATTATTTTAACAACAGAAAAATGCTCAGATGAGGAATTTGATTTTGCTGCTACTCCACCAGAAATTCGAGAAGCAGCAAAAATAGTAGAAGAAGATCTTCTGCCAACTAAAAGCCGCCCGAGATATGACAAGGCATATAAGTGTTTCAATGAATGGTGTACGGGAAACAAGGTTCAAAATCCTAGTTCTGAGTGGGCGCTACGAGCTTATTTCAGTGAAAATGCCAAGACAAAGAAGATATAAACGATTTGGTTACAATATTCAATGCTGAGGATCACTCTATCAATTAGGGAAGAAGTAGACATATCTAAACACGCAAAGCTATTAGCATTTTTAAAAAAGTGTGCTCGCATATTATTTTGAGAGATCGATTTTTTTAAAAATTACAAAAAAATAATTTACTTTCCACCCGGGTGGAAAGTAAAAGTAAAAATTTTCCACCTTTTAAAGATAGATGAAATGTCATTATTACATGCATGGTTGTAAATAAACACAAAGAAAGACCTTTTATCTAGTATCTCGTAACATAATTTAACATCATTTTTGTAATCTCCAAAAGTTCCTAACAAAAGATCTAAAAATTTTGAAACACAGGCAAACACATTAATACCCAAATTAGTATGCACACAATGGTACTGGTTTTTTAACCATGAGAAAGTTCTTGGTTGTGGATAATTCATAGAATTCTTGTTTATGCTGCACTTGTGGTATTCTATTTAGTATCAAGGAAAATCCGTATGTTTTGTTAAATTATTTCATTCCTGAATAGACGTATAGAACAAATCAATTTGTAATAAGCTTTGTTATTCCCCGATTTATTAGTGGGAAATCGAGGACTGAATGCTTTTTTTTTATTATCAAACTTTAGGACTAGAAAAAATCGTTTAAGGCAGTGGATAGAGCGGTTCACGTTAATTTTCACTACTAAGTTGAACCCCATATGGATGGGCGGCAGTGGTTCGTTATGTATTTCTGCTAATCGACGCTCTATATGTAGAATTAAGCGGGGCAATGTTAATCGAACATTTTCCAAGGAAATATCTTTAAAAGAGAATGAAATCACCAACCTGTCTTCGATGTTCTAGGCTGTCGAGGTTCTTTGTCAGCTCGTAGTCTCCAATCAGACGAATGGCTCTCATTTCGATGGAATCCAGTAGCCGAAGAGTATGTTTGGGTTCAGAGCTCCAGACATGAGAGCAAGTGCTCTGGTCGAATCTGGGCTTTGTATAGTAACAAAAGTTGTTGAGGCGTGTACAACTTTTTGGTCGAGAAAAGTACAGCAAGTTACGGCCTTTGGCTATCAAACCTTAAACGGAAACAGCTGATTTCTGTTTGCCTCGAGCACAGTTTAGTAGAATTACATTAGGAAGGAAGCCTCGCGTTATTTATTCAGAAAAAATATGCATTTTTCGGTACGTTTTCTTTTCATTGCAAACGGAACAATTAAATACCAAAACGCGTTATTATTAAATCAGCTTTTTGTGATAAATTAACCACAAAATCTGTTAATTTCACCTCGTTAAAAAAAATAATTATTAAACAAAGAGTTTATGTTTGTTAATGTTTCATTTATCTTCATCTAATTATTACCAGAACCAAAGGATAAAATTAACAGTCGGTATGAAACAATGACAAACCTTGTTTTCATTCTCAGGTTGCCTATAGACCGTGAATTCTGAAAGTTATATTCAATATTTTAACTGTGAAACAAAATATACATAAAAAGTATCTATGTACGTTTCTTATTCCATATTATGGAGTACCGGCTAGGGAATCCAATCCCGCAAATGCAGGATCCCGCGGGATTAATATGCGGGATTAAATGTGCGGGATTCGCGGGATTTGCGGGACTCGATGCAGGTGCTGTATGTTAATAAAAAGTTGTTTTATGCAATTATAAACACAGTAGAGTAGCAGGAAAATATTCATTGCATATAGGTACAATACAATAGTACGGCTAGTTTAACGGTTACATGTTACATTGATTTTGAAAGTATTTTCGGGGAAAAGATATCATGTTTAATGTTTAATCATTTAGATTTGATCTTATTTTATTGCACATGTATCCTGCGACAGAAAACGCACGTTCAGCTTCGACACTTGTCGGCGGAATAGATTTTACACAATTTGCGGCCCTCTGAATCGAATAGGCGCATATCGGTCGATGTGATAAAATTTCCAAATTGCATACCATCTTTACCTACCATTCGAGGCACTCTTTCCTCCATCGAAACTTTTTTCTCAGATGAAAAAAAATTTTTAATTTTCATTTTCTTGGGTAGCACAGAAGATCCACTAACATCTGAGCGCTTAGCAATAGAACTAAACGAACTACTCGAACTGCTGGTACTAGCTTTCATTTCCTGTGTTATTGTATCAATATCAACACTACCGCTGCTGCTCTGGACTTTCAAATTAATATTATGCTTTGTTTGTAAGTGGGTGTGAATACCTTTGGTGGAACGAGCAGAGATTTTGATAATGCTAAGGCATAACTTATATTTAGCTGTAAGACCATCTTCAGACTTAAAAAAATAATTCCAAACTAAACTTGAACCTTTATTGTCCTTGTAAACTACACTGACACTCATTTTTGTGATTGCTGTTTAAATTCCATGTATTATATTCAACCACTTGATAAATGTCACTATATACTAGTTGAATAACGCTCTTACTTTCGCACTTACGCAAGAAAACTCTTCTGTTTAACGTATTTTCAATAGCCCAGCATGGCGGGGAATCCCCGACGCGTCGACCAAAAATACCGCAGTTCATTCTTTGCTATCCCGCAAATCCCGCGAATTCGCGAGATCGATGGGCTCAGTCCCGCAGGTTTGCGGGATTAAAGTTTGGGTGCGGGATTGGATTCCCTAGTCCCTGAATAAATCAGTTCGATCAGATGGATAATTTTGTTGTTCTGGTGTTACACTCATTTCACGTTTACTTTCGAGTTTATTCTAACGGTGATTGTAACAATGATTATTTTCGAATTGGTACGATTTGGATTGGTCGCGATGGTCCATTAGTTGACCTCCGAGATCATCAGACCCCACGCCACTAGACTTTTGCTTAGGGGGCTGGTTCGAATATGAAGTACACTCGGGATGCACTAGAAATAGTGCAGCCGATATTAAAGACATGAAGCAATCAGGAGAACAACAGGCGCCTATCGTAGACAAGGCAGAAAATACATATTTAGAGGTCAATTGTGATATTTTTGAACATTTCTTAACGGAACGCAATGTTTAAATAAAACGCTATGATTGTAAAAAACGCTTTTTATTTGTAATTACGCCATAACTTGAAAACAAATAAAAATTGGATAAGCACATGAGTTTGGACCATTTCTCCCTACTCACCCTGTACATATATATTAATTTAAAATATATATAGCGAAATACATGCGCGCTTTCATTTGAAAGTGTTAATTGCAATGTAATTTTTAATTAAGACATTAATAGAATAAAGACATATAGTATACAGGGTGTTCGTTAATGACGTGTTAATATTTCAGGGTGTGATTCCTTAGGTCATTTTATAAAGAAAAGTTCGTATGAACGCAACGGCTTAAATTTTTTGCTACAGGGTGTTGAATTTTTATTTTTTAAATGGTTATTTTCTAATATCTCTCAAAGTACTTTAGATATTATTTTCAATTTTGGTATGTGTTAATAGGATACAGAACCACAAATGTTAGTTAGAAAAGTTATTCAATTGTTCCACCAGTGGAGTCCCTGCAAACATGTCCTCTGATATTTTTTAGAAAAAAGATGGTACGCCACTGACATTTTTCCATATGGATATTTTTTCTGATTAGCCTGATCATTTCTACATGAAAACGGTCTCTTGAGTTTTTCTCGTCAAACGCAACGTTCTTGATTAAAACCACTAAATTCATATTGAAACTCATTATTATTAACATTGATAAAATAATTAATGATAAATTTTGTTTTATAAAAATTTTTGGAGCGAATGCGATGCAAAGACGGGCAGAAGCATCCCATTTAAGTGAAGGTGGGCATTTCCAACAATTTTTATAAAACAAAATTTATAATTAATTATTTTATCAATGTTAATAATAATGAGTTTCAATATGAATTAAGTGGTTTTAATTAAGATCGGTGCGTCTGACGCGAAAAACTCAAGAGACCGTTTTCATGTAGAATTTACCAGGCTAATCAGAAAAAATATCCACATGGAAAAATGTCAGTGGCGTATCATCCTTATTATAAAAAATATCAGAGGACATGTAGGCAGGGACGCCACTGGTGGAACAATTGAATAACGTTCCTAACTAAAATTTGCGGTTCTATATCCTATTAACACATACCAAAATTGAAAATAATATCTAAAGTTCTTTCGGAGATATTAATAAATAACCATTTAAAAAATAAAAATTCAACACCCTGTAGCAAAAAATTTAAACCGGTGCGGACATATGATCATATGACCTTTTCTTTATAAAACAACCTAAGGAATCACACCCTGAAATATTAGCACGATCACCCTGTATATGGCGAAATAAAACATGCGCGCTTTCATTTGAAAGTATTAATTAATTACAATGTAATTTTTAATTAAGACATTAATAGAATAAAGACATAATACATATAATAATGAAATTTCAAATTTCAAATAGTTCACTACGAGGACAGAAATTTTGATGATCAGATGCTCTTATGGCTATAAAATATAACAATTTAAAGGATTTAATCTTGGTTACCTAACGCACATGATCATTTTTCTCGGAAAATTTTGCCACCAAGTAATTTCTCTACGGTTGTGCATCTGCTTTTCAACAAAAGGTTAATTTTAAAATTGCGAAATAATTTTAATGCAATGGTAAAACAATTATTAATCCTAAAAGGAATGTACAGGGGTCGGTGGAAATCTATTAAATTCAGACAGTTCAAGTGCGCTAAAGTCAGTGGCGGCTCGTGACCTATGATAGAGGGGGTTCACAAGTATGGTGAAATTATTTTTAAAATTTTATTTTTGGTAACGACCAAACAATTACTTTCAAGGCGATTTAAATGTAGAAAGAAAAGAAATAATAAGAAAATGCGTTAGGTAAAACATATTTTTATTTATTTTTTAATTTTACACAAGGAAATTCAACTTTTGGAGAGTAAGAAAGGTTTCCTTAGTGTGTATAGCTGTCGGATCTTAACGTCGTCGCATGCAACCCTCGTAACAATATTTACACAGTCCACTACTAATACTACTACCGCCATCTACGAGTTATCAAGAAAACCGAATGATGTCTAATACCACTACGCCATCTACGGCTACGTCATTAGACGCAACCAAGACGAGAACAATAGTTAACTGTTTTATGATGAGAACGAATCGAGCCACGAGACTGACAAGTTGGCATTTTTCATATTTTCAGTGTTTTTTAGTTTAAATCCTTAAATAAAATGGTTTAAAATCATATCGAGTATCATTTATCGAAATACACAACATTTATCGACCCTACACAATAATGCTTAAACGTAAAGTCCATTCTTCGGTTCTAAATTGATCAATTACAGCCTAATTATGTTTGGAATATCCTCTATAAATTGTTTTTCATATATTTAATTTTTAAACTTTCTAATAAAGTCCCTAGATTTACCCTTTGTGGTCTGCGTTAAATTAATTTCGGGTTTAGATGCTCCCGCATTCTTCACTTCAATTTTTTGCTCCAAACTCAAGGAGATAAAGTTATTTCTTAAATAGTCCACCGTCAACTATTCATTTTAACTTAATAAATATATAATATTAAAATATTAAAACATACACGCTCGAATTTCTAACTAGATGCACGAACAGGCACAAAAACTGTGCGCCTTTTCCATGTTAAAGCCCCGCTATCCCCCGCTGCCACCCGCCACCTGTTACTACAGAGAAACTGCACTACTTAATCGCACATGCGAGCAAGTCTCGTTTAATCGTCATTTACCTCGACCGAGGCACGGTTGCCGGATCTATACAGCTTGGTTTGTTCGTGCACGTGCGCATGTGCTCCTATGGAAGAACCGCCACTGCTGTCAGTAAATTAAAATTGCATTACATGTAAGACGATGCTACTTGAATCTCTCAGCTCATCTCCCTCTCTTCACATTACCATTATGAAGGTCGTATTAATTTTATATGAAAAGTTGTTACTATATACTTTTCAAAACGATCCTGTATCCATAATAGTGGTGGCGGCAGTTCACCACTTTCATACCAAGAAGCCAAGAAACCATCGAGGATATTCGATTCAGAAAAAGAAGAAGGCGATTCTACAATACTTCAGTCAATCCTTAGCCGGGTGTCAACGCAGTTAAGTAGCGAATATACCGGGTGTTTTTTTTTAAAATGAAGAGTGCGCTTTGTGGAGTTGCCTTTATGGCGATTATTGGTGAGTTGGAAATTTATTTTTGATTTTTGTGCTTAAATAAACTTACTTTTAGTGATTATTGTTTTACGAGCTTGTAAGGTATCAGAAAATTATCCATTCTAACGTAATTAACATTTTTAATAGGGATGTGGATTAAAATATGTTTCGAAATCAGAATCCACATGATCTAAGCAATATTTTTTTACAAGTTAAAGATTATTCGACCTCAATTTAGTGTAAGTGATAGTTTTTTTTTACCGTAAAACGAAAATAAATTCGGTTCTTATGCTCCTCAAACGTATTAAACTACAGTTACCACGAAAGAACTGTTAATTTTATTGTTAATGGTAAAGCATAAAATTCCTTTGCATGTTTATTTATTCACCACCTCATCGCAATCTATTGGAAATTCAAATAGCGTTGTCCTATGCATGTGTAGGTATTGTTTCAAGATACCGACATTCATCCCACATTCTCAACGTCTGGTATTGCCCGGATTTATACCATGATATACGATTTGAATCTTCAGGAATTTTAAACTAAATTAATTCAAATACCAATATGGAAAATTATTATTTCCAGACCACCCGATGATCCTTATACAATGAGGGCGTATTTTTGTCTACACAGTAGCACTTTAAAATACTATTTCAGATTGAATGGTACTACCAAGAAAAGGAAATCCTCTAATAATTTTCCATATTGGTATTTGATATTAATACCACCTGACAAGCATAGACTTTTTATTTCTTAGATGGATTTTTAAAATTTGATGTAATCAAATAACGTCTGTTTAGGTTGTGTGGGACTACTAAGAGAAGACGCTGCGCGATAGTACGGCGTTAAGTTAAAAGTCCTCTCTGATGATGGGTATGTACACCTACCCTGTACTGACGAGAACAAATAAGTTCGAAACCGGTCTACAGGTGGTTGCATCCTATCAATGGAGAGGGTTTCCTTTCCTTTGTAGTACCATTCAATCTGAAATAGTATTTTAAAGTGCTACTGTGTAGACAAAAATACGCCCTTATTGTATAAGGATCATCGGGTGGTCTGGAAATAATAATTTTCCATATTGGTATTTGATATTAATACCACCTGACAAGCATAGACTTTTTATTTCTCAGATGGATTTTTAAATTAATTCAATGATTGCTTGGGACTATTAAGAGATGGCCCTTCGGGTTGTGGTCTGCCTACTTGGGTTGATCATATATCTTGAAGTTAAGTTTTTTTGTAATGGTTAGGTATGTACACCTACCCTGTACTGACGAGAACAAAAGGGTTCCAACCGACGGCCTGCAGGTGGCGACATCCTATGAATAGAAAATGCTGTGCTAGGCAAAACAGACACGTTCTACGTCTGCATACAATTTAGCGATCAAAGTGGCCCATAGCCCGGAGAATAGCACACTAATATGAAAGTCACAGTTACAGTTAAAGAATACTACTATTAGCGTTTTATATCCCAGGAATTTTTAACTATAAACAATCACTTCCTGAGCATAAGAACACATGCATTACGTAATTGCTAGATTTTCTATATCTCAACAACATGGTACCCATATGAAGCCAGAGCTGTCGTCGCTTATCAGTAAAAGTTGCCATTAATTAGGTTAATGCGCTTTTTGCATTAACTACCGGTTCTAGTAGATTAGAGAAATTATTATTGTTATTTCCGTATCTGTATGTTACAGTAACTTGTTCCTGATTATTGTCATTGCCTTCTAAATTCCTTAAGAGGATCGCACCGCGCTATGTAGCATACAGCCGTTCTATAAGGAACCTAATCAATATAGTAGAATTGCCCTATTTTTCAATGCCAATAAATATGTGCGCAAATACGATTAAGTTAACATAAGTTTTTCAATTCTTGTACTTTTATGGTTAAAAAAAATGTTGTATGAAACCTTGTTTAGTTGTAATTACGTTGTAACTTCAACACAAATGAAAATCGGTAACGGGTATGATTTTTCTACATTATTTTCACTTGTACAACATTGTACAGGGTTTCCCATTTTCGACACTTTTATAGGGTATCTCCGTAATTGTTCGTGCTACCTAAAAAGTTGGGTAGGTGTCATGTGCTCTTTTGGGTCAAACTTAAAATGGTAAAATCAAAATTTGAAAATTTTCTCTCGCTTAAGAGATACGGGGGAAAATCACAAAATTGACAATTTCAAAATTACCCTATATTTTATTAGTTAAAAGAGATACAGAAAAATGTTATACAGAAGTTTATTTATATTGATTGTTGAATAATCTCCCGTTTTCAGAATAAGTACACGGGGTCAGGTAAAAAAGTTATCGGATCTAACCTCATTTTTTTAAATGGAACAGCATACCCTGTATATTTTAATCTAAAAAGATAGCATTTTAAACTCTTTTTTCAAATTTATAACACACCATTGATGATATTGGTTTCCTAGGTGATTTATTTAAACTTTATTACTTTGAATCAAAAATAAAAGATTCTGATTAAGGTTAAAAAAATAACGGGGATCATCGCAAATGTTCGGTCTTTCCGGATAGAGAGCAAAATATCTATTTTGCGTCATTTCTTAATTTTTTCCACTTTCAATATAAACTGATATCATATCCAAATTTTTCAAATGTTGATAGGCCATTTTCGCAAATGAATATGTAAAAATGAAATTGACGTTAAATGCTAATAGTGAACACAGTTGTTTCTAGGATATTAGCTTTTGCTTCACGGTCTACTGTGGTTTAAAGTAATAAAGTTTAATAAATCGCCTGGTGTGTTATATATTTGAAAAAAGAGTTTAAAATGCTATCTGTTCCGATTAAAATATACAGGGTGTTCCATTTTGAAAAATGAGGTTAGGTCCGATAACTTTTTACCTGACCCCGTATACTTATTCTGAAAACGGCAGATTATTCAACAATCAATATAAAGAAACTTCTGTATAAAACATTTTTCTGTATCTCTTTTAAAGGAAATATAGGGTAATTTTGAAATGTCAATTTTTTGATTTTCCCCCGTATCTCTTAAGCGAGCGAAAATTTTCAAAATTTGATTTTACCATAAGTTTGACCCAAAAAGAGCACATGACACCTACATTACTTTTTTGATAGCGCTAACAATTACGGAGATACCCTATAAAAGTGTCGAAAATGGCACACCCTGTAATAAATTAGCAGTTCATTTTTTCCTTGTATCTGTTACCTTACTACTGATTATTGTTATTAACTTCCAAATTGGTTATTTGTTCGGGTTTAGCGTTTCAATAAATGACAGGTAAAAGTCAAATAAATTCATATAATCATAACGGGTATAGGTTCCAATTAAATTGTTGATGTCAATTAAACATAGTGATTATACGGTTGGTGTGAATTACGATCTACCAACACACAGGAACGTGTGTATATTTCTCGTGGAAGAATGGGTCGGTATTAATTGTATGTGAGCCTTGTTCAAGGATTGTAACTAACTAACCATATTCAATATTGTTGTTAAGTCCTTATTCTTTACAATTTAAATTGCAAACTTAATCGTGAAGGTGGCGAGACCACCTTTATTATAAGCCAAAAGTGATAAAATTCATTGTTTGGGAAAGGTTTTTTCAACAATGTAACATATTTAAAAGTAATGGTAATGTCTTACTTCCCTAGAGTGGCGATACTTTTTTACCAGTGTCTTTTTTTTTGATCAAACACAAGCACTATAAGAAAATTCCTTTTGGGCACTCTGGGAGTGGTGCGTGTGCATAAATGCACGCTGGTCTTGAATCATTGGAGGTTATATTCGTGGGGAAAAACGACCTCGGGAAGGTCGTTCCATAAGGATGAAGTCCTCCAGATAAAAGAATTCTTATATAATGAAGTTCGAGGAGTACTCAGCCTAACCACATATGGATGGGCGGCAGTTGTTCGTCGTGCATTTCTGCTATTCGCCGCTCTGGGCGTAATTAAGAGGGCAAGGTCAGCCGAGCACTTTCCATGAAAATATCTGTAAAAGAGAGTCAAATCCCCAACCTGTCTTCGATGTTCTAGGCTGTCGAGGTTATTCGTCAGCTCGTGGTCTCCAATCAGACGAATGGCCCTCCTTTCGATGGAATCCAGCAGCCGAAGTGTATGCTTGGGTGCAGAGTTCCAGACTCTAGCGATGGTCGAATCTGGGCTTTGTATACTGTCAAAAGTTGTTGAGATGTGTACAACTTTCTGGTTCGGAAGAGTACACCAAGTTTCTGAGAAGCTATCTCGGCGATTGCCACAACGTGGTTATGCCAAGACATATTTCCTGCCAGATTGACGCCCAGCAAATTAATAGATGAAGTCAGTGGGCTTGCGTGTCCGTCCATGACTATATCCGGTCTAACCCAGGTTTAGTTTAAAAAATGAATTAAATTGAATTTTAATGTAAGATATGTCTTTTTAAATTTCAGGAAGTTTACATTCATGTAGATTTTATGCACTACCCTGTATAATTAGACATATCAGGACGTAAATTAATCTGAATTTGTTTTTTATCAGTTAAAACAAAAATTATTGAAGTTGATTCTTTACAGCGTATTATTTAGGAAGTGAATTTTTGACTATTCGATAATTGATTCGAGTAGTGTAGTATCTTGTGTTATTTTTCCCTCGTATTAAGTAATTTCGATCATCGAGGCATCTTTTAACGTACTTTTGAGTATTCATTTGGATACGCAGGCCTTTTATTGGGATACCCAGTAAACACTAAATGGGTCCAGAAATTTTTTAATTACTTAGTGAATTAAAAACTACTAAACTGATACCAGTGATGACTGATACCTAAAAATGCTTTAAAATTATCAGCGTCAGAAAAAATAGGGCTGTTTAAAAGACATGGATACACAGCAAATATTCCCTAAAGACATGGATGCGCAGTAAATAATCACTAGAAGATGCCATGTCGTCGGCAGTTCTTAGCGCTAATTATTTTCAATTTCTATTATTGTAAACTTATTATCAAGAATCGAAAGTGTGTGAAAACAGAAGTATTAGCACTTCTTGCAAACTCTATTACAAGACTCGATTGTATAAGAATATTACCATAATCCATTGGATGCGTGTATCAAAAGGATGGGTTGATTATATAAATATAACGAATTATTATAATATTGCAATTTAAAAATTATTAATTCAACAAATGCGATATTTAATATACTGGGAGGTCTTACTCGATTAAAGTCTATATACAAGGGTTGTCGAAAGAACGAACTCCAAGCTGAAAAGCATAATTAAGTGGTGACCTAATTAAATTTTTCCATTTGGGTTTCATAATGGTTATATTATGAAATGCAAAAAAAATTAATAACCTGCAACTTTATGAAACTGAAATTTTATTTTTTTATGTTGGCAGCAAGTAGGGTTCGAATTTTAGGCCTACTTCGATTTCGTTGAAATTAGTTTTCTAGGCATTATGGATTCGACAAAAAATTTTTATAGAAGACTTTAACCTTGCAAATAGATCATTTTTACTGCTGACGGTGTCCGTCAACTAATTTCTAGTAACAACTATAAAACAACAACATAACCTAAAAATAATAGAAATATCTTCCAGTTTATGCTCTATTTCTGAAGTTTTATTCAATAAAGTAGTATTTTTATTTTTAATTCAATATAGTACTTTATATATACATATTTATAGTTACTGTAGACATTTCCTGGGCATTAATTGTTATTCCTGTCAGATCCTGTGTCGACACAATATTTTGTTCAATAGTATTATTTATTATTTTGTTCAATATTTTGAACTTTGTTCTGGTCGCACCATATTGCATTGCATATTCTTTTTAAAAAATTTTCTAGATTATTTTCTGCAATTTCTCGTATTTCTGGCTCATTTTTATTAACTTTAATAATATATTTATTTTTAATTATGATGGATGAGAAGAAGCCTTGTTGTGTTCAATTGTTTCTATCATGGCATATTTAATACATGTAACATTTTATGAAATTGTAAAAGTATTGCCAACCCAAAAAGAAAATATTAATTCAAATGGAAAAATCTACTATATTTTTAAAAGTTTTTCAGACTCTTTAAAGACCCAAATAGAAAAAGTATTATAAAATACACGGTTCATAAGACAATTGAGCACTTGTACTTTAGAAAACTCCCCGCCTCGCGGGTTGTTTCCTAAATTAAACTCGTGCTCCTTAGAGCATTAATAATGTCTTATGAAACTTTTATCTTAATATACTATTATGGTATAGTAGATATATTATGTACAGTACGTTTCACGAAAATTGGATACGACTTAATGATTTCCTGGGTCGGTCCCATTGTGTCGACAAGAGCTTGGGAATAAACAAGTGAAGTATGAAGGGACGGACTAAGGAAAACACGTAATGATATGATTATATTAATGTAATCAAATGAAATAACATTTTTTTTAAATATTACTAGTCATATTTATTTACATTTATAATGTCATTCTATAGATAGTTCTGTTTCGCTATCGCTATCCTCATCAAAATTAATTATAATTGGATTAATTATACGATCCAGAATAAAATACGAATTTTCTACAGTTATTACGCGACGGACTGAATTTTTCCAACTACCTGGGGGAATATCATTAAAGCATTTTCGTATTAATTCTACAACACTAGAACTTAAAGTCGGAGAAATATTTTCAGACCTAACCAGTGATTTTAACTGGTTCCACATATGCTCTATGGGGTTAAAAATGCAATAATATTGTAGGAGCCTTAGCACTGTATGTCCAATTTCTTCTGCCAATGTGTCACAAACATATACTTTTTTTATACAAAATGTCTTTAAAACTTCTAAAAGATCACTTTTTTTATAACTTTCTCCAAAATATATATCATTCGCCACCATATAGTTCTGAATCTCCAATTTTGTATTATTTGAGCTTGGAGCTTTATGTAATTGGCGACTGTGATAGCTCGCATTGTCCATTACTATCACGCTATTCTGAGGAATGTTTGGTAAAAGACAATTCTTGAACCATTCCTCAAAAACTAACAAATCTTACCACAAAAAGATATTTTAATATAAATTAAGCAACCTATCCTACCTGATGTGTCTATATTTAATTATAATTATTACAATCCGGTCCTTTCCACATAATAATAACAAACGGTCATAAATAATGGGATCGCCCAGGTACTTTTACGGCAGTCATTAAGTTATATCCATTTTTCTTGAAACAATCTTTACATTGTGTTTTTCGACACTTTCTGGGCCGAGTATCGGAGTTATTATCAAAGATAGAACGTTGCGGTGTTTACTATACCTAGTGTCCCACTTTTTAACGAAACAAAAAAATCCTGTCTCAAATTTGTCATGGCTAGTTTTTAATTTACAGATTGATTTAGACAGCCCTCGTCTTTTCATTACGCGTTAACTTAATCAATACGGTATATGGTTAAAAGATTTCTACGTTCTCTAAAACCCTCAGAAATGTCGAAAATGGAACACCCTGTACAAATAATGGTTTTAATTAATTAAATAGTCGATTTTATGCGAATGAGTTGCATAACACATTCCGTTGAAAAAGATTCTCCGAGAGTTAAAAATGAATGTAATCGTACCTTGAAATAGATACCGGTAATGAACCGCCATAAATTACCAGATTAAATCAAATCGTGATTTAAACGAAGTCAATTTATCAAAAGCAATAAAGTAATAGGTATTTCATTTTCTAATGCAGATTTAATATATTTTTTTTAATTTATGGATTTCTATTAAAGTTCTGATGTACAAAACGTTTATCGGTAGTTTGGAAATTTTCCCGCCGAAGGAGCAAAATTAGTAACCCACAGCCTCCCCAGTACATATCTTATCGTAGCCGTAGCGAAATAAACGATCTTTAATTCATGTACTTTCTCTGGCGCACTTTCTACTCATTGCTGGACGTACAATACTGGTTTAAAATGATTCACTTAGACCTACCTAGAATTCTGTATAAATTAATTTGAAAATTAAAAGCATTAAAGATTGTTCCACGAAAAATGGATATAACTTAATGACTGCAGTAAAAGTACCTGGGTGATCCCATTATTTATGACCGTTTGTTATTATTATGTGGAAAGGACCGGATTGAAATAATTATAATTAAATATAGGCACATCAGGTAGGTTAGGTTGCTTAATTTATATTTAAATATCTTTTTGTGGTAAAATTTGTTAGTTTTTATTTCTTGCTGGACTACCATGAAGATACAACGGACGAACTTTTTGAGAAATTGTTCAAGAATTGCCTTTTACCAAACATTCCTCAGAATAGCGTGATAGTAATGGACAATGCGAGCTATCACAGTCGCCAATTACATAAAGCTCCAAGCTCAAATAATACAAAATTGGAGATTCAGAACTACATGGCGGCGAATGATATATATTTTGAAGAAAGTTATAAAAAAGTGATCTTTTAGAAGCTTTAAAGACATTTTGTATAAAAAAAGTATATGTTTGTGACACATTGGCAGAAGAAATTGGACATACAGTGCTACGGCTCCCACCCTATTATTGCATTTTTAACCCTATAGAGCATATGTGGCACCAGTTAAAATCACTGGTTAGGTCTGAAAATATTTCTCCGACTTTAAGTTCTAGTGTTGTAGAATTAATACGAAAATGCTTTAATGATATTCCCCCAGGTAGTTGGAAAAATTCAGTCCGTCACGTAATAACTGTAGAAAATTCGTATATTAGTCTGGATCGTATAATTAATCCAATTATAAATAATTTTGATGAGGATAGCGATAGCGAAACAGAACTATCTATAGAATGACATTATAAATGTAAATAAATATGACTGGTAATATTTAAAAAAACGTTATTTCATTTGATTACATTAATATAATCATATCATTACTTGTTTTCCTTAGTCCGACCCTTCATACTTCACTTGTTTATTGCCAAGCTCTTGTCGACACAATGGCACCTACCCAGGAAATCATTAAGTCGTATCCAAATTTCGTGAAACGTACTTTACCTATAATTTGACTGCCCATACTGTCATAAAGGAAATATTTGGGACATGGGCCATTAATTTCGAAAGTTTTCTGCGTACTTTTAAAAGAAATTACAAAAATCAATTATATACAGGGTGTCCGGGAAAATGTTGGAAATCTCCTGGATATGAAGAGAACCAGGGAAAAGAGTGCTACAAGTTCATATAATCGTTTTTCGTATAGGCCTCCTCTTCGGAGATATGGGCTCCCAAAGAGCTCCAATGGAATCAAGTTTTTTACACATAATTATTGAACCACTAGATATAATTCAATTTTTTTTTAATACGATGTATACCAGCTAAGACCCTTCAAGTTACTATCCAAGAATGTGTTGTGAATTACCCACAGCTGCAGGGACGGACTAGCTGTGACACTCATGGCCCCCTTTTTCTAACGCCCGGTATGATAAGAACTTTGGATAATGCTTTTCGCATACCTTTGATTATTATTAACTAACAATTAAGTACTCTTCATTCATGTCGCTAATCCTAACCGTTTTCGAGAAAATGTCTTTTTTAAGTACTTACGCTGGAAGCTGCATTTTACTTACTAGGATTGATATGATAACTTGAAGTGTTACGATGATGGAAAGGTATGAGAAAGACAAAATGAATTCTAGTGAGAACTAAAAATCCGATATTTAGTTTTGCCGACGATAGCACACTTATCTCATCTTTCTCTTTGAATGGGCAAACATCGGCTGCCGACGCACATCTTCGCAGACAGCATGAAGTATCACGCCTCAACAAAGACCTGGAAGAAATTTTGGCTTGGGGTGACAGTAACCAAGTCGAATTTAACGCTAAAAAAACCCAGGCAGCAGTTTTCTCTAAAAAGGTTAACATTACAGAATCGGAAATAGTCATGGCCCGACACGCAATCCCACTGGCTTCATCTATTAATTTGCTGGGCGTCAATCTGGGAGGAAATATGTCTTGGCATTACCACGTTGTTGCCAAGATAGCTTCTCACAAGCTTGGGGTACTCTTCCGAACCAGAAAGTTGTACACACCTCAACAACTTTTGACATTATACAAAGCCCAGATTCGACCATCACTAGAATACTGCTCTCATGTCTGGAGCTCTGCACCCAAACATACTCTTCGGCTACTGGATTCCATCGAAAGGAGGGCTATTCGTCTGATCGGAGACCACGAGCTGACGAAGAACCTCGACAGCCTAGAACATCGAAGACAGGTTGGGGATTTGACTCTCTTTTACAGATATTTTCATGGAAGGTGCTCGGCTGATCTTGCCCTCCTAATTCCGCCCAGAGCGACGAATAACAGAAATACACGACGAACCACTGCCGCCCATCCATATGTGGTTAAGCTTATTGCTCCTCGAACTTTATTATTTAAGGATTCTCTCTCAGGACTACATCCTTGTGGAACGACCTTCCCGAAGTCGTTTTTCCAACGAATATAACCTCCAACGATTCAAAACCAACGTGAATCGCTTTTTGCGCACACGCACCACTCCCAGAGTGCCCTAAATGATTTTTCCTATAGTGCTTGTGTGAATACAAACAACTTTTTCCACGGGCATTTTTTAGTACAAGACAGAGAAAAATAGTATGTCCGGGATAAAACTTGATTTTTTACTTACTTACTTAAATTTAAAACTATTCCTCCTTCAAAACCAAACAACTTTTTCCCCAGACATTTTCCGCTGCAATGTGATGCACCGGAGTTATTCCGGGGTATCGACCTTTTTTCAACACCGTGTATATTAAAATGTTAAATTAAAATTAAATTAAATTTCGATATTTGACAGTGTACTGGCAATTTTTGATCGGTAATTCATCATTCGACGAAGCCTATTGTAAAATTGAGGTTATTCTTAAAAACCAGTTAATTATTTTGATAATTTGTACCCCATTTCCGTTGTTAAAAAACTAGTTCGTGGTTCCACTTTAAACAAGAACAATGTCTTATAATAAGTCAAAGTTGAAAGTGAGAGTGGACGCCGGGTTGTGTAATTGGGCGGTACCTCGGGCAGATTTGAAATAGCTTTGTTTGTTCTAGCTTTGTAGAAATTACTTAATATGGCATTAACATCTTTTCTTGCTAGGATCGTTTAAAAGATAATTTGTTGAGAAATTTCATGTGTTTCCTCGCTTTTATAACCCAAAATTGCTAAGAAGAAGCTATACATCATACAAGAAAATATAATAAAATAGATAAATTTCATTGGCTTCTTAAAAATATTTACAATCACTTTATTTAATGAAGAATAACTAATAACTAACAAATACAACGCCCTATATATCAAGGAGCGTCAATCTTCATCCGCGAATCGTTTATTTACAGCCGGATTTATTTTTTACGCCGTTATATAAATGACGTGCAATTTACTCGTAGAAAAAACACAGACCTTAACCTTTATAGAAATACGGTTAGTTGAAAGAATTATTAGTTTTCGATCTTAATTCGTCAAAATTTCTCGTGGGAATATTGAATCGATTACCAAAATTAGATCCTTGAGTTTAATGGACGATTGAAAAAAATATAGATCATCTAGTTTCAGTTACAAGAAGACTGGTTCTTTTAAAAATCCCTCTCCGATGGGAGCGACGACGCCTCTATTCAATAGATCTTACACAATTACGGGATTTTTTTGTTGTTTTTAACAGAAAATTATTTTTTTCAGGCCTGACATACAGTCAACAGTTAAAAGGGAATCAAGATGATCCGTGTCAGACGAAAGCAAGGGTTATAGGAGATGACACATACTGTGATAGGTAGGTGCTATAGAGAAAAATATACTTTCATGTGTTTTCTGTCATTTTTCCTCTTCACTCGGCCATTCCCGAGGTTACCTAAAGCTGAACGAGGTCTCCGCACCAATTAGGGTTGCCAGATTTAAATTTTGAAATCACAGGACACAAAGACATATTCAAATAAGGAAGGAAATTTTTAACTAAACTAAAACACAATTTATTCTATATAAAAATAATCGAAAAAGTTCTTTTCTAACATGAGTTTTATAGCTATTTAACATACCATTAAAATCCTTTAAGAAAATGAATTATTTGATTGAAAAAGAATGTTCCTTATTACTCTTGCTTGGCTTCCAAGAGCTTATTGTTTTTAACTGCCATATAAAATTATTTGCAAGTTAAACAACCAAAATTTGTTTTAATCTGAAGCTCTGCTTTGGTGCTCAACCAAGAGCTTATTGCGGCTGTCGCTCCAGGCCGCATTTGCACAAAGAAAAAGCTCTTTCAGCGTGAGAATTTGAACCATATATTGAAAAAACAAATTGTATTATTTTCAAAAAATTATTCATTTCGGGATTAGCTATGAAAATGGTATTCCATTTGTGAATAGATCAGGTAAAGTGCAAGCTTCCTCAAAGGTGGGTTTCTTATACAAAATTCTTCATATAAATTATAAAGGTTTATTTCAATGGAGTTAATTAATAACAATTTCCACGACTGTATCAAACTTAATTTAGAGAAAAAATAGATAATTTTAAAAGCAAATTATTCTCGAATGTAATACCACAAGATGTGTCGGGATTACCGAATAATACTTTGGAGGAGTAGTGTTGCCGGGTAACGCGTTGAGTGTCAGGTAAAAGTATTAGGTAATACCGAAACATCGAGTTGTATTCAAAGGATTATACAACGAAATAAAGTACATATATCTTTCTGAGTTAAACATTTTTATTACAGTAATTATTGTTAATTACGAAATTACAATTATTATAGTTAAAACTTGAACTATTGGATAAATTATTATCATAGGTTGGAGGTGTTTGAAATTGGGCTTCAGCATCAGAAGTAGATGACGATGTATTTTCGGCTCTCATTTGCGACAAAATCTTCAGATGATGCTGCTCGCTGAGCTGGAGATAGGGAGTAACAGAATTTATAGAACTATGGCCCGTTATTTTGATAACTTCCTGGAGATTAGCACCTGAACTGCTAAGGGCACTTACTGTTGAAGCTCTATTAGAGTGATTCGTAATCTTTATATTTTTCGTATCTAGGCCGATGTTGATTGCTCCCATTTTTGTCCAGTTTCTTATAATGTTAATACCTGCTGGACAATTCTTAAACCATGGGAAATTATCATTCTGTTTCCATTTCTGATTGACCGTCAAAAAGAATCGATTAGTTTTAATGTTTTCGCCTCTTTTGGACATTAGCTTAAAATATAACCGTATTGGACATAAATCCGGATTCACAAGATTTTTTACAAGCCACTTACTTTCGCATGTTCGACTTGCTCCTCCTTGCGCCGTTTTAGAAAATATTGGGTTGTATTCCAGACGACCGGTACTAGACCCGTTATTATATTTTTCCTCCTTAAAATATTCCAATAGCAAAAAAACTACTTCATTTCCCCTCCATGCTAGTTCGGATGCAGCTATGTGGAAAAATTTCCGTTGAAGCCCATCTGGGGTATTTTCATCCAAACTAAAGGCCATTTTTTCTATTTCCTGTCTCGTCAAACCCGTGGAACTCTCCTTTCGTGCACCAGGTACCGCCTGCAACTCTTTTCGTTTTGCATTACGGGCAAAACGGGCGCTTTGAAAAACCATGTCATTGAATGGATCTATGTGGCGATTATATTTTTCAAAATATAGTTCCTGGAGCATTTTGGCCGTTTTGTTCCATAAAAGCTTGACCACACCTTCTTTATAATCGCTTCCGTCGGATTTTCGCATATTATATACCCGCCCAGTCTTTTAAAATGTTGCACAAATCCTTGTCTGTTGACATTTTCTCAATTTCGAAACTTCGCGCAAGGCAAAACTCAGTAAACTGCTTCCATACATATTTGTCGGAACGCTCGGTATTTTTGGGCTTCACATTTTTAATAGCATCGTCGACTTTAGACAACAAAATTTTACTAAATCTTTCTTTTGCCATTTTGTAACAAGAACTGACAGAAATTACTTCTGAAGTAATTTGTCAAAAAATGACAATTACAACAATGTGACCACCAAGTGATAATCACTTAAATGATTATCACTTATTAATCACATCCTTCTATATGGGAAAAATATACATGGAGTTGTATAATCTGAAAAATCGTAGTTTGAATCAAGATTATCAACAATTTGATTCGTTCATTTGGAGAGAAAATCTTTAAAATATTTTTGGCTAGAAATCCAAAGAAATTGCCTTCTATTCTTTGACTAATTTTTTCTCTCAGAGATTTTAAAATACTATAAATTTCAAGTTTTTGTTCGGTTTCAAAAAAAAATTTTCAGAGTGTTGCGAAAAAACTCAAATAACATTCAGTTTTCTGTACTATAAATTTATCTAAAGCAAAAAGACCTGAAGGGAAATGGGAATTTGTTCTTCCAGAGAAAGGAAAGATGGCGCTGAGTTATATATATGAAAAATTTATAATTTGAGTATTTAAGAAATCCAGGATATTAGGCATCCTGCCACGGGTCTCCGCAGGACGCTTATATTCGAGCCTCCAATCCAGGACATCCTGCGAAATCCAGGACACCTGGCAACCCAAGTACCAACCCGAACCGACGTGAATTGAGTAGGGATGGGAATGATACACTTTCACCCGTTCCTATTTTTTGTATGACACCAGACGGTAATACCATTACCACTAAAATCCACCCTGTGCGAATCGGTTACATGGGGCCTTGTTGTATAGTAATATCTATTGTATCAATCAATCTAATCTGTTTATTTCTACAGATACTGGGAATGCGTAAACGGCCAACCTGAACTGTACGATTGCCCAAACGGTTTAGTATACGCTGGTAAGAACAGGGGTGTCACAGAAGGATGCGATTATCCATGGAGATCGAATTATTGTCACGATAAACAGCAAGCGAGTAAGTCACACCATGCATTTGATACTATATTTAGTACATTTATACTGTATTAAGTACATTGTAGTATAATATATAACAATCACAATAAACTCGTCTCTATTTCAAATTAGATCCGCCTATTGGAACTGACCACTGCGGCTGGCTGTACGGAATATTCGGCCACGAAACATCATGCACCAGGTATTGGACTTGCTGGAACGGTACAGCTACAGAACAGCTCTGTATAGGTGGACTTTTATACAATGAGAGGACGCACTCCTGCGATTGGCCCGAAAATGTTGACGGTTGTCAGAAGCATCGTAAGTATAACAAATATCAAAATAATTATACTAAATACGCTCAAATTCCGAGTTATATCTCGGAATTACGAGTTGTATCTCGGAATTTTCCGAGTTGTATCTCGGAATTCCGAGTTGTATCTCGGAATTTTCGGATTTGTATCTCGGAATTCCGAGTTGTATCTAGGAATTTTCCTAGATGTATCTCAGAATTCCCGTTGCATCTCGAAATTTTTCGAGTTGAATCTCGGAATTCCGAGTTATATCTCGGAATTACGAGTTGTATCTCGGAATTTTCCGAGTTGTATCTCGGAATTTTCCGAGTTGTATCTCGGAATTCCGAGTTGTATCTCGGAATTTTCGGATTTGTATCTCGGAATTCCGAGTTGTATCTAGGAATTTTCCTAGTTGTATCTCAGAATTCCCGTTGCATCTCGAAATTTTTCGAGTTGAATCTCGGAATTCCGAGTGGCATCTCGGAATTTTTCCAGTTGTATCTTGGAATTCCGCGTTGTATCTCGGAATTTCCGAGTTGTATCTCGGAATTCCCAGTTTTAACTCGGAATTATGTAAATTTCACCCTCTGTGCTTATGTTGCCTTGTTTAGTACGTATTTATCCATTAAAGGAACATACATTCCTTCTCACAGAACTTAATAATAATACAAATTTGCTGTTTGTTCCTTTAATGGATAAATTCGTAACTAAGCCAGGCCACACAAACACACAGATTGAAATTTACATAATTACGAGTTAGAACCCGGAATTGTGAGATACAACTTGGAATTCCGAAATACAATTCGGAATTTTTGTGTAATTCTTGTTTTAATTTCTGACAAATGTCAAGTGTCAGTTCTGGATTGACATTTAATAGGGAGATAAAATGACAAGTATAATTATAATAATTTTGTCTTCTAGCTCTATGTAACGAAGACGCTAACGGCAACGTACCACTCGGAAAATCTTGTAACAGATACTGGCAGTGCCAAGGGGGATATCCAAGGCTACAGAGGTGTCCTGCCATGTTGGTATTCGATAGAAGATCACTAAGGTAAGTCTATACGGTTGTGAAAACTTTACTAAACGAAATTTTGCATAAAGGTCTATTTAAAATTTATAAAACATCATATGGATCAATCACAAGCACATCATAATGATTAATATAAATGCTATATCGTATTTACCGTGAACTGTCGGAAAAGAAACCGAAGTTTGCATTTTTTTTTATTGCCGTTAATAAGCAGAAAATTGCTGTAAACATGAACATTATTATATTCTTTAATATGAAAGTAAAAAAATAATTTATGAAATTTCATGCATAATTTCACTAGAATATATTTAATTTTATATTATGACTGAATTATTTGATTTAATTTCATATTATTATTAAATTACTTGAGTTTTAAGCACGCAATCGACTGGGTAACTTAATTTAATGTTCTTTTATAATTATTATGTATTTATTTTTTGCCTATAAAGTAAGGGCGAGTCTACACCATTCCGGTTTAGTTCTCTACAGTTTAAAGTATTCTTGTAGATGTGTTGTACCTCCGACGGAGGACTGTGACGTGCCCAGCACCCTGCCTCCGCCGATTGAAGAGGACGAATCGGAACAAAACATTCCCCAAAACAACCCGAAAAATCGGGCAAGGACGGAGGAGAATTTCCCCAACTTGCCCCAAGGCGCTATACCCGTTCCGAAAGGAATTAAACAACGGAATTAAGTTAAGACAAAAATTGAACAAAATTTTAGGTCGAAAACGAGAAATTTGGTGGTATTCCGATTGTTTTTCGTAGATTATCCGCAGATTTCGGTGACGAATTGGTCCGTTTATTGTTGTACGTATGCCTGTATGTTTCGGTAGATCGTAGAGAAAGTAGGGTAAATACCTATGCAGCTCATATGGTATGAAGGCGCGTATCTACTTAAAAAAACAAACGTTTGTACACAAACAACAAAACCCTTTTTGATGACGACATCGGTCGGAACAGGAACAAATTGTTGCTAACATTGCATATGCACCTTAATGTCTTGGTAGAACAAATCATTTATCACGGTTTCAACTGCATGAGAAACTACTAAAAACTATTAAAATTCAAGCAAGTACATCTTAATGTTATATATTAGTAATAATTGCAAAATAAATTGTCGTAATTTTACACAATAAATTAATAACGGAATGACACAGTATGAGCGATTATAAAAGATGCTGTAACACGTACTACATACTCCTTAAAATTATGTAATTATTATTATCACATGTGTAACTCTATTACATATTTGATGAAGAACATATATTTATTTCTTGTTCTCCATTATCTCGGGCAACCGAATACCACCAAACTTTCACTATGTTAAATCCTTTCTCTTACAGGGGATATTTAATAAATTCTAGCAAAGCATTTCGTGAATTAAACTTATTGAAACAAAAACGCTGTCTAGCATGTTAGGAAATATATTTTGTTCAAATTGTATGATCGATTGTGTCGTCAATCCTCCAATAAAATGAGACGTTTCCTTACTAGTTATTAGGGTATCTGTTATAGATGTGTGTTTCGCTTTAATCACTATTAGTGCCAGTATTTCCGATTAAATATTATAAATTTTAATTGATTTATTGTTTTACAGAAATTACGAGTATATTGCTTGCTCTCACGAGCAGGTTGTATTTTTTAATATAAAACTATATTATAGATACAAGGAATTAAATATTTAGTGATTTTTTTTCTACGGTAAAAATATAAAAAGTTCTTATTCATACTGTCAATGTAGTTCGATAGATTAGTCAAATTTTATTTAAATCTTTCGCAATGTAAAATATCGCTTTATTATATATTTATATTATGTATTTACGAAAACATAATGACATTTTAACTAGATATAAGTATTTCTTTAGTAATCGTAATATGATTATTTTATTATATTGTTAATAAAAATTATTTTATAAATTCGGTTTTTATTGGCTATAGGCTGAATTCTGAATCAGAAGTACTTGATGATGAGGGCCTTATATATGTCGCTAATTCTAAAAATAAAAAAAAATATTGCCTTGTATTCTTTGCAAACAATAACATGTACGAAGAAATATTGAGAATATTCGCTTAAAGCTGGCTTTAACGTGTATTTTTCTGTTAAAACAAGGCCATTAAATTCCGTAATATGTCAGTTTGAAAGCTTTCCACCTTAGCTTCCAGTAAATAATATTAAAAATGGGTCAGTTTTTATTGTGATGGGGGGTGCATTTAAAGAATACGTGGTTTAACCCCTTGGAGGGGCACATCATTTTATAAAGGTAGTTTAAATATCTCTTGCCAATAATAGCAATTTATTATCCTTTGAGTAGAAGATTCCAAAAAATCGCCAAGAATGGTCGTATTTACATGCTCATTCTTCTTTTACTAGAATGATTATATGGGTCAAAATTTTTTTACAGGCAACTTTCAGTCCTTAACATTATAACTTATTAAAATATACTATTTGCCTGTAGAAACGATTATAATTTGCGAAATATATGTTACTTCCTGCATTAGGAAGCAATTTCAAAAGTTTTCTTTAGATTATAGCTGCAGTATTCAAATTTGAATTTAAACATGTATCGCCGGTCACGGGTCCCCAGTAAATAATTTCTTACTTTACCCTTTTATAGTTCTCGTCATTTAAGTTACTTTTATATATAAATAATTTACACTCCTACTACAATTTGTATTGAAAAAAATAATGTTCAAAGATCAACAGTTTCGTTTCTCTAACGCAGTTATTAACCAGAAGTTCTGTATCCGCAGCAGCATGTATCGCCGGTCACGGCAGAAATTGCTTATAAATAACGCCACTAGAGGTCGGTCTAATAGTTTTACAAATATGATGGCATGTGTTTGAATTTGTGTAAAGCGTGCTCCTGTTTAGGTAAGTTCCTTATTGGTTATTTGGGTATAAGCTAGAACATTGCCTACTTTTTACCAGGCGTATGTTTTTATGTTGTATCGCCGGTCACAGGGTTAACTCAGACCTAGTAGTCTTAATTAAGGGAACAATACTACACGAAGTCATTCTCTTGAGTACAGATACTCATTTCAGTCTAACAAAGCTTAAGAAATAGCTTGTATTAGCTGTTATCCACGAATTTGTGCATTTTTGTATCGCCGGTCACAGTAACACCGGTCACGCATGAAAATGTTGCCGGAGATACATTGATGTGACGATTTGTTATCCGAAGCTATATACAATATTTTTTTTATTAACCATTTATAAACCATTAAGGAAAAAACATGTTTTGATGTGCAAGTTTGGTTTACACCTTAGGTAGATTAAAAATATGACTAATTTTCTGAGTATTTTAACATTCTAATAAGGAACATTCCAAACCTTTAAGCCAATATAAGACAGGGCTGTTATAAATAATAGGAAAATGGTTATAGTGACCGATTAAAATAACTCAGTTCCAAATGTTGGCGTTATATGATTCAGAAGAGTAAAATTAGCCATGTGACGGGCGTTAAATTATAAAAAAATCGATGCTATACAAAAATCTTTGTGACGATGATCTCTTGCTCGGACATACATAATTCCTCTAATTAAATACTATAAGGAACCTATTAAAAAATTAACAGGTGTTTTCCGATTTACCGAAAATTGCCTATAAAATTTTTTTGACCCATATGTAGTCGCTCCGGGTGAGACACGCTTTCCAATTCTTTACCAGGGAGAAAGGCAGCGCCAAAAAAAGTTCTAATTACTTCAAATTTCTGGAACGCGATTCCATGGAAATTAGATACGACTAAAATAATAATACATTAGGGTATACAGGGTGTCCGGGAACATGTGGGAAATCTCCCGGATATGAAGAAAACACGCGAAAAGAATACTATAGGTTCATATAAACTTCTTTCGTATCAGCCTCCTCTTCGGAGATATGGGCTCCCAAAGAGCACCAATGGAATTAAGTTTTTTACACATAATTATTGAACCACCTGGTATATTTCAATTATTTTTTAATATGATGTATACCAGGTAAGACCCGTCAAATTACTGCCCAAGAAACTGTTGTGAATTACTCACAGCTGCAGGGACGAACTAGCTGTAACACTCATGGGCCCATTTTTTTACGCCCTGTATGATGAGAACTTTTGACAATATTTTTTACATACCTTTAACTATTAGCTAAAAATTAAGTACTCTTCATTCATGTCGCTAATCCTAACCGTTTTCGAGAAAACGTCATTTTATTTACACTGAGTCCCCTAACTGCTCATGGGCTAAATATGAAAAAGCGGAATCTTGAAGGTTGAACATTGGATCGGAACAAAGATGTATCTTTTATTGAAATACCCGAAGCACATGATGTATATGAAATGCCGTTTTTTCGAAAACGGTTAGGATTAGCGACATGAATGAAGAGTACTTAATTTTTAGCCAATAGTTAAAGGTATGTAAAAATCATTGTAAAAAAGTTCTCATCATACAGGGCGTAAAAAAAATGGGCCCATGAGTGTTACAGCTAGTCCGTCCCTGCAGCTGTGAGTAATTCACAACAGTTTCTTGGGTAGTAATTTGACGGGTCTTGCCTGGTATACGTCATATTAAAAAATAATTGAAATATACCAGGTGGTTCAATAATTATGTGTAAAAAACTTGATTCCATTGGTGCTCTTTGGGAGCCCATATCTCCGAAGAGGAGGCCGATACGAAAGAAGTTTATATGAACCTATAGTATTCTTTTCACGTGTTTTCTTCATATCCGGGAGATTTCCCACATGTTCCCGGACACCCTGTATAATTGGAAAGTTTTTAAATATTATTTACTGGAACTGGAGATATTATGACTAGAAAGTTATCAAACTAAGACACCCTGTCCCTATATATACTTACATATTATTGGTACATGTATCTAACATATTGACGTAATATGAGGGACATGTGTGGCTGCACATGATAGAGTTATGAAATAGGAGACTATGTGACAACACGTATACCAGTAGCTCAGGCACATACTGGTTCTTGATCCTCAAACCCTTTAGAAGATTCTGGTAAAATATCTAAAAAGGAAATAGATGGTACATAATTTTAAATATGGAATTTTATTGATTTACGTTATATTGGGGCATTACGTTTGAACAATTCCGTGCAGGTTCAATTTGCTATGCACGGCTCAGTTTGGGTACTACTGGTTTCCATAGGTTTGGGGTCGCTGGTTGGTTTTATGATAGTAGAAGTCAAACACAGGTTTTTGGTTAGTAAAATAAACTGAATCTATTTTCTTCGGTAGAATGGGGGTTATTACAAACAGGGTTGACTACTTCTCTGCACAGCCTTGCCTGTAATCACTAACTATAACCATATTCTGGTCAAAACGGTAGTATTTCTGGTAGTATAACAATAAAACGGTGGGAACTAGACTCACTGTCTAGTCACACTGAAGGATAAAACGGTTATTTCAATACCATATCTAATATCACTACATATAGGTTACGAATAACCTCTACACACCCTGTTATGCACTGGTAGTCTATTAATAATTCGGTTTACTCCGACGGGTAACTAAAGAACGACAAAGTTATTGCAATACTTCATCTAATAATTCGGTTCACTCCGACGGGTAGCTAAAGAAGCAAAGGTTATTTCAATACCTTTACTCCTGAGTGTAACTAAAGAAAGAAAAGGTTATTTCAATACCTTATCTTACTGAATACCGAAAACTCGCTCGCGGCACCGTATCAAACTCCGTTAATTCGAACCCGGGTCAAGTTTTGTATTATCTAAAGTACGGCTTTTCTGTCACCGCACTGACTGTCGACCCACTTTACGTAAGAAATCACCAATTTCCGATCGCTAAAGGACAACCTATTTCGTCTGAAAACTAGATCAACAGTGGCAAGATTAATCGCAATGTCTTGGAGGCCTGTGACGTACCTGATGTCACAACCAATCACACGACTTGCCTACGACGGAAGGGGTAGATGCTGGTGATGCTGATATCGATTTTTGCGGTTGTTAAATACGGAACATTATATTTAATTATTTTCACGGTATGGGTGTGAGAAAGAGGGTAGTTAGTGTCTCACTTGGATTAGGAATGTGGTACACTTGTCTGGCGTTTTGTAGGTAGCGTGTTAAGCGATTATGGTCTTTATTGATTTAATTTAGCTAGTTTGAGATTTTAGAATAATATGTTTATGCGAGTTTGGACAACAACGGAAGGTAATTTTGTCATTTTACCCGTGAATCCTTGGGTGTTTATATATAAGTTATTTCCAGACAACAAAGAAAGTAACTAGAGGGTAGTTTTGATACTTAGAGAATTTGCCTGTTAGAAGTTGTATGAATGTACAGTTGTGTCAAAACATGCAAATATGGTTTTATGTTGATTTGGGCATTTATATATTAAATAGTCCTTGATTATGCTTATAATAGGCTCGGAAACTATGTTTGGAATTGGTATATAGCGCAACTTACATGAAAGGAGTTATTGTTAATGATTAAACTGATAGATTATTTGGCTATTACCGATCCGTGCCTATTCTGACGTGTTATAAATTGCATGGACATGTTTTGTAAGTTCTTGAATATAATAAGCGACTTGTTAAGCGTGTTGTTAGTGGGATACGGGTACTGTTTCACAACATTCTCCCCCCTGTTGAATCCTCCTGCGATTCAACTAAACTGACTCACAATATTCTGAACTTTAAATGAAAAATCGGTCTGATGAGTTAAGCTCGAAGTAAATGAAGTTATGCTCGAAGTAAATGAAGTTATGCTCGAAGGACCAGTATTATTAAGCTAATACGACTGAAGAGAATATAAATAATAATGCCACTCTGGCGTTAACGAAAATAACTATTAGATAAAGTGTAAATATGAATGAAAGCTCCAGATAGGTTGTAAATCCACCTAGGTTTCACCGAACAAGATAATAACTAAATAAAGGGTAGAAAGCTCAATCCGAGCGTAGTAATGGTAACATCTTACCATGGTAGACATCAGTACTCATGAACACCACCGCACAGGTTGTAAGGCTGAACTATGGGTTTCACAAGTAGTGAAGGTAGAAAGTAATTGATAGAAAATTGTGCCCTCTTGGCAACGGGTAGAAACTTATTTTGCACACTTGGCAACGGGTAGAAACTTATTTTGCACACTTGGCAACGGGTAGAAAATTGTTTTGCACACTTGGCAACGGGTAGAAACTTGTGTTGCACCCTTGGCAACGGGTAGGCGTATAAATTAGAGTTGAAAGAACTGCTGAGCGATTACGATCAGACCAACTCGATACGATGCTTCACCATGAAACAAAGGGCCAAACAAAAAAGACAAAGATCAATTACTCGTTTAGGTTGCCCAAGGACATAGGCCTCATATCCTAGTAACGTTTGAAGGTACGATACCAAACCGAAGTAATGATTGCGTAATGCATAGAAATGTGATTGTGAAGAAACTTGCTTGAATGTTACACTTGTAGTAATTAACTTGTATTAATACAACTTCTGTACGCCACGGGATACCATCCGCTAATGGCCACCGGATTCACCGATACCACGCCTGTGCCGACTACGGGAATTCTCTTCCGCACCGAACCTCAGGTTAACCTTTTACATAACTTTCTTTGTGCTCTCTTGGCACGAACCATAGAAAAATACTTTTGCCCTCTTGGCAGATACTGGGTAGGAATACTTATGAAAATCGTAGACCAGGTCGTAAAGCTGAGATACGTTTCCACAAGCAGTAGGCTAAAAGAGTTGTTGAAGGATTATACTTAGATTAACTCGTACGATGTTTCAGTTTGAAACAAAGGGCCAAACAAAAAAAAAGCAAAGATCATTGACTTGTTTAGGTTTCCCAGGGAGGTAGGCCGTATCTCCCAGTAACGTTTAAGGGTACGCTACCAAACCCAAATGTAGTAAGTAAAATGTAATATAAACACAATATTATTTATTGTATTTCAACGCAAGAAAAGTATACGCAATTTTCGTTGCTGCATAATTTTTAGTCAACATTTATATTTAAGTCATTATATAGAATCGGGGATACTTTAGTGATAGCTCTAGTGAACGTACTAGTGGGAGTTTTTAATTTAAGAACACGAACTTTACCGTCTTTACCGGGATATGTTTCTAACACTCGGGCTAAAGGCCACTGTAACGGAGGTACGTTGTCTTCTAGTAGTAACACGATGTCGTTTATTTTAATGTTCGCGGTGTTCTTCAACCATTTTGGGCAATTTTGAAGACGACTTAAGTAGTCTACAGACCATCGTTTCCAGAATATTTGTTGGATCTTAGTACATTGTTGCCAAAACTTTAATCTGTTATCTGAAATTTCACTTACATCTTTTTCCGGATAAGCCGTTAAATTTTCACCAATCAAAAAATGTCCTGGGGAAAGGTAACTGAAATCTGAAGGATCGTTTGTCATTGGACATAAAGGTCGTGAATTTAAGATTGCTTCTATTTGCGTTAGGATCGTGTAAAATTCCTCGAACGTAAAAGTTAAATTTCCGATTATTCTATAAATGTGATGTTTAGTGCTTTTCACTGCAGCCTCCCATAGACCGCCCCAATGTGGAGATCTCGGTGGAATAAATTTCCATTGAATTTCATTTTGTAAAAGATAATTTATAAAAGTTTCACAAGCTGTCGAATTTTTGAAAAAAGTATATACGTCGTGCAGCTGGTTGTTAGCACCCTGAAAATTGGTACCGTTGTCGCTATAAATAATTGTAGGGTTACCTCTCCGTGAAATGAAACGTTTCAGGGTCATGATAAAAGCTTCAGACGATAAACTTGTAACTAATTCTATGTGAACTGCTTTTGTAGTCATACAAACAAAGATGGCAATGTAAGCTTTGATTTTTGGTGCTTTCTTTAACCGTGATGATTTTATTAGGAACGGGCCTCCGTAATCGATACCTACTTTCTGAAATGGGCGTGAAATTTGAACTCTGTCTCCTGGCAAATCTGCCATAATTTGTTGTGCTGGAAGAGCTCGAAATCTGCTGCATACTATGCAGTTCCGTATAACGTTTTTAACTTCTTTCAAACCGTTCAAAGGCCAGTACCGTAACCTAAAATTTGACAACACTGATTGTGCACCTGCGTGTCCTAACCTTAAATGTTCTTGCTTCAGCATGATTCTGACAGTGGCGTTGTGAGATGGTAGTAAATAAGGATGTTTCTGATCGAATGAAATGTCAGCGTTCTCTAGCCTACCTCCAACTCTGACTAACTTGTCTTCGTCTAAGAATAATTTGAGCATTTTTAACTGATGGTGTGAAATTATTTCATTCTTTTTTAATTCTGAGATTTCTTTTGAGAAACATTGAGTCTGTAAAATGTTCACTATGAATGTTTGAGCCTTTGTTATCTCATTAACTGTAATGATTGAATCTGTAATTTTATTATGTTTATTTTTTGCATTATGAATAAACCTTAACACGTACGCCAATGAGCGTGTAAGTCGAGAAAATATTGAAAAATGTGAAAAATATTCCCCCCAAAATTCGTACGCCTTTGGTTGTTGAACTGAAATAAGTGAGATTTTCTTTTGTTCGGGAATGTTTTCTATTTTTACTTCCTTATCAAAGGAATCCAAAACTACATCGAAATTATGTAAGAACTTAGGACCGTGAAACCAAAAATTTGAAATTGTTGTGTCGGTAGAAAAGTTTCCTCTTGATAACAGATCAGCTGGGTTGTCTGCAGATTTGACATATCTCAGTTTACTATTTTGAGTAAGAGTTTGAATTTGAGACACTCGGTGTGACACAAACGTAGACCATCTGTTAGGTAAGTCACTACACCAGGCTATAGTAATTTTAGAATCTGACCATAGGTTTATTGAGTCATGCGTGAAAGTATCTTTAAAAATGTCTAAAATTCTACTTGTTAGTTTCGCTAAAATTACCAAGGCACAGAGTTCAAGTCTCGGTAGGGTTATTGTTTTTATAGGGGCTACTCTCGATTTTGAAGAGATTAAATTCATAGCTACTGTTTTATTCTCATATAACACTCTGATATATATGCAAGCTCCGTACGCTAATGTGCTTGCGTCCGCAAATCCGTGAAATTCAATTTTTGAAATATTTTTATTGTCGCAAATCATTCTGGGAATTTTTAAAGATTTCAAAAAAGAAACAGTATTTAGAAAAGCGTGCCACTCGGTTAATAAATCTGTGTGTGTTACTACTGTGTCCCATCCTATTTTAATAATCCATAATTTTTGCATTAAAATTTTACCTTTTACTATGACGGGATTGATGAGACCTAAAGGGTCGAAACATTGAGCTATGGTGGACAACATGATTCTTTTTGTCGGCTGTTTATGTGACGTGTCTATTGGAATCGCGATTTTTAAACCATCCTCTTCAGGGAGCCATTTTAGACCTAATACTTTATTTGGAGCGCTATCAAAATTTAAATCGAATTCACTGAGCTGAGTTTGTGATATTGACTTTAAGAAATCTTGTGAATTTGAACACCACTTGTGTAATGAAAAACCTGAATTGTTGAGCAGTGTATTTAGCTGTGAGTGTAACTGCGGTAACTGTTCTATGTTGTTACAACCTGCTAAAATGTCATCGACATAGCACTGTGCGCTGAGGGCCTGAGACGCCTCTGGATAGGTTTCCAAATTGTTATTAGCTATTTCTTGTATCGTCCTTGTAGCTGCAAATGGTGCAAAGTTTGTCCCGTATGTTACCGTTTGGAGTTCTATGCATTTTAAAGTGTCCTGCGGACTTTCTCTCCAAAGTATATTCTGTAAAAACGTGTGATCTGGATTTATTTTGATCTGTCGGTACATTTTCTGGATATCGGATGTCAAAACAAACTGATAATAACGAAATCTGCACAAAATGTCAAAAAGTTCAGGCTGCACCTGGTACCCTTTCAAAGTTACATCATTCAGAGAATAACCCGATGAAGACTTCGCGGACGCGTCAAATACTACTCGTAATTTTGTCGTAACACTGTCCTCTCGTAAGACACATAAGTGAGGAATAAAATACTTATTGTCATTATTAATGTTAGTCAAGGTTAAAGGAACATACTTGGCGTGGCCTAGTTCTACGTATTCATTTATAAAATTTTTATATTCCGCAAATAATTTTGAATCACCGTGTAATCTTTTTTCTAACGAAATAAACCTTTTTTCTGCCATTTTATAGGAATCACCCAACTTTCTGTGTTCGTCAATATTTTTAAAAGGCATATCTACTTGAAATGATCCGTCCTGTAAAATGTTTGTAGTGTTAGAAAATATTGTTTCTGTCAGTTGTTCGTCAGTCGTCAAAATGTTTTTTACTGGTGTTTCTTCTATGTTCCAAAACTTTGTTAACATGTCGTCTAGTTCGTTTGTTTGTGTAAAAAACGATGCTTTGTCTTCTGAGTGTTTAACTGTTTTATGGTTCGGAATGTTTCCTCCTATTATCCAACCTAACGAGGTACAAACTAATGTCGGCTTGCCTTTCCCTAATGAATGAAGTCCGTTCTGTAAAATGTCGCTGTACACATCGGCACCTATAAGTAAATCTAATTGTGATGGTATATGGAAAGTCGCGTCTGCTAAATTACTTTTTAAATCTTCGGGGATGTCTAATGCGCTTACTTCTACTGCCACCTGCGGTAGCTTATAAGTTATGTGATCTAAAATCACACATGACACGGAATAACTTTCTTCCTGTATTTTTGAATGAACAGTGACATCTGTCATTTTATTTGAAGGGAACCCATGTTGAGCGATACCTGAAATGTTTAAATTATGTCTGTATACGTCACTTCCTATCTTATTTACCAATCTCTGGGTTATAAAAGAACTTTGACTTCCGTTGTCGAGAAGCGCTTTGGCAGATATTATTTTTCCGGTTTTTGCGTTAATTAAGTTTACTTGCGCAGTCGACAATAACACTGTACTTTGTTTATTAACTGTTGCTGACAAAGCTACTGCTTCCTGTTCGGTATTTTCACTAGAGCCATCGCGTTCACGCCTCGGATGCGTCGTTACGTCACGTGTTAAACCAGGTGGTAAGTGTGGTTCTTGTTTCTGTGTAGCTGGAAGAACGCGTTGTCTATTTAAATTTGGAGGGGTCGCGCGCGGTTGCGATCTTAACGGTTGATTATTTCTGTTTGTTAATGAGTGATGCTCACCTGCGTAGTTCGGGTTTTGATTCTGTCGCGGAGTATTGAAATTAGACTGAAACTGTTGCTTATGCAATAAAGTGTTGTGAGGGTTGTTGCAATACAAGCATTTACTGTTTGACAAGCACTGAACTCCGGAATGTCTGCCGAAACACGTTAAGCATAAATTTTTACTTTTTATCAAATCGGTGCGCTGATTAACGGACAATTCCAGAAATCTTTGACATTTAAACAATCTGTGGTCCACAGTGCCACAAATATAACACTGAACTGCGTTTTGACGGTTACTAGTAAATAAAGAAACTTTTTCGCTTTTATACTTTGGACTACTATTGGTACTTGACAAGTTTTCAAAAATTATGCAACGTTTTTCTAAAAATTCAAACAAGTCTTGTAACCTGGGTAGTTCGTTTAAGTCCCTGTCTTGTTCAAATGCTCGTTTTGTCGCAAAGTCTAACTTGTTTTCCAGTATGTAAACTAACATGTATTCGAATAGCTGTGTCTCCGTTAATTTTAGTTTTTTGAAAGATTCAATTGTCTTTTTATTTGTCGCTACAAAATCCCGTAAATTACTTGAATTTGACCTTGTCATAACAGGGGTGTCCAACAGTTGAATTAAATAACTATTAAGCACACAGGTTAGGTTCTCATACCTATTTGTTAAAACATCCCATGCCAAATCAAAATTGTCTGCTATAAGTTCAAGCGAGTCTACCAATTTAAAGGCTTCCCCCTTTAAGGCCGATTTTAAATAAATTAACTTTTGAACATTTCCAAGGGTCGAGTTCTGGATGATCAGAGCATTAAAAACTTCTGCAAAGGACCGCCATTCTGCGATACTACCGTCAAAAAAGGGTACCTTTAACTCGGGCAACTTGACATTCGACACTATTTGGGGTGACGATACTTTATGCGAAATTATGATTGGCGCTGCACTACTATCTTTAATCTTATCAAACTCTGCCAATAACCGGTAGTACTTCTTTTCGATCTCATCTCTATCTAAGTCATTCTCGTTTAATATTTCTATCTGATCTTGCAGCTCTGAATAAGTCTGAAATGCTTTCCTTAACGCTTCCTCCCGGTGAGGGACCTGTAATAGTTCAGCTTGGTCTGTTTTGTTTAGGTCATACCACCTTTGTATTCGCGTGATTGCGCCCTTCGCCGTGCCACGCATTTGCACGAGTCTGTCTTGATCTAGTTCTTCCATTTTTAAAGTTTAACTTAAAAGTTCTGAGATTGAAAATACTACTGTCACTTGTGCTTAAAAAAAATGGTTTTATTGTTTGACTGCTGTAAAGAATATCAACAACAATATGCACTGAAACGTTACTCTCTTTTAATATTACCAAAAAATCAATAAATAGTTAATAAATTTCCTGAAATAAATTTATCACTGATTCTACTTTTTATATATCTATAAAAACACTAATATTTTTTTTATCAACAATGCCTGAAATAAATCTGCTTATAGCTACTATTTTCCTGAAATAAATTTATCAACTTTTTGTACTTTTAGTTTCTTTTTTACTGAAACTTTCTTAATCAATGTTATTTATTGTTCAAACTATTTCTATTACTCTAGGTACCTTGTGCTACCACTTTATACCAATTACTGCTCCGGCTGGAATGCTGTCTAGGCTGCACTTCGATTGATCACTATCGCTCTAGTCGTTTTGCAGGGTTACCCTAGGGATCCTGGGTACTAGAAAGTCTCTTTCGGCACACTTAACTGTTTCACTTGGTTCTGCCCTTTGTCAATACTGAAAGTTTTTCCGCTGCGGAATGTTCTATCACCTTTCTTTATTTCTTCTTACTATTTTTCTCGAGTTCTGTTAGTTTTCCTTGGAAATATCTATTCTCCTTGACTTAGATATTTTTGCTTTCTTCTTCTTGAACTATTTTTGCAGTTCTACTAATTTCCTCCTCGTGATTCTTGTTTATTTTACTTTCCTGCTTCCCGTCTGACAATCCACAATCCGGCTGTGATGGACCATGAACAATTCCGTGCAGGTTTAATTTGCTATGCACGGCTTAGTTTGGGTACTACTGGTTTCCATAGGTTTGGGGTCGCTGGTTGGTTTTATGATAGTAGAAGTCAAACACAGGTTTTTGGTTAGTAAAATAAACTGAATCTATTTTCTTCGGTAGAATGGGGGTTATTACAAACAGGGTTGACTACTTCTCTGCACAGCCTTGCCTGTAATCACTAACTATAACCATATTCTGGTCAAAACGGTAGTATTTCTGGTAGTATAACAATAAAACGGTGGGAACTAGACTCACTGTCTAGTCACACTGAAGGATAAAACGGTTATTTCAATACCATATCTAATATCACTACATATAGGTTACGAATAACCTCTACACACCCTGTTATGCACTGGTAGTCTATTAATAATTCGGTTTACTCCGACGGGTAACTAAAGAACGACAAAGTTATTGCAATACTTCATCTAATAATTCGGTTCACTCCGACGGGTAGCTAAAGAAGCAAAGGTTATTTCAATACCTTTACTCCTGAGTGTAACTAAAGAAAGAAAAGGTTATTTCAATACCTTATCTTACTGAATACCGAAAACTCGCTCGCGGCACCGTATCAAACTCCGTTAATTCGAACCCGGGTCAAGTTTTGTATTATCTAAAGTACGGCTTTTCTGTCACCGCACTGACTGTCGACCCACTTTACGTAAGAAATCACCAATTTCCGATCGCTAAAGGACAACCTATTTCGTCTGAAAACTAGATCAACAGTGGCAAGATTAATCGCAATGTCTTGGAGGCCTGTGACGTACCTGATGTCACAACCAATCACACGACTTGCCTACGACGGAAGGGGTAGATGCTGGTGATGCTGATATCGATTTTTGCGGTTGTTAAATACGGAACATTATATTTAATTATTTTCACGGTATGGGTGTGAGAAAGAGGGTAGTTAGTGTCTCACTTGGATTAGGAATGTGGTACACTTGTCTGGCGTTTTGTAGGTAGCGTGTTAAGCGATTATGGTCTTTATTGATTTAATTTAGCTAGTTTGAGATTTTAGAATAATATGTTTATGCGAGTTTGGACAACAACGGAAGGTAATTTTGTCATTTTACCCGTGAATCCTTGGGTGTTTATATATAAGTTATTTCCAGACAACAAAGAAAGTAACTAGAGGGTAGTTTTGATACTTAGAGAATTTGCCTGTTAGAAGTTGTATGAATGTACAGTTGTGTCAAAACATGCAAATATGGTTTTATGTTGATTTGGGCATTTATATATTAAATAGTCCTTGATTATGCTTATAATAGGCTCGGAAACTATGTTTGGAATTGGTATATAGCGCAACTTACATGAAAGGAGTTATTGTTAATGATTAAACTGATAGATTATTTGGCTATTACCGATCCGTGCCTATTCTGACGTGTTATAAATTGCATGGACATGTTTTGTAAGTTCTTGAATATAATAAGCGACTTGTTAAGCGTGTTGTTAGTGGGATACGGGTACTGTTTCACAACAACGTTGGATTTTCGCAGGATAGACGTTAAATACCCTAAAAATTAGAGTTCTTGTTGTACTAAAAGTTGAACCGGGGGAAAGAATGAACATGCTTTCAGTTATATCAAAAGTAATGGAGAAAGCCATTAACCAACATCTTCTAAAGTACCTGGAAGGCTTTAACATTATCAGCGATCATCAATATGATTTTCGGAGGTCCAGATCAACTGGAGATCTTCTAGCCTTTGTCACCCATCTTTGAAATAACGCAATCGAACATCATGGGGAGTCTCGGGCTATTGCATTGGATATTTCTAAAGCCTTTGATCGTGTTTGGCATGAAGGACTTCTAAGTAAACTGCGATCCTATGGTATGCCCAGTCGATTCTGTGCAGGGTTGTCTAGCTTTCTTAAGGACCGCTCTCTGCAAGTGGCGATTTACGGATTTCTCTCAGACACCTTCACCATCAATTCCGGTGTTCCTCAAGGGTATATATTGTCTCCCACTCTCTTCTTACTCTACATTAACGACATTCTAGGGAAAACGAAAAATCCTAATTTTAGTTTTGCTCATGATAGCACACTTATCTCATCTTTCTCTTTGAATGCACAAACATCGGCTGCAGATGCACATCTTCGCAGACAGCATGAAGTATCACATCACGCCTCAAAAAAGGCTAACATTACAGAACCGGATATAGTCACGGACGGACACGTAAACCTACTGGCTTCAACTATTAATTTGTTGGGCGTCAATCTGGGAGGAAATATGTCTTGGCATAACCACGTTGCGGCAATCGCCAAGATAGCTTCTCAGAAACTTGGTGTACTCTTCCGAACCAGAAAGTTGTACACACCTCAACAACTTTTGATACTATACAAAGCCCAGATTCGACCATCACTAGAGTACTGCTCTCATGTCTGGAGCTCTGCACCCAAACATACTCTTCGGCTACTGGATTCCATCGAAAGGAGGGCCATTCGTCTGATTGGAGACCATGAGCTGACGAAGAACCTCGACAGCCTAGAACATCGAAGACAGGTTGGGGATTTGACTCTCTGTTACAGGTATTTTCATGGAAAGTGCTCATCCGCCCATCCATATGTGGTTAAGCTTAGTACTCCTCGAACTTCATTATTTAAGAATTATTTCGTCTGGAGGACTTCATCCTTACGGAAGGACCTTCCCGAGGTCGTTTTTCCCAACGAATATAACCTCCAACGATTCAAAACCAACGTGAATCGCTTTTTGCGCACACCTCCCAGAGTGCCTTAAAGGATTTTCCTATAGTGCTTGTGCTTGATCGTATAAAGAAAAGGTCATGAAATGTGTGCAAGACCGTGGGATTGCTGTTTGGGGAATAATATGTATACTGGGTGGCTCGAAATTAGCCCACAATATTTCTAGGTGTTTTTAAGGAATTAAAAAAAAATACTTACTTGACAAATGGTCGTTATTCCCACCGTTAGTACCTGTAGGTTAGGAGATATGGAATATGTTGCGCCAGAAATAAGACCCGCGATAGCGCCATGATATTTTTGGTCAGTGGTATTTCTTTTCAGGAGGAAACACATAATATACTAAAATAATAAACTCATAAATATATCGAACCTAACTGGGACGCTGGATTTCAATTTTGTCGCTTACCCTGTATAATCCTACATAGGTTCCAATAAACATACCAAATTTGACATTGTCTCTGTTAAGGAGAATTTTTAAGAGTTCATGCGGATTCTTGAAAGCGACCAACATTTTCGGAATTAGTCTCTTCACTATGCTAAATGCATAGCCCAATATAAAATATTTTTTCAGTCCCTAAAACAGACCCTAATTTAAAAAGTATTAATGAAAATTAATTTAAAAATATACGGGGTGATAATTTGAAAAGTTCCCACCATTAATAGCTCCCTTCCAATAAATAATATTAAAGATCTGACAGACGCGTCAATTTTATGGTGCAGGAGGGGCATTTAAAGAATCCTTGCAGCCTTCGTGATTTAATCCCCTGGATGTATGCTCCCCTTAAAATCTTAAATAATGGTAATAAATTATGGTACTACTTTTAAATTGATGTGCCACTTTCAATTTGACACCCCGTATACAGGGCTTTCTGCGTACTTGTAAAGCAAATCCTTCACAGCTGTGCTTATGAAAACATTTTTGTTCTAATTTGTTTTTTGTTTCGTCGCAGGCTTCTCTGTTTATATGGGGTGTGTAAAACCTTAAAAAAAATATGAATTCATTAAGAGCTGCGTTTAATCACAGGTTGCCCAAGCAGGCACTAATTTATGCGAACGTTTAGCCAAATATACTTAGTTCTTGTCTAATCTAAAACTGGATTCGTAAAGTTAAAGGATTGGAAAACAATATGAAAAAATTGCGTTAAGAAATATAATGAGTGATAGACGTGTTTTGGACTTCCATTGTCTTTATTTCATTTTTAAATCACAACGTTTCAACTGGTAAGTATTTCCAGTCGTCTTCAGGTGAATACTGAGCAAGTTACTAAACTACGAGAGTATTTATACTAATAAGGGGGGTGAGAAAGTTAGTCGAGTATGACCGAGGTGGGTGCAGTCATGCGTCAATACTAGAGGAAGTACCTAAACTAAGATTACATTTGCTTAACAGGCGTTTCCAAATGTTCATTATATCTAAAGAGGGTTTGCTGAAACAACCAGGATTCTGAATGATGATAGCTGCTTCTTTGAATTTCCTCTTTCGCCAATGTTCTTCCTTAAGAATGATACTTGATTGTCCCCATTGTAAGTGGTGGCCGTGGGTCCAAGCGTGATCTGCTGCTCCGGATCTATTTGTTTCTCCCTTTCGTGTGTGGCTCTGATGTTCCTTGATCCTTGTTTCCAATGGCCGTAGGGTTTCACCAACATAGGATTGTCCGCACTCGCAGGGTATTCTATATACACAATTCTTTGTGTCTTTGTGGTTGGTTGGTTTTGTCTTTGTCAGGTGGCTTCTTAAAGAGTCTTTGGAGCTGACTACTGTTCGAATATTGTATTGTTGTCCTATTCGTCGAATCTTTTCAGAAACCCCCTTGACATAGGGTATGTTTATGGTCGGTCCAACTTCGGTGTCATCCCTCGTTCTCTGTTTGTGATTTTGACGCTTTTTGACGGCTTGGTCTACCAGTCGTTGGGGATAACCATTCATTCCTAGGTCCTTGGTGATGTTGTTAAGTTCTTGTGTGATAACCTCTTGTGAGTTGCAAAGCGTGAATGCTCCGTCAACCAATGTTTTAGCTATCCCATGTTTGATATTATTCGAATGGTTCGAGGCATAATTAAGGTATTGTCCTGTGTGGGTTTGTTTCCTGTATACCGATGTGATGATGGTATTCCTGTTTCTCTGGACTACAACGTCTAGAAAAGGTAGTCTGTCATTATTTTCTTTCTCCATAGTAAATCTAATTGTAGGGGTCAGGTTGTTCATATGTTGTAAAAAAGTTTGAACTTCGTCATCGCTTCTGTTCCAAACAATGAAGGTGTCGTCTACGTAGCGGAGCCATAGTTTAGGTTGTATTATAACAGACGACTGGAGATACTTACCAGTTGAAACGTTGTGATTTAAAAATGAAATAAAGACAATGGAAGTCCAAAACACGTCTATCACTCATGATACAGCATTGTCTCTAACCTTCAAAGAAACACAAGAAATATAATGTTATACGAATTATAATAACAATTTCAAATATGATCAATTTTTGTCACAGATCTTCCTGAATCTTGTTGATACCCCAATCGACATATCAGGATAACCTAAATATCAATAAATTAACTACGCAACTTTATTATTAACGGCTAAAACTTCACGAAAAGAAATATTGATCAGCTGATGACTCTCGTCTCTTTTTAACCTGCCAATATTTTTTAATTAAATTGATGCAACATAGATGGCTCTGATTGCTAATTTGGGATTGCTTGGGATCCCCATCTTAATGTAATTAGCGCAAAATATAGCAACAATAATTTTCATACCAAAAATTTGTGATTGGTATATTTTTCTTTCTATTCTGCAACATGTGCATTAAAAGACCACTAACTACCATAAATATGGCCGTTTCCTTGGTTCTAGTGAGTTGTACAATTTTGAAATAATCCATATTTCTAAAAATTCCATCGATTAACTAAAATTAATAAAAAAAATATTATAAAATAGTCGTAATCTGAACAATTCCAACAACCACAACATAACTTGGCCTTCACATTTCTATCCTTGTTCTTCAATTACTATTTAAAAATGTCCGATATAGCTGCTAAACTGTGCGAATTATCTTATTGTATTGTAGTGTCACCCTGTATATTAAAGTTCTTACCAAATTGAAGAATATTAACGTGTCGAGTGTGCGATTCTCTTTTGTTTCTACTAGCACAGATAGACCAGAGACCATACCCGAAACTAGAGCTAGATTATAATAGTGAAGTCTTCCGCTTAATTTGCTAAAAAATAAAATAAAGTTTAGACGAATATAATTTTAGTAGAAATGAGAACTAAAAGTTTTAGCTCGTATGTTGCGTGTACCTTGCTTACCATGTGGCACATAGTGTCATCAAGAATAAATTAGCCATAAGCAATCCATAAACTCCCGATCTTATTTCTCCAAATAAAAGATCTTTCAGAAATTCCTTGTCTTTTAATTTCTTGTGGTTGATTATTGCTTTTATCTAAAAGAAAAGTTGCTTTATTCACATCGTAGACACTGTGACCGTATAGATATTTTAGGGAGTATATATTAATATCGGAATTCCCCCGAGGATCTGTTCTGACACTTCTATTGTTTATTTTTATATGTAAATGACATGAATGAAGATATTACTGTCTAAACGTCTAACATCATGGGGAGTCTCGGGTTGTTGCACTGGATATTTCTAAAGCTTTTGATCGTGTTTGGCATGAGGGGCTTCCTATGATATGCCCAGTCGATTCTGTGCATGGTTGTCTAGCACGCACGCACGGGCACGCAATCCCACTGGCTTCATCTATTAATTTGCTGGGCGTCAATCTGGTAGGAAATATGTCTTGGCATAACCACGTTGTGGCAATCGCCAAGATAGCTTCTCAGAAGCTTGAGGTACTCTTCCGAACCAGAAGTTGTACACACCTCAACAGGTTTTGACACTATACAAAGCCCAGATTCGACCATCACTAGAGTACTGCTCTCATGTCTGGAGCTCTGCATCCAAACATACTCTTCGGCTACTGGATTCCATCGAAAGGAGGGCTATTCGTCTGATCGGAGACCACGAGCTGACGAAGAACCTCGACAGCCTAGAACATCGAAGACAGGATGGGTATTTGACTCTCTTTTACAGATATTTTCATGGAAGGTGCTCGGCTGACCTTGCCCTCTTAATTCCGCCCAGAGCGACGAATAGCAGAAATACCCGACGAACCACTGCCGCCCATCCATATGTGGTTAAGCTTAGTACTCCTCGAACTTCATTATTTAAGAATTCTTTCATCTGGAGGACTACATCCTTGTGGAACGACCTTCCCGAGGTCGTTTTTCCCAACGAATATAACCTCCAACGATTCAAAACCAACGTGAATCGCTTTTTGCGCACACGCACCACTCCCAGAGTGCCCTAAAAGATTAAAAAAAATAGTATTATTTAGTTACTTACGATGTATATAGGTAAGAAGAATTTCAGTGACCCAATGAAAACATTGCCAGCCAGAATAGCATTGGCTTTAATACAACCCTTGGCCCAAAAATGGACACTATCGCATTGAATATGGTCGCCAATTTTTTCATAAAATAGCGGTTTACTAATGACTATCATGATGATAATTAATTAAATGTAGTTTAGATATAGATTTAATGATTGTCTTTCACTGCACGATAGAAAATAATAGCTGCATTGGTACGATCGAAAACACTGACCTAAAATATTAATCAAATCAGAAAAATCATATTACAAGGTGTAAAGTTGAACTAATAAAAATTGGTAATTCATTCATTTGCACTAACCTGACTAAGTAAAATGGAATACAATGAGGTATAGACGTGCGATCAATAAAACTATGTACGCATTAATTGAACAGTATTTTTAAAAGTTTTTTATGATTATGGATTATGTCAAAAGTCAACGTGAGCTTGTCAAAAACTCTTTTCCTTTTGACACTTAATTGCTGGAGAAATAGATCAATTTACCCCAATAGTGGAGTCGTTCTGGCGAAATCAACGGCTCGAAAATCCCTTGACGAAATCGAGTAATTTTTTTCCCCCAGTACGATCCCCTCGACATTCTGACATGATTTGTAGGGGGCGCTGCATGCGGGGGGAGGGGGGCACGCCCCGTAAATCTAACCTATAACGGGAAATGGAAAATAACTCAGCCGGTTTTGATGCTGCAAAAAACATGTGAAGGGCAATATTGAAGAAATTGACAGAGCGCGTAAGCTCGAACAAACCCGATCCCGATATCTTAATGAGTTCGCGAATTATCGCGATTTTGAACTGCAAAATACAATAAACTTCAATTAATTATATCTCGAGAAGGGGCGAGGTTGGGGCATCAATTTTTTTGCGAATCAATGGGTGACTCCGAGTACTTTGATGGGCCGGAGGCTGGGGTTGGTGAGGCAATTAGGAGGGGTGTTATGAGGTGTGGGCGTGGGGGGATATTATATAAATGCTAATAAGTAGTTTATTAATCGAGCAACGGGGATCAGGCCGGATTCAATTTGTTAATTTAAAATTGAATAACTTTTCTAACTAAAATTTGTGGTTCTATATCCTATTAACATATACCAAAATTGAAAATAATATCTAAAGTATTTTCGGAGATATTAAAAAGTGACCATTTCTTGTATGCCGCGCCAAGCGCCTATTTGGGAAAATAAAAGTTTTTCGTCAATCCCCCCTCGTAGCTGATAAAAAAATTAACAAATTGAATCTGGCCTGATCCCCTTAGCTCGATTAATAAACTACTTCTTAGCATTAATGTTATATTTTTCCCCCCCAATTACTCCCCTCCTAATTGCCCCCACCAACCCCAGCCTCCGACCCATCAAAGTACTCGGTGTCACCCGTTGATTCGCGAAAAATTGATGCCCCAACTCCGCCCCTTCTCGAGATATAATTAATTAAATTTTATTGTCTTTTGCAGTTGAAAATCGCGATAATTCGCGAACTCATTGAGACATCGGGATCAGGTTTGTTCGAGCTTACGCGCTCCGTCAAGCTCTCCAATTTTGTCCTTCACATTTTTTTTGTAGCATCGATACCGACTGAGTTATTTTCCATTTCCCGTTGCAGGTTAGATTAATAGATAAGTGCGTAGCACTCTGTATAATAGACTTTATTTGTTGAAACGATCATTTTCTCGACTAAAAACATTAAAAAAGAAATCAAAAAAATATTCTGTTCTGAACAAACTTTATTAATAAAATACATAATATTGGTTATTTTTACAATAAACGGCAGTTTTTCTGGTTTAACTGAGAGTTATTTTACCCAGAAATGGTTGAACGGATTTAAATTTCTGATATGAGATATGTTTTTGCGCCTTAATCGACTTCTTCCACTTTCGGACCACCCTGGCCGCCCTGACCGCCCTGAGCGCCTTGCGCGCCGCCCTGGTGCAGCTTCATCATAATCGGTTGACAGTCCTTCTGTAGTTCCTTGAGTTTATCCTCAAATTCTTCTTTTTCCGCCAACTGATTGTTATCTAACCACTGGAGGGCCGTGGAGCATTTCTCCTGAATCACCTTCCTGTCGTCCTCTGACAGCTTGTCCCCTGCATTCTCAACAGCCTGAAAATGAGACCTTGGATAGAGCAAAAGGAATTTTGGGTCGGGCGCCACGAATATAAAATATCCACACCTTACCTGTTTGACACTGAATATATAACCCTCCAACTGATTCCTTGAAGCGATTCGCGACTTTTGCTTTTCATCTTCGGCTGCGTATTTTTCCGCTTCCGCTAACATCTTATCGATTTCGGCTTTGGACAGTCGTCCCTTGTCATTGGTGATAGTAATCTTTTCCGATTTATTGGTGCTTGTGTCTCTGGCTGATACATTTAAAATACCTAAAGAATTAAAAGAATATTATATCTTCATATATACAAATCGGAACAACAGGTTGGTTTGTCATAATTTGTTAACGCTCTTTACCATTGGCATCTAAATCGAAGGTTACTTCGATTTTAGGTATTCCTCTTGGTGCTGGTGGAATGCCGGTCAGATTGAAGGTACCAAGGAGATTATTGTCCTTCGTCATTGCCCTTTCACCTTCGAATACCTATAAAAAAATTGTTTTCACGAAACTCTGCAATCGCAAGCTTTCAACAACCTTCTTACCGTTATAGTAACAGCATTTTGATTATCTGAATAAGTGGTAAAGGTTTGTTGCTGCTTGCAAGGAATTCTAGAGTTTCTCTCCACCAGCTTGGTCATGACGCCTCCGGCAGTCTCAATGCCCAACGATAGAGGCGCAACATCAACCAAAAGAACATCTTGAATTTGGGACGAAGTGTCGCCGCTTAAAATCGCCGCTTGGACGGCAGCTCCATAAGCCACAGCTTCATCCGGATTGATAGACAGGTTAAGAGTTTTCCCACAGAAGAAATCCTGGAGCATCTTTTGGATTTTTGGTATTCTTGTCGACCCTCCTAAGGAATAAACCTGATTAATGAATACCATATTGCAGAATACTGATAACTTTCTTACTGACCTACTAAAACAACATCATGAATAGCAGCTTTGTCCATCTTTGCGTCGTTCAAAGCTTTCTCGACAGGTTGCAATGTGGATCTGAACATATCCATACAGAGTTCTTCGAACCTGGCCCTGGTGATTTTGGAATAGAAATCGACGCCCTCGTGCAGAGCATCGATCTCCAGACTTGCTTCTGTAGATGACGAGAGGGTTCTCTTCGCTCTGAAAATAGAAAGATTGTTTCCTTACGGTGAATTATTATGAACTACCACTAAAAAATTGAACACACCTTTCACAGGCGGTTCGTAGCCGTCTCAAAGCCCTAGTGTTACTGCTAAGGTCTTTCTTAACCTTCCTCTTGAATTCTTCTACGAAATGATTGACTAGACGATTGTCAAAGTCTTCACCGCCGAGATGCGTATCACCAGCTGTCGATTTCACTTGGAACAGTGATCCTAAAATACAAAACATGTACAGTAGTAATATGAGGCTTGTGCAAAGGCATTTTTGGTAAGTTGCTCCTTACCTTCATCGATTGCCAAAATAGAAACATCAAAAGTACCACCACCGAGGTCAAAAATTAAAACATTTTTGTCTCCTTTGAGGTTTTTGTCCAAACCGTAAGCCAACGCTGCGGCCGTCGGCTCGTTGATGATTCTTAAGACGTTGAGTCCCGCGATGACTCCTGCGTCTTTTGTAGCTTGTCGTTGCGAGTCATTGAAATAGGCAGGGACTGTGATAACAGCGTCAGTTACCTGTTTAAAATAGAATACATAGTAAGGGACTTGGGCAACATTCTAGATTAAAAATAATTTGTAATAAGATTTTCTGGTGATACTTGGGAATGCGTGAAGAATAGAACAGTGATTGGTTTGGTTTGAACAAAGTAAAAGACTAGCTACAAGAATATAAACTGCCACTAAACTTAACGAGAACAAATTATATAGCATTTTCACTAACTAAAGCTGCCAGACCAACATTTAATAACATTTTAATAGGAAACCACCTTATGCAAGGAACATCACAGACTAAGTATCTCGGAATCATTATTGACCAGCACGTTAAATGGCAGCCTCATGCTGAGTACTTGTCCAACACAATACGTAAACTAATTCACAAATTCTATTTGTTAAGGGAATTCCTTGATAAAAAAAAAACCGTTATAATGATATATATATAAGGCATTTGTTGAATCAATCCTTGGATACGGAATCTTGGTATGGGGGGGGGGGGGGGGGACTTTACAGTAACGGTTTGTATACAGTACGCACAGGGGATCTTTACCCTGACGTCATCGCTTACACGTCATAAAAATCGTATGAATCAAATCAAAATTACGTGGAAGAAAAGTTGTCAAAACAAAAACTAATTTCATAACATTTTAATTGACGTAAATAACGTTCTCATATACGGATTTTTAAAAATTTCTTTAAAACTCCGAATCAAAATTTTGAGTCGGTCTTACATAAAATAGATTGTTAGGAATATGTAGGTATAAATCTGATATTCTTGAATTTTTACTGGCAGTTATGTACCTACTTCTTATTTGACAAAATGATAAACTCGGTTTGAATGTGACATTTTGATTACACAGATTAAAAAAACATCAAAGAAAGTTTAATTTTTGATTTGACCAACAGAGATCATTTGAATTAATTTATTAAAAAGTGCAACACCGTGCAATTAGATTTACAATGAACACATCTTAGAAAATACACCGTGCAGATACTATGAGCAATAATGATCATGCACTGTCTTGGACAAGACACAGTACAATTATTAGAATTACAATGCGCCGGCGGGTTAATCCGTGTACAAAAATTCCTTAAATTTTTATTTTATTTATTTAAATCAAAGTTAGAGTTGACAAAATTAACAAAGAATAGGTACAATAAGTTCTACAATTTTTTTAATTAAACATAAGGGCCCCTAGGTGCATGCATCGGTATGTGCTAAATGATTTATTTACTCTCAATGTAACACAATGTTTCCTTTTTTTTTTAAACCTATGAAGGTAGTAAATAATATGAGCCAAATTTATGGAATATCATCTAAATTTAAACAAATTTCCAGTAGGTATCCCAGTTTATGTCAACAAAGAAAGGACACTATTTGGGAGTGGTTTTGCAAATAATTTCTTAGCATTTTATTAAATTGTTTTTTACTGACTATTGACGTTATGCTTTTTCATTAGAATTGAAGATAAATGGTAATTTATGTCGTAAAACATTTAAATAAATTATTTTATTGAACTGTCATATTTGTATTTTTCGACCAATTTTTACCACATTTTGAGACGAGATTGTGAACTTAATTTGGCGATTTCAGATTTGATTTTGCCCGAAATACGTTCTGTGAACCTTCTAGTGTCGATACATATACAGAGTGTTTGGAAATTCGGGCGATTTTACTTATTTTTTTCGAAACTAAAAAGACGTGTTTTTACGTTTTTGGAATGGCAAAATAGCGGAGCGGAGACTTATCCACAATTTTAAGGGTTAGGAATACTTTATTACAATAAATAAATAACAATAAATATCAATATGTACTTACCACTAACACAAAAAAGCGATACCAAAAGCTCTGAAAAGAACTGTTTGCAGGAGTAAATGAAGTTTTAATGCACAAAAATGTATAAAAACGAAAAAATTGTGAATCAATTGTCACAATGACGTTTTTGTAATTTGTAGTACTGCGTAAGTCAAAATAATTATTTGGTAACTCTTCTTTATAATTCTTTCTCTGTCTAACACGTTTAATTCCGGACGACGTATAATATACAATTTTTATTCGCCTTTATGTCTGTACCAAACAAAGATGCAGAGATATGAAATATGTCGGGATATCTATTTGTTAGCGATGACGTCAGGGTAAAGATCCCCTGTGCGTACTTTAAGTTAAATATTGTCCAAAGATACATTTTAAAGATAATTAAAAAAAAAACAGACTTCTACCAGAATGTTATTTACACCCGAGGTATGTAACATAAGAACTTTATATATGCAATCAATTTGCTCTTATATTCGTCAGAGATTCATAAGTAACAATGATCTAAACTTGAGATATGTAAATTATATTGGACCTAAAGTTTATATTATGTTGCCAATGCATGTTAAAGAGATTAACAACAGGAAAAAGTTTGAAAGTTTCTGCAGGGAGTTTGTTTGTGGAAATTTTGAATAATTTGACAGGTTGTTTTGATTCTTTCGTTTTTCTCTGTTTGTTTTTTTGAGTATTGTTTTCCTTCTTGTATAATATTGCTGTTGTATTGATACTGTACATTATTATTAACGGAAATATATTGATAGTTGTTGTCAGTGGCGTAACTACGTCAGAAAAACTTGTGTTCGGTGACGGTAGCCCCCCCACCTGCCCTTACTTTATAGAAAACGACATTTCTAAGCGTAGAACATAAGTATATTTACAGCCGACAGTCACATTACAGGTTTCATAACATTTAAAAACCTATCGTCAGCTTAAAAAAAAGACCACTAATACAATAGTACAATAATTTCGTTTACATCAGATCTTATTTCGTTTCCTAAAATCATTCGTTATCTTGTCCTTTTGGGGCTTCGAAGGGGCCCCCAAAGATCTGAATTGCTGAATGTGATTTTTCATGAATTTTCCGTAATCCACGACACCACAATGGTTATGGTCACAAAAATTTGTGCAGCTTTCTAAAATTTCCCAGGCCCCAGGCTTGCAGGTCCCCGGAACACATGGAAAATCGGTAGTTACGCCACTGGTTGTTGTTATATATAAATCTATTTAAGAACATTATGACGTATACAGCTATTTGATTAGCTAGGCGTCTGTCATTAAGGCTATTTTGAATTGTATTATATAGTTTAGTTATTTGTCTAGAAGTTAGAACAGAACAAATGCAGAAATAAATATTATTATTATAGATATAAAGATTTCAAAATTGTAGTCCTTACTTTCCCTCCTAGATACGTATCAGCAATCTCTTTCATTTTCGTCAACACCATGGAGCTGACTTCTTCAGGAGCAAACTTTCTTATTTCCCCTTTATATTCCACTTGGATTTTCGGCTTTCCACCATCGTTAACTACGGTGAACGTCCAGTGCTTCATATCTTGCTGAATCTTCTCGTCGTCGAATTTTCGACCGATTAAACGTTTCGCGTCAAATACTGTGTTTTTTGGGTTCATTGCGACCTACAAAAATGTTGATTTTTGACGTCTCCTCTATCGCAATAACAAGTGCTTGGTTGGAATACTTCCAGCCCAAACAGAGACCGACACGGTGACATTTTAGAATGTTTAGGTGCATTTTATGGCTCAAACCAGCTATTGAGATAATTTTTGTTTTCGATCCAATATCGAATATAGTTTTGTGTGTCGCTGAGGCCAAGGCTGTCCGTAAAAATGAATTTACATAATATAAGCAATACGAGCGAATGCAGCTCACTACAATATAACATGTTTATTTCACAATATACAAACGTATGAAAGGTAAAATGACTTTTTTTTGTTAATTCATCATGTAGCTAAATATGGAGTTGACGATTTATAATTTTCAGACCATTTATTTCGCATTGCATACAAATGATCAAATGATAAAATGTTATTGTAAAGTGATAATTTCAACTCGCAACATCTGGTACCTATTACTTAACATACAAGGCGTCCCAAAGAAAAATAACTCTTTTAGATTCAAAACCGAACATAGCGAAGATCAAAATTTAAACTCGCGCATAAATAATAATAGAGTTAATTAATTAAAAAACGGGTTATTTTTTTTTTTTCAACGGTGTATATAGTACAATTGACGTATTTGTCATACTTATATTTTAATATACCCTCATTAAATTGGATAAACAATAAACCAAGGGACACCCTCAATATATAAAGTTAAGAAAAATAAATCACACAAGTGTGTGCGATACAATTATTTTAAGTCAAACTAGATTTCACGTCGAGTTTCGTAATGTATTCAGTATGTTTACGATTCTGGCATATATCCAGTTTTACGCTTCGCTGGATTTCTGGACGCATTTTAAGATTTCTGGAATATTTTTTGAGTTAATAAAAATTTTAATTTTTTCGTGGGAGTATAATAAATAATTAGTTTGCTGTCATTAAACTTATAATGACGATTTCTTTTAAGGTAATGAAACGTTCGCTGATTCATTGTTTGTGTCGATTTTGGTAAAACATATTTTTGGATATAGCTATGAGTGTATGACCTATGACTAATAGGGTGTTGAAGAAGGTCGGTACCCCGGAATAACTCCGGTGGAAAAAGTTGTTTGTATTCCACGGGCATTTTTTAGGACAAGACAGATAAAAAGAGTATTTCCGGGTTGATTTTCGCACGGTTCTGATTTTATCTTTCTCATGGTGATTATTGGGCCCGAATAAAAAAATTTCTCGGACAAAAGATGTTTATTTTTGGTCGGAGAACACGATACGCCAATATAAATATGGGGTCCATTTGAATATCTTAATTTACCCCCACCCGCGCCCGGGGGTTGAAGGGGTGAGGGGTGGTTTAAATTGCAAACCATTCCTCCTTCAAAACCAAACAAATTTTTCCCCAGACATTTTCCGCTGCAATGCGATGCACCGGAGTTATTCGGGTGTACCGACATTTCTTCAACACCCTATATGTACAACTATGATTGAAAAAAAATTGAACCATTATAATTTATGTGAAACAAAAAAGAACAAAATTAAAAAGTTGTACTGCAAAGCATACCTGACTTTTAGCAGCATCGCCGATTAACCTTTCGGTATCAGTAAAGGCTACGTAACTTGGGGTGGTTCTGTTACCTTGATCATTGGCTATAATCTCCACTTTACCATGTTGCCATACTCCCACGCAGGAATAAGTGGTACCCAAATCGATACCAATTGCCGGCACTTTACCCATCTCAAAAAACTGAAAAAGAACGATAAAAATGTGTAGTTGATGTCGTAAAGATCGCAAACTTCGAACGAGTAATTTTTTCCCGCTTATTTCGACTCTTTATTTTTATGATTTATTAAATTTCAATTGCAGTAAGATATCTTTCAATATGGCGGATTGTTAAATCTTTTTTTTTAAGACAGTCTGGATTTTTCAATAAGCGGCAACAGACTATTTGATGAAAAAAGCAATTTTTACGATGCATGGGTCAAACATTTAAAAAAAAAATTACTTACCTTTAAATTATTATTATTCCTGTTAAATTAAAAATACCAACACTTTAATTTACGTAAATTTTAACGAATTTTCAGGTTGAGCGTTATGTTGAAACTATCAGAAATAGAATGGATTCTGAATGATACAGCGCGGCTGGTTTGACTCCCACTTGAACGTTTTTACCATAATATTTTGGTATAAAGTATCTCGTATGTGGATCGTTACCTTATTTGACTTTATGATTAATTTGGACATGAAAGAGCGGTCAAGTGCGAGTCACATTCATGCGATAAGCCATTTGTTGAGCTTCTTAATTTTTTTTTGGTGACGTAATTTCATGTTCTTGGTTACAAATTTACAGTATCATTTCTAAATGTGAGATACCACCTTCATAATCATAAAAATACAGGGTGTTATGGAAATGACGTATTATATTTAAATGGGTGACTCCTGGGGTGTCCTAGAGAAGCGCTACACATTTTTTTTTAAATCGAACGTTTAAAAAGTGGGGTAATTCACCCCTAAACCCACCCGGTTACTCCTCGGCATATTCATATATGATCATATTACATTGCCAAGCTGTGTAATCAACAGATGTTCAGGCACAATGTCGCCAACTGCGTAAAAAATGTAAAACTTTAGATTCTTATAAATATAATATTTAGTTTACCTAGTATCCAAATAGAAGTGAATCCAGGTGCCAGTACACTAGCAAGTAATCCAGTGCATAGACATCTTCAGGTTTTTGTTTTTTTTTTCTATGGGAAAAGCTTTATGCTGATCACGTACCCTGATGATGATATGGAACTGCATAATAAGCTTATACCCACTAAACCCCATTCGGCCTCTTATTTCCAATCTCTCGGAACATTTGCACTAAAGAAACACACAGACACCCACGAGTTTCAAATTAGTTTTTTTGAAGATATGCACTTATTATTAGATTAAACAAAAGCAATAAATACTAACGCATAATTACACTTTACAATAACCTACCGTACACATGAAACAACAACACTATAGGATACAAATTATTTCGCAATAGAAATTCAGAAATAATAAAAACGCTAATTTCTAATGGGCTAATCAAACTTATTAATCCTTCACTGAATAAGAATGATGAAATAATTATGTTGATAGACAGGACAACCCCTTCAAAATAAATAGTCTCGTCCAACTAGCGCGGTTGCCATTTCCGAGACTATCATTATACAGAAAAGTATTACAGAAGGAAATTCTGCAATTTATGAATATAATCTTATAAAACATCGAAAGTGGCAACGCTGTATTTTTAAATATTAACCCCAGCCGCTGCAGTCGCAAAAAGAAGAAAGATCAGCTGTTTAAAGAATCCGGCCGGTTTCCTACTGTTTTTTCAAGCAGATTTGTGTGTTAATACTTAAACCTTGTTTTTGTTCGGGTACCTAGGTACTTGGTGTTTTTTTATAAATTAAGTTGGTTTTAAATAAGTCCGAAAAGCTAAATAAAATTGCATTTTTTTTTCTAAAGGGTAAGTGGCATTTATAAACTTTTAAGTTGTCCAGATCTGACCGGTGTCGTTCGAATTGAACAAATGAGAACATACCTGACCATTTATAAACTTCGCCGCGGTTCGCTCGAGTCAGTTCAAGTTTATAAATCAGAGATTGTTTCCCAGCGAACTGAACTGAACATAAACGTGTATAATAATGTACCCTGAAAAATAAACAACTTGCAATCTGTCAAACGGACTTTGACTTTCTAAAGAGTTTACCCTGAAGATATGACAACGCTGTTCATATGTTGCTTTGTTTACCTTCCTGACAGGGACACCACGTGGTCATTTTTGGTTTGACATAAGCTCATGTACAGGGCATATTAAATTAAACCGCCATTTTTGGATATTTTTCTTCAATTTGTTTTCATCTCAGGAATTGCCGATTTAAATATAATACGTCATTTCCATAACACCCTGTATATGAAAAATCAATTAAATGCCCTTGGTGTTGCTTCCAAAATAACTCTGGTTTATCAATCCATCTATATCGATCAAACTTGCTTAGTACATTTCAGTAAAGCCGCGTTCATATCGAGGTAGAATTAAAATTTTAGAATGCCGAAAGGAAAAAAGAAAAAGGCAAAAAATAATAAAAACGGTGATAAGAAAAAAGGCGCCGCTAAACCAAAAAAAGGAGGGGGAAAGAAATCTAGATCCAAAAGCGCACGGTCAGTATTTAAAAAGAATAGCTATATTTATAAAATAAGGTTACTATAACAAATAATTTCTCCTGTCCTTTTAACAGATTGGCAAAATTACCTGCGAAGTACAAATGTTACTTTTGGAAAAATAATGTAATTGATTTTTATAGGTGCAATGTGGACATATTCACTGAATCAGCCATGGAAAACGCTTACACCACCTGTCATAATGTCCAAGATCTATTAAAGTGGAGGGGGTTTCCCTGGCCGGATGCGCAAAAAAAGAAGAAGAAGGGAAAAAAGTGATTTTTTTATATAATACAGTGGGAGTTCTTCCACCGGAGCACATGCGCACGTGCACCCCCAAAACGAATAATAAATATTAATTTATATTCATTGAATATTATTTATCGTATAAAGTCCGACCCTCCCTAATATTTTATCGTAACGTCAATCAATATTATAGGCTCTCGATCCGGCAACCGTGCCTCGGTCGAGGTTCGCATGTGCGATTAAGTAGACGGGGCATAATTCAGTTTCTCTGTAGTAACAGGTTGCGGGAGACAGCGAGGGATAGCGGGGCTATGGCGATTTAACATGGAAAAGGCGCACAGTTTTTGTGTGCACCACGCATCTATTCGTGCATCTAGTTAGAAATTCGAGTGTGTATGTTTTAATATTTTAATATTATATATTTATTAAGTTAAAATGAATAGTTTGACGGTGGACTATTTAAAAAATAACTTTAGCACTTTGAGTTTGGAGCAAAAAATTGAAGTGAAGAATGCGGGAACACCTGAACCCGAAATTAATTTAACGCAGACCACAAAGGGTAAATCTAGGGACTTTATTAGAAAGTTTAAAAATTGAATATATGAAAAAAAATTTAGAGACGGTTTTGCCAAACTTTAATGATTAATTGATTTTCTACAATTAAGAACGGAAGAACGGACTTTACGTTTAAGCACTATACACACTAAGAAAACCTTTTCTATTTTCCAAAAGTTGTATTTCCTTGTATAAAATTAAAAAATAAATAAAAATATGTTTTACCTAACGCATTTTCTTATTACTTCTTTTCTTTCTACATTTAAACGCCTAGAAAGTAATTGTTTGGTCGTTACACAAAAATAAAATTTAAAAAATAATTTCATCATACTTGTGAACCCCCTCTATCATAGGTCACGAGCCGCCACTGATATAATATGACTTTTTAATTTTTTAAATTAATTTATTTAATTAAGGATGTTAAAAAATAAAAATGTATTCCTAAGAACCCACCCAGCTTTTGTATCTTAAAACTTAAAACGTATTGTAACATATATATGGCACCCTGTATAGATGGAACAGCAACGAAATTTGCAGTACAATCAAGAATTTTCCAGCACGATCTACATATATTCAAAATATTAGTTATTTAATTTGCGCAAATCGATGAAACTTTAAGTAGGTCTAAAATATAAATAGATCTAACTTATTACCGACGAAGTTTTATTTTTAACTGACGATCATAGGTCTGTACATCACATTGTTTCTCAGTTTTTACTGGCCTTAACTTTACAAATTTAACATTTATTTTTTTTCTTTGATTACCTTCTCATTTCTAAACATAACATTTTAAGGTGTTATTTAATCGTTTAGAAATTTAAAAATGCCTCTTAAAATAGCCTGTAGAGTTAGTGACAGTGACAAACACGAATGGGACGTTACCTTTCTTTTGTTTCATAATGGAAAGCTGTACAGTGCAGCCGACGATGGAAAAATTAAAGTAAGTAACACGCAAACAAACTGGCAAAAATATCAAACTCATCTGAAAAAAACTTATACCAACGCTGGCTGTGTGCTTGTAAATAAAAAATAATTAAGATATTAAGATATTAGGGGTGGAAACTTTTCAAATTTACACCCGGTATAATACAGGATGTTATGGAAATGACGTATTATATTTAAACCGGCAATTCCTGAGATAAAGACAAATTGAAAAAGAATAACCATAAATGGCGCTTTCAATTCATTCAGCGCTAAAAGTGACCTGACGTCAAACCAGAAAAACACCTGTGTGGCACACCTTAAACTCTTTAGACAAAATAAAATAATTTAAACACTTTTTAATTCTGTAATACCTTTTTATACAATTAATTGAAGAACATTTACGACGGACTATGTTTTAAACAACCCGAAAAACATATGGAATAGTAATAGCCACGTACGTCACTAGGTCAAATGTCAATGACCTCTTGACGCTTTACATCGGCTGAGCGAAGTAGTTTCATCTAGCGCCGCACGCTTGCTTCTGTTAGTTGAAGATCAACCAGCGGTCGGATACGTTGTGTCTCAACGATCACCAACACACTCTCAGCAATACGCTCGGTTTTTCGGTTTACGCGTGTATCTTGCCCGTCCATAAATAATCTCTGAATATTGTTTTTATTGACGCGTTTCTTCTGGACGTCAAATTTCGTCGCGTGTAATAAAATCTAATACTATGTAGTATAATATGTATTGTTGTATTTTCAAAAGCTAACTATCGGTTCTGTTTCACTATTACTGTGTGTACATAAATTGTTTCCAGGAGTGTTCCCATGAAAAAGAAAAAAAATTGTGTTTGTGCCTGTATTTCCTCGCTCTTTAGGTATAAAGATAAACACAAGTAGGTAGAAAATAATTTATTTTTATCATTTTATATGGAATTTCAGTTTTACATTATAAGTTTGGCAACATTGCCACTGGCTCTGGGTGAAATGTTGTATAGTAGCGCGGATTGACCTGGGAGTAAGAATGTTTGTTACCCCACTTTTAAAACGGTCGATTTAAAAAAAATAACATATGTAGCCCTTCTCTAGGACACCCAAGGAGTCACCCATTTAAATATAATATTTTATTGTTTTTCCAGTTATGGTCACAAGACTTGACAAAACTAGCGGAAGTCCAGGCTCATCCTTGCTCAGTATATTGCCTGGCGGCCAGCGACGACACGCTATATTCCTGTTCAAACGATGGATCTATTAAATTGTGGGAGCTGGATACGTTTAAGGAAAAAGGAACTTTAATAAAAAGCGATACCATTGAGTACTGGAGAGTCAGCTGGTCGAAAGGATGCTTATATTCTGGAGATGATCAAGGGAACGTAAGTATAATAGTAACAAACGGTATTCCTTAGTCAAATATTCATAAATGGACACCTATATAACAGTAGGAGCATAGTTAATCAGTATCTCACTGTCGGAATTTTATTTCACAACCATAAGATACCTAAAGGCTGTTTTACAGCATGTAAAACGAGCTTTATCATTAGAATTTTTTAAAATTTTAGATTGACGTTTACAAGAACAATAAGCTGTATGGACAGGTGTATATTGCAGATCCTATTAAAGATATGGCCGTATATGGAACTTGTGTGTTCACAGCCAGGGATATATATTTAGCTGTTACGGACCTTAAATTGGAAGGTACCATTAGTAAAAACTGGGATACAAAAATAAGCTTATTTTAATTTAAAATTTAAGGTAAAGAAATTCGGTACGAAACAAAAGCAACATTTATGGGAAGAGCGCCCTTAACTCTGATAGGAGATACCCATTTCGCCTTTATAACTAGAGAAGGAAAGGAAATTCAACTACATGAGAATAATGCCGAGACCGGGTTCAAGCAAGTCGCTAGGGAAACGGTAAGACTTGGTCTTAATTTCCATGGTGACATTCATACAGAAGAAACTTTATTGTTGATGATGATATAATGATGATACTTCATCATACCATAAAAAAGTATGTTAATTTTCCATTACAATGACCAACCAACTTCTCTCTTTATAAAGCTCGTAAGAATGATTTGACGGCAAATACTTTGAGCTTCATGCTGTATAAATCTCCCCTTTGTTATATAAAAGTTGTTTAATATAAGCCATGTTGATGTTCTTACACCTATTTAAAAGGAACTTCTATAAAACAGTTATATAATTTGACTGTACGAACATTCAAATAAGGTTTTAACCCTAAAAACTGTGTGACAATATGTATATACAGGGTGTTCCTTAATGACGTGCTAATATTGTGGTGTGATTCCTTAGGTCATTTTATAAAGAAAAGTTCATATGAACATATGCCCGCAACGGCTTAAATTTTTTGCTACAGGGTGTTGAATTTTTATTTTTTAAATGGTTATTTTTTAATATCTCCGAAAGTACTTTAGATATTATTTTCAATTCTGGTATGTGTTAATAGGATAGAGAACCACAAATTTTAGTTAGAAAAGTTATTCAATTGTTCCACCAGTGGCGTCCCTGCAAGCATGTCCTCTGATATTTTTTGCAATAAAGATGGTACGCCACTGACATATTTCCTTACGTATATCATTTCTGATTAGCCTGATCAATTCTACATGAAAACGGTCTCTGGAGTTTATCTCGTCAGACGTACCGTTCTTGATTAAAACCACTAAATTCATATTGAAACTCATTATTATTAACATTGATAAAATAAAAAGTAAAAAGTCTATACTTTTCAGGTGGTATATCAAATACCAATGTATGGAAAAATTATTATTTCCCAGACCACCCAAGCTTTTCCATTGATAGGATGTCACCACCTGTAGACCGGTTTCGAACTCTTTCGGTCTACAGGTGGTGGCATCCTATCAATGGGTAGTCTGGGAAATAATAATTTTTCCATACATTGGTATTTGATATTGATAAAATAATTACTGATAAATTTTGTTATATAAAAATTGTTGGAAATGGCCACCTTCACTTAAAAGGTATGGTCTTCGAATCGATTTGCCCACTCCAACAATTTTTGAAACAAAATTTATCATTAATTATTTTATCAATGTTAAAAATAATGAGTTTCAATATGAACTTAGTGGTTTTAATAAAGAACGGTGCGCCTGACGAGAAAACTCAAGAGACCGTTTTCATGTAGAATTGACCAGGCTAATCAGAAAAAATATCCACATGGAAAAATGTCAGTGGCGTGCCATCTTTCTGGTAAAAAATATCAGAGGACATGCGTGCAGGGACGCCACTGGTGGAACAATTGAATAACTTTTTAACTAAAATTTGTGGTTCTATATCCTATTAACAGATACCAAAACTGAAAATAATATCTAAAGTATTTTCGGAGATATTAAAAAATAACCATTTAAAATATAAAAATTCAACACCCTATAGCAAAAAATTTAAGCCGTTGCGGACATATGTTCATATGAACTTTTCTTTATAAAATGACCTTAGGAATCACACCCTGAAATATTAGCACGTCATTAAGGAACATCCTGTATAATATAAACTACATATTATTATAGTAAAATTTACATTATACCATTGATCTCTTGACTGCACTAAAACTCTGATTATCCTAACCGCAAAATGCCCCAAATTTGCATCTCTTGTTATTGTACCATTTAACTAGGTCTATATAATTCGCAATAAAAATAAATCAATATGTAGATAGCCATATTGTCAAGCCGACCCCGCACCAATTTATTGCGATGTTGTGACGAAAAATGGGGATTTAAACGGGTAATTGATTAATTGCAATAAAGGACAACGGTACAATGTAAAGTAAACTATACAATCTCTGTAAATTACAAAAGTTATATTTCCTTACAGCACGCCTCTGATCTGATCATCAACGCACTGGCAGGGGTAACGTGGGGCGATGAAGAACAATTTTTTAGTGGCGGATGGGACAAAGTTTTGAAGCAGTGGAAGATTAAGCAGAACTGCCCCACTAACGAAAGTAGTGTCGATGTAGATATGGTCATAAACGTAATAGCTAGCGGAGAAAAAAATCAAATTTTTGTCGGCTGTGCCGACGGTCACATTCTAAGGGTAGATGTCAGCTGAAAGCTCCTACCAGTGCATGTTTTAATCAAGTAAAACTATGTTAATTTTATGATTGGATATTATATATTAGAGAAAAGGTTCAATAAATATTTAGTTACAGGTACACCTATGAATTCCGAATTTTACAGAAAAACAGAACAGGGTAGATACTTGACAGCCGATTTTTGGAGTCGAACATCGATAACTGGGCCACCGACAAGCGGTGTGGTGTGGAAAATAAATAAATACTTACACGCATTCTGCAGTTGTATCGTCACTATTTTCTCCTCAAAAGTCCTTCTGATGGGTGATTTAATTATTAGTACCCACTTCTTTGCATACGTTCTAAATACTTGCCACGATTTATATTTGTTTTGTCTCTTCAAATGTTTATTTCTAATTGTTGTCTGATCTATCACGTGATTGATAGAAAAGAATTATTAGCAAAATTCGTTGTGTTTCGCGGGCACTGTAGTGCCAAACTTCAGTGCGGTGCCAAGCCACGCTACCAAGAGCGGGACTACATAAAAATTAAAATTAGCTCAATGACGTTTTTGTTTTAGCGTAGTGATGTCGACTTTGATAAAGGCAGGAAACATATAATGAGTCAGTACCACAAATTATCTTGAATTTATTTATATTTGAGTCAATTTTGACCTAATTATTTCTTGTTGGCATTCCGACGTTCAGAAACGGCCGGGCATACAATACGTATACTTCTTTTCAAATTATAAGCTTCCCTTTTTAACAAAAAAAAACGATCGTTCCGCCAGGGAATGGAGCTTATAATAATAAATACAGTATACCTACCTACGACACCAATTTACTTCATGAAGCAATAAAAACACTGTAAGAACAATTTTTCATATATTAAAAATAAATAATTTACAAATATGTCGAAAACCTGCTATACACGTGTCCAAGATAAGGAGGGCCAGTACAGGGATCTCGGAAACCGTAAGAGATACGAAGTCGGTTAAATGAAGGTAAAGTTGCGCATTTACGTGCCTAATAATATGCCGTTTGGACAGATTTAAAATTCCGAGTAGTTCCTGAGATATCCGGAAAAAAACGAAATTTTGAAAAGTCGTTTTATTGTTTTCCTGGGTTTTTTTGAGATCGAATTCTAAAGTAAATTGCACTTTTGCATTGCCACTTTTTCCGCTCTATCTAATAGCGTTAATTGTTTTGCAATCCGACGAGTCGTCTTCGAAGGCCCATTATCAACTTTATTTTTTTAAATACGGTCCTGTTGTTCTGATATTGGAATTTGATAGCTTTTTTCTTCCGAATGCAACGATGTATGACACATTGTGGTTTAATGACGTTTCGAGGGTTATTTGAACAACATCAGGAAATTTTGGGATACGGTCCTGTATTTCTCCTAATTGTATAAAAAATATCTCATAAGTAAGCTCTAAATTTTTTACTTGGACTAGTTCAATAAATAACAAATAATTTAATAATAAACCACAAGTAAGTGAACAAAAATCATTCCAAAACAGTAATAAAACGAATAACGAAAAAACTAAGGAACCACATAATCAGGGGTTCAAAATGATTTCCGTCATTCTCTAAGCACAAATAACATCTTAAAACATGCGATAGAATATCAAACTTTTCAGCATTTGTAAAATTATGTTCCAGATTTTCTGGAAAATAGAAAACGTCTTAAAACGCTCTCAATCGATCACAATGGGAATATCAAGTGAAACAAATCACGCGTCACCATCTTAATTTTTTTGTTTCAAGCGCCTACTTTTCTCTTAAATCCCGAATCAACAGAAGTTTGAAATAATGTTCCTTTATTTTGTTAACTTATTTGTGGTTTATTATTAAATTATTTGTTATTTATTGAACTAGTCCAACATAAGTAAAAAACGAGAGCTTACTTATGAGATATTATTTATAAAATTAGGAGAAATACAGGACCGTATCCCAAAATATCCTGATGTCGTTCAAGAAACCCTCGAAGCGTCATTAAACCACAGTGTGTCATACATCGTTGCATTCGGAAGAAAAAAGCTATCAAATTCCAATATCAGAAAAACAGGACCGCATTTAGAAAAAGAAAGTTGATAATGGCCCTTCGAAGACGACTCGTCGGATTACAAACAATTAACGCTATTAGATAGAGCGGAAAAAGTGGCAATGCAAAAGTGCAATTTACTTTAGAATTCGATCTCAAAAAAACCCAGGAAAACAATAAAACGACTTTTCAAAATTTCGTTTTTTTCCGGATATCTCAGGAACTACTCGGAATTTTAAATCTGTCCAAACGGCATATTATTAGGCACGTAAATGCGCAACTTTACCTCCATTTAACCGACTTCGTATCTCTTACGGTTTCCGAGATCCCTGTACAGGCCCTCCTTATCTTGGACACGTTGTATACAAGAGCCAAAAAAAAGTTCCTCTAAAAAACAGTCTACCCCCTACTGTCATACCAAACCCGGCCTATCAGACGCTTAGAATGTAAGTTATAAGGACAATTTTTTTTTTAGTAATGGCTTATCGATTTAAAATTGATTTTTAAACATAATGGAGAACTGTGCCAACTCTTGACTCAGTTCGGGATCATCGTCGAACTCTTGACACGCACTTGACAGATTTTGAGCGATCTTTTTCTTGGTAATTCTTACTTTTTTGCGTTGCGGTATATTAGACGTACATGGTTGCTGAAAGAGACAAATTTATCGTTTATAATAATAAAATAATTAATTTAAAAAAAAAAAATGGCACCTCGATAATTTCAGTTTCGTTCTTGATGCTGGAGATGGCGTTTTGCAATTCGCTAGCTTTGGGATTGAATTCCTGTATACCAGGCATGGGGGGCAACTCCTTGATTTGCCCCAGTTGGGGGTTCACCATCAGATTAGCGTTCGCATAACCGAATCTACCCATCACCTAAAACAACCGGTTACAAAAAATTCCCGGACAAAAAAAATTCTAGTCAGTTTTAGTTTTAGAACTTTTTTAATTCTTGTCCGATTTTGTTGAAATTTTTAGCAGTAGCCTTGTGTCTCGGAATAATAATAATAATAATGTTTATTCCCAACGAGCTATTTTAGTCCATTACAGGGAATATTATAACATAGAACATAAATAAGTAATTAATTAATATAAAAATAAAAAATAAAAATTATAAATTTTCCAGAAAAAATTTCTTTTAAACATTCTTAAATAAATTTTTTTTTAATACTTTAGGTAACGTATTATAAATATTTATTCCATCAAATATCATATTTAGAAATGCTGGATACATTTTTTCATGATGAACTCGAAAATCTACCATTAAATTTTCGACAAAATATGTATTTTCAGCAAGATGGTTGTCCAGCAGTCCAGCCCATTTCGCTCCTGAGGTTAGAGAATGGCTTGACCGCAGATGTGGTCCAAGGTGGATTGGTAGGAATGGCCCAGTTTTGTGGCCCCCAAGAAGTCCCGACTTAACCTTGGCGGATATGTTTTTATGGGGCCGTTTAAAACAAATTGTTTTTGCAACCGCAATACCAAATGATATTGAAGTGCTGAAGGGCAGAATTATCCAGGCTGTCCAATCAATATCTCGGGAAGAAATCAGAAATTCTTTCACTTATTTGAGAAAGCAATTAGAAAAATGTGTCGAGTATGGGGATGGAGTTTTTGAATTATGAAATCGTTATCGTATTCTTTTCATGTTAATAAAAATGTTCGTATTATTATTATTATTATTATTACTTCATTAAATAAAGACATTGACAACAAGTATGACATATTCATTATTCAAGTAAAAACGTTTATTAAGAGTGACTTTTTTTCATATCTTTCAAAATAAAGTATGTTTACTCTTAAGCAAAATAACATTTTTGCAGTTTTTACCCACCCTGTATAAAAAAATTGAAGTTTCTTATGATGAATCGTATTTTCTAGACAAGCAAAAACGTTTATTAAGAGTGACTTTTTTTCGTATCTTTCAATTTTTAGTCCATTTGTCCTCTTGTAAACCACATCCGTGGACATACTGTACATAAGCCTAAAAACTTTACGGATCTTGCATACTTAATTTCGTTTCCATTAACAATTATTGGTGAAATATTGCTCCCAATTGCACATTTAGAAATAAACGGGAAATATGACTTTTGAAAGTTTAAAGAAAGTTTATAGGATTGCAGCCATGAAAGTATAATTTTCAAATCATTAGTAATATCAGTTTGAATATTGGAAAAAGACTCGCCAAAATTTAAAATTGTAGTATAATCCGCAAACAATTTGATTTTACCTTTTATTTAACTTAGAAATTGAATTTATATAATATAAGGAATAAAGTTGGTCCTAAAATTGATCCTTGAGGAACACCGCAAGTAATATTTTGTTGTCAATATAAACGTACTGTTTTCTGTTGTATAAATAATTTTTAAACCAATTGTAAATATTTCCTCTAATACCAGTATTGAAAAGACTTTGTAAGATTTCGTGATTCACAGTATCAAATGCCTTTCGCAAGTCTAAAGATAATAATAAGAAACATTTTTTGTTATTGTCTAAAGTTAATTGAATGTCCGGAATGATATCCTGAATTTTAGTTTACAAGAACTACCGATGTCTTAATCATTATACGGGCAGAAAAGAAAGATACTTTTCTACCCCTAATTTCTGAACGCCCTGTGGAAAAATTGAGCGGTAGAATTTAGTTTCATTATATTTGGTTTTGAAGCGTGACCATCTCTTAAAATAATGTTTTTTGGTTCACGTCATTAACTGCTTCTTAAAAGAAGCTACGAATTTTTAAAGAGAGTATTGCATGCAGTTTTTGCAAATATAATTGAAAAACTGCAATACTTTCTTTGAAAATCTGTATCTTCTTTTAAAAAACAGATAATGACGTAAATCAAAAAACATTATTGTTAGGTCTATCTATCCATAGGTGCTGTGGTATCTTAAAAACTTCTAATTACACTTTATCTTCCTTTATTATCAACATTAACTTAACAAAAAATAAAAACTGTCTTCTAATTTTCTTCCTTCAAAATCTGTGTGACATCTCTCTACCTTCTCCTGGTGGCACAGGTCAACAATATGAAATGACGTAACATACCGCCGGCCTTGAAATTGTAAATTTAAACACATAAAACAAAGTCAAAGAAACAAATGTCCCTTTCTGGTTGGAGTAAACTCAAAAAAAATTAAAGTTTTTGTTTTGTAAACACAGAACAAATCTTCATACTTCTTGGTGGACTTCATCAGGTTTGGAGTCTGATATTGGTATGATACAGATTTTAGACAATGGACGTTTAGTAATAGAACCATCACTAAATTTAAGTGTCACCACTCTGATAACATGGTCAGACCCAGGGTGAGTTTCCAAAATTCGTGCTGTTTTCCATTTCAAAGGTGGCAAGTTGTCTTCTTTAACTACTACCAAATCATTAGGTTTAATAACTGAAGAACTGTTATTGTTCCATTTCAATCTCTGTTGAAGTTCAGTAATGTATTCCCGGGACCATCGTTTATAATAGATTTGAATTAATTGCTGCAACTTCTTATATTGATTAAGCCGGTTTTCCGGAATTTCCAGGTAACAAGGTTCAGGAATAGAAGTCAAAGGTTTACCAACAAGGAAATGTGCTGGAGTCAATGGGGAATAATCGTCCGGACTGGAAGATAACGGAGATATTGGTCGTGAATTTAAGATTGCTTCAATCTGTGTCAATACCGTTTGAAAATCTTCGTAATTTAAAGATGTGTTACCTAGAACTCTTTTTAAATGATATTTTGTCATGCGTACACCTGCTTCCCAGATGCCGCCGAAATTTGGTGCACGTGGTGGTATGAAATGCCACTGCACGCCCTCTTTCATTAAAATAGCAGAAATCTGCAAAGTTTCTGATTCTAAAAACTTTTTTAATTCAGTATTAGCCCCGATAAAGGTTGTTGCATTGTCCGAATAGAGATTTGTAGGTACGCCTCTACGAGACGTAAATCGCTTAAAACATGCTATAAACGCTTTACTTGTCAAATCGGTTACAATTTCCAGATGGATCGCTTTGGTTGAAAGACAGATAAATAAACATATCCAAGACTTAAGAAATTTTGGATTACGCGTTTTCCTATCCTTAATCAAGAACGGACCTGCATAATCGCACCCTGTATTGACAAAAGGTAAATACGTATTCACTCTTTCCTTAGGGAGGTTTCCCATTAGATACTCGCAAGGTTTTGGCTTAATTTTAAAACACGTGATGCAACTATGAACTAGTTGTTTTGCTAAACTTCTACCGCAAATTGGCCAAAATTTCATTCTAACCGAGTAAAGTAATTGCTGTGGACCACAATGCAACATACGTTTATGTTCATTTAACATAATTAGTTTAGTCAATACATGCTTATTACTGAATACTATAGGATATTTTTGAGTAGTGGAAATTTTTGCCATTTGAATTCTGCCTCCTACTTTAATAAGATTATTCTCGAAAAATGGATGTAAACTTTTCAAACTACTGGATTTCGAAACTGCTCCGGTTGATTTTAATTTTGTAAAATCGTTTGGAAAGGATTGCATTTGCGCTAACGATATCAATTTTAAAAAACTGTTTTCAATTTCTTCAGTAGTCACGTTTCCTATTTTCTTCATTTTGTTACGACAGTTATAAATAAAACGCTGACAGTATGCCCAAACTAATTTTAACTTTATTAAATCCGAATACTTTGAAAATAGGTCTAGATGAGGTAAAACGGTATTCTGATGTGCAAAAACTCTTTGCTCTGGTAATAAATCGGAAGTGGACTGTAATTTTTCATTTAATTTAGACACTGGTATTACGGGCCAAGTGTCTTGACTTTCTTTTACCCAAGTGGGACCTTCCCACCATAACTTATTGAATTTTAACTGCGTCGCAGTAGAACCACGTGATATAACATCCGCCGGGTTATCCTTTGAAACAACGTGGTACCATTGTTCGATGGAGCTTAAAGAACGAATATGACTAACTCTATTTTCCACGAAAGTTTTCCATTTACCGGGTTCGCCTTTGATCCAATTTAACGTAATCGTAGAATCGCTAAAATAATAGATATTATTGAAATTAATTTTTAATGAATCGATTACCTTTTTTGCTAAGTTTACTGCTAAAACCGCGGCGCAAAGCTCCAATCGCGCCAAAGTTTGTTGTTTAATTGGAGTTACTTTGGACTTGGCTGTCAGTAAGTTACATGAAACATTGTCATTCTTTTTGGATTTTATAAAAACGCATGATCCGTAAGCTCTTAAAGAAGCATCTGCAAAAATCAATAATTCAACTACCTCAGGGTTAGGTAAAAATGCTAACCTTGGTATTTCAATGCTCGCGATATTTTTCAAATCACCGCAAAATTTATTCCATTTCTGAATTAACTCATTTGATACGGTTTTATCCCAAGAAGTTTGTTGTCGCCACAAATCTTGTAAAATCATTTTAGCAACTATTACAACCGCCCCCACTAAACCGAGCGGGTCATATATTTGACTAATAACCGATAATATCGATCTTTTAGTGACCTTTGAAGGTTGTGTTATTGTATCCGTATGATATTGTATTATATCTTTTGACGCATTCCAATAAATACCGAGTGTTTTATTTTTATCGTTTTCCCCTAACATTAGAATATTAGAGTCTACATTGTTGTCTAATTGCATTTCTTCATACAGTTCAGCTTTATTTGTAAGCCATTTTCTCAGTTCAAAACCGCCTTGCTTTAAAATTGTTGAAATATTTTCTTGTAATTTTAAAATTTCGGTTTTCGAGTCATGTGAAGTAAGTAAATCGTCTACATAAAAATCATTTTTAATGACATCACTAGCCAAAGGATATGTATTTTCATTTTCAATTGCCAATTGATATAGACATCGAATGGCTAAATACGATGAAGAGACCATACCAAAAGTTACCGTATTCAACTGAAAACATTCTAAGTTTTTATCTGAATTATCGCGCCAAAAAATCCTTTGGTATTTCCTTTGATCTTCGTTCAAAAGTACTTGCCTATACATTTTTGAAATATCAGCGCCGAGCACGTACTCTGATTTTCGGTATCTTAACAGAATAGATAACAAATCATTTTGAATAACGGGTCCGGGTAATTGTACGCAATTTAACGATATTCCGCTATCAGTTTTTGCCGAACCGTTAAATACAACTCTCGTTTTTGTCGTCAGGGATGACTCCTTTACTACTGCATGATGACATAAATAATACGCGTCATATTCGCTTAAATTTTCCAAATTTATATCAAGTTTGCTCATATGATTTAATCGTATATATTCGTGTATGACTTCGGAATAGCTCGACTTTAATTCTATGTCTCTTTCTAATCGTTTTTCTAAAGTTAAAAAACTTCTTACTGCCATATCTTTTGATTTTCCTAACTTTTCTATCTCACTTTTGAATGGAATCTGTACTATGAAACGCCCGTCGTCGTCTCGTTTATGATTTTGTAAAAAATGCTGTTCACAATAATCGTCAGTTTTCGGAATGCTCGTGCATTCCTCGAGTTCCCAAAACTTTAATAAACTTTTATTAATTGCATAGTCTTTGTAAGAAATTGAGAGATGCGATTGAACTTTGCCAGTAAACATTAAAAAATCAAGTTCTCCGCCAACTATCCATCCTAATTTGGTATTTTGTAATGTTACGGATTGGATTTTCATTTGGCTCATCAATAAAATATCGTAAAATAATCCAACTCCGCATAAAATATCGATTTCTTTTTTAATATTATACTCGGGATCGGCCAATTTAATATCGCTGGGGATGTTCATAAAATTATCGTCAAAATCGCATATCGGCATAGCGTCGGTAATTTGGGGTAAAATTAAACAAAAAATCTCTTTGGAAAAATGTCCAAATCGTGACGAAATCTGAAATTTAGTTTTATATTGAGCCAACATGTTATTATTTCCCACGCCCGAGATCTGACAGTTAACCTTTTCTTTATCCAAATTAAGCTTCTTACAAAAACTTTCAGTCACAAAATTACTTTGCGATCCGGGATCTATCAGCATCCTCGCAGGATACATTTTGCCAAATTTATCTTTAACATTTACTACAGCCGTCGATAAAAGAGCGTATTTATTATTTAAATTCGTTGCATGCGCGCTTGTAATGCCTACCGTGCTTTTTTCCAAAGACGATTTAAATTTCGCGTTCTCCACTGAACGTTTGTCAGTTACCAAGACCGCGCTAGTCGTTCTGTCGCGCATGCTCGTTGCTTCGTTACTATCGGTACTCATCGAGTCGTTTCTCTCTTTACCTGTCACATTCTCACTCTTGCCGTTAAGCCTACTATGCTGTTCGGTCGGAATACGCGAGTTTCTACAAATTAATGTATTATGCATTCGATTACACCTTTTGCATGGGGGTCTGTCGCAATAAGATAATTCGTGAGAGGGGTTAAAACAATTTAAACACAAGTTTAATTTCTTTATTTCACTTAGCTTACGATCTAAGTTTAACTTTTGAAACCTTTCGCATTTAAAAACAGAATGATTGCCAGCACAATAATAACAAGAAAATTTGTTTTTATTATTTATATTATAACTTACATGTGCTCTGCTTGAAAATTGCTGATTAGACAATCCCCTATACGTTGGCTTTATTGTCTTATGCGTGTCGGTTTTTGTAATTTCTATTTTTTCTAGCAATTCGCACTTACCTTTCAAGAAATTTTGTAAGTCTTGCATAGTTGCTATGTTACCACTAATTTTATACGTTTCCCAGTCTCGCCTGGTTCTGAAATCGAGCTTGCTAGTAATCAAGTATATTAATAACGTGTCCCACTGGTCCGTAGGTTGTCCCAATTGTGTCAATGACCTAATATTTTTGTTAAAGGTATCTAATAATTTGCGCAAGTCTACGTACGACTCTTTTGTCAATACTGGTATGTCAAAAAGCGATTTGACATAATTATGTAAAATTAACTTTGTATTTTCAAACCTTTCTTTTAATAAACTCCAGGCCAAATCATAATTTTGGTCGGTAATCTGAATAGACTCTAATAAATCTGCCGCTTCGCCCTCAAGCAGCCCTTTTAAATGATGAAACTTTCTAACCTTATCTGCGGTAATATCATTGTCTACCAAAGAGACAAACGAATCTCGAAATTCCAACCATTTGTCAAATCCACCAGAGAATTTAGGTATATTTGGTACCGGTAAATTTGATTTTTGTGTTCCGAAACCTGCGGTCGGAGGTGCAACAACCTGAATTATAGGTGGTTGTTGAGGATGGTGTTGAGGTAAAATCGGTTTTTCATATTTTTCCAAAATGCTTTCAATGACCGCGATAATTTCAAAATATTCGCTTACTATGTTTTCACCTTCTGTTAACTCGACTTCCTTTTGATCTTTAGCCTCATCATTATCCTCACACAACTGTTCAATTTCATATTGAATATTTTCAAAGTTTGTAAAATCTTTCTGAATCTTATCAGATCTTAATCTTAAGTTTTTTATTTTACAAGCACTCAGCTCTTCGTCTGTATTCAAAGTGTCAAGATATTTGCTTAACAAAGCTCGTTGCCTTTTAAATTGACCTCTTAATATTCTTAATTTTTTGAGCTCGTCGGCCATCTTTAAATTCGTAACTTTTACTTTTTTTTGTTCAAAAAACTAATACGTTAAAAATAACCAATATCAACGCTAATAATAAAGGAACGGACTCACGGAATTTATTCCTGTCTGGTTGTCACCATCGATAGTCTGCCTGACTATTACGTCTTCAAAAATTGGCTCGTCGGCCTTCGCTGTGGTTTCGCCGTGGCTTGGCACTTTTCACAACTTTTTCCGATTTTTTCGGCTTGAAATCCGGCTCGAAGGACCAAATGTTAGGTCTATCTATCCATAGGTGCTGTGGTATCTTAAAAACTTCTAATTACACTTTATCTTCCTTTATTATCAACATTAACTTAACAAAAAATAAAAACTGTCTTCTAATTTTCTTCCTTCAAAATCTGTGTGACATCTCTCTACCTTCTCCTGGTGGCACAGGTCAACAATATGAAATGACGTAACAATTATATTAACAAAAGGCCACACTTCAAAACAAAGTATAAGGTGCTAAATTCTACCGCTCAATTTTTCCACAGGACGTTTAGAAATTAAGGGTAAAAAAGTAACTTTTGTTTCTCCCTGTACAATAATCAAGACATCGGTATTTTTTGGAAACTAAATTTCAGGATATCATCGCAAGACACCAGTCTATGGTTTTCTAAAAATTTCACTAAGATCGGACAAGAATTAAAAAAGTTACAGGACTATAAAGTTGACTTTGTCTGGAAGTTATTGTCGGACAAGAATAGAACACTTTTGATACAGCATCGCAAAAAACCATAATTGGATCATTTTTATGGGAATCCCATATAGTCGCTGACACGACATTCAACAAGCACCTTCGGTGACGACTTGGCAAATTATTAGAGTTTAAAAATTAAAAATTCATACTGCAGATACAATTATTAATTAACCTGAGCAATATAAATATTCTTCTCCTGAACGGCCATCGAGTCCCAAGTGTTCGATACGACCTGCTTAATCTGTTGCTTGGACGCGGATGGATACATCCAGTGATACAAGGTACGAGTACGTTTCGAAAAAATCGACTTGGCCATCTTCAGGATTTCTTGCTGACGCGTAGTAAGGTGGTTGCCGAGATCTTGCTGGGGCGGATGGACTATGGCGTATCCGTATGTGGTTTGTTTTTGAGGGTGACAGGATTCGGGAATCATATAGGTTTGTTCGGGTAGTACGGTGTTCGCGACCGCAGCCGGGGACCAGTTAGAGACCTAATAAAATAATAATAATTTTAGGTGCACGAAGTGGGCCTATTTTCCACGTGATTAAGGTAAAATGAGGAAATTAAGGTCTATCCAGACCCCAAATATAGATTTTGTGGCCTCCTCCCTTCGTCAAACTCATTCTTAGACGGGTTTCACCGTATCACGGCTCGTCAATGAAGCTAGAGTCTGGAAAAAGAAGGATCTGACCTGAAATGTAATATTTGCTAAGATACTGCTTTGGGTTGGTAAACACACCGCTAGATGTCACGGCGAGTATTATACTGCTGTAGACATTCTTTCTGTGCACCTGATTGCGTTGCAAAGATCTTTCTCCTTTTGTCAGAATCTAGCCTTACTGACGAGCCGTGATGATACGGCGAAACACGTCTAAGAGTGAGTTCGGTGAGTTTGTTCGTGTCTTTAAAATTTATCTAAAACGTATAAAATGGTAAAATACAAACGCACTTACAACGATTTCTTCATTTGGCGGCACGCTCGGTATTTCGAATTTCCTTTTACAACCCCTTTCGGCCGTAAATAATGGGGCGGTCATGTTCAAGAGACTTTGCACGTCATCAGGCTCTTGTTTCGGTTGGATAATTATTCTAGTTAGATTTGAAGTTATTGGAGGATCCTAATTTGAAAATATTAAAGCTGTAATAATGCTTGAGCGTGTCAGAAAGGGTTCTAGTTGGAAAACATAACCTTATTTATTTGATATAAAAAAATTTGGAGAATAGCTAGCTGCATAATGCTTGTGTATGTTACTTGAACCCTTTGACTGTGACCGTTTCATTTGTATTAAATTATACCTCTGTTTCAAAGTTGGACATTGAATCGGTCTTGACGAACGTCAAATCGATGGGCTCCTCTTGTACATCGTTGCTCACAAATAGCATTTCGGTCTCGCCCATACCGCCATTTTGATTAGAAAAATGTTCGTAAATGTTAGTATTTATGGGTAATGGAGAATTCGAAACTTCAATAACCTGATAAGTTAAAAGGATATCGTGTTAGCATTACTGAAACTAGGTATATTAATGTAATTTTCTCTTTATAACTATGGGATGGCACAAATATAATGCTCCACGATTGCACTGCTGTATATATGGGGGGTACTGGGGGATAGTACCAGTACTCCCTCAGGCAAGGTTATGGGAACCGTAAAATGAAGTATGGTGGGGCCATAGCAGTACTCCCACCAGGAAATAAAGCTATATTAAATTGCATGGTGTATAGCTATAGAACAAAAGCACGCTATAGTTTCCTGAAATTACCTTCTCAAAAATTAAAAAAAGGACTAACTATAAAATAAAAAATAAAACCCACGCTGCACACAAACAATGCAAATGTAAAATGTGCATCCACTTTCGATTATTCTAGCGATAAATTCGATCACCTGTGCAAGAGCCTTACCTCATCTGATTTACATTGTTGAATTGAATAACCACTTTCCTGTATTCTCGTAATTTCCGTTTCCATTGAGAAATTAAAAAAACTCCACCAACTTTTCTTTTGAAATCTTGGAAACGCAAAAGTTTGACGTTTTGAAATTTCAACAAGTTTGATTTTGTTTCTCGAGAGTAAGTCAAAGCTATTTTGATTAACATAACAAAAATTTAAGTACGTCCCTGTCGAACAAGATATGCGTTATTGGATGCATTGATTTCACAGAGTAAAGATAGATAGCGACGTGCTTTGGTTATAATAATCTATGAAAGAATACGTGAATCCATAGACACATGTCGCAGTAGCATCGAGATTATAGACAATTATTTCATTAATCCGATATTGAATTGGTGTATAAGAGTTTTCATTTGGTTGAATATTTAAATTATTGGGCCTAAACGCCTCAAAGTACGTCCCTGGACAATCTACGATGACATAATTAACTCAATGTCAATTTTGACATCTGTCAGTTCAATGGTTAAAATGTAAAGTACGCGCCTAGAATTTTTGTAAATTTAAAGAAATTGTAAATTAAGCTTAAAAGATGTTAAAAAACTCTTGATTAAAAGACTTATTAGTGTGTTTTATAATAATTAGTAAACGCCGCTAAAGATTTTTGTGTATTTTGTGTAAAAATAATGATATAACTTGTTACATAAATAAGTTCACACATGTATGTACGGTTATTTAAATAATTTCGTGTCTTTAGGTTAAAGTTGATTAATTCTGTTGGACAATTGCTAAATATAAATTACCTTTTAAATAGGTATTAGGTAATAGAGGCCTTTATTTCGCCAGTTCTGTGGTTATTAAGTTTGAACCAGCTCACCTACACCCATTTTTTTTTTTATATTTGTGAACTGAATATTTTATTTAGGTCGCTTGTCTAGGCAGCTTTTGGAGTTTTCGGGGTTACTGTAGCATTTATGATTGAAGAATACTCAAATTCCCTCCTTGGTAGGCTGGAATAACTGGAATAAGGGATAGACTGTTTCAGTTATTTTAACTATTACATATAAACTATAATTCATGATAAAGCGTGATTTTCAAGGCACTGCCGACGTATTTTGATGCTTAGATTATAAATATTCATGAATTTATTTAATTAAGGATGAGTAAGAGCCTACTGCTTATACACTGGCCCGTGATTATCCGCATTTTTTCATAGACTTCACTTTTTTTAGGTTTCGCACAACTGAAAACATTGAATGGCCAGTCCAGAATGTCCCGTACGAGACCTGTGAAATGGCAACGTCGAATCAGAGGCCCTACTAGATCATACCAGAGTCAGAACTTTGATAATGTGTTTTATGGAATACCATTCGAGTTGGAACACGACGTAACAAAGAGCAAAATTCTAAATGCAATATCTAATAGCTGTGTATGTGAAGACCAGGTGAAAATAGCAAGAAAATTATTTAAAAATAACGGTCTAGATTTGTACAACTCGGTTATCATAGATGAAGTAGCCGAGGATCTTATTAGACAAGTGGAACAAGAAAGTTTTTTTAAAAAGTGCTTAGAGGTTCCATCTTCAGAGGAAGACTCGCCACTTTCCATTGAAGTGGAAACTCCATCTCAAATATTGGATAGAGAGAAAAGAAAGAGTAAGTTATTGAGTAGAACTTAGAGGCTTTCACATGTTTACTTAGTTTTTGATGATAGTTATTTAAGATATGAAAGGTAGTTTACCGGGAAAAGAGGGATTGGGGAGCATCTTTTGCAGCAATAAGTTTCTAAATTATGCCGGATGGTTAATTTCTCATGGTCTGTCTTACTTGCAGAACAAAATAGAGCAAAGAACTTATCCAAACAAACCAGTACAGGTCAGGTGCTCCAAACACAACCAATCCACACACATAAGGCGACAGATCTTGCCACACGCATACACCGGGTAGATGTGTGGTTGGAAAATACACGGGGATTGAAAGCATTTAAGCATAGTGCGGTTCAAGAGGAAGACTCGCAACTTTCCATTGAGGTGGAAACTCTATCTAAAATATTGGATAGAGAGGAAAGGAAGAGTAAGTTATTGAGGAGAGCTGAGAGCATTAAACCTACTTTTTACGAGCATAAATTTTGTCTTGTCTATGTTCAAACTTAGTCCATTTTGTGTCAGCCAACTAAATAATCCTGCTAGTTCTTCATTTATAGTATTTACAATTATATTTACATCTTTGCCTGTAAAATACAATAAGGTATCATCTGCGAAAAGTTGAATATGGCAGTTCTGTATATTTTTTATAATGTCATTTATGTACACTATAAACAAATTGGGGCCCAGTATAGTTCCTTGGGGTACACCAAACGCATTTTCTTTTGGCACTGAGGTATTGTTCATATATCTTGTTTCCTGTGGACGATTTTTTTAGTTTTTTAACTTTTCTAAAAGTAACTTATGGTCTATAGTTTCGAAAGCTCTCCAAAAGTCCAATTATCTGTTTCTGTCTTAGAGCAGTTTTCCATTTTAACGATACAGTTTGTAAAGCGCATTCACAAGAATTTCCTCTTTGGAATCCCGGTTGATATTTGCTTAGGAGATTGTTTTTTTCAAAATAACTTATTACTTGTTCGTTTACCACCTTCTCAAGAAGTTTTTCATATAATGGAACCATGTTTATGGGTATTCCAAGTTCCAGTCTTATCCTGTATTTATCGATTCTTTTCGTTTTTTGCCAAATCCGTGGGGAATTCCCATCAAATTTTTTCACTGATAAAGATTGTTAATACCATAAATATTTATACTGATAAATTAATTTTATATTATTGAATTCTAAAACTGATCGTTATTCGAGACTATTTGCGCAATTAAAACAAGTAAGGCAACAAGTTGGTTTTCTGTAATTCTTCTGTAATTCCTCTAGATAATATATTTATTTACTCCAATTTTCATTTGTTACAGAAAATACAGCAAAGAATTCCTCCAAAAAAAGGGTGAAAAATAATTCGGTCGAAACGGTCGACGATAAAAATAAAAAAGTCCATTTTGAAGATATTTATGAAATCAGTTCCGTAACTGTTACATCGGAAAGTAGTTCTGAACACAACAGTGAGGAGACGGTTCTGGAGCAAGGAATTTTTGATAATACCTGGAAGCGTAAGTTTACTATACATATCTGTTTTCAGTTAACCCCGGATATGACAGAATATAAAGTATTAAAATTATACAGGGTGTCCGGGAACATGTGGGAAATATCCCGGATATGAAGAAAACACGTGAAAAGAATACTATAGGTTCATATAAACTTCTTTCGTATGGGCTCCCAAAGAGCACCAATGGAATCAAGTTTTTTACACATAATTATTGAACCACCTGGTATATTTCAATTATTTTTTAATATGATGTATACCAGGTAAGACCCGTCAAATTACTACCCAAGAAACTGTTGTGAATTACTCACAGCTGCAGGGACGGACTAGCTGTAACACTCATGGGCCCATTTTTTTTACTCCCTGTATGATGAGAACTTTGGACAATGTTTTTTACATACCTTTAACTATTGGCTAAAAATTAAGTACTCTTCATTCATGTCGTTAATCCTAACCGTTTTCGAGAAAACGTCATTTTATTTACACAGAGTCCCCTTACTTCTCACGGGTTAAATATGAAAAAGCGGAATTTTGAGTTTCAACATTTGATAGGAACAAAGATGTATCTTTTACCGAGATACGCCAAATACATGATGTAAATAAAACAACGTTTTCTCGAAAACGGTTAGGATTAGCGACATGAATGAAGAGTACTTAATTTTTAGCCAATAGTTAAAGGTATATAAAAAAACCATTGTCCAAAGTTCTCATCATACAGGGCGTAAAAAAAATGGGCCCATGAGTGTTACAGCTAGTCCGCCCCTGCAGCTGTGAGTAATTCACAACAGTTTCTTGGGTAGTAATTTGACGGGTCTTACCTGGTATATATCATATTAAAAAATAATTGAAATATACCAGGTGGTTCAATAATTATGTGTAAAAAAGTTGATTCCATTGGTGCTCTTTGGGAGCCCATATCTCCGAAGAGGAGGCCGATACGAAAGAAGTTTATATGAACCTATAGTATTCTTTTCACGTGTTTTCTTCATATCCGGGAGATTTCCCACATGTTCCCGGACACCCTGTATATTTCTGTTTTCCTAACCGTTTTATTTGATTATAGTGTTTTTTCCTAGGTTTTCGGTGGAGTAAACTTTTACTTTGTTAACGTTTCGGTTTTATTCATAATAACCATTTTCAGAACTATAATTTAATAAAAAACATTTTAGTGTACCGAAATCGGTACAAAAGTACATTCGGGAACGAATCCTGTGAACTGCTATATTTGGATCTCGGAATTTCATAAACAGCAATAGAATAATACTTATACTAGTCGGGGAAGTCCCTATGTGTGTGTATACAGGGTACCTACAACAAGTACAGGGGCCTATTAGAAGTATCTCGAGAACTAAAAGAGATTTTATTTTGAAAATTTGGCTGTGGCTATAAGAGATGGTTTTCTACGTTTATAAAAGATTTTGAATGGTGCGGTGTTGCCGGATCATGCTGAAAGTGGTAGCAACTTCGGAATTTTAAATAGATTACCCTATATATTTTTTTTTTTTTGGAATCTTGGTAAAAATCTAGAACAGTTTTCTGTAGTATATCATATAGCTATTTTTAAGAGTTTTTGAATTATAAATAATCTTGTGATTTTTTAACGCCGTATCGGGACCTGAAAAGAACATCATATCTTTTTAGCGGTTACAGCTAGAAAGCTGAAATTTTGACAATAGTTTCACAAGACCATCGAAATTGTATAATTTTGAACAATATTTAATTAGTTTTATACAGGGCGTCTCCATAACAATATTTCTGAGGTAGATGAATTATTACAAAAATCTACTTTTTTTTAAATGGGACACCCTGTATTGGATATCTTTTGCTAATAGAGGATCGAATTTTCTATCTAATGATATTAACTGTTCCTATACCTATCTTCAATACTTTCGGACTTATAGCGAAATTTAAAAATTATCTTATGAAAATCCATTTGACGTTGTGTCTGTGTTATTGTAATAAAAATGGCTAATTTACATTATTCGAGCTTAGATATTTTAAGTTTATTTTATATTCATGGGGAATGTGGTAGAGTTTTATCTAGAACTTGCAGAAAATCTAATGAACATCATCCTGATGCAGCTCCTATGACTCCCAAAAAGTTGTTTGGTTTAGGAGGTCCATGGAAATGGCCCCAAGGTCTCCAGATCTTACCCCTCTGGATTTTTATCTATGGGGTAGGATTAAAGAAATAGTATACAAGACACCCGTCACAACAAGGGAAGATTTAGAAAATCGAGTAAGAACAGCTCTGGGGTCTCTAGAAGGGGAAGAAATGAAAAAGGTGACAAATGAACACCACAATTCATGAATGTTTAGAGCCAATTTTAGTTATGTTATTTTATTGGTGTTTTTGCGTAATTTTCATTTTGTTTATTTATTTATTAATAAATTGCTTATTTGTTAACCATTTTTTTTTTACAATAACACAGACATGACGTCAAATTTCATTATCATTATTTAGTTTCTATGAATCCATTCCACAGCCAACTACCAGAAAATATATTTTTATAAGATAATTATTAAATTTGGCTATAAATCCGAAAGTATTGAAGGTAGGTATAGGAACACTTAATATCATTAGATAGAAAATTCGATCGTCCATTAGCAAAACATATGCAATACATCCATCCCATTAAAAAAAAGAAGATTTTTGCAATAATTCATGTCCCTCAGAAATATTGTTATGGAGACGCCCTATATAAAACTAATTAAATATTGTTCAAGATTATAAAATTTCGATGGTCTTGTGAAACGATTTTCAAAATTTCAGGTTTCTAGCTGTAACCGCTAAAAAGATATAATGTTCTTTTCAGGTCCCGATACGGCGTTAAAAAATCACAAGATTATTTATAATTCAAAAACTCTTAAAGATAGCTATATGATATTATACAGAAAACTGTTCTAGTTTTTTACCTAGATCCCAAAAAAAATAAAATGCTATTTCTTGTAGCATTCCTAATTTCTTGTGCAGTGAGAGATTGAAATACTGCCTTCACCCTTTCAATTAGATTTTCCTTCGTGGTGATGGGACGCGCGTAAACTTTATCTTTAATGGTTCCCCAGATGAAAAAGTCCAGTGGAGTTAAGTCTGGCGAACGAGCTGGCCAGTGGAAGGGACCTTGGGTTTTCGATCCACTGGTCATGAAAAAGTCTATTTAGGGCAGTCTTAACAACTTGGACGTTGTGTGCTGGGGCCCCATCGTTTTGATACCAATCACTTTTCCTCCGTATAGACATCAGTGTACAGCCCCTAAGTACAATTGTTTTCATAGCACACTTGAACAAATAGTATTTTAGGAATAAAATTGGATTTTTTGAGAAAACGCTTGGATATAGGTATAGGACAGTAAATACTATTTATAAAGAACAACTAATTTGCCATCAAATTAAATAAAAATATACAGGGTGTTCCATTTAAAATAAGAAAGTTTTTAATGGTTGAATTCTTTCACAATGAGGCTTGAATTGTGACCACCCTGTACATTTTATGCCGAATTTGAAATGTTTTAGAGACTTGATGATCTTCTAGCTATTCGGTGAGAAAAATTTTTTAGTCCAAGCGCTAAGGTAAAAAAATTATATGGATTATTTCATCGTCATGCATTTGCCAAATAATTACAAAAAGTCCAGCTATCTCAAAAACTAATAGAGTCTGACAAAAACATTTTCTATAAAATGTGCTTAGTATTTAATGCTTAATCGAAAAATGTAATAAAAATTACCATGTTGGATTTAAAAAACGAAAGTTGGCAGCTACTTCCGGTATAACCGGAAATGACAGGAACATGTCAATATTTTAGTTAAAGAGAGCATATCGATAAACCCAAATCCCCAAAGTTTCAGGAACATATATTCAGTAGTTCTCCATAAAGTTCTAATGCACGCTCGTCGTGAATCACCCTGTATAGGGTACCTAATTCATTTAAAAGTTGCTACCACTTTCGGTATGATCCGGCAACACCGCACCATCCAAAATATTTTACAAACTTAGAAAACCATCTCTTATAGCCACACGGCCAAATTTTCAAAACAAAATCTCATTTAGTTCGCGAGATACTTCTAATAGGCAACTTTACTTGGTGTACCCTGTATAGTTCATTCTATCGAGGCATAGTTTGTTCACTATTAAGAGTTCACGGTCGTGTTCACTGCACTGGATAGTTCACTATACAAGGATGTTCACTATTCCAAACAAATCGATTGCTATAATACATAGAGTATGTTAATTCTAGGAAAAGCAGCAAACTATCGAATTCCAGCTCACCATAAGAGGACTCTCGTCAGATCGGCCAATCAGATAGAGAATCACAAAAAACGCCGCGTCGATATCATGAGCGAATATACTCAACAGCAAAACTACCAACACCCGCTTACCAACGGAGAGCCATTCGGCAACGTTGCCACGTTGTTTAATATGGGTAACACTTGCTTCCTGAATAGCGTTTTGTATACGTTGAGATTCGCGCCGACTTTCTTGCATAATTTGCACCACCTGCTGGTCGATTTAACATTGATTAATACGAAACTGAAGGAGAATAAAACGAAAACTAGCAGTTTGGGACGAAACGGCAACGCTGTTAGTGGAAACAGTTGGAGGAGTGCGAGTAGCAAGGATCTGTTGTCAATAGGTGAGTATTTTTTGCCTGTGTAGAATCCCCTGTATATTTTTACATATACAGGCCGCTCGCCGTCAACGATCCTGTATTAATAAGCATGTCACCCTTAGGAAATGATATTATTCCCAAAACGAAGGATCAGATCGTAACGGAAAAACTCCACGCCCTTTTCGTAACAATGAACAACTTGGAGACGAAAGATTCGCCCGATTCGTATCAACCCGAGGCTTTGCTGCAGGCAATCAGGGATGCCAACTCGATATTCGAGGGCAACCACCAACAAGACGCCCATGAGTTTTTTGTAGAGTTACTCAGTTGTCTAAGGGTTACCTGTGATAAGCTTAATGAACAGGTAAGTTGATAGTTAACGCCCGCATGTTCGACATCGTTTTTGAGGTATCTAATAGTCCAATAAACGAAGCCCTTAAATAGACATTTTAGTTAGGAAGCTGCATTTTTGGTGGAAAGCACATTTTATTATTTGAAAAGACACTTCATTAGTATTTTGTATTCAACCCTTGCATAAGGGATGGAAAATTAATTTTAAATATTTTTTGACCCGCAGCTTCGAAACAAAACACGCTAGTAAATTAAGTTTCAGTCAAAAGTTGTAGATAATTTAAATCTGAATAAAAAAGTTAATAATCATTTTCACGATATCTCGCATAGTTATAGCCATAGAATCATCTGCATTTTGAGTGTTGATCGGCGTCTTCAAAACGTCACGAAGGCATTAAATTTTCAACCGGGCAACACTGCCTATCGGCCAATTAAGACTCGACACAGGTGTCTGAAAAAGTTTTTTGGTATGTCAGGCATTTTATTGTAGTATAATTATTTTGTATGTTTTAAGGTTTTGTGAAATATTTTTGTGAAATGGTGTCTAAATTAGGGATCGACCGATACCGATATCGGTATCGGTATATCGGCCTTCTTGGCCGATATCGGTATCGGCCGATATGTAACCACGATATCGGCCTATATCGGTATCGGCCTAAACAAATTAAAATTGCTTAATATTTCAGTTGCTAAGCCTTTTTTTAAAGAAATTAAAACAGAAATACTAAATAAAAATCAAGCAAATTTATTCTTATTGAAAATTTAACAAAAAAGTCATTAGAAATGTAGAAGTAAAGTAACACACTAAATTAAACAAATTAATATTTAAAGTTAAGTTTTGGCAAGTTGTAATGTAACAGAATTAGGCTTTCTGCTCTTTCCGGAGTTCACTAGCAACACTACTTGGCGACGACGCTAAATATATTATTGCAACTTTATACATCAATGGAAAAATGTCTTTTTTTTGCGCCCACCAAGTCAAAGGATCTTCATTTCTTGATATTTTTTCTAATTTCTTATACAATTCAATCTCATCATCAATTTTATTCATCATATTATCATCAGTACTTCTCTTATATGACACTGATTTACTTGTCGTCACACCAGTAAGTTCATCAAAAGTATTCCAAAATAAACTATGAGAAATTGAGCCCGGGACATTTTCCTGAATTTGTTGGTTTACCTCGTGTGATTTTTTGGCGATTTTCGCTAAAGGAACATCATCGTCGCTTACTTCAGATTCTCCTGCATTATCTTCCAGCAAGTCTGAATTTTGCCCATTAATTTTTAAAAGTTCTTTTTTTAAATCTGTAAAGGTTCCTTGAGATAAATAATTATCAAAGAAAGATGTCTTGAACCTTGGGTCCAATAAAGTGGCAAAAAGAAGGTTTCTATCAGTGAAGCATGCTTTGCAGCTCTTAATCAAGGAGTCTTTAAGCTCATTTTTGGTACTCTGCACCCCTGAAAAGTCAGCTCCTTCAGCTTTCTCGAGATAATTTAAGAGAGTTTTAAGTAAGGGTATTACTTCCGATACAGATGCACTATTCTTACTACAAATCTTCGTAATTTCTTCAAAAGGTTTTAATAGATTTAGTAAATTTTTTGCTAGTTCCCATTGGTGGTATGCTAGTGCCACATCTTTTAATACTGGATTGTCCATTATATATATATATTAAGAGCGTTTTTTTGTTCTATCAAACGTTCCAACATATAAAAACTTGAGTTCCATCGTGTTGGAACGTCCTGCACCAAAGCTTTCTCGGGCATATTAAGGGACTTTTGAATATTCTTCAGCCTATCACAAGCCAAAGAGGAGTGACTAAAATTAGTTACTATACGTCTTGCTTTTGCCAGTAAATCTACAATTGATCGTTGACTTTCTATGGCGTCATGTATGGCTAATTGTATGGTATGTATGAAACAGGGTTGGTGTTTTAATTTAACCTCGTCAATGCCTTTTTTTATGTTGGCGGCATTATCAGCTAAAACCAAAAGAATTTGATTCTGATCTAACTCCCATATTTTCAGTATTTCAGATAACATCTGTGAGATGTTTAAAGCTGTATGTGACCCAGGAAAATGTTTGCAGGCCAGTACAAATGAACATCTTTCAGTCGTTTTAAAATCTATCCAATGTGCAGTAAAAGAAATAAATGGGCTGTTATTATGCTTGCAAGTCCATATATCTGTAGTTGCAGAAATTTTAATGTTGTCTTTCAAGGAAAGTGATAGTTTTTCAGAAATTGCCAAAGTACATTTTTTGTATATATCAGGAAGTAATTTTTCTCTAAAATATTTATCTGAAGGAATTTTGTAACCGCGCCGCTGAATTACGGTTGCTCTTCTCGGGCCGAATGGCCGGGCTTTGTTGAATTCGGGGAATTACCGTATTTATTTTTATTCCGTTAGGTGATTTCACAAAATATTGAATTTGCTCTGCATTTTTTTTAGTGATTTTATGGTTAATCCATGTAACGGTAACAGTATATCATTATAAATCACTTTTACCTCATTTATAAAGCAAACAAATTACGACAAAATTTTATGGCCGATATATCGGTATCGGCCCATATCGGTATCGGCCACAAAAAATCATATCGGTCGATCCCTAGTCTAAATAACCCTGTGAAAGGTATGTATGAACTATTAGGCCAAAAATATTAAATGGTTTGTAATTATTTGACATAATATCATAATTTTATTGCAGTGAATTTTGCATAATAATTATGCTGATTGCCAATCAAGTGTGGAGATGCGATTTTTGTAGGGTAGAGCAAGAAAGTCATTTTTTTGCTTCATATTAATGCCTTTATCGATTTATATAATAGCTTCGCCCGGCGTTCGACATGCACTAATTTTTCCGAAAAAATCTACGCCATATGCTATTCTGGGAGATTTTTTGTTTAATATACATATATACAGTACGCACAGGGGATCTTTACCCTGACGTCATCGCTTACACGTCATAAAAATCGTAGGAATCAAATCAAAATTACGTGGAAGAAAAGTTGTCAAAACAAAAACTAATTTCATAACATTTTAATTGACGTAAATAACGTTCCCATATACGGATTTTTAAAAATTTATTTAAAACTCCGAATCAAAATTTTGAGTCGGTCTTACATAAAATAGATTGTTAGGAATATGTAGGTATAAATCTGATATTCTTGAATTTTTACTGGAAGTTATGTACCTACTTCTTATTCGACAAAATGATAAACTTGGTTTGAATGTGACATTTTGATTACACAGATTAAAAAAACATCAAAGAAAGTTTAATTTTTGATTTGACCAACAGAGATCATTTGAATTAATTTATTAAAAAGTGCAACACCGTGCAATTAGATTTACAATGAACACATCTTAGAAAATACACCGTGCAGATACTATGAGCAATAATGATCATGCGTCTTGGACAAGACACAGTACAATTATTAGAATTACAATGCGCCGGCGGGTTAATCCGTGTACAAAAATTCCTTAAATTTTTATTTTATTTATTTAAATCAAAGTTAGAGTTGACAAAATTAACAAAGAATAGGTACAATAAGTTCTACAATTTTTTAATTAAACATATAAGGGCCCCTAGGTGCATGCATCTGTATGTTGTAAATGATTTATTTACTCTCAATGTAACACAATTTTTCCTTTTTTTTTAAACCTATGAAGGTAGTAAATAATATGAGCCAAATTTATGGAATATCATCTAAATTTAAACAAATTTCCAGTAGGTATCCCAGTTTATGTCAACAAAGAAAGGACACTATTTGGGAGTGGTTTTGCGATTTCAGATTTGATTTTGCCCGAAATACGTTCTGTGAACCTTCTGGTTTCGATACATATACAGAGCGTTTGGAAATTCGGGCGATTTTACTTATTTTTTTTCGAAACTAAAAAGACGTGTTTTTACGTTTTTGGGATGGCAAAATAGCGGAGCGGAGACTTATCCACAATTTTTAGGGTTAGGAATACTTTATTACAATAAATAAATAACAATAAATATCAATATGTACCTACTTACCACTAACACAAAAAAGCGATACCAAAAGCTCTGAAAAGAACTGTTTGCAGGAGTAAATGAAGTTTTAATGCACAAAAATGTATAAAAACGAAAAAATTGTGAATCAATTGTCAGAATGACGTTTTTGTAATTTGTAGTACTGCGTAAGTCAAAATAATTATTTGGCAACTCTTCTTTATAATTCTTTCTCTGTCTAACACGTTTAATTCCGGACGACGTATAATATACAATTTTTATTCGCCTTTATGTATGTACTAAACAAAGATGCAGAGATATGAAATATGTCGGGATATCTATTTGTTAGCGATGACGTCAGGGTAAAGATCCCCTGTGCGTACTTTATCAACTTATATAATATAGCCCCATTTGGCTTGCGCGATGTCCGACACGCACTTGAACATTTTTCGAAATTAAAGCTACCCTCCAAATTTCATCTAAATCGGGGTTGTTCGTATAAATATATTGTTTGCGCACCCTGTTTCATGTACATTACTTACATTATTTACGGGATTATTCAGCATTTAAAAATCCGATCATATTCTTCTATTTGTAAAATGTCACACCTTGACGCTTCAATTGTAGTCCCAGGACGACAGTGGTGCCATATTGTGATTAACCTCCATTTATTGAAGATCTGGTCGAGAAATTGTTTTCGGACCTCATACGGCTTGTCGATTGTAGATAAGAAAAAGTAGCAATGACCTTTCTTGTGCGAAATTTACTGATCTATAACATATGTAAAAAACTTTTTTCCATATTATTTTTCGTTTAAGAGTTATAGACTAGAAAATTATTTTGAACCCCATTTGGAGGGTTTTTTTAACTCTTGTGCAAGGGATAGACTTAAAATAGTAAAGATTGTTTCAAGAAAAATGGATATAACTTAATGACTGCCGTAAAAGTACCTAGGTCATCCCATTATTTATGACCGTTTGTTATTATTCTGTGGAAAGGACCGGATTGTAATAATTATAATTAAATATAGGCACAATTTATATTTAAATATCTTTTTGTGGTAAAATTTGTTAGTTTTTGAGGAATGGTTCAAGAATTGTATTTTACCAAACATTCCTCGGAATAGCGTGATAGTAATGGACAATGCGAGCTATCACAGTCGCCAATTACATAAAGCTCCAAGCTCAAATAACATAAAATTGGAGATTCAGAACTACATGGCGGCGAATGATATATATTTTGAAGAAAGTTATAAAAAAGTGACCTTTTAGAAGTTTTAAAGACATTTTGTATAAAAAAAAGTATATGTTTGTGACACATTGGCAGAATACATTGGACATGCAGTGCTACGGCTCCCACCCTATTATTGCATTTTTAACCCCATAGAGCATATGTGGCACCAGTTAAAATCACTGGTTAGGTCTGAAAATATTTCTCCGACTTTAACTTCTAGTGTTGTAGAATTAATACGAAAATGCTTTAATGATATTCCCCCAGGTAGTTGGAAAAATTCAGTCCGTCACGTAATAACTGTAGAAAATTCGTATATTAGTCTGGATTGTATAATTAATCCTATTATAATTAATTTTGATGAGGATAGCGATAGCGAGACAGAACTATCTATAGAATGACATTATAAATGTAAATAAATATGACCAAGTAGTAATATTTAAAAAAAATGTTATTTCATTTGATTACATTAATATAATCATATCATTACTTGTTTTCCTTAGTCCGTCCCTTCATACTTCACTTGTTTATTGCCAAGCTCTTATCGACACAATGGGACCGACCCAGGAAATCATTAAGTCGTATCCAATTTTCGTGAAACGTACTGTACTCAAATGTTCTTTCACATTATAAAGTCAACCTTCCACCAGAAATGCAGCTTTCTGACTAAAATGTCTATTTAAGGGCTTCGTTTATTGGACTATAATCCGTATAAATACCTTTGTCCATTCCCGTGGGATTTTTAGAGAAGATTTTTTTGTAGATCGAACAGTATCCGGAGCTAATAAAGGTGCCCGAAGCCACGACCACCAATAACAGTAAAATTTGGGGCGTAAGGAGGTCGTGGAAGAAGCCGTTGAAGAAGAAGGAAAAACTAGGTTCGAAGAAGAATAAGCAGCTGGAAAATGGTAAGTTTTAGTTCGGCTGCATCATTTTCGAACACAAAACAATAATATATCGTTAGATTTAAAATATAAAATGGAGTTTTTGCTCAAATATGTACGGAAATAGCCGAAACTGTATGTCCTAGGATTAACACGATCGCTGCAGAGTGCATTCGTATCTAGGACGCCCTTGTATGCGTTAATTCTTATTTTAGAAGAATCGGCGACGGAATCGGACACGGATAATTTGTCCACCGACGAATGCGGCGACTCGAATAAAAAGAAATTCGGGTACAATTTCATCGCCGAAGATTTCCAAGGCGTATCGCTGCATCGGACGAAATGTCTCGAATGCGAGGAAGTCAGTGAATTGAAAGAGCCGTTTTTGGAAATTCAGGTGCGATTTTCATATAGATACACTACCTCAACTAATTATCGAATATTTCGTTAATAAGGAACCGATTTTAAGAATTCTTGTGTTGCCGGAACGACCCTCTGTTCGAGGCCTGTAGTACAGAGGGCCATTGATTAAACTCTATAGTCTATTCATTTCCAAGATAGGCCCACCACTTAGACAAGGGAAGAGAGGGGACGCGTAAAACCAGAAGCTATTTTGTTACCGCCTGGCACCAAGCCGGGTTTAGCAGTGGCGTAACATGAATATTTTATTAGTATTATCCCAATACAAAATTATTTCGTATGGAATATGGAAGTAATATTTTTATTGATTGACTTGTTGTGTATCTTACTGAGGTTTGATAGTAAAAATGTTCTTTTTATTTAAAATATATTCTTCTTCGGTTGCGTGGACTTAGGGATTGCAATCCCGAAGCAAATAAATAATCCCGGGATTTTCGGGATCCCTTTATGTAAGCCCGGGATCCCGGGATTGATTCGGGAAAATTTAGGCATATTTATTTTACTAAAGGTTTATTGGAAAAATAACACAACAAATAAAAAAAAGTTAACTCTACAGACCGTTAAAAAAAAATGAAAACAAAATATCAAGTTTTATTTTAAAAAGTTACGTAAGAACACAATACCGTCAAGACTATCATCCCTTAAACGGCTTCGAAACTTTGTAGCTATCATTCCGGCTGACGAGAAGCATCTTTCGGCCTCGACACTAGTTGGAGGTATAGTGTTTAAAAAATTATAAACACATTGGAGATTAAATCCTCGGATTCCTCCATTTTCAAATAAATTCATTTCTTGAATTATAGTACTCTCCAAGTTTGGTTTTTTTGGTGTAACTGGACAAGACAAAGTTTTTTTTAGAGCGAGTTCAAGGGTTTCTTTATATGATGTCTTTGTTTTTTCCTGTTGAATTTCTCTTTGCAGTTCACCAATGGTTAATTCCTCTTCGTTTTGATCATCTTCAACATATTTATTCAGTTCATTCTTTTGTAATCTTTCTATGATATTTTTAAATTCTTTAATTAGTACGTCTTTCTTGGGAGTATTAAACAAAGAGTTTTTGTTAATGTGGTTGGGATCATTTAAGTAGCGAAAAAGACTAGAGGCGACAGTTCTACGTTGCTTAACCCTTAACGTCAAGGCATTTTCGAGATCTTTCCCTAAAGGAGAAGAAGACATCTTTTGAATTTCTTTTAGCATACATTCCAAAGTTATATCAGCTTTATAAAGATTCATATCTTGACGACAAAGGCTTTCCACGCTTACTTTTACTGGTTCTAAAAGGCAAACCAACTCTTTAATGAGTTGAAAATCATTGTAGGAGTACGTAAATCAATCATAGCCTTTGTAATGCAGCTTTTTAGACTGTAAAACCGCTCTAACATTATTAGAAGACTACTCCATCTCGTTTTGCAATCGAGTTGAAGTTTTAGTTCTTTTCCTAAATCTTCTTTCACGTACTTTTGGAGAATATCATTTTTTGTTGGAGATTTCCTAAACATCCTGACCACATTTCTAACCTTTGTAACGAGGGAATAAATGTTATGTGTTTTGGACAAAACATTTTCTGGAACATCCTCTAAAATTTCTAAAGAATCAGATTCCTCATCCTCGCTGTGCATTTCCAGATGTCCCTCAAGGCCCTCAAGACATGCCTCTGCTGTCATAGAATATCTTAGTCGAACCAATCCCAAATTCCAAAATTTCTGAAGGTCTGAACAGTTTAAATGTACGTTTATATTCATAAAATGTTTATTTGAATGTGATGTCCATTCGTCGAAGCTCACAGAAAATTGTCTGCCCTGCGTTTTCAAACTTTGAATTTCATTCTTAACCAATTCCCGACATTTATTGCTATATTTCCTAATTTCTGAACGTATAGTATTTGAAGATTTTGGAAGATGCATACCATTTAATCTAAATAAATTTCGCAGATCTTTAGAAGTTACAAATTTTGACAGAGGAATGCCATCCAATGCCACCATACGCGCTAAAATAGATTCATAAGAATTGTCGTTTTTATAAAAAAAAAATTGGGGTAACTTTCTTTGCTTCTCAGAAACCACTGTTTCAGATTTATCTTCTTTCGATGTACCTTCCCCGCTTACTTCACTGCGATTTGCTTTTACATCGATGTTATGTACTTTTATTAAGTGCGTCAATAAACCTTTGGTTGAACCCCCTTTCGCCTGTAAAAGAGCGGGACATCTTTTGCATTTAGCTGTTTCAGCTCCACCGGATTCAACTAAGAAGTAAAACCAAACTGATGTTTTATCATCTGCCTTTCTTTTATGAGGTACGTATTTTAACTGCGGCTTGGACATAATTGCAATCAGCCCTAAAATCGAATCCATAATAACTTGTCTATTTATGTGAAAATAACAAAAGCTACGATGTTTTTTCTTTAATATTATTTTCAGCATAATTCAATTTACTTTAGAAAAATTATAATAAAAAATAAAATGTTTTAGAAAAAAATGGCTAAACTTAAATTACAAAATATTAAACAATTTCAAAATGCTAAAATTTGAGAAATATGCCTTTGATTTAATATATCAAAATTGTTGTTTATTATTCAAGAAATTAAATTTATATTTCATTGTATAAAATAACTTTTTTATTAGGGATTAAATTTTAATTGTCAACATAACTATATCTAAGCCACAAACTTGTGATTATATCAATTTATATTATACTATATTATATTGAAAAAACCCGGATTCCGGGATCCCGGGATTGCAACCCCTAGCGTGGACCCAGTTGTTGAAGTACCAGCTGTATATAGTTCAGCATCATGTCGAGTTGACCTTTCAGTAGCTCGCCTTTTTAAACCCTGTAAAAAAATCAATATTATCTACATGCTTCTGTAATTTAAAATGTTTCTGTTTTTAAAATGAATAATTTTTTTATTCCAGAAATTAACTTAAAGTAAATACCTTGTTTGGTGGTATATATAGGTACTGGTAGTTCTGAAAATATTGTTGGACAGCACCTCCAAGTAATCGAACTCTTTCCTCAACTTTATAAAAAAAAGAACTTCTCAAAATGCTTTGAACAAACCCTGTAGGCAGGAGAAGGTGTCCAATCTCTAAGTCCCATGTTCTGCACCCAAATGTTTGCTTTTTGTTGATCTTTCGGAAATCTAAAAACAATACAACACTGTGGTTGTGCTTAGTGGTTTAAAATAAGTTTTAGCAGGACGCCATCTTTGTGAAACGACCTTCCTGAGGTCGTGTTTCTCAAAGACTATGACCTTCAACGAATCAAGACAAACGTTAATCGCTTTCTTAAAAAAAAATAACACTGGTATACATTCGAAATAATATAATGCTTTCACTAATAATTAACCAAAATTAAATAAGAAATAATTTTATTTTGTCAAAATATACAAATCATGCAGGTACGCCATTGAGTGACACACCCTCTTCAAGGGCAATTAGCTGGATCTTATTAGAAATCTTGAATGAAAAGTCCAACAAATCTAGTACAAATTACAAAGAAAGGTAGCTTGAACTATGGGCTTAAACATAGTTTCAAATAATATATGCTGCTAAACTTACAACGGAGATATCTAATATAAAATAAATACATGCAAAAAAACACGAGGAGAATATTTACCGATTGTAAGTAATTCCAAGATCCTTTCGCTCATTCCTGCTTTTACAGCCATAGGCACAACAATACTCCATATTTCTATAAATACACTGAATTCTTTTGATAGCTCTTCACACCACAAATCACTGAAATATACTAGGTGCCACCTCGAATGTCTGGCACCTAAAAAATGGCGGCGAATCAATTTTAGGCTTCACTTTCTTCGACGGCCCGTAAAGCGGAATTATCCGTCCCCTCTATTTCCTTGTCTAAGGCCCACCACAACAAACGCACGTGATCGGTGAAACTAACAGTGAACAGGGCAGTGCTTATAATATTATCATTATAAAAAATTATGATTGCAATATCTATTGTTGAATACAATTTTGAAATATCGGAATGTAAATAAGTATTCATGGTAAAATATAAAATAAATTAATAAATACAGGATTTCCGGAAAATACGTGTCGATGTACATTTTGTCAGAATTGTCAATTTATTCGAAACGAAGGAATCCGTGATCCAAATTGTCATTAAAAAAATTTTGTTTACTGATGAAGCGTGCCGTACAAGAACCGAATTCACCAACATGTATTGACCAACCTGTATATCTTATTGATCCTATTGTGATGAAATTATTCGGATAAGTTTGAGGAGTTATCATCGTCGCTTTAGTCTACAATAATACCTAATTAGTCGTTCAACTTGTATCTCGACAATATTATCGAGTTCCCACATTCTGGTTTCTACTTTTTGTTGCACTAATACATTTTTGACTCTTCTCAGGTGTAATAGTTGCTAATTCACGGTCAAAAAGATCTTTCATATCGACAAACTTGTAGGTTGAATTATGTTTGGCAACAAAAGTCTTTAAAATCACTTCATTCATTTGAAAACTAAAATGATTTTTCTTGTGACGTTTCTTAGATGGACCCAAATTAATATACACTTGGGCTTCGTCTGCAGTATCGGTGCTAGACATTCCTTTAACAAATATACTAAGGTAGGTATGTTAAGTAGCACTCACAAGAACAACAACAAACCAAAAATTAAAGGACAAAAATAAAAATGGAATAATCACAACCAATGAACCAACACGTAACTTGACCTCAATGACCAACAGACCGACTAATTTCCTGATTTCAACTCTGTAAAATTTATAAGCCCCGCCCCGTCCCACGTCGCGCCATATCGAACGGCCAATAAGAATACGCATGCGCGGAGGCTCCTCCTACTCTCATTATGATTATGCGCAAACAGTGTTTACGCCTAGTCTGTCTTGGAAATAAATAAACTTTAGGATCTGTTTTCTATCGTTTAAAACAAGAATAATCGAAGCTGGTTCATTATTAACGAAATAACGGCTTGTTAATTAGGCATTTTTGAATATTCGATAATTATTTGTTGGGAGTTTTTTGCTTTTTTCTTGAATTTTTCACTTATAGCGCTTATTTTCTTCAAGGTCCCCGTCAATTCTAGAGATGACGATTTCGACTATGACGGCACGGAAAGTTGTATTTTCGGCTCCGTCTGCGTCACGTCCGAGAAATTATGCGACCAAAATAAATATTTCTGCGGCAATTGTAATCGCTATAACGAAGCGTTGCGAACGGTAAGAGATGATTATTTTTCATTATAGGCGTCGCGGGGTTTGAACTGTTTTTTATTCACCATTGTAGGTCCTCTACGAAAAACTTCCAAACATCATGGTCCTCCATTTGAAACGTTTCACGACGTCGTCGTCGGGCGTCCAGAAGGTGACCACATTCGTACCGACCCCCCTAGAAATCCGATGTTTCTGCGAAACTTGCAACAAATCGGATAGATCGAAAACGGCCCCCCATAGATATAGATTGAGTTGTGTTATAATGCACCTGGGCGCGAGTATGGCTTCGGGGCACTATATTGCCTATTCCAGGGCATCGGTAAGTAATTGGCGAGGGTGCAATGTTTCATAGAAAAATGCCTCCTAAAATAGCGCCGTTGGCCGGCCTTAATGACACACCCTGTATATCAAAAAAAAAACTTGATCCGAGAATCGCCCAACTATACAGGGTGTTATGGAAATGACGTATTATATTTAAACCGGCAATTCCTGAGATGAAAACAAATTGAAGAAAAATATCCAAAAATGGTGCTTTAATTTAATATGCCCTGTACATGGCCTTATGTCAAACGAAAAATGACCACGTGGTGCCCCTGTTCGGAAGGTAAACACGGCAACATATGGCAGTGAATCTTGAACCAGTGTTGTCATATCTTCAGGGTAAACTCTTTAGAAAGTCAATAACCGTTTGACAGATTGCAAGTTGTTTATTTTTCAGGGTACATTATTATAAACTTTTACGTTCAGTTCGCTGGGAAACAATCTCTGATTTATAAACTTGAACTGACTCGAACGAACCGCCGCGGAGTTTATAAATGGTCATTTGTTCAATTCGAACGACACCCGTCAGATCTGGACAACTTAAAAGTTTATAAATGCCACTTACCCTTTAGAAAAAAAATGCAATTTTATTTACCTTTTCGGACTTATTTAAAACCAACTTAATTTATAAAAAACACCAAAAGTACTCGCATCACAAAATCACATTAGTTTCCGCGTCACAACACATCTAAGTACCGTTCAATCTGAATTAGTATTTTAAAGTGCTACTGTGTAGACAAAAATACGCCCTTATTGTCTGGGAAATAATGTATTTAACATCTAAAAATTTAAAAAATAAATAACACGTTGGTTCTCTCGATCGATATCGGCCGGCTTCTTTAAACAGCTGATTTTGGACAATGGGCTAATGTTTAAAAATACAGCGTTGCCACTTTCGATGTTTTATAAGCGACTATCATAAATTGCCGAATTAAGCTAAATATTTATTTTTATAAGAAACTAAAGTTTTACACTTTTAAACATTTTGGCAACATTGTGCTTGAACATCTGTTGATGAATCAGCTGGGCAATGTAATATGTTCATATATGAATGTGCCGAGGAGTTGTGTGTGGGTTTAGGGGTGAATTACCCCACTTTTTAAACGTTCTATTAAAAAAATATATACACAGTATGTAAAAAGTCCCGGAACAGTCAATTATTTCAAAAATGGTGCACAATATAAAAAAACTTTCTGTATAAAAGTTGTTGGTCTTAAAGAAATTTATTAAACTTAGATCCCTGTAATTATACAGGGTTGCCCAAAAAGTCGTGGTAACCGAAACTTCATTTTTTTTAAATGGAATGATCCTTTTTTGATCACATTTTCTGATTCCTCTAAACATTCTAAACAACAATTATAGAACATGTCATATGGCTAAACCTATTAGTTTTAGAAATAATTTGAGTTGAAGGACATAAATGCGATAGGTACGATATTACCTTTTGCATTGTTTCGAGTCGGCTCAAATGTTTTGCGTTAAAATTAAAAGAAAAACATTAAACTCGTGTAAAATGAACCTCACTCAAGTTGTGTCAAAATTTTAATAACAACTAAATTATTAAATACAAGCAGTAAAATTAACAATAACTTGAAAAGAACAAAAATAAAATTAAGTGTAAGTCGTTATTTAATTAAATGCTGAAAATGTCCTCCTCCCACAGTTTGACAATGGGCTAGGTTATAATAAAATTTGTCGATGACGTTTTGTAACATTTCTTGGTTAATAGATGCACATTCTTCAATAATTCTTCCTCTTAATTCATTCAGATCTGCAGGTATTGTCACAAATACTTTATTTTTTAGGTGTCCCCAAAGAAAATAATCAAGGGGCGTTAAGTCTGGCGACCTAGCAGGCCATTCTTCGTCCTATCCAGCGGTTAGGAAAAGTGTTGTTTAAATAATTTCTAACAGCTAGCCCAAAATGAGGAGGAGCTCCATCCTGCTGAAACCACGTATTGCGTAATAGTGGTCCTACTTCATTGTTTATTGCTGGCACAATTTCATTTTGCAGCATGTGGAGATACATTTCGGCATTCAAATTCCCCTCTATAAGGAAAGGCCCCACTAATCTGTTGCCAATAATTCCAGCCCACACATTTACTTTCTGGGGGTGTTGAGTATGTGTTTCTCTCATCCAATGTGGATTCTGATCAGCCCAGTAACGACAATTATGGCGATTGAGAGACCCGTTCAACATGAATGTTGCCTCATCCGTAAAAACTATTTGATTAAGAAAAATTGTTATTTTCTTCATGTTTTTGCATCATTACTTCGCAAAATTCCAATCTACGATCAAAATCGTCTTCTGATAATTCCTGGACAAGAGTTATTTTATAGGGATGAAAATTACTGGTTTTTAAAATATTGTCAATTGATTTAAAACAAACATCAACTTGGGTAGCAGCTTTTCTGAGTGACAAATGTGGATTCTGAACAAAATGAAGTAATGTCTCTAATTTTTTTTCATCACTACTTGCCGACTTTGGTCTTCCGGAACGAAGTTTATCTCTGCAACAACCGGTTACCTCGAACCTTTGAACTGTTCTCACAACTGTAGATTTTGATATAGGCTCTCGGTTTGGAAAAGTTGTATTAAATAATTCCTTTGTCTCGATAACTGATCTTTGTCGGTCTCCAAAACCTCTTATTATTAGTAAAGTTATACGTTCCCTTTCGCTGAGCGACATTTTGAGAATTTACTTTGACAGTGACGCAAAAATTTCTAGTACCAGCTTATAAAAATGCAAAAGGTAATAAACGTACCTATCGCATTTATGTCCTTCAACTCAAATTATTTCTAAAACTAATAGGTTTAGCCATATGACATGTTCTATAATTGTTGTTTAGAATGTTTAGAGGAATCAGAAAATGTGATCAAAAAAGGGTCATTCCATTTAAAAAAAATGAAGTTTCGGTTACCACGACTTTTTGGGCAACCCTGTATAATTACAGGGATCTAAGTTTAATAAATTTCTTTAAGACCAACAACTTTTATACAGAAAGTTTTTTTATATTGTGCACCATTTTTGAAATAATTGACTGTTCCGGGACTTTTTACACACTGTGTATATATGTAGCGCTTCTCTAGGACACCCCCGGAGTCACCCATTTAAATATAATACATACGTCATTTCCATAACACCCTGTATATCATTTAGTAACACCGTGTATATAAATCGAGTTCTTTTTCAGATACAACCCGACGACTATATCGATTGTACAAGAGACATTCCGAAGAATTACCTGAACTCGAGCAGTAAGGAGATATCCGCCAACTTCCTGAAATTTTTCAAAACCAAAACTCTGGGTAGCTCCTTAAGCGAGAATCAAAACGGTCTCGGGCCTCATTCGAAGAAAAACGACACTCTGGTAAGTGGGAAATTATTTTAGGTCGTTATTTATTTCGTATTCATAAAAATTATCCGATTTTTATTATTGTCCTATTGAAAAAATAAATTATTTATAGTACAACAGTTTTTATAGTACGTATTTTTTCACTTATGACGGCGGAACTTTTTCTTTGTTTTTTTTTTCTAAGGAACGCTATTGGCCGTTACGATCTAAAAGAAATTGCTCGACATTTGTCATATGTTAGCACAAAGTTTTTAAAGTGGCAAAGAAATGCATAGTCTTTCCTTACATGTTTCGAAGGAACATACCCTCAGCTTCAGAGTTTTCACTCCATTGAGAGATGTACTAAAGGGTTTTCCAATAAGAGGTGTTATTTTGAATAGCCCGCTATTTCGGTAGATGTCACTTTTGGAGCTGTCATTTTTTTGTCATTTGACAAGTAGAAACTACGCCATTAATAAAAATGGAACGATACACGCTTCAACAACGCATTGAAATTATTAAAATTCACTATAAAAATGGTGGAAATTTGGCAGAGACGGTTCGTAAAACTCGAACATTTTTGGGTCGTCGTGAAGCACCTTGTCGGACCGCAATACAGAAGTTGGTGGGAAAATTCGAGCTGTTGGGACAAGTTAGTGATGTGAAGAATAAAACCCGTGCACGTCGCTCAAGAACAGCCGAGAATATTGCTGCTATAGCCGAAAATGTTGAAGAAAACCCAGGTTTGTTCATTCCTCGTCGTTCTTTGGAATTAAACATTCCACAAACATCATTACACCGTATTTTGCATAAAGATTTGGGTCTTAAGGCTTATAAAGTTCAGTTAACACAAGAACTCAAGCCGGCCGATCATCAACAACGGCGTGTCTTTGCCGATTGGGTCCTTGAAATACATGAAAATGATCCGGAATTCCATCGAAAAATCATCTGGACTGATGAGGCCCACCTCGGTGGCTTCGTCAACAAACAATATTGTCGCATCTGGGGCTCGGAAAACCCAAGAGTTATTGTTGAAAAGCCTCTCTATCCTCAACGTGTGACTGTTTGGTGCGGTTTATGGTCCGGCGGGGTCATTGGACCTTACTTTTTCGAAAGTGAGACTGGAGCACCAGTGACGGTGAATGGATTGCGCTATCGAGAGATGATTAATGATATTTTATGGCCGGAATTGGATGGTATTGATCTGAACAACGTTTACTTTCAACAAGACGGCGCTACGTGCCACACAAGCAACGAAACCATTGATCTTTTACGGGAAAAGTTTCCGGACCGTGTTATCTCTCGAAGAGGTGATCAGAATTGGCCACCGAGATCTTGTGACTTAACACCTTGCGACTTCTTCCTTTGGGGCCACGTGAAAGAGAAGGTCTACGCCAACAGCCCAGCGTCGATTCAAGACCTCAAAGATGGAATTCGTGAGGCTATGGAGGACATACGGCAGCCACTTTGCGACTTGGTTATGGAAAATTTCATGAAAAGGATATGGTCCTGTAGGAGTGGTCGTGGTGGTCATTTGGCAGATGTTATTTTCCATTATTAACGGCATACCTTCCTCTGTATAATGAAATAAACATCCGATCATTTATCTCAAAATATGGCATTTTCCTTTCAATATCAAAATAACACCTCTTATTGGAGAACCCAAAGAAATAAAGTTTTTTGGTTACCCGATGCGATTTTTGGTAAAGGTACCCAAGTCTGAATAGTTGTCGGTGCCATTTCGAACTTTAACAGCGGTTTATCTATCTAATCTAATGTTTTTGTTAACCGTATGTTCCATTATTCTTTAAACCTCCATTCCAAAACGAAACGCTAGGCTCTAAACAGAGCAGAAATGAACAAGAATAAGAATATTTATAGATTAAGTTAAGTTAACTGAATTGTCAGATTTGACAATTGATATTCTAACCTCAATCGAACAAACGTCAACCGTTCGAAGAACAAATTTCATTGGCTGGCAGCCGACGCAGCTTTTTGAAACTGCCACCAGAGTCGGGGTGGGGTTCCTTACGGTAGATCGCCAATGTCTGTCATTTGTAGGTGTGTCAAAGTAAAAACTGCTGTGGTATTAGAAGTAAGCTGAACTTGGGCGCGGCCGACTGGCTCGAATTCGACGACGAGAAAGTGAAGACGCTGTCGACGAAAGAATTCGTGAATATATTGAATCGTAGGCAAGAGAGTACGAATACGCCGTATCTGTTGTTCTATTCGAAGGTGTAACGGTTTGTTAATTTAACTCCGTCGGTTGTGTATTCGTCCGGTTGATATTTATTTGTTATTTATTTATAATTGTTTATATTGATATTAATTCCTCTCGAAATATTGATGCTTCTGCGCATTATTTGTAACATGTTTTTTTAATATGTAATAGGTAATAAAAAAATTCCGATTCATCATATTTTGTATGACAGGTCATCATATTATGTCTGAACCGAATGGTTTTTGAGATATTTAAACTTAAATATCATTTGCGGCACTATGACGGGCCATTTTCTACATTTTTCTTTCAAAATAGCATAACTTCCGGGCTAACCGGATATCTGGAGGCGGTGTACTTTTTTTAGGTACAACATTAAATCTAATACCCATAAACGCGTCACTTTAGACATACGTCTGTATGGCCTGTTATACAACATATGATTCATGTCGTACAAAGAGACATGTCCGGATGAAAATATAAAGGCATTTACTTCCGGTATATCCGGAAGTGGCAGGAAACCGCGATATATTTTGCATCAGGTTCCTGCCGCAAATTGTTCAAAAATATTTCATACCCTTGTTACTAATAAGGTTGGCAAATAGCATATACAGGGTGTTTCAAAAAAACATGTTCCCTCGCTCGTGCAGACCACCGACCTATAACTATGGATATGTACAACTTATGGGGTGCTCAGTAAAAATTTAAATTTTATGAGTGAATAAATGGGTTGGTGCGCACTGTATATCGGTCATATTTTTAAAGGTTGCTCGTCGGTTGTCTTGCGCACAATATTATCGCCGTCATATAGGCAACCCCGCCGGCATTGGTGCCGGTTTGGTTGCCAACCAACGACGTGAACCGACGATGACAATAGATATCAAAATTAATTCTAAAAGTGGCTTTTCAGTGATGCGAGTAAATATTATATTGTTTATTTTCCCGTAAAGAAGGTCTTGTGTGCCAAAGTATTGTCGTGTAATCGTTTTCATTAAGGGCCAAGTACGGTCCTGTTCGCCGGTTAAGGTAAATAGTGTATCGGTCGGCATTGCGCATGACATCTGGCTATCAGCTTTGTTTTACATGCGCGAGGCTATAAATTTGCCACTTTCGCTTTTAGAGTTTGGCCGTCCATAGATATAGGTCGGTGCTGCGGACCCATGTTGATGGGAACTATTTCTGTTATTTTTGCGTGAGGATTTTTTTGAAACACCCAGTATTAATTATTCTATATCGTTTATATGTTTTTTTTTATATACGCATATTTATTTCTACTTCGCCCCCGTTCTTATTTATTCAATTTTTCTGTATCGCAGTCTGGCAAAGAACCTAAAAAAGGATCGAATAGTATATCGCTTATCTTAAGTACCTGCGTACCTCAAATACGAGTTCCAAACCTTTGCAAAAAAGGAACCCAGTTAACGGAATTACGTAAGCAAAGTTTTTATATTCAATTACTCTGTGCTATGTTCCTATAATCCTAAAGTTTGTATTTTTGTTTGCGCTAACTCTTTTCGATCGCTGAATTTAATTGTTCAATTCGTTTTATACTGTGCACGGTTGTCCAGTTTCATTTCAGGATTATACAGGGTGTCCGCTAATTGATGGGACATGGGAAAACCACAGACTCCTTACGTAAAAATATTAGGATTTAATTATACTTGGCTATATCCGACAGTTGATATTAACTGAGTGAGATACAGGGTGTTAAAGTTAAAACTTGATATTTGTTTTTCTCTAATAACTTCGACAGAAACCAACGTTTTTTTACCGAATTTGGAAATTATGGTTTTTTTAGAACTAGAACTGATTTTTTGGTGAAATTTTAATGTACAACATAGGGGGCGCTGTCTGCGGCATATTTTGCACATTTATTAGGTCATAACTTTTTTGTGCTTCAGTGTATTTAAGTTTTTAATGAAAGTAGTATTTTTTTCATATTTATTACGTAAAAAAGGTATACTAATTTCAGGTCGCCCAGAGTTACCGTTTCGGAGATACTTGCATTTAAATTGTTCAGTGCACCCTGCCCAATTACTATTAATTTGCAAACAATTTTTTTTTTCTTAAAGTAACCTATGAGAAAACAAATGAAAGTTAGAGATGCAGTTGTTATGGAACAGAAAATGTTTCATTTTTGAGTTTATCGTAAGGTTGTGTTTTCATTGCTGTTGGTTTCATTGGACACGATATTTTCTAGGGTCAAAGTTATTTTAATTAAAGTAAGTTAAAGAACAATCCAATTGTTGTTTTTATTATTCCCAATTACCATTACTAGAACATGAATTATCATGTAAAGGTGAAGTGGTAAGAAGTAACCAAATATTATTTGCTTGCCAGAGCTAAGCACTAAACAATTTAAAAGTAAATATCTCTGAAACGGTAACTCTGGGCGACCTGAAATTAGTATACCTTTTTTACGTAATAAATATGAGAAAAATATTATTTTCATTAAAAACTTAAATACACTGAGGCACAAAAAAGTTATGACCTAATAAATGTGCAAAAAATGCCGAAGACAGTGCCCCCTACATTCTACATTAAAATTTCACCAAAAAATCAGTTTCTCGTCCTAAAAAACCATAATTGCCAAATTTTGTAAAAAAACCGTTGGTTTCTGTCAAAGTTATTAGAGAAAAACAAGAATAAAGTTTTAACTTTAACACCCTGTATCTCAGTTAATATCAACTTTCGGATATAGGTAAGTATAATTAAATCTAATATTTTTACGTAAGAAGTCTGTGGTTTTTCCATGTCCCATTAATTAGCGGACACCCTGCATAGCGTCAAAAATAATAAATAATGTTATAGTTTACTACTAACGGACTTACCGTTAAAAGATGTAATGCTTTTTTTAAAATTCTTCGTTGAAATTGGATTTCTCTGTATAATTTGCCTTTCTATATTTTCGAAATTATAACTTGTATTACATGGAAGTTTTTCTAGGAGTTTAATAAGTACATTTTGCTAGGTTTCTTAAACTTAGCAACTAGGAAAACATTTACGGTTTAGTAAGGAACAATACAGGGTGCTCGGATAATGCTAATTTAATTTTTGCCATATCTTTTTTATTATGACAGCTATTGGAAGGAATGATATGTCATTGTAAAGACAAACGAATACCTAATGAAAAAGGTATTCTTTATGCGAGTCCGTAAATCATGCCGTTTAGGCGCAAACCGGAATTGAAGTTTTTTTGTTAGAAGTAAAATCGATTTTCATCAAATGTAATGAGTTTTCTACATTTTGTTGTATTATGACTTAGTTAGTACCTTTATTTTAACAAGTAGAATCACTTGTCCAAGATTCCGATGCATTATCCGAACATCCTGTATAAAAGTATAATACTACAAGGTGTTCAACATTTTTTGTACATTTACAAGCGATATCTGTTTAGAGTAAGATTTAACGCATGTTTTTATTTTCCTGTATTTAATACGTACAGGGTTTCTCGGCTTATTGTCTCAAAACCGCGTTATTAGGTATATACAGGGTACACCAAGTAACGTGGCCTATTAGAAGTATCTCGAGAACTAAATGAGATTTTATTTGGGAAATTCGGTTGTGGCTATAAGAGATGGATTTCTACGTTTATAAAATAATTTGGATGGCGCGGTGTTGCCGGATCATACCGAAAGTGGTAGCAACTTCGGAATTTTAAATGCATTACCCTATGTATTATATTTTTTTTGGAATCTAAGAGTTTTTGAATTATGTTGTGATGTTTTGCGTAACGGGACCTGAAAAGAATATCATATCTTTTTAGCGTTTACAGTTAGAAAGCTGAAATTTTGACAATAGTTTCACAAGACCATCAAAATTTTATAATTTTGAACAATATTTAATTAGTTTTATACAGGGCGTCTCCATAACAATATTTCTGAGGGAGATGAATTATTGCAAAAATCTTCTTTTTTTCTAAATGGGACACCCTGTATTTGTTATGTTTCGCTAATGGAGGATCGAATTTTCTATCTAATGATATTAAGTGTTCCTATACCTATCTTCAATATTTTCGGACTTATAGCGAAATTTAAAAATTATCTTATAAAAATATATTTTTTGGTAATGGATTTTTCATTATTTTGTTTCTATGAATCCATTCCACAGCCAACTATCGACAAATATATTTTTTTAAGATAATTTTTAAATTTCGCTATAAGTCCGAAAATATTGAAGATAGGTATAGGAACACTTAATATCATTAGACAGACAATTCGATCCTCAATTAGCAAAACATATCAAATACAGGGTGTCCCATTTAAAAAAAAGATTTTTGCATTAATTCATCTCCCTCAGAAATATTATTATGGAGACGCCCTGTATAAAATTAATTAAATACTGTTCAAAATTATAAAATTTCGATGGTCTTGTGAAACTATTGTCAAAATGTCAGCTTTCTAGCTGTAACCGCTAAAAAGATATGATTTTCATTTCAGGTCCCGATACGGCGTTAAAAAATCACAAGATTATTTATAATTCAAAAACTCTTAAAGATAGCTATATGATATTATACAGAAAACTGTTCTAGATTTTTACCTAGATTCCAAAAAAATATAATATATAGGGTAATGCATTTAAAATTCCGAAGTTGCTAGCACTTTCGGTATGATCCGGCAACACGGTACCATCCAAGATATTTTATAAACGTAGAAAACCATCTCTTATAGCTACAGCCGAATTTTCAAAATAAAATCTTATTTAGTTCTCGAGATACTTCTAATTGGCCACTTCACTTGATGTACCCTGTATATTATTGTTTAGGTTAAGTTACACTTTACAATATTTTCGAACAATCCTCAACTGTTGATATTAATTTAATAATTTTTTACAAAAATAGTTAGTATTTAATGTTTTTTTTTTGTTTAATAACGCCAGTCAGATGTTTTTTCATTAATAAAACTATTGTTATATTAGATAGACATTAATAAAAATTTTGAGATCTATTATTCACGCTTTAAGTGATAAGAAACGGGCCTATTTCTAATGAAAACGAGTTTCTTAAAGGTCGCTTTACATGATGCAATATTACCTGCAAGAAGCAAGAGATCTTACCCTGAGGCATGCGCGACCCAGTTGATCGATTCTCGCAAATCTCTTTCACTTCCAGCTTAGTGTCAGTGTTGACAGCTGATGGTTTATGGGAAAAGCCATGTTTTTTTCTGGACAAGAAGTAAAAGTGAGGTTAAAAATTTATTTCCATTCGGTTCGATCGTATTTTTTACAATGTTGGCATAACCTGCATTTGAAAGAGCTTTGCGTCATGTAAACCCAGATTGCAAGAAACATTGGAGGTTACGTCTCGCTTTTGCGATGTATTGGAGCGTGTAAACCGGCCTTAATGATGGGAAATCATTCAGCAGGATACTCGGGTTTTATTGAAAATTAGAGATAGACCTCGATTACGGGGTGAAACCTATACTTACCTCGTTCTAGCTTACAGGAAGGGGTGACGCGGTTCAAAGTTACCCCATTTGTGATTCAAAAATCAGACCAGTATTACAAAAATAGGTTAGGTTTGTTAACAATTCGTGATATTAGATTTAAAAATACTAACATTTCTTATTAGTTTTTTTCTTTAGCGGTGTTATACAGTTTCTAGTATCGATTTTTTAGCTATCGATTTTTATTTTTATTTATTTATTTATTAAATCTACGGGATACCCCATTGTATAATTTTACAATTAATCACTTATCTATCTAGCGATAGCGATCAAACCATAATATACTGGGTGTTCCCTAAAACGTATTAATTTTTTGCTCTACAGGGTGTCCGGGAACATGTGGGAAATCTCCCGGATATGAAGAAAACACGTGAAAAGAATACTATAGGTTCATATAAACTTCTTTCGTATCGGCCTCCTCTTCGGAGATATGGGCTCCCAAAGAGCACCAATTGAATCAAGTTTTTTACACGTAATTATTGAACCACCTGGTATATTTCAATTATTTTTTAATATGATGTATACCAGGTAAGACCCGTCAAATTACTACCCAAGAAACTGTTGTGAATTACTCACAGCTGCAGGGACGGACTAGCTGTAACACTCATGGGCCTATTTTTTTTACGCCCTGTATGATGAGAACTTTGGACAATGTTTTTTACATACATTTAACTATTGGCTAAAAATTAAGTACTCTTCATTCATGTCGCTAATCCTAACCGTTTTCGAGAAAACGTCATTTTATTTACACTGAGTCCCCTAACTGCTCATGGGCTAAATATGAAAAAGCGGAATCTTGAAGGTTGAACATTGGATCGGAGCAAAGATGTATCTTTTATTGAAATACCCGAAGCACATGATGTATATGAAATGTCGTTATTTCGAAAACGGGTAGGATTAGCGACATGAATGAAGAGTGCTTAATTTTTAACCAATAGTTAAAGGTATGTAAAAAACATTGTCCAAAGTTCTCATCATACAGGGCGTAAAAAAATGGGCCCATGAGTGTTACAGCTAGTCCGTCCCTGCAGCTGTGAGTAATTCACAACAGTTTCTTGGGTAGTAATTTGACGGGCCTTACCTGGTATACATTATATTAAAAAATAATTGAAATATACCAGGTGGTTCAATAATTATGTGTAAAAAACTTGATTCCATTGGTGCTCTTTGGGAGCCCATATCTCCGAAGAGGAGGCCGATACGAAAGAAGTTTATATGAACCTATAGTATTCTTTTCACTTGCTTTCTTCATATCCGGGAGATTTCCCACATGTTCCCGGACACCCTGTATATGACGCGAACATATTCTCTGATATTTTTTACAAAAAAAAATTATACGCCACTGACAGTTTTACACGTGTGTTCAGCGGGGTGCGTCTGACAAGAAAACCGCAAGAGACCGTTTCATGGAGAATTGACAGGGCTAATCAGAAAAAATATCCTCATGGGATAATATCAGTGGCGTCCCATTTTCGACACTTTTATAGGGTATCTCCGTAATTGTTAGTGCTATTAAAAAAATTAATGTAGGTGTCATGTGCTCTTTTTGGATCAAACTTAAAATGGTAAAATCAAAATTCGAAAATTTTTGTTCGCTTAAGAGATACGGGGGAAAATCCAAAAATTTACAATTTCAAAGTACCCTATAATTTCTTAGTTAAAAGAGGCACAGAAAAATGTTTTATACATATGTTTCTTTATAATGATTGTTGAATAATCTGCCGTTTTCAGATTAAGTATACGGGGTCAGGTAAAAAAGTTATCGGGCCTAACCTAATTTTTTTAAATGGAACACCCTGTATATTTTAATCTAAAAAGATACTATTTTAAATTATCCTTTCAAATATATAACACACTATGGATGATATTGGTTTCCTAGGCGATTTATTTAAACTTTATTACTTTGAAACGAAATAAAAGATTCAGATTAAGGTAAAAAATAACGGGAATCATCGCAAATGTTCGGAATATGTTCTTAAATGGTTACCGTTTTTCCGGATAGCGAACAAAATATACATTTTGTACCATTTCTTCGTATTTTCCACTTTCAATATAAACTGATATCAAATTTTTCAAAATGTTGATAGGTCATTTTCGCAAATGAATATGTAAAAATGAAATTGACGTTAAATGTTAATAACAACTAGAATATCTTAGGATATTAGCTTTTGCTTCATGGTCTACTGTGGTTTAAAGTAATAAAGTTTAATAAATCGCCTAGGAAACCAATCTCATTCGTGGTGTGTTATATATTTGAAAGGAGAATTTAAAATAGTATCTTTTGAGATTACAATATACATTCCATTTAAAAAAAATGAGGTTAGGTCCGATAACTTTTTTACCTGACCCCGTATACTTATTCTGAAAACGGCAGATTACTCAACAATCAATATAAAGAAACTTCTCTATACAACATTTTTCTGTATCTCTTTTAACTAAGAAAATATTGGGTAATTTTGAATTTGTCAATTTTTTGATTTTATCCCGTATCTCTTAAGCGAGCGAAAATTTTCAAATTTTGATTTTACCATATTAAGTTTGGCCCAAATAGAGCACGTGACACCTACATTACTTTTTTGCTAACACTAAAAAAATATCCGGGGTCTTGTTTGCAGAGACGCCACTGGCGAATTGATCGATTGACATTTCTAACTGAAATATGTGCTCAAGCATACCCCAAATTTGAGAATAGTAAATGATGCACTTTCGCAGATATTAAAAATTGATTATTTTTAAACAAACAGCCTGTATCAAAAAATTCTTCATAAAATTGCACTATGAAATATTAGCACATGATTAAGGAACACCCTGTTATATGTGTTTTTTACCTACCAGAATAATTTCCGTCTGTATATCAACCCTATACGGACTTCATTCAATTTAATAATAAAATTATTTCAACAATACTTTATCGGCAACTAAAACTGTATAATATTAACAAGAGTATCGCAAATCGGCAGCCGTAGTCTAAGTTTTCCACGTCAAATAGTTGATTTACTAAATAAAACAAGGAATCTGTACAGATGTTATACTAAATAAAATATATTTATTTCGTACAATCTCATAATTACGTCGATATGTATAAATAAGATCAATTTATTGTTAAGTACATAGTTGTATATTTAAATTAAAATCAAGAATTATATTATAAATATTGTAAAAAACACAGATCTTAATATTGGTGTATATAATTGTAAATTACAGATTCTAAAATTAAAAAGATTTCGTTATAAATTACATTTGTTTGATTGACTCTTCAAGAAACACCTTGTATAACCTGTAATATACGTATTAATCCATCGTATATTTCCCCAATAAACCTCGCGGCGAAATTTCGAAGCTATTTATTTAACGGTTTTTTCAGCTACAATTCATCTTTGGAATGTTTCCGTAACACTTCGTCAATTTCTTTAGCGTGTCTTTGTTGCCACTGGATATTTACCTTGACAGTTTCCAAGGCCTGATCCACGCCCTGTTTCACTTCGGAGAAGTCCTCCTTGTTTTCCTTAATAACATTGTTTAACTGAAAAAAAATTCAAATACAAATTTAATTAAATTATTATGAAATAAATTGACTAAGGAAGCAAGTGAAATATTGACACGCCATTAAGGAAGACCCCGTATACAGGGTGTTATGGAAACGACGTAGTATATTTAAATCGGCAATTCCTGAGATGAAAACAAATTGAACCAAATATCCAAAAATGGCGCTTTAATTTAATATGCTCTGTACATGACCTTATGTCAAACCAAAAATGACCACTTGGTGCCCCTGTCAGGAAGGTAAACTGAGCAATATATGGCGAAAAACGTCACTGAATCTTGAACAGTGTTGTCATATCTTCAGGGCAAACTCTTTAGAAAGTCAATAACCGTTTGACAGATTTCAAGTTGTTTATTTTTCAGGGTACATTATTATAAACCTTTACGTTCAGTTCAGTTCGCTAGGAAACAATCACTGATTTATAAACTTGAACTGACTCGAACCAACCCCCTCGGCGTTTATAAATGGTCAGGTATGTTCTCATTTGTTCAATTCGAACGACACCCGTCAGATCTGGACAACTTAAAAGTTTATAAATGCCACTTACCCTTTAGAAAAATGCAATTTTATTTAGCTTTTCGAACTTATTTAAAACCAACTTAATTTATAAAAAAAAACACCAAGTACCTAGGTAACCCGAACAAAAACAAACCGGCACAATAATCTCACAAAATCGCGCCTCATGAACACATCTAAGTACCATTCAATCTGAATTAGTATTTTAAAGTGCTACTGTGTAGACAAAAATACGCCCTTATTGTCTGAGTGGTCTGGGAAATAATGTATTTAACATCTAAAAATTTTAAAAATAAATAACACGTTGGTTCCGTCGATCGATATTGAACTGCTGGACTGGGGCACTGCCGTCGCGAAAAGAACAAATAACTTAATAATTTAAACTCTGGTTTAAGTATTAACACACAAATCTGCTTGAAAAAACAATAGGAAACCGGCCGACTTCTTTAAACAGCTAATCTTGGACAATCGAGCGGGTTGCCTATTCTTGTCGCGACTGCAGCGCTGGGGTTAATATTTAAAAATACAGCGTTGCCACTTTCGATGTTTTATAAGGTTATATTCATAAATTGCAGAATTTCCTTCTGTAATACTTTTCTGTATAATGATAGTCTCGGAAATGGCAACCGCGCTAGTTGAACGAGACTATTTATTTTGAAGGGGTTGTCCTGTCTATCAACATAATTATTTCATCATTCTTCTTCAGTGAAGGATTAATAAGTTTGATTAGCCCATTAGAAATTAGCGTTTTTATTATTTCTGAATTTCTATTGCGAAATATTTTGCATCCTATAGTGCTTTTGTTTTATGTGTACGGTAGGTTATTGTAGTGTCATTATGCGTTAGTATTTATTGCTATTGTGTAATCTAATAATAAGTGCATATCTTCAAAAAAACTAATTTGAAACTCGTGGGTGTCTGTGTGTTTCTTTAAGTGATTTAGTGCAAATGTTCCGAGAGATTGGAAATCTCTCTCTTAGTGGGTGTAAGCTTATTATGCAGTTCCACATTATCATCAGGATACGTGATGAGCATAAAGCTTTTCCCATAGAAAAACAAACACTTGAAGATGTCTGTGCCCTGGATTACTTGCTAGTGTACTGGCACCTGGATTCACTTCTATTTGGATACTAGGTAAGCTATATATTTATTTTTATAAGAATCTAAAGTTTTACATTTTTTACACAATTGGCAACATTGTGCCTGAACATCTGTTGAATACACAGCTTGGCAATGTAATATGGCAATATATGAATGTGCCGAGGAGTTGTGTGTGGGGGTTTAGGGGTGAACTACCCCACTTTTTAAACGTTCGATTTAAAAAAAAAATATGTATCGCTTCTCTAGGACACCCCAGGAGTCACCCTTTTAAATATAACACGTCATTTCCATAACACCCTGTATGAAATATTTATTCTAATTGCTATATTAAAAAATATTTTTTTATACAATGCATTATGACGTAAAATATACAAATATACTCTAAAGTTTACGCCGTTGATCATTTGACTGCCATGAAACTCTCTAATACAAAACACAAATAAATAGCTATATTTTAAAGCCGATCCTGCATCCATTTATTGCGGTCCGAAGATGTTGCGACCTACACAAAGGGTAATGTAATGTGTATTATACCATGAGACACTTACCTCCTCCAGCTCCTTAGAATCGCTCATACCAGCTGCCAGCGCTGACAAGTATTTGCTCATCGTTCGTTTTCTCGGAGTTATTCTTAAAAGGAAACACAAGAATTTAAGATAATTTCTTTAAAAATAAACTACGTAAGGGGTGTGGTATTAGTCATTGTAGCGTTTGAGAATCTTAATGGCCGTATTTGAGTAGGCAATTTTTGTCTCTTGCGCCAGCAATGGCAATTATAATTGCACGGATTCATGCGCAGTACACCGTCCTCGATCAGCTTGCCCAATACTGCTCGCATTGCGGACGCAATGCGAGAATCGAATCCGTATTACAGTCGGCAATTCTACTCTTCTGGCAATTAAAATTGCACGGATTCATGCGCAGTACACTGTTCCCGATCAGCTGTCTGTACCAGAAATGGGACAGGCGCCATTTTAATTGCCCTTGCCGGCGCAATTGGGTAGACATAGATTATTCTGTTATTTTCAACTGTTTATTATTTGGCCGAACCAGGTATGAACAGGTAATGGCCATTTAAACCCACTGGTACTTAAATTAGCAGTTTGCATTATTTATTAAACTTATAGACTGCTAATTCAGCAACTTTTTGCACCTCCTATTTGTAAATAGCAGTAGCTGCTTTAACTGGTAATCAAAACGAACAGGTTTGCACATCTCTAATTCTGGGGATATTTTAGGGATTTCGACAGTACCCACTGCTGTTCTGACCGTTGACAATGCTCCAGCTGATCGAAAACGGTTTACTGCGCATGAATACGTGCCATTATAATTGCCGGCGCAAGAGAAAAAATTGCCTAGTCTAATACGGCCTTTACAGTTGTCAATTCTACTCTTCTGGCAATTGAAATTGCACGCAATCGTGCGCAGTACACCGTTCCCGATCAGCTGTCTCTCATTGCCAGAAATGGGGCAAGCGCCATTTTAATTGCCATTGACGCTGCAAGTCTGGGGAGAGATGGATTATTCTGTTATTTTTAACTGTTTAGCAGTTGAAGCAGCTATGAACAGCTAATGGCGATTTAAACTAACTGGTACTGAAATTAGCAGTTCACATTCTTTATTAAACTTATGGACTGCTACTTTTTGCACTTCCTATTTGTAAATAGCAGTAGCTGCTTTAACTGGTAATCAAAACGAACAGGTGTGCCCATCTCTACTTCTGGGGGTATTTTAGGGATTTCGACAGTACCAATTGACTGTTCTGACTGTTGGCAATGCGCCAGCTGATCGAGAACGGTTTAGTGCGCATGAATTCGTGCAATTATAATTGCCAGTGCATGCGCAAGAGAAAAATTGCGGACTAATACGGCTTTTTAAGCAAATGATTCACACTTGTACACAGGATATACTTACTGTTCAAATATTTTCTTCACATTACCGTAAAAGAAGTTCTTGGCGATGTAATAGCCGACATCGTTAGATACTACGGAGGCGAAGACGCTGTTACTGTCTTGTCGTCTGATTTTGGAGTCGTCTAAGGACCATTCTAGGTACCTATAAATTATTTGAGATTGATGAATTTTGCTCCAAAATGTAATACTGGACAATAATACACTTAAACTAGAAAATAAATAAACTGCTTTTTAAAATATACCTGCTTAGTAGCCACAGCTCTTTGGTACATCCCAGAACATTTAAAATGCTACTTTTTTCGGTGGCCACCTTGGATTGCTTATATCTATTCCACAAGAAATTCCATTCCTGTTCTCCTCCAGAGCTGAGAGCGGTACAGTAAATCACATTGGCTAAGTCCTTGGGAATTCTGTAATGGTTATGTAATCAAAATGTATGCAATGTACATTTATACAACGTGTCCAAGATAAGGAGGACCAGTACAGGGATCTCGGAAACCGTAAGAGATACGAAGTCGGTTAAATGGAGGTAAAGTTGCGCATTTACGTGCCTAATAATACGCCGTTCAGAAAGTTTTAAAATTCCGAGTAGTTCCGGAGATATCCGAAAAAAAAACGATATTCTGAAAAATCGTTTTATTGTTTTCCTGAGTTTTTTGAGATCGAATTCTAAAGTAAATTGCACTTTTGCATTGCCACTTTTTCCGCTCTATCTAACGGCGTTAATTGTTTTGTAATCCGACGAGTCGTCTTCGAAGGGCCATTATCAACTTGTTTTTTTAAATACGGTCCTGTTTTCCTGATATTGGAATTTGATAGCTTTTTTCTTCCGAATGCAACGATGTATGACACCTAGTGGTTTAATGTCGTTTCGAGGCTTTTTTGAACAACATCAGGAAATTTTGGGATACGGTCCTGTATTTCTCCTAATTTTATAAATAATATCTCATCAGTAAGCTCTACATTTTTTATTTATGTTGGACTAGTTCAATAAATAACAAATAATTTAATTATAAACCACAAATAAGTGAACAAAAAGCATTCCAAAACAGTAATAAAATGAACAACGAAAAAAGTACGGAACTAATACATAATCAGGTGTTCAAAATGATCCGTTATTCTCTAAGCACAAATAACATCTTCTAACTGCCACATAACAGTTTTTTTCAGATAAAATAAAACATGCGATAGAATATCAAACTTTTCAGCATTTGTAAATTTATGTTCCATATTTTCTGTAAAATAGAAAACCTCTTAAAACGCTCTCAAACGATCACACTGGGAATGTCAAGTGAAACAAATCGCGCGTCACCATCTTAATTTCTTGGTTTCAAACGATTACTTTTCTTCTAAATCCCGAATCAACAGAAGTTTGAAATAATGTTTCTGTATTTTGTTCACTTATTTGTGGCTTATTATTAAAGTATTTGTTATTTATTGAACTAGTCCAACATAAGCAAAAATTTAGAGCTTACTATTAAATATGGAACATAAATTTACAAATGCTGAAAAGTTTGATATTCTATCGCATGTTTATTTTATCTCAAAAAAACTGTTATATGGCAGTTAGAAGATGTTATTTGTGCTTAGAGAATGACGGAAATCATTTTGAATCCCTGATATAACATAATCAGGTCCTTACTTTTTTCGTTGTTCGTTTTATTACTGTTTTGGAATGGTTTTTGTTCACTTATTTGTGGTTTATTATTAAACTATTTGTTATTTATTGAACTAGTCCAACATAAGAAAAAATTTAGAGCTTACTTATGAGATATTATTTATAAAATTAGGAGAAATACAGGACCGTATCCCAAAATTTCCTGATGTTGTTCAAAAAAACCTGGAAACGTCATTAAACCACAATGTGTCATACATCGTTGGATTCGGGAGAAAAAAGCTCTCCAATTCCAATATCAGTAAAACAGGACCGTATTTAAAAAAAGAAAGTTGTTAATGGCCCTTCGAAGACGACTCGTCGGATTACAAAACAATTAATTTACTTTAGAATTCGATCTCAAAAATACCCAGGAAAACAATAAAACGATTTTTCAGAATTTCGGGTTTTTCCGGATATCTCCGGAACTACTCGGAATTTTAAAACGTTCTAAACGGCATATTATTAGGCACATAAATGCACAACTTTACCTCCATTTAACCGACTTCGTATCTCTTACGGTTTCCGAGATCCCCGTACTGGCCCTCCTTATCTTGGACGCGTTGTACAAAACGGTAAGTTGTTTTAGGCGTTCGTTCGGTAAAATTAATGGATGTCCAGTAGAACCAACCTTAAGCCAAGTAGAAATATATAAAGGGAAGTGTTGGGTTATTGTGCTTACACTTACGGATTTTTACCGTCGGGCGCGTCTTGCCACATTTTGAACCACACCTTGGCGTCGTGTATGCAACTTTCGACGCCATATTTGCAACTCTTCGCTGCAATTAAGTTCTGGAATCGGATTTTTTCCAAATCGTCTGAATGTTTTTCTTTGGCCGCGTGCAGCCCGCCGACTTCCTTGTATATCGGACTAAGGAGTTTTTTCATGTGATTCTATGAAGAAAAAAAATATAATTTTCTACTATTATAAACGTCCCGAGCATTTTATTTATTACCTTGAACAATCCGAGGCTAGGACTTAACGTGAGATATTTCTTCAGAGTATCGGTTTTTCCCAGAGCCGTCCTCCACGGCAGATAATCGGTTTCTTGCTCCAAGTATTCCATAAGTTTGAAAAATACATCGTATTTCAGATCGCCCACGAACGCCAAGTCTGCCGCGTCCGCAAGAAGTTGCACCCTGTTGAGGGCCGGGATTTCCTTAAACTCTTTCGATTTTAGAGCTCTGCCGATCAAATGCCAGTTTTTTTCGTCATAGTTCACCCTGTAGATACCTAAAGTATTGATTTGTATAAGTAGGGGGGGCAAAGAACTAATATAGGGTCACAAATTGAAGAAAAATAGCCATAAATGGCGCTTTCAATTCATTCAGCGGTAAAAGTGACCTGACGTCAAACCAGAAAGACACCTGTGTGGCACTGCGATACATGTAAGCAATCAAGAAATTCTGGCCGGTGTTGTCATATGTACACCTTAAACTCTTTAGACAAAATAAAATAATTTAAACACTTTTCCATTCTGTAATACCTTTTTGTACAATTAATTGAAGAACATTTACGACGGATTATGTTTTAAACAACCCGAAAAAAACATAATAGTAATAGCCACGTACGTCACTAGGTCAAATGCCAATGACCTTTTGGCGCCTTTCATTGGCTGAGCGAAGTAGTTAGTCAGTTAGTTGAAGACCGACCAGCAGCCGGATACGTTGTGTCTCGTCGATCACCAACACACCCTCAGCAATCCGCTCTGTTTTTTCGGTTCACGCCTGTATCTTGCCCGTCCATAAATACTCTTTGAATATTGTTTTTATTGACGCGTTTCTTCTGGACGTCAAATTTCGTCGCGTGTAATAAAATCTAATAATCTGTAGTATAATCTGTATTATTGTATTTTCAAAAGCTAACTATCGGTTCTGTTTCACTATTACTGTGTGTACATAAAGTGTTTCCAGGAGTGTTCCCATGAAAAAGAAAGAAAAACTGATTGTGTTTGTGCCTGGATTTCCTCTCTCTTTAGATACAAGGATAAATACAAGTAGGTAGAAAAAAATTTATTTTTATAATTGTATATGGAATTTCAGTTTTACATTAAGTTTGGCAAGATTGCCATTGGTTCTGGGTGAAATGTTGTACAGTAGCGCGGACTGACCTGTGAGTAAGAGTCTTTATTACCCCGCTTTTAAAACAGTCGATTTAAAAAAAATGAAATATGTAGCGCTTCTCTAGGACACCCAAGGAGCCACCCATTTAAATATAATACGTAATTTCCATAACACCCTGTATAATTCATCTTACCGGCCATTTTGTTATTGAAAATCACCCAGTCCTGTTCCTCGGCAAGATCTTCAATCGTCAGGCTATCGTAAGTAGGACATGTTAACCAGTTCTTGGGCGTGGTCGTCTCAAAATCTTGGTGGGATCGGGTGGAGTAACTTAGAGGAATCCACCAGCATGGCTTGAGTTCGGTTCTACTTTTGACTGTGTCTTTCAAAAATCTTTCCTATAAATATATCAGAGAAATAATGATCTAAGTTTTCGAATAAAGGAAAACGTTAGACGAAGCCAAATCCGGATTGTACGGTGGGTGGCAGTCCGACTATTGAGAATGTTACATACCGTGGTGATTTCCGCAGAGCCATTCTGATAATCTCTCTCTACGTATATGACGGGATATCCCGTTTGTAGTGTCCAGGTGTCCATAATGGTTTTGACAGTCAAGTCCTTGGGGAGAGTGCCTTTCTTATGCGCCGCACTTGTCAAGGAATGCCATAGGTCGTCTTGTTCTGCATTGTGATACCTATAAATGTATTATTGTAATTTTATTTGTTGTGACTAATTTCCGCATTTGCAATTGTAAATTACAGGAACGAACTAGGGGTATTCTAATTAAGGTCAATTTAAGGGACAAAACGTTGGAAAACCAGTAAGTCCTGTATACCCTACCATCTTTCATAATTTAACCAAAAAATCCAGGTCCGTATTTAAAAAATTAAGTTGATGATGATGACAAATAAAGAAATAACTCGAATTGAAATAAAACGTATAAAATTTTGTTGATAAAGAAATACCTGTGTTCCCTTAAGTACTTGCTGACGCCAGTGCGCAAAGTCTCCTCGCCGAGGAACAAACTCATCATTCTTATAAGGGACGATCCCTTTTTATAGGAGATGGTATCGAAAATTTCGTCGATTTGTTTCGGATCACCAATCGGGACTGAAACCTAAAAAAAAGTCACATGGGCGTATAACAGTGATTCGAACTGATTAAAATCGCATGAGGTCAGGGACCAAGAGATAGATAGGTACAGATGTATAGTATTTGCAGAATTATACCGTTGATCTTTTGACTACAATAAAACCTCATCATCCCTTCGACCGTAAAATAAATAAGGAAATCCTAAATTTTAAAACCTTTTCGAGCAGAGCCGGACCAGGTATACAAATTAAATTTATACCTATGCCTGATGCATATATAAATACAAAGTAATTTTTAATAATTTTAATCTTTAGTGGTTTTCCGGCGAGTAATTTTTAGTTAGGCTTATTAGTGGTAGAACGTGGCGTCCTTGGAATTGTGCTGATAGGGGGGCATCTTCAAGTGTCATTTTTAAAAGAAATCATTTATCTACCGATGCCAAACTAATATTAAAAATATGTATCAATCGTCGAGTAGAAATTTTAATTCGATGGATGATTTAGCAGAGACGTCTACTTTGACAAAAACTCCTTTATCTTCGGTAAGAGACATATTATTTAAACTTGTTAATCCTAGAAAAAATCGGAGTGATTCTGGCACATTTAGAAGCATTGACGAAAATGACATGGATTAATTAAGAAGAAAGATTTACCAAATATATGAGGCACAAACTGTACCCACTTTGATTTCCCTCAAAGAGCGGCTGATTAAAGACGAAACAAATATCTCTTGTAGCCTTTCAAGCCTTAGGAAAATATTGCGTAAAATGGGTGTTAAATACCGAAGCATTGATAAAAGACAAACATTACACTATACGGAGTGAACCTTAAAAACTTTTGAACGACCTTTAAAGAATTCTTGATACTTTTGAAATATTTAAGTACTTACTGGATGTGACGTTCTTAAGCTATCGAACGAGAATACGGTGATCATGTTAACAGCACCTTCGTGGTCCAAAGTGTTCCAGTGGGGAAACAAATGGTCCACTGCCACACTTGCCATGTACGTTGCGAATCCCTCGTTTAGCCACAAATCAGTCCACCACTTCATTGTTACTAGATTACCTAACAAAAAAAATCCCTTTCAGATTAAGAACATGCGCGTCTTGGGCTATAAGCCGGTAGACAATGTCAGTCATCTTTTTTATCGGCTTTGCTTTGAAAAATACCGATTCCCGTTTGGAGGAGAGTTGCCAAGTACCTAGTTTATACCTAAAAATATTATACCGACTTACCGAACCACTGATGAGCCAATTCATGTGCAATAACGCTGGCAACGCTGTGCTGACTACTCTTGGAGGAAACGTGAGGATCGACGAGCAAATACGATTCGCGATATGTGATGAGTCCCCAATTTTCCATCGCTCCTGCGGAGAAATCGGGAATGGCGACCATATCTTGCTTGGGGAGGGGATAATCGATGTTAAAGAACTTCTCGAAGAATTCTAGCGCTTTTGGTCCCACCTCTTTGGCAAATTCGACCTTCAATCGTAAAGAAGAAGGTTAAGGGCGCACCAAAGTCGCCTAATAAGTGTACCTATTGTAATATACAGGGTGTTATGGAAATGACGTATTATATTTAAACCGGCAATTCCTGAGATGAAAACAAATTGAAGAAAAATGTCCAAAAATGGTGCTTTAATTTAATATGCCCTGTACATGACCTTATGTCAAACCAAAAATTACCACGTGGTGCCCCTGTTCGGAAGGTAAACACAGCAACATATGGCAGTGAATCTTGAACAGTGTTGTCATATCTTCAGGTTAAACTCTTTAGAAAGTCAATAACCGTTTGACAGATTTCAAGTTGTTTATTTTTCAGGGCACATTATTATAAACTTTTACGTTCAGTTCGCTGGGAAACAATCTCTGATTTATAAACTTGAACTGACTCGAACGAACCGCCGCGGAGTTTATAAATGGTCAGGTATGTTCTCATTTGTTCAATTCGAACGACACCCGTCAGATTATAAAAGTTTATAAATGCCAGTTACCCTTTCGAAAAAAAAAAATGCAATTTTATTTACCTTTTCGGACTTATTTAAAACCAACTTAATTTATAAGAAACACCAAATACTCACATCACAATATCACATTAGTTTTCGCGTCACAACACATCTAAGTACCGTTCAATCTGAATTAGTATTTTAAAGTGCTACTGTGTAGACAAAAATACGCCCTTATTGTCTGGGAAATAATATTTAACATCTAAAAATTTTAAAAATAAATAACACGTTGGTTCCCTCGATCGATATCGACCGGCTTCTTTAAACAGCTGATTTTGGACAATCGGGCTAATGTTAAAAAATACAGCGTTGCCACTTTCTATGTTTTATAAGCGACTATCATAAATTGCCGAATTTCCTTCTATAATATTACTTTCCTGTATAATTATAGTCTCGGAAATGGCAATCGCACTGGCTCTACTAGCGGAGAGTTTTCGGAAAGAAAGTCCGACTTTTCCGAAGGTGGACTAGACCATTCATTTCAAAGGGTAGTTCCTGTCAATTGTTAACATAATTGTTTCATTTTATCTTTAGTAAAGGGTTAATGGCCCATAGAAATTAGCGTTTGTATTATTTCTATTGCGAAATGATTAAGTGCTCTTGTTCTATGAGTGTTATTGTAAAGTGTAATTATGCGTTAGTGTTGGGGTTTAGTGATAAGCTTATTATGCACTCCCACACTATCATCAGGACACGTGATGAGCATAAAGTTTTTCCCATAGAAAAGAGAACTGAAAGTGTCTGTGCCCTGGATTCCTTAATCGCGTCCTGGATTTACTTTCTAAATAAGGTAAATATTTAGTTTTTATAAGAAACTAAAGTTTTACACTTTTAAACATTTTGGCAACATTGTGCTTGAACATCTGTTGATTAATCAGCTGGGCAATGTAATATGTTCATATATGAATGTGCCGAGGAGTTGTGTGAGGGTTTAGGTGTAAATTACCCCACTTTTTAAACTTTGATTTAAAAAAAATATATTTGTAGCGCTTCTCTAGGACATCCCAGGAGTCACCCATTTAAATATAATACGTCATTTCCATAACACCCTGCATACAGGGTGTTCCTGTTAACATTGATAATGATCAATTCTAAATAGAATCAAATCCGTACCTGTTCTAATAAATCTTTTCTACTCCAAATTCTAAAAGTGACATTATTTTTGTATTCTGTGGGTTCTGCCTCTACATAACCAAAATCAGCAACCACGTAGGCCACTAGGTAGGTTGACATTGGAACCGAAACGTCAAATCGATCCCAGTACCATCCTGGTTTTTCTTTCCTTAAAATTATTTAAAAAATTTATAATATATTACGTTAAAGCTACACGTGAGCAATTTTTTAGAAGAGCGAGACAAGAAATACCATAAATGGTATTCCACACACCTAATACAGTGAACCGTCTAACGAGCCGGGTTTTCTTAGATTACAGGATGTCCGAATTGTGCAAACTTACATGGGTTTCGACATTATCAGAGGCATGTTGCTGATAGCTCTGTACCCTTCATTTCTAGCTATGCTCACGTCAAAAGTAGCTTTCATTTCGGGCTCGTCGAAGCAAGGGAACGCCTTCCTGGCACTGGTAGGTTCGAATTGGGTTACACCGAGCCATTTTTTTTCTTTGGTCTTCGCGTCAACGTAGCTACTTCGATAGAAACCTAAAAATGTCGTATTCTTTACCCAGAGCAGTCATATTTTCTCTTACGTGGACCGTGAGAACGGTACAACCTGGCACGGTGATGTTATCTATACAATTTAAGAGCGTACCTGCGAGTCCGTCGTCCAGTTTTCCAGAGAAGGGAATAAATATTTCATATTTATGATCTTCAATTAAATGCTCGTCCAGGAGAATGATCAAGAAATCGTTGTCTTTGTCGTAGGTGATCTTGATTCCTTTTATTTCCTTGATTACTTTGCTGGTAATATCTTTCACTGTGACGTAATCCTCAGCGATATCCAGGGAATTTGAGTGCAAAGTTATGTTGTTCGTTGGGCTGACACAAGGCGTCTGAAACAATTAAAATTTAAATACAGAGGGTGTTCCTTAATGACGTGCTAATATTTCAGGGTGTGATTCCTTAGGTCATTTTATAAAGAAAAGTTCATATCAACATATGTCTGCAACGGCTTAAATTTTTTGCTACAGGGTGTTGAATTTTTATTTTTTAAATGGTTATTTTTTAATATCTCCGAAAGTATTTTAGATATTATTTTCAATTTTGGTACGTGTTAATAGAATATTGAACCACAAATTTTAGTTAGAAAAGTTATTCAATTGTTCCACCAGTGGCGTCCCTGCAAGCATGTCCTCTGAAATTTTTTACAATAAAGATGGTACGCCTCTGATATTTTTCTGTGTGGATATTTTTTCTGATTAGCCTGGTCAATTCTACCTGAGAACGGTCTCTTGAGTTTTTCTCGTCAGACGCACCGTTCTTGATTAAAACCACTAAATTCATATTGAAACTCATTATTACCAACATTGATAAAATAATTAATGATAAATTTTGTTTTATAAAAATTTTTGGAAATGGTGACCTTCACTTAAAAGGGCCCGTCTTCGCATCAAATTGCCCACTCCAACAATTTTTATGAAACAAAATTTATCATTAATTATTTTATCAATGTTAATAATAATGAGTTTCAATATGAATTTAGTAGTTTTAATCAAGAACGGTGCGTCTGACGAGAGAAACTCAAGAGGCCGGTTTCATGTAGAATTTACCAGGCTAATCAGAAAAAATATCCACATAGAAAAATGTCAGTGGCGTACCATCTTTTTTCTAAAAAATATCGGAGGACATGTTTGCAGGGATGCCACTGGTGGAACAATTGAATAACTTTTCCAACTAAAATGTGTGGTTCTATATCCTATTAGCACATACCAAAATTGAAAATAATATCTAAAGTACTTTCGGAGATATTAAAAAATAACCATTTAAAAAATAAAAATTCAACTCCCTGTAGCAAAAAATTTAAGCCGTTGCGGACATTTGTTCATATGAACTTTTATTTATAAAATGACCTAAGGAATCACACCCTGAAATATGAGCACGTCATTTTTTTCTCTTCCCTATTTTGCATGACGCCGGACAGTGGCGCCAAGACTTGTACCACTGAAATCCACCTAGCGCGAACGGGTTGGAACCTACGAACTCTCGTCTCCAGTGTATATTAAAAATATCGATCAAATTATTAAGAGTCCGTAAGTATTTAATTGCGGGGACAATATTTTGGCGTCCCTCCCCATAACGACACACAATTAAATCGTTTCATTCAACCGCGCCTTAGTTTTTGCATATTAATTTCAAATTAAATATTACTAGTGGTCACCGTTAACTGGGCCAATGCTCGACGGCATTGGGATTTTTGAAGGTTATGTAATTAAAGAAATTATGGTATTTTTTTACATTTTATAGGAGTGTTTTTTTTTTTAAATATTATATGGCCATGAATACGAAGTGCCTAATACGTTTTTAGACTAGGAGTGCATAAGCGTGAAAAGCGGTGATATATAACGTATTGTGTTCGGGGCCTAAATTTGTAAACATGTACTTTAATGAGGCTATTAAAACACGCGTAATTCTTCAATGCGAAAAAAATGATACGCGACGTTCTGCTTGGAAAATTTAGGTTTCCGCTAACGTGCGAGAAGTTTGGTCGTTTCGTACATACGTTTGATGATGATGATTCAATTCTACAGTATGTCCACGGATGGGGTTTACAAGAGGACAAATGGACTAAAAATTGAAAGATACGAAAAAAGTCACTCTTAATAAACGTTTTTGCTTGTCTAGAAAATACGATTCATCATAAGAAACTTCAATTTTTTTATACAGGGTGGGTAAAAACTGCAAAAATATTGTTTTGCTTAAGAGTAAACATACTTTATTTTGAAAGATACGAAAAAAAGTCACTCTTAATGAATGTGTTTTCTACAGAACAATCCGAAGTAGAACAATTCATTAAAAGGTTTACCTATGTAAAAATTATTTCCCAAAAAGTATTCTCTGGCACACCTCTGACTGGTGAACCTAGTTAAAATAATAATGACACTTAAGGTGATAGGTACTTGTTGTCAATGTCTTTATTTAATGAAGTTATTATTTAAGCAGAAATGCTATTTACTGAACAAAGAGTTTTTATAATACAATGTTATGGGGATGGTCAAGTTTCATACCGCTACGTCATGGAACAATTTACCGAGAAATTTGTAGGAATCCCAATGACTAGGATGGCAATCTGCAAGTTAATAAAAAAGTTCAAGAGAACTGGTTCGGTTTTGGACCTAAAAAAAAGAAGAAATACGGCCATGATGATGCTGCTACAGTCTTAGGGCTTCATTCTGTTGAAGAAAATCCTATGACGTCCCTTAGAAATCGTGTTACTCAGTTGGAAGTTGTGAAAAGAAGTTAAATTCAGAAGATCCTTAAAGCAAATAAATTGTATCCGTATAAACCGCACTTTAATCAAAGATTGGAAGAGGGAGACGACGCGAAACGACTTGATTTTTGCCTGTGGATAGGAGACAAAATTTTAAGTGGAAATGTTGATTTTTATAAATGTTTTCTGATGAAAGTACATTTTCAACAAATGGAACCGTTGCAACCCAGCATGTTAGGTACTGATCTTTAGAAAATCCCGAATTCAGAATTATGACGAGAAGACAATATTTCACAAAAGTGAACGTGTGGTGTGCGATATCCATCCATGTCATTATAGGGCCATATTTTTTTGATAACACGTACAATAGATTATCATATTTAGAAATGCTGGATACATTTTTCAATGATGAACTCGAAAATCTACCATTAAATTTTGGACAAAATATGTATTTTCAGCAAGGTGGTTGTCCAGCCCATTTCGCTCGTGAGGATAGAGAATGGCTTGACCGCAAATTTGGTCCAAGGTGGATTGGCAGGAATGGCCCAGTTTTGTGGCCCCCAAGAAGTTCCGACTTAACCTTGGCCGATATGTTTTTATGGGGCCGTTTAAACAAATTGTTTTTGCAACCGCAATACCAAATGATATTGAAGTGCTGAAGGGCAATTATCCAGGCTGTCCAATGTCACTTATTTGAGAAAGTAATTAGAAAAATGTGTCGAGTATGGGGGTGGAGTTTTTGAATTATGAAATCGTTATCGTATTCTTTTCATGTTAATAAAAATGTTCGTATTATTATAATTACTTCATTAAATAAAGACATTGACAACAAGTATCACCTATTCATTATTCAAGTAAAAACGTTTATTAAGAGTGACTTTTTTTCGTATCTTTCAAAATAAAGTATGTTTACTCTTAAGCAAAATAACATTTTCGCAGTTTTCACCCACCCTGTATAAAAAAATTGAAGTTTCTTATGATGAATCGTATTTTCTAGACAAGCAAAAACGTTTATTAAGAGTGACTTTTTTTCGTATCTTCCAATTTTTAGTCCATTTGTCCTCTTGTAAACCCCATCCGTGGACATTCTGTATATAGCAAAATACTTTCGTTTAGAAACTTGAAAAATTTGTGAACCACACGAAACACAAAATACAAATGTCAATAATTTCATTGGGCCGTTTCCGTCTAATATGCTGGACTTGTCTGTCGTTCCCATAGAAAATCGTTGTCCGTTTTATACTTTTCCATTGGATGATAAAGCAAAAAGATATTTAAAAAAACACGTGTAAAGTTATGACCCCTTTCCCCGGCCTAACTGCATATTAGTTTTTATAAATTAATAAAATACTTGAGAGAAAGGCGACACAATTTCTGAGGTCGCAGTTTTGGTAACGGTTTTTTTTAGAATCAATTTTTAGCATTTTCGGTTATTTAACGACCGATATAAAAATATTAATCATATTATACGCAATTTCACGGTTGACTAATGTTACTTTATCAATTAACAATTGTTGTCGCGTTATCCATAATTAATATTTATATTTGTGTGGAATAAACAGTTACTATCGCTCGATTTATTAGTAATGTGATTAAGATAAATCACCGATACAAATTTTTCTATAATATTCATTCAAATATGCTTGTTTTTCTTAAAGGCCGTATTAGACTAGGCAATTTTTTCTCTTGCGCCGGCAATTATAATGGCACGTATTCATGCGCAGTAAACCGTTTTCGATCAGCTGGAGCATTGTCAACGGTCAGAACAGCAGTGGGTACTGTCGAAATCCCTAAAATATCCCCAGAATTAGAGATGTGCAAACCTGTTCGTTTTGATTACCAGTTAAAGCAGCTACTGCTATTTACAAATAGGAGGTGCAAAAAGTTGCTGAATTAGCAGTCCATAAGTTTAATAAAGAATGTAAACTGCTAATTTAAGTACCAGTGGGTTTAAATGGCCATTACCTGTTCATACCTGGTTCGGCCAAAGAATAAACAGTTAAAAATAACAGAATAATCCATGTCTACCCAATTGCGCCGGCAAGGGCAATTAAAATGGCGCCTGCCCCATTTCTGGTAATGATAGACAGCTGATCGGGAACAGTGTACTGCGCATGAATCCGTGTCATTTTAATTGTCAGAAGAGTAGAATTTCTGACTGTAGTACGGAGAACGGTGTACTGCGCCTGAATCTTTGAATTATAATTGCCATTGCTGGCGCCATAAAAATTCCCGAGTGTAATACGGCCTTAATACGCTTTGAGGTTTTTCTTTTTTATCTATCGCAATGTTTAGGTAAAAATATAATAAAGCGTTGCCAAATAAGGTATTAACTATCCAGTGTAGGACTCTTACCTCAATCCATACTTTTCCGGTGAACTCAAAATTATCCTTTTCGCCAAAGGGTGTAACTATTTCCAATCTGTAGCTCTCTGGTACCACGCTTGTTGGCAGTCGGTAACCGGCGACAAGTGTGAAAAATGTGACAGTTAGAAGTGTCAGCAACTTCATCGCGACACTGCAACAAAATATTTAAACAATATACAAAAACCTGAATTTAAAAAGAAATGTAGGTACAATATAAGTATAGGTAATGCCGTATAGTAACGATGTTTTGAAAATACTGTTTAAATAAAATAAATCACTACAGGGCGAAACAAGTTTTAGGAGCTGTCGAACTAGATTTTTGAAAATGTCATTTCAATATACTGGGTGTTCCATAACGAACGGCATAGTACCAAGACCAGATGTTAAACTTGTGGCAAATGATAGCTCTCAGCCCGGTGAGACTGCTTATGGGGGGGAACGAAACACGTAAGAATGCCTTGGAAGTGATGCTAAGCCTACTCTGCTCCATGCGCTCACAAGTAACCTACTTTTATCTATCTGTTCCACTCTATCATTTAAGCGTCAATATCAGACTTACGTAGAGTTAATATGAAATGCCAAAAAGTGAGTGTTTATGCAGGCTACTTGATCCTGGTCATATTTGTCTCATTTTACTGAATTAGGGAAGGTTGCTGCAGACAGAGACAGGCATAAACAGCACGAATTGTTAAATAATTTTCTTCATCTGGCATGGAATATAATCAAGCAACATATGAATGATATGTAAAGTGAATATTCTAAAATAATTTTTCATTTTCTTATCTTTTCACGAGAAACGTCGTTTCCTTTTTGGTGCAAGTGAGTAATTTGTAATTCAAATATTCATTTAGTCATCTTTACTGAGAGTAAGCATCGATAATAATTTCTTTCCATAAATCATATGGGGCCCAAAAATATGCTTGGACTTGAAGCTTGAAATATTTACTAGAACCTAGAGCCCAGTTGAAGATGGAAATATTTTATGTAAATTATGATTTACTTCCTATTTTTTAATAAAACTACTTACAAGCTTATTTCTGAAGTTTAATTTTTCATTTGTAGTTACGTTACTAGTTCAATAAATTATATAAGAGTGTGTAAGGATTATTTTAAAGTGATATTTACAGCTTAAAACATGTCAGAATCCTAATATTTGATTTTCACCAAATAAATTTTCAATCAAATAAAAGGATTTTGAAATGTTTTTTGTTGGTTAAATGTCACTTTAAAATATTGACAGTAAAAAAAAAAATTACAAAAGTAACATTTGAAAAGCACGTGCGTTTGTCAGCTGATGCCAGACGTAATGGATGCCGGGTTTGTTCGTTTGTTCATATCTGCTTCGATTTGTTAACACGGCTGTTTGTCTTCTTCCTGTTTATAAGTATTCGTTGATAGCTCTCTCGCGTAAATCCGATACATGGTATGTACATATTTGTTATCCAAACAATTGATATGCAAATTTCTAAATTTAAACGCACATGTATTTTTTTTCGTTCGTTCATTTCTAAACAATATTTTAACAATCAATTAATAAACGTATACTAATTTTTCTTTATAATCTGTAAACTGTTAATTATAGGAAAGATGGAAAGATTAAAATCGTTTTTATTGCATTTATAAATAACCAGAACGAATATTATTACTTAATTGTTTCTATATACTCATAAATTGGGTAAAAATATGTTCAAATTGGAGCCAACAAAATGGTCTATAAAATTTGTCCCCCAATACTGTCACATTTTCCCTTTTTGTAGATAGAACAGATACAGTTCGATGGATTATACTTATTAGATGACGTATGCTATCGTTAATGGTCGTGATATGAAACCTTTATTGATATGATGTAAATAAATACAGGGTAAACTTTTGTATTTTTTTTTTTTTTTTTTTTTTATGATCAAACACAAGCACTATAGGAAAAATCCTTTAGGTCACTCTGGGAGTGGTGCGTGTGCGTAAAAAGCGATTCACGTTGGTTTTGAATCGTTGGAGGTTATATTCGTTGGGAAAAACGACCTCGGGAAGATCGTTCCACAATGATGGAGTCCTCCAGATGAAAGAGTTCTTAAATAATGAAGTTCGAGGAGTATTAAGCTTAACCACATATGGATGGGCGGCAGTGGTTCGTCGTGTATTTCTGATATTCGCCGCTCTGGGCGGAATTAAGAGGGCAAGGTCAGCCGAGCACTTTCCATGGAAATATCTGTAAAAGAGAGTCAAATCACCAACTTGCCTTCGATGTTCTAGGCTGTCGAGGTTCTTCGTCAGCTCGTGGTCTCCAATCAGACGAATGGCCCTCCTTTCGATGGAATCTAGTAGCCGAAGAGTATGTTTGGGTGCAGAGCTCCAGACGTGAGAGCAGTACTCTAGTGATGGTCGAATCTGGGCTTTGTATAGTGTCAAAAGTTGTTGAGGTGTGTACAACTTTCTGGTTCGGAAGAGTACACCAAGCTGCTGAGAGGCTATCCTGGCGATTGCCACAACGTGGTTATGCCAAGACATATTTCCTCCCAGATTGACGCCCAGCAAACTAATAGATGAAGCCAGTGGGATTGCGTGTCCGTCCATGACTATATCCGGTTCTGTAATGTTATCCTTTTTAGAGAAAACTGCTGCCTGGGTTTTTTTAGCGTTAAATTCGACTTGGTTACTGTCACCCCAAGCCAAAATTTCTTCCAGGTCTTTGTTGAGGCGTGATACTTCATGCTGTCTGCGAAGATGTGCGTCGGCAGCCGATGTTTGTGCATTCATTATTAATTTGGGTCAAAATCATTTAACTGGTTAGCAAAATATTCTTATTTTTGCGAACAAAAAAATGTAATCGGTCAGCCAAAATGGCTAGTTGGTCAGCAACTTATGGACAGCAAACATTTCTGAATCGGTCAGTAATTAATGTCATACTAGAGTGCTCTAAATTATTTTGGCACGCAAATTAAATATATAAGCTGCTATGAGCGATCCACTTTTAATCAGATATTGGTAAGCAATCAGCGGGTAAGCAAAATATTTAATCTTGGGCATCAAAAAAAAGCAATAAAACGTGAAATAGTGACACTGCCCTGGGAAAACCAGCCCCTGCTACACCTTTTGTAGCCGATTTCCTTCCGTATTCGGCAAAAGAAAACACAAGAAAGTTACATAAATTGACAGTGCCCTGGGACCTCTGAAGTAAACTGCTTCCAGACATGTTTTTTTCTACTGACCAATTGTAAAATGTTGCTGACCAAGTAATCATTTCGCAGCTCGACTGTTAATTAAGCGATCACATGATATTACAAGCGGACTGATATCGGTTAAATTGTTGACAGTGTGTAGCGTGTGCAGCCCGATTTTTTTTTATTGCAAGCAAAATGTTTTTATGCTGATCAAATGATTTAATCGCTATTTTTTGCTGCAAACCAATTTTAATAATGGCAACCCATTTAATTACTTCTCTATTAATTTTAAGAAAGAAGGCATTCTTCATAAAAAGTTCTGCAAGGTCTAACGCCTAAAATGCAGCTATCAGATATTAATTTTTTTTGCCGTATACAGATAGCGAAGGTCAAAACGCTATAGAATTCATAAAATACATAAAAATGGTGTCATTAAGTTGTGACGAAAAAATTGAAATTGTTCTGAATAGTGAGAGAGAGAATAGAAATACGTGAGGAAATTTGTTTCTACATAATCGACCAACCAAATTTTAAAATATTTTTTTTTTTATTAATATAAATCTTTGAAAACATTATTTTTGAATACTTGATCGTAATTAATTCGCGAAAAAAAAACAAGTTTAACGAGAAACGAATAAATATTCAAATGTTGAGGTTCTTGAACCATGCAGCCGGTATAACTATGGGATATTTTAATTGTGGTGTTATTTTAAATTATATACCCGGAACTATTCACGGGCTATAGTTATTTTTAGGGAGTTACTAGGAAAATGTACTCTCTAACAATGACGCAAACTATTAATTCCACAGCCGTCGGTCGTCGCCGGTTCAGCCGTTTTCAGGACATAAACTACTCTGGCCTAAACTCTAGATGAGACTGTTTTCTATCGGTTAAAAGCATTATTAAAGTTGGCTAATCATTATCAAAATAATAGCCTATTAATTTGGATGTGTATTTTTGATGTTATTGCGGTCCTAATACATGTAATTAAATCATACCACGGATATTGCTGCAATCGTACTCCTCGGCACTCTGCATTATTGTTACCACGCCCATTTGTAATTTATTTACCAATTTTGCATATCATAGCACATACAACAATAAAAGGTAATTGATATCGAATACATATAAACTTTCTCTCCATCGCAATAAAAAAAACATGAGCCCATACAATGACGAGAAAAAATTGGAACTATCAAACCGTAGGCGAAAATAATCATTGAATTATTAACGTAGGATAATTATCAGTAGTTTACAGCCAATTTGCGACTGTAATGTAAAAGGCTGTAAAAGCTTGTTAACACGTAATATTTTTTAGCTAGGATTTTTTCATGACATTATTTTAAAAAGTAATTTATAATATACCAGAGCACAACATTGATAAATTTACGTTTTTCTTAAGTTAGGAAAATTGTCCATAATCTGGAAACATCGCGTGGGGGTGTCTAAGGGTCAATCACCAATTCTCAACCCCTAGGGCTTAAAATAACGGACGTACCCGTTTACAGATTACAACAATGGAATTTACTAGCCACTGGAACCAAAGTTACCAAGAGATCAGCAGTTTGATCAAAAATTAAGTGATATTGAATTAGCTGCGTGGAGTTCTTTGAAAATAATTGTTTCGTGGTTTTTAGGAAACAAAAAAGCATAATACTACTAATAATTTGTACAAGAACTACTTGAAAGCTACTGCAACATGGACATGTCGTATGTCTCTTAAAATAGACTTCTACTCCCATTTAATTTTTTTCCCAGAAAATTTGGGTGCGTTTAGTGACGAACAAGGAGAAAGATTCCACCAAGACATACTAAGAATGGAGCAACGCTACCAAGGCAGATGGGATCCAGCAATGATGGGGGATTATTGTTGGTTTCTTATGAGAGAAAGCGATCATTAATATAAACGACAGTCAGCATTTGCAAAAAAGTTAGGTAGAAAAGACTTACTATAATTATTGTATTTTCATGTGTATTTTTGTGAATAAATCCTGTTATCCTTAATATCTTTGTTTTTTTTTCTTGGTTTGAACTAATGTTTAAATATTATATAAAAATGATTGTATGAAGTGAAAATAAATAATATATTCTATAACCCAAATTCTATAGGTGGTGGAAAATTTCGGTTGTTGAATGCTCAACTCGGGATGCTTTAAATTCCCCACACACTCGTTATATCGTCAGTCGCAATGTTTTTTTTCTATTGTTGACTATAGCGAATAATAATTACTATATTACCACAGAACATGTTGTATGGCTTTTAAAAACTATTCTTCTCTAATAAATATTTATTTTTAGCAATAGTATATTATTATAACATATATTTGATGTATATGGCTTGTGTACTGTGAAAATGATAATATTAACATACAGTTTATGGTAGAAAAACATAATTCTCCTCTTAAAATAATGATCCAAAAGGGCATAGAATTTCCCAAATTTTGATTTTTGTTTCACAACACAAAATATGCTTCTTGCTTTAAGCGCGAAAAAACTCAGTTATACCATCGTTGTTGAACATAAGAAATCCCATGTAATTTTTGAGGTGAACTAACACAAGTATTTTGTAGACTTTTTAACTTATCCTACAAACAAGGAATATTTCCATCGTGCTGGAAGACGGCGCGAGTCCAGTCTATACCAAAGAAAGGTAAGAGAACCCTGCCTAGCAACTATCGACCAGTCGCATTGCTTTCAGTTATATCAAAAGTAATGGAGAAAGCTATTAAGCAACATCTTCTAAAGTACCTGGAAGGCTTCAATATTATCAGCGATCATCAATATGGTTTTCGGAAGTCCAGATCAACTGGAGATCTTCTAGCCTATGTCACCCATCTTTGGACCAACGCAATCGAACATCATGGGGAGTCTCGGGCTGTTGCCCTGGATCTTTCTAAAGCCTTTGATCGTGTTTGGCATGAGGGACTTCTAAGTAAACTGCGATCCTATGGTATTCCCAGTCGATTCTGTGCATGGTTGTCTAGCTTTCTTAAAGACCGCTCTCTGCAACTTGCGATTGACGGATTTCTCTCAGACACCTTCACCATCAATGCCGGTGTTCCTCAAGGGTCCATATTATCTCCCACTCTCTTCTTACTCTACATTAACGACCTTCTAGTGAAAACGAAAAATCCGATATTTAGTTTTGCCGACGATAGCGCACTTATCTCATCTTTCTCTTTGAATACACAAACATCGGCTGCCGACGCACATCTTCACAGACAGCATGAAGAATCACGTCTCAACAAAGACCTGGAAGGAATTTTGGCTTGGGGTGACAATAACCAAGTCGAATTTAACGCTAAAGAAAACCAGGCAGGAGTTTTCTTTAAAAAGGTTAACATTCCAGAACCGGATATAGTCGTGGACGGACATGCAATCCCACTGGCTTCATTGGTCTTCAATCTGGGAGGAAATATGTCTTGGCATAACCACGTTGTGGTAATTGCCAAGATAGCTTCTCAGAAACTTGGTGTACTCTTCCGAACCAGAAAGTTGTACACACCTCAACAACTTTTGACACTATACAAAGCCCAGATTCGACCATCACTAGAGTACTGCTCTCATGTCTGGAGCTCTGCACCCAAAACATACTCTTCGGCTACTGGATTCTATCGAAAGGAGGGCCATTCGTCTGATCGGAGACCACGAGCTGACGAAGAACCTCGACAGCCTGGAACATCGAAGTCAGGTTGGGGATTTGACTCTCTTTTACAGATATTTTCATGGAAAGTGCTCGGCTGACCTTGCCCTCTAAATTCCGCCCGGAGCGGCGAATAACAGAAATACACGACGAACCACTGCCGCCCATCCATATGTGGTTTAGCTTAGTACTACTCGAACTTTATTATTTAAGAATTCTTTCATCTGGAGGACTTCATCCTTATGGAACGACCTTTCCGAGGTCGTTTTTCCCAACGAATATAACCTCCAACGATTCAAAACCAATGTGAATCGCTTTTTGCGCACACGCACCACTCCCAGAGTGCCCTAAAGGATTTTTCCTATAGTGCTTGTGCTTGAACTATGACAGATTCGTTGTTTTGCCGTCACGTTTAATTGAATAGCTTAGGATGGGCTCACCAAAATGTAGTCGAACTCGGCACATGGTTTCACCATGTCGACCTCTTCAACAAGTTATAATGCAGTTTCTCTATAAAGTGTACAGGGGAGCCACCTATATTCAACACGCGGCATATTGTTTTTTAAGATACCACAATCCATTGGACTGACATCGATACATAAAAGGTTTTTTTTTCATTTTTATGCTGAGTATATATTCATTTTGTAATAATTGTAATTAACACATCAACTAAGATTAACTCTAGACAAATAAGCGGGGAAGTACCGATGTACATACACTTATGTACTAAGTAACCAATCCTCTCGAGAAACTACTTCATCCACCTTGTAGGAATTAATTTTTTAAACTTTCATTGTCGATTCGGTTTATTAATAAGTGACCTATTAATTTATTCATATTGCATTAATATAACCAAAGTAAAAGAAAAATCTCTGTGAATTTAATTTTCTGAATTTCGATTTAAGAAATACACTCAAATATTCAAAAATGAGTATATATTACTGTTTGTCCTTGTTCATTATTTTCGCAACTTTCAGTTTACACTAAATTGCACAATCGACAGTTTTTTTCACAGAGTCGACAGTAAATATTGCAAAACCATTTGAATCGTGACATATTTTCCACTTCACTGGGTACCTAGCTAATATAATTTAATCGCCGATTCATTAGTTGTTTTTCTCTTACGTATCTAAATTAGGAACACATAACGCCTCAGTGTCTGTCTGTCGGTCATCATCTTTTCAGTATTTAAACAGAAATCAGTTTTTTCGCTCACGTTGCGTATACTTTGGTGAATCCCATTTCGCCAGCGCGGTCGCTGCTGTAAGATTTGTTCGTGTTTTGTTCGAATTACCCTATATTTGTTCGTGTTTTGTTCGAATTACCCTATATATTATATTTTTTTTTGGAATCTAGGTAGAAATCTAGAACAGTTTTCTGTATAATATCATATACCTATATTTAAGAGTTTTTGAATTATAAATAATCTTGTGTTTTTTAACGCCGTATCGGGACCTGAAAAGAAAATCGTATCTTTTTAGCGGTTACAGCTAGAAAGCTGACAATAGTTTCACAAGACCATCGCAATTTTATAATTTTGAACAGTATTTAATTAGTTTTATACAGGGCGTCTCCATAACAATATTTCTGAGGCAGATGAATTATTGCAACAATCTTTTATTTTTTAAGCGGGATACCCTGTATTCGATATGTTTTGCTAAAAAAAGATTTTTGCAATAATTCATCTGCCTCAGAAATATTGTTATGGAGACGTCCTGTATAAAACTAATTAAATACTGTTTAAGATAGGTATATGATATTATACAGAAAACTGTTTTTGACTGATTTTCACCTAGATTCCAAAAAAATATAATATATAGGGTAATTCATTTAAAATTCCGAGGTTGCTACCACTTTTGGTATGATCCCGAACAACCCACAGCCCAATTTTCAAAATAAAATCTCATTTAGTTCTCGAGATACTTCTAATAGGCCACTTTACTTGGGGCACCCTGTATATTACCCTTAAGATCTTAAATGGGAAAGGGGTTAGTGGAACATAATTTTAAAAGTTTTTTAAATATATTTCCAATAATGCCATAATTTATTATTTTTTAATAAGTAGCTTCCAAGAAATCGCTTTACCCCTGGTATAGATATTACCCTTAAGATCTTAAATGGGAAAGAGGTGAAGTGGAATATCATGTTAAAGGTCGTGTAAATCCCTTTCCAATAATGCCATAATTTAGTATTTTTTAATAAGTAGCTCACAAGAAATCGCTTTACCCCTGGTAAAAAGTTGCAATTGCAGTCAACACAACAATTTTTTCCCATTTAAGATGTTAAGGGTAACATCTACCCCTTCCAGGGGGTTAAACTACGACAGCGACAAATATTCTTTAAAATCGTCCCCTATATTTATCTAAAACTGAAATTTTCACGCCTGCCCTAAAATTAATTAATTATATCTACCGACAATAAACAATTTATGTTCATAATAATGCTGTTAAAAATAATTAATCTTTTATAAATTTTTCGCTAACCCAATAAAAATAAACATCGCTCACCTGACTATTTAATTAAACAATTGGATAACTGTGACTGATGATGACCATCGGTTTTATTCGGACTATTTATACTTTTGGACGCAATTATCGGCCCCTATCGCGCACTTACGACTACTCAGTTTTCGTTTAATTTTCATATTTAACTGTCTTCTACTGTCCCCACCTATGGTCGTAGCATTGGCGCACAATACAAAAAAAATCGCGTGAAGCATTTATGGGATTGGTAAATTTCGGCTCAAAAATTAGGCCTCTGATTTCGACATTGACAGAAATTACAACAATTAAGGAGTCACTCGATAGGGATAGACAACCAATTAGGTACATAACAAACAATTTTTCAACAAAACCATATTTTGCTTCTAAAAATAAAAATGCAAAGCAAAACATATAATTTTTAAAATTTTGGTCATAGTCGTGCTTTTTTCTATAGTTCGGGGGATCCCAACCAGTGGCGGCTCGTGACCTGTGATAGAGGGGGTTCACAAGTATGGTGAAATTTTTCTAGGCGTTTTAAATGTAGAAAGAAAAAAAGTAATAAGAAAATGCGATATGTAAAACATATTTTTATTTATTTTTTAATTTTACACAAGGAAATACAACTTTGGGAAAATAAGGAAGGTTTTCTTAGTGTATATAGCTGTCGGATCTTAACGTCGTCGCATGCAATGAGTCCACTACTAATCTACTAAAGCCATCTAGAGCTTTCAAGAACACGGAATGATGTCCAATACTACTACCGCCATCTATGAGTTATCAAGGAAACCGAATGATGTCTAATACCACTACGCCATCTACGGCTACGTCATTAGGCGCAACCAAGATGAGAACAATCGTTAACAGTTTTATGACGAGAACGAATCGATACACGAGACTGACAAGTTGGCATTCTTCATATTTTCAGTGTTTTTTTAGTTTAATCCTTAAATAAAATGGTTTAAAATCTTATCGAGTATCAGTTATCGAAATACACAACATTTATCGACCCTACACAATAGTGCTCAAACGTAAAGTCCATTCTTCGGTTCTTAATTGTAGAAAATTGATCAATAACAGCTTAGAATACCCTCTATAATTTTTTTTTCATATATTTCATTTTTAAACTTTCTAATGAAGTCCCTAGATTTAACCTTCGTGGTCTGCGTTAAATTAATTTCGGGTTTAGGTGTTGCCGCATTCTTCACATCAATTTTCTGCTCCAAACTCAAAGAGCTAAAGTTATTTCTTAAATAAAACATACACGCTCGAATTTCTAACTAGATGCACGAACAGACAAGCGCGGTGCTCACAAAAACTGGGCGCCTTTTCCATGTTAAATCGCCATAGCCCCGCTATCCCCCGCTGCCACCCGCCACCTGTTACTACAGAGAAACTGCACTACTTAATCGCACGTGCGATCAAGTCTCGTCATTTACCTCGACCGAGGCACGGTTGCCGGATCTATACAGTTTGGTTTGAGGGAATGATAAAATATTAGGGAAGGTCGGACTTTTTTAGTTTGACGGTACGATAAAATATTATGGAGGGTAGGACTTTATACGATAAATAATATTCAATGAATATAAATTAATATTTTTTATTTGTTTTGTTTTGGGGGTGCACGTGCGCATGTGCTCCTGTGGAAGAACCGCCACTGATCCCAACATGAGCGCCGCGGCGCTCGGGGCGAGGACTGCCCTTCTTTGTGGAAGCAAATGTGAGCGTTTCGCCAAAAATGGCCTTCCTTAAAAACAAAACAATAAATTGTTGTCTGGAAGTGTTCTGCTAATTGACCCCTGAAGAATATTTAATAATAAAACGAAACGTGGGGAAATTGTTATTGAGTATTTATTTGCCCTCATTTCCGCTGTATTAATCCTAATTATATATTATTGTTTGTGAGCAGATAAAAGAAGCAGACGTAAAATAATGCCGCTCTGGCGGTAATTTCTTTATACATATTTATATTTCTGTTGGAATTCGATCAGAGAATACAATATCAACTATGCTTATCAACCATCACTATAGTGAGTAGCAAAAAATATACTATCTAAGTAAGTTAAATTCTACGCAATGTAAAGCATATCACGGGGTTTTTGTAAAGTAAATCGCACATTAACCAAGGCTGTCTTGTTTATTTGCAACAAAAGTTGCGTAGCAACGCTCTACTTTCAATATATGTGCACTTGAGTTCAAGAAAAATGAGAGTCGCAGACGGCTGCTATCATACAAATGCACTAACTTTTTCAAACGTTTCCTGCCGCGGATTTTTTTAGTAGGCGTGCTTCATGATTTATTAACCTCGTGCAATTTGCTTACCGTGTGTATTGTTTAGTGTGCGTTTTGCTTATAATAAATAGATATTCAACTAACGTCAGCTAGTCTGCTTTTTACTATTTAAAGTAACTTTTATACTTTCGAATTAGCTCAAACTTGATACCTTGCACCCTTACAAAACTATCCCTTCTCATACAACTTAGAACAGAAATTTGAATTCCAAAATTTAACTGAGGAAATTATTGGTGGTCTATATTTTACAAACAATTTCAGGCTCCATCTCTTATGGAAACGCTACTCTGAAATATAATATACCCTGCTTTTTAACAGTTGGTCTTCCAGTAATGTATTGAGATTTTACTAGATGACTCCAGCGTCAGGCCTAGAGGTCGTCTACTTTGTGATATCGTAACGACAACAACCTGCTTTGTGGAACTAACAACAGCGACGACTGTTCTACTTTGTGGAGTTAGGCGTAGTCAAACGTCAAAACTCGCATCTGAGGACAGTCTCTTCACCTGTCATTACGCATGCGTTAGAATTTTCAAGAATATTCATGTGAGTCAAGTGAGCGCATACGTCTCAATTGTCTCCAGCGAGTTTGATTATCCCGCCGAAAATAAATAACATAACCTCAGTTATTCTGTGAAAAGACCTTTTCTAGGCAGTCATCTTTAATTAGACATTTTAAAAATATTCATAATTATACCACATCTGCGGTGATTAATCCAAATTCAGCTTTTAAGTGTTGTTTATGTCAATGCCGAGAAGCAACAAGAGCGAATTTGACTGATCATTTGGAAAAGAACCATGATATCAAAATAGAGTGCCAAAATTTTGAATTTTCGACAATGGCCGAGTTTGAAACTTGGAAATTACAAATGGAGCATAAAGATAGAAGTTCTTTTGTAAAATGGAAAGGATCAAGCTATTCTCAACATTCCATAGTTTCGAATTATATTTGTCATCGATCGGGCACGTACAAAAGGAAAGGAAATAACACCAGGCATTTAAAAATCCAAGGCAGCAACAAAATTAACAGCTTTTGTCCAGCTGGAATAAAATTAGTTTTTACAAAAGACGATGGCCAATGTACCGTAACATTCAACAAAACTCATGTAGGCCATACTAATGATCTACGACATTTACCATTAAGTAGGCCGGAAAGGGAAAAGTTTGCAGCAAAAATACCCTTTCCCACAATTTTAGGTGGGATTCGAGATTCTCTTAATTGTGAACTTGAACGTGAGCATCTACTGACAAAAAAGGATCTTTTTAACATTGAACAAAGTTTTAATTTAAACTCTGAATCCATCTGCAATAAAAATGATGCAGTTAGTGTCGAAGCTTGGGTAGAAGAGATGAAAAGCAATGGAAGTGTTCTGTTTTATAAGCCTCAGGATATCATGTGCGAAGAAAATTCAAAATTAAAAAAAGAAGATTTTGTATTGGTGATAATGACGCAAGGCCAAATGGAAATGATGCAGAAATACAGCCAAGATTGTGTATGTCTTGATGGGACACATGGTCTCAATGCCTATGGGTTTGAGTTACATACTTTGTTGATATTAGACGATTTACGAGAAGGATTTCCCTGTGCATTCTTAATCTCTAATCGAACAGATGAAGAAGTAATGAAATTATTTTTTTCTTTCATTAGAGAGCGCCTCCAAAGGCAACTTACGCCGAAAGTATTCATGTCAGACATGCCGAATCATACTATAATGCCTGGATCCAAATAATGTTTCCAGCAGAGTTTAGGTATAGTATTAGTTTTAGATTGTCTTTCAATTACTATATCATTTATACAATTACAGATTATTTTGTACGTGGCACGTGAAACGAGCAAGGAAGAAAAACTTGACTAAAATTGCTAGCAAGGAAAAGCAGGTAATTTATTTATTCCTTAAGTAACTACTTATTATCTCAATACTGATCAGCCTGTAAAAATCTGTTAAGAAAGATAGTGAAATATAGCCATATTATAATAGTGTTATTGAATGTAAAAAATTCTCAGATTTATCCACAAAATCCAAATATGGAATAATATACAAGGTGCGCCATTAAGAAAATAAGTAGCACATTTTTGTTCCATACATCTTTTCTATATAAAAATTAAAAAATTACCGTCAGACCCTGTATGTAGGTACTCAAAAATTAAAAGTATTTTTTGAGCAGAAAAGTTATTTATTTTTTGCATTTTTATAGCTTCTTTTTTACTAAATGATGTGTTTTTTAATAGATTGTTGTTGACGGAAAGCTGCAAACATTATTACAAGAGACAGATGTCACCACATTTTACATCATGATGCATAATTTTGTACAGTCATTGTCAGAAAATCCACAAACCTTAAATTTTGCCAATTATTTCACTCTACATTATATGAATAAAACTGAAGCCTGGGCATACTGTCATCGATTGCATAGTGGACTTAACACTAATATGCATCTCGAGAGAATGCATGGAACTATTAAGTACTTGTATTTGAAGGGTAAAAACGTGAAACGACTAGATAAGTCTATAGATGCAATTTTAAAATTTGTGCGCGATAAAATTTTTGACAGAGTTATTTCATTTAACAAGCAGCAAAATTAAGGATCTAAGAAAGCGTCATAAAACTGCTGATGTATTACAACTGGATTCGGTCTTGGAAATGGAAACAGGGTGGCAAGTTTCCTCGCAATCTTCAAATAATGTAATATATATTATAGAAGAAAGACGAGCAGAATGTGCTTGCAAATTGCTTTGTTCAGAGTATGAGGCATGCATTCACAGATACTCATGCACTTGTTTAGACTCTGCTGTTAAATGGAATATGTGCAAACACGTCCATCTAGTTTGTAGATATCAGAAGAGTATTTCTTTGGAAAATGAAACACATGGAGTAATGTTTCAGCAAATGGAAGCAGGTAATATAATATTTCAGTACCTAGTTGAATATTTCGCGAAAGTTACCTTGGACCATTCTGTCCCTTCAAGGATAAACTATTAGAGGCTTGTTATCTTTACACTTTGTACACTTTATAAAGTGACATTTATAAAAGGATACTATAATAATCTAAATTTAGCTCAGTTAAGAAAATTTGCCGATAGATATATATGTTTTTTTTTAGGAACAACTATATTTCTTTACCTGAAATACATTACTGAACTCCAAATTAAAGTAATATAGGTATATATTTTTTACTCCACTTTCTTTGGGTTTTGGTTGGTGTCTGTTAGTTAATCAAGCCACGACGATGCTAATTAATATGTTACTTACTGTTGTAGTTATAGTTTATACCGGTGTCGTCTGATCAAATAAATTTTACAAAATTGTTCTGGTGTCGGTTTTTGTTCTGGTATAAATATATGTCAAGACTTGAAAATATTTTTGAAAAATAAAATTTATTTGGGACTTCAAAATATTTTTGAAAAATGTATTTTGAGACTTCACAAAATATTTTTGAAAAATAAAATTTATGTTAAGACTACAAAATATTTTTGAAAAATAAAATTTATTTTGAGACTTCAAAATATTTTTGAAAAATAAAATGAATTTTGAGACTTCAAAATATTTTTATTTTAAATTAGGGCTACGCACCACAAAAGGATATTGTTTGTATAGTTTTTCACTTGAAGTAAAATAATTTAACGAGAATAAAGTTTTTATTGGTTTATTTTAGAGTTTATATTTTATTCTCTGATCCAATTCCCATACAAATAAAACTCCTCTCTTAAAGATTCTACTTATAATATATTATTTTTTGCGAGCAGATATAAAGACGTCGGTTCGTAAAATATTTATGTCGATGCCGCCCTGGCGGTGTCTTACTTGATTAGATTGTCGGTCGTTAAATAAACAGTCGACTGCAGCTCTGGCGGTCACTTCTTTATATTTTTATTTCTATCATAAGTGGTGTTAAACAGTTTAATAAATACTTTTACCAAGTAAAATTAAGCAGTTTAATTTTGAACTTATATATCCGCCGGCGAACAACTAAATGCAAAAAAACTTGTCGGGTGCAATTTACGAGATTTTTATTAATGTATCATCTTGTGACGGTTGGTTATCACTATAGTGGGCTAGCACACTCCGGCCTGGATGCTGGTTTGTACGTAATAGGTCAAATATTACCGATGTCGATACTCGGCTCACTTGACTCACATGAATAACCTTGAAAATTCTTACGCATGCGTAGTGACAGGTGCAGAGGTGGTGAAGAGACTGTCCCTAGACGCGAGTAACGTCAAACGGCAGCATTTCCTCTCAAATTTCGGCCGTTTTTAGTCGTGTCATGTCGTAGCAATGTTTTTATTAAATATTTGTTTATTTTTATTTATTAATTCCCAATTTTCCACTGAAGGTAAGTTCCTTATATATTACTTTATGGACATTTTCAATTTTATCACGATACTACGTATATATGAAGTAATAATAAGCCTTTAAAACATTGGAAATTCATAAACAATTTTTTTGGAATTAATTTGTAATTGTATAATGACTGGCTTTTCTGCTAAATACCAATTTTTAAGACCAAAAGACCACTCATTGTTACTGAAAATTACATTATACGCCTTTTAATAACCCTAAATTCAATTCAAGAGCTTCAAGGGATAATGTATCATGACTCATTAACTAGGTATAAATTAAATTTTAATTTCTATTGTACTTTTTTTAAGCCGCATACTACAGTGAATATGAGTGTAACAACCCATTGCTTGCTACTTCAAAACTTGAGGCTACATCTTCTATGAGTGATAGGGGACCTGAAAATGCTGTTTTATATGGTAAGTTTCTTGATTCTATTACAACGATATAAATCACCTGTCCTAATGTTTATCCCATTTTACAATTAATGATCTCAATATCAGATTTTTAAATATTGGATTTCATAATCAATATACATACATTCTAGTTTAGGGTTTACATTTTTCTAAGTTTGAAGCTGACTTTTTCTTGTTAGGTTGTCACTGATCACCAGGGCTTACAAGCCGCAGATCTACTATAAAGTAGGTAAAAATTGCTCTTAAGCGACAACCTGTCAATGAACAGTGCATTGAAGATGACAAATACCAGTGCTAGATGGTACTTTAACTTTTCAAAATGGTGTCCTCATCACCAAGACTTAATGCTGGCCACAGCATGTGTCCAACCTGAAGAGAAAGTGCGCCTGGGAAGATTCGTATTTAAAAAAGACTTTAAATCTTCTTTAGCTGGCCGGTTAATGATGAGGAAATATATTTCAGTAGCTTGCAATGTACCTTATGGGGATGTGATGTTTATAAGGGATGATAAGGGGCGACCTGTATTAGAAAATCTTGGTGATAATAGTGTTAGTTTTAACGTTTCACATCAGGGTGATTTTACGGTGTTTGCGGGAGAGACAGATAATATATTGCTGGGGGTAGATGTAATGAAATTGGAATATAGCGGAGGGAAACCCCTATCGGAATTTTTCAGGATAATGAATAAGAATTTCTCTACTCCAGAGTGGAAGCAAATCTATAGTTATACCACCGAGAAAGATCAACTAAACACCTTTTGTAGGCTTTGGTCACTAAAAGAAAGCTACGTGAAAGCTTTAGGGGTTGGGATAACTATAAAGCTAAGCGATTTAAGTTTTAGGCTGTCCACGCCTCTTGCCATAGGTAGTTTTGTTAGAGACACGGAGCTTTTTATAAGAGACCAAAAGTTAGAAGGTTGGCATTTTGAGGAAATGCTTATTGATGAATGTCATTGTGTTGCGGTGGCAACAAATAAAAAAATTGAGGGTGAGGGCTTCAAGGAAGTTTCGTTTGGGTTTCTTATGGAAAAATCGGTTCCTTTATTGGTTCAAGACGAGAATTATTGTGTGGAGTATTTTAAAAAAATGGATAAGACTTTTTAGGGATATAATTTTTATTTTTGTAGACAAAATAATTCGGTTTGTATTATGTGCGCTCAAACTGATGACTCTTAACTCCGTATTACACTTGGAAATTTTTATGGCGCCAGTAATGGCAATTATAATTCAAGGATTCAGGCGCAGTACACCGTTCTCCGTACTACAGTCAGAAATTCTACTCTTCTGACAATTAAAATGACACGGATTCATGCGCAGTACACTGTTCCCGATCAGCTGTCTCTCATTACCAGAAATGGGGCAGGCGCCATTTTAATTGCCTTGCCGGCGCAATTGGGTAGACATGGATTATTCTGTTATTTTTAACTGTTTAATATTTGGTCGAACCAGGTATGAACAGCTAATGGCCATTTAAACCCACTGGCACTTAAATTAGCAGTTTACATTCTTTATTAAACTTATGGACTGCTAATTCAGCAACTTTTTGCACCTCCTATTTGTAAATAGCAGTAGCTGCTTTAACTGGTAATCAAAACGAACAGGTTTGCACATCTCTAATTCTGGGGATATTTTAGGGACTTCGACAGTACCCACTGCTGTTCTGACCGTTGACAATGCTCCAGCTGATCGAAAACGGTTTACTGCGCATGAATACGTGCATTATAATTGCCGGCGCAAAAGAAAAAATTGCCGACTCTAATACGGCCTTTATCGGCAATTTTTTCTCTTGCGCCGGCAATTATAATGGCACGTATTCATGCGCAGTAAACCGTTCTCGATCAGCTGGAGCATTGTCAACGAGTCAGAACAACAGTTGGTACTGTCGAAATCCTTAAAATACCCCCAGAATTAGAGATGGGCAAACCTGTTCGTTTTGATTACCAGTTAAATCAGCTACTGCTATTTACAAATAAGAGGTGCAAAAAGTTGCTGAATTAGCAGTCCATAAGTTTAATAAAGAATGTAAACTGCTAATTTAAGTACCAGTGGGTTTAAATGGCCATTACCTGTTCATACCTGTTTCGGCCAAATAATAAACAGTTAAAAATAACAGAATAATCCATGTCTACCCAATTGCGCCGGCAAGGGCAATTAAAATGGCGCCTGCCCCATTTCTGGTAATGAGAGACAGCTGATCGGGAACGGTGTACTGCGCATGAATCCGTGTCATTTTAATCGTCAGAAGAGTAGAATTTCTGACTGTAGTACGGAGAACGGTGTACTTCGCCTGAATCCTTGAATTATAATTGCCATTGCTGGCGCCATAAAAATTCCCGACTGTAATACGGCTTTAAGTCGTCATAGATATTTTATAAAGAAATCTTCAAAATGAAATGGTTTTTTAACAATTTATAATACAATCCTAAGCTAGAATGTGTATGTATACTATACAAAAATTTAATTTTAGGGTTTCTATTCAATAAAGAATTGCTCGACGACCTAAATTTCTTATTTATGTTAATTTTTCCTCCCGTATTGATTGACAAAAATTTTTCAGTACCTGATTCAGAATGGCACAGTATTTTTGAGTTGCATGTTGAGTGTTTTTTTATTATTTTGTAAGCGTATTTTTCGGTAAATTACGATGCTGTTTGCATGTCTTGTAGATTTTATATTTTGATATTGATTATTGTGCTAATATCGAGAATTTTATGTTTCATTTTGGCTGCATTTTACTCTAGAAATTATTTAACAAATTAGGATATTTGTAAAATCTGACATTTTCTCGAATTAGGTATATTAACGACAAATCGCGGACAGGGTGTTGGAATTAAAGGTAACTTAAATTACAAATTACGCCAAACTTAATGTGGCAATCTGCAGATTGTTATTGATTATCGCGAGGCGCGGAGCGTGTCAATTTGATAACTTCCCACCATTATTATCTCTCGCTTCCAGTTAATAATATTAATAATCGGAGAGACACGTCCATTTTATTGTAAAGGGGGACGCGAAGACTATGTACAAAGGTTGTTTACGGACCCTAGACGCGGCGACCTCCAGAAAATGATGCGGAGTTATTTTACAGCCCGTGTTAAACATTATATTAGCCATCGAAGTGTCGGTGGCGTGGTCTGGTGAAAATGGACATTATCTAAGCATTAATGAAGCCCACAGGGTGAAATGGTAGTGAAGTGTATCGGTTTATTTAGTATACAACGTGTCCAAGATAAGGAGGGCCAGTACAGGTATCTCGGAAACCGTAAGAGATACGAAGTCGGTTAAATGGAGGTAAAGTTGCGCATTTAAGTGCCTAATAATATGCCGTTTAGAAAGTTTTAAAATTCCGAGTAGTTCCGGAGATATCCGGAAAGAAACCGAAAATCTGAAAAATCGTTTTATTGTTTTCCTGGGTTTTTTTGAGATCGAATTATAAAGTAAATTGCACCTTTGCATTGCCACTTTTTCCGCTCTATCTAATAGCGTTAATTGTTTTGTAATCCGACGAGTCGTCTTCGAAGGGCCATTATCAACTTTCTTTTTTTAAATACAAACATACAACGATGTATGACACATTGTGGTTTAATGACGTTTCGAGGGTTTTTTGAACAACATCAGGAAATTTTGGGATACGGTCCTGTATTTTTCCTAATTTTATAAATAATATCTCATAAGTAAGCTCTAAATTTTTTCTTATGTTGGACTAGTTCAATAAATCACAAATAATTTAATAATAAACCACAAATAAGTGAACAAGAAATAATTCAATAAACACCAATAAGTGGACAAAAATATACCAAAACAGTAATAAAACGAACAACTAAAAAAGTAAGGAACTACATAATCAGGTGTTCAAAACGATTTCCGTTCTTTTTTAAGCACAAATAACATCTTCTAACTGCCGATTCTAAAACATTTGACAACATTTCTAGCGTAATACTTTGAAAGGCTTCAAGCACCAACCTCCTAAGTTCGTTTTCTGTTTCGAAGTTGTGTTTATAAACATAATTTTCGATATACCCCCAGAGGAAAAAATCTAACGGTGTCATATCAGGCGAACGTGCTGGCCATGGTGTTTCAGAACACCTGTTTATGTAGTTCCTTACTTTTTTGTTGTTCGTTTTATTTCTGTTTTGGTATGTTTTTTTGTTCACTTATTTGTGGTTCATTATTAAATTATTTGTTATTTATTGAACTAGTCCAACATAAGTTAAAATTTAGAGCTTACTTATGAGATATTATTTATAAAATTAGGAGAAATACAGGACCGTATCCCAAAATTTCCTGATGTTGTTCAAAAAACCCTCGAAACGTCATTAAACCACAATGTGTCATACATCGTTGCATTCGGGAGAAAAAAAGTTATCAAATTCCAGTATCAGGAAAACTGGACCATATTAAAAAAAAGAAAGTTGATTATGGCCCTTCGAAGACGCCTCGTCGGATTACAAAACAATTAACGCGAAAAAATGTAAAGTGCAATTTACTTTAGAATTCGATTTAAAAAAAAACCGGGAAAACAATAAAACGATTTTTCAGAATTTCGTTTTTTTCCGGATATCTCCGGAAGTGCTCGGAATTTTAAAACTTTCTAAACGGCATATTATTAGGCACTTAAATGCGCAACTTTACCTCCATTTAACCGACTTCGTATCTCTTACGGTTTCCGAGATTCCTGTACTGGCCCTCCTTATCTTGGACACGTTGTATGCTACTACTCAAAAATGTGTATGTGTCATTTGACACCCCCTCCTATTTAAGATTTTAAGGGTAACATCTACTCGTCCTAGGGAACTAAACCACGTCCCCCTTCACAATATTATTTACTGGAAGCGTGTGAAGGAAGTGGGAAGTTTTCGAATAGACATTCTTTATTATGTATCGCCAATAAGGGTGTGATATCAAGACCAATAACGATAGAATGTGTCCTCTAATAAGTATAATCCATCGAACTGTACCTGTTCTATCTACAAAAAGGTGGAAATGCTTGGAGCGCCCAAGGTAACGATTTCGATCAGTACCTGAATATCGACCTGGGGGAAGTCAGGAACGTGACGAGGATTTGGACCCAAGGCAGGCCTCACAGTCACGAGTACGTCATGGAGTACCAGATTAGCTATGGTACCAACGGATTGGACTATGTCTATTATAAGGACTCTGAGGGTGATATAAGGGTAAGGGCGAACTTGGCGGGTTGTTTAAAAAATATGCACACCCTTAATCTGAGTCCTCTTTCTTGTTAAAACTTTCAAAAATGCATTCGAGCTACTAGAAATTCTCGAAAGTTGTTTGAAATATGTTTAAAATTACGTTAAATAGTTTGTGCACGTTTTTATTTCAACCGACATACATTCTATTGGAATCCAGCGATTGAGTTCAGAGTGATACGACGATACGAGGTTAAAAGTCATATTTTAAAATTTAATTTTTAGGTATTAAACAACAACACAGTGCTTTTGTCATGTACCGTAGTATGTGGCTTTGGTTATCATATAAATTTAGCTGTTTGAAGTCAAATTTAGCTAGTCACAGTATGTTAAAGGAATACAACTAATTAAGTAGACCGTAACTTAAACTAACCTTAGTTTTTTTTCGTTAGCTTTTTAGCGGGTTTTTCCTTTGGGGGGAAATTGAGCTTTATATGTTTTGTAGTCTGTCTTTAAAAAACGCTAAGTGCAGAATGATACCGTTGATCTTTTGACTGCAATAAAACCTCATTATCCCTTCGACCATAAAATAAATAAGGAAATCCCAGGTATACAAATTCAATTTATACCTATGCCTGATGCATATATAAATGCAAAGTGATTTTTAATAATTTTAATCTGGTTTTCCGGCGAGTAATTTTTAGTTAGGCTTATTAGTGATAGAATGTGGCGTCCTTGGAATTGTGCTTATAGGGGGGCAGCTCCAAGTGTCATTTTTAAAGGAAAGCATTTATCTACCGATGCCAAACTAATAATTAAAAATGTGTATCAATCGTTGTTGAGTAGAAATTTTAATTCGATGGATGCTTTAGCAGAGACGTCTACTTTGATAAAAACTCCTTTATCTTCGGTAAGAGACATAGCACTTAAACCTGTTAATCCTAGAAAAAATCGGAGTGATTCTGGCACATTTAGAAGCATTGACGAAAATGACATGGATTTATTAAGAAGAAAGATTTACCAAATGTATGAGGCACAAACTGTACCCACTTTGATTTCCCTCAAAGAGCGGCTGATTAAAGACGAAACAAATATCTCTTGTAGCCTTTCAAGCCTTAGGAAAATATTGCGTAAAATGGGTTTTAAATACCGAAACATTGATAAAAGACAAACATTAATGGAATCTCAACGTTTACGGGAATGGAGACTTAAATATTTAACAGCTGTTAAAAATTTAGAGAAGAAAATCGTCCAATTATTTACCTTGAAGAAACATGGTTCGATACCCATGACACTCCAAGAAAAGGTTGAGATGATTGTTCCAAAAAATGTCAAACCAAGGCACCATCAAATAAAGGCAAAAGAATCACAATATTACATGCTGGTACAGAGAACGGGTTTGTTCCAAATTGTCTGTTGCTTTCAGCTAAAAACATAGCAGATTCTTCTTTAGGTTACCATCAAGATACCGACGCACAACTTTTTGAAGATTGGTTTAAACATAAACTCCTTAAAAATATACCTGAAAATAGCGTCATTGTAATGGACAATGCTAGTTATCATAGTCGGCAAGCAAACATGATTCCCAATTCTAATAATACAAAAGCAGAAATTCAAAATTTTATGATTGAAAATGATTTATATTTTGAAGAAACTTACAAAAAACGAGAACTGCTAGAAGTATTAAAAGCTTTTAAAATAAATAAGGAATACGGTGTGACAAACTTGCAGCAGAAAATGGACATACAGTGTTGCGTCTTCCTCCGTACTATTGTATATTCAATCCTATTGAGCTAATATGGCACCAATTAAAATACAATATTAGGAGAAATTATATTTTACCTACATTAAATGCATCTGTAGTAGAATTAATTAAAAACGAAGTAAGAAAAATTTCTGCAGACAGCTGGAAAAACTGTGTACAGCATGTACTTAAGGTGGAAAATTCTCACAATTGTATGATTACAAATGCTCAACCCTTAATTATAAGTTTAGGCTTAGATGAAGATATTGATAGTGATACAGAGTTAAATTTTGAATAAATTATCAATAGTTTCTTAGATTTTAATTAATTTTTATTGTACTTGTTATCCTAATAGTTATACTTTTAAATTATATTATTTTCAATTATCATTAATTGTTATCATTATTTTACATTTATTATAGGTACCGAAAACTAAAAATACCTATCTATTTATTTTAAATTATAAAAATAAATCATGTGGTGTGGTATACATTTTCAAGCCGGCCCTGATCCCATTTATTGAGCTTTGAAGAGGTTGAGGCGTATACAATAGGGTTTAATCAGGTAGTTTATTTATGGCAGTAAGAGTCAACGGTATAATTCTATAGTTATAGTTCTAGTTTCCTTGGTTTAGTTTTCATACATAGCGGAACACGACTTTATAGTCAGTTAAATTGACAGTGACGGCTCTTTCCCATTTGAAGGGTCAAGCCAAAATACAGGGTGTTACATATCCTTATTATATTTAAACCCCAAATTATGTCTCATGTCCTCAATGTCATTACCTGCGTGCACTACCGAAATAATATTTATTGTGTCCCCGCGTAGTTGCTCCGATGCGGTTTCTAGCAGCACTGTCGATTTTCGATCGAAGTTGAGCTCGAGCATTTGGAGCTTTTATAGAAAATTTAAAAAAATATGAGTCACTCTTTTAAATAAAGTTAACCATTTCCATAACACCCTGTATACATTTTGTTTTCGGTTAATTAAATGTTCCAAAAATATATAAACTCCTGGACAAAATTAACGCTACATCATAAATTTCCCATATTTTTGATGCTATTTTTTTTCTGAATTTATGATCCGATTTGAATAATTTTGTTTTTGCATTGTAGGTTGGTTCCTTGACAATGTCACATTTTCGCTGTTTATGATAAAAATTTAATTTTCGATTTATACTGGGTTTACTAAAAATGGTGTGTTTTTTCCCGAAAATTCGTATCACCCTGTGGAGTATATTAGCAACCGAAGCATATTGCAGTTGACATTAAACGGTAGGTCCATCTTTCCTCAATATTTTCTTTTTTGGTTTACTTCATTATCTCTGTTATTAAAGAAGATACACCGTTTTATAGCGTAACATGTTTTTATAGACTTTAATATTGAACACATTCATTGTTAAATGTTTTCAAGTAGGTTTCAAGTTTTTAGATTTCAGTTTCCGAACAGTTTTTATCAGTATGGCGACTTTTATTTGACCTTTGCAACTTTAAAACACAACTGCTGACACATTGCTTGCAATGTCAGAAAAGGTCCATAGTCTATAAAAACATGTTACGCTATTAAACGGTGTATCTCCTTTAATAACAGAGATAATGAAGTAAACCAAAAAAGAAAATGGACCTACCGTTCAATGCAATATGTTTCGGTTGCTAATATACTCCACAGGGTGATGCGAATTTTCGGGAAAAAAACAGCATTTTTAGTACACCCAGTATAAATCGAAAATTAAATTTTTATCATAAACATCGACAACTATGACATTGTCAAGGTACCAACCTACAATGCAAAAAAAATCATTCAAATCGGATCATAAATTCAAAAAAAAAATAGCATAAAAAATATGGCAAATTTATGATGTTGCGTTCATTTTGTCTAGGAGTTTAGTTCCCTAATAATTAATATATGTAGTTCGATAGGTCATATGTTTATCAAATTATATGACTAAAATTCGTGGCAGGCTATTTATGGAAACAGAATCACAATTTTACGCCGTAGCTGTACTGGAATGTAATTTTTAAAGTAGAATTTTGGCATTTTTGTATTTTCACAACAATAATTGCACATCATCTCATTTAAATTTAGCTAAAGGTTAAGGTCCGACCCTTGTCACTTCCTTCTCCTTTTTAAAAGCTAACATTTCTTATTATCTCTCTCTCTCTCTCTAACCCATTTCCCTTAGGTGGTTCGGCGTGGACTCCGAAGGACAGCACCTACTTTGAAAAGCTAATAGTCGACCTGGGAGGGAGGTATGAGGTGCGGTCCATAGCCACTCAGGGCCGATCTATGACGCACGAGTTCGTTTCCGAGTACATCGTGGAATACTCGGACAACGGCTATGAAGGATGGAAGGCGTTCCACGACGCCCAGGGTGAAATCGAGGTGGTTATATTCTCGTGTTTGTTTTTGTGACGTGTCTTTTTTTTTTGAGTAGTTGGGTTTTTGCTTTATATTCTGTATAAATCACGGTCGAAACCAAAGGTATTGGAAACTACAGATCCTATAACCCGTTCATAAAACTCTTTGAAAGTGAAGCTGTGATTGTGTGAAATGTTATTGAAAATCAGTAATGGGTGGAAGAGAGAACTGCATGTTTGTTGGCTGAATGGCAACAATGTTGAAGTCTGGTTATATCACATGGTTAAATATTAAAACATAACCATACTTACCGATGAAAAGATAAATCCTTATTTAAATGGTCCACTCTTTTACTAACTACACATGAATGCACCATGATTGTTTATAATAAAGACGATTTTTCACCAATAATCACAAAACGAACACAAATCAACCAAAATATATAAACAATCCGTTAGATCAAAGCGCCAACGTTGTAATGTTTACGAGATTAGTATTCATGCATATTTTGGCTCCTGGATCGTAGCGCAGTTGTAAAATAGAAATAGATGTTGCCAGAGTGCAGTCGAATTAATTCAAGATTCGTTTGATACTTTCAAGTATAATAATATTTTTTAAAGAATCTCTCATTGCCTTTTCACAGTTTATAGTAAAATTATTGGGAAATAAATTTATTTTAAGAGCAATTGCGGATTAACCTTAAACCAGCTGCAATTGTCAAAAGAACAAATTTTTAATTGGGATTTGCAAGATCCCTTGGCGATAAATATGTCAATCTGGCTATGCTGCAATAATGACCGAAACAGGTGGGAAAGACTGTTTGCGGTCGTTGCGTAGGCTAGAAATGTACATTTTTCCATCTGTAGTTTGTAATATCTTTGGTCGAAACCCTATTATGGGTTCCGCACCTGTTATTTTTTGTATAAAATGTGTGTTTTTACAAAAAAATAGTATTTATTAAAAATATACCTGCAAAAAACGATGCACTTCCTCGTTTCATCTTTGTACATATTGGGAATTTTTTAGAATATGGGTGTTAAGTGTTATTATGATTCATGGTGTGGTTCATATTCGTTCACTTTTCTTAAAATTATAAAAGTAATGATTTTTGCTGCAAGAAAGAGAAGCATATTTAGAAAAATGCAATACTAATAATCATTTATTTACTTGAAATTTCAGATATTTTCATGTTTTCATTAATAACTCGATAGTTTCCATCATTTAGCGTAAATCATTAACATTCTTGTTGGTACGTTTCACAAAATGAATAGGATACTTTTATGTCACTAAATTCGTCCTCGCAAAGTTTTTTTACCAAAATTATTGCAATGAAATCGATTCTTTCACACACTAACGGTTTTTATACAGGGTGTTCCTTAATGACGTGCTAATATTTCAGAGTGTGATTCCTTAGGTTATTTTATAAAGAAAAGTTCATATTAACATAATATGTCCGCAACGGCTTAAATTTCTTGCTACAGGGTGTTGAATTGTTATTTTTTAAATGGTTATTTTTTAATATCTCCGAAAGTACCTTAGATATTATTTTTAATTTTGGTATGTGTTAATAGGATATAGAACCACAAAAGTTATTCAATTGTTCCACCAGTGGCGTCCCTGCAAACATATCCTCTGATCTTTTTACAAAAAAGATGGTACGCCACTGACATTTTTCCATGTGGATATCTTTTCTGATTAGCCTGGTCAATTCTACATGAAAACGGTCTCTGAGTTTCTCTCGTCAGACGCACCGTTCTTGATTAAAACCACTAAATTCATATTGAATCTCATTATTATTAACATTAATAAAATAATTAAGATACATTTTGTTTCATTAATGTTAATAATAATGAGTTTCAATATGAATTTAGTGGTTTTAATCAAGAACCGGTGGGTCTGACGAGAAAAACGCAAGAGACCGTTTTCATGTAGAATTGACAGGCTAATCAGAGCAAATATCCACATGGAAAAATGTCAGTGGCGTACCATCTTTTATGTAAAAAATATCAGAGGGAAAGTTTGTAGGGACGCCACTGGTGGAACAATCGAATAACTTTTCTAACTAAAATGTGTGGTTCTATATCCTATTAACACATACCAAAATTGAAAATAATATCTAAAGTACTTTCGGAGATATTAAAAAATAACCATTTAAAAAATAAAAATTCAACACCCTGTAGCAAAAAATTTAAGCCGTTGCGGACATTTGTTCATATGAACTTTTATTTATAAAATGACCTAAGGACTCTGAAATATTAGCACGTCATTATGGAACACCCTGTATATACACAAAATGTACTGGTACAAAGCACTCGTTTCTTTACAATTTTCTGATTTGAAATTTTTGTGTTTCCCGCACAAAAACCGCGGTCGCGATGGCGGGCACAAGTGACGTCGCCTGTCACCGCTGTTTTATATGTTGCCCGCCACCGCGGCCGCGTTGGTGTCTGAACCTTTATACAACTTCATACTGTAGATGTTCCGGGGTAACGCAGATGGCGACACAATACATAAAAACGAATTCGAAGTACCCATTATAGCCCAGTGGATTCGCATAAATCCCACTAGATGGCGCGATCGAATATCTTTGAGAGTGGAGTTATTTGGCTGTGAATACGGTAAGTAAATCTTTTTTCACCCAGCATATTGTTATGATAGCTAAGCTGTTTTGAAGGGTAGAGGGATATAATGGGAAATGTCCCATCTTATAACAGCAAATATAGGGGTTTAAGCAAGCAGGATATGCTCCGTTCTTTCCCTGTACCTCTAACAAATTCTGACGTAATTTTTTCTACTTTTTATATTACTCTTACTCACAGTCTAAGTCATATTATCATACGCAAGATACTGAAAACTATTGTATTTTCAGTTGCTGAAGATATGTATTTTAACGGCACGGCCCTTCTGACATTGGACATGCTCAGGGACCCAATATCTGCACTACGCGAGACTATCAAGTTTCGATTTAAAACCGCCTCTCCCAATGGGGTTCTCTTTTACAGTAGGGGAACGCAGGGTGATTATATCGCGCTGCAGCTAAGGGAGAACCGTATGCTGCTTAATATCGATTTGGGTAAGTCTGGAGAAGCTATTAGAATCTACTTACTTGCCTGAGAGAAATCCAAGTAGATATTTGTGCCATTTAATAAGTGAAACTTGTCATTTTTTATGAGATATGCTTTTCAAAAGGTCTTCCATTTTGTTTTAAATTTAGGTTCCAATATGGTTACAAGCTTAAGCGTGGGCAGTCTTTTGGATGACAATATCTGGCATGACGTAGTCATATCGAGAAATAGAAGAGACATTCTTTTCTCCGTCGACAGAGTGGCAGTTCAAGAACGTATCAAAGGAGATTTTAATCGACTGAACTTAAATAGAGATGTAAGGAAGAATAACAAATATACAGGGTGTTATGGAAATGACGTATTATATTTAAACCGGCAAATCCCGAGGTGAAAATAAATTGAAGAAAAATAACCATAAATGGCGCTTTGAATTATACGAAATATGCGAAATATACGCTTTATATGAAATCTCAAAATTTACGTGGCCGCTCCTGAGGCCCTTCGCAATCAATATTTTATTGAGGCAGTCTCCAGGTTAGCGCATTATATGCGATGTTGTCATATTGCAACACATAATTCTAAAGGCACGTGTTCAGTTTTTGACAACAAGACGTCTTTGACGCGCGCTATCACTTCTTTTTCAAACTTTTTAGACGAGGAAAGCTACCATTTTAAGGTACATACTCTCTTACCTTCGATCGTATTTTAAAATAATCCGTTTTATAATTAAATTCCATAAAAAAATTAAACACAAAAAGTATGTTTTTCAACAGAACCAGCAGTAGATAATATCACACAAATGTGAAATCACATTTATTATTATGAATTATTTCACAACAAAAAAAAATCGGGCAATGCAACTAACAAAACGTTTAAAATTCGTATACGTCAAGCACGTCGCACCCTCGACGTCGTGGAACCAACATCGTTCCACTTCCGAGTCTTGAAACATACTGAAGTATGAAGCGGCGCGCGGCCGGTATTCATGCTACGGCGAGACACGCGGTGTGATCTGACAACACTGTTAGTATACTCTAGTGACCCACATTGTTGCTAAGTGAATCCAGATGGAACGGGGCGACAGCATGTGGGTAAAAAGGGTTTTTACCTTAGTATTTAGATATTCGATTTAAAAAAAAAGGATGTAGACTTTCTCTAGGACACCCCAGGAGTCACCCATTTAAATATAATATGTCATTTCCATAACACCCTGTATATGAAATTGTTTTTTACATTATTTCTAAATTAATTTTTTTGTTTTATATAGTTCTACGTTGGAGGCGTACCGAACATCCAAGAAGGCCTTGTAGTAGTGCAAAATTATACAGGTTGTATCGAAAATCTATACCTAAACTCTAGCAACGTGATTCGAGAAGTGAAAGAAGCTTACGAGTACGGCGATTCTTATCGATATCAGAAGTTAAACACCCTGTATAGTTGTCCGGTAAGTCGCGTTACTTGCAGTTTATCATTTCAGGTCATGCGGTGTCTTTGCGGCAGCTTCTCGCCGGTTTCTATTAAATAAATACGTTCTAAACTGATTTTATTTCGTGTTTAGGAGCCGCCGATCGTGCCAGTTACGTTCACCACCCCCCAATCGTTCGCCAAACTGAAGGGTTACGAAGGGATGTCGGCAATGAACGCGTCGTTCCACTTTAGAACGTACGAAAATAACGGCCTTATGATGCACCATGCTTTTTCTTCATCTGGATACGTCGCGGTAAGATTATTAATATATTATACAGGGTGTTCCTTAATGGCGTGCTAATATTTCTGGGTGTGATTCCTTTGGTTATTTTATAAAGAAAAGTTCATATGAGCATATGTCGGCAACGGCTTAAATTCTTTGCTACAGGGTGGTGAATTTTTATTTTTTAAATGGTTATTTTTTAATATCTCCGAAAGTACTTTAGATATTATTCTCAATTTTGGTATGCGCTAATGGGATATAGAACCACACATTTTAGTTAGAAAAGTTATTCAATTGTCCCACCAGTGGCGTCCCTGCAACGTTTCCTCTGATATTTGTTACGAAAAAGATGATACGCTACTGACATTTTTCCATGTGGATATTTTTTCTGATTAGCCTGGTCAATTCTACACGAAACCGGTCTCTTGAGTTTTTCTCGTCAGAAGCACCGTTCTTGATTAAAACCACTGAATTCATATTGAAACTCATTATTTTATTAACATTGATAAAATAATTAATGATAAATTTTGTTTTATAAAAATTGTTGGAGTGGGCAATTCGATGCGAAGATGGGAAAGGTTTCAACAATTGTTATGAAACAAAATTTATCATTAATTATCTTATAATTGTTAATAATAATGAGTTTCAATATGAATTTAGTCGTTTTAATCAAGACTGACGAGAAAAACTCAAGAGATCGTTTTCATGTAGAATTGAGCAAGCCAATCAGAAAAAATATCCACATGGAAAAATGTCAGTGGCGTACCATCTTTCTTGTAAAAAATATCAGAGGACATATTTGCAGGGACGCCACTGGTGGAACAATTGAATAACTTTCCTAACTAAAATTTGTGGTTCTATATCCTATTAACACATACCAAAATTGAAAACAATATCTACAGTACTTCCGGAGATATTAAAAAATACCCATTTAAAAAATAAAAATTCAACACCCTGTAGCGAAAAATTTAAGCCGTTGCGGACATATGTTCATATGAACTTTCCTTTATAAAATGACCTAAGGAATCACACCCTGAAATATCAGCACGTCATTAAGGAACACCCTGTATATGTTTTTGGTTTTGAAAGACGACAGTTCGTTAAAATTATTGAAAAATTAAAATATTTAGATCTACCTGGAACAAGGAAAACTTAAGGTAGAGCTGGTGTCCGCGAACAACCCCAAAGTGATATTCGACAACTACGACGAATCTTTCAACGATGGACGATGGCACGTCGTCGTGCTGACGATCAGAACGAACGAGGTGACGTTTAGCGTCGACTATAGACCCATGAAGACGAGTAGGCTGCTCAAAGTGACCACGGGAGGCACTTATTTCTTTGCCGGAGGAGTTAGTATGACTCTGGGTTACTCCAATACCGTATTTCAAGGTAATTTTTGGTCGGCAGCCAAATATTTTGCTTCTGTGAACACTGGTGTTTATTTTAGGTTTTATTGGTTGCATGAAAACGATTCGTATCGATGGCAACAGCAAGTTACCCACCGACTGGAAAAAAGACGAGGAATACTGTTGCGAGGATCAAGTGATTTTCGACGCTTGCAGAATGACGGATCGGTAGGTACAACCACATATATACAGGGTGATTCACGACGAGCGTGCATTAGAACTTTATGGAGAACTACTGAATATATGTTCCTGAAACTTTGGGGATTTGGGTTTATCGATATGCTCTCTTTAACTAAAATATTGACATGTTCCTGTCATTTCCGGTTATACCGGAAGTAGCTGCCAACTTTCGTTTTTTAAATACAACATGGTAATTTTTATTACATTTTTCGATTAAGCATTAAATATTAAGCACATTTTATAGAAAATGTTTTTGTCAGACTCTATTAGTTTTTGAGATATCTGGACTTTTTGTAATTATTTGGCAAATGCATGACGATGAAATAATCCACATAACTTTTTTACCTTAGCGCTTGGACTAAAATTTTTTTCTCACCGAATAGCTAGAAGATCATCAAGTCTCAAAAACATTTCAAATTCGGCATAAAATGTACAGGGTGGTCACAATTCACGCCTCATTGTGAAAGAATTCAACCATTAAAAACTTTCTTATTTTAAATGGAACACCCTGTATATTTTTATTTAATTTGATGGCAAATTAGTTGTTCTTTATAAATAGTATTTACTGTCCTATACCTATATCAAAGCGTTTTCTCAAAAAATCCAATTTTATTCCGAAAATACTATTTGTTCAAGTGTGTTATGAAAACAATTGTACTTAGAGGCTGTATACTGATGTCTATACGGAGGAAAAGTGATTGATTGCTGGAAAATACAATATTCTAAAGTGTTTCTTAATTGAATTTATAAATAAAATGCAGTTGATTGTTTTAAATTTAATGGTTTAAATATTATTTTTTTAAAATAGCAAGGAAACAAATTTATAAACTTTAAATTCTTTAATTAAAAATGTGTTTGAAAATTATACCTAATATCCTTTGATTATAATTTTAAAATATGTTCGAAATGATTGCCATTTACTTCCAAGCATTCTTTTCATCATGTTATTTCTTGTAGCATTCCTAATTTCTTGTGAGAGATTGAAATGCTGCCTTCACCCTTTCAATTAAATTTTCCTTCGTGGTGATGGGACGCGCGTAAACTTTATCTTTAATGGATCCCCAGATGAAAAGTCCAGCGAACGAGCTGGCCAGTGGAAGGGACCTTGGTTTGCGATCCACTGGTCATGAAAAAGTCTGTTTAGGGCAGTCTTAACAACTTGAGCGTTTTGTGCTGGAGCCTCATCGTTTTGATACCAATCACTTTTCCTCCGTATAGACATCAGTATACAGCCCCTAAGTACAATTATTGTTTTCATAGCACACTTGAACAAATAGTATTTTCGGAATAAAATTGGATTTTTTTAGAAAACGCTTCGATATAGGTATAGGACAGTAAATACTATTTATAAAGAACAACTAATTTGCCATCAAATTAAATAAAAATATACAGGGTGTTCCATTTAAAATAAGAAAGTTTTTAATGGTTGAATTCTTTCACAATGAGGCTTGAATTGTGACCACCCTGTACATTTTATGCCGAATTTGAAATGTTTTAGAGACTTGATGATCTTCTAGCTATTCGGTGAGAAAAAATTTTTAGTCCAAGCGCTAAGGTACAAAAATTATATGGATTATTTCATCGTCATGCATTTGCCAAATAATTACAAAAAGTCCAGATATCTCAAAAACTAATAGAGTCTGACAAAAACATTTTCTATAAAATGTGCTTAATATTTAATGCTTAATCGAAAAATGTAATAAAAATTACCATGTTGTATTTAAAAAACGAAAGTTGGCAGCTACTTCCGGTATAACCGGAAATGACAGGAACATGTCAATATTTTAGTTAAAGAGAGCATATCGATAAACCCAAATCCCCAAAGTTTCAGGAACATATATTCAGTAGTTCTCCATAAAGTTCTAATGCACGCTCGTCGTGAATCACCCTGTATGCACATGCCTGAAATACTTTATACCTGATATTGATCCACGACTTTTGCAAAAAAGCACCATGCACTTGTGTTCTTTCATGTTAAACAAAACAAGTTACTAACCTAACAAACAGCGAATCGAATCACCACAAATTAAAAACTCCTTTACAAAAATTGTTGTTAGGTAATGAAACTTAATAAGCACTAATATACCGACAACAATGTGGATGAACCACTTTTTATTCTGTAATTTGAGAAAGCATCCAGAACCAAAGATGGCGACCAATAACAACAAACAAATAATGTCGGGCCGGCTCTGACGCGATCGATAAAAGTTCCACCGTACTGCGCAAACTCAATAGTACCATGCCATCTCCCTTAGTGGGACACTTTTTGTATTTTGGAACGTTCGTATTGGCAATATAATGGTTATATATATGTGGGTACAACGGGCGGGCCCCGTTTCGGGGTTTTTATTAATTTTTCCGTATTTTTTCCAGATGTTATCCGAATCCTTGTCAACACGGCGGCATTTGTAAACAGAACGCGGCCGAATTTTTGTGCGATTGCAAAGGTACGGGCTATGGAGGGGCTGTTTGTCATAGTTCTCTCAATCCTCTGTCCTGTCAGGCGTATAAGAATGTCCAAGCGGTGGGACAGAAAGCGGAAATTAAGGTAAGTGGAACAGTTAACGGTAATTTTCGATGATCGAGTAAGAGCACCGTGTTGCCGCGTAGTTGCTTTGACGCGGTTTCTAGCAGCACTGTCGATTTTCGATCGAAGTTGAGCTCGAGCATTTGGAGTTTTTATAGAAAATTTAAAAAAAATATGAAGGCTTTCTCTAGAACACCCAATGAGTCTTTTAAATAAAATTGACCATTTCCATAACACCCTGTATATATTTTGTTTTCGGTTAATTACGCGCTAAAATGACACGCTCTCGAAATGTTCCAAAAATATATAAACTCCTGGACAAAATTAACGCAACATCATAAATTTCCCATATTTTTGATGCTATTTTTTTTTTTCTGAATTTATGATCCGATTTGAATAATTTTGTTTTTGCATTGTAGGTTGGTTCCTTGACAATGTCACATTTTCGCTGTTTATGATAAAAATTGAATTTTCCATTTATACTGGGTGTACTAAAAATGATATGTTTCTTTCCGAAAATTCGCATCACCCTGTGGAGTATATTAGCAACCGAAACATATTGCAGTTGACATTAAACGGTAGGTCCATCTCTCCCCAACATTTTCTTTTTTGGTTTACTTCATTATCTCGGTTATTAAAGGAGATACGCTGTTTTATAGCGTAACATGTTTTTATAGACTTAACACATTCATTGTTAAATGACTTCAAGTAGGTTTCAAGATTAATATACTCGTCGGGCAACTATGGGCAACTGGGCATACGAAACGAACCTTTAATAAGCAGTTTCTGGACAGTTTTTATTAGTATGGCGAATTTTATTTGACCGTTTGTAACTTTAAAACACAGCATTACACATCGCTTGCAATGTCAGAAAAAGTCCATAGTCTACTTGAAAACATTTAACAATGAATGTGTTGAATATTAAAGTATATAAAAACATGTTACGCTATAAAACGGTGCATCTCCTTTAATAACAGAGATAATGAAGTAAACCAAAAAAGAAAATGTTGGGGAAAGATGGACCTACCGTTTAATGTCAACTGCAACATGTTTCGGTTGCTAATATACTCCACAGGGTGATGCGATTTTCCGGAAAAAAACATAGCATTTTTAGTACATCGAATATTAAATTTTTGTCATAAACAGCGAAAACTATGACATTGTCAAGGAACCAACCTACAATGCAAAAAAAAATCATTCAAATCGGATCATAAATTCAGAAAAAAAAATAGCATAAAAAATATGGCAAATTTATGATGTTGCGTTAATTTTGTCCAGGAGTTTATATTCTTTTATCCCTTTGATGAGTTGATGACGGGATAATTATTTATTATGATTAGGTCTACAGGCTGAACAAAGAAGTATGGAAAAGTTTTTACTGTTCACAAACAGGAAATTGTCAATTATTTATTTATCTTTTTGTGTTTTTTGTCGATTGCGCAATAATATTGGTGATTTAATTTAATGAAAATTAATTCTATACAGGGTGTCCGCTAATTAATGGTACGTGGAAAAACTCACATACTCCTTACGTAAAAATATTAGGATTTAATTATACTTAACTGAGATACAGGGTGTTAAAGTTAAAACTTTATTTTTGTTTTTCTCTAATAACTTTGAGAGAAACTAACGTTTTTTTCCAAAATTTGGCAATTTTAGGGTTTTTTTTTTTTTTTTTTTTTTTTTTTTTTTTTTTTTTTTGTGAAATTTTAATGTACAATGTAGGTGGCGCTGTCTGCGGCATTTTTTAGGTCATAACTTTTTTGTGCTTTAGTGTACTTAAGTTTTTAATGAAAATAATACTTTTCTCATATTGATTACGTAAAAAAGGTATAACTAAGTTCAGGTCGCCCAGAGTTACCGTTTCGGAGATATTTGCATTTAAATTGTTTAGTAAACCCTGCCCAATTATTATTAATTTGCAAACTTGAAGTAACCTATAAGAAAACAAGTGAAAGTTAGAGATGTAGTTGCTATGGAACAGAAAATGTTTCATTTTTGAGTTTATCGTTTGTTGTTTCATTGCTGTTGGTTTCTTTCGACATGATATTTTCTAGGGTCAAAGTTATTTTAATTAAAGTAAGTTAATGAACAATACAATTTTTGTATTTATTATTCCCAATTACCATTACTAGAACACTAATTATCATGTAAAAGTTAATTGGTAAGAAGTAACAAAATATTATTTGCTTGCCTGAGCTAACGCACTAAACAATTTAAATGAAAATATCTCCGAAACGGTAACTCTGGGCGACCTGGACTTAGTATACCTTTTTTTACGTAATAAATATGAGAAAAGTATTATTTTTATTAAAAACTTAAATACACTGAGCCACAAAAAAGTTATGACCTAGTAAATGTGCGAAAAATGCCGCATACAGCGCCTCCTACATTATACATTAAAATTTCACAAAGAAATCATTATCTCGTCGTAAAAAAACCATAATTGCCAAATTTTGTACAAAAAACGTTGGTTTCTCTCAAAGTTATTAAAGAGAAACACATAAATGAAGTTTTAACTTTAACACCCTGTATCTCAGTTAACATCAACTTTCGCATACAGGTAAGTATAATTAAATCCTATTATTTTTACGTAAGGAGTCTGAGGTTTTTCCATGTACCATTTACTTACCTTACCACAATTTTTTTTTAAATAGTAACGTTGAATTTTATGCTTTATTAAATCCACTTTATATTCTGAATCCAACGATATTTCAAACAAAACTGAAAACATGTTTGTTTTTATTGTTGTACTTTAACTCTGTTTTTTATTTAACATTATTTAAAATAATAATGAAACATAAATAATTTTTCATTTTTGAACACAAAAATAATAATAATAATAAATAATAGGTGTGATATATCGTTGGATTCAGATCATAAAATGTTACTACTATTTAAAAAAAAACTTGAATTTGATGATGATTGCGAAAAAACGAAACGTCGGATGAAAAATTTAATTCAATTATGTTATAATAGAGGAGAAAAAGTGGCAATGGGAATAAAAAAATTATTTTCACAAATATCTCTTCAAAGAACGTAAATCGTAAAAATTCGGCTTTTTGGCCCAAATTTCGTCAGAATTCGTTAACGAGATCCCTGTATAGTGTAAAGTTATTACTTAGTTGTTAAGTTTAGTTATCGCAATGTTTTCTATCTTTTATCCTTTCATCTTTTAAAGTTGTACCGACACAAAACTACAATCCCTGTATAGTGTAAAGTTATTATTTAGTTGTTAAGTTTACTTATCGCAATGTTTTCTATCTTTTATCCTTTCATCTTTTAAAGTTTTACCGACACAAAACTACAATCCCTGTATAGTGTAAAGTTATTATTTAGTTGTTAAGTTTACTTATCGCAATGTTTTCTATCTTTTATCCTTTCATCTTTTAAAGTTGTACCGACACAAAACTACAATCCCTGTATAGTGTAAAGTTATTATTTAGTTGTTAAGTTTACTTATCGCAATGTTTTCTATCTTTTATCCTTTCATCTTTTAAAGTTGTACCGACACAAAACTACAATCCCTGTATAGTGTAAAGTTATTATTTAGTTGTTAAGTTTAGTTATCGCAATGTTTTCTAACTTTTATCCTTTCATCTTTTAAAGTTGTACCGACACAAAACTACAATCCCTGTATAGTGTAAAGTTATTACTTAGTTGTTAAGTTTAGTTATCGCAATGTTTTCTATCTTTTATCCTTTCATCTTTTAAAGTTGTACCGACACAAAACTACAATCCCTGTATAGTGTAAAGTTATTATTTAGTTGTTAAGTTTACTTATCGCAATGTTTTCTATCTTTTATCCTTTCATCTTTTAAAGTTGTACCGACACAAAACTACAATCCCTGTATAGTGTAAAGTTATTATTTAGTTGTTAAGTTTACTTATCGCAATGTTTTCTATCTTTTATCCTTTCATCTTTTAAAGTTGTACCGACACAAAACTACAATCCCTGTATAGTGTAAAGTTATTATTTAGTTGTTAAGTTTACTTATCGCAATGTTTTCTATCTTTTATCCTTTCATCTTTTAAAGTTGTACCGACACAAAACTACAATCCCTGTATAGTGTAAAGTTATTATTTAGTTGTTAAGTTTACTTATCGCAATGTTTTCTATCTTTTATCCTTTCATCTTTTAAAGTTGTACCGACACAAAACTACAAACGACTAAAAAAGTCGCTTTCCTTTTTAACATTGTTTGAACTTCATTAGATCGACGTGGACGGCAGCGGTCCTCTGGCTCCCTTTCCCGTGACGTGCGTCTTCAGTGCCGACAAGCGCGTGACCACCGTGGTTCACCATAGCAACGAAGAAACGACTTCCGTCGATGGGTTCCAGGAACCGGGCAGTTTCGTGCAGGACATACAGTACGAAGCCGACGATGATCAGATTATCGCGCTGACTAATAGGTAATGGACTATTTTTCGATCGGGAACACCTTGGGACTAATTAGGACTGGTTTTATTTTTATATCACAGGTCGACTACGTGCACTCAGCGCATCCAGTACGCTTGCAAGCAAGCGCGGCTCTTTAACTCGCCGTCGGAGGAGCAGCGCTTCCAACCGTTCTCCTGGTGGGTGTCGCGGAAGAACCAGAAAATGGACTATTGGGGCGGGGGCCTTCCGGGTTCTAGGAAGTGCGAATGCGGTATCGTGGGAACTTGCGTGGACCCCACCAAGTGGTGCAATTGCGACGCTGACAATCCCGCTTGGATGGTTGACGTTGGTAAGTGTCCTAGTGAATAATGGCAAACAATCATGATGAGAACTTTATTATTTCTTATTACAGGTGAACTAACGGATAAAGAAGATCTACCGGTTAAACAGCTGCGTTTCGGCGACACAGGTAAGCACATTCTACTTGAATTTCGGAGATTATATAAAATACACTCGAAGATAATGTTGGGCGTTATAGTCCTGTAACCTTTTACATTGTTTTCCGATCTTCGTGAAATTTTTAGCAACGTGTAGACCAGTGGCGGTTCTTCCACGGGAGCACATGCGCACGTGCACCCCCAAGGATAAAAAATATTAATTTATATTCATTGAATATTATTTATCGTATAAGGTCCGACCCTCACTAATATTTAATCGTACCGTCAAACTAAAAACGTCCGACTCTCCCTAATGTTTTATCATTCCGTCAAACCAAACTGTATAGATCCGGCAACCGTGCCTCGGTCGAGGTAAATGACGATTATGACGAGACTTGCTCGCACGTGCGATTAAGTAGTGCGATTTTTTTTTTTTTTTTTTTTTTGGACAGCCGATGAGAATCTGCACACAGACACCTTATAGACGCGGCTGCAAGGTAGTGTCGGGCTTAGCAACTTGTGGGGATTATACCTCCATCAACATCATCTTTTCTGAGGGAAAAGATCCGCCTCTGAGAGGCGAGCCGACCGACTAAACTCACCGTTTGAGTCAGGTATAAAGCCTTTAACTCCTTTTCACTCGACGTGTTATTTTTGTCTATCATAAGTATGATTTTTGGGTTAAGCCTTTAGGCGTTGTTGATGATGTTTGGTGTCAGCTCTAGTATCTTTCTAATTTGAATTTAATCAAATGAGCAAGATATAAGGGCTCCTAACATGTTGGCGGTAGGTGTGTGGTAGGCGGTGTATTTTTACAATAGTCGTGTAGTGTTTTGTGTATAGTATGATTGTATGAAGAACAAGTTCTTAAATAATTTTGAGTTTGGATTTTAGTGAGTGATCCAGTCTTTAGGCATTTTGTGTTTGTGGTGTGGTAGTTTAGGAATGTGCGATGCGGCTCTCTCTTCTCGTTATTGGTCAGATTCGCCTTAGTATGATATTTTATGATTAGTTTGTCGAGAAACTCCGAAATTGTATCAATTTGGAGATCTCGGTGTATAATGTCATTTCTAGTGTATCTAGGTGTATTCAGTATTATTTTAAGTACCTTGTTCTGCATTACTTGTATCTTCTTTAAGTCAGGTCCACTCAGTGTGCACCATGACGCTGCCCCGTATGATAGCAGCGGCCTGATGAACACCTTTCGTCCTTGTGCTTCACTTGCTTCTTTTGTTAAGCATCGGGTATATAGCGCCAAGTTGTGCATTGGCTTTCTTCAGTATTTTGGCTGTATTTACTTTCCAGTTGAGGCGTTTGTCGAAATGAAGTCCCAAGTATTTTACGCTCGGGCTCCAGTCGATCAGTTTGTTTCCAACAGTGACTCTGCCTTCCGGTCTTCTGAACCTTGAACAGTTCTTGGTAAAGTAAATTGCCTGGGTCTTGTCTGGATTGATTTTTATTTTCCATTTGCTGAGCCATTTTTCCAGAGTGATGATGTTTTGTTTTAGCTTCAGCATTATTTCTTTCGGGTCTCTTGCCGTTGTTGTTATCGCTGTGTCGTCTGCGTATATGTATTCTTCACTAGACGGATGCGTTGGGATATCTGAAGTAAAGATATTGAAAAGTATGGGTGCTATTGCCGAACCTTGTGGGACTCCGGCCCTGATTATTTTAGATGTTGCATAATGTTCTTCAACATATGTTTTAAAAGATCGGTTTTCAAGATAGGAGGCTATAAGCTTTATTATATAGTTTGGTACTCCCATCCTGATCATTTTGACAATTAAGCCGTTATGCCATACTTTATCAAAAGCCTTACTGATATCAAATAGGACGGCTCCTGTGTCCCTCCGTCTATTGAATCCATTATTAAGTAGTGCAGTTTCTCTCTAGTAACAGGTGGCGGGTGGCAGCGGGGGATATCGGGGCTATGGCGATTTAACATGGAAAAGGCGCACCGTTTTTGTGTGCACAGCGCTGTTGTCTGTTCGTGCATCTAGTTAGAAATTCGAGCGTGTATGTTTTAATATTTTAATATTATATATTTATTAGGCTAAAATGAATAGTTGACGGTGGACTATTTAAGAAATAACTTTAGCTCTTTGAGTTTGGAGAAAAAAATTGAAATGAAGAATGCGGGAACACCTAAACCTGAAATTAATTTAACCCAAACCAGAAAGGGTAAATCTAGGGACTTTATTAGAAAGTTTAAAAATGAAATATATGAAAAAAAAATTATAGAGGGTATTCCAAACTTAATGCGGCTGTTATTGATCAATTTTCTACAATTAAGAACCGAAGAATGGACTTTACGTTTAAGCACTATTGTGTAGGGTCGATAAATGTTGTGTATTTCGATAAATGATACTCGATATGATTTTAAACCATTTTATTTAAGGATTAAACTAAAAAACACTGAAAATATGAAAAATGCCAACTTGTCAGTCTCGTGGCTCGATTCGTTCTCGTCATTAAAACAGTTAACTATTGTTCTCGTCTTGGTTGCGTCTAATGACGTAGCCGTAGATGGCGTAGTGGTATTGGACATCATTCGGTTTTCTTGATAACTCGTAGATGGCGGTAGTAGTATGGGACATCGTTCGGTTTTCTTGATAGCTCGTAGATGGCCTTAGTAGTATTAGTAGTGGACTGTATAAATATTGTTACGAGGGTTGCATGCGACGACGTTAAGATCCGACAGCTATACACACTAAGAAACCCTTTCTTATTTTCCAAAAGTTGCATTTCCTTGTGTAAAATTAAAAATTGAATAAAAATATGTTTTATCTAACGCGTTTTCTTATTACTTTTTTTCTTTCTACATTTAAAACGCCTAGAAAGTAATTGTTTGGTCGTCACACAAAAAATTTAAAAAATAATTTCACCATACTTGTGAACCCCCTCTATCATAGGTCACGAGCCGCCACTCGTGTAGACTGAATTTTAGTTTTCAAAAAATTGAGCCCTAGAATTGAGCCGTATTATGTTTTGTTTTGGAGTGTGACCTTTTCCTAACGCAATGTTTCTTGCTTCGCGTCATTATCTGCTTTTTAAAAGAAGATACAAATTTTTTTAAAAAGTATTGCGGTTTTTCAATTTTATTCGCAATTCAGAACATAAGGGATTTTATCGAGTAGCATAAATAAATATCGAAAAATGAATAGCCCGTATTGCATTGAAAGCATGCTATGTTACATGGTAGAAGTGATAAGAACATTTTTTGGATATTTATTTATACAACTCGATACATAATGTAATGAAATGTGACTAAAATTGAAAGACTGCAAGACTTTCTTTAAAAAGCAGTTAATCAGGTGAACCAAGAAACATTGTGTTAAGAAAAGGCCACACTTCAAGACGAAATATAATAAATCTAAATTCTACCTCTCAATTTTTCCACAGGGCCTTAAGAAATTAAGGGTAAAAAAGCAATTTTTGTTTCTGCCCGTATAATGATCACGACACAGTATTTTTTGAAAACTAAAATTCACTCCAACGTTCCGAGACCCAAGTCTACACGTTGCTAAAAAATTTCACCAAGATGGACTAACATTATCTTTATCAGGAATTGATTGTCGGGAGTGTACTATTTCGATTTTATTACAGGCAGTGCTCTCGACGAGAGAGAAGGACGGTATACGCTGGGCCCGCTTATATGCGAGGGAGACGACCTGTTTAATAACGTCGTTACTTTCCGTATCGCCGATGCCTCCATTGATCTGCCTAACTTCGATATGGGACATAACGGAGATATTTACTTCGAATTCAAGTCAGTTATTCCATTATTCACATTTTCTTTCTGTTGTTCATTAAAATTGAATTTTTTAAAACCATTTTTTTCCCCTTAGAACCGCCACGGAAAACGCCGTTCTTTTTCACGCCAAAGGCCCGAACGACTACATAAAGCTGACGATAGTGAACGGCCATCAGCTCCAGTTCCAATATCAAGCCGGAGCGGGTCCCATAGCGGTCATAGCGGAAGTATCCTACAAGCTATCCGACGATCAATGGCATTCGGGTAAGTTGATTTACCGAAATCGGCCGTAAAATGATCACTTCCTTGATTTTTACCTTCGTTTCTTGTAACACAGTTGCAGTCGAACGAAATAGAAAAGAAGCCATGATCGTAGTCGACGGATCGCAACAAGTAGCCATAAGGGAACCCCCGGGGCCTGTAAGAGCCATCCATTTGAGTTCGTCACTTATCATTGGAGCTTCGACCGACTACAGGTATGTTTATTATCTTTCGGGAACAGAACGCGACCCGATGGAACTCCGGCAAAATCAGTTCGCAGAGCGGCTGCGAATTTCTTTGTGCGCACGAGTTTTGGCTGCTGATTTTTTCTCTGTGAACGAGTATAAATGCCAAACCGTCAACTGTCTGAGAATTGCACAGGGCCAACATTCCATTCATAAATCTGTTGGAAAGTGAGTTTGTGATTGTTTGAAATGTTATTGAAAATCAGTAATGGGTGGAAGAGTGACAAAACATGTTGGTCTCGCTAATGGCAACAATGTTGAAGTCTGGTTAAATCAAAGATCTTACAAGGTTAAATCCAATAACGTTTAAAAGGTTATGGAGCGGTCTTCATCGTTTCGGAGCGGAGCTAGTCTGGGCAAAGAGCCCAACAAGGGCGTATAATTTACTTTGAGATTCTTTACGTTTAACTATATTTTCTATTCAAAAAGTGTAGTTTCGAATATTGGATATTTATAAAAAAGATAGAAATATCGATCCAGTTTTTATATGCAGTGTATCCAAGGATGGATTTAACTATTTATGCTTAGCATCAATATTTTTGGTGTATTCATTACTGGATGATACTCTCCAGATATAAAAGTGTATATTTCTAGCCAGATTGTCATAGTTATCACTAAGACATCTTGCAAAATCCCAATTAAAAATTTGTAAATTTGACAATTACAACTGGTTTAAGGTTAACCCGCAATTGCTCTTAAAATAAGTTTATTTCTAATAATTTTACTATAAACTGTGAAAAGGATGATTCTTTAAAATAATATTATTATACTTAAAGGTATCAAATAAATCGTGAAATAATCCAACTGCACTCTGGTCATCTATCTTTAGTTTATTACCTGCTCACATGCATTGGGTGTGGCCAATTAGCAAGGAGGGAGAAACGGAATGGGTGATGCAAACTCAAAATCAAATTTCTAAATATATTTACTAACCTGTGAAATTTTAATTTAACACCATTGCATCTTCTAGTGAAGTATTTTATGGCCGCACAAGACTCGACCATCTTGTAAATGCAAGATTTATATTAAGAAATAAACCAACTCGACTGCTTTTTGTCCGGACTAGCACCACGGACCGGTCCATAACCTTTTAAACGTCAATGGTTAGTCAGAAATCATATCAATACAATCATATTAAAACATAACCATACTTACCGAAGAAAAGATAAATCCTTGCTTAAATGATCCACTCTTTTACAAACTATACATGAATGCACCATCATTGTTTATAATAAAGACGATTTTTCACCAATACTCACAAAAAATAAATAAAAACAACCAAGTATATAAACACTCCCTTAAAAGCGGCTAGCAGCGAGTAGCAACAGTGTATTCTTCTTCCATTGATAAAGTTTGATCGTTTGCCAGCGAGCGTAGTATCTTTTAACTTGATGTTGTCAGAGTGCAGTCGGTTATTTCAAACTTTTATGTATAATAATAATATTTTTTTTCTAAATCTCTCAAGGCATTCACAATTTATATTAAAATTATTGGGAAATAAATTTATTTTAAAAGCAATTGCGGATGAACCTTAAACCAGTTGTAATTGTCAAATTAACAAATTTTTAATTGGGATTTTGCAGATACCTTAGCGATAAATAGGACAATCTGGCTATGCTGCAAGCATAACAGCAAGGTGGGGAGTGCACGTTTACAGTCCTTACGTCGACTTCAAATGTAAACAATTCTATCTGGAGTTTGTAAGATCTTTGGAGAATTGACTTCTTAACTTAACCTACAAATATTCTTATTGTTGCTAATTTCTGCACTGTTCTGCTAGCCCTTTCTTTGTGGAATGAAGGAAAGTTTAACCAAAACGTGCCAAAACTACAGAAAATAAAACGAATCTGTAAAAAACAAGAAGTCAAAAGTAAATAAACGGCGCTGATCGGCCAAACTTACATTTCCTTACTAGTAAGCGGATTATCCTGACGGTTGCCAATCACTCGACAATCGATACATACATCCGAACGCTTCAAACGTTTCTAGAATTAATCTTTTAAGTATGCGATGGTGCTTGGTTACGAGAAATTAATTTTGTTTTACAGGGACGGATTTACCGGTTGCATGCGCGCCCTCCTCATCAACGGCAAACACATCGACCTTCGCGATTACGCCCGCAGAGGGCTCTACGGTATCTCGGAGGGTTGCGTGGGCAAGTGCCAGAGCGGCCCGTGCCTGAACAACGGCACTTGTTTCGAGAAGTACGACAGTTATATGTGCGATTGCCGGTGGACGGCGTTTAAGGTTAGTATTAGTATGCGTCCACAGTCTTAGCGATACAATTCGAACAATGTCTCGAAAAATTCGTTTAGATTGTGAGCTAGTTACAGTAAGCTTTCACCTTATCAGTTGACGAATTCCGCGTGCATATTATTTTTTAATGCGAAAAAATTAATGTTTTATTGTTTTTTTTATATAGCTTATCCCTTGTTATAAAGTACCCATTTTTTTATTTCTCCCTACAGGGTACTTTATAATAGGACTCCACTGTATACAGTTGTAATTAGGGAATACAATCCCGCAAATGCGGGATCCCGCGATGATTTCGCGGGATTGACATTGCGGGATTTGCGGGACTCGATGCGGGTGCTGTATGTTAATGAAAAGTTGTTTTATGCAATTAGAAACAGAGTAGAGTAGCAGGAAATAGTACATTACGTATCAAGGGCCGAAAAGAGACTTTTACGGACGAGATGCGGAGATGGCCGACCGAGCCGAAGGTGAGTGATGAAAAGCCTCCGACGGCCCGAGATATGTACCGTATTTTTTTACAAGTGCCCCGAAGCTTTGATGCCAAATAAATATAGAAATTCTTCCGACAGTTTTCCTGTCTACATGACATGAAAACACTCGCGCATGGAGAATGTGTAAATATCTGTTTATTATTTTTGACAATTATGCTCGGTGGCCTAGTGGTATAGCGTACGCCTCGTGATCTGAGAGTCGCGGGTTCAAATCCCGCAATCGGCATCTCTGGTTTTATTTATTTTTTTTACAAGTGCCCGAGTCTTTGAGGCCGTATAAATAAAGAAATTCTTCAGACATTTTTCTAAAACATCTTTGAAAAATTAACTGCCAATTTAATTTATATATAATCCGCTATTTATTATCGCTTGTAGTATGGCTCGGTGGGTAGAGTGTCCGCCTGGCGATCTGAGCGTCGCGGGTTCAAATCCCGCACCGACAATTCTGGTTTTATTTATTTATGAGCACATGGTGACTCGGAGCGGGCGGGAAAAATCTTTCCCGCCCGCTCTCTTGGAAAACGCCACTTTCGGTGAAGAGAACATGCATGAAAAGAGACACTTTCGGGGCACATGTACAAAAAAAAAATAGATTTTACACACTTTGTGGCCCTGATTCCAATAGTTGGCGCATATCGGTCGATGCGATAAACTTTCCAAAGGGTCTTTAGCTACCATTCGAGACACTCTTTCCTCCATCGAAACTTTTCTTAGGTAGCACAGAAGAACCACTAACATCTGAGCGCTTAGCAATAGAACTAAACGAACTGCTCGAGCTGCTGGTACTAGCTTTCATTTCCTGTGTTATTTTATCAGTATCAACAGTACCGCTGCTGCTCTGTACTTTCAAATTAATATTATGCTTTGTTTGTAACTGGGTGTGAAGACCTTTGGTGGAACGAGCAGAGATTTTGATAATGCTAGGGCATAACTTACATTTAGCTGTAAGACCATCTTCAGACTTTAAAATATAATTCCAAACTAAACTTGAACCTTTATTGTCTTTGTAAACTACACTGACACTCATTTTTGTGATTGCTGTTTAAATTCCATGTATTATAGTCAACCACTTGATAAATGTCACTATATACTAGTTGAATAACGCTCTTACTTTCGCACTTACGCAAGAAAACTCTTCTGTTTAACGTATTTTCAATAGCCCAGCAGGGCGGGAAATCCCCGCAAGGTTTGCGGGATTAAAGTTTGGGTGCGGGATTGGATTCCCTAGTTGTAATGGTCGTTTTTGTTTTATACAGGGTCCGATTTGTGCAGACGAAATCGGAGTGAACATGAAAGCCAGCTCGGCTGTCAAATACACGTTCGACGGTTCGTGGCGATCGACCATAGCCGAGCACATCCGGGTAGGTTTCACCACGACGAACCCCAAAGGGTTCCTGCTGGGATTTTTCTCGAACATGACGCAGGAGTACTTGACCATCATGGTATCGAATTCCGGCCATTTAAGGGTGGTGTTCGATTTCGGCTTTGAACGGCAAGAAGTGATCTATCCCGATAAGCATTTCGCCCTTGGACAGTACCACGATTTGACGTTAGTATTTTTTGCGTATTTGTGGCTATGGAGTCTTGAGCAAATTTTTAGATAAATTTCGAAGTGAAATATTTTTTATACTATACCGTTCCAATTTCATTTAGGTCACACGACTGAAACAGACTGTCGCCGATGAAATTCGGAAGGATCTCTTGGTGCGAAAAATATTTTACTTTGAAATGTATCTAAAAATTTCAGTTTATATAGTGTGTACATAAAGTAAGGAACAAATTCATTATCTAGGAATCTAAAAATATTTCGGAAAAATCCTCGGACACGTGTCTAATAATTTTTAATGGCGCATTTTTTCCCATACAAACTTAATATACAAGGTGGCTCATGTAGTAGATATGACATTATCGACGATTTTTTTAAATGGGAACCCCTATATTTTAGTTCAGATCTGTAATCTCCAAGAACAGCTGATTTCAAAAACATAACACACTTAGGGCCTAAAATTCATAGTTTCGTTACTACAGGGTAAAACAAATAATTTTATTTAAGATATTTTTTTTTGGCTTGGGAGGCATCAATTAATTACGTGAGGCGTTTTTAGCGATTTTTCAACCCCCCCTTCCCCCAATAAAAGATTTCGTGACATTTGGCTCAATCCCTTCCGCCATCACCCAATTTTACCTGAAAGCAAGTAATTAATGGACGCACCATCATTTGCTGTTACTTATGTTTTTTCTCAAGTAGGCTTATTTGCTGTTATGTAACTATGGTATTTAGATAATGTCATTGTCATTACATTGTATTTTTCTAGTAAGTTTATTAGAAGTAATAAATTTTATTTTAAAACATATTGAGTTACTATGCGTTTATCTTTAACACAAAGAATAGAAATTCTTATGATGATTGGATATGTTGATAGGATCCGTACTCAACAAGAAGTTTGCATTTTGTTTAACACTAAGTATCCAGCAAGACCAATTACTAGATCAACTGTGAGTAAACTTGAAATAAAATTTCGGGAAACGGGTTCAGTGGAAGATATTCCCAGAAAAGGCCGTCCAACTATTCCGGATGATAAGAAATTAGATATTTTATTGGCTATGGAAGAAGATCCCCACAACAGCGTCCGCCAGATTAGCATTGATCATGGGGCGGCTGCTATGACCGTTCATAACCTATTGACGGTAGAAAAATGGCACCCGTTTAAAATCCGATTGGTTCATGAGTTGAATGAAGATGATCCAGATCGTAGGATGGAGTTTTGTCAAATATTAATGGAAAGATGTAACTTAGATCCTTTGTTTGTTGAAAATATCCTATTTTCGGATGAATCTACCTTTAAATTAAATGGAGAAGTGAACCGGCAAAACTGTAGATACTGGGCAAAAGAAAATCCCAGGTGGATGCGTGAGCACCATACTCAATATCCTCAAAAAATTAATGTTTGGGCTGGTATTGTGAAAAACAAAATTATTGGGCCATATTTTTTTGACAACAATGTAAACGGGCGCACCTCCACATTATGCAGCAGTAGTGCGCCATTACATAAATCAAGTTTTTCCGAACAGGTGGATTGGAAGACGTGGGCCTGTTGAATGGCCGCCTAGGTCTCCAGACCCAGAAAAATGTTGTTTATAAAGTCAGACCTGCCAATATTGAAGATTTAAAAAATCGAATAACAACAGAATGCAGGAACATTTCAGAAGAAACCATAAGAAAAGTCCAACAAGAATTTATTGATCGCTTGGGGTACTGTCAGGCAGCAGAAGGAGGACAATTTCAACACTTAATTAAATAGCTTATTTAATTTTTTTACATTTTTTAAATTAAAAATATCTTAAATAAACTTATTTGTTTTACCCTGTAGTAACGAAACTATGAATTTTAGGCCCTAAGTGTGTTATGTTTTTGAAATCAGCTGTTCTTGGAGATTACAGATCTGAACTAAAATATAGGGGTTCCCATTTAAAAAAATCGTCGATAATGTCATATCTACTACATGAGCCACCTTGTATATTAAGTTTGTATGGGAAAAAAATGCGCCATTAAAAATTATTATATACGTGTCCCGAGGATTTTTCCGAAATATTTTTAGATTCCTAGATAATGAATTTGTTCCTTACTTTATGTACACATTGTATAATTTTAATCCGCAGATTATCGAGGAAAAACGGCGGCTCGACGTTGGTCATGAAGGTGGACAGTTACGAACCGAAAGAGTTCAATTTCAACATTAAGGAGTCGGCGGACGCCCAGTTCAACAACATCCAGTACATGTATATCGGGAAGAACGAGACCATGAGCGAGGGTTTCATCGGATGCGTGTCACGCGTGGAGTTCGACGATATTTATCCGCTGAAGTTGCTGTTCCAGCAGAGCGGACCAGGAAACGTTAAAGTCATCGGAGGTAATATTTTTTTAAATTTAAATACAGGGTGTTATGGAAATGATGTATTATATTTAAACCGGCAATTCCTGAGATGAAAACAAATTGAAGAAAAATATCCAAAAATGATGCTTTAATTTAATATGCCTTGTACATGGCCTTATGTCAAACCAAATATTACCACGTGGTGCCCCTGTTCGGAAGGTAAATACAGCAACATATGGCAGTGAATCTTGAACAGTGTTGTCATATGTTCAGGGTAAACTCTTTAGAAAATCAAAACCGTTTGACAGATTTCAAGTTGTTTATTTTTCAGGGTACATTATTATAAACTTTTACGTTCAGTTCGCTGGGAAACAATCTCTGATTTATAAACTTGAACTGACTCGAACGAACCGCCGCGGAGTTTATAAATAGTCAGACATGTTCTCATTTGTTCAATTCTAACGACACTCGTCAGATCTGGACAACTTAAAAGTTTATAAATGCCACTTAGCCTTTAGAAAAAAAAAATGCAATTTTATTTACTTTTTCGGACTTATTTAAAACCAACTTAATTTATAAAAAACACCAAGTACTCACATCACAAAATCACATTAGTTTTCGCGTCACAACACATCTAAGTACCGTTCAATCTGAATTAGTATTTTAAAGTGCTACTGTGTAGACAAAAATACGCCCTTATTGTCTGGGAAATAATTTACTTAACATCTAAAAATTGTAAAAATAAATAACACGCTGGTTCTCTCGATCGATGTCGGCCGGCTTCTTTAAACAGCTGATTTTGGACAATCGGGCTAATATTTAAAAATACAGCGTTGCCACTTTCGATGTTTTATAAGCGACTGTCATAAATTGCCGAATTTCCTTCTATAATATTACTTTCCTGTATAATTATAGTCTCGGAAATGCAACCGCGCTGGCTCTACTAGCGGAGAGTTCTCGGAAAGAAAGTCCGACTGGTCCGAAGGTGGACTAGATCATTCATTTCAAAGGGTAGTTCCTGTCAATTGTTAACATAATTGTTTCATTTTATCATTAGTCAAGGGTTAATGGCCCATAGAAATTAGCGTTTTTATTATTTCTATTGCGAAATGATTAAGTGCTCTTGTTCTATGTGTGTTATTGTAAAGTGTAATTATGCGTTAGTGTTGGGGTTTAGTGATAAGCTTATTATGCACTCCCACACTATCATCAGGACACGTGATGAGCATAAAGTTTTTCCCATAGAAAAAAGAACTGAAAGTGTCTGTGCCCTGGATTCCTTAATGGCATCCTGGATTCACTTTCTAAGTAAGCTAAATATTTAATTTTATAAGAAACTAAAGTTTTACACTTTTAAACAGTTTGGCAACATTGTGCCTGAACATCTGTTGATTACTCAGCTGGGCAATGTAATATGTTCATATATGAATGTGCCGAGGAGTTGTGTGTGGGTTTAGGGATGATTTACACCACTTTTTAAACGTTTGATTAAAAAAAATATGTAGCGCTTCTCTAGGACACCCCAGGAGTCATCCATTTAAATATAATACGTCATTTCTCTAAAAAAATCACTAATATTGCACTAAAAAATTAATACTCCTTCTAGAACCGTTAAATGAAGACTTCTGCGGAGTGGAACCGATCACGCACCCTCCCGATTTAATCGAATTGAGGCCTCAACCGGAATTCGACGAGGACAAACTGAGGAGAGCCTACAACCAGACCGATTCGGCCGTTTTAGGAAGTATGTATGTTTAAACCGCAGAAAATTAAACTGACTATTTTTTTTTCTTCTTTTTTCCCCCCTCTTTTTCCTGTTCGTTCGTCGTCAGGGCAATTCGTGTCCTCCGATGATACCTTTTTCACTATTCCCTATTTTTCGCAAGACGCCGGACTTATATCATCAAAATCCACCGGTACGAACTCTCGTCCTGGAGTTCCAGGCAGCGTTGCCAAATTATGTTTAGCGATTGTCTAAGCTTTAACCGGAAAAAATGGCATCGCCGGTCATCTAAGCCAGAGCCATCTATGTCGTAACAATTCAGTTAAAAAATACGCCGCTTCTTGGCAGATTAGAAAGAGACGAGAGACATCAGCTGATCAGTATTTATAAAGTTTTTTTAGTTAATTTATTGATATTTAGATTGTCTGTTCAAAATTTGAAAATTGTTCATATTTTGTAATCGTTATTGTTATTAAATCGTATCTTTTAACGCAATTTCCTCATACCGTTTTCCAATCCTTTAACTTACGGGAGCCACCAGAGCCGTTAAACTGACTATTTAACTGTTTACATTTTGGTCCGTTTTAGGTGTACTGGCCCTCGTATTCCTCGCCTTGGTGATTCTCCTGATAGTAGTAGGTAGGTATCTGCATCGACATAAAGGCGAGTACCTAACGCAGGAAGACGCAGGCGCGGAAGCGGCGCTCGACCCGGACGAGGCGGTGGTGCACGGCACGACAGGCCATCACGTACAGAAAAAGAAGGAATGGTTTATTTAATAAACGCGTTTTGGGGATATGGAAAGAAAATGAATCTCGGCAGGGATATTTTACAATTTCTCGTTTATTTTAAGACAGTGATATTTTTTTTTTACTCCAATTATTTCCTATAATTGAAGAAAATTCGAACAAAAAGAAAGGGGGGTGTCGGTGACGCCATAAGAAAGTGGGGGGAATAATTTTGCGACTACTAAACCACTTTTTCAAAGCACCACACTGGATAGTCGATTGTTCCGAACATATACAGTGACCTTTCGCTTCATTGGTCAAACATTTTTTATTATTGATTTTTCAGGAAATTTTATTCTTGATAGAAGTTTCTGCGTCCTCTTAAACCAAAAAAGCGCTCATTAGAAGTGCAGAAAACTGTAGTGCATGCGAGGGAGGTTCATTTTTTAAAAAGTTGCTCAAGAGTAAAGTAGAGCAACTTTAAAAAAATGAATCTCCCTCGTATGCACTACAGTTTTCTGCAATTTTAATTAATGGGCGCTTTTTTTGGTTTATGGGGATGTAGAAACTTCTATCAAGATTAAAATTTGGTGAGAAATCATTAATAAAAAAGTTTTCCCTATGAAGCGCGAATTCTGTCAATCGCTGTATATACAGGGTGGCCGATTAGTGCGACAAAGCTCAATATCTCTTTTACCGCTAGGGATAGCGGAAAACTTTTTTCACGAAAGTTATTAAGCGTTAAGAGGTGCAGCTTTTAAAATTATTTTCGACCATACATGGTGCGCCAAAAGGGCGGTGTGATAAAAATTTCATATTTTTTTAAATGGGGACACTATGTATATTTTTACATATTTGAATTCACCGTAAAATTCTGTACATAGCACCGTAATTATTTGTACATATTTTTGCAACGTTGCCAAATAGATTGGAACATTCCTAAAATTTGTGCAAAAACATGGTTCAAGGAAATGTGTAATATTTCTTAACTTATTAATAAGTTGAAATAAAATATTCTTATGTCGGAAAGAGGAATGTTGACAGAAGTCCCCTATGATAACACATATCAATATTTTTATACAGGGTATTTTCTATGGATATGCCAACATTACGAACTTGAAACCTGAGTTTGGTAAGTTTTTTAAATGAAACACCCTGTATATGATTACTTTATCTTGTAGATATTTTAATCCTCTCTAATTTTTATTAAGGGTTTCTATGGCTATCTCAACCAATCTTGGTGGTATTTCAATTTTTATTTAAACTCGAGCCAAAAAAAGTGGATGTATTTTACCATTGTCCTTTTTCTAGTCACCTATGACAAAATAAAAACAAAAGGACATCGGTCCGCCCGCCTCGATATATTCCCGCCCGCCCTCTCGGAGAGGTCTGGAAAGCGTCACTTTCGGTGAAGTGAACATGCATGAAAAGAGAGACTTTTGAGACACTTGTAAAAAAAAATTATGAACTAAATGTAACAAGGAATATATAGGGTGCTTCATTTAAAAAACTTACGAAACTCAGGTTTCAAGTTCGTAATGTTGGCATATCCATAGAAAATACCCTGTATAAAAATATTGATATGTGTTATCATAGGGGACTCTATCAACATTCCTCTTTCCGACATAAAAATATTTTATTTCAAATTATTATAAGTTAAGAAATATTACACATTTCCTTGAACCATGTTTTTGCACAAATTTTAGGAATTTTCCAATCTATTTGGCAACGTTGCAAAAATATGTACAAATAATTACGGTGCTATGTACAGAATTTTACGGTGAATTAAAATATGTAAAAATATACATAGTGTCCCATTTAAAAAATATGAAATTTTTATCGCACCGCCCTTTTGGAGTACCCTGTATGGTCGAAAATAATTTTAAAAGCTGCACCTCTTAACGCTTAATAACTTTCGTGGAAAAAGTTTTACGCTATCCCTAGCGGTAAAAGAGATATTGAGCTTTGTCGCACTAATTGGCCACCCCGTATTGTGGCCGTTTAAGTGTGCAACATATGGGAAAGTTTTTTATTACCAATTTCTCAGAAAATTTTATTCTTGATAAAAGTTGGTGCATGTTCGATAATCGTATTTGGTGCACTTGGGATGGTTGCAAGTCAAATGACGTACAGGGTACGACAAAAAATATAAAACTTGTACAAGAATAAAGTACCCCTATTTCAGAAAATTCAGCGAAATGTTATTAAGAAAAGGTGTTTAGAATTAAAAGTTATGCATAGGTTTGAAAACGTGGCCTCATAAAATAAAAAACAAAATTTTTTTAAAACTATTAATTATTTCCCAAAAAAAAAATTTTTTTTTATTATCACCCTAAAAACCTTGATAAATTAAACAAAATCAAATAAATTTCACACATGTTTGTTCAATTTCAAGCATATTTGTAAAATGAACTTTAGCTTTTTAATTTATTAAGGAATCACAAACTTCATGTTTGTTGCAAGGACATTAAACACAACTTTAAAATACCGTAAAAATTATTTTTAACAAGATAAAACATTAGTAATGATAATTTTCAAATTAAAAACTCCCATTTAAAGTGCAAAATTTTTATTTTAAATGTTTATTAGAAAATTGTACAAAATAATCGACAAAAAGTTTTTTTGTCGTACCCTGTACGTCATTTGACTTGCAACCATTCCAAGTGCACCAAATACGATTATCGAACATGCACCAACTTTTATCAAGAATAAAATTTTCTGAGAAATCGGTAATAAAAAACTTTCCCATATGTTGCACACTTAAACGGCCACACTGTATATTGATGGCGGTGTATAATTTAAACGCATTTATTTTCTTTCCGTTCGTCGCCGAACCAAAAGTATTGTCGTTCGAGTTAAGGAGAAGGCCTACAGAGTACAAGCTCTATTATGTAACATAGAATCGAGATTTTTTTGTCTAGTTTTTATTTTGTGTTCGAATCGTATTATTTTGTCCGTCCATTTTATCTTTTGCAACTTTTATACTTACTTTTATTGTATATAATTTAAGCGGTATTAGTTTACAAGTGAAACTTCTCAATGTATTTATTTTAAGTTTTTTTTTTTTATTACGTATACTGACTTTCGTAAGTGCCTTTGGCATTTCAAAAACATTCGCAAACGTTTATATTTATGCACCGAAACCTTGTAGATTTCTAGCTTAGGGTAAAATGTAATTTTTTACAAATAAAAGTTATTAAATTGATAATGTTTTTATTTTTTTTTCGGACATTGTAATAACGAATATATTTTTTATAAAAGATCTTATTTTTTTTAATGGTAAAATAAAGTTACAACCGACGATTTTATAAAAAATATATCGTTCGCAACGGTACGTAAACAGTATTTTTGTCGCGCGACTAAAGTCGCGCGTTAAAAAGGCTCTTTAGTCGTTGCATAAAGTACTATTTATAACACACAGAATATTGTTCATGCCGCTACCATTTTCGGGCTGGACATAATACGACAGTTATTGTTCCACTGCAGTCATCAATCGAGAGTTTATGGTTTTGTTGGCAAAAAGGAGAAATCATCCCATTTTCGACAGGGTATCTCCGTTATTGGTAGTGCTATCAAAAAAGGTCCTTCAAACCTCAATAAATGGGTACAGGGTCGGCTTGAAAATATAGCTATCTACGTATCGATTAATTTTATTTGAATTAAAGCGACGCCTACTTAAATTTGGGGCATTTAATTGGTCAGAGGGATAATTAGGGTTTTATGGCAGTCAAACTTATAGGGTTTGTTCTCCGTAATTGTTAGTGCTATCAAAAAAGTAATTTAGGTTTCATGTGCTCTTTTTGGGGTCAAACTTAAAATGATAAAATCAAAATTTGAAAATTTTCGCTCGCTTAAGAGATACGGGGGAAAATCAAAAAATTGACAATTTCAAAATTACCCTATATTTTCTTAGTTAAAAGAGATACAGAAAAATGTTCTGTACAGAAGCTTCTTTATAATTATTGTTCAATAATCTACCGTTTTCAGAATAAGTATACGGGGTCAGGTAAGAAAGTTATCGGACCTAACCTCATTTTTTTAAAATGTATATTTTAATCGAAAAAGATAGCATTTTAAACTCTCTTTTCAAATTTATAACACACCATGGATGATAGATATCATCAAATTTTTCAAAATGTTGACGAGTCTTTTTCACAAATAAATATGTAAAAAATGAAATGACAATTGACGTTAATTGTTAATAACAACTAGAATGTCAACATAGTTGTCTCTAGGATATCAGTTTTTGTTTCATGGCCTACTTTGGTTTTAAGGTATAAACTAAAGAAATCGCCTAGGAAACCAAATCATTCGTGGTCTGTTATATATTTGAAAGGAGAATTGAAATAGTATATTTTTAGATCAAAATATACAGGGTGGTCCATTTAAAAAAATTACGATAGGTCCGATAACTTTTTTACCTGACCCCGTATACTTATTCTGAAAACGGCATATTATTCAACAATCAATATAAATAAACTTCTGTATAAAACATTTTTCCGTATCTCTTTTAACTAAGAAAATATAGGGTAATTTTGAAATTGTCAATTTTTTCATTTTCCCCCGTATCTCTTAAACAAGCGAAAATTTTCAAATTTTGATTTTATCATTTTAAGTTTGGCCCAAAAAGAGTACATTACACCTACTAGAGATGTAAAGGGTAATATTACCGAGGTAATGTTACCGTAATTTTGGTAATATTACGTAATATTACCTCAAGATCGGTAACATTGGAAATATTGTTTTTTTTCCGCTCCTCCATACTCTCATTTATCGGGTTTCATTCGAGAATAGTAGAAGATACTGAGGAAGAAATAGAAAAAGAAGATATCGGTTTCGAAGTTATAGACTTGACTCAATTAACGAAAGAGAAAGAAGAATCAGATGACGAGGTTGGGGATGATGATGAGGATGATTTACCATTATCCACTCTATTACGTAGTCCATTCTGACTCTGACTAGTTTAAAAAAACGTTCTTATTGGTTTTCGTAATGTTTTTACAGTTTTGAAATAAAAAAAACTTGTATTACTTAAAAAGCTGTTTTTTTTATAAATTACCAATGTTACCGTAATATTGCGTAATATTACCGGTAATATTACCGATTTTTAAATTACCGGTAATTTTACATCTCTACACCTACATTACTTTATTGATAGCACTAACAGTTACGGAGATACCCTATATAAGTATCGAAAATGGGACAACTTGTACACACAAGGGGGGTTGATGAACACACCCCTCCCCCCTATATGGGAAGTATGTGTACACGTCACAGGACACCGAAGGAAACAATTTTTTTCAAGGCGAAATATCGACTGCAGCAAAATTTAACTGTGATTTGTCCGTTAAACGCATTAAAAGAAAATGGTGATGACATGAACCACGAAACGAGCATAAAATAAACTTAATATTTTCTCGAACACGACGGATTGGCTCATTCAAGTGGGGAAAAAAATGGAACGAATTTGTTATTTTCTCAAATACATTAGATGGAAGGAGACCGATAATAATGAGATTTTATAGTGTTGGGAAAAACCGATGATTATAATAATCGAGTACTTGATACTGGAGCGATTTTAATAATCGAGTGAATCGCTCGAGCGATTAATCGCTTGACATTTTTATGACTAAGAAGAATGTGTTGTTAAAACACCAGGGGTTGTTTTTGTAAGTTTTAGAAGTTTAGTCTTAAGAGTTTTTTTTCTGAAGTAGTCCATCTCGAAGTGGAGTGAAGTTATAGGTAGGTAAAGAAACTCGTAATCTGCCCCACTAGTTTAATGACAAAATTAAAAAACATACATGTTTCGAAGGTTCAAACCTTCATCTTCAGTGGAAAATACAAGGACATTAGAAGACACTCATGACATTGTTTAAACTGTAAGGAAAAAAGAAAAATGTTTATACAGGGTGTCCGGGAACATGTGGGAAATCTCCCGGATGTGAAGAAAACACGTGAAAAGAATATTATAGGTTCATATAAACTTCTTTCGTATCGGCCTCCTCTTCGGAGATATGGGCTCCCAAAGAGCACCAATGGAATCAAGTTTTTACACATAATTATTGAACCACCTGGTATATTTCAATTATTTTTTTAATATGATGTATACCAGGTAAGACCCGTCAAATTACTACCCAAGAAACTGTTGTGAATTACTCACAGCTGCAGGGACGGACTAGCTGTAACACTCATGGGCCCATTTTTTTTACGCCCTGTATGATGAGAACTTTGGACAATGTTTTTTACATACCTTTAACTATTGGCTAAAAATTAAGTACTCTTCATTCATGTCGCTAATCCTAACCGTTTTCGGAAAAAACGTCATTTTATTTACACCAGTCCCCCAAATTCTCACGGGTTAAATATGAAAAAGCGGAATTTTGAAGGTTGAACATTTGATCGGAACAAAGACAAACTTTTACTGAAATACGCCAAATACATGATGTATATGAAATGCCGTTTTCTCGAAAACGGTTAGGATTAGCGACATGAATGAAGAGTACTTAATTTTTAGCCAATAGTTAAAGGTATGTAAAAAACATTGTCCAAAGTTCTCATCATACAGGGCGTAAAAAAAATGGGCCCATGAGTGTTACAGCTAGTCAGTCCCTGCAGATGTGAGTAATTCACAACAGTTTCTTGGGTAGTAATTTGACGGGTCTTACCTGGTATACATCATATTAAAAAATAATTGAAATATACCAGGTGGTTCAATAATTATGTGTAAAAAACTTGATTCCATTGGTGCTCTTTGGGAGCCCATATCTCCGAAGAGGAGGCCGATATCAAAGAAGTTTATATGAACCTATAGTATTCTTTTCACGTGTTTTCTTCACATCCGGGAGATTTCCCACATGTTCCCGGACACCCTGTATAAGTTGAGTTTAAGTAAAAATACTGAAGGTAGTGGAATTGACCAAATGATTTAGTATAATTAGAGGAAAGCAAAAAGTATAAGATCCCTTTCTTACCACCTAAGCAAAGCAGGAAAAGGAAAAAATCCCTTTATAAATTATAAAAATTAACGTTTTCGTTTAAAAAATAAATAGAAAGCATTATTTAATTTTGAACTTGATGTAAAATTTAATCATTTTGTAAAAATGTAGCACCTTGGCAGGTGGTCATCTTGGGACCTATTTTTTAAAAGAAAACGTAAATTGTTTAATTAATTTTTATAATTTATAAAGGGATTCTTTCTTTTTCCTGCTTTGCTTAGGTAAGAAAGGGATCTTATACTTTTTTACTTACAGTTTAAACAATGTCATGAGTGTCTTCTAATGTCCTTGTATTTACCACTGAAGATGAAGGCTTGAACCTTCAAAACATGTATGGTTTTTAATTTTGTTATTAAACTAGTGGAGCAGATTATGAGTTTCTTTACCTACCTTTAAGAGTTTTTATTAAGGAAGAACAGTTGATTCTGATTTAAAAAAAAATTAAATCCTTTAATTTGTTTAAAAATTTACAATTGCCGCTGGCTAGCCAGTCCCAGTCAAAACAAAACCCATGTCGCGATCAATCCACTAAGGGATTTGGCATACTTTTTGTATGCACCTTTAACAAAGACGTATGTCGTGTTAGCTTTCTGAGCCTCAAAGTCGAACGTCGCCAATCGGCACATTTCGGGGTTGTTCGGGTGGCGCCCGGCGTCGAACGAAGTTCGGGTATCAAGTGAAAGGCAACGATTTTTTCGCTTGAATTTATAACTAGAGTAGTATTTCCTATCGAGCGAAAAACTGCTCGATTATACGAGCAGTTTTCTACCTCGAGCGATCACACTACCAAGCGGCAAATTTCGGTCGGCGTCAAGCGAAGCTCGGGTACCGAGTGAAAGGTAACAAGCGACGGTTTTCGGTTGAATTTATAACTCGAGCGGTTTTTCGCTCGAGCGGTCACAATAGTACGATTTTATGCGAAATTTTACGGTCAAACTCGAAAGCTCCAGAAAAACGAACACTGTTTTGATTTAAAATATATTTGTTTTGATGCTCTCGATGGGAGCCAGTTACTTGTCGGTCTCCTTGTACGACGACTAGAAAAACGTTTCAGTTTTTTTTACACTTGAACAAACCCTTACAACCAATTAAACAAAAATATATACAAAATACTAAAATAACAATATTGCGTTTCCTCTTACCTATTACAAATATACAGGGTGTCCGGGAACATGTGGGAAATCTCCCGGATATGAAGAAAACACGGGAAAAGAAGACTATAGGTTCATATAAACTTCTTTCGTATCGGCCTCCTCTTCGGAGATATGGGCTCCCAAAGAGCACCAATGGAATCAAGTTTTTTACACATAATTATTGAACCACCTGGTATATTTCAATTATTTTTTAATATGATGTATACCAGGTAAGACCAGTCAAATTACTACCCAAGAAACTGTTGTGAATTACTCACAGCTGCAGGGACGGACTAGCTGTAACACTCATGGGCCCATTTTTTTTACGCCCTGAATGATGAGAACTTTGGACAATGTTTTTTACATACCTTTAACTATTGGCTAAAAATTAAGTACTCTTCATTCATGTCGCTAATCCTAACCGTTTTCGGAAAAACGGTATTTTAATTATATCATGTATTTGGCGTATTTCAATAAAAGATACATCTTTGTTCCGATCAAATATTCAACCAAAAAAAAAAACATTGTCCAAAGTTCTCATCATACAGGGCGTAAAAAAAATGGGCCCATGAGTGTTACAGCTAGTCCGTCCCTGCAGCTGTGAGTAATTCACAACAGTTTCTTGGGTAGTAATTTGACGGGTCTTACCTGGTATACGTCATATTAAAAAATAATTGAAATATACCAGGTGGTTCAATAATTATGTGTAAAAAACTTGATTCCATTGGTGCTCTTTGGGAGCCCATATCTCCGAAGAGGAGGCCGATACGAAAGAAGTTTATATGAACCTATAGTATTCTTTTCACGTGTTTTCTTCATATCCGGGAGATTTCCCACATGTTCCCGGACACCCTGTATATATATATATATAAATATAATTATTCTTGATAAACGCGTGTACAAATCTATAAAATCACTTTTACAATACAAAGTTGTAAAAATTCCTCAAAAATACAGTGTTGGTAGGTTTCTTTATCAGTCTTCGATTAAGTAGTAAAAATGCAGTTTTTTGGACCCTCGAATATGATTTTTAAACACTAACTTACTATTTCTATCATACATATAGCACATTATTAGTTTTGGTAAAAAAGTGACCGACTAAAAAGTTTATAACAACTAAAAATTATGCGAAAATGTACGTTGCTTGGGATACACCCCGCAAGGGCGATGTTATAGTGTCCCTCCTATTGAAGACATTAACTTATCATATTCAACGTATCCAAGATAAGGAGGGCCAGTACAGGGATCTCGGAAACCGTACGAGATAAGAAGTCGGTTAAATGAAGGTAAAGTTGCGCATTTACGTGCCTAATAATATGCCGTTTAGAAAGTTTTAAAATTCAGAGTAGTTCCGGAGATATCCGGATTCCTGTTTTTTTTTAGATCGAATTCTAAAGTATTGCCACTTTTTCCGCTCTATCTAACAGCGTTAATTGTTTTGTAATCCGACGAGTCGTCTTCGAAGGGCCATTATCAACTTTCCTTTTTTAAATACGGTCCTGTTTTTCTGATATTGGGATTTGAGAGCTATTTTTCTTCCGAATGCAACGATGTATGACACATTGTGGTTTAATGACGTTTCGAGGATTTTTTGAACAACATCAGGAAATTTTGGGATACGGTCCTGTATTTCTCCTAATTTTATAAATAACATCTCAAAAGTAAGCTCTAATTTTTACTTATGTTGGACTAATTCAATAAATACCAAATAATTTAATAATAAACCACAAATAAATGAACAAAATACAGAAACATTATTTCAAACTTCTGTTGATTCGGGATTTAAAAGAAAAGCGTTTGAAACAAAAAAATTAAGATGGTGACGCGTGATTTGTTTCACTTACCATTCCCATTGTGATCGTTTGAAAGCGATTTAAGAGGTTTTCTATTTTCCAGAAAATAGGGAACATAATTTTACAAATGCTGCAAAGTTTGATATTCTATCGCATGTTTTATTTCTCACAAAAACTGTTATGTGGCAGTTAGAAGATGTTATTTGTGCTTGGAGAATAACGGAAATCTTTTCAACACCTGATTATGCAGTTCCTTACTTTTTCGTTGTTCGTTTTATTACTGTTTTTTTATGATTTTTGTTCACTTATTTGTGGTTTATTATTAAATTATTTGTTATTTATTGAACTAGTCCAACATAAGTAAAAAATTTAGATTAAATTAAAATTATGTTCCATATTTTCTGGAAAATAGAAAATCTCTTAAAACGCTCTCAAACGATCACACTGGGAATGTCAAGTGAAACAAATCACGCGTCACCATCTTAATTTTTTTGTTTCAGGCGCCTACTTTTCTTTTAAATCCCGAATCAACAGAAGTTTGAAATAATGTTTCTGTATTTTGTTCACTTATTTGTGGTTTATTATTAAATTATTTGTTATTTATTGAACTAGTCCAAGAAGTAAAAATTTAGAGCTTACTTTTGAGATATTATTTATAAAATTAGGAGAAACACAGGACCGTATCCCAAAATTTCCTGATGTTGTTCAAAAAACCTTCGAAACGTCATTAAACCACAATGTGTGCATTCGCACATTGCATTCGGAAGAAAAAAGGCTCTCAAATTCCAATATCAGAAAAACAGGACCGTATTTAAAAAAAGAAAGTTAATAATGGCCCTTCGAAGACGATTCGTCGGATTACAAAACAATGAACGCTGTTAGATAGAGCGGAAAAAGTGGCAATGTAAAAGTGCAATTTACTTTCGAATTCGATCCCAAAAAATCCCAGGAAAACAATTTTTCACAATTTCAATTTTTTCCGGATATTTCCGGAACTACTCGGAATTTTAAAACTTTCTAAACGGCATATTATTAGGCACGTAAATGCGCAACTTTACCTCCATTTAACCGCCTTCCTCTTACGCTTTCCGAGATCCCTGTACTGTCCCTCCTTATCTTGCACACGTTGTATAGGCCAAGTCGGAAGTGAAAACAATGTAAAAAACTCGTGTATGTCTTTATCCGATTTTAATATACACATTTTCAAGTTATAGCTTAATTAAAAAAGCAATTTTCGGTAAACGTGTTGTGTGATACGGTACACAGTTATTTAATTGGCCCTTTCAATTTGGAGAATCGCGAACAAACCCGGTGGTCCTATTAGTCGGCCTCCAAGATCCCCAGACCTTTGTTCGACATACTTAAAAATGAAGTTTACAATACCCGGACGTATTAGAAATACTGTAGCCCATATTAAAGGAAGACATGAAGCAACCAGGCGAGTAACGAAGATAGACGAACGTTACACCTTTTGTAATTACGTTATAACCCGAAAACAAATGAAGATCGCATAAAGACACCATACATTTTCACACCATATATTAAACTCCCATCTCATGACGATTTTTGTAAAAAAAAAAAAAATACAAAAATATTGATCCATCTAAAATAAATAGCTAGAATACTGGAAAGATAATGACTCCTGAGAGGAGAACCGGAATAAGTGACTGTGCGAGTAAAAGGTTCGGCTTATCCCTAAATAACGAATAAAAAAGGCCGCCCTAACACAAATACATTTTTTACAAACAACAACTTTAAATTGGACCAACGAATAATAAAAATTTCATTAAAATAAACAAGACAAGTCATCATACAACAACAAATATTTAGTTCTTATTTAAAATCCTTCTGGCCGCTTTTATTAAAGGCGTTAGAGTCCTAAGTTCGGCCCTGTCCCTCAGAAATTCGTGCTTCAACAGCTGGGATGCCGTTGCCCTGCTGTCGACGTCTACTTGTAAACACACGTCGATGAAACTTTTGAGCAAGGGAGAGCAGGACTCTAATCTCGAGATATTCGGCCTGCCATTGGCTGAAAATATTTACCGATTAAGTAACGGGTGAATTATTTCCTGCAGCAAAATAATGAATACATTACTCATAGTTGTCGAAAATATTTCGTAACACACAAAAGGGAAAGAAGTGAAAAATTTAAAAATGCTCGTGTACGCGTGTTTGCAGTCTTTTCAGTTAAAAAAGTAGACATTTGTACTCTTGCTGTACAAATAAAAACCTTCATACACTAAAAAGTCTTACCTGCGATTAGATACAGCGCTCTAATAGGTTGTTCTCTTAGGTAAGGCGGTTCACCATCTAACATTTCAACAATCATGATGCCTAAGCTCCAAATATCAACCTTTTTACCATATTTTTGCCTAGTCACCACTTCTGGTGCCATCCAGTATGGAGTACCTACCATTGTCTCTCTAGAAAAAAATAACTCCAAATAATCGACAGCTAAATGCAGGGGATATGTTCCCTTAGTTTATTTTAGAAGTCCAGAAAATAGACTAAAACCTAAAAGAAAATTACCTTTGTTCATTTCCCGTGACATTAGCACAAAATCCAAAGTCCGTCACTTTCACAGTACCGTCCATGCCCAGAAGGATGTTGTCAGACTTTATGTCTCTGTGTATAGTGCCTTGAGTGTGAAGATACGAAACGGCTTGCAAAACCTGGAAAAGTAGTTCAAATGCACCAGCGCCAAAAAATAATAAAATGCGAACTAGCACTCAAAAAACTCTGCTTGTAACAAACCTGGAAAAGTAGTTCAAATGCACCAGCGCCAAAAATTAATGAAAACTAATTTTGGAGCAATAAATAGATTGCGATTGGTCCCCAGTATGTTATTCTTAAAAATATGATCTGAAAAATCCTGCTTTTAACAAATCCAAACAAACATGGAAAAGTAGTTCAAATGCACCAGCGCCAAAAATTAATAAAAACTAATTTTGGAGCAATAAATAGATTGCGATTGTTCCCCTGTATGTTACTCTTAAAAATAGGATCTGAAAAACCCTGCTTTTAACAAATCCAAACAAACCTGGAAAAGTAGTTCAAATGCACCAGCGCCAAAAATTAATAAAAACTATATTTTAGAGCAATAAATGGCTTGTGAACAAACCCTGTCTTTTATTTATTATAAGTAACTTACTTCGTAGCACACGGCAGCAATTTGTCCCTCCTTCATGACAGTTTCGGTGACTACATCTGTCAAAGGGCCCCCGTCCAATAATTCCATTACAACCCATAAATGGTCATCGTCAACAACGAAAGCGTCCAAAAAATTAACTATGAACGAAAATAGTAATGCAGGAATGAAAAAAAAAAACAGTAATTTTGGGTTTTTCATTTAAAAAACGTAATCTTCTTGAAAACTATACAATCCTTTTTAATTTGCCTCTCAGAGTGCTTTTGAGTTTCTATAGTTTTAATGTTGCAAAATAGAATTCAATGTTTATACTCTTACCCTGTATATTTTAATAGTATTTTTCCTTTGGCAGAAGTATTCTCATTTTATGCACAAACTTATCACAATACAATATTTTGAGAGCAATTCCCTATCTATCTATCTGTTACTGTCTATAGTTTTGGACTTACCCAAATTTTTATGTTGGAAATTTTTCATTATTTTTATTTCACTGAGCAACAAGTCTTTTTTGGCTTGTTTTGTCATATCTATATCTTTAATGGCGACTATTTCTTTGGTTCTTTTGTTAAATGCCTCAAACACCATACCGGATGCTCCAGAACCTAAAAATATTGCTTTTTTAAATTTTATTATTTACTCACAACAATATAATAATATTTAACAATTTATTCAAAGTTATTTACTTGATAACAATATTTAAAAATAAAATGTGGTTTCTTTTTGCTAAGGAACACTAAAAATTAGACTAAATACCGCGTACCCAAGTCCTTTAACCTCTTTTCATAAAAATCCAAAGGATTCCTCGGATTGCAAATCATTCGTATTTCCTCCATATAGTCCGAATCACTCATACCCGATCTACGTCTATATGTGTCGGTAAAACTCGGCCTTCTATATTCAATTTCTTCCACTTCTAAAGCTAGATTTTCTATATTCCGTCCTAGATTTTTGGTTTCTAACAAGTTGCTCTTCTCTTCTGGCGCTTGTGGAACTGCAGTATATGTTATCCTAGAACTAATTGATTAACATAAATTAGAGTGAAGCAAAAACATATTGAATCACCCATAAAATATTGTATTGAAGAAAGAGTATAAATTTGAAAAATTTAACCTACTTGAATTCTTCATCTACATGTGGGTTTATGTTATCCGACAATCCAGAAACTTTGCTTTTATGAGCATCTTTCGATTTCATGTACAAATCCATCTCCTTAGATTCCTCGTCAATATCTTTTTCAGTAAAAATATGCTTGATTTCAGGCGCTTGTCCTCCATGCTTTTTCGCGGAAAAATTGTAATACTGTAAGACTTTTTTGACAACTTCTGGGTTCTTGTGCTGTTCATCTTCGGTGATTTGGGTGCCGATTTGCCGAACCCAAGATGAAGGCAGCCCTTCGAGAATTCCATCTGAGGTAACAGTGACATGGACACCATGGTGTACATTTGTGGGTATTCCTAGTTTGAAAATTGTAAATTGATAACATACCATCAAGGAAGGGCCAATAAAAAATAAAATTATAAGCAGGCTAGTCCCCATGATATAGAACTAAATTTAGGAAATTATTACAAGGTTACATAATTCAAGGTAAAAATGTAAATTCTTTCTTTAAATTATATATAAATACAGAGAGAATATATAGTGGTGTCAGTGAGGTAAAAATATGTATATAAAAAAGATCTAAACCTATAAGTGGAGCAATAATAGCCTTAAGAAAAGGTTTGCCAATGAGTGGCCAATGTGGTTTATAATAACTTTTCATAGAAATTCATCTATAAACGCTTATCAGTAGAACAATTTAATCAGCCAAATAATTAAGTGTTAAAATAAACCTTTATCATAATTATTTTTATCTTTTCTATAATTCTACTGCAAAAAGGATTACCTGAGGGGATCGGAGCAGCAGCAGATATATTTAAATTAATAGAACAACGTAGAAACGTTCCAATGTGTGTACTATAAATGATTATAAGAAGAGTTAACAAAAGTTCGTGTTCGAACTGCGAGTGTAGAGAGTAATTCTTGGAATACATAGTTTATATATTTATAATTTATATACTGAAATCCTTATACTATAAATGAACGCCAAGTATTAAATAAAATAAAAATGTTTACCTATTATAGTGACAGTAGGCTCCTCCCTATGTTTCTTTCTTTTGAATAAGAAATTCATCGTGTCGAGGTAACTACCGGCTTAAAACTAATAACTTACACAAGTGCTTGGGTGGTAACAGATACAGTTAAACACTATATATGTAAGTTTTTACACCTACATGACTATTTAGAACAATAATTGAACAAAAACTGTTTAAAATACAAAATTTTCGCGATGACACACCACACACCCTGCCATTGACGTTTGACTGACAGTTTTTTGCGGGGATGGTATTAACAGTTGAGGACTATTCTACGTAGCAACAAAATGTTGCTACAACGAATTCTCGGCCGTCTCACATTATCCTTGCGAGTCATATGCAATTAAAGTGAGAAGCGGGATGCAAAGGCTGAAAATTTCAGACAATCCTCTATATTATATGATGGTTATAATTAATAAAAATCATCCTCTGTGGTTAAATCGACTGAAGGCCACTGCATACTTCGAACAGAATATCGTCTGTGGTTGACGTGCTATCCTCTTCTCTTACATTAATACATATTATATTGTCAGATCTCTTCTTCTCTCTCTGGACGGTTATTTTGTAAAAATAATTATTTGCATTTTGTTTAAATAATTTCCACTTTGCCAGATTCTCTACAGAGCGAAGGTCAAGCCTAAACTAGCAGCAAAAATGTCTACTATCGGACAAGTACGTATTTTCACTAACTGCCCTAAATAAGTTGTATCATTTACCGTATTTTCTAGGTTATCCAATGTAAAGCCGCCGTTGCGTGGGGCTCCAAGGAAGATCTCAAGTTCGAAACCATCGAAGTAGCCCCACCCAAGGCCCACGAAGTACGAATAAAGATTTTATATACCGCCGTATGCCATACGGATGCATACACTCTAAGCGGAGCCGATCCTGAAGGCATATTCCCTGTCGTTTTGGGACACGAGGGCTCTGGAATCGTGGAAAGTGTCGGACAGGGTGTGACCAATGTTAAACCAGGTATGTAGGTTAAGTGAATGATTCTTAAAAATATACCAAGCATGCATTTTTAATGCCGACTGTCCTGTATTTTACTAGGTGACCATGTTATACCCCTCTACGTCCCGCAATGCAAGGAATGTAAGTTCTGTAAGTCGCCCAAGACAAACCTTTGTCAAAAAATTAGGGTAACCCAAGGGCAAGGGGTTATGCCCGATGGTACGTCAAGGTTTACTTGCAAAGGCAAGACGTTATATCACTTTATGGGCACATCCACTTTCAGTGAATATACAGTGGTTGCTGATATATCTATTGCGAAGGTAGGCAATGATTTTAATAATATACTTAGTTTTATTGTTGCATGATACTCAATTAATGCAATATCAAAAGTATTGAATAGTGGAATAAACCAGTTCATTGTGAGTGCTAAGGTCAAGGTGGTGTATAAAATTAGATGCTACTATGATAGTATCATCTAAATTATTATCAAACATTCAAAATGTTTTTTGGACACCTTATACAGGGTGATTCACGACGAGCGTGCATTAGAACTTTATGGAGAACTACTGAATATATGTTCCTGAAACTTTGGGGATTTGGGTTTATCGATATGCTCCCTTTAACTAAAATATTGACATGTTTCTGTCATTTCCGGTTATACCGGAAGTAGCTGCCAACTTTCGTTTTTTAAATACAACATGGTAATTTTTATTACATTTTTCGATTAAGCGTTAAATACTAAGCACATTTTATAGAAAATGTTTTTATCAGACTCTATTAGTTTTTGAGATATCTGGACTTTTTGTAATTATTTGGCAAATGCATGACGATGAAATAATCCATATAATTTTTTTACCTTAGCGCTTGGACTAAAAAAATTTTCTCACCGAATAGCTAGAAGATCATCAAGTCTCTAAAACATTTCAAATTCGGCATAAAATGTACAGGGTGGTCACAATTCAAGCCTCATTGTGAAAGAATTCAACCATTAAAAACTTTCTTATTTTAAATGGAACACCCTGTATATTTTTATTTAATTTGATGGCAAATTAGTTGTTCTTTATAAATAGTATTTACTGTCCTATACCTATATCAAAGCGTTTTCTCAAAAAATCCAATTTTATTCCGAAAATACTATTTGTTCAAGTGTGCTATAAAAACAATTGTACTTAGGGGCTGTATACTGATGTCTATACGGAGGAAAAGTGATTGATTGCTTGAAAATACAATATTCTAAAGTGTTTCTTAATAATTTATAAATAAAATGCAGTTGATTGTTTTAAATTTAATGGTTTAAATATTATTTTTTTAAAAATAGCAAGGAAACAAGTTTATAAACTTTAAATTCTTTAATTAAAAATGTGTTTGAAAATTATACCTAATATCTTTTGATTATATTTTTAAAATATGTTCGAAATGATTGCCATTTACTTCCAAGCATTTATGTATTCTTTTCATCATGCTATTTCTTGTAGCATTCCTAATTTCTTGCGAGAGATTGAAATGCTGCCTTCACCCTTTCTGTGCTGGAGCCCCATCGTTTTGATACCAATCACTTTTCCTCCGTATAGACATCAGTATACAGCCCCTAAGTACAATTGTTTTCATAGCACACTTGAACAAATAGTATTTTCGGAATAAAATTGGATTTTTTGAGAAAACGCTTTGATATAGGTATAGGACAGTAAATACTATTTATAAAGAACAACTAATTTGCCATCAAATTAAATAAAAATATACAGGGTGTTCCATTTAAAATAAGAAAGTTTTTAATGGTTGAATTCTTTCACAATGAGGCTTGAATTGTGACCACCCTGTACATTTTATGCCGAATTTGAAATGTTTTAGAGACTTGATGATCTTCTAGCTATTCGGTGAGAAAATTTTTTTTAGTCCAAGCGCTAAGGTAAAAAAATTATATGGATTATTTCATCGTCATGCATTTGCCAAATAATTACAAAAAGTCCAGATATCTCAAAAACTAATAGAGTCTGACAAAAACATTTTCTATAAAATGTGCTTAATATTTAATGCTTAATCGAAAAATGTAATAAAAATTACCATGTTGTATTTAAAAAACGAAAGTTGGCAGCTACTTCCGGTATAACCGGAAATGACAGGAACATGTCAATATTTTAGTTAAAGAGAGCATATCGATAAACCCAAATCCCCAAAGTTTCAGGAACATATAGTCAGTAGTTCTCCATAAAGTTCTAATGCACGCTCGTCGTGAATCACCCTGTATTGATTATTGTTATTTAAAGGTTATCATATTTATCATAAACATGTTAATTTCCAGTAAGTAAGGCAATAAACATAAGTAATAACTTATACATTATTTAATCTTGTTACACATTGGCGGTACCAGTTCAAACTGGACATTATTAAGTGGAAAATATTGAATGTTTTCATAAAACCTCCTCACAACACAGGTAAATGAAGCTGCACCCCTCGACAAAGTGTGCCTGCTGGGTTGCGGGGTACCAACCGGATACGGTGCAGCCCTAAACACCGCCAAAGTAGAAAAAGGTAGCACCTGCGCTATTTGGGGCTTGGGCGCTGTAGGCTTTGCCGTCGGCTTAGGCTGTGAACTGGCCGGAGCTTCGAGGATCATCGGTATCGATATTAATCCATCAAAGTTCGAAGTTGGTAAGTTTTGTCCGTTTTTCGGACCATTATTTACTTGAAAATCCCAGAGAATGTACAATTAATAGTTTCATTGCAGCTAAAAAATTCGGTTTTACCGAATTCGTCAACCCAAAAGAACACGAGAAACCAATCCAGGACGTGCTGGTCGAATTGACCGACGGCGGTCTGGATTATACTTTCGAATGTGTCGGAAACGTACACACCATGAGACAGGCGTTGGAGTCTTGTCATAAGGGATGGGGGGTGTCTACCATTGTCGGCGTGGCCGGAGCTGGCCAGGAAATCAGCACCAGGCCGTTCCAGCTGGTTACTGGGAGGGTGTGGAAGGGCACGGCCTTTGGAGGTGCGTTTTAAACGCATTATAATTTATTGATTTATTTATTTTTCTGTTTTGTTTGCCAGGTTGGAAGAGTGTCGACAGTGTGCCCAAGCTAGTAGATGACTATCTTGCTAAGAAGGTGAAATTGGACGAATTTATCTCGCACAATCTTCCTTGGGATCAAATTAACGAGGCCTTCCATCTTATGCACAAAGGAGAGAGGTGAATATCTTTTATTTTGCTCAACACTCGCATTTAAAAAATAAAATATTTTTTTTCCAGCATTCGTACAGTGTTGACCGTCGCCAAAAAGTGAAGCACATTTTCACGAAAAAGCTAAGAGGAATTATACAGGGTGTTATGGAAATGACGTATTATATTTAAACCGGCAATTCCAAAAATAGCGCTTTAATTTAATATGCCCTGTACATGACCTTATATCAAACCAAAAATGACTACGTGGTGCCCCTGTTCGGAAGGTAAACACAGCAACATATGCCAGTGAATCTTGAACAGTGTTGTCATATCTTCAGGGTAAACTCTTTAGAAAGTCGATAACCGTTTGACAGATTCTAAGTTGTTTATTTTTCAGGGCACATTATTATAAACTTTTACGTTCAGTTCGCTGGGAAACAATCTCCGATTTATAAACTTGAACGGACTCGAATGAACCGCCGCGGAGTTTATAAATGGTCAGGTATGTTCTCATTTGTTCAATTCGAACGACACCCGTCAGATCTGGACAACTTAAAAGTTTATAAATGCCACTTACCCTTTAGAAAAAAAAGCAATTTTATTTACCTTTTCGGACTTATTTACAACCAACTTAATTTATAAAAAACACCAAGTACTCACATCACAAAATTACATTAGTTTTCGCGTCACAACACATCTAAGTACCGTTCAATCTGAATTACTAATTTAAAGTGCTACTGCGTAGACAAAAATACGCCTTATTGTCTGGGAAATAATGTATTTAACACCTAAAAATGTTAAAAATAAATAACACGTTGGTTCTCTCGATCGATATCTTCCGGCTTTTTTAAACAGCTGATTTTGGACAATCGGGCTAATGTTTAAAAATACAGCGTTGCCACTTTCGATGTTTTATAAGCGACTATCATAAATTGCCGAATTTCCTTCTATAATATTACTTTCCTGTATAATTATAGTCTCGGAAATGGCAACCGCACTGGCTCTACTAGCGAAGAGTTCTCGGAAAGAAAGTACGACTGGTCCGAAGGTGAACGAGACCATTCATTTCAAAGGGTAGTTCCTGTCAATTGTTAACATAATTGTTTCATTAGTAAGGGGTTAATGGCCCATAGAAATTAGCGTTTTTATTATTTCTATTGCGAAATAGTTAGGTGATGTTTAGTGCTATCGGGTAATCTGATAATAGGTGCATATCTTCAAAAAACTAATTTGAAACTCGTGGGTGTCTGTGTGTTTCCTTAAGTGATTAGTGCAAATGTTCCGAGAGATTGGAAATAAGAGGACGAATGGGGTTTAGTGGGTATAAGCCTATTATGCAGTTCCACATTATCATAGGGGTACGTGATGAGCATAAAGCTTTTCCCATAGAAAAAAAACAAAAACCTGAAGATGTCTATGCCCTGGATTACTTTGCTGGTGTACGGGCACCTGGATTCACTTCTATTTGAGTACTAGGTAAACTAAATATTATTTTTATAAGAATCTAAAGTTTTACATATTTTACACAGTTCGACAACATTGTGTCTGAACATCTGTTGATTACACAGCTGGGCATGGATAATATGATTGTGTGCTCTTGTTCTATGTGTGTAATTGTAAAGTGTAATTACGCGTTAGTGTTGGGGTTTAGTGATAAGCTTATTATGCACTCCCACACTATCATCAGGACAGGTGATGAGCATAAAGTTTTTCCCATAGAAAAAGAACTGAAAGTGTCTGTGCCCTGGATTCCTTAATCGCGTCCTGGATTTACTTTCTAAGTAAGCTAAATATTTATTTTTATAAGAAACTAGAAAGTTTTACACTTTTAAACAGTTTGGCAACATTGTGCCTGAAAATCTGTTTATTACCCAGCTGGGCAATGTAATATGTTCATATATGAATGTGCCGAGGAGTTGTGTGTGGGTTTAGGTGTGAATTACCCCACTTTTTAAAAAAAAATATGTAGCGCTTCTCTAGGACACCCCAGGAGTCACCCATTTAAATATAATACGTCATTTCCATAGCACCCTGTATTATTACACATTCTATTTTTGTTAAGTTTTAAAACCAAATATGAAACATGTACCCTTAAGTTTTCAAATAAAAACGGTGTTAAATTGTCCCCCTGTTTTAATACGCTCGAGTACTTACCCGTTCGTCGGTCTGTAACAACTTTTTCTCAGAAATCGCAGGTAAATACAAAGACACGCGTAGATTTTTGAAATTATATTTCTAACACACGCCGAGCACCTTTTGGGCGAGAACTTTACACAGTTGCTTATCGTTTATGAGCACTATCCGCGCCACAAACTCCTTGTCGTGCGCCAGGGACCTTAAGGTCTCGTCGGGAAGAGTATTAATCAGCGACATGCCTTCGGTCGGCTTCAAAAGGTCGGGCGTATACCTCAACACTCGACATACGTTGTTTATTGCCAATATTTGTTCTTCTTTGGATCTCGACTCCTAAAAAATAAACGGCGACTGTGGTTTTTATCTACTTACTCCTGTATAACTATCAGTTTTTAACGTCTTTTACAAATTTTAAGTTACGCTAACAACAACGGGAATCTCCATAAACAATTTAAAAATAACTCGCAACATGACGTCACTGCGTGCGGCAACCGAAATTGGAACGGCTAATGTACAGCAATCCCACTGGCTTCCTCTATTAATTTGCTGGGCGTCAATCTGGGAGGAAATATGCCAACCACGTTGTGGCAATCGCCAAGATAGCTTCCAGAAACTTGGTGTACTCTTTCGAACCAGGAAGTTGTACACACCTCAACAACTTTTGACACTATACAAAGCCCAGATTCGACCATCACTAGATTACTTGCTCTCATGTCTGGAGCTCTGCACCCAAACATACTCTTCGGCTACCGGATTCTATCAAAAGGAGGGCCATTCGTCTGATTGGAGACCACGAGTTGCCGAAAAACCTCGACAGCCTAGAACATCGAAGACAGGTTGGGGATTTGCCTCTCTTTTACAGATATACACGACAAGCCACTGCCGCCCATCCATATGTGGTTAAGATTAGTACTTCTCGAACTTCATTATTTAAGAATTCTTTCATCTGGAGCACTTCATCCTTGTGAAACGACCTACCCGAGGTCTTTTTCCCAACGAATATAACCTCCTACGATTCAAAACCAACGTGAACCACTTTTTGCGCAGACGCACCACTCCCCGAATGCCCTAAAGGATTTTTCCTATAGTGCTTGTGTTTGATCAAAAAAAAAATATATTATTGCATCATGCCCGACTTACCATGACTAAATATCGTCCAAAATTTTGCAAAGTAAATTTCAAACCCAAGATCATTCTGCCTATTCCGTCGCCCTGATTTTTATTTTGATTTTCGGTAATTTCGCACAATAGTATCATAATATCGGTTAAAGCGTTTAAAGTGACCGAAAAGCCACATTTATGCTCGATTTCTTGTAGCAATACTCTCCATTCTATGCATACACAAAGCGGTAAAAACTAAAAGATAAAAATTACAGCATTTTTTATATTAATGTTGTTGAATAAGGGCCATTTTTTTTTACCTTCATTAATCGTGTGAAATTCTCGTCACATTTTTCATTCTGGTACTCTGTGAGATCGAAATTAGGAAGTATATAATCCGTAAAATTTTTATTCTGTGTATTATTCATAAACATATCTTTGTAGTAACTGGTCCATGGGTCATCTTGGTTCTGACCTGAAAAAAAAATTTACTCGTGATTTTTAGTTAAAATTTTTTTATTTTTTTGATAAATTGGGTCTAGATTTTAGCCATTTTCTTACCTAAGACTGAAAAACATTCGTTATCTCCGACTATCCTTTTAAAGTACTCGTATTTCCTCAAAATATACTCGACACAACAATTAGTGATTTCTTCCTGTACAGGGGTGAATGTGAAAAAGGATTTGCATCTATTTTCTGACGCACATGTAAAAATGTATTGAAGTAGTTCTATTTCTTTGCCTAACTCGCAATACATTGTATCAAAATGCTGAAAACGAATTATTTAAAAACGCGTTATTTCATATACAGTGTGTCCGCGGATGAGGGTACCCAATAGGGGAAAAATCTTTATTAGTCATTTTACGACCAAAAGTCATTCTTTATAAAAAGTTCTGCTTGTTGAGAAAATGAATTCACGATAAAAATTTTTTAGATCCGATGTACAGGGTGTTAATAAATTAGGAAAATATGAAAATGCTTCAAGAGAGAACTACCATTATTTATTATTTTTTTCAAAAATGTTACAAATCAAAGTTGTTGATAAACTAACGTAAAGTGTAAATACAAATTTTGAAATAAAAATTCGAATTTTAAAAAATAAAATAATGGTGTTTATGTAATTATTTGCATTTTAAAAAAGAATCAAGATACGTTCATGTTACGTCAGCACCTTATTTACATCTGTCAGTATTCTGATTTCGTGAAGGCATTTTCGAAAATGTTAACCAAAGAAGAGCGTATTTATTTAATACAATGTTACACCACTGTTATTATTTCATTTTTAAAAATTCGAATTTTTATTTCAAAATTTGTATTTAGACTTTACGTCAGTTTATAAACAACTTTGTTTCATAAAATTTTTGTAAAAAATAATAAATAATGGTAGTTCTCTCTTGAAGCATTTTCATATTTTCCTAATTTATTAACACCCTGTACATCGGATCTAAAAGTTTTTTTTATCATCAATTGATTTTCTCAACAAGCAGAACTTTTTATAAAGAATGACTTTTGGTCGTAAAATGACTAATAAAGATTTTTTCCCTATTGGGTACCCTCATCCGCGGACACACTGTATTTATTTATTTTCTGGCTTCAAAAGCAGGTAAAAAGAAGAAGAAGAAGAAGGTAACTGTATTGTGGCTGAAGCTCAAGCTATCAAAACAAACCTTTAATATTTTTAGGCTGTAACAAAATTCTTCCAAATAGTCTTCTTTCTTCTGATATGTGTTTAATAAATTGAGAATCACGTCTGAAACAACAGTCTCCCATGGATAATGTCGACATAATATCATGGTATCAAAAAGTTGGACATAATTTTCCATATTTTGAGCACAGGGAGGATTTTCATGACAGATACTCATTAATGTTTCCAAACCTGCAAGAACGGCATCAATGGAAACTTCAAAGGCTGCGCGAAATAATCTACAGGGTGTTATGGAAATGACGTACATTTAAACCGGCAAATCCCGAGATGAAAATAAATTGAAGAAAAATAACCATAAATGGCGCTTTGAATTATCAAGCGAAATATACACTTTATATGAAATCTCAAAATTTACGTGGCCGCTCCCGAGGCCTATCGCAATCAATATTTTATTGAGGCAGTCTCGAGGTTCAAAATAGGTTAGCGCATTATAGGCGATGTTGTCAGATTGCAACACAGAATTCTAAACGCACGCGTTCAGTTTTTGACAACAAGACGTTTTTGACACGCGTTATCACTTCATTTTCAAACTTTTTAGACAAAGAAAACTACAATTTTAAGGTTCATACTCTCTTACCTTCGATCTTATTTTAAAATAATCCGTTTTATAATTAAATTCCATTAAAAAATAAAACACAAAAAGTATGTTTTTCAACAGAACCAACAGTAGATAATATCACACAAATTTGAAATCACATCACAACATTTCTTATTATGAATTATTTCACAACAAAAAAAAATCGAGCAATACAACTAACAAAACGTTTAAAATTCGTATACGTTAAGCACGTGGGACCCTCGACACGACGTCATTCCACACCCGCGTCTCGAAACATACTGAAGTATGAACGGCGCGCGGTCAGTATTGAAGCAAGAGCGAGACACGCGGTGTGATCTGACAACACTGTTAGTATACTCTAGTGACCCACATTGTTGCTAAGTGCATCCAGATGGGACAGCGCAACAGTATGTGGGTAAAAAGGGTTTTTACCTTAGTATTTAGATATTCGATTTAAAAGAAAAAAAGTATGTAGACTTTCTCTAGGACTCCCAAGGAGTCACCCATTTAAATATAATAAGTCATTTCCATAACACCCTGTATATTATGTAGGAAATAAATATATCAGTCCCCTTTCCATATATTAACCATACATACCTATCCGATCAACAGAGACAATATTTCTAACTAAATCGAAAATCTGAACCAAACCCGAGCTATGTCTGAAGGCGGCTTTATAAAAATGTCTAAAAAATAGCCTGGCATTCTGTAACATCAATAAAAGAACTTCTTTAAGCGCGTTTTCGTTCAATTCCAGGTTTATCTTATTGAAAAAAAGGACCAGTTTCTCTTGGATGTCCTCATTCCAAACAAATTTTTCTCTATGGAAATAAATTGATAAAATACGCTGTAAGCCTTCAAGAGTGAGATTAGACGCGCATTTCACTATTAATTGTCTATCTGTGACGTCAAAGGGCAAGGGAACTGACAATAATCTATCGACATCGCTTTCATCGCACAACATCCACCATCTAAAATGGAAACGGTTCTTTATGCAACAGCCACCCGAAAAAGTACTATTTCATAATCTAATTTATAAATATATATAAATTTTTTAACCTACCTGTTTATACATTTTACAATCTCAGGATTTTGAAAAATTGGTGCACTCAGCATCGCTCGAAACCACACCTTTTGGTTGACATCTTTCTCATTGGCTTTTTTGATTATAGTAGGCAGATCCGCTTGCAATATCAATTCAGAAATACTTTTTGGTTTCCTAGCGATGGTGCTTAGCATGCTTATCAGTTCAGATGCGTGCTTGTTCTTTTGGTATTTTTCTATTACATGATAAGCCTTACCAGCTATTATTGTTTGGAGGGGCTGCTCATTATGTTCTACCTGAAAATTAGTTTTCCCACTTATTTAGGAAGTAAACCCAACATTATTTGGCTGTAAAAATAGGCCTAAGATTAGCCTAATTTATTCTTACCTCAGCCCAAACACAAAATACATTGATAGTGACACATTTAATTACACTAACTGTAGCATTAAGAACACATTGCAAAAATGACTTTACAGCAATGTTATTCTCATCAATGTACAATAAGAGATCAAATAGATCCAGCAAGGTATAGCCCATATGTAGATAGATGTTCTTTTGGCTCATATTTCTTGCATCCTCTGTAGAAAGACTTAGAACGTTCATGAGAATTATAATGACTACTCTCACAATGTCCTCTATTGTGTCTTCAGTCTGCAATAAAGAAAGAGAATGGACAAAAATGTCTTGATAAAATTATAAGAGGTATATTTACTATTGGGTAAAGTTTACTTTTCAAATTTATATGTACATACTTTATATGATAACTCCACTGAAGACAACTTATTAACAACAGCTTTCAATAACACAGCGGCATTGCTAATATGTTCCCTAGGGTTTCCTTTCCTTAGACAATCTATCATTTGATCCACCAATTCTTCTGTAACCCCTAATGGGAGCTTTTCTATTACATGTCCGTACTGGGGAATGAGATCAAGTGCAAAACATATATTTGCCAGCAAACACTTCGACAGTTGTGGGATGATATTAGTTAGATGAGAATACTCATCCATAACCGATGTCCTTTTAAAGACAGTATTTAAGGCTAAGAACAATGCTATATCATTTAATTCTTTTGTGTATTTCTCATTGGGTTTGTAGTCTTTCAAAAAGTCTTTGGTGGTTAAAAATTTGGTTAATTCTGCCGCAATGTAGATGATATTTTGCTCATTTCCTGAAAATCATAATTTTCATTACAAATCACAGATGTGTACAGAATTTTAACTAGGTAATATAGGAAAGTAATTTTCACCTCCTCTGTAATTTATTTTGGTAAATTCACCGGTTTGTTTGGAACAATTTACAAATACTCCCTGCACACCAATTAAATAATTTGTTAGTTCCATATTTGTCGATTTTCACACAAATTTTAAATAAAAATCGACGAAAAACCTATAACATAAACTGCACCAAATATTGACAAATTATGTTCCTGTTTGTTGGTTATGGTGGTGATACAACCTATCTTTCCTCTGTAACATCGTTCAAGCAGTTGAGGCCACATGTGGAGAATGATGAATAATAGATTATTGATAGACGTTATTTGACATTTGTCAAACAAACCAAAATTTTCTTAATCCTGTAAACTGTAAACTATTTTCTTTGTTTTGATTGTGTTTGGTGAGAAAAACTTTAAGAATTGATTTCAGAACGATATTCGAACCGTATATAAATGGCAGGTCCTGCTGTTGTCGATTTTAACTCTTTCTACACCGAGGTATGTAGTAAATAACTTCGTTGAAAATATCAAAGCAGCCCGGAGAAATTGCGTAATTTAGGATGTCCTGCTCACTTTTACCTGTTCTAGGTTAAAGAAATCGAGAAAAGAGACTCTGTATTAACACCAAAACAACAGATCGATCGTTTGTTAAGGCCTGGCTGTACATATCGAAACCTAAACCCTTTTGAAGTACTGCAAGTCGACCCTGAGACTCCCTTAGAAGAGATTAAGAAAAAATATAGAAGATTATCGATATTAGGTAAGACACTTGTTAGGGTTCGTACGAATTAAAGCGTAATTGTTGTATTTTTTTTAGTCCATCCAGACAAAAATCAGGATGACCCTGATCGGGCCCAGCAAGCCTTCGAAGCTCTGAATAAGGCCTGGGTAACATTAGAGAATGAGGAAACTCGTAAGAAATGTATGGATATTATTGAAGAAGCTGTGGGACGTACAGATATTATGGTGAGCTAAACGGTAATTTTTTGTTGTAAGTGCACTGCAAAAACGTTGAGTTATTACCGTTACATATTTGTATGTATAAAAACTGAATAGTTTCAGTTTGTTCCTCTCAAGTAAAATGACTTATCTTTCTTGCAGTGTGATCCTTAGTTAAAATAGACTCAACAATTTTTTTATATAGCTTGCAGAAAAAAGGAAAAAAGCCAAAAAGGACGGCAAAGACAGTATACCCGAAGACGACCCTGCGAAATACAAACATGCTGTTTATGTATTGACAATGAAACTTTTTGCAGATCTTGAGAGAAAAAGAAGGGATTTAGCCGACAGAGACATGGAGGAGAGAAAGAGGAAACGGGAGCAGGAAATTGATGAAGAGGAGAACGCCAAAGCACAGAAAGAATGGCAAAAAAATTTTGAGGTAAGTGATTCCATTCCCATTCCTCGTTCCCAGTCAAATTAGGATGGTTTTAAATTAATCATAATCGTTAATGTTTGATTAGTATTGTGATTGAGTAGAAATTGAATTTTATTTAGGAGTCCAGACAAAACAGAGTAAACAGTTGGCAGAGTTTTCAAGCTCAAGGAAAAAAGAAGAGTAAAAAGCTGAAAACGTTTAAACCTCCAAAAAATAAACCGGAATCTAGATAAAACAAAAATCATATTTAATTTAAGACTAACGATTAATTAAGCTAGAGAATTTAGGTTTCATTTTGTTATATATATATTTTGTCTTTATATAGATGTGAACTTAAAATTATAGATGGACCGTCCCTTATCTTCTTCGAAAATGTATCTTTGTGGAAATTTCATCGAAAAATAAATAGGGGTATGGCACACCTACTATAATTGTGACTATAATTGTCAGAATCTAAGAATGTTTTATTAAGACCGCTCTTCATTATTGTAAATATACAAATAAAATTTGAAGTGTAGAAATTTACTTTTCTAGTTACGCTTTTCCTATCCCGCCAACATGTCTTTCTTTATGAAGGTTGTGAGAATATTCTTACAGCAAAAAGCTATACAGGGTGTTTCTTAGTAATATTCTAATATTTAGGGAGGTTATTCTTGGGTCCATTTTGAGAAATTTTTTTTTTTTTTTTTTTTTTTTTTTATGATCAAACACAAGCACTATAGGAAAAATCCTTTAGGGCACTGTGGGAGTGGGGCGTGTGCGCAAAAAGCAATTCACGTTGGTTTTGAATCGTTGGAGGCTATATTCGTTAGGGAAAACGACCTCGGGAAGGTCGTTCCCTAAGGATGAAGTCCTCCAGATGAAAGAATTCTTAAATAATTAAGTTCGAGGAGTACTAAGCTTAACCACATATGGATGGGCGGTAGTGGTTTGTCGTGTATTTCTGCTATTCGCCGCTCTGGGCGGAATTAAGAGGGCAAGGTCAGCCAAGCACCTTCCATGAAAACAACTGTAAAAGAGAGTCAAATCCCCAACCTGTCTTCGATGTTCTAGGCTGCCGAGGTTCTTTGTCAGCTCGTGGTCTCCAATCAGACGAATGGCCCTGCTTTCGATGAAATCCAGCAGCCGAAGAGTTTATTTAATAATAATAATAATAATAATCTTTATTTCAAATCATGTTACAAGTAATATTCCAGATGACCTGAAAACATACAGAACACAAAGGAAATTGTGTCAAAACAGATAGCAAAAGGTCACACACACATATCGCAATACTAAAACGTTTTGTCTAGAAAGTCCTTAACCGAGTACGGTTCTAAGTCGATTAGAAGTGTTTTAATACTATTTTTAAAAATTCTAAGACTAGTCATCCCTTTTAAACTGTTGGGTAATTTATTGAAAAATCTGAGACATGTATAACACGGACCCTTCTCGGTCAAAGTTAATCTATGGATTGGATAATTAACATTTAATGTTCTCGTATTGTATACGTGAGATTCCTGCAATTCAAAACAGTCTCGGTTCCTAAAGAAGAATATTAGTGACTGGTAGATGTAAACACCATAAACCGTCATCATACCCTCCCCCTTAAAAACACCCCGACAACTTTCCCAAAATTGCATATATTTCATTGTTCTGAGAATGCGTTTCTGAACTGTAAAAACCCGTTGTATGGCACTGTTTCCCCCCCAAAAAATAATGCCGTATCCCAAAACTGACAAGAAATTAGCATAATATAATATTTTTACATTTTTATACTCCATGTATTTACCTACAACTCTAATTCCGTAACATACAGAATTTAATTTTTTTAAAAGGTTGTTAATATGTCCTGTCCAGTCCATAAATTCATCTATGTTTACCCCTAAAAACTTAACACTATCTACAATGTTAATATTTACATCCTTACATTCTATGTTTGGTGGTCTATTTAGTTTAGATTGCTTTGTTCTAAATACAATAGCATTCGATTTTTCCTTATTTAGAATCAATTTATTCTCCTTGAACCACTTATCTGTTTTACTGAATATTATATTGCCTTTGTTTAAAATTTCACCAATGTCCCTTCCACCTACCAGTAAGTTCGTGTCATCTGCATAACAGACAATGTGTTCATTGTTCAGATCTGCGATTGAATAAATATCATTTAAATATATAATGAACAAAATCGGTCCTAATACGCTCCCTTGTGCAATTCCATATAAGTTTTCTTTTAGATCTGATAGGTAAGATGTTCCATCTTTTGTTATTTTTACAATCTGTTTTCGATTTGATAAGTATGATTTTAATAGTTGAAGTACATGTCCCCTTATCCCATACCGCTCCACCTTTTTTAGAAAAAGATCCCTGTCAATACAATGATAGGCCTTTGACAAATCCAAAAAAATACCAAGTGACACGCCATCATTTTCAATATTCTTTAGAATTCCTTTAGTAAACTGAAATTGTGCAGTTTCAGTAGATTTGCCAAAGGTATACCCATGTTGATGCTCCCTAAATTAGTTACACAATAAAAAAATCTATTAGTCTCTTACATATCGCTATCTCAAGTATTTTTGAAAACCCGGATTTGGGTGCAGAGCTCCAGACATGAGAGCAGTACTCCAGTGATGGTCGAATCTGGGCTTTGTATAGTGTCAAAAGTTGTTGAGGTGTGTACAACTTCCTGGTTCGGAAGAGTACACCAAGTTTCTGAGAAGCTATCTTGGCGATTCCCACAACGTGGTTATGCCAAGACATATTTCCTCCCAGATTGACGCCCAGCGAATTAATAGATGAAGCCAGTGGGATTGCGTGTCCGGCCATGACTATTTGCGGTTCTGTAATGTTAACCTTTTTAGAGAAAACTGCTGACTGGGTTTTTTTAGCGTTAAATTCGACTTGGGTACTGTCATGTGTGGCATTTTGATAATGCTAGGGCATAACTTACTCTAAACTTACATTTAGCTGTAAGATCATCTTCAGAGTTTAAAAAATAATTTAAAACTAAACTTCGATCATTAATTGTCTTTGTAAACTACACTGACACTCATTTTTGTGATTGGTGTTTAAATTCCATGTATTATATTCGACCACTTGATAAATGTCACTATATACTAGTTGAATAACGCTCTTACTGTCGCACGCACGCAAGAAAACTCTCGTGTTTAACGTACCGCAGTTCATTGTTTGTTATCCCGCAAATCCCGCGGATCGATGGGCTCAATCCCGCAGGTTTGCGGGATTAAAGTTTGGGTGCGGGAATGGATTCCCTACAGCGTTTACGTTTTCGGCATTATATTATATTGAAGGTGGAGATAAACGCGTCGCAACACTTAAAATAAAACACGATTTAATATAGTAAAAACCATTAATTTTATTCTTATAAGAAAATATATGCATTGTAAACATTTTAAATCTAAACAATTTTATAAACTAGCGAACTGCTTAACATTAACATTAAATTATTAAAATAAATATACAGGGTTGTGACAAAGTATGTGAATTTAAGAGGTACAAACGGACATTTTTTTTTTGTTAATTTAAATTTAAAACGAACATAATTTTACCGAAAACGTCGGTGTTAGCCACGTTAGAAAAATCGAAGTTATTAATTTCGTGGTAAGATTATTGTTATTTCTTAAAACTCATATTTTAAAATTATTTACATGTTAAAATTTTATTAAAACATTACTAATTATAACTATATGAAAACGTTATCATACATTTACTCACCACCCTGTATATCATAGAATAGAAACATCAGTAAAAATTTGACACATTCTTATTGGAAGGGATGGGCGAGTATTCACAACAATTTTGGGAATTATTATTACTTTCAATGATATATTAATATAAGGCTAATCACAAATAATTTTAACAGCGAGTCCAGTAATCCGAATTTACTTTCGGGTTAAAATTAAGACTAAAAAATATTTTCGAAAAAATTTATTTTCCCAGAGATTTTTTGACACGCTGTAGTTGGGCTTTTACGGGAGGGGGGGCTTAGTTTAAACGCGCTTGATTGGTTAATGGTATTAGATGACAGTATATATTCCGCACAATTTATAATTTTGTTTGTACAGGGTGTTTTAGACATGGTGTCTTACAATTAAATTTATTTTTATATAAGGATCTGCAGGTTTAACTATAACAAAGCATTTCTATCGCACCCTGTATGCGTTATAATTGGCTATACATGTTTCGTGATATCGGAACACCGCGGTAGACTATCGAGACTTAAATCTATGAGCGTTTTTCGCACTCTACCATATTTTTTCTTACGAAAAATTTTATCTCCTCTTTTTTTTTTGGCAAAAAGATATAAATTGTATATCGCTAACTATATTTACTATATTACGCGAGCCTTGGGCTCATCAGCGTCGACCGAAGAGCTAGACAACCCTCCACCCAGAAGTTCGGTCGCTCTAGCATACTCTTCCATAGTCCTAGTTCTTTTCCTGTCGAATCCATCCATTCTACGGATTTGCCGTAATGTTTACCTACAAATATATGATAGTATATCACAAAGTTATTTATTTATAATCATATGGTTTAAGGCCCCGGGGGTTTTTACACAATTTTTAGGGGTAGTGGTTAAGGCAACAATAATCTCGGTCGGTAACAAGCATAAAAGTCCAGCAGCTGCTGGTAGTATACGTAGCCACAACCCTTTAATTTCCAATTTTTCCGGGATATTCTGTAATATTATTAATATAGTGATAAATCAAGTGGACTACCGATCCGAGTCTGGTCGGCGTCTGTGTGTTTGTAATTGTTTAAACGTTGTCTTTTCCGTGGTTTCTCAGCTGATGAACCTTATTGTTTTGCGTCAACTGTGAATTCGACCTGTGTTGTTTTATTGGGTAGGTTGTTTGGCTCGAGGTATAAGAGAAATAGGTTAAAAATTACTGGTTGCTAGTTTGGGGCGTTTGCAAGCAAGTAAGTACTATTTTTTACATTTAGTTTGTATTATTGTAACTGACTATGTACCTGTTCCTAAAGAAAATCGAACCATTCCCAAAAATTCGTTACTAGCTAGTCTATCATGATCCCATACGGTAAGTTCTAAGCTCCTTTCGGCTAGTTCTTGTAGCGTAACATCATCATAGATAAAAGTGTAGTTCCATACAGGGTTTACCGTTCTCTTGACCACCGGCGTTTTTTGCTTGGAGCTTCGGCCTTTATCCGGCAGTAAATAACTAAAAAAAATCAAGTGAAAAAATTTTTACTGCTCAAAATTAAATAAAAAAATTCATTTGCTTGGTGTTTCTTAATTCTAATATTTAAGGAGGTTATTCTTGGGTCCATTTTCAGAAAAAAACTTCATAAGTATGAACATATGTCCTAAACATCTTAATTTTTGAGATAAGTACAGGGTGTTTTATGTCTTTTTAATAATTTGGGCAATTCCCGCACGAACGCCACTGGTCGGAATATAAAAAAACATGGTACATATCATAAAATGCCTCTTGATGAAGAGAAAGTGTGGTACCAAATTTCACAAGAACTAGAGAGGTATCACTTAATAAAAAAGGAGATTTTTTCGAAAATCTTTAATACCCTGTATATCAAAAGTTAAGACGTTTAGGACATATGTTCATATGAAGTTTTGGTCTGCAAATGGACCCAAGAATAATCTCCTTAAATATTTGCATGTTATCAAGAAACACCCTGTACAAGGTTTTCGTAGTTTGAGGTAAGATTACCAAGCTTCTATTAAGTACCTTTTGCAGAAGGGATCGGAAGATCCGTGAGCTTTGACGGCAGTAAGACCTTTCGCTTCCTTCACTAACACATGTAACGCTCCTCGCGATCTCTTTCCTTTTTTGTGCACCGTCATGTCTGGAGGAACAAACTTAAGACAAACTATGATATCTCCTTTGAAAGATAATATATCGTCAAAAGGTTCGGTCTAAAAAAGAAATGGCAAATATATTAGTAATTTTGGTGAGGACAAGGACAGTAAGCGACTTACCCTTTCTTGAAGGTTATACCACTTCGGGGTAGGATCATCGAAAACTTTGTTCTCCAAAGTCATCATGACCTCTCCAAGAAAATCGTTCCTCCCGAACATGTCCGAGTGCCAGACGGATAGCCACAACGTTCGAATCTCGAGCTCGTTGAGAGACATGTGGAACTTTAGGCACTCGTCAAAAACGGGATTCAATGTGTGTTTTTTGACTTTCGTTTTTCGTTTGCCCGATTTTGATTTGTCCGGAAGAAGATATACCTACAAAATTATAAACAATATGCAATGGCGGCTCGTGACCTATGATAGAGGGGGGTCCACAAGTATGGTGAAATTATTTTTAAAATTTTATTTTTGTGTAACGACCAAACAATTACTTTCTAGGCGTTTTAAAGTAGAAAGAAAAAAAAGTAATAAGAAAATGCGTTAGGTAAAACATATTTTTATTTATTTTTCAATTTTAAACTTGGAAATACAACTTTTGGAAAATAAGAAAGGTTTTCTAAGTGTGTATAGCTGTCGGATCTTAACGTCGTCGCATGCAACCCTCGTAACAATATTTATACAGTCCACTACTAATACTACTAAAGCCATCTACGAGCTATCATGAAAACCGAATGATGTCCAATACTACTACCGCCATCTGCGAGTTATCAAGAAAACCGAATGATGTCTAATACCACTACGCCATCTACGACTACGTCATTAGGCGCAATCAAGACGAGAACAATTAATAGTTAACTGTTTTATGACGAGAACGAATCGAGCCACGAGACAAGTTGGCATTCTTCATATTTTCAGTGTTTTTTAGTTTAAATCCTTAAATAAAATGGTTTAAAATCATATCGAGTATCATTTATCGAAATACACAACATTTATCGACCCTACACAATAGTGCTTAAACGTAAAGTCCATTCTTCGGTTCTTAATTGTAGAAAATTGATCAATAACAGCCTCATTAAGTTTGGAATACCCTCTATAAATTTTTTTTCATATATTTCATTTTTAAACTTTCTAATAAAGTTCCTAGATTTACCCTTTGTGGTCTGCATTAAATTAATTTCGGGTTTAGGTGTTCCCGCATTCTTCACTTCAATTTTTTGCTCTAAACTCAAAGAGCTAAAGTTATTTCTTAAATAGTCCACTGTCAACTATTCATTTTATTTCTAACTAGATGCACGAACAGACAACAGCGAGGTGCACACAAAAACTGTGCGCCTTTTCCATGTTAAATCGCCATAGCCCCGCTGCCACCCGCCACCTGTTACTACAGAGAAACTGCACTACTTAAACGCACGTGCGAGCAAGTCTCGTCATAATCGTCATTTATTGCGAGCTAGGCACGGTTGCCGGGTCTATACAGTTTGGTTTGACGGCATGATAAAATATATTATGGAGGGTCGGACGTTATACGATAAATAACTATTCAATGAATATAAATTAATATTTTTTATTCGTTTCGTTTTGGGGGTGCACGTGCGCCTGTGCTCCTGTGGAAGAACCGCCACTGACAATATGTTATGTGAAATCGCTACGATTTTCGAAAAAATGTTTACCTTCACGTAAGGATCAGATCTATTCCTTTTGACATCGACAGGTGCCAGATCTTTGCATTGCTTGATTTGTATTTCCAGGGCTCCGGCCTTGTAGTTGTATTGTAGGCCGAATTCGACTTGCCCCCGAACGGTAACGGTGCCGTAGCGACCTTCTCCCGCACCAGAGTACACGCTTGCCATGGAGTCGGACCGCAGCTAAAAATAAATAAAAAAGTTAGTCAAACGAACTTATTTTCTATATTAACGTTATTTTTGCGCAACACTGTATGTGGAAGAACATAACGGCTTTGACAAATCGTGCTGTTAACTTTCTTTCTATGCAAAACATGAAACCCACTAGAATATGTCTAATAAGCAAATAACAAGGAAACAAAAATTACCCGTCTCAGTGAAAAACGTCTCATACTCCACCAGCACAAAGAAACCTTCCTCACTAAATGTTTATTCGCTCTAGTCAGTTGTTATAGTATTTATTTACGTGTCAACGTTGAATTATTTATTTTCATTATTAAAAAAAAAGGTTCACCTTGATTTTAAACAAACGGTTACAAGCGTATTAACAATTAAATACAATTGATAATATAACGTTCTCTTATCAGCCACATTGGATTATTTTTGGCGTGTTATATTTAGTATTTATCGGTGACAACATGGTCGATGCCTATTCAAAAGCTCGATGTTTGTTTTGTCCGTATATTAGGATTAAGAAAATCGTTATTTCGTGGATTATACTACTTTAAACCTGTATTTAAAAAGCTTATCATTTAACTGGTTAGCAAAATATTGTTATTTTTGCGAACAGAAAAATGTAATCGGTCAGCCAAAATGGCTAGTTGGTCAGCAACGTATGGACAGCAAACATTTCTGAATCGTGACAGTGCCCTGGGAAAACATGTGAAAACCCGCCCCCGCTACACCTTTTGTAGCCGATTTCCTTCAAAAGAAAACACAAGAAAGTTACATAAATTGACAGTGCCCTGGGACCTCTGAAGTAACTGCTGCTTCTAGACATGTTTATTTCTACTGACCAATTGCAAACTCTTGCTGACCAAGTAATCATTTCGCAGCTCGACTGTTAATAACGACAAACCATTTAATCACTTGTCATTTAAAAAACCTCAATGTTTTAAATATCAGGCAACGCAAAACGAAAAATCCGATATTTAGTCTTGCTGATGATAGCACAATTATCTCATGTTTCTCTTTGAATGCACAAACATCGGCTGCCGACGCACATCTTCGCAGACAGCATAAAGTATCACGCCTCAACAAAGACCTGATAGATTTTTTGGCTTGGGGTGACAGTAACCAAGTCGAATTTAACGCTAAAAAAAAACAGGCAGCAGTTTTCTCTAAAAAGGTTAACATTACAGAACCGGATATAGTCATGGACGGACACGCAATCCCACTGGCTTCATCTATTAATTTGCTGGGCGTCAATCTGGGAGGAAATAGGTCTTGGCATAACCACGTTGTGGCAATCGCCAAGATAGCTTCTCGGAAACCTGGTGTACTCTTCCGAACCAGAAAGTTGTACACACCTCAACAACTTTTGACACTATACGAAGCCCAGATTCGACCATCACTAGAGTACTGCTCTCATGTCTGGAGCTCTGCACCCAAACATACTCTTCGGCTACTGGATTCCATCGAGAGGAGGGCCTTTCGTCTGATTGGAGACCACGAGCTGACGAAGAACCTCGACAGCCTAGAACATCGGAGACAGGTTGGGGATTTGACTCTCTTTTACAGATATTTTCATGGAAAGTGCTCGGCTGACCTTGCCCTCTTAATTCCGCCATGAGCGGCGAATAGCAGAAACACACGACGAACCACTGCCCCCATCCATATGTGGTTAAGCTTAGTACTCCTCGAACTTCATTATTTAAGAATTCTTTCATCTGGAGGACTTCATCCTTGTGGAACGACCTTCCCGAGGTCGTTTTTCCCTATGAATATAACCTCCAACGATTCAAAACCAACGTGAATCGCTATTTGCGCACACGCGCCACTCCCAGAGTGCACTAAAGGATTTTTCCTATAGTGCTTGTGTTTGATCATAAAAAAAAAAACAAAAAAAAACTCACAACTGCACATGCCTCTGGGTCTTATAGGTAATGTTGTAGCATGTAAACCGGCCTTTATAAAGGTCTGTATAATTGACAGAAAACTCTCTCAGCTTATGAATTGAACTGATTAATGTCCATTTCCACCAACTGGTTTAAGGCCTACCTAACGTTGGTTAACTTTACTCCTTCCTTAAAGTAGTTTCTAACTTTAGGGAGTCAAATTACCTAATATCTACCTAAATCGTTACCTATGGAGGTTCTGCCTAACTATTCGATCCCTAGAGAAACGTTGGTGATACTGGGCATCCATGAAACTTACCCCAAGACTAGATAAACTACTCCTGTTGTGGTGCATGGCCACCAATCGGTCAATATCGTCATCGTTTGTGGGCCATTCCTGACTGGACACCGAGGCGGTCTTCCTTCGGGAGGCTGGCGCCACCGGACTAGGAGTGGCGCTTTTGCTGCTAGTCCTGGACGCGAGCATCGGCGACGAGTGGGCTTCAGATAGGCTGACATCGTCTGGAAACAAAAATTACGTTTTAATTATGTAAGCGCCAAATAACGTTCTTTTTCCGCTTCCACGAGGCCGTTTCGACATCGACAAACTTGTAATCGGTTGGTTTTTTGTTTTTTTGCATTCCAAATGGTATATGGTATGAACGTATCGAATAACCACTGACTCATCGTTTCACCTTGCTGGGATTGGGTGACACGACCAAACAGGATCCAGCGTTATATTGCGCTATTAAAAATGCAAGGTTGCTATTCTCATTAAAAGAACAAGAAAAGTTCTTTCTGGCTGAAGAATTAACAGCGGTATTCTGACTAACGCGGGGGGTGACTAATTTTTATTATATGGTGCTCTTCTCTTTGCATAACTGGCTTTAGATGGCTATGTTACTATAATATCGTGCGAACTAGAACTTTGACTTAAACCGCTTCGGTTCGCACACTGCGAACCATAGATACAGATGAAACTGAAAGATAAAACAATCAATGAGGATAAGAGACCGCGGGACAAAATCCCACCGCGGTTCGGTATTTAAAATAACAATCGCAAATGCCAGACGGATAAAGTTTCAGATGTCGACCCACCTACAACGCGACCGATATCGATTTCTAAAGATCACGAAGTTCACAGTCATAATAATAATCGTACATCAGTGGCGGCTCGTGACCTGTGATAGAGAGGGGGTTCACAGGTATGGTGAAATTATTTTTAAAATTTTATTTTTAAAATTTTATTTTTGTGTTTATTTTTTAATTTTACACAAGGGAATACAAATTTTGGAAAATAAGAAAGGTTTTCTTAGTGTGTATACCTTTCGGATCTTAACGTCGTCGCATGCAACCCTCGTAACAATATTTATACAGTCCACTACTAATACTACTAAAGCCATCTACGAGCTATCAAGAAAACCGAATGATATCCAATACTACTACCGCCATCTACGAGTTATCAAGAAAACCGAATGATGTCTAATACCACTACGCCATCTACGGCTACGTCATTAGGCGCAACCAAGACGAGAACAATAGTTAACTGTTTTATGACGAGAACGAATCGAGCCACGAGACTGACAAGTGGGCATTCTTCATATTTTCAGTGTTTTTTAGTTTAAATTCTTAAATAAAATGCTTTAAAATCATATCGAGTATCATTTATCGAAATACACAACATTTATCGACCCTACACAATAGTGCTTAAACGTAAAGTCCATTCTTCGGTTCTTAATTGTAGAAAATTGATCAATAACAGCCTCATTAAGTTTGGAATATCCCCTATAAATTTTTTCTCATATATTTCATTTTTAAACTTTCTAATAAAGTCCCTAGATTTACCCGTTGTGGTCTGCGTTAAATTAATTTCGGGTTTAGGTATTCCCGCATTCTTCATACGATAAATAATATTCAATGAATATAAATTAATATTTTTTTATTCGTTTTGTTTTGGGGGGTGCACGTGCGCATGTGCTCCTGTGGAAGAACCGCCACTGTCGTACAGTAACGTACAGGGTGTTACATTAAAACTGATATTTTTGAAGTACGGCATAATAATGTCGGCTAGTGAAAATTTCGCAATGGCAAAAAACCATCAACAAATTTAATAACTTTTCATAATTTCTACATACTGTATGATATTCTGCCTAATGAATTAGTAATGGTTATTAGGTACATTGCACATTAACATGAACACGTATAGTATAAACAGTGCATGAAGTAAGTAATTTTTGCGTATGTCCATCGGGACTAACAGAGTAAAGTTTTTTAAAATTTAATATCTTCCTTTCCAGTTTTTCCGCGTTATTGTAGGCACATATACAGGGTGTTCCTTAATGACGTGCTAATATTTCAGGGTGTGATTCCTTCGGTCATTTTATAAAGAAAAGTTTATATGAACATATGTCCGCGACAGTTTAAATTTTATGCTGAATTTTTATTTTTTAAATGCTTATTTTTTAATATCTCCGAAAGTACTTTAGATATAATTTTCAATTTTGGTATGTGTTAATAGGATATAGAACCACAAATTTTAGTTAGAAAAGTTATTCAATTGTTCCACCAGTGGCGTCTGTGCAAACATGTCCATTTTACACGAAAAAGATGGTACGCCACTGACATTTTTCCATGTGGATATTTTTCTGATTAGCCTGGTCAATTCTACATGAAATCGGTCTCTTGATTTTTTTCTCGTCAGACGCACCGTTCTTGATTAAAACCACTAAATTCATATTGAAACTCATTATTATTAACATTGATAAAATAATTAATGATAAATTTTGTTTTATAAAAATTGTTGGAGTGGGCAATTCGACGCGAAGACGGGCGGAAGCATGCCTTCTAAGTGAAGGTGGCCATTTCCAACTATTTTTATAAAACAAAATTTATCATTAATTATTTTATCAATGTTAATAATAATTAGTTTCAATATGAATTTAGTGGTTTTAATCAAGAACGGTGCGTCTGACGAGAAAAAATCAAGAGGCCGATTTCATGTAGAATTGACCAGGCTAATCAGAAAAATATCCACATGGAAAAATGTCAGTGGCGTACCATCTTTTTCGTAAAAAATGTAAGAGGACATGTTTGCACAGACGCCACTGGTGGAACAATTGAATAACTTTTCTAACTAAAATTTGTGGTTCTATATCCTATTAGCACATACCAAAATTGGAAATAATAGCTGAAGTACTTACGGAGCTATTAAAAAATAACCATTTAAAAAATAAAAATTCGACACCCTGTAGCGAAAAATTTAAGCCGTTGCGGACATATTTTCATATAAACCTTATTTATAAAATGACCTAAGGAATCACACCCTGAAATATTAGCACGTCATTAAAAATAACACCCTGTATACATGAACAAACCCGAACCTCATGGTCCGGTGTTAAATTACAATGGAACCATAAATATAAAAACAAAAATTCCTTATCTGAACATCGCAGAGAGATCTAAACCTCATAAATAATTTACTTTTACATGAAATTCATCAAAACAAGCCGTGTTCTTATTTGATCTAAATACCAATCTGACCAAAGTTTGATAAATTAAACACATTGCTTCTTCTCGATTCGTTCAGAGCAGGAATAAATTTTGACGTGGACACTTTGTTGTTCGTATGTAATTTTCGCACTGAGGTCAGTGAATTTTCGTCGTGGTTCGATAATATTCGGGAACCCCTCGACCGAGTTCAATACCTACACTTTTGTTATAAACTGCCCCCTGCAGGGGCTTACTCCTCCGCTTATGGATAATACGGACCTGACTATTATTCCTTTTGTGAAAGTCGGCATTCTCAACATAAGTGAATAGACGATGGTGCTTCCGAAATTATAGCCACCTAGTCGCCCGCAAAAGAAATAATTGATAAAATTGAAAAGAAATAAAGCAATTCGGAAAGAACAATGCAATTTTTTTCTGTTCCGTTTTTTTCAGCGATACAGCAGAGTGTTTTGCTTAAATTTACATGCAATAGGGTAAATAAAAAATGAATTGGAAAAGTACCAGACCGTTATGTTATGGGAAAATGGCAATTTAATGAATAGTGTAATTTTGCCGTGAAATTATTTGTAAGAAAATGTTGTCGTATTGGTACTAACTAATTTTTGTAAATCGTACTAATATTTATTTTTTATAGATAGAATTTGAAAACTTCGGAAATACACGTTAATGTTAAAGTGAAGGGAATAGTACAGTGATGGGCTAAAATATGGAACAAATTCATTTAAAAATCAGGTTTTATTTTTTTGTACAAACGCTCGGACACGTCGATTATAATTTTTTCTTCCGGATTTTTTGCCTCAAAAAGAAATTATACTGGGTGTGTCAAAAAGTAGATGTCGTAAAATTTTTTTGTATTTTAAATAGAACCACCCTATATTTACTTATCACATAAATTGTACGTCAAATTCTGAGCATAATTCATGTAGCATACTCTATCCTTATCTCTAACGGTTTTAGAGAAAAATTACATCTTAAAAAAGAAATTTGTTTAAAAAAGGTATATGTACCTACTTAAAGGTAAACAGGTAAATTTAAATTAATTGTTACTACGATAGCAAGTCATGTGTCAATCAAAAAGAATTTTAAGTATAATTTTGAAAAAACGGTGATCATGGTGCATTTAAATGAAACTCAAAGAATCGAAATTTTAATTTTAATTGGATGTGGAGACAAAATAAGAAGTCAAGAAGAAGTTTGTAACTTGTTTCGCGCTAAGTATCCAGAACGACGGATTACAAGATCTACAGTGAGTAAAATTGAGAAAAAATTTAGGGAAACAGGGAATGTAAAGGATCGTCTACGGCCAGGTCGTCCAAAAATTAGTGAAAACACAAAATTGAACATTTTGTTAGAAGTTGAAGATAATCCCCATAGTGCATCCACTGAAGTAGCCCTTAATAATGATGTTAGCCGACGATCTGTTTTGCGGGTATTGAAACAAGAAAAGTACCATCCGTATAAAATTAGGTTGCTGCACGAGCTAAACGAAGATGATCCCGACCGCCGACTACAGTTTTGTGAAACTATGATGGAAATTTGCAACTTAAATCTATTTTTCCATCGCAGCGTACTTTTTAGCGATGAAGCCACGTTTTGTTTGAATGGTTCGGTAAACAGACAAAATTTTCGGTATTGGAGTACAAATAATCCCCGTTGGATGAGAGAACAGCATACGCAATACTCACAAAAAGTAAATGTTTGGGCAGGGATATTAAATGATAGAATTATTGGACCTTTTTTCTTCGATGGAAATCTTACAGGAGACCGGTATTTACAATTTCTTCAAAATGAATTAATTCCCACACTAGCAGCGGATTTTCCAAATCCGAATCAGCCTAATCTACCAGAAGCGTCTATTTGGTTTCAGCAGGATGGTGCTCCGCCTCATTTTGCTCGACAAGTACGAGAGTATTTGAATACTATTTTTCCCGAACGATGGATAGGTAGAAGAGGACCCATAGAATGGCCTGCAAGATCTCCAGATCTTACACCAATGGATTTCTTTCTTTGGGGTTATTTGAAAAGTGTATAAGGATAAACCACAAAATTTGGAAGACTTAAAATTTAAAATTAGATATGAAATTAGGCAAATTAATGAAAATACTGTAAATAAAGTTTTAGAAGGGTTTTTAAGTAGATTGGCATATTGTGAAGAAGTTAATGGTTTGCATTTTCAACACTTAATAAAATAATTTTTCAAAATTATACCTACATCTACTTTTTGACACACCCAGTATAATTTCTTTTTGAGGCAAAAAATCCGGAAGAAAAAATTATAATCGACGTGTCCGAGCGTTTTTACAAAAAATTAATACCTGATTTTTAAATGAATTTGTTCCATATTCACTGTATATTAAGATACAAGTTTCATAAGACATTATCTTAGAGCACGCGTTTAATTTAGAAAACGACCGGCGAAGCGGGGAGTTTTCTAAAGTACAAGTGCTCTAATTGTCTTATGAACCGTGTATTTTATAATACTTTTTCTATTTGGGTCTTTAAAGTATGAAAAACTTTAAAAAATATAGTAGATTTTTTCCATTTGAATTAATATTTTCTTTTTGGTTTGGCAATACTTCTACAATTTCATAAAATGTTACAAGTATCAAATATGTCATGATGGAAACGATTGAACACAACAAAGCTTCTTCCCATCCGTCATAATTAAAAATAAATATATTATTAAAGTTAATAAAAATGAGTCAGGAAGAAAGTTTACTCCGTCAGAAATAAATGGATAGTAGAGACAATAAATTGCAAAAATTATCTAAAAAAACTTTTAAAAAGAATATGCAAAACTTTGAGTTATGGTGCGAGCAGAACAAAGTTCAAAATATTGAACAAAATAATAAATAATACTATTGAACAAAATATTGTGTCGACACAGAATCTAACAGGAATAACAATTAATGCCCAGGAAATGTGTACAGTAACTATAAATATGTATATATATATAATAATTAAAAATGGAAATAGTACTTTATTGAATAAAACTTTAGAAATAGAGCATAAACTGGAAGATTTTTTTAGGTTATGTTGTTTTATAGTTGTGACTAGAAATTAGTTAACGGACACCGTCAGTATGTTATATATTTCCGAGTATAGGTATTTCGGATAAATATCTAGTAAAAATGATCTATTTGCAAGGTTAAAGGTTAGTATTTTAAAGTTTTCTATAAAAACTTTCTGTCGAATCCTTAATGCCTAGAAAACTAATTTCCAGGAAATCGAAGTAGGCCTAAAATTCGAACCCTACTTGTTGCCAACATGAAAAAAATTAAATTTCAGTTTCATAAAGTGGCAAGTTATTCAATTTTTTTGCATTTCATACTGTAGCCATTATGAAACCCAAATAGAAAAATGCCTTTAAAGAATATTGGCAGTCCTGGTGGTTTAAATGTTTCCCTTAAAATCTTAAATAGGAAGGGGTCGAGTTGTACATCATATTAGAGGTCGTTTAAATCTATCTAATTTATTGTTTTTTGGAGTAGTATTCGCCAATAAGAGATCGCGTTCCAAAAATTGACCTATGTATGTCCTGGGCCAGGGGTTGGCAACCTTTTGAGACGGAAGAGTCAAAAGTTATAATTTACACAATTTCTCAGTTCTCAGAGCCACTAACTGCCGCAATTTGATACCGGAAGAGACACAACTTGACATCGAAAGAGCCGCATGCGGCTCGCGAGCCGTAGGTTGCCGACCACTGTCCTGGGCGATGACTTTGCCCTGTTAAACCCTTACCATTCTATTAAATGAAGTCAATACAATAATATTTTTTAAAATAATGAATTATTACTAAAAATAACTTTTAAAATAATGTGTTTTTTGACGTCCCTTCCCATTTAGGATTTTGAGGGCAACATCTACCACTCCCAGGGGGTTAAAACACAGTATACATACGAGCGCAATATAGAATATTCGTAAAATATATAATATATATAAAGGCAACAATTTATTTCGGGAAAAATAAAAAATAATCCTTTATAATAAAAGGATATAAGGTTGATTAGAACCAATATATAGGTTATGGAACCCAGCCAAGTGAGAGATTATTGGCCGAAATGTTGAGCAGGGATATGGAACTAATTCGTGGATGAGGATAAGATATATAAGTAAGGTAATCGTGTGTAAATGAGAATTACTAGTGCATAAATAAAAGCAAGCAAAAGATTATAAACGAAATTATCCTTACGATTTTTTCAGGGGGTGTTTTCCAATCCGGACAAAATATTTGTAAAACTAAAAAATGACTGTCAAAGAACTCAGTTTGCGCTTCAATTTTAATGTTACGTATTTTAAAAAATAACCATCATAATTCTTATTAGAAAAATCGTACGCATCGATCGATCGATCAATATGCAGACAAAAAAACCAAGGTTTTTAAAAGTCAAAGGCTTTTCTTTAGTCAAAATGGTTAAAAGCAGCATAAAGGCCGTATTAGACTAGGCAATTTTTTCTCTTGCGCCGGCAATTATAATGGCACGTATTCATGCGCAGTAAACCGTTTTCGATTGTCAACGGTCAGAACAGCAGTGGGTACTGTCGAAATCCCTAAAATATCCCCAGAAGTAGAGATGTGCAAACCTGTTCGTTTTGATTACCAGTTAAAGCAGCTACTGCTATTTACAAATAGGAGGTGCAAAAAGTTGCTGAATTAGCAGTCCATAAGTTTAATAAAGAATGTAAACTGCTAATTTAAGTACCAGTGGGTTTAAATGGCCATTACCTGTTCATACCTGGTTCGGCCAAATAATAAACAGTTAAAAATAACAGAATAATCCATGTCTACCCAATTGCGCCGGCAAGGGCAATTAAAATGGCGCCTGCCCCATTTCTGGTAATGAGAGACAGCTGATCGGGAACAGTGTACTGCGCATGAATCCGTGTCATTTTAATTATCAGAAGAGTAGAATTTCTGACTGTAGTACGGAGAACGGTGTACTGCGCCTGAATCCTTGAATTATAATTGCCATTGCTGGCGCCATAAAAATTCCCGACTGTAATACGGCCTTTAGAGTCGGCAATTTTTCTCTTGCGCCTGCAATGGCAATTATAATTGCACGTATTCATGCGCAGTAAACCGTTCTCGATCAGCTGGCGCATTGCCAACAGTCAGAACAGCAGTGGGTAGTGTCGAAATCCCTAAAATATCCCCAGAATTAGAGATGGGCAAACCTGTTCGTTTTGATTAGCAGTTAGCAGCTACATACACATAGCAGCTCAAAAAAGTTGCAACGAATTAGCAGTACATATGCTTATAATCAGTGGCGGCTCGTGACCTATATGTATGGTGAAATTTTTCTAGGCGTTTTAAAAGTAGAAAGAAAATAAGTAATAAGAAAATGCGTTAGGTGAAACATATTTTTATTTATTTTTTAATTTTACACAAGGAAATACAACTTTTGGAAACTAAGAAAGGTTTTCTTAGCGTGTATAGCTGTCGGATCTTAACGTCGTCGCATGCAACCCTCGTAACAATATTTATACAGTCCACTACTAATACTACTAAAGCCATCTACGAGCTATCATGAAAACCGAATGATGTCCAATACTACTACCGCCATCTACGAGTTATCAAGAAAACCGAATGATGTCTAATACCACTACGCCATCTACGGCTACGTCATTAGGCGCAACCAAGACGTGAACAATAGTTAACTGTTTTATGACGAGAACGAATCGAGCCACGAGACTGACAAGTTGGCATTCTTCAGATTTTCAGTGTTTTTTAGTTTAAATCCTTAAATAAAATGGTTTAAAATCATATCGAGTATCATTTATCGAAATACACAACATTTATCGACCTTACATAATAGTGCTTAAACGTAAAGTCCATTCTTCGGTTCTTAATTGTAGCAAATTGATCAATAACAGCCTCATTAAGTTTGGAATACCCTCTATAAATTTTTTTTTCATATATTTCATTTTTAAACTTTCTAATAAAGTCCCTAGATTTACCCTTTGTGGTCTGCGTTAAATTAATTTCGGGTTTCGGTGTTCCCGCATTCTTCACTTCAATTTTTTGCTCCAAACTCAAGCTAAAGTTATTTCTTAAATAGTCCACCGTCAACTATTCATTTTAACTTAATAAATATATAATATTAAAATAATAAAACATACACGCTCGAATTTCTAACTAGATGCACGAACAGACAACAGCGCGGTGCACACAAAAACTGTGCGCCTTTTCCATGTTAAATCACCATAGCCCCTCTATCCCCTGCTGCCACCCGCCACCTGTTACTATAAAGAAACTGCACTACTTAATCGCAAGTGCGAGCAAGTCTCGTCATAATCGTCATTTACCTCGGCCGAGGCACGGTTGCCGGATCTATACAGTTTGGTTTGACGGGATGATAAAATATTAGGGAGGGTCGGACTTTTTTAGTTTGACGGTACGATAAAATATTAGGGATGGTCGGACTTTATACGATAAACAATATTCAATGAATATAAATTAATATTTTTTATTCGTTTTGTTTTGGGGGTGCACGTGCGCATGTGCTCCTGTGGAAGAACCGCCACTGCTTATAATAAAGAATGTGAACTGCTAATTTAAGTACCAGTTGGTTTAAATAGCCATTAGCTGATCATAGCTGCCTCAACCAAATAATAACAGTTACAAATAACAGAATAATCCATGTCTACCCAGACTTGCAGCGGCAATGGCAATAAAAATGGCGCACGACCCATTTCCGGCAATGCAATACTAATTGCGCCAGCTGATCGAGAACGGTGTACTGCGCATGAATATTGTTTGTTTACTGTTGACTTGTATTTTCTTTAGGTTTCGTCAAGTAGTTAAGGTTTATTCGTTAAATATCCATTGCAAAACAGGCTAGCTCTAAACAAAGCCAGAAATGGGCTAGAATAGGAATACTTATAGGTTAGTTAAGTTAGGAAGTTAATTCTCCCATTTGACAGGTGTGGCATTTATATCCGTTCACAGAGACAAATAGCAACCAGGCAGATACTCGTCCGCAAGCGAGCAGGCGCAGAACGAAATTTAAAACCGGTTTGGCAACGAACCTATAATAACTCGCATAAAACGAGAAGGCAATGTTCAGTACAATGCCACTTGTTATGAGTACCTCGGCTTGCAATTTTTTTTCAACGAGACGGAAGCGCCATAAAAAATATTGCAACTAATTTTATATAACTGTATTCCTTTGTTTGTTACAGACATGCAAATAATACGCCAAACTTAGTTAAAAGTAAATCAAGCAGGCAACGATTTCATGTTGCATAATTTTAACGAGCTCAGTGGCGGAACGTGGTTTTATGGCATTCTCGCGTATACAAGGTATGCGTTAATGACGTGCTATATTTTAATCGTTATTTTTTTAATATCGCCGACAGTACTATTTTGATTAGCCTGATAAAATCGACATGAAAACGGTCTCGTGCACTTTTCTCGTCAGATGCTTTTTTTTTATGATCAAACACAAGCACTATAGGAAAAATCCTTTAGGGCACTCTGGGAGTGGTGCGTGTCCGCAAAAAGCGATTCACGTTGGTTTTGAATCGTTGCAGGTTATATACGTTGGGAAAAACGACCTCGGGAAGGTCGTTCCACAAGGATGTAGTCCTCCAGATGAGAGAATTCTTAAATAATGAAGTTCGAGGAGTAGTAAACTTAACCACATATGGATGGGCGGCAGTGGTTCATCGTGTATTTCTGCTATTCGCCGCTCTGGGCGGAATTGAGAGGGCAAGGTCAGCCGAGCACCTTCCATGAAAACATCTGTAAAAGAGAGTCAAATCCCCAACCTGTCTTCGATGTTCTAGGCTGTCGAGTTTCTTTGTCAGCTCGTGGTCTCCGATCAGACGAATAGCCCTCCTTTCGATGGAATCCAGTAGCCGAAGAGTATGTTTGGGTGCAGAGCTCCAGACATGAGAGCAGTATTCTAGTGATGGTCGAATCTGGGCTTTGTATAGTGTCAAAAGTTGTTGAGGTGTGTATAACTTTCTGGTTCGGAAGAGTACCCCAAGCTTCTGAGAAGCTATCTTGGCGATTGCCACAACGTGGTTATGCCAAGACATATTTCCTCCCAGATTGACGCCCAGCAAATTATTAGATGAAGCCATTGGGATTGCGTGCCCGGCCATGACTATTCCCGGTTCTGAAATGTTAACCTTTTTAGAGAAAACTGCTGGCTGGGTTTTTTTAGCGTTAAATTCGACTTGGTTACTGTCACCCCAAGCCAAAATTTGTTTCCAGGTCTTTGTTGAGGCTATCGTCAGCAAAACTAAATATCGGATTTTTAGTTTTCACTAGAAGGTCGTTAATGTAGAGTAAGAAGAGAGTGGGAGACAATATGGACCCTTGAGGAACACCGGCATTGATGGTGAAGGTGTCTGAGAGAAATCCGTCAATCGCCACTTGCAGAGAGCGGTCCTTAAGAAAGCTAGACAACCATGCACAGTATCGACTGGGCATACCATAGGATCGCAGTTTACTTAGAAGCCCCTCATGCCAAACACGATCAAAAGCTTTAGAAATATCCAGTGCAACAACCCGAGACTCCCCATGATGTTCCATTGCGTTGTTCCAAATATGGGTGACATAGGCTAGAAGATCTCCAGTTGATCTAGACTTCCGAAAACCATATTGATGATCGCTGATAATGTTGAAGCCTTCCAGGTACTTTAGAAGATGTTGGTTAATAGCTTTCTCCATTACTTTTGATATAACTGAAAGCAATGCGACTGGTCGATAGTTGTTAGGCAGGGTTCTCTTACCTTTCTTTGGAATAGGATGGACTCGCGCCGTCTTCCAGCAAGATGGAAATATTCCTTTTTTGTAGGATAAGTTGAAAGGTCTACAAAATACTGGTGTTCTTGATTAAAACAATTAAATTCAAAGTGAAACCCATCATTGCTGACATTTAGAATGATATATTTTTACAGCAACTTTTATTGTTAATGAAACAAAGTACACGTCTCACGATATGCAAGGTTTTACCTTATAGACAAATTTAGTTTCAACACGTTGCCAACCCAACACTACATAATGTGCTAATTCTTTTTATCTAATTAATTTTTCGTAATAATTTTCCTTCGTGCTCCAAATAGCCTAGTTATCTTCCTAACGCGTGCAATACAGGAGCTATTAAAGCAATTAAGAGCGTATCTAATTAAGCCTAAGCAATCTGGTTAATTATACGTGTAGTATGGTCTAAGTAACAGGTCTAACTCTATATAGCTTTAATAAAAATTAATAGAGATATTTAGCATAACATGCGGGAGTTTTATATAAAAAAAATCGGCGATTGCTTTTGGACTTTCCTCGCTAATATAAAAATATCGCAAATTGACTTCTTTATCTAATTTCGGCTTCGTCTAGGACGGGCTCCTGTTGCTCTCCTGATTGATTCATGTCTCTTTAATATCGGCTACAGTATTTCTAATACGCCGAATTAGTGCATTCCGAGTGCCCACTTTTACTGTGTATGAAAACTTCATTTTTGAACCAGCCTTATAAACAAAAGTCTAATGGTGTCAGGTCTGGAGGTCTTGGAGGCCATATTTTAAATTTTACAACGAATATATGTGCAATGAACAAAAACTATAGTACAGGATGTCCCATTTTCGACACTTTTATAGGGTATCTCCGTAATTGTTAGTGCTATCAAAAAAGTAGTGTAGGTGTCATGTGCTCTTTTCGAGTCAAACTTAAAATGGTAAAATCAGAATTAGAAAATTTTCGCTCGCTTAAAAGATACGGGGGAAAATCAAAAAATTGACAATTTCAAAATGACCCTGTATTTTCTTAGTTAAAAGAGATACAGAAAAATGTTTTATACAGAAGTTTCTTTATAATGATGGTTGAATAATTTGCCGTTTTCAGAATAAATATACGGGGTCAGGTAAACAAGTTATCGGACCTAACCTAATTTTTTTTTAATGGAACACCCTGTATATTTGAATCTGAAATATACTATTTTAAATTCTCCTTTCAAATATATGGATGATATTGGTTTCCTAGGCGATTTTATTAAACTTCATAACAACCACAGTAGACCATGAAACAAAAGCTAATATTCTAGAAACAACTATCTATTAACATTTAACGACAATTTCATTTTTACATATTCATTTGCGAAAATGATTTCATTTTGAAAATTTTCATATGATATCAGTTTATATTGAAAGTGGAAAAAACGAAGAAATGGCGCAAAATGTATATTTTGTTCGCTATCCGGAAAGACGATAACCATTTAAGGACATATTTCGAACATTTGCGATGATTCCCGTTCAGGCCCGTAGCCAGGATTAGATTTTAGAGTGGGCAGTCAAAGTTTTAGAGGGGGCAAACTTGAAAATAATTTTTGTGATCAGATCACGTAAGATCAAGAGAAAAAAAACATCGTTGATTTCAACATTGAATTAACTACCTATATAATTACAAAAAATAAAACAAACAAAACCAAAAAACGCAACGTAGGTAAATACCTTTAATATAATTGAAGTTTTCTGTTCTTCCTTTCGTTAAATTTTTGTAAAAACACCTCGAAGTTTATGTTATTTGTTTGTTTACTCTCAAACGCTAAATATATCAGATTGGCCATTCTCTGCTGAGACTGAATCCCAAGAAATTACATAAATATACAACTATCATGGTTTTGCTAGAGTGGGCAACTTTTTCTGTCAGAGTGGGCATTGCCCACTCTGGCCCCCCCCCCCCCCCCCCCTGGCTACGGGCCTGTTCCCGTTATTTTTTTACCTTAATCTGAATCTTTTATTTCGTTTCAAATTAATAAAGTTTAAATAAATCGCCTAGGATACCACTATCATCCATGCTGTGTTCTATATTTGAAAGGAGAATTTAAAATAGTAAATTTTTTAGATTAAAATATACAGGGTCTTCCATTTAAAAAAAATGAGGTTAGGTCAGATAACTATTTTACCTCATCCCGTATACTTATTCTGAAAACGGCAGATTATTCAACAATCAATATAAAGAAACTTCTGTATGAAACATTTGCTGGAAATTATTTGCAAGTTTGTAGGGCGGCCGCTAGGGGGCGTAACACGAATAGTAATTTGTTGCCAGTCGATTTCTCTATAATTGGCATAGGTAAGGTATATTGATAATACTTATAAATAAGTCTCACTTGTATCGTGAACAACTTTGCTTAAATACTTTTTTCTCTAGCCCTGCAAATAAAGTGGTGGGGGTAACGCAAACATCGATTTGCAAAAAATACAATATCTCAGGAACGCCTCATCTGAAAATATTCAAATTGGTGTTATTTGAAAGAGCTCTTCTTGCTTTATTAGATACACTTCAAGCGATGTCTATGTCATTTTTACTGTAGTCGCTAGATGGCGCTTTCAACAGATTTAACATATTTATCGTTTTTCTCGAAAAACTTAAATGCAATGGTAAATATGTTATTACACCAGTACAGAGAGGAATAAAGGCCAGAGCAAACGGTGAAAACCGCAAGTTCCTATCTTTTTTCTAACCGGAGAAATCAATGAAAATTTAATTTATATCCTACTAAATCTCCCGCCTCGTACTTACATATGTTGCAAAAAATAAGAAGGCTTTGGAAACAAAATAGATATTATATATAATAGGAGTATTGGGAAGAAACGTTAATTTTATAAACCAAAAGAAACGTATTCCTTAAATGGTCAAACTGTCTGCCATCCTGGCCCACACATTGTCTGAGCTTTCCTATAGTAGAAAGAACAGCAGCTTCCACTTCCGCTCTTGGCAGGCGAAGAATTGCATTTTGGATTTTGTTCTTCATATCTTCCCTGGTCGTAGGCCTAGCTTGGAATACAATATCTTGTAATCGTCCCCACAAATAAAAGTCCACACAGGTCAAGTCAGGTGACCTGGCTGGCCACGAAAAAGGCTTCCTTTTCCTATCCATCGGTCTGGATATGTCTCATTCAGGCATTCTCGCACATTAATTGAAAAATGTGCTGGACAACCATCTAGCTGCAGGAACATATTTTGCCTGGTTTCAAGAGGCACATCTTCTATTAAAACACATAATTCATTCCTAAGGAACTCCAAAAACAGGTTCCCATTTAGTGATTGGTCAAAGAAATAGGTTTATAAAATGAACGTTTCTTCCCAATACTCCTATTATATATAATATGTATTTTGTTTCCAAAGCCTTCCTTCTCTTTTGCAACATATATAAGTACCGTGCGGGAGATTTAGTAGAATATAAATTAATTTTTCATTGATATCTCCGGTTAGAAAAAAGATAGGAACTTGCGGTTTTCACCGATTGGTCTGGCCTTTATTCCTCTCTGTACTGGTGTAATAACATATTTACCATTGCATTTAAGTTTTTCGAGAAAAACGATAAATATGTTAAATCTGTTGAAAGCGCCATCTAGCGACTACAGTAAAAATGACATCGATATCGCTTGAAGTGTAGCTAATAAAGCAAGAAGAGCTCTTTTAAATAACACCAATTTGAATATTTTCAGATAAGGCGTTCCTGAGATATTGCATTTTTTGCAAATCGATGTTTGCGTTACCCTCACCACTTTATTTGCAGGGCTAGAGAAAAAAGTATTTAAGCAAAGTTGTTCACGATACAAGTGAGACTTATTTATAAGTATTATCAATATACCTTACCTATGCCAATTATAGAGAAATCGACTGGCAACCAATTACTATTCGTGTTACGCCCCCTAGCGGCCGCCCTACAAACTTGCAAATAATTTCCAGCAATTTCTCTTGGCAACTTTTCCTATAAATATTTTTTTCCGAAAGCTGTACGGTGAACGGTTTCCGAGATATAGCCGCTTACCTCGCTTAGTTGGCCACCCTGTACAATTATTATAGTAAATATTTCATTGCACTATCTTCTATAAAATATTGTATTAATTACAATTTTAATTATAATCTGTACCAAAATTGTAATAATGACCAATTTTAAATGAAGTTTTGTAAAAATATTTTTACAAGAATAAAATGCATAAGTAAATGAGCTGCAATGGATTCTTGAGATTTCGTTTTTGTACTTGTATGGGTGACCGCTTGGGAAGACCATGTGTCAAAATTTTTGTAAATTTTACAAAAACTTTTCATATAAACAGTTTATTAAATATTTTTGTAATTTTTATTAAAAATTAGGTGAAAATTTTGCTATAATTTAATGTTTTTAATAAAAGTTAACATATATGCATATAAATCGGTATTGTCGTCTACAAAAGTAGCGTCATCCGCCCCGATATAACCGACATTACTCTTGGACACGACGGTGTACGACAACTAGAGAATACCAGATGGTTTCAATCGTTTTTCAAATAAAATGAAATTAAATAAAGTACGTAAACGAGCTAACGATAATTAATTCTTATTAAAGAAGTTTTAAACTCGTTGAGAATTTGTCACTAATTGGAAGTCGGCCTGGTCTGATGTACGAATTAACGAGGTAATAATTTCTACCTTGTTTCTTCAGGTTTTATGAAATACCCACGTTACAATGCGAAATCAATAAGGTACGAATGGGGCGCGAGGAGGGGTTATCTTGGTGCAGATGTAATAGGAAACCTTTAAAACTGTAAGCAATATACAGGGTGTTCTGGAAATGACGTATTATATTTAAACGGGCAATTCCTGAGATGAAAACAAATTGAAGAAAAATATCCAAAAATGGTGCTTTAATTTAATATGCCCTGTACATGACCTTATGTCAAACCAAAAATTACCACGTGGTGCCCCTGTTCGGAAGGTAAACACAGCAACATATGGCAGTGAATCTTGAACAGTGTTGTCATATCTTCAGGGTAAACTCCTTAGAAAGTCAATAACCGTTTGACAGATTTCAAGTTGTTTATTTTTCAGGGTACATTATTATAAACTTTTACGTTCAGTTCGCTGGGTAACAATCTCCGATTTATAAACTTGAACTGACTCGAACGAACCGCCGCGGAGTTTTTAAGTGGTCAGGTATGTTCTCATTTGTTTAATTCGAACGACCCCCGTCAGATCTGGACAACTTAAAAGTTTATAAATGCCACTTACCCTTTAGAAAAAAACATGCAATTTTATTTAGCTTTTCGGACTTATTTAACACCAACTTAATTTATAAAAAAACACCCAAGTACCTAGGTAACTTGAACAAAAATAAACCGGCACCATAAAATCACATAACACATCTAAGTACCATTCAATCTGAATTAGTATTTTAAAGTGCTACTGTGTAGACAAAAATACGCCCTTATTGTCTGAGTGGTCTGGGAAATAATGTATTTAAGATCTAAAAATTTAAAAAATAAATAACACGTTGGTTCTCTCGTTCGATATCGGCCTGCTTCTTTAAACAGCTGATTGTGGCAATCGGGCTAATATTTAAAAATACAGCGTTGCCACTTTCGATATTTTATAAGCGACTATCATAAATTGCCGAATTTCCTTCTATAATATTACTTTCCTGTATAATTATAGTCTCGGATATGGCAACCGCGCTGGCTCTAGAGAGCGGAGATTTCTCGGAAAGAAAGTTCGACGACTGGTCCGAAGACGGACCAGACCATTATTTCAAAGGGTAGTTCCTGTCAATTGTTAACATATTTGTTTCATTTTATCTTTAGCAAAGGGTTAATGGCCCATAGAAATTAGCGTTTTTATTATTTCTATTGCGAAATGATTAAGTGCTCTTATTCTATGTGTGTTATTGTAAAGTGTAATTATGCGTTAGTGTTGGGGTTTAGTGATAAGCTTATTATGCACTCCCACACATCAGGACACGTGATGAGCATAAAGTTTTTCCCATAGAAAAAAGAACTGAAAGTGTCTGTGCCCTGGATTCCTTAATCGCGTCCTGGATTTACTTTCTAAGTAAGCTAAATATTTATTTTTATGAGAAACTCAAGTTTTACACTTTTAAACATTTTGGCAACATTGTTCCTGAACATCTGTTTATTACCCAGCTGGGCAATGTAATATGTTCATATATGAATGTACCGAGGAGTTGTGTGTGGGTTTAGGGGTGAATTACTCCACTTTTAAAACGTTCGATTTAAAAAAAATATATGCAGCGCTTCTCTAGGACACCCCCAGGAGTCTCCCATTTAAATATAATACGTCATTTCCATAACACCCTGTATTTTTGTATGGTCGATTGAGTCTATCGACTTATTTCTTTAAGAGAGAGCGAGAATTCTTTCCACGTATTCTAACAGTACAAAATTTAGTGTCAAAACAGTACCATGAAAAACAATGTTTTACAAGCGGAGTCCGTATGTCAGTACCAGGGCAATTATTAGCTCCGTATCGTACTTTACTGGCAGTATGACTATAATACATAAGAACCCGTAAATCAACGATAATTATCTTCTATGCGTGAGAACTTATGGTACCATCGGTACCTACTATGGTAGTAACTCTTTTGTTGTGTTGTTTTATGCGTTATGTTCGCTTGTTTAGCTCGGACGAGGTCATATACACTCGTAATACGTAACAACAAAGTTAGAGGCAATCGTATTTTTAGATAGATTTTTAAAAATTTCGTCCAATAAGTCGAGGCCTTTATACGTAAATATATTTGTGCAAGAACATGTCCATCTCAGTCCAGTTTTAACTGAGAGAACTTATGACATTGTCAAACATATAACTTTTGTAGCAGAACAAGCAGAAATTACCTTATTATTACCTAAGGAGGGCCAGTACAGGGATCTCGGAAACTGTAAGAGATACGAAGTCGGTTAAATGGAGGTAAAGTTGCGCATTTACGTGCCTAATAATATGCCGTTTACAAAGATTTAAATTTCCGAGTAGTTCCGGAGATATCCGGAAAAAACGAAATTCTGAAAAATCGTTTTATTGTTTTCCTGGGTTTTTTTTAGATCGAATTCTAAAGTAAATTGCACTTTTGCATTGCCACTTTTTCCCCTCTATCTAACAGCGTTAATTGTTTTGTAATCCGACGAGTCGTCTTCGAAGGGCCATTATCAACTTTCTTTTTTTAAATACGGTCCTGATATTGGAATTTGAGAGCTTTTTCTTCGAATGCAACGATGTTGTGGTTTAATGACGTTTCGAGGGTTTTTTGAACAACATCAGGATATTTTGGGATACGGTCCTGTATTTCTCCTAATTTTATAAATAATATCTTAAAAGTAAGCTCTAAATTTTTACTTACTAAAATAAATAACAAATAATTTAAGAATAAACCACAAATAAGTGAACAAAATACAGAAACATTATTTCACACTTCTGTTGATTCGGGATTAACAGAAAAGTAGGCGTTTGAAACAAAAAAATTAAGATGGTGACGCGTAATTTGTTTCACGTGACATTCCCATTGTGGTCGTTTGAGAGCGTTTTAAGAGGTTTTCTATTTTCCAGAAAATATGGAACATAATTTTATGTTATGTTATGTATTCTGAAAAGTTTGATATTCTATCGCATGTTTTATCTTATCTCAAAAAAATTGTTATGTGGCAGTTAGAAGATGTTATTTGTGCTTAGAGAATAACGGAAATCATTTTAAACAGCTGATTATGCAGTTCCTTACTTTCTCCGTTGTTCGTTTAATTACTGTTTTGGAAAGATTTTTGTTCACTTATTTGTGGTTTATTATTAAATTACTTGTTATTTATTGAACTAGTCCAACATAAGTAAAAAATTTAGAGCTTACTTATGAGATATTATTTATAAACTTAGGATAAATACAGGACCGCATCCCAAAACATCCTGATGTTGCTCAAAAAAACCTCGAAACGTCATTAAACCACAATGTGTCATACATGGTTGCATTCGGGAGAAAAAAAGCTCTCAAATTCCAATATCAGGAAAACAGGACCGTATTTAAAAAAATAAAGTTGATAATGGCCCTTCGAAGACGACTCGTCGGATTACAAAACAATTAACGCTGTTAGATAGAGCAGAAAAAGTTGCAATGCAAAAGTGGAATTTACTTTAGAATTCGATCTCAAACATACCCAGGAAAACAATAAAACGGTTTTTCAGAAGTTCGTTTTTTTTCCGGATATCTCCGTAACTACTAGGAATTTAAAAACTTTCTAAACGCCATATTATTAGGCACGTAAATGCGCAACTTTATCTCCATTTAACCGACTTCGTACCTCTTACGGTTTCCGAGATCCCTGTACTGGCCCTCCTTATCTTGGACCCGTTGTATACGCAATAACGTACGTATTTAAATAGTCGCGCTTACCTTGACAATACGATAAAAAGTAGGTAACGGCCACTCGGCCCACTATATTTTACCAAAATATAATAGACAACATTTAAATTTGCAACATCAAATTACAGATATAAATCAATTCACAGAATTAATATTTATTTATTTATTTGACACATTTATTGCATAACTTCATCTTACATATTCATACAGAAAGTGATAGTTAATATTTCACGCGTATAAAAAACCAATCAAATTATACGAAAATAACAATGAAAACGAAGCGCAACAAGAACCCAAAAGCCAAAAAATAAAATAAAATTCTCAAATAAATGAACCAAAATAAAAACAAAAAAAAAACTCACCACTAGGAACATTAGATTGTTGAGATCGCCTCCCCCGTCTTTGGTGAGAAGGTTGTAATCCAGGGGCGCTGACCGCCCTCTTGGGTTGGGTGGGCATTAGCCTCGAGAACCCCGGTGGCCGGTACCTTGCACTTTTCACGTTCTGCGGTAAAAAGTGGGCCTTTTGCATCGCACCCACCGAAGTAGTCGGTAGTCTTGGTAAGGAGTTCGTAGTCTGGGGACCACTCTGCATGCTGCGCGGTAAAGTTGCGCGATTCTCCATCTCCTCGTCTTCATCTTCGCCGTCTGCAGAAGCTCCCGAGCCACAGGACGCTGCATCTGGTACACTCGAGCGTCGTCGGTTCGACTTTGTAGCTGTAGCTACCCAGAGTTTGTCTTCCGAGCTTCCCCCGCCTATACTTCCACAGCTTCGAACCCTGTCCAGCTGTTCTCTACTGAGAGATTTATGACTGAAGAGCAAGTCCCCGGCAGACCGTCGCTTGGCAGCAATAGCTAGCGCAGAGGCAGACGCTGAACCTTCTCCTCCTATCAAGGACAGTCTATTTCGCGAATCTGTAGCTAGAAGAGCTGATTCAAAGCTACCCCTCCAAGAGAACCGTTCACAGTCACTGGCCTCTCGTTCTTCGGAAATCTCCGACACTCCACTTATTGATTGATTTAGATTCTTGTTGCCATCACCCATAAGCAAGTCATGAGATTTACTCCTAGGAAGCATATAATGGTAGTTTGTCAGGGATCCTTCGACAAAAGTATCAGGAAGATTGGTGTCTGAAGTGCTATCATCGTCTGTTGTTGTCGTTGAAGCATTGCTCAGCTTTTGCTGTAATCTTCGATGGTAGTTTCTCGCTTTGGGACTATTCGAGGCGTGACTCTCCCCGCTGGAAACCTCGTGCATCAGCGCTACTAATCGGCTCCCAATATGGTGCATTACTTTCGCGATTAATGGGGGCGAGTTCGGACCAGACGTACTTGCCGGGTGATCTTCCGTAGCCATTTTTTCAAAACTAGCCACCAGTTTTTGATAGACAAATGCCGTTTCCTTATTGATGCCGTGCGATTCATCGATAATACCGCCATCTCCCGCGTCTCCTTCTTCATCTCCCGCACTGACATCGAACTTATTAATTATCTGCTTGCAACTATCGGAAATTTGCTGTTGCAAAGCAGATTTTGTCGAGGCGCCTTCAAGATCACTACTGGTATAATCACTGGAGTCGTACGAGTCACTCCACGTATCTTCGCTACTCAGATATTCGACTATTTCGCGAACTTGATCGTCACGTATGCCCGGCACAGTTTTCATAAGGCGAGTGAGTTCGTTCTCGAAGTACACGAGTTGGGGGGGCTTGCAACGAGTTTTCGCACGGGGGAATGGTTTGGGGGATGTGCGAGCGCTTAAGTTGGGAGTGGTCGGTTTGGAAGACGAAGTATTCGCAACCATTGTCTTAAAAAACTGGCGCATTTTGCTCATCATCAGGTTCGTTTCTTCATCGGAGCTCCAATTGTTAAAGCTGTCCTTTCTGGTGAGGTTAGTTGCTGGCGGAAAGGACTCCGTCAGCAATACCTCTTCCCGTTTTTCCTCTAAAACGTTCTCCGAAATTTTCTCGTAGTGAAGCATGATATCAGGGGATTTATTTATATCTCGTTGATCCTTTAACAAGTCATCACAGCTACCGACAAATCCACTGTCCCTACTCTGTTGGTTTCTGTTCGTGGTGAGGTTGGAAGGCATTGACAAGACCTCTGGCTGAGGTGTCTTATTCCTGTCGTCCTCCTCGTCAGAGTCTTTGCCCTCCTGCTCTTCTGGCGTCGTTCCCAAATTCTTGATATCCTCCAGACTGGCCTTTTGCTTTTTCGTCTTCTTCCGCTTAACAGTGTCGAATTGCCCATCTGACTTTTCAAAGCCGAGTATGTCATCGTAAGCATCCGAATCTGAGCTAGAAGAGTTTTCAGAGTTATTTTGAGCTTCCAGGTGTTGTTCACTTCCAGCTAGATCTGGGTTCCCTAGAAGATTATCCAAGGAATTTGAGTGAGATCGTCCGGTACCTCTAGCCCGCACCAATCGCTTCCTTCGTTGTTCCGGGCTGGGTTTACCTTCACTGTCACTCCCAACGCTTCCATCAGAGTCTCTTCGTTCAGCCGTGAACCCCATGAAACCACTGAGAAAGTATTTTTCCAGTCGGGAGGAGGCCAGTTCCTCCGGACAGTCGTTTTGACTATCCTCTGCCCCTCCCAAGGACTCCATGCCTTCCGAATAGATACTGCTAGTCTCGGAGTATGCATCCTCTCTGTTAGAGTTAATAGAAGGTATCGTGCCATCTCCGAGACCAAAAAAGAAGTACTTTTCCAGATCTGTGGCAGATGGAGGTCGCTCTTTCTTAGCTCTAAGAGGCGCTTGTTCGACTTCGCTTTCTTCGCAACTCTCTTCTACTATGGTATGTAGAGTAAAATCGATAGCAGCTCGGTGGTAGCCGCGAAGCTCATCTTCTTGGTCTATCGCGGCCGAACAAGTAAGGGTAACCTCATCACCTGAGGAAGAATTTTCGGAAATTGAATTCGTGGGAAAGTCGTCATCGTCGTCGTCATCATCGTTATCGTCGTCGTCCTCGTAGCTCAAATTTTCCACCCAGGAATCATCATCAGCCAGGCCTTCTTCGAAGGCACTCAAGGTTTCCGCTGAGGTTATCACAGTTACGTTGCTTTCCGTGTATGATTGGGGAGAGTTCTCTGAAAGCAAAAAAAAATAGAGGTGCTAATTGTCATATTGTAATTTAAAAAAAAAGGGAAATATTGAAGACTTAGAAGGAGCCATAAATATACTCGAACCTCGTTTACACACAAAACCATCCGTTTCATTTAAATTGGACAGCAAAATTATTTTTCAAACACCACAGGATAGCTTAGTTGAACTGAAATGCAATTAGCTTTATTTAAAAAATCAGTAAAAACTGTTTTATTCTAATTACGTCCTCTTTGATAAGCAAAGAACACGAAAAAAAGTGAAACTAATCCATACATAAATTTTGTTTTAAACCTCTGTTCACAAGAGAAAGTTTAAATAAATAAAAACTAGAATAATTTTATTCCAACTAGGGTACTGTGGTATAATTAGACAAGGTGTAAAACTAATACTCTACACCGTACTGGGTACGAACGAGCTTCTTGTGATTCATTTAAGAAATTGTAGGAATTTTTTCAAATCATCACAATAGGAATATTACAAAATAGTGTATAAATTGTTTATACAATTTATTACATCATATTTTTTGGTCGTTCGTTCTTTGGTTAAAAACGTAATATTTGGAACAGATTTGAAGGAACATAAGTGAGTCTGACTATACAGACATTTTCGATACTTTTATAGGGTATCTCCGTAATTGTTAGTGCTATCAAAAAAGTAATGTAGGTGTATGTAATGTACTCTTTTTGCGTCAAACTTAAAATGATAAAATCAAAATTAGAAAATTTTTGCTCGTTTAAGAGATACGGGGGAAAATAAAAAAATTGACAATTTCAAAATTACCCTATATTTTCTTAGTTAAAAGAGATACGGAAAAATGTTTTATACAGAAGTTTCTTTATATTGACCGTTGAATAATATGCCGTTTTCAGAATAAGTATACGGGGTCAGGTAAAAAAGTTATCGGACCTATCCTAATTTTTTTAAACGGAAATGGATGGAAATTTAATCTAAAAATATACTATTTTAAATTCTCCTTTCAAATATATAACACACCATGGATGATATTGGTTTCCTTTTTTTTAAACTTTATACCTTAAAACCAAAGTAGGCCATGAAACAAAAACTAATATCCTAGAGACAACTATGTTGACATTCTAGTTGTTATTAACATTTAACGTCAATTTCATTTTTTACATATTCATTTGTGAAAAAAACTTATCAACATTTTGAAAAATTTAATGATATCTATCATCCATTGTGTGTTATAAATTTGGAAAGAGAGTTTAAAATGCTAGCTTTTTAGATTGCAATATACATGATATTCCATGTAAAAAAAAAACGAGGTTAGGTCCGATAACTTTCTTACCTGACCCCGTATACTTATTCTGAAAACGGTAGATTATTCAACAATGATTATAAAGAAGCTTCTGTATCTCCTTTTTAACTAAGAAAGTATAGGGTAATTTTGAAATTGTCAATTTTTTGATTTCCCATGTATCTCTTAAGCGAGCGAAAATTTTCAAATTTTGATTTTACCATTTTAAGTTTGACCCAAAAAGAGTACATGACACCTACATTACTTTTTTGCTAGCACTAACAATAACGGAGAAACCCTATAAAAGTGTCGCTTACAGGAAATAATATTAATAATTGGAAAGACTCGTCAATTTTGTTGTGAATGGGGACGCTTTCAAAGAATATGCGCAGCTTTCGTGGTTTCACCCCCTGGGAGGGATATTTGTTACCCTTAAAATCTTAAATGGGAATGAGGATCACGTGACACATAATCTTAAAGGTCATTTAAATCGCTTTCCAATAATCCTCATCTATTATTTTTTGAATAGCAGTTTCTAAGACATCACGTTCCAATATTTGACTTATTCAAGATTTTAGGAGTAACATCTACCCCTCTTAGGGGGTTAAACCACGAAAACCCACAATAAAATGGACGATTTAATGGAAGCATTAAGCTTGTTTTACATTATCCCATAGCTTGTTCAATAAATTGCACCATTTCTTGGGCAATAAATATTGTTGGGACGGTAAATCATTTGTAGTGTTGTGTGTTTTAAAGTTCACAAATTTATTGTACAATAAATGTCCTAGGATTCTGCGCATTTAAGTCAATGGTTTTAGAGAAATGTTTGTTGTTATGTTGGTAACAACAAGAATGTTGGTAAGGTTTATAACCTATCTGAATGTTTTTAATTTTAACTAAGGTTTGTGTTATTTATCTATTTTTATTCAGATAATCTGATATTTCAGAACTTTGTGTTTCGAAACGTGAAAGTGGCAACTGGCAAGAAACGCAATTTACTGTATAAAACTATACGATTTAAATTATACAAGATATTGTACAATTTCTTGGACAAGAAATGGGATAATGTAAAACACGCTTAATAAGTTTTCTGCAATCCCATAAAGATAAAATAACGCTACATCTAGTTTCATCGCGACACCGATTACCAAAGAGGTAGTTAATTAAAATAGGAGTAACAGTTTTATATTTGTAATCGATAACTTAGTTTGTAGTTACTTTTACAAATTGTCACACTGTCACAGATAAACTGGTTGAGTCAATATTGATTGGCTTCAAAAGATATTTCAATATTTACTTTCTATTTAGTGCACCCAGCACACACACTTCTGTGTTGTACATCGCGATATAGAAATTTAATGTTTTTAGCCTTCAAGAAACAAAACTACATATTTAATTGATCGATTAGGAAATGTTCGATACGATATTGTCTACCAGTTGGTCGTATAGCTCAAGAAGCCAATTCTAATATTTTAGGGAAGGACTAAAAAAAACTGTAAAATCCTGGACGGTGACTTTATACTTGCTACAAAACATTTATTTGATAAAAATTCATAATTTTTTCGCTAATCTGGCTTTGTTTTCCTGCTTAACTGCTAATTATCCATGTGAATCAGTATTGTTTTCTTATCACCGAAATGTGATATAAAATAAATTAGATTAGATATTGCCGGTATTAGTTTCCAGAATTTTGTATATTTTTTTTTTGCAAAAAGAAACGATATTAGTACCTATACAGAGGGTGTCCATTTTTGGGTAGTTTTACGGGGTATCTCCGTTATTAATAAAGATAGAAGGATGCGGTTTCCGCAGCACCGTGCTACTTTTTTGTCGAACAGAAGATGCCGTAATCAGAATTTTTCTAGGCCGCCTTGTTTTTGATATACGGGATGTTTTTGAGAATTATGCATTTTGGGACCCCCCCCCCCCCCCTATCTCGGTTACCCCGTAACGTATCAAAAAGAAATAAAATATTCTTTTTGTAGTTTTTTACGTATAATCCAGTGACGTACTCAGATTTTTCTATATTCAATAGTTTTCAAGGAAAATAAACATATTTGCTTTCTTAAATGGGTCACCCTATATATTTTTTAATAATATAATTTAGTTTGTAACAAGCTTCTCAAAAATATATAAGACTTTATTTTTAGTCTTAGTATTAGGCCCGAAATATACGTTTTTCAAAAACATACCATTTTTTTTTAGTAGATCATGACGGATATTAAATAAAATACTGTGTTTGTTTATTTTCCTTGAAAACTATTGAATGTAGAAAAATCTGAGTACGTCACTGGATTCTACGTAAAAAAACTACAAAAAGAACATTTTATTTCTTTTTGATACGTTACGGGGTAACCGAGGTATGGGGGGTGTCCCAAAATGCACAATTCTCAAAAACATCCCGTATATCAAAAACCAGGCGGCCTAGAAAAATTCGGATTACGGCATCTTCTGTTTGACAAAAAAGTAGCAAAGTGCTGCGAAAACCGCATCCTTCTATCTTTACTAATAACGGAGATACCCCGTAAAACTACCCAAAAATGGACACCCTGTTCAGGGCGTCCATATAATGCGTCAGGATACTTATAGAGGTGATGTTAAAATAAAGGTATTGAGTCGTATAACAAAAAGTCGAAAACTCCATACGAAACTACAACCTGTATTTATATGTATTCTAGACACGCCTTTCGAGCAAGGAAAAGGCTTTAAAAAAATTGACCAAGTGTAAAAACGAGAAAATACAAATTTTAAAATCTAAATTTGGAAAAATGTTTTTAGAGCCTTATATTGGAAAACCTATTTATGATGCACTGTTTATAATAATTGAGTTATAAGAGATAATCCATATATTTAATTATAGGACTTACGGGAATACACAATAAGACACACCCACCGCATATTGTATTGTACTTAGTTTATGTATAGGATTTCAATGGAAATACAAACAAAAATATAATTTACACGGCATTTTACCAGTTCCCTTGATAATAATTAGAGCTTATTGTTTATTATCGTGTGCGTTTATGAAAACAACGAAATCGTAAGAAGTATTTGTAATAAACGATATGAGAAGCCAATAGAACTAATTTATTTGTATCCAATACCAATGTATGGAAAAATATATTTTTTCCAGACCACCCGATGATACCTTATACAATAAGGGCGTATTTAGTCTACACAGTAGCACTTTAAAATACTATTTCAGATTGAATGGTACTACCAAGAAAAAGAAGCCCTCCCTGTTGATAGGATGCAACCACCTGCAGACCAGTTTCGCACTTATTAGTTCTCGTCAGTACAGGGTAGGTGTACATATACAGTATGTCCACGGATGGGGTTTATAAGAGGACAAATGGACTAAAAATTGAAAGATACGAAAAAAAGTCACTCTTAATAAACGTTTTTGCTTGTCTAGAAAATACGATTCATCATAAGAAACTTCAATTTTTTAATGCAGGGTGGGTAAAAACTGCAAAAATATTATTTTACTTAAGAGTAAACATACTTTATTTTGAAAGACGAAAAAAAGTCACTCTTAATGAATGTGTTTTCTACACCACAAACCGAAGTAGATCAATTCATTAAAAGGTTTACCTATGTAAAAATTATTTCCCAAAAGGTATTCTCTGGCACACCTCTGACTGGTGAACCTAGTTAAAATAATATTGACACTTAAGGTGAGAGGTACTTGTTGTCAATGTCTTTATTTAATGAAGTTATTATTTAAGTAGAAATGCTATCTACTGAACAAACAGTTTTTATAATACAATGTTATGGGGATGGTCAAGTTTCATACCGCTACGTCATGGAACAATTTACCGAGAAATTTGTAGGAATCCCAATAACTAGGATGGCAATCTGTAAGTTAATAAAAAAGTTCAAGAGAACTGGTTCGGTTTTGGACCTCAAAAAAAGAAGAAATGCGGCTATGATAATGCTGCTAGAGTCTTAGTTCTTCATTCTGTTGAAGAAAGTCCTATGACGTCCCTTAGAAATCGTGTTACTCAGTTGGAAGTTGTAAAAAAGTCAAATTCAGAAGATCCTTAAAGCAAATAAATTGTATCCGTATAAACCGCACTTTAATCAAAGATTGGAAGAGGTAGACGACGCGAAACGACTTGATTTTTGCCTGTGGATATAGGAGACAAAATTTTAAGTGGAAATGTTGATTTTTATAAAAAATATCATGTTTTCTGATGAAAGTACATTTTCAACAAATGGAACCGTTGCAACCCAGCACGTTAGGTACTGGTCTTTAGAAAATCCCGAATTCAGAATTATGACGAAAAGACAATATTTCACAAAAGTGAACGTGTGGTGTGCGATATCGATCCATGGCATTATAGGGCCATATTTTTTTGATAGCACGTGCATATTTAGAAATACTGGATACATTTTTCAATGATGAACTCGAAAATCTACCATTAAATTTTCGACAAAATATGTATTTTCAGCAAGATGGTTGTCCAGCCCATTTCGCTCGTGAGGCTAGAGAATGGCTTGACCGCAGATTTGGTCCAAGGTGGATTGGCAGGAATGGCCCCGTTTTGTGGCCCCCAAGAAGTCCCGACTTAACCTTGGCCGATATGTTTTTATGGGGCCGTTTAAAACAAATTGTTTTTGCAACCGCAATACCAAATGATATTGAAGTGCTGAAGGGCAGAATTATCCAGGCTGTCCAATCGATATCTCAGGAAGAAATCAGAAATTCTTGCACTTATTTGAGAAAGTAATTAGAAAAATGTGTCGAGTATGGGGGTGGAGTTTTTGAATTATGAAATCGTTATCGTATTCTTTTCATTTAAATTTTAATAAAAATGTTCATAATAACTTCATTAAATAAAGACATTGACAACAAGCATCACCTATTCATTATTCAAGTAAAAACGTTTATTAAGAGTGACTTTTTTTCGTATCTTTCAATTTGTAGTCCATTTGTTCTCTTGAAACACCATCCGTGGACATACTTGTATACCAATCAATAGATAGGGCTTCCTTTTCTTGGTAGTGCCATTCAATCTGAAATAGTGTTTTAAAGTGCTACTGTGTAGACTAAATACGCCCTTATTGTATAAGGTATCATCGGGTGGTCTGGAAAAATATTATTTTTCCATATATTGGTATTTGATATTAATATCACCTGACAAGTATAGACTTCTTATTTTTTAAATAGATAATTTATTTGTCATTGTCCTTATGTAGGGATATAAGACCCAAAACATTTGTGGGGGGAAAATTATGTTCAATTTTTTAAAATTTTCAATTCGTCACATAAACATTTACCTATTGGAAATATATTCGACGTGATGTTTAATATAAATATCGCTAGAACACATCAAGACATTCATATAAAAATGTCAAGGTTGCATTCAAAACTTTAAAATTATCAGTCACCCATAAAAAATATATTTTTTATTACATACTGTGTAAAGTGATTTATTATTAGAATTTTTACCCTCCTGTATGTAGCGATTAAATACTAATAATATGAGCCTCGACAGGAAGACATGGAAACTCGTAAACCAATCAAAAAACAGTGTTCTGACTATATTTTTTTCTTTTTGTATCATCTAGCACAGCGATTCCCAACCTCTTTTTCTACACTCGAGAATACGAAACTTGAAAAATCCTCCATAATGCGCCTGTTTAATTTAACCACCGCCGAACCACCGCTTTTGGGTATACTGGCGGCGATAAAGAGCCCCAAGCTAATTTGTTTTGCTAATTTCCAATCAAACGTGACTCATTTTTGTTGTGAAAAAGCCAAATTATAGAACACATTTTCTGTACGAATACTTCGCAGAGAAAGAACCGCGGGTTGGGGGATATCTGGAAAATGGTTTGCAATACTGATTAGTGTGTGTGTTTGAGGGAGGGGGAGGGGAGGGGGAGGGGGGGTTGTTCGGGTTTGTCCGGCTCAAATATTTAAACACATTTTTGATATTTATCCCCTTTATTTTGAGAAGTGGGGAAAACTTTGGTATTTTAAAATAGAATGATGTATAGTTTTTGCGGAATTATATCGTTGATCTCTTGACTGTAATAAAACCTCATATTCGACCATAAAATAAATAAGGAACAAACCCAAATTTTAAAACCTTTTCGAGCAGAGCCGGACCAGGTATACAAATTCAATTTATACCAATGCCTGATGCATATATAAATACAAAGTGAATTTTAATCTTTAGTGGTTTTCCGGCGAGTAATTTTTAGTTAGGCTTATTAGTGGTAGAATGCAGCGTCCTTGGAATTGTGCTGATAGAGGGGGCATCTTCAAGTGTCGGGAATGGAGACTTAAATATTTAACAGCTGTTAAACAATTTAGAGAAGAAAATCGTCCAATTATTTACCTTGACGAAACATGGTTCGATACCCATGACACTCCAAGAAAATATTACATGCTGGTTCAGAGAACGGGTTTGTTCCAAATTGTTTGTTGCTTTCAGCTAAAAACATAGTAGATTCTTCTTTAGATTACCATCAAGATACCGACGCACAACTTTTTGAAAATTGGTTTAAACATAAACTCCTTAAAAATATACCTGAAAATAGCGTCATTGTAATGGACAATGCTAGTTATCATAGTCGGCAAGCAAAAATCATTCCCAATTCTACTAATACAAAAAAGCAGAAATTCAAAATTTTATGATTGAAAATGATTTATATTTTGAAGAAACAAAAAACGAGAACTGCTAGAAGTATTAAATGCTTTTAAATTAAATAAGGAATACGAGTGTGACAAACTTGCAGCAGAAAATGGACATACAGTGTTGCGTCTTCCTCCGTACTATTGTATATTCAATCCTATTGAGCTAATATGGCACCAATTAAAATCCAATATTAGGAGAAATAATATTATTTCTCCTACATTAAATGCATCTGTAGTAGAATTAATTAAAATCGAAGTAAGAAAAATTTCTGCAGACAGCTGGAAAAACTGTGTACAGCAGCATGTACTTAAGGTGGAAAATTCTTACAATTGTATGATTAAAAATGTTCAACCCTTAATTATAATTTTAGGCTTAGATGAAGATAGTGATAGTGATACAGAGTTAAATTTTGAATAAATTATTATCAATAGTTTCTTAGAATTTAATTATTTTTTATTGTACTTGTTATCCTAATAGTTATACTTTTAAATTATATTATCATTAATGGTGTGGTATACATTTTCCAGCCTGCCCTAATCCCATTTATTGAGCTTTGAAGAGGTTCAGGCGTATACAATAGGGTTTAATCAGGTTGTTTATTTATGGCAGTAAGAATCAACGGTATAATTCTGCAACAACTATACTAATACCCCCTTTCACACAATAATCGTCGTAATCAGACAAAGACACTTAAACAAAACCACTCACTCATAACATAACCATCAAAAGAACAACGTTCGCGCCCATGCCGTAAAATCCAAGGACGCCAAAGTAACACAGGCTTACTCACCATTATGTTCCCTGCCTTTATCCATTGGCGGCTCATTCTGTCTGTTCGTGTGGCTCACCACAACCACCGGATTCTCCCCCGGCACTATTTTCGTCGTGTCTGACGTCACCACGCTCACTTGTTGATACGTTGCATCATTTAAATCGTTCGTTATCATCACTAAACTCGTATATTTCGCGCCCGCCGCATTTCGACTGTTTACCTGCGAACGTTCACCGTTTACTGACGGCAACACACCTGTGTGATCGCTGCTACACGCGCCAGGTAATTCTTCCGTCTCTCTTTTACTTATCGCGTCGCGACGCGCGTCGTCCCTGTCTCGCGACACGAATTGATGTTTCGTCTTCGTTGCGCTTTTCCCGCCCGATACGTCGGTCTTTGTCGAGCCCCACTCGAGCTCTTTGCGGGATCGCGAACTCTCTTTTTCCACGTCGCTGGAGCTGAGAGACTCGGCGCTCACGTCTGACAGGCCCGGACTGGAAGAATACGTATAATCCGTTCGGTATTTACTTTGTAAATCGTCGACGTACGTTTCGTAGGCACTTTTTTTCTTTGTTTCTTCATCACGCATCACCGCTTTACCGATCACAATAGGTTCAGAAGCCTCGGTTTCACTTACATCACCTACGTTACTCGTTAAACCGTTATTAGACAGTCCCGCATTCGAAGTGGACGCTACAATAACCTCAATACCGCCTGTAGTTCCACTCGCAGACCCTTTAACGTTATTTTCCAAAACAGCAAGACATTCGTTGTCGCTTCCTTCTTTTACGCCACTCTTTAAAACACTACTAAGACTTAAACTGGTCGTTTCACAAGGTTCATCCACTATGTCGTTGACTTCCTCTCGTGCTGCGTCGGTAGATGCTGGTTTGTCACCCTCCGTTGCACGCGTCGTAGAATCGCCTATTTTTAAACAAATAAACTCGTCTTGATTGGTGTCATTGTCTGCGTCATTATTTTCATTTTGCATCGAGTCATTGTCCAGTACTTCCGCTTCATTTTCTTCTATGGTTTCTAAATTCACCGGAACCGTATCAATTCTATCGGTCACTTGGTCGGTCTGGTGCAGTAAGGAGCTTAGGTTGCAAGACGTTCTCTCTTTACTGACAGGATCCTCAATATCATCCTTGCATGATTTTATATCTGTTTTATCAGTTTTACAAAAGAATTTTTCAGCGGTTTCTTCGTTACCCTTCTCAATTAATTCGTCTTTGTTTACTTTAATACTTTCATTGTCTAAAATCATTTCCTCCTCCTCTATTGTATCACTGTCATTCTTATCACAGTCTATTTGCTCAGCATTTGATAAGCAAGGATTGTTTCTTACACCCTCTTTATTTTTATCATTGGCAGTACATTTTATTATTTGCAACAAAGTTGAATGGTCCGCTTCGGTACTGATAAATTTTGCTATTGCCTCTAATTCGTTTTCAAAATTTCTATTCGCCTTTGCCTGGTTGCCCTCTTTGGTATCTTTTGCATAAAACTTATCATTTTTAGGAACTTTTTTATATTTTTCTTTATTTAAACTTTCCCTTTCATCTTCCCAAGTATCCTCTATCTCCATGGATTCTACTATTTCCTCTTGTTCGCCACCACACACCTTATCACAGCCATTTTTACTTGAATTTTCTGCAAAAACATTATTTTCTACTGTATTATTGTCGTCCTTCTGCCTTCTCCTGTTCTTTCCATTACCTTTTCTGCCCCTTCCTCTGATCTTCCTATTATTTCCCTCCTTTGCTGTTTCAGAATTCTGGCTTCTTTCACTACTGGTAGAGGCCAAACATTTACCAGCTTCTTCACTGAATTTATCACAGTTTTTATCATCATTATCTTCACCAATGTACCTCATACTCAAAAAATTTGCTTTTCCCGATTCGTCCCCCTCCTCATCGACTGCATTAGTTTCATCGTCCTTAGCACTGTCATCTTCAAAATCTATTTGCTTAATATTAGTAAGGATAACAGTGCAATCTAGTTCCGTATCGGTGTCATTATCAGAACTATCAGTGGCTCCACTAGAAGAAGTAACACTGGCACTGCTAGAAGAACTCGAACCTTTATGATTTACCACAAACACTCTAGAAAACCTCTTCGGTTTCTGATCGGCCACCGTTCCTGTATCATTGCTGTCAGTATCTGCTGATCCAGATGACGTCTCCTCTTCTTCTTCTCGTTCCTTTTCGTCCGCCGATGATCTGTGATCAACTTCATCCTCGTTGTCGGTGGTGACGTTGCTGCTAGGTAAAGCGTCATCGCTTTCTCTATTGGTCGGAGGGCCCGTGACGTTGTAAACTCGTCGTACGCGAGGCTGATCTCCTTCTTCTCCCTCTTCTTCGCTGGAGTCTGTGGAACTTGATTCTGACGCTGACGAACCCCTGAAAATAAAAAATACATTACAGAATGCAATTTGGACATTAAGTAAAATACAGAGTTTAAAAAAAAACTATATACATGACCGGTTTGTGTTGCAGATAATGAGCCGTTACTAAATCACAGGTGCTTAAACTATTACTTGTATATTTACAATTATGAACGGTTTAGAACATTGTTAGACGTTTTTAGCATTCTTTCATTTTTATTGCTTTATTGCCAATTTTAGTAAATATTGGAAATCATTATACGTTATAGCATGTATCTGATATATCTTTCTTTATCTAACTTTAAAAACATATGTTTCTTCACAGCTTATCGTATGAATAACCTAATTTATGCAATCACCACCTACATTAGTTCAATTTTAATAAAAACTCGTCTACGTTGGATTGGAATTTAGAGTTCAATATCTCATGGGCAAGAAGGTATTTGATTGAAAATAAACTCCACAGTATTATTCGCCATTTTATCGAGTTTCTTATCGCGGACAATATAAGTACGATAACTTTTTGTTCTACTCGCCAAAAAAAATCAGTCATATATTTAAACTTACCTATTTTCACAGTCCAAATGCCCCCTCGGCTCCTCCTCCTCCTCCTCCTCATCCTCCTCGCCCCTATTATTTCTCTCCTCTTTACCCCCATTACCGACATCCCCGTTGTTCTCGTTCCTTTCCGCCACCTTCTCGTCAATCATCGGCTTTTCGAAAATCGCACCCCACGGAAACCCTGGTACTTGCGCGAAAAACTGCCAGAAATCGCTAGCTTGCGCATGAGTACTGGCACGGGGTAAATTCGGTAAAGACTTGTAGAGCGGTATGAGGTTGCTAGTGGCCGTATCGGGCAAGGCACTACCCCAAGGCACGGGGAACGGTATCGGAATGGGCACTGGCACCGGTATGTATTGGGCAGCAGGTGTAGAAGCGCACCCACCGCACGATGTACAAGTCACTAGGTATCGGGTCGGGTCTGTCTGCTGGCCGATGGTACTCTGGTGGACGCAGTGCATCGCTTCGGCGGGTTCCACGATGGTTCGGGGCGAGGTGCGGGGGTGAGCAGGGGTCTCGGAGGGGGAGGGGACGCCAGTATCTTCGTCTGAGGACTCTCTGATGCGGGGACGGCGTTGCAGCAGCGGGGAACCTGCAACAAGGAGAGATTATGTGTTATTTGCTTCTGGTACCTTTTACGAGGTGCGTTTGTAAATTGGAATTATAGTTTTTAGGCTTGAGGAATTACACTTTGAATTGCATTTTTTTTAGAATCCCTATTAATTACTTAATAACGTTCCTGAAACTTTTCTTATACCTATCTGTTACCGTTCTCCAGATATTAATTAATAAAACTTTTTTTTGTAACATATCTTTCAAAAAGGGCTGATATTCTTGAACTCCGACAACACTGAAATTTGGTAAGGAGTGAGGTAATACCCAGAGGTTCAAAATACTATAAATATTTCGATTGTTTGGAAAATGTTGTTTTGACTATCTCAACATTTTTGACATGAGCAAAATGAATTAATTGAATTAATTAAAATTTGTTGTAAATTGGTAATACTTTCTACTAGAACCGGCAGCATTGCAAAGAGAGAGCATTATGTCAACTTGTATAAGGTATCAAATTTTCAATGATCCGTCGTTGTAGTTCTTCATAAAAATCTAATTGGCCATCCACCATCAATCGCCGTCATGGGCGTCGTTTATAAGGGACAAGAGGGGGCAGTTGCCCCCCCCCCTGGAATTTGATAACTTAATAACACATCAAAAAACTTTTAGTTCGATCGCGGAAAAGGTAGGTAGTTCGTATGTTTTTCTATTTTTCCTTAAATTTGATAGTTGCTATTGCATCGGCGTTCGTCCCACATTATGTGGTTTGTCCTCAACACAGTTATTTATCATAAAAATTTAGGTTTTGTGATTATTTACTAATCATTCCGTATTAATTATTCTGGCTTGATACAATTTAACGTAATCTAGGATGCACTGACAAGAAATATTTGACACGGAATGTCATAGTGCGTTGGTATTTATAAAATACATTAGAAATGGCAGCTTTACTAAATTGTGAAAAAAAAATAGCAATTGTTTTAATAATGAATACGGAATGATTAGTAAATAATCACAAAACCTAAATTTTCAGGCTAAATAACTGTAATTGCATATTTGAATATAACTTTTAATTCATAATAACTTTTCTTCATAACATTTTGTATTATCAAAAATAAAGGTACTTCACTCTTGAGCAATATTCGTAATTTCTGATGTACCTCGTATATGACTGGGAAATTTTGATAACTGAAGGTTGCATTTCGAGTTTTAGACCATGCAGAACCTTTTATGAAGAATAACTTTTTTTCATAAAACCAATAATAAAAAAGTTTTTCATATGATTTCAACTTAAGTAGACACACTGTATACAGGGTGTCCGGGAACATGTGGGATATCTCCCGGATATGAAGAAAACACGTGAAAAGAATACTATAGGTTCATATAAACTTCTTTCGTATCGGCCTCCTCTTCGGAGATATGGGCTCCCAAAGAGCACCAATGGAATCAAGTTTTTTACACAAAATTATTGAACCACCGGGTATATTTCAATTATTTTTTAATATGATGTACACCAGGTAAGACCCGTCAAATTACTACCCAAGAAACTGTTGTGAATTACTCACAGCTGCAGGGACGGACTAGCTGTAACACTCAAGGGCCCATTTTTTTTACGCCCTGTATGATGAGAACTTTGGACAATGTTTTTTACATACCTTTAACTATTGGCTAAAAATTAAGTACTCTTTATTCATGTCGCTAATCCTAACCGTTTTCGAGAAAACGTCATTTTAATTACATCATGTATTTGGCGTATCTCTGTAAGAGATCCATCTTTGTTCCTATGAAATGATAAACGTCAAAATTCCGCTTTTTCATATTTAACCCGTGAGAAGATAGGGGGATCAGTGCAAATAAAATGACGTTTTCTCGAAAACGGTTAGGATTAGCGACATGAATGAAGAGTACTTAATTTTTAGCCAATAGTTAAAGGTATGTAAAAAACATTGTCCAAAGTTCTCATCATACAGGGCGTAAAAAAAATGGGCCCATGAGTGTTACAGCAAGTCCGTCCCTGCAGCTGTGAGTAATTCACAACAGTTTCTTGGGTAGTAATTTGACGGATCTTACCTGGTATACATCATATTAAAAAATAATTGAAATATACCAGGTGGTTCAATAATTATGTGTAAAAAACTTGATTCCATTGGTGCTCTTTGGGAGCCCATATCTCCGAAGAGGAGGCCGATACGAAAGAAGTTTATATGAACCTATAGTATTCTTTTCACGTGTTTTCTTCATATCATATTCCCACATTTTCCCGGACACCCTGTATAAACAAATTTATAAATACATTTTTGGCACCGTTTATTTATTGACCAAAAATAATTTTTAATCCTATTCATATTTGTTTCCGCAAGAACTATTTGACATTTGAAGCAATTTACGATGAAATTATTGCATATTTGGCATTACAACCGTAGAGTACCATTAAAATACAAATAAGCATACTAATCAATGTTACTTAAAATAAATAGGTATGGAATTATTTTTTGGTTTGTTTTCCGCTGTCTCTTTTTGTATATAGCTCGGAAAATCGGGAACATTTTAAAAATACTGATAAATCCTCAGAAAAAGGAAAATTCTTCTTGAAAAAAAAATTACTTTTGTTCGTCTGCCGAACTTAAGCAAAAATGTCGCGCTTTTTCTAGTATTATTTCCCCCCCCCCACAAAACTTTCCGACGCCAATGATGATGTTATGTCGCAATAATATACAATACACATTTGATTGATCGATGAATTCCGGAAAATGACAGAGCAATCGATGGATACATACTAATGCAAATCAATGCTCGTTCGAAATTACATTATCAATTTTTGCGAACAATTAAATTTAAAAAATATGTCGCTGCCTGGGACGTAAGCAATCCGATTCTGAACCGAGTTTATGGCAAACTTTTTATGAACGCCCGGTAAAAAGCGAATAAACCACAAACGATTTCTTGTTTGGTTTCTCTCGTCGTCGGTCGGTCGTTGCTGCTTTCAAGCCGGCCGTTATGCAAGCGTAAATTGTTGGTTTTCTTTCTACGGTTCTTGCTTGCTCGGTGAATGTTCCATTGGGCTATTTCTCTGTAATTTTAGCTTGCGTCTTCTAATCCGATTTGTTACACGTAACAATTATATCGTTTCTCGGAAATGAGGAAAAATCTGCTTCGTATACAAACGTTATTTAAAACATACAGGGTGTTATGGAAATGACATATTATATTTAAACCTGCAATTCCTGCGATAAAGACAAATTGAAGAAAAATAGCCATAAATGGCGCTTTCAATTCACTCAGCGATAAAAGTGACCTGACGTCAAACCAGGAAAACACCTGTGTGGCACTGCGATACATGTAATCAAGGAATTCTGGCCGGTGTTGTCATATGTACACCTTAAACTCTTTAGACAAAATAAAATAATTTAAACACTTTTGTACAATTAATTGAAGAACATTTACGACGGACTATGTTTTAAACGACCCGAAAAACATATGGAATAGTAATAGCCACGTACGTCACTAGGTCAAATGCCAATGACGACCTCTTGACGCCTTACATCGGCTGAGCGAAGTAGTTTCATATAACGCCGAACGGGTGCGTCTGTTAGTTCAAGACCAACCAGCGGCCGGATACGTTGTGTCTCGTCGATCACCAACACACTCTCAGCGATCCGCTCTGTTTTTTTCGGTTTATGCGTGTATCTTGCCCGTCCATAAATAATCTTTGAATATTGTTTTTATTGACGCGTGTAATAAAATTTAATAATCTGTATTATTGTATTTTCAAAAGCTAACTATCGGTTCTGTTTCACTATTACTGTGTGCACAGAAAGTGTTTCCAGGAGTGTTCCCATGAAAAAGAAGAAAAACTGATTGTGTTTGTGCCTGGATTTCCTCGCCCTTTAGGTATAAGGATAAATACAAGTAGGTAGAAAATAATTTATTTTTATAATTTTATATGGAGTTTCAGTTTGGCAACATTGCCATTGGCTCTGGGTGAAATGTTGTACAGTAGCGCGGACTGATATGTGAGTAAGAGTGTTTATTACCCAACTTTTAAAACGGTCGATTTAAAAAAAATAAAATATGTAGCGCTTCTCTAGGACACCCAAGGAGTCACCTATTTAAATTTAATACGTAATTTCCATAATACCCTGCATAGAAAAAGAAACTTACTGCGTCCAGGTAGGCAGAACACCATGTTAAACACGACTGATAAAATTATTGATTCGTATTTTTTACATTTATTTCCTTTTATCTGAAGTTATAAATATTATACATCGATAGATATGGAGTTTAATATACGTAGATAAATTTGTACTAAGCTGCGAACGAAATTTCACTGCATTTCTGAACCTTATCCAATTCAATAATTAAAAAAATGATAGAAATTCATCTTGATGAATATGCGTGATCTCATCTTAAATACCTTTCTTTACTTCTGCCAATTCTCTTTGCCTACGTGTTGAATTTATATATAAATTAGTACAACTCTCTATTACTCTACATTAACGACCTTCTAGTGAAAACGGAAAATCCGATATTTAATTTCGCTGACGATAGCACACTTATCTCATCTTTCTCTTTGAATGCACAAACATCGGCTGCCGACGCACATCTTCGCAGACAGCATGAAGTATTACGCCTCAACAAAGACCTGGAAGAAATTTTGGCTTGGGGTGACAGTAACCAAGTCGAATTTAACTCTAAAAAAACCCAGGCAGCAGTTTTCTCTAAAAAGGTTAACATTATACAGAACCGGATATAGTCATGGACGGACACTCAATCCCACTGGCTTCATATATTAATTGGGAGGAAATATGTCGTGGCATAACCACGTCGTGGCAATCGCCAAGATAGCTTCTCAGAAGCTTGGTGTACTCTTCCGAACCAGAAAGTTGTACACACCTCAACAACTTTTGACACTATACAAAGCCCAGATTCGACCATCACTAGAGTACTGCTCTCATGTCTGGAGTTCTGCACCCAAACATAGGTACATTTCGGCTACTGGATTCCATCGAAAGGAGGGCCATTCGTCTGATTGGAGACCACGAGCTGACGAAGAACCTCAACAGCCTAGAACATCGAAGACAGGTTGGGGATTTGACTATCTTTTACAGATATTTTTATGGAAAGTGCGCGGCTGTACTCCTCGAACTTCATTATTTAAGAATTCTTTCATCTGGAGGACTTCATGCTTATGAAACGACCTTCCCGAGGTCGTTTTTCCCAATGAATATAACCTCCAACGATGCAAAACCAACGTGAATCGCTTTTTGCACACACGCACCACTCCCAGAGTGTACTAAAGGATTTTTCCTATAGTGCTTGTGTTTGATCATATAAAAAAGAAACTAATATACAGTGTGTCCCATAATTTAAGGGCCACAGAGCATGTGGAGATACTAAGCATCAAACTAGATCGATTAAGTCGTATAAGTTTTTTCGAAATGTTTCTCTCTCTAATACCTCTCTAAGCATTAGAGAGATATTTCCATTACAATTGCGCTTGGATGCACAAATTGAAAGATATTATTTATGTGGATGTGCAAAAGTGATTTTCATGCAGAAAATCAAAAGAGGGTTTAGCTATAGTTTTTGTAGAATTACTCCGTTGATCTGTTGACTGCAATAAAACCTCATTATCCCTTCGACCATAAAATAAATAAGGAAATCACAAATTTTAAAACCTTTTCGAGCAGAGCCGGGCCAGGTATACAATTCAATTTATACCTATGCCCGATGCATATATAATTACAAAGTGATTTTTAATAATTTTAATCTTTAGTGGTTTTCCGGCGAGTAATTTTTAGTTAGGCTTATTAGTGGTAGAAGGTGGCGTCCTTGGAATTGTGCTGATAGGGGGGCATCTTCAAGTGTCATTTTTAAAAGAAAGCATTTATCTACCGATGCCAAACTAATAATTAAAAATGTGTATCAATCGTTGTTGAGTAGAAATTTTAATTCGATGGATGCTTTAGCAGAGACGTCTACTTTGACAAAAACTCCTTTATCTTCGGTAAGAGACATAGTACTTAAACCTGTTAATCCTAGAAAAAATCGGAGTGATTCTGGCACATTTAGAAGCATCAGCTAAAAACAGCAGATTCTTCTTTAGATTACCATCAAGATACCGACGCACAACTTTTTCAAGATTGGTTTAAACATAAACTCCTTAAAAATATACCTGAAAATAGCGTCATTGTAATGGACAATGCTAGTTATCATAGTCGGCAAGCAAAAATCATTCCCAATTCTAATAATACAAAAGCAGAAATTCAAAATTTTATGATTGAAAATGATTTATATTTTGAAGAAACTTACAAAAAACGAGAACTGCTAGAAGTATTAAAAGCTTTTAAAATAAATAAGGAATACGAGTGTGACAAACTTGCAGCAGAAAATGGACATACAGTGTTGCGTCTTCCTCCGTACTGTTGTATATTCAATCCTATTGAGCTAATATGGCAACAATTAAAATCCAATATTAGGAGAAATAATATTTCTCCTACATTAAATGCATCTGTAGTAGAATTAATTAAAAACGAAGTAAGAAAAATTTCTGCAGACAGCTGGAAAAACTGTGTACAGCATGTACTTATGGTGGAAAATTCTTACAATTGTATGATTACAAATGTTCAACCCTTAATTATAAGTTTAGGCTTAGATGAAGATAGTGATAGTGATACAGAGTTAAATTTTGAATAAATTATCAATAGTTTCTTAGAGTTTTATTAATTTTTATTGTACTTGTTATCCTAATAGTTATACTTTTAAATTATATTATTTTCAATTATCATTAATTGTTATCATTATTTTACATTTATTATAGGTACCTAAAACTAAAAATATCTATCTATTTGTTTTAAATTATAAAAATAAATCATGTGGTGTGGTATACATTTTCAAGCCAGCCCTGATCCCATTTATTGAGCTTTGAAGAGGTTCAGGCGTATACAATAGGGTTCAATCAGGTAGTTTATTTATGGCAGTAAGAGTCAACGGTATAATTCTGCAACAACTATACCATAAAGTATTTCAGAAATCTAGTCTCCAAGTTTCGCGCCGCAACGATTACCAAGTTATTGCTAATCATTCACCATCGTGTCAAGAAAGCACCAAAAAGACTGCGTTTTTTAGTTTAATTTTTGATAACAGTATCTTCTAAAACTCCTTAAAAACATCCACAATGCTGACAAATGAAAATAAACTTCGACAGAAATGAGGTTTCAAAGTGCTTTCATTGTATTTGTTTTTACCGAAGCCCACTGTGACAAATTTCACATTTACAAATCAAAATTTAAACGGGCGCATTAGAAATTGTAATTGAAAATATCTCGAAAACGGTTAGTCGGAGCGACATTTACAAAGTATACCTTTATTGCTTAAAAATGACGGAATGACTGATATTTTTAATAAAAATATAATTATACTAAGGCCCAAGGAAGTTACACTTCTTTTTATGTATCCAGAGTACCGCAAAGAGCGCCCCCTACAATCTACATCAAAATTATTAACAAAATCAAATTCCTTTCCCCAAAAAAACCCTAGTCACAAAATTTTGTGCAAAAATATTGATTCAGAAATAAGTTATTTAGGAAAATTGAAAATTAAATTTTTACTTGAACACCCTGTATCTCGGTTATTACCAGCTATTGAACTAAACTAAGTATGGCCAAATCGCGGTATTTTTACCCAAGGAATCTGCAGTTTTCCTTTTTTTTAACTTAAAACACAGGTAAAATATTACTATTGATGTTTAGCTCTACATCTACGCAACAATACCATAAAAATAAAACGGAATAAATCCATTAAAATCACTAACTCAGACTTACCTAACGGCGAATCGATCAGCCTCTTCCTGTAGACCCTTGGCGATCCGAACGGCGATCCCCAACTCAAAACTTGCTGCGGCCTGGTCACCCCCGGCTCAAAATAATCCCAATCGCAATCGTCGATTGGGAAACTCGAGGCGGACGAGCTGTCATTATCGTCGACGTCCTCTTCTTTCGAAGAACTATCCGAATTCACGAAGACCAGTCGGTAATCTTCGCCGTCCGGTAGGAGGATATCGAAGAGGTCGGTATCTGGAGGCCGACGCCAGCCTGGAAAGAATTAGGTTAGGCTATTAGGTATTTCAAGAGAAATATATTATTTTTGTTAACTTGCAGGCATGGTTGAGGGTAAAGAATGATTATGTAGGTTTACTTCTCAAAAATTTAGCCTTCCTCTTTCCTCCAGAGCAGATGTTCAATTTTCGAGGGGTATACCCCTTTTAATGATAATGTCCAAAAAATAAACTGCCTACATACCTTTAACGAAGGTCCATGTTAGCCCCTTCACCACAGCACCCATTGCACCACAACCAGAACTAACAGTATTTACATCATCACCAACCACCACCACCACCAAACATCAACAAAAATAGCGATAAAAATCGATAAAATCGATACTAATCTATTTCTGTAATTAGATAATAAAAATCGTTTATTGTCGCTTTCTATACACTTTTTATTTCATACCCTGGGTTCCGTACAATACCAATTCGAATTCATTATTATTATAACCAAGGTATTATGGGTTTACATATTTTAACAAAAAGTCGAACATTGTTGTCAAATTTACTTGCCGGTACATAGTAAAGATTGTTTCAAGAAAAATGAATATAACTTAATGACTGCCGTAAAAGTACCTGGGCCATCCCATTATTTATGACCGTTTGTTATTATTATGTCGAAAGGATCGAATTGTAATAATTATAATTAAATATAGGCACATCAGGTAGGTTAGGTTGCTTAATTTATATTTAAATATCTTTTTGTGGTAAAATTTGTTAGTTTTTGAGGAATGGTTCAAGAATTGTCTTTTACCAAACATTCCTCAGAATAGCGTGATAGTAATGGGCAATGCGAGCTATCACAGTCGCCAATTACACAAAGCTCCAAGCTCAAATAATACAAAATTGGAGATTCAGAACTACATGGCGGCGAATGATATATATTTTGAAGAAAGTTATAAAAAAAGTGATCTTTTAGAAGTTTTAAAGACATTTTGTATAAAAAAAGTATATGTTTGTGACACATTGGCAGAAGAAATTGGACATACAGTGCTACTGCTCCCACCCTATTATTGCATTTTTAACCCCATAGAGCAGGGGTCGGCAACCTTTTGAGACGGAAGAGGCAAAAGTTATAATTTACACAATTCCTCAGTTTTTAAAGAGCCACTAACGGCCGCAATTTGATATCAAAAGAGACACAACTTGACATCGAAAGAGCCGCATGCGGCTCGCGAGCCGTATGTTGCCGACTCCTGGTCACAACCAAAGCACTGGTGAAGACGCCAAATTGTCTTGCGTCGAAAACGAATTAAAACCTACATGGAAACATCCGACGACGGCGTCATTCGAGAGCTTCCAACGGACTGACGACGGTAACGACGCGTGTCACGGGGGAGGGGTGCGGTGAAAAGCAAGTAAAAGTGGCCGAGAGATAGAATCGGTGCCTAATCCTCGTTAATCGATTCAGAACGAATTTTTTAAGCTTTTTTCGATAAAATAAATAATATTTGCGTATGGCGCTAAAGAGCCGCAGCTTCACATCCAAAGAGCCGCATGTGGCTCGCGAGCCGCAGGTTGCCGACGCCTGCCATAGAGCATATGTGGCATCAGTTAAAATTACTGGTTAGGTCGGAAAATATTTCTCCGACTTTAAGTTCTAGTGTTGTAGAATTAATACGAAAATGCTTTAATGATATTCCCCCAGGGAGTTGGAAAAATTCAGCCCGTCACGTAATAACTGTAGAAAATTCGTATATTAGGCTGGATCGTATAATTAATCCAATTATAATTAATTTTGATGAGGATAGCGAAACAGAACTATCTATAGAATGGCATTATAAATGTAAATAAATATGACTAGTAATATTTTAAAAAAATGTTATTTCATTTGATTACATTAATATAATCATATCATTACTTGTTTTCCTTAGTCCGTCCCTTCATACTTTACTTGTTTATTGCCAAGCTCTTGTCGATACAATGGGACCGACCCAGGAAATCATTAAGTCGTATCCAATTTTCGTGAAACGTACTGTACATGTATTCGAATTATTATTATCAATCCATTTTGATCATTGTAAATAATATTGGTCAGGGCAGCGTCAGGGGAGACAGGAAACAGCGCACCGCGTCCTTATCATAGCCGCCGAACCAAACCGATGTTTTTAGAATAAATAGACAAAAGCGTTATGTTTTAAAACGGATAATAAGTTTCTTCCGTTGTGCTGGAGGCAAACACGGCCACCTTGTAAATTTAAAAACTCTTTAGCCGTTGCGTATTACGGCGTTTCATACGACGACAAGTTATTTGTGAAAGATTTAGGGATTCGTCGTCCAGATTTCAGTGAAACAATAATTAGTTAATCAGGGTAAACCAAATCGCAGTTCTCTCAACGCCTGGTATAAAGAATGTCAATGTTGTTATAAAAGTACAAATCTGAGGTTCCGTCAGAACGGATATTGACAATAAAAGTAGTAATATCGTCCCGTTTTTAAGTACATCCGGCAACCGTGCCGCCATCGCTAGTTTCTGTGGTACCATTGGTATTGGTACTAACATTCGCGCCCACGAAATGCATGGGTGCTCGCTTTGGACATGACATGTTAAATCTGTAAAAAATCTCGTTACCTAAGACAAGAACGATACGATTAGGATATGAGTCACGATCATGTACAATAACTTACAAGGATTAAAAGAAATACGCCCTGTTGCTTTTTTAGCTTTTGTGCAGTGTTGCCAGTTAACGATTTGCGTGCATTTTCATTACCTTGTGTGTAATTTTTGTGCAGCACAAGCTGTGTGTAATTTGATAGTCACCTATGCCTAACCTAAGTGTGTTGCTATTCAGTTTTGTTGACCTTTAAGTACCTGTAATACTCAAGTTAAATTTTGTTTTGTTGGCGCAAGGTATCTTGCAAAAAAACCAAAAAAAGTAAAAAATCTAATTTTTTGGCGTTTTTTTGCTTATAACTCGGAAACTATCAATTTCTCGTAAATAACCTTCCTACTCATAATGATAGTAAATAAAATTTCTTACAAATTGTTTTATTTAATTTTTTTTTGGTCTGAAAATTGACGTATTTCAGAGGATATCAACACTGCCCCAGAACTTTCCCGCTAGTGAGCCCAAATGGCGTGTAAAAAAACGTGTATTTGTGTAACTAAAACGTGTAATTTGCACAACTAATTGTGTAATTTCACCAACTAATTGTGTATTTTCACAAATTCAGATCGGCAACACTGCTTTTGTGGGAGGTAAGCGAATTCAATAATATAAATAAATATTAAAAAATTAGTCTTAATACTGTCGTCATAACGGTGGCCTTATGACCTAAAAATATTTTTTTTATGATAAACACAAGCACTATAGGAAAAATCCTTTAGGGCACTCTGGGAGTGGTGCGTGTGCGCAAAAAGCGATTCACGTTGGTTTTGAATCGTTGGAGGTTATATTCCTTGGGAAAAACGACCTCGGGAAGGTCGTTCCACAAGGATGAAGTCCTCCAGATGAAAGAATTCTTAAATATTAAAGTTCGAGGAGCACTAAGCTTAACCACATATGGATGGGGGGCAGTGGTTCGTCGTTTATTTCTGCTATTCGTCACTCTGGGCGGAATTAAGAGGGCAAGGTCAGCCGAGCACTTTCCATGAAAATATCTGTAAAAGACAGTTAAATCCCCAACCTGTCTTCGATGTTCTAGGCTGTCGAGGTTCTGGTTCAGGTCAGCTCGTGGTCTCCGATCAGACGATTAGCCCTCCTTTCGATGGAATACAGTAGCCGAAGAGTATGTTTGGGTGCAGAGCTCCAGACATGAGAGCAGTACTCTAGTGATGGTCGAATCTGGGCTTTGTATAGTGTCAAAAGTTGTTGAGGTGTGTACAACTTTCTGGTTCGGAAGAGTACCCCAAGCTTCTGAGAAGCTATCTTGGCGATTGCCACAACGTGGTTATGCCAAGACATATTTCCTCCCAGATTGACGCCCAGCAAAAACTGCTGCCTGGGGTTTTAGCGTTAAATTCGACTTGGTTACTGTCACCCCAAGCCAAAATTTCTTCCAGGTCTTTGTTGAGGCGTGATACTTCATGCTGTCTGCGAAGATATGCGTCGGCAGCCGATGTTTGCACATTCAAAGAGAAAGATGAGATAAGTGTGCTATCGTCAGCAAAACTAAATATCGGAATTTTAATTTTCACTAGAAGGTCGTTAATGTAGAGTAAGAAGAGAGTGGGATATACAGGGTATTTCGCAAGTATGAACCGTAACTTCAGGGCAAAAGGTACACGCAATTCCACTGGCCTCGTCTATTAATTTGTTGCCCGTCACGTTGTGGCAATTGCCCAGGCCGCTTCACAGAAACTGGGTATACTTTTCTGGACCAGCTTAGTACTCCTCGAACGTTGTTTAAGAATCTTTAAGCTGAAGGACGTCATCCTTGTGGAGGTCGAATGCCCCAAAGATGATAACAGCGAACAATTCAAAACCAACATGAATCATTTTATTTCCGACAATTTATTTGGAAAAACATTGTTGTAATCCTCCAAATCCCTCGGAATGGAAACGTTTGAGGACACATGTTTATTGAAAGTCGAGTCATAAATTACATACTAAAGTTACGAACCGTACTTGGGCGGGACCTTATATTGAGATGCTAACGCCGTTTTGTATGTTTGTCTCAGGTACGTTACTCAGGAAGTTCGTATTGTTGCTCGTATTCACGGGAATTACAAAGGCCTTTCAACTGGAAACAAGATAAAACCACTTGCCGTTCAGGTCCTTTGTACACGTGCCGAGAGTGCAGGTACACGGAGAAAAATCTTTATTTAGAACAACAGACGCTTAAAACAAGACACTCGAAGGTCTCAGGTACAACTAAATTGCTGTTTTGCGATTTCATACTTTATTGAAAGGTATTATGTAGTTCTATTCAAGATTTTGTCTTATATTAAGAGTTTTATCAGTGGACTGCCGCGTGGGATTTCGCTGTGGAACAACATAAGTCATTGTTATTGAACAATGAGACAACATCGCCGTTACAAGACGCGACGGGCTAGCGCGCTGGCCGGCTGTATCGAAGTGTTGCCAAATCACTTTATATAGTTGAGATTTTAGATATTTTCTCTGACATTTTTTGCATTAAAAGCTATGAAACTAATTGAGATTATTGATAAATCCCAGAGACCTCTTTTCGCGGTGTATTTTCCAGCGGCTACTTTAGTATTATTTATTTACGACGTAACCTAATAATAAATGATACTAGTTTGTCCGCAAACTTACCGGAATCCACCGCGGGCATTTTCCTCATATTTTCCTGTCTTCTTCGCCTGACTGTCATTTTCCGGAAAACTGTGCCACTGACAGGCTCGATATCGCAAAGTTCCACAATTGTGTTTTCGGTGTTCTAGAACAAACAATGGATGGATTATAATTGAACGTTGGAGAATGTCGTTTAGCGACGATATTGAATTTTAGTTGTGCTTTTATATATAAGCGAGATATAACAATAGTTCGTAACAGATAAATTTGCGACTTGAGTTTGAATAAATGGGGATAATCATCCCTCAAATTAAACGTATTTACGCTTTCAGCGTATTTGGCCTATCAAAAATATCTGAATTATCTCATGATAGTTCTTGATTATTATGATTATAGACGAAATGAAACACAATTATCTTGTAAAATCTGATTTTGTGAGGGTTTGTCGGGCGAATTCAGGAATATTATTTATTATTTAAGAAGTTAACCAGTTGGTGGATTTATACAGGGTGTTATGGAAATGACGTATTATATTTAAACCGGCAAATCCTGAGATGAAAATAAATTGAAAAAAAATAACCATAAATGGCGCTTTGAATTATTAAGCGAAATTATACACTTTATATGAATTGTGAAAATTTACATGGCCGCTACTGACGACGGTCGATGTTGTCATAACTACACGGCAAACTCTTTAGAAAACAAATTATAATTTTAACAATATTGCATTTATCATCATTTATGAATGATTCCAGAAAACCGACGGCGAAATATGTTTTGCAAAACAAATAATGGTAATATTACACACAAATTTCAAATTCGTCACAAGCACAGGAAAGTAAATAGGTCAAACGTCATTGACTTTTCTATTATTTTTCAAACTCTTTAAAAAAATGCAATTTTATTTTAGACCCGTGCTTTCTTACCTTTACTTATTTAAATACAATTATTAGTTTCATTTGTTTCACAGAAACCACACAGAATCTAAGTTTTAGGAAAAAACCTCTCACATAACCTCACAAATAGCAGCTATTCACATGGGAAGAATACACGGGAAAGCTGTTTAAACTTTGGTCCTTTTTTTCTCGCTTAGATTTATTTATTTAACTAATTTAAAAAACACACACTTTAAATACAATTCTTTCAATTTAAAAACGACATTTTATCTACGAACGAACGAAATGGTACGTGCAAAACTCGGAATAGAGATGGACAATATTTGACAGTCTGATATTTGAATGCTAATAATAAGCGTTACGGGATGGAAGATCGCTTAAATGCGTTTCTTATGGTGATAAACGAGATTCTTCCCTGAATTGAATAAAATGATAGTAGTGATATATCCATCAATTAAGGTAAGGGATAATACTGCGACTGTACTTGAGAAGCTAAAAAAATTAAATTAGCTCAGCTCTACTCCAAATGACAAGACCGACGAAGATTTAACTTTCTTCCTCACACTGTCATCTCTCCATCTCTTTCACACAATCCACGGGGCAACGTAAGTCTAGGCGTACAAGCGTGCGTCTTGCAAGTGTCGGTATTAGAAGATCCGCGTTAGAATACGGTCGGTTATGTTGCTTACCATTTACACTCTCGGCTATCCGCTTTGTTTCAGAAGGTACGCGTATAAGAATTGTTTTGTAAGGAATTTCGGGCTACGCGTCCAAACTTTGTAAATAATTTTACATTGTTTTTATTGACGAACCTAAAACGAGTAGTTTTTTTTGGACCTTTGACTTGATGGAATGTTTCGAGCATAAAGTGTTTCCAGGAGTGTTCCCATGAAAAAGAAAAAAGAAACTGATTGTGTTTGTGCGTGGATTTCCTCGCTCTTTGGGTATAAAGATAAATACAAGTAGGTAGATAAATAATTTATTATTGTAATTTTATATGGAATTTCAGTTTTGCATTAAGTTTGGCAACATTCCACGTTGCACCTATTTTCTGACATGCCACCACAGTGTGACGTATTACAGTGACGCAGGATGAGCTGTGGGTTTATGGGGCTGGACCCCACTTTTAAAACGGTCGATTTAAAAAAAAAATATGTAGCGCTTCTCTAGGACACCCCAGGAGTCACCCATTTAAATATAATACGTCATTTCCATAACACCCTGTATAATCTCATAAAACGCCAGTAATTTATTTCGAATTTAATTAGGTTTTGGTATCAATTAATAAAACCTTATGAAAAACAAATCGTCAGATGTTTTACAGTCATTAGGCGTTCCTATATTGATAACCGATCCGCCCCAAAAAGTTACAATGCATTAACAATACTTTTTATTTCTTTGTGCTCGCATGAAACCCTATTTAATGTAACATGATTCGATTTTATACTCTGATACATTCGTACACATTTTTCGATGTTCGATAAGCCCATAGAATTGGATTTATTTGAAATATTCGAAAGATAAACCTGCAAAAACCTTCGACGGCAAAAAGAAATACATATCTGACAAATAATGCGTGAGTGGAATACAAAGAAAAAATATGTAATGCTTGAGCTGGAATCGTCGGCATTAACAAACTTACTTCAGACGTATCGTCATTCATATAGCCCTCTTCAGGTAACGATCTGGTGCTAAAAGGTATCTTCTTAATTTCCTTAGCGGACTTGCTTTGAGACAGCGATCTACTTCTAAAATAAACCAAATCTGATGTTTTCGCATTGTCGAAACTCACGTGCCTTTCTGCGTGTTTTTCTCGGTTATCCTCCTGTTTTTGAGATTCGGGGTTTTGTGGTAGAGCGGCGATGGTATTATCTAAAAAAGAAAGTAGATATAAGTAGTGTAATTTAATTAAATTTTTTTGAAAATATATTTTTTTAATTTTCGTCATATTTTCAGGTTTATTGGGGTCAGGAACAATTTTACCCTGTATTTGGTTTATTAAGCCACGCCTGCAAATTTACTATCCTTTTAAGGTGTACAAATATAGAAATATTTACTTTCCTGCCAATCGTCGCATTTTCTCCGTTTTCCCATATCACGCGCGGAAATCTCCAGGGAATATTTTGACAATGCTCTGTTGACTTTCTATTTAAACTGGAGCTTTTGAGGTGAACAAAAATCGCTATAAAAGAGCCAATACGCTTGAATTTAAATCTTATTTTATATTTGCTTGTGGAGGGTGTAGTTTTAGTGGCTGATATATTACTTTGAATTTTGAATATGTATTCTTTCCCTTTCGACCTGTCCAGACCGCGGAGAAAAAAGTTATGTAAGTAATCATTTTTTCGACATCTACGTATCGAACTTAGTATATAAGAATATTTTGAAGATATTTCGTGAGATGAAATTTTTCGAAAATTTTTGAAGGGGTATATGTATGCTTTTTTTCTGATTTTTCGTCATTTTTGTTATGTTCGGTTCGAAGTAGTTTAACATATTTAAATTTGTCCCATTTCCCGGTGAAATATATGTTATTTTATGCGAAATTTTCCTGGCTATCCGAATCCGCCGAGCAATATGCCTGAATTTTGACGGGCGTTCTTTCGGACCCTTGTTTTTTCCTTTCGACCTTGGATGGCGAAAAAATTTTCTTTTTGAATATACCATCCAAATAATTTTTACGGCTTCCAATGGGATCAGACAGGGGGGAGGGGGGGTTTGTTCGGGGTTGTTCGCGGTTGGACGGCGATTCTTGCCCATATAATGCCGACGAGTAAAAAAAATTGATCTATTTTGGAAATTTATATCTCGCTTAGTGGCTGATATATTAGTTTGAATTTTGAATATGTTTTTAAGCCATTCTTTCCCTTTCGACCTGTCTAGACCGCGGAAGGGTATGTTTTCAGAGAAAAAAGTTACGAATTTTCTAGTACGACCCTGCACGCGACGATTTCACCCCGACCGGCTGACGCACAAATAAAATACTTCTAGACTTTTAAATAAAAAACTAATCATTTTTTCGACATCTACGTACCGAACTTAGTATATAAGAATATTTTGAAGATATTTCGTGAGATGAAATTTTTCGAAAATTTTTGAAGGGGTATGTATGCTTTTTTTCTGATTTTTCGTCATTTTTGTTATGTTCGGTTCGAAGTAGTTTAACATATTTAAATTTGTCCCATTTCCCGGTGAAATATATGTTATTTTATACGAAATTTTCCTGGCTATCCGAATTCGCCGAGCAATATGCCATGAATTGCCCTGAATTTTGACGGCCATTTTTTCGGACCCTTGTTTTTTCCTTTCGACCCTGGATGGCGAAAAAATTTTCTTTTTGAATATACCATCCAAATAATTTTTACGGCTTCCAATGGGATCAGACAGGGGAGGGGGGAGGGGGGGGGGGGGGGGGGGTTAGTTCGGGTTTGTTCGCGGTTGGATGGCGATTCTTGCCCATATAATGCCGACAAGTAAAAAAAAATTGACCTATTTTGGAAATTTATATCTCGCTTAGTGGCTGATATATTAGTTTGAATTTTGAATATGTTTTTAATTGGTGGATTGGATTGGAGACCACGAGCTGATGAAGAACCTCGACAGCCTAGAACATCGAAGACATGTTGGGGATTTGACTCTCTTTTACAGATATTTTCATGGAAAGTGCTCAGCTGACCTTGCTCTCTTAATTCCGCCCAGAGCGGCGAATAGCAGAAATACACGACGAACCACTGCCGCCCATCCGTATGTGGTTAAGCTTAGTACTCCTCGAACTTCATTATTAAAAAATTCTTTCATCTTTAGGACTTCATCCTTATGGAACGATCTTCCCGAGGTCGTTTTTCCCAAGGAATATAACCTCCAACGATTCAAAACCAACGTGAATCGCTTTTTGCGCACACGCACCACTCCCAGAGTGCCATAAAGGATTTTTCCTATAGTGCTTGTTTTTGATCATAAAAAAATTTGGTTTTTCTGCTCGTAGAAAAATCTGTGAATTAATTTAATATATAAAACACAGTTGACTGCTTCCATAAGTGTTTTCCCAATTTTCGTTTTCCAAAAATACATTAAAATACTTTACAAATCAAAAATCACATCACATACCAGCCCGCTCTAATCCATAATATCACGTTTCCCGTACAAATTCAATCGTTCTATCCAAAAAGAAAGGCTCCCCTGACAGAATAATATGGTCAATTATCTTACCTTTTTCAATCTGGACACTTTGACTCGTATTTTCCACCGATTCCGACACTGACTCTGTTTTCCTTCTCGGCGATTTTCTCCTCTCCCTATTTTCTTTACTTTCCCTCAGAGAAACTGACATCAGTGGGTTTACCCTAGTTAGTCGTTTCGGAGTTTGTTCTGAATTTAACGGATCGTCTAAAAGTTAACAAAACGTATTAATTTTATAACGATATAATCATCCAGGTTTTGCAAATTGTATCATTATTATGCTAATACGATCATCTGTACTTTATACTTCGAAAAGCTTTTATGTTCTAATTCGTGGGTATTATCAGCATAATTAGCTACTAACTGGTTGCTGCTTTTTGTACCTGTTTACAGAGGAAACGTCATTTTTAAATTACATGATCTCGGTAAGAGATACATCCTACATAACATCCCAAGTAGCATTTTTAGACACAAATTGGACACACATTTTCGATTCGAATTAGAAACTTGTATCGAGACATATGTGTTACGAAACTTTTGCGACACATTTTCGAATCCAGTTACTAGAAACACCTAAAGACGTGCTTGTTTCGAAATATTTTACAAATCGTGGTGTCGATATATTAACGACACGCGAAGATAAATATTTTTCGAAAAATTTTTAGTTAAAATCATGAAGTTTTGGTAAGACACAAGATTGCATTGCATTTCCCATAAGAGATTTTTTATAGCATCGGTGTACGTTTATTAGCGATAAATTAGCAACTTATTGATATTATTTATATTTTAGGTGTTATTATTGATCCATTTTCAACCACAGATTGAAGTGTTTTAGGTACATTTTTTATCACCATCTGAACAAGTTTGAGGTTATGTTATTGTTTAGCGAGATTTAAATTGTTACTTTTCTGTAATAAACAGCTTACTGTACTGTATTTATCAACATAAAGTATGCCGCTATTTTTAACAGAAAAATAACAATTCAAATCACACTATGCAAACAATAACAATAACATAACCTCAAACAAGATGGTGATTACAAATCTTCAAAAAACACTAACGTCAACCTGTTTCTGAAAATGAATTCATAATAACATCTAATATAAAAATAATATCCGAAAATTGCTTATTTATTCCTTATAAACGTGTACCGAAAAAATCTCTCATGGGATTCTAGTTTGTTTGGAAATGTTTTTCTTCTCGTGACGTCATACTTAGGATGTCCATACCCAACCTTTGTTTCCTGTGCATACAAGAAAACATTTTTTTCTGTGGCATTCACCCCTAATAAACCTTTTATTTTTCTGTGCATCATACGAAACATTATAGAAGCCAAAGACTAGAAATTGTGTGTCGAGTCCATTTTGGACCAGAATAATTTATTGCTTTCTAGCGGCCATTTTGTGAAATGAATTTTTATTTTGTTAAAATGAGTTTTAATGAAATTCCTGCATCTTTTGAAAAGCCAAAAGTTGTTACATAAGTTCCATTTTCCTAGCTAAATCGATTTATAAAAGAAATAAATAAAATTTTGAAAATATTTTAATTTTTATTTTTTTGGCAAAGTATATTTTTTTCAGTAAATGCAAATAAATCGAGGATACGTTAAAAATATAAAGTCAAATTACTAAACTGCACGATAAAATTTACTGCGACAATGATTTTTTGGTTCTTATGTGCAATAACTACATGAAATGAAATTACTTAATAATAACGAATTCATCACGGCGAAATTATTGTTTCATATTGTTTTTCTTTTATTTTACCATAGTGAAGGTATCCTAATTGTGTTGCGCATGGTTTAACATAGCCCCGCCTCTTTATACTGTCATTTTTTAATAAATAGAAGTAACAGTTTCGAAATATTTTCGAACATTTTCGATAAAAGATTCAATTGTGCATCGAAACAGCGAAAGTCACAGCTAGTACCAACCACTTGGAAACACGTGTAAATGTCCCATTTAAAATGTATACGTTTCGAAAATATTTCCATTTTTGTTACCAACAGTTTCCAATTTTGATCGGAAACAGAAACGATAGTTACGATACATTGATCATAACGTGTCTAAAAATGCTACTTGATAGTGTAAATAAAATGACGTTTTCTCGAAAAGGGTTAGGATTAGCGACATGAATGAAGAGTAGTTAATTTTTAGTCAAAAACCGTTATCCAAAGTTCTTATCAGGGTGTTAAAAAAAGGGCCATGAGTGTCACAGCTGGCCCGTCCCTGCAGCTGTGAGTAATTCACAACACTCTCTTAGATACTTATTTGAAAGATCTCACCTGGTATACATCATATTTAAAAAAAATTTAAATATACCTGGTGATTCAATAATTATGTGAAAAAAAACTTGATTCCACTGGAGCTCTTTGGGAGCCCATATCTCCGAAGAGGAGGCCTATACGAAAAAAGTTTATATGAACTTCTACTACTCCATTCATTGTTTTTTTCATATCCGGGAGATTTCCCACACTTTCTCGGACACCCTGTAGATTATGATGACTGTCCTCGTACTTACTCTGAGTATTCCGTGGTGTAACACTTTCAATCGAATCGCTTATACCAGACGGGTGGACGTTTCGTTCGACGTAAACATCCTCAGACTTGGCGCGTCTGGTAGGCGATTTTTTCACCGCGTCTACGGTAGTGTCGGTGCTTCGGAGATTCTGTTGGTGTAAGGCTAGCGTGGGGTAGTTGTTGATGTCTTGCCCTCGAGGTAGACTATTGTAAGGTCGCAATTCGGGGGAATTGCGCAGTGACGTCCATCTTGGAGTAGGATCTGATTGGAAGAATTAAACTATTAAACCAGTACTATTAATTATTAAATTTTTTATTAATAATATTTTCAAACAGAGCGCAATACAGGGTGTTATGGAAATGACGTATTATATTTAAACCGGCAATTCCTGAGATGAAAACAAATTGAAGGAAGATATCCAAAAATGGCGCTTTAATTTAATATGCCCTGTACATGACCTGACGCAAACCAAAATTAAGCACGTGGTTGACACTGGGAGAAAGATAACCAAAAAAACATATGGCGGAAAACGTCAGTGAATTTTGAGCAGTGTTGTCACTCTTTAGAAAGTCAATAACCCGTTTGACCGATTGGAAGTGGTTTATTTTTCAAGGTACATTATTATAAACTTTTACGTTCAGTTCAGTTCGCTGGGAAACAATTTCTGATTTATAAACTTGAACTGACTCGAACCAACCGCCGCGGCGTTTATAAATGGTCAGGTATGTTCTCATTTGTTCAATTGCAATTTTATTTACCTTTTCGGCCTTATTTAAAACCAACTTAATTTATAAAAAACACCAAGTAGGTAATCCAAACACAAAAACAAAAGCGCAAATTCACATTAGTTTTCGCGTAAATTTGTATGCATCTCATGAACACATCTAAGTACCATTCAATCTGAATTAGTATTTTAAAGTGCTACTGTGTAGACAAAAATACGCCCTTATTGTATAAAGTTTCATCCGGTGGTCTGGGAAATAATATAATTTTTTCATACATTGCTATTTAACATCTAAAAATTTCTAGTAACTACACGTTTCAGTCTGTATCGGGTTTATTCGGTCGATCGATATTGCGTTATTTGGAAATATCTAAAAATACAGCGTTGCCACTTTCGATGTTTTATAAGATTATATTCATAAATTGCTGAATTTCCTTCTGTAATGTTACTTTCCTGTATAATTATTGTCTCGGAAATGGCAACCGCGCTATTTTTCCGAATATGTACGAAGCATTCGACCTTTGGTTGGACTCGTCTATATTAAGACTGAAGGGGAGGTCCTGTTGTTGTCAAGATAATTATTTCATCATTCTTCATTAAAGGATTAAAAATTGTTTTAGGCCCATTAGAAATTAGCGTTTTTATTATTTCTGACTTTCTATTGCGAAATAATTTGTATCCTATCATCTATGTGTGCTGTTGTTCTATGTGTACGATAGTGTAGTTATGCGTTAGTGCTTTTGTGTAATCTGATAATAGGTGCATATCTTCAAAAAAATTAATTTGAAAGTCGTGGGTGTCCGTGTGTTTCTTTAAGTGATTTAGTGTAATTTGTTCTGTTTCACTATGTATTTTGTTCTCTCGACGATATGCCGGTTATGTTCCGAGATTGGAAATACGAGGCCGAATGGGGTTTAGTGGGTATAAGCTTATTATGCAGTCCCAGGGCACGTGATGAGCATAAACCTCTTCCCATAGAAAAAGGAACTGAAGGTGTCTGTGCCCTGGATTCCGTACTTGTGTCGGCGGCCTGGATTTAATTTCTAAGTAAGCTAAATATTTATTTTTATAAGAATCTAAAGTTTTACACTTTTCCACAGTTTGGCAACATTGCGCCAGAACATGTGTTTATTACACAGCCGGGCAGTGTAGTATGATTATGCCGCTGAGTGACCTGTGGGTTTATGGGTGAATTACCCCACTTTTTAAACGTTCGATTTAAAAAAAATATATATAAATATAATACCTTATTTCAATAACACCCTGTATAATTAAAATCCATTACGTGTTAATGAAAACTCGCAAAGAGTCATATTTGTACAAGGATGTAGGTCAACTGAACTAACCGTCGCTCCATTTATTAATGGATGTAAAGCAGTGGCGGCTCGTGGCCTATGATAGAGGGGGTTCACAAGTATGGTGAAATTATTTTTAAAATTATATTTTTGTGTAACGACCAAGCAATTACTTTCTAGGCGTGTTAAATGTAGAAAGAAAAAAAGTAATAAGCAAATGCGGTAGGTAAAACATATTTTTATTTATTTTTTAATTTTACACAAGGATATACAACTTTTGGAAAATAAGAAAGGTTTTCTTAGTGCGTATAGCTGTCGGATCTTAACGTCGTCGCATGCAACCCTCGTAACAATATTTATACAGTCCACTACTAATACTACTAAAGCCATCTACGAGTTATCAAGAAAACCGAATGATGTCTAATACCACTACGCCATCTACGGCTACGTCATTAGGCGCAACCAAGACGAGAACAATAGTTAACTGTTTTATGATGAGAACGAATCGAGCCACGAGACTGACAAGTTGGCATTCTTCATATTTTCAGTGTTTTTCAGTTTAAATCCTTAAATTAAATGGTTTAAAATCATATCGAGATCATTTATCGAAATACACAACATTTATCGACCGTACACAATAGTGCTTCAACGTAAAGTGCGTTCTTCGGTTCTTAATTGTAGAAAATTGATCAATATCAGGCTCATTAAAGTTTGGAATACCCTCTATAAATTTGTTTTTATATATTTCATTTTTAAACTTTCTAATAAAGTCCCTAGATTTACCCTTTGTGGTCTGCGTTTAATTAATTTCGCTTTTAGGTCTTCCCGCATTCTTGACTTCAATTTTTTGCTCCAAACTCAAAGAACTAAAGTTATTTTTTAAATAGTTCACCGTCAAACTATTCATTTGAACTTAATAAATATATAATATTAAAACATACACGCTCGAATTTCGAACTAGATGCACGAACAGACACAAAAACTGTGCGCCTTTCCCATATTCAATCGCCATAGCCCCGCTATCCCCCGCTGTCTCACGCCACCTGTTACTACAGAGAAACTGCATTATGCAACTCCTGGACAGAATTAACGCAACATCATAAATTTGCTATATTTTTTATGCTAATATTTTTCTGAATTTATGATCCGATTTGAATGATTTTTTTTGCATTGTATGTTGGTTCCTGGACAATGTCATAGTTTTCGCTGTTTATGTTAAAAATTTAATTTCCGATTTATACTGGGTGTATTAAAAATGCTATGTTCTTTTCCGAAAATTCGCATCACCCTGTGGAGTATATTAGCAACCGAAACATATTGCAGTTGACATTAAACGGTAGGTCCATCTTTCCCCAACATTTTCTTTTTTGGTTTACTTCATTATCTCTGTTATTAAAGAAGATGCACCGTTTTATAGCGTAATATGTTTTTATAGACTTTAACATTCAACACATTCATCGTTAAATGTTTTCAAGTAGCCTATGGACTTTTTCTGACATTGCAAGCGATGTGTCACCAGATGTTGTGTTTTAAAGTTACAAAGGTCAAATAAAATTCGCCATACTGATAAAAACTGTTCGGAAACTGCTTATTAAACGTTCGTTTCGTATGCCCAGTTGCCCGACGAGTATTTTAATCTTGAAACCTACTTGAAAACATTTAACAATTAATGTGTTGAATATTAAAGTCTATAAAAATATGTTACGCTATAAAACGATGTATCTCCTTGAATAACAGAGATAATGAAGTAAATCAAAAAAGAAAATGTTGGGGAAAGATGAACCTACCGTTTAATGTCAACTGCAATATGCTTCGGTTGCTAATATACTCCACAGGGTGATACGAATTTTTGGAAAAAAACATAGCATTTTTAGTACACCCAGTATAAATCGAAAATTAAATTTTTATCATAAACAGAGAAAACTAAGACATTGTCAAGAAACCAACCTACAATGCAAAAAAAATCATTCAAATCGGGTTTGTTCATAAATTCAGAAAAAAAATAGCATCAAAAATATGGGAAATTTATGATTGCGTTAATTTTGTCCAGGAGTTTATTACGGAGGGTCGGACTTTATACGATAAATAATATTCAATGAATACAAATTAATACTTTTTTATTCGTTTTGTTTTGGGGGTGCCGCATGTGCTCCTGTGGAAGAACCGCCACTGATGTAAAGAATGAAAACGTTATGTTGATCATTAATCAGCGATTGATTCTTTGTGACACTTATGATATTAATCATTGCGGTAAATATGCCATAAAATTTAATATTCGGGATATTTTGATGATTTATGTACAAAAAAAATTCAATTCCGAAGGGTTTTAAACACGTTCGCTTCCTAACAATGACGCAAAATGGTTTTCCGTTAATTTAATTTCTCAACATATTCCTCGCTTCCAGTAAAACCAACTCGGAAAGACGCGTCAATTTTATTGTGACGTGGGACGCTTTTAGAGAATACTTGCCAGTCTCCGTTGCTTAAACCCTCGGGAGGGGTAGATGTAGGATCTTAGGGGAACGGGAGGGGTCAAGGGGCACATCATTTCCTCCCTGGGGGAGGTATTTTCCGATTCTATACAGGGTGTTATGGAAATGACGTATTATATTTAAATGGGTGACTCCTGGGGTGTCCTAGAGAAGCGCTACATATTTTTTTCTTTAAATCGACCGTTTTAAAAGTGGGGTCCAGCCCCATAAACCCACAGCTCATCCTGCGTCACTGTAATACGTCACCCTGTGGTGGCATGTCAGAAAACAGGTGTTACGTGGAATGTTGCCAAACTTAATGCAAAACTGAAATTCCATATAAAATTATAAAAATAAATTATTTATCTACCTACGTGTATTTATTTTTAAACCTAAAGAGCGAGGAAATCCACGCACAAACACGATCAGTTTTTTTTCTTTTTCATGGGAACACTCCTGGAAACACTTTATGCTCGAAACATTCCATCAAGTCAAACGTCCAAAACAAACTACTCGTTTTAGGTTCGTCAATAAAAACAATGTAAAATTATATACAAAGTTTGGACGCGTAGCCAGAAATTCATTACAAAACAATTATTATACGCGTACCTTCTGAAACAAAGCGGATAGCCGAGAGTGTAAATGGTAAGCAACAGAACCGACCGTATTCTAACGCGTATCTTCTAATACTGACACTTGCATACTTGCAAGACGCACGCTTGCACGCTGAGACTTACGTTGCCCCAGCGCCCAGTGGATTGTGTGAAAGAGATGGAGAGATGACAGTGTGAGAAAGAAAATTAAATCTTCGTCAGTCTTGTCATTTGGGTAGAGCTGAACTAATTTATTTTTTTGAGCTTCTCGAGTACAGTGGCACTATTATCCCTGACCTTAATTGATGGATATATCACTACTATAATTTTATTCAATTCAGGGAAGAATCTCGTTTATCACCATAAGAAACGAATTTAAACGATCTTAGTCCGTCCCGTAACGCCTATTATTAGGATTCAATTACCGTGACCGTGAAATATTAAACTGTCAAATATTGCCCATCTCTATTCCGAGTTTTGCACGTACGATTTCGTTCGTTCGTAGATAAAATGTCATTGTTAAATTGAAAGAATTGTATTTAAAGTGTGTGTTTTTTAAATTAGTTAAATAAATAAATCTTAGCGAGAAAAAAAGACCAAAATTAAAACAGTTTTCCCGTGTATTCTTTCCATGTGAATAGCTTCTATTTGTGAGGTTTTTTCCTAAAACTTAGATTCTGTGTGGTTTCTGTGAAACAAATGAAACTAATAATTGTATTTAAATAAGTAAAGATAAGAAAGCACGGGTCTTAAATAAAATTGCATTTTTTTTAAAGAGTTTGAAAAATAATAGGAAGGTCAATGACGTTTGACCTATTTCCTTTCCTGTGCTTGTGACGAATTTGAAATTTGTGTGAAATATTACCATTATTTGTTTTGCAAAACATATTTCGCCGTCAGTTTTCTGGAATCATATTTGTTCATAAATGATAGAATACAAAGTTGTTAAAATTATAATTTGGTTTCTAAAGAGTTTGCCGTGTAGATATGACAACACCGACCGTCGTCAGTAGCGGCCATGTAAATTTTCAGATTTCATATAAAGTGTATAAGTTCGCTTAATAATTCAAAGCGCCATTTATGGATATTTTTTTCAATTTATTTTCATCTCAGGATTTGCCGGTTTAAATATAATACGTCATTTCCATAACACCCTGTATAAAGATCCAAATAACTTTTGTTAACAATTTCTTATGTTTGGCCTTGCTTTGTGGCTAATGGACTTAAAGATTTAAAACTTCGAGAGAAATTTAGCAAAGGTATGGGTCTATTTATTTCCTAAGACTACTAAACGCTTTTTATACAAGGTATTTTAAAAATTATACCTTCACGGTATAATATAATAAATACTTATACGTTGTTTTTTTTTAAAATGTATAACCTGCAATTTAGTTTACCATTATGCGTATTCTTTATCTAATTCCTCAGTACATACATGTTGATATCTTAAGTAGTTTTTAAGTTAATGGCATCCCGTAAATAACAAAGAAAATATTTTTATTTATCACGTGTACATTTTTCGTATGAATGTCATGCCACTTACTAGATATCGTCCAAGATCTGCGAATAGTTCTCTTGATAATATCGGCAGCTGGTACATAGACTCTCGTATCTCTTCGTCGACTCGGCCTTCTTACAAATTCATTCATCCATTCGCCAGAAGCAGCCTGAATTTCCCTGAAAAAAAAATATAGAAAAATTCAAATTTGTATTATAAAAAATCATAAATTTTTTAAAATAATCTCCTTAAATCCTACACTGGAATTATTCGTTTTTTACGCTAAACCTGACTTTGGCGCCGTTATACTCGTTTCGGCACATTTGTTTAGCGATTAAAAATAAGCGCCCTTCAGTACACTCTCGGGCTTTACCCGCCCAAGAATCGGGGGTGTAAAAATTTTATAAAATTATCCTTTTGTAGCTGTGGTAAAATAAGAATAAATTACATTATAGTATTTGCAGAATTATACCGTTGATCTTTTAACTGCAATGATTCCTGATTATCCCTTCGACCATAAAATAAATAAGGAAATTCCAAATTCTAAAACCTTTTCGAGCAGAGCCGGACCAGGTATACAAATTCAATTTATACCTATGCCTGATGCATATATAAATACAAAGTGATTTTTAATAATTTTAATCTTTAGTGGTTTTCCGGCGAGTAATTTTTAGTTAGGCTTATTAGTGGTAGAATGTGGCGTCCTTGGAATTGTGCTGATAGGGGGGCATCTTCAAGTGTAATTTTTAAAAGAAAGCATTTATCTACCGATGCCAAACTAATAATTAAAAATGTGTATCAATCGTTGTTGAGTAGAAATTTTAATTCGATGGATGCTTTAGCAGAGACGTGTACTTTGACAAAAACTCCTTTATCTTCGGTAAGAGACATAGTACTTAAACCTGTTAATCCTAAAAAAATCGTAGTGATTCTGGCACATTTAGAAGCATTGGCGAAAATGACATGGATTTATTAAGAAGAAAGATTTACCAAATGTATGAGGCACAAACTGCACCCACTTTGATTTCCCTCAAAGAGCGGCAGATTAAAGACGAAACAAATATCTCTTGTAGCCTTTCAAGCCTTAGGAAAATATTGCGTAAAATGGGTTTCAAATACCGAAGCATTGATAAAAGACAAACATTAATGGAATCTCAACGTTTACGGGAATGGAGACTTAAATATTTAACAGCTGCTAAACAATTTAGAGAAGAAAATCGTCCAATTATTTACCTTGACGAAACATGGTTCGATACCCATGACACTCCAAGAAAAGGTTGGGATGATTCTTCCAAAAAATGTCAAACCAAGGCACCATCTGTTGCTTTCAGCTAAAAACATAACAGATTCTTCTTTAGATTACCATCAAGATACCGACGCACAACTTTTTGAAGATTGGTTTAAACATAAACTCCTTAAAAATATACCTGAAAATAGCGTCATTGTAATGGACAATGCTAGTTATCATAGTCGGCAAGCAAAAATCATTCTCAATTCTAATAATACAAAAGCAGAAATTTTTATGATTGAAAATGATTTATATTTTGAAGAAACTTACAAAAAACGAGAACTGCTAGAAGTATTAAAAGCTTTTAAAATAAATAAGGAATACGAGTGTGACAAACTTGCAGCAGAAAATGGACATACAGTGTTGCGTCTTCCTCCGTACTATTGTATATTCAATACTATTGAGCTAATATGGCACTAATTAAAATCCAATATTAGGAGAAATAATATTTCTCCTACATTAAATGCATCTGTAGTAGAATTAATTAAAAACGAAATAAGAAAAATTTCTGCAGACAGCTGGAAAAAACTGTGTACAGCATGTATTTAAGGTGGACAATTCTTACAATTGTATGATTACAAATGTTCAACCCTTAATTATAAGTTTAGGCTTAGATGAAGATAGTGATAGTGATACAGAGTTTAATTTTGAATAAATTATCAATAGTTTCTTAGAATTTAATTAATTTTCATTGTACTTGTTATCCTAATAGTTATACTTTTAAATTATATTATTTTCAATTCGGCCCTGATCCCATTTATTGAGCTTTGAAGAGGTTGAGGCGTATACAATAGGGTTTAATCAGGTAGTTTATTTATGGCAGTAAGAGTCAACGGTATAATTCGGCAACAACTATACTTGGGGCTTGTTATAAGCAAGTAGTATATGTATACAGGGTGTCCCAGAATATGTGGACAATCTCCTGGGTTCAGATAGAACACTTAAAAACAACAGGAGAAGTTTTTATACATTTTTCTTCCTACGGCCTCCCCTACGTAGATATGGGCCCATAACGGACGTCCCTGGAAATCGTTGATTTTTACTTAAATCGGCTAATTGTGGTCTGATGAATATGTGGTAGGACCTTTTACGGACACCCTGTATAATGACAGGGTCATTTTTTTCTAGACCCAAGATGCATTTACCGCCCTTTTTCCGGTACCCTTGAATTAATATTTGAATATTATCTCAAAAAATTGTTATACAGGGTGTCCGGGAAAAGGAGGTCAATCCATTAACCATATATTCCTTGAGCAAAAATAATATTACTTTTATAATGCCATTTTTCATTCTTGACCCTCATGTGCGATATACAGGGTGTTAAAGTTTGAAATTAAAAACTGATTTTTTTGAATAATTCGACTATATAATGAGATATTAATTTCAAATTTGGTACATTGCGTCAGCCGAAAAAGCTACATCTTTTGAGAGGAACAAAACAAGAAACTTTTGTCAAATACTCAAAATAGGGGGGTCCAGTTCCCGCTGACCACCCCTATTTTTTAGTGTGTGCGCCAGTGACTTCTAAACTATATTTTTTTAGGTAATCATTTATTTTTGATTATTTTTTCTCCCTTATAAAATGTCGATCAAATCATGTGTTTTGGAGATAATTTGAAAAGCATGGATCCTTACCAGATCCAATAATTTTCAAATACTAAATCAAGTCAGCCGTTGTGGCATTACCATGGATAAAAGATATAATTAAGTACAACTTTGCAATAAGTGACAATACCGAAAACAAAAGACTAACCAAAAATAAGGACAGTGGCGTACAGATAAAAACCTGTAGTACTAATTCAGTTAAATGAAATTAGTTTATTGACCTACTAAGAACTTACTATTGCTAATCTTCATATAACAGTAAACAGCATTGTTATCATTCGTTCTTAAGACAATAATTTACTATTACTTATTAAATAAATTTGAAACATCATAACAAGATAACAAATACTCAAAACATATTATTTTCGAAAGGAGTATAATAATCGTCGCGACATCTCGCGGTGGTACATAAAAACGGCGAAACGCGTCTGGGTATTAGTCTGACGAAGGAAAATGGAAACAAATTTCTATATTCAAATATTATTTTTTTAAATTAAAGTTAGTAACAAAAAACAAACAAAAAAATAGTCTAAAGGAATTGCTCGATATAACCTCCATTTTTTTGAATACACATGCGAGCTCTCTTTATTAAAGAAAATCTTAACCTTTGAAAAATATGTGGTTTTAACCTGAACTGCTGTCCAGCTTGAAGTATTCTTTCTATTAAAGTCTGTTTCGTTGCCGTTGATAGCTCGATACCCTCATTAAAGATTCAAAACAAGGGCCCGGTGGCCTAAAATATTTTACCTATAAAATGGTCTTTTTACGTACATCTAGCATAAAGATGAAGAAATTTTGACCTATTCCACCGGGTAACAGATAAAGTAACAATAGAGCCATAAAATGAAATGAAAGGATAATGATTAAAACGGCCCATCATGGTCGGAGAGTTGGGTTTTTAATGTAACCGCTTATTATTTTATTTAAATGTAATAGATTTTATGATTTTATGAATTTATTTACAAGAAAACTAATTTATTTACAGATCAAAAAATATTGACAATTTCAATAATTATAACTCGATAAAATGATCCTCAGAAGAATCTGAAGAGTCATCATGTCCTACGCTTATTACTAAAGGCTCAATTTCCATAGTTGTGTCAATTACGTTGTCAAGTTCCCACATTTTTTGTTCCTCTACTATAGCATGTTTTATGGCGTTTTGCCAATTTTCTGATGACACATTTGCTAAAGAATGAAGCAAGAGGTGTCGCACTTCTTGCATTTTAAAAGTTTTGTTATTTCTAGCAACATATCCTTTTACTTGAGCCCATATTAATTCGATAGGATTTAGCTCACAATGGTAAGGTGGTAAACGGAGCACTATAATACCTCGATCTCTTGCCATCTCGTCAATAACATACTTTTTATAATGTGATTTATGTAGCCTAACAATATCCAAAAGTTCTCTTTTTACCATGGTATTATCGTAACTCAATTCCTTTCGTTGTAACCAGTTTACGATTTCCGCCTTTTGCCATGAAGTTGTGGGAAGATTCTCTTTTAGCCTAGAGTGATAGCTGGCATTATCCATCACTATTACAGAATTAGCGGGAATGTATTCTATCATTTGCTTAAAGTATTCCTCGAAAACATCAGCAGTCATTTCTTCATGATAGTCTTTAGTAGAATTCGACTGGAATTGTAATAATCCTTGATCCAAATGGCTTATTTGAACTTCCTATATGAGTTATAATAAGTCTGCGTCCCTTTCCAGATGGTGGTCTAAGTCCTGTTGACCAGCCTTCCATGACAGCTTGTCGAGAACTTAGGACATTTTTATCTTGCCAAACTTTAGATACGGTGTGCCCTTCGTTCAGCCAAGTTTCATCCAAATAGAAAATGTTTTTGCCTTCGCTGCGGTATTTTCGGATGGACCTTAAGTATTGACGTCTCCAGCAAATAATATCTGCTCTATCAATAAGAAAAGATTTTCTGTTTTGCTTCTCCCATCGAAAGTTCATATCATGAAGTATTTTCCATAGTTTCGTTCGTGATAGCTGTGGTAAGTCCTCGTCGTAGTTAATGGCTTGTAAAATTTTGTCTATAGTTGGTATTTCCTTGGCAAAATAAAAACTATGTACTTTTCTTCTAATACCATTTTTAATGAAATTGTCAATTTCTAACGGTTTCTTTCCTGGGAGTGGTTTTGGCTCACTGAGGTTCTTAGATTTTCTTTCACGCAAGAACCTATATATAGTAGCCTCTCCAACTCCTACCATATTGGCACACTCTGCAATGATCCTACGAACATCACTTGCAGGTTTCTGGTACACTAGAGCATCATGCACGTTTAATATTAATGTCTTTTCTCGGAGAGAATATGCACTCTTGCTAATTTGACGAAGACACGTTGGCGAAAAACTTGAAGCCATTGTTACAAGTATAGGAAATAATTCAACTTTGAGATAATGCAGTATCTAAATACAACTAAATACATAGTTTGACAACCGCACATCAAATGGCGTAATAACATCCTAAAGCAGGCAAAAATAGGTAAATTAATTACCCCTGTTGTACCTACTTTAACCCTAATCCTACTTAACAATGGACAGAGGCCAATTTTCTTATTAAATAAGGTAATTACTATTGGCAACGCCTATGGTTTACGGTTGTTTTATGGCTTCAACCCTCGATATGAGCTATCAACTGCAACAAAACGGACTATAAATGATTCTCGCTCAAAATCGGAACCATATACACAAAATCTTTCATACACCCCCAGACTGAATAGTCCAAAGGAGTAAGGTCTGGGGAACGGGGTGGCCATTTAACATGAGCATCATGGCCCCGACCGATCCAGCGATTAGGAAAGATTTGGTGTAAATAGTTCCTAACATTTATAGCAAAATGCGGGGGAGCACCGTCTAGTTGAAACCAAATATTTTGTCTTACTATTAGAGGCAAATCATCAAGTAAATCGGGCAGTGTGTTTTGAAGAAATAGTAAAAATGAATGACCAGTCAAATTTCCTGGTAAAATTACAGGACCAAGAAGAAAATTATTTACGACACCTGCCCACACATTGACTTTAAAATTTACTTGATGATGCTGTCCATATGTGTGTGTTATGAATATTTGTTATCCCGTTTCTCGTAAATGAAGCTTCATCAGTAAGAAGACTTATTAATTAAAAAACTTTTAAATCTTAAAACACAGTGAAAAGTAATATTTAATTTGACAGCAAATAAAACAACGATGCCGTATCCATGGTAATGCTACAACGGCTAACTTGATTTAGCATTTAAAAATTATTGGATTACCGTCAGCCTAGCTGGCATCTGGTAAGGATCTATGCTTTTCAAATTATCTCCAAAACACATGATTTGATCGAAATTTTATAAGGGAGAAAAAATAATCAAAAATAAATGATTACCTAAAAAAATATAGTTTAGAAGTCACTGGCGTACACACTAAAAAATAGGGGTGGTCAGCGGGAACTGGACCCCCCCTATTTTGAGTATTTGACAAACATTTCTTGTTTTGTTCCTCTCAAAAGATGTAACATTTTGTGCTGACGTAATGTACCAAATTTTAAATTAATATCTCATTAAATAGTCGAATTATTCAAAAAAATCAGTTTTTAATTTCAAACTTTAACACCCTGTATATCGCACATGAGGGCCAAGAATGAAAAATGGCATTATAAAAGTAATATTATTTTTGCTGAAGGAATATATGGTTAACGGATTGACCTCCTTTTTCCGGACACCCTGTATATTAAAGTACAAAGGCATGTACATGCATTTGCACTTTAAGTGCAAATATATAATGTGATAAATATAATATACAGCCGACATATAATTATTTTCAAATTATCATATCAACGCTTCATTTGATAATACTTCTGGTAGTATATAAGGGAAGAACAGAAGTTCGCAGCATAAACAGCAACCGTAGTACTCTCTAGTACAACCAAAAATAATTAAAATGATGTTTTTGAGCATATTTGTTACCGTATTGTTAATGGACATTACCAAGGCGGATGTGCCTTTTCATATAAGCAATAAAGGCAATGAAGTTTTGTGGATTGGAATTCTAGGAAATAATGGATTTCCTCATCTGAACAATGGCGGTTTTAAACTGGATCCAGGACAGACGGTATAATTTTTTTTTTGTTAATATAATATTTTGTTGGCTCGTTCAACGTAAGCCTTCTAGATGTGTAAATAATATAAATAAGGGAATAGTGGCTTCAAGCATTCTGGGACTATATCTACTGTTTCTTTTAATGTTTGTCGTCAGGTCACAGTCCAAGCCACCGATAATTGGCAAGGCAGACTATGGGGCAGGACAGGATGTGATGACCAAAGTATGCATTGCGCTACAGGTATGAATATTATTTTGTGCCCTAAACTAAACTAAGATATTCCATACTTTGGCGACAGCAAACTATCAGATACACACTTATATTTATAAAACCCATTGCAAGAAAACATGTTTTATTTACAACCATGCATGTAATACTGACATTTCATTTATCTTTGAAAGGTGGAAAGTTGACGTTTTTTTTACATTTACTTTCCACCCGGGTGGAAAGTAAATAAAAATCGATTTGTTTTGCTTTTTTATGAAATTGCTAAAAGTTTTGCGTGTTTAGACATGTCTACTTTTTCCCTAATTGATAGAGTGGCCCTCAGCATTGAATATTGTGACCAAATCGTTGATTACTTCTTTGTCTTGACATTTTCACTGAAATAAGCTAGTAGCGCAGACTCAGATCCAGGATTTTGAACTCCGTTTCCCGTACACCATTCTTTAAAACAGTTATATGCCTTGTCGTATCTCGGGCGGCTTTTAGATTTTTTTTTATGATCAAACACAAGCACTATAGGAAAAATCCTTTAGGGCACTCTAGGAGTGGTGCGGGTGCACAAAAAGCGATTCACGTTGGTTTTGAATCGTTGGAGGTTATATTCGTTGGGAAAAACGACCTCGGGAAGGTCGTTGCATAAGGATGAAGTCCTCCAGATGAAATAATTCATAAATAATGAAGTTCGAGGAGTACTAAGCTTAACTACATATGGATCGGCGGCAGTGGTTCGTCGCGTATTTCTGCTATTCGCCGCTCTGGGCGGAATTAATAGGTCAAGATCAGCCGAGCACTTTCCATGAAAATATCTGTAAAAGAGAGTCAAACCCCAACCTGTCTTCGATGTTCTAGGTTGTCGAGGTTCAGGTTCAGGTCAGCTCGTGGTCTCCGATCAGACGAATAGCTTTCCTTTTCATGGAATCCAGTAGCCGAAGAGTATGTTTGGGTGCAGAGCTCCAGACATGAGAGCAGTACTCTAGTGATGGTCGAATCTGGGCTTTGTATAATGTCAAAAGTTGTTGAGGTGTGTACAACTTTCTGGTTCGGAAGAGTACACCAAGTTTCTGAGAAGCTATCTTGGGGATGGTGGCAGAAGATCTTCTTCTTCTATTTTTGCTGCTTCTCGAATTTCAGGTGGAGTAGCAGCAAAATGAAATTCCTCATCTGATAGCATTTTTCTGTTGTTAAAATTATATATTGTTTAGCGACATGGAAACCATATTCAGAAAATGATATTTGCCACCTTGATGTGTAATATTACCTACGATATTTTACCACCTGCGGTTATTTGAAATTTCTGTCTAATTTTTCAATGGAAAAGTCAAAATGACATATGACATTTATCTTTTATTAATAATTTTAATTCAAAACAATAAGAACTGGATGTTAGATGTGGTTGTAAATAAAGTAGTATACAAACCTCGGTGAAAAGTTTTACTGTCTCGAGACTCTTGACAGTGTACCATTCGCACAAACTTTTTTTCTTTAGGTGATTGTGGTAACAAACTTGAATGCGCCGGTGCCGGAGGTGTCCCGCCGGTTACTTTGGTCGAAATTACTCTGAAAGGCGCCGGAGGATTGGATAATTACGATGTTTCCTTGGTGGATGGTTTCAACATACCAGCGTCAGTAAGTTGCAAGTACATAGATGAAATACTTTTTCAGATATGGGCCATTTCTTTTACAAACTGCACGGATTTCGGGAAAATAATAATGTGGTATCTTCAAATGCTCCGTATCTTTCAACACGGTTGGTTTGTTACGTTGAAGCTTAATTGAGCTCCGTCCAGTGTGAATCATTCATATTTCCAACCATTCCGTTGTTCGAGAGCGTAGTTCTGATACGCTCGTAAAAGAATGGTCCATATAAGTAACAGATTTTCCCCATTTTCACACTTGTTTTTCAGATTGCTCCTGTAAACGGTCAAGGCGATGGCAGCCAAAATAGCTGCAAAACAGGCCAATGTCCTGCAGATATAAACCAGTCTTGTCCAGATGAACTGCAGGAGAAAAACGGCGATCAGGTCATCGCTTGCGATTCCGCTTGTTTAAAATTCAATACAGACGAATATTGCTGTAGAGGCGCACACGGTACAGAAGAAACTTGCAGGAGTTCCGATTGGCCTAAAGACTATCCTGCGATCTTTAAAAAGGTCTGTCCTGATGCCTATACTTATGCTTATGATGACCGTACCAGTCTGATTACTTGTAAAGCCAACGAGTATAACATCAATTTTGGAGGAGCATAGGATTGAACACCATCTGTCATCTTAGTCACAGTCTCAGCGAAATAATCATAAAATGTCGCTTAAGATCCCATTATACGGTGCATAGATATATATTAATTATTATTGTATTAAAAAGGTGAAGGATCTATTATTATAGACAAATAAAATTTGATTTGTTATCAGATGTTTTAGTTGACTGTATCTCGGATCATCATTTCCTTCTTTATATACAGGGTGTTATGGAAATTACTTATTATATTTAAATGGGTGACTCCTGGGTGTCCTAGAAAAGCGCTACGTAGTTTTTTTTTCGAATCGAACGTTTTAAATGTGAGGGAACAAACCCTCTTACTCACATGTGACTCTGCGGTAATGAATCATAGCACCCTGAGGCAGTGTATCACAAACACCTGTTACGCGCAATGTTGCCAAACTGTGTAAAACTTTAGTTTCTTACAAAAATAAATATTTAGCTTACTTAGAAATTAAATCCAGGCCGCCGACACGAGTAAGGAATCCAGGGCACAGACAACTTCAGTTCTTTTTTCTATGGGAAGAGGTTTATGCTCATCACGTGCCCTGATGATAGTGTGGGACTGCATAATAAGCTTATACCCACTAAATCCCATTCGGCCTCTTATTTCCAATCTCGGAACATAACCGGCATGTTGTCGAGAGAAAAAAATACATAGTGAAACAGAACAAATTACACTAAATCACTTAAAGAAACACACAGACACCCACGAGTTTCAAATTAGTTTTCTTGAAGATATGCACCTATTATCAGATTACAGAAAAGCACTAAACACTAACGCATAATTACACTATCGTACACATAGAACAACAGCACACACAGAAGATAGGATATAAATTATATCGCAATAGAAAGTCAGAAATAATAAAAAGGCTAATTTCTAATGGGCCTAAAACAATTTTAAATCCTTTAATGAAGAATGATGAACATTACCTCCCCTTCAGTCTTAACATAGACGAGTCCAAACAAGGGTCGAGTGCTTCGTACATATTCGGAAAAATAGCGCGATTGCCATTTCCGAGACAATAATTATACAGGAAAGTAATATTACAGAAGGAAATTCCGCAATTTATGAATATAATCTTATAAAACATCGAAAGTGGCAACGCTGTATTTTTAGATATTTCCAAATAACGCAATATCGATCGACCGAGTAAACCCGAAACAGACCGAAACGTGTAGTTACTAGAAAAATTTTTAGATGTTAAATACCAATGTATGAAAAAAGTATGTTATTTCCCAGACCACCGGATGAAACTTTGTACAATAAGGGCGCATTTTTGTCTACACAGTAGCGCTTTAAAATACTAATTCAGATTGAATGGTACTTAGATGTGTTCATAACAAAACAAATGTGAATTTGTGCTTTTGTGAGTTTATTGTGCCGGTTTTTGTTTGGATTACCTACTTGATGTTTTTTTTATAAATTAAGTTGGTTTTAAATAAGGCCGAAAAGGTAAATAAAATTGCTGTTTTTCTAAAGGGTAAAGTGGCATTTATTTTAAGTTGTTCAGTTCCGACGGGTGCCGTTCGAATTTGTACAAATGAGAACATACCTGACCAATTATAAATGCCGCGGCGGTTGGTTCGAGTCAGTTCAAGTTTATAAATCAGAGATTGTTTCCCTGCGAACTGAACTGAACGTAAAAGTTTTTAATAATGTTCCCTGAAAAATAAACAACTTCCAATCGGTCAAACGGTTATTGATTTTCTAAAGAGTGACAACACTGCTCAAAATTCACTGACGTTTTCCGCCATATGTTGTTTATCTTTCTCCCAGCCACATGCTTAATTTTCGCTTGACGTCAGGTCATGTACAGGGCATATTAAATTAAAGCGCCATTTTTGGATATTTTTCTTCAATTTGTTTTCATATCTGGAATTGCCGGTTTAAATATAATACGTCATTTCCATAACACCCTGTATAAAGAATATTTTATGCTTCGGGCTGTATACGCTTTCCTTGAGAACGTTCTCACAACTACTAAAGGCGATCTATAACTCTAAAAACTGCAGATTTGCCTCACAGAAGCTGTGTAACATCATTTAAGAAACATGAAGTACCTAGTTATGCAGCATGGAAACTTACAGAGAACAATATTAGTGTATAATGTACGTTCTATTGTTGTTGTGACAGCTATTAAAAAAACTTCTATAAAACGGTTTCATAATTTGCTTATAAGCACATAATATTATAGCTTCTTGGTATAAATAAAATCATAGGAGACCTTTATACGACAAATTTGCTAAATGAATGCTTCTATAAAACTGTTATAAACGATAAAAGGGTTTTTGGACACTTTTGTATTATTCTAAATTAATCTGGTTTGTTCGGGTATAGCTTAAAGTGTCAACCTTCGCTTAATTTTTTTATTTAGTACTTTTAAACGACCACGACACGGCACTTAAACCCATTGTAGCAAAAAAGCATTATTATAATAAATATATAATAATCATTTGCTAAAAGTATTGTTTGAATGGGAAAATATTAATTATTAAGTGTTTTTTTCATAAAAAATAAGGATGTACGTTCGCTTGATTACGTGCAAAGACAGAATGTATAAGATAATACCCATTAGCTTAAGGACAATTTAAGATATATCTTCATAGTAGATATGTCTATGGTTTAAGTGACCAACTCGACTGCTCTCTAATACATACTTGTCCGATCTTGTCAGAGATATAATAGTTTAAAAAATGTTCTCGAGGATGAAATTAGCAAGATTAGAAAATCGTCTGCAAGTGACGTTTATGTCTCTTAAAATTTACTAATGGTACACGAAAAGAAAAACATTTTAATTTACCATAAAAATAGTAAAACTAACTATAATTTATGGCTCTAGTATATACGGGGTGTCCGTTAATTAATGGTACAAGGAAAAACCACATACTCCTTACGTAAAAATATTAGGATTTAGTTATACTTAGCTATATCCGAAAGTTAATAGTAACTGAGATATAGGGTGTTAAAATTAAAACTTCGTTTTTGTTTTTCTCTAATAACTTTGCGAGAAACTAATGGTTTTTTGACAAAATTTGGCAATAATGGTTTTTTAGGGTGAGAATTTGATTTCTTTGTGAAATTTTAATGTACTGTGGCATTTTTCGCACATTCATACGGTCATGACTTTTTTGTGCCTTAGTGTAGTTAAGTTTTTAATAGAAATAATACTTTTCTCATATTTATTACGTAAAAAAAGGTATACTAAGTTCAGGTCGCCCAGAATTACCGTTACCGATATTTACATTTAAATTGTTTAGTGCGTTAGCTCAGGCAAGCAAATAATATTATTTGTTACTTCTTACCAATTCACTTTTACATGATTATTAATGTTCTAGTAATGATAATTGGGAATAATAAATACAACAATTGGATTGTTCTTTAACTTACCTTAATTAAATAATAATAACTTTGACCCTAGAAAATATCGTGTCGAAAGAAACCGACAGCAATGAAAACACAAACTTACGATAAACTCAAAAATGATTTCCTGTTCCATATCAACTGCATCGCTAAATTTTATTTGTTTTCTCATAGGTTACTTTGAGAAAACATTTTGTTTGCAAATTAATAATAATTGGGCAGGGTGCACTAAACAATTTAAATGCAAATATCTCCGAAATGGTAACTCTGGGCGACCTGAAATTAGTATACCTTTTTTACGTAATAAATATGAGAAAAGTATTATTCTCATTAAATACTTAAATACACTGAGGCACAAAAAAGTTACGACCTAATAAATGTGCAAATAATGCCACAGACAACGCCCCCTACATTGTACATTAAAATTTCATAAAAAATTTATTGTCCACCATAATTGCCAAATTGTGTAAAATAAGGTTAGTTTCTCTTAAAGTTATTAGAGAAAAATGAAAATGAAGTTTTAATTTTAACACCCTGTATCTCAGTTAATATCAACTTTCGGATATAGGTAAGTATAATTAAATCCTAATATTTTTACGTAAGGAGTCTGTGGTTTTTCCATGTCCCATTAATTAGCGGGCACCTTGTATATCTCTTTTAATGGTTATAAGAACATTCTCAAGGAACATTATAGAGCTTGAAGCTCGAAATATTGACTGTCAGAATATTCATATAATCACGTAAATAAAATCCACACTTCCAGTTCCGTTTCTATTACTCTTAGTAATTAATTTTCTCTTTAATTTGTAATTTAAAAAATAATAATAAATATTTGTAAAAATACATCAATAAAAGTTTATTATTAATTAAAATAAACAAATTAATTGCCCGTGCTAACCAGTTGCGTTGTTTAATTGTTTTTTAATCAACTGAGAATGAAAATGAAAAATAAAGTAGTTGATTGAAAAAGGGAATTAAATTTATATACGCTTGTCGTCGGTAAATATGATTTACTTTTTACTGCTATTTGTCGGTTAAAGTTGTATTTTATTTTTCGATATCAGAGGCGGCTTTAAATTTAAGACACCAATAATGAAAATGTGCCGAAACAATATTTATTTCTGAAAACAAACCCACACAAAACCACTGTCACGACATGACCGTAGTAGATCAGCACAAGAAATTTTATTGGCAAGTGTAAATCAAATCAATCAAAAAAATCGAAAATAAATCGGTACTGATTCCATTTCTATTTTACTCAAGCAGTTATTGTGTTGAAGAGCTGCGTTTAATCACAGGTTACCAAGCATGCACTATTTTATGCGAACGTTTAGCAAAATATACTTAGTTTTTTGCAAATCTGAAACTGGATTCGTAAAGTTAAAGGATTGGAAAACGCTATGAAAAAATTGCGTTAAAAAATATAATGTTATAAGAATAATAATAACAATTTGAAATATGAACAATTTTCAAATTTTTGTCACAGATCTTCCTGAAACTGGTTGATACCCCAATCGACATGACAGACAATATAAATATCAGTAAATTTACTAAAAAACTGTATTATTAACGGCTAAAACTTCATGAAAAGAAATATTGATCAGCTGATGACTCTCGTCTCTTCCTAACTAACTAACTTTCTAACTAATTTGTGATTGTTTGGGATCCTCATCTTAATGGGTTTCCTAACAATTTTCTGTTACTTATTTTTTATATTAATCATAAAATAACCTAAAATGATTACCATAATTAAATAACAAGACAAATATATGCAATTTTTTTTATTGTGCAGTACCCCAATTCATGCCACGGGCCCCGAAAGTTTGTTAAAGTGTGATATAAGAACTCCAGCCAAGTTGGCCGTACTTATTTTCGTAGGTAATCGTAGGATAACGGTTTTTAATTTATATAAATAGTATATTACGTACCGAGGTGGAAAGTGTTTCATTCCTGTCAAGAGAGTCGGTATTTAAAAATTCTCGAGACAGTAATGGAACTTTTCACCGAGGTTTATATACTATTTTATTTACAACCACATCTAACATCCACGTCTTTTTTTATTTTGAATTAAAATTATTAATGAAAGATAAATGTTATTTTGACTTCTCCATTGAAAAATTAGACAGAAATTTCAAATAACGGCAGGTGGTAAAATAACGTACACATCAAGATGGCAAATATAATTTTTTGAATATGGTTTCCATGTCACTAAACAATATATAATTTTAACAACAGAAAAATGCTATCAGATGAAAAATTTGATTTTGCTGCTACTCTACCAGAAATTCGAGAAGCAGCAAAAATAGTAGAATATCTTCTGCCAACTAAAAGCCGCCCGAGATATGACAAGGCATATAACTGTTTCAAAGAATGGTGTACGGGAAACAAAGTTCAAAATCCTGGTCCTGAGTCGGCGCTATTTCAGTGAAAATGCCAAGACAAAGATGATATCAACGATTTGGTCACAATATTCGATGCTGAGGACCACGCTATCAATTAGGGAAAAAGTAGACATATCTAAACACGCAAAGCTATTAGCATTTTTAAGGAAGTATGTTCGTATATTATTTTGAGATATCGATTTTTTAACAAATTACAAAAAATAATTTACTTTCCACCCGGGTGGAAAGTAAAAGTAAAGAAACTTTCCACCTTTCAAAGATAGATGAAATGTCATTATTACATGCATGGTTGTAAATAGATAATTTTATACATTTTTAACAAGACTATTTTACTAATTTTGCCAGGTTTTATTTTATACTTGAATTATTTTTCATGAGTAACGTAGTATTAAAAAAAATGCTTTATTATATATGTGTTGGGTTTTATTGTAACTTGTGTAACAGAATGGCTAATAACGGCTGAATTTTCAGTAATCCCATTAACAGCCTTTTGTTTTGAATAAACTTGAAGTGGTGTGTGATCCATTAATAATCCATTGTTATAGGTCTATTAATAATTTAAAATTATTTTTATTAATTTTAAATTGTTGCGTAATTATAAAAACAAAACACTTCAGATTTCCGTTTTATCTAAATAAGTAGATATGTCAAGTTATTACAAATTGATAGATAACTGTGAATCCTTTGCTTGAACCAACCTATATAAGGTAAACTCGGACAGCATTGTATTTTAATTAGTACATTTGTGAATCAAAAGTAAATAAGCTTATTTAAGGTAGGTAAATGTATGTTTTCCTGTGCTTATATATACATGGTGTTCCTTAATGACGTGCTAATGTTTCATGGTATGATGCCTTAGGTCATTTTATAAAGAAAAGTTCATATGAACATATGTCCGCAACTGCTTAAATTTTTTGCTACAAGGTGTTGAATTTTTATTTTTTAAATGGTTATTTTTTAATATCTCCGAAAGTTCTTTAGATATTATTTTCAATTTTGGTATGTTTTAATAGGATATAGAACCACAAATTTTAGTTAGGAAAGTTATTCAATTGTTTCACCAGTGGCGTCCCTGCAAACATGTCCTCTGATTTTTTCACAAGAAAGATGGCACGCCATTGACATTTTTCCATGTGGATATTTTTTCTGATTAGCCTGGTCAATTCTACATGAAAACGGTCTCTTGAGTTTTTCTCGTCGGACGCACTGTTCTTGATTAAAACCACTAAATTCATATTGAAACTCATTATCATTAACATTGATAAAATAATTACATAATGATAAATTTTGTTTTATAAAAATTGTTGGAAATGGCCATCTTCACTTAAAAGGCATTCTTCCGCCCGTTCTCTCATGGAATTGCCCACTCCAACAATTTTTATAAAACAAAATTTATCATTAATTATGTTATCAATGTTAATAATAATGAGTTTCAATATTAATTTAGTGGTTTTAATCAAGAACGGTGCCTCTGACGAGAAAAGAGAGACCGTTTTCATGCAGAATTGATCAGGCTAATCAGAATAAATATCCACATGGAAAAATCTCAGTGGCGTATCATCTTTTTTGTAAAAATATCAGAGGACATGTTTGCAGGGACGCCACTGGTGGAACAATTGAATAACTTTTCTAACTAAAATTTGTGGTTCTATATCCTATTAACACATACCAAAATTGAGAATAATATCTAAAGTACTTTCGGAGATATTAAAAAATAACCATTTAAAAAATAAATTTCAACACCCTGTAGCAAAGAATTTAAGCCGTTGCGGACATAAGTTCATATGAACTTTTCTTTATAAAATAACCTAATTAATCACACCCAGAAATATTAGCACGCTATTAAGGAACACCCTGTATACAAACATTTAATTTTTTTTCCTTTCAAGTGTACACATGTTTTTTTTTGTAGAATTGTAAAAATGAAATTTACCCTTATTCTGTCGGTGGCCCTATTGGGCGCTTGTTCTGGAACTGTGAGGTTTAACATTAATAATCTCGATGGTGGACCGATCTGGATTGGAATCCAAGGCAATCCGACCAAAGAGAACTTGGCAAATGGCGGATTTAAACTTGCCCAAGGAGAATCGGTAAGTGACTTGGTATTGGAACAAGCCACGTGGTAGAACGCTCATAAATTTTCCAGAAACGTGTAAACGTCCCTATATCGGCAACTCTAAGTTTTCTGAATGAAATTTATATGCTTTTCTTCAAACCAATTTCTTCTTTTATTCCATTTATTATTTATTTACCATTTTAGAGATCTCTCGATGCCGCCGATGACTGGGCAGGCAGATTCTGGTCCAGGACATGGTGCTCCGACGACACCAACCACTGCCAGACAGGTGATTGCGGTAATAAGGTCGAGTGTGCCGGAGCCGGAGGCACACCTCCCGCATCCCTCATCGAAATCACCCTTAAGGGATGGGGTGGTATTGATTACTACGACCTTTCCTTGGTAGATGGCTACAACAGCATGTGCTCGGTAAGGGTATTATTTAAGTGACTTATTTTACAGCACAGCGCGCATGGTATCCAACAACTTTTATTTTCTAGATTGAACCTGTTAACGGCCAGGGAGATGGCGGAGAATACAGCTGTAAGAAAGCCTCGTGCGGGACCAATATCAACAGCCAATGCCCCAGCGAGCTTCAAGTTATGAACGACGAGGGATCTCAAGTTATAGCTTGTAATTCCGCTTGTAACGCTTTCCACACGGACGTATATTGCTGTTCGGGAGACCATAACACTCCCGAAACCTGCAAGAGTTCCGATTGGCCAACGGACTATCCTTCTCAGTTCAAAGCGGCTTGTCCAGATGCCTACAGCTACGCCTACGACGATCATAAGAGTACATTCACTTGTCTGGCCTCCGAATATAATCTCAATTTTGGCAGTGCTTAAATTAAACTTATCTATTTTGTCAATTGGTTTTTTTTTTAAATCCCGAAGTACACATGAATATAACAGCCTACCGGCAGCGTTGCTAACAGTCACTTGTTTTGCGGAAACTTCTTCTATAGGTACATTAGTAATTCTTTCCGCGTGGCTGACTTTCCTATGGGAAAATACTCTCTCTCTTTTATTACTCGTATTTTTCCAGGGTAGAAAAATAGAACTTTCTCTTTAAAGTACCCGATTTTAATTCAGTCAGTTTCTTCTGAAGAGGAAAATTGCCTGTTTGAATTTCAAAATTTAATTTTCCAGTCCTCAAAGGCGATTTGATGCAGCAAATAGTCTGTTGGTGGTCGATTTTCGGGAGAAAAATCTCTTTCTAGTTAAAAGATTTAAAAAAGGTCACAAATAAAGATTTAATTAAAATCGGAGCTGTTTTTAATCCTAGAAAACTTTCAATAATTAACGTAATTTGTTTCGACTACAATTTCTTCTTAAAACGAAAACGATAAACAACAAATAAAAACAAACGACTATCTAATTATACAGCATACAGTGCCCGATTAAGCGTGTGTCGCTGTGAGCACATTTTTTACTACTAAATTACAGAACATATAATTTAATTTATGTATGTTGATATATTTTTTTGATCAAACATAAGCATTATAGGAAAAATCATTTAGGGCACTCTGGGAGTGGTGCGTGTGCGCAACAAGCGATTCACGTTGGAGGTTATATTCGTTGGGAAAAACGACCTCGGGAACGTCGTTCCATAAGGGTGAAGTCCTCCAGATGAAAGAAGTGGTCTCCATTCAGACGAATGGCCCTCCTTTCGATGGAATCCAGTAGTCGAAGAGTATGTTTGGCTGCAGAGCTCCAGACTCTAGTGATGGTCGAACCTGGGCTTTGTATAGTGTCAAAAGTTGTTGAGGTGTGTACAACTTTCTGGTTCGGAAGAGTACACCAAGTTTCTGATAAGCTATCTTGGCGATTGCCACAACGTGGTCATGCCAAGACATATTTCCTCCCAGATTGACGCTCAGCAAATGAATAGATGAAGCCGGTGGGATTGCGTGTCCGTCCATGACTATATCCGGTTCTGTAATGTTAACCTTTTTGAGAGAAAACTGTTACCTGGGTTTTTAGCGTTAAATTCGACTTGGTTACTGTCACCCCAAGCCAAAATTTCTTCCAGGTCTTTGTTGAGGCGTGATACTTCATGCTGTACCCTTTTACATTAATTATTCGCTATACTAAAGATATACCAATAATTCACTCATTTATAACTTTGGCTTTCCCGAAAACGTCTGGTTTATTTTACAAACAATATTATTGTGAATGATATATTTCCTTGTTGACGTTGAGCTTGTCATAGACAAATAAATAAATTTTTCCAAAACTACTACTAGAAAAACAAAGACCATCGCATGATTTATCAATACAAATAAGAACGAAATACTATAATCTTCGTCAAATATTTTCCACTTAACGGCATCTCCAAGTTTACTATAAATACGGTAAATAAGACTTTTGAGTCATCATTAGTACCTATTTCAGAAAGTATATCGAAGTACTGGAGAACCAAAAAAAAGTCGAAATGTATTCCTCAAAAGTACTTCTGGTTGTGATGGTTTTAGTGGCCGGTTCATATGGAAAATGGATTACAGTAAAAAATGCTCATTCCGTTGATCTCGTAGCAACAGTTGATGGAACTGACTATTCGATAGCAACTGATGCTTCGGTAAGTTACCATAGATGTTGTGACAGTAGCCTTTACAGTAATCCAAATGTTATTATAGATAATGTACAACCAATGGCGCTACGTATTTTTAGCCTTTGGCAAACCGAATACCTAGTTTCCGTGGTTCTTTAAGCTTTTCTTGTCTTTGGTTGTTGAGGTTTTATAAATACTGTTATAGTTGTTGCAGAATTATACCGTTGACTCTTACTGCCATAAATAAACTACCTGATTAAACCCTATTGTATATGCCTCGACCTCTTCAAAGCTCAATAAATGGGATCAGGGCCGGCTTGAAAATGTATACCACACCACATGATTTATTTTTATAATTTAAAATAAATAGATAGATATTTTTAGTTTTAGGTACCTATAATAAATGTAAAATAATGATAATTGAAAATAAGATAATTTAAAAGTTTAACTATTAGGATAACAAGTACAATAAAAATTAATTAAATTCTAAGACACTATTGATAATTTATTCAAAATTTAACTCTGTATCACTATCACTATCTTCATCTAAGCCTAAACTTATAATTAAGGGTTGAACATTTGTAATCATACAATTGTAAGAATTTTCCACCTTAAGTACATGCTGTACACAGTTTTTCCAGCTGTGTGCAGAAATTTTTCTTACTTCGTTTTTAATTAATTCTACTACAGATTTAATGTAGGAGAAATATTATTTCTCCTAATATTAGATTTTAATTGGTGCCATATTAGCTCAATTGATTGAATATACAATAGTACGGAGGAAGACGCAACACTGTATGTCCATTTTCTGCTGCAAGTTTGTCACACTCGTATTCCTTATTTATTTTAAAAGCTTTTAATACTTCTAGCAGTTCTCGTTTTTTGTAAGTTTCTTCAAAATATAAATCATTTTCAATCATAAAATTTTGAATTTCTGCTTTTGTATTATTAGAATTCGGAATGATTTTTGCTTGCCGACTATGATAACTAGCATGGTCCATTACAATGACGCTATTTTCAGGTATATTTTTAAGGAGTTTATGTTTAAACCAATCTTCAGGCATAGGTATAAATTGAATTTGTATACCTGGTCCGGCCCTGCTCGAAAAGGTTTTAAAATTTGGGATTTTCTTATTTATTTTATGGTCGAAGGGATAATGAGGTTTATTGTAGTCAAATGATCAACGGTATAATTCTGCAAATACTATACACAGCAATCATTTTTAAAGGTCCCTATAGAACTAGCGGATGACTGGTCCGGTACCATCTCGGCAGTACCTGCGGGCGCCGAAGCGTCGTACGGACCAAGAACCAAATTGGAACTGTCATTGAATGCCGCTGGTGATAGCTACTACGTTTCATTGGTTGATGGGTTCAACTTACTAGCCAAGGTAAACTCTAAAACTTTCAATCATTGTCTAGTCGTTTACGGTCGGGGTAATGTGCAAGAGAAGCTACAGTGGTAACATGGGCTTCGAATTCTTGGCTTCATTTGGGTTTGTTCGAACTATGTAAAAGTTGGATGCATAAAAGAATGTTTCCCGAATTGATATTTGTACGAATTTATTTCCAGATTGTTCCAAAAGGTCCGACCAACTGTTCAACGTCAGTCTGTGTTGCCAACATCCTTAAAGTCTGTCCATTGGCAAGTGAAGTCACCAACAGTAACAACACAGTGGTAGCCTGTCAAAATTCTCCATTGGTTATGCGTACGCTTTGCCCATTGGCTGTTGTAGATACCGTCACGGCCGCCATAAACGTACAGTCTTGTACAACGGCCGCATCTTACCTAATTTTGTTTGCTTAAATTATTCATAATTGTGTACATTTTATATATTATCTTTCTCGAATTTTATTACAAGGTAGGTAGGTACATGGTAGATTTGAAGTATTTGCTAACGTATATCGTACGTTTTAGTCAAAGAAAATCATCGAGCGCTCGTTTATTTTCAAACTTGTTAAATTTAAATCTTTCCAGCTTAATCTTTATGCTAATCAACAATTTGTAAAGTCCAGATTATTTTATTCTCTGATAAAGTCATTTTAGAACAAAGTTTTTGAATTAAATTACCCACATTTTTAATTCCTTATAATTTGCATCAATAACTAAATTGATCCCCTTTTTAATATAATTGACAGCATAATATTTTTTTTCACCAAAGAAAACACTTACACCAGCGTTTCTCAAACATTTTTGACCGCGGACCCCTTTTGGTTATAGAATTTTGTTTGTGGACCCCATAGCCGCTCGCTACATTACTACAGCATTGATTCTAGGAGAGGAAGTCATGTCTAACTAATTTCCTTTAGTTATTTATTTCCACTTAGTGGTTTGCGGACCCCCCAAGGGGTCCGCGGACCACAGTTTGAGAAACGCTGACTTACACACATTCAATAGATAAATATTTCCTTCTAGATGTGGAGATATGTACTTTAAGTAACATTGTTTGAGCAAAGATTAATAATTATGTCAAAATAAATATTTGTTTTTTTTTAAGTACCATCCTTTATTTTTTTTAATAATCTCTAGTTTTTATCTATATTTATTAAAATATTTAAAATAACTGAGTTATTGGCAAAGGTATTGTAAACTACAGATCGCACAATCCATTCATAAAACTCGTGGAAAGTGAAGCTGTGATTGTTTGAAATGTTATTGAAAACAGTAATGGGTGGAAGAGAGAACTACATCTTTGTTGTTGTTGTTGTTGTATTAAAACATAACCATACTTACCGATGAAAAGATAAAATCGGTACGGTGTATGAAGTCCGCTTAGCAATAAAACCTCTCCAGCAGAGTAGTCGGTGGCTCTCAAACAATAAATTATATTTTAGGTATTTTCTAATTAAAATAGTTTAAAGTAAATAAAAAATTAGTTTAGGTAAAGAAAAATAATAATTTTTTAGCTTTTATAGTATTTAGTCAGATTAGTTTTGAAAATATGGCACTGGCATTTGAAACAACTCCTTCTTCGCATGTATTATTATATACCCTTTTCCATTACTGGCACGGGTACTGGAATACCAATGTTTCGAATCATCCTGCCAAGACGAGTTCCGTTTGCATATATCCATGTTTCGTCAAGAAAAACAACTTGCCTTGACAATTCCGATTTTTTGTTTCTTAAATATTCCCTTAAAAATTGCCATCTTTTTGAAATATTATTGGACAGCTCGCAAAGCACTTTTCTGTTGTTCGTTTTTTTTTGTATTTGAAGCCCAGATCTTTTAAAATGATGGACAAACTGGTAGTTCCAATATCGCATTGTTCTTCTTTATCTTTTCACGAATAGCTTTGAGGGTAACATATTCCTTGGCTTTATACATATCATAAACAATATTCCCAATCGATAGTTTTATCACTTGGGATAAATCAACGGTTTTAGAATGGAGTCGAACCCTTTTATATGGTCTGTCCAATTCCTCTTCACTCTTTTTCGAAGTCTTCTTAAGGTCTTATCTGAAATGCCGCAAGCATCAGACGTTCGTTTTTGCACTGCCAAAACAAACACTAACGGGCCCGAGTTATCTTTTTCTAAAGTAAAATATCGTTCCACTTGTAATACCAAACGGCGTTCACCTGGATATAAACACCTTCTAGGCGTTGTGTCACCTTGCTGAACATTTTCCATAACCTTGCTTTATAACTGCTTTTAATTCACACACAATAAGAAACGAACTAAAAGCAAAAAGCATAACTACTTATTTAAAATAGAACATACCATCCTGCACTTGAGCAAATTTTAATTGTTTCTTGGAAAATAGTGATTATTATATAGATTTAACTATAATGATCCCAAAATTACTAAATTCTAGGAAAAAGTACCTTAGAAAATCTTTAACTTATTGACGCAAAATGTTTTTCATTGGTTAAATAAAAAAAACTATTAGTGAAAAATAAACAAGATAAAAATATTTATCGCGTTACATAATTCTAAGATAATTTTGTTTTGGGACCGCTGATTTTGCACGGCCGACTACAGTGAACCAGTGGAATGTTCGGTACGATCAAGTATAGCGAAGGTATTGTTAACTTAACCGTCTTACTGTTTTACTGATTTAATCCGATATCGGACTTCATAAAACGAACCGACTTTAAATCCTTATTTAAATGATCCACTGTTTTACAAACTACGCATGAATGCAGCATGATTATTTATAATAAAGACGTTTTTTTACCAATAATCACAAAAAACACAAATCAACCAAAATATATAACAATCCGTTAGATCAAAGGACAAACATCGCAATGTTTACGAGATTACTATTCATTCATCTTTTGCTTATCGTATTATCGTGCAAAATAGAAATAGATGTTGCCAGAATGCAGTTGGATTAGTTCAAGATTCGTTTGATACTTTTAAGTATAATAATATTTTTTTAAATAATCTCTCATCGCCTTTTCACAGTTTATAGTAAAATTATGGAGAAATAAATTTATTTTAAGAGCAATTGCGGATTAATGTTAAACCAGTTGTATTTGCCATATTAATAAATTTTTAATTGTGATTTTGCAAGATACCTTTGCGATAAATATGTCAATGCGTAGGCTAGAAATGTACATTTTCCATCTATAGTTTATAATATCTTTGGTTATTGGTATCTTTTTATTATTTAAAAACGTACTTACATTCTTTTATAGCACACAGTGCATATCCAGTCTGTAGCTCTAAAGTTGTACTCCCTACAGCCCTTGCACACTTTCAGCCTGCACGTTCTACAGTAGGCCCCTCTGTTAATAACCCTGCCTAGTTCGACCCTGCATCGCCCGCATGATCGGTCTGGATCCGGCCCTGTGCTGTCCCAGTCGGTCGACACTTTAAGGGCCCCCTTCCTACGAAGGTTTTGCAGTTCCGCTTTAAGATGCCTAAAAATAATAATAAAGAAATTGTTTTTGCAGTTTTGTCGGTTTATAAACATATTCTCAAATTCACCCTGTATAATTGCATGTCGATTTCGAACGATCATAAATACAAATAAAATTAATAAAGGATTAAAATTATTGATTCAGCGGCCAGTTGTGTAAGCCTTTCAATACCAGATCGACCCACTGAGGTATCGACTTATTTGTCGTTGTTCCATTGTGGAATTTATATTTTCATTTGACCTAAACATTTTGTTTAAGGAATCGTTGAGGTCGATACCGGCGGCCTACAAATGTCTCTTTATAGTAAAACGGCAGAATCGAGTTGTTTCCCAACAAATACATCACGTTTAAGGGAAAAAATTGATATGACAAGTCGATTATTCGGATTTCTTGTATACGACGTTTTTTTATAACTTCACTAATACAGGGTGATTCACGACGAGCTTGCATTAGAACTTTATGGAGAACTACTGAATATATGTTCCTGAAACTTTGGGAATTTGGGTTTATCGATATGCTCTCTTTAACTAAAATATTGACATGTTTCTGTCATTTCCGGTTATACCGGAAGTAGCTGCCTACTTTCGTTTTTTAAATACAACATGGTAATTTTTATTACATTTTTGGATTAAGCATTAAATACTAAGCACATTTTATAGAAAATGTTTTTGTCAGACTCTAATAGTTTTTGAGATATCTGGAATTTTTGTAATTATTTGGCAAATGCATGACGATGAAATAATCCATATAATTTTTTTACCTTAGCGCTTGGACTAAACATTTTTGCTCACCGAATAGCTAGAAGATCATCAAGTCTCAAAAACATTTCAAATTCGGCATAAAATGTACAGGGTGGTCACAATTCAAGCCTCATTGTGAAAAAATTCAACCATTAAAAACTTTCTTATTTTAAATGGAACACCCTGTATATTTTTATTTAATTTGATGGCAAATTAGTTGTTCTTTATAAATAGTATTTACTGTCCTATACCTATATCAAAGCGTTTTCTCAAAAAATCCAATTTTATTCCGAAAATACTATTTGTTCAAGTGTGCTATGAAAACAATTGTACTTAGGGGCTGTATACTGATGTCTATACGGAGGAATAGTGATTGATTGCTTGAAAATACAACATTCTAAAGTGTTTCTTAATAATTTATAAATAAAATGCAGTTTATTGTTTTAAATTGTTTTAAATTTAATGGTTTAAATATTATTTTTTTAAAAATAGCAAGGAAACAAGTTAATAAACTTTAAATTCTTTAATTAAAAATGTGTTTGAAAATTATACCTAATATCTTTTGATTATATTTTTAAAATATGTTCGAAATGATTGCCATTTACTTCCAAGCATTTATGTATTCTTTTCATCATGCTATTTCTTGTAGCATTCCTAATTTCTTGTGCAGTGAGAGATTGAAATGCTGCCTTCACCCTTTCAATTAGATGTTAATGGTTCCCCAGATGAAAAAGTCCAGTGGAGTTAAGTCTGGCGAACGAGCTGGCCAGTGGAAGGGACCTTGGTTTGCGATCCACTGGTCATGAAAAAGTCTGTTTAGGGCAGTCTTAACAACTTGGACGTTGTGTGCTGGAGCCCCATCGTTTTGGTACCATGCATTTATTCGCTCTTGGAGCGGCAAATCATCCAGACGTTCTTCTAACTGATCCTCAAGAATTGTCAAATAATTCTGACCATTTAAATTTTCGTCGTAAATGTGTAAGCAAAATATACGGTCATGTTTAATAGCACAATAAACATTAAATTGAAATGATTCCTGGTAACGTCCTATCCTGACAATATGGGGGTTTTCGTGAGCTCAATAATGGCTGTTGTGTCTGTTATGAAAACCATTACGAGTAAATTTGGCTTCATCACTCCATATTACAGAATTAGTAAATTGCTCATTTTCTTGGGTTTTGATTAGAAAAAACTCGCAAAGTTCGACTCGAGCTGGCAAATCTTGTGGTTTTAGATGCTGAACTTGGGCATATGAATATGGCCTCCAGCCATATTTTTTTAAAATTCTTTGTATACTGGAATACGAAACTCTTAATTGCATTGCAGCTTCACGAATTGAGTCTTTTGGGAAAGCGTAAAAATAGGCTAAAATGGTAACTTCAAATACCTCATTGTCCAGTATTGGTTTAATTCTTCGTACTTTGGCTTCAAATGATCCAAATTTTAAACAATTATTATTTAGTCTTCTAATAATATCAGGTGTGGGAATAGGCCTATTCGGATATTTATCCCGATATATTCGACAAGCTCTTAGCTTAATTTTACCACATTCAATGTAAACCGTAAATAAATTTAAAAAATCTTCACTTGAAAATCCGGAGCGTGACATTTTTTAGTAACAGAATAATTGACAGTTTGAAAATACGCCAAGAAATATCAGACAATTGTTTTTCTTGTCAAAGCACACTAGAAAATATTGCCGCCATTATTAATTTTCCTCTGTATAGACATCAGTACCCTAAGTACAATTGTTTTCATAGCACACTTGAACAAATAGTATTTTCGGAATAAAATTGGATTTTTTGAGAAAACGCTTTGATATAGGTATAGGACAGTAAATACTATTTATAAAGAACAACTAATTTGCCATCAAATTAAATAAAAATATACAGGGTGTTCTATTTAAAATAAGAAAGTTTTTAATGGTTGAATTTTTTCACAATGAGGCTTGAATTGTGACCACCCTGTACATTTTATGCCGAATTTGAAATGTTTTTGAGACTTGATGATCTTCTAGCTATTCGGTGAGCAAAAATGTTTAGTCCAAGCGCTAAGGTAAAAAAAATTATATGGATTATTTCATCGTCATGCATTTGCCAAATAATTACAAAAATTCCAGATATCTCAAAAACTATTAGAGTCTGACAAAAACATTTTCTATAAAATGTGCTTAGTATTTAATGCTTAATCCAAAAATGTAATAAAAATTACCATGTTGTATTTAAAAAACGAAAGTAGGCAGCTACATCCGGTATAACCGGAAATGACAGGAACATGTCAATATTTTAGTTAAAGAGAGCATATCGATAAACCCAAATCCCCAAAGTTTCAGGAACATATATTCAGTAGTTCTCCATAAAGTTCTAATGCAAGCTCGTCGTGAATCACCCTGTATATTAGCATTAAAACAAGGAGCTCATGAAGAAATACCAAAAATTCAAAATCTATGCAGGATTGCGTATTAATTCACCTTAATACAGCGTGTCTTCGGAAGTTCTTACCAAATGGGAAACTTTTTAATTATTAACTCTACGAAAAAAAGTTCCTCTTCCTAAAAAGTCCTGCTTGGTGAGAAAATAAATTTGCACAAGAATATTTGTATGTTGGACATACTTCAAAAAGTACCCGGTTTAAAATTTATAAAAGACGTCGTCTATATTTACAAAACTAATAGTCGTAAAGATTTGGTAATAAGTATTTCTGGCTAAGTAGAAATTTCATTGGAGGGAATAAGGAAGACAGTTCAAGATAACGTGCCAAGAGCTTCTGCTAGTATGATTCTTAGAATAAATAAATTTTATCCGTATAAGCCAAAATTTGTACACACGCTCAAACCTGGAGATATGGAATCGCGTTTCATGTTCTGTACTTGGTTTCAAGGAGAAGTTGAAGACGACATTTTCTTTTCAAGGAGAATTTTATTCAGTGACGAGACAACATTTACTTTCAATGGTGTCGTATGTTTCCAGAATTGTCGTTGGTGGAGCGATGTGAACCCCAATTTCGTAATCGAATGCCGTTACCAAACGTATTTCAAAACGAATGTTTGGTGCGGTATTTTAAATAATCAAATAGTGGGTCCATATTTTTTTCATCAAAATATTAATAGTGAGATTTACTTAAATTTCCTAAGAACCGAAATTTTTATATTTATTAACGGCCTGCCATTAAACGCGCGACAGGCTGTTTGGTATCAGCATGATGGAGCTCCTTGTCACAGCACAGCCAGGGTCAACGAATATTTGGATAGAACTTTTCCACAAAGATGGATAGGACGCCGTTCAGGAGTACCCTGGCCACCTAGGTCACCGGACATTACACCCCTAGATTTTTTCTTGTGGGCTCATTTGAAGCAATTGGTGTACAAGCACAGACCACTCCGTGATATTAATCACCTAGAAGAAACTATGTGTATCCGGCTAGTTACTCCTCATATGATCAGAGACGCTGTGTCAGAGTTTTCTAGAAGGACAATCATTTGTATGCAAAAAGACCTAGATTATTTTTGGAGTCATTTAGTTTTATTTGTTATTGGGAAATTAGAAATTGGCCACCTCATAGAAATTAGTGAACTAATTTTTATCCGTCATAAAAGTTCTCTTAAGTAGAGTTTTGACTGTGTAATTGTTATGTCTGTTAGCCTTTATGCATGCACTCTCCAAGTTTTTAATTTTGTAAATATAGCCGACGTATTTTATAAATTTTAAACCCGGTACTTTTTGAAGCCACCCTGTATGTCCAACATACAAATATTCTTGTGCAAATTAATTTTCTCACCAAGCAGGACTTTTTAGGAAGAGGCACTTTTTTCGTAGAGTTAATAATTAAAAAGTTTCCCATTTGGTAAGAACTTCCGAAGACACGCTGTATTTACGCGGTGACTTTACCCTCTGCTAAATAAATTAATTGATTCAGCCAATACTTGGTGGAAATCCATAACTAATATTATGAGAAACAATAAAACTACGTTATATTTCTATTCCACTATATTCCTAAAAATGACATGTTTCGCTATCGCTGTAGCTTCTTCAGATTGAGAAGGAACGAATATTTTTCTGTATCTAACAAAGTGTACAATCTTAAAATATTATTACAGGTATAAAGATGGTTTGGGGTGTAGGGGATATAATAGTACAGTATGTTTCACGAAATTTGGATACGACTTAATGATTTCCTGGGTCGGTCCCATTGTATCGACAAGAGCTTGGCAATAAACAAGTGAAGTATGAAGGGACGGACTAAGGAAAACAATGATATGATTATATTAATGTAATCAAATGAAATAACATTTTTTTTTAAATATTACTAGTCATATTTATTTACATTTATAATGTCATTCTATAGATAGTTCTGTTTCGCTATCGCTATCCTCATCAAAATTAATTATAATTGGATTAATTATACGATCCAGACTAATATACGAATTTTCTACAGTTATTACGTGACGGACTGAATTTCTCCAACTACCTGGGGGAATATCATTAAAGCATTTTCGTATTAATTCTACAACACTAGAACTTAAAGTCGGAGAAATATTTTCAGACCTAACCAGTGATTTTAACTGGTGCCACATATGCTCTATGGGGTTAAAAATGCAATAATAGGGTGGGAGCCGTAGCACTGTATGTCCAATTTCTTCTGCCAATGTGTCACAAACATATACTTTTTTTTATACAAAATGTCTTTAAAACTTCTAAAAGATCACTTTTTTTATAACTTTCTTCAAAATATATATGATTCGCCGCCATGTAGTTCTGAATCTCCAATTTTGTATTATTTGAGCTTGGAGCTTTATGTAATTGGCGACTGTGATAGCTCGCATTGTCCATTAGTATCACGCTATTCTGAGGAATGTTTGGTAAAAGACAATTCTTGAACCATTCCTCAAAAACTAACAAATTTTACCACAAAAAGATATTTAAATATAAATTAAGCAACTTAACCTACCTGATGTGCCTATATTTAATTATAATTATTACAATCCGGTCCTTTCCACATAATAATAACAAACGGTCATAAATAATGGGATGGCCCCAGATACTTTTACTGCAGTCAATAAGTTATATCCATTTTTCGTGAAACAATCTTTACCAGTGGGATTTTCCAAATGGTCATTATAGTGATTATATAAATTATTTTATATGTTTATTTATACAAGTAACTGCGGATTAGTGAAATAAATTTAACAAAGAAGAATTGTTAAGGTCTATTTGATCATTCAGTAAATCATCGGTATTTTAAGTTTATTTATTTCCATGGATTAAGTTTCATGCCTTTATTTTCAGTATGCAAGATTTTAAAATTTGAATCAAAATTATGTTGTTTTTCTTTTAAATGGTTGGAATAATTAGAATCTGTTTTATCTTTTATGCAACTATTCTAATGTTCTTGTATTCTTTTTCCAAAATGTCTCCCTGAAAAAGAAGGATACAAGAACATTTTAATAGTTACATAAAAGATAAAACAGATTCTAATTATTCCAACCATTTAAAAGAAAAATAACATAATTTTGATTCAAATTTTAAAATCCTACATACTGAAAATAAAGGCATAAAACTTAATCTGTTAGAATCCATGGAAATAAATAAACTTAAAAATACCGATCATTTACTGAATGATCAAATAGACCTTAACAATTCTCATTTGTTAAATTTATTTCTCTAATCCGCTATTACATGTATAAATAAATCTATAAAATAATTTATATAATCACTTTACTGACTATTTGGAAAATCCTACTGTTACTATTATATTCCCTACACCATCTTTATACCTGTAATAATATTTTAAGATTGTACACTTTGTTAGATATAGAAAAATATTCATTCATTCTCAATCTGAAGAAGCTACCGTGATAGCGGAACATGGCATTTTTAAGAATATAATGGAAAAGAAATATAACGTAGTTTTATTGTTTCTCATAATATTAAATAAATAAATATATAGCTAAATGTTATATTTACTTAAAAATATCTTTGACAAACAAATAAAAGTAATTGGGGGGGGGGGTCGACCCCCATAACTCCCCTTGGGTGTGCCACTGAGCATTATACGAGACAGCTTAGAAAATTATTACAATTCACTTATAGACTTGATCTTAAAAGATCTTACATCGTGTATTGTGTATTGTTAAACGCGCGTATAATGTCAGATTTATCTAATTATTGTAAAATGAACACATCATCATGTAAAATTACTATCGCTATTATTCCCACGTTCCGAATGTATCTCTGTTTAATCTAATGAAATTAATTACGACTATCTATGTTAATAATTATACACATTTTTTCGGAACGTATATTTTATAGCAATCGGACAAAGTTTTAAAAAAAAAATATCTCTCAGGTTAGACGTTAAAATTATTTTTTTATTAACATTATTTAGTTGTTGCTACACCTAAAACGCAAAACGACATTCCGTGATCACTACAATACCGCTTAGTATAGTATTTTCAGAATTATCCCTTCGACCATAAAATAAATAAGGAAATCCCAAATTTTGAAACCTTTTCGAGCAGAGCCGGACCAGGTATACAAATTGAATTTATACCTATGCCTGATGCATATATAAATACAAAGTGATTTTTAATAATTTTAATTTTTAGTGGTTTTCCGGCGAGTAATTTTTAGTTAGGCTTATTAGTGGTAGAATGTGGCGTCCTTGGAATTGTGCTGATAGGGGGGCATCTTCAAGTGTCATTTTTAAAAGAAAGCATTTATCTACCGATGCCAAACTAATAATTAAAAATGTGTATCAATCGTTGTTGAGTAGAAATTTTAATTCGATGGATGCTTTAGCAGAGCCGTCTACTTTGACAACAACTCCTTTATCTTCGTTAAGAGACATAGTACTTAAACCTGTTAATCCTAGAAAAAATCGGAGTGATTCTGGCACATTTAGAAGCATTGACGAAAATGACATGAATTTATTAAGAAGAAAGATTTACCAAATGTATGAGGCACAAATTGTACCCACTTTGATTTCCCTCAAAGAGCGGCCGATTAAAGACGAAACAAATATCTGTTGTAGCCTTTCAAGCCTTAGGAAAATATTGCGTAAAATGGGTTTTAAATACCGAAGCATTGATAAAAGACAAACATTAATGGAATCTCAACGTTTACGGGAATGGAGACTTAAATATTTAACAGCTATTATACAATTTAGAGAAGAGAATCGTCCAATAATTTACCTTGACGAAACATGGTTCGATACCTATGACACTCCAAGAAAAGGGGCTTCTTCCAAAAAATCTCAAACCAAGGCACCATCAAATAAAGGCAAAAGAATCACAATATTACATGCTGGTTCAGAGAACGGGTTTGTTCCAAATTGTTTGTTGCTTTCAGCTAAAAACATAGCAGATTCTTCTTTAGATTACCATCAAGATACCGACGCACAACTTTTTGAAGATTGGTTTAAACATAAACTCCTTAAAAATATACCTGAAAATAGCGTCATTGTAATGGACAATGCTAGTTATCGTAGTCGGCAAGCAAAAATCATTCCCAATTCTAATAATACAAAAGCAGAAATTCAAAATTTCATGATTGAAAATGATTTATATTTTGAAGAAACTTACAAAAAACGAGAACTGCTTATATATATAAGGAATACGAGTGTGACAAACTTGCAGCAGAAAATGGACATACAGTGTTGCGTCTTCCTCCGTACTATTGTATATTCAATCCTATTGAGCTAATATGGCACCAATTAAAATCCAATATTAGGAGAAATAATATTTCTCCTACATTAAATGCATCTGTGGTAGAATTAATTAAAAACGAAGTAAGAAAAATTTCTGCAGACAGCTGGAAAAACTGTGTACAGCATGTACTTAAGGTGGAAAATTCTTACAATTGTATGATTAAAAATGTTCAACCCTTAATTATAAGTTTAGGCTTAGATGAAGATAGTGATAGTGATACAGAGTTAAATTTTGAATAAATTATCAATAGTTTCTTAGAATTTAATTAATTTTTACTAAAAGTTATACTTTTAAATTATAGTATTTTCAATTATCATTAATTGTTATCATTATTTTACATTTATTATAGGTACCTAAAACTAAAAATACCTATCTATTTATTTTAAATTATAAAAATAAATCATGTGGTGTGGTATACATTTTCAAGCCGGCCCTGACCCATTTATTGAGCTTTGAAGAGGTTGAGGCGTATACAATAGGGTTTAATCAGGTAGTTTATTTATGGCAGTAAGAGTCAACGGTATAATTCTGCAACAACTATAAATAAATGGTATTTTATGAATGAAACGTATCGTCTCCCCTTTTATATTATATATTTATGATTAAACCCCGTTTTACTCGCCCTGTAAGAAAAGGTGTAGAAATAAATTTAAAAATTATTCTGTCGCACGGAAAAAATTCTATATTGCATAACACAATACTTTATACGGATTACATCGGGGGCGTTTCCTTTAATTTCCTTTTCAAGGTTAGTTTGTTGAACAATATTATAAATAATTGATATCCGTATAAATAGGTTGTCGATAATGAGTCATGGGATACAAAATATTCAACTCTATTTTCAGTTATTTCTCAGTTTTTATGAAATTGTGGCGGCTTTTTTTTTTAAACGAACCCGAACAAATACACGAAATAATGGCTCGTAGGGCCAAATGTATGGATTGTCAACTGATTGGCAACCTTCAGAATACTCCGCGTACTGGTACGGAATGGTGCGTTTTGATCCTGCGCATTTGCGCGATCCTATATTCGTTTAATTTAATTTGATCGTTGAATGTCCACCATTTCAAAACGAGAGGCTAGCTCTAAACAAAGTAGAAATGAGCAAGAATAAGAGGAGCACGTGTAGCAGGCGCGGAACTATTTTGCAGCAAGACCATGCAACGCGGGGGGGTGGGGGGGCTGGCGTCCAGGGGGCCCACGGCTCAAAGTGGCCTCCCGTTACGCAATGCGACGCCCCTCGCCACTTCAAATAGTTATTTACATTACAAGCTGCGAAAGTTTACTTTTTGGTGCGAGGTGTGTTTAAATAGGCGAGGCGAAGCTTAGCGAAGCCGAGGCTATTTAAAAAACTCCGAGTACCTGAAAGGGCTTTTGCAGCGTGTAATGTATTAAACTTTTTCTACTACTGTTCTTTGATCAATTATATTATTAAGTAATGAACTTTGATTTTATTCAAATTATAATAAAATACATCTGTAAAATAATCCATGCCAACTAGTTATTTGAGTACTGTCAAAGTCTGTCAGTTCGAATTTTTTAATTTCGATTGTCGAAAATGTTGTTTCAAGACCAAAACGAAGCTATACAGAAGGCAGCCGAGTTGGCATGTGCCTCACTCTTACCCGTAAAGTCGAAAGATAGGTACTGTCAAACGTACAACCTGTTTCTAGAATGGTTCGTGGAGAAAAACCTTTCACAAATTGACGAAATGTAATGCTAGCGTACTTCCAAGAGAAATCTGAAGCCCTATCACCTCCGTCCTTATGGTCACAACATTCCATGCTTAAATTGACTATTTCTGTGAACAAAAATATAGATATTTCGCAGTTTAAGAAAATTATTGCATTTATTAAACGAAAAAATGATGGTTACGAAGCTAAAAAATCTAAAATTTTCACAAAAGAAGAAATAATAAAGTTTTTACTTGACGCTCCTAATCATAGCTATTTATCTATGAAAGTGATAGCAGTAATGGGGATAGCTGGAGCATGCCGGACAGATGAGATCTATAAAATGAAAATGAACGACATCGAGATCAAGGCAAAAACAAGGTTCAAAGAAGTTTTGTGATAGCCGATGATGGAGGTCCAGTTTCTTCTATGAGGTTACTTCAAGATTATATTAAACTTAGGCCAAATAATGCACAAGACGAACGCTTGTTATATCGCTATGAACGAGGTAGGTGTGTGAATCAGGTGATTGGAAAACACACTATTTCAAATGTTCCCAAAGAAATTGCCAAATTTTTGAAACTTCAAGATCTAAATAAATACACTGGTCACTCGTTTAGAAGAACATCAACTACCTTTCTTGCAAATGCTCCAGGTATCGATATTTTGGATTTAAAAAGACATGGCAGTTGGAGATCTTCGTCCGTTGCGGAGGGATATATTGGTGATTCGTATACAAATAAAATCGAAATTTCCAAAAAGATCTTAAATCGATCTCCTACTTTTATTCCATCTAACGACGCGAGAGTGACAAATAGTTGTATGGTCCAAGTCCAGGATAATAACGAGTCTCTAATAAGAAGCGGCGAAGGTATTGAATTGAATAATATTCCATCAATTAATATTTCTAACTGTTCAAATTTCACTATTAACCTTAATGACAATAAATAAAAATTAGTGTTATTTAAGTTTTATATTATTGTTATTATACCACTTGTTTTTTCAATAAATATAAACTTTTTATTATTAAGTAAGATTTTTTTTTAATTCGCTTGAATAAATACAATAAAAAATTTTATTCTTTTTTTTTTTGTCCTGGCACCGAAAGTATTACTTTCGTAGCTAGCAACCTACTTTCGTAGCTAGCAACGGATAATATTCAGGTAACTGTAACATTTACTTTCGTTTTCTTTCGTGTTGCTACGGCCCGAAAGTTGATTTATTTATACAGTAGTAGAAAAAAGTGTTTTTTTCTTACGCAACACTAATTTATTATGATTTAATACTATCATGAAAAAGAGTTCCTACACATCTGTCAATCTCCTTAGATTTTAAGAATTACTTACTAGTAATATATTAATCTACGAACAAAATTAATTGAAAAGTTGTTCAATAGTTCAATTCAGGGAAAATACGTTTACAGAAATGCATTGAACAAACCAGAGGTCATATTGAACCATTTTCCAAATTGGTTTTTTGTAGATTATTCTTATTAGTAAGCTGAAATACATTTCTTTCATTCAAATATCATTTATGTTTCATTTTATACAATAATTGATTCCATGGCTAACTGATGACTAAACATTGTAATATTCAGTTATTAACAGAAAATTAGTTATAAATGGTTAATCGAGTGAAATATCAAAAAATCTCTTAACATATTTTTTGTTCAGAATATAAGAAGATGTAACATGTAAGTCTAAATTATTTGAGGAAAGAAGGAACCTATTTTTGCGACCTGTTTAAAGTAACTTCTAATTTTAACCTGCCCTGTATGATATTAATTTTACGAGAACTTATATTTTTGTAAACATTTCCTGGAAATTTGGTTTAAAATTGATTTCCAACAATAAAGTTATTCAGCGAAGAATAGTGTGGTCGCTTTTTATGGGTTTTGGAATAATATTATATAATAAATGTGATTTTGAGTATAAACCTTAGTTTTTAAAGAGCATTAAAAAAAATTTCTCTCATAGGAATCATCAGTTTTCTATTTTAAATTCTTATGGAGTAACATCTATATCCATAATTTACCAATTTACGTTATTCTAGCTTAACTAAATAAATCATTTTATAGGGCCTAATAAATAATTTTGCGGGTGGGAGTTTGAAGGTAGGTGAGAAGTGAATTCTCAGATTTGACAGTGGAAGGTTTGGCATCTGTACCCCTTCACATAGACAAATAACAGGAACCAGTCAGAAACTCGCGCACAACCGAACATGGACAGAACAACATCTGCACTCTTCATTTATCAAAATTATGCGATAAATACTATGAAGAATTTATAAAAAAACAACCCATCACCAAGTAAATTTTTAAGGAACGAACCCATTATCTTCTCCACTTAAACAAGCTGTGATGGCCGACATTTTTCCTAGATGGTTGCTACATATTAACTCTGGCGCGTAAATCTGAAAAAAAAAAATTTTTATATATAAATTTCGTAACTATTATTTCAATTTTCTTCCGGACTGTTTTCTGTCGGATATAAACATCAATATTTTTTTGTTGATGTAGCTATTTTTCTGTTTGCTTGTTTTTCATATACAGGAGGGTGTCCCAGAATATGTGGGGAATCTACGGGGTTCAGATAGAACACTTAAAAAAAACAGGAGAAGTTCCTATACATTTTTTTCCTACGGCCTCGCCTACGGAGATACGGGCCCATAACGGACGTCCCTGATGGAAATCGCTGTTTTTTAAATAATTTTTTAAGTACTAGGTGTAATTTAATAATTTTTTAGTATAATGGTTACTAGATGAGTCTCCTTAAAATTCTCCCTTTTAAACACATTTGGCTTATTTAGTTTGCCAGGGACGGACTAGACGTAACACAAAAATGCCTTTTTTACACGCTGTATGATGAAGGAACTACATTAACATTTTTGGATACTTTCCCTTTCTTTAATCTTATTTACTGGAAGCGAGACACAGGGTGGGATGTTTTCAAACTAACCCCCCCTTATATACAATAACATAACGGTATGAAATAAAGTTTTATCCGTCTTTATATACCGACTTAATAACGCCAGAAAATGAGTCTGATGAACTTGGACGTGAGAAACTTATAAAAATAGATCGGTCGCGTTTTGCGATGGGAGTCTTTTCTATGGCGTCTCGCTTCAATGTTCAACCGATTTAATCGCGGTTAAAAAAAAAATGGCTTGACTTTATAAAATGTATTGTCATCGTTCTAATCTAATAGAAAAGTTTGTTGGCCTCGATAAATGAGAGCCAGGTTTCTAATCCAGTCACATTACATACCTTCCTGGTCAAAAATGTTACCTATATTAACGAACAAAAATTTTGAGAAAATGTATAAGGGTACTACAAGTTCGTATAGTCGTATACGCCTCCTCTTCGGAGATATGGACTCGCAAAGAGCTCCAATGAAATCAAGTTTTTTACACATAATTATTGAACAACCAGGTATATTTCAATTTTTTTTTAATATGATGTATACCAGCTAAGACCCTTCAAGTTAGTATTTTTTTTCTTTTATGTTCAAACACAAGCACTATAGGAAAATTCCTTTAGGGCACTCTGGGAGAAGCGATTCACGTTGGTTTTGAATCGTTGGAGGTTATATTCGTTGGGAAAAATGATCTCGGGAAGGTCGTTCCATAAGGATGAAGTCCTCGAGATGAAATAATTCTTAAATAATGAAGTTCAAGCAGTACTAAGCTTAACCACATATGGATAGGCGGCAGTGGTTCGTCGTGTATTTCTGCTATTCACCGCTCTGGGCGGAATTAATAGGGCAAGGTCAGCCGAGCACTTTCCATGAAAATATCTGTAAAAGAGAGTCAAATCCCCAACCTGTCTTCGATGTTCTAGGCTGTCGAGGTTCTTCGTCAGCTCGTGGTCTCCAATCAGACGAATGGCCCTCCTTTCGATGGAATCCAGCAGCCGAAGAGTATGCTTGGGCGCAGAGCTCTAGTGATTGTCGAATCTGGGCTTTGTATAGTGTCAAAAGTTGTTGAGGTGTGTACAACTTTCTGGTTCGGAAGAGTACACCAAGTTTCTGAGAAGCTATCTTGGCGATTGCCACAACGTGGTTATGCCAAGACATATTTCCTCCCAGATTGACGCCCAGCAAATTAATGGATGAAGCCAGTGGGATTGCGTGTCCGTCCATGGCTATATCCGGTTCTGTAATGTTAACCTATTTAGAGAAAACTGCTGCCTGGGTTTTTTTTAGCGTTAAATTCGACTTAGTTACTGTCACCCCAAGCCAGAATTTCTTCCAGGTCTTTGTTGAGGCGTGATACTTCATGCTGTCTGCGAAGATGTGCGTCGGCAGCCGATGTTTGTGCATTCAAAGAGAAAGATGAGATAAGTGTGTGTGCTATCATCAGCAAAACTAATTAAGAACTTTGCACAACGTTTTTTACATACCTTTAACTATAAAATTAAGTACTCTTTGCTCATGTCGCTAATCCTAGCCGCTTTCGAGAAAATGTCATTTTAATTATATCATGTATTTCGCGTATCTTCTGTAAGAGATACATCTTTGTTCCTATCAACCTCAAAATTCGTGATAGGCGGTGATAATAGGGGGTCCGTGAAGTGGAATATCAGTAATTTGGTTTTTCGTGGAGTTTAGGTCCCTCTCTACAACTTTTATACCTGATGAAATGCCGTAGAGCGTTGCTGTACCGCTTTAGATAGAAAATTCTCAATAAATTCAAAATTATATCGAGCCATGTCTAAAAATGAATTTAGAGCATCTGCGTGACCCCCAAAGTCACGGGAAACACATTTTCTCACAAGTCAACCCTTGCATATATATTTCCGAGCGTGTCAAAAAAATTAATAGAAAAATTATAAAGTCTCAAGTGATATGGGTCCAAGTGAGCTTAATCGATTTGTATTCCCATGGAGATGAGTCGTAAACAATTTTCTGATAAAAAGAATATTGTGAAAATGCGGTATTTTTTCTCAAAATTTTTTTTATTTAAAGTCTGGTTTATTCTGCTATATTTTCTAAAATATTCCCCTTGGAGAATTATTAATGGTTTATCTGATTCCCTCATCTTTTCCGAACATTTTGATATATATATATAAAGTTACCAGAAACATGTTCTATCTTGGAGAAAATTAAATGAATTCGTAACGGTGATAGCAAAATTTCTAAACTTCGCTCGAAATGCATGAAAGGCGTGGCTTTTACTGTAATTAATGAAAAGTAGACAAGGGCAAATGTTTAAATTCATCAGATTTGAATACATCATACCTTATGGAAACATAGACTTAATTTGGTAATATTGCGAATATAATATCCCGTCATACAAACCCGATACCTGCCTTCCGGTATCTCTGCGTAATATCGTCAGAATTCCGCCTAGCTAGGTGCGATTCGTCTGAAATTTTTTTTCCACAATATTTGGGTGTCAAGGAATGTAGTGTGACAATTTTCTGACATGTCACGATCGTTTTCCGAATTTCCTACGAGGAGATTTTTAAAAAATTCCAATAATGAAATGGCGAGACCAGGATCGATAAAAAATTTTTCACATAATCTTTAACATATAGTGTTCCATTCTAGAAAGTTTCAACTTCAAATTCGCATTTTTTTTTTTTAATTTTCATTTTTTTTTGATACGCTCGGAAAAGTATATGCAAGGGTTGACTTGTCAGAAAATGTGTTTCCAGTGACTTTGGGGGTCACGCAGATGCTGTAATAGTACATTACGTATCAACGGCCGAAAAGAGGCTTTTACGGACGAGTCCGAAAAGAGGCACTTTCGGGGCACATGTAAAAAAAATTCATTTTCAGACATGGCTCGATATAATTTTGAATTTATTGAGAATTTCCTATCTAAAGCCGTACAGCGCCTCTCAGCAACACTCTACGGCATTTCATCAAATAGAAAAGTTGTAGAGGGGGACCTAAACTCAACGAAAGACCAAATTACTGATATTCCACTTCACGGACCCCCTATTGTCACCGTCTCTCTAACTATGAGAAATTAGGGGACTCAGTGTAAATAAAATGACGTTTTCTCGAAAAGGGTTAGAATTTGCGACATGAATGATAGTACTTAACTTTTAGTCAATAGTTAAAGGTATGTAAAAACCGTTGTCTAAAGTTCTTATCATACAGGGCGTTAAAAAAAAAGGGGTTATGAGTGTCATGCCTAATCCGTCCCGGCAGCTGAAAGTAATTCACAACACTTTCGTGGATAGTAATTTGAGGGGTCTTACCTGGTATACATCATATTAAAAAAAACATTTAAATATACCTGGTGGTTCAATAATTATGTGTAAAAAAACTTGATTCCATTGGAGCTCTTTGGGAGCCAATATCTCCGAAGAGGAGGCCTATACGGAAAAATGTTATATGAACTTGTAGTAGGTACTCTTTTCACTTGTTTTCTTTATATCCGGGAGATTTCCCACATGTTCCAGGACACCCTGTAGATATGTCATATTGCACGAACGATATTTTTATTGGTAATCAATCATGTTTTTTCAAATTTTAGAGACATTTTGCGTCGGCGTTTTAATTACAACGCACGTAAACTGTACATGTTCTTAAATGGAAATTTGTATAGGTAAATTTTACTTTCCAAACTAGTTTTGTTCTCGTTAATCTTGTGTTACGTGGGTTTACATCACACACGGCTTTTGTTTTATACACTAACTTGTTTAATTAGGTGAACCTATAGGCGTAAATTTTAAGTCACTTATATTAGAATCCAGAGCCGGATTAGCGAGAAATCGTGCTAAAAATCCTGGGGACCCTCACGGGGGATAGCATGTTTTGGGTTTTAGTATTATACAGGGTGTTTGCTAATTAATGGGACATGGAAAAACCACATACTCCATATGTAAAAATATTAGGATTTAATTATACTTACTTATATCCGAAAGTTGATATTAACTGAGATACAGGGTGTTAAAGTTAAAACTTAATTTTGGTTTTTCTCTAATAACTTTGACAGAAACCAACGGTTTTTTATAAAAGTTGGCAATTATGGTTTTTTTAGGACGAGAAACTGATTTTTTGGTGAAATTTTAATGTATAATGTAGGCTGTCTGCGGCATTTTTTGCACATTTATTAGGTCATAAGTTTTTTGTGTCTCCGTGTATTATACTTTTCTCATATTTATTACGTAAAAAGGTATACTAAGTTCAGGTCGCCCAGAGTTACCGTTTCGGAGATATTTGCATTTAAATTGTTTAGTGCGTTAGCTCAGGGAAGGAAATAATATTTTGTGACTTCTTACCAATTCACTTTTACATGATAATTAATGTTCTAGTAATGGTAATTGGGAACAATAAATACAACAATTGGATTGTTCTTTAACTTATTTTAATTAAAATAACTTTAACCCTAGAAAATATCGCGTCGAAAGAAACCAACAGCAATGAAAACACAAACTTAAGATAAACTCAAAAATGGAACATTTTCTGTTCCATAGCAACTGCATCTCTAAATTTCATTTGTTTTCTCATAGGGTACTTTTAAACAATTTAACTGCAAATATCTCCGAAACGGTTACTCTGGGGGACCTGAAATTATTATACCTTTTTTACGCAATACTATGAGAAAAGTATTATTTTCACTAAAAACTTAAATACACCGAGGCACAAAAAAGTTATGACCTAATAAATGCGCAAAGAATGACGCAGACAGCGCCCCCTACATTGTACATTAAAATTTCACCAAAAAATCAGTTTCTCGTCCTAAAAAAACCATAATTGCCAACTTTTGTAAAAAATCGTTGGTTTCTGTCAAAGTCATCAGAGAAAAACAAAAATGAAGTTTTAACTTTAACACCCTGTATCTCAGTTAATATCAACTTTCGGATATAGCTAAGTATAATTAAATCCTAATATTTTGACGTAAGTATAGCGGAGTTCGCGGACCCTCTCGCCTCCCCTCTTAATCCACGACTATTAGAACCACATAAAAAATACCCTTAACAATGAAGCAGAATGTTTTTTTTTTTCATAAATTCCTATTAAACGGAAACTAAAAAATATATTTATTTGAAACATTGGTACTCGCTATAATAGGTGGCGATCTTTTTAATGAATATATTTTGACGTATCTTTCATTTCCGGTTGTACCGGAAGTTAGGCTTAACATTGCTATTTTAAATAGAATTATGACCTGTCTATTTCCAAGTAACAAATCAGGGATCTTTTACACTTGCACAGTCTCTTTTAATGGTTATAAGAAAGTAAGGACACTGTCAGGGAAAACGGGAAAGTTCACGAAGCACCCATAATCCGATAAAACCCATCCTTCCATCTCGCAAACAAATACTTATTATCGAAGGGGATTTTTATGTCCATTTAAATTCAATCAAAGAATAAACATTGAACTTTACATTTCCTTTGTTCCTATACCCTATACAATAAAAGTCTCGAATTTAAAAGATTGATTTCGTAAACTACTATGTTGCAGGGTTCGGTTTTTCATCAATTTTAACCTTGACAGTTGTTCAGGTTTCGATTAGTCAAGGCAGTTGTCGTGGCTTGCGATTTTATTTCACAATCGGTATAGTTTTATTGGGCAAATGTAACAATAATTCTTGTTCAAAAAATTAAGTATACTTAGTATTGTATACATGGTGATTCACGACGAGCTTGCATTAGAACTTTATGGAGAACTACTGAATATATGTTTCTGAAACTTTGGGAATTTAGGTTTGTTCGGGTTTGTTGTTTTTGTCATTTCCGGTTATACCGGAAGTAGCTGGCAACTTTCGTTTTTTAAATACAACATGGTAATTTTTATTACATTTTTCGATTAAGCGTTAAATACTTAGCACATTTTATAGAACATGTTTTTGCCAGACTTTGTTAGTTTTTGAGATATCTGGACTTTTTGTAATTATTAGCTTAGCTCTTGGACTAGAAATTTTTTCTCACCGAATAGCTAGAAGATCATCAAGTCTAAAAAATATTTAAAAGTCAGCTGAAAATGTACAGAGTGGTCACAATTCAAGCTTCATTTTGAAAGAATTCAACCATTAAAAACTTTGTTATTTTAAATGGAACACCCTGTATATTTTTGTTTAATTTGATGGCAAATCAGTTGTTCTTTATAAATAGTATTTACTATCCTATACCTATATCAAAGCGTTTTCTCAAAAAATCCAATTTTATTCCGAAAATACTATTTGTTCAAGTGTGCTATGAAAACAATAATTGTACTTAGGGGCTGTATACTGATGTTCTGAAGAGATACTGTATTTTCGGATTAAAATTGGATTTTTTGAGAAAACGCTTTGATATAAGTATAGGACAGTAAATATTATTTACAAAGAACAACTAATTTGCCATCCAATTAAACAAAAATATACAGGGTGTTCCATTTAAAATAAGAAAGTTTTTAATGGTTGAATTCTTTCAAAATGAAGCTTGAATTGTCTTGACTTGCTGATCTTCTAGCTATTCGGTGAGAACAAATTTCTAGTCCAAGAGCTAAGGTAAAAAGATTATATGGATTATTTCATCGTCATGCATTTGCCAAATAATTACAGAAAGTCCAGATATCTCAAAAACTAACAGAGTCTGACAAAAACATGTTCTATAAAATGTGCTTAGTATTTAACGCTTAATCGAAAAATGTAATAAAAATTACCATGTTGTATTTAAAAAACGATAGTTGGCAGCTACTTCCGGTATAACCGGAAATGACAAAAACATTTGAATATTTTAGATAAAGAGAGCATATCGATAAACCTAAATCTCCAAAGTTTCAGAAAGATATATTCGGTAGTTCTCCATAAAGTTTTAATGCAAGCTCGTCGTGAATCACCCTGTATAGTCGGGAAAAAGCTTAATAACTTTTGAGCGGCTAATTTTTTTAAAAAAAAATTTGTGTGTGGGATATAGGGGAAGGTAAACTACTTTTCGATGGAAGAATGACAGTACTAACTGTCAAAATGGCGGATGGGCGCCATTTTGGTAAATAAATTTATATAGGAAGAGGGACCTTGCGATACATCATTTTGAAGGTACTGTCGAGTACTTTACGGTGCCAGAAATTACTTCTGTAATCGCAACGAAAACAAAATGGCGACGTTTTAAAAATTGAAAAGTTGTTATTTTTTTTATCCTTTATTTCATTTACCGCCTAGAAAAATAAATACAACTTCGAATAGTGAAGTGGGAATCGGAGCGTTATTCCCAAAAATTGACGTGAAAGGCTGTATTACCTGAACTATGAGAGTTGCGTGGTTTTGCCATCATGTTTAATTGAATAGGCCTAGGATTGGCACACGGAAAATGTATTCAAACTGCTCACATGGGTTTACCATGCAGTTTTTCTATAAAACAGGGGAGCCAATATTAAGCCACCTCAAAAATTACAGGGGAACCTTGTCCAATATTTAACGGTAAATATCTCTGTAAGGGGAATATAGTTTTCTTTCCGGCGAGCAGAACATTTTGTTTAGGGGGGATTAGCCGTTTACGAGAAATTTGCGTTTTAATCGATTAGCGAGCTTGCAAAAAGTCTACAATATTTATAATGCCACGATAATGGTGTACTTCTTACCGCCTCGGGTCACTGGCCTGCGTAATGATTCAGGGGCGCCAACAGCGTAAGGGAAATTAATTTTTCCCGTAAATAAACTACATACGGCCAGTGCCGGCGAGCGCGGTTTTCTTTCAGTTCCATATTTTTATATAATATTTTTGTATGATTCTTCCATATTTTCTTGTTTAATTTAGCGGGTTGGGCGAGAACAAATTGGGATGGGCCCTCGACCATCCGCGCCCACCAACATATTCTAAAGTACCTGGAAGGCTTCAACATTATCAGCGATCATCAATATGATTTTCGGAAGTCCAGATCAACTGGAGATCTTCTGGCCTATGTCACCCATCTTTGGAACAAAGCAATCGAACATCATGGGGAGTCTCGGGCTGTTGGTTGCACTGGATATTTCTAAACCCTTTGATCATGTTTGGCATGAGGGACTTCTAAGTAAACTGCGATCCTATGAAATGCCCAGTCGATTCTGTGCATGGTTGGCTAGCTTTCTTAAGGACCGCTCTCTGCAAGTGGCTATTGACGGATTTCTCTCAGACACCTTCATCATCAATGCCGGTGTTCCTCAAGGGTCCATATTGTCTCCCACTCTCTTCTTACTATACATTAACAACCTTCTAGTGAAAACGAAACATCCGATATTTAGTTTTGCTGATGATAGCACACTCATCTCATCTTTCTCTTTGAATGCACAAACATCGACTGCCGACGCACATCTTCGCAGACAGCATGAAGTATCACGACTCTACAAAGACCTGGAAGAAATTCTGGCTTGGGGTGACAGTAACCACGTCGAATTAAACGCTAAAAAAACCCAGGCAGCAGGTTTCTCTAAAAAAGTTAACATTACAGAACCGGATATAGTCATGGACGGACACGCAATCCCACTGGCTTCATCTATTAATTTGCTGGGCGTCAATCTGGGAGGAAATATGTCTTGGCATAACCACGTTGTGGCAATCGCCAAGATAGCTTCTCAGAAACTTGGTGTACTCTTCCGAACCAGAAACTTGTACACACCTCAACAACTTTCGACACTATACAAAGCCCAGATTCGACCATCACTAGAGTACTGTTCTCATGTCTGGAGCTCTGCACCCAAACATACATATGTGGTTAAGCTTAGTACTCCTCGAACTTCATTATTTAAGAATTCTTTCATCTGGAGGACTTCATCCTTGTGGAACGACCTTCCCAACGATTCAAAACGAACTTGAATCGCTTTTTGCGCACAATCACCACTCCCAGAGTGCCCTAAAGGATTTTTCCTATAGTGATTGTGTTTGATCATAAAAAAAGAAACAAATCTTCTTGTGTGTGTCCCCCTTCACAATAAAATTCACGTCCTCTCCCATAACTTCGACAAGATTATAATAAAATGAATATTATCGTGTTGTGTCCCCGTTAAAATTTCCGAAACGCCAAGCCACTGTGCTAATCTATCTGGCTTTAATCGCGCTATAATTGAGCGGTGTTTTAGTTAAGAAATAATAACTTTAGTTTAAAGGTTGCCATTCGAAAGGATATCCTTTCCTTTTGGGATTTTTAATGGACGCTTTTGTCTGCGATCGCACTTTTACTTCGCTGTCAGTTTAATGGTTTTATTAATTAAACGGTAATTTATATCCTGAATCGCTGCTATAAAATGGTTTTTTTAAGGAAGCTAGTCGGATGACCATTAAAAAAGTTGTCCCGGCTCTTCCAGAATCTTGATGTCGGGAAATCTGGGAAATTTTTCTTATTTGATATTTTAATAGTTCTAGATTATGATAACTCTTCAGTAAGAAGCTTTAGTAATTTTCTTTTTATTATGTAAACCCTTATAGTTGAATATATAAGAAGGTCAACAACTAATAACAATCCCGCATAACAACCGCCATCAATTAAAAAATAGTCTAGACTCTAAGATTTACCTGTTGTAGCTATTAATTTTATTTTCGTCATATAATGCTTATACTTATATGTACAGGGTGATTTTTAGATGTATTAGAAAACGTAATTTTTATCATTTTTCCAAACAATCAAAATATTTCTTTTTTGAAAACACCCTGTACCATTATAACTAATATTCGGAAACAGAACGGAAGGGCTTTGGGTATTACCTAACTCCCAAAAAAATTTCAGTGTCATAATTTGTCAGAGTTCGATAATATCAGGCCTTTTTGAAGGACATGTTTTCCAAAAAAAGATAAGTTAAAATTAATCAATATTAATCACCCTGTATATAATCTAATAGAAGCAGGAATTATTTGTTGCACATTATATATTCCTACAATTTCACATAAGGAATCCTCAATCAAATTATCATTGCAATTTAAACAAAAAATATTAATTCCTGTATGAGACGATTTCATTTAACAGTTGACGTTTCGATCCTAATCGGGATCATCATCAAGGTCAGAATATACGAAACTTTGAACTAAAAACGATTCGTTATTGCCTCGCGTTGTTAAATAACATTCGTTTATTGCCATCCACGATTTTTTTTAATGTCGATTATACACGGTGTTGAAAAAACGTCGGTACCCCGGAATAACTCCGGTGCATCGCATTGTAGCGGAAAATATCAAGGGAAAAAGTTGTTTAGTTTTGAAGGAGGGATTGTTTTCAATTTTACCCCCCCCCCCCCGGGCGGGGGGGCGGGGGTGGGGTATGGGGGGAAGTTAAGATTTTCAAATGGAACCCCATATTTTTTATTGGCGTATCGTGTTCTCCGACCAAAAATATACATCTTGTACTAAAAAAATGCCCGTGATTATTGGTGAAGGATGGGCCCAAATAAAAAAAAAATTTCGAACAAAAGATGTTTATTTTTGGTCGGAGAACACGATACGCCAATAAAAAATATGGGGTTCCATTTGAAAATCTTAACTTACCTCCACCCGCGCCCGGTGTTTGAGGGGGTGGGGGGTGGTTTAAATTGCAAACTATTCCTCCTTCAAAACCAAACAACTTTTTCCCCAGACATGTTCCGCTGCAATGCGATGTGCACCGGAGTTATTCCGGGGTACCGACCTTTTTTCAACACCGTATATATTTTTGCTGCAAGTACCTTTCCTGGCCTTTATTTAATTAGGGCCTTCTTGTTCATAAATTTCCATGTTACTATAATAAATTAATACATGGGTCGATGTTACGACTAATAATAATAGCAACAGGTGCTTGACCCCACATATAATTTGTAAAAATGTCATTGTTAAACAAGTTAGTAAATGCTAAAAGGAGACGTGTTATAATATTCACCTTTTTTCCGGATAAAAATCCACAGCACTTAAAGTACCACTTCACGGCACCCTCCAGGAAACCACCAAAACCTTATTATTGTTCTGTGAGATCAACAGTCGATATAGTGTGTAACCCGATATGTTCAATTCGTCACTTGAACTTAACTATACAACACAACGTGACAAAATAAGAGAGAAGCTGAACTAAAAACTGAAATTTAAAGGATTCCTTTTCGTTTATTTGTTTCTTTTTTACGAAAAACGCCCGAGATCTACTCGATCGACGAACCGCCAGGATTTCACTTTTGTGTATTGTTGTACTGTTCGGTGGTTCTGCGGTTCTGTTAGGAGAATGTCTTGGGTGCATATTACCCATTGTTGCCAAAGTTTAGTTTATTATTTCCTTGGTATAGCCGACCAAGGCACAGATTGTAGTCAGTAAATAAAACATTCTCGCCTAAAATATACAGTATCTCCACGGATGGGGTTTACAAGAGGGCAAATGGACTAAAAATTGAAAGATACGAAAAAAGTCACTCTTAATAAACGTTTCCGCTTGTCTAGAAAATACGATTCATCATAAGAAACTTCAATTTTTTTATATAGGGTGGGTGAAAACTGCACAAATGTTATTTTGCTTAAGAGTAAACATACTTTATTTAGAAAGATACGAAAAAAAGTCACTCTTAATAAACGTTTTTACTTGAATAATGAATAGGTGACACTTGTTGTCAATGTCTTTATTTAATGAAGTTATTATAATAATAATAATAATAATACGAACATTTTTATTAACATGAAAATAATACGATAACGATTTCATAATTCAAAAACTCCACCCCCATACTCGACACATTTTTCTAATTGCTTCCTCAAATAAGTGAAAGAATTTCTGATTTGTTCCTGAGATATCGATTGGACAGCCTGGATAATTCTGCCCTTCAGCACTGGGCTGGACAACCATCTTGCTGAAAACACATATTTTGTCGAAAATTTAATGCTAGATTTTCGAGCTCATCATTGAAAAATGTATCCAGCATTTCTAAATATGATAATCTATTGCAAGTGTTACCAAAAGAATATAGCCCTATAATGCCATGGATGGATATCGCACACCACACGTTTACTTTGTGAAATATTGTCTTCTCGTCATAATTCTGAATTCTGGATTTTCTAAAGACCAGTACCTAACGTGCTGGGTTGCAACGGTTCCATTTGTTGAAAATGTACTTTCATCAGAAAACATGATACATTTATAAAAATCAACATTTCCACTTAAAATATTGTCTGCTATCCACAGGCAAAAATCAAGTCGTTTCGCGTCGTCTCCCTCTTCCAATCTTTGATTAAAGTGCGGTTTATATGGATACAATTTATTTGCTTTAAGGATCTTCTGAATTTGACTTTTTTTCACAACTTCTAACTGAGTAACATGATTTCTAAGGGACGTCATAGGATTTTCTTCAACAGAATGGAGAACTAAGACTGTAGCAGCATCATCATGATCGTATTTCTTCTTTTTTTTTGAGGTCCAAAACCGAACCAGTTCTCTTGAACTTTTTTATTAACTTGCAGATTGCCATCCTAGTTATTGGGATTCCTACAAATTTCTCGATAAATTGTTCCATGACGTAGCGGTATGAAACTTGACCATCCCCATAACATTGTATTATAAAAACTCTTTGTTCAGTAGATAGCATTTCTACTTAAATAATAACTTCATTAAATAAAGACATTGACAACAAGTACCTATCACCTTAGTGTCATTATTATTTTGACTAGGTTCACCAGTCAGAGGTGTGCCAGAGAATACTTTTTGGGAAATAATTTTTACATGGGTGAACATTTTAATGAATTGTTCTACTTCTGTTTGTTGTGTAGAAAACACCTTCATTAAGAGTGATTTTTTTCCGTATCTTTCAAAATAATGTATGTTAACCACCCTGTATAAAAAAATTAAAGTTTCTTATGTTGAATCGTATTTTCTAGACAAGCAAAACGTTTATTAAGAGTGACTTTTTTTCGTATCTTTCAATTTTTAGTCCATTTGTCCTCTTGTAAACCCCATCCGTGCACATACTGTATATCCGTGTTGCCATGAAGAGTTCTGTAACATTATCTTAATGAACTTATAACATTTTACTTCATACGTACACTCCAAATGTTGGGTGTCACGTAATTTTTTTTAAGGAATATGATCCATCGGTGTCTTCGACAATATGTGATTTCGTTTCGGAACGGGAATCTTCCCCATATTTGACAACACTGTTGGTACCTCCAAGGTGTGTAAGTAGGCGCAAGCGCTTATCTTATAAAGTATACAGTTATACGAGACTGGTTTACAACAGGTGATACCTGGTACTGGGGACTTTTTGCAAATCCTCACAAATTACTGAAATTCGACTAGATCCTGACGCAGGGTTGTCTGTTCATTGGAAGAAGAAGCGGTTCCTTCCATGGACAAAAGAAATGCTAACAGAAGTACATATGTGATTTGAGAGATTTGTGAGTTTTAACAATCAGTAGTCCCATTGCAAAATGTCTCTAATAAGTTTTACACTTAAGGAAATAATTAGTCATATTTGATAGCGTAATGATTTAGTTAAACTAAACATTGTCAATGTATCTCTATCTTTCATTCTTAAGACCGTTTTACATGCTTCAAGATTACTTGCAAGACTACGTACGACGCAAGATCTATTCTGGCACTTGCAGCGTTAACACGGTTTTTTTTCGATATTCTGCACTTGCAAGACCAATTTCTGGGGGAAAATTTAGTATTCCGCCGCTCATTTCCGAGCTTACATTTAAGGTAAATTATAGTAACATACGTTAAAAATAAAAGTAGGTTTTTAAAGATTGTTTCACGAAAAATGCATACGACTTAATGATTTCCTGGGACGGTCCCATTGTGTCGACAAGAGCTTGGCAATAAACAAGTGAAGTATGAAGGGACGGACTAAGGAAAACAAGTAATGATATGATTATATTAATGTATAATCAAATGAAATAACATTTTTTTTAAATATTACTAGTCATATTTATTTACATTTATAATGTCATTCTATAGATAGTTCTGTTTCGCTATCGCTATCCTCATCAAAATTAATTATAATTGGATTAATTATACGATCCAGACTAATATACGAATTTTCTACAGTTATTACGTGACGGACTGAATTTTTCCAACTACCTGGGGGAATATCATTAAAGTATTTTCGTATTAATTCTACAACACTAGAACTTAAAGTCGGAGAAATATTTTCAGACCTAACCAGTGATTTTAACTGGTGCCACATATGCTTTATGGGGTTAAAAATGCAATAATAGGGTGGGAGCCGTAGCACTGTATGTCCAATTTCTTCTGCCAATGTGTCACAAATATATACTTTTTTTATACAAAATGTCTTTAAAACTTCTAAAAGATCACTTTTTTTTATAACTTTCTTCAAAATATATATCATTCGCCGTCATGTAGTTCTGAATCTCCAATTTTGTATTATTTGAGCTTGGAGCTTTATGTAATTGGCGACTGTGATAGCTCGCATTGTCCATTACTATCACGCTATTCTGAGGAATGTTTGGTAAAAGACAATTCTTGAACCATTCCTCAAAAACTAACAAATTTTACCACAAAAAGATATTTAAATATAAATTAAGCAACCTAACCTACCTGATGTGCCTATATTTAATTATAATTATTACAATCCGGTCCTTTCCACATAATAATAACAAATGGTAATAAATAATGGGATGGCCACAGGTACTTTTACTGCAGTCATTAAATTATATCCATTTTTCCTGAAACAATCTTTACCTTCCATGTCGGCTGTTACACGATGTTTGAACATTAAAAACTGCAGTGCAGACCGACAGACAACCAACAGCAAGTTAATTTCACCACCATTAGCGTTATATTCTTTCATTTCTACACCAAGCATTAAAAATATTGTTTTTGTGGAAAATAACCTTCATATACGAATATTTTATAATATTTTGCGTGTTTAATTTTATTATCTCCTTCAATGGAGGACTGATACTAGTACCACGAATAGATAACAGTAAAAGTGGGCAGGTATATAGGAAGTAACACAGCTATATGACTTCCGTAGATGATTATATTTTAAGGAAAATAATATAAATGCATATTATGCATACAGTGAATTTTAGAAAGGAAATAAAACATAAGGTTATGAATATACCGGGTCCGCAAATGAAGCGGGGACGGAATTTCAATACTAAAACAGCTTGAGGTCTTGGAGAAAAAGCGGCATGTTTTAAAAATATTTTACATTATACAGGGTGGCCCAAAAAAGTGTGAAAGCATAAAGTTATATTTTTTAAATGTGACGCCCCGTATTTTATTGCATATTTAGGTTCGTATTAGGATTGTTTATAAGTGCCTTAAATTTTATTTAATTTGCTTTTGTAGTTTCGGAGAAATAAATTAAAAACTAAAAAAAAAGTTTTGCAGTCCTGAATAAAAAATTCAAAAAAAAAACAATCCAGAACTATTTTCTTAACCTCGACATTGGGTGAAATTTATGACAGGAGGTCTAGAGATACTTTGAATCTAATTGCGTTTATCTATTTTATACAGGGTGTTCATAATAAGCTTTCAAAAACGCCACATTTTAAAATAATTATTCTCAAGTTTTTCAAATGGAACACCCTGTATATTATTTGGCTATTTGACGTAGAATTCATGGACAATTTTTTTTTTGTCATACAAGCATGTATGTTATATCCAGCCGTTTTCGAAATAATTGTAAATATTATAAATTATGTTATTTAAATAGAGTTTTTATTGGGAAATATTGTTATAGGCGACTAGACTAATAATTGTAAACTAAAGTAAATGTTCAGAATAGCTTAATTTTACTTTTAGAGCTTACCGTATTTAGTTATTTCGATATAAATTTTAAAAGCCTACATTTTTGCTACTTTTTCTTAAAATTTAGCGGTAACTTTTTAATGGTTTATTAATTTTCTTAATACTATTTTAATAACCTAGCATTCAATAATATTCCTTGTTTTTCATTTTACTATGAACTAAATATAATTTAATTGATTTATTAAGACATTTGTAAGGGATTCCACAGGGTTCTATGCTTGGACCCTTACCGTTTCTAATGTAAGTTCGCACTTTTTGCGGATGACGCAACTATGTTGTTAAGGATACTAAACAAATGGAGTATATAACGATCATAATTTTTTCACAGATAAATCTTTCTTGTTATGTAGGTGTCTTTTCAGCAGGTTATTATTCATATGTCTCGCAAATCGCGTGGGAGAAAAGAGCTTAAAAATCGCACTACTACCGTTAAAAACCTGTTCGTCACTGGCCAAAAAAAGTTTCGGAAATATTATTTCAAGACCGTGCGGAAGAAAGATGTGGTTCGTTCGTGTTAAGAATACAATTGTGCCTTCCAAGGCAGAATTTTTACATTTTTAGGTAGAATTAAGAACGCCGAAAGTCGAAAACTCCATACTTTTAATTTTTAAAAAATTTTTAATATACAGGGTACACCAAGTAAAGTGGCCTATTAGAAGTATCTCGAGATCTAAATGAGATTTTATTTTGAAAATTTGGCTGTGGCTATAAGAGATGGTTTTCTACGTTTATAAAATATTTTGGATGGTGCGGTGTTGCCGGATCATACCGAAAGTGGTAGCAACTTCGGAATTTTAAATGACTTATTACCCTATATATTAGATTTATTTTGGAATTTAGGTAAAAATCTAGAACAGTTTTCTGTATAATATCATATACCTATCTTTCAGAGTTTTTGAATTAGAAATAATCTTGTGATATTTTAACGTCGTATCGGGACCTGAAAAGAAAATCGTATCTTTTTAGCGGTTACAGCTAGAAAGCTGAAATTTTGACAATAGTTTCACAAGACCATCGAAATTTTACAATTTTGAACAGTATTTAATTAGTTTTATACAGGGCGTCTCCATAACAATATTTCTGAGTGAGATGAATTATTGCAAAAATCGTATTTTTTTAAATGGGACACCCTGTATTTGATATGTTTTGCTAATGGAGGATCGAATCTAATGATATTAAGTGTTCCTATACATATCTTATAAAAATATATTTTTTGATAGTTGGCTGTTGAATGGATCCATAGAAACAAAATAATTAAAAATCCATTTGACGTTATGTCTGTGTTATTGTAGCTGTAACCGCTAAAAAGATATGATTTTCTCTTCAGGCCCCGATACGCCGTTAAAAAATCACAAAATTATTTATAATTCAAAAACTCTTAAAGATAGGTATATAATATTATACAGAAAACTATTCTAGATTTTTACTTAGATTTCAAAAAAAATATAATATATAGGGTAATCTATTTAAAATTCCGTAGTTGCTACCACTTTCGGTATGATCCGGCAACACCGCACCATCCAAAATATTTTTAAACGTAGAAAACCATCTCTTATAGCCACAGCCAACTTTTCAAAATAAAATCTCATTTAGTTCTCGAGATACTTCCAATAGGCCACTTTACTTGGTGAACTAAGTTTTAGCCTATGCCACCAGAGCCTACTTTAGCTGAATTTAAACTATATTTTTCCACATATTTTTGTTGTTTTGGACAGTTATTGGAAAAAATAAAAAAGCGCGAAACTGGAATTAAAGTTTTTATTAGCAGCAAAAGCTGTTTCTCTAATTGAAATAAAAGTATAAAGTAACTTTTTATTATAATGCGACTTACTTTATTTTAACATGTAGAATCACCTCTACAAGTAACCTGATGCTTTGTCCGAACACCCTGTATACAGGGTGTCCGGGAACATGTGGGAAATCTCCCGGATATGAAGAAAACACGTGAAAAGAATACTATAGGTTCATATAAACTTCTTTCGTATCGGCCTCCTCTTCGGAGATATGGGCTCCCAAAGAGCACCAATGGAATCAAGTCTTTTACACATAATTATTGAACCACCTGGTATATTTCAATTATTTTTTAATATGATGTATACCAGGTGAGACCTGTCAAATTACTACAAAAGAAACTGTTGTGAATTACTCGCAGCTGCAGGGAAGGACTAGCTATAACACTCATGGGCCCATTTTTTTTACGCCCTGTATGATGAGAACTTTGGACAATGTTTTTTACATACCTTTAACTATTGGCTAAAAATTAAGTACTCTTCATTCATGTCGCTAATCCTAACCGTTTTCGGAAAAAACGTCATTTTATTTACACCAGTCCCCTAAATTCTCACGGGTTAAATATGAAAAAGCGGAATTTTGAAGGTTGAACATTTGATCGGAACAAAGATGTATCTTTTACTGAAATACGCCAAATACATGATGTATATGAAATGCCGTTTTTTCGAAAACGGTTAGGATTAGCGACATGAATGAAGAGTACTTAATTTTTAGCCAATAGTTAAAGATATGTAAAAAATATTGTCCAAAGTTCTCATCATACAGGGCGTAAAAAAAATGGGCCCATGAGTGTTACAGCTAGTCCGTCCCTGCAGCTGTGAGTAATTCACAACAGTTTCTTGGATAGTAATTTGACGGGTCTTACCTGGTATACATCATATTAAAAAATAATTGAATTATACCAGGTGGTTCAATAATTATGTGTAAAAAAACTTGATTCCATTGGTGCTCTTTGGGAGCCCATATCTCCGAAGAGGAGGCCGATACGAAAGAAGTTTATATGAACCTATAGTATTCTTTTCATGTGTTTTCTTCATATCCGGGAGATTTCCCACATGTTCCCGAACACCCTGTATATAATCAAAAGAATCGTTTATTCATTTTACTTCAAATAAGAAATTCGAAATCCAAGAAAAAAACATATGGAAACATTTATATCGTCAGTAACGATAAACATATACATACGAACTTGGGATAACAAAATTTAAATGGGCTTTTAATCTTTTTACCCAGAGAGTGGACCCTAATCTTAAAAAGATTTGGCTGTACAGTACGTAGTGAGAAATTAATTTGTTTCCCTGACGGCGATAGAGGTTATATTGTTGCCCAGCCGTTACTTGTGTTGTAAAAATCGTTACCACAAAAGAATCATGTAAGTTCCAATTAGAACAACTAAAGTTTCCAGTAATATAATAAACTTAAATATAATGCTATGTCTAGTGTTATCAATTCAACCTAGACAAATTGATTGTCCATGGTTTTGACAAAGTTTTTCATTAGTCCAAGCTTAATATGGAGAGGCGGTAGCAGCACCTTTTTTGGGTTAACAAGGGGGCATATTTAATGTTTGAAGTAAAAGGTTCAAAAGAAGTTCTATGAGGCCAATCCTTTTTACTGTAGTGGTTTTTTGTTGCCCTACTGTCACACAGACACCAAAAGCAGCAATACTTTGTGAAACCCCCTTGAAAGCCTAGCAATATACCTATCACTTTTAAATCTCCACAGATATCCCACTGATACTGTTCATATTTAACACGATTTAATATGGTTGCTAAGTTGTCATACGTTTCTATCATTGTCACTGAATGGGCTAAAGGAATGGATGGTTTTTTGTTTCCATTATGAAGCAGGACTACTTTTAGGCTGTATTTCGACGAATCTATGAATAAACGCCACTCGCTAGGATCATGTTCCATATTAAGCTCATTCATTAAACCATCAATACCACAACAGACACATATAGCGACCAACTAAACTGCAGAAAACAATAAAACTCTTAAAGGTTCGTACAATACTGTGAAAATAACCGCCTCTGCGGTCTTGTTGTACTTTCCGGTTCTAAGGCAGGTAAAAATGATTTTAAAGATCGCATTACATAAAAGAGAAGCAGGTACTTGGAAAATGAGACGCGCGCTAGGCCATTTCTGGGAAAAAGTGTTTTAATAATTTCCTAAATGAAACGCAAAATAAGCATTTTCATCGATGGTACAAAAATGATGTCGACTTGTGTAATTAAATAATAATACGGCAGTCGGAATAACATTTTGGAAAGACTTAAACTGCTACAAAGTGTATTTATTTATTATCCACTTTTAATACATTGTACTGTTTGAGCATGCCTATGGTAAGACGTTTTCTAGCATGGTTCTTATACATTTTCTCCTCTCACTCATCATACGGAAACTGGGCGAACAATGCTTACCAGATTTGCGTAAAATACACTCGACCGAAGACTACGTCTTATACTTACATAATTTTGATTTGTTGCTGTCTGCGAAGTTGTTCGTCTTTCGTCAGGACCCCCAGGATGATCTCCCGTTCCCTATCCGTAAGGAATGCTGCCTCCCGAGTCGCGGCCGCCAGGACCTCGTTAGAGGAGGACGAAGGGATTTCTTCAATTTCTTCGACACATGACATTTCACTTCCGATTTCCGCTTATTGTTGTCGCGTCTCTCTCCGACACAATACATGCATACGTCGAGTGCGGGAAAGTGTGCGTGTGATGTCACCGAAGCATAGCTTTAATTTATCAATTTACTATTAGACAGAATGTCAATTTGTGAGACTATATATGTCAAAATGTTTTATTTAAGTTAGTCAATTATGAGGCATCAACTGAGTTGTTAAGGGTGGGATTTTTTTTTTATAAATATTTACGTAAACCATCTTTATCGAAGAAAACTTGAACAAATTTATGTTCGCTTTGCATTTGAATTGTAAGGCTCCTTAAAGCGTATTGTTGTTCATTTTTGTATTTTCTCTCCAAATCAGAGGTTCATGTTTGGGAAATTGACCATTGCTAAAAAATATTCGCAGTCCTTCCTCGGTGGATATCTAACTTAAACCGTCTGCACATAGCCATATCGCTAAAAAACGAACATAAAATCACAATAAAATCGAAATCAATTAAGCGCAAACCGAAACAAACCCTAGTTAACACGTTTCTTTTAGAAAAACCACCTGCCCAAGGACACGTGTTGCTCCTTATTTACAGCGACCTTGATCCAGAGCGAGCCTCCGTTTCCCAGATTCCGGGCATATTACGCGAGGATACGCGACATGCAGACTGCGGCTGGCACGGAATCGCGTTTCCTCTCCTCCTCCAGGCGTTCCCCCACTGTTCTCCCGTTTATTCCCCACGGTGGAGCATCTGAACTCTGCGTCAGTGTTGCTAAAGTGGCACGGGTAAAGAGAGACGGGAGGAAAAAAAAAAACAAGTCAGTCAACAGACATGTATAGGTGAGTATAACGATAAAAGCCAGAGGTAGACTATGACGGGATCGTTTCGATCTTCTTAGAACTCATCGGAATGCATGAAACACTTTCACATACGGCAAAAGGACATGTTGGTAGAATTTTTAATATTCGTCAACGATATTAATAAAAAAGTAGCAAAAGCATCTATTTATTTTTCTAGCATATGCTGCAGCTGTAAAAAGGCAACAGAAGTAGTAAAACATGTATTAGTTGAAGGTTTCTCTAATACCTATTAATTCAATTCATTAAATATTGTCCTCGATGCTTACATATGGAAAATCATTAGTAAATTTGTAAACTTTATTTTATTTGACAATCCCATTTTTCTGTAACTGTTTTGAAATAGTTAGTTATTTCTGGGATGACGGCCTGGACCGACCGATAACCTAAATGGGGAATGAGACCAGCCCGGTGAGACTCCTTATGGGGGGATCGAAACACGTAAGAAGACCATGGAACTGATGCTAATCCTACTCTGCTCCATACGCTCACAAGTAAACTACGTTAATCTTTATATATTAGTATGCATTGTGTCAATATCAGACTTACGTAGTTATATCTGGAAGCCATAAAGTGGGCGTGTTTAATGAAGGCGATTTGATCTTGGCCATATGTGTCTTACTTTACCGAATCGGAAAAGGTTGATGCAGACAGAGACAGACATAAAACGCGAACAGGCCGAGTTGTTAAATAAAAGTCAATTTTCTTCGTCTGGCATGGAATATAATCAAGCAACATATGAATGATATGTAAAGTGAATGAAAATGGCGAAAGCGAAGCGTCCTTAAATTCTAAAATAATTTTTTAATCTTTTCACGAGAAACATCGTTTCCTTTTTGGTGGAAGTGAGTAATTTGTAATAAATATTCATTTAGTCATATTTACTGGGAGTAAGCATCAATAATAATTTCTTTTCATAAATCATATGGGGCCCAAAAATATGCTTGGACTTGAAGCCCGAAATATTTGCTACTACCTATTATTTCTGAAGTTTAATTTTTCATTTGTAGTTACGTTACTAGTTCAATAAATGATATAAGAGTGTGTAAGAATTATTTTAAAGTGATATTTACAGCTTAAAACATGTCAGAATCCTAATATTTGATTTTCACCACTTAAGCAAATCAAATAAAAGGGGTTTGAATGTTTTTTGTTGGTTAAATGTCACTTTAAAATATTGACGGTAATAAAAAGTTGGACAAAAGTGACATTTGAAAAGCACGTGCGTTTGTCAGCTGATGCCATATTTAATGGATGCCGGGATTGTTCATGCCTGCTTCGATTCTTTAACACGGCTGTTCGTCTTCTTCCTGTTTATAAGTATTCGTTGAATGAGGCGGTGTAATGTACGTTTACTTCGCATTACACGAGCTCACATGCTTCCCCTATTGTATAACTACGTCCTATATTTTGCATTGTACTTCGGTGTTTATTAAAGTTTAGACGTTATCACTGATCACGCCAATGTATGAGATGTCACGTGGACGTTTCCTCTGTGTAGAACACATCATTCATTAATCTTATACGGGGCAAGTCAAAACAACGATTGTATAATAAAACATTACTTTATAGTTATAATGTTCCTTCGTAGTAGACAATACAGGGAACCGTTGAAGCAATATACTCGGCCAGTTCATTAATCTTGGTTAGGAACTCCAGAGGACCCACAACACTACCCTGCGCAACCTTCGACGTTATCGGAACTCTAGATAGGATTATTTCCGATACATTTTTTTCTCTCCCGACTTGCAATTTTTTGTGGTGCAATATTTTCGAAACAAACACGTTTTAAAATATTTATTTTAAATATATTTATTTTTTACATCATATAGTAATTTTCCAACAATATATTATATCTAAATACTTACAAAGCTTTCTGTAACTCTATGAATTAATATTTACAATAAAAATAAAATTAGTCGTGGAATGTATTGTTTGTGATATGATATATACGCATACAGGGCAAGCCAATATTTTTTTATAAATACAATTTCTCGAAAATTTCGATTGAAAAGTAAAAAAAACAAACTTTTGCCTTACCCTGTATAGCTGTTACAATGATTAAGTTATATAAAATGGTACTGCGTTTTCACGTAAAAAGCATGATACCTATCACCGTTTTTTTAATACTTTCTTGTTTACTTAAATATTTATTTTCAAATATACAATTGAAGAATGTACGAATTGACTTTTAAAAATCAAGGCCTATAAGGAAAACATACGTAATTAACGTGGGAGCGCCATTTTTTAAAATTCTATACAGGGTGTTATGGAAACTGTTTATTATACTTAGTTCAAGCTCTCTACTTGTATGGTTCGGTCGTCTCTTACTACATGATGGACGAATAAGCTAGAAACGCGTAGCCAACTATATCAGGAATTTGATAAGCAAAAAATTTCGATCTGTATATTTTCAGTATGAGGCCTTTGACACAATTTTTCTTATCAATATAATAGTAACTACTTTTGATGCGGCATGTAAAACGAAAGACCTTAAGTAAAAAACGGTATAAAAATATAAATGCGCATACGTAGACAACATAAAGGTAACTTACGACGTATGCCAAAAATTAGGGGCACATATTTATCTAAAGCGAAAATTTTTAGAATTTCTTTAGGCCCGAAACATGCGAGGCGGGGGGGAATACGATCAACCGTCGATATTATCTGTAAATATATGTTTTTTCGAGTTTTTACGCAGTCCTGTATAAAACGTATATTATACAGGGTGTTAAATAAGTTACAACCTCATTTTATCGATTATTAATTTCACTAAAAAATATTGGGTTTGTATACATGTAGCCTAAGTATGGATAAAAAAAACTTCAGGTGGATTTTATGGTTCATGCGATGATATTGGTGAAAAAAAAGTAAATTTATACAATTTAAAAACACAGAACTCGTCGGCAATGGTATACAGAGTGTTAATTAAGTATGTGCAGTAATTTTAAGAGATTAGATTGGGTGATTCTAAGACGAAAAGTTCATATAAACAGGGTGTAAAAAAATTTTTAATCGGGTTTTCGTAAATATCTTAAATATCTTTTTGTCGATATTGCTGACGTTGGCAATTTTATTTGTAGCTGACAGCTGTCAAGTTAAATGCTGCAATTATTTTCCAAAGCAAGCCTTGATTTAAAATGCATCTCCAGGGACATGCATCAAAGTGGTTTTTATTTTTTTTCTCGAAAACAAAGTAGGATACGAAAAAAATTCAAGAGACAAAAGTGTTGTATTTTTAGTTGCTTAATCCGAGAAAAATATAAAAATTAGAAAAAAGCCAGTGGCTTACTTTTTTTGTCCAAAAATAGTCGTTAAGGTGCCGCCCGGGAACCCACTGGACTCAATAAATTTAATCTGCTACAAATAAAACTGCCAAATTTCAACAATATCGACAAAAGGATATTTAAGATATTTACGAGAGCCCGATTAAAAGAATGTTTGTAACACCCTGTATCTTGAAAACGAAGCATTTGCGGACCCACTTTTATATGAACTTTTCGTCTTAGAATCACCCAAAGAATCGTCTCTTAAAATTACTGCACATACTTAATTAACACCCTGTATATTTCTTCGAGTTTTTATGTAGCCCTGTATAAAATGTATATTATACAAGGTATTAAATAAGTTACCTCATTTTATCGATTTTTAATTTCACTAAAAAATATTGGATTTGTATACAGTATGTCCACGGATGGGGTTTACAAGAGGACAAATGGGCTAAAAATTGAAAGATACGAAAAAAAGTCACTCTTAATAAACGTTTTTGCTTGTCTAGAAAATACGATTCCATCATAAGAAACTTCAATTTTTTTATACAGGGTGGTTAAAAACTGCAAAAATGTTATTTTGCTTAAGAGTAAACATACTTTATTTTGAAAGATACGAAAAAAGTCACTCTCAATGAATGTGTTTTCTACACAACAAACCGAAGTAGAACAATTCATTAAAAGGTTTACCTATGTAGAAATTATTTCCCAAAAAGTATTCTCTGGCACACCTCTGACTGGTGAACTAGTTAAAATAATAATGACACTTAAGGTGATAGGTACCTACGTGTTGTCAATGTCTTTATTTAATGAAGTTATTATTTAAGTAGAAATGCTATGGAGATGGTGAAGTTTCATACCGCTACGTCATGGAACAATTTACCGAGAAATTTCTAGGAATCCCAATAACTAGGATGGCAATCTTTAAGTTAATAAAAAAGTTCAAGAGAACTGGTTCGGTTTTGGATCTCAAAAAAAAAAGAAGAAATACGACCATGATGATGCTGCTACAGTCTTAGTTCTTCATTCTGTTGAAGAAAATCCTATGACGTCCCTTAGAAATCGTGTTACTCAGTTGGAAGTTGTGAAGAAAAGTCAAATTCAGAAGATCCTTAAAGCAAATAAATTGTATCCGTATAAATCGCACTTTAATCAAAGATTGGAAGAGGGAGACGACGCGAAACGAATTGATTTTTGCCCGTGGATAGGAGACAAAATTTTAAGTGGAAATGTTGATTTTTATAAATATATCATGTTTTCTGATGAAAGTACATTTTCAACAAATGGAACCGTTGCAACCCAGCACGTTAGGTACTGGTCTTTAGAAAATCCCGAATTCAGAATTATGACGAGAAGACAATATTTCACAAAAGTGAACGTGTGGTGTGCGATATCCATCCATGGCATTATAGGGCCATATTTTTTTGATAACACGTGCAATAGATTATCATATTTAGAAATGCTGGATACATTTTTCAATGATGAACTCGAAAATCTACCATTAAATGTCGACAAAATATGTATTTTCAGCAAGATGGTTGTCCAGCCCATTTCGCTCGTGAGGTTAGAGAATGGCTTGACCGCAGATTTGGTCCAAGGTGGATTGGCAGGAATGGCCCAGTTTTGTGGCCCCCAAGAAGTCCCGACTTAACCTTGGCCGATATATTTTTATGGGGCCGTTTAAAACAAATTGTTTTTGCAACCGCAACACCAAATGATATTGAAGTACTGAAGGAAGAATTATCCAGGCTGTCCAATCGATATTTCAGGAAGAAATCAGAAATTCTTTCACATGTTTGAGAAAGCAATTAGAAAAATGTGTCGAGTATGGTATGGCGTTGGAGTTTTTGAATTATGAAATCATTATCGTATTCTTTTCATGTTAATAAAAATGGTCGTATTATTATTATTATTATTATAATTAATTCATTAAATAAAGACATTGACAACAAGTATCACCTATTCATCATTCAAGCAAAAACGTTTATTAAGAGTGACTTTTTTTCGTATCTTTCACAATAAAGTATGTTTACTCTTAAGCAAAATAACATTCTTGCAGTTTTTACCCACCCTGTATAAAAAAATTGAAGTTTCTTATGATGAATCGTATTTTCTAGACAAGCAAAAACGTTTATTAAGAGTGACTTTTTTTTCGTATCTTTCAATTTTTAGTCCATTTGTCCTCTTGTAAACCCCATCCGTGGACATACTGTATAAATGTTTTAAAAAAGTTACAAGATACATCCTTGTTTAATAAAAATTAACTTACAGCGTTAGGTCTAAAATTTCATAAGAAATTCAAGAAGTAGTAGCATTGGGTGTTTTTATATCCCTTATGTTGTAGAACGAGAAAAAATACGAAGGAAGAAATTTGAAACGCTAACATTCGGGAGAATCCAACTCAATTTCAGTCAATATTGTTGTGCGGTTTTTTTTCATTGTTGCCACATCGTTTAAAAGTAATATAAAAAAACACCGCCTGCTACATGCAGATTATAAGTTACACCCCTCTTAGAAACCAAAAGAGAACGAATATTTACAACTCGGGCACCACCTTGTATACAGGGTATTCCTTAATAACGTAAGTACCGATTTTAAAGGTTTTGTACCGTTAGGCTTAAGTAAATATCTAAAGAACCTTAGAAAAGCTGTTTATAATAGCACGAAAAAATACGTAGGATATTTATAAAATTTTCCCTGTATATGTGCGTTGTGAAAAGAAGCGAACCCTGTAAAAAAAAGTTAACAAAAACACTACATACAATAATCAGGTATGAAGTTACGTTCTTAGGATTATGTTAAATAAAATTATTATTAAGAAAGCAAAATGTATAAAAATTATAAAAGAAAATGTACAATTCAAGGTACCTTCGGTACGTCGCAAAATATACAGGGTCCTACAAAAATCGAGTTATGTGTTAAAATTTCCGTAATTTTCAATGTTTCAAGTTTTTAAAAATAAAAAGTTGCCAATAGAGAACCGTGTATAAATCGCATTTGTCGCCAAAGCATTTAAATGGCACACACATGAACGTTTTAGTCTTAGAGCGGCGCGGATCAATGCCGTAAAGTAAAGTAATCGACAGTAACCAAAATAGAAAAGTTATTTGTTCAACAAGAGTGCGACAAGTGACCCTTGTCGCACCGCTTGCTTGCATCTTAAACTCCCCGGATTCTTTCAAACTTGCACGTTATTTTGCACCATCTTCTCCTGCAACATGATCCTCATGTCACTCTCCACCTGCAGCCTATTCTTCAAATCTTCGATCTGTTGCCCTTGTCGGTCGCATTTAGTTTCCAATCGTTCTATCCTCTCCAATAATTCGTTGAGAAGCCGTTGATGATTTAACGTCCCTTCGGGTTTAGTCGTTGTGGTGCTCGACGTCACCGCCAATCCGGTCGAACCGGATATGATGCTATCGGAACTGCTCGAAACGACTTTCTCGGTCGACGAGTGCGTATAATTGCTGGTGTGGGAAGTATGGCTGCTCGAAATGATGGTAGAACCGGTCGAAACGCTGGTCAAACCGGTTGAACCGGTAGGCGACTTTGAAATGACGGCGTTTTCGTACAAGTCAGGTTTGGGCCGCGGGGAGATTTTAATCGGTGCGCTTAGTACGCTTCTTGGGGGCGAATCCTTAGGAGGTAAAGTTGTTCCTGTAAAAGTGACAAACAAGTATTTAACAGACAGTTCACATAGATAGAGACAGATAGATTATAAGGCTTACGTTTAATAGGAGGCGCCTTATCTAACTCATTCGGCGGCGTCTTGTATGGCTTGGGAACGGGCTTGAGTTCGACGGGGCTCATTTTCATGTCCGACATCGATTTGGACATATCTATGAGGTTGATTTCCTTTTCTGCCGGCGAATTATGGCTAGATTTAGATACTTCCGGTTCCGGTTTGGGTTCGGAAGGTGGCAAGACTCTGGGTTTTAGGTCCGGTATGGGCGAAACCGAAGTTCTTTTAGCTAATGAAATTGAAAAACCTTAGCGTCTGTGACAATTACTTTGCAAACGTCTTACCCCATCGGTAAACTTCGTATAGTATTTGCAGAATTATACCGTTGATCTTTTGATTGCAATGAAACCATAAAATAAATAAGGAAATCCCAAATTTTAAAACCTTTTCGAGCAGAGCCGGACCAGGTATACAAATTCAATTTATACCTATGCCTGATGCATACTATATAAATACAAAGTGATTTTTAATAATTTTAATCTTTAGTGGTTTCCCGGGGAGTAATTTTTTGTTAGGTTTATTAGTGGTAGAATGTGGCGTCCTTGGAATTGTGCTGATAGGGGGGCATCTTCAAGTGTCATTTTTAAAAGAAAGCATTTATCTACCGATGCCAAACTAATAATTAAAAATGTGTATCAATCGTTGTTGAGTAGAAATTTTAATTCGATGGATGCTTTAGCAGAGCCGTCTACTTTGACAACAACTCCTTTATCTTCGGTAAGAGACATAGTACTTAAACCTGTTAATCCTAGAAAAAATCGGAGTGATTCTGGCACATTTAGAAGCATTGACGAAAATGACATGGATTTATTAAGAAGAAAGATTTACCAAATGTATGAGGCACAAACTGTACCCACTTTGATTTCCCTCAAAGAGCGGCTGATTAAAGACGAAACAAATATCTCTTGTAGCCTTTCAAGCCTTAGGAAAATATTGCGTAAAATGGGTTTTAAATACCGAAGCATTGATAAAAGACAAACATTAATGGAATCTCAACGTTTACGGGAATGGAGACTTAAATATTTAACTGCTGTTAAACAATTTAGAGAAGAAAATCGTCCAATTATTTACCTTGACGAAACATGGTTCGATACCCATGACACTTCAAGAAAAGGTTGGGATGATTCTTCCAAAAAATGTCAAACCAAGGCACCATCAAATAAAGGCAAAAGAATCACAATATTACATGCTGGTTCAGAGAATGGGTTTGTTCCAAATTGTCTGTTGCTTTCAGCTAAAAACATAGCAGATTCTTCTTTAGATTACCATCAAGATACCGACGCACAACTTTTTGAAGATTGGTTTAAACATAAACTCTTTAAAAATAAACCTGAAAATAGCGTCATTGTAATGGACAATGCTAGTTATCGTAATCGGCAAGCAAAAATCATTCCCAATTCTAAGAATACAAAAGCATAAATTCAAAATTTTATGATTGAAAATGATTTATATTTTGAAGAAACTTACAAAAAACGGGAGCTGCTAGAAGTATTAAAAGCTTTTAAAATAAATAAGGAATACGAGTGTGACAAACTTGCAGCAGAAAATGTACTAGAGTGTTGCGTCTTCCTCCGTACTATTGTATATTCAATCCTATTGAGCTAATATGGCACCAATTAAAATCCAATATTAGGAGAAATAATATTTCTCCTGCATTAAATGCATCTGTAGTAGAATTAATTAAAAACGAAGTAAGAAAAATGTGTGCAGACAGCTGGAAGAACTGTGTACAGCATGTACTTAAGGTGGAAAATTCTGACAATTGTATGATTACAAATGTTCAACCCTTAATTATAAGTTTAGGCTTAGATGAAGATAGTGATAGTGATACAGAGTTACATTTTGAATAAATTATCAATAGTTCCTTAGGATTTAATTAATTTTTATTGTACTTGTTATCCTAATAGTTATACTTTTAAATTATATTATTTTCAATTATCATTAATTGTTATCATTATTTTACATTTCTTATAGGTACCTAAAACTAAAAATACCTATCTATTTAATTTAACTTATAAAAATAAATCATGTGGTGTGGTATACATTTTCAAGCCGGCCCTGATCCCATTTATTGAGCTTTAAAGAGGTTGAGACGTATACAATAGGGTTTAATCAGGTAGTTTATTTATGGCAGTAAGAATCAACGGTATAATTCTGCAACAACTATACCTTCCCGATAATCCTCCCCGTCGCACTAAAAATTTCATTGGTAAGCTTCTTACCTTGACTCAGCTTCATCTCCGCCAGCCACGGTGCTTTGTGCTTCTCCCATTCCCTTAGTTTCGGCTTGACTTCGGCCGCGTCAAGATCGGAATTGTCCAAGTTTTCGCTACTGGCGCTCCCTTCCGACCTGAAGCTATCTTCGGACTTGACGCTGTGCTCGGACTTGACGTGGTCTCCGGTTCCGTTGGGGAGGCCGGGGATTTCCTCGTCGTCCTCTTTATATACAGACGTTGGTAGCCGGCGACCTGATATATGAAGATAAGACGGTTGAAGCAATACGCCTCCTACAGTTGGGGCGGGGAAAGAATGAGTATGCGTCATAAATTCGCAATCAGTCTCGTATAATATAAATGATCCTCTTATTTGTAATGTCTTTTTATTTAATAAGTTAATGAAAGTTTTAAAATTTAATTTTAATCACATTAATTAGCCGGTGACTTGGTTTTGATGGCTTTGGTTGGCTATTTGACGTACATAATCTCGTTGAATTATAATGTTACAGGTGATGATGACGCACCTTCATTCTTTCCTCGGCGCAACTGTATTTAAGCCGTAATGGGACGACGCGACGTTGTCTTGTAAGGTCTAATTCTTGTTTATTATTGTAAATAGTACGTTTATGTATTACTTACACTGTTAGTGGAGTTTTTTAATGACGTATTAACGTCATTAAGGAACACTATACAGGGTGTTCCTTAATGACGTGCTAATATTTCAGGGTGTGATTCCTTAGGTTATTTTATAAAGAAAAGTTCATATGAACATATGTCCGCAACGGCTTAAATTTTTTGCTACAGGGTGTTGAATTTTTATTTTTTAAATGGTTATTTTTTAATAACTCCGAAAGTACTTTAGATATTATTTTCAATTTTGGTATGTGTTAATAGGATATTGAACCACAAATTTTAGTTAGAAAAGCTATTCAATTGTTCCACCAGTGGCGTCCCTGCAAACATGTCCTCTGATATTTTTGGTACGCCACTGACATTTTTCCATGTGGATATTTTTTCTTATTAGCCTGGTCAATTCTACATAAAAACGGTTTCTTCAGTTTTTCTCGTCAGACTCGCCGTTCTTGATTAAAACCACTAAATTCATATTAAAACTCATTATTATTAACATTGATAAAATAATTAATGATAAGCATGCCTTTTAAGTGAAGGATAGGCGTAATGGTAACAGAATTTCGCAAAGTTGGTGTCAATTTCATATAATTCGAAGTGGCCATTTCCAAATTTTTATAAAACAAAATTTATCATTAATTATATTATCAATGTTAATAATAATGAGTTTCAATATGAATTCAGTGATTTTAATCAAGAACGGTGCGTCTGACGAGAAAAACTCAAGATACCGTTTTCATGCAGAATTGACCAGGCTAATCAGAAAAAATATCCACATGCAACAATGTCAGTGGCGTACCATCTTTTTTGTAACAAATACCAGAGGACATGTTTGCAGGGACGCCACTGGCGGAACAATTAAATAGCTTCTCTAACTAAAATTTGTGATTCTATATCCTATTAACACATACCGAAATTCAAAATAATATCTAAAGTACTTTCGGAGATATTAAAAAATAACCATTTAAAAAATTAAAATTCAACACCCTGTAGCAAAAAGCCGTTGCGGACATAATTATGTTCATATGAACCTTTCTTTGTAAAATGACCTAAGGAATCACAACCTGAAATATTAGCCCGTCATTAAGGAACATCCTGTATATTATAAAATAAATATAAAAACAAAAACATGTCCATTTAGGAAAAGGGGGAAAGACGCTCAAAAGAGAAATATTGGCCAGCAAGAGTACAGTTAGCTCACCGGGTGGGGCACGCTGCCGAAGGCAGACCCGCAAATGAGCATAGACAATATCCGAATAGAATGACTAAACTAAGGGGGTAGAAGTGGTAATTATTTTGGTAATAATTATTAATTACATTAAAATTATTATAAACCTTTAATAAATACCTGACAACTCTTAAAACAATAACTGTACTTGTCATCAACACAAATATATCTTATAGTGATAAGAATATTATCGTCGTCGAATAATTTAAGATGATAAAATGATAAGTACGCCACAATTTGTAATAAAATATAAATTATTATTTTTTGGAATAATAATCGTGTGTCTTTATCTATTTTACTAAACTTTTTGTGCGCTATCTCATTATTTCCTCGAGTTGTGACAGCTTCATCCACGAAAATCGATTAAGTTTTAGAATTTATGTTATTTTTAATAGTTTAATGGTGAAGGGGTTTAAAAAATATACAGTATGTCCACGGATGGGGTTCACAAGAGGACAAATGAACTAAAAATTGAAATATACGAAAAAAGTCACTCTTGATAAACGTTTTTGCTTGTCTAGAAAATACGATTCATCATAAGAAACTTCAATTTTTTTATACCGGGTGGGTAAAAACTGCAAAAATGTTATTTTGCTTAAGAGTAAACATACTTTATTTTGAAAGATACGCAAAAAGTCACTCTTAATAAACGTTTTTACTTGAATAATGAATAGGTGATACTTGTTGTAAATGTCTTTATTTAATGAAGTAATTATAATAATAATAATAATAATACGAACATTTTTATTAACATGAAAAGAATACGATAACGATTTCATAATTCATAAACTCCACCCCCATACCATACTCGACACATTTTTCTAATTGCTTTCTCAAATAAATGAAAGAATTTCTGATTTCTTCCTGAGATATCGATTGGACAGCCTGGATAATTCTGCCCTTCAGCACTTCAATATCATTTGGTATTGCGGTTGCAAAAACAATTTGTTTTAAACGGCCCCATAAAAACATATCGGCCAAGGTTAAGTCGGGACTTCTTGGGGGCCACAAAACTGGGCCATTCCTGTCAATCCACCTTGGACCAAATCAAGCCATTCTCTAACCTCACGAGCGAAATGGGCTGGACAACCATCTTGCTGAAAATACATATTTTGTCGAAAATTTAATGGTAGATTTTCGAGTTCATCATTGAAAAATGTATCCAGCATTTCTAAATATGATAATCTATTGCACGTGTTATCAAAAAAATATGGCCCTATAATGCCATGGATGGATATCGCACACCATACGTTCACTTTTGGGAAATATTGTCTTTTCGTCATAATTCTGAATTCGGGAGTTTCTAAAGACCAGTACCTAACGTGCTGGGGTGCAACGGTTCCATTTGTTGAAAATGTACTTTCATCAGAAAACATGATACCATTTATAAAAATCAACATTTCCACTTAAAATTTTGTCTCCTATCCACAGGCAAAAATCAAGTCATTTCGCGTCGTCTCCCTCTTCCAATCTTTGATTAAAGTGCGGTTTATACGGATACAATTTATTTGCTTTAAGGATCTTCTGAATTTTTTTCACAACTTCCAACTGAGTAACACGATTTCTAAGGGACGTCATAGGATTTTATTCAACAGAATGAAGACCTAAGACTGTAGCAGCATCATCATGGTCGTATTTCTTCTTTTTTTTGAGGTCCAAAACAGTTCTCTTGAACTTTTTTATTAACTTGCAGATTGCCATCCTAGTTATTGGGACTCCTAGAAATTTCTCGGTAAATTGTTCCATGACGTAGCGGTATGAAACTTGACCATCCCCATAACATTGTATTAAAAAAACTCTTTGTTCAGTAGATAGCATTTCTGCTTAAATAATAACTTCATTAAATAAAGACATTGACAACAAGTACCTATCACCTTAAGTGTCATTATTATTTTAACTAGGTTCACCAGTCAGAGGTGTGCCAGAGAATATTTTTTGGGAAATAATTGTTACATAGGTAAACCTTTTAATGAATTGTTCTACTTCGGTTTGTTGTGTAGAAAATACATTCATTAAGAGTGACTTTTTTCGTATCTTTCAAAATAAAGTATGTTTACTCTTAAGCAAAATAACATTTTTGCAGTTTTTACCCACCCTGTATAAAAAAATTGAAGCTTTTTATGATGAATCGTATTTTCTAGACAAGCACAAACGTTTATTAAGAGTGATTTTTTTTCGTATCTTTCAATTTTTATTCCATTTGTCTTCTTGTAAACCCCATCCGTGGACATACTGTATATTTTCTTTTGTGGGATAAAAATGAAACTTTCCAAGAGATTCACAACAATACTAACCATCGAACTGTGGCCTCATATCGTAACGAACAAATCACTTATACTTCTCGCCAAATTAATGAATTCGTACAAACTATCAATAAACTTTTATCTTATTGGACATATTCGCAGATATTAACACAAGTACCTTCTCTAAATTTTTTAAAATTTAATTTTTATTAATAGGCAAGTGACATAATATTGGTGTAAGCATCAGATGAGTTAGTCACGTTTTTCAATCTGCATTATATGAGAGAATCCTTAAGACGTCCAAGCAGGAATAACATTTTTTACAGCTGATAATAAAAATCAAAAAACATCTACACTTCTCCATATACTAATTAAACCTATATTGTTCGCTGCTATTTAACGCTGTGGGCTTCATTTTTGGCGATTTTCACCAGACACTTGGGCCAAAAATACAAATTTTTGACATCGATAGAACAATTTGAAACTTTCCACCTTTAATATATCGCTTTCAGTAAATATGAAAAATGGGAAAGACATACATTTTATTGTAGGGGGATGGTTTTAAAGAGAAGCTGCTACCATACACCAGAACCCAGGTTGTTTTAGTAAACCATCATTAGATTTAAGAAATGTCTGGAAAGCTTTGTTAAGTAGATGTAAGCTTAGAATTACTAATATCGCGCAAAACTGAACGCATGACTGCACCCATCTCAGTTATGCTTCAGTGCACAGAGCTAGTATAAATAGAGCTGTAGTTACTTCTCTTATTTAGTATTCACCTGAAGACGACTGGAGATACTTACCATTTGAAACGTTGTGATTTATAACAAATAAAAAAAAATGCAAGTCCAAAACTCTTCTATCATTCAAGAAACACAATTGTCTACAACTTACAAACAGACAATAAATATATTATTTCCGTATTGTACCTCTTAAGCCGCGACAACAACAGAGGAAATTAAAACTTGTTCTACTATGAAAACAAGGTCAAGAAACTGGGATGTAATCATTTTAATATTTAAATTCTTTGCCAAACATTACACATATGTGAGAAATTATTATTGTGAAAAAGCAATAAAAAATAAATAATTATTAAAAATATCTTTATACTTTCAGAGTTCTAGTTGAAGAGGTATCAGGTGTGTTTTCGAAACATGCAGTGGAAGGTCATAGAAATCACCCAAAAACGTTTAATTAATAAATAGACAGAATCTTCTGAATCATACAACGCTTTAAACAACAATCAATGATGACAAGACCGAGGGTCCAAAATCTACCGCCTGCGTTAGAAGCCGATAAGTAATTATATTAATTATACTGAATGCATTTCTCTATACAGGGTGTTATGGAAATGACGTATTATATTTAAATCGGCAATTCTTGAGATGGAAACAAATTGAAGAAAAATATCCAAAAATGGCGCTTTAATTTAATATGCCCTGTACATGACCTTATATAAATTGACCATCATTAGAAAGTCAATCCCCGTTTGACAGATTGCAAGTTGTTTATTTTTCAGGGTAGATTATTATAAACTTTTACGTTCAGTTCAGTTCGCTGGGCAACAATCTCTGATTTATAAACTTGAACTGACTTGAACGAACCGCCGCGGAGTTTTTAAATGGTCAGGTATGTTCTCATTTGTTCAATTCGAACGACACCTGCCAGATCTGGATAACTTAAAAGTTTATAAATGCCACTTACCCTTTAGAAAAAAAATGCAATTTTATTTACCTTTTCGGAATTATTTAAAACCAACTTAATTTATAAAAAATACCAAGTACTCACATCACAAAATCACATAGTTTTCGCGTCACAACACATCTAAGTACCGTTCAATCTGAATTAGTATTTTAAAGTGCTACTGTGTAGACAAAAGTACGCCCTTATTGTCTAAATAACACGTTGGTTGGATCAATATTGAACTGCTGGACTGGGGCACTGCCGTCGCGAAAAGAACAAATAACTTAATAATTTAAACTCGGGTTTAAGTATTAACATACAATTTAACACACAAATCTGCTTGAAACAGCAGTATGAAATCGGCAGGCTAATTTTGGAGGAACAGCTGATCTTGCAGAAACGGTTGCATAGTCTTTTTTACTCGACTATGGTTGATACTTAAAAATGCAGCGTTGCCACTTTCGATGTTTTATAAGGTTATATTCATAAAATGAAGAATTTCCTTCAGTAATACTTTTCTTTATAATGTCTAGTCTCGGAAATGGCAACCGCGCTGGTTGGACGAGACTATTTATTTTAAAGGGATGAAAGGGTCTATCAACATAATGATTTCATCATTCTTCTTCAGTAAAGGATTAATAAATTTGATTAGCCCATTAGAAATTAGCGTTTTTGTTATTTCTGAATTTCTATTGCGAAATAATTTGTATCCTATAGTGCTGTTGTTTTATGTGTACGGTAGGTTATTGTAAAGTGTAATTATGCGTTAGTATTTATTGCTTTTGTGTAATCTAATAATAAGTGCATATCTTCAAAAAAACTAATTTGAAACTCGTGGGTGTCTATGTGTTTCTTTAAGCTTATTATGCAGTTCCACATTATCATCAGGGTACGTGATGAGCACAAAGCTTTTCCCATAGAAAAAGCCACAAAAACCTGAAGATGTCTCTGTGCCCTGGATTACTTGCTAGTGTACTGGCACCTGGATTCACTTCTATTTGGATACTAGGTAAACTAAATATTATTTTTATAAGAATCTAAAGTTATTTTCTACACAGTTGGCAACATTGGGCTTGAACATCTGTTGATTATACAGCTTGGCAATGTAATATGATCATATATGAAGGTGCCGAGGAGTAACCGGGTGGGTTTAGGGGTGAAAAAACTACTAACTTACCCGGTGCTCTGGCTCTACTTGCTCTGACATCGCTCAACAGGGGTCTCCGCTCTACCTGATCGAAAACGTTCGCTTGGCCACCCTCAGTATGGTTTTCTTTTGGTTCCTTCCCCACATCAGTCTTGGGCTTGCTACCCGTTGCGCCGTCTACGGCGTCTGCTATTTTGTCTTTAATTTTCGAGAAAAGTCCGCTACCAGAGCCGGAAGGTGATTTTTTAAGAGAAATTATGGGTTTTTTACCTGCAATATAAGAATTATTTATCTAACTAGTGTGACAAATGGTACTACTACGTTGACGAAGGAATATAAACATATCTTGACAGAGTAAAGGCTTTCTGTCCCTGTTCTATAGTTAAATGACCTTATAAGATGTATAACTAATTATTGATCTATTAGATACCTGGAAGCGGTGGTGTGGCTTTAGTGTCAGCGGGTTTGGGCGCTGCATTTTTTATTTCTAGCGATTTTCTTTGTGACGCTATTGAACTATGTTTGATGGCACTAGGATCAGCTGCAGGCTTATCAACCTAAAAAATTTATCATGACAAGAAGCAAGGAAAGAAGGCGAAGAGTCCATAACCGAATCTTTAAAAAAGTAATGTACATCATGCCATTTTTGTGAACCAATCAACTTACTTTATAACTAGATCCCGTTTTTCTGTTGTCATCGCTAGTAAGCGGTAAAATGTGGACGAAATTATCGGGGAAAACCCCGATTCGGCCGTTTATTTCACCTTTCCACCACCCGGGGTCTTGACATTCTTTAGTTATAATAGTAACTATGTCACCTTCTTTCAGACTGAGTTCATCCTCGTTTTGGCCTTTATATGAAAAACGGACTTCACATAGCTGTTTTACTGTAAGAGAACAATATAGAAACAATGTGTAGCCAAAAGTATACAATAAATATTAATATAATTCATATTACAACGTGTCTAAGATAAGGAGAGCCAGTACAGGGATCTCGGAAACGGTAAGAGATACGAAGTCGGTTAAATAGAGGTAAAGTTGCGCATTTACGTGCCTAATAATATGTCGTTTAGAAAGTTTTAAAATTCCGAGTAGTTCCGGAGATATCCGGAAAAAACCGAAATTCCGAAAAATCGTTTTATTGTTTTCCTGGGTTTTTTTGAGATCGAAATCTAAACTAAATTGCACTTTTGCTATGCCACTTTTTCCGCTCTATCTAACAGCGTTAATTGTTTTGTAATCCGACGAGTCGTCTTCGAAGGGCCATTATCAACTTTCTTTTTTTAATTACAGTCCGGTTTTTCTGATATTGGAATTTGAGAGTTTCTTTCCTTCCGAATGCAACGATGTATGACACATTGTGGTTTAATGACGTTTCGAGGGTTTTTTGAACAACATCAGGAAATTTTGGGATACGGTCCTGTATTTCTCCTAATTTTATAAGTAATATCTCATAAGTAAGCTCTAAATTTTTTACTTATGTTGAACTAGTTCAATAAATAACAAATAATTTAGTAATAAACCACAAATAAGTGAACAAAATACAGAAACATTATTTCAAACTTCTGTTGATTCGGGATTTAAAAGAAAAGTAGGCGCTTGAAACAAAAAAATTAAGATGGTGACGCGTGATTTGTTTCACTTGACACTCCCATTGTGATCGTTTGAAAGCGTTTTAAGAGGTTTTCTATTTTCCAGAAAATATGGAACATAATTTTACAAATGCAAGTTTGATATTCTATCGCATGTTTTATTTTATCTCAAAAAAACTGTTATGTGGCAGTTAGAAGATGTTATTTGTGCTTAGAGAAAAATAATTTTGAACACCTGATTATGTAATTCCTTACTTTTTTCATTGTTCGTTTTATTACTGTTTTAGTATGATTTTTGTTCACTTATTTGTGGCTTATTATTAAATTATTTGTTATTTATTGAACTAGTTCAAAATAAGTAAAATATTTAGAGCTTACTTATGGGATATTATTTATAAAATTAGGAGAAATACAGGACCATATCCTAAAATTTCCTGATGTTGTTCAAAAAACCCTCGAAACGTCATTAAACCACAATGTGTCATACATCGTTGCATTCGGAAGAAAAAAGCTTTAAAATTCCAATATCGGGAAAACAGGACCGTATTTAAAAAAATAAAGTTGATAATGGCCCTTCGGAGATGACTCGTCGGATTACAAAACAATTAACGCTGTTAGATAGAGCGGAAAAAGTGGCAATGTAAAAGTGCAATTTACTTTAGAATTCGATCTCAAAAAAACCCAGGAAAACAATAAAACGATTTTTCAGAATTTCGGTTTTTTCCGGACATCTCCGGAACTACTAGGAGTTTTAAAACTTTCTAAACGGCATATTATTAGGCACGTAAATGCGCAACTTTACCTCCATTTAACCGACTTCGTATCTCTTACGGTTTCCGAGATCCCTGTACTGGCCCTCCTTATCTTGGACACATTGTATAGTTGGTCGTGAAGGAATTAGTTGTTGTTATTTACAAATCCAAAGTTGAGGTCATTTCCGGTTAAACCGGAAGTGACATAAAATGCAAAAATATATCACATACAAACCCACCAAATTTAATTTTTGTAACTTAAACAATAAAAAAGTTATAGGGGTGAGTGTTCTTCCTGAAACATCTGGTATGTATTAATAAGATGACATAAATTAAATCGTGACATTGTTTAAGAAAACAAGGACATAAAGGCATAAAAAAAGGAATTTCAAATCGTGAGGAGCATTGATTTATTGATCACCCATTTTTAAAATTAAATCATATAATCTTATTTTAAAATTTTTACCGAAATTTTAAGAAGAGGAAACAATATGGATCTTTTAACATATCATAATAATGTTTTATTTCATAGAAACAATAATGTATAACCACGCAAATATTGCCGGAAACACGCGCGATTATCAATTATTGATGGATTGTGAAATTTACTAATTTACCCAGGGTCATGAAAAAAATTGGTTTTTGATATCAAACTAAGTAAATTTATTTGTTGTTATCAGCTATCTATTTATTAGATATTTTTTTTATCTGCGTTTATCAGGCCACTTTTTAGTATGTGAGGAAATCAACTCTTTTCCCAGAAAAGTTGAATGAGTAATTTAATATCTTGGAAATTAAGATTAATTTAAATTTGTTTTAAAAGGGAAAAATTGTAAATGACTATATAAACAATAAGGCAATGCAAGAATAAAAACGATTTTCTTAATCTTTTACCTGGTTTTGCAGGTAAAGCAGGTGCATCATCACCTAACCGTCCTAGATCTTCCCTGTTGCTAGGCTTAGGCTTGCTTTGTGTCGATGCAATTTCCTCTACGAAATTCGAGGGAAACACTCCCTCTTTCCCATTTAAAACTCCCCTCCACCATCCCTCCTCTTCTTCACGTATTATATTTATTACATCTCCTACCTTTAGATTAAGTTCATCTTCATGATCTTGATTGTAGCTGAAGACAACACGGCATTGTCTAATTCTTAAAAAAAAATTATTTAAGTATTGCTAAGATAACAATTTCTTACAAAAGATATATATTTCTATAAATATATTCTCGATAGCTACATACCGTGCTGAATCCTTTTTATTCCTTAAAACTACGGAATCTTTTTCAATCAGTCTGACAAAGTTATCTGGGAAAACCCCTTTTCTATCGTGGAGAACACCTTCCCACCAACCGCCTAAAAGTGAAAGAATCATTAAAAACTTTCCCTTCCATAAGATATTCAGGCCCGGGAAAATACAGAATGGTTGTTGGTACTCAAGTTTCTCAAAATAGGAAAACAGAGTGTGTGAACATGTTTATTAAAAGTTCTAATATTTCTATGGGACATTTTGCCTCAAGTTGGCAGCTTATAAGGAATATATAAATAAAGAGGTCACTATTAACCCCAAATTATAAACAAATAACTAAACTACCACTCAACTACTACTAACCAGGATTTTTTATCACATTCTTAATTATATCTCCTTTCTTTATAGTAAGCTCATCAGCCTCTTGAGCAGAATAGTCGTATTCTACCAGTGCTTCAACTAAAAAAATCAAATATACAGTATATAGGCGGAAGCTAAGCACTTTGTGATAACAATCTACATATTGACTTGAATTTAAGGGACTTACCCATGGTATTCTTATCATAATATTTCCGTTCATATGTTCATTTTTTGGGGTTTCATGTAAACACACCAGGAACCCAACCCATGGGTGATATCACAATAAATAATAAATTTATTTACAACTTATCTGGCTACGTTTGCTGTTTTGTGTGTTGTGGTGCTATTGCTGTCAGCTGTCACTGTCAACTGTCAGTAGTGGTTATGTGTTCGTTTCACGTGACTGTAGGTAGAGTTGCAGCGGCCACCTATATTCTGTCCGACCTTTTGAGAAGCAACCGGTTTCCATTCGTAAGACTAGTGCGCAATTTAATAATTTCGTTATAAAAGATTATATTAGTTGGTCTGTGAAGGTATTAATACATATACCTACGGCTCTGGCCCTCGGCCCCTAGGAAATCTAGCTTTAAAATAAACTATTCTTTATTGCACTTATAATAATAATAAATATACGTCTAAAAATGTATATAAATAAAAAGAGGTTTTCTTCTGTTACATGAATCTAATTTCAGCCAAGGCTAAAGGTCACTGTTTGAGATGAATCGATTACCTTCAGAATGCTTGCCACTGTATTTGTATCGGCATTTTCCATAGGCTCCTAAAACAATGAAGATGTCAACGTGAGCGAGTCAATCGACTTGATAAGTGTTACTCTGTGTACCTTTGTGATCTTCAGGACTTCGTAAAGACCTGGGCAATGGCGTATACCTCAGATTTCCACCGACATTTAGGTGATTTAGGTTTACATTAACTTCTACAATGTCTTCCATAGACGTTGGCCTGATAACGTTCATGAACTTCCCTCTATTTTTTGCCTCTATCCTCTCTTGCTCGCTTACTCTGTTGGAGTCCAGGAATTTCAAGTTCGGAAGATGGAAAAGGACGAAATACCTGAAAGAAGGGCAGATGCCGAGATGTTGAATAAAATTTAAAATTTTTAGACTGATCTATGTTTGTTCTCCATACCATTTCAAGCGATTTTCGAAAGTAAGTGTAGGGAAGCTACAGAAAGGTAGATTATTCTTTACATGATGTTTTTCTTATTTAATTGGTTCATTGGTAAGGTAAAATGAATGAATTGACGAAGGACTGTAAACCATTTTCAACTCGCCTGTATCGTTGGTAATCTTCGTCATCATTTTCTTCGCTCGAGAGCTGATTAGGACACGCCTTGTTTCCAAGCAGGCTCAGATAAGTCAATAAAGGAAGGTTATCCCTAATTTGGATAAGGAGAGACTCTAAATGGCATATCTACAATGGAGTAAAGAAAACGTTTAAATACACTCGCCGGCAAAAATTCCGCCACCCTGAACTTTTGATCAAGATAACTTATTTATTTTTATGCGATTTTCATGATTTTGTTATCAGTTTGCAGATCCATTTATTGTGTTTTTCTTGAATTATTTTATAAAGTAAAATGTTTTGATTAGGCTTTATTATACAGGAGTAAATCAAACTTGTTTTTTGTCGTAATTTCAAAAAACACCATCTAGGAAAATTGAGGTGGATAATTTTATTTACATACTGTTTATGGTAATCTTTGATGTATTCTAAACATTTCGTTTTTTGATTCATTCCGTTATCTCATTTCTATTTTAATTAAGAAAAACAAACACTAGGTATATCATAAAGTTAATTAAGAAAAACAATTTTAATATCGTGTATTTCCTCCTCTCACAGTAATGATTGCCGCATTCGTGGTATCGATGAATAAGGTTACATCCTTTATTGAGGAATAGCCTAATATTCTTCGGTCAGCGCCAGGTTTGTGGTTGTACAGGATGACGACGAGGAGCCCTTTTAAGTTGATCCCAAATATGTGCGATTGGGTTCAGATCCGGGCTACATGCGGGTCATTTCAATCTTGGCAGTCCAACTTCATCCAGATATTCGCTCACAACATGTGCAACGTGAGGTCTAGCATTATCATGCATTAATGTAAATTGATGTTTGATTGAAAAATACCAATGAAAGGAACAAATGGAACAACAACTTCTTGGAGGATTTCCTCAATATAACGATGGTCGGTTAGACTTCCATTTTGACCAAAATTTCAAGGTGGCAGAATTTTGTGCTGGCGAGTGTAGTTAATATTTTTTTTCTTTGTAAAAAGATCAAATTGTTTCTTACCCTATTTTTATTTAAAGACAAGGTATGTAACTTTGATAGATGCGGCACCACCAACGAATCGCCCAACTGATTGTTATCCAGCATCAATTCTGTAAGCTCCGAGAAGGTGTCCAGTCCTTTGAGAGTGACTAGTTCGTTGTAACTAAGGTCTAGACTATGTACTTTGGGCCCGTAAAGCTTGGTAAGAACCTCTGGAATTCTTCTACAACCTTGTCCACAGTAGCACAACTAAAATACATACTCGGAGATTTAAAACAAACATATGACGTAAGGGGTGGATTATGATGTATGAGCGGGGCTGGTAACATCATCGGAGGGAAAGTGGCGAGGGTAATCTCAAGTATAAGGGTGTTCCTAAATGACGTGCTAATATTTCAGGGTGTGAATGTATAACTGTATAAGGATATCTCTCCTAGTTTGATAAGTTTCGACGGTGCATATGGCTGCAAATTTACTTTACCTTCTCAAATCTTTTGCCCTTATTATTACAATTAACTTCTCGAATCAATTGGGATATTTCTGATCGATCCCCAAATGATCCATTCTTTTCTAAGCACTTAGTTTCCAAGACCATGCTGTAGGAAAAAAACGTACCGCTCTTATAGAGTCGTCTATATGATGGGGATGTCATCCCTGCAGTTATTTTTTTTTTCAAAATTAAACCGGCACAAATTATGATTGAACTAATTGTATAAAAATCAGTATTATCCCACAATGTCACTAGCTAAACAGAGAAGAGAGAATTAAATTATGGAAAAATGTTTATAGAGCTTAAAGTAGGTATTAACTTCACGCTAGTAAGGGATGGATTGGTATTTTCAGTCATATATTATAGGGAAACCTAATAGGTGCTGCCAATAAGAATGAAGGTAAAGATTGTTTCACGAAAAATCGATATATCTTAATGACTGCAGTAAAAGTACCTGGGGCATCCCATTATTTATGACCGTTTGTTATTATTATGTGGAAAGGACCGGATTGTAATAATTATAATTAAATATACGCACATCTGGTAGGTTAGGTTGCTTAATTTATATTTAAATATCTTTTTGTGGTAAAATTTGTTAGTTTTTGAGGAATGGTTCAAGAATTGTCTTTTACCAAACATTCTTCAGAATAGCGTAATAGTAATGGACAATGCGAGCTATCACAGTCGCCAATTACATAAAGCTCCAAGCTCAAATAATACAAAATTGGAGATTCAGAACTACATGGCGGCGAATGATATATATTTTGAAGAAAGTTATAAAAAAGTGATCTTTTAGAAGTTTTAAAGACATTTTGTATAAAAAAGTATATGTTTGTGACAGATTGGTAGAAGAAATTGGACATACAGTGCTACGGCTCCCACCCTGTTATTGCATTTTTAACCCCATAGAGCATATGTGGCACCAGTTAAAATCACTGGTTAGGTCGGAAAATATTTCTTCGACTTTAAGTTCAAGTGTAGAATTAATACGAAAATGCTTTAATGATATTCCCTCAGGTAGTTGGAAAAATTCAGTCCGTCACGTAATAACTGTAGAAAATTCGTATATTAGTCTGGATCGTATAATTAATCCAATTATAATTAATTTTGATGAGGATAGCGATAGCGAAACAGAACTATCTATAGAATGGCATTATAAATGTAAATAAATATGACTAGTAATATTTAAAAAAATGTTATTTCATTTGATTACATTAATATAATCATATCAGTACTTGTTTCCCTTAGTCCGTCCCTTCATACTTCACTTGTTTATTGCCAAGCTCTTGTCGACAAAATGGGACCGACCCAGAATATCATTAAGTCGTATCCAAATTTCGTGAAACGTACTGTACTAGGGTTAATTCTGATGGTGTAACTTAATAAAACTATTCTTAAAAGTCGACAGAAGGGTGATTTAATAATTTAGAGCAATATTAACTCAATGCAAACGATGCAATTGGAATGACAAATTATTTTTTGGTTAAATTATAGATTATTTTACTTACCCGTCCGTCAACGAACGTCACTGAACTAGGCAACATGTCCGTATTTACGTCATTAGACGCCATATTGGATTATTTTTTCCCAATGTAATAGAAAAATCCTCCCTTCATACGAAACTGGCTGGAAAGAGATACATGGACATAAGTGTGCTACCTAAAAACCCGCTAATTGTTTGTCTGCATGTAAACTTTTACATGACTTCGTAAAGTTCGTATGACTTCAGTTGCCAATGACAACGGATATGCGATATCAGCTTGAACATTCGATACCTTCAATCGACCGGAAAAATTAAAATTCATTGGAACTTACAAGACTTCGGGCTTTAAGCTTAAAAAAACAACAACATACAAATGAGGCGTGCATTTCCATAACTAACTAGATCCATTTTTTACTAAAATTGAGAAAATGGTGAAAATCCCTCCTTTAACAACTTTGACACATACCTATATAATGTTACTGTACCAAAACTAATTTCTTCCGATAATTCTACGATATCAAAAAGATAGTACATTTCCAAAACTCACTACATCCTTCATAAAAACTGTTACAAAAGTGTGTACATCCACCGCTGTAAGTTCTGTTTCAAAACTGCATAGGTCCAATATTATTATGTTATTCATTGCATGCTACGGTTTCAAAACTTGTTAGATCCCGTTCATGTGCATTAGGCCTGGTTACTGTTGACGTATGCGTATGAATTACGTTAGAAGCTGTTTAAACGTAAAGCAGTTTTGTTGTCAGTTGTTTTGAGTATTTTGTGGTTTAAAAAATAAAATTAAGATATTTTTAACCATGGAAAGAGTTCCTACCTTATCGGAAGGATGAGAGATGAATCCCAGTGGCAAAAAAACAAGAACAACGGTAAGAACGCAAACAGTCTTCTAAACAAAAAGTACTTGTCAAAGGTGAAAAAATTAACTATCGAAATGATCTTGGAGTGTTTAAATCAGTCGTTAGGAAGGGAAAGACTTTGGAAATCATTGTTCCAGAGCCCCTTGAGAATAAAGTGCCAATCAAAAAAGAAAAGTTTTCCGATGTCGATGCACTTTTAAAAAAACATTATGGTCCTGATTGGAGAAATGTCGCAGAAGATGATTTGTCATTTTACGCACGTGTTCTTAATACTATTTCAGATGATGATAACAATTCTGAGGCAAATGTTGCTTCAGACGAGGGAAATGTTGCTCCAGATGAGAGTTAAATATTACAGAAGATGAGGACTTACAAATGTAAAATATTTTACATTCTGGATTTGGTTTTTGGTTAAATGACAATTTGTAATTTTGTTTTAAAAGTTAAGTTGAATAAACACTATTTTTGCATCCTAAAGTTTTTTTAGCTCCCTAACCATTCAGGCAATTTTCCAAAACTGTCTAAATCCGCAATATCTTTCCAAAACTAGTTTAATCCTACTTTGTTTTTCAAATAACTGAACAAAATATTCTCTAATATTTTTTTCATGGCCGTCAGCCAGTTTTAATTGATGACCTAAAAATAACACACCAATCACACAAACCTATTTGATTTCCCAACAAAGTTATCAGAAAAGTTGGATTTTCTCGAAATCACTTCCGATGGAATTAAAAAGTTTTGGAAACGCACGCCTCAAATATATTATACAATGACTCTATTTCCAATATTATGGTCCTTGTATCAATTGGGCCTAATTTTCTTGTGTTAAACAATGCCCAACTCCAAAAAATAAGATATGCAAGGCATAGTAGGTCTATGTGCTAAATGAACCCGAGTAAAGTGTATTATTTACAGTATTCTGATTTAAGATAACGGAAAATAAATCTAAAAATAATATTTATCTTGTGTAGGCAGTCAAAATCCATACAAACAAGGTTACCCTACTTGTACTATAGCTTTAGGATACCTCAGCTTTTTATATAATTATTAAAAGGGAACAGAAACTCATAGTGTGCTCCACAAGTTCAGTTCTTAATTTCCATACATGTTTCGAAGGTGTATACCCTCGGTGGAAAAACTATATATAAGCAGAAACTGTTGACATTATTTAGGCAAACTTTTGTAGCGTCGGCTGCCGACGCACATCTTCGCAGACAGCATGAAGTGTCACGCCTTAACAAAGACCTGGAAGAAATTTTGGCTTGGGGTGACAGTAACCAAGTCGAATTTAACGCTAAAAAACCCAGGCAGCAGTTTTCTCTAAAAAGGTTAACATTACAAAACCGCATATAGTCATGGACGGACACGCAATCCCACTGGCTCCATCTATCAATTTGCTGGCATAATCACGTTGTGGCAATCGCCAAGATAGCTTCTCAGAAACTTGGTGTACTCTTCCGAACCAAAAAGTTGTACACGCCTCGACAACTTTTGACACTATACAAAGCTCAGATTCGACCATCACTTGAGTACTGCGCTCATGTCTGGGGCTCTGCACCCAAACATACTCTTCGGCTAATGGATTCCATCGAAAGGAGGACCATTCGTCTGATTGGAGACCACGAGCTGACGAAGAACCTCGACAGCCTAGAACATCGAAGACAGGTTGGGGATTTAACTCTCTTTTATGGATATTTTCATGGAAAGTGCTCTGCTGACCTTGCCCTCTTAATTCCGCCCAGAGCGGTGAATAGCAGAAATACGCGACGAACCACTGCGCCCATCCATATGTGGTTAAGCTTAGGACTCATCGAACTTCATTATTTAAGAATTCTTTCATCTGGAGGACTTGCTCTTTATGGAACGACCTTCCCGAGGTCGTTTTTCCCAACGAATATAACCTCCAACGATTCAAAACAAACGTGAATCGCTTTTTGCGCACACGCACCACTCCTAGAGTGACCTAAAGGATTTTTCCTACAGTGCTTGTGTTTGATCATAAAAAAAGCAGGAAAAGGAGAAAGCAATTTTTGCCAGAAAATTACATTACAAATTAAAGAAAAAACTAGGAAACGAAACTACGAAAAAGACATCGCACTTTAAATTTGAGTTTTGGAAAAAAGCCAAAAACAACTTTCAAAAGGGGCAAAATTACACGGACATGATTTTGAAAGTTATTTATGGCTTTTTCCAGAAATCAAATTTAAACTGCGATGTCTTTTTCGTAGTTTCTGTTTCTAGTTTCTTCATTAATTCAATAAACTTATTAATGTCATTTCCACCATAACTTTTTCCCTCTCTTTCCGAAATGAATTCTGAAAGTTAAAAATAAAACAAAGTTTTAATTTTTTTTTTATTTCTCATACATATCCCATACAATAAATGCGTTTGAATATATGTAACTTTAATACAACACGTTAAGCTAAAGGATCAGAATCACTTTGGACTAGAAGCTATTTTTATTAGTTTAACTTTATATCTAATCAAACTGGCCATATTCACTCATAGCCCGCCATGTTTCGTTAAAACGCGTCCATCGTCAGTACCTGCTAATAGGCGTGTGTATATTTTGTTATTATCCGATGACGTCCGAATGAATATAGTCAATTATCCCCACAAATTCCGACCTCTTTTCCTGTAACGTTAATCAAAAATAAGATCCTATGTTTTTAAAAATATATTCAACAAATTGGAATTTTTACAAAGCTTCTAAAACCGGTGCGGTTGTTTGCGATGCAAAATGTAAACAACGAAACTATAGACCTATAATATTTTTACAACAATAAATTGATAAATATTATGAAATTTCATATTATCACGTGCCGAAATAGCTAATAATACTATTTTCACTATAATTTAAAACATTTTGAAGGAATTACGCCAATGGGCTGAAGATGCGTGGATTTTAAAAGTAATTAAAGTTATATAGTTGTAAAATCTCTCTTGTTTGTTTGGTAAAATAAATTGAATAATCTCTTAATTAAAAGACTAATCACCTAATTCCAACAGAGTATTGACTGTGACGTGATACACAGAAAGATGGGCTAACATTGTGATAACACATTATTTATTGAACAATATTATGCTAAAGTAGTCGATTTTTTTTTGGTTTAACTGTATTTGTTAGCTTAGTATACAGGGTGCACCAAGTAAAGTGGCTTATTAGAAGTAACTCGACAACTGAATGAGATTTTATTTTGAAAGTTTGGTTGTAGCTATAAGAGATGGTTTTCTACGTTTCTAAAATATTTTGGATGATGCGGTGTCGCCGGATCATACCGAAAGTGGTAGCAACGTCGGAATTTTAAATGAATTACCCTATATATTATATTTTTTTTGGAATCTAGGTAAAAATCTAGAACAGTTTTTTATATAGTATCATATACCTATCTTTAAGACTTTTTGAATTATAAATAATCTTGTGATGTTTTAACGCCGTATCGGGACCTGAAAAGAAAATCATATCTTTTTAGCGGTTACAGCTAGAAAGCTGAAATATTGACAATAGTTTCACAAGACCATCAAAATTTTATTATTTTGAACAGTATTTACCTAATTAGTTTTATACAGGTCGTCTCCATAACAATATTTCTGAGGGAGATGAATTATTGCAAAAAAACTTCTTTTTTTTAAATGGGACACTCTGTATTTGATATGTTTTGCTAATGGAGGATCGAATTTTCTATCTAATGATATTAAGTGTTCCTATACCTATCTCCGATATTTTCGGACTTATAGCGAAATTTAAGAATTATCTTATAAAAATATATTTTTTGGTAGTTGGCTGTGGAATGGATTCAGAAACAAAATAATGAAAAATCCACTTGACTGATCCTCCAGTAGCAAAACATATCAAATACAGGGTGTCTCATTTAAAAAAAAGAAGACTTTTGCAATAATTCATCTCACTCAGAAATATTCTTATGGATACGTCCTGTATAGAACTAATTAAATACCGTTCGAAATTATAAAATTTCGATGGTCTTGTGAAACTATTGTCAAAATTTCAGCTTTCTAGCTGTAACCGCTAAAAAGATATGATTTTGTTTTCAGGTCCCGATACGGCGTTAAAAAAATCACAAGATTATTTATAATTCAAAACGTCTTAAAGATAGGTATATGATATTATACAGAAAACTGTATAACTACATTTTTACATAAATTCCAAAAAAAATATAATATATAAGGTAATTCATTTAAAATTCCGAAGTTGCTACCACTTTCGGTATGATCCGGCAATCCCGCATCATCCAAAATATTTTAGGAACGTAGAAAACCATCTCTTGTAGCTACAACCAAATTTTCAAAATAAAATCTAATTCAGTTCTCGAGATACTTCTAATAGGCCACTGTACTTGGTGCACCCCCGTATAATTAACGGCAATTTTATTCTGAAAGGGGACGCTTTGTTCCTCTTAACTCCCCTCACCCTTTAAGATTTGAAGGGTAATATCTACCCTCCCCACAGGGTTAAACCATGAAGTTTTAAAATATTCTTCCTATTTCCAAATTTAAGTAATCTCGACTCAAAAACATATTTTTAAGACGTCCGGAAATTTTAATGAAATCGTATTTTCTTCGTGTATTATACATTGTTCCGGTCGCCCAATTGGCGCAGTCCTATTTAAATGATAATTAAGTACAAATCATTATTTTATGACATCTATTAAACGAATTATGTTAGTAGCAGTCCACAGCTAACAATTTGTTCGTATTGAATATATTTTTAATTTAAAAAATTTATTGCAAAATCCTACTTAACCCGAAATTTAAAATACAAAAATTCGTTCGCAATAAATCGATTTTGTCCGATTGCAAAAATCGTTTTTCGCTAGTCAACCTGAATGTAATCATTTTCACGATTCGATAAGAAAGACTATTTTTGTATTTTAAACTAAAATTTCAAAATCCTAATCTCAAGGCCTGACCCTCAATATAGCACCATCGTACAGGCGTAGACAAAAATAGCGTACATATATGTTCACGGTTCAAGCGTCAGTTACATAAGGTCGTATCCTAATATTCGCCGCTAGACGGTGAACTACCTGTACGATTTCTTTGACCGCATGTGTACCTTTTATACAATTAATTTTTGTTACAGTTCAAGCTCGATAGTTCTCTCCTGTTTATTTTTTGAGTTCAGTGTATACTTTTTTTTTAATGTAATGGCCCCTCTAAAAATGTTGGTGTTACAATTCCTAAGCTTTTATGAAAACCATTTACAATTTATAATAAAAAAAAAATTCATAAGGCTGCCTTTCTAAAGGCCACTTAAAAAATACCACACGCTAATCTCTACAAACAGTTAAATGCAAAGGCTACCTATCGGTTAAAGGTTTGCGATGGCACCACGCTACCTTTACAAGCACTCGGCTGGTCTGTTTTCCCCTGTATTTCCTCCCACCCTCCACGCTTCACTTTTTAATGTCTCTACTGAACGATGGGGGATATATCTGCTTCATATCATGGAGTTATAGATTGGCATGAGTCTTTAATATATTTTTTGTGAAACTTTATTACTATATTACAAGAAATCGATTACGTACTTTCTAAAATTAAAAATATAAACTGTACTCAAAAAACGTGTTGGAACAAAAACAAAGTAAATATATAATACTATTTAGCTCTAAAAATGAATTCCAGTCTTGCTCTATTTAAAAAAATCGATAGGCCTTACATCTAGTTAAAACGGGATAAATGATATGAATTTACTTAAAGAAAATAAATATTTTGTAAATTCACAATACCAATATCATTGCACAAACTGAAATATACAGGGTGTTTCGCGGAGCAATTTAGCCTTGCAATTTACACACCTAACTAGCAAACCCGGGTGAAAACGCATTTTATATCTTTTATGTAACATATTTATTTTTACCCTGTATCACTGTTAGTATTTACTGCAGAAATAATGCAGCATATTACTTTTTTCACCCGGAATGCTATCATTCAAAGGCTATGTTATTCAGTTTTTAAACTACCCCGTATTATACAGGTGATTTCAATTCTGAAATACGAGTAAAATTTATTTTATTTAATTATTGTTCTTAATTTATCTAATCATATTAACGGCCAAATTTAGAATCACCCTGTATAGATACCGTAAACAATTAAAAGCGTGTCGAAAGTGTATACACAGATAACTAAAAAAACTGTAAGTATAATAAATGCATTCGAATCTATACCAATGCAATCGTCTTCGCTCTCTTTAACTAACGATTAATATTTTTTTTTCTAAGAGACAAAACTGCCAATATCACATAAGAAGTAATATCAATATAATTTAAAAATGTTAACGTATAAATATAAGCTAGCTAAACGATTGAATAGTAAGCGGCAAAAGAGGATGACATTTTTGTCCCGCACGTCGGACGCCGAGACGCGAGGTTAGTCTCGCTACCAAGCCATTTTTTTTAGAAAATATAAAATATAATTTCATAAATGTTGCTCATTAATTTGCTTGAATTAGAAATTTTTTTTTTATTCTTGAAAACAAGAACAGTTTAAGAAATAATAATTTGTCCGTCTACTTCGGATGCTTATCCAGATCTTACCACTTACAATTCAACTATTTCTTCACATTTAATGACTTTAGCTTAGGGTGATCATACTTTATAATTTAGATACTTCTTCTATTCTAAAATTTTCATTGTCTTACACATTAATCTGACGTTTGACGTCATGGATAAACTTTTGAAATCCAACGTTATCCCCCCTCCCATAGAGGCGGGGTAAGCTTGAATAAATTCTTTTTTTTAAATGTGACAACGTTAATCGTTATTAATGGTTTAAATTTGAAAATATCCTAATTTAAAACAGTCTAAGAAGGTAATGCTTTAAATTGAATGTTTAATATTGGTAACTTGTCAAAAAATCGCATTAATTAGATACAATTTTCCGTTAAAAACAATTTTTATAAGAATTGATTGTTTTCATAACAATAGAATATATCATAAGGAAGATTCTTAAAAGTTTCATCTCGTTTTATAATACATGCCGTCGTTAATTTTATATTTGCGAGATCTTTGGCTTTTTTTTGACAAGTCCATCTTTATAACGTATTCCTAGTGATTCCACATGAAACTTGGCTCCTTTTGGGGGGTTTTCACTACTTACTAATCTCTACAAAACTCAATATTTAAAACTGATGTGTTATAAAAAAAGAGCCCTGATTTCTCTTCTAACTGAAGACGGAGGTAACTTTTAGGAAGAGGTTTGGTACTATGTTGGCCTTTAAAAATAATGGACGTTTTCCAAAATTTTCCTTCTAGGGTGCGATGAAACTGATATTGCCAAAAACTGCAAGTTTCCGAGTAAATTGTTTAAAACTCGAGACGGTAAGCTGAACAGGAGGTCTCGTGATCTTGGAGGTTGATGGTACAACGACTGGCGGAGGGGGAGAGATCAATTTTGAATTTGGAGAGGAGTTCCTCGTTCTCGGCCACCCAGTAACCGAGAATATCGGTATCGTAGGTCGGGATAATAGTTACTTCTGAAATTAAAAGTTTAATTAATTAAGTCACCCAGAATTATTGTCTGTTATGTGTATTTCCGTACTGGTTACAAAATTACTTGCCTAATTCCTTATCTTCCCAGGTCTGTTTGGCTTCAAGCAAAGCATCATACACTTGCCTACTGGGCTCGAGTCCCGAAAAAACGTAATATCGCGCTCGTATCTTCTTGAAAAAATCCACATAAGAATAATGGTGATTTCCATGATGCGGAACGTATGTCAGATCCACATAGACTGGATTTATCTTCTTTGCCTTGAGCTTGGAAGGCGATTCCGCGCGTTTCTTATCATCATTCAACTTGTTTTTCGCAGTTACGTAGGCTGTAACCTTCCTTTCTTTCTTGGGAGTGCCCTTTTCGTTATTATTCGGAGGGGCTGGGCTGGGAAGACCTAGAGGCTTCCCCCAGGAGGCTATGGGGTCATATCCACTATCATCCGAGTGCTCAAAGTAAACACTAGTAGTCATTGGATCAGATTCTGCTTTTTTCTGAGGTCGTTCTTGTGAACTAGACGTGGGCAAAGTATCACCAATGAAACTACACGTCATCAGATCAGTTTCTTCGGCGCTAGAAGAAAATTTTGCCTTGGTGACTTCGTACAAGTATGTCGGAGCAGGAAGACCGAGAGGTTTACCCCAAGAGTCCACCGCGTCCTTTGTGGAGATGTCTTCTTTCGACTCGGTTGGCTTTGAGTCAATCGAAGCCCCGGGAAGTTCACCTGTGAAATATTTAGAAAGAAATCCTTAATTATTGGATTGTTCTTTTTAGATATATTTTGAGGACAGATAAGATGAAGTAAAACAATGTTATATTTTTATACATACCAATAAAACTATCAGTCATTAAATCAACATCTCGCTTCTTCTCGCTCTCTTGATCTTCTTGCTGCAGTTCCGTCGCAAACTTAGCCTTCGTAATTTCATACAATAGCGTGGCAGGAACTTCCTCATCCCCTTCACCCTGTTCCCCTGGCAATGCTCCGTAAAACGACATGCTCATCGGATCCATCTTCATATCCAACTCGTCCAAATCCGATTGAGAATGAGCGACTTGAGATTTGGTGCTTAGATCCTCGTCGTCGGTGTCTGTTTGCTCGCTCAATCCGCTGTCAAGCTTTAATGAGGGTGACTTTATTTCTTTGGCAATTGGACTTACCGGAACCGTTGAGGGAGTGCTTTTTCCTGATAATTCCAGATCGGGGCTAGACTTGTCACTTAGACTGGGGACTTCAGCGGCGACCTATAAGAAGAAATGAGATGAATTATACAAAAATGATGTATTAAAATATAGTTTGAACCTACCCGTAACACGCTGGACGAACTTGCTTGATCTACAATAGCTTCATCAGCATCTTGACTACTAATTGGGCGAACATATACTTTGGCATCGGGATTATCACGAAGTAGAGCTCGCTCGTTGTCCAAGAAGCTCTGACTTGCGCCTTTAGGACATTCTTCAGTCTTAATACAAATTTCTACGTCTGATATTGATAATTTCTTGGGTTCAGTACGTTCAACTCTCAGACTAGAAGCGTCTTTTTCGATCGAAGTCTTCTCCATGCTCTCCTTTTCACATTTTTCGGTCTGACTAGAAATGCGTTGGTCTTCTAAAACTACATTGTCTTTGGCATTAGGACTAATATCGTCTTGCTCGAAAATATCTTCCGTTTTTTCTGGTTTACTAGTTTCACTAATTTTGTCATTTAACTTATGGCTTTCAGGACTAGAATCACTTTTCTCTATATGTACGGAATTGGTCATATCACATTCTAAGGGAGTTTGTAAGAGTTCCAAAGGTTGCTGAGCTTCCTTGTCTTCTTGTTTCGGTGGCTCTTGCCCAATTTTAATACTTTCTTCATGCACGCATTCTTTTTGAGTTTGTTTAGCTTCCTTCAACTCTTCCTCTACTGTATCTTCTACCTTGGGATGTTCCTTTTCGGGGTCTTTTTTTTCTTCGTGTATTACTTCTTTTTTCTCGCACTTAGCACTTGACGAACTCTGTAAATCACCTAGCTTGTTGGAATCAATAACTACATCTAAACTAGGCGCATTTTCTTTTTTCTCCGTCGTATTTGCGGCCGTGAGTTCATTTCTCTCCAGTACTATTGATTTTGTCATATCACTGACCTTCCCTAAAGTTTTTTCTAATGTTTCTATTTGTTTTTGTACTAATTTATCATCTTCAAGAATATGACATTTGTCAAATGATATGGATTTTGAAACGGCTCCTACTTCTGCCGGCTCCAATTGTTTTTCCTCCTTTCCTATAACCCCCTTATCTCCCGTATCTTCACCTGAACGTTTACATTTTTCAAATAGTGCAGTCGGGTGTTCTTCTTCCTGCTCTTCAATTTTCTTTTCCGAAATTTCTTTATTCATTTTAACTTTATCCGAAGTTCTTAAATCAAATGGTATCGTTTTATTCACTTCTGACTCTGCCTCTAATTTGTAAGAGGTAAGCATTACATTATCTTCAATCTCTTTTTCTTCATGCTGTAAATTCTCTTTTTTATCATCTACCTTCTGTTTTTCTTGTGGGCTATTTTCTTTCTCCTCAGAGCACATTTCATCATCAATAGATACAACGTCATGTAGAGTGGTTTTTGCTGCATCTTCTATTGATGCAAAGACCGATTTTTCAACAAGGTCTGCTTCTGTTGCTTCTATACCATGTACCTGGTTGTCCATTGATTCATCATGTGATATTTTATCGCTGTCTTTTGCATCAGATTGTTTTAAACTGTGATCACTCCCATCTGCCTTCTGATCCTGTGCCCCTGACACGCCCATTTTTATCGCCTCAAGTTCATCTTGGAGAATGATTGACCTTTCTTGTGGTTTTTCTGTTTCTTTAGCAGTATTGTCAGTTTGCAAGTCAGGAGTAGATTTACCTGAAATACCTGGTGATGCCTCTAAACTACTACCTTTATGTGATACATCAGGAGTAGATATTCCCGATAAGGCCGTCGAGTCCGATGTTGAATCGAGTTTATTAGGGTGATCCTTTTTAATATGGTCTCCCTCCATTTTAATTCCATCTATAGTACTTTTCGTATCTGGTAAGATATCGTTAAAATCAGACTTGGCAGCATCACCGTTAGCAGTGAAACTTGATTCAATAGCTTTTTCCGATTTCTCTAGAAACTCTTCTGCCTTTTCAACCACACCTTTTTTACAAGTAGTTTCTCCGGATTTAGCTTCTGTTTCACTTTTTTTGTATGATGTTATAACTTTCTCCTCATTTTCCAAACTTTCCTTGACAGTATCAGTTGCATGCACAAGCGTAGGTTCAGTTTTCGTTTTTAGGTCTGGTATATTATCTGTAATTTTATGATCTTTTTCCTTGATGTCTTGTTCAATATCAGCAACTTTAATGTCGCTTGTCTCCACTTCATTGACGGATTTTTGCAAATCTGGGGACGATTTTCCTGAGAAAGCTGGTGAAGCATCTAAAATCCTTTCCTTGTCCTCTGCCTCAGGCGTTGATTTTCCAGACAAATGTGTTGGATCTAATATAGAATCTCGTTTGGCATACCCCATTTCCTTTTCTCCTGCAAGGTGTTCTAATTCGGCTTTGGCTGATTTAATTTCTGAATCAGAAATCTTATCGTCCGGTATGATCTCGTGGAGAACTGACTTAGCAGCATCACCAAGTGTACTAAAAACTGATCCAATCACTTGTTCTGACTTCTGTAACAGCTCTTCTGCTTTTTCGACCACACTACTTCGTCTTTCTGGGGTAGCTTCTTTTGTTTCAGCATTTGCTGAACTGATTTGATCTGGTATTATAGCAGCTTGTTCCTCTGTAAGTTTAATTTCTACTTTGTCTATAGTCTTTCCCTCAATGGCAGCAAGGCTCTTTGTATTTTCAATATGCTCCATTTTAATCCCAATGGTTTCTTCAATTTTTTCAGCGAAATCCAAAACTGAAGCTGTTATATTACTAATTTTGTCACTTACATCTTCTTTAGTTGCAATAACCGCGTCTTTGACTTCCTTAAAATCCTCTTTAATCTTGTGTGTAATACTTTCGGCAATTTCTGTACCTTTGTCTATGCCTATTTGAGACTGTTCTTCAATAATAGCTTTTGTATCTGAAATTTTTACTTCAGCTGCTCTAACATTGCCAATTACAGCCCCTTTTGCTTCCTCGTGGATATCATTTATCGAGAGGTCATCGACTTTACCTAAAACTTTCTCTTTCTCATCTTGAATTTTGTCCACAATTCCACCAACTAATTCATCTTTCGTCTTGTCAGCAATTGCAGAAGATCCGGTCACCACTGCTTCGACCTTAGTAGAAATATCATCCTTTACTTCATGAAGTTTGTCCTCAGCCGTTTCCTTAATGGTTTCAGCATATTCTATTCCTTCATCGGTTATTGTTTGTATCTTAGAAGTAACTTTTTCAACTTCTTTCACGACAGCATCTTTTGAACTAACAACTGTCTCATCAATCTTATCTACCACTTTTTTCAAATCTTCAGCACCTTGAGCTGCGACATTTTGTGTATCATTCAATATATGTTTTGCAGTTCTACCAATAAAATCTTCAATATCTGCATTGGTAGAGTCGGTTTTTTCTTTGAAATCTGATGTAGGAGCAGCCGCTTCTTTGGCGGCTTTCAATTCATGTTCAGTGACATCCTTTGCTGGGGCTAAATTGTCCTCAGGCCCTTTGGTACTCTTAACACCTTCAGTAATTAATTCATCAATTTTTGACCCCTGTAATAATTTAAATTCCTCTTGAGGTAAACCTTTATCGTCATCTGATATTTTTATAGCATCACTAATTTTACTTTCCGTTGTTTTTCTTTTATCAGCAGCAGCGCTAGCAGATATCTCGGTCAATATTTCTTTAGATTCATCAACTGCTTTACCTTCTTCAATTATATATTTAGCAGCCTCTAATGTTTTTAAAGCATCAGTTACATTACTCTCTATATTTTCTCTTGCATCACCAATACCACCAGAGACATTGGTTAATATTGCTTTGTCTACTGTTTCCTCTTTTATTACTTTAGTTTTTTCATTAACTAAATCTTTAACTTCCTCAGATGTCTTTAATACATCATCAATTTTATTTTCTATAGTTTCATCGATATCTGCGATATTAGTACAAATATCGGTTAAAATCTCCTTTGATTGATCTACGATTACATCCTTTTCTGCTTTAATTTCTTCTTTTATTACATCTTTAACGTCCACAGACCTTTTTAAGGCATCGCCCACTTTGTCTCCTATAGTTTCCTTGGTATCGGCGATGTTAATAGAAATATCGGTTAATATCTCCTTAGATTTATCAACAGTTTCATCCTTTCTTTCTTTACTTTCTTCTTTTATTATATCTTTAACCTCCTCATACGCCTTTAAGGTATCATCCACTTTGTCTTCCAAAGTATGCTTGGTATCAGCGGTGCCACTTGTAATGTCGGTTAAAATCTTCTTTGATTTGTCTATAGTTTCATCCTTCTCTGCTTTAATTAAGTCTTTAACTTTCTCAGACGTCTTTAAGGCATCATCAGTTTTATTTTCTAACGTTTCCTTTGCATGTGCGATGCCACTCGAAATATCGTTGAAAATCTCTGTTACACATTCTTTTGTTTCTTCCTTTTTTATACTTTTTGCTTCATCAGTTACACTCTTAGCTCTTTCACACAGCTCTACAACTTTACCAGAGACTGCTTCTAATACTTCGGTGGTTTTATCATCAACTTTTTTAGATATTTCACGAATTTCTTCTTTAAAGTGGGTTTCTAATTCCTTGACGTCACTCGCAAGGTCATTTATGTTGTCCTGTGTTTTTTCAACTTCTACCTCTACTGTCTGTGCTCCTTCTTGAATTTTATCTTTAGAATCTTGGGCCAATGTTTCTGCAGATTTTATAACATCAGAAACATTTTCCCCGACTTTCGCCTCCGCTTTGTGAGTATCCTTGCTCGTATTTTCTATTTTTTCTTCAAGAAATTGTTTGGCACTTTCAAATGTGCCTTTTATAGCATCTAAGACACCATATGGTTCAACAGATTGATCATCTACCTCCTCTTTCTCGATACCTAAGTCTTTTTCGGTAATCTGCTTAACAGTAGATAAAGAGTCTGATAAAGTTTCAACAATGGAAGACTTTTGAGATTGTGTTTTCTGGGAAGGTTCAGGTGATGATCTTCCGGAACTTTCTGAACTTTTAGAAAATGTTATCGTACCCGGAGGACAAATTTCAATCTCCTCCCCACCATCTTCGCTCGAAGCAGTGACCAACATTCTATGAACAATACCAGAATCGTCATCTTTATCGTCTTTATCAACATTATCGTCTTTTTCTTCTTTGTTATTTTTTTCTTCTTGTTCATGAATTTTTGCTTTGTTGTTTACATTTTTTTCAAGTTTTTCGTCCACCATTTCATCAAGTTTTTCAAGTTGTTCATCGACCTTGTCAACCTTTTCCTCAGCTTTGCTTTTAATGTCAGAAATTACTTTAGATGAAGCTGCCATAAGTTCTTGCGCACCAGCAATAAGATCCTTCCTTCTGCCAATCATGTCTGCTGGCTCTTCGGTCAATCCGGCTGGTTCTTCAGGAATAGGAGGTATATCATCAGTAATAATAACTTTAGCTTCTATAATAGGAGAATCCTGAGTAGTAATATGTGTTTCCCTTAGTTCTTGGGTGAACGGTAGCTTTCCTTGGAATTCTTCCAATGGAGCCTCAGATTTTAAAACCTCTGCCACACTTACAACTATTTTTTTAACGTCTTCTTCTCGTTCTGCTGGGGATTTTCTACCTAATTCATTTTTATCAATGTCAAGGTCTCCAAAAGCTACGTGATCGCTATCATCGGGCGAAGAATCAGGCAAAGTTACTTGCTCAGCATGCTCTGGACTTTTGGTTGATTGTTCTATTTTAATTTCCGCATTCTCAATTAATATATCTTCGACCTTGTGTTTAAGTTCCTGTAATTTATCATCAATTTTAGTCAATTCCTCTCCATCTTCTTTCAGGTCTTTATGTGCTGGTGCCTCGATTTTAGTTAAGTCCCTTTTCGTACGACTAAAACTCATTTCGTCTACTGTCACATGAATATCTTTTCTTAACTCTTGAATTTTATCATCAGTTTCGGCAACGTCATGTTGAGACTCTTTAATATGCTTAATAATTGTTTCAGTATTGTCTTGGTGATCATCAACTTTTTGAGCACTTAGATTCTTTTTATCTGCCTCTTCTAACAGTTTCTTAATATCCTCCTTATCTGTTGCAAAAGTCTCTTGTATTTCATCTTCTACACGAATGTCATGGTCATCACATTCACCCTCGCTCTCTATTTCTTTCTCTTTGGCATTGCCTTGAGATTCTACAACTTTTTCTTCAATATATATTTTTCCTTCTTCCGCTTTAGTTTCTTCGGGCAGATCTTCTTTCTTTGGTTTGACTAACTCATGTTTCTCAATTATTTCTTCTTCTTCTTCTTTTAAATCGACATTCCCTGCAATTGCTGTTCCTGCTTCCTGAGCGGTTTCCACGCCATCGTGTACTTCATCTTCTTTTGTTATAACAACCCATTCATCGTCTATAGTTTCTTTCAGATTTTCAGATGCGATATCAATTTCCACTTTTTCTTTCGTCTCCATGTCAGCCTTTTCTAAAATCTCAAACTTTTGAGCGTCATCACTCTGATTACTTTCTGCCATTTGCATAGTCCTCTCTATAATTGGGACATCACTTGCATGTCCAAGCTCTTCGGCAGTACGATCATGTGCTGCCTTTTCCTGTTCGAGGAAACTTTGACTTTCGGTCTTGACGTCTTTGTAAACATCTTTAGCAGTCTTTTTTACCGCAAAGAGATCGTCGATTATTTCTTTCTTAGATTCTTGTACATCGGCAATATCTTTTTTCTCTGTTACATATTCTAAAGTAGCTTTTTCTTTATCTTGTTCATCGTACTTTTCCTCACCTTGAATTTCTTCATGCACTTCTCTCTGAAGCTTTTCTTCAACTTTTTCTTTTTTAAGTTCTTCCTCCTTCTCTTTTCCATCCGCTTTATGTTCAGCAACATTTTCTGAACCCTCTTTTTTCTCTTCAATCTTTTTATTTGCTTTAGCTTGCTCATTAGTTATCTCTGGTTCATTGCTCTTCTTTCCATCCCCATGGAACTCATGGAAGTCAGCTTCTTCGTGTACAGGTAAATCTGCCACTTCATCGGGAGTCTTTACTATATCCCTAATATGTTTTTGCTTGTCCAATGAAATCCCTACATTTAATGGCATTTTAGCCTGACTATCGGGCTGAGTTTGAGGAGGTAGTTGAATCACTGGTAGTTCTTTTTCTTTGGTTTCTTCTTTAACATGCTTTTTTTCGATGGCCTGCCCGTGGTCTTCTTTAATATCATCTAAGGTAATGCGTTCATCTTCTGGAAGGGTTGGCGCTGTTGTAGTAGCCCCAGATTCAACGTTACCAGATACTTTTTCTTCTGGATGAGACTCTACAATTTCTTTTACTTCTTCATCGGCAAGTTCTTTCTTGTCAGTTGTAGGAGTAGCCTTATCTTCGGGTGAAGAAAGTTGCGGCCTTCTGGACTCCGTGTCTTCAGTAACTTTTGCAAAGACATCTTCCTGGGAAATTATTTCTTGGCTTGGAAGGTCCTTAACTTCTTCCTTTAGAATATCAATTTCCTTCTCTTCCGAACTAAGCTTCCTTTGTTTCTCGGACTCCTCGCTGTCTCTAGCTAGTTTTTGCATTTCATCTTCTTTAGCTTCTTGATCTAAAGAATCATGCTCAATTTCTTCCTTTTCAATGATAAGGTATTCCTCTGTATCTAAATTATCGTCAATAGACATATCCTTAATTTTCCTTATGCCAGGTTCTGCCTCTTCAGCATGTCCTTCACCTTTTCTAAATACAGCTTCTAATTCTTTAACAGCTTCTTGTTCTTCTTTAAGTTCGTCTAGTTCCTTATCTTTGAGTTGTTGGATTTCTTCAGGAGTCAGCTTCGATATGTCCTTTTTAAGAACGCTGTCTTGATCGGCTGACGGGGTGCTGACAGTACTGGAATCGGTGGTTCCTTCTTTATCGAGCTTACCTCGCTTAGAAATGGAATCAGGTTTTTGTATGCCATTTGTCATCTAAAAAAGAAAGAATTTCTTCAGTAATGATTAGCTCTAAAAAGGGTATCTATTGTTGTGAATGAACTTACTTTTTTCATCGGACTAGGTGGCCCTTTGACAGCCTTAGGTCTTCTAGAAATAGGCTTTCGTTCGGGTTTAGGCTTAACTTCGGTTGGAGGAGCTGGCTTAGTTGCTGCCTCCTTCCTTGGGGGCGTCTTCTTGCTTTCAATAACTCTTCGATTATTTGCGTCTTTCGTACTTTTTGCTGGAGTTGCACTCGGAGATGGTTTCTGGGGAGCCTTCCTCTCTTTTTCTTTCTCTTTTGCTTCGCCGTTCGTTTTATTTTCGACAGTCTTCTTGGGAGTTGTAGGACCTAAAAAGTAATGTATTGTAGTTTTCGTTGTTGCAGAGCGGTGTATAGTAATTTAGAATTAACACGATTTAACAAACCTCTTTTTTCTGTGGTCGGCTTCTTCCTATGTTGACTATCTCCTCTCTTCTTAATTGGCTTAGCATCGCCATACTTTGGTTTCGTCTTCGCTTTATCTCCATTCTCCACAACGTCTTCAATCTTCTCAGCTTTCTTGCTTTCTTCCACTTTCTTGTCTTCAACTCGTTTCATTTTCTTTTCCTTATCGCTTTCTAAAGAATCCGACTTTTTCACATGCTTCTCTCTTACCACGTCTCCATTCATGTCTCCATTTTTCATCGCGTCTTCAATCAGTTTGTTTTCCATCCTTCTCTCACCCATTACTTTATCCTTAGAGGACAGCTTATCTAACACTTCCTGCTTCGATTTCTTCACAGGAGCCAGCGATTTTTCACTGCAAAGAGGGTGCTTTATATATTCTACGTTCTTTAGCCGCTCGAAACCCTCGAAGATTTTCTTTTGAGGAGTACTCCCTGGGTATAAAATTCTTGTGATAGTATCATTGGGATTTGCAGGTTGCCACACCAAAAGTGCGCATATAGACACCAAATTCTGCAAGGGAAAATTAAAATCCCTCCCTCCTCGAGTTCCAGCAAACATTTTCGGATCACATTGGTTCCATTTCTGCAAGAACTCCCGCACCTCCCTGGAGTTTTTATCAGGAGATAACACGTACATATTGAGTGTCCCATGGCCCACTTTGTGGTATAGAATGATGGGTTCCTGGTCTCTATAGCAGGACTGGGAAGTGAGATTAAGGTGTTGCAGGTCCTGCACTATACTTTGACCTTCTTCCATAATACTAAATATTAAAGGATCCTTGTCTTTGTCACCGTCGGGACTCAGTAGAGATTTTCTTTCCTAAAAATAATTAGTTGTAACTAAAGCGTTGTGCAAACAATGCTAAAAAGTTATGGAATTGAAACGTTGAGAAAAATATGCTATTTTGGAACGTTTTCACGTACCTGAATGTTGCAAAAGAAGTGCCCAACTTGTGGATAGACTGCCCCCTGTCTTTTCCGTTTAAGTACCGAACTGATACCGCAAATACTGCTATTATTAAGTCTGGTCATTAGAACCGCATCTAACCTGGTAAAAACAAATGGAATATGGTAATTATTTCACTTTTAGTAAAACTGTTTCGTGCAGATCCAGATAAACAAATGGTGCTTACCTACAAGGTCAAGTTTTCGCGCGTTAGATTGATATACTGTATCTCTAGGACTGTAAGCTATTTGTTAATTATCTACTTCGAAGCAATGATCGTTACAAGAATAACAAAAAATTGTCTGATAAATATAATGGCCGTTATAAGTGTACTAACCTATCTAAGTGCCTAACAAAATCCCAAAAACATGCCTTTCTGGAATAGCCTCCATCTAACAGCATGTTAAAGCCATTGATACCAAACAGCGCTGCGTCTCCTTGGCCACCTATTAGGAAAAGGAAATTACTGTTATTTTAGAAATTCTTTATGTTTCTTTTTTTCAAACAGCTTTCAATTTGGACTTTACTTTCGCGCATGAATAATAGATACCCCGTATTTAAACACTTCTCTATACAATGCAGTTCAATTAAAGCAACTTAGCATAAAATCTGAACGAAATGAATATTTAAATTATTTAGATTCGGTCTAACGGGACTCTGGATGCAAATTTATTTAATTTCCTTTAATGGATAATACGGTGATTGGGCAGAATGGCAGAGCAATATTATTTCATGATCTATATTCTATAGTATAGCTTGTTTACCGATATTTCTAGTGAAACTATTGCGCTTCCATATCTCTATACAAACAAACTTATCTAGGTTATCAACAGTTACAACAATTGATGTATGGTCTGCAAAGCAGTTCATAATGGGAATAGCCCAGGCCCAATACTGACCCCTGTGGAACCCCAGTTCCACCCAACTTCCCTTTGAATGTATATCACCATATTTTACAAACATTTTATATTTACAATAATAGAGCTAGAGCCCACTTGGCCAGGATTTATAATAGTGATAGAAGAAGTATTGTAAATGTACAAAAATGTACCCAAAAAAGCTAGTGTATGCCAAAAACATACCTGGAAATACATATAACGTTGGCCTAGAAAATCTAATATTCCCCACTACGTCGGAACTTTCCAGAATGTTTTCCAGCGATGTGGGAACTAAAAACGGACCTAAATATTTGATAAAATTTGAAATGGATGGTGACCCTGTTGTAAGGACGTCAGTCGGGTTTACGTGGACCTGAAATGAAATATTAATTAAAGTTGGAAGATACAATTAAAAAAAAGGGTTAAATGAAGCTAATATTTGAAATCTACAAAAAAATTTTATGTTTTTGTTCGTTGTCAAGGAAAAACCTTTTGTAGTGAGTTTGGTTTTATTGTCATGTTGCTGAAAACAAAAATACCTGCCTTATTATTATTATTAATACATAGATAAACTTCTATTGTACAGGGTCTTATGGAAATTACTTAATATATTTAAACCGGCAATTCCTGAGAGGAAAATAAATTGAAGAATGACGCTTTGAATTATTAAGCGAAATATACACTTTATATGAAATCTGAAAATTTACGTGGTACGTATGTGGCGACGTTCGCAATCAATAATTTATTGAGTCAGTCTCAAGTCTCAAAAGAGGTCAAGCGCATTGTAGGCGGTGTTGTCATATTGCAACACAGAATTATAAACGCACGTGTTCAGTTTTTGACAACAAGACGTCTTTGACCCGCGTTATCACTTCTTTTTCAAACTTTTCAGGAAAATAAACTACAATTTTCAGGTACATACTCTCTTACATTCAATGTTATTTTAAAATAATTTGTTTTATAATTAGATTCCATAAAAAAATAAAGCACAAAAAGTTTGTTTTGCAACAGAACCATCAGCAGATAATATTACACAAATCTGAAATCGCATCACAACAGTTATTATTAAGAATTAGTTCACAACAGAAAAAAAACTAACAAAACGTTTAAAATTCGTATACATCGAGCACGTGGAACCCTCGGTAACGTCGTTCTAACACCGAGTATCGAAACATACTGAAGCAACGATACCGAAGGTTAAACATATCAATACGCGCGCGGCGGTTATATAAGCAAGGGCGAGACACGGGGGTGTCTGGCATCACTGTAGTTTACTCTAGTGGCCTACATTGTTGCTAACTGAAACTAGATGGAGCGGTGCGACAGCATGTAAGAAAGAAGGGTTCTATCTTTCTCTAGAACACCCAAGGGGTCACCTATTTAAATATAATAAGTAATTTCCGTAACACCCTGTATGTGTGTCTTAACAATTTTCGTATCGGGGTAGATTTTTTGTGTTCACGGTATAGAAAAGGCAAAGATACAAACAGAACCGTTAGTTTAACATTAGTCATCGTGAGGCAACTACGGAAGAATGTATAATCGATGGCCGATAAATGAAATTTATGATCGAGGACAGCAGGGTTTTGTTTTAGAGGCGGTTGTTTCTATAAAGACTAATAGATAATGTACAAGAAGAAAATACCTTGCAAGCTTTGGTAAACGTTTCCTTTGGCAGTCGGTTCCACTCTCCTTCAGGACTACAATGTAAGTCTAGGGAGATGCCGTTCTCGTAAGCGTGGATGACCCTTTGGACCTCGATCTCCTGAAAAGCTTCTGAAAAATCGGAATACGAGAATGTGCCATCCTGGAAAAATAAAAATATACCTGTGCGTAGCTATAGAGGTTTCATAATTAAAATCCATCAAATGTGAATTAAAAGATGTCTTCTACGTCTCTCCCCGGGATAATTCCTAAATTATTCAACCGATTTGGCTCAAAATTTCCATGCCTATGTAAAATGAGTGTGAAATTACGAGAAAAATATTTTTATCCGCGGGTTCGCTCGCGGTGATACCATTTGTTCCGTATCAAAATTAAAATTCATCAAAAAGTGAATTAAAAGATGTTTTGTACGTCTCTCCCGGGGATAATTCCTAAATTATTCAACCGATTTGGCTCAAATTTGCCATGCCTATGTAAAATGAATGTAAAATTACGACAAAAATATTTGTACCCGCTGGTTTGCTCTCGGTGATACCATTTCTCTCGTATCAAAATTAAAATCCATCAAAAAGTGAATTAAAAGATGTTTTCTACGTCTCTCCCCTGGATAATTCCTAAATTATTCAACCGATTTGGCTCAAATTTGCCATGCCTATGTTAAATGAGTGTAAAATTACGAGAAAAATATTTGTACCCGCTGGTTCGCTCCCGGTGATACCATTTGTCTTGTATCAAAATTAAAATCCATTCAAAGTGAATTAAATGATGTTTTCTACGTCTCTCCCCGGGATAATTCCTAAATTATTCAACTGATTTGGCCCAAATTTGCCATGCCTATGTTAAATGAGTGTAAAATTACGAGAAAAATATTTGTACCCGCGGGTTCGCTCGCGGTGGTACCATTTGTCTCGTATCAAAATTGAAATCCATCAAAAAGTGAATTAAAAGATGTTTTCTATGTCTCTCTCCGGGATAATTCCTAAATTATTCAACTGATATGGCCCAAATTTGCCATGCCTATGTTAAATGAGTGTAAAATTACGAGAAAAATATTTGTACCCGCGGGTTCGCTCGCGGTGGTACCATTTGTCTCGTATCAAAATTGAAATCCATCAAAAAGTGAATTAAAAGATGTTTTCTATGTCTCTCTCCGGGATAATTCCTAAATTATTCAACTGATATGGCCCAAATTTGCCATGCCTATGTTAAATGAGTGTAAAATTACGAGAAAAATATTTGTACCCGCGGGTTCGCTCGCGGTGGTACCATTTGTCTCGTATCAAAATTGAAATCCATCAAAAAGTGAATTAAAAGATGTTTTCTATGTCTCTCTCCGGGATAATTCCTAAATTATTCAACTGATATGGCCCAAATTTGCCATGCCTATGTTAAATGAGTGTAAAATTACGAGAAAAATATTTGTACCCGCGGGTTCGCTCGCGGTGGTACCATTTGTCTCGTATCAAAATTGAAATCCATCAAAAAGTGAATTAAAAGATGTTTTCTATGTCTCTCTCCGGGATAATTCCTAAATTATTCAACTGATATGGCCCAAATTTGCCATGCCTATGTTAAATGAGTGTAAAATTACGAGAAAAATATTTGTACCCGCGGGTTCGCTCGCGGTGGTACCATTTGTCTCGTATCAAAATTGAAATCCATCAAAAAGTGAATTAAAAGATGTTTTCTATGTCTCTCTCCGGGATAATTCCTAAATTATTCAACTGATATGGCCCAAATTTGCCATGCCTATGTTAAATGAGTGTAAAATTACGAGAAAAATATTTGTACCCGCGGGTTCGCTCGCGGTGGTACCATTTGTCTCGTATCAAAATTGAAATCCATCAAAAAGTGAATTAAAAGATGTTTTCTATGTCTCTCTCCGGGATAATTCCTAAATTATTCAACTGATATGGCCCAAATTTGCCATGCCTATGTTAAATGAGTGTAAAATTACGAGAAAAATATTTGTACCCGCGGGTTCGCTCGCGGTGGTACCATTTGTCTCGTATCAAAATTGAAATCCATCAAAAAGTGAATTAAAAGATGTTTTCTATGTCTCTCTCCGGGATAATTCCTAAATTATTCAACTGATATGGCCCAAATTTGCCATGCCTATGTTAAATGAGTGTAAAATTACGAGAAAAATATTTGTACCCGCTGGTTCGCTTGCGGTGGTACCATTTGCCTCGTATCAAAATTGAAATCCATCAAAAAGTGAATTAAAAGATGTTTTCTATGTCTCTCTCCGGGATAATTCCTAAATTATTCAACTGATATAGCCCAAATTTGCCATGCCTATGTTAAATGAGTGTAAAATTACGAGAAAAATATTTGTACCCGCGGGTTCGCTCGCGGTGGTACCATTTGTCTCGTATCAAAATTGAAATCCATCAAAAAGTGAATTAAAAGATGTTTTCTATGTCTCTCTCCGGGATAATTCCTAAATTATTCAACTGATATGGCCCAAATTTGCCATGCCTATGTTAAATGAGTGTAAAATTACGAGAAAAATATTTGTACCCGCTGGTTCGCTTGCGGTGGTACCATTTGCCTCGTATCAAAATTGAAATCCATCAAAAAGTGAATTAAAATATGTTTTCTACGTCTCTCCCCGGGATAATTCCTAAATTATTCAACTGATATGGCCCAAATTTGCCATGCCTATGTTAAATGAGTGTAAAATTACGAGAAAAATATTTGTACCCGCTGGTTCGCTTGCGGTGGTACCATTTGCCTCGTATCAAAATTGAAATCCATCAAAAAGTGAATTATAAGATGTTTTCTACGTCTCTCCCCAGGATAATTCCTAAATTATTCAACCGATTTGGCTCAAATTTGCCATGCGTATGTAAAATTAGTGTAGAATTATGAGAAAAATATTTATACCCGCGGGTTCGCTCGCGGTGGTACCATTTGTCTCGTATCAAAATTAAAATCCGTCAAAAACTGAATAAAAAGATGTCTTGTACGTCTCTCCCCGGGATGATTCCTAAATTATTCAACCGATTTGGCTCCAATTTGCCATTCTTATGTAAAATGAGTGTAAGTACTCGTTCTCCATATATTATTGTAGGTTTAGCAGTATTAGTAGTATCTAGTATTTGTAGCAATTTAGTTACCTGTACTGCCCAGGAACCATTTCCCTGGAAGGTGTAACCAGCATGGATGATGTGTCTGTGTCTAGTAAAACTACTAAGCAAGTTGCGTACACATTGGGACAGAGTGCTCACGGCAGGATGGATCAGGATTTCAGTCACTAAGTTTTCTGAGGCGAATTGAATCAATCGCTCGCCTGAAATGAAAAGCAGATAATATGGTATATCAGTAAATACTCGTTTTGCAAAGGATTTATTGTAGATTTTTTGTAATACAACGTGATTACAAAAAACTGTCTATTGGCAATTTAAAAATATTTGTTATATTATATATTTATAGCCGAACAGATCCAGGGAAATCTCAATAAATGTCAAGCCTGGCATTATTATAATACCATATTTTTTTTAAAGGAAATTATTTTGCAATTTCAATTCCACGTTTTGGTATGGAATATTATTAAATGTTTATTATTCCCAGCACCGGTGACAGTTTTATTTATTTAATTGTCCCGGGGAACGCTTTTGAAGCAATTTTAACGAGAAAGAAAAATAAAAAGGCTTTTCGTAACCCTGTCTCGTTCGAATTAGAATTTTTCTTACATAATGCCAGAAGCGGAAAATTATTTGAAGCACTTAATTCTTTCAGAAAATTCTGTAATTTGCTTTAAAATAACCGTTTTGAATTTACGGAGAAAGGTAGACCCATTCGATCCACTGTAGAATGACTTCGAACACGGAACAAACTCACACTACTAAACGGCATTCACCATAGTATTATAGTACAGATTACGTAAGTAAAACAGCTGATTTCGGTTCGGTTTACAAACTAAAGAAAATTTGCGGTTTAACTTTTTTGTCGCTCTGTGTATAATACAGGGTGTTCCTTAATGACGGGCTAATATTGCAGGGTGTGATTCCGTAGGTTATTTTATAAAGAAAAGTTCATATGAACATATGTCCGCAACGGCTTAAATTTTTCGCTACAGGGTGTTGAATTTTTACTTTTTAAATGGTTATTTTTTAATATCTCCGACAGTACTTTAGATATTATTTTCAATTTTGGTATGTGTTAATAGGATATAGAACCACAAATTTTAGTTAGAAAAGTTATTCAATTGTTCCACCAGTGGCGTACCTGCATCCATGTCGTCTGATATTTTTTACAGAAAATATGATACGCCACTGACATTTTTCCATGTGGGTATTATTTCTGATTAACCTGGTTAATTCTCCATGAAAACGGTTTCTTGAGTTTTTCTCGTCAGATGCATCGTTCTTGATGAAAACCACTAATTTCATATTGAAACTAATTATTATTAATATTGATAAAATAATTAATGATAAATTTTGTTTTATAAAAATTGTTGGAAATAGCCACCTTCACTTAAAAGGCATGGTGTTATCTTTAAAGAGAGTTCGATGCGACGATGGGCGGAAAATTAATAAAATATCAGTCCACCTCCCGAACTTCTTGTGATATATTGATTTTTATCCCTTAAAAAGAAAATGAACTTTTTGCCGAAACCCTTTACGTTTTTACTGGCTCAGTGTTTTACGCTTAACAATCCGGGCTTTTAAACTAAACTTTGCAGTTCTGGAGTTTATATATTGCCGGCAAACATCATTGGAGCGGAGTTCAGCCATTGTGAGAAAACTTAAGATTTATTTTGGATAGGCTTCTTTGTTTCGACACGGATTTTTGTTTTTAAATAGTAAAACTTTATAATACAGGCTTTAACGTCGAAAAAGTAAAGCAGCTGAAAAAATGAAATTTCCTGCACTAGATGTTATATCGTTGGCCATCCATCCTTCTAGTATACTATATACAGGGTGGCCCACCGAAAACAGTCCAGCAAGGTTTACGGCTGTGTACGTGAAAATTAAAAAAACCTCGGACCTGCCCTTGTTTTTCAAATGGGAATGGGTACGTTGTGATACACCTTTTTAAAGGGCATTAAATTCTCTTTAAAATGGAGCTTTGTTTTGTAAATTTGAGCTACGCGTCGCCGAGAAAGTGCGTTTTAAAAAATGTAATTTTATTGAGTAATACTTACATGTTATCTTATTAAATGTTGAAAATGTCCGCCATTCACCTCCATACAATAGTACAACAACTGTTCAAAGTGTTCTCGGACATTGTGAAGAACATCTCATGTAATTTGTTGACATTCATTAGTAATGCGTTTCCGTAAATCTTCTAAGGATTGGGGTTGGGTGGCATAAATGTTGGATGTTAGATGTCTCCACAAAAATAAATCAAGGGGAGATAAATCGGGCGATCTCGTGGGCCATTCAATAGCACCCCTCCTCCCAATCTATCTACCAGGAAACGTTTCATCCAGAAAGTGGCGTACGGGTAATGCATAATGGGGGGGGGGGGGGGGGGGGGGGGAGCCCTGCCTTGTTGAAATATTGTATTTTTTTCCTGGTAACGTTGGTCGTTTTCCATTCCGTGTTTATACCAGCGCTGGGTTGACAGCATTCTCCAACAAGTCTAAATAAGTTTCTCCATTTAAATTTCCCGGTAAGAAAAATGGTCCAATTATGTGATCACCGAAAATACCAGCCCAAACGTTTAATTTCTGAGGATTTTGAGTAAATCATTGGATTCGTGTCGGACTAGTAACGACAGTTATGTCGATTAACGGTGCCATTAAGAAAAAAAGAACATTCGTCTGAGAAGCAAACGTTAAAAAGGTAGTTCGGATAATTTAATACTTGTTCTGACATTACTTCACAAAAGTGTAAACGGCGGTCATTATCATCTTCATTCAATTCTTGGAGAAGTTGAATTTTGTATGGGTGCCATTTATAATGTTTCAGAATTCTCTGTACAGTGGTCCGCGAAATTCCCGTTACATCAGACATTTTTCTGGTACTTAATGTTGGATTCATACTAACTTGACCCAGAAAAGCTACTTCTACTGCTTCATTTCTTACCGGATTTTCAATGATCCTTTTTTTATTTGCCACTGAACCAGTTTGCCGAAATTTTGCCACTAAGTCTAGGATATAACCATGATGTATGTATTTATCTGGATGTCTATCATTAAACAAAGTTTCCGTTACTCTTGCACATTGATTGTTTATAAAATACAATTCAATAATTTCCACTCTCTCCTCAATAGAATAAACCATTTTTTATGTCACGATCAAATCAAAAGAAAATAATAGCGCAGAAATAACGTATGTAGATCTGGATCAACCACTTTACTGAAGATAAAGTTGAATTTACTGATACTTATTACTTAAAAAAAATTGTTTACGCACAAACCTGTGTACTTGTTAAGAGGTGCAGTGAAATGCTTCAAATTCCGTTGCTCGGCGGCGCGTAGCTTAAATTTACAAAACGAAACGCCATTTTAAAGAGAATTTAATGCCCTTTAAAAAGATGTATCACAACATACCCATTCCCATTGGAAAAAACAAAGGCAGTAGCCGCCCCCGCTAGGGGGGGTTGATGTTACAGGGATGAAATTAATAGTGAAACGTGTCCCCCTGAAAACACAGCCGTAAACCTTGCTCGACTGTTTTCGATGGGCCACCCTGTATATGTTTTTCTTGGTTTCTGCCTTGTAATTAGGTTTATCAAAACCTGTAAGGCATGTACTTAAATAAATAAATAAAAAAAAATAGACGTAAGAAGAACTTACATGCACCGATATTTATGGTTTTTAGGTTTTTATGTAAAAATAAACGTTATTGTGTTGACTCCTCTTTCAGTAACTTTAATATTATTTACTGGTATAGATACATTACTTATTTGGACTTACGATTTAGTAATGAATATTTTATTCATCCTTGGGTAATGCGCATTCAATAATGAAACAATCGAGCACTAATAGGAATGCTCCAATTTCCAATAATCCCGGTGCTACTAACTTAACCTTTAAAAATTCATTTTAATTTTCGAGCACCTGTGCTCTAAATTATTATCGCGCAAAATGTTTTTCCTCCGGAATTTTAATGAAACGTTTTAGAAAAAATGAAAAAAAAAAAGATTGATGATCGGAATAAAAATAATGAGGTTTAAACCTTGTGTCTCGGTTATAAGACCGGATTAAAAGGATCTATCACTTTTTAAATTACGTTATTTTTTCTTCCTTGTTTTTTGTTTTTGTTTTATACGAGGAAATTAAATTTTACGTTGTTATATTAGACTTATACGGTGATAGGGATATGGGTAATTTTTTTATTGTTACATTTCTGCATTATCAAATATCCCAAAAACCGATGATCAGTGGCTCTCTTCTTGGCGAGAAATAAAAAAAACAAAATTATACATTTTATTATGTTGTTGAACACCTTGCATAGCTAACAAAACTACCAATTTATAACATTCGTGTATTCACGTTGGTGTCAAATCTTTACAAATTATGCACAACAAGGATGTGTGTATCATATCTCCTTAAATTGAAAATAAATTTTTTAATTAATAATAAATAATAATAATTTTTTTAATTATAAAGATAAATCCATCTAAGAAATAAGAAATCTATGCTTCTCAGGTGGTATTAATATCGAATACCAATATGGAAAATTATTACACAACACAAACACAAACCCGATGATCCTTATACAATAAGGGCGTATTTTTGTCTACACAGTAGCACTTTAAAATACTATGTCAGATTGAATGGCACTACCAAGAAAAGGAAGCCCTCTCCATTGATAGGATGCAACCACCTGCAGACCGGTTTCGAACTTATTTGTTCTCGTCAGTACAAAATACGCCCTTATTGTATAAGGTACCATTCAATCTGAAATAGTATTTTAAAGTGCTACTGTGTAGACAAAAGACGCCCCTATTGTATAAGGATCAGCGGGTGGTCTGGAAATAATAATTTTCCATATTGGTATTTGATATTAATACCACCTGACAAGCATAGACGTTTTATTTCTTAGATGGATTTTTAACATTTGATTTAATCAAATAGCGTCTGTTCAGATTGTGTGGGACTACTAAGAGATGGCGCTGCGCACTGTATTTTGTCGACTACCGTCGATAGTACGGCGTTAAGTTAAAAGTTCTCTCTGATGATGGGTATGTACACCTACCCTGTACTGACGGGAACAAATAAGTTCGAAACCGGTCTGCAGGTGGTTGCATCCTATCAATGCAGAGGGCTTCCTTTTCTTGGTAGTACCATTCAATCTGAAATAGTATTTTAAAGTGCTACTATGTAGACAAAAATACGCCCTTGTTGTATATCGATCATCGAGTGGTCTGGAAATAATAATTTTCCATATTGGTATTTGATATAAAAATAAAGAGAAAAAAAGAGGAAGATAAAGAGAAAAGAGCCACAGATTACGTAAAATAAATGATGCTATTTTTTATATGAAACATAAGTCCGAGAGTGCCCTAAAAAACCGATGGCTCAACAGCTCAACGTTGTCCACACAAGCGATATATCATCTTTTTGTAAGCTGCATGACCACATATAAAAATGAATTGGTTGGGTAAAGGCCTAAAGCTTGTATTATTCGCATTTCCTATTGTTATATTTTCCATTTCTTCATAGTATCTGTATTTATTTGTACTTTTTTTAATGCCTTTTATTCAAATAACAATGTTGTCGCCAGTAAAAACAACATTTTCCCCAGGATTAAGTAAAATCGATGACCCCATTGAGGATATCCTCTTTAAAAACCCATTTCATCAAAAAAAAATTAGGGTTCAGCATAACAAAATATTGTCCACCGTAGCAATACTTTATCATTATGTCGATACAGAAAATAAAGATGAATTGGACATATGCCGTAGTATCGTTTCCTAGTTTTATTCAGATAACAAGGGTTTATTCGAAAATCCTTATTTTCTATGCGACAAAATTAATTAAATCACAATAATCAAAAGTTTATTTAAATTTTTATATACTGAGTGTTTCTGGGGGGAAATATGCAGATGTTAAAAAATGTCAAACTTAATCTCACTTAATTTACGATATTAAGATATTAAGTTAAGACGTTTAGGACGTGAAGTTTTTTTCTGAAAATGCACCTAAGAGTAACCTACTTATGTTATTAAATAAACACCTTGTATATGTTTCAATAACTAATATTTAAGTAATATATTAAAAAAATTTTTTTATTAGAGATGTATGCACTATTTTCCAAAAATTACTGTTACTGTTGCTTGACTTGTCTATTTTTGTGGTTTGTATTTTATGTTGTTTGTTTACAATTTTTATGAAAGGGAAAAGAAGAGGCAGGGAAATATGCAGATGTTAAAAAAAGTCGAACTTAATCTCACTTAATTTACGATATTAAGATATTAATTGAGGGAATTTTTGAAAAGGCTTGGGCGTAGCGTAGCGGCACCCTTTTTTACCGACCTTGCGCGTCGTTACTGAAATAATATATTATTTCTAGTTCTTTTTATATTTATATCTATAATATCTGTTTATGTTCCGAAAATGGGATGTAGTCGTTTGTCTTTCCTTATAAGTATTTTCCCAACTTCAGGATTCGCCGTAATTGGATTTTTTTTGTACTCTCGCGAGAAATTTAATCAAGATATAACTTCTCCGAAATAAAAAGAATTTTCTAGATCCCATATATGGATTTATTATTCATTTTATAAGCTTATTAATCTGCCAATAATTTGTTTGACAAATAAACAAATTGATTTAGAAATAAGGGATATATCAAATACGTATGAAACTTAATGGTTTGGCATACAGGGTAATCCATAATTTTTTAACTAAATGGTATACTGGGCTTGATCGTAATATCTTCCCTTTTCGAGATATTTTCATTTAAACATCTTAATATCTCCCATTTTCGAGTTATTTCCATTTAAACATCACAATGCATCAAAAATATCAACCTCGAAATCGGTTATGGATTACCATCCTTTGGTGGATCTCACCAAAGAAAATATGAATTTTCCTAAAGCTTTAATTAATAGAACCAACTGACAGTACTCACCATAACGAGCTTCTTCCCCTTCTAGCCCCTGGTCGGTTAAAATTGCTAATTCTTTCTCTAAATCTACCATGCAGTTGTTGACATTCCATGACAGCAGGCCTGAAACAATAAAATATTGGTAAAAAAAGCTCTGTTTTAAAAGAGCCGTCACGTGCTAGTTTAACTAGCCTGAATCATGCTTTGTAACAGTTTTATAATAGCTCTCTAGTTGCCAATATGTTGTATAAAGGTATCCTGTGGTACATTTTAGTTCTTAATGGTCAACTAGCAGCAATATTACGTTGCAGGAATGTTCTTGCAACCAAATTATGAAACTGTTGTATGGAAGTTTGTTTCCAATAGCTGTAATAACAATAATATCACTTAGGTTATACAGAAAAAGGGATCTGAAAGTATGTTTTCTGTATAACTTGGTTGTCGATGTTTATTTTTGATCCAAACTCAAAGAGCTAAAGTTATTTCTTAAATAGTCCACCGTCAACTATTCATTTTAACTTAATAAATATATAATATTAAAATATTAAAACATACACGCTAGAATTTCTAACGAGATGCACGAACAGACAACAGCGCGGTGCACACAAAAACTGTGCGCCTTTTCCATGTTAAATCGCCATAGCCCCGCTATCCCCCGCTGCCATCCGCCACCTGTTACTACAGAGAAACTGCACTACTTAATATACTGAAGAAAGCCAATGCACAACTTGGCGCTATATACCCGATGCTTAACAAAAGAAGCAAGTTAAGCACAAGGACGAAAGTCACGATGTACAAGGTGTTCATCAGGCCGCTGCTATCATACGGGGCAGCGTCATGGTGCACACTGAGTGGACCTGACTTAAAGAAGATACAAGTAATGCAGAACAAGGTACTTAAAATAATACTGAATACACCTAGATACACTAGAAATGACATTATACACCGAGATCTCCAAATTGATACAATTTCGGAGTTTCTCGACAAACTAATCATAAAATATCATACTAAGGCGAATCTGACCAATAACGAGAAGATAGCCGCATCGCACATTCCTAAACTACCACACCACAAACACAAAATGCCTAAAGACTGGATCACTCACTAAAATCCAAACTCAAAATTATTTAAGAACTTGTTCTTCATACAATCATACTATACACAAAACACTACACGACTATTGTAAAAATACACCGCCTACCACACACCTACCGCCAACATGTTAGGAGCCCTTATATCTTGCTCATTTGATTAAATTCAAATTAGAAAGATACTAGAGCTGACACCAAACATCATCAACAACGCCTAAAGGCTTAACCCAAAAATCATACTTATGATAGACAAAAATAACACGTCGAGTGAAAGGAGTTAAAGGCTTTATACTTGACTCAAACGGTGAGTTTAGTCGGTTGGCCCGCCTCTCAGAGGCGGATCTTTTCCCTCAGAAAAGATGATGTTGATGGAGGTATAATCCCCACAAGTTGCTAAGCCCGACACTACCTTGCAGCCGCGTCTGTAAGGTGTCTGTGTGCAGATTCTCATCGGCTGTCCAAAAAAAAAAAAAAAAAAAAAAAAATGCACTACTTAATCGCACGTGCGAGCTAGTCTCGTCATAATCGTCATTTACCTCGACCGATGCACGGTTGCCGGATCTATACAGTTTGGTTTGACGGGATGATAAAATATTACTGGGGGGGGGTCGGACTTTTGTAGTTTGGCGGTAAGATAAAATATTAGGGAGGGTCGGACTTTATACGATAAATAATATTCAATGAATATAAATTAATATTTTTTATTCGTTTTGTTTTGGGGGTGCACGTGCGCATGTGCTCCTGTGGAAGAACCGCCACTGTTCTATATGCTTGTCAAACGGTATCTAAATTGTCCGATAAAGAAAAGTTTATTTTCCACCGCAGTGCCGCAAACTGTGCGCTGTTCAAGGTTTGACCTTTTCGTGCCGATGGTCTAGGTTTGGGCGGCGTTCTAATTATTCAGGACCCTGTTTTCGCGGCCATATTTATTCTTTATTATGTAATAGGAAATTTAGGCCGCTGATTTCGCGAATTTCCGGCACACTTAAAAAAGAACACACAAAAAAGCCAACGATTAGTGTCTCCATTTTTAGTTCTTTGCCTTTTCCAATTAAGTTTATAATTTAATAACTAAAATTTGGGGTTTCCTGATTCGTACAGTGCGTTATATTAAAATCTGTAACATTTTTATTAAAACGGGTTCGTTGAAGATAAAAGACCACATTTAATTATTCTTATAGACGCTTCCGTCTTACAAATTTTAGTTGACGAATGAATATTACTCGGCGAATCCGAACTGTAGAATCATAAAGATTTTTCATTGAAAGCGTCGGTATTTGCAGGAATTGCAGGAAATACAAATAAGAAATGAGATCTGCGGAAACTGCTCGATATAATGAAAGATGAGGGAAAAAGAACGCAATCGAATCCAGACCACTTTTTGATGTAAAATACAAAAAATCCAAGCAAAATCTATATGGTTAACTAAATCAACTGCCCAAAAACAGGATGTAATGGCCCAAACTTTGCTAAACTTGTCGCTAGTGGCTTAATTGATGTACTTCAAACCATGAAATTTTCACTTTATTCTCTCCACTCCCGTTATTCGCTTGCATTGCACTGGCCTGCCTGAAACTTAGTTTTCTACCGCAGTTTTGTACTGCAGTTAATTTTGGTTGACCTTTGCGAAGTAATGTACAGTTTAGCCCTATGGATGTGGGTATGTTTGCCAGAAGAACGGGCAATTGAATAAACGGACAGCGGAGGCGGACAAGGACACACAATTTCCTATAATATAGTATTAATTATTTGATTTTTCAATCACGTTGTGAACGTGAGTGTTATGTTTGATATCAGTGAAATTAAAGCCTGGTGTGATCACGGTTTATAAATTTTTATCACTTCTAAGCGAGATATTAACTAGATAGTATACGCAAGAGAATATTGCGCACATCGTAAAAGAATTAGTGGGTGATGGTCGATGGATTTAAATTATTTATTATGTATACTACTTTACTACTAAAAGAACTGTAATAGAAGGAAACTAAAATCTGTAAAAAATATTACACAATATTGATAACAAACGAAAGAAAACGTTATTTCTACCTTGATTAAATTAGAATTGTACCTTTTAAAAAAATCTATGATGAACTAAACACTGGGTACTTTCCAACAAACTATTTGTTCATGCAAAGACGCATGGTTTCTTAATCATTTTGTGCGTATTGTATATTATCATTTAAGAATAGAATCGTTAATCATTTGAGTTTTCTTATTACTTAGCCTGTTTCTTTAAAGAATGCCCAGAGCTCGCTAGTTTTTCGAATATTACTACTCATTTTCATTTCACGGTTTCAAGTTCAAGATTCAGAAGTCACAGTCAAGTACCAAATAACGATCTGACAACTTCACGGAATCACATTTTAAATAATATGTCTATATGAGATGTGAAAGTGAAATACGTACTAAAAAGTGATTTGTTTAAACTGTGATTACATCATGCTTTTCATTGCTGCTCAGTGACTGTGACTACCCGTGATTTGTTGATATCAGTGATTAAATCACAGTTCGTGAAATATCTCCCATTACTAATCCATACCAAAATAATATTGTAAAAAACTATAGGTAGGATTTCTAATAAATTCAGTAAAATCAAGTAATTGCTAAAATATTTTGTAAATTTTACAACGCATGTAGGTGCACGGAACAAACACTATAATAAAATTATTATAATAAAGATTTTATTGTATACCATTTCCTATAAAATATTGTATTAATTAGAATTTTCATGATTAATCCGTACCAGAATAATACAACGTGTCCAAGATAAGGAGGGCCAGTACAGCGATCTCGGAAACCGTAAGAGATACGAAGTCGGTTAAATAGAGGTAAAGTTGCGCATTTACATGCTTAATAATATGCCGTTTAGAAAGTTTTAAAATTCCGAATAGTTCCGGAGATATCCGGAAAAACCCGAAATCCTGCAAAATCGTTTTATTGTTTTCCTTGGTCTTTTTGAGATCGAATTCTAAAGTAAATTGCACTTTTGCATTGCCATTTTTTTCGCTCTATCTAACAGCGTTAATTGTTTTGTAATCCGACGAGTCGTCTTCGAAGGGCCATTATCAACTTTCTTTTTTTAAATACGGTCCTGTTTTTCTGATATTGGAATTTGAGAGTTTTTTTCTTCCGAATGCAACGATGTATGGCATATTGTGGTTTGATGACGTTTCGAGGGTTTCTTGAACAACATCAGGACATTTTGGGATACGGTCCTGTATTTCTCCTAATTTAATAAATAGTACCTCATAAGTAAGCTCTAAATTTTTACTTATGTTGGAGTAGTTGAATAAATATCAAATAATTTAATAATAAACCATATATAAGTGAACAAAATACAGAAACATTATTTCAAATTTCTGTTGATTCGGGATTTAAAAAAAAAGTAGGCGCTTCAAAAAATTAAGATGGTGACGCGTGATTTGTTTCACTTGAGATTCCCATTGTGATCGTTTGAGAGCGTTTTAAGAGGTTTTCTATTTTCCAGAAAATATGCAACATAAATTTACAAATGCTGAAAGTTTGATATTCTATCGCATGTTTTATTTTATCTCAAAAACTGTTATGTGGCAATTAGAAGATGTTATTTGTGCTTAGAAAATATCGGAAATCGTTTTGAACACCTGCTTATGTTGTTCCTTACTTTTTTCGTTGTTCGTTTTATTACTGTTTTGGAATGATTTTTGTTCACTTATTTGTGGTTTATTATTAAATTATTTGTTATTTATTGAACTAGTACAACATAAGTAAAAAATTTAGAGCTTACTTATGAGATATTATTTATAAAATTAGGAGAAATACAGGACCGTATCCCAAAATTTCCTGATGTTCAAAAAACCACAGGACCGCATTTAAAAAAAGAAAGTTGATAATGGCCCTTCGAAGACGACTCGTCGGATTACAAAACAATTAACGCTGTTAGATAGAGCGGAAAAAGTGGCAATGCAAAAGTGCAATTTATTTTAGAATTCGATCTCAAACAAAAAAACCTAGGAAAACAATAAAACGATTTTCCAGAATTTCGGATATCTCCGGAACTACTCGGAATTTTTAAACTTTTTAAACGGCATATTATTAGGCACGCAAATGCGCAACTTCACCTCCATTTAGCCGACTTCGTATCTCTTACGGTTTCCGAGATCCCTGTACTGGCCCTCCTTATCTTGGATATGTTGTATTGTAACACATAATTTCTAAAAACGTATAGTTAGAATTTCTAATAAATTTAGTAAAATCAAGTAATTACTAAAATAATTGTTATTTATAACTGCAGTAGTATACTTGGATGGGGAAATACTATGTGTAAAAATTTTCACAAAAGATTTAAGTAAATTTTACAAAAGATTTTATTAAATTTGACAGAATAAAAATTTTATTTTATGCGTACGCTTTAAAAAATGCCATTCTATGATTCTCACTTTTATCTCTTGACACAAAAACTCGTGATGCCTGGCATTATCATTCTGAAGTCGGATAAGCTCAGGGACTTGATGTCAAGTGCCCACGAAAAGGCCCAGACACAAAATGTTTTTCTTCCAGATTTTCTCTCCCTTTGCTCCATTTACCCTTTAAAGATACAAGGGGTAAAAAGTAACGGTCTTTTTTACCGACACTACATTATGCTGTTTATTGTAGAGTCCGACAATTCTGTTTTGTCGTATATTTTTTATCTCGTGCTATACCCGACAAAATTGGATTATTTCGGGAAAATAATAATGTTCCAGTTTTTTAAGAGCCCTAATTTTCTCGCTTAGTATAAAAAATGTCGGGACCTGAATTTTTAAAGCTTCTTTTAGGAAGAAATATTGGAGTAGAAAATAAAATTTGTTTGGACAATGAAGTTTACTAGTTTTACGGGGTTATTAGTGGATTCTGTGAGTCGGGCAAGATGCCGAAATACACACGGATTTCTACAGCAACCAGACTACTTCCCTCCCCCGTTTTCGAGGATGCTCAATTGTTGAATCTGCCCGATCTCGAATTTCTTCCGTTTTCGGGGTCGCGGAGTACTCTTGTGCCCTTTAATATTGCACCCGTTGCAAAACCACCACCCCAGAGCGATGAAACCACCCTCCAAGGGGGTGCATCGACTGCTGATGGCTTTAAACCGGGAATATCGCCTGACCGCCCGTTTTCGAGGTCGCTGAACACGATCGCGGCCTCGAAAACGGTCTCCGGTGCCAAACCACCCCGATATTCCTCGAAATGAACATTTTATTATCTTTTATCGTACATGCATATATTATTCACATATATATAACTCAATTTAAATAAAAAAACATGATTTTAAAGCCCGGGCTCCTGCTCATCGACCTCGAAAACGGGCGGTCACAGAATGTTTCCCGTTTAAAGTCGCCCGCTGGCGATTCACCCCCTTGGAGGGTAGGTTCATCGCTCTGGGGGGGTGGTATTGCATCGGGTGCAATATTGAAGGGTTCGAGAGTACTCCGCGACCCCGAAAACGGAAGTAATTCGAGATCGGGCAGCTTCACGCAAATATTTTCAATTTTGCCGCTTGGCGGTGGTTTTTGGCCCATTTGAGGGGGTGGGCCAACCCAAAAACAATTTTTAACTGCACCATCGTGCTCGGCATCCTCGAAAACGAGGGGGGGAAGTAGTCTGGTTACTGTAGAAAATGCGTGTATGCTCGCCCGACTCACAGAATCCACTATATATTTTATTCCATGGCTCAACAAGCAGACGAAACGTTCCTTATACAATTTGGTTAACAGGTTAGTCTTATAAAAGCTGTCGATTAGCAAATGTATTGTATAAAGGTGATACATCTACGTTATTATATGTGGAAACCATCCGCAATCTATAATGTTTCTGATTTACGTTCATATTAAACGTTGAAATCTATATTTACATACATACAGGACCCTTCTGCGTTTCACAGCCTCATTTAAATCATTTGAATTTCATATGAGATTGAAGTGAAATTGGACAAAATTGAATTTCAGTTTCCTCTCTTTCGGAGGCGCTTCTATTTTGGTTCAGATTTGAATTTCAAATTTCGCTTAAGGGCAATACAGGAAAATCCACGTTTATCATGTACAGGGTGTCCCATTTTCGACACTTTTATATGGTATCTCCGTAGTTGTTAGTGCTATCAAAAAAGTAATGTAGGTGTCATGTGCTCTTTTTGGGTCAAACTTAAAATGGTAAAATCAAAATTGGAAAATGCTATCAAAAAAGTAATGTAGGTGTCATGTGCTCTTTTTGGGTCAAACTTAAAATGGTAAAATCAAAATTGGAAAATTTTCGCTCGCTTAAGAGATACGGGGGAAAATAAAAAACTTGACAATTTCAAAATTACCCTATATTTGCTTAGTTAAAAGAGATACGGAAAAATGTTTTATACAGAAGTTTCTTTATATTGATTGTTGAATAATCTGCCGTTGTCAGAATAAGTATACGGGGTCAGGTAAAAAAGTTATCGGACCTAACCTAATTTTTTTAAATGGAACACCCTGTATATTTTAATCTAAAAAGATACTATTTTAAAATATCCTTTCAAATATATAACACACCATGGATAATATTGGTTTTCTAGGCGATTTATTTAAACTTTATTACTTTGAAACGAAATAAAAGATTCAGATTAAGGTAAAAAATAACGGAAATCATCACAAATGTTCGGAATATGTTCTTAAATGGCTACTGTCTTTCCGGATAAAGAGCAAAATATAAATTTTGCGCCATTTCTTCATTTTTTCCACTTTCAATATACACTGATATCATATCAAATTTTTCAAAATATTGATAGGTCATTTTCGCAAATTAATATGTAAAATTGAAATTGACGTTAAATGTTAATAGTCAGCATAGTTATTTCTAGGAGATCAGCTTTTGTGTCATGGTCTACTGTGGTTTAAGGTAATAAACTTTAATAAATCGCCAATTAATTCATTGTAACCTTTAAAAATACCAAGTTTTGACTTTAAATTGGTTTAGAAGTTGTAAACAAGGAAAAAATCAACTCACGTCACCAATAAAACCACTGACCTTAGTTTTTTTTTTTAATTTGACATACATATGTAAGTAGGAATTATTAACCAAAATTTCGAACGCATTGTAATTTGAAATTCCAATTTGTATATGATATTGCGTTTTTGTAGTTCATTGCTTGTATTTTAATTAAATCATTCTGATTATTGTTTAGCCAAATCATGGGTCGAGTTATTTAATACCACATAAATTTTAACTTTGTTTTTCATATTAATAGGAATTTTTTTAAACTATACAGGGTGCATCATAATGACGAGCTAATATTTCGGAGAGTGTGAGTGTTAACTTCCTGTAGCAAGAAATTTAAGTTATTAAGACTCATCGAAAACAGTCCAGCAAAGTTTACGGCTGTGTACGTGATAATTTAAAAAAAAAACTCGGACTCGTAAACTTGTGTTTTCAGGGGGACACGTTTCACTATTAATTTCATCCCTCAACACCCCTAGCGGGGGTGGCTACTGTTTTTTCAAATGGGAATGGGTATGTTGTGATACATCTTTTTAAAGGGCATTAAATTCTCTTTAAAATGGCGCTTTGTTTTGTAAATTTGAGCTACGCGCCGCCGATAAATTGCGTTTTAAAAAATGTAATTTAATGCGGTTCCGTAAATCTTCTAAGGATTCGGGTTGGGCGGCATAAATTTTGAATTTTAGATGTCCCCACAAAAAGAAATCAAGGCGAGATAAATCGGGCGATCTCGCGGGCCATTCACTAGCACCCCTCCTCCCAATCCATCTAACAGGAAACGTTTCATCCAAAAAGTGGCGTACGGGTAATGCATAATGGGGGTAGCCCTGTCTTGTTGAAATATTGGATTTTCTTCCTGGTAACGTTGATCGTTTTCCATAATTTCCATCAGCGCTGGGTTGACAGCATTCTCCAACAAGTCTAAATAAGTATCTCCATTTAAATTTCCCGGTAAGAAGAATTGTCCAATTACGTGATCACCGAAAATACCAGCCCAAACGTTTAATTTCTGAGGATTTTGAGTATGAACCTCGTGGTAAATCCTTGGATTCTTGTCGGACCAGTAACGACAGTTATGTCGATTGACAGTGCCATTAAGAAAGTAGTTCGGATAATTTAATACTTGTTCTGACATTACTTCACAAAAGTGTAAACGGCGGTCATTATCATCTTCATTCAATTCTTGGAGAAGTTGCATTTTGTATGGGTGCATTTATAATGTTTCAGAATTCTCAGTGGTCCGCGAAATTCCCGTTACATCAGACATTTTTCTGGTACTTAATGTTGGATTCATACTAACTTGACCCAGAACAGCTACTTCTACTGCTTCATTTCTTACCGGATTTTCAATGATCCTTTTTTTATTTGCCACTGAACCAGTTTGCCGAAATTTTGCCACTAATTCTAGGATATAACCATGATGTACGTATCTATCTGGATGTCTATCATTAAACAAAGTTACCGTTACTCTTGCACATTGATTGTTTATAAAATACAATACAATAATTTCCACTGTCTCCTCAATAGAATAAACCATTTTTTATGTCAAGGTCAAATCAAAAGAAAATAATAGCGCAGAAATAGCGTATGTGAATCTGGATCAACCACTTTACTGAAGATAAAGTTGAATTGACTGATACTTATTACTTAAAAAAAATTGTTTACGCACAAACCTGTGTACTTGATAAGAGGTGCAGTGAAATGTTTCAAATTCCGTTGCTCGGCGGAGCGTATCTCAAATTTACAAAACGAGGCGCCGTTTTAAAGAGAATTTAATGCCCTTTAAAAAGATGCATCACAACATACCCATTCCCATTTGAAAAAACAAGGGCAGTAGCCGCCCCCGCTAGGGGGGTTGAGGTTACAGGTATGAAATTAATAGTGAAACGTGTCCCCCTGAAAACACAAGTTTACGGGTCCGAGGTTTTGTACACAGCCGTAAAGCTTGCTGGATTGTTTTCGATGGGCCACCCTGTATATTAATAAATTTCTCATTGTTTACGAGAAAAAAATAAGAAATTTGCTAAACTGCCTCCCTTAATTAATACAAATTAGGTTACTCCCTTTATCGGTACTCCGACCGTAGGTGTCATATATTCGAAATAGATGACACAAATTATAGACGTATTTTAGAGGCGATGTAGACACGAGGTAGGTAATAAATGGGGTAATTAATATTAAGGGATCTCGCGAAAGTGTTATTTGAGGGCCTTAAGCTATCGTACATAAACACCACAAGGGTGAAAAGGGTGTATGTAAATAGAGCTAGGGAAGACGTTTTGATTTAAAATGGAAAATAGAGATGAGTTATGAGCAAGCTAACGTAAGAGTGGTCCCCTTGGCCTCTGGAATTTTTAATCCGGGAAGTACGAACAGTTCGCTCTATCCCACGAAATATCCGATCATCAACGGGGTAGAGATGAGGGATGATACATATTCGCTTTCCTACTTGTTGCCAGTGGCGGTTCTTCTACAGGAGCACATGCGCACGTGCACCCCCAAAACAAAACGAATAAAAAATATTAATTTATATTCATTGAATATTATTTATCGTATAAAGTCCGACCCTCCCTAATATTTTATCGTACCGTCAAGCTAAAAAAGTTGGACCCTCTCTAATATTTTATCATCCCGTCAAACCAAACTGTATAGATCCGGCAACCGTGCCTCGGTCGAGGTAAATAACGATTATGACGAGAATTGCTCGCACGTGCGATTAAGTAGTGCATTTTTTTTTTTGGACAGCCGATGAGAATCTGCACACAGACACCTTACAGACGCGGCTGCAAGGTAGTGTCGGGTTTAGCAACTTGTGGGGATTATACCTCCATCAACATCATCTTTTCTGAGGGAAAAGATCCGCCTCTGAGAGGCGGGCCGACCGACTAAACTCACCGTTTGAGTCAGGTATAAAGCCTTTAACTCCTTTTCACTCGACGTGTTATTTTTGTCTATCATAAGTATGATTTTTGGGTTTGTTCGGGTTTGTTTAGGCGTTGTTGATGATGTTTGGTGTCAGCTCTAGTATCTTTCTAATTTGAATTTAATCAAATGAGCAAGATATAAGGGCTCCTAACATGTTGGCGATAGGTGTGTGGTAGGCGGTGTATTTTTACAATAGTCGTGTAGTGTTTTGTGTAAAGTGTGATTGTATGAAGAATAAGTTCTTAAATAATTTTGAGTTTGGATTTTAGTGAGTGATCTAGTCTTTAGGCATTTTATGTTTGTGGTGTGGTAGTTTAGGAATGTGCGATGCGGCTATCTTCTCGTTATTGGTCAGATTCGCCTTAGTATGATATTTTAATTAAGTAGTGCAGTTTCTCTCTAGTAACAGGTGGCGGGTGGCAGCGGGGGATAGCGGGGCTATGGCGATTGAACGTGGAAAAGGCGCACAGTTTTTGTGTGCATCTAGTGAGAAATTCGAGCGTGTATGTTTTAATATGTTAATAATATATATTTATTAAGTTAAAATGAATAGTTGACGGTGGACTATTTAAGAAATAACTTTAGCTCTTTGAGTTTGGAGCAAAAAATTGAAGTGAGGAATGCGGGAACACCTAAACCCGAAATTAATTTAACGCAGACCACAAAGGGTAAATCTAGGGACTTTATTAGAAAGTTTAAAAATTAAATATATGAAAAAAAATTTATAGAGGGTATTCCAAACTTAATGAGGCTGTTATTGATCAATTTTTTACAATTAAGAACCAAAGAATGGACTTTACGTTTAAGCATTGTGTAGGGTCGATAAATGTTGTGTATTTCAATAAATGATACTCGATATGATTTTAAACCAGTTTATTTAAGGATTTAAACTAAAAAAACACTAAAAATATGAAGAATGCCAACTTGCCAGTCTCATGGCTTGATTCGTTCTCGTCATAAAACAGTTAACTATTGTTCCCGTCGTGGTTTCGCCTAATGACGTACCCGTAGATGGCGTAGTGGTATTAGACATCATTCGGTTTTCTTGATAGCTTTAGTAGTATTAGTAGTGGACTGTATAAATATTGTTACGAGGGTTGCATGCGACGACGTTGAGATCCGACAGCTATACACACTAAGAAAACCTTTCTTATTTTTCAAAAGTTGTATTTCCTTGTGTAAAATTAAAAAATAAATAAAAATATGTTTTACCTAACGCATTTCCTATTACTTCTTTTCTTTCTACATTTAAAACGCCTAGAAAGTAATTGTTTGGTCGTTACACAAAAATAAAATTTTAAAAATAATTTCACCATACTTGTAAACCCCCCTCTATCATAGGTCACGAGCCGCCACTGCTTGTTGCATGACGCCGGACAGCAACGCTATGATATACGACTAGGACATCTACCGAATGAAAATTGGTTTTACGTTAAAGGGGATTATGTTGATAGCAGTATCAAAACAATGATCTTTTCTAGTTCTAGTTCTAGTAATTATTATAAAACGATCTTCCAAAATATTCTTGTAGGTGTTTAATATTCATTTAGCGTCAAAATTAAACACAAACGGTATTATAAAAACTGTTTCACTAAAAACCACAGAACAATACCCAATAATTTAAAAAATACGTCCAAACTTAATTATTTCTTATAGATTCATTTGCACACAATCAGATAGAACGCAACGAATAAAAGTGTTAGAGGACAGACAGGGACGGACTTTTAGATTTAAAAAAATGGATTTTATTATTAATGTTGGGAAAACCGATGATTTTAATAATCGAGTACCTACTTGATACTCGAGCGATTTTAATAATCGAGTGAATCGCTTGAAATTACAATTCACCAAGCGATGACGTCACCGACTGATCCACCGGCAGCCTAGCCGTTTACATGTGATCAGGTAGGGTATTTAGCAGGCACGTAACTACGGGTGGGCACAGGTTTAGCTAAAAAATTGTTATAGCCATCAAAAAAATTCCAGAAATTTATTTATTTGTGAATAATGAATTTTTACCACTTATCTCGATACCAAACAAAAAACTGCAAAAAATCGCCCAAATATGTATTTATTGTTCGTGTTTATTATTGTGCTTATTTAACCCGAATAAACAGTATTACCAAGAGTTATGTTTCTTCACATCTTTCTCAATCTACGATCATAAAATAAGTAGATATTTAAAATAGCTTGTCAAATTCTTCCACTCTAAATTATCAGGTGCCCACTGTGTGCCCTTCAAAAATTTAGGCTTAGTTACGCGACTGGCAAAATAAGAAAATTGGTTATTATTTTTTTAAATTCATGTTTATAGTTACCTAAAAGTTCCTGTTTAAATTTAAGAATGTTTACTTTTAGTTACCAAAAAATTGGTCGATACCTATGTTTTGTTAACTATTTTGCTCGTTTTCTTATTTTCTATAATGTATGTTATTTTTAAGAAGTTTGAGTTTAATAATAAAAAGTTCCTGTTTAGATTTAAAATTGTTTACTATAAGATTACCAACGAATTTTTCTATACAGGGTGCTGATAAAGTCTGGAATAATCGATTTTTCTTGAAAACGCAAAACTTTTTCGAAAAACGCTCGTACCCGTCGATTTTATTTTATTCTTTGAAATTTTTTGGCGTTCTTCAATATTATACCGGATGCGCCAAAAACGCTAGGCAAGTGTCAACTTCACTTTTTCAAATAGAACACCCCTTTTTTACTCCAATATTCAGATTCCTCTCTAAACTCTAGACAAGTTTCATATAACATATTGTATGGCTAAAGTCAAGAGTAATTGAAATACAGGGCCCACAATAAAAATCAAGGTATAATTTTAAGGTCTAGGTATTTACCTTCTTACCGGTTTCTACATAATAACTTAGTTACGTAAATGTCAAAACATTTAATATTTACTCCAAAGTTGTCACTTTTACCCATAAAAATGTTTCTAACGGAAGCTGAGAGAATCGAAATATTAATAATAGTAGGATGTGGAGATCGAAAGAGAACACAAATAGAAGTTTGTGAGTATTTTAATGATAAATATCCAAATAGAGAACACATAAATCAGGCAACTGTTTCCAAAATTGTTAAGAAGTATAATGAAGTTGGTCACGTTAAGGATAAACCTAGAAGTGGACGACCTAAAATTTCCGACGATGTCAAACTTGATATTCTAGTTTCGTTGGAAGAGAGACCACATTCGAGCACAAGAAGCATTTCTCAAAATGTTCAAAATATCCACGATTCAACGGTGGCAAAGTTCCTGAAAAAGGAAAAATGGCATGCATATAAATGTCAAGGAGTACAGGAACTTTTGGAAGGCGACCCTGACAGAAGGAATGAGTTCTGCGAAATTCTCATGGATAATTACTTGATTAACGATGCATTATTACCGAGTAACATAATTTTTTCCGATGAGGCTACTTTTTTCTTGGATGGCATGGTAAATCGTCAAAATTGCCGGTATTGGTCCAGCGAAAATCCCCATTGGTTCCGAGAAATTCATACCCAGCGGCCGAGAAAAATTAATGTATGGGCAGGAATAATTCGGGATACTGTTATAGGACCCTATTTTTTTGAGGAAAATTTGACTGGCCAAAGATATTTGCAGTTTCTTGAAGAAGACCTCGCTCCAGCGTTGATTGCCCTATTTCCCGATCGGAACATTCCTGACTCACATGATACAACTGTGTGGTTTCAGCAGGATGGTGCACCAGCCCACTATTCGGTCGAAGTCCGTAGATACCTGAATGAGTTATTTCATCATCATTGGATAGGTCGACGGGGTGAAATAGAGTGGCCTGCGAGGTCCCCTGACTTAACGCCATTGGACTTCTTTCTGTGGGGCTATATTAAGGAAAGGGTTTACAAAAATAAACCAGAAGATATTGATGTTCTCAAAACGCGTATAACAACAACCATAAGACAAATTACCCCAGAAATTGTACATAATGTACAGTTAGAATTTGTTGAGAGATTGGGACATTGTAGAGCCGTAAATGGACACCATTTTCAACACTTACTCAAATAATTTTTTAGATTGTTCACTGTATTACCAATTTCCTGTTAGAATTTTTTTTCTAGCCTAAGTATTTGTCATGGAAATCAAGCTTTAAAATTAAACCTTGATTTTTATTGTGGGCCCTGTATTTCAATTACTGTTGACTTTAGCCATACAATATGTTATATGAAACTTGTCTAGAGTTTAGAGAGGAATCTGAATATTGGAGAAAAAAAGGAGTGTTCTATTTGAAAAAGTGAAGTTGACACTTGCCTAGCGTTTTTGGCGCATCCGGTATAATATTGAAGAACGCCAAAAAATTTCAAAGAATAAAATAAAATCGACGGGTACGAGCGTTTTTCGAAAAAGTTTTGCGTTTTCAAGAAAAATCGATTATTCCAGACTTTATCAGCACCCTGTATATTTTGTTAAGCATTTTGTTCGTTTTGCTATTTTTCATTAACAATTTCTATTATTATGTTATTTTTGAGAAGTTTTCTCGAGTTTATAGTAAATAAAAATTTAAAAATTATATCCTTTAATCTTTTAATATTTACAATCGGAGACCTAAACTACGCCAAAACTTTACAAAACCCATGTCGCGATAACTCCGCTAAGGGATTTGGCATACTTTTTTATATGCACCTTCTCGTTTATGTGCCTTTAAAAAAGACGTATGTCGTATTAACTCGAACGTCGCCAATTGGATATTGTATAACGAAGGTCAGTTATCAAGTGACAATCGATATTTTTCGGTTTTTCGCCTGAAATTATAACTAAAGTATTTCCTATCGAGCGAAGAACTGTTCGAATATACGAGCAGTTTTTTAACTCGATCACACTACAGCGGTATATTTCCGTTGGCGTCAAGCGAAGCTCGGGTATCGAGTGAAAGATAATAAGTGACGGGGTTTCGCCTGATAGATAACTCGAGCGGTTTTTTTTTTTAATAATGGAGCGATGTCGGTTATTTCAATAATCGAGTAATCAAGCGGTTTTTCGCTCGAGCGATCACATCACTATTTATTATATCTATTTCCAATGTAGACACATTTTGACGTGGTTTTATCGGGTTATATTTTTTCTAACGGCTAAAATCGGCTCTCATTCCCATCCTGTAATATTTAAGACATTCGAAAATAAAAGTTTGAATCCCTCAATCATTTGGATCACATTAGAAAAATAATTGTCGATTACAATTAGATTGGCTCGAGGTTTTTATTTGAAGGTTTCTTTTAGTTTTGTCACTGGAACATAAACAATCAATATGGGCAAAGATTCAATTAAAGAATATTTTAAAGGTAACATTTTTGAATATTAGCTAATACAAGAAACAGTATTTCGGTCGGAATTTTTTAAAAACTACGCTGTTCATTTTTAGGAAAAACTATTCTCATAACTGGCGGAACTGGTTTCGTTGGGAAAGTCTTGTTAGAAAAGTTGCTGCGATCATGTCCTGATCTGGAAAAAATATATCTTTTGATTCGTCCGAAACGAGGGAAATCGCCTGAAGAACGGGTCAAAGAGATGACATCGTTATGTGTAAGGACATAAAGAGGGTCAGAAATTTAGGGGTACAACTGGGTCAAAAAATTTTTACAGGCAACTTTCAGTCCTTAGCATATAACTTACTAAAATAAACTATTTGCCTGTAGAAACGATGATAATTGGCGAAATATATGTTACTTCCTGCATTAGAAAGCAATTTTAAAAGTTTTCTTTTTAGATTATAGCTGCAGTATTCAAATTGGAATTTAAAATGTATCGCCGGTTACGTGTCCCCAGCTAATAATTTCTTAATATACCCTTTTATATTTCACGTCATGTTACTAAAGATACTTTTATATATAAATAATTTACGCTCTTACTGCAATTTGTATCGAAAAAATAATGTTCAAAGATCAACAGTTTAGTTTTTCTAAGGCAATTATTAACTAGAAGTTCCGTTCCCGCAGCTGCATGTATCACCGGTCACGGCAGAAATTGCTTATAAATAACGCCACTATAGATCGGCCTAATAGTTTTACAAATATGACGGTATGTGTTTGAATTTGTGTAAAGCGTGCTCCTGTTTAGGTAAGTTCCTTATTCTGTTTATTTAGGTATAAACTAGAACATTGCCTACTTTTTACCAGGCGTATGTTTTATGTTGTATCGCCGGTCACAGGGTTATCTCAGACCTAGTAGTCTTAATTAAGGGAAACTTACTACACGAACTCATTCTCTTGAGTACACATACTCATTTCAGTTTAAAAAAGTTTAAGAAATAGCTGGTATTAGCTGTTATTCACGAATTTGTGCATTTTTGTATAGCCGGTCACGGTTTGTTATCCGAAGCTATATAGGTACAATATTTTTATATTAACCATTTATAAACCATAAGGAAAAATTTATTTTGATGTGCAAGTTTCGTTTACCTTAGGTAGATTAAAAATATGACTAATTTTCTTAGTATTTTAACATTCTATAAGGAACATTCCAAAACTTTAAGCGAGGGCTATTATAAATAATGGGAGGAAAATGATTATTAGTGACTGATTATAATAACTCAGTTCCAAATATTGGCGTTATATGATTCAGAAGAGTAAAATTAGTCATGTGACCGGCGTTAAATTATTAAAAAATATAGACCAAGATCTTTGTGACGATGATCTTTTGCGCTGACATATATAATTCCTCTAATTAGATACTATAAGAAACCTATTAAAAAATTAACAGGTGTTTTTGAGATTATTTATTTTTAAAATTCGATTTACTGAAAGTTGCGTGTAAAAAAATTTGGACCCAACCATCTTTTTTCCAAATTGGTCATGTATCAGTTTAGTTCCTTAGCATTTCATCTATATTGGAGTTTAGTGTTGGTTCTATTAGATAGATGTAAACCATTTGGGTCATCGTTTAACAATTTAAAATTACGAGAAATAAATACTTGATTTTGGGGACAACTTTTTATGTTTTATATTTCAGCTGTTTGACGTTTTGAAACAAAAATACCCAGAGAATCTTGCCAAAATCGTACCCATTAGTGGGGATACCACCGAATTAGGTTTAGGTACGTATTCGTTTAGGTAGAGAGTTTCCGTTCGCTCGTTGACCTAAATTACAAAGAAATGAAGCAAGATTTTTTATAAAAGAACATAAAATGGACTTGAAAATTTATTTTTAAACAGAAAAGGAAACAATCCTTTAAAAGTTTATAAACTCGTTCCTCAAATAATTTGGTTTTTAGGACTATCCGAAAAAGATAAGCAGCTGCTGATAGACGAAGTTCAAATATTTTTTAATTCGGCCGCTTCAGTGAAATTCGACGATTTCCTTAAAGATGCCATTCTAACAAATATACGAAGCGCCAAAGAAGCGGCCTTGCTGGCCTTGGAAATGAGGAAAATTGAAGTATTTCAACATGTTTCTACCACTTATTCAAACATTGATAATAAAACGGTAATAAAGAGTATGCTTAATACAGGGTGTTATGGAAATGACGTATTATATTTAAATCGGTAATTCCTGAGATGAAAACAAATTGAAGAAAAATATCCAAAAATGGTGCTTTAATTTAATATGCCCTGTACATGACCTTATGTCAAACCAAAAATTACCACGTGGTGCCCCTGACCGGAAGGTAAACGCAGCAACATATGGCAGCGAATCTTGAACAGTGTTGTCATATCTTCAGGATAAACATTTTAGAAAGTCAATAACCGTTTGACAGATTTTAAGTTGTTTATTTTTCAGGGTACATTATTATAAACTTTTACGTTCAGTTCGCTGGGAAACAATCTCTGATTTATAAACTTGAACTGACTCGAACGAACCGCCGCGGAGTTTATAAATGGTCAGGTATGTTCTCATTTGTTCAATTCGAACGACACCCGTCAGATCTGGACAACTTAAAAGTTTATAAATGCCACTTACCCTTTAGAAAAAAAATTTACCTTTACGGACTTATTTAAAACCAACTTAATTTATAAAAAACACCAAGTACTCACATCACAAAATCACATTAGTTTTCGCGTCATAACACATCTAAGTACCGTTCAATCTGAATTAGTATTTTAAAGTGCTACTGTGTAGAGAAGAATACGCCCTTATTGTCTGGGAAATAATGTATTTAACATCTAAAAATTTTAAAAATAAATAACACGTTGGTTCTGTGGATCGATATCGGCCGGCTTCTTTAAACAGCTGATTTTGGACAATCGGGCTAATATTTAAAAATACAGCGTTGCCACTTTCGATGTTTTATAAGCGACTATCATAAATTGACGAATTTCCTTCTATAATATTACTTTTCTGTATAATTATAGTCTCGGAAATGGCAACCGCGCTGGCTCTGCTAGCAGAGAGTTCTCGGAAAGAAAGTTCGACTGGTCCGAATGTGGACTAGACCATTTCTTTCAAAGGGTAGTTCCAATTGTTAACATAATTGCTTCATTTTATTTTTAGTAAAGGGTTAATGGCCCATAGAAATTAGCGTTTTTATTTTTCTATTGCGAAATGATTAAGTGCTCTTGTTCTATGTGTGTTATTGTAAAGTGCACTCACACACTATCATCAGGACACGTGATGAGCATACAGTTTTTCCCATAGAAAAAAGAACTGAAGGTATCTCTACCCTGGATTCCTTAATCGCGTCCTGGATTTACTTTCTAAGTAAGCTAAATATTTATTTTTATAAGAATCTAAAGTTTTACACCTTTAAACAGTTTGGCAACATTGTGCCAGAACATCTGTTGATTACCCAGCTGGGCAATGTAATATGTTCATATATGAATGTGCCGAGGAGTTGTGTGTGGGTTTAGGGGTGAATTACCCCACTTTTTAAACGTTCGATTAAAAAAAAATATGTAGCGCTCCTAGACCCATTTAAATATAATACATACGTCATTTCCATAACACCCTGTATATTTCGCTTAATGTTTACGGACACAAAGTAAGATTATGTGTCAGCACTAGGCAAATATATGTACATGCTATCCAATTTTGGGTAGTTTTACGGGGTATATCCGTTATTAGTAACGATAGAACAATGCGGTTTTCGCAGCTCTGTGCCACTCAAAAATTGACCCCCTATAATATACTATTTTTTTTTAGATAGTTGAGGCTAAGCTCTATCCCCCTCACGGAGACTGGAGGGATGTGATAATGTTAGCAGAAGAATGTGACACGGACACTTTAAATATACTGTCCCGAAAATTTATCGGTGATTTTCCAAACACTTACACGTACACTAAACAATTGGCCGAACACTGCATTAACGACTTGTTGGCCGAGAAAATACCAACGGTACTATTTAGACCTTCGATAGGTCAGTATAATGCTTACTTTGAATTCATTCATGTAGTTCTATCGCACAGTTACTAATACTGAATCTTATTCAGTAAAATATTTCACCTACATCTACTCTTAACACTCTAACACTGGTGTTAAAAATAAGCAAGCAAGCTGACATATAAATCCTGTCTGCAGTTCAATTGATTGATTTTCTAGTGTCTGGTTTAATAGTGTTGTTGTTTTTTTTAATGATCAAACACAAGCAATATAGGAAAAATCCTTTAGGGCACTCTGGGAGTGGTGCGTGTGCGCAAAAAGCGATTCACGTTGGTTTTGAATCGTTGGAAGTTATATTCGTTGGGAAAAACGATCTCGGGAAGGTCGTTCCACAAGGATCAAGTCCTCCAGATGAAAGAATTCTTAAATAATAAAGTTCGAGGAGTGGCTCGTCGTGTATTTCTGCTATTCGTCGCTCTGGGCGGAATTAAGAGGGTAAGGTCAGCCGAGCACTTTCCATGAAAATATCTGTAAAAGAGTTATCATATCTCTGTCTTCGATGTTCTAGGCTATCGAGGTTCGTCGTCAGCTCGTGGTCTCCAATCAGACGAATGGCCCTCGTTTCGGTGGAATCCAGTAGCCGAAGAGTATGTTTGGGTGCAGAGCTCCAGACATGAGAGCAGTACTCTAGTGATGGTCAAATCTGGGCTTTGTATAACGTCAAAAGTTGTTGAGGTGTGTACAACTTTCTGGTTCGGAAGGGTACACCAAGTTTCTGAGAAGCTATCTTGGCGATTGCCACAACGTGGTTATGCCAAGACATGTTTCCTTCCAGATTGACGCCCAGCAAAATAATAGATGAAGCCAGTGGGATTACGTGTCCGTCCATGTCTGTAATGTTAACCTTTTTAGAGAAAACTGCTGCCTGGGTTTTTTAGCGTTAAATTCGACTTGGTTACTGTCACCCCAATCCAAAATTTCTTCCAGATCTTTGTTGAGGCGTGATACTTCATGCTGTCTGCGAAGATGTGCGTCGGCAGCCGATGTTTGTGTATTCAAAGAGAAAGATGAGATAAGTGCCAGCAAAACTAAATATCGGATTTTTCGTTTTCACTAGAAGGTCTTTATGTAGAGTAAGAAGAGAGTGGGAGACAATATGGACCCTTGAGGAACACCGGCGTTGATGGTGAAGGTGTCTGAGAGAAATCCGTCAATCGCCACTTGTAGAGAGCAGTCCTTACGAAAGCTAGACAACCATGCACCGCAGAATCGACTGGGCATACCACGGGATCGCAGTTTACTTAGAACCCCTCATGCCAAACAATATCCAATGCGACATAGGCTAGAAGATCTCCAGTTGATCTGGACTTCCGAAAACCATATTGATGATCGCTGATAATGTTGAAACCTTCCAGGTACTTTAGAGGATGTTGGTTAATAGCTTTCACCATTACTTTTGATATAACTGAAAGCAATGCGACTGGTCGATAGTTGTTAGGCCGGGTTCTCTTACCTTTCTTTGGTATAGGCTGGACTCGCGCCGTCTGCCAGCACGATGGAAATATTCCTTGTTTGTAGGATAAGTAAAAAAGTCTACAAAATACTGGTGACAGTTCATCGGCGCATCTCTTGAGAACTATAACAGGAATTTCGTCTGGACCAGGAGCTTTCTTGAAGTCGGGCCCTTGCAGGATTCGTTTGACGGGACGCTGATGGAACACGATTTCTGTCATTTCGGATTGAACGGCAGGAATGTTGGGTGGTGTTCTTCCCTGAAAATCTACAGTGGAATGCGAAGAAAATAGTTCAGCAAGTAAGTTTGTTTTGTCTCCGGCTGTGGATGCTATTGTACCATCGGAACGTGTTAGATGTGGAATAGTTGATTTGGTAAAATTTTGGCTGACGGCCTTAGCGACTGACCAGAAGGACCTTGATCCGTTTGGACTGTCAAGAAGTTTGCTTTTGGTCCTCACGTTATGGTCTTCTTTACTTTGATCTATTGTTAGCTTACATTGGTTTCCAGCGGTAATAAAGATGGTACGGTGCTCAGTGGTAGGGTTATTACGCCACTATCGGTAAGCCAGATTTTTTGATCTGACAGCACCCTCACAATTCTTGCTAAACCAGGGCTTGCCGTTGGAAGGGCGTTTTTTGGAGGAGGGGATTAAATGCAGCACAGATGGATAGATCATCAGAAGAGAAGCATACGCTTATCCAAGGAAAAGTGCGCAGTTGTAGTTGAAATTTTGTATGATGCGGGTGTTAAAAGTGTATTTTTTTAAAATTTCATTTAAAATGAGACATACCAACAACTCGACATACCCGAACAAACCTCATCTATAACAACTGTTTTTAAAGTTTTAAGCTCACTGGCGGAACCTTTTCCCGGCTGGCTAGATAACTTTAATGGACCCGTGGGCCTGTTGATAGCGGGAGGAACTGGGGTGATGCGTACCGTTTATGGAGATCCAAATGTGGTGTCTGATTACGTGGCTGTAGACAATCTTGTCAAATGTATGATTGTTTCTGCCTGGCATAAAGTATTTTACGGGTAAGTTCTGATATACAGGATTATTCACGTTATTCGAGACGACATATTATAGCTACGCTATTTGTTTTGGATAGGGTGGATACGAAACGTATCAAAGTTGCGTTTTTTTAAATGGAATGCCCAGTATATTATTTAATTTTCGGTTCCTACGATCAAAATAAATATTACTTTCATTAAGGTTTACCGTACTTAAACCTTACGGTTTGTGAAATATTTCATACACATACAGTTATACAGGGTGCTGATAAAGTCTGGAATAATCGATTTTTCTTGAAAACGCAAAACTTTTTCGAAAAACGCTCGTACCCGTCGATTTTATTTTATTCTTTGAAATTTTTTGGCGTTCTTCAATATTATACCGGATGCGCCAAAAACGCTAGGCAAGTGTCAACTTCACTTTTTCAAATAGAACACCCCTTTTTTACTCCAATATTCAGATTCCTCTCTAAACTCTAGACAAGTTTCATATAACATATTGTATGGCTAAAGTCAACAGTAATTGAAATACAGGGCCCACAATAAAAATCAAGGTATAATTTTAAGGTCTAGGTATTTACCTTCTTACCGGTTTCTACATAATAACTTAGTTACGTAAATGTCAAAACATTTAATATTTACTCCAAAGTTGTCACTTTTACCCATAAAAATGTTTCTAACGGAAGCTGAGAGAATCGAAATATTAATAATAGTAGGATGTGGAGATCGAAAGAGAACACAAATAGAAGTTTGTGAGTATTTTAATGATAAATATCCAAATAGAGAACACATAAATCAGGCAACTGTTTCCAAAATTGTTAAGAAGTATAATGAAGTTGGTCACGTTAAGGATAAACCTAGAAGTGGACGACCTAAAATTTCCGACGATGTCAAACTTGATATTCTAGTTTCGTTGGAAGAGAGACCACATTCGAGCACAAGAAGCATTTCTCAAAATGTTCAAAATATCCACGATTCAACGGTGGCAAAGTTCCTGAAAAAGGAAAAATGGCATGCATATAAATGTCAAGGAGTACAGGAACTTTTGGAAGGCGACCCTGACAGAAGGAATGAGTTCTGCGAAATTCTCATGGATAATTACTTGATTAACGATGCATTATTACCGAGTAACATAATTTTTTCCGATGAGGCTACTTTTTTCTTGGATGGCATGGTAAATCGTCAAAATTGCCGGTATTGGTCCAGCGAAAATCCCCATTGGTTCCGAGAAATTCATACCCAGCGGCCGAGAAAAATTAATGTATGGGCAGGAATAATTCGGGATACTGTTATAGGACCCTATTTTTTTGAGGAAAATTTGACTGGCCAAAGATATTTGCAGTTTCTTGAAGAAGACCTCGCTCCAGCGTTGATTGCCCTATTTCCCGATCGGAACATTCCTGACTCACATGATACAACTATGTGGTTTCAGCAGGATGGTGCACCAGCCCACTATTCGGTCGAAGTCCGTAGATACCTGAATGAGTTATTTCATCATCATTGGATAGGTCGACGGGGTGAAATAGAGTGGCCTGCGAGGTCCCCCGACTTAACGCCATTGGACTTCTTTCTGTGGGGCTATATTAAGGAAAGGGTTTACAAAAATAAACCAGAAGATATTGATGTTCTCAAAACACGTATAACAACAACCATAAGACAAATTACCCCAGAAATTGTACATAATGTACAGTTAGAATTTGTTGAGAGATTGGGACATTGTAGAGCCGTAAATGGACACCATTTTCAACACTTACTCAAATAATTTTTTAGATTGTTCACTGTATTACCAATTTCCTGTTAGAATTTTTTTTCTAGCCTAAGTATTTGTCATGGAAAACAAGCTTTAAAATTATACCTTGATTTTTATTGTGGGCCCTGTATTTCAATTACTGTTGACTTTAGCCATACAATATGTTATATGAAACTTGTCTAGAGTTTAGAGAGGAATCTGAATATTGGAGAAAAAAAGGGGTGTTCTATTTGAAAAAGTGAAGTTGACACTTGCCTAGCGTTTTTGGCGCATCCGGTATAATATTGAAGAACGCCAAAAAATTTCAAAGAATAAAATAAAATCGACGGGTACGAGCGTTTTTCGAAAAAGTTTTGCGTTTTCAAGAAAAATCGATTATTCCAGACTTTATCAGCACCCTGTATACCTACAACAAACAGTTGTTTATATTTATAACAAGTGTTCAAAATGGCGACCATCCAACTCTAAACACAAATGTATCCTCTTTTTAAAACCTTCAGCAACATTTGACAGCATTTCTGGGCTGATGTTTCAGAAAGCTTCTCTAATACGCTCCTTCATATTATACGGTGTTGTTTTAGCTGCATTATAAACGATTCCTTTTACATATCCCCATAAAAAGAAATCAGGTGAAGTCAAGTCGGGTGATCTTGGGGGCCAATTCTGAGGTCCATTTCTTCCAATCCATCGATTTTGAAATTGGAAATTTAAAAATTCACGGACCCTAAGATAGAAATGTGCTGGTGCTCCATCCATTTGAAGCCACATCATTTCTCTGATGGCGATGGGAATGTCTTGCAACAATATTGGCATTTGATTTATCAAAAAATCTAAAAACAATTCCCCGTTTAAATTATTTTCGAAAAAGTAAGGACCGATTAAATATCGACCCATTATTCCGCCCCAAACATTCACTGACCATCTGTGTTGATTATTTACTATTCTAAATTGATGTGGATTGGAATCAGAATAATAATGAAAATTATGTCTATTCACAGATCCATTATTATGAAATGTACATTCATCACTAAACATAACAAAATTAAAAAAGTTTTCATTATCTGCCACTTTGTCTAACACCCGCATACAAAATCCCACTCGTTTATCAAAATCGTTTGCAGAAAGTTCTTGTTGACGCTGAATTTTATAGGGATGGAAACTTTGTTTCTGAAGAATTCTTGAAACACTTAATAAATAATAATAATAAATAAATTTATTTACAAGAAGCAAAGTTTTCTACATGTACCTGGAAAAAAATAAATAAATAAATATAGTGTTTCTACTTGCCCCTGCAAATAAATTAAAAAAAACGTTAAGTCCCTAGGACTTGTACGCAGTTTTAACCCATTAACATAAGCAGAGAAAATTTAAAAAAAAGAAAATTGAAGAAGAACAAAAGATGTGAATAAAAAATACATGAAATAGTTAATTTCCTATATCATCTAATCATCTAGCAGTACAATGTTCCACATTAATATAAACCTATATAAATTATGAAAAGTTTCCTATCAAGAAGGTATTTGTTTCCACAATTCCATATTTATTACGGTATTAATACATACAACATTATTATGTTTTTTAAAGCATTTTTAGCATATTAAGTTATATTTATATTTTACAAAATTATCTAAAGCTATAGGCATTTTTAAAGTCCACCAGACTATGAATTTCCAGCCTGGGTTTAGTATTTATCCATAGTTTAAGTTTTTTCTTAAATACAGCTGAGGAATTTAGAGTTTTTATGTTATCAGGAAGACTGTTATATAATCTGGGGCCTAGGAAATGATAACTACGTTATGTTATTGTCTTTTCTATCCTAGGAATACGTACCTGAACATCTCTTTGACGAGTCGCGTGTTTATAATCTATGATCACCAATTCATGCTTATTTAAAAATTGTCGGATAAGAACTGCCGAACAAAAAAGCTGTCGTAAATCAAATATTTTAGTTTCCGAAAACAATAATTCGCTGGAGTAAGTATAATTCTTCTTATAGATAAGTTTTAAAATCCATTTCTGAACCGTTTGTAGCTGATAAATATGGTTGATAGTGGCTTGCTTGGCTAATGTTGATATTTTGCGCAATTTGGTTTAGACCGATATGAGGATTTTCGATTACAGAACCAATTACAGCAAGTTCATTTTCTTCGTTTCCTGTTACAAGTTTCCTTTTAGTGGGTTTTTTATACTGAACACTCCCAGTTTGTTTAAATTGAGTCAACAATCTTTCGAAACCTCTCTATTTGGGTGGTTTCTGTTAGGAAATTTTTGAGCGTAAACTCGGGAAGCAAGTAAGCAGTTTTGCAGACATTCTTCAAAAATAAAAATCAGATCAATTCGTTCTTCTTTTGGGTAACTTCATTTTAAGTAACTAATAAAATAAAAAAAACAGAAACTACCACTATTATAACTAAATGACGATTTGCAGCGAATACTTTTAGAAATAACTGACATTTACTGTAAACCCTCTGTTTCTCTAGAATCTAGATCTGAGCTGTCAAAATGTCATAGGCGACTTGATTAATATTAAATTGATTATAATTAGCCTGCTTTGTGAATATTTGCATTTTTCATGAAAATGCGAGTAATTAGCTATGGGAGAGGTTAATACTTTTTGATAGACAATTAAATTCTACATCTGCTAGTGATATAAAATATAGGGTGTTATATTTAAATTAAGTAAGTTATTACCATTTCAAACTTGTAATTATTTAGTAGTACTTTTTGGACACCATGTATAAGTTAGTGAATTTTTCATAACTGATACGCAAAACTTAATTAGTGAGTAGAGTCCACTGAGAAATTGGGTTTAAAAAACAAAATACATGTTGAGAATTTAATCATTAAAATTGTTACTACATTTTGACAAAATATGAAATATTTCACAAACCGTAAGGTTTAAGTACGGTAAACCTTAATGAAAGTAATATTTATTTTGATCGTAGGAACCGAAAATGAAATAATATACTGGGCCATTCCATTTAAAAAAATGCAACTTTGATACGTTTCGTGTTTTTGGTACCACCTGTACATTATGGAAATAATTTTAAAATGTACCTCAAATAGGCCCCTATCCACGCTGAATATTTGTTTTTATCCAAAACAAATAGCTTAGCTATAATATGTCGTCTCGAATAACGTGAATGGCCCTGTAGAAGATTAATTTGAACTGGGATTGAACAAAGAAATGTGTTTTTTAGGAAGAAAAATGAATTAGAAGTGTACAATGGTAGCAAGTACGATACTTTGCCGTATAGAATAAACAGTCTTGTTGAAATGGGAAAGAGACTGTATTGGGATGCCCCAATTGCCACGAGAATATGGTTTCCGGGAAATACCATGACCAAATGTTGGTACAATTATTTTTTTAATACGATACTGTTTCATATGATACCAGCGTTCTTCATTGATTTACTAAGTAGAATCGTTGGACAGGAACCAATGTAAGTAGTGACCAGCGTCAGGTTAATCCTGATTTTCTATACAGGGTGTTAATTTTTGCCACGCTTAATATCTCGCTTTCAGTAAATAATATTCAAAACCGAAAAGACAAGTCAATTTTATTCTAATGAATATTTACAGCCTTTTTTTTTATGATCAAACACAAGCACTATAGGAAAAATCCTTTAGGGCACTCTGCCTGCAGGTGCGTGTGCGCAAAAAGCGATTCATGTTGGTTTTGAATCGTCGGAGGTTATATTCGTTGGGAAAAGCGACCTCGGGAAGGTCGTTCCATAAGGATGAAGTCCTTCAGATGAAATAATTATTAAATAATGAAGTTCAAGAAGTACTAAGCTTAACCACATATGTATGGGCGCCAGTGGTGCGTCGTATTTCTGCTATTCGCTGCTCTGGGCGGAATTAAGAGGGCAAGGTCAGCCGAGCACTTGAAAATATCTGTAAAAGAGAGTCAAATCCCCAACCCGTCTTCGATGTTCTAGGCTGTCGAGGTTCTTCGTCACCTCGTGGTCTCCAATCACACGAATAGCCCTCCTTTCGATGGAATCCAGTAGCCGAAGAGTATGTTTGGGTGCAGAGCTCCAGACATGAGAGCAGTACTCTAGTGATGGCCGACTCTGGGAAAAGTTCAAGAGAACTGGTTCGGTATTGGACCTCAAAAAAAAGAAAGAACAAATACGACCATGATGATGCTGCTACAGTCTTAGTTCTTCATTCTGTTGAAGAAAATCCTATGACGTCCCTTAGAAATCGTGTTAATCAGTTAGAAGTTGTGAAAAAAAGTCAAATTCAGAAGATCCTTAAAGCAAATAAATTGTATCCGTATAAACCGCACTTTAATCAAAGATTGGAAGAGGGAGACAACGCGAAACGACTTGATTTTTGCCTGTGGATAGGATACAAAATTTTAAGTGGAAATGTTGATTTTTATAAATGTATCATGTTTTCTGATGAAAGTACATTTTCAACAAATGGAACCGTTGCAACCCAGCACGTTAGGTACTGGTCTTTAGAAAATCCCGAATTCAGAATTATGACGAGAAGACAATATTTTACAAAAGTGAATGTGTGGTGTGCGATATCTATCCATGGCATTATAGGGCCATATTTTTTTGATAACACGTGCAATAGATTATTATATTTAGAAATGCTGGATACATTTTTCATGATGAACTCGAAAATCTACCATTAAATTTTCGACAAAATATGTATTTTCACCAAGATTACTGTCCAGCCCATCTCGCTCGTGAGGTTAGAGAATGGCTTGACCGCAGATTTGGTCGAAGGTGGATTGGCAGGAATGGCCCAGTTTTGTGGCCCCCAAGAAGACCCGACTTAACCTTGGCCGATATGTTTTTATGGGGCCGTTTCAAACAAAAATTGTTTTTGCAAGCTCAATACCAAATGATGTTGAAGTGCTGAAGGGCAGAATTATCCAGGCTGTACAATCGATATCTCAGGAAGAAATCAGAAATTCTTTCACTTATTTGAGAAAGCAATTAGAAAAATGTGTCGAGTATGGGGGTGGAGTTTTTGAATTATGAAATCGTTATCGTGTTCGTTTCATACATAAAAATGTTCGTATTATTATTATTATTATAATTACTTCATTAAATAAAGACATTGACAACAAGTATCACCTATTCATTGTTCAAGTAAAAACGTTTAGTGTTAGTGACTTTTTTTCGTATCTGTCAAAATAAAGTATGTTTACTCTTAAGCAAAATAACATTTTTGCAGTTGAAGTTTCTTATGATGAATCGTATTTTCTAGACAAACAAAAACGTTTATTAAGTGTGACTTTTTTCGTATCTTTCAATTTTGTCCTTATGTAAACCCCATCCGTGGACATACTGTATAGCTGAAACTGTATTTAAAAAGGGTCCCTTTACTTTCAGACTATTTGCAACTCAAAGAAAAATTTATATAGCAAATATGGCCCTATGTGCGTTTACCCTAAATCAATGGCTTTTCGTTAATACAAGCACCATGAATCTGATGACGAATTGCATACCAAAATCAGAGAAAGAAGATTTCGTGTTCATTACCCCGGCAAATGACGAAATAGTTTACGACTACTACCTATCATCCTGTAACCTCGCTAGGCAAGTGCTGCTGAAGGAGAAGAAAGAAATTACGGAAAAAACACGCGCTAATACATTCAGGTAGGGATTTTTTCTTGTTCAAATACACTTCACGACAATAAATTCCGGACAAGGAAAATGTCAGTCAAGTTTACAGTCCCGTAACTTTTTAAATATGTCTCCGATCTTGGCGAAATTTCCAGCAAAATGTAGACTTGTGTCTTGGAATGTTAGTCCGAATTTTAGTTTCCAAAAAATACCGATGCCTTGCTCATTATACAGGCAGAAAGAAAAGTTACTTTTCTACCCTTAATTTCTAAACGCCATGTGTAAAAATTGAGCTGTAGAATTTAGCTTCAATATGTTTTGTTTTGAAGTGTGACCCTTTCTTAACACGATGTTTTTTGATTCATGTCATTATCTACTTTTTAAAAGAAGATACAAATTTTTGAAGAAAGTAGTACGGTTTTTAAATTTTATTCACAATTCACAACATTACATGATTTTATCGAGTAGAATGACAAAGTTCCAAAAATTAATAGAGCGTATTTTAACCGCGTGTTCTTATCACTTCTGCCATGCGACGCGTTTCAAGTTCTGAAATATTTTTCCATTCTTCATGAAGCTGCATTTAATCGGGGGGGGGGGGTTTCCTCCAATAAGAGGTGTTATTTTGATATTGAAAGGAAAATGCAACTTTTTGAGATAAATGATCGGATGTTTATTTCGTTATACAGAGGAAGGTATGCCGTTAATAATGGAAAATAACATCTGCCAAATGACCACCACGACCACGCCTACAGGACCATATCCTTTTCATGAAATTTTCCATAACCAAGTCGCAAAGTGGCTGCCGTATGTCCTCCATAGCCTCACGAATTCCATCTTTGAGGTTTTGAATCGACGCTGGGCTGTTGGCGTAGACCTTCTCTTTCACGTGGCCCCAAGGGAAGAAGTCGCAAGGTGTTAAGTCACAAGATCTCGGTGGCCAATTGTGATCACCTCTTCGAGAGATAACACGGTCCGGAAACTTTTCCCGTAAAAGATCAATGGTTTCGTTGCTTGTGTGGCACGTAGCGTCGTCTTGTTGAAAGTAAACGTTGTCCAGATCAATACCATCCAATTCCGGCCATAAAAAATCATTAATCATCTCTCGATAGCGCAATCCATTCACCGTAACTGGTGCTCCAGCCTCATTTTCGAAAAAGTAAGGTCCAATGACCCCGCCGGACCATAAACCGCACCAAACAGTCACACGTTGATGATAGAGAGGCTTTTCAACAATAATTCTTGGGTTTTCCGAGCCCCAGGTGCGACAATTTTGTTTGTTGACGAAGCCACCGAGGTGGAAATGGGCCTCATCAGTCCAGATGATTTTTCGATGGAATTCCGGATCATTTTTATGCATTTCAAGGACCCAATCGGCAAAGACACGCCGTTGTTGATGATTGGCCGGCTTTAGTTCTTGTGTTAACTGAACTTTATAAGCCTTAAGACCCAAATCTTTATGCAAAATACGGTGTAATGATGTTTGTGGAATGTTCAATTCAAAAGAACGACGAGGAATGGACAAACCTGGGGTTTCTTCAACATTTTCGGCTACAGCAGCAATATTCTCGGCTGTTCTTGAGCGACGTGCACGGGTTTTATTCTTCACATCACTAACTTGTCCCAACAGCTCGAATTTTCCCACCAACTTCTGTATTGCGGTCCGACAAGGTGCTTCACGACGACCCAAAAATGTTCGAGTTTTACGAACCGTCTCTGCCAAATTTTCACCATTTTTATAGTGAATTTTAATAACTTCAATGCGTTGTTGAAGCGTGTATCGTTCCATTTTTATTAATGGCGTAGTTTCTACTTGTCAAATGACAAAAAAATTACAGCTCCAAAAGTGACATGTACCGAAATAGCGGGCTATTCAAAATAACACCTCTTATTGGAAAACCCTTTATAAAGCAAGTCTAGCAAATAAAGCACCTTCTTTCTACTTTACGGGTTATAGCTGGCGTATTTAGACAAGGCAATTGAACATGTATGTGATAGGCTATGTAGACGTGTCCACAAATGACACCAATAAACACTGCCAGATCTGTGAACAGACCTTCCTGAAGAATGGGAAAATATTCTTCAAGAAGCAAATCAAAACTGCATTGAAAGCATGCGCCACGTCGCATCCTAGCGATAAGAATTCGCGACTTGCGATCGAAAATATTTAATAACTTCCGAACTAAAAGAGGTACCACTTTTTCGCAAAACGGGTTTTGTAGATAAGATTATAATGAACAAAATGTTATTTTTTTAAATTTATTTTTAGATTGTATTATCTGCATATTACCTGCCGATGGATCTTCTATGCAGCAGCGTTCTGGCTAATCTTCGTTAAAATCAATATTTTGAGGTTAACTTGGAATACCTTATACAATTATTGGGATGGGTTGTAGTGACGTTTTTTTCTTCGAAATTGTTCCATTTTTCCTTCAAATTAAATCGCAAGAACTAAATATTTGTTTTGTTGATTCGACAATACCAATCCATACCACATAATATAATAAGGGGTGGGAGATGGTTTTGTATGCAAATGATTCCTCTTTCAATACAACTTTTGCCCGAAACATTTTTTTAAAAAACCTTCCCCTCGGGAGATATTAGGCCGTTGCGGGACTTTTGCCCCACATGGTATATCATCACATTTTGACGTTATTCGTTTGTTTTTTAAAGACATTTGTTAAAGATATGACGACATCGATCTTTTTTTTTAATAGGAACATACAGCTTGTGGTACATCATTTGAAAGCTAATATCTCGTACAGCATGTTCATAAATTTTAGCGCGATTCTATCAAGCTATTTCAAAATGGCGACTGTTAAAAATTTTTAAAAATCTCTATTTAAATAAGCGGAAGTGATAAATCATTGATGGTTTTTTTACCTTTGGAGGTAAGAAATCTTCATTGTTTCACGTTCTGACATTGTGAACTTGTAAAATTAATTTAGGTAAGTATTATTTTACAATTTTCTAAACAAAAATGGTTTTGTTGGAAAGACAACGTATCCAAAGTCTTGATATTGTTAGAATGTGGATTCCTTCCTTATATTTTTATTTTTTTTACAAATAAATAACAAATAAATCATAACTATTGTTAAGTCACAAAATGTCAGAACGTGAAACATGAAGATTTCTTACCTTGAAAGGTAAAAAAACCATCAATGATTTATAATTTCCGCTTATTTAAATAGAGATTTTTTAAAAACGTTCGTCATTTTGAAATAGCTTGACAGAATCGCGCTAAAATTTTTGAGCGTACTGTACGAGATATTAGCTTTCAAATAATTTATCACAAGCTGTATGTTTCTATTTAAAAAAAAGATCGATGTCGTCATATCTTTGACAAATGCCTATAAAAAAACAAACGAATAACGTTAAAATGTGAGCATATATAAAATTAAATTGGCGTGTCCGAGCGTTTTCCCCAAAAAATACAGGTTAACGCTATATTAATTTTATTCCGGACTTCTGGGCAACCCATTACATTGCCAATACGAACGTTCCAAAATACAAAAAGTGTTCCCGCTATGGGAGATGGCATGGTAATATTGAGTTTGCGCAGTAGGGTGGAAATTTTATCGATCGCGTCAGAGCCTGCTCGACATTATTCGTCGCCATCTTTGGTTCTGGATGCTTTTTCAAATTACAAAATATAAAGTGGTGCATCCACATTGTTGTCGGTATATTAGTGCTTATAAACTTTAATTACCTAACAACAATTTTTGTGAAGGAGTTTTTAATTTGTGGTGATTCGCTGTTTGATAGGTTAGTGGATTGTTTTGTTTAAGATGAAAGGCCATAAGAGCTTTTTTGCAAAAGTCTTGGATCAATACCAGGTATAAAGTATTTAAGGTAAGTACATATATACGCAAATATTTTGCTTATCATATTATCCGATCTTCGGAACCGAATTTCACTAAGAAGCTTGTAAAAAAAGAAGAGAGTGTCACTCGTATACAATATAATATATATGTGGTCACTATCTAACCTTAAAATTAATGTATTTTTAATTTGGTGCATTAGTAGCTGATAATAATTCCCAAAATCGTCAATATAGTAATTCGTTCTTAATTTTTGCATCTAGTTAGAAATTAAAGCGTGTGTGTTTTAATATTTTAATATTGTATATTAATTAAGTTAAAATGAATAGTTGACGGTGGACTATTTAAGAAATAACTTTAGCTCTTTGAGTTTGGTGCAAAAATTGAAGTGAAGAATGGGGGAGGACCTAAACCCGAAATTAATTTAACGCAGACCAGAAAGGGTAAATCTAGGGACTTTATTAGAAAGTTTAAAAATGAAATATATGAAAAAAATTTATAGAGGGTATTCCAAACTTAATGAGGCTGTTATTGATCAATTTTCTACAATTAAGAACCGAAGAATGGACTTTACGTTTAAGCACTATTGTGTAGGGTCGATAAATGTTGTGTATTTCGATAAATGATACTCGATATGATTTTAAACCATTTTGTTTAAGGATTTAAACTAAAAACACTGAAAATATGAAGAATGTCAACTTGTCAGTCTCGAGGCTCGATTCGTTCTCGTCATAAAACAGTTAACTATTGTTCTCATCTTGGTTACGCCTAATGACGTAGCCCGTAGATGGCGTAGTGGTATTAGACATCATTCGGTTTTCTTGATAACTCGTAGATGGCGGTAGTAGTATTGGACATCATTCGGTTTTCTTGATAGCTCGTAGATGGCTTTAGTAGTATTAGTAGTGGACTGTATAAATATTTTTACGAGGGTTGCATGCAACGACGTTAAGATCCGACAGTTATACATACTAAGAAAACCCAAAAGTTGTATTTCCTTGTGTAAAATAAAAAAAAATATGTTTTACCTAACGCATTTTCTTATTACTTTTTTTCTTTCTACATTTAAAACGCTTAGAAAAATTTCACCATACCTGTGAACCCTCTCTATCGTAGGTCACGAGCCGCCACTACAACACATGAATGTTTCTTTAAATAATAGCCCAAAAAACATAAGTCCTAGTTCAGGTAAGTTCGACGTCCATTTTTGCACGCGATTATATTGTTTTTAAGTTAATATGTAATGGTTAAATTTGGCTTGCAAATGGCAAAAGTACGAAGATTAAAAGCAAATTTAAATTTAATAAATATTAATAATTAAAAGGACAATGGAATTGCAAATTGCAATAGTGTTGTTATTGCAAATGCACAATATTATTTCTGTTTAATTGTCTTCAGTATATTTAGGGAGGCAAGTAGACAGTGCAAGGCAAGAAACAAACAACATGTGCAAAGATTCTATTAAGGACTATTTTAAAGGTAAAATATCAGAAACAAATTACATAGTTAGTAAAATACACAAACAAATTAAGGGAAATCAAATATTTAATTCAGAAATAAAAAGTCTATTTATTTTTCGGGTGGTATTAATGTATGGAAAAATTATTATTTCCCAAACCACCCGATGATATCTTATACGATAAGGGAGTATTTTGGTCTTCACAGTATCACTTTAAAATACTAATTCAGATTGAATGGTACTAGAGTCATGGACGCACTCGCAATCCCACTGGCTTCATTTATTAATTTGCTGGGCGTCAATCTGGGAGGAAATATGTCTTGGCATAACCACGTTGTGGCAATCGCCAAGATAGCTTCTCAGAAACTTGGTGAACTCTTCCGAATCAGAAAGTTGTACACACCTCAACAACTTTTGACACTATACAAAGCCCAGATTCGACCATCACTAGAGTACTGCTCTCATGTCTGGAGCTCTGCACGCCAACACACTCTTCGGCTACTGGATTCCATCGAATGGAGGGCCATTCGTTTGATTGGAGAACACGAGCTGACGAAGAACCTCGACAGCCTAGAACATCGAAGACAGGTTGGGGATTTGATTCTCTTTTACAGATATTTTCATCGTAAGTGCTCGGCTGACCTTGCCCTCTAATTCCGCCCAGAGCGGCGAATAGCAGAAATACACGACGAACCACTGCCGCCCATCCATATGTGGTTAAGCTTAGTACCCCTCGAACTTCATTATTTAAGAGTTCCTTCATCTAGAGGACTTCATCCTTATGGAACGACCTTCCCGAGGGCGTTTTTCGCAATGAATATAACCTCCAACGATTCAAAACCAACGTGAACTGCTTTTTGCGTATACGCACCACTCCCAGAGTGCCCTAAAGGATAGTACTTGTGTTTGATCATAAAAAAAACCAAGAAAAGGAAACCTTTTCCATTGATAGGATGTCACGACCTGCAGACCGGTTTCGAACTCTCTTGTTCTCGTCAGTACAGGAGAGGTCTCCATACCCATTATCAGAGAAGACTCTATACTTCACGCTGTATTATCAATGGTAGTCGAGAAAATACAACGGAAATGGAAAAGGCTTCCTTTTCTGGTACCATTCAATCTGAATTAGTATTTTAAAGTGCTACTGTGTAGGCAAAAATACGCCCTTATTGTATAAGGTATCATCGGGTGGTCTGGGAAATAATGATTTTTCCATACATTGGTATTTAAATTATTTGAATTGATATAATTAACTAAAATTTAAAATACGTACGCGCCCTGTCTCCGTGAAGTTGGTCCAACTATCAAAACTACGTTTTTTTTTATGAAATTTGTCATATTAGCGAAAACGTATTAAAAACTAAAATGTATTTCCGATAACATACGATATTTTTACTTAATATCAACCTAAAATACTACATTTTTTTGCCACAGAGAAAAAAATATCTTATAGAACCAAAAAAACTGTCGATTAATAAAAATCAACGAAATAACAGCAAATCACCACTGCGTTACATCGCCTTTCCGACTGATTACTTCTTCGACACGTCTTGGCATCGTGTCAACTAATGTTTGGCAGACATCTGATGTAAAACTGTTCTAAATTTCTTGGAGACAGGTTCGCAATTCTGGAACGGTTCTTGTGGGATTCGATTGGAGCTTTTTCTTTATGATATGCCACCAGGTTTCAATCGGCGATAGATCTGGACTACTCGACGTCCATTTTAAAACCGCAATATTGTTTTCTAACATCCAATCTTTTACTTTTTAAGCCGTACGACAAGCGGCACCATCTTGTTGGAGGATACATTGAATATTGTTTAAACGCATTTGTTCAATCTGGGGTGTTAAGTTATTTTGAAGCACATTAATGTACTTATCAGCATTCATAATACCTTCCAGAAAGTGTAAGTTTCCCACTCCACTTGCTGACATGGATCCTCAAATCCTCAACAGAAGTCCGTCATTCGGAAATGCTTCTTCTTTAGTTCTTATGACACGACTCCTACTATCACCAACGCACACTTCAAATCTGGCTTCGTCACTCCAAATAATGGAGTTCCATTGGTTCGGAGACCATAATTTGTATTCTTTGGCCCACGCTAGTCTGTTTTTCTTCTGAATCCTTTTCAGTAAGGGCTTTTCTTTTGCCTAGAATTATTGAGTTAAAAACGAATAATAGAAAAATAATTTAAGCTTAACTTGTAAGTTTTAAATCCCAGTTTTTGGGAGCTCTGTGACAAGTTGCGCTTGAAAACTTTATTGTGGTTGCCTGATTCCATAATATTTTCAATTCGTTATAATTAGCATGCCGATTTTCCTTGATAATCCGTTTTAAGGCTCTTAAGTTGGCATTGGAATAACGCGGGCGACTTCCAGTTTTGGGTTTTTGAGCCACAGTTGTTTTGTACAATTTAATAATATTTCGAATCGTATACCTCGATTTGTTAACACTGTCAGTGATTTGCGAAGTATTTTGGCCTTTTAAATGCAAGTGAATGATCACTCTTCTTATAAATTCACAAATATCATGTTTTGGGGCGTTGGGCCAACTTCAATGAGACAGGGCTCGTATTATATCTACGGACTTCATAAGTTTGAATTCAATGAATATACGAGGGTAATTCTTTTAAAATTATTCAAAAAATGGTCATGTCTGATTGGTCTATTTCACAACGAGGGAAACAATCAAGGAACAATTAAATTGTAAAACAATCGTACACTGAAAATAAATACAAATATTTTAAGGAAAAACAATCTTTTTAACTGGTGGAACTGGGTTCATTGGAAAAACGTTATTGGAAAAGCTGTTGCGATCATGTCCTGATTTGGAAAAAATATATATTTTAATTCGTCCGAAACGAGGAAAATCTCCCTGTGAACGAGTGGAGCAAATCACATCTTTACGTGTAAGTAAACATTACAAATCAAAATTTAGATTTTCTATAGCTTGACTTATTATTTTAGCTGTTCGACTTGTTGAAACAACAATATCCAGAGAATATTGAAAAAATTATACCGATCAGTGGGGACACCACTAAATTAGGCTTAGGTACGTAACATTTAATATAATAAATCCAATTAAAGAATACAGGGTGTTATGGAAATGATGTATTATATTTAAACCGGCAATTCCTGAGATGAAAACAAGTTGAAGAAAAATATCCAAAAATGGTGCTTTAATTTAATATGCCCTGTGCATGGCCATATGTCAAACCAAAAATTACCACGTGGTGCTTCTGTTCGGAAGGTAAACACAGTAACATATGGCAGTGAATCTTGAAGAGTGTTGTCATATCTTCAGGTAAACTCTTTAGAAAGTCAATAACCGTTTCACAGATTTCAAGTTGTTTATTGTTCAGGGTACATTATTATAAACTTTTACGTTCAGTTCGCTGGGAAACAATCTGTGATTTATAAACTTGAACTGACTCGAACGAATCGCCGCGGAGTTTATAAATGGTCAGGTATGTTCTCATTTGTTCAATTCGAACGACACCCGTCAGATATGGACAACTTAAAAGTTTATAAATGCCACTTACCCTTTAGAAAAAAAAAATGTAGTTTTATTTACCTTTTCGGACTTATTTAAAACCAACTTAATTTATAAAAAACACCAAGTACTCACATCACAAAATCACATTAGTTTTCGCGTCACAACACATCTAAGTACCGTTCAATCTGAATTAGTATTTTAAAGTGTTACTGTGTAGCTTGATGTCTGGGAAATAATGTATTTATCATCTAAAAATTTTAAAAATAAATAACACGTTTGTTCTCTCGATCGATATCGTCCGGCTTCTTTAAACAGCTGATTTTGGACAATCTAACGGATGGCTAATATTTAAAAATACAGCGTTGCCACTTTCGATGTTTTATAAGCGACTATCATAAATTGCCGAATTTCCTTCTATAATATTACTTTCCTGTATAATTATAGTCTCGGAAATGGCAACCGCGCTGGCTCTAGTAGCGGAGAGTTCTCGGAAAGAAAGTTCGACTGGTCCGAAGATGGACTAGACCATTATTTCAAAGGGTAGTTCCTGCCAATTGTTAACATAATTGTTTCATTTTATCTTTAGTAAAGGGTTAATGGCCCATAGAAATTAGCTTTTCTATTATTTCTATTGCGTAATGATTGTGCTCTTGTTCTATGTATGTTATTGTAAAGTGTAATTATGCGTTAGTGTTGGGGTTTAGTGACAAGCTTATTATGCACTCCCACACTATCATCAGGACACGTGATGAGCATAAAGTTTTTCTCGTAGAAAGAAGAACTGAAAGTGTATGTGCCCTGGATTCCTTAATCGCGTCCTGGATTTACTTCCTAAGTAAGCTAAATATTTAATTTTATAAGAAACTAAAGTTTTACACTTTTAAACATTTTGGCAACATTGTGCTTGAACATCTGTTGATTAATCAGCTGGGCAATGTAATATGTTCATATATGAATGTGCCGAGGAGTTGTGTGTGGGTTTAGTGGTGAATTACCATACTTTTTAAACGTTCGATTTAAAAAAAATATATGTAGCCAAAGATATGTAGCGCTTCTCTAGGACACCCCAGGAGTCACCCATTTAAATATAATGCGTCATTTCCATAACACCCTGCTATTTCAGTACTCCATTCTCTCACTTCCGGTTTAACCGGAAATTACGTCAGTTGGGGATTTTTAAATGAAACACCCAGTATATATGTGGCTATATCGATTCAGTACACCATATTTGACCCTTTAAAATAATTTTACAAATTTTATTTCTGCAATTTAAACATAAAAAAGTTATAGGGGCGTACGTTCCTCCTGAAACGCTCGGTATATTTCGAATTTCGACCTGACATTAAAAAATATATATATGTTGTTAATTGATACAGGACTATCTGAGAAAGACAGACAAATTCTAATCGACGAAGTCCAAATATTTTTCCATGCAGCAGCATCAGTAAAATTCGATGATTTTCTCAAAGATGCCATTGTCACAAACGTACGAAGTTCTAGAGAAGCTGCCCTACTAGCCCTAGATATGAAGAAAATTGAAGTATTTCTACATGTTTCTACCACGTATTGTAATATTGATGATAGGAAGGTAATAAGAAGGGTTTAAAACTTAATAAATTTAAGCACAACTATTATAATTAATGATTATTTTTCTGTTAGCTGTTTGCCCGCTGCTTAATAACCTAGCTTTTTGGGTGTGTGGGGGGCAGTTTATTATTATGCCTGCTTGAAACGTACTTTGTGACTTATTTTTTTAAGGTAGTAGAACCCAAACTTTATCCTCCTCACGGGGACTGGAGGGAAATAATAACGATAGCTGAAAAATGTGATACAAACACCTTCGATATACTTTCTCAAAAACTTATCGGAAATTTCCCAAACACTTATACATATACTAAACAGCTGGCAGAACACTGTATCAACGACTTGTTGGGCGAGACAGTACCGACTGTTATTTTCAGGCCTTCTGTAGGTAAGTCTTTCTTTCATACATCCCACATCAGCTTTACTTAGACTTATATTTCAGTTGTAAGCACTGTGCAAGAACCTTTCCAGGGTTGGATTGATAATTTTAATGGACCTGTAGGCCTGCTGATTGCAGGAGGAAGTGGGGTGTTGCGTACAGTTTACGGAGATCCAGATGCCATTACTGATTACATCGCTGTGGACAGTGTTGTCAAATCTATGATTGTTGCTGTATGGCACAAAGTATATTATGGGTAAATGGACGTGTCATATCGGTTAAATATCATTTTTATTTAATAAATGTTGTGTTTTAGAAAGAAAAATGAAATAGAAGTATACAACGTTAGCAAATACAAACACATGCCGTATAAAATGTGCTATCTCGTCGAAATGGGAAGAAAACTCTACTGGGATGTACCATTTGCGAAAAAAATTTGGTATCCGGGAAATACCATGACCAAAAATTGGTACATTTATTTTTTTAACGTAATACTATTTCATATGATTCCGGCGATTCTCGTCGATTTAGTCATAAAGGCCTCTGGACAGAAACCGGTGTAAGTAGTTTTGAACAATCGGTTTTTTTAATCACAAAATCGATGTTATGCCCTTGGTGTTTTAGTAATTTTAGTGAAATTTGAGTTATGAAAAGTACCTATAATAGTACATATACAGGGTGTTAACTACGTATATGCAGTAATTTTAAGAGACGATTCTTTGGGTGATGGGAGACGAAAAGTTCATATCAATATGGATGCGCAAATGCTTCGTTTTCAAGTAACAGCGTGTTAAAAAAATTTGCATATCCAGGGACATGCATCAAAGTGGTTTTTAGTTTTTTTCTCGAAAACACAGTAAGATACGAAAAAAAATTAAATGACAAAAGTGATTTGTTTTTAGTTGCTTAGGTTTTTTTTTTTTATGATCAAACACAAGCACTACAGGAAAAATCCTTTAGGGTTTAGGGCACTCTAGGAGTGGTGCGTGTGCGCAAAAAGCGATTCACGTTGGTTTTGAATCGTTGGAGGTTATATTCGTTGGGAAAAACGACCTCCGGAAGGTCGTTCCATAAGGATGAAGTCCTCCAGATTCTTAAATAGTGAAGTTCGAGGAGTACTAAGTATAACCACATATGGATGGGCGGCAGTGGTTCGTCGTGTATTTCTGCTATTCGCTGCTCTGGACGGAATTAAGAGGGCAAGGTCAGCCGATCACTTTCCATGAAAATATCTGTAAAAGAGAGTCAAATCCCCAACCTGTATTCGATGTTCTAGGCTGTCGAGATTCTTAGTCAGCTCGTGGTCTCCAATCAGACGAATGGCTCTCCTTTCGATGGAATCCAGCAGCCGAAGAGTACGTTTGGGTGCAGAGCTCCAGACATGAGAGCAGTACTCTAGTGATGGTCGAATCTGGGCTTTGTACAGTGTCAAAAGTTGTTGAGGTGTGGACAACTTTCTGGTTCGGAAGAGAGTACACCAAGTTTCTGAGAAGCTATCTTGGCGATTGCCACAACGTGGTTATGCGAAGACATATTTCCTCCCAGATTGACGCCCAGCAAATTAATAGATGAAGCCAGTGGGATTGCGTGTCCGTTCATGACTATATCCGGTGCTGTAATGTTAACCTTTTTAGAGAACACTTTTTTCCAATAATATTCGTTAAGGTGCCGCCCGGGACGCCACTGGACTCAATAAATTTAATCTACTTAGGGCTAAATTAGTCCGTTAACACTACAAATAAAACTGCCAAATTTCAACAATATCGACAAAAGGATATTTAAGATAATTACGAAAATCCGATTAAAAGATTTTTTTTTAACACCCTGTATCTTGAAAACGAAGCATTTGCGGACCCATGTTTATATGAACTTTTCATCTTAGAATCACCCAAAGAATCGTCTCTTAAAATTACTGCACATACTTAGTAACACCCTGTATATTTCTTCTTTGAAGCAACTTGCTTGCTCCTCTCCATCACACTTCACTCGTCATTTAATTTTCAGACTCTTCAAAATCCAAAGGAAAATTTACATAGCTAATATGGCCATAAGCCATTTTATGCTTAACGACTGGCTGTTCGTGAATACAAACACCCTTGAGCTGTTGGAGTACATACCCAAAATGGAAAAAGAAGACTTCGTATTCAACATAGCTCCAGCCAACGAAGAATTGATGTACCAGTACTATTTAACATCTTGCGATGTAGCTAGGCAAGTTTTGCTAAAGGAAGACAAAGAAATTACGGAAAAAACACGATCTATGACAAGAAGGTGAGTGTGTTTCTTGATTTGTCGCAAGCTATTGATTTCAGTAGTGGTAAAGTCGGTATGGTGTATGAAGTCCGCTAAGCAATAAAACCTCTCGAGCCGTGGTGGCTCTCAAACAATAAATTATATTTTAGGTATTTTCTAAATAAAATAATTTAAAGTGAATAAAAAATTAGTTTAGGCAAAGAAAGATAATTATTTTTTAGCCATTTTAGTATTTATGCAAATTAGTTTTACGAATTCTTTTTTCTTGAAGTAGTCCATCTCAAAGTGGAGTGAAGTTATAAGGAGATAAAGAAACTCACAGTCTGCTCCACTAGTTTAATAGAAATATATAAAAAAAAAACTATAATCCAAACATGTTTCGAAGACTTAAGTCTTCATCTTCAGTGGAAGGTAAAACATCAACAAAGGGGGGTACCTATGACATTGAAGTAACCAGTTAAGCAGGAAAAGAAAAACTTTTTAAAATGTAAAAAATTACAAGTGAAGAAATTAAAGCAATTCATTCATCTCAGAACCTCGTGCTAAGATGAACTTAATTTCAAAAATTAACGTTTTCTACATTAAATTTAAAATTAAAACCCTTTAAAAGAAGGATTTCATTTTAATTAATAAATTTTTTTCATTATGTTTCCACCTAGAATAAAATAAACTTTACTTTTCATGCTTTAATGTAATATAATTGTAATTTTTTACATTTTAAAAAGTTTTTCTTTTCCTGCTTAACTGGTTACTTCAATGTCATAGGTACCCCCCTTTGTTGATGTTTTACCTTCCACTGAAGATGAAGACTTAAGTCTTCGAAACATGTTTGGATTATAGTTTTTTTTTTATATATATTTCTATTAAACTAGTGGAGCAGACTGTGAGTTTCTTTACCTCCTTAATTCTTTTTTTATAAAGGTTTGGTTCTAAAAATAACCGATGTCGCCATCTTTTTGAAACATTATTGGATAGCTCGCAAAGCACTTTTCTGTTGTTCGTTTTTTTGTATTTGAAGCCCAGCTCTTTTAAAATGATGGACAAACTGGTAGTTCCAATATCGCAAAGTTCTTTCTTCTTTATCTTTTCAAGAATAGCTTTGAGGGTAACATATTCCTTGGCTTTATACATATCATAAACAATATTCCTAATCGATAGTTTTATCCCTTGGGATAAATCAAAGATTTTAGAATGTAGTCGAACCCTTTTATATGGTCTGTCCAATTGCTTTTCACTCTTGGTTCGAAGTCTCCTTAAGGTCTTATCTGTAATGTCGCAAGCATCAGACCTTCGTTTATGGACTGCCAAAACAGACACTAACGGGCCCGAGTTATCTTTTTCTCAAGTAAAATAACGTTCCACTTGTAATACCAAACGGCGTTCACCTGGAGATAAACACCTTCTAGGCGTTGGGTCACCTTGCTGAACATTTTCCGTAACTTTGCTTTATAACTTTTAATTCGCATACAATAATGAGAAACAAACTAAAAGCCAAAAGCATAACTACTTATTTAAAATAGAACATACCATCATGCAATTGAGCAAATTTTAATTATTTCTTGGAAAATAGTGATTATTATATAGATTTAACTATAATGATCCTAAAATAACTAAATTCTAGGAAAAAGTCTCTGAGAACATCTTTTGATAAATAAAACAAACTATGAGTGAAAAATAAACAAGATAAAAATATTTATCGCGGTACATAATTCTAAGATAATTTTGTTTTGGAACCGCTTATTTTGCTCAGCCGATTACAGTGAACCAGTGGAATGTTCGGTACGATCAAGTATAGCGAAGGTATTGTTAACTTAACTTTCTTACTGTTTAACAACCTTTAATGATTTAATCCGATATCGGACTTCATAAAACGAACAGACTTTACGTGTGGTGGAAAAAACTATTTTATTTTTAGAATGTACTATCTGCATAGGACGTGTCGTTGGATTTTCTATGCCGGAGCATTTTGGCTGATTTTTTTGAAACTAAACGCTTTAACTCTGATTTGGAACGCAGTATGCAATTATTGGGATAGCTTATAAGTTTCATGTAATTTTGAGAAATATATTTCAATTAAAAATATATAGATTTTGTGGCTGCTTCTGCACAAGACAATATACAGGGTATTCTGATAAAGCATCAGGATAGTTCGATAGGTGATTCTGCATGTTAAAATAAAGGTATTATATATTAAAAATGTTTCTCTATTGTGCTACCCCAGGTCACTTTACCTGAAATTAGAATTTAATTTTTGGCGAATTTTCCTTGTTTTGGCAGTTATGGGAAAAAAGCCATTTTAAAAGACTACGTAATTCCTAATAAAAAGCTACTCTTTATACAGGGTACACCAAGTAAAGTGGCCTATTAGAAGTATCTCGAGAACTAAATCAGATTTGATTTTGAAAATTTGGCTGTGGCTATAAGAGATGGTTTTCTACGTTTTTAAAATATTTTGGATGGTGCGGTGTTGCCGGATCATACCGAAAGTGGTAGCAACTTCGGAATTTTATATGAATTACCCTATATATTATATTTTTTTGGAATCTGGGTAAATATCTATAACAGTTTTCTGTATAATATCATATACCTATCTTCAAGAGTTTTTGAATTATAAATAATCTTGTGATTTTTTAACGTCGTATCGGGACCTGAAAAGAAAATCGTATCTTTTTAGCGGTTACAGCTAGAAAGCTGAAATTTTGACAATAGTTTCACAAGACCATAGGAATTTTACAATTTTGAACAGTATTTAATTAGTTTCCTACAGGGCGTCTCCATAACAATATTTCTGAGGGAGACGAATTATTGCGCAAATCTTATTTTTTTTAAATGGGACACCCTGTATTTGATATGTTTTGCCAATGGAGGATCGATGTATAAAACTAATACAATACTGTTCAAAGTTATAAAATTTCGATGGTCTTGTGAAACTATTGTCAATATTTCAGCTTTCTAGCTGTAACCGCTAAAAGATTTTATTTTCAGGTCCGATACGGCGTTAAAAATTATTTAAAATTCAAAAACTCGTAAAGATAGGTATATAATATTATACAGAAAACTATTCTAGATTTTTACCTAGATTCCAAAAAAAAATATAATATATAGGGTAATTCATTTAAAATTACAAAGTTCCTACCACTTTCGGTATGATCCGGCAACACCGCACCATCCAAAATATTTTACAAACGTAGAAAACTATCTCTTATAGCTACAGCCAAATTTTCGAAATAAAATCTCATTTAGTTCTCGAGATACTTCTAGTAATCCACTTTACTTGGTGTACCCAGTATAATAAACCACAAAACCACACCATTCATTAATATCTTGGCAACACTGCAACAGATTGAAAACGAATAATTCTGATTACATAATCAATAAGGAGGAATACTAATATGGGGTAAAATATATAAGGTGTCTGATTTAAAAATATTTATATTTTAGTGGTCCCGCTTTTGGAAAAACACTGTATATTTAAAATATTTCTAAAATATGTATCTTCAATAGTTTTCCTCTATCGATGATATTATATGAGATATCGAAGATTTACACAGTAAAAAGTGTATATCAAGCTGTTGGCGGTGAAATATCTATATTTAGAGAATTATTAAAGCTGAATAATATTCGATATTATACATACGTCGAAACAGGAGACAATATTTGCTGATATATTCGATAAATGTCTATATTTACTTTGTCCATGAAAGTTTATATTGTACGATTGTCCTGAAACCGTTTATGAAAATATTTCTTTCGTCATATTGATTGAAGAGTGTTGCAATTTGCAAGAAGTAATTAAATGGTTTGCCGTTATTAAAATTGGTTCGCAGCAAAAAATAGCCATTAAATCATTTGATCAGCATAAAAAGATTTCGCTTGCAATAAATAAAAATCGGGCTGCAACACTTGTTCTGCAAAAAATGCTACAAACTGTCAACAATTTAACCGACATTAGTCCGCTTGTAATATCATGTGTTCGCTTAATTAACAGTCGAGCTGCGAAATGATTACTTGGTCAGCAAGATTTTACAATTGGTGAGTAGAAAAAAACATGTCTAGAGGCAGTTTACTTGAGAGGTTTCCATTTTAAAAGAATGGTTATCAATAAAAAATCGTTGAATTGCGTTTGTTTCGAATAATCGGCAAAGTTCGTTATTGTGGGCGGTGCGAAAGCAGTCGCGTGATACGAGTAGCTAATTGCGTGCGTGTGTTTTCTTTCGGTGTAGCAGTCAATCCCCAAAAGGTGGCAGGTTTTCACTTGTTTTCCCAGGGCACTGTCAATTTATGTAACTTTCTTGTGTTTTCTTTAATACAGAAGGAAATCGGCTACAAAAGGTGTGGCGGGGGGCGGGTTATTGACTTGTTTTCCCAGGGCACTGTCACTATTTCACGTTTCCTTGCTATTTTTTGATGACCAAGATTAAATATTTTGCTTACCCGCTGATTGCTTACCAATATCTGATTAAAAGTGGATCGCTCATAGCAGCTTATATATTTAATTTGCGTACCAAAATAATTTAGAGCACTCTAGTATGACATTAATTACTGACCGATTCAGAAATGTTTGCTGTCCATAAGTTGCTGACCAACTAGCCATTTTGGCCAGTTAAATGATTCCCATTTGCAATTAGGAACATAAAGGTCCTTTCAATATTTAAATTATGAGATTCAGGCGTGAGGGGGAGGGGGAATTGCCTCCCCGTGAACATAACACAAAGAAACATTGCTTGATTTGGTAACATAAATCACAATTGTATTAAAATGCAAACAGTTTTAACTATTTATTTAGCATCCCCAATCCCAAACGGGAAATATCAAATTCCCTGTAACATCAAAATAATCCTATAAAACTGTCTGGACTTTTCTTATTCTCCCTATTAAACATTAACGATACGAACCCCTTGAACTCGAAAATTCCGAACTGAGTACATAAATATCCTTTATTACTTCGCTTTTCTGAAATATGCAGGAGATAGAAACATATCAGCAACGAAAGGAAGATACATCGGTTTAAGTAAAGATATCGTTGATTTTTTGTTCTTCTTTTAATCGAGAAACTGTTTTTCTACAAACAGTCTTTATATTATACACACTTATTTTTAAATATCTCCGAAAGTACGGGTAGATTTATTTTCAATTGTGGTATGTGTTAATAGGATATAAGGCCAAATACAGGGTGTTCCTTAATAACGTGCTAATATTTCAGTGTGTGATTCTTTAGGTAATTTTATAAAGAAAAGTTCATATGAACATATGTCCGCAACGGCTTAAATTTTTTGCTACAGGGTGTTGAATTTTTATTTTTTAAATGGTTATTTTTTAATAACTCCGAAAGTACTTTAGATATTCTTTTCAATTTTGGCATGTGTTAATAGGATTTAGAACTACATACTTTAGTTAGAAAAGTTATTCAATTGTTCGACCAGTGGCGTCCCTGCAAATATGTACTCTGCTATTTTTTACAAAAAAGATGGTACGTCACTGACATTTTTCTATGTGGATATTTTTTCTGATTAGCCTGGTAAATTCTACATCAATACGGTCTATTGAGTTTTTCTCGTCAGACGTCAGAGAGAGAAAAAATATCATAGTAAATGATTGCAAGGACGCCACTGGTGGAACAATTGAATAACTTTCTAACTCTAAAATTTAAAAAATAAAAATTCAACGGCCTGTAGCAAAAATTTAAGCAGTTGCGGACATGATACATGTCCACGTTGTGGACATGTTCATACAAACTTTTCTTCATAAAATGACCTAAGAAATCACACCATGAAATATTAGCACGTCATTAAGGAACACCCTGTATATTAGTTACAAAAGATATTTTCTCGATTCGCTAGTGCAAACAAACCCTCTAATATTTTTTACAAAAAAGTGGTACGCCTATGACATTTTTCCATGGGGATATTTGTTCTGTGAGTTTAGGAAAAATCATATTCTTTTTTGATCACTCTGTACCTTATATTTGTCATTTTTATCGCAGATTAGAAGTTTTTAAGGTAAACTTTTTGTGAAGAATGCATTTTTTCCTAAAATTGCAGATAAAAAGGTTTTCAATATTGTCACACACACTCCATTTAGAAACACGCTGTATAGTCATATTTTAACAAAGAGAAAATAAATCTTGTCCTAAATGTAGAAGTCTATAATCTTGGTTCATTGTTTCAAATACGGCTAATTTTAATTCAAACTAATATATATTTAGAACACCAGAAATGCCAGCTTTTAGGGCCAACCATCGCGTCGTATCACTTTACCTATTTCCAAGTATAAATTAATAGCCTGATCATTGATTGGTAATGAAACTGAATACGTGTCTCTAACAGGCTTACACGTCTTATATTCTAAGCATTAGTTTACATTCTGACGTTACGCGTGAAGGATTAGGTATATCGATTTTATTTCTTCTTTATCCTTGAGTTTCGTGAGAAACTGATATTTTAATTTTCTGGCCTAATGGAAAGGCTAAGGTGATATTTTTGTTTGCCAGTACATCTCGAGGGTAACCGATAAAATAAAATTATATCATTAAGGGTAAAATACGCTTTCGGGACAGATGTTAAGTATTTAAAAATTAATCCTAATAATAATATCACGTTTTGTAGTTAGAAAATCGGTTTCCAACGAAGCTCTTGGTTATTCCATTAATCCACTTCCACGAGAGCACTATCAATTTCATCTCGGTTGATATCACGCCCGTGGATACGTGGAATGGATTTGGAATCTAAAATGTCTCGGTAACCTAATATCGGGAATGAACGACCGAATTTTACCCCCGAGGATATTATTTCACACAAACGCTTCGAAATTTCCTATTAGGGTTAAGTTTCACAGGAAATCGCACGAAATCAAAAATTTTTTTGACACGAAGCCTATAAAATGTTACTAAATATGTGAATTATTTGAAAATTCATCCTTAATATCACGCCATTCCGGTAAATAATATAAAAAACCGGGATGATACCTCTATTATATTGTGAAGCTATACACTTTTAAAGAATATTTGGAACCTTCGTGGTTTAGCCCCCTTTGAGGTGTTACCCCATACATCTCACTGCATGTAGGTTCTAATTAAGGTGATTCTTGGAAATTACTACTTAAAAATAATAAATTCTGCTGCTATTAGAGCGAGATTTAAACGACCTGTAAAATTATGGGCACTTGACCCCTTACCATTTAAGATTTTAAACTCTAGCTCTAGGGTGGTGGAGGTATCATTTAAAAGAGTCCCCTTCACGATAGAATTGACGCGTCTTTTCGATTCTTGTTTTAGGAATTCACAAATTATAACCGTCTGTGACCGACGGACAGCAGCTTAAAATATAGGTAGTTCGTTCCTGGGTTTCGGTCACATTGAAATGAAATTCCAATATTCTGTTAACGTTTCGCTTTATTGTATTAGACCATCGTCAGAACTATTTGATAAAAAAAAGGCGTACAAATAAAATAGAAAGAAGCAATAGTGATTACAGAAGAAGAAACGAACCAAAAACCCAAAATGTAAATTACATTAAATATACATACCTTCTATTTTATTGTATTTAAACAATAACCTACCTTACTGCTAAATAGTTAGTTCACATCCATTCAAAAACGAGACAAAATGTTACTATTTTAATGCTATTTTAGTGTAACTGGGTGAGAATTGTACAAAGTATGTCCATTCCAGTAGCGGGCGTGACCTATGATAGAGGGGGTTCACAAGTATGATGAAATTATTTTTAAAATTTTATTTTTGTGTAACGATCAAACAAATACTTTCTAGGCGTTTTACATGTAGAATGAAAAAAGCAATAAGAAAATGCGTTAGGTAAAACATATTTTTAAGTATTTTTTAATTTTACACAAGGAAATACAACTTTTGGAAAATAAGAAAGGTTTTCTTAGTGTGTATAGCTGTCGGATCTTAACGTCGTCGCATGCAACCCTCGTAACACTATTTATACACTCCACTACTAATACTACTAAAGCCATCTACGAGCTATCAAGAAAACCGAATGATGTCCAATACTACTACTACCGCCATCTACGAGTTATCAAGGAAACCGAATGATGTCTAATACCACTACGCCATCTACTGCTACGTCATTAGGCGCAACCAAGACGAGAACAATAGTTAACTGTTTTATGACGAGAACGAATCGAGCCACGAGACTGACAAGTTTGCATTCTTCATATTTTCAGTGTTTTTTAGTTTAAATCCTTAAATAAAATGATTTAAAATTATATCGAGTATGATTTATCGAAATTCACAACATTTATCGACCCTACACAATAGTGCTTAAACGTAAAGTCCAATCTTCGGTTCTTAATTGTAGAAAATTGATCAATAATAGCCTCATTAAGTTTGGAATACCCTCTATAAATTTTTTTTCATATATTTCATTTTTAAACTTTCTAATAAAGTTCCTAGATTTACCCTTTGTGGTCTGCGTTAAATTAATTTCGGGTTTAGGTGTTCCCGCATTCTTCACTTCAATTTTTTGCTCCAAACTCAAAGAGCTAAAATTATTTCTTAAATAGTCCACCGTCAACTATTCATTTTAACTTAATAAATATATAATATTAAAATATTAAAACATACATGCTCGAATTTCTAACTAGATGCACGAACAGACAACAGCGCGCGGTGCACACAAAAACTTTGCGCCTTTCCCATGTTAAATTTCCATAGCCCCGCTATCCCCCGCTGCCACCCGCCACCTGTTACTACAGAGAAACTGCACTACTTAATCGCACGTGCGAGCAAGTCTCGTCATAATCGTCATTTACCTCGACCGAGGCACGGTTGCCGGATCTATACAGTTTGGTTTGACGGGATGATAAACTACTAGGAATGGTCGGACTTTTTTAGTTTGACGGTACGATAAAATATTAGGGAGGGTCGGACTTTATACGATAAATAATATTCAATGAATATAAATTAATATTTTTTATTCGTTTTGTTTTGGGGTGCACGTGCGCATGTGCTCCTGTGGAAGAACCGTCACTGGTCCATTCATTCATTTATATATTTTCTCATTTCATTCTAAACATAACTAATACTAACATAAAATAGGAAATTTGTTATTAACACCGTCAAAAACTATTGCTTCTTTCTATTTTATCAAATAGTTCTGACGATGGTCTAATGCAATAAACCGAAACGTTAACAGAATATTGGAATTTCATTTCAGTGACCGAAACCCAGCAACGAATTACCTATAATTTGAAAAAAACAGTCAAGAAATCAAAACTATAATTAAAATATAAGGATTACGTGTATCTTTAAATTTTGATAAGCAACAAAAAACAATAAGGTAAAGCCTAAAAAGGTGTTAAGAAGTTTTGTTATTGTTCTCGAATTAATTATTTAAAAATAAACCATATTTATACAATTTTTTTGCTCATGTTATGTACAGGCAAATCCTTGTTTTGTTTAATTTAACTTTGCATCATAAAACAAAAGCTTATGATTGTCAGTCTGGCGGGCGGAGAAATAAAACGATACGAGTAAAGGGATTGGATGAAAATATCTGCTTATTTTTAAATTTAATGTATTTTGTTTCCTTGTTATGATTTATATAAAATTTTTAATTAATAGAAGGTAATTCTTTTGTTTTGCTCTCGACAGATTCATCCCCGGGCCTTTTCGCTGTATCAGGATCTGTCGAAAGGAATTAAAATTATATTGTTGTTGCTTTCCTTGCTTTTATTTTTTTAAAAGGTATACGAATTCATGATTAATGGGCTGTACAATTATTGCAATTAGGAAAAATAATTATATGAACAGCTATGCTTACCGAATACCTATTGGAACCCCTCCAGGATGTCCCATTTTCCACACTTTTTGGGGATTATTATCATACAAAAATAATAAAAAAAAGAATTATAGGAACAGGTCCACAAAGCTGTCTGAACCTTCCATATAAATCTTATTAATAATAAATAATGTTCAGCAGCGTGGGAATGTGGTTATTCTCGACATTTTCCATAAATATCCTTTAGCATTTTCCAGATTCTCAAATATTTAGATGTTGGAATTTCTGGCTACGAAAGGAAGACGAATTTGGCATGAAATGAAAACGAGATGCAATTCTTCTTTTCTAAAATTTCGGCAAGTGCATCACTATAGATTAAATCCGTTTGCATTTGACCCGTTTTGGACCTGAGCGTGTATTTTCTGATAAAAAATTACCTTGTCATTTACCTACATTAAGTTTATGATGCTTTTACTACTTATAGGAGATTTTGAATAAATTTAGGCACATAATAGCGTATATTTACTTGGTGCTATAATTTAGGCTCGTGTAATGGATTTTATCACGGAAACTAGACACGATAAACCCCTACTAAATTGGCACAATGTAATTCTAGGCTATCGATCGATATTTCTGCGACGATTTTAAATATGCACGCGGATTATTTTTGGCGGATTAACCTGTACAAATGCTTTGTCCTTATGAACAGTCTAAGCGACATTGATATTCAAAATTAGCGAAGTCGAAGTTTAGATGGTGTATTATGAATTTACCAACTTATGTACAGGATCATCCAACCACGACTGAACAGGGGTATATTCCTGTGTTTCCATGTATTTTAGTAAAATTATTAACACCCAACATCTCAAAAGTTAAGGCGTTGAGGACATTTTTTTCTGATAATGGACCGAAAAATAACCTCCATAAATATTAGCATGTCAGTAAGAAACACCCTGCATATTAGAGGCGGACTTTACTTACTTTATAGGACTACTTTGAATAATTTTTAAATAGACCTAACTTAAAAAATTCAGTTTACGCCTGTTGTAGTCCTGTTATATTAAATTTATCAACTTCAGAAGAAACTCTCGTTCTACTTTGGATAAAATTAATATTCTATGAGAAACTTTATTTCATAAGAAACACTTTTGTTTAGAGAACAAATTATGGATAGAATAAAATTAATTAATAATTAATAAAACGGAGCCTAAATCCAAGAGGAATTTTAAAGCTCGCAATTTGTAATCGCGCATTTAAAAAATATACCATATTCGATTTAGTTCCAAGAAGGTACACTTGGCCCGTTTCCCATTTAAGATTTTAAGGGCAACATCTACCTCTACAAACCACGAAAATACCCTATATTTTGCTGGCAATTTTACTTTAATAGGATTCCGGAGTACCTGTAAAAGAGTCTTTTCATCCCAACCGTTTATTCCTGTTTTAGGAAAAAAATGTCAAAAGAAAAAAATCTTTGTAATAGAACTAGAACTCGCGGAAAGTCTATATTTTTTTGTTTCGGAAGATTTTTAGATTTAATTTTTTTTACTGCTCCATATAGAAAAAAATGATGGACTTTCCTCGAGTTGTTAACAAAATTCAGACATCTTTCGTTAAAATTTTTTTTTTAATGTACCGTTTTCATAGGAAGTGAAAACTCCGTTTTTCAGCGTAGAAAATGGAAGTATAGACCCCGATGACGTACAGTCTCTTTCTTCCTATTATCGTTGTTTCTGCCTGCGTACCGATTACGGGCGGATACTCGACGTATTCTTCTAACTGCAAGGGAAGATCCAATTCGCTCGTGCCTTCAAAGCGTGAAACGAACAGGGGTCAAATCGGAGATATCGACTGACTCCGGCATCCTCTTAAGAAAGAAGTAAAGTACGTTTCACGAAATTTGGATACGACTTAATAATTTCCTGGGTCGGTCCCATTGTGTCGACAAGAGCTTGACAATAAACAAGTGAAGTATGAAGGGACGGACTAAGCAAAACAAGTAATGATATGATTATATTAATGTAATCAAATGAAATAACATTTTTTTTAAATATTACTAGTCATATTTATTTACATTTATAATGTCATTCTATAGATAGTTCTGTTTCGCTATCGCTATCCTCATCAAAATTAACTATAATTGGATTAATTATACGATCCAGACTAATATACGAATTTTCTACAGTTATTACGTGACGGACTGAATTTTTCCAACTACCTGGGGGAATATCATTAAAGCATTTTCGTATTAATTCTACAAGACTAGAACTTAAAGTCGGAGAAATATTTTCAGACCTAACCAGTGATTTTAACTGGTGCCACATATGCTCTATGGGGTTAAAAATGCAATAATAGGGTGGGAGCCGTAGCACTGTATGTCCAATTTCTTCTGCCAATATTTCACAAACATATACTTTTTTTATACAAAATGTCTTTAAAACTTCTAAAAGATCACTTTTTTATAACTTTCTTCAAAATATATATCATTCGCCGCCATGTAGTTCTGAATCTCCAATTTTGTATTATTTGAGCTTGGAGCTTTATGTAATTGGCGACTGTGGTAGCTCGCATTGTCCATTACTATCACGCTATTCTAAGGAATGTGCCTATATTTAATTATAATTATTACAATCCGGTCCTTTCCACATAATAATAACAAACGGTCATAAATAATGGGATCGCCCAGGTACTTTTACTGCAGTCATTAAGTTATATCCATTTTTGGTGGAACAATCTTTACTCGTTGCCTTATAAATATTAGCGATGATTATATTTGGGGAGATTCAACAAATTAATCTGTGATGTCTCCTGCCGCTGCCTTCCTCCCAAATTTACCCTTCATCCTCTCAGTTTCAAATGTTAATATACTCGGCCTACCCAAATTCAAGAAAACTTTCTTAACATCGAAATAAATTGGAATATTAAATATAAATATTTTTCCCGCATGCATAATATGCAGCAGGGGGGGCGTCACTAGAAAATTATGAAATTTTCCAGGCGATAAGCAATAAGTTGAGTATCCGAAAGCAAAATACTAAAAGTAATTTACGGACGGTTGAAAATCTCCTTTTATAGCCAGCTTTTAGCAGGAATAGAGATATTGTCTGGTAAATATTTCCGAATAAAGAAGTGATAAAACGAGGGGAACTGATTTAACAACCTCGATAATGTCGACGCTTTTGTTAGAAGGGGACAGCGAGGACTTTTATCGGGAGTAATATGAACAGCGAACTAAAAGAAAAGTGTCTGGTTCGAATGTTTTTGCATGTCTTGTCAGAGAATTGGTGCGAACTAAAAATCTACCCGGTTTTATATGTTTCCTGGATCGAAATTAAAGGAAATACTTCTACTACTCACCTCTTAATCAGAATCAGTAAAAAATACCGTAAATACCGCCAATCCACACCTAATACAGGAAACGACATTTTGCTCTTGCTATAGCTGTATTCAATTAGTGCTAATATGCCGGATCAGTGACGGTTCTTCCACATGAGCACATGCGCACGTGCACCCCCAAAACAAAACGAATAAAAAATATTAATTTATATTCATTGAATATTATGTATCGTATAAATTCCGCCCCTCCCTAATATTTTATCGTACCGTCAAACTAAAAAAGTCCGATCCTCCTTAATATTTTATCATCCCGTCAAACCAAACTGTATAGATCCGGCAACCGTGTCTCGGTCGAGGTAAATGACGATTATGACGAGACTTGCTCGCACGTGCGATTAAGTAGTGCAGTTTCTTTGTAGTAACAGGTGGCGGGTGACAGCGGGGCTATGGCGATTTAACATGGAAAAGGCGCACAGTTTTTGTGTGCACCGCGCTGCTGTTGTCTGTTCGTGCATCTGGTTAGAAATTCGAGCGTGTATGTTTTAATATTATATATTTATTAAGTTAAAATGAATAGCTTTGAGTTTGGAGCAAAAAATTAAAGGGAAGAATGCGGGAACACCTAAACCCGATATCAATTTAACGCAGACCACAAAGGGTAAATCTAGGGACTTTATTAGAATTTTTAAAAATGAAATATATGAAAAATAAGTTATAGAGGGTATTCCAAACTTAATGAGGCTGTTATTGATCAATTTTCTACAATTAAGAAACGAAGAATGGACTTTACGTTTAAGCACTATTGGGTAGGGTCGATAAATGTTGGGTATTTCGCCATAGATGGCGTACTGTTATTAGAAATCATTCGGTTTTCTTGATAACTCGTAGATGGCGGTAGTAGTATTGGACATCATTCGGTTTTCTTTTTAGCTCGTAGATGGCTTTAGTAGTATTAGTAGTGGACTGTATAAATATTGTTACGAGGGTTGCATGCGACGACGTTAAGATCCGACAGCTATACACACTAAGAAAACCTTCCTTATTTTCCAAAAGTTGTATTTCCTTGTGTAAAATTAAAAAATAAATAAAAATATGTTTCACCTAACGCATTTTCTTATTACTTCTTTTCTTTCTACATTTAAAAGCCTAGCAAGTAATTGCTTGGTCGTTACACAAAAATAAAATTTTAAAAATAATTTTACCATACTTGTGGACCCCTCTATCATAGGTCACGAGCCGCCATTGGCTGGAATGGATAGAGACTAAAGGAGAGCATTTCTTCTTTCCAATTTTACGGAACACCAGAAACTTTATTATATGTGATTGCCTCATCTGAAAAATGTAGGGTGGCTACGCTTAGCAAAAAACTGCATCAAATCATGTAGAAATACGATATATTAATAAAAAAACCGATTCCTCAAAGCTACGAGGGATCCTTCAATTATTTAACTAAGCACTTGGATTGGTGCCAGCGGCATCAATGTTTTCTAAGCCACGTTTTTTCCTCTGTGTAATCATGTTGTGAAAAACTGATTAAAGGAATGAAAGAGGTGCTGAAATTGCTACTTACATATACGTAAATACAGGGTATCATTTGAAAACATCTCAACCTTAATATTTCCCTTCCAGTAAATTATTGTGTTGACTTCTCTTTTAGTAGAATAATAAGGGATCCTTAGGTAGTCATTAAGGGTGGGGAGGTTTCTAATTCACACCCTGTGCATCTCCAAATACACGTTAGTTATCAAACTTGTTTGATGTCATCACAAATTGAGGTAATAATTTATATATGTTATTTTTCCCTTCATAATTTAATTTTTCAGGAAATTATTTGATTTTATTAATCATTAATCTTGATAAAAGTCTGAAATAATATAGGCCAATGAATTTTATAGAGATGTTTTACTCTGAGGGTGGTTTAAGCACAGAGTATGGTTTATTTTGTACGACACGTTTCTTTTGCTCATTTTCTTCCTCTATGCTCGCCTTAGGGCCTACTATAGCTATCAACCCTTTGTTTCTAGCATTGTGGTATAAGTAAACACCACTAAAATCAACCGGGGTGATAAAGTTCGAGGAGTACTAAGCTTAACCACATATAAATGGGCGGCAGTGGTTCGTCGTGCATTTCTGCTATTCGCCGCTCTGGGCGGAATTAAGAGGGCAAGGTCAGCCGAGCACCTTCCATGAAACTTTCTGTAAAAGAGAGTCAAACCCCAACTTGTCTTCGATGTTCTAGGCTGTCGAGGTTCTTCGTCAGCTCGTGGTCTCCGATTAGACGAATTGCCCTCCTTTCAATGGAGTCCAGTAGCCGAACAGTATGTTCCAGACATGAGAGCAAGTACTCTAGTGATGGTCGAATCTGGGCTTTGTATAGTGTCAAAAGTTGTTGAGGTGTGTACAACTTTTTGGTTCGGAAGAGTACACCAAGTTTATGTGAAGCTATCTTGGTGATTCCCACAACGTGGTTATGACAAAACATATTTCCTCCCAGAATGACGCCCAGCAAATTAATAGATGGAGCCAGTGGAATTGCGTGTCCTGCCATGACTATATCCGGTTCTGTGATGTTAACCTTTTTAGAGAAAACTGCTGCCTGGGTTTTCAGCGTTAAATTCGACTTGGTTACTGTCACCCCAAGCCACAATTTCTTCCAGGTCTTTATTAAGGCGTGATACTTCATGCTATCTGCGAAGATGTGCGTCGACAGTCGATATTTGTGCATTCAAAGAGAAAGGTGAGATAAGTGTGCTATCGTCAGCAAAGCTAAATATCGGATTTTTAGTTAATTAATTAATAATATTAAACTTAAGATTCTCTTATATCGAGGCCTGGCCGTTAATATTCTCTTCTGTGCCAGGTCAAAATTTTCATAATAATAAATAAAGCAAATGGGACATGCGAATCCTCCTATCGCATTTCTATGCTACAATGTAAAAACCCCTTTCAGCACTATCTCTCGTTTAATAACGGGCCATTATGTCTGAAATGAAAGTGTTGAATAGATAATTAAGAACTCGCATCCTCAATGATAAAAGGGCCACATTTACATGCTGCTTTTCGCACGAAAGGGATATAAAGTACCGGAGATTTCTCGTTTTGAACAGTAATTGTCCGGAGAGTTCCATTATATTAATTTAAAAATGGCGCTCACAAATGGTGTTGGATGTAAAGTAAATCACTGCAGATAATCAATAGGCAATTAAAAGGGATGTGTATTTTAAAGGAGCACATGAATGGGTGCAAGCCCGTTGAAGTAAAGGGAGATTTTAATTGGTTCATTATTAATTATGATATATCCGCAATTTTCACCTTCTTTACAATCTTTAACAAATAATTGACGGTTAGTAGTAGCAGGAAGATATTATTATATAACGAACCCCGAGATGTATTATTCACACCCACAACTCCTGCAATATTAGAAAATGCCTTGAGGAACCCCTGTTATTTTAGAATTGACATGATTACATCTAGCCTAGGTGTGGAAATTTCCCTCGGGATTAACCCCAAATTCAACCGGAATGGGAATCAGGGAAGGCAATTCAGCACTCATTCGTAACGCTAATAATTTATAGGAATATAATATTTATAATGAAAGACAAGTTGTTTGCGAAATATTCACTAATGAAAGAGAAGTTGCTTGTGAAATGTTCACTTTATTTATTTATTCTTTTACGGAAATAAATCTAACATTATATACAGGGTGTGCAATTGTCAACACAAATAAATTTTGAAAGGAGACAATATGGTTTTTATTTTTGAATTGACTTACCGGCCATATTCAGAGCCGACCAAATTTTTAACTATCAATTCCTAAAATATATTTTTTTTCATGAGCAAACACAAGCACTATAGGAAAAATCCTTTAGGGCACTCCGGGAGTGGTGCATGTGCGCAAAACGCGATTCACGTTGGTTTTGAATCGTTGGAGGTTATATTCGTTGGGAAAAACGACCTCGGGAAGGTCGTTCCACAAGGATGAAGTCCTTCAGATGAAAGAATTCTTAAATAATAAAGTTCGAGGAGTACTAAGCTTAACCACATATGAATGGGCGGCAGTGGTTCGTCGTGTATTTCTGATATTCTGATATTGAATTAAGAGGGCAAGGTCAGCCGAGCACTTTCCATGAAAATATCTGTAAAAGAGAGTCAAATCCTCAACCTGTCTTCGATGTTCTAGGCTGTCGAGGTTCTTCGTCAGCTCGCGGTCTCCGATCTGACGAATGGCCCTCCGTTCAATGGAATCCAGTAGCCGAAGAGTATGTTTGGGTGCAGAGCTCCAGACAAGAGAGCAGTACTCCAGTGATGGGCTTTGTATAGTATCAAGAGTTGTTGAGGTGTGTACAACTTTCTGGTTCGGGAGAGTACACCAAGTTTCTGAGAAGCTATCTTGGCGATTGCCACAACGTGGTTATGCCAAGACATATTTCCTCCCCGATTGACGCCCAGCAAATTAATAGATGGAGCCAGTGGAATTGCGTGTCCTGCCCTGACTATATCCGGTTGTTCTGCGATGTTAACCTTTTTAGAGAAAACTGCTGCCGACTTGGTTACTGTCACCCCAAGCCAAAATTTCTTCCAAATCTTTGTTGAGGCGTGATACTTCATGCTGTCTGCATTCAAAGAAATAGATGAGATAAGTGTGATATCATCAGAAAAACTAAATATCTGATTTTTCTTTTCCAGGTCGTTAATGTAGAGTAAGAAGAGAGTGGGAGACAATATGGACCCTTGAGGAACACCGGCATTGATGGTGAAGGTGTCTGAGAGAAATCCGTCAATCGCCACTTCCAGAGAGCGGTCCTATAAAGGAAGATGGCCAATTCACTCTTTCAAAGTGATTTTATAAAAGCCCTTTCGGACTGGAATTCCAGAAAGAAACATAAATCGAATAAAAAATTACCATTCCTATTGACAAGAAGCCGACGAATCGGTGTGGGGTTCCTCGCCGATATCGAGTGACCCTTTTCCCAGACGGGTTTGTTCCCTATTCCGCATTCTGGACCGCCTTTCGGCTAAAAGTCCCAATTTCGCCCGAAATGGTGCTAGTCTGTCCCGAATATCGATCTGTCTAGTCTGCGCCTTCCCGCATCATTGCCAAGTTGAACGAAATTTCCTTATTTATGAGGATAATGTAATTTTGTATTTTTAAAGAGGAAATATTAGGGTATCAATCATATTTATATCCGAATTAACGTCGCAAGCATAGATCGAACATATAAGCAAATCCTTAAATTCGTCGGATTTAAAAATTATTTTAGGACTTACGTTTCGAAGCTTACCGGAAACAAGCTTTGGGAAACTTACTTTGTGTAGTTTCGCCTGAGCAAACCTCTCATAAAACCCCCAGCCGAGTTGCACGATAAAGGAACGCTAATATAAAAATTTTTGCCTTTCTGTAAAATGTTTCAAAATTTCTTTATCGCACGAACGATAAAGGCGAATTAATAAGGATTTTCGGAAAAGAGGCTTATCGATTGATCCGTTGATTGGACCGATTGCGAATCGGTTTACCGGCCATGAGGTTTGTTCGCGTTTATTGTGCCACCAGCGCCGTTAAGTAGACTTTTATGTATTATACAGTGTGTACATAAAGTAAGGAACAAATTCATTATCTAGGAATCTAAAAATATTTCGGAAAAATCCTCGGACATGTGTATAATAATTTTATTTTATATATTATAAAGTCAGACCTGCCAATATTGAAGATTTAAAAAATCGAATAACAACAGAATGCAGGAACATTTCAGAAGAAACCATAAGAAAAGTCCAACAAGAATTTATTGATCGCTTTGGGTACTGTCAGGCAGCAGAAGGAGGACAATTTCAACACTTAATTAAACAGCTTATTTAATTTTTTTACATTTTTTTAAATTAAAAATATCTTAAATAAAATTATTTGTTTTACCCTCTAGTAACGAAACTATGAATTTTGGGCCCTAAGTGTGTTATGTTTTTGAAATCAGCTGTTCTTGGAGATTACAGATCTGAACTAAAATATAGGGGTTCCCATTTAAAAAAATCGTCGATAATGTCATATCTACTACATGAGCCACCTTGTATATTAAGTTTGTATGGGAAAAAATGCGCCATTAAAAATTATTATACACGTGTCCGAGGATTTTTCCGAAATATTTTTAGATTCCTAGATAATGAATTTGTTCCTTACTTTATGTACACACTGTATTATTATAATTAGGCGAATAAAACAGATGTTTCAGCATTGCTAGACGCACTATCGCCTTTATGTGCAAATCTCAAAAAAGACAAATATATTTAAAATTAACCAAACATAGGCGGACTGAATGTTTGTTATGATATGATTTGATGGCGACCATGACAATGAATTTTAGATTGGATTTTTTGCACTTAAAGACCGCTCTCTGCAAGTGGCGATTGACGGATTTCTCTGAGACACCTTCACCATCAATGTTCCTCAAGGGTCCATATTGTCTCCCACTCTCTTCTTACTCTACATTAACGACCTTCTAGTGAAAACGAAAAATCCGATATTTAGTTTTGCTGACGATAGCACACTTATCTCATCTTTCTCTTTGAATGCGCAAACATCGGCTGCCGACGCACATCTTCACAGCATGAAGTATCACGCCTCAACAAAGACCTGGAAGAAATTTTGGCTTGGGGTGACAGTAACCAAGTCGAATTTAACGCTAAAAAACCCAGGCAGCAGTTTTCTCTAAAAAGGTTAACATAACAGAAGAGGATATAGTCATGGACGGACACGCAATCCCACTGGCTAGAAATATGTCTTGGCATAGCCACGTTGTGGCAATGGCCAAGATAGCTTCTCAGAAGCTTGGGGTACTCTTCCGAACCAGAAAGTTTACACACCTCAACAACTTTTGACACTATACAAAGCCCAGATTCGACCATCACTAGAGTACTGCTCTCATGTCTGGAGCTCTGCACCCAAACATACTCTTCGGCTACTGGATTCCATTGAAAGGAGGGCCATTCGTCTGATCGGAGACCATAAGCTGACGAAGAACCTCGACAGCCTAGAACATCGAAGACAGGTTGGGGATTTGACACTCTTCTACAGATATTTTCATGGATGGTGCTCGGCTTGCCCTCTTAATTCCGCCCAGAGCGACGAATAGTGGGAACACACGACGAACCACTGCCGCCCATCCATATGTGGTTAAGCTTAGTACTCCTCGAACTTTATTATTTAAGAATTCCTTCATCTGGAGGACTTCATCCTTGTGGAACGTCCTTCCCGAGGTCGTTTTTCCCAACGAATATAACCTCCAACGACTCAAAACCAACGTGAATCGATTTTTGCGCACACGCACCACTCAAAGAGTGCCCTAAAGGATTTTTCCTATAGTGCTTGTGTTTGCTCATAAAAAAAAACGCAAGTAGATTCGAATTTGTACATTTTATTTCCGTATTTCTGATTACTCAATTCGTACTAATATATGTAGTCAATATCCTTGCTATTAAAAAACCTGGAACTACAAAGAAAAAAATTACTTCTGCATTTAAAGATATATTTTATTACAGTAAAATGATAATTTAAGGAAATAATTATCGCTGAGACAAGAAATCTTGCATTAAAAATTCCTAGCATGTTGAGTACGACACTGGTATGTTCATTGCTGGGTATAAATAAATTTTATTTGAACCCAAGCAACGAAACGTTAGGATAGGTTGACAAGTAAGAGCCATCGGGGTGTTCTCTAAATAACTATCTTATTTATATCTCTGGAAGATGCACTGGAACGTTGTTTGGACTTCTTAGAATGTTTACTGCCGTATTACGGTCCCTGTGAGCATAAACGTGCACTGCTAGATATACAGGGCACACCAAGTAAAGGGGCCTATTAGAAGTATCTCGAGAACTAAAGCAGATTTTATTTTGAAAATTTGGCTGTGGCTATAAGAGATGGTTTTCTACGTTTATAAATTATTTTGGATGGCGCGGTGTTGCCAAATCATACCGAAAGTGGTAGCAACTTCGGAATTTTAAATGAATTACCCTATATATTATATATTTTTTGGAATCTAGGTACAAATCTTATGATTTTTTAACGCCGTATCGGGGCCTGAAAAGAAAATCATATCTTTTTAGCGGTTACAGCTAGAAAGCTCAAATTTTGACAATAGTTTCACAAGAGCATCGACATTTTATAATTTTGAACAGTATTTAATTAGTTGTATACAAGACGTCTCCATAACAATATTTCTGAGGGAGATGAATTATTGAAAAAATCCTCTTTTTTTTAAATGGGACAACCTGTATTTGATATGTTTTGCTAATGGAGGATCGAATTTTCTATCTAATGATATTAAGTGTTCCTATACCTTTATTTATTTATTTATTTATTTTATTTATGCAAAACTACATTTGTAACATTATCCTCTAATAATACAATTTAAATAAATCAAAATTTAGTAACATTTCATTGAGTAACACCTTGGTACTGAAGTACCCGTATGTGTTATGTTGCACTTGAATACACAAAGAGAAAAAAGAAAAACAGAAGAATAATAAACAAAAGCAATGTAGCGACAAAGTTTAGACAGCAAGGCACATAGTCACCCTATGTCAATCTCACCCTATCTTCAATATTTTCGGACTTATAGCAAAATTTAAAAATTATCTTATATAAATATATTTCTTGGTAGTTGGCTGTGTAATGGATTCATAGAAACAAAATAATGAAAAATCAATTTGACGTTATGTCTGTGTTGTTGTAAAAAAATAATAAACAAATAAGCACTTTATTAATAAATAAATTAACAAAATTAAAATTACGCAACAACACCAATAAAATAACTAATAACTAAATTGTTGGCTCTTAAACATTCATGAATTGTGGTGATAACATGTTCATTTGTCACCTTTTTCATTTATTCTTCTTCTAGAGACCCCAGAGCTGTTCCTACTTGATTTTCTAAATCTTCCGTTGTTGTGACGGGTGTCTTGTATATTATTCCTTTAATTCTACCCCATAGATAAAAATCTAGGGGGGTAAGATCCGGAGACCTTGGGGCCATGTCCATGAATCGGCCAATCAACTTTTTGGGAGTCATAGGAGCTGCATCAGGATGAAGATCATTACATTTTCTGCAAGTTCTTGATAAAACTCTACCACACTCCCCATGAATATAAAATATATTTAAAATATCTAAGCTCGAATAATGTGAATAAGCCACTTTTGTTACAATAACACAGACATAACGTCAAATTAATTTTTCATTATTTTGTTCCTATGAATCCAGTCCACAGCCAACTACCAAAGAATATATTTTTATAAGAAAATTTTTTAATTTCGCTATAAGTCCGAAAATATTGACGATAGGAACACTTAATATCATTAGATAGAAAATTCGATCCTCCATTAGCAAAATATGTCAAATACAGGGTCCCATTTAAAAAAAGAAGATTTTTGCAATAATTCATCTGCCTTAGAAATATTGATATGGAGACGCAATGTATAAACTAATTAAATACTGTTCAAAATTATAAAATTTCGATGGTCTTGTGAAACTATTGTAAAAATTTCAGCTTTCTAGCTGTAACCGCTAAAAAGATATGATTTTCTTTTCAGGTCCCGATACGCCGTTAAAAAATCACAAGATTATTTATAATTCAAAAACTCTTAAAGATAGGTTTATGATATTATACAGAAAATGGTTCTAGATTTTTACCTAGATTCCAAAAGAAATATAATATATAGGGTAATTCATTTAAAATTCCGAAGTTGCTACCACTTTCGGTATGATCCGGCAACACCGTATCATCCAAAATATTTTATAAACGTAGAAAAAAAAAAAAATCTCATTTAGTTCTCGAGATACTTCTAATAGGCCAGTTTACTTGGTGTATGCACTAGCCAGTTGAACTGTCAGATTAAATGACAATGTTGCAACAGCACCGTGTAGTATTCAACTAAAAAATACGCTCGGGTTTGAAGCATAAATTTTGGTTTGTGAATTTTTTCATCGGTGAACAACTTGCTTATGACAAACAGTTCCCAAACTTTTTTCCGTGTGCGTTCGCACGGCCATTAAGGGCACTGAAAGGCCCATTTAGCAAACACGCCTCCATTTCTACCACCAAGGCATCCGAGCAATTTTTCAATAAGCCAGCGATCCTTTGTGAAAGGTCTTTTGTGTTAAAATTGAGGAATTATTAATTGGTGTCTTTTCTCTGGTGTTTTCCTTTTTGTGTGTGTAATTAATTAGTTTTTTGGCCTAACTCTACAAAAAAAAAAAATATATTCGAATCGACTTCTTGTTTTAAAGATATGGGGTACACTAGAGCACTCCCTTTTGTGCCATTGGTATTGGTGACGTACCTGCAACCAGTTGTCAATTTGAAACCTTCCCACCCTTAATGTACCCAAGGAGCATTTTTAGACACATTATGGTCAATGTATCGTAACTATCGCTTCTGTTTCCGATCAAAATTGGCAACTGTTGGCAACAAAAATGGAAATATTTTTGAAACGTATACATTTTAAATGGGATATTTACACATGTTTCCAAGTGGTTGGTACACTTTCGTTGTTTTGATGCACAATCGAAATTTTCGTTTCACAAGGATGAAGTCCTCAAGATGAAAGAATTCTTAAATAATAAAGTTCGAGGAGTACTAACCTTAACCACATATGGATGGGAGGCAGTGGTTCGTCGTGTATTTCTGCTATTCGTCGCTCTGGGCGGAATTAAGAGGACAAGGTCAGCCGAGCACCTTTCATGAAAATATCTGTAAAAGAGAGTCAAATCCCCAACCTGTCTTCGATGTTCTAGGCTGTCGAGGTTCTTCGTCAGCTCGTAGTCTCCGATCAGACGAATAGCCCTCCTTTCGATGGAATCCAGCAGCCGAACAGTATGTTTGGGTGCAGAGCTCCAGACATGAGAGCAGTACTCTAGTGATGGTCGAATCTGGGCTTTGTGTGTCAAAAGTTGTTGAGGTGTGTACAACTTTCTGATTCGGAAGAGTACCCCAAGCTTCTGAGAAGCTATCTTGGCGATGGCCACAACGTGGTTATGCCAAGACATATTTCCTCCAAGATTGACGCCCAGCAAATTAATAGATGAAGCCAGTGGGATTGCGTACCCGTCCATGGCTATATCCGGTTCTGTAATGTTCACCTTTTTAGAGAAAACTGCTGCCTGGGTTTTTTTAGCGTTAAATTCGACTTGGTTACTGTCACCTCAAGCCAAAATTTCTTCCAGGTATTTGTTGAGGCGTGATACTTCATGCTGCCTGCGAAGATGTGCGTCGGCAGCCGATGTTTGTGCATTCAAAGAGAAAGATGAGATAAGTGTGCTATCGTCAGCAAAACTAAATATCGGTTTTTTCGTTTTCACTAGAAGGTCGTTAATGTAGAGTAAGAAGAGAGTGGGAGACAATATGGACCCTTGAGGAACACCGGCATTGATGGTGAAGATGTCTGAGAGAAATCCGTCAATCGCCACTTGCAGAGAGTGGTCCTTAAGGAAGCCAGACAACCATGCACAGAATCGACTGACCATACCATAGGATCGCAGCTTACTTAGAAGCCCTCATGCCAAACACGATCAATCCCTAAGAACGTCCTTAAAATCATTAAGCGAGACGTGTAGGTAACAAAAGAAAAACAGGTTTGCGATTTCAGGATTGAATAAGGGTTAAAAAAAATATATAAATAATGTTTATTGGAATGATTGAAGTTCATATTTATGTTGCGTCATATAATCATCATTTTTATGCTTCCATATTGCTTGTATATCCAGCTCAATAGGCCGCCGTTCGACCGTACGAAAAGATAACGTTGTGACCCGAATATGTGCTCATTTTTATCCATAAGTCTCACGTCATTTCCACAAAAGATTTTGCGGGTTAACGAAAAATTGCTGAAAAGGATTTTAAGACCGGAAGATTCAAGAGGATTCGTGGCAATAAAGCTCTAAACGCTTTGTTGCCCGGTGGAAACTGTTGCGATGAAAGACAAATAATAATATGTCTGTTGCTTTAATTTAGTATTTATCACCGGTCTATACAGGGTGTTCCTTAATAACGTGCTAATATTTCAGACAGTATTTTATGTCAGTAAATTTGTCTTCTGATATTTTTTACAAAGAAAGTGGTACTCCACTGACTTTCTTCCACGCGGATAATTTTTCTGATTTGCCTGGTGAATTCTACATGAAAATGGTCTCTTGCGTTTTCCTCGCCAGGCATGCCGTTCTTGAGTAAAATAATTAAATCAAATTGATATTTAATGATAAATTATTTTTTCATTCAAATTGTTGGAATGGCCATACTCTCAAATGTATTAGCACGTAATTGAGGCACACCCTGTATTTACAAGGTAAAATGTAAAAACTAGACGTCAAACATAATTTTCTCGTTTTTCTTTTTCGTCATTTTTTTTTTGATCAAACACTATAGGAAAAATCCTTTAGGGCGCAAAAAGCGATTCACGTTGGAGGTTATATTCGTTGGGAAGAACGACCTCGGGAAGGTCGTTCCATAAGGATGAACTCCTCCAGATGAAAGAGTTCTTAAATAATGAAGTTCGAGGAGTATTAAGCTACTAAGCGGCAGTGGTTCGTCGTGCATTTCTGCTATTCGCCGCTCTGGGCGGAATTAAGAGGGCAAGGTCAGCCGAGCACTTTCCATGAAAATATCTGTAAAAGAGAGTCAAATCCCCAACCTGTCTTCGATGCTCTAGGCTGTCGAGGTTCTTCGTCAGCTCGTGGTCTCCAATCAAATGAATGGCCCTCCTCTCGATGGAATCCAGCAGCCGAAGAGTATGTTTGGGTGCAGAGCTCCAGACATGAAAGCAGTACTCTAGTGATGGTCGAATCTGGGCTTTGTATAGTGCCAAAAGTTGTCGAGTTGTGTACAATTTTCTGGTTCGGAAGAGTACACCAATCTTCTGAGAGAATCTTGGCGATTACCACAACGTGGTTATGCCAAGACATTGTATATGTACTGCATAAGTTCTACATTCGAAAAAGAAACATTGTATATCCATACCACGTTTAAGCTATTGACTTTTCTGGAAAATGATTTAAGATCTGAAAACTTTTAAAAGCAATTTTTCTAAAAACTTGGCACGGCTTCAAAGAATTCGCTCGAAGGAACTTCAAACGCCGACAAGCACGAAAGGTCTTAAGGATTGAAAATCGATATCTCAATAGATTTTAAAAGGGCTAATTTCTTCGGATTAACATATCAAGAAGATAAGTGCTTTTTTTACGATGAAAGCTAACAAGAGGCTGCTTTCGCACGCATCTTAATCAAATTTTTAAACAAAATTATCTCCAAAATTACACACAAAAACACGTTTTTTGTGTTCCAGAGAATTACACCCTTCTATCCAACATGACGGAAATTGTTTTCAGTATTTTATTTGGTCGCAACAAATCCTTCGCCTAGAACCAGTCAAGCAAATGGAATTGATCGATTCTAATAAAATTAGAATAAAATTGCAGGAAAAACAAATCTGGAGAAGATAATTTAATTACTTTGGTGGAAACTAAGGAAAAGCAATATATAGTTTTATTTTTTAAATCTTATCAAGGGCTCTTATCGTCTCCCATCCTCTTCTTACTATACATTAACGGCGTTCTATAGTCTATTCATTTTCCCAATTCAGAAACGCAAGCTGTCCGGGATATTTGAACCTCAAAAATATTTTCAAGATTACTTGCCGACCCCTGGCCTAGAGCATCAAAGAGAGGTTGGTAATTTCATTCTCGTTTACAGTTTTTCCCCGCTTAATTCCACTTGTGGAGCGACGAATAACACAAATACATGACGAACCACTACCGCCCATCCGTATGTGGTTCAGCTTAGTAGTCCTTAAAAAATAAAAATTCAACCCGAATAAAAAATTTAAGCCGTTGCGGGCATATGTTCATATGAACTTTTCTTTATAAAATGACTCACATCCTGAAATACTACCACGTGATTAAGGAACACCCTGTATATTAACCCGTTTTAATTAATTTTTGTAAATTTCTCTATGCACTTAATTTTTAATAAAATTAAAAACTGCAACATGTTTGAACTAATGTCTATTTTAAAATTTTTGTTTGATTCTCGTGATTATTCATAGGCGTAATCCAAACACAGACAGCACCAAATCTGACGAATATAAATAAATAAATTAAGGATTAAAATTTTTTTATTGAATTTTTGTATCACTTAGCAAAACGAGGTCACATCCGTCGCTTGAGAACCGCTTGCAACTGTTCGCTATATTTCTTTACGAATTACATAGATTATTTTAAATTATATGGTCTTAAAATCAACTTGAGATTACCTCTAGCATTGGTCAATTGAGAGTCACATATTGAGGATATGTCGTGGAGTTTTTACATATGTAGATTCTCTTCCAATGGTTCTAAGAACGTTCGCAGGGAAAATTAATAATACTGACTGAGCTCGTGTTTCCCAACGAATAAAATATTCAACGATTCAAAACCAACGTGAATCGCTTTATTTGATCATAAAACAAGGAATATTCGAAATCTGTCTAGCAACAGTTTTGTTTGACAAATTAGGTACTAATATAATTCTATATGAATAAAAAACGCCAAACGTAGCCAATAAACAAATACATAAATCAACAGGCATTCAATGTTTGAATAACATCCACTTTTTGCTACATTTAATATGTGCATGGTTGTCTAGCTTTCTTAATAAGGACCGCTCTCTGCAAGTGGCGATTGACGGATTTCTCTCAGACACCTTCACCATCAATGCCGGTGTTCCTCAAGAGTCCATATTGTCTCCCACTCTCTTCTTACTCTACATTAACGACCTTCTAGTGAAAACTCAAAATCCTATATTTAGTTTTGCTGACGATAGCACACTTAACTCATCTTTCTCTTTGAATGCGCAAACATCGGCTGCCGACGCACATCTTCGCAGACAGTATCACGCCTCAACAAAGACCTGGAAGAAATTTTGGCTTGGGGTGACAGTAACCAAGTCGAATTTAACGCTAAAAAAACCCAGGCAGCAGTTTTCTCTAAAAAGGTTAATATTACAGAACCGGAAATAGTCATGGCCGGACACGCCATCCCACTGGCTTCATCTATTAATTTGCTGGGCGTCAATCTCGGAGGAAATATGTCTTGGCATAACCACGTTGTGGCAATCGCCAAGGTAGCTTCTCAGAAGCTTGGGGTACTCTTCCGAACCAGAAAGTTGTACACACCTCAACAACTTTTGACACTATACAAAGCCCAGATTCGACCATCACTAGAATACTGCTCTCATGTCTGGAGCTCTGCACCCAAACATACTCTTCGGCTGCTGGATTCCATCGAAAGGAGGGCTATTCGTCTGATCGGAGACCACGAGCTGACGAAGAACCTCGACAGCCTAGGACATCGAAGACAGGTTGGAGATTTGACTCTCTTTTACAGATATTTTCATGGAAGGTGCTCGGCTGACCTTGCCCTCTTAATTGAGCCCAGAACGACGATTAGCAGAAATACACGACGAACCACTGCCGCCCATCCATATGTGGTTAAGCTTAGTACTCCTCGAACTTCATTATTTAAGAATTCTTTCATCTGGAGGACTACATCCTTGTGGAACGATCTTCCCGAGGTGGTTTTTCCCAACGTATATAACCTCCAACGATTCAAAACCAACGTGAATCGCTTTTTGCGCACCCGCACCACTCCCAGAGTGCCCTAAAGGATTTTTCCTATTGTGCTTGTGTTTGATCATAAAAAAAAAACAAAAAAAAAAAAAAATGGATATAATAACGAAATTCAAAAAACTTTTCAAATAAAACAAGAAAGTTTTGTTTGGGGAACTCATTGAAAATTTTTAATAGGCGGGCACAATACAGTAATTACCACAGATTTAACAACATACGAAATATCGAAAAGTTTTAATGAATATCTCCAACTTTGGGTAGCAGACTTGAATTTATTTAAAGTTTACCGCATAAATTAAATTTCTCTGCAAATATATATTTTTTATATCGGTTAAAAACGTTCAAGTGCGAGTCTAATTCGCGTGATTAGTCTTGACTGCACACTGAAATGTTAATTTTTTTTAAATTGACGATATTGGCGTTATTGCTAGCCACTTATCATAAGAATTGTATTTTTTTCACTATCAGTTAAAGACATTCTCTAATGTAATACTATAATAAGTAAAACACAATTTCATGTAAAAATAATCTCTTTCATTAGTTCAAGAGCTACTGATATTAGTAACAAAGTATATTATACCAAAAATATAATAACTTCAACGTAGAACCTATAAATGAAAAAATATGCAGGGTGTTCCGTATAAAAACTTAAAATTCGTTTGATTTCCAGACAACCAAACAACTGGCAACAACGTCAATATGGTAATTCGGTGCGTCAGTTCCTCTTAGGCAACTGTACCAATTTTGATTTAAATCGGCCCATAAATTGTAACGTTATTAAGCCGTTTCCAGACTATTTACGCACACTGTATACATACCTTTAAAAAGACAGCTACTTTTTTTTATGATCCTTTAAGGCACTTTGGTAGTGGTGCATGTGCGTTGGGAAACACGACCTCCAGATAAAGGAATTCTTAAATAATGAAGTTCGTGGAGTATTAATCTGAACCATATACGGATGGGCGACAGTGGTCCGTCGTATATTTCGTGACCGACTGACCTCATTTCGCAGCACTAAAAAGAGGCACCATTTTTTCCCCCTCTGTATCCTTTCTTTATTGGTCATACTTTTATTGAAAAACATCAGAAGTATTTTTCAAAATGTAATTCCAGATGTCTGCTCCAGCGATCGTGCCGACACAAAATTAAGATAGATATTCCTTATCTCTTTTCCGTCTTTTCACGTATTTTTCCCCGTTTTTCCAGTTTATATAAAAGCCTTGAACAGTCTGCTAAGTATTTAGTCAAACAAACCGAACATTAGGGGTATGGAGTTTCAGATATACCGTTCTCTTTAAGATAAATATGTTCGTTTATTTTCGGTTGAGTAAATAAAGCTATTTTGTTGGGAGAGGATTTTCCTGTATACTTTCCTTGGAAGAGGGAAAATAAGTATTATAATAATAGTAAATATATTTTCCATATTTTATCCAGTTGGCATTTATTTTATGAAAATACGTGGAAGTTAAGGGATATTATATTAAAAATTAAAACTGTCAAAAATATCTTATTTCATTCAGCCCTTCGTATACGATTTGGTTTCTCCTACAACTTCTCGTAGCTAAAAATGGATTTCAAGAAGTTTTAAAATGTTAAGTGTGACGTGGATATCCTATATCCCTATTTTATTGAGTTTACACAAAGTCTCTAAACTAGGTTATCACTATAACGTTTGTTCTCTCAGGTTATACAAGTTTTTCTTTCGCTCGCGCTCTCTCTCTCTCAATAGCTCAATTGTATTACGAGTATCTCAATATATTTGTATCCCTCGATGGTTATAAAGAGGATCAATATGTTATAATAGCTAGGAGATGATAGTTACTATTAACGTGAAGATAGGCAACCAAAAGAGGTACGAACTGTCCTGTTTGGCTTGAATATGGTTTGAAATAACTGCTACGCTAACAAAATTACTTAAGTAAGGCTATTCAGGCCCTTATTTCCTTCACTCAGATTTCACAAATCACCTAAAGTCTCCATCCATGTCTTAATAAAACTTAAAAAATATAGTGGACACTCATTTTGCATAGGTATGCCAAATTTTGGTCAATTGGGCTAGGTGGTTTGGGAATTATCAGTACAAAATACCTTTTTATTCACTTTTTAATGAATTTCAATTTTGATAGGGAACAAATCCGTGAGTACAAATATTTTTCTCGTCATTGGACACTCATTTTGCATAGGCATGCCAAATTTTGGTCAAATCGGCTCGGTAGTTTAGGAATTATCATGGGGAGAGACTTGCAAAATACCGTTTCATTCACTTTTTGATGGATTTCAATTTTGATACGGAAAAAATGGTATCACCGCGAACGAATCCGTGAGTAAAAATAATTTTCTCATCATTGGACACTCATTTTGCATAGGTATGCCAAATTTTGATCAAATCGGCTCGGTAGTTAAGGAATTATCATGGGGAGAGACTTGCAAAATACCGTTTTTGTCACTTTTTGATGGATTTCAATTTTGATACGGAACAAATGGTATCACCGCGAGCGAAGCCGTGGGTACAAATATTTTTCTCGTTATTGGACACTCATTTTGCATAGACGTACCCAATTTTGATCAAATCGGCTAGGTAGTTTAGGAATTGTCATGAGGAGGCTTACAAAATCGTATAATTATTTTTACGTAAAATACGCTCCTGGATTTGGCCAATTCCTGCCGACTCACCATGTAGAAGTGCATGAAACCCTCAACATAAGGCTGTTATTGCCATTAAAATTAAGCCTAGCTTAATCGTATCTCGACTAATCCAGCCCCCATATTTGGTAAATATAAACTAGAGAACAGCGAAAACAACTGAAAATCGCACCCTGAATAATTAATCAATCCGGTAACTGGCTGTACATTGTTCTAATTTCACTGAATGCTCATTTTAATCCTGTGTTGAATTGTTATTCCTTCTTTATAAGTCTCCGAGTCGAAGGACCCAGCTCCGAGTTGTTTGGCTAGGTTATAGTAATTATTAGAAGATTATCGTCAACAAGTAAAAATTCGTGTTATTAATGATGATATTAATTTGATATTATAGGTTCGTTTCCAGAGCAAAATTGCCAACTGGTTGCTACTTTTCGTCTCTGTGAAAGGGTACAAATGCCAAAACCTTCGACTATCAGATATGAGAATCCAAACGGACAATTCCGCACCAGTACGCGGATTATTCAGACGGTTGCAAATCAGTTGGTAATCGATAAATTTTGCTCTACGAATACCGAATTTTTGGTCGGGATTTTGCTTCTCCGGGCGCTTTGTAACTATTTCTCTTGCGAGCGAACCTATTCTGTTATTGGATAAAATATTATTCTAATCTAGGCGCCCTAGAACGTAAAAACCACATATATACAGGGTGTCCCATAACGAATGGTACACAGGAAAACTGCAGATTCCTTGGGTAGAAATACTGCGATTTGGCCATACTTAGTTTAGTTCAATAGCTGGTAATAACCGAGATACAGGGTGTCCAAGTAAAGATTTAATTTTCAATTTTCCTAAATAACTTATTTCTGAATCAATACTTTTGCACAAAATTTTGTGACTAGGGTTTTTTGGGGAAAGGAATTTGAATTTGTTAATAATTTTGATGTAGATTATAGGGGGCGCTCTCTGCGGTACTCTGGATACATAAAAATAAATGTAACTTTTTTGTGCCTTAGTATAATTATGTTTTTATTAAAAATATCAGTTCTTCCGTCATTTTTAAGCAATAAAGGTATACTTTGTAAATGTCGCGCCGACTAACCATTTTCGAGATATTTTCAATTACAATTTCTAATGCGCCCGTTTAAATTTTGATTGTAAATGTGAAATTTATCACAGTAGGCTTTGGTAAAAACAAATATAATGAAAGCACTTTGAAACCTCATTTCTGTCAAAGTTTATTTTCATTTGTCAGCATTGTGGGTAATTTTAAGGTGTTTTAAAGATACTGTTATCAAAAATTGCGTCCAAAAGGTAATAGTGGAGGATCCTGTTTCTCCCAGTCTGTCATATAGGCTTCTAAAAATTTTAAAATCTGGCTGCCTTCTATTTGGATACATTTCCAAATACCGCCGATGTGCCCCGCGTCTGTTAAAATTTTCTTGTGCGTATAAACATACCATGTCTCGCATTTCTCCGTAAGAAAACAGTTATGTCGCGGCATTTTAAGTTTAATTTTTGATAACAGTATCTTCAAAAACTCCTTAAAAACACCCACAATGCTGACAAATGAAAATAAACTTTGACAGAAATGGGGTTTCAAAGTGCTTTCATTGTATTTGTTTTTACCGAAGCCCACTGTGACAAATTTCACATTTACAAATCAAAATTTAACCGGGCGCATTAGAAATTGTAATTGAAAATATCTCGAAAACGGTTAGTCGGAGCGACATTTACAAAGTATACCTTTATTGCTTAAAAATGACGGAAAAACAGCTGCAGGGACGGACTAGCTGTAACACTCATGGGCCCATTTTTTTTACGCCCTGTATGATGAGAACTTTGGACAATGTTTTTTACATACCTTTAACTATTGGCTAAAAATTAAGTACTCTTCATTCATGTCGCTAATCCTAACCGTCTTCGGAAAAAACGTAATTTTATTTACACCAGTCCCCTAAATTCTCACGGGTTAAATATGAAAAAGCGGAATTTTGAAAGTTGAACATTTGATCGGAACAAAGATGTATCTTTTACTGAAATACGCCAAATACATGATGTATATGAAATACCGTTTTTTCGAAAACGGCTAGGATTTGCGACATGAATGAAGAGTACTTAATTTTTAGCCAATAGTTAAAGGTATGTAAAAAACATTGTCCAAAGTTCTCATCATACAGGGCGTAAAAAAAATGGGCCCATGAGTGTTACAGCTAGTCCGTCCCTGCAGCTGTGAGTAATTCACAACAGTTTCTTGGGTAGTAATTTGACGGGGGGTCTTACCTGGTATACATCATATTAAAAAATAATTGAAATATACCAGGTGGTTCAATAATTATGTGTAAAAAACTTGATTCCATTGGTGCTCTTTGGGAGCCCATATCTCCGAAGAGGAGGCCGATACGAAAGAAGTTTATATGAACCTATAGTATTCTTTTCACGTGTTTTCTTCATATCCGGGAGATTTCCCACATGTTCCCGGACACCCTGTATATGTGGTACAAACCCGAACAAGCCCAGTCTAATAATAATAAAATTTTATGACAATTAAATTTTGTTATGTATAATAATTGCAGAATTTGGAGCACTTATGGAATTACTTTGGTGTCTGTCTGTTCGTCGGACCGCACAAACGCGAATCCAACGGTGTGCGAGATCGCTTTATTCGCAAGGCGCCCTGCTTCATTTGGTTAATTAAATTAATGGCAACTTTATTAGATTACACTGAAATTAGTGCTTGTAAGATAATTTATCATTTATCACGGGGTGTGGAATGTGCTGCAAGTGACGGGCAAGTGCAAATTACTCGTTACGAGACATTATTGTTAGATTATAGAAATTGTCAGCGCCAGCGTTCGGTTAAGCGTTTACCCTATTCGAGCCTACAAAAAAAAATAATTTAAGTTGAAGCTGAATCTGCAGCTGACGCTGAAGCAACGGAAAATTTCAACCTATACAGGGTGAAGATTTTAAAATGGACGGACGAAACGGATGGAAATATTTTATTGAAAATGACCCTCATACATTAAGCTAGAGGTGTTGTTTTCGATTGATTACATCGAAAATTACCCTCATACATTAAGCTAGATGTGTTGTTTTCGATTGATTACATCGAAAACAACCCCTCTAGCTATCGAAAACAACCCGCCAAGTTTTTATTGTTTATTGGCAAAGATAATGACACTTTTTGACGTTTATTTATTATTTTCATTTTCCAGCTACAAACTCAAATATTAAATATTATTACAATTGCGTTATTAATAATTACTAATTTTTTTAGTTCTTTATTTAAAAGTTGTAATATAAAGTTGTTTTAACCATTATTCGAGTAATTTTCTCCCTAAATTACACTCGTGCATAAAAATTCTCAGATAATTTTGCATTTAAGCGTTATTTCCTTTGAAAAACAACATTCGTTCATTTTCAAATTTTGTAAAATAGCCCTCCTCCTTCGGAGTCGGGCTATTTCGCCAAAATATGAAAATGAACTCTTGTTTTTAGGCAATACGCTTTCATGCAAAATTATCGAAAATTTTTAGGCACTAGTGTAATTACCTCCGAATATTTTAGGACGCTAATAATGACGCACAAGTTTTTTTAGTTTTATTCTTCTCCAGCTTTTATCTGACTGGTTACTAATCTGAAATTTCAAGTGGAAAGGTATTTTCCTTTTTCGATAATTCGAAGCTCCCTAAGTGAGCAACCAATTGTTACATTTACTTTACGGGTTGCTTAGTTAAGAAGTTACAACACTAATGTAAAATGTGCGGAAACAAATGGATTGGTCTTGGCTCTCGGTGGTCCTGTGAACTGCAAAGTCACCTGATTTAACCCCATTTGATTTTTTCTTCTGGGGATATACAAAAGATGAAGTTATGACCGACCACATTCGAAAACATGAAAGATGGTATTCGACAATCCTTTGTTGAATGTGTATTTTCAAGCAATGAATACGTTTTAATCAAAAACGGTGCGCGCCTGCCGAGATAAATGCAAGAGGCCGTTTGTATGTAGAATGTGCCAGGCTAATCTTTTTGAATGCGCAAACATCGGCTGCCGACGCACATCTTCGCAGACAGCATGAAGTATCACGCCTCAACAAAGACCTGGAAGAAATTTTGGCTTGGGGTGACAGTAACCAAGTCGAATTTAACGCTAAAAAACCCAGGCACCAGTTTTCTCTAAAAAGTTTAACATTACAGAACCGGATATAGTCATGGCCGGATACGCAATCCCACTGGCTTCATCTATTAATTTGCTGAGCGTCAATCTGGGAGGAAATATGGCTTCGCATAACTTTTCAAGAGTTTTCTGAATGCATTATATGATCTGGAGGATCTAGTTGTAATAAACGGTGAAATAATAAATAACCTAAGATACGCTGATGGTACCGTCCTCATAGCAGATACTGCTGAAGGACTTCTGAGACTGTACCCTCAACCCTCCTACCACCTTCTTTAAGTCATCCTACAAGGGAAAATAGAGGGTCGAAGATCAGTAGGACGCAGACTGGTGGCTGCGAAATTTACGAACATGGACCGGAATGACATCAACGGCTCTATTCAGAGTGATTTGGACCAAGGTGATAGCCAACATCCACAGAGGATAGGCACTCGAAGAAGAAGAAGTTTACAATACCTTTGATTATCACATACCAAAATTAAAAATAATACCTGAAGTACTTTCGAAGATATTAAAAAAGAGCTATTTGAAAAAAATTTAAACATTCTGTAGCGGGTATCTGGTTTTCCCCATAAAATATTCCTAAGAAATCACAATATGAAACCCAAACTTATGGTTTCTAATAAATTCTGCAAAGAATCCAAATGGATAAACAAGAACAGTGATGTAATGACATCGGGATGCATCTACCAGACGTTCTTACAATTAAAAATATCCTATCGATACGACATGCAACGTTGAACGTTATAATTTCACTTCCAGGCTAGACAGTCAACGATCTCGGGCCCCACCCTTTTAATATGATTTTAGGGAGCGTCCTGTTACACCACTGTTATGATATACTAGATTGAAATTTGTTTGTATACAGGGATCGCCTGAAGGCATGCACTTCTGAATTTTTATACCGTTTATTATACCGGGCGATGTGGAGTGTTTCTATAAAATGTACAGGGGAACCAATATTCACCAACCTCAAAAATTACACGGCTTTTTCTATGCTCAACTTAATACTACATTTAAATGGAGCATTATACACAAATTTTTATACAGAAAAATGTATCGCTATCGAAAGAAAATATTCTAGTATGGGATGTGCTTAGACAGCGCTCCGGCAGTCATAAAACATTTTTATCAGTCATTACGTGCATACATGAACGTAATATTCTTTTACGATATGTCACATAAACTCCCGTGTGGGTTATTACCTTCATAAAAGGCCTTATAATGGCCTAATGAGAACCAGACAAGGACGGAGCTAACATGTCCCAAGTATTTTATATCTCAAGGCAGAGGTTGTATTTTTTCTACGCAAAAGCGATTCTAATCGGATCCAACACTCCTGACGAAAAAATCCGGCTCGTCGGGCAGCGTTCGCATTATTTTTAGGTACCTAAATTAATAGCAGGATTTTTTTCATATCGTGCCCATTTTTCCATTCATTTAATTAAGTAGATTAGTAATGGCCTGGCTGAAAATAAAAATTCCACATGGAAATCGATCGATTTTAATGGATAACTATCGCAGGAATTATTCTACAGATCGATTTTTTGATAATTTTATTTTCCGACACAATCTCCTGTTGGTAACACAACAACTGACTCGCACTGAGACAAATCTAGTTTGTTGTTAAACACGACTATAAGTACAGTATATTTTATTATTATTTTAGTACTTGGTATTAATTATTAAATATATAAGTACTGGGTGTCCCACTTTCGATACTTTTATAGGATAAACTGTAAACGTAACTGTTAGTGCTATCAAAAAAGTAATGTAGGTGTCATGTACTCTTTTTGGGCCAAACCTAAAATGATAAAATCAAAATTCGAAAATTTTCGCTCGTTTAAGAGATACGGGAAAAAATCAAAAAATTGACAATTTCAATATTACCCTATATTTTCTTAGTTAAAAGAGATATGGAAAAATGTTTTATACAGAAGTTTCTTTTTTTTTTTTTTATGATCAAACACAAGCACTATAGGAAAAACCCTTTAGGGCACTCTGGGAGTGGTGCGTGTGCGCAAAAAGCGATTCACGTTGGTTTTGAATCGTTGGAGGTTATATTCGTTGGGAAAAACGACCTCGGGAATGTCGTTCCACAAAGATGAAGTCCTCCAGATAAAAGAATTCTTAAATAGTGAAGTTCGAGGAGTACTACGCTTAACCACATATGGATGGGCGGCAGTGGTTCGTCGTGTATTTCTGCTATTCGTCGCTCTGGGCGGAATTAAGAGGGCAAGGTCAGCCGAGCACCTTCCATGAAATTATCTGTAAAAGAGAGTCAAATCCCCAACCTGTCTTCGATGTTCTAGGCTGTCGAGGTTCTTCGTCAGCTCGTGGTCTCCGATCAGACGAATAGCCCTCCTTTCGATGGAATCCAGTAGCCGAAGAGTATGTTTGGGTGCAGAGCTCCAGGCATGAGAGCAGTATTCTAGTGATGGTCGAATCTGGGCTTTGTATAGTGTAAAAAGTTGTTGAGGTGTATACAACTTTCTGGTTCGGAAGAGTACGCCAAGCTTCTGAGCGATTCTGGCGATTGCCACAACGTGGTTATGCCAAGACATATTTCCTCCCAGATTGACACCCAGCAAATTAATAGATGAAGCCAGTGGGATTGCGTGTCCGGCCATGACTATTTCCGGTTCTGTAATGTTAACCTTTTTAGAGAAAACTACTGCCTGGGTTTTTTTAGCGTTAAATTCGACTTGGTTACTGTCACCCCAAGCCAAAATTTCTTCCAGGTCTTTGTTGAGGAGTGATACTTCATGCTGTCTGCGAAGATGTGCGTCGGCAGCCGATTTTTGCGCATTCAAAGATGAGAAAAGTGTGCTATCGTCAGCAAAACTAAATATAGGATTTTTAGTTTTCACTAGAAGGTCGTTAATGTAGAGTAAGAAGAGAGTGGGAGACAATATGGACCCTTGAGGAACACCGGCATTGATGGTGAAAGTGTCTGAGAGAAATCCGTCAATCCCCACTTGCAGAGAGCGGTCCTTAAGAAAGCTAGATAACCATGCACAGAATCGACTGGGCATACCATAGGATTCTTTATATTGATTGTTGACTAATCTGCCGTTTTCAGTATACGGAGTCAGGTAAAAAAGTTATCGGACCAATCCTAATTTTTTTAAATAGAACTTTTTATTTATTATTTTAATCTAAAAATGTACTATTTTAAATTCTCCTTTCAAATATATAACACACTCTGGATGATATTGGTTTTCTATGCGATTTATTAAACTTTATTACTTTAAACCAAAGTAGGCCATGAAACAAACACTGACATCCTAGAGACAACTATGTTGACATTCTAGTTGTTATTAACATTTAACGTCAATTTCATTTTTTATATTCATTTGTGAAAAATACTTATCAACATTTTGAAAAATTTGATGATATCTATCATCCATGGTGTGTTATAAATTTGAAAAGAGCGTTTAAAATACTATTTTTTTTTAGATTACAATATACAGGGTGTTCCATTTAAAAAAGTGAGGTTAGGTCCGATAACTTTTTTACCTGACCCCGTATACTTATTCTGAAAACGGCACATTATTCAACAATCATTAAAAATATACCTCTGTATTAAACATATAGAAAATATAGGGTAATTTAGAAATTGTCAATTTGTTGATCCCCCCCCCCCCCCCCCACGTATATCTTAAGCGAGCGAAAATTTTCGAATTTTGATTTTACCATTTTAAGTTTCACTTTTTTGATAGCACTAACAATAACGGAGATACCCTATAAAAGTATCGAAAATGGGATACCCTGTAACTAAAAATAGAGTGCTAATTTTAGAATCCATTTATTTCTATATCGAATATTCTGGCATTTCGTATTCAAAATATTGATTATGGAATAATATAGCACGTTTTTTTGTTGTTGTTTTTCCAGACCCCGTTATTGAACAGGTCTTATTTATAATTTATTACCGTGTTTTCGGGGTAAAGTATTTATAGGCATAGTAAAGACCTACATACGTAGACTATACGGGGTGTTATTTGGAAAACCCCTCAACCCCTAATATCCGCTTGCAGTAAATAATATTAAAAATCTGAGAGTCAAATTAATTTTATTGTCAACGGGGACGCTTTTAAAGTCCATTTGCAGCCCTGGGAATTAACCCCCTGGGAGGGGTAGGGGATACCCTTACTTACTCTTCATTTAATTTGGAAGTGGGGGGGGGGCGAGGTCAAGTGGGACATCATTTCAAAGGTCTTTAAATATTCTTTCCAGTACTACCATACTTTATTATTTTTTGCGTTCCAAAAATGGACTTATTCATGTAAATTTTTAGAATTTACCTTGAGTACTGATGATTGGATAGTAGAAGCGGGGGTTTGTTTGTGTCCTTTATTGTTTTATATCTTATTTTCATGTTTTTAAGGGTTAAGGGTTTGACAGCTTTAAATGTCACATCATCGCATAGCATAAGCGATTATTTCGTTGATTTCATTTAGTATGTCTTAAAGTTAACATAAAATAAAAAAATGTAGTTTTAGAAAAATCCATATGTTAGTATGAAATGTCAAACTGACGGTGCGCGGCACAGAAACGAAGGCGCCGAGCCGCTGGCGTCGCAACGCTCGCTCCTTGGATAAAAATCATGTTACTAGAACTATACCATGTTAAAAAAAAATGGCTAATTCAATACTTAAAATAAATAATAACTTATTAATACTTATACACTTATTAAAAATACATTTTCTGTTCAATAGGGCTTCCTTCGGCTATACTAAATAATTTATAATTTTTTTACGAAAATATTATCGAAAAATTTAAGTATTTATTAATTATAAATTTTCCTTCGCATATTGTTGTATGAACAAAAATGTGAATATAATTCCATATTTTCTATTTATATTTTAAGAAAATACAGTCAGAAATAAATGAATGAAATTATAATAACTACTTCACCAACCGGAGAAGTCATATGTTTCCGACCAAGTTACATTTTTCTTCAAGGAAATCATTTTACAATAAATAATATTCGTTTACACATCGCTGCCTATTGGGAACATTAACAAAAAAATTATTATTATTATTAAATAAATGTAAAATTTTACCTTTTGCAACCCTCTGCAAGATGATGTCCTTATGCTCGACGGAATGCGGCTCCCCGATGACCACCAGCAAATAACACCCGGTCAGCGGACTGGGGGGTGGCGGCCCCCCCTTATCCTCCCCCATCATACCCCCGTTCACCGCCTCCATTACCCTGTACGAAATTCACAGCCTCTTTACTTAAAGTCCTTTTTTTCGACACGCAAAAATTAGTGGAGTGTAAACCGGGCCCCCCGGGGGGGTCAAAAAACTTTAAAAATTTAATCTGATTGGAATTTTAGCGGGATCGAAGTATGAAATCGTTCCGACCCGACTGGCTAGTCGCGAATGAGCTCGGTGAATTGCGCTATGCGGTTGTGGGGCGGTCCCCCCCCTTTTGCTCCCCGAGGCGTCTCCTTCACCCCCGGAAGAGGGAGAGGGGCGGCACGGCGCTCAGCTGACGCGGCCGCCGACGCCGGTCGTGAGGGCTGGAGCGTCGCGACGTTGCCGGCGGCGTCCGCGCCACCTGTTTTTTTTTGTTGAAAATGAAGAAGGTAGCAAACTTATGATGTAGCGGTGCGGGTACATTGTTTTTTTTACCTCTTGATGGTTTCTTTTGTTTATTTGGAAAAAAATGATAATTCGTGTGTGTTAGAATGATTTTTGGACAACCTCATTGGGCCCCTAATCCAAACAAATTTCCAAAGAGACCTTTTACAACACGGCCTCTTACTTAGTTTAGATTTTTTGACCAGAATATCCTTATTTCTTAAATTCGGCTACATACATGACTCTAATAAACCTATCCCTTACTTTAACCTTAGGATAGGTTATTGACATCCGACTAAAATAATGCCGCAGTCACATTCTTATCACACCATAACGTTTGTGGAATATTTAGTAGGTTATTTTTGCCGTTTGGTTAATTAATAGCGGAATTATGGCCATGTTCACTTACTCGCAGGAATTGAACCGATCATCATGCTATTTTTATCTGGATAATACAATTAAACAAGGATAGATATACCCTAGTACTGGGGTTCACAGTGAATTTAGCACTAGATGGATAGTGCGAAGTGAGATAATGCAATTGTTTTATTATTTTAATAACGTTAATGAGTCATGTCCGTTATGACAAAATAAATAAAAATATCTTCAAAGTGTATTCTGATTAGTCTAATAGTCTACAGAAAATACACTTTTTAGCAAATTCCTGCTAAATAAGTTGACCTACTGGTACCGACAATCACTGCCGTATATAGTGGGGGGTACTGAGGGACAGTACCCCCAAGAGCGTGAAATTTCCTCGCAAAGTGAAGTTTCCATATTAATACCCCTCAGGAAAGGCTATGGAAACCGTAAAATGCAATAAGGTGAAAGTGGCCATACCAGTAACCCCCCCTAAGGAAATAACGCTATCTACGGCACTGCCGATAATCAGAACTGAACAAGAAGGAAAATTAAATGCGATTTTTCAAAATTTCGGTTACTCCGCGACAATAACGCAACGATGAAAGGCCAGGTAATGGTTTTTTTCTTCAACTGGTGCTTATATATACAGAATTTACAACATTTTTTAAACAAGCAGGCTATAGAGAAATTTTGCTTCTGTATTTAGATCTCTCCGAAAATCGATAGCATTGAAAATCAGTAATTATGAAACGTGCAACCACACCAAATACATATAATTTTAATACTGAGAACCGAATTAATGGTGTTTTTTGCAAGTAAAATGAGCCGGCAACACCGCAAGAGCATACAGGATATGGGGCACACTGTTTCTAGGTACAAAATTTAACTATGTTCGAAGGGTGCAAGTGCCAAATTGCCTTATCGGATAGGACACGCGTCAACCCTTTTTTTAAATCTGTCCTTAGCCAAGTGCATGAGTCAGGAAGAAAGTTGTAAATACGAGAAATTGCAGAAAATAATCTAGAAAAACTTTTAAAAAGAATATGCAAAACTTGAGTTAAGGTGCGAGCAGAACAAAGGTCAAAATATTGAACAAAATAATAAATAATACTATTGAACAAAATATTGTGTCGACACAGAATCTGACAGGAATAACTGGAGATGCTTATACCATTTGAAACGTTGTGATTTATAACAAATAAATACAATGCAAGCCCAAAACTCTTCCATCATTCAAGAAACACCATTGTCTACAACCTTCAAACAGACATATATAATACTATAATGAATTAAAAATAAAAATAGTACTTTATTGAATAAAACTTTAAAAATTGATCATGAACTGGAAGATATTTCTATTATTTTGAGGTTATGTTGTTTTATAGTTGTGACTAGAAATTAGTTGACGGACACCGTCAGTCAGTATGTTATATATTTCCGAGTATAGGTATTTCAGATAAATATCTAGCAAAAATGATCTATTTGCAAGGTTAAAGGTTAATATTTTAAAGTTTTCTATAAAAAAGTTTGTCGAATCCATGATGCCAAGAAAACTAATTTCAAAGAAATCGAAGTAAGCCTAAAATTCGAACCCTACTTGCTGACAACATAAAAAAAAATTTCAGTTCCATAAAGTGGCAGGTTATTCAATTTTTTTGCATTTCATAATGTAGCCATTATGAAACCCAAATAGAAAAATAAATTTAACCTTTCAAGTAGTATCTCCAGTCGATCTATGGCTTATAATTTATGGGTACACCCTGTATAGTAACGCATGTAAATGGCAAATCAAGTTAGTAATATACATAGGCGTAACTAGAGGGGGGGCCAGGTGGGCCGTGCCCACCCCAGATTGCTCTGGTGCCCACCCTAGTGTTTCCGAAGTTCGAAGCCATACATACGTCATAGTGACACTTGCCATTAAAATCCTACTAGACTAGGGGCCAGGCCCCCCCTGTAAAATCATTCTAGTTACGCCAATGGTAATATACAATGTGGGATATATTTTTACGACTTTGTCCGGGTAGTTAGGTACCTGTGCACTGTGAATCGAACACATAACGCTTTGATTTGCCGTAAACCGAGTCAAATATTAACAATTATTATATTAATTTGGCATGATTAATAGTTGTACTTTTTGTTTTTCGCTGTTAAGTATTTAAAATAACAAAATGCATTAATAATTCTTGGCGAATAGCTTGATTAGTAGAGCGCGGTGTTAAACGTTGCTTATTGATAATTTCCCGGCCGTTCATTATTATTTTTAAGACGATGAGAATACAATCTAATTTAATTAACACGAAAAAAAAATTGTCGAGTGCGAGTTAAACTCGCGTCATACATTAATCGCCTCTTATCCCGAATCGGTGTGTTTTTGACTAGTGTAGCCGTTTTTTAATGGGGGATTCCTGAATCAACTTTAAGTCGACAAGTTAGCCTATACAGGATGTTTCCTAACCTCTCTGAAAAAATGAAGGCGGTGAATCCCCATCTTATTTTAAGACGAAAATGTGGTAAACAAGTTTTTCGCATGTCGCTTCGTTTTCCAAATTCAGGGTGTTAAAAAAAATTGTATTTTTCATTTTATTAATTAATACCAAACGATATTCTAATGATATTTTTCTATTTGTGTTTCAGAATGGCTACATTATGAAATCCAAAAAAAAAATTGAATAACTTGCCACTTTATGAAACTGAAATTTTATTTTTTTCATGTTGGCCGTAAGTAGAGTTCGAATTTTAGATTTATTTCGATTTCGTTGAAATTAGTTTTCTAGGCATTATTGATTCGACAGAAATTTTTTATAGAAATCTTTAAAATACTAACCATGCAAATAGATCATTTTTACTAGATATTTATCCGAAATACCTATACTCGGAAATATATAACATACTGATGGTGTCCGTCAACTAATTTCTAGTCACAACTATAAAACAACATAACCTAAAAATATCTTCCGCTTCATGCTCTATTTCTAAAGTTTCATTCAATAAAGTACTATTTTTATTTTTAATTCAATATAGTATTATACATATTACTTTATATACACATATTTATAGTTACTGTAGACATTTCCTGGGCATTAATTGTTATTCCTGTCAGATTCTGTGTCGACACAATATTTTGTTCAATAGTATTATTTAAACTTTGTTCTGCTCGCACCATAACTCAAAGTTTTGTATATTCTTCTTAAAAGTTTTTCTAGATTATTTTCTGCAATTTCTCGTATTTCTGAGGAAGTACAACTTTCTTCCTGACTCATTTTTATTAACTTTAATAATATATTTATTTTTAATTATGACGGATGGGAAGAAGCTTTGTTGTGTTCAATTGTTTCTATCATGGCATATTCGATACTTGTAACATTTTATTAAATAGTAAAAGTATTGCCGACCCAAAAAGAAAATATTAATTGAAATGGAAAAAATCTACTATATATTTGAAAGTTTTTCAGGCTTTAAAGAGCCAAATAGAAAAAGTATTATAAAATACACGGTTCATAAGATAATTAGAGCACTTGTACTTTAGAAAACGTTTTCTAGATTGAACGCTCTAAGATAATGTCTTATGAAACTTGTATCTTAATTTACTATTGTTAAACATAAATGGATTAGAGCACTTTACTTTGGGCCAATTGTAAATTTTACAATTAATTCATTTGCGGGGATCTGGATAAAAGAGTACCTTAATTTTTTAGTTACTTTCGTATTTTTATCGTCAAATTATACGAGTAGACTTTGCTTCGTTCCATCATCAATATCCTGCTCGGTGGATAGGTAGAGCAGGATCTCACCCATGGCCACCTGGTTCGCCGGATCTGAATCCATTGGATTTTTGTTTCTGGGGTCGCACAACTCGTTCATACTACTTCTATTGAAATTGAAGAAGACCTTCGACTGCGTATTATCGATGGTTTTAATACGATTCGTGCCAGTCCCGAAATTTTCCAACAGGTAAGAGACAATTTAGCACGTCTTGTACATACATGGTTGTTTACTGGCTCACGCAGGACATTTGCAGCAATTTATTTGACCCTTGTTCATGTGAGTTTATTATTCTCAAGGTTTTCAATCATATGCATTATCAAATCGTTGGAATTAATTAATAAAATGAAAAAATACAATATATTTTTTAACACCCTGTATTTCGAAAACGAAGCGACATGCGCAAAACTCTTATACCACATTTTCGTCTTAAAATAAGGTGAGGATTCACCTCCTTTAGTTTTTTAGAGAGGTTAGGAAACACCCTGTATACAGGGTGTCCGGGAACATGTGGGAAATCTCGCGGATATGAAGAAAACACGTGAAAAGAATACTATAGGTTCATATAAACTTCTTTCGTATCGGCCTCCTCTTCGGAGATATGGGCTCCCAAATAGCACCAATGGAATCAAGTTTTTTACACATAATTATTGAACCACCTGGTATATTTCAATTATTTTTTAATATGATGTATACCAGGTAAGATCCGTCAAATTACTACCCAAGAAAGGGTTGTGAATTACTCACAGCTGCAGGGACGAACTAGCAGTGACACTCATGGGCCCATTTTTTTACGCCCTGTATGATGAGAACTTTGGACAATGTTTTTTACATACCTTTAACTATTGACTAAAAATTAAGTACTCTTCATTTATGTCGCTAATCCTAACCGTTTTCGAGAAAACGTCATTTTAATTACATCATGTATTTGGCGTATCTCGGTAAGAGATCCATCTTTGTGCCTATGAAATGATGAACGTCAAAATTCCGCTTTTTCATATTTAACCCGTGAGAAGATAGGGGGATCAGTGCAAATAAAATGACAGGAATGAAGAGTACTTAATATTTAGTCAATAGTTAAAGGTATTTTAAAAACGTTGTTCAAAGTTCTTATCATACAGGGCGTTAAAAAAAATGGGCCCATGAGTGTTACAGCTAGTCCGTCCCTGCAGCTGTGAGTAATTCAGAACAGTTTCTTGGGTAGTAATTTGACGGGTCTTACCTGGTACACATCATATTAAGAAATAATTGAAATATACCAGGTGGTTCAATAATTATGTGTAAAAAACTTGATTCCATTGGTGCTCTTTGGGAGCCCATATCTCCGAAGAGGAGGCCGATACGAAAGAAGTTTATATGAACCTATAGTATTCTTTTCACGTGTTTTCTTCATATCCGGGAGATTTCCCACATGTTCCCGGACACCCTGTATATGACATACTTATCACTCGAGCGCGATTGGATCTGGACCGATTTTTATATGTTCTTACTTTCATGGCTAATAATTGTCGGATATTATAAATTGTGTCAAAATCAATATTTGCCATCGTTCCACAAAACAGACGAATTTTTAATTACTTAATATACTTCATTGTGTACAGTGGCGGGTCCCATCTATGTGACAGGCTAAAATATAGATCTTGTGCTTAAGATTCAAGCTGATAATGATTGGAACAAGCCGGCCACGAAGTGGTATCGACCGGTTACTGTCCACTTGACGCTATATATTCAAATCTAAATTAGATGTATTATAATTTTGAGAGCTGAGTAATTCGTAGGCGCCGCCACTGTTGTACGCGATAAACATTCTAAAGCTGTTGTACTTGATGGATCATCATTAAAAATAAAGTGCAGCATAAAATTCATTCATTATGGCAAATTATATTTTCTGTTTAATAATTAATCTCCCTCCTCTTCTATGTTAAAGGTACCAATCTAATTTTGCTGCGTTACTCAATCGGCATACTGGTACGTGTATCTAAATTTTAAACGTCAACATTTTTAATTGGGATTTTAATTTTGGGTATATTAGTAAAGTATGAGTGACTACGATATTCAGATAAGCTGCTTCCGCAGTAAATATCTTATTACTTGAAAAATGCAGGGAGGGGTACTACATCGCTGTTCATGGTGCTTTAAGAATGATCGTAAGCGCTCAAAGTATACCCTGCCCAGTTGTTTCCTTATGAAGAGCGAAGGGAGAAAAATGTATGAAAACCATGATAGAACGCGATAAAGAATTCCGCTCTCACAATGATTAATATAATAATTAGTGAGAGCGGAATTCTTTATCGCGTTCTAGCATGGTTTTCACACATTTTTCTCCCTTCGCTCTTCTTAAGGAAGCGTTCCAATAAAACTGGGCAAACTATACGCCAACTGGCTGTCACATTTATGCGTTGCCGTAAGCTCTTACAAAAGTGTAAATTTCGTTACAGAATCGGTAATGTTTGGAAGTGTAAAGAAGCGGTTTTAGGACCCTTAATAAAAATGCAGATTACAAAAATGTATATTACAATTCATTTTTAATGTTTTCTTTAATAAACATAACGTTTACGGATTCTGGGGCATTTCTGGTACAACACGCCTATCTTCAGTAATTAGAATCTCGTTAATCGGGGCACTTAGTAGGTTTTTAGTTGTAGTTCTAATTATATTTTAATAACAAATTAATTCACCGTTAAAAAAAATTAGTTTAATTAACAGTATGCGTTTAAAATTCATTTTAAATAATAAACTGAAGATAGGAAATCCTTCTACTTCTAATGCTTAAAAATCCATAGTCATTATGTGGTTCGGCTTAGTACTCCTCTGACTTCATTGTTTAAGAATTCGTTGATCTGGAGGACGTCATCATTGTGGAACGACCTTGCGGAAGCCGTGTTTCCCAACGAATATAACATCCGACGATTCAAAATCAACATGAATCGCTTTATTGACACATGCACATCACTCCCAGAGTGTCTTAAATAATTTTTCCTATAGCTAGTGTTCGATTATGAAAATTACATACAGTACACCCCCCCCCCCCCCCCCCACACACACAGGAACAGGAATTTACAACAGATTAGGTTTCAATTTAGAAGTTTTACTATTACAGTCTATTAATTTAACACCTTAATTAACTTAGTGCATTAATTAGGAACCTCTGAATCGCCCCCCAGGGGAAGTGTAACCTAGATGGCATACTCGAGGGTTATTACCGAACGGAGATGGTGGGTAATAAATAATGCGCCGTCGCACGTCGCCTTGATGAAGTATGTATCATTAAGAAAGATATTATAGTTTATCCAAACAGAAAATTACCCTTTAATTGTAAGTTTTTAGGGTTCCGTTGAAATGGCAACCAAGGGCGTCGTTATAATTGTAAGGGGGGGGGGGGCAATGATCACCAGCAACAAGGGGAAAAAACTCCTTGCGAACGAAAGCGCCGCAGGCGAAGTTATTTATGAACCAGGCCCCACGAGCAAACCCAAAATACACATCTAAAATTAGACCGTAATTTATAGTACATACTAGAAAAACCGAGCGGTAAGGTCAGTAAGGTGTTCTCATTATACTCAATTTAAAAAGGGCAACATTTTTACTTAAGTTACAGCAGACGAACAAAAGCAATTTTTTTATCAAAGAGAGTTTTCCTTTTTTTGATGATTTTTTAGTATTTTTAAATGATCCCGATTTTACGAGATATATACAGAAAGAGACAGCAAACCAAAAAATAACTCCATACCGATTTATTTTAAGTAACATTGATTAGTATGCTTGTTTGTATTTAAATGGTATTCTACGGTTGTAGTGCCAAATATGCAATAATTTCATCGTAAATTGCTCCAATGTCAAATAGTTCTTGCGGAAACAAACGTCAATAAATCGAAAAAATTTAATCCACTGATGTCCGAAAATCTAGTTTTAATTTAAATAATAACGGTGCCAAAATTTTTTTTATAAATTTGTTCTACTTAAGTTGAAATCATATGGAAAACTTTTTTATTATTGGTTTTATAAAAAAAGTTATTCTTGATGAAATGTTTTGCATGATTTAAAACTCGAAATGCAACCTTCAGTTATCAAAATTTCCCAGTCATATACGAGGTATATCAGAAATTACGAATTTTGCTCAAGAGTAAAGTGCCTTTATTTTTGACAATACAGAAGAATGTTATGAAGAAAAGTTATTTTAAATTAAAAGTTATATTCAAATATGCAATTACAGTTACTTAGCCTGAAAATTTAGTTTTTGTGATTATTTACTAATCATTCCGTATTAATTATTAAAACAATTTCTATTTTTTCTTTACAACTTCGTAAAGCTTCCATTTCTAATGTATTTTATAAATACCAACGTACTCTGATATTCCGTGTCAAATATTTCTTGTCAGTGCATCCTAGATTACGTTAAATTTTATCAAGCCAGAATAATTAATACGGAATGATTAGTAAATAATCACAAAACCTAAATTTTCACGCTAAATAACTGTAATTGCATTTTTGGCTATAACTCTTAATTCAAAATAACTTTTCTTAATAACATTTTTCTGTTTTGTCAAAAATAAAGATACTTCAGCAAAATTCGTAATTCCTGATATACCTCGTATATGACTGGGGAAATCTTGATAACTGAAGATTGCATTTTGAGTTAGACCATTCAAAACTTTTTATGAAGAATAACTTTTTTTCATAAAACCAATAATAAAAAGGTATTCCATATGGTTCCAATTTAAGTAGACACACTGTATAGCAGCTTCGGATCCAGAATATTAAAATTTTTCTTCGTTTGGCTTAGCTTCGATTAAGAGAAATATTTTTGAAGAAACAATATCCGATTATTCACCGCCTCGAATGTCAAATTTACTTTAGACTTTAAAAATACCTACCAAATTTGAGAAAAAACATACTGTCTTTTCCGCTAATGAAATAAAAGATTAATGATGTATAATTTTGACAATGGGCGACAACCACGCATGCTAAAAAGCCCGCTATGTTTAGGACGAACCACATAATGTGGGACGAACGCCGATGCAATAGCAAAACTATCAAATTTAAGAAAAAATAGAAAAAAAATACGAACTACCTAAAAGTTTCTTGATGTGTCATTAAGTTATCAAATTCCAGGGGGGGTGGGGGGGGGGGGGGAGACTGCCCCCTCTTTCCCCTTATAATCGACGCCCATGATGGCAATCCTAAGACAATAAAACGGAAACCTTGCAAAAATGTTACGTGAACGTTGCTATTTTAAATTAAATTCGACCCATCCGCGAAAATCATATAAAAATCAACGATCCAGATTTCCCTTAAGGTTCAACGAAATAAATATCTTATATATCCTTTAATGAAACGGCACATGAAAGGCCGAAAAGTTGAAAACTACAAGAAATAGGAATACATTTATTTAAGGAGAAGAGAGACGGTATTGAGCTGTAAAAGAAAATTTCGCGCGTGCGCCTACACGAACGTGATGAAATCCGTTTGATTCTGGGTCGGAAATATAACCCACTATGTGGCTACCCGGAACAATCCAGAATCCAAACGATTCACGTTTATTGAAAACATATATTATCAAAAGATTGGTTCACATTGGAGGTAGACACGGAAAAGAGAATGTACTTGATTCAAGACAACAGATTTTCTTGACAATATTATTTTTGGTCGTTCCACAAGCATGACACTCTCCATATGAAGGAATTATTCAACAATGAAGTTCGATAAGTACTAAGCAGATCCACATATGGATGGGCGGTAGTGGTCCGTCGTCTATTTCTGCTGTACGTTGCTTTAGGTGGAATTAAGAGGGTAATGTGTAATTTGCCATAGAAATATCTGTAAAAGAGAGCCAAATTATCGATATGTCTTGGATGTTCTAGGCCAGGCTGTCGATATTCTTGGTCAGATCATGGTCTCCGATCAGACGAATCGCTCTCCTTTCGTTGGAATCCATTAGCAGAGGTTGGTGGAATGTCAAAAGTTGTTGAGGTGTATACAAGTCTGGAAAACTACACCAAGTTTCTGCGAAGCTGCCTTGGCGATTGACACGCAAGGGCGGATCCAGAACTTCAGTTTGGGGGGGGGGGGGGATATCATACAAGGAAAAGTTACGAAAAGTAATACCCTGCCGCGTTAGTCAAACCGGTGTATTCCCGTGAGGGAATTTTGAGGGGATTTAAAACTAAATCCTCCACTCCTCAAAAAACTTCATGCCAAACCGTTCTACTGTGAAACTTATTAAGTTATAAGAAAACCGCATAAAAATAGCTTCAAAAATAACAAAATTATTGAATTTATGCGATTTTCTGAAAAATCGATTTTCTGGAAAATCGCTTAAATTCAATAATTACGTTATTATTGAAGCTATTTTTATGCGGTTTTCTTATAACTTAGTAAGTTTTTTGTTAGGACGGTTTGGCATGGAGTTTTTTGAGGAGTGGGGGAATTTTGAGGGGATTTGATTTTAAATGGGGGGGGGGGGGGGTTGTCATGACCCACAATGACCCCCCCTAACTCTGCGCTTGTTGACAAAAGGTTGTTGTGCCAAAAGACATATTTCCTCCTAGATTGACCCCCAGTAAATTACCTAATTGATGAAGCCAGTGGAATTGTTCGGCAATAATGTTTTTAGAGGAAACTGCTGCCTGGGTTCTCTTAACGTTAAATTCGGCTTGGTTACAGTCAGGTAAGAAGAGCGAAACATAGTAGGTCCGGACAGAGGTTAGGAGGTCCCTTTTGTCGACCGTTTTATTACTCTCAGTCAGCTGATCTAGATAGGCCAGAAATTACGATTGCCATCCAGACATTGTATGATTTACGGGAACGTCGGAGGATATTACGAAATGTATTTCGAAAGTTTTATGATTTCGTGTTCATACAAAGATAATAATAACAATAAAATTTTATTACAATGAGGCATAATAATGCTTTTGTAATGTTGCCAGAATTGTAAATACGGTAGTAGATTGGAAAATTTATAAAAACAATTGTCCATCTACTAGAACTCACATTTATTGTCGCATGGACTGTCGTAGGTTTCGAAAAATAAAAAAAAGAATATAAAATTTCTTTGGAGAATTTACATGATATTTCTAGAGCTGGGCCTTAGCCAAATGGCTTCAAGCACATCGCAGAGACTTCAAAACCATTTCTTTATAAGCACTTCTCTCAATTACCAATTTTACATAATTACTTATTTTGATGGAAGGGCTTGTAAGCTCTTGTCCACCTCTGGACTGTACACAATGAAAAAAATACTGAGAACTATAAAGAAATCAATGAAATACATTGAATTCTTGACAAAATGATGACGAAAAACAAGTCTATGTTTGTATACTTGGAGTTTGGTAGGTTCCAAATTTTGAAGTTTATTCAAGCACAGCATTACATGGCAAATCCTTTTAAATCAATACCACACCGGTGATATCCCTAAATATTTAGGGACTTGTGTTCTATTGATTTACGCATTTTAGGGATTTTTGCTTATGGAACAACACTCCAGATTTTTTAGAATACTGTATTATCTATCGTCATATAAAGGCTTTAAACTTATTGTAATAGAATATAGATGGCGTCCCTCGATCATTTACGAACAAAAATCATCCTTTTTTTTAAGCGTAGCTAGTTTTCTTTCATTATATTTTTCTTAACTATTGAATATCTCTTGAAAAATTGTCTAACCTTGAAAAAATAATTTAATTTTAAAAGAAGTTAGTTTCCTATATCTTCTTTCTTTTTAGTTGATGAAAATCGCCGCTGGATAGCGCTGAGCTTTCCAAATTTTCTTCCATAAAGGAAATCAACCCTTAATTTACGATATAGGTAGTTTCAACCTATCAATTTTAATGTCCCAAGGAAAACAACCCTAGATGGCGCTCTTTTCTACATTTTCAATTGCAAAAATTATCACATTGAAGACTGCGCAACAGTTACCCGTTGGCTAAAATCATCCCTCAATTTTAGGGGTAGTAGATTTTCTTCATTCCCCGATCCCGCGTCGGTTGATCCTAAAAAGGTAGAGAGGACTAGAAAATTCGGACGTTTTTCTTGTGGAAAACCTGAAGTAGAGAGAAACCAAATAACAGCTTGTAAGGGAGAAAATTAAGGTATAAAAAATGGCTTAGTAATATTTGAGGGAAAAACGGTATGATTTTTTTTGTTGGTGAATATTACGCTGGCGACACAAAGGGGTTAGAAAGTGAAAATAGGAAGACCTGTTATATAAAGACGTATTTTTTTAAGTTTTTGTGTCTGTAGAGTTTTTTAATGCATTTTTATATTGCTTTGCACCTCACCAGCTTTTTTTTGTAACGCAAACGTCGAGTATTTGGCAATTAAACTAACTGAATTAAAACTATATATGTTTCGGAAGTAAGAACCCCATCCTCAGCAGTATAGACTAATATTATTTACAAAAAATGTACCTAAGTTGGTAAATTAAAGGTTAAAGGACTCTGTAAGAGTTGCGAATGTTATCTTACTCTTTACAGATTCACTGAAACTTTAACTGAGTTGTTAACAGGTTGATTTCCACCCTTATAAAATTTTCAAGCGATATAAATGATTTATAACTGTTTTGTAAAAGTGGTAATAAGAATAATGCTGTCAGAGAACTTTTATCTACCAAATCTGGGGTTATACTCCTTTAATGGCTGTAACTACGCTGTCAGGGAAGCTCACGATATCCGTATGAATATTCTTGACCTTTATGAAGAAAAAAATATTGGTTGGGTTATAATGTAGAAATACTCTCCCTGACAATAAATCCCGGATAAAGATATTGTTAGCCCTTTTTATAGTCCTGTAACTTTTTTAATTGTTGGCCGATCTTGGTGAAATTTTCAGCAAAGTGTAGACTCATATCTTGGGACGATATTCTGAATTTTAGTTTCCAAAAAACAATCATGTGTTATTATACAGGCAGAAACAATAGTTACTTTTTTACCCTTAGTTGTTTAACGCCATGTGGAAAAATTGAGCGGTGGAATTATGTTTTGTTTCGAAGTGTGATCCTTTCTTAACCCAATGTTTTTTGGTTCACGTCATTAACTGCTTTGAAACTTTTAAAGAAAGTATTGTTGTTTTTCAATTTTATTCACAATCCACGCAGTGGCGAAACTTCAAACTTTGGCCCCCCCCGCAAAATTATTTATTAGGCCCTATAAAATGATTTATTTAGTTAAGCTAGAATAACGTAAATTTGTAAATTATAGATATAGATGTTACTCCATAAGAATTTAAAATAGAAAACTGATGATTCCTATGAGAGAAATTTTTTTAATGCTCTTTAGAAACTAAGGTTTATACTAAAAATCACATTTATTATATAATATTATTCCAGAGCCCATAAACAGTGACGACACTATTCTTTTCTGAATAACTTTATTGTTTAAAATTTAAAACCAAATTTCCAGGGAATATTTACAAAAGTATAAGTTCTCGTAAAATTAATATCATACAGGGCAGATTAAAATTAGAAGTTACTTTAAACATGTCGCAAAAATAGGTTCTTTCTTTCCGCAAATAATTTAGACTTACATGTTATATCTTCTTATATTCTGAACAAAAAATATGTTAAGAGATTTTTTGATATTTCACTCGATTAACCATTTATAACTAATTTTCTGTTAATAACTGAATATCACAATGTTTAGTCATGGAAAGAATTATTGTATAAAATGAAACATAAATTATTTGAATGAAAGAAATGTATTTCAACTTACTAATAATATTAATCAAGAAAAAAATATATTTGAAAAAGTGTTCAATATGACCTCTGGTTTGTTCAATGCATTTCTATAAACGTATTTTCCCTAAATTGAACCATTGAACAACTTTTCAATTAGCTTTGTTTGTAGATTAATATATTACTAGTAAGTTATTCTTAAATTCTAATTGACAAATGTGTAGGAACTCCTTTTCTTGATGATAGTATTAAATCATAATAAATTAGTGTTGCGTAAGAAAAAAAACACTTTTTGAAGTGGCGAGGAGCCTCGCATTGCGTAACGGGAGGCCACTTTGGGCCGTGGCCCCCCTGGACGCCAGGGACCCCCGCGTTGCATGGTCTTGCTGCATACTAGTTCCGCGCCTGAATCTATGATTTTATGAAGTAGCATAAACAAATATCCAAAAATTAATATCGCGTATTACCACCTCAAGTCCTTATCACTTCTACCACGTGACGAGGCATGCTTTAATACAATACGGGCTATTCATATTTGGACATTTGTTTATGCTACTCGATAAAATAATGTGATGTTTTGAATTGTGAATAAAATTGAAAAACTGCAATATTTTCTTAAAAAAAAAATAGGTAATGACGTGAGCTAAAAAACATTGTATTAAGAAAACGTCACCCTTTAAAACAAAATATAATGAAGCTAAATTCTACTGCTCAATTTTTCCACAGAGCGTTAAGAAATTAAGGGTAAAAAAGTTACTTTTGTTTCTACCTGTATAATGATCAATACATGATTATTTTTTGAAAACTAAAATTCAGGATATCATCACAAGATATAAGTCTACAATTTGCTGAAAATTTCACCAAAATCGGACAACAATTAAAAAAATACTTTGTCCGGGATTTATTGTCGGGCAGTGTAGTAATAATTAAATACCCTTAACGTAAATTGTTGTCTAGTGTTAAATCTATACGTATAGTAACCCCCAAAAACCGTTTAAAACAACTAAGGGAACCAATGCTTTTAAAGTGAATGTTCTATTAACATTTTAAAAGCATACAAAGCTGAAACAGCGGATTAGCTTCCTAGCCTTATAGGTAATTTCCCTAAATTTTCCCTACTTTCCTAAATTGCCCAATATTAGCATTCTGACTAAGTAAATGATTTACTACCTCCTTGTTGTGGATATCCACGTGAATTTGAATTAAAGGGAAATTCGGAAGCATAATTTTTGGTTCTACCTTGTTGAAATTAACTAAAGTTCGGCTCCCAATAATTATATACAGCGTGTATACAACGTGTCCAAGATATGGAGGGCCAGTACAGGGATCTCGGAAACCGTAAGAGATACGAAGTCGATTAAATGGAGGTAAAGTTGCGCATTTACGTGCCGAATAATATGATGTTTAGAAAGTTTAAAAATTCCGAGTAGTTCCGGAGATACCCGGAAAAAAACCGAAATTCTGAAAAATCGTTTTATTGTTTTCCGGGGTTTTTTTGAGATCGAATTCTAAAATAAATTGCACTTTTGAATTGCCACTGTTTCGGCTCTATGTAACAGCGTTAATTGTTGTGTAATCCAATCAGTCGTCTTCGAAGGGCCCTTATCTACTTTCTTTTTTTTAAATACGGTCCTGTTTTCTCATATAGGAATTTGTTAGCTTTTTTTCTTCCGAATGCAACGATGTATGGACACATTGTGGTTTAATGACGTTTCGAGGGTTTTTTGAACAACATCAGGAAATTTTTGTGATACGGTCCTGTATTTCTCCTAATTTTATAAATAATATCTCATAAGTAAGTTCTAAATTTTTACTTATGTTGGACAAGTTCATTAAATAACAAATAATTTAATAATAAACCACAAATAAGTGAACAAAATACGGAAACATTATTTCAAACTTCTGTTGATTCGGGATTTAAAAGAAAAGTAGGCGCTTGAAACAAAAAAATTAAGATGGTTACGCGTTATTGGTTTCACTTGACATTCCCATTGTGATCGTTTGAGAGCGTTTTACGAGGTTTCCTATTTTCCCGAAAATATGGAACATAAATTTATAAATGCTGAAAAGTTTGATATTCTGTCATGTGGCAGTTAGAAGATGTTATTTGTGCTTAGAGAATAACGGAAATCATTTTGAATACCTCATTATGTAGTTCCTTACTTTTTTCGTTGTTCTTTTCATTACTGTTTTGGAATGATTTTTGTTCACATATTTGTGGTTTGTTATTAAATTATATGTTATTTATTGAACTAGTCCAACATAAGTAAAAAAATGTAGTGCTTACTTATGAGACATTATTTATAAAATTAGGAGAAATACAGGACCGTATCCCAAAATTTCCTGATGTTGTTCAAAGAACCCTCGAAACGTCATTAAACCACAATGTGTCATACATCGTTGCATTCGGGAGAAAAAAAGGCCTCAAATACCAATATCAGGAAAACAGGACCGTATTTAAAAAAATAAAGTTGATAAAGGCCCTTCGAAGACGACTCGTCGGATTACAAAACAATTAACGCTGTTAAATAGAGCGGAAAAAGTGGCAGTGCAAAAGTTCAATTTACTTTAGAATTCGATCTCAAAAAACCCCAGGAAAACAATAAAACGATTTTTCAGAATTTCGGTTTTCCCGGATATCTCCGGAACTACTCGGAATTTTATAACATTCTAAACGGCATATGCGTAACTTTACCTCCATTTAACCGACTTGGTATCTCTTACGGTTTCCGAGATCCCTGTACTGGCCCTCCTTATCTTGGACACGTTGCATAAGGGTAACAGATGAGAAACATATTTATCCTTCATTTTATCGAAAAAAAGTTACTCTTGATTTAAACGACCTTTGTGTCACTTGACAGCCCCCCCTTTCCCATTTAAGATTTTAAGGGTAACATCTACCCATCTCGGCTTAAACAACGAAGGCTGAATTATTCTTTAATGGTGCGATAATTTTTTCCAATTCTACTAAATATTTCAATATTTTAATGTTCAAACATCCCAATTAAAAAATAACAAAAAGAAGTTGGGAGCGGATCAAAGGGATACTAGTCGGGTATTTTCCGGCACAAAATAAAATTTTTCTGTCATAATCGATTAAAATGCATCGCCTTTATCGCTCAAACACAAAAACCTTTTTATATTATTTGTGTGGCGTTTTACGGGTAGGAAAATATATTTTCGCCGATAATTTTGATCGAATTATCGAATGACGAAGTGAAAAATAAATTGCTGCAAAACATACATTTTTCGCCGTCATGTCAAATTGTGGAAAGAATTTAAAAGGGTATGCCAGAATGGAAAAGTGTTAAATTACAGTGTTTGACATGTAAATATGACAACACTGGTCAACATTCAATGGTCCCTTGGGACTTGACCTACCCTATTAGATTGTTGACATCTGTCGCCAGTGCCTACCACGTAGTTTTTCGGGCATAAAGCACTGGTTTTTATTACATTTCGTTACGAAATATTTCGGTGGGTTGGAACGGAAAAGTTCGTCGTTGGTCATTTGGTCACATATGTGGTTTTTACTGAAGTACAATGACGTTTTTTTTTATGATCAAACACAAGCACTATACGAAAAATCTTTTAGGGCACTCTGGGAGTGGTGCGTGTGCGCAAAAAGCGATTCACGTTGGTTTTGAATCGTTGGAGGTTATATTCGTTGGGAGAAACTACCTCGGGAAGGTCGTTCCACAAGGATGAAGTCCTCCAGATGAAAGAATTCTTAAATAATGAAGTTCGAGGAGTACGAAGCTTAACCACATATGGATGGGCGACAGTCGTTCGTCGTCTATATCTGCTATTCGTCGCTCTGGGCGGAATTAAGAGGGCAAATGCTACTTTGAAAACCTTGTATACCTACCAATCGTTTTAATTTTTCTCAAGTATGTAAAATAAAAAGGTTAAGATGGGGGGACATAATACGTGATCACCCTGCACAAATGAATCTACTAATATCGTTCATTTTTAACCACGCACTTGTACTGCAGTAAAAACCACACATGTGACCAAATGACCAACGACGAACTTTTCCGTTCCAATCCACCGAAATATTTCGTAACGAAATGTAATAACAACCAGGGCTTAAGGCGCCTAATCTCGCGTATTAATAATTTTTTTTTCATCTCGGGTTTTGCCGGTATGTACTTAACCTTTCCTCAAATATGTTTAATAGCCAACTTGATGCTTACTATTTTATAAAACCGACACTACTTCGCTCGATTTTCTAAGTTTGTTAAACTCGAGTTATCGGTAAAGTTATGCCGCGAAACTTCAACACCTGTTCGTTTTTCAATTATTAACTAAAATGTCGCTTAACCTCGTAACTATCAGAAGCAATCTGAAACTTTACCGCGTAGAATTTTCGTTAAGTCGTTATGAGGCTTCAAAAATACAAAAAACGTATTAAGCTAATTAATTTAAAGTCCTCATTAACACTCTAAAGAATATTAATTAGAGTCTACTAATTAAGTACAGTACGTTTCACGAAATTTGGATGCGACTTAATGATTTCCTGGGTCGGTCCCATTGTGTCGACAAGAGCTTGGCAATAAACAAGTGAAGTATGAACGGACGGACTAAGGAACACAAGTAATGATATGATTATATTAATGTAATCAAATGAAATAACATTTTTTAAAAATATTACTAGTCATAATTATTTACATTTATAATGTCATTCTATAGATAGTTCTGTTTCGCTATCGCTATCCTCATCAAAATTAATTATAATTGGATTAATTATACGATCCAGACTAATATACGAATTTTCTACAGTTATTACGTGACGGACTCAATTTTTCCAACTATACCTGGGGGAATATCATTAAAGCATTTCGTATTAATTCTACAACATTAGAACTTAAAGTCGGAGAAATATTTTCAGACCTAACCAGTGATTTTAACTGGTGCCACATATGCTCTATGGGGTTAAAAATGCAATAATAGGGTGGGAGCCGTAGCACTGTATGTCCAATTTCTTCCGCCAATGTGTCACAAACATATACTTTTTTATACAAAATGTCTTTAAAACTTCTAAAAGATCACTTTTTTTATAACTTTCTTCAAAATATATATCATTCGCCGTCATGTAGTTCTGAATCTCCAATTTTGTATTATTTGAGCTTGGAGCTTTATGTAATTGGCGACTGTGATAGCTCGCATTGTCCATTACTATCACGCTATTCTGAGGAATGTTTGGTAAAAGACAATTCTTGAACCATTCCTCAAAAACTAACAAATTTTACCACAAAAAGATATTTAAATATAAATTAAGCAACCTAACCTACCTGATGTGCCTATATTTAATTATAATTATTACAATCCGGTCCTTTCCACATAACAATAACAACAAACGGTCATAAATAATGGGATGGCCCAGGTACTTTTACTGCAGTCATTAAGTTATATCCATTTTTCGTGAAACAATCTTTACTAATTCTCCATCTGACTGAATTTTTTTTTAAAGCTTATTCAACCTGCCAGCCATTTCAGTGTTAATAAAGTTATTCGTTTTTGATTTATTGTCTATGCAGAGTATTGATTAATATGCCAGCAATGTATTATTAGTAAAATAGAGGTATTAGTTACGTGCAGGTAAATCTAGAGCCCTTTTTTGTGGTAGATTATTTGGAAATTAAAAAAAAAAAAAAACTATCGGTGTTCTACTTTTTACGGAAACACGTCGACTATGCCACTGGTGGCAGATAACAATTGACTTTACACTATAAATACGACTCTTTACCAGTGGCGGCTCGTGACCTATGATAGAGGGGGTTCACAAGTATGGTGAAATTATTTTTAAAATTTTATTTACCAAACGATTAGATTTCTAGGCGTTTTAAATGTAGAAAGAAAAAAAGTAATAAGAAAATGCGTTAGGTAAAACATATTTTTATTTACTTTTTAATTTTACATAACATTTGGAAAATAAAAAAGGTTTTCTTAGTGTGTATAGTGCTTAAACGTAAAGTCCGTTCTTCGGTTCTTAATTGTAGAAAATTGATCAATAACAGCCTCATTAAGTTTGGAATACCCTCTATACATTTTTTTCCATATATTTAATTTTTAAATAGTCCACCGTCAATATTAAAATAATTAATTTAAATTAATATTAAAATATTAAAACATGCACGCTCGAATTTCTAACTAGATGCACGAACAGACAACGGCGCGGCGCACACTAAAATTGTGCGCCTTTCCCATATTAAATCGCCATAGCCCCGCTATCCCCAGCTGTCTCCCGCCACCTGTTACTACAGAGAAACTGCATTATGCCCCGCCTACTTAATCGCACATGCGAGCAAGCCTCGTCATAATCGTCATTAACCTCGACCGAGGCACGGTTGCCGGATCGAGGGCCTATAATATACAGTGTGGTTGACTGTACGATAAAATATTAGGGAGGATCGGACATTATACCATAATTGATGGTACGATAAAATATTAGGGAGGGTCGGACTTTATACGATAAATAATATTCAATGACTATAAATTAATATTTTTTTATTCGTTTTGGGGGTGCACGTACGCATGTGCTCCTGTGGAAGAACCGCCACTACTCTTTACTATGATAAAGTTACTACCGTACTTATGAAACACCCTGTATGTACCTGGCTTTTTCAATTTCCTTTTCACTTGTGTTCTTAAGAAGCGTTAATACGAACTTATCCTGTTACAGGGAACATCGTGCGGAAAAGAGAAAAAATGGGTAAAGGCGATAAGCACAAACGAGGCCGTAGCGATAGCGGTAAGTAGAGATGTGTACAATATCGATAATTATATTCTAGATTCCAAAAGCTTAATTTATGTTAGAAGTTTTAATCGTTCATATAAAGCAAGGTTTTGCGATATTGGAAATGAAAGCCAGACAATAGCTTCTTGAAAACGCATCACCTGTTGAAAAACAGATATTTTTGTATGTTGGGATTAATAAAATTGATAATACTTCTATCGGCCAAAGCATAACAAATAGTATATTTTTCATTGATGGAAATTCATACATCTTTCTTGTGCAGAAAAAATGGAGAGATTACAATGGCAGCTCGTGACCTATGATAGAGGGGGTTCACAAATATTAGGAAATTATTTTTAAAATTTTATTTTTGTGTAACGACCAAACAATTACTTTCTAGGCGTTTTAAATGAAAGAAAAAAGTAATAAGAAAATGCTTTAGATAAAACATATTTTTATTTATTTTTTAATTTTACACAAGGAAATACAACTTTTGGAAAATAAGAAAGGTTTTCTTAGTGTGTATAGCTGTCGGATCTTAACGTTGTCGCATGCAACTATCGTCACAATATTTATACAGTCCACTACTAATACTACTAAAGCCATCTACGAGCTATCAAGAAAACCGAATGATGTCTATTACCACTACGCCATCTACGGCTACGGCATTAGGCGCAACCAAGACGAGAACAATAGTTAACTGTTTTATGACGAGAACGAATCGAGCCACGAGACTGACAAGTTGGCATTCTTCATATTTTCAGTGTTTTTTAGTTTAAATTCTTATATAAAATGGTTTAAAATCATATCGAGTATCATTTATCGAAATACACAACATTTATCGACCCTACACAATAGTGCTTAAACGTAAAGTCCATTCTTCGGTTCTTAATTGTAGAAAATTGATCAATAACAGCCTCATTAAGTTTGGAATACCCTCTATAATTTTGTTTTCATATATTTCATTTTTAAACTTTCTAATACAGTCCCTAGATTTACCCTTTGTGCTCTGCGTTAAATTAATTTCGGATTTAGGTGTTCCCGCATTCTTCACTTCGATTTTTTGCTCCAAACTCAAAGAGCTAAAGTTATTTCTTAAATAGTCCAACGTCAACTATTCATTTTAACTTAATAAATATATAATATTAAAATATTAAAACATACACGTTGGAATTTCTAACGAACAGATAACAGCGCGGTCCACACAAAAACTGTGCGCAAGTCTCGTCATAATCGTCATTTACCTCGCCCGAGGCACGGTTGCCGGATCTATACAGTTTGGTTTGACGGGATGATAAAATATTAGGGAGGGTCGGACTTTTTTAGTTTGACGGTACGATAAAATATTAGGGAGGGTCGGACTTTATACGATAAATAATATTCAATGAATATAAATTAATATTTTTTATTCTTTTGGGGTGCACGTGCGCATGTGCTCCTGTGGAAGAACCGCCACTGAGAGATTACTATTTTCGCGAGAATGAATATCGATTTTTTGCGGCCCATCACTATGAAATAAGGTTCTATCGTAATTATTTTTACGGTTTTAACCCAGTCGCAATTTTTCGGTTGAGCGAGCCGGAAAGGGTGTTTAATGACCAATAAAAAGGGTGCAAAACCAGGACTTTTTTATGAACAACTACGTAAAAATCTATTATTAAAGGTGCACTAAAGACGTCTTTATATGTTTAGGGACCATATTTCAAACGGAAAATTAAAATTTTATAATGTATGTGTTTTTTTTTCTTATTTTTCCTCCTTCGTTCGCTTGGCAAGGGCATTCCCGAGGGGCCCCACAGGTTAACGTGTGTTCCGAACCACGATGGAGAGTTTTTGATTGGTCGCGGTGGTCTATATTAGTTAGCCTCCCATATCTCCAGACGTCACACCACCGGACTTTTATTTATGGGGCTGATTCAAAAATTAAGTTTACAAAGGAAAAGTCGATACTTGGAATTCACTAATTCAACGTATTAGAAATAGTGCAGACGATATTAAAGAAAGACATGAAGCAATCAGGGGAGCAACAGACACCCTCGTTGACGAAGCAGAATTGATTTATTATTAAAAAAACTGTTAATGTATGAGTAAAACTATGTTCATTTATAATAATTACGCAATAACTTGAAAACAAGGGGGGAAAACAAATGGGACAAACACATATTTTCACTTATAGAATACACTCAATGGAGTTTAGTCGCCTGTATAAATATAAAAGCTCTCTTAATGAAGGTTTTCGAAACGAGGAAAAAAATTCATAACAAAAAATCTGTTCTAGAGTTTCGCCCGTTGAAACCTTTTCGGCCAACTCGGCCCGCTACAGAACAAGTTAGCCTCTGAGGAATTTATCATTCGGTCGGAACAAGTTTTGAAATTCGATATCAACATGTCACGTAGCTAGTTGGTCAGTTTAGCCGCAAACAGTAACTTTCCCGAACAATTTGCGCTTTCACAATTGTTGCGACGTTTAGTTTTTCCTTCAACATTTAAACTAGTAATCAATTTGAAATGTTATATATTTTTTCAGTTCCCGTTTTGGGTTTTTCTAGTTCCTGTTCCAGGTAGGACAATCTTAAATAGATTTTTTCTGAAAGTTCCGAGATTGGTCAGCATTTTAGGGCAATAGAAATCGATCTTCCGTGATCGCTTAACTAAAATTAGCATTGGTAGATGTCCATCGTGACGGTGTATCAGTTTTCGCCCCGCGCACTTCGGTTTTGTCACGACGGCTTGTCACGACAAATGAAAAAAGCACGAGTTGTAAAGCCCACCGCAGACCTCGTGATTTTTCATCGGTTCATCGGTGATCGCCACATGCCTTCGTGCCAAGACCGAAGGGTATATGTCACGATGGATATTTTGTCAATGCTAGATTCGGTTGAAAAAAAGGTTAGGAGATATTGGTTAAGGGACCTGTAGCTGTGTTTGAGGTTAGAGGCAAATAGTAGAAGCGCGGATTACGGACGGGTATCCATGACCAAATTTTAATGACAATTTAACTCCCAACGTCGATCTAGTTAGAGAGACGGTGCCAATAGGGGGTCCGTGAAGTGGAATATCAGTAATTCGGTACCTCGTGGAGTTTAGGTCCCCCTCTACAACTTTTATATCGGATGAAATGCCGTAGAGCGTTGCTGAGAGGGCGCTGTGCCGCTTTAGATAGGAAATTCTCAATAAATTCAAGATTATATCGAGCCATGTCTGAAAATGAAATTACAGCCTGCGTGACCCCAAAGTCACGGGTAACAGATTTCCTGACAAGTCAACCCTTCCATATACTTTTCCGAGCGTGTCAAAAAAAAAATGAATGGAAAAATTATAAAGTCTCAAGTGACTTGGGTCCAAGTGGGCTTAATCGATTTGTATGCACATGGAGATGACTCGTAAACAATTTTCTGATAAAAATAATATTGCGAAAGTGCAGCATACTTTCAAGGATATCGTGAAAAGGAAGACTATGAAAGTCGGTACGTAGGTGCACGAAGTAAGACTGCAGCGAGATCTCTTTGGACAATTGTTGACTGCATCGCTCTCTCAAAAAATAGATTGAAGTGCGATTCTTCTGAAATTTTTATTTCCACGATATTTGGGTGTCAAGGAATGTAGTGTGACAATTTTCTGACATGTCACGATCGTTTTCAGAATTTCCTCCGAGGAGATTTAAAAAAAAATCCAGTAATGAAATGGCGAGACCTGGAACGACAAAATTTTTTTCACATGATCTTTAACATATAATGTTCCATTCTAGAAAGTTTGAACTTCAAATTCCTTTTTTCTTTTTTTTTAAATTTCATTTTTTTTTGACACGCTCGGAAAAGTATATGGAATGGTTGACTTGTCAGAAAATGTGTATCCCGTGACTTTGGGGTCGCGCAGATGCTGTAAATTCATTTTCAGACATGGCTTGATATAATTTTGAATTTATTGAGAATTTCCTATCTAAAGCTTTACGCTCTACGGCATTTCATCAGATATAAAGCGAAAAACCAAATTACGGATATTCCACTTCACGGACCCCCCCCCTATTGTCACCGTCTCTCTAACTATTACGAGTGGAACATATTTTCGAAGGTAAAAACGCTTCCTATAATGGAAGACAGCCGTCTTCAGTTGAAAAGCAACATTTTTGGTCCTTTAGGGAACTGAAAATCAAGGCTCATGTTCGAATTGAAATTTTCTTCTGTGTAAACGGCAAAATACAGACAGCAATTATTTTCCAGTGACTGACGAAAAATCGAAACAAACTCGTTCTCGTATTTTTAATGAGACTCGGCCAGAAAAATCTTATAAAGATATCGCCAATATCTCCGGAAGAGGAGTAATTTTGACAAATTGGAATCGTATTGCCTGAAAACGATGATAAATCGACGATAAATAATCTGTTTTTAGTTATACGATGGTATCCCGGACCATATATCAAGTTTAAGTTCATATTAACGTCAGTTTACGTAGATTGTAAGAAATAAACACACTAATGCAAATCAAGCAATATATTTTTCAAATTGATTTTTTTACACAATATTTTAAATTAAGGTAAAAAACAAAATTAAATACTAAAAAGTATACTATACAAAATAAATAGCTATGTAACAATTGGCCTAAATTCTATCTTAAAGTTATAAAGGAACACTGGTAAAAACAATAATTCTAAAAGAATTTACAGGCATTATATCGAATGCCAAAAAATAACTAATATCTGAGATATCCACAAATGGATACAAATCTTAAGAATGGGACAAATTCATAACAATTCTAATATTTACATGACCCAAAAATAGCAGGAATTAGATGTTATATTTATTGTAAATAACGCATATGTTAAAACACATAAATACAGAAACACTGAACGTGAATTCACCAGTTCCAACTGGTGAAGCGCAAATCACAGTCATCTCTTAAAATTTGATAATTAATCACACTTGTGTACTATCAATATCAGTATTAGAATACAACCCTTTAGCAAGTTCTAACAAGCAAAGAAGGTAATAATATACGTAAGGCTTAGCAGGCAAGAATCAGATCAGCCAAAAACAAATGAATGTTGTAGACAATGGTGTTTCTTGAATGATAGAAAAGTTTTGGACTTGCATTGTCTTTATTTTTTAAATCACAACGTTTCAACTGGTAAGTATCCCCGGTCGTCTGGGGTCAGGTGAATACTAAATAATAGAAGTAACTACAGCTCTATTTATACTAGCTATGTGCTCTGAAGCATAACTGAGATGTGTGCGTTCAGTTTTGCGCGATATTAGTAATTCTAAGCTTACATCTACTTAACAAAGGTTTCCAGACATTTCTTAAATCTAATGAAGGTTCACAAAAACAACCTGGATTCTGGTGTATGTTAGCAGCTTCCTTGAACTTCTTCTTCCTCCAGTGTGGTTGTTTGGGCAGGATCTCGGCTTCTGTCCACCTGATGTGATGACCGTGTGCTGTAGTTACTCCTCTTATTTAGTATTCACCCGAAGACGACTGGAGATACTTACCAGTTGAAACGTTGTGATTTATAACAAATAAAGACAATGCAAGTCCAAAACTCTTCTATCATTCAAATGAATGTTGTTACCTTCTACAGATAAAACACCACCAATAATCGATCTAATCGATTTTCCACGTACTATGACGAAGCTACTTTTCATCAATCATACCATTTATCAATTGTAACATGAGGAGAATTTGATATCTTATACGCCAATGTCTTCTTCTATCTCCTCGACAGAATTATCCATTCTCGCAGACTACTAATTTCTGGAATTATTTCCGTTATAATATTTGACAGCCGCGGCTATAGCCGCCCTGGCAAAGTCACTCTCGCAAGGACTTGCCCCCCAGAATGGTCCTGGACAGCCCCTTTGATCGAAACAATTCTGAGACACCGTTGCCGGGCTAGATGCAGAACAGCAAGATATTATTGCCCAAACACAATCACTAGGACCTGAGGATGCCGTTGGAGGGACTGTTGTCGTCGGCCGTTGCGTGGATGGACTACGTTGCGGCGGTCTAAGTGGTCTGGTTTGTTGTTGTGGAGAGACCGGTCTTGATTGGCTCGAAGATTGGGTATTGAATTGACCGGAGGATTGAGCTTGGTGTACAAGGGGTGGAGATTTTGGTCGGGTGGCCATGGGTGCTCTGGTGGGTACCGGACCTGGGTTTCTTCCCGAATCTGAGAAAAATTGAGATGTTATTTTTCTAAAAATAAGTAAATAGCTTTTGCATTTTAACTAGTGTTGTGGTCGCTCGAGCGAAAAACCGCTTGATCACTCGATTATTGAATAACCGACATCGCTCGATTATTAAAAAAACCGCGCGAGCTATCTATTCAGGCGAAAACCGTCACTCGTCACTTATAATCTTTCACTCGGTGCCCGAGCTTCGCTTGACGCCGGCGGAAATGTACCGCTGTAGTGTGATCGAGTTAAAAAAACTGCTCGTATATTCGAACAGTTTTTCGCTCGATAGGAAATACTCTAGTTATAAATTCAGGCGAAAATCTGAAATATATCGCCTGTCACTTGATACATGACCTTCGGTCTACGCGCCGCGCCATCCGATTGGCGACGTTCGAGCTTGAGGCTGAGCAGGTACACGACATACGTCTTTCTTAAAGGCACATAAACGAGAAGGCGCATATAAAAAGTATGCCAAATCCCTTAGCGGAGTCATCGCGACATGGGTATTGTTTTGTTTTAAGTGGCTAGCCAGCGGCGTAGTTTAGGTCTCCGATTGTAAATATTAAAAAATTAAAGCATATAATTATTTACTATAAACTCGAGAAAACTTCTAACAAATAACATAATAATAGAAATTGTAAATAAAAATAACAAAATGGTTAACAAAATATATAGAAAAATTCGTTGGTAATCTTATAGTAAACATTTTTAAATCTAAACAAGAACTTTTTATTATTAAACTCAAGAAGACTTCTTAAAAATAACATACATTATAGAAAATGTCAATGGAAAATAAGAAAACGAGCAAAATAGTTTACAAAACATAGGTATCGACAAATTTTTTGGTAATTAAAAGTAAGCATTCTTAAATTTAAACAGGAACTTTTAGGTAACTGTAAATATATGAGTACATGAATTTAAAAAAATAATAACCAACTTTCTTATTTTGCCAGTCGCGTAACTAAGCCTAAATTTTTGAAGGGCACACAGTGGGCACCTGATAATTTAAAGTGGAAGAATTTGACAAGCTATTTTAAATATCTACTTATTTTATGCTCGTAGATTGAGGAAGATGTGAAGAAAAATAACTCTTGGTAATACTTTTTGTTCGGGTTAAAAACGCACAATAATAAACCCGAACAATAAATTCATATTTGGGTGATTTTTTGCAGTTTTTTTGTTTGGTATCGAGACACGTGGTAAAAATTCATTATTCACAAATAAATAAATTTCTGGAATTTTTTTGGTGGCTACTACAATTTTTTAGCTAAACCTGTGCCCACCCGTAGTTACGTGCCTGCTAAATACTCTACATGATCACATGTAAACGGCTAGGCAGCCGGTCGAGCAGTCGGTGACGTCATCGCTTGAAGAATTGGAATTTCAAGCGATTCACTCGATTATTAAAATCGCTCGCGTATCAAGTACTCGATTATTAAAATCATCGGTTTTTCCCAACACTAATTTTAACTGTATTCGGGGAAATCACTTTCCGGTAACAATTATACAACATAAAGACTCACCAGCACTTAACTGCATTTGCACAACGGCATTATCATTCCAAATCGGGGCATCATCGTCATCATCGTCCGGATCAAGCCTAAAGCCGGTGCCGCCCATCGGAGACTCTGTATTTGGCAACGTTTCCTTTGAGGGCAAGGAGCTATCTCCTCCCATCGGAAAGTGAGGGGACTCCTTCGGAGGCAAATACATTTGGCCTCCGAACGATTGAATCATCGGATTGTCCTGAGGCATTCCGGGATTAACGTAGATGGGTTGAGGGGGGTAGAAGATAAGGGGGCGACCAGGGCCTCCATATACGGGGATGTAGTAGGGGCGGGGCACTCTGTAAGGCGCTGCTCGGAATGTCTGTGGAGGAAAGTGTTTTTAAAAATGTCGGGTTAAACTGGAAAATGTGCATGGATTTTTTTCTAGGTTGGGCCTTTATTTGGTTTATACTATTGTTTAAAGTTTCTTGTTCAAGTAATGAAATGCCACCAAGTAAAATATATGAACAGAACCTACCCCGACGCTTTCATTAAATGGTTGCGATGCATACAAAGAAAATGCAGCCATTAATGTGAAGAGACCGAGATATTATTTCTATGAAAATAGTTCATATTTGCATATCTGGCAATAACTGACACAGTTCTAAGGAAAAGTTTAATAGAGATTTTGCCCTATTTTATAAAGTTTATGGAACTAACCGTTCCGAATGTCATTTTGAAATTTCTTTGCTTTTAAATCACAAATATTTTACCGGGGAAACTTCTAAGTAGTTGGCGGTAAGCATCTACTTACTTTAATGAGCAGAATTAGATTAGATTTTATCTTATAAGTTTCCTTAATAAAATTGCCCGATATGAATCAGGAAAAGCTTGCATAATAATAAGATATTTTAATAAATTTAATTAAATTTATTATATTACCTTACTTTTATGTACATGGTATCCCATTTTCGACACTTTTATAGGGTATCTCCGTAATTGTTAGCGCTATAAAAAAACTAATGTAGGTGTCATGTGCTCTTTTTGGTTCAAACTAATCAAAATTAGAAAATTTTTGCTCGATTTAGAGATGCGGGGGAAAATCAAAATATTGACAATTACAAATTACCCTATATTTTCTTAGTTAAAAGAGATACAGAATAAAGTTTTATACAGAAGTTTCTTTATATTCATTGTTGAATAATCTGCCGTTTTCAGAATAAGTATACGGGGTCAGGTAAAAAAGTTATCGGACCTAACCTCATTTTTTTAATGGAACACCCTGTATATTTTAATCTAAAAAGATACTATTTTAAATTCTCCTTTCAAATATATAACACACCATGGATGATATTGGTTTCCTAGGCGATTTATTAAACTTTATTACTTTAAACCACAGTAGACCATGAAACAAAAGCTAATATCCTAGAAACAACTATGACATTTAACGTCAATTTCATTTTTACATATTCATTTGCGAAAATGATCTATGAACATTTCGAAAAATTTGATATGATATCAGTTTATATTGAAAGTGGAAAAACGAAGAAATGGCGCTAAATGTATATTTTGTTCATTATCCCGAAAGACGGTAATCATTTAAGGACATATTCCGAACATTTGCGATGATTCCCGTTATTTTTTAGTTTAATCTGAATCTTTTATTTAATTTCAAAGTAATAGAGTTTAAATAAATTGCCTAGGAAACCAATATCATCCATGGTGTGTTTACTCTGTTAGACAATAAAGATTATTATTATTATTATTATATATTTGAAAGGAAAATTTAAAAAAGTATCCTTTTTAGATTAAAATATACATGGTGTTCCATTTTAAAAAATGAGGTTAGATCCGATAACTTTTTTACCTGACCCCGTATACTTATTATGAAAACGGCAGATTATTCAACAATCATTATAAAGAAACTTCTGTATAAAACATTTTTCTGTATCTCTTTTAACTAAGGAAATATAGGGTAATTTTAAAATTGTCAATTTTTTTGATTTTCCCCCGTATCTCTTAAGCGAAAATTTTCAAATTTCGATTTTACCATTTTAAGTTTGATCCAAAAAGAGCACATGACACCTACATTACTTTTTTGATAGCACTATAAAAGTGTCGAAAATGGGACACCCTGTACAGGGTGTCCCGTATATTAATATCTAAAGAACTAAACATTTTAGAGCCACTGAAATTTACGTAAAGCTGAGTGATGTTTAAAAAGCGAAGAATTTCAAATTCACCCTGTAGATTAAAAATTACTATAGCCATAACCATTTTGACACCGAAATTTGTCGTTTCGTGAAAAAGTGGGATATTCTATTCTATATTCTATGTTTAATAATAACTAATACCTCTAGAAAGTATCGAAAAAGGGACACCCTGTATTCGTAAATAAAACAAAAATTGGAATTTATGTTATTGACCAGTACCATGTCACCAAAGGGCAATGATAAGTGCAAGGGGCAAGGAGGCCAAATTCTCCTACAACTCCTCTCGAGATCCCCAAGCGAAATAAACATTACAGTCAAATAAATCGAAATAGTTTTATTTAACATAAACTTTTTCGTGTACAATTTTTTAACACTACTAAGTCTTCAAGGATGTTAATTACCTTCTTTGACTAATACCATTACTTAATGACCTTTAATTGTTAAGTAAATGATCTCACTGATTTTTTAAAAGTAACATCCTTAGTTGAAAACTATTGTTTTATCATAAATCCACTTTCTATTTAGTTAAGATTCAGTTTTTTAATGAAAAGTAGCTGGAAGAAAAGTCACGGACATTTAGCATCGGAGATCGTCATTAGGCTACACAATTATTTGAAAGTATTGAAAGGTTATGTCACCAGAGTCCTATGACGGCTGCTATGATTTAAATCAAACATAAAATAAAAATATTGACGCCGATTTCGAAAAATGTTTTCGTTATTTTGAAAAATACTTACATTTGACGCGTCATATAACGAGACAGAATTTCCCATCGGCGATAATGAATAAGGTAAGTAACTACGCCTTTTAATTCTATCACCAGGTGTCGCCGACTCTTTTCCTACACCGCTCGCAGATCGAACAGGTACTGTACTAATGACTAGAACTAGAAGGCACGTCGCCAGTGTAAACAGTCTCGTGTCGAGATTCATCCTGCAAACAAAAAATAAAATGATCAAAATTTGAAGTGTTACTAGGCAAAAATAGGTTTTACTTTAAAAAGTTGTTCGTCCTGACTTTATCTCTGCGACACCGGGGCAAAGGAAAAGCCAATAGCGATATTATAAATACAATAAAAGTCAAAAACTATTATAAATTGAACTATAAATAAATTCTATTAAGATTCCCAATTGAAAAATTAATTAATATAATTAAGACAGAAAAAGTTGGAATATTTTTATTGTCCTCCTCTGACCGACTTTTCATACAATACAGCCCCTATTAGAAAAGTTGTCTTTTATTATCTTCTGTTCCTCGGGTCTCCCTTATTCTCGGGGCACTTTTCTTTACAGAAAACACACTTGAATCTGCTGTAGTTTCTTTATTACGAAACTGTCTAGTTCAGCGTGTTTTTATTTTTCTTAATTGGATTTTTTTTGCTTTTTTATTCCAGCATCTGGTGTGACTTGTTGGGAACAAAGATAAATAAGAGACATTTAAATATTTTTAATATGAAAATATAGGAAATGTCATTATTCAAAAGCTTTTATAAACTTAAAATCCAGGATACCAGCGGTAGCAACAAGGGGAAAAAGCTCGTGAAACGAAAGCGCCGCAGACGAAATTATTTATGGACCACGATCCACGAGCAAAACCAAAATACACATCTAAATTTAGTCCATAATTTATAGTAAATACTAGAAAAACCGAGCGGTAAAGTCAGTTAGGTGTTCTTATACTCAATTTAAAAAGCACAGCAGACGAACAAAAGTAATTTTTTTTCAAGAAGAGTTTTCCTTTTTCTGAGGAAATTTGTTTATACAGTGCCTCCTTAAGTTTGAATTATATGGAATTATTGGTTTTATAAATAAAAGGTTCTGCATGGTCTAAAACTCGAAATGCAACCTTCAGCTATCAAAATTTCCCAGTCATATACGAGGTATATCAGAAATGACGGATTTTGTTCAAGAGTGAAGTACCTTTATTTTTGACAATACAGAAGAATGTTATGAAGAAAAGTTATTTTGAATTAAAAGATATATTAATATATGCAATTACAGTTATTTAGCCTGAAAATTTAGGTTTTGTGATTATTTACTAATCATTCCGTATTAATTATTATTAAAACAATTTCTATTTTTTCTTCACAACTTAGTAAAGCTGGTATTTCTAATGTAGTTTATAAATACCAACGCACTATGACATTCTGTGTCAAATATTTCTTGTCAGTGCATCCTAGATTACGTTAAATTGTATCAAGCCAGACTAATACGGAATGATTAGTAAATAATCAGAAAACCTAAATTTTCAGGCTAAATAACGCTTATTTGAATATAACTTTTAATTCAAAATAACATTCTTCTGTATTGTCAGAAATCAAGGTACTTTACCCTTGAGCAAAATTCGTAATATCTGATATACCTCGTATATGACTGGGAAATTTTGATAACTGAAGGTTGCATTTCGACTTTTAGACCATGCAGAACTTTTTATGAAGAATAACTTTTTTTCATAAAACCAATAATAAAAAAGTTTTCCATCTGGTTCCAACTTAAGTAGACACACTGTATAGCAGCTTCGGATCCGCTATATTAGAATTTTTCTTCGCTCGGCTTAGCTTCGATTAAAAAGAAATATTTTTGAAGAAACAATATCCGGCTATGCACCGCGTCGATTGTGAAACTTACTTTAGACTTTAAAAAAACGCACCAAATTTGAGAAAAAATATTAAAACATACTATCTTTTGCGCTAACGAAATAAAAGATTATTCATGTATAATTTTGACTTGCTAAAAAGCCCGCTATGTTTAGGACGAACCACATAATGTTGGACGAACGCCGATGCAATAGCAACTATCAAATTTAAGAAAAAATAGAAAAAACATACGAACTACAGGTCGACAACTTTAACTGTAGCTACAAAAGGAATGCGGGCAAAAAAATTTCTTGGGATAACAATGTTGTCACATATATTAAATTTTAATTTAATAACATGATACCAAGTAAACCCTAAAATTAAATTTACCCATTTAAAGTAAATTGTCATAAATATATAAGAAACTAATATTCTATTATAGTTTCAATGTTCTTAAAACTTTCTTTTCATACTATTTATTTTAATATTTAAATGCAAAATAAAATATTTTTTCATTAAAGTACTTCTAATCTAAAAATAGGGCAACATGGCACAATATCAACGGTAACCATGGGTAACTGGTGGCTAGAGCTAATTTGATAGGTTTTATCCCAGACAGAGGATGACGTCACGCGCCTGGTGACACGCCTATAAGTGCCAGCGTGCTTGGTCGGCGATGTCCAATATGCTTCATCCAGTTGCGTAGTGATAGGGTTTATTTTAAAACTGTGATAATGAATGAATATACCCCGGGTAAAACCCTTCATAGTCAGACCCGCGAAGTGATTGCCAATGTGTACAGGGTGTGTGAAGAGGAATCACAAATTAATACATTTAAATTTCCACTTAAGCGGAAGCTAGAAAGGCTCGCAATGTATACGGAGTAAGCGTGGGTGCAGTAAAAAACATGCACAAAGAAGATACTGAAAGGAAGAAAATAACCCGAATCAATTGTTGTAATCTCCTGTCAAAAAAGGGACCGTCTCTTTGCTGTCGAAAAAATCGAAGGCTTCGACTTTGGCATTGTTAGGAGAACAATACAAAAGTTTTATTTTCAACTAAAAGTATTTCCAACCTTAAAAAAGTTGCTAGAACAGCTGAGAAGTGACATAAACTTTCCGTTTTCCCGTGAAACTTTGAAGTGCATATTGAAATCAAACGGATTTTATTGGCGAAAATGCCAAAATAAGCGAGGAATATTAATGAAAAGGCCTAATATATTGCACTGGTAATACAAATATATTCATGCTATGAAAAAATATATATTATTACATTATTAAGATAATAATAGCACGCCCATGACTCGGCCATGTTTTAAAAGATATTGCTTCCCCCTTACCGATACCGCGTAGCTATACACTTGGTTGTCGAACTGTACCTACCTTTTCCGCGAACGAACTAAAAGTTTTTTTGATGTGTTATTAAGTTATCAAATTCCAGGGGGGGGGGGGGGGGGCAACTGCCCCCTTTTGCCCCTTATAATCGACGCCCATGCATAAATGCGAGTAACACATTAATATTAATCATCATTACCATTATAAAAACGACTCGTAATCAGAGATGTTCGTAGGGGCGCCACTGGTGAGTCGATTGAATAACTTTTCTAACAAAAATATGCGGTTTATATCCTATTAACACATACCAAATTTCAAATTAATATCTAAAGTACTTTCGCAGATATTTAAAAAAAAAACGATTAAAAAAAGAAATTTAACAACCAATAGCAAATAAGTCACCCTGTATATACCAGATATACTTGCTGTAAAAAGATATGGTTATCTTTTGTTCGGTTTATGATTGACATATTATCATCCCCTTTTCCATTTAAATAGTATGAAACACAAATACATTTAATCACTTTTCACACTATACCTTTGTTATTTCTGGTTTTTCCAAATTGTCACTGAATTATTTATCCACCGACTAACACAGTTATTCCGACCACTTTAACTTTTAACTTCAGCAGATACTGACCGAATTCCTAATTATGGTTAACCCATCTGAAGGTATTAATACTTAGGTATAAATTCATACTATACGAAAATATGTAAATATAGTTAGGTACTTGACAGTAAGGGTCTCTTCATTTTAATTCCACTGCACAAGAATATGTTTACATAATAAAACAATGATCCGGCTTTATTTAACAAAATATGACGAATTTTATGCTCGCTGTGCATCTCTATTTTCGTAGTAAAAGCTATATGGTTTTCGGTCAAAAATTGTGTGTAGGTAATGACTGTAATCTGTTCCCATTGCATTAATCTGCACTTAATCTTTGTAATTTCCTTTAAAACGAGGCAATTCCCTTTCGAAATCATGGACCCGTGTTTAAGGAAGAATCAACAAGAGCTCAATCAAGTACAAAAACTATTTGGAGACCATTAGGTCTATTTTTAAGTATGATAATTTGTGGTTTAATTGCGAAACCTATAAAAAAGGTTTCAATTAAAAAAATATCTACACGAGCTTGACTTGCCAATGAATTCTTGGTGTATTATTTATTACCTTATCGTCATAAATCTTATTTCTAAACCATAGTAAAGTCATCCTCAACAAGCTCTTAATAAGTAGCAACACAATAATTGAATGAGGTAAATGCTTAAAGCTTCAATAAACTAATTTAGGCATCTTAGAAGAACTTAAGAAAAATCTTTACCTGATTTTAATACTTTAGAGACAGTAGCGTAACAAATAAAATCTTCTTTAGTTATTTTAGTATTATTAGCGAAATTATGGCGGCTGGCCCAGCGAGACTTATCAGTGACAATGTTATAAAAAACACCCAAAATATTGACGCTCCAAAATCAGCTTTCTTCAGCTTATATGTATATTGGTTATGTACGTTTATCATCTAGTTGGAATTTTAAGAGAGAAAGCGTATTCCTATTATGTACTTTCTTCACTTACATGTAGTACATATACAGGGTGGCCCATCGAAAACAGTCCAGCAAGGTTTACGGCTGTGTACGTGAAAATTAAAAAAAACTCGGACCCGTAAACTTGTGTTTTCAGGGGGACACGTTTCAATATTAATTTCATCCCTGTAACCCAACCCCCCTAGCGGGGGCGGCTACTGCCCTTGTCTTTTCAAATGGGAATGGGTATGTTGTGATACATCTTTTTAAAGGGCATTAAATTCGCATTAAAATGGCGCTTCGTTTTGTAAATTTGAGCTACGCGCCGCCGAGCAACGGAATTTGAAACATTTCACTGCACCTCTTATCAAGTACACATGTTTCTGCGTAAACAATTTTTTTTTTAAGTAATCAGTATCAGTCAATTCAACTTTATCTTCAGTAAAGTGGTTGATCCAGATCTACATACGTTATTTCTGCGCTACTATTTTCTTTTGATTCGATCGTGACATAAAAAATGGTTTATTCTATTGAGGTGAGAGTGGAAATTATTGAATTGTATTTTATAAACAGTCAATGTGCAAAGTAACGGCAAGTTTGTTCAATGATAGACATCCAGATAGACACGTACATCATGGTTATATCCTAGAATTAGTGGCAAAATTTCGGCAAACTGGTTCAGTGGCAAATAAAAAAAGGATCATTGAAAATTCGGTAAGAAATGAAGCAGTAGAAGTTGCTGCTCTGGGTCAAGTTAGTATGAATCCAACATTAAGTACCAGAAAAATGTCTGATGTAATGGGAATTTCGCGTACTACTGTACAGAGAATTCTGAAACATTATAAATGGCACCCGTAAAAAATTCAACTTCTCCAAGAATTGAATGAAGATGATAATGACCGCCGTTTACACTTTTGTGAAGTAATGTCAGAACAAGTTATTAAATTATCCGAACTACCTTTTTAACGTTTGCTTCTCAGACGAATGTTCTTTTTTTCTTAATGGCACTGTCAATCGACATAACTGTCGTTACTGGTCCGACACGAATCCAAGGATTTACCACGAGGTTCATACTCAAAATCCTCAGAAATTAAACGGTTGGGCTGGTATTTTCGGTGATCACATAATTGGACCATTTTTCTCACCGGGAAATTTAAATGTAGATACTTATTTAGACTTGTTGGAGAATGCTGTCAACCCAGCGCTGATGGAAATTATGGAAAACGACCAACGTTACCAGGAAGAAAAACCAATATTTCAACAAGACGGGCCTCCTCCCTCCCCCCATTATGCATTACCCGTATGCCACTTTCTGGATGAAACGTTTCCTGGTAGATGGATTGGGAGGAGGGGTTCTTTTGAATGGCCCACGAGATCGCCCGATTTATCTCCCCTTGATTTCTGAAATTTATGCCACCCAACCCGAATCCTTAGAAGATTTACGGAACCGCATTACTAATAAATGTCAACAAATTACACCAGATGTTCTTCACAATGTCCGAGAACACTTTGAACAGTTGTTGTACTATTGTATGTAGGTGAATGGCGGACATTTTCAACATTTAATAAGATAACATGTAAGTATTACTTAATAAAATTACATTTTTTAAAACGCAATTTCTCGGCGTAGCGTAGCTCAAATTTACAAAACGAAGCGCCATTTTAAAAAGAATTTAATGCCCTTTAAAACGATGTATCACAACATACCTATTCCCATTTGAAAAAAACAAGGGCAGCAACCGCCCCCGCTAGGGGGGTTGAGGTTACAGGGATGAAATTAATAGTGAAACGTGTCCTCCTGAAAACACAAGTTTACGGGACCGCGGTTTTTTTTTTTAATTTTCACGTACACAGCCGTAAACCTTGCTGAACTGTTTTCGATGGGCCACCCTGTATATGTTTAGTTAGAGTTAAGCAGTTAAATCCTATAATTATTTACAAATATCGTTAATTTATTTCACCTTTGAATAATTTAAGCATTACAGAAATTTTTTTTCAACATATTCAAATCGTCGCGCCGTTGACGACAAATATTTAAATATTTAAAAATAAACAAATTGAAAAAACCCAGTATATTTTAAAAATATAACACAATTTTTCCATTCGCTGATATAGATCGGAGTTTTTTTAATTGAAAGCCAATAAAATTAAATACTTCTGGATATATATTCTTGCAGGATACATAAATATAAACAAACATTTATTTATAGGGATTCCCTAAGACACTAGCACATGGTTGATTAGAGAAGGACACCGTGACCAATAAATAAATAAATAAACTCGGCTGAAGGTTTTAACGACTTCTTGAATATTAATTAATTTAAAATATCAGGGTTGAAAAACACAAAAGCATTAACCAATTTTAAACGATTTATATTCCGATCAAATTCATCGTTTTACAAAATTTAAAAAATTGTCCTTTATTTTCTGCTTTCATTTTAGTCAGTGTATGTCTATCGTTGGTACCGTCGACTCCTTTATTAAAATCAATAATAATGGTGACATTTTGGCGCAACACAGTACCGTTCAATCACCAATATAATGCAAAGCTTCGATAAATTTTCGAATATCCATTAATCACAAACACACAAACTTACATGTTCATATGCACTATCTTAAATTAGATCACAAAAAACTAAGTCGGATCGGTCTCGATTCAGATCTTCATTCGGCTAGTTCGCGAACTCAAATAATCCCACCGTCAACTTCTCGACAATAATATACCAGCTTTCAATGAATGGATCATTCATCGCCTTTATCAGACATCGTAAAAATTATGCTCATGAGTTTTCCGAACTACGTCAATCGGCGGATTTGTTTTTCATTATTCTCGATAAATGAGGTTGGTTTACTCAGAAAAATACGTGTAAGGTGTGTGAAAGTATGATGCTAATTATATTAATAGTACTTGAGGAACCGGCATGAAGACATGAAAGAGTCAGGTACTGTGTATATTTTTATATACAATATGTCCACGGATGGGGTTTACAAGAGGACAAGATACGATTCATCATAAGAAACTTCAATTTTTTTATACAGGGTGGGTGAAAACTGCAATAATGATATTTTGTTTAAGAGTAAACATACATTATTTTGAAAGATACGAAAAAAAGTCACTCTTAATAAACGTTTTTAATTGAATAATGAATATTTGATACTTGTTGTCAATGTCTTTAATTAATGAAGTAATTATAATAATAAATAATAATACGAACATTTTTATTAACATGAAAAGAATACGATAACGATTTCATAATTCAAAAACTCCACCCCCATACTCGACACATTTTTCTAATTGCTTTCTCAAATAAGTGAAGGAATTTCTGATTTCTTCCTGAGATATCGATTGGACAGCCTGGATAATTCTGCCCTTCACTTCACTTCAATATCATTTGGTATTGCGGTTGCAAAAACAATTTGTTTTAAACGGCCCCATAAAAACATATCGGCCAAGGTTAAGTCGGGACTTCTTGGGGGCCACGAAACTGGGCCATTCCTGCCCAATCCACCTTGGACCAAATAAATCTGCGGTCAAGCCAATCTCTAACCTCACGATCGAAATGGGCTGGACAACCATCTTGCTGAAAATACATATTTTGTCGAAAATTTAATGGTAGATTTTCGAGTTCATCATTGAAAAATGTATCCAGCATTTCTAAATATGATAATCTATTACACGTGTTATCAAAAAAATATGGCCATATAATGACATGGATGGATATCGCAAATATATATAATAAAATATTGTCATAATTCTGAATTCGGGATTTTCTAAAGACTAGTATCTAACGTGCTGGGTTGCAACGGTTCCATTTGTTGAAAATGTACTTCCATCAGAAAAAATGATACATTTATAAAAATCAACATTTCCACTTAAAATTGTGTCTCCTATCCACAGGCAAAAATCAAGTCGTTTCGCGTCGTCTCCCTCTTCCAATCTTTGATTAAAGTGCGGTTTATACGGATACAATTTATTTGCTTTAAGGATCTTCTGAATTTGACTCCTATCATTTTAAAGGTCATTTCAATCTCTTTCTAATAAAAAATGTATTATTTTTTGAGTTCCAAGAAAGCAACCCTTAAAATGATATACCACTTATTTCCTTCCTAATTAAGATTATAAGAGCAACATATAGCCCTCTCAAGGGGTTAAACCACCAAGGCTGCACGTACCTTTAAATGCGCCCCTCTTCACAATAAATTTGACGTGTTTTTCCAATTTTTAATATTAATTACTGAAAGCGAGTTAAACCATCCCGGGTAGGGAGTTTTTAAATTGACACCTTGTATATTTCACATTTTTAATACATCTATCTAGTTTATTAATAAATGCCACCTTAAGCGCTTTTGCGCTCACTTTTTTTTCGTATTTATTCCAATATTTTACACAAAAAAAATCGAGGGGGTCTGCTAAAATATACCTAATGCTTAATCGGCCTTGAACCCAACGGAAATGCAAGTACGGCGAGAACATTACCGGTTGTTCAACTTGTACATTAAAGTACAGTTAAAATCACTCCATTTATTTATAAGAAAGCTTTAATTTTGTTATGAATCTGAATCTAGCTGGTTTTTATTTTTCGTGTCGGTCATTAGACCATTCTTGAAGAATTGAAGATGAATGATAATGGGTAGTTATAGTATCTAATTTATTTAGTAGATTCCTTGGTTATAACCCCCCCCCCCCCATAACCTCACCCGCATCCTCTCAAATGAAATGAGATTTACCCCTGGTAACAGTTTCTCTTCATAAATATTAAAAAAAAATGTATTTCATTGAAAAGTATTTTATTAAATAAAAACAATTAATCACCTTTAATAAGTGATGTCATCAATTAATTGTTATTAAAACAGACAAACCATATCCCCGGGGGGAAAATTATGTCATCTTCAGAAGTTATGGTTCTATTTAACATTGTATGCAAATTGAAAGTCGCCACATCAGTACCTTCAACTTTGATCAGAATCCTGTAAGGAATCAGCATAAAAAAACCCCTTCGTCAGCTAGTTTTCAGTAAAGTGATCTGTATGTATAATATTCGTTGATGTTATGACTGTCGATCAAAGTTCAAAAGGGTACTGTGATGCACATTTTTGCCTTAAATCCTTCAGTCGCTCTCCACTCGCACAACTATACAGCCACAGCTGGTTGACAATGCCATATCAAACACTGCCTAATCAATCAAAGTAAGGGAACTTTTTGATATGGCATATTATTTTACCAGTTATGTAAATAATAATGTCTGTGGTGGTAACACTATTTTTTTCATGAAACGAGTTTTTCTCGAGTAAAATACAACACATCAAACATAGCGTCGACCTAAAATTGCTCTGTGACGAAGCTATTGACTCCTTTTATGTTTTAGATTAAACAATAGACAGGCAAAATATTCTAATACATATTACCTATGTTACTTTTTAGCACAACCGGAAGCCCAAAGTTTTAGAATTCTTTCACAGGTGATGTGAAATAGTTTGAATTAAATATTTAACCTCCTAAGCCACTAAAACTATTTTTAAACGAATAAGTAGGTACTCGTGGTTATAAACAATAAGTAGTAGTAGTAGTTGACCTCTACATTTTTTTTGAAATAAAAAATATCAACACACCTCTCATCTTTGCAAATTAGATCATTTCTCAGTTATTTCCATTATAAAAGCGACATTTACTACTTTACAACTAATTAGCTTCATAGAGGAAGTCGGGGTAAGATGATAAATAATGTAAATTCTCAATTATACAACCTGACCAAGATAAGGAGGGCCAGTACAGGGATCTCCGAAACCGTAAGAGATACGAAGTCGGTTAAATGGAGGTAAAGTTGCGCATTTACGTGCCTAATAATATGCCGTTTAGAAAGTTTTATAATTCCGAGTAGTTCCGGAGATATCCGGAAAAAAACGATATTCTGAAAAATGGTTTTATTGTTTTCCTGGGATTTTTTGAGGTCCAATTCTAAAGTAAATTGCACTTTTGCATTGCCACTTTTTCCGCTCTATCTAACAGCGTTAATTGTTTTGTAATCCGACGAGTCGTCTTCGAAGGCCCATTATCAACTTTATTTTTTTAAATACGGTCCTGTTTTTCTGATATTGGAATTTGATAGCTTTTTTTCTTCCGAATACAACGAGCATTGTAGTTTAATTACGTTTCGAGGGTTTTTGAACAACATCAGGAAATTTAGGGATACGGTCTGTATTTCTTCTAATTTTATAAATAATATCTCATAAGTAAGCTCTAAATTTTTATTTATGTTGGACTAGTTCAATAAATAACAAATAATTTAATAATAAACCACAAATAAGTGAACAAAATACAGAAACATTATTTCAAATTTCTGTTGATTCGGGATTTAAAAGAAAAGTAGGCGCTTGAAACAAAAAAATTAAGATGGAGACGCGTGATTCGTTTCACTTGACATTCCCATTGTGATTCTATTTTCCAGAAAATATGGAACATAAATTTACAAATGCTGAAAAGTTTGATATTCTATCGCATGTTTTATTTTATGTCAAAAAAATCTGTTATGTTTCTGTTAGAAGATGTTATTTGTGCATAGAGAATAACGGAAATCATTTTGAACACCTGATTATGTAGTTCCTTACCTTTTTCGTTGTTCGTTTTAATACTGATTTGGAATGATTTTTGTCCACTTATTTGTGGTTTATTATTGAATTATTTGTTATTTATTAAACTAGTCCAACATAAGTATCAAATGTAGAGCTTACTTATGAGATATTATTTATAAAATTAGGAGAAATACAGGACCGTATCCAAAAATTTCCTGATGTTGTTCAAAAAACCCTCGAAACGTTATTAAACCACAATGTGTCATACATCGTTGCCTTCGGGAGAAAAAAGGTTCTCAAATTCCAATATCAGAAAAACAGGACTGTATTTAAAAAAATAAATTTGATAATGGCCCTTCGAAGACGACTCGTCGGATTACAAAACAATTAACGCTGTTAGATAGAGCGGAAAAAGTAGCAATGCAAAAGTGCAATTTACTTTAGAATTCAATCTCAAAAAAACCAAGGAAAACAACAAATCGATTTTTCAGAATTTCGTTTTTTTCCGGATATCTCTGGAACTACTCGGAATTTTAAAACTTTCTAAACGGTTTCCGAGATCCCTGTACTGGCCCTCCTTATCGTGGACACGTTGTATGACAACTGGAGCATTAATATCATACTTACCCAAGTTTTTCCTAATGCTCTGAAAACAAATACCTATTATGATATTCTAGAAATACAATAAGAATAGATTTCAATATAAATGATTAATTTCAGGACAAGGGGAATGCATTAACTAGTTGATTGTATAAAAGGTGTTCAAAAAGGACAAGGTTAGAAATAAATTTAATTGAAAATAGGTGTATTTATTTAGAATGTGGACTAACCTAAACAGCAACAAATGGTTTTACGCTGTTTCATCGGGAGCAGTAATTTTTTTGGCCTTCTGTATTTATTATTCTTGTCATTTAAATAATTTTCAAACAATAGTTTCCTCACACCACTTCTTCGGTGACACTGCGCTGATATTTACATTTCCCATTTCAGCCCCTAATCATTTTAACAATGACAAATAATATCCTTTATGGTCAAACGGTGTCATTTGTCACGATAGCTTGTGGACGTGAACAATGTATATTAACCTCCTATGTTATCTGAAGTATCTTCGCTTATTGAGTATAATACTATAGATAATATAATATATGCATGGCAAATTTTGGTTAACATTAATTGTTCTCGTTTAATTCGCAATGCCGCCAAACCACAAACGTATATAATATGACCTCTGTAATTAATTCTTGCTTTCTAGTGAATTACGAGTGTAAAGAAAGTTCGGTATTGGGTCGTTTACAAAAATATTGTTACGAGGGCATCGTCTCGTATCAAATACATGCCAAAGAGGACCTTCTTCGAAGAAAAGTGTCAAGCATCCACAAAAACCTGGAAGAAATTTTGTCCTGGGGTGAGACAGTAAACAAGTTGAATTTAATGCTAAGGAAACCGAGGTAGTGGTTTTCTCTAGAAGAGTTAACATCGCAAAATCGGGTACGGTCATCGCTGGAGACCACCAAACCAAATCAACTATGCCATCTCTAACACGTTCCAAACTATTTTCTTCGCATTCCACTGTAGATTTCCAGGGATGAACACTATCCAACATTCCTGCAGTTCAGTCCGAAATAACCGAAATCGTGTTCCGTCAGCGTGCCGTCAAATGAATCCTGCAAGGGCTCGACGTCAAGAAATCTTCTGATCCAGACGAAATTCCTGTTATAGTTCTCAAGAGATGGCCGATGAACTAACACCAGTATTTTGTAGACTTTTTAACTTATCCTATAAACAAGGAGTATTTCCATCGTGCTGGAAGACGGCGCGAGTCCAGCCTATACCAAAAAAAGGTAAGAGAACCCTGTCTAGCAACTATCGACCAGTCGCTTTGCTTTCAGTTATATCAGAAGTAATGGAGAAAGCTATTAACCAGCATCTTCTAAAGTACCTGGAAGGCTTCAACATTATCAGCGATCATCAATATGGTTTTCAGAAGTCCAGATCAACTGGAGATCTTCTAGCTTATGTCACCCATCTTTGGAACAAGGCAATCGAACATCATGGGGAGTCTCGGGCTGTTGCACTGGATATTTCTTAAGCCTTTGATCGTGTTTGACATGAGGGACTTCTGAGTAAACTGCGATCCTATGGTATGACCAGTCGATTCTGTGCATGGTTGTCTAGCTTTCTTAAGGACCGCTCTCTGCAAGTGGCGATTGACGGATTTCTTTCAGACACCTTCACCATCAATGCCGGTGTTCCTCAAGGGTCCATATTGTCTCCCAATCTCTTCTTACTCTACATTAACGATCTCCTAGTGAAAATGGAAAATCCGATATTTAGTTTCGCTGACGATAGCACACACCATGTCGAATTTAACTCTAAAAAAAACCCAGGCAGCAGTTTTTTCTAAAAAGGTTAACATTACAGAACCGGATATAGTCATGGACGGACACGCAATCATACTGATTTGCTGGGCGTCAATCTGGGAGGAAATATGTCTTGGCATAACCACGTAGTGGCAATCGCCAAGACAGCTTCTCAGAAGCTTGGTGTACTCTTCCGAACTAGAAAGTTGTACACACCTCAACAAGTTTTAACACTATACAAAGCCCAGATTCGACCATCACCAGAGTATTGTTCTCATGTCTGGAGACCACGAGCTGACGAAGAACCTCGACAGCCGAGAACATCGAAGGCAGATTGGTGATATGACTCTGTTTTACAGATATCCATGGCAATTTGGCAAATGTACCATTCTAAGAGTGCCATAAATGATTTTTCCTTATATAGTGTAGTGCGAGAGTTTTATCATAAAAAATAATATGTGACTTGCCTTTGTTTAATATCAAAGTAAATATTCACTAGGATTAAAGTAGTCAGATCTTCTTGTTTTCTTTGTGATAGGACAACGAAATCATTTCCGTCAATAACTAAGCATATTACAATATAATCTTGTTTGGTTAATTTTTTGTGTATGCAAATGGTGACTAAAACATTGCTCACACATTATTTAGTACGTCCATTAATTTTTTATCGCCGACTTACTGAAGGAACGTGTTTGTAACTGAGTAATAAAGTTTATTGTACGGGTTTTCCGTCTAATAATGCTATGTTATAAATAACCATTGGCATGAATCAGGGAATGGTATCAGTATAATCGATGTACACAACAAATCACCAAAAATATTGACTAAATAGTAATGCAAACAAAATTGTAATTATATGTAAATTTCTACTGTCTGATCTGCACAGCCTAACGGTTTTATAAGAACTCCCGATTTGCAAAGTTGTTGTATAAAGGTATTCCGTGATATATTGTTATTTTTAGTCAAATCAACCTCAGAAAGGTCGTTCCATGAGGACGACGTCCTCCAGATGAAGGAATTCTTAACCAATGCAGTGCGATGAGTACTCAGCTAAACCACATACGGATGGGCGACAGCGGTTCTTCGTGTATTTCTGCTCTAAGTGGAATTAAGCGAGAAATATCAGTTGTACATTTACATGGAAATATCTGGGCTGTCGAGGTTCTTGGTTAGCTCGTGGTCTCCGATCAGACTGAATGGTTCTCTTTTCGATGGAATCCTTTAGTCGAAGAGCCATGCTTGTGTGGTGTGCAGAGTTCCAGACATGAGGCTTTGTAGACTTGTAAAGGTGAATGTACATTTCCTTTGGGTCCGGAAAAGTATATCAAGTATCCGTGAAGCTGCCTTGGCAATGGTTCTGTAAGCTTCCTTATTCTACTGTATGACTTTAACAAAACGTCTGTTCTCAAGCAGTGATTATCGACATCACCAAATGTTCTTACCTCCTCTCTAGCAATGTTACTTCTATACTTTCTCTTTTTAATTAGTTTTTCTTACTTTCCTTTCTGCGTCTCCCGTATTGACGGATTTTCCTGAGCTTGACGGTTAATTAATATTTTTTTAATTGTTCCGCTATGTTAGAAATAACATTCTGTCGCATTCAACTACACAGAATTCAACCACCGATTAATGCTATTATCAAATCAATAAGCTATGCATAAAAATAATAGTTAACCGCAAACATTTAAATAATAAAGTTAAGTGGGAAATATTGCGGTGAAGAAGTTTTGAGTGTTTATCGGAACTATGCGGGTTTACTGCAATATACGCACGTACATATTTTTTAAGTATCCCCAACGCTTCGCCCGTGATAACTATACGGAAAAAACTATAGCAAAATTATTATAATAAATATTTTATTGTACTATTTTTTTTTTATGATAAAACACAAGCACTATAGGAAAAATCCTTTAGTGCACTCTGGGTGTGGTGCATGTGCGCAAAAAGCGATTCACGTTGGTTTCTAATCGTTGGAGGTTATATTCGTTTGGAAGAACGACCTCGGGAAGGTCGTTCCATAAGGATGAAGTCCTCCAGATGAAAGAATTCTTAAATAATGAAGTTCTAGGAGTACTATGCTTAACCACATATGGATGGGCGGAATTAAGAGGGCAAGGTCAGCCGAGCACTTTCCATGAAAATATCTGTAACAGAGAGTCAAATCTCCAACCTGTCTTCGATGTTCTAGGCTGTCGAGGTTCTTCGTCAGCTCGTGGTCTCCAATCAGACGAATGGCCCTCCTTTCGATGGAATCCAGTAGCCGAAGAGTATGTTTGGGTGCAGAGCTCCAGACATGAGAGCAGTACTCTAGTGATGGTCGAATCTAAGCTTTGTATAGTGTCAAAAGTTGTTGAGGTATGTACAAATTTTTGGTTCAGGAGAGTACACCAAGTTTCTGAGAAGCTATCTTGGCGATTGCCATAAGGTGGTTATGCCAAGATATATTCCCTCCCAGATTGACGCCCAGCAAGTTAATAGATGAAGCCAGTGGGATTGCGTGTCCGTCCATGATTATATCCGGTTCGGTAATGTTAACCTTTTTAGAGAAAACTGCTGCCTGGGTTTTTTAGCGTTAAATTCGACTTGGTTACTGTCACCCCAAACCAAAATTTCTTCCAGGTCTTTATTGAGACGTGATACTTCATGCTGTCTGCGAAGATGTGCGTCGGCAGCCGATGTTTGTGTATTCAAAGAGAATGATGAGATAAGGGTGCTATCGTCAGCAAAACTAAATATTGGATTTTGCTTTTTCACTACAAGGTCGTTAATGTAGAGTAAGAAGAGATTGGGAGACAATATGTAAACTTGAGGAACACCGGCATTGATGGTGAAGGTGTCTGAGAGAAATCCGTCAATCGCCACTTGCAGAAAGCTAGACAACCATGCACAGAATCGACTGGGCATACCTTAGGATCGCAGTTTACTTAGAAGTCCCTCATGCCAAACACGATCAAAGGCTTCAGAAATATCCAGTGCAACAGCCCTATACTCCCCATGATGTTCGATTGCGTTGTTACAAAGATGGGTGACATAGGCTAGAAGATCTCCAGTTGATCTGGACTTCCGAAAACCATATTGATGATCGCTGATAATGTTGAAGCCTTCCAGGTACTTTAGAAGATGTTTGTTAACCGCTTCCTCCATGACTTTTGATATAACTGAAAGCACTGCGACTGGTCGATAGTTCTTAGGCAGGGTTCTCTTACCTTCCTTTGGTATAGGCTGGGCTCGCGCCGTCTTCCAGCACGATGGAAATATTCCTTGTTTGTAGGATAAGTTAAAAAGTCTACAAAATACTGGTGGTAGTTCATCGGCGCATTTCTTGATAACTATAACAGGAATTTCGTCTGAACCAGAAGCTTTCTTGACGTCGAGCCCTTTCAGGATTCGCTTGACGGGACGCTGACGGAACACGATCTCGGTAATTTCGGATTGAACTGCAGGAATGTTGGGTGGTGTTCTTCCCTGGAAATGTACAGTGCAATGCGAAGGAAATAGTTCTGCAAGTAAGTTTGCTTTGTCTCCGGCGGTGGATGCTATTATACCATCGGAACGTGTTAAAGGTGGATTAGGTACAATGTTGCCTGATGGCCTTAGCGACGGACCAAAAGGACCTTGATCCGTTTGGACTGTCAAGAAGTTTGTGTTTTACTATAAATACTAATATCCTATAAAATATAGTATTTCATTAATGATCCTTACCAAAATAATATTCTATTTATGACTCCAGTAGTTAAATATTTTAAAATGTACGATACATTTTCAATGCGACTATTATTGTGGTTTAAGTATTTTTTATTGTAAAAATCAAAAGGCAAGTCTAAATGAAATAATTTCTCAACAACCCTATCGTCTATTTGAAATTAAAACAGAACTTTATATTTGCAGTAAAAAATTATCGAACTGGCCAACGAGCAAATGTAATTACTTAGTTAATCGAGCTGATTTTTCAAATAGGAAAACCGATTGCATTGTTAGTTTTTTTATTGAAATTATTCACGATCATACATCGAACGATCAATCATAACCAATTCTAATAAGCCAATTAGGCATAGCCGACATTATTTTACTAATTTTATTGTCGACTTGTGATGTTAACGATAGAAAAACTTGTTTGTTATTGAAAATTACATGATTTATTATGGTTTGTTCAATGACATCTGAACAGTTAAGACATGATTGACATTCAAAGCTTATGGCGATGAGCAGGAAATATGTAATAAACCTATGGACAAGTAATTGGTTAAATAATATCATTAATTATATACAGGGTGTTCTGATAATGCATCAAAATACTTGTAGTTAGAGAGACGGTGACAATAGGGGGTCCGTGAAGTGGAATATCAGTAGTTTGATTTTTCGTGGAGTTTAGGTCGCGCTCTACAACTTTCATATCTGATGAAATGCCGTAGAGCGTTGCTAAGAGGCGCTGTACCGCTTTAGATAGGAAATTCTCAATAAATTCAAAATTATATCGAGAGCCATGTCTGAAATTGAATTTACAGCATCTGCGTGACCCCAAAGTCACGGGAAACACATTTTCTGACAAGTCAACCATTGCATATACTTTCCGAAGTTTTTAATTTGATAACACTGATTTGGGCGAGTTCATTAACATTGATAGCAATGTGCTATTAGAAGATGATAGTGACCCCATTCCTACCGATTATGTAGTCCAAACTGAACCAATTATCAACAAGCCATTAGTATGGTAAAGGAATTATAAGAGCATGCAAAGAATAGAGGTGACTCTACAGCAATGGAATTGTTATCAGACTTGGAATTACATTTTCCAGATGGCAAGTATAAAACGCAAACACGTCAAACTACGTTATTAGATTTTTTTAGTACTACATCCTAACTAAAACTAGTGTATTTTTGTTATGTTATGTTTATTTGTACATATATATACATATACTGAGAAAGTATACATGTAGTGTTATTTTACCCATTTATTCCCAATAAGCATAATTATTATTATTTTAATAGAGAATATATTTCTTGCTTTCAGGATAACAAATATTGTTCTTGATGATTGGTGAGATGCAACACAAAGTGTTGCACCTCATCAATCACTTTAGGGTCATTATAGGCTCTTACATCGTTCCTTTCATCAGATCCTAGCTTCACTGATGAGCCGTGATAAGGCGAAACTGGTCTGGGGAAGGGAACGACCAAACATTTAATTTAAAAATATTGTTTTGTAATACATTTTGCCTTTACAAAGACAACAGATTTGCAAAATTAGGTAATAATTAATTTGTCATTTTTATCAGAATTAACTTCCTGGTATCCGATCAAAATAAAATTTTAGTGGGGATGTTTTTTCATCAAATGGAACCATTTTGAGGGGTGGCAGCTCAATTTTTCCTAGGTTGCATAAGATGGGCCACCCTAATATACATAGTAATAATTTTGCAAATAACAACCCATGGGCGGACACCTCTATTAGGCGAACACGTTTAGACGGTCCCGTAGGTGTCCGCCTAAGAGAGGTTTCACTGTACTTGTAAACACTACCGCTTCAAATTGTTTTGTCGTTCGTTTTCATTTTCTCCAATCGAATTCGATTTAGATCTCTTAATAATTAACAAATGAGAGAGAAAAAAATGTTAAATCCGTCTGCAAAGTTTAAATAAAAATACTTTCCTTGCTTTTGACACTCGCAGTCAGATCATAAATGTGCGATAGCGCTCGCTTACAGGATATTTAAAATTTGGAGGCACGATTAAAACGATTTAATTTTAAGATAATTATTAGATTGATGATCATGACTATGTATTATAAAAAGTAAAATAACCACTTAGTAAGACAATGTGATATATATCAAGGGAACTATACAAATTGCTATTAAGCCAGAGTATTCTTAGCAATTTCATTGTTGGTAATTATCTGTTTTTTAAAGGTATTGTTATGGGCGGAATAGTGACTCATTATTTTGCAGCCTCTATCAATATTTAACGATATTTATTTCGGTATAGACGCTGACGTGGTGAACTATTTATATTTAATACCATACAGAACAGGGGTTGTACAGTTTTCCTCCGATTTCTACACTTTTAAATGTATTTACAGCTATACAGGATCTGCTAAAAATTGTGGTTACACCAAAATTAACATTTTACCCATAAAAATCCTGTCGACCTATTTGAAATATTTCTGAGCTTTCTTTGTTTGAGATATAGTACAGAATGCCTATAAAACTGCTTAACAAGCACACGTCATATTTTTGAAAAATAATTAAATATTAATTTATTACATATTTTTCTAGAAGTACACCAACACTAAGACTACCTTAGAAGACACCATATAGAACACCAAACAGATAACACCAATTTAGTGTAAGAGGGGACGTTTTTGTCAATATGTCACTGCGTAGAGTTAACGAAAAACCGATCAAGAGTAAGTTCAGTGTGCAATTGATGTCGTAATATTGTAAAATACTAATTTCTCCTTAAATGTGTGTAAATATTTGTACAGCTTTATGTGAATTCTTAAAAATTAGTTCTAATACCTCACAGTATTTAAAAATATGTATATGTACGCACATTGTATATTGGCATATTTCCTATCAAAGCAAATAATCATGCAAAATTAAAACTACATTAAAAAAGTACTAACAAGTACTCGTGACTACTTGGTAGTTACTTTATTGGCTAATGGCGTCACCAAACATATAAACGGCTATTTTCCTGAATGGATTCTAGTGTCTATTGTAACATTGGCATCAAATTACGTCAGATAATTGGTAATCCAAAAGCTATTCGCGTTTTTCGTAGAAAACTATCGAAATACTTTTCCTAATTTGGTCTCTCACCTTTTTAAATAAAAGTAGTGTGTTTCCGCTGGCATTTCTCGTTCTTATTAACGACCAGGGTTCAGGGCATGAGGTTTTTATAAAAAAATTATTTAAAGTGTAATGTATATTTTAACTTTTTTATTATAAATACCAAGAGTGGTAAGACGCCCATTACACACGTCCTTCGAAAAAATGTGTAATAGGCTTACCACTCGAGTTATGTACTATTATTTTTATATTGTTAAATTATCGAAATATGCTAATAAAACATTTTGAGTCGGCACTCACATGGTTATCAGTACACTAGTCAATACATTTTTAATACACTTTTTCACGCCATTCCTTGGATTTTTCTAGTAATAAATTATTTGCCGCGAAAGCAGTTTGTAATGTAATTTCCCGTGGCGGTCCCTCTATCTGAATATCGTAATCAGTCATACTTTACCCAAAAATATACAAATTAAAAATGTTGACGTTTAAAATTTCTTGACATTTGCGTTGTTAAGGCGACCGGATGGAATTCACATCTACTGGAAATACTGACTGTTTTGGCATATCACGGGTAATGTGATTTGTGGAACTGTTACGTAATATATATATACAGGGTGTTCCTTAATGATGTGCTAATATTTCAGGGTGTGATTCCTTAGGTCATTTTATAAAGAAAAGTTCATATGAACATATGTCCGCAACGGTTTAAATTTTTTGCTACAGGGTGTTGAATTTTTATTTTTTAAATGGTTATTTTTTAATATCTCCGAAAGTACTTTAGATATTATTTTCAATTTTGGTATGTGTTAATAGGATATAGAACCACAAATGTTAGTTAGAAAAGGTTTTCAATTGTTCCACCAGTGGCGTCCCTGCAAACCTGTCCACTGGTATTTTTTACAAAAACATGGTACGCCACTGACATTTCTACATGAGGATATTTTTTTCTCATTAGCCTGGTCAATTCTACATAAAAACGGTCTCTTAAGTTTTTCTCGTTCTTGATTAAAACCACTAAATTCATATTAAACTCATTATTATTAACATCGATAAAATAATAAATGATAAATTTTGCTTTATAAAAATTGTTGGAGTGGGCAATTCGATGCGAAGTGAAGGTGGTCATTTCCAACAATTTTTATAAAACAAAATTTATCATTAATTATTTTATCAATGTTAATAATAATGAGTTTCAATATGAATTTAGTGGTTTTAATCAAGAACGGTGCGTCTGACGAGAAAAGCTCAAGATACCGTTTGCATGTAGAATTGACCAGGCTAATCAGAAAGATATCCACATGGGTAAATGTCAGTGGCGTACCATCTTTTTTGTAAAAAATATCAGAGGACATGTTTGCAGGGACGCCACCGGTGGAACAATTGAATAACTTTTCTAACTAAAATTTGTGGGTTCTATATCCTATTAACACATACCAAAATTGAAAATAATATCTAAAGTACTTTCGGAGATATTAAAAAATAACAACACAACACCCTGTAGCAAAAAATTTAAGCAGTTGCGGAGATATGTTCATATGAACTTTTCTTCATAAAATGACCTAAGGAATCACACCCTGAAATATTAGCACGTTATTAAGGAACACCCTGTATATATCACGTAACAGTTATTACGTAACAGTAGACAGTGCGTGGTAGGTTCTTACTAATATAGAGGAGTAGAAAAAATACTTATTGTATTTAGTTTATGAACCGCAAGTCTAATTCGAGCCGCTTTAATTTAAATAAATAAATAAAATAATTAAATTGCATTTATTTTCAGGATGGGCTTATAAAATATTGTTTTCCCAATATTAAATACGTTTTAAGAAACAACTTATGAAATTAGATTGTAACGTTTATGATGGTTATTTATAGAAACGGCGGTTTCGTTTTCATAAAATTGCAATCAAATGAGAATTGTAAATTTTAAATTGCAACAGATATTTGAAGATCGTTGTAGTAATTCGGCTAATTAAGTTTTAGAATTAAGCGCTTATACAACCGCAAATTATAGGAATTAAGCCGACCTAATTAATTTATTTAAAATTATTTAAGATACTTATACAGGGTGATGCATCGTTAAGGGGCCGAATATTGGCTCCCCCTGTACATTTTAGAGAAAAACCGCATTATAACGTCCTGAAAAGGCCGACATCATACAGGTTTTGTATAACATGTAGAGGGGAACATATATTCAGCCCCAAAATTACATGAGATTTCCTATGTTCACCCGGTATATTTTAGGCGAAAAAAGATAACGTTATTTAGAAATTTCAGAAAATTACTTCTCACATTAATTAGAAACAAATCGAAATACTTTTTAAAATAAATTACTTTATATTGATTGACCTTTAGAATAAAATGTAAAAATATTTTTTTGTTACAAATTACAGGATGTACTCTCGGTAGCACTCGAAATCGCATATGACATTTGTCATAATTAATGATCTGTACTGTATGGCTTACATTTTAGTGATTAATGCGCATCCGTACATGCCTATTTTTCAAAAATTATATTGTCATGCTTGGAAAAAGTACAATTAATTGCAATAATTGTTGTTTTTTTCAAGGGCTTTACAGTACATAAAGTATTAATAATACAAAATGTACTGATAATGTGGTTTTATAATTAAATTAAAAACGAATAAGACCTAAACTTTTATCGTCGTTTATACTGTGCTAGAGTATACCTATATAATTATCACAACGACACAAAAAATATACCAGTCTTGGTTTGGGGATTTCCGACGCATAAATTTGATGATATCTTGTTTGAGCCAACTGCATTCCATACAATACTGACTACATTGCCTCTCCGGATGGGGTATCTATACAGATAAATGTCAAACCCCATGAAAAATTGCTTCCTAGGTATTAAAAAATACTATTTATGCCTTTATTGAGTAGGTAACTTGGCAAAGGGTACCAGAAAGGTACTTCGGCAAGAAAACTGTATTTTCGAATGGATTGGTCAAGTTTATACAAACTTTTCTCTTACAATATCGTTCCTACGATTTTCTAATTACACCATGAAGGTATGTTGTATACATTAGGTAGATATTCCTGGCTTAAAAAATCCATTAAATTGGTACTTAACTGAATACCATTTCGTAAAAAAATGCCGAAGGTCGACTTTATAGACAAATCGAAGAAACATTATTTAAATATAATCATTAACGACAAATGACTTTTACTTGTCCATTTATATCAATGACAATACTTTCGTTGTCTCTAGAACTCATATTCTTCTAAATACGGGCATGGATCTTCTATCTCACTAATACTACTAAAGCCATCTACGAGCCATCAAGAAAACCGAATGATGTCCAATACTACTACCGCCATCTACGGCTACGTAATTAGTTGCAACCAAGACGAGAACAATAGTTAACTGTTTTATGACGAGAACGAATCGAGCCACCGAGACTGACAAGTTGGCATTCTTCATATTTTCAGTGTTTTTTAGTTTAAATCCTTAAATAAAATGGTTTAAAATCATATCGAGTATGATTTATCGAAATACACAACATTTATCGACCCTACACAATAGTGCTTAAACGTAAAGTCCATTCTTCGGTTCTTAATTGTAGAAAATTGATCAATAACAGCCTCATTAAGTTTGAAATACCCTCTATAATTTTTTTTCATATATTTCATTTTCAAACTTTCTAATAAAGTCCCTAGATTTACCCTTTGTGGTCTGCGTTAAATTAATTTCGAGTTTAAGTGTTCCCGCATTCTTCACTTTAATTTTTTGCTCCAAACTCAAAGAGCTAAAGTTATATCTTAAATAGTCCACTATTTATTTTAACTTAATAAATATATAATATTAAAATATTAAAACAACAGCGCGGTGCACACAAAAACTGTGCGTCTTTTCCATGTTAAATCGTCATAGCCCCGCTATCCCCCGCTGCCACCCGCCACCTGTTACTACAGAGAAACTGCACTACTTAATCGCACGTGCGAGCAAGTCTCGTCATAATCGTCATTTACCTCGACCGAGGCACGGTTGCCGGATCTATACAGTTTGGTTTGACGGGATGATTAAATATTAGGGAAGGTCGGACTTTATACGATAAATAATATTCAATGAATATAAATTAATAATTTGTATTCGTTTTGTTTTGGGGGTGCACGTGCGAATGTGCTCCTGTGGAATAACCGCCACTGTTACTGATGATAAGAAAACAGTTCGAAACCGGTCTGCAGGGGGTGAAATTAATGTAGTCTTACCTACATATAAGATGAGAGTTTGTGGATTTAATAAAAAGAGTACCGCTTGCTGTTTTTTCCGTTATTGGTACCGTTTTGATCTACGTGTGATTTCAAATAATTCTTTTGCTCTAATCCGATTTAAATTACGGTCTGAAACTGGCTAGATGTTTCCTATAACTTACATAAATATCCTTTTCGAGTTTACTAATGGCATGTTTACGTGCAGGCAGAACTGGTTGTAAGGTTTTTCCAAAGAGGTTTGGTTAGCGACATAAATTCTTTTAGACCTTTCAATGTCACGGTGAAGTTTATTGTTCTATTAAATAATTGAATACAGATCAAGAAACTAGGTATTGTACGAAGTTATCTATTAAATTTCTCTTTACTTGGGTCGAAATTTATCTGAAAATGTAATTTGAAATAAAAAATTCAGCAAAAAAAAATAATGAAGCTTTCGGATCCGTATAATCGCCGGACGATCATCGTATATATTTAGTCCTTGGGTTTATTTTAATGCCCTTAATGCAAATATTTACCCGATAAATTGCGCATAGAGAGACAGCTTGCAGGCTTTGTATGTTCAGACTTCACAAAATAAACCTTCATGTCACGTATGTTATTGTCGTTTGGTGCCTTTGCTTTACCATCAGTAGAAATATGTTTGGTTAGTTGTGTACTGAGTACTAAATTTATTGATAAATTATCATATATCATAGATGCATACATATAAGCTTTCCTGCTAATTATTGAGATTTATGATAACATGCTTATCACTGGCCATTGGCCAGAGCCAGAGTTTGTTTCTAAATGCAAATTTTGTCATATTGTACCATTTGAGTTTTAAAAAAACTTTGTGATTTAATTTTTTTTGCAGTCTTTTTGTTAGGCAATTGATTTTATTTGAGTGATAGACGTATACTGGACTTTCATTGTCTTGATAGTTGTTGCAGAATTATACCGTTGACTCTTACTGCCATAAATAAACTACCTGATTAAACCCTATTGTATACAAAGCTCAATAAATGGGATCAGGGCCGGCTTGAAAATGTATACCACACCACATGATTTATTTTTATAATTTAAAATAAATAGATAGGTATTTTTAGTTTTAGGTACCTATAATAAATGTAAAATAATAAATGATAATTGAAAATAATATAATTTAAAAGTATAACTATTAGGATAACAAGTACAATAAAAATTAATTAAATTCTAAGAAGCTATTGATAATTTATTCAAAATTTAACTCTGTATCACTATCACTATCTTCATCTAAGCCTAAACTTATAATTAAGGGTTGAACATTTGTAATCATACAATTGTAAGAATTTTCCACCTTAAGTACATGATGTACACAGTTTTTTCAGCTGTTTGCAGAAATTTTTCTTACTTCGTTCTTAATTAATTCTACTACAGATGCATTTAATGTAGGAGAAATATTATTTCTCCTAATATTGGATTTTATTTGATGCCATATTAGCTCAATAGGATTGAATATATAATAGTACGGAGGAAGACGCAACACTGTATGTCCATTTTCTGCTGCAAATTTGTCACACTCGTATTCCTTATTTATTTTAAAAGCTTTTAATACTTCTAGCAGTTCTCGTTTTTTGTGAGTTTCTTCAAAATATAAATCATTTTCAAACATAAAATTTTGAATTTCTGCTGTTGTATTATTAGAATTGGGAATAATTTTTGCTTGCCGACTAGGTCCATTACAATGACGCTATTTTCAGGTATATTTTTAAGGAGTTTATGTTTAAACCAATCTTCAAAAAGTTGTGCGTCGGTATCTTGATGGTAATCTAAAGAAGAATCTGCTATGTTTTTAGCTGAAAGCAACAGACAATTTGGAACACACCCGTTCTCTGAACCAGCATGTAATATTGTGATTCCTTTGCCTTTATTTGATGGTGCCTTGGTTTGACATTTTTTGGAAGAATCATCCCAACCTTTTCTTGGAGTGTCATGGGTATCGAACCATGTTTCGTCAAGGTAAATAATTGGACGATTTTCTTCTCTAAATTGTTTAACAGCTGTTAAATATTTAAGTCTCCATTCCCATAAACGTTGAGATTCCATTAATGTTTGTCTTTTATCAATGCTCGGTATTTAAAACTCATTTTACGCAATATTTTCCTAAGGCTTGAAAGGCTACAAGAGATATCAAAGTGGGTATTGTTTGTGCCTCATACATTTGGCAAATCTTTCTTCTTAATAAATCCATGTCATTTTCGTCAATGCTTCTAAATGTGCCAGAATCACTCCGATTTTTTCTAGAATTAACAGGTTTAAGTACTATGTCTCTTACCGAAGATAAAGGAGTTTTTGTCAAAGTAGATGTCTCTGCTAAAGCATCCATCGAATTAAAATTTCTACTCAACAACGATTGATACACATTTTTAATTATTAGTTTGGCATCGGTAAATAAATGCTTTCTTTTAAAAATTACACTTGAAGATTTCCCCCTATCAGCACATTTCCAAGGACGCCACATTCTACCACTAATAAGCCTAACTAAAAATTACTCGCCGGAAAACCACTGAAGATTAAAATTATTAAAAATCACTTTGTATTTATATATGCATCAGGCATAGGTATAAATTGAATTTGTATACCTGGTCCGGCTCGGTTCGAAAAGGTTTTAAAATTTGGGATTTCCTTATTTATTTTATGGTCGAAGGGAAAATGAGGTTTTATTGCAGTCAAAAGATCAACGGTATAATTTTGCAAATACTATACCTACTTGTAACTCAATGTTTCAACTGGTCAACCTCGCCAGTCGTCTTCAGGTGTAATATTGAATAAATAAAGATAATGGAAGTTCAAAATATAAAAAATCACTCACGTTAATTTTACTTGCTAGGTTTTTTATTTGGTGAAGGGGGGAGTGATCGTCCCCCGAGTGCGGTTGCCCTTTGTACATTTGTTGGGAAACTTTTTGGGGCTTTAAATTTTCTATAAAAATGAATTTCGCTGAAAGTTTGGATAGCAGAGCTGTTTCGTAGTCGATCAAGTCACGATAAATTCGAAATAAAAACAGAGGTTTATTCCGAATTTATAAAAGTGCAATACAAAAGCTCGCTTATCTAACTTATACATTCATTTAATATGTCCTACAATTGGGACACCCGGTAGCATAATATTGATTAGTATTCTTTAGAACGATTTATTTACCTGTGATGTTTCAGATTAATTGACACCTAAACAATCGTTGCGGTTAACTTAACACATATATATCTATATGAGTTTATAATTCACATAAACACGCGCGGGAAATTTATCACTCAATTAATAGACACGTTAACGCGTAATAAACTTGGCAATGCTGTACTCTACTGGGAAACCGCGGGTACTTTGCACCGTCTGAATATACTGAAGCGTTCGTGAGCTGTTGACATGTGTGTTAACAACAACGCTTCGGTATACCGTGATAGTGGGTATTGTTCTTACTCGCGTGTCGTTGCGAACCAAAACAGATAGTATAGTACCATTAGAGTACCATGTTGACCGTCGGCATGGGTACGTCTCGTTCTATGAAAGCACGCAGTGGGGAGTCGCTGGTCGCGGCAGAATTGTCGAATTAGTTTTCGCATACTGTGAGATAAATAAAAATAAAAAAATTAAGTATTTTAAGTAATGTATTAGGCATTTTGGCATTCATTATGTCCCGGATATGAAGAAAACAAGCGAAAAGAGTACTACAAGTACAAACTTTTTTCGTATAGGCCTCCTTTTCGGAGATAAGGGCTCCTAAAGGGCTCCAATGGAATCAAGATTTTTACACATAATTGAACCACCAGGTATATTTCAATTTTTCTTTTAATATGATGTATATAGTATTTGCAGAATTATACCGTTGATCTTTTGACTGCAATAAAACCTCATTATCCCTTCGACCATAAAATAAATAAGGAAATCCCAAATTTTAAAACCTTTTCGAGCAGAGCCGGACCAAGTTTACAAATTCAATATACCTATGCCTGATGCATATATAAATACAAAGTGATTTTTAATAATTTTAATCTTTAGTGGTTTTCCGGCGAGTAATTTTTAGTTAGGCTTATTAGTGGTAGAATGTGGCGTTCTTGGAATTGTGCTGATAGGGGGGCATCTTCTAGTGTCATTTTTAAAAGAAAGCATTTATCTACCGATGCCAAACTAATAATTAAAGATTTGTATCAATCGTTGTTGAATAGAAATTTTAATTCGATGGATGCTTTATCAGAGACGCCTACTTTGACAAAAACTCCTTTATCTTCGGTAAGATACATAGTACTTAAACCTGTTAATCCTCCTTTAGAAGCATTGACGAAAATGACATGGATTTATTAAGAAGAAATAGTTACTACAGATTTGGCACAAACTGTACCCACTTTGATTTCCCTCAAAAAGCGGCTGATTAAAGACGAAACAAATATCTCTTGTAACCTTTCAAGCCTTAGGATAATATTGCGTAAAATGGGTTTTAAATACCGAAGCATTGATAAAAGACAAACATTAATGGAATATCAACGTTTACGGGAATGGAGACTTAAATATTTAACAACTGTTAAACAATTTAGAGAAGAAAATCGTCCAATTATTTACCTTGACGAAACATGGTTCGATACCCATGACACTGCAAGAAAAGGTTGGGATAAATATTAATATCAACAATTGATAAAATAATTAATGACATATTTTGATTTATAAAAATTATTGGAAATGGCCATTTTCATTACTTCCGCCCGTCTTCGCATCGAATTGCCTACTCCAACAATTTTTATAAAACAAAATTTATCATTAATTATTTCATCAATGTTAATAATAATGAGTTTCAATATGAATTTAGTGGTTTTAATCACGAACAGTGCATCTGATGAGAAAAACTCAAGAGATCGTTTTCATGTAGAATTGCTCAGGCTAATCAGAATGGAAAAGTGTCAGCGGCGTACCATCTTTTTTGTAAAAAAATATTAGGGGACATATGTGCATGGACTCCACTGGTGGAACAATTGAATAACTTTTCTAACTAAAATTTGCGGTTCTATATCCTATCATCACATATCAAAATTGAAAATAATATCTAAAGTACTTTCGGAGATATTAAAAAATAACCATTTAAAAAATAAAAAGTCAACAACCTGTAGCAAGAAATTGAAGCCGTTGCGGACATTATGTTCATATGAACTTTTCTTCATAAAATGACCTAAGGAATCACACCCTGGAATATTAGCACGTCATTAAGGAACACTCTGTATGTTGAATCGGGTGTCTGTCAATAAATAATCTCATCTAAGCAATACATATTATTGACCAAGTTAATGAATAACTAAAAAAATATCATGAATCAGGAACAAGGTATGTTAAAGAGCTTAAAAAAATGTGTCATCTAGCAATATTTTTATGTGGGTATTATACGACACTATACCAGATTGAACAGCCACAGTGCAAGATTACAATTCAAATATTGGGAAAGAAAGGGCCTGTGGGTGTCAAACAATCTGCTCAACATGGTCGGTGTTCCGTTACGGGCGATCTGTTACATATGGATAACCGCCTTAATAGACTTAGGAATCCAAATGTGAATGTATCTTTTGCGTTCAAGGAGCAAATAATAAAACAATAGTCATAATCAAAATTCAATTATACTCGCCTACTTGAAATACTTGACCGAACGAAGTACATCGCTAAAAAATTTTAAAATTATTTTAATGGATACACAAGCAAGACGTTTACCTTCTTCCTAATAATTTAATATTGATGATTATTAATCAAGGTTCTCTTTATGCTTGGTTGCCATATTTTTAATAGTTTTTTTTGTTTTTATGATCAAACACAAGCACTATAACAAAAATCCTTTAGGGCACTCTGGGAGTGGTGCGTGTGCGCAAAAAGCGATTCACGTTGGTTTTGAATCGTTGGAGGTTATATTCGTTGGGAAAAACAACCTCGGGAAGGTCGTTTTCCATAAGGAATTAAGAGGGCAAGGTCAGCCGAGCACTTTCCATGAAAATATTTGTAGAATAGAGTCAAATCCCCAACCTGTCTCCGATGTTCTAGGCTGTCGAGGTTCTTCGTCAGCTCGTGGTCTCCAATCAGACGAATGGCCCTCCTTTCAATGGAATCCAGTAGCCGAAGAGTATGTTTGGGTGCAGAGCTCCAGACATGAGAGCAGTACTCTAGTGATGGTCGAATCTGGGCATTGTAGAGTGTCAAAAGTTGCTGAGGTGTGTACAACTTTCTGGTTCGGAAGAGTACACCAAGTTTCTGAGAAGCTATCTTGGCGATTGCCACAATGTGGTTATGCCAAGACATATTTCCTCCCAGATTGACGCCCAGCAAATTAATAGATGAAGCCAGTGGGATTGCGTGTCCGTCCATGACTATATCCGGTTCTGTAATGTTAACCTTTTTAGAGAAAACTGCTGCCTGGGCTTTTTTAGCGTTAAATTCGACTTGGTTACTGTCATCCCAAGCCAATATTTCTTCCAGATCTTTGTTGAGGCGTGATACTTCATGCTGTCTGCGAAGATGTGCGTCGGCAGCCAATGTTTGTGCATTCAAGGAGAAAGATGATATAAGTGTGCTATCGTCAGCAAAACTATCGGATTTTTCGTTTTCACTAGAAGGTCGTTAATGTAGAGTAAGAAGAGAGTGGGAGACAATATGGACCCTTGAGGAACACCGGCATTGATGGTGAAGGTGTCTGAGAGAAATCCGTCAATCGCCATTTGCAGAGAGCGGTCCTTTAGAAAGACTAGACAACCATGCGCAGAATCGACTGGGCATACCATACGATCACAGTTTACCTAGAAGTCCCTCATGCCAAACACGATCAAAGGGTTTAGAAATATCCAATGCAACAGCCCGAGACTCCCCATGATATTCTATTGCGTTGTTCCAAAGATGGGTGACATAGGCTAGAAGATCTCCAGTTGATCTGGACTTCCGAAAACCATATTGATGATCGCTGATAATGTTGAAGCCTTCCAGGTACTTTAGAAGATGTTGGTTAATAGCTTCCTCCATTACTTTTGATATAACTGAAAGCAATGGGACTGGTCGATAGTTGCTAGGCAGGGTTCTCTTACCTTTCTTTCGTATAGGCTGGACTCGCGCCGTCTTCCAGCACGATGGAAATATTTTTGTACAAAGTGGCTCCGAAAAAAGTTTTTGGAAATCTGAATTTTCTTTCGCATCTATATATTGACAATTAAGTGTATTTGATTTGTATTTGCTTGTTCACAAAAGGATTTTTGCGCACACCCACAAGGATTTGGTTCCCTAGGTTCCCTCGGTTTCAGTATTTAATATATTTAAACATATTTTTGACATGTGTATCTTCTTCTAGAAACTTCCGACTTAAGCAAGAATTACACAAATATCCCCTTATTTAAATAAGAGATAAAATTCCTTACCGACTCATTTCCTATTTATCATTTTCTAACTACAACTACTATCGTACAATAAAACAGAACCATGAATAAAACCCAATAAGTTTACAACTGTTTCGTAAACGAAATTTCTCTTTATTTGATTTTTCTTTACCAATTTCCCTTTTTATGAGAAAAAGACGAAATTGAAAATAATTTGACGTCTATTGCGTAGTCAGTGTCGGTGTTAATAAAACTTTTATAGGAGAAAAGGAGCGAGATAGGAGACTGCACTGGCGGCTGTAAGGGGCCTGCAAGGCTCGACATGCTTGGTTGCTTCCAGCTTGGGAAAGGGGCCCCACGTTGCCTTGCCTTGCTAATTTTCAATAAACACATACATGTGAGCACTGGCGGTTCTTTCACAGGAGCACATGCGCATTTGCACCTCCAAAATAAAACGAATAAAAAATATTAATTTATATTCATTGAATATTATTTATCGCATAAAGTCCGATCCTCACTAATATTTTATCGTACCGTCAAACTAAAAAAGTCCGACCCTCCCTAATATTTTATCTTCCCGTCAAACCAAACTGTATAGATCCGGCAACCGTGCCTCGGTCGAGGTAAATGACGATTATGAGGAGACTTGCTCGCACCTGCGATTAAGTAGTGCAGTTTCTCTGTAGTAACAGGTAGCAGCGGGGGATAGCGGGGCTATGGCGATTAAACATGGAAAAGGCACACAGTTTTTGTGTGCACCGCGCTGTTGTCTGTTCGTGCATCTAGTTAGAAATTCGAACGTGTATGTTTTAATATATTAGTAGTTAAAATGAATAGTTGACGGTGGACTATTTAAGAAATAACTTTAGCTCTTTGAGTTTGGAGCAAAAAATTGTGGAATACGGGAACACCTAAACCCGAAATTAATTGAACGCAGACCACAAAGGGTAAATCTAGGGACTTTATTAGAAAGTTTAAAAATGAAATATATGAAAAAAATTTATAGAGTGTATTCCAAACTTAATGAGGCTGTTATTGATCAATTTTCTGCAATTAAGAACCGAAGAATGAACTTTACGTTTAAGCACTATTGTGTAGGGTCGATAAATGTTGTGTATTTCGATAAATGATACTCGATATGATTTTAAACCATTTTATTTAAGGATTTAAACTAAAAACACTGAAAATATGAAGAATGCCAACTTGTCAGTCTCGTGGCTCGATTCGTTCTCGTCATAAAACAGTTAACTATTGTTCTCGTCTTGGTTGCGCCTAATGACGTAGCCGTATATGGCGTAGTGGTATTAGGCATCATTCGGTTTTCTTGATAACTCGTAGATGGCGGTAGTAGTATTGGACATCCTTCGGTTTTCTGGATAGCTCGTAGATGGCTTTAGTAGTATTAGTAGTGGACTGTATAAATATTGTTACGAGGGTTGCATGCGACGACGTTAAGATCCGACAGCTATACGCACTAAGAAAACCTTTCTTATTTTCCAAAAGTTGTGTAAAATTAAAAAATAAATAAAAATATGCTTTACCTAACGCATTTTCTTATTACTTTTTTTCTTTCTACATTTAAAACGCCTAGAAAGTAATTGTTTGGTCGTTACACAAAAATAAAATCTTAAAAATAATTTCACCATACTTGTGAACCCCCGTCTATCATAGGTCACGAGCCGCCACTGCATGCGAGCACTAAAGGTTTTAAATAATTAGCTCACGTTTTTTTTTACTTAAAAAACGAAAATCTAAGTTATGAACGCCACTGGCCAGAAAATATAATCTAAAATCGATGCCGACTGGCTGATTCTTCGACTTCTTTGCATCTGGAAATTCATTTTAAGGAAATTGAACCGAATTATTTTCATCCTTATTTTGTCCACGTATTCAACAAATGATTACTTGTTATTGTTGTTTGTCAAAATCGATAAAAAAATGAACGCTTCATGCAATTAAAAACCTTTCGTTAGAGAAAGCGCAAAATTAGTGTGGTTTTGGTATAGAAAGCCAAATTAGGAATTTTGCTGGTTCTTCGGATTTGTTCACTGTTTAAATGATTGGAATAGAAGAGAAAGAAACACGTCCATCAGTTAATTTTGAATATGTCCACCTAAATAGACCAAAGACGTAAATTTTCCGTTGTCCGATAGGATAAAGGTGAAATAATCCTTTGGTGATGATGAGTTGGGTTCTCTTCTGTTCAGAACCGACCTATGCTGTAGACCATTGTACTTAGTTGTTTTGAGAAAATAAAAAAAATCATTGCCCTTTATCTTTAATCAACTTCCCAACAAAAAACCCATGCAACAGTCCCAGTTTATATACAGGGTGTTATAGAAATGACGTATTATATTTAAATGGGTGACTCCATGTCAGGAAACATGTGTTACGTGGAATGTTACCAAACTTAATGCAAAACTTAAATTCCATATAAAATTATAAAAATAAATTATTTATCTATCAACTTGTATTTATCTTTATACCTAAAGAGCGAGGAAATCCACGCACAAACACAATCAGTTTCTTTTTTCTTTTTCACGGGAACACTCCTGGAAACACTTTATGCTCGAAACATACCATCAAGTCAAAGGTCCAAAACAAACTACTCGTTTTAGGTTCGTTAATAAAAACAATGTAAAATTATTTACAAAGTTTGGATGCGTAGCCCGAAATTCATTACAAAACAATTCTTATACGCGTACCTTCTGAAAACAAAGCGGATATCCGAGAGTATAAATGGTAAGCAACAGAACCGACCGTATTGTAACGCGTAGCTTCTAATACTGACACTTGCAAGACGCACGCTTGTACGCCTAGACTTATGTTGCCCTGGCGCCCAGTGGATTGTGTGAAAGAGATAGAGAGATGACAGTGTGAGAAAGAAAATTAAATCTTCGTCGGCCTTGTCATTTGGAGTAGAGGTGAGCTAATTTGATTTTGTGAGCTTCTCAAGTACAGTCGCAGTATTATCCCTTGCCTTAATTGATGGATATATCTCTACTATCATTTTATTCAATTCAGGGAAGAATCTCGTCTATCACCATAAGAAATGCATTTAAGCGATCTTAGTCCGTTCCGTAACGTCTATTATTAGGATTCAATTACCGTGGCCGTGAAATATCAAACTGTTAAATATTGCCCATCTCTATTCCGAGTTTTGCACGTACCATTTGGTTCGTTCGTAGATAAAATGTGATTCTTAAATTCAAAGAATTGTATTTAAAGTGTGTGTGTTTTAAATTAGTTAAATAAATAAATCTAAGCCAGAAAAAAAGGACCAAAATTAAATCAGTTTTCCCGTGTATTATTTCCATGTGAATAGCTGCTATTTCTGAGGTTATGTGAGAGGTTTTTTCCTAAAACTTAGATTCTGTGTGGTTTCTGTGAAACAAATGAAACTAATAATTGTATTTAAATAAGTAAAGGTAAGAAAGCACTGGTCTTAAATAAAATTGCATTTTTTTAAAACAGTTTGAAAAATAATAGAATGGTCAATGACGTTTGACCTATTTACTTTCCTGTGGTTGTGACGAATTTGAAATTTGTGTGCAATATTAGCATTATTTAAATAGCCGTGTAGATATGACAACACCGACCGTCGTCAGTAGCGGCCATGTGAATTTTCACATTTCATATAAAGTGTATAATTTCGCTTAATAATTCAAGGCGCCATTTATGGTTATTTTTCTTCAATTTATTTTCATCTCAGGATTTGCCGGTTTAAATATAATACGTCATTTCCATAACACCCTATATAAGGAACTTTAAACTGTAATGGAAAGTTCTCAAGTCGGTCCAGGCTCCGGGCGACAAGGTATCCACAGGAATAATTTTACAGGCCGAAGATAAAAGCTACAGGGATTTTACAATGGTCCTACTGTCCTATTATTGGCCAGTACACTTTTATACAAAGAGTCGTTTATCATTCAAGGAAGTTAGTTTCTGAAACGGAGTGTAGAAGCCAAAGTTTTCCTGCATAAAATTTACTTTCTCGTCCAGAGAAGCATAATAAAATAGGGTTTGAATTTATGTTGTGTTTCCACTTTTAAGTGACTATATACAGTCCTTTTCAATAGTAAAATAGGTCTTTTGGACACATATCTCTCTAGAATTCGTATATAAAAAGGTCAAAACACCAGCACTATAGGAAAAATCCTTTAATTCCTTCATCTGGGGGACGTCATTCTTGTGGAACGACCTTCTGAGGTCGTGTTCTTCAACGAATATAACCTCCAACGCACATACGGGTATTTGACCGATCTGGATCTAGATCGAGGAGTACTAAGGTTAACCACATATGAATGGGCGGCAGTGGTTTATCGTGTATCTATGATATTCGCCGCTCTGGGCGGAATTAAGAGGGCAAGGTCAGCCGAGCACTTTCCATGAAGATATCTGTAAAAGAGAGTCAAATCCCCAACCCGTCTTCGATGTTCCAGGCTGTCGAGGCTCTTCGTCAGCTCGTGGTCTCCAATCAGACGAATGTCCCTCCAGTCGATGGAATCCGGTATCCGAGGAGTATGTTTGGGTGCAGAGCTCCAGACATGAGAGCAGTACTCTAGTGATGGTCGAATCTGGGCTATGTATAGTGTCAAAAGTTGTTGAGGTGTGTACAACTTTCTGGTTCGGACGAGTACACCAAGTTTCTGAGAAGCTATCTTGGCGATTGCCACAAAGTGGTTATGCCAAGACATATTTCCTCCCAGATTGAAATCCAGCAAATTAATAGATGAAGCCAATGGGATCTTTAGTTTTATTGATTCAAATTGAATTCTGTGTTGTGTTTTAAGGAACATAAATCAAATACTTAGACGATAGCGATACTAAATGAAACTAGGTACATATTGTGGTGGAATATTTATAATATATATATAATAATATAAATAAATAATTATATTTGATAAATAATTATAACATTTAAAATATGTATATGTAATATAATAATTATTTAGTTATTATAGTTCTTTATCAGAAGACTGATCATCCACTTCTTCCGAGGATTTTTCCGATTCTTCATTGAATGGGCTCGGCTCTGCTGGTATTAATAATTCCAGGGTCTCTGGTAAAAATGGTTTACTTTTTTTCTTCAATGAGGGTCTCATGCTTTTGATAAGCGGGTCTGAGCTTAAAAGTAGTTAATGACGTCTAAGTTGCATGACTTCCTAGGAAACTTTCTTGCAAAGTAATGTCGTCAGCTGTGTCTTATTGTGTCGTTTAGTCTTGAATACTCTCTTATCTTTCCTCTTTATCTGCGCAGCATGCATTAGTACGTTTTTATTAGAAGCATTGCGCAGGCTTACTGTCTTTCTTCTTTTAGCCCCCTCACTCGACTCACTAAATGACTTGGTTGGTCTACCTGAACGCTGCTGCACTACTTTCGGTGTTTTGAATGTTCCTTGGATCCATTCAGATTTTTTAAATGAAAACATCTTTCTTTTTGTGTGTTTTTACCCACCTTTCCTTGAATTGTGATTTAATATATGAAAACGGGCGCTTTATGTCCTTCATTCGGTCTTCTGAGTAGTCTTCACATGATAAAAGGTAATTTTCGAAGTACATCCGCGGCTAATTTTTGCAGGGTTCATTTAAATGACCTTACATCTTTATATTACATCAAAAGAAATAACCGGGAAGCACCCTGAAGTACAACAAATACCTTTATGCTTGTCAAAAAAGGGTTTTCGAAAAGACTAAAAATACCATTACTTTCAAGCCGCTAAAATATTATTATGAACATAATAAACAAATCAAAAATACTTAACATATATTTGTTCTTACCTGCATTTTCAAGATCGATTACCCTTTTTTAAAAAATTTAATCAGAACAGATAATATAAGTTTGTTCGTTTAGACAAAGAATTCACAGATATAGGTACGTACACTTGAAAACCCGATCAAGTTTAGAGTGACGCCACGGCTCGAAGATTGAGGGTAGAAAAAGGGAAAGGGTTACTTGTGGTTCATTGGTTATTCAACCCTTTCAGGCACACTGTCACTGGCCGCCTAGATCGGTCGAATACTCATATGTGCAACGTTTCAAAACCAACGTGAATCGCAACGTGCCTTATATTCTCTATCGTACTAGTATTTGGTCATAACCAAAAAAATCCCTCAATCCATTGAGATTTCTACGACCACTGGAACCTTAGGTTAGGTCCAGTGGTGACGTCAGGGGTTGACGCGCTTATGCGAGCGCTCAATTCAGATTGTTCTCGCCCATCCTGCTAATTCGAGCAGGAAAATATGGAAGGAATTATACAAAATTCTATACCTTTTACCCGTCACTCGATCTTCTGTTTCTGAAAAGAAAAACCCTCAATGAATGCTTATCCAGTGCTTCTATTGTTACAGGTTCGACCAATTTAGTCGGAAAATTCACCCAAAGTGTTAGGAGAATAGTCCAAGACGTCAAGGATGAAGGTACTACCAGCGGTGCCACTAAGGAAGAAGTCATCGAAACAAATGAGCGGTTGCGAGCTGTCAGAGTTCGTATGGACGAGTCCTACGATACTGCTAAGAAGGCGCTAGTAGGCCTAATGACTAAATATAATGAGAGCAAGAACGTACATAATGTGTTTCAAAGATATACGCTGTTGAAAACTATGATAAAGGTAAATAGCTTTATAATAATTAACAATACAAGTATAGTATTTTTTTAAAATTTGTAATCTACCCTGTATTGGCTTAACAGCTTTAGGGTTTGTTCGGGGTTGTTATCTTAATTGTCAGTGTCATACTTGCCACTTGAAACTGAAGTTTTATTTTTTCATGTTGGCAGCAAGTAGGGTTCGCATTTTAGGCGTACTTTGATATATAGTTGAAATTAGTTTTCTAGGCATTATGGATTCGACAAAATTTTTTTATAGAAAACTTTAAAACACTAACCTTTAACCTTGCAAATAGATCATATTTACTAGATATACTCGGAAATATATAACATGCTGACGGTGTCCGTCAACAAATTTCTAGTCACAACTATAAAACAACAACATAACCGAAAAATAATAAAAATATCTTCCAATTTATGCTCTACTTCTAAAGTTTTATTCAATAAAGTAGTATTTTCATTTTTAATTTAATATATTATACATATTACTTTATATATACATATTTATTGTTACTGTAGACATTTCCTGGGCATTAATTGTTATTCCTGTCAGATTCTGTGTTGACACAATATTTTGTTCAATAGTATTATTTTGTTCAATATTTTGAACTTTGTTCTGCAATTTCTCGTATTTTTGACGGAGTACAACTTTCTTCCTGACTCATTTTTATGAACTTTAATAAGATATTTATTTTTAATTATGGCGGATGGGAAGAAGCTTTGTTGTATTCAATTATTTCTATCATGGCATATTTGATACTTGTAATATTTTATTAAATTGTAAAAGTATTGCCACCCAAGTTTTTCAGACTTTAAAGACCCAAATAGAAAAAGTAATATAAATACACGGTTCATAAGACAATTAGAGCACTTCTACTTTAGAAAACTCCCCGCTTCGCGTGTCGCTTTCTAAATTAATGTCTTGTGAAACTTGTATCTTAATATACTATTATAATTATAATTCATTTGCTTCGTAATTTTTTATAAATTTTAATCCTCAACCTGACAAACAAAACTGACATAGATCGCTGTCAATACACAAATCGCTTTTTAAATTCGATGGTAAAAACTTTTCATAAGCAGACGAGAAGGAAATGGAACATATGCTCAGCATGAATACTTAAGTAGTGATTCAACTTTTGTATTGATATGATTTTTCTCCAAAAAATCCAATTTATACAAAGCCAGTGCATGTATAATTTAAAAATAAACTAATTATCAAGCCTGTTATTATTCCTAGTACTATTATTAACTTATTAAAGACACAATCCATGTGCCACATGAATTGCAAAAAGTTTATTATTGTGGGTTTTTACTCGTCTAGCTCAATAAAAAAAAAATAAACAAAGATAATTAATATCCATTTATGTCAATTAAAGACAATATTTCATCCTCATCACTGTTTCATACACAAGGAAACATGTACATGGACTCATAGCTTCTGTCTCTGTCACCCTACTCGAATCTACTTACCGGATGATAAATATCGTAAAAGATGATGCCCAGCAACGCAAATGCTTGACAGGAAACAAATTCCTGAAAAGATGAAATGAGCAAAACTAGAATATGGAATATGGTAGTTCTTCCTTGCCACCATTGAAAGTGAATTGACTTGTTCGATATTGTTTTGACACATGTCAGGTGTGTAGAATTATCCCTTATTATTATTTTAGCTGCGTCATTACTCGGCGCTGTTCATAAGTCCGTTATGTCGCTAGTTAGGGAAACCTTAGGCCTTGGAAGTGATGCTAAGCCTACTCTGCTCCATGCGCTCACAAGTAACCTACTTTCATCTATCTGTTTCACTCTATCATTTAAGCGTCAATATCAGACTTACGTAGATTTAATTTGAAATGCCAAAAAGTGAGTGTTTATGAAGGCGACTTGAGCCTGGTCATATTTGTCTCACTTTACTGAATTAGGGAAGGTTGCTACAGACAGAGACAGGCATAGAATGCGAACAGCACGAATTGTTAAACAAGCTAACTTCCGTCGTCTGACCGGAATGAAAATCAAGCAACATCTGATGTGATTTAAAATTAAATTTTAAAATAATTTTCTAATCTTTTCACGACAAACGTCGTTTCCTTTTTGATGCAAGTGAGTAATTTGTAATTGAAATATTCATTTAGTCATCTTTACTGAGAGTAAGCATCAATAATAATTTCTTTTCCTGAATCATATGGGGCCCAAAAATATGCTCGGACTTGAAGCTTGAAATATTTGCTAGGACCTAGAATATTTTATGTAAATTATGATTTACTTCCTATTTTTTAATAAAACTACTTACAAGCTTATTTCTGAAGTTTAGATTTTCATTTGTACTTACGTTACTAGTTCAAAAAATGATATAAGAGTGTGTAAGGATTATTTTAAAGTGATGTATAGGTACAGCTTAAAACATGTCAGAATCCTAATATTGATTTTCACCACTTAAGTAAATCAAATTAAAGGGTTTTGAATGTTTTTTTGTTGGTTAAATATCACTTTAAAATATTGACAGTGATAAAAATTTGGACAAAAGTGACATTTGAAAAGCACGTGCGTCTGTCAGCTGATGCCAGACGTAATGGATGCCGGGTGTGTTCGTTTGTTCATACCTGCTTCGATTTGTTAACAGGGCTGTTTGTCTTCTTCCAGTTTATAAATATTCGTTGCTTGTATCTGTCAAGAAGTTGACTATTCGATGGTCGATTTTCTTCGCGTGTAATCATGTTTTTTAAGCCCGCGGCTTCACGATTAGGATGTTTTTAACGCCTTACCGTATAAGAAGAATTTTTAGCAAAGCACTTTAATATTGCCAGCGATAAGCTTAATGGATCTTCATTTGTCAAGTGTTAGTGTCTTAATTGATCCAGCGCCAGTCTGTCGCTAAATTAAAAATTGCTGAAATATATTTCATGTCCTTTTTTTTCTTGAAAGCAAAATGCAAACAAAAAATAATATTTTCGTAAACAAGATACCGTGGCATATGGGAAAAGTGTTTCTTCCCGAACAAAATGACTAGTGTTGTGATGGCTCGAGCGAAAAACCGCTTGATCACTCGATTATTGAAATAACCGACATCGCTCGATTATGAAAAAAACCTGTCGAGTTATCTATTCAGGCGAGAATCGTCGCTCGTCACTTATTATCTTTCACTCGATACGCGAGCTTCGCTTGACGCCGGCGGAAATGTACCGCTGTAGTGTGATCGAATTAAAAAACTGCTCGTGTATTCGAACAGTTGTTCGCTCGATAGGAAATACTCTAGTTATAAATTCAGGCGGAAAAACCGAAAAATATCGCCTGTCACTCGATACACGGCCTTCGGTCTACGCGCCGCGCTATCCGAGGCGACGTTCGAGTTTAATGCTGAGCAGGTAACACGACATACGTCTTTCTTAAAGGCACATAAACGAGAAGGTGCATTTAAAAAAGTATGCCAAATCCCTTAGCGAGTCATCGCGACATGGGTTTTGTAAAGTTTTATTTTAACTGGCTAGTCAGCGGCGTAGTTTAGGTATCCGATTGTAAATATTAAAAAATTAAATTATATAATTTTTAAATTTTTATTTACTATAAACTCCAGAAAACTTCTCAAAAATAACATAATAATAGAAATTGTTAATAAAAAATAACAAAACGAACATAATGGTTAACAAAATATATAGAAAAATTCGTTGGTAATCTTATAGGAAACATTTTTAAATCTAACCAGGAACTTTTTATTATTAAACTCAGGAAGACGTCTTAAAAATAAGATACATTATAGAAAATGTTAATTGAAAATAAGGAAACGAGCAAAATAGTTTTTTGGTAACCAAAAGTAAACATTCTTAAATTTAAATAGGAACTTTTAGATGACTATAAACATAAATTTAAAAAAATAATCATCTATTTTCTTATTTTGCCAGTCGCGTAACTAATCATATATTTTTAAAGGGCACACAATGGGCACCTGATAATTTAAAGTCGAAGAATTTGACAAGTCATTTTAAAATCTACTTTATGCTCGTAGATTGAGAAAGATGTGAAGAAAAATAACTCTTGGTAATACTTTTTGATCGGGTTAATAACGCACAATAATAAACCCGAACAATAAATACATATTTGGGTGATTTTTTGCAGTTTTTTTTTGTTTGCTATCGAGACACATGGTAAAAATTCATTATTCACAAATAAATAAATTTCTGAAATTTTTTGGTGGCTACTACAATATTTTAACTAAACCTGTGCCCGCCCGTAGTTACGTGCCTGCTAAATACCCTACCTGATCGCATGTAAACGGCTAGGCTGCCGGTCGAGCAGTCGGTGACGTCATCCCTTGGTGAAATGGAATTTCAAGCGATTCACACGAGCGATTCACTCGATTATTAAAATCGCTCGAGTATCAAGTACTCGATTATTAAAATCATCGGTTTTTCCCAACACTAAAAATGACACAAGCGACATATTTGAGATGATGACAAACGTACATATTACATTAAAATTATAATAACTGAATGTTTTCATTCTTGGCATTTCGGTAACCGGTATCATTAGGATAATGAAATTAGATGCGAATAAACCCTAAATCTATTCCGAGGGTTAGTTATCCCATAACTTATCCTTCGGCCAATGTAAGTTATGCAAATCCGAGCCCTTCGTAATCACTTTAGTCCTAGGTCTCGTTACGCAATAAACTTTTCAATTAATTGTAGGTAGACGCTGGTGATTCAATCTAAAGGGACAATTTAAATTGTAATAGATGCAAAACAGTTTGATTGGATTTTTCTCTTTCCGGTTTAAATTAATTTTATTATTTAAATAAGGTTCTATATAGGCTCTAAATTAAACGAGTACAGAGCTTCGTGTTTCTGCTGTATACCGGGTATTTGGATAACGCATCAGGATACCTGGAGAACGCTGTTCTTTACGATTACGATTTCGATTATTTTTGTAATGTCAGTGATGCCAGGCGCAATGCCATTGTCGACTTGATACGCACGTCTTGGATGGGCCCACAATCCTTTCCCCGCTAAGTGGAAGGTTAGCAGTCCACCAGAGCGCATGAAGAAATGAGGGCAAGAATTTTGTCTAAGAAAGAATGAATGCTTTTAATTTGAAGTATAGTTGTTTGAACGTAGGATAAGGCCTAACTTTTGTTCAAGCTATACTTATTGTTGTATTGGCTCGGGCATGTCCAATGAATACAATAACAATGTAAGCTATTATATTGAACGCGGAGGGCTTTTACTTATTTAATCTTATTGCCTGTTGTCATTGAGGGTTATTTTATGGGGTTTCGTACGTTGAGTAACGCGACCTGTAGTTAATTATTTACAATTTATATACAATCAGAATTAACCTGAACTATCATTCAATTGTTTCAACCAACCTATCATTCATCTGTCACGTAGTCTGTTTTTAAATTTAGATTTATTTTCATTATTTACAATATAAAATAAACCTAAGCTAGCATTTTGTTCCCAACTAAAGGGATCTCAACTACCCTAATAATCGCGGTAATGACTAATACTAACTTAAGATATTTTAACACTTACTTTTGATGTTGTTATTTAGATTCGCACTAAAACTCACACGAGTGTTCGAAGATATTTCAGAGTTTTTTATACTCGCACTGTAACATACGAGTGTTTGAAGAGATTCCAGATATATTTATACTCGCATGGAAACTACGAGTGTTTGGGGGAAATTCCAGTATTATTTAAACTCGCCGGAACCACGAGTATGCGACGATGAACATTTTCTCAGGGAAAATCCGCGGCTGGCTGTTCTCGGAATTGCCTGGTGTAAAAACACTCTGAAACCTTCATTCGTCCCTTCCAATGCCCTATTGCGTCATTCGCACCGATATAATCCGTTGACTGACGTGGCCGTTACAACAATAGAGCGAGCGGGAACGAAATTACGACGTTGCAACATTATAAACGGCCAGTGTTATTTTATCAATAATTTCTTTAATTGGAAAAAGGTATTTTTACAACATTCTACAATAAAATTAATAGTTTTGACTTTGAACTATACAAAGAACTCTCTTTTGGCTAGGGTAGTTCGTCCATTCCATAGCATTACTAATTGAATTATTTCAGGATGTCACGCGGCTGGAGACCCAATACTGGGCCCTGGTGGACATCCCCAAACAGGAAAAACAGGAGACGGTGCCGGCTTTCGTGTTAAGGGCGTGCTCCATCATGGAAAAAACTCAGAAATCTGGAGAGGGGGTGAAAACTTCGACTAAGTTAGCGGAGGAGGCGCAAGAGAAGAAGGAGAGGATAGAGAGATTAGAAAGTAAGTTAAAAACGCTTTAAAAGGTTTAGTTTTTACATCGTGATTTGTTCAAAAAGCTTAATAAAGGTTAAAATAGGTTAATTAGTAAATAATAATAGTTGTACATACAGGAAAAATTGTTTTTTCTTAATTTTTTCCAGAGCATTAAAAAATTTGAAAAACATTGAAACGAAACCTGAAAATATATTTTTGGTTATGTGATATAGGCCAAATATATGCATACATATAGCTTGACAAGCGAGTCTATGGCTACGACGTATCGGTAAGGGGAAAGCAACATCTTTTAAAACATGGCTGAGTCATGGGCGTGCTATTATTATTTTAATAATGTAATAAAAATAGGAAATTCTTCAATAATTGTATTTTATGTTTGAAGGTAGGTAGGTAATTATTTTTATCAAGGTTTAAATAATTACGTTTTACAAGATGCCATTCTTTCAGCATAGGAAAAACAACTACATGGTTAATTGATTAATGTCGATTTTTCAGTTTTGGTCGTATTATGCCCAAGACACATGAAATATAGTTTGGGACAAATCAGCGAAATATACAAAAAAAAACAGTACATACTTTATTCATCATCTTCATCTTCTTCGCCTTTTTTTTATGATCAAACACAAGCAGTTGGTATAGGAAAAATCCTTTAGGGCACTCTGGGAGGGGTGCGTGTGCGCAAAAAGCGATTCACGTTGGTTTTGAATCAATTCGCAATTTTTCCGGAAATTTTAGAGCTCTTGTCTGAAATAGCTGATTTGTTGCTGCCTGCTATTTTTGAGGCCGATATTTTTACTTGTCTGTAAGATTTAAAATACGTTCATTATCTTGTCAAGATTTTGGATGGTCTACTGCTGGATTAAAGAAAAGAACCCTAACTTTAATATATTTTTATAAATTTCAGATATGACCACTTCCCAGATAGATGGAGAAAATACGCAGATGACAAATGACCTATACAGACTATTAAAAAAATATTCAGGTTTAAGATTTCTAATTAGACAATTAAAGGTTAGTATACACAGAAAAGAAATAGCACGTAGTTTATGATGAAGCAATTAGATGGAATAATAAAATTAAAGTTATCTTTTCAACTTAAAACTACACAAATGTAGATATGCATGTCGAATTGAATCGAAACCTCCCATTTTAGACTGAATATACGAACGCCAAAATATATCCAATGGTAATTCGGTACTCTATGTTAAAAGATATGATTAAGGACATCATGCTCCATCCGGACTACATGGAAGTATGTCACGAGGTTGATGTATAGCCAAAATCATTTTCCTAGGGTACGCCGAAAAGGAGGCAAAGCTGTCGGTACTAAAATTGGTAAAGTTTGGTAAGTGCAACATGCCCATTTCTTCCCAAATCATTATATAGGGTGCTTCAAAAAAACATATGGCATCGCTCTTGTGGTAATTCCTCAACCAAAAATAAGACATACAACGTGTCCAAGATAAGGAGGGCCCGTACAGGGATCTCGGAAACCGTAAGAGATACGAAATCGGTTAAATGGAGGTAAAGTTGCGTATTTACGTGCCTAATAATATGCCGTTTAGAAAGTTTTAAAATTCCGAGTAGTTTCGGAGATATCCAGAAGAAATCGAAATTCTGAAAAATCTTTTTATTGTTTTCCTGGGTTTTTTGAGATAGAATTCTAAAGTAAATTGCACTTTTACATTGCCACTTTTTCCGCTCTATCTAACAGCGTTAATTGTTTTGTAATCCGACGAGGCGTCTTCGAAGGGCCATTATCAACTTTCTTTTTTTAAATAGGATCCTGTTTTCCTGATATTGGAATTTGAGAGTTTTTTGTTCTCTCGAATGCAACGATGTATGACACATTGTGGTTTAATGACGTTTCGAGGGTTTTTGAACAACATCAGGATATTTTGGGATACGGTTCTGTATTTCTCCTAATTTGTTTAAATAATATCTCATAAGTAAGCTCTAAAATTTTACTTATGTTGGACTAGTTCAATAAATAACAAATATTTTAATAATAAACCACAAATAAGTGAACATAATACAGAAACATTATTTCAAACTTCTGTTGATTCGGGATTTAAAAGAAAAGTAGGCGCTTGAAACAAAAAAATTACGATGGTGACGCGTGATTTGTTTCACTTGACATTCCCATTGTGATCGTTTGAGAGCGTTTTAAGAGAGGTTTTCTATTTTCCAGAAAATATGGAAAATAATTTTACAAATGCTGAAAAGTTTGATATTCTATCGCATGTTTTATTTTATCTCAAAAAAACTGTTATGTTGGCAGTTAGAAGATGTTATTTGTGCTTAGAGAATAACGGAAATCATTTTGAACACCTGATTATGTAGTTCCTTACTTTTTCATTGTGTTCATTTTATTACCTCCTTATCTTGGACACGTTGTATATCATTATGGCTCCCACGAGCGATAGTACATGTTCCTTGAAACACCCTGTATATCTAAGGTCTAAATAATTTGTTTGACTTTTCTTAATACTATTTCAAAATATCTTTGTTTTAATTTAAAAATTCTTGTCTTCATTAATAAAGTTCTTGCCATTCAGATTCTTCGTTCGAGACAGAGAAATGCGAAAATCAAACTTCTTCTTTGGAAAATTTTCAATTAAATATTGTAAATCCGTTTATAACAGAAATAAACAGATTTCGTTTTTAAAACTATTTTCAAAATTATTACCCGAGGGCGAAAACTCCTTTTTGCATGTTCCGTTATTATCAAAAAATAATCCTTGAATCTAGTTTGTCGATTTTCAGGAAATATGGGAGCTTAGACCTTCGATAAGGGACACCGTAGGAAACTATGTTATGTAACGGAAATTTTCCAATTGGATTTAGGGAACGAAATTATCTGGATTTTACGGGAACAACACCTGGATATGTGCTTCGATTTTTGGTCCAGAGTTTTGATACATCACATAAAAACAAGAGGAAATATTACGGATAAAGTATTGGTGGTATTTTCAAATGCGGCAGCTGTAAATATATTATTTAATTCAAGTTTATATACAGGGTGACCGGGAAAGGGTGGGCAATCTCCCAGATATGAAGAAAACAAGTGAAAAGGGTACTTTTCAGTTCATATAAACTTTTTTCGTATATGCCTCCCCGTCGGAGATATGGGCTCCCAAAGAGCTCCAACGGAATCAAGTATTTTACACATAATTATTCAACCAACAGGTATATTTCAATTTTTTTAAATATGATGTATACCAGGTAAGACCCTTCAAATTACTATCCAAAAGAAGTCTTGTGAATTACTCACAGCTGACACCCTGTATATGTGAATTTCTTTTATAAATTTATTTTTCCATATAAGCTGCGTCTCGCAACGACTTTAGAATACCACCAATATTGTTAGGGTAATTTTTAAGGTGGCATGGAAAAAAATAGTGACGAGTAGTAAAAATACTAATTTTTTTAAATAACGATCCCGCTTTTATACTCTGTTACGATTTAAGGCCCTAAGCGATGTACGTTTAAAAATACGATAAAAATTTAAATTATCTTCTTCACTCACGTTCATGCCCTTAGAATAGGAGTAATGCAATAATCGGGACGCTTCTGTAAATACTCATCATGTTAGATGGAAGGATGTCTTTTATTAAGAAACCTGTGCCATTTATAAGGAATATTATCTGTGGTAGGTGTTAAAACAGTAGAGTGTTTCCATATCAATATAGCTGCGAATTTAACGTTGCCGTTCAGCGGCCGCACTCGCTGGGGACGTTGCCGAGCGCTGAGCGCAAGAGGCTTTCTAGTACTCGATAACGATGTAATTACAGCCAACTGGGACTTTCACCACTTGAAATAGCACACTTTTTACTATATGATATGGATATTGACGATACTCTCCGTTGGTCGAGACCGAACACTATAAGGTAAACTCATGGGCGTCATTTATAAGGGGCAAGCGGGGGCAGTTGCCCCCCGCCCTGGTATTTGTTACTTAATAACACATCAAGAAACTTTTAGCTCGTTCGCGGAAAGGGTTCGTATGTTTTTTCTATTTTTTCTTAAATTTGATAGTTGCTATTGCATCGACGTTCGTCCCACATTATGTGGTTCGTCCTAAACATAGCGGGATTTTTAGCATGCGTTTTTGTCGCCCAATGTCAAAATTATACATCAATAATCTTTTATTTCGTTAGCGGAAAAGATGGATTTCTGTTTTTTCTCAAATTTGGTACGTATTTTTAAAGTCTAAAGTAAATTTGATATTCGAGGCGGTGCATAGTCGGATATTGTCTCTTCGAACATATTTCTCTTAATCGAAGCTAAGCCAAACGAAGAAAAATTCTAATATAGCGGATCCGAAGCTGCTATACAGTGTGTCTACTTAAGTTGGAATCATATGGATAACTTTTTTATTATTGGTTTTATGAAAAAATGTTTTTCTTCATAAAAAGTTGTGCATGGTCTAAAACTCAAAACGCAACCTTCAGTTATCAAAATTTCCCAGTCATATACGAGGTATATCAGAAATTACGAATTTTGCTCAAGAGTAAAGTACCTTTATTTTGGACAATACAGAAGAATGTTACGAAGAAAAGTTATTTTGAATTAAAAGTTATATTCAAATATGCAATTACAGTTATTTAGCATGGAAATTTAGGTTTTGTGAATATTTACTAATCATTCCATATTAATTATTCTGGCTTGATACAATTTAACGTAATCTAGGATGCACTGACAATAAATATTTGACACGTATGCGTTGGTATTTATAAACTACATTAGAAATGGCAGCTTTACTAAGTTGTTAAGAAAAAATAGAAATTGTTTTAATAATAATAATGTTTAAATATAATAATTGGGTATCATTTAACTGGTTAGCAAAATATTCTTATTTTTACGTAAAGAAAAATGTAATTGGTCAGCCAAAATGGCTAGTTGGTCAGCAACTTATGGACAGGACAGGACATTTCTGAATAGGTCAGTAATTAATGTGATACTAGAGTGCTCTAAATTATTTTGGTACGCAAACTAAATATATAATCTGCTATGAGCGATCCACTTTTTATCAGATATTAGTAAGCAATCAGCGGGTAAGCAAAATTGGTCATCAAAAAAAAAGCAATAAAACGTGAAATAGTGACAGTGCCATGGGAAAACAAGTGAAAACCCGCCCCCGCTACACCTTTTGACCCTTTTGTAGCCGATTTCCTTCTGTATTCGGCAAGAGAAAACACAAGAAAGTTACATAAATTGACAGTGCCCTGGGAAAACAAGTGAAAACCCGCCCTCGCTACCGTTTGGGCCTTGACTGCTACACCGAATGAAAACACAAGCACGCAATTAGCTACTCGTATCACGCGACCGCTTTCGCTCCGCCCACAATAACGAACTATGCCGATTATTCAAAACAAACGCAATCCAATGATTTATATTGATAACCATTCTTTTAATACGCAAACCTTTGAAGTAAACTGCTTCTAGACATGTTTTTTCTACTGACCAATGGTAAAATCTTGCTGACCAAGTAATCATTTCGCAGCTCGACTGTTAATTAAACGAACACATGATATTACAAGCGGACTGATATCGGTTAAATTTTTTACAGTTTGTAGCATTTTTGCGGAACAAGTGTTGCAGCCCGATTTTTATTTATTGCAAGCAAAATCTTTTTATGCTGATCAAATGATTCAATGGCTATTTTTTGCTGCGAACCAATTTTAATAACGGCAAACCATTTAATTACTTCTCATAATAATTTCCAATGCCTGGAACGAGAATTGCACGCCTATGGATGGCAACGCAAATGCGCAGCTACACATATCAATCCGAATACGAATAGGACATCCGCCATTGACGACAGACATTAGATTAACTCATCTGTCTTCCAATTTCGATTATACAATACAACTATATTTTACCGGTAATTGTTACAAGTTCGTTGATAATTATTACAATATAATTACCTGGATGACACTCTGATAAATTCTATATCAAACGACTTTGTGATATATTTTATAGTACCGCTTTGTGATACTCCTTTGTATATTATTCCAACCCTGAATTTAACTAGTCGATGCAGTATTTTATTTGGTGATAATTATATTTGTTTTTATATTTGTATGTCGACTCACAATCCTCGTTTGCACGTATCGTATCGTTTATCATAAGAGTACCCGATTGATTAACAAGCAAGAGATCCGGGTTCAAATCTCGGCGAGAACGTATTTTCCATTTTATTTATACAAGGTGTCCGGTAAGTAAAGGGCAACATTTCGTCTGCGTACAAGGGAGGTTGAAATAATACATAGTAGGAATAATGATTAGTTTATTTTGACGCTGGCGAAATATTGCTTGTACTGACTGGGCGCCCTATACAGGGTGTTATGGAAATGACGTATTATATTTAAACCGGCAAATCCTGAGATAAAGGCAAATTGAAGAAAAATAGCCATAAATGGCGCTCTCAATTCATTCAGTGGTAAAAGTGACCTGACGTCAACCAGAAAAGCACCTGAGTGGCACTGCGATACATGTAAGCAATCAAGGAATTCTGGCCGGTGTTGTCATAGGTACACCATAACCTCTTTAGACAAAATAATTTTCCATTCTGTAATACCTTTTTGTACAATTAATTGAAGAACATTTACGACGGACTATGTTTTAAACAACCCGAAACAACATATGGAATAGTAATAGCCACGTACGTCACTAGGTCAAATGCCAATGACCTCTTGACGCCTTACATCCACTGAGCGAAGTAGTTTCATATAGCACCGCACGCTTGCGTCTGTTAGTTGAAGACCAACCAGCGGCCGGAAACGTTGTGTCTCGTCGATCACCAACACACTCTCAGCAATCCGCTCTGTTTTTTCGGTTTACGCGTTTATCTCGCCCGTCCATAAATAATCTTTGAATATTGTTTTTATTGACGCGCTTCTTCTGGACGTCAAATTTGGTCGTGTGTAATAAAATCTAATAATCTGTAGTATAATCTGTATTATTGTATTTTCAAAAGCTAACTATCGGTTCTGTTTCACTATTACTGTGTACATAAAGTGTTTCCAGTTGAAATTTCAGTTTTATATTAAGTTTGGCAACATTGCCATTGGCTCTGGGTGAAATGTTGTACAGTAGCGCGGACTGACCTGTGAGTAAGAGTGTTTACTACCCCACTTTTAAAACGGTCGATTTAAAAAAAATAAAATATGTAGCGCTTCTCTAGGACACCCAAGGAGTCAACCATTTAAATATAATACGTCATTTCCATAACACCCTGTATACAGATAAGAAAATGATGTTGATGATGATGATTTTCACTACTGACGACTGTACGTAATTCTAATTGGCTGTTTGATTTCTTGCACATTATTTAACATTTTTAAATGGCACATTTTATCCCTTCTCTATGTTAGGATTAGGAATAACTATAAATATATGTATATTTATTAAGGAAAACACACTAATTAGGATTTATTTTATCTTTCCGATATCTGGATATAAAGTGGGACAAGGTGCTTCAAATTTTAGACGTACAAGTAAAAAATGGTTTTGCATTCGATGGTGATATCTGCAACGTTGTCAGACCCATCGTTTGTCAGATATTGACACAGTATTTGGATTTTCTTATGAATCACCATGTATCTTAATTTTTTTAGCAATTAAATATGTATGCTTTGATGAAAAAATATTGTTTCGATCGCAGCATGGTACAGTGCAACCTCAATAATCCGAACCTTCGTTACACCGGATTCTTCAATAATCCGGCCAAACATTTCAACTGCATTGTGTACTTTATTATCAGGATTTGATAATACTCGGTAACTCAATCAAACAAAAATTACAAATTACTTCACAAAATAATATAAAATTTAATAAGTATGCTTCTGATTTAAATAATTTTTGCTCATGTACTATTTTCTAGTTGTTTCAATAAAAAAACTGTCTCGCTTCAACAATCCGGATTATTTACTAATCCGGATGACCGCGGTTTTAATTAGTCCGGATTATCGAGGTTGCACTGTACCAGGAAAGCTAATTAAATTTTATTAAGGAAGCCTCTATCTTATTAAAAATCACCAGTAAATTTTCAATAATCCATGTCAGAATGCCAGTGTCCGCAACAGTGCTAGTTAACTCTGAAAAAAAATACATAGTGTTTCTCATAAGAAGATTAAAACATAGTGATAATACCTGACAAACGGTATGTCTGACAACGTTGCAGATATCACTAACGAATGCAAAACCATTTTGAAAAACTACGTTCAAAATTTGAAGCACTTTGATACAGTGGCCGCACTGTATATGTATCTTAATGATCATTTAGTGTGTTTTTTTCCCTTAATAAACCCCAGGATTTAGGTATAGGTATAATATAGACACTGTTATTTATTACACGAATTACTGTTATTGTAAAAAGTTGTTAAAATGGCGAAAAATATTAGCTAAATGATATTTTCCTATTACCCGATCGGTTAAAATTCTAATCCCTCTACAATACAAATAGTTTCGATTTCGATTACTGTATCAGGTATCTGAAAAAATTATTAATCTTAGAATATATGTATTTAAAATAATTATATGTATTTGTTTCGGAAATATCATCGGTATGTATTGTAAAAATGATATTTACATATAATAAGAAACATTCTAACCACTGCCACTCGAACAATTAATGATAAACGTATTCAAAAGTCGGGATGATATTTTTCCAAACAATCTAAAATAAAACTTTAGCCTAGAACTAAGATTTTTTGACATATCACAATACAACGTGTCCAAGATAAGGAGGGCCAGGACAGGTTTCTCGGAAACCGTAAGAGATACGAAGTCGGTTAAATGGAAGTAAAGTTGCGCATTTATGTGCCTAATAATATGCCGTTTAGAAAGTTTTAAAATTCCGAGTAGTTCCGGAGATATCCGTAAAAACCCGAAATTCTGAAAAATCGTTGTATTGTTTTCCTTGTTTTTTTTTGAGATCGCATTCTAAAGTAAATTGCACTTTTGCATTGCCACTTTTTTCGCTGTATCTAACAGCGTTAATTGTTTTGTAATCCGACGAGTCGTCTTCGAAGAGCCATTATCAACTTTCTTTTTTTAAATACGGTCCTGTCTTTCTGATATTGGAATTTGATAGCCTTTTTCTTCCGAATGCAACGATATATGACACATTGTGGTTTAATGACGTTTCGAGGGTTTTTTGAACAACATCAGGAAATTTTGGGATACGGTCCTGTATTTCTCCTAATTTTATAAATAACATCTCATAAGTAAGCTCTAAATTTTTTAGTTATGTTGGACTAGTTCAATAAATAACAAATAATTTAATAATAAACCAAAATTTTTTGTTTCAAGCGCCTACTTTTCTTTTAAATCCCGAAACAACAGAAGTTTGAAATAATGTTTCTATATTTTGTTCACTTATTAGTGGTTTATTATTAAATTATTTGTTATTTATTGAACTAGTCCAACATAAGTAAAAATTTAGAGCTTACTTATGAGATATTATTTATAAAATTAAGAGAAATACAGGACCGTATCCCAAAATTTCCTGATGCTGTTCAAAAAACCCTCGAAACGTCATTAAACCATATCGTTGCATTCGGAAGAAAAAAATCTGTAAAATTCCAATATCAGGAAAACAGGGCCGTATTTAAAAAAAGAAAGTTGATAATGGCCCTTCGAAGACGATTCGTCGGGTTACAAAACCAATCAACGCTGTTAGATAGAGCGGAAATTGGCAATGTAAAAGTGCAATTTACTTTAGAATTCGTCTCAAAAAACCCAGGAAAACAATAAAACGATTTTTCAGAATTTCGGGTTTTTCCGGATATATCCGGAACTACTCGGAATCTTAAAACTTTCTAAACGGCATATTATTAGGCACGTAAATGCGCAACTTTACCTCCATTTAACCGACTTCGTATCTCTTACGGTTTCCGAGATCCCTGTACTGGCCCTCCTTATCTTGGACACCACAAGATTGGGAAAGAACTTCTCGACAAAATCCAAAGACATGTCAAGATTGTTTGTCAGGGGACAACTTTTGACCCAAAAACTTCAACTCCCTAAGTGGGGGCGTCATTTCCCAATTTTTTTTAAAAGCGAATAGACGTCAAGAAATTAAAAAGGGGTTCTAATTCCCTATGCATTGCTGCTTAATTTTTGCAAATCGATCTACTATCTTAGAAAATATGGAGCTTTGAAATATCAACAACACGTTTGACTATTTAATTTTTCCAATAATAAATTAAATCGATTATTGAATTTTTCGTCACAGGTTTTATTGGTATTTCAAAGCTCCATATTTTCTGAACAAGTGGATCGATTTTCAAAAACTGAGCAGCAATGTGGAAAAGTTCTTTTCCAGCCTGTAATGGCTTGCGGTGCAAGACAAGACAAGACGTTCTGTTAATATTTCTTTAGAAGCTATAATGAACCTTGTATAAATTAAGAACGCCAGTATAATGTATTAAAAATATTATACTGAGCCAATAAATAAGTCTAGCTTTCGAGTATGTTTATCCCGATTTTTTATATGATCACGTAAACCATGTCTAAAAAGTATTATTTCACACTAAACTTATACAGTACACTCTTTTAATTAAGAGTAAATATTTTTACAGTTAAACTGGGGAAACAATGGACGTGTACGTCATCATCTGTAACAGTATGATTCAAATGGGAATTTATTTAAACTCTATCACTTTGAAACGAAATAAAAGATTCGCCTAGGAAACCAATATCATCCATGGTGTGTTATATATTTGAAAAGAGAATTTAAAATAGTATCTTGTCAGCTTAAAATATACAGGGTGTTCCATTTTAAAAAATGAGGTTAGGTCCAAGAACTTTTTCACCTGTCCCCGTATACTTATTCTGAAACGGCAGATTATTCAACAGTCAATATAAAGAAACTTTTGTATGAAACATTTTTCTGTATCTCTTTTAACTAAGAAAATATAGGGTAATTTTGAAATAGTCAATTTTTTGATTTTCCCCCGTATCTCTTAAGCGAGCGAAAATTTTCAAATTTTGATTATACCATTTTAAGTTTGACCCAAAAAGAGCACATGACACCTACATTACTTTTTTGATAGCACTAACAGTTACGGAGATACCCTATAAAAGTGTCGAAAATGGGATACCCTGTACTATATATATATATCGTTATGTTATTGTATATATCTGATAAAGGTAATCAACTAATAGTTCTTATAAGATGATTTTGATGATTACTTTCTTTTAGAATCTTATAAACCACACGAAACACAAAATATAAATGTCAATATTTTAATTTTGCTATTTCCTCTAATACACTGGAATTGTATTTCGTTTTCATAGGAGAACGTCAGCTATATCCTTTTCCATTAACTGATAAAACAAAAAGAGATTAAACGTTCATTCTTTTCCCGGCCTAACTGTATGTTGAGTATACACATATTTTAATCAATAATTAACTAATCACGACTTTGTAACATAAATGACATTGACAGAAATGATTTTCGCATAATCAAAGGAGCCAGACAACTTGGAAAGTTGAGAGTTAATCATTCCTGTCAATGTCATTAATGACATAATCAAAGTTGTCTGGTAAGATGTTTATTAAGTTAAGTTTTCCTGGATTTTGACATAAGTTACCTAATAATAATAATAATAGAATTAATAATAATAATAAAATTAAAAGAGAGATAACACCAATATATTTATTAAGTGTAAGTGATATAGTTTTTAAAATTTTGCCCTGGTGGTATAAATATGTATGTTTTAAATTCATATAATATTGAGAGAAAATTGGATTTTAAGGAATACGAGAGTAATATTTAGTGACAGTAGCCGCTCGGTTGTCTTATCGCTTATTTATTATTGCATTCGAATTGTTGCTATATTGCCCAGACAATTGCATTTCTTTTATACAGGGTCTCTCAGCTTATGGCGGTATTATTGATAACTCCGTTGTACTTAGAGTTACTATGTTGGTTGTTAAATTAGTAGCATTCTTCCGCTGATTAAAATGGCAGAAGAAAAAAGAATTGAACATCGTGTTTTAGATTTATTTAAAAGGATTCCCCTTTTTTGAATCTTTGGAGGTTATATTCGTTGGGAAAACGACCTCGGGAAGGTCGTTCCGTAAGAATGAAGTCCTCCAGATGAAACAATTATTAAATAATGAAGTTCGAGGAGCACTAAACTTAACCACATATGGATGCTATTCGCCGATCTGGGTAGAATCAAGAGGGCAAGGTCAGCCGAGCACTTTCCATGAAAATATCTGTAAAAGAAAATCACCAATCTGTCTTCGATGTTCTAGGCTGTCGAGATTCTTCGTCAGCTCGTGGTCTCCGATCAGACGAATGGCCCTTCTTTCGATGGAATCCAGTAGCCGAAGAGTATGTTTGGGTGCATAGCTCCAGACATGAGAGCAGTGCTCTAGTGATGGTCGAATCTGGGATATGTATAGTATCAGAAGATGCTGTGGTGTGTACAACTTTTTGGTTCGGAAGAGTACACCAAGTTTCTGAGAAGCTATCTTGGCGATTGCCACAACGTGGTTATGCCAAGATATGTTTACTCCCAGATTGATGCCCCGAAAATTAATAGATGAAACCAGTGGGATTGCGTGTCCTGCCATGACTATATCCGATTCCGTAATACCAACCTTTTTAACGAAAACTACTGCCTGGATTTTTTAGCGTCAAATTCGACTTGGTTACTGTACTAGTTTACTGACTTAACCAACATAGCAGCTCTAATGATAACGGAGTTATCAATAGTGCCGATTTAATCGAATAAACCCTGTATATATAGATACAGCAGATAAATTAAACATAAAAACACAAATTATTACTTATCCATTGTCATTTTTGTATTAATAATTGTTTTTTTTACCTTTACTCTGGTACTATTGAATCCAGTGATACCGTTATCAAAACGACTGTGACGTCGATACACATACTGCACAATTTTACACTTTCCATAACGGTATTGTTGTTAACTACGTTCTTTTGTTTCTGGGCGCCGGTTACAATTGGTTAAATTTGGAACTATACAAAATATTTATAAAAAAAAAATTGTTGTTGCGTGTAGTCAGTACCCGATGTCGAGAAAATTCGGTACTTTTAACATTATCATCACTGTCAGCGATATCTATTCGCCCCGTACACAATGATAGTCAATGGATTGTCAAAAACGATTATATCAATCGAATTTCTTCTATGTGACAATGACAATTATTATATATAAGTTGTAAAAATGTTATAATAAATATGAAACCAAATAAGTCGCTTTAGAATAGTTAGATACTATACAATTGTATTAGGAGACAAGATATAGTACGTAGTGAATTATATAATGGAAACAAGATCAGGGGTGTAGGGAGGCCAAGACGCCTTTTTATTTATTATGTTGCATATTATGCTATATTTCCATTGTCTTTATTTGTTTTAAATTGCAACGTTTCGATAAGTATAAATATATCCGGTATCCACGGAACCGAGTCGAACTCGCATGAAATTATATCAGTTGACCAAGGCAGATCTGGGTTCTTGAAGGACCAAGCTCTACACTGAGCGAAATTTCAAGTTGATATAACTCAAATATGAGTTGTCGTAGACCGAAGCGTGTTGCTAATAGGGGACAGCCCAGATCTCTGAATTACGGCAACCAAATCGAAGAAATTGCATCAACTCACTATTCATAAGTTATGATAGCACAGAGGATGGGTTATATTATGCGTTGGAATAGCTCACGCCCCACCGTCTTAAATTCTTGATGGGCTACCGTAGCTACCAGTATGTGAATTGTGATGCGTTACTAGTCGGGCTAGATTAATTCATGATTCGAGCTATCAAAACTTGACATTTACGTTGTTCTAGCTTACGATGGTGGCTGGAATAACTCACTCTTTGGGCTACCAGACTCCAAATTTTGGACCTCCAGTACCTAAGTTGTGTACTATCAGAACTCAAAATATTTCTTTGATTTAACGCCTGCATATTGCGGACTTCAATTGTCTTTTTTGTTTTTTCAAGATGAGATTTTTGTTGTATATTTAAAAAAAATTGTATGCATTTCCCTCCTGTCCCTCCATTTTACGCTAACTGACCAAAATTATGCAAACCACAAATTTTCACGCACAGAGAACAAAGATGAAAAATCCCACAAACGGCGCAACGGCCAACAGGTGTCTATACGCGCGATCGAAGGAGAATTGACGAATAACAATGGAATGAACCGCCCTGCACGAGCACGAATTCGGAACTTTCCGTGACCTTACGATCTTGTAATTTACCCTCGATATGGGGTTTTGTAGCACGTTTCCTGAATTATTCCAACTCAAAATAATTTACACATGGTAATGAGTTAAAATAATGCACGTCCGGCTTAAAACGACATTCTATAATCAATTAGTAAGTTTTCCCAACCAAAAAACTGAGTTCAGGTAACTCATAAAATAGTTACAAGATGAGGAATTGTGGTGATCCCAAAAATGTTTAAAATGTTGATAAAAAATCTCTTCCTGGGTTGAGGCGAACCAAAAGAACCTGAATTACTGTCGCGTTTTTAAATAATTTGTGATAATTCGTAGGCTCAGTTTGAACAACATAGAGAGGTGGGTTGAGGTAGCTCCAATTTTGTAACCCACGACATTGGTAAATGCATTTTTGTCAGTGTAGACAGGCCCTTATCTAGGATAAAGGGCTTAGCACTTACGAACAATTTATTTCAATTAAGTATATTCACAATTACGAAAATTAATTATTACTTTTCGACGTAATTGATAATTGATTGAGTCATTTTGGCTACAGGGATTCGTAAGAGGGCAACATCCGGTCCGCTTCTGGTCTGATGATCAAATAACGGCAATGCTGGTATCAGTTCGGTGCAATTGCCTTAATAATTAACGGATTTTTATTTTCGCGACTCGATTTTTCGCAAAGTACTTTCACCAGTTGCTGATGTCCTGGTCAAATTTGTTTAACGATGAACTTTGCCAATAACATAAACATGCATTTCAAGGTACCAACTCCCGATTCGGTTTTTTATCCCTAAATGGAGTGACGGCTGGTGGGGTGGTTGTACCCATTGGAATAAATATACTGGATGGCCCAGAAGTCCGGAATAAAATTAATATGGCCTTAACCTGTAACTTTTGGGGAAAACGCTCGGACACGTCAATTTAGTTTAATATATGCTCACATTTTGACGTTATTCGTTTGTTTTTTTTATAGACATTTGTCAAAGATATGACGACGTCGATCTTTTTTTTTAAATAGGAACATACAGCTTGCGATACATCATTTGAAAGCTAATATCTCGTACAATATGCTCATAAATTTTCGCGCGATTCTGTCAAGCTATTTCAAAATGGCGACTGAACGCGACACAATGAAGATTTCTTACCTTGAAAGGTAAAAAAACATCAATGATTTATAATTTCCGCTTATTTAAATAGAGATTTTTAAAAAAATTTAAACAGTCGCCATTCCGGACTTCTGGGCAACCCTGTATACGTGGAGAGGGGATTCTACAGATTAAAATAAGGGTAGGGTATCAGGGTAGTAACAGGAACTACGCTTAACGACTTACTAATCTCTCTGTTATGACAATGTTTCTCTACAGTGCCAACAGAGGTCACTGTCGAAAATTCAAATTTAATTTTTGGCATTTTTTTTATTTTGACAGTTATTTTAAGAATGATATAATTTACAGAAAAAATAATACTGAAGGAAAAAGGTATAAACGATACCGTTTAGGTGCCAACTGGAATTAAAGTTCTTTTTTTGCATTAAAGTCAATTTATCAAATGAAAGCTAAAATATATACAGGGTGTTCCTTAATGACGTCCTAATATTTCAGAATGTGATTCCTTAGGTCATTTTATAAAGAAAAGTTCATACGAACATATGTCCGCAACGGCTTAAATTTTTTGCTACAGGGTGTTGAATTTTTATGTTTTAAATTGTTATTGTTTAATATCTCCGAAAGTAGTTTAGATATTATTTTCAATTTTGGTATGTGTTAATAGGATATTGAACCGCAAATTTTAGTTAGAAAATTATTCAATTGTTCCACCAGTGACGTCCCTGCAAACATGTCCTCTGATATTTTTTACAAGAAAGATGGTACGCCACTGACATTTTTCCATGTGGATATTTTTTCTGATTAGCCTGGTCAATTCTACATGAAATCGGTCTCTTGTGTTTTTCTCGTCAGTCATTTCCAACAATTTTTATGAAACAAAATTTATCATTAATTATTTTATCAATGTTAATAATAACGAGATTCAATATGAATTTAGTGGTTTTAATCAAGAACGGTGCGTCTGACGAGAAACACTCAAGAGACTGATTTCATGTAGAATTGACCAGGCTAATCAGAAAAAATATCCACATGGCAAAATGTCAGTGGCATACCATCTTTTTTGTAAATAAAATCAGAGGACATGTTCGCAGGGACGCCACTGGTGCAACAATTGAATAACTTTTCTAACTAAAATTTGTGGTTCTATATCCTATTAACACGTGCCAAAATTGAAAATAATATCTAAAGTACTTTCGGAGGTATAAATAACCATTTAAAAAATATAATTTCAACACCCTGTAGCAAGAAATTTAAGCCATTGCGGACATATGTTCATATGAACTTTTCTTTATAAAGTGACCTAAGGATTCACACCCTCAAATATTAGCAAGTCATTAAGGAACACCCTGTATATATTGTTAGAAACTTAGAGACAATGCCGTATCATGAGTGATCGACTTATTTTGGACTTTTATTGTCTTTATTTAGTTATAACACAACTTTTCAACTCATACCAGTATTCACCTGAAGACGATTGGAGATATTTACCAGTTGAAACGTTGCATTATAAATAAATAAAGACAATGGAAGCCGAAAATACGTCAAATCATTAATATATATTGCGTTTCCGATGGAAAAAATCATCTGATTCGTCCCTACACATATTCCAAAGAAAATTAAGAGCCTTTGTATTGCTTGCCATATGGCACAAGTTGGTTTACTTTTCGCACACTGGCTCTCGGACTACAACAGCTTTAGCATGTAATAATGGTAACGACGTTTTATCTAATCAGTACCCACTTTACCGCAAAGAGTTCAAAGTACTTTCTAATGTTTTCAACTAATCGCACACAGTTGCCATATCCCCGGTCGCCTCTTGTTCTCCTGATACAATTTGTTTAATATTAAACTCAATCAATTGAGTTTAATTGTCGCAGACAATTAATTTAATTGACTGAACTATCTAATGCCAGCCGACGCACGCCGACGTTTCGTTTGAACGTGAACTACTAGAATTTAGAAATCTATAAAATTGCAAGAGAGATGTAAAGGCCGTATTAGACTCGGCAATTTTTTCTCTTGCGCCGGCAATTATAATGGCACGTATTCATGCGCAGTAAACCGTTTTCGATCAGCTGGAGCATTGTCAACGGTCAGAACAGCAGTGGGTACTGTCGAAATCCCTAAAATATCCCCAGAATTAGAGATGTGCAAACCTGTTCGTTTTGATTACCAGTTAAAGCAGCTACTGCTATTTACAAATAGGAGGTGCAAAAAGTTGCTGAATTAGCAGTCCATAAGTTTAATAAATAATGTAAACTGCTAATTTAAGTACCAGTGGGTTTAAATGGCCATTACCTGTTCGGCCAAATAATAAACAGTTAAAAATAACAGAATAATCCATGTCTACCCAATTGCGCCGGCAAGGGCAATTAAAATGGCGCCTGCCCCATTTCTGGCAATGAGAGACAGCTGATCGGGAACAGTGTACTGCGCATGAATCCGTGTCATTTTAATTGTCAGAAGAGTAGAATTTCTGACTGTACTACGGGGAACGGCGTACTGCGCCCGAATCCTTCAATTATAATTGCCATTGCTGGCGCCATAAAAATTCCCGAGTGTAATACGGCCTTAAGAATGTCACTCAATAATTACACTGATACCTAAAGGCCATGCGCAAGATATAAGAATTATTCCATGCAATTTGCACCAAGGGCAAAAACAAATAATATTGTAAAAAATCATCTAGCTAGGTTAATTTAAACTATTGTTAATTAATATAGGTACTCTGTCATACATTTAAAATGAGGTTGTCTATGTGGTGATAAAATTATATATTATATTAAAAAAAATTGTATAAATGTATGGTCAACACTTGAAATATCGCCTGTGAAAGAATCTTTAACGAACATATAGTGTTATAAAAAGCACCCCAAAACAAAACCCCATTTTTTATTTTAAAATGCACCAAGAAATTCTTACAGGGACGGCTTTTGGTTTGGGATGATTTTTGATTATACAGTCAAATAATTATATAAATAAAAAACAGGGTTTGTTGCATAATTCTCTATAAAAGACAAATTAATATGATTTTGCTATCATACACATATATATGAAATATTACATTTTGAACATATTTTTAGTGGTTAATGTGAGAAGGGTTTATTTTATTTAATTGACTGACGTCAAAGGTGTCGTATATGAACAATATATTGCCAATACGAACGTTATATACAAAGAGTGTCCCCGCTATGGGAGATGGCGCGGGCCTATTGAGTTTGCGCAGTATGGTGGAAATATTATCGTTCGCGTCAGAGTAGGCCCGACATTATTTGTTTGTTGTTATTCGTCGCCATCTTTGGTTCTGGATGCTTTTTCAAATTACAGAATAAAAAGTGGTTCAACCACATTGTTGTCGGTATATTACTGCTTATAAACTTTCTCATTACCTAACAACAATTTGTGTAAAGGAGTTTTTAATTTGTGGTGATTCGATTCGCTGTTTGATAGGTTATGAGTGGCTTGTTTTATTTAAGATGAAAGAACACAAGTGCATGGTCCTTTTTTGCAAAAGTCGTGGCTCAATATCAGGTATAAAGTATTTCAGTTTGTACTTATATACGAAAATATTTTGATTATCACATTATCCGATTTTCGGAACCGAATTTCACTAAAAAGCTTGTAAAAGAAGAAGACATGGTCACTCGTATACAATATAATATATATGTGGTCACTACATAACCTTAAAATTAATGTATTTGTAATTTGGTGCATTAGCAGCTGATAATAATTCCCAAAATAGTCATTCATTCGAAATTTTTAGTTTAGAAAGAAGTGAGGTTAAGAACCATACGACGTCGGATGAAACAATAAAGCTCATCGTGTCGATTGTTACAAATATTCGGACGGAATTTGGCACCAAAAGTTTACACCAATCAGGGCACCGTCGGATCATCATATCGTCAGAAATCGTATGCATGGAACGCGGTCTTAAATCGAACTAATCGAAATTTTGATTGCAATATTTTTCGTTACTAACCAGTGAAATTTACATTAAGAAAGTTGAAATCCGGTCCTGTCGAATGTTTATTTTCACAAGGAAATTTCCGAACTGCGCAAACTCACAACGCCCCCTTCGATGCCCATGGCGGGGACATAATTGCAGATGGTATTTAGCAATATACTGTTTATACAGGGTTGCCCAGAAGTCCGGAATAAAATTAATATAGCCTTAACCTGCAACTTTTGGGGAAAACGCTCGGGTACGTCAATTTAGTTTTATGTATGCTCACATTTTGACGTTATTCATTTGTTATTTTATAGACAGCTTATTTAAATAGAGATTTTTTAAACAGTCGCCATTTTGAAATAGCTTGATAGAATCACGCTAAAATTTATGAGCATACTGTACGAGATATTAGCTTTCAAATGGTGTATCACAAGCTGTATATTTCTATTAAAAAAAGAAATCGATATCGTCATATCGTTGACAAATGTCTATAAAAAAACAAACGAATAACGTCAAAATGTGAGCATATACAGGGTGTCCCATAACTAATGGTACACAGGAAAACTGCAGATTCCTTGGATAAAAATACTGCGATTTGGCCATACTTAGTTTAGTTCAATAGCTGGCAATAAACGAGGTACAGGATGTCCAAGTAAAAATTTAATTTTCAATTTTCCTAAATAACTTATTTCTGAATCAATATTTTTGCACAAAATTTTGTGACTAGTGTTTTTTCGGGGAAAAGAGTTTGAATTTGTTAATAATTTTGATGTAGATTATAGGGAGCGCTCTCTGCGGTACTCGGAATACATAAAAAGAAATGTAACTTTTTTGTGCCTTAGTATAATTATTATATTTTTATTAAAAATATCAATTTTTCCGTCATTTCTAAGCAATAAAGGTATACTTTGTAAATGTCGCTCCGACTAACCGTTTTCGAGATATTTTCAATTACAATTTCCAATGCGCCCGTTTAAATTTTGATTTGTAAATGTGAAATTTGTCACAGTGGGCTTTGATAAAAACAAATACAATGAAAGCACTTTGAAACCTCATTTCTGTCAAAGTTTATTTTCATTCATCTCAGCATTGTGGATGTTATTAAGGAGTTTTTGAAGATACTGTTATCAAAAATTAAATTAAAAATGCCGCGACATAACTATTTTCTGACGGAAAAATGCGAGACATGGTATGTTTATACGCACACATTTACAAATCAAACTTTAAACGGGCGCATTAGAAATTGTAATTGAAAATATCTCGAAAACGGTTAGTCGGAGCGACATTTACAAAGTATACCTTTATTGCTTAAAAATGACGAAAAAACTGATATTTTTAATAAAAATATAATTATACTAAGGCACAAAAAAGTTACATTTCTCTTTATGTGTTCAGAGTACCGCAGAGAGCGCCCCCTATAATCTACATCAAAATTATTAACAAATTCAAACTCCTTTCCCCAAAAAAATACTAGTCACAAAATTTTGTGCGAAAATATTGGACACCCTGTATCTCGGTTATTACCAGCTATTGAACTAAACTAAGTATGGTCAAATCGCAGTATTTTTGCCCAAGGAATCTGCAGTTTTCCTGTGTACCATTAGTTATGGGACATCCTGTATAAAACTACATTGACGTGTCCGAGCATTTTCCCCAAAAGTTACAGGTTGAGGCTATATAAATTTTAGTCCGGACTTATGGGCAACCCTGTATATATATGTGCGTAGACCGTAGAGAAACGCTCCAAAATACAGGATGTCAATTTTAAACCTTCCCACCCTTAATATCTCGATTAAAAATCGGGAAGATAAGTACGGAAGCGAGGTACACTAAGGGCGGGACGTTTTCAAGTTACAAATCCACAGCTTTCAATGGAAATTACATACGACGAATCTAATATCGCAACGCGTCATTTATTATAATTTGTCTTTAAATCAGCCGGAAGTTTAGATATAATAAACCACTTTCATAACAAGCTAAATGATAAATTATTTTAAGGCAAAGGGGTAATAGAAAACAAGTAAGATAATAGGGGGGAAATAAATTTGAAATTATAATGTAAAGTAATTTTTTTTTTCTGAACTGATCTATAAAACACTTTATTAGCTTTATTTAAATAATGTAAATGTAAGTTTGAATCACGCCGCGAGGGAACAAAACTAATAATAAATAATCCCTATATCAAAAAAAAATGTTTAAGAAATTATTTTTGTTATTATTTTAATACTAAGACGCTTATTGATTACTATAAACGGTTTTCGTACAAGCCCAATATATCAATTAAATAATATTTGAAACAAAAAAAAACATGTGCATAAATAAATATATTATTGTAAGAATATGAAAACGTTGCTTAAAAATAAAATATTGTGTATTAAATCTGTGTATTAATTTTTACGCCGTTCAGATTTACGCGAAGCAGTAGAAAAAATGCCATCCTTCTTCCTAGCAATAAATCAGAGAACGCAAACCAATGCGCAATGGGTTAAAAGACGCACACGCGTGTGGCAGTGGCGGCTCGTGACCTATGATAGAGGCAAGATTGGTTGGGATGTTCCTGTTTATGGAGATTCTTCCTTTTTGTCTTATATAATCAGTTAGAAAACGGTTCAAATATGTACTGTTACATTGTTATATGAGCAGTAGTTTTTGTGTTTTGTTCGGTATTTCCATCTGCGTTGTATAAGTCAATGTAACGAAAACAAACACAACAGAGATGGGATTCTATGTGTGGAATCACCATCTCTTTTCATCTTGTGTCTGTTTCCGTAGAACCTACAGCTTAACGTGGGCTTGGAATCATGATCCTCGATCATACTCTGCTCCCTTAAGAGCTAGCAACCCGTGGTTTCTCCAGTGGCGGCTCGTGACCTATGACAGAGGTGGTTCACAAGTATGGTGAAATTATTTTTAAAATTTTATTTTTGTGTAACGACCAAACAATTACTTCCTAGGCGTTTTAAACCGACGCCATAACCTTTCCGACCCATCGAGCCTCCCTCGGCCGCTTCGCAGCACTCGTGCCGGCTTCAGTCCATTGCCGGGCACTCATTCTGTTCTCTGGTGTGTAATAGTGGATCCAGGTTTCAGCAACAGTTACCAATCGACGCCAAAAGTCCGCCCGATTCCGCATCAGCAAGTCCAAACACTCGAAGTGCTCTCGCGTTCGTGTTTTTGGTCAGGAGTGAGCATGCGCGGCACCCAGCGGCAGGATAACTTTCTCATATGCAGAATAATCCGCCCAAAATATGGCGTGTGCGCTCAGTACTAATCTTTGTGGTATCTGCTAGCTCGCGCACCTTCACTTTCCGGTCAGCCAACACCATTTCATGTATTTTTTTGACATTGTCCTCGGTAACCGCATCGGAGGGCCTGCCGCTGCGGACTTCATCGGTAGTGGAGTTGGGGCCACCACGAAACTCTCGAAACCAATATCTGACGATGTAATCTGACGCAGCATTAGCCCCATAATATTGATCCAACTTTTCTTTTGGGGTCCGTTACACTATTCGGACACACGAATTTTAAATTTTTACTATTTTTTTCTAAAAGTATACATTTTTAGCAGTAATATTCAATAAAAAAATTTGCGGAATACTCAGTAATTTTTAAGAAATTAATTAATAAAAATCCTGATTTTGTGGTTTTTGAGTGATTTGACAAGGTTCTGACCCCAACAATTTTCGCGATGTTGCCGGATTTATAATTTTATAACAACAATAAAAAGTAAAGGTTCTGTGTAATGACTACACTTGAGCACCCACGGAATTTAACAATTTTTGAAAATGTAATGGAAAGATATGGTTGTAGAAAAAGAAAACATAAGAAAGTTAGGGTAAGTTACATAAATTGACACTGCCCTGGGAAAACCACTGAAAACCCGCCCCCGCTACACCTTTTGTAGCCGATTTGTTTTTGTATTCCGCAAAAAAAAACACAAGAAAGTTACATAAATTGACAGTACCCTGTTAAAACAAGTGGAAACCCGCCCCCGCTACACCTTTTGTACCCGATTTCCTTCTGGATTCGGAAAAAGAAAACATAGAAAAGTTACATAAATTGACAGTGCCCTGGGAAAACAAGTGAGAACCCGCCCCCGCTACACCGTTTGTAGCCGATTTCCTTCTGTATTCGGAAAAAGAAAACATAAGAAAGTCACATAAATTGACAGTGCCCTGTGAAAACAAGTGAGAACCCGCCCCCGCTACACCTTTTGTAGCCGATTTCCTATTCGGAAACAGGAAACATAAGAATGTTACATAAATCGACAGTGCCCTGGGAAAGCCGATTTATTTTTGTATTCGGCAAAAGAAAACATAAGAAAGTTACATAAATTGACAGTGCCCTGGGAAAACCACTGAAAACCCGCCCCCGCTACACCTTTTGTAGCCGATTTCCTTCTGTATTCAGGAAAAGAAAACACAAGAAAGTTACATAAATTGATAGTGTCCTGGTAAAACAAGTGAAAATCCGCCCGGCTACAGCTTTTGGAACCTCATTCCGCCACGCGCCTCTTATGGACTCAGTGTAGCTCAACCGAGCCAGTGAAAACGCCATCCCTCGGACCATAAGAACTGTGTACAACATAGTGCCCACAGCGTGAGCGGCCTGCACAGGCGGCACTTTGTGGTCGCCACCGGTGTAGTTTAAATATCTGCCTAACAGGAATATTCATATTTTGAAAAAAATATCCCGAAAACAAAGAATAATCTTTCCGGCATTTGCAACAATAAAAGCAGGAATTCAAGGCATTTGCATTAACTTTCTGCCTAATAGTGCATACGATACGACAATTTCTGGTTTTGCATCTGAAATTATCTCAATCAATCCTATGTATTGTATTGTAAATATTTTGCAAAATCCACATCATACGTGCTTGTAATTGCGTCAACATTATCTATATTTGCTATTTCCATTTTATTTTGATTTGTTCTTTCCTTTTCCTTCAACGCCAAAGTATAACTGCTCTTAGCAACAGTGTTATGCAATGTCAAATTTGTGTTCGACTTAAAAGTGACATCTTCAACAGAGTTGCCAGTTGTCTTTTATTAGCTACATAGGAAAAAAATATTGCACAAAAACGGATATTTTTGGGCCTTTCTATCGCAGTTAACCCTCTTAAAAGATATTGCTTAGTCGTGACATAACTACATTGACAATAAACTGCGGTCTTATATCGATATAAACAAACCCGAACAACCTAAAAACTGTATTATTGCAGAAAGCTTTTCTATGTGGCAACACTGTTAAAATACCGAATTTTGCAAATATACATGTTCCCAGCGTAAATTTTAAGAATCAACAATTTTACGACCATTTTTGCCTTTAAACTCAAATTTTATGAATTAATGTGTGTTTTCCGCATCTAATTTTACTTAAAAGTATTAATATTACACAATCAAACAAAAAAAAAGGTAAAAATACAAGTAATTAGTGTGTCCGAATAGTGTAACGAAACCTTCTTTTGTTTCCTTCGCCGTTTTGCCTCTGTAATGTTTCATGAGAGAACGAAAATCGTTTTTGTCCATACTCAACATGATGCCAAACACGTCAACAACAATCAGCTGTCAAAACAAAACTAAAGACAGGATCGCACTTAAGTTTGGCATGCCTGTCTAAATATGAACGGACTTCAAGGCACCATAACCTCTTTTTGCAGTAGCAGCGCATTCTGGCGGTCAAGGAGGTTACTGTTCACCCCACCTGGTACTATTATCTACCTACGTTTTGCCGGTTCTAAAGAAAAATTAATATTTTGTTCCTTCACAATCTACAGAACTGATATAAACACTTTGTTTATTTCTCGCTCGTTCCAATTTACTCTATTATTATTATTATACTTACCAATTCGTACTATTGCGGTTGACCGCATTATCTATGATAGACATAATATCCATATACAGTCGCAAGCAATCGCTAGCCTCATTCATTTTATGATGTCCTAATACTTTGGTGAATTTTAGTGATGGAGATCGTCACCATATTGTTGGGAATTAAAAAATAAATTTACTACGAATTATTCTATATAGGGTTATAACCTACATATTTATAGTTAGAACTTGTACTGATAAGCGAGACACTGGATTTTATATGATTTTAGGCAACTATAAATTTCGTACTTTTGTAGATTTTCCGCTATCTCTTTCTGGTTTAATATGCATTAAATCCTATGATAAAAAAAAATTCATTAGTTTCTTTCCATTGCTTGTTATAGACGCGTTTACCCAAACATCATTCCACATAATAATTCCCATTAATTGCATCCCTTGTTTAACAGAGTCAAATTATGTCCTGTGGGGGTAACACACAATAATAACACTTAGAGTGGCTATATCAGTTGGATTTGATGGCTTTATATGTTTTTGCAGTGACATGAGTGTGATAAATCACGGACTTCACCTATGTACATATGTTGTTAATTACACGATTATTCAAATTTAAATACGTCTATTAAGTTATGGCCAGTCCTGTTAAAAGATAAAACGGTTAATAATACTTTATCTACGACAGTGGCGGCTCGTGACCTTTGATAGAGGGGGGTTCACAAGTATGGTGAAATTTTTCTAGGCGTTTTAAATGTAGAGAGAAAAGAAGTAATAAGAAAATGCGTTAGGTAAAACATATTTTTATTTATTTTTTAATTTTACACTAGGAAATACAACTTTTGGAAAATAAGACAGGTTTTCTTAGTGGGTATAGCTGTCAGATCTTAACGCCGTCGCATTCAACCCTCGTAACAATATTTATACAGTCCACTACTAATACTACTAAAGTCATCTACGAGTTAACAAGAAAACCGAATGATGTCTAATACCACTACGCCTTCTACGGCTGCGTCATTAGGCGCAACCAAGACGAGAACAATAGTTAACTGTTTTATGACGGGAACGAATCGAGCCACGAGACTGACAAGTTGGCATTCTTCATATTTTCAGTGTTTTTTAGTTTAAATCCTTAAATAAAATAGTTTAAAATCATATCGAGTATCATTTATCGAAATACACAATAGTGCTTAAACGTAAAGTCCATTCTTCGGTTTTTAATTGCCTCATTAAGTTTAGAATACCCTCTATAAATTGTTTTTCATATATTTCATTTTTAAACTTTCTAATAAAGTCCCTAGATTTATTATTTGTGGACTGCGCTAAATTAATTTCGGGTTTAGGTGTTCCCGCATTCTTCACTTCAATTTCTTGCTCCAAACTCAAAGAGCTAAAGTTATTTCTTAAATAGTCCACCGTCAACTATTCATTTTTTAACTTAATAAATATATAATATTAAAATATTAAAACAAACCCGAACAAACCCGAATTTCTAACTAGATGCACGAACAGACGACAGTGCGGTGCACACAAAAACTGTGCGCCTTTTCCATGTTAAATCGCCATAGCCCCGCTATCCCCCGCTACCACCCGCCACCTGTTACTACGGAGAAACTGCACTACGTAATCGCACGTGCGAGGAGGTCTCGTCATAATCGTCATTTACCTCGACCGAGGCACGGTTGCCGGATCTATACATTTTGGTTTGACGGGATGATAAAATATTAGGGAGGGTCGGACTTTTTAGTTTAACGGTACGATAAAATATTAGGGAGGGTCGGACTTTATACGATAAATAATATTCAATAAATTAATATTTTTTATTCGTTTTGTTTTGGGGGAGCACGTGCGCATGCGCTTCTGTGGAAGAACCGCCACTGGGTGCGAGGCAAGGGATAGCAACCCTTGCTTTCGTAATAGTTAAGATATCGATGTCTTTTACCTATAGTACCGCCGCTGGTAGGATAAGAATTAAAAATGCTGATAAAATACTCGGATTTTTATTGTGGCCCTTTCCTATGCATATACATCTACAGGGTATAAAAGGAAAAGCATTATCTTATTTTATACAGTTTCGTTAAAATTATTTTACACCTAATTTGGCACAAATAATACGCTTATGGTACCTATTATAACAGATACGTTTTTATTTCTCTTTTATTCCTTTATAATAATTTGCATTTATTTTTCTCATAATATAAAAGGAAATAACAATAAATATTTTAACATGGTAAATAAATAGGATAGGAGGTATTAGCATCCTGTATAAAGCAGTATATATGTATGATGTAGACTATATTTTTCAATAATTTAAATATTTATATGATATATTCACATTAATTTATGCTATTACATTTCATATAACAGCATTGCTTTATACAAAATTAATGATATTTATATACAGAACAATGTTTAAAATTAGGCTAACGATTGAAACATTTCTTTTAGATATGCTTTAGGTCACGTTAAATACTTTTATTGTATAGGGATTTGATATGTATTAAAACAATATGTATATCTTATCGAATAAAGGAACATGGTGATCGTTGATTATGGCAAAATGATGAAACAAGATTACCAACCATCGGACGCTGTTAAATCATATACATCCGACATCACAAGGTGGCTCAAATAAGCTGAAAGGAGTTTTCTTTCTAGCATACTGAGATGACTTCTAATAATCTATTATTATCAATGATCAGTTTTTGTTGTTGACTTCCTAGTGTCTGTACATCATGTGAAATAAAAATAATATTCCTAAAAACACTTTTTTAACATATTCCTTAGATATTTCGGACTGAATTCCGGGCACCACCCTGTATACTCAATTTATCCCCACGCTATTAAAATCAAGTTAAAAGAATTACAAGCCATTATAACTGGTAAAATAATAGTCAGCTTAATACTGCTAACAATAACGGATATACAAGAAATAATGGTGAAAATGTTTGCATTACTTGTCCTGACCTAGCCGTAATAGCTACTTCTTTAGATCTGGGACCCCTGGCAGGTTCAGCTACTCCTATAAAAAATAAGAAAAATAATTCCATATGCATCACAGTCTAAGCGACATTACTATAAATTTATTAGGATTTTAGAATGTGAATATTTTTGGCGTAGATAAAATCTATAAAATAAGGGGAAGCAAAAGCTATAAGCAACAGCTCTTAGGGGCTTTTGGCTTATTTTACCAAGAAAAGACCTTACCACCGACTAGCTCCGCGTGGTTGTCAAAGGTGCTCACTGGGCTCAGCTTAATTTCTGAAACAAAAAATATAGTAACAAAATGAATGAGTTTCCTTACGATTTTTGAGTTACTTTTATTTTATATGGCCCGGTATTTGAAACACCTGTCAGAAAAATTCCCGTGTCAAAATGTCATTGCTAATTTTCAAAAACCGCATCTATAAAAACTGTCTCAAATAGCCTTAAATATTAAAAATGAACAAGCAAAATGCCACCTTTCAAAGCGGAACGTTACACGAACTGGTTACGGTAAGAAGATTGCATATTGGAGATACAGAAGAACGAGAGGTTGTTCCCAAACTCACCAACGATACCGTTCAAAGGAGGGCCAACTTTCGGGAATTTAAAGCGGTATACGGGGATCCTGTTGGAAAAAAATCCGGTAACGTTTTGGAATCACGATCATTTTCGTTGCATAAAACAAAGTCGGGGAGCCTGTACAGATTTCCTAGGATGAAAAAGGAGCCTCAATATATTGAGACCGTTAATATAGAGTTACCGGTAAGTAGTTAGTATTCTAGAGAAAAAGATCTATAGCAACATAAGTCTTAAGATGTTCCAAATATAATCGTAGCCGTAGTCTTTTCATTTGAGATCCTAATAAATATTATTGTCTCCAATATTGATTGGTCCGTCTCGCTATTCTTGTTTCAGTTACATTTTGGAGCGGATAGGGCTGTCCATCAACTACCCGAAAACAAGATAAAGCCTAAAAGGTCAAACACAAAAGTTAATCGAGAAGTCACAACTGACAATATCATGGAAAAGCTGGCCAGCATCGTGGAAGTGAATGAAAAAGAAGAAGACATCATCGCTAACATACCGGAGCAACAACTAAACGAGATTAAAAAACAAGTGAGAGTGCGTAAAGAAACTATGTGGCGAAATCTGCCAAGATTGACCTTGCCGAAACCAAAAAGAAAACAACATGGTGCCAGCGATAAAATAATGAATGAATTGGCGAATATAAACGAGAAATTGGAAAAACTGCAGAAGAAATATTATGAGCAACCTCGTGTTCAGTATAAAAGTGTCAATAATTGTTGCACCCAAAGTGGAAACGTCGAAGTTATTTATGAGAACGAGAAATACCCAGAGGAAATTAAAGTTGAAAGCGACATGGTTGCATGTGACATACAAAAAGGCAAGTCCTAGTTATGACGTCGTCATATTTAAGTGATTTTTTCCCCAATTTCTTTCCCATGCGATCATTATTTCAATTCTAGCTAGAGATTTACTAACTATCAATAAATTATTTCAGAATCCGGTGATGCCATTAAAGAGATAGGCAAAATTTTCAAGGAGTTCCCCAAAATCGGAGATACCCTTAGAGAGATCGAAGATCACTTGGATAATATTGTGAGTTTGGAAAATGCAGATGAAATTATCAATAGAGATTCTCTAGAAAAATCGACAGACGCCAATCTGAGTAGCTATTGTGAGGGGGAAGGAGGGAACTTGGCCGCGATATTAGCAGCTTTAGAGAAACAATGTAAGTTTGTTGTGCATTTCTCCAGTTGCGGTTAAACGAAGCAGCTGTTTCGCTTACGTTGTGAGTACTGTGATTAATCCCATTTAGGAAAGATCTTGTAGACTGTTAGTTTTAATACCATTTTTTGTTAGATTCTCCCTTGGAACATACAAACAGAATTTTAAAGGACCTTGATCGGGCAAGAGATGAAAAGTTGAGGGCAATACGGCAACAAATTGAGGTAGTTGAGGAGTTTTGCGATCGGATGTCGGAAATTGCGAACGTCGAGAGCGATTCGGAAAGTGTGTCGACCACTGTGACGGAACTTGATAGAGACAGAGGAGGATACAAGGTTTATGTGAATTCGTCTATGATATGTCGCGGTACACAGAACGAAAGTCACAGTACGAGAAACGGGATCCCCGGGACGAATATGCGTAAGAAACGATTTTTGAAGAATTAACTTAATTAACTAAAGAATTTTTAAATTTAAAACCATCTTAAATTGACAGTTGATGGTTTAAAATGACAACTCAATTCAAATATGATTTATTGTTTAACATATGGTGTCCCGACACCTTATGTATACAGGGTGTTTATTAATAACATGCTAATATTTAAGGTTATTCTTGGGTCCATTTTCAGAAAAAAACTTCATATGAACATATGTCCTAAAAGTCTTAACTTTTGAGATACAGGGTGTTAGAGATTTTCGAAAAATATCCTTCTTTATTAATATCTGTAACATTGCTCTAGATACTTTTGTGAAATCTGGTACACACTTTTTCTTCATCAAGAGACATTTTATGATATAAACTCCTGGACAAAATTAACGCAACATCATAAATTTCCCATATTTTTGATGCAAATTTTTTTTCTGAATTTATGATCCGATTTGAATAATTTTTTTTGCATTGTAGGTTGGTTCCTTGACAATGTCATTGTTTTCGCTGTTTATGATAAAAAAATTCGATTTATACTGGGTGTACTAAAAATGCTAGTTTTGTTACCGAAAATTCGTATCACCTTGTGGAGTATATTAGCAACCGAAGCACATTCCAGTTGACATTGAACTGTAGGTTCATCTTTCCCCGACATTTTCCTTTTGGTTTACTTCATTATCTCTGTTATTAAAGGAGATACACCGTTTTATAGCGTACCATGTTTTTATAGACTTTATTATTCAACACAGTCATTTTTAAATGTTTTCAAGTATGTTTCAAGATTAAAATACTCGTCGGGCAACTGGGGATACGAAACGAACGTTTAATAATCAGTTTCCGAACAGTTTTTATCAGTATGGCGAATTTTATTTGACCTTTGCAACCTTAAAACATAAGATCTGCTGACACATCGCTTGCAATGTCAGAAAAAGTCCATAGTCTACTTGAAAACATTTAACAATGAATGTGTTGAGTATTAAAGTCTATAAAAACATGTTACGCTATAAAACGGTGTATCTCCTTTAATAACAGAGATAATGAAGTAAACCAAAAAAGACAATGTTGGAGAAAGATGGATCTACCTTTTAATGTTAAATGCAATATGTTTCGGTTGCTAATATACTCCACAGGATGATGCGAATTTTCGGAAAAAAACATAGCATTTTTAGTACACCCAGTATAAATCGAAAATTAAATTTTTATCATGAACAGCGAAAACCATGACATTGTCAACCAACCTACAATGTAAAAAAATTCAAATCGGATCATAAATTCAGAAAGAAAAATAGCATATAAAATATGACAAATTTATGATGTTGCGTTAATTTTGTCCAGGAGTTTATATACCAACCATGTTTTTTTATTCCGACCAGTGGCGTTCCTGCGGGAATTGCCCTCGGTATTTTTGAAGACAGTAATGGTACGCTTCTTTTTTTTTAATAAAAATTATTTTTCAAATTCTCATACGGTTTTCGTATTAAAAAAATTAAATTCATTCATTTGCACTCTATTATGAAATTAGGTATTAACAAAGATTTAAATAGGATCTAGTAGATAAGTCATTTACCTTAACAAATGATTAAAAACACATATAAATCTGTAACACCTTTTATCTCTAAAGTTGAGACTTTTAGGACTTATGTTCATAAGAAGATTTTTCCTCACAATGACATAAGAATGTTATTAAGATTATTTTTGCGATTATAGAAGACGAAATAAAATTGGACGAAGAAAAAGGTATATACTCGCAAGGCACGGACGATGCCGATTTCGCGGAAGGTCTAGATTTACAAGCTTCAATTAAGAAATCCAATTACTTATCGAAAGAATTTGGAAACTTCGAACGGTTCTCCAGCCAACCGGTGATCAAAATATTTTCGGAAAACGATCAACGAAATTTATGGAGAAGAAAAATGAAATCGATGGAGCAGATGAGAACAATCGATTATAACCAGAGCGATAGTGTCACGAAAATGATCGATAACCTGAAATTTTCCATGGAAAATTCTGTCTATGAGCTTGTCGCTTAGACTGTACTCTTTGTCTCCGTTTTATATCTATATGCGTAATTATGTTTTGGTCTAATAAATAATTGAAAGTAAAATATGGTTCTTTTAATAATTCAATCCTAAATAAACCATACATATGGCCTGTTCCGCTGTTCAATGGTTTTCAAGTCATCGCGTAATTACAAACAAACAAAGTTTCATTTATCATAGCGTTTATACAACGTGTCCAAGATAAGGAGGGCCAGTACAGGGATCTCGGAAACCGTAAGAGATACGAAGTCGGTTAAATGGAGGCAAAGTTGCGCATTTACGGGCCTAATAATATGCCGTTTAGAAAATTTTTAAATTCCGAGTAGTTTCGGAGATATCCGGAAAAAGGCGAAATTCTGAAAAATCGTTTAATTGTTTTCCTGGATTTTTTTGAGGTCGAAGTCTAAAGTTAATTGCACTTTTGCATTGCCACTTTTTCCGCTCTATCTAACAGCGTTAATTGTTTTGTAATCCGACGAGTCGTCTGCGAAGGGCCATTATCAACTTTCTTTTTCTAAATACGATCCTGTTTTCCTGATATGGGAATTTGAGAGCTTTTTCTCCCGAATGCAACGATGTATGACACATTGTGGTTTAATGACGTTTCGAGGGTTTTTTGAACAACATCAGGAAATTTTGCGATACGGTCCTGTATTTCTCGTAATTTTATAAATAATATTTCATAAGTAAGCTCTAATTTTTTTACTTATGTTGGACTGGTTTAATAAATAACAAATAATTTAATAATAAACCATAAATAAGTGAACAAAATACAGAAACATTATTTCAAACTTCTGTTGATTCGGGATTTAAAAGAAAAGTAGGCGCTTGAAACAAAAAAATTAAGATGGTGACGCTTGATTTGTTTCACTTGACATTCACATTGTGATCGCTTGAGAGCGTTTTATGAGGTTTTCTATTTTCCAGAAAATGTGGAACATAAACTTACAAATGCTGAAAAGTTTGATATTCTATCGTATGTTTTATTTTACCTCAAAAAAACTGTTATGTGGCAGTTAGAAGATGTTATTTGTGCTTAGAGAATAACGGAAATCATTTTGAAGACCTGCTTATGTAGTTCCTTGTTCCGCTGCTAGATAGAGCGAAAAAAGTGGCAATGCAAAAGTGCAATTTACTTTAGAATTCGATCTCAAAAAAACCCAGGAAAACAATGAAATGATTTTTCAGAATTTCGTTTTTTCCGGAACTACTCGGAATTTTAAAACTTTCTAAACGGCATATTATTAGGCACGTAAATGCGCAACTTTACTTCCATTTAACCGACATTTGTATCTCTTATGGTTTCCGAGATCCCTGTACTGGCCCTCCTTATCTTGGACACGTTGTATATCTTATGCGTAATTATGTTTTGGTCTTATAAATAATTGAAAGTGAATTATTGTTTTTTATTAATTCGTTCCTACATTGGCAGGGGCTCATATAATATAGTCTACAGCCAGATCTAAGTTTAATAATATTCTGCCGGGTTAAACTTTGTGTTTTATTGCCATAAGTTTAAAATATCTTTTGGAATTGGAACTAGGGAATACTATTAGTGTATTATTTTAAAAGTTAAACTTTATTTTACCTTTTATTCGTAAAAAGTTATAAACATAACCCAATAGGGCCACGTCTGGCTTTCGCCTCTTTCTTACGGCTTAGAACTTCATTTCGACTCGAAATAAGTTCGACTGAAGTTGCCGCGGGACGCTTTTATTGTGTTTAATTTAATTAAAAATTTTCTTTTTATTGTATCTGACGGCGGCTTTGTACTTCTGGCTCCGTTCCGAGTTCATCGCGTTTAAATTACGATGAAAAAAGCACCTGGAAATAGGAAGCCGAACGTAAAATCTAATTAGAACCGGGTTTGTTAGAAAAAAGTAATCTTATAGATCTGGTAGCCATGGAAATAAGAACTTACAAAATTAGTTAAAGGGCAAAAACAACAACGAATACTTATAACCAGGAAGAAGACAATCTGCCGTGTTAAAAAATCGAAGCAGGCATGATACAGCGACATCCATTATGCCTGGCGCGCACGTGCTTTTCAAATGTCACTTTTGTCCAAATTTTTATTACTGTCAATATTTTAAAGTGACATTTAAGCAGTGAAAACATTAAAACCCTTTCATTTGATTTACTAAGTAGAGAAAATCAAATATTACGATTTTGACATAGGTTTTCAGCTGTAAATATCGCTTTAAAATTGTCCTTACATACTTTTATATTATTATTGAACTAGTAACGAAACTAGAAATAAAGAATTCAGAGATTGAAGGTTGTAATTAGTTTTATTAAAAAATAGGAAATAAATCATAATTTACATAAAATATTTTACCATCTTCAACTTCAAACAAATCAAGGTAAATACAATACTATATGTACAGCTACTAACCAAGTAAATATATGCACCATCATTATGATTATGGGCTTTCAATTTGTTTGTTTCGTAGAATACTCCTGGCAACATTAGTGATCGAAGTCCTCTTTAATGTTCAGTCATTATGGGATTCTCAATTAAACTATGACAAGAAAGAATTATTATAATAATATATTACCGGACTTATCAAAATTCTGGCTACGGGTTAATATAACTAAGCTGTAAATATTATGTTGTAAAATTTAAGTAAAATTCTTTAAAAACGTGTTTGTTGCTAGTTTGCGTGACAAGTTTGGGACATAATGGGACAATTTTATAATTTAAAATAACAATAACGAATAAAAATTAGTAAAAAAATATTTCAATCATAAATTACTTACCTGCAACAAAACGAAAAGGTCCGTTTTCGTGAAAAGAATAGAAAATTAAAAATTATAAGAATTTAATGACATTTCCTCCACCATTTTCAATCAGATTATAAATCATATATTACTTGATTTTATTCCATTCCAGACGAAGGATGTTCGTTTGTGAAATAATTTAAGAACGTGTGCTGCTCGCATTCTATGTCTGTCTCTGTCAGCATCAACCTTCCTCGCTTCATTAAAGGGAGACAAATATAGCCTAGATCAAATCGAACAAACCCGAACAAATAAAATACACCCATGTTTCTGACTTTCAGATAGAGCTACGTAAGTCTGATATTGACATAGAACGATTGACACAAAAGGATAAACGTATGGAGTAACCTGCCTGGCTGTGACGTCACTTGCACAGCCTACTTATATGCTTCGATCCCCGCCATAAGCGGTCTCACCGGGCTGAAAAACAAGGCCTGTCATGACAAGGAAGTGATATAGCCGTACCAAGGAATATAAAATTAAAAGAGATATAAACGACACTTGATCTCCCTTTCCATTTAAGATTTTATGGGTAACATCTACCACTTCACAATATAATTGAGTCTATCCGATTTTTAATATTATTTACTGGGAGCAGGTTGGCAGTTTTCAAATTGTATCCATAAACAATTAAGTAAAGGTAGATATGCAGTTCTGCGTCAGATTACGTCACCACCAGCATACATTTTATATATCTTGAATTTTAAACCTACCATAAAGTCTCAGGGTGCCCTCTGCTCGACCTAGAGAGTTTGTCGAAACGCAGTTGTATGTTCCAACATCTTTGGTTGCAAAAGCCTTGATGATCAACCACATAAATACTCTATATCCGATTCTTTCTTCTCTAACCAAGTATTTGGTTCTGCAAGCAAAAAAGAAAAATATTACGACATTGTTAAAAAGCCGTTTCAAAAATAGCTTATTGAACAGATCTGTTCAAGACTCAATTATTTAACTAAACATTTTTTTTTAACATTTTTTCTTCGGTGTCAAAAAATATATTTTTTGTATCTATGTAGAAAAGTATTTACCGTCTGTAAACCATCCAATTATTAAACAAGGGACTGAACTCGACAGGCTGAGTTTTTGTGAGAGTTAGTGTACGTACAACTAAATAACATTAATTTTAACGAAGAAAATTTATATTTAAGTTGCAACAGGATTTTCTTCGTTAAAAATGGATTTCAGTTTTGCTGTAGCTCACGAAAAGTGGAAATGCAATTAAAAATATATTCAGTTCAAAAGAGTTTTCGTTTCATAATTCAATATGCAGCTTAAAAACTGAACTAACAATGATATACAATAATTCTAATTAAACTAGTGCTAGATTAGCTACATGGTTGAAACCGCAACATCATGCGTTAGGCTCCATAAAGACATAGGCAAGTTCAAAATCGAAAGAGGAGTTCGCCAGGGCGACACAATATCGCCAAAACGATTTACAAACCTACTCGAGTACATGTTGAAGGTAACGAAGTGGAATTCCTTGGGAATCAACATAAATGGAGAAGACTTGAATCACCTTAGGTTTGCAGACGATATTGTCTTGCTCTCACACAGAATTGGTAAAGCCACACAGATGCTCCATAACGATATAGGCAAGTTCAAAAACAAAAGAGGACTTCGCCAGTGCGACACAATATCGCCAAAACGATTTACAAACCTACTCGAGTACATGTTGAAGGTAACGAAGTGGAATTCCTTAGGAATCAACATAAATGGAGAAGACTTGAATCACCTTAGGTTTGCAGACGATATTGTCTTGCTCTCACACAGAATTGGTAAAGCCACACAGATGCTCCATAACGATATAGGCAAGTTCAAAAACAAAAGAGGACTTCGCCAGTGCGACACAATATCGCCAAAACGATTTACAAACCTACTCGAGTACATGTTGAAGGTAACGAAGTGGAATTCCTTAGGAATCAACATAAATGGAGAAGACTTGAATCACCTTAGGTTTGCAGACGATATTGTCTTGCTCTCACACAGAATTGGTAAAGCCACACAGATGCTCCATAACGATATAGGCAAGTTCAAAAACAAAAGAGGACTTCGCCAGTGCGACACAATATCGCCAAAACGATTTACAAACCTACTCGAGTACATGTTGAAGGTAACGAAGTGGAATTCCTTAGGAATCAACATAAATGGAGAAGACTTGAATCACCTTAGGTTTGCAGACGATATTGTCTTGCTCTCACACAGAATTGGTAAAGCCACACAGATGCTCCATAACGATATAGGCAAGTTCAAAAACAAAAGAGGACTTCGCCAGTGCGACACAATATCGCCAAAACGATTTACAAACCTACTCGAGTACATGTTGAAGGTAACGAAGTGGAATTCCTTAGGAATCAACATAAATGGAGAAGACTTGAATCACCTTAGGTTTGCAGACGATATTGTCTTGCTCTCACACAGAATTGGTAAAGCCACACAGATGCTCCATAACGATATAGGCAAGTTCAAAAACAAAAGAGGACTTCGCCAGTGCGACACAATATCGCCAAAACGATTTACAAACCTACTCGAGTACATGTTGAAGGTAACGAAGTGGAATTCCTTAGGAATCAACATAAATGGAGAAGACTTGAATCACCTTAGGTTTGCAGACGATATTGTCTTGCTCTCACACAGAATTGGTAAAGCCACACAGATGCTCCATAACGATATAGGCAAGTTCAAAAACAAAAGAGGACTTCGCCAGTGCGACACAATATCGCCAAAACGATTTACAAACCTACTCGAGTACATGTTGAAGGTAACGAAGTGGAATTCCTTAGGAATCAACATAAATGGAGAAGACTTGAATCACCTTAGGTTTGCAGACGATATTGTCTTGCTCTCACACAGAATTGGTAAAGCCACACAGATGCTCCATAACGATATAGGCAAGTTCAAAAACAAAAGAGGACTTCGCCAGTGCGACACAATATCGCCAAAACGATTTACAAACCTACTCGAGTACATGTTGAAGGTAACGAAGTGGAATTCCTTGGGAATCAACATAAATGGAGAAGACTTGAATCACCTTAGGTTTGCAGACGATATTGTCTTGCTCTCACACAGAATTGGTAAAGCCACACAGATGCTCCATAACGATATAGGCAAGTTCAAAAACAAAAGAGGACTTCGCCAGTGCGACACAATATCGCCAAAACGATTTACAAACCTACTCGAGTACATGTTGAAGGTAACGAAGTGGAATTCCTTGGGAATCAACATAAATGGAGAAGACTTGAATCACCTTAGGTTTGCAGACGATATTGTCTTGCTCTCACACAGAATTGGTAAAGCCACACAGATGCTCCATAACGATATAGGCAAGTTCAAAAACAAAAGAGGACTTCGCCAGTGCGACACAATATCGCCAAAACGATTTACAAACCTACTCGAGTACATGTTGAAGGTAACGAAGTGGAATTCCTTAGGAATCAACATAAATGGAGAAGACTTGAATCACCTTAGGTTTGCAGACGATATTGTCTTGCTCTCACACAGAATTGGTAAAGCCACACAGATGCTCCATAACGATATAGGCAAGTTCAAAAACAAAAGAGGACTTCGCCAGTGCGACACAATATCGCCAAAACGATTTACAAACCTACTCGAGTACATGTTGAAGGTAACGAAGTGGAATTCCTTAGGAATCAACATAAATGGAGAAGACTTGAATCACCTTAGGTTTGCAGACGATATTGTCTTGCTCTCACACAGAATTGGTAAAGCCACACAGATGCTCCATAACGATATAGGCAAGTTCAAAAACAAAAGAGGACTTCGCCAGTGCGACACAATATCGCCAAAACGATTTACAAACCTACTCGAGTACATGTTGAAGGTAACGAAGTGGAATTCCTTGGGAATCAACATAAATGGAGAAGACTTGAATCACCTTAGGTTTGCAGACGATATTGTCTTGCTCTCACACAGAATTGGTAAAGCCACACAGATGCTCCATAACGATATAGGCAAGTTCAAAAACAAAAGAGGACTTCGCCAGTGCGACACAATATCGCCAAAACGATTTACAAACCTACTCGAGTACATGTTGAAGGTAACGAAGTGGAATTCCTTGGGAATCAACATAAATGGAGAAGACTTGAATCACCTTAGGTTTGCAGACGATATTGTCTTGCTCTCACACAGAATTGGTAAAGCCACACAGATGCTCCATAACGATATAGGCAAGTTCAAAAACAAAAGAGGACTTCGCCAGTGCGACACAATATCGCCAAAACGATTTACAAACCTACTCGAGTACATGTTGAAGGTAACGAAGTGGAATTCCTTAGGAATCAACATAAATGGAGAAGACTTGAATCACCTTAGGTTTGCAGACGATATTGTCTTGCTCTCACACAGAATTGGTAAAGCCACACAGATGCTCCATAACGATATAGGCAAGTTCAAAAACAAAAGAGGACTTCGCCAGTGCGACACAATATCGCCAAAACGATTTACAAACCTACTCGAGTACATGTTGAAGGTAACGAAGTGGAATTCCTTAGGAATCAACATAAATGGAGAAGACTTGAATCACCTTAGGTTTGCAGACGATATTGTCTTGCTCTCACACAGAATTGGTAAAGCCACACAGATGCTCCATAACGATATAGGCAAGTTCAAAAACAAAAGAGGAGTTCGCCAGGGCGACACCCTATCGCAAAACTATTTACAAACCTACTCGAGTACATGTTGAAGGTAACGAAGTGGAATTACTTGGGAATCAACATAAATGGAGAAGACTTGAATCACCTTAGGTTTGCAGACGATATTGTCTTGCTCTCACACAGAATTGGTAAAGCCACACAGATGCTCCATAACGATATAGGCAAGTTCAAAAACAAAAGAGGAGTTCGCCAGGGCGACACCCTATCGCAAAACTATTTACAAACCTACTCGAGTACATGTTGAAGGTAACGAAGTGGAATTCCTTGGGAATCAACATAAATGGAGAAGACTTGAATCACCTTAGGTTTGCAGACGATATTGTCTTGCTGTCACACAGAATTGCTAAAGCCACACAGATGCTCCATAAAGACATAGGCAAGTTCAAAAACAAAAGAAGAGTTCGCCAGGGCGACACAATATCGCCAAAACTATTTACAAACCTACTCGAGTACATGTTGAAGGTAACGAAGTGGAATTCCTTGGGAATCAACATAAATGGAGAAGACTTGAATCACCTTAGGTTTGCAGACGATATTGTCTTGCTGTCACACATAATTGCTAAAGCCACACAGATGCTCCATAAAGACATAGGCAAGTTCAAAAACAAAAGAGGAGTTCGCCAGGGCGACACAATATCGCCAAAACTATTTACAAACCTACTCGAGTACATGTTGAAGGTAACGGAGTGAAATTATGTAGTATGTTTGACGAGAAAAGTGTTTAATCAATGTGTCCTGCCTGTTATGACATACGGGGCAGAAACACTTACGCTGACTAAAAAATCCATCAATAAACTCCAAATGACACAACGAGCTATGGAGGAAGCAATATTGGGTATCTCCTTAAGAGACAGGATTCAGAACAATGAAATAAGAAGAAGAATAGGTGTAGCGGATGTGGTCAGGAAAATAACAACATCGGGGATGACAAGTGACCGCAGATGGTCCAAGAAAATCCTTGAATTGAAGCCGAGACATGAAGCCTGCCGAAATAGAGCTCGACCACCAACAAGAGAGGAGTGTTACGGATTACGAGAGGCCTATGTTCAACACTGGACGCGATGGGGCTGAGTGATGATGATGATGAAAAAGTTGAAAATTGTGTTCGAATTTTATCTCAGGTTAGAGAAACATTTGACTAAATTGAATTTTAAAAAGTGCCTGTTCAACTCGGACGGAAGTAAATCCGCTTCTCGCGAATAACAAATCATGTTGTGCCTAAGCAATTTTCCTGTGAACCTCCAGATACCATTTAAACCCGATAAAAACATTGAAATCTTTTCTTCGCTAATTTTTTTCGGCCCCTTTTCTTATTCCAATCAATAAATTTTTGCTTGTCTCTCTGCTTTAAACATAATTTATTATTATTTTCGCTGTTCCCGCCATTATCTGCTTTAAGTGCCTGAAATAAACTTTGAAGTCAATATTTGATTAGTTTCAAGGATCGTTTATCATTTTTGCTGAAAGAAAAACGGAAAAACGTGACATGAAGCAAGAAGGCGTATAATAAAACAGTACAGTGGTGTGGAAACTATATTTTTATTTCTTCAAACCTTAATTCACGGTATCCACCTTCGTGCGTATTTTCTTAGTTAAAAGAAGTACAGACAAATGTTTTATACAGAAGTTTATTTATATTGATTGTTTAATAATCTGTCAATTTCCGAATAAGTATACCGGGTCAGGTAAAAAAGTTATCGGACCTAACCTCATTTTTTAAATGGAATTATTTTAATCCCAAAAGAGATTATTTTAAATTCTCCTTTCAAATATCTAACACACCATGTATGATATTGGTTTCCTAGGCGATTTATTAAACTATATTACTTTTAACCACAGTATACATTTGCTGTGGAATAACCGAAGAAATATCGCAAAATCTATATTTTGTTCGCTATCCGGAAAGACGGTGAACATTATTTTTTTCAAAGTAAAAAAGTTTAAATAAATCGCATAGGAAACCAATATCATTCATGGTGTGTTATATATTTGAAAAGAGAATTTAAAATAGTATCTTTTTAGATTAAAATATACAGGATGTTCTATTTTTAAAAAATGAGGTTAGATCCGATAACTTTTTTACCTGACCCCGTATAGTTATTCGGAAAACGGCAGATAATTCAACAATCAATATAAAGGAACTTCTGTATAAAACATTTTTCTGTATCTCTTTTAACTAAGAAAATATAGGGTAATTTTGAAATTACCAATTTTTTGATTTTCCCCCGTTTCTCTTAATTAAGCGAGCGAACATTTTCAAATTTTGATTTTACCCTTTTACGTTTGACCCAAAAAGAGTACATGACACCTACATTATTTTTTTGATAGCACCAACAATTACGGAGATACCCTACAAAATTGTCGAAAATACACAATTTCTCTGCCGACCACCGAAAATGCAATGCCCAATTTTACTTTACTTTTTGGTCATAAATAAAAATATTAGCTTCTCTCCTTCCAAGAAAATAATGAAACTCATACCCTAACCTCAATATTTATAAAGTTGGAGTTAGATTTTATTAATTATGAAAGTTTTAAATATTATGATTTGCGTAAAACAATATTCAAACCATCATTTTTCAGAAAAAACAAATAATTTCCATATTTTTGGATATCATACTAAATTAAACGTATACAGAAATTAATCTGATCAATGGCGTTTTAGATAATTTATGTGTATATAAAGAAATACAGATAAAAATCTTGGATTAGGCGAGGGGGTTCGTATTGACAATCACTTTATCAAAAATCACAGAAAAAAAATTAGATTTATTTGTAAAATTTTCTGTACGCGAGGAAAAAGTTAATCTCGGATTGTGTCGTGTTCTCAAAATCATTCCATATTTCATAAAGATTTATTTTTACTCACTTTTCAAGTCGAGCAAGAAAATCCGGAGTTTTCCTTTGTTGACAATGGCCCCTGGTTTCTGATAAAATTTTAAAATTCGTTATATATTCATATTAATTCATTTGAAATTCTTTAGCAAGCCAAGATTGGTTGGGATGTTCCTGTTTATGGAGATTCTTCGTTTTCTCTTATATAATCAGTTAGAAAACGGTTCAAATATGTACTGTTACAATGTTATATGAGCAGTAGTTTTGGTGGTTTGTTCGGTATTTCCATCTGCGTTGTATAAGTCAATGTAACGAAAACAAACACCACAGAGAGGGGGGGGGGGATTCTATGTGTGGAATCCCCATCTCTTGTCATCTTGTGTCTGTTTCCGTAGAACCTACAGCTTAACGTGGGCTTCGAATCATGATCCTCGATCATACTCTGCTCCCTTAAGAGCTATCAACCTGTGGTTTCTCCAGTGGCCGGCTCGTGACCTATGATAGAGGGGGTTCACAAGTATGGTGAAATTATTTTTAAAATTTAATTTTTGTGTAACGACCAAACAATTACTTTCTAGGCGTTTTAAATGTAGAAAGAAAAAAAGTAATAAGAAAATGCGTTAGGTAAAACATATTTTTATTTATTTTTTAATTTTCCACAAGGAATACAACTTTTGGAAAATAAGAAAGGTTTTCTTAGTGTATATAGCTGTCGGATCTTTACGTCGTCGCATGCAACCCTCGTAACAATATTTATACAGTCCACTATTAATACTACTACCGCCATCTACGAGTTATCAAGAAAACCGAATGATTTCTAATACCACTACGCCATCTACGGCTACGTCATTAGACCCAACCAAGACGAGAACAATAGTTAACTGTTTTATGACGAGAACAAATCGAGCCACGAGACTGACAAGTTGGCATTTTTCAAATTTTTAGTGTTTTTTAGTTTAAATCCTTAAATAAAATGGTTTAAAATCATATCGAGTATCATTTTCAAAATACACAACATTTATCGACCCTACACAATAGTCCTTAAACGTAAAGTCCATTCTTCGGTTCTTAATTGTAGAAAATTGATCAATAACAGCCTCATTAAGTTTGGAATACCCTCTATAATTTTTTTTCCATATATTTCATTTTTAAACTTTCTAATAAAGTCCTTAGATTTACCCCTTGTGGTCTGCATTAAATTAATTTCGGGTTTAGGTGTTCCCGCATTCTTCACTTCAATTTCTTGCTCCAAACTCAAAGAGCTAAAGTTATTTCTTAAATAGTCCACCGTCAACTATTCATTTTAACTTAATAAATATATAATATTAAAATATTAAAACATACACGTTCGAATTTCTAACTAGATGCACGAACAGACAACAGCGCGGTACACACAAAAACTGTGCGCCTTTTCCATGTTAAATCGCCATAGCTCCGCTATCCCCCGCTGCCACCCGCCACCTGTCACTACAGAGAAACTACACTACTTAATCGCACGTGCGAGCGAGTCTCGTCATAATCGTCATTTACCTCGACCGAGGCACGGTTGCCGGATCTATACAGTTTGGTTTGACGGGATGATAAAATATTAGGGAGGGTCGGACTGTTTTAGTTTGACGGTACGATAAAATATTAGGGAGGGTCGGACTTTATACGATAAATAATATTCAATGAATATAAATTAATATTTTTTATTCGTTTTGTTTTGGGGGTGCACGTGCGCATGTGCTCCTGTGGCAGAACCGCCACTGGGTTTCTCGCATGGCTATTAATTGCGGAGTGCATGCCGTTCATCGTAACCCACCAGATATCCGATATCATTCGGCCTGGTAACCGGCGTGAATGGGGTACCGATGGGGGATGATAGATTTTTTCCCCCTTCTCTATTTTTTGGATGACGCCGGACAGTAACCCCATCACTTATACCACTAACATCCACCTATTACGAATCGGTTTACCGTCAGTGAGCCACCGGAGCCGTTTCAATTTAATCGAATAGTGATTAATTCTATGAAAGCAATATTTCTTTCTGCGCTAATGAATTCTTAACAACAATGAAAGAAATCAAAATATCATTCATATTTCGTGGCCGGAACATCCAACACCTAATTTTTACGAAAGACTGGAAAAGGATTTCCGCGGAAATGGAAATAGTGCCGTTATTATACCGCGGCGTGGAAAATAAAAGCACAGAGCAGCGGATGACTAATGGAAAATTTATTGATTCCATCCACAATGGAATAATTGTTCGTAACACCATTATGCGATGTTGACCTGCAAAAGACCTGTTTAACTTTAAGCGGGGGAGGGCTAAATTGGGGCTGTTTCACAATAATTATTATGGTTGGAATCAAGGGAGACATTCACGAAATTAACTGGCGATATTTCAAAGTAACCTTAAGGTACAGAATGGCATAAGTCATCCTTAACACAAGTTTGGCAATATATAAAGTTCTTTTTAACTCTCATCTAAAGGAATAGATCTTTAAGAACGCGCGAATCTTCCACTTGCACTTCCACAAACCCGACATGAGCCTTTACGACAGACTGGGAGAAACCGGATCCTTGCGTCCAAAACGTAATAGTCGAGGTTCCTGTTTCTCCCAGTCTGTCGTATAGGCTTCTAAAAATTTTAAAATATGGCTGCCTTCAATTTGGATACATTTTCAAATAACGTCTATTAAAATTTTCTTGTGGGTATAAACATACCATGTCTCGCATTTCTCCGTTATAAAACAGTTATGTCGCGGCATTTTTAGTTTAATTTTTGATAACAGTATCTTCAAAAACTACCTAAAAACACCCACAATGCTGACAAATGAAAATAAACTTTGACAGAAATGAGGTTTCAAAGTGCTTTCATTGTATTTGTTTTTACCAAAGCCTACTGTGACAAATTTCACATTTACAAATCAAAATTTAAACGGGCGCATTAGAAATTGTAATTGAAAATATCTCGAGAACGGTTAGTCGGAGCGACATTTACAAAGTATACCTTTATTGCTTAAAAATGACGGAGAAACTGATATTTTTAATAAAAATTTAATTATACTAAGGCACAAAAAAGTTACATTTCTATTTATGTATCCAGAGTACCGCAGAGAGCGCCCCTTATAATCTACATCAAAATTATTAACAAATTCAAATTCCTTTCCCCAAAAAAACCTTAGTCACAAAATTGTGTGCAAAAATATTGATTCATAAATAAGTCATTTAGGAAAATTGAAAATTAAATTTTTACTTCGACACCCTGTATCTCGGTTATTACCAGCTATTGAACTGAACTAAGTATGGCCAAATCGCAGTATTTTTACCCAAGGAATCTGTAGTTTTCCTGTGTACAATTAGTTATGGGACACCCTGTCTAATGTACGGGTAGAACCGTTCTACTCATCAATAAAATCAGGTAATTTCACAAGTTAATAGACCCATTTATCTATTTTTTTTATTGCAAATTAATTATACACCAGTAAATAACAAGTAATTAGCACTTTACCTCAATTTTATCGGTATTATCATTAATCCAACGACAAATCGAATTAGGACAGGTCAATGAAGGTCCAAGTTGAAGGGATACGGACTAATTAATGGGTACTTAGGTCTACTTTTAAGCCACCGCTAAAAACAACGTTTTGTAAAAAGCCCTTTGAGCGTTTAATAAAATAATTTTATTGTAAATCCTTTGTTCGCATCGCTTTGCCGAGTGAGATTTTAGAATGTTTTGTTCCAGATGAAAAACCCTTTAATTTCTCTTTGTAATTAATAAAAAGTATGTGCGTACATGAACGAATATGAAATACGACTGGCCAAATACGATTGTCGGAGGAGGTCCAAGTTCAATTTCAAATCCGGATGATAAAATGTATTTTTCTATTTTGGTTTCGGGAACAAACCCGTTTTTTTCATTTTAAACGGTTGTTGGTACTGCTGTGTATGTTTGGTTGCATAAGAAACAATTCGTAAACTAACCTCACAATCACAAGTTTAGATGAACAAGTAATACAGCGTGTCTTCGGAAGTTCTTACCAAATTGGAAACTTTTTAATTATTAACTCTACGAAAAAAAGTGCCTCTTCCTAAAAAGTCCTGCTTGGTGAAAAAATAAATTTGCACAAGAATATTTGTATGTTGGACATACAGGGTAGCTTCAAAAAGTACCGGGTTTAAAATTTATAAAAGACGTCGGCTATATTTACAAAACTAATAGTCGTAAAGATTTGGTAATAAGTATTTCTGGATAAGTAGGCTTTGAACAATTGATTGTTGTTGGTAACAGAATAGGCGTTTTAGCAGTGACAGTTTGGCAATTATAATTTCTGTTTCAAAACGTGAACTTCTTGTTAAAAAAAGGTTTTTCCGTTTCTTAGTTACTTTAAACAATAATAGTGATGATTAAACTGACTGTTAATGAAAAAATTTAAATAGTTCTTCTTGTTGGCGATAATTATAAGACGCATCGCGAGGCTGCCGACATTTTTATACTAGACACCCAAATAAACATGTTAGCCACGTTACTATCGGCAATGTCGTCAATAAATTTAAAAATTACTGGCTCTGTCGAAAATAATTTAAAGAAGAAACATGCAGTTCGAACACTTACTGAAGAAAATCAATTACAAGTATTGCAAGCGGTTGTGGAAAATCCAAAAATTTAATTGGAAGGAATAAAGAAGACAGTTCAAGATAACGCGTCAAGACCTTCTGCTAGTAAGATACTTAGAATAAATAAATTTTATCCGTATAAGCCAAAATTTGTACACACGCTCAAACCTGGAGATATGGAATCGCGTTTCATGTTCTATGCTTGGTTTCAAGGAGAAGTTGAAGACGACATTTTCTTTTCAAGGAGAATTTTATTCAGTGACGAGGCAACATTTACTTCCAATGGTGTCGCATGTTCCCAGAATTGTCGTTGGTGGAGCGATGTGAACCCCAATATCGTAATCGAATGCCGTGACCAAACGTATTTCAAAACGAATGTTTGGTGCGGTATTTTAAATACTCAAATAGTGGGTCCATCAAATGGAGCTCCTTGTCACAGCGCAGCCAGGATCAAGGAATATTTGGATAGAACTTTTCCACAAAGATGGAGGATGGACCCTGGCCACCTAGTTCATCGGACATTACACCCCTAGATTTTTTTTGTCGGGTCATTCGAAGCAATTGGTGTACAAGCATAGACCATTCCGTGATATTGATCACCTAGAAGAAACTATAAGGCAGTGTATCCGGCTAGTTACTCCTCATATGATCAGAAACGCTGTGTCAGAGTTTTCTAGAAGGACAATCATAGGGGGCCATGTGGAGACCTAGATTATTTTTGGAGTCATTTAGTTTTATTTGTTATTGGGAAATTAGAAATTGGCCACCTCACAGAAATTAGTGAACTAATTTTTATCCGTCATAAAAGTAGTTCTCTTAAGTAAATTTTTTATTGTGTAATTGTTATAGTCTCTTAGCCTTTAAACATGCACTCTCCAAGTTTTTAGTTTTGTAAATATAGCCACCGTCTTTTATAAATTTTAAACCCGGTACTTTTTGAAGCCACCCTGTATGTCCAATATACAAATATTCTTGTGCAAATATATTTTCTCACCAAGCAGGACTTTTTAGGAAGAGGCACTTTTTTTCGTAGAGTTAATAATTACAAAGTTTCCCATTTGGTAAGAACTTCCGAAGACACGCTATTCTCTTACCAAGATATCAATTTAAAGCTAATACTTACACTGTACACTAATTATAGTTATTTATTATTAAAAGTGCAGTTGTTATAAACATTTATTGTGACCGTACTTGTGTCTGCAGCGTTAATTTAAAAATCGGGCATACTTTGTGTGTTTGAAACGTTTTGTTCATGATTAATCCTTATTTGCGGAACCAATAATCCACTTTTATTAAGAACTGGTTGTAAAATAGTGTTTTCGTTTATTGATGTTCCAGCAGAAAATGTAGCACTTTCATTATTTTGCACTGTCGATGTGATGAAGCCAGAAGATAGTAGTTGTGCTACATCTTTATTTTGTCTTAAGTGAACTCTCAATGTACCCTTCGGCAACGGCTGAAGACTTCCATCCCCCATGTTTTTTTATTGTGACTAAATCGCTTCCTTTGTTAGCAAGCTCGGTCACACTGGAACGTCTAAAACAGTGCCCAGTAAAACATTCTGGACTTTGCTTATGAAGATACTTTGCAGTAAGGTTTGGAATTTTCCCCATCGTATTTATGCCTATTGGTGAGTTTTTACAATAGCCATTTCTATAGGTAAGAAAGAATCGAGATGTTGTTACACTTCTTGGACGTAATTGAACATATTGTTTAATCAATTTAATCCATGATGTGTCCATTATAATAAACATTCTTGAAATATTTGTTTTTGTTTGAGGAATATTTACTATTATGGAATCGTCTTTAAACTGAATATCTTTAACATCCATATTGGTGAGTTCTTCTCTTCGGCATGCTCCATTTTACCCCATGAGTAAAGCAACCTAAAATATTATAAGATAGCTCTGTAGGTTGTACATACATTACACTAGAGATATGTGATTTCACCACCTTCGTTGGGCAACATCAAGTAAGAAGGAAACGAGTATATAAAAAATAATGTATAGGTAGGTATTGTACAATTTTCTTACCTTTAAACCTAAGTAAATGCTATTTTCAGCCTCAGTTATAAACTTATTGATATCCTCTAAATCTAAAATGGAAGATTTTTTGGGCTTGTAGCTCTCAGATTGCCCTTTTAAAAAGGCTTGAAGTCTTGCATAATTTCTTATCTCTGTGTTTTCATAAATGTTAATGCAAGCTCTTAATTTTGAGTATAAGGACCACATAGTCGACGACTTCTTAGTTTTACTTTCCTTCTCAAAATAAGCGATTAGAACATTTTCACTACTTCCAGAAACACCCTTCGCAGTACAGCAGGTTGTGAAGGTCTTGTAGTCTTTTTCGTATACTTTCTTGGACTTTTTTGTTAAAAGTTGATCCAATGTAGTGTAGTGTATGTAGTTGCAATTTCCCTTAACTCCGGAGGAGTTAAATTAATAATATCTTCTTGATCCAATATTGATTAATTTTAAGAAAGCTTTCAATATTCGCGACAAAATGGCGGACACGTATAATTTATCAAAGCTCACTTGATAAATAATTTGACTATTGCCAACATAAAATTTAAACATACAAATTTACAAAATTTTTATGGCATTTATTAGTTTTAATTATGTGTTTTTTTATTAAAAAAATACACAAAATAGAAAAAGTAGTATAAAGTACATGTTTTATAAAGCTATTATAGCAAGCCGCAAGCGGCTCGTTTCCTAACATGGACGCGTGCTAAAATATCATGCTTTATAAAACTTGTACTTTAATATAGTATTTTAAAATAATTAATAGAGCTACACGGAATTCATTGATTCAGAATAAAATTGATATAATAATTTTTATCTAATTTGATCATAATGAGATCCCTGTATTTGTATCACTAGTTTCACAATATGGCACTTACCCGTTAAGTAACATTTCACTGCGATTTTTCACCCAATAGTTGATGGTGTTCGGAAACGCCTCCACATAGCATTCCAGTTGCACGTCTGTGTGCAAGGGCGTGCCTAACAGTTGGTTTGGTACTTTGATAGTCGGCGAAACTGCAATGAAACAAATAACATTATAATACAGGGTGTTTCTAAAGTGTTTGACGACGTGTAAATATGACAACACCGACCAATATTCACTGACGTCTTTTGAGACTTGACCTACCCTATTCGATTGCTTACATATCTCGCAGTGCCTTCCATGTGCTTTTTAGGGTTCGACATAAAGTAGCTTATCTCGTTTATTCATTGAAAGCGCCATTTGCGGTTATTTTTCTTCAATTTATTTGCATTTCGGAAGCAGTTCTGGATTAAGAGGGGTGCTAGGGGGCTCTAACCCCGGGCCCCGTCATTCATAGCGCCCCTATGTTACGCCTATCGTTCTTTGTTGCAGAACTTTTCCGACGTGTTATTTTCAAACAGAATTGTATCCTTTAATTCGTCTTCGAGCAGTTCATATGTACTAATTTCTTGATGAAAACAAAATACCTACTGAATCCTCGTGACACGTTATGACGAATCGATACCCATTACCCCGGCCGTTACCTCATGAAATGGCCAATTGCGTTCTACACAAGTAGGGCAAACGGGTATATATATGGGATAAATTGAAAAATGGATATATTAGATACATACAATTTAAGTGGGGGAAAATACTAACAATACTCCATTGAGAAATGGTATATTTTCACAAAAATAACATATTATACGGAGACAGGATTATTTATTGTCATATCGGAATATTATTCTGTATAGGTTGTATTAAAATAGTATATTAAGATATAAGTTTCTTAAGACATTATCTTAGAGCACGCGTTCAATTTAGAAAAGGACCCGCGAAGCGGGGAGTTTTCTAAAGTACAAATGCTCTAATCGTCTTATGAACCGTGTGTTTTATAATACTTTTTCTATTTGGGTCTTTTAAGTCTGAAAAATATAGTAGATTTTTTCCATTTGAATTAATATTATCTTTTTGGATTGGCAATACTTTTACAATTTAATAAAATGTTACAAGTATCAAATATGCCATGATAGAAACAATTGAACACAACAAAGCTTCTTCCCATCCGTCATAATTAAAAATAAATATATTATTAAAGTTAATAACAATGAGTCAGGCAGAAAGTTGTACTTCGTCAGAAATACGAGAGATTGCAGAAAATAATCTAGAAAAACTTTTAAAAAGAATATGCAAAACTTTGAGTTATGGTGCGAGCGGAACAAAGTTCAAAATATTGAACAAAATAATAAATAATACTATTAAACAAAATATTGTGTCGACACAGAATCTGACAGGAATAACAGGAAATGTCTATACAGTAACTATAAATATAAAGTAATATGTATTGTATGTTTATTGAATACAACTATAGAAATAGAGCATAAACTGGAAGATATTTCTATTTTTTTGGGTTATATTGTTTTATAGTTGTGACTAGAAATTAGTTGACGGACACCGTCAGCATATTATATATTTCCGAGTATAGGTATTTCAGATAAATATCTAGTAAAAATGCAAAGATAATTTGCAAGGTTAAGGTTAGTATTTTAAAGTTTTCTATAAAAAATTTCTGTCGAATCCATAATGCCAAGGAAACTAATTTCAACGAAATCGAAGTTAGCCTAAAATTCGAACCCTACTTGCTGCCAATATAAAAAAATTAAATCTCAGTTTCATAAAGTGGCAGGTGATTCAATTTTTTTGCATTTCATGTAGCCATTATTAAACCCAAATAGAAAAAATAATTTTCACACGAAATTCCAATGAAACCGTCAATTAAACCTCCGAAAACAGTCATGATGCAGACGCAGCTAAGTATTGTTTCTGCCTTTTTTGATAAAATTGGAGAATTTTCTACGTGTTTTTTCCACTTTTCAAATGGATTTTGATCTCTTTTCATAACATTTTGTGGATCCGGTGGAATCACTACTTATAACCGGAGTTAAAATTTAACTGGAACTACGTTATATCCCATATACTCTTACATTTTCACGAATCTACGCATAATTATTGTAGTTTTCTATAAAAAGGTCCTTAATACATCACCTATTATGAAATTAATTATTGGTATTAATGAATTATTTACATTATAGTGTTTATTATATTTAATAATAACTCTCGAGTGTTATAGTTATAACACTGCAATGCTACAAATATCATCAATATGATAAACCAATAAAAATAAAACAATAATAATTACAGATTTATTAACAACGCATATAGCAAATTTCCTTTCCTCTCTATAGAGTAGAGCTATCAAATTAAAATAGTTCTGTAAACTTTTATGCTGTATAACCTGGTTCCTGATGTTTTCTAAACGATATCGCGCTTTATGTAGTATAGATTTCTATTAGGGGAGACCGAGGAGAATTTTGACAGAGTAGAGTTGTGACAACGACGATTTCTCGGAATCTATGGCCGTTAGCGAGCTGGCAACAGCGCACGATTGTTTGTTTATAGACGAGCTACTTGACGCAGTACGCGCCAATGGCCCACGACAAGCGCTTGCGTGATTACGCCGTCTGCATGAAAAAACAACAGAAGAGAAAATTTTTTATAAAATTTTTTATTGTATTTATATCATTATGCTATTTTTTCTTATATTGTGTGGGTTTGGAGTTTCAAAGCTTGGCATTGTCTTGCTGTGTTTGCATCTTGTTTCGAAATTACGAATTGTTATTCTGACCAGATCGCAATTTTTGGCACCTAGGAAACTTGTGACACGCTGTCACAACTCTCCTATTAAAGGTTGTTTTCTGGTTAGCTTATTTTACACTTTCTTTCAATATCTTTTTCTATTTATTTCTGTTCCTGTTCGTTTGCTTTGGTCAATTCTTACAACCTAAATTTCATATAATGATGCCATGCAATGTTATTGTATTTCCTACAATTATGCCAAATGACAATTAAAGTTCTTTTATGCAAAAAAACGTGTGTTTTGTTTAGAATTCATATAAAAGTAATTTTATCTATTAAATATAGTCTATATACAGCTGTCACAACTTACCTTGGTACCTGTCACAATTTACCTCGGTGTTAGGAGAGTTGTGACAAAGGAAGTAGTTTCAGTTTTCGTGATTTTTGTCAGAAACTTTATAACATTTATTGATTTTGATGACTGTTTTTAAAAGAGCAAGGATTGAGCTACATTGCGACATGCAATTCATAATGGTGGTATGTTTCTTTATTGTAAAATTTTTAAGTAAAAATTGTCACAACCCTCCTCGCTCTCCCCTAATGGCTGTAAGAAAGTTCTCGAGGACAATGTACTGAGCTTGAACCTAAAAATATTTCCTGTTAGAATATTCTTACAGCATTTATAAGGAAATAAAGGTTGACTGGGAACGTAGACAAGCCACATAATAACTCCAGCCGATAAATAATAAAAAATTGCCAAGATTAAAACTGGTCTCGGTCTTTTGTCGCGGCACTCGTCATAAACACGAATATTATGAAGCGTTAATTAATATTTTTTAAAAATGTTAGTAAGAAATTGAACTTTCATAAAACGATTTATATCTCGTCAACAAATAACAATATTAGGAAAAGTAAGTCGAAGGGAAAACTTCTACATTTCAAGTAGTATTTTTCTCGCAAAAGTAACGAGAAACTTTTGTCCGTTAGCTGTTAATTACGAAACTTTATTTTCTAGAACTCCAACGGTGATGTTCTTACAGTTCTGACAAAGGATCCTGCAAGAAAGTTGCGGTCTATTTTGGGTTTCTGTAGCATTACTTAACTTAAGGTTTCGGTAACTTAAAAATTACCCTGTTCAACGCGAAAAGTGATAAATTTTTTCACTTAACTGCACGGAAAGAAAAGCTTAGTTAACTTTACGATAAAAATACTAAAACTAACCATAATTTATGGCTAACTACAGAGTGTTATGGAAATGACTTATTATATTTAAATGGGTGACTCCTAGGGTGTCCTAGAGAAAGTCTACATACTTTTTTTTTTATCAATTATCTAAATACTAAGGTAGAAACCCTTTTTACCCACATACTGTCGCGCCGTTCCATTTTGATTCAGTTAGAAACAATGTGGGTCACTACAGTATACTAACAGTGTTGTCAAAGCACACCGCATGTTTCGCCCTTGCTTAAAAGCCATCCGCGCGCAACTATCGTTGCTTCAGTATGTTTCGAGACTCGGGGATGGAACGACGCTTTCGAGGGTTCCACGTGCTTGATGTATACGAATTTTAAACGTTTTGTTAGTTGGAGCATCACCCGTTTTTTTTTCTGTTGTGAAATAATGTGATGTGATTTCAAATTTGTGTGATATTGTTGGTTCTGTTGCAAAACATTTGTGTTTTATTTTTTTATGGAATTTAATTATCAAACGGATTATAACATCGAATGTAAGAGAGTATGTACCTTAAAATTGTAATATTTTTTTCTAAAAAATTTTTTTCTAACGCTGTGTTGCAATATATGACAACACCGCCTCCATAAACTATTGATTGCGAACGCCCTCAGTAGCGGCCACGTAAATTTTCAGATTTCATATAAAGTGTATATTTCGTACAATAATACAAAGCGTCATTTATGGATATTTTTCTTCAATTTATTTTCATCTGAGGATTTGCCGGTTTAAATATAATAATAATAACACGTCATTTCCATAACATCCTCTATCTGTCAGTTTTTTAAAATTTTTTATATTTTGACGTTTTTGTCTGAGAAAATGTAATTAATACTATATTTTATAGGAAATTTTACAATAAAATCTTTACTATAATATAATTTTACTATCGTGCTTTTTCCTTATAATATTAAACGACTCGACATTTTTTATTACTCCTGTATCTGAACAAAACGATTTATTTCGTGACAAGAACATAAGAATAAATAATAATTTCGAAAATATATAAATATTCAAACATAAATCTTTCAGGTTTTCCAAATTTACACACCAAAGGACTCAAATAACTCCATTTACTTTTCGAATAAGTTTTAGAATGGTTTTATTTCCGTTACAAGCAATTCCGCTTAAGCTTTTGAAATGAAAATTTTATTAAAATTCGACAAATTTATTGACTATAAAACTTATTTGTTTGTAATAAATAAATATTTTAATTTAGCTTTAAGCTTTAAATTAAAATTCGTTTTTCTCTTTATTTTCTCGGTAATAAATCGTAGAATTTTCCGTATTTATATTAATTGAAGAATACGGCGTATTGTGTTTTAAAAGGAATGTCTTTTTAATCCATCTTACAGGTTTAAATGGGCTTCACCAGATTTTCGACTAAACCTGACACCTGACACCTGTAAATAATGATATTACGACCCTGATCAGTGCGGTAGGAATGGGATATGAATGATAAAGATAAAAAATATGATTAAACGCTATTTTGCAAGCCAAAGTTAGACAAAAAGTTGCACATTAGTCAGTTCTGCTTAAGATCTTTGGTTCTGCTACGTCATATTTTCAAATAATATCTATAAGATAATTGAATTTTCAATCCGACGTTTCACGATCATCCGTTTTTTCAAATAGGAGCAATATTTTTTAATAAATTAATTGATTTAGCCGATACTTGGTGGAAATCCATAACTAATATTATGAGAAACAATAAAACTACGTTATATTTCTTTTCCACTAAATTCTTAAAAATTTCTTTCTCTTCTCCCTGTTTGGCCAATGTATGCTTTCGGACAATTTGTACATTTTAGTTTATACACCCCTGATTTTCTATTTTTATGATTCAGAGGTGTATAAACTAAAATGTAAAGATTGTCCGAAAACATACATTGGCCAAACAGGGAGACATTTTGGAAAAAGAATACAAGAACATTATAATAGCTACATAAAAGATAAAACAGATTCTAATTTTTCCAACCATTTAAAAGAAAACCAACATAATTTTGATTCAAATTTTAAAATCTTACATACTGAAAATAAAGGCATAAAACTTAATCTGTTTGAACCCATGGAAATAAATAAACTTATAAATACCGATGTTTTACTGAATGATCAAATAGATCTAACAATTATCCTTTGTTAAATTTATTTCACTAATCAGCTATTACATGTATAAATAAATCTATGAAATAATATATATAATCACACTGTTACTATTATATCCCCTACACCCCAAATCATCTTTATACCTGTAATAATATTTTAAGATTGTACACTTTGTTAGATATAGAAAAATATTCATTCATTCTCAATCTGAAGAAGCTACAGTGATAGCGAAACGTGTAATTTTTAAGATTCTAGTGGAAAAGAAATATAACTTAGTTTTATTGTTTCTCATAATATATTTTTTAATGCTTTATTAAATCCATTTTATTCTGAATCCATCCATCGTGCCCAAATATCTTCGAAATTTTCTATATTTGCAGAACTCACCATTTGAGTTCTTTTATTATTTTAACGTATATGCTCCCGGAATTTGGCCCGCTTCTCCCGAATCATCCTGTACTTCATCAAGTATTATACCTGATAATTTAATATACACCCTCAGAACGCTTATATTTGCCGACAAATCCCTCAACTCGAGTGAAAATTGTATAAACATAACCCAAAACTTTAAAACTTGACCGACATTAGAACAGAGTTGGAACTCCATTATTAGCGGTCCGTTGATTGGGTCCAGACAATCGGGGGGGTTATTATACACTAATTTTGCAACCGAACTGATTACTGGGCTAGCTTCGAGTAGCCAAGTTTAATTGGCTTTCGAGAGAATTGAACTATACCTACTATGGATAACAATAGCGCGCAACAAATAAAATAATTCTTTAGTCGCGATACTGATATCGAAAATGGGACACCCAGTAGTTCTATACACAGTACAGAATAATTATTGTAAGCAACTAGGAAAATGCCAAATATTTATTTACAACCAATGCAATTCTATTGCAGTGTGAAAAACACAGGTCCAATAATCTGTTCATAAAACTCTTGGAAAGTGAAGCTGTGAAATGTTATTGAAAATCAGCAATGGGTGGAAGCAACGAATCAGTGGCGTAGTTAGAGAATTTTTCAGGGGGGGTTAGACATCAAAAACTCAATTTTTTCTTAAAGAGAATTTCGCTTTGTGTCCAGAGTTACAAGAAACTTTCTGTAAAACGAATCATTTTGGGGGGGGTTTTGTCCCCAAAACCCCCCCCCGTTACTACGCCACTGCAACGAATACTTATAAACAGGAAGAAAACAAGCAGCCGTGTTAAAAAATCGAAGCAGGCATGAACAAGCGAACAAACCCGGCATCCATTAAGTATGGCATCAGCTGACAAACGCACGTGCTTTCAAATGTCACTTTTGTCAAAATTTTTATTACTATCAATATTTTAAAGTGACATTTAACCAACAAGAAACATTCAAAACTCTTTTATTTGATTTACTAAGTGTTGAAAATCAAATGCGTTAGGTAAAACATTTTAAACAAAAATTTATTTTTTAATTTTACACAAGGAAATACAACTTTTGGAAAAAAAGAAAGGTTTTCTTAGTGCGTATAGCTGTCGGATCTTAACGTCGTCGCATGCAACCCTCGTAACAATATTTATACAGTCCACTACTAATACTACTAAAGCCATCTACGAGCTATCAAGAAAACCGAATGATGGCCAATACTACTACCGCCATCTACGAGTTATCAAGAAAACCGAATGATGTCTAATACCACTACGCCATCTACGGGCTACGTCATTAGGCGCAACCAAGACGAGAACAATAGTTAACTGTTTTATGATGAGAACGAATCGAGCCACGAGACTGACAAGTTGGCATTCTTCATATTTTCAGTGTTTTTTAGTTTAAATCCTTAAATAAAATGGTTTAAAATCATATCGAGTATCATTTATCGAAATACACAACATTTAACGACCCTACACAATAGTGCTTAAACGTAAAGTCCATTCTTCGGTTCTTAATTGTAGAAAATTGATCAATAACAGCCTCATTAAGTTTGGAATACCCTCTATGATGTTTTTTTCTTATATTTCATTTTTAAACTTTCTAATAAAGTCCCTACATTTACCCTTTGTGCTCTGCGTTAAATTAATTTCGGGTTTAGGTGTTCCCGCATTCTTTACTTCAATTTTTTGCTCCAAACTCAAAGAGCTAAAGTTATTTCTTACATAGTCCACCGTCAACTATTCATTTTAACATAATAAATATATAATATTAAAACATTAAAACATACACGCTCGAATTTCTAGATGCACGAACAGATAACAGAGCGCGATGCACACAAAAACTGTGCGCCTTATCCATGTTAAATCGCCATAGACCCGCTATCCCCCGCTGCCACACGCCACCTGTTACTACAGAGAAACTGCACTTCTTAATCGCACTTGCGAGCAAGTCTCGTCATAATCGTCATTTACCTCGACCGAGTCACGGTTGCCGGATCTATACAGTTTGGTTTGACGGGATGATAAAATATTAGGGAGGGTCGGACTGTATACGATAAATAATATTCAATTAATATAAATTAATATTTTTTATTCGTTTTGTTTTGGGGGTGCACGTGCACATGTGCTCCTGTAGAAGAACCGCCACTGCTACTGAGTCGAGAAAGTAAAGTGAGAATGGATAATAATTTAAAAAATCGTGTTCTTCAACTTTAAGCAACACACATAAACTTTATCAGGTTCAGGTAAATACCTCCCTACATATGAATGTGACAAAACTTATCGACGGAAATAATAGTAATAAAACTCGTCCCCCCCCCCCAGAATAAAGCCTATAAGGGATATGACCCAGGACGGCTTCCTGCAAAATGTTTAATAAGGAAACTTCTACCCAAGAATATTAAGGAAAACAGATAGGAACTTAAAGGGCATATATGAGTATAATAATACTAAAAATAAATGGAATGAACCTTTACGGAATGAAATAACTGTCTTTTATTAGTGCTTGAGGCTGGAAGAAAAGAAAATATGGCAAGGTTATGAGTATACAAATTATTAAAAGCCCTTTTTTGTATTATTCTGTCAATGATTTTTCTCTGGTACGAACCGTTTGGCGAAAATTGAAATCCGTGATGGGAAGGAACGAATACGCGGTTTCTGATTTTTACAATAGCAGAGAAAAGATAAAAATGCTATAAATATGCGTTATGTACGTGTAGCTTTACGGGTATCGTTTAAGAGCAATAACGACACACCCGACATTTCTTCCTTTATAAAGGTTATAAAAAAAGGTTATAAAAACGTAAAGCAAATATTCTAAACTTGTAGCTGTATAAATTTACGCTGAGAACGTTCCTGCAGCCATTAAAAGAGATCTATAAGCTTAAAAGCTCCATATTTACCGCATAAATGTTGTGTAATAGTAGTTAGGAAATATCAACAACCAAATTATACAGCAGAAACCATACAGAAATGTAATTTTATACAACAAATCCTTGTGGCTCCTACAAATTGAGATATGTGTAATTTTATTTATTTTTCAGGAAACATAATAACTATTTTTGCACATGGAGGATTTTGTAGTATTACTCAAATTCCGCTATGTGTTTCACTGATTGGCAGTGGCGAATTTAAGTATAGGCTACAGCCTATGGGCCCGCGCCACACAAGAAGGGGCCCACATCACAGAATGTTTCTTGAGAAGAGGTAGCTTTAAGATGCATTAATCTGCCAGGAATAGTAAAATAGTATATTAAGATACAAGTTTCATAATACATTATCTTAGAGCACGCGTTTAATTTAGAAAACGACCCGCGAATTATTTTTCTATTTGGGTCTCTAAAGTCTGAAAAACTTAAAAAAATATAATAGATTTTTTCCATTTGAATTAATATTTTCTTTTTGGGTTGGCAATACTTTTACAATTTAATAAAATGTTACAAGTATCAAATATGCCATTATAGAAACAATTGAACACAACAAAGCTTCTACCCATCCGTCATAATTAAAAATGAAAATATTATTAAAGTTGATAAAAATGAGTCAGGAAGAAAGTTGTACTCCGTCAGAAATACGAGAAATGGCAGAAAATAATCTAGAAAAACTTTTAAAAAGAATATGCAAAACTTCGAGTTATGGTGCGAGCAGAACAAAATTCAAAATGTTGAACAAAATATTGTGTCGACACAGAATCTGACAGGAATAACAATTAATGCCCAGGAAATGTCCACAGTAACTATAAATATGTATATATAAAGTAGTATGTATTACTATATTGAATTAAAAATAAAACTTTATTGAATAAAACTTTAGAAATAGAGCATAAACTGGAGGATATTTCTATTATTTTTAGGTTATGTTGTTTTATAGTTGTGACTAGAAATTAGTTGACGGACACCGTCAGCATGTTATATATTTCCGAGTATAAGTATTTCAGATAAATATCTAGTAAAAATGATCTATTTGCAAGGTTAGAGGTTAGTATTTTAAAGTTTTCTATACAAATTTTTTGTCGAATCCATAATGAAATCAAAGTAAGAATAGCCATTATGAAACCCAAATAGAAAAAACGCATTTTAGCAAATGACATGACCAAAATTTAGTATTAAAACATTTTGTTCTTCTGGTCAGCTCTGAGCATGAATTACAATAAAACACAAAAAGCCGTAGAATTAACGAGCGCTTTGTCAGTAGAATTCGCTAAATTCGTATATTTTTCAAACAACGTATTTTAAATCGAATTGATCAACCATTTACTGGGGTGTTTGTGGGCTTTATTTTTAACCAATCGGAGAATTTTTAGTTTTCAATATATGTAAAATTACCAAAATTGTGTTCAGATTGCCAGTGAATTGAAATCCGAATACGAATTGTAATGCCGAAATATTTCGTTATTGCTTTATCGTCATTTGGGTTTGTTCCAAATAATTGATAAATCCGCATTTCGGATGATTTAGAAACTGAAACCCGTGGGATTGAAGAGCCATTACTGATTCACTTTATTTTAAATTCATAGCTATATAATCCTATTTATCTTTTACATTTTTAATCCTACTTGCAAATTGGCAGACAAAAATCTTCGAAACGGAACTGGTCGTCAGTTACCTTTGAGATTCCGCCGTTCAGCTTCTTATTGGCTTTGTTCTCGAGCGTTGTGCTGAACATGCTATCAAAAAAGTAATGTATGTGTCATGTGCTCTTCTTGCATCAAACTTAAAATGGTAAAATAAAAATTTGAAAATTTTCGCTAGCTTAAGAGATACGGGGGAAAATCAAGAAATTGACAATTTCAAAATTACCCTACATTTTCTTAGATAAAAGAGATACAGAAAAATATTTTATACAGAAGTTTAATTATATTTATTGTTGAATAATTTGCAGTTTTGAAAATAAGTATACGGGGTCGGGGAAAAAAGGAACTAACCTCATTTTTTTAAATGGAATACCCTGTATATTTTAATATAAGAAGATAGTATTTTAAATTCTCCTTTCAAATATATACCACACACCATGGTTTCCTAGGCGATTTATTAAACTTTATTACTTTAAACCACAGTAGACCATGAAACAGAAGCTAATATCCTTGAAACAACTATGTTGACTATTAACATTTAACGTCAATTTCATTTTAACAGATTCATTTGCGAAAATCACCTATCAACCTTTTGAAGAATTTGATATGATATCAGTTTATATTAGGTTCGTTCCAACCACCCTAAAAATCGTACAATGTATGGTCACGCACATGCGTAGTAGTCGAAAGGCGTTCCAGCCGACACAAAACGGTGTAGCTGGCGATCCCTTTGGTGTTCCAACCAAATTGTGATCGTTCGCAAACCAGTTCCTGAACGGTAAAAACGATACATGGCCAAGACCAGGAACCGCTTGTACTGACTTGCGCCCTAAGAATTTTAACCGTTGTTTTTGTATTCCTGGCATTCATGCAGTTCTTTTAGCCTTGATTTGTAGGAGTTGTTGCTTAATATTTTGATTATTTAATTTATTCTTATTAAATTTGTATAATCCGGTTCCCAAACCTACAAGACATTCTTAACATTAAACGTTATTCTCTTTCATGATTATTAAATACAACAAAACGGAACGAAAAAAGATAATACTCAAGCTTAGACGAAGAAATCAAAACAACAAAAGTAGGGTTGTGATTTATGAATGTTATGATAATTAACTAATTACTAAACTTCTTTCCTAGAATCAGACAGGCGATCAGCTGAGATTTTTACACAGAATGGTCACAAAAACGTACCAACCTTGCCTCCCTTGTGCATCGACAACAAACAGTGCAAAATTAACGCCTGCGCACAAAATCGATTCCAACAGTTTCGTGATGGTTCTAGAACGATACAAAAATAGGGTGTTGGAACAAACCTATTGAAAGTGGAAAAAACGAAGAAATGGCGCAAAATGTATATTTTGTTCGCTATCCGCAAATACGGTAACCATTTAAGGACATATTCCGAACATTTGCGATGATTCCCGTTATTTTTTACCTTAATCTGAAACTTTTATTTCGTTTCAAAGTAATAAAATTTAAATAAATCGCCTAGGAAACCATGGTGTGTTATATATTTGAAAGGAGAATTTAAAATATTATCTCTTTAGATTAAAATATATAGGGTGTTCCATTTAAAAAAATTAGGATAAGTGCGATAACTTTTTTACCTGACCCCGTATACTTACTCTGAAGACGGAAGATTATTCAACAATCAATATAAACAAATTTCTGTACCAAACATTTTTCTATATCTCTTTTAACTAAGAAAATATAGGGTAATTTTGAAATTGTCAATTTTTTGATTTTCCCCCGTATCTCTTAAGTGAGCGATAATTTTCAAATTTTGATTTTACCATTTTAAGTTTGACCCAAAAAGAGCAAAAAGAGCACATGACACCTACATTACTTTTTTGATAGCACTAACAATTACGGAGATACCCTATAAAAGTGTCGAAAATGGGAAACCCTGTACATTTAACAGACGAATACATAAAAAAATATACTTACAGTTCACATTCAACGACACTCTTTTGCTAACAGCTGGTGGAACGTCATTGCTCGCAATGCAGAGGTAGGTCCCCATCTGGGTTCTGTCTACTCTCCAAAAATTGAGGTTACTCCCATTGAATGTCTCAACTGAAATTTCCAAAAAAAAAATTCTTAAACCCAATTTTTAACTCCTCTTTGCCACGGCCTATAAAAATATTGCTTCGCTTTATTAAAAAAAAAAATACGGGAAAACGAAGGCCGTTGGTTGGCCTTTAATACAAAATCAAAGCCGTTTTCTATCAAAGGACCGCCAAACGAGTTTTGCTAGTTATTTTAACAAAAATATAAAAAAGAAAATCTTTGATACCGAGGATTTTAATATTTTCAAATAAGTACTACCTAACCCGATCTTCAAAGGGGAATTTTATTTCCTTTTTATTTTGGCATTAACTTATTAGAAAAGAATTTGTTTCCTGGTTCAGTCTTAATTACTTAAAAGCATAATTTCCTGAAGTAATTTAGCGTAATTGAGTAAGAAAGGGCGTAAGCTCTGCCGGGACCCAGAGGTTTAAGTCCTTATTCAAAGTACACTTCTTTTATGTAAGCAACATGAATTGTATTGCAGAAATATTGTATTCAGGGTTCAGAGAAACAAGATGTTATTTAAATTTAAAAAAAACACCATATGCCTAGTTGTTTTTAGTTATATGCCAGGCCATGACTAGAAGCTGTGGGATATCCGTCTACCCCCTTGTCACCCCACACATTATTAAAATACATGTATTTCTCAAGACATTCAAACGAGCATACTCAAATTTATCCTCGTAGTCTTCCGGCTTCAAATGCAAGACAAACAACACAAAATAAATATGGCTTAAGGCAAGTGCCTTGTCTATTTTATTTAAAAGATATTCGAGAAAATTTGCATTGTATATAACTTGAGCGCAATCATTCTTACCGTTCACACTAGCAGGGTGAATTTGCCTTAGGCGACAAGTTACATTTTGGCATGCATTATGAATGAAGGCAAATTATGGCAGCCATTTTGTTTATAGTGCCGTTTCGTTTTTGACACAGAGGATAGTTTTCATTAATATTAATATTATGATGGTTTTTGGGGAATATAACCCAAAATCAAATAACCCTAAATCCAGTCATGGGGCTGGCAATAACGTTTCTACATCTAAGAGAGTATTGAGTTATATAATATGGTTCTAAGAAATAAGAACCCAATGAGGAATAACTGTTTTTTGCTAATATCGTAAAGTAAATAATAAAAATGGTTTTTATAATTTTTTAAATTACCTTTAGAAAAATTTCTGAAACTTCTTCTTATAAATATTGGTTCGCCATTTTCTCTCCTCCACAGTATCCTCGGGACCGGATGTCCTGAAGCCTTACACCATAGCGTGGTGTTTTCCGCTTCCGACACAGACAGATCACCGCTTGTGTCCTCGTTTAGAATATCTGGAGGTACTGAAAAGCCAAACATCAAAATGAGACGCAAAATAGTTATATTCAGGTTTGTTCCGGTTTGTTAAGTATTGGATGAAGGAATTTAAAATTTTTTATAATCTATTTATTTCCTAACTTAATATACAGGGTGTTCCTTAATGACGTGCTAATATTTCAGCGCGTGATTCCTTAGGTGATTTTATAAAGAAAAGTGCATATGAACATATCGATACATGCATCGAATAACATTGTAAGTGCATTTTGACCAATTTCAGAGTTCAAAATAAATTTGAGAGTTAAAAACCTAAAATTTGGTTTTTTAGCTTAATTTTTCTTTTAAATGCCTCTTTCATGCCAGTTGTATCTGATTATTTTGGTATTTTGCCTGTAGTATCATGGAAAAATAATATATCGAAACTTTTATGTCTTCTCCTCTAAGAATGCGATTTGTCACTTACAATGTTATTCGATACATGTATCGATATGTCCGCAACAGCTTGAATTTTTTGCTACAGGGTGTTGAATTTTTATTTTTTAAATGGTTATTTTTTAATATCTCCGTAAGTACTTTAGATATTATTTTCAATTTTGGTATGTATTAATAGGATATAGAACCACAAATTTTAGTTAGAAAAGTTATTTAATTGTTCAACCAGTGGCGTCCCTGCAAACATGTCCTCTGATGTTTTTTACAAAAAGGATGGTACGCCACTGACATTCTTCCATGTGGATATTTTGCTGATTAGCCTGGTCAATTCTACATGAGAACGGTGTCTTGAGTTTTTCTCATCAGACGCACCGTTCTTGATTAAAACCACTAAATTCACATTGAAACTCATTATTATTAACATTGATAAAATAATTAATGATAAATTTTGTTTCATAAAAATTGTTGAGAATGGTCACCTTCACTTAAAAGGGATGCTTCCGCCCGTCTTCGCATCGAATTGCACACTCCATCAATTTTTATAAAACAAAATTTATCATTAATTATTTTATCAATGTTAATAATAATGAGTTTCAATGTGAACTTAGTGGTTTTAATCAAGAACGGTGTGTCCGACGAGAAAAACTCAAGAGACCGTTCTCATGTAGAATTGTCCAGGCTAGTCAGAAAATTATCCATATGGAAAAATATCAGTGGCCTACCTACTTTTTTGTAAAAAATATCATAGGACATGTTTGCAGGGACGCCACTGGTGGAACAATTGAATAACTTTTCTAACTAAAATTTTTGATTCTATATCCTATTAACACATACCAAAATTGAAAATAATATCGAAAGTACTTTCGGAGATATTAAAAAATAACCATTTAAAAAAATAAAAATTCAACACCCTGTACCAAGAAAATTAAGCCGTTGCGGACATATGTTCATATGAACTTTTCTTTATAAAATGACCTAATGAATCATACCCTGAAACATTAGCACGTCATTAAGGAACACCCTGTATAATATAATACGTATAATAATTAGGATTGTTAAAATATATTTCAAATTGCCTGAATTCCTTCTGTAATAAAGTTGATATTATATTACGGAAAGTATATATACTTCAGCAAATATATTAAAAATTCCTTTTCAACAAATATACGAGTATATTTGAAGACGAAAAAAATTTAAAGAACTTTTATATTAAAAGTTCGCCCGGTCGCGTCGCTTTAAGCTTTTAATCCGAGAGTATACCAAAGATGGAAATAAAGTGCATTAGTGGATTTTAAAAACTCACACTTTGCCGAACATATTTTGAAAAGTTTCCCATAAGTATCGATAGTGTGATTGCGAGAGAAAATTTTCTTATTTTTAAACTTAAGAAAAGATTCTTATAAGGAATTGTATAAATGATCGCTTTCATCGCAAGAGCTTTTTTTTTTTATGATCAAACACAAGCACTATAGGAAAAATCCTTTAGGGCACTCTGGGAGTGGTGCGTGTGCGCAAAAACCGATTCACGTTGGTTTTGAATCTTTGGAGGTTATATTCGTTGGGAAAAACGACCTCGGGAAGATCGTTCCACAATGATGAAGTCCTCCAGATGAAAGAGTTCTTAAATAATGAAGTTCGAGGAGTACTAAGCTTAACCACATATGGATGGGCGGCAGTGGTTCGTCGTGTATTTCTGATATTCGCCGCTCTGGGCGGAATTAAGAGGGCAAGGTCAGCCGAGCACTTTCCATGAAAATATCTGTAAAAGAGAGGCAAATCACCAACTTGCCTTCGATGTTCTAGGCTGTCGAGGTTCTTCGTCAGCTCGTGGTCTCCAATCAGACGAATTGCCCTCCTTTCGATGGAATCCAGTAGCCGAAGAGTATGTTTGGGTGCAGAGCTCCAGACATGAGAGCAGTACTCTAGTGATGGTCGAATCTGGGCTTTGTATAGTGTCAAAAGTTGTTGAGGTGTGTACAACTTTCTGGTTCGGAAGAGTACACCAATCTGCTGAGAGGCTATCTTGGCGATTGCCACAACGTGGTTATGCCAAGACATATTTCCTCCCAGATTGACGCTCAGCAAACTAATAGATAAAGCCAGTGGGATTGCGTGTCCGTCCATGACTATATCCGGTTCTGTAATGTTAACCTTTTTAGAGAAAACTGCTGCCTGGTTTTTTAGTGTTAAATTCGACTTGGTTACTGTCACCCCAAGCCAAAATTTCTTCCAGGTCTTTGTTGAGGCGTGATACTTCATGCTGTCTGCGAAGATGTGCGTCGGCAGCCGATGTTTGTGCATTCAAAGAGAAAGATGATAAAAGTGTGCTATCATCAGCAAAACTAACTATCGGGTTTTTCGTTTTCACTAGAAGGTCGTTAATGTAGAGTAAGAAGAGAGTGGGAGAGCTTACATGCAGTAATTACTTATGTTAAGGTGGGTCTCAATTCGAAATGTCCCCGCCCTTAATAACTCGCTTGCAGTAGGGGAGACTGAGGAGATTTGTGACATTGTGACAAAGATGATTTCTCGGAATCTATGGCCGTCAGCGAGCTAACAACAGCGCACGATTGTTTGTTTATCGACGCGCTAATTGACGCAGTACGCCCCAATGGCCCACGACAAGCGGTTGCGTGATTACGACGTCTGCCTGAAAAAACAACCGAAAAGTCAATTTTTTATAAAAATTTTGATTGTATTTATATCATGATATATTACATTCACGTGGTTACGCTATTTTTTCTTATATTGTGTGGGTTTGGAGCTTCAAAGCGTGGAATTATCTTGCTGTGTTTGCATCTTGTTTCGAAATTACGAATTATTATTCTGACCAGATCGCGATTTTTAGCACCTAGGAGAGTTGTGACAGCGTGTCACAATTAGTTACTTACAAAGTTTCAACTGATAAGTATCTCCAGTCGTCTTCAGGTGAATACTAAATAAGAGAAGTAACTACAGCTCTATTTATACTAGCTATGTGCACTGAAGCATACTTGAGATGGGCACAGTCATGCGTTCAGTTTTGCGCGATATTAGTAATTCTAAGCTTACATCTACTTAACAAAGGTTTCCAGACATTTCTTATATATAATGAAGGTTTACTAAAACAACCTGGGTTCTGGTGTATGGTAGCAGCTTCCTTGAATTTCCTCTTCCTCCAGTGTGGTTCTTTGAGCAGGATCTCGGCTTCTGTCCACCTGATGTGATGGCCGTGTGTCCAAGCATGGTCGGCTGCACCTGAATTTTCAGTCTCTCCTTTTTGAGTGTTGCTTCTGTGTTCTTTAATCCTTGTTTCCAGTGGCCCTAGTATTATATACGATCTGCCACATTCGCAGGGGATCTGATAGACACAGTTTTTCTTATCTTTTTGGCTAGATGGTTTCGTCTTCGTTAGATGGCTTCTTAAGGTGTCTCTCGAGCTGAATACCGTTCTTATGTTGTATCGTTGTCCTAGTCTTCTAAAGAGGCTCAACCGACACTCAACATTCCATATGTCAAAGGAATATCGGAGAGTCAAACGATTTCCAGAGACGTCCGTTATGGGTCCGTATCTCCGTAGGGGAGGCCGTAGGAAAAAAAATTTATAGGAACTTCTCCTGGTATTTTTAAGTATTCTATCTGATCCCGGGAAATTGCCCACATATTCTGGGACACTCTGTTTAGGCAGCAGACTAATCGTATGATTTTATCAGAGGGTGGTTATTTCGATTATTTTGATAATCTAGTAACGAGCAGGAAAATTTATTTGAAAAAGTAATTGTTCATAAACTCTTCATAACGTAGCTTTTTTAGTGTTAGTTTATTTTACACGCTCCTTGCACTGTTTTTTTCTGTTTATTTCTGTTCCTGTTCGTTTGCTTCGGTCAATTCTTACAACCTAAGTTTTGCTGTTATGTTAATGTTTCATGTTATTGTAGTTCCTACAATTATACCTAATGATAATTAAAACACATCTGTCACAAGTTACCTTGGTACCTGTCACAATTTACCTCGGTGTGACAAAGGGAGTAGTTTCAGTTTTCGTAAATTTTCTCAGAAACCTTATAACTTTTATTGACTTTGATGACTGTTTTTAAAAGGGCAAGGATTGAGCTACAGTGCGGCACACAACTCATAATGGTGTTATGTTTATTTATTGAGATATTATGTTCTTGTAAGTATAAATTGTCACAAGCCTCCTCGGCCTCCCCTACATACCATTAAAAATCGACTGACTCGACAATTTCATTGTGAAGGGAGATGATTTTAACGAATATTTGCAGCCTCCATCGTTTAACCTCCTGGGAGAGGTTCATGTTACCCTTAAAATCTTAAATGGGAAATAATTTATTATTGTTTAGTAGTTTTCAAGCAATCGCGCGTCAATTATTTTGAAAAAAAAACATCGTTGTGCCCTGTTAGAATGATTAGGGATCCATAATTGTCACTGTGGGTGACTAAAATTTACGTGAATAAATCCTGCAGGAATATTATAGATGTCTGACTACAAATAATGATAAATGTGAAAACGCCCATGTAATTAAAATGTCATCAACTAACGAAAAAACCTATCTTTTTAATCAAAGGTCGGGTCACCCTAATTCAAGAGAATACTACTGACAAACATGGTCGTAAATTGTTATAATGAGTCCCTAAAAAAGCTACGTTATGGAGAGTTTATGAACAATTACTTTTTCAAATAAATTTTCCTGCTCGTTACTAGATTATCAAAATAATTGAAATAACCACCGTCTGATAAAATCATACGATTAGGCTGCTGCCTATGCAGGGTGTCCCAGAATATGTGGGCAATCTCCCGGATTCAGATAGAACACTTAAAAATACCAGGAGAAGTTCCTATAAATTTTTGTTCCTACGGCCTCCTCTACGGAGATACGGGGCCCATAACGGACGTCCCTGGAAATCGTTTGACTCTCCGATATTCCTTTGACATATTGTCACGAAAATAGGACATCACCCTAATTCCCTTGAACTGTTTTATAATAATTATTATTTTTACTTTGAATCTAGTCCAAGCTTGTTTTGCAAGCTGCACATAAACATGGGTTTGTTTTATTTATACTGGTCTAATTAAACAAAGGACGACCAGTATAAATAGCAGATCGACAAGCTTGGACAGCACCCATCATCTTACGAGACCCATCCTCTTACGGTCTTAGTTGGGTCCGATAAGAGCTTCCCATACACGTTTCGACCCCGCCACTGTGCAGACGCCAAGCCAGAAAGTTACGCCCCTATAGTTGGTTAAGTTCACATAATGTAAGTATGGTAATTTAGGACTGTGAAAGTGTCGTTTATTTATGTATCAGGTTTCCCGCTAATATTAATATACGTCTTGTTTTTGGAAGACTTGTCTACCATTCAATCCTTTCAACCCCCCTCGTGACAATATGTAATGTTGAGTGTTGGTTGAGCCTCTTTAGAAGACTAGGACAACGATACAATATCAGAACGGTATTCAGCTCGAGAGACACCTTAAGAAGCCATCTAACGAAGACGAAACCATCTAGCCAAAAAGATAAGAAAAACTGTGTCTATCAGATCCCCTGCGAATGTGGCCGATCGTATATAATACTAGGGCCACTGGAAACAAGGATTAAAGAACACAGAAGCAACACTCAAAAAGGAGAGACTGAAAAATCAGGTGCAGCCGACCATGCTACACGGCCATCACATCAGGTGGACAGAAGCCGAGATCCTGCTCAAAGAACCACACTGGAGGAAGAGGAAGTTCAAGGAAGCTGCTACCATACACCAGAACCCAGGTTGTTTTAGTAAACCTTCATTATATATAAGAAATGTCTGGAAACCTTTGTTAAGTAGATGTAAGCTTAGAATTACTAATATCGCGCAAAACTGAACGCATGACTGTGCCCATCTCAGTTATGCTTTAGTGCACATAGCTAGTATAAATAGAGCTGTAGTTACTTCTCTTATTTAGTATTCACCTGAAGACGACTGGAGATACTTACCAGTTGAAACGTTGTGATTTATAGACAATGCAAGTCCAAAACTCTTCTATCATCCTGTATATTATTTTTTTTATGGCGAACTATCCTTTATTATTAAATTTTCACTCCTAGGCTCAGAAGTATCCCGAAAACGAGATACTTAATACCGAACCCTTCGTTTTAAACTCTGGAAAACACACGGCACTATATATATAAATAACCGTATTAATATCAGTCCCCGGTTTTCATTTTCTCGACTCCTTCAAGGAAGTAGAATTCCCTTCGGTTAATAATACAAGAAAAGGGTTCCCGGATGATTTGAAAATTGCTTGATTCTGGAGAATAAAGGCAATCTACGAGACCGCGAAGTTTTCAAATTGGAATGTAATATTTAATCCTTCGGGTATGGGTTATTTTACGGTTATATTTCGTCGTCCTATCATCCAGACTGTTTAACGTACATTTACAAATTCTATACCGGATCGTAAAGTTCTAAATTTCCATACAGGGTGTTCAGATAGTGCAACAGGAACTTGGAGAGATTCTACATGTTAAAATAAAAGTATACTATCTAAGAGATAAAAAGTCTATGCTTGTCAGGTGATATTAATATCAAATACCAATATGGAAAATTATTATTTCCAGACCACCCGATGATCCTTATACAATAAGGGCGTCTTTTGTCTACACAGTAGCACTTTAAAATACTATTTCAGATTGAATGGTACTATATGTTTTTTTCGTAAGTTGGTTGGTTGGTTGAATGAGGGCTGGCATGTTGCCATTATACTGCAGCCGAACGGCTTGTTGTATCCCTTTTGTTTAACGTCTGGGAAATGTCAGCCAGACGGCACCTACAGCTTTTGACGTGGGATCCGAACCACGCGCATGCCCCCAGTCTGTCCATCAGTCCCCAAAGGAGTACGATTATCCGCTCCAGTCAGGTCTTATTCAGGACTAAACCCCCAGTCTGTCCATCAGTCCTCATAGGAGCAGGATTATCCGCTCCAGTCAGTGGGTCTTATTCAGGACTAAACTAGCAACATGCTGCATTCTTGCCTACTAAAATTTTGTGTACTGAGGTACACCTACCGGGAATCGAACCCGGGTCGCCACGGCCGAATGCGATAGTTCTGTTTACTGAGCTACCATACCAGGCTCGTAAGTACTTTAGATATTACTGTCAATTTCGGTATGTGTTAATATGATATAAAGCAACATACAGGGTGTTATGGAAATGACGTATTATATTTAAATAGGTGACTCCTTGGGTGTCCTAGAGAAGCGCTACATATATTATTTTTAAATCGACCGTTTTAAAAGTGGGATAATAAACACTCTTACTCACAGGTCAGTCCGCGCTACAGTATAACATTTCACCCATAGTCAATGGCAATGTTGCCAAACTTAATGTAAAACTGAAATTCCATATAAAATTATAAAAATAAATTATTTTCTTGTATTTATCCTTATACCTAGCGGCAGGCACAAACACAATCAGTTTTTTTTTCTTTTTCATGGGAACACTTCTGGAAACACTTTATGTACACACAGTAATAGTGAAACAGAACCGATAGTTAGCTTTTGAAAATACAATAATACAGATTATACTACAGATTATTAGATTTTATTACACGCGACGAAATTTGACGTTCAGAAGAAACGCGTCAATAAAAATAATATTCAAAGATTATTTATGAACGGGCAAGATACACGCGTAAACCGAAAAACAGAGCGGATTGCTGAGAGTGTGTTGGTGATCGACGAGACACAGCGTATCCGGCCGCAGACGCAAGCGTGCGGCGCTAAATGAAACTACTTTGCTCAGCCAATGTAAGGCGTCAAAGGGTCATTGGCATTTGACCTAATGACGTACGTCGCTATTATTATTCTATGTTTTTTCGGGTTGTTTAAAACATAGTCCGTCGTAAATGTTTTTCAATTAATTATACAAAAAGGTATTACAGAATGGAAAAGTGTTTAAATTATTTTATTTTATCTAAAGAGTTTCAGGTATACATATGACAACACCGGTCAGAATTCCTTGATTGCTTACATGTATCGCAGTGCCACATAGGTGTTTTTCTGGTTTGACGTCAGGTCACTTTTACCGCTGAATGAATTGAAAGCGCCATTTATGGCTATTTTTCTTCAATTTGTCTTTATCTCAGGAATTGCCGGTTTAAATATAATAAGTCATTTCCATAACACCCTGTATATTAGTTAGATGAGGTATTTTATTGGTCCACCAGGGGAGTCCCTGTCGTCTGATATTTTTTTCATAAAAAGTGTTACGCCATTGACCGATTTCCGATTTTCACGTGGATATTATTTCCTGTTAACCGGCTTAATTTTACATGACTTTCCGTTAGCGGCACAACAATATATATCGAAAGCTTTTAAAAGAAATTGATTCTCGTCTTCTAGTATATAAACTAAACTGTTCAAATAACTAAAATATATAATTAATAAAGCTCCTGACTCTAGTCCTTAAAAGCAGAAAATTACTAAGTAAATAGAAACAAAACCACACTACCTAATCTACCCACTTAAAATTTGTGGGGGTTGTACATGGAAAACCCAGCTGATCGATTTCCCCGGCTTTTCTCGTCCAGAAAAATATAGTAAAGTAAATTCGATGTGAAAATAATAAAATACGGGTGTAAAATTCGAATGAACATCATCTAGGTCAGGGATTTGTTGAATTTTGTTTAATTTAATAGGAATACAAAGATTATCTCGGAAAATTATAATAATTACTGAGTTGACAATAATTTTAATTAGTGGTGCTGGCGGAACTGGATCTGTATTCGCTATTTTTACTTTTACTTTTCACCTGGGTGCATAGGCGTAACTAGAGGGGGGGCCAGGTGGGCCGTGCCCACCCCAGATTGCTCTGGTGCCCACCCCAGTGTTTCCGAAGTTCGAAGCCATACATTCGTCATAGTGACACTTGCCATTAAAATCCTACTAGACTAGGGGCCAGGCCCCCCCTACAAAATCATTCTAGTTACGCCAATGCCCGGGTGGAAAGTAAATAATTTTTTTGTAATTTTTTTTATAAATCGATATCTCAAAATATTATACGAATACACTTTTTTAAAAATGCTAATAGCTTTTCGTGTTTAGATATGTCTACTTTTTCCCTAATTGATAGAGTGATCCTCAGCATTAAATTTTGTGATGAAATCGTTCATATCTTCTTTGTCTTGACATTTTCACTGAAATAAGCTAGTATTGCCGACTCAGAACCAGAATTTTGAACTTTGTTTCTGGTACACCGTTCTTTGAAACAGTTATATGCCTTGTCATATCTCGGGCGGCTTTTAGTTGGCAGAAGATCTTCTTCTGCTATTTTTGCTGCTTCTCGAATTTCTGGTGGAGGTGGAGCAAAATCAAATTCCTCATTTGATAGCATTTTTCTGTTGTTAAAATAATATATTGTTTAGTGACATGGAAACCATATTCAAAAAATGATATTTGCAATCTTGATGCGTATTATTACCTACGTTAATTTACTGAAATTTGTATCTAATTTTTCAATGGAAAAGTCAAACTCACGTTTATCTTTTATTAATAATTTTAATTCAAAACAATAAGAACTGGATGTTAGATGTGGTTGTAAATAAAATAGTATACAAACCTCGGTGAAAAGTTTCATTACTGTCTCGAGACTCTCTCGAGAGGAATGAAACACTTTCCACCTCGGTACATAATATACTATTTTCCCCTTTGCTTGCAGAGAGTTTTTTTTTCGTAGAAATCGCCGGTCTCCGAAAAAAGTCTTTCACTAGAAACACTAATGTAAATACAGAATCCGGATGCAGTCCGGGATCGGGCCAAAAATGTTTGCGTTTGTTCCGGCCTCCCGCCATTTTTAAACATTGGATCCGATGGCATCACTAATTTTAATGTAATAAGTTTAAATTTCAATATAAATGTGTTAATCAAGACCGTTTTTATATAGAATTGACCGGGCTAATCAGTTAGAAAAATGTCAGTGGCATACCACTTTTTCTGTAAACAATATCGGAGGACCCCACTGGTCCATCGATATAATAACTATTCTAACTAAAATATGTTGTTTTATATACTATGAACATATTTCAAAATTGAAAACAATATCTCAAATACTTTCGGAGATATTAAAATTTAAAATATGATTTGTACATCGTGTAGTAAATATGTGAGCCATTGCGGAGCTAAGAAATCGCACTAATCACACTCTGACATATCAGCAAGTCATTACCTGTATATCAAGGTTAATTGAGGTATTGAGGTAGAGTTAATAAATATTTTTTTCGGCGATAAATTTTTTTCGCCGCAGTTCCGGAACGTTAAACGAGAAAACAATTTTCCCGAATGATAGAATTTTGCGAGAGATTTCTATTTCGAAATTTCGCGGTGGAGTAAATGGGTTTTATTCTCCAAAACCAAGCAATTTTCTTCTCCTCTGAGAACCCTTTCCTTATGTTATTAACTGAGGCGAATTCTATACTTTCTTGGAGGAGCTGTGAAAATGAGAAGGGGGAACTCCTACTTTAATACTATTATTTATATAATATAGTTCCGTGTCTGTATTTAGAGCATATAACCGAAGAGATTATTAGAATTGTGATTCTTGGTATTATCTATTTTAGGACTGAAATAGAGTAATGTCTTTAAATACAGGAAATTACATCACTTTCTTTGGAAACACGTATCCTTTAATCATGATTTTCATAATTGTAAATGCGTGACCCCTTGAGTATCCTAGAGAAAGCCTTGCATACTTTTTTTTAATCGAATGTAGGTAGAAATCCTTAACATTTACCCCAACATACTGCCACGCCATACATGTCTGTTTTCACTTAACAACTGTATACAGGGTGTTATGGAAATGCCAGGAAGGTAAACAAAATAATATATGGCGAAACACGTGAGTGAATCTTGAATAGTGTTGTCATATCTTCAGGGTAAACTCTTCGGAAAATCAATAACCGTTTGACGGATTTCAAGTTGTTTATTTTTCTGGGTACATTATTATAAACTCTTACGTTCAGTTCAGTTCACTGGGAAGCAATCTCTGATTTATTAACTTGAACTGACTCGAAGAAACCGCCGCGGAGTTTATAATGGTCAGGTATGTTCTCACTTATTCAATTCGAACGACATCCGTCGGATCTGCACCCCAGAAATGCCACTTTACCCTTTAGAAGAAAAAAATGCAATTTTATTTACCTTTTCGGCCTTATTTAAAACAAACTTAATTTATAAAAACAAGCACCAGGTAACCCGAACAAAAACCGTCACAAAACACCAAAACAAAGTCACATAAATTCACATCGCGAATCTCATGAACACATCTAAGTACCATTCAATCTGAATTAGTATTTTAAAGTGCTGCCGTGTAGACAAAAATACGCCCTTATTGTATACGATTTTATCAGCTGGTAGTCTGGGAAATAATATAATTCTTTCATACATTGGTATTCGAAATCTAAAAATGTTGAAACTAACCTTTGAACCTGCTCCTGTCTTCACGTGTCTGTTGTCTATCTAAAAATATAGCGTTGCCACTTACGATGTTTTATAAGATATATTCATAAACTGCCTAATTTCCTTCTATAATATATTCCTTAATCGCGTTCTGGATTTACTTTCTAAGTAAGCTAAATATTTATTTTTATAAGAAAATAACTTAAAAAGTTTTGCAACATTGTGCCTGAACATCTGTTGAGTACACAGCTTGGCGATGTAATATGATCATATATGAATGTGCCGAGGAGTGACTGGTGGGTTTAGAGGTGAATTATCCCACTTTTTAAACGTTAGATTTAAAAAAAATATATGTAGCGCTTCTCTAGGGCACCCCAGGAGTCACCGATTTAAACATAATACGTCATTTCCATAACACCCTGTATAGATTAGCTATTGCAAGGCCAACCGACGACGCCAAATCATTACAGATTCCTTGACTTCGATTTGAATTGGTCAGTTTCGCTCGACGATGTTAAAATTATAGAATTTTTTTTCTCTAAAATTGACGTGTAAATATGACAACACCAATCAATATTTCCTGAATTAATTTGAGAGCTGACTGACCTACCACAGTGGTTCTTTACATCTCTCGCTAGTGCCTACCACGTGGCTTTGCGGGTTTGACATAAGGTAACTTTCTTCAATTTGTCTTCATGTCGCTAACATCCTGTATTTAGTTAGGTAAAGCTAGTCTATCCTATCGCCATTAATTTATAATCTATAGTGTTTATAAGCTGTAATGGTAAAAAAAACCGATACAAACAAGCAGTGCCCGCTTGAAAATGTCTGCCAATTTTTCCATCAATAAATCACCACCGGCAAAATATGGAATGGAATATCTCCCGGAATATGCAAAGATCATTACCAACAGCGTCCTTTGGGGCAATTTATATCGTTCCGTGTCTCACTCGCTAGCAGTGGCGTAGCAGTTATTAAGTCGGAAATAGTTTTAAATAAAACAAATTGAAACACGTCCTCGCTGGTTTTTCTAAAGGAATTTCGTACCCTCTGCCATACTTCAGGTGTCATTTTATAATATATAAGAACCCAAGGGGGAAAAAATCAAGGGTGGTGAAATCCGGGGACATAGCAGGCCGTTTTCAGATGGTTCTTTCAAATGATTACTCGGAGCTTCATTTTGTTGAAACCAAATGGCATGATTTATGTTTTGGTGCGGGCATTTCAACAGATATCTAATTAAAAGAAGATATTGATGCCTGAAAATAATTCATCTATTGGCTTTTCATTAAAATAGATAAGTTTCCGCTAGATGGCGAGAGGGTATATTCAACTCTGATGATAGCCGTTTTTCGTTACTCTAATTTTATTACACTAGTTAAAATCTTATTAAATTTAATGTAAATTGATTATCTCCAAGATACGCCTCTGTTCTCACATATAAAATCTCCAAATGAGTCGAAAATATGGGGAATATTTTTTATCTTTTTCGAGCAAGAGCGACTGTCAAGCAAATATTCCGGTGAACAAACCAAATAAATTAGATTTTCATTCTTTCCGCCGTGCGCGGGTCGGTTTTCCCTTGACTTTTCTTTGTCCTGTATTCCTTAAATTAGGTAGTTAGTATATATTACAATACGGAAGATAATGGTAGGAGGATATTTCCGTTTTCTTATACGAATTTTTATTATAGAGCACAGAGTGAAGCTGATTTATATTCTGTTCGTTTGGATTAAAACGGCCTGGAGTTTCCTGCCAGTGAAATAAAATACCTGTTACGCCAGGAAATAATTAATCCTGCGGGTCTTCAAAATTGTCCTTTACCCGATTAAAAGAATGAATGACTGTTCGTCTTCGACACCTTGGACCCTTTGAATAACCCACCTAACTTTTATCTTTATAAAGGTCATAAGAATAGGTATATACAACAAATACATCGTGTCCAAGATAAGGAGGGCCAGTACAGGGATCTCGGAAACCGTAAGAGATACGAAGTCGGTTAAATAGAGGTAAAGTTCCGCATTTACGTGCCTAATAATATGCCGTTTAGAAAGTTTTAAAATTCCGAGTAGTTCCGGTGATATCCGGAAAAAAACGAAATTCTGAAAAATCGTTTTATTGTTTTTCTGGTTTTTTTTGCGATCGAATTGTAATAGTAAATTGCACTTATAAATTGCCACTTTTTCCGCTCTATCTAACAGCGTTAATTGTTTTGTAATCCGACGAATCGTCTTCAAAGGGCCATTATGAACTTTCTCTTTTTAAATACGGTCCTGTTTACCTGATATTGGAATTTAAGAGCTTTTTTCTTCCGAATGCAACGATGTATGACACATTTCGAGGGTATTTGAACAACATCAGGAAATTTTGGGATACGGTCCTGTATTTTTCCTAATTTTATAAATAATATCCCATAAGTAAGCTCTAAATTTTAACTTATGTCAATTTTTAAAAAAATTTTATATCAGGCAAAATGTAAAAAAGGGCGCGTTGGAACGCGACCAAACTATTTGTTTACTATTCTTTGAAGGGTCCTGAATAAGGTCCAACTGAGAGTTGCTGCGACAATTTGCGACCTTGCCGAAAATTGAATTTGAAAAAAATTTTTTTGGTACATTTTTACAAATATGTGATTAAGACATCGAACCAATTTTGAATAACTTTTTTATTACTAAACCGATTCTGATAAAACGTACATGGTTTCATGGAGAATTAAACATACTTTTAAACAGGCGAAAAAAATTTCCGATATTTTTCAAAATGGTGGCTATTTTGTTCTGAGTATACAAATTTTTATAAAAAAATCATACGGTTTGTCAATTTTTTGTTGTTCTTGCAGGATCCACAGCAAAATCAGTATCTTTCACAAGGATTCAGCTCGTGGAGTGGTTCAGAGACTGTCCATCCAAAAGCGCAAAAGAACAACATGAATATTTGAAAAAAAAGTCTCTATATGCCATCTGATGACCCGGAACTCGAGTAAATACAAATTTGTATTTATCAAGAAATAATTTTTTTTGAAAAAATCAGATATGTATTTTGGGTTATCGTTGAAATGAAATTGTATAATTGCAGACGGGGGGAGGTTGGAGTTTAGGGTTTCAAAAATTTATTTATATGAAATTTATGCACATTTCTCTAAATTCCAATTTTTTTATCTCTAGTGAAACATACCTTATTGTTCAATGAGAGGGGGGGGGGGTTAAGAGAGGAAGGGGCTCGAGGATGCTGGGGGAGATTAAAAAAAAACATTAAATAAATGTTTCTTCAATCGTAAAAATAAATCACCTTTGTTTATTAACTGTATTATCAGCAGGATGGAGCTCCTGCACATTCGCTCATCAGGTCAACATTTGAACGAAAGGTTTCCACGGTTTTGAATTGGTTGCGCAGGATCTATTAGTTGGCCTCCAAGACCACCAGACCTCACACCGCTGGACTTTTGTTTATAGGGCTGGTCCAAAAATGAAGTTTCCAAAGTAAAAACCCTAAAACCGGGATGCACTAATTCGACGTATAATTAGAAATACTGCAGCCGCATACAGGAGAGCAACAGGCGCCCGTCGTTGACGAAGTAGAAAATCTCTAGATGACAACGGCGATTTTTTTTAACATTTATTAAAAGAACGTTATGATTACAAAAACGTTGACCTAAGAAACTTTGTTGATTCGTAAAGACGCTATAACTTGAAAACAAATGAAAATCGGAAAAGGACACAAAATATATGCAATAAAATAATTAGAGGATAAAACATATCTAATCCCAGTTTGGCGTTTCTAGACGACTCGATGCGCCATTTTGCAAGAAGTATTAACCGCTTCATGAACGTCCATCTTCCGTGACGAATTTATATTAGCGAGTGCTAAGCCATTCGACCTTCAATCATCCATTTTAAATGTTAGTCATGGGGCCCCCATGACCCCCCCGCACGTAGATCCGCCGCTGGGTCAAACAAGAAATTTGAATTATTTCCAAGTTTGGCGACTACGAATGTTAACGGCTGAAATTCGAGTACTTCTCCTTTTTCTTTACAATATTTTCATTTATAAAATACACTCATTCAGTTTGATCCGTTAATTCCGAAAACTTTAACCAAAAACCTGCTTAAACTATAAATTAATATTATTAAATAGGAAACTCGTACATTTTAACTGCGTTTTATTAAAATATTCCAAATGAAAACACTTCAAAAGATAATAATAAGATTCTCTTAATCTGCTGGTATGTCTCGATATCAGCCTTAATGAAATATTTAATTAAATTGAGAAGGCGAATAAGCTTTAAATAATCATATTGCCAGCCGCGATAATAAATACTAAGCACCTCGTTTAAAGCAAAAATTTAACAAAGAAAACGGAGAAAAGAAGGAAAATCCAATTTGTTTTGTTTGTATGCTGGAATATTTTCACGACAGAACCCGTGGTTTGCTCAGATAAAAAATTCTTCTCGTATTTTGTTTCATTTTAAAACACTTTTGGAAAATTCTGGAAGTACTCGTAAATGATATGTTTAATTTTCAGTGGAGAATATGAAAAAGCTTAGAAAATATCGGGGTCGAAAGATGTTGGGCCACAATATACAATTTGTGGTTTTTAGTAAATATCTATCACAATTATTCATATTTTCGCGCCAGTCACACATCGGGAAATCCCATGCTCAGGCTACACAATAGAACGTGAAAACCAGAACATATTCACCTTCCGCCAAACCCGGCGAACTGGCGAAAATGGCTACGAAGCGGTATCAACCGGTTACATGTTCGCTTAAGACTGTTTGGTCGGGCCTCCTCTACATATTATGCTTCGTCTTTCCTGCATTAATACAGATAGCTAATGGAAGTCTTCAGGGAATCTCTACTTAAAGTTTTTAACTGCTGACTTATTATATTTAAACCCGCAAATCTTGAGAAGAAAACAAATTGACGTCACGTCAAACCGAAAAAACTACTTGGAAGCCACTGGCGAGATAAGTCAACAATGTAATAGGATAGGTCAAGTCTTAAAATACGCCAGTGAATGTTGGGCGATGTTGTCATATTTACACGTCAAACACTTTAACAAAAATATAATAATTTTACAACTTTTTGGACAATTCTTTCCACAATTTGAAATGAGGGCATGCAATGTATGTTTTACAACACAACCAATAGTAATATGACACAAACACGTGGGAATTTCAAGGAAAAGCGTGTGACGTATCATTTTCACATATCAACACATACAAGCAACGTTTTTAAACGGCCGAGGTCGGAGCCGGCGTTGTGATCTGGCATCACTGCTTACCTACTGACCTACATACACTTGTTAACTAATAGCAGATGTGAATGGCGCGGCAATACTTGGGATAAAGGGATTTTTATTAAATATTTAGACATTCAATTAAAAAAAAAGGATATAGGCTTCCTCAAGGACACCTAAGCAGTAACCCCTTTAAATATTATAAAACATTTCCATAACACCCTGTATGTAGTACTAGTCTTGACCACCGAGATTACATCGGCTATTCCATTGTAATTACTACTGTTCGAACTTGCTAATCCCGAATGAGAATTTCGTAGGGAATGTTTAAACAAACGCATATATGCACTGCAGTATTATCGGGCTAATATAGGAAATTAGCAGGGGGTCTAAATTGAGGAGTTTACTGCAGCTATTGAGTCCTGGCGGGACCTGCGGCTCTATTATTGAGTGACGAAATTGGACTTGATCTTGATTGTTGTATATATGTATATTATGTTAGTAGATTCCTGCTGTTATAGCAGTGCCCTGCGGCACGGATTCGACATGAATACCTGCTGGCCATAATGTTGACGCATCATCAGTACAAATAAAAAATGTTGCTACAACAGATTCTGTCTCGAAACGAAAGAAATGTACATTAAATCCGCGATTAAACTGTCAAAACTTTCGAATGGAAATCGTTCCGTTCCATGGCCTCAAAAATTGTTTTCCTCACGCGCCGCGACACCTGCAATATATCAACGGAGAAAACTTAAAATAAATTCTCGCGAAAGAAAATTTCCCATTTTCATGCATTTTCACGTGTGTCCCGCTTCCGATATTCCATAGCGGAAATGTAGAAAAGGAAACGTAAAGAACGTTTTCTGTTATTTCACTAAATCAGCGAGGATTACCGATGTATGTGCTGCGGCTAACGCCTTCGTGTTCATTGAATTTTTATATAGAACCGATCTAGAATATTTAAACATTGTTTTCTTGAAGAAAATAGAAAATTCGTTCTTTCGTGTTTTAGCTTCCATTTGACACCGCAAGGCCTAGCCCTCGTCCCCATAAGATTACAAATTAAACGTTATAAACGTTCCGTAAATAGCTATTACCATGCCAAATTTCAGTTTTATAAGTTGATGTTTCTAAGAGAAGGGACTAAAGCAAATATTTTATGGCTGGATATGTTCTTACAATAGTAATAACAACAGATTTGCTATACAGGGTGATTCACGACGAGCTTGCATTAGAACTTTATGGAGAACTACTGAATATATGTTTCTGAAACTTTGGGGATTTAGGTGTATCGATATGCTCTATTTAACTAAAATATTCACATGTTTTTGTCGTTTCCGGTTATACCGGAAGTAACTGTCAACTTTCGTTTTTTAAATAGAACATGGTAATTTTTATTACATTTTTCGATTAAGCGTTAAATACTAAGCACATTTTATAGAACATTGTCAGACTCTGTTAGTTTTTGAGATATCTGGACTTTTTGTAATTATTTGGCAAATGCATGACGATGAAATAATCCATATAATTTTCTTTACGTTAGCTCTTGGACTAAATTTTTTTCTCACCGAATAGCTAGAAGATCATCAAGTCACAGAAATATTTCAAATTCGACAGAAAATGTACAGGGTGGTCACAATTCAAGGTTCATTGTGAAAGAATTCAACCATTAAAAACTTTCTTATTTTAAATGGAACACCCTGTATATTTTTGTTTAATTTGATGGCAAATTAATTGTTCTTTATAAATAGTATTTACTGTCCTATGCCTATATCAAAGCGTTTTCTCAAAAAATCCAATTTTATTCCGAAAATACTATTTGTTCAAGTGCGCTATGAAAACAATTGTACCTACTCAGAGGCTCTTCACTTGAAAATCCGGAGCGTGACATTTTTTAGTAACAGACTAATTGCCAGTTCGAAAAATACGCTAGGAATATCAGTACAATTGTTTTCCTCCGTATAGACATCAGTATGCAGCCCTTAAGTACAATAATTGTTCTCGTAACACACCTGAACAAATAGTATTTTCGAAATAAAACCGGATTTTTTGAGAAAACGCTTTGATATAGGTATAGGATAGTAAATACTATTTATAAAGAACAACTATTTTTCAATCAAATTAAACAAAAATATACAGGGTGTTCCATTTAAAATAAGAAAGTTTTTGATGGTTGAATTCTTTCAAAATGAACCTTGAATTGTGACCACCCTGTAGATTTTCTGCCGAATTTGAAATATTTTTGAGACCTGATGATCTTCTAGCTATTCGGTGAGAAAAAATTTTTAGTCTAAGAGCTAAGGTCAAAAAATTATATGGATTATTTCATCGTCATGCATTTGCCACATAATTACAGAAAGTCCAGATATCTAAATAACTAACAGAGTCTGACAAAAACATGTTCTATAAAATGTGCTTAGTATTTAACGCTTAATCGAAAAATGTAATAAAAAATACCATGTTGTTTTAAAAAAACGACAGGTACTTCCGGTATAACCGGAAATGACAAAAACAGGTGAATATTTTAGTTAAATAGAGCATATCGATACACCTAAATCCCCAAAGTTTCAGGAACATATATTCAGTAGTTCTCCATAAAGTTCTAATGCAAGCTCGTCGTGAATCACCCTGTATAAAAGTTGTTTAACAGCATTTAGGAGAAAATTTATATAACCATGTTGCTTTATAATATAACTTCTTCGTTCTTACAGCCATTTAAAAAAAATCTATAAAAGTGTTTTATAATTTGGATGTAAGTTTGTTAAGGAAAATTTTTTTTATTTCGAAAATTAACATAATTTTTTGATAATTTGCTGGATTTTCTTCAATCTTCTCATATTTGAAATTTAATATTTCCAGTTGTACCGATCGTATCAATATCGGTATTTTTTTATTTTACATAGTTTTAACATGCTCTCGACCCACCTTAAATTAATTTCAAAAAAATATCATTTTGTTCTTCATCCTCTTATCTACGAAACTCATTTTACTAAAAAGTGGTACCTCTTTTAGTTCGAAAGTTATTAAACATTTTCGATCGCAAGTCACACAGCTCTTAACCAAATCTCATGGTATGGAGACCCGACTAATAGGCAGACACCGAGTTTCATGCTATATTTGATATCATAAATTTAAAAAAAATAAACTCCGTCTTACCATTAACATCGAGACACCCCTCCTGGGTCTTCAATATGTTAGTGTTGACCTGACAGAGATAGCATCCTCTATCCGACTCTCTTACTTGCTTTATACGTATTTGCCACGTATGAAGGTTATCGTAGGTCACTGAAATTCGATTGTTGTGGGTTACCACCTTGGTTCCAATACTGAGTATGGTTTGGTCCTCTGCTCTTACCCATGCTACCTGAAATTTAAAAAAAAATTATTATTAAATATTTTATTTTCTATATTTTCTGTTATACGGTTTAATACTTCACCTCTCTCCCCCCTCGTTTAATCCCAAGTTATTAAGACTTCATCTCGAAGTAACTCTTAAGCAAACCCGAGGGCTCATCAACTTACTTTGAACGAAATATGCATCTGAGTGTACGTAAATATTTAGATTATATTTAACCAAAAACGGCGTTTAGAAATTTTGCTTCGGGCGCTAAGTAAAGGTAAATGCAAATGAAAATTATTAAATTTGAGCTTTAGCTGTATCTACGTGGAAATAATGTTATTTTGATGATCTTTCAAGCGTAATATGTTGAAAATTACGGGACTTAATTCTACCTGATGGTAAATGGTCTGCAAAATTATATGAACGAAAAATTAAGTTCTATCGAAAAAATGATCATATTACAAGTAGGTAGTGGTACTTAAAGAAACAACACTAAATTTTATGATTCATATAAGAGCAGTATAGTTGTTGCAGAATTATCCCGTTGACTCTTACTGCCATAAATAAACTACCTGATTAAACCCTATTGTATACGCCTCAACCTCTTCAAAGCTCAATAAATGGGCTTGAAAATGTATACCACACAACATGATTTATTTTTATAATTTAAAATAAATAGATAGGTATTTTTAGTTTTAGGTACCTATAATAAATGTAAAATAATGATAACACTTAATGATAATTGAAAATAATAGAATTTAAAAGTATGTATAACTATTAGGATAACAAGTACAATAAAAATTAATTAAATTCTATGAAACTATTGATAATTTATTCAAAATTTAACTCGGTATCACTATCACTATCTTCATCTAAGCCTAAACTTATCATTAAGGGTTGAACATTTGTAATCATACAATTGTAAGAATTTTCCACCTTAAGTACATGCTGTACACAGTTTTTCCAGCTGTCTGCCGAAATTTTTCTTACTTCGTTTTTAATTAATTCTACTACAGATGCATTTAATGTAGGAGAAATATTATTTCTCCTAATATTGGATTTTAATTGGTGCCATATTAGCTCAATAGGATTGAATATACAATAGTACGGAGGAAGACGCAACACTGTATGTCCATTTTCTGCTGCAAGTTTGTCACACTCGTATTCCTTATTTATTTTAAAAGCGTTTAATACTTCTTAGCAGTTCTCGTTTCTTGTAATTTTCTTCAAAATATAAATCATTTTCAATCATAAAATTTTGAATTTCTGCTTTTGTATTATTAGAATTGGGAATGATTTTTGCTTGCCGACTATGATAACTAGCATTGTCCATTACAATGACGCTATTTTCAGGTATACTTTTAAGGAGTTTATGATTAAACCAATCTTCAAAAAGTTGTGAGTCGGTATCTTGATGGTAATCTAAAGAAGAATCTGCTATGTTTTTAGCTGATGCTTGTAAATGTGCCAGAATCACTACGATTTTTTCTAGGATTAACAGGTTTAAGTACTATGTCTCTTACCGAAGATTAAGAAGTTTTTGTCAAAGTAGACTTCTCTGCTAAAGCATCCATCGAATTAAATTTCTACTCAACAACGATTGATACACATTTTTAATTATTAGTTTGGCATCGGTAGATAAATGCTTTCTTTTAAAAATGACACTTGAAGATGCCCCCCTATCAGCACAATTCCAAGGACGCCACATTCTACCACTAATAAGCCTAACTAAAAATTACTCGCCGAAAAAACACTAAAGATTAAAATTATTAAAAATCACTTTGTATTTATATATGCATCAGGCATAGGTATAAATTGAATTTCTATACCTGGTCCGGTTCTGCTCGAAAAGGTTTTAAAATTTGGGATTTCCTTATTTATTTTATGGTCCAAGGGATAATGAGGTTTTATTGCAGTCAAAAGATCAACGGTATAATTCTGCAAAAACTATAAATAGTATTGTTAGTTTTCGATAATGTATTGTTTCTTGTGACTTGTGATTTGATGTCAAGAAAACATCCAAAAGACTAACAAAATCTCCAGCTCGGTCTGGAATCCTCGTTGGTTCTTCTACGAGTTGAGTTAGACCAGAACTGATAGCAAAGGATTCGGCCTCACGGCCTTGCTCATCGTCTGTATTTGAATATTTAAGCCAGTTGACATTGTGGACGTTAAAGTCGCCAAAGATAGCAATCTCGGCATTTGGATGGTTGGTGTACAAGAAGTCGATTGTATTGGCTAGTGATCAGAAAAGGGCTCTGTAATGGGTATCGCTGGGAGGACGATAAAGGCAGCAGATAAACTTGATGATTTTCTGGGTTAATATTTTAAACCACATTACATCAAAGTCTTTCGGTTCAAGTGTAAATAGCTGACGGTGTCTGTTGACGATATGACCTTTGTCTCGGTCAGTGCGAGCACGTGAGGCTTGGAAGATTGTAAGTGCTGATGGACTGAATTAATGTTCGTGTTAAGCCCCCTAATATTGCAGAAATCAATTTTGAAGTTACTAATTCTGGGTTGGTTAGCAACTGCAGGTGCAACACCATTTCTTCGTTGAGTGTTGTTAGAGGAACCCAGTAAATTGTCGAAAATGGTTGTTGTTCGATGAACTTCGCTTGATGGGGCCCCAAGACCAGCCCCCGCCCGGAGGTCCGAATGGGGGGGGGGGGGGAGTTTACCTCCGGAGTATTTTGGGCCTGTAGCTTCCATCATGCTATTTTTGATTTTTGGGGTCCCACCCTGGTAACCGGAAACATCGGCACAGCGACGAAACGTCATCTTAATGAGCAAACGTTAACTCAAGGAGCAAACTTCACGCCGCCTAAACCGATACAATGGTATCTCACCGGGCGATGCCTTCCATTTGACCCTTAAAATGATGTGCCTCCCTCTCCTTCGCATTAAAGATTTTATGGGTAATATCTACGCCTCCCTGGGGGGTTAAACCACTATGGCAGCAAATATTTTTCCGAATAAAATTGACGTAAAGTGACATTGACATCCTGTATATTTGTATTAATGCGAAAATTACCTAAAATTATTATAATAAGCAGTGTAAATAGTGTATTGAAAAATAAGATATCACAGAACTACATATAATCACGAAGTCAATAGATGGGAAAATGATTAACGAACCCTCAAAAGGCAAAAACTGAGGCCTCAAAAAGAGCGAAGAGGGATCGCACTCGTCGCAAAAAGGCCACTTTAGAGCCAGAAGCATTAACAGGTTTTTGTCCGTTATTCTGGAGGCGCTAATGGAATATACAGGCAAATAACCGGCACTTTTTCTGCACATTAAATACAGACCCTAAGCCGTTGCGGGATTGTTTTCGGATGTAGAAGTGTTGTCGCGGTAATGCATTAAGTAAATTAGCTCGTCTGAAATTTTGATGAGTCAATGAAAATGGCTTTCGGCTTTCTCGTAGTTATACCGGCAAAGAAGCTGATGTAAAAAACATGAAAGCGGCATCTGAACCAAGCGGATCAAGGGGGGGAGGGGTGTCATGGAGGTAGTTTACGTCCTGATACCCCTAATTGTGTACTAGATGCAAGTAAATTTCCTAGAATTAAAATTTTACATATCTTACAGAAATATTGATTTTATTTATTTTTCAAAATAAACCATTAGAGGAAATGGTCCGAATATGGGCTAGGCACTTAATATGGCCCCCTTGTCCATCTAAAAACCTAGTAACTCTATCTGCCAGGTGAAGCATAAACTTACTCATTGTCGATACCTATTTTTACCGACACCCGGCTTGATCTCACATGGTGTTATTGATATGTTTCGTTGAACTTTTTTTATGTAAGTTTAATTAGCGTAATTTTCATATTTCTTCATATTATTTTGTGTTTGCTTATACTGTATGCGATAGAGGGAAAGCTTAACATTGCATTTCAGTATTCAATCTTATTCTAAAAATTATAGGTTTTTCCTAACCAGTAATTTTATGGTGAGTTGAACTGCGTGCAATATGGGCCCCTTGAGTGTATTGCACATGGGCTAGGATCCATATTCGGACCAAACTATTATTTCAACTTTGTTCGCTGATTTGGATGCTGATTTTATTGCCGAAAAAAGTGAAGCCGAAAAATCATGTAGTTAAGGATCAGAAAGTCAGCTGCAAGAACCACGATTTCAATCCACCGTTATTGCTGTTGGTTCAGGATCCACACAAAAGTGTTAAAGAAATCTGGCTTCCCAACGATGTTGCTCAAAAGATCTAGGTTGCCAACCAGACTATTTCAATGATCTGAATCCCTAACCATGTTGTTCCAAAGATGTGGATACCCAACCAGGTTGTTCAAAAGATCTGAATTCTCAACCAGGTTGTTTGAAAGATTCTAACCCAAGATTGGGAGAAGAGTCGGAGGCTCCAGAAACGCTGGAATAAAGGGCATGTGGAATCAGACGACTGTTCGAGAACCTTTTCCACTCCATTTGACATTTGACCTGTACCACAGGTTAGAAAGCGAGTGACTACAAGCGGGCGAAAGTCTTTCAAATCCCAAATTATAACTTTATCTCCTTACAAAGCAAACATCAAAATATCAATGACAAATTAACCAAAACAATGAACGGAAAGGCAAAGAGGAGACTAGTTTCAGTAGAATCGAGTGAAATTCAGAAGAAGGCCAAAAAAACAACTAGAGTTAAAGATCAAGAATCACGTTTGGAAGAGGATGAAGAACAGGAATTTGCGCCTGCAGACGTTTACCTTAACATGGACCAAATTGGACAATTCGTCCCTGAAACTAATGACGCAAAATGCTTATTTTGTGGTCAACACTTTCTCAAGATACTAGAGGAGAACTCTGGGTCCAGTGTCTTATGTGTCTTTTATGGGAACCCAAACATACTATTCGGCTACTGGATTCGATCGAAAGGAGGGCCATTCCTCTGATTGGAGACCACGATCTGACGAAGAACCTCGGCAGCCTAGAACGTCGAAGACAGGTTGGGGATTTGACTCTCTTTTACAGATATTTTCATATAAAGGTCAGCCTTGGCCTCTTAATTCCGCCCAGAGCGGCGAATAGCAGAAATTCACGTCGAACCACTGCCGCCCGTCCATATATGGTTAAGCTTAGTACTCCTCGAACTTCAGTATTTAAAAATACTTTCATCTGGAGGACTTCATCCTTATGGATCGACCTTCCCGAGGTCATTTTTCCCAACGAATATAACCTCCAACGATTCAAAATCAACGTGAATCGCTTTTTGCGCACACGCACCACTCCCAGAGTGCCCTAAAGGATTTTTTCTTTACTGCTTGTGTTTGATCATAAAAAAAAAGACTTTATATTTACCTTATATCGTCCAGTAATATTCACTATACAATTGTATACCGCCTCCCTGCCTGCAGAAATAGTAACGTTTCCAATTGGCGTGGTCACATTAGGCCTTATCGGTATCATCCATTCCTCTGAAATAAAATTAATAGGTAAACTATGTGCTTCATTGTTTCCAATTCTTTCATATTGCATCCCGGGTTCTTTACTTTTCATTTACATATTTCTTAAAAGTATTGCGAATCAAAAAGCCCACTGTACATGGGAACTCTCCAGAAACAAGTATAAATCACTCATAATATGGTCCGATCGAAGAAATATCACCAAAAATGCTTTACTCTCTTCGAAATAATAGATTCCTGACTGACTGTTCCCGAACTTTTATCAGAAATAAACGTCAATGCGCCTTTCGGAGACTGAGAAATCCTGGTTTATTTAATTTATTTAATTTAGACCATATGAGCACTAACCTAGGATTAAATACAACATTAGCTAACATCATTTTTTTTATAGTTTGAAGAAAAATTTAAAAATACATTTTATACAATAAAGATATTTGAATTCTTACTTTTTTCATACAACGTGTCCAAGATAAGGAGGGCCAGTACAGGGATCTCGGAAACCGTAAGAGATACGAAGTCTGTTAAATGGAGGTAAAGTTGCGCATTTACGTGCCTAATAATATGCCGTTTAGAAAGTTTTAAAATTCCGAGTAGTTCCGGAGATATCCGGAAAAAACCGAAATTCTGAAAAATCGTTTTATTGTTTTCCTGGGTTTTTTTGAGATCGAATTCTAAAGTAAATTGCACTTTTGCATTGCCACTTTTTCCGCTCTATCTAACAGCGTTAATTGTTTTGTAATCTGACGAGTCGCCTTCGAAGGGCCATTATCAACTTTCTTTTTTTAAATACGGTCCTGTTTTTCGGATATTGGAATTTGATAGCTTTATCTCTTCCAAATGCAACGATATATGACACATTGTGGTTAAATGACGTTTCGAGGGTTTTTTGAACAACATCAGGAAATTTTGGGATACGGTCCTGTATTTCTTCTAATTTTATAAATAATATCTCATAAGTAAGCTCTCAATTTTTAACTTATGTTGGACGAGTTCAATAAATAACAAATAATTTAATAATAAACCACAAATAAGTGAACAATATACAGAAACATGATAACGCATGATTTGTTTCACTTGACATTCCCATTGTGATCGTTTGAGAGCGTTTTAAGAGGCTTTCTAGTTTCCAGAGGTTACAAGAGATACAGGACCGTATACAAAAATTTCCTGATGTTGTTCAAAAAACCCTCGAAACGTCATTAAACCACAATGTGTCATGCATCGTTGCATTCGGGAGAAAAAGCTCTCAAATTCCAATATCAGGAAAACAGGACCGTATTTAAAAAATGAAAGTTGATAATGGCCCTTCGAAGACGACTCGTCGAATTACAAAATAATTAACGCTGTTAGATAGAGCCTAAAAGTGGCAATGCAAAAGTGCAATTTACTTTAGACTTCGATGTCAAAAAAACCCAGGAAAACAATAAAACGATTTTTCAGAATTTCGTTTCTTCCGGATATCTCCGGAACTACTCGAAATTTTAAAACTTTCTAAACGGCATATTATTAGGCACGTAATTGCGCAACTTTACCTCCATTTAACCGACTTCGTATCTCTTACAGTTTCCGAGATCAATGTACTGGCCCTCCTTATCTTGGACACATTGTATAAAAAAAATCATCTAAACCCGGAATTATCGGATAATGATTGTCGTCACCAGTGCTTGCACTTACTTGTTATGTTAATTGACAATAAGTTATCGATTTTTAAGTTTAATTTTTTTAAACTGTTATTTCTATTGATAACAAATATAGTTATTTAATTTTTTATATATATGACTCGTTTCTATATTAACTGTAAAATGTATTTGAGTATTTGAGTTTTTAAATAATAAATCCGTACAGCTGATATAAATGACAAATATGATGGCACAATAGTATGATTTGTAGGCTATGCTTAAAAACTATTAGATTGCTACTTAAACAGTCAATTTTTTTCTTCCGGAAGCAGTGTCCTTCTTTTCGTTAAAACTCATATAAATTTATCATAACCTATAATAGATACAACCTCAGCTAAATAGCTAAAACCATTCATGTATAGTCTTTTATTTCAAAATCTCATCCCACTTCTGAAAGGTAAGATATAATCTAACTTTATAGTAGATTACCGCCGTTTCAGTGATATAATGTAAGAAATATAACTGCTTAACTTTGAGATTGAGATTTATCGTACAACTTTACACTATAGATAGTTCTTGAATGTTCATTCATTGTACCATTTATATAGAGCTGAAAGATGACTCTATCTGCTAATTTACTGCAATATGTAAAATATATTTTTTATTATTGGACTATTGAGATCTTGTTGCACAGAAGAAAAACAGTGTTCTAGGAGCCACCTGATGACCTTTGTAATTTTGTCAACGAGAAATTGTATAATTCCAAGGAAGCAAAATCTTAAAAAAAGAAAACTTCACGATATACTTGTGAAACAATTCAAAAAGCGAAGCATCTTAGAAAATATATCTCGGCTCGTATGTTTTAAACAAGCCACGCCTCATAAAACTTCTATATAGAGTTTCAAAATGGCGTATTTGTTCCGTAGGAAAATGGAGTGAAGTTTCTTTAACTGATTGTAAAGGAGGTAGTTTTTCTGAGTGGAAAATACGTCTTTCCGCCGAATGATGTATTCATTGTTCCTTATCATAATAGACAGTTTCAGCAAATACGGTTGTAAAGTCCTTAAACGTCAATCTTTCATTTTTAGTGAAACGTATTTGTTATTCGGGAAAATATATTGTTCTTTCGTTCCGTTTTAACGCGTTCGCCGAAACTCCTCAATATAACCGAACACACAACACAAACTTTCGGGATGAAATCTGTTATTTGTTATTTATATTGTTGGACTTTTCGAGACCATATATGCCATAGGTATATTTTCCCCATTTAACTTTAAAACATATTATCCGTAAGTTGTTCATGTGTTATAATAGGAAAGATATTATAATGGCCTAAGTTTCAAACTTACAAATGTCGCTCGATTTTGGTGAATAGATAATACAAGGAACTTCCTCGATTTGTCTTACCGTTGATTAAGCTTTTAAGGTTCGATTCTGGTGTAAATATTTAAAATGAATAGAAACCTGCTCGAAATTATTCACAGAGTTGAGAGTTTGACGTTCTTTCGAATAAATTGGGCTTCATAAATTATTTTTAGTGCACAACGTGACAACGTCGAACTTTTGTCGTAACACAGAGGAAATATAGGTTAGTGTAAAGGGTACGTTATACATGGTGTCATGGTACACAGAAAAACTGCAATCTCCACGAAATTATCAGAGTTGAAAGTTTGACGTTCTTTCGGATAAACTGGGCTTCCTAAATTATTTTTAGTGCACGACGTGACAACGTCGGACTTTTGTGGTAACACAGAGTAATTATAGGTTATAGTAAAGAGTACGTTATATATTGTGTCCCATAATTCATGGCACACAGGAAAGCTGCAACCTCCTCGAAATTATTCACAGAGTTGAAAGTTTGACGTTCTTTCGAATAATCTGGGCTTCATAAATTATTTTTAGTGCACAACGTGACAACGTCGGATTTTTGTGGTAACACAGAGGAAATATTGGTTATTGTAAAGCGTACGTTATACAGGGTGTCCCACAATTCATGGTACACAGGACAACTGCAGATTCCTTGGGTAAAAATACTGCGATTTGGCCATACTTAGTTTAGTTCAGGTAATCATTTAATTTTTCGATTTTCCTAAGTAACTTATTTCTGAATCAATATTTTTGCACAAAAGTTTGTGACTAGGGCTATTTTAGGGCAAGGAATTTGAATTTGTTAATAATTTTGATGGAGATTGTAGGGGGCGCTCTCTGCGGTACTCTGGATACATAAAAAGAAGTGTACATTTTTTGAGCCTTAGTATAATTATGTTTTTATTAAAAATATCGGTTTTCCCATGATTTTTACGCAAGAAAGGTATACCTTATACTCTTTGGCTACTGAATTCCATCGAGGAGAGCCATTTGTCTGATCGGAGACCACGTCGAGCCACCAAGAACCTCGACAGCCTAGAACATCGAGGACAGGTTGGTGATTTGATTCTTTTTTACATATATTTCTATGACAAATGTTCGACTGGCATTGTCCGCTTAATTTCACCTAGACCAACGAACCACTGCCGCCCATCCATACGTGGTTCAGCCTAGTACTAATCCAACGTCATTATTTAAGAATTCTTTCCGCCCATTGATTGGTTGGTTAAAGGCGGGGGTCGGTTTAAAAGCCCGAACTTCAAATCACTGCAGCCTTCCGGCGTATTGTGTACCCCGATCTTGTTAGACGATATTTGTTCCTTCTATGAGGTCCAGTAACCTTCTACCAAGCTTGTCATGTGGGAGGTTGTCACCACGTTGTATGTTCCCGAAGATATTTTGTCTTCTACGAGACAGCGCTACGCAGCTGTATATTATGTGTGAGGCGGTTTCATCCTCTTCGCCGCAGAGTCTACATTCAATGGATCCGTTGTTTATCCCTATCCGTTGAAGGTGTGCAGTGGCCTGTTAGCAGAGCCATCACTTGTTTCAACTGGGGCCGCGTCAGGGTTAGCATCCCATTCGATAGTATTTTCGATGGTTCTCCAATTACGGCCCGTGCATGTATTTGACCAGGTAACTCTTGCCATCGAGATTGTTGTTGTTTGTTCGACCATCTATCTAATGATGTTTTTGTTGCCTGTTTTGATATTCCAAAGGCCGGTTGGGGGCCCCTGAGACTTTGGGCAGATCCGGCTCTCGCTAGTTCATCCGCTTTTTCATTTCCTAATATCCCGGAGTGACCAGGGACCCACAAGAATTCCACCTTGTTCCCCCTGACCGCCATTACTTTTAGGTTGATATTGCACTCCAGTGTAAGTTTTGAAGTAAACCGATTGGAGTTCAGAGCCTTAAGAGCAGCTTGGCTGTCCGAAAGGATGCAAATCTTTTGGTCGTGGTAGCCCTTTTCAAGATTTTGTAGTACACATGCTTGTATGGCATGAACTTCCGCTTGGTATACTGTGGCGTAGGTCCCCAGAGGAATGCTCATGTCCATCCTGTGGGCCTTTCCCCAAATATACCTGCGCCCACACCGTTTGCGGTTTTTGATCCATCGGTGTACCAAACTAGACCCTTGTTAAACGACGGGGATGCACTGTTTGTCATTTATCAAAGTTCCAGTCAATCTTGAAAGGCTTTGTGAAACCGTATGTTGCTTTCATACGATCAGATTGCATATCCAAGAGCTCATCGTTGATTAGATCCGTGGCTCTTGTGTATCAAATTTTTACGGGATGTTGTGTCCAATCCCTATCTGTGATCATCCTTGAGGCGCTGCAATTAGCCTCCATTCTGATGTGGATGTCTAGGGGTATTAGTCCCAGTATGACTTCCATTGCTGCAGTGGGGGTACTTTTCATCGCCCTACTGATACACAGGCAGGCCAGCCTCTGCAAATTGTTAAGTTTGTTTGCTGTCGTAATCTGCTGTGTTTTTGTCCACCAGACTATAGACTCATATGATATCAGGGGTCTGATAATTGTGATATAGAGCCATTGCATCATCTGGGGCAGGTTTTCCCAACCAAGCTCCTGCACCGCTTTAGGCACATTTTTGCTTTGTTTAGGTTTTTATTTAATTGTTGATTCCATGTCAGTTTGGCGTCCAAGGTGAACGACCTTCCTGAGGATGTGTTTCCCAACCAATATAATATAACGTTCAGAATGATTTAAAGGATTTTTCCTATAGGTAGTGTGTTTTTCATAAAAAAAAATGGTGTTTTATCATAAAAAAGACTCCTAGACAACAAACGACTGGTACGACTCAGGACAAACGTTTTGTCATTGAATTGAAAGATTTATATTTGCTTCATTTAATTATAAGATATATGGTAAAACTCCTCCGAAACTTTTAAAACTTTTAATTCTATAATTCGTGAAAGCGGGTGAATTTTATATGAACAGGAAACCCTGTTGAAATATTTAATCGTCAGAAACAAGTCGGTATTAAATTTTTATGGAAATGAAAGATGAAAAAACATTTTTTACATATACCTCGGAAAAAAATCTTAAAAGTTGGAGAGGCAAAAATTAAAAATTAAAATTTTTTTAAGGGAATTATTTATAAACGTGACTTGATATTTTTTTTTGCTTAACCGCTCTTAATTCGCTGTCACGAGGTAACCGAAAGCGTAACGTGGACTCGAACCTCGACCATCCGTCGCACGATTCAAGGTTTAATTTAAAATGTCCCGCATGATAGACTGGCAACCAAAATAATTATCCCAATTTGGCCGTCGAGTAAGGATGACTAATTTATTAAAATCGACCGTAATATTCCCCATAAATAGTCGCTGAAAGCCTATTTGCCTGTATAATTTTCGGCATTAGCTTCTAGCTGTCAGAAGGAATGGGGATGCGGCCCGGAATGATGAAATTTTAATAAAACAATCAGTTTTGTTCCTGACAAGATATTTATTAGGTATGGAAATGTGTGAAGTTGAGCGAGGAATGGAATGTGTTTCACGATTTCCGAAATATACAGGGTGTTCCTTAATGATGTGGTTTTAGAGTGATTAGATATTACTTAGGTAATTATATGAAGAATAAACCGAAGATATTTCAAACTGCAGATAGAAAAATGTACATTTCTAGCTTTCTAGCGCAATGACTGGAAACAATCTTTTCCAACTCTTTCGGTCATTATTGCAGCATAGCCAGATTGACATATTTATCGCAAAGGTGTCTTCCAAAATCCCAATTAAGAATTTGTTAATTTGACAATTACAACTGTTTTTTTTTATGATCAAACACAAGCACTATAGGAAAAATCATTTAGGACACTCTGGGAGTGGTGCATGTGCGCAAAAAGCGATTCACATTGGTTTTGAACCGTTGGAGGTTTTATTCGTTGGGAAAAACGACCTCGGGAAGTTCGTTCCATAAGGATGAAGTCCTCCAGATGAAAGAATTCTTAAACAATGAAGTTCGAGGAGTACTATGCTTAACCACATATGGATGGACGATAGTGGTTCGTCGTGTATTTCTGCTATTCGCCGCTCTGGGCGGAATTAAGATGGCTAGGTCAGCCGAGCACTTTCCATGAAAATATCTGTAAAAGAGAGTCAAATCCCCAACCTGTCTTCGATGTTCTAGGCTGTCGAGATTCTTAGTAAGCTCGTGGTCTCCAATCAGACGAATGGCCCTCCTTTCGACCTTTCGATGAAATCCAGCAGCCGAAGAGTTTGTTTGGGTGCAGAGCTCCAGACATGAGAGCAGTACTCTAGTGATGGTCGAATCTGGGCTTTGTATAGTGGCAAAAGTTGTTGATGTGTGTACGAGGTTTAAGGTTAATGCTCTTAAAATAAATTTATTTCCCAATAATTTTATTATAAACTGTGAAAAGGAGATGAGAGGGTCTTTAAGAAAATATCTTGAACTAATCCAACTGCACTCTGGCAACATCTATTTTTATTTTACAACTGCGCTACGATTAGGGAATTACTAATCTCGTATACATTGCGACGTTGGTGCCAAAAAACCTGTAGTTCTCTCTTTCACTCATTACTGAATTTCAATAACATTTCACACAATCACAGCGTCACTTTCCAAGAGTTTTATGAATTGATTATGTGATCAGCAGTTTACAATACCTTTGATATAAACATATTTTATGTAAGAGATCACATTTTTTCTACAGGTATTGAAATAATTTTTTTTAAATCGTTTTTTTTAAGATATCTGAAAGTGTGTTAGAGATTATTTTCAATTTCGGTATATATACGTTAGTCTATCGATCTACCAGTGCCAGGTGAACATTTTTCGGATTAGCCTGGTTAATTCTACATGAAAACGGTTAATATCTTGTGTTTTTGTTGGTCAAAAATCGCTTTAAAAAAATGGACGTAACTAGAACTTACATGCACTGACATTTACGGTTTTTAGGTTATAATTTGACAAAACATTATTGTCTTAACTCCTCTTTTAGTAGAATTATTAGGGGTCCATAGGTAACCATTCCGGGTGCCACCATTTCCAATTCTTTACCAGGAACAAAGTCACCGAATAAAAATTACATGAATACGGCCATTTTCGGAACCCGATTTTCAAAAAAATAAATCACCCTGTATAGTTCAACACTAGGGTAAAAAGACTGAAATTCCTATGGTTTTATTTCCGTTCCGCATTATAGTAAGAAAGCGCTTGCTTGTTCTCTTTGTAACGCATCTTACTGTAAATTACTTCCTAATTTTATTACTGCGGCAACATAACGTGGGTTAACTCAACGACATCTTAAGCTAACACTTCCTAGGTTAAATAAGCAAACATTCTACCGCTTAAGCTAACCAAACACATGTATACTTACCCTGGAAGCTGCCACACACATAAACACAAGTCAACAGTAAACAAGCTGACCCCTGGAGGGTGAGCTTAACGTTTCCAGTCATTTAGGTTATTCTGGAAGATCTCACATAAAAAGTTCTAAACATCTCATTCTCACTGTTGATTTAGAGGGGTGGATTTCGTGGATTTAGGGGGAAATATGTGTAGATTTTAGTGCCTTTTTCAACTATTCGATTATTGTCTATATTTGGGTACATTTGGTGGTATTTATTTACATTTTTCTGATATATTGATATGGTAGCTAAGTATACGTTGTATAAGAAAGGGAGGTACCAAGTTTCATCATGCCTAATTGCAGATCTCTACAGGGAGAGTCGAAAAGACTCGTATTTATACACTCGCCGGCATAAAATTCCGCCACTCTGGTATTTTGGTCAAGTTTGATATTTTGTAACTTTTTTATTTTTTATGCGATTTTCATGATTTTGTTATCAGTTTGTAGATCCGTTTATTGTGTTTTTCCCTAATTATTTTATAAAGTAACATTTTTCGATTAGGCTATATTATACAGGAGTAAATCAAACTGTTGTTTCTTATCGTAATTTCAAAATACCCTGTAGATAAATTGAGGAGGATTTTTTTTACAGTACGTTTCACGAAATTTGGATACGACTTAATGATTTCCTGGGTCGGTCCTATGGTGTCGACAAGAGCTTGGCAATAAACAAGTGAAGTATGAAGGGACGGACTAAGGAAAACAAGTAATGATATGATTATATTAATGTAATCAAATGAAATAACATTTTTTTTAAATATTACTAGTCATATTTATTTACATTTATAATGTCATTCTATAGATAGTTCTGTTTCGCTATCGCTATCCTCATCAAAATTAATTATAATTGAATTAATTATGCGATCCAGACTAATATACGAATTTTCTACAGTTATTACGTGACGAACTGAATTTTTCCAACTACCTGGGGGAATATCATTAAAGCATTTTCGTATTAATTCTACAACACTAGAACTTAAAGTCGGAGAAATATTTTCAGACCTAACCAGTTATTTTACCTGGTGCCACATATGCTCTATGGGGTTAAAAATGCAATAATAGGGTAGGAGCCGTAGCACTGTATGTCCAATATCTTCTGCCAATGTGTCACAAACATATACTTTTTTTTATACAAAATGTCTTTAAAACTTCTAAAAGATCACTTTTTTTGTAACTTTCTTCAAAATATATATCATTCGCCGCCATATAGTTCTGAATCTCCAATTTTGTATTATTTGAGCTTGGAGCTTTATGTAATTGGCGACTGTGATAGCTCGCATTGTCCATTACTATCACGCTATTCTGAGGAATGTTTGGTAAAAGACAATTCTTGAACCATTCCTCAAAAACTAACAAATTTTACCACAAAAAGATATTTAAATATAAATTAAGCAACCTAACCTACCTGATGTGCCTATATTTAATTATAATTATTACAATCCGGTCCTTTCCTCAATATAATGGGATGGCCCCAGGTACTTTTACTGCAGACATAAAGTTATATCCATTTTTCGTGAAACAATCTTTACATACCGTTTCTTGTAATCTTTGATGTATTCTAACTATTTCGATTTTTGATTCATTCCATTATCTCATTTCTGCTGCGAGCTGCAAAATTTTAAATGACACGCTGATTTGAAGCCCATTTTCATTTAAGAAAACCAAACACTAGGTATATAATAAAGTTAACTAAAAAAAACAATTTTAATATCGTGTATGTCCTCCTCTCGCAGCAATGACAGCTTGCAGTCTTCGTTATATCGAACGAATAAGGTTACTTATCCTTTCTTGAGGAATAGCCTGATATTCTTCGGTCAGCGCCAGCCGTAAGTCTTGCACGGTTTGTGGTTGTACAGGACGACGAACGGCTCTTTTAAGTTGATCCCAAAGATGTTCGATTGGGTTGAGATCCGGGCTATATGCGGGCCATTCCAATCTTGGAAGTCCAACTTCATCCAGATATTCGTTCACTACATGTGCAACGGGAGGTCTAGCATTATCATGCATTAATGTAAATTGGTTCCCAATGAAAGGAGCAAATGGAACAACAACAACTTCTTGGAGGATTTCCTCAATGTGACGGTGGGCGATTAGAGCTCAACGAAAACAAGATTGGTGCGTGCTTCTGTAGAAATACCAGTGATATACATTTTCTAAAAATAACATCGTTTCATTTAAAATGTTGCAGTTCGCAGCAGAAATGAGATAATGGAATACATCAAAAATCGAAATGTTTAGAATACATCAAAGATTACAAGAAACACTATGTAAATAAAATTATTCACCCCAATTTTCCTACAGGGTGTTTTGAAATTCCAACAAGAAACAACAGTTTGATTTACTCCTGTATCATAAAGCCTAATCGAAAAATGTTACTTTATGAAATAATTAAGGAAAAACAATAAATTGATCTACAAACTGATAACAAAATCATGAAAATCGCATAAAAAATAAAAAAGTTATAAAATATCAAACTTGACGAAAATTTCAGGGTGGCGGAATTTTGTGCCGGTGAGTATATATGAAAATAATGTAAAAAACTCCGTGATCTGTCCTTATACGAGTTTCATTGGCTTTCAACAAGTTCCTACACATTCGGTTCATTAGATCAAGCAACATTTGAAGGAAACTTTTCCAGGACTTGGTCGCGGTGGACCTATTAGTTGATCTTCAAGAACTCCAGACCTAAGACCACTGGACTTTAGTTTATGGGGCTGATTGGAAACAAATGAAAATCAGATAAGAACATATGAGGTTTTGTAAATTATTTTGATTTGTATAATATAGTTACTCCTGAGAGAATAGAGAGAGAGAGATAGAGAGAGAGAAACATCAATACTTCGCATTTTATTAGGGAATACTCAAGAAAATCAACGAGAAAATGTCGCAATACCAGTAATTCATTGCCGAAAGGGTCCAACTTAATTTTCCAGATGCTTGAGCGATCGGTTAACCGGAACAAGGCTCTTTTAATTTGTCCGTATTAATTTCATAAATTGTGCCGCAATACAATAAATAAATTAAAAACTCCCGTATCAACTAGATACAGCACGACATGTTTAATTTTCCGGCGTCCTAGTTTCACAGTGTCCTTTTGGATTTCATGAAATATCAACGGTCGACAGGGTCATTCCGTGCTAATATAAGATTTGTATGTCCAGTCATGTTGTTTCGTTAAATAATGTTGCAACCTCGCATTATATAAATTAAATGAGTCAATTTTACGGCATACAATTAAAGAGAATGGATTAAATTTATTATTTTTAATTATTTTAAATGACGAGAAACAAACATTTTTATCCGTAATTTCTTAACGCTCTGTGGAAAAATTGAGCGGTAGAATGTAGCTTCATTATATTTTGTTTTGAAGTGTGATCTTTTCTTAACACGATGTTTTTTGGTTCACGTCATTATCTATTTTTTAAAAGATAATGTTGCCGTTTTTCAATTTTATTCACAATTCAGAACATCACATTATTTTATCGAGTAGCATGAACAAATATGCAAAAATTAATAGCCCGTATTGTGTTGAAGCATGTATCGTCACATGGTAGAAGTGATTAGAACATGAATGCCGTGCAATACAAGAACCTAGTAACTCGACTTACTATAAAATAGAGTAGTAAGTTTTTAATATTTATTTTACTATTCATTTGTTAATAAAAATCAATGCTTTTTTAGAAAAGGAAACTATGTAACAAGAGCTTACTGTGTATTTTTTTTTATAATCAAACACAAGCACTATAGGAAAAATCCTTTAGGGCACTCTGGGAGTTGTGCATGGGCGCAAAAAGCGATTCTCGTTGGTTTTGAATCGTTGGAGGTTATATTTGTTGGGAAAAACGACCTCGGGAAGGTCGATACATAAGGATGAAGTCCTCCAGATGAAACTATTCTTAAATAGTGAAGTTCGAGGAGTACTAAGCTTAACTACATATAGATGGGCGGCAGTGGTTCGTCGTGTATTTCTGATATTCGCCGGTCTGGGCGGAATTAAGAGGGCAAGGTGAGCCGAGCACTTTCCATGAAAATATCTGTAAAAGAGAGTCAAATCCAAAACCTGTCTTCGATGTTCTAGGCTGTCGAGGTTCTTAGTAAGCTCGTGGTCTCCAATCAGACGAATGGCCCTCCTTTCGATGAAATCCAGCAGTCGAAGAGTATGTTTGGGTTCAGAGCTCCAGACATGAGAGCAGTACTCTAGTGATGGTCGAATCTGGGCTTTGTATAGTGTCAAAAGTTGTTGAGATGTGTACAACTTTTTGATTCGGAAGAGTACACCAAGTTTCTGGGAAGCTATCTTAGCGATTGCCATTAACGCCCAGCAAATTAATAGATGAAGCCAGCTGGATTGCGCGTCCGTCCATGACTATATCCGATTCTGTAATGTTAACCTTTGTAGAGAAAACTGCTGCCTGGGTTTTTTTTAGCGTTAAATTCAACTTGGTTACTGTCACCCCAAGCCAAAATTTCTTCCAGGTCTTTGTTGAGGCGTGATATTTCATGCTGTCTGCGAAGATATGCATCGACAGCCGATGTTTGTGCATTCAAAAAGAAAGATGAGATAAGTGTACTCAGCAAAACTAAATATAGGATTTTTCGTTTTCACTAGAAGGTCGTTAATGTAGAGTAAGAAGAGAGTGGGAGACAATATGGACCCTTGAGGAACACCGGCATTGATGGTGGATGTGTCTGAGAGAAATCCGTCAATTGCCACTTGGAGAGAGCGGTCCTTAAGAAAGCTAGACAACCATGCACACAATCGACTGGGCAAACCATAGGATCGCAGTTTACTTAGAAGTCCCTCATGCCAAACGCGACCAAAGTCTTTAGAAATATTCAGTGCAACAGCCCGAGACTCGCCATGATGTTCGATTGCGTTGTTCCAAAGATGGGTGACATTGGCTAGAAGATCTCCAGTTCATCTGGACCGATCTTTAGACAATAAATTAAATATTAAAGAAGTTGTGCAATTTTTAAATGGAATGTCTTAAAATTTACTTTTACGACTTACTAGGTTCTTGTATTGCACGGCAGATGAGGTGGCCATACCCGCTATTAATTATTGCATATTAATTGTTTATGCAACTCCATAAAAATAATGTAATGTCCTGGATTGTGAATAAAATTGAAAACTGCAATACTTTCTTTAAGAATCTGTATCTTCTTTTACAAGGCAGTTAATGACATGAACCAAAAAGCATTGTGTTAAGAAAAGATCACACTTTAAAACAAAATATAATTCAGCTAAATTGTATGCATTCCCTTTGAGTCAAGTACAATTTTCTTCTCTCTGTTTGCTATCCGTGGGAGGAAATGAGCATTTGAAATACAAGTAGCTATTTTTCGACCAAATATCCTTACATATCAGCGAATCACCCTATACGATTCCGTGAGCGATATATGATTCAGCTGGTTCACCAACCAGCGTATTAAAGCTGAAATATACCCTTTAAAACTACCGGGACAAAAGTTTCGACATGCAAACATAATTAGCGCTCCATGGCGGAACCGATCCAAAAATAGAAGCTAAACTTTAAGTTTAAAATGGAACTCGTGTAAGAATGTCAATTTGGAATTAACTAGGGTTAACAATATTGAAGTAAAATGCATGTTCCCGGGGTGGTAAAAAAGCTTCATCTATCACAGTCGTGATAGCTATTGGCCGCATTGACTGTGACATAGAATGCGAATAGCCACGCCTATATACAGGGTGTCCGGGAACACGTGGGAAATCTCCCGGATATGAAGAAAACACGTGAAAAGAATACTATAGGTTCATATAAACTTCTTTCGTATCGGCCTCCTCTTCGGAGATATGGGCTCCCAAAGAGCACCAATGGAATCAAGTTTTTTACACATAATTATTGAACCACCTGGTATATTTCAATTATTTTTTAATATGATGTATACCAGGTAAGACCTGTCAAATTACTACCCAAGAAACTGTTGTGAATTACTCACAGCTGCAGGGACGGACTAGCTGTAACACTCATGGGCCCTTTTTTTTTAACGCCCTGTATGATAAGAACTTTGGACAACGTTTTTAAATACCTTTAACTATTGACTAAATATTAAGTACTCTTCATTCCTGTCGCTAATCCTAACCATTTTCGAGGAAACGTCATTTTATTTGCACTGATCCCCTATCTTCTCACGGGTTAAATATGAAAAAGCGGAATTTTGACGTTCATCATTTCATAGGAACAAAGATGGATCTCTTACCGAGATACGCCAAATACATGATGTAATTAAAATGACGTTTTCTCGAAAACGGTTAGGATTAGCGACATGAATGAAGAGTACTTAATTTTTAGTCAATAGTTAAGGGTATGTAAAAAACATTGTCCAAAGTTCTCATCATACAGGGCGTAAAAAAAATGGGCCCATGAGTGTTACAGCTAGTCCGTCCCTGCATCTGTGAGTAATTCACAACAGTTTCTTGGGTAGTAATTTGACGGGTATTCCTGGTATACATCATATTAAAAAATAATTGAAATATACCAGGTGGTTCAATAATTATGTGTAAAAAACTTGATTCCATTGGTGCTCTTTGGGAGCCCATATCTCCGAAGAGGAGGCCGATACGAAAGAAGTTTATATGAACCTATAGTATTCTTTTCACGTGTTTTCTTCATATCCGGGAGACTTCCCACATGTTCCCGGACACCCTGTATACAGGATATTATCGCGGAAATAAGAATATGATTCTAATTTACTTAATCGATAAAAAAAATTAATTATATGTCATAAATAATATCTGCTATAATTTTGTTATAAAAATGTGTCTCTACTGTACCACTAGAGGTCATTTTACCTGAAATTCAAATTTAATTTTTGGCACATCTTTTTTGTTTTGACAGATATTGGACTAATTGATAGGTCATTTTAAACGCAATCGAATACCCAATAAAAAATGTGCCCTTTATTCTAGTCGATGGACGACATCGTTCCAATAAAATCAGTTTTTCAAATAGAAGCAAGACAAAAAGGTTTTGAGCTTCCTACTTTTTGTTATATGACTTATTTTAACGTGTAGGATCACTTCTTATACAGTGTCACCATTAAAGTCCGCACCATATGGAACTTTTTTTTATTAATGAGGTTAGTTAAAATTAAAATTCGGCAATCGTTTTTGCTTCAAATTAGACTAAAAATTATATAATCAAATGTCACCATCTGTCATTCGGTATCTGTCAAAAATTACATTCTAATCAAAAAATGCTGAAAAATGGCATTGTTTTACCGAATTTCAAAAAATTTTATTAGAAAAAGTTGTTTCTAGTACAATTCTTGGCCTAAATACAAAGTTTCAGTTTTCTAGCTCAAAGTTGATTTTTTTGCCATTTTTTCTAATTAACTTTTTTTTTATTTAATGTAAGTTCGCTTAATAGATATTAAACTATTTGCTTATACCATACTCAATATTTTATTTAGTTTGTATGAGCTTTTTTTTACTAGAATGCCATTTTTTTTCGAAATTTAAAATTAGAGGCAAAAAAATTTGACACAGGTGGTGCAAAGTTATCCTAATTTAAAAATTTTAACAGATAGACGTCAGATGTTTCGTTTTTCAAATGACAAATACATCTAAATATTTGATAAAAATTTTATTTTATACTTAAAACTATCATTATTATTAAAAGGAACAAAAAGGAACTTTAATCATTTTAAATAGGTAACACAAAAGCAATATAAATTTCACATTTCAGTGTGACGTCCTTCTCGCTCTATACAAACACCCGTCCGTCTATAAACGTCTTTGACAGCATTTTGTAAAAAGCTTGGTCTTATATCGGCACAACACTGTCCTATCGTTTGTTCCAAATGCTCGATATTTCTAAACGGTCGATTCTTATAAACTTTCTGCTTAAGATAACCCCACAGAAAAAAGTCTAGTGGGGTTATGTCAGGCGACCTGGGTGGCCAGTGACATTCTCTATCACGCCCTATAACTCTGTTTTGAAATAATTGGTTTATGCGTTCTTTCACTGCTACAGTTTGATGTATGGGTGCACCATCAAGCTGATACCATAAGTTATGTCTATGGTGTAAGGGCATGTTATCCAAAACTTCGGTAATCTCGTTATCAAGAAAATTCAGGTACCTTTCACCAGTTAAGTTTGCTCTAAAGAAGTATGGTCCAATAAGCTCATCTTTCAAAATTCCACACCAAACATTGGTTTTAAAATGATACTGGTCGCGACATTCAATTGTGAAGTTAGGATTTTCTTGGGACCACCATCGGCAATTTTGTGAGCTCACGGTACCATTCGAAGAGAAAGTGGCTTCATCTGTCCATAATATCTTGTATGGAAAAAGAATATTCTCCTCATATTGTCCCTGATACCAAAACGAAAAATCAAGTCGGATATCAAAATCGCGTTCTTTTAATGTGTTTATAAACTTGGGTTTATATGCCCGAAATCGATTTTTCTGAAGAATTTTTCTAACGTTTTCCCTCTTGCACCCTGTTGCATCACTTATCTTGGTTACACTAGTTTGACCGTGGTCAATAACAGTTAAACAAACATCAAGTTGTGCTGCTTCATCGTATTTACTTGCCGCGTGAGGTTTCTTAAAATTATTTCGAACAGATCCAGTTTCTCTAAATTTTGACATTATTCTTGAAACAGTGCTATGCTGCAAATTTTTTTCTGGATGCCTCTCATTAAAAATGGCAGATACTTGCCGGTGAGGCATATTCTCTACACAAATTAAGACAATTTCTATTTTTTCTTGAATGGACAACATTGGTGATAACACTGAAAACTATAACTTGCGAAAATATTCACATTTATGACATTTCTTTTATTTATTCGGCACTCTAATTCGTTTTTTTCCATAGCCTACTTATAAAATTCAAAATTGCCTTGATATTTTATTGTGGATAAAAAGAAAATGTGTCTAAATTTTGAACTAATCTGATATCTGGGAATTTTATTATAAGTTTTTTAAACTTCTTAGGTGTATGTACTATCAAAAAAACGGAATATCTGACGTCTATCTGTTAAAATTTTTAAATTAGGATAACTTTGCACCACCTGTGTCAAATTTTTTTGCCTCTAATTTTAAATTTCGAAAAACAATGGCATTCTAGTAAAAAAAAGCTCATACAAACTAAATAAAATATTGAGTATGGTATAAGCAAATAGTTTAATATCCATTAAGCGAACTTACATTAAATAAAAAAAAAGTTAATTAGAAAAAATGGCAAAAAAATCAACTTTGAGCTAGAAAACTGAAACTTTGTATTTAGGCCAAGAATTGTACTAGAAACAACTTTTTATAATAAAATTTTTTGAAATTCGGTAAAACAATGCCATTTTTCAGCATTTTTTGATTAGAATGTAATTTTTGACAGATACCGAATGACAGATGGTGACATTTGATTATATAATTTTTAGTCTAATTTGAAGCAAAAACGATTGCCGAAATTTAATTTTAACTAACCTCATTAATAAAAAAAAGTTCCATATGGTGCGGACTTTAATGGTGACACTGTATATGTTTTCCAAATATTCTGATTCGCCCGAACGCCCTGTATAATAAATGACATTTAAGTTGCAGAAAAGACAACGGACACTGAAAAAACGATGGTACTATTTATGTACAGTGTGTCCCAATTTCGACACTTCTATAGGGTATCTCCGTTATTGTTAGTGCTATCAAAAAAGTAATGTTGGTGTCATGTGCTCTTTTTGGGTTAAACTTAAAATGGTTAAATCAAAATTTGAAAATTTTCGCTCGTTTAAGAGATACGGGGGAAAATCAAAAAATAGACAATTTCAAATTTATCCTATATTTTCTTAGTTAAAAGAGATACAGAAAAATGTTTTATACATAAGTTTATTTATAATGATTGTTGAATAATATTCCGTTTTCAGAATAAGTATACGGGGCCAGGTAAGAACGTTATCGGACCTAACCTCACTTTTTTAAACGGGACACCCTGTATATTGTAATTTAAAAAGATAGCATTTTAAACTCTCTTTTCAAATTTATAACACACTATGGATGATAGATATCATATCAAATTTTTCAAAATGTTGATAAGTCATTTTCACAAATGAATATGTAAAAATGAAATTGACGTTAAATGTTAATAACAACTAGAATGTCAATATAGTTGTCTCTAGGATATTAGCTTTTGTTTCATGGCCTACTGTGGTTTAAAGTAATAAAGTTTAAATAAATCGCCTGGGAAACCAATACCATGCATGGTGTGTATATATTTGTAAAGAGAATTTAAAATGCTATCTTTTTATATTAAAATATACAGGGTGTTCCATTTAAAAAAAATGAGGTTAGGTCCGATAACTTTCTTACCTGACCCCGTAGTATACTTTTGTATAAAACGGTAGATTATTCAACAATCATTATAAAGAACCTTCTGTATATAACTTTTTTCTGTATCTCTTTTAACTAACAAAATATAGGGTCATTTTGAAATTGTCAATTTTTTGATTTTTCCTCGTATCTCTTAAGCGAGCGAAAATGTTCAAATTTTGATTTTGCCATTTTAAGTTTGACCCAAAAAGAGCACATGACACCTACATTACTTTTTTGATAGCACTAACAGTACATAAACATTAAACCATTTAATTTTGAAAAATGAAACTGACACAGGCTGTCCGGAAAAAGGAGGGAAATCACAATATTCTTTGAGCAAAAATACTGGCTTTAATATTTTTTCGGATAATTTTTTTGGATTTTTTTTTGTCTCTCATCATTCTCAAATACTCAAAAACAAGCTATGAAAATTATTAACAATAAGCCGCGAATGCACTAATCAGGGACCAATACTGATTTTATTCATTTAATCGAAATTTTATATGGGATAAAAAAAAGCCAAAATAAATGATTTTTCTAAAAAGATAGGTTGGAAGTTACCGACGTCTGGCACTAAAAAAGGGAGGCGTTAATTTTTTAAATGGAACGAACACCCTCTATTTTAGTGTAGAATTACATTCTAAAAAAAATTTACTCGAGTGTTAATTATATTATTTCGGGAAGATATTTTGAAATACCCTGTATAAAACATTGTCTAGTAATTTTATGAAATAAAAGGACCCTTTAGCTGCATCAGTTGCAAAGTAATGTCAAATTACCTGTAACATGTTTTTTATCAAAGTTTCTCAGCAACTGTTGCAGATGGACATAGGAAATGAATGAAAATAAAATTCACTTGGGTTTTTACTTAGAATCCAAAAATGCCAAAATATACAGGACATTTTATTTAAAATAACAATGTCAAGCCTAACTTTAGGTATAAATCGGAAATATCTTTTACAGCGAGTGCCAATATTTCAAACAAATATCTTTTTTAGTTCCCGAGATATTTTCATAGACCACTCACTGTGATTCACCCTGTATGGTTGTTATATGATTGCTCCTTTTTCCGCACACCTTGTATATTGATTGCACTTTGCAAGAGAGCTTGAATTGTATATTTTTTGATTATGTATCTGTGTATACAAAACTTACTACCTACTTGTGGATCGACAACAACAATAAAAGTAAAACAATTTAATTTTTTTCAGCACAAACGTATACGCAGCTACCGTATTATCCTCTCAAGGAAATAAATTTTTAAAATAAACACACCATAACAATTAAATAAACTTAAATTCGAATTTTTACCGCGTGCTTGAACCAACTGAGCAAAAAGCTTTCCACCAAGCCCTTTTCGAGAAAAGCTGAAAATGGACTAACCGAATTTTCCGACAAACACGTTTCGCGCTTCAGACTGTGATTTCTGGATCATGCGCCGAGGGCTCCGAGGTCTTATGGGCCCTGAAAGCGTACGTTCGTTGTATTTTTTATAGAGACGGACTGGATTATGTATTATTCAGTGGCCTCACGAATGGTCTACTTGGACAAATTGTAGTTTCGCCTCCGGGGTTTGTTTATTTGATAAATTGAAATAAAAAAATGTATCTTACATTTTCAGCCCCTCTGTATAGTACTGGCATTAGCTATTGGGCTATACAGCCAGCTAGTAGACAACGCCATCTCAAACCAAACTCTATTAATCAAAGCGAGGGCATTTTTTTAAACGAAGGAACAGATTTGTATTCTTCTTTTACCTGTTAGGTATTAGTATATTACGTACCGAGGTGGAATGTGTTTCATTCCTATCGAGAAAGTGGGTAATTAACAGAGGCGCAAAGCCAGAAATTTCAAATAACCACAGGTGGTAAAATAACGTAGGAAATAATACACCTCAAGATGGTAAATATCATTTTTTGAATATGGTTTCCATGTCACTAAACAATACATTATTTTAACAACAGAAAAATACTATCAGATGAGGAATTTGATTTTGCTGCTAGTCCACCAGAAATTCGAGAAGGAGCAAAAATAGTAGAAGAAGATCTTCTGCCAACTAAAAGCCGCCCGAGATATGACAAGGCATATAACTGTTTCAAAGAATGATATACGGGAAACAAAGTTCAAAATCCTGGTTCTGAGTCGGCGCTACTATCTTATTTCAGTGAAAATGCCAAGACAAAGAAGATATCAACGATTTGGTCACAATATTCAATGCCGGGGACCACTCTATCAATTAGGGAAAAAGTAGACATATCTAAATACGCAAAGCTATTAGCATTTTAAAAAAAGCAAAACAAAGGATCCAAGCCGAAAGAATGGAGCACACTGTGTATGGAGAATATGGAAATTTTTTTGGAACAAGCACCAATGGAATTTCTTGTTCAAAAGGTGGTTTAGGACAAAAGGTTGACCATTTCTATATTAACTTGTTATTTTATACATTTGTAGGTAATATTATTTGTAATATTTAATGTAATTAAGTAAAACAAAAACCATGTTAATTTTTAATTTTTTATAAATGTCATTAGGTTTATTTTAAAAAATTTTAAAAAAATCATTGTCGTTAAAATTGATCTATCTATTTTGGAAATTTCTATCTCGCTTAGTGGCTGATATATTAGTTTGAATTTTGAATATGTTTTTAAGCCATTCTTTCCCTTTGGACATGTCCAGACCGCGAAAGGGTATGTTTTCAGAGAAAAAAGTTATGAATTTTCTAGTACGACCCTGCACGCGACGATTTCACCCCGACCGACTGACGCACAAATAAAATACTTCTAGACTTTTAAATAAAAAACTAATCATTTTTTCGACATCTACGTACCGAACTTAGTATATAAGAATATTTTGAAGATATTTCGTGAGATGAAATTTTTCGAAAATTTTTGTAGGTACCTATGTATTCTTTTTTTCTGATTTTTCGTCATTTTTGTTATGTTCGGTTCGAAGTAGTTTAACATATTAATTTATCCCGTTTCCCGGTGAAATATATGTTATTTTGTACGAAATTATCCTGGCTATCCGAATCCGCCGAGAAATAGAGGTCTCCCTATGTTAATTTTTTATTTTTTATAAATGTCATTAGGTTTATTTTAAAAAATTTAAAAAAAATTATTATCGTTAAACTTGTGCAAGAGTTGTATGTAGGTCTGTTTGTATATTATTTTGAGATATCGATTTTTAAAAAATTACAAAAAAATAATTTACTTACCACCCGGGTGGAAAGTAAAAGTAAAAAAACGTCAACTTTCCACCTTTCAAAGATAGATGAAATGTCATTATTACATGCATGGTTGGAAATAAAAGATTAATAATCCCTTTTAAATTAAGTTAACGTTATTAAGGCGACTCGAGACTATTAAGTCTGTGAGAAATGCAATAAACTCATTAAGAAATTTGTATCATTGCAGAAGGCGTTTTGAATCACTTCTGGAAACTATGAGATTAAAGTTTATATATAATTATTACAGGTAAGTGTGTATACCTATTAACAATAAAACGGTTTGTCTATTATTATACATCAGTCACGGAATTATATTAATTGATTGTAAAGCGTAGTACGAATACTATAGGTACCTATGAAGAGAGTGAGATAGAATCAAAATATATACCAGTCGCTATCAGCATTAGTAATTTTTTTGCAGATTTGCTAAATATTTTGAGTTCATATTGAACGTTGGTTCGATATGTTTTAACATAAACAATAGTTGTTGGTTTTCAAATTATGGTGATTTCAGTAATAAATCTATTTTCAAGTGTTTTATATTTAAATTCGATCAATAGTGTAGTGCTTTTTCCGAGAAATACTGCCAACGAAATGTCCCTGGATAATGGCATTCCAAGCGATACCGGGTGTACTTGTATTCCGGCCTATTTTTGTGCCGATGACGAAAATTCAGCTTTATATGGAGATGGATTATTAGACATAAGGTAGGATGTTCTATGCCAGAAGCGTAGTGGCATAAGGGGGAGAGGGGTCATAATTGTTGGATTTAAATGAAGCGTAAAAAGATACAAAACACTCGGAGTGTAAACAATTTTTATAATTATTGACAAATTTGTAGGATTTCCGAGCGAAGTTCCTGTTCAAATTACTTTGAGGTATGTTGTGTGCAACCTATAAAGGACATTCCCAGTAAAAACGAGATTATTAAAGGTAATGACCGAGCAAACTCGAACAAAATTTGAGTATTTTAGCAAAAACAGAATAATTATTGTTGTAAAAACGTTTAAATCGTTGAATAAACGTACCTACTTTAAACAACAACAAGTTTTACTTAAAATTTTTAGGTTGTGGATACAAGAATCCGAATGGAGTGGCCGCAAGAATCACATCAGCGTCCGAATATACTTTTTTCGGGGAATTACCGTGGACCGTTGTCATACTAGTAAAAAATATCTTGGTACCCGAACAACATAGATACAAATGTGGCGGTTCGTTAATACATCCTCAGGTATGTAATAAAGAAATGTAGATTTAATTAGTTTTGCAACAATAATATATTTCCTAAAATTTAATTACTAGGTAGTACTAACAGCAGCACATTGTGTAGTAGGACTGGAGCCCAACCAAATTGTTACCAGAGCAGGCGAATGGGACACAAGAACGATAGAGGAACCCGTGCCACATCAGAATACCGAGGTACAAGAAGTAACGATCCACCTGCATTATAATGTAAGATTTTATAAATTTTTATTAATTAATTTATCTTTGTCAATTCTTATTCTTCTTAATTCTTTCTATTATCCATCAGAAAGGGAGATCCCTGTGGTAGACTTTTTGTGAGCATATTCATACGGGGTGTTCCAAAAACAAGTGCCATCGCTCGTGTTGTGATTTTTCACCAAAATATTCCCATCTGTTGTAAAATTTTGATAATTTTTTGTGTCTTTAATAATTTTAGTGAAATTTGGGTTATGAAAAGTACCTAAAAGATCACTATTTTTGTAATAAAACTGTATGAACCAAAGATATTAGAAACTACAGATAGAAAAAAGTACATTTCTAGCCTACGCAACGACTGCAAACCGTCTTGCCCACCTCTTTCGGTGAATATTGCAGCATAGCCAGATTCACATATTTATCGCAAAGATATCTTGCAAAATCCAAATTAAAAATTTGTTAATTTGACAATTACAACTGGTTTAAGGTTAATCCGCAATAATTACTCTTATAATAAATTTAATTCCCAATAATTTTACTAGGAACTGTGAAAAGGAGAGATTCTTTACAAAAATATTATTATACTTTAAAGTTTAAAGTATCAAACGAATCTTGAACTAATCCAATTGCACTCTGGCAACATCTATTTTTATTTTACAATTGCGCTGTTATTCGGACCCAAAAGATAAATTACTAATCTCGTAAACCTTGCGACGTTGGGGCTTTGATCTAACGTATTGTATATTTTGGTTGATTTGTGTTTTTTTCTGATCATTGATGAAGAATCGTCTTTATCAACAATCATTGTGTAGTGTGTAAAAGGGTGGATCGTTTAAATAAGGATTTATCTTTTCATTGTTAAGTATGGTTATTTTGTAATATTAATATTTAACCATCTGATATAACCAGAATTGTTGCTATTCAGCTAAGAAACAGGTAGTTCTCTCTTCCACCCGTTACACATTTCGCACAATCACAGCTTCACTTTCCAACAGTTTTATGGAATCTGTAGTTTAAAATACCTTTGGTATGAACAGGTTTACCAGGTGCGATCAAGTAGCTCTAATAATTTTTAACAGAAGGTAGGTACTGACTTTTTCACATTTTGATCACATAATTTGTGGGAAATTTAGATCTCTTAATATTTATTTGAGAGTCGTTTAGTTTACAAGATATATGCAATTTAGGTAGCGTAACACGGTTTTTGATTAATTAGGTATTAATTGCTATGAAAAGATATCTACCCAAATAAAATTACGTTAAATATAGATATTGCTAAAATCTATGCTATTTGGGTACTTTTTATAACCCAAGTTTCACTGAAATTACTACTAGAGCTGTTTGGAAAATATATTTATGGAAATCACCGAAAAAATATTAATAATACCCTATATCTTTCAAACCAATCATCTGCGGACCCATGTTGATAAGAACTATTGATCTTATTTTTTGGTAAGTAATCCCCCATATATTTATAACAAAATTTAAATTTTATTGCAGGAAAGATCCCTGATAAACGACATCGCTCTTCTGTTCCTTGTCAATGAAGTTCTAATGTTAGATAATGTGGGAATTATCTGTCTACCTCCCCAAGGACTGGAAATTGGTAAGCGATTAAATTTTTTTAATACGCATTTTTTATTACTGCCCTGCCGACAACTTTTCGTTATACAGGGTGTCCGGGAACATATGGGAAATCTCCCGGATATGAAGAAAACACGTGAAAAGAATACTATAGGTTCATATAAACTTCTTTCGTATCGGCCTCCTCTTCGGAGATATGGGCTCCCAAAGAGCACCAATGGAATCAAGTTTTCTACACATAATTATTGAACCACCTGGTATATTTCAATTATTTTTTAATATGATGTATACCAGGTAAGACCCGTCAAATTACTACCCAAGAAACTGTTGTGAATTACTCACAGCTGCAGGGACGGACTAGCCGTAACACTCATGGGCCCATTTTTTTTACGCCCTATATGATGAGAACTTTGGACAATGTTTTTTACATACCTTTAACTGTTGGCTAAAAATTAAGTACTCTTTATTCATGTCGCTAACCCTAACCGTTTTCGGAAAAACGGTATTTTAATTATATCATGTATTTGGCGTATTTCAATAAAAGATACATTTTTGTTCCGATCAAATATTCAACCTTTAAAATTAAGCTTTTTTATATTTAAACAGTGTGAATAAAATGACGTCTTCTCGAAAACGGTTAGGATTAGCGACATGAATGAAGAGTACTTAATTTTTAGCCAATAGTTAAAGGTATGTAAAAAATATTGTCCAAAGTTCTCATCATACAGGGCGTAAAAAAATGGGCCCATGAGTGTTACATGTTGTCCTTCCCTGCAGCTGTGAGTAATTCACAACAGTTTCTTGGGTAGTAATTTGACGGGTCTTACCTGCTATACATCATATTAAAAAATAATTGAAATATACCAGGTGGTTCAATAATTATGTGTAAAAAACTTGATTCCATTGGTGCTCTTAGGGAGCCCATATCTCCGAAGAGGAGGTCGATACGAAAGAAGTTTATATGAACCTATAGTATTCTTTTCACGTGTTTTCTTCATATCCGGGAGATTTCCCACATGTTCCCGGACACCCTGTATAGATCGTCAAGGCAACTAATAAAAATTTATTTTATTCTCTTAGACAATGTCCAGTGCACGGCAAGTGGCTGGGGCAAGGACGCCTTCAAGAAAGGAAAACATTCGTCTATCCTAAAAAAAATAGACCTTCCGGTGATACCGAGGGTCGAATGTCAACAAGCCTTAAGGAAAACAAGGCTCGGACCATTCTACACTTTGCATAAGAGCTTCGTGTGTGCCGGAGGTGAGACGAATAAAGATACGTGCAAGGGGGACGGAGGCAGCCCCTTAGCATGTCCGATACTGAATGACGATAGAAGTAACAGTGACAGGTGAATATTTTTATTAAATAAACTCCTGAACAAAATTAACCCAACATTACAAATTTGCCATATTTTTGATGCTATTTTTTTTCTGAATTTATGATTTGAATGATTTTTTTTGCATTGTAGGTTGGTTCCTTGACAATGTCATAGTTTTCGCTGTTTATGATAAAAATTTAATTTTCGATTTATACTGGGTATAATAAAAATGCTATGTTTCTTTCCGAAAATTCGAATCACCCTGTGGTGCATAATAACAACCGAACCATATAACAGTTGACATTAAACGGTAGGTGCATCTTTTCCCAACATTTTCTTTTTTGGTTTTCTTTATTATCTCTGTTATTAAAGGAGATACGCCGTTTTATAGCGTAACATGTTTTTATAGACTTTATTATTCAACACGTTCATTGTTAAATGTTTTCAAGTAGGCTATGGACCTTTTCTGACATTGCAAGCGAGGCTGTTGCGTTAATTTTGTCCAGGAGTTTATATTGTAAATAACATATTACGAATGCCTGCGAGTACCGAGTACGTAATTACACTACATCTCGAATTACTTACCGTACTTTACCTCCAATCATATTTATTAATTTTAAGACATAATTAGGCTTTAATATATCTTTCAACAATATTTCTCAGCAAGCTCTCAAATTCTTATCGTCGTTATTATGACGTGACATTTGAAAAATGTTACAGCTTCTGTCCTTTTTCCCCGGCGTTTGTAATAGCAGCCTCCTACGACTCTCTTGTTACTCTTTAAAAAGCCAGTATTGAAAGAAGAGTGTGCTTTTATTGGAAAAAAAATCAAGGCGTCTACAGTAGATAATAGAATATTAAGATACAAGTTTCATAAGACATTATCTTAGAGCACGCGTTCAATTTAGAAAACGACCCGCCAAGCGGTCTAATTATCTTATGAACCGTGTATTTTATATTACTTTTTCTATTTGGGGTTTTAAAGTCTGAAAAACTTTAAAAAATATAGTAGATTCTATTTGAATTAATATTTTCATTTTGGGTTGGTAATACTTTTATAATTTCATAAAATGTTACAAGTATCAAATATGCCATGATAGAAACAATTGAACGCAACAAAACTTCGTCCCATCCGTCATAATTAAAAATAAATATATTATTAAAGTAAATAAAAATGAGTCAGGAAGAAAGTTGTACTCCGTCAGAAATACGAGAAATTGCAGAAAATAATCTAGAAAAACTTTTAAAAAGAATATGCAAAACTTTCAGTTATGGTGCGAGCAGAACAAAGTTCAAAATAATAAATAATACTATTGAACAAAATATTGTGTCGACACAGAATCTGACAGGAATAACAATTAATGCCCAGGAAATGTCTACAGTAACTATAAATATGTATATGTAAAGTAATATGTATAATACTATATTGAATTAAAAATAAAATAGTACTATATTGAATAAAACTTTAGAAATAGAGCATGAACTGGAAGATTTTTTTAGGTTATGTTGTTTTATAGTTGTGACTAGAAATTAGTTGACGGACACCGTCAGCATGTTATATATTTTCGGGTATAGGTAGTTCAGATAAATATCTAGTAAAAATGATCTATTTGCAAGGTTAAAAGTTAATATTTTAAAGATTTCTATAAAAACTTGTTGTCGAATCCGTAATGCGAAGATCGAACCCTATTTGCTGCCACCATAAAAAAAAATTAAATTTCAGTTTCATAAAGTGGCAAGCTATTCAATTTTTTTGCATTTCATAATGTAGCCATCATGAAACCCACATAGAAAAATTAGTTCTATCTATTTTCAGGTACTTTCAAATGGGCATTGTAAGTTGGGGCATTGGATGCGGAGGAACTCAAACCCCTGGAGTATACGTCAACGTGCCGATGTATACAGAATGGATCGATAAACAGATGGTTGCAAGAGATTTGGACACGACTGTATATAAATACTAGTTATAAAAATAACGCTTTCAAATGTAAATGATTATAACTTTTAATGCAATGACAAAATAATAGGAATAGCTACATTTAAAGTCTGTATGAACCTAAATATGACTGGATATAAAATATACAGTGTGTTCCTTAATAAACTTTATACAAGCTGTTACGAAAATGGCTTATTACATTTATTGATAATTAATTAAAACCCTTTTCACTTTGAATGTTTTATGTTTAATAGAGCATATCTCTACATACTTATTATTAGGAATTTTTCAAGAGCATACTATTTCGATGATGTTTAAATATAATAAGTCATTTTTACAATACCCTGTATAAAATATGTTTTCCTACATTGACGCTTCAGTGCTGTTTATCTGGACTTATAATTAGTAAATTAAATAAGAGTAAATTGTTTATTATTTATATCATTGTTTATTATTAACATCATGGTCAGTCTCGGGCTGTCGCACTGGATATTTCTAAAGCTTTTGATCGTGTTTAGCATTAGGGGCTTCTAAGTAAACTGCGATCCTATGGTATGCCCAGTCGATTCTGTTCATGGTTGTCTAGCTTTCTTAAGGACCGCTCTCTGCAAGTGGCGATTGACGGATTTCTCTCAGACACCTTCACCATCAATGCCGGTGTTCCTCAAGGGTCCATATTGTCTCCCATTCTCTTCTTACTCTACATTAACGACCTTCTAGTGAAAACGAAAAACCCGATAGTTAGTTTTGCTGATAATAGCACACCTTTATCATCTTTCTCTTTGAATGCACAAACATCGGCTGCTGACCCACATCTTCGCAGACAGCATGAAGTATCACGCCTCAACAAAGACGTGGAAATTTTGGCTTGGGGTGACAGTAACCAAGTCGAATTTAACGCTAAAAAAACCCAGGCAGCAGTTTTCTCTAAAAAGGTTAACATTACAGAACCGTATATAGTCATGGACGGACACGCAATCCCACTGGCTTCATCTATTAGTTTGCTGGGCGTCAATCTGGGAGGAAATATGTCTTGGCATAACCACGTTGTGGCAATCGCCAAGATAGCCTCTCAGAAGCTTGGTGTACTCTTCCGAACCAGAAAGTTGTACACACCTCAACAACTTTTGACACTATACAAAGCCCAGATTCGACCATCACTAGAGTACTGCTCTCATGTCTGGAGCTCTGCACCCAAACATACTCTTCGGCTACTGGATTCCATCGAAAGGAGGGGCCATTCGTCTGATTGGAGACCACGAGCTGACGAAGAACCTCGACAGCCTAGAACATCGAACATCGAAGGCAAGTTGGTGATTTGACTCTCTTTTACAGATATTTTCATGGAAAGTGCTCGGCTGACCTTGCCCTCTTAATTCCGCCCAGAGCGGCGAATATCAGAAATACACGACGAACCACTGCCGCCCATCCATATGTGGTTAAGCTTAGTACTCCTCGAACTTCATTATTTAAGAACTCTTTCATCTGGAGGACTTCATCATTGTGGAACGATCTTCCCGAGGTCGTTTTTCCCAACGAATATAACCTCCAACGATTCAAAACCAACGTGAATCGCTTTTTGCGCACACGCACCACTCCCAGAGTGTCCTAAAGGAGTTTTCCTATAGTGCTTGTGTTTGATCATAAAAATAAAATCCAATCGTTCTCGTAAACGATTAAAGCTATTTTTAAAAGCCCGCTAAAAATTCTCACCTATTAATTTCTGGCAAAAATTAACTGGTTTCCATTAGGCAATAATAGAGGAACATAAACCTGGCGTTCTGCCATCGAAATGTCTAAAAATAAAAGTCAAAACTCTCGTAGTAGTAAATTGATCGTCTTTTTGTATCAATATGTCTCCCAAAAAACCTGTTGAAAGTTTAGGTGTTTTGTGTTTGAAAACATTAACGACGATAACTCGGAATGGCATTAAGATACATGGGGAACAATCGATTACGGATCTGAAGGAGTATTTTTGGAAACTACCGAGGACTTTGCGCGACGGTATCTTGTCGAGTATTTTGGACGTGATTCCATTGAGTTCTTTTTCAAAGTGGATTAGTTTTTGTATTTTTGAGTATAGATGCTCCAAGTTTGACTGTCGAATGTTGTCGCCGAAATTTCACGAACGGTTTGCCGAAAATTTGGAGAATGTGATGTATTTGAATTTAACTGATGTTCAGGTAAGACATGTTCTTTAAACTCTAGAGTCCGAGTAGAGAATAGTATATTAAGATACCTACAAGTTTCATAATACATTATCTTAGAGCACGCGTTTAATTCAGAAAACGACCCGCGAAGCGGGTGGTTTTATAAAGTATAAGTGCTCTAATTGTCTTATGAACCGTGTATTTTATAATACTTTTTCTATTTCGGTCTTTAAAGTCTGAAAAATTTTAAAAAATATAGTAGATTTTTTCCATTTGAATTAATATTTTCTTTTGGGTTGGCAATACTTTTACAATTTAATAAAATGTTACAAGTATCAAATATGCCGTGATAGAAACAATTGAACACAACAAAGCTTCTTCCCATCCGTCATAATTAAAAATAATTAATATATTATTAAAATTAATAAAAATGAGTCAGGAAGAAAGTTGTACTCCGTCAGAAATATGAGAAATTGCAGAAAATAATCTAGAAAAACTTTTAAAAAGAATATGCCAAACTTTGAGTTATGGTGCGAGCAGAACAAAGTTCAAAATATTGAACATAATAATACTATTGAACAAAATATTGTGTCGACACAGAATCTGATCTGACAGGAATAAGAATTAATGCCGAGGAAATGCCTACAGTAACTATAAATATGTATATATAAAGTAGTATGTATAATACTATATTGAATTAAAAATAAAATTTTATTGAATAGAACTTTAGAAATAGAGCATAAACTGGAAGATATTTCTATTATTTTTAGGTTATGTTGTTTTATAGTTGTGACTAGAAATTAGTTGACGGACACCGTCAGCATGTCACATATTTTCGAGTATAGGTATTTCAGATAAATATCTAGTAAAAATGATCTATTTGCAAGGTTAGAGGTTAGTATTTTAAAGTTTTCTATAAAAAAATGTTGTCGAATCCATAATACCTAGAAAACTAATTTTAACGATATTGGAGTAAGTCTAAAATTCGAACCCAACATAAAAAATTCGGTTTCATAAAGTGGCAGGTTATTCAATTTCTTTTGCATTTCATAATGTATCCATTATGAAACCCAAATGGAAAATAGCGCCCGGGGGTTGAAGGGGTGGTGGTGGTTTAAATTGCAAACTATTCCTCCTTCAAAACCAAACGACTTTTTCCGCTGCAATGCGATGCACCGGAGTTATTCCTGGGTACCCGCCTTTTTTCAACACCGTGTATATATTTATGAAATTTAAATGGCATATATTTTTTTAGGTAAACGAAAGAACTCTCAGGAAAATCATCAAAAGGAGCCCCAATTTAAGGTCCTTGGTAATCCCAAACCTTGCCACAGACAAAGTCCTCAAAGAAGTAAGAAAACTTAAGAATCTAGAAATGTTGGATATTAGTCAAAACGCGATCCTCTCAACGACTGGTCTGTCGTATCTTTCCAACAAAACCCTGCAAGTTTTAAGCATCGGCACGCCACTGACCTATTCGATAGCCAATTACGAAGGGTACGACACCCTCGCAGACATTTTGTTGCAGTTGCCGAAGTTGGCGGAAATCCGCACGTACGAATATACCGGCCGGGCTCTTTTGGAACTAAGAAAACCGTACGTGTCAAAACTGAAAGCCATCAACGATTGTGACACCGGTCTCGAACAAATGGACGCCATCGTCAGCGTATGTCCCGGCTTGGTAGAACTGTTATTGGAAGATCCCGAAAATGACGTTTTCGAACGACTCGAGGAACTTAAAGAGTTGAAAAAATTGAAAGTAAACAAGTTCTCTGAAAGGCCGGTCGCCTTAAAGATTAAGCGTTTGACGTTACAAACGCTGGAAGTGAAACAAGTGATCGTTGACTTAAGCAACGTATGCTTGACATTGGAAAACATTTTAGCTCGAAGTTGCCATATCTGTAAGTCCGTGGACGAAGAAATATGCTTCAGAAATCTGAAGGTTATGGAGTTCATCGACTGTGGCGTCACGAAGCAGATCGTGTTACCTCTGCTCGAATACTGTGATATGCTCAAGCGATTGGCTGTATCAAACGACATGGGACTGACAGACTTAGACATAAGGACATTATGTCAAAATAGGAACTTAAAAAATTTAGAGGAGCTATGGCTTTCGTTGGCCAAAAATTTAACAAGCGATTCTGTGATATTACTAATGAACCACTGTGATAAGTTGAGGGTGCTAGGCACTTTGAACGGATGGAATATCGAAAAAGTGGAAGTGAACTACTTGAGATGTGTGATATATTTTACAAATACGAATTTGAATTTGCTACATTTTAGTTGTTTTTAATTCAGAAAGTGTGAATAGGATTAATAGATATTATTTGGAATATAACACAGAAATATGAAAATAAATAAATCACGTTGGTTTTAAACGTTGGAGGTTATATTCGATGGGAGATACGGCATCAGGGAAGTCGTTCCACAAGGATGGCGTCCTCTAGATGAACGAATTCTTCAACAAAGAAGCTCGATGAACTGAACTACATATAAATGGGCGGAAGTGGTCCGGGGTCTGTTAGTGTCGAGGTTATTGGTCAGCTCGTGGTCTTTGATCGAACAAACTGTACTCCTTGCGATAGAATCCAGTAGCTGAAGAGAAACACCGCAAGTCCCAAAAAAAATGATAATTAGTTAAATGTTGTAATGGATTCAGAAGGGTCTATATTAGCTATTTAAGTAGCAACAAACACAGTATTTAACAGCTAATATATTCTATTTTAATTAAAATTTGTTCCTAGCTTCTGTTAAATATGAGCCCTATACCAAGTAAGAACACCGTTTCTTGCCAAGTACTTAGAAAAACGCCAGCATCTGCCAGTCTGGATAGATTATAATTATAATTATAGACAAGTGTTCAAATATTAAAACACGATTTATTCGAAGGAACAATAAGCGCACTATTATGGATGATTAATAGATGAAGCCAGTGCAATGCGTGCTCTGCCATGACTATGTCGGGTTGTGCAATGTTAAACCTTCTTAGAGAAAACGGCAGTCTGGGTTCTCTTAGCATTAAATGCGGCTTGCTTATTATTGACGGAAGATACTTCATGCTGTCTGCGAAGATTCAGATTATTATTCAGTAGGTAGGTATACCTCACCATCCCTAGCCCAGCTATTGAACGTTATGTATACCTTACCATCCCTAGCCCCATTATTGAACGTCATGTATACCTCACCATCCCTAGCCTAGCTATTGAACGTCATGTATACCTCACCATCCCTAGCCTAGCAATTGAACGTCATGTTCATATAGGCCTCACTATCTCTAGCCCACCTATTGAACGTAATGTATAGCTCACCATACCTAGCCCCATTATTGAACGTTATGTATACCTCACCACCATCCCTAGCCTATCAAATGAACGTCATGTTCATATAGGCCTCACCATCTCTAGCCCACCTATTGAACGTCATGTATACCTCACCATCCCTAGCCCAACTATTGAACGTTATGTATATCTCACCATCACTAGCCCAGCTATTGAACGTCGTATATATCTCACCATCCCTAGCCCAGCTATTGAACGTTATGTATACCTCACCATCCCTAGCCCCATTATTGAACGTCATGTATACCTCACCATACCTAGCCCAGCTATTGAACGTCATGTATACTTCACCATCACTAGCCCAGCTATTGAACATCATGTATACCTCACTATCCCTAGCCCAGCTATTGAACGTCATATATCTTCACCATCCCTAGCCCAGCTATTGAACGTCATGTATCTTCACCATCCCTTGCCCAGCTATTGAACGTCATGTATACCTCACCATCTATACCCCAGCTATTCAGCGTCATCATCACACCAAAGTAAAAAAAAACCCTGTTGTTCCCAGTAATATAAAATCCCTTTAATCATTTTTCAAAAACAGAAAACATATTCAATGAAATTCGTCATATCTTAATCCTTACAGTTCGGTTTGTTTTTCGATCTAGGGATTAAAAGCCATTTGGAAAGATTTGGAGTATTTTTATTATCAGTATAGGGGGATAAAAGAGATTATTTGTTAGTTCGCTGCTTTCCAATATTGGTCGAATTAATGTCAGATAAAAAGCACTTTGTATTTACAACTGTTGAGCCGAATACCACGAAAATGTTTTTCGGAATCCATTTCCTACTGGTTTTTTTAGCGGCATTTGGGTTGGTTGTGAATGGACAAGAATGTGGTAAGTATTTGTTATCGATTAAAAATGTTTTTAATAGGATTCGCTTTATTTTATACTCATAATTATTTTAGATAATAAAACAGAGATAGTATGTTACTATGGTAGTTGGGCCATATATAGAGATGAAGAGGGTCAATTTACCAGCGAGAATATTGACCCTAGTTTATGTACCAACATTGTATATAGCTTCATCGGCCTAAACATGGATCTCCAATTAACATCGATCGATTCTAATGCTGATATTGCTTTGGGTAAGTAAGGCAATAAAAAGAACGAGCAAGCTCACAGCTGTATTTTTTTTTAATGAAAACGTCAATTTACCAGGTGGTTTTGCCAACTTAACACAATTGAAAGCAAAAAATCCCTGCCTAAGAACTACAGTTGCCGTTGGTGGATGGAATGAAGGCGCGTTGAAATATTCTATAGTAAGTTATTATATCTTATTTCCAAGCATCTACTTCTAATAAAGTATTACTTACTTATACAGGATATACAGGGTGGCCCATCGAAAACAGTCCAGCAAGGTTTACCGCTGTGTACGTGACAATTTAAAAAAAACTCGGACCCGTAAATTTGTGTTTTCTCTTTAAAATGGCGCTTTGTTTTGTAAATTTGAGCTACGCGCCGCCGAGAAATTTGCGTTTTAAAAAATGGAATTTTATTGAGTAATACTTACATGTTATCTTATTAAATGTTGAAAATGTCCGCCATTCACCTCCATACAATAGTACAACAACTGTTCAAAGTGTTCTCGGCAATTGTGAAGAACATCTGGTGTAATTTGTTGACATTCATTAGTAATGCGGTTCCGTAAATCTTCTAAGGATTCGGGTTGGGTGGCATAAATTTTGGGTTTTAGATGTCCCCCATAAAAAGAAATCAAGGGGAAATAAATCGGGCGATTTCGCGGGCCATTCAATAGCACCCCTCCTCCCAATCCATCTACCAGGAAACGTTTCATCCAGAAAGTGGCGTTCGGGAAATGCATAATGGGGGGGAGCCCCGTCTTGTTGAAAGATTGGATTTTCTTCCTGGTAACGTTGGTCGTTTTTCAAAATTTCCAACAACGCTGGGTTGACAGCATTCTCCAACAAGTCTAAATAAGTATCTCCATTTAAATTTCCCGGTAAGAAAAAAGGTCCAATTATGTGATCACCGAAAATACCAGGCCAAACGTTTAATTTCTGAGGATGTTGAGTATGAACCTCGTGGTAAATCCTTGGATTCGTGTCGGACCAGTAAATACAGTTATGTCGATTGACAGTGCCATTAAGAAAAAAAGAACATTCGTCTGAGAAGCAAACGTTAAAAAGGTAGTTCGGATAATTTAATACTTGTTCTCACATTACTTCACCAACGTGTAATCGCGGTCTTTATCATCTTCATTCAGTTCTTGGAGAAGTTGAATTTTGTATGTGTGCCATTTATAATGTTTCAGAATTCTATGTACAGTGGTCCGCGAAATTCCCGTTACATCAGACATTTTTCTGGTACTTAATGTTTGATTCATACTAACTTGACCTAGAAAAGCTACTTCTACTGCTTCATGTCTTACCGGATTTTCAATGATCCTTTTTTTATTTGCCACTGAACCAGTTTGTCGAAATTTTGCCACTAATTCTAGGATATAACCTTGATGTAGTGTCTATCTGGATGTCTATCATTAAACAAAGTTGCCGTTATTCTTGCACATTGATTGTTTATAAAATACAATTCAATAATTTCCACTCTCGCCTCAATAGAATAAACCATTTTTTATGTCACGATCAAATCAAAAGAAAATAAGAAAGCAGAAATAACGTATGTAGATCTGGATCAACCACTTTACTGAAGATAAAGTTGAATTGACTGATACTTATTATTTTAAAAAAAAAAATTGTTTACGCACAAACCTGTGTACTTGATAAGAGGTGCAGTGAAATGTTTCAAATTTCGTTGCTCGGCGGCGCGTAGCTCAAATTTACAAAACGAAGCGCCATTTTAAAGAGAATTTAATGCCATTTAAAAAGATGTATCACAACATACCCATTCCCCCCGCTAGGGGGGTTGAGGTTACAGGGATGAAATTAATAGTGTCCCCCTGATAACACAAGTTTACGGGGTCCGAGGTTTTTTTTTTAATTTTCACGTACACAGCCGTAAACCTTGCTGGACTGTTTTCGATGGGCCACCCTGTATGTTTCTTAATGATAAAGGGGTGTAGATACATTCCTTAATGATAAAGGCTGTATACTACGAAAAAATAATCAAATTGAAGAAATGCTACTGTATTTTGTATCAGTGACATTTTTAATCGATATTGTTAAAACATATTTCAGTTGGCTTCAACGGATGAATCCAGAAAAGCATTCGCAGATCAAGCTCTGAAATTCATATCGTACTATGGATTCAACGGCCTGGATCTCGACTGGGAATATCCTACAACCAGAGGAGGAATAATCGAGGACAAGGCCAATTTAGTAGCCCTATTAAAAACTATTAAAGAAAGGTTCGCGCCTTGGGGTTTCAGACTTTCGGTGGCTGTCGCCGTGGAAGATGCTTATTATGATATACCGGGTATAGCTGAGTAAGTTTCATTGTTGGTTTAAACCGGAACTGCAACGTCGCAATTATTTTTTTATTCCGATTTTTTCAGAAATGTCGATTACGTCCATATTATGGGATATGATTTAGTCAGCGCAACGTCTAACATCACAGGGCTTTTGGCACCGTTTTCCATAATAGTAAGTCCAGGATTTTGTTTTTGCTGAGGCTCTGACGCCAAGATGGTTAACGCCTAAATAGGCTAAGGCCATACGTGTGACGTCCGAAAAGTCTGACAGAAACATTTCTATTTTTAGAAAGAAAAGGTTAACCTCTGGCTGAGCAAGGGACTGCCAGCTTCGAAACTAATCTTGGGAGTACCTACTTATGCCCGTTGTTTCAATTTGGCCGACACAAAGAACCACGACATAGGGGCGGCCCTTAATAAAACGACTTGCGGCGGGGCATGGACAGACGAAGACGGTTTCTTAGCGTTCTACGAGGTAGAAAAATTATTTTTGTAACTATAACTAACTTTAACTAAGAGTTAAGACTAACTCTTACTTTTTCTTATAATGCCATTGCTATAGCGTCATTTTTGAAGCTTCGCTCTCACTAAACAATGTCAGTTCACAGTGATAATATTTGTAGGCTCAAGAAATGGTACAAAATAGTTATTGCCAAGGGACGAAAGTGGAAGATGACAATGTATATTCTTGGTGCAATGATGTATGGATGTCCTACGACAATGAGATAACGGTGGCTACAAAAGTGAATATTTTTATTAAACAAAATTTATCAATTTATCTTAATAATAACAAAAATTGCTTGTAATGAAAAATTCAATTTCTCTAAATTAATTTAATTAATTAATTCGAATTTAGTTATCTGCAGTAATCTCGTAGATATTAAATAACGATTTAAAACAAATAATTTTAATACCGTTGAGCAAGAAATTTAAGCTGTATACCAGGTGTCCCCCCAGGAACCGTATCGATCTATAGTATATTAAGAACATTTTAAAAATTTGACCGTAATGCTAGATTATCGTTCCTTGCTGACCAAATGTCATCTCTTGAAATTCATTCATTTGTACTCTGTTATGAAATTAGGTGTTAACAAAGATTAAAGAGGATCTATAGTAGGTAAGAAGCAGATCTTGTTTTGTAAACACAGTTCTGACAGTTATCTACCTAGTCTAGTTGTCAAATATTTAAATCATTAACGTTAACAAATTTTTAAAAATACATGAAAATCTCACAAACACCCTGTACCTCAAAATTTAAGACGTTTAGGATTCATATGAAATTTTTTTCTGACAGTGGATCCAAAAATAACGTCCTTAAATATTAGCCTGTTAGTAAGAAACACCGTGTATATTTTTTAGACGCAGTACGTAATCGATCAAGGATTAGGTGGAATGATGGTTTGGTCCTTGGATACAGATGATTTTAACGGAATGTATGGAGTTAAATATACGTTGCTACGTGCTATTTATAGCACAATTAACAAAACTTAAAGAAACTATTTAAGAATTAAAAAAATTAAAATGTAAATAAAGTATTAACTTGGAATATGAGTATTATTGCGTAATGATCATGGGGAGTCTCGGGCTGTTGCACTGGATATTTCTAAAGTCTTTGATCGTGTTTGGCATGAGGGACTTCTAAGTAAACTGCGATCCTATGGTATGCCTAGTCGATTCTGTGCATAGTTGTCTAGCTTTCTGCAAGTGGCGATTGACGGATTTATCTCAGAGACCTTCACCATCAATGCCGGTGGTCCTCAAGGGTCCATGTTATCTCCCACTCTCTTCTTACCCTACATTAACGACCTTCTAGTGAGAACGAAAAACCCGATAATTAGTTTTGCTGATGATACCACACTTATCTCACCTTCCTCTTTGAATGCACAAACATCGGCTGCCGACGCACATCTTCGCAGACAGCATGAACTATCACGCCGCAACAAAGACCTGGAAGAATTTTTGGTTTGGGGTGACAGTAACCAAGTCGAATTTAACGCTAAAAAAAACAAGGCAGCAGTTTTCTCTAAAACGGTTAACATTACAGAACCGGATATAGTCATGGACGGACACGCAATTATACTGGCTTCATATATTAATTTGCTGGGCGTCAATCTGGGAGGAAATATGTCTTGGTATAACGACATTGTGGCAATCGCCAACATAGCATTTCAGAAACTTGATGTACTCTTCCGAACCAGAAAGTTGTGCACACCTCAACAACTTTTGACAGCCTAGAACATCGAAGATTGGGGATTTGACTCTTTTTTACAGATATTTTCATGGAAAGTGACCTTGCCCTCTTAATTCCGCCCAGAGCGGCGAATATCAGAAATACACGATGAACCCCTGCCGCCCATCCGTATGTGGTTAAGCTTAGTGCTCCTCGAACTTCATTATTTAAGAATTCTTTCATCTGGAGAACTTCATCCTTATGGAACGACCTTCCCGAGGTCGTTTTTCCAAACGAATATAACCTCCAACGATTCAAAACCAACGTGAATCGCTTTTTGCGCACACGCACCACTCCCAGAGTGCCCTAAAGGATTTTTCCTATAGTGCTTGTGTTTGATCATAAAAAAGAAATGATGACGACTTTTTGCAGCATGATTAATCGATTTTCCGTATATTCTAGTACAAAAAACTGACCTAAACCTAACATAGCTTATAGTTTGAAACTTAAAATTAGATTTCATGTACCGGAATCTAATTTTAACAATACAGCTTCTATATTTACTTCAGTTGGATAATTTCGTCTGACAATAATAGTTGCTACAATGTGTAGTCCATTTTGTCATTCGTAGCACGATAAAAGATAATGATTATTTAGTGCAGCGAGTGAAATAGTATGTAAAAGAACAATATTTATTAATAAGTATATTGGTGCGAAAGAAAAATGTCAACACCTGGATAAAAATAGTAGGTAGCCTGCAGTCAGTTGTTTACGGTAAATTTAACGAAAATTTGGCTTTGTATCAAGTTCAAGTGTTCTATCAGTATTTTTTTTTTCTATTATAGCAAACACAATAATGTCTCCAAGAAAACAAGTCCCTCAATTAAATTTTCTTTGTATTAAGTTCTTGTTAAATAGACTGATCCACGCGTTGAGTGATGACGAAGGAAGATATTTTGATGAAGTCAAAAAATACATGTTTTCTGCTACATATGAAGCACTTCAGGCATTGCTAAATGAAATTTTAGGTAAGACCGTCATAAATTCCTGCTTGTAGGTAAATAAACAAGCAAAAATAGAATATACAGGGTGCCCCAAGTAAAGTGGCCTATTAGAAGTATCTCGAGAACTAAAGGAGATTTTATTTTAAAAATTTGGCTGAGGCTATAAGAGATGGTTTTCTACGTTTATAAAATATTTTCGATGGTGCGGTGTTGCCGGATCATACCGAAAGTAGTAGCAACTTCCGAATTTTAAATGAATTACCCTATATATTATATTTTTTTTGGAATCTGGGTAAAATGCTAGGACAGTTTTCTGTATAATATCATATACCTATCTTTAAGAGTTTTTGAATTATAAATAATTTTGTGATTTTTTAACTCCGTATCGGGACCTGAAAAGAAGATCATATCTTTTTAGCGGTTATAGCTAGAAAGCTGAAAATTTGACAATAGTTTCACAAGACCATCGCAAATTTATAATTTTGAACAGTATTTAATTAGTTTTAGACCGGGGATCTCCATAGCAGTAGTTCTGAGGCAGATGAATTATTGCAAAAATCTTCTTTTTTTAAATGGGACACCCTGTATTTGATATGTTTTGCTAATGGCGGATCGAATTTTCTATCTAATGATATTAAGTGTTCCTGTACCTATCTTCAGTATTTTCGGACTTATAGCGAAATTTTAAAATTATCTTATAAAAATATATTTGTTGATAGTGTGGAATGGATTCATACAAAATAATGAAAAATCCACTTGACGCTATGTCTGAGTTATTGTAATAAAAATGGCTAATTCACATTATTCGAGCTTAGATATTTTAAGTTTATTTTATATTCATGGCGAGTGTGGTAGAGTTGTTTCTAGAACTTGCAGAAAATTTATGAACTGCATCCTAATGCAACTCCTATGACTCTAAAAAAGTTGATTCCATGCAAATGGCCCCAAGGTCTCCGGATCTTACTCCCATAGATTTTTATCTATGGGGTAGGATTAAAGAAATAGTGTACAAGACATCCGTCATAACAAGGGAAGATTTAGAAAATCGAGTACGACCAGCTTTGGGGTCTCTAGAAGGGAAAGAAATGAAATATTTCGAAGTTGCTACCACTTTCGGTATGATCCGGCAACACCGCACCATCGAAAATATTTTATAAACGTAGAAAACCATCTCTTATAGCCACAGCCAAATTTTCACAATAAAATCTCATTTAGTTCTCGAGATACTTCTTATAGGCCACTTTACTTGGGGCACCCTGTATGTGTGTTGTTTAACAAATACACCCTTGTTTAAAATTTCGCCGTACTAATAAGAAAAAATATTCAAGTCAAAAACTCTTCAATCATTCAAGAAACACCTTCAAACATACACATATTAGTTGGATTGTCTAATTCAAGTCGTTTCCTGATTCATCGTATATTTTGCTCTAATTTAACTTGCATCATTTCAGGAATAATAAATTTAGACGCCAGCATCCGATTTAGTTGTTTGGAGATCCTATTAAGGGAAGACATCAAAAATTTAGACGTTGGCATTTTCCCCAGGTTCTATTATGATAAAATATTAGGTAAGGTAAATTGCCTTAACTTTGAACATACGAGTATTGTTAATTTATTTTAGTAGTTATACGGGAACAAGGCACACGACTTCAACAACTCAACCTCAAAGGCGTCTGGGCACGTGACTATCCTTATCTGTTAAGTCGGCTGGTTGCCAATCTTACAAACCTAAAAAGTCTTCTTATTCCGCACATGGCCGACGATTCTGTGATAAATTCCTTACACAACCTAAATTATTTAATTAAACTAGATATATCTGGCGAGGCATGTTATACTACCAACGGTATCAGGTAAGAATTATAGAGCACACACGAGAAAATATGATCTAACATCAACATCCCTTCCAGGTCACTGAAAAGCAACACTATAAGATACCTAGACATTGGTAGTTTCGGTAAACCGGATCTTTGTCTGGACTCATCACTTGGTTATGAATTGGTAGCAGAAATAATCAAAAATCTACCCAACCTCAGTGTTCTTAAGACCTATTCATTCACAGGTCACGCTCTTCTTTATCTGTTGACGAAGGATGATAATTTTAAGACGAAATTGACTTACCTTCATGACACGGGGTCTGATGTGGATATTTTAGAAGCAATAGTGAGGACTTGTCCATTCTTGGAAAGTACTCATATGAATTGTCCAGGGGAAGGAGTAGTTCAAGGTCTAGGAAAAGTGAGAAGACTGCATTCGTTGAAGCTTACTCAAGGTATTCTTGGCATTATTTGGTAGGCCTGAATATATTTTATATATCTTCCAGGTGACGGTCACGAATTAAAAACTTTCCTTCAATGCCTCGGATCGCAGCTCAACTCTCTACAACTCAACCACAACAAAGACCATTCCCTTGATCTCTCTGCTGTTTGTGAGTATGCCCCCGACGTATCCACATTGGAATGTTACCAGATGAATCTGAAATTTACAGACCCGAATACTTTTTTCATGAACCTGCAGAAAATTCAAATTCTGTACTGTGATATAACCGATGTAGTGGTCAGAACTGTGATAACCAATAGTCCGTTTCTTAAAAGCATTACTGTTGGCTGTGCTATTAATATGACTGATGGTGACATGTTTAGGTAGGCCGTTGATTTTTATATTTTATTTATGAAACGTTTCGGTACAATTCCCCCATTAGAAATATAAGGATATTTCCAAGCAAATCCAATAATAGTCCAATAAACGAAGCCCTTAAATAAACATTTTAGTTAGAAAGCTGCATTTTTGGTGGAAAGCACATTTTATTATTTGAAAAGACACTTCATTATTATTTTGTATTCAACCCTTGCATAAGGGATGGAAAATGAATTTTAAATATTTTTTGACCCGTAGCTTCGACACAAAATACACTGGTAAATTAAGTTTCAGTCAAAAGTTGTAGATAATTTAAATCTGAATAAAAAATTTAATAATCATTTTCACGATATCCCGGATAGTTATAGCCATAGAATCATCTGCATTTTGAGTTAATCGGCGTCTTCAAAACGTCACGAAGGCATTGAATTTTCAACTGGGCAACACTGCCTATCAGCCAATTAAGACTCGACACAGGTGTCTGGAAAAGTTTTTTGGTATGTCAGGTATTTTATTGTAGTATAATTATTTTGTATTTTTGACATGTTTTAAGGTTTTCTGAAATATTTTTGTGAAATTGTGTATAAATAAACCTGTGAAAAGTACGTATGAACTATTAGGCCAAAAATATTAAATGGTTTGTTTTGACATAATATCATAATTTTATTGGGGTGAATTTTGCATAATAGTTATGCTCATTGCCAATCAAGTGTGGAGATACGATTTTTGTAGGGTAGAGCAAAAAAGTCATTTCTTGCTTCATATTAATGCCTTTATCGATTTATATGATAGCTTCGCCCGGCGTCCGAGATGCACTAATTTTTATAGATAAAATATATTATTTGCGCACCCTGTTTCCTCAAAAAATCATTTACGGGATTATTCAGCATTTAAAAATCCGATCATATTCTTCTATTTGTAAAATGGCACACCTTGACGCTTCAATTCTAGTCCCAGGACGATAGTGGTGCCATATTGTGATTAACCTCTATTTATTGAAGATCTGGTCGAGAAATGGTTTTCGGACCTCATACGGCTTGTCGATTGTAGATAAGAAAAAAGTAGTAATAACCTTTCTTGTGCGAAATTTACTGATCTATAACATTTGTAAGAAACTTTTTTCCATATTATTTTTCGTTTGAGAGTTATAGACCAGAAAATTATTTTTAACCCCATTTGGAGGCTTTTTTTAACTTTTGTGCAAGGGATAGACTTAAAATAGCACTCAAATGTTCTTGCACAATATAAAGTCCTACCTTCCACCAAAAATGCAGCTTTCTAACTAAACTGTTTATTTAAGGGCTTCGTTTATTGGACTACAAAGACACATTTCACTACAAAATTGAGCATGCTATTTTTTTCATTAGGTTATTAGCTGAATGCTCGCTCGAAAATATGGAAGAATTGATATTTTCTGAAGCAAGAAGTTTGACTGTGATATCTGTTGAATTATTAGCGGAAAACTGTCCTAAATTAAAGGTTTTGGGCTCTATGTCTGGTTGGGCTATACATCAAGACGAAGTTGATGCAGTGCGGATATTAGCATCCATGTCAAATATGGAATTAACTTTATGGCCCTTATAACGTATTGATTAAGTATAGTTTTTTTTTAATTCTTAACAAATTTCAGTATGTCAGTCCAAATTTTCAGTATACAAGGGGTAACAAACTCGTTGTTGACCATTGGGATTTCGGAACTGGCAAGATATACAACGTGTCCAAGATAAGGAGGGCCAGTGCAGGGATCTCGGAAACCGTAAGAGTACGAAGTCGGTTGGAGATAAAGTTGCGCATTTACGAGCCTAATAATATGCCGTTTAGAAAGTTTTAAAATTCCGAGTAGTTCCGGAAATGTCCTGAAAAAAACGAAATTCTGAAAAATCGTTTTATTGTATTCCTGGGTTTTTTGAGATCGAATTCTAAAGTAAATTGCACTTTTGCATTGCTTTTTCCGATCAGCATTAATTGTTTTGTAATCCGACAAGTCGTCTTCGAAGGGCCATTATAAACTTTCTTTTTTTAAATACGGTCTTTTTTCTGTTATTGGAATTTGAGAGTTTTTCTCCCGAATGCAACGATGTATGACCCATTGTGGTTTAATGACGTTTCGAAAGTTTTTGAAGAACATCAGGAAATTTTGGGATACGGTCCTGTATTTCTCCTAATTTTATAAACAATATCTCATAAGTCAGCTCTAAATGTTTTACTTATGTTGGACTAGTTCAGTAAATAACAAATAATTTAATTATAAACCACAAATAAGTGAACAAAAATCATTCCAAAACGAACAACGAAAAAAGTAAGGAACTACATAATCAGGTGTTCAAAATGATTTCCGTTATTCTCTAAGCACAAATAGCATCTTCTAACTGCCACAAAACAGTTTTTTGAGATAAAATAAGACATGCGATAGAATATCAAACTTTTCAGCATTTGTAAATTTATGTTCCATATTTTCTGGAAAATAGAAAACCTCTTAAAACGCTCTCAAACGATCACAATGGAAATGTCAAGTGAAACAAATCACGCGTCAGCATCTTAATTTTTTGTTTCAAGCGCCTACTTTTCTTTTAAATCGCGAATCAACAGAAGTTTGAAATACTGTTTCTGTATTTTGTTCACTGATTTGTGGTTTATTATTAAATTATCTGTTATTTATTGAACTAGACCAACATAAGTAAAAATTTAGAGCTTACTTATGAGATATTATTTATAAAATTATCCCAAAATTTCCTGATGTTGTTCAAAAAACCCTCGAAACGTCATTAAACGACGACAATGTTTCATACATCGTTGCATTCGGAAGAAAAAAAGCTATCTAATTCCAATGTCAGAAAAACAGGACCGTATTTAAAAAAAGAAAGTTGATAATGGCCCTTCGAAGACGACTCGTCGGATTACAAAGCAATTAACGCTATTTGATAGAACGGAAAAAGTGGCAATGCAAAAGTGCAATTTACTTTAGACTTCGATCTCAAAAAAACCCAGGAAAACAATAAAGCGATTTTTCAGAAATTCGATTTTTTCCGGATATCTCCGGAACTACTCGGAATTTTAAATCTTTCTAAAAGGCATATAATGCGCAACTTTACCTCCATTTAACCGACTTCGTATCTCTTACGGTTTCCGAGATCCCTGTACTGGCTCTGCTTATCTTGGACATGTTGTATGAAGTCGATTAAATTGTGGTAAAGTTGCGTAATTATGGATCCAGTAATATAATAACAGGAACGTACTAGGGGTATTCTAATGAAGTTGATCAGTTTAAGGAACAAACCGTCGAAAAAAAATGTTGTATTCTCCTAAATGGAGATTTAGTTCCTCTGTCGTAATTTAAAAAAAAACTTCGTATATCTTACCGTTTGCGAGATCCCAATGATCAACAACTAATTTGTTATACCCTTTATACCCGTCACTATCTATTCGTGTTATTTTCTCTTTTAAAAACTGATATAGAAATAAAGGAGTGTCTTCACCAACTAATATATGTTTGGTAAGACATCAAACTAACGAAACTTCCAGCAATAACTTTAGCCAGAACCAGAATTTTTTCGTCGAGGCCCCTACTTTTTATGTTGTACTTTATGAGAAAACTTTATTACGAACAAAGCATATTTAGGAATATATTTTAACCTCTCACAGGTGCACTTTAACGACCATATTGCCTACGGTTTCGGGCGTCGAACATATTAATTGAAATTTTGCGGTGCTGTCCAGGTCATTTCGTATTCCAAACAGGAAATTTCTCTTTAAATTTCGTGCGACAGAAAATACATTATTGATATTATTTTTTCGGTTACTCAACGGCATATGCTTTGAAAGTTAGTATGAGGGGTAATCAAAGGAGGATATAATATATCAATATATAATTTCCGCGTCTAAGAACAATCGGAAGGTATAAAAATATATTTTCGGAGACGCAAAGATCAACAAATATTATTCATAAAAGAAAAACAATAAAACTAACATAGCAACAGCTTTCCGGGGATTCTGTTCTCTTTCAGATATAAGTTTTATGAGATGAAAAATCGTAAAAATGTTACAAGTAACAGATCCGGCTCTAAAAACCGGTGCTTAATCTTTTTACATCCTACTAATAAATTTTTCAACTCGAAAAATAGGACGGAAACGTAATAGGGGGATAATAAAAATTCGCTCGGACCGAAAATATTATGTCTCTGAATATATCGAGCTCGGGCTTTTAAAATTAACGCAAAATTCGTCATGCATTCGTCTGCAAATATTTGATGGGTCACAATTATGTTTGTTCTTAAAGGCCGTATTAGACTAGGCAATTTTTTCTCTTGCGCCGGCAATTATAATGGCACGTATTCATGCGCAGTAAACCGTTTTCGATCAGCTGGAGCATTGTCAACGGTCAGAACAGCAGTGGGTACTGTCGAAATTCCTAAAATATCCCCAGAATTAGAGATGTGCAAACCTGTTCGTTTTGATTACCAGTTAAAGCAGCTACTGCTATTTCCAAATAGGAGGTGCAAAAAGTTGCTGAATTAGCAGTCCATAAGTTTAATAAAGAATGTAAACTGCTAATTTAAGTACCAGTGGGTTTAAATGGCCATTACCTGTTCATACCTGGTTCGGCCAAATAATAAACAGTTAAAAATAACAGAATAATCCATGTCTACCCAATTGCGCCGGCAAGGGCAATTAAAATGGCGCCTGCCCCATTTCTGGTAATGAGAGACAGCTGATCGGGAACAGTGTACTGCGCATGAATCCGTGTCATTTTAATTGTCAGAAGAGTAGAATTTCTGACTGTAGTATGGAGAACGGTGTACTGCGCCTGAATCCTTGAATTATAATTGCCATTGCTGGCGCCATAAAAATTCCCAAGTGTAATACGGCCTTTATAGATTCGTTCGCAGAGTAGTCAGAGATAGTTGCTAAGTACCGGGGCACGCCCAGATGGTTTAAAATATTCACAGGACCAAAGTCTGTGACCGCGCTAACCAAAAATTCGAAGTTCGTAGAGCAAAATGTATCGATTTCCAACTGATTGGCAATCGTGAGAATAAAAAATGGGTCTGGATTCTGCGCATTTGTTCGATGGACTGTTCTGACTTGTTGTTTTTATCGTTTCGTTTATTTTCCTTTGTTTTTACCATGTTTTGGTTAAACGTGCTTCTCATTATTCTTTAAAAATCTATTCGAAAACGAAGAAAAGAATAAGAATAATTGTAGGTTAAGGTAAGAAGTCAATTCTCAGATTTAACAGTTGAAGGTTTGGAATTTGTGCCAGTTGACAGAAGACAAAAAGCAGGAACCAGTTAGAAAGTCGTCCACAATCGAACATCGAACATGCACAGAACGCTGCTGGGAACCCTAATGTTAATTAAAATAAGAACAAATAGGTTTGTTTTAACGTTCTTTATTTTTATAAATTGTTAAATAGTAACAATACTTTAGGTACATAAAAACAAGAAACTTTAGTTTGTACTGAAGTATGCAGTTATAGACTTATAATAAAGAATTATATTATATATTATGTTACAGTAATAAAATTTATTTAATAGATTTTAGGTATAGATTATAATATATAGTAAACTCTTCACGAGAAATTATGAAAACGAATTACGGTGTGTTCGGGATAATGGATAAGGATCGGAGAAGCAATTCTACATGTTAAAATAAAGCTAGTAAGTCGAGAACTCGATACTTTGGCTTGCTTCCATTTGGAAAACTAATTTTACGGCTAACAAAAAATGTTAATTCAAGTTTTGTGTCTTAACGGTGTTGTTTTCGATTTTTTGTTGTATGGCATACTACCTATATTTGAACATGCGGAATCACCTCGCCAATTATCCTCTGATGCATTATCAGAGCACTCTGTATATATTCAAGGTGTTATTTAATGACGTGCTAATATTTCAGGATGGTCATTTTATAAAGAAAAGTCCATATGAACATATATCCGCAACGGCTTAAATTTTTTGCTACAGGGTATTGAATTTTTATTTTTTAAATATTTATTTTTTAATATCTCCGAAAGTATTTTAGATATTATTTTTAATTTTGGTACATATTAATAGGATATAGAATTACAAATTATAGTTAGAAAAGTTATTCAATTGTTCCACCACTGGCGTCCCTGCAAACATGTCCTCTGATATTTTTTGCAAAAAATATGATACGCCACTGGCATTTTTCCACGTGGATATTTTTCTGATTAGCCTGGTCAATTCTACATGAAACCGGTCTCTTGAGTTTTTCTCGTCAGACGCACCGTTCTTGATTAAAACCACTAAATGCATATTGAAACTCATTATTATTAACATTGATAAAATAATTAGTGATAAAAATTGTTGGAGCAAAGAATTTTTCATTAATTATTTTATCAATGTTAATAATAATGAGTTTTAATATGAATTTAGTGGTTTTAATCAAGAACGGTGTAGAATTGACCAGGCTAATTAGAAAAAATATCCACATGGAAAAATGTCAGTGGCGTACCATATTGTAAAAAATATCAGAGGACATGTTTGCAGGGACGCCACTGGTGGAACCATTGAATAACTTTTCCAACTAAAATTTGTGGTTCTATATCCTATTAACACATACCAAAATTGAAAAAAAAGTACTGTCGGAGATATTAAAAAATAACCATTTAAGAAATAAAAATTTAACACCCTGTATCACAAAATTTAAGCCGTTACGGACATCTATTCATATGAACTTTTCTGTATAAAATGACCTAACGAATCACACCCTGAAATATTAGCACGTCATTAAGGAACACCCTGTATATTATTGTAATATACAGGGTGTCTAATAAAATATAAATTCAATTTCGAAATTGGAAAAAGTTCTGAAATGATTTCCGTTTTTATTTTGCGCTATAAAATATTGTGCATAAAGAGTTGTGACTTAAAGTTTTCTGCTGCACCCCGTATATTACTTAAGTATTGTACAGTGGCGTAGCTGAGGGAAGGGCCGTTAGCCCCCCCCTCCCTCTTAGAGGCTCAGTAAGCCCTTCATCGTCAGTTTCAGGGGAGCGTGCAAGTAAATAAGAAATTTCATTAATTCCATAACATATCCTGAAAACCTCACGGCTCTAAAATCTGGCTACGCCGCAGAACATATGACAAAACTAGACTTGTGATTATTTAGTTTCTGTTTTGTGTATTGTATGAAGCCATGCACCTTAAGTTTTTACATGTGATATTTTTGTGGTAAGTCATAAATAACATTGTACACAAAACATTTTTACATCGTGATAAAATCTTTATTTTTGGATAAAAAAAAAATGTGTAAAATATGATAGCGCCAGTAAAAATAAAACCGATCTCTCAAATATATTAACTTTCTAACTTTTATGGATATAAGTAGTGAACAAATAGGTGTCAAGAAACACGTAAAAAATATAAGTAAACAGCCAAGCATTAGTAACAAAATACTTGTCAATAAATAATTTAAGCTTTATGGCTTAATGCTTTGCAATTTTCAACTCATAAGTTTTAAAAAATAGGCCATAAAGAATTAATAACCAAACACAAATATGGGGCGATACAATTTGAAGCAAGGAAAGCAATAATTTCTCCAAGTTAAGACTTTTAACCATTTTAACGTTTAACAATTCTTTCGTCTGGATGATGTCAACTTTGTGGAACGACCTTCCCAACGACTATCACCTCAAACGATTCAAAGCTTAAGTGGTACTCGTACACGCACCGCTCCCAGAAATAGAACGAGAATTTTTAAAAATTGCTTTTCTGTCTTCCAATTTCATCGCATCCTGTCATTTTTACGTAATTCGCAGAGTTCATATTTCTGGATAAAATTAAAGTAGCACTTTTATATTTGACAACTTTCCTACTTTTATTCTGCATTTAATAATTTTTGGTTGTAGTTAAATGGCACAGGGAAGAAGTCATTAACTTTACAGTACCTAATATCAAAGACCAGATATTTTTAATGTCATTTTGTGTTATCAGTTAATCAACAGACAGCGTTTATGTGCCTCCCTTACCATACCAAAAATGAATAAATCTGGATAAAAGCTATCAAACTTTGAAAAAGGGGCCACAACGCATTTTTATATAATATATTTAATGAAAATTATTGGCCGCAGTTACAGATATGGTGTAATGATAGTATCTAGTTTAAACTCTAAGATAAATTTTGTCTAATTTTTTATTAATCCTCTAGAAAAACACTTAAAGTTAACGTCTTTCACAATCCGTATGGTTTCTTAGTTATGTTTATCAATTAGCTTACTTTAATAGGTTTACGCATTACTTAAAGTGCGAAAAAAGACCTATACAGTGTTAGTCAAAATATTTAGATTTTTTTCTGAAAAATACACTAATGCACAAAAAAACGGAGACAATATTGATAACTTTTTTAATCTTACAGTTCGTCTGACGTAGGTTACTTGTCCACCTAGATTTTATATGGATGATATTGGTGTAGAAATGATACAAAACATCACATTTTTGTATGTATCTTCGGAACTAGAAGTGATTGAAATAAAACAAGAACAGGAATCATCTTTACTGTTACTTTATTACCTTTACTGGCAATTTAAAAAGTCAATAGGAGATAATGGGGTTAGAAAATATAGGGAAATAGGTATCGAAATGAATTAGAGAACAGAATGATAGGAAATTACCAAGCTTCAATATACAATATGTCCACGGATGGGGTTTACAAGAGGACAAATGAAAAAAATTGAAAGATTCGAAAAAAAGTCACTCTCAATAAACGTTTTTGCTTGTCTAGAAAATACGATTCATCATAAGGAACTTCAATTTTTTTATACAGGGTGGGTAAAAACTGCAAAAATATTATTTTGCTTAAGAGTAAACATACTTTATTTTGAAAGATACGAAAAAAAGTCACTATTAATAAACGTTTTTAGTTGAATAATGAATAGGTGATACTTGTTGTCAATGTCTTTATTTAATGAAGTAATTATAATAATAATACGAACATTTTTATTAACATGAAAAGAATACGATAACGATTTCATAATTCAAAAACTCCACAACAATACTCGACACATTTTTCTAATTGCTTTCTCAAATAAGTGAAAGAATTTCTAATTTCTTCCTGAGATATCGATTCGACAGCCTGGATATTTCTGCCCTTCAGCACTTCAATATCATTTGGTATTGCGGTTGCAAAAACAATTTGTTTTAAACAGCCCCATAAAAACATATCGGCAAAGGTTAAGTCGGGACTTCTTGGGGGCCACAAAACTGGGCCATTCCTGCCAATCCACCTTGGACCAAATCTGCGGTCAAGCTATTCTCTAAAAATACATATTTTGTCGAAAATTTAATGGTAGATTTTCGAGTTCCTTTCGTAAACCTTTTAATGAATTGTTCTACTTCGGCTTGTTGTGTAGAAAACACATTCATTAAGAGTGACTTTTTTTCGTATCTTTCAGAATAAAGTATGTTTACTCGTAAGCAAAATAACATTTTTGCAGTTTTTACCCACCCTGTATAAAAATATTGAAGTTTCTTATGATGCATCGTATTTTCTATACAAGCAAAAACGTTTATTAAGAGTGACTTTTTTTCGTATCTTTCAATTTTTAGTCCATTTGTCCTCTTGTAAACCCCATCCGTGGACATACTGTAGGTGTAGACTACAGAAAATCATCAAAAATTAATTTAAATCGATATAAGATTAAGAAAGTTATGTAACCATCAAGTTAGAGAAACTAGCACCTGTCAATTAACGAAACTGATGGATTCTAATTATTTTAACGGATATCGTGTTTGTGTAAATTCTTTATATATCAATTTAAAGATGAATATAGTAATTTATTTATAATTATTTTAGTATAATACATTTGGTAACGTACAAACTTAACTAAGGAATAACAAATACATATATGTACTGGGGTTTAAAATTTAAAGCTCTCAAACTAAATTATTTTTTGGTTTTGACGCCATTTTAGGTATAAATGATATTTTCTTAACGGTATACCAATAGTTACATATCTTGTTTAATATATATGTTTTAACAGGGTACCCAAAAATAGACACTAAAATTAATCCTGAACTTTTAAAAAGATCATCATCAACACTTTTTGAACACCCTGTATTTATATGTTTTAATGCATCAATAATTGGCCATATATGGTCTCCTAACAAATATTTTTAAACTTATTTCTATCTTAACAACGTCATACTTTTTTTTTGTAACATTCTTATATTATTAAACCAATCACTTTGAATTATATCCTACGTATTGCCTCTTATACTTTCAATTGTTTTATAAAAGTACCGTATCAAATAGAAAAACCCAAACCCTTAAAATGAATTATTATAGAATAAATTCACATATGGTATAATGACGCGAATAAATTATTTGGACAAATTGTCAAAATCTTCTTCTGTAACAATAGTCGTTATCAAAAATAATATTTTTAGCTTTTTAAAAATATAGTATCAATTTTTAAATAGGTTGCAACAGTTTCTTAACGTAACATTTCCTTTCGTGGGAAGTAGTGATAGATGATTCGTTCAGCATCAGATTTGTCGCACCTAAATGTATATGCAGGGATCTGATAGCTGTTAGTTAGTTGTCTGAGATGTTACCTAAGCTCTGAAAATAGCCCTAGAAACAGGAACAGCTATAGAAACAGATAAACAGTTCTAGAGACAGCTCTAAAAACAGTCCTGTGGGCAGTGGCGGCTCGTGACCTATGATAGAGGGGGTTCACAAGTATGGTGAAATTTTTCTAGGCGTTTTAAATGTAGAAAGAAAAAAAGTAATAAGAAAATGCATTAGGTAAAACATATTTTTATTTATTTTTTAATTGGAAAATAAGAAAGGTTTTCTTAGTGCGTATAGCTGTCGGATCTTAACGTCGTCGCATGCAACCCTCGTAACAATATTTATACAGTCCACTACTAATACTACTAAAGCCATCTACGAGCTATCAAGAAAACCGAATGATGTCCAATACTACTACCGCCATCTACGAGTTAAACCGAATGATGTCTAATACCACTACGCCATCTACGGCTACGTCATTAGGCGCAACCAAGACGAGAACAATAGTTAACTGTTTTATGACGAGAACGATATCCTTAAGTAAAATGGTTTAAAATCATATCGAGTATTATTTATCGAAATACACAACATTTATCGACCCTTCACAATAGTGCTTAAACGTTAAGTCCATTCTTCGGTTCGTAATTGTAGAAAATTGATCAATAACATCCTCATTAAGTTTGGAATACCCTCTATAAATTTTTTTTCATATATTTCATTTTTAAACTTTCTAATAAAGTCCCTAGATTTACCCTTTGTGGTCTGCGTTCAATTAATTTCGGGTTTAGGTGTTCCCGTATTCCACAATTTTTTGCTACAAACTCAAATAGCTAAAGTTATTTCTTAAATAGTCCACCGTCAACTATTCATTTTAACTTTAAAAATATATAATATTAAAATATTAAAACATACACGCTCGAATTTCTAACTAGATGCACGAACAGACAACAGCGCGCGGTGCACACAAAAACGGTGCGCCTTTTCCATGTTAAATCGCCATAGCCCCGCTATTCCCCGCTGCCACCCGCCACCTGTTACTACAGAGAATCGCACGTGCGAGCAAGTCTCGTCATAATCGTCATTTACCTCGACCGAGGCACGGTTGCCGGATCTATACAGTTTAGTTTGACGGGATGACAAGATATTAGGGAGGGTCGGACTTTTTTAGTTTGACGGTACGATAAAATATTAGGAAGAGTCGAACTTTATACGATAAATAATATTCAATGAATATAAATTAATATTTTTAATTCGTTTTGCTTTGGGGGTATACGTGCGCATGCGCTCCTGTGGAAGAACCGCCACTGCTTGTGGGATATGCGCAGTAGAAAGTGAAAAATATGATAGAAGGAATCATCTATCACTACTGTGAGACAAAAATCGAAAACTGAAGAGATTTATAAGTGGAACTGATATAATGATTTAGCATAGTCTAAATGACCCAGGACATTTAAAAAAATACCAGCGAATGCAAACAAACTGATTTTAACTAACAATTACAAAAAACATATGGTGGCCGATCTACTTGGATTTTCTAAGCATAAAAAGTCTTCTCTGATTTTTTTCTTCAGGCCATTCAAATCTTACGAATTCCACTACGAACAAAAACCTTTCAATAAAATATCAATTTTTATACCCTAAAATTCCCTCTATTCGCTTAGTCAAGATTTCCACTCCTTGAATTTTCTCATTGATACTTTTTTAAATCTCGATACCGCGGTCAATATTTCACTCTCTTTCTGGAAGTCCTCGTCAGATAGCGCCTCCCCTTCGGAGTGTACCTCGCGGGACTTCTTCTGACTAGCGGCGGCGGCGGAGTTGAGATCTTTATCCACGTGAAGTTTGCTTCTGGATGGCGGTTTCATGGATTGCTTCGACGTGGTAGGATCGCTCAGCGCCACCTACACAGGGCCCGTGATAGAAAATATTGATTTTCAGTTATCGTTTACATGCACAGGATTATTGGTATTATGCACTACATACCCTAAAGGTGGCTTAAAGAAAAGCGTTCACAAATATTTGGTCTAAGAATTGTTACGATTTTCTACAATTTCCTTAAAGTTTAAATGGAACACATTTATCTGTATTTTGGAAAATCACTTGCTAGTCTTAAGATGGCTATAAGTATACTTCCCAAGAACGTTTATTTTTTATACAGTGTGTCTACGTAAATTGGCGGCATATGGGAAACTTTTTTTATTATTAATTTTACGAAAAACATTATTTAACTCATTTAAACCACTTAACGTGAAATTTATCAAGCAAACTACACCAAACCACATCTTTCAATAAATAAACCTACCTGCACAGGCACCTTGATGCTGTTACTAGCCACATTTCTTGCAACACTTAATCCCCTGCTTATCCGATCCAAAGTTGCAAGCCTTAGACTTGATGTTATTTTGTGTTTCCTTAAAGAGGTGGGAGTAGCGTTTGCTCTCTCCTGAAATCACAACATTATTTTAAAAATAAACCAAGTGCTTCTAGAAGATATCAAACAAAAGTAGCAAGAATTTAAAATGGTCTCCTCGCCATTTAGGCCAATCATACGCGGTAAAAAATGCCCTTACCTGTAAAATAAAGCGACCGATAGTTTGCCAGGACGACTGCGCGCTATACACATTCTCGTAGTCGGCCAAAGCGCGCTGCTGTATGTTATGCGCGGCACCTCCCCACTCTAGCTCCTCGACTATAACAAAGTTCATGGGATCTTCTAGTCGGCGTGCTTTGAGTAGCGCTTGGGCCAATACGTCTTGTGCGCACGCGTTTACGGGTACCTATAAATATCAGATATAAGAAATTATGCCATAGTAACGTTTGGCTATATTACCTTGAGGATGGCATAGGGTATTTCGGGTGAAACGTTGTAAATACACACTAAAAATGTGTCGTTTTCTTCCCACGCGTTACAGGGAGCCCCTTCCGATTTTCTCGCCTCTCTAGCTCTGTTCGCAACACTCCTTATTGATGTTAGCCTGAAACATTCATGTAATTGATCAATCAGATTATTTTCATTTATCATGCAATGTCACATTATTAATAAAGCCAAAATAAGTAATAATTTTGAACGAAAAATATTACGAAGACCGGTGCATCATATTTCCTTATATTGTGTCATTCATTTGGTAACAAAGCTGTGTATATCATATAATAAGATATTGTTATCATTAAAAGATTTTCACGTAACTTACCAAGCTCTACTGCTCGGATCATTGCCCATCCTTTTCAGTATAAATTTTCCCTCTCCCTTCCACTGACTTTGCGCTTGCAAGGGTCTCTCATGGAGGTCAAGAATTCTTTGAGTGGCAGGCAGATTGTGGTCCTTTTTCTCCCAACCTAACAAAATTTAAATAATAATAGTATTGATTCCTGACCGTTTGTTCAAATATATTTGTTCTTTGGGTTTTCGGTCAATTCTTAATAAAGCGAGTTATCAATTTGTGACGTTTCGGTTTATTTCATTTTAAATCATCATCAGACTACAATTAAAGGAAAACATTTCTTTAGTTTTTAAGGACATTATTTGTGGGATGGGAAAACATTTAGTTTATAGCAATCTAATTATAATAAAAACATACCTTATGTAATTGCACTATCACAAACACTTTAACATATTTACTTATTATGAAGATGTTGTATCACCCTAGGTATAATTGTAACTAATTTCTATTTTAAACTACTTTACTGTGTTCTTGGTTTTTCTTAATCTATGGGTTTTCCAGGCGGTTTATGGCTTTCTTTTGATGGTAAAAATTTGCATTTTATTATTTAATTAAATTAGTATAGTTACAACTTAGATTATCAGTGTCGGTACGGAAATTTAGTCTGTTTGTATTATTTTTTTTATATGAATCATTTCTTTAATGTTTCGTCTCTTATAGTTTGATTCGTGGTCAAGGATTTGTGTCTCATTAAATTTGAAATTATGAAGATTGTCTATTGCATGTTTAGCTAGGGCTGTATTTATTTGATTTGTGTTTTTTATACTTCTTTTATGTTCATTTATTCTGTTTTTTAAATATTGTTTCGTTTGACCTATATATGTTTGAGTACAATCATTGCAATCTATTTTATATATGACATTTGTATTATTTAGTTTAGGTATTTCAGGTTTTAATTTAGTGAAGAGCGTTTTTGTACTGTTATTGGGTCTTTCCGCGATGTTTATATTATATGGCTCAAGGACTTTTTTAATTTTGTTATTAATTTCCGGAATGTATGGCAGTGAGATATATGTAGTGTTTTTGGGTTTATTTGTTATTTGTTTGTAACTCCACAAAACATGAAATGAAATAAACCGAAACGTCACAAATTGATAACTCGCTTTATTAAGAATTGACCGAAAACCCAAAGAACAAATATATTTAAATAATAATATCTTACTGCTATGTACTAGTAAAGCATATCAAGTAAAGAGTCTGTAAAGTATTCAGGACTTCAACTCGGGACTCCTGCTTTCCGGCATATTTCCAAATATTACTAACCTCTTGCTACCTCTTCGACTAAAATATAATCGTTGACTTTTTCAATCAGTATGTTGGCCCGCTGTAGACAAAGCAGTAAGACATCATGTGTTGTAGATTCCTGCGTTATTTTAAGAATGGTAGAAGGTTCATCAGGTAGTACTCCGTATACCATCAAAAAGAACATCTTCCGCTTAACACATATTGGTGTACCGGCGCTGGCTAAAAAGTTAAAATAAATTTTAAACTTTTTACGGAAACTTAATGCTTGGTTATATATTTATGTTAATTCTGTATGCTCCTGTTTAATATATAGGTTAATAAAAAAAAACTGTTGCTACACTACCTAAATATGTATATTTACCAACATAACTGTCGGAATCTTTCGAGTCACTTTCAGTTTGAACCGTATCCTCTCTATTTTCGGTATTTTCCAGACTTTCTTCTTCTATTCGCGAGTAAATAAATAAGGTTGACATGTTAAGATTCTTATTTTGTTGATTTTTTAACCTAAAAATATATTTGTAGGAATAAGTGAGTAAGATTCTAAAAAAATCTTAGTAATTATCATCGGAGAAAAGGAATTTATCTAGAAGCTAGCGATTATTTTCCTCTACCTACCTTAAGTGTCTATACCCTGGCTTTAAACATTTAAGAGGTATAATTCTTTGTGCAAGCAAGTGATTGTTTGTCGAATCCACTACTGCGAAACGAAGAAATGCCAGATCTTGGAACATTATTCGAAAGTGAAACGTTTCATTCCAAATTGGATTTAATGCATTTTTATGTACCTGAAATAATAAAAATATTATTGTTTATTCAAAGGAAGGCAAGCAACTTTTTCACTTACCACTTTTGTCCTCTGTTTGTTGCAATCTATTTGTATCCCGATGATCTCCACCTCAACATATACATTCAAATTGACGTTATTTTGACTGACATACTGTCCTGATACAACACTGATCACGAATTGGGATGAATGGATACCATCGAACTGCTTATCCCAGGGATTAAACCTATAATAGTTTAGTTTTAGTATAACAAGTAAGCTAATTAACTTTAAATTAATGATAACAAACAATTAATACCTTCGATACATCACGTGACTTTTGTCCCACATCACCCTCGGTTTGGTAACATATCCACACCTTCCATTTGTTTCAAATAAAGCATTATTCAACTGAATTGCCGTATCTTCGGTTTGATAGTTCAATGCAGACATTTGAATACCTAAAAATATCACTGGATCAATCAACGTGTCGAAAACAAACAGCATTTTTCACAGAACAATTTATTTTTCGAAATCGTTAAATCTCTAGTCTTGGCAGAGGATTAATTTTAGCTCACTTTACTCACCAAACGACCAAAATATCACAGGATTGAAATTACTAGAATCTATCCTCATTGGAGCGGGATATGTTCTCATCAGTTGTGTTTGGGTATGCGCCACCAACCCTAATGCTTGTTTCCTGCAAAGCTTTTTTGCCGTGTTCTCGTTTATCGACGAACACTGGTAACATGGGTAGTTTATGTTTGGTCTTTGTGGTTTCTTCTCCTAAAAAATCATTACAAACGTAACTAAAGTTATCTATTATAATATGTTGTAGTACAGGTGGTAATAATTTTTTTTCAAAGTAGGCATACTCACAGCTACTTCATTTTCATACAAGGTACTATCGGATTCACTTCCTATTCCAGAAGTAGATATGTTTGAAGCCGAACTACTTCCGGTGGTAACGATAGAACTACCGGATATCGATACGCATGTCCTTGGTCTCTGTTTTACTGAACTACTTGGTGATATGGTGTTTAAACCTCGAAATTTGATAGCCTAAAATTATAGGTAATATTTTTTACAAATTCCGCTTCCTTAGTTCAAAATAGAAATATTTCTGGTCTATGACCTATGCTTACTTGTATATAAACTACTAAATCTGATAACTCTTTTGATATTTGACTTCCTTTTTTTCTCAATTTGTCATCTGTTGGCAATGATCTTTTGGTAGAGCTTGTTTTTGATACTCCATGAGATCCGTACGGTCTCGGTGACTCATTTGAGCCTAATATCGAGTGAATCGTTTTATCTGTAATAGAAGTGTGATCATTTAATTAAATGTGCTGATTTTGGATTAAATTTAAAAAAGTACCAACATTGTTCTATTGTGTAGTAGAACCGTTGATCCTTTTATTAAAAAATTATCTTACCGTCCATATTATCTTCGTCATCTTCATCATCATATTCATCATCGCTAAAATCATCATTAAAAGAGCTAGAACTAGCGTTGCTGATAATGGAACTAGTTCTTCCAGGCACTGAATGCCTTAAGCCGCTGCTTGGTCTTATTGGCGTTGACATTGACGTGAATGGTGCCGGAATATCGACTGTCAATTTTTTGTTTTTGATCAGAATTCTATTTCTGAGTTGCTCGGGGGATGGAAGGCAGGGTTCTTCACTATAGTCCGAGTCGAACAGAAAATTTGTAACTAAACGGTCACCAAATATTTTCTGAAAGTAAAAAGGCCGCTGTTTAACCAATACCAGTCTAGAGAATTAGCAAAACTAATGCTCGTGACATTATTTCCATTGCAAAATAACAGTAAAAAAGCTTTACCTGAAAAATGTGCGCCATCCTGGTCTGTTGCTGCAGCGAACAATGATTCTCGATAGAAAGTATCACTGGATACGGTGACATCACAAACGCGTTCTTGTGTATGGTTTCCACCACCGACGTAAATGGTATTTTGGTGGTAAAAGTATGACCGTGGTAAATCATCGGGTAGCCATCTTCTCCATCCCAACAGTCGAGTTCCACGCATCGGCAGCCAGACAACAGTACCTGATAAAAATGGTATAATATTTGAGCTCCTAGAAATTGATTTGGCAAAACACAATGTCTTCCTCGGATAGAACGAAGCTAAGATAAAATTTCTTAATTTTATGATGCTGATCAATCTTAATATAACAATATGATTGGCATTTTTTACCTGACTGTATAATTCCACTGAAGACTCCCCTTTTAGTTGATGGCCTGTAAGATACGTATTATGAGAGGAACCGATATAGTACGTGGATAGAGGTCTCCTCATTTCTTCCTCGTTTGGCACTTCACACTCGGGTACAAAAGCGAAATTATCCTTATCCATTAGATATCTCGCGAATCCTTCGAAGGAAAGACAGTGCTGGCTACGTAGCGATGGATCATGTTCATGTCTCTATCAAAAAAGTAAAATATATGAACACTTGTGAACCAAATGACCAAAAAGAACCGTCAATACAATTTAAGTCTGTCCACCTGTAAGTAAAATGAACTTACATTGATTAAACATATTACTTCATCCTCCGTTTTCGTTTCCATTTGTCGTGTCTCCAGAAATTTGGTGAACGTCGATAGAGTAATTACTTGCGAGTTATTCGTATCAATTCCGGCGCAATTAGTAAAAATACTCGCCGCTGCAATTGCGTCGAAGACCTTCTTTTGAGTATTGAATACTTGGCCCTCGAGCTCCTGTCTGCTATTTCTCGTTAACAACCCTGAAAGGCAATTTTGCAATATAGTAGCTATAGTTAGTGGAGAGGAGACCAGTGCGACAGGGGATTGAGGTAATATGGTGATGGAAGAAACGCGCTTTACGTCTATTCGTTTTATAGTGATGCGTTACCACAATGAACAGCATCTGCACCAATGTTCCCTTTATTTGGTTCAGGGAGCTCACTCTAGACAACATCTGTTATAATTACCAGAACGATACATACAAAATCGAGGCTCAGCGGTGATGATCCCATGTCATCGTAATTAATGTTAAGTATTTAAACAGAGATCTATTATTGCATTTCCCTTTCTGCGATAATTTCGTCCTCTTTAAATTAATAATTAATTTCACTTATTATTCAAGGAACAAACAAAAACAACAGCTTGAAATTAATACTTTCGGGTTAGCTATCGGGTATAAATTTCCTTAATATTTGAATATATTTTCATAAACAGGCAGAATTTACCAGATTTATTTTTATAATTCAATTTTAAATATATCACAGCGGCTGAAATGACCTGATATGTTTTATGAACTTTATTGTCAGATTAAAGTTGCAAATTTTAACAAATTTATTACCTTATAGTAGGCAATAGGTTCGCTTAGACGACCCCCACCACTTTTCAATTTTTCCGACCTTGATATAATAAGCTCCGCCCTCTACCTGAGAACCAGTGTGCTATATGTTTAAGAGTTTTAAATTCCTGCTTGGATGGACGAAAACTCGCTACATTTTGGACATACGTCCACGAACAGGTTTTTGCCGATAGAACTTTGAATATATATGTCGGCGTCAATTAGTGAAATCCGTCATTCCCTGAAATGCCTAGTCATTTCACGTATTGTCGGCAAATAGTGTAACTCTACGTTTGTTACGCCGTTTGCCTAAGAGTATCAGGCATTCCCTGTAATGACGGAATTCTTTCAGTCAAACGCTGTACTTGATTAAATGATTTAAGTTACCTTGTTTGCCGGTTTTAGTCGAACGCTGTAACTGTTGTTAAGATCTGTGTAGTGATTTTTTTTTTGAAAATGAAATGTCGAAGCATTCAAAATTGTTTTATAAGAAGTTAGATGACTATTACTCCAATCAAAGTAAGAAAAAACCTTGGAATATTACGGAATTAACGGAGGTAAGAAAATTATTTTCAATGTTAAGAAAATTCCTGATAATAATCAGTTATCAATATCAATACTATCCTAATTACAATGATTGACTAAAACCGGCAAACAGGGTAACTTAAATCATTTAGTTAAGTACAGCGTTTGACTGAAAGAATTCCGTTATTACAGGGAATGCCTGATACTCTTAGGCAAACGTGAAATGGCTAGGCATTTCATGGAATGACGGATTTCACTAATTGACGCCGACATATATATAAAAGCAGTACTTACCAAGTTTGGTTGGTTTCCTTGGATGTTGATCGGTGGATTTCGATTTGACTCCGTTAAGTTTAGTCGTATTCACAGCCATACTTCTATACGATATTGCTAGTTGCTCAAATAAATCTCTGAGATCTTTACGAATAAGTAAACTGAAAAAAGAAAGTATTCTTTGCTGCGACAACAATACATGACTATAAGTTAATTATGTACGCATAGACAGATATTTATTTTAAAAGTCGTTTTACCTAAAAGAGGAGCTTCTTTCTATTTCACAACTCAGTTAATAAATGAAGAAGCAAACATAAATGAAAGAAATAAAAACATAAAATATCTGCATCATAATTAGATTCTCGATTGTTGCGTCCTCACCTGGAGCATAAAGCATTTATATTTTCCTCTTGTAAGCTCTGTTACGTATTCTGAAAATGAATTTATTGTTGCGAGCACTAACTATGAGTTATAAGAGGTTTATTTTATGTGAGTCTATAAATAAATGGCTAGGAAAGAATAGTTGGGCTAAATGGGGGATTTATAAAAGACCATTTATTTTATATTGAATGTGAAACATTGCCGGAACATGAGGTGCTAGTAGTTGTTACGGAATTATTAATTCAAATAAAATGCGAAGGTCCAAAATATAGATAATGAATTATTTAATTATAAAAATCGTTCCAATTGTACACTATATTAAGTAAATATGAACTTACCTAAAAGATCGAAATAATGTTACAAAATCTACAAAATCTAACTGAGTATCATACAAAATTGATCCTACTCGCGGATGTCGTCCATGCCATAGATGCTCAGTGGATCCGTGCCGGTCTCTGAAAAAGTCACATCATCAGGAAGCATATCAATATTAATAATGAAATTAGAACTGAACTGAGAAAAAATAATAGGATGTCTGTTAATATCGTTATTATTAGGACCATTGGAACGTGTGTATATCAGTATCAGTATCAACAATATTCTGGTTAATGTTAATGCATGAAAATTATTAATTTAAGAGTTATCAAGGGAAAAAGAGCACTTGCAACATCTTAGGTACTAACCAGATGATTATATTATATAAGTATATATAAGTTAGATAGTTATAGTCAGGTAATATTTTATTATTAATTATGATTAGACAGGTAACAAGTTATTTACCTATCAAATTTCGGTTGACTCGATGACGTATACGCCAACTGTCCCAAACTGTGATGTCTGGCGACGTCCGGTTGATAATCGGCTCCGAAAGTGGTGGGGGTAGATTGCCGGTGATGCGTTGGATTCCGCCAATAGCTGCTCTCCATGCACATCGTTGCCGGTTCCACGAAAGACGATTTTAAAGTTTTATCCTGAAATTTTGCAATAATACATTTGTCCCTTCCTTAAAAGCTATTTGAGTGGGAAGTTTATTACCGCATGTTCAGATATTTCTGGAATGGGCGACATACAAACCGAACCCGGTAATATCTAAACAAGTCCAATAAAATGCATAAATATGTCTCTTTTCTCATGTAGTCTATAAAACGCCACAAACATAAATAAAAAATAATAATTTTTGTCGTACTTACTTTACTCACCTTAAAGGCTTGATTACTTAAAATCTGCTTCTTCTTGATTTTCATTGAAACTTCTCTCCTTAAACCAGAAGTTTCCCCGGTTTGGTTGCTACCGGGTTTCGTTCCTGCTAACGACCAATCTCTACCACCAAATGACTGAAACAATCGTTTACGGACCAAATTAAAGAAGTTTGTTTTAATTAATTCGGTTTCTAGTTGTGAAATAATATTTAAAAGTTAATATGGCAGATACACAATAATGTCTTGGAATTTTTTATAACATTTTTTTAAATTTTGTTCGATCTATAATGGTTACTTCTTTACCCTTATAGCATCCGCAGCCAATGGTCCGCAGCAGTACCCATCTTCATGGTACAGTTGTAAATATTGTTCCCTTAACCATAGCAATCGTTTATCACAGAGAGAGTTAAGCCTAGATAAGCCACGGATTAACCAATAAAGTCCGCTGTACCAAACCCTAAAAAAAATATGTTAGTGTTAAATTAGCTTCCCGATGCGTCACAATCAGGATGAAATACCGTCAGGAAACTATTTGATTATAGTAAGATTAATCAAAGAACGATAGATGATTAATATCGTTAGAACTTTATAGATTGATTGCAATTTAATATAATTTTTTAAAATAATAGAAAGTAATTCTTGTTGACGAATGCATTAGCAGAAACACGGGTATGATTTAATAGAAAATTGGAACTTAAATAAGTGATATCGCAATATCCAGCTGTATCCTCGTCAGCCTGCCAATCATGGCGTTACTTTTTTTGCGTATTTAAGCAGTAAATGGCGCTCTTTCTCCATTCTTTACCCATTACTAATGTAAAGTTTTTAAAACATCATGTTCAGTGTTTTCGAAACTAAAAAGTCGGGAGTTGGTAAACTAAAGAAATATCTTTCGTGATTTGCTTCTTAAACTTTGACATAACTTCCCTTTAACTGTAAAGTTTAAAAGTTTGGTTTCGCAGATTAAGCTCTTCATCTAACTTAGTTGGTAAAAAAGGCGAGCAAAAAATTGAAAATTTTAATAAAGACCTTTGAGAAAATTTATCGTTTAGTTTGAAAATAGTCGAGCCGAAAGAAATTTAGTTCGAGTTATGGTATTTTAAGTTCCGAGCGGATTTAATTAATAAAAACCGTTTGATTTTTTGTGTTTCGTAAGAAAGGAAAAAAAGACGAAGAAGAAAACTTTAGAGATTTTTACATAAGGAAATAATATTTTACCTGCATACTGCAGGTGGACAAACAACATACAGCAACCTATTATCACTAAGGCCATTTCCGTGCAAAATAGTAAAAGCACACTCGTTCCCAGGTTCGTGACTGAGCCCGTATCGACGGGCCACCATTGCCAGCTCTGCGTCTTTTTCTTGATCTCTACCTCCTAGATGAACTTCCTTTATTGCCATTAAATCCAGAAATCTAGGGTCAAAAATTACGATTAAGAATCGAGATAATTCTTAGGAAAGAATATTCGATGGCATATGAACATAAACACTCACCCATCATCCAAAGTGGTCACAGTGCTCTGGTCCCCGGTACTTTGCAAGGCCAGCTTGCTTAATAGTCCAGGTGCCAAAGTATCCTCAGGATTAAAACTCAAGTTAAAGTCTTGGGAAAAGGGGTCTCCATCGTTAATACTTCCTGCTTTGAGGGCGGACCAGCTGGGCCGAACCCACGTGAGCACCGTAGAGGATCGATCCAGTCGAAGATAGAGGAAGGTACCCTTGAAGGTGAATGGAGCTTGGTTCTCTTGACCCTCCCACAGGACTACTGTGCTACCATGATGCAGGATCTGAAAAACGATGTTCACGTTAATAGGCCAAAAATAACGTTGCCGAAATCAATAAGTGATCTTTCGTATAAACACTTAAATTTATATCCAGCAGATTTAGCTGAATTAGCATATTTTGCTACAACTATAAACCTCGTAAAATCCTTCATCATATCTTTTCAATAAAAATACAAAATGACAATAGAAAAAACTAGGTCAGTATGAAAACAGTGGCAACGAAGGATTAAATACCAATACTTACTCCTTGACGCACGGTTTAACGTCAAAAAAGTGGGTCAAGGTCATTTCCATCCATGCGGAAAATGAACTTTTCACTGTCTGTTGCACATTATATTTTTCCTAGGGATTATATCGAATATCCTTGGTAGGGAGCCTTTAAGTTTAGTTCGATAGATAATACCGGAAAATTGATTTGGATTGGGAATCTATTGAATTATTTTACTCGGTTTGATATATAATATGTTACTTTGAAGAGAAGAAATTCCAGTTTCAATATAGCATTATATTTTCATAAATTCATTTTCAATAAAAGAACGAGATTTAAAAAATTGTCGCTGGAAACCTGACGTCGCAAAGTAATGAGCAGATCTTGGTATAAGATATGGAAGACCATATTGGCTTATAGAAAGAAATTCCGCTTTGTTTGTACATACAAATATTTTACTTTATACGCAAGCCCTATCTATCTAAACTAAATCTTAATTACCTGTATGACATGTTGGTCAATTTTAGTATGCGGCGAGGACAAGCACACAAAACTGACACCATGGTCGTGCACCAGAGGTTGAATTGGATGGTATTCATCAACATCAACCTCATACTCACTGTCCAACTCGAAACTTTGAGGAGGGCATGCCGCAAGTACGCGTGGTTCACTTATTGTGGACGACCTGAAAAAAATAGAGAACATGGTTTCATAATTTTCATACACCCATATTATACTATAAGTCATTCCACTGCAAGGTAAGTTTCATGCATCATGTTCAACAGAAAACATATACTCTATGGTTTTTTTTAACAACTACTACTCACTTTAAATAATCAATAAGGGTTACTGTCGGGCTGAGACGATTCCTCGTGTGATAATGCTGATGACATAACGAGATATGATCCATAACCGCTTGGGTGCGGTAAATTTTTTCCAAGTTTATTAAACCCCCGGGTCCGATTTTCGTAAAATGGTGGTCCTCTCCGTTATAATCTGATATGAACTGAAAGAGAAAAAAATTTGTCAAGTGTGCGGTTTTTAAAGAAAACTACTTTTTTTCTCAATGTCTATTAACTATGGGAGAAAATTAATATATTGTGAAGTAGGTATATATTTTTTTAATAACACTGTTCAAAAATATCCCCGTTGAATTGTTTAATATGAGCTGCAGCAGTGGCGGCTCGTGACCTATGATAGAAGGGGGTTCACAAGTATTGTGAAATTTTTCTGGGCGTTTTAAATGTAGGAAGAAAAAAAGTAATATGAAAATGCGTTAGTTAATTTTACACAAGGAAATACAACTTTTGGAAAATAAGAGAAAATAAGTGTGTATAGCTGTCGGATCTTAACGTCGTCGCATGCAACCATCGTAACAATATTTATACAGTCCACTACTAATACTACTAAAGCCATCTACGAGCTATCAAGAAAACCGAGTGATGCCCAATACTACTACCGCCATCTACGAGTGATCAAGAAAACCGAATGATGTCTAATACCACTACGCCATCTACGGACTACGTCATTAGGCGCAACCAAGGCGAGAACAATAGTTAACTGTTTTATGACGAGAACGAATCGAGTCACGAGACTGGCAAGTTGGGATTCCTCATATTTTCAGTGTTTTTTTTTAGTTTAATTGTAGAAAATTGATCAATAACAGCCTCATTAAGTTTGGAGTTTGGAATATCCTCTATAATTTTTTTTTCATAAATTTCATTTTTAAACTTTCTAATAAAGTCCCTAGATTTACCCTTTGTGGTCCGCGTTAAATTAATTTCGGGTTTAGGTGTTCCCGCATTATTCACTTCAATTTCTTGCTCCAAACTCAAAGAGCTAATGCTATTTCTTAAATAGTCCACCGTCAACTATTCATTTTAACTTAATAATTGGAAATATCGAATTTCTAACTAGATGCACGAACAGACAACAGCGCGGTGCAGACAAAAACTGTGCGCCTTTTCCATGTTAAGCCCCGCTATCCCCCGCTGCCACCCGCCACCTGTTACCACAGAGAAACTGCACTACTTAATCGCAATACGATAAATAATATTCAATGAATATAAATTAATATTTTTTATTCGTTTTGTTTTGGGGGTGCACGTGCGCATGTGCTCCTGTGGAAGAACCGCCACAGGCTGCAGTATTTCTAATACGTAGAATTAGTGCATCCCGAGTGTCCAAGGTCCCGGAAAACTTTCGCATAAATGTTGGTTGACCTGCTGAGGAACTCGATCGTGCTAATAATCCAGTTGCATGCTGACGTGGACAGGAACAACCATTGTAAAAATTTAGGTAGGGCTTCCCCTTGAGGCGATTCTCCAAACTGAAAGGGCCAATTAAATATTCATGGACCATACCAAACCACACGTTTACCGAAAATACGTTTTTTAATTATGCTTGAAACAAATGAAAATCGGAATGAAATGTTAAACATTATTTTCACGTATACAATATACGCCTACAGTTCGACACGTTCCTCCAGATACACTCTATTTATATGTTCCCGTTGTTGTTTTCGGTTGAATAAATAAAATTTAACACTTATTATGCTATTTGCCAAAATTCTTCCTCCTTTTCTACCCCAAAGGAAAATCCAAAAATACTTTGTAGTAAGTACTATTGAGCTATCTTCACCGAGTCTATCAAGAAACCATTTTTACCATATCTACTGACATCATTTAACATTTTTATAACTTGGTCTCAACTTTTCTCATATCTGTTAGCCACTTCAATATATTTTCCAATATTCGAGATATATAAGGATTTACCAGGTTTATATGTCCTGTACGGCGAAACCGAAGTAGTTTTGTTATTTTGTTTGAAACTTAAAATACTGCAAAGTGTTTGTTATGAAAGAAAATAGTGGAGACTTAAATTTAATGATGGGTACCATAAATTCTCTTGTGAAACTTTTTTATATTCGAGTTTGGTCGATTTTTATTATTTTATTAAAATTGAACCTGCTTCAGATTTATTTCAGTTAAATATCAGGTAATACTTCTGTGTGGCGACTTGAATGTAGACAGTTTGGTTAGCTGGGAAAATAGGAAATATCTTCATGGTATTTTTAATAGTTTTGGTAAGGTTAAGGTATATTAAGACATCGATGCATAATAGTTACTGCTCATTTTAATTTGATAGCAACATAATTTCCTTTTATATCATAATTACAATTTTAAAATGTATATTTGATATTGATATAAGTGAACTGCTCCGAGAAAAAGAAGTGTTCATTCCTTCATAAAATGCCATCTTGGGGCGAATGAAAAGTGGCAATGAGAAAGTGAAATTTATTTTTGGACATCTCTTCGAACAAAATCAGGAAAAACTAAAAAGCGAAACGCAAAATTGCCCCAATTTAAGCGACTTCGTATCTCTTTACCCTTACCTTTCCCGAAATCCCAATGGCAAAGGTCGAAATACCCATTTTATTAGTTTTTTGCATATATGACTTACGTAACCTAAACATGGAAATTTTTTCAAGTGATTTGTATTTCTATAACAGGGAAAAGAAATGATCAAGGATGAATTTTTCGAAAAATTGAAGATAAAATTTTTTACTGGTATAGTTAAGTCCATGTGTAGACACACTGTATAAAGTTTACAGTAGGTAAAGACGGACATACATGTAAATACATACTTCCTATCTTTTTATGAACATAGAGGTCCTACTAGACATGTAATTATAGATACTTAATGACTTTATTTTATATATTTGAATAAATAAATAAATACCAAAAAAATACAATGTGTTTTGTTCCCTATAATAAAATTATAAATAGACTGGTTTCATGTTTAAAATAAACGTTCGTACTATGTTAGAATGGTCCTGGAAGGTCCTGGAATTTCATACAAACCTACGCTAAATAAGTAACCAGAAATAAGCAGGCAAGCCATTAATGTCACGTGACACTTGACATATCTGGCGAGAGGGTTCGCTGCAACGACTATAGTGTATTTTAAAATACAGTTTATTAAATCCAATGAATAGTTGCGGTCAAGAACTAAGTGATCATAAATAAGGTCGTCGAATAGGCGTTTAGATTAGATTAACAGTTCTGATTCAATCAAGTCATTGGATTACCGAATATCACACCGTGCCATACTTTACCAGAAACCCTACTTCAGATAAATTAAATTCAATTGCGAATTTAATTATAATCGATACTTTAACACATACACAAGATTTGTTTCAAACCTTTAAATCTGGGAGGCCTCAAAATAAATTCAATTATACTGCATAGGGGGATTTCTTCGTCTATTCGCACTTACCACTTGTCTTTGTTGAGCCTGCTCCGCTCTGCTGCCCTTCGGCGGCTTCCCCCCAGGGTTAGGCAACCCCTCGGGGGTACTACTCGCCAATATCTCCCGAAGCTCTCGTAGAAATGCTCCGAAAAATGGCACGACGGGACATTCTTCAATGGCCAATGCTCGGCTGAGGGCTCGCTCGTATTCGGCCGACAACAAGGCCGCCGAAAGAAAGTTGAGGATGGGTAATGTGTCCTTTTCGGTGATGGACAGCCAGAAGGGCTTAAGTTTGTTCGACCTGTAATAGAAATTATTTGTTAGACCAACGACCAAAGCTATTTATATTTGCATATGTATATAGTCGATGACGAAGTTTTAAAGGCAGATTTAAACGTACGATAAAAACAACCTAAACAATTTTTTTTGCATGATCTTCGTATCTTGCAAACAAAAAACAAATTATGGCTTCGTAAACCTCGATGGGCTACCCTGTATATTACATACATTGACTTATATTAAAGATGATAAATGGCAAAGGTCACTTCATGACTCGCCTTTGTGTGGGCAGTTTTATTACCTTTGCAAAATATTATCCCACAGACGTCGTTTTCAAACTGAACGAATTTTATAACCGGATAAACTCGAACTAAAATGCATTTGCGATTGTTATTATCACTGACCTCTATCTATGGATATATACAGTGCTTATTATCCATAGAATTTCTAAGAATTTTCTTATTTAAAGAGCAAACTACCGATAAATCCTACTCTGCTGGAGCGCAAACAGTTACGGTAGAATTTATAAACGAAATAAAGGCACAAATCGTTGTTAAAACATGACAAATATATTATATCTTACTTTGAATTTCGACCTATAAGAATGACTGATATATGATCAATTGACAATGCGTTGAACTCCAGAATCGACATGACTTTAGCGGGAGTTTCGTTCTATAGAGCACCGATATCCAAAGCGATACGTCGGAGATAGACCGAAATCGGTGTACGCCAGGCGTTCGTCTCCAAATGTAAATTTACATTGATCCGTTTTTCTTTAACCATCGATATTCAAAGTATCTTGTACATAATTACATTGTAGATAATTTTGCTTATATATAAATATATGACTAGACAATAAATAGTTGGGAATGGTACAATTCAACAATTGGTAGAAGCCAAGAGATCGAAGTAGTTCTGTCAAATCTGAAGATATTCTGTCAAAAAGCAAGTAGTTTCCGCCGGCCTACAACGTCATAACTGCTGGAGGCCGAAAGAAACCCCTGCTCTTCGAACAGATGCGAAGAAGGCATCCTCTGCAGTTCCTTGATGATGGATGTAGATAATTACTCGTTGAAACGTTGCGATTCTCGTGACAACCATCCTTAAAATTATTTTTTCTTCAAACACTATTCACAATGGACCTTTTTAACGTTTTTTGTCACTGTTAAAAGTGTAGTAGTACTTTTAATACTAATGTTAAAGACAAATACAAGAAACAACAAAGAAATATGGTAAATCACTTAATTTTGGATTTTTATGGCATTTCAATTTGGGAAAATAGGTATTAATTAAAATTAAGTGTTCATTTTAGTGTCTGGTTTAATAGTGTTTGTAGATAAATTATTAAATTATGCGAGAGTTGAAAGTGTTTCCGTTTAAAATAGCTATTAAAAAATTCAGTGTCTACATTACTCTGAAATAATGATTATACTTTACAATAACATTACAGGACATGCAATCCCATCGGCTTCATCTATTAATTTGCTGGGCGTCAATATGGGAATAATATGTCTTGGCATAACCACGTTGTGGCAAACGCCAAGATAGCTTGTCAGAAACTTGGTGTACTCTTCCCAACCAAAAAGTTGTACACACCTCAACAACTTTTGACACTATACAAAGCCCAGATTCGACCATCACTGGAGTACAGCTCTCCAGTCTGAAGCTCTGAACACAAACATACTCTTCGGCTACTGGATTTCATCGAACGGCGGGCCATTCGTCTGATCGGAGACCACAAGTTGACGAAGAGCCCGACAGCCTAGAGAACGTCGAAGATGGAGATTTCACTCTCTTTTACAGATATTTTCATGGAAACTGCTCGGCTGACCTTGCCCTCTTGCAGAAATACAGGACGAACCACTGCCGCCAATTCATATGTGGTTAAGCTTAGTACTCCTCGAACATCATTATTTAATAACCGTTGGGAACGACTTTCTCGAGGTTGTTTTTCCCAATGAATATAACCTCCAACGATTCAAAACCAACGTGAATCGCTTTTTGCGCACACGCACCACTCCCAGAGTGCCCTAAAGGACATTTCCTATAGTGCTTGTGTTTGATCATAAAAAAAATTGCGTACATACAATATCGGTAAAAATAAAACAAAGATTATAATTTTTTGTTGTTAAATTCCAGAATTTTGTGTACCTCAAATGGCTTTATATAATGAAGCTAGAGTTCAAAGAGGTTTCTATTTTGAGGATTATTCATTTTCGCATAAAACTTTGTTGTTTTTTAATTAAATTCGTGCCATCGCGTTTACAAACCATAACAACCCACTATGCCTTTTTATGTAAATTTATCAATAAAAACAATAATAAAATATAAAATAATAAAACATATCTTAAAAATACGAATGCTTCATTTCCGCTATCGTATCATATCATATGCCAGGTAATATTAAATGTAGAAGTAAATTTTAAATAAATATATTTTTTTTTCGTTTAAATTAGAATATATATCGCATAACTCTAAGTCAAATAAAAGCCCTCAAAGAGTGAAATTTAGCTTAATCATCATATTTTTACAATCCGAGTTTTATAAAAATCAGTCAAAAGCGAACACAAAAGTCGAGCTCCCTTTCTTGAAACTTTTCATGAATTTTTTATTATCTGATTTTCCGTTTGGTGGGAATTGCCGAAAAACGAAACAACAATAACGTTTAAGGGGTAACCCACTTTTTTATCAGTTTGGGACTTTTTATTGGCCTCTTTTTTTGCATTATGGATTAGATAAGATCTTAATACCGGGAAAAAATCGTGTTTGTCTGTAGAAGCAAAGACACTCAATAGCAATGGCCAGAAAAAAAACTGTAGTCTGTTAAAGTGTCAAATTGAGCCGAGAAAAGAATATAATCGCTTCATCACCTACATAGTATGATTCCAATCGAAATTATGTATAGTAGAGGTTATTTAAAGAGACCAGAGTTGCAATACAACGTGCAACACAGGAAGCTGCAGCTTTTAGGTCTTGGGACCACCCAGGCTATAGGTCTTATATACAGGGTGTTCATTTGAAAACTTCCCACCACGGATTTATCGAAAACCACTGATTAAAAGAAAAAACGCCGATACTCGTCAAAAGATTTGCCAAAGGGGACAACTTTTTAACCAAAAACTACTTCACCCCCTTTTACCCTCTGGGCTCCAGGGTCATCAGCTTAAAAATTTTAAATGACAAGGGGTAGCAAATAATAGCTTGTTTAAAAGGATTTTCAAAGTGCTTTATTTTGACGTTTGATTTTTTAAAAATCGGTCGATTCGTTTTCGAGAAAATTAGAAAAGTTTTTACCGCCTTCTTTTTATCAACACAGATTCAGTGATGAATGCACATTTAATCTAAATGGATTTGTTAATAAGCATAACTGCAGGTATTGGAGCAATGAAAATCATCATGCTTTTGTAGAAGAGCATACTCAGTACCCCCAAAAAATTAATGTATGGACAGGCATTTTAGGAAACAAAGTGATTGGGCCATTGTTTATTAATGGGAATTTAAATGAAGGCATTTATTTAGATATGTTGGAAAATACCATCAATCCGCTTATCACTGAAACCATTGAAAACCAAATCGAAGACGATGGAAACCCTATACTTGATGAGGCTGAAATATATTTCCAGCAAGACGGCGCTCCTCCTCACTACGTTCTTCCGGTTCGGCAATGGCTAGACGACGAGAGTTTCCAGATAAATGGATAGGGCGAAGAGGGCCTATAGAATAGTCTGCTAGATCTCCTGACTTGACGCCATTAGACTTTTTTCTATGGGGCCATTTGAAAACTATTGTGTTCACTCCCCAACCTAACTGTTTGGATGAACTTCGTCAACGCATCACCGAAAGCTGCCATGATCTCCCACAACATGTTTTTGAAAATGTCCGTCAGGAATTTGAAAATCGCCTACTTATATCATTGTTTGGCCAATAACGGGCAACATTTTGAACACTTATTGAAATAGAAAGTGATATTTTAGTGTGCTTTTTTTTCTATCTAAACAAATTAAGATAAATAAAGATTTTTCTAATTTTCTCGAAAACGAATCGACCGATTTTAAAAAATCAAACGTCAAAATAAAGCACTTTAAAAGACCTTTCAAACAAGATATTACTTCCTACCCCTTGTCATTTAAAAAAGGGGATGACCCCGGGCGCCAGAGGGTAAAAGGGGGTGAAGTAGTTTTTAGTTAAAAAGTTGTCCCCTTTGGCAAATCTTTTGACGTGTCTCGGCGTTTTTTCTTTTAATCAGTTGTTTTCGATAAATCCGTGGTGGGAAGTTTTCAATCAAATGAACACCCTATATAGAAATTACTTGAAGACAACCTTCTTTGCACCATAAATCCCTTAATATATTATATTCATTATTTTTTCTTCCACGCCTGGACTCAACGCAGAGCCGATCTCATTTTTCTCCGGTAAATAATAAGGTTGCATGAAAAACTGCTTTTCCTTTGTTAATCCAGACATATCCTTAAAAATTTATGGAAAAAAAGCTTGAGTAAAAAGCACGAACCTGAAGAATATACTCTTAAATATAGATTTTGCTATATCCGATTAAACCAAGTTTTTAATGATGACACTTGACATAATATGTTAAATAAATCTGGCAACATCTAATTGAAAAGTAACTAAAACTCTCAGTTAATTGCCGAATTGATAAAAGATAGACATATTAATGTCTTATGCGTTTGCACTAGCATCTGTCGGTAGTTGTGCGTTGGGATTTGATTGCTTAAGATCACAATGGACATTGCAGTTGATACTGACCAAATTTTAAGATGCGATGGTTGTGTATAAACAGAATATTACTAGAAATGACATATGTCAGCATTAAATTTTAAGATGGTAATAGTCTATTAAGATACAAGTTTCATAAGACGTTATCTTAGAGCACGAGTGCCCTAATTGTCTTATGAACCGTGTATTTTATAATAATTTTTCTACTTGGGCCTTTAAAGTCTGAAAAACTTTAAAATATGTAGTAGATTTTTCCATTTGAATTAATATTTTCTCTTTAGGTTGGCAATACTTTTACAATTTAATAAAATGTTACAAGTATCAAATATACCATGATAGAAACAATTGAACACAACAAAGCTTCTTCCCATCCGTCATAATTAAAAATAAATATATTATTAAAGTTAATAAAAATGAGTCAGGAAGAAAGTTGTACTCCGTCAGAAATATGAGAAATTTGCACCAAATAATCTAGAAAAACTCTTAAAAAGAATATGCAAAACTTTGAGTTATGGTGCGAGCAGAACAAAGTTCAAATTAATGAACAAAATAATAAAGAATACTATTGAACAAAATATTGTGTCGGCACAGAATCAGACAGGAATAACAATTAATGCCCAGGAAATGTCTACAGTAACTATAAATATGTATATATAAAGTAATATGTATAATACTATACAGGGTGTAACTAAATAAGTGTAAAACATTTAAGGGGGTGATTCCTCATCGAAAAAAAGATAGGATCTTTCATATAAAGAAACTTCATTGGAGCATCCCTTGTTAAGATACAGCCCCTTAGAGGGGGTACATAAAATTTATAAATAAACGAAACTAATTTATTAATAACAAAACATACAACATCTAGAAATCATAGTAAATGTTCAATATGTCTACCTTCAGACATTACGCATGCGTCTAGACGTCGGCGCACTGAGCAACGTATTCGCGCGTTTTATGGCGATATGTATCTTGTTCGTAAAATAATTTTTTGCTGCGAACTGGTTTATTTTGGGCAAAAAATTCAAGAGACATTTTTTGTTTAGAATGAAACAGGCTATCGGAAATAAATTTTTAGATGGTAAACAAATAATAAGACAAAAACTTACATTGGAAATAAATTTTAGGGGTTGCGTTTTCCACCCTTACAACCATGGGGTAAACCAAATAAATTACTGGCTAAGTGTCTTTTTGGTAGTAGAAAATGTCAGGTTAATTTCAATATTGTAACTTTTTTAGTGCTTGTGAAAAAAATTGTTAAACACATTTTATGTACCCCCTTTAAGGGGCTGTATCTTAACAAGGGATGCTCCAATGAAGCTTCTTTATATGAAAGATCCTATCTTTTTTTCGATGAGGAATCACCCCCTTAAATGTTTTACACTTATTTAGTTACACCCTGTATAGAAATTAAAAATAAAAATAGTACTTTATTGAATAAAACTTTAGAAATGGAGCATAAACTGGAAGATATTTCTATTATTTTTAGGTTATGTTGTTGTTTTATAGTTGTGACTAGAAATTAGTGGACGGACACCGTCAGCATGTTATATATTTCCGAGTATAGGTATTTCAGATAAATATCTAGTTAAAATGATCTATTTGCAACGTTAAAGGTTAGTATTTTAAAGTTTTCTATAAAAAAATTTTGTCGAATTTATTCAATTTTTTTGCATTTCATAATGTAGCCATTATTAAACCCAAATAGAAAAAGGATATAACGCGGTTCTTTAACGTAAATATTAGACGGAGCCATACACGAAACGCTATCGACATATACGCATTCGCGGGAAAAGATTTTTCCTTCCAGCTAGCATATAATCTCGTTTCCGGAACGGAATGATATACATTTTACGTAACATTTTTTATTGTAGACATCAAATGTTAAAAAGCGATATTATATGACAAAGCGTAATGTTCCAATCTGTTATACGAAACAATAAAAATATATTTTACAAGTATAGCTTTAAAGAAAACAAACGAACACAATAAAGAACTGGATCCCAATCTAAAATGGAAAATAAAAATAGCACTTAAATGTACCCATAAATATTAAATCGGAGTTTACCAGACGGAATTTCTCGTTAAAAACTGGCTATAATGTCCTTAGGGGAGAGCGGGTTTACCTGTTACATGGTCAAGTTGTCACAGAAGCTATCACGTAACGTTGCGTAATTGCCTAGCAACACATCATTGGGTTATTGTCAGTCTGTCCCATTCTCGTTCACGACGCTTCTCCATGAAATTATAAGCCAAAGCGAGAGATTACACAACCAAACTTATCAGTAATATAATAAATTGTAATATGTATGAAGGGGATGTATGTATGAAAAGGATCATTTTCTACAATATTTAAATTAATAAAACAAATTTCTATTCATTGTCTTCGTTTGACACCCTACTTCTAAAACAAAAACTGGTTTTCCGGCGAGTAATTTTTAGTTAGGCTTATTAGTGGTAGAATATGGCGTCCTTGGAATTGTGCTGATAGGGGGGCATCTTCAAGTGTCGGGGATGGAGACTTCAATATTTAACAGCTGTTAAACAATTTAGAGAAGAAAATCGTCCAATTATTTACCTTGACGAAACATGGTTCGATACCCATGACACTCCAAGAAAAGGTTGGAATGATTCTTCCAAAAAATGTCACACCAAGGCACCATCAAATAAAGGCAAAAGAATCACAATATTACATGCTGGTTCAGAGAACGGGTTTGTTCCAAATTGTCTGTTGCTTTCAGCTAAAAACATTGCAGATTCTTCTTTAGATTACCATCAAGATACCGACACACAACTTTTTGAAGATTGGTTTAAACATAAACTCCTTAAAAATATACCTGAAAATAGAGTCATTGTAATGGGCAATGCTAGTTATCATAGTCGGCAAGCAAAAATCATTCCCAATTCTAATAATACAAAAGCAGAAATTCAAAATTTTATGATGGAAAATGATTTATATTTTGAAGGAACTTACAAAAATCGAGAACTGCTAGAAGTATTAAAAGCTTTTAAAATAAATAAGGAATGCGAGTGTGACAAACTTGCAGCAGAAAATGGACATACAGTGTTGCGTCCTCCTCCGTACTATTGTATATTCAATCATATTGAGCTAATATGGCACCAATAATTAAAATCCAATATTAGGAGAAATAATATTTCTCCTACATTAAATGCATCTGTAGTAGAATTAATTAAAAACGAAGTAAGACAAATTTCTGCAGACAGCTGGAAGAACTGTGTACAGCATGTACTTAAGGTGGAAAATTCTTACAATTGTATGATTACAAATGTTTAACCCTTAATTATAAGTTTAGGCTTAGATGAAGATAGTGATAGTGTACAAAGTTAAATTTTGAATAAATTATCAATAGTTTCTTAGAATTTAATTATTTTTTATTGTACTTGTTGTCCTAATAGTTATACTTTTAAATTATATTATTTTCAATTATCATTAATTGTTATCATTATTTTACATTTATTATAGGTACCTAAAACTAAAAATACCTATCTATTTATTTTAAATTATAAACATAAATCATGTGGTGTGGTATACATTTTCAAGCCGGCTCTGATCCCATTTATTGAGCTTTGAAGAGGTCGAGGCGTATACAATAGGGTTTAATCAGGTAGTTTATTTATGGCAGTAAGAGTCAACGGTATAATTCTGCAACAACTATAAGTGAGACGCTTTCTAGCATCGTTTTTCATACGGAAACATTCAAATAAAACAGGGCAAACAATAACGTTATCGTTATAGTTAATTTCTTGTATGAAGCCTAAACAGAGTTTGCAGTTGCCCTGCAACCTATTATACAGCCGCCGTATTATATGCTATAAACCATGATTGTTAAGTATTTTGCCATAATGGATGCCAAAGAAAATTGCGGGACACCTTAAGCCGATATCCCCTCAAACGTAAATATTAAATCAAAGTTTAACAGTGAAAATTTTCGTTAAAGTTGCCATAAGGTTTGCAATTTCCGTCAGACTTTTCACTCCATAAAAACTGATAAAACGTATAAACCGGTTTCGCATTTTCATCGACTTTCCATTACAAAAAGGTATTTTTCACGCGGTTTAGCCTGACGAGAAAATTCCAAAGTTAAACTTAACTTGTCAAGAAAATTGCTTTTTAAGCCAACTTGTTTTATCTATAACGGTATGAGGCGATGGTGTCTAGATTAAGTAATAAAGAGAACGTTTTCGCAAAAACGTACACATTATTAACTTTGAGAAATGGCTCCTGCTTCTTCTGTCGACTGAGCTTATTATTGAGGAATAAATAAAATGGGTAAAAGTGCCTGGTGTTTGCACGACAAGTAAGTAAGTAAATAAATAATAATAATAATAATATACAGTATGTCCACGGATGGGGTTTACAAGAGGACAAATGGACTAAAAATTGAAAGATACGAGAAAAAGTCACTCTTAATAAACGTTTTTGCTTGTATAGAAAATACGATTCATCATAAGAAACTTCAATTCTTTTATACACGGTGGGTAAAAACTGCAAAAATGTTATTTTGCTTAAGAGTAAACATACTTTATTTTGAAAGATACGAAAAGAGAGTCACTCTTAATGAATGTGTTTTCTACACAATAAACCGAAGAAGAACAATTCATTAAAAGGTTTACCTATGTAAAAATTATTTCCCAAAAAGTACTCTCTGGCACACCTCTGACTGGTGAACCTAGTTAAAATAATAATGACACTTAAGGTGATGGGTACTTGTTGTCAATGTCTTTATTTAATGAAGTTATTATTTAAGTAGAAATGCTATCTACTGAACAAAGAGTTTTTATAATACAATATTATGGGGATGGTCAAGTTTCATACCGAAACGTCATGGAACAATTTACCGAGAAATTTGTAGGAATCCCAATAACTAGGATGGCAATCTGCAAGTTAATAAAAAAGTTCAAGAGAACTGGTTCGGTTTTGGACCTCAAAAAAAAAAAGAAGAAATACGACCATGATGATGCTGCTACAGTCTTAGTTCTTCATTCTGTTGAAGAAAATCCTATGACGTCCCTTAGAATCGTGTTACTCAGTTGGAAGTTGTAAAAAAGGCAATTTCAGAAGATCCTTAAAGCAACTAAATTGTATCCGTATAAACCGCACTTTAATCAAAGATTGGAAGAGAGAGACGACGCGAAACGACTGGATTTTTGCCTGTGGATAGGAGACAAAGGTTTAAGTGGAAATGTTGATTTTTATAAATGTATCATGTTTTCTGATGAAAGTACATTTTCAACAAATGGAACCGTTGCAACCCAGCACGTTAGGTACTGGTCTTTAGAAAATCCCGAATTCAGAATTATCCATGGCATTATTGAGCCATATTTTTTTGATAACACGTGCAATAGATTATCATATTTAGAAATGCTGAATGCATTTTTCAATGATGAACTCGAAAATCTACCATTAAATTTTCGACAAAATATGTATTTTCAGCAAGGTGGTTGTCCAGCCCATTTCGCTCGTGAGCTTAGAGAATGGCTTGACCGCAGATTTGGTCAAAGGTGGATTGGCAGGAATGGCTCAGTTTTGTGGCCCCCAAGAAGTCCCGACTTAACCTTGGCCGATATGTTTTTATGGGGCCGTTTAAAACAAATTGTTTTTGCAACCGCAATACCAAATGATATTGAAGTGCTGAAGGGCAGAATTATCCAGGCTATCCAATCGATATCTCAGGAAGAAATCAGAAATTCTTTCACTTATTTGAGAAAGCAATTAGAAAAATGTGTCGATTATGGGGGTGGAGTTTTTTAATTATGAAATCGTTATCGTATTCTTTTCATGTTAATAAAAATGTTCGTATTATTATTATTATTAGTATAATTACTTCATTAAATAAAGACATTGACAACAATTATCACCTATTCATTATTCAAGTAAAAACGTTTATTAAGAGTGACTTTTTTTTTGGTATCATTCAAAATAAAGCATGTTTACTATTAAGCAAAATAACATTTTTGCAGTTTTTACCCACCCTGTATAAAAAAATTTAAGTTTCCTATGATGAATCGTATTTTCTAGACAAGCAAAAACGTTTATTAAGCGTGACTTTTTTTCGTATCTTTCATTTTTAGTACATTTGTCCTCTTGTAAACCCCATCCGTGGACATACTCTATACAGAGTGTCCGGAAAAATGTGGGAAATCTCCCGGATATGAATGAAGAAAACAAGTGAAAAGAGTACTAGTAATCCTAACCGTTTTCGAAAAACCGTCATTTTAATTACATCATGTTTTTGGCGTATCTCAGTACGAATACATCTTTGTTCCTATCAAATGTTGAACCTGAAAATTCCGCTTTTGATGTTTAACCCATGAGAATGACGTTTTCTCGAAAACGGTTAGGATGAGCGATATGAATGAAGAGTACTTAATTTTTAGTGAATAGTTGAAGGTATGTAGAAAACGTTGTCCAAGGTTCTTTTCATACAAGGAATTTAAAGAAAGCAAGGCATCTTTTTGTGATTTTTTACTGCGTAGTCTTTAGTGAAATTTTGCAGCGTATCTATGTCTTTTAAACAGCCCTATTTTTTTAATATTTTTTCTGACTCTGATCATTTTAAAGCATTTTTAGGTATCAGTCATCACTGTATCAGTTCAGTAGTTTTTAAATTACTAAGTAATTAAAAATTTTCTGGATCCATTTGATATTTACTGGGTATCCAAATAAAAGGCCTGCGTATCCAAATGGATACTCAAAAGTACTGCCTTGAAAGAAAGAGGCCATGAGCGTAACAGCTGCGAGTAAGTCACAACACTTTCTTGTATAGTAATTTGATGGGTCTTACCTGGTATACGTCATATAAAAAAAAATTGAAATATACCTGATGGTTCAATAATTATATGTAAAAAACTGGCTTCCATTGGAGCTCATTGGGAGCCCATATATCTCCCAAAAGGAGGCCTATACGAAAAAAGTTTATATGACTCTTTGCACTTGTTTTCTTAATGTCTGGGACATTTCCCACATTTCCCCGGACACCCTGTATAAATATCTCCATAGCTTAACTTACTTAAGTCCGGCGATGATTTCCATGGCTCCATTGAAATTACCGATGTTCCACGAGGATAGAGCCACCCGCAGGACACAGGAAACGACCGCTCTTCTGGCATCGTGTGTGGGCTGGGATATGATCAGTTGAGTTATCCAGGCGCTAACCTGAAACAAAAGAAAAACAATTGGAAATAATCTACACGAAGAAAAGTATTCGAGAAGTATTTGGTAAAGATTGTTCCACGAAAAATGGATATAACTTAACGACTGCAGTAAAAGTACCTGTGGCGATCCCATTATTTATGACCGTTTGTTATTATTATGTGGAAAGGACCGGATTGTAATAATTATAATTAAATATAGGCACATCAGGTAGGTTAGGTTGCTTAATTTATATTTAAATATCTTTTTGTGCTAAAATTTGTTAGTTTTTATTTCTTTCTGGAAGAGTTTAGTTGTATTACCGATATTATTTTACCAAACGTATAAAAAAACAGTATGTGGCGTCCATGGAAAAACATTGATGGTGCTTCTTCTAGTGTTGCAGTGAAGAAAATGCATTTATCTCTCGATGCTAGTGAAATTGTAAAAAGAGTATATACTTCTTTACTCAACAGAGGACTTCATGCTAGTGCTGCTGCGTCTGATTTGACTAAGATACCTCTGACTACAGTGAAAAGGATCGCGTCAAATCCCATTAAATCTAGAAAGATGCCGGTTTCACCAAATGTTTCGATGAAAGCGACAAGGACTTGATAAGGCGAAAAATCTACACCATGTACGAAGAGCAACGCGTACCTAGGTACATTAGATTCACTGTAGCAACGGCTCACCAATGATGAAACCCAAATAAGTTGTAGCCGCACTAGCCTTTGGAGAGTTTGGTCGGAAATGGGATTCCGATACCGCAAAATTGACAAAAGGCAAGTACTCATGGAATCCCACCGTTTACAAAAATGGCGTCATGAGTATATAACTTCTGTATGGAAATCCCGTTCTGAAAACCGTCCTATAATTTACCTCGACGAGACTTGGTTTGACACGCATGAAACACCATCCAAAGGCTGGTCTGATTCTTCCGATAAGTGTAAAACAAAAGCTCCGTCGAATAAACGAAAAAGAAAAAGCTGGGTCAGAAAACGGTTGGGTTCCAAATGCCTTGTGGCTTTCTGCAAAAAACATTAAAGACTCTTGTGTGGACTACCAATAGTATAATATAATATATTAATATGCATACCTTCTATTTAATTGTAACTAAATATTAACCTGCCTTAATGCTAAAATAGTTTAGTTCACATCCATTAAACAACGTGACAAAATGTTTCTAATTTCAATGCTATCTTAGTGTAAGTGGGTGAGAATTGTACAAGGTATGTCCATTCTGTCATTTATATATTTTCTTATTTTCATTCTAAACATGACTAACTCTAACATAAAATAGGAATTTTGCTTATAACACCATCAATCAATGTTGCTTCTTTCTAAATTTGTTCATACGCCTTTTTATTTATGTGCAAATAGTTCTGACGATGGTTTAAATAAGATGAACCGAAACGTTGACTGAAAATTGGATATCCATTTCAACAATGACCGTGGCCCAGGAACAAACCACTTATAATTATAGTAAAGGTTTTAATGTACGATTTCCTATTGGTGCCAGCTGCTTTAAATATGCCCGAGCCCAGTTTCTTTTTAGATATGCTCTCCCTATTGTTCTTGATTTGGGATTTGGTAACTTCCTAGTTCCTATTGCCTTAAAAGTCATTTTAAATATCCACCAGGCATCAATTAATGCTGGTATGCCATAAAATGGGAAATCGAAACAATCTCCAGCGCACAAATGATGAACAATGCAATATCCAAATTTTTCGCCATATAGACTCTCCCTTTTTAATTTTCGCGTATAAATCAGGGTTATTAGTGGTGGGATTTGCCAACCGCCAATTTATTTTCCAATTTCCAGTGTGAATTTTCCATCAGGGAGATTTCCGTTACAGGACGGGCCTTAGCAGTAACCTAAGATATTGGACAAACTTTCCAGTAAGCCTAGCAGTTTTTTTTTATGATCAAACACAAGCACTATAGGAAAAATCCTTTAGGGCACTCTAGGAGTGGTGCGTGTGCGCAAAAAGTGATTCACGTTGGTTTTGAATCGTTGACGGTCATGTTCGTCGGGAAAAGCGACCTCGGGAAGGTTGTTCCACAAGGATCAAGTCCTCCAGATGAAAGAATTCTTAAATAATGAAGTTCCAGGAGTACTAAGCTTAACCACATATGGATCGGTGGCAGTGGTTGTCGTGTATTTGTGCTATTCGTCGCTCTGGGCGGAATTAAGAGGGCAAGGTCAGCCGAGCATTTCCCATGTAAATATCTGTAAAGGAGAGTCAACCCGATCAGACGAATAGCCCTCCTTTCGATGGAATCCAGTAGCCGAAGAGTATGTTTGGGTGTAGAGCTCCAGACATGAGAGCAGTACTCTAGTGATGGTCGAATCTGGGCTTTGTATAGTGTCAAAAGTTGTTGAGGTGTGTACAACTTTCTGGTTCGGAAGAGTACTCCAAGCTTCTGAGAAGCTATCTTGGCGATTGCCACAACGTGGTTATGCCAAGACATATTTCCCCCCAGATTGACGCCAAGCAAATTAATAGATGAAGCCAGTGGGATTGCGTGTCCGGCCATGACTATTTCCGGTTCTGTAATGTTAACCTTTTTAGAGAAAACTAGACAACCATGCACAGAATCGACTAGGCATATCATAGGATCGCAGTTTACTTAGAAGCCCCTCATGCCAAACAGGATCAAAAGCTTTAGAAATATCCAGTGCAACAGCCCGAGACTCCCCATGATGTTCGATTGCGTTGTTCCAAATATGGGTGACATAGGCTAGAAGATCTCCAGTTGATCTCGACTTCCGAAAACCATATTGATGATCGCTGATAATGTTGAGGCCTTCCAGGTACTTTAGAAGATGTTGGTTAATAGCTTTCTCCATTACTTTTGATATAACTGGAAGCAATGCGACTGGTTGTTATTCAGGGTTCTCTTACCTTTCTTTTTAATAGGCTGGACTCGCGCCGTCTTCCAGCAAGATGGAAATATTCCTTTTTTGTAGGATAAGTTGAAAAGTCTACAAAATACTGGTGTTAGTTCATCGGCGCATCTCTTGAGAACTATAATAGGAATTTCGTCTGGACCAGTAGCTTTTTTGACGTCGAGTCCTTTCAGGATTCGTTGGACGGGACGCTGACGTAACTGCGTACTGAGTAAAAATATCTGCTGGAAATATTTTTGTCGTACGAATATAGATTTAATAATGTACACATTTCAACAAGACTGACCAAATTATACGGATTGAGTCCATGGACGCTGGTAAAATATCCAGAACAAGAATTTCCAGGAACATGTACCAAAATACCAAAATATTTTGCTTACTAGCTTTAGGCTTTAGCACCAGCTTCTTGTTTTGTGGGACAATAATTAAAGCTACAAGAGATTCAGCAGGTTATTCTATCCATTCAATTCCAGAATATTGCACTAATCGGATCTCGATTTCGAGAGCTCTCGATTATTTTTTAACCAATTAAGGACTGTAAAGTTGGCTATTATTTAGCCTCGATCCGATTCTGTTCCTCTATTCCCCAGTCGCGAGGGCTGTTTTACTTTTAGACCTCGGGTTTCGCCATGGAGCGGCCATTTATTAGATTCGGGCATTTTGGGGGCGAAATCCGTCGATTTAAATGTATTGGCGGCAAACGATGTTCGGATGCCGATTGTAGAATTTAAAAAAGATGACTAAGCTAGGGTTACTTTGTGATTCATGAGAGGGCTTAATGTAAAGAAGGGTAGTTATATTTGCGCTAAGTAAATCCAATACACTTGCGGACAACACAACTATGGATAACGTTTGAGGTTAAATACGATTTACGTCAATGTAGCTTAATTCAGCAAAGTATAAAGCTGGATTCATAGTTGCCGTAACGTATGCCGTAAGACGTAATGTTAAGACGTAAGAAAGATAAACATGTGATTTGCAATAGAACCGTTTATAGTCCGAGTTAAGCCGTAAGCCGTAAGCAGTAAGAAGTAAGAAATGGTTCAATTTCATTTCTTACGTTACGTCTTACGGAATCGGTTCGGATCGGTCATACTCGTGCATAACCGCCATGTTGACATCCCCAAATTCGACATTTTGCTAATAAATAGGTGATAAATAAATTGCTAATAAATACCAGAACAATATTGATCCCGTTATTATAACGAGGTCGTCATCTCTTGGAGTCATATTTTCACTTTTAAATAAACACACATGTGAAAAACCATAACCTACAAACTCGTAACGTCAAAATTCTTAACGAATATAAATGGGCAAATCCTTACTTATCGACTACTGCTTACGTCTTACGGCATACGTTACGGCAACTATGAATCCACTTTAACAGCTGTCTCTTGTCAGTTTCAATATTAAATGGGTTAAAATAAACAGCCCTGCTTGTGTTGTTTGCTATACAATTTATACCGAATTTGTCAGAAAATGAAAAATTTAAACGCGCAGCTGCTTGGTATAAAATTCTTTAATTTTTGTGATATAACACACTTGAACAAATAGTATTTTCGGAATAAAATTGGATTTTTTTGAAAAAACGCATTGATATAGGTATAGGACAGTAAATATTATTTATAAAGAACAACTAATTTGCCATCAAATTAAACAAAAATATACGGGGTATTCCATTTAAAATAAGAAAGTTTTTAATGGTTGAATTCTTTCACAATGAACCTTGAACTGTGACCACCCTGTACATTTTCTGACGAATATGAAATATTTTTGAAACTTGATGATCTTCCAGCTATTCGCTAAGAAACAAATTTTAGTCCAAGAGCTAAGGTAAGAAAATCATATGGATTATTTCATCGTCATGCATTTGCCAAATAATTACAAAAAGTCCAGATATCTCAAAAACGAACAGAGTCTGAGAAGAACATGTTCTATAAAATGTGCTTAGAATTTAACGCTTAATCGAAAAATATAATAAAAATTACCATGTTGTATTTAAAAACGAGAGTTGGCAGCTACTTCCGGTATAACCGGAAATGACAGAAACATGTGAATATTTTAATTAAAGAGAGCATATCGATAAACCTAAATGCCCAAAGTTTCAGAAACATATATTCAGTAGTTCTCCATAAAGTCCTAATTCAAGCTCTTCGTAAATCATCAATCTGTATAGATTTAATTCCATAACATTTATGTACTGGGACTGTGACGATTATGTGGAAATCAGCCTTAAGCTGACAAAATTGAACCATATACATTTGCCGCTGGAGCTTATAATTTACAATAACCAATACCGTCATTCCATATTCTCTTTACAGGCTTAGTTTTCACAATTTTCTTGTATGGCCGCTTGCTTTCAAAAGACAAATTATTTACAACGAGATTAGAACTTAAATCATTTAAAATTCTTTATGTTGTTGAGTTTCTTCCCTTTAACCTTCTTCTGTATCGTTTTACATTATAGCTAATTACTTAAGATGTTTAAAATAAAACCCACACGAATTCTGAGGGCAAGTTTGTGTGTATTACCACCACAGTACGAGGTTTTAACTTATAATTAAATAAGACCAAAGTAAATTTGTTCCTCCTAAATTATTATAATACTGAAATATCTTTCGCGTATTCTTTAGTTCCTCTAGGGTCCAAATTACTAATGCAAAATAACTAGTCATTTTAATTATTGTTTGCCCAGTGGTATTTGAACGTTCTCGTATGAAAACTATGTTTCTTATCGTGTTGTTGTGTACCGCACTGAGCTAAATTTCGAGTTGATATATCTCAAATATGAGTTGTCCAAGACCGAAGCGTGTTGCTAATAGGGGACAGCCCAGACCTCTGAATTACGGCAACCAAATCGAAGAAATTGCATCAACTCACTATTCATAAGTTATGATAGCACAGAAGATGGGTTATTTTATGCGTTGGAATAGCTCACGCCCCACCATCTTAAATTATTGATGGGCTACCGTAGCTACCAGTATGTGAATTGTGATGCGTTACTAGTCGGGCTAGATTAGTTCATAATTCGAGCTATCAAAACTTGACATTTAAGTTGTTCTAGCTTACGATGGTGGCTGGAATAACTCACTCTTTGGGCTACCAGACTCCAAATTTTGGACTACCATTACCTAAATTGTGGACTATCGGAACTCAAAATGTTTCTTTGATTTAACGCCTGCATATTGTGGACTTCAATTGCCTTTTGTTTTTTCAAGATGTGACATTTTTTTATATAGTTAAAAAAAATCAAATGAATTGTAGACAGGAGAGCATACTACGGCTAAGAAACAATGCGGACCAGGTGATGACGATTGCTTATAAATAATAAGGATCCATTCCAATAATAACAATTTGTATGCATCTCCCTCCTGTCCCTCCATTTTACGCCAACTGACCAAAATTATGCAAAACACAAATTTTCACGCACAGAGAACAAAGATGAAAAATCCCGCAAACGGCGCAACGGTCAACAGGTGTCTATACGCGCGATCGAAGGAGAATTGTCGAATAACAATGGAATGAACCGCGCCAAACCTGCACGAGCACGAATTCGGAACATTCCGTGACCTTACGATCTTGCGATTTACCCTCGATATAGGGTTTTGTAGCACCTTTCCTGAATTATTCCAACTCAAAATAATTTACACATGGTAATGAGTTAAAATAATGCACGCCCGGGTTAAAACGACACTTTATAATCAATTAGTAAGTTTTCCCAATCCAGAAACTGAGTTCAGGTAACTCATAAAATAGTTACAAGATGAGGAATTGTGGTGATCCCAAATATGTTTAAAATGTGGATAAAAATTCTCTTTCTGGGTTCAGACGATCCAAAAGAACCTGAATTACTGTAGCGTTTTTAAATAATTTGTGATAATTCGTAGGCTCAGTTAGAACAACATAGAGAGGTGGGTTGAGGTAGCTCCAATTTTATAACCCACGATATTGGTAAATGCATTTTTGTCAGTGCGTCAAAATTGGAATAAGAAATACTTTTTTTGCGTAAAATTAGATTTAGTCCCATAAATGTTTTTCAGTTCGATGTTATAACTCTTGATTATAGAAGTTATAAATAACTTGCTTGTTTTCGCAAATACGTCGACGAAATATAAGTATATAAATATGTACTTGGGAATATTCCACGCTGCTAATAAGGATGAAATTATGCATAAGTAAACATGGTATGTCAACACATCTCTGCCTAAATACGTGTTTCCTCTCAACTTCCAGACACAACTAGGATGTTAACTAAAACAGAACAAATATAGCAGCTAAATTAAATTGAAGTGAAAAAAAAATTGGAACCTTACTGTTGGTACATCCGACAAATTTACAGTAAATTTTGTAGTGTGTATTTGATTATATACCCAGGAGATAGTGCCAAACAATTTAGAAAAGAAACAAAAGTTCATTACAAATGTACATTTCTATGTTTTAACGTTAAGAGCATCCAACTTTCTTTCATCTGTCTTCGTTACTTTTTCCACGCATTTAAATATGGAATATACAGGGTGTCCCATTCCATTTTCGACGTTTTTATAGGGTTTAGGGAAAAATCTTTCCCGCCCGCTTCGATACTTTCCCGCCCGCTCTTTTGGAAAACGCCACTTTCGGTGAAGAGAACATGCATGAAATGAGGCACTTTCGGGGCACTTGTAAAAAAAAAGATATTTATTAATATTCACTCCTTTTCTGCTTAAAAATAATTGCTTGCTTTGGTGTTTTTTATCAGCATTTTTATAAAGTTGAAAAAAAACGCCTAAAAATATTGTATCGGAGGTAAATCGACTTTGGTTGATTTCCATCTTGCTACTAAAGTATAAGGTCAAAGTTCGAAATTTTATTTGACGCCTCAAAATGTCCTTCTAATGATAGCTTTTATTGGTCCTTATTTGGACTACGACGATAAAAATGGATTTCTGTTGTTATGTTGTTAAGAAGGATTTCTCGCCATTTAAATTGGTTTTAATAAATCATGATATGATATACAGGGTGTTATGGAATGACGTATTATATTTAAATGGGTGACTCCTGGAGTGTCCTAAAGAAGCGCTACATATTTTTTTTTAAATCGAACGTTTAAAAAATGGGGTAATTCACCCCTAAACCCACACATAACTCCTCGGCACATTCATATATGAACATATTACATTGCTCAGCTGGGTAATCAACAGATATTCGGGCACAATGTTGCCAAAATGTTTAAAAGTGTAAAAGTTTAGTTTCTTATAAAAATAAATATTTAGCTTACTTAGAAAGTAAATCCAGTAAAACTTGAATTTTTTTTTCTAAAGGGTAAGTGGCATTTATAAACTTTTAAATTGTCCAGATCTGACGGGTGTCATTCGAATTGAACAAATGAGAACATACCTGACCATTTATAAACTCCGCGGCGGTTCGTTCGAGTCAGTTCAAGTTTATAAATCAGAGATTGTTTCCCAGCGAGCTGAACGTAAAAGTTGATAATAATGTACCCTGAAAAATAAACAACTTGAAATCTGTCAAACGGTTATTGACTTTCTAAAGAGTTTACCCTGAAGATACAACACTATTCAAGATTCACTGCCATATGTTGCTGTGTTTACCTTCCGAACAGGGGCACCACGTGTTAATTTTTGGTTTGACATAAGGTCATTAAATTAAAACACCATTTTTGGATATTTTTCTTCAATTTGTTTTCATCTCAGGAATTGCCGGTTTAAATATAATACGTCATTTCCATAACACCCTGTATATAATATTTTTGTCAAACTCACATGACACTTATTATAGGGAATCTCCGATCAATGAAAACAGTTAGAAGGGATACAAGTAATACGACCACGTAGAAAAAACGCAAAGCACAAAGAAAGTTTTAATCATCACATAACTTTTCATCTTACGTTCCTTTCAGTTTTCGGTTTGATGTCTCGTTTAGGCAAAACAAAAGTCGACGGATTTTAATTATCCACTTTACGACGGACTTGGCACTGGTATTACCATATCGAGTTAAGAATTGGTGAGAAAGATCAGAAAATATAGACGTAATTTAACCAACTGAAAAGTCTGAGAAGATAGTTCGCTGCCTCAAACCCGACCGATGGTTTGGTGGTTCAGCTGTCTATCCATTACCAATCTCTACATTTAGAAAACAACCTATATGTACTATGTATGAGTATATGAATTCTATAAACAATAAATATAACCTTATAAAGAAGGTCCTTGTCCAGCTTTGAAATGATCACCTACGGAAAAATATATCGTCATTATGAAAAAGCAATATAACAGCACATAGAGGACATTGCCGCTATACCATATCCTTTTTCAACGGTAACATGACAGCTGACGAAAGGTTATGTCAACAGGAGCTGTCTAATGTATAGAGAAAAAGTGGCCTTTATAAAAAATACGGTCAATACCATTTTACTGTTTACGTAAGGGTGGATTTCATTTGCTTTTATTAGAGGGTGTTGACGTTAAACTGGAATTTCGCAGGTCCAGTGTTTGATGTAAAATCAGCGGTAAAAGAAAATAATATAATGTCAAAGAAATATATATTTATATTCACTACTATAGTACGTAGAATTAACTTGGTCAATGTTAGAATAACCCCGGTTAACGAAGACGCAAGCAGATTCTCCAGGTCAACGTATAAAGCTGTAAGATATAATATTCTCTTTTGTAAAATATAAGAAAAGCAAAAAGAACAAACGTTTCCTGTTTCTCGAAATATGTGCAAGTTTGGAGAGGTGCTTATATGTTATCTATGTATCTAAATATCAACCATATAAAACATAAATAGACTTGCAGATGCTTGGACTATACACTTGTAAATAAACAAATACCTTCGCCCTCCTGTCTACAAATAAATCCGGGTTATTAGTGGTAGGATCTGGCAACAGACATCTATTTTCCCGTCTCTACTGTAAATTTCCCAGGGTTATTTCCCGTGTTAGGATTGCCGTTTTATTTTTGACCTCTCTGGTTTAGCCATGGAGTGGTCATTAACTAGAGATAATCATTCTGGGGTTATTCCACAGCGAAAAAAATAATTAAATATTAGGAAATACACATTTTTTAATATTTACTAAGAGGAACACATGCCACGTACAACTTGAAGGTAAATTTCGTTAAGTCGATGATTAATTCCGTATTATCTCTTAAACGTCGGCCTAAAAGTCACCTTTTAGTCCCTTTTTATCTCTACGTACAGACAATCACACATCCCTAGCCAACGCTCGGGTCGCTCAAAACCTAAAGTAGTCGGGGAACAGATAATATTCAAAAGAAGCCCTTAGTGTGTTCGTAAAGTTAACTGTTTTGTTAGCAGTGCCGTCTACAATATTAAATCCCTTATTGTGGAATCAAATATTACCCTTCATACCCGATGTTTGCACGAACAACACAAAACAAACGTTATTATAAATACAACCGTACTGATTTAGTTAGAATAAGATAAATCATTTATGAACAATAAGGGTAATTATCATCCGAATGGAATCTCGTATATTTAGATAGGTTTACGGACAAATTTTTTCTACTAAAATTGCTACCCTTGTTAAATTTAAACTTAACCCAAGAGTAATCTGCCGTGCAATACAAGGACCTAGTAAGTCGTAAATGTAAATTTTAAGACATTCCATTTAAAAATTGCACAACTTCTTTAATATTTAATTTATTGTTCTAAAATTTTATACACAGTAAGCTTTTGTTGCATAGTTTCATTTTCCAGAAAATCATTGATCTTTATTAACAAATAAACAGTTAAATAAATATTACAAACTTACTACTCTATTTTATAGTAAGTCGACTTACTAGGTTCTTGTATTGCACGGCAGAAATATCTATAAAAATATTTGAAAATTCAGGCCCGAAATCTCTCTGAAAGACGTGGGTTAAACTTTAGTATTTTTTTTATAATCAAATACCAGCATAGGAGAAGCTCTTAAAGGCACTCTGGGAGTAGTGCCTGGGCGAATAAAGCGATTCACGTTGGGTTTGAATAGTTGGAGGTTATATTAGTTGAGAAACACGACCTCGGGAAGATCCACAAGTATGACGTCCTTCAGATGAAGAATAAATAATGAAGTTCGAGGAGTACTAAGTTAAACCACATATTGATGGGCGGTGGAATTAAGCGGGAAAGGTCAGTTGCCATGAAATTGGTATTTGATCAGTAAAATAATAATCACTTAGCTTAAGCTTAAGCTTAGTCGAAAAAGATAAATTGCAAAAAATATATTCAGGGAGATTCTGGACAAGAGTTTTATAATATTAATAGGATCATTTTCATAACATTGTGAGAGGATGAATTTCAAATGGTCTTTAATGTTGTAATGTTTTAATATAATAACATACAACGTGTCCAAGATAAGGAGGGCTAGTACAGGGATCTCGGAAACCGTAAGAGATACGAAGTCGGTTAAATGGAGGCAAAGTTGCGCATTTACGTGCCTAATAATATGCCGTTTAGAAAGTTTTAAAATTCCGAGTAGTTCCGGAGATATCCGGAAATAAACGAAATTCTGAAAAATCGTTTTATTGTTTTCCTGGGTTTTTTTGAGATCGAATTCTAAAGTAAATTACTCTTTTGCATTGCCACTTTTTCCGCTCTATCTACCAGCGTTAATTGTTTTGAAATCCGACGAGTCGTCTTCGAAGGACAATTATCAGCTTTCTTTTTTTAAATACGGTCCTGTTTTCTGATGTTGGAATTTGATAGCTTTTTCTTCCGAATGCAACGATGTATGACACATTGTGGTTTAATAACGTTTCGATGGTTTTTTGAACATCAAGAAACTTTGGGATACGGTCCTGTATTTCTCCTAATTTTATAAATAATATCTCATAAGTAAGCTCTAAATTTTTTACTTATGTTGGACTAGTTCAATAAATAAAAAATAATTTAATAATAAACCACAAATAAGTGAACAAAAATCATTAAAAAACGGTAATAAAACGAACAACGAAAAAAAGTAAGGAACTACATAATCAGTATCAATCAATAATTTCCGTTATTCTCTAAGCCCAAATAACATCTTCTAACTGCCACATAACAGTTTTTTTGAGATAAAATAAAACATACGATAGAATATCAAACTTTTCAGCATTTGTAAAATTATGTTCCATATTTTCTGGAAAAGAGAAAACCTCTTAAAACGCTCTCAGACGATCATAATGGGAATGTCAAGTGAAACAAATTACGCGTCACCATCTTAATTTTTTTGTTTCAAACGCCTACTTTTCTTTTAAATCCCGAATCAACAGAAGTTTGAAATAATGTTCATGTATTTTGTTCACTTATTTGTGGTTTATTATTAAATTATTTGTTATTTATTGAACTGGTCCAACATAAGTAAAAATTTAGAGCTTACTTATGAGATATTATTTATAAAATTAGGAGAAATACAGGACCGTATCCCAAAATTTCCTGATGTTGTTAAAAGAAACCTCGAAACGTCATTAAACCACAATGTGTCATACATCGTTGCATTCGGAAGAAAAAGCTATCAAATTTAAATATCAGAAAAACAGGACCGTATTTAAAAAAAGAAAGTTGATAATGGCCCTTCGAGACGACTCGTCGGATTTCAAAACAATTAACGCTGTTAGATAGAGCGGAAAAAGTGACAATGCAAAAGTGCAATTTACTTTAAAGGAAACAATAAAACGATTTTTGCGGAACTACTCGGAATTTTAAAACTTTCTAAACGGCATGTTATTAGGCACATAAATGCGCAACTTTACCTCCATTTAACCGACTTCGTATCTCTTACGGTTTCCGAGATCCCTGTACTGGCCCTCCTTATATTGGACACGTTGTATATCGATCGATTTTTCGGTCATAAATTTCAGCTCTCTAGTTCAAACAGTGTACCAGAAAAAAAGTTAAGACATACGGACAGATAGATGCTAAAACGATTTCCATAGCTGCAACAATATATCTGGCCCACGAGCAGAATAAATTTAAAAAACTGTTGTAAAGAAATATTGGGAAAAGTGTTTCTTCCCTTAAACTTACTGAAGTAAAACGTGTTTATGTAATGAAACTTTTTTTTTTTTTTTGAAGAGAAATAATATTAACAAACAGCCCGAGAAATAAAATGGCGAAAATTTAATTTTGGGCCAATTCGGAAACATCTCGTGGGACCATACAGCCATTAGCCGAGTGAACTGTAAAAATAACAGGAAGCGAACTGGCAAAATAAATTTTCCCATTTTTCGCTCTTTTCCTTGGGAAATTTTGTTTGCACCTCGAATACTGTAAACGCTTTCTTTTGAACCAAGCGACGAATTTTTTTTACTAGATAGTTAGTTTATTTGGAAATGTATGTATAGTTACAGGCGTGTACCATTGACTTGTTCTCTGATGTTTTTTACAATAACACTGGTAAGTCAATGATATTTTTCCATGTGGACTGATTGGCCTGGACGGTTCTCAATGAAATGTTGATTAAAACAATTAAATTCAAATTGAAAGGCATTATTATTGATACGAAATTACTCCCGTTACAACCGTTTAGTCGATATTGACATAAAGCATGCACGAGACTTTAAGATATAAAGTTATGTCTCGATTTGAAAGATATTTTATAATTTTTCCAATAAAAATCTATAGGCCAAGCTGAACATCAAAAGATATATACAGGGTGTTCCTTAATGACGTGCTATATTTCAGAGTCACTTTATGAAGAAATGTTCATATGAACATATGAAGATATTTCGTAAGATGAAATTTTTCGAAAATTTTTTCTGATTTTTCGTCATTTTTGTTATTGTTACGGCTTGATAGCTCAATAACATAAAGTTATAATTTGATAGAAGAATGGACTGGTTTTTGTTTCCTTGTTATGAGAGCGGGTAATTAAAATTGGCTCTCCAACTACATGTGGTTGTGTAACGATTTAATTGACGCGCCTAGTACCACCAAAACGACTTACCCTGATCTCCTTATCTCGTTGGAACGGCCGCTGTCGGCTAGAGGAGTGGTTCTTGTCAAGGTACCTTTGGGGCCACTTGTTGATTCTGAAGCGTCAATAGTCATTTACACATGTACAATTAGGGGAGCACTAATTTCGGGGCAATGCGGTACCCACAGGGGGGTTAACTGGCGAAACTGCGGTAATTAAAAAAGGTATTGCGGAGAGAAAAGCGTGAGTACTTCAATGCTGGTTATATCGGTACTACCCATTGCGCGCGTTGAAGTCGTCTTGGTGTTTATTCTGTTTATACAATTATTAGAGACTATTTTTAACCGGAGTTGGAAAGCCATAATCGAACAGTTATGTTCGGTTCGAAGTAGTTTAACATTTAAATTTGTCCCGTTTCCCGGTCAAATATATGTTATTTTATACGAAATTTTCCTGGCTATCCGAATCCGCCGAGAAATATGCCGTACGAGGTCTTGTTTTTTCCTTGCGACCTTGGATAGTGACATTTTTTTTTTAATATACCATCCAAATAATTTTTACGGCTTCCAATGGGATCAGACAGGGGGGGAAAATTTTTAGTTCAATTCATTTCCGCCCTTGGATGGCGATTCTCGCCCATAATATGTTCATATGAGCTTTTCTTTTTAAAATGACCTAAGGAATCACACGCTGAAATATTAGCACGTCATTAAGGAACACCTTGTATATACGTATATAAATAACAAAAGAACACGTCGTGCTTAATAATTTTTTCATTGATTCCTTATAGGGTAATTATTATTTATAAATAACTTTGTGAAAATAATATCTGTTAGAAGTTGAAGACGGTACTTTAAATAATAGTTGATTATAGTAGTCGTAGAAGAAAGTAGAGCGAAGTTTTATAATATCATAAATATTTTATAGGTCGTGAAGTTTGTTGGCCTATACAGGGTGATTCACGGTATATGATAGGTTAGACTTATATGGACAATAAATAATAAAATCGTTTCAAAAATGTGAAACGCACCTGCTGCATCGATCCAAAAAAAAAAGCTTTTGGGAAGCATGAAGGTTTAAGTACAGGGATATGATATATCGATTGAAATTTAATTTTAAAAATAATATACAGGTGGTAGATTAAAGAAAAATAGATCTTTTTAGAAATAACGGAAATCAATTCGATTTTTCTATATAGACAATATTTCCTTAAATATTGATAATACACTCGCCCACACGAAATCCCTCACCCTGAAATTTTGGTCAAGTTTGATATTTTGTAACTTTTTTATTTTTTATGCGATTTTTATGATTTTGTCATCAGTTTGTTGTGTTTTTCCTTAATTATTTTATAAAGTAACATTTTTCGATTAGGCTATATTATACAGAAGTAAATCAAACTGTTGTTTTTTATCGCAATTTCAAATTTAAATTTTACAAACTAATTTTTAAACAACGTAAATAAAATCGAATTTGGTGCAACTTACTTCATTAAAACGCTTGATAAGTGTTGCAACCGATGACCTTGAAGTGGATGCAGTGTTGCCAGGTAGGCTTGCTTCGGAGGTGCCAGTGGCGCCACCTAAATCAGCCGTCACCTGACGTAGATAGTCAATAGGGGGAACCTGCGAGAAAAAAAATTGATTTTAACATAAAACTTAGTACGAAAGCCCAGATGTCGGATTACAAATATATTTTAATTAATAATTAAGCTAATTTTTATCTTTCTACATCCCAGCAGAAGTATTCGCAGGAAATATAATTTTTTTTTGTCTTAAATAATTTCTCTCTTTCTATACGAAAAATTAATTATTTCAAACTTGCTATCATATTTTAAGAAAATATATTTAAAAGTACGAGAAATCCTAAAATAAAGTTTATCTCTGTGAATTATTAAACACGGCCACACCCTTTTATGCGTGATCGTTATTTTATCTCCGCACAATCGGAATAATTCTGTAATTTTGCTTCCTCAAAAAACACTCCTCGAAATTATGTAGGATTCAGAGGCAAAATCTCCCAATTTATTATAAGGTTATTTTCCGCTAGCTGGAGCAAATATAATGAGCTTTATCGCCAAAGGTAACAAAAAAAAACGGAAAGCTTGAATCAAGAAATTTGAATGGGGAATCTTTCTTTGAAGCGAAATAAAACCGCAAGACTAAAAAGAACTTTCGCTACGAACTGAAATGGTGGTTACCCAGTGGTGTTTGAAGGTTTCCGTATTAGAAGAACGTATAAAAACCATGCTAGACATCGTCTTACCCAGTGGCGGTTCTTCCAGAGGAGCACCTGCGCACGGGCACCCCCAAAACAAAACGAATAAAAAATATTCATTTATATTCATTGAATATTATTTATCGTATTAAGTCCGACCCTCCCTAATATTTTATCGTACCGTCAAACTAAAAAAGCCCGACCCTCCCTAATATTTTATCATACCGTCGAACCCAACTGTATATTATAGGCTCTCGATCCGGCAACAGTGCCTCGGTCGAGGTAAATGACGATTATGACGAGACTTGCTCGCACGTGCGATTAAGTAGTGCAGTTTCTCTGTAGTAACAGGAGGCGGGAGATAGCGGGACTATGGCGATTTAACGTGGGAAAGGCGCACAGTTTTTGTGTGTTGTCTGTTCGTGCATCTAGTTAGAAATTCGAGCGTGTATGTTTTAATATTTTATCATTATATATTTATTAAGTTAAAATGAATAGTTGACGGTGGACTATTTAAGAAATAACTTTAACTCTTTAAGTTTGGAGCAAAAAATTGAAGTGAAGAATGCGGGAACACCTAAACCCGAAATTAATTTAACGCAGACCACAAAGGGTTAATCTAGGGACTTTATTAGAAAGTTTAAAAATGAAATATATGAAAAAAAAATTATAGAGGGTATTCCAAACTTTAATGATCAATTTTCTACAATTAAAAACCGAAGAATGGACTTTACCTTTAAGCACTATTATGTAGGGTCGGTTGTGTGTTAGTTGTGTATTTCGATAAATGAGACTCGATATGATTTTAAACCATTTTATTTAAGGATATAAACTAAAAAACACTGAAAATATGAAGAATGCCAACTTGTCAGTCTCGTGACTCGATTCGTTCTCTTGGTTGCACCTGCTCGCCTTGATGACGGTAGATGGCGGTAGTGGTATTGGACATCATTGGTTTTCTTGATAGCTCGTAGATGGCTTTAGTAGTATTAGTAGTGGACTGTATAAATATTGTTACGAAGGTTGCATGCGACGACGTTAAGATCCGACAACTATACACACTAAGAAAACCGCTCTTGTTTTCCAAAAGTTATTACCTATTATTAACCTATTATAGGTCACGAGCCGCCACTGGTCTTACCATAGGCGAACCTTAGCGATAATTTCTGGGCATACAATAGGAAATAATGTTTAATAGGAACTTAACGTGAACTTCAAATCGCAACCTATCTTTCCCGCGTGACTTTCTGAAACTCGGCGATTTATATTAAAAAATACTAATCTATTAAAAGCGCCCGTGTACTTGCCTACGCCAACAAAGATTCAGTTAAGCTACAGGAACGATAAGCCGGCGGTATTTCCCTTGTAATTTCCAGGATTATTTGGAAACGTCCCGTAAACCTGTTTGGGGAGTGATTAATCATGTCCCCCTGAATGTGGGACCGAGATAAAAGTAGAAGTGTAAACTTTTGTCGATTATCCCGCCTCCAGGATTCGTTTTGGGGAGAGCAAGTGATCAGCGTGCAGCAAGTAACATTACTTCAGTAAGAGACGTGATGGTCGTTTTCTTTTATCCGCAGATCCATCTCCAGGAGCTTGCGAAGGTAGACCCCGGGCTCTAGGGCCTCTCGGAGCTAATCGCATAAATTTTCTTCGTGTTTAGGTGACCGTCCACATTCAACATACACTCCCCTAAAAGTGTAAACTTTCCCGATTATCCATCCGCTCCCCAGGATTCGTTTATTGCACTGAAAAAGCTTTAGGATGTAACGCGGGGTTGGTGGAACTTGTGGAATTGGATTTGACTCTTGCTATATTTATAGAAGGGTTGGATCTGGGTCACACTACTTGGCGAACTTCCGTTATTGACCCAATTTTATTAGGGTACACATAATTCTTCATATCGTTGAAAGTTTATTGGTGTCACACACCTTTGGAACAGTTTCATGCGATGACATGGAAAGTCCCGCGGGGATATGCCAGGAATTAACCGATCTCGACCCAGGCAGTCGATAAATTCGGTACCAGGAGTAGTGGAAAATAAAGTGACGTTTAATAAAAGTATATTTCCATCATAAAATCACAGTTGCATCAACGATTTGAGTTCGACAGAGAAAATTGTTCCTACTTTTAACCAAAATTAGTATAATTATTATATTATATTCATAAACCGCCCACTTTCTATCCGTGACATGTTAGAATCGTCCGAAACATTTATTTTCTATTTGGGTTTCATAATGACTACATTATGAAATTCAAAAAAAATGAATAACCTGCCACTTTATGACACTGAAATTTAATTCTTTTTATGTTGGCAGCAAGCAGGGTTCGAATTTTAGGCTTACTTCGATTTCGTGAAATTAGTTTTCTAGGCATTATGAATTCGAGAAAATACTAACCTTTAACCTTGCAAAATATCATTTTTACTAGATATTTATCTGAAATACCTATACTCGGAAATATATAACATGCTGACGGTGTCCGTGAACTAATTTCTAGTCACAACTATAAAACAACAACATAACCTAAAAACAATAGAAATATCTTCCAGTTTATGCTCTATTTCTAAAGTGTTATTCAATAAAGTACTATTTTTATTTTTAATTCAATATAGTATTATACATATTACTTTATATATACATATTTATAGTTAATGTAGACATTTCCTTGGCATTAATTGTTATTCCTGTCAGATTCTGTGCCGACACAATATTTTGTTCAATATTTTGAACTTTGTTCTGCTCGCACCATAACTCAAAGTTTTGCATATTTATTTGCATTTAAAAGCTTTTCTATATTATTTTCTGCAAATTCTCGTATTTCTGACCGAGTACAACTTTCTTCCTGTCTCATTTTTATTAACTTTAATAATATATTTATTTTTAATTATGACGAATGGGAAGAAGCTTTGTTGTGTTCAATTGTTTCTATCATGGCATATTTGATACTTGTAACATTTTATTAAATTGTAAAAGTATTGCCAACCCAAAAAGAAAATATTAATTCAAATGAAAAAAATCTACTATATTTTTTAAAGTTTTTCAGACTTCAAACACCCAAATAGAAAAAGTATTATAAAATACACGGTTCATAAGACAATTAGAGCACTTGTACTTTAGAAAACGATGCGTTATCTAAGATAATGTCTTATGAAACTTGTATCTTAATATACTATTACGCAATTAGTTGACACGTATTTCAGGTATGTTAAGACGACTCTAAAATGTCAAGTGTGCGGTTGAAAGAATGAGCAACGTAAACCGTAATAACATTAAAAAAAGCTACTCAGTATTAAGAATAACGAACGAAAATGTAAAACGTTGCAAACAAGACTAATTCTAAGGGCAAAGTTAAGTAAACAGTCACTAATAAATCATAAGTAAGATACAAGAAAAAATATTAATCATTTCGGTCTATGTAGACGAAACCGGGTAATCCGCGTCGTTATTCCAAGAAACAAAGCTTCTGTGCTTTGAGACCGAGGGCTTTTAACAGTAGAATTTTTATTCCTCCACCGTTTAGTTTGATGATTAGGTCATTATTTCCTTGGCTTTATCCAGAAATTTGAAATGAATGAAAAAACCGTACCTGATAGAAGAGTTGGTATTCGGTATCGGCCAATCGCAGAGCGACTTCTTCGGGGAAGTGGAGCAATTCTTGCAGCTCCTCCAGCTCTGCGCAGTAAGGCGTCTGCGCTGTGAGAGGAATCCTCTTCTCCAGCTCTGAAACAACAAGATAAAATACAATATACGGTACTCAAGTCGAATCGTTTAATTCAGCTGCCGACGGTCGTTGCCGGTTCAGCCATAACACTATCTATCACGATCGATGGTTGCGATCGAAAATCGAGCTGTAAAAGTTATAATGGGTCACGTACAAACTGGCAGGTTTGAAGTTACCTCACATACCCTAAGATGATAGTCGTAGGTTTGTCAACATGTGGGGCTCACATATTCGCTTGGAACATTTTTATTTTAGATAACGGCTGAACTTAATTTTTGAACCGACCCCATTAACAGAAATCTAATGGTGTTCGGTCTGGAGATCTTGGAGGCCAACACCGCGACGAATTCACAGTCGTGGAATCCTCCTGATAATATACTTGCATTCTGATGTTTACATTGATATTTCAGTTTTGTAAAAAACTAAGTAGTGCTCTCCCGTGAGAAGATCCTCCAAACTGAAAGGGCCAATTAAATTACTATGGGCCATACCACATGACACGTTTACCGAAAATATGTTTTTAATTACGCTATAACTTGAAAACAAATGAAAATCGGATAGGGCCGTGCGAGTTATTTTAGTGTTACCTAATACGATAAACGACTGGCCTATATATTTCGTGTTACTCGCTAAATTCCCTGAAACTCTACACCGAGAATCCCAAAGCAACACGACTTCTTCGTCGGTCTACCTTCAGTGAAATTATTCTAATTTAATTTCAAAATGGGAATGTCTTAAGCGAATACAACTGCGTTCGAAATATATTCAATTGCGTTTGAAAAAACAGTAATAGCCCTGATGAAGGTTTCACGGAGCAGACAAAGCCTGTGCAGTTTTGTAACTTGTTTAAAATAGACGTTTTATAATCTTTTTTATATGATAACATATAATCACTATAGGTACTCCGGGAGTGGTAGTGAGCGCATAAAGCGATTCACGTTGGTTTTGAATAGTTGGGGGTTCTATTCGTTGGGACCACATATATATAACCATTATATTGCCAATAGGAACGTTCCAAAATACAAAAAGTGTCCCCGCTATGGGATATGGCGTGGTACTATTGAGTTTGCGCAGTAGGGTGGACATTTTATCGATCGCGTCAGAGCCGGCACGACATTATTTGTTTGTTGTCATTCGTCGCCATCTTTGGTTCTGGATGCTTTTTCAAATTATAGAATAAAAAGTGGTTCATCCACATTGTTGTCGGTATATTAGTGCTTATAAACTTTCATTACCTAACAACAATTTGTGTGAAGGAGTTTTTAATTTGTGGTGATTCGCTGTTTGATAGGTTAGTGGCTCGTTTTGTTTAAGATGAAAGGACACAAGTGCATGGTGCTTTTTTGCAATACCAGGTATCTATTTAAGAACTCTTTCATCTGGAGGACTTCATCCTTGTGGAACGACCTTCCCGAGGTCGTTTTTCCCAACGAATATAACCTCCAACGATTCAAAACCAACGTGAATCGCTTTTTGCGCACACGCACCACTCCCAGAGTGCCCTAAAGGATTTTTCCTATAGTGCTTGTGTTTGATCATAAAAAAAAAAAAAAAAAAAAAAAAAAAAAAAGTAAGTCAGTTATGTGCATATATACGAAAATATTTTATTTATCACATTATCCGATCTTCCGAACCGAATTTCACTAAAAAGCTTTTAAGAAACGAAGAGAGTGTCACTCGTATACAATATAATATATATGTGGCCACTACCTAACCTTATAATTAATGGATTATTGATTTGGTGCATTAGTAGCTGATAATAATTCCCAAAATAGTCAATATAGTCATTCATTCTTAAATTTGGTTTAGAAAAAAGTGAGGTTAAGAAACATACGACGTCGGATGAAAGTTAAAATAAAGCTCATCCTGTCGATGAGTTTCGACCAATCAGGGCACCGTCGGATCATCGTATGCATGGAACGTTGCTAAATCGATCTAATGGAAATTTTGATTGCAATATTTTTCTTAACTAACCAGTGAAATTTACATTAAAAAAGTGGAAATCGGGTCATGTCGAATGTTTACTTTCACGAGGAAATTTCTGAACTGCGCAAACTCACTATTACCCCTTCGATGCCCATGGCGGGGACATAATTGCAGCAATTAGCAATATAATGGTTAGGTATATCTATGTGGTTGGGGTACACGACTTCAGGAAGATTGTCCCACATGCATTGCCTTGTCAACACTTTCGAATATTACAATACTTCAAGTAAAAATATTTATAGAGTCTAATTTTCAATTACGACGTATCGACTATCGGGAAGAAATAATTGCTATTACACAGAGAATAATAGAACACTTTGCGAGCGGAATTAAAGTAAGTCTTGAATATTTTTCTTATTTAACAAAAACCTTAATAACCTTTAACATTTACTTGAAATTAATTTTTTTTCTTTGCCCACAAACTTTTATTAGCCCTTTTTAGTTCAATTAAATAGCTATTTCAGAAAATAAAAATGTTGTCGACAATGAAAGCAATCACACTCATAAAAAAAGTTTTTATTACCTTTTTATTAGCTTTCTCAATACGTCTTTATCTTATGTTTGCAGGTTTGAGCAATCCGCAAAAATATACCGAAAATAAATAAAACATAAAATTTTTTTAGAAACCTGTTCCCGATTTTCTATATACAGAGTGTCAATTGAAAAATTTGCCACGCTTATTTAATATTATTTTGAGTAGCAGTTTCCAAGAAGTCGCTGTGCATAATACTGTTTTTTCTTTTAAATAATAACATATAAACCATAAATCCTGTGCAGGAAAGTTCCATTTTTGAAAGTCGATTTCTTTAAAACTACTACTCAAAAAATAATAAAATATGGTATTGGAAAGAGATATAAACGACCCCGTCCTTCCTATTTCAGATTTTAAGGGTAACATTTACCCCTTCCAGGGGGTTGAACCACGATTTTTAATTTAATTTCTACAACAAATGTCTTATTCTGATATGGGACCTTCATTATTTATGTTTGTAAATCTTTTATACTTAAAAAAGTTATATTTATGGCAAAAATTTCAAAAAACTTAATTCTTCGCCGGTTTGTATCGGGTTACTCGTCCCTCTAAATTTAAATATATTTTTGGGTTTCATTTTCTCATTTAACAAATTCTCGTCGGGGAGAATATTCAAAACAAAATAAAGGCAATCCTCTCAAGCTACGAGTAATTCGATATTTAAATAGAAACCAGGGGTAGTTCGGGATTTCGTTTTCGAAAGGTTTAAACCTTTGTTTATACCGCTCGCGCTGTTAAGAAAACGATAGATACAGTAACAGATTACACTAGACAACAAATTTTAGGTTATTGGTTGTATATTGTATCAAAATGCATTTTTTTTTTGTTAATTTTGGGATGCTGAATACAAAAATGATAATGAAATTAAAAACTTAGGTGCCGTTTTCAAAAAAAAGTTTTTTACTTTATTTTAAAACAAAATAATTAAAACTAGATAATTTTATACTTTTAGAGTCACGAAATGCGCTATTGGCTATTCTTTTGTGAATTGTTTCTGGAGCATCTCTAACAAGAGTCAAACAGTAGTCGGCAACCATGGAAGCATTCCAGTTTCCCTGGTACCTGTTCTCCATTGTTGATATATCCTGATGGAAGCGTTCGCAGTGCTCATCACTTACGGCTCCGCAGTTGTCAGGAAAAAAGTCCAGGTGAGAGTGTAGGAAATGGATCTTTAGAGACATATTGCAACCCATTTTTTGATAGGGGGACAGCATATTTTCAACAAGACTAACGTAATTGTCAGCTTTTTTTATTACTCAAGAAATTAGTGACGGCGAGGCGAAAGTCATTCCAAGCGCTTTTTTTCAATACCTTCTTTAATTTTTGCTTCACTTAGCCTCGGAAATTTCTGGCTTAGGTACTGAAATCCAGCATTTCAGTAACTAAGACAGAACAAACCCGAACAAACACGGCTGGCCTACGATTTAATCAGTTTCTCAGAATTGAAGCGCATGCATTACAGCATATACTGTAGCCCACTGTTTGTATTGATCTCCTATTCTGAAACCGAAATAAAGCTGATATGTATGCCCTTTTTGTCAATGGAGTCATAGATTGCTTCTGAGATGCAAAAGTCATCTCACCACAAACATAACAGAAGTGATCTGGATTGTTTACACACTTTCGAGGCATCTCGAATCTCAATCTTAACTATTCGACTTGAACTTCGACTAGCTAACCTCTCCGCTTTGTACCTTTTTATATTCCCAAATATGGATTCTAGATTTTTAGAGATTATTTAATTGTTATTATAGTCTATTTACAATTTTAAGAAAGAAAGCAACATAATGAATTTTATTTATTATTACCTAAATGGCGATAGAGGACATAATGCCGATTGAGCAGGTACTACTGATTTATTGGCCTTTATTAGAGTACCGTCCTCCGGTAAACAATAAAAACGGTGATAAACAAGGGTTCTTTTATCGGGTTAGTCGTTTATTTATTTAAAATATGGCAGTAAAACACTATTTATTTGCAGCTTAATTAAATAATTCAAAAATAATTCTTGGTAGTATCATTCAATCTGAAATAGTATTTTAAAGTGCTACTGTGTAGACAAAAATACGCCCTTATTATATAAGGATCATCGGGTGGTCTGGGAAATAATACATTTTCCATACATTGGTATTAAATATTTCAATATTATCGCTGTTTTAGAGCGGTCTCGGATTAGTCGTTATTGTGTCAATATCCCTATTTAGGTAAATTTAATTAAAACTCATTACGTCGCTCTCTTATATTTGTGAACAGATTTTTATTATACATGGACTGTTCAGTACAAGGCAGACACAAAAAGAGTTTATTTTCGGTTTTAACACATCTAAAATAGTAAGATTTAGTTGATTTTATTTTATATACATTTTCGTTGTTGTCCAGTGTTATAGGTAAGATAGCGCAAACCAAAGTGCGTTGCTTTGTGTATTGTTTACATACATGGTGTTCGTGAGTGGCGTTTCAATATTTGAGAGAGTGATTCTGCAGCTGTAAGAAATAATCATAATGCACAGAAAATAACATAATAGCTATAAATTAAGTAAAGAGGAAATAGATTTCCTTAAGTCCATCTTCCATGTTTTGATTAATTAATACATTTTTTGATATATCCGACACCTAATCAATATTAATAATAAATTAATCAATTAATGTCAACGAATTACAATTTGAATTTAATTGTTTTAATCAATAACAAGTTTAGTTCAAATAAATAAAATCGATTTTTTGCTGGGAAAGTTTAAGTGGATTAGGTTGAAAATAACACGATTATGAAACGATTAGTTGTTATTAAAATATCTTGTCTAGCGTCTCTCGTACAACGTAAACCTGCACTTGTCAGTTGTAAGATAATTTGAGAAATAAGATGGAAATCTATTTTAAGATCAGATATTTAAACGTATTGTTCCTATGAAGTAGACGTGAGATAATTCAAATTCCTTCCATATCCGTGAATTAGAGTATTAGAGAATTCGTTTTATCTGAACGTATAAAAATAATATATCAGCACGTTGCGTACCTACGTTCTTTGTTCCATATCATTACTTACTTCTATTGTTTGCCTAGTGGTATTTGAACGTTTCGGAAGAGCGAGGGGAGACAAATGTATAAAATCCATGCTATGAAGCGTCTTATCATAGGCGTTCTCAAACAATGTCTAATTAATTATATAAAATGAAACTAAAGTTTACTTTGTTATTTGTCAGTATATTAAAATATATTTGGCGTTACGGCCGTTTCGTAGTAAAGATTGTTTCACGAAAAATGGATATAACTTAATGACTGCAGTAAAAGTACCTGGGGCCATCCCATTATTTATGACCGTTTGTTATTATTATGCGGAAAGGACCGGATTGTAATAATTATAATTAAATATAGGCACATCAGGTAGGTTAGGTTGCTTAATTTATATTTAAATATCTTTTTGTGGTAAAATTTGTTAGTTTTTGAGGAATGGTTCAAGAATTATCTTTTACCAAACATTCCTCAGAATAGCGTGATAGTAATGGACAATGCGAGCTATCATAGTCGCCAATTACATAAAGCTCCAAGCTCAAATAATACAAAATTGGAGATTCAGAACTACATGGCGGCGAATGATATATATTTTGAAGAAAGTTATAAAAAAAGTGATCTTTTAGAAGTTTTAAAGACATTTTGTATAAAAAAAGTATATGTTTGTGACACATTGGCAGAAGAAATTGGACATACAGTGCTACGGCTCCCACCATATTATTGCATTTTTAACCCCATAGAGCATATGTGGCACCAGTTAAAATCACTGGTTAGGTCTGAAAATATTTCTCCGACTTTAAGTTCTAGTGTTGTAGAATTAATACGAAAATGCTTTAATGATATTCCCCCAGGTAGTTGGAAAAATTCAGTCCGTCACGTAATAACTGTAGAAAATTCGTATATTAGTATGGATCGTATAATTAATCCAATTATAATTAATTTTGATGAGGATAGCGATAGCGAAACAGAACTATCTATAGAATGACATTATAAATGTAAATAAATATGACTAGTAATATTTAAAAAAAAAGTTATTTCATTTGAAAACATTAATATAATCATATCATTACTTGTTTTCCTTAGTCCGTCCCTTCATACTTCTCTTGTATATTGCCAAGCTCTTGTCGACACAATGGGACCGACCCAGGAAATCATTAAATCGTATCTATTTTTCGTGAAACAATCTTTACAACTACATCTTCAAGACGCTCACATGAGAGCGAACTCAAACTAAGTGTATATAATATAGGTAGTACTAAAAATAAAAAATATTTATTTGGTATAATAAATAATGTTTGCCACAATAGTGTAATAAACTTAAATTAGGGACAAACAGGTCGATATTCAGAGAATCTAAGAATCCACATGCTAGATGGGATTTTTACAATAGTTTTAATTAAGGGAAGTTGCCGAGAGCTAATTGTGTGTTTAAAAGATTAATATTACTGTCTTTTTTATGTTTATAGATTTCAATGTTTTCTAGTAAATTTAATTTATGCCCTTTTTGTTCAGTGTGTAAGATTTGTCGGTTACTTATATCTGGCAATGTGTGGTTTGTATCTAAAAAGTGATTCGCAAAATTAAATGATCTTTTATTAGTCTAAAGCGTGAATTGTGTTCTTTAAATCTCGTTTCAAAATTTCGTCCCGTTTGTCCTATATAGCAGCTATTGCATTCATTACACTTTAATTTATAAACTTCTGATTTTTTATATTTTTCGCGCTTATCTTGGATGGATAAACTATTTGAGGGTTGAATGCTATTGTTACCTGATCAAATGAAAAAATATTGGCAATGTTGGCTGAGGTCGGACCTGAATATGTAGGACTATGAAATTTTTTGAGCTTTCGTTCTTTTTTTATGGGATACATTTGTGTTATAGCGAGTGTATGTTGTTTTTTATTGATAAGAGAGTTTATTTCTTTTAATGTATACCCATTATTGATGGCAATAGCCCTGATGGTATCGAGCTCAATCTTTAAACTTTCTTTAGAGAGTGGTAGAGACAGAGCTCTATGTACCATTGATCTATATGCTGCCAATTTATAGTTATGTGGCATTGTTATATCTGTAAATGTAGGTTTTGTGTAAATATCAACCTGTAGTTTTTTATTCGATATTTTTGATATTCTGTGATCCAAAAAATTGATTGAGTCGTTTCCTATTTCTAGCGTGAATTTAATTTTGGGATGTATAGAGTTAAGGTGGTTTAAAATACGTTTAAGTTCTTCCTCAGTCCCTGTGAAGCACACTAAATTATCGTCAACATACCTATGCCAGAAAAAAATATTTTTTGAAATTGGTGAGTGTATAAAGGTTTCCTCTGAAACTGAGAGCCCGTTGCTAAATCGTATGTTTGTTTATAATATTCATCATTGAATTTAGAATAATTTCCATTTATGCATAGATCTCTAGTAGCTGTTAAAGGTCTTGTTCATATCTAATTAATTAAGTGAAAAATAAATAACTATATTTTTTTTTCTCATGCCCTTTCTGACTGGTATTATTATCAACTGATTTTCAAAATATTTAAACCTGTCATGCACATCAAGTTGCAAGACTGCTTTGGGTTTTCAATTGTATTAGTTAAATGACGATTTCCCTTAATTATTTGAAAGCGTGATTTAAAATGAACCGTATTTTTATTGTCAAAGAAATGTCGAAAGAAAATTAAGTCGAGTAATTAAAATTAAATTAATCACTTGCTTCTTTCGAAAAAAGCCGTGACTGTATCGCGTTACATTTGGGATCAATATTAAATACTTTCATTAATTTTTCTTTATTTTGTTCGTACAGTCGACGGAAATAGTATTTGCTGTGACTTTTTATTTATACTTACTTATTTCTATCTATACTAAAGTGAAAATCTCAACATTATATCTTTGAGAATAACTCTAATAGCCCCATAGTGTCGAAAATAGGACACCCTGTACAGAAATAATGTTAGAAATGCTTTGTTAGGAGGGGCTTTTGGAGAAAGGATCATATGAACTACCTGTATTATTGCGACCTACCCTGTAGGCTGGCGAAATATTGCCATACCTTATACCCTGTATATATACAAGGTGTTCCTTAATTACGTACTAATATTTGTGTGACCCCTTAGGTCATTTTATAAAGAAAAGTTCATATGAACATATGTCCGCAACGGCTTAAATTTTTTGCTACAGGGTGTTGAATTGTTATTTTTTAAATGGTTATTTTTTAATATCTCCGAAAGTACTTTAGATATTATTTTCAATTTTGGTATGTGTTATGATATAGAACCACAAACTTTAGTTAGAAAAGTTATTCAATTGTTCCACCAGTGGCGTCCCTGCATACATGTCCTCTGATATTTTTTACAAGAAATATGGTACGCCACTGATATTTTTCAATATAGATATATTTCTGGTTAGCCTGGTTAATTCTACATGAAAACTGTCTCTTAAGTTTTCCTCGTCGTGATTAAAACTATTAAATTCTTATTGAAACTCATTATTATTAACATTGATAAAATAATTAATGATACATTTTGTTGTATAAAAATTGTTGAAAATGGCCACCTTCACTTAAAGGCATGCCCATCTTCGCATCAAATTGCCCACTCCAACAATTTTTATATAACAAAATTTATCATTAATTTTATCAATGTTAATAATAATGAGTTTCAATATGAATTTAGTGATTTTAATCAAGAACGGTGCGCCTCACGAGAAAAACTCAAGAGACCGTTTTCATGTAGAATTGACCAGGCTAATCATAAAAATATCCACATGGAAAAATGTCAGTGGCGTACCATCTTTTTTGTAAAAAATATCACAGGACATGTTTGCAGGGACGCCGCTGGTGGAACAATTGAATACCTTTTCTAACGAAAATTTGTGGTTCTATACCCTATTAACACATATCAAAATTGAAAATAATATCTAAAGTACTTTCGGAGATATTAAAAAATAACCATTTAAAAAATAAAAATTCAACACCCTGTAGCAGAAAATTTAAGCCGTTGCGGACATATCTTCATATGAACTTTTATTTTTAAAATGACCTAAGGAATCACACCCTGAAAAATTAGCACGTCATTAAGGAACACCCTGTATACAGGGTGTCCGGGAACATGTGGGAAATCTCCCGGATATGAAGAAAACACGTGAAAAAAATACTATAGGTTCATATAAACTTCTTTCGTATCGGCCTCCTCTTCGGAGATATGGGGTCCCAAAGAGCACCAATGGAATCAAGTTTTTTACACATAATTATTGAACCACCTGGTATATTTCAATTATTTTTTAATATGATGTATACCAGGTAAGACCCGTCAAATTACTGCCCAAGAAACTGTTGTGAATTACTCACAGCTGCAGGGACGGACTAGCTGTAACACTCATGGGCCCATTTTTTTTACGCCCTGTATGATGAGAACTTTGGACAATGTTTTTTACATACCTTTAACTATTGGCTAAAAATTAAGTACTCTTCATTCATGTCGCTAATCCTAACCGTTTTCTCATCATACAGGGCGTAAAAAAAATGGGCCCATGAGTGTTACAGCTAGTCCGTCCCTGCAGCTGTGAGTAATTCACAACAGTTTCTTGGATAGTAATTTGACGGGTCTTACCTGGTATACATCATATTAAAAAATAATTGAAATATACCAGGTGGTTCAATAATTATGTGTAAAAAACTTGATTCCATTGGTACTCTTTGGGAGCCCATATCTCCGAAGAGGAGGCCGATACGAAAGAAGTTTATATGAACCTATAGTATTTTTTTCACGTGTTTTCTTCATATCCGGGAGATTTCCCACATGTTCCCGGACACCCTGTATATACTTTAAATAGACATAATATAGTTCTTCGGCTGGCACTTAAAATTGCATTCTACCCAACCTGCCCCACCTTTTACGATAAGAAAGTACTGTCACTAAGGCAGACCACCCCCTGATCCCCTAATTAGATAATCATGACAATATTAATACCCACGTGTACGTATAATTCGACCCTATATATAAACATGAAATTTCAATGAAAATTAGGCCGAGATTCTCAGTCTTAATTAGGGTTGACTTGAACGAGAAATTACAAGCGGTGCACAATATTCGTGCTGGCAATTTGTCGGCCGCCGCCATAATGGCGTTAAATTATTCAGAATAATGAAAGGGATTTAAAAAGGCTGAGGAAAATAGAGACAGATGGTGGCTCTTTTGGTTGTTTCTGTGCGAGTTTACGTCAAAGGTACACATCACCAAATTTTATGCAAAATTATAGGGTCTAACCCAAGTAGCATTAAACGTTTCGAAACATTTTCGATTAAAATTATAAAGTTGTATCGAGACGCATGTGTTACGAAACTTTTGCGACACATTTTCGAATCCAGTTACTGGAAACACTTAAAGACGTGTTTGTTTCGAAATATTTTACAAACCATAGTGTGAATACATTAACGACACGCGAAGCTAAATATTTTTCGAAACATTTTTAGTTAAAATTATAAAGTTTTGGTAAGACACAAGATTCCCTTGAATTTCCCATAAGAGATAGCATCGGTGTACGTTTATTAGCGATAAATAAGGAACTTCTTGATATTATTTATATTTTAGGTGTTATTATTGATCCATTTTCAACCACAAATTGAGGCAAGTGCTTTAGGTGGATTTTTAATTACCATCTGAACAAGTTTGAGGTTATGTTATTGTTTAGCGAGATTTAAATTGTTATTTTTCGTTAAAAAAGCTTACTGTACTGTATTTATCAACATAAAATATGCCGCTGTATTTAACAAAAAAATAACCATTTAAATATCCCTATACAAACAATAATAACATAACCTCAAACAAGATGTTGATTAAAAATCTTCAAAAAACACTTACGTCAATCTGTTTCTGAAAATGAATTCATAATAACATTTAATATAAAAATAATATCAGAAAATTGCTTATTTATTCCTTATAAACGTGTACCAATGCTTTAAAAAAATCTCTTATGGGATTCTAATTTGTTTGGAAAGGTTTTTCCTCGCGTGACGTCAGACTTAGGCTGTCCATACCCAATCTTTGTTTTCTGTGCATACAAGAAAACCTTTTTTTCTGTGGCATTCACCCCATAAACCTTTTATTTTTCTGTGCATCATACGAAACATTATGGAAGCCAACGCTAGAAATTATGTGTTGAGTCCATTTGGGACCAGAATAATTTATTGCTTTCTAGCGGATATATTTTTATATTGTTAAAATAGTTTTAATGAAATTCCTGCATCTTTTGAAAAGCCAAAAGTTATTAGATAAGTTCCATGTTCGTAGCTAAGTCGATTTATAAAAGAAATAAATAATATTTTGAAAATATTTTAATTCTTATTTTTTTGACAAATGCAAATAAATCGAGGGCGCGTTAAAAATATAAAGCCAAATAACTTAACTAAATAGATTTTTTGGTTCTTATGTGCAATAACTAGGTATATGAACTAAAATAACTTATAGGAAATATACTTATAACGAATTCATCATGGCGAAATTATTGTTTCATATTGTTTTCTTTATTTTACAACAGTGAAGACACCCTAATTGTTTTACGCATGGTTTTTTTTTATGATCAAACACAAGCACTATAGGAAAAATCCTTTAGGGCACTCTGGGAGTGGTGCGTGTGCGCAAAAGCGATTCACGTTGGTTTTGAATCGTTGGAGGTTATATTCGTTGGGAAAAACGACGTCCGCCAGATGAAAGAATTCTTAAATAATGAAGTTCGAGGAGTACTAAGCTTAACCACATATGGATGGACGCCAGTGGTTCGTCGTGTATTTCTGCTATTATATTATTATTAAGAGGGCCGATCACCATGAAAATATCCGTAAAAGAGAGTCAAATCCCCAACCTGTCTTCGATGTTCTAGACTGCCGAGATTCTTCGTCAGCTCGTGGTCTCCGATCAGACGAATAGCCCTCCTGTCGATGGAATCCAGCAGCCGAAGAGTATGATTGGGTGCAGAGCTCCAGACATGAGAGCAGTACTCTAGTGATGGTCGAATCTGGGCTTTGTATAGTGTCAAAAGTTATTGAGGTGTGTACAACTTTCTGGTTCGGAAGAGTACCCCAAGCTTCTGAGAAGCTATCTTGGCGATTGCCACAACGTGGTTATGCCAAGACATATTTCCTCCCAGATTGACGCCCAGCAAATTAATAGATGAAGCCAGTGGGATTGCGTGCCCGTCCATGACTATATCCGGTTCAGTAATGCTAACCTTTTTAGAAAACTGCTGCCTGGGTTTGTTAGCGTTAAATTCGACTTGGTTACTGTCACCACAAGCCAAAATTTCTTCCAGGTCTTTGTTGAGGCGTGATACTTCATGCTGTCTGCGAAGATGTGCGTCGGCAGCCGATGTTTGCGCATTCAAAGAGAAAGATGAGATAAGTGTGCTATCGTCAGCAAAACTAAACAGCGAAACTTAACATATCCCCTACCCTTTATACTGTCATTTTGGAATAAACAGTTTAGAAATATTTTCGAACATTTTCGAAACATTTTCGATAAAAGTTTCGATTGTGCATCCAAACAGCGAAAGTCACAGCTAATACCAACCACTTGGAAACACGTGTAAATGCCCCATTTAAAATGTATACGTTTCGAAAATATTTCAATTTTTGTTGCCAGCAGTTTCCAATTTTGATCGGAAACAGAAACGATAGTTACGATACATTGACCAGAATGTGTCTAAAAATGCTACTTGGGAACGAAAATTCCAATGTGCAAACACATGTACAAACTTTACATTTCATCGGTTAAAAGTTGCAAAATGAATGATTTAATTAACTAAAACTTCATCTATTCTGTCTGTCGAATTAATTTCGAAATATCCGGCTCCGCTGGAGCTTGTGGATTCGTATCTTACGCCTGTCAAACCGGTTCCTTAGACGGTACATACTCCCCAATCGATAGGTCACACATACCCGAACAAACCCCCCAAGTAGCACAAACTAAGATTTGGTGGAAGCTATTTGTAATTTTTAATAGTTTAATAGAAGTTCCCGAAATGCAAATAAGCTATACAAAGGTCTTCCGTAATACAGTTTTTTGTTTTTAGAATACCAACAATATTACGCAGTAAGAATATTTTGACATTCAAATTATAAGGCGCATTTTTAAATAGTATAGCGTGCTTGATTCCTAAATGCTAAAAGTCTCTGCACTCGGAGAAGCTCAACCTTAAACCTTATTATTGATTTAGGATTGAAAAGAAAGTGTTCATTAATCTATATTGAGAGATGAGGCAAAGGTCGCATCCCAGCAATAATGGCTTAGGTATACCTAATATCTCTGGATTAAGGTAAAATTATTAATGATTTTAGCCCGAAACTTCGGTGAGTTTGTAATTTTATTGAAAATTAAAGGTGGAAAGAATGATTTTAGATTTATAATTTATATTGTATAAATGTGATGCAAGCAGTTATCAAGTTTATAATTCATAGTTATTCTTCAGTATACAAGGTGTCCAAGATAAGGAGGGCTAGTACTGGGATCTCGGAAACCGTAAAAGATACGAAGTCGGTTAAACGGAGGTAAAGTTGCGCATTTACGTGCCTAATAAGATGCCGTTTGGAAAGTTGTAAAATTCCGAGTAGTTCCGGAGATATCCGGAAAAAAACGAAATTCTGAAAAATCGTTTTATTGTTTTCCTGGTTTTTTTTTAGATCGAATTCTAAAGTAAATTGCACTTTTGCATTGCTGCTTTTTCCGCTCTATCTAACAGCGTTAATTGTTTTGTAATCCGACGAGTCGTCTTTGAAGGGCCATTATCAACTCCTGTTTCCTTGTTTCCTCCTGTTTTTTTGATATTGGAATTTGATAGCTTTTTTCTTCCGAATGCAACAATGTATGATATATTGTGGTTCAATGACGTTACGGTGGTTTTTTAACAATATCAGGAAATTTTGGGATACGGTCCTGCATTTCTCCTAATTTTATAAATAATATCTTATAGGTAAGCTCTAAATTTGTACTTATGTTAGACTGGTTCAGTAACTAACAAATAATTTAATAATAAACCACAAATAAGTGAAGGAAATACAGAAATATTATTTCAAACTTCTGTTGATTCTGGATCGTTTGAGAGCATTTTAAGAGGTTTTCTATTTTCCAGAAAATATGGAACATAAATTTACAAATGCTGAAAAGTTTGATATTCTATCGCATGGTTTATTTTATCTCAAAAAAACTGTTATGTGGCAGTTAGAAGCTGTTACTTGTGCTTAGAGAATAACGGAAATCATTTTGCACACCTGATTATGTAGTTCCTTACTTTTTTCGTTGTTCGTTTTATTACTGTTTTGGTATGATTTTTGTTCACTTATTTGTGGTTTATTATTAAATTATTTGTTATTTATTGAACTAGTCCAACATAAGTAAAAAATTTAGAGCTTACTTATGAGATATTATTTATAAAATTAGGAGAAATACAGGATCGTATCCCAAAATGTCCTGATGTTGTTCTAAAAACCCTCGAAACGTCATTAAACTACAATGTGTCATACATCGTTGCATTCGAACGAAAAATAGCTCTCGAATTAAAATATCAGAAAAACAGGACCGTATTTAAAAAAATAAAGTTGATAATGGCCCTTCGAAGGCGACTCGTCGGATTACAAAATAATTAACGCTGTTAGATAGAGCGGAAAAAGTGGCAATGTAAAAGTGCAATTTACTTTAGAATTCGATCTCAAAAAAGCCCAGGAAAACAATAAAACGATTGTTCAGAATTTCGGGTTTTTCCGGATATCTCCGGAACTACTCGGAATTTTAAAACTTTCTAAACGGTATATTATTAGGCACGTAAATGCACAACCTTACCTCCAATTAGCCGACTTCGTATCTCTTACAGTTTCCGAGATCCCTGTACTGGCCCTCCTTATCTTGGCCACGTTGTATAGGTAAAAATTACAAAAAATATATTTTTTGTAATATTAATTCAATTGTAATAAAAAAAATGCTCTCAGGTTTAATCGATCGACAAAACTTTATAGACAGCCTTTCACAAAAGTTTTTAAAAGCATCTCTCAACTAAAAACGTCCACTGCAACTTCGACGATTGACTGAATTTAATCGAAGATTTGTCTGAAAGGTCTAGATGTCTGAAGGGTTCAATCAACGTAAAAGGAATTAAAAGAGATTCAAGTAATAACAAAGTAAATCAACGTTTGATTAAATTGTGTGTCATCTTAATGAATTTAAGTTAGTTCCTTCGGGAATTATATTATTTAAAAAAAAAATATATTGATGACATTAAGATTGGCGTTTTGGCTCACAAATCTGGTTTTTCACACTTTCATATCTATTTAAAAGGTTATAAGCACGTTTTCAGGGACAATGCATGCAACCCTCGCATTAGTGTAGGATTTTATTTAACATACTTTTCCTTTCCGTGTAATTATTTCGTATTTTGAATACCAGAAAATTAACTTCACAACTAAAATGACCCATTTCGCCCCGAAACCGCTTAATAAGTCATTTCATATCGCTAATGCTATGGAGACCTCACAACATCCCTCTGTCAAGTTAATGTGAACTAAAAAATGCAAGCGTTCCAACCGGGAAGATCGGGAAGAGCCGGAAATGGTGTCAGGGGTAACTTAATGCTAGGAAATTTCATAAATATTTACAACAGCATATATGGAATAAATTATATACCCTGTTGGGAATAAAAAGGTTTTGGGTTAAGAACGAGCATATGGCGAGAGAGAGAGATTCTTGTTTAATTAAAAGTACCTACGTCGAAATTCAATTTAAATATCAACAACGAACGACAAGAGATTTTTGGTTGTGACATTGACAGCAGAAACTAAAATAAATATATATTGTAAACATAATTTACAAAAAACTATAGTTAGGAATATTTCGAAGTGTATAGTCTTTGCAGCGAACCCTCAAGCTTTTTCGACAATTGACATCAGCAATATGTCATCGATCAGCTGTTTGGGGACGTAATCAAATACCCCAGTTTTATACGAACCGCATTGAGCATGTTGTGTTTTTATATTTTTCCAGTTTGATTGGTGCTAATAAGTTTTAAAAGTGTATTTTCGTCGTTTTAGTATAGTTTATTCCGTTTTGAAAACATTGATACATATCGAGTTGTTTATGTATTTGTAAACCACAGTAAGTACTAATCACGTAACGAAAAATGTATAGGTTAATATTTTATTTATCTGTTTTTAGGCGAAAATAATAATTATGGAGCATAATTATTGTCTGTCTTCTACCTCGGCTGATGCCACCGTTAGAGAAACTAAGGTGAATTTTAATATTAATAAAAAAATTTCAGTTAAATATCAGGTAATACTTTTGTGTGGCGACAGTTTGGTTACCTGGGAAAGTAGGAAATATCTGCATGATATTTTTAATAGTTTTAGTCAGAATTCAAGCGCAATTATTGATCATGTAGTGTGCAGAGAACACTAAATATATTGTCGGAAGCTTTTGATTTATATATAGAGCAGATGATACTCATCGAGCTCTAATGGAAGAGCCTTGTGTTGCCCAGATGAGACGCAGATTTATTGAAATATATATGGCCAATGAGCAACTTGGTGCCGAAAAAAAATTGCCCCAATTTAACCGACTTCGTATCTCTTTACCCTTACCTTTCCCGAAATCCCAATGGGGATGGCCGAAATACCCATTTCATTAGTTTTTTGCATCTATGACTTACTTAACCCATGTATTTGCAGTATACGTAGCCTACGTATCAGAAGAAGGTTGCATATAGAATTTGCTTGTTATGATACTATACACTTATAAGTTACTATTGAACATTAAAGTTAAAACAGAGGTAACAAGAGTGAACAACCTTTAAGCAAACCGTATATTTAGGTTTTTAATACAATAACTTTTCCTTAGAAAAGGTACATAGCTATTTTCAGAAATGTTTTTTTGTGCATCCGGTACAAAAACATGGAAATGTTTCCAAGTGATTTGTATTTATATAACAGGGAGAAGAAATGATCAAGGATGACTTTTTCGAAAAATTGAAGATATAATTTATTACAGGTATAGTTAAGTCCATGTGTAGATACATTGTATAAAGTTTACAGTAGGTAAAGATGGACATCCATGTAGATACGTACTTCCTATCTTTTTGTAAATATAGAGGTACCTACTAGACATGTAATTATATATAATGACTTCATTTTATATATTTGAGTAAATAAATAACAAAAAAATATAATGTGTATGTGCGTTTTATTCCCTATAATAAATAATAAAAAATGCATTTAAAAATATAAATTGACTCGTTTCATTTTTAAAATAAACGTACGTACTATTGTAGTACGGTCATGAAAGGTCCTGGAATATCTTACAAACCTAGGCAAAATAAATAACCAGAAATAAGCAGGCAAGTTATTAATGTCACGTGACACTTGACATATCTGGCGCGAGGGTTCGCTGCAACAACTATACTATACAATCGAGGTCGGTGCAGTGTGTCATTTATATTTCAATCCGCTTAGCCTCCTTGCGCTCGAAAATATTTAATCACTTCCGATCTAATAGAGGTCCCGCTTTTTCGTAAATTAGGTTTTGCAGACAAGAGGATAAAGAAAAAAATTATATTCTGCAAAAAAAATTTCGGACGATTTTAAATTGCCAAGGTGTGCAAGTTTATGACATAATGACCCACGTATCTCATGAATAAAAGGTAATAACTACCTTTCACACTAGAATACGCAGGGAAGGAAATGGAGAAAAAAAGGACAGGACGGGAGCAAACCCGAACGGAAAAAAAGGATGAATTGAAGGAACCGATTTCACGAAGATTATTTTTTCGATTAGGCATATCTCCTCCCTCTCTTTCGTACACCCTTTAACAACACATTCTATTTATTTTTTAACAAAGAAGAGCGAGAGTGAAATTTAATTTAATATCGAGATTACTGGACATGCAGATGCGACAAACCACCCGAATCCCGGTATTTGAATTTCGTCATCCAGAGATCCAGAGATATTCTCAATTTAACATGTTTTATGCAAATGACTAACGTTTCTGTGTGGTTTAGGTTTTGATCCTGTTTTCTACAATAATGTCGGATGGAGTATTATGATAGAACCCCGTATGTCACGTTGAGGGTAAGTTAATTTTTCAACAATACACTCAAAATAATTAGAATTAAATTACCAAACCTGAAGAAAAACCTACTTCCGTAAAAATAAAGCTGTCCTTCGCGTAAAAATACATTTATTTATATGTGTAATGTATATCTAATCAAAAATAATTAAATATTGTTTATTATAGCTGGTATTCTAGCTTGTTATAGATTATCTTGGCTTATACCTTGATAATATAATGTACTTATTTAGGTCAACATATATAATTGATCACTTAGTTAAGCACCGGTTAATATTATACATTTTTTATTATTAATATATAGGGTGTTGAAAAAAGGCCGGTACTCCGGAATAACTCCGGTGCATCGCATTGCAGCGGAAAATGTCTAGGGAAAAAGTTGTTTGGTTTTGAAGGAGGAATAGTTTGCAATTTAACCCCCCCCCCCCCCCGCCGCCTCAACCCGCGGGTGGGGGTAAGTTAAGATTTACAAATGGAACCCCATATTTTTTTATTGGCGTATCGTGTTCTCCGACCAAAAATAAACATCTTTTGTTCGAAAATTTCTTTTATTCGGGCCCATCCTTCACCAATAATCACCATGAGAAAGACAAAATCCGGGAAATAGGTACTATTTTTCTCTGTCTTGTTTGTGGAAAAAGTATTCCACGGGCATTTTTTAGTACAAGACAGAGAAAAAGAATATTTCCGGGATAAAACTTGATTTTCGCACGGTTCTGATTTTGTCTTTCTCATGGTGATTATTGGTGAAGGATAAAAAATTTTTTCGGACAAAAGATGTTTATTTTTGGTCGGAGAACACGATACGCCAATAAACAATATGGGGTTCCATTTGAAAATCTTAACTTACCCCCACCCGCGCCCGGGGGTTGAGGGGGTGGGGTTTTTTTAAAATTGCAAGCTATTCCTACTACAAAACCAAACAACTTTTTCCCTAGACATTTTCCGCTGCAATGCGATGCACCGGAGTTATTCCGGGGGACCGACCTTTTTTCAACACCGTGTATAATAATCAAAGGCTTAGATGGTTTACAAAAATTGGCAAAAATCAAGAATTAATATACGTACTTTCCTCTATAAAATATTTCAAACTTTCTCTAGCTGCGGAAAATGACAAAATACCACCCTTATAAACGTAAGAGCACATCTATATCAAAAAACAAAGCAATTTGCTAAATTACCCCATCTATAAAACACATTTTTCCTATCGAAAAAAAAATTGAGGCTAAAGCTCAGAAATACCATTCGGGCCCATTTTAGATGTGAGTATAAAGCCTTTCGTATAGAGATTTCAAATAAATGCTATAGGCATGACACGATGGGTTATCTTGCCGATCTAGGGGGACATGCATTATTTCAGATTTCCTCGTCACAATGGCGTACAGAGTGAGTTGTTTCCTTTGAGATATCGCCGCTTAGCTCCTTAATGGATTAAATTTAGCTCCGTGCGTATCTCGGTTTATCTGGATAACTTGTTGTTGACCAGTCATTTGGATGTACGACTGCAAATATCAAACTTATTTGTTTATTTTTGAAAGGAATGTGTTTAGCTCCCGTTGTTGTTCGCAATTCACAATAATTACGATAAAGTACACATAGATTCAAAAGTTGAAGAAGGTCATTCCCAAAAGTTTGTTGCTGAAACAATAGGGGTGTTTTAAAGTGATGTATCTCTCATATCGAATCGCTATCTAGAGACCAATTCCTTTTCGAGACAGACAACGAAGTTGTAGAAGGCGTGTTACTAACGAACAGTAGAACCACTATATTATGTTAACAATTCGGAGAAATCGTACTATGCCAGTCCCACAACTTCAGAGAGATGTAACGCATGCAATTGGAGTTCGCGTATTCATCTCTAAACTAAGAAGACGAATTCTTGAATCCGGTTTAAGATATGGGCGACCAGTAAGAGTTCCACAACTACAATATGACCACCGAGTTCGTCGACTGCAGTGGGCCGAAACGCAAGTCCGTTTACCCGAAGAATTTTGGAATTCTCTCCAATTTTCCGACGAGACCAGGATTTGTCTGGTAAACGATAGTCGCTGGATTCGTGTTTGGAGAGAACCAACAAGAGCCGCTCAACTTGCCCATGCTCGCCCCTTGCCTCCATTCGCCGGAGGAAACGCCATGTTTTGGGCACGCATTAGGTCTGACGAGCATACTGATTTAGTCTACGTTCAAGGCACAATGACTGGCGACAGGTAAATTAGAGATATTCTACAGCCTTATGTTATAACTGTTGGTAACCATTTTGCGTTCATGGACGACAATGCCCGGCCCCATCGTACTAGAGCTCTGGATGAATATCTAGCAAGTGAGGGAAACAATCGCTTGGAGTCGCCTGCTTTGTCCTCTTACATGAATGATAGAGCATCCTTGGGACATGCTCTCTAGGGCAGTTCGCGTTAGAAGAAAGCCCCCTAGAACTCTCCAGGAGCTTGTCATCGCTGCTTCCGAGGAATGGCAGGCTATTCCACAAGAACGGATTGCTAACCTTACGCGCAGCATGCGGCGACGTCTTCAAGCTTGCACTGAGGCAAGACGAGGAAGTACACTTTATTAGAACCTAAATTGTTTAAATTTCACAAATTATACAATATAAATAAATTTGACTTCTGTTAAGTTTTTTTTTTTGGAAGGTTTAAAATGTTGTGGTAAAATAAAAAATTTTAAAACTCATTGAATTGTATTTTAAACTTATCAATGAACCAATATTTGTATTGTCTGTTTGAAGGTTGTAGACAATGGTGTTTCTTGAATAACAGAAAAGTTTTGGACTTGCATTGTCTTTATTTGTTATATATCACAACGTTTCAACTGGTAAGTATCTCCAGTCGTCTTCAGGTGAATACTGTAAGGCAGTATAACAGTAGGATATATAACAAATAAAGACAATGCAAGTCCAAAACTTTTCTGTTATTCAATATTTGTATATTTTCACCATGACGTAATTACTTATTCGAGAATCAGAGTGATGCAAAACTTTTGAATCTATGTGTAGTTTATCTTGACAAGAATTTAATAAAAATATTAATATTTTATTAGCTCTGTGGATTTTTGTCCGCCTAGATTAGTGGGATGAATCACTGTGAGCGGAACATAGGAAAATGGAAGGCGTGCACCATATGGTCAAAAGGAGAATTCGAAAATCCTGCTTTTGTGAAAAATGGAACATATGTGCTAGAGTGATGTGACGTAAGTATTATTAGTGTCTAAAGGTAAAGCGGTTAATATAAAAGTTATTTGATTTATGTTTTCCTTTTAAAGCAAATAATTTCTGCCCTTATCGGTTACAAGCTGTTCTACTCGTTGGGCAGATTGTTTTTGCGATATCTTTATATTAAAAGGGAATATTTGAGATCGAAAATGCATCGGACAACCGATACTTACCGTCAGAGTGAGGCAGAGGGTGCACATGAATGTAGGGGCCGTCTCTCTGGAAGTACTTCCACAGCTGGGGAGAATCTAGCTCACGCATTTCCCCAGCGAGGGGCGGGGGGGAGCGGTTCCGGGGCCCGTGCTCATGTGCCCCTAGACCCCTGCTCTCTAGGGCTCCGTTTTGTCAACTAAATATTATCTGAAAAGAAAACAAAGCATTATGGTTATGGTGTTCACGTTGACGCTCGTTTTTTAAGCATTTATCCGATTGTTTATTAGAAAAATATTATACGTTTAACTCCGGCCCTGATTTTTGCAGTAGCATCTTCACAAATTTGTCTCTCGAGTCTCGTAGAGAAGTTTCTAACCGACGTGTATTTGGTCTAATTTAAAGGGATTTCACATGCTTTACGCCTACGGCGCTAGCTGGATGTAGTAAAGTTCTGAAAGGACTGTGATACATTTTAATCATGTCGATGAATCTGCTTGAAAATTCGCCTCTGTAAGTAATTTGGTAGATTAAATAACAATGGAATCACAGATTTGAATTTCATATGTGTATTCTGCATTTGAATAGGTTCCTGCTATATGTTCCTGCATAATCAGTAATTATTAAATAAGCTCAGGTTTGTGTTTCTTTTATTATAGATAACAATTTATGCAAAAAAACATTTGCTTGTTCTACTTGACTAAATTTCTAGCCGTAAGCTTTGAATTACGAGGTCGATAGGAAAAACTGATCATATCACATAGAATCGGCATGACTTCATCAGGCATTTTGTTTAATTATAGTCTTACTCTTACAGTATTCCGTCGGCGTTCAAAATTCGAAGCCCGTGTAACAACGCATTTTGTTTAAATAGTGCTTTAAATTCATCAAAGTAAATTTTTCAAATTTTAATTTCACCCCTTTTACAACCTTTTTCTCAAGTAAAGGTTTTCCGCTCTAATCTAACCGGGCTTGATGAACGCCGAACACGTACAGCAGGGCAAATATTAAATTTCATAAAAGAGTTCATTTAATTTAACACGGGACAGCACTTTCGAGTTTTAGTACACCTGAGCTGGAGAAAATACCACACTATTTAGGAAGATACGTATTTTTTAGTCTAGTTGTGCATCAGGATACTTATCGAGGCGAGTCTACATGTTAAAATAAAGGTATAGTTGTTGCAGAATTATCCCGTTGATTCTTACTGCCATACATAAACTACCTGATTAAACCCTATTGTATACGCCTGAACCTCTTCAAAGCTCAATAAATGGGATCAGAGCCGGCTTCAAAATGTATACCACACCACATGATTTATTTTTATAATTTAAAATAAATAGATAGGTATTTTTAGTTTTAGGTACCTATAATAAATGTAAAATAATGATAACAATTAATGATAATTGAAAATAATATAATTTAAAAGTATAACTATTAGGATAATAAGTACAATAAAAATTAATTAAATTCTAAGAAACTATTGATAATTTATTCAAAATTTAACTCTGTATCACTATCACTATCTTCATCTAAGCCTAAACTTATAATTAAGGGTTGAACATTTATAATCATACAATTGTAAGAATATTCCACCTTAAGTACATGCTGTACACAGTTTTTCCAGCTGTCTGCAGAAATTTTTCTTACTTCGTTTTTAATTAATTCTACTACAGATGCATTTAATGTAGGAGAAATATTATTTCGCCTAATATTGGATTTTAATTGGTGCCATATTAGCTCAATAGGATTGAATATACAATAGTACGGAGGAAGACGCAACACTGTATGTCCATTTTCTGCTGCAAGTTTGTCGCACTCGTATTCCTTATTTATTTTAAAAGCTTTTAATACTTCTAGCAGTTCTCGTTTTTTGTAAGTTTCATCAAAATATAAATCATTTTCAATCATAAAATTTTGAATTTCTGCATTTGTATTATTAGAATTGGGAATGATTTTTACTTGCCGACTATGATAACTAGCATTGTCCATTACAATGACGCTATTTTCAGGTATATTTTTAAGGAGTTTATATTTAAACCAATCTTCAAAAGTTGTGCGTCGGTATCTTGATGGTAATCTAAAGAAGAATCTGCTATGTTTTTAGCTGAAAGCAACAGACAATTTGGAACAAACCCGTTCTCTGAACCAGCATGTAATATTGCGATTCTTTTGCCTTTATTTGATGGTGCCTTTGTTTGACATTTTTTGGAAGAATCATCCCAACCTTTTCTTGGAGTGTCATGGGTATCGAACCATGTTTCGCCAAGGTAAATAATTGGATGATTTTCTTCTCTAAATTGTTTAACAGCTGTTAAATATTTAAGTATCCATTCCCGACACTTGAAAATGCCCCTCTATCAGCATAATTCCAAGGACGCCACATTCTACCACTAATAAGCCTAACTAAAAATTACTCGCTGGAAAACCACTAAAGATTAAAATTATTAAAAATGACTTTGTATTTATATATGCATCAGGCATAGATATAAATTAAATTTGTATACCTGGTCCGGCTCTGCTCGAAAAGATTGGGATTCCCTTATTTATTTTATGGTCGAATAGATAATTAGATTTTATTGCAGTCAAGAGATCAACGATATAATTCTGCAAAAACTATAATAAGTCGTATATCAAAAACTAGATACTTTTTTGAAAAACTGACTTGATTGCTAACAAGAACTTTAATTCCAGTACGATAAATCATAATGCCTAATTTTTATATTTAAATTTCGCCATCATCTCCGACATCCTTATTCATAGAAATGGTAGAAAGTATACACTACTCCATCCACAAAACCGAGTTGACGATAGCTCGGCAACGAGAATGGAACTGCATAAAGTCACACAACAAAAGTAAATGGGATTTTTGCCCCTGTTGTTGGTCTATTTTCTTATTCTCGTGAACTTTCAAAAGTTCGCTATTGGGCTGGCTAAGGAAATATTTGTATAATGGCCATGCAAAAGATTTTTTGGTAAGATGTTTATGCTTTTAGTAATTTAAGAACAACTGAAACTTTAAATCTTTAAATTGTGTGAAAGTGACAATACATTCCCATCAACTTTCAATGAACACAAAGATTGCACAACATTTTTTTAATACGATGTTTCGTTTTCAAGCAATTATTATCAACTTAATTTTTCTAATAAGGTCCTGATTTTATAATGTTCAATTGTAAGCCTGTTTTATTCTAAATTCAATACCAGTAACAGTACCATCGTGCCGATAAAAAACTAGGACAGCAAAATCTCAAAACTGGGAACGGAAATACATATCTCATGACTATAAAAGATACTCGAGACCTGTAAAGGTAAAAACACCTAACTTTTAGAAAGTTACCTAGGTTACATAATTTAAGGTTTGTATTTTGCGATACGAGGTGGCATCAAGTTGTTTTATAAAGTTGAGCGGAAGTTTATATGGAGGAACTAAATATATTACGCGTTTTTTATTAAGAAAAAGTCGAATGCTTTATTTAAAGTAGGTATATTTAATGTAGCCAAAAAGTGAAAATAAAACTGAATAATAAAAGAAATTTAACAGAAAGTTAAAAAAGATACAAACACAAAACTTGTCGTAGCAACAATTTTTTTTTAATATGTAGTCATAGAACATTCCTGTTTATTACTTCTTGATAATTAGTATTCTTCTATTTTCATCTTTAGCAAGCATTCTAGGGGAACCTGAAACTGCTCCTAATAATAGTTCGATGCCTTGCATTTTTTGTTTTGCCAACAACACAGTATTTTATTTCTTTTATTCCCAGTTCGTCTCCAATATCCCTAATAAAAGCACCATCTCGCAATCTATGTTGACATGTAAAATTTGCATATGACATTTTACTGGTACCAGACTGGACAGTAATTAATTCCTAATAGTCGAGGAGAAAATAAGAAATTTTGCTGTCGTAGTTTTTTATCGGCAAGATGGTACCACACACTATCATTTAATTACCATTTTTAATCCTCCTTATAAATATTCAGGATACGGACCTAGACCTAAAGCATTTAATATGCTGTTTCCGCTTTGTTTAGCTATAAAATGACAGTTTTGAATGTATTAAGTATAGAACTTTATCTTGATTTTTTAATTTTAATTACGGCATTTTCTTTAAATATTAAAAGTAAGAGTTATATTCATTAGACGAATAGTTATTGAAGCCCTTGTTTTAATTTCTACAGTTTTAAGATGCTATTTATGTTTGAAGAATGACGGAAATCGTTTCGAATACCTTTTGGAAAATTAATTTCTCAACGTTTTCTACTCGGTATTATAAAGAGTTGTAGAAAGATTTAAAATAGATATCTTATTAACGTTCCTTTACGTCAGACGTTTTTAAAAATAGAAAGACTATATTGGTTGGTAAGTGACTTCATACAAAGTAAGTCTTGTATAGAATACGAAAGCTGACAGTTTTTCAATAAGAATGTCGAGTCGTACAAGAACACAAAATGGGATTTTTAGCTTAACGTTTGTTTTTTTTATTTAAAGCGAGTTTCAAAGAAATTTAGTTTTATGTCGTTGGAACGCGATGACGAAGGCGTACACTGCTGCCTGGGTTCTTTTAGCGTTAAATTCGACTTGGTTACTGTCACCCCAAGCCAAAATTTCTTCCAGGTCTTTATTGAGGCGTGATACTTCTTGCTGTCTGCGAAGATGTGCGTCGGCAGCCGTTGTTTGTGCATTCAAAGATGCTCTAAAATGCAAAAATGCTCTCAAGTTATTAGTTAGAGTAAGTCAAAGAACAGTAGAAAAATTTCTTGAGATGGTGTGATTTTAAAAATGTTAGTGGCAAGTTCAGTGAAAAGTGCTAAAAGTAAATTACCTTAACACCAGTGCCTTAAAATCATATTTTAGACACTGACGGCATGAGTTAAAAATTACGCTTTGACTGGTGTTTGAAGAAAAAAAAATGTTTTCTTTTATATCAATAATTGTGTCACCAAAATCTAAAAGGAAGCTCCAAATTTAGTATTTTATATAATTTATTTGTTCATTATACTCGCTTTACAAAGGACAACAAACTGTTGCTCTTTTATGAAAATTAATGGAACCCACTCTTTGTTTATAGCCTTGTGTAAACATTTCGATTGTATCAAGAGCTTTATTTAAATTGAAAAAGCCTTTTCGGCTAAATACCGGGTCTTATTGTTTTGACATTTTGTGAGCTTCGAATACAATTAATTATTGATACGTATTGTGCTTTATTTGTCAAGTCAGTATTAACAGTAGTCAGTAAATACAAACATTATTTTATGTTTTTTTTTTAAGTTGCGCTAACCTGGAAACCTAAGATAACGCCAGAACTAACATTGCGAAAACTTCAGTCATTATATAAAATTACTCGGATAAAAACATCAATACAAACCACCTGGATGCCTCAAGCAATCAGAAGAATCTTTCGGAAAAAGTCTCTACTTTCCTGCAAAATGTTCCATTTCCTGCAAAAATGTTCTATTATCCTGCAAAATGCTGCAGCGCGATAGTGGAACGGCTTAGACAGAACTTGTAAAGGTAATTAGCATTTAGTGGAATTTTCTCCCACGCACACGCAGTTCTATGTTCAGAAGCAATATTCCCAATTAGGATAGAATAAGATGGTTTATTGGTATATTTAGTCAGCTCGCCATGGATGCTGCGTGTGATAAATATTTACGCGATTTAGCAATTATTTATTTTATTTTTATTTTTAATTTTATTTTACACCATTTCACAGTTACAAAATAACCAATTAACAAATGGATATCACATATATTCAATACAAGAACAAAAAATATATGTGATAGAAATATTAAAGGTATTATATTAATATATGTGGACATATTGAGGAGAGTAATTAGATGCCTAAAGAGAACACTAATTTAATCTTATACTGAATAAGCTACAGCTGAAAATGTCAAATTTATGTTGGTGCAGATTGTGAGTATTGCACAATCGATAAATGGGGGAATATTTACAGATATTGGTACGCGCTGTTCGTATATATAACGTCTGGGAATGACATGTTCTAGGAACAAGAAATTGCAGGTATCTCAATATATCACTGCATTCCACTCTACTATGCAAGATGTTATGCAAATATTTAAGTTGAGCAATGGTACGTCGATCCTCTAAGGAGCAAAACGAATTCCTGCGCAATAGAACATCATCTGTTATGCCTATCTCAGGATACTGACCATCAATTTTAAAACTTAGGTACTTTAGAAAACGTCGTTGGACCTTTTCGATGCGTTTTAGGTGCATCTGATAATATGGAGACCATACCACCGAGGCGTACTCCAATTTTGATCTTACAAATGCATATAAAAGTATTTTTAGTGTATGACAATTTAAAAAATCACGAGAATTTCTTATTATAAAACCTAAGCACCTATAACAAGCTGCAATAAGCTCATTTATGTGAGGAACAAAAGATAGTTTACTGTTAAATAAATGTCTCAGCTCTGTTCAGTATTACGTTGTTAATTTTGTAATCGTACACAAGGGTATGTCGCTTTAAAGCAAAGGTCATTACGTTACATTTACTTATAATTAACGGAAGTTTATTTTGAACACACCAGCTATATATCATGTCAATAGACACTTGAAGCCTTTCACAGTTCGCCAGGTTACGGATGCGAGCATAGATTTTCTTATCATTAGCATAAAGCAAACTATTAATGTCCAGATAATTAACTATGTCATTAATGAATATAACAAACAGTAAAGGTCCCAAAATGGACCCCTGAGGTACTCCTGATGTAGCATCAATCTGCCCAGATGACGGACCACTACACTCAACTACTTGTTGTCGTTCATGTAAGTAAGAATGAAAAAATGTTATAAGACCATCTGAAATTCTAAACGAACTGAGTTTATTAAGTAAAAAATTTTATGATTCAATCTGTCAAATGCTTTTGAAAAATCCGTGAAAACAACATCAACCTGGCAATCTTCATCAAATGCTTCTGCCACAAATTGAGCAAAACAAATGAGATTGGACGTTGTAGATTTGCCCCTAACAAACCCGTGTTGTTTATCCGAAAGTTTATTTTTTACCTGAAAGTATAAATTTTCATGAAGAAGCATTTCATAACATATACTCCTTTCTATTAGAAAAACAATGATTTAAAAATTATTATGCTTCTTCCTATTTTTGAAAAACTCTTTTATGAAAAACCAATTTCTCTTGCCCGAAGTAGAGCCAAATTTTACAATGTTGGTCATGGTCATGTATAATCTAATAAATTAAGATGTACACAAACCATGGCGCTTTAGCGAACTGCAAGTTCTAGCATACACGTTAATGAAATAGTTTTGGAGTAAGTTAAAGTCCATTATTCCCATTTGCTGGCCCCTATCGCATCGGTAACCGACTAGCTCACAGCACTCAAAGTTATTTGATATACACTTTGACCGAGTGCAATATGTAAAACATATACTTTCTACGAAAGTTCCAAATCTCTCGTCAGCAATCAATATATTTCATCGCTCATTACCATCAAGAAATCCCGTTCATTATTTTCATACCATCCTGTATACTTATCTACAAACAAACCAGTTGTTGCTCCCAGACAAACTCTAAAATAGACGTTCCTCTGCTTGAGTAACATAACCTTCATAATATGAAACATACAACTTATTTTTAGCCTGGATCAACATGTTTCGCTTTATGAATGAAACTTTTATATATATTCGGTGCAGATTCGCATTGCTGCGTCCAACTTCGTATTTTTATGAATTTCGTACTAATACTGGTCAGCAATAGTCATAAATATATTTTTGTTAATTTTCTTAGTCAAGAAAATATAATATACACTCGCATGCAAAGAAAACGGTCATAAATGATAAAAATTTAAGCTTAATAACTTTTTTATGTCTAGTTCGATATAACGATATCTAGGGATAGCTAAGATAAACAAAACAGCTGATAAACTATTTACCCTTAACCGATGAACAGGACCGTGCTTCGCCCTTAATGAATATGATTACACGGCAATATTTTGTCACATCCAGACCTCTTCTTTACTGGGAAATAAACAATCTATTTTCTCACATAAAAGAAGGCCTTGTGGCCATCACTGAAAAGCCACATAGAATTAATTTTGATATCTATTGTCCACATATCGATAGATTTTTAATATCGTTAAATCTCTACGACTGATTTCGATTCTGGACGGTCGTCGTTGGTTGGCAACCAAACCGGCACCAATGCCGGCGGGGTTACCTATATTAGGGCGACAACATTGTGCGCAAGACAACCGACGAGCAACCTTTAAAAATATGAGCGGAAAACCGTGCGCACCAACACATTTTTTCACTCATAAAATTTAACTTTTTATTGCGCACCCCATAAGTTATACGTATCCATAGTTATAGGTCTCCTGTAGTAGACATTCACATTAACCGTCAATATCCTCCTTCAATTCTGTACGAGCAGTGTAATTTAATAAACAGCAGGTGTCAAATGTAACTTTTTATAACACAAACTTCTTATTTAATATTATGGAACACACAAATTGATGTTTTCCCACTGACTGTGACGGGTGTGGAAGCTATTAAAAGTTCGGTCGAAATAAAAAAACTTCATTCAACAAAAACTTTCACTGCCTTTCAGGAATAAGTTAAAAGAAAATATCACAAAAATGTTTATTTTCATTCTGACCCATGTTATATGTTTTAAATTGGAACGAACCCCCGCCCCGCGGGGCTTCCGTTTTGTTCACCGATTTGATCACAATACAAAAAAATTCTTACAAGCTTGTACAAGTTGATATACAGGGTGTTATGGGAATGCCTTATTGAATTTAAATGGGTGATTATTTTTCCATGCATATTTATTTATGTGACTGTCATAGTTCTTTTAAATCCACTTTAGTATTTAAACATTTTTTTATATTTATACAGGGTGTTCCTTAATGACGTGCTAATATTTCAGGGCGTGATTCCTAAGGTCATTTTATAAAGAAAAGTTTATATGAACATATGTCCGCAACGGCGTAAATTTTTTGCTACAGGGTGTTGAATTTTTATTTTTTAATTGGTTATTTTTTAATATCTCCGAAAGTACTTTAGATATTATTTTCAATTTTGGTGTGTGTTAATAGGATATAGAACCACAAATTTTAGTTAGAAGAGTTATTCAATTGTTCCACCAGTGTCGTCCCTGCAAACATGTCCTCTGATATTTTTTACAAAAAAGATGGTAAGCCACTGACATTTTTCCATGTGGATATTTTTTCTGATTAGACTGGTCAATTCTACATGAAAATGGTATCGTCTCTTGAGTTTTTCTCCTCAGACGCGCCGTTCTTGATTAAAACCACTAATTTCATATTGAAACTCATTATTATTAACATTGATAAAATAATTAATGATAAATTTTGTTTTAAAAAATTGTTGGAGTAGGCAATTCGATGCGAAAACGGGCGGAAGCATGCCTTTTAAGTGAAAGTGGTCATTTCCAATAATTTTTATAAAACAAAATTTATCATTAATTATTTTATCAATGTTAATAATAATGAGTTTTAATATGTATTTATTGGTTTTAATCAAGAACGGGTGCGTCTGACGAGAAAAACACAATCAGGCTAATCAGAAAAACTATCCACATGGAAAAATGTCAGTGGCGTACCATCTTTTTTGTAAAAAATATCAGAGGATATGTTTGCAGGGACGCCAATGGTGGAACAATTGAATAACTTTTCTAAATAAAATTTGTGGTTCCATATCTAATTAACACATACCAAAATTGAAAATAATATCTAAAGTGCTTTCGGAGATATTAAAAAATAACCATTTAAAAGTAAAAATTCAACACCCTGTAGCAAAAAATTTAAGCCGTTGCGGACATTATGTTGATATAAACTTTCCTTCATAAAATGACCTAAGGAACCACACCCTGAAATATTAGCACGTCATTAAGGAGCACCCTGTATATGAGTGTTAATATAAGTCGTTTTTAGAATACCCCGTATCTAGGAAACGAAATGAGATTATTTATATTTTGTTTATGCTTTCCGTAATATATGATACGTTTTATTTTGAAGTTTATATTTCTTGTTATAAAACTATCAACTTTATTACTACATTTACTACTGGAATCTAAAAAAAAAATATACGATATGTAATATATTTATGTTTATAACAGCAGTGCACATAGCATTTTATCTTGATATAAAAATATAAGTAGAGGAAAATTGCGATATGGTTCCCTAGGAGCTCTTAAAAAAATATATATATTTTTTAAACACTATTGGCAATCATAATCTTTGCACGTAAATTATAATAATTCATCAAATTAATGTTACTAGATTATTATGATTTACGCAGACACATCACAAATGATTACAGATATTGGTCATATGTCAAAATATATTTGGTTTGATAAGGAAATAATAGATGTTTCAATTTAGAGGGCCATTTGTTGATACCGATTTAAAAAAATAGTAGGAATAATTTGTTAAGGCCGTATTAGACTTGGCAATTTTTTCTCTTGCGCCGGCAAATATAGTGGCACGTATTCATGCGCAGTAAACCGTTTTCGATCAGCTGGAGCATTGTCAACGGTCAGAACAGCAGTGGGTACTGTCGAAATCCCTAAAATATCCCCAGAATTAGAGATGTGCAAACCTTTTCTTTTTGATTACCAGTTAAAGCAGCTACTGCTATTTACAAATAGGAGGTGCAAAAAGTTGCTGAATTAGCAGTCCATAAGTTTAATAAAGAATGTAAACTGCTAATTTAAGTACCAGTGGGTTTAAATGGCAATTTCCTGTTCATACCTGGTTCGGCCAAATAATAAACAGTTAAAAATAACAGAATAATCCATGTCTACCCAATTGCGCCGGCAAGGGCAATTAAAATGGCGCCTGCCCCATTTCTGGTAATGAGAGACAGAAGAGTAGAATTTCTGACTGTAGTACGGAGAACGGTGTACTGCGCCTGAATCCTTGAATTATAATTGCCATTGCTGGCGCCATAAAAATTCCCGACTGTAGTACGGCCTTTATAAAATGTTGAATTAGTTAGAGTTTCTCACTCAATCCGACAGCATCCGACATAAAGGTCGAAGAAAAATACCTAGCAGGTTATACAATGGATACATCTGCAAGATATGGATTTATTTCATTGGGTTGCAAGGCGCAGCACGTGCCATAAATTCGTTTAAAGGAAATATTGAAGTTTTCACAATTATTCTGGTATCTCTAAATAAAACACCGGTCTGTACGAAGCCGTAATAAGACTTATACGAGCGCGAATCGCTTATCTTGAAAAATCAACACACTTCTATTAAGAAATCGAGCCGTAGGGAGACGGCAACACTTCAAGCATGCTATTTGGTAGCCTTAAGAGTGACCACGGACAGTGGCGGCTCGTGACCTATGATAGAGGGGGTTCACAAGTATGGTGAAATTTTTCTAGGCGTTTTAAATGTAGGAAGAAAAAAGTTATAAGAAAATGCGTTAGGTAAAACATATTTTTATTTATTTTTTAATTTTACACAAGAAAATACAACTTTTGGAAAATAAGAAAGGTTTTCTTAGTGAGTATAGCTGTCGGATCTTAACGTCGTCGCATGCAACCCTCGTAACAATATTTATACAGTCCCCTACTAATACTACTAAAGCCATCTACGAGCTATCAAGAAAACCGAATGATGTCCAATACTACTACCGCCATCTACGAGTTATCACGAAAACCGAATGATGTCTAATGCCACTACGCCATCTACGGGCTACGTAAATAGGCGCAACCAAGACGAGAACAATAGTTAACTGTTTTATGACGGGAACGAATCGAGCCACGAGACTGACAAGTGGCCATTCTTCATATTTTCAGTATTTTTTAGTTTAAATCCTTAAATAAAATGGTTTAAAATCATATCGAGTATTATTTATCGCAATACACAACATTTATTGACCCTACACAATAGTGGTTAAACGTAAAGTCCATTCTTCGGTTCTTAATTGTAGAAAATTGATCAATAATAGCCTCATTAAGTTTGGAATACCCTCTATAAATTTTTTTTCATATATTTCATTTTTAAACTTTCTAATAAGGTCCCTAGATTTACTCTTTGTGGTCTGCGTTAAATTAATTTCGGGTTTAAGTGTTCCCGCATTATTCACTTTAATTTTTTGCTCCAAACTCAAAGAGCTAAAGTTATTTCTTAAATAGTCCACTGTCAACTATTCATTTTAACTTAATAAATATATAATATTAAAATATTAAAACATACACCCTCGAATTTCTAACTAGATGCACGAACAGACAAAAACTGTGCGCCTTTTCCATGTTAAATCGCCATAGCCCCGCTATCCCCCGCTGCCACCCGCCACCTGTTACTACAGAGAAACTGCACTACTTAATCTCACGTGCGAGCAAGTCTAGTCACAATCGTCATTTACCTCGACCGAGGCACGGTTGCCGGATCTATAGAGTTTGGTTGGACGGTTGGATAAAATATTAGGGAGGGTCGGACTTTATACGATAAATAATATTCAATGAATATAAATTAATATTTTTTATTCGTTTTGTTTTGGGGGTGCACGTGCGCATGTGCTCCTGTGGAAGAACCGCCACTGACCACGGAGTCTGAGTACCAGAGTAATCAGGGAGAGGAATTATTTATAAAAACGTAAGCTATCATTTATAAGTTAACCAGTTGGTATTTGAATATTTGACTAAAAAAGTCATATGTCCTTATCCTTATTTCTAGTTTCGTCCGTTTTTCCTGAGCCACCCTGTATTGTATTTAAATATTTTAGCTATGGCTCTCTGAATAACTATTAGCTAATAATATCGCTATACAAACAAGAGCACGAGAGCAAACTATTTACATTAGATTTGTGATATCGAAAATTCCTCAAGATTAAAGCAAAACACCGATTCGCAATAATTGTTATTAATAATAATATAATTATATGAAATTTCAGGTGCTTGTGCATATTTAAGGGTTTATTTATGCTAACAATGAAAAAATGGATGGATTAAAACCTTTATTATTTTTAAAATCAATATTATGATTTTTGGTGCAGAAAAGGGATGATTAAGAGCATGTTACCAACAAACTACTAAACGTAAACAACCCTCCTTGCAAAATAAATCTCCATAGCTTTAACTACAGGACGTAAGCTCTTGCTGCTGTGTTCACGCCGACTTAGTATGGACAATAAAGGGAAGTGAAACAGAGTAGGCTGGTGCTCAGCCCCGTGTGTAATAGAATTGTCCTTTAGTATAATCATTCTAAGGGAAAATGTTCAAATTATGATTTTAATATATTTTTTTGTACAAATTCGTGTGTGTCGTACTTTCGGAAAATTTTGACAAAATTTTAAATTATGTATAATTAATGTTTACCTGGGCCCCTCAGCTTCTGGTTCTCTTAATATATTCGTTTCTAAATTTTCATCCCTTATTTTTGGGAAACAACACCTAATATAAATTCATGTACTTTTGCTAAATTCAAATAAACTAATATAATAAACTTTTCCATGCTATGTCCACACACTCGCGAGAATTTGAAATTCAAACTTTCCCACGAATTTTAATTTGTTTTCGCTCGCTTGTGTCACTAGTGACAAAATTCGCACGATTAAATCACCTAAGGTCGAAATTAACAAAGTTTTTCCAAACTTTTCTCATTTTGTGTGCGGAGATACAGGATTTTTGCACGTTAATGGAATATTGAGCATGAAGTGGTTTTCAATTAAAAGATGGGTTATGTGCTTCCGTTAATATCACAGATTTAATGAGCTTAATTAACAAAAAAAAAACTATTACAGTAGGGACAAAAAAAAAGTAATAAAAAGCATAAAACCTTTTATTACGTTTAAAAGATAATTAAAAACTCTAACAACGTAAATCTCCATAAGTAATTTAGAAATAACTCACACCTTGACTGCCTATCTGAACTTGTGCTTGTTGTATAATGTATGAAACCATACCATGAAACCAAGTGTTGATGGGCTCTTTGGTGGTGAATCGTACGAACTAGGATAGTGGTTCGGAGCCCACGGTACGCTCTAGGTCTCGTATAAAACAGGAATTTATTATCCGGTTGGGAATCTTCAGTAATTGCACGCCGATTAAGAGATTGTTATTAAGGGAAATGAACTCACTCTGTATAGTTTGTAAATATGAAATTTTCTCATTTCACTGCTCCGTCTTGAAGGTATGCCCTGCAGGGTTTTGTGTAATTTCAGGCACAATTACTTCCCATTAAGCAAGTTTGTTGAACTTTTACAAAAGTTTTCTTTGCTTAAGGAGTAATTTTCCATTAAACAATTTACAATGTGGTGGTGGTAATTTGCAAAAAAATATATTTCTTTAAGTTTCATAAAAATTGTTTAAAAACCATTTAAAAGAAGCATTCAGACCAAATGAGTGTGAATATTTAGGTAATAACCTCTTTATTGCAAAAGCTACCCGCCATCATCATCTGTTTTCAGTTAACAAGTGTATGTATGTAAGTAGGCTAGCAGTGATGCCGGAAAACAACGCGTGCTACGACATTGTGCGATGGAAACCTTTATTCAAGCGCCTGGCATGTTTGAATCTCAAAACGCACCTTTAATATATATCGCGAGACGCAGATGTCGCGCCGGCTGTGTCTTGAATTCCCGCATTATAATAAGATGTTAAATTTACCAATTTATTGTCCTATTGTGAAATAATTTATAACAATAAATGATATAATTCCAAAAATTTGTGTGATATTACTATTGGTTGTGTTGTAAAATATACATTTTGTGTTGTATTTGTTTTATGGAAATTTTTAAACGAATTGTTTTGAAATAAGACCAAAGGTAAGAGAGCATGTTCCTTAAAAGTGTGTTTTTCTTTTCTAAAGAGTTTGAAAAATAACTGACAACGCGGGCCAAAGACGTCTTGATAACAAAAACTGACCATGTGTTTGACGTGTAAATATGACATTCACTGACGTTCTTTTGAGACTCGACCTGCCCTATTAGATTGTTGACATCTCGCGTCAGTGCGTTCCACAAGGTTTTTCGGGTTTGTCATAAGGTGGCGTAATTCGTTCATTAATTCACATTTATGGTTATCTTTCTTTAATTGTGGGTTGAAATCAACCCTATATGTTTTACAGAATCGCCTCAAGAGACAACACAAGAAACTAATCCTCCCACGGCTCGTCATACCTTAATCGAATATTGCGTCCAGGTCATGTCAAAGCGCTTTAGGTACAAGTGTAATTTACACTTCCCGACATGTCTCGCATCTAATGGACCCTGTTTTAAGGGCGGAAAGCCCCCAAGCAAGGACAAGGTAATTACGGGCTTACTTGATGTTGCCCAGGGGCTACAGGAAGAGGCAACAGGATACAATAAGAAAATTGTTGGGTGTGTTAATATGCATAAGGATTGGGGGCGCATGTTAGAGACAATTTAATATCAATGATGGTTGGAAATGGATGGATTGTATAAAAATAAACAGAATAAATTTTTAATAATAAATAATAATAAATAAAATGAAAATTTAATTAATGAAGATCTGTCTACATTAAAAAAGCTTTCTTCAGAACATAATTTGAAGTTAAACCCATTAAAGTCATGTTTGATGTTTTTTGGTAACAAAAATAATGTATCTTTATTAATTGAAAATATTACTGTAACTCTTGATGGTATTAATCTTCCTAGTGTTAAGTTGGCCTAAAATTTGGGTAAAATTATTGATACAGAATTAAGATTCAAGTAACATATTAAAAAATTAATTCAAAAGTCCTATTTGACTTTAAAAATGTTGTATAGCAACCGTGATTTTCCTAATTATGGTTTGCGTAAAATGCTTTGCGAGTCTCTTGTTCTATCTAGCTTTAATTATTACTGTCATTTTATTTATGGTTCGTGTTTGGATATTTTACAGAAAGTTCAAAATACTTGTTCTCGTCTTATTTTTGATCTAAGAAAATTTGATCATGTTTCACATACATTTAAAGATCTTGGATGGCTCAAAATGCACAATCGCCGATCTCCCCATTTGGGAAATTTCTTTCATAGGATTTTGAGTAACCCTGTTTCACCTCTGTCTATAAAAAATAAGTTCCGATTTCGCGATGATATACATTCACGTAACATAAGATTTTCTAATAAAATTACTCTTCCTCATTATCATAGTGCCATGTTTCAGAGAACATTCACTTATAATTCTATTAATTTATATAACAATTTAACGTATTATCTTCTTCTTCTCAACTCTAACAAATTTAAAATTTTGTATAAGAAATATTTGCTCAATCTCCAGAATTCCTAATTAATTTATTCTATTATTATTACTTTTTTTTTCTTTTTATTTTCTTTTATCGTTATGCGATATCTGCGTTAGTTCAGTCTTTGCCTCTATGAATATGCCCAGTCGATTCTGTGCATGGTTGTCTAGCTTTCTTAAGGACCGCTCTCTGCACCCAAACATACTCTTCGGCAACTAGATTCCATCGAAAGGAGGGCTATTCGTCTGATCGGAAACCACGAGCTGACGAAGAACCTCGACAGCCTAGAACATCGAAGACAGGTTGGGGATTTGACACTCTTTTACAGATATTTTCATGGAAGGTGCTCGGCTGACCTTGTCCTCTTAATTCCGCCCAGAGCGACGAATAGCAGAAATACACGACGAACCACTGCCGCCCATCCATATGTGGTTAAGCTTAGTACTCGAACTTCATTATTTAAGAATTCTTTCATCTGGAGGACTTCATCCTTGTGGAACGACCTTCCCGAGGTCGTTTTTCCCAACGAATATAACCTCCAACGATTCAAAACCAACGTGAATTGCTTTTTGCGCACACGCACCACTCCTAGAGTGCCCTAAAGGATTTTTCCTATAGTGCTTGTGTTTGATCATATAAAAAAAGAAGAAATGTGGACCAGTTCTAATATATTCGGGTATATCAGAAGTTTGATCTTAACTTTGAGTATTCTTAAATTTTTTTTTCAAGTGTTTTTTTGTTTCTTTTTTTTTTCTTTTTTGTTTAGGTTGTTTGGGGTTAAGTAGAGTAGCCTTTGGCTAGACTGCGCCTCGAAACTCCATACTCCATATTATTTATATGTACTTACTTGTATTTCAATTATTTAATAAAAACCATTTATTATTATTATTATATTAATATTAATACTCCGAGAAATGTGTACAAATGAGTACAAAACATTCTTTTGAATTTTCAGGTTTGGAGGTAATTTATAAAGAAAATCCATTGGATAGAACTTTCCTTACAATTTCAAATAATCACAAAAATAACGTCCGAGCAAGCCAGCAAATACATTATCTTCGCTGCAGTATAATAAATAATTGATTATGCTTTTTAATGCAGCAGCTTGAACGAAAGCAAGGAATAATATTAAAATTTTAGCTTAATAGAATTTTTTTAGATATCTAATCCTTTATGAAAGATAGCTTTTAGTAATTTCAATACGAATATGGATTCCTATTTCGGGACTTTCTTACGAGGCTTTTCAAGAAATTGATAGATCGATTCATCCCTCGCAAAATAAAAATGCAAAACTTGTTTAACAAGCCTTTATTTTGCATTCGTAAACATATTTGTAGAACCCAAATAATTAATATAATAAGTCTAGGTAGTTAGGAAAATAATAATAATAATTATTTATTTATTTCTTCAATTTAACTGTAAAAAAAGAGAAAACTATACAATAATAATTGAAGAAAACGTCAAAAATTTTCTATATCTAAAGTCTAAACAATAAAATAATTGTAAGGTAATTAAGCTAACAATATAACATCATTGATCGAATTCCTGAATGGTATAGCCAGTTGAGTATATTCTTAAAAATATTTATATTAGGACAATTTCTTATCTCAGGCCTCAACGCGTCGAAGAAGGTGACAGCAGAAGTTCTCTTGTTCTGGTATTATCTGAGTGATCCATTCTAGTGCGCAAAAAATTAGTTTTATTTTTAAATACAAAACACAACCCCAATTTATTTAGCATAACGAATATAAGAGTGAATATTCGAATAGTATAGTGCTAATAAAACAAGGTGCCTACACTGCTTCGAAAGGAAGTTAAGAGCATAACACCCACTGCGAAGCCTGGCACATATTATTTCTATATGACAAACCCACTTTGCGCCCTGGTCAAAAACAACCCTCAGCATTTTTTCATCTAAAGACAACGTCACAGTCGACACTGTCATCTCTGGCATTCGGCCTTAAAGAAAAAAGAATAGACTGGGTCTTAGATGTATTTAGCTGAAGTTGATTGTTAGATTTTTATATATGTCCTCTGCTGCTTTTTTAGAGAACTTTCATCATTTTCAATTAACAATACATTTGTGTCATCTGCATAGCAGACTACGAGACTATAGAAAGACTTACTTTTTATAAAATCAATCAAATCATTGGCAAAAATTACGTATAAGAATGGCCCTAAAATTGGCTATATATGGCTAGTCTTACATAGAACTTCGACAATGATTAATGTGTGCACTACGCTTAGGTCGAATGAACTTTATATTTTTTTGACCCACAAAAAAAAGTATAGTTTTTACTGAAGCCCACAATTAAAATAACCTGCGGATATAACAGGCTCGCTCGCAAAGCAGTCTGAAATAGTTGAAAACTTCTCGAGGCTTGATTTAAAGAGTCAGAGAAGCAAAATCTGCGAGCGTTTACCAAAAAAAATGTATCGGTTGTCAAGTGATTTGCAATGGTCAGAAAAATTCGCGTACGGGTACGGAATTGTGAGTTTGGATTGGAGTTTCTTTATTTTAACTTATTGTTTCTACTTAATAAGAATACTGGTAGTTTAAGTCAAGATATCAATTCTCAGATTTTACAGTTGAACATTTGGCATTTGTACGCTTTCACAGGGACGAAAAAAGCAACCAGTTAGGACGAAATTTGCAACTGGTTGGGCCAGTTGTAACCACTGCTAATATATACTTAAATAAATTATTAATCTTCGCGACCTAATGTGGTAAACGGCTTTGCAAGCGTTCGAATATTCATCATCGATCAATATTTGTTATTGAAATGGCAACTTTTACGGTGGCGCTAACGATGATTTAATCATGCTCCGTTGTTATGACCTTTAAGCAGCATGTTCTATTGAATAAATCTATCAGGTCGTAACTACTTAATGTTCTTCATGTCGAAAGTTAGACTATTATAAAGTTCTAAATACGAGGAGCACTTACCGAGAAGTTAAATAAACTTTGCTAATTGGGTGTAATGAGGTAGGGAGTCTTAAGCCTACGCAGAAAATACCTCCATAGACGTCAAAATTAATGAAAAAAGACACGAGAAGGGAAGTGCGAGAACATTATTTTTAAAACATCTTTCAAAAATTGCCGCACGGAAAATTAAACATAATTTATGGCTCTATATGTGACTGGAATAACTTTTACTAAGAACTGCCATTAAATTATAACAAAATTATCAAAATATTTATTAACCATTTATATTTTTGTAAAATTTATTGTAAAATTTCCTAAAATATTTTGTAAAATTAATAAAACCTTTCATAAAAATTTCGGCACGTGGTATTCCCAAGCGGTCACCCAACCAAGTACTAAACCGTGTATTTTATAATACTTTTTCTATTCTGATCTTTAAAGTATAAACAATTTTAAAAAATATAGTAGATCTTTTCCATTTAAATTAATATTTTCTTTTTGGGTTCGTCAATACCTTTACAATTTAATAAAATGTTACAAGTATCAAATATGCCATGATGGAAATAATCGAACACAACAAAGCTTCTTCCCATCCGTCATAATTAAAAATAAATATATTATTAAAGTTAATAAAAATGAGTCAGGAAGAAAGTTGTACTCTGCCAGAAATACGAAAAATTGCAGAAAATAATCTAGAAAAACTTTTACTTTAGTTATTATTATTATTTTAGTAAATGAAAATAAAATTGTGTCGAAACATAATCTGCCAGGAATAACAATTAATGACCAGGAAATGTCTACAGTAACCATAAAAATTTATAATAGTTGCAGTACATATTGCGAAAAATAAAATATTTTTTAGTTAAAAGTAATAAATACTACCTATATTGAATTAAAAATTAAAATATTGTTGTTAATAGTACTTACTTTATTGAATAAAACTTTAGAAATAGAAGCATAAACTGGAAGATATTTTCATTATTTTTAGGTTATGTTGTTTTATAGTTGTGACTAGAAATTAGGTGACGGACACCGTCAGCATGTTATATATTTCCGAGTATATGTATTTCAGATAAATATCTAGTATAAATGATCTATTTGCTAGGTTAAAGGTTAGTATTTTAAAGTAAACAATTTCTATCGAATAGCTTTTGTAAATTATGTTTACAATATTATTTTGGTATGGATTGATAATGAAAATTGTAATTATTACAATATTTTATAGGAAATCGTACAATAAAATCTTTACTACAATAAATTTACTATAGTGGTTGTTAAAATTTAGTATATATTTTAGTATTTACTTGATTTTACTAAATTCATTAGAAATTCTAATTATACTTTTTTAGAAATTATGTTTAAAATATTATTTTGATACGGATCACTTTTTTTTTATGATCAAACACAAGCACTATAGGAAAAATCCTTTAGGGCACTCTGGGAGTGGTGCTCACGTTTGTTTTGAATCGTTGGAGGTTATATTCGTTGGGAAAAACGACTTCGGGAAGGTCGTTCCACAAGGATGAAGTCCTCCAGATGAAAGAATTCTTAAATAAAGAAGTTCGAGGAGTAATAAGCTTAACCACATATGGATGGGCGGCAGTGGTTCGTCGTGTATTTCTGATATTCGCCGCTCTAGGCGGAATTAAGAGAACAAGGTCGGCTGAGCACTTTCCATGAATATATCTGTAAAAGAGAGTCAAATCCCCAACCTGTCTTCGATGTTCTAGGCTGTCGAGGTTCTTCGTCAGCGTCTCCAATCAGACGAATGGCCCTCCTTTCGATGGAATCCAGCAGCCGAAGAGTATTCTTGGGCGCAGAGCTCCAGCCATGAGGGCAGTACTCTAGTGATGGTCGAATCTGGGCTTTGTATAGTGTCAAGAGTTGTTGAGGTGTGTACAACTTTCTGGTTCGGCAGAGTACACCAAGTTTCTGAGAAGCTATCTTGGCGATTGCCACAACGTGGTTATGCAAGCAAATTAATAGATGAAGCCAGTGGGATTGCGTGTCCGTCCATGACTATATGCGGTTCTGTAATGTTAACCTTTTTAGAGAAAACTGCTGCCTGGGTTTTATTAGCGTTAAATTCGACTTGGTTACTGTCACCTCAGCCAGGTCTTTGTTGAGGCGTGATACTTCATGCTGTCTGAGAAGATGTACGTCGGCAGCCGATGTTTGTGGATTCAAAGAGAAAGATGAGATAAGTGGGCTATCATTAGCGAAACTAAATATAGGATTTTTCGTTTTCACTAGAATGTCGTTAAACTAATAAAGAATGTAATTAATATCATTTTTTATAGGATATTTTACGATAAAATCTTTGGTATAATAATTTTACTATAGTCCTTTTTCCGCGTGCACAAAATTATATTCCTGTTTATACTGGTTTTTAATGACGTCTGTCTGGGCTATTTCTCTACATAAATAACTTCGCTCAATCGGTCGAATCCCTTAATGCAAAACGTTCCTGAGTTAACAAGTTTGATAATTCAGTTACCCGGTTGTAGAATCTTTTAATAAGAACCCCCCTCGTTAAGGAATTAGCAAACAACAATTACTTGGTAGGCTTAAACGGAGCCTACAAAATGGCCGTATCTACATTTAAACGGATTATTGTACCCTTAGGAATTTCAGTGCAATTCGTCACCTGATTTGATGGCGTTAAGATCCGTCAGCTATACACACTAAGAAACCCTTTCTTATGTTCCAAAAGTTGTATTTCCTTGTATAAAATTAAAAAATAAATAAAAATATGTTTTACCTAACGCATTTTCTTATTACTTCTTTTCTTTCTAGATTTAAAAAGCCTAGAAAGTAATTGTTTAGTTGATACACAAAAATAAAATTTTAAAAATAATTTCACCATACTTGTGAACCGCCCCTATCATAAGTCACGAGCCGCCACTGTGTTTATCCTTATATTAAATCAGGTCATTGTTATATTATAATTTCATTTAACGCACTATATCCTGTTTTTTATTTAACGAAAACGTCTTATAGAAGAAAATAAGTCCCTTGATATATTACATCGTCTAACCTATATAAATTACGAGAAAACCGCTGAAATATAAAATGTGACTTTACAAATACGAAAAAAAAAAACTGGGGTAGGCTAAGTTCAGACGGGGCTTGCAAGTTTCATAAAAAAATATGACGACCTGTGTTTTAAAGCTGTTATCCCGAATTTATTTCCTTCTTTCAGAAACAACACTTAAAGGCGGATTTATGGTCGGGGGTGGATATTATTTATTATTGCAGTATAACGTTAAACAAAACGGATGTTGAGCATCGGAGAAATAAAGAATATTATAAATTTGATGCATGGGATAAAAATAAGAAAATATTTCATAACTATAAAAATTGCTCCAGCACAACTTAGAGACGTATGATACGCATTATATGAATTTTAATTAATCTACACAATTTTTAGGTGAATGATTCACAGTTATTTTAGTTAAAATTTAAGAGATCTGGAGCACTAGAGAATTTGTGTTTGGCAAGATTAGCGTAGTGTTGTAACTCTATATTAGGTGAACGTGTTCAAAATACAGTAAACCCGGCAGGGCACCTGCGGGACGGTCTAAATGTGTCCGCCTAATAGAGGTGTCCGCCCATGGGAAATTTGTTATTAGGTAATATGTAAATGCAAAATTATTACTATGTATATGTATGTACAAATAAACATAGCATAACAAAAATACACTAGTTTTAGTTAGGATGTAGTACTAAAAAAATCTAATAACGTAGTTTGACGTGTTTGCGTTTTATACTTGCAATCTAGAAAATGTAATTCCAAGTCTGATAACAATTCCATTGCTGTAGAGTCACCTCTCTTCTTTGCATACTCTTATAATTCCTTTACCATACTAATGGCTTGTTGATAATTGGTGACATTTGTTTGATTATTGCATTCAACTTCTTCATCAGAGTCGTCAGATAGTGATGTGGTTTCAGTTTGGACTACATAATCGATAGGAATGGGGTCACAATCATCTTCTAATAGCACATTGCTATCAATGTAATGAACTCACCCAAATCATTGTTATCAAATTACAAACTTCCACAACATCAATAATCTCTTTCAGACTGAAAACGCGACATTTTTGTGCCATTGTTTACGATTTTAACCCTACAACTCACAAATAAACGGCTGACTGCTGTCGGGGAAACACACATACTTTCTTTAGGCGAAGCCTTTCGCGCTGCCACGCATAAGCGGTCTGTCTTCAGAGAGTTTTTGCACCGTACTTATTCGTCTCGAAAATACTTAAAAAAAAATTTTTGTCCGATTAAAGGAGGGTTTTCGCACTCTTCGTATGAAAACAGCCTGTCCGCGTCCGCCCAAGAGAGGTTGATTTTCATGGAATTTCATATACCTAGAACCGGACTATGAAAAAATGTCCGCTTAATAGAGATGTCCGCTTATTAGAGGTGTCCGTTATGAGAGGTTTGACTGTAGTTATTTTTTTAAATAAGAGACGTGGTTTATTATTTACTTCATTAAAAATATATTATTTATTCAAAAGTTTACATAGAAATTCCCTTGTGTTTCATAATATAAATTGAATAAAATTTTAAGCACTCAATTTCGTAGTTCTCGTAAGGTATTGATCAATGTGTGTCCCAGGAGTAGTCTACAAATGGAAGGAAAGTATGCATTATAAATGTCAAAAACTCAAAGACGGAATATCCTCAAAACTCTCTCTGTTACAGGAATGCAGTCAAAAAAAGGCGTTTCTAGCGGCAGGCGAAAGTCAATACTCTCTGGATGTAGGTAGCGTGTGAATTATCAATTTTTTTTTCTATCTGGGAGTAGATATGCATATTGCTTTTTCTATGACCATCTACGTATACAATTACATATATTCGCCTTCTTTGTTAATTCTGGGGATCTATTTTGGTTTTTTTATGATAAATATAAAAAAAAAGCAACAGAGAATTGCTATTCAACCCATGAAACAAATAACTGCTTGGGTCAAGTAGACATAAAATAGGTACCATGGATAGAATATCCATACCGGGTAAGTAAACGTACTTTATTTTAAATAATAATTTCAATATTTCTTTAAGCAAAATCCCTATAAAACTTTCGTAATTATGAAATTGACGATATCTAACTCAATCTAAATAAATAAAGTTAGGTTGTGAGCTTCTTTCTCTTGAAACGATGCATTTATTCAAAAATAGTTCAATTTTGTTTTTTGAGTATTGATCGAATTAAAAGTCAGAAACTATAAAATTTTATACACAGTACATAATAATGTGCGTAAGCAAATAGGGGAAAAGCTATTACTTTTATTTAGCACCCGGTAACTAAGCAAAAATGTTCGAACAAACCCGAACAAACCCTACTTGTGTGAAAGTGAATTTCTCAAACTCGTTATGTAATATACCGAGCTTAGTAGAAAATTCCGTCGGCTACTTAATTTGAGAAAACACTCGACACTTTTGCATTTTGATGTAATACAATTTACAATGTATTTTTACTGTTAATAAAAGATCGTGCCTGTATTCAATCAAATAATAAACAGGACAACAATAAATTCTAAACGTGGAAAGAAAATTATTTTTGTTGAGCGACAATACAATACGTTTTGAGGCCGTAAAAGCGTGCAGGAATAAATGAAATCAAACCTGCGAAAGAATTGTGTTGGATTTTTTAATCTCCATGTCGTGGGATTAAAAACGGTAGCTAAAGATTTTGAAACTGAATTTTCGTTTTTATCAAAAGTGCACTTTGTATGATTAACGAAAAATATCTATCTTTATAAGAAAACAATAATATTGCACTTTGTTCCGGTCCAACTGTAAAAATACCAAACAGCGACATTTTCTCTCTACGTAATACATAGTAAACGTAAAAAGGTTGAAAATGACGCAATAAAACTGTAATATAACCTATAAAAAATATCGACGTGCCATCAAATTTTTCACGCACTTTACCCAATCAACCCGAAGCAAATAGCGCAAAAAAACCCTCATGAAAATATCGCCTAATCCATCTGGAAAACCGTGGAAAAACTGAAAAAGCCGGAAGCTTTATTTTTATCCTCGAGGGAGAAAAGGAAAAGCGCTGCTTACGTTAACAGATGGAGAACTTTATATTCGAAAGGATACCATTCGGTGATAGATAGATATACTACTTACAACAAGATGATAGTCAATGGCCTGTCAAAAAAGATTATATCGGTTACCTACGTCAAAATGTGGACCCAATATTTCATTTCGCCAGGAATATTTATTAATTTAAACGCGATTTACAGCTGGGTTGTGGAAAATGCATGTTTGTATCAGTTAATGAACAAGAATGAAACAGACAACGTTTTCCTGTGTAAAGGAAATAGAATTCCTTCGTATTAGACGGAAATAGGAAAATTCAGAAGTTCTTATAAGAACTATTAATTACAAATATCAATGTATGGAAAAATTATTATTGCCCAGACCACCCGATGATACCTTATACAATAAGGGCGTATTTGGTCTACACAGTAGCACTTTAAAATATTATTTCAGATTAAATGGTACTACCAAGAAAGGAAGGAAGCAGTTTGAAACCGGTCTGCAGGTGGTTACATCCTATCAATGGAAAAGGCTTCCTTTTCATGGTAGTACCATTCAATCTGAAATAGTATTTTAATGTGCTACTGTGTAGATAAAATACGCCCTTATTGTATAAGGTATCATCGAGTGGTCTGGGAAATAATAATTTTTTCATATATTGGTATTTGATATTAATACCACCTGAAGAATATAGACTTTTAATTTTTTATTTATTAATTACAAATTTGTTTCCTTTCTAAGTAGGTAGTGTTAAATATTGTATATTCAGTAATTAAAAGTGTAATTAGATCTACGATCTTCATCACCTCCGTTAGCTGCTGACGTTGTTTTGCCTTATTTGATCTAGATAATCCCGATTTCAATTAAACTGTTACAGGTGTTCCTGTGGTACAGAGTAAACTGTAACTAAAAACTAAACTCTGACACACCGTGTATTGGCATAGGATGATTTGAATAGAACTTATTCAATGTGGAAAGCTGCCAGCGATAAACCAAGGCTGACGGGAAATCGATGCCTGACTGAAAAGTATTAGGAGGGAAGACATATTTCTTACTCATATGGAGTAATATATGTTCGAGGTTCCGTTATTTTAATCAATATGCTGAAACATTATGGTATTAGTCAGAAGGGTCTGAAGTCACGTGGTCAGGGTTCAAACCAAAAACATTTTTTAATGAATTGTTTGCTGCTCTCAGAATCATACAAAGTTTTAAACAGTAATCAATGATACCAACTCTGTACTGAGAGTCCTAAATCTAGCGCCTTCGTTTGAAACCGAAAAGTATAATATTAATTATTGTACTGAATGCATTTCCCATGTGTACTATTAGGTAAAAATATTGTACTAAATATGTGTGTATTTTTAAATTTTCTACTCTTAATAGTATATTAAAGTACAAGTTTTATAAAGCATGATATTTTAGCACGCGTCCATGTTAGGAAACGAGTTTTCTATAGTGCTATAATAGCTTTATAAAACATGTACTTTTTACACTATTTTTTCTATTTTGTGTATTTTTTAAATAAAAAAACACATAATTAAAACTAATAAATGCCATAAAAATTTTGTAAATTTGTATGTTTAAATTTTATGTTGGCAATAGTCAAATTATTTAACAAGTGAACTTTGATAAACTATACGTGTCAAGTGTAAACTTGTGATTGTGAGGTTAGTTTAGGAATTGTTTATTATGCAACCAAACATACACAGCAGTACCACCAACCGTTTAAAATGAAAAAAACCGTATCGAAACAAGCTTATTACGATACTGAAAACGGTATCGAAAAAGCTTTCATATGCAACCAAAATAGAAAAAGTTATTTATATACACGGTGTTGAAAAAAGGTCGGTATCCCGGAATAACTCCGGTGCATCGCATTACAGCGGAAAATGTCCAGGGAAAAAGTTGTTTGGTTTTGAAGGAGGAATAGTTTGCAATTTAAACCACCCCCACCCCCTCAACCGCCGGGCGCGGATGGGGGTAAGTTAAGATTTTCAAATGGAACCCCATATTTTTTATTGGCGTATCGTGTTCTCCGACCAAAAATAAACATCTTTTCTCCGAAAAATTTTTTTAATCGGGCCCATCCGTCACCAATAATCACCATGAGAAAGACAAAATCAGAACCGTGCGAAAATCAAGTTTCATCCCGGAGAACTCTTTTTCTCTGTCTTGTACTAACGCCTGTGGAATACAAACAACTTTTTCCAAGAGGATCTTTTAGTACAAAACAGAGAAAAAGAGTATTTCCGGGATAAAACTTGATTTTCGCACGGTTCTGATTTTGTCTTTCTCATGGTGATTATTGGTGAAGGATGGGCCCAAATAAAAAAATTTCTCGAACAAAAGATGCGTATTTTTGGTCGGAGAACACGATACGCCAAAAAAAAATATGGGTTCCATTTGAAAATCTGCACTTATGCGCGCCCGGGGGTTGAGGGGGTGGGAGGTGGTTTAAATTGTAAACTATTCCTCCTTCAAAACCAAACAACTTTTTCCCCAGACATTTTCCGCAGCAATGCGATGCACCGGAGTTATTCCGGGGTACTGACCTTTTTTCAACACCCTATATATCCCAAGAACATCAAATTGCAATGTTTTAAGGGGTATGCTCATTTTTAACTGCTAGTGTAAAAATTACCCTGAAGTTTACTATTTTCATTCGCTTTAGCCGGCGGTATTGTTACCGGTTGATCGCTGCTTATAACTATTTCTTAGCCATCTACAATGGTTCGTCAATGCATGGTGTGTATGGTTGGGGGGGGGGGGGGGGGGGGTCATGACCCTCCTGGATCCGAGGTTGTATGGGTCAATCTTGTACAATTCCCTTATAAGATCTGGTTAAGAGAGATTTATGATTTGAATGGTTTTATAGAAGCTCTCGAAATTGTTTTATAATAGTCCCTTGTGACAGATTTTTGTTTCCAGGGTCCGATAGCTATAGTAAATTGTATCGATTGCAAATCAGTCAATACTAAATAAATAAAGTCTACCCAAACATCCCCCTTATATCTTATTTTTAGAATTGGATTTACATAAAACGCAGAAAACCAATAAAAAATTAAATTTCATTTCCGCGAGAAAGGCGGACGAATTTGTCATTGTTTGTGAGTGGTCGATTACAAAATTGAGGCTGTGGGATTTAAAGTTTTAATAAGTTAATTATAAAAAGAAATTATGACAGGCCCAAACTGAAAATATGGCCGATATCGAAATAAAGTACGCTTACATTAATTTATTAAACGTAGTAATAAATTGATAATTTTGACTCGCCCAAAAACTCGGTATTTGTAGAGCTAAATGTATCGATTGCAAACTGGTTTGCAACTGTAAGAATAATTTATGTACTGTTTTTGTCGACACGATTTGGCATTAATGTACTTTTCATTATTCTTTAAATATCCATTCCAAAAAGGCCAGCTCTAGCCAAAGAAGAAACAAGCAAGAGTTAGTGGCGGTTCTTCCACAGGAGCACATGCGCACGTGCACCCCCAAAACAAAACGAATAAAAAATATTAATTTCTATTCATTGAATATTATTTATTGTATAAAGTCCGACCCTCCCTAATATTTTATCGTAGGTACCGTCAAACTAAAAAAGTCCGATCCTCCCTAATATTTTGTCATTCCGTCAAACCAAACTGTATAGATCCGGCAACCGTGCCTCGGTCGAGGTAAATGACGATTATGACGAGACTTGCTCGCACGTGCGATTAAGTAGTTCAGTTTCTCTGTGGTAACAAATGGCGGGTGGCAGCGGGGGATAGCGGGGCTATGGCGATTTAACATGGAAAAGGCGCACAGTCTTTGTGTGTTCGTGCATCTAGTTAGAAATTCGAGCGTGTATGTTTTAATATTTTAATATTATATATTTATTAAGTTAAAATGAATAGTTGACAGTGGACTATTTAAGAAATAACTTTAGCTCTTTGAGTTTGGAGCAAAAAATTGAACTGAGGAATGCGGGAACACCTAAACCCGACATTCATTTAACGCAGACCACAAAGGGTAAATGTAGGGACTATTAGAAAGATTAAAAATTAAATATATAAAAAAAATTGATAGAGCGTATTCCCAACTTAATGAGGCTGTTATTGATCAATTTTCTACAATTAAGAACCGAAGAATGGACTTTACGTTTAAGCACTATTGTGTAAGGTCGATAATTGTTGTGTATTTCGATAAATAATACTCGATATGATTTTAAACCATTTTATTTAAGGATTTAAACTAAAAATCACTGAAAATATGAAGAATGCCAACTTGTCAGTTTCGTGGCTCGATTCGTTCTCGTCATAAAACAGTTAACCATTGTTCTCGTCTTGGTTGCGCCTAATGACGTAGCCGTAGATGGCGTAGTGGCATTAGACATCATTCGGTTTTCTTGATAACTCGTAGATGGCGGTAATAGTATTGGACATCACGGTTTTCTTGATAGCTTGTAGATGGCTTTAGTAGTATTAGTAGTGGACCGTATAAATATTGTTACGAGGGTTACGACAGCTATACACACTAAGAAAACCTTTCTTATTTTCCATAAGTTGTATTTCCTTGTGTAAAATTAAAAAATTAATAAAAATATGTTTTACCTAACGCATTTTCTTATTACTTTTTTCTTTCTACATTTAAAACGCCTAGAAAGTAATTGTTTGGTCGTTACACAAAAATAAAATTTTAAAAATAATTTCACCATACTTGTGAACCCCCTCTATCATAGGTCACGAGCCGCCACTGGCAAGAATACTTGTAGGTTACCGAACATTTGCGGAAATTTCGCTCTACGTCGAACCTATTGTCTACATGACATTTAATCGGAACCTAATTATTGGTGGTTCGAACAGTTCAGCGATAGAGGGTATAATAATCAAATTATTATACTATTATTCCGCATAAATTAATTATATCAATTTTGCAGCGCCATGCTGGGTTATATCAAAAACAGAATATTGTGCTTTTGCTTCTTAGAAAATGATATTTTGCCTCGACACTTTGAAAATAGAAAACAAGACCGTCACTATCTATTAGGAGAATATTTTTATTTTAATACGAAAAATATCCAAGAGAAGAAATGACTTTAATATAATAAATAAACAAGAAATTATCACAAGTAAACATTTGCTCAATCCTCAATTTCGTGTGTTTCGAGATGCGTAGCATTTGGTCAAACGGTTTCTATTTCAATTGAGGTGTTAGTAGTACGAGTGCGCAGATATTCAAAGCCCATGTAGGTAAATTGCCTTCCTGGCTAAACTGCTTCTTGTACAATGAGTCAAGTTCACATATATATAACCATTATTTCGACAGGACCGGATTTCGACTTTTTTAATGTGAATTTCACTGGTTAGTTAGGAAAAATATTGCAATAAAAATTTCGATTACTTTGAATTAAGACGGCGTTCCATACATACGATTTCTGACGATATGATGATCCGACGGTGCCCTGATTGGTGTCAACTTATGGTGTCAAATTCCGTCCGAATATTTGTAACAATCGACACACGATGAGCTTTATTTTAACTTTCATCCGACGTCGTATGTTTCTTAACCTCACTTTTTTCTAAACCAAAAATTAAGAATGAATGACTATATTGACTATTTTCGGAATTATTATCAGCTACTAATGCACCAAATTAAAAATATATTAATTTTAAGGTTAGGTAATAACCACATATATATTATATTGTATACGAGTGACACTCTCTTCTTTTTTTACAAGCTTTTTAGTGAAATACGGTTCCGAAGATCGGATAATGTGATAAGCAAAATATTTTCGGATATATGCACATACCTGAAATACTTTATACCTGGTATTGATTCACGACTTTTGCAAAAAAGCACCATGCACTTGTGTCCTTTCATCTTAAACAAAACAAGCCACTAACTATGCTGTAATTTGAAAAAGCATCCAGAACCAAAGATGGCGACGAATAACAACAAACAAATAATGTCGGGCCGGCTCTGACGCGATCGACAAAATCCCCACCCTACTGCACAAACTCAATAGTATCACGCCATCTCCCATAGCGGGGACACTTTTTGTATTTTGGAATATATATATATATATATTATGTGGTCAAGATTTAGAGTAACCCAAGAATGCGTGAAGAGTATTTATTTGACTTTGGTACTTACGTCGATTATTTAAAATTGTTTGCTTTCGTGTTTGTTCGTGAGTGTGAACATGAGCGTGAACGTAAGCGTGAGCATATGTTTGCTATACGCTTTTATAACTATGTGCTTTTTCTGTGCGTAATTTCCCTGCGCTCTTTTTTCCTCTAAGCATATTTTCTAATTCATATTTTAAACAAGTATTTCTCTAGCAAATGCACGTTAGATAAAAATAATCCAATATAGCAAACAAAATAACATTAAATTCACTAATTAAGATTTATAAATAGGAGTTTTAAAGAGTTTACAAAGTTTTCCCAATTTTAAACAGAGAAAGTTCCGTAATTCTTTGGTGTAAAATTACCATTTAGATTGGCGTGATTTCCATGCCGAGTAAAAAGTGAATCTTTGTCGGAAGAGACGTAGTAACCCTTTTGTCGCTCTCGCTATTATAAAACTAAAAGAACTTTTTCGAGTAATTAAAGTTTTGTGTTAAGAGAATTTATAGGAGTCATTTTATTTGACAAAAGAAAACAATGAATAATAAGTCGAAAGCGATTTAATCGGGAAAAAACAAGTCTTTTAATCCGCTAAAACAGGCAAAAGTGCACTTTTTATTAGTCATGAAAAGAACTAAACAATTACCGACTAAATTTATTTTTCTAATGAATGCGTGTGCAGTATCGCGTTTACATCTAAAGGGTACGTTTACACGGAATGGTCTGGCCCCGATAGATACTCATCCATTAGCTTATCATAATGGATGTACAATGGACGTGATATCATCTGATAGAAGTAAAACAAGTAAAATGGGGGAATAAACAATATTATGTTGTCTATCGTAGATATTTCACTGGCGAGATATTTTGAATTATACAGGGTGTTCCTTAATGACGTGCTAATATTTAAGGGTGTGATTCCTTAGATCATTTAATAAAAAAAGTTCATATGAACATATATCCGTAACGGCTTAAATTTCTTGCTACAGGGTGTTGAATTTTTATTTTTTAAATAGTTATTTTTTAATATCTCCGAAATTACGTTAGATATTATTTTCAATTTTGGTATGTGTTAATAGGATATAGGACCACAAATTTTAGTTAGAAAAGTTATTCAATTGTTCCACCGGTGGCGTCCCTGCAAACATGTCCTCTGATACTTTTTACAAAAAAGATGGTACGCCACTGATATTTTTCCATGTGGATATCTTTTATGATTAGCCTGGGCAATTCTACATGAAAGCGGTCTCTTGAGTTTTTCTCGTCAGTTCTTGATTAAAACCACTAAATTCATATTGAAACTCATTATTTTATACTTTGATAAAATATTAATGATAAATTTTGTTTTATAAAAATTTTAATATTTGAACGAGTGGGCAATTCGAGGCGAAGATGGGCGGAAGCATTCCTTTTAAGTGAAGGTGGCCATTTCCAACAATTTTTATGAAACAAAATTTATCATTAATTATTTTATCAATGTTAATAATAATGAGTTACAATATGAATTTAGTGGTTTTAATCAAGACGACGATTGACGAGAAAAACTTAACATACCGTTTTCATGTAGAATTGCCCAGGCTAATCAGAAAAATATCCACATGGAAAAATCTTAGTGGCGTACGATCTTTTTTGTAAAAAATATCAGAGGACATGTTTGCATGGACGCCACTGGTGGAACAATTGAATAACTTTCCTAACTAAAATTTGTGGTTCTATATCCTATTAACACATACCAAAATTGAAAATAATATCTATAGTACTATCGGAGATATTAAAAAATAACCATTTAAAAAATACAAATTCAACACCCTGTAGCAAAAAATTTAAGCCGTTGCGGACATATCTTCATATGCACTTTTCTTTATAAAATGACCTAAGGAATCACACCCTGAAATATTAGCACGTCATTAAGGAACACCCTGTATACGGTATCCGAAAACTAATAGTACCTACACAATAAAACTGCAGATTATTTGGGTAAAAATATTGCAATCTGGCCAATTTTTGCTTAGTTCAATAGTTGATAATAACCGATATACCGGGCGTGAAAATTTTATTTTCTAATTTCCTGATTAACTTACTTTTTAACCAATATTTTCGCCTAACATTTTGTTTTGGAATTGGGAGTTTCTTGAGACGAGAAATTTGATCTTTCTTGCGTTTTAGTATAACAAATCAGAAGCTTTTATAGAACGCTTATAAATCATAAATATCGCGTAAACAAACCCTATAAGGCAAGTCTACTGGTTGGGAGGGCATTGTGACGATTCCATGTTAGTATATTTATTATTTTGGGATTTTATTATTGACACAACAAACAAAATGAAATCGAAATATAAAAAGCGGTGTTCCTGTTATTGTTAAAAAAGGTAAAACGTCGGTTTAATTTAATAAAGAACATATTATATAACAATATCGTCAGGAACATAAAGGAAATTGTGAAGAATATTAAATTCGCGTCAGTTGTTGCTTTGTTAAATGGCATTTTTTATATTATGCCCGCCTTTCCAGTGTTCGGCTTTATTAAAAAAAAAGCTTTTAAGTCGAAACCAGGAAAATATGTAATTTTTAAATTGGATATTTTTTCTTTTATACATTTTAAAAACATTTCGTTCCTCCTGATGGTTTTTTTTTTCTACACAGATCATCCCTAAAGTACAGGGTGTCCCATTTTCGACACTTTCATAGGGTATCTCCGTAATTCTTAGCGCTATCAAAAAAGTAATGTAGGTGTCATGTGCTCTTTTTGGGTTAAACTTAAAATGATAACAACAATTTCTAACAACAATTTTTGTAAAGTAGTTTTTAATTTGTGGTGATTCGATTCGCTGTTTGGTAGGTTAGTGACTTGTTTTGTTTAAGATGAAAGGACACAAGTGCATGGTGCTTTTTTGCAAAAGCCGTGGATCAATACCAGGTATAAAATATTTCAGGTATGTACATAATACGAAAATATTTTGCTTGTAAAAAAAGAAGAGAGTGTCACTCGTATACAATATCATATCTATGTGGTCACTACCTAACCTTAAAATTAAAGTATTTTCAATTTGGTGCATTAGTAGCTGATAATATTTCCCAAAATGGTGAACATAGTCATTCATTCTTAATTTTTGGCTTAGAAAAAAATGAGGTTAAGAAACATACGACGTCGGATGAAAGTTAACATAAAGCTGATCGTGCCGATTGTTACAAATATTCGGACGGAATTTGGCACCGAAAGTTTACACCAATCAGGGCACCGTCGGATCATCATATCGTCAGAAATCGTATGCATGGAACGCTGTCTTAAATCGAACTAATCGAAATTTTGATTGCAATATTTTTCCTAACTATATCCAGTGAAATTTACATTTAAAAAGGTTAAATCCGGTCCTGTCGAATGTTCACTTTCACAAGCGGGGACATAATTGCAGATGGTATTAGCAATATACTGTTTATATACAGGGTTTCCGGGAACATGTGGGAAATCTCCCGGATATGAAGAAAACACGTGAAAAGAATACTATAGGTTCATATAAACTTCTTTCGTATCGGCCTCCTCTTCGGAGATATGGGCTCCCAAAGAGCACCAATGGAATCAAGTTTTTACACATAATTATTGAACCACCTGGTATATTTCAATTATTTTTTAATATGATGTATACCAGGTAAGACCCGTCACATTACTACCCAAGAAATTGTTGTGAATTACTCACAGCTGCAGGGACGGACTAGCTGTAACACTCATGGGCCCATTTTTTTTACGCCCTGTATGATGAGAACTTTGGACAATGTTTTTTACATACCTTTAACTATCATGTCTATTCATGTCACTAATCCTAACCGTTTTCGAGAAAACGTCATTTTATTTACACTGAGTCTCCTAACTGCTCATGGGCTAAATATGAAAAAGCGGAATCTTGAAGGTTGAACATTGGATCGGAACAAAAATGTATCTTTTATTGAAATACCCGAAGCACATGATGTATATGAAATGCCGTTTTCTCGAAAACGGTTAGGATTAGCGACATGAATGAAGAGTACTTAATTTTTAGCCAATAGTTAAAGGTATGTAAAAAACATTTTCCAAAGTTCTCATCATACAGGGCGTAAAAAAAATGGGCCCATGAGTGTTACAGCTAGTCCGTCCCTGCAACTGTGAGTAATTCACAACAGTTTCTTGGGTAGTAATTTGACGGGTCTTACCTGGTATACATCATATTAAAAAATAATTGAAATATACCAGGTGGTTCAATAATTATGTGTAAAAAACTTGATTCCATTGGTGCTCTTTGGGAGCCCATATCTCCGAAGAGGAGGCCGATACGAAAGAAGTTTATATGAACCTATAGTATTCTTTTCACGTGTTTTCTTCATATCCGGGAGATTTCCCACATGTTCCGGGACACCCTGTATATGTGGGGTCCATAGATAGTCACTCCGGATGTTCCGTCTCTCTTCACCATAAAACTGACGCGTCAGTTCAATTTTCAATACCATTTACTGGAAGCAAGATATTAAAGATGGTAAAGTTTTCAAATTATATCCTGACAGTATATATTTTGCTGAATTTATTATTTTAATCAGGACATTTTGTTTCCATAACAACATGCCTTTGAGATGTAAAAATAAACCCATTCCTGTTTGTTTTATAATGATGTGGCAGCCTGTTTGCAACGAGGAAGTATGAAAAATTTATTTCTGGAATACACATTTTCCTGGGATGCATATTTCAAAAGGTCAGCATAAAATCGACATGCTCGATATTTTAAAGTAAAAAGCTCTACTATCGTATACTCGGGATTGTTCAAACTGTCTGTCCTTTCCGTGTTCTTTTATGTAAATATGGAATTTTATTGAAAATTTTTTAAAATATTTTAAGGAAAATTGTTCCAGGTTTATTTTAAAACTTAATGTGGGTAAAGTACACCATTACCTTTAAAATAGACTACTGCGATGCTCCTCGGCACATCTTAAGTGTTTCTTCCCAAGATAAATGACTTTTATAATGCCAACCGAAGGAGGTTAACGATATATGGGACAAGAAAAATCGTTCAAATAATACAGCCTTTTGTAGCAAACTGGAAGCAATTTTGGTTCAAGTTAGAATACATCTCATTTGAAACATGTTTTTTGTCGCAAAGATTTATGATAGTTGAATATATTTTTCAGGTTTATAAGGCGGGGGGGATGTTAAAACTTCCTGTCTTCGAGTTAAGCCGGACGTTTACGGGAAATATCACAAAGGGCGCGAGGAAATCCGCCATCGCCATAATTTGACAGTTATCGGGAGACCGAGTGGAATTATACAGGATGTTCTGGTTAGGAATGTACTCTACGGGGACCTTGTTAACAATAGAACATACAGAAACGTTCAAATTAGATCAAAGTTGAGCTTTAGTAAGTTCTGTAACGTCAAGTTTCCAAATTAAAAAAATTCCTAATATTTCCGAAGATTTCGGCAAAACCGGATTTTTACGATTTCATATTTTTAGATTTCTGATAATCTAAATAGTTTGTCCAAAAATATCTGATATGTGTGAATTTTTAAAATTCTGCTAGACACTACACTGACAAAAATGCATTTACCAATGTCGTGGGTTACAAAATTGGAGCTACCTCAACCCACCTCTCTATGTGGTTCTAACTGAGCCTACGAATTATCACGAATTATTTAAAAACGCTACAGTAGTTCAGGTTCTTTTGATTCGCCTCCACCCAGAAAGAGATTTTTTATCAACATTTTAAACATTTTTGGGATCACCACAATTCCTCATCCTGTAACTATTTTATGAGTTACCTGAACTCCGTTTCTGGGTTGGGAAAACTTACTAATTGATTATAAAGTACCGTTTTAACCCGGACGTGCATTATTTTAACTCATTACCATGTGTAAATTATTTTTAGTTGGAATAATTCAGGAAACGTGCTCCAAAACCCCATATCGAGGGTAAATCGCAAGATCGTAAGGTCACGGAAAGTTCCGAATTTGTGCTCGTGCAGGTTTGGCGCGGTTTATTCCATTGTTATTCGTCAATTCTCCTTCGTTCGTATTCGTATAGACACCTGTTGGCCGTTGCGCCGTTTACGGGATTTTTTTATCTTTGTTCTCTGTGCGTGAAAATTTGTGTTTTGCATAGTTTTGGTCAGTTGGCCTAAAATGGAGGGACAGGAGGGAGATGCATACAAATTGTTATTATTGAAATGGAGCCTTATTATTTATAAGCAACCGTCATAACTTCGTCCGCATGGTTTCTTAGCCGTAGTATGCTCTCCTGTCTATAATTCATTTGATTTTTTTTTTTTAAATATACAACAAAAATGTCATATCTTAAAAAAACAAAAGGCAATTGAAGTCCACAATATGCAGGCGTTAAATCAAAGAAATATTTTGAGTTCCGATAGTCAACAATTTAGGTACTGGTAGTCCAAAATTTGGAGTCGGGTAGCCCAAAGAGTGAGTTATTCCAGCCACTATCGTAAGCTAGAACAACTTAAATGTCAAGTTTTGATAGCTCGAATCATGAATTAATCTAGCCCGACTAGTAACGCATCACAATTCACATACTGGTAGCTACGGTAGCCTATCAATAATTTAAGACGGTGGAGCGTGAGCTATTCCAACGCATAAAATAACCCATCTTCTGTGCTATCATAACTTAAATAGTGAGTTGATGCAATTTGTTCGATTTGGTTGCCGTAATTCAGAGGTCTGGGCTGTCCCCTATTAGCAACACGCGTCGGTCTAGGACAACTCATATTTGAGTCATATCAACTCGAGATTTCGCTCAGTGTAAGTGTATTGCCATAACGGCGCACCGCCCGTAGCTTGGTATCATAGCACCGCACCCTCGCTCATTGCCTTGCCAGTCGATCAGTTTGTCTATCATCGAGATATAGACATGGACTGTGCGTTGTCATCTTTTTCCGATGAAGAAGATATTACATTAGAAGCTAATATAACAAAGTGGTATATGTTTAAACAGAAATCAAGATTACCAGTGCATCCTATTAATGCAAAGCGAAGATTCTATGGAGAATTTTATCACCTTCATAAAGATCTAAGGAAGGATCCCCAATACTCTTGTGAATATATGAGAATGCACCTTTGATTATATCGTAAACAACAGTGAAAGGAGAATAAATAAAAATTGGAAGAACTGCCATTCTCAGCCTATATCAGTGGATTTGTTGTATCAGTGGAAGAAAGAGTAATGGTAATTTTCATATGTTCAAAAAAGCGATGGGAATATTTCCTTAGATCATTATAAAGGTGATAAAATTCTCCATTCAATCTTCGCTTTACGTTAATGGGATTAACAAGTACCACTTTGTTATATTAGAGTCTAAAACAATATTTTCTTCATCGGAGGAAGATGACAATGCACAGTCCATGTTTATATCTCGATGTCGAGGGACGACTGTGTTTTCTAGGAGTTGTTGCTACTGTGCGAGGCCCAAGCGAGGCTGTACGTGTCTGTTTGAAGGTTGTAGACAATGGTGTTTCTTGGATGATAGAAAAGTTTTGGACTTTATTTGTTATAAATCACAACTTTTCAACTGGTAAGTATCTCCAGTCGTCTTCAGGTGAATATTGTATTCACAAACGGTCTTTCTCCTGTATAGTTGTTGAGTTTATTATTTTCATAGAGAACTCCAATTTTTACCAATGCTTATCGAATACTTATAAGTTATAGGGTCTCATTGAATTGGTTAGCAAAATATTCATATTTTTGGGAACAGAAAAATTTAATCGGTCGGCTAAAATGGCTAGTTGGTCAGCAACTTATGGGCAGCAAACATTTCTGACTCGGTCAGTAATTAATGTCATACTAGAGTGCTCTAAATTATTTTGGTAGGCAAATTAAATATATAAGCTGCTATGAGCGATCCACTTTTAATCAGATATTGGTAAGCAATCAGCGGGTAAGCAAAATATTTAATCCGGGTCATCAAAAAAAGGCAATAAAACGTGAATTAGTGACAGTGCCCTGGGAAAGCAAGTGAAAACCCGCCCTCGTCACCTTTTGGGCCTTGACTGCTACATCGAATGAAAACACACTGCATTCGCACCGCCCACGATAACAAACTTTGCGGATTATTCAAAACAAACGCAATCCAATGATTTATATTGATAAATCATTCTTTTAAAATGCAAAACTATGAAGGAAACTAGTTCTAGGCAAGTTTTTTTCTACTGACTTGCTGACCAAGTAATCATTTCGCCGCTCGACTGTTAATTAAGCGAACACATGATATTACAAGCGCACTGATATCGGTTAAATTGTTGACAGTTTGTAGCATTTTTTGCAGAGCAAGTGTTGCATCCCGATTTTTATTTATTGCAAGCAAAATCTTTTTATGCTGATCAAATGATTTAATGGCTATTTTTGCGAACCAATTTTAATAACGCCAAACCAAGGTGAATACTGTATTCACCTGAAGATGACTGGAGATACTTACCAGTTGAAACGTTGTGATTTATAACAAATAAAGACAATGCAAATCCAAAACCTCATTCGAGGCTGTACGGTGCTATGGTACAAGGCTATGGGCGAGGGTCGGTGCATCGTTATGGCCATCGACTTACCCCACGGTCACCTTAACCCTTCATACATTAAGTTATAAAAGTCTAACCAGTATGATAAAATCTGATTATAGTTATGTCCGCATTTAAATTTAATAATATTTATAGAGACGCACCTGTGTGGTATATAATACGTACGAATTAATACAATTAATGGCTTAATGTAATTAAAAGTCTGTTTTAATGATGGTAATTTCTATTACGAAATAATATGGCGTTTTGTTCACGGAATACCGTATAAACATGCGAAACATTATACTACTATACGAGTAAATAATATAAATTTAGTCGATAATTTATATCATACAACGGATCTAAAACTAAAAGGCATATTATTGTGTTTATATGCTTCAATTAGCCATCAGTATGAGACGATTGTGCGAGGCGCAATCTGGCCATGATGATGGCTCAGAGCCCGCATCGAAACGTTGACTAATTTTTTTTTATGATCAAACACAAGCACTATAGGAAAAATCCTTTGGGGCACTCTGGGAGTGGTGCGTGTGCGCAAAAAGCGATTCACGTTGGTTTTGAATCGTTGGAGGTTATATTCGTTGGGAAAAACGACCTCGGGAAGGTCGTTCCATAAGGATGAAGTCCTCCAGATGAAAGAATTCTTAAATAGTGAAGTTCGAGGATTACTAAGCTTAACCGCATATAGATGGGCGGCAGTGGTTCGTCGTGTATTTCTGATATTCGCCGCTCTGGGCGGAATTAAGAGCAGCCCGGTGAGACTGTTTATGAGGGGGATCGAAACACGTAAGAAGGCCTTGGAAGTGATGCTAAGCCTACTCTGCTCCATACGCTCACAAGTAACCTACTTTTATCTATCTGTTTCACTCTAAGTCAAGCGTCAATATCAGACTTACGTACAGTTAATATGAAATGCCAAAAAGTGATTGTTTATGCAGGCGACTTGATCCTGGTCATATTTCTCTCACTTTACTGAATTAGGAAAGGTTGCTACAGACAGAGATAGGTATAGAATGCGAACAGCACGAATTGTTAAACAACCTAACTTCCTTCGTCTGGCGGGAATGGAAATCAAGCAACATCTGATGTGATTTAAAATGGTGGAGAAGACGCATCTTTAAATTTTAAAATAATTTTTAATTTTCTAATCTTTTCACGAGAAACGTCGTTTCCTTTTTGGTGCAAGTGACTAATTTGTAATTGAAATATTGATTTAGGCATCTTTACTGAGAGTAAGCATCAATAATAATTTCTTTTCCTAAATCATATGGGGCCCAAAAATATGCTTGGACTTGAAGCTTGAAATATTTGCTAGGACCTAGAGCCCACTTGAAGATGGTAAAATATTTTATGTAAATTATGATTTACTTTCTATTTTTTAATAAAACTACTTAGATGCTTATTTCTGAAGTTTAATTTTTTATTTGTAGTTACGTTACTAGTTCAAAAAATGATATAAGAGTGTGTAAGATTATTTTAAAGTGATATTTACAGCTTAAAACATGTCAGAATCCTTATATTTGATTTTCACCACTTAGTAAATCAAATAAAAGGGTTTTGAATGTTTCTTGTTCGTTAAATGTCACTTTAAAATATTGACAGTAATAAAAATTTGTACAAAAGTGACATTTGAAAAGCACGTGCGTTTGTCAGCTGATGCCAGACGTAATGGATGCCGGGTTTGTTCGTTTGTTCATACTTGCTTCGATTTAATTCGATAAGTATTCGTTTATTAAGAGGGCAAGGTCAGCCGAGCACTTTCCATGAAAATATCTGTAAAAGAGAGTCAAATCCCCAACCTGTCTTCGATGTTCTAGGTTGTCAAGGTTCTTCGTCAGTTCGTGGTCTCCAATCAGACGAATGGCCCTCCTTTCGATGGAATCCAGTACCCGAAAAATATGTTTGGGTGCAGAGCTCTAGAGATGAGAGCAGTAGGCACTCTAGTGTGGTCGAATCTGGGCTTTGTATAGTGTCAAAATTATAAACTTGACTAAACTGAATTTCCCTCTAGAAGAGAATACGCCTCCGCCCATTTAATCTAAAACTTTACATATAGCTTATAAGTGAGTTAATTATCTCAGATATTTTAAGGACTGTCTAAGCGTTCTGACAGCGGTGGTTTAAATCAACGCGTGACACTTTTATGCGACAGTCAGTATACTATTCGAAATCCGTTTAACCCTTAGTTCGCAATAAATTTAATTAGACAAGACGAAGATTTGGTTTTAGTTAACCCGATGTTGTTTGTGGGACAATTAGAGAGATTACTTATATGTCGGATGGACCCCTATTAGATAAATTTAGCAAATATAGGTTTGACACAGTGGCGTCCGGTTTTGATAAAATACCTTATTCAAAATTAGAGTGGGATTTCGTATGTTTTCAAGCTGTAGGTATAAAGTTTCCCTGAGAATGCTCTTACAATCATTAAAAGAGAGTGTGTCAATTTAAAATCTCCCCACGCTTAAGTCTCGCTCATTTTTTGAGTCATACCTAACCGATAGGAGACAGTTTGTCTGCTATAATGGTTATATGTCCTGTGAATATGTTTCAACATCAGGAGTACCACAAGGTTCCAATTTAGGGCCATTATTGTTTCTACTTTGTATTAACGATCTCAGCGAAATTATACAGTGCGGAAGGTTGCTTTTTGCTGATGATTTGAAAATATTCTTACAAATTAAATCTCTACTTGATTGTATTCGGTTACAACAACAACTAGACTTGGTGCAGGGCTGGTGTGAAAGTAACAGACTTCACCTTAACGCAACTAAGTGTAGAGTTATGTCATATAATCGCAAGCAGCGTCCAATACTGTATCCTTATTCTGTTGTGGGGGAAGAATTGAAGCGGCCTGGTTCGTTGAAGGATTTAGGGGTTATCTTTGATCCTATGTTAACTTTTGTGGAACATATTAATAAAGTAGTATCGGAGGCGGGTAGGATACTTGGTTTTGTTGTGCGCAACTGCAGAAATTTTGATGATTCGAGAGTTTTTAAAACACTATTTTTTTCCTCTGTTCGATCGAAGCTTGAATATGCTTCGTTGATTTGGAATCCTTACTAAGCATGTCATGTGAATAATATTGAAAGGATTCAAAAAAGATTTTTAAAATATTTAACGTTTAAATTAGATGGAGTATATCCTGAACGGGGAATCGAATATAATGCTTTATTAAACAGATACAATTTCACTACTTTAGAAAGAAGAAGAATAATTACATCTTTAATTTTTTAACTGTTGTGAATTACTCACAGCTGCAGGGACGGACTAGCTGTAACACTCATGGGACTATTTTTTTTTACGCCCTGTATGATGAGAACTTTGGACAATGTTTTTTACATACCTTTAACTATTGGCTAAAAATTAAGTACTCTTCATTCATGTCGCTAATCCAAACCGTTTTCGAGGAAACGTCATTTTATTTACACTGGGTCCCCTAACTGCTCATGGGGTAAATATGAAAAAGCGGAATCTTGAAGGTTGAACATTGGATCGGAACAAAGATGTATCTTTTATTGAAATACCCGAAGCACATGATGTATATGAAATGCCGTTTTTTCGAAAACGGTTAGGATTAGCGACATGAATGAAGAGTACTTAATTTTTAGTCAATAGTTAAAGGTATGTAAAAAACGTCGTTCAAAGTTCTTATCATACAGGGCGTAAAAAAAATGGGCCCATGAGTGTTACAGCTAGTCCGTCCCTGCAGCTGTGAGTAATTCACAACAGTTTCTTGGGTAGTAATTTGACGGGTGTTACCTGGTATACATCATATTAAAAAATAATTGAAATATACCAGGTGGTTCAATAATTATGTGTAAAAAACTTGATTCCATTGGTGCTCTTTGGGAGCCCATATCTCCGAAGAGGAGGCCGATACGAGAGAAGTTTATATGTACCTATAGTATTCTTTTCACGTGTTTTCTTCATATCCGGGAGATTTCCCACATGTTCCCGGACACCCTGTATATTGCTCTGTAAATGGATTCTTCTTGTTGGGCAATAAAAGCTATTATTATTATTATTATTATGAACTTGCGCATGTCAATTTTAATTTTTGTTCCTCAATGTAGCTAATCTGGTTCTGAATCTATAAATTCGAGAAAGTAAGGAACAGGAAAACATGTATAGTATTATGAGCCCAATTAGACACAACGTACTTGCTTATACTCGAGTAACCACCGAAAATCACCCCCTTATGTTAAAATAAGATTTAAATCAACGTTTACACACGAAATATTCGGTTAAAGGACATATTCCCCCCCTATTTTCACACCATTAAGCTTCACAAACGGTCCTTCTCGTATACAGTTGTTGAGTTTATTATTTTCGTATAGAGAACTCCAATTTTTTACCAATGCTTATCGAATACTTATAAGTTATAGTTATCATTTAACTGGCTAGCAAAATATTGTTATTTTTGCGAACAGAAAAATGTAATCGGTCAGCTAAAATGGCTAGTTGGTCAGCAACTTATGGACAGCAAACATTTCTGACTCGATCGGTAATTAATGTTATACTAAATTATTTTGGTACGCAAATTAACTATACAAGCTGCTATGAGCGATCCACTTTTAATCAGATATTAGTAAGCAATCAGCGGGTAAGCAAAATATTTAATCTTGGTCATAAAAAAAAGCAATAAAACGTGAAATAGTGACAGTGCCCTGGGAAAACAAGTAAAAACCCGCCCCCGCTACACCTTTTAGGCCTTGACTGCTACACCGAATGAAAACACACGCACGCAATTAGCTACTCGTATCACGCGACTGCTTTCGCTCCGCCCACAATAACTAAATTTGCCGATTATTCAAAACAAACGCAATCCAATGATTTATATTGATAACCATTCTTTTAAAATGCAAACCTGTGAAGGAAACTGCTTCTAGGCAAGTTTTTTCTACTGACAAATTGTAAAATCTTGCTGACCAAGTAATCATTTCGCAGCTCGACTGTTAAATACGCGAACACATGATATTACAAGCGGACTGATATCGGTTAAATTGTTGACAGTTTGTAGCATTTTTTGCAGAACAAGTGTTGTTGATTTTTATTTATTGCAAGCGAAATCTTTTTATGCTGATCAAATGATTTAATGGCTATTTTTTGCTGCGAACCAATTTTAATAACGGCAAACCCTTTAATTACTTCTCGAAGAGGTCCTTTATGACAAAAGTACATTGAAATTTAAAAATACCGCCCACCAATTTTGAAACTTTCTTAAGGTGCGTATACATTTGCGACTTGTGAGCTGAACAGTTCACTAGAGTGAACCTCTCGTTTAATATATTCTCACAGCGAACTTACTGCAATCTATTGATATGGAGAGAAGGAGATTTGAACGATCTTTACAAAAAATATAATAAAAACTCCTAACAATAAAAAAGCAGCACATTTTAGCGTTAAAAATACACTAGCTAATTAAAAAATAAAAAGATTCAACCCTTCAGGCAAAAATAAGAGAATAAAAGGTTTTTCATCGTAGGTTGCCCTTCTTCGGTCTGTTAACAAGAAAATTACCCTAAATACTCCACTAAAAATGATTAAATTATCCGTCGTCGTGTTGCTATTGCCAGTTTTTGTGGCAAGTAATAATATTGTTGCCTTTCCTTACAAAACGCAGCAAACCTTTTTTAGTTAGGCCTGGGTGAATTGTTACAGGACAGGACTACTATTAAATATGAGAATTTTACGAAATTAATTTACGTAACACCCAAACAAATGAGTGACTTTGATTCCGGTAAATATTTTCTTGAAATAAGTATACTAAAAGAAAATAGCCCATAGGTTCCGTAACCTTCACCAGAGAGGCAAGCAAATATGATGCTTTCCGATTTCTTAATTTAAAAATAACATTCGTTAATTGAAAAACACACCAATTCCAAAACCACAAAGATTTTCCGAGTCATTCAATAAGTTAAATACCAATATGAGCCCACGAAATGCGAAATAAAGTTCCTAACTTCTGTATGTCGATGCGAACGATTAGTCTGACTTCAGTCTAAAGAATGGATGTCACGAATTTTACTATCGTACAACGTTGCCACATCTATTACTTCTTAACTTAATCTACAAGTATTCTTATTCTTGCGATCTAATTCCTGAGTTGTTTAAAGCTAGCTTTCCGTTTTGAAAATGATATTTAAGGATTAATGGAAAGTAAATTTAGCCAAAACATGCCAAAACTAAGGAAAATAAAACGAATCGGTAAGAAAATCCGTACCAATTCCCGGATTATTCCGACGGCTGCAAATCAGTTGAATATCGGTACATTTGACTCTACGAGCACCGAACTTTTGCTCAGGGGTCACAGATTTGGCTTCTGTGAACACTTCAAATCAACTGCGCACTCATCACCTCGGGCAGTTTGTTACCGTTGAGTTATCGTTTCGTTGTGGTTATATTATTGTTGTTACTGTTGTGCTAGTGTTGTTTCGCAACCACTAAACAGCTTAAGGCTCTAGAAACAGGAAAATATGGTAATACACACGAAACAGCCAAAGAAATGACACAACAATAACACAACGTCTGTTCCTAGACCTGTTCTCGCGACCTTCTGTCGCTTCCTGGGACAGCGCGTCTTAGCGATCCGAAGCTCCTACGCACCCCACCACTCTCCTGTTGTAAAATTATATTTTTCAGTTAAAAAATAAATAATAATATTTTTTCATGGATTTGAGTCCTTGATATAAAATCAGAGTGGCCGCTTATAATTTTGCAGTGTCGGCAGTATTTGGTTCCTTATCTCTCTAGCCGCAACGGGCATGGCGTTACCGGTAGATTAAATCGGCCAGGATGACGCAATGTAACGTTAAAACAGACGGATAAAGAAATTCTGCAGGAGGCAGTAATTTTAGTCGGTTTCTGGCATCCACAGAACCGCACTCACCAGCGATTCGATCTTTTCGAAACGGGTGCCGCAATGGTGGCTACAGGTTTTAGAGTGTTTTTACGCCAAATAACAAGCCAACCGCGGACTTTCCCTGAGAAAATTTTCATCGTCGCATACTCGTGATTGTGATATAAGAACATTCTGAGTCAAGAATAAGTAGTAAGTGTGAAATAAAATATTTTAAGTTAGTATTAGTATTCATTACCGCGTTTTCTAAATATTTTGAAAATTACAGGATAGTTGAGATCCTTTTAGTTGGGGATATACTAGCTTAGGATAATTTTCTAATGTATATAAATAAATACCAAAATTTAAGTTGCAAGTTCATGATAGGATGAATGTTAGGATGGTTGGATTCTCTATGAGAGAAAAATAATTAACCCCGAGGTTTCCGGTTCACGAGACTCGACTAAAGAAAGGACTAACCCCTTCATTACCCTCAATGACAACAGACATTAAAATTAAATAAAGAAAAGCCCTACGTGTTCAATATAATAACTTGCATTGTTATTGTATCCATTGGACATGCCCATGCCAATACCAAAATACAAAGTATAGTTTGAACAAAAAGTTAGGCATCGTCCTACGTTCAAACAACTATACTTCAAATGAAAATCAGTCATTTTACATTCTTAGACAAAATTCTTGCCCTCGTCTTCTTCAATTGCGCTGGTGGACCGCTGACAGCTTCCAGTTAGCGGGGAAAGGTGGTGGGCCCACCCAAGACCGACTGACACGTGCGTGTCAAGTCGGCAATGGCATTATGCCCGGCATCCCTGACCAATAAACAACGGGAAATCGTAATCGACCAAAGTAAGCGTCCGTAAAACTAATTAAGTAGGAACGTCTTCGGTTGCGATAACTTTTTCATTAATTATCAAGACTGGCGACATAACTGATAGTGTCGACCAGCAATCATACATTTTCAAAATTTAAAAAGATTAAAAAAGTAGATTGGCTCTAAATACATAATTCCTGGGTGGGGAATTCACCTCTGGATAGAATTCAAACATGGGGACAAAATTAAATTTCCAAAAATACTAAATAATAATCTGATTAAATTAAATTCAAATAAAACTTAAGGGAAAACTTGGTTATACGGGGGTTATCAAAAAACGCCTTACGTGAAACGAGCAGATAAGGAGAACGTTTAGAGTTACCTATCATTTATTAAGCGCACAACGGACGTTTCGGGCTACGTACTCCACTCATATCATGGTATAATGTACGTACGTTCCGCTTGAAAAAAAATTCCTTCGTTTTTTTTTCGTGTCTCAATTCGTCGACACTCCATCCTGTAAAAGCTTTGAGGAAATTTAGCATAACTAGGCAAACGTGAAAGATCGCGACGGCCACGACGAAGAAACTAGTTTAAATAATCTGCAACGTGTGTTCCGATAATTAGTTTTCGGAATCTTCCGCGCTGATCGAGAACATCGAATAATTTTCCGGCATCGGGAAAAGCCGTTTTCCTTCACGGCGAAGACGCGATAGTCATTAATTGCATACTAATTTCATTGAGAAAGGAGGGCGAGAGCAAATATACGGAAATTTTGGGGTGTTATTACAGGTAATATAATGTCGGAGAGGATATGTCAGTTTAGATTACGGTTTCGGGGGATGTAATTGTGAATAGAGCGACGGTGGCTGAAAGGGGAACGATTAAAAATATGGAGTATTCATTAATATTAAGTACTAATATGCCATAGTGTTATTCATTATGCAATTTTTTGAAGAAAAATTTAGTGTTGTGATCGCTCGAGCGAAAAACCGCTTGATCACTCGATTATTGAAATAACCGACATCGCTCGTTTATTAAAAAAATCGCTCGAGCTATCTATTCAGGAGAAAACCGTCGCTCGTCACTTATTATCTTTCACTCGATACCCGAGCTTCGCTTGACGCCGGCGGAAATATACCGCTGTAGTGTGATCGAGTTGAAAAACTGCTCGTATATTCGAACAGTTTTTAGCTCGATAGGAAATACTCTAATTATAAATTCAGGCGAAAAACCGAAAAATATCGCCGGTCAGTTGACAGACGACCTTCGGTCTAAGCGCCGCGCCATCCGATTGGCGACGTTCGAGTTTGACGTTGAGCAAGTATACGACATACGTCTTTCTTAAAAGCACATAAACGAGAAAAATTCATAGAACATACAGGGTATCCCTGTCAGTTCAATGAAAATAGATATTGGCCAACAATAGTGGTTCCAACTTGACACTGTATAGATAATAACGATTTAAAATAAATTATATTTATTTTAGGACGCACTGTATATCCTAAGTTCGTTTTAATGGATTGATGAATCAGTTCAGAAATCTTACAAGTATTCTTATTTAATTAAAAATAAATAAATGAAAGTATTCATCCCTAAACATTATTTTTCCAATTTTTCTAATCATTAATACAACTCGCCCTCCGCAAAACCGCCCGAACCACATTTCATTAGTTATAAGTGCTATTGAAAATCGATTTGTGGCCGAACCGACCGCCTCAATCAATTAAAACTGTATTGATAAGGGTCAGTTTGTCAGATCGTCTCTTTATAAGGAGGATCCGGTCTACAAAATGGGGAAAACTAGTAATTAAAAAAAACTTATTACGATTGGATTGGCTATTAGTGTGATGGCATAAAACCCAGACAGCAGTTCTCCCTAAAAGGTTAACATTACACAGAACCAAGAACCAGATAAACCGCGGGTGTTTCAGGAAGAACGTTCAGCCCTTAAACTTTTTTATTGTTTAAATTAAAGAAATAAAATTTGGTGGGACATCTAAGGAAAAAAAAAGGTGAATTGAGTCGTCCCAGCTCAAGTATTACTGAGCGAAATCTCGAATTGTAATAACTCAAATATGAGTCGTCCTATAGACTGACGCGTGTTGCTAATAGGGGAGAGCTCAGACCTCTGAATTACGGTAACCAAATCGAAGAAATTGCATCAACTTACTAGTAATAAGTTATGATAGCACAGAAGATGGGTTATTTTATGCGTTGGAATAGCTCACGCCCCACCGTCTTAAATTACTGATGGGCTACCGTAGCTACCAGTATGTGAATTGTGATGCGTTACTAGTCGGGCTAGATTAATTCATGATTCGAGCTATCAAATCTTGACATTTAAGTTGTTCTAGCTTACGATGATGGCTGGAATAACTCACTCTTTGGGCTACAAGAGTCCAAATTTTGGACTACCAGTACCTAAATTGTGGACTATCGGAACTCAAAATATTTCTTTGAGTTAAGGCCTTCATATTGTGGACTTCAATTGCCTTTTGTTTTTTTCAAGATATTACATTTTTGTTGTATATTTAAAATAAAAATAATCAAATGAATTATAGACAGGAGAGCATACTACGGCTAAGAAACCAAAACACAAATTTTCACGCACAGAGAACAAAGATGAAAAATCCCGCAAACGGCGCAACGGCCAACAGGTGTCTATACGCGCGATCGAAGGAGAGTTGACGAATAACAATGGAATGAACCGCGCCAAACCTGCACGAGCACGAATTCGAAACTTTCCGTGACCTTACGATCTTGTGATTTATCCTCGATATGGGGTTTTGGAGCACGTTTCCTGAATTATTCCAACTCAAAATAATTTACACAAGGTAATGAGTTAAAATAATGCACGTCCGGGTTAAAACGACACTTTATAATCAATTAGTAAGTTTTCCCAATCCAGAAACTGAGTTCAGGTAACTCATAAAGTAGTTGCAAGATGAGGAATTGTTGTGATCCCAAATATGTTTAAAATGTTGATAAAAAATCTCTTTCTGGGTTGAGGCGAACCAAAAGAACCTGAGTTATTGTAGCGTTTTTAAATAATTTGTGATAATTCGTAGGCTCAGTTAGGACAACATAGAGAGGTGGGTTGAGGTAGCTCCAATTTTGTAACCCACGACATTGGTAAATGCATTTTTGTCAGTTTATTAAGCTGAAAAATACAATTATCTTTCGCTTCATTGTTGGGGTGACATTTTCTTTCGTCAGGAATATTCCCACATCGTCCTTATTAAATCGTGTATGTAAAAAAAATGTATGAAAAAGGATGACTCGAATTGCCTATGTTTTTATTATGAACCTCCATACGATGTAACTGAACCCCAGAGAAATATTATAAGGGGCTTCCCCTCCTTTTTTAATAAAGGAAATGTTGTTTTCCGTTATTATATCCCATGAAAACGGGAGTGCGTTAATTTAATCATAGGTCGACGGTCCTTTCTAATTTTATTTTTAACAAATGGCTTGGGAAACGTGGAACGAAAAAAAGTTGATTTACTTTTTTTCCTTATACGTAAAAAATACGTCCTTTATATTAAAATGGTATTTTATTTTTCTTTATTTTATTTTATTCTGTTTCCTTTGCAAGGTGATAAGAATGTAATTTAAAAATAATTTCGTAAATATATGAAAACCAATTCTCATTTACACAATATAATATACAGGGTTGTCCAGAAGTCCGGAATAAAATTCATATAGCCTTAACCTGTAACTTTTGGGGAAAACGCTCGGACACGTCAATTTACTTTTATATATGCTCACATTTTGACGTTATTCGTTTGTTTTTTTATAGACATTTGTCAAAGATATGACGGTATCGATCTTTTTTTAAATAGAAACATACAGCTTGTGATTAGTGGTGGAATACTATCGATAGTCAGCCCTATCGATAGTTTCCGATAGTCTAAAGAGTTACTATCGATAGTATCGATAGTACTATCGAAACTATACCAACCTTGATACGTGGTAGAGTTGTTGAGTAATACATTTTACTTATGGACCTTATGGTTGACATACACTTTTTATAAAATACTCCCAAACGTACGACTTCCCGCGTTTACTCATTTTTTAAATTTTAATTAAATTAATCAAAATTATGGAAGACAGCGAGACGTAGTACACTACAACAAAAAAGCACACATAATAGTGAATTAATAGATCCGGGCCGGGGATTCCCTGTAGGATTTTTTTTTAATTTGTTCATAAAGCAATAGATGGCAGCAGCACCAACAGCAAGTAGAGTGCGTATGTGATTAAAAAAGAGACAACCTTTAAAACAGATTTATGATCTAGTGCTGAATTTGGTTTATTTTTAATTTAAGTTTTTTAAATCGAATTCCGTGAACTTAAATTTAAGAAATACTAATAACATGCGAGTTTAAACTATCGATGATTACTTGAAACAATCGATAGTTTTCGATAGTAACAAACTATCGATAGTATCGATAGTGCCATCGATAGTATTCCACCACTACTTGTGATACATCATTTGAAAGCTAATATCTCGTACACTATGCTCATAAATTTTAGCGCGATTCTGTCAAGCTATTTCAAAATGGCGACTGTTAAAATTTTTAAAAAATCTCTATTTAAATAAGCGGAAATTATAAATCATTGATGGTTTTTTTACCTTTCAAGGTAAGAAATCTTCTGAACGCGACACAATGAAGATTTCTTACCTTGAAAGGTAAAAAAACCATCAATGATTTATAATTTTCGCTAATTATTTTTTAAATTTTTTTAACAGTCCCCATTTTGAAATAGCTTGACAGAATCGCGCTAAAATTGATGAGCATACTGTATGAGATATTAGCTTTCAAATGATGTATCACAAGCTGTATGTTTCTATTTAAAAAAAAAGATCTATGCCGTCATATCTTTGACAAATGTCTGTAAAAAACAAACGAATAACATCAAAATTGGAGCATATATAAAAGTAAATTGACGTGTCCGGGCGTTTTCCCCAAAAGTTACAGGTTAAGGCTATATGAATTTTATTCTGGACTTCTGGGCCACCCAGTATATGGTGTTGAAAAAAGGTCGGTACCCCGGAATAACTCCGGTGCATCGCATTACAGCGGAAAATCTCTAGGAAAAAAGTTGTTTGGTTTTGAAGGAGGAGTAGTTTGCAATTTAAACCACCCCCCCCACACCCGGGGCGCGGGTGGTGGTAAGTTAAGATTTTCAAATGGAACTCCATATTTTTTATTGGCGTATCGTGTTCTCCGACCAAACATAAACATCTTTTGTCCAAAACAATTGTTTATTTGGGCCCATCCTTCACCAATAGGCGTTTTATTTACCACTTTATGTACAACTACTCTCGCAGACATAAATTTACTCTTCATTTTAAAACCGTAGTTGCTTTAATATGTTCAAGCTCGTGCCCTTATTGATTTAAAGTGGTCTGGCGCGCGAATGAAATCTTAACCTTACAAATTGTATCTGTTTTGGCGGTATTTCTTTTAACCAATTGACTAACAGTCGACCTGCGAAATGATTATTTCGTCAGCAAGAGTAGAAAAAAATATGTCTAGAAGCAGTTTACGTCAGAGATTTGCATATTAAAAGAATGGTTATCAATATAAATCATTGGATTGCGTTTGTTTTGAATAATCGGCAAAGTTCGTTATTGTGGGCGGAGCGAGAGCAGTCGCGTGATACGAGTAGCTAATTGCGTGCGTGTGTTTTCATTCGGTGTAGCAGTCAAGGCCCAAAAGGTAGCGGGGGCGGGTTTTCACTTGTATTCCCAGGACTCTGTCACTATTTCAAGTTTTATTGCTTTATTTTTTTTTTTTTGATGACCAGGATTAAATATTTTGGTTACCCGCTGATTGCTTACCAATATCTGATCGCTCACAGCAGCTTGTATAGTTAAGTTGCGTACCAAAATAATTTAGAGCACTCTAGTATGACATTAATTACTGACCGATTCAGAAATGTTTGCTGTCCATAAGTTGCTGACTAACTAGCCATTTTGGCTAACCGATTATATTTGTCCGTTCGCAAAAATAAGAATATTTTGCTAACCAGTTAAAGGATACCCTTCTTAATATAGGAAAAATACAAACATAATGCTATTTACCAATGTCACTCTCCATGCATAAAGAAGCCCAAAATACATAAACACATGCATTTTTACGAATATCATTTTTACTTTTCCTTTCTCATAATATAAATATTTAATAAAACTGAAATGAAATACGTCGTTTTTCCGATAATTACCGGCAATATTTATCCGATCCACAAATCAAATAATTAAATAAAATTTATGGCGCATGGGAAACGCTTCTAAATGTGTTTTTGTTTTTTTACCAAGACAGTTTTATTACCGAAAGTCAAATCAAGTCGGTAAATATAGAAATTAAAATGTTGGCGTTTATTACTTTTATGTTCCGACTTTTATTTCTAATAGAATGCGACCGCGCAAATATCCATTCGGTATTTATCAATGCTAATTTTTCAATACAAGTGTTGAAATAATATATTAAAGCACTAGCTATATAAAGCATCAAGTTTTAGCACGCGACCATGTTACGGAACGAATGCCACGAGTTTTCTAAGGACTCGAATGCTATAAAAGCGTTTTTCTATTTTGGTTTCATATGAAAGCTTTTTCGATAACGTTTTCAGTATCATAATAAGCTTGTTTCGATACCGTTTTTTTCATTTTAAACGGTTGGTGGTGCTGCTGTGTATGTTTGGTTGCATAATAAACAATTCCTAAACTAACCTCACAATCACAAGTTTAGATGAACGCGTAATATATTCTCTTACCCAGATATCAATTTAAAGCTAATAAATACACTGTACACTAATTATACTTATTTATTATTAAAAGTGCAGTTGTTATAAACATTTATTGTGACCGTACTTGTGTCTGCAGCGTTAATTTTAAAATCGGGCATAGTTTGTGTGTTTGAAACGTTTTGTTCATGATTAATCCTTATTTGCGGATACAATAATCCACTTTTATTAAGAACTGGTTGTAAAATAGTGTTTTTCTATTACTTTCCTTCTCAAAATAAGCGATTAGAACATTTTCACTACTTTTAGAAACACCCTTCGCAGTACACCAGGTTGTGAAGGTCTTGTAGTCTCGTATACTTTCTTGGACTTTTTTGGTATAAGTGAATCCAATGAATTATTTGCAATTTCCCTTAACTCAGGAGGAGTTAAATTAATAATATCTTCTTGATCCATTATTGGCTAATTTTAAGAAAGCTTTCAATATTCGCGACAAACTGGCGGACACGTATAATTTATCAAAGCTCACTTGATAAATAATTTGACTATTGCCAACATAAATTTTAAACATACAAATTTACAAAAATTTGTATGTCATTTATTAGTTTTAATTATGTGTTTTTTTATTAAAAAATACACAAAATAGAAAAAGTACTATAAAGTACATGTTTTATAAAGCTATTATAGCACTTGTCCCCTTAGAAAACTCGCCGCAAGCGGCTCGTTTCCTGACGTGAATGCGTTCTAAAATATCATGCTTTATTAAACTTGTACTTTAATATACTATTTTCTATTTGGGGTTCATAATGGCTACATTATGAAATGCAAAAAAATTGAATAACCTGCCACTTTATGAAACTGAAATTTTATTTTTTTTATGTTGGCAGCATGTATGGTACGAATTTTAGGCTTACTTCGATTTCGTTGAAATTAGTTTTCTAGGCATTATGGATTCGAAAAAAATTTTTTATAGAAAACTTTAAAATACTAACCTTTAACCTTGCAAATAGACAATTTTTACTAGATATTTATCTGAAATATCTATACTCGGAAATATATAACATGCATACAACTACAAAACAACATACATAACCTAAGAATAATAGAAATCTCTTCCAGTTTATGCTCTATTTCTAAAGTTTGATTCAATAAAGTACTATTTTTATTTTTAATTCAACATAGTATTATATATATTACTTTATATAGGTATACATATTTATAGTTACTGTAGACATTTCCTGGGCATTAATTGTTATTCCTGTCAGATTCTGTGTCGACACAATATTTTATTCAATAGTATTATTTATTATTTTGTTCAATATTTTGAACTTTGTTCTGCTCGCACCATAACTCAAAGTTTTGCATATTCTTTTTAAAAGTTTTTCTAGATTATTTTCTGCAATTTCTCGTATTTCTGATGGAAGTACAACTTTCTTCCTGACTCATTTTTATTAACTTTAATAATACCTATATTTATTTTTAATTATGGTGGATGGGAAGAAGCTCTGTTGTGTTCAATTGTTTCTATCATGGCATATTTGATACTTGTAACATTTTATTAAATTGTAAAAGTATTGCCAACCCAAAAAGGATGTTTTAAAGTTTTTCAGACTTTAAAGACCCAAATAGAAAAAGTATTATAAAATACACGGTTTATAAGACAATTAGAACACTTATACTTTAGAAAACTACGTCATTTTCTAAATTGAACGCGTGCTCTAAGATAATATCTTATGAAACTTGTGTCTTAATATACTATTATACAACATGTACGATAAATTATCCTTGTCTGCCGTTTTGTGGCGAGAATTGAAAACTGTCTTAAATAATTGAACGGTATGAACCCACCTCCTCTCCTCCTGAGTTAAGGGAAATTGCAAAGTTTTGAATTAATATATTAGTAAAATATTATAGTGCCGTGTTCAACTTTAAACAGAAAGCAAACTTGAAGGATGCAAGGTTAGTTTAGTAATTGTTCCTGCAACCAAACATACATGAACCGCATTAACAACCTTTAAAAAAGAAAAAAACGGTTTCACAATACTGAAAACGGTATCGAACAAGCTTTATATGAAAGCAAAATAGTTATATAAAATTCCTATTCCTATTCCCAAGCCTATCATCCCATTTATATTTTTTTCCCTAATTAATCTTAACCGGGTTTCAGATTGGCTCCCCTGTGAATAAAATGTTGATGTCTAATTGGGTGAAGGTATTTCCTTTAGAATATGTTCCGGAATTCTTTTACGCCTCGAACAGGAAAAATGAGATGCAAATCTTTTGAGCGGGCCCAAGAAAATGGATCCGGTGTGATTTCCTAATGAATTGACTGACACAAATTAGTTTTCCTGTGAATTACAGAGAAATAAATCACATAGCATGTGCTCCTGGTTGCACAGGGTGTTTTTTAATAAGATGCTCATATTTCAGAGTGTGATTTTGTCCACAATGGCCTAATTTTTCCGTTATTGATTGAAACAATTAAATCGAAATTGACACACATTCTACTTTGCATTGATAATAAATTTTGTTTCTCCCCCCCACTCCCCATCACTTAATAGGCCTGTTTCCGTCCATAATTTAAATTTATATAGATAGATTTATGGAAATTTCCACTATGTTCTCCATCAAACATTAAATTTATTCGTGAGATTGTATCCCCCGAAGGAAGCCTATACATTCCTGCCATTAATAATAATAGCATGTTAGCTATTTCCGACTAGGTTCAATAACAGACCGAAATTACTTCTGCATATTTTATGCTCGTAAGACCAGATGCCAATAGCGATCTAATTATAGAATTTGCGGCGCTTGCCAATGTTGCTAATTTAAATGTATAATTTTTTTTTATAAAAAAACACCTGAACTATGAGAGTTTCATGGTTTTGCCATCAACTTGAACTATTTGACCCCAAAACTAAAAATGTAGCATGCAGTTGTTGAAACCTGTATCGTTGTTGAAACATTGTTTTTACAAACAAGAACTCGTTTACCACTTTTGTTATGTTGCTCTATAAATAATAACACAAGTCGACATAATTTTTGTAACATCGATGAGAATGCTTATTTTGCGTTTCATTTAGCTATATCTGAGGAAGTCAAAAAAGCTTTTTTTATATTTTAAGTTCCAAATTGGGGATCAAGATTAAAGTTGAACTCCTCATGTTTGCGGTGTGAGTTGTCACGTAAATTTAGTGCAGTGGATGTATCGCAAGAACCGTTTGCTGTTCCTATGGTGTGGAGAGAACCTACTGACCTTGTAAGTGATTGCTACTTTTGCATAACTAAAACAGATTGATTTCAAAAAAGCACAGAGACAAAATAGAGTATCCAAAGGCCCGTTCCTTATTGCCAGGAACTACCGGTACCGATAGCGCATTTAAACCTGGACATCGTGTTTTCCGGTGATTCCAATTCTTCATCCGAATCTGATCCACAACTTCCTGAGAACACCAGTTGTGACCCAACATTTTTACCAACTACCAGTGAACCTCCCTTAATAACTCAGAATGAATTAAATGACTTGGTACGTGACCTAGGATTGTCAAAACAAAAATCGGAACTTCTTGGTTCCAGACTTCAACAGTGGAACTTGTTAGATAAAAAAGCAAGTGTTTCACTTTACCGAAAACGGAATGTAACATTATCAAGTTTTTTTAAAATGGAAGTGTCGCTATGTGTCTGTTGTGATATTGACGGTTTAATGAATGAGCTTAATATGGAACATGATCCTAGCGAGTGGCGTGTATTCATAGATTCGTCGAAATACAGCTTAAAAGCAGTCCTGCTTCATAATGGAAACAAAAAACCATCCATTCCTTTAGCCTATTCAGTGACAATGATAGAAACGTATGACAACTTAGCAACCATATTAAATCGTGTTAAATATGAATAGTATCAGTGGGATATCTGTGTAGATTTAAAAGTGATAGGTATATTGCTAGGACTTCAAGAGGGTTTTACAAAATATTGCTGTTTTTGTATCTGTAGGACAGCAGGGCAACAAAAGAACAATACAGTAAACCACACCCCCCCCCCCCTTATAACAAAAAAAACTGTACGTGTTACAGTAATTAGCTTATCATTTTCGGATTTAGGACTCTAAAATACTTCAGATAAACCAATTTTCATCAATGTTACTTTACAAAAATTTAAATTTGTCGACTTGTGCAACTATAGATAGTTTAAGTTAAATGGAAGGACCTAAAATCTTTTATTTATGCGGCTTACTGCACGTGAACAATAAATCAGAAGTTAGCAGAACTTTACGATTTGTGATGCAATACTGCGAATAAAAATTTTAAGTGCTTTTTATTCCGGTGACATTTAGAACAAAGATAAAAGAGGACTTATTGTTCAAATCTGTTCATATTTTTATGGCGGAAATTGCAGATAATCTGCAGTATTCTTTTATTTTTTAGGTAATTAAAATTATTATTCTCCGTAGTGATTGGGGCATCCAATCCAGGGATTTCGAAATCAAATCCGGTATACAGGATGTTACATATAAAGCCTTCACCATTGGGATTTCGGAAAAGGTAAGAGATACGAAGACAGCAAAGTTGCGTAATTACACTCTAAAAAATTCATTGGTATCTAAGACTAATTTTATCTTGCTGTTAAAGATTTAGCTTATGCCAAAGTAATTTCTAGTTAGCAAAACAAATTTTCGTTTTACTGAATTACGATGATTAAGATGATGTAGTTAACAGGACTAACTCTTATTTTTAACTACTTCTTAGTTAACATAACTACATTATCATGTTGAAACCAACACTTTTTTATTAATTAGCTCCCTATACTAATTTACTTAGTTATTGTTATTGGCCAGATATAGTAGTAATGAGTAGGTACGATGTGAGACCTGACGTCACACCAACTACCGCCATTGGTTGGGAAAACCTGGGAACTCAAGCCCCAGATGATGCAATGGTTCTGTGTCACAGTTATCAGACACCTGATATCATATGGGTCTGTAGTCTGGTGGCCAAAAACACAGCTGATTACGACAGCGAACAAACTTAACAGCTTGCAGAGGCTAGCCTTCCTGTGTATCAGTGGGGCGATGAAAGTACCCCCACTGCAGCAATGAAAGTCACACTGGGACTAATACCCCTAGACATCCACATCAAAATGGAGGCTATTTATAGCGCCTCAAGGATGATCACAAATGGGGAATGGACACAACACCCCGTAAAAATTGGACACGCAAGAGCCACGGATCTAATCAACGATGAGCTCTTGGATATGCAATCTGATCGTATGAAAGCAACATAATTACGCAACTTGCGTGACTTTGTATCTCTTACCGTTTCCAAATACCATGACGAATTTGTAACACCCTGTATAATAAAAAAAATTGCGATTAAAAGCACCAACAATTTTCGAAAATACATAACTGGAGGCAAATTTTTGCTTGCGCGTTAATTAAGTTGAGCAGTGTAATTATTTAGACACGATAACAAACTGCACGAATTTTAATTACACAACCTTGTTTGTTTTATACCTTGTATTATTATAATAAATAGAAAAAAAATGTTACCTTGCCATAAGTCAATAAAATGTTTGTTTGTATCAACGATGACCTGTTCCATTTTCCGATGGGAAATGGGAGCAAAATTTTCATACAATATCTACTGTTATGTCCACATTTCCAATCAGGAATTATGTATCCCAGTAAATATACCGAGATTCCAGCGGGTAACCATGAACAATGGATTCCAATATGGCAGTCGTATTGAAGTGGGACAATGTCATTGCGACTATAAATCCCGGGCACTATTGCCCAGGTTTTTATTATCGAGGATTTTTAAAAATCACAATTTATAGTGTTCTTTAGTGTATGTTTGAGTATACAATTTGACGTAGCCTGGTTTTTTGGTCGAGGAAAGAATGTAAGTACAATAATATCAAAGACTGAAAGACTTTTTGTTTCCTAAGTTAATGAAATAGGATAAAACCGACAATGTTTTTCTTAGGAAGCGAAATACAAGCCACTGTATGTGTGAATGTGAACTATTGAAAAGTTGTACACACCTCAACAACTTTTAAGACTATACAAAGCCCAGATTCGACCATCACTAGAGTACTGCTCTCATGTCTGGAGCTCTGCACCCGAACATACTCTTCGGCTACTGGACTCCATCGAAAGGAGGGTCATTCGTCTGATTGGAGACCACGAGCTGACGAAGAACCTCGACAGCCTAGAACATCTAAGACAGGTTGGGGATTTGACACTCTTTTACAGATATTTTCATGGAAAGTGCTCGGCTAACCTTTCCCTCTTAATTCCGCCCAGAGCGGCGAATATCAGAAATACACGACGAACCACTGCTGCTGTGGTTAAGCTTAGTACTCCTCGAGCTTCATTATTTAAGAATTATGTCATCTGGAGGACTTCATCCTTATGGAACGACCTTCCCGAGGTCGTTTTCCCAACGAATGTAACCTCCAACGATTCAAAACCAACGTGATTCGCTTTTTGCGCACACGCACCACTCCCGGAGTGCCCTAAAGGATTCTTTCTATAGTGCTTGTGTTTCGTCATAAAAAAAATGTCATATTGACGTTTATGATTTGTGTTTCACAAATTTTTCAAGTTTCCAAGCCACATTGCAACGCTAAGTCGAATGTAATCATCCAACTCACTTCTTATGAGTTCTATTAGTTTGTTTTTCCTGTAAATAGCGTTAAATATTGTATATTTAGTCATAATAAGCGATTTCCTTTTTAGTTATCAACAAAACCTTGTTTCTTATTGTTAGAAAAAAAGCTTATTCAGGTCTCCTCGTACAATAAAAACAAAGGCACTCGATTTTAGATGTTAAGGCGTTATTTGTCAACTTGATCTCGCCCCAATTTCAAATAAATAGTATTTCCCCCCTTTTTCCTTTCTATCCTCGGTTGTTTAATTGGGTCAACGGCGCCGGCAAGAGCACTTGCACCCCTAAATCGTAAAAGCACAAAGAGTGTTTACAACCCCCATTGAGATGGTTGTCCGAACACTAAATAAGAAACACATAGAATCAGGCCCCTATGCCAATGCCATACGAAGCATGGCATATAAAAAGACTCAGACTGAGGATGTTCTTATACAACCATTCAAAGAGGTCTATAAGTATAAAACCCAAATATTTCCTCTATAAAACAGCAATTGGGAAACATCTACAATCAAGTCATTCAGTACATAAGCTTACAAAACTCTTTTGCTGTATAACGTCAATGGTATACAATATGTCCACGGATGGGGTTTATAAGAGGACAAATGGACTAAAAATTGAAAGATGCGAAAAAAAGTCACTCTTAATGAATGGGTTTTCTACACAACAAACTGAAGTAGAATAATTCATTGAAAGGTTTACCTATGTAAAAATTATTTCCCAAAAAGTATTCTCTGGCACACCTCTGACTGGTTAACTTAGTTAAAATAATAATGACACTTAAGGTGATAGGTACTTGTTGTCAATGTATTTATTTAATGAAGTTATTATTTAAGTAGAAATTCTATCTACTGAACAAAGAGTTTTTATAATACAATGTTATGGGGATGGTCAAGTTTCATACCGCTACGTCATGGAACAATTTACCGAGAAATTTGTAGGAATCCCAATAACTAGGATGGCAATCTGCAAGTTAATTAAAAATGTTCAAGAGAACTGGTTCGGTTTTGGACTTCAAAAAAAAAAAGAAGAAATACGACCATGAGGATGCTGCTACAGTTCTTCATTCTGTTGAAGAAAATCCTATGACGTCCCTTAGAAATCGTGTTACTCAGTTGGAAGTTGTGAAAAAAAGTCAAATTCAGAAGATCCTTGAAGCAAATAAATTATATCCGTATAAACCGCACTTTAATCAAAGATTGGAAGAGGGAGACGACGCGAAACGAATTGATTTTTGCTTGTAGATAGGAGGCAAAATTTTAAGTTGAAATATTGATTTTTATAAATGTATCATGTTTTCTGATGAAAGTACATTTTCAACAAATGGAACCGTTGCAACCCAGCACGTTAGGTACTGGTCTTCAGAAAATCCCGAATTTAGAATTATGACGAGAAGACAATGTTTCACAAAAGTGAACGTGTGGTGTGCGATATCCATCCATGGCATTATAAGGCCATATTTTTTTGATAACACGTGCAATATCTAGAAAAGGCTGGATACATTTTTCAATGATGAACTCGAAAATCTACCATTAAATTTTCGACAAAATATGTATTTTTAGCAAGATGATTGTCCAGCCCATTTCGCTCGCGAGGTTAGAGAATGGCTTGGCCCAGTTTTGTGGCCCCCAAGAAGTCCCGACTTAACCTTGGCCGATATGGTTTTATGGGGCTGTTTAAAACAAATTGTTTTTGCAATCGCAATATCAAATGATATTGAAGTGCTGAAGGGCAGAATTATCCAGGCTGTCCAATCGATATCTCAGGAAGAAATTTTCGGGTTTGTTCGGGTTTGTGCTATAACTCCCTTAATAGAAATTCTTTCACTTATTTGAGAAAGCAATTAGAAAAATGTGTCGAGTAGGGGGGTGGAGTTTTTGAATTATGAAATCGTTATCGTATTCTTTTCTGTTAAATAAAAATGTTCGTATTATTATTATTATTATTACTTCATTAAATAAAGACATTGACAATAAGCATCACCTATTCATTATTCAAGTAAAAACGTTTATTAATTATAACTTTTTTTCGTATCTTTCAAAATAAAGTATGTTTACTCTTAAGCAAAATAACATTTTTGCAGCTTTTACCCACCCTGTATAAAAAAATTAATGAATCGTATTTTCTAGACAAGCAAAAACATTTATAAAGAGTGACTTTTTTCGTATCTTTCAATATTTAGTCAATTTGTCCTCTTGTAAACCCCATCCGTGGACATACTGTATATAAACTCATTCTAACAAACCTTAAAGTAAAAAATGAATCACTCTATCAAGTTAATGAACTGTGGAAAAAAAGGCACAACAACCACATCATAAAACAAACCATCCATTTACAACTTCACACGTTTTCGAAAATCAACTGTTTTTAATTTGTAAATCACCAAACTTTCCCCGATACCCACCGCGCCATCTGACGAATAAATTATGGCTTCCATATATCATGCTGCACTGCAAGTTTTGTTGATATAAAAACCCATTTGTGAATTTTGGTGCGATGGAAATGGTTTCGGATAATAAATGTTTCGGCAATCGGGGAAAATTATTATTTGTTTGTCTTTTATGTAAAAAATTGTTTTGTCACCATTGAGAGTGATACGTAATAGTTAATTCGATTTCCGGAGAGGCAGGGCTATTCCAGGGTATAAATTCATTTTCATCGTTTTAGAATAGGGATAATTCTTTCACATACCGCACACTTACATACAGGGTGACAATTTAAAAACTTGAAATGGCCATATATTAGAAACGAAAAACTGAAGAAAAAAACGCAAAAAACGGTTTCTATAAAACGAAGGGGGAACAAAAACAAGCGTATTAGCCCACCCCTATCTGCAACCCCTTGGACAGGGTGAGACAAACCCTTAAAATCTTAAATAGAAAGGGGGTCGAGTGATACATCATCTTGAAGCTCTTGAAAAATGCTTTCCAATGGTACCATAGAAAGGTACATTTCAGGAAATTATTCTCTGTTTATTAAGGAAAACAATAAATGAAAAGACAATTTTGAAATTTTTTATTATTATTATTTAATTAAATGTTCAAAATGATTGCTACCAATATCCTGGCATATTAAGAGATATCTCTTAAGAATTCTAAGCAGTTTAAGCCTCGGTATTTCGTTTTGGTTCATTTGCTATTTTTTTTTTGTCGAAAAAAAAATTTGTTTATAAATATTCGCATTTTATTATCACAGAATTTACCTTAAAGGTAACTTCTACTAGTATTATTATTTTAAGAACAGTTAACTTTCGGTTCAGTTTAAACGAAAAGCAGCACTTCTTATCTTTAACAATGGTGTACAGCACAGCTGAACGGGTAGAAATTATTTTCATTTATGGTTCCCAGGATCAATGTTTTTTAAGAACAGCTCAACGTTTTAACGAAAGGCATCCAGGTCAAAATGTAAGCCCGGAGTATGTTCGCCAACTAGTAGCCAAATTTAAAGAAACTGGTTCTGTCGCGAATATAAAGAGAAATCAACCGAGACTAGCCGACGAAGCAGCGCAAATTGAAATTCTGGGGCAGTTTGCAATGAATTCAACTTTATCAACTCGTCAAGCAGCTATAGCAACTGGATTATCTCATGAACCAATAAGAAAGGTACTTAAAATTCATAAGGTTTATCCCTATAAACTGCACATACTGCAAGAACTTGGTGACGACGACCCTGACAGAAGAATACAGTTTTGTGAAATAATGACAGATAGAATTACGGCAGAACCTCGACTAGTTAAAAATATTTGCTTCAGTGATGAGTGTATCTTTTATTTAAATGGGCATATTAATAAGCAAAACTGTCGTTACTGGAATGACGAGAACCCCCACGTATTTAGAGAAGGTCATACCCAGTACCTCCAGAAAATTAATGTTTGGGCTGGTATATTGGGAGATGATATTATCGGCCCAATATTTATACAAGGAAATTTAAATGGCGACAGGTATGCTGAAATGCTACAGAGGTCTATCGAACTAGTAATAGTGCGAGAATTAGAAAATCAGAGGGACATACTCGGAAATTTATCTTTAGAAGAACGCTTATTACATTTCCAACAGGATGGAGCACCTCCGCATTATGTAGTTCCCGTTAGGCAGTGGTTGGATGATAATTATCCCAACCAGTGGATTGGAAGAAGAGGTCCTGTTGAATGGCCACCTAGATCCCCGGACCTAACACCTCTTGACTTCTTTTTGTGGGGTCACCTAAAATCTGTGGTTTTTAAAACGCAACCTGAGTCACTAGAGCAACTTCAGCATAGAATAGTTCAGGAATGCCGTGCTATATCCAGAGAAACCTTTGCAAATGTACGTGAAGAATTTGAAAGTAGGCTTTATTATTGTCTTCAAAACAACGGAAATCATTTTGAACATTTAATTAACTAATAATAAAAAATTTCAAAATTGTCTTTTCATTTATTGTTTTCCTTAATAAACAGAGAAGAATTTCCTAAAATGTACCTTTCTATGGTACCATTGGAAAGCATTTTTCAAGAGCTTCAAAATGATGTATCACTCGACCCCCTTTCTATTTAAGATTTTAAGGGTTTATCTCACCCTGTCCAAGGGGTTGCAGATAGGGGTGGGCTAATACGCTTGTTTTTGTTCCCCCTTCGTTTTATAGAAACTGTTTTTTGCGTTTTTTTCTTCAGTCTTTCGTTTCTAATATATGGCCATTTCAAGTTCTTAAATTGTCACCCTGTATACATAAAATTAGTAGACACGTAATTTTTGAAAATTTGCTGGATTTTCTCCAATCTTCTCATAGTTGAAATTTAATATCTCCAGTTGTACTGATTGGATCAATATCGGTATTTTTTGATTTAATACTTCATTAAGCTTTCAAAGTGTATTAAAAAAAATTGTAATTGTGAACAAGTGAAAGTAATAACAATTTAATTGTTTAAATAGCTTCAACATGCTCTTAACCTATCTGAAATTAATTTTTAAAAATACCGTTTTGTTCTTCATTCTCTTATATACAGGGTGTTCCTTAATGACGTGCTAATATTTCCTTGGTCATTTTATAAAGGAAAGTTCATATGAACATATGTTCGCAACGGGTTAATTTTTATACTACAGGGTGTTGAATTTTTATTTTTTAAATGGTTATTTTTTAATATCTCCGAAAGTACTTTAGATATTATTCTCAATTTGGTATGTGTTAATAGTGACATTTTTCCATGCGGAAGATTTTTTCATTCTTGATTAAAACCACTAAATTCATATAGAGGCTCATTATTATTAATATCGATAAAATAATAATGATAAATTTTGTTTCATAAAAATTGTTGGAGTGGGCAATTCGATGCGAAGACGGGCGGAAGAATGCCTTTAAGTCTCACGCAGTGTTAAAAACGGTTACTTTACTGGAATAGAAGCTGTGAACAGTGGCTTTATGGACGGAATACTATTGCATCGTCCGAAAAAAATAATTTTCTTAATAACCCATATCGTATATTCGTGATTATATAAAGATTATATAAAGGCCGAAAATAATTAAAAAGGCGATAACCGATAATTAACTATCAGATTTCAATCGGCAATTGGCGAGGATATCAAATAATGCCTCCATCAACTTCCCGTTTAATCGAATGGGCACTTTATTTTAACCTATTTACCGATTGCCGATTCTGTTTTCCGCTTAATCGCCCATCGCTGCAAATAATCATTCGGCAGACTCATAAAGCAATATTTTATTGCACGTTGCTAAAATTTCGTGTGAAATATCACCGGTAAGTTGCGTTTTTACCACAAAACGAACCAGCAAAGGTAGATAGACAATTTGGGAAATTACAAGATTTGCTGGAAAAATTACACACTTTGGCACGCTTTTGTCAAAGCAAGTATACGAGCTTTGATTTGTGAAAAAAAGGCCGAAACAATAATAAATGAATTGATTCAGCCGATACTTGGTGGAAATCCACAACTAATATTATGAGAAACAATAAAACTATGTTATACTTCTTTTCCACTATATTATTAAAAATAACACGTTTCGCTATCACTGTAGCTTCTTCAGATTGAAAATGAATGAATATTTTTCTATATCTAACAAAGTGTACAATCTTAAAATATTGTTACAGGTATAAAGATGGTGTAGGGCCTGTAGGGGATATAATAGTAACAGTGGGATTTTCCAAATGGTCAGTAACGTGATTAGATAAATTATTTTATAGATTTATTTATACATGTAATAGCGGATTCGTGAAATAAATTTAACAAAGGAGAATTGTTAAGATCTATTTGATCATCCAGTGAAACATCGGTATTTTTAAGTTTATTTATTTCCATGGATTCTAACGGATTAAGTTTTATGCCCTTATTTTCAGTATGTATGATTTTAAAATTTGAATCAAAGTTATGTTGTTTTTCTTTTAAATAGTTGGAATAATTAGAATCTGTTTTATCTTTTATGTAACTATTATAATGTTCTTGTATTCTTTTTCCAAAATGTCTCCCTGTTTGGCACTTTTCGGACAATATTTACATTTTAGTTTATACACCCCTGATTTTCTATTTTTATGATTTTTAGTTTTATTATTTTTTATATATTTCCCTAAAGTGTTGTTAGTTTTAAAAGCTACCCTTAGGTTGAGTTTATTAAGCACCTTACCCACATTTTTACTTGGGTTTCCAATGAAAGTAGCAACTTTAAATTTATCTGCTGACGTTTGGTTATTCTTCGAATTTAATAAACAAAATCTTAAAGAAAAAAACTATTGATTTAGTTTTCCCAAATAGTAAAACGTCAGCGGATAAATTTAAAGTTGTCACTTTCATTGGAAAACCGAGTAAAAATGTGGGTAAGGTGCTTAATAAACTCAACCTAAGGGTAGCTTACAAAACTAACAACATTTTATATAAAAAATAATAAAACAAAAAATCTTAAACATAGAAAATCAGTGGTGTATAAATTAAAATGTAAAGATTGTCCGAAAACTTACATTGGTCAAACAGGGAGACATTTTGGAAAAAGAATACAAGAACATTATAATAGTTACATAAAAGATAAAACAGATTCTAATTATTCCAACCATTTAAAAGAAAACCAACGTAAAATCTTACATACTGAAAATAAAGGCATACAACTTAATCTGTTAGAATCCATGGAAATAAATAAACTTAAAAATACCGACGATTTACTGAATGATCAAATAGACCTTAACAATTCTCCTTTGTTAAATTTATTTCACTAATCCGCTATTACATGTATAAATAAATCTATAAAATAATTTACATAATCACTTTACTGACCATTTGGAAAATCCCACTGTTACTATTATATCCCCTACAGCCCTACACCATCTTTATACCTGAAATAATATTTTAAGATTGTACACTTTCTTAGATATAGAAAAATATTCATTCATTTTCAATCTGAAGAAGCTACAGTGATAGCGAAACGTGTTATTTTTAATAATATAGTGGAAAAGAAATATAACATAGTTTTATTGTTTCTCATAATAATACACGCAACTTACACACTCACTCACTGTGACCGCACAAAATTACACATAATGCAATGAAAATGCACCCAATTGTGTAATTACACGCTAATTCACAGCACCGGTTGCCAGATGCTTGTGTAAATTACAAAAAAATGCGCTGTACAGACATCTCAGGATTGAAAACTCAATCAATCATGTAAAAAACAACAGTAGCATTTTCTTGTGGTGAAACAAACACTAAAAACGCCTTCCCTATTTAGCCCCCGCGGCGTTATAAATTGAACCTAATGGGGCCGCGTTGAGCAAACAAAGAAAATCCGGAAAATTAGAATTGTTAAATATTAACACAAATAAATCTCGTGCGCGCCCGCCCTAATGACTCGGAGCTATTCGTCCTCCTGGGGGTCTATTATCCATATACTCCCGAAATAGATATGCCCTTGAGAGTGACGTAATTGGTCAACTGTAATAAACATTCATAGGCGATAAATTTTTTAGAGTAGGTACCGTTTAGACTGTGCTAAAATCAAGCCAGTTTATAGCTGCCGTCTTTATGGCCCAATATTCATTTGACCGATTACTAACGAAGAAAAATAAGAACTTTTAGGCGGACGTAAACAAACAAAATAAAATCATGTACTTGTGGAATAAAATTGAAACGCGAAAGTTAATAATAGAAAACTAATTATTATTCCCTCTGTTATGCTTAAAAACAAAATTTAATTAATTAAAAATGTTCGTGTTTCGTTGATGAAATTGAAAGAGAAACAATGGATAAAGTTTTCGAACCTACATTTCGAAAACTTCAGAAACAAAGATTTTACAAAAAAAAAAAACTTTTATGATTTGATTTTCTTATATATAATTCGATTACGTATTAAAAAAATTTGTTAGTACAACAAATTATATTTATACAACGGAACAAGGGTTATTCCACAATAATTTGATGTTTGAATGTTTCCGTGTATTTTTTTTTTTCGTTAAATTATACAGGGTGTCCGGGAACATGTGGGAAATCTCCCGGATATGAAGAAAACACGTGAAAAGAATACTATAGGTTCATATAAACTTCTTTCGTATCGGCCTCCTCTTCGGAGATATGGGCTCCCAAAGAGCACCAATGGAATCAAGTTTTTTACACATAATTATTGAACCACCTGGTATATTTCAATTATTTTGTAATATGATGTATACCAGGTAAGACCCGTCAAATTACTACCCAAGAAACTGTTGTGAATTACCCACAGCTGCAGGGACGGACTAGCTGTAACATTCATGGGCCCATTTTTTTACGCCCTGTATGATGAGAACTTTGAACAATGTTTTTTACATACCTTTAACTATTTGCTAAAAATTAAGTACTCTTCATTCATGTCGCTAATCCTAACCGTTTTCGAAAAAACGGCATTTCATATACATCATGTATTTGGCGTATTTCAGTAAAATATACATCTTTGTTCCGATCAAATGTTCATCCTTTAAAATTCCGCTTTTTCATATTTAACCCGTGAGAATTTAGGGGACTGGTATAAATAAAATGACGTTTTTTTCGAAAACGGTTAGGATTAGCGACATGAATGAAGAGTACTTAATTTTTAGCAAATAGTTAAAGGTATGTAAAAAACATTGTCCAAAGTTCTCATCATACAGGGCGTAAAAAAAATGGGCCCATGAGTGTTGCAGCTAGTCCGTCCCTGCAGCTGTGAGTAATTCACAACAGTTTCTTGGGTAGTAGTTTGACGGGTCTTACCTGGTATACATCATATTAAAAAATAATTGAAATATACCAGGTGGTTCAATAATTAAGTGTAAAAAACTTGATTCCATTGGTGCTCTTTGGGAGCCCATATCTCCGAAGAGGAGGCCGATACGAAAGAAGTTTATATGAACCTATAGTATTCTTTTCACGTGTTTTCTTCATATCCGGAAGATTTCCCACATGTTCCCGGACACCCTGTATATGCAGAGCGTTTCAAAAAATATGTGCAATCGCTCGTGTGGTGATGATTCGGTAATAATAACTTTTCTTCGGTTTTTTCTGATCAAAAATATCAAATTCCCTCGAATCTGACCTCAATTTTATTAACCGTAGTTTTCAAAGTAAATCGTCCCGAATTTTGTATATTGGGAATGAAGAAGAAATTCCCAAAGCGGGTTATTTTAGCCCGATTTTTCAAACGCATGGGTTTCATGTTTTATTTTATAACAACGTATATTCATATCGTATATTCCTTTATTACTACAGAGAAAAAATAACATTTTATTGCATTCAGTTCGGAAATGTCAGATAATTAATAGACTTTCAAATTTTTCAAATTGAGGATTGAGGCTTTAGCAATGCAATAGCATTTTATCGGTTTCACGATATTAATCTTCCAAAAATACACTCCCCCACAACAAATTCCGGACAGGTTAGTCAGGCTTAGTCCTGTAACTCTTTTAGCTTGCATGTTAACAACCGATGTTTTGGTCATCATACAGGCAGACACAAAAGTTATTTTCCTACCCTTAATTTCTTAACGCTCTGTGGATAAATCAACCGGTGGAATTTGGCTTCATTATGCTCTATTTTGAAGTGTGACCTTTGTTGTTTGGTTCACGTCATTAACTGCTTTTTAAAAAAAGATAGACAATTTTAAGAATGTATTGTACTGTGCAAAAACTATTGATTTAGTTTTCCCAAATAGTAAAACGTTAGCAGATAAATTTAAAGTTGTTACTTTCATTGGAAAACCGAGTAAAAATGTGGGTAAGGTGCTTAATAAACTCAACCTAAGGGTAGCTTACAAAACTAACAACACTTTAGGGAAATATATAAAAAATAAAACAAATAAAAATCATAAAAATAGAAAATCAGGTGTGTATAAACTAAAATGTAAAGATTGTCCGAAAATATACTTTGGTCAAACAGGGAGACATTTTGGAAAAAGAATACAAGTACATTATAATAGTTACATAAAAGATAAAACAGATTCTAATTTTTCCAACTATTTAAAAGAAAAACAACATAACTTTGATTCAAATTTTAAAATCCTACATACTGAAATTAAAGTCATAAAACTTAATCTGTTAGAATCCATGGAAATAAATGAACTTAAAAATACCTACTGAAAGACCAAATATACCTTAACAATTCTCCTTGGTTAAATTTATTTCACTAATCCGCTATTACATGTATAAATAAATCTATAAAATAATTTATCCAATCACTTTACTGACCATTTGGAAAATCCCACTGTTACTATTATATCCTCTACCCCCCTACACCATCTTTATACCTGTAATAATATTTTAAGATTGTACACTTTGTTAGATATAGAAAAATATTCATTCATTCTCAATCTGAAGAAGCTACAGTGATAGCGAAACGTGTTATTTTTAAGAATATAGTGGAAAAGAAATATAACGTAGTTTTATTGTTTCTCATAATATTAGTTATGGATTTCCACCAAGTATCGGCTGAATCAATTAATTTTTTGTATAAATTGTTGTGTACGGTTTTTGTCTGGTGATGTTTTTTAAATGCTGTTCCCTAATTTTTACGTAGCAAATCAAAGGTTTTTACATTTATAAATCTCTTTTAATGGGTCTAAAAACGCAAGGAAAATCTTGTATGTACAGCTCCAAGCCTCTACCCTTTTCTCTAATAATATTTATTTTATGTGCGAATAACAGAAATATCTTAAAAAAATACATAAAAATTTAAGTACAGCGAATTAATTAAAACAAATATTTAAAAAATTATCAAAGAAGATCAGAGGATAAATTCGGGAAAAAATAAATACATAATTTCAAAATAACAGAGTGTTAAACATTTCATTTCTCATCATCGTATCCATAAATAAATCACAAAATTTCGTTCAGGCGATATATCCGTAATAAATAATAAAAGCGTGCAACTGTGGGAGGTAGCGTGTCTTGACTATCATCAGCTGATAATAATATTTCTAAATAATCCATATTTTTTTGATAAATAATGTATATGGGTCACAAGTGACTATAAAAATGCCAAATTTCCATTGTCTTAGAACGATATACGACAGGCAGACATCCAAAGGATTCAACACGGGTTTCGTTTCTCGAAATTTCACCCGGTAACCTAAAAATGTTGATTTTCTCAATAATTCCTGGAAACTATTTGGAGAAAAAGGTTGAGGAGTCTGCTGACCTAATGTTTATTTTTTACGATATTTCTGGGAAACGTCAGTTCAAGCTTAGAATGAGCAACACACCTATCCTAACCATGTATTTTCCAAATGGTTTATTTAAAGCATTGATGTTGCCAAAACTAAAATAACTAGCCGGCTTTTCGTGTAAATTTTTTGAATCATCAATAGACGCATTAGTTCATGTTAATTGAAAAAAAATATGGAAGGAACGGACCCTGGACAGTATTGTATACGTCAATATAATGTAAAAAAACTGCCCTTGACCTTTTTTTATTAGCTTTCAAATCACGCAATGCAAAATAGTGTACAATTTTATTGTACCAAGTGCATTTTCCTACAACTAATAGACCTATCACTACCAATATCCATTGACTTTATAATGTAAGAAATTCCCCTGTACTGTCGCGTTCGATTACCCAAAGCAATAAGCCCCAAAGCTAAGTTGATTTCTTGGGAAATCCTTCGGAATTCAATGAATTCGTAATGAATCTCTCGGCCCGTTTTAGGTCAGACCAATGCCGTTGGTGGTTTCTTAGGTATTAAGGAATACACAACACAACGGTAGCCAAAATTTTTAACACGTTAATACATACAGTATGTCCACGGATGGGGTTTGCAAGAGGACAAAAGTCACTCTTAAAAAACGTTTTTGCGTGTCTAGAAAATACGATTCATCATAAGAAACTTCAATTTTTTTATACAGGCTGGGTAAAAACTGCAAAAATGTTATTTTGCTTAAGAGTAAACATACTTTTGAAAGATTCGAAAAAAAGTCACTCTTAATGAATGTGTTTTCAACACAACCAGCCGAAGTGGAACAATTCATTAAAAGGTTTACCTATGTAAAAATTATTTCCCAAAAAGTATTCTCTGGCACACCTCTGACTGGTGAACCTAGTTAAAATAATAATGGCATTTAAGGTGATAGGTACTTGTTATCAATGTCTTTATTTAATGAAGATATTATTTAAGTAGAAATGCTATCTACTGAACAAAGAGTTTTTATAATACAATATTATGGGGATGGTCAAGTTTCATACCGCTACGTCATGGAACAATTTACCGAGAAATTTGTAGGAATCCCAATAACTAGGATGGCAATCTACAAGTTAATAAAAAAGTTCAAGACAACTGGTTCGGTTTTGGACCTCAAAAAAAAAAAGAAGAAATACGACCATGATGATGCTGCTACATTCTTAGTTCTTTATTCTGTTGAAGAAAATCCTATGACGTCCCTTAGAAGTCGTGTTACTCAGTTGGAAGTTCTGAAAAAAAGTCTAATTCAGAAGATCCTTAAAGCAAATAAATTATATCCGTATAAAGCGCACTTTAATCAAAGATTGGAAGAGGAAGACGACGCGAAACGATTTAATTTTTGCCTGTGGATAGGAGACAAAATTTTAAGTGGAAATGTTGATTTTTATAAATGTATCATGTTTTTTGATGAAAGTACATTTTCAACAAATGGAACCGTTGCAACCCAGCACGTTAGGTACTGGTCTTTAGAAAATCCCGAATTCAGAATTATGACGAGAAGACAATATTTCACAAAAGTGAACGTGTGGTGTGCGATATCCATCCATTGCATTATAGGGCCATATTTTTTTGATAACACGTGCAATAGATTATCATATTTAGAAATGCTGGATACATTTTTCAATGATGAACTCGAAAATCTACCATTAAATTTTCGACAAAATATGTATTTTCAGCAAAATGGCTTGACCGCAGATTTGGTCCCAGGTGGATTGGCATGAATGGCCCAATTTTGTGGCCCCCAAGAAGTCCCGACTTAACCTTGGCCGATATGTTTTTATGGGGCCGTTTGAAACAAATTGTTTTTGCAACCGCAATACGAAATGATATTGAAGTGCTGAAGGGCAGAATTATCCAGGCTGTCCAATCGATATCTCAGGAAGAAATCAGAAATTCTTTCACTTATTTGAGGAAGCAATTAGAAAAATGTGTCGAGTATGGGAGTGGAGTTTTTGAATTATGAAATCGTTATCGTATTCTTTTCATGTTAATAAAAATGTTCGTATTATTATTATTATTATTATAATTACTTCATTAAATAAAGACATTGACAACATGTATCCCCTATTCATTATTCAAGTAAAAACGTTTATTAAGAGTGACTTTTTTTCGCATCTTTCAAAATAAAGTATGTTTACTCTTAAGCAAAATAACATTTTTGCAGCTTTTACCCACCCTGTATAAAAAAATTAATGAATCGTATTTTCTAGATAAGCAAAAACGTTTATTAAGAGTGACTTTTTTTCGTATCTTTCAATTTTTAGTCCATTTGTCCTCTTGTAAACCGCATCCATGGACATACTGTATATGTAATTTTATAATTATTTCAACTCTGAGTGTCAACTTTGAGTGTTCCCCTTTCGATTGACCAGAAAAACACGCAAGAAGATCTAAATTAGATAATTTAGTCTAAATCCAATTAAATTAAGTCCACTAACGCTAATGGATTTTGTAAAAACAATGTTTTATTAACCGAAGCAATAAAACTTGTAAGGTAATTAGTTAAATGTCGAATTACTGCACGCCGGTTATAAAATAATATTTACTGACGCTCAAACAATTATAATCAAATTGTTTAAGCTAAAACATCTCGATTTTGAAAGTTTCTCGTGTACGTTATAAGAGCGTATCAAGTAATATACTTTTGGAACATGGTATCGACAGAATGGCAGCGTTTTTTCTTTAAAAGTACGGAAACTGATCCATTTCCTTACGCACGCGACTGAAATATGAACTAAAAAAAAACTCACTGAAAATCTTTAAAAAAAAAGTAACCTCGATAAAATGCACCACCCACTCACATAACTAGCCTGAGCGTTTTCTCCGCATTTAACTAAAACAAATACATATCCATTTTTAAAACTTTTAACCACAAAATGGCGTCAGGAGGGCGCTTTCAAAATTAGTTTCAAATAGTGACTAAAATTATCTACTTATTATTTTCTATATCTAAAAACTCATGAATAGAACTTTGAACACAAACATAAAAAAACTTAAGTCTTTAGCGGGTGTATAAAAACAGACAAACTTTACGTAATTAATTTCCTTTTTGAATTTGGCAATTAAATTTTCAAAAATTTTATAATCTAAGCCACAACACCAACAGATAACTTACAATTTTCCAGACAAATCAGTGGGCAGTTGAATCTCAAACAAGCGATCAATCACAAAAAATCCAACAGAATCATTTTTTTAACCCTTTTAAAAAGTTTTTGCCGATCGAAACTGTTTAAAAATCAAACGAAAATGCCATAGATTTACTTATTTTAAAACACTAGTTCTATAATTCGACATGCAACGAATTATATTAGGGAATAATTAATTATTGAATAAATCGCGCGTCAAAAAATTTTCAATTCAAACTGTGATCACCCTGTAAGACACGACGCTGGTGACGCCGACGTCGCTCGTGAAAACCTACGCCCGTCTTGGCTGATTTTCCGAAACTAAACCAACATTTTCCGTGCGCGTTTCTATCATACGTTACCCCCACCAGCGTTTTCCCTGTGTCCCCACCCCTGAACTTTGAGTTGCCATGGAAACGACGTCGACGTCCTTTGTTTCTTTTGAAGTTTGTGGGGGCGTCGGTGTGTAAGGAAGGATTGTGAATCGGTAAGGACGAAATGGTCATGAGGAGATATGTCAAAGAGATGGTGCGATCTATGTCAATTTTCGGAAGTAGAATTTTTTGAAATGGAATTTTTTTTTTTTTTTTTTTTAACAAAAGGTCAGGTTTGTTCGCAATTTGTTCACATTTTGTTGTTCAATGGAATCCTGCATTCGCCCGTGAGGTCTCCACTGTAAGTCAAGTCCTCTTATCCCCTAATTTAACCTTAACAAAAAGGTTAAAGCCTTATCCAAAGATTTAGCCTTTTTCAAAAACGTTTCGACTACACTACTGGGTTTTCAAAATAAATACAAGGAAAATTTGGAAGCCATAGAGAATGATTAATACCAGGGGGTATTATTTTAATAATAATTCTGTTTTTTATTTATTTTTCGTTTCCATTCAGATAAAACATGGCAATTTGCGCTTTATTTTAATCAATCACTGTCATTATAAGAGTTAATTTATTTTAGTGTAATTTCGTGTTAATCTGAAAGATTAACAGGTGGTATCGGATTGCATTATAATTAAACAGCGGTCAAGTGCCTATCATATTTGTGAGATATGTACGTGTTCCATAGTGTAAATAGTTGTTTCGAAAGAATTTTATTTTCGAACTTTTTTTTAAATCGTAATTTTTTTAATATCTCCGAAAGTACTTCAGATATTATTTTCAATTTTGGTAAGTGCTAATACGACACAAAGCCACATATTTTAGCGGGAGAAGTTATTCTATTGATCAACCAGTGGCGTCCCTGCAAATATGTCCTTGGATTTTTCTGCTAAGGCTCGCCGTTCTAGAATAAAACAATTAAATTTAAGTTGTTAATCATTATAATTAAGTTGTTAACATTGATAATTATAAATTATGTTTTATAAAAGTTATTAAAAATGACTACCTTGTCCAAGCTAATCAGAAAAAATATTCACATGGAAAAATGTCAGTGAGGTACCACCTTTTTTTGTAAAAAATCAGATGTTTGCGGGGACGCCACTGGTGATAGAATACATTTTCCAACTAAAATATACGGCTCTATATCTTATTAACAAATACCAAAAATTTAAGCTACACTACCTTCGGAGATATTCAAAAATGACTATTTAAAAAAATGTTTCACCACCCTGTAGCAATAAATTTGCAGCGTTGCGGGCATATGCAAGTATAAACTTTTCTTCGTACAATGACATGAGGAAATACACGGAAATATTATTACGTCATTAAAGAACACCCTGTATGCGAATTTACTTAGAATAGGCGTAAAAAAAAATTGTTGTTATTTTTCGCTAAAAAGCAAGGGCTGTCATTTTATCGTCCGCATTTGTTACGAACAATAGTGCAGTAATTTTAAGAGACGATTCTTTGGGTGATTCTAAGACGAAAAGTTCATATCAATATGGGCCCGCAAATGCTTCGTTTTCAAGATACAGGGTGTTAAAAAAATGATTTTTTCTTGCTTGGCTTTTTTTTTTTTTAAACAACAGTAATCAAAGAGAGACTCTAGAATTTAAAGAAATGTCAACTCGCCCCAGATATCATCAGTAACATTAGATTTTATCTGACAACTGTTAAGTTAAAAGCTGCAATTAGTTTCCAAAACAAACCTTGATTAAAAAAGAAAATGTCCATGCATCTCCAGGAACATGCATCAAAGTGGTTTTTATTTTTTTTCTCGAAAACAAAGTAAGATACGATAAAAATTTAAGAGACAAAAGTGTTGTATTTTTAGCTGGTTAATCCGAGAAAAATATAAAATATCCAAAAATGCCAACTAGCATACATTTTTTTCCAATAATATTCGTTAAGGTGCCGCCCGGGACGCCACTGGACTTAATAAATTTAATCTACTTAGGGCCAAATTAGCACCTTAACTCTACAAATAAAACTGCCAGATTTCAACAATATCGACAAAAGGATATTTAAGATATTTACGAAAATCCGATAAAAAAAAAATTTTTGAACACCCTGTATCTTGAAAACTAAGCATTTGCGGACCCATGTTTATATGAACTTTTCGTCTTAGAATCGCCCTAAGAATCGTTTCTTAAAATTACTGCCCATACTTAGTACACCTAGTATATCGTATATTACCCTTTTAACCGTAAAAAACGTGTATTCGTCACGTGCCCTATTTTCCATATTTTACATATTTTAGAGTAAAGCGTAATCCACTTCATTATCCCGGTTTTAAACGCACGTGTCAACGAAATGAGGATATTCGTGTGCAGTGGTCGACGATATGTTAAATATATCTGAGCCAGAAAAGGTACGAGTACATGTAGTACGCACATGCTTTTGCCTGCTCTGCGGATAAATACAGGTTTGTCAAGAATTGTTTTGCACGCGTTTTATTCACGAGAGTACCTTTACACTTACAATCTTTTCGCGCGATTTTAAAAGGTAAACTACGTTTCACGAAATTTGGATACGACTTAATGGTTTCCTGGGTCGGTCCCATTGTGTCGACAAGAGCTTGGCAATAAACACGTGAAGTATGAAGGGACGGACTAAGGGAAACAAGTAATGATATGATTATATTAATACAATCAAATGAAATAACATTTTTTAAAAATATTACTAGTCATATTTATTTACATTCGTCTTATCAAGTCCTTGTCGCTTTCGTCGAAACATTTGGTGAAACCGGCATCTTTACGCCTCTTTCTAGATTTAATGGGATTTGACGCGATTCTTTTCACTGGAGTCAGAGGTATCTTAGTCAAATCAGACGTTTCAGTCGCAGCAGCACTAGCATAAAGTCCTCTGATGAGTAAAGAAGTATATACTCTTTTTACAATTTTCCTAGCATCGAGAGATAAATGCATTTCCTTCACTGCAACACTAGAAGAAGCACCATCAATGTTTTTCCATGGACGCAACATACTGTTTTTTATACGTTTGGTAAAATAATATCGGTAATAGAACTAAACTCTTCCAGCAAGAAATAAAAACTAACAAATTTTACCACAAAAAGATGTTTAAATATAAATTAAGCAACCTAATCTACCTGATGTGCCTATATTTATTTATAATTATTACAATCCGGTCCTTTCCACATAATAATAACAAACGGTCATAAATAATGGGATCGCCACAGGTACTTTTACTGCAGTCATTAAGTTATATCCACTTTTCGTGAAACAATCTTTACGTGCCAATCCCGCGTGCCAGCGATGCTCCAAGTAGGTACATGGAGTTCTATTGTCGCGCATGCCAAATTTGCCCTTACACAGGCGCGATTTCATTGGCTTGTAGTAATACCACGGGAAGGAAATTAAGAATATAGGTACCTATTGTGACACCCGGTATAGTTAGCAGTTAATGGATGTAATTAATATTATGAACGTCGTAGATATACAACTAGTATATTAAGATACAAGTTTCATAAGACATTATTTTAGGGCACGCGTTTAATTTAAAGTACAAGTGCTCTAATTGTCTTATGAACCGTGTATTTTATAGTACTTTTTCTATTTGGGTCTTTAAAGTCTGAAAAACTTTAAAAAATATAGTAGATTTTTTCCATTTGTATTAATATTTTCTTTTTGGGTTGGCAATACTTTTACAATTTAATAAAATGTTACAAGTATCAAATATGCCATTCGTCATAATTAAAAATAAATCTATTAATAAAGTTGATAAAAATGAGTCAAGAGGAAAGTTGTAAAATATCTAGTAAAAATTTTCTATTTGTAATTTCAATTTCATAAAGTGGCAGGTTATTCAATTTTTTTGCATTTCATAATGTAGTTATTATGAAACCCAAATAGAAACACTTCTTTATTGTACTAAAGTCAAATTTTTGTGCGTACCGATGAGAACCTGAAGAAAATGTAACTATGGCGGATACATTTAATTATAAGCAGTTTTTGAAAATGGAAGGGCTGCCGAACAAGTTTCTCATGAACTATCAAATAAAATATACTTCCCGTGGTAGTTATAATAATAAAGTCCATGATTTGTACGATTTTAAGGTAATTAATTTCACTCATTGACTAAAATGAAACATTTTCCTGTCGAATAACGTATATATGAAAATATAGGCCTATATTTTAGCGATTCCAGACCGCAGGACGTCAGTTATGAGCAAACTGTCGAAAGCTTTTAGTTAAACGAGTGCAAAATCTAATAATTTTGAACGATTCGATAATCTGCAACAGGATTTTAAAGTGCAAAACATCTTATAAGGTAGAATTTCGTATGTACATAGGTAGATGGGAAAATAGAAAAAATCTCTACCTAGTTGTCGCATGATGCTTCTTAAGCCCCGTCCACACATTGAAGTAATTCTGTCGGGCAAAAAGGGTTATAAAACCCGTATCTACACACATATTTGTTCATAGTTCAGATGAGTTTTGGAAGGTCGCTATCAAGACAGATTCGTAATGAGACCGACGTCTTGCCTAGTATTGGGAAAAACTGATGATTTTAATAATCGAGTACTTGATACTCGAGCGATTTTAATAATCGAGTGAGTCGCTTGAAATTCCAATTCACCAAGCGATGACGTCACCGACTGCTCGACCGGCAGCCTAGCCGTTTACATGTGATCAGGTAGGGTATTTAGAAGGCACATAACTACGGGCGGGCACAGGTTTAGTTAAAAAAATTGTAGTAGCCACCAAAAAAAATCCAGAAATTTATTTATTTGTGAATAATGAATTTTTAACACGTGTCTCGCTACCAAACAAAAAAACTGCAAAAAATCACCCAAATATGTATTTATTGTTCGGGTTTATTATTGTGCGCTTTTAACCCGATCAAAAAGTATTACCAAGAGTTATTTTTCTTCACATCTTTCTCAATCTACGAGCATAAAATAAGTAGATATTTAAATAGCTTGTCAAATTCTTCCACTTTAAATTATCAGGTGCCCACTGTGTGCACTTCAAAAATTTAGGCTTAGTTACGCGACTGGCAAAATAAGGAAATTGGTTATTAGTTTTTTAAATTCATGTACTCATGTATTCATAGTTACCTAAAAGTTCCTGTTTAAATTTAAGAATGCTTACTTTTGGTTACCAAAAAATTTGTCGATACCTATGTTTTCTTAACTATTTTCCTCTTTTTGTTATTCTCAATTAACATTTTCTATAATGTATGTTATTTTTAAGAAGTATTCTTGAGCTTAATAATAAAAAGTTCCTGTTTAGATTTAAAAATGTCTACTATAAGATTACCAACGAATTTTTCTATATATTTTGTTAACCATTTTGTTCGTTTTGTTATTTTTCATTAACAATTTATATTATTATGATATTTTTGAGAAGTTTTCTCGTCTTTATAGTAATTAAATATTTTAAAATTATATCCTTTAATTTTTTAATATTTACAATCGGAGACCTAAACTACTCCGCTGGCTAGCCAGTTAAAACAAAACTTTACTAAATGCATGTCGCGATTACTGCGCTAAGGGATTCGGCATACTTTTTTATATGCATCTTCTCGTTTATGTGCCTTTAAGAAAGACGAATGTCGTGTACTTGCTCAGCGTCAAACTCGAACGTCGCCAATCGGATGGCGCGGCGCGTAGACCGAAGGTCGTCTATCAAGTGACCGGCGATATTGTTCGGTTTTTCGTCTGAATTTATAACTAGAGTATTTCCTATCGAGCGAAAAACTGTTCGAATATACGAGCAGTTTTTTAACTGGATCACACTACAACGGTATATTTCCGCCGGCGTCAAGCGAAGCTCGGGTATCGAGTGAAAGATAATAAGTGACGAGCGACGGTTTTCGCCTGAATAGATAACTCGAGCGGTTTTTTTTTATAATCGAGCGATGTCGTTTATTTCAATACAACACTAGTCTTTCCAACAAGTACAACGTCATGTAAAACCTTATGTGGGGACGGCGCTTTACACTTCTCGTTTGTTTTTTGCTTCCTATAAATCCCCGCTTGTTCCTGTTTTAGAATTAAACCCGTTCTCGTCCTCAAAACAAAAAGTAGGTTTCCAGACGTCCGTAATCGATATCGCAAAAAGAAATCCGCCACTGCATCTCGTTTCTTTTTTCCAGTCCGGTTAATTTCGTATTCAACCTGTTCCCGAAATTCACCAGTGGCCTCTCTCTCGCTTCCTCCACCGTCTTCTCCATATGGCCTTCGGTCGTTGTTTGTTTTTATCTGGAATACCGAAACACAAATGCGTACGTTTGGTATAAATATAATTTCACAGTTGGAAATATGATAAAGACTTTCTGGAACTTTAGCAACTTTGCGCCGCGGAATATTTTGTGTTGCTTTTTGATTTCCGGAGTTTTGTGTTGTTGTTCTGATAAGTTTGTTGTTCGTCCATTAAATATGCATTATTATATATTACATACGGGTTGAGACGGGAGGAATGGGCCACGACTTCACGAATGAAACTGGAAAAGTAATGTGAACGAACTCATATGTCCTTATCCGGGTTTTATTTGTTTCCAAGAATTTACAAATAAACAAAGTTTCATACCTCAGGCATTAACTTTTTTTTTTAATCGTACCATTAGTTTAATAAATATTGGACCAGCCCCATAAACAAAAGTCGAGTGGTGTAAGGTCTGGAAAACGTTAAATTTCTATCTTTAATAATACCCCCCTAGACAGTGTCGAAAAGGGGACACCCTGTACAGTCGGGCAAATAGACATAATTACTACTGAATAATATTCTTATTAATATACATAGATTCAAAAGTTTTGAATCATTCTGATTTTGGCATGTTAAGATAGACGTAGACATAGACATGTGTTGTTTGTTGGCGCTGGCCAGTTAAATTGTTCGGTTCAGTGTGTAAAAATGAATCGCCGCGTAATATCTGAAATTGATCGTGCAAGAATAGTAGCTTTAGTTGAGGAAGGTCATTCCCAAAGATTTGTTGCTGAAAGAACAGGGGGTTTTCAAAGTGATGTCTCTCGCATATGGAATCGCTATCTAGAGAACAGTTCTGTGCGAGACAGACCACGAAGTGGTACTAGCGAACATCTTCTTCTTCTTCTTCTTCTTAATCAGCCTTCCCTCATCCACTCCTGGACATAGGCCTCTCCGTACATCTTCCAAATTTGGCGATTTTGGGCTTTGTGGTACCAGTCTCTTCCGACTGTAGATTTGATATCATCTAGCCATCTTCTCTGGGGTCGACCTCTGCTTCTTTTAGTCCCTCTTGGGCGCCAGTGAGTCACTCTAAACGTCCATCTGTCGTTGTTTTGTCTTGCGACATGTCCCACCCAGTTCCACTTCAGTCGTGCTACTCGTTCTGCCACATCTGTAAGTTTTGATCTCCTTCGAATTTCTTCGTTTCTTATTTTGTCTCTTAACGAGATTCCCAGCATTGACCGTTCCATCGCTCTTTGTGTTGTTCTCAATCCGGATAAATCGTACTATGCCGATCCCACAACTTCAGAGAGATGTTGCGCAATTGGAGTTCGCGTATCCGTCTCTACACTAAGAAGACGCATTCTTGAATCCTGTTTAAGATGTCGGCGGCCAGTAAGAGTTCCCCAATAACAATATGAACACCGAGTTCGTCGACTGCAGTGGGCTGAAACGCACGTTCACTTACCCGAAGAATTTTGGAATTCTGTCCTATTTTCCTACGAGACCAGGATTTATCTGATAAACGATAGTAGCCGAACTCGTGTTTGAAGAGAACCAACAAGAGCCGCCCAACTTGCCCATGCTCGCCCCTTGCCTCCATTCGGGGGAGAAAGCGCCATGTTTTGTGCAGGTATTATGTCTGACAGGGGTACTGAGTTAGTCTACGTTCAAGGCACAATGACTGGCGACAGGTACATTAGGAATATTTTACATCCTTATGTTAGGACGTGGAGAAGGGCTGGTGGTAACAATTTTGTGTTTGTTGACGATAATGACCGGCCCCGTCGTACTAGAGCTGTGGATGATGAATACCTAGAAAGTGAGGGAATCAATAGCTTGGAGTGGCCTGCATTGTCCCCTGACATGAACCCCTGATAGAACATGCTTGGGATATGCTCTCTAGGGCAGTTCGCGTTAGAAGAAATCCCCCTAGAACTCTCCAGGAGCTAGTCGTCGCTGCTACCGAGGAATGGCAGGCTATTCCACACGAACGGATTGCTAACCTTACGCACAGCATGCGGCGTCGTCTTCAAGCTTGCATTGCGGCCAGAGGAGGAAATACACTTTATTAGAAGCTATATTTTTTTAAATTTCACAAATTATACAATATAAATAAATTTTACTTTTGTGAAGTTTTTTTTTTTGAAGGTTTAAAATGTTGTGGTAAAATAAAAGAATTTTAAAACTCATTGATTTTTCTTTAAACTTATCAATGAACTAATATTTAGTCTATTTTCACGATGACGTATTGACTTATTCGAGAATCAGAGTGATGCAAAACTTTTGAATCTATGTGTATATGTGAATAAGCACTGTTCTCATTTAATCGGCGGAAAAATGTTACAAGTTTACTAATTTAACAAACATAGTGGCTCTAATAAAAACGGAGTAAGCGAAAGTGTCGACTTAATCGGCGACACTCTGTATAATAAAAAAAACTACAACAGGTTAAACTAATTATCAAATAACGTCAAGTAACTAGCTATTCATTCCAATTAAGTTACGTATTAAGTACTTACCTTCTTTATCCTAATAACAGGTTAACTTGTTTAGATACAAATTTAATTACTCTATTACGTTGTGTTAGTTAATATCGGGATTCAATATCGATCTGATACGGACTAATTTATTGATTGTTTTTAAGAAATCAACTGCTAATCTCTTATTATTTCAACAAACCCAGTATCCTGCAGGACCTTCGCCAGCTCGTAGCATATTTGCAGAAAACGTGGAAGGCTTCAACATTATCAGCCATCATCAATATGGTTTTCGGAAGTCCAGATCAACTGGAGATCTTCTAGCCTATGTCACCCATCTTTGGAACAACGCAATCGAACGTCATGGGGAGTATCCGGCTGTAGCACTGGATATTTCTAAAGCCTTTGATCGTGTTTGGCACGAGGGACTTCTAAGTAAAATGTGATCGTATGGTATGCCCAGTCGATTCTGTGCATGGTTGTCTAGCTTTCTTTAGGACCGCTCTCTGCAAGTGACGATTGACGGATTTCCCTCAGACACCCTCACCATCAATGCCGGTGTTCCTCATGAGTTCATATTGTCGCCCACCCTCTTCTTACTGTACATTAACGACCTCGAATTATGTTTCTGTTGGCCTACAAAATTGGCATCAATATCCTCTTTCAATTCTTTATCGTCTGCAAATTGACGTGCATCAATATCCTGTTTCGATTCCGGTCTTGTCACGTAAAGAGCCAGTTTCCGGGCTCAAACTAATTAAGTAAATTGGGATATGAAGGACATTAAAAGAAAAATCGTACACTGAAGTTGCAGCAATTTCGAAGAGGTATCCCCGATCAATATTTTCTGTCTTTATAACGGTTATAAAAATATTCTTACAGCAAATATATTAAGTTCAGAGAACTTGTTTAAATCAAGGAGAATACAGCTTTGGTTCATAGTCTTTGAATAATTTTTTTTTTATGATCAAACACAAGCACTATAGGAAAAATCCCTTAGGGTACTCTGGGAGTGGTGCGTGTGCGCAAAAAGCGATTCACGTTGGTTTGAATCGTTGGAGGTTATATTCGTTGGAAAAAACGACCTCGAGAAGGTCGTTCCATAAGGATAAATTCCTCCAGATGAAAAAATTCTTAAATAATGCAGTTCGGGGAGTACGAAGCTTAACCACATATGGATTGGCGGCAGTGGTTCGCCGTGTATTTCTGCTATTCGCCGCTCTGGGCGGAATTAAGAGGGAAAGGTCAGCTGAGCACTTTCCATGAAAATATCTGTAAAAGAGAGTGAAATCCCCAACCTGTCTTCGATGTTCTAGGCTGTCGAGGTTCTTCTTCAGCTCGTGGTCTCCAATCAGACGAATGGCCCTCCTTTCGATGGAATCCAGTAGCCGAAGAGTATGTTTGGGTGCAGAGCTCCAGACATGAGAGCAGTATTGATGGTCGAATCTGGGCTTTGTATAGTGTCATAAGTTGTTGAGGTGTGTACAACTTTCTAGAAGAAGAATAAACAATTCCCATTCTTAGGTAGGTTGGAAACAATTTCCCAGAAATGTTTGTCGTAAACTGGACAAAAATATATACTTTTCCTAACCAACATCAAACTTGTGACAATGAAAACAGAAACATACAGAAGATAAAAAGAGGTGGGAATTCTACAGATATAATCTCTCTTTTTTGTTGTGTTTATTTTCGTAATAACAGCAGTCAAAGCAGATAGAAATGCCGAGTCCTTGTTTGTTTTAAGTCAATGGTTTGAATGAATATTTGGTGCCTCCGATTTCATTCCGTTTAAGAATTTATTATTCCACCAATACTTCAATAGTGTCACATTTAAACCAATTGCAGACAAAGCGCTTCCATTCCCGTACTCCGTACCGAAATATCTTCATCTCATCCGTGTCCGCCAAGTTATTAATGCCCCCACAATATTATTAATTATGATACTCTGTCTTTTCATAAAACTCAACACAATATAACGCCAAATTAATCTGCAAACAAACGGCCCTTTAAGGGGCCTCTTTTTGTTCGAAATTTAATTCTTAAGTTTTCTTCGCTTTAAAATTTAAGCTCAAGCTTATTTAATTTCATTTCAAAAATTAATTTTCTTTGAACGTGATTGCTATTTTTTTTTTTAAATTATCTATTCAGCGTTTGCCGAGCTTTTAAAAATATTTAATTGAGATAGAATTAGGTACAGTAGTTTTGAGGCTTCAAAAATGATATTCGTCGAATCAGGGCTTTGTATAGTGTCAAAAGTTGTTGAGGTGTGTACAACTTTTTGGTTCTGAAGAGCACACCAAGTTTCTGAGAAGCTATCTTGGCGATTGCCACAACGTGGTTATGCCAAGACATATTTTCTCCCAGATTGACGCCCAGTGAATTAATAGATGAAGCCAGTATGATTGCGTGTCCGTCCATGACTATATCCGGGTCAGTAATGTTAACCTTTTTAGCGAAAACTGCGGCGTTACTGTCACCCCAAGCCAAAACTTCTTCCAGGTCTTTGTTCAGGCGTGATACTTTATGCTGTCTGCGAAGATGTGCGTCGGCAGCCGATGTTTGTGCATTCAAAGAGAAAGATGAGATAAGTGTGCTATCAGCAGCAGAACTAAATATCGGATTTTTCGTTTTCGCTAGAAGGTCGTTAATGTAGAGTAAGAAGAGAGGGACCCTTGAGGAACACCGGCATTGATAGTGAATTTGTCTGAGAGAAATCCGTCAATCGCCACTTGCAGAGAGCGGTCCTTAAGAAAGTTAGACAACCATGCACAGAATCGACTGGACATACCATAGGATCGCAGTTTACTTAGAAATACCTCATGCCAAACACGATCAAAGGCTTTACAAATATCCAGTGCAACAGCACGAGACTCCCCATGATGTTCGATTGCGTTATTCCAAATATGGGTGACATAGGCTAGAAGATCTCCAGTTGATCTGGACTTCCGAAAACCATATTGATGATCGCTGATAACGTTGAAGCCTTGAAACTCATACAGGTAATACAGTAAACACTAGCAAATTACATGGATAAAAACTCGGCACTTGGGTTCTTTACCATGTCGGCCTCGTCAAGAAGTTATAATACTTCTATAAAATATATATCAGGGGAGCCAATATTCGGTCTCGTCAAGAATTACATTACATTTCTTGTGTTCAACTCAGCGATATACAATCCGCTTCTGGAGTTTGGTCAACTCCTTCCGACAAACCCTGTATTGTTCATATAACAGGATATCCAAAAGAGACCAACCTAATTCGATTTTCTTTCCGTCTATCTAATGAAAATCTGGAAAGGCCTCTGCGGGTTTTTTTATAAATATAATCCTTTTTAATAAATAAAAAAAAACGCATGGCTTAACCTAAAAACAACCAAATCAACTCCAGTTCATCGAGCGCAAAGCAACATTTTCGAGCCTGTGCATACCTAACATCCATTCCTTTAAATCCTTGGAATTAGGCACGCACATACGGAGACACAGGCGTGCGAATATGTATCCACACTTCGCATCCTTTGATCGTGTTCGAACGTTGATCAGGCATCGAAAATTGACCAAAGACGTTGAAATTCTTTGATGTATCAGCGGGAACATAACGGATACAAGATCCCCCTTTGACTAATCACACGTGCCAAAAGGCGAAACGTTTTTACACGGTCAAAAAAGCAGATTTTCTACACTCGGTGATTACAAACTGGGATATTCTGTAATCCCATTCCGAACGCTTGAGCGATCGACTGCAGGATATCGAGGATGGAGAGTGTATATAGGCATTTCACACCCTGTGGTGCCCGCCGCCGTGTGCACAACCAAAATTAGATACGGGATGTATAATATTATCTGATATGCGTCGGGATGAGTATGCAAAGGTGGAAATTTAGCACGCCTGCTTGGTGCCGATGGTATAAAGACATCAAACGGGTATTTTCAGTTCATTGGTGGTTTTAGGGAGGCTTTAGATGAGCTTAGAGAAGCGGCAGCGGGAAACTAGGTTAACCGACATGGGGTGTGTGTGTGTGGATACAGGATTATACAGGGTGACCACGTGAAACTATTGTAAAAAAATATTTTCTGTTTCGTCTACGAAGATCGCCTGTTACTCTCGTGATTGCTATATCTTCCTTTAATATCCGCTGCGTCCAGATGTTGCTTAATCTGATGATACCCTTGCATTCTGATCAGGAATATCCTCTTGTCTAGTAGTATTTGTAATTAATTTTGTAAAAAATTTAAAGTCGACATAATTCTTGTAACATCGATGAGAATTTCTAAAGTACAAGTGCTCTAATTGTCTTATGAACCGTGTATTTAATAATAATTTTTCTATTTGGGTCTTTAAAGTCTGAAAAACTTTAAAAAAAAATATAGTTGATTTTTTTTCCATTTGAATTAATATGTTCTTTTTGGGTTGGCAATAATTTTACAATTTAATAAAATGTTTCTAAGTTAAACGCGTGCTCTAGGATAATGTCTTATGAAACTTGTATCTTAATATACTAGTAATGCATCAATTACAATCGTAAAATTTAAATAAGCAAGTAAATACAAGAGGGACAATAATAATATGTTCTATTTTTATTTCTTTTTTGGTTGTATTGTATCATCGAATATTTGATTTCATCACCACTATGAATTAATACTTATGTCTCCTAAAGGTCGACCACAACTTAAGAAAGCATGACTCGCACTTATTCGATTCTTGTACAATTTCAATAAATATGATTCCCTACTTTTTTGAGACCGTCAAATTTTCTACAGAGTTGACCTCAAGAACTGCTGACCATACGTTTAAACGTCAAATTATCCATACAAAGAATGATGTAAAGAAATCAATATTCCACAGGCGAGGAGTTGCGAGATAGTTGGTATTTAATTTTTTGCATAAACTTGTAGGCCTTATTTTGAATTTGTGAATAATGTGAATGGAAAACATTGACTCAACTAAGCCGAACAAATAAGTATCATTTTATTATACCAATATAGAAATAGAACGACATAAGTAATAATAGCATTAACCCCCGATGAAAGCTGTATTAAAACAGAAGCGATAAAGTTTTGAAACTAAATCAAATAAATCCACGCTAGAGTAATGGCCTTTACAACTTAAGGATAATTGAGATTGATCACGAAGATACTTGAGCATTAACTGCTTTGACCACTTAAAGACAAAACGAACAAAAGTTTTCTTTAAATATGGAAAAACTAGAATTAAGGTTGAGTAGTTAATCTTAAAATGTCCGTACCCAACGAGCGCTTATTATTTTTGTATTGAAACGAATGTGGCAAAGGTGAGGTTATTTAATTCTCGTTGCAACAACAATAAACAGTTTTATTGTCGAACTGATACAATCATTTAAATACAATTGTTTGAGACGTATTTTTCAACAGCAGCATTTAAAATGGATGAGTTTCCAAACCAGAACAAACCACCACACAGTTAAATTAAAGGGTGTTTAATATCTTTTATGGTATGTTTCTTATGTACAGTACGTTTCACGAAATTTGGATACGACTTAATGATTTCCTGGATCGGTCCCATTGTGTCGACAAGAGCTTGGCAATAAACAAGTGAAGTATGAAGGGACGGACAAAGGAAAACAAGTAATGATATGATTATATTAATGTACTCAAATGAAATAACATTTTTTAAAAATATTACTAGTCATATTTATTTACATTTATAATGTCATTCTATAGATAGTTCTGTTTCGCTATCGCTATCCTCATCAAAATTAATTATAATTGGATTAATTATACGATCCAGACTAATAAATAAATATTTTCAGACCTAACCAGTGATTTTAACTGGTGCCACATATGCTCTATGGGGGTTAAAAATGCAATAATAGGGTGGGAGCCGTAGCACTGTATGTCCAATTTCTTCTGCCAATGTGTCACAAACATATACTTTTTTATACAAAATGTCTTTAAAACTTCTAAAAGATCACTTTTTTTATAACTTTCTTCAAAATATATATGATTCGCCCCCATGTAGTTCTGAATCTCCAATTTTGTATTATTTGAGCTTGGAGCTTTATGTAATTGGCGACTGTGATAGCTCGCATTGTCCATTACTATCACGCTATTCTGAGGAATGTTTGGTAAAAGACAATTCTTGAACCATTCCTTAAAAACTAACAAATTTTACCACAAAAAGATATTTAAATATAAATTAAGCAACCTAACCTACCTGATGTGCCTATATTTAATTTTAATTATTACAATCCGGTCCTTTCCACATAATAATAACAAACGGTCATAAATAATGGGATGGCCCCCAGGTACTTTTACTGCAGTCATTAAGCTATATACATTTTTCGTGAAACAATCTTTACATGGGGTAACTTTGACGAAGCCTTAGCCCTGATGATGGCCTTTTAGATGCCGAAAGCGCTAGGCGTTGGCAGCATTAAAATTAAGCTGAATACAAGTAAGACGTTGAAATTTGCAATCGTTACAACAATCTAAATTTAGAAGGAAATGCTCAACCTTAAACGTTCTGTCCACTGCAATCGAAAAAGGGCAAGAAGTTGTTTCCAAACACAAAGAAACCAGAATTAATAAAGAGACCATTGCCTTCGAAAATAGGTTGAAAGGACTGTAAAGTCTGCCGAATGGTGTCGACGGCTCAGACATTTAAAATGCGAATCTGACGTGTTACGGAACAATAAGGGAACAAAGAGTTTATAAATTGAGATTGTTTTGGATTCGTTACAAGTTTCGATTATTTACTAAGAATTTCTATCAAAAAATGGTGCGGTAAGACTTAAAGTGATTGAAGTATTTCTACAAGCATGGAGGGGGTTCTATTTTGGAGTTTACACACGGTCAATAAGCTATATAGGTCCCTTCTTTTATTGTGAAAGATTGCATAGGAGCTTTTTTAAAACCATTGTTAATTATTTTTAACCTATGCACGACGATGTCAACGGTGCCTAAATTATGGAAACGGGCAAAAGCAATTTATAAGAGTGGCAGGCGTAATCAAAATGATAATTACCGACCGATTTCCATACTTTGTAACTTTTCAAAAATCCTGGAAACGATTCTGTATCGACGAATCTTCAAATATTGCGTTTGAGCAGCATGGATTTGTAAATAATAGGTCAACTATCACCAATTTGTCATGTTTAACTCAGCAAGTGTCTCGTATGCTAGACAATCAAGGGCAGGTAGATGTCGTCTATACGGATTTTTCAAAGGCTTTTGATAGGATCGATCATGTTGTTTTGTTGCGTAAGCTGAGGGGTTATGGCTTTGACGCATCAGCTCTGGCATTTTTTGAGTCATACCTAACCGATAGGAGACAGTTTGTCTGCTGTAATGGTTATATGTCCTGTGAATATGTTTCAACATCAGGCGTACCACAAGGTTCCAATTTGGGGCCATTATTGTTTCTACTTTTTATTAACGATCTCAACGAAATTATACAGTGCGGAAGGTTGCTTTTTGCTGATGATTTGAAAATATTCTTACAAATTAAATCTCTACTTGATTGTATTCGGTTACAACAACAACTAGACTTGGTGCAGAGCTGGTGTGAAAGTAACAGGCTTAACCTTAACGCGACTAAGTGTAGAGTTATGTCATATAATCGCAAGCAGCGTCCAATACTGTATCCTTATTCTGTTGTGGGGGAAGAATTGGAGCGACCTGGTTCGTTGAAGGATTTAGGGGTTATCTTTGATCCTATGTTGACTTTTGTGGAACATATTAATAAAGTAGTATCGGAGGCGGGGGTAGGATACTTGGTTTTGTTGTGCGCAACTGCAGAAATTTTGATGATTCGAGAGTTTTTAAAACACTATTTTTTTCCTATGTTCGATCGAAGCTTGAATATGCTTCGCTGATTTGGAATACTTACTACGCATGTCATGTGAATAATATTGAAAGGATTCAAAAAAGATTTTTAAAATATTTAACGTTTAAATTAGATGGAGTATATCCTGAACGTTGAATCGAATATAATGCTTTATTAAACAGATACAATTTCACTACTTTAGAAAGAAGAACATCTTTAATTTTTTTATTTAAGTTGCTGCGCGGTGGAATTGATTGTCCTGACCTGCTAAATCAAATAAATTTTTTTGTTCCTAGATTAAATACCAGACAGCATTTAACTTTTTTATGTGAAAGGGCAAGAACAAATGTAATGGTAAAGTCCCCTTTAAACTTTATGTGTTCTAATTTTAACGTAATGTGTGGAAACTGTGATATATTCTTTTGCAGTTTGGGTGAACTAAGGAGAATTGTGGAGCTGGATTAGCAATGTATTATTTTTCTTATATATATTTATTTATTCTTAACTTTCCTACTGTTATATAACTTATGTTATTTTTTTTTATTTATATATTGCTCTGTAAATGGGTTCTTCTTGTTGTCTTATTATTATTATTATTATTATTATTATTATTATTATTATTATTATTATTATTATTATTATTATTATTATTATTATTATTATTATTATTATTATTATTATTATTATTATTTTTTTTTTTTTTTTTTTTTTTTTTTGGTTTGTGGGCTTCGTACAGTCCGCGATGTACGGGCCCACGGGTTACGCCATCGGCTACGCCAACTTTACGTTGGTGGGTGATCGATGGGAGATGGAGATCTAGCTAAAGTTAGAGCTAGCTTCGTGGCTTCGGAGGACATGTAATGACCCAAGTATTGCAGCTTTTTGCATTTGATTAGTTATCTTGTTTGCGCTTTGTTGGATTAGTTTTATTTTTTTCAGGTTTGTGACAAATGTTGGTTTTATGCCACCAAGGACACCAATTATAAGAGGCACCATTGTAATCTCATATTCCGGGTAAGTATCTTTGAGGTTAAATAATAGATCTCTGTATTTATTGATCTTCTCGTCTTCTTTTCGGGTAACATTATTTTCCGCTGGACAGGAAAACTCCACAACGTAAATTACTTTCTCCTTTAAGTCCTGAACCACCATATCTGGTTTATTTGCAGCGATCTTCATGCGTGTTCGGAAGGGGAAGTTCCAAAAGATCTTACATAGCTCGTTGGATACTACCGCTTCAGTCTCCACAGGTACGTAGTAAACTTTCATTTCTTCATCTATTTTATATTGATGCCTTAGGTGATAGTATAAGACTTTCAGGGCAGAATCATGTCTCTTTATGTATAGGGTGGACGCGTAGGAGGAACATGCCGACAGTAGGTGCATAAGGGTTTCTGGCTGCTCATGACAAGTGCGGCATCTAGGGTCGATATTTTAATGTAGGATTTCTGATCGGTACCATAGCGTACTGATTACACCATCCTGCGCTGCCGTTATGAATCCTTCGGTTTCTGCTTTTAGTGCGGCATCGGTGAGGAATTTAAAGGTAAGTTGTTTAGATATTCCTTGTTTTTCTATATTGGCGAAGAAAATTCCATGGATTCTTTTTCCCTCATGTTCTTCCCTGAGAATTCCCACCTGTTGTCGCCTTAGAAGTGATTTCCTCTCCTGTTTTGTATAGTTAGGCAAGATACATTCTGGATTTCCTGGATCAAATGGTAGTTGAAGATGTTCAGTGGCTCTTTTGGCATGGCGGAGGATAAAAGCGCCCTTATTTGCTAGTTAATTATTATTATTATTATTATTATTATTATTATTATTATTATTATTATTATTATTATTATTATTATTATTATTATTATTATTATTATTATATGTTTGTTGATATATTTTTATTTGCGGCTCTGGTGGCTCCGTTTTGAAAGCGGCAATCGCTGGGCACTCTTCGAACCTCACGGCCGGTAAACCGATTCGCACTCGGTGGACTTTAGTGGTATAAGTCATGACGTTATCGGCCGACGTCGCACAAAATAGAGAAGAGTGACAATCTGTCACTCTGCAGCTCGTCAGATGACGTTTCAACTGTATCCTTTGGTAACGTAGGCAGACTGCTATATGTTGGAATTGGTATTTCTTCAGAATACTGAAACAGGTCCTCTTGCTGACTCCAGGTTAGGATAGTTCCACTTATGCCGATTGTTACGATTAATGTCCTTTATATTCACAATGGTCAAAGTGGCTTTTTTGTTCTCTCCATACCATCCAAACTTCAAACACTTTCTTTGTCCTTCTGTCCATTGTCGGTGTTCGACACAGGGTTTGCATACAACATGCGGAGCCCAGGGTTTATCTTGGTCTCTTAAGTGAACACCAAAATAGGCCAAATAAGCTTTTTTGGCCGATCGAGGATCATGATCAGGACCCCACCCCACACAGCCCCTTCGAGAAGGACCTACTCAGGCGAACGAAGAGAAAAAAATGAAAAAAAAAATGTAAATACTATTAATAATATTCTATGTTATAAATCAAATAATATAAACGTGTTTGCTAGCTTGTTGATACGCCTCCACAGGTTTGTAAATATAAAAATAATAATAAGTAATCTATATTCGCCGCCACAAAATTCCGCCACCCTGAAATTTTGGTCAAGTTCGATATTTTATAACTTGTTTATTTTTTATGCGACTTTCATGATTTTGTTACCAGTTTGTAGATCCATTTATTGTGTTTTTCCTTAATTATTTTATACAGTAACATTTTTCGATTAAACTATATTATACAGGAGCAAATCAAACTGTTGTTTTTTGTCTTAATTTCAAAATACCCTGTGGGAAAATTGAGGTAGGTAATTTTATTTACCTACTGTATCTTGTAATCTTTGATATATTCTAAACATTTCATTTTTGAATAATTCCATTATTTAATTTCTACTGCTAGCTACTAAATTTTAAATGAAATGATGTTATTTCTAGAAAATGTATATCAAGCTTTCGGTTCAAAATTCTTTATCGACGTTGGCTAAGTACGCGATTATTGTGACAGAATATTTGACGGTGACAATATTCTTACGTGCTATTGACTGATGAATACAGGGTTTCTACATAAGTAGAAATTAACAAACCCGAACAAATCCCATATCATGGCGGTTCATGATTTAGGTGGGTAATTCTACCGAAGCACGAACCAATCTTGTATTTGTTGAAAATGGAGCTCTAACCCACCGTTACATTAAGGAAATTCTCCAAGAAGTTGTTGTTCCATTTACTCCTTTCATTGGGAACCAAAGTTCATCGTCGTCCTGTACAACCATAAACCTTGCACGACTGACAACTGGCGCTGGCCGAAGAATATCAGGCTATCCCTCAAGAAAAGATAACTAACTTTATTCGTTCGATATCACGAAGACTGCAAGCTGCCATTGCTGCGAGAGGAGGAAATACACGATATTAAAATTGTTTTTGTTAATTAACTTTATGATATACCTAGTGTTTGTTTTTCTTAATGAAAATAGGCTTCGAATCAGCGTTTCGTTTAAAATTGTGCAGCTGGCAGCAGAAATGAGATAATGGAATGAATCAAACATCGAAATGTTTAGAATACATCAAAGATTACCAGAAACAGTATGTAAATATCAAAATTATCCACCTCAATTTTCCTACAGGGTGTTTTGGAATTACTATAAAAAACAACAGTTTGATTTACTCCTGTATAATATAGCTTAATCGCAAAATGTTACTTTAGAAAATAATTAAGGAAAAACACAATAAATTGATATACAAACTGATAACAAAATCATGAAAATCGTATAAAAAATAAATAAGTTATAAAATATCAAACTGGACCAAAATTTCAGGGTGGCGCAATTTTGTGGCGGCGAGTGTATAAAAAGCTATTAAATTGGAATAATTTCGATTGATTAAACATAATGAATTAGTACATTTAACCCAATATTTTTATTGCACTTGTATGTACTTCACAGCTTCTTATTACTAAAATCCGTTACCGCTTTACAAACAAGTTAAGCATTATGTATTCCTATCACATATCGGGAATCCTTCTCTTCCTTTGTCAAGACTTTTATTTCAAATCGCTTTGTAAAGGGATTCAAGCCGAATAACGTGCTTGATAGCGTAATTCTCTAAATCCAAGTAAATTATTTATTTGTTATTTGTCTTCATTTTATTTATTTTGTTTGTCTAAATGGACGAACCTCGACCCGTTTAATAATAATTCTTTTCACGATCCTAAATCGCCCACATTGACGCACTAGTTACGTAAATAAATATTACCACAACACATATATAAACTGCGAGGTCGTTCGCTATTTAATAACCATCCCTGTCTGGTACACACTGTTTTATTGATTAGGGTTTCCTATAAGGTTTCTTGGACTGGATAAATAAAAGATTATATTACAAATCGATAAATACTATATTATTTATCTATAAAAAAAGGGTAAGTGTAACAAAGGACAAAACTAGATAGTGGAATACTTCCTTCTTTAAATATCGACTGTCTATATTGCTAGATTCGTTAAAGATATGCATGGGAAATCAAATATAGAGGGTGATTCACGACGAGCTTGCATTAGAACTTTATGGAGAACTACTGAATATATGAGTGATAGACGTGTTTTGGACTTCCATTGTCTTTATTTCATTTAAATCACAACGTTTCAACTGGTAAGTATCTCCAGTCGTCTTCAGGTGAATACTGAGCAAGTTACTAAACTACGAGAGTAATTATACTAATAAGGGGGGTGAGAAAGTTAGTCGAGTATGACCGAGGTGGGTGCAGTCATGCGTCAATACTAGAGGACGTACCTAAACTAAGATTACATTTGCTTAACAGGGGTTTCCAAATGTTCCTTATATCTAAAGAGGGTTTGCTAAAACAACCAGGATTCTGAATGATGACAGCTGCTTCTTTGAATTTCCTCTTTCGCCAATGTTCTTCCTTAAGTATGATACTTGTACCCATTGTAAGTGGTGGCCGTGGGTGCGAATAGGACAACAATACAATATTCAAACAGTATTCAGCTCCAAAGACTCTTTAATAAGCCACCTGACAAAGACAAAACCAACCAACCACAAAGACACAAAGAATTGTGCATATAGAATACCATGCGAGTGCGGACAATCCTATGTTGGTGAAACCCTACGGCCATTGGAAACAAGAATCAAGGAACATCAGAGCCACACATGAAAGGGAGAAACAAACAGATCCGGAGCAGCAGAACACGCTTGGACCCACGGCCACCACTTACAATGGGGACAATCAAGTATCATACTTAAGGAAGAACATTGGCGAAAGAGGAAATTCAAAGAAGCAGCTGTCATCTTTCAGAATCCTGGTTGTTTTAGCAAACCCTCTTTAGATATAAGGAACATTTGGAAACCCCTGTTAAGCAAATGTAATCTTAGTTTAGGTACGTCCTCTAGTATTGACGCATGACTGCACCCACCTCGGTCATACTCGACTAACTTTCTCACCCCCCTTATTAGTATAAATACTTTAGTAGTTTAGTAACTTGCTCAGTATTCACCTGAAGACGACTGGAGATACTTACCAGTTGAAACGTTGTGATTTAAATGAAATAAAGACAATGGAAGTCCAAAACACGTCTATCACTCATGATACAGCATTGTCTCTAACCTTCAAAGAAATACTGAATATATGTTTCTGAAACTTTGGGGATTTAGGTTTGCTAGATATGCTCTCTTTAACTAAAATATTCATATGTTTCTGTCATTTCCGGTTATACCGGAAGTAGCTACCAACTTTAGTTTTTTAAATACAACAGAACATGTTTTTGTCAGACTCAGTTAGTTTTTGAGATATCTGGACTTTTTGTAATTATTTGGCAAATGCATGACGATGAAATAATCCATATAATTTTTTTACCTTAGCTCTTGGACTACAGTTTTGTTCTCATCGAATAGCTAGAAGATCATCAAGTCTCAAAAATATTTCAAATTCGGCAGAAAATGTACAGGGTGGTCACAATTCAAGGTTCATTGTGAAAGAATTCAATCATTAAAAACGTTCTTATTTCACTGAAAAACTATTCTTGTTGCTAAACATAAGTCTCTAAGTCATTCTTCTTACCTTATCAATAAAGAAAAATGATAATAATCAATAGTAAATTTTCTCTTCCCTGCGTCATATTGTTTAAGAATTTTAATCTGGTTAATGCCATCCATGTCTGAAAGCGATATACGTAAATTACTCCCTCAAGGTGTTACAGGAGTGAGTAAAATTTATTGCGTCTGTATAAAATTGCTCCTCTACGCTCAAAATGAATTATTTGCTCTAGCCTACAAGAGCGATAAACTGATAAAAATATAGGAGCAGACTAGAGAGTAAGCAAGGCCTTCTCCGTTTTGCAGTGGAGTAGAGCGGAGGGGCGAGGGCAAGATCCCCAAGCGATCGTACCTAAACAAACCTGAAAAGTAAAAAAACACTTATTATGTCATGTGTGACCCATGGGTGCTACAAACTGAAGTGCGTACATGCGGATCGTGACCACTGTAGAAGATACAGAAACTACTAAACATGTTGAACAAAAAGAATCGCTGTTCTTTATTTATGTCATGCTTCGATCGATCTGAATCGTTCTATTATTCAATCCGGATGTAGAGGAGGAAATCTGGATCGTTCTTTCATTTCATAGAAGACAGTATGTTATGCTTAATGGAGTGAATAGTGAAGTGTTTAGCAGTGAGTATGGAGTGCCGCAGGGTTCAGTACTGGGACCACTGCTGTATTCACTTTATGTTCTAAATTTAAGTTATGCAAATTTCAAAGCTAGACATTTTAAATTTGCGGATTATACAGTATTAGTGTATACCGGTGCGGAGGAGAAGGTATTGACAAAACGAAATATATGACATTTAAATACAAAAATAAGCAAATAGACCATTTAAATATTAAAATAAATGACTTTATTTTAGACGAAGTTTAAAATCTAAAGTGTCTGGGTTTGGTGACTGCCAATGATCTTAACTGGTCCCAACACATTAGGCATCTCTCAAACAAAATACTACCTATGATACCTATAATATACAAATGTCGAAACTATCTTACCAATAAAACTAAATTAAATGCCTTCTTCCTGTCACACTTTAGGTATCTAATGCCAATATGGGGAACATGTGGGAAAACTAATTTTAACGCAGTCCAAGTACTCCAAAATAAAGTATTAAAAATTCTCTTTAATTATGATTGGTTGACAAGTTCAGAAACTTTATATAGAGAGTTGAATATACCAAAATTGGAGATGCTTCTAGAATTAGAACAGGTAAAATGAGTGTATACAGTTTTAAAAAATAACCAAAGATGTAATATAAACATCTTATTGTCCAATAACATACACAGTCACGAAACTAGATCTCAAAATAATATATATTGTGTAAATACCAGGACGAATGTAGGATTGAGTAAGCCAGTAGTAAGAGCGGCTAAGGCTTATAATAAAATACCAGAGGACATTAGAGATCGAGTGAAATTGTATTTAGGGATTTAATTAGGAATACGTCCAGCATTGTGAATTTATTACTTGATGATCGAGGCCAGTGCTATCAGGCACTGATTAGAGTATAGTATTCAGATGAATGTATATTATTGTTTTAAAATAAAGATTGGTTCTTCAAAAAAATTTATATTTAAAAATTTAAATCTAGATTTAACAGATGAAGCTCGATTTGCTCGACATATCTAGAGCAGTATCACAGAAATTAATAAGAAAAGGAGATATTTGAAAATCTTTAACACTCTGTATCTCAAAAGTTAAGACGTTTACGACATAACATGTATAATACAGGGTGTTATGGAAATTACGTATTATATTTAAATGGGTGACTCCTGGGGTGTCCTAGAGAAGAGCTACATATTTTTTTTTTAAATCGAACGTTTAAAAAGTAGGGTAATTCACCCCTAAACCCACACACAACTCCTCGGCACATTCATATATGAACATATTACGTTGCCCAGCTGATTAATAAACAGATGTTCAAGCACAATGTTGCCAAAATGTTTAAAAGTGTAAAACTTTACTTTCTTATAAAAATAAATATTTAGCTTACTTAGGAAGTAAATCCAGGACGCGATTAGGGAATCCAGGGCACAGACACTTCCAGTTCTTTTTTCTATGGGAAAAACTTTATGCTCATCACGTGTCCTGATGATAATGTGGGAGTGCATAATAAGCTTATCACTAAACCCCAATACTAACGCATAATTATACTTTACAATAACACACATAGAACAAGAGCACTTAATCATTTCGCAATAGAAATAATAAAAACGCTAATTTCTATGGGCCATTAACCCTTTACTAAAGATGAAATGAAACAGTTATGTTAACAATTGACAGGAACTACCCTTTGTGGCAACGCTGTATTTTTAAACATTAGCCATCTATTAGATTGTCCAAAATCAGCTGTTTAAAGAAGCCGGCCAATATCGATCGAGAGAACCAACGTGTTATTTATTTTTAAAATTTCTAGATGTTAAATACATTATTTTCCCAGACAATAAGGGCGTATTTTTGTATACACAGTAGCACTTTAAAATGCTAATTCAGATTGAACGATACTTAGATGTGTTGTGACGCGAAATCTAATGTGATTTTGTGATATGAGTACTTGGTGTTTTTTATAAATTAAGTTGGTATAAAATAAGTCCGAAAAGGTAAATACACTTGAATTTCTTTTTCTAAAGGGTAAGTGGCATTTATAAACTTTTAAGTTGTCCAGATCTGACGGGTGTCGTTCGAATTGAACAAATGAGAACATACCTGACCATTTATAAACTCCGCGGCGGTTCGTTCGAGTCAATTCAAGTTTATAAAACAGAGATTGTTTCCCAGCGAACTGAACGTAAAAGTTTATGATAATGTACCCTCAAAAATAAACAACTTAAAATCTGTCAAATGGTTATTGACTTTCTAAAGAGTATACCCTGAAGATATGACAACACTGTTCAAGATTTACTGCCATATGTTGCTGTGTTTACCTTCCGAACAGGGGCACCACGTGGTAATTTTTGATTTGACATAAGCCCATATACAGGGCATATTAAATTAAAGCACCATTTTTGGATATTTTTCTTCAATTTGTTTTCATCTCAGGAATTGCCGGTTTAAATATAATACGTCATTTCCATAACACCCTGTATGTGTATGAAGCTTTTTTCTGAAAAGGGACCCAAGAATAACCTCATGAAATATTAGCATGTTATTAAGAAACACCCTGTATATGCACATTGCGAGAATAATAATCTATATTTATTGTGTGAACTTCGACGGCAATACAGTCTTCCATAGTGACGCACCTGATCCTATTGCCGTCAAATATGAAATAGTGTTTTATATTTCTTTCAATTTAACTCTCTGCTTCATCTTATTCAGCAGAATTCAATATAAAATGACGCAATCCAAATGTTTTGCGTCAATTTTGTTTCCAAACGTGCGTGTATGCTATCCTTATTTTCATAATTTATTACGGGAGGGTTTTCCTTTTTTCCTTAACATTAAAGGGTATCTATAAATAACAAAGACTTAACCGAAATTGATTCGACAGCGAAAATTGGAACAGGAAAATGACCCAAAAATGATTTTGAGAGATTTTGATTTTTTTGTCATTCGCGTCACGTTCGCTATTTTCATTCAACTTTGTTTTTTGTTTTGAAAATACATTAATCCGTCGATATGGAAATTATCAATTGCTAGCGTGCGGAGAAGAGAAAAGAAGTCCGAATTTACACGACACACTTTATACAAAAAGGGTATGGATAATAAAATAAACCACTCCAGGATATCCTTTCATATTCTTTTTATATCAGGAAATTTAATATCCCAACGGTTTCCTTTTTGCGGACACACATTATTTCTCTAAAAAAAAGTTCCCTTTTTCGAATTAAAATCTGATTCTTTCTCGTCTCGGTTTGCTTATAACCTGTATTGGGTTACCAGTGTTATTTTGGTAATATTATTAGAAATGTCAATATCTGTTTTTGTTTTCCTACTTAGATAGAAAGAAAAACAACGGAGGAAGATAATAGATTTATCTCACGTCACGCATTAGCTTCATCACTTACCAATCTCTTGCAGCTGTTCGTTCCTCTCATAAAGGATATAACAACGTCTTATTTTTAAATTATTGGTTCATAACCAGCATTGAACACTTCCACATGAACTTTAAAGAACTATAGGATTGAATAACTAACTGTAACTTCTCTAAGCTACTAAAATATGACAAGTAGTTAAATGGTTTACCGCTATTAAAATTGGGTCGCAGCAAAAAATAGCCATTAAATCATTTGATCGGCATAAAAAGATCTTGCTTGCAATAAATAAAAATCGGGTTGCAACATTTGTGCTGCAAAAAATGCTACAAACTGTTAACAATTTAACCGATATCAGTCCGCTTCTAATATCATGTGTTCGCTTAATTAACAGTCGAGCTGCGAGATGATTACTTGGTCAGTAAGATTTTAAAATTGGTCAGTAGAAAAAAGCATGTCTAGAACCAATTTACTTCAGAGGTTTGCATATTCAAATAATCAATATAAATCATTGGATTGCGTTTGTTTTGAATAATCGGCAAAGTTCGTTATTGTGGACGGAGCGAAACCAGTGGCGTGATACGAATAGCTAATTGCGTGTCTGTGTTTTCATTCGGTGTAGCAGTCAAGGCTCAAAAGGTAGCGGGGGCAAGATTTTACAATTGGTCAGTAGGAAAAAACATGTCTAGAAGCAGTTTACTTGAGAGGTTTGCATTTTAAAAGAATGATTATCAATATAAATCATTGGATTGCGTTTGTTTTGAATAATCAAGGCAAAGTTCGTTATTGTGGACGGTGCGAATGCAGTCGCATGATACGAGTAGCTAATTGCGTGCGTGTGTTTTCATTCGGTATAGCAGTCAAGGCTCAAAAGGTAGCGGGGGCGGATTTTCACTTATTTTCCCAGGACACTGTCAATTTATGTGACTTGCTTGTGTTTTCTTTTGCCGAATACATAAGGAAATCGGCTACAAAAGGTGTAGCGGATGCGGGTTTTCACTTGATTTCCCAGGGCACTGTCACTATTTTACGTTTTATTGCTTTTGTTTTGATGACCAAGATTAAATATTTTGCTTACCCGCTGATTGCTTACCAATATCTGATTAAAAGTGGATCGCTCATAGCAGCTTATATATTTAATTTGCGTGATTAGTATGCCATTAATTACTGACCGATTCAGAAATGTTTGCTGTCCATAACCAACTATTAGCCATTTTGGCTGACCGATTACATTTTTCTGTTCGCAAAAATAAGAATATTTTGCTAACCAGTTTAAATGATACCCCTAAAATATCTAGATGCGACCAATGTGATTTAGATTTACAGATTACGCAAACTCTAGGGGAGCAGACTCTTTTTTTAAACCATCCTGCGTGCATTTGATAATACTAAATTATCCTGTATTTTTATTATTCCCTTTTAGTCAAACTGTTCATTGTAAAACTGGGCCATCAGGAATAATAAAATCAAATTTGCGCTGCATTGTCGATTCTATTTGCTATTTTCAGCATACACATTGTTACAAATGACACTGCTGATAGACGGAGGTAGATTTTGATTGAGGGCAGATAGAACAGTGAGAAAATGGAAAAAGGGATCAAAATTAAAAATGAGAGGAACATAAATGTGTCATATACAGTTGTGACATTATGGTTCAAATCGAGATTGCGTAGATGAAATAAGACCCAACCACGTTAACTTTGTAAATGTAAAACTTTGTTATTGTACCAAAGTGTCAATTTATTTGTTATTTCGAAAATACTATTTTTTCAAGTGTGCCATGAAATCAATTATACATAGGTACTGTATACTGATGTCTATAAGGAGGGAAATTGATTGATTGTTTGAAAAAACAACTTTTCAAAGCGTTTCTTCATTGAATTTATAAATAAACTGCAGTTTATTACAGTGGCGGTTCTTCCACAGGAGCACATGCGCACGTGCACCTCCAAAAAGGAATAAAAAATATTAAGTTATATTTATTGAATATATTTTATCCTATAAAGTCCGACCCTCACTAATATTTTATCGTATCGTTAATTATCGTATAAAGTCCGATCCTCCCTAATAATTCAGTCGTACCAAACTGTATATTATAGGCTCTCGATCCGGCAACCATGCCTCGGTCGAGGTTAATGACGATTATGACGAGACTTGCTCGCATGTGCGATTAAGTAGACGGGGCTTTTTTTTTTTTTTTTTTTTTTTTTTTTTTTTGGACAGCCGATGAGAATCTGCACACAGACACCTTACAGACGCGGCTGCAAGGTAGTGTCGGGCTTAGCAACTTGTGGGGATTATACCTCCATCAACATCATCTTTTCTGAGGGAAAAGATCCGCCTCTGAGAGGCGGGCCAACCGACTAAACTCACCGTTTGAGTCAAGTATAAAGCCTTTAACTCCTTTCACTCGACGTGTTATTTTTGTCTATCATAAGTATGATTTTTGGGTTAAGCCTTTAGGCGTTGTTGATGATGTTTGGTGTCAGCTCTAGTATCTTTCTAATTTGAATTTAATCAAATGAGCAAGATATAAGGGCTCCTAACATGTTGGCGGTAGGTGTGTGGTAGGCGGTGTATTTTTACAATAGTCGTGTAGTGTTTTGTGTATAGTATGATTGTATGAAGAACAAGTTCTTAAATAATTTTGAGTTTGGATTTTAGTGAGTGATCCAGTCTTTAGGCATTTTGTGTTTGTGGTGTGGTAGTTTAGGAATGTGCGATGCGGCTATCTTCTCGTTATTGGTCAGATTCGCCTTAGTATGATATTTTATGATTAGTTTGTCGAGAAACTCCGAAATTGTATCAATTTGGAGATCTCGGTGTATAATGTCATTTCTAGTGTATCTAGGTGTATTCAGTATTATTTTAAGTACCTTGTTCTGCATTACTTGTATCTTCTTTAAGTCAGGTCCACTCAGTGTGCACCATGACGCTGCCCCGTATGATAGCAGCGGCCTGATGAACACCTTGTACATCGTGACTTTCGTCCTTGTGCTTAACTTGCTTCTTTTGTTAAGCATCGGGTATATAGCGCCAAGTTGTGCATTGGCTTTCTTCAGTATATTGGCTGTATTTACTTTCCAATTGAGGCGTTTGTCGAAATGAAGTCCCAAGTATTTTACGCTCGGGCTCCAGTCGATCAGTTTGTTTCCAACAGTGACTCTGCCTTCCGGTCTTCTGAACCTTGAACAGTTCTTGGTAAAGTAAATTGCCTGGGTCTTGTCTGGATTGATTTTTATTTTCCATTTGCTGAGCCATTTTTCCAGAGTGATGATGTTTTGTTTTAGCTTCAGCATTATTTCTTTCGGGTCTCTTGCCGTTGTTGTTATCGCTGTGTCGTCTGCGTATATGTATTCTTCACTAGACGGATGCGTTGGGATATCTGAAGTAAAGATATTGAAAAGTATGGGTGCTATTGCCGAACCTTGTGGGACTCCGGCCCTGATTATTTTAGATGTTGAATAATGTTCTTCAACATATGTTTTAAAAGATCGGTTTTCAAGATAGGAGGCTATAAGCTTTATTATATAGTTTGGTACTCCCATCCTGATCATTTTGACAATTAAGCCGTTATGCCATACCTTATCAAAAGCCTTACTGATATCAAATAGGACGGCTCCTGTGTCCCTCCGTCTATTGAATCCATTGATTATGTTAGAGGCCAGTCTTGTCGTTTGCCTTACTGTGCACAAGTTAGCTCTAAAGCCGAATTGCTCCACTGGTAGACAGTTGTTAGTTTCGACAAAGGCTGAAAGCCTACCCGAAATTAACCGTTCCACTATCTTGCTTATGTTAGACAAAAGACTGATTGGCCTGTAGCTGCTCAATTTTCGTCTGTTTTGGCCTGTTTTTCCTATCATGATGATTTTTGCCTGTTTCCATGGGGCAGGAAAGTGTCCAATTTTCATCATAGCATTTGCGATGTTAACTATGTCCATTATTGTTTTCTCCGGTAGATTTTTCAGTGACAGGTTGGTTATTCCGTCTAGCCCGGGAGCTTTTTTGACCTTCACATAATGTATGATCTTTTTGACGTCCTCTGCTGTGATTTCTTGCAGGTTTGGTTCGGGAGGATGATCCATGCTTTTATATATGTCGGCAGTCCTGTTAATCCGATTTTCTAGGGCTTTATCTGTAGCCGGATTTTCGCTGAATTGCTCGTAGAGCGCTTCAGCGAATTTTTCCGCTTTTTCTTGAGGCTCTGTTATTACAGTGTTGTCGCCTGTTGTTATGGGCGGCATTGGTGTCTTGCTGCCTTTAATAAGCGAGCTTGCCATCCGGAAGAGGCTATTATCTTGTATATTTAGGCTTTCTACCTTTCTTTCCCATCTTTCGGACTCCAAGTCGCTTATTAACTGCTTTACCTTCTGGGTTGCCTGGTTTGCCTGTCGTTTGATCCTCGGATCTCCAGTTCTGTATGCTCTATTCTTGAGACGGTTCTTCGCTCTTATTTCGTTTTTGAGATCTTGACTAAAGTTACCATATTTCGAGTAATCAGCTGTTTTAGTTGATGTTGCTCTAGCATGTGCTTGCTGTATGTTCTTTGTGAGCACATTCACAGCCTCATCGACGTCCGGTTTGCCTACAAGGGGAGCGATAACGTCGCAACCCTCCAGCTGTGCCTGGAATTTTTTCCAGTCAGTTTTGGTTTTGGTTATGACGCTAATACCCCTCCTGCGTGGGTCACCATATTCGATTATCACTGGGAGATGATCAGATGTTAGATCATTGATTACTTTCGGCTGTGATATACGATCTGTGTTCTTGATCACGAATATATCTAGTAGTTCCGGTAAACCGTTAGCGCTTAGGTGTGTGTGGCCCTCTGGTGGTAATATATGGTAATCAAAAACATCAGAATTATTGTATAGCACCAGCCCTCTGGGGTTGGTCATTCTGCAGTTCCAGTTTCGATTTTTTGCATTCAGATCTCCTCCGATTATAGTTGTTTTGTCATTGTCGAATATATTGCGAAGACACTCCCTGTTAATATCGTTTTGAAGGCGGTGGCCACAGTAAACGGATCCGATCACCATGGACCCGCGATTCAATCCGATCTTAACGTATGTACCTTCTATCACATTGCTACTATCCGGATTTGGCATAGAGGTTGCTTGGATGTGTTTCTTAACAAGAATCATGGTTCCGCCAAGAGGTCTGTTTTCGCGATCGTTTCTGAATATATTATAATTTGGGAAGGAAAATCTTGTTCCTTTTAACCATGTTTCTTGTACCAGGATCACATCAAGGCAATGTTCTTCTGAAAAGTTGATTAGTTCTAATTTTTTGCCTTTAATCCCATTAATGTTTATAGTTGCAATTTTTAGAAAGTGCACAGGGTGTGGGGTCACTATGGGTTATTGTTGTTATTTGCTCTCATCAGGGGTGCCAAGGCTAACAGTTGTTGCTGCATTGCCTTGGTAAATTGAGCCATCAGTGACGTCATTGTGCTCTGAAGCATATCAGTCGTCACTACTTGTGGAGCTCCTACCTGTGGAACTACGGGATTAAATTGTTGCTGTTGGGTTTGCAACAGTTTGTTATTATTTTGTTGCCCCCATCTAAAGTTGCCAGGGCTTGCTGCTTTCCGGATGGCAGCTGCCTCTTGCAATTTTAGAGGGTGGCGTACGCAACCCCTGTAGTTGGAGGTATGCTCCCCATCACAGTTGACGCATTTTGGCTTTTGTTCAGCCGTTATTACACAATCGCGCGAATTGTGATTCCCGGCGCATTTCATGCACTTGACCGGTGCAGTGCATTTTACTTGTGAGTGTCCATAGATTTGGCATCTATGACACTGAGTGTTAGTTTGCTTTGCGCGTTGTGACTCGACGCGCACTCTTAAGTTATCTAGAGAGTCCAGTTTGAAAATGTCATTCTGTGTTTTTGGTAAAATTACCAGACACAGAGGCATTGGCAAACCATTCTTATGGTTCCATCGTTGAACCATTGATGGAGTGAATCCTAGCTCCTCTAGGTCGGCCCTGATCTTATCCGTAGACCAAGTTTCGAGTACGCCGCGAATCACGACGTGCAACATTTTCTCGTCCGAGAAGCGGAACGAGTGGTATGGAATATTTTGGCTGTTTAAGACAGCCAGAATTTTATTGTAGGCTACCGGTGTGCCTGGATGTATCTTAACGCCCTCCGGGACGTTAATCGCTTTTCCGTAATCAATGTTACTGGCTTTCAGATGTCTGGTAACGTCATTATATTTCGTTTTGTCGCGTATAATAATGGGGGGCACCTTCAATCTGGGGGCTGACTCGGTCACAATATCAATCCCCTTGTTATTTCCTGTCGACTGTGACGTAACGGTTTCTTGTCTAGGTCACAATTTTTTGGGTGTCTTTTGTGGCTTTTTCTGCGTTTTTCTTTAATTGATTGACTAACGCGGGGTTTGTGGTCTTCGGGAAATTGGGGGGAGTGATTTTGGGGGTTGGCAGAGCGGGAAACTCTAAGTTAGTCCGCTTTGCAACACTAGTCTCGGCTTTGGTGACATTTTTACGTTTTTGCTTTCGCAGGTTCACAACCTTTTGAAAAGCAGTGTCCTCTGGGTCTGAACTATCGGGTTCAGACTCAGTGGCCACGTGCATTTCTACTACGGATTCTAATTCCGGGGGGGGTAAAGCGATTACTGCGTTTTTAGCTGTTTGGACTTGGAGTTCTGATTCTAACCTTAAAATGGTTTCTCTGAGATCACCAAGCTCTTTGTCCTTGGCTACGATGATTGTGTGGAATTCCGTCTGTATTTCTCTTTGTATTTCTATTCTAGCGCTTGCAATGGTGGCGTTCATCTCTAGGAATGTATCTCGTTTCCATGCAGTCATCTCAGACCGCATCTTTTCGATTTCGGATGGCTCCGACATCCTTGCGCTAAAGATATTGGGGTTAAGGGAATCTAAAATGATTGTGTATTAGTATTTTTGTTGTATTAACGATGTATGGACGGCATACACTTGATTTTCTTATAAGAAAATCAAGTTTACACGTTTTTTCTTGTAGTTCTTCACCGATCTTGTCTTCAAAAAGACAAAATACGGTGGGCGGGGCGTGGCTTCCAACGGTTTTTTCGGTTCGCTCCTGAAATCGACGTTCTCCGACGGCTGCGGCGAGGGAACTCAAGACGGGGCATAATGCAGTAGCAACAGGTGTCGGGAGACAGCGGGGGATAGCGGGGCTATGGCGATTTAACATGGGAAAGGCGCACAATTTTTGTGTGCATAGCGCCGTTGTCTGTTAGAAATTCGAGCGTATGTGTTTTAATATTTTAATATTATATATTTATTAAGTTAAAATGAATAGTTTGACGGTGGACTATTTAAAAAATAACTTTAGCTCTTTGAGTTTGGAGCAAAAACTTGAAGTGAAGAATGCGGGAACACTTAAACGAAATTAATTTGACGCAGGCCACAAAGGGTAAATCTAGGGACTTTATTAGAAAGTTTAAAAATGAAATATATGAAAAAAAAATGTATAGAGGGAATTCCAAACTTAATGAGGCTGTTATTGATCAATTTTCTACAATTAAGAATCGAATAATGGACTTTATGTTTAAGCACTATTGTGTAGGGTCGATAAATGTTGTGTATTTCGATAAATGATACTAGATATGATTTTAAACCATTTTATATTTAAACTAAAAAACACTGAAAATATGAAAAATGCCAACTTTTCAATCTCGTGGCTCGATTCGCTCTCGTCATAAAACACTTAACTATTGTTCTCGTCTTGGTTGCGCCTAATGACGTAGCCGTAGATGGCTTAGTGGTATTAGACATCATTCGATTTTCTTGATAACTCGTAGATGGCGGTAGTAGTATTGGACATCATTCGGTTTTCTTGATAGCTCGTTGATGGCTTTAGTAGTATTAGTAGTGGACTGTATAAATAATGTTACGAGGGTTGCATGCGACGACGTTAAGATCCGACAGCTATACACACTAAGAAAACCTTTCTTATTTTCCAAAAGTTGTATTTCCTTGTGTAAAATTAAAAAATAAATAAAAATATGTTTTACCTAACGCATTTTCTTATTACTTCTTGTCTTTCTACATTTAAAACGCCTAGAAAGTAATTGTTTGGTCGTTACAAAGAAATGAAATTTTAAAAATAATTTCACCATACTTGTGAACCCCTTCTATCATAGGTCACGAGCCGCCGCTGGTTGATTATATGGAATAGGTGTAATCTTAATTTAAAAAAACATTTTTACAGGTACAGGAGTTAAAACAAGAAGCAATTTTCTCCGTGTAGTTTATTTGACCTCGTTCTGTTAATTTAACCCAAATAAAAGGCAACAAAATCCTAATCGGCAAAACGTAATAAGATCTCCCGAACGTATCAGTTTGGAGTTAGTTACACTTAACTGTTTCCGAAGAAATAATGTGTGTATATATATAGGAAGGAAGTGGAAAAGGGCCGATAGATATATTGAATTTTATATCTATATCAAGGGATAACCTATAGGGCAATTTATTTGATTATCCGCTTCTTTATAAATTGGGTGGAAAAAGAGGTTTAAGGAGGTGTTTCGATGGATTTTTAGCAGGAAGTGTTAAGAATATAAAGGAAACTTCTACTGGCAATATATATATCTTATTGGCAAAAGTGTATTGGTTTCTATCCATCGATAACACAACGATAAAAAATGTTTGTCTTGGTGCCGAAGAAAAAACAACCGATTTCAGTTATTTTGAATGCGGTGATTCCAAAAACACTTAGCTTTTTTTCGTAGCAGCTTTAGTTATTGAGCTAGAGCCTACTCATGATAAATTATATATTTGACAATTATAATGGTTATATATATCAAAAATTTAGCTAATTCCGAGACTAATGCCTTTTTAATTATACCTATTTATTCATAAATCACTGGAAATATCTAATCTTAGATTGGCGAAACGCCATATAATTATTACAGATAAGAAATAATTTTTCCTTGCATTTTTTTTTGCAATTAGCACAAAATATACATTAGACGGCAATAAAAGAATCACCAAACTGTCTTCGGCTGTCGAGGTTCTTCGTCAGCTCGTTGCACCTGCAGATCTCTTATTTTCGTATTTGCAATTAGCACAAAATATACATTAGAAGGCAATAAAAGAATAATCAACCTGTCTTCGGCTGTCGAGGTTCTTCGTCAGCTCGTTGCACCTGCAGTTCGCTTATATTTGTATTTGCAATTCGCACAAAATATACATTAGAAGGCAATAAAAGAATCGCCAACCTGTCTTCGGCTGTCGAGGTTCTTCGTCAGCTCGTTGCACCTGCAGATCTCTTATTTTTGTATTTGCAATTAGCACAAAATATACATTAGAAGGCAATAAAAGAATCGCCAACCTATCTTCGGCTGCCGAGGTTCTTCGTCAGCTCGTTGCACCTGCAGATCTCTTATTTTTGTATTTGCAATTCGCACAAAATATACATTAGAAGGCAATAAAAGAATCGCCAACCTGTCTTCGGCTGCCGAGGTTCTTCGTCAGCTCGTTGCACCTGCAGATCTCTTATTTTCGTATTGGCAATTAGCACAAAATATACATTAGAAGGCAATAAAAGAATCGCCAAGCTGCCTTCGGCTGTCGAGGTTCTTCGTCAGCTCGTTGCACTTGCAGATTTCTTATTTTCGTATTTGCAATTAGCACAAAATATACATTAGAAGGCAATAAAAGAATCACCAACCTGTCTTCGGCTGCCGAGGTTCTTCGTCAGCTCGTTGCACCTGCAGATCTCTTATTTTCGTATTGGCAATTAGCACAAAATATACATTAGAAGGCAATAAAAGAATCGCCAACCTGTCTTCGGCTGTCGAGGTTCTTCGTCAGCTCGTTGCACCTGCAGATTTCTTATTTTCGTATTTGCAATTAGCACAAAATATACATTAAAAGGCAAAAAAAGAATCGCCAACCTGTCTTCGGCTGTCGAGGTTCTTCGTCAGCTCGTTGCACCTGCAGATCTCTTATTTTTGTATTTGCAATTAGCACAAAATATACATTAGACGGCAATAAAAGAATCACCAACCTGTCTTCGGCTGTCGAGGTTCTTCGTCGTTGCACTTGCAGATTTCTTATTTTCGTATTCGCAATTAGCACAAAATATACATTAGAAGGCAATAAAAGAATTGCCTACCTGTCATCGGCTGTCGAGGTTCTTCGTCAGCTCGTTGCACCTGCAGATTTCTTATTTTCGTATTTGCAATTAGCACAAAATATACATTAGACGGCAATAAAAGAATCGCCAATCTGTCTTCGGCTGTCGAGGTTCTTCGTCAGCTCGTTGCACTTGCAGATTTCTTATTTTCGTATTTGCAATTAGCACAAAATATACATTAGACGGCAATAAAAGAATCACCAACCTGTCTTCGGCTGTCGAGGTTCTTCGTCGTTGCACTTGCAGATTTCTTATTTTCGTATTCGCAATTAGCACAAAATATACATTAGAAGGCAATAAAAGAATTGCCTACCTGTCTTCGGCTGTCGAGGTTCTTCGTCAGCTCGTTGCACCTGCAGATTTCTTATTTTCGTATTTGCAATTAGCACAAAATATACATTAGACGGCAATAAAAGAATCGCCAATCTGTCTTCGGCTGTCGAGGTTCTTCGTCAGCTCGTTGCACTTGCAGATTTCTTATTTTCGTATTTGCAATTAGCACAAAATATACATTAGACGGCAATAAAAGAATCACCAACCTGTCTTCGGCTGTCGAGGTTCTTCGTCAGCTCGTTGCACCTGCAGATCTCTTATTTTCGTATTGGCAATTAGCACAAAATATACATTAGAAGGCAATAAAAGAATCGCCAACCTGTCTTCGGCTGTCGAGGTTCTTCGTCAGCTCGTTGCACCTGCAGATCTCTTATTTTCGTATTGGCAGCACAAAATATACATTAGAAGGCAATAAAAGAATTAAGAAAATGGCCTAAGGAATCACACTCTGAACTAGTAGCACGTAATCAAGGAACACCCAGTTATATGTAATACAAAAAAAAACATTATTTGTCTGTATCCATTATAAAAACTGTTATCAATCATCAATATTTTCCAAATATGCTACCGTTTGAAAAAACTCTAATGCGTCAAGGAAAGGAAATTACTAATCTACTTTTAATAATAGAGACATATCGTTACAAGCATAATGTTATTTATTTACCTCCATGTAAAAAATATAGTCCACCAAATTTATTTGATATTAATGGTATTTCTTGTAGTTTCGGCTTTAAGCGTTGTTTTTCACAGGTATAATAATTACTTTCCTACTGATTAGATGTATTTTTATTCATTGATAAATCATTTGGACATATATGCAGTGGCGTATCTACAGGAGAGGGAACGTCAAACTGGGATTAGATAGAAGTTTTATCGCTCTTCCCTTTAATAATTTTATCGTAGGGGGAAATTTCGAACATCAGCGGTCCATTTGTTTCTTATTTTTTAAAGATTATCTCTTTAAAATACGGACTATTTTCCCAAAATCACTAATTAAGCAGTGCTTTTCAAAGAAAGTAGGGAAAGTGCAACTTCCTCGCCTTTGCTTTGGCGTGAATTATATTGACGCCTAGCGATAGTCTGTGTATTTAAGAATATTCTTGCTTTGATCTTCCTCTATATTCTCTCTATATGTCTTGGCATAACCACGTTGTGGCAATCGCCAAGATAGCTTCTCAGAAACTTGGTGTACTCTTCCGAACCAGAAAGTTGTACACACCTCAACAACATTTGACACTATACAAAGCCCACATTCGACCATCACTACAGTACTGCTCTCATGTCTGGATCTCTGCACCCAAACATACTCTTCGGCTACTGGATTCCATCGAAAGGAGGGCCATTCGTCTGATCGGAGACCACGAGCTGACTAAGAACCTCGACAGTCTAGAACATCGAAGACACGTTGGGGATTTGACTCTCTTTTACAGATATTTTCATGGAAAGTGCTCAGCTGATCTTGCCCTCTTAATTCCGTCCAGAGCGGCGAATATCAGAAATACACGACGAACCACTGCCGCCCATTCATATGTGGTTAAGCTTAGTACTCCCCGAACTTAACTATTTAAGAATACTTTCATCTGGAGGACTTCATCCTTGTGGAACGACCTTCCCGAGGTCGTTTTGCCCAACGAATATAACCTCCAACGATTCAAAGCCACACGCACCACTCCCAGAGTGCCCTAAAGGATTTTTCCTATAGTGCTTGTGTTTGATCATAAAAAAAAATAAAAATCATCAACATTTCTGTTATTTATCTGAATTCACACTTTCCGTCTTTTCTCGTACAATTAACTATAAATTAAATATTAAATTTAGCAGCAATGAGCAAGAATAAGAATATTTTGTAGGTTAAGTTAAGAAGTCAATTCTCAGAATTGACAGAGTTCAGCGTTTGGCATTTGTAACCGATTGATTTACCTTTCTGTTTTCCTCACAGTGTTCTGACTTTAAATTGACAGGAATTAATATAAATTAAGGCGGTCCCTTATAAAAAATATCGCTAAAACTTATTTAACTAAATCAATACCAAAAAACTTAAACAGATAACACGCCATACGTAAAAGTTTTTATATCGACATTGGCATCAAAGTCACGTAATAAAATTTTTTGTTTGATATATTTTTCGATATTTGGACGTACGCCAGAAATGTTTTATGGTAAGGAATATCGGAATATTGGTTTCTAGTTTTTCGGGATAATTTATGGTTTTTTTTTTGTTTTTAGTTGAAATCACGTTATATTTTCAATATTGGTTTGTTCGGGATCGACAAAAAGCCGATACGAAATACCTCTCGCACGAATTCGACGTATACTCAACCGTATTTTACAGCAAAACAAGCCACATACATAACTAGTGCGGAGCGATATCGTGATTTTTCAATCACGTTGTGAAACGTGATTGTTATTTTTTGTTATCAGTGAAATTAAAGCGAGACGCGATCACGGCTTATAAATTTTTGTCACTGCTAAGAGAGATATTAACTAGATAATATGCGTAAGACAATATTGCGCGCATCGTAAAAGAATTAGTTGGTCGATGGATTTAAATTATTTATAATGTATACTTCTTTACTACTAAAAGAACTGTAAGAAAAGAAAACTAAATTCTGTAAAAAATATTACACAACATTGATAACAAACAAAAGAAAATGTTATTTCTACCTAGATTCAACGAGAATTATACCTTTAAAAGAAAGTATGATGAGCTACAGGGTGTCCGCTAAGTACTGGGACATGGAAAAACTACAGACTCCTTACGTAAAAATATGACAACGTATATACCAACGTAACCCCGAGTACTTGATACTCGAGCGATTTTAATAATCGAGTGAATCGCTTGAAATTCCAATTCACCAAGCGATGACGTCACCGACTGCTCCACCGGCAGCCTAGCCGTTTACATGTGATCAGGTAGGGTATTTAGCAGGCACGTAACTACGGGTGGGCACAGGTTTAGCTAAAAAATTGTAGTAGCCAACAAAAAATTTCAGAAATTTATTTATTTGTGAATAATAATGAATTTTTACCACATGTCTCGATACCAAACAAAAAAACTGCAAAAAATCACCCAAATATGTATTCATTTTAGGTTTATTATTGTGCGTTTTTAACCCGAACAAAATGTATTAATAAGAGTTATTTTTCTTCACATCTTCCTCAATCTACGAGCATAAAATAAGTAGATATTTAAAATAGCTGGTCAAATTCTTCCACTTTAAATTATCAGGTGCCCACTGTGTGCAAAAATTTAGGCTTAGTTACGCGACTAGCAAGATAAGAAAATTGGTTATTATTTTTTTAAATTAATGTACTCATGTATTCATAGTTACCTAAAAGTTCCTGTTTAAATATAAGAATGCTTACTTTTGGTTACCAAAAAATTTGTCGATACCTATGTTTTGTTAACTATTTTGCACGTTTTCTTATTTTCCATTAACAGTTTCTATAATGTATGTTATTTTTAAGAAGTCTTTTTGAGTTTAATAATAAAAAGTTCCTGTTTAGATTTAAAAATGTACTATAAGATTACCAACGAATTTTTCTATATATTTTCTTTGCCATTTTATTCGTTTTGTTATTTTTCATTAACAATTTCTATTATTATGTTATTTTTGAGAAGTTTTCTCGTCTTTATAGTAATTAAAAATTTTTTAATATTTACAATCGGAGACTCCGCTGGCTAGCCAGTTAAAACAAAACTTTACAAAATGCATGTCGCGATGACTCCGCTAAGGGATTTGGCATACTGTTTTATATGCACCTTCTCGTTTATGTGCCTTTAAGAAAGACGTATGTCGTGTACTTGCTCAGCGTCAAACTCGAACGTCGCCAATCGGATGGCGCGGTGCGTAGACCGAAGGTCGTCTATCAAGTAACCGGCGATATTTCTCGGGTTTTCGCCTGAATTTATAACTAGAGTATTTCCTATCGAGCGAAAAACTGTTCGAATTTACGAGCAGTTTTTTAACCCGATCACACTACAGCGGTACATTTCCGCCGGCGTCAAGCGAGGCTAGGGTATCGAGTGAAAGATAATAAGTGACGAGCGACGGTTTTCGCCTGAATAGATAACTCGAGCGGTTTTTTTAATAATCGAGCGATGTCGGTTATTTCAATAATCGAGTGATCAAGCGGTTTTTCGCTCGAGCGATCACAACACTAATAAATACAGCGGCGTCCGGTATCCAAGGGGATTGAGCGTCGATGGGTTCACTTAAAATAGCTGAATTTGATACTGCACACAGCGTACCATAAATCAAGCAGGATATGGCTTTGGTTCACGTCGATTGTTTGTTTTTCGTAACCATCACATATCAAACCGATCAGCTGTTGAAGAATGAAATCAGTAACAGACAGAAGATAAAAAAAGATGGGGATTCTACAGCTAGAATCCTCATCTATATTTTACTGTGTTTATTATTATTTCAGCGCAGAGGCCAGCCTTAATAATTTAGGCATGAAAACCCTTTAAAACGCTTTAAACTTTAATAAGGTTTATCTTTAATTATCCTTATAATCAACCCTTGCATGTAAGAGGGAGTATATTAGATAAATTGACATCCTTTCTCGCTGATGTTGTTTATGTTACTGTGTTTTGTCTAAATTGGTAAATGGGCAGATAAACTTACACGACGTAAACGTATACTGCTTGAGCTTGAATAATATAAGATAGAAAGAGACGACTGGTAAAATAAGGTTACGTTGATCGTTATGTATTCTATGTGTAATCATAGCTACAGTTGTTGCAGAATTATACCGTTGACTCTTACTGCCATAAATAAACTACCTGATTAAACCCTATTGTATACGCCTGAACCTCTTCAAAGCTCAATAAATGATACCACATGATATATTTTTATAATTTAAAATAAATAGATAGGTATTTTTAGTTTTAGGTACCTATAGTGTAAAATAATGATAACTATTAATGATAATTGAAAATAATATAATTTAAAAGTATAACTATTAGGATAACAAGTGCAATAAAAATTAATTAAATTCTAAGAAACTATTGATAATTTATTCAAAATTTAACTCTGTATCACTATCACTATCTTCATCTAAGCCTAAACTTATAATTAAGGGTTGAACATTTGTAATCATACAATTGTAAGAATTTTCCACCTTAAGTACATGCTGTACACAGTTTTTCCAGCTGTCTGTAGAAATTTTTCTCACTTCGTTTTTAATTAATTCTACTACAGATGCATTTAATGTAGGAGAATTATTATTTCTCCTAATATTGGATTTTAATTGGAGTCATATTAGCTCAATAGGATTGAATATACAATAGTACTGAGGAAGACGCAACACTGTATGTCCATTTTCTGCTGCAAGTTTGTCACACTCGTATTCCTTATTTATTTTAAAAGCTTTTAATACTTCTAGCAGTTCTCGTTTTTTGTAAGGTTCTTCAAAATATAAATCATTTTCAATCATAAAATTTTGAATTTCTGCTTTTGTTTTATTAGAATTGGGAATGATTTTTGCTTGCCGACTATGATAACTAGCATTGTCCATTACAATGACGCTATTTTCAGGTATATTTTTGGTCATTTTCGTCAATGCGTCTAAATGTGCCAGAATCACTCCGATTTTTTCTAGGATTAACAGGTTTAAGTACTATGTCTCTTACCGAAGATAAAGGAGTTTTTGTCAAAGTAGACGTCTCTGCTAAAGCATCCATTGAATTAAAATTTCTACTCAACAACGATTGATACACATTTTTAATTATTAGTTTGGCATCGGTAGATAAATGCTTTCTTTTAAAAATGACACTTGAAGATGCCCTCCTATCAGCACAATTCCAAGGACGCCACATTCTACCACTAATAAGCCTAACTAAAAATAACTCGCCCGAAAACCACTTAAGATTAAAATTATTAAAAATCACTTTGTATTTATATATGTATCAGGCATAGGTATAAATTAAATTTGTATACCTGGTCCGGCTCTGCTCGAAAAGGTTTTAAAATTTGGGATTTCCTTATTTATTTTATGGTCGAAGGGATAATGAGGTTTTATTGCAGCCAAAAGATCAACGGTATAATTCTGCAAATACTATACCGATGCACGAATTCCATGTAGAATTATGGGGGATACTACTCATGTTAAAAAAACAGTAATTATAAAATTAGGTTTAATAACTTTTTATTTTTTTCCGATGTTACTGATTTTTTGGAGAACTGTGAACGAGTGAAAGGTAACAAACGACGATTTTCGTTTGAATTTATAACTCGAATAAATGTCGGTTATTTCAATAATCGAGTACTCTCTCTTTCACCCATTACTGATTTTCAATAACATTTCACACAGTCACAGCGTCACTTTCCAAGAGTTTTATGAACGGGTTATGGGATCTGTAGTTTACAATACCTTTGGTAGTAACCGTTTTTTGCACATGCATTTTTTGCAGTGTATAACCGTTTCCCTAAAAACGAACAAACCCGAACAAACTCCAGTATCTATAAATTATCTTTTTTGAGGTAAACATTTAAAGTTCCATTCACGGCGTTACCGTATTAAAGCCAATTTTGCCAGAATATGAAAATGAAAATGTTACAGAGCTTATCCCGGAACTCTCATATACAGGAACAATCAAATCAGCCTCGATCGGGTTAATAAAATCCTGACGTTTAGAGTCCAGACCTTCCCTTCGGGTCGAATTTTAATTACGTTCGCCGGAGCAGATTATTTGCAACAAACTGGATATGAGGTGTCCTTTGTTTTGTCCTAATTAATATTGTTTTTAGCTAAACTCTCCTTTTTCTCTAGTGTTTTCGAATTATTTTATGTACGGGCATTATTTTTGTACCGAATTCTCATTGCTTCCTACATCCTGAACATCATAACTGTTTTAACTACAAATAACACCCTCTATATAATAAGAACTGTTTTGAATTGAAATATTTCCTTGGTACCCTTCGAAGACGACATCTGTGTGTGTTAGAAACAATCGTCATGGTACCATAGGAATTTAGTGAATATCTCTACACAGTGTGGCATTATCTACTTAGTATTTACATATATCTAACGAAGACGACACTGTGTTGTAGAAACAATCGTCATGGTACCATAGCAATTTAGTGAAGATCTCTACACAGTGTGGCATTATCTACTTAGTATTTACATATATCTAATGAAGACGATACTGTGTTGTAGAAACAATCATCATGGTACCATAGGAATTTAGTGAAGATCTCTACAGAGTGTGGCATTGTCTACTTAGTATTTACATATACAGTGTGTCCACTGATTGACTATCGAAGAGGGAAAACTTTTTTATTTGTGGGTTTATGAAAAAAAGTTATTTTTCATAAAAACTCCTGCTTGTTCTCCAACGACCAAAAAGTATATTATTTTTTCAAATTTATATACCGGGTGTTCAGAATTTAGAACAATATGAAAAAAGCTAAGAACAAAGTACCCTTATGTGTAAAGATAGGATAAAAACTAATTAGTAAAAGTTGTTGTGGTTGAGAACCTACGTCTCATTACCAAGTTTTGACTTATGAGCTAAATGTACAGAGACAGGCAAAAAATTCCAACTCATAAAATATGATTTGCTTTAAATTAACGCATTTTGCAAATTAGTTAATCTTTAGAACGTATTTCTTTGTATAATATTTATCGGTAAAATGTACGTCCATTGTCATCGCCACGTATACTATAAAGTTTTTACAAAGAAATACGTTCTAAAGATTAACTAATTTGCAAAATGCGTTAATTTAAAGCAAATCATATTTTATGAGTTGGAATTTTTTGCCTGTCTCTGTACATTTAGCTAATAAGTCAAAACTTGGTAATGAGACGTAGGTTCTCAACCACAACAACTTTTACTAATTAGTTTTTATCCTATCTTTACACATAAGGGTACTTTGTTCTTAGCTTTTTTCATATTTTTCTAAATTCTGAACACCCGGTATATAAATTTGAAAAAATAATATACTTTTTGGTCGTTGGAGAACAAGCAGGAGTTTTTATGAAAAATAACTTTTTTTCATAAACCCACAAATAAAAAAGTTTTCCCTCTTCGATAGTCAATCAGTGGACACACTGTATATATATCCAACGAAGACGACTCTGTGTTGTAGAAACCATAGTCATGGTACCATAGAAATTTAGTGAACATCTCTACACCGTGTGGCATTATCTACTTAGTATTTACATATATCCAACGAAGACGACACTGTGTGGTAGAAACAATCGTCATGGTACCATAGGAATTTAGTGAAGACCTCTACACAGTGTGGCATTATCTATTTAGTATTTACATATATCTAATGAAGACGTGTTGAGAAACCATCGTCATGGTACCATAGGAATTTAGTGAAGATTTCTACACAGTGTGGCATTATCTACTTAGTACTTACATAAATATATCTAACCGTGTAACAAGCTAATATACTTATCGAGTTCCTCTATCTCTTTTGTAGTTAATTTTCCACCCAGATACAAGTTACTATATTGAACTTCTTATATGAAATGGTTGCACAACCTTAATAAGAAAATAGAAGAGCAAAGGAAATTAGGTCACCGTGAAGTTAGATCCACTTGCCGGGAACAGTGTATGTTCAAAATTTTTCTAGAGTAAGCAAGCACTCGAGAAAGAACACCTCTACACAAATTATCCTATATCTGTTGAGAACTCCGTGTGAATTTGGTTGAACGTAGAAAATTATTTGTATATGATTTCTTTTAATTAGGCTAAGGCTGTAGATTGTAGATTTTTTGTGTTGAGATAAATATTTGTTTAAATCAAATCGGCTTATTTAGGGCCGATATTTGATTCTTACCTTAGCCTAGGTAGCCTTAACGTGATGTAAACCTTTAAAAATGTACAGGGGAACCAATATTCACCCAACTCATATTACAAAGGATTTCCTATATTTAGCTCAACGATTCATCGCTCCCGGTATAGCATAGGTATTTTATATCCATGTGTTTTGAAGATAGAAGCGACATCATACGGCTTTATGACATATAAAATACATGTATCTAAAAAATAAAAATATAAATAAAAATATTATAGGTCCATTAGGAGCGGAAAGCACGAATTTTAGCAATTTTTATATTATAGAGAATTTATATGAATGATAAAATACCAGTGCAATGTAAAAAAAAAATACCATTTTATTCACTATATTGCCAATACGAACGTTCCAAAATACAAAAAGTGTTCCCGCTATGGGAGATGGCGTGGTACTATTGAGTTTGCGCAGTAGGGTGGAAATTTTATCGATCGCGTCAGAGCCGGCCTGATATTATTTGTTTGTTGTTATTCGTCGCCATCTTTGGTTCTGGATACTTTCTCAAATTACAGAATAAAAAGCGGTTCATCCACATTGGTGTGGACAACACATTCATTGTTAAATGTTTTATAGTAAGATTAAAATACTCGTCGGGGAACTGGGCATATGAAACGAACGTTTAATAAGCCGTTTCCGAACAGTTTTTATCAGTATGGCGAATTTCATTTGACCTTTGTAACTTTAACACAACATCTGCTGACACATCGCTTGCAATGTCAGAAAAAGTTCATAATCTACTTGAAAACATTTAACAATGAATGTGTTAAATATTAAAGTCTATAAAAACATGTTACGCTATAAAACGATGTATCTCCTTTAATAACAGAGATAATGAAATAAACCAAAGAAGAAAATGTTGGGGAAAGATGGACCTACCGTATAATGTCAACTGCAATATGTTCCGCTTGCTAATATACTCCACAGGGTGATGCGAATTTTTGGAAAAAAACGTAGCAATTTTAGTACATCCAGTATAAAACGAAAATTAAATTTTTATCATAAACAGCGAAAACTATGACATTGTCAAGGAACCAACCTACAATGCAAAAAAAAATCATTCCAATCGTATCATAAATTCAGAAAAAAAATAGCATCAAAAATATGGCAAATTTATGATGTTGCGTTAATTTTGTCCAGGAGTTTATATATACAAATATGTGGTTTTATTGTAGTAACTATCAAACTCAAGGGCGAGAATTTCGCTTGGAAAACCATCAAATCTTAGCCTTATTGGCCAGTTTTAATACAACGAAATTCATCCAGGCACTAATATGTCGAAATAAAAGTGTTAGTATTAGAAAACATATTTATTTCTTTAATAATCAATGACGAACACTTTAATTCTAATAAACCACCAGACGACCGTTTCTCCATAATTCATTCCCTGTCACGTTTACTCAGTGCAAATGCTTCACATTCGAATGTAAACATAGTCATCGAGAAATTATTTGACTGGCAGCTTGATTATGCACCCGAAGTGGGTCGTTATCAGATCGCCACCGAATTCTCGAGATAATTAAGTTTTCGGATCACAATTTGAATCCAGATTCAGTCAAAGCTTTGTATATTATATTGCACGTTTGTAGTCGGCCGCTATTTCAAAATGGCGACTGTTAAAAGTTTTTAAAAAATCTCTATTTAAATAAGCGGAAATGATAAATCATTGATGGTTTTTTTACCTTTCAAGAAATTGTTTCACGTTCATTTTATTCCGGAATTATACTTCTGAGCAACCCTGTACATGTTACCGTAAAAAAACCGATTTCAGTTAATACCTGATCTGATCTTCCTAGGAAAAACTAGCATTAATTATCCTCCCTAGTAAATTCCAGATTTAGCTAGATAAAACTAGGATTGTCTTATAATCTTAGTTAAAACAAAAAATTTCATATTCGTTAAATTGAAAACGAACTAGTTTTTACTAAGGTAAATCAGTAAAAACTGAGCTAGAAGAGATTCTAGGTTACGGGTTCACTTGCTCGATGCTGGGAGCGAGTGTATTCTGGTTCTTACCGGTCTAGCAAAAACTAATTTTGACTAAAACATGTTTAGTCAAACCTAGAATTAACAGAAAATGTTTGTTAATTTTAGTTTGAACTAGTTAAATCTAGAATAGACTAGGAAGGATAGTGAAGACTAGCTTTCAATAGGAAAATCGGGGTTTTTACGGTAACATTTATATATCCATTCGCTAAATCCGCAACAGAGTTTCAAGAAATAAAATTAATGTTTTGTTAAATGGCAAAGTTCAACATTAATTTTGCGTTAATTAGAGCTTGAAGTCATCTGAATAGCTCCAACTTTTACCCTAATGGTTTTTCGCGTTTAGGAAATTTCAGTTTTATTTTTGGGGTTTTAATTTATTTAGTGTGGTTTAGAATTAGATTGTTTCTCCTACGCAGAGAGAATCTCGTTATTCACAAGTTATGGTGCGGTTGAATCTAATTTGAAGCCAAATGACGGACTCACTATAAGGGTAATTCCTTTTGTGTAGTTCTTAAAAAAAAATCTGAATCGACTAAGTAATTTTTTAAGTAGAAATTTCCGTGTAATATTATATAAAAATATATTCAAAACTGATAATAAAATACGTCGCCAGAATTTTCGTTTAAATTTTATGTTATTTTGCCCCTTAGGGTAGATTTCCCTTCTTCCGGTAAGTTACAAAAGGTTGTCGTCTATAAAAATGAGGTAAATTAGAATTCCGACTTTACAAGAAAAACCACTTTTCCAACATCCGTAAAATTTTATAGTTTTTAGATAAGAATATATTACGACGGGATATTCGATGTTTTGTGGCATAATCACACGCTGTGGCATAACTACTAGACGTAGACAGCTAAAATTCGGCACAACGAACATATATTCAGAACTTTATGGGTCGCCTTTTTTAGTTTCTGAAATCAGCGATTTTTAACAGTCGATCCTGTTAGCAATATACAGAGTATCCGGTAACAATATTTCACCAGCGTACAGGGGCGGTCAAAATAACACTATAATCATTTTTCCTAAAACTTATACAAGGTTATCCGGCCCCAAACACGCACCTGAAGTCTTACATATTCGACTATAACTTTTAAGCAAACCTGTATATTTTAAGGAAATTTTGTACAGACCATATTGACTAAGAGACTATCCTATTTCTTGGAACAAATAAAGAGTGAAATGCCAAAAGTATTTAAAAAACTATTTCCAAAATTGACAACTATCAACATTTTGACCTTACGAGTGCAAAGTCCGTTTCTGCCTTGCCTGGCTATGTACCGGGTGGTCAACTAAGAATGGCCATATCTGAAAAACTTGTAATCGTAGACATGGGTTATTTTTTTTTAGTAAAAATGATATTTCCTAGTACTACAGTCATGACCAAGGTTAAAATTAAGATTTTCTTCACGTTTTGACTAACTAAGAGGTATCGAAAATATCTTTATTTCAATCCTTACATGTTTCGTAATACTTTTCGTCTTAGACAAATTTTACAATCTAGTAAAATAAAGTAGAGGGGAATTTAGTTTTTTTTAAATAAACTACGACAAACTTGGTCTCGTTTAAGAGAGCTTTATTTATCCTACAGCAGCTGCGCTGCTTTTGCATCCTTGAGTTTTCCTCTCGGTGCTAGATGGCGTTAACTGAAATGAAATATAAGCAAACATTGGGGCATTTTCTCAAAAAAGTTAAATATATCTTTTTTAGAACCGGAGTTATTGACCAAAATAAATTACATAGACGACTTTTTCCGTTCTTGTTCAGATGCTCAATGATTACTCGATCTTGAGATAATACTTACCGGACACCCTGTATACAGGGTGTTATGGAAATTACGTATTATATTTAAACCGGCAATTCCTTAGATAAAGACAAATTGAAGAAAAATGCCCATAAATGGCGCTTTCAATTCATTCAACGGTGAAAGTGACCTAACGTCAAACCAGAAAAACACCTGTGTTGCACTGCGATACATGTAAGCAATCAAGGAATTCTGGCCGGTGTTGTCATATGTACACCTTGAACTCTTTGGACAAAATAAAATAATTTAAACACTTTTCCATTCTGTAATACCTTTTTGTACAATTAATTGAATAATATTTACGACGGACTATGTTTTAAACAACCCGAAAAAACATATGGAATAGTATTAAATAAGTTTTAAATAGGTACGTACGTCACTAGGTCAAATGCCAACGACCTCTTGACCCCTTATATCGGCTGAGCGAAGTAGATTCATATAGCGCCGCACGCTTGCGGTCTGTTAGTTGAAGACCAAACAGCGGCCGGATACGTTGTGTCTCGTCGATCACCAACACACTCTCAGCAATCCGCTCTGTTTTTTCGGTTTACGCGTGTATCTTGCCGGTCCATAAATAATCTTTGAATATTGTTTTTATTGACGCGTTTCTTCTGGACGTCAAATTTCGTCGCGTGTAATAAAATCTAATAATCTGTAGTATAATCTGTATTATTCTATTTTCAAAAGCTAACTATCGGTTCTGTTTCACCATTACTGTGTGTACATAAAGTGTTTCCAGGAGTGTTCCCATGAAAAAGAAAAAAAACTGATTGTGTTTGGGCCTCGATTTCCTTGCTCTTTAGGTATAAAGATAAATACAAGTAGGTAGAAAATAATTTATTTTTATAATTTTATATGGAATTTCAGTTTTACATTAAGTTTGGCAACATTGCCATTGGGTCTGGGTGAAATGTTGTACAGTAGCGCGGACTGACCTGTGAGTAAGAGTGTTTGTTACCCCACTTTTAAAACGGTCGATTTTAAAAAAATAAAATATATAGCGCTTCTCTAGGACACCCAAGGAGTCACCCATTTAAATATAATACGTCATTTCCATAACACCCTGTATAGGTACCCTGTATACCTACAGCTATACGATACATAAACAACCAAATTATTCGTTCTATATAAAGTTGATCGTAAAGTCTTCTTTACTGACGGTTTTCTTAAAGGGTGCCTTTAGGCGCTATTTTTTATTACAGTTCTAATCCAGGGCGACTCATAAAAAGGGCAAAAGTGTTTTTTTATGTCACATTTAAGATAATTACTATTTAAACTTTTATGGATGTCTTGTAACCTTTAGGCCCGGTTTTTAGCGCCCGTCACCGATCAGATAGGATGTGATGAGAGCAACAATACAACATACAATTTGTATACAACCCTATATTAGTTTCAGTAACAAATAGGTATACCTGCCGTGCAATACAAGAACCTAGTAAGTCGTAAAAGTAAATTTTAAGACATTGCATTTAAAAATTGCACAACTTCTTTAATATTTAATTTATTGTTCTAAAATTTTATACACAGTAAGCTCTTGTTATATAGTTTCATTTTCCAAAAAATCATTGATTTTTATTAACAAATAAAAAGTTAAATAAATATTTAAAACTTAGTATGTACTCTATTTTATAGCAAGTCGACTTACTAGGTTCTTGTATTGCACGGCAGATACTCTTTGTTCGCTCATGAAAATAATATAAACTGCTATTTTCTCTGCCCGACAAAATCTCATTTAAATTTTTATCTAATCGCTTTAATGCCTCCAAGACAAAATTAATTACATCCGTGTCTTGGCCTAAGGAAACGAACAAATTAATGTTATCTCTTTTGGTTGAATTATGACGCGAAATCACGTCAACTTGTTGGACGCCACAAACGCTATCTGTGGGACCCTCTTCCTTTGACCGCCGATAAAAGACACGTTTTATCAAAGCAAGTTATAATTGAAAAAAAAGGAGTCGTTTGAAAAGAACTTAAATTTTATTTTTTTGCGTAATTTCGTACAGATTTTGTGAAAAAAAAGCTGCCAATATCAACAACCATTTCTTTCTTTAACAATGTTGTAAATATTTTCTTTTACAGAAAATATTTTTAATTTCCCTGAGAACTTTCTTACAGTCATTAGAAGAGACCAAGCGGTTGCAAATTTTATAAGGTGCAAGAGGGGGCAGTGCCGCCCCCCCCCCCCCCGGAATTTGATAACTTAATACACATCAAAAAACTTTTAGCTCGTTCGCGGAAAAGGTAGGTAGTTCCTATGTTTTTTCTATTTTTTCTCAAATTTGGTACGTATTTTTAAAGTCTGAAATAAATTTGACATTCGAGGCGGTGCATAGTCGGATATTGTTTCTTCAAAAAAATTTCTCTTTATCGAAGCTAAGCCAAACGAAAAAAAAAATCTAATACAGCGGATCCGAAGCTGCTATACAGTGTGTCTACTTAAGTTGGAATCATACGGAAAACTATTTTATTATTGGTTTTATCAAAAAAAGTTTTTCTTCATAAAAAGTTCTGCATGGTCTAAAACTGAAAATGCAACCTTCAGTTATCAAAATTTCCCAGTCATATACGAGGTATATCAGAAATTACGAATTTTGCTCAAGAGTAAAGTACCTTTATTTTTGACAATACAGAAGAATGTTATGAAGAAAAGTTATTTTGAATTAAAAGTTATATTCAAATATGCAATTACAGTATGTAGCATGAAAATTTAGGTTTTGTGATTATTTACTAATCATTCCGTAATATTCTGGCTTGATACAATTTAACGTAATCTAGGATGCACTGACAAGAAATATTTGACATAGAATGCCATAGTGCGTTGGTATTTATAAAATATATTAGAAATGGCAGATTTACTAAGTTGTGAAGAAAAAATAGAAATTGTTTTAATAATTAATCCTATTCACATTTGTTTCCGCAAGAACTATTTGGCATTGAAGCAATTTATAATTACGATGAAATTATTGCATATTTGGCATTAAAACCGTAGAATATCATTAAAATACAAATAAGCATACTAATCAATGTTACTTAAAATAAATAGGTATGGAGATATTTTTTGGTTTGTTTCCCGCTCGTAAAATCGGGATCATTTTAAAAATACTGAAAAATCCTCAGAAAAAGGAACTCTTCTTGAAAAAAAAAGTTACGTTCGTTCGTCTGCTGTAACTTATGTAAAAATATCGCGCTTTTTAAATGGAGTATAATGAAAACACCTTACTGACCTTACCTCTAGGTTTTTCTAGTATTTACTATAAATTATGGACTAAATTTAGATGTGTATTTTGGGTTTGCTCGTTGGGCGTGGTCCATTAATAATTTCGCCTGCGGCGCTTTCGTTCACAGCGAGCTTTGTCCCCTTGTTGCTACCGCTGGTGTCCTGTTTTTAAGTTTATAAAATTATTCATTTTAGTATTGCCCCCCCCCCCCCCCCCCCCTCCTACAAAACTTTCTCACGACGCCCATGGTTGTGGACGAGATCTGATTGCCTGCTATTTTTTGTTTTTTGTATTATTCTTTCGATTTCAAATCAGTTGAGAATCGATCCATTTTGCGTTACGAACACCGAATTCTAATTATATTGTGCACAAAATAGCGCAAACCAACATTTCTCTTTACGGTCTACCTCAATGTAATTAAACTTTTCCGGTTTGTTCGGTCAATCAATTGACTTGGTTCACTTTTTCCAACAAAACTACCACGAATTAAAGCTGAAAAATGCTCTTATATACTATAGGTAAGTTTGGCAGAGTTCAGAGACTTTACCTATAACATCAAAGTTCATTTGATTGTAATTAGATTATAAACTTCATTTATAATTTCATTTATGGAACCGAAATTGTTTGACGAACTTTAATTTTAGAGCCTTTAGAAGGGCACGCTCGATACAGGAAGTTTAACAAGTTTGTTTCCCTTTAAATTGGTCTCAAATTTCCTGAAACCTGACGTTCCATATTTCCAAATGAGAGTCGATCTTTAGAGGCTTTCAAGTTGCTTAATAATTTAACTATAATTTCCTTCACTTACTTGGATTAAATTTGAATTTAATTGTTTTAATCAAGGGAAAAACGAAACTGGACCGTCTTCATGTAGGGGAGACCGAGGAGAATTGTGACAGAGTTAAGTCGTGACAACGACGATTTCTCGGAATCTATGGCCGTCATCACACGATTGTTTTTTTATAGACGCGTTACTTGACGCAGTACGCAGCCCGGTGAGACCGCTTATGGCGGGGATCGAAGCATATAAGTAGGCCGTGCAAGTGACGTCACAGCCAGGCAGGTTACTCCATACGTTTATCCTTTTGTGTCGATCGTTCTGTGTCAATATCAGCCTTTGGGTTTGTTCGATTTAATCTAGGCCATATTTGTCTCCCTTTATTGAATCGGAGAAGGTTGATGCAGACAGAGACAGACATAGAATGCGAGCAGCACACGTTCTTAAATTATTTCACAACCGAACATCCTTCGTCTGGAAAGGGATAAAATCAAGTAACATATGATTTATAATGTGACTGAAAATGGTGGAGGAAGCGTCATTAAATTCTAAAATAATTTTTAATTTTCTATTCTTTTCACGAAAACGGACGTTTTCGTTTTGTTGCAGGTAAGTATCTAATTTATGATTGAAATATTTTTTAACTAATTTTTATTCGTTATTGTTATTTTACATTATAAAATTGTCCCATTATGTCCCAAACTTCTCACGCAAACTAGCAACAAACACATTTTTAAACCCGAATTTTACTTAAATTTTACAATCTACGAGTCAAAAGCTACAACATAATATTTACAGCTTAGTTATAAGTATTAACCCGTAGTCAGAATTTTGATAAGTCCGTTAATATATTATTATAATAATTCTTTCTTTTCATAGTTTAATTCAGAATCCCATAATGACTGAACAGAGGACTTCGATCACTAATGTTGCCAGGAATATGCTATGAAACAAACAAATTGGAAGCCCATAATCATAATGATGGTGGATATATTTACTTGGTTAGTAGCTGTACATATAGTATTGTATTTACCTTGATTTGTTTGAAGTTGAAGATGGTAAAATATTTTATGTAAATTATGATTTATTTCCTATTTTTTAATAAAACTAATTACAACCTTAAATCTCTGAATTCTTTATTTCTAGTTTCGTTACTAGTTCAATAATAATATAAAAGTATGTAAGGACAATTTTAAAGCGATATTTACAGGTGAAAATCTATGTCAAAATCCTAATATTTGATTTTCTCTACTTAGTAAATCAAATGAAAGGGTTTTGATGTTTTCTTTGCTTAAATGTCACTTTAAAATATTGACAGTAATAAAAATTTGGACAGAAGTGACATTTGAAAAGCACGTGCGCGCCAAGCATAATGGATGTCGCCGTATCATGCCTGCTTCGATTATTTAACACGGCAGTTTGTCTTCTTCCTGGTTATAAGTATTCGTTGGCAGTACGCGCCAAAGGCCCACGACAAGCGGTTGCGTGATGACGACGTCTGCATGAAAAAACAACCGAAAAGTAAATTTTATACAATTTTTGATTGTATTTATATCATGATTTATTACATTCGAGTGGTTATGCTATTTTTTCTTATATTGTGTGGGTTTGGAGTTTCAAAGCGTGGAATTGTCTTGCTGTGTTTCGAAATTACGAATTATTATTCTGGCCAGATCGCGATTTTTGGCACCTAGGAGAGTTGTGACACGCTGTCACAACTCTCCTATTGAAGGTTATTTTCTGGTTAGCTTATTTTACACACTTTTTGTAATGTTTTTTTTTGGTTTGCTTTGTTCTTACAACCTAAGTTTGATATAACGATGCCATAATTACTTATAAAATATTTAATACTGTTATGTTAATGTTTCATGTTATTGTAGTTCCTACAATTATGCCCAATGATAATTAAAGTAATTGTATGCAAAAAAACGTCTATTTTGTTTATAATTCATATAAAAGTAATTTTATCTATTAAATATAGTCTAGATACACAGCTGTCACAACTTACCTAGGTACCTGTCTTCGTAATTAGACCTCGGTGTTAGGAGAGTTGTGACAAAGGGAGTAGTTTCAGTTTTCGTGGATTTTCTCAGAAACCATATAACTTCTATTGACTTTGATGATTGTTTTTGAAAGAGTAAGGATTGAGCTACATTGCGGCTTACAATTCATAATGGTGGTATGTTTTTTTATTGAGATATGTTCTTTTACGTAAAAATTGTGACAACCCTCCTCGGTTTCCCCTACAATTGCCCTGGCCATTCGGAAAAAATATCCACATGAAAAAATGTCAGGGGCGCCCCACTTAGCTATTTTCTTTTAAATCGCAAAAGGAACAGAGCGGGACATACCTTGAAGCTGGAATCATTTTAAAGTAATTTATTCGAGAAATTGTGTGAAATAAAACGAAAATTATTTTCACCGCATAAAAAAATATATCAATAAAAATAACATTAGCTTACCGTTCGTATAATTCCGGATTAGGTCCACGCCAATTTTACTTCGACCCTCGTTTCGCACTAATTTGTCCAATATGACCGCATAAAAACAACCAAATTATTCGAATTACATTATTAACGTCCCATTACAAGAAAAATTGGTGGCTATGGCAAGCAGAGGGTAATGTGTAACACGATTTTCTGTAAAATCGCGTAAATTCAATAATTATGTTATTATTGAAGCTATTTTTATGCGGTTTTTTTATAACTTTCTAAATTTTATATTAAGGAGGACGGTTTGGCATCAAGTTTTTTGAGAAGTGGGAATTTTAAAATTAAATCCCCCCACACCTTAAAAAAAACTCCATGCCAAAGAGTGGCGACTCGTGACAAATATGGTGACATTTTTCTGGGCGTTTAAAATGTAGAAAGAAAAAAATAATAAGAAAATGCGTTAGGTAAAATATATTTTTATTTATTTTTCAATTTTACACAAGGAAATACAACTTTTGGAAAATAAGAAAGGTTTTCTTAGTGTGTATAGCTGTCGGATCTTAACGTCGTCGCATGCAACCCTCGTAACAATATTTATACATTCCACTACTAAAGCTATCTACGAGCTATCAAGAAACCCGAATGATGTCCAATACTACTACCGCCATCTACGAGTTATCAAGAAACCCGAATGATGTCTAATTCCACTACGCCATCTACGGGCTACGTCATTAGGCACAACCAAGACGAGAACAATAGTTAACTATTTTATGACGAGAACGAATCGAGCCACGAGACTGACAAGTTGGCATTCTTCATATTTTCAGTGTTATTTAGTTTACCTAACTCCTTAAATAAAATGGTTTAAAATCATATCGAGTATCATTTATCGAAATAAACAACATTTATCGACCCTACACAATAGTGCTTAAACGTAAAGTCCATTCTTCGGTTCTTAATTGTAGAAAATTGATCAATAACAGCCTCATTAAGTTTGGAATACCCTCTATAAATTTTTTTTCATATATTTCATTTTTAAACTTTCTAATAGTTCCTAGATTTACCCTTTGTGGTCTGCGTTAAATTAATTTCGAGTTTAGGTGTTCCCGCATTCTACACTTCAATTTCTTGCTCTAAACTCAAAGAGCTAAAGTTATTTCTTAAATAGTCCACCGCGAACTATTCATTTTAACTTAATAAATATATAATATTAAAACATAACGCTCGAATTTCTAACTAGATGCACGAACAGCTATCAGCGCGGTGCACACAAAAACTGTGCGCCTCTTCCATGTTAAATCGCTATAGCCCCGCTATCCCCCGCCACCTGTTACTACAGAGAAACTGCACTACTTAATCGCACGTGCGAGCAAGTCTCGTCATAATCATCATTTACCTCGACCGAGGCACGGTTGCCGGATCTATACAGTTTGGTTTGACGGGATGATAAAATATTAGGGAGGGTCGGACTTTTTTAGTTTGACGGTACGATAAAATATTAGGGAGGGTAAGACTTTATACGATAAATAATATTCAATGAATATAAATTAATATTTTTTAATCGTTTTGTTTTGGGGGTGCACGTGCACATGTGCTCCTGTGGAAGAATCGCCACTGAATTGCCAAACCGTATTGACATGAAACTCAGTAAGTTATCAAAAAAACGCATAAAAACAGCTTAAAAAATTACAAAATTATTGAATTTAAGTGATTTTCTGTAAAATCGCATAATTTTGCAATTTTGTTGCTGCTGTTTGGCATGAGAGTTGCGAGCAATATGTCATGCAAATCGTTTTACAGTCCGCAATAAACAGATACCGGACAAGGCATTAAAAAATACTCCTGTACAATATTAATAACCTAAATCATATATTTATATATAAATATACAATAGTATTAGTACAGATATATTTTATTCTTTTAAGTGCACAAATATGACTTTATATAAAATCAAGTAACGAATTCCTATAATTATATAACATAAAAAATTATTACCATCGGATGACGGGAGATATTTTAAAAATGCTAACAATTTTTACAAAAATGAATATGGGATCTTGATATTAACGATTTCTTTCAAAAACAGGATTATGTTAGTGCAGATCGGTGCGATTGAAAATAATTTACAATCATACAGGATTTGCCAAGAAGTCGGGGTAAATTTAACACCCTATATATTATCCTTAAAATTCTAGTTTTATACAGGGTGTTCCTTAAAGACGTGCCGATATTTCACGCAGTGAAGAAAACTCCATAATCTTGACATATCTTGCCAAAGGCTTAATTTTTCGTGGATGTTTTTCTAATTAGACTTAGAAAACGGTCTCATAAACCAGTATTTTGATAAATATATTATTGTTGTAGCCAAGATGAGCCTATGTAATCCGATTTTCGAAAGAAGTTTAAGAAAGTAATATTATGTGTACCACCCTGTATATTTTCGCCAAGACCCGAAAATGTTAGCGAGCTCTGTAAATCGGAAAAATTTTCGTATTACCCATTTTTAAAATACCCCGGAAAATTAGTCTGCCATATTGACAGCAAACAAATCTCCTCTCTAAACATTTACTAATTATAACAATCTAAATTTTATATACACGGTTGCTCAAAAACTCGCCTGTTGTATGCAAAACATTGTTGCCGTTACATACCCTACGCAAACATATTTTGAAAAAAAAAATCAATAAATAAATATGGGTTTTCTACGACTATGTAGAAAAATAATCATTATCGTGCCATCATTATTCCTTGGTAATTAGTGCTGGTGGATAAAGATTCATTATTAACAGGCTGTGGTTAATCAAAGAACTTTAGTAGTCAACGTTTTCAGGTAGACATCGTAATAAAACTGTCAAAAAACCATAGCAAGCTTGTGTCAAAAATTATATTTAACGTCATCAATTATTGGTTATGTTGTCACTTATGCTTTTTGTTTTTGGTGGCGTACTATGCACAGAGGAATGATAGGTTGGCTTTGTGTTAATTTGGATGAAATAGTCGTAGAAACAGTATAATATTGTGGCCCTTAAGTGTGGCAATGTGTTTTTTTTTTGTATATTTTAAATAACAGAGCTATTGTACTTGGCCACCCTGTATATTAATGACAAAATCGGGGACAAAGTAACGTATTTTTTTTAGGTCGCCAACTGTATAAAAGTAGAAAAATATAAAACAAGATACCAGAACATAATCGACACAAAATTATATCCTATTCAAAAAATTAACTGGCATCTTTTTGCAAAATAAAAATATTTTTTTAAAATCCTCGGAAGCTTCTAACAAACTTACATATTTATTAATTACTTATTAACAATTTTGTCGTTGCGGGTTTGAATTTGTAAAACCGATTCCGGCGGGCAGTGTTCCTTTCCCGTTACATCGCCGACAAACCCGACAACCTCTTGTTTGTCAAAACAGAAAAGTCAGGTAAGTTAATTCTGGAATTCAAATTTTCGTTGCGTCCAGAAGATAATAGAGACCGACACGTCAAGTCAGTACAAGAACTGTCAAGCTAGGTTGTTTTGTCAAAATTATTTTTAACGTCATTAATTATTGGTTATGTTGTTAGATACTCTTCTTTTTTTTGTGATGGCGCACTACTTACCTATGCACTGAGGAGTTGTCGGCGTTACGGTCAAAGTAAAAGACAGCTCCTACCGAATATTTCACAGTAAAAAATTCCACGAAAATTTACCGCCTAAAAACATGTCGTATCTAAAATCATTCCCCTTAGAACGTCCACAAATAAAATAGGATTGCCGATTTCAATGTCCCGATTTATTCGGTCGGCTCGTGTCCAAGCGATATAAAATTATTGTAGCTTTTTGCCGACGTTTCGGCCGCTGTAACGACATCCTCAGGATTGTACATGCTAATTAAAGGGCGTGACAAAATTAATAACTTTACCTTCCTTACCTTGCGTCAACGTCAACCAATAAAAATCCTTTGTATATCCAAAATTCACTTTTTACAATTCGCTGCGTCTATATATTATTATAATTATTGATAAGACAGGTACTGTACATCATAAACTTAACCTCAATGTATACAGGGTTCCCCGCAACTATTTAAATCCATTAGCAAACAATTCGTGGATCGTATAGAAATCTGGATGAGATGAGAAAATTAAGACAGATACAGAAGAAAAAAACGGCGACGGCGCGACACAATACTGATAGAAAACCCTGTATACACATAATCTATATAGAAAAAAACAAAATAATAAGCAATACGTCGCACAAATAAAACAAATCAATAAATAAATATAAACCATATTCTTCTCGCGGCCGACATTTTTTAAGTGAAATTTTTATACAAAACTTAAATAAAGCTTTTTCCATTTCAGGTATTTCCCCCCCCCCCCACACACAGAACGCGAACCCGCCGAAGTTTTTATCGATTCTTCGGCGACGTGGCGGCCGATTTGTTTTCCTCCGAGTCATTACCCTCAGTCTTTTTTTCGTTTAAACTCTTGCGGAGCTCGTCCACGGCCGGTCCGTTGTACAGACGTTTGATGCCGCGGGGCAGAGCCCTGCAGGACTGCAGGTTGATCGAGTTCAGGTTGGGACACTTCGTCAGAACCGCCTTGACTGGATCGAGGGAAACCGAGGAGCCGCACAGATTGAGTATCCTAAAAAAAAAAAACTTTTAAAAATATTCGTTTCGGATGATGTCTCCGGTGGTGATTTTTCAAATTCCTGAATAAAGTCACACGGAAGCAAATCGGGAATTTACGGCGGTCGATGGACATTCTTTTAGACAAGCCGTACAGAACTGTGGTCCCGTGTGACTTATACAGAAAAAAACACCTCCGGTGATGTCAAAGAATTGTTTTTGACGACCATGTTGTTTCCTGACCTTAATTTGGACTCGGGGCCCTGTTCTGCCAATGCCAGCACGGCGGCGTCTAAAGACGAAGTCGCAGTAGACCACGCCAAGTCTACCTCCAAAAGGCTATGGCTCCATTTTTGAAGTATAAGCTCGAGACCCGAGTTTTGAAGCCTCGTGATGTAACAGGCTAGAAAAAACAATGGACAATATCACCTTGTACCGTACGAAACGTTTCGGTTTCTCCAGAATTTCACACAGAAAAATGTATTTCAGTATGAAACGGCGTCTTCATAAATTAACCTCAAAGTACTTACCACTTAAAAACAAGTGTTCCAAATCCCAGGCAGGCACTCTTACTAAACCGGAATCGGTAAGTTTGCTACAACCTCGCACGTCCAAGAGGCGAAGTTTTTTACTGGACTTTAAAAGCCTTTCGATTCCTTCGTCGTCTACCGACCTACAAGAATAATTATCGGTCAGTAGTGTATCAGAAATTTCCGTTTTGCAAACGAGATAAACAAACTTACACAAATTTTACATCGTGCACATGGAAGCGAATTATTTCACAACACTACTTTTTACGATTTTTTAAATTATGATTTCTTCGAATCCCGATTTTCATTGAACAAACACCCTACACTATTTATTTAATATCAATATAATGTATTTTAGACTGATAACCGCCTACATTACCCGACTTAACATCATTCGATTTTTAACTTCGCATATTTTTGAATTTTGAAATTATTCAACTAGAGACACCACTTACCGTGAAGTGGTCGTTTGGTCCTCCTCTAAACCAGCTAGGGAAAGTTCTTCGAGCATCGGAAAACCTGGCGAGGCGACCTAAAAAGTAACATTTCTAAATGAATGAACTAATTCTATAAACAGGGTGTTATGGAAATGACGTATTATATTTAAACCGGCAATTCCTGAAATGGAAACAAATTGAAAAAAAAATATCCAAAAATGGCGCTTTAATTTAATATGCCCTGTACACAAAACAACATATGGCGGAAAACGTCAGTGAATTTTGAGCAGTGTTGTCACTCTTTAGAAAGCCAATAACCGTTTGACAGATTGGAAGTTGTTCATTTTTCAGGGTACATTAATATAAACTTTTACGTTCAGTTCAGTTCGATGGGAAACAATCTCTGATTTATAAACTTGAACTGACTCGAACCAACCGCCGCGGCGTTTATAAATGGTCAGGTATGTTCTCATTTGTTCAATTCGAACGACAAGCCCGTCGGAACTGAACAACTTAAATGCCACTTTACCCTTTTAAAAAAAAACTGCAATTTTATTTATAATAACCTCACAAAACACAAAAACAAAAGCACAAATTCACATTAGTTTTCGCGTAAATTTGTATGCATCTCATGAACATTGAATCTGAAATAGTATTTTAAAGTGCTACTGTGTAGACAAAAATACGCCCTTATTGTATAAAGTTTCATCCGGTGGTCTGGGAAATAATATAATTTTTTCATACATTGGTATTTAACATCTAAAAATTTCTAGTAACTACACGTTTCAATCTGTTTCGGGTTTATTCGGTCGATCGATATTGCGTTATTTGGAAATATCTAAAAATACAGCGTTGCCACTTTCGATGTTTTATAAGATTATATTCATAAATTGCGGAATTTCTTCCTGTAATATTACTTTCCTGTATAATTATTGTCTAGGAAATGGCAACCGCACTCGACCCTTGGTTGGACTCGCCTATGTTAAGACTGAAGGGAGGTCCTGTTGCTGTCAACATAATTATTTCATCATTCTTCATTAAAGGATTAAAAATTGATTTAGGTCCATTAGAAATTAGCGTTTTTATTATTTCTGACTTTGTATTGCGAAATAATTTGTATCCTATTTTCTGTGTGTGCTGTTGTTCTACGTGTACGATGGTGTAATTATGCGTTAGTGTTTAGTGCTTTTGTGTAATCTGATAATAGGTAAAAAAAAAAAAAAAAAAAATAGGTGCATATCTTCAAAAAAAACTAATTTGAAACTTGTGGGTGTCTGTGTGTTTCTTTAAGTGGTTTAGTGTAATTTGATCCGTTTCACTATGTAGGTATTTTTTTTCTCTCGACGATATGCCGGTTATGTTCCGAGATTGGAAATAAGGGCCCGAATGGGGTTTAGTGGGTATAAGCTTATTATGCAGTCCCACACTATCATCAGGGCACGTGATGAGCATAAACCTCTTCCCATAGAAAAAAGAACTGAAGGTGTCTGTGCCCTGGATATAATTTTTAAGTAAGCTAAATATTTATTTTTATAAGAATCTGAAGTTTTACACTTTTCCACAGTTTGGCAACATTGTGCCACAACATGTGTTTATTACACAGCTGGGCAGTGTAATATGATTGTGCCGCGGAGTGACCTGTGGGTTTATGGGTGAATTACCCCACTTTTTAAACGGTCGATTAAAAAACATAATGTATGTAGCGCTTCTCTAGGACACCTCAGGAGTCACCCATTTAAATATAATACGTCATTTCCATAACACCCTGTATGTAAGTATAACTCTAGCACGTACCTGTTCTGTAAGGGTAACAGGGGCCAGCCAAATCTGGCTGTTTGTTATCCTCAGTACCCTTATCTTTGGACAGCCGGACTGTAACTTTTCCACGTGTAGCAGAGCTGTATTGTGAGCGAACGTTTTTATATTTGAGATGTCCAACAGTTGGAGGTTTGGACAGTGGGTCTAAAATAACGGTACAATTTTTGTTCAGTAGATTATAATTGTTATACTAAAGTTAAAATAAGTGCTAATTAATTAATTGACAGCATCACTTACCGCTATTCCCGAGATAATTTGCATGAAACCGGCAATTTTGTTGTGCGCCAATACTAAGTGAGTCAGTCGCGTATTCATGGTTTGACTCAACGACACCAGAGGTTGTGCATTTATGGCAGACGTAGACTGAAAAAGAATTAATATAGAAGGTAAACGCCCCGAAAAACGTGACTTTTTACTCACATTTACCGACGACAAGTCCAACCGCTCCAAAGTTTTACACTCGGTGGTCAAATATTTGAGATTATCGGAATTTAGACCCTTCCATCCGCTCAAATTGAGGCCTCGCAACTTCGTACAGTGCTCACAAATCGCCTCTAATGCCAGTTGTATATCCCTTACTTTCCACTCACCTGATTTAGAAAAACATAGTCACGAATGTAACATTTACTATCATAAATATGATAAATTTTGATTCTAATTAGTATACTAACCCATATTAAGATCCTCGCATTCGGTCAGTCGATTCAGAATCAACCAGTGCAATCGTAAATCTGTCCTATTTTTTTCTTTCACATAATTCAGGTCCGCCCGCTTCCACAACATCGGCCTCACGGATATATCCCTCCATAATTTACATACTTTACATAACCTAGAAAACAACCTTTATTCCTTGAGGTCATCACTCTTTATTTGTATTTGTTCTATTTCAAAAACGGTTCACCAAGTAAGCTAGGAAGGTTAGTGTTGTAAAAATACCTTTTTTCCAATTCCAGAAAATTAATTAATTTTTTTTCCCGTCAAATCTAAATAATTTAATAAGGAAATTGGATCGAAGGTTGACGTAATCTTTCAATATGCTTCATCAGCAAAAATCATGAGAACGGCTTTACGGGCGTCGACGGCAAGAGATTAGATGGTTTAAGAATGACGCAATGTAGCGTTGGGAAGGATGAAATAAAAAATTGTTTTAGAAGAAGAACGGGAGCCACAATGGTGATTACAGGTTACATCGTGTTTTTACATAAAGAATTCCGAGAACAGTCAACCGCGGATTTTCCCTTCGCCTACTCGTGTTTCCGGTGAGTTTAAAAAATACTGGACTCTTATTAAACACTCGTAGTTTCCGTGCGAGTATAAATAACTCTTCAAACACTCGTATGTTTCAGTGCGAGTATAAAGAACTAATATCTTCGAACACTCGTGAATTTTAGTGCGAGTCTAAATAACAACTAAAATTGATTAAAATTAAATAAAACTAGCCCTCCGTGTTCCAATATAATAATGTGCATTGTTATTATATTCATTGGACGCGCCCGAGCCAATACAATCAAAAGTATAGTCTGAACATTAGTTAGGCCTCGTCCTACGTTCAACTAACTATACTTTTAAATTAAAATCATTAATTCTTTCTTATGAATTTGCCCTCATCTCTTCAATTGCTCTGGTCGACTACTGACAGCGTCCAGTTAGCGGGGAAAGGATGGTGGGCCCACCCAAGACCGACTGACACGTGCGTCTCAAGTCGGCAATGGCATTACGCCTGGCATCCCTGACATTACAAAAATAATCGAAATCGTAATCGTAAAGAACAGCGTTCGTAAAAAACTAATTAAGTAAGCACGCCTTCAGATTGCGGTGGATTTTTTCATTACTTGCTAAGACTGGCCACTTTACTCATAGTGTCGACCAGTTCTTAAATCTTCAAAATCTAATAATTCAAGAGTTAGATTGGTTTAATAAATAATTCCTGGGTGGGGAATTCACCTCTGGATAGAATTCAAAAAGGGGGACAAAATTAAATTTCCAAAAATAGCCATCTACTTAATAATCTGATTAAATTAAATTCAAATAAAACTTAAGGGGAAAATTGGTTATACAGGGGTTATCGAAAAACGTCTTATGTAAAACGTTATAGAGTTGCCTACCTTTGAGCGAGCGCAAAACGGACGGACGTTAAGGGTTATGTCCGCCACTCTTACGACGTACCCTTAAAATCTTAAATGGTAAAATACGTTAAAATCCTTACAATTCGGCGACATTAGTTATATATACATTCTACAAATCTCTTACCTAACGAATGTCGGCAAAGATCCATCAGGAATACAAGTTTCGGCGAATATTTTCTCCAAAAGGTGTTCGGGTAATTTCGAGGGATCGCCCCACGGGCTCTGTTCCTCCGGCTCCTCATTTTGGGTACTAGTAACGTCCGCAACGGTTATAGCACTAGACCGGCTCCGTTTCGGCTTCTTTTCATAATCCGAGTTATCCGTGTCGTAATAGACCTTATGTTTTTTCCGGCGGCCTGACTTTTTTCTGTTTGGAGGAAGCTGAAATCATAAGAAATTGATGATGGCAAAAGTAGAGTGATATTTTATTAATTTTTATGTGATTATCTTCCCAATGAAGAGACTATACTAAATCCATCAAAAGAATGAGCGACGGGTGATTGCGCGCACGCGTTTATTAGCTACATACCCCGAATTTAGCCGCGCCGCACATCTGTGCAGTACAGCAGCGGCATTTAGACAAGTTTGAATAATAGCGACGCAATAGTCGTTTGTTTTCTTATTCGTGATACAAATTTTAATTAGTTTTTGCATATTTGCACGTCATTTATATTCCTATCTTTATAAAAATGCGTGTATATATAAGTAACAATAATGCTTTTGATACAATTTCAAAAATTTAATAAAATTCCGGTCGACCCTTTATGGTAACTCTGCACAAACATTCCTAGTTTTATAGGTTATGTGATATTGTCTTAACGCACTCCATTATTCCGTTGGATATAGTATAGTCTCTTTTAATCTTTTTACAATATGACGCTTATTAATTACTCTTACTGGCTGCGCCGGAGTATTCAGATTGCTCTTCTTGATCCGTATTTTAATCGCGTTCTTATCCCCACTAATCTGACTATGGTACATGGTTACCAGGGCCTTCCTGGGCCTCCCTCGTCCAGGGCCATTGGAAATTTTCTTTTTCTTACTCTTCTTCAAGGTGCCATTGTTATGGTCCTCGTAAGGGTAATCGTCCTCCTCGGTATTGATGGAGGTTTGTACCAGGTCCGACGTATGGGGCTCCTGGCTCGACTCTGTGGCACTACTGTTGTCGTTTAAGCTATTTGTGTCCTCTATGGAGAAAAATATCTCGATTAAACCGAAACAAACCACAAAAATTCACTGTAACTAAATCTATCAAACTTATGGTGTTCACGTCTGTACTGTGCCAAATTTCAGCTTCCTATGTAAAATAGGACTCTTATTCTCTTTTGTAAGTATCAAAACCTACCTGACTGACCCACAGAACTAGCACCGCCATCCTTCGTGTACCGCCCCTTCCCGATCCGAGTCCTTTCCTCACTTGTACACTCACTTTCGCATGAGTCCTCCCGTCTTTCCGGAGACACTGTTGCCAAAGCTGCCGCGTTTTCGGTATCACAAATGTTATTGTTCGGTAAGTAGTCGGCGAAACTTTTCATCTCCCCATTAACAAGGCAATCTTTCAAATCGACTTCCTGCGACCGGAGATCCGTCGTAACGATGTTATTCGAGCGGGAGCCGTGGGAGGATCCGCTGGTGCCTCCCGTATCCATGGGAGGGATCGGGTTGTAGCACTCCATCGCTGCAGGTTAGATTAGCAAATCGATGATGGAGGTACCATTCACATTGTTTTTAAATGCTGGAGACTTTCGAGTACACCACCTCCCCCTCGAGTACGAAAGACCTGAGTATCTATTATCTAAAGTGGAGAATGAGAATGTTTTTAGGGATATGGTGAAAGTAAAACATACTTACATTATTTTACATAGCTACTATTGATTTAATTTTGAAGTAAAGTGAACATTGGGTGAAGAGGGTGGTAAAAAATACTTATTTGCATTGTTGGCTAGCTTAGAGAGTTGACTTTCTATTCAAGGTAGCTCATGAAAAACCTTCCGAGACAATAAAATAACTTTGGCTTTTGACCAACTTTATATTCTTTACATTTATATTTACAAATATCACTATGTACCAATATGATACTCTTTTACATGTGAGTACCTCCTGGTGTTTGTAAGATGTAACAATAAATAATTACATTATTTTTAAACAAGGTATTGAGTTGTTGCCACCCCATGAATGAACATCTCCAAAAATATTACTGAAATAGGACTGTTCTGTTATCTGGGTATATTAAATAAGTACCTTAAGAGGTGAAAATGCTTTAAATGACCCCTACAAGGGAAATTAAAATAGGAAAACGTCAGTGACATTTGAATTTCGCGCTATTTTTGCAGCTTAAAACTCGTAAACAATCAAAATTGACAGCTGAATAAAAGAAACTTTTTCTCAAAATTGCTACTATTTTCCAGACGATTGTCCAGCACATTAGATTTATCTGCCACATCGGCTAATATTTCGGAATACTCTCTCTGGAAAGATAGTGATTTATCCATCCTTTTACCGAGAAAATCGTTATCAAACAAAAAGATTTGTGGCTTACAACGATCAAACGAATAGATTTTAGAGCGTACCTGTTAGTTTTCCGGTTATATTTCCATTCTGCGGACTGGATCACATCACTTGAACGGTTTTTTAACAATTTCACACTGAAAATTTCGCTTTTTGGAAAATTAAAGTTGTTGACCTTGTTATACACCAGCAAAATGCTTATTTTTTATTTTTGTTAATTGTGTTGGGGCGACATCTATAATTGCTACTGCTGTCCTCTTTGGGTGGTCATAAGAAGTTCACTGCGCTGAAGTTCAGCTATTGACGTATAGAGGGCACATAGGGTCAGGAATTCCTTAGCGACTTTAAACGAAGGAGTGATGACCAGAGATTATTCGACAATCAATCAGTTATATACCTCGTTAAGAAAGATGCACCTTAATTTATTATAAGAAAGAAAACACATAACAAATATCTTTTTGCAATTTATTTATTGCTTTATTCAGGTATTGTTATCATATCTTCACAAATGACACCATGATAAAGTTAAAGTGGTAATAAATTTTTAAAAACCTTTTACAACATCGAAATTTTAGTTAATGTATAACAAAAAAAAATGGTGTTCCAATATTACCTTTTAAAAATATGACAATTTTGAGTTTTTATTTACAATAATCATTTTTTTATTTAGAAGCATAACTAAGGTCACCTTAAAGTTCACCAAACAAAATTAAATAGCTGAACAATATTTTATCACACCTAATTTGCTTTTAAATAAAAATATATATTTTTCTATATTATAAAAAAAACTAATAAAATATAAAAGACGTTATTAAAAAATATGACACTATAGTTAGAATAATTAGTCATCCAGAGAAAATTATTTTAGTTTAGTAGACAATAAATTCAGGATAAAGATATCCGGTAACTTTTAAAATTGTTTTCCGATCTTGGTGAATTTTTTAGCAAAGTCTAGTCTTGTGTCTCGGAATGTTAGCCTGAAATTCCGATTTCGAAAAATACTGATGTCTTAATGATTACAGGCAGAAACAAAAGTTACTATTTTGACCCTTAATTTCTTAACGCCCTGTGGGAAAATTGAATGGTAGAATTTAGCTTCATTGTATTTTGTTTTGAAGTCTGACCTTTTCTTAATCCAATGTTTTTTGGTTCACATGATTATCTGCTTTTTGAAAGAAGATACAAATTTTTAAAGAATTCAAAAATAATTCAGAACATTACATTATATTATCCAGTAGCATTAACAAATGTCCAAAAATGAATTAATATCCCGTATTACATTGAAAACATATATGCCACGTCACATGGTAGAAGTGGTGAGAACACGAGGTAATACGCGCTACGCTATTAATTTTTGAATATTTGTACATTATGCTACTCGATAAGGTCATGTAATGTAAAATTGAAAAACTGCAATAGTTTCTTTAAAAATTTGTATCTCCTTTTAAAAAGCAGATAATGACGTGAACCAAAAAACATTGTGTTAAGAGAACGTCACACTTTAAAATAAACAACAATAAAGCTAAATTCTACCGCTCAATTTTTACACAGAGCGTTAAGAAATTAAGGGTAAAAATATAACTTTTGTTTCTGCCTGTATAATAATGAAGACATCAGTATTTTTTGAGAAATAAGGCTAACATTCCGAGATACAAGTGTACATTTTGCTAAAAATGTCACCAATAAGATCGGAAAACGATTTAAAAAGTTACAGCACTATTATAATACCTGACTAATATTATCTTTGAACGGAATTTATAGCCGGGGGGAGTGTATTTCCTTTGGATAACCATATGCACCCACCTACTAAATTTCCAAATTTTTCTTAAATTGATAACAATATTTTTAGAATATTTTTAGCAAAACAAACTATAGACAATAACAGTATATTTTCATATTAATTACTTATTTAGATTCAGATATCTTATATCTATACTTGCATAGTTTATATTTAAAATCACAGAGGATCAAGGTTATAAAATTAGTAATATACACTGCAGACGTAAAATTTTAAAGAAAAACTCACGAAATGTAATAATCGCCGTAAAAATACGTTGCACAAGAACCTAAATTAAATAAGATATATTTTATGTTCATATATTGATTCACATCTGCCATTTAAGATGTGCTGTGTGCTGGCATTGTATAATAAAGTTTACATTGTACCGTTGGCCTCTTGACTGTCATGAAACCCTATAACTACCCTATGACCATAAAATGCCCTAGATTTACATCTTATTATATTCCTAATTATTTTAAGTAGGTGTCTGTCTCGTTAATTCTCAATAAAAATAAATCCATATGTAGATAGCTATATATTCAAGGCGATCCTGCACCCATTTATTGCGATTTGACGATTTTGGGACCTACACAATGGGGTTTCATCAGGTAGTTGATTTACTGCAGTAAAAGCCGATGGAATAAATGTATTTAGGTAAACTTTATTATACTTTTAACATATAGGTAGATATGGACACGATTCCCTTGTTTGGTGTTGGTGATTCTGTTTTGCCAGTACAAAATGAAAATTTTAAGATATAATTAGATGTTCTTGCATTATACAGGGTGTCACAAGTTCGTCCTGTACCATTGGGATTTCGGAAACGGTATGAGATACGAAGTCGTATTAAATTGGGGCAAAGATGCATAATTATGGGGCCAATAATATGGCGCAAGAAAATCTTAAATAAATACAGGGGCTTTCGAAATATTTGGAAAAATCTAAAATTCTGCGTTTCGGTTTATATTTTTTCGTGACTTTGTTCGAAGAGCTGTTCAAAAATAAATTTCACTTTCTCCTTGCTACTTTTTATTCTCCTCTTGATGGCATCATCAGATCTGTAATGCGACGATTCGTCTTTGGGTCCCCATCATCAACTTAACTTTTTTTAAATACGCCCTGGATCTTTTTGTGTAAATTATGAAAGAGGAACTAAATCTACGATCATCGATACACAATACTTACTGGTTTTCCGACGTTTTGTTCCTTAAATTTACCATCTTCATTAAAATACCCCTAGTACCTTAATGTAATTTACGCTTTTTTAAATTTAGAATAATAATTTTAAAATGTTCAGTTTCTTCGACACAAAAGTAAATAACAAAACGTCGGAAAACCAATAAGTGTTGTATACCGCTGAACGTAGATTTAGTCCTCTTTAAACAAAAACATCCAGGCCTGTATTTAAAAAAAATAAGTTGTTGATGGTGACCCAAGGACGAAACGTCGCATTAAAGATCTGATAGTGCCATCTTGTGGAGAATACAAAGTAACAATGAGACAGTGAAATGTATTTTTGGACATCTCTTCGAACAAAGTCAGGAGAAAATATGAACCGAAAAGCAAAATTTTAGATTTTTCCAAATATTTTGAAAGCTCCTGTATTTATTTGCGATTTTTTGCGGCATATTATTGGGAACAAAATAATGCAACTTTGCCCCAATTTAATCGATTCCGTATCTCTTACCGTGCTCGAAATAAGGGCGAATTTGTTGCACCCTGACAGAATAGGTACAATTTTAACAAGTATAAATTTTGGCAATATATAATAATCTCTATATAGTTTAAGATTTTTTAAGCACCTAGACTTATATAGTATATCGAAAAAGTATTATATTATCTATCTAACTATATTCATTTGCGAAATAGATACAGCCACAGATACAGCTAACGAAATTATATTTTTTTAAAAATCAATCACAATATCTACTTTAAAATTGTGAGCTTCTGGTTAAAAAGTATGAGCTCTCAAATTAAGTAAGGCCGTTTAGATTATTTTTTTAAACGTCGTTTTATTACAAAAACATTTCATAATAATTCAAACTCATATTTTGGATTCTTCTAAAACTAACCACACAATAAACCGTATGAAATAAACCCGTATAAACGGTCACTCCCTGTGAGTGGCCTACGAAAATATCTCGGAAACTAAAAAAGATATTTGTGTAAAATATTGGTAGGCGAGTTCTGCCTAAAATGACATACTCTGATAAAATGACATGGTGGCTGTTGAAGCCTTCTTACTCTTCCAAATGATCTGCGGCTCACTTCATATGGATTTACAGGTGACTCGGTAAGACGATCGTACCGTTCTTGCAACAATTGCGCGCTGAGCCGTTGCGAATGACAAGTTCATTCCTAAAAAATAGCGCATGGCAAGCGACACACGATATAATTAGGCGTCCAAGCGCATAAGGCTCAAGACACAATTGCTCAAGTTCCGCATGTGGCATATTGACTGCATGTTTCCATGTTCAATTGTAATGACATACACGTGTCCGGTGAAAAACTAGCGCGGTGAAAGAAAAGCTAAAAGTGAAGTGTCTGATACATGATACAAGGTAAGTGGTGTGGAGAACTATTATCAGGATTTCCATGATTTTATTGAAGTTGTATTACTTTGCCGCTAACTGGCCAATAATCTATGCTATTCTATAGAGATTCTAGTTTGCACGATTTTAAAGGTTAGAATTTAGTATTTTGGTAACATTTTTTGGGTAAAAAGACATACTATGATCTCGGATAATATGACATACTATGTATACATATTATGACCAGGAAATTTCCAAATGGTTGAAGGCAAACCCTGCAAGAGTTGTCACTCAGTTTCAGATTGCCTCGTTATTTTCAGCTGCATAGCGTAAAGTTGCACAAATTAGTGTTGCTCAAAATGGATTTGCTAAAACTCTGATTTGGCCATCAGTGAACCCTGAAATATTTCCTGATTATCTTTTTGCTCTAGCAGAAACCACTAATGTTGAAAAGGAACTGAAGTCCAACCTCCGCAACAAAACCAAAATATTCCTGAAGCAATTCAATCAACTTCGACAGCAATCCAGGCAATATTAAAAGCTGCAGAGAGAGCGCCTAAAGTGGCAAGGGTCACAAAAAGAAAATGAAAATCCACTGGATCGCAAATTTAACAATTTTAACTAATTTAGAGCAACAAAAACACAAAGCGGAAGTAAAAGCGGATCTTGAACGGAGCGTTGTCAGCGAAACAAGCAAGAAAGCGTTTGGTAATTTCTCCAGTGGATGCATACGAAGAACCAGAGTTATTTAGTAATGCTGACTATGACAATGACGTGGCATGCCTGTTTTGTAATGACGTCTATTCGAGATCTAAGCCTCATGAATTTTGGTTAAAATGCCAAATTTGCTCGTCATGGGCACACGCAGAATGTGCTGGAAAGTCTGGAAAACTAAATCGTTGATATGTGACCTATATGTACATAAAAGGGTGTAAATAATATATGGGTTGAATTTATGGTACTTTTATTATCTTTATAGGAAATGGCATATTTGTAGCTAAGTTTAAAAAAAGAGAAGGTAGTACTTGAATCAAGCTGAGGCTAGATATAAGCCCCAATGTTTAGGGTATGTCATTTTAGGCAGAACTCCCCTAATCGCTATAAAAAAAGTTGGTACCGACTTCCGGTATAAGTTCCTGAGATCTTTTAATCGGCCACTCATTGTTAAAAGTACCCTGGAAATTTTGGTATATTGTAAGTAACATTAAAAAAATCGAAATTATAACGTAGTGGTGTCATTACACAACAGAACGTCGATAGTCTTGACTCGCACACCGGCTCTTTCAACATGCTTCAACGTCTCCACGTCACTCTCCAACATTATTATACACATAAAACTCTTGTTCGTCATAGCGTTTTTCGGATAGATTGTCTGCGTTTCGAATTTAACACTTAAGTCTTCACAGTAAGAGTCCAGCTGTTTATACATTTCGGGATATTGTCTTCTGAGCGAGACTCCTCTGACTCTGAGCTGAGTCTGAAGATTGTCGAATGCGATGACCCGCGCCCGCTGCTTGGTTTCCGGGGTGGGCAGACGTATGGGGGGACAGGTGAGTATGAGCGTCTCGGGGGTGTCGGGGATTTCTCGTTCCGGGCCTGCAAAAATTATAATTAAAAAGACTAAGGTTATGTCAATGAAATTGGAAAGAAAATACGATTGAACTGGTCAGCTTCATGAAGCACTTTACCTGTATATTTTTAACTAACCTATAAAATTAACGTCTTTACTTAATCTCATTTTGGCACATCTAGATACAAGCTGCCGTTCCCATTTGACGGCTCCAGAGGCGGGGGTTTCCGAAACAACACAAATAGAGACGTAGAGAACGAACTTGGTTTCAGAGTTGTAATTTTTGCACATATTGACCATTTCTTCGTAGAGGAGGGGGCCCATTTCGGACGGGAGCAAGTCCTGCCATCGTACGAACGTTAACTCTCCCAGACTTTGCAGGCCATCGGCTAAAAACTTTTCCGCAGCCTCGGGGTTCGGGTAGAAGCATTTTACGGCGCCAAGTCCATGGGAAATATACCCTAAAAATACATATACATAGGTACATATGTAATTGTCTAAAATACCGATATAAAGGATATAGGTATCTTGGCAATGCCTTCTGTACTACAGGCCCTGAACAGAGGGTCATTCCGGCAACACCGTGGTGGGAATTATTCTGCCATTTTAGAGCTGTCAATTATTTTTAATGGTACGGACAGTTATTTCTTAAAACGTTAATAGGGCGAGGGTGTTTCCTGGGTTTGTGTAGAGGATATTAAGTGTTTGTGATACCACAGATGGTACAGAAGGTATTGATCTTGTATTAAATAAGACTAACATTACAAATTACCTCTTCGTGCTATTTTTGAGAGCTCTTTCAGTGAGTCCTTTTGCTCCTTGGTTGCCGCAATCACCTAAAAAAAATGTTTAACAACAATATGTACTCGATTTGTGATAATTAATTTTTTACCCGTCGACATAGGGTCCCCATTCGCGAAAACAAACACGTCTTTCTGTGCCTCTCCCAGTGACTCCTCCGACAAGCCCTTGAGCAATAGGTATACGAGCAATTGTGACAGTTCTTGAAAGCATCGGCCTCTTTTGACGTCGGCAACGCCGTTTTGCCGCAGCGCGAGTAGCGACAACGCAGCACCACGGGGGTCGGTAACGCGGGGTCGAGCCGACCGGAGGCTGGCTCCGACCCCTCCGAACGACGCCGGTATGAGCCGTCGACGACGGCGTCGTCGTCGCTTAAACGGCGCTGCGGGCTAGTGCTAGCTGACACCGTCTCTAAAATAAGGATGAGAGGTATTTATAATGATAAATAATGATCTCTCATATCGAGGATGTCCTGCCTACTTCTAAAAACAATTACAGGGGTGGTTAACGTCTACTTTCCAACAATACAACCATTGAATTGGTCATAAAAAAATAATAAGCAACATCGAGCTACAACATGGACATTCGAACGTTTCGACATCATTTTTGTGACTGTAACAGGTAACACAGAAGCATATTATCCGTATCTATACAGGGTGTTATGCAAATGACGTATTATATTTAAATGGGTGACTCCTGGGGTGTCCTAGAGAAGCGCTACATATTTTTTTTTTAATCGAACGTTTAAAAAGTGGGGTAATTCACCCCTAAACCCACACACAACTCCTCGGCACATTCATATATGAACATATTACATTGCCCAGCTGGGTAATCAACAGATGTTCAGGCACAATGTTGCCACACTGTTTAAAAGTGTAAAACTTTAGTTTCCTATAAAAATAAATATTTAGCTTACTTAGAAAGTAAATCCAGAACGCGATTAAGGAATCCAGGGCACAGACACCTTCAGTTCTTTTTTCTATGAGGAAAACTTTATGCTCACCAAGTGTCCTGATGATTAACTTATCACTAAACCTCATTCGGCCTTTTATTTTCAATCTCGGAATGTAACCGGCATAAAGTCGAAAGAAAAAAAAAACACAGTGAAACAGAACAAATTGCACTAAATCACTTAAAGAAACACACAGACACCCACGAGTTTCAAATTAGTTTTTTTGAAGATATGCACCTATTATCAGATGACGCGAAAGCAGTAAATACTAACGCATAATTACACTTTAAAATAACACTACCGCACACATAGAACAAGAGCACTAAATAATCTCGCAATAGAAATAATAAAAACGCTAATTTCTATGGGCCATTAATCCATTGCTAAAGATAAAATGAAACAATTATGTTAACAATTCACAGGAACTACCCTTTCAAATAAATGGTCTAGTCCACCACCAGACTCTCTTCCCGAGAACTCTCCGCTAGTAGAGCCAGCGCGGTTGCCATTTCCGAGACTATATTATAGAAGGAAATTAGGCAGTTTATGAATATAACCTTATAAAACATCGAAAGTGGCAACGCTGTATTTTTAGATAGACAAGAGACACGTGCAGATAGGAGCAGGTTCAAAGGTTAGTTTCAACATTTTTAGATGTCGAATACCATTGTATGAAAGAATTATATTATTTCCCAGACTACCAGCTGATAAAATCTTATACAATAAGGGCGTATTTTTGTCTACACGATGGCACTTTAAAATACTAATTCCGATTGAATGGTACTTAGATGTGTTCACGAGATGCGCGATGTGAATTTATGTAACTTTGTTTTTGTGTTTCGTGACGGTTTTTGTTCGGTTACCTGGTGTTTTTTTCTAAATTAAGTTGGTTTTAAATAAGGCCGAAAAGGTAAATAAAATTGCATTTTTTTCTTCTAAAGAGTAAAGTGGGATTTTAGTTGTTCAGATCCGACGGGTGTCGTTCGAATTGAACAAGTGAGAACATACCTGACTATTATAAACTCCGCGGTGGTTTGTTCGAGTCAGTTCAAGTATATAAATCAGAGATTGTTTCCCAGTGAACTGAACTGAACGTAAAAGTTTATAATAATGTACCCTGAAAAATAAACAACTTGAAATCTGTCAAACGTTTGTTGATTTTCTAAAGAGTTTACCCGCCATATGTTCTTTTGTTTACCTTCCTAGCAGGGACACCACGTGGTAATTTTTGGTTCGACATAAGGTCATGTACAGGGCATATTAAATTAAAGCGCCATTTTTGGATATTTTTCTTCAATTTGTTTTCATCTCAGGAATTGTCGGTTTAAATATAATACGTCATTTCCATAACACCCTGTATATATATATATAAAGATTATTTAATTTATTTTATGTTGTCCACTATTACACCTGTACTTTTTTTTGAGGCAGGTATCAGTTATAAAGCTTTCGAGTATTTATACATATATAATTGTGGACGACATTGGGGTAATCTAGCCTATGATCTAACCATAGAACCAAACGAAAAATAAAGGAAATAAAATACCTGTAAATCGAATCACTACTTACACATGCCTCCTACCTTGAAGGCAAGGACTTGGTGCCCTCCCCGATGATGGTAGGCCCAACAACGAATCCAAAACGTCTTCCAGCGTTGTCGAACTGGGCGAGGGTCTGACCTTGGAGTCGCCTGTAGACAGCAGTGCCAAATCTATTGGGAAAAAGTTGTTTTAGGAGATAATTTGTATTTAGTTTAGTACAGTTTAGTCAATAAAGTGAACCTTGTAGATACTCGTTGATGGGAATGGAATTTCTTAAACGGGTAACTGCTTGGCTTATTAAAATTATTGTTAATGTATTATTAATATACCGGGTGGCCCATCGAAAACACTCCAGCAAGGTTTACGGATGTGTCCGTGAAAATTGAAAAAAACCTCGGACCCGTAAACTTGTGTTTTCAGGGGGACACGTTTCACTATTAATTTCATCCTTGTAACCTCAACCCCCCTAGCGGGGGCGGCTACTGCCCTTGTTTTTTCAAATGGAAATGGGTATGTTGTGATACATCTTTTTAAAGAGCGTTAAATTCTCTTTAAAATGGCGCTTCGTTTTGTAAATTTGAGCTACGCGCCGCCGAGCAACGGAATTTGAAACATTTCACTGCACCTCGTATCAAGTACACAGGTTTGTGCGTAAACAATTTTTTTTAAAGTAATAAGTATCAGTCAATTCAACTTTATCTTCAATAAAGTGGTTGATCCAGATCTACATACGTTATTTCTGCGCTATTATTTTCTTTTGATTTGATCGTGACATAAAAAATGGTTTATTCTATTGAGGAGAGAGTGGAAATTATTAAATTGTATTTTATAAACAATCAATGTGCAAGAGTAACGGCAACTTTGTTTAATGATAGACATCCAGATAGACACGTACATCATGGCTATATCCTAGAGTTAGTGGCAAAATTTCGGCAAACTGGTTCAGTGGCATATAAAAAAAGGATCATTGAAAATCCGCTAAGAAATGAAGCAGTAGAAGTAGCTGTTCTGTGTCAAGTTAGTATGAATCCAACATCAAGTACCAGCAAAATGTCTGATGTAACGGGAATTTCGCGGACCACTTTACAGGAAGAAAATATTTCAACATGACGGGACTCCCCCCGCATTATGCATTACCCGTACGCCACTTTCTGGATGAAACGTTTCCTGGTAGATGGATTGGGAGGAGGGGTGCTATTGAATGGCCCGCGAGATCGCCCGATTTATCTCCCCTTGATTTCTTTTTGTGGGAACATCTAAAATCCAAAATTTATGCCACCGAACCCGAATCCTTAGAAGATTTACGAAACCGCATTACTAATGAATGTCAACAAATTACACCAGATATTCTTCACAATGTCCGAGAATACTTTGAACAGTTATTGTACTATTGTATGGAGGTGAATGGCGGACATTATCAACATTTAATAAGATAACATGTAAGTATTACTCAACAAAATTACATTTTTTTAAACGCAATTTCTCGGCGGCGCGTAGCTCAAATTTACAAAACAAAGCGCCATTTTAAAGAAAATTTAATGCCCCCCTTTAAACAGATGTATCACAACATACCCATTCTCATTTGAAAAAACAAAGGCAGTAGCCTTCCCCGCTAGGGGGGGTTGAGGTTACAGGTATGAAATTAATAGTGAAACGTGTCCCCCTGAAAACACAAGTTTACGGGTCCGAGGATTTTTTTAAATTTGCACGTACACAGCCGTAAATCTTGCTGGACTGTTTTCGATGGGCCACCCTGTATTATACGGACAGCAACTTTAATGTATTTATACAGGGATGGGTAAATATCTGAATCCGCCTCATATAATATCTCCCAAAATACTTATTAAAGTCTGTTTCGTTGCCGTTGATAGCTCGATACCCTCATTAAAGATTCAAAACAAGGGCCCGGTGGCCTAAAATATTTTACCTATAAAATGGTCTTTTTACGTACATCTAGCATAAAGATGAAGAAATTTTGACCTATTCCACCGGGTAACAGATAAAGTAACAATAGAGCCATAAAATGAAATGAAAGGATAATGATTAAAACGGCCCATCATGGTCGGAGAGTTGGGTTTTTAATGTAACCGCTTATTATTTTATTTAAATGTAATAGATTTTATGATTTTATGAATTTATTTACAAGAAAACTAATTTATTTACAGATCAAAAAATATTGACAATTTCAATAATTATAACTCGATAAAATGGTCCTCAGAAGAATCTGAAGAGTCATCATGTCCTACGCTTATTACTAAAGGCTCAATTTCCATAGTTGTGTCAATTACGTTGTCAAGTTCCCACATTTTTTGTTCCTCTACTATAGCATGTTTTATGGCGTTTTGCCAATTTTCTGATGACACATTTGCTAAAGAATGAAGCAAGAGGTGTCGCACTTCTTGCATTTTAAAAGTTTTGTTATTTCTAGCAACATATCCTTTTACTTGAGCCCATATTAATTCGATAGGATTTAGCTCACAATGGTAAGGTGGTAAACGGAGCACTATAATACCTCGATCTCTTGCCATCTCGTCAATAACATACTTTTTATACTGTGATTTATGTAGCCTAACAATATCCAAAAGTTCTTTTTTTACCATGGTATTATCGTAACTCAATTCCTTTCGTTGTAACCAGTTTACGATTTCCGCCTTTTTCCATGAAGTTGTGGGAAGATTCTCTTTTAGCCTAGAGTGATAGCTGGCATTATCCATCACTATTACAGAATTAGCGGGAATGTATTCTATCATTTGCTTAAAATATTCCTCGAAAACATCAGCAGTCATTTCTTCATGATAGTCTTTAGTAGAATTCGACTGGAATTGTAATAATCCTTGATCCAAAAAGCCATTTGAACTTCCTATATGAGTTATAATAAGTCTGCGTCCCTTTCCAGATGGTGGTCTAAGTCCTGTTGACCAGCCTTCCATGACAGCTTGTCGAGAACTTAGGACATTTTTATCTTGCCAAACTTTAGATACGGTGTGCCCTTCGTTCAGCCAAGTTTCATCCAAATAGAAAATGTTTTTGCCTTCGCTGCGGTATTTTCGGATGGACCTTAAGTATTGACGTCTCCAGCAAATAATATCTGCTCTATCAATAAGAAAAGATTTTCTGTTTTGCTTCTCCCATCGAAAGTTCATATCATGAAGTATTTTCCATAGTTTCGTTCGTGATAGCTGTGGTAAGTCCTCGTCGTAGTTAATGGCTTGTAAAATTTTGTCTATAGTTGGTATTTCCTTGGCAAAATAAAAACTATGTACTTTTCTTCTAATACCATTTTTAATGAAATTGTCAATTTCTAACGGTTTCTTTCCTGGGAGTGGTTTTGGCTCACTGAGGTTCTTAGATTTTCTTTCACGCAAGAACCTATATATAGTAGCCTCTCCAACTCCTACCATATTGGCACACTCTGCAATGATGCTACGAACATCACTTGCAGGTTTCTGGTACACTAGAGCATCATGCACGTTTAATATTAATGTCTTTTCTCGGAGAGAATATGCACTCTTGCTAATTTGACGAAGACACGTTGGCGAAAAACTTGAAGCCATTGTTACAAGTATAGGAAATAATTCAACTTTGAGATAATGCAGTATCTAAATACAACTAAATACATAGTTTGACAAACGCACATCAAATGGCGTAATAACATCCTAAAGCAGGCAAAAATAGGTAAATTAATTACCCCTGTTGTACCTACTTTAACCCTAATCCTACTTAACAATGGACAGAGGCCAATTTTCTTATTAAATAAGGTAATTACTATTGGCAACGCCTATGGTTTACGGTTGTTTTATGGCTTCAACCCTCGATATGAGCTATCAACTGCAACAAAACGGACTATAGGTGTGTGTAGAGAGTATCTTGGTGATGGTAACGATATTTCCAGGATTGGGAATTTTTCAGAAATTTCCGGGATTTAATTTTAAATTTTACATAAACTCTACACGTAGAACTTCGGAGAGAAAGAGTTCAGATTCTTGCCCCTCCCTGTATATGAGATGTTAGTTAAGCTAGCCTAGTTTATTATCGCTTATCATAAAATCGGTAGGGTTAGAGTTTATAGTAAAAGAAAAGTAAATTAACCACAATAATGGCGAATAAAAAGCAAAGCAAATTAGTTCGTGCATTAAAAGCATGCAAAATAAAAAAATATAATTACCTTCTATGGTTTTAATTCGCTTTGAAACAAGCCCCCCCCCCCCTAATGTTTATAATGTATCACAACCTTATCGCCGCCAGTGTCACTGTCACTTTCAAAAAATAATATTTTGTAAAAAAATTGAGAACAGTTTTCTTAAACCCAATTTATAACTTTATTTCATTAAAAAAAGAAGTATGTAATGAACAAAAAAAAAATAAAAGAATGGAAATTATTTAAACCTAAAAGAAAATACAGTAAAGAAAAAAGAAAACCCAGAAAAAAACAAAATTATAAAAAATAAAACAAATTTATTAATAATAATTGAGACATTTGTACAGTGTAACAATAATACACAAACAACTAATATAAATAATTTAGTAGTCTAAATATTATAAAATAAAGTGTGCCCTAAAAAGCTCTGAAACTTTTTTTAGGTACTTTTTGATGCCGTTACAACATCACATCAAAACTATTCACTTCATGTGAAGGCACGCACGTATAACAAAAAAATTAAAGAAAAACAACTAATATACGTTTTATATGTTAAATGAGTATAATTTGTACTAATTCTACTCAATGCATGATTATAAAACAATTATTATAACAAATCTGTACATTTTATATCATATATTAGTTACTATAAATAGTTTCCTATAATTCGTTGATATGTAGACAGATAAAAATACATTCGTACTGAAATTGCAGAAAAACAAATAAATGTGTGTTTTAGGTCAAATTAACCGGAAAAATCAATAGTTGGTTAATAAATACATAATTACGAAATCGATATCATACTTTTCCACAATTTTATATACTAAAATAAAAATAAGCTCCTGGACAAAATTAACGCAACATCATAAATTTGCCATATTTCTGATGCAATTTTTCTTCTGAATTTATGATTCGATTTGAATGATTTTTTTTGGCATTGTAGGTTGGTTCCTTGACAATGTCATAGTTTTCGCTGTTTATGATAAAAATTTAATTTTCGATTTTTACTGGGTTTACTAAAAATGCTATGTTTTTTTCCGATAATTCGTATCACCCTGTGGAGTATATTAGCAATCGAAGCATATCGCAGTTGACATTAAACGGTAGATCCATCTTTCCCCAACATTTTCTTTTTTTGGTTTAGTTCATTAGCTCTGTTATTAAAGGAGATCCACCGTTTTATAGCGGAACATGTTTTTATAGACTTTAATATTCAACACATTCATTGTTAAATGTTTTCAAGTAGGTTTCAAGATTAAAATACTCGTCGGGCAACTTGGCATACGAGACGAACGTTTAATAAGCAGTTTCCGAACAGTTTTGCGAATTTTATTTGACCTTTGTAACTTTAAAACACAACATCTGCTTGCAATGTCAGAAAAAGTCCATAGTCTACTTGAAAACATTTAACAATGAATGTGTTGAACATTAAAGTCTACATGTTAGGCTATAAAACGGTGTATCTCCTTTAATAACAGAGATAATAAAGTAAACCAAAAACGAAAATGTTGGGGAAAGCTGAACCTACCGTTTAATGTCAACTGCAATATGTTACGGTTGCTTATATACTCCACAGGGTGATGCGAATTTTCGGGAAAAAAACATAGCATTTTTAGTACACCCAGTATAAATCGAAAATTAAATTTTTATCATAAACATCAAAAACTATGACATTGTCAAGGAACCAACCTACAATGCAAAAAAAAATCATTCAAATTGGATCATAAATTCAGAAGAAAAATAGCACCAAAAATATGGCAAATTTATGATGTTGCCTTAATTTTGTCCAGGAGTTTATATGCGTAAAAACCAAAAAGCATAAAAAAAGACAAAGGAAAAATATTTTCAAATATTCTACAGGTACCTACATATCAAAACCAATATAATTTACTTCATGTAAACTATATGGTGACACATTTATAATATGAAAAAAAACACCAAATTTTAGAGACAATATTTAATTTCTAACAGATAATAAAATTCGTTACGCCACAAAAAAAAATGGTCGTCGAATATATTTTTTTTTAAAAGTAATGCAAAATATATCATAAATTCTCGTTTTAATTGACCAGTTTAAAGTAGGAATCATATCACGACAAAGAGGATTGCAAAGGAGAATTAAAATAAAGAAAAAAGTAACAATAAAAAGGAAACAAAACAGAGCCTTTAACAGAACCAAAAATAACAAAAATATAATTTAAGAACAGAAAACATCACTCTAGGCATATTTTGTACAAGCTATATGTATTCTTTTTATATTAGTACCCAGTTAAAATATTTAAATGAATAAATCAGCGCCACTTTCTCGTTTTAACTATTTTAGCATATTCTTAGAATTATTTCGCCCTTATAAATCCTCCGAAATAATTTTAAACATTCTATATAATCCTTGTTAAAGCTCTCTCTCATCATATCATCTCATATTATTAATTAAATCTCATCTATCTACTTCCAATGTTGCTTTTATAAAAAACAATTATATGTCTATTATAATCGATAATTTTATTATTATTACCAAAGGTGAAATGAAAATGCAACAACCAATATCTCATTAGCAACCAATACAAAATAAATTAAAATTCTATATTTAAAAACCAGTTTTATAATGAATGAAGCGACACACAGACACATCGTGAATATGAGAACAAACTTAAACACTAACATGAATGCAAGCGCTGAATCCAGGGAGGGCGTCATGGGGGGGGGTCATGACCCCCCCCCCCCCCCCCCACACAAAGCAACAATTTAACTCGAAGTTCCAACCCGAAGTTCTGGATCGGCCCTTGCACGCATGTTAATTGAAACTAAAAACTGAAATGATCGCAAATACTACCAACGTGGTCACACTCACCAAACTCTTTCTCCAACACTATATTATACATATAATTTTTATCAATCGACACACCTCCTCGTCTGCAAACTTAAGTGTAATCAGTCCCAACAAAAATTATTCAGGATCTCTATTCTTATATCGGAAAACCTGTAATTCTATCATTTCAAGCACAACCGATATAAAACCATTGATCCCTTAACAACACAGCTATTCCACAATTAAGCCAGGATAGACTCACCGTTATTGCTGTGGTTCTGTAGCTCCAGCCTCATCCCATGAGGTGGTACCGGACTCTCCGAACACGTCACCGGAGTCTCCGGACTATCTAGGGGCTTTGTTCCTACGAAGGAGCTCTCCAACCAACAGAGCTTTTGACTACCGCGCGGCGATACCGAGCTCGATCGCTGGCTAGAGCTATCCAGGTTGTTTTCGTCGGGGTTAGGTTTCAAACCGCTGACGTAATGGACTATGGCAGACGTCACTTCTTTGATGGAGGTTTGAATTTCGGGGCTCTCTTGTTGAAGTGTGGCGTTTAGACCGTGCTTAACTAGAATTGAGCTAGCTAGTCTTTCCGCTGGGGTTCTCGGTCGATTCAGTCGTTCCTGCGATCTCCAGCCCATGTAGGGTTGTCTATAGTTAAAGCTAGATCTAGCTGAGCTAGGTGATATCGATCCATTCGGCTGGCGCCCTTGATTAAAGCTACTTCTGGTACTCTGGCAAGGCGATGAAGCGGTACTGTTCAACTTCGACGTACTCCATCGAACAAACGGTTGATTTGTCGGCGTGGGACTTAAAACTAAAGGACTCTGGGCGCCGGACCCCAAAGAACTTAAGCTAGTTGTCTTGGAACCGGTGCCGGTCCACCGGGTTTCTCTCGAAGGATGCTTCTTGAGTAGAAACCCTTGGCCGGGTACCTGGGAGTTCTTGTACCAATCCGGTACGGTAAGTTTCTGGAGGCTTCGTTGAACCCTTAATTCGTGTTCGGACATGACGCGTTCTGTTTTTTGGAGTTCATTTTCAGGGGGCTGAAACAAAAGAGAACGGTTCTTAAGAAACAATACATTCCCATATAGACAAAGAAAATGTTGTTTTCTTTGCTAAGGCGCCAGGAAATAATACCCTGTACATTTATATGACGTATAACGATCGAGGTTTGAAGGTGAACTGTATGAGATAAATGCAATTTCGGTTAATTTAAGTACCTACTAACAATAAAATTATCTAATACTAAATAAACCTACTGCCGGCTGTATCCTTACCATGGCAAATCCTTAAAAATCTTCCGAAATACTTTTGACAACTATTAACTTTAATGGCACGGTTATCGTTGACGTGTACACGCGTTTAAATACACACGGAAAATATGTTTGGTTTGCTCAAAAGTTGCTATATTGAAGATAAGTGTTATTTTTCTAGTACAGTGCCACGTACGTCTTTGAAATTGATGATGGATAAGACGAGGACATGTTGTTATATTTTTCGTAGTGATGCGGAGCGTACTGCTGAACACATCTACGTATATCAATGTGCACATAGCAAATAATATACAAAATCTTATCAATTCCTTATCTGAAGGCGCTGGATTACATTGTAACAATAGTTGTAGTAATCCTGCCAAAATAAATAACTTTATTACTTATATCACAGAGTTCAATTTGCCAATTTATAAAGGAAAAGATGATGTATTACTTCAATATTATCTACATATTACGAACAAACAATGCAAAGGATCGTTTTCATGTCGAATTGACCAGGGGCGTACCTGATTTAACATGGTTGCAGGGACGCCACTGTTTGCTCGATAGAATATTCTCTCAAAAAGCCCTAATACCGGTGGCGGCTCGTGACCTATGATAGAGGGGGTTCACAAGTATGGTGAAATTTTTCTAGGCGTTTTAAATGTAGAAAGAAAAAAAGTAATAAGAAAATGCGTCAGGTAAAACATATTTTTATTTATTTTTTAATTTTACACAAGGAAATACAACTTTTGGAAAATAAGAAATGTTTTCTTAGTGTGTATAGCTGTCGAATCTTAACGTCGTCGCATGCAACCGTCGTAACAATATTTATACAGTCCACTACTAATACTACTAAAGCCATCTACGAGCTATCAAGAAAACCGAATGATGTCCAATATTACTACCGCCATCTACGAGTTATCAAGAAAACCGAATGATGTCTAATACCACTACGCCATCTACGGCTACGTCATTAGGCGCAACCAAGACGAGAACAATAGTTAACTGTTTTATGACGAGAACGAATCGAGCCACGAGACTGACAAGTTGGCATTGTTCATATTTTCCGTGTTTTTTAGTTTAAATCCTTATATAAAATGGTTCAAAATCATATCGAGTATCACTTATCGAAATACACAACATTTATCGACCCTACACAATAGTGCTTAAACGTAAAGTCCATTATTCGGTTCTTAATTGTAGAAAATTGATCAATAACATGCTCATTAAGTTTGGAATACCCTTTTAATTTATTTTTCATATATTTCATTTTTAAACTTTCTAATAAAGTCCCTAGATTTACCCTTTGTGGTCTGCGTTGAATTAATTTCGGGTTTAGGTGTTCCCGCATTCTTCACTTCAATCACTTCAAACTCAAAGAGCTAAAGTTATTTCTTAAATAGTCCACCGTCAACTATTCATTTTAACTCAATAAATATATAATATTAAAATATTAAAACATACACGCTCGAATTTTTAACTAGATGCACGAACAGATAACAGTGCACACAAAAACTGTGCGCCTTTTCCATGTTAAATCGCCATAGCCCCGCTATCCCCCGCTGCCACCCGCCGCCTGTTACTACAGAGAAACGGCACTACATAATCGCACGTGCGAGCAAGTCTCGTCATAATCGTCATTTACCTCGACCGAGTTTGGTTTGACGGGACGATAAAATATTAGGGAGGGTCGGACTTTATACGATAAATAATATTCAATGAATGAATATAAATTAATATTTTTTATTCATTTTGTTTTGGGGTGCACGTGCGCATGTGCTCCTGTGGAAGAACCGCCACTGATACATTAAGGAATAATTAATTTTGAACACATGGAAATTTAATTCAGGGTAATATTTTTAACATGCGTTATTCTTCCGCGTAAGCTTTTACCAAGAACTTTTGACTTACCTCTTCCCATAACATACTTAATCTTACCCACCGGTGGGCGTACGAATCTTCATACAAATACCCGGGCATTTCGTGTAAAATCTCCATCATTTTAACCACTTGGTTCTTTTTTAATACTATGCTGACTTCTTAATGGAATTGTCTTATAAAGTAATCACCGTCTCTTCTAAAATCGCGACTTCCTTTTAGCAACCCACTCGTGACAGTCGACTTAAATATCACTTTCACCCTCTGTCAGCTCAAAAATAACCACTTGCCCAGGTAATACCGACACACTAATCTATTTAAAGATAGATTTTTAACTTATAAAAGCAGCATATAAGAACACTTGGGTAACTCAATAGTTCTTAATGACGGTTTAGACGGTGAATATTGAACTGATCGCTCGTAGGAGTGCTCAATAAAATGTTAGAAATTGAGCTTACACGCCTCCACATTGGTTAAAATTCGATACACCTATTTACACCTATATTACAGTGACGTACCTATAACTGAACAGGTAAATATGATTAGGCCTCAAAAATGTAAAGCCATTAATGGCCACAGCCGGTTTTTTTTACCTATTAGACATAGAAAGTTGAAATTTGGCAATTTTAGTCAGTAAGATTTTCTTTACTACCTACACTGACAAAAATGCATTTACCAATGTTGTGGGTTACAAAATTAGAGCTGCCTCAACTCACCTCTCTATGTTACAGTAATTCAGGTTCTCTATGCTACAGTAATTCAGGTTCTTTTGGTACGCCTCAACCCAGAAAGAGATTTTTTATCAACATTTTAAACATATTTGGGATCACCACAATTCCTCATCTTGTAACTATTTTATGAGTTACCTGAACTCAGTTTCTGGGTTGGGAAAACTTACTAATTGATTATAAAGTGTCGTTTTAACCCGGACGTGCATTATTTTAACTCATTATCATGTGTAAATTATTTTGAGTTGGAATAACGTGCTCCAAAACCCCATATCGAGGGTAAATCGCAAGATCGTAAGGTCACGGAAAGTTCCGAATTCGTGTTCTTGCAGGTTTGACGCGGTTCATTCTATTGTTATTCGTAAATTTTCCTTCGATCGCGCGTATAGACGCCTGCTGGCAGTTGCGCCGTTTGCGGGATTTTTCATCTTTGTTCTCTGTGCGTGAAAATTTGTGTTTTGCACAATTTTGGTCAGTTGGCGTAAAATGGAGGGACAGGAGGGAGATACATACAAATTGTTATTATTGGAATGGAGCCTTATTATTTATAAGCAATCGTCATCACTTCGTCCGCATGGTTTCTTAGCCGTAGTGTGCTCTCCTGTCTATAATTCATTTGATTATTTTTTTTGATATACAACAAAAATGTCATATCTTGAAAAAACAAAAGGCAATTGAAGTCCACAATATGCAGGCGTTAAATAAAAGAAATATTTTGATTTCCGATAGTCCACAATTTAGGTACTGGTAGTCCAAAATTTGGAGTCTGGTAGCCCAAAGAGTGAGTTATTCCAGCCACCATCGTAAGCTAGAACAACTTAAATGTCAAGTTTTGATAGCCCGAATCATGAATTAATCTAGCCCGACTAGTAACGCATCACAATTCACATACTGGTGCTACGGTAGCCTATCAATAATTTAAGACGGTGGGGCGTGAGCTATTCTAACGCAACGTCTTATGTGCTATCATAACTTATGAATAGTGAGTTCATGCAATTATTTCTTCGATTTGGTTGCCGTAATTCAGAGGTCTGGGCTGTCCCCTATTAGCAACACGCTTCGGTCTAGGACAACTCATATTCGAGTTAAATCAACTCGAGATTTCGCTCAGTGTACATGGATGTGACCTTGTAGATCCAACTTAGAGAGCTATACTACTCTCCGAACACGCTACATAGGTCTCTGGATCTCTGTATTTAAAGGCTTTGTTCCTAAGAAGAAGGTCCCCCAACTCCCCGTTTTTGGAACGCCATAATAAAGTTACCAAAATACATGCACGCCGCTACTGTTAAAAAACTTTTTATAGTCCAAACGGTGTAATACGTAACCGAAATTTAATTTAATAAAAAAATACCGTTTCCAGCCTAATTTTTTCTAGAATAAACCTTTATTATCAATTAAAAACGGGGGCGTTACTTTAAGCTCGCCTATAAATAAGCGGATCATTACAATTAGAGTGCCTAAGGAAGGGTTACTTCGGTTTTGGTTAAGTTCCAGTTAGTAAATAAATAAAATTGTGATTTCAGTATCCTTGTAAGTTGTTTTAAAATGAACGTTCGAGATTAAATTCGATTTTTCATTTCTTTTTTTAAATGTTATCCTGATTTTCTGTATATCCGCCGCTGCACACAAGCGAATTTCAGGTATAGTATTTGCAGAATTATACCGTTGATCTTTTGACTGCAATAAAACCTCATTATCCCTTCGGCCATAAAATAAATAAGGAAATCCCAAATTTTAAAACCTTTTCGAACAGAGCCGGACCAGGTATACAAATTCAATTTATACCTATGCCTGATGCATATATAAATACAAAGTGATTTATAATAATTTTAATCTTTAGTGGTTTTCCGGCGAGTAATTTTTAGTTAGGCTTATTAGTGGTAGAATGTGGCGTCCTTGGAATTGTGCTGATAGGGGGGCATCTTCAACTGTCATTTTTAAAAGAAAGCATTTATCTACCGATGCCAAACTAATAATTAAAAATGTGTATCAATCGTTGTTGAGTAGAAATTTTAATTCGATGGATGCTTTAGCAGAGACGTCTGCTTTGACAAAAACTCCTTTATCTTCGGTAAGAGACAAAGTACTTAAACCTGTTAATCCTAGAAAAATCCGGAGTGATTCTGGCACATTTAGAAGCATTGACGAAATGACATGGATTTATTAAGAATAAAGATTTACCAAATGTAAGAGGCACAAACTGTACCCACTTTGTTTTCACTCAAAGAGCGGCTGATTAAAGACGAAACAAATATCTCTTGTAGCCTTTCAAGCCTTAGGAAAATATTGCGTAAAATTGGTTTTAATTTAGATGAAGATAGTGATAGTGATACAGAGTTAATTTTTGAATAAATTATCAATTCTTAGAATTTAGTTAATTTTTATTGTACTTGATATCCTAATAGTTATACTTTTAAATTATATTATTTTCAATTATCATTAATTTGCACGATCCACAGCAATAAATGGTAGTCTCGAAAATATATCTATCTACATATTGATTTGTTTTTAATTTTAATTAAAGAGGCTGGGGGGAGATTAAAAAACATAAAATAAATGTTCCTCCAATGATAATATCGTAGAAATAAACAACCTTCCAATTTCTATAATTTAATAACCATAAAAGGGGTGTGGAGGGGGCAAATATGTAAGATATTAAAAACAAAATGCAATGTTACCATATTTATAACGGTTCCATACAATTAAAAACATTTTTTTGTCTCATGTTACCGACATAATCTTTTTGGCCACGATTTGGCCCGTCGAAATTCGCCTGTGTGCGCTGGCCTGATACTCAGAATCGAGAATTACGAACTCCGTGGCGGTAAAATGTCATATTGGAAATTAGAATTCACAGTAAGTAGCAGGACTTTGGATTTTATTCACGTTTTACTACTAGGCGTAGTTGTATCAGTTGTCAACAAACATTATACTTTCCTGATGTACTAACCCGATGTTTTATTATCACAAAAATAATGGAAGAAACCTATAGTTGGGCATTTTTTGTAGATAAATATTCTGACACTAAGGGTCCTTTATACACGCGTTTCTTACCGCGGCGTTTTCTAAATACAGTGAAACCTCTCATAACGGACACCTCTAACACGCGGACATTGTTTCATAGTCCGGATTAGGTATATGAAATTCCATGAAAATCAACCTCTCTTGGGCGGACTCTCCTTTGGGAGTGCGACAACACTCCTTTAAACGGACAAAAAAATGTTTAAGGTATTTGGGCGACGAATAAGTACGGTGTAAAAACGCTCTGAAGACAGACTCTTGTGCAAGGGATAGACTTAAAATAGTTCTCAAATGTTCTTTCACATTATAAAGTCTACCTTCCACTAGTGGTGGAATACTATCGATGGCACTATCGATACTATCGATAGTTTGTTACTATCGAAAACTATCGATTGTTTTAAGTAATCATCGATAGTTTAAACTCGCATGTTATTAGCATTTCTTAGATTTAAGTTCACGGAATTCGATTTAAAAAACTTAAATTAAAAATAAACCAAATTCAGCACTAGATCATAAATCTGTTTTAAAGGTTGTCTCTTTTTTAATCACATACGCACTCTACTTGCTGTTGGTGCTGCCATCTATTGCTTTATGAACAAATTAAAGAAAAATCCAACAGGGAATCCCCGGCCCGGATCTATTAATTCAGTATTATGTGTGTTTTTTTGTGGTAGTGTACTACGTTTCGCTGTCTTCCATAATTTTGATTAATTTAATTAAAATTTAAAAAATGAGTAAACGCGGGAAGTCATACGTTTGGGAGTATTTTATAAAAAGTGTATGTCAACCATAAGGTCCATAAGTAAAATGTATTTCTCAACAACTCTAACACGTATCAAGGTTGGTATAGTTTCGATAGTACTATCGATACCATCGATAGTAACTTTTTAGACTATCGGAAACTATCGATAGGGCTGACTATCGATAGAATTCCACCACTACATTCCACCAAAAATGCAGCTTTCTAACTAAAATGTCGATTTAAGGGCTTCGTTTATTGGACTATGTTGTTTCTCAGTTTTTGTGTGTTAAATAAGAATTGCTAGTGGAAAAAATAGTAATTAATAACTCAATATGGTAAGACTGTGCCAAGTATGCCCTAGATACAAATATAGATTTTTGAGTCACGTCCGTCGATTGTTTGTTTTTCTTAACAAAGATATATCAACCCGAGAGATGGGGATTCTACAGATCAATAGATACATATCTATGCTTTCTCTCAAAAATAAATAATTTCCGTTAAAATCTAGTGGTGGACACCACTTCACGTATAAACTTACGCCAAGGACATGGGAAGTTTCTACTTAACCACATTACATCTTTGTTTATTTTTACCGTGTTAGGCATTCGGTGACTAATTTAGTTGTTGAATTGTTATTTATTTCTGAAGCGCGACTATTATCTCATAAGAATAAATGAGTGTTTATAAATAGTGATAAATAGCCTAATCCGTCAATAAATCTAACATTTTTATTGTTTCTACAGTATGTCCACGGATAGGGTTTACAAGAGGACAAATGGACTAAAAATTGAAAGAGAACCCGAAAAAAAGTCACTCTTAATAAACTTTTTTGCTTGTCTAGAAAGTACGATTCATCATAAGAAACTTAAATTTTTTTATACAGGGTGGCTAAAAACTGCAAAAATGTTATTTTGATTAAGAATAAACAAACATACTTTATTTTGGAAGACACGAAAGAGAGTCACTCTTAATTAATGTGTTTTCTACACAACAAACCGAAGTAGAACAATTCATTAAAAGGTTTACCTATGTAATAATTATTTCCCAAAAAGTATTCTCTGGCACACCTCTGACTGGTGAACCTAGTTAAAATAATAATGACACTTAAGGTGATAGGTACTTACTTGTTGTCAATGTCTTTATTTAATGAAGTTGTTATTTAAGTAGAAATGCTATCTACTGAACAAAGAGTTTTTATAATACAATGCTATGGGGATGGTCAAGTTTCATACCGCTACGTCATGGAACAATTTACCGAGAAATTTGTAGGAATCCCAATAACTAGGACGGCAATCTGCAAGTTAATAAAAAAGTTGAAGAGAACTGGTTCGGTTTTGGACCTCAAAAAAAAGAAGAAATACGACCATGATGATGCTGCTACAGTCTTAGGTCTTCATTCTGTTGAAGAAAATCCTATGACGTTCCTTAGGAATCGTGTTACTCAGTTGGAAGTTGTGAAAAAAATCAAATTCAGAAGAACCTTAAAGCAAATAAATTGTATCCGTATAAACCGCCCTTTAATCAAAGATTGGAAGAGGGAGACGACGCGAAACGACTTGATTTTTGCCTGTGGATAGGAGACAAAATTTTAAGTGGAAATGTTGATTTTTATAAATGTATCATGTTTTCTGGTGAAAGTACATTTTCAACAAATGGAACCGTTGCAAGCCAGCACGTTAGGTACTGGTCTTTAGAAAATCCCGAATTCAGAATTATGACGAGAAGACAATATTTCACAAAAGTGAACGTGTGGTGTGCGATATCCACCCATGGCATTATAGGGCCATATTTTTTTGATAACACGTGCAATAGATTATCATATTTAGAAATGCTGGATACATTTTTCAATGACGAACTCGAAAGTCTACCATTATATTTTCGACAAAATATGTTACATAAAAAAAAATATAGTGGCCCCTTCGCCTTTTCGTTTTTTGATCAATATTTCTATATTTTTTCGTTCTTTCCTAAAAGCGGTTAATTATTCGTTTTTAGGGGGCAATTACCTGAAGTTTAGGGTTGAAATTTTTTTAATTAATAAATTAATGGAAGCAAGAAACGGAATTTTGTCAATTTGCACAATTAATTTTTTACTCGAAAATTTTAAAACTTTTTGTAATTGATTCCCTAAAACGGATATTTTCGGATAAAACTAAGAAGCAACGAAATATTGATCAAAAAGCAAAATAATGAATGCGTCACTAGCTCCGACTTAATTATTAACTGAACAAAAATATACTGAGGGTTTAAACAACAACGAACATAACAAATATCTAGTAAAATCAAGAGTTATATGTTTCTTAGCGAATTAATTTTTTCTTGAATTAAGATTGTACGTACTAAAAGTAAAATTCGGCGTCTCCAAGCCGAAGATTATCCGGTATATGTATGCAAAGGATATTCGCCGACCTTTCGAACAAGTCCTTAGGGCAACAAATTCCCTCTTAAGCAGCTTAGAATGTCAAAAGTTAAGCGCACGATGGAGCTGGGGCGACAGATTAATATTCCCGAGGACGCTAGGAGATTGCGGAGGAAATTTTAGAGTTTTATAAACGAATTTTAACGATTTTATAAAAGACGCGATATCGTTTTATGAGGATCAATAACGGATCTGCAAAGAATGGTTATTAAACAAAAGAGAATTGTCGTCAGCTATTGAGAGAGCTGCTAGGCAACTTTTAGTAAACATAAAATCACTCGGTGTCATGATCGTACAGGGTCATTCAGTCAAATATCAGCATCTGTTAATAGCGAGTACCAACATACAAGTTCCCGAAATCATTTAATCGGCTACTCACCGTATATAAATTAGTGTTCTACATACAAAATAATAAGGATATCTTCACACACTCATATCAAATAAATTCGAAATGGAGCACATCAAAGTTTGCCAGAGCAATCAGCCAACGAACATAAATGTTCTGTTTAATATTACTCCCAATCAGATTGATTTAAACTGTGTATGTATTCAAAAAACAAAAACAAATCTGCCTGTCAGTTATAAATAATTAATTCCAGATGCATGCGAGAAATTTCGTTAAGGCATTATAATAAATGTACTCCTTTGCATACTCGATGTCCAGTGGTATATATTATTTATTCGATTTATTCCAAAATCTATTGTAATACATCAGATGCGGAAAACTTTTGAACAATAGGTACTTGATAATAGTCAATATCAATCAGATGATACTTATATTAAAAAATCATTTCTACGCCTATGAGAAGTCCGAAACAGTCCCATTTGTCACGGAATATAATAAAACACGAACTAGTTCAGGTGGCCTGGCTATCTTGATCCAGATATTAGTTTGAATTTGAAATTCTAATAATATAATTAACCTTATTTTTATAAATAGACAATTACAGGTTCAAGAAACATTTTTTAAATATAAACTCTAAACTCTATGATTAATAGTTCTTTGGCATCTCGCGTCATGGGCTTGGCTCCGGTCAAAACCGATGTTTTTAGAATAAATTGCCAAATAGCCATTATGTTTTAAAACAGAGAATAAGTTTCTTCCCTTTATTACAGTGTTTGTGTGAGTCGTAGATTTAAATTTAAAGAAAAATCGTCGTCCAGGTTTCAGTAAAACGATAATTAATCAGGGTAACATTGCAGATTTATCAATGACTGGTCTGAGATACGTACGTATGTCACATGTCGTGGGTTAACACATTAAAACAATATTAATTGTTAAATAATACAGTGAACACTAAAACAATTTGGCAGTGGTGTTAGTAAATACTCTAATCTTCTTGAAAAGCTGACAATTTGGCATCACTGCACACTAGCTTACCTATCAATTGTTTCGTGGCCTACGCTTTATGTTAGTAGCGATTGCTTACATCTGGAAGTCTTCGCGTTATTTTAAATGTAGTACTATAAAAATTTAATAAATATTAGTAGGTAAGTAAAAAAGTAAGCCATAAATATGTATTCTTTTTTTAGATGGTAATTTTTGTACCGCTATGACCAAAGTTACTTCCTGGTACACCCAATAATGTAAGACATATGGCACGATATCCGGATTATCGTATAAAACATGGCATTCACAAATGCTATTGCCACGTTGCCGGCTCGGCCCCTGAAGTGAAATCGTACTTTCATGCAGGATTGATTTCGGGTTTAAAATAGTTCAAATTCCATTGAAAACCTCTAAATTATCGCGTTCGTAGCATTCCTTACAAATGTGGCAACGTGGCAATCTGTTGCTGTCACGATGTATACGCGACGAACATGATCTGTGCCGAACTCTGTAGTATATCTTTCCATCTCAGACACGTTTATTTTTGTATGTATTGTCTATACAGATTTTAATGTCTGTCAGCCTATCCTTATCTGTCTAATATCTTTACTCCTTTTTGATCGTCCCGTCCTTTGCTTGCGTTTAGTTCCGCATGAATATCCAACCGTTATTTCCGGGATTTAATTGATTGGGTTTAGCGATATAGGGAATAATTCCCATCAAAGAACTAGGTATCTGTTTGTAGCTTTTTTAGCGAATCTTTTAAATTTCCGTCTGAGTTTGGGCCACAAGTACACATAAAGATTGTTTCACGAAAAATGGATACAACTTAATGATTTCCTGGGTCGGTCCCATTGTGTCGACAAGAGCTTGGCAATAAACAAGTGAAGTATGAAGGGACGGACTAAGGAAAACAAGTAATGATATGATTATATTAATGTAATCAAATGAAATAACATTTTTTTTAAATATTACTAGTCATATTTATTTACATTTATAATGTCATTCTATAGATAGTTATGTTTCGCTATCGCTATCCTCATCAAAATTAATTATAATTGGATTAATTATACGATCCAGACTAATATACGAATTTTCTACAGTTATTACGTGACGGACTGAATTTTTTCAACTACCTGGGGGAATATCATTAAAGCATTTTCGTATTAATTCTACAACACTAGAAGTTAAAGTCGGAGAAATATTTTCAGACCTAACCAGTGATTTTAACTGGTGCCACATATGCTCTATGGGGTTAAAAATGCAATAATAGGGTGGGAGTCGTAGCACTGTATGTCCAATTTCTTCTGCCAATGTGTCACAAACATATACTTTCCTTATACAAAATGTCTTTAAAACTTCTAAAAGATCACTTTTTTTATAACTTTCTTCAAAATATATATCATTCGCCGCCATGTAGTTCTGAATCTCCAATTTTGTATTATTTGAGCTTGGAGCTTTATGTAATTGGCGACTGTGATAGCTCGTATTGTCCATTACTATCACGCTATTCTGAGGAATGTTTGGTAAAAGACAATTCTTGAACCATTCCTCAAAAACTAAGAAATTTTACCACAAAAAGATATTTAAATATAAATTAAGCAACCTAACCTACCTGATGTGCCTATATTTAATTATAATTATTACAATCCGGTCCTTTCCACATAATAATAACAAACGGTCATACATAATGGGATTGCCCCAGGTAATTTTACTGCAGTCATTAAGTTATATCCATTTTTCGTGAAACAATCTTTACCAAATTTCAGCGCTTTACTAAAATATTAACCTCAAAATACGCCTAGTCTGTTTATTGTCGATTGTGTATTCGTGTTTATTTATATTCCTATTTAGTTTTTAGTGTTTTGGCGTTTCCACCGTACTTCTTATTTGCTGGATTGGCAGCCCTAGCCGTTGAAACCTCAATTGCAATATAATTGCACACTGTAAAACGATTCGCATGACATATTGCTTGCAACTGTCATGCCAACAATTAACTTGCAGCAACAGAATTGCAAGCGTATTGCCGCCTCTAATGCGGCCTCAATATGGCCTCCATTCTGGCAATGCAAGACATATTGCGCCAACTGTGCGTGCGTCCCTTTAACTTTTGTTGCCGCAAGAGTAGAATTGCCGATTATAATACGGCCATTAAGAAAATAAACCAATCGCATTGGTGTATTTAAAAAAAAAAATTAAAAAAACAACCACTGGACGTTTCGTATAAACCGCCTCGAAACTGTTTATTACTTCCAGTTATTTTTAAACTCCGTGTAAGCTTAACGTTATACTTTTGCCAAGTATGCTAAATGTATATTTTGGTGTATAAAACGGTTTATTTAGTGATTGAAACTGCCGGGAGGTATTTATATACGTTTTCCCAATAAATTTTCTCTATTATTGTAAAAATAAAAATTATTTTAACAGTAATTTCACGTAGTGAATATAAATATTGTAAAGATTGTTTCACGAAAAATGGATATAACTTGATGACTGCAATAAAAGAACCTGTGGCCATCCCATTATTTATGACCGTTTGTTATTATTATGTGGAAAGGACCGGATTGTAATAATTATAATTAAATATAGGCACATCAGGTAGGTTAGGTTGCTTGATTTATATTTAAATATCTTTTTGTGGTAAAATTTGTTAGTTTTTGAGGAATGGTTCAAGAATTGTCTTTTACCAAACATTCCTCAGAATAGCGTGATAGTAATGGACAATGCGAGCTATCACAGTCGCCAATTACATAAAGCTCCAAGTTCAAATAATACAAAATTGGAGATTCAGAACTACATGGCGGCGAATGATATATATTTTGAAGAAAGTTATAAAAAAAGTGATCTTTTAGAAGTTTTAAAGACATTTTGTATAAAAAAGGTATGTTTGTGACACATTGGCAGAAGAAATTGGACATACAGTGCTACGGCTCCCACCCTATTATTGCATTTTTAACCCCATAGAGCATATGTGGCACCAGTTAAAATCACTGGTTAGGTCTGAAAATATTTCTCCGACTTTAAGTTCTAGTGTTGTAGAATTAATACGAAAATGCTTTAATGATATTCCCCCAGGTAGTTGGAAAAATTCAGTCCGTCACGTAATAACTGTAGAAAATTCGTATATTAGTCTGAATCGTATAATTAATGGAATTATAATTAATTTTCATGAGGATAGCGATAGCGAAACAGAACTATCTATAGAATGACATTATAAATGTAAATAAATATGACTAGTAATATTTAAAAAAAATGTTATTTCATTTGATTACATTAATACAATCATATCATTACTTGTTTTCCTTAGTCCGTCCCTTCATACTTCACTTGTTCATTGCCAAGCTCTTGTCGACACAATGTGACCGACCCAGGAAATCATTAAGTCGTATCCATTTTTCGTGAAACGATCTTTATCCGAAATTATAGGAGGCCATGGAGCAAATGCTCACATTAAAAGAACAAAAGTCGTGTGGCAATTTCGGTCTTTTGCCCAAGCCACGGTTCATTTGTTCCAATGCGGTAATTACCACTGAACAGGCCAGGCCGCGCTTAGAACAATGAATATATCCTCCCGCTTGACCTTTGCGGCTACGAGATCCATTAGGCTATATGCAATGATAAAGGCATATTAAAGTGCTTAGAGAGAGTACATCGGTAAATTGAATAAGTTTTCCCCCAGAAATTCTTCATATTATAGGACGATTTAAGTATCTAGCGATGCAATGGTCGACTATACTGTATGCACTATAATGGGGCACAGATGCCCGTGATTAATAGTCATATAGACAATAACAATCCAAAGAATTTTTGTGCCAGATGGCCAACATAGATTAAGAAAATGACTGTTCCAGTTTTTAAATATCTTCCGCTGAAATAATGATTTTAAATTTGGTCCACTTGGACTACAAGATCCAGTTGGTTACATAAATACATGGTATTATGGAAATGACGTATTATATTTAAATCGGCAATTCCTGAGATGAAAACAAATTGAAGAAAAATATCCAAAAATGGGGCTTTAATTTAATATGCTCTGTACGTGACCTTATGTCAAACCAAAAATGACCACGTGGTGCCCCTGTCAGGAAGGTAAACAAAACAACATATGGCGACAAAACGTCACTGAATCTTGAACAGTGTTGCCATATGGTAAACTCTTTTGAAAGTCAATAACCGTTTGACAGATTGCAAGTTGTTTATTTTCCGGGGTACATTATTATAAACTTTTACGTTCAGTTCAGTTCGCTGGGAAACAATCTCTGATTTATAAACTTGAACTGACTGGAACGAACCGCCGCGGAGTTTATAAATGGTCAGGTATGTTCTCATTTGTTCAATTCGAACGACACCCGTCAGATCTGGACAATTTAAAAGTTTATAAATGCCACTTACCCTTTAGAAAAAAAAAATTTTATTTAGCTTTTCGGACTTATTTAAAACCAACTTAATTTATAAAAAAAACACCAAGTACCTACCTAGGTAACCCGAACAAAAACAAACCGGCACAATAATCTCACAAAATCGCGTCTCATCAACACATCTAAGTACCATTCAATCTGAATTAGTATTTTAAAGTGCTACTGTGTAGGCAAAAATACGCCCTTATTGTCTGAGTGGTCTGGAAAATAATGTATTTAACATCTAAAAATTTTAAAAATAAATAACACGTTGGTTCCGTTGATCGATATTGAACTGCTGGACTGGGGCACTGCCGTCGCGAAAAGCACAAATAGCTTAATAATTTAAACTCGGGTTTAAGTATTAACACAGAAATCTGCTTGAAACTTGGTAAAAACAGTAGGAAACCGGCCGCCTTCTTTAAACAGAGTTTGGACAATCGAGCGGGTTGCCTATTCTTTTCGTGACGGCAGCGGCTGGGGTTAATATTTAAAAATACAGCGTTGCCACTTTCGATTTTTTATAAGGTTATATTCGTAAATTGCAGAATTTCCTTCTGTAATACTTTTCTGTATAATGATAGTCTCGGAAATGGCAACCGCGCTAGTTGGACGAGACCATTTATTTTGAAGTGCTTGTCCTGTCTATCAACATAATTATTTCATTATTCTTCTTCAGTGAAAGATTAATAAGTTTGATTAGCCCATTAGAAATTAGCGTTTTGATTATTTCTGAATTTCTATTGCGAAATAATTTGTATTCTATAGTGCTGTTGTTTTATGTGTACGGTAGGTTATTGTAAAGTGTAATTATGCGTTACCCTACTTTTTAAACCTTCGATTTAAAAAAAAAATAATATGTAGCGCTTTTCTAGGACACCCAGGAGTCACCCATTTAAATATAATACGTCATTTCCATAACACCCTGTATAATAAAATTTACTTTTTAATTTAAAAATCACTTTCTCAAATTTATCGGTATAAAATTGTACATTTGACAATAAAATATTTAAAATGTGAATTAATTCGAATATTTCATCGTCAATGTCGCCAAGCGAGTTATGTTATGTTAAGTTAAAGGAACCCCGGATATAAATCTCAATGAAACAATTATCCCGATTCTGTAAAGTTCGTGCAAATCGGTTCACACGTTCTCAATATTATATACAGGGGGTGAATTAAAATTTGTTTTTGGTTTTTAATATTATTAAGCGGAAGTTGGAAGTTTTCCCACAAGTGCCACCCTGTATCCTTAATCCTTACCCAGGACTAAAACAGTCGCTGTTCTCGCATTATTCGTTTAGCCTTTATCGCATAAGCCATTTGCGAAACATATTAAAGTTAGTTTTTCTCTGCAGATTTTACATTTAATAGAATTGCCCATATTTTGCCCATATTCATGAAAAAAATAAAGACATCGGTTTACATAAAATGTAATTACTTTTGCACCTGCAACGGCTAAACGCGGGAATAAAAATGGCCGTAAAACACAAATCTAGGTTAATGGAAATCGTATTTTAATAAAGAACGTGGCAGGTTTAGATACAGTTCTGCGTTTAAAGAAAATAATAGCTCGAGGATAGTTTGTATATTGCGTTCTTCATGAGGTCAAATAATACTTATTTCCATAGATATTACAAACTACAGATGGAAAAATGTACATTTCTAGCCTACGCAACAACCGCAAACAGTCTTTTTCTCACCTGTTTCGGTCATTATTGCAGCATAGCCAGATTGACATATTTATCGCCAAGGGATCTTGCAAAACCCCAATTGAACTAATCGGGACTACACTCTGGCAACATCTATTTCTATTTTACTACTGCGCTACGATCCAGAAAGAAAAATATGAATGAATACTAATCTCGTAAACATTACAACGTTGATATTGTGATCTAACGGATTGTTATACTATATATTGGTTGATTTGTTTTTTTTGTGATTATTGATGAAATCGTCTTTATTATAAACAGTCCTGGTTCATTCATGTGTAGCTTGTAAAAGAGTGGATCATTTAAATAAGGATTTATCTTTTCATCGGTAAGTGTGGTTATGTTTTAATATTTGACCATCTGATATAACCAGACTTCAACATTGTTGCCATTGAGCCAGCAAACATGCAGTTCTCTCTTCCACCCATTAATGATTTTCAATAACATTTCACAAAATCACACTTTCCAAGACTTTTATTTATGGATTATGAGATCTGTAGTTTACAATACCTTTGCTTATTTCTCTATTTAGTATGAAATTTATTTTATCTCCAAATATACAGGGTGTAACTAAATAAGTGTAAAACATTTAAGGGGGGATTCCTCATCGAAAAAAAGATAGGATCTTTCATATAAAGAAACTTCATTGGAGCATCCCTTGTTAAGATACAGCCCCTTAAAGGGGGTACATAAAATGTGTTTAACAATTTTTTTCACAAGCACTAAAAAAGTTACAATATTGAAATTAACCTGACACTTAGCCAGTAATTTATTTGGTTTACCCCATGGTTGTAAGGGGTGGAAAACGCAACCCCTAAAATTTATTTCCAATGTAAGTTTTTGTCTTATTATTTGTTTACCAACTAAAAATTTATTTCCGATAGCCTGTTTCATACTAAATAAAAAATGTCTCTTGAATTTTTTGCCCAAAATAAACCAGTTCGCAGCAAAAAATTATTTTACGAACAAGATACATATCGCCATAAAACGAAAATACGAAACTAATTCATCCAGTAGGCCGCTATTAGCGATAGTGACAATTAAATTGGTCTGAAGGTAGACATATTGAACATTTACTATGATTTCTAGATGTTGTATGTTTTGTTATTAATAAATTAGTTTTGTTTATTTATAAATTTTATGTACCCCCTTTAAGGGGCTGTATCTTAACAAGGGATGCTCCAATGAAGTTTCTTTATATGAAAGATCCTATCTTTTTTTCGATGATGAATCACCCCCTTAAATGTTTTACACTTATTTAGTTACACCCTGTATATATATAGAACACGGTTAGCTTAGCTGGAAAGTGTATTTTATAACATGCTCGTGTTGAAAAATACTTTTCAACGAAACATATGACAGATGGTGCCATTGGGACAGTAAAACCGCAGAGAAAATTGGGGGGCTGCGCACTAGAGCAACACTGCACATTGACAAAAAATTACATATTTGTATCCTGTCGGTTGGGATTCTTTAATTATTATAAATATACAAAATAACAGAGAATCGTTAGGCAACCAATTAAACATAACTGCTTGGGTAAAGAAGAAATGGGATCGGCAATAAAGGGGAATACCAATTGAGTTTTACAATATAGAATATCCATACAGGGTAATTAAGTAATTATATTTAAAATTTTGTGGTCGTACGAAAAATTGCGTACATTCATTATTTGTGCGAAAGTGATTTTCTCAAACTCCGATAATATATTATTAAGTAAGCCTTTGGGTATGCTTCAATAAAATATTACAAAATCTAATTATTGACCCCATTAACTTACCATTTTTGAATCTACTCAATTGAAGCTACTAAATAATTTAAACATTTTTATTCTTAAATCAATAATTCTTCAAACGCCTATATTTACAACAACTAAAGCTTTTCGCGATTATTCTCAACTATATTTACTCCCGGAGAACTTGACCGCACTACTACGCAAAAAACAAAAACCGAACACTTCAATCAATTATTGTTTTATGATGACAAGCGAGTAACTGCGAAATAGGTTTTTTTGATTTTAAAATTATTCACCCGAGGTAAAAGTTCAAAACGGTTTACGACTGTGTTTATGTCATTGTAAGCGCTTATAACCATATACCATATCGTACAGGTACAATTATTATTTGACGTCTGTAGTACAGGGCGTTTTATTTTAGACACTTTTATAGGCGCCGTAATTGTTAGTGCTATAAAAAAAAAAGTCATGTAGGTGTCATGTGCTCTTTTTGGGTCAAACTTAAAATGGTAAAATCAAAATTTTAAAATTTTCACTCGCTTAAGAGATACCGGGATAAAATCAAAAAATTGTCAATTTCAAAATTACCTTATATTTTCTTAGTTAAAAGAGATACAGAGAAATGTTTTATACAGAAGTTTATTTAAGATGATTGTTGAATAATCTGCAGTTTTCAAAATAAGTATACGGGGTCAGGTAAAGAAGTTATCGGACCTAACCTCAATTTCTTAAATGGAACACCCTGTATATTTTAATCTAAAATTATAGCATTGTAAATTATCTTTTCAAATATATAACACACCATGGATGACATTGGTTTCCTAGGCGATTTATGGAAACTTTATGAATTTAAACCACAGTAGACCATGAAACAAAAGCAAAGGTCATAGAAACAACTATGTTGACATTCTAGTTGTTATTAACATCTAACGTCAATTTCATTTTTACATATTCATTTGTGAAAATGACTTATCAACATTTTGCAAAATTCGATATGATGTCAGTTTATATTAAAAGTGGAAAAACGAAGAAATGGAGCAAAATTTATATTCTGTTCGCTATCCGGAAAGACAGCAACCATTTAAGGACATAACCTGGACATTTGCGATGATTCCCGTTTAAATCAATAGCCTATGAAACCAATATGTGTTATATATTTGAAAAGACAATTTAAAATGCTATCTTTTTAGATTAAAATATACAGGGTGTTCCATTTAAAAAAATTAGGTTAGGTCCGATAACTTTATTGCCTGACCCCGTATACTTACTCTGAAAACGAAAGATTATTCAACAATCATTATAAAGAAACTTCTGTATAATACATTTTTCTGTATCTGTTTTAACTAAGAAAATATAGGGTAATTTTGAAATTGAAAATTTCTTGATTTCCCCCCGTATCTTTTAAGCGAGTGAAATGAGATACCCTGTCGAAAATGGGACACCCTGTATTTCATCGACTAAGTTTACAATATACAGGAAAAAATTATTTATTCATATTTTTAAATCGTTTTCTTCCTGAATTTTTATATATAAATAATTTATTAATTGCAAGAACGAATATAACAATATGTTTCAATCGATTAACAATTATTTTATATTTTACAAATGGTGAATTATACAATCGAAAATTGTAACGGCAATAAAGAAGTGCGAATCACAATTTAAAAAATTGTGACTCATCATTACATTGAAGTCATTTTCAGGACACATTCTCACCATCCTTTAAACAAACTTTAAAACCAGAATGATATTGTTCCTGCTGTGCACAAAAAAAATATACGGATTCATATCACACAGTCTCATGCATCTGTTGCGTCACTGCGGCATTTGAAAATCCTAACCTATCTACACTTACATTGATCATCAAGGTGTAAAATGTCATTTTACAACTCGTGGCACCCCCCTCATCACAGTCTATCACGCCTTGTCACGAGATCTATTCGCTCGGTTTAATTTTCAGAAGCTATCGCGGATAGAAACATTTTTTTTCCGTAAAAGGGGCGGGCGTTTTAGATAAAATAGACGTCCTGGACAACGTGATGGAAAATGTTTCTCCACTTCCTTGCACTGACAGTGTTGCCGGATGGCATCGAACGTATTTATTTTGCTTTTTAAAAAATGTATGGTTGGTAACAACAAAAAATCGATTTTTAATGAAAATTGAATCTTTTCTCTTAAAAAATTAAGTAGTAAAGATAGCGACTCTAAATGTCAATATACGTATTATATAAAAGAGTATTTATACAACTCATTTGCAGTTTTTAGGGTGCCTTCTTGCAACCTCCAAATTTTTAAATCATCATAATAATTTAATTTTTTTAATTGCATGCGCCCAAGTCGTGTCTTAAAACAAACATATAAATAGGTAAAAAACTAGACATTTGGCAACGCCGGCTTTACCTAACCAGCATCGGCACTGTCCTAGAAAGGCAGATCCGAGGGCAGATCAATCAAGTCAAGGGCGGGCGAGTTCAAGGCTTGCACCAATCATCGTTTTTAAAACTACATCACTTTTATAATGTAAAGCGCGCTATAGCATCGGATGCATGCATAGATTATCTTAAAGCTTAGAATGGAATTTAGTAAAATATAATTTATTAAGTCGGGGCTATTTATTTTTTCAAAAGCGTGTTTTCTAAAGAAAAATATGCATTTTTTTTTCATTCAATAATCAATAATATACACGGTGTTGAAAAAAGGTCGGTACCCCGGAATAACTCCGGTGCATCGCATTGCAGCGGAAAATGTCTAGGGAAAAAGTTGTTTGGTTTTGAAGGAGGAATAGTTTGCAATTTAAACCACCCACCACCCCCTCAACCCCCAGGCGCCGGGTGGGTGTAAGTTAAGATTTTCAAATGGAACCCCATATTTTTTATTCGCGTATCGTGTTCTCCGACCAACTTTTCCCACGGGCATTTTTTAGTACAAGACAGAGAAAAAGAGTATTTCCGGGATAAAACTTGATTTTCGCACGGTTCTGATTTTGCCTTTCTCATGGTGATTATTGGTGAAGGATGGGCCCAAATAAAAAAAATTTTCGAACAAAAGATGTTTATTTGTAGTCGGAGAACACGATAGGCTAATAAAAAATATGGGGTTCCATTTGAAAATCTTAACTTACCCCCACCCGCGCCCGGGATTGAAGGAGTGGGGGGTGGTTTAAATTGCAAACCATTCCTCCTTCAAAACCAAACAACTTTTTCCCCAGACATTTTCCGCTGCAATGCGATGAACCGGAGTTATTCCGGGGTACCGACTTTTTTCAACACCCCATATATTCTTTCCTGAAACAGTGTCAAAGGATTTGCGCGTAACTTATTAGTAAAATTTGTCATAACTAACAGTAATTTTATAAAGATAATCGTAATTGTGTATAAAAAATTACTGTCTGATAAATTCAAAATCTCTTCTCGAATATATATTCTACGAAATGTCAAAAGCTTCAGAAAAATGTGCAAATTACAGATACCTATATAATCAATATCCTCCCAACCCCCCCCAACATTATGGGTACTTCGCACCGGATATGAAAAAAAATTGACAACTTACCTCAACTACTTTTAGGTTTTGTTTATCTAACAGGAATTCCATAGATTTGTGCGGTCTGCCAGGGTGATTTTGGGACCCGTCCGGGTTCGTCGGTACCTGCAGGCGGGGCTCCGCCCCCAAATCTAAGAGACTGCGGGCTTTGGCGTTCGCACCATTCGTAATAACCTATAGATAGAAATTTAAAAAAATTACTTATCCAAAAATACGTTTAATGAAATTTTCAACCGGTTCGGAAATTGAATATTTCATAAATAAAACGAACAAACCCAAATTTTAAAACCTTTTCGAGCAGAGCCGGACCAGGTATACAAATTCAATTTATACCTATGCCTGATGCATATATGTATAAATACAAAGTGATTTTTAATAATTTTAATCTTTAGTGGTTTTCCGGCGAGTAATTTTTAGTTAGGCTTATTAGTGGTAGAATGTGGCGTCCTTGGAATTGTGCTGATAGGGGGGCATCTTCAAGTGTCATTTTTAAAAGAAAGCATTTATCTATCGATGCCAAACTAATAATTAAAAATGTGTATCAATCGTTGTTGAGTAGAAATTTTAATTCGATGGATGTTTTAGCAGAGACGTCTACTTTAACAAAAACTCCTTTATCTTCGGTAAGAGACATAGTACTTAAACCTGTTAATCCTAGAAAAAATCGGAGTGATTCTGGAACATTTAGAAGCATGATGACATGGATTTATTAAGAAGAAAATGTATGAGGCAGCTTTGAGTCCACTCAAAGAGCAGCTGATTAAAGACGAAACAATGTGGCCTCTTGTAGCCTTTCAAGCCTTAGGAAAATATTGCATAAATGGGTTTTAAATACCGAAGCATTGATAAAAGACAAACATTAATGGAATCTCAACGTTTACGGGAATGGAGACTTAAATATTTAACAGCTGTTAAACAATTTAGAGAAGAAAATCGTCCAATTATTTACCTTGACGAAACATGGTTCGATACCCATGACACTCGAAGAAAAGGTTGGGTTGATTCGTCCAAAAAATGTCAAACCAAGGCACCAAGAATCACAATATTGCATGCTAGTTCAGAGAACGGGTTTGTTCCAAATTGTCTGTTGCTTTCAGCTAAAAACATAGCAGATTCTTCTTTAGACTACCATCAAGATACCGACGCGCAACTTTTTGAAGATTGGTTTAAACATAAATAGTTTCTTAGAATTTAATTAATTTTTATTGTACTTGTTATCCTAATAGTTATACTTTTAAATTATATTATTTTCAATTATTATTAATTGTTATCATTATTTTTAATTTATTATAGGTACCTAAAACTATAAAAATCATGTGGTGTGGTATACATTTTCAAGCCGGCCCTGATCCCATTTATTGGGCTTTGAAGAGGTTCAGGCGTATACAATAGGGTTTAATCAGGTAGCTTATTTACGGCAGTAAGAGTCAACGGTATAATTCTGCAACAACTATAACTAGCTAATCTTTCAGACTTTGACACTCTAAAAACCAAAAATATCGTAAAGCAATTAACGAAGAAGCGATTAAAAATAAATTACAGGCCATGGCAAATTATAGGTTAAGTCAGATTATGGAAGGTTATGTCAATCTCCGTGAAGTAACCTGTGAAATGAATACAGTAATCCGTAAAATCGATGTAAAAGATGCAAATATTTCTTATAGAAAAAGTGTTAGTGACAGTGCAACAATAGAATAGAATAAAATTCACCATAATATGTGTCTATGACCTACATTTAAGGAAAATGCATTTTCGTATAATTTTTCACTGATTCATTCATTCAGGGGGGACAAACATACAGAATAGTCATTCCGTAATAAAGTTTTAGAATGAATATAACGGTGACAGACACATAAGGTAGTTATCACATTCTTCGGTCGCCGTAAGAAGCTTACGACGGCCTAAACTTCGTTACAGAATGACCCTATCGGTAATAAAGAGTGTACTTTTATAACTTACCGTAACTTCCGTATCGAGATCCGTCTCGATAAACCCCATGGGTCCGGCCATAGAGTCATCCCCGTAACACCCTACGTCCCTGGCCCTATAAGACGACGCCGCCGACTCGACGCCGACGCTGCCCGAATCGATAGTGCGTCGACGGCGTCGCTCGTCCACACTATTCCCGTTCTGCGCAGACGCCTTTTTCACGCTGGCGTGGACTACCCTCGGCGGTGGTTGCTTGGGCAGGGGCGGCTTGGCTAATACAGGACCGGGGTTGGTGTTATTATTGTCTAGGGGCGACGGGCCCTTTAAGGGGATGTAAATGTAGTCGGGCTTGGAGGAGTTGGTCGTTGGGGCCATGAACGGTCTCTGATGGATGACCGGCTGAACTGAAACTAAAAAGAATTGTTTTTAAGTAAAATTAGTATGGAAACTTCGTAGAATTAACATGATATTATGTCTCGCGTCCAAATAAAAGATATTGCGTCTTGAACCCAGGCTATCAGGGCCATCTACACAGTTCCGGGATAATCTGTGTTTATTTAGTTAATGGTTTGGTGTCCAAGATAAGGAGGGCCAGTACAGGGATCACGGAAACGGTAAGCGATTCGAAGTCGGTTAAATGGAGGTAAGTTGCGCATTTACGTGCCTAATAATATGTCGTTTAGAAAGTTTTAAAATTCCGAGTAGTTCCGGAGATATCCGGCAAAAAAACGAAATTCTGAAAAATCATTTATTGTTTTCCTGGGTGTTTTTGAGATCGAATTCTAAAGTAAATTGCACTTTTGCATTGCAACTTTACCTCCATTTAACCGACTTCGTATCTCTTACGGTTTCCGAGATCTCTGTACTGGCCCTCCTTATCCTGGACACGTTGTATATAAAAACTGTGCAACAGAGGATTATTATGCAATCCATTAAACATAATAACTGGTTGGGAAAAGTAGTAATAGGATAAGTACCGTTTTATATATATAGTACGTAAACCTGATTTATGTACTTCAGTATTTTGTTTTAACAATAATTTGAACATTGTTTTAAGCAAAAATCAATATTTTACTTAGTTTTGTAGTTTGGGTAAGTAAATCTACTAAAAACGACTGGACCCTCTTCACGACAACGTACTATGGATTGCGAAGTTGTTGGTTGAACGTAAGGTACTTTTCTTATATTATTTCAAAAATAAAATGATGTTAAACAGAAAAACAGCAATCAATTTATTTTCATACAAAATCTCAAAATTTATTAATGTAAACTATACAGCAGCCCGAAAAATATTTGATGTAAACATTATCGGTTTCCAGACGTTGTTGTATGGCCAGAAAGAACCTTGATCCGGTTTTGAAAATGTCTGGACTTTAGTCGAACGTTTTCGTTTTTTTTTTGTAAATAAATAAAATAAGCGCAGCAGAAATTATCGTATCCCTACAATTATTTTTTGTATTGTAATACTAAAATGAAACGATATCAATCCAGATGATCCAAGTATCGGCACTCAATTAAAAAACACCCTGTATTTGTAAAATATTATACCAATGTGTTCAGTTTTTAAATAGTATATTAAGATACAAATTTCATAAGACATTATCTTAGAGCACGCGTTTAATTTAGAAAACGACCCGCGAAGCGAGGAGTTTTCTAAAGTACAAGTGCTCTAATTGTCTTATGAACCGTGTATTTTATAATACTTTTTCTATTTGGGTTTTAAAGTCTGACAAATATAGTCGATTTTTTCAGTTTGAATTAATATTTTCTTTTTGGGTTGGCAATACTTTTACAATTTAATAAAATGTTACAAGTATCAAATATGCCATGATAGAAACAATTGAACACAACAAAGCTTCTTCCCATCCGTCATAATTAAAAATAAATATATTATTAAAGTTGATAAAAATGAGTCAGGAAGAAAGTTGTACTCCGTCAGAAATACGAGAAATTGCAGAAAATAATCTAGAAAAACTTTTAAAAAGAATATGCAAAACTTTGAGTTATGGTGCGAGCAGAACAAAGTTCAAAATATTGAAAAAAATAATAAATAATAGCATTGAATAAAATATTGTATCGACACAGAATCTGACAGGAATAACAAATGCCCAGGAAATGTCTATAGTAACTATAAATATGTATATATAAAGTAATATGTATAATACTATATTGAATTAAAAATAAAAATAGTACTTTATTGAATAAAACTTCAGAAATAGAGCATGAACTGGAAGATATTTCTATTATTATTAGGTCATGTTGTTTTATAGTTGTGACTAGAAATTAGTTGACGGACACCATCAGTAAGTTATATATTTCCGAGTATAGGTATTTCGGATAAATATCTAGTAAAAATTATCTATTTGCAAGGTTAAAGGTTAGTATTTTAAAATTTTCTATAAAAAATTTCTGTCCAATCCATAATGCCTAGAAAACTAATTTCAACGAAATCAAAGTAGGCCTAAAATTCGAACCCTACTTGTTGCCAACATGAAAAAAAAAATTCAGTTTCGTAAAGTGGCAAGTTATTCAATTTTTTTGCATTTCATAATGTAGCCATTATGAAACCCAAATAGAAAAAGGTTATTATGATACTAAAAATGATATCGAAATACCTTTGACAAGACACCATAGTAGAAAAAAAAAGTTACGAGTTCTACCTATAAATGTAAAAAATCTGCACTAGTTGAACAAATAATTGTTTTTATCTCTGCAGGATATTATGTAGAACACTCAAATAAATATTTATACGAGAAGTGCGAAGTGATTTTAACTACCCACACGGTGATTTAGAGCACAATTAGTCCTAAGTGTTCTGAAAGTACTTTCCATTGTAAAGTACCTAAAACATCTGCATTTAAGCTCCGCTTAAATGCTATTAACGAATACAACAGGTCATTTAACACCGGAGTTAAGTCGACATACTCTTGAAATTAGTAATGAGAACATATCTATCGATCAAAACCATTTCCATTCTCATTCTATGACTTATTAACGATTGATTCAATTTTTAAACTTTCCTTTAAAAGTATACAATGAACAAGGAAAATCAGGCGTTCACCATTCTTAAATCATACCCTTAAAGTATTTCTTCTTTGTATTTCAAACGATGTGTCTATCGATTCTGGTCAAAACAATCGATACCACGCACTTCCCTAATAAGAAAAAATATAAATGCACTTCTCTGTGTAAAATTTTAATATGTTTGATCTAATATTTGCCTTTTAAGTTGTCAGCAAATAATAAGGCGGCAAATATATATAAGTTACTGCTTATACGGTCCTTGGTTTCAGGTGCAGCTTCCTTAATAAAATCTATTTTCAGTTCCTACTTTTATTGTCGCTATTGTTTCCGTTTCACGCCTATCATTTTTATGCACATGGGTACAATGCGCTTACAAGAAGATTTTAAGGCGATGGTTATGGTAAATGTTTATTTAATTTCCCTTGGAGAATCATCCTATCCCACCCTTCATCATCGTCAGGTTTATATGAAAACTACAACAGCGATAATTCGAAGAAAGGCATATTGGGAATCGGCCTTCGGTTAAAAACTTTGATACTCGGGGTTATTATCCAAAAATCGATGCTGATCAAAAGTCTCCATGGGCCGGAGGTCCTGGAGAGCCGATACCCCATGCGGGATCCTTTGAATTTTTTGTTATAACAAACTAATTGACGTAACTGTAAGGTTTTTAGGTTTATGGCTTCCATAATATCGTACCTCGCCGACCTTAGTGGAACACCCTTGTATATTATATCTATCGTACAGCAGCCAAGATCTGAAGAATGCACCAAAACAAATAAGCTTTGGTGTATTACTTGACACCTCATACCCGTTATAAACCATACAAACAAACTGGTTATAAAAAACGTTTTTATCTGTAGGTCTAAGAGGCGTATGAATTATTATATTATGCTGTCCTACTTTTTATTTTTTTATTTTAACACCCGCATTATATCAAGCTTATCACATTCGGCTATGTTATGTTTTAGTTTAAACGCTCAAACATACAACTATAAAAAAAGCTTTATGCCCCAACGAACATTATGCTGACCAGATGATAAAAGGTATTTTCGACCCCTATAATTCGTCACGCATCACGTGACGTTCTTTATTTTAACGTGAGCTTTGTTCCAAAAGTCTACCTGTTTAGAGAGAAACAGTTGAAAAGCCGGTTGTTGGGATTTAGAACAATATGAAAGATCAGCATCGGACTGGGATGGTAGGTACAGGCCATAAACACATAATATAAAAGTGGAGACAAAACATTCCAGTCATAAAACAGAATTTATTTACAATCATGCACAGTTCTACTGTTTCAAGTAGGTTTACGTTTACGTTTAGATAAGTTCGATCTAACATTAATCATAAACAGGTAATCGTTGTAGGTTTATTTTACAGAGATTCAGATAATATAAAGAAAGAATCCATATTTTTGCAATATTTAGTTAAAATATAGAATTAGCTACACCACTGCTTTACCTAAAAAAAAGCATAACCTCATTATTCTCACTTAGCGACGAATTATTAATCCGGAGGTAAAATAGTCCAAATTTTTACACACCACGCACTGACCACCACTATAGCTGGCTAATAAATAGCTCTAAATAGTTTTAGTTTGAAAAAACACTAAAAGTTAATCCAAAAACACAATAGACCACAAGCAATCACAAATAGTACAAGCGGTAAATCGATAACGGCCGATGAATATTAATGAAAATATTAAACTTCAGGGTCATTTTTACAATAGCAGATACAGCGTTGCCACTGTGATTTCCTTAAAACATGGCAATTTGCTGTTGGGATAATATTATACTTTTCGGTTTCAAACGCAGGCGGTAGATTTACGCTCAGTAGAGACTTGGCATCATTGATTACTATTTAAAAGCTTGTATGATTCTCACAAAATAAAAACCATTCCGTCCATTTATTAATGTTTTTGGTACGGACCCTTCACTCTACGTATCTGGGGAGCCAAATACTGCACAAAAACGACGTTTTTCTATTTGGGTTTCATAATGGCTACATTATGAAATGCAAAAAAATTGAATGACCTGCCACTTTATGAAATTTAATTTTTTTTATATTGGCAGTAAGTAGGGTTCGAATTTTAGGCTTACCTCGATTTCGTTAAAATTAGTTTTCTTGGCATTATGGACTTAACAAAAATTTTTTATAGAAAACTTTAAAATACTAACCTTAACCTTATTGCAAATAACACAGAGTCCCCTTACTTCTCACGGGTTAAATATGAAAAAGCGGAATTTTGAGTTTCAACATTTGATAGGAACAAAGATGTATCTTTTACCGAGATACGCCAAATACATGATACATGATGTAAATAAAACAACGTTTTCTCGAAAACGGTTAGGATTAGCGACATGAATAAAGAGTACTTAATTTTTAGCCAATAGTTAAAGGTATGTAAAAAACATTGTCCAAAGTTCTCATCATACAGGGCGTCAAAAAAATGGGCCCATGAGTGTTACAGCTAGTCCGTCCCTGCAGCTGTGAGTAATTCACAACAGTTTCTTGGGTAGTAATTTGACGGGTCTTACCTGGTATACATCATATTAAAAAATAATTGAAATATACCAGGTGGTTCAATAATTATGTGTAAAAAACTTGATTCAATTGGTGCTCTTTGGGAGCCCATATCTCCGAAGAGGAGGCCGATACGAAAGAAGTTTATATGAACCTATAGTATTCTTTTCACGTGTTTTCTTCATATCCGGGAGATTTCCCACATGTTCCCGGACACCCTGTATACATATTTATAGTTACTGTAGACATTTCCTGGGCATTAATTGTTATTCCTGTCAGATTCTGTGTCGACACAATATTTTGTTCAATAGTATTAGTTATTATTTTGTTCAATATTTTCAACTTTGTTCTGCTCGCACCATAACTCAAATATTTACAATATTTACAAATTTTTTCTAGATTATTTTCTGCAATTTTTCGTATTTCTGACGGTATACAATTGTCTTCCTGACTCATTTTTATCAACTTTAATAATATATTTATTTTTAATTATGACGGATGAGAAGAAGCGTTGTTGTGTTCAATTGTTTCTATCATGGCATATTTGATACTTGTAACATTTTATTAAATTGTAAAAGTATTGCCAATCCAAAAAGAAGATACTAATTCAAATGGAAAAAATCTACTATATTTTTTAAAGATTTTCAGACTTTAAAGACCCAAATAGAAAAAGTATTATAAAATACACGGTCCATAAGACATTTACAGCACTTTTTCCAATTACGGCCCGTGCGTGTATTTGACCAGGTAACTCTTGCCATCGAGATAGGTGTTATTTTTTCGACCATCTATCTAATGTTGTTTTTGTTGCCGGTTAGGGGCCCCTGAGACTTTGAGCAGATCCGGCTCTCGCTAGTTCATCCGCTTCTTCATTTCCTAATATCCCGGAGTGACCAGGGACCCACCCAGAGTTCCACCTTGTTCCCAGGGAGTGTATGTGCTATAGGCAAGTTCTACCGGTCCGTCAATGGGTTGACCGCCGGCCCAATGTGAAGGATACATCAGTCGAATTTTATTTTCCTTCAATACTTTCAATTGAGAGATTATTTTCAAGTTGAATTAGTTATTAGTTCTTGTTCCATTCAATTTATTTGTCCCTACCTTCCCCGACTAGAGAACAATAATTACCTCGACACGTATTATATAGGTACACCGACCGTTTTCATTACAATAATATCTAATTTATTCAACATCCTCCCACACAAAATTCTATGCACTTTCCTGAATATTAATAAAGAAACACTCACTTAATGGCCTACATAACCTTATATAAAATAAAGGTCGGTCGGTAAGAAGCCTTTCTTTGTTTATTAATTATTATTTCTTATCTCGGGAACTCCGATTATGTTATTGAGGCAATTAAGCCGTCCTAAAAGGGTGTAGGTACTCTGGATTATAAGTCTAAATTGGTGTTAACTAAGCCATTAATAGGCTCTGGAAGTGGAATGTCTGCCTGATGGTTTAATCTTTATCTATAAAACTTGGGTTAAGTATATTCGTATTCAACTGTTTCTTGCTTAAATTGCTTGTTTTAATTATTATATGACATTTTAAAGTTTACATTATACCATTGGTCTTTAGTGCAATCATCAACTACCTGAGCAAATCTCGTTGTGTTGGTGGCAATATCCTCAAACCATAATTAACGGTTGCTGGGTCGGAAAAAATGTAAATTTTTAGGGATAATTATGGTTTTATGGCACTGAAACGACCACCCTTACTATACCAGTTGTAATTATTATACAACGTGTCCAAGATAAGGAGGGCCAGTACAGGGATCTCGGAAACCGTAAGAGATACGAAGTCGGTTAAATGGGGTAAAGTTGCTAATTTACGTGCCTAATAATATGCCGTTTAGAAAGTTTTAAAATTCCGAGTAGTTCCGGAGATATGAGGAAAAAACCGAAATTCTAAAAATCGTTTTATTTTTTTCCTGGGTTTATTTGAGATCGAATTCGAAAGTAAATTGCACTTTTGCATTGGCACTTTTTCGTCTTCGAATTGCAATTATCAACTTTCTTTTTTTAAATGCGGTCCTGTTATCCTGATATTGGAATTTGAGAGATATTTTTCTCCCGAATGCAACGATGTATGACACATTGTGTTATAATGACGTTTCGAGGGTTTTTTTGAACAACATCAGGAAATTTTGGGATACGGTCCTGATTTGTCCTAATTTTATAAATGATATCTCATAAGTAAGCTCTAAATTTTTTACTTATACTAGTTCAATAAATAATAAATAATTTAATAATAAACCACAAATAAGTGAACAAAAATCATTCCAAAACAGTAATAAAACGAACAACGAAAAAAGTAAGGAACTACATAATCAGGTGTTCAAAATGATTTCCGTTATTCTCTCTCTCTCTAGCACAAATAACATCTAACTGCCATATAACAGTTTTGTGAGTTGCATTCGGAAGAAAAAAAGCTATCAAATTTCAATATCAGAAAAACAGGACCATATTTAAAAAAAGAAAGTTGATAATGGCCCTTCGAAGACGACTGGTCGGATTACAAAACAATTAATGCTGTTAGATAGAGCGGAAAAAGTGGCAATGTAAAAGTGCAATTTACTTTAGAACTCGATCCCAAACAAACCCAGGAAAAAAATAAAACGATTTTTCAGAATTTCGTTTTTTTCCTGATCTACTCGGAATTTTAAAACTTAGGCACGTAAATGCGCAACTTTACCTCCATTTAACCGACTTCGTATATCTTACGGTTTCCGAGATCCCTATACTGGCCCTCCTTATCTTGGACACGTTGTATGTTACGAACCTTGCATATTTTTCAAATAATGAGTGTAATGGTGGGAAATGTTTAAATCGTGATAGTATGATTACAATTTAATTTATATCTTATATAATGCTTCCTGTTTTGAAGTTGTTAATAAAGAAAAACAACATGTAATTAAAACATTAAATAAGTAAATACATTTGTTTTGGATAGTCAGATTAGCTGTCTGTGGCTTTTTGTGGGAACAAATACTTATTTTACGAGAAAGATGTGTGCAATCCCTCCCAATAGGAATTTATTTGGTTTGTTGACTTCTCTAAACCATGTTTAAGAAGATTGTTCAAAAATACAGTGAAAAAATTCTCGATAATTTTATGTAAGAACTAATTAAAGGGTTATTTTTTGTTCACAAAAGGCGTGTGTCATATTTCAACATATTGTGCGAAGTAAAAAAAGTTCTTAGTTGATAACTGCAAACCCGAACAAACATATTAGGAATTTATTTCGCTTGTGCTCTTCCCTAAGCGGATTGTTCAAAAATACGGTAAAATAATGCTGGATAATTTCTCTTCGGTGTGAGTTTCCCTCTGCATATCTTTTAATCTTCTTAGAGTTTCATTACGTTTTCAGGAGAAACTTTTAAAAGGTAACACGTAATAACCAATAATTAGAATAGTTTTTATATTCACATATTGTGAGAAGTAAAAAAAATTTAGTTGACAACTGACGAACAACCCCAATACGAATTTATGTTGCTGTTGTTCAAGAGTATTGTTTAAAAATACAGGTAATTTATCTTCCGTGTGAATTTCATTCTACATATCTCTTAATCTTTAGTCTTTTTAATATACAGGGTGTCCCATAACTAATGGTACACAGGAAAACTGCAGATTCCTTGATTAAAAATACTGCGATTTGGCCATACTTAGTTTAGTTCAATAGCTGGTAATAACCGAGATACAGGGTGTCCAAGTAAAAATGTAATTTTCAATTTTCCTAAATAACTTATTTCTGAATCAATATTTTTGCACAAAATTTTGTGACTAGGGTTATTTGAGGAAAGGAATTTGAATTTGTTAATAATTTTGATGTAGATTGTAGGGGGCGCTCTCTGCGGTACTCTGGATACATAAAAGAAGTGTAACTTTCTTAGGCCTTAGTATAATTATGTTTTTATAAAAATATCAGTTTTTCCGCCATTTTTAAGCAATAAAGGTATACTTTGTAAATGTCGCTCCGACTAACCGTTTTCGAGATATTTTCAATTACAATTTCTAATGCGCCCGTTTAAATTTTGATTTGTAAATGTGAAATTTATCACAGCAGGCTTTGGTAAAAACCAATACAATGAAAGCACTTTGAAACCTTATTTCTGTCAAAGTTTATATTCATTTGTCAGCATTGTGGGTGTTACTATTACGTTTTGGACGCAAGGATCCTGTTTCTCCCAGTCTGTCGTATAGGCTTCTAAAAATTTTAAAATCTGGCTGCCTTCTATTTGGATACATTTCCAAATACCGCAGATGTTAAAATTTTCTTCTCCGTTAGAAAACAGTTATGTCGCGGCATTTTTAGTTTAATTTTTGATAACAGTATCTTCAAAAACTCCTTAAAAACACCCACAATGCTGACAAATGAAAATAAACTTTGACGGATATAAGGTTTCAAAGTGCTTTCATTGTATTTGTTTTTACCAAAGCCTACTGTGACAAATTTCACATTTACAAATCAAAATTTAAACGAGCGCATTAGAAATTGGAATTGAAAATATCTGGAAAACGGTTAGTCGGAGCGACATTTACAAAGTATACCTTTATTGCATAAAAATGACGGAAAAACTGATATTTTTAATAAAAATATAATTATATATATTAGGCACAAAAAAGTTACATTTCTTTTTATGTATCCAGAGTACCGCAGAGAGCGCCCCCTATAATCTACATCAAAATTATTAACAAATTCAAATTCCTTTCCCCAAAAAACCCCTAGTCACAAAATTTTGTTCAAAAGTATTGATTCAGAAATAAGTTACTTAGGAAAATTGAAAATTAAATTTTTACTTGGACACCCTGTATCTCGGTTATTACCAGCTATTGAACTAAACTAAGTATGGCCAAATCGCAGTATTTTTACCCAAGGAATCTGCAGTTTTCCTGTGTACCATTAGTTATGGGACACCCTGTATAATAACCAATAATTAAAGTATTATTTTTTCTTCAGAAAAGGTATGTCATATTTTAACATATTGTGAAAAGTAAAATTATTAATTAGTAAACATTAACTTAGGAGGTAATTCGACTTTAAAGTTGAAAAAATTAAAAAATATCACAAAAAACTCTTTAAAATCCCCAAAGTACAAGAGAAATTTGGCAAATCTCTAATCCCTACGCCACCTACCTGGTGCAGCAGCAGTTCCATTTCCCTGCGCTTTCCTCTTCAACTTTTCCTTCTGCTCCTGTCCTTTCTTCGCCCCCAACCGGAAACTGGCCAACCGCTGAAAAAAACCGCCCAGTCCCGACTTTTTCTGACTCTTCCTCGTACGCGTATCACCGATCGCGGTAGCCTCGTCGGCCATTGCGCCGATGTTCGACTGTTTCGCGCTCAACTGTTTGCCACTAGTCGACTGTGCGTTGTTTTCTTCGAGATGAGCGCCAGGAGATGCGGTTTGATGGAAGGGGAATTTCGAAGTGAGGCTATTTTTGTTACCCGTTTGCGGGGCGCTACTGATGTTTCGTTGAGTGGCTGCAAAAAAAGAGGCAGTAAGTGCAAAGCGCATTTTTTGTGATAAAATGTGAATCGTAATTTCTGAAATTATGAAAATGTTATATTTAATTAGAAATAATAAAAATATAATTTTTAAATACCTAACAGGGTACACCAAGTATAGTGGCTTATTAGAAGTATCTCGAGAACTAAATGAGATTTTATTTTGAAAATTTGGATGTGGCTATAAGAGATGGTTTTCTACGTTTATAAAATATTTTGCATGGTGCGTTGTTGCCGGATCATACCGAAAGTGGTAGTAACTTCGGAATTTTAAATGAATTACCCTATATATTATATTTTTTTTGGAATCTAGGTAAAAATCTAGAACAGTTTTCTGTATAATATCATATACCGATCTTTAAGAGTTTTTGAATTATAAATAATCTTGTGATTTTTTAACGCCGTATCGGGACCTGAAAAGAAAATCATAACTTTTTAGCGGTTGCAGCTAGAAAGCTGAAATTTTGACAATAGTTTCACAAGAGCATCGACATTTTATAATTTTGAACAGTATTTAATTCGTTTTATACAGGGCGTCTCCATGACAATATTTCTGAGAGAGATGAATTATTGTAAAAATCTTCTTTTGCATTACTTACATTTGTTATACTTGTTACAATTTTTTACTCTTCATTCGTTCTCTAATAAATTCGTTTAATTATGAATAGTGCACGGTTTTATTTTAAAACGTATTGATTTTTTAATAACATGGGTAGTTACTTAGCCGTTTTCGACAATTCCTCGTATAAAGATAAATATTATACAAAGAAATGCGTTCTAAAGATTAACTAATTTGCAAAATGCGTTAATTTAAAGCAAATCATATTTTATGAGTTGGAATTTTTTGCCTGTCTCTGTACATTTAGCTAATAAGTCAAAACTTGGTAATGAGACGTAGGTTCTCAACCACAACAACTTTTACTAATTAGTTTTTATCCTATCTTTACACATAAGGGTACTTTGTTCTTAGCTTTTTCATATTTTTCTAAATTCTGAACACCCGGTATATAAATTTGAAAAAATAATATACTTTTTGGTCGTTGGAGAACAAGCAGGAGTTTTTATGAAAAATAACTTTTTTTCATAAACCCACAAATAAAAAAGTTTTCCCTCTTCGATAGTCAATCAGTGGACACACTGTATATAGCCACAGCCAAATTTTCAAAATAAAATCTCATTTAGTTCTCGAGATACTTCGAATAGGCCATTTTACTTGGTGTACCCTGTATAGTTGGTAAGAACTAATGCGCATCTTGGATAATTGAAAATAAAAAGTTGTAGTGCTATCCCCGCCTATTATATACTATCGCTTTTCACTTACCATGGTTAGTGGCATTAGATTCGTTTAGTGATGTTTGGCTAAGGCTAGTGATATCCAAATGGGTGTGTTTGTACTGGACGCCATCATGATCGACATAAGCCTGAATGGTACATCCATCTTTATCTTTCTTGACTAGCACGGAACCTGTAACAAGGATGGAAATATGAAAATTCCCTTAAGAAGATTTATGATTTATGACAGTGTCACGATTTTTGTATATTTTTTATAGTATAAAGATGGCCAGTGATAAATTATTGTTTTTAGAATCATATACCTATAATATTACGATGTAACAAATCTGTTTTATAGAAGATTTGTTTGATTACATGTTAGACACCAATAGAACTTATATTATTCGATAAAATGGTTCTGTAAGCTTTTACTCTATAACTTGGTTGTTGATGTTTCCTAAGTGCTGCTACACAACCTTGATATAGCCAATCTGTGGCTTTTACACTGGCAGATCTCAGGGAAATTTCATACACCAACCATACCTATGTTCCATCTTTCTACATCAACTTATCACTAAAATCAATAAGCCGCTACAAATGGACAGACGTGTAGGCACTGAAATTGATCCCATAGCATTCCATTAATTTTGTATTATTCGCCATTTTGACAACATATATGCAATGATATTTATACAGCGTGTTCACAATAAAATTGACGTGTCTTCCTGATTTTTAATATTATTTGCTAGAAGGGGTGGGAAGTTTTCCAATTTACATCCTGTAGGTATTTCGTATTACACTGACAAAAATGCATTTACCAATGTCGTGGGTTACAAAATTGGAGCTACCTCAACCCACCTCCCTATGTTGTTCTACGAATTATCACAAATTATTTAAAAACGCTACAGTAATTCAGGTTCTTTTGGTTCGCCTCAACGCAGAAACAGATTTTTTATCAACATTTTAAACATATTTGGGATCACCACAATTCCCCATCTTGTAACTATTTTGTGAGTTACCGGAACTCAGTTTCTGGGTTGGGAAAACTTACTAATTGATTATAAAGTGTCGTTTTAACCCGGACGTGCATTATTTTAACTCATCGCCATGTGTAAATTATTTTGAGTTGGAATAATTCAGGAAACGTGCTCCAAAACCCCATATCGAGGGTAAAACGCAAGATCGGAAGGTCACGGAAAGCTCCGAATTCGTGCTCGTGCAGGTTTGGCGCGGTTCATTCCATTATTATTTCATTATTATATTATTATTGCGGGATTTTTCATCTTTGTTCTCTGTGCGTGAAAATTTGTGTTTTGCATAATTTTGGTCAGTTGGCGTAAAATGGAGGGACAGGAGGGAGATGCATACAAATTGTTATTATTGGAATGGAGCCTTATTATTTATAAGCAATCGTCATCACTTCGTCCGCATGGTTTCTTAGCCGTAGTACGCTCTCCTGTCTATAATTCATTTGATTATTTTTTTTAAATATACAACAAAAATGTCATATCTTGAAAAAACAAAAGGCAAAAAGTCCACAATATGCAGGCGTTAAATCAAGGAAATATTTTGAGTTCCGATAGTCCACCATTTAGGTACTGGTAGTCCAAAATTTGGAGTCTGGTAGCCCAAAGAGTGAGTTATTCCAGCCACCATCGTAAGATAGAACAACTTAAATATCAAGTTTTGATAGCTCGAATCATGAATTAATCTAGTCCGACTAGTAACGCATCACAACTCACATACTGGTGGCTACGATAGCCCATCAATAAATTAAGACGGTGGGGCGTGAGCTATTCCAACGCATAAAATAACCCATCTTCTGTGCTATCATAACTTATGAATAGTTGATGCAATTTCTTCCATTTGGTTGCCGTAATTCAGAGGTCTGGGCTGTCCCCTATTAGCAACACGCTTCGGTCTAGGACAACTCATATTTCAGTTATATCAACTCGGAATTTCGCTCAGTGTAGTAAAGAATTTCTCATATACCTTAATCGATAGGATAAATACGTACGCTTCAAACATCTATTTATCCATTAAATAAACCACATTCCTCTTTAACCTACACATGTATAGTAAAGGCCAGCTCCAGACGTTGAACGGCCTTTATTGTAAAAATATTGTAACTTGACGGTTTTTAAAATTCGCTTACATATTTACATGCTGTAATAGCCTCGTTGGTTGCCGCCCACCCAAGTTGATTAAGGCCCAGTATTTATATCTTTATATGCATATCCTCGAGGTTGCGAGAGTTAGGAGGAACGTGTACAAAACAGGACAGGACAATATTAATTAATATATCTTTGTTATTGTTGTTTCATCAGGTGAACGGAAAACTCGCCCTACGTTACCTTAGCTAGTAAATAGTACATTACGTACCGAGGCCTTCACTGCCCGAGGTTCGTACCGTACTTTTTGTCAAAAGTGCGCCGTAAGCGCCTCTTACGCGACCTCTTTTCGTGACCGTAAGTTTCAAGCCTCTCGGAGACAGGGCTGTAATATACCTAGAAACAGGGCTGTAATGTTTTCATTACAGCCCTCTCGCTTCCAGCGTGAACGTTACTACATAGAAACTGCATTACTGAATCGCACGTGCGAGCAAGTCTCGTCATAATCGTCATTTGCCTCGACCGAGACACGGTTGCCGGATCTATACAGTTTGATTTGACGGGATGATAAAATATTAGGGAGGGTAGGACTTTTTCAGTTTGACGGTACGATAAAATATTAGGGAGGGTCGGACTTTATACGATAAATAATGTTCAATGAATAATATAAATTAATATTTTTAATTAGTTTTGTTTTGCGGGGTACACGTGCGCATGTGCTCCTGTGGAAGAACCGCCACTGTTTGTTTGTACTATCAATGCCCCCAAGCTCACATCTTTCTTTATAAGAATATTTTTACGGTATAAATTTTGACTGAGAACATTACATTAAATAATATCTACAAGTTTAAAAGTCCCTAATTTGCTATATAAAGGTCGTGTAACAGCCTTTAGGAACGATCGACAACCTATTCATGAAACAAATAGCTTACCGAACCGTGTTGCCGAGTAGTGTAAATGGTATTGAAGTTCTTACATATATATTTATAAAATATCGTCTATAAAACACAGTTATAATTTGCTTGTAAGAAGATTCTTACTTGTAGTTATTCGACTCTAAAAGCAACAATGTATCATGGGATACATAAAACTTGAATAACTGTAAATTAGAAAAGTCTATTAGCTGAGCTAGTATTGTTTTCTTATGGAATTACGCCATAAAAACGTACGACGTCTTGCCACCTGAAAATGAGCCTACAATAATTTACAATTAACATTACAACGTGTCCAAGATAAGGAGGGCCACTACAGGGATCTCGGAAACCGTAAGAGATACGAAGTCGGTTAAATGGAGGTAAAGTTGCGCATTCACGTGCCTAATAATATGCCGTTTAGAAAGTTTTAAAATTCCTAGTAGTTCCGGAGATATCCGGAAAAAAACGAAATTCTGAAAAATCGTTTTATTGTTTTCCTGGGTTTTTTTGAGATCGAATTCTAAAGTAAATTGCACTTTTGCATTGCCGTTTTTCCGCTCTATCTAACAGCGTTAATTGTTTTGTAATCCGACTAGTCGTCTTCGAAGGGTCATTATCAACTTTCTTGTTTTAAATACGGTCCTGTTTTTCGGATATTGGAATTTGATAGCTTTTTTCGTCCGAATGCAACGATGTATGATACATTGTGGTTTAATGACGTTTCGAGGGATTTTTGAACAACATCAGGAAATTTTGGGATACGGTCCTGTATTTCTCCTAGTTTTATAAATAATATCTCATAAGTAAGCTCTAAATTTTTACTTATGTTGGACTAGTTCAATAAATAACAAATAATTTAATAATAAACCACAAATAAGTGAACAATATACAGAAACATTATTTCAAACTTCTGTTGATTCGGGATTTAAAAGAAAAGTAGGCGTTTGAAAGAAAAAAATTAAGATGGTTACCCGTGATTTGTTTCACTTGACATTCCGCCACGGTTCATTATGATCGTTTGAGAGCGTTTTAAAAGGTATTCTATTTTCCAGAAAATATGGAGCATAAATTTACAAATGCTGAAAAGTTTGATATTCTATCGCATGTTTTATTTTATCCCAAAAAAACTGTTATGTGGCAGTTAGAAGATGTTATTTGTGCTTAGAAAATAACGGAAATCATTTTGAACACCTGATTATGTAGTTCCTTACCTTTTTCGTTGTTCGTTTCATTACTGTTCTGGAATGATTTTTGTTCACTTATTTGTGGTTTATTATAAAATTTTTTGTTATTTATTGAACTAGTCCAATATAAGTAAAAAATTTAGAGCTTGCTTATGAGATATTATTTATAAAATTAGGAGAAATACAGGACCGTATCCCAAAATTTCCTGATGTTGTTCGAAAAACCCTCGAAACGTCATTAAACCACAATGTGTCATACAGCGTTGTATTCGGGAAAAAAAGCTCTCAATATCCGGAAAACAGGACCGTATTTAAAAAAAAAGACAGTTGATAATGGCCCTTCGAATAGAGGTCGAGAACTATCGAAAATCCCCACTATCGATAATTATCGATAGTCGGGTCTTTGACTATCGATTATTATCGATAGTATTCGATAGTCCGAAGTCCGTTCCTAATCCTAACCTGACTTCAGATATGCGACTTTTCTTTGGATGCGACTATCATCAAATCCATCGACAGTATTAATAAACATTATTCATACGTTTTAAGCAATTTCCAGCTTTCCAGGGGTATATGGAAGGGCAGGGACAGCCTGCCCCTGGAAAACTGGGAAGAGCAGGTGTGTCGTAAATATACTATGACATTATTGTAATGTTTTTATTGATTAGCATAGCATTAGAATAATTTACAAATTCTTATGAAGAAATGCTATCTTGTCCACATTCTCTGGCTTCAGGCGAGATCGCCTTTCAGTTATAATCTGGCCTGTTGTACTAAAGCATCTTTCTGATTCTTATTATTATTACTAAGTTAGCGGTTTCTAAATATTGCCTTTTTGTAATTATTATGTCTGCAGTCAACGACTTTGTTTTCAAGTCATTTCTCTCTTGTAGAAAATCAAAAAGTGAAGTTGAAGTACTTGGTTCTTCTTGAACCGACGTAGGGTTTTGCTTCTCATTATTTGTTTCCATTGTTTTTTCATTCTCCTGTCTCTTTTTTAATATACCAAACATGTCCTGTTCAAGTTGAGTAACTGCCACAAGCACAGAACCATTTTCAGGGCTGCGAAAGCCTTCTTTCTTAAACCTAGGGTCAAGCAATGTAGCTAACTTTGTAACTGACCTGGTCTCATAAGGAAACAACCTTTGTGAACACTGCCCTATGATTGAAAGGACAGAGGGCGCGCCATCTAGTGCTAAGTAGGAGTACAATGCTGATATTGCCCAAGTATTGAAGACAATTATTTTTAAATATAAATTTTTATATTCAAAGGCGACATTAAATGTTAATACTAGAGATGTGTGTATGTATGTATCACTAGCCAATCAATTTATTTTGTCTCTCTCGTACCGCTTACGTCTGCGACAGTGTGGTGCAACAGATTTAGACTACTATCGAAATATATCGATAGTTTAAAAAAACTATCGATGGCACTCGATAGCGAAAACTATCGATATACTATCGATCCGCTATCGATAGTTCTCGACCTCTACCTTCGAAGACGACTCGTCGGATTACAAAACAATTAACGCTGTTAGATAGAACGGAAAAAGTGGCAATGCAAAAGTGCAATTTACTTTAGAATTCGATCTCAAAAAAATCCAGGTAAACAATAAAACGATTTTTCAGAATTTCGGTTTTTTTCTGGATGTCTCCGGAACTACTCGGAATTTTAATACTTTCTAAACGGCATATTATTAGGCACGTAAATGCGCAACTTTACCCCCCATTTAACCGACTTCGTATCTCTTACGGTTTCCGAGATCTCTGTACTGGCCCTCCTTATCTTGGACACGTTGTATATTCATTCCGCTGACATTTTCATGTATCGGGTATTTATTCAACTTTCTGAAAGCATGCTTGCATTCAAGTGTTTTTATCACGGCACACACGAAGATTAAAATTAATTTGATGACAATTTTACTAGTTGCATTTCAAAACAATAATTTGAACACCCACTTTTAAAAACCATTTTCTACCAATCAATATCAGGCTATTGCTAACAATTGAAACAAAATTTGGACATTTACCAAAAATTGAACTCTCTTCTCGTCATAAGTCTGCTTTATATTTAAATATTAAGCAACCGCGTCATACCTACCGCGCCTCTTAAATTTGCTGACGTCGGGCTGGCTCTTACTCATATCCTGACTCCTCAGACTCTTTAGCGAGTCGATGAACTCTTTCTTGTAACTTTTTGAGTCATCATTGTCGCTCAATTCGGGTTGCGACAAGCTCCTTCTGGTCTGCGATTTCGGATATCTCGCTTTAGGCTTGACCAATTGAGCCTTCGGAGAGCTTCGGATGGGTTCGGGCGACGAACTGTTCAACGAGTACGACGATTCGCGTTCGGGTGTTGCCGTTGAGATGCTGACGTCATCTTGCCAGTTGACTTCGGCTACTACAGGTGAAAAATGAACTCCTGAGGGGAAAAAACAACGGTGTCAGTTTAAATCTTTTAAAATACTGCGACAGCATGTTTTCGCAAAACAGTTGATTTTTAAGAAATTGGGTTCAAGCCAACATTTTCAAATGTATCCGGCACGTAACAAGAAATTTAATTGACGAACGCCTACACAATTTTTGTCATATTACTGAATTTCCTAGGAGAAACGTCAGGGTGTGAGTGCAATTAAAATTTAATGAGAATTAAAAAAAAAACGTTTATAAACTAAGTAGAAAATATATCGAAATAAATAAAACTATTCACCACCGTTCAATATTTACAAATGAACTTACCTTTGCTGCCATTACTTCCGGTAAAACTCTTCACGGAATATCTCAAAGTCTTCTCGTCGATATCGCTCATGCCCGACGTGCTGGTGCTACTTTTGATTATCGACCCTTTCCTTCTATAAACCACCTCTTCGTCATTGCTACTATCTAAAAGAATATTCTTCAATCTCTCCTCTTCTATTCGTTCTGCGTCATACTTTAATAGAGGAATTTCCTGGGTACTTTTTCGCCTCTCTTCGTCGTCGTAATACGATTTTTTCTCCCGCTTATTTGCTGCTTCGAACCGGTTCAAATCGGGCGTGCTCGCGGCAACATTGCTTAGTTGATGTCGCTTAACTGGAGTTGAAGTGGTGAAATCCAGTTCATCATTGTACATAACTGGTTTTTCTAGACATACTTGGGAAACATGAAGGCTCGCGTTGCTACCCAGGAGACTCTGAAGAGATTGTTCGGATATGGCTTTAAGGACTCTCTTGTCAAAGTCCACGATAGGGGTCTTGGGAAGTTTATTATTAAAAGTCAGAGAGCTTTCGTCATCGCTTAGGTCTACTCGATTGCTCATCGCTCTCGTATAAGAACCTTCACGTTTGTAACTTGCCATGCTGTTTTCTAACTCGTCTATCGGACTCAAACGATCATTGTCAAACACTTTATCCGATTGTAGATTAGTCAGTTCAAAGTTCAATGGTGTAAGGTTTGCTTCACCAACGGTAGAGTCTTTTTTCACTGATACTTTAGTAACTAATTCACAGATTTCGTCGTCGCAGCTATCACTGTCACTAGCACCGCCGATTTTATCGCTAAACTCACGTCCACTGTTAATAGTTAGTTCAAAATTAACATCCGCCAAGTTCCAATTCTTCTCTGCCACTGAAGCACTGGATGGAGTATTGAACTCGCCTATGAAATTCAGGTCTTTTGGCACACTATAAACATTCACAACCGATTCCTGAATGTCAACTGACTTCTCGGTATTTTCTAATAGATTTGGAACGCTGGCTGCATGCGAGACGCTTTGGCTATAATTAGATTTGGTTGGAAATCTCGATTCGGTATCTATGTTTATATTTAGGTTGGTGGCATGAGGGTTTGTTCCACTGTAGACGGCGTTAAGCAGGTTGCGGACTTGTTTTTTGCGAAGAAACACGTCGGTGAGGGGGGACGATTTACTCAGGGGCTTGGTGAACGGGTCGTATCGGTCAAAGATGGAGAGGTCTTGGTAGGAGATGCCGAAGTTGCCGTTGAAGTTCTGGAAAAGAATATTATTTTGTGATGGTTTATATTTTAAGTGTTGAAAAAAGTATTATTACCTGGTAGATTTCACAGTCATATGCCCCAAATCCAACATAGCTGTTCCTCTTATCGATATTTTTCTTATCCATGATCCCCCTATCGATATTTTTCGTTTCATCTAGATTTCCCGCGCTGCTACTTAGATGTGCGAGCAAGTTACTCGCTTTACAATTGCTACTGTTAAGAGTAGAGAGTAGTTGGTCCCCGTAACCACTGTCTTCGCTCAGATTTTCACTGGAGAATTTCTTCGTGACGCCGTTTGAGGTCAATGGGAGGCTATCGAAGCTCCTCCATGTTTTGAGATTGTCACATGATCTGAAATAACGTTACCATCGTTAAGAATGAATACATCGGTAACTAACTTAGATGTAGGTATAGAAATAGAGGCAAAAGAAGCCTAGAATTACTAGTGCCCATCCGTTATTTTCAACCAATATGAAGAGGTTCCCAAATGGCGTTAGTATTTTTAAATATGGTGGTATTTACCTTGTTTCTTCTACCGTTGTGTCAGAATCACTAGATTCTGAGCTACTGTAGTGAGTTGAAGCATTATAGAGGAGGGAATCTCGGCTGGCATTTTGGTCCGATCTAAACAAGGAAAGTACTAATAAATAAACTAAAATCTGGAATTTAAATTAAGAATATGTATCTCAATAGAATATAGAATAATTTTGCTAACGTATGACCTTTAAATTAATTAAAAACGCTATTTAAGCTTCTCATACCTGCTTATGTCGCCTCCGAAACTTTTGAAAAACTCTCCATTATACTCGGGACTAAAATCCCGAGCACTAAACTCCTTCTTAGCATTGCCGATCTCCAGGGAGTCGAACGAAAATTGCGAAAACACGCTGGGTGAATGATTTTCTTGCTGGCACTCTTTCTCCAACGTTTCGAATTGCAACAGACTGCTCGATCGACTCAGTGACGTTTCTTCCTCATCATCGGGCACGGTCAGATTGATGTCTTGTCTTCTGCGCTTGGGTGGACAGGCGAGTTCTCGTTCTGAGTCACAGTCTACGTCATCTAAAAAAAAACAAGAGAGAAACGGTTAAGATGGATTATTAATGGGAGATTTTCTGTACTCGTGTTAGGGTAGATTGAAATAAACAATTTTTCTGCGGGAAAAATTTAATTTTGACATAAAAAATATATTATCGGTAGATACTACCAAAAGACAACAAAAAACACGTATTGGAAACTTACTACATTTTTTTCCAACACTATTAAAGTCACTAAACAACAGAGGCGAGTGTAATTTTTAAGTCATACAGTTATAGACGTGGATTTAAAAATCGCAATACAAAAATTTTTTAACGCATTATACTACTAAAAATAACGTGAAGTTGCCAACTTACAAACGTCAAACAGAGGGGATTTTAATTGAATCCTGCTGGATACACAGAAAAAAAATTGTTTCTTAATTCAGTGGACATTTGAACAGTACTTTGCCTAATAACGTACCAGACGTAGGGATTTTAATTTTCTGGGCGTTATACGTTTACACATTTTTTGATACTAAGAATAGGCTTTTTCAAGTAGAGATTTTTTCGTGTATGGAAACTGAGTCACTTTAGTGCGTTCATATAGACACGCCTGTTCAGTTGATAAACAAATAGTCTATAATGCTCTGTCGATAAAAATAGAAAATACTGTTTATAATAATATAACGTCTAACAGTTCTTATATACGAGCAAACATTCCAATATCTAGTTGATGTACAGCGTGTTTACAATTTGTAACTACACTAACAGTAAGTATTACTAATTTATTTTAAAATCGTGATTTTCTATACAGGGTGATATGGAAATGACTTATTATACTTAAATTCACAAATCCTGAGATAGTTAGAGAGACGGTGGCAATAGGGGGTCCGTGAAGTCGAGTATCAGTAATTTGGTTTTTCGTGGAGTTTAGGTCCCCCTCTACAACTTTTATATCTGATGAAATGCCGTAGAGCGTTGCCGAGAGGCGCTGTACCGCTTTTTCTTTTCTTTCATGATCAAACACAAGCACTATAGGAAAAATCCTTTAGTAGTGGTGCGTGTGCGCAAAAAGCGATTCACGTTGGTTTTGAATCGTTGGAGGTTATATTCGTTGGGAAAAACGACCTCGGAAGGTCCTTCCACAAGGATGAAGTCCTTCAGATGAAAGAATTATTAAATAATGAAGTTCGAGGAGTACTAAGCTTAACCACATATGGATGGGCGGCAGTGGTTCGTCATATATTTCTGCTATTCGTCGCTCTGGGCGGAAATAAGAGGGCAAGGTCAGCCGAGCACCTTCCATGAAAATATCTGTAAAAGAGAGTCAAATCCCCAACCTGTCTTCGATGTTCTAGGCTGTCGAGGTTCTTCGTCAGCTCGTGGTCTCCGATCAGAGGAATAGCCCTCCTTTCGATGGAATCCAGTAGCCGAAGAGTATGTTTGGGTGCAGAGCTCCAGGCATGAGAGCAGTACTCTAGTGATGGTCGAATCTAGGCTTTATAATGTTAAAAGTTGTTGAGGTGTGTACAACTTTCTGGTTCGGAAGAGTACCCCAAGCTTCTGAGAAGCTATCTTGGCGATTGCTACAACGTGGTTATGCCAAGACATATTTCCTCCCAGATTAACGCCCAGCAAATTAATAGATGAAGCCAGTGGGATTGCGTGTCCGGCTTTAGATAGGAAATTCTCAATAAATTCAAAATTATATCGAGCCATGTCTGAAAATGAATTTACAGCATCTGCGTGACCCCAAAGATTCAAGTGACATGGGTCCAAGTGGGCTTAATCGATTTGTATTCACATGGAGATGACTCGTGAACATTTTTTCTGATAAAAGGAATATTGCGAAAGTGCAGTATTTTATCGAAAAGTCCGCCAATTGCTTCCCGTGCGCGAAACAACCCAAGAATTGTAATATTTTCTTAAATTTTACAATAACACGGTATGGGGGGAGGGTGTTTGAAACCCATCCCATTGATTCAGAGGACGAAAAACTTTGGTGAGTCGTGTCTTGCTTGTCTTAATCACCAGTTATCATTTTTCCCGTCATACAACTGAACGATACCTGCCTTCCGGTATCTCTGCGTAATATTATCAGAATGCCGTCTAGCTAGGTGCGATTCTTCTGAAATTTTTGTTTTCCACAATATTTGGGTGTCAAGGAATGTAGTGTGACAATTCTCTGACATGTCACGATCGTTTTCCGAATTTCCTCCGAGGAGATTTTAAAAAAATTCCAATAATGAAATGGCGAGACCTGGAACGACAAAATCTTTGCACATAATCTTTAACATTATAATGTTCCATTCTAGAAAGTTTCAACTTCAAATTCGCTGTGTTTCCCGTGACTTTGGGGTCACGCAGATGCTGTAAATTCATTTTCAGACATGTCTAGATATAATTTTGAATTTATTGAGAATTTCCTATCTAAAGCCTCTCAGCAACGCTGTACGGCTTTTTATCAGATATAAAAGTTGTAGAGGGGGACCTAACCTCCACGAAAACCCAAATTACTGATATTCAACTTCACGGATCCCCTATTGTCACCGTCCTTCTAACTAAGATGAAAATAGATCGAAGCAAAATAATATATAGAATCAATTTGGTAGGTCAGTTACGCTTTCAAAAGACGTCAGTGGCTGAGTGGCCGCTGTTATCATATTTATAGGTACTATAACTTGAGTACCTAACGTTAAGATTTTTTTTGGCAATTGAAATACGTATATTAAAACGTTTTGAGTGATCTGATATACTTGTGACTTTTGCTATTTAAAAGGGTTCAATTATGATGCTTGTCGGAAAAACTAACTAATATAATATGTGGGACAAAGTCAAAAATTTCCTAGTGCCGCAAATAAGCGAAAGTGCAATGTTGTCAAATAGACTTACTTCTCTCACTGATTCCTTTAGAAAGCTAGAATCAATTCATATATTGATAACATTCTACACATTGCTTTTTCTAATTAAAAAATTATATTATAAATATCTAATTAATATTAATAAAATCCCTAAAATATATATCTTAAAAGTGGATGTTCAAATACATTATACCTTGTTTTTATTTTTTAACATTGTCACAACCGTATATCTTCTATAGTATACGGTGTTGAAAATAGGTCGGTATCTCGGAATAACTCCGGTGCATCGCATTGCAGCGGAAAATGCCTGGGGAAAAAGTTGTTTAGTTTTGAAGGAGGAATAGTTTGCAATTTAAAACACCCCAACCCCCTCAACCTCCGGGCGCGGGTGTGGGTAAGTTAAGATTTTCGAATGGAACCCCATATTTATTGGCGTATCGTGTTCTCCGACCAAAAATAAACATCTTTTGTCCGAAAAGTTTTTTTATTTGGGCCCATCCTTCGCCAATAATCACGGGCATTTTTTAGTATAAGTCAGAGAGAAAAAGAGTATATTTCCGGGATTAAACTTGGTTTTCGCACGGTTCTGATTTTGTCTTTCTCAATGGTGATTATTGGTGAAGGATGGGCCCAAATAAACAAAAAATTCGGACAAAAGATGTTTATTTTTGGTCGGAGAACACGATACGCCAATAGAAAATATGGGGTTCCATTTGAAAGTCTTAACTTACCCCCACCCGTGCCCGGAGGTTGAGGGGATGGGGGGTGGTTTAAATTGCAAACAATTCCTCCTTCAAAACCATACAACTTTTTCCCTAGACATTTTCCGCGCTGCAATGCGATGCACCGTAGTTATTCCGGGGTACCGACCTTTTTTCAACAGCGTGTATACTTATACATAATTTCAAAGAAATAATTACCATATTTCGTAGCAAGAAAATGCACGTTCTTAACTAATGTAGATACGACGCATCTTCTAATACGATACACAAACATTCATTCTACGATTAATTGTCCTCTCACCTGATTGTTCTATACAAATAACACTTCCATCCTCGGAGTCTGTAGCCAACCATCCTACAGGAGAATTGCGGGAATCTACATCGCTCTCCGATCGTAGGTCGTCCGACGTTTCTTCCTGGATCGTTTCCAGGTACATGTAGCTGCTTGTAGAGCCGTGTAGAAAATATTCCGCATCTAAAACACAAGAAGAAAGTAATTTAGACCTAAATATAGAATGCATGTTAACGTTACTTAATAAGCAGTATCCAGTATTAGGATTCACAGGATAATACAAAAAAATATTCAGCAGTGACCCATACTGTTTGTATGGAAGAAATTAAGTTAAGGTAATGGCTATTATAACAGGAATAACAAAACTAGTAAATTGTACAACGTACAAATCCTGTATTTTTGGATAAAAAAGTATAGTATTTGCAGAATTATACCGTTGATCTTTTGACTGCACTAAAACGTCATTATCCATTCGACCACAAAATAAATAAGGAAATCCCAAATTTTAAAACCTTTTCAAGCCGAGCCGGACCAGGTATACAAATTCAATTTATACCTATGCCTGATGCATATGTAAATACAAAGTGATTTTTAATAATTTTAATCTTTAGTGGTTTTCCGGCGAGTAATTTTTAGTTAGGCTTATTAGTGGTAGAATGTGGGGTCCTTAGAATTGTGCTGATAGGAGGGCATCTTCAAGTGTCATTTTTAAAAGAAAGCATTTATCTACCGATGCCAAACTAATAATTAAAAATGTGTATCAATCGTTGTTGAGTAGAAGTTTTAATTCGATGGATGCTTTAGCAGAGACGTCTACTTTGACAAAATCTCCTTTATCTTCGGTAAGAGGCATAGTACTTAAACCTGGTAATCCTAGAAAAAATCAGAGTGATTCTGGCACATTTAGAAGCATTGACGAAAATGACATGGATCTAGAGAAGAAAATCGTCCAATTATTTACCTTGACGAAACATGGTTCGATACCCATGACACTCCAAGAAAAGGTTGGGATGATTCTTCCAAAAAATGTCAAACCAAGAGGCACCATCAAATAAAGGCAAAAGAATCACAATATTACATGCTGGTTCAGAGAACGGGTTTGTTCCAAACCGTCTGTTGCTTTCAGCTAAAAACAGCAGATTCTTCTTTAGATTACCATCAAGATAGCGACGCACAACTTTTTGAAGATTGGTTTAAACATCAACTCCTTAAAAATATACCTGAAAATAGCGCCATTGTAATGGACAATGCTAGTTATTATAGTCGGCAAGCAAAAATTATTCCCAATTCTAATAATACAAAAGCAGAAATTCAACATTTTATGATTGACAATGATTTATATTTTGAAGAAACTTACAAAAAAACGAGAACGGTGTGACAAACTTGCAGCAGAAGTCTTCCTCCGTACTATTGTATATTCAATCCTATTGAGCTAATATGGCACAAATTAAAATCCAATATTAGGAGAAATAATATTTCTCCTACATTAAATGCATCTGTAGTAAAATTAATTAAAAACGAAGTAAGGAAAATTTCTGCAGACAGCTGGAAAAACTGTGTACAGCATGTACTTAAGGTGGAAAATTCTTACAATTGTATGATTACAAATGTTCAACCCTTAATTATAAGTTTAGGCTTAGATGAAGATAGTGATAGTGATACAGAGTTAAATTTTGAATAAATTATCAATAGTTTCTGAGAATTTAATTAATTTTTATTGTACTTGTTATCCTAATTACTTTTAAATTATATTATTTTCAATTATCATTAATTGTTATCATTATTTTATATTTATTATAGGTACCTAAAACTAAAAATACCTATCTATTTATTTTAAATTATAAAAATAAATCATGTGATGTGGTATACATTTTCAAGCCGGCCCTGATCCCATTTATTGAGCTTTGAAGAGGTTCAGGCGTATACAATAGGGTTTAATCAGGTAGTTTATTCGTGGCAGTAAGAATCAACGGTATAATTCTGCAACAACTATACAATAGATTTTGAATATCTGGTTTTGGGTTTCACAATATCAATAAATTATGCATTCATATTTTTGCCCGGGAATTACTAATAGGTGCTACTTCGTTCGCTGTACTACGCCAAGGTCTCCGTGCTCGCAAATTGCATAAAATTAAATTAAACGATTTTAATATGCGATTACTCAAACAATAATTATTAATGAATAAAAAATTAATGATACTTGATCTAAAGATGTCCCTACACCTTCCTATTTGTTTAGAATTTATTACGGTGGAGGAAAATCAGATCATAAATTTACTGGGCACATTAGATATTAAGGCTGAACTTACTGTGTGGGTTATTATCACATGAAAGGGCGAATTATGCAATCATTTTGTTATTTATGTTATTAAAAATCGGACTATTGTGAAGGGGTACACTTCTAAGTAATATTTGCGACCTTTGAGGTGTAACCCCCCCTAGGGATAGATGTTGGTTACCCTTAAAATTTTAAGGGGGGGTGGGCAACATTTTAAGAGTCCACTCCAGTCCGGGTTCACTAAGATTTTTGATTTTCAGCTCATTATTTACTACGAAACTAAATTTAGCAAAACCGAATCCCGTGTTTAAGCCGACATTTACAATTGCTTGCTACAAATTGTACCGTATACGACCACTAGATGCTATTGCAAGAATTACAACAAACCGAAGCGGAGACTTGACATAATTTTTATAACAATATCAACTCGTGAGAAAATTCACACGTTTAGAATTTTTATCGCTAACAAATATTTGCTGGTTGTAAAAACGGCGATAAATAACACTGGACAACAAATTTTAGGTTATTGGTTGTATCTTATATCAAAATGCATTTTTCTTGTTAATTGCTTTCTGCTGAATACAAAAATGATAATGAAATTAAAAACTTAGTTGCTATTTTCAAAAAAAAAATTTCTTTTTTTTTAACAAACTAATAAAAACTAGATAATTTTACAGTTTTAGGGTCACTAAATGCGCTGTCGTTTGGTTATTATTTTGTGAATTGTTTCTGGAGCATCTCTAACAAGAGTCCAACAGTAGTCGGCAAGCATGGAAGCATTCCAGTTTCCCTGGTACCTGTTCCCCATTGTTAATATATCCTGATGTAAGCGTTCGACGTGCTTATCACTTACAGCTCAGCAGTTGTCGGGAAATAAGTCCAGGTCAATTTTCTACAAATGGATCTTTAGAGACATATTGCAACCCATTTTTTGATAGGAGGACAGCATATTTTCAACAAGAGTAACATAATTGTCAGCTTTTTTATTTCCCAAGAATTTAGTGACCACGAGGCGTTCCAAGCGTTTTTTTTTCAAAATCTGTTAGAGTGCTGTCAAAGTGTTCGTTTTTCAGGATATTTCGAATCTATAGACTAAAAATAAACCACTAAAGATTACAATTATTAAAAATCACTTTGTATTTATATATGCATCAGGCATAGGTATCTATAAATTGAATTTGTATACCTGGTCCGGCTCTGCTCGAAAAGGTTTTAAAATTTGGGATTTCCTTATTTATTTTATGGTCGAATAGCTAATTAGGTTTTATTGCAGTCAAGAGATCAACGATATAATTCTGCAAAGACTTTACACGATACCTTTCGTAAAGAAATACCCGGTGCAACGATTTCTGGATGAATCAAAGCATCGTCACTGATACTATTAAGTGGTCTTTGATATATTTAATATTTAGGGACGCGACTGGCTGGATGCAAAAGCATACTGCCCGCATGAGAACGTTATAAAAATTAGTTCTTGTGAAAAAAGGCAACTACTTTTGGTTCACAGGGCATCACCCCCATGAACCCCTCTCTGGGATCCGCGCTTGGGCCAGTATTTGTAAACAACCTTTTGGTCAAAACATGTACATCAAGTTTCCGCCATGGCGATTGTCACAACATGGTTATGCCAAGACATATTTCCCCCCAGATTGACGCCCAGCAAATTAATAGACGAAGCCAGTGGAATTGCGTCTCCAGCCATGACTATATTCGGTTCTGCAATGTTAATTTTTTAAGGAGAACTGTTTTCTGGGCTTTCTCAGCATTAAATTCGACTCAGTTACTGTCACCTTCGTCTAGTCTCGAGAAAGGATCGTTTATATTACTGTCCACCAAGCTGAATTCCATTTCCATCGCTGCCCGTGGAATGGAAATTATTCCGGCATCTGAAAACGATTGACAAAAACTTGTTTCCTTGCACTTCATAAAAGATATTCGATATAAATGTTGCAATGTTTGCACGTCACGAACAGTTTCTCTCATTTTTCATGGTTTTTAAATTTTGTTAACAGAAAAACGCGATTCACAACTTCAGGGGGAATAATGCGATATTAAAAAATTTTTAATGGCGATTACGGCAACAAATTTTTATTTAAACGGGAAATAAGATTGTGTTTCTAGAGTTACTGTATGTAATTTTTTAAATGAATTGAAAAACTAATTAGCCAACTTCATCAAACAATAAGTATATTTAATATATCGATTAAATATGATCGATTAATGACTGCCTGTTTTGAAGATCTACAGGAGTTTTTTTTTCTGATGACATAAAGTACTTTTTTCTATTTGGGTTTCATAATGGCTACATTATGAAATGCAAAAAAGTTGAATAACTTGCCAGTTTATGAAACTGAAATTTTATTTCTTTCGTGTTGGCAACAAGTAGGGTTCGAATTTTAGGTTTACTTCGATTTTATTGAAATTAGTCTTCTTGGCATAATAATCTGAAATACCTATACTCGGAAATATATAACATGCTGACGGGGTCCGTCAACTAATTTCTAGTCACAACTATAAAACAACATAACCTAAAAATAATAGAAACATCTTCCAGTTTATGCTCTATTTCTAAAGTTTTATTCCATAAAGTACTATATGAATTCAATATAGTATTATACATATTACTTTATATATACATATTTATAGTTACTGTAGACATTTCCTTGGCATTAATTGTTAATCCTGTCAGATTCTGTGTCGACACAATATTTTGTTCAGTAGTATTATTTATTGTTTAGTTAAATATTTTGAACTTTGTTCTGCTCGTACCATAACTCAAAGTTTTGCATATTCTTTTAAAAAGTTTTTCTAGATTATTTTCAGCAATTTCTCGTATTTCTGACGGAGTACAACTTTCTTCCTGGCTCATTTTTATTAAATTTAATAAGATATTTATTTTTAATTATGACGGATGGGAGGAAGCTTTGTTGTGTTCAATTGTCTCTATCATGGCATATTTGATACTGATAACATTTTATTAAATTGTAAAAGTATTGCCAACCCAAAAAGAAAATATTAATTCAAATGGAAAAAATCTACTATATTTTTTAAAGTTTTTCAAACTTTAAAGACCCAAATAGAAAAAGTATTATAAAATACACGGTTCATAAGACAATTAGAGCACTTGTACTTTAGAAAACTCCCCGCTTCGCGGGTCGTTTTCTAAATTAAACGCGTACTCTAAGATCTTATGAAACTTGTATCTTAATATACTATTAGAGCACATGTGGGTTTCATAAGAATTTTGCTTCACTGCTAAAAAAAACAACGTTTCGAGTGTCTCGCTTGACAAAAACAAAGTGCCAACTGTACATTCTTAAAATATCACAAGTCATTGTATATATATAGTAATTACTCAATACTTGTTTTTAATAGGCTTAACTTTAATGCTTTTCTTATGACAATTAAGTTAGTTCGCGTATAACAGAAACAGCAACAAAGCCATACAAATAGCACCGATATAGGTTTTAAATATCACTTTAACCTATGCAGGTAATAGTAGTAATTTTATAGAAAATAAGTTCTGTGAAATCGACTACGATAGCTATTACCTACATTGCCTACCAGGGCCGGGCTTCCCCTTCTTGTAGCCCCTGGCTAGTAGTGAACTCCGGAATCGTCATTGTTTTAATTTTTCGAAAATATTTTTTACAATTATTAGGTTATACAATTTTTTTTTGAAAATCGAAATTTTTCTTAGATTAATTAGGATTAACAGTTGGACAATGATTGCTCACATCATAAGAACCTAATCTAAGTGCCCAAAAAAGAAATATAATTTTCCAAAATAGAAATTTTAATTATTTCGACCAAAAAAACTACTTAATTTTTTTGAATAGCTGACTCAAAGTACCTGGATTTATGAAAAACTTAAACGAAACTGAATATTTTTAAAGTGGGGGACAGGGAGAAGGGCAGGGGGGACTATTTCATTATCTATTAAACGTATTAAAACATTGTTTAAGTTTTAAGCTCAGTTTGAACGCCTCCACATCCATCAATAAATAAAAATGTCGTTATCTTTTGTTATTCGCTAAATTTGATAATTGTTTGTTACGTAATCGCAATTCTTTGGACGTATTTTTTTGTTCTACAGAATATTTTGCTGATACGTATAGATTTTAAAAAGATGAACAAGGTGTCCCATTTTCGACACTTTTATAGGGTATCTCCGTAATTGGTAGTGTGTAGGTGTCACGTGCTCTTTCTTGGGAGAAACTTAAAATGGTAAAATCAAAATTCGAAAATTTTCGCACGCTTAAGAGATACGGGGGAAAATCAAAAAATTTACAATTTCGAAAATACCCTATATTTTCTTAGTTAAAAGAGATACAGAAAAATGTTTTATACAGAAGTTTCTTTATATTGATTGTTGAATAATCTGTCGTTTACAGAATAAGTATACGGGGTCAGGTAAAAAAGTTATCGGACCTAACCTCATTTTATAAAATGGAACACCCTCTATATTTTATTCTAAAAATATACTATTTTTAATTCTCCTTTCAAATATATAACAAACCATGGATGATATTGGTTTCCTAGGCGATTTATTTAAACTTTATTACTTTGAAACGAAATAAAAGATTGAGATTAAGGTAAAAAATAAGGGGAATCATCGCAAATGTTCGGAAATGGTTACCGCCTTTCCGGATAGCGAACAAAATATACATTTTGCGCCATTTATTCCTTTTTTCCACTTTCAATATAAACTGATATCAAATCAAATTTTTCAAAATGTTGATAAGACATTTTCACAAATGAATATATAAAAATGAAATTGACGTTAAATGTTAGTTAATAGTTGTTTCTACGATATTAGCTTTTGTTTCATGGTCTACTCTGGTTTAAAATAATAAGGTTTAAATAAATCGCATAGGAAACCAATATTATCCATCGTATGTTATATATTTGAAGAGAGAATTTAAAATTCTAACTTTTTAGATTAAAATATACAGGCCGTTCTATTTAAAAAAGTGAGGTTAGGTCCGATAACTTTTTTACCTGACCCCGTATACTTATTCTGAAAACGGCAGATTATTCAACAATCAATATAAAGAAACTTCTGTATAAAACATTTTTCTGTATCTCTTTTCCATAAGATAATATAGGGTAATTTTGTAATTGTCAATTATTTGATTTTCCCCCGTATCTCTAATGCGAGCGAAAATTTTCAAATTTTGATTTTACCATTTTAAGTTTGACCCAAAAAGAGCATATGACACCTACATTATTTTCTTGATAGCACTAACAAATACGGAGATGGGACACCCTGTAAACAGTGAAACGGAAAGGATTAATGCCATTAGTTTTCGGATGACACGATGCACACGGACACGGCTTATTAATTTTTTAAAAGCCAGTTTGTGCGGGTTCTTAGCGTAATTATTAAAACGAAAAAATGTCGGAAATTATACCGTCCACTGAGACAAACCCGTTTATCATCTTCCCAAGTAAACAAGTTACTTCCAACGGACGCGAAAATGTCGTTTTCACACTTTCCAGCATTGCAAACGTGCAAGGCTTCGAATCTTCTACGGAGAAATGAGAAATCTCTCTTGAAGGAACACTCGTACAACATTTATTTTATGTATGACGTACTTCAATATTCCATACGCGTGACAGATGTCTTGTATCGACAATTAAACAATATAAAACGGCTGTTGGTGTTGCTGTTATAAATAACAAATCGATTTGGAATAAACAATAAGTGACCCCTTTCTGTCCAAGTCTAATTTCACTTATTTTATTACCTTATCTTTACATTCTCGTGTTTAATTTCAAATCGAACATGGGGCCCCCGATATCGAGTCGCTCTTTCTAATAATGTTACGCTATTTAGCATAAATGGTCAATATGCGACACACCCTGTATATGGTATTTATCGCCCTGTTATGCAAAAACCACAATCGGAAAAAATCTTGACACACCTTGGTATGCATGTTCGCTTCTTTCTCATTCCAACGGTGAACTTTCGTATAGATACAGGGTCGGGTTTAATTTTAGTTTAAAGGTTCTTCTTCTTCTCTACGAACACCGAATTTTTGGTCGGCGGTCATAGATTTCGCTTTGAATCAACTTCGCATGCCTCGAGTAGTTTGATTTCTTTCCTTATAGTACGCAAGGTATACTTATAATGAGATATCCATGTTCGCTGCTGTATTGTATTATTCCAAATACGTTCGTATCAAAATCTAAAAGTACAATTGCCACCAGACAAGTTATCTATGCTCAGTTAAATAACGTGTTTTAAATGTATTAGCACAACTTTGCTTTTAAACTTAATTTAGTTTCACCATCACAATACCTGAAGAAGTAAGAAATAGACAGCTCTTGTTTTATGAGAATTTAACGATATATTTCAAATTTAATACCTTATGGAAAAAATCGATTCAAAAAACTTAGTTGCTTGTAGTATCTATATTCGGGTGCTATGGAAATGACGTATTACATTTAAATGGGTGACTCCTGGGGTGTCCTAGAGAAGCGCTACATATTTTTTTTAAATCAAACGTTTAAAAAGTGGGGTAATTCACCCCTAAACCCACATACAACTCCTCGGCACATTCATATATGAATATATTACATTGCCCAGCTGGGTCATTAACAGATGTTCAGGCACAATGTTGCCAAAATGCTTAAAAGTGTAAAACTTTAGTTTCTTATAAAAATAAATATTTAGCTTACTTAGAAAGTAGATCCAGGACGCGATTAAGGAATCCAGGGCACAGACACTTTCAGTTCTTTTTTCTATGGGAAACACTTTATGCTCATCACGTATCCTGATGATAGTGTGGGAGTGCATAATAAGCTTATCATTAAACTCCAACACTAACGCATAATTACACTTTACAATAACACACATAGAATAAGAGCACTTAATCATTTCGCAATAGAAATAATCAAAACGCTAATTTCTATGGGCCATTAACCCTTTACTAAAGATAAAATGAAACAATTATGTTAACAATTGACAGGAACTACCCTTTGAAATGAATGGTCTGGTCCACCTTCGGACCAGTCGAACTTTCTTTCCGAGAACTCTCCGCTAGTAGAGCCAGCGCGGTTACCATTTCCGAGACTATAATTATACGGGAAAGTAATATTATAGAAAGAAATTCGGCAATTTATGATAGTCGCTTATAAAACATCGAAAGTAGCAACGCTGTATTTTTATATATTAGCCCGATTGTCCAAAATTAGCTATTTAAAGAAGCCGGCCGATATCGATCGAGAGAACCAACGTGTTATTTATTTTGAAAATTTTTAGATGTTAAATACATTATTTCCCAGACAATAAGGGCGTATTTTTATCTACACAGTAGCACTTTAAAATACTAATTTAGATTGAACGGTATTTAGATGTGAGTATTTGGTGTTTTCTATAAATTAAGTTGGTTTTAAATACGTCCGAAAAGGTAAATAAAATTGTATTGTATATGTAATTGTAAAAATGTACCCTGAAAAATAAACAATTTGAAATATGTCAAACGGTTATTGACTTTCTAAAGAGTTTACCCTGCAGATATGACAACACTGTTCAAGATTCACTGCCATATGTTGCTGTGTTTACCTTCCGAACAGGGACACCGCGTGGTAATTTTTGCTTTGATATAAGGTCATGTACAGGGCATATTAAATTAAAGTACCATTTTTGGATATTTTTCTTCAATTTGTTTTCATCTCAGGAATTGCCGGTTTAAATATAATACGTCATTTCCATAACACCCTGTATTTATCTACATTTGTACTTTACTATCATTACTTTTGAACATTAATCTATCTAATTATAAATAAATAAACTAAACAGTTTTTTGAATTCGTATGATATCCCAACTAACATTCTTTATAAAGGCCGTAAGATAATTCGAAGGGTTTTACGTTTAACCTTGTTATTACCGTACAGTGGGCAATGACTCCCTAATTTTTTCAGGTATGCGTGAATATTCATTTCGGTATCGCCTAAAAGGTATTGCCCGTTAAATAACCAAGGAATGTTATAGCAGGAATTTAAAATCCAGTCAATGACGAAAACGAGTTTGTTTTGTTTCGTATACTGCCAGATTTTTATCATTTCAATGAACCATTGTTTTAAAATTAAGTTTTTTTATAGAAATATCTCCTTTTGAACGAAATAGTCTCACTTATAGGTGTCTAAGGGTCCTCGGTCCGTATCTGCTTTCATTGTATTTGATATGTCTCGGTTAGGAAAAACAAACAATCGACGGATGTGACTCAAAAGTCTATATCATTAGCCAGTTTACGGCAGGCTGGGCACAGTCTTGCCATTTCTAGTTAAGAATTACTATTTTCTCCACAAACAATACTTAAATTTAACACACAAACACCGAAGAATTATATTTAACAATACCTAACAATACAAAATCTTTCGGCATCCAACTTCTGGAAGAATTGAAACTGGAACTTTTTGAGACCAACTCTGACTGTCGAAGAGGGACACAAGATGAGCAGTGTGCTGTACCATTGGAAGATATCGAAAGCGAAGCGCTGTCATAGAAACGAAGACTCCACATCAAAGGCTTGAGAGTGATACTCGTTGGTTTGCACGGGTGAAAGCAGTAGAAGCAATTATCCAAAATCTTGACTGTGTTGGCAACTGTTTTTTGAGAGAAAAGGCTACTGGAGAAGATATAATGGACGCAAATTCTCTACTTTCGGCGATCAATTGGCTATTTTTACTAAACCTGACATGGTGGCATTCAGTCCAATCATTCACTGACATTGCTGAAGTGCAATTACAGCAAAAAGGAGTTGATCTTTTGATGGCCCAAAATTGTCTCGAAAATGTAATGAAGAACTTGCAAAACTTGCGTGAGGAGAGCAAGTATGATTCTTTCGTTTCGAAAGTTAAATCTCAATGGGAGAAGATGGGATGGAAGAATCCGGATTTTCCGATCATTAGACAACGACGAACGAAAAAAATGCCAGGCGAGAAAGCAGAGAACAGTTCTCTGGATATGGCAACGAAACATCGCATTGGGTACTTTGAAGTTCTGGACAGAATGTGCAGTGAATTACAAGAAAGGCCCAAAGGTTTTGATGAGATAAACTCACTTTTCGGATTTTTCAAACCTGAATCCTTCAAAACCTTGGAAGAGAAAGAATTTGAAAAAAATGTGTGCAATTTGATGGAGAAATATCCAACTTTTTTTACAACTGCCCTGAAGTATGAGTTAATCAGTTTTGCGGATATATATTTCTCACAAGAACAAGATTCTACCAAGCATAGTCCATTGCAATATTTGAACTTCATCGTTGAACAAAATTTGATCAGCAGTTTCCCGGAGTGCTGCAGTTTATTGCGTTCATTCTTGACCCTTCCCGTCAGCACTGCCAGCGCCGAACGAACAATGAGTTCATTGAAGAGAGTCAAAGATCGTCAACGTTCTACAATGAGTGCAGAAGCATTGGACGATTTCAGCATACTTTTCATCGAACAGCAAGTCGCCAATCAAATTGATCTGGATGCAACCATCGAAGTTTTCGCGGAGAAGAAAGCGTACTTTTAAAATTTTTTGTCCGTTTAAAGGAGGGCTTTCGAACTCTTTGTATGAAAACAGCGTCCGCCCAAAGGAGAGTCCGCCCAAATAGACGTTGATTTTCATGGAATTTCATATACCTATTCCGGACTATGAAAAAATGCCCGCTTAATAGAGATGTCCGCTTATTAGAGGTTTTACTGTAGTTGTTCGACAAGTATTTTTCATAGGTAGTCGCAGGAAAATTACGATATATCAGCATCTCAGCGGAAAAAAGTAAAAGTAGAAATTCGACAACAGCACTACAACGATCTGGTACAATGAACTTTTTTACTATTATTATCATATACCAGAATTAGTAACAGTTTCGTCATAACGGTAAAACGATGGTAATCCTTTTCGGAATAATGTGTTTTTGTTTAAAAAATTAAACTAAATTAAATGAATTAGCAGTTGAGAGAGATTTAGTTTTTATTGTTGCGGCAAAAGTAGGTGTTCTCATATTGAAACAATGAACGATTTGTTAGCGTAAGTATTATAAATTCCAAGTCGAGCCGAATTATGGAAAAACAGCTTGGAGAGTTTATTCACCTTTATAGGAAAATTTAACTCGAATGATGCGATTTCAAAAGTTGGTCGCATCCATTGACTTGAAACTAACATGGATACGATATTTATATCTGTTTTGTACACGTCAAAGTGACGCCAAGGTACGAAAATAAACACAACAAAAAAAGAGACGGGCATGGTATCTGTAGAATCCCCCATCTCTTTTTATCTTCTGTCTGTTTCTGTATTCAGTCTAACCTCTGATCGGTTTGATATGTTTTGGTTAGGAAAAACAAACAATCGACGGACGTGACTGAAAAGTCTATATTTCTATCCAGTTTACAGCAGACTTGTCAGTCTTACCATGTCGAGTTAATAATTATTAATTTTTCCACAAACAATATCTGAATTTAACACACAAACATTGAAAGACGACGAATAATTTTATTTAACAATAACGACAAATATGACAGTTGTCACTCTGGTAGTGTCAAACGTGAAAGCAGGTATGAAAGACGGTCGTCCTAATAAGGGCTTTATAAACAGCGTGTTCCGAACGCTCGAAGCTACGTAATATCTTTGGTTAATTAACAGAAAACGACAATGAAAAATTATATTAATTTTCAGAGCGCCCCGATTTAGTTTCTGGAAAGCCGTTTACAATCCTCCTAAGAATGTGAATTGTTTATTAATCAAAGACCGTCAACCAAAGTCGTATCCTCCTTGATGTAAGATCCTTGGCATCTGTATATACAGTATTTATGCCAGTGTCAGTTTATGGTAGTGTCTTGAAATTTGCTATTTTTCTCCTTTGTCTTATTAGTTACTAACTCAGTAATGGAATTTACGTATACTGAATATGCCGACATGCATTTAATGTATGAACAAAATTTTTTTCGAAAACAGTTTATTTTATGAACATTGATCAAGAGTAATTTTTCTTCAGCTTAAGGATTAGAGTATCCAAAAAAAAATATTATTGTCGGTCCGTCATCATACAGGGTGTAAAAAAAGCAATTTTGTGTTACGTCTAGTCCGTCCCTGCCAAACTAAATAAGCCGAATGTGTTTAAAAGGGCGAATTTCAAGGAGACTCATCTAGTAAACATTATACTAAAAAATTATTAAATTACAACTAGTACTTAAAAAATGATTTAAAAATCAAAGATTTCCAGGGACGTCCGTTATGGGCCCGTTTCTCCGTAAGGGCAGTAGGAACAAAAATTTATATGAACTTCTCCTGTTATTTTTAAGTGTTCTATCTGAACCCGGGAGATTGCCTACATATTCTGGGACACCCTGCATTGTGTACGGTATAGAAAAAAATAGGTAGGTATACCCAAAATAGAAACAAAAAAACAAACAGATCAGTACTATTAATTACGTACAATAATGAACACTTACAGAAAAATACCTTCCTGTAAACTACATACTACATATGTATAAACAAATATTAAGAGTATAAGTATACACTCTGACGATATTTTTCCTATGTAAAATGGGAAAGTCAAGGTTCTAATAAAAGCTTTGTCTAAGAAGTTGCTAAGAGTAAAAGTAATTTAAATTTAATAATATACAGGGTGATCCTTAATTACGTGCTAATATTTCCTTAGGTTTTTTGGCTCTTCCTTTGATGGAATCCAGTAGTCCGTGTATGCTTGGATGTAGAACTCCAGATATGAAAGCAGTGTTACTTAATAGTGTTCTTAAATTCTCTAGAATTTTACATCGCTATTCAAGAGCCTCAGAAATGTTGAACAGATAGACTTTTTCTTGTATACTACCTTACTAGTTTACTAAAAGCGATCGTTCTTGCTTATCGCTGCGATTGTTTTTTGTTCTCGCGATATCTTGTTCGAAACCGACGCGCCATCGTAAATAACTTTTGAACAACGACGAACAACTTTCTAAATCGTATCTTGGAGTCGGTAATTTTCATTATCTAGGTTTCAAGATCTGTAAATCTATTATACGTTGGATTAACATACTCTCTCTTTTGCGTAGGAAGTTAATAAATATTTCGCTATACACACTGTCTATCCAGGCGAAAATATAACAACAATCCATTCATGCGATTGGTTTAACGGCAACTAAATCCATCATTATTTAATTGTTGTTTAAGCAACAAGTCCTGAAGTGAATTGTTACTAGTTTATACAGGGTGTTCCTTAATGACGTGCTAATATTTCAGGGTGTGATTCCTTAGATCATTTTATAAAGAAAAGTTCATATGAACATATATGTCCGTAACGGTTAAATGGTTATTTTTTAATATCTCCGAAAGTACTTTAGATATTGTTTTCAATTTTGGTATGTGTTAATAGGATATAGAATCAAAAATTTTAGTTAGAAAAGTTATTCAATTGTTCCACCATTGGCGTCCCTGCAACCATTTCCTTTGATATTTTTAACAAAAAAGATGGTACGCCACTGACATTTTTCCATGTCGATATTTTTTCTGATTAGCCTGGTCAATTCTACATGAAAACGGTATCTTGAGTTTTTCTCGTCAGGCACACCGTTCTTGATTAAAACCACTAAATTCATATTGAAACTCATTATTATTAACATTGATAAAATAATTAATGATACATTTTGTTTTATAAAAATTTTTGGAAATGGCTACCTTTACTTAAAAGGCATGTTTCCGCCCGTCTTCGCATCGAATTGCCCACTCCAACAATTTTTATAGAACAAAATTTATCATTAATTATTTTATCAATGTTAATAATAATGAGTTTCCATATGAATTTAGTGGTTTTAATCAAGAATGGTGCATCTGAAGAGAAAAACTCAAGAGACCGTTTTCATGTAGAATTGACCAGGCTAATCAGAAAAAATGTCCACATGGAAAAATCTCAGTGGCGCACTATCTTTTTTGTAAAAAATATCAGAGCACATGTTTGCAGGGACGCCACTGGTGGAACAATTGAATAACTTTTCTAACTAAAATTTGTGGTTCTATATCCTATTAACATATACCAAAATTGAAAATAATATCTAAAGTACTTTCGGAGATATTAAAAAATAACCATTTAAAAAATAAAAATTCAACACCCTGTAGCAAAAAATTTAAGCCGTTGCGGACATATGTTCATATGACCTTTTCTTTATGAAATGATCTAAGGAATTATACCCTGAAATATTAGCACGTCATTAAGGAACACCCTGTAAAGGGTGTAAATTGGAAAACTTAGTTTCACTTCCAGTAAGTATGAATTTTGTTATGAAGGGATTATAGTTATTTATGTATTTATGTATCAAGGGTACTAAGTAGATGATTATGCCCTGAGGGCGACAGTCTTACCCTCTGGCCCGAGGGTTCGTAAGTCGCCCGAGGGTATATATCTATTAGTACCCGTGGTGCATACAAACTTTTATGTCATACCAGTTCGTTTTAAATAATAAATATTTTTTTAAAATTTAATTTGATTTACCAATTTTTTATTTTTACCTGCGACATTACCTTGACATTACTATACCCTGCGTTTTTGTTGCTAGGGAGATAAGTATTTAAAAGTGTCAAAAATGGAACAAGGTTTTGAAATTCCCGACGAAATTGAAAAAAGGCTGAAAAGGCAACGCAACATCTACAGACAAGGCCGCTGTACTGTACAACCTGTTGAAAAAAAACACATTTGGGAAAATTCCCTGTATTATTGCAAAATATTTGGGTTTGAACAACCCCGAAAAATACACTGGTCATTGTTTACGTCGAACGTCGGCAACTCTTTTAGCAGAAGCTGGAGCAAGTAAGACTACGCTGAAGCGCCATGGTGGATGGAAGAGTACCACAGTTGCTGAAGGATATTTAGAGGATAGCATATCCTCAAAAAATTAGGTTTCAAGGATGTTGGCAGGCGTACCATCTGGATCTCGCATTTCCTTACAGAAACTAGAGACCCGGACAATGAATCATGAGTCAACGTTTGCTGCAGGAAATTTAGCTATCAGCGGAACCTTCCAGAATGTAAATACAACCAAATAATATACTATAAACGTAAATTTATATTTTGTTATTTTGTTAATAAAGAATAAGTTAATAGAAAACTTTTTTGTGGGTCTTAATGCCAGCGCGCGCCATAATGTGTTCTTCATGCCCGCACGGGCATAAAGTAATCCAATATGTAGATGGTATCTAAGGTATAAAAACACAATAATGCACTGGTATGACATAAAATAATATATTCCCTGGCGTGACCTCCGGAAAAGCAAAATAATCTTCTGTAATCGATCTTGAACCGAATGAGATTTCCAATTAATTTCGTCCAATTTGACACTAACGAAGAAGGCAACATTTGAAAGTTCGATTATAGTTTCACTTTTTTAGTTAGTTCAGGTAGTAATAAGAATAATTGTTTAAAAATTGCTGCTGTTGCACGAACGAGTGCAGGCGGTCATTGGCTGTGTGTAATTTTTTCAAAATATGATTAATCATCTTCAATCACGCCATTTTAATGTTTTTAGTTCGTACGTTGTGCCAGTAGTATTTATTGCCAGTTACATCGTATTTTTAATCATTATGCAACGCTGCGCAGCGCAGTGTATAAATTGTGATATTATGAATGACTGTCACTTTAATTGAGATATATTTTGTGTGTAGTTTATTAAACATTTTTTCAGTTATATTGAATACAGACCAAGGCCCGAACTGCAGCCTTTCGGCTTATTGTGTACCCCGATCTTGTTAGGCGATGTTTGTTCCTTCTATGTGGTCCAGTAACCTTCTACCAAGCTTGGCATGTGGGAGGTTGTCACCACGTTGTATATTCCCGAAGATATTCTGTCCTCTACGAGACAGCGCTACGCAGCGGTATATTATGTGTGAGGCGGTTTCATCCTCTTCGCCGCAGAGTCTGCATTCAATGGATCCGTTGTTGGCGCCATGTTACTGTAAAGCTTAACTCTGCGTTCTTTGCCATTGTCAACTTAAAGAACCTATTGACAGTTTCTCAACTATTATCGGTCTATTATGCATTGGCATATTCACATCTTAATTTTATGATTCTGTTCTGGGATCAGTCTGTCGAACTTCAACGAGTGTTTGTTGCACAGAAGAGGATTATTGGAAAAATATTTGGATTGCAGCCCTTGGAGTCTTGTAAAGATTGTTTCACGAAAAATGGATATAACTTAATGACTGCAGTAAAAGTACCTGTGGCCATCCCATTATTTATGACCGTTTGTTATTATTATGTGGAAAGGACCGGATTGTAATAATTATAATTAAATATAGGCACATCAGGTAGGTTAGGTTGCTTAATTTATATTTAAATATCTTTTTGTGGTAAAATTTGTTAGTTTTTGAGGAATGGTTCAAGAATTGTCTTTTACCAAACATTCCTCAGAATAGCGTGATAGTAATGGACAATGCGAGCTATCACAGTCGCCAATTACATAAAGCTCCAAGCTCAAATAATACAAAATTGGAGATTCAGAACTACATGGCGGCGAATTATATATATTTTGAAGAAAGTTATCTTTTAGAAGTTTTAAAGACATTTTGTATAAAAAAAGTATATGTTTGTGATACATTGGCAGAAGAAATTGGACATACAGTGCTACGGCTCCCACCCTATTATTGCATTTTTAACCCCATAGAGCATATGTGGCACCAGTTGAAATAACTGGTTAGGTCTGAAAATATTTCTCCGACTTTAAGTTCTAGTCTTGTAGAATTAATACGAAAATGCTCTAATGATATTCCCCCAGGTAGTTGGAAAAATTCAGTCCGTCACGTAATAACTGTAGAAAATTCGTATATTAGTCTGGATCGTATAATTAATCCAATTATAATTAATTTTGATGAGGATAGCGATAGCGAAACAGAACTATCTATAGAATGACATTATAAATGTAAATAAATATGACTAGCAATATTTAAAAAAAAATTTATTTCATTTGATTATATATATACATAATCATATCATTACTTGCTTTAGTCCGTCCCTTCATACTTCACTTGTTTATTACCAAGCTCTTGTCGACACAATGGGACCGACCCAGGAAATTAGTAAGTCGTATCCATTTTTCGTGAAACAATCTTTACCAACCTTTATAAAACATGGAATTATCTCAGTTTCATGTGTGCTTCTTCTTGAAGCACACATGTGAGATGTAATCCCAAAAAATGCCAGTCTGTCAGTTTCAGTCACATCGTATGAGGAGTAGTGTGTATAATATGGTTCTTCCTGGATGTCGACTGTCAATGTTTGGTAAAAGTCCTCTTTATTTCTGTGGCAAAGTGCATAATCATTTGCCTAATTTTTTCAAAAGAAATTAAACCCATCCCAAAGTTAAAGTAAAAGAGAATGTAGAAGGTTTTTGACTGAAAAGGCGTTATTGGAGGGTTGGGCATCGAATATGAGAAAACTAGCATTGATTATAAAAAAGTCATTATAAAAACTAAGTGGAACATTGCGGCAAAAGTATTAAAATAAAAGCAAAGGAAAAATACCTTGCCGATATCAGTTGTATTAAATATTTGTATAGGGAAACAAGAGACCAGGTAAAATCCACTTGAAAAAAAAAACAGTATTCATTTTAAATATTTATTTTCATGACGCAAATCAAGATAATCTATAATAAATAAAAATATTGATAAATTTTCTTGACGCCTTTTTAATTCATCTAACATTGTATTTTAAAAGTTTATTTTGATATGCTACGTAGATTATATATTATACAAGCTTAAGCTGGCGTTAACAACAATTCATTATCTCTGGCTGTTTTTATTATACATTATTAATTATCGTGATAGTATGATAAAATTTTAAAAATTATTTCTCAGGAAATAAGGATAACCTTTAAACTTTGAAAAGTGTTTAAAATCCCGTGAGTCGAAAGGACCAAAATGAAAGGACCAATACGTACTTATTTTTTTAAAAAGCACGCAAACAACTCTCGAAATTATTGGCACAGTTAAAGTACGTTTCACGAAATTTGGATACGACTTAATGATTTCCTGGGTCGGTCCCATTGTGTCGACAAGAGCTTGACAATAAACAAGTGAAGTATGAAGGGACGGACTAAGGAAAACAAGTAATGATATGATTATATTAATGTAATCAAATGAAATAACATTTTTTTAAAATATTACTAGTCATATTTATTTACATTTATAATGTCATTCTATAGATAGTTCTGCTTCGCTATCGCTATCCTCATCAAATTAATTATAATTGGATTAATTATACGATCCAGACTAATATACGAATTTTCTACAGTTATTACGTGACGGACTGAATTTTTCCAACTACCTGGGGGAATATCATTAAAGCATTTTCGTATTAATTCTACAACACTAGAAGTTAAAGTCGGAGAAATATTTTCAGACCTAACCAGTGATTTTAACTGGTGCCACATAATGCTCTATGGGGTTAAAAATGCAATAATAGGGTGGGAGCCGTAGCACTGTATGTCCAATTTCTTCTGCCAATGTGTCACAAACATATACTTTTTTTATACAAAATGTCTTTAAAACATAACTTTCTTCAAAATATATATCATTCGCCGCCATGTAGTTCTGAATCTCCAATTTTGTATTATTTGAGCTTGGAGCTTTATGTAATTGGCGACTGTGATAGCTCGCATTGTCCATTACTATCACGCTATTCTGAGGAATGTTTGGTAAAAGACAATTCTTGAACCATTCCCCAAAAAGTTCGGCCGTTGCATCTTCATGGTAGTCCACACAAGAGTCTTTAATGTTTTTTGCAGAAAGCCACAAGGCATTTGGAACACAACCGTTTTCTGACCGAGCATGTAAAATGCTTAGTCTTTTTCCTTTATTTGACGGAGCTTTTGTTTTGCACTTATCAGAAGAATCAGACCAGCCTTTGAATGGTGTTTTATGCGTGTCAAACCAAGTCTCGTCGAGGTAAATTATAGGACGGTTTTCAGAACGAGATTTCCTTACAGAAGTTATATACTCATGACGCCATTTTTGTAAACGGTGGGATTCCATGAGTACTTGCCTTTTGTCAATTTTGCGGTATCTGAATCCCATTCCATCCCCAAGCAACCTAACCTACCTGACGTGCCTATATTTAATTATAATTATTACAATCCGGTCCGTTCCACATAATAATAACAAACGGTCATAAATAATGGGATGGCCCCAGGTACTTTTACTGCAGTCATTAAGTTATATCCATTTTTCGTGGAAAAATCTTTACCCGATTTACAAAAAATAACAACATAAGACACGTATTGTCTGGAGGCACGCTCTGACACATAAATAAACTCGTCGGGTGTGTCATCGAGTTTATTTAAATATTTAGCAGGAAATGTCATTATTATTAACATTAGAAAAAGTTGATCTCGGAATAACTAAATCTTTATTTTGGTTACATGAATCGGCTAAATATTAAGAGATGGAAATACAAATGAAAGAGACAGCGGCATAGTGGACATCCAAAACTTTATGGTAACTTTCTACAAGATTCCATTTTAGGCATATGCTTAAAAGTGCCAGTTACCGGTTTGAGTTCGAGCATCGTTCATCGGTATTTAAACCCGGAACACGATCATTGTTTTGAATTTATATTGTTAAGATTTTACAGATGTGGCCATGCATGCATCTTTTACAGTCACAGTCAAAACAACCATACCGTAAAGAAATTGAGAAAAAACACGAAGGATTTTTTTCAAGCGGAACGTACGTACATTATACCATGATATGAGTGGAGTACGTAGCCCGAAACGTCCGTCCGTTTTGCGCTTAGTAATTGATAGGTAACTCTGACGTTCTCCTTATCGGCGCGTTTTTACGTGAGACGTTTTTTGAAAACACCTGTATAACCAATTTACCCCTTATGGAATTTTAGTTTTGAATCTTATTTGACCAGAATTTCGTTAGATGGCAATTTGGAACTTTAAATGTTGTCCCATTATTGGCTTCCATCCGAAGGTGTATTCCCCCACCCAGGAATTGATTATTTAAAGCCTATCTAACTTCTAAGCCTTTTCAATTTAAATTTTGAAAATATAAGAACTGGTCGACATTATGAGTAAAGTGGCCAGTCTTAGCAAGTAATGAAAAAACCATAGCAATATGAACCGTTCCTAATTAACTATTTTCGGACGCGATTTTTCTTTGCTTCAATGAGTTTTTTCGTTTTTTTTTTTGTTCTATGTCAGGGATGCCAGGCGTAATGCCACTGCCGACTTGACACGCACGTGTCAGTCGGTCTTGGGTGGGCCCACCATCCTTTCCCCCGCTAACTGGAAGCTGTCAGCAGTCTACCAGAGCGCATGAAGAAATCATGACAATAATTTTGTCATGAGAAAGAATGAATGATTTTAATTTGAAGTATAGTTGTTTGAACGTAGGACGAGGCCTAACTTTTGTTCCAGCTATACTGATTGTGGTATTGGCTCGGGCATCTCCAATGAATACAATAACAATGCAAGTTATTATATTGAACACGGACGGCTTCTACTTATTTAATTTTATGTTCTTGTCTTTGAGGGTGATTTTAAGGGTTAGTCCTTACGTATGTCGAGTAACGCGACCCGAAGTTCTCGTAAGCTAGTATTTACATTTTTTACAATAAGACTTAACCTATACTAACATTCCTGTTTCAACCAACCTATCATTCATCTGTCACGTACTCTGTTTAAATTTAGATTTATTTTCATTATTTACAATCTAAAATAAACCTAAGCTAGCATTTTGTTCCCAACTAAAGGGATCTCAGCTACCCTAATATTTTCCAAAAAAAGTTATAACTCGCGGTAGTGACCACTAATACTTAACACTTACTTTTGATGTCACAATCGGGTAATAAGATATCGCGGCATTATTTATACTCGCACGGACAGCTACGAGTTTTCGTAAATCAATTTTAGTTGTTATTTAGACTCGCACTAAAATTCACGAGTGTTCGAAGATATTTCAGAGTTCTTTATACTCGCACTGAAACATACGAGTGTTTGAAGAGATTCCAGAGTTATCTATACTCGCGCGGACACTACGAGTGTTTAATGACAGTATTTTTTAAACTCGCCGGGAACACGAGTAGGCGAAGATAAAAATTTTCTCAGGGACAATCCGCGGTTGACTGTTCTCGGAATTCTTGATGTAAAAACACGCTGAAACTCATTGCGGCTGCCGTTTTGAAAAAATAAAATCGCGAGTGAGCGTAGTGCTGGGGATACCAGAAAACCGACTGCCTTCTAAAGCAGTTTTTTTATTTCATCCTTCCCAACGCTTCATTGCGTCATTCTTAAACCCTCTAATCTCTTGCCGTCGACGCCCGTAAAGCCGTTCTCATGATTTTTGCTGATGAAGCATATTGAAATATTAGGTCAACCTTCGGAGCCATCTTCCTTATTAAATTATTTAGAATAATTAGACGGAAAAAAAATTCATTAATTTTCTGGAATTGGAAAAAGGTATTTTTTACAACAAAGTATTATGGACTGTGCGTTAGATGAAAATCTTTTTAGACCTTACTTGTACAATTTTTGTGTTATACAGTTAAAAAGTCATTAAACATTAATCTTATCACCGTATTTTAGAGCAGTTTTGTACCAATAATTCATTTTTGTTATCAGACCTAATAATAAAATGGTGCAATACAATTTTGTTTTTGTTCGTTTGGAAATATCGCGACAGTGTTATCACATTTTTTTAGTATGTGACCTTGCCTTATAAACAAAATTTTAATATTTTCACAAGCGAATAAAGGATACCCGATTATGATGGAGTGTATTAAAACCTTTTTTTTGCAACTCATTATGAGCCATACTCACATTTCTGCAATGTCCCTCCATGTTAAAATAAAGGTAGTGTCATATAACAAAAAGTCCATTAGTTTTTAAACTATCAAGTTGATAACCAGAGTCCACTTCCTGAGATTTTGGCATATCAACAATTCCGTAAATTATTAATATATCGTTAAAGTGTGTGTGTCGGTTAATTTCTTCATAATTATTGTTTGCAAGGTACATATACAGGGTATCCGCTAATTAAAGGGACATGGAAAAACCACAGATTCCTTACGTAAAAATATTAGGATTTAATTATACTTACCTATATCCGAAAGTTGATATTAACTGAGATACAGGGTGTTAAAGATAAAATTTCATTTTTGTTTTTCTCTAATAACTTTGCAGGAAACCAACGTTTTTTTACAAAATTTGGCAATTATGGTTTTTTTAGGACGATAAATTGATTTTTTTGTGAAATTCTAATGTACAATGTAGGGGGCGCTGTTGGCGGCATTATTTGCACATTTATTAGGGCATAACTTTTTGTGCCTTAAAGTTTTTAATGAAAATAATACTTTTTTCATATTTATTACTATACTAAGTTGAGGTCGCCCAGAGTTAGCGTTTCGGAGATATTTGCATTAAAATTGTTTAGTGTGTTAGCTTAGGCAAGCAAATAATATTTTGTTACTTCTTACCAATTCACTTTTACATGATAATTAATGTTCTAGTGATGATCATTGGGAATAATAAATACAACAATTGGATTGTTCTTTAACTTACTTTAATTAAAATAACTTTGACTCTAGAAAATATCGTGTCGAAAGAAACCAACAGCAATGAAACAAACTTACGACAAACTCAAAAATGAAACATTTTCTGTTTCATTGCAACTGCATCTCTAAATTTTATTTGGTTCCTCATAGGTTACTTTATAAAAAAAAGTTGTTTGCAAATTAAAAATAATTGAGCAGGGCGCATTAAACAATTTAAATGCAAATATCTCAGAGACGTTAACTCTGGGCGACCTGAACTTAGTATACCTTTTTTACGTAATAAATATGAGAAAAGCATTATTTTCATTAAAAACTCTAACACACTAAGACACAAAAAAGTTATGACCTAATAAATCTGCAAATAATGCCGCCGACAGCGCCCCAGACAATGTGCATTAAATTTTCATAAAAAAATCAATTTCTCGTCCCAAAAAAACCATATTTGCCAAATTTTGTAAAAAAACGTTAGTTTCTAGCAAAGTTATTAGAGAAAAACAAAAATGAAGTCTTAACTTTAACACCCTGTATCTCAGTGAATATCAACTTTCGCTTGTAGGTAAGTATAATTAAATCCTAATATTTTTACGTAAGGAGTCTGTGATTTTTCCATGTCGCATTAATTAGCGGACACCCTCTATAGTTTCTATGTATAAAGTCATTAAAGGAGATTTATTTATATTTAAAATAGCATTCATCAGGCCAATGAGCAACTTGGTGCCGAAAAAAATTGTCCCAATTTAACCGACTTCGTAACTCTTTACTCTTACCTTTCCGAAAATCCCAATGCAAAAATCCCCATTTCATTGGTTTTTTGCATATAAGACTTACGTAACCTACGTATTTGCAGTATACGCAGCCTACGTATACAAAAGAAGGGTGCATATAGAATTTGCTTGTTATGATACTACACTTATAAGTTACTATTGAACATTAAAGTTAAAACAGGGGTAACAAGAGTGAACAACCTTTAAGCAAACCGTATATTTAGTTTTTTAATACAATAACTTTTCCTTAGAAAAGGTCCATAGCTATTTTCAGAAATGTTTTTTTGCGCATCCAATACAAAAACATGAACATTTTTACAAGTGATTTGTATTTATATAACAGGGAAAAGAAATGATCAAGGATGACTTTTTCGAAAAATTGAAGATACAATTTATTACAGGTATAGTTAAGTCCATGTGTAGACACATTGTATAAAGTTTACAGTAGGTAAAGATGGACATCCATGTAGATACGTACTTCCTATCTTTTTGGGAATATAGCGGCACCTACTAGACATGTAATTATAGATAATGACTTCATTTTATATATTTGAGTAAATAAATAACAAAAAAAACAATGTGTATGTGTGTTTTATTCCCTATAATAAATAATAAAAATGCATTTAAAAATATAAATAGACTCGTTTCATTTTTAAAATAAACGTACGTACTATTGTAGTACGGTCCCGGAAGGTCCTAGAATGTCGTACAACCCTAGGCAAAATAAATAACAAGAAATAAGCAGGCAAGTCATTAATGTCACGGGACACTTGACATATCTGGCGCGAGGGTTCGCTGCAACGACTATAGCAACGTTTTGAAATGATACAAAAGAATGATCTTTGTTGGCTGTTAAAGTAGTACTTAATAGAGCTCTTTTATCTATTCAATTCAAATTGTTTCCAGCTTTTGAGAGAATTACTGAATTATTATCAATCAAGTATCGCCATAATAATACATAAAACTGATTCGCGGAACTCTCAAATCAACGTGTGGATAGAAGCTATTGCGAAGAGTCCGATGGCCTAGTTATCTACTTTACCAAAAAGATTTTATCTGGAAACAAAAATGTTGTGCATAAACACATGCGAACTTCACGTCAGCTACAAATTCAAATTAGGTATTATAAAATGAAAATCATTGTTTTGCAATAAACATTGGGCAAAATTGATTGCGAGAAACACCTACGTATATCCCTCTAAGTGTAAATTATACAAGTACACGCTGGTAGACACTGCGTGTGCAACAATGGTCATATTTTTATATAGTTTCTCTTAGACACCTTCACCATCAATGCCGGTATTCCTCAAGGGTCCATATTGTCTCCCACTCTCTTCTTACTCTACATTAACGACTTTCTAGTGAAAACGAAAAATCCGATATTTAGTTTTGCTGACGATAGCACACTTATCTCATCTTTCTCTTTGAATGCACAAACATCGGTTGCCGATGCACATCTTCGCAGACAGTATCACGCCGCAACAAAGACCTGGAAGAAATTTTGGCTTGGGGTGACAGTAACCAAGTCGAATTTAACGCTAAAAAAAACAGGCAGCAGTTTTCTTTAAAAAGGTTAACATTACAGAACCGGATATAGTCATGGACGGACACGCAATCCCACTGGCTTCATCTATTAATTTGCTGGGCGTCAATCTGAGAGGACATATGTCTTGGCATAACCACGTCGTGGCAATCGCCAAGATAGCTTCTCAGAAACTTGGTGTACTCTTCAGAACCAGAAAGTTGTACACACGTCAAGTTTTGAGACTATACAAAGCCCAGATTCGACCATCACTAGAGTACTGCTCTCATGTCTGGAGCTCTGCACCCAAACATACCCTTCGGCTACTGGATTCCATCGAAAGCAGGGCCATTCGTCTGATTGGAGACCACGAGCTGACGAAGAACCTCGACAGCCTAGAATGCCCTAGAACATCGAAGACAGGTTGGGGATTTGACTCTCTTTTACAGATATTTTTATGGAAAGTGCTCGGCGGATCTCTTAATTTCGCCCGGAGCGGCGAATAGCAAAAATAAATAAGAATTCTTTCATCTGGGGGACTTCATCCTTATGGAACGACCTTCCCGAGGTCGTTTTTCCCAACGAATATAACCTCCAACGATTCAATACCAACGTGAATCGCTTTTTGCGCACACGCACCACTCCCAGAGTGCCCTAAAGGATTTTTCCTATAGTGTTTGTGTTTGATCATAAACAAAATATATATAAAAATAAATAACTATTTACCAACCTGGATTCCCGACGAAGTCGTCCTTCTCCAATAGCGACGTCGGCGTCTGGAATCCGTACGCCGGCATCCAGGGGTTGTTTCCCGAATTCAGATCAACCGGCTGGCCTGGCCAGTCTTGAAAAGCTACTTCTTCCATTTTCATTGAAAAATCACTTTTTTTTACCGAACGTTTTTAATTGTATTAGGTAGGTTCATGATGACACTGATCCACGTCTTTTTTTATATCACTGTGGTGGTAAATTTAACGCAAGGTCAGGAATCAGTTATATATTTATAATTATTAGTTATACAGGGTGTCCGGGAACATGTGGGAAATCTCCCGGATATGAAGAAAACAATTGAAACGAATACTATAGGTTAATATAAACTTCTTTCGTATCGGCCTCCTCTTCGGAGATATTGGCTCCCAAAGAGCACCAATGGAATCAAGTTTTTTACACATAATTATTGAACCACCTGGTATATTTCAATTATTTTTTAATATGATGTATATAAGGTAAGACCCGTCAAATTACTATCCAAGAAACTGTTGTGAATTACTCACAGCTGCAGGGACGGACTAGCTGTAACACTCATGGGCCCATTTTTTTTACGCCCTGTATGATGAGAACTTTGGACAATGTTTTTTACATACCTTTAGCTATTGGCTAAAAATTAAGTACTCTTCATTCATGTCGCTAATCCTAACCGTTTTCGAGAAAACGTCATTTTATTTACACTGAGTCCCCTAACTGCTCATGGGCTAAATTAATATGAAAAAGCGGAATCTTGAAGGTTGAACATTGGATCGGAACAAAGATGTATCTTTTATTGAAATACCCGAAGCACATGATGTATATGAAATGCCGTTTATTCGAAAACGGTTAGGATTAGCGACATGAATGAAGAGTACTTAATTTTTAGCCAATAGTTAAAGGTATGTAAAAAACATTGTCCAAAGTTCTCATCATACAGGACGTAAAAACAATGGGCCCATGAGTTGTACAGCTAGTCCGTCCCTGCAGCTGTGAGTAATTCACAACAGTTTCTTGGGTAGTAATTTGACGGGTCTTACCTGGTATACATCATATTAAAAAATAATTGAAATATACCAGGTGGTTCAATAATTATGTGTAGAAAACTTGACTCCATTGGTGCTCTTTGGGAGCCCATATCTCCGAAGAGGAGGCCGATACGAAAGAAGTTTATATGAACCTATAGTATTCCTTTCACGTATTTTCTTCATATCCGGGAGAGATTTCCCACATGTTCCCGGACACCCTGTATACAGGGTGTAACAAATTCGTCATTTACCATTGGGATTTCGGGAATGATAACAGATACGAAATAGGTTAAATTGGGGCAAACTTGCAAAAAAAAAAAAGGAAATAAATACAAGGGCTTTCAAACTATTTGGAGAAATTTAATATTCTGTCCTCTTTCATATTTTAAAGAAAAAAATCAGGTCCGTATTTAAAAAAAATTAAGTTGATGGTGTGGAAAATAAAGTGGTAGCAATGAGGAAGTGACATTTATTTTCGGCCATCTCTTCGAACAAAGTCAGGAAAAAGTAAAAAAGCCGAATCGCAAAATTTAAGTTTTTTCCCAATATTTTGAAAGCCCCTGTATTTATTTTTGATTTTTTGCGGCACACTCTTACCGTTTCCGAAATGCCAATGGTGAACCGATGTTATACCCTGCATTCAAGGGAGAGATTAATCGCATTCATTGAATTCTAGCGCTGATTACGCTGCACAGACATTGAAAATTGACATATTAAACGTTAAAACGCCATTGCCATAAATTAACAGCGATTACACGCTATGCGCTTTTAACAGATCGCTGCAGCGATCTATGGATGTTTTACCCATCGCTTGAATAAAGCACTGTAACGCTGCAGTTCCTAAACGCATCCATGTTGTAAAAGTGCCATAAAATCGTATTTAAAGTTCACATTTAAATGACAGTAAGCAGGTTGTTCACATTTTAACACGGTCATCCAACGGTACTGCTCGAATACACGCTTCTTTATAAAAGATTCTTCATATAATTTACACTCGCCGTCAAAATAATCGATCAACGCAATATTTAGATGGATGGATTTTGATCGTGAATTATTGTCTTATTTTCTCGCACATGTGTAAGATTTTAGGAAGGAGTTAAGAGTATGTCCATAATATTCAGGTTGAAACAAGAATGGTTTTTTGACTTAAACTTTAAAACACTCTGTAGAGTGATATAGATATCAAACTTTTTATTTTGTTATTTAGTTATCAAGCGACATCTATTCTTAACATTTTCGTTTTTGGTTCATTTCAATACTTTAATTTTTATAGCAGATGCGATTTTTAAAATAAACAAACGTGTTTAAGAAAAAGAGAATTGCGTGAATTAAATGCAAACCAACATAAGAGATAACCTCAGTAAGGGTCCCTATGTAATTGTGATCAATCAATATGCAAGAGCGGGTATCAGTGATCATATTTTTTGCCCAGTGTATCGCAGACATGTTCTATTGGCAAAGCATCTTTTAATGATTTCTTACTGCGTATCCATGTCTTTAGTGAATTTTTGCTGCGTATCCATGTCTTTGAAACAGCCCTATTTTTTTAATATTTTTTCAAATTCTGAGCATTTTTAGGTATCAGTGATCACTGGTATCAGTTCAGTAGTTTTTAAATTACTAAGTGATTAAAAAATTTCTGGATCCATTTGATGTTTACTGGGAATCCAAATAAAAGAAGTGCGCATCCAAATGGATACTCAAAAGTACGTTAAAAGATTCCGTGTCTATTGGGTTTAGGACGTGGCTACGTGGAGGCAAATTAATTATTAAAATTATCTAAAAAAAATCTGCTACAAAAAATAAACCAAAAGTTAAAATGTTAAGAATACATGTCATTGATCATTAAATTACAAAATAAAAAGTTTAACATCTCCATCAGTCCACATAGTGTTTTAAAGTTCGAGTCAAAAAACAGTGACCGTTAAAATAGGGTTCCGCTAACATGGTAGCCGAAGCTCTATAATATTAAGATGAGGATCTCAAACAATCCGAAATTAGCAATCAGAGCCATCTATGTTGCATCAATTTAATGAAAAAATATGACGCTTTTTTGGCAGGTTAGAAAGAGACGAGAACCATCAGCTGAACAATATTTCTTCTGGTGAAGTTTTAGGGGTTAATAATAAAGTTTTTTAGTTAATTTATTGATGTTTAGATTGTCTGACATGTCGATTGGGGTATCAACAATATTCAGGAAGATCTGTGACAAAAATTTGAAAATTGTTCATATTTGAGATTGTTATTATTATTCTTATAAGATTATATTTTTTAACGCATTTTTTTCATAGCGTTTTCCAATCCTTTAACTTTACGAATCCAGTTTTCGATTAGACAAGAACTAAGTATATTTAGCTAAACGTTCGCATAAAATAGTGCCTGCTTGGCAACCTATGTGACTTTAATAGGGCATTGTTTGTGTTTTCAAATGTTGTCTAAACTCACTGCAGTTGATGTAGGCAATAAAGATAACCATTCATATCTGTTCTATGTGTTATTATTTTGAAATTAGGAAACTTTAGAAATATTATTTAGATACACAGGGTGACCGGTTAGTGAGGCAAAGTGCAATATCCGTTTTGTTATCTAAAATATACAAAAAATGTTGATATAGAACTAATCGACATCGGTTTGTAATTTAAGACATTTAAATATAATATCGCTCGATTATAAAAAGAATTGCTGTCTTTCATGTTAGGTCCTTGAATGAGAACATATTATACCTACAGGGTGTTAATTTTAAAACTGCCCACCCTCAACATCACGTTGCCAGTAAATAATATTAAAAATCGGAAATACACTTCAATTTTATTGTGAAGGGGGACGCTGTTAAAGGATATTTGCAGCCATCGTGGGTTAACCCCATGGGAGAGGTTGGTTGGTGGAATGAGGGCTGGTATGTTGCCATTATACTGCAGTCGAACGGCTGGGAATCGAACACGGATCGCCGAATGCGGTAGTTCTATTACTGAGCTACCATACCTGGGACTCCTGGGAGAGATAGTAACCTTAAAATCTTAAATGGGAAGGAGGATCATCATTTTAAAGATCATTTAAAGCTTTTTCCAATAATACTACTAATAATATTTTATTACTTTTTGAAGAAGCCTTTGAAATTGTGTGCCACTTGACACAAACCCAAGAAATCATAAAAATATATAAATTATTAAAAGTAATGTGTGAAAAGGGTGAATTGGGTCAGTTCATGGTCTAAGTATTTCTCCATTTGTCAGAGCCTTTTTCCCTAGAGAGAGATCAACAATAGACCTAACATAATATATCATAGAAAGATTAGAAATATAAAAATATATAAGTAGTTTGGCTATTCAAAAAATAGTTAAAATAAGGAAAAATAATTGACAGCATTGTTCCTCGCCCCAGGGGCATATTTCTGGGAATAATGTATATAATAACAAAAATATCAGCATTTGGCCAATGGCCAGTTCTTTCTCTAGTAAAGATTGTTTCAAGAAAAATGGATATAACTTAATGACTGCCGTAAAAGTACCTGGGCCATCCCCATTATTTATGACCGTTTGTTATTATTATGTGGAAAGGACCAGATTGTAATAATTATAATTAAATATAGGCACATCAGGTAGGTAAGGTTGCTTAATTTATATTTAAATATCTTTTTGTGGTAAAATTTGTTAGTTTTTGAGGAATGGTTCAAGAATTGTCTTTTACCAAACATTCCTCAGAATAGCGTGATAGTAATGGACAATGCGAGCTATCACAGTCGCCAATTACATAAAGCTCCAAGCTCAAATAATACAAAATTGGAGATTCAGAACTACATGGCGGCGAATGATATATATTTTGAAGAAAGTTATAAAAAAAGTGATCTTTTAGAAGTTTTAAAGACATTTTGTATAAGGAAAGTATATGTTTGTGACACATTGGCAGAAGAAATTGGACATACAGTGCTACGGCTCCCACCCTATTATTGCATTTTTAACCCCATAGAGCATATGTGGCACCAGTTAAAATCACTGGTTAGGTCTGAAAATATTTCTCCGACTTTAAGTTCTATGTGTTGTAGAATTAATACGAAAATGCTTTAATGATATTCCCCCAGGTAGTTGGAAAAATTCAGTCCGTCACGTAATAACTGCAGAAAATTCGTATGGATCGTATAATTAATCCAATTATAATTAATTTTGATAGCGAAACAGAACTATCTAAGTATAGAATGGCATTATAAATGTAAATAAATATGACTAGTAATATTTAAAAAAAATTTTATTTCATTCGATTACAATATAATCATATCATTACTTGTTTTCCTTTAGTCCGTCCCTTCATACTTCACTTTGTTTATTGCCAAGCTCTTGTCGACACAATGGGACCGACCCAAGAAATCATTAAGTCGTATCCAATTTTCGTGAAACGTACTGTACCTGAGATGGCGTTTAGGAACATTACATTTATACTGACAATGATATAAGGGCGCGAGTTTGATAAAATGTAAGGTGTTTTGAGACTCCCTACCTTAGCTGGATATAATATAATACTTAATATTGCTAAACCGAAAAAAATAGCCTAAAATATTTATAGCGATGAGAATTCGTGATATCTTTTACACTTTCACCAACCCAGAATCCACTACCAGCAGCAATAAGTGGTTTTACGCCAAAAATCCCTCAATCACACTCATGTTACAATACACTGGATACACGTTTCATCTCCGCGACACATAACTGCACAGATCTTTGTCACTTTAATCCCTGAAGATGCCACGAAGGCATTCGAAACGCCGTACACGGAACTAACCGCAACTCGAGATATCGAAAACCAGCGACGCGTTTTTTATTTGGCCGAAGGGTCCAAATATGTCCGATTTTAATTTATTTTTCTGGGCACCTATTTGTATACAACACTGCTACGTGTTTTATACCATGGCAACGGTAACAGTGTTATATCTATGTTATATGTCGGATTTATGTGAACCAAACGGAAACCTGCTCGAGTCGAGAGCTGGAGCCACGTTGCCAGCTAGCGGTGAAAGTGTTTTATGCACAGATAAACCATGGAAATTATGAATCGTCCGAGTATCCCAATATATATATTATCATTTAACACAGAAATAATTACATTTATAAGGAATAAATTTATGGTTCCTCAGAGGGAAGATTGTTTACTTGAATTGTGACTTAAATAAAACCTTATTGACTATCAACATGCAATAATTATTGTAACTTTACTCTGTAAGCTGAAAGTTTTCTGGCGAAAAAAAGATCAATCGAAATATCTCACTGGAGTGTCGTCTCTAGTATGGTCCTCTTGTACCTTCTATATCTCATTTATCTTTTCACTAATTGCAGTGGTTGATAAGGCGACAATATATCGTAAATATAGTTCTATCAATAAGTCCACAAAATTAAATCAAGCGGGGTTAGGTCTAGTGATCTGGGAGGTCACTGAACGTGGTCATATTTGGTCCTCTATCCATTGATCATTCAAATTGGTACCTACTTGGAGGGTGTTCGGTTGTGTGCAGGAGAGCTATCCTGCTGAAAATGCAGATTCTGTACACTTCTAAGATCCAGTTTCGTCTAAGAAATAATTATTCATTAGGTACTTTCGCCAGTTAGGCTGCCAAAAAGAACTGAAATGGACTTGTGTACCTCTGGATCTCTGGATGAATACATATAGCTAACTTGGAACTACTAATTCTATTGGATAAGTCGGCGTACTTAATGAAGATTTGTGCTGAACTCAAAAACCATTGCAATTATTGAATAGTAAAGCAATTTAAGGAAATTCTTATCGAAACACTTGACAACGCCGCGCAAGAGTACTGGGAGAGAAACAAATCGAAAGGCGCTTGATGGTTTGGTGCACCTTCGCGATCACGTGAGGTGGTTCTGACCAGTGGCGCGGCGTACTACCTGTACCCGAGCGATGTGCTAGAGTAGCACTTTGGCACCACCGTTGTTTTTAATTTTATGATTTTGTTTTGCTTCTATACCGGAATACCTGCTTATTGCCTGATTATGCACTGGCGTCGCGCGTCGGTTAGGTAGAAAAATTGAAAGGTTATTTTTTTGGATTTTATATCTAAAGGTAGGGGTAAATACATAAGGATTGGGGAAAATTCATTATGATAATGAATTAATACCAGTAAATGGCGAAGGCGGTAAGGTATAGATACACTGCCGCAGGGACGTCACTGTTATGAGAAGGGAATTATCACGGGGATTCTGAAAAAAAAATACGATCATATTAACGCAAGGTTGTGTACTTGTAAGTAGTTTTTATATTTTTTCGCCTTGCTTTCTTGAGATGTTATCATCAGATACATTTTATGAAATAATGCTCAAACAATTTGAATCGCCCGCTTCCTACTACAGCCGACCATGTTTATTTTTGCAAGTTCGTGGCCTCGCCTTCAGATGACGCACCGATCGCTTTCTTTTCCGTGTAGATGAAGTTATCGTAAGCGTGGCTAATCAAGGCACTAAACGGTAAAAATAATAATATTTATTTTCTTTTGGGGCTTCAGGGGCACTGCTACATGATTCTTAGGGTGTATAGAATCGAATTTGAAGCCTACGTGTGATTGTGTGCCGTTCGCGTTTTAAAAAACGTCAAAAACCAAGGGGGTCGGTCTCGCATAGGTGTGCTCGATTAGGGTAGTTGGGGGACGTCAGAACATCTATCTCTCTTTGTCTATCGTTCGGCAATACCGTTCATAGGGGGGTACTATGAAATGCATGATAACCCAAACCGAACACACCGAACCTTTAAAAGTGACATTCATCAAATTTCTTGTTTGAAGAACATTTTCCTTGGTTTTTTTCAGAAAAATGAGCAGCTCCGAGGAAGTTTCATGGATTTCGTGGTTTTGCGGACTTAGGGGCAATGAATACTTCTGCGAGGTAAGCCAGAAAACCCATAATTTTCCCGTAAACATAGTTTTAATGTACGGTTGTTTTAGGTGGATGAAGATTACATACAGGACAAATTCAATCTAACGGGGCTCAATGAGCAAGTGCCCCATTATAGACAAGCTTTGGATATGATCCTCGACTTAGAACCAGGTGCCAAATGTATATCTTTCTTGGTCTTTAGAGAAATTGATGACAAACCTTATGTACTTTTAATAAGACAGGAACCTCATTTTTCTACATATGTAACAAATTTGAACATTGCGAAAGCAAGAGTTTCTTGTAAAACTCTTTGTCCCCCTTTTTACCAAAATTGATTCTCGGAGACCTTCCAACATAAGAAGCTAAAAATTTACATATGTGCATTATGCACAAAGTAAAATAAAAAAACATTCAGTTTGGAAGTTTACGGAAGAAAAAAGTGACCCAAATTTACATCAAAGTCGGACCCCACATATACTTTTTGTTTTAGATGATGAACTAGACGATAATCCAAACCAGTCCGATCTTATAGAGCAAGCAGCCGAGATGTTGTACGGCTTAATTCATGCTAGATATATTCTTACTAACCGTGGCATAGCGCAAATGATTGAAAAGTACCAAGTGGGTGATTTTGGATATTGCCCACGGGTTTATTGTGAATCGCAATGTTTGTTACCTGTAGGACTTTCAGATGTTCCCGGTAAGTTCTTGTCAATAACAGTATAAGTGACTAATTTTATTATTTACTGTGGATGATAATAAAAAGTAAAAACTATGTTTTTTGCTATGAAGAGAGAACTATTAGGTACTAGAGAATCTTTTCTAAATAGGTGAAGCCATGGTAAAGGATTACTGCCCTAAGTGCATGGATGTCTATACTCCTAAATCATCACGGCACCACCACACTGATGGGGCCTACTTTGGTACTGGGTTTCCCCATATGCTGTTTATGGTTCACCCCGAATACAGGCCCAAGCGTCCCACAAACCAATTTGTCCCTAGGTAAGTTCATTTGCCACATAAGTTAGTTGTTGGTAATTTATTTCGATTGAAAAGTTAACCTAAAAAAACATCCTTCCATTTTTAGACTGTTTGGCTTCAAAATCCATCCACTAGCTTACCAACTTCAACAGCAGGCCGCTACGACATTTAAAACTCCCCTAAGAAGTATAAATTTTAACAATGGGAAACGCTAGGACTAAAATTTAAAACTAAAGTAAAAAAAAACATTTTAAAAAATCAATGTAATTTCTTAAATAAAAAGTGTTAGTTTTTGATGGAATTTCTACAAGTATTCATAATAATTTTTATATATAAGTTTTTACTGGGGGCATATAGGAATTTTAAAGTGTATTTGGTCGTGGCTAGGCACCGGGAGTATGGGACTGAATATCCAATATCAAAAATCAAGCGGAGATTTTGAAACTTTTTAATATAAATACAGTATTTTTAGGAATCTTGGATACCGGATACTTTATAATTTTCTGTACTTTCGTGTGCTTATAGACACCCGTGGAAACACTTTTACAGGTTATTCATGTATATAAGTGCTAAGAGGTTAGTTAAATTAGAGAGGTATTCTCTTTTTTAGGAGCAATTCAGATTCGCTAGCCGATCCTCTTGACAACAGCTTCCGAGATGGGTGTTTATTTAGATTTTTTTTTGTAAAATTTCATTTATTCAAGCAAGTTTGGTAAATGTTAACAAATTTCCCCCCGTTATCTCGGAAACTAACAAGGTGGAACTGTGTAGGCACGTCATGAACTGCTTCTAAAACGGGAACTACCGAGAAAAAGGTGAAAATCTCATTCCCAAGGGACTTTAAAATTTCAGTTTTCTTTTAGTTAAATGCGGGCGCGTTGGTGAAAAAAAAAATCGATGGACAAATGTACACCAAACTATAGTTTTCTTTTTAGAATTATTATTTATGTTATTATAAAAATTAGTGTTCAATATTGTATAGGATAATAGAATAATTATTTAAAAATTGCTGTTTTTTATTTTTTCGATTCCCAAATACATACAGGATACTAAATTCAAGAAAATACGAGAACACAGAAACCTAGAAAATCCCACAATTTTTATAAAACAAAAATTTTCATTAAGAGCAGAGTTACATGAAATTTCTGTTGTAAACCTCCGCGCCATTTTAAATATCTTAGAAACTATTTAGTTTTGGAGACATGTGGAGGCAGTTATTCAAAGATAAAAGATTGGGCTCGGCGTTAAACAATTTTTATTGGAAACTGTTGCTAAATAACCACGTAATAAATAAACAAAGATTATAACAAATTAAAAATTTTTTGCACAAAATCGAAAAATATTGTTTCCCCTAAAAGGCAATATCATTAGTAATGTTTTGCATAAGTTTTAGGCAAATAAACGCGCTATTACAGCAATGGGGTATTTTTATCGAAATGTTTTATCAGCTGGACGATGTTTGTCAGCCATATTAGCACTTCGCAGATCTTCGCCGCTTCCTATAGTCGAGTTACGAACAACAAATTTCCCCCCGTTTTCTCGGAAACTAATAAGGTGGAACGTGTAGACACGTCATGAACTCCCTCTAAAACGGGAACTACCGAGAAAAAGGTGAAAATCTCATTCCCAAGGGACTTTAAAATTTCAGTTTTCTTTTAGTTAAATGCGGGCGCGTGTTGGTGAAAAAAAATCGATGGACAAATGTACACCAAACTATAGTTTTCTTTTTAGAATTATTATTTATGTTATTATAAAAATTACTGTTCAATATTGTATAGGATAATAGAATAATTATTTAAAAATTGCTGGTGTTTTTTTTTTGATTCCCAAATACATACAGGGTGCTCAATTCAACAAAATACGAGGGCACAGGAACCAAGAAAATCCCACAATTTTTATAAAACAAAAAGCTTCATTAAGAGCAGTTACATGAGATTTCTGTTGTAAAGGTATACGCCATTATAACCAGCTTAAAAACTATTTAGTTTTGGACACAATATTATTAGTAATGTTTTGCATAAGTTTTAGGCAAATAAACGCGCTATTACAGCAATGGGGTATTTTTATCGAAATATTTTATCAGCTGGACGATTTTTGTTAGCCATATTAGCCCTTCGCAGATCTTCGCCGCTTCCTATAGTCGAGTTACGAACCAACTATAAGTTCAGCTACTGTATCAGTGATGGCGGCGAAGTAGGTGAACTGTGTTGTGTATAATCGTGTGAAAAATCAATTATGCGTAAATATACAGTGCACCAAGTATAAATGTTCTGTAGAAATTTCTTTAAAAATTGATATTATAAAATGATACGTGGCGTGCTTATTAGCCTAGGTGGGAAAATCAGAAGCCTTTAAAAGATTGCTATTGCTGGTAGTATTTAGGGTTGCCAGATGGGCAAACTGTAACAGTAGGACAATTGTATAAATAAGCTTGAATTTTTAGTGAGCGCCAATTTGAATTTATTTGTTTTAATCAAAAACGGTGTGTCTGACAAGAAAAAACTACAGTTCAAAGGAAAAATTAGTGAAATCGATTTATCGGTTTGCGAGAAAATCAATTTTGAAATTAAGCATAATTTTGGGTTGTGCGTTATTTTTGCTGCCCCAAAATACGGGAGATTAATCGTTAGTATATAAATAAAAAGCGAAATTTTCCCTTCATCCATTTATTTAAAAACCTATTTGTATAAACTCTAAATGAACTAAAAACTTCAAAAACAAACATAAACATAATAGTTAATTTCCGCTCGGTGACACGATAATTTAAAATTGTCAATTATACAAATATAAAATCGATATTAAGCTAAATGTGGCGATATTAATATATCCTATTTATTTATTTATTTATAAAAATCGGGTTAAATATAAGCAAATATAGGCGAATTAAGAGTTTTAGTTGTTTGAAGGTTCAATTGTCTCCCCGCCCCTGATCTGGCCCCAGCCGATGAGACGCCAATGCTTCTCCACTCTCCGACTGAGTGCGATCTTTTCCCCGATCTCTGTACATACGGGGTTGGTCAATGCGATTTTACACAAGTCGGCCTTGGTCGCGACGACTCTGCCCCCCGTACTCAAAGACCCTATATTGACTAGTAGGACTTCGGATTTCGTCAGCCGTTGGACTTTGGCCCCTTTCTTGTCGCCTTCCGTACGTACACCCAGAAGTCTTTTCAGCAGATAGTAGCTCACCTGGAAAAACAACCCGGTTAACTAAAAGTTTTAATTTCTACGATTCCAAAGCCTGGAATCGAGATAGCAATAATATGGGTTCGTGTAAGAACACGGGACTTGCCTCAAGTTCGATAAATATATTCGGCAGAGCCCCGACGGCGCCGAGGACTTGCCCTACCAAACGGTCCGCTCTACAAAGGGTAGGTTCGATCTTGGTACCGACACCGATCAAGCCGCCGGGTACCGCAAACTGAAGCTCGTTCTGTTCCGTGTAGAGAGACACAATCCTACAAATAAAAACGATTAGAAAGGGGCCCGGAGTTCATCGGACGCCTTTCATTGTTACCTTGAAAAGATGGGCCGGCAAGTCAACTTGCCCTCGGAATCCTTGCTGACCAATCCCGGTCTGACCTCGATCTCCTGGCCTACTTTGAGGACTCCTCTGAGGATACTTCCTCCTGCCACTCCTCCTTTGAGATCGTTAACCTCGCAACCGGGCTTGTTAACGTCAAAAGATCTGATGACGATAAGGCGGGGGAGTGAGGTAAAGTCTCTGTGAGGGATGGGGATTTTTTTTGTAATGTATTCGCAGAGGACCTAAAATTATTTTAGTAATTACCATCGGTAAGGTCTTTCTAGAAATTAAAATATATTATAGGCACACAAAGAATCTAAAGTCGGTACGGTGTATGAAGTCCGCTAGCAATAAAACCTCTCGAGCAGGGTAGTCGGTGGCCCTCAAACAATAAACTATATCTTAGGTATTTTCTAAATAAAATAATTTAAAGTAAATAAAAAATTAGTATAGGTAAAGAAAAATAATTATTTTTTAGCTTTTATAGTATTTAGGGAAATTAGTTTTACGAATTCTTTTTTTATAAAGTTTTGGTTCTAAAAAGACCCGATGTTGTAGTCTTGCAATAGAACGTACCTACTTGTAGAACGAACGAACGAACAAACCCGTACTTTACTAAAAACAGTCTTCTTCTGCATTTGAAATTTCATTCATGCTTTCAGACTCATCAGAATCATTATCATCATGCCTAATAATTAACGGTCTTACTTCGTCTATAACCTGTTCTGTCTCATAAGATTGAAAAATAATTTTTTCCGTGTGTTTAATGCATTTCCGCCATTCCTCTTTGCCCACTTGGCTAAGCGCCTTCTCCCATAACTTTATAACGCTAGGCTTACTGATATTTTTATAGGCATGTTTGTCATAATAATTTTTGCTAATACCCCATATCAATTCAATTGCATTGTAATGGCAATGGTAGGGCGGTAATCTCAAAACTTGATGTCCATATTTGAGGGCTACAACATATTTTTTTTAAATGACTGACCTTTACACTTGCTTAAACGATCACTTTTTAAAAATAAATCTTCATGGTTTATGTTTTTCTTTGACAACCACTCTCTTAATTCTTCCCTTTTCCAGCTGCTTGTAGGAAATTTCTCTTAGAGTCTCCTATGGTAAGAGGCATTGTTTAAAACAATTGAGGAAGGGTTTTCTAAACTTTTTAAAAGTGTTTCCTCGAATCAATACTCAAAAATTTCAGCATCCATATTGCAGTGATAATCATCAGTATTTTTTGTTGGTGAAAATATGGCACTGGCATTTGAAACAAACCCTTCTTCATTGCCAGCATGTATTATTATATACCTTTTTCCATTAGTGGCACGGGTACTGGAATAGCAATGTTTCGAATCATCCTGCCAAGACGATTTTGTTGAAGTTCCGTTTGCATATATCCATGTCTCGTCAAGAAAAACAACTTGCCTTGACAATTCCGATTTTTTGTTCCTTAAATATTCCCTTAAAAATTGCCATCTTTTTGAAACATTATTGTACAGCTCGCAAAGCACTTTTCTGTTGTTCGTTTTTTTGTATTTGAAGCCCAGATCTTTTAAAATGATGGAAAAACTGGTAGTTCCAATATCGCAAAGTTCTTTTTTCTTTATCTTTTCAAGAATAGCTTTGATGGTAACATATTCCTTGGCTTTATACATATCATAAACAATATTCCTAATCGATAGTTTTATCCCTTGGAATAAATCAAAGGTTTTAGAATGGAGTCGAACCCTTTTATATGGTCTGACCAAATTCCTCTTCACTCTTGGTTCCAAGTCTTCTTAAGGTCTTATCTGAAATGCCGCAAGCATCAGACGTTCGTTTTTGCACTGCCAAAACAGACACTAACGGGCCCGAGTTATCTTTTTCTAAAGTAAAATAACATTCCACTTGTAATACCAAACGGCGTTCACCTGGAGATAAACACCTTCTAGGCGTTGGGTCACCTTGCTGAACATTTTCCATAACTTTGCTTTATACCTGCTTTTAATTCACACACAATAATGAGAAACAAACTAAAAGCAAAAAGCATAACTACTTATTTAAAATAGAACATACCATCCTGCACTTGAGCAAATTTTAATTATTTCTTGGAAAATAGTGATTATTGTATAGATTTAACTATAATGATCCCAAAATAACCAAATTCTAGGAAAAAGTACCTGACCTTTAACTTATTGAGGCAAAATCTTTTTCATTTGATAAATAAAGAAAACTATGAGTGAAAAATAAACTAGATAAAAATATTTATCGCGGTACATAATTCTAAGATAATTTTGTTTTGGAACCGCTGATTTTGCTCAGCCGACTACAGTGAACCAGTGGAATGTTCGGTACGATAAAGTATAGCGAAGGTATTGTTAACTTAACCGTCTTACTGTTTAACAACCTTTAATGATTTAATCTGATATCGGACTTCATAAAACGAACAGACTTTATCTGTATTACCTCAATGTTGTACTTTAACTGTGCAGAGATAGGGATGATGGGTGCCCCCTCCGCTACGGTCCCTTGCACGAACTTGACGATCTGCTCGTGCTGCTCCTTGGCCTGCCCCTCCTTGACAAGATCGATCTTATTCTGAAGGATAATGATATGTTTCAGTTTCATGATTTCGATGGCGGCCAGGTGCTCGCTAGTTTGGGGCTGAGGACACGATTCGTTGCCTAAAAATAACACCATTTTCAGATACCTGATGGTGTTCACTCGAAACGTACTTAGATCAGGGAAAGAAAGGATGGATGTCCAAAACTTTGACACCCTTTAAAAGAACAAATTAAAGTGTTTTTGCAGATTATAATATGACTAACTAACACTATGCTTGTTACTTTTCTGAGATGTTGTTTGATTTGTTTCCTATTTTTTTTAAAATTATTTTCTTTATAATACAATCGAGAATACAATTTGTGACCAAAATACGTACTTACCTGGAATTAATTAAACATTCTTGCTTGTAAGAGAATTCGTTGTTTACATATCATAATACAGGATGTTTCTTAATGACAAACCGGGAAATATCGGCAAGTTATCAAGAAACATCCAGTTATATCCCTCGACCTCCGGATGTCTGCTTACCTGCGATTAATAGCAAGGCGGCGTCCATTACGGCGGCGCCGTTCAACATGGTGGCCATAAGGATGTCGTGACCGGGACAATCGACGAAACTGACGTGGCGGACGAGCTGGAATCTTCCGGAACAAGCGGGACGGAGACAAGGAAAGTTGTCGTCCTTGGAGGAGGATCCCGATATGTAGCAAGTGGGTCTTGAACACTTTGGATTGTCGCACTTATAGATTTTTGCGTTTGCGTAACCTTATAATATGTAAAAAACAATATTTTTTGTAAAGCGGGCCTAAGTAGAGTAAACATTGTTAAAGATTGTTTCACGAAAAATGGATATAACTTATTGACTGCAGTAAAAGTACCTGCGGCGATTCCATTATTTATGACCATTTGTTATTATTATGTGGAAAGGACCGGATTGTAATAATTATAATTAAATATAGGCACATCAGGTAGGCTAGGTTGCTTAATTTATATTTAAATATCTTTTTGTGGTAAAATTTGTTAGTTTTTTTTCTTGCTGGAAGAGTTTAGTTGTATTACAGATATTATTTTACCAAACGTATAAAAAAACAGTATGTGGCGTCCATGGAAAAACATTGAAGGTGCTTCTTCTAGTGTTGCAGTAAAACAAAAGCTCCGTCAAATAAAGGAAAAAGAATAAGCATTTTACATGCTGGGTCAGTAAACGGTTGGATTCCAAATGCCTTGTGGCTTTCTGCAAAAAACATTAAAGACTCTTGTGTGGACTACCATGAAGATACAACGGCCGAACTTTTTGAGGAATGGCTCAAGAATTGTCTTTTACCAAACATTCCTCAGAATAGCGGGATAGTAATGGACAATGCGAGCTATCACAGTCGCCAATTACATAAAGCTCCAAGCTCAAATAATACAAAATTGGAGATTCAGAACTACATGGCGGCGAATGATATATATTTTGAAGAAAGTTATAAAAAAAGTGATCTTTTAGAAGTTTTGTATAAAAAAGTATATGTTTGTGACACATTGGCAGAAGAAATTGGACATACAGTGCTACGGCTCCCACCCTATTATTGCATTTTTAACCCCATAGAGCATATGTGGCACCAGTTAAAATCACTGGTTAGGCCTGAAAATATTTCTCCGACTTTAAGTTCTAGTGTTGTAGAATTAATACGAAAATGTTTTAATGATATTCCCCCAGGTAGTTGGAAAAATTCAGTCCGTCACGTAATAACTGTAGAAAATTCGTATATTAGTCTGGATCGTATAATTAATCCAATTATAATTAATTTTGATGAGGATAGCGAAACAGAACTATCTATAGAATGACATTATAAATGTAAATAAATATGACTAGTAATATTTAAAAAAATGTTATTTCATTTGATTACATTAATATAATCATATCATTACTTGTTTTCCTTAGTCCGTCCCTTCATACTTCACTTGTTTATTGCCAAGCTCTTGTCGACACAATGGGACCGACCCAGGAAATCATTAAGTCGTATCCAAATATCGTGAAACGAACTGTACATAATCTGCAGATTTACCGACTTTTAACAATCAGTTCGACAAAATAACAAACCCGACAACCGAATATTAAAATTATACGATTAAACTTTCCGAATAAACAATTATTTTGCTTGTTGAAGTCGCTAAATCCAAATTTGTTAATTATGGACACTTTTATCTGCCGTATCGTTGAAAACAATGTCGAGCAATGAGTAAAATAAATAAAATAAAAAATTAGAAAATATATTTCTATTATAAGGCCTACTGGTTACATTATATCGTATTAACCTGAGCTTATACTAATACCTAAAAATATCTTCTGCAGTAAACCTTAAATAATTATAAAATAATCAATACTTCTAATAAGAGTAAAAATCGATTAATCCCCTTATTTCAATCCTCGGTTATAAAGAGACAATTAACTTGCCAACAAGATAAACTCTAGTTATCCAAAGAATTCAAATAGGGACTGTTTTAAATGGAAGACAAAAATGGTAGTATATAATGGAAGAACAGGCTTATAATGAAATGTAATCTTTAACAGTAACAAATTTAATAATAATGAGAAATACAATGAAACAGTAATAAATAGTTTATGAAGAAAAAACACTACCAACAAGTGGAATAGTTAGTAAAATGATGACTAACATATTTAATATCTCCCCCTTTTCGCCTCCTGTAAATTAACAAAAAAATACGCATCTAAGATGGAACACAATATAGGTATAACATAGAATAGAATGTAAAAACTATCTTAGGGCCAGTACTTTCACCCATTGTCAACACATTTATCTAAAGCTTAAAAGTGCTTGTAGAGCACCAAAATATCGGCGGTTGTAAAGGTTTTATGTTCTTAGCGTTTAATATCTTGTTAAAAAGTAACATTAAACATTTGCCTTTCAGTTAACGTTAACAGCACTTATGTAGGTTCAGCTAAATCAAGTTGTAACTTTTCTATACAACTGGGGGTAAAAATCCATTTAGTTTCTTTAAGAAACAATGATTAAAAATTTTAATTTAAGAAAACATAGAATAGGTAAAATTATGAGTTAACCGAGAGGTGTGTGTGTGCCCCTTATTTGTCTTAACTCTAATAAAAGTATAAAATATATTTTTAACTACTTAATCATTTTTAATTAATAAAGATCTATTTTTATTTCAAACATCAAATTGCACTTTCGTTTACTTCTAAAAAATAAAATAAAAAAGAAATATTTTAATAGATTGAACAAATACAAAATATTATTTTTGTTTGCCAATACCTACGACAGAAAGAAATAGTTTCCATGTCTAGTAAATACATAATAATGTTGCACAAAGCGAATACAGTTGTTAATAATCTCATCCATGTAACATAGACATATTTGTTATTTTCAACTGCATTCTATGTGTGGCAATTTCAATACACTTTTACGCCTTTTAAAATTGGTTCTTAGAATTTACAAAGGAAAAATATACGATAATAGAGGGTATTATGGAAAAAATGATGCGTGTATTATATCGAGCGCTAGACGAAGACGAGGCTTCAGTGCTGCTAGACACGTGAAAGTGGTTACACAATGACAATGAGACGTGGTGATTTTTCGTGCTTAATAGATGGTTATTTATTCTGAAATTTGTTTCCATATCAGGATTTACAGGTTTAAATATAATAAGTCATTTCCATAACACCCTGTATAACGCGGTGGTGTAAAACAGAAAAAAAGTAAAATAACCATTACTGAAAATGTCTCCCAACCGTATTAAAAGTTCCATAAAAACTAAAGAGTATACCGGACCAAAATTGTCTTTTTAGCACTATTAAAATAGATATCGCCTACAAGTATCCGCAGCGCACTTGCACGAAGCCCTATCTGTCTGGAGAGCCCCTTTCTCTGGAGTATCAAGCTTGACTCTGCCCTTTTCAGGTGTTTTAACCTCAGTGGGTTGGTCTATGTTCATCATGTAATCAAACGTCAACTCCTCACCTTTCTGAATTTCCTTCAGAGCAAACAATGCTAGCTTGGGAAGGTTGGGGTCCAGACAGTTAATCCATGTGGCGTACACTCCTAAATTGGGGTCGCACGAGTGATTTATAAAGTGAGACACATTCCCATACTTGGCTGCATCGACTGTATATAGGTTATCACGAGAGTTGTAGTCTAAGTCGAAGAGATACGTTCTGCCTTCAGCGTCGTAAGCCCGTCCCCTCCTCTCCGCTTCCTCGTGGTCTATCACCTCCCCCACATACTCACAAATAAACTCCCCACAAGATATCTTCTTTAAAACTTTTACTCCCCAACCACATCCATTGTTAGTACGGAAGATACACAGAGGCACCTGCCGTCCATACTGAACCACTCTGTTCCTACAATCTTTATCGCACTTGCACAGTTTGTTACATTCGAAAATGGCAGTGCCCGGGTTGACATTAACCCTTCCCCGTACTGTATAAGTGAAACCTCTATGAACTTGCTTGCCACAGCACGATTTGATTCCAGGCGTACATTCCTTGCACTCGCAGTGAACGTCCGGGGTGTCTGGAATTTCAATATTCCCTGTAGGGACATAGTCGTTTATGTAGCAGAAGCTCTCAGGGGGAAAGTCAAGATCTGCATTGTTTTCAACGGTAATTATGGATTCCGATTTATCCATGCGATTTATTATGTCTTCCCATCTTTGTATTCTTGCCAGCTGTCTTTCCCTTTTCAAAACTAACAAATAAGTTAACAACGCTTTCCTACCGGCCTCGATTTTTTTCACGTAATGTGTATGGACGGTAATGTCCAAGAACTTCAACAACTGTCTCTGAGCGAGGAGTTTTTTGGGAATTTTTGAAAAATCACCTTTTGGCACCACTCTAAGCAACATTTCATCATTCACCTTACTCAGATCAATGTCAAACTTTTCTCCCAGCTTAGCTAAAGTTGTCTCATTCAGTCTATTACTCAAAAACCGTTCTAAGACATCATCTGCTCCTTCTAAGTGTTCGATGGGCTCCCAGGTATTGCATTCGAAATGGTATCCTTCCCATTTTACATAGAACCTATGCTCTCTCTCCAATTCATCATAGTCCATCTTTTCAATATCTTCAACAACATACTTTAGCCTGTATGTTTCTTCTTTACTTGAGAGTAAGTTTCGCTTTCGTTTCAGACCTCGTTGCTCCCAATCTTTTAAGTTGTCCAGGGCAGCATTCATGTTGACACGGTGACCTTTCACAGTCACAGGCCACACAACCAAACCTTTGTCATTGCATTGTAGCTTGTCTATAATTAAAAAGACTTTCTTACTACTTTAAAGTTAAGAAAATGTGGTTTTTGAGAGACATTATAATTTAAGATACTTTTTAAATTTTAAGAGACAACTTACAGAAACAATGACATAGGTTTTCTTAATTATAGTAAGTAAAATGAATAAAAATTAGGGGCTTTATAGTTCCAAAAATATTGAATATACCCATAAAATCAGTGAAAATGTATTAAACACAAAAGTGATCTTCAGATAGGTATTTTAAGTATTTTCTGATAAGTTTTAGAGGTAGATACATGCATGCTTGTACTAAAGTCATGTAAAATGATTGCCTTTTTTAAATAGAAATGGGTATTTTCAAATTCTTGTTACATTCTTATCTTCGTACAACTTAAAAGTATCTTAAAATACCTCTCTAAAAAACCATTGACAATTATTGCCATTAGGTTCCAGTGTAATGTTAGAATATAAATTCAAAAGTAAAAGAATATGTCATGCTTATTTTCATTATTGAAAACTCACCCAATTTAATAGTAATGTTTCTTTCCAACTCATTTTTAAATCGTACAGTCTGTACCCCAGATATTGCTTTAACTACAGTAGATTTACCATGAGCCACATGACCAATCGTACCAATGTTAATAGTAGCTTGCCTACTAATCACTTCTGGTGATAGTGCAGTCAATTTAGTTACATCCTGTAAGAAAATGAAACTTTTAGTTCACCAAATCAACAGTTACATACTGGGACTTCCATCAAAGGTCGAAGCTAATGATAAAGTTTGAAACTCTGACTGGATTTAAAAAAGTTAACACTCCAGGCAGAGAATCTACACACAATTATCGAAAAGAACGAACAGTGTTCCTATTCTAGTATTCAAGAGTGTTGTTCTAAGTGAGCCCCAAATGCCAAGCCAAGCTACCACAACAAAGCAAGGTTAGGTCCTCGGTGCCGTTAAAATATATGAGATATTGATTGAATACATATTAAAATGGGAAGAAATTTACCAATTTTGATAAGTCCTGCTTATGTAAATTGGGTTGTCCTGTGGTTACACCACTATTTTCAGTCGACGCCATTCTTGCTGATGAAATCGTAATGGACACGAGAAAGAGGCGCTAAATTTTTGACATTGACAGTTCATTGACTGTCTTGTCAAAATGAAATGTCTCCAACTCTCTTCCCTTGTCTATGGTCTCCAACAACCCAAGACACGAGTATCTCTCGCCTATTCACGACAGAAAAATTATTACCTTCTATGGGCACAGAGGAATGATAAGTAAACGTTGTTACATGTAAATCCAAAGGTCGCCACTGAGGAAGTATTCTGAAGATTTCAATATAATATTAAAATAGAAACAATAATATCTAAATTGTCAGAAGCTAGTGTCCTCTCTCGTCTAGCAAAAGTAATAACTCCTCTGTGATAGTAGTCGAATGTAAAATTCTCCATGTGACCACCCGCCCGTCATTAATCAATCAACGTCCGCCATTTTGAATTTCAATTATTCTTCAATATTTGTTACGGGATGATGGGTGTCGTTGTGTACAAAATATGTTCATTTTGTAAAGTTTCGAAGGTAAGGGAACAGTTTATATGGTTTTATTAAGAAAAGTGTTAGTTAATTTTATAGTTAATACTAGTAAATAATTCCCAGACTAGTTAATTAACGTGTTCCAGCACACTTAGTAATGACCCGATGTTCGGCTTACGTTTCTCATTAGATAACTTATTTTATTTCAAACTGTTATGTGGTTAATTGATTTATGTATAAACATTCAAGCTTTTCGATAACCTCTTTAAATCTTCTGTACTGAAGTAAGTTTTTAGTCCCATATGTAGTTACAGTTTTATTCATAGCCTTTTCTCCGATTAGTCTGTCCCATTATTTTGTAAAACAATGCAGACGGAGATTACAGAATTCATATCAATGCAGGCCTTAATTCTCATCCTTGCCTGCAGAAGGGGTATTGAGATTTTAGCTGTTTTAATATGGTTTCTATTTCGACAAGTCCATAAACAAACTGTCCAAACTGATTATAGATATTACATATAGACCCAATTATGTTAATGTGTTTTATTTGGCTCAGATTTGAAATGAACATATATATCCAATCACATGATCAAACAGACATATTTATTTTTCTAATTTTCAGATTTGTAACATGGCCAAAGCATACTCTTGAAAATTAAGCCGCCACACGTAGTTCACAAAACAATAATACTAAATTTAACAGATATTCATTTATCAAATCTTCAATATCAATAGGAATCGATTCTGACATTAACAGTAATATAAAAAATAGTGCTTAGTTTTTACAATAATTTCATTATTTTGTGATTAAGTTTAAATTTAGTTGCTTAGTTTGTTTCGAACATTTTTGTTTGGAAATGGCCACTCAAGAGGACAGGTCTCTGTCGGCTGGCATGTCGTTTCCCAAGTGGGTGAAGAGCCGAATGAATGACGGAATGAATGACCGGTAAGTTATTTTCTTATTATTTATGGGTACTTATTTATTTTCTATCAAATCCTTCCCTTATAAGTTTTTTCTTAGTTTCTTTTGATAATGTTACTTTTAGTGTTCTTATTGATATTGGAGGACCCCTTTATCTCATAAATTAATACTAAAAGAATCTACCAGCATTGTATGTGATTACCGTTTTAGTTTTTCGATTTTCTATCGATTGAACTGATCATGTGATAAATTTAGAATTGTTTGCACTTTCTGTTGTACTTGAACTGAGTTAACCTCCATTTTTATTGCCAAAACAAATGTTAAAAACATGTATTTATTCCGAATTTTGCAATATCCTCGTTAATGAATAGATATTGCCTGGGTATTTTCAAGTTTAGGTATTACATGGTACTACATTTTGGTAACATTTCCTTGAAATACAATTTTGAAAATTTACATATTTCTCTGAGAAAATATGACTTTCTTATGGCAATTGAAGGTTCTTTTAGAATCTGTGAATACTGTTGTGTTTTGTTATCTTAAATGCACCAAACAACTAAGGAACATGTTGCTCAATTCTTCCTTTCGGTTAAAATGTGGCAATTTAGGAAAATTACGCAAACAGAAACAAATAATTATTAAGAAACCGCCATGACTGAATATCAATAATCAATATTTTATATTGCTTGGCTTGTCTCTATGGCAACAGCAAGTAAAAATTAATGGTCAATAAAAGAACATACTCAAGGTTAATTTGATGAACTATAAAACTCAATGGCAAGGTTTAAAACACAAATTTTTACCTTAAAATGGCTCTTGCTTTTATTTATATTAAGTAAGGAGAAGTAATTAAACGGTTTGCCGTTATTAAAATTGGTTCGCATAAAAAGATTTTGCTTACAATAAATAAAAATCAGGCTGCAACACTTGTTCTGCAAAAAGGCTACAAACTGTCGATAATTTAACAGATATCGGTCCGCTTGTATCATCATGTGTTCGCTTAATTAACAGTCGAGCTGCGAAATGATTACTTGGTCAGCAAGATTTTACAATTGGTCAGTAGAAAAAAACATGTCTAGAAGCAGTTTACTTCAGAGGTTTGCATATTAAAAGAATGGTTATCAATATAAATCATTGGATTGCGTTTGTTTTGAATAATCGGCAAAGTTCGTTATTGTGGGCAGTCGCGTGATACGAGTAGCTAATTGCGTGCGTGTGTTTTCATTCGGTGTAGCAGTCGAGGCCCAAAAGGTGTAACGGGGGCCGGGTTTTCACTTTTTCCCAGGGCACTGTCAATGTATGTAACTTTCTTGTGTTTTCTTTTGCCGAATACAGAAGGAAATCGGCTACAAAGGGTGTAGCGGGGGCGGGTTTTCACTTGTTTTCCCAGGGCACTGTCACTATTTCACGTTTTATTGCTTTTTTTTTGATGACCAAGATTAAATATTTTGCTTACCCGCTGATTGCTTACTAATATCTGATTAAAAGTGGATCACTCATAGCAGCATATATTTAATTTGCGTACCAAAACAATTTAGAGCACTCTAGTATGACATTAATTACTGACCGATTCAGAAATGTTTGCTGACCAACTAGCCATTTTGGCTGACCGATTACATTTTTCTGTTCGCAAAAATAAGAATATTTTGCTACTTAAGTAAGTACCTGGTTTGCGAAATTAGCACAGAATCACGGAAAATGATCATTTTTATTTAAAATCCAATCCAAATCTTATTTAATTTGTTATATTTTATAATTTGGATTTAACAAAATTGGTATTTGTATCCGTTAAGAGTTCATTTGTGCGCTCCTGCCGTTGACCCCAATAAAAGAAATCGCGTTTTAGAGAGGTTTTATGAATTAGTCATTGGCGTAACAGTATAGACTTGCATAAGAGGTATCTGTTTATTTTTGGCTGCCTATAGTGCTAGTAACCACAGTAAAATACGATTGTAAACTAATAATAAAAAAAATTGGACAAATTGAACACTGGCATGGTTACCCAAAAACAGACCAAGATCAGAGTCGGTGGTAACAGAAAATGATTGCTTTGACTTATCGCCTGGACATCAGGAATTTTTCAAATACCATTCCCCATTCTGTACGCCAATGAAAACGCGTTAATAGCAAACACAAGCTTGGCACGATGCCCGTTTTTCTTTTAATAATAACAAAGGGGTCAAACATCACATGATTTCCTCGTTCTGTCTGGGTTATTTCGTTTATTTTGTCGTCACACAAACAATGCGCGCAACAGGCAAAAAAATGTATCCAAATATCCAGCTTAGAAATACATATACACATGGGTGTCACGTTTTTTGTGAAGGATTATTTCTACAGGGTGCGCCAGATATGAATGCGCCCTTCAGGGATCTCGTCGAACATAGGACATGACTTCCTCGTTCTGTCTGGGTTATTTCGTTTATTTTGTCGTCACACAAGCAAAGCGCGCAACAGGCAAAAAAATGTATCCAAATATCCAGCTTAGAAATACATATACACATGGGTGTCACGTTTTTTGTGAAGGATTATTTCTACAGGGTGCGCCAGATATGAATGCGCCCTTCAGGGATCTCGTCGAACATAGGACATGACTTCCTCGTTCTGTCTGGGTTATTTCGTTTATTTTGTCGTCACACAAGCAAAGCGCGCAACAGGCAAAAAAATGTATCCAAATATCCAGCTTAGAAATACATATACACATGGGTGTCACGTTTTTTGTGAAGGATTATTTCTACAGGGTGCGCCAGATATGAATGCGCCCTTCAGGGATCTCGTCGAACATAGGACATGACTTCCTCGTTCTGTCTGGGTTATTTCGTTTATTTTGTCGTCACACAAGCAAAGCGCGCAACAGGCAAAAAAATGTATCCAAATATCCAGCTTAGAAATACATATACACATGGGTGTCACGTTTTTTGTGAAGGATTATTTCTACAGGGTGCGCCAGATATGAATGCGCCCTTCAGGGATCTCGTCGAACATAGGACATGACTTCCTCGTTCTGTCTGGGTTATTTCGTTTATTTTGTCGTCACACAAGCAAAGCGCGCAACAGGCAAAAAAATGTATCCAAATATCCAGCTTAGAAATACATATACACATGGGTGTCACGTTTTTTGTGAAGGATTATTTCTACAGGGTGCGCCAGATATGAATGGGCCCTTCAGGGATCTCGTCGAACATAGGACATGACTTCCTCGTTCTGTCTGGGTTATTTCGTTTATTTTGTCGTCACACAAGCAAAGCGCGCAACAGGCAAAAAAATGTATCCAAATATCCAGCTTAGAAATACATATACACATGGGTGTCACGTTTTTTGTGAAGGATTATTTCTACAGGGTGCGCCAGATATGAATGCGCCCTTCAGGGATCTCGTCGAACATAGGACATGACTTCCTCGTTCTGTCTGGGTTATTTCGTTTATTTTGTCGTCACACAAGCAAAGCGCGCAACAGGCAAAAAAATGTATCCAAATATCCAGCTTAGAAATACATATACACATGGGTGTCACGTTTTTTGTGAAGGATTATTTCTACAGGGTGCGCCAGATATGAATGCGCCCTTCAGGGATCTCGTCGAACATAGGACATGACTTCCTCGTTCTGTCTGGGTTATTTCGTTTATTTTGTCGTCACACAAGCAAAGCGCGCAACAGGCAAAAAAATGTATCCAAATATCCAGCTTAGAAATACATATACACATGGGTGTCACGTTTTTTTGTGAAGGATTATTTCTACAGGGTGCGCCAGATATGAATGCGCCCTTCAGGGATCTCGTCGAACATAGGACATGACTTCCTCGTTCTGTCTGGGTTATTTCGTTTATTTTGTCGTCACACAAGCAAAGCGCGCAACAGGCAAAAAAATGTATCCAAATATCCAGCTTAGAAATACATATACACATGGGTGTCACGTTTTTTGTGAAGGATTATTTCTACAGGGTGCGCCAGATATGAATGCGCCCTTCAGGGATCTCGTCGAACATAGGACATGACTTCCTCGTTCTGTCTGGGTTATTTCGTTTATTTTGTCGTCACACAAGCAAAGCGCGCAACAGGCAAAAAAATGTATCCAAATATCCAGCTTAGAAATACATATACACATGGGTGTCACGTTTTTTGTGAAGGATTATTTCTACAGGGTGCGTCAGATATGAATGCGCCCTTCAGGGATCTCGTCGAACATAGGACATGACTTCCTCGTTCTGTCTGGGTTATTTCGTTTATTTTGTCGTCACACAAGCAAAGCGCGCAACAGGCAAAAAAATGTATCCAAATATCCAGCTTAGAAATACATATACACATGGGTGTCACGTTTTTTTGTGAAGGATTATTTCTACAGGGTGCGCCAGATAAGTATGCGCCCTTCAGGGATCTCGTCCAACATAGGACGTACGGAAATTATCAAGAATTCGAATATTTCCAATGATTCTTGCGCCAAACCATGACAAGTCCCGAACTTTGGCTGTAAAAAACCAGAATAACTCTCCAGCCGACAATAACCAATTAAATTGTTTGTTTTTTTAATATGAATAAGTTTTATACGTATATTTTTGTAGGGTACTTATTTTTATTATTTAGCAGGTTGATTTTGAGTGGTTTGGCGGAAGGAACAGTCAATTAACCGCCTCGTGTCAGTTGACCTATTTTGAACCCGTCAAAGTAGGTGTGTTAAGTGCGTATAGCCTTCCTATTTTTGTTATGCTTATTTTTAAAATATACGCTCGTGTCGTTCGTACAAATATTAGAGAAAAAATTAGGAACCTTGACGAATTATGTATTTTTTAACAGTGGAATTAACACAAATCCACGCATATTCAATATAGGGTCGTTCGCAGATCGAAGTTTCCAGCCGGTTGTGGATGAGTTTCTAACTGATTGCTGGTTTTTCCTCTGTGAACGGGTACAAAAGCCACTAAACATTCAACTGTCAAATCTGAGAATTGACTTCTTACCTTAACCTACAAGTATTCAAATTCTTGCTGTTGTTAAAGGCCGTATTAGACTAGACTAGGCAATTTTTTCTCTTGCGCCGGCAATTATAATGGCACGTATTCATGCGCAGTAAACCGTTTTCGATCAGCTGGAGCATTGTCAACGGTCAGAACAGCAGTGGGTACTGTCGAAATCCCTAAAATATCCCCAGAATTAGAGATGTGCAAACCTGTTCGTTTCGATTACCAGTTAAAGCAGCTACTGCTATTTACAAATAGGAGGTGCAAAAAGTTGCTGAATTAGCAGTCCATAAGTTTAATAAAGAATGTAAACTGCTAATTTAAGTACCAGTGGGTTTAAATGGCCATTACCGGTTCATACCTGGTTCGGCCAAATAATAAACAGTTAAAAATAACAGAATAATCCATGTCTACCCAATTGCGCCGGCAAGGGCAATTAAAATGGCGCCTGCCCCATTTCTGGTAATGAGAGACAGCTGATCGGGAACAGTGTACTGCGCATGAATCCGTGTCATTTTAATTGTCAGAAGAGTAGAATTTCTGACTGTAGTACGGAGAACGGTGTACTGCGCCTGAATCCTTGAATTATAATTGCCATTGCTGGCGCCATAAAAATTCCCGAGTGTAATACGGCCTTAAGAGTGAAATAGTTAGAGAGACGGTGACAATAGGGGGTCCGTGAAGTGGAATATCAGTAATTTTGTTTTTCGTGGAGTTTAGGTCCCCCTCTACAACTTTTATATTTGATGAAATGCCGTAGAGCGTTGCTGAGAGGCGCTGTACCGCTTTAGATAGGAAATTCTCAATAAATTCGAAATTATATCGAGCCATGTCTGAAAATTAATTTACAGCATCTGCGTGACCCCAAAGTCACGGGAACACACATTTTCTCACAAATTTGAAGTTGAAACTTTCTAGAATGGAACATTATATGTTAAGGATTATGTGAAAAAAATTTTTTCGTTCCAGGTGTCGCCATTTCATTATTGGAATTTTTTTTTAATCTACTCGGAGGAAATTCGGAAAACGATCGTGACATGTCAGAAAATTGTCACACTACATTCCTTGACACCCAAATATTGTGGAAAAAAAATTTCAGAAGAATGGCACCTAGCTAGGCGGAATTCTGACAATATTACGCAGAGATACCGGAAGGTATGACAGAGAGAAAGCGGGCCTGGAGTAATGACTTTCGCAATATTCTTTTTATCAGAAAATTGTTTACGAGTCATCTCCATGTGAATACAAATCGATTAAGCCCACTTGGACCCATGTCACGTGAAACTTTATCATTTTTCCATTCATTTTTTTTTGTGACACGCTCGGAAAAGTATATGCAAGGGTTGACTTGTCAGAAAATGTGTTTCCCGTGACTTTGGGGTCACGCAGATGCTGTAAATTCATTTTCAGACATGGCTCGATATAATTTTGAATTTATTGAGAATTTTCTATCTAAAGCGCTACAGCGCCTCTCAGCAACGCTCTACGGCATTGTCGAGGGGGGGACCTAAACTCCTCGAAAAACCAAATTACTGATATTCCACTTCACGGACCCCCTATTGTCACCGTCTCTATCTAAAAGAATAATGGACAGTGAGTTTAACGAAAGCATCGGGCATCGGCTCGAAACCCGAATTTTTGGTCTAGCGGTCACAGATTTTGCTTCTATGAAGACTTTAAACCGACTGCACATGTAATTATTGAATTTTTGTTTCTTTTTTTCGGACTTGCCGGTAAATCCGCTTCCGATTGTCAAATTCCGACTTTACCGTCCCTGAGAAATAAGGCCGAATGACTTTCGTGTTTGTTATTGCAAATTTTGGCAAGGAACGCAAAAATAAATAAATAGAAAATATAAAAAATGCTGTTTTGTAATATTATCTTTAGATTATATTTATGGAATTATCCAAAATATCTGCTTTTACGTCACATTCACAATAAACATCTTTTTATTTGTCAATAGACAGAATCGACTCTGGATAACAGCCATAATACACTTTGACGTACGTGTAACTGACACAAATTACATTCTATAAATTAATATCGTTAATTACAGGCCCCAATGTTTATTAACAGGATATCATTTAATTTTTTTTTTCTATGCGAATTAGAACAATAAAAAACATAATCACGTGAGGCGTCGAGCGATGGAATTCCATGAATTTCTTAATATCAATTACCATTTTTGCCTTATTTGAATTTTAAATAATTATTATAAAAGTTTGGTAACAAAAACAAACCACTAATAATTAATGGGTCCTGTTTGTGCGAAAATATCGGCAATTTTGGGCCACCCATATCTTGTATTTATTATTTACCTTATTTTTAACACTTCTTGTTTATTAAAAAAAAATGTAGTGCGTATTTTTTTTATATTGATCGGAGATGATTGAATTTTATTGTGAAGGGGGACCCTTTTAAAGAATATTTATAGCCTGGGTGGTTTATCCCCCTGGGCATAGGTTAGAACGGGCGTACACCGAGATATCGACTCCTTTTTTAGTAGAAGTCACTGGGCAACACCATTGCCAATTCTTTACTAAGTCACCGCCTAAAAATGTACATGATTTCTTGGAAACCTCTAAGTATGTATAGTATTTGCAGAATTATACCGTTGATCTTTTGACTGCAATAAAACCTCATTATCTATTCGACCATAAAATAAATAAGGAAATCCCAAATTTTAAAACCTTTTCGAGCAGAGCCGGACCAGGTATACAAATTCAATTTATACCTATGCCTGATGCATACTATATAAATACAAAGTGATTTTTAATAATTTTAATCTTTAGTGGTTTTCCGGCGAGTAATTTCTAGTTAGGCTTATTAGTGGTAGAATGTGCCGTCCTTGGAATTGTGCTTATAGGGGGGCATCTTCAAGTGTCGGGAATGGAGACTTAAATATTTAACAGCTGTTAAACAATTTAGAGAATAAAATCGTCCAATTATTTACCTTGATGAAACATAGTTCGATACCCATGACACTCAAAGAAAAGGTTGGGATGATTCTTCCAAAAAGTGTCAAACCAAGGCACCATCAAATGAAGGCAAAAGAATCACAATATTACATGCTGGTTCAGAGAACGGGTTTGTTCCAAATTGTCTGTTGCTTTCAGCTAAAAACATAGCAGATTCTTCTTTAGATTACCATCAAGATACCGACGCACAACTTTTTGAAGATTGGTTTAAACATAAACTCCTTAAAAATATACCTGAAAATAGCGTCATTGTAATGGACAATGCTAGTTATCATAGTCGGCAAGCAAAAATCATTCCCAATTCTAATAATACAAAAGTAGAAATTCAAAATTTTATGATTGAAAATGATTTATATTTTGAAGAAACTTACAAAAGCGAGAACTGCTAGAATTATTAAAAGCTTTTAAAATAAATAAGGAATACGAGTGTGACAAACTTGCAGCAGAAAATGGACATACAGTGTTGTGTCTTCCTCCGTGCTATTGTATGTTCAATCCTATTGAGCTAATATGGCACCAATTAAAATCCAATATTAGGAGAAATAATATTTCTCCTACATTAAATGCTTCTGTAGTAGAATTAATTAAAAACGAAGTAAGAAAAATGTCTGCAGACAGCTGGAAAAACTGTGTACAGCATGTACTTAAGGTTGAAAATTCTTACAATTGTATGATTACAAATGTTCAACCCTTAATTATAAGTTTAAGCTTAGATGAAGATAGTGATAGTGATACAGAGTTAAATTTTGAATAAATTATCAATAGTTTCCTAGAATTTAATTAATTTTTATTGTATTTGTTATAGTTATACTTTTAAATTTCATTATTTTACATTTATTATAGGTACCTAAAACTAAAAATACCTATCAATTTATTTTAAATTATAAAAATAAATCATGTGGTGTGGTATACATTTTCAAGCCGGCCCTGATCCCATTTATTGAGCTTTGAAGAGGTTGAGGCGTATGCAATAGGGTTTAATCAGGTAGTTTATTTATGGCAGTAAGAATCAACGGTATAATTCTGCAACAACTATAAATTTAAATTTTACCTGACTCGAAAAATGAATATTTTTCCTGTATGGTTTCAACATTGATGGTGACACCATGCAATTTTTTTCTATACATGGGATATTTTTTTTTAATAAAAATGTGTCATAAATTATTTTAAATAATGAACTTTCCCCCTTCATTTAACACCTGTTCGTCTCGTGCCAAATTTCGAAATTTCACATGTTAAATTTATACAATTTCGTAGAATTTTCGGGTGGGTTGTATACTCCATTTTTTCTTGGCATTGATTGTGACCTTCATATTTTTTTTTCAATTAAAATAGTCTTGTTGTTGGGCTTGCCAACTTATATTAGGTGTAAGTACGTAACATTTTTATTAAATTTGTCTATATGTCAAATGTTAACTGCTTCGCAACTGGCTTAAACTGGATTAGATTTGAAAATGTAATTTTTAAATTACTCTTAATGTGAATTTTTAATTTATTATACATTGGAAACCTTCCTAATTATGAACTTTTTACTTTGTTAAAATTGCTCTGGTATTTTTCTGATATTTAATTTTAATTATGTATATGTGAAAGGAATCAATCATCATTAGTATTGTTCATTAATAACTTCCGGCTTACTGGCTTTATTATTTTCTACAAAAATTGAAAGGTTATCATGTGAAATCAAACTTGGTACGCCGTAGATAAAAAACGTCTTGCATTTACTACATAAATCTATATTGTTCACTGCCATTTAACGCTGTGGGCTTCATTTATGCTTAGATATTGACGATTTTTACCAGACCACGTCACAGACACACGAAATTCTTCTTGATTTACTTATTTCTATGACCAAAGTCAAAAATTACATTTTAAAGTGGTAGTTGACGCATTTTAAATTTTATTCAATTATTCAATCAATTTTTGACACTTATGGCGCTATAGTTAGAGAGACGGTGACAATAGGGGGTCTGTGAAGTGGAATATCAGTAATTTGTTTTTTCGTGGAGTTTAGGTCCCCCTCTACAACGTTTATATCTGATGAAATCCCGTAGAGCGTTGCTGAGAGGCGCGGTACCGCTTTAGATAGGAAATTCTCAATAAATTCAAAATTATATCGTGCCATGTCTGAAAGTGAATTTACAGCATCTGCGTGACCCCAAAGTCACGGGAAACACATTTTCTGACAAGTCAATCCTTGCATATATACTTTTCCGATCGTGTCAAAAAAAAAATGAATGAAAAAATTATAAAGTCTCAAGTGGCATGGGTCCAAGTGGGCTTAATCGATTAGTATTCACATGGAGATGATTCGTAAAGAATTTTCTGATAAAAAGAATATTGCGATTGAATATTGAATATATACAACTGAACGATACCTGCCTTCCGGTATCTCTGCGTAATATTGTCAGAATTCCGCCTAGCTAGGTGCGATTCTTCTGAATTTTTTTTTGCACAATATTTGGGTGTCAAGGAATGTAGTGTGACAATTTTCGGACATGTCACGATCGTTTTCCGAATTTCCTCCGAGGAGGTCAAAAAGTTCCAATAATGAAACGGCGGGACCTGGAACGACAAAATTTTTTTCACATAACCTTTAACATATAATGTTCCATTCTAGAAAGTTTCAAATTCGCTTTTTTTATATTTTTTTTTAATTTTAATTTTTTTTTGACACGCTCGGAAAAGTATATGCAAGGGTTGACTTGTCAGAAAATGTGTTTTCCGTGACTTTGGGGGTCACGCAGATGCTGTAAATTCACTTTCAGACATAATTCGATATAATTTTGAATTTATTGAGAATTTCCTATCTAAAGCGGTACCGCGCCTCTCAGCAACGCTCTACGGCATTTCATCAGATATAAAAGTTGTAGAGGGGGACCTAAACTCCACGAAAACCCAAATTTCTGATATATCAGTTCATGGAGCCCCTATTGTCACCGTCTCTCTAACTAATAAGAAAAGCAAAATTATATTTTGACTTTCGAGGATCAAAAAATTTTTTTACAAAGCATTATGCTGAATATTTTATGTAGCTTTGTTGTTTTTGCCATAACTTTACATATATGGATTATGATTATAGACAGGAATTAAAATAAATGTTATTTAACCAGTTACGTTATTACATCAGCTACTTAAATGTTAGGTTTAGTCATAACAAACTATTAATTATGCCGGATTTGAGTGCATATTTTGCGGAGAAATCCTTGAAATTGGTAAGAATCTGGTGTAGTACGTTGGTATTAATCTTAATACTAAACAAAGAGAGGTATATAAGTCACTTAGCCCACTATAAGACATTTGGCCCCCTAAAATTACCCCCTAAGTTCGAAATCAATTTTTGTGTGTTACAGCTAAATATTGATTTCGAGGGTTTCTGGCATAGTGTTCCTTAATTATTTAATATTTCAGGGTGTGATTCCTTAGGTCATTTTATAAAGAAAAGTTCATATGAACATATGTCCGCAACGGCTTAAATTTCTTGCTACAGGGTGTTGAATTTTTATTTTATATTATTATTTTTTTATTATCTCCGAAAGTACTTTAGATATTATTTTCAATTTTGGTATGTGTTAATAGGATATAGAACCACAAATTTTAGTCAGAAAAGTTATTTAATTGTTGAACCAGTGGCGTCCCTGCAAACATGTCCTCTGATATTTTTTTACAAAAAGATGGTACGCCACGGACATTTTTCCATGTGGATATTTTTTCTGATTAGCCTGGTCAATTCTCCATGAAAATGGTATCTTGAGCTTTTCTCGTCAGATGCACCGTTCTTGATTAAAACCACTAAATTCATATTGAAACTCATTATTATTAACATTGATAAAATAATTGATTTAAGAATTTTGTTTTATAAAAATTGTTGGAGTGGGCAATTCGATGCGAAGACGGGCGAAATGATGCCTTTTAAGTGAAGGTGACCATTTCCAACAATTTTTATAAAACAAGATTTATCATTAATAATTATTTTATCAATGTTAATAATATTATGAGTTTCAATATGAATTTAGTGGTTTTAATCAAGAACGGTGTGTCTGACGAGAAAAACTCGAGAGACCGTTTTCATGTAGAATTGACGAGGCTAATCAGAAAAAATATCCACATGGAAAAATGTCAGTGGCGTACCATCTTTTTTGTAAAAAATATCAGAGGACATGTTTGCAGGGACGCCACTGGTGGAACAATTTAATAACTTTTCTAACTAAAATTTGTGGTTCTATATCCTATTAGTACATACCAAAATTGAAAATAATATCTAAAGTACTTTCGGAGATATTAAAAAATAACCATTTAAAAAATAAAAATTCAACACCCCCCCAAAAAAATTAAGCTGTTGCGGACATAAGTTCATATGAACTTTTCTTTATAAAATGACCTAAGGAATCACACCCTGAAATATTAGCACGTCATTAAGGAACACCCTGTATTAGAATAAATAACAAATTCAAGTATAGATTCATGGGTAGGGACAAATCCTTGACATCACGTACAATTTATGGCTTTTTGCCTGACGAGAACAAAATTTTTCAAATTTTTCGGGCCTCGATTTTATTTACGTAAACATATTTGTAACCAAAATATACTTATATGCCAAAGAACTATCTCATGTACCATTCACTTGGTCAAAGGAAATTATAAATTCCCGTAAAAGATATTTCTGAATGAATATTTTGGAATTTTGTTTTTTCTCCCACGAAACAAAAATTTCGAAGATTATTTATATATGGATCTTATTATTTTGTCGTAATCCCACTTTAACAGAACTTTATTTTTATCTTGGCGTATGTCATTTCACTTCACATTGATAATAACATAAATTTATATACAAACAAATCGTAATAGTGACGACAATGTCATATGATTTTTAATAAATAACAAAAATATGATACAAGGCAATTTCGCCGATGTAAGTCCTTATGTTTTTCCATCTGCATTGTATTTTACAGGCTAATGGCCATGAGGATAAGATTTTAAAGTTATTATGCTCTTACTTGACTTACTTGTAAAAAACATCGCGTGGCTCTGGCGGGATAACGCCAAGTGGTACTTTCAAATTTAGGCTAAAAATGACAAACATTTGCTTGGAAACCGCTTTATTTTGTATTTTGATAAGAAATACCGACAACACTTACAGGTGTGTGTGATAAGAAGTAAATGACAAGTCATGCCCTAAGAAGGTAAGGGGTGCCAACTTTTATAATTAATTGGTTGTTAATGATTTGGAATTTTGAATTCTTTTAGCTGAAAGAAACAGTGCAATTAATTGACCAATAACAAGCCAATGTTCTAGTACCTTGCTATTTATTATAGTATGTACGTTGTTATTAGATGTACGAATAAGAAAACTATACAGGATGTTCCTTAATGACGTGCTAATATTTCAGCGTGTGATTCCTTAGGTCATTTTATAAGGAAAAGTTCATATGAACATATGTCCGCAGCGGCTTAAATTTTTTGCTACAGGGTGTTGAATTTTTATTTTTAAATGGTTATTTTTTCATATCTCCGAAAGTACTTTAGATATTACTTTCAATTTTGGTATGTGTTAATAGGATATAGAACCACAAATTTCAGTTAGAAAAGTTATTCAATTGTTCCACCAGTGGCGTCCCTGCGAACATGTCCTCTGATATTTTTTACAAAAACGATGGCAGGTACGCCACTGACATTTTTCCATGTGGATATTTTTCTGATTAGGCTGGTCAATTCTACATAAAAATGGTCTCTTTAGTTTTTCTCGTCGGGCGCCCTTTTCTTGAGTAAAACCACTAAATTCATATTGAAACTCATTATTATTAACATTGATAAAATAATTAATGATAAATTTTGTTTTATAAAAATTGTTGAAGTGGGCAATTCGATGCGAAGACGGGCGAAAGCATGCCTTTTAAGTGAAGGTGGCCATTGCCAACAATTTTGACAAAACAAAATTTATCATTAATTATTTTATCAATGTTAATAATAATGAGTTTCAATATGAATTTAGTGGTTTTAATCCAGAACGGTGCGTCTGACGAGAAAAGCTCAAGAGACCGTTTTCATGTAGAATTGACCAGGCTAATCAGAAAAAATATCCACATGGAAAAATGTCAGTGGCGTACCATCTTTTTTGTAAAAATATCATAGGACATGTTTGCAGGGACGCCACTGATGGAACAATTGAATAACTTTTCTAACTAAAATTTGTGGTTCTATATCCTATTAACACATACAAAAATTGAAAATAATATCTAAAGTACTATCGGAGATATTAAAAAATAACCATTTAAAAAATAAAAATTCAACACCATCTAGCAAAAAATTTAAGCCGTTGCGGACATATGTTCATATGAACTTTTCTTTATAAAATGACCTAAGAAATAGAAATATTAGCACGTCATTAAGGAACACCCTGTATAGTACCATTTTTCCGTTTCTGTATTATTTCAAAAAATGCGCTTTTTTAAAATGGGACACCCTTTGCACACTTTTCTATAAGTCAGTCAAATATAGTTATGACCATATTTTATCAAGCTCTAATAATTACGGAGTTAGGGATAGTGCAGATTAAATCGGGGGCACCCTGTATAAGTCCATCAGACTACTCAAACCTCGATTAAAAGTAAATAAACAAAATTTCCAAATAGCGTCGCATTCTTGCCATGTTTTTACAGCTCGCTTTGCGACAATTAGATCTTGGTACTTGTCTCGCCTCTTAAGTAAAATATTTCCGCTAAAAATACAATTAACCTAAATTTAATGGCGATTGTTGTATATGTAGTGCGGAATGATTGCGATTAAAAAACCTATTAGCCATAAAAGAAAAATATTAGAAACTTAACAACAAGGAAAGGCTGCCAGGTGGTACCTTATTTTTTTTCTAAATTTTGCGTCAGTTGTGTAAAAATCGCACCTTTGCTGGGTACCAATCTTTGCTGGGTACCATTATTATTATTATTACTTAGAAGTTTGCTGCTAACAAAAACATTTTAGATTTGCTTACCATTGACGTCACCTATGTCATAGATTTTCACAGGACTGTGACTGAACAGATTTGTTTTGCAAATATTATTACCGTGAAAAAAAAAGGATATAAATTCAGTTAAAGTAGCGAGTTAGATAAATTTGTGCAGTTTATTTTTAAATTACAGGTTTGTTAGAATATAAAGAGCACAGGGAAGGGGGGGGGGGGGGGGGGGCGTTAATTTTTATGAGTAGAAAGTCGTCTAAAACTACAGGTAAATACCTATAGAATCGGGCGTTGTCATAGTTAAAACGATGCAAAGGAAAAGAAAAATTCCCTAGCCAAGAACAAGACAAAATTGAAAAAAAACACAAAATCGAAAATAACTCTATATACAGGGTGTCCGCTAATTAATGGGACATGGAAAAACCACAGACGCCTTACGTAAAAATATTAGGATTTAATTATACTTAGCTATATAAGACAGTTGATATTAACTGAGATACAGGGTGTTAAAGTTAAAACTTCATTTTTGTTTTTCTCTAATAACTTTGAGAGAAACTAACGTTTTTTTTTTTAAATTGGCAATTATGGTTTTTTTAGGACGAGAACTGATTTTTTGGTGAAATTTTAATGTACAATGTAGGGGCGCTGTCTGCGGCATTTTTTGCACATTTAAGAGGTCATAACTTTTTGTGCCTCAGTGTATTTAAGCTTTTAATGAAAGTAATACTTTTCTCATATTTATTACATGAAAAAGGTATACTAATTTCAGGTCGCCCAGAGTTACCGTTTCGGAGATATTTGCATTTAAATTGTTTAGTGCACCCTGCCCAATTACTATTATTTGCAAACAACATTTTTTTCTCAAAGTAACCTATGAGAAGAAAAATTAAATTTAGAGATGCAGATGCTATGGAACAGAAAATGTTTCATTTTTGTTGGTTTCTTTCGACACGATATTTTCTAGGGTTTAATTAAAGTAAGTTAAAGAACAATCCAATTGTATTTATTATTCCCAATGACCATTACTAGAACATTAATTATCATGTAAAAGTAAATTGGTAAGAAGTAACAAAATATTCTTGCCTGAGCTAACGCACTAAACAATTTAAATGTAAATATCTCCGAAACGGTAACTCTGGGCGACCTGAAATTAGTACACCTTTTTTACGTAATAAAAATGATCTAATAAATGTGCAAAAAATGCCACAGACAGCGCCCCCTGCATTGTACATTAAAATTTTACTAAAAAATCAGTTCTCGTCCTAAAAAAACCATAATTCCCAACTTTTGTAAAAAACCGTTTGTTTCTGTCAAAGTTATTAGAGAAAAACAAAAATGAAGTTTTAACTTTAACACCCTGTATCTCAGTTAATATCAACTTTCGGATATAGGACAGTATAATTAAATCCTAATATTTTTACGTAAGGAGTCTGTGGTTTTTTCATGTCCCATTAATTAGCGGACACCCTGGTGTAAGTCTTTAGAAATGCATTCTTTTCACGACCTGTATATTGCTTAGTTTTTTTTTTTTTTGCTAAAATGTTACATTTATTAGTTTAATAAAGATGTCGTTGAACTTTTCAGAATACGGGTTCAAACTTTCGAATTAGATTTTATCGAAAATATGGACAAGTGACCGTCCCCCTTTCTCCCCTTTACTCTTCATTTGTCAGTCTGCTTAAATCAGCTCTATGCAGTAATTGACTTGACTTGATGTCAAAGTTGAAATTATAACATAAAAACGAAATAAGTAGGAATAGATTTAGATAAAAATTCAAGTCAAGATCGAAAAAGTCAGGAATTTTACCGGAAGCGAACATTTGTCTGGTAGCAAACTTGAAATGATGCCAATTTAGGAAGCATGACCTTAAAAATTGGGGCTTTTTAGTGTTTTATTCGCGTTTTTTAATCTACGAATTTCCTTGAAAATGGATTTAACTTTACCATAGCACTATCACGAATTAAGGCTACATTATCATCAGTATTGCATTCTTTTCGGTTTCACTTAGAAACGCTTCAAATAAGAGATAAGTTTTACTAAAATAATAGAGAGATAATAACAATATTTTGTTGGGATTAAATCCATTATAAAATATCATAATCGGTAAGAGAATTTAAAAATACTGATATGTTCTCGAATTATATTTTTTATCGTCGAAAGGTTTATTACTTTTTCAGTCACATGTTTTCGTACGTTTTCCTCGTTTAAATATTATCAAATGCCTTTGACCGGGCAAATAACACCTTATCCGCACCTGGCAACAAGCGTTTCTATGATTACTTCCATAATAGGGGGGACCCGTCGGCTACGGAGTGTTGCAATTAAGTTTCACAACAATTTTAAATAATCATTTTTGTATTTACCCAGGCATAAAATCCCCAGGATCGTAAAAACTGTTATTATTTGCCCACACCTTCATTCTTACGAGAAATAAAAGTTTATAGACGCGGTACGCCGTTGCCGATTGTCTTAAAAAATTTGATTAATAATCTTAACGTTGAATTAATATGTCGTTCCAAGAAAATAATAAAACTCGTCATCTAACCTCAATCTTAGGTCAATAGAGATCAATAGAATAGATCAGCGATCATCAATATGGTTTTCGGAAGTCCAGATCAACTGAAGATCTTCTAGCCTATGTCACCCATCTTTGGAACAACGCAATCGAACGTCATGGGGAGTCTCGGGCTGTTGCACTGGATATTTCTAAAGCCGTTGATCGTGTTTGGCATGAGGGACTGCTAAGTAAACTGCGATCCTTTGGTATGCCCAGTCGATTCTGTGCATGGTTGTCTAGCTTTCTTAAGGACCGCTCTCTGCAAGTGGCCATTGACGGATTTCTCTCAGACACCTTCACCATCAATGCCGGTGTTCCTCAAGGGTCCATATTGTCTCCCATTCTCTTCTTACTCTACATTAACGACCTTCTACCGAAAACGAAAAATCGTTTTTTTTTTATTTTTATGCTGATGATAGCACACTTATCTCATCTTTCTCTTTGAATACACAAACATCGGCTGCCGATGCACATCTTCGCAGACAGCATGAAGTATCACGCCTCAACAAAGACCTGGAAGAAATTTTGGCTTGGGGTAACAGTAACCAAGTCGAATTTAACGCTAAATAAACCCAGGCAGCAATTTTCTCTAAAAATGTTAACATTACAGAACCGGATATAGTCATGGACGGACACGCAATCCCACTGGCTTCATCTATTAATTTGCTGGGCGTCAATCTGGGAGGAAATACGTCTTGGCATAACCACGTTGTGGCAATCGCCAAGATAGCTTCTCAGAAACTTGGTGTACTCTTCCGAACCAGAAAGTTGTTCACACCTCAATAACTTTTGACACTATACAAAGCCCAGATTCGACCATCACTAGAGTACTGCTCTCATGTCTGGAGCTCTGCATTCAAACACACTCTTCGGCTGCTGGATTCCATCGAATGGAGGGCCATTCGTCTAATTGGAGACTACGAGCTGACGCAGAACCTCGACAGCCTAGAACATCGAAGATAGGTTGGGGATTTGACTCTCTTTTACAGATATTTTCATGGAAAGTGCTCGGCTGACCTTACAATGGTATTTGCTTAAACCAATATTTAAACCATTATTAAAACAAATATAATTACATAAATCACGTTTACTTACCGGGCATAGATATTCTATCTTTGATAATTGTAAAAATCGATAATAAATTGATACTTATCCCATTTCTACTTAGCCAAAAAGTTATTATGTTTAACGAGTTGCCTGTCATCTGTTCAAATACCGTATTCAATTAGGACTTTCTAGAGTTCATTTTAAAGGACCCGTGTAGGCAGTACTGCCTTCGATCGACCTAGAAAACCCGCATCGGCAACATTGCAGTACTGTTATTATTAGACGAGCCTTTCTCGTTGGACCAATGAGAACGTTTTCTGACGCAAGGTTTTGTGACGTCATCTGGCGATCGACGAGTGTTTTCGAACGAGAATTTATACATCATGGCTTTGTCATCTTGAAGTTAGTTTTATCTAGATTCGAATCGGGTTTGTCTGTTTGACTATTTATATCGAGACTTCACTAAAGTTTTCGTTATTTGACAGTAAAGAACGGTTATTGTGTTATATCAGCGTTTCTTTTTTTTTACTTTGTACTTATTCGACGTAAGAATCTTGTTTTTGCTGTGATTTGCACGATTTTTAATTGCCTTTCACCTTCTTAATAATGGTTTGGTTTTCGAGTTATTCGACGTTGTGCACTGGGTATGTAGCAATGAACTTTCGACTTCCCCATTACAAAAATTACCTTTTCTTCCTTATTTCCTCTTCCAAAAGTTCCCTTTTTGTTTCCTGTAGGTAATTTTTCCTCCTTCCGAGTGAATTTTTCACGCTTATCGATGTAATTTATTTCTAATAAATGCTTTCCTATTTCTATTGATCGTAGTTTGTTCAATACTTAAGTATGATGGTTTGAGAAGAAATTACCATTTTATTGTTTTAACAAGCCTTCGTAATATGCCAAAATTAATATTTTTCTATTTGAAAATCTAGTTACGCAATAACATTTTATTTTTTAGCCTTAACATTGCAAATATGTACATTTTAGTGGAAGTCCACTATATCAGTTGTCAATTAGAAAGACAATAAAAATGACATGCAATAGAGATGCATATGCGCTCTGCTTTTGCGTGTCACCCTGTGTGTACTAGAAAATATTTCAAAATTATGCATCCGTATAGTTAGAGAGACGGTGACAATAGGGGGTCCGTGAAGTGGAATATCAGTAATTTGGTTTTTCGTGGAGTTTAGGTCGCCCTCTACAACTTTTATATCTGATGAAATGCCGTAGAGCGTTGCTGAGAGGCGCTATACAGTTTACAGCAGCTGCGTGACCCCCAAAGTCACGGGAAACACATTTTCTGACAAGTCAACCCTTGCATATACTTTTCCGAGCGTGTCAAAAAAAATTAATGGAAAAATTATAAAGTCTCGAGTGACATGGGTTCAAGTTCAAATTCGCATTTTTAATTTTTTTTAAAATTTTCATTTTTTTTTGACACGCTCGGAAAAGTATATGCAAGGTTTGACTTATCAGAAAATGTGTTTCCAGTGACTTTGGGGCCACGCAGATGCCGTAAATTAATTTTCAGACATGGCTCGATATAATTTTGAATTTATTGAGAATTTCCTATCTAAAGCGGTACAGCGCCTCTCAGCAACGCTCTACGGCATTTCATCAAATAAAAAAGTTGTAGAGGGGGACCTAAACTCCACGAAAAACCAAATTACTGATATTACTGATCTTATAGCGTTTGTATGTAATATTTCTGTTGACAACTGACATATTGGACTTCCTTCGTCTTCCTACACCCTGTAGTTCCGCAACTGCTTAATTTTTTTACGACATGGTGTAGACTTTTTTAAGAAATCGTTATTTTTTTATATCTCCGAAAGTACTTTGGAAAATTTTCTATTTTGATGGTCATTGCCAACAATTTTTATAAAACAAATTGAATTTAATTGTTTTAAGCGAGACGAGAAAAACGCATTTTCATGTAGAATTGACCGGGTTAATCAGAACAAATGGAAAAATGTCTACGACATTATGGTTTTGTTCTGGTTTTGTTCGGGACCCGAATTGTCTAATACGGTTTCTACCTATCTGACAATAAGGGACACTTAAAAATCACTTATGGATCACGCGCTAGTAATTAAATTCACGACCGAAAGTAAATTGATTTAATTTAAAATAACTAGAAGTAATTATTTAGAAACCAAATATTAAATTGCATTTTTTAATTACTTGGTTCTCCGCACCAAACAATAATATAACATTTATTCATTTTCAGTAAAAAAAGGTATTACAACCTACACAAAAGTCATCTTTCTGTGTAAAAATAAACGTGATTAATAAAAAGAGATAGGAACAGTTGAACATGACCTTAAAACCAATCCTGTACAAACGAGACACCTATTGCTGTGTGCAAATGCGTGAAGTGATTTTTTTTTCCCAAAATTCAAATATTTGGTGTACCTACTTGATATTAATGGGTATTTAAATATACCTACATATAAAAATATAGTTTTGTGGGTCGCTCTTCTTTCTGTGTTTAGTACCAGAGTATATATTGTGTTGAAAACACCTCGAAAGTACTTAATTGTTTTTTTTTCTGTGATATTTTTCGAGATTGAAAATGTTCTTGTTCACTTTTGTTGAAGTTATTACTAGAAGGTACTAATTGTTGTTTAATTAGATTTCTTTAAGTAGGTTAATTATTTTAGTTCAACGTGGTTTGAGGACTAATCTTATCACTCTAGTTCATTTGGCCTGTAGTCGCTTTTAGCATCAAAGTGCAATGGACTGAACTTACATAATGCATTTCATTTCTCAAACAAGAATATTTTTCTCGGATTTAATAATGAAAATATTCAGTGGCGATACCGAAACAAATAAAATTGTGTGTTACCAATCGTTCCTATCTCCAAAATGGGGCATGCTATTTGAAAGGTCTTGACATTTATAAGAATGAACAATAAGTTTTGCAATAATTTGAGTTAGGAAATCCAGAGTGTGTAAAAACAAAACCGCTGTTTATAATCAATGATATGGTTTTCAAGAATCAATTAAAAATATAATGTAGATAAAACTTAAAAGGCAATTATCACAACACCAGTATCGAGTTGGGCAGTTGAAAACTGTAGTTTTTTTATATTGAATATATTTACAGATCGACAAGCGAGTCTATAGCTACGCGGTATTGGTAAGGGGGAAGCAATATCTTTTAAAACATGGCCGAGTCATGGGGGTGCTATTATTATCTTAATAATGTAATAATATATATTTTTTCATGGCATGAATATATTTGTATCACCAGTGTAAATATATTAGGCCTTTTCCATTAATATTTTTCGCTTATTTGGCATTTTCGCCAATAAAATCCATTTGATTTCAACATGCACTTCAAAGTTTCACAGGAAAACGGAAAGTTTATGTCACTTCTCAGCTGTTGTAGCAACATTCTTAAGGTTAGATCCACTTTTAGTTCCAAATAAAACTTTCGTATTGTTCTCCTAATATTGGCCTTCGATTTTTTCGACAGCAGAGAGACGGGCCCTTTTTTTGACAGGAGATGACAACAATTGATCCGGGTTATTTTGTTTCCTTTCAGTATCTTCTTTGTGAATGTTTTTTGCTGCACCCACGCTTACTCCCGTATACATTGCGACCCTTTCTAGCTTTCGCTTAAGTGGCAATTTAAATGTATTAATTTGTGATTCCTCTTCACACACCCTGTACACATTGGCAATCACTTCATGGGTTTGACTATGAAGGGTTTTACCAGGGTATATTAATTCATTATCACAGTTTTAAAACATATGGATGAAGCATATTGGACATCGCCGAACAAGCACTCTGGCACAATAGGCGTGTCACCAGCGTGTCGTCATCCTCTGTCTGGGATATAACCTATCAAATTAGCTCTAGCCACCGGTTATCCATGGTTACCGTTGATATTGCACCACGTTGCCCTATATTTAGATTAGAAGTACTTTAATAAAAAAATATTTTATTTTGCATTTGAATATTAAAATAAATAGTATGAAAAGAAAGTTTTAAGAACATTGAAACTTGAAACTTTGTTTCGTATATACTTATGACAATTTACTTTAAATGGGTAAATTTAATTTTAGGGTTTACTTGGTAACATGTTATTAAATTAAAATTTAATATATGTGACAACATTGTTAACCCAAGAAATTTTCTTGCCCGCATTCCTTTTGTAGCTACAGATAAAGTTGTCGACCTGTACCAATACCTCCTTTTAAATTGGGAGCATTTGGAGCGAATGTTCATTATTTGGACTTTAATAGGAATAAATATTAATGAATTTTATGGAAATATAAACATTTTATCGACGAAAACAACAACAGTCTCCTAATTCATATTTAAACATCATTCCTTTGTTTTTTCTTGGTATTACTTTATTAGGTAAAAGTACTAATTTTCATATAAATGAAAAAAAAGTCAATGAACCAAATTTAATTGTACAAATTCTAAGACAAAAACGGATAACGGTATACAGTATGTCCACGGATGGGGTTTACAAGAGGACAAATGGACTAAAAAATTGAAAGATACGAAAAAAAGTCACTCGTCACGTTTTTGCTTGTCTAGAAAATACGATTAATCATAAGAAACTTTATTAACATGAAAAGAATACGATAACGATTTCATAATTAAAAAACTCCACCCCCATACTCGACACATTTTTCTAATTGCTTTCTCAAATAAGTGATAGAATTTCTGATTTCTTCCTGATATATCGATTGGACAGCCTGGATAATTCTGCCCTTCAGCACTTCAATATCATTTGGTATTGCAGTTGCAAAACCAATTTGTTTTAAACGGCCCCATAAAAACATATCGGCCAAGGATAAGTCGGGACTTCTTGGGGGCCACAAAACTGGGCCATTCCTGCCAATCCACTTTGCACCAAATCTGCGGTCAAGCCATTCTCTAACCTCACGAGCGAAATGGGCTGGACAATCTTGCTAATAATACATATTTCGTCGAAAATTTAATGGTAGATGGTCTCCCTCTTCCAATCTTTGATTAAAGTGCGGTTTATACGGATACAATTTATTTGCTTTAAGGATCTTCTGAATTTGTAGCAGCATCATCTGGTCGTATTTCTTCTTCTTTTTTTTTTGAGGTCCGAAACCGAACCAATTCTCTTGAACTTTTTTATTAACTGGCAGATTGCCATCCTAGTTATTGGGATTCCTACAAATTTCTCGGTAAATTGTTCTATGACGTAGCGATATGAAACTTGACCATCCCCATAACATTGTATTATAAAAACTCTTTGTTCAGTAGATAGCATTTCTACTTAAATAATAACTTCATTAAATAAATACATTGACAACAAGTACCTATCACCTTAAATGTCATTATTATTTTAACTAGGTTCACCAGTCAGAGGTGTGCCAGAGAATACTTTTTGGGAAATAATTTTTACATAGGTAAACCTTTTAATGAATTGTTCTACTTCGGTTTGTTATGTAGAAAACACATTGATTAAGAGTGACTTTTTTTCGTATGTTTCAAAATAAAGTATGTTTACTCTTAAGCAAAATAACATTTTTGCAGTTTTTACCCACCCTGTATAAAAAAATTGAAGTTTCTTATGATGAATCTTATTTTCTAGACAAGCAAAAACGTTTATTAAGAGTGACTTTTTTCGTATCTTTCAATTTTTAGTCCATTTGTCCTCTTGTAAACCCCATCCATGGACATACTGTAGATACGTTTATACAACAAGCTCCAGTTTTTGTCGTTACTGATATAATCTTTCTTGACAAGCCCTTAACTTGTAAGAAGCGGAGAATAGATATCAATTAACATGACAAATCTATTTTTGGAGTAAGAATTTATTCATGGTTGTAGTAAAGGTTTTTTCCATCGACTATATCAACAATTCAGAACAGTTAAGCAAATATAATTAGACCCAAGCAATTGATATTTTTTAACGACTAAGTACACTATAGTAATCGAGTTGACAAATATTTTGTACCTCCCTGATTTATAAAGTATTGGTTGACTTAATGCAATTTCCAATGAAAGCAAACACATTTTGGATAATCGTTTCTCGATTGCCTTGTTTGCTGGTGCAAGGAATTTTCCTTAAGAATATTTGGCGTAGTTCAGAGGAGAATTTTCAAATTTAGACAAATAACTCGATTAGTTTGTAATCAGAAAACGGATTATGCAAATAAATATCAAAAAGTGGCAATTGCAACAGAAAATTTAAACTTTTTGTGCCGAATTCCTAATTTATGCGTCACAGAACCGAAATATCAAAAAATGCCTGAAGACTGAACACATTTAACTTGCAAATATCTCCATAAAAATTTGATTTTCAATTTCTTTTCAAAGGTAGGTACATATATGAGCAAATCCTAATCCATGTAAATATTTTTTAGAGCACCAGAAATGTTCAATAGATTTTTCTGTATAGTTGCAAATTTGTTACTGCGTGTCTTTTTTAAATTGTTTAATCATTTATTTTTAAGATAACGAACTGCGCATTTTTTTTTTGTTTGTTCAGAAATTGTAGATAAAAAACAAAATAAATAGAAAAGTAAGCCAGCCCACTCTGAACGCCAGATTGAGCTACTTAAAAAAATGCGATTTATAATCGAAAATTTTTTTTTTTAAAGTATGTATATTGCTCTTCTAATAATGCTTTCTTTTGTTCCAGCTTGGACCTTGATCAAAGCACCTTCTCCCCAACAGAGCTGGATGATAGTTTTATGTATTATTACCGGTATCCAGCGAAAAATGAGCAACCTAAAAATATGACTGACACGAATGTTGTCAAAGCGTCCGAAAATCCAGCCGTCAAAGTAGATTTTTCCAATATTTCCTCCTCGACTCAGAACTTCGTCAAACCCCGGCCCAAAGGCACCGACGACGGTTTCAAAAGCGAAACGTCCCAAGTGGGAAGTTCCATATTGAAAGTTGCAAATCAAATAGTGTCCGGGAAGAGAGTGGCCGAGAAAACCCCCGAGCCTGAGCAGGAATGTGAGGAACTTCTGGCAAAGTTTGATCCTTACAGAAGAAGGGGTAGCAGATCCTTACCAGCGTCTCCCTTGTCTTCTCCGAAGAGCAAGAGGAGGATGAATAAATATTTCACAAGTCCTTACGTCGAGGGGGAAAATAAATCTAAAGGATGGATTTTGTCCAGTCTTCTTGCCACAAGGGAAATGTCCCAGTCCATGAACCATATCAATGAGGAGCAGAAAGAAGATCTGGAAAGGGCGTCGTCATTTATCAGCGTTGATGACGTCATGAGCGGTCCTGGCAAACAGAAAACGCAGGTGTTCAAGGCCAAGCCGTCGGAGTTAAGGGAGATGAATTTCTGGTCGCCCACATCAATGTAGAATTTAAAATAATTTTTCCCGAGGAATATATTTATTTCCATTCGACTAAGCGGAGGAGTATTTATTTCCATTTGACTATGCGTTGAAATTTAGTATTAATGTGCTGTTGTATCATTATGGTTAAGATATTTCTCTGTAATTTATAGGTTTAAGAGGTGTGTGTAATTGAGTAAGTGTGAATGGATATGAGTGAATGTTTAATAAAGTTATAGTTTATAAATGGTGTCTTATTTTCGAGTTTAATTTAGTTTTGGAAAGAACCTTCTCCTCGTCTCTCTCTGGAAGCCACGAAAATATATAATTCATTTAAAAAATCGAAAGGTGCAACTCCTATTTGTGTGGCGGAGACCTAATCACTTGCATTCGCAAACGTTTGCAAGCATTTGATCTTGTTCCGGTGGTTCCGACCGGCATCGGTGCATCAAAGGGGGGTTGTGTTTGCTCTCTGCTTTTTTTGTGGCACAAATATGTTGTGTGTTAGTGCTACGTCAAATCTAGGTCGTCGGACTTCCCGAGCCCCCTGAATATAGGCAACACATGTTCTACTATCTTTGCCAACGAGGTATCACTACTGTTCTGAATCGTGTCACTATCAATAAAGCGTTACGCTACCGACATCTATGATGTGTTATTCGTAATACAGCTACGGGCTTTTCACAGTGAAAGTAGGTACCTCCGTTGTAAAACCATTCAATGTTTAATTGTTCATTTATGTTTATTTCAGATTTTCTTTTGCTGTTAAATTCGCATGGATCTACATAAATTACAGTAAAATAATAAAATTAGAAATATTTTGTATTGACATAACTTAGAGTTGGCATTGAACTCGTTTTTCGTATTCGGGGGTGTAACTCAGTGGTAGAGTGTCCGCTTCGCATGCGGAAAGTCCTGGGTTCAAATCCCAGCTCCTCCATATAACTTTTTGTGCATTTTTTTTTCTTCTCTCGATTTACACTGAATGGGAAGAGCCCGTTCTGCAAATTGAGGATTCCCTAATTCGTTTTTCCATTATTATACTTATTATGATTACTATTTTTAGCGAGGCCAGTAATAAATATTTTGATCGTATTTGTTGTAAATTTTTTGAAAAATAGATATTTTTAAAAAATATTCTGCAGTGCTTAGAAATGATTTCCATTGTTCCAAGGGTTTTATGACGTTATTTCTATCGTTCCAGATTTTCAGGAAAGAAGGGAAATAAGGGAGGGATAAATATTCCAAATTCCTGGCACATTGTATTAGGAGTCCAGAATAACTTAAAGGGTAAGTTTCAAACATTACAACGACACGAGAAGGATATGCGATAGTGTCACAGTCAGTGGGGGACTGATATAATCACCCGCACACGAGGGATAACACCACCATCGGGAACTATAGAAGAAAAGTAAATAATTACTAACAACCCTTATATATTCCCCCTTAAATAAGCATCAGATTAAAACTAGAAATCGATAAATTAAGGGTGCATTTCTTTCATTATATTTTTAAAAGGATATTTTAAATGCCTACTATAAAACTATGATAATAATGAGTGTTATTCGCTTCAATACTCTATTTTTTATATATTATTCTCGTTGAGTAATTTTGTCTTATAATAAGTACATTTGCGCGCTATCCCACTTCTGAAATTGCTCGCATGGAATAAGTTTCCATGATTCGGTATCGTTATATCAGAAGTGCAGAACTGTAAAGAGGGTTGTAAGACAGAAATAGGCGGATTCACGCGCATTTTTATTAGGAATTGAATAAATATTTAAAATTTGTTCATGTATTGTATGGGCAGAATTAAGAGGGCAAGGTCAGCCGAACACCTTCCATGAAAATATCTGTAAAAGATAGTCAAATTCCCAATCTGTCTTCGATGTTCTAGGCTGTCGAGGTTCTTCGTCAGCTCGTGGTCTCCGATCAGAAGAATAGCCCTCCTTTCGATGGAATCCAGTAGCCGAAGAGTATGTTTGGGTGCAGAGAGCTCCAGACATGAGAGCAGTACTCTAGTGATGGTCGAATCTGGGCTTTGTATAGTGTCAAAAGTTGTTGAGGTGTGTACAACTTTCTGGTTCGGAAGAGTACCCCAAGCTTCTGAGAAGCTATCTTGGCGATTGCCACAACGTGATTAGGTATGCCAAGACATATTTCCTCCCAGATTGACGCCCAGCAAATTAATATGATGATGATGAAGCCAGTGGGATTGCGGGTCCGGCCATGACTATATCCGGTTCTGTAATGTTAACCTTTTTAGAGAAAACTGCTGCCTGGGTTTTTTTAGCGTTAAATTCGACTTGGTTACTGTCACCCCAAGCCAAAATTTCTTCCATGTCTTTGTTGAGGCGTGATACTTCATGCTGTCTGCGAAGATGTGCGTCGGCAGCCGATGTTTGTGCATTCAAAGAGAAAGATGAGATAATTGTGTTATCGCCAGCAAAACTACATATTGGATTTTTTTTTTCACTAGAAGGTCGTTAATGTAGAGTAAGAAGAGAGTGGGAGACAATATGGACCCTTGAGGAACACCGGCATTGATGGTGAAGGTGTCTGAGAGAAATCCGTCAATCGCCACTTGCAGAAAGCTAGACAACCATGCACAGAATCGACTGGGCATACCATAGGATCGCAGTTTACTTAGAAGCCCCTCATGCCTATTTGTTCAAATCGCTGATGATATCCATTTTTCTCTGTCCAACAAATATAAACACTTTTAATAACAATAGTCAGTTCTTTTATTGGATATACTTTAAAAGATATAATTTCATCGTTAAAAAAAATTCGAAATCGTGTCTATAGTGGTCTCAATCTAATTAAAATTAAAAGGATAAAAAATAGTAGTATATAGTCAAAATCTCATATAGACCAAATCATTCACATAATATGGCATTATTATTATACAGAGTATCCGGAAATGTTGAGAAAAAAATTTAGGGGATAATTATAGATCGAAAATAAATGCTACCTCTTCCTGTAACATTTGTTCGAGAATTGATTATTAACGGAGTTACAGGGTGTTGAAGTAAAATTTTATTTGAGGTTTTTTTGCAATACCTTTTGCCACGCTCATAATATTTTGACGAAATCTCGTACATGGGGTTTTTTCGGGTTGCGGAATATAAATTTGCCCACCGTTTTTTCGCATTTTGTACAGGGTGTCACATACAAAACTATACTTTAATTTGAATGATCCCAACTGTTTTGGGCTACAATGTATGCGCATTTTGACTGAATATTTTTTTTCTCCTAACCTTTTGACATAAAAAACGTATACTACTTTTGTTTCGATAAATCGAACCGTTTTCGAGGAAAACGCTAAAATAACATTGCCTGCATGTGATGAATAATACCTTTTTTATGTTATAAAAATATTCAGTCAAAATGCGCATATAGTGAAGCACAAAAAAGTTGGGACTAGGGAATCCAATCCCGCACTCAAACTTTAATCCCGCAAACTTGCGGGATTGAGCCTATAGATACCGCGGGATTTGCGGGATAGCAAACAATGAACTGCGGTATTTTTGGTCGACGCGTCATGCTGGGCTATTGAAAATACGTTAAACAGAGCAGTTTTCTTGCGTATGTGCGAAAGTAAAAGCGTTGTTCTACTAGTATCTATTGACATTTATCAAGTGGTTGAATATATACATGGAATTTAAACAGCAATCACAAAAATGAATGTCAGTGTAGTTTACAAAGACAATAAAGGTTCAAGTTTAGTTTGGAATTATTCTTTAAAGTCTGAAGATGGTCTTACAGCTAAATGTAAGTTATGCCCTAGCATTATCAAAATCTCTGCTCGTTCCACCAAAGGTATTCACACCCACTTACAAACAAAGCCTAATATTAATTTGAAAGTCCAGAGCAGCAGCGGTAGTGTTGATACAGATAAAATAACACAGAAAATGAAAGCTAGTACCAGCAGTTCGAGTAGTTCGTTTAGTTCTATTGCCAAGCGCTCAGATGTTAGTGGTTCTTCTGTGCGACCTAAGAAAATTAAAATTACAGATTTTTTTCATCTGAGAAAAACGTTTCGAAGGAGGAAAGAGTATCTCGAATGGTAGCTAAAGATGGTATACCCTTTGGAAAGTTTATCACATCGGCCGATATGCGCCAACTATTCGAATCAGAGGGCTAAAAATTCTGTAAAATGTATTCCGCCGACAAGTGTCGAAGCTGAACGTGCGTTTTCAGCAGCAGGATACGTGTGCAATAAAATAAGATCAAATCTAAAAGATGAAACATTGAACATGTTATCTTTTCTCCGAAAATAATTTCAAAATCAATATAACCATTAAACTAGTCGTACTATTGCATTGTACCTATATGCAATAAATATTTTCCTGCTACTCTACTCTGTTTCTAATTGCATAAAACAACTTTTTATTAACATATAGCACCCACATCGAGTCCCGCAAATCCCGCGAATCCCTCACGTTTAATCCCGAAATGTCAATTCCGCGAAATCATTTGCGGGATTGGATTCCCTAGTTGGGACCATTCACATTAAGGTATAGGTTCGTATCTGGCGTATTCCTCATCCCGAAAAAGCCCCATATACGAGATTCCGTCAAAATATTATGAGCGTGGCAAAAGGTATTGCAAAAAACTGCTCATCATCTCCAGACACCCTGTATGAATTCAAATTCAAATTCGACTCATAATCGACTGTATTCGATATTTACTTAAATTTCATGATATTTTCCAAACCTGGATGATGATTCTATGATCCATACCTCTTTGGTATCCAGAAAGAATATACAATAATTAAATAGCCTTAAAATTAACAACATTTATAATGTTTCATCTGATTTTAACCTCACATCCTGATAACACCGCAATTTCTATTCCATTCGTCGTACTTAGTCGTTTAGCTTTAATCTGCGGACTTTTGCTGGGCACCAAGAAGCATAGCAGTCCACCCAGCAGGACTACGCCACCCACAACAAATATCGGAATTTCGCAATGGGTATCCATGTATAATCCAAACAGAAAACTGCTGGCCATGGCCCCCAGTCTTCCCGAACACATTACCAAACATAGCGCTATTCCCACAACTTTCGTAGGAATCAATTCCACTGCAATGCTTCCTATCGTCATATTAGCCGTGATCATGCTGGCTTGAAACAAACTCGCGACCACTAGATTCTGCGCGGAACTCCTCAAAAAATAAATGCTCGCGCTACTAGCACCTCCCATCAGCATGGTTACCAGGGGGATCACTTTGTAATGCACTTTCGTCGCTAGCATGCCGCATATGATGTTGAAACCGAGTGAGGTCGTTGCTATAATGACGGTGTTGCGGGTGACTGTGGCATCGAATGTTGACTCACAAGTAATGTTCTTGGTTTGAGTTAGTTTTGACAGTTCAGCTATCGAGGGCGTGGCATTGGGGAAGATATGTTCGAATTGGTCGAAGCGGACGAATATCTCGGGCAGCCAGAGTCCGAGTCCGAACATTCTGAAAGATGGAAAAATATATCATCTTATATGGAAAGTGGAAAGATACAAGGTCTCCTATGTTCGACATTTTTTGGGGGTATACAGTTTTTATTATTAAGATAAAATATATACCTAAATACTAAGGTAAAAACCCCTTTTGCCTACGCTCCATCTGGTTTAAGTTAGCGACTGTATGTACGCCCCTAGAGTAATCTACAGTGAAACCAGATCACACCGCGTGTCTTGCCCTTGCTTGGATAACCGCCGCGCGCGTATTAAAATGCGCTTTATCTTTTAGTATGTTTCGATGCTCGGTGCCGATAGGACGCGACGTCGCCGAGGGTTCCACGTGCTTGATGATGTGTTTTTTTTTCGTTGTGAACTAATTCATAATAATAAATGTTGTGATTGTGATTTCAAATTTGTGTGATATTATCTACTATTGGTTCTGTTGCAAAACATACTTTTGGTGATTTATTTTTTTATGATTAAATAAGAGGGAAGGTAGGTATGTACCTTAAAACTATACAGTGGAAACCCTCAACATTGTATATTTGACAATAATAATAATACCCCCAGAAAGTATCGAAAATGGGACATATACTAATACTATTAGCCAGTTTCCATAACTTACCCGAACATATTAGCAAACATAATGGCACAGCATAGCACAGTGACAATCAGCAAGGGTTTCCTGAACAAACTCTTCATTTGGTCGCCCGTCCTCATGGTTTTTCCTCTACACACGACCCTATCACTCATGTGGTTCTCTATCTTCACACCTCCGGCCAAATGTTTCACCGGAAACTTATCCGGATGGTTCCCCGTATTGATGGAATACATTTTCTTCAAAATCGTAAGGCATTCGGTATGACATCCTTTGGCAAGGAAGAATTTCGGACTTTCCGGCATCTTCATCAACCACAGGCTGGTGAGGAGTTCTGGCAGAGCTAGAAGGATGAGGAATAACCGCCATGGAGCAATCATGATGATTCCTCCCAATGTAAACGTTACTCCTTCGATCGGTAGCATCACATAAGCCAGGAGCGGCAACAGGATCCAGGAAAGGGTGAAGAATACTCCGGCGCAACATACCACCGGGGTACGGAATTTGGGGGGTTGGAATTCCGCTATGTAGGTGAATATTATACTACCGGGGGCACCTGAAAATTAATAAAAAATAATTTCAATCAAGATTTAAGTTTTAAGTCGTTACCACTGAGTTTGTTAGGTTGTTAATAGCTTCCTCTATTCTTAATATGTAATAATACGTTTGAAGTAGCCACGATAAGATAACTTACCAACTAAAAACCCATTAAGAAATCGACACACCAAGAGATTGTCAAAACTGGGCAACACCGCACATACCATAGTAACAATGGCATTCATTAAATGGCAGAAGTATAGAACCTTCCTCCTTCCCAGATTATCTGCCAGGACTCCCCATAGGAAGCAGCTTAAAATACCGCCAATCATGAAGGCCATATTCAGGAGTCCTACTTCAAAGGAGTTGAGGCCAAGCTCACACTGGGCGGCTGGGAAGACGTAGGATGGTAATCCGTTCTGGAAGCCCAGGGATGTGATCGAGAGGGCGTAGACGGCGAGGAGCTCATAGTGGAAGCGACCATAACCTTTAAAGAAAATGTTTGTCAGAAAAAATATTTTTTCATGGAACTATCTCGTATAATATATACTGGGTGGCCCAGAAGTCCGGAATAAAAACCTGTATCTTCTGGGGAAAACGCTCGGACACGTCAATTTAGTTTTATATATGCTCACATTTTGACGTTATTCGTTTGTTTTTTTATAGACATTTGTCAAAGATATGACGACCTCGATCTTTATTTTAAATAACACACAGCTTGTGATACATCATTTGAAAGCTAATATCTCGTACAGTATGCTCATAAATTTTAGCGCGATTCTGTCAAGCTATTTCAAAATGGCGACTGTTAAAAGTTTTTAAAAAATCTCTATTTAAATAAGCGGAAATTATAAATCATTGATGGTTTTTTTACCTTTCAAGGTAAGAAATCTTCATTGTGTCGCGTTCAGAATATCCACATGGTACCATCTTTTTTGTAAGATATATCAGAGAATATGTTTGCAGGGATGCCACTGGTTTAAGAATTAAATAACTTTTCTAACTAAATTTTGTGGTTCTATATCCTATTAACACATACCAAAATTGAAAATAATATCTAAAGTACTTTCGGAGATATTAAAAAATAACCATTTAAAAAATAAAAATTCAACACTCTGTAGCAAAAAATTTAAGCCGTTGCGGACATATGTTCATATGAACTTTTCTTTATAAATTGACCTAAGGAATCACACTCTCAAATATTAGCACTTCATTAAGGAACACCCTGTATTTGGTAGTCCTTTTTTGCAACGCTTCACAATAAAATTTAGATATTGGGCGTGGGAATTTCTGAAATTGACCCCTATATAGTTGTTGCAGAATTATACCGTTGATTCTTACTGCCATAAATAAACTATCTGATTAAATCCTATTGTATACGCCTTCAAAGCTCAATAAATGGGATCAGGGCCGGCTTGAAAATGTATACCACACCACATGATTTATTTTTATAATTTAAAATAAATAGATAGGTATTTTTAGTTTTAGGTACCTATAATAAATGTAAAATAATGATATCAATTAATGATAATTGAAAATAATAGAATTTAAAAGTATAACTATTAGGATAACAAGTACAATAAAAATTAATTAAATTCCAAGAAACTATTGATAATTTATTCAAAATTTAAATCTGTATCACTATCACTATCTTCATCAGCCTAAACTTATAATTAAGGGTTGAACATTTGTAATCATACAATTGTAAGAATTTTTCACCTTAAGTACATGCTGTACACAGTTTTTCCAGCTGTCTGCAGAAATGTTTCTTAGTTCGTTTTTAATTAATTCTACTACAGATGCATTTAATGTAGGAGAAATATTATTTCTCCTAATATTGGATTTTAATTGGTGCCATATTAGCTCAATAGGATTGAATATACAATAGTACGGAGGAAGACGCAACACTGTATGTCCATTTTCTGCTGCAAGTTTGTCACACTCGTATTCCGTATTTATTTTAAAAGCTTTTAATACTTCTAGCAGGTCTCGTTTTTTGTAAGTTTCTTCAAAATATAAATCATTTTCAATCATAAAATTTTGAATTTCTGCTTTTGTATTATTAGAATTGGGAATGATTTTTGCTTGCCGACTATGATAACTAGCATTGTCCATTACAATGAAGCTATTTTCAGGTATATTTTTAAGGAGTTTATGTTTAAACCAATCTTCAAAAAGTTGTGCGTCGGTATCTTGATGGTAATCTAAAGAAGAATCTGCTATGTTTTTAGCTGAAAGACAATTTGGAAACAAACCCGTTCTCTGAACCAGCATGTAATATTGTGATTCTTTTGCCTTTATTTGATGGTGCCTTGGTTTGAGATTTTTTGGAAGAATTATCTCAACCTTTTCTCGGAGTGTCATGGGTATCGAACCATGTTTCGTCAAGGTAAATAATTGCGCGATTTTCTTCTCTAAATTGTTTAACAGCTGTTAAATATTTAAGTCTCCATTCCCGACACTTGAAGATCTTGAGACTCTATCAGCACAATTCCAAGGACGCCACATTCTACCACTAATAGGCATAGGTATAAATTGAATTTGTATACCTGGTCCGGCTCTGCTCGAAAAGGTTTTAAAATTTGGGATTTCCTTATTTATTTTATGGTCGAATAGATAATGAGGTTTTATTACAGTCAAGAGATCAACGATATAATTCAGCAAAAACTATAGTACATACATGTTTACCAATACCAAAAATTATTATTATAATCCTGAAAATCTTACCAGTCTGTTTCACGGCTCGATCGTAATCTTTAATATCCGCCAATAGGAATTCTTTAGGCTCAGCCACCATTTTCACAAAATTAAAAGAAATACATATGTTAAACCTTATAATTAATTAATATCACATTTTTTTTTAAATATAAATTATTCTCAATCTTCTGCCCACCAAATACTGTTTTGATTCCGATAAGTTATCGTTTATATTTATTATTACTCGGGCCAGAAAAAAGATAAATTGAACTAGAACATAGTCAAGTTAAATTTTCCTTTATGACATCAGTGGTGGTTGATAGCTATGGTATTGTCTTTGTGTCACATACTGAAGGCTTTTAAAAAAAAGTTATTTTAAACTGGAGCGTGGCGAAGATAACTCTTATGAGATCCAGTGGCGCCAATTTTGTACTCGGAGCAATGAAAATAACAAGACGAAATGTATTCTGCTTGTTTTAAAAGTTCGGTCGGTTTCTTCTGTCATCTCTCATTTCTGCCAAAAGTCAGTTATTTATATGAAGGTTTCCCGTGATATATTTTTGCTGTTAGGGTCAAATAACTACAATATTGCGCCGTAAGAATGTTACAGCAACATTATGAAACTGTTTTATAGAAGTTTTTTTTATAAATATCTTTTTCTATTTGGGTTTCATAATGGCTACATTATGAAATGCAAAAAATTGAATAACCTGCCACTTTATGGAACTGAAATTTTATTTTTTTATGGTGGCAGCAAGTAGGGTTCGAATTTTAGGCTTACTTGGATTTCGTTGAAATTAGTTTTCTAGGCATTATGGATTCGACAGAAATTTTTTATAGAAACCTTTAAAATACTAACCTTTAGCCTTGCAAATAGATCATTTTTACTAGATATTTATCTGAAATACACCTATGGGTACTCGGAAATAAATAAGATGCTGACGGGGTCCGTCAATTAATTTCTAGTCACAACTATAAAACAACATAACCTAAAATAATAGAAATATCTTCCAGTTTATGCTCTATTTCTAAAGTTTTATTCAATAAAGTACTATTTTTATTTTTAATTCAATATAGTATTATACATATTACTTTATATGTATAGCTATAGTTCACTATTACTATTACTTTATATTTATAGTTACTGTAGACATTTCCTGGGCATTAATTGTTATTCCTGTCAGATTCTGTATCGACACAATATTTTGTTCAATAGTATTATTTATTATTTTGTTCAATATTTTGAACTTTGTTCTGCTCGCACCATAACTCAAAGTTTTGCATATTCTTTTTAAAAGATTTTCTAGATTATTTTCAGCAATTTCTCGTATTTCTGACGGAGTACAACTTTCTTCCTGACTTATTTTTATTATAATAATATATTTATTTTTAATTATGACGGATGGGAAGAAGCTTTGTTGTGTTCAATTGTTTCTATCGTGACATATTTGATACTTGTAACATTTTACGAAATTGTAAAAGTGTTGCCAACCCAAAAAGAAAATAATAATTCAAATGGAAAAAATCTACTATATTTTTTAAAGTTTTCAGACTTTAAAGAGCCAAATAGAAAAAGTATTATAAAATACACGGTTCATAAGGCAACTAGAGCACGTGTACTTTAGAAAACTCCCCTCTTCGCGGGTCGTTTTCTAAATTAAACGCGTGCTCTAAGATAATGTCTTATGAAACTTGTATCTTAATATACTATTAAGAACATCAATCTTAGATTTTACAGGGAAATCGTTTATTAAAAATGTTATCCTAAATACAGTTACGCAACTTTTAATCACACAAAACTGGGGTTTGTTAGGGTTTGTCGAACCTACATATAGGGATTTTTGTAAGCCTTATTTCCTTCCTCGATTCATTCATCTCCATAAGTTTAAAGTAGTTTTAATATATGTTTTAAAATATTTTCTTAAAAACAACGTTTTCACACAAATTAAGGCAGTATTTCCTGAGCTCATGCCAATGTGGATTTTTGTAGATTAAGAGATATTTTATAACCAACTGATCCCCATGTTCGACGCCTCTGCACAGGGTCACATTAGGTTATCCGCTATTTTACAGATATAGAAAATAGGATAGGATAACAATGCACTTAAGATTTTGATTATTATGTGGCCAAATATTTACAAAATTTTGGTATCTATGCGCGTCAAGCCATGACCTCTAGCGGCCCCCCCCAACCCCATTATATAGATCCCCGATATTTAATGTTGCATTAATCCAAATATTTTCAATCGTCAAAGATTGCAATATTGTTTAATTTATCGTTTGATAATCTTCTTTATTTATTTGATTCGCAAATACAAAAATTCTACAACTTCGACTTACCGGCCAATTTTATCGCCTTCTCAAAATTAGTTGCATCACCGGAACGAATCATCCCACCATTTAGAACCACCAACTAATCACTGCAAACCGCCCATGTCGTTTTTGGAATCGGATTATTTTTCGTACACGCTTGTCGCCCCAATATCGAATGTTTTAATTTGCGCTTGGTTGTTTAATAAACATTATCATGGTTATTTTAAATAAATACGGAGTATTAATAAAAAGTTATTAAAATAAAAAGGTGAGGTGTGTAGAAACGTTACCTTTGGAAGGTAATAAGTGTTTTTCACCTTCAACTTAACCCTAGAACAAACGTCTGGAATAGTTCAGTTAATAAATAGGGTGGAACAATGTTTTAATTATTACTTTTTTGTGCAGAGTGATTATTTTCCATTTATTAGCTTGGCAAGGCCCCTAGATTGGATATTTTCATATACTAGCCCTATAGGAAATATCCCTTAAGGCACTCTGGGACTAGTGGGTGTGCCAATAAAGCGCCTTTCAATCGTTGAAGGGTATATTGGTGGGGAAACGCGTCCTCCAAATGAAGGAATTCTTCAATAATGAAGTTTGAGGAGTACTAAGCTGAACTGCATAGGGATGGGCGGCAGTGGTATTTCGTATACTTCTGCTATTCGTCGGTCCAAGTGGAAGATTTGCCATGAAAATATCTGTGCAAGAAAGTCAAATCACCAATTTGTCGTCGATGTTCTAGGCTGTCCAGGTACTTTATCAGACGAATGGCTCTCCTTTCGATGGAATCCGCAGTAGTCGAATAGTATGCTTGTTGAGTCGCTAGGTTTAGGCAAATATGACCGATATATCGTACTAAACATTTATTGACTAATATTTTAGGGATAATTGGGAACATTTTTGGAAAGCATGTGTCTAGTGGATGCCTTATAGTTAGAGAGACGGCGACAATAGGAGGTCCGTGAAGTGGAATATCAGCAATTTGGGTTTTCGTGGAGTTTAGGTCCCCCTCTACAACTTTTATATCTGATGAAATGCCGTAGAGCGATGCTGAGAGGCGCTGTACCGCTTAAGATAGGAAATTCTCAATAAATTCAAAATTATATCGAGCCATGTCTGAAAATGAATTTACACCATCTGCGTGACCCCAAAGTCCCGGGAAACGCATTTTCTGACAAGTCAACCCTTGCATATACTTTTCCGAGCGTGTCAAATGAAAATTTAAACATAAGAAGGAATGCGAATTTGAAGTTGAAAGTCTCTAGAATGGAACATTATATGTTAAATTTTTTTGTCGTTCTAGGTTTCGCCATTTCATTATTGGAATTTTTTAAAAATCTCCTCGGAGGAAATTCGGAAAACGATCGTGACATGTCAGAAAGTTGTCACAGTACATTCCTTGACACCCAAATATTGTGGGAAAAAAATTTCAGAAGAATCGCACCTAGCTAGGCGGAATTCTGACAATATTACGCCGAGATACCGGAAGGCAGGTATCGTTCAGTTGTATGACGGGAAAAATGATTCGCAATATTCTTTTTATCAGAAAATTGTTTACGAGTCATCTCCATGGACTTGAGACTTCCATTCATTTTTTTTTGACACGCTCGGAAAAGTATATGCAAGGGTCGACTTGTCAGAAGATGTGTTTCCCGTGACTTTGGGGTCACGCAGATGCTGCAAATTCATTTTCAGACATGGCTCGATATAATTTTGAATTTATTGAGAATTTCCTATCTAAAGCGGTACCGCGCCTCTCAGCAACGCTCTATGGCATTTCATCAGATATAAAAGTTGTAGAGGGGGACCTAAACTCCACGAAAAACCAAATTACTGATATTTCACTTCACGGGCCGTCTCTCTAACTATTAGGCTAAGTTAGATATTAACAAACCCGATCCTCCACCGATAAATCCGAAATAAACGGTAGGCTTACTCCCAATTTAATTACAGTGCAGTCTTGACCACCTAAAAATTTCTGATAATTGCATAATAAGACGCAAAATTTCTATTCTTACATCCTGATTCACCCTATAAGACGGCAAATATCCAACCCTTTAGCAGATTAAAAAAAAAGAAAAATTATTAATGGCAACCTTGAAAGTTAAATACGTACCAGCTGTTTGTTCGGAAAAATGATACTCCACAAATATATTCATAGTTACAGGAAATCGTCGTCTTCAGGTTTCATCGGCGACTAAAAAAAGTTACTTAGTCACCAAGGCATCTTTTAACGTACATTTGAGTATCCATTTGGATACGCAGGCCTTTTATTTGGATACCCAGTAAACATCAAATGGATCCAGAATTTTTTTAGTTACTTAGTAATTTAAAAACTACTGAACTGATACCAGTGATGACTGATAGATCAAGATTGTTTCATGAAAAATGGATATAACTTAATGACTGCAGTAAAAGTACCTGGGGCCATCCCATTATTTATGACCGTTTGTTATTATTATGTGGAAAGGACCGGATTGTAATAATTATAATTAAATATAGGCACATCAGGTAGGTTAGGTTGCTTAATTTATATTTACATATCTTTTTGTGGTAAAATTTGTTAGTTTTTGAGGAATGGTTCAAGAATTGTGTTTTACCAAACATTCCTCAGAATAGCGTGATAGTAATGGACAATGCGAGCTATCACAGTCGCCAATTACATAAAGCTCCAAGCTCAAATAATACAAAATTGGAGATTCAGAACTACATGGCGGCGAATGATATATATTTTGAAGAAAGTTATAAAAAAAGTGATCTTTTAGAAGTTTTAAAGACATTTTGTATAAAAAAGTATATGTTTGTGACACATTGGCTGAAGAAATTGGACATACAGTGCTACGGCTCCCACCCTATTACTGCATTTTTAACCCCATAGAACATATGTGGCACCAGTTAAAATCACTGGTTAGGTCTGAAAATATTTCTCCGACTTTAAGTTCTAGTGTTGTAGAATTAATACGAAAATGCTTTAATGATATTCCTCCAGGTAGTTGGAAAAATTCAGTCCGTCACGTAATAACTGTAGAAAATTCGTATATTAGTCTGGATCGTATAATTAAGCCAATTATAATTAATTTTAATGAGGATAGCGATAGCGAAACAGAACTATCTATAGAATGACATTATAAATGTAAATAAATATGACTAGTAATATTTAAAAATATATGTTATTTTATTTGATTACATTAATATAATCATATCATTACTTGTTTTCCTTAGTCCGTCCCTTCATACTTCACTTGTTTATTGCCAAGCTCTTGTCGACACAATGGGACCGACCCAGGAAATCATTAAGTCGTATCCAAATTTCGTGAAACTTACTGTACCTAAGAATGCTTTAAAATGATCAGAGTCAGAAAACATATTAAAAAAATAGGGCTGATACGCAGCAAAAATGCACTAAAGGCATGGATACGCAGTAAAAAATCACTAAAAAATGCCTTGGTAGTCACGCAAAAATCTGGCGTATCTGCAAATGTCGTCAAAAGTTACTTATACGGTTCAAGCAACGTACCATGAATGAGCACATCTAAATGTTTGTTAAATTCGAAAGCAGTATATGCTGCCAATACCATAATTACAAATATGGGCGTAATTGAAATTTGGAAGCTAAATAATCTATATATTTCACAATTAAATTGCAAGTAGATACGCCCCTTTGAATTAACACGCCAGTATACGTAATTGAACAACCACATTAGAAAATAAATATAATGGTGAAGGAACCGTATCGATTAGGCAACTCGTGAAACACGCGAACAAAAGTCGATATATTTTTCCATTCTCCAACGGCCATAATCTTTTGTTCCATAATGAACCCATTCTTATGTTCCTGTCTCTTTTCTGCATTTGCTTTACTGGAATGACAGAGATGTTGCCGGTCAAGCTCTTGATACTTAAAGATAGGGACAATGTATCCCGAGTTGTTGTGGTTACGACGGGAGCATTTTCAGTTATTTCTCATGAATACATTTCTGTCTAAATTTAGACGTCTAATACAGTGGTGTAATGCATACCGACAAAATCCATGCCAATGCATTTATGTTAGAGAAAAACACGGTGGTAATCAGTAGTTAGATAGTAAAACCACAGATAACCTACAAATTAAGGTAAGCGGTTAAAAATACATTAGTTCTGTTGTCAATATTAACAAGTTTTAAATAGTTTTTATTTAAAAATAGTCTTCTATCGTTAAGAAATTTGGAATTTGCATTGCACGTCACAAATCTGGTCCACATACATTTTGGTATGCTGGCTACTCAATATAGGCCTTTCAAAAGGATATTCTCGTTCCTAAGTGCGGTGCGCTTATTATTCGCGTCATGAATCATTCAAAGCGTCCTCGAACTCGACTCTTCATGCAACTCTAACGAAAATATATTTATTTTATGACAAACTTAAACTAAACAAGCCAAGTCCGATATGTTGTTTTCCAGATAAAACATGATGGCTACAGTATTGAGCAATTTCCTAAGTGCAGAACTAACAGGTTTACCTACCTGGACACGAACAATTTTTAACGGATACTATAACAATGCGCTGTGTAATGGTGCTACCTGGATGCTAATCCTGTGGAAAGTTTTACATAGTCTTTACAGTAGATTGATGTATGTAAGTATCCATTTGGGAAAGGTACAACTTGGTAATTCTTCTCTAGGCACATTTGCATTATTCCGTTTTTTTTCTATAAACTTTGCCAAGCCTTAAAGGCAACAAATACCTGGATAGACTGGAAAAAGTGCCTTAATGGCTGATACTGCATTTATTATACAGGGTGGCCCATCGAAGAAGTCCAGCAAGGTTTACTGCTGTGTACGTGAAAATTTAAAAAAAAACCGGACACGTAAACTTGTGTTTTCAGGGAGACACGTTTCACTATAATTTCATCCCTGTAACCTCAACCCCCCTGGCGGGGGCGGCTACTGCCCTTGGTTTTTCAAATGGGAATGGGTATGTTGTGATACATCTTTTTAAAGGGCATTAAATTCTCTTTAAAATGACGCTTCGTTTTGTAAATTTGAGCTACGCGCCGCCGAGCAACGGAATTTGAAACATTTCACTGCACCTCTTATCAAGTACACAGGTTTGTGCGTAAACAATTTTTTTTTTAAGTAATAAGTATCAGTCAATTCAACTTTATCTTCAGTAAAGTTGTTGATCCAGATCTACATACGTTATTTCTTTTGATTTGATCGTGACTTAAAAAATGGTTTATTCTATTGAGGAGAGAGTGGAAATTATTGAATTGTATTCTATAAACAATCAATGTGCAAGAGTAACGGCAACTTTGTTTAATGATAGACATCCAGATAGACACGTACATCATGATTATATCCTAGAATTAGTGGCAAAATTTCGGCAAACTGGTTCAGTGGCAAATTAAAAAAAGGATCATTGAAAATCCGGTAAGAAATGAAGCAGTAGAAGTAGCTGTTCTGGGTCAAGTTAGTATGAATCCAACATTAAGTACCAGAAAAATGCCTGATGTAACGGGAGTTCCGCGGACCACTATACAGAGAATTCTGAAACATTATAAATGGCACCCATACAAAATTCAACTTCTCCAAGAATTGAATGAGGATGATAATGACCGCCGTTTACACTTTTGTGAAGTAATGTCAGAACAAGTATTAAATTATCCGAACTACCTTTTTAACGTTTGCTTCTCAGACGAATGTGCTTTATTTCTTAATGGCACTATCAATCGACATAACTGTCGTTACTGGTCCGACACGAATCCAAGGATTTATCACGAGATTCATATTCAAAGTCCTCAAAAATTAAACGTTTGGGCTGATATTTTCGGTGATCACATAATTGGACCATTTTTCTTACCGGGAAATTTAAATGGAGATACTTATTAAGACTTGAATAATAGAAAAGTATATTGTTGGAGAACGCTGTCAACCCAGCGCTGATGGAAATTATGGAAAACGACCAACGTTACCAGGAAGAAAATCCAATATTTCAACAAGACCGGACTCCCCCCATTATGCATTACCCGTACGCCACTTTCTGGATGAAACGTTTCCTGGTAGATGGATTGGGAGGATTGGTGCTATTGAATGGCCCGCGAGATCGTCCGATTTATCTCCCCTTGATTTCTTTTTGTGAGGACATCTAAAATTCAAAATTTATGCCACCCAACCCGAATCCTTAGAAGATTTACGGAACCGCATTACTAAGGAATGCCAACAAATTACACCAGATGTTCTTCACAATGTCCGAGAACACTTTTTACAGTTGTTGTATGGAGGTGAATGCGGACATTTTCAACATATAATAAGATAACATGTAAGAATTACTCAATAAAATTGCATTTTTTAAAACTCAACGGCGGCGCGTAGCTCAAATTTACAAAACGAAGCGCCATTTTAAAGAGAATTTAATGCCCTTTAAAAAGATGTATCATAACATACCCATTCCCATTTGGAAAAACAAGGGCAGTAGCCGCCCCCGCTATTGGGGGTTTAGGTTACAGGGAGGAAATTAATAGTGAAACGTGTCTCCCGGAAAACTAAAGTTTACGGGTCCGAGGTTTTTTAATTTTCACGTACACAGCCGTAAACCTTGCTGGACTGTTTTCGATGGGCCACCCTGTATAATAATTATAAGCTAACCTTGGTTTTAGTGTTATCTGAATAAAATTCGAACCAAGCAATACATGCGCTCTATGTTAACAAACAGCCTTTGGTATTGTGGCTTGTACGGCTCTACCCTTGCCTATTGCTTCATAGCATTTGACGGGAACAAAATGGATCTGCTACGAGGAAATCACTTGACTGTAAGCGAAGAACTTCCGACCACAGCGATTCTGGGACACATCATGATAACTACGTTCTATATTCATACAGCATTGTTAGAAGGCATGCAAGGTGGTTCGGGTCACTTGTTTTTGAAATATTTTTTACTGGTCGTTTTATGTACCTCCGCTTATATTCTTAGGTAAGTTCTCGATAGTAAGAGCTATTCGCCTGATTCGTTTGTATAAGATTTCGATGTTTTTAGGGTTCTGACTATTCCATTGACTCTGTCAGCGCTAATAGCGATTTACACCATATCAGAGGAGGTAACGAGAATATTATACTCGGTTTTAAATCGAGATAAGTTCACAGGCAGTCTGTACGTGTTCAATTTCGTTCTATTGTGAGTATATTTGTGGATTAGTAACTTGAATATTATTTATACACTTTGAACAGCTCCGATTTTCTATTGTAGCTTGCCTGAGGGTTCATAGCATCTTTGTTTTTAGTATTTTTATCCATCTATTCATCATACCGCTAATTCTATTGATACCGATAGGAAAGATGCTAGCTTCGAAAGCCAACGATGCTATTTTAATCCTACTATTCGCATCTCTACTATGTTGGTTATGTTTTGCCATGTATAATTCCGTAAGTATCTCCGCAATAATTCATTATTGATGGTCACCCATATATGCCTAAAGCTTGCCCAATTTTAAATACCTTGCCTATTAAAATTTTAGATAATTTCAAATTCAATATTTCATTGGATATATCATACCAGTAACGAACCAAGCGAATCAGAGGATGAGGAAATAGATGAGAAAGCCAAACAAATAATGCGATGCCCTGGAAACATTATTGAGTGTTCCCTATTTTCTACGAGGAATGACGATGCCTACGTTTTACATGTTCTGAGATATCAAATGAAAGGAAGGAAAATAGAGTACGTTTAAATTAATATTACTAATTTGCAATTTAGAAAGTCAATAGTATTTTTAACGAAAAACTTTCTAGGATGGACGCCAAGAAGAAACCGAAAACTAAGAATCAAATGTTAATTCAGACCCTTAGATGTAGGTACAATTGTAAATTAATACTTAAAAATCTTTTAAAATGTCTTTACGCCATTTTAGGCATGATGACGATAAAGAAGAAGCTAAACCAAAGAAAAAAATCGGATAATGCTGATTCAGTAGCCATTGACGAAGAGATTGAAGATAAGGTAGCAATCGACAAAGTATGTGCAGATGATAAAGTAGTTATCAATAAAGAATGTGAAGATGATAAAGTAGTTATCAAAAAAGAATGTCAAGATGATAAAATAGTAATCGATAGAGAACGTGGTGAACCAAAAGTCGAAACACAAGAATCGGGAAACGAAAATCAATATGTAAATGAAGCAGATAGTGAAATATTGATCTCTTGTATAGACATGGACGTAGCGACTGATGAATCTAATAACGAAACTATTAAAGACTGCGGTTGTGATTTAGTAACGTCACAACATAATACCCCGTCTGAGTCAACGTCTTATACGGAAACGAAAGTTGATATTGTGCAATCAACCAAAGATCATACAAATACGAAAATCGAATCCGATATTTTATGTACACCAGGAGGAAGTTTGGAAGCGTTTGAGCTATCTCCTGCTCTTGAATATAATGCAGGAACCGTAAAACATGTGAAATTGTCTTCTGAGCTTATACATGGTGCTAGAAATTTAGGAAATATTGAATCCGGTAAACTACTACTGGAAGCAGATGGAAGATCAACGAAAATGTTATCAACTGTTTTAGACGATAATAGTAAATTAAATAGCAAAACTAAACAACAGGAATCCATGGCACTCGATGAAATCCGCACGATGGAAGGTGACGAGGTTAATGAAGAAACATTTACAACGGGTTTTACAAAAGTAGCCGATGGGGACGAATAGAGAATATTATATGATGTTGATCATAAATTGAGGTTACTTTTTTTATCAGTAAATTTATACAACGAGAAATAATAATGGTATACAATAAACTTCCAGTTCTAAATTTGCGTTTACTTTCCAAAACTATCCATCTATCTCACTTTTTATGTTTGGGCTGGTGGATCCAACCAATCGTCTTTTGGCGCATCGAATTTATTTCGAACATCGGTTTTCCAGCGAAGTTGTTCCCTTGGGAGTTTCCATGATAAGGATTTTCCTTATCAGGTGAACAGGAGAAAGAACCGGTAAGCACTTTGTCAGTATAGACTAACAAACTATGGATTTGGATTCCATTATCTTAATAGTTTTATCAGTTGGCTTTTTTAACGATATACATTATATTCGTTTCATCGAGAGTAAAAAAGGAACAAAAATAGTCGATTATATCAGTATTAGTACAAAGTGTGACGTTGTATTCTCATCGTCGTATACTACATTAAGAGTCTTTGCTTATTTTAACTATGGCCATCTCGGCACTGCAGCTCCACTTGTCGCTGGACTGGCAAACTCCAACTACAACTACTTATCTCCTTAAAACTCTGAAAGTTAGTCGCATGGATATATGCGTTTTACCCCCTGGATTCCTTTCCAGAAAAGAATCATGGAATTTAACTTCCAGGACCCGGAGTTTCCAGGAGTTTTCCTTTTCCGGGTAAAGGTTATTAGGAGCAGAGAAACAGAAGTGGGAAGCGTACGAAGGAGTTTCACAATAGAAATTAATCAATATATAGTATTACATAATTCGCGATTCACTCGTTCAGAGACCTTATACGGTTTTATAAGGATACGGAGTTTGTGGTCGCATATAGTATGAGAAATCTAACTAGCATATGGACAACTGCTTATGTTATTCGTCAATTAGTTTGTATTATAGGAATTGCCCTTATAAGTAAGACAAAGTAAAATATTTCATTGTTATTTCAACTTTCTTGTAACGTATAAGTGCTCTTAAAAAAGGCAGCTCCGACTCCAACCCGCCTGGTGGAGTTTCCTTTACTCTGAATGTAAGTTTTCATATGATACAGTCTTATAACTTCAAACAAGGAGAATAATCATTTCAGTTACTCAGCTGCAAGCTCAGGTTAGAAACTCCAGCTTCAAATATCCGGAGTTTCTCGAAGTTTTCAGTTTCAAGCGTATTTTATCAGGATCGCAGGAGCGAGCGGCGGAGGTTGGGGTGATAAAGGTTGATGCAACAGGACTGAAGGAAGTTTGCAGAAAAATCGATAGACAGCTAACATTGGACGTGATGTAGGGACGTGGATAATAAAAAAATTGTCGTTTCTGTTTAATTTATTTTATGAATTGGCCGTATTTCGGGAATATGTACATAGTTATTGTTGTGATGTAGGATTGAGCCACTCTTAATTCCGCCCAGAGCGACGAATAGCAGAAATACAAGACGAACCACTGCCGCCCATCCATATGTGGTTAAGCTTAATACTCCTCGAACTTCATTATTTAATAATTCTTTCATCTGGAGGACTACATCCTTGTGGAACGACCTTCCCGAGGTTGTTTTTCCCAACGAATATAACCTCCAAAGATTCAAAACCAACGTGAATCGCTTTTTGCGCACACGCACCACTCCCAGAGTGCCCTAAAGGATTTTTCCTATAGTGCTTGTGTTTGATCATAAAAAGAAAAGGAAAAAATAGGAATAAACCCGAACAAGACCGCTCAAAGTGGGCTCACCCATATTTTCGTTTTTTCTTAAAAAGAAATTGCCCAAAAAAAAACCATGTTATCCAATATACCTGTGTAGATTTTTATCCTTAATAACTTTGCTCGGTCCCTTGAAAGAAAATGTCCATTTTTCCCTTAACATACTCCTTTATACTTTCTTTCACTTCTGTACACCTGATAAAGAAAATCCTTATCATGGAAACTCCTTAACGAAAATGATTTCATGGAAAACCCAGTTGAATTACTTTCCACAAATATTCCAATTAAATGGTTATAAAATGATAAAAACTTCTTTGTTTGGTTCCTTAATACAAAAAGTTTTTTTTTCAAGTATAGACCTCAAGGAAAAATATTGACCCTAATCGCAATAATTTCAATTGTAAATCAATACAAGGTTCTATAATGATTTAGAAATGCAATTGATCCATTAAACAATGTCGCTAGCAAAGTAAAATGCAATGAAAATCAGTGGACATAAAGATTTTATTGTAAGCTCCATATAGAGAGCGATAAAATACAGAAAACTTTATATTCTACGGAAAATCGTTAGCTATAACTGATTAAAAATTACATCTTCAGATGGCGTTACTATCGGTGTCTTATCTATATCATTACCATACTTCAATAAATATTTCAATATTCCAGAATGCGGATTGATTTTAATTTGGAAAAAGTTTGGGAAAAATAAAATCTTACATTATTTATTAGTAGAGTCCGGATTTTCAGGCATTATGCTTATTGTAAATATTAAAAACGAATAGTAGATAACTCAAGATATTGATGAATTGAACGAAACATTGGCTAAAAAGGCAGTGTTTTTAATGCTTATTTTGCTTTTTTTTATATATAGCTTTTTTGTTGAAATCTTTGCTCATTTTTTAGTATTTAACAATCATTTGCTTGCTCATTTGCTCATTTATTAGTAGTTAACAAGCATTTGCTTGTGGAAGATATGTTGCAAATTTAATTATCGGAGTTCTTGATAAAGAATTTCCAACCACAGGGTATTTAATATGCTCCAAAGAGCTGGAAAGTACAAAATAGTAACACAGTATCAAGATTTGTAAATGAAGCAATAACAAGCTTTTACTTGCCATGACCAGTTCCCTGTACCAAAGTATTACTCATGTTCTCTGACGCAGCAGCGTATATGGTCAAAACGGCTTCAAATTTAAAAGTGTTTTACCCAAATTTAATCCATTGTACTTGCTTAGCTTAAATAGAAACTGTAAGGCAACAATTTCCTCTTCTTTATGAACTTATTAAAAATGGAAAAAAGTTTTTGTTAAGGCGCCTTTACTGGTACAATTCTTCAAAGAACGAGTACCACCTGAACTCGTTTTGACAAGGTGTGGCACTTGGTTAGATGCTGCAATATATTATGCAGATAATTTCGAAAATTTTTAAAAGTTATATTTGAGCTACTCGAATCAGCCAGAAAGGCAATTAAAGATTATCAAACGATCCTAAATCAAGAAGAAGTTAAGGACCATTTAGCCTATTTAAAGTGTAATTTTAATTTTGTGAGTGACACAATAAAATCTCTCGAAAAACAAGGAATGCAATTATATGCCTCCATTAAAATAATTAATGATTTCGAAGAGGCCTTTAACAATATTCCTGGAGAAACTGGCCAAATAGTACAAAAAAAGCTAAAGGATACATTGTTTGAGAATGAAGGTTTTCGAAAATTAAAAAAAATTGCTTTGATATTGGCAAGAAATCCTAATCCGGACTTGCAAATGACCCCAGATTTGATGCAATATTTAAATATGCGCCCATAACAAGTGCTGACGTAGAAAGGAGTTTTTCGGACAAAACTTCAAAATGAAACATTTAAACCAACATTTAGTGATTGTTTGTTTTTACAAAAGTTAATTTTTTTACACATATTTATTTTTATTTCGAGATAGAATAAATTCTGTTTTTAATTTATGCTTCTTATATTTTTTATGCCTTTTTTGTGCATATTTCCTGCTTTTTTTTTAAGTGACTTTATGCTTTTTTAGCGCTTATTTTAAGTTTTTTTATGCTGTTTAATCCGGACTCTAATTATTAGTATATGTCGTGCATTTTATTTCCACAATTGAGTTTGGTTTTTCTGTTATTATCATTTTCTTCTACATTAATATCAAAGGGATGTATATTGTTAGTAGATAAATGAAAAAATGGTTAATGGAGATTTTCCAGACCATTAACAAGCATTCTGAAGAAAGTTTTGTTGACGAAAAAAAAAATTTTTTTAAAAAAAGAAACATTTATTTTTGGAATAACAAATCACACAATTTCATAAATATACATAGTCTTATAACTTACGATAAGAATTAAGTTGTAATACTTTCGTAGGAATAAATATCCATCTTCTCACTTCCTGTCCAAAAATAAAACTCTACCGTTTATAGATAAACTCGTGGACAAAAGTAACGCAACATCATAAATTTCCCATATTTTTTATGCTATTTTTTTTTCTGAATTTATGATCCGATTTGAATGATTTTTTTTGCATTGTAGGTTGGTTCCTTGACAATGTCATTGTTTTCGCTGTTTATGATAAATATTTAATTTTCGATTTATACTGGGTTTACTAAAAATGCTATGTTTTTTTTCCGAAAATTCGTATCAACCTGTGGAGTATATTCGCAACCGAAGCATATTGGAGTTTTAAAGAGACATTAAACGGTAGGTCCATCTTTCCCCACCATTTTCTTTTTTGGTTTACTTCATTATCTCTGCTATTAAAGGAGATACACCGTTTTATAGCGCAACTTTTTTTTATATATAGACTTTAATATTCAACACATTCATTGTTAAATGTTTTCAAGTAGGTTTCAAGTTTAAAATACTCGTCGGGCAACTGGGCATACGAAACGAACGTTTAATAAGCAGTTTCTGAATAGTTTTTATCAGTATGACGAATTTTATTTGACCTTTGTAACTTCAAAACGTCCATAGTCCATAGTCTACTTGAAAACATTTAACAATGAATGTGTTGAATATTAAAGTGTATAAAAACACGTTACGCTATAAAATGGTGTATCTCCTTTAATAACAGAGATAATGAAGTAAACCAAAAAAGAAAATATTGGGGAAAGACGGGCCTACCGTTTAATATCAACTGCAATATGTTTTGGTTGCCAATATACTCCAAAAGGTGATGCGAATTTTCTGAAAAAAACATAACATTTTTAGTACACCCAGTATAAATCGAAAATTGAATTTTTGTCATAAACAGCGAAAACTATGACATTGTCAAGGAACCAACCTACAATGCAAAAAAAATCATTCAAATCGGATCATAAATTCAAAAAAAAAATTTGCTTCGAAAATATGGCAAATTTATGATGTTACGTTAATTTTGTCCAGGAGGTTATATTTAATTTATACTTAAATACTATAAATCTATGCAGTTCTGCCATGTACAAATACTAGAGTATAATGTTAGTAAAATACGTACCAATTATGCAAGCAGTGAACTGTCGTCTTGATGACAGCGAAATTAGATAAACATTTTTTTCGTTGCCTGGAAATCACGGATATACAGGGTGTCTCTAATTAAGTCGGCACTATTGGTAACTTCGTTATTATTAGCTACTGGTTTAACTAACATCGTAGCTCTAATAATAACGAATTTAACAATAGTGCCGACTTATTCGGGAACACCTTGTACAGGCTTAACATTTTAGCGCCAATATTGTCATCCTGTACTAATTATAGTGATCGCACATCGTTCTAATCGGTAGACCGAAAAAATACCGTCTATTTGAATACTTTTTTTTTATCTAATGAATGCCAAATTTACAGCCTAACTATCAATGGCTATACAGACTTTCCAAAAATTCTTTAAAATTGGGATTTAGCAGCAAGGCGATTTTCTTTGGTAGAAGAAAATTTTCAAAGGATTCAGAAGTGGGATAAATATTTTGTATCGTAAATATTTGTAAGAAAAATCACCCAAGGCTATCTTACGTACTAAAGACAGCTAAGTTCCGGGCTAAGTCAGATTTAATGTTACTTACTAGAAAAAGAGGCTTTCCTACCGGTTCTACAAATACGTTTATGTAAATAAAAGCACGACTTACACTGACAAAAATGCATTTACCAATGTCGTGGGTTACAAAATTGGAGCTGCCTCAACCCACCTCTCCATATTGTTCTAACTGAGCCTACGAATTATCACAAATTATTTACAAACGCTACAGTAATTCAGGTTCTTTTGGTTCGCCTCAACCCAGAAAGAGATTTTTTATCAACATTTTAAACATATTTGGGATCACTACAATTCCTCATCTTGTAACTATTTTATGAGTTACCTGAACTCAGTTTTTGGGTTGGGAAAACTTACTAATTGATTATAAAGTTTCGTTTTAACCCGGACGTGCATTATTTTAACTCATTACCATGTGTAAATTATTATGAGTTGGAATAATTCAGGAAACGTGCTCCAAAAGCCCATATCGAGGGTAAATCGCAAGATCTTAAGGTCACGGAAAGTTTCGAATTCGGGCTCGTGCGGGTTTGGCGCGGTTCATTCTATTGTTATTCGTCAATTCTCCTTCGATCGCGCGTATAGACACCTGTTGGCCGTTGCGCCGTTTGTGGGATTTTTCATCGTTGTTCTCTGTGCGTGAAAATTTGTGTTTTGCATAATTTTGGTCAGTTGGCGTAAAATGGAGGGACAGGAGGGAGATGTATACCAACAAATTGTTATTATTGGAATGGAGCCTTATTATTTATAAGCAATCGTCATCACTTCGTCCGCATGGTTTCTTAGCCGTAGTATGTTCTCCTGTCTATAATTCATTTGATTTTTTTTTTAAATTTACAACAAAAATGTCATATCTTGAAAAAACAAAATGCAATTGAAGTCCACAATATGCAGGCGTTAAATCAAAAAAAATATTTTAAGTTTTGATAGGTGGTAGGTACTGGTAGTCCAAAATTTAGAGTCTGGTAGCCCAAAGAGTGGGTTATTCCAGCCACCATCGTAAGCTAGAACAACTTAAATGTCAAGTTTTGATAGCCCGAATCATGAATTAATCTAGCCCGACTAGTAACGCATCACAGTTCTCATACTGGTAGCTACGATAGCCTATCAATAATTTAAGACGGTGGGGCGTGAGCTATTCCAACGCATAAAATAACCCATCTCTGTGCTATCATAACTTATGAATAGTGAGTTGGTGTATTTTCTTCGATTTCGTTGCCGTAATTCAGAGGTCTGGGCTGTCCCCTATTAGCAACACGCTTCGGTCTAGGACAACTCATATTTGAGTTATATCGACTCGAAATTTCGCTCAGTGTATAATAAAAGAATAAAATCTGAAAACAATGATGGCCGTTCCTGCTAAATCTTATCCTTCAACAATATCAATCGAAATTACAATTTTTGGAAAGTCTCAAGGTGATCCAAAAAGATCTACAGATAATACACCAAATATACTTGGTTACCACTAAAATTACTTAAATATAATTCTTTGGTTCTTAAGTAGAGGCCTTATACAGGGTGTTCCCTAATGACGTGCTAATATATCAGGGTGTGATTCCCTGAGGTAATTTTATAAAGAAAAGTTCATATGAACATATGTCCGCAACGGCTTACATTTTTTGCTACAGGGTGTTGAATTTTTATTTTTTAAATGGTTATTTTTTAATATCTCCGAAAGTACTTTAGATATTATTTTCAATTTTGGTATGTGATAATAGGATATAGAATCACAAATTTTAGTTGGAAAAGTTATGCAATTGTTCCACCAGTGGCGGCCCTGCGAACATGTGCTCTGATATTTTTTACAGAAAAGATGGTACGCCGCTGACATTTTTCCATGTGGATATTTTTTCTGATTAGCCTGGTCAATTCTACATAAAAACGGTCTCGTGAGTTTTTCTCATCAGACGCACCGTTCTTTATTAACACCACTAAATTCATATTGAAACGCATTATTATTAACAATGATAAAATAATTGACACATTTTTTTTATAAAAATTGTTGGACAGGGCAGAGACCGTCTTCATGTAGAATTGACCAGGCTAATCAACCCGGTAGCAAAAAATTTAAGCCGTTGCGGACATATGTTCATATGAACTTTTCTTCATAAAATGACCATACCCTGAAATATTAGCACGATATTAAGGAACACCCTGTATATAGAATATTATGTTCAATTGTATGTTATCTTTTCAAAATTAGTAAACTATATTTCTTGTTTGGTTAAATTCAGGTTTTAAAATGTCATTTTATAGGCATTGTTGTTAACCAATTATACAATTACACTTATAACATGATTTTTATGATAAGCTCAGTTCACACGACAATACACTGCACGTGCTTTTGCAGGATTAAACTTACCGAATAAGTAGGGGTGCGTATGTACCGACTATTAATTAATTTCTGGACAATATTTGTGTTTATTTTAGGTAAACATGAATTCTCTAAAGGCTCTAGGCGATTTAATACATTTTCAAACTTTCTATGGAAATTCGAAGTAATTAAAAACTTTTTCATCGGGTTTGAACTTATTACGTACGCTTCTTGATTCATAGGATGAACCCAAAATTTTTGTTAAATAGGCGGTGATCGCTGGATAAAATGTGAGGTTATTCGTTATTTACAGGAATGAAAATGTATCCTGTTCACAACCTGCTGATAAAACCGAACGTTCAGTATATTGTCGTGTGAACCCATCCTTAATAGTTCTGGTTTGTTCATATGTTAAAACGGTGTCAATATAACATTTAACTTTGGGTTTGTTCTATGCTAAAATTGTGTTGAAATATTTCTAAAAGCTAAAAGCTAACCTACAAATATTACCAAAAAGAACGTCGAATAACATGCCGTTCGGCGGCGTAATTAGAATTAGCCTTAAGTTCATAAAAAATAAATAAAAACATTAGGTACAATACAAAATCACAATTTTAGTTACGTTTTTTTAAATGTCTGAACAATTTGACAATTGAGTTATTTTTTTAAAATTATTTAAAAAAACATATCCTTACTCAATCCAGTACACTTTATATTAAGTGGGGTTTCGGTTTCTTTTCATTTTTTCCCTTTACTCTTCGCCCCCCTGAATACATGCCAAACATTCATCCAATGTACCTCTAAAATTCCGAAATAATTTTTTTAAAGCTTCGGTTTATGTTTGGATCATAATTTACTACAACCATGCCAAATTTCAACACTCTGTGTCAAATGGTCTAGGAGAAAATGGGCTATGACCAAAGATATTACAAACTACAGATGGAAAAATGTACATTCCTAGCCTACGCAACGAATGCAAAGAGTCTTTCCCCAGTTCTTTCGTTTATTATTGCAGCATAGCCGGATTGACATATTTATCGCAAAGGTATGTTGCAAAATCCCAATTAAAAATTTGTTAATTAGGCAAACTGATTTAAGATTAATCCGCAATTGCTCTTAAAATAAATATATTTCCCAATAGTTTTACTATAAACTGTGAAAAGGCGATGAGAGATTCTTTAAAAAAATATTATTATGCTTAAAAGTATCCAAGGAATCTTGAACTAATCCAACTGCACTGGCAACATCTATTTGTATTTTACAAATACGATAAGCAAAAGAGAATGAATACTAATCTCGTAAACTTGCAATGTTTGTCCTTTGATCTAAGAGATTGTTATAGATTGGTTTTTTTACGATTATTGGTGAAAAATCGTCTTTATTAGAAACAATCATGGTGCATTCATGTGTAGTTTGTAGAAGAGTGGATCATTTAAATAATGATTTATCTTTTCATCGGTAAGTGTGGTTATGTTTAAATATTTAACCATCTGATATAACCAGACTTCAACATTGCTGCCATTCAGCCAACAAACATGTAGTTCCCTCTTTCACCCATTACTGATTTTCAATAACATTTCACACAATCACAGCCTCACTTTCCAATAGTTTTATGAATGAATTATGGGATCTGTAGTTTACAATACCTTTGCCTATGATGGAGATCTACACACTGACGTAATTTCAGAAATATTCAGTCTTTAATTTTGGTAATACGGAATATACAGGGTGTTCATTTGAAAACATCCCACCACGGATTTATCGAAAACCACTGATTAAAAGAAAAAACGCCGAGACACGTCAAAAGATTTGCCAAAGGGGACAACTTTTTAACCAAAAACTACTTCACCCCCTTTTACCCTCTGCCCCCCGGGGTCATCCCCTTAAAAATTTTAAATGACAAGGGGTAGCAAGTAATAGCTTGTTTGAAAGGTCTTTCGAAGTGCTTTATTTTGACGTTTGATTTTTTTAAATCGGTCGATTCGTTTTCGAGAAAATTAGAAAAATCTTTATTTATCTTAATTTGTTCAGATAGAAAAAAAAGCACACGAAAATATCACTTTTTATTTCAATAAGTGTTCAAAATGTTGCCCGTTATTGGCCAAACAATGATATAGGCGATTTTCAAATTCCTGACGGACATTTTCAAAAACATGTTGTTGGAGATCATGGCAGCTTTCGGTGATGCGTTGACGAAGTTCATCCAAACTGTTAGGTTGGGGAGTGAACACAATAGTTTTCAAATGGCCCCATAGAAAAAAGTCTAATGGCGTCAAGTCAGGAGATCTAGCAGGTCATTCTATAGGCCCTCTTCGCCCTATCCATTTATCTGGAAACTCGTCGCATAGCCATTGCCGTACCGGAAGAACATAGTGAGGAGGAGCGCCGTCTTGCTGGACATATATTTCGGCCTCATCAAGTATAGGGTTTCCATCGTCTTCGATTTGGTTTTCGATGGTTTTAGTGATAAGCGGATTGATGGTGGATTCCAACATATCTAAATAAATGCCTCCATTTAAATTCCCATTAATAAACAATGGCCCAATCACTTTGTTTGTTAAAATGCCTGCCCATACATTAATTTTTTGGGGGTACTGAGTATGCCCTTCTACAAAAGCATGAGGAATTTCATTGCTCCTGCAGTTATGCTTATTAACAAATCCATTTAGATAAAATGTGCATTCATCACTGAAGCAGATATTCTTTAAATGATTGGTATTATCATTAATCGCTGCAGTCATTTGTTCACAAAACTCAACTCGTCTATCGAAATCATCTTCGGTTAACTCTTGCAATATTTTCATTTTGAATGGATGAATTTTATGTAATTTAGTAACTGTGTGTACAAAGCCTAATGAAATACCAGTCGCATCAACAATTTTGCGTAATGAAGTATTAGGATTTATGACAAAATGACCCAAAACTTCAACTTGAGCGGCTTCATCCAAAACTCTACGATGATTACGTTTTTTATTTGCAACAGATCCAGTTTGAGTAAATTTAGTAACAAGGTCCAAAACATACCTATGCGAAGTTATCTTTTCCGGATGTCTGGCGTTAAATGTAACGGCAGTTTGCCGAGCACATTGATTTTGGGCACCATTAATTAGAATCATTTCCACTCTTTCCGCTAGTGTGTAAACCATTTTGGAAGTAAAATCTGAATCAATAAATTAATTTTCACTATCCCAAGATTGTCACAAAGGTAACTGACAGCAAATTAAATTGTTTCTTTCCCTTAGCAACTATAAAGAACTAAACAGGTATAAGAATCACAGTTCGCCCATGTTATCTGTGTTGATAAAAAGAAGGCGGTAAATTTTTTTCTAATTTTCTCGAAAACGAATCGACCGATTTTAAAAAATCAAACGTCAAAATTAAGCACTTTGAAAGGCCTTTCAAACAATCTATTACTTGCTACCCCTTGTCATTTAAAATTTTAAGGGGATGACCCCGTGGGCCAGAGGGTAAAAGGGGGTGAAGTAGTTTTTAGTTAAAAAGTTGTCCCCTTTGGCAAATCTTTTGACGTGTCTCGGCGTTTTTTCTTTTAATCAGTGGTTTTCGATAAATCCGTGGTGGGAAGTTTTCAAATGAACACCCTGTATACAAATATGATTGGCGATGTTCAAAAGAGGCCTCCGTCTAGCTTCGTACCCGGATCTCACTCTACCTAACAAAACTATTCTAAATTTCAGTCTCCATATTTGTCACCCGAGAGAGCCTTAAGGGCGTCTCTTTTCTATACTATATCTGGCCACTCTTAAGGTCGTTTATATAATCGCCGAGTTCGTCCTCTATAGCCCCCTTCTCCACATCCTTGAGGCTACTGTTGCTGATATCGCAGGAATCGCACGACTTGCTGTTGTGGTGCCCTTGGAACTCCATGCTGAAGTGGTTGTCCGCGTTGGTAGGCGGTTTCGAGCCGATGGGTTTTTTTCTCAGACACTCGAAATACTGGGTCAGTTTGTTCAGTTTCGTGTCGGTTTGACTGCGACTGACTATCGGCAACGAGGCGTACGTGGAGAACGAGTTCTGGGACTTGTGAGACTTCTGAGATGCTCGAGTAGACTCGTTGTTTCTCATGGAGCGGCGCATGGAGAATTTGAATCTGAAAGTGAAAAAGAACTTATCAATTTAATTGTATGTTTGTGTCAATTTAAATGTCGCCAACTTGGCCGGGAAATTTCGTATGCGCGTCCGTCATCAGCGGGTCTCAGTTGAAACCCGGGCGGAACTGTATCAGATTTATTTCCGTCAGCTTAAACGTTTGAGGACTGGCTATTAACTAAACACTCCGCATAACTATAATAAATTTGTCGTTACCAGACGTTTCCTGAAATATATTACCGGCTTTCATAAAGCGGGCCTAGAATACTTAAAAAGGGGTGTTTTTACAAAAAATCTAATAAACAGGGCGTTCCTTAATGACGTGTTAATATTTCAGAGGATGATTCCCTCGGTCATTTTATGGTGTTGATATTTATTTTTAATAACGTAAAATGCCCCTTAAGTCCAATACCTGACACTTTACTATCTTTAGTGTTACATTAGTAACCGTTTTAACGCAGGTTCATATTTCGCGGTAATTTCATGTTGGCAGCAATGTATGACGTATTTCCTGGTGATAAACTGTGTAAAATCTTTGTAAAATCTTGACCAAGCCTCAACGTTTTTATTGAATTTCTTAACAATTTCCCTAAGAATTTAAATGCTTTTCGTAATGAATCTTGAGGTAAGTTTATGTAATAGTTTTGTGTTAAGTGATAATCTCTATCAACTAGTGATGGATTAACATAACCTTAATATAATAATTTCTTTGTTACACAATTCTAAGGCGCTGTTCTCACCAAAGCAACTGGCAAGCAACGCAACTGCAACGCGACCGCAACTTCAGTTGAGTTGCTCTGGAATCAACGGGTTTGAAGTCTCTTTTGACGTGAGCAAAATGTCGTCAGATATAGCCGCAACATACTGGCTCGTTAAAAAGCTTTAAAAAAAAGTGAGCGACAATTTTGGGTTAACCCTTTTTATACCATATGAGCCACAGAAGTTAAATATTTTGATGTCTCGTCAGCCTTTTTATACCATATGAGCCACAAAAGTTAAATATTTTGCTGTCTCGTCAGCCATGACACCGCGATTGGAAGCAACTGACAACGGCGACTCGGTATGCCAGGCAACTGATAAGCAACTAGTTGCGTTGCAGTTGAGTTGCCTTAAGTCAGTGGGAACACGCGTATTTAAACACTAGTTCTGAGTCGCGTTGATGTTGCGTTGCGGTTGCCAGTTGCTTTGGTGAGAACAGGCACTAAGAAACCAGGGGTGTCAGGTATTGGACGAATTGCAATGATTATATTTCCAATACCTGATCCTACCGTGTCAGGCTTTGGGATTCTACAAAAACTTCGATACTATCCTTAATATCATATTCACGTATGACTGAAAATGGCAGCAAAATTTTAAAACAGTACAATATCAAATGGAAAATTTTATGTCAGCTGTTGAACAAGTAGAAATCAACGTGGAAGACACATCTCTATATCAGTTGTGGAAATAATTGAAAACTGCCGAAGAAGGAAGGGGAAAAATTATTTAATTAATTCAAGAGTGGAAACCGAAAGAGAAAAGAGGAGAAGAATACAAGAAGGAAAGAAGAAAAAGAAAAAAAATTATACAATTGAACCGAGAGTGGAAACTGAAAAAGAGGAAGATAATGCAGATAAGAAAGAAGGTAACATAGGAAGATCGGAAATAAGTGAGAGGCAGATAAACATACAGAAAGATACAGCAGGGCCCTCCATAAATTCTAACGATTTCAAAGAAAATATACCAACCCCGTTCAAGAAAACATTGTTTTGGCCAAAATCGTGTAATGACGAAAAAAAGAAAGAGAGAATTCCGTCGGTTATAACTGGCTTACAGGGAAAGGCATATTTTTTAAATAAAGAGAAAGAACGGATAGTACAAGAAAAAGAAGAGAGGAAAAGATTACGCGAGGAAAAAAAAACGAATGAAAGCGAAGATTAATAAAAGGGCAAAAGAGACACGGAAATTGGCAGAATCTTCGGCACACTCATCCAGAAATGTACCCGAGGAATCAGAAGGGGAGGGTGATGATTGGGGAAGAGGCAATACTGATTCCAGTGATGAAAATGATTACATCCCCCCCTGCTTTAAAATGACATAATAAGCCACCCAACATAGTTTCGGGATCAAGATAGACATTATCCTTGCATGATGTTGATCAAACTTACTACATCAGTGCGATGATACAGAGTGGTTTTGAAGGTTCTCTTAAAAAATTGTAAAATTAAATATTTTTTCACTGCTGCTTAGAAAATAATATCTGATTAGCACAAGAAATTTATTACAAACGCAAACTTGAGCCATTTAAAATTTTTAATTGGCATTATTAGTAAAAATTGTACCTTAAAGTGTCAGCTACTGGTCATTTTACGTTAACTCCGAAAGTACTTTATATATTGTTTTCAATTTTGGTATATGTTAAAAGGATATCAAACTACATATTCTAGTTGGGAAAGTTCTTTTATCGGTCCACCAGTGGCGTCCCAGCAAACATAATAAAATTTTGTCGTATAAAAATAGTTGTACTTACATTGTTGAGCCTCCCTTCAATGAATCGCTGGAATTCTTGTACGTCAACGTTGTATTTGTGGGAAAGGTATCGTCCTTCGCGGAATCGGTGGATTCGGGACCCGGCCTTATATTTGATTTCGAGAGAGCAGAGTACTGCCTTTGAGGCTTACCACGTTGTAGTCCCAATCCGCAGCATCGCGTGAACGTCTCCTGAAAATCAAATAGAAGGACTGTTTTGGTTATAGCAACTCTTCTTTTAATCCGAATATTCGATAATCTTGGATCGAGAAAATGACTAGAATTCCTGCCAACTGATTCACGCCAAACCGTCGAGCAATGTCTTTTAAAATCACCTCAAAAGAATCTCTAATATATTTTGGCTCGTTCGCGGAGAAGTTAAACAAGTTTTACAAACAAAATTAGACCTTTCGCTTTAGGGTCAAAATTTTTTTACAGACAACTTTCAGTCCTGAGCATATAACTTACTAAAATAAACTATTTGCCTGTAGAAACGATTATAATTTGCGAAATATGTGTTACTTCCTGCATTAGAACGCAATTTCAAAAGTTTTTTTTTAGATTATAGCTGCAGTATTCAAATTTGAATTTAAAAATGTATCGCCGGTCACGTGTCCCCTGTCAATAATTTCTTACTTACCCTTTTATATTTCACGTCATTTGACTAAAGTTACTTTTATATTTAGATAATTTACACTCCCACTATAATTTGTATTGAAAAATTAATGCTCAAAGATCAACACTTTAGTTTCTCTAACGCAATTATTAACCAGAAGTTGGTCACGGCAGAAATTGCTTATAAATAACGCCACTACAGGTCGGCCTAATAGTTTTACAAACATAAAGGTATGTGTTTGATTTTGTGTAAAGCGTGCTTCTGTTTAGGTAAGATCCTTATTATGTTAATTTAGGTATAAACTAGAACATTGCCTACTTTTTACCAAACGTATGTTTTTATGTTGTATCGCCGGTCACAGGGTTTACTCAGACCTAGTAGTCTTAATTAAAGGGAAAATACTACACGAAGTCGTTCTTTTGAGTACAGATACTCATTTCAGTCTAAAAAGCTAGAAATAACTTGTATTAGCTGTTATCAACGAATTTGCGCACTTTTGTATCGCCGGTCACACTATCGCCGGTCACGCATGAAAATGTTACCGGAGATACATTGATGTGACGGTTTGTTATCCGAAGCTATATATAATATTTTTTTTATTAACCATTTATAAACCATTAAGGAAAAATATATTTTGATGTGCAAGTTTCGTTTACACCTTAGGTAGATTGAAAATATGACTAATTTCCTTAGTATTTTAACATTCTATAAGGAACATTCCAAAACTTTAAGCCAATAGAAGACAGGGCTGTTATAAATAATAGGAAAATGGTTATAGTGACCGATTAAAATAACTCAGTTCCAAATAGTGGCGTTATATGATTCAGAAGAGTAAAATTAGCATGTGACGGGCTTTAAAATATTTAAAAATCGATGCTATTAACCAAGATCTTTGTGATGATGATCTTGTGCGCGGATAAATATAATTCCTCTAATTACATACTATAAGAAACCTATTAAAAAATTAACAGGCGTTTTTGAGATTATTATTTTTAAAACCCGATTTACTGAAAGTTACCTGTAAAAATATTTGACCCTTTATCATTTTATGGAAATAAAATAATCTGAAAAGCAGTTTAAATATCGCGTTCTTCTCAAGAGAAAACCAAATAATCGTAAACTTTCTTTGGTCCTTACGAAACAAAATTTAAGGCCTTAAAGTAAGGCTAAAAAGCCACTTACTTTTAGTAGCTTTCGCCTGACTTGTTGAGTTTACTCCCGAAAGGGAAATAATTTATAAAATAAGATTGGAGAGAAACTTTTCGTATAAAAAGACAATATTTAGACTAACAATCCACATAAAAGTCTTAATTTATGCATTATAATATTTACCCTTAATTTATACATATATTATAGTTATTTCTTTGACAGTATTTTGGTACATTGTGTCAATTTGAAAAATTCCGCTACCAGTAATAGTATATTACGTATCGAGGTGGAAAGTGTTTCATTCCTGTCGAGAGAGTCGGTAGTTAACCGAGGCGCGAAGCGGCTCGGTTAACTAAATCTCGAGGCATCCACAGACAACCACATCTAACATCCACTTCTTATTATTTTGAATTAAAATTATTAATAAAAGATAAATGTCATTTTGCCTTTTGCATTGAAAAATTAGACAGAAATTTCAAATAACTGCAGGTGGTAAAATAACGTAGGTAATAATACACATCAAGATGGCAAATATCATTTTTTAATAATAATAATAATAATAATAAACGTCTTTTATTTCAAAATAACATCAGAAATTATAGCAGAATACAAAACAAAAAAAATATATAATAGTAAAAAATACTGCAAGAAAAAATAAATATATGAGGCAGCATAAAAGCCTGGCGCAGTCTAGCTACAGTAGCTACTCTACTGAACCAGTCAGATACGCATACTTTAAGTAGCTAAGTTGATTTTATTGATTATTAATAATTAAATAAAAATTTTCATGTTCGTAACCAATTACTAAAAAAAATTAAATAACACATACTCATTAGTCATTAATAATTAGATAATAATAGACTTCATAACCAACATTAAAAAAAAAAAAAAAAATACATAACAGCAAACAACAATAAAGAGCCAAATTTAAATTGATCCTAATACATTCACAACAACAAAAAGAAAAACAAAAAAAAAAGAAAAAGAAAAATGCATTAAATATAAATTTCAGTGATTCTGTATGTGCAAAAGATATTTTTTGTATTTTACTCGAAATAAATCCGCATTCAAAAGCAACATTTCAGTGGGCAACGAGTTATAGTATTTGACAGCATTAAAAGAAAATGAACGCTGGAACATGGCACTCTGATGATGAAGCATGGTCAACTTACCCCTCCCCCTGACCCCCCTATCATGAATGTCATGACGAAAAAGCAAACGCTCACGAATCGAGAGAGGGGAATCTGCGTTATTCATTATTTTGATGAGGAATGTGCAAAAATGAAGGATCCTACGCTCATCCATCCTTAGCCAATTAATAACCCTATATAAATGCGAAATATGATCAAACTTTCGCACACCATACACAAAACGTAAACAGGCATTCTGAACTTTCTGTATTCGAGATCTACTTTCAGCATCCAGGCAAAAACCATAAACGAAGTCACAATAATTGAATTTGGACAGAACGAGAGACTCGCACAGATCCTTTCTTAGTTTGAAACTTAACACGTGTCTATTGTTATATAACATTTTTAAAGAAAGAAATGTATGCTGAAATATTTTCTTAAGATGTTCTTTAAACCTTAATTCAGTATCAAGAAATAAACCCAAATTCTTTGCACAATCAAGAATGTTCAACCTTGAGCCATTTATGGATATATTTAATGTGTCTTTTAGGATGGAAACCTTATTCTTATTACCGAAAATTAGCATACAGGACTTAGAAGGATTTAAATGTAAATTGTGGTTCCGAGAATGTGTACTTAATGTTTTTAGATCGTGATTTATGTAAAATTCAGTCTCCATACAATATTCAGCATCAAAACAAAAATATATTTGGGTATCGTCAGCGAAAGCCTGAACTTTACAATATTTTAACGACTTAAGTATATCCGAAGTATATATAAGGAAGAGTAAGGGACCCAAAATTGAGCCCTGAGGCACACCAGAAAGTATGTTGACTTGGTCAGAATAGCTATTGTTAGAAAAAATTGTTTGAAATCGGTTAAATAAGTATGACTTTATAAGAAGAGATGATTCATTGCTAAAACCATAATATTTTAATTTAGAAACAAGAAGTTCATGATTAATCGTATCGAAAGCTTTCGAAAAGTCCAAAAGTATTAGTATACTGTTCATTTTCTTATCATTGGCACGTATGATATCATCAATTACATTAGTTAAAGCTACAGTTGTTCCAAAGTCTTTTCTAAATCCACACTGTGTCGGAGGAATAATATTATTATCAGTAAAGTAAGTGTACATTTGATTGTGCATAAGTTTCTCAAAAATTTTAGAAAGTGCTGGAAGAATGCTTATTACGCGAAGGTCATTCAAACTAGTTGGATTATTTACCTTTGATAACGGTTTTCCAATTGATATCTTCCACCGGTCAGGAAAATAACTTACCTCCAGACAGCAATTGATTATATGGGTAATATACTTATCAATATACGGGCTACAATATTTCAGCATTAAAGGCGAGATTTCATCCACCCCTGTCGCATTTGTTTTAATACTATTTAAAATTTTATTAACGTCAGATATCTCCGCTAGCCTAAATGAAAATTGCAAGTTATCATTAAAAATATTATTATCATAAAAGTTAATTTTATCATTACAGTTAGATGTATTTTGAACAAAGGTGGCAAAAAAGTTATTAATATCATTAGGGTTCGATAATGCTTTCGGTATTGAATTATTTTTACTAGCACATATATTATTATCTCTTAAAGCCGACCACAACTTCTTAGTATCATTCTCAACAGACAAATTATCAATATAACTTTTCTTTTCTCGTCTTATCGCAGCCAGTGTAAAATTTCTGAGATATTTATAATAGGCCCAGTCTTCATCCAGCCTGGTCCTTTTAAATTTTTGCAAAGCACCATCCCTCTGTTTCATATATATTCTTATGTTGGCGGTTAACCAGGGTGCTCTAGGTTTGGTTATTCGCGATTCTTTCATTGGGGCATGCGCATCAAACAAGGTTAAAATTACATCATTTAGAATTTTAATTTTTTTGTCAATATCGTGTTCATAAAGTATATTATCCCAAGGCAAGTCATGCATATCTGTTAAAAAGTTATTTACATTAAAATTTTTATAAGAGCGATATCGAATCATTCTGGGAACAGAAGGCGGTTTCGCTATATTGCAGTCACAATAAATAATTCTGTGATCTGAAATATTATCAGCGGGAATAACTCCAGACTTACTTACTAAAGACTGATTAGTTACAAATATTGCATCAATCAAGGTACTTACAGACCCAGATATGCGGGTAGGCTCCTCTATAATTTGCACAAGGTTATAATTTTCAAATAGTGGAGTTAAAGGATTATGCAAATTAAGTAGATTAATGTTGAAATCACCCAAACAAAAAATTTCATCAACTGTGGGATAAAGAGCAGAAAATATATTATCAAAATCAGGTATTAAGCTGTTAAAGTTCACTGCGGGTGGTTTATAAAAAACAGAGAAAGCATATGTTTTTGTTGCGAATTTGACTTTAAATACTAAGAACTCCAATTGTATATTTATGTTAAAATCAAATGTAATAGTTTCAATAGTATAATCAGTCTTAACATATGCTGCTACTCCCCCACCCCTACCAATCCGGTCCCTCCTGAAAAACTGATAACTAGGGATTTCAAAAATAACAGAGCTATCACCATCAGAGAGCCATGTCTCAGATAGAAGAAAAATATCAAAATCATTATCCTCAATCAAATTTTTTAATTCATTAAAACCTGTAAACAATGACCGCACATTCAAATGACCCACCTTCATGTTACTCAGTAAACACTAGCAGAATACAAATCAAAACAAGGATCAACTCAACTTAACAACCACTGAAAATATATGTTGCTTATGAAAACAAAAACTAAGTAATTTGCACTCTAATCGCAAAATATTATTTATAATTAAAAAAGCCATCATTCAGTCCATATATCGCAATATTAAATAAAAAATAGTACTTAAGACAAAAAACCCAAAAAGGAAAGCCAGACGGAATAGAGAAAAATTTAACATATAAAGTCAATTAGTGCAGAAGTTATCTCCGTCTAATTAAATAAATCATTATACTACGCCAATATTAAAATTAAATAAATACCTGACAGTTTATAGTAAAGCATTGAGACTTTTCTCATCAAAAATACGATGCACAGTATTATTAACCTTCACATAAATGTTACCATTGAGCACCCACGAATTTTTATGGGAAAACCCGCGAACAGCCCGTCCAAAAAGGGAAAGCCGCATTTTAGTAAGATCTTCTTTGATTTGAAGCCCGGAGTTTCTTAAATTTCGTCGATTTTTTAAGACCGACACCTTAGCCGTATCACTGATAAATCGAACGAGTACCGATGGCGGCTTATCTCCCGCTGTTTTGGCTGCGACTCGGTGGCACTTTTTTATATCGCCATTTGCAATGTTTACCTTTAAATTATTGTTAAATACATTTAAAACCTTTTGACGTATATTTTCACCATCTTCGAATTGAATGCCGAATATGCGCACATTTTGGCTGCGCAAAGACTGTTCCTGGTCATCAACAGTCCTACGCAGGATTTCCATTTTTTCTTCAAGCTCATTAGCCCTATCCCGAAGTGAAGTTATCATCTCCCCCTGCATTCTCAACTGTTGCTCAAACTTTTTTCCCACTAAATCTGTTACCTTCTCAACAAGTTCCTGGAGAAATTTGTCATTAAAGGTGCTAACTATCGTCGACTTGATTTCACGCAGGTCAGCAGATGACAGACCCATACTGGCGGGAATAACACGCCGTGGAGAACACAAAACTTGCTAATTTCCAGCACACAATCACCCAAATGCAGATGAATTACACAACAGGGAGACTTACTCAATCACCTCACATACACAACACTAATTAATTAAGACTTTAGCTGGCCTCCTTGGGCAATTTTAAAGAGCGACAACAGACAATGATGCTACTACTCACACGCCATCTACCTATCATATGTATATGTTGAATATGGTTTCCATGTCACTCAACAATATATTAGTTTAACAACAGGAAAATGCTATCAGATGAGGAATTTAATTTTGCTGCTACTCCACCAGAAATTCGAGAAGCAGCAGAAACAGTAGAAGAAGATCTTCCGCCAACTAAAAGCCGCCCGAGATATGACCAGGAATATAACTGTTTCAAAGAATGGTGTACGGGAGACAAAGTTCAAAATCCTGGTTCTGAGTCGGCGCTACCAGCTTATTTCAGTGAAAATGCCAAGACAAAGAAGCTATCAACGATTTGGTCACAATATCCAATGCTTTAACATATCCGCCTACAATATTGCCAATGTAATATGTAATGTAAATAAGTAAAATAAAAACCATGTTAATTTTTTATTTTTTATAAATGTCATTAGCAAGCAACTTTCGAAATCAGGGGGTTAATGTTTGCATTGAAATCCTACCCTTAAACACTTTAAATATAAAATAAAATATTTAGTAGCCACTTTGTTGCTTAAATGTTTTCTTACCATTAGCTTTATTTAATGTTGCTGCTATAAAGTTTTTCCCTAAGTGCATTTTCGACGAGGTGTTGAATATTTATGCCTTTCGAAAATGGCGTTTTAAAGAATCCAGTTTTAACGGCATGTTAAAGAAAATCAAAGTTTCATTCAGCAGCAACAATAGGGACTAAATTGAACTTTAAATTGAACGCAACTCCCGGTTAATTATCGTCATTTTGGATTAGTCTGTAGTAAAATTGGAGAGCGAACCTTTTGCTTGACCGGCAGGGCGGAGAAAATTTTTCAATAGTTAATGGTTTTGTGTCTAAATTGTGTTTGTTGCTTATTCGACCAGGTGCCAAATAAAGGTGCGTTTAACCTAAATAATCGATAAATATGTATATTTTTCCTTCATATTAAAAACCATTAACTTCTGACTACAGCACTCTGGTCCCATCACTTTAAAATCTGAAGCGTTGGTTGCTAACGCACATCTTCGTAGGTAGCATGAAGTATCAACAAAGATCTGGAATAATTTTGGTCTTTTAGCGACAGTAACCGGATATGGGAGGAAATATGTCTTAGCACAACCACGTTGTGGGAATCGCCAAGATAGTTTCTCAGAAACTTGATGTACTCTTCCGAACCAAAAAGTTGTACACACCTCAACAACTTTGACACTATACAAAGCCCAGATTCGACCATCACCAGAGTACTGCTCTCATGTCTGGAGCTTTGCACCCAAACATACTCTTCGGCTACTGGATTCCATCGAAAGGATAGAAATTCGTCTGATCGGAGACCACGAGCTGACTAAGAACCTCGACAGCCTAGAACATCGAAGACAGGTTGGGAATTTGACTCTCTTTTACAGATATTTCCATGGAAAGTGCTCGACTGACCTTGCCCTCTTAATTCCGCCCAGAGCGGCGAATAGCAGAAATACACGGCGAACCACTGCCGCCCATCCATACGTGGTTAAGCTTAGTACTCCTCGAGCTTTATTATTTAAGAATTGTTTCATTGGAGGACTTCATCCTTATGGAACGACCTTTCTGAGGTCGTGTTTCCTAACGAATATAACCTCCAACGATTCACAACCAACTTGACACGCCTTATTCGCACACGCACCACTCCGCAGAGTGCCTTAAAGGATTTTTTCTATAGTGTGTTTGATCATAAAAACACACTAATTGAAGACAACTTTGAAAAACAAGACATAAAAATCGTTTCGACCCCAAATTACTCGACATTCGATTAAAATGGGTGTATTTGATATAAATCTACTGCCAGTTGTCGATTCGTGTGTACCTACTTACGCAAAACTTATTGCCAGAAACTAATTTGGGATAAAAGTAGATTAGGATTAAATGGAGTAAAGAAATCTACCCCCATATATTAATGTACTGGAAACACGGGGAATTTCCAAGCGGCCGATTTTAATATATTTTTTCAGTTCCGCCTTGTCGATACTGTGCGTATTTTTTTTATTTATTTAAGTATTCACTCCGGGTGACACCATTTCCAATTCTTTACCGAATATACCGAAAGTCACCGAATAAAGATTTAGAGCAATAAGTCCATTTTTCGAACGAGATTTCTGGGAAGCCACACTCAAAATTATTAAATTTAGGTATTATTGGAGAGAGAGATTTAAACGACCTTTTTCTATTTGGGTTTCATAATGGCTACATTACGAAATGCAAAAAAATTGAATAACTTGCCACTTTATGAAACTGAAATTTTAATTTTTTCATGTTGGCAACAAGTAGGGTTCGAATTCTAGGCCTACTTCGATTTCGTTGAAATTAGTTTCCTAGGCATTATGGATTCGACAGAAGTTTTTTTATAGAAAACTTTAAAATACTAACCTTTAACCTTGCAAATAGATCATTTTTACTGAATATTTATCCGAAATACCTATACTCGGAATTATATAACATACTGATTGTGTCCGTCAAGTAATTTCTAGTCACAACTATAAAACAACATAACCTAAAAATAATAGAAATATACTTATTCCAGTTTATGCTCTATTTTGAAAGTTTTATGCAATAAAGTACTATTTTTATTTTTAATTCAATATAATACATATTAGGAGGTAAAGAAACTCACAGTCTGCTCCACTAGTTTAATAGAAATAAATAAAACTATAAACCATACATGTTTCGAAGGCTTAAGCCTTCATCTTCAGTGGAAAGTAAAACATCAAAAAGGGGGTGTACCTATGACATTGAAGTAACTGTAAGTAAGAAAAAAGAAGTTAATAAGTTAAGTTTAAGAAAAATGATTGAAAGAAAAGAATTGACTCAATGGAAAAGTATAATTATAGGGGAGTAAAAAATTTGAACACTCCTTCTTACCTAGCCAAGCAGGAAAAGAAAAACTTTTTTGAATATGTAAAAAATTCAAGTATATAAAATAAAGGGTGAAAACTAAAGTTTATTTTATTCTAAGGTAAACATAATGAAAATTCTTTTTTAAAAAACTTTTTATAATAAAAATCCCTTTTAAAAGGTTTTAATTTTAAATTTGATATAGAATACGTTCATTTTGAAATTAAAGTTCATCTTTACACGAGGTTCTAAGATGAAAGAAAATTTTTTTTGAAATTTATATAGATTAAAGAGTCAGTTAAGAAAAAACCAATGTCACAGGCTCATTCATTCAAGCACCAAAAATGTAACAAAGAGGGAAAAATTTTAATGATAGTAATAAGGTAGGGTGATATTGGAGTGTTCGGTTCCTACTCCAATATCACCCTACCTTATTACTATCATTAAAATTTTTCCCTCTTTGTTACATTTTTGGTGCTTGAATGAATGAGCCTGTGACATTGGTTTTTTCTTAACTGACTCTTTAATCTATATAAATTTCAAAAAAAATTTTCTTTCATCTTAGAACCTCGTGTAAAGATGAACTTTAATTTCAAAATGAACGTATTCTATATCAAATTTAAAATTAAAACCTTTTAAAAGGGATTTTTATTATAAAAAGTTTTTTAAAAAAGAATTTTCATTATGTTTACCTTAGAATAAAATAAACTTTAGTTTTCACCCTTTATTTTATATACTTGAATTTTTTACATATTCAAAAAAGTTTTTCTTTTCCTGCTTGGCTAGGTAAGAAGGAGTTTTCAAATTTTTTACTCCCCTATAATTATACTTTTCCATTGAGTCAATTCTTTTCTTTCAATCATTTTTCTTAAACTTAACTTATTAACTTCTTTTTTCTTACTTACAGTTACTTCAATGTCATAGGTACACCCCCTCTTTGATGTTTTACTTTCCACTGAAGATGAAGGCTTAAGCCTTCGAAACATGTATGGTTTATAGTTTTATTTATTTCTATTAAACTAGTGGAGCAGACTGTGAGTTTCTTTACCTCCTTGTAACTTCACTCCACTTTGAGATGGACTACTTCAAGAAAATTAATACATATTACTTTATATATAAATATTTATAGTTATTGTAGACATTTTCTGGGCATTAATTGTTATTCCTGTCAGATTCTGTGTCGACACAATATTTTGTTCAATATTATTATTTATTATTTTGTTCAATATTTTGAACCTTGTTCTGCTCGCACTATAACTCATATTCTTTTTAAAAGTTTTTCTAGATTATTTTCTAGAATTTCTCGTATTTCTGACGGAGTACAACTTTTTTCCGTTTTTTTCATTTCAGAGTACATCTTTCTTCCTGACTCATTTTTATTAACTTTAATAATATACTTATTTTTAATTATGACGGATGGGAAGAAGCTTTGTTGTGTTCAATTGTTTCTATCATGGCATATTTGATACTTGTAACATGTTATTAAATTGTAAAAGTATTGCCAGCCCAAAAAGAAAATATTAATCCAAATGGAAAAAATCTACTATATTTTTTTAAAGATTTTCAGACTTTAAAGACCCAAATAGAAAAAGTGTTATGAAATACACGGTTCATAAGACAATTATAGCACTTGTACTTTAGAAAACTCCTCGCTTCGCGGGTCGTTTTCTAATTGAATCGCGTGCTCTAAGATAATGTCTTATGAAACTTGTATCTTAATATACTATTGTTAAACATAAAGGATTAGAGCACTTTACTTTGGGTCAATTTTATATTTTACAATTAATTCATTTGCGGGGATCAGGCTAAAAGAGTACTTTAATTTTTTAGTTATTTTCATATTTTTATAGTCAAATTATACGAGTAGGCTTTGCGTCGTTCCATGTCGACCACGTTTGTTTTCTCCATGACATTTGTCTCCTGTTTAACGTCTTTCAAATAATATACTTTTGAATTCATGGCCACCCCGTTCGCCGAATCTGAATCCATTGGATTTTTATTTCTGGGGTCACCTTAAACAACTCGTTTGTACTACTCCTATTGAAACTGAAGAAGACCTTCGACTGCGTATTATTGATGGTTTTAATAGGATTCGCGCCAGTCCCGAAATTTTCCAACGGGTAAGAGGCAATTTAGCACGTCATGTACATGGGTGTTTACTGGCTCACGGAGGACATTTGCAGCAATTTATTTGATTTTTGTTCATAGAGTTCATTATTCAAAGTTTTTAAATCACATGCATTATCAAATCAATCGCATTAATTAATAAAATGAAAATACAATATTTTTTTCAACACCCTGTATTTCGAAAATGAAGCGACATGCGAAAAACTTTTATACCACATTTTCGTCTTAAAATAAGGTGAGAATTTACGTCCTTAATTTTTTCAGAGAGCTCGAACGTGTCCAGTGTCCAATTTCTGGTTTGACATAAATATTTTAATTGTTTTCGTAAACGAAAAATAGTCCCGATTTACCGAACAAAAATTTGATTCTCTCCATATTTTTCGTTTGCGAAAAATTACATTGCTCCCTTTCAGTTAAGCTCGACGAGCCGTTTAAATTTATTCCATAAGGAATATATGGGTGACCAATGCCGAATGATTGTTTTAAACCCTAGACAATCCCCGCAATTCGTTTAAAGTTAATGGGTTTCAAGGATATTGCTCCCAAGGTGATTTATATTAACTTTTGCGTCTTTGCCATCAAGGTTAAAGGAATAGAACTCCTTGGCTCTTAGGGTTATATGAAACGCTGGACAAATCTCTTTAATCTCAGTTCCTGATGCTTTTTATATTTTAAAACGACTTATTGGAAATAAAAATACACATATTTGAAACGAGAAAATTTCATATTTCTGAAAACGATCTTCAAAAATAGCTTTCTGAAACTGATAACTAGAGCCCGGATTTTCAGGCATTATGCTTATTGTAAATATTAAAAGCAAATAGTAGATAACTCAAGATATTGATGAATTGAACGAAACATTTGCCAAAAAGACCAGTGTTTTTAATGCTTATTTTACTTTTTTTTAAACTTTATGCTTATTTTAATTTATATGCCTATATATACTCTTTTGGCTTTTGTTGCAATCTATGTTCATTTTTTAGTAGTTAACAATCATTTGTTTGCTCATTTGATCAATTTTTAGTAGTTAACAAGCATTTGCTTGTGGGAGATATGTTGCAAATTTAATTATCGGAGTTCTTGATGTAGAATTTCCAACCACAGGGTATTTAATATGCTCCAAAGAGCTGGAAAGTACAAATAGTAACACAGTATCAAGATTTGTAAATGAAGCAATAACAAGCTTCTACTTGCCAGGACCAGTTCCCTGTAACAAAGTATTACTCATGTTTTCTGACGCAGCAGCGTATATGGTCAAAACGGCTTCAAATTTAAAAGTGCTTTACCCAAATTTAATCCATTGTACTTGCTTAGCACATGGCTTAAATAGAAACTGTAAGGCAACAATTTCCTCTTCTTTATGAACTTATTAAAAATGGAAAAAAAGTTGTTAAGGCGCCTTTACTGGTACAACTCTTCAAAGAACGAGTACCACCTGAACCCGTTTTGACAAGGTGTGGCACTTGGTTAGATGCTGCAACATATTATGCAGATAATTTCCAAATTTTTTAAAAGTTATATTTGAGCTACTCGAATCAGCCAGAAAGGCAATTAAAGATTGTCAAACGGTCCTAAATCAAGAAGAAATTAAGGACCATTTAGCCTGTTTAAAGTGTAATTTTAATTTTGTGACACAATAAAATCTCTCGGAAAAACAAGGAATGCCATTATATGCCTCCATTAAAATAATTAATGATTTCGAAGAGGCCTTTAACACTATTCCTGGAGAAACTGGCCAAATAGTACAAAATAAGCTAAAGGATACATTGTTTAAAAATGAAGGTTTTCAAAAATTAAAAAAAATTGCTTTGATATTGGCAAGAAATCCTAATCCGGACTTGCAAATGACCCTGGATTTGATTGCAAAATTTAAATATGCGCCCATAACAAGTGTTGACGTAGAAAGAAGTTTTTCGGACTATAAAAACATTTTCAGTGATAGAAGACAAAACTTCAAAATGAAACATTTAACATTTTATTTACAAAAGTTAAAAAGTTAATTTCGAGATAGAATAAATTCTGTTTTTAATTTATGCTTTTTATATTTTTTAGGCCTTTTTGGGCATATTGCCTGCTTTTTTAAGTGTAACTTTATGCTTTTTAAGCGCCTATTTTAAGTTTTTTTATGCTTTTTAATCCGGACTCTACTGATAACTCCCGATCTTTATTCTCGTCTCTAGTAAATCATATTAAAAATCTGAAAGACACATCAATTTTAGTGTACTTTAAAATGGCCCCTCCCCTAAATACCCCACTGTAACAAACATGAAATATTTATTGAAAGAAACTGTTGTTTTGAAACTGAAAAGTAAAAGATTAACGATAAGATCTTCATCCTATACGTGCCTGCTTAAACTTAAATTTTAGTTTGGTCTCCGAAAACCCTTCAAACTTGGTCCGAAACTTGGGAAAACAAGGTAAGTAACTAGAATTAAAACTGACTTTGCATTAATATTGCATGATTATAAATTGCGTTCTAAAAATTATCGTACTTGCCTTCTAATGTGAAATCAGACCAACCAACCAAACAACCCCCCCCCCCCCCATATCTGTTTCCCTATGAACTAACCTTAAAAGCTTCCCTAAACTTGACGCTCATAATACTGTACAAGATGGGGTTTGTTGTAGCCGAGACATAATACAGGATCCCGCTGATGTAAGTTACCAAAACGTAGATCTGTAGATATAATGAATGAGTCTCTTCGTCCGGTTTCGGAAACGTGGCGTAGATCGTGTAGAGTCGTTGAACGTGGAAAGGGGCCCAGCAGATGAAGAATGCCACCACAACAGCAACTGAAAATAAAATAGGGTAAGATGCAATAAGCTCTCGATAATCGGCACTTACAACAAACTATGACAAACCTTTTTAGTTTAGTTAACATAGTAACTATTTATTTCCCATAATACGGTTAATGTTAGCTTAGCGTGTAATTCCGGTGAAAGTTCAACTCGTGTATATTTAATGCTAAGTATCATTAGGTTTCGAATAAGCAAATGTTTATCTTACGTTTGCCCGTATATCGTTATTTATCTTCCTTCAAAATGAATCAACCCTTGAGTTGCAACATTTGCCAAAATTTATGCGACAGAGGATATCATATTGATTCATCTTTAGACGTTTTTACCATCAGTATGGTAAATAAATTAATATAGTGACAAACACTAAAACCAAAGTCCAGATTCGTTCATCACTAGAGTACTGCCCTCATGTCTGGAACTCTGTACCCATGCATATTCTTCGACTACTGGATTCCATCGAAAGGAGGGCCATTTGTCTGATCGGAGACCTCGAGCTGATCAAGAACCTCGATCGCTTAGAACATTGAAGATAGGATGGTGATTTGACTCTCTTTATAGACATTGTCAGCTTAATTCCACCTAGAGCGACGAATAGCAGATCTGGAGGACGTCATCCTCGTTGCACGACCTTCCTGTAGTCGTGCTTCCCAACGAATATAACCTCCAACGATTCAAAACCAACGTGAATCGCTTTATTGGCACACGCGCCATTGCCTTAAAGTACCTTAAAGAATTTTTCCTTTACTTGTGTTTGGTTTAAAAAAAAATAGTAAAAATTGTAAATAACCAGTAAGATGCAATCCGCGGCGATATTTAGTGGTATAGATGTATGATTTCACTTATAATAATGACGTAGAAGTCTTCACCGCCTGTAGTAAGTCATATTTTAAATTAAATTATATTGTTTCGGAATTAATTCAATAGTAAACTCCAGACGTTGGACCCCTTTGTTTACACCAAAGTTTAATCAAACGTACTTTATTATGTGAAAGAGTGGGTGCTCAATAATTGAAAACATAATCAACACATCTAAATGGGAACAATTAGAGATCTTTTGCAAAAAGCACAATATTCTCAGCGACCTCCTAGTATACAGTGTGTTATGGAAATGACGTATTATATTTAAATTGGTGACTCCTTGGGTGTCCTAGAGAAATTCTACATATTTGTTTTTCAAATCGACCGTTTTAAAAGTAGGGTCACCCTGTGGTGGCATATCAGGAAACAGGTGTTAGGCGCAATATTGCCAAACTTAATTCAAAACTAAAATTCCATATAAAATCATAAAAATAAATTATTTATCTACCTACTTGTATTTATCTTTATACCTCCAGGCACAAGTTTTTTAAAAATACACTCAGATCAGATCATTAGATTTTATTACACGCGACGCGACGAAATTTGACTTATTCGTCGGCGACATTCCATTTTTCTGTCAAGTCAAACGTCCAAAACAAACTACTCGTTTTAACTGAGCAACTTAGGTTCGTCTATAAGAACAATGTCAAATAATATACAAACTTTGGACGCGTAGCCCGAAAATCATTATAACTATTATACGCGTACCTTCTGAAAACAAAGCGGATAGCCGAGAGTGTAAATGGTTATCAACAGAAGCAACCGCACCCTAACGCTGTTCTCTTACTGGCACTTGCAAGTCGCACGCTTGTACTCATAGACCTAGGTCGGCCCGGCGCCGAGTGTATTGTGTGAAAGAGATGGAGAGATGGCCGCGTGAGAAAGAAAATAACATCTTCGTCGGTCTTGTCATTTGGAGTAGAGCTGAGCTAGTTTAATTTTTTTAAGCTTCTCAGAAGAAAAAGTACAGTCGCAGTATTATCAGCTGCCACTATCATTTTATTCAATTTGGGCGAAATTCCATTAAGGCCATATCAATTAAATGCCTTGCAAGTAATAGAGAAGAATCTCCTGAAATATCAAACAGTCAAATATTGCCCATCTCTATTCCGAGTTTTGAAGGTATCTATTTCGTTCGTTCGTAGGTTAACTGTTTTATGGTTCGTAGATAAAATGTAACTTTTAAATTGAAGGATTGCATTGTGTGTATTTAAAATGTGTGTGTTTTAAAATAGTTAAATAAATAAATCTACGCGAGAAAAAAAGGACCAAAATTAAAACAGCATTCGCGTGTATTCTTTCCATGTGAATAGCTGCTATTATTGAGGTTATGTGAGAGGTTTTTTCCTAAAACTTAGATTCTGTGTTGTTTGGGTGAAATTATGAAACTAACAATTGTATTTAAATAAGTAAAGGTAAGAAAGCATATGTCTTACATAAAATTGCATTTTTTTTAAAGAGTTTGAACGATAATTATTATTTAAAAGGTCAATGACGTTTGACCTATTTACATTTATGTGCTTGCAACGAATTTGAAATTTGTGTGTGATATTACCATTATTTGTTTTGCAAAACATCTTTCGCCGTCGGTTTTCTGGAATCATATTTGTTCATAAATGAACGTGTAGATATGACAACACCGACCGAAATGCGCTGACGTCTTTTGACCTCAGTGTTGATTGTTTACATATTATGCCAGTGCCACACATGTGTTTGACATAAGGTGATATAATCCGGTCATTAATTGAAAGCGCCATTTATGGGTATTTTTCTTCAATTTATTTTCATCTCAGGATTTGCGCTGTATAACTTTGTAAGCTTTTCTGCGACAACACGGAAACGTGAATTTCGCGTCCGAAACACTCGCTTTAGGAGCTCGCCATCAGGCTGGAGATTTAACGTTTTAGTTTTTAACCGTTAACGGGGAACGTTAAAAGTCCCTATTAGTTTATAACGCTTTAATATCCGCCGTTAGTCTTTTGTTTCCGGATTGGGAACGTACGAAACTACCAACTCGCTAAATTTTGTTGTTAGTTCGGGATTGTTTCGGTTTAGTAAACCTATTATCATTGGAAATATTCATTCAAACTTTACCTAAAATGAATTAGTATTATTAAATCACTAAACAGATCACGGAAGCCAGGGATTTGAGAAAATGAATCAATGGATACTGCCAAAGGAAACTGCTGATATTTATTACTACTTCGAACAATGCCAATGCAACGGGGGACGCTAAGGTTATTAATAAACCAATCACAAATTTTCAATTAGTTTGTGAAAAAATATAATTTTTTTAATTCTGATTTGTATAACTTACCAGTAAATAATTATCCTTATACAGTTTTTTGCAGGTTCCATATAATATTACGACGTCTTTATCATTAAATAATTATTAAAGATAATTATAAATAAGCGCTTTGAAGCAAAATATATAATAAATATTAATGGCAAGGTAATATTCAATCGTTTATAAAATTATACATAGTTTATGGTACTAGGACCTTGTCAGGTCAAGGTCCTAGGAAGAACGTCTACCGATTTTATGGGGAAGGTATAAAGAAACAATTTTGTTTAAATCAAGAGAATCTTCAAAAAACATTGCGCCCAATTAACCCGAATTCTGCCCATATTTATTAATTGATTCTAAGAAACTTTTTTGATTTGGATTCTATAGGCACAGAGGACTGTGGGAAAGGTATTTTTATTTCGGTGAAATAATTTTAAGTATTTTTAATGAGGCACTAAAGTTTATAAAGTTTTTTTATTGACTTATATTTTTTCTTAACTTGAGCCCACTCCACAAGAAGACCATATTTTTAGCGATAAAAAAAACGAAATAATTTTCTCAGTGTTTTGGTAAACGGCTGAAAAGGTCGTCGTTATGACTTTTTTCACGATGACGTGCACCTGGCTTGTCGCACGTTGAAGCGTTATCTGTTTCGATCGATTGAATCTAGTAACGGTATAGCTGTGTTTCACCCACATATATATAACCATTTTATTGCCAATACGAACGTTCCAAAATATAAAAAGTGTCCCCGCTATGGGAGATAGCGTGGTACTATTGAGTTTGCGCAGTAGGGTGGAAATTTTATCGATCGCGTCAGAGCCGGCCCAACATTATTTGTTTATATTCGTCGCCATCTTTGGTTCTGGATGCTTTTACAAATTGCAGAATAAAAAGTGGTCCATCCACATTGTTGTCGATATATATTACTGCTTATAAACTTTCATTACCTAACAACAATTTTTGTGAAGGAGTATTTAATTTGTGGTGACTCGCTGTTTGATAGGTTAATGGCTTGTTGTGTTTAAGATGAAAGGACACAAGTGCATGGTGCTTTTTTGCAAAAGCCGTGGATCAATACCAGGTATAAAGTATTTCAGATATGTACATATATACAAAAATATTTTGCTTATTACATTATCCGATCTTCCGAACCGAATTTCACTAAGAAGCTTGTAAAAAAAGAAGAGAGTGTCATTCGTATACAATATAATATATATGTGGTCACTACCTAACCTTTAAATTAATGTATTTTTAATTTGGTGCCTTAGTAGCTGATAATAATTCCCAAACTAGTCAATATAGTCATTCATTCTTAATTTTTGGTTTAGAAAAAAGTGAGGTTAAGAAACATATACGACGTCGGATGAAAGTTAAAATAAAGCTCATCGTGTCGATTGTTACAAATATTCGGACGGAATTTAGCACCAAAAGCTTACACCAATCAGGGCACCGTCGGATCATCCATGGAACTAATCGAAATTTTTATCGCAATATTTTTCCTAACTAACCAGTGAAATTAAAATTAAAAAATTTGAAATCCGGTCCTGTCGAATGTTTACTTTCACAAGGCAATTTCCGAACTGCGCAAGCTCCCTATTACCCCTTCGATGCCCATAGCGGAGACATAATTGCAGATGGTATTAGCAATATAATGGTTATATATGTGGTTACACCATGCGTTGCGGCAGTTTCTAGACGGCATGCGCTAGGTGGCAAACGCAGAACTTAGTAAAAATTTGTAGGTCATTTATCTGTTGAGATTATCATAGTTTTAACGGATATATTAATACAGTGCCAATCGCGTGTTCAAGAAACCCATATAACATGCGAGTATCTCTTTTTTTAATGATTAGTGGAACTACAGCCACTAATGTTACAATTCACTATTTATATTAATTAAATTAAAAATATGCACTTGAATAACCAAAAATTCCTATTGGATTAAGAACCCATTATTACTATAAATAAATATTTACCGACTTATTTGTAGGTAGATGGTTCGTATAAATAATTCTTTACCTTATTTCAAATCAACTAAATATAAATAAATGTCTTTGCGGTTGTTTTTCTACCTAAATCACCAATAAACAATTTTTTTATTTTTAAGCAGACAAATATCCCAGATAAAAATATACAAGACCAATAAAACATAAAAATTAGTCATAAGTAAGAGGAAAATCGCTGACGTTCGGCCCACCAATCCTATAGGGAATTCAGGGAGTCCATTTAAAAACTTTCCAATTGCCAAAATAGTCATCAACATCATGTTTTAATTGGTTATAATGAACTAAAAAGCTCATGGACCCCGTCTTTTGGTTAGCGTCGCCAAAATGTGCTTCTACTTCCACACCAAACATCCAAAGTTCAACCCATCCACCGCCAGTGGAACGTCCTACAATAACCCGTCTAACTTCGTTTAATTCAGTAGATTGACCTTTATTTTGCATAACCTTTTCTAAAGTGGGTACGGTGTATGAAGTTCGCTAAGCAATAAAACTTCTCGAGCAGGGTAGTCGATGGCTCTCAAACAATAAATTATATTTTAGGTATTTTCTAAATAAAGTAATTTAAAGTAAATAAAAAATTAGTTTAGGCATATTAGTTTTACGAATTCTTTTTTTATAAAGTTTTGGTTCTAAAAAGAACCGATGTCGCCATCTTTTTTAAAGGTTATTGGACAGCTCACAAAGCACTTTTCTGTTGTTCATTTTTTTGTATTTGAAGCCCAGCTCTTTTAAAATGATGGACAAACTGGTAGTTCCAATATCGCAAAGTTCTTTCTTCTTTATCTTTTCGAGAATAGCTTTGAGGGTAACATATTCTTTGGCTTTATACATATCATAAACAATATTCCTAATCGATAGTTTTATCCCATGGGATAAATCAAAGGTTTTAGAATGGAGCCTTTTATATGGTTTGATCAATTCCTCTTCACTCTTCTTTCGAAGTCTTCTTAAGGTCTTATCTGAAATACCGCAAGCATCAGACGTTCGTTTTTGCACTGCCAAAACATACACTAACGGGCCCGAGTTATCTTTTTCTAAGTAAAATAACGTACCACTTGTAATACCAAACGGCGTTCACCTGGAGATAAACACCTTCTAGGCGTTGTGAACATTTTCCATAACTTTGCTTTATAACTGCTTTTAATTCACACACAATGAGAAACAAACTAAAAGCAAAAAGCCTAAATACTTATTTGAAATAGAACATACCATCCTGCACTTGAGCAACTTTTAATTATTTCTTGGAAAATAATGATTATTATATAGATTTAACTATAATGATCCCAAAATAACTAAATTCTAGGAAAAAGTACCTGAGAAAATCTTTAACTTATTGACGCAAAATGTTTTTCATTTGATAAATAAGAAAAACTATTAGTGAAAAATAAACAAGATAAAAATATTTATCGCGTTACACAATTCTAGGATAATTTTGTTTTGGAACCGCTGATTTTGCCCCGCCTACTACAGTGAACCAGTGGAATGTTCGGTTACTGTTTTACAACCTTTAATGATTTAATCCGATATCGGACTTCATAAAACGAACCGACTTTATGACCCTCGTATATTATTAATAAAAATCGATGGTTACATAATTAGAACACGCCATGTAGATCCGTAAAAGGTTAACATTTTCAGAATTAATTTCTGTATCGCTATATAACGAAATTTTAATTAAAAAAAATTGACATAATTTACTTTTATCGTCATGTTAGGAGAGTGCGGTTATAACCAGAAACATGTCAGGTAGGTCTCTAAAAGGGGATCCCCCTAATTAGCTGGAAGTGTTTTTTCTTATTCGGACGGAATTTGCCTTAATTGACTTATCAAATGAGAGTTTTTTCTTGTTGGGTAACTACTTTTTTTACTTGTTTTGTTGTTTTAAATGTAATTAGGGTAAATAAACGGGTGGTAATGACAGTTATTAATTACGAGGGGTGCTTGTTGCGCAAATTTGAATGTACAGTGTGTTAATTTGTAAATATCCCACCCTTAAGAGCTCGCTTCCGGTAAATAAGGTTATGTATCGGAAAAAAACGCCCCACGAGCAAACCCAAAATACACATCTAAAATTAGTCCATAATTTATAGTAAATACGAGAAAAACCGAGCGGTAAGGTCAGTAAGGTGTTCTCATTATACTCAAGTTAAAAAGCGCGACATTTTTACTTAAGTTACACCAGAAGAACCAAAGTAATTTTTTTTTTTCAAGAAGAGTTTTCCTTTTTCTGAGGATTTTTCAGTTTTTTTCAAATGATCCCGATTTTCCGAGCTATATACAAAAAGAGACAGCGGAAAACTAACCAAAAAATAACTCCATACCTACTTATTTTAAGTAACATTGATTAGTATGCTTATTTGCATTTTAATGGTATTCTACGGTTGTAATGCCAAATATGCAATAATTTCATTGCAAATTGCTTCAATATCAAATAGTTCTTGCGGAAACAAATGTGAATAGGATTAAAAATTATTTTTGGTGAATAAATTGAAAAAATGTTTTAATTTAAATAATAACGGTGCCAAAAATTTCGTTATAAAGGACCCCGCAATTTTTAAATGGAAATTGGGTTTCACTCAAATTTACTTAAGAGTATTGCATCATACGAATTGTATTATCCTGATAAAATGTCTCCATGGGCGCAATGAAAAATAATAACAGGATTTCGAGATACGAGCCATGCAAGGTGGTGATGTTTCAAGTCCAAAAGTCGTATCTGACCGGTACGTATTACGAATAATGATGAATATATTCACGTATATTCTCATAAACATCGTACATATAAATATAGATAGATATCTACCCTCTTCATGTATATGCACACATACACGAGATTTTCGGATTCAACGCAACCCGAGAATGAGAATATACGTGAATATATTGATCATTATTCGTAATACGTACCGGTCGGATACGACTTTTGGACTTGAAACATCACCACCTTCCATGGCTCGTATCTCGAAATCCTGTCATTATTTTTCATTGCGCCCATGGAGACATTTTATCAGGATAATACAATTCGTATGATGCAATACTTTTTAGTAAATTTGAGTGAAACCCAATTTCCATTTAAAAACTGCGGGGTCCTTTGTTTATACAGTGTGTCTACTTAAGTTGGAATCATATGGAAAACTTTTTTATTATTGGTTTCATGAAAAAAAGTTATTCTTCATAAAAAGTTCTGCATGGTCTAAAACTCGAAATGCAACCTTCAGTTATCAATATTTCCCAGTCATATCCGAGGTATATCAGAAAATACGAATTTTTTCAAGAGTAAAGTACCTTTATTTTTGACAATACAGAATAATGTTATGAGGAAAAGTTATTTTGAATTAAAAGTTATATTAAAATATGCAATTACAGTTACTTAGCCTGAAAATTTAGGTTTTGTGATCATTTACTAAGCATTCCGTATTAACTATTAAAACAATTTATATTTTTTCTTCACACCTTAGTAAAGCTGCAATTTCTAATGTATTTTATAAATAACAACGCACTATGACATTCCGTGTCAAATATTTCTTGTCAGCAGCCCGGTGAGACCTCTTATGGCGGGGATCGAAGCATATAAGTAGGCCGTGCAAGTGACGTCACAGCCAGGCACTTTACTCCATACGTTTATCCTTTTGTGTCTATCGTTCTGTGTCAATATCAGACTCGGGTTTGTTCGATTTGACCTAGGCCATATTTATCTCCCTTTAATGAATCGGAGAAGGTTGATGCAGACAGAGACAGACATAGAATGCGAGCAGCACAAGTTCTTAAATTATTTTACAACCGAACATCCTTCGTATGGAATGGAATAAAAATCAAGTAACATATGATTTATAATGTGATTGAAAATGGTGGAGGAAGCGTCATTAAATTCTAAAATAATTTTTAATTTTCTATTCTTTTCACGAAAGCGGACCTTTTCGTTTTGTTGCTGGTAAGTAATTTATGATTGAAATATTTTTTTATTAATTTTTATTCGTTATTGTTATTTTACATTATAAAATTGTCCCATTATGTCCCAAACTTCTCACGCAAACTAGCAACAAACACATTTTTAAAGAATTTTACTTAAATTTTACAATCTACAAGTCAAAAGCTACAACATAATAATTACAGCTTAGTTATATTAACCCGTAGTCAGAATAAGTCCGGTAATATATTATAATAATAATTCTTTCTTTTCATAGTTTAATTGAGAATCCCATAATGACTGAACATTAAAGAGGACTTCGATCACTAATGTTGCCAGGAGTATGCTACGAAACAAACAAATTGGAAGCCCATAATCATAATGATGGTGCATATATTTACTTGGTTAGTAGCTGTACATATAGTATTGTATTTACCTTGATTTGTTTGAAGTTTAAGATGGTAAAAATTTTATGTAAATTTTGATTTATTTCCTATTTTTTAATAAAACTAATTACAATCCTCAATCTCTGAATTCTGTATTTCTAGTATTGTTACTAGTTCAATAATAATATAAAAGTATGTAAGGACAATTTTAAAGCGATATTCACAGCTGAAAACCTATGTCAAAATCCTAATATTTGATTTTCTCTACTAGTAAATCAAATGAAAGGGTTTTGATGTTTTCTTTGCTTAAATGTCACTTTAAAATATTGACAGTAATAAAAATTTGGACAAAAGTGACATTTGAAAAGCACGTGCGCGCCAGGCATAATGGATGTCGCCGTATCATCGCCTGCTTCGAATATTTAACACGGCAGTTTGTCTTCTTCCTGGTTATAAGTATTCGTTGCTTGTCAGTGCATCCTAGATTACGTTAAATTAGTATCAAGCCAGAATAATTAATATGGAATGATTAAGAAATAATCACATAACCTAAATTCTCATGCTAAATAACTGTAATTGCATATTTGAATATAACTTTTAATTCAAAATAACTATTCTTCATAGCATTCTTCTGTATTGTCAAAAATAAAGGTACTTTACTCTTGAGCAAAATTCGTAATTTTTGATATACCTCGTATATGATTAGGGAATATTGATAACTGAAGGTTTTTTTTGAGTTTTAGACCATGCAGAACTTTTTATAAAGAATAAGTTTTTTTCATAAAACCAATAATAAAAAAGTTTTCCATATGGTTCCAACTTAAGTAGACACACTATATAGCAGCTTCGAATCCGCTATATTAGAATTTTTCTTCGTTTGGCTTACCTTCGATTAAGAGAAATATTTTTGAAGAATCAATATCCGACTATGCACCGCATCGAATGTCAAATTTACTTTAGACTTTACAAATACGTACCAAATTTGAGAAAAAATAGAAAAGATTATTGATGAGATTGATGATTAAGATTATTGATGTATAATTTTGACAATTTGGGCGACAACCACGCATGCTAAAAAGCCCGCTATGTTTAGGACGAACCACATAATGTGGGACGAACGCCGATGCAATAGCAACTATCAAATTTAAGGAAAAATAGATAAAACATAAGAACCATCTACCTTTTCCGCGAACGAACTAAAAGTTTTTTGATGTGTTCCTCCTCTTGCCCCTTATAAACGACGCCCATACCCGGGAGAGTCACATGTTACCTTTAAAATCTTAACTGAGAGGGGGGTCAAGGGGAGATTTAAACGACCTTTAAAATCATGTGACACTTGACCTCCCTTACTATGTAAAATTTTAAGGTTACCAACAAACGGCCATTTTTCTGTGCGTGTTTCTGATTTTCTTTCCAATTAACTGACGTTAAAATAGGAAATATATTCTCCTGGAGGAAACCCTCGTGAATCAAGGTAATCGGTCGTCTATCGGAGAATTATACAGCCATTAGAAACAGATACTTTTTTACCCGAAGTTTTTTTTAAAAAAAAAAGGTCAAACATCAATTTATCCAGAATTTGTATGATTTGAAATTATTGTTTTCGTTTTCGGCGTTCATCGAAAATAATATAATTTAATATGGAAATGACGAAATAAAAGGGTTAATGATCTTTTAGGGCGACGTCCTAATAATTGCTTGCTGTAGCTGAAAATGGCGTTTAAATGGAACTTAATTATCCATATTGATAAACTGGAAAATTTGCTAAAGTAATCGTAGTTGAAGAAATGTTTTTCGAAATACCGGCAAAATCTTTAGATCAGACAATAAAGCATGAAAATGTAGTTTATGAAAAACTAGTTTCTATATTCGTGGAGTAAATTTAGGTCTCGTGGGTTGCCCAATATTGTATTTTTACCCGATCAAACAAAGGATAATTTGTCCGTACCTATAAATATTTCTTTATATTTCTAATTATCCTTTTTATATTAGAATGTCCGTAAACCTGATATTAAAAAGAGATTAAAATGGTAACCGAACCATTACGTTTTTTATGTAACAATCCCTGACCCACTTTCAAAAATATGCTTTATTAAAATCCAAATGGCATATTTATATCTTTCCCTGAATCTTTTTTATTCTTTTTCCACCGAATTGCGTTTGGATGTATTTTTTTATGACCTTTTATTTTTATAACTCCCAAGGATCTCTCAATTATACAAATCCCTTATAAGAAGTATAAGTTGTGGTAAGACCAACTAGAATTTTTCTGGTCTTAAAAAATATCAGTATTAAATCTGAAAGAGATTTTCAAAAAATCTCCTGTTTGATTAATATCTGTGATACTGCTCTAGATATTTTTGTGAAATTTGGTACACACTTTTACTATGCATCAACATTATCAGCGATCATCAATATGGTTTTCGGAAGTCCAGATCAACTGGAGATCTTCTAGCCTATGTCACCCATATTTGGAACAACGCAATCGAACATCATGGGGACTCTCGGGCTGTTGCACTAGATATTTCTAAAGCTTTTGATCGTGTTTGGCATGAGGGACTCAACAACTTTTGACACTATACAAAGCCCAGATTCGACCATCACTAGAGTACTGCTCTCATGTCTGGAGATCTGCACCCAAACATACTCTTCGGCTACTGGATTCCATCGAAAGGAGGGCTATTCGTCTGATTGGAGACCACGAGCTGACGAAGAACCTCGACAGCCTAGAACATCGAAGACAGGTTGGGGATTTGACTCTCTTTTACAGATATTTTCATGGAAGGTGCTCGACTGACCTTGCCCTCTTAATTCCGCCCAGAGCGAGGAATAGCAGAAATACACGACGAACCACTGCCGCCCATCCATATGTGGTTCAGCTTAGTACTCCTCGAACTTTATTATTTAAGAATTCTTTCATCTGGAGAACTTCATCCTTGTGGAACGAATTGCCCTCGGTATTTTTCAAGAAAAGAATGATACGTACTTCTTTCTTTTAGATAAAAATTATTTTTTAAATTCTAAATCCTTGCTGAACAAATGTCGTCTCTTGATTTCTTATCGTTTGACGTACAGTTTTCGTATAAAAAAATGAAATTCATTCATTTGCACTCTGTTATGACATTAGGTACAGTGATACCTCGAGATACGAGTTTAATTCGTTCCATAACCTTGCCCGTATGTCAATTTGCTCGTATCTCAAAGCAATTTTCCCCATTGAAATTAATTGAAATGCCATTAATCCGTTCCAGCCCCAAAATTGCTACCCCCAATTGTTGTTGTTAAGTGTTTTTGAATAAGAAAAATGTATTTATAAATGACAAATATTGTATAAAAACATAATAACTTACACACAACTTAAATGCTACTGTATGCTTTTAGTCACTGCGCTTCTCCTCACTGGTCTTTGCCTTTTTCGCCGGATTCAAAAATAAACTCTCCATGGAGGTTTGTTTCTTCCTCTCTTTTAGAATGCGGCGGAAATGAGTTAGGCAAGTGTCATTAAATAGACGATGCACGACCAGTTGCAACTTTTTCGGGATGTTTCGCAGCTGACCGTTCCTCGTATCTCAAATGTCGCTTGTATTCCAAAACAAAACTTCGCTCGCTCGACAGCTCGTATCTCAAATAACTCGTATGTTAGGGCACTCGTATATCGAGGTACCACTGTATTAACAAAGATTAAAAAGGATCTAGTAGGTAAGAAGCAGATTTTGTTTTGTAAACATAAACAGTTTTGACCAGCCCGGTGAGACCGCTTATGGCGGGGATCGAAGCATATAAGTAGGCCGTGCAAGTGACGTCACAGCCAGGCGGGTTACTCCATCCGTTTATCCTTTTGTGTCGATCGTTCTGTGTCAATATCAGACTTACGTAGCTATATCTGAAAGTTAAAAACGTGAGTGTATTTGTTCGGGTTTGTTCGATTTGATCTAGGCAATATTTGTCTCCCTTTAATGAAGCGGGGAAGGTTGATGCTGACAGGGACAGACATAGAATGCGAGCAGCACACGTTCTTAAATTATTTCACAACCGAACATCCTTCATCTGGAAGGGGATAAAATCATGTAATATATGATTTATAATGTGATTGAAAATGGTGGAGGAAGCGTCATTAAATTCTAAAATAATTTTTAATTTTCTATTCTTTTCACGAAAACGGACCTTTTCGTTTTGTTGCAGGTAAGTAATTTATGATTGAAATATTTTTTACTAATTTTTATTCGTTATTGTTATTTTACATTATAAAATTGTCCCATTATGTCCCAAACTTGTCACGCAAACTAGCAACAAACACATTTTTAAAGAATTTTACTTAAATTTTACAATCCAGAAGTCAAAAGCTACAACATAATAATTGCAGCTTAGTTATATTAACCCGTAGCCAGAATTTTGATAAGTCCGGTAATATATTATTATAATAATTCTTTCTTTTCATAGTTTAATTGAGAATCCCATAATGACTGAACATTAAAGAGGACTTCGATCACTAATGTTGCCAGGAGTATGCTACGAAACAAACAAATTGGAAGCCCATAATCATAATGATGGTGCATATATTTACTTGGTTAGTAGCTGTACATATAGTATTGTATTTACCTTGATTTGTTTGAAGTTGAAGATGGTAAAATATTTTATGTAAATTATGATTTATTTCCTATTTTTTAATAAAACTAATTACAACCTTCAATCTCTGAATTCTATATTTCTAGTTTCGTTACTAGTTCAATAATAATATAAAAGTATGTAAGGACAATTTGAAAGCAATATTTACAGCTGAAAACCTATGTCAAAATCCTAATATTTAATTTTCTCTACTTAGTAAATGAAATGAAAGGGTTTTGATGTTTTCTTTGCTTAAATGTCACTTTAAAATATTGACAGTAATAAAAATTTGGACAAAAGTGACATTTGAAAAGCACTTGCGCGCCAGGCATAATGGATGTCGCCGTATCATGCCTGCTTCGATTATTTAACACGGCAGTTTGTCTTCTTCCTGGTTATAAGTATTCGTTGGTTTTGATAGCTGTTTACCTAGTCTAGTTGTGACGTATTTAAATTATTAAAAAGCAAGAAAATCTTTAACAACCTGTATCTGAAAAGTTAAGACGTTTAGGGCATATGTTCATATGAAGTTTTAATACGAAAATGGACCCAAGAATAACCTCCTTAAATATAAGCATGTTATTAAGAAACATCCTGTATAATTAGGATATAATTGAATAGACCAAGTAAGTAGTATTATCAAAGGGATTATTTCCGATTAACTTCGAACGATAGAGGAGGATTTGATAAACCCTTTTACAAAATAGTAGGTCCATATGAGTTCGGTGGGTAATGGGCCTAAATTGTCCCTATTGTCCCTCCCCTAATCTTTTTATGGGAAGGAGAAAATGGAGTAAAAGGAATAATTAGAATTGCTTCCTATGGGCAATAATCCCAACTTCATTCCACTAAAATTATACATTTGACGGTAGAAAGTATGTTTTAAAATAGAAATGAATCGACGTAGTTTTCCCGAGGTGTTGGAATTTATTTATGTAGTTTAGTTAAGCTGGGTTCACACAGCAATATTTAACGGTTCTATGTTAATATATGCGCCACATTCGGTAAGATTTATCCTGCAGAATACGTGCGATATATTGTCGTGTGAACCTAATTTTTTTGAGAAATCGACGAAACTATATTCGATAAAAAAATACGTCCGTAAATTAGGGGAATTTCTTTATAAAATTTGATGAAACAGAGTATTATTTTAAGAAAAGGACATTGATTCAATATTTTTTCTGTGTATAAACCAACAACTAGAAGCCATTTTATATTAGTTTTTCGATTGTTTCAACATTTCCCGAGTTTTCGCAAATGCAAGACCGACTTCATTGGGCATCTGTTTTAAAATTTATTGTTTAATAAGCAACTCTGTTCATTCGCTTCGAACCCAAAACAATTATTTATTAATTAATAACTCCAATTAGGGCGCACGGAAATATTTGAGTAGGAATTGAAATTTGGGAGTTTTTGCGAGGGATTTGCGCGATTCTTCTTACCGACCACCATATTACTTTTCTTTCTATTTGGGTTTCATAATGGCTACATTATGAAATGCAAAAAAATTGAATAACCTGCCACTTTATCGAACTGAAATTTTATTTTTTTATGTTGGCAGCAAGTAGGGTTCGAATTTTAGGTTTACTTTGATTTCGTTCAAATTAGTTTTCTAGGCATTATGAATTCAACACAAATTTTTTATAGAAAACTTTAAAATACTAACCTTTAACCTTGCAAATAGATCATTTTTACTAGATATTTATCCGAAATACCTATACTAGGAAATATATAACATGCTAACGGTGCCCGTCAACTAATTTCTAGTCACAATTTTATAACAACATAACCTAAAAATAATAGAAATATCTTCCAGTTTATGCCCTATTTCTAAAGTTTTATTCAATACAATATTTTGTTCAATATTTTGAACTTTGTTCTGCTCGCACCATAACTCAAAGTTTTGCATATTCTTTTTAAAAGTTTTCTAGATTATTTTCTGCAATTTCTCGTATTTCTGACGGAGTACAACTTTCTTCCTGACTCATTTTTATTAACTTTAATATATATTTATTTTTAATTATGGCGGATGGGAAGAAGCTTTGTTGTGTTCAATTGTTTCTATCATGGCATATTTGATACTTATAACATTTTATTAAATTGTAGAAGTATTGCCAACCCAAAAAAAAAATTAATTCAAATTGAAAAAATCTACTATATTATTTTAAGTTTTTCAGACCCAAATAGAAAAAGTATTATAAAATACAGGGGTCATAAGACGATTAGGGCACTTGTACTTTAAAAAACGACCCGCGTGCTCTAAGATAAGTCTTATGAAACTTGTATCTTAATATACTATTAGAAAATCCATCTGAAACGCAATAGAGCACAATTCTTCGGCCAGTCAAGACACATAAAACACTTTCTTCCCTGATAGTATGCCACTATGGGTATTCAACTTCTCTATTCGTTTTCACCACGTCGACTGCTCCGATGACGATTTTATGTATAGTGTTTTCATACTTAGTGTAGAAGACTTTTCCCTTGATTTTGGTTTGCGATTTTTTCTTCCTTTCTTTCTTTCGTTCCTTATTTCTTTCTTGCGTAATAGCATTTTTTAGCTTTAACTTTTTGTGGAATAATTTACTTTTAAGTGCAATTCTCATGCAAATGTGTCTCTTCATTCAAACAAATCTTTGATATTTTATTCGAGTTCAAATTATCTAGAATTGACCTCGTTAAAAAACGTAAAGAACAATAAAACTCATGTCATAAAACATATTGTCCCTATAGTTTCAAAGGATTCGAGCAATATTTTTTTTTTTGTTAAACCTCTTTACATACGGCATATTGATAAACAAATAAAATTCAAAAAGTGTTTTTTCAGAGTCAAACAAATATAGTCTCATACAAGTAAAAAGGAGAACAGGATGGGGTGAATCATTTATCAAAAGGCTGAGTGACACGAGCTTTTCGATCTACAAGTGAAAAATAATATAAAAACTCATATCATCCGATTTTAATTTATTTTAAAATTTAGAGTTTAATTAAACATTGTGGCTTTCTCTTAAATGGTCCAAATTTGGACTTGTCGAGTTAATACACATAAAAAAGAAATACTTAGTTTAAAAATATAATACTCAAATAGAATAAATCCAACCAAGAAATATATTTTCAAAACAAGTAAAATAACTTGTTTTGAATAGTATATTACGTACCGAGGTGGAAAGTGTTTCATTCAGCCCGGTGAGACCGCTTATGGCGGGGATCGAAGCACATAAGTAGGCCATGCAAGTGACGTCACAGCCAGGCAGGTTACTCCATATGTTTATCCTTTTGTGTCTATCTTTCTGTGTCAATATCAGACTTTGGGTTTGTTCGATTCGATCTAGGCCATATTTATCTCCCTTTAATGAATCGGAGAAGGTTGATGCAGACAGAGACAGACATAGAATGCGAGCAGCGCACAAGTTCTTAAATTATTTTACAACCGAACATCCTTCGTATGGAATGGAATAAAAATCAAGTAGGTAACATATGATTTATAATGTGATTGAAAATGGTGGAGGAAACGTCATTAAATTCTAAAATAATTTTTAATTTTCTATTCTTTTCACGAAAGCGGACCCTTTCGTTTTGTTGCTGGTAAGTAATTTATGATTGAAATATTTTTTTATTAATTTTTATTCGTTATGGTTATTTTACATTATAAAATTGTCCCATTATGTCCCAAACTTCTCACGCAAACGAACAAACACATTTTTAAAGAATTTTATTTAAATTTTACAATCTACAAGTCAAAAGCTACAACATAATATTTACAGCTTAGTCAGAATTTTGATAAGGCCGGTAATATATTATTATAATAATTCTTTCCTTTCATAGTTTAATTGAGAATCCCATAATGACTGAACATTAAAGAGGACTTCGATCACTAATGTTGCCAGGAGTATGCTACGAAACAAACAAATTGGAAGCCCATAATCATAATGATGGTGCATATATTTACTTGGTTAGTAGCTGTACATATAGTATTGTATTTACCTTGATTTGTTTGAAGTTTAAGATGGTAAAATATTTGATGTAAATTTTGATTTATTTCCTATTTTTTAATAAAACTAATTACAACCTTCAATCTCTGAATTCTTTAGTTCTAGTTTCGTTGCTAGTTCAATAATAATATAAAAGTATGTAAGGACAATTTTAAAGCGATATTTACAGCTGAAAACCTATGTCAAAATCCTAATATTTGATTTTCTCTACTTAGTAAATCAAATGAAAGGGTTTTGATGTTTTCATTGCTTAAATGTCACTTTAAAATATTGACAGTAATACAAATTTGGACAAAAGTGACATTTGAAAAGCACGTGCGCGCCAGGCATAATGGATGTCGCCGTATCATCGCCTGCTTCGAATATTTAACACGGCAGTTTGTCTTCTTCCTGGTTATAAGTATTCGTTGGTTTCATTCCTGTCGAGAGAGTCGGTAGTTAACCGAGACGCGAAGCGGCGAGGTTAACTAAATCTCGAGACAGCAATGAAACTTTTCACCGATGTTTGTATACTATTTTATTTACAACCACATCTAACATCCACTTCTTATTATTTTGAATTAAAATTATTAATAAAAGATAAATGTTATTTTGACTTTTCCATTGAAAAATTAGACAGAAATTTCAATTAACCGCAGGTGGTAAAATAACGTAGGTAATAATACACATCAAGATGGCAAATATCATTTTTTGAATATAGTTTCCATGTCACTAAACAATAATATTGTTATTATATTATTTTAACAACAGAAAAATGCAGATGAGGAATTTGATTTTGCTGCTACTCCACTAGAAATTCGAGAAACAGCAAAAATAGTAGAAGAAGATCTTCTGCCAACTAAAAGCCGCCCGAGATATGACAAGGCATATAACTGTTTCAAAGAATGGTGTACGGGAAACAAAGTTCAAAATCCTGTTTCTGAGTCGGCGCTACTAGCTTATTTCAGTGAAAATGCCAAGACAAAGAAGATATCAACGATTTGGTCACAATATTCACTGCTAAGGACCACTCTATCAATTAGGGAAAAAGTAGACATATCTAAACACGCAAAGCTATTAGAATTTTTAAAGAAGCAAAACAGAGGATACAAATTCATTGTCGTTAAATTTGTGTAATGAGTTGTATGTTGGTGTGTTCGTATATTATTTTGAGATGTCAAAAATTACAAAAAAAAATTCCACTCGGGTGGAAAGTGAGCACTTTCTACTCGGGTGGAAAGTAAAATACGTCAACTTTCCACCTTTCAAAGATAGATGAAATGTCATTATTACATGCATGGTTGAAAATAAAATATATTTCTTTGCTTAAGATTGATTCTACTGAATATTATATTTATTTTATTAGTACTAATTATTTATTTTTTGTGTGTAGGCCTCAAATAATAAAAACATTCTCTCATTGACTATCTATTTAAAAGAAAAAGTCAGGTTAAGATTGTTTCACGAAAAATGGATATAACTTAATGACTGCAGTAAAAGTACCTGTGGCGATCCCAATATTTATGACCATTTGTTATTATTATGTGGAAAGGACCGGATTGTAATAATTATAATTAAATATAGGCACATCAGGTAGGTTAGGTTGCTTAATTTATATTTAAATATCTTTTTGTGGTAAAATTTGTTAGTTTTTATTTCTTGCTGGAAGAGGTTAGTTGTATTACCGATATTATTTTACCAAACGTATAAAAAACAGTATGTGGCGTCCATGGAAAAACATTGATGGTGCTTCTTCTAGTGTTGCAGTGATGAAAATGCATTTATCTCTCGATGCTAGGGAAATTGTAAAAATAGTATATACTTCTTTACTCAACACTATCTATAGAATGACATTATAAATGTAAATAAATATGACTAGTAATATTTAAAAAAAATGTTATTTCATTTGATTACATTAATATAATCATATCATTACTTGTTTTCCTTAGTCCGTCCCTTCATACTTCACTTGTTTATTGCCAAGCTCTTATCGGCACAATGGGACCGACCCAGGAAATCATTAAGTCGTATCCAAATTTCGTGAAACGTACTTTACATTCTACATAAAAAGAGTACTAATATGGGATTTGTTCAAAAATGAAGTTTACAAAGAAAAAGTCGACATTAGGGATTTTTATTTTCACTTCCGACTTTCCCTGTATAATCGTGAATTTCTTGAACTCACACCATTTAACAGGTCAGACCTGATCGTTCGACGACTCTCGACACTCGATGCCGACCAATTTAATAATTAATTGACATTTTAAATATTAATATTGTTTATTGAAAGTAAGGGAAAACAAGCAATTATAAAACTTAATTGAAAACTCTTTGTTTATTGGACGAAAATAAACAAGATTTTATTAAACTCGAAAATAAAGGACAAGTATACTTTTCTTGTCTAAAATAAGGCAAACGAAAGTAGGTGATTGATGCAAGGGTCATGAAATCGATTCCGAAAATGCAAAAGGGTAGTGCTTAATTGGCTTATCAATTGACAAATGAAGATTTATATGCAAGAAGCTATTGTTTAGTTATTAAGTTTAGTTATCGCAGTGTCATTTTTTTTAAATTTAAATTTAATAAATCAATCAATTTACAATAATTACAACAATTTACTTTCTGTTTAGGTAAAGTGCCTCTTCTTCACAAAATCTCGAAAAATTCTATTAAGAGCTGCGTTTAATCACAGGTTGCCAAGCAGGCACTATTTTATGCGAACGTTTAGCCAAATATACTTAGTCCTTGTCTAATCTAAAATTGGATTCGTAAAGTTAAAGGATTGGAAAACGCTATGAAAAAATTTCGTTAAAAAATATAATGTTATAAGAATAATAATAACAATTGCAAATATGAACAATTTTCATATTTTTGTCACAGATCTTTCCGAAACTTGTTGATACCCCAATCGACATGTGATACAATCTAGAAACCAATAAATTAACTAAAAAACTTTATTATTAACGGCTAAAACGTCACGAACAGAATTATTGATCAGCTGATGACTCTCGTCTCTTTCTAAACTGCCAACAAGCGGCATATTGATGCAACATAAATGGCTCTGATTGCTAATTTGGGATTGTCTGGGATCCTCATCTTAAGAATGGTTTAATAACCATCATTGTTTTTTTTTTAATTTTTTACAATATTTTTCCTAGTTAGGAATTTATAATTTCTTCAATTTCCTCATCGTTTGTCATAATAGCCTAGGAAATAAAATTTGGTCATCAGATGATATTTCTGAAATAATCTTTTCTAATAAATGAAAATGAATGAACAAAATTTTCTTCTGTTTGTTTCTTAATAGAATAGGCAATATTTATTAACAATCAAAATATGTTAAATTTTATTATCTAATCAAGCAGGCCTAGATTCCAAATGGGCTTCGCTTATCCTGGGACACACTGTATATTCCTTATTGTGATGTGAAATTGTTTCGAGGCATTTTTCTTTTGAAAGCACTAAAAATGTCGAGTTTTTTGCTGATATAATACATCTGAGTCAAAAGACGATGAAATAAAGGAATTTTCAATAAAGAAATTCACAGAATATGACGAAGGTTATAATATGATTTATATCGAAAGTGTCACATACAGGGTGTTCCCTAATGACGTGCTAATATTTCAGGGTGTGATTCCTTAGGTCATTTTGTAAAGAAAAGTTCATATGAGCATATGTCCGCAACGGCTTAAATTTTTTGCTACAGGGTGTTGAATTTTTATTTCTTAAATGGTTATTTTTAACATCTCCGAAAGTACTGTAGATATTATTTTCAATTTTGGTATGTGTTAATAGGATATAGAACCACACATTTTAGTTAGAAAAGTTATTCAATTGTGGATATTTTTTCTGATTAGCCTGGTCAATTCTACATGAAAACGGTCTCTTGAGTTTTTCTCGTCTTGATTAAAAGCCACTAAATTCATATTGAAACTCATTATTATTAACATTGATAAAATAATTAATGATAAATTTTGTTTTATAAAAATTGTTGGAGTGGGCAATTCGATGAGAAGACGGGCGGGAAACATGCCTTTTAAGTGAAGGTGGTCATTTCCAACAATTTTTATAAAAGAAAATTTATCATTAATTATTTTATCAATGTTAACAATAACGAGTTTCAATAAGAATTTAGTGGTTTTAATCAAGAATGGTGCGCCTGACGAGAAAAACTCAAGAGACCGTTTTCATGTAGAATTGACCAGGATAATCCGAAAAAATATTCACGTGGAAAAATATCAGAGGAGATGTTTACAGGAACGCCACTGGTAGAACAATTGAATAACTTTTCTAACTAAAATTTGTGGTTCTAGATCCTATTAACACATGCCGAAATTGAAAATAATATCTAAAGTACTTTCGGAGATATTAAAATATAACCATTTAAAAAATAAAAATTCAATACCCTGTAGCAAGAAATTTAAGCCGTTGCGGACATATGTTCATATGAACTTTTCTTAATAAAATGACCTAAGGAATCACATCCTCAAATATTAGCACGTCATTAAGGAACACCCTGTATACGTTAAATTTCCAATATCTGATACAAGGAATCATTTTTTTTGAAGTTACGAGATTTGTTGAAGAAGAACGTTGATTCTTTATTACAGAGAAGACTGTTAGTTCAAATGATTCTCGCATATTTTGAAAATGAAAGCTGAGCAATTAAAGCAAGCACTGTAGTGGTTACTCTACTCGATATAAACTAAATATAGCTCATAAGACGAGCAAGAATAATTTTTTTAAGCCCTTCATGATCTCTCGGGACATAAGCACCCAAATCTAATTAAGCATCGAATACCATTCCTCCTAAAAAAGCTAGACGTTCACTTAAACGTGTTTATTTCCAGCAGTGTCAATAAAAGATATAGGGCTATATCAATTTACGAAAAATATAATTAATCCGCTATTGCTGCCACTAAACAACGTTTTTTTTTCTTTTTCTGTCTCTGTAATATGATTTGATTGAGCCATTTGAGGTTACTCAATCTAAATCAATAAAAAAACTATAAATTTAATGCGTACATGTTATGAGACGCCGATCATAGTCTGTGTTAAGGCTTTATTAACCAACTAACCCGTTTTTACTGTTATTTGTCGATAAAATTATCCGGCGAAGCAAAGTAATAAAAACAGCTTAGGTAAATCTGCTATTCCATTTTGTTTAATCGCGTCATCGATGACAAAATATTATTTCATACGAGTAGCCGGTCGGGATTGCTCACATATATAACCATTATATTGCTAATACCATCTGCAATTATGTCCCGGCTGTGGGCATCGAAGGGGGCGTTGTGAGTTTGCGCAGTTCGGAAATTTCCTTGTGAAAGTAAACATTCGACAGGACCGGATTTCAACTTTTTTAATGTAAATTTACCTGGTTAGGAAAAATACTGCAATCAAAATTTCGATTAGTTCGATTTAAGACGGCGTTCCATGCATACGATTTCTGATGATATGATGATCCGACGGTGCCCTGATTGGTGTAAACTTTTGGTGCTAAATTCCCTCCGAATATTTGTAACAATCGACACGATGAGCTTTATTTGAACTTTCATCCGACGTCGTATGTTTCTGAACCTCACTTTTTTCTAAACCAAAAATTAAGAATGAATGACTATATTGACTATTGTGGGAATTATTATCAGCTACTAATGCACCAAATTAAAAATACATTAATTTTAAGGTTAGGTAGTAACCACATATATATTATATTGTATACGAGTGACACTCTCTGCTTTTCTTACAAGCTTTTTAGTGAAATTCGGTTCCGAAGATCGGATAATGTGATAAGCAAAATATTTTCGTATATATGTACATACCTGAAATACCTGGTATTGATCCACGACTTTTGCAAAAAAGCACCATGCACTTGTGTCCTTTCATCTTAAACAAAACAAGCTACTAACCTACCAAACAGCGAATCGAATCACCACAAATTAAAAATTCCTTTACAAAAATTGTTGTTAGGTAATGAAAGTTTATAAACACTAATATACCGACATCAATGCGGATGAATCACTTTTTATTCTGTAATTTGAAAAAGCATCCAGAACCAAAGATGGCGACGAATAACAACAAACAAATTTCCACCCTACTGCGCAAACTCAATAGGCCCGCGCCATCTCCCATAGCGGGGACACTTTTTATATTTTGGAACGATCGTATTGGCAATATAATGGTTATATATATGTGGGATTGCTCGGGCTTATTCGTAGACAAATGAGTATTGTTTGCCCAGTTGTATTTGAACGTTTTCGTATGAGGCGCGAGGGAGAAAAACCATGCTAGAATGCATTTTTTACATTTGAGAAAATTTTAACCTAATTATTTCTTGTAACAACCGCATACCGCAGCTACACTGTTGCCGTACATCGGCAAACAATGAATAGATTTCTTCACGTTTGTCTAGATTTTAGATGCACTTGACAAAGTATATTAAAATGTATTATATTACATCCCTTCCGATGTTCAGAAACTCCTGGGCATACAATATCAACGGCGGATAATTTTAGTTCAATAAGAAATAAGGGGAAATATCAATAAGTAAAATTAATTTCATATAGGAACATGTATTTGCTGTTAATTAGGTAACCAATTAAATTAATTAAAAGTAATATTTTAAAGAAGTTTATTAATCGAAAATGCCATCAAGTAGTCTGGGCGACAATAAATATAAAATTATGTTACGAAATCGGTACTGTTTTAAGGTATCGCCATATAAATATATTAGTTTAAGATAAACATTCGATTCTTTAACTTTTCGTGAAAGGCAGAAAATATTTCTAAAATAATAATTTTATTTCGATATTTTTCCCATTTTTTTTTTATATAATTTGCACGCGGGCTATAACAAAATTAAACAACATAAGGAAGTACTTATATAATTATAACCTTCCAATAGCTTTCAGCTTTCAAGACTTCCGCACAAAACTAATTACATAATTTAGCCCAATCTTTGGAAAAATATATTTTTTATACAAACATCCTTTAAAAACAACATAATTGACCGATGAAAAATATATCTAGTCAAGACGAGATAATGTTGCTCTTGAATTGCAAAATCTGCAGCATGTGGCAACATTATTACAATAATATGATTTATGTGCGTGTGTGTAGTTTGTAGATGTCCAGGGTTTTCGGGATAAAAATATCAGGCAATCTGTTATCTGGATAATATCTCTACCCGACGCGTCCAATAGAACCGGGTTTTCATTATACAGGATGAACCGGAGGGAAAGGATCAAACTCCAGGAGTCCAGGAACGGTTGGAGATGGGTATATGAAATTGTTAACATAAGTTACTTAGGTTTTCACGTATAATCTAAAAATGAAATAACAATTATAGCATTAAACATTATTCTTCTGGCAATAACGAAGAAATGAAAGAAGATATAGAAATGCAGTTTCACGTTTTCTTTTGCAAATTTAATATACTATCCGACTATGATACTATAATCATACCGTATGGTGCTGATGCCAGGCTGTGCGGTGTCATGGTACAAGGCTATGGGCGAGGAGCGGTGCGCCGTTGTGGACACAGACTTAGACTTAGATCATGCAGTTCCTTGTGTCAATGGATTATTTAATGATGTTGAAATTCTAATTCTATTCTGTTTAATATTGACAGCGTATTGTTGTGATTTTTTTAAGGCTCGCAACGAATATTTTATGTATTTTTAATTTTATTGCTAATATTTATGTACATAGCGGTACCTAATTAGGTAGGTACTGTAAATATACATGCTTCCTTAGTATATTTGCATAGTTAGCTAGCGAACGATTTTTTTAATATTATTTTATTTGGTCGTAAAAAATTGTTTCCTCTATTAACAACTAGAATACTTCCAGTTTATAGGACAGGTAATAATAACATTTTTATTACAGGATTTCTTATGATCACGAAGGTGTATAGAATCTGATATGAAACAAATAGAGTTACAAATTATTTTCTTAACTATAGTTATTAGATATATACACCGTGTCCAAGATAAGGAGGGCCAGTACAGGGATCTCGGTAACCGTAAGAGATACGAAGTCGGTTACTTAATACTTTTAAAGGCTTCAAGCACCAACCTCCTAAGTTCGTCTTCTGTTTCGAAGTTGTGTTTATAAACATAATTTTCGACATACCCCCAGAGGAAAAAATCTAACGGTGTCATATCAGGCGAACGTGCTGGCCATGGTGTTTCAGAACACCTGATTATGTAGTTCCTTACTTTTTTCATTGTTCGTCTTATTTGTTATGGTATGTTTTTTTTGTTCACATATTTGTGGTTTATTATTAAATTATTTGTTATTTATTGAACTAGTCCAACATAAGTAAAAATTTAGAGCTTACTTATGAGATATTATTTATAAAATTAGGAGAAATACAGGACAGTAGCTCAAAATTTCCTGATGTTGTTCAAAAAACCCTCGAAAGGTCATTAAACCAAAATGTGTCATACATCGTTGCATTCGGATGAAAAAAAGCTCTCAAATTCCAATATCAGGAAAACAGGACCGTATTTAAAAAAAGAAAGTTGATAAAGGCCCTTCGAAGACGACTAATCGGATTACGAAACAATTAACGCTGTTAGATAGAGCGGAAAAAGCGGCAATGCAAAAGTGCAATTTTAGAATTCGATCTCAAGAAAACCCAGGAAAACAATAGAACGATTTTTCAGAATTTCGTTTTTTTCCGGATATCTTCGGAACTACTAGGAATTTTAAAACTTTCTAAACGGCATATTATTAGGCACGTAAATGCGCAACTTTACCTCCATTTAACCGACTTCGTATCTCTTACTGTTTCCGAGATCCCTGTACTGGTTCTCCTTATCTTGGACACGGTGTACTATAGGAATACAGTTACTGTTATAAACTACGACTAAAATAATACCGGTCTAGTTTAAGGAAAACATGTACGTACATGATAATTACTAATTACCTCAATTCCTCGTTACCGATAAGAAAAATTAGGACAAGTAATTTATTTTTAGTTATTCTTTGAATAGCTATTTTCAATTTTCCATGCTTCTAAATAATTCTGAATAACATTTTGTATGCATATGACTGATTACTAAAATTAGTTAAAAACATTTAATTTTAATTTGATATAAAAGTGCTTAGTTGTTATTAACTAGTTTTAGGAGTTTTACATTGTATGCAAAAAGCTTTAAAAATGTATTTTATCTCTTGAGTAATCAGATGAAAACAAATTGCAGAGAAATAACCGTAAAACAGTGTATTCATCGTAAAGTGCTGGAATATTTTAACGTATTTTTAAAGTTAAATTAATATTACGAAATATTAAATTAATGAAAAATATGCCAATGAGAAAATCATCATAAATTTAAAAATAATAACGAGAAGTTATTATAAAATCGTCCCAAATAATAAATATATCGGCAAGTTGTTTTTCAAAGTTTTATAATAAATTTTAAATTCGGAAAGTTATTAATTCATTATCGATAAATTGTATTTCAAAATTTTATTATATAGAGAGAGAAAATGAACCGAGGGTTGGATATTTTTAGATCTTGAATGATATTGTAATAAATTGGCGGGTGTAAAAATTCGGGAATTCAAGAAATTTGAAGTCGTGTATACGCATCTTTTAGATAACACTATGCTGAACCACATAGTCGAACATTTCCCATAGATAAATAAATTAAAATAAAAAATACATAAATAAATTATATTATTAAAAAATATATAGGATGACCCATTTAAAATTAACGCAACATCATAAATTTGCCATATTTTTTATGCTATTTTTTTTCTGAATTTATGATCCGATTTGAATGATTTTTTTTGTGCATTGTAGGTTGGTTCCTTGACAATGTCATAGATTTCGCTGTTTATGATAACAATTTAATTTTCGATTTATAGTGGGTGTACTAAAAATGCTATGTTTTTTTCCGAAAATTCGCATCACCCTGTGGAGTATATTAGCAAGCGAAACATATTGCAGTTGACATTAAACGGTAGGTCCATCTTTCCCCAACATTCTCTTTTTTGGTTTAGTTCATTATCTCTGTTATGAAAGGAGATACACCGTTTTATAGCGTAACATGTTTTTATTGACTTTAATATTCAATACATTCATTGTTAAATGTTTTCAATTGGACTATGGACTTTTTCTGACATTGCAAGCGATGTGTCAGCAGATGTTGTGTTTTAAAGTTACAAAGGTCAAATAAAATACGCCATACTGATAAAAACTGTTCGGAAACTGCTTATTAAACGTTCGTTTCGTATGCCCAGTTGCCCGACGAGTATTTTAATCTTGAAACCTACTTGAAAACATTGAACAATGAATGTGTTGAATATTAAAGTCTATAAAAACATGTTACGCTATAAAATGATGTATCTCCTTTAATAACAGAGATAATGAAGTAGACCAAAAAAGAAAATATTGGGGAAAGATGAACCTACCGTTTAATGTCTCTTTAAAACTCCAATATGCTTCGGTTGCTAATATACTCCACAGGGTGATACGAGTTTTCGGAAAAAAACATAGCATTTTTAGTAAACCCAGTATAAATCGAAAATTAAATTTTTACCATAAACAGCGAAAACTATAACATTGTCAAGGAACCAACCTACAATATAAAAAAAATCATTCAAATCGGATCATAAATTCAGAAAAAAAGATAGGATAAATATATGCAAATTTATGATTTTGCATTAATTTTGTCCAGGAGTTTATTTCCTCCCTAATCATTGAATTCGACTTGGTTACTGTCACCCCTAGATAAGATTTCCTATACGATTTCTTTAACAATTTTAGTTCACTCAGCTTCTCCCTTTATCTCCACGTGTAAGTGAATTCAGGCCAATTAATAGAGTTTTTGCGGGATTTATATAATTATAGATTTATTTGGCAACTTAAGCCATTAGAATCGCTACATTCAAAAAGGTTTATATACTTAGGCTCAGACCAGTTGTCATGGTAATTTATCCGCGGACCTATTCGGGAAAACTATGGTCTTATCCCTATATATATCATTAATTTATTTATGATTATATAATTTAGAGGATTAGGCTTATGGATTACTGTCGTCTATTTTCCCATTTTCCATTCATAATTGCTTTAAGTCCTTGAAGTTGGCGAGAGTAGGGTAAGCTAATGTCAAAATTAAGGAGGCATTTTCGGTTCCATTAGGATTTCGTCACAGTGGAAGACGTATACAGGGTTGCCCATCGAAAACAGTCCAGCAAGGTTTACGGCTGTGTACTTGAAAATTTTAAAAAACCTCGGACCCGTAAACTTGTGTTTTTAGGGGGACACGTTTCACTATTAATTTCATCCATGTAACCGCAACCCCACTAGCGGGGGCGGCTGCTGCCCTTGTTTTTTCAAATGGGAATGGATATATTGTGATACATCTTTTTAAAGGGCATTAAATTCTCTTTAAAATGGCGCTTCGTTTTGTAAATTTGAGCTACGCGCCGCCGAGAAATTGCGTTTTAAAAATGTAATTTTATTGAGTAATACTTACATGTTATCTTATTAAATGTTGAAAATGTCCGCCATTCACCTCCATACAATAGTACAACAACTGTTCAAAGTGTTGTCGGACATTGTGAAGAACATCTGGATATTGGAAAATTGTTTACGCACAAACCTGAGGTGCAGTGAAATGTTTCAAATTCCGTTGCTCGGCGGCGCGTAGCTCAAATTTACAAAACGAAGCGCCATTTTAAAGAGAATTTAATGCCCTTTAAAAAGATGTATCACAACATACCCATTCCCATATGAAAAAACAAGGGCAGTAGCCGCCCCCGCTAGGGTGGTTGAGGTTACAGGGATGAAATTAATAGTGAAACGTGTCCCCTTGAAAACACAAGTTTACGGGTCCGAGGTTTTTTTTTTAATTTTCACGTACACAACAAAAAGCAGTCAACCAGTTAGGAACTCGTACATAACCGCTCTACGCACGAACCTATTTTATCCGAATTACATTCGTTTACGATTATCATACAAGTTGGAACAAATTGAGTGACTTTGCATAATCGGATTGCTCGGAAGTCAGACAAAATTGGGACAGCTCTGGCAACAGGGTTGGTAACAGTTCCTTTTAATGTAAATTTAAGTGTTTTTTAAAGCAGGAGACGCCTTGGGGTGTTTTATTATGCCTCTTATAACATTCGGTTCGTTTTTACTGTTGTCTTACATTGTTTCGGTAGGAAAACTACGGTTTTCCTGAATTAGAAAATATAGTTTGTTGATTATCACTGGCCAACACACAATTTGGTGCCGGCGATTTTTTAATTGTTCCTGGGTAATTTTTGGGTGGAGAATCCGAAATAGCCATCAGATCTAGTTTTTAAAATAGGAATTATTTACATTTTTTAACCTCTATTATATATTTTACGTTACAACTATGACTATTGCCAGTAACAAAACAAAAACATATATAATTAAATATTTATTATGAAAAGTAGCTTAACATACATTCATAGTCATATTAGTCACTATCACCTACCAATTTTCTTTTATACGACTTTCTAGCATGGAGTTTACCGGTGTAGTCTCGCTGAAGGCTCCAACAGAAGTCAGCCATCATGTGGCTATCCCGTCGTCCTTGATATCGATCTTCCATAGTTTTAATATCCTGATGGAATCTTTCTCCCTGTTCTTCACTACAGTCACCTAAATTTTCTGGAAAGCGACCTAAGTGGCTATGGAGGTAGTGAACTTTTATACTCATGTTACAACCGAGAATATGAAAATTTGCAAGCATAGTTTCCACTAATTCTAAGTAATTGTCTGCTTTGTGATTTCCAAGAAAAATTTTAACTACTTGAACAAATGAAACCCAAGCGTTAGATTCAGCCTCATTCATTATTTGAGGACCATCAAATATACCAGCTTTTAGTTTTTCCGTGCTAATCCTAGAAAACTTACTTGACAACAAACCCAAAACAATTTCAATCTCGATCTAACGCTTTCACAAACTGCTTCATAAGCCCCAACTTGATATGCAAGGGTGGTAGTAAGATTTTTTCTCTCGTAACCAAAGGTTCATTCACTACGTTTTGTTTTCCTTGAACGATAGTATCTCTTAAAGGCCATTTTCTCTTAACCCAGTGCTGATCTTTAGCTCTGCTGTCCCAAAGACATAAATAACAGCGGTATTTTGTATATCCACTTTGCTGTCCAAGGAGAAAGTTGACCATTTTCAAATCAACACAAATTGCCCACTGATGTTCTTCGTATTTAATTTGTTTCAAAACTTGTGATATTGTTTTATACTCCTCTTTCATGGTAGTAGAATGTCCAATAGGAATTGAGGCATATTTGATACCGTTATGTAAAAGGACACATTTTAAACTACGGTTTGAACTGTCAATGAAAAGGCGCCAATCGTCTGAAGTGTATTCTGGCAAACCCATTTTTTGTAGGAGTCCTTTTATATCGTTACAGAATACCAGCTTATTTTCCTGAGTGAAAAAAGGCAGCAGATCCTTTTCTTTCTTACGATAAAATGTAACATTAGTGCCTGGATAAAGAAGGTTCTTTTCTTTTAATCTGGATGCAAGAAATTCAGCACACTCTTTTGAGAGGTATAGGTCTCTCACGAGATCGTTCAGTTCTTGTTGATTAAAACACTCAGGAGTTGTTAAATCTGCTTCAAATTCGCTGTCGTTTTCTGATTGCATTCTTTGAACTTCATCAGACGTTGATGTTTCTGTATCATCTTCCGGGATTTCAGGAAGACTGCTCAAGGTTGGAATGGGTATTTCCTTAGAGTGCGGTACAGGTCTTCTTGCAGAATCTAGATCAGGATATGTCCATTTATGTCGATTGTTCCTATTTATGCCTTTAATATTAACGAGACAAAAATGGCAGTCATCATAATGGTTATGTGGTTCCCTCCAAACCATCGGTACACCAAATTTCAGGCACTTTTTGTTTCCAATTGTCCACTGTTGAGCAGGTATGGGGAGATCGGATCATAGGGAATTCCAAATATAAAATAGGTAATAAAATTAATAGGATTAAGTAGGAATATTGGTTTACTGACAATTTTAGGTATATTTGGCTAATTAGATTCTAGTTTTGAATACCAAATTTCTATTTTGAATTTTAAAGAGATGTAGATTTATTTATTTTTGCCTTTTATTAGAACTAAATTCAATTAGTCTCTATCTCAAAAACTATAGCTGATAGAAAATATCTGATGCCAGTTTTAGAATCAGCACATTAAGTATATCTAAAATCAGTTCTCACATCTCAGGCACCAACAATTTTTTTTTATTTTGTTGGCCTGTGTTATTACTGTTACTCTTTTGCACGCTATTTAGGTAATTACTATTTAGCAATAAGTAATTAAATATTTTTCGTGGTAACTATTTGTATATAATTATTTCGTAATAACCGTTTGGGGAATTAAGTGGGCGAAAAATATACTTCTATTTTTTATCGGCGAGAAAATGGTGTTTGGGGACAAGAAATGTTTGTTGACGTGCATGTGAAACGATATTATTCCGCACGCACGTAACGAAACCTGACGTTTTATTGAACCCGTCAACTATTCGTAGTTAAAATCTTGGGTGACCGTAAAAAATTTTACAAATCACCAAAGCAATTAATTTGAGAACAGATTTCGAATTTTCCTGAAATAATTTTCCCATATTATTCCGTCGGCCTGTACGTCTGTTTTGGAGTTGATTTATTCTTCCAACCCTTCCACCATGCCACCCACATTCCTTAATAAAATTAGCGAAGAACTAATTAAACAAAAGCTTCAGAGGTTTACATGTATAATGCCCGTTTGTATGCTTCCGGAAAATTAATTGCAATATAAATATGAAAGAAAATAACACAATGTGAAAATATTTTTGAGGAATTAGGATTGCTATTAGAATACGTACGTATTTCAGATCCGGGCTTGTCTCTTATGTGGGGCCACTTTATACACGCGGACCACTAGAAGCCGAGCTTGGCTGTTTCTATCCCAAGTTTTATGGCCATTATTAAAAAAATTATAAATCAATGGTTTCCTATTTACAAATTAATTATATTAAACTCTTTTCATTAATAATGTATATAGCGCCAATTAAGAAATTCCAAGGTAATTAATCGAACCGTGTTGTTTTTGCAGACAAAGCTTTTTTTGGTTCCTATTTGTTTTTTTTAATGATACGATTTTGTTGCATTATATATAGATTTTAATACTTTGTGCTAATTTATTGTTTTTTTTAATACGAAATGTATTTGTCTTGTGCAATTTTTGAAAATAAGAACCTTAACTTTTAATATAGTTTTTTTCTTTATTGTGATTAGTGTTGTGATCGCTCGAGCGAAGAAGAGTACTCGATTATCGAAATAACCGACATCGCTCGATTATTAAACAAACCGCTCGAGTTATAAATTCAAGCGAAAATCGTCGCTTGTTAATTATTACCTTCCGCTGGATACCCGATCTTCTCCCGACGGCCACCCGAATTGTGCGATTGGCGACATTCGAGCCTGACGCTCAGAAGGCTTTCACGACATACGTCTTTCTTAAAGGCACACTCTAAAAAATGGTCTAGTTTAGGATACCACGATCTTAGTCTCAACAATAAGAAAATTTAGTGAAAATGACGATAAGAGGAAATTTAGTATCGAAATCCAAATTTTATGGCTACGATTATTCTAGTTAGAGTCACTAATAACTCTTTTTAAGTCAACCAAGCACTTCTAGTACCCGAAAGAATAAATATTCTTACGGTAACCAATATAGTTAGTTATTAGGAGCAACATCATATTGTTTTTTCAATAATTGTGTTTGTTAATTATTACCTATTTTATTGTTAAAAAAGTAAAGAAATATTAAATACCAATGTATGGAAAAATTAAGTAAAGAAATATTAAATACCAATGTATGGAAAAATTATTATTTTTCCAGACCATCCGATGATACCTTATACAATAAGGGTGTATTTAGTCTACACAGTAGCACTTTAAAATACTATTTCAGATAGAATGGTACTACCAAGAAAAGGAAGCCTTTTCTATTGATAGGATGTAACCACCTGCGGATCGGTATCGAACTCTTTTGTTCTCGTCAGTAAAGGGTAGGAATACTTCACTCCGTATTATCAACGGTAGTCGAGAAAATACAGCGCGCAACGCCATCTCCTAGCAGAAAATGGCGGTAGTTGGTGTGACGTCATTCAAATCGTACCTACTTAGTACTACTACCTCTATTTGGCCAATAGCAATAACTAGGTAAATTAGTATAGGGAGCTAAGGTAATAAAAAAGTGTTGGTTTCAACATGATAATGTAGTTATGTTAAATAAGAAGATTTACATACTTTCTGGACTCATAGGAGGAACAAACATCTTCTAACAAGATCGGGGTACACAATATGCCGAAAGGCTGAAGTGATCTGAAGTTCGGGCCTTTAACCGACCCTCGCCTTTAACCAACCAACCAACCAGCCAACCAAGAAGTAGTTAAAAATAAGAGTTAGTTCTGTTAACTAGATCAGCTTATTCATCGTCATTCAGTTAAAACGAAAATTTGTTTTGCTAACTAGAAATTAATTTTACATAAGCTAAAACTTTAACAGCAAGATTAAATTAGTCTTAGATACCAATGCATTTTTTAGAGTGCACATAAACGAGAAGGTGCATATAAAAAGTATGCCAAATCCCTTGGCGGATTCATCGCGACGTGGGTTTTGAATTGACTGGGACTGACTAGCCAGCGGCGATTGTAAATTAAAAAAAAATTTAAGGATATTATTTTTTTTTAAATCAGAATCAAGTGTTCTTCCTTAATACAAACTCTAGACTAAATATTACAACGTACAAAAACAACCCCTGGTGCTTTATCAACACATTATTTTGAGTCATTAAAATTTCAAGTGATTAATCGCTCGAACGGTCCTCGATTATTAAAATCGGTCGGGTATCAAGTACTCGATTATTAAAATCATCGGTTTTTCCCAATACTAATTTTGATTTACGTTGAACATACATATACTAAATCTTCTTATACGAGCTGTGAAGCCTAAAGGAGAATGTTTTATATTCTTAATATTGTTGACGATAGCACACTTATCTCATCTTTCTCTTTGAATGCGCAAACATCGGCTGCCGACGCACATCTTCGCAAACAGCATGAAGTATCACGCCTCAACAAAGACCTGGAAGAAATTTTGGCTTGGGGTGACAGTAACCAAGTCGAATTTAACGCTAAAAAAACCCAGGCAGCAGTTTTCTCTAAAAAGGTTAACATTACAGAACCGGAAATAATCATGGCCGGACACGCAATCCCACTGGCTTCATCTATTAATTTGCTGGGCGTAAATCTGGGAGGAAATATGTCTTGGCATAACCACGTTGTGGCAATCGCCTCAGAAGCTTGGGGTACTCTTCCGAACCAGAAAGTTGTACACACCTCAACAACTTTTGACACTATACAAAGCCCAGATTCGACCATCACTAGAATACTGCTCTCATGTCTGGAGCTCTGCACCCAAACATACTCTTCGGCTACCGAATTCCATCGAAAGGAGGGCTATTCGTCTGATCGGAGACCACGAGCTGACGAAGAACCTCGACAGCCTAGAACATCGAAGACAGGTTGGGGATTTGACTCTCTTTCACAGATAGTTTCATGGATGGTGCTCGGCTGACCTTGCCCTCTTAGTTCCGCCCAGAGCGACGAATAGCAGAAATACACGACGAACCACTGCCGCCCATCCATATGTGGTTAAGCTTAGTACTCCTCGAACTTCATTATTTAAGAATTCTTTCATCTGGAAGACTTCATCCTTGTGGAACGATCTTCCCGAGGTCGTTTTTCCCAACGAATATAACCTCCAACGATTCAAATCCAACGTGAATCGCTTTATTCGCACACGCACCACTCCCAGAGTGCCCTAAAGGAGTTTTCCAATAGTGCTTGTGTTTGTTAATAAAAAAAAATAAAAATAAAAATTGTTGTTATTTTCCTTTCGATTGATTACATAGTTTCAATTATATAATCGCTTGTAAAGTTGGATTGAAATAAACGTGGTGGCATAAAAACAATCAATATCATACATTTTCGCATTCTATTTCGTGTATAAATATTGATTTTTAATTAATTAAAAAAAATTCATATTGAAAATCGATTATTTATAATTTAACTGTCAACATTTAATGAGTAAATGTTTTATTTCGAAAAAGCTTCTACAAACATAATTTAATATATTATAATGATTGATTGTTTGTCAATATACAGCTATTATTATTAAATATATTTTGTAGACCATCGATTAAAATATATATTTGCCACCATTCAAACAGCATTTTTAGATGCAACGATTATCCCATCTATGCAATGAATAAATATGCTATATTTATAACGTGGGTTTTCAGCATCTATTGAAGGGTTACAGATAAAAAAAGCGGAATATCCATAATTTTATATAATAATTCGGCTCAGACATGACGCAAGTATCAAAATAATATTCGTTGTCCTCCAGTCGTCTTTGTTGGTGATATTGAATCGATATTTTTTATATTGCTAGTCAGGTCGTCTTCAGGTTAACTTTAAGTTAAGTCAGCATAAGAAATTGGCACGTTAGGATTTAAATAAATCATGAAACCTCGTTTATTATTCATGTGTTTTCTTAACGCTACGAACGAAAAGCAAATTTTTTAAAATTGGTTATTCATATTATTTGGTAAGGAAAATCATTTGGTTTGTTCGTCTGTTTCGAGGACGACTCCATACAATCCCACATACAATTTTATACAGTTTCATACCATTCCAAACAATTCAATAAATTTCATATAATTCTATACAACTAATTCCATACAGTTCCATACAATTAATTAAATTTTCTAATGCACAAACATCGGCTGCTCTAAAAAGGTTAACATTACAGAACCGGATATAGTCATGGCAGGACACGCAATCCCACTGGCTTCATCTATTAAGTTGCTGAACGTCAATCTGGGAGGAAATATGTCTTGGCATAACTACGTTGTGGCAATCGCCAAGATAGCTTCTCAGAAACTTGGTGCACTCTTCCGAACCAGAAACTTGTACACACCTCAACAACTTTTGACATTATACAAAGCCCAGATTCGTCCATCACTAGAGTACTGCTCTCATGTCTGGAGCTCTGCAACCAAACATACTCTTCGGCTACTGGACTCCATCGACATGAGGGCCATTCGTCTGATTAGAGACCACGAGCTGATGAAGAACCTCGACAGCCTAGAAAATCGAAGACAGGATGGGGATTTGACTCTCTTTTACAGATATTTTCATGAAAAGTGCTCGGCTGACCTTGTCCTCTTAATTCCGCTCAGAGCGGCGAATAGCAGAAATACACGACGAACTACTGCCGCCCATCCATATGTGGTTAAGCTTAGTACTCCTCGAACTTCTTTATTTAAACATTCTTTCATCTGGAGGACTTCATCCTTACGGAACGACCTTCCCGAGGTCGTTTTTCCCAACGAATATAACCTCCAACGATTCAAAGCCAACGTGAATCGCTTCTTGCGCACACGCACCACTTCCAGAGTGCCCTAAAGGATTTTTCCTATAATGCTTGTGTTTCATCATAAAAAAAAAATTTTATTTCCTACAATTCCGTAAAATTGCAAACAATTCCATAGACTTTCATACAATTCTATACAACCCCCGATATTTTTGAAATAATTTTTTTATAAAAATATTTGTTCGTTCGTCTTTTTCATGAACGACTTTTACAGAAAAACTAAGCCTGGGTTTTACGCTCACTTTGATTGACAGGTGACATAATTTTTTCGCAACTTAAACGAGGATTGGCCTTGTTAAACTGGGTTATTTTAGCAAAATGTGTCCTTTATTGCAAGATTAATTTATTAGGATAACCTTAAACTACAAAGGCTCCTCCAAGGATCCACTCTTCTCATAAATCATTAAATACGAATCTACTATTAAGGGCCCTCCCTACCCCTATAAAATTAACAATATTTATTTTGAAAATATGTTCTCTTGCTAATGGAAAATATTTTCTTGGACTAAATAATATACAAATATTAATTTAATCGTCTTTTCTAGACCTTTCTTCCGTCTCAGATATAAAGATTGATGAAATATGAGCTGCAGCTATTTGAGCCAAGGAATTAAGCTTTGGCGGCTCGTGACCTATGATTTCACAAGTTCACAAGTATTGTGAAATTATTTAAAAAATTTTATTTTTTTGTAACGACCAAACAATTACTTTCTAGGCGTTTTAAATGTAGAAAGAAAAGAAGTAAATAAGAAAATGCGTTAGGTAAAACATATTTTTATTTATTTTTTAATTTTACACAAGGAAATACAACTTTTGGAAAATAAGGAAGGTTTTCTTAGTGTGTATAGCTGTCGGATCTTAACGTCGTCGCATGCAACCCTCGTAACAATATTTATACAGTCCACTACTAATACTACTAAAGCCATCTACGAGCTATCAAAAAATCGAATGATGTCCAATACTACTACCGCCATCTACGAGTTATCAAGAAAACCGAATGATGTCTAATACCACTACGCCATCTACAGCTACGTCATTAGGCGCAACCAAGACGAGAATAATAGTTAACTGTTTTATGACGAGAACGAATCGAGCCACGAGACTGACAAGTTGGTAGTCTTCATATTTTCAGTGTTTTTAGTTTAAATCCTTAAATAAAATGGCTTAAAATCATATCGAGTATCATTTATCGAATAACACAACATTTATCGACCCTACACAATAGTGCTTAAACGTAAAGTCCATTCTTCGGTTGTTAATTGTAGAAAATTGATCAATAACAGCCTCATTAAGTTTGGAATATCCTCTATAAGTTTTTTTTCATATATTTCATTTTTAAACTTTCTAATAAAGTCCCTAGATTTACCCTTTGCGGTCTGTGTTAAATTAATTTCTGGTTTAGGTGTTCCCGCTTTCTGCACTTCAATTTTTTGATCCAAACTCAAGGAGCTAAAGTTATTTCTTAAATAGTCCATCGTCAACTATTCATTTTAACTTAATAAATATATAATATTAAAATATTAAAACATAAACGTTCGAATTTCTAACTAGATGCATACAAAAACTGTGCGCGTTTTCCATGTTAAATCGCCATAGCCCCGCTATCCCCCGCCACCTGTTACTACAGAGAAACTGCACTACTTAATCGCACGTGCGAGCAAGTCTCGTCATAATCGTCATTTACCTCGACCGAGGCACGGTTGCCGGATCTATACAGATTGGTTTGACGGGATGATAAAATATTAGGGAGTGTCGGACTTTTCTAGTTTGACGGTACGATAAAATATTACGGAGGGTCGGACTTTATACGATAAATAATATTCAATGAATATAAATTAATATTTTTTATTCGTTTCGTTTTGGGGGTGCACGTGGGCATGTGCTCCTGTGGAAGAACCGCCACTGCTACCGGCACGAGCTTTATCTAAAAAAACCAAAATGCCCCTTGGCCCAATCATACTAAACATATTTGCTGCTATATATGTCATCACTATAGCATCCTTGACATGGTAGCTCTTTATTTGGAGCTTTCGTATTAAGGGCTCAAGTCGAAATTATGTGGGATAGCGGAGAAAAAATAATTAAAGCGTGGAACGAGAGTATACTTTGTTATTTATACATACTTGTTACCAATATACTTTCGGTTCATTTTATATAGTTAAGATGTATTTTCACACAGTAACGGAGGAGGTAGGTCAATCAATTCTTAAATTAAAGAGTGTTTTTTTAGTAGGGTCCGTAATTTCTTAAGATAATTAACGAAAAAATGTTGAATAATTCTGTAAGCATATAAACATACCATTCTTTTACATAAAGAGTGTCTATCTCGCTTCAAGGTATTATATTAAACCTAAGAAAGACACGTCAATTTCATTGTGAAGGAAGGCGCCTTTACTAGTATATTAAGATACATGTTTCATAAGATATTATCTTAGAGCACGCGTTCAATTTAGAAAACGACCCGCGAAGCGGAGAGTTTTCTAATGTACAAGTGCTCTAATTGTCTTAGGAACCGTGTATTTTATAATACTTTTTCTATTTCGGCCTTTAAAGTCTGAAAAACTTTAAAATAGTAGATTTTTTCCATTTGAATTAATATTTCTTTTTGATTTGGCAATACTTTTACAATTTCGTAAAATGTTACAAGTATCAAATATGCCATGATAGCAATAATTGAAGACAACAAAGCTTCTTCCCATCCGTCATAGTTAAAAATAAATATATTATTAAAGTTAATAAAAATGAGTCAGGGAGAAAGTTGTACTCCATCAGAAATACCAGAAATTGCAGGAAATAATCTAGAAAAACTTTTAAAAAGAATATGCAAAACCTGGAGTTATGGTGCGAGCAGAGCAAAGTTCAAAATATTGAACAAAGTAATAAATAATACTATTAAACAAAATATTGTGTCGACACAGAATCTGACAGGAATAACAATTAATGCCCAGGAAATGGCTACAGGAACGATAAATATGTATACCTATACAAAGTAATATGTATAATACTATATAGAATTAAAAATAAAAATAGTACTTTATTGAATAAAACTTTAGAAATAGAGCATAAACTGGAAGATATTTCTATTCTTTTTTTTATAGTTATGACTAGAAATTAGTTGACGGACACCGTCAGCATGTTATATATTTCCGAGTATGGGTATTTCAAATAAATATCTAGTAAAAATGATCTATTTGCAAGGTTAAACGTTAGTATTTTAAAGTTTTCTATAAAAAATTATTGTCGAATCCATAATGCCTAGAAAACTAATTTCAACGAAATCGAAGTAAGCCAAAATTCGAACCCTACTTGCTGCCAACATAAAAAAAATACAACTTCAGTTCCATAAAGTGGCAGGCTATTCAATTTTTTTGCATTTCATAATGTAGCCATTATGAATCCCAAATAGAAAAATAATTATTGCAGCTTTCGTGATTTTAATCCTGGGAGGGGAGAGGTAGATGTCACCCTTAAAATCTTAAATGAGAGGGGAGTTACCTGCAAGTTCAAAAGCGTCCCTATTTACAATAAAATTGGTGGCGGTGGTTTATTCCATTTTTTATATTATTTATTGGAAGCGAGACCTTGTATACCTACAAATGCATCAAGATAAAATACAATTGTTCCAAGAATCGGTTTGACCTATTCATCAGAATCAAAAAGCAACATACTAGATGAAGAATCTAGACGAAAATTATTATATAAATGTATCATTTTTTTTAAAACTAATTAAGTAAGCTAGTTAAGTGATTTAAATAAATTAAAATTATAGTTTTTATAGGTGATTTCATTTTATGCGATTTTTTTTAATGTAGGACCATTAATATGGGTTTTTACATTAAAATGACGGGGCTTCCTAAAACCATTTGTTAGTTGAGAATCTGCTATAAAAAAAATACGGGCTAAACCATGTCAGACATGAAATCACTCGATTGTTTTTTCTGATTATGTATGGGTTTTTTCCATTATAGCATTGATGTTCCTTAATTAATTTGTCGTCCGTAAAATTTGTTATAATTTGGCGCATTGCTATAAAGATTATTATACGGAGAACAATAGAAAAATTTTCTTCAACAGAATTTTTTAAATACAGTAAAACCTCCCTTAGGCGGACACCTACGGGATCATCTAAATGTGTCCCCCTAATAGAGGTGTCCGCCCATGGGAAATTTGTTATTATGTAATGTGTAATGCGAAAGTATGTACCAATAAATAGAACATAACAAAAATACACTAGTTTTAGTTAGGATGTAGTACTAAAAAAATCTAATAACGTAGTTTGACGTGTTTGCGTTTTATATTGCAATCTAGAAAATGTAATTCCAAGTATGATAACAATTCCATTGTTGTAGAGTCACCTCTGTTCTTTGCATACTCTTATAATTCCTTTACCATACTAATGGCTTGTTGATAATTGGTGACATTTGCTTGATTACTGCATTCAACGTCTTCATCAGAGTCGTCAGATAGTGATGTGGTTTCAGTTTGGACTATATAATCGGTAGGAATGGGGTCACTATCATCTTCTAATAGCACATTGCTATCAATGTTGATGAACCCGCCCAAATCATTGTTATCAAATTACAAACTTCCACAACATCAATATTCTCTTTCAGACTCAAAATGCGACATTTTTGTGCCATTGTTTACGATTTCAACCTTACAACTCAAAAATAAACGGCGGACTGCTGTCGGGGAATCACACATACTTTCATTTGGCGGCAAGTCCTTTTGCGCTGCCGATGGTACTGGGGGAGATTAAAAAAACATAAAAGTTTCTCCAATGATAATATCGTAAAAATTTTTATAACGTTTTCTTACAGTTAAAAACATTTTTTGTCTCATGTTACCAAGATAATCTTTTTGGCCATGATTCTGTCGAAATTCGCCTGTGTGCGGCGTCATGCAAAATATAGGGAAGAGTGACAAATGTATCTTTCCCCGTCCATACCCCATTCACACTGGTATCGTGGGGTATGGGGTCCGGGGATCGGAGCTCACGTTAAGCTGTAAAGGCTGTAAAACATCGGTTACGGAATGGTTTCGCTATAAAAAAAATTTTGTGTGCACTCCGCTAAAATTTTTTTACTTTGCAGATGATGTTATATGAAGTAATGCCTTTTTAACGAGCGTGTTTGTAAGAATCCCTAATTACAAAACATATTTTTTTTCATATTGCTCATGGGATTTTAGCTCTGAATTATTAAAGAACCCTCTCAAAATCCTTCTCATTTTATGCAAAAATTTATATTAAATAAACCTGCTGAGGGAGTAATTTTACATGGAAGGGTTATATTAATTTAGTTATTTTTAGCTGTGATTTTCCTTACGATTGCAGATTTTGAGTAGTAAATATTTCATAGGCAATGAGGTTACCAAGTCGGCTGTTTAATATACAGGGTGTTAAAGATTTGATGTTCACCATTGAAATCCCATAAACGATAAGATATATTGCGAAGGTTAAATTGCGGCAAAGTTGTGTAATTCATAGCCGACCAATATGGCATGAAGAAATTAGGGATATTCCGACGATATTCGTATTTGGTTTTTAAGGGTTTTCCGGTTTTATTTAAAGATTAGTAAAAGTAAATTAAATTTGACACGTTCATTGCCACTTTTCATCTTCTATAAAGCAGGTTCTTAGATTTCGTATTTTGTCTACAGGGTGTTATGGAAATGACGTATTATATTTAAATGGGTGACTCCTGGGGTGTCCTAGAGAAGCGCTACATATATTTTTTTTTAAATGGAACGTTTAAAAAATGGTGTAATTCACCCATAAACCCAAGGTCACTCCTCGGCACAATCATATTACACTGAGCAACTGTGTAATAAACAGATGTTCTGGCGCAATGTTGCCAAACTGTGAGTGTAAAACTTTATCTTGTTGTCAAGCAAATGTCAACTTCTAACCTTCTTTCGATTTATAGTAGAGATGGCTAATCTTTGTTTTTAAAATCCCGCTGTGAAACGATCGATTTATTATTTTTAAGCTTCTCGAATGAAAAAGAGCACCGGAGCAGCGATTAATAAGTTTTTTAATCTTTATTGGTATCTACAGCAGTGACGGAAAATATAAATAAGTGCTGTAGATTATTATAATTATTTATTTCAACCTTTTTTTGGTGAATGCGCAGGAATCTACCGGAAAACATGCATTGCATTAATACATTTCTAGTTTTTGACAGTTCGTGTTTTAAATGTTTGAGTTCAGATGTCATTTTTAGTTCAAATAAATGTTATTTACATTTTACAATGTGTTTTTTAATTAAAAACAAAAGTTTATACAAATCTAGGCGAGGCAAACCAATGTTAATAAAAAACGATGTCTCCAAGTGAATTTTGTGCAGTTGTATGGCGGCCAGTGTTCATGTGAAGTTTTGAGATTATGGTTATGGGTTATGTGATGTGCCGGTTTCTTTACTAAAACGATATATAAGTTTTTATAGAAATTGACACTAATTTTTAAATAAGACCGAGTGTGTGTCCTAAAAAAAATTACATTAAAAAATAAACAATCAGCACTCAAAAGTCAAAAGGTCATTGCCATTGCGTATTTCAAACTTAAAGAGTGTAAGGTGTAATTCTGACAACATCGGCCAGAATTCGTTGGTTGTTTACATCTATCGCAGTGCAGCACGGGTGTTTTTCTGGTTTAACCAGGTCATTTTTACCGCTGAATGAATTGAAAGCGCCATTTGTATTCATCTCAGGAATGGCCGGTTTAAATATAATACGTCATTATCATAACACCCTGTAGGCTTGGGTCGATGCCTATACTCACATATTTCAGATATATGCCCATACTTTAAATTTCAGATAAAAATTGAATCTCTGAAATTCAGATCCTTTCTTAATGCTATGGGTCAACCGCTCTTATCTTCTCTTTGAATGGTTCAGTGGGGATTCGTAATCTCTTAATCTTTTAGTAGTCATCTTCCGTTTCTGATCTCGTGCGCATATGATTGCAATGGCGCGAAACGTGTATTAACAATTCGTTTTTAAAGTAAATTATAATGTCTGATGTATGGAAACATTTTGCTTTCTTGTCTTCAAAATCAAAATGTTTCGAAACAATTCAACCAAAATCATACACCCCCTTCACCTCCCGAAAGTTATAATTTGAACTTAACTGATATATAATAATGTATAATAAAAAATTTTTTTCGTAATTTGAATCTTTGAAATGTTTACCATTTTTTAATAACATATCGATTGTCCTTTCTAGATTACTAAACGTCTCTTGCAAAATACGAAGAACAAAAATAGACAAGGACAAAATAATGTACCTGATTTCCATAAAGAAATTGAAATTTATCTAAATAAGCCCACGGATCCGTTGGAACTGAATCCTCTGACATACTGGTAAAATAATAACAGATTTCTCGCACTCAGCAAAATGGCCATTATATGTTTGTCTATACCTGCAGGCTCCGTGTTTTCTGAGCAAGGTTTTCTCGGAAGCGGGCAACATAGTGCGACTTAACAGAACATTGCTTACCACGCAGCATGTTCAACAACTTATTTTCCTTAAAAAAAAATTGTTTTGTTGCAATCTGATATGTAACCTGTAATTAAAAATATTCTTTTTGAAACTAAATACGTCTTTTATCTGAATTTCAGATACTTTCAGATAAAGTATCTGTATCGGTATCGGTAACTGAGAAGTTGTAACGGTCTTTCAGATACCATCGTCCGGTCCGGTTTGTTCGGGTTTATATTTATATAATCTTCAGATCCAATCTTAATACAAAATTACTTCTATTAAATATCAACGTTTCTAAAAAAATCTTCAATTGTCATTATTATTAACATTGATAATGACAAATTTTGTTATATAAAAATTGGCGGAAGTTATTTTCTAAAAACAGTACAGCAAAAAATACAATATCAATTCCATATCAGCAGGCAATATTCCACATCAAATATTTTTCATATACAGATAAATGTCTTCTATATATTTCCGCTATCACTCTATCTACCCACGCAAGCACACGTGTATCAAAAATATTTTATTAAAGTTTATTAGTAATTTGGTACATATTCAAGACCCCCAGCCACAGGCAGGGAATCTTCGAATTACACATGTATCGTGTAATTTGGAAAAATCAATTCTGAAACACACTATCTTACATTTCAAGGCGGGAAATGCCTTTTCCGGTATTATTTCGCGGGCTTTGAAGAATTTGTAATGAATTTAGGGGAAAGTTGGGTATAAGGATCACGAATATAATTGTAATTTCATTTGAGTATGCCAAAAAAAAAATTTTAATATTTGCGAATATATGTTCACCGGCACAAAATTCCGCCACCCTGAAATTTTGGTTAAGCTCGATATTTTATAACTTTTTATTTTTTATACGACTTTCAAGATTTTGTTATCAGTATGTAAATCAATTTTCCTTAACTAATTTATAAAGTAACATTTTTCGATTAGGCTATATTATACAGGAGTAAATCAAACTGTTGTTTTTTGTCGTAATTTCAAATCATCCTGTAGGAAAATTGAGGCGGATAATTTTATTTATATACTGTTTCTTCTCATCCTTGATATATTCTAAACATTTCATTTTTAATTCATTCCATTATCTCATTTCTGCTGCGAGCTGCAAAATTTTAAATGAAACGCTGAGTTGAAGCGTATTTTTATTAAGAAAAACAAACACTAGGTGATAAAGTTAATTAACAAAACAATTATCGTGTATTTCCTCCTCTCGCAGCAATAACAGCTTGCAGTCTTCGTGGCATCGAATGAATAAGGTTACTTATCCTTTCTTGGGGGATAGCCTGCTATTCTTCGGTCAGCGCCGTTTGTGGTTATACAGGACGACGACAAACGACTCTTTTAAGTTGATTCCAAAGATATTCGATTGGGTTGAGATCCGGACTACATGCGGGCCATTCCAATCTTGGAAGTCCCACTTCATCCAGATATTCGCTCATTGCATGTGCAACGTGAGGTCTAGCATTATCATGCATTAATGTAAATTGATTCCCAATGAAAGGAGCAAATGGAACAACTCTCTCAACATTTTCAACAAATACAAGATTGGTGCGTGCTTCGGTAGAAATACCTGATCATGGCTGAACCGCCATGATATGATATTCGTTCTGATATGGTGCAGTCAGTATATCTTTCAATTCTACGTCTGTATACTCGCTCACGACTATCCGGCGACCTTAAACAAACCCTGGATTCATCAGTGAATAGTACGTTTCCCCACTGTTCTAGAGTGCAGTCAGAATGCGATCTTGCAAACCTCAGTCGGTATTGTAGATGCCGAGGAAGTAATTGTGGACATATTGCAGGCCGTCGTGAATGAAGCCCAGCTTCTCCCAATCATCTTCTACGTATTGTTATTTCACTTACATTTACTCTACGAATCATTTGCAAGCCATTTTTTAGACACACAGCAGTATAGATCTTCGATCTCTTAAAGAACTAACGGTGACAATCAGCTGACTTGACAAACATTTTCTAAAAATATCATCGCTTCATTTAAAATTTTGCAGCTTGCAGCAGAAATGAGATAATGGAATGAATCAAAAAACGAAATGTTTAGAATACATCAAAGATTATAAGAAATAGTATATAAATAAAATTATCCACCTCAATTTTCTTACAGGGTGTTCTGAAATTACGACAAAAAACAACAGCTTGATTTACTCCTGTATAATATAGCCTAATCGAGAAATGATACTTTATAAAATAATTAAGGAAAAACACAATAAATTGATCTACAAACTGATAACAAAATCATGAAAATTGCATTTTTCCATGATATTAATTCCTGAATGCAATATTTTATATTTAAATTTTTTTACCCCGGCTTCCTCTAAGCAAGGTAATAACCACCCCAAACATATCGGATGTGCCTAATAAAATTAATTATATCCAATCTAGATGATATTCACCAAATTTCATAATTCCGCGGTTCATTCCAGATTATTAAGTTACATAAATGTTTTGCTTCTTGGCAACCTGTTTCGTCAATATCATTTCTTTGAGGAAATTAATTTGATATTATCCCAACGTTCGTCCTTGTGCGGCAATAGAAAAAAGCTGTTTTTTGACCTACTTTTTCCAAATTATCGACGTAAGCTAGAGCAAATTATAAACGTTTCAATTTGAAACCTTCCCACCCTTATCAAAACAAACTTCTTGACAGTCCAAACGGATCAAAATCCTATTGGTCAGTAGCTAAGGCCGTCAGCCAAAATTTTACCAAATCAACCATTCCACCTCTAACACGTTCCGATGGTACAACAGCATCCACAGCCGGAGACGAAGCAAACTTACTTGCTGAACTATTTTTTTCGCATTCCACTGTAGATTTCCAGGGAAGAATACCACCCAACATTCCTGCAGTTCAATCCGAAATAACCGAAATCGTGTTCTGTCAGCGTCCCGTCAAACGAATCCTGAAAGGGCTCGACGTCAAGAAAGCTTCTGGTCCAGACGAAATTCCTGTTATAGTTCTCAAGAGATGCGCCGATGAACTAACACCAGTATTTTGTAGACTTTTTAACTTATCCTACAAACAAGACATATTTCAATCGTGCTGGAAGACGGCGCGAGTCCAGCCTATACCAAAGAATGGTAAGAGAACCCTGCCTAACAACTATCGACCAGTCGCATTGCTTTCAGTTATATCAAAAGTAATGGAGAAAGCTATTAACCAACATCTTCTAAACTATCTGGAAAGCTTCAACATTATCAGCGATCATCAATATGGTTTTCGGAAGTCAAGATCAACTGGAGATCTTCTAGCCTATGTCACCAATCTTTGGAACAACGCAATCGAACATCATGGGGAGTCTCGGGCTGTTGCACTGGATATTTCTAAAGCCTTTGATCGTGCTCGGCATGAGGGACTTCTAAGTAAACTGCGATCCTATGGTTTGCCCAGTCGATTCTGTGCATGGTTGTCTAGCTTTCTTAAGGACCGCTCTCTGCAAGTGGCAATTGACGGATTTCTCTCAGACACCTTCACCATCAATGCCGGTGTTCCTCAAGGGCCCATATTGTCCTCATTCTCTTCTTATTCTCCATTAACGACCTTCTAGTGGAAACGAATAATCCGATATTTAGTTTTGCTGACGATAGCATACATATCTCATCCTTCTCTTTGAATGCACAAACATCGGCTGCCGACGCACATCTTCGCAGACAGCATGAAGTACCACGCATCATCAAAGACCTGGAAGAAATTTTGGAAGAACCCAGGCTGCAGTTTTCTCTAAAAAGGTTAATATTAGTCAGTGCTATTCGTCTGATCGAAGACCACGAGCTGACAAAGAGCCTCGACAGCCTGGAACATCGAAGACATTTTGGGGATTTGACTCTCTTTTACAGATATTTTCATGGAAAGTGCTCGGCTGACCTTGCCCTCTTAATTCCGCCCAGAGCGGTGAATAGCAGAAATATACGACGAACCACCGCCGCCCGTCCATATGTGGTTAAGCTTAGTACTCCTCGAACTTCATTGTTTAAAATGTTTTTCATCTGGAGGACTTCATCCTTCTGGAACGACCTTCCCGAGGTTGTTTTTTCCCAACCGATATAACCTCCAACGATTCATAACCAACGTGAATCGCTTTTTGCGCACACGCACCACATCCAGAGTGCCCTAAAGGATTTTTCCTGTAGTGCTTGTGTTTGATCATAAAAATTAAAAAAAAAACCCTTAATATCTCGAACAAATCCGAACAAACCCTTACTGTAAGTAATATTAAAAATCGGAAAGATATGTTTCATTTTTATTGTGAAGGGGAATGCTTTTAACGAATATTTATAGCCTTCGTGGTTAAAAGCCGTATTAGAGTCGGGAATTTTTGTGGCGCCAGCAATGGCAATTATATTGCAAGGATTCATGCGCAGTACACCGTTCTCCGTATTACAGTCGGAAATTCTACTCTTTTGACAATTAAATTGACAATGCTCCAGCTGATCGAGAACGGTTTACTGCGCATGAATACGTGCCATTATAATTGCCGGCGCAAGAGAAAAAATTGCCTAGTCTAAAGGCCGTATTGCGCCGGCAAGGGCAATTAAAATGGCGCCTGCCCCATTTCTGGTAATGAGAGACAGCTGATCGGGAACAGTGTACTGCGCATGAATCCGTGTCATTTTAATTGTCAGAAGAGTAGAATTTCTGACTGTAGTACGGAGAACGGTGTACTGCGCCTGAATCCTTGAATTATAATTGCCATTGCTGGCGCCATAAAAATTCCCAAGTGTAATGAGGCCTTAATACGGCCTTTAAACCCCTTGGAGATGTTTCCCATAAAGTAACTAGGTTTTTCTATAAGGCGACTTCGTCCCTGCAAAATAATTAGAAAGGACCTAGCGAATACTCGTCAATGTTTATCCGTCATTTTGAAAGCGATCGCCAAAGTTATTACTGACCGGTTCTATGAACGGGAAAGGTTAAATTTAATGGCGCCCAGAAAAGTGTCTTTCTAAGATAAGGGACGAAAGTTCAAGCTCAAGTTGTATTAAACGGCTCTGAGAAGAAGCCGTTACGTTATCACCATTGCATTTTGACCCCAAAAACCACCACCGATAGCTGAGATAATCAAAATTTATGATTCGTGAAGTTGTGCTTCGTCGAACAAAGAAATTGTTGTGGTTAAGGGTCCTTATCTAAAATTACTTATAAACCTGTTGGTTATAGGAAAGAGTCTTCACCTGGAACAGTAAGTTTTCCTATGGAACTTGTAGTAAAGGGTCCGTCAGAATTAGAAGAGGAAAAAGATGCAAAAAAATATAAATTATTTGAAATTCTGTGTTGTCTTCCGTACAGGTCGACAACTTTATCTGTAGCTAAAGATTGTTTCACGAAAAATGGATATAACTTAATGACTGCAGTAAAAGTACCTGGGGCGATCCCATTATTTATGACCGTTTGTTATTATTATGTGGAAAGGACCGGATTGTAATAATTATAATTAAATATAAGCACATCAGGTAGGTTAGGTTGCTTAATTTATATTTAAATATCTTTTTGTGGTAAAATTTGTTAGTTTTTGAGGAATGGTTCAAGAATTACCAAACATTCCTCAGAATAGCGTGATAGTAATGGACAATGCGAGCTATCACAGTCGCCAATTACATAAAGCTCCAAACTCAAATAATACAAAATTGGAGATTCAGAACTACATGGCGGCGAATGATATATATTTTGAAGAAAGTTATAAAAAAGTGATCTTTTAGAAGTTTTAAAGACATTTTGTATAAAAAAAGTATATGTTTGTGACACATTGGCAGAAGAAGTTGGACATACAGTGCTACGGCTCCCACCCTATTATTGCATTTTTAACCCCATAGAGCATATGTGGCACCAGTTAAAATCACTGGTTAGGTCTGAAAATATTTCTCCGACTTTAACTTCTAGTGTTGTAGAATTAATACGAAAATGCTTTAATGACATTCTCCCAGGTAGTTGGAAAAATTCAGTCCGTCACGTAATAACTGTAGAAAATTCGTATATTACTCTGGATCGTATAATTAATCCAATTATAATTAATTTTGATGAGGATAGCGATAGCGAAACAGGACTATCTATAGAATGACATTATAAATGTAAATAAATATGACTAGTAATATTTAAAAAAAATGTTATTTCATTTTATTACATTAATATAATCATATCATTACTTGTTTTCCTTAGGCCGTGCCGTCCCTTCATACTTCACTTGTTTATTGCCAAGCTCTTGTTGACACAATGGGACCTACCCAGGAAATCATTAAGTCGTATCCAATTTTCGTGAAACGTACTGTACAAAAGGAATGCGGGCAAGAAAATTTCTTGGGTTAACAATGTTGTGGCATATATTAAATTTTAATTTAATAACATATTACCAAGTAAACCTTAAAATTAATTTTCCCATTTAAAGTAAATTGTCATAAGTATATAAGAAACTGATATTCTATTATAGTTTCAATATTCTTAAAACTTTCTTTTCATACTATTTAGTTTAATATTTAAATGCAAAATAAAATATATTTTTATTAAAGTACTTCTAATCTAAAATTAGGGCAACATGGTGCAATATCAACGGCAACCATGGGTAACCGGTGGCTAGAGTTAATTTGATAGGTCCCAGTCAGAGGATGACGACACGCGTCTGGTGACACGCCGATTGTGCCGGCGTTGTTATTCGGCGATGTCCAATATGCTTCATCCAGTTGCGTAGTGATTGGGTTTGTTTTAAAACTGAACGTGAAGTGATTGCCAATGTGTACAGGGTGTGTGAAGAGGAATCACAAATTAATACATTTAAATTGCCACTTAAGCGAAAGCTAGAAAGGGTCGCAATATATACGGGAGTAAACGTGGGTGCAAAGGCGGATCCAGGGGGTCATTGGGGTCATGACCCCCCCCCCAACAAAATTTGACCCTCCCCAAGCCGAAGTTCTGGATCCGCCCTTGCGTGGGTGCAGTAGAAAACATTCACAAAGAAGATACTGAAATGAAAGAAAATAATACGGATCAATTGTTGTCAACTCCTGTCAAAAAAAGGGCCCGTCTCTCTGCTGACGGAAAAATCGAAGGCAAAAATTTTATTAGGAACTAAAAGTGGTTCCAACCTTAAAATAGTTGCAACAACAGCTGAGAAGTAACATAAACTCTTCGGTTTCCCGTGAAACTTTGAAGTGCATGTTGAAATCAAATGAATTTTATTGGCGAAAATGCCAAAGTAAGCGAAAAATATTAATGGAAAGGCTTAATATTATATATAATTACATTATTAAGATAATAATAGCACACCCATGTTTTTAAAGATATTGCTTTCCCCTTACCGATACCGCGTAGCTATACACTCGTTTGTCGAGCTCTACTTTGATTAGGTCTCCAGTGATAATTATTTGTTTCTAACGTTCTAAGTGAAACTTTATAATGAAATAAATATTGTTTGGGTCATTTGGTTCATCGATATATACCACGCCGTTTCATCCATAAAATTATACCGTCAATAGGGGATGGTAATTATTTACCAAAGTAACAAAACGTGTAATCAATTTTCAGCATAGCATTATTCAGTGTTACCCCCTTATTTGATTACCATCTCTGTCAGAGCGAAACAAATTATAGGTTAAATTCATTAATTCTGTTTTTTAAGTGCATGTTTTTTTTTTGGTCGTCTGCCGTTTGTATTGATGTAATTGATGGCAAGGTGACATTGTATACACCAGTCAATTTTCTAATATTAGTATGTATTGTTTTCAAGTTATAGACTAAATACAAATTAACAAAGTTCCATAAATTAATATCGTCGCCATTGACCTGTAAACATTTTCCGCTTCGTCTACGAGGGCGCCTGTTGGCTTCAGGACTGTCTTTAATATCGACTGTAGTATTTCATATTCCTAACGAATGGGTAGTAGAACAAACCCGAGAATCGACTAATACTTCATTCATTTATGAACCAGTCTCATAAACAAAAGTCTAGTGATGTGAGGTTTGGACATCTTGGAGCTCCATCGCGCATCGCGCGAATAATACAGCTGCATTCTGATGTTTGCAGGAACATCGCCTACTAGTTCTTGTAATTCATTTTGTGGAAAATTAAGTAATGGTACCCTGTGAGGCGATTGTCCAAAATGAAGGGTCCAGTTAACTAATACGTGTGTGGACGGACACGCAATCCCACTGGCTTCATCTATTAATTTGCTGGGCGTCAATCTGGGAGGAAATATGTCTTGGCATAACCACGTTGTGGCAATCGCCAAGATAGCTTCTCAGAAACTTGGTGTACTCCTCCGAACTAGAAAGTTGTACACACCTCAACAACTTTGGACACTGTACCAAGCCCAGATTCGACCATCACTAGAGTACTGCTCTCATGTCTGGAGCTCTGCACCCAAAGATACTCTTCGGCTGCTGGATTCCATCGAAAGGAGGGCCATTTGTCTGATTGGAGACCACGAGCTGACGAAGAACCTCGACAGCCTAGAACATCGAAGACAGGTTGGGGATTTGACTCTCTTTTACAGATATTTTCATGGAAAGTGCTCGGCTGACCTTGCCCTCTTAATTCCGCCCAGAGCGGTGAATAGCAGAAATATACGACGAGCCAATGCCGCTCATCCAAATGTAGTTAAGCTTAGTACTCCTGGAATTTCTATATTTAAGAATTTTTTCATCTGGAGGACTTCATCTTTATGGAACGACCTTCGCGAGGTCGTTTTTCCCAAGGAATATAACCTCCAACGATTCAAGACCAACGTGAATCGCTTTTTGCCTACACGCATTACTCTTAGAGTGCCCTAAAGGATTTTTTCTATTGTGCTTGTGTTTGATCATAAAAAAAATCTATGAACCATATCACACCACGCCTTTATCGAAAATTTGTTTTTTTAATAATTGTACTATAACTTACGAGTTTTTTAACATTATTTTCACTTACACAATACGCTTCTGGAAGTTGGTCCATTCCTGTCGACTCAACCTGCATCTTTATTACTTTTTCAAACTTTTTTTTTTATGAAAAAAAAAATTTCTCTTTGGTAGTTATCACTGAATTTGAAATAACTTGTGAATTTGTCTGATATTTTCAGTCCTTATAAATGTCGAATAGCGTATTTATTTGACGACATAAATATTTGTAAATAAAATAGAATACAAACCTACATCAAAATATTTATTACTATGTAGGCTTCTCGGCAACAATGAAATGATTTACATTTATTAAATAATACCAAACGTGCCATAAAAAAATGAAAACAATAGCGTCAAGCTTGAAGCTGTAAAATTAATAAAAGTTGAAAAATAAAACAGTTTGTGTTTTTATTAACTATAGGTCTTCATTCTGAATATATATTTCGCTTGGAATTAGAAACCATAAAATATAAACAACGAACCAATTTTTACAGAAAAATATTATTTACAGGTGGTGTTCAGTTACATCCCTCGGTAATGATTACACCGAATCGTGGTTTTTCCAGCCGAGTTGCGGCTTTAGTAAATTACATTTTCTTTTGAGCGCTTTACGTGAGCGATGAAGTCTTTCGAGCTAACAAATTAATTCTATGTAAGAAAAAACACGTTTAACGGAAGTCTTTTTGGGTTTTTTCATATGATGTATTAAAAAAAAACAATGCGCGTTTACAACAAATGGTTTGTTTTTTTATTATACCTAATAGATTTGTTCGCAGAGCTGATGCTATTTTCATGACATTGAAAATATTCTTTTAAAGTGTTCTTATATATAAGAGTTGTGGAGTTGGCGGGTGGCAGCGGGGGATAGCGGGGCTATGGCGATTTAACATGGAAAGGCGCACAGGTTTTGTGTGCACCGCGCTGTTGTCTGTTCGTGCATCTAGTTAGAAATTCGAGCGTGTATGTTTTAATATTTTAATATTATATATTTATTAAGTTACTGGACTCTTTGAGTTTTTAGCAAAAAATTGAAGTAAAGAATGCGGGAACACCTAAACCCGAAATTAATTTAACGCAGACCACAAATGGTAAATCTAATGACTTTATTAGAAAGTTTAAAAATGAAATATATGAAAAAAAATTTATAGACGATATTCCAAACTTAATGAGGCTGTTATTGATCAATTTTCTACAATTAAGAACCGAAGAATGGACTTTACGTTTAAGCACTATTGTGTAGGGTCGATAAATGTTGTGTATTTCGATAAATGATACTCGATATGATTTTAAACCATTTTATTTAAGGATTTAAACTAAAAAACACTGAAAATATGAAGAATGCCAACGTGGCTCGATTCGTTCTCGTCATAAAACAGTTAACTATTGTTCTCGTCTTGTTTGCGCCTAGTGACGTAACCGTAGATGGCGTATAGACATCATTCGGTTTTCTTGATAACTCCTAGATGGCGGTAGAAGTATTGGACATCATTCGGTTTCCTTGATAGCTCGTAGATGGCTTTAGTAGTATTAGTAGTGGACTGTATAAATATTGTTACGAGGGTTGCATGCGACGACGTTAAGAGCCGACAGCTATACACAATAAGAAAACCTTCCTTATTTTCCAAAAGTTGTATTTCCTTGTGTAAAATTGAAAAATAAATAAAAATATGTTTTACCTAACGCATTTTCTTATTACTTTTTTTCTTTCTACATTTAAAACGCCTAGAAAGTAATTGTTTGATCGTTACACAAAAATAAAATTTCAAAAATAATTTCACCATACTTGTGAACCCCCTCTATCATAGGTCACGAGCCACCACTGGTTTTAGGGTATACATTTTTTCCATTGTCTACTGAGCTTAGAAGTAATTATTTTTGTTTAAAGAGTAACATAGTTCGACAAATAATAAGGACTGACGTTGTGATGTGACTGATTTTTATACTAAATATATGACTGTTGCATTATTTATATAAATGTCTTAAACATCAGATGATTACTTAACGTGGGATTGTGTTTTATAATTCTTATTGGAGGATAATTAAGATCATTAACGTCCAATCGATTTGCCAATTAAGTGGAACTTCGATGTAGTTAATAGGTAAGGTAAGGTTTGCGTTAACCAGATTATTACAGGCATATTGTTTGAATGGGTGGATTTCTTATAATGTCGACCTAGATACTAACGAGATATTTGGTTAATATTAGATAAAATTAGCATTTAATTGCCTTAAATACCTTTGTATTGCTAAATTTTCGATGCATAATACCTAAATAAGAGGCGTAACCAGGAATTGAGCAAATTAGGTACTTATAAACCATATCTCTCGAATTATTATAATTTTGTTTCTATAGTTTTTGTTCTTTTTTATTATGGAAATAAAATGTTATGCTATTTAATATTATTAATATTAATTAACCCGTTAGTTGTGTGGTTTTATTGTGCTAGTGATTTTGTAATGTTTGATCTGGAAACATTACGTCGATAAGCATCATCCGCAGGATTTCCCTTTCTCCTAGCGTAACAAGTCGATGGTGGAACATCGTGCTTTAAGATGTGACCGGGAAGTTTGCTTCTCTTTATATAATTTAGTTGGTATAGTACGTTGCCTTTCCAGACCGTTAGGGGTTTGATTGTAATATATATTTGCCAAACCTTTTTTTTTTTTTTTTTTTTTTTTATGATCAAACCCAAGCACTATAGGAAAAATCCTCTAGGGCACTCTGGGAGTGGTGCGTATGCGCAAAAAGCGATTCAAGTTGGTTTTGAATCGTTGGAGGTTATATTCGTTGGGAAAAACGACCTCGGGAAGGTCGTTCCACAAGGATGAAGTCCTCCAGATGAAAGAGTTCTTAAATAGTGAAGTTCGAGGAGTACTAAGCTTAACCACATATGGATGGGCGACAGTGGTTCGTCGTGTATTTCTGCTATTCGTCGCTCTGGGCGGAATTAAGAGGGCAAGGTCAGCCGAGCACCTTCCATGAAAATATCTGTAAAAGAGAGTCAAATCCCCAACCTGTCTTCGATGTTCTAGGCTGTCGAGGTTCTTCGTCAGCTCGTGGTCTCCGATCAGACGAATAGCCCTCCTTTCGATGGAATCCAGTAGCCGAAGAGTATGTTTGGGTGCAGAGCTCCAGAGCAGTATTCTAGTGATGGTCGAATCTGGGCTTTGTATAGTGTCAAAAGTTGTTGAGGTGTGTACAACTTTCTGGTTCGGAAGAGTACGCCAAGCTTCTGAGAAGCTATCTTGGCGAAACGTGGTTATGCCAAGACATATTTCCTCCCAGATTGACACCCAGCAAATTAATAGATGAAGCCAGTGGGATTGCGTGTCCGGCCATGACTATTTCCGGTTCTGTAATGTTAACCTTTTTAGAGAAAACTGCTGCCTGGGTTTTCTTAGCGTTAAATTCGACTTGGTTACTGTCACCCCAAGCCAAAATTTCTTCCAGGTCTTTGTTGAGGCGTGGTACTTCATGCTGTCTGCGAAGATGTGCGTCGGCAGCCGATGTTTGCGCATTCAAAGAGAAAGATGAGATAAGTGTGCTATCGTCAGCAAAACTAAATATCGGATTTTTAGTTTTCACTAGAAGGTCGTTAATGTAGAGTAAGAAGAGAGTGAGAGACAATATGGACCCTTGAGGAACACCGGCATTGATGGTGAAGGTGTCTGAGAGAAATCCGTCAATCGCCACTTGCAGAGAGCGGTCCTTAAGAAAGCTAGACAACCATGCACAGAATCGACTGGGCATACCATAGGATCGCAGTTTACTTATAAGCCCCTCATGCCAAACACGATCAAAAGCTTTAGAAATATCCAGCTGTATATATAAGTCTTAACAGTAAAGTGGATGTCTAGCATAAAGTAGAAAATTGTCTGCAGCAGAAGTTTCAGTTGAGGTGACCTATTTCATTAGTACCGTATGTTGTAAGCACCAAACTAAATAAAATTCCCAGTATTGCAGACAGCGAGAAATATACTCTATATTTGATGATCCAGATCATGCGCCACGGAAAATCACGTCTAATTTCGAAGTATTAAGGGATTGTGTTTCAACATCCTTTGATGGACCGATCGATATAAAGATTATCTTGAATTTAGGTTTTAAGATTAAAGATACTTACTTATAAATACCAAATATCCAATATCTGTTTAGGGGGGACAAGTCATTGTTTATACCCGATTGGGCTTTGGGATTATCAGGTATCAGGTATCTCGGGCGAGGAGCCGCATTATTGAATAGATATTATATCACTCGAGGGTTGTGAAAGGTCGCTTAAATTTGCCACATAAATTTCTATCGAGGGTACTGTGCCTTCCGGTCTCAAAGTGCCGCTAATACACTAATAACCAAAGTTTAGCTCTGTCCAACTAGTTTAAAACCCTTACTTTAATACACAAATATTTATTTAATTAATATTATATAATGGCTACCTTAATATTCTAGACGAAAATAGCTCTCGATGTCCGATGTTGTAATGAAGTAAATGTTAACGGGCCTAGGTAGAGACATGGATGGACGGATATATTATTATACAACTAGTTAATAAAAACCAGACAGACATATATATTTTTGTTGGTTAATATTTATGAAGACCAATTAGGACCATACTTTTCAGAATCGTATCAATATCAAGATTTGCATCTATATTCACACTGTAAGTATGTGTGTAAGTGAGTGCCTCGAGGATATGTTTTTGGCCCTTTATTATTTAAACTATATACAATTCAATTCATTTAATTCAATGACGACCGTCTTTGAACAAACCTGCAAACTTTGAACAAACCTGTAGAACTGTACTAAAAAATGCCCGCGGAAAAAGTTGATTGTATTCCACGGGCATTTTTTAGTACAAGACAGAGAAAAAGAGTATTTCCGGGATAAAACTTGATTTTCGCATGGTTCTGATTTTGTCATTCTCATGGTGATTATTGGTGAAGGATGGGCCCGAATAAAAAAATTTTTCGGACAAAAGATCTTTATTTTTGGTCGGAGAACACGATACGCCAATAAAAAATATAGGATTCCATTTGAAAATCTTAACTTACCCCCACCCGCACCCGGGGGATGAGGGGGTGGGGGATGGTTTAAATTGCAAACTATTCCTCCTCCAACAACTTTTTCCCTAGACATTTTCAGCTGCAATACGATGCACCGGAGTTATTCCGAGGTACCGACCTTTTTTCAACACCGTGTATATAAAAATATATATATATTCCGTATTCATTCCCTGTACATTTATATACTTCTTAGGGTTTATGCAAATTATGACCTTTTTTTGCAATAAGTAGCCTCCATAAATATATAACAAGCCTTTCGAGGAAGATAATGTATATTTTTATTAAATTCCCGTACTTTGCGCATTGCATCATCATAAAAACCAGATATTCTTTTGATATCTTAACCAGAATGGGGGAGCAATCTAGACATAAGAGTTATGCAGATAAAGAAAAAGGTGAAAAATTACCACATTTTATGCGGTATTAATTTTAGAGAAGTTAAATGCTTCCCTACCGGAACGTATAACTGACTTACACAAGAAACAAGTTTTAGTAACATTGATAATGATAATAAAAACCCCTGGTGGCGAAGATGGCATTTTAGCTGCAAAATACGTGTTAATATATATGTCTTTTCAAGTAAATTTATAATTTGATGCATCTGCATCAATAACACAGGTGCTCTGTAAGTTGTTTAAGATCGACACAAGTAGATTGCTTGCTACTTTTTATTACATTTATACTATGCCACTCAGTGGTGGCTCGTGCCCTATGATAGAGGGGGTTCACATCTATGGTGAAATTATTTTTAAAATTTTATTTTTGTGTAACGACCAAACAATTACTTTCTAGGCATTTTAAATGTAGAAAGAAAAGATGTAATAAGAAAATGCGTTAGGTAAAACATATTTTTATTTATTTTCTAATTTTACACAAGGAAATACAACTTTTGGAAAATAAGAAAGGTTTTCTTAGTGTGTATAGCTGTCGGATCTTAACGTCGTCGCATGCAACCCTCGTAACAATATTTATACAGTCCAATACTAATACTACTAAAGCCATCTACGAGCTATCAAGAAAACCGAATGATGTACAATACTGCTACCGCCATCTACGAGTTATCAAGAAAACCGAATGATGTCTAATACCACTACCCCATTAGGCGCAACCAGAGAACAATAGTTAACTGTTTTATGATGAGAACGAATCGAGCCACGAGACTGATAAGTTGGCAGTCTTCATATTTTCAGTGTTTTTTAGTTAAATCCTTAAATAAAATGGTTTAAAATCATATCGAGTATCATTTATCGAAATACGCAACATTTATCGACCCTACACAATAGTGCTTAAACGTAAAGTCCATTCTGAGGTTCATAATTGTAGAAAATTGGAGAAAAAGTTTGGAATACCCTCTATAAATTTTTTTTAATATATTTCATTTTTAAACTTTCTAATAAAGTCCCTAGATTTACCCTTTGTGGTCTGCGTTAAATTAATTTCGGGTTTAGGTCTTCCCGCATTCTTCAACTCAATTTTTTGCTCCAAACTCAAAGAGCGAAAGTTTATTTTAAATTAATTAAACTTAATACATATATAATATTAAAATATTAAAACATACACGATCGAATTTCTAACTAGATGCACGAACAGACAACGGCGCGGCACACACTAAAATTGTGCGCCTTTCCCATGTTAAATCGCCATAGCCCCGCTATCCCCCGCTGTCTACCGCCACCTGTTACTACAGATAAACTGCATTATGCCCCGCCTACTTAACCCCACATGCGAGCAAGTCTCGTCATAATCGTCATTAACCTCGACCGAGGCACGGTTGCCGGATCGAGAGAATAAAATATACAGTTTGGTTTACGGTACGATAAAATATTAGGGAGGGTCGGACTTTATACGATAATTGACGGTACGATAAAATATTAGGGAGGGTCGGACTTTATACGATAAATAATATTCAATGAATATAAATTAATATTTTTTTATTCGTTTTGGGGGTGCACGTGCGCATGTGCTCATGTGGAAGAATCACCACTGATGCCACTGTCTTGTTTATGGCGAAACGCGCATAAGGATGAATCTGACAATATAAAAACAAACTTCTCTGCTGATAACTTACAATGAAAATTATGTTAGCGAATCTTACTTACCCAACATTTTAACAACCTTCTTCGACGACTTGCTATGAATGTTCGCGTGTCCACTTCTGGTTTTCATCATGTTCGACGTGCTCAGTGTCGAACCAATCAGAATGTACAGCACGGTGATGAGCGTCATTGGCGCGAAAAAAAAGACAAAAGTTGATATTTCGAACGAATGTTCCATGATTGGTTCGTTGGCGAGACAGCGGGGGCACGAACCAGTCACTTGGAGCGGGAGCGCTTGAGGAACGGCAAAGCTTATAGCGATCTGAAAACAAAGAAAATATTAACAAGCCATCTGAAATTTTGAAGGGAGATATTTTTCTCTCTTGAGACAGGCTATATAAAATCTACCCATCGGCACTTAGGAAATTGTGAAACGAAATTTAAAACCATACAAAAAATTCGTATTTGTAGTCCTTCTAGAACGCGACAGATGCTATATCCATCGTTGACACTGTGGAAGTGATTTACTTTGATAAACGACGTCGGCGATGTGTAGAAAAACGTTTGAACAAACATTTCGGGAAATCGCTATGGCTTTCGAGAAAATTTATTGTGCTCTATGAAAACATAGCTGGGAAATGGCTTTGAATAATTAGATAAATAAACTTCATTAAAAGTTATGGTTTAACATTTATACAGGGTGTCCCATAACTAATGGTACACAGGAAAACCGCAGATTCCTTGGGTAAAAATACTGCGATTTGGCAATACTTAGTTTAGTTCAATAGCTGGTAATAACCGAGATACAGGGTGTCCAAGTAAGAATTTAATTTTCAATTTTCCTAAATAACTTATTTCTGAATCAATATTTTTGCACACAATTTTGTGACTAGGGTTTTTTTGGGGAAAGGAATTTGAATTTGTTAATAATTTTGATGTCGATTATAGGGGGCGCTCTCTGCGGTACTCTGAATACATAAAAAGAAATGTAACTTTTTTGTGCCTTAGTATAATTATGTTTTTATTACAAATATAAGTTTTTCCGTAATTTTTAAGCAATAAAGGTATACTTTGTAAATGTCGCTCCGACTAACCGTTTTCGAGATATTTTCAATTACAATTTCTAATGCGCCATTTAAATTTTGATTTGTAAATGTGAAATTTGTCACAGTAGGCTTTGGTAAAAACAAATACAATGAAAGCACTTTGAAACCTCATTTCTGTCAAAGTTTATTTTCATTTGTCAGCATTGTGGGTGTTTTTAAGGAGTTTTTGAAGATACTGTTATCAAAAATTAAACTAAAAATGCCGCGACAAACTGTTTTCTAACGGAGAAATGCGTGACATGGTATGTTTATACGCACAAGAAAAGGTATTTGGAATGGTATCCAAATAGAAGGGCAGCCAGATTTTAAAATTTTTAGAAGCCTATATGACAGACTGGGAGAAACAGGATCCTCCACTATTACGTTTTGGACGCAAGGATCTCCCAGTCTGTCATATAGGCTTCTCCTTAGAAAACAGTTATGTCGCGGCATTTTTAGTTTAAATTTTGATAACAGTATCTTCAAAACTCCTTAAAAATACCCATAATGTTGACAAATGAAAATAAACTTTGACAGAAATGTGGTTTCAAAGTGCTTTCATTGTATTTGTTTTTACCAAAGCCTACTGTGACAAATTTCACATTTACAAGTCAAAATTTAAATGGCGCATTAGAAATTGTAATTGAAAATATCTCGAAAACGGTTAGTCGGAGCGACATTTACAAAGTATACCTTGATTGCTTAAATATGACGGAAAAACTGACATTTGTAATAAAAACATAATTATACTAAGGCACAAAAAGTTATATTTATTTTTATGTATCCAGAGTAACGCAGAGACTACATGAAAATTATTAACAAATTCAAATTCCTCCTTTCCCCAAAAAACCCTAGTCACAAAATTTTGTGCAAAAATATTGATTCAGAAATAAGTTATTTAGGAAAATTGAAAATTAAATCTTTACTTGGACACCCTGTATCTCAGTTATTACCAGCTATTGAACTAAACTAAGTATGGCCAAATCGCAGTATTTTTACCCAAGGAATCTGCAGTTTTCCTGTGTACCATTAGTTATGGGACACCCTGTATACATAATATTTTTCAGATAACCCCCTGGGAGGGCACGTCATTTTAGAGGCCCCTCCATTTCTGCAACGCGATTTCTTGGGAACTACTAATCAAAACAATAAATTACACAAGTCGACAAATTAAAATTCGTGTAAAGTAACATTGATGAAAATATATTTGTCTGAAGTATTTTAGAGTCCTAAATCCGGCAATGATAAGCTAATTACTGTAACACGTACAGTTTTTTTTGTTATAAGGGGTGAGGTGGTGGAGAAAAAAGAGGAGACGACATATTTTCACGATCTAATATATCTATTTAATATTAACATATAAAACATGTGGCATCTGTGCAAAAACATTGGAGGGACAAACAAGGATTGGTTTTTATGTTAATAAAAAATATGTTGTACAAGATTATGATACAACGACAAGAACGTTAACATTTTCCTTTTGTGTTCTGTAGCATCATCCCTTTTTAAAAACCAACAGTAGTCGCCCAATATAGATGGGTTCCAGCGTCCCTGGTATCTTGTTTCTATCGTCTTGATGTCCTGGTGAAACCACTCTCCTTGTTCATCGCTTACTACACCCAAATTTTCCGGGAAAAAATTCAAATAGGAATGCAAAAAATGTAATTCATAGGTTTTCAACAGTTCATGTATGAGTCTTTTATAGTCTTGATCTTTCTTGTTGCCCAGAATTCCTTTCACTACACGTACAAAGCACGTTCATTTGATTGTTCTTGAAAACGGAGATTATCTATTAGCTTCCTTAGCTGAGTTCCAATAAATATGCCTTCTTTTAATTTTGCATAACTTAGGTGAGGAAATATTTCTCTGAGGTACTGGAAATCACTACTTTCTTTGTCCATGGCTTTGACAAAGTTTTTCATTAGTCCAAGCTTAATATGGAGAGGCGGTAGCAGCACCTTTTTTGGGTTAACAAGGGGGGCATATTTAATGTTTGAAGTACCAGGTTCAAAAGAAGTTCTATGAGGCCAATCCCTTTTACTGTATTGTTCTTTTGTTGCCCTATTGTCCCACATACACAAGAACCAGCAATATTTTGTAAAAGCCCCTTGAAGTCCTAGCAATATACCTATCACTTTTAAATCTCTACACATATCCCACTGATATTGTTCATATTTAACACGATTTAATATGGTTGCTAAGTTGTCATACGTTTCTATCATTGTCACTGAATGGGCTAAAGGAATGGATGGTTTTTTTGTTTCCATTATGAAGCAGGACTGCTTTTAGCCTGTATTTCGACGAATCTATGAATAAACGCCACTCGCTAGGATCATGTTCCATATTAAGCTCATTCCTTAAACCATCAATATCACAACAGACACATAGCGACCCTTCCATTTTAAAAAAACTTGATAATGTTACATTCCGTTTTCGGTAAAGTGAAACACTTGCTTTTTTATCTAACAAGTTCCACTGTTGAAGTCTGGAACCAAGAAGTTCCGATTTTTGTTTTGACAATCCTAGGTCACCAAGTCATTTAATTCATTCTGAGTTATTAAGTGAGGTTCACTGGTAGTTGGTAAAAATGTTGGGTCACAACTGGTGTTCTCAGGAAGTTGTGGATCAGATTCGGATGAAGAATTAGAATCACCGGGAAACACGATGTCCAGGTTTAAAGGCGCTGTCGGTACCGGTAGTTCCTGGCAATGAGAAACTGGCCTTAGCGCAGAAGGCAAATTTTGATACTCTATTTTGGCTCTATGCTTTTTTGAAATCCCTTCTGTTTTAGTTATGCAAAAGTAGCAATCACTTACATGGTCAATAGGTTTTCTCCGCGTCATAGGAACAGCAAACGGTATAGAATTTTTCTTGCGATACATCCACTGCACTAAAGTGACAACTCATACAACAAACATGAGGAGCCCAACTTTAATCTTGATCCCCAATTTGGCACTTAAAATATAAAAAATAGGTAGGAAGTTCTGAAATAGATGCCCTGTATAAAAAAATGGTTCTGTATATATTTATAGTTGAAGCTATAAATATTTGATGTAAGAATATTTTTATAACCGTTAGAAAGAAAAATTAAATTTAAAATTTATAAATTCATTATTAGAAGAGATGTTTTCTAGTGTACTATATTGACGGACAACTAATGGAAAATACAAGCAATTAGGCGATTTATTTGCATTTAAATTTTCTAGCAGTAGCAAATTATTTTCTAAACTATCTGTCAGCTTCTACTTTAGCGACTGTTGATGTTAGATAAACATTGAGAAACTTTCCATTACTGCTACTTCGCCCATTAATTGCAAACATTCAGTAGCGTTCCGAAAAACATGGCTGCATATATAACGTGAAATTAATTAACTTGTTTAACAAATGGGAATTTGAATTTGGAGCATTAAGCGCTTGAAAAGATGTAAAATGAGAGCAAATTTTGTTCAATCAGGTCGGGGACCTTATTTTATTTAGATAAGCATATTTTGTAAAACAAAAATATGTTTACATGAATTTAAATGAAAGAGGCGCACGCCACTGATATAAACTGCTGGCCATTTGCTTTCGAGCAAGAAAAATTTCGCCTAAATTTAAAAGTTCATATTTTCTGAACCAGATATGACATCGATATCCGGTTTTTAATGGTTGATAGATTTGTCCCTTAGGAAACAATTGTGGGTTGTCTTAAACTGTCAGAAAATTTTATATACAGGGTGTTAAAGAGGACGATGATTTTTGCTCCAATTTCAATAGCATGTAACTTTCACAATAATATTTTTAAATTTTATCACTATATGTCAATTGAATCACTGGTTCATAGCAAAGAAAGTGATATGTCAAATTTTTTATATCTGCTATATTTTAAGAGATACCGATTTTTTTGAAAAACTTTGCTTTTTTCCAACTTTTTGTTAGCTAGATCCCACTCTGCGTTGTATCGTTCAAACTTTGCAACTGATTATTATACCTTATGAAAAGCTTGTTTATGTTCAGTAACAACAATTGCACCTAAATGTTGTGATGTGCAGTGGCGTACTTATAATCACTTATATGGCTATGCTTTATGAGTATCTCACAATTTTTTTGTATTGGAAAGTACTCGCCCCTAGATTAGGCAAGTTTGTCCTTATTTTTTAGTTTTTCATATCGCGCTACAGGTATATTATATAGTGTCTACAAAATTTTAAGAAAGATAATTTTTTTATTTAATTGTGTGAAAAAATTTATTTATTAATTTCTAACTTTCTAACACGACACTATTCCTAATATTAAACTTACATTGAAAGGCACTTTAATATTAAATAACGCTAGCTGCCGTCAAACCAAACAATTAAATAAAAAAATTATCTTTTTAAATTTTTGTAGACACTGTATAATATACCTGTAGCGCGATATGAAAAACTAAAAAATAAGGAAGAACTTGCCTAATCTAGGGGCGAGTACTTTCCAATACAAAAAAATTGTGAGATACTCATAAAGCATAGACATATAAGTGATTATAAGTACGCCACTGCACATCACAACATTTAGGTACAATTGTTGTTACTGAACATAAACAAGCTTTTCAGAAGGTATAATAATCACTTGCAAAGTTTGCACGATACAACGCACAGTGGGATCTAGCTAACAAAAAGTTGAAAAAAAGCAAAGTTTTTAAAAAAAATCGGTATTTCTTAAAATATACCAGATATAAAAAATTTGACAGATCACTTTCTTTGCTATGAACCAGTGATTCAATTGACGTACAGTGATAAAATTTAAAAATATTATTGTGAAAGTTACATGCTATTGAAATTGGAGCAAAAATCATCGTCCTCTTTAACACCCTGTATATAAAATTTTCTGACAGTTTAAGACAATCCAATATTGGCAATTGTTTCCTAAGGGACAAATCTATCAACCATTAAAAACCGGAGATCGATGTCATATGTGGTTCAAAAAATATTAACTTTTAAATTTAGGCGAAATTTTTCTTGCTCGAAAGCAAATGGCCAGCAGTTTAGTTTGTTTGTTGGTCTGACTCGGTATGTACACAAAGCGGGCACATTAAATAAAATAAACCAAAAACACAAACCTGCTTAGGAGTTACTTCGACGAAAAGTTAACAAAACACAGTGTTTGGACTGTTTCCTCATTATCAATTTATTTGAGATTACCTCAAAGGTTGAGGTCGATTTTGAGGTCGAGAAGTTTTGACTTACAGAGAAAATTAGCCTTCGCAGATTTTGTCTGTTCGAAAAGGTTTTAGGTTACTATCCCTAGGGTAATATTAGTTGAATTTATTTGACCTAACCACACGAAACAAAATACCTTTCCTCCACATTTGAGTAACTAAAATGTCCACATCTTCGTGGCACTACGCGAATTTACTATATATATATTTATATAACCATTATATTGCTAATACCATCTGCAATTATGTCCCCGCTATGGGCATAAAAGGGGTAATAGTAAGTTTGCGCAGTTCGGAAATGTCCTTGTGAAAGTAAACATTCGACAAGACCGGATTTCAACTTTTTTAAGGTAAATTTCACTGGTTAGTAGGAAAAATATTGCAATCAAAATTTCGATTAGTTCGAATTAAGACGGCGTTCCATGCATATGATTTCTGACGACATGATGATCCGACGGTGCCCTGATTGGTGTAAACTTTTGGTGCCCAATTCCGTCCGAATATTTGTAACAATCGACACGATGAGCTTTATTTTAACTTTCATCCGACGTCGTATGTTTCTTAAACTCACTTTTTTCTAAACCAAAAATTAAGAATGAATGACTATATTGACTATTATCAGCTACTAATTCACCAAATTAAAAATACATTCATTTTAAGGTTAGGTAGTGGCCACATGTATATTATACTGTATACGAGTGACACCCTCTTCTTTTTTTACAAGCTTTTTAGTGAAATTCGATTCGGAAGATCGGATAATGTGATAAGCAAAATATTTTCGTACATAATATGTACATACCTGAAATACTTTATATCTGGTAGTGATCCACGACTTATGCAAAAAAGCACCATGCGCTTGTGTCCTTTGATCTTAAACAAAACAAACCAAACAGCGAATCGAATCACCACAAATTAAAAACTACTGTACAAAAATTCTTGTTAGGTAATGAAAGTTTATAAGCACTAATATACCGACAACAATGTGGATGAATCACTTTTTATTCTGTAATTTGAAACAGGAACCAGAACCAAAGATGGGGACGAATAGCAACAAACAAATAATAGCGGGCCGGCTCTGACGCGATCGATAAAATTTCCACCCTACTGCGCAAACTCAATAGTACCACGCCATCTTCCATAGCGGGGACACTTTTTGTATCTTGGAACGTTCGTATTGGCAATATAATGGTTATATATATATATATATATATATATATATATGTGGAATTTACACAATAAAATACAACCAATCCTTCCCTGTTGTAATCTTTGTTAACTTTAGAAGAAGAAAAAATTTGAATAAACAACTCAGGGTACGTCATTTTGAAAACAATAACGAAATGTTATTTGTCCAATGAAATATACGTTTAAATTTTTGGATCTAACTTTATTGAATAAGATAAATTTAGCTTAAAACTGTATTAATGGATTTTATTATAAAAAAAAACATGTAATTTATCATCATTAACAACGTTGTGTTTTGTCACAATAATTTGAGCATTTACAAATTGAAAAATCGTTAACCTAATTTTCTCGTTCCCTTATTTTGTGAATTAAAGGAAACAGTGTACCGGGTGTCAATTTTAAAAGTCCCCACCCTTAATATCTCCCGTTAATAATATTAGAAATTAGAGAGACACGTCGATTTCATTGCGAATGGGGACGCTTTTAGAGAATATTTCCATTTTTCTAGGTTTTGGAGTAGGAATTTTCCGGAAATATCGTTCCAAAAATGGACTTTGGAATTGGAAAGTGAGGGGTCAACGCAAATGATGTGCCCCATTACCCCCTTCTCATTTAAGATTTTAAGGGAAACATCTAGATACCTCTCCCACGACAATTATGGTAGTTAGTACCCGTGAGTAATTATTCGCTACTCCTAGGCTGTTTTATTTTTTTTTTATTTTTTTTTTTATGATCAAACACAAGCACTATAGGAAAAATCTTTTAGGGCACTCTGGGAGTGGTGCGTGTGCGCAAAAAGCGATTCACGTTGGTTTTGAATCGTTGGAGGTTATATTCGTTGGGAAAAACGACCTCGGGAAGATCGTTCCACAATGATGAAGTCCTCCAGATGAAAGAGTTCTTAAATAATGAAGTTCGAGGAGTACTAAGCTTAACCACATATGGATGGGCGGCAGTGGTTCGTCGTGTATTTCTGACACTCGGCGCTCTGGGCGGAATTAAGAGGGCAAGGTCAGCCGAGCACTTTCCATGGAAGTATCTGTAAAAGAGAGTCAAATCACCAACTTGCCTTCGATGTTCTAGGCTGTCGAGGTTCTTCGTCAGCTCGTGGTCTCCAATCAGATGAATGGCCCTCCTTTCGATGGAATCCAGTAGCCGAAGAGTATGTTTGGGTGCAGAGCTCCAGACATGAGAGCAGTACTCTAGTGATGGTCGAATCTGGGCTTTGTATAGTGTCAAAAGTTGTTGAGGTGTGTACAACTTTCTGGTTCGGAAGAGTACACCAAGCTTCTGAGAGGCTATCTTGGCGATTGCCACAACGTGGTTATGCCAAGACATATTTCCTCCCAGATTGACGCCCAGCAAACTAATAGATGAAGCCAGTGGGATTGCGTGTCCGTCAATGACTATATCCGGTTCTGTAATGTTAACCTTTTTAGAGAAAACTGCTGCCTGGGTTTTTTTAGCGTTAAATTCGACTTTGTTACTGTCACCCCAAGCCAAAATTTCTTCCAGGTCTTTGTTGAGGCGTGATACTTCATGCTGTCTGCGAAGACGTGCGTCGGCAGCCGATGTTTGTGCATTCAAAGAGAAAGATGATAAAAGTGTGCTATCATCAGCAAAACTAACTATCGGGTTTTTCGTTTTCACTAGAAGGTCGTTAATGTAGAGTAAGAAGAGAGTGGGAGACAATATGGACCCTTGAGGAACACCGGCATTGATGGTGAAGGTGTCTGAGAGAAATCCGTCAATCGCCACTTGCAGAGAGCGGTCCTTAAGAAAGCTAGACAACCATGCACAGAATCGACTGGGCATACCATAGGATCGCAGTTTACTTAGAAGCCCCTCATGCCAAACACGATCAAAAGCTTTAGAAATATCCAGTGCAACAACCCGAGACTCCCCATGATGTTCGATTGCGTTGTTCCAAATATGGGTGACATAGGCTAGAAGATCTCCAGTTGATCTGGACTTCCGAAAACCATATTATTGATGATCGCTGATAATGTTGAAGCCTTCCAGGTACTTTAGAAGATGTTGGTTAATAGCTTTCTCCATTACTTTTGATATAACTGAAAGCAATGCGACCAATGTGACCAATGACCAAAATATTTCAGTACTAAAGCCATATTACATAGTAATTGCAATAAAATTTTCATGAAACATAATGGCAAGGTCCTAAAAATAATTACCCATAAAATTGTGTCACGATTACTTCCAACATAAATATTGGTTAATATGTATAGATATTAAATGTATTTTCCCTCAATGCAATGCAAAACATGTTAAGAGGAAACTTAAATATTTATTACAGGACTTGAACAGTCCATAGAAAAAAATCATACATCCCAAAACCGAATAAGAGAATGTAATAAATGGATGCCAAGAGAAATTTTCTTTCACTTTCACACAACTATATGCCGGGTGGTCGGTTTTCAAATATAAATATTTAGACGCATTCGGGTTTGATACGGGAGAGACTATTTGTATGTATATTAAATCCCGACAAATAACTCCCAAAATGAAAAACTACGATATAGGAGCAAGGGCTGAAATAATCGGAAATTTTGCGACCTTATCTGGAATAACTTTTATAAACATTGCTACTCCTTGCAGGCATGGCAATATTGAAGATTTTTCAATTATTATTGCTGTTTATTTTTTTTAATTGTTATTCTTATTACGAACTACTACTGTTTTTTTTTTGTTTCAAACCAATAGTTATATCAAATTTCTATTTATTTTTATTTATTTAATTTATTTATGCTTTATTTACTTAGACATTACAATTTACAATGTGTGGAAAACGTGAAATTCAAATACATGAGTATATGTATATAAAATGTATGATACACCTACAAATACACAATATATAAAATTTAGAAAAAAACAAACTTATACTAAACTAAAAGTTATGTTATTTAAAAAAAAAAGTAAAGATAAAAAATGTGAGATTGTGAGATATTCATTAACTGAATAAAAAGCCTCAGATAACAAATATTGCTTTAAGGGGGTCGTCTAGCCAGAAATTTGAAAATTTCGGTTTTTTTTTTACATAAATTTGATCTCTAGGGTTTCAAGAACATTTGTGCCAGAGGATTTTTTTCTTCCATAATTAACAGAGATACAGATGAAAAGGCAAGCGCTGCCGTAGTCCCCAGCGAGCGAGCGCTCTCAGGTACCTACCGCGCGGCCAGCTGCTTCTTCTCCGCCCACTTCTATTGACCTGACCGACTGACGGAGACTCCTGTATTGTAAACGGTTAGTTTCTTCTCGGCAGTAGGCTATTTTCCATCTTTCCCTCCACGTGCTCCAATTTATTTATATAAAAAGTGATCCGATCCTCGGATTTTCAATCTCGTTTTTCCGAGAAACTCCGGCGATATCTCGGAGAGTTCCCAACGGATTCGGCTGAAATTTGGCACAGATCTTCAGTGCATGCATCGCTATAGCCGGAACCTCAATGACTGTCGTCAAAACAATTTTTTTTTGTTCACAAAAACCTTTAAAAAAATGAAGAAATCCATTTTTTTTAAGTACGACAAAGTCTGATTTTTGGTTCTTTTCTTTTGTTTCTGGTAGGGGCCATAGCTAAGAGTGTGCAGATGCTGATTTTTTGTTGTTGCTTCCTTTCAGACACCTGAGTCGCCTACAATCACCGGAGTTCTGCAGCGTTGCCGATTTTTCGTATCCACCGGCTCAAGACACTCATACTTATGATATATGAATAAAGACGTGTACCAAACGGCAACTCGGTATCTCGCTTTCTCTCCACACAACGAACTGTAGAATATAGCGCTTAAAACGCGACCTATTGGGTAGACGAACCCCTTAAACGTAAGACTATCAACAGCCTTCAGGTTTGGTGGTAGCTTGGTGATGTTCTACCCACATTCAGTCGATTAAAAGGAACTCTAAATGAGCTGATTGTCGTGTGGTATACGTATGAACATCACTGTGAATAGCAAATCGACATTTATTTTTAAAAACTTATATACATAGTTCAAATAAGTACACACAGATGACGGTCAAAATCTTGTATTTCTTAAAGAGCCCTCTGCATGAGTAAGTCCTCGACACACCCACTAAAGTCCTCAATATTCTCTTCTGACATACAAGCAATTCCCCATCCATACTGGACGAACCCCAGAAGATCACCCCGTAACGCAGATGAGAATCTACTTGTGCGTTATACACCATGAGGAGCTCCCTCATAGAAATCGCGGTCTGGAGTGAACGAACAAGGAAACAACATGAATTTATTGTTGATTTGAGCAGATCACAATGATTTTTCCAATTCAGATTCTTATCAATTTGCACTCCTAGAAATTTTATAGCATTGATTTTTAATATTTCTTCATTATTTATAAGCAGTTCCATATCCAGATTATTATGATTCTGGTATTAGTTTTAGTATTATTGAGAAATAGTGAATTTTGACAGAACCATTTACACAAACTGTTCAAATTTCGATTACAATTTTGAATTAAAATACTATCGTCCACATGAGAAAATAAATAGGAAGAGTCGTCGGCATACTTTGGAGAGGTGTATTCCTCGTCCAGTTCGTCATCTGCGTCATTAATATATATAGATTAAAGAGAATCGGAGCAAGAACCGCTCCCCGCGGAACGCCCATAACAATTTCCAAAAGTCCAGAAAGGTTTTCACCATTCGTTGCATTATCAGCATTATTGATCGCTATGAACTGTTTTCTTCCTCTTAGAAATTGCGACAGCCAACTAAACGTCGGAAAACCATTAAGTGTTCTATACCACTGAACGTAGATCCTCTTTCATAATTTAAACAAAAAAGTTCAGTATGTGTATGTATTTTTGGTCGTCGTTTCGAACAAAGTCAGGAAAAAATAAACACCGGAACCACAAAATTTTAATTTTTGATTTTTTGCGCCATATATTAGGCACATAATTACGCAACAAAATTTAACCGACTTCATATCTCTTACCGTTCCAGAAATCCCAATGGTGAAGGCCGAATTTGTAACACCCTGTATATTTTATGTCATATCACCAGATAATTCATAAAATCACCAGATCTGGTGAAATTTCACCAGACCTGGCAACACTGTATTGTGGTTAGAAAATCGTATAAACTTACCACCCAAATAATCAAAATAAACTTCACCGCTCTTGACAGCTTCGACATGGTATGCGAGAGAAAGGGATGGCATATCGCTAAGTAGCGTTCCACTGTAAATCCAGTTATTGTCAGTACTGTTGCATTACCGGACGTTTCGGCCATAAGGCCCCTCAGGAAACAGAACGTAGTGCCAAAGACGTAAGGATATCTAGAAAAAAAATATCTATGTTAATATTTATTCAAATAATACACATACAGGGTTTGTTCTGGTTTGTTCTGTATTGAACTTAAATTGTGAAACAAAACTACAAAGGTTTGTCGAAAAAGACGGTTGCAATGGTCGTTGCAAAAAGTTTCAATTTACGTGCCATCAAAATATTTACACCTATAAAGATTTAGATTGCATAAGTATATGCGTTTTTAACATAATTAATACGTGATACGTGTAAATATTATGGCCATATAACAGCAGGTTTATGTTGCTCGTGTAAAATAATGAGATATTAAAATCCACTCTAAACTATTTTCGAAAACCAGACCTGACAAGTTAATCGTTAATCTTTGGTTATATTATCAGTTGACTGACGAATACGCCCCCTTCATTTTCATTGTTCTCGAATTTCACGACAAATATACAAACAAATTTCTAATGGCGACCGTTTCTTTGCCGTCAAAAGGATAAATCCCGAAAATTGCGGAGCACATTAAAGTTTCTAATAAGAAAATACTGGGATCGGGCTATCAATCGTGTTAATAAAGCATTAAAATTATTAATACAATTGGTGACACTACTACTGGATGATTTAGAAATTATTCTGATTTACTTGCAGGGGGGGGGGGGCAAGTTCGATTTTCAATTTCTTTTTATGATCAAACACAGACACTATAGGAAAAATCCTTTAGGGCACTCTGAGAGTGATGCGTGTGCCCAAAAAGCGATTAACGTTGGTTTTGAATCGTTTAATGTTATATTCGTTGGGAAAAACGACCTCGGGAAGGTCGTTGCATAAGGATGATGTCCTCAAGACGAACAATGAAGTTCATGGAGTACTAAGCTTAACCACATATGGATGGGCGGCAGTGGTTCGCCGTGTATTTCTGCTATTCGCCGCTCTGGGCGTAATTAAGAGGGCAAGGTCAGCCGAGCACTTTCCATGAAATATCTGTAAAAGAGAGTCAAATCCCCAACCTGTCTTCGATGTTCTAGGCTGTCGAGGTTCTTCGTCAGCTCGTGGTCTCCAATCAGACGAATGGCCCTCCTTTCGATGGAATCCAGTAGCCGAAGAGTATGTTTGGGTGCAGAGCTCCAGGCATGAGAGCAGTACTCCAGTGATGGTCGAATCTGGACTTTGTATAGTGTCAAAAGTTGTTGAGGTGTGTACAACTTTCTGGTTCGAAAGAGTACACCAAGTTTCCGAGAAGCTATCTTGGCGATTGTCACAACGTGGTTATGCCAAGACAGATTTCCTCCCAGATTGACGCCCAGGAAATTAATAGATGAAGCCAGTGGGATTGCGTGTCCGTCCATGATTATATCCGGTTACGTTAATTTGAATTTAAATCTTTTAATCACGAACGGTGCCTCGCGAGAAAAACGCAGGAAACCGTTTTTATGTAGAATTGGTCGGGCTGTTCAGAAAAAATATCCGCATGAGAAAATGTCAATGACGTACAACTTTTACAATCTAAAATATTAAAGTACTTTAGGAAATGTTAAAGAATAACAATTTAAAAACAGAAATTTCAACATCCTGTGGCAAAAAATTTCAGCCGTTGAGGACATATTACTTTATAAAATGGCTTAAATAACCACGTTCTGAATTATTATCAAGTAATTAAGGAAGACCCTATATAAATATATCTCAGAAATTAACGACCACTGAGCAGAAGCAAAAAAACTTAATTTATTTACATTTTGTCGGCATTTACTTTTAAAGTCTGGACAAAATTTACAACTTCCTTTAAAAGGGAAGTGCTTACAGTACTGTAAATAAATATATAGTGACAGACATAGTAAAAACGCGAGTACGACCACCCAAGGTTCACATGCGCTTCAAAAACAACCAATCGGCTTCAATTGTAACTCAATCATACGGGATTTCAATCAACAGTTGAGACAACAACTAAAAATAATTTTTTTAACAAATTTATAAAATCATTTAGTGTTAAAATACTATATAAACACAATTAATTTTTTATTTTCGGATTTTTCGGAAATTTAAGTAACAACCGCATTCCTTAAGACAGTTTTTAAATAAACCTTTGTTTTACAACACTTAAAAATCGACGAAACTTAAACAATTTAAATTATCATTAAAGGAATTTTTTAGCACTTACTAAGTTTAAGTTGAAAACCGCTATAAAATTATTTTATTAGTTTCTGTTTTAAACAAAATTTTTATAATATTGATTTTAAATGTCAACATGAAGAACTTCTAAAGTATAGCTATTTTCTTCGTTGTTTATAAACGATGTTTGCTTGGGAAATTATTATTTTGTAATAAGTTAAAGAATTGTAGGTAACATAAATTTAAAATTTATTTTATAATAATTTGTCTCCAGTGGTTCATTTTTTGTTCTTATGGTTAAATACCTATTGTATTAGACTGTAAGAACGTTTTTAATAATTGTTATAGAAGTGTTTTTAATAGGTATATTGTCCAGACATCAAAATAGTTTTATAACCTTGCTGCATAACTAGATTGTTGATTTTTTTTTATGATCAAACACAAGCACTATAGGAAAAATCCTTTAGGGCACTCTGGGAGTGGTGCGTGTGCGCAAAAAGCGATTCACGTTGGTTTTGAATCGTTGGAGGTTATATTCGTTGGGAAAAACGACCTCGGGAAGGTCGTTCCATAAGGATGAGGTCCTCCAGATGAAAGTATTCTTAAATAGTGAAGTTCGATGAGTACTAAGCTTAACCACATATGGATGGGCGGCAGTGGTTCGTCGTGTATTTCTGCTATTCGTCGCTCTGGGCGGAATTAAGAGGGCAAGGTCAGCCGAGCACCTTCCATGAAAATATTTGTAAAAGAGAGTCAAATCCCCAACCTGTCTTCGAGGTTCTAGGCTGTCGAGGTTCTTCGTCAGCTCGTGGTCTCCGATCAGACGAATAGCCCTCCTTTCGATGGAATCCAGTAGCCGAAGAGTATGTTTGGGTGCCGAGCTCCAGACATGAGAGCAGTATTCCAGTGATGGTCGAATCTGGGCTTTGTATAGTGTCAAAAGTTGTTGAGGTGTGTACAACTTTCTGGTTCGGAAGAGTACCCCAAGCTTCTGAGAAGCTATCGTGGCGATTGCCACAACGTGGTTATGCCAAGACATATTTCCTCCCAGATTGACGCCCAGCAAATTAATAGATGAAGCCAGTGGGATTGCGTGTCCGGCCATGACTATTTCCGGTTCTGTCATGTTAACCTTTTTAGAGAAAACTGCTGCCTGGGTTTTCTTAGCGTTAAATTCGACTTGGTTACTGTCACCACAAGCCAAAATTTCTTCCAGCTCTTTGTTGAGACGTGATACTTCATGCTGTCTGCGAAGATGTGCGTCGGCAGCCGATGTTTGCGCATTCAAAGAGAAAGATGAGTGTGCTATCATCAGCAAAACTAAATATCGGATTTTTCGTTTTCACTAGAAGGTCGTTAGTGTAGAGTAAGAAGAGAGTGGGAGACAATATGGATCCTTTAGGAATACCGGCATTGATGGTGAAGGTGTCTGAGAGAAATCCGTCATCGCCACTTGCAGAGAGCGGTCCTTAAGAAAGCTAGACAACCATGCACAGAATCGACTGGGCATACCATAGAATCGCAGTTTTCTTAGAAGCCCCTCATGCCAAACACGATCAAAAGCTTTAGAAATATCCAGTGCAACAACCCGAGACTCCCCATGATGTTCGATTGCGTTGTTCCAAATATGGGTGACATAGGCTAGAAGATCTCCAGTTGATCTGGACTTCCGAAAACCATATTGACGATCGCTGATAATGTTTCTTTTTTGTAGGATGTTTCCTAACCCTCATAGATACCCTTTTAGTGGTTTTATTATATAACTCGACTTGCTGTATAATAAATAAGACATTCTCGTTTGGTTCCAGTAAATTAATAAGTAATACTAATATTTATATCAATATCACCGAATAAAGTGTGACAAATGAGATAAAAAAAATATTAGAAAAAAGTTTTCAAGCTTTATCTACTTTTTAAATTTTGCCAACTTTCACCGAATCGTCTTTTTGGTTTATCAGTTCCCATATACACGAAATTTTAACGAAGTTTGACCTTAAATTTAAAGCCACATTTTGGGTGGGTATTGGAAAAGTCAAAGTGAAAAGAAATTGATTTCGAAAAGTTATAGAAGGAATTTTTGTTGAGTTTCAAGTTTCGAATTGGTGATTGTCGTGTTTGGATGGGAAATCTATTAAGATTTTTAAGATCTTAAGAATTCACTGGTATTGTTGCTGCTATTCCTTGTAATGAACTTCCTAGATATTCGAGAATAAATAAATTTAATAATAAGGTTTAAAAACGTATACCTACGCCAGTGGTATTATACAGGGTGTCCTCTAATTAGTGGTACAAGGAAAAACCACAGAATCCTTACTTAAAAAACGTGACAGTAACCAATTCGAATTTAACGCTAAGAAAACCCAGGCAGCAGTTTTCTCTAAAAAGGTTAACATTACAGAACCGGAAATAGTCATGGCCGGACACGCAATTCCACTGGCTTCATCTATTAATTTGCTGGGTATCAATCTGGGAGGAAATATGTCTTGGCATAACCACGTTGTGGCAATCGCCAATATAGCTTCTCAGAAGCTTGGCGTACTCTTCCGAAGCAGAAAGTTGTACACACCTCAACAACTTTTGACACTATACAAAGCCCAGATTCGACCATCACTAGAATACTGCTCTGGAGCTCTGCACCCAAACATACTCTTCGGCTACTGGATTCCATCGAAAGGAGGGCTATTCGTCTGATCGGAGACCACGAGCTGACGAAGAACCTCGACAGCCTAGAACATCGAAGACAGGTTGGGGATTTGACTCTCTTTTACAGATATTTTCATGGAAGGTGCTCGGCTGACCTTGCCCTCTTAATTCCGCCCAGAGCGACGAATAGCAGAAATACACGACGAACCACTGCCGCCCATCCATATGTGGTTAAGCTTAGTACTCCTCGAACTTCACTATTTAATAACTTTTTCATCTGGAGGACTTCATCCTTGTGGAACGACCTTCCCGAGGTCGTTTTTCCCAACGAATATAACCTCCAACGATTCAAAACCAACGTGAATCGCTTTTTGCGCACACGCACCACTCCCAGAGTGCCCTAAAGGATTTTTCCTATAGTGCTTGTGTTTGATCATAAGTAACCTATGAGAAAACAAATGAAAGTTAGAGATGCCGTTGCTATGGAACAGGAAATGTTTCATTTTTGAGTTTATCGTAAGTTTGTGATTTCATTGCTGTCGGTTTCTTTCGACACGATATTTTCTAGGGTCAAAGTTAACGCACTAAGCAATTTAAATGCAAATCTCTCCGAAACGGTAACTCTGGGCGACCTGAACTTAGTATACCTTTTTTACGTAATAAATATGAGAAAACTATTATTTTTATTAAAAACTTAAATACACTGAGGCACAAAATAGTTATGAGCGTATGAATGTACGAAGAATGCCGCAGACAGCCCCCCTACATTGTTCATTAAAATTTCTCAAAGAAATCAACTTCTCGTCCTAAAAAAACCATAATTGCCAAATTGTGTAAGTTTTTAGAGAGAAACAAAAGTAAAGTTTTAACTTTTATTATCTTTCACTCGATACCCGAGCTTCGCTTGACGCTGGCGGAAATGTATCGCTGTAGATCAACACCCTGTATCTCAGTCAATATGAACTTTCGGATATAGGTAAGTATAATTACATCCTAATATTTTAACGTAAGGAGTGTGTGCTTTTTCCATGTACCATTAATTAGCGGACACCCTGTATAAAACAAAAGTTTTCTATAAATTAATTGCAACCCCATTTAAATTCTCGAGGGTCACATTAAAATCCTTGAGATTAATGTTAGGAAATACCTGTTTTTTAATTTTCTTTGTTGACGCCTACATTTTCGAACTAATTAGAATTATTTAAAAAGTAATTAGCAGAATTTATATTAATTATCTCTACACAACAGATAAACAAGTAATTTAAGAATGACATCCGAATTTAGCATATCTGTGTTGCAAGGGTATTAAGTCCCGAATAATTTGGTGAAATGAGATATTTAGTCATGCATGGTGCATTGATATACATATAATAATACTAATAAATTATATCTGCGAATAATTAATGTCTATGAATAAGACTGATTAGTTTCGAGTTGTTTACAAAACAATGTGATATAGATAAGATTGCATTTTTTTGGCACTTGTAAACAATATAAGGTATAATGTGCATCGACAAAAAATCGAAGATAAAACTTATGTCAAATATTATTATTTACAACGATGCATGTAATAATAACATTTCATCTATCGTTGAAAGGCTGAAAGTTGCCTTTTTTTACTTTTACTTTCCACCCGGATGGAAAGTAAATTATTTTTTTGTAATTATTTTAAAAATCGATATCTCAAAATAATATACGAACACACCAACATGCAACTCATTACACAAATTTCACGAAAATGAATTGCAGTTCTTCCACTATTTTTGCTGCTTCTCGAATTTCTGGTGCAGTAGGAACAAAATCAAATTCCTCATTTTTCTGTTGATAAAATAATATATTGTTTAGTGACACGGAAACCATATTCAAAAAATGAAATTTGCCATCTTGATGTGTATTATTACCTACGTTATTTTACCACCTGCGGTTATTTGAATTGTCTAATGTCTAATATTTCAAAATTTTTTAACTTAATTTATAAATTTTTCAACCTCAACAACTTTTGACACTATACAAAGCCCAGATTCGACCATCACTAGAGTACTGCTCTCATGTCTGGAGCTCTACATCCAAGCATACTCTTCGGCTACTGGATTCCATCGAAAGGAGGGCTATTCGTCTGATCGGAGACCACGAGCTGACGAAGAACCTCGACTGCCTAGAACATTGAAGACAGGTAGGGGATTTGACTCTCTTTTACAGATATTTTCATGGAAGGTGCTCGGCTGACCTTGCCCTCTTAATTCCGCCCAGAGCCCATCCATATTCTTTCATCTGGAGGACATCAGCCTTGTGGAACGACCTTCCCGAGGTCGTTTTTCCCAACGAATATAACCTCCAACGATTCAAAACCAACGTGAATCGCTTTTTGCGCACACGCACCACTCCGAGAGTGCCCTAAAAGATTTTTCCTATGGTGCTTGTGTTAATAAGAAGTGGATGTTAGATGTGGTTGTAAATAAAATAGTATACAAACCTCGGTGAAAAGTTTCATTACTGTCTCGAGATTTATCGACTCTCTCGATAGGAATGAAACACTTTCCACCTCGGTACGTAATATCGAGGGCTGAAAACCATAGGGTTCCAAGCGACAATTATAAAAGTTTTCAGGAGATAAATTTTTAACTTTGAGATTCGATTAAAGAGTTTCTTTTAAAATAATAACTTCTAAATGTGATTTATGTTTTAGCCTAAGAATTAGCAAATAAAATAAGGTCAAAAAATATACTGTAATTATATTGTAAGTGCCTATTTTATTGATTTTTTTCGAACATTGCATTTGTACTTGGAACCTTGTGGCACTGTAAGCAATGTACTTGAAACCTTGTGGCTCTGAAGCAATGTAATCAGTAAGGAAAACATGTTTTTTTTATAGTTTCAGGAGTTTAAGTTGTTGCAAATGAAAAAGTATTATTTTCTAGAGAACATTTATTTAGTTGATTTAAACAAGAACAAGAAATAATAGGACGAAAAATCTTGTATTAATTTTAGAACATTTTCAGAATATTTGATTTGAAAATAACATAAAATAATAATGGAAAACACATTAAGAAAAGCAAAAATTATTAAATTTACTTATTTTTAAATTCAGAAATTAGACATTTCGTATATTGTTGATCTTCAAGTGGCATCCATTTATATGCAAACTCGATTTGCTGGATTTTTTCTCGGTAAACGATTTAGTTTTCAAATTATCGGCCGGGGCAATCACAATACGGAAGGAATCGTTAACCATACTTTGTTTACTTAGCCTGGTAAGTTTAGTGTTAACGTTTACAGTAACAAATTGAGAACAATGGTCATTTATTTTGTATTGCAACTTAAATTGTTTCCCTTGAACAAAACGTAGCTGACATACTTTTGTAAAGGGTACTTTATCATATTTAAACAACAAAGCAGTTTTCTTAAAATTTTTAAAGTCAGTTTCCTTCATGTTAATTACACAGAAGGGGTTTCTTCTGTCAACCTTTAACAAAATTCTTATAAATGATAGCGGTGACCAAATGTCTGTAACTTTCATCGCCTTTTCTATACGAGAATGGATGTTATCTACAACTTGTATACAGGAATGACCAGGTATGGAATACTTCATCGTTATCATGTGAATATTAGGATGTCTATTTAGAAAGTCAATGATTGCAACTGAAACAAGGGAGTTCCTGTTCTGTGGAACGCAGCTATCACTCCAAGTTATTATGTTATTGATTTCCGGAAAAAATTTTTGACTAAAGCACTAGATAAATCATTACCTGATCTTCCACACATCGTTTCAGCCCACACTGTACAGTATACTTCCTTATTAATTGAACTGTGAGCCGTTAAATTATAAACGTTTAACTTTTGTTTATAAAAAAGTACTGAGACATCAGATTTAGGCAAGTTAATGACATTTTCAAGGTGAAAACAAATAACAGCGCAATTAGGCTTTTGAATTTTATTGTCATTTTCGCGCTCTTGACGCATTATTATTTTTTTCGAAACGTGGGACTGATATGCCGCTTCCATTTCTTGATTTATTTTCGGGGACATATTCTGAGCCGGAGCTGCAAAAATCTTCCCAAGATTCACTATTAGAACCAGAAGACATCGCGAATAAACTTAACTGTTGTCACTTGGAACCATATGGTTCAAACACAATAACGTGATGTGTACTTGAAACTATATTTCCGTGTTCATTCTGGCGCCATCTATGGACATATTAAAGAAATTTTTAGATCAAAAGATGCAGAATTTGTTATAGAACAGGTTTCTGTAAAAAAACGAATTTTGTACTAAATGTCGCTTGGAACCCTATGGTTTTCGGCCCTCGATATACTATTATTTATTAACAATTTTTCGAAATATATTCCAATTTTATTAATATTGCAAATTTCGTTAATCGTTATTCTTTCCTCTAATTACAATAAACTAAAAATAGTCACGCCTTTTTCTTATTGTGCGAGATTAGACTTTAAATAGCAGCCCATCCCAATTGGTTAAAGGTGTTCTAATTTTATCGCCGATTGACGATTATATCATAAATATTTTTATAAGGTGATTTATGGGCCCCATCAATTTATTTCGGGAACTTAGAACTATTTAAGTTGCCCATAAAATGACGGCACCTGGAACAATTCGGTGTGTGGTATATAGCCAAAATAAATTTAAAACAACATACTTTGTTACTTATGTTCCGGAGATTCATACCTAAATTAAAATGAAGTTCCTTTAGTGTCGTCTGTGAGTCGGGCGAACATCGAAATATTATCAGCCGGAACAAGAGTACCTCACCCCCCCCCCCCCCCCCATTTTCGAGGATGCCGAACACGATGGCGGCGTCAGAATTTCTGGGTTGCGCAACCCCTCAGAACGGCCAAAAACCAACCCCCAGAGGGGTTAAACGCGCTCCAAGAGCTTTCCCTGCAGAGAAACACACTTTTCCCCCCGTTTTCGAGGATGCTGAGCACGGTGGTGGTGTTGGATATCGCGTTCGACCCCTTCCAACCCCTCCATCGGCCAATACCCGCTCCCAAAAGCGGTGAAATTTTATTTTTCAAGTATCAGGGGCAAATATTTATCCCCCCCCCCCGTTTTCGAGGATGCTGAACACGATGGCGGCGTCAGAGTTTCTCTTTGGGTTTGCGCAACCCCTCCAAACGGCTAAAAGCCACCCCCAGAGGGGTTAAATGCGCTTCAAAGAGTTTTACCTGTAGAGAATCGTGTTCCGCATCCTCAGAAACGGGGGGGGGGGGGGGGGGTACTCTTGTTCCGGCTAAAAATATTTCGATTTTTCGGGTCTACTTGTGCGGTAGAATCCGGCCGTTATTGGACACAAATTCGTGTTGTTTTGTATTTAGTTTTTTTGTAAATTATGTTTACAATATTATATTGGTAAGGATTTCTAATAAACAACCTAATCACAACTTTTAAAAATTTTACAATAGTATTTTTTCCGTGTGGGCGAAGCTACGGGTTTCCTAGATTATATGATCGGTTTATGTTTACTTTTACTTTGTGTTGTTCATTAAGTTATTAATATCAGTGTTTTTGTATGTGATATAACATATTTGTATCATATGTATTTAATCAAAGCCGAGAAGAAAGAAAAGTAATAGGTAAACAGAATGAAATCAATCAGTATCGACAGGTGGGTGTCTATTGTATACACTAGTATACAGTGTGTTAAGTTGACAACCTTCAATATCTCGCGTCCAGAAAATAATATTAAATATCGGAACGACACGTGAATTTTATTATAAAGGAGGATGTTTGTCAAGAATTTTGTTTTATTATCAAACCCAAGCACTAGGAAAAATCCTTTAAGGCACTCTGGGAATGGTGGGTGCGCGAATAAAGCGATCCACGTTGGTTTTGAATCGTTGGAGGTTATAGTCGTTGGAAAAAACGACCTCGGGAAGGTCGTTCCATAAGGATGAAGTCCTCCAGATGAACGAATTCTTAAATAATGAAGTTTGAGGAGTACTCACTTTAACCACATATGGATGGGCGGCAGTGGTTCGTCGTACATTTCTGCTATTCGCCGCTCTGGGCGGAATTAAGAGGGCAAGGTCAGCCGAGCACTTTCCATGAAAATATCTGCAAAAGGGAGTCACATCCCCAACCTGTCGATGGCTCTTCGTCAGCTCGTGGTCTCCGATCAGACGAATCAGACGAACCGAGTAGCCGAAGAGTATGTTTGGGTGCAGAGCTCCAGACACGAGAGCAGTACTCTAGTGATGGTCGAATCTGGGCTTGGTATAGTATCAAAAGTTGTTGAGGTGTGTAAAACTTTTTGGTCCGGAAGAGTATACCAAGTTTCTGCTGAGAATCTTGGCGATTGCCACAACGTGGTTATGCCAAGACATATTTCCTCCCAGATTGACGCCCGGCAAATTAATAGATGAAGTCAGTGGAATTGGGTGTCCTGCCATGACTATATCCGGTTCTGTAAAAATGACTTGGTTACTGTCACCCCGAGCCAAAATTTCTTTCAGGTTTTTGCTGAGGCGTGATACTTCCTGCTGTCTGCGAATATGTGCATCGGCAGCCGATGTTCGTGCATTCAAAGCGCTAGACGAGACAAGTGTACTATCGTCAGCAAAGCTAAATATAGGATAATACTTAATAATAATATTTACAGTCTTCGCGGTTTAGCCCCCTAGGAGGGGTAGATGTTACCCTTAAAATTTTAAATGGGAAGGATGGTGACTTTCAAGTCGATTAATATTATATAAAGAGAAGTAATTAAATGGTTTGGCGTTATTTATAGTCGAGCTGCGAAATGATTATTTAATTTGCTTACCAAAATAATTTAGAGCACTCTAGTACATTAATTACTGACCGATTCAGAAATGTTTGCTGTCCATGTTGCTGACCAACTAGCCATTTTGGTTGACCGATTACATTTTTCTGTTCGCAAAAATAAGAATATTTTGCTAACCAGTTCCAGTTCCAGGAATCCGGCACTGGCGTTAGCCCTCGCACCGCGAAGACGACCTTGTGGGAAAAGATCTTCAAAATATGATGTACGAATTACGGAAGATAAATACAATTAAATCATCTAAAATAGCACGGGCTTCAATACACCGTTTATGTTGATCTTTACATTTAGCAAGTATAATTTTTATATCATTTGATTAATATGCATGGAAAAATATGAATAAATACATACATCGACAATCGATTTTATTAATGGAAATAAAAATTTCGAGTACTAAAAATCAAAATTATTCAAGATTGTCTGGTTATCCTATATTTCGCATTATAGCAAAACTTGTTGAGTTTGTAACTGGCAATGAAAGAAACAAGTATGCTTTTTTGTCATTACCAGTCAAAACTCACTATCTATCAATCCCACTGGTTGCAATCAGAATCCAAATATTTTGGATTGATCGCGGCGATTTTCTTTAGATTTTGAATTGTTGCGAAAAGGTCATTCATTTTTGACATTTTTCTTAAAAACGAAAAGAGATGCTAAACATTATGTCCATTTGTGGTATATGTATTAACCCCATCCAGGGACACCCTGTGTGAGTTTTTTCACATTATTACACCGTGTACATATCTACATGGGAATATTAAATACTCAATGTGATGATGGTATGAAATTCTTTGCAAGTCATTCAAAGGTATATGGAAATTTTTCATTTTTTTTGTTTTGCAAATTGTTAATGTTTCTACTAATTATGTATTAGTATGAACATCGATATATATTGTCAATAATTCATACTTTTCGTAAACAAGTAGACTCAGGGCAACTTCCTGCTTTCGCGGATTTTTGATTTAAATAAATATCGCCTGGTTGTTCGATTATTTCTTATACAAGGATTACTCCAATTTATAGGTTTTAGATTACAATAGACAACAAATTTTAGGTTGTATATTGTATCAAAATGCATTTTTCTTGTTAATTTTGGGATGGTGAATACAAAAATGATAATGAGATGAAAAACATAGTTGACGTTTTCAAAAAAAAGTTTTTTATTTTCTTTTTAACAAAATAATAAAAACTAGATAATTTTACACTTTCAGAGTCTCTTTTGTTTCTGGAGCATCTCTAACAAGAGCCAAACAGTGGTCGGCAACCATGGAAGAATTCCAGTTTCCCTGGTACCTGTTCTCCATTGTTGATATATCCTGATGGAAGCGTTCGCAGCAGCCCGGTGAGACCGCTTATGGCGGGGATCGAAGCATATAAGTAGGCCGTGCAAGTGACGTCACAGCCAGGCAGGTTACTCCAAACGTTTATCCTTTTCTGTCGATCGTTCTGTGTCAATATCAGACTTTGGGTTTGTTCGATTTAATCTAGGCCATATTTGTCTCCCTTTATTGAATCGGAGAAGGTTGATGCAGACAGAGACAGACATAGAATGCGAGCCGCACACGTTCTTAAATTATTTCACAACCGAACATCCTTCGTCTGGAAGGGGATAAAATCAAGTAACATATGATTTATAATGTGATTGAAAATGGTGGAGGAAGCGTCATTAAATTCTAAAATAATTTTTAATTTTCTATTCTTTTCACGAAAACGTCCGTTTTACATTATAAAATTGTCCCATTAAGTCCCAAACTTATCACGCAAACTAGCAACAAACACATTTTTAAAACCGAATTTTACTTAAATTTTACAATCTACGAGTCAAAAGCTACAACAGAATATTTACAGCTTAGTTATATTAACCCGTAGTCAGAATTTTAATAAGTCCGGTAATATATTATTATAATAATTCTTTCTTTTCATAGTTTAATTGAGAATCCCATAATGACTGAACAGAGGACTTCGATCACTAATGTTATAATAATAATAATAATAATAATAATCTTTATTTAGCACTTGGCTAGTTATTACTAAAAAATACAAGTTACAAAACAGTGTTTATATGTCAGTTACAAAAATGATAAATCCTACTCTACTCTACATATCCTTCAAATAAAGAAACAATCTTCTTTTAAAAACATTTAACCCATTTGCCTCCTTAATGCCCTCAAGGAGGTCATTAAAAAGACGAACTCCCTCGAAAAATAGCGATTTTTGTAGAGATGTGGGGTTTGTTCTTGACTCAATGTTATAATGTTGCCCAGAGCGAATGTCATAACTATGAAAATTTGATCTTTTTTTAAGAAAATCATTAAAATATATTGGTAGCTGCTCATGTTCAATTTTATATATCAAAACCAAGTTCGCCTTTCTAATGTTCTGTTCCGCAGACAGCCAATTCAACCTCTGTAACATAGTTCTTACCGGGATATACCTGTTGCATTTAAGAATAATTCGCATAACCTTATTTTGCTGAACCTGCAGCCTGTGTATATATTCCTGAGTACAAGATATTAATAAAGAACAACAGTAATTAAAGTGAGGCAAGATGATTGTATTATAAACTAGTGTCTTGGCCCACTGGGACAAACAATCCGAAACGCGACAGAAAAAACCAATTTTTTTGCCAGGAGTATGCTACGAAACAAACAAATAGGAAGCCCATAATCATAATGATGGTGCATATATTTACTTGGTTAGTAGCTGTACATATAGTATTGTATTTACCTTGATTTGTTTGAAGTTGAAGATGGTAAAATATTTTATGTAAATTATGATTTATTTCCTATTTTTTAATAAAACTAATTACAACCTTCAATCTCTGAATTCTTTATTTCTAGTTTCGTTGGTAGCTCAATAATAATATAAAAGTATGTAAGGACAATTTTAAAGCGATATTTACAGCTGAAAACCTATGTCAAAATCCTAATATTTGATTTTCTCTACTAAGTAAATCAAATAAAAGGGTTTTGATGTTTTCTTTGCTTAAATGTCACTTTAAAATATTGACAGTAATAAAAATTTGGACAAAAGTGACATTTGAAAAGCACGTGCGCGCCAGGCATAATGGATGTCGCCGTATCATGCCTGCTTCGATTATTTAACACGGCAGTTTGTCTTCTTCCTGGTTATAAGTATTCGTTGGTTCGCAGTGCTCATCACTTACAGCTCCGCAGTTGTCAGGGAAAAGTTCAGTTAGGAGTGTAGGAAATGGATCTTTAAAGACATATTGTAACCCATTTTTTGATACGACGACAGCATATTTTCAACAAGAGTAACGTAAGTTGTCAGCTTTTTTATTTCCCAAGAAATTAGTAACCACGAGACGAAAGTCATTCCAAGCATTTTTTTCAATATCTGTTAGAGTGCTGTCAATGTATTCGTCTTTCAGAATATTTCGAATGTGTGGCCTTATACCTTCTTTAATTTTTGCTACAGTTAGCCTCGGAAAATGCTGGCCCATGTCTATTCAGTGCCTTAACAAAGTTTCTCATTAGGCCCAATTTGATATGCAGAGGTGGTAACAAAATCTTTTTGGAGTCTACCAATGGCATATGTTGCTCTGGATCTAATGATTGTCGAACTGGCCAGTATTGGCTATTGTAATGAAGTGACCTTGTCCGACTGTCCCATTCACATAAAAAACAACAAAAATGGTGTAGCCTAGCTGCAACCTAAGTCTTACAAAGTGCAACAACCTTTATGTCGCCACATATCTGCCATTGGTGCTCATTATATTTTATGGTTGTCAATAGGATCGTCATATTGTCGTATGATTCTTTCATGTGAACTACATATCCGAAAGGAATAGACGGACATGAATAGACGGCTCGCCAGACGTCCGGCTGTAGCCGGACACGGCCTCCTATTTGCAGCTCATCTAATCTACTGTAACTTGAAGTCAAATATAAATTGATATGAATTACTACTGATTATTTATTTGAAAAAATAGCCAAGATATATTTTCCATAAAGATCTGGTACTTCGCTATTTTGTTATGTTATGTTTTGATTCGTTAAAGTGTAAACAAATATTGTTAGGAAATTTGTAAACATCATAATCGAGAAATAATTAATTAAATAATAAAAATTTCGAATGTAACTGTTAATAAGCTGGTTTCAAGGTATTTTGAAGGTACAGGTGGCAAAGTACGTTACTATATAAAATATACAGGGTGTCCCATAACTAATGGTACACAGGAAAACTGCAGATTCCTTGGGTAAAAATACTGCGATTTGGCCATACTTAGTTTAGTTCAATAGCTGGTAATAACCGAGATACAGGGTGTCCAAGTAAAAATTTAATTTTCAATTTTCCTAAATAACTTATTCTGAATCAATATTCTTGCATAAAATTTTGTGACTAGGGTTTTTTTGGGGAAAGGAATTTGAGTGTGTTAATAATTTTGATGTAGATGCGGTACTCTGGATACATAAAAAGAAATGTAACTTTTTTGTGCCTTAGTATAATTATATTTTTATTAAAAATATCAGTTGTTCCGTCTTTTTTAAGCAATAAAGGTATACTTTGTAAATGTCGCTCCGACTAACCGTTTTCGAGATATTTTCAATTACAATTTTGATTTGTAAATGTGAAATTTGTCACAGTAGGCTTTGGTAAAAACAAATACAATGAAAGCAATTTGAAACCTCATTTCTGTCAAAGTTTATTTTCATTTGTCAGCATTGCGGGTGTTTTTAAGGAGTTTTTGAAGATACTGTTATCAAAAATTAAACTAAAAATGCCGCGACATAACTGTTTTCTAACGGAGAAATGCGAGACATGGTTAACAGGTATTTGGAAATGTATCCAAAAGAAAATTTTCTTGTGCGTATAAACATACCATGTCTCGCATTTCTCCGTTAAAAAACAGTTATGTCGCGGCATTTTTAGTTTAATTTTTGATAACAGTATCTTCAAAAACTCCTTAAAAACACCCACAACGCTGACAAATGAAAATAAACTTTGACATTGTATTTGTTTTTACCAAAGCCTACTGTGACAAATTTCACATTTACAAATCAAAATTTAAACGGGCGCATTAGAAATTGTAATTGAAAATATCTCGAAAAAGGTTAGTCGGAGCGACATTTACAAAGTATACCTTTATTGCTTAGAAAAGACGGAACAACTGATATTTTTAATAAAAATATAATTATTCTAAGGCTCAAGAAAGTTACACTTCTTTTTATGTATCCAGAGTACCGCAAAGAGCGCCCTCTACAATCTACATCAAAATTATTAACAAATTCAAATTCCTTTCCCTAAAAAAACCCTAGTCGCAAAATTTTGTGCAAAAATATTGATTCAGAAATAAGTTATTTAGGAAAATTGAAAATTAAATTTTTACTTGGACGTATCTCGGTTATTACCAGCTATTGAACTAAACTAAGTATGGCCAAATCGCAGTATTTTTACCCAAGGAATCTGCAGTTTTCCTGTGTACCGTTAGTTATGGGACACCCTGTATAAAAAATGTTCAAATACAAATAATATCATATCGATAGGTTTACACGTTAAAATTATTTTTGACCACACAAGGTGTCTCAAAAAGCGGAAATATACATCTATTGATGTATTATTAATGTTATTCCATACAGGGGCGTCAATATGACAATTTTCCACCCTTAAGATCTTGCTTCCAGTAAAAAATATTACAAATCGGAAAGGCACGTCAGTTTTATTGTGAAGTGCTACGCTTTTCAGGAATTGAACTTTGCCTCACTAAATGGTCACCCTGTATATATATACGTCAACTTTGGCTAAATGAATAATTCATAACGAAGAAAAAAAAAATGATTGATTACTCCGAAGGAAATTTAGTTGTTTGAATTGTTACATTTTGGTGCCTTTTTTATTATAGATAAATTAAACTGCTTATAAAGTTTTTATAATTTTTTTTTTCGATTAATAATTCATCAAAAATTGATTGATTACAATGATGGAACCTAAATATTAATCGTGTATTTTTTAATATTCCGTATAGGATGTTCCATAAATTTTATCGTTGTTTCCCATTCTATTGTTAACTCTAAGGTCTCGTATAAAATAATACCAGAAATCCGTATGTAGGCGACTAAATTTCCCGAAAATACAGTTAAACAACTCAATTTGGCATCGTCAAAATGTAGAAACGAATAACCAATGAAAAAAGGTTTTCCTCCATCATAAAACAAACATGTGTTTTCGCTTCGCTCGCTTAATAGGAAGTAATTTTTACAGTAATGGAAGTAATTTTGCCATCACCCTTTCCTTGTCCGCCGTATATTCATACACGTTTGTTTCGTAGCTTTCGACGTGTCAGGATCATGAAAAATATCAAAATATGTTCGTAACATGTGGAAAACTTTTTTGTTTATGAGTTTTCTGATACTTATACTGTACATGAAACTTTTCGTTGATTGCCAAACTTTTAATAAACGATATAGACGTGCAAACTTAGATGAAAAGCAAACGTTCGAATGTTCGAATCGCATTTACAGTACGATCCTCATCCTGTAGGGGAATCATCATGAGGTGAAGCGTGCAGTCACTAAAGAAATAGAGAGGAAACGTATGGCGAAGACCGCGTGAACCAGGGTGTTCATTTTTGGGTAGTTTTACGGGGTATCTCCGTTATTACTAAAGATAGAAAGATGTGGTTTTCGCGGCACTGTGCTTTTTTGTCAAACAGAAGATGCCGTAATCAGAATTTTTCTAGGCTGCCTTGTTTTTGAAATACGGGATGTTTTTGAGAATTTTGCTTTTTTTGTAACCCCCCATATGTCGGTTACCCCGTAACGTATCAAAAAAGAAATAAAATGTTCTTTTTGTAGTTTTTTACGTAGAATCCAGTGACGTACTCAGATTTTTTCTACTTTCAATAGTTTTCAAGGAAAATAAACAAATTTTCTTTTTTAAAATGGGTCACCCTATATATTTTTTAATAATATAATTTAGTTTGTAACAAGCTTCTCAAAAATATATAACACTTTATTTTTAGTCTTAGTATTAGGCCCGAAATATACGTTTTTCAAAAATATACCATTTTTTTCTAGTAGGCCATGACGGATATTAAAAAATACTGGTGTGATTAAATATTGGACACAAAAATTGAAAATTTATTGAACCCCCTCATAAATATTGCTCAAATTGTTGTCCATTAGACATGTTTCACACATGGTTCTTATTCGCATTAATGAATTAAAAATAATAAACGACCGCGTTTGTAACTCCCTAAAAGCTCTGTCAATGGCAATTCTTAAATCTGCCATTGTTTTGTACTGAATGGAATAAATTTTATTTTCAAGGTATTTCCATAAGAAGAAATCCAAAACCGACAAATCGGGTGACCTTGGTGGCCATCTTACAGGTCCATTAGTTCCAATCCAGCGACCTGGGAAGTTATTATCTAGGTAGGCCCTTACAATTTGGGCATTGTGAGCGGGCGCTCCATCCTGCTGAAGATGCAAGTTATTGAGACCAGCTAAGGGCACATCTTCTATTATTTCTGGCATAACGTTTTCCAGAATTTCCAAATATTTATTTGCATTAAGGCTTCTTTCAAATATATTATAAACTATTTTGCTATTCAGTATAAAGCATGAAATGCTAACGGCAAATCTGCCTTGCCGTTCGATTGGAAATTTTACATGCTGATTTTCCTGAGACCAAAACTTCGTATTCTGTCGATTAAACATGCCAGCACTGGCAAAATGAGCCTCATCAGACCATATAACGGTTTTGTCAAAATTGTTTTCCTTGCTCAGATTTTGTAAATACCAATTGCAAAACTCTATACGCCGCTGTGCATCACCAGGATGAAAGTTTTCAAGTTTTGTACACTGTGGAATTTATTTGGCTTAAAATTGCACTCTTGATTTAATTATTTTGAACGAACCTTCAACTTTTCTGCAAGAACTACTTGAATTTGTTTAAATTAAAGCTAACACACTTATAGACACACTTGGTAGATTGTAGGGCGAGGATTAGAAATTGAACCGTGTTCAATTAAATTTCATTTTATTCTTGAAAAAATTCGTTTGTCCGGTTGTGGTCTTTCGGGATATCCACAAGTAATTTAAGAAAAATTATAAATTTCATAGAATTACTACATAAGGGCTTATATTTAGCTATTCAAATACACTTCTAATGCTCCATCTTCATTTTCGTTACACTGGATATAACAAACGAGCATGTCGTACGTCTCAAACTGATTTTTCACTATTAATTAGAAATTTTAAAACAACTTACAGAAGCTGAATGCTCTGACAGAATTAGAAAATTTTATTATTATGACACATAGGACTGTGTTCTTTTGTTTGTTTTTAATATCCGTCATGGCCTACTAAAAAAAAATTGTATATTTTTGAAAACGTTTATTTCGGGCCTAATACTAAGACGAAAAATAAAGTGTTATATATTTTTGAGAAGCTTGTTACAAACTAAATGATATTATTACAAAATAAATATAGGGTGACCCATTTAAAAAAAGCAAATTTGTTTATTTTCCTTGAAAGCTATTGAATGTAGACAAAATCTGAGTACGTCACTGGATTCTACGTAAAAAACTACAAAAGGTACAGTTTATTCTTTTTGGTACGTTACGGGGTAACCGAGATATGGGGGGTGTCCCAAAATGCTCAATTCTCAAAAACATCCCGTATATCAAAAACAAGGCGGCCTAGAAAAACGGCATCTTTTGTTTGACAAAAAAAGTAGCACAGTGCAGCGGAAACCGCATCCTAACGGAGATATCCAGTAAAACTACCCAAAAATGGACACCCTGTACTACTACACAGCGTAACTTCTTATAATGTGATCTTATTATATCCTCCCTATCAAATGTAACGCTCTGTCCTTCTTTGCTTGTCTGAGTGAATATTTTTGTACGTCGATTATTTAACTAGAAAAATTAAGGAGAAACTCGGTTTTTCTAATTTGTAATTAGTGTTACGTCCTTTAGGGACCAACCTAAAAGATATGTCCAGCTATTTCTCTTGGCCACTTTTCCTAAAAAAAAAAGTATTCCCAAAGTTGTGAGATTAACGGTTTTGGAGATAAATTCCTGGAACTCATCCTATATAAATATCATAAATAAAGTTGCACATAGGAGAATGCTATACAACGCTATACAGTATCGAGTCTTCTCCCTTAAATCCTACAGTGCCACACAGTACACAAGTAAATAATCCCATTGAAGATTCTTGTCGCTCCAGTCTAGTTCTATGAGTTAGCTATTTAACTTTAAACCCCTATGATAGATTCAAGTCGACTCTATAGGAATATGTTTAAACTCTCTCTCAAGCCCGCAGCCACATCACACTCCATTACATCACTTTACATTCCTTTGGCAAGATAATCTCTAATGTAATCTCAATTTAATCGATTTATTTGTCAATCGATACAAGGTTGATTAGCTTAATTTGCTGCCTACGATTTTTCAATAAATATTAGGCCCTATAATCCGTCGTGATTCGAGTTAGATGTGTTTCTCCGTGGGATCTATTTCTAGATATCCCATTGTCGATTACTTAAGAGGATCAAGAATAGTTTTAAATCACCCAGAAGTATTTTTTTAAAAATTAATTGATTCAGCCGATACTTGGTGGAAATCAATAACTAATATTATGAGAAACAATAAAACTACGTTATATTTCTTTTCCACTATATTCTTAAAAATGACATATTTCGCTATCACTGTAGCTTCTTCAGATTGAAAATGAATGAATATTTTTCTATATCTAACAAAGTGTACAATCTTAAAATATTATTACAGGTATAAAGATGGTGTAGGGGATATAATAGTAACAGTGGGATTTTCCAAATGGTCACTATCGTGATTATATAAATTATTTTATAGATTTATTTATACATGTAATAGCGGATTAGTGAAATAAATTTAACAAAGGAGAATTGTTAAGGTCTATTTGATCAGTCAGTAAAACATCGGTATTTTTAAGTTTATTTATTTCCATGGATTCTTACAGATTAAGTTTTATCCCTTTGTTTTTGGTATGTAGGATTTTAAAATTCGATCAAAATTATGTTGGTTTTCTTTTAAATGGTTGGAGTAATTAGAATCCGTTTTATTTTTTATGTAACTATTGTAATGTTTTTGTATTCTTTTTCCACAATGTCTCCCTATTTTGCCAATGTATGTTTTCGGACAATCTCTACATTTTAGTTTACACACACCTGATTTTCTATTTTTATGATTTTTAGTTTCATTATTTTTTATATATTTCCATAAAGTGTTGTTAGTTTTGTAAGCTACCCTTAGGTTGAGTTTATTAAACAACTTATCCACATTTTTACTAGGTTTTCCAATGAAAGTGACAACTTTAAATTTATCTGCTGACGTTTTACTATTTGGGAAAATTAAATCAATCGTTTTTTTCTTTAAGATTTTGTTTATTAAATTCGAAGAATAACCATTATTGACTGCTATTTGTTTAATGATATTTAGTTCTGTATGAAAGTTATTTTTGTTAAGTGGGAGAGTTAGTATAGTCAGGAGTATATATACTAAAATGTAAAGATTGTCCCTGTTAGAATCCATACAAATAAATAAATTAAAAATACCGATGTTTTACTCAATGATCAAATAGACCTTTACAATTCTCCTATGTTAAATTTATTTCACTAACCCGCTATTACATGTATAAATAAATCTATAAAATAATTTATCTAATCACTTTACTGGCCATTTGGAAAATCCCACTGTAACTATTATATCCCATACACCCTACACCATCTTTATACCTGTAATAATATTTGAAGATGGTACACTTTGTTAGATATAGAAAAATATTCATTCCTTCTCAATCTGAAGAAGCTACAGTGATAGCGAAACATGTAATTTTTAAGAATATAGTGGAAAAGAAATATAACGTAGTTTTATTGTTTGTCATAATATTAGTATTTTTTAAAGTCTCGTTGTATAATACATTAGTAATTTCTTATATATTTGTTGTTTCGAATATGAATAGTCGCGCTTTAGTAAGAAGTTCACCGCCATTTTCTTTTCCTGTCATACTGGCTTCGTTACGATGCCAATTAAAAATTCTTTCGGATTTAGTAGCAGGTTTTCTTAATGTAAATATGTTATTGTGGTTTTTTTAAATCCCTGAATGTACTAAACGATGCCACAAGCTTTATGTACATGTTTTAATTAATTGATTTATTATCTACGTGTCTGATTTTAAAATATAATAATAAACTTAATTGAGACAGGTTGTAGGTAATATATTCATAAAAAAATTATAAGCCAATATTGACTTTCACATAAAGTTTCTATAGAGGAACTTTATTAGCCAAACAAGTGGAAGTAATTTGCACTCTGGCGAATGAAACAAAAATAACTAAACTTTGTCTTGTTATTTTTGGGAGAATTTAATTTCCTAGACGAGATGAAGATTTTGTTGTTTGTTACCGTAGCTATATTAAGATATACAGGGTGTTCCTTGATGACGTGCTAAAATTTCACGGTGTGATTCCTTAGAATCTAAGGCTTAGATAATTTTATAAAGAAAAGTTCATATGAACATATGTCTGCAACAGCTTAAATTTTTTGCTACAGGGTGTAGAATTTTTATTTTGGTTATTTTTTAATATCTCCGAAAGTACTTTAGATATTATTGTCAATTTTGGTACGTGTTAATAATAGGATATAGAACCACAAATTTTAGTTAGAAAAGTTATTCAGTTGTTCCACCAGTGGCGTCCCTGCAAACATGTCCTCAGATATTTTTTTACAAAAAAGATGGTACGCCACTGACATTTTTCCATGGTGATATTTTTTCTGATTAGCCTGGTCAATTCTACATGAAAACGGTCTCTTGAGATTTTCAGACGGACGAAAAAATTCATCACTAATTATTTTATCAATGTTAATAATAATGAGTTTCAATATGAATTTAGTGGTTTTAATCAAAAACGTCTGACGAGAAAAACTCATGAGATCGATTTCATGTAGAATTGACCAGGCTAATCAGAAAAAATATTGATTTGGAAAAATGTCAGTGCCGTACCATCTTTTTTGTAAAAAATATCAGAGGACATGTTTGCAGGGATGCCACTGGTGGAACAAACCAGGAAATTTGGTTAGCAAATCCCAGATTCGGATTCAGCACTCAAAAAAACATATAAATTTGAGGAAATCAAAACTACCCCCCAGTAGGGGGGCCTTGGTGAGCAAAAATTGACTGTATTACGTACAAGTTGTGTGTGAAAAACGTGTATTTGTGAGACTAAAAACGTGTAAAATGAGTAATTCGTCCAGCTAATTGTGTAATTTCACAAATTCAGATTGGCAACACTGATATGATGTGATATTATATTAATTACCTGTTCCATATTAAAAATATCTCTTGAGGTAATCCAGCCACCAATAGAACCAAATCCGAAATAGCCAAACTAAACAAATAATAATTCGTTGTGGTATGCAGCGACTTGTTCCGATATATCACAATGCACGTCGTTACGTTTCCCACAGTCCCCGTGATAAATATCACGATGTATATCACTGTGATGGGTATCACTATATATAGTTCGTCCCGTTTAGGTCCGTAGTAACTTTCATCACAGTAGGTATCGTTTAGATAGTCCATTATGATTATTTTTCTAAGTAACTAATACATAAAAATAGTTTTTTGTTATCAGATTTCATGTTTTCGTTGATGGTTTATGACCTTCGGGTGTTTTTATGATCAGATCGTTGTTCTTCCTAATTGTATTTTAATATCACCTGGTTGAACTTTATCGTCAACCTAAAACAAAAAAAAATCATTAATAACAGCGGAAAAAATGTATACAGGATGGCCCATAACTTATGGGCCTTCGGTTCCACTTCAGTTTCCGTATGGCCCATTTGTAATGGGACACCCTGTAAAAGCGTGATTAATTTAATGGGTTATGGCGATGGTAAATTTGAACTAACACATGTGCCCTTGTTTTGATCGAATTTAAAATGAAATAGTAACTATCTCTTAAATAATAATTTTTAGGTTTGGAATAACATTTAATTTTTTAAGAGAACCTTTATTTCTAGTGTTCCAAATAAAGACCTCTTCATTTTGAAGTATAAGTGCGACGAGTGAAGTATGGCGCGTTGGAATGTACACTGCTTTGCAAAAAATGCAAATTCCATTGTTGTAAATTGTCAAATAGACATAATTGTCAAAATGGCACCAAAATTGATTCTTGCTATTTGGGTTTCATAATGGCTAATGCAAAAAAATTGAATAACCTGCCACTTTATGAAACTGAAATTTTTTTTTTTTATGTTGGCAGCAAGTAGGGTTCGAATTTTAGGTTTACTTCGATTGCGTTGAAATTAGTTTTCTGGGCATTATGGATTCGACAAATTTTTTTTATAAAGAACTTTAAAATAATCGGCGCTCGTGGTGCAATGGTCAGTGCAGCGGCCTTGTACCGTGGCGACCCGGGTTCGTTCCCCGGTCATACAAGCGTCGACGTTAAAATTTGGAATTTGGTTTTAAGCAAGTTGCACCGTCTTTCGGAAGGGACGTTAAACTGTGGGTCCCGTGTCCATGAATGTTGGGCACGTTAAAGAACCCTACCCTCGACAAAGAGGGATTCGGCAAAATTCCCAGATAGGGTGTGACAAATTCCCTGGCGTCGGTGATTGGCCTTAGTCGCGGAAATTAGACCGACGAAAAATAAAAAAAAAAAAAAAAAAAAAAAAAACTTTAAAATACTAACCTTTAACCTTTCAAAATAGATCATTTTTACTAGACATTTATCTGAAATACCTATACTCGGAAATATATAACATGCTGACGGTGTCCGTCAACTAATTTCTGGTCACAACTATAAAACAACATAACCTAAAAATAATACAAATGTCTTCCAGTTTTTTTATTCAATAAAGAAGTATTTTTATTTTTAATTCAATATAGTATTATACATATTACTTTATATATACATATTTATAGTTACTGTAGACATTTCCTGGACATTAATTGTTATTCCTGTCAGATTCTGTATCTACTATATTATTATTTATTATTTTGTTCAATATTTTGAACTTTGTTCTGCTCGCGCCATAACTCAAAGTCTTGCATATTCTTTTTAAAAGTTTTTCTAGATTATTTTCTGCAATTTCTCGTATTTCTGACGGAGTACAACTTTCTTCCTGACTCATTTTTATTAACTTTAATAATATATGTATTTTTAATTATGACAGATGGGAAGAAGCTCTGTTGTGTTCAATTGTTTCTATCATGGCATATTTGATACTTGTATCATTTTATGAAATTGTAAAAGTATTGCCAACCCAAAAAGAAAATATTAATTCAAATATCTACTATATTTTTAAAAGTTTCTCAGACTTTAAAGACTCAAATAGAAAAAGTATTATAAAATACACGGTTCATAAGATAATTAGAGCACTTGTCAAATTGTAAAACTTGTCAAATGTTCAAGACGGCCTAAATATCAGGCAAATAGAGGAAATAATGGGAAAAATTAAAAATATGAACAAAATAACACTAAAAAGAAGATGTGGAAGTGGAAGGAAAAGAGTGTCAATGGAAAACAGTGATATACGAGAAGCCGTTGTGCGAAATCCTTGCGATTCAATTCTACAACAACTCCATGAAGTTCTTGTAACAAAAGGCACAATAACAAAACTTTTGAATTGAAATAATTCTCGTTTTAAATATTGAATTTTTAATAAAACAACGTTTTTTTATATTTAGACCTGAACTTTTTATTTTCTCATTGTTTCCTCTCAACACAAGGCTTCTTTGTAATCATTTTTTTGTTGATTTTAACTTAAATAGATTCATTCAGATTGCGTGCGCGTTGTATTTTCTCGACAACCGTCGATAATACATCGTGAAGTACAAAGTCGTCTTTGATGATAGGTATGTACACCTACCCTATACTGACGAGAACAAAAGAGTTCGAAATCTTTCTGCAGGTGGTTACATCCGAGCAATGGAAAAGGCTTCCTTTTCTTGGTAGTATCATTCAATCTGAAATGGTATTTTAATTTTAAAGGTAAAGCAATTTAATGTGCTGCTATGTAGCCAAAATACACTCTTATTGTATAAGGAATCATCGGGTGGTCTGGGAAATAATAATTTTTTCACACATTGGTATTTAGATTCATTCTGATTAAGCACTTTTAATTCTGGATTAATTATTTGACACAAGCATTAAATTTACAAGAAAAGATGTGAAGATAAAAATTGTCATTACGTGTTCTTCGTCTTAATGGCATGGCATACAAGAGAATGTTCTATTCTATAAAGTTACCTCTAACGGCATACTAACACAAGTAAAACGCTGTCCTACTTTTTTTACACAGCAGTGTACATATTTGCGAAAATGTTAAAATCGTCTGGATTTCTTGAAATCCTAGTTTTTAACCCACAAAAGACTTTACCCTTAAGGAAAAAAATCACCGGATATTATTATATTTTTTTTATTTAAACAGCTTTCCGCTTACCCTGGCTCATGAAAAAAAACGTATTTTTACAAAACAAGAAGGGTATTTTCAAGCGATCAACGCTGTCAAGTAAATAAATAAATGGATATTCAAAGCAACTGGTTTTCCGGCCTTTTTTTATTTGACATTAAAGGTAAAGGTTATCGGAAAAGAAAATGGAAATGTCCCCTTGGAATTTATATTAAGCATTACAATAAAACCAATCAGATATGTACGTCAGGGGTGGATTAATATACTTTACATTAAATATATCCCAAGTAGCATTTTTAGACACAAATTGGACACACATTCTTTGATGAGAAACGTTTCGAAGAATTTTCGATTAAAATTATAAAGTTGTATCGAGACACATGTGTTACGAAACTTTTGCGACAGATTTTCGAATCCTGTTACTAGAAACCCTTAACGACGTGTTTGTTTCGAAATATTTGACAAACCATAGTGTCAAATACATTAACGACACGCGAAGATAAATATTTTTCGAAACATTTTTAGTTAAAATTATAAGAAGACTCAAGATTACATTGAATTTCCCATAAGAGATTTTTATAGCATCGGTATACGTTTATTAGCGATAAATAAGCAACTTCTTGATATTATTTATATTTTAGGTGTTATTATTGATCCATTTTCAACCACATATTGAGGTAAATGTTTTAGGTGGATTTTTAATCACCATCTGAACAAGTTTGAGGTTATGTTATTGTTTAGCGAGATTTAAATTGTTATTTTTCTGTAAAAAAAGCTTACTATACTGTATTTGTCAACATAAAGTATGCCGCTGTTTTTAACAGAAAAATAACAGTTCAAATCTTCCTATATAGTATAATAACATAACCTAAAACAAGATGGTGATTAAAAATCTTCATAAAACACTAACGTCAATCTGTTCCTGAAAATGAATCAATAATAACATCTAATATAAAAATAATATCAGAAAATTGCTTATTTATCCCTTATAAGCATGTACCGATGTTTTAAAAAATCTCTGATGGGATTCTAGTTTGTTTAGATAGGTTTTTCCTGTCGTCACGTCAGACTTGTCCATACCCAACCTTTGTTCGGTGCTTACAAGAAAACCTTTTATTCTGTGGCATTCACCCCTAATACACCTTTTATTTTTCTGTGCTTTATACGAAACATTATAGAAGCCAAAGACTAGAAATTGTGTGTCGAGTCCATTTTGGACCAGAATAATTTCTTGCTTTCTAGCAGCCATTTTGTGAAATGAATTTTATTTTGTTAAAATGAGTTTTAATGAAATTCCTGCATCTTTTCGAAAGCAAAAAGTTGTTACATAAGTTCCATTTTCCTAGCTAAGTCGATTTATAAAATAAATAATTTTTTGACAAAGTATATTCTTTTCTGTAAATGCAAATAAATCGAGGGCACATTAAAAATATAAAGCCAAATTACTAAACTGCACGATAACTAGGTATATGAAATAAAATAACGTATAGGAAATATACTTATAAGGTATCCTAATTGTTTTGCGCATGGTTTAACATAGCCCCGCCCCTTAATACTCTCATTTTTGAATAAGCAGAAGTAACAGTTTAGAAACATTTTCGAAACATTCTCGATAAAAGTTTTGATTGTGCAGCGAAACAGCGAAAGTCACAGCTAGCACCAACCACTTGGAAATACGTGTAAATGTCCCATTTAAAATGTATACGTTTCGAAAATATTTCCATTTTTGTTGCCAACAGTTTCCAATTTTGATCGGAAACAGAAACGATAGTTACGATACATTGACCATAATGTGCCTAAAAATGCTACTTGGGATTATACAGTGCGGCTCTTTAATGTCCCCCCCTTGCTAACTTTTGACTCGCTAATTTTTTCTTTACAAAATTTGGATGTAGCCAATAGAGGAAGCTCAACTACCTTTTGACACAAGGATGACAGCTCTAACTGTCAAAATGGCGGCTGGACGCCATCTTGGTAAACAATATTGAATAGAACGAGGGGGTTTGCGATACACCATTTTGAGGTTCTTTACGATCCCAGAATATTGTGTCATTATTCGTACCTAAAACAAAATGTCGTTGTTTGAAAAATTGTATCGTTATTATTTCTTTATTCTCCTTTATTTCATTTGCCGCCTTAGAAAAATAAATACAGTAGGAATCAGAGAGCTACAATTTCCTGTATATTTCATGGGGTTCAAATTCAAAATGGAGTACGGACGCCATCTTTATAAAAAAATTTGATAGGAAGGGGGGTCTTGCGATACATCATTTTAAAGGTCTTATCGCATACTTTGCGATCACATAATATCGTGTCGCCATTCTCACCCGAAACAAGATGGCGGCTTTTTAAAAAATAATATTTACTATTTTTTTTATTTGTTACAACTTTGCATAAATCAACGAGTATCAAGCCAGGTATTTTGGATAAATTGGCGTTCCAAAAATAGAAGCAATTGGAACCTTACCAATGGTAAAGAATTAGAAAGAGGGGCACCCCGAGCGACACCTATGGACCCCTAATCGTACAACCAAAAGAAGAGTCAACACAATAATGGTGCGTTAGAAAGCGATGTCTTAGAAAGTGAGTATCAAAATAATAAATTATGCAAGGAGATTTAAACGATTATTTTTTTTTTTTTTTTTTTTTATGATCAAACACAAGCACTATAGGAAAAATCCTTTAGGGCACTCTGGGAGTGGTGCGTGTGCGCAAAAAGCGATTCACGTTGGTCTTGAATCGTTGGAGGTTATATTCGTTGGGAAAAACGACTTCGGGAAGATCGTTCCACAATGATGAAGTCCTCCAGATGAAAGAGTTCTTAAATAATGAAGTTCGAGGAGTACTAAGCTTAACCACATATGGATGGGCGGCAGTGGTTCGTCGTGTATTTATGATATTCGCCACTCTGGGCGGAATTAAGAGGGCAAGGTCAGCCGAGCACTTTCCATGAAAATATCTGTAAAAGAGAGTCAAATCACCAACTTCCCAGCAAACACGGTAATGTAATATTTATATTCATATGATATAACTTTTTTATGTGTTATGTCACATTTCAGGTAACATCTAACATTAAATTGCATGCACTGAGAAGTGCGCAATGTCCGCATCAGTTACCTATTTTTGTTACGTAACGTAAACGTACGTTTTTTATATAACAATAGTTATGTAGGATTTACATATCGCCGTTATTCTATTTAGTGGCACAATAAAAGCCAAATTTTATGTCACTGTGACGTAATTTAATTGCACTAACACATACTTTTCATTTAACTATTCCAATATTCATGTAATATACAGAAAAACACCTCATATTTACCGAATACTGTTTCATTTGCCTTTTTAAAAAATATATTACTCGAGATGTTACCATTTTTTTTCCCAAGGCGCTCTGTATCAATAATACACCAGATCCAGTCGATCGTTTATATTTACTGACGTAATTTTTAAAATATTAGCTCAAATAATGAAATAATATTCAACTTTACTTTCGGACTTTGGGGGACAAAAATAAATGAAAAATTGATATACACAAGTGATTCATTCAGGTTTATTTAGAACATCGGAAGATCCAGTAATACTGTATATTTAAAAATACTACCGATGCCACCTAACAGGGCCCACCATTAGTCAACTTCTTCTTCTCCCATGTAGTCTTTGATTTGCCAGTCGAAACCACTCAGCAGCATGGTGCTCCACAGAAGCAATTGCTGATATGTTGTCTGCTTGCATTAGAATTACATCTACCAAAATTAACAAAAATTAAAATAATAAAGTTGAATATTAGAAACACCTACAACTAGGGTGTTGAACCTAAATTTGTAGCTCAGGAGCTTTTTCGAGTTAAAATGTTATTTATGTCAAAGCCTATGAGTATGAGGCTAATTCTCTTATTAAAGTAGTAAAATTCATTTTTCTAGGTTTCTAAAATAACTCGAATCTTAGAATCACAGAAAAACCTTAATAATTTTGATTAGATTAGGTTAAATTTACAATTTTTTAAACTGGTGTGAAAAAAAAAGTGTAAGTGATTTATACAAACTTTTGCAAATTAACATAACACCCAGATGGCAAAAATGATATTACATTCAGTTATATACTATATAAAGTAAAATATAGAATATAATAATATTAACCTAACTATTACAAGTTTGGCAACATATAAATGTTTCCCTGCGAAGTTTTCCTTTCTTCCATACCAGGAACATCATGGAACAAAATATTTAAACTTTACTTACCATTATTTCAATCGACACCACATTTTAGGAAATTTACCTGCCTTGAAACGTACAACGGTACAACCCAACACAACACCTGTCGCGAAATGAAAGAAAATGGCGGAAATTACGTTTTAAGGCAGACAGAACAAACGACCGTCATGCATTACGTGGCGGGAGTTTTGAATTGAGGAACTACGGCAGCCAAAATTTACATCCCACTAACGTAATATAAAGTAGTCACTTACACATTAATATTACGTAACAAAGCAATCAAATCCATTTGGTAACAACTGTAATATAAATGTGACAATTTAAATTAAGTATATTTTTTATATAAAACTGGTTCCTCTGGGGTGACGGTGAATTTACGTAGCATACAAGTCAAAATTGTTACATAAAAAAATTAAGAATTGTAACATCGCTTTTACGTTATTATTATATAAAAGGTTTATATAATATTATTTACCCTAGAATTACGTAAAACTAACATAAATATCACACGCGTGTTTGCTGGGTTGCCTTCGATGTTCTAGGCTGTCGAGGTTCTTCGTCAGCTCGTGGTCTCCAATCAGACGAATAGCCCTCCTTTCGATGGAATCCAGTAGCCGAAGAGCATGTTTGGGTGCAGAGCTCCAGACATGAGAGCAGTACTCTAGTGATGGTCGAATCTGGGCTTTGTATAGTGTCAAAAGTTGTTGAGGTGTGTACAACTTTCTGGTTCGGAAGAGTACACCAAGCTTCTGAGAGGCTATCTTGGCGATTGCCACAACGTGGTTATGCCAAGACATATTTCCTCCCAGATTGACGCCCAGCAAACTAATAGATGAAGCCAGTGGGATTGCGTGTCCGTCCATGACTATATCCGGTTCTGTAATGTTAACCTTTTTAGAGAAAACTGCTGCCTGGGTTTTTTTAGCGTTAAATTCGACTTGGTTACTGTCACCCCAAGCCAGAATTTCTTCCAGGTCTTTGTTGAGGCGTGATACTTCATGCTGTCTGCGAAGATGTGCGTCGGCAGCCGATTATAAAATAATATGTCACTTGGCCATCTTCCTATTTAAGATTTTAAGTAAGGGTAACATTTACCTCTCCCAGGATCACGAAGGCTGCATATATTCTTTAACAGCGTCCCCCTTCGCAAAGAAAATTGACGTATCGATTTATAACATTATTAACTGGATGCGTGATATTATGGGTGGGAAGTATTCTAATTTACGTCCTGAATATTATTTTAAGAATATATTATGTGGTTAAGACGGCAACGCTCTACCAAAGCAAATTTGTAGCATTAAATTGCCGATGGCACCCATTTAATTGCCAAAGTTGGGCCATTATTTCGATATTAAATCGAACCTTTGAAATTTCCGAGATAAATATAGATACTTACTATATTATAATAAATTCATCATTTCCGTCTTATCGTGAAAAGTCAGGCTGCCAGTTAGCAAACTTTTTTTTTATCTGATAGAGACTTTGACGCTTTAAATGTTCAATAAAACCCTACTAATTGATCGCGGTTATTAAAAATGCGAAATCTTGCTTTTTCCGTGACCCTTCTAAAGTAATTAAACTATGAAAGAGATTTAGCAAGTTTTCTAATTTACTTATAAAGTTCGTTATGTACGGAGTGGAATTCTCGAACCCGGTTTCAAATCAGAGGAAACTTTAGTCTTTCTGTCAATTATTTCTTCTTCGCTCGCCTAGCGCGGCCATCTTCGAGGATTACCTACAGCTTAACGGGGTCTCCGAACCACGATTCTCGTTCATACGCTGCTCTCTCAAGGGATATCAACCCTTGGTTACTCGCCTTCTCTATTTTTTGCAAGACACGGGACAATTCATGACTTATACCACTAAAATCCACCTAGTGCAAATCGATTTACCGGCCGTGTGTTTTAAACCTATGAACTCTCGTCCCAGTGAGCGCCGCTTTAACCACAGAGCCATCAGAATCGTTAAAAACCACATATATATAACCATTATATTGCCAATACGAACGTTCCAAAATACAAAAAGTGTCCCCGCTATGGGAGATGGCGTCGTACTATTGAGTTTGCGCAGTAGGGTGGAAATTTTATCGATCGCGTCAGAGCCGGCCCGACATTATTTGTTTGTTGTTATTCGTCGCCATCTTTGGTTCTGGATGCTTTTTCAAATTACAGAATAAAAAGTGATTCATCTACATTGTTGTCGGTATATTAGTGCTTATAAACTTTCATTATCTAACAACAATTTTTGTGAAGTAGTTTTTAATTTGTGGTTATTCGCTGTTTGATAGGTTAGTGGCTTGTTTTGTTTTGGAACCGAATTTCACTAAAAAGCTTGTAAAAAAAGAAGAGAGTGTCACTCGTATACAATATAATGTATATGTGGCCACTGCCTAACCTTAAAATTAATGTATTTTTAATTCGGTGCATTAGTAGCTGATAATAATTCTCAAAATTGCCAATATAGTCATTCATTCTTAATTTTTGGTTTAGAAAAAAGTGAGGTTAAGAAACATACGACGTCTGATGCAAGTTAAAATAAAGCTCATCGTGTCGATTGTTACAAATATTCGGACGGAATTTGGCACCAAAAGTTTACACCAATTAGGGCACCGTCGGATCATTATATCGTCAGAAATCGTATGCATGGAACTCTGTCTTAAATCGAATACTCTTTTTCCTAATTAACCAGTGAAATTTACATTAAAAAAGTTGAAATCCGGTCCTGTCGAATGTTTACTTTCACAAGGAAATTTCGAACTGCGCAAACTCATTATTACCTCTTCGATGCCCATAGCGGGGATGTCCCCCCAATTATGTATTGCAGATAGTATTAGCAATTTAATGGTTATATATATGTGGTTAAAACTCAATTAAACACAACGTTCGCTTCGCCACGTTATCCTTAAAGATATCACGTCGAAAAATTCGCATCAAGATAATAGCATATTTAATATCGTCACTATATGGTGTCGATTCTGTTTTGTATGTGTGTGTGTGTTCTTGGTTAAAATATATCACTTTCTTTAGTGGTATAGTTAAACACGTAGCTTGTAAAAAAAAAACATTTGGAAATATATTTAAATTCTTTCATTTATTTTAACAATAAGAATTTACCAAATCCCTTACCAGCCGAGCGATGTCATTGTTCGTTCGTTTCGATACTATTGAAATTTCATTTGAAAAGCTTTATTTTCCGAATATACCGATTGAAACATAAAACGTGTCCAAGATAAGGAGGGCCTGTACAGGGATCTCGGAAACCGTAAGAGATACGAAGTCGGTTAAATGGAGATAAGGTTGGGCAATTACGTGCCTAATAATATGCAGTTTAGAAACTTTTAAAATTCGGAGTAGTTCCGGAGATATTCGAATAAAACCGAAATTCTGAAAAATCGTTTATTATTAATTATTGTTTTCCTGGGTTTTTTTGAGATCGAATTCTAAAGTAAATTGCACTTTTGCATTGCCACTTTTTCCGCTCTATCTAGCGGCGTTAATTGTTTTGTAATCCGACGTGTCGTCTTCGAAGGGCCATTATCAACTTTCTTTTTTTAAATATGGTCCTGTTTTTCTGATATTGGAATTGGTTTTTTGAACATCAGGAAATTTTGGGATACGGTCCTATGTTTATTCTAATTTTATAAATAATATCTCATAAGTAAGCTCTAAATTTTTACTTACGATGGACTAGTTCAATAAATAACAAATAATTTAATAAAAAACCACAAATAAGTGAACAAAATACAGAAACATTATTTCAAACTTCTGTTGATTCGGGATTTAAAAGAAATGTAGGCGCTTGAAACAAAAAAATTAAGATGTTGACGCGTGATTTGTTTCACTTGACATTCCCATTGTGATCGTTTGAGAGCGTTTTAAGAGGTTTTCTATTTTCCAGAAAATATGGAACATAAATTTACAAATGCTGAAAAGTTTGATATTCTATCGCATGTTTTACTTTATCTCAAAAAAACGTTATGTGGCAGTTAGAAGATTGTTCGTTTTATTACTGTTTTGGAATGATTTTTGTTCACTTATTTGTGGTTTATTATTAAATTATTTGTTATTTATTGAACTAGTCCAACATAAGTAAAAAATTTAGAGCTTACTTATGAGATATTATTTATAAAATTAGGAGAAATACAGGACAGTATCCCAAAATTTCCTGATGTTGTTCAATAGCCCTCGAAATGTCATTAAATTAAACCACAATGTGTCATACATCGTTGCATTCGGGAGAAAAAAAACTCTCAAATTTCAATATCAGGAAAACAGGGCCGTATTTATAAAAATAAAGTTGATAATGGCCCTTCGAAGACGACTCGTCGGATTACAGAACAATTAACGCTGTTAGATAGAGCGGAAAAAGTGGCAATGCAAATGTGCAAGGAAACAATAAAACGATTTTTCAGAATTTCGTTTTTTCCGGACATCTCCGGAACTACTCGGAACTTTAAAACTTTCTAAACGGCATATCATTAGGTACGTAAATGCGCAACTTTACCTCCATTTAACCGACTTCGTATCTCTTACGGTTTCCGAGATCCCTATACTGGCCCTCCTTATCTTGGACACGTTGTATAGTATTGAAAATTATAAAGTAACGTAGGACTGGCGGCAGCTCGTGGGCGGAATCAGACACACACATATTTCAAACAGGGGGTTTTAGGTAAACGAAACACGTTAGCGAATTTACTGACTTTGATCCACAGAATTTAAACCAAATATTGAACTAAAAATCAACATCAAATTTCATTTGGAAGTTTCGTATAATAAATAAATAAGAATATTTTCCTTTGTTGATTAACATTGACTAATGCTATTTCAGAAAACCAAAATCAGCAGTTGACTTCAATAATTTTATCCCTGCTAGAATTAAAAACCAGTTTTACTCGAACGATTTAAACTTAAAGTGTTCTTTCTCGTTTCCATATTATGTCATTGAAAATGGTTCACTATATTACGATCGACTTCGTGCTTCTCTAAGCTCGAAAATATTTATTTAATTGTTTTCAACGTTTCAGCAACGTATATGTGCTCTTAAATATTACATTTTATGATTTGACTTCAACCTTATGAAATGAGCATAAATCATTTTATATTTTCTAGGATTGCCCAATAAATTCTCTTATTATTTATTTATTCTTTAAGACTGTTTTCGACATGAGGAATATATTTCCACGTCCAAGTTTAAAGGATCCGTCTAAATAATGAATATTGAACTTCAGTCTTGCTACCGCGCGATTTGTTTCAATAAAATAAGGAAAAGAAATAGGAACTTATTGCCAGACGGTACGTGCACGTATTTTCCACTTGCCATACTTCTACTATACAGAGTACACCAAGTAAAGTGGCCTATTAGAAGTATCTCCAGAACTAAATGAGATTTTATTTGGAAAATTTGGCTATGGCTATAAGTGATGGTTTTCTACGTTTATAAAATATATTGGGTGATGCGGTATTGCCGGATCATACCGAAAATGGTAGCAACATCGGAATTTTAAATGAATTTGGATTTAAAAATCTAGAACAGTTTTCTATATAAATCATATACCTATCTTTAAGAGTTTTTGAATTATAAATAATTTTGTGATTTTTTAACGTCGTATCGGGACCTGAAATGAAAATCATATCTTTTTAGCGGTTACTGCTAGAAAGCTGAAATTTTGACAATAGTTTCCCAAGATCATCGAAATTTTATAATTTTGAACAGTATTAATTAATTCCATACAGGGCGTCCCCATAACAATATTTCTGAGGGAGATGAATTATTGAAAAATTCTCTTTTTTTTAAATGGGACACCCTGTATTTGATATGTTTTGCTAATAGAGAAAAATTTTCTATCTAATGATATTAAGTGTTCCTATACCTATCTTCAATATTTTCGGACTTATAGCGAAATTTAAAAATTATCTTATAAAAATATTTTTTTTGGGTACTTGGCTGTGGAATGGATTCATAGGAACAAAATAATGAAAAATCCATTTGACGTTATGTCTGTGTTGTTGTAAACAAAATAGTTAACAAATAAGCAATTTATTAATAAATAAATATACAGAATTAAAATTACGCAACAACACCAATAAAATAACTAATAACTAAATTGTTGGCTCTTAAACATTCATGAATTGTGGTGATAACATGTTCATTTGTCACCCTTTCCATTTCTTCCCCTTCTAGAGACCCCAGAGCTGTTCTTACTCGATTTTCTAAAGCTTCCCTTATTGTGACGGGTGTCTTGTATACTATTCCTTTAATCCTACCCCATAGATAAAAATCTAGGAGGGTAAGATCCGGAGACCTTGGGGCCATTTCCATGGACCTCCTCGGCCAATAAACTTTTTGGGAGTCATAGGAGCTGCATCAGGATGAAGTTCATTAAGTTTTCTGCAAGTTCTAGATAAAACTCTACCACACTCCCCAGGGATATAAAATAAACTTAAAATATCTAAGCTCGAATAATGTGAATTAGCCATTTTTATTACAATAACTCAGACATAACGTCAAATGGGTTTTTCATTATTTTATTTCTATGAATCCATTCCACAGTCAAGTACCAAAAAATATATTTTTATAAGATAATTTTTAAATTTCGCTATAAGTCCGAAAATATTGAAGATAGGTATAGGAACATTTAATATCATTAGGTAGAAAATTCGATCCTCCATTAGCAAAACATATCAAATACCATTTAAAAAAAGAAGATTTTTTTCAATAATTCATCTCCCTCAGAAATATAGTTATGGAGACGCCCTGTATGAAACTAATTAAATACTGTTCAAAATTATAAAATTTGCATGGTCTTGTGAAACTATTGTCAAATTTTCAGCTTTCTAGCTGTAACCGCTAAAAAGAGATGATTTTCTTTTCAGGTCCCGATACGGCGTTAAAAAATCACAAGATTATTTATAATTCAAAAACTCTTAAAGATAGGTATATGATATTATACTGAAAACTGTTCTAGATTTTTATCTAGATTCCAAAAAAACTATAATATATAGGGTAATTCATTTAAAATTCCGAAGTTGCTACCACTTTCGGTATTATCCGGCAACACCGCACCATCCAAAACATTTTATAAACGTAGAAAACCATCTCTTACAGCCACAGCGAAATTTTCAAAATAAAATCTCATTTAGTTCTCGAGATTCGAGATGGGAAGGAATGATCAAGTGGCACAAGGTCTTTTACATCTCTTTCCAATAATACCATACGAAAGGAGTATAAAACTCATCGCGACATCTCGCGGCTTATTTGCCTAACCCAAAGCAGCATCTTATAGAAGACCAATGCAGAGGGTCGATTCAAGCAAAAACAGATAAAAATAGCAAATACGTCTCGCAACGGTTTCATGTCCAGAGACAGTGCCAGAGAATGACGGGAAAATTCCTTTCTCCCTTTGTCAGACTCATCTTTAGACGCGTTTCGCCGTTTACGGCTCATCAGTAAACTTACCTGCACTGTTATTATTTAAAAAATATATTATTGTGTTGATTCGTCGTAGAATGTACTTTGTAGTCATTTCGCGTCGCATTCTTTCCAATTCTTTATAAGGGGCAAAGTCATAATAATAAATAACTCCATTTTTGGAACGCTGTTTCTTTGAAACTACTACACAAAAAATACTAAATTATGGTATAATGGGAAAGAAATTTATCAAACTAGTAGACTTCTTATATTTTACGTTTTCTAAATCTTCATATAAGATCCAGAATCTTTTTAAATTTGAATTTTTGTCAATCACAAGACCAATAGATGTCTTCTAGCTAAAGCCCATCTGTTGGAAGCGCGTGACCTAAAAAGTCCTCGTCTCCAGGGAATATAATTAAATTAAAAAAATATCTCCGGCATCACTAAAAGGTTTTCGGATAACTTCCGCTTTTTATCATTATTTATTCCGCGGTCTGTTAAGGCGACTTAACAGTTAAAACAGAAGAAAGTAATCTCATAATTTCACGACTCTTAGTATACTTTATAGCAGATTTTATAAACTTCTGGCCATACTTAACTTTTAAATATTCGCGCAATAATCATGAGCTTGTTCCCATCGTAAAAATACTGAGTTAATATAGGATTTTTATTCTTTGATTTAAAATTAAATATAAATCGCTTAAAATGATCCTTTCTATATATTTTTATTAACACATATTTACTATTACTATAATCCTGAAGAGTCTCTAATAATATCTACGTAAACGCGAGACATTAAACTGTTTTACACTAAAATAGTGTATTGAGATACAAGTTTCATAAGACATTATCTTAGAGCACGCGTTTAATTTAGAAAACGACCCGCGAAGCGGGGAGTTTTCTAAAGTACAAGTGCTCTAATTATCTTATGAACCGTGTATTTTATAATACTTTTTCTATTTGGGTCTTTAAAGTCTGAAAAACTCTTAAAAAATATAGTAGATTTTTTCCATTTCAATTAATATTTTCTTTTTGGGTTGGCAATACTTTTACAATTTCATAAAATGTTACAAGTATCAAATATGCCAATTGAAACAATTGAACACAACAAAGCTTCTTCCCATCCGTCATAATTAAAAATAAATATATTATTAAAGTTAATAAAAATGAGTCAGGAAGGAAGATGTACCCCGGCAGAAATACGAGAAATCGCCGAAAATAATCTAGAAAAACTTTTAAAAAGAATATGCAAAACTTTGAGTTATGGTGCGAGCAGAACAAAGTTCAAAATATTGAACAAAATAATAGATAATACTATTGAACAAAATATTGTGTCGACACAGGATCTGTCAGGAATAACAATTAATGCCCAGGAAATGTCTGCAGTAACTATAAATATGTATATATAAAGTAATATGTATAATACTATATTGAATTAAAAATAAAAATAGTACTTTATTGAATAAAACTTTAGAAATAGAGCATAAACTGGAAGATGTTTCTATTATTTTTAGGTTATGTTGTTTATAATTGTGACTAGAAATTAGTTGACGGACCCCGTCAGCATGTTATATATTTCCGAGTATAGGTATTTCAGATAAATATCTAGTAAACATGATCTAGTTGCAAGGTTAAAAGTTAGTATTTCAAAGTTTTCAATAAAAAAATGTTGTCGAATCCATAATGCCTAGAAAACTAATTTTAACGAAATCGAAGTAAGCCTAAAATTTGAACCCTACTTGCGGCCAATATAAAAAAATAAAATTTCAGTTCCATAAAGTGGCAGAGGATATTCAATTTTTTTGCATTTCATAATGTAGCCATTATGAAACCCAAATAGGAAAATATCGTTTTTTTAATATGTGCAAAAACCAATACATGGTTTTGTATTTGAATCCAGAAAACCCGTAACAAATATTGGTAATTCGAAATATGTAAAATTTAAGTCGCACATCTTGTTAATTTACAATAGAAATGCCAAAACTTTGACGAAGGAAAAAAATCACTACTTTTTTTGGGTTTGTTTTAAAAAATTCTTATTTTTAATTGGCGTGCTTATTACAAAATCTTTCATTCCTAAAAACAGGCAAATTAACGTTGCCTTAATAGTTTGCCAGATGATCTAAAATTAAGAGTTTTCCTGTAAAATATAATACATATTTCATGTAGCGTAATTCTTGCTAATTAATATCATTATTGAATAAATATGCATTACCTTAATTTCTGTATTATTTTTATCAAAAAAATATATACTAATTCACGCTCTCAAGGGCGTGCCCTTGGAGAATAAATAAATTATAAATAATTCGTTTCCGTATTAAAACATTACGTTTTATTTCTCAATAAAAGCAGGATTATTGATTTTTTTTGAAATTTTCCCTAACAATAAAAAATATAAATATTTAATTTTGTTAAATTTCTTTTCTTAAAAGGATGGGCTTAATTTAGGTTTGTTCTCATTCTGGAATATAAAATTTTTATATCGTTACTTACAATCCCTACCTAGGTTCTTAAAAAATTGAGGTGTTTATCGTAATAGGTTGTAATAATTTTTATTGAGAAAATAAAAAAAAAGTATATTTTAATTTAATACGCATGTTTGCCAGAAGACTTCTCACGTTTTAGATATGGATTTAAAAGTATTAGTTTCCACGATGTACAGAAAAGAAATATTTTCCAATATTTTCCCAAAAAAATATTTTAATATCATGTTCTTGTAAATATGTAGGTACGTACCTTTTTTGATGTATTTAAACCATCTTCTAAAATAAACGCGAAACAACAATTATCCATACAAAAAATTAGGTAAATAATGTCACATAGTTGATAACCGCAACTGCTCTCCTGCAGGTTAAGAAAAGTTTATATAAAAAAAATGAAATGGCAGGTACAGTTAAATTAAAAACTTTTCGCGCTCTACAAGAACGACGCGCGCGTTTCGTCAATCACCCAGTACAGAATTTTCTGCTGTTTATCGTACGAAAGTGTGCGCGACACTGGCACCAGTATGCTGCTCGGGGTTCAACAGGAGCCTCCGTCCTGCAGGACGACAGAATGCGTTGTTGTGCGAAAACGCGTCGTTTGTTGTAATGGTCTTACTACAAAATTAAAGTAGAAAAAGATATTGGAAATTTGATAGTTTTAGTTCTTGCAGGATTTATTATCTACTTAAGGTTTTTTTTTTTTTTTTTTTTTTATGATCAAACACAAGCACTATAGGAAAAGTCCTTTAGGGCACTCTGGGAGTGGTGCGTGTGCGCAAAAAGCGATTCACGTTGGTTTTGAATCGTTGGAGGTTATATTCGTTGGGAAAAACGACATCGGGAAGGTCGTTCCACAAGAAGGTAGTCCTCCAGATGAAAGAATTTTTAAATAATGAAGTTCGAGGAGTATTAAGCTTAACCACATATGGGTGGGCGGCAGTGGTTCGTCGTGTATTTCTGCTATTCGTCGCTCTGGGCGGAATTAAGAGGGCAAGGTCAGCCGAGCACCTTCCATGAAAATATCTGTAAAAGAGAGTCAAATCCCCAACCTGTCTTCGATGTTCTAGGCTGTCGAGGTTCTTCGTCAGCTCGTGGTCTCCAATCAGACGAATGGCCCTCCTTTCGATGGAATCCAGTAGCCGAAGAGTATGTTTGGGTGCAAAGCTCCAGACATGAGAGCAGTATTCTAGTGATGGTCGAATCTGGGCTTTGTACAGTATCAAAAGTTGTTGAGGTGTGTACAACTTTCTGGTTCGGAAGAGTACACCAAGTTTCTGAGAAGCTATCTTGGCGATTGTTATAACGTGATTATGCCAAGACATATTTCCTCCCAGATTGACGCCCGGCAAATTAATAGATGAAGCCAGTGGGTTTGGGTGTCCGTCCATGACTATATCCGGTTCTGTAATGTTAACCTTTTTAGAGAAGACTGCTGCCTGGGTTTCTTTAACGTTAAATTCGACTTGGTTACTGTCACCCCAAGCCAAAATTTCTTCCAGGTCTTTGTTGTGGCGTGATACTTCATATGTTTGTGCATTCAAAGAGAAAGATGAGATAAGTGTGCTATCATCATCAAAACTAAATATCGGATTTTTCGTTTCCACCAGAAAGTCGTTAATGTAGAGTAAGAAGAGAGTGGGAGACAATATGGACCCTTGAGGAACACCGGCATTGATGGTGAAGGTGTCTGAGAGAAATCCGTCAATCGCCACTTGCAGAGAGCGGTCCTTAAGAAAGCTAGACAACCATGCACAGAATCGACTGGGCATACCATAGGATTGCAGTTTACTTAGAAGTCCCTCATGCCAAACACGATCAAAATCTTTAGAAATATCCAGTGGAACAGCCCGAGACTCCCCATGATGTTCGATACTGTGCAACAACAGCAACAAAATTGCAAAAGTATTGCGGTCTTAAATCAGATGACATTACTATATTTCTAGGATAAAATTACTCTTATATTGTGCGCCCGTTCGATTATCAAACTATCCCATTTTTCCGATTAATGGAAAGTTTATATAAAAATGAAACAAAAAATAAAACGACAATAGCCAACCAATGATTGATTGAATCGAATCTATATGGACGAGATATCTGTCACCGGACACTTATTGAAATATTTGTATTTTTGTATTGTTTCCGTTTCATCAAAACAATTTTTTCCGATGGTTCCCGTATATAGATAGAATTTTCCTGGACCCATTAATCAGCCTGGTGACAAAAAGGACAAAAACTCCTGCCTGGGCTTGTTTCTCCTGAGTCGTTCGTCTAGCTGTTGATTGATTGTTAAACGAAAAAAAATTATATTTGACTTTTGTCTTTGGTTGTCTGGCCGCTTTGCTATCCAACATATTTCTCTAGTGTATAAACAATAAATAACGAACTTTTTCGCTTTTTAGGATAAATAATATATCCAATAAAACATATACAGGGTGTTCCTTAATGACGTGCTAATATTTCAGGGTGTGATTCCTTAGGTGATTTTATAAAGAAAAGTTCATATGAACATATGTCCGCAACGGCTTAAATTTTTTGCTACAGGGTGTTGAATTTTTATTTTTTAAATGGTTATTTTTTAATATCTCCGAAAGTACTTTAGATATTATTGTTAATTTTGGTATGTGTTAATAGGATATAGAACCACAAATTTTAGTTAGCAAATTTTTTCAATTGTTCCACCAGTGGCGTCCCTGCAAACATGTCCTCTGATATATTTTAGAAAAAAGATGGTACGCCACCGATATTTTTCCATGTGAATATTTTTTCTGATTAGTCTGGTCAATTCTACATAAAAACGGCCTCATGGGTTTTTCTCGTCAGACGCACCGTTCTTGATTAAAACCACTAAATTCATCTTGAAACTCATTAATATTAACATTGATAAAATAATTAATTTGATGATGATGAAATGATAAATTTTGTTTTAAAAAAATTGTTGGACTTGGCAATTCGATGCGAAGACGGGAAGAATCATGCCTTTTAAGTGAAGGTAGCCATTTCCAAAAAATTTTATGAAACAAAATTTATCGTTAATTATTTTATCAATATTAATAATAATGAGTTTCAATATGAATTTAGCGGTTTTAATCAAAAACGGTGCCCCTGACGAGAGAAACTCATTATACCATTTTCATGTAGAATTGACTAGGCTAATCAGAAAAAATATCCACATGGAAAAATGTCATTGGTGTATCATCTTTTTGTAAAAAATTATCAAGGGACATGGTTGCAGGGACGCCACTGGTGGAACAAAGGAATAAATTTTCTAACTAAAATTTGTGGTTCTGTATCCTATTAACACATACCAAGATTGAAAATTATATCTAAAGTACTTTCGGAGATATTAAAAAATAACCATTTAAAAAATAAAAATTCAACACCCTGTAGCGAAAAATTTAAGCCGTTGCGGACATATGTTCATATGAACTTTTCTTTATAAAATGACTTAAGAAATCACACCCTGAATTATTAGCACGTCATTAAGGAACACCCTGTATATTATATATGTTCCATTTATGACGACAGCACATTCTTAAATATATACTTTTTTAATTAGAAGAAAATTCAGAAATATAATTACTGAATGATATCAAAGACCTGTTCTTTTTAATATCATAATGAAAAATGATAAAATACAACGTTTTTCTATGGAAATGAAATTTCCATAGTATATTAGACGAAAATGGCAAAATTAAAATGTTGACACATCATTATTGAGATCTATGATCAACAACAAGCACTATAGGAAAAATCCTTTAGGGCATTCACGTTAGTTTTGAATCGTTCGAGGTGATATTCGTTGGGAAAAACGACCTCGGGAAGGTCGTTCCATAAGGATGAAGTCCTCTAGATGAAAGAATTCTTAAATAGTGAAATTCGAGGAGTACTAAGCTTAAACACGTATGGATGGGCGGCAGTGGTTCATCGTGTATTTCTGCTATTCGCCGCTCTGGGTGGAATCAAGAGGGCAAGGTCAGCCGAGCATTTTCCATGAAAATATCCGTAAAAGAGAGTCAAATCCCCAACTCTTCGATGTTCGCTGTTTTTCGTCAGCTCGTGTATATTTAGTTATAAATTTTTTTTATTCTGTTTGAATTACCTAGAGCAGCCAGTGCTGGGAATCGGTATCTAAAGTCCAACGGGTAAGGGCAAACGTTTCATCTCTAAGAGCTGGAGTTTCTAGAAATTCGTTTCCTATATTTTGTAAGCAATCTTAATACTTGTCATTTAAAATCCCCAACTGTTGCCAAATGTCAAAGGCTTTAGGTGGATTCATAGTTGCCGTAAAGTAAGCTTAAACTGTAAGATAAATGAACATGTGTCAATGTGTAATGTGAAAAATAAGAACCATAACCTACAAATTTTCTTTCTTCTTTTGCGAATCGGAACTATGAATGGGTATTATGTCCTCGCGGGTGTTTACGTCTTTCCGACTACGGCTTACGTCTTACGGTTTACACTAAGGGCAACTCTAAGCGCTACTTATAAATTTAAAACGGTGACGTTTGTATTCGCCAGTTGACAACATAAAAAGAAACTGTCGTGTTGCTAAATCCCAAGACGAGCATTCCCCTTTTAATTTGATGACGTCGTTCATTACCGATTATTAAAACTTAATTAAAAAACATTGCCTAATTACTGTAGATTAACGATGTTACCGCTGTACAAGGGTAACAAAAAGCAATATGCCTCGACAGATAAACACAAGTGATTAATGAGATTAATTTACTGTTCCCAAAAATTTTAATTATCAAAAAATTGAATTAACCCTTCGTCCGCCGTTTTTAAACGGCTTCCTACTTCAATGCGGTAACATCATTAATTTTTTTTTGTCGTGTGACATTTTCTTTAGCCAAGAGAATGTCCTTTTAACGCAATTTTAATATAAAAAAATATTTCTGGATTACGCAGAAGGACAAATAATTAAACATTATATATTATTAACCGTGTAGAATATACCATGTACATGAGCTGCATGCATGGGCGTCGTTAGAACGTTTTGTAGGAGGGGTGGGGGAGGGGGGGAATGATAATATGAGTAATTTTATTAACTTACATTTATGGACCACGCCCCACGAGCAAACCCAAAATACACATCTAAATTTAGTCCATAATTTATAGTAACTAGAAAAACCGAGCGGTAAGGTCAGTTAAACTCAATTTAAAAAGCGCGACATTTTTACTTAAGTTACAGCAGACGAATTAGTAAATAATCACAAAACCTAAATTTTCATGCTAAATAACTGTAATTGCACATTTGAATATAACTTTTAATTCAAAATAACTTTCTTCATAACATTCTTCTGTATTGTCAAAAATAAAGGTACTTTACTCTTGAACAAAATTCGTAATTTCTGATATACCTCGTATATGACTGGGAAATTTTGATAACTGAAGGTTGCATTTTGATTTTTAGACCATGCAGAACTTTTTATGAAGAATAACTTTTTGTCATAAAACCAATAATAAAAAAGTTGTCCATATGGTACCAACTTAAGTAGACACACTGTATAGCAACTTCGGATCCGCTATATTAGAATTTTTCTTCGTGTGGCTTAGCTTCGATTAAGAGGAACGTTTTTGAAGAAACAATATCCGACTATGCACCGCCTCGAATGTCAAATTTACTTTAGACTTTAAAAATGCGTACCAAACTTGAGAAAAAAATAGAAAAACATACTATCTTCTCCGCTAAAAGATTATTGATGTATAATTTTGACATTGGGCGACAACCACGCATGCTAAAAAGCCCGCTATGTTTAGGATGAACCACATAATGTGGGACGAATGCCGATGCGATAGCAACTATCAAATTTAAGAACAAATAAAAACAATAGGAACTACCTACCTTTTCCGCGAACGAACTAAAAGATTTTTGATGCGTTATTAAGTTATCAAATTCCAGGGGGGGGGGGGGGGGCAACTGCCCCCTCTTGCCCCTTTTAAACGACGCCCATGGCTGCATGCGGTTGTTGTAAATTATATGAGTTATAGATAGGTTCGTTGACAGAACACTCAAAAATAGTTGCACATTGCCATACATTGTAAAATAATCATTAAACTAAAGTAATTTGAAATTAAATTTTCTATAGACTAATGGGAGGCGAAAAATTCTACTTGACGTACAACTCCATCTGCACAATAAATTCTTTTATTTTTAATCGCTCTAAAAGTAATTTTTTCCGTCGTTGATTCGTTTAGATTCTGACGCTTTCATGGAAGGGTGTATGAAATAATTTAATAGAGCACATTACAAAGATATTTTTGGCTAAAAGAAAACGATGTCAGTGCATTAAAGCAAATTTTATTCTTGGTTAATATGACGGAGATCTGACTCGGAAAGACGCCACTAATACACAAACTATACAGGGTGTCCCAGAATATGTGGGCAATCTCCCGGGTTCAGATAGAACACTTAAAAATAACAGGAGAATTTCATATAAGTTTTTCTTCCTACGCCCTAAAAATAAAGTGTTATATATTTTTGAGAAGCTTGTTACAAACTAAATTATATTATTAAAAAATATATAGGGTGATCCATTTAAAAAAAGCAAATAAATTTGTTTATTTTCCTTGAAAACTATTGAATGTAGAAAAAATCTGAGTACGTCACTGGATTCTACGTAAAAAACTACAAAAAGAACATTTAATTTCTTTTTGATACGTTACGGGGTAACCGAGATATGGGGGGGGGGGGTGTCCCAAAATGCATTCTAAAAAAACATCCCGTATATCAAAAACAAGGCGGCCTAGAAAAATTCTGACTACGGCGTCTTCTGTTTGACAAAAAAGTAGCAAAGTGCTGCGAAAACCGCATCCTTCTATCTTTACTAATAACGGAGATACCCCGTAAAACTACCCAAAAATGAACACCCTGTATACGTAAATTCCATTACTAAGTTAGTAACTAATAAGACAAAGGAGAAAAACCGCAAATTTCAAGACACTACCATAAACTGACACTGGCATAAATATTCTTATTTAAATCGGTACATGTGAAAAATACCATAGCAACAATGAGACAATTTTATGAAACAACCATGCAAAAAACCATATTGAACAAAAATATTTTTTTTGAAAACATTTTATTTTATCGACATTGATGAAGAGTACCTTTTTCAGCTTAAGGTTCAGAGTATCCAAAAAAAATATTATTGTCGTTCCTTCATCATACAGGGTGTAAAAAAAGCATTTTTGTGTTACCTCCAGTCCGTCCCTGTCAAACTAAATAAGCCAAATGTGTTTAAAAGGGCGAATTTTAAGGAGACTCATCTAATAAATATTGTACTAAAAAATTATTAAATTACACCTAGTACTTAAAAGATTATTTAAAAGACGATTTCCAAGGACGTCAGTTATGGGTCCGTATTTCCGTAGGCGAGGCCGTAGGAAGAAAAATTTATATGAACTTCTCCTGTTATTTTTAAGTGTTCTATCTGATCCCACATATTCTGGAACACCCTGTATATTCGGCATTTAGTAATTTTTTCCAAGCTATAAAAATATCGCAAAAAAATAATGATTGTAAAGTATGCCATTAATTTGGCGCCCGAAAAATATTTGGACAATCATTCTTGTGAAATCAAATTCATCCAACCGCAGACAAATACATTAAACAAGAAACGAAAAAAGTGACTTTAGTGATACAAACATTGCGGTTTTGTCCACAAAATTATAATATATTATGTAAGTATGTATAGAAAGTAATAATCACCGTGACAATCAAAATTCTTAAGAGGCCTAATCGGTTTGAGAGCCAGGAAAACAAGAGAACTAGAACTGATTATTATTAGCTATAAAGAAAATTGAATCGAATCGAACAAACCCGCCATAAGCGGTCTCACCGGGCTGGTAAGTGGATGAGGATCTATCAACAATGGAGAACAGGTACCAGGGAAACTGGAATGCTTCCATGCTTGCCGACTACTGTTGGACTCTTGTTAGAGATGCTCCAGAAATAATTCACAAAAGAATAGCCAAACGACAGCGCATTTAGTGTAAAATTATCTAGTGTTGTTAAAAATAAAATAAAAAACCTTTTTTTGAAAACGGCAACTAAGTTTTTAATTTCATTATAATTTTTGTATTCAGCATCCCAAAATTAACAAGAAAAATGCATATTGATACAATATACAACCAATAACCTAAAATTTGTTGTCTAGTGTAATTAACTTGTTAAGTCGGCATGCGACGATATATCCGGTAGTCAATATTATCTTTTCCGTAGTGTCGGGAATATATACTTCTAATCTAATCTAAAAGTTTTTCTCGGTGGGATAATCGCGTAGTCTATTCAAATCCCTCTATACATTCTAAAGCTTTTTTCAGATAACATTTTGCATAGTTTACTGCAAGCTTTTGAAATGTATTCCGCGCCCGTCAACTCGATGCTATCAAATTTTAGTAGGGTTTTTCCCAAAACGGGTATTCAGCAGGACGAATAGGCAATCCTACTCTTTCAGCCGCACAAACTCACATAACAGCTTCCAGTCTGCAGTGGGACAATGACGGCAAACATTCAACCAAAACAAAATTTCTTGAAAATAGCGCGATGGCAATGTTTTTTAGAGAGCCAAGTGGGGTGGTAAACAAAGCAGCTGTGTTTGCTTCGTAAATCTTTTTCAAACCTACTTTATTCATTTTTTCATTTTCAATTACAAGAAACGATAGAAATTGGTAAATTCGGCCAGTTTTGGCCGAAATTCTACCGACATTTACCACTGCGCGACATCAAATTATTGGCCTTCTTTTCGCTCACCTGTTGAAGGTAAAACATTCGGTCTGATCGAAGCAGACAAGCGGAAAAATTTATTATGTTATTAACTTAATTTTTGATATTGAAACATAAATTTTACACTTCGTTTGTTTTATCTTCGTCAAATTAATTGTTAGATCAGCGTTTTATCTTAACAGTTTTTATTAGTGTTGTGATCGCTCGAGTACTCGATTATTGAAATAACCGACATCGGTCGATAATTAAAAAAACTGCTCGAGTTATAAATTCAAGCGAAAATCGTCGCTTGTTAGTTATTACCTTTCACTCGATACCCGAGCTTCGCTTGACGCCGACCGAAATGTGCCGCTTGGTAGTGTGAGCGCTCGAGGTAAAAAACTGCTCGTATATTCGAGCAGTTTTTCGCCCGATAGGAAATACTACTCTAGTTATAGAAAAATCGAAAATCGTTGTTTCTCACTTGATTTTTCTTTTATGATCAATCATAGGATCAAGCACTATAGGAAAATCCTTTAGGGCACTCTGGGAGTGGTGCATGTACGCAAAAAGCGATTCCCGTTGTTTTTGAATCGTTGTAGGTTATACTTGTTGGGAAAAGCGACCTCGGGAAGGTCGTTCCATAAGGATGAAGTCCTCCAGATGAAAGAATTCTTAAATAATTAAGTTCGAGGAGTACTAAGCTTAACCACATATGGATGGACGGCAGTGGTTCGTCGTGTATTTCTGCTATTCGCCGCTCTGGGCGGAATTAAGAGGGCAAGGTCAGCCGAGCACTTTCCATGAAAATATCTGTAAAAGAGAGTCAAAACCCCAACCTGTCTTCGATGTTTTGGACTGGCGAGGTTCTTCGTCAGCTCGTGGCCTCCAATCAGATTTGATACCCGATTAACCAACATCTTCTAATGTACCTGAAAGGCTTCAACATTATCAGCGATCATCAATATGGTTTTCGGAAGTCCAGATCAACTGGAGATCTTCTGGCCTATGTCACCCATCTTTGGAACAACGCAATCAAACATCATGGGGAGTCTAGGACTGTTGCACTGGATATTTCTAAAGCCTTTGATCGTGTTTGGCATGAGGGACTTCTAAGTAAACTGCGATCCTATGGTATGCCCAGTCGATTCTGTGCATGGTTGTCTAGATTTCATAAGGACCGCTCTCTGCAAGTGGCGATTGACGTATTTCTCGAATCTTCTTGAATGCACAAATATCGGCTGCCGGCCCATATCTTCGCTGACAGCATGAAGTATCACGCCTCAACAAAGACCTGGAAGAAATTCTGGCTTGTGGTGACAGTAACCAAGTCGAATTTAACGCTAAAAAGCCCAGGCAGTAGTTTTCTCTAGAAAGGTTAACATTACAGAACCGGATATAGTCATGGACGGACACGCAATCCCACTGGGTTTATCTATTAATTTGCTGGGCGTCAATCTGGGAGGAAATATGCCTTGGCATAACCACGTTGTGGCAATCGCCAACCGAACCAGAAAGTTGTACACACCTCAACAACTTTTGATACTATACAAAGCCCAGATTCGACCATCACTAGAGTACTGCTCTCATGTCTGGAGCTCTGCACCCAAACATACTCTTCGGCTACTGGATTCCATCGAAAGGAGGGCCATTCGTCTGATTGGAGACCACGAGCTGACGAAGAACCTCGACAGCTTAGAACATCGAAGACAGGTTGAGGATTTGACTCTCTTTTACAGATACTTTCATGGAAAATGCTCAGCTGAGCTTGCCCTCTTAATTCCACGCATGTCGCGTACACGCACCACTCCCATAATGCCCTAAAGGAATTTTCCTATAGTTCTGTGCTTGATCATAAAAAAAAATATTTATGCGACACCGCGCGCCACCCGAAATGTACCAATTGGCGACGTTCGAGTTTGACGCTCAGAAGACTGACACGACATACGTCTTTGTTAAAGCCACATAAACGAGAAGGTGCGTACACAAAAGTATGCCAAATCCCTTAATGGATTCATCGCGAAATGGGTTTTGTTTTGACTAGGACTGCCTAGCCAGCGGCCATTGTAAATTTTGAAAAAATTAAAGGATATCGCTCGCGCCCGCCTGCGGAACAGCTAGAAATTTATGATGAATACTGTAAATGCGGGTAGCTACGGAATCCTCTAAAATTATAAATTTAAGTTTCTCAAGGAACACCTAAAATGCTAAATTATACTGCAAAAAGTTCTTAGCGCTTGTAATTCTCCTCAATTAGTCCAAATTCACCCAAATCTAATTATCTTTGATAAAGTACTTTGTGGAATTTTCTTTAGACAGTGGCCGGGAATTTTAGTAGGGATATTATTCCGGTTATTAGTTACAATTCAGGATGACGCATTAACGGCAATAAATTATTCATAGTAACTTTTAAATTCGATGAAAATTTTTTTTTGTTAATTTGGCAATAAGAAATTTTCGCAGAGCAAATCAGTTGGCTATCGATACATTTTGCAAACAAAATTAAGTATAGAGGGTGTGCGATTCCTTCGATTTATTTATAAATCGAATAAACTTAGAGCCGTCGGTGTAGATGGCCCTTTTTTTTATTCATTCCTATCTCAGAAACCGCAAATGCAATGTTATCATAAATGGGTTTACTTCTAATACATTCTCTGCCACATCAGGTGTTCCGCAGGGTTCCCATTTGGGACCATTGATATTCATTATATACAGGGTGTTATGGAAATGACGTATTATATTTAAACCGGCAATTCCTGAGATAAAGACAAATTGGAGAAAAATATCCATAAATGGCGCTTTCAATTCATTCAGCGGTAAAAGTGACCTGACGTCAAACCAGAAAAACACCTGTGTGGCAATCAAGGAATTCTGGCCGGTGTTGTCATATGTACACCTTAAACTCTTTAGACAAAATAAAATAATTCAAACACTTTTCTATTCTGTAATACCTTTTTGTACAATTAATTGAAGAACATTTACGACGGACTATGTTTTAAACAACCCGGAAAAACATATGGAATAGTAATAGCCATGTACGTCACTAGGTCAAATGCCAATGATCTCTTGACGCCTTACATCGTCTGAGCGAAGTAGTTTCATATAGCGCCGCACGCTTACGTCTGTTAGTTGAAAACCAACCAGTGGCCGGATGCGTAGTGTCTCGTCGATCACCAACACACTCTCAGCAATCTGCTCTGTTTTTTCGGTTTATGCGTCTATCTTTCCCGTCCATAAATAATCTTTGAATATTGTTTTCATTGGCGCGTTTCTTTTGGACTTCAAATTTCGTCGCGTGTAATAACATCTAATAATCTGTATTATTGTATTTTCAAAAGCTAACTGTCGGTTCTGTTTCACTATTACTGTGTGTACATAAAGTGTTTCCAGGAGTGTTCCCATAAAAAAGAAAAAAACTTATTGTGTTTGTGCCTGGATTTCCTCGATCTTTAGGTATAAAGATAAATACAAGTAGGTAGAAAATAATTTATTTTTATAATTTTAAATGGAATTTCAGTTTTACATTAAGTTTGGCAACATTGCCATTGGCTCTGGGTGAAATGTTGTACAGTAGCGCGGACTGACCTGTGAGTAAGAGTGTTTGTTACCCCAATTTTAAAACGGTCGATTTAAGAAAAATACAATATGTAGCGCTTCTCTAGGACACCCAAGGAGTCACCCATCTAAATATAATACGTCATTTCCATAACACCATGTATATTAATGATATCAATAAATGTTTTCTTAATTGTAAATTCTTACTATATGCGGATGATCTCAAATTTTATAGACAAATTAGAACTATACTTGATTGTGTGCTTATTCAAGAAGATCTGACCCTCCTTGAAAACTATTGTAAGCGCAATAGCTTATTTCTTAATATAAAAAAATGCTGTATAATCTCTTTTACTAGGAATCGTGACCCTATATCATTTACTTATTCGATCAGCAATTCTGAGCTGAATCGAGTTTCTGAAGTGAAGGATTTGGGAGTAATTTTTGACAGTAACCTGATCTTCGATAGCAATATTAATTCATTAGTTTGTAAGACCTTTCGAATGTTAGGTTTTATTAATAGGCAAGCATATTTAAAAAATTCAAAATCATATTTAGCTTTAATTTATGCTTTTGTGCATAGCAGATTGAATTTTGCTTCGATTGTTTGGAACCCTTTCAATTCAGTTTATATAAATAGATTAGAATAAGTACAGAATAAATTTCTAAGGTCTCTCTCAGTCAAAGCAAACCTGGATAACTATCATAGTAGTTTTATAAGACATCATTTTGGAATTATGACTTTGGAAAATAGAAGAAAACTGTCGGAAGTTATGTTCTTGAGTAAGATTCTTTGTAATAAGGTGGATTCACCTGATTTGTTGAGTAAAGTTACTTTTAATGTTTCTCCTCGTCAATTTAGATCTGGTACTCTCTTCAGTATACCATTTAGTTACACAAATAATGCTCAGTATTCCCCTTTATGCAGAATGATAAGATTGTCAAACTTATATTGTTGCAATCTTGATATTGATTTTTTTAGTGTGTCACAAGCCGTGGTAAGGAGAACAGTAAAGGAATATTTATTGGAGTGATTGTTTAAGGGTTTTTTTTCTCAGCACTATCAAAGTAAATAAGTTATTGTAGTTTTTATAAATTATACCGTAAAATCTATTAATTTAATTATTGATTTATTAATAATATGTTCCTGTTATCTCAATTAGCCACATAACATATTAAGTGGATACTGTATTGGGCTTTGCCTTTTTGTTATCCTGAATAAATAAATAAATACAGATAACTTCATATGAGCATATGTCCGTAACGGACAAAATTATTTGCTACAGGGTGTTGAAATTATTTTTGGTTATTTAAATAGTTACTACCTGTATTTGCTTGCCTACCTAGTAAAATAAAAAGGTTTTATTCAAGGTTTATTGCCGATTTAAAAAATGTATGTTTAATTAAGGTTACGATTTAAAAATAGTGTTCCTAGACATGTTAGAGTAGCAACTAAATAAAATAGTATGTTACTTATACAGGTTAGCAGTATGGTTCAGACCCTTCGCGATTTCCTTTAATTATGGATAATAGACAGTCGATAATTAAATGCCCATCAGTTTGTTACAGTACCGTACAGCAACAAATAAACGATAAAAACACAACTTGCCGAGCAAAAAAAAACTTCTGCCTACCTTAAGGCCGTATTAGACTAGGCAATTTTTTCTCTTGCGCCGGCAATTATAATGGCACGTATTCATGCGCAGTAAATCGTTTTCGATCAGCTGGAGCATTGTCAACGGTCAGAACAGCTGTGGGTACTGTCGAAATCCTTAGAATATCCCCAGAATTAGAGATGGGCAAACCTGTTCGTTTTGATTACCAGTGAAAGCAGCTACTGCTATTTACAAATAGGAGGTGCAAAAAGTTGCTTAATTAGCAGTCCATAAGTTTAATAAAGAATGTAAACTGCTAATTTAAGTACCAGTGGGTTTAAATGGCCATTACCTGTTCATACCTGGTTCGGCCAAATAATAAACAGTTGAAAATAACAGAATAATCCATGTCTACCCAATTGCGCCGGCAAGGGCAATTAAAATGGAGCCTGCCCCATTTCTGGTAATGAGAGACAGCTGATCGGGAACGGTGTACTGCGCATGAATCCGTGTCATTTTAATTGTCAGAAGAGAAGAATTTCTGACTGTAGTACGGAGAACGGTGTACTGCGCATGAATCCTTAAATTATAATTGCCATTGCTGGCGCCATAAAAATTCCCGACTGTAATACGGCCTTTAATGCTTTAATAATTCTATTATTCAATACTCAAGACAACTCGTTTGATTCCATCGCCTTAACTCGTCGTTTCAGTCGTCGTCATGCCAAACAAAAATTCATAACATACACGTGTAAGAATTCTCCATTTAACTAAATATGTTTAAGACATTTTCTTCCTATTTAAATTTGAATAGATCCCAAAATGAGAATTTCACAGAAGAATAAAGAACGTTAAGGATTTTTCTTCGTCTTTGTTGTTGCTGTGAAACCATGCTTTTGGCGTTTGGCGTTTTCATAAAACTTACATTGAAACTCATCCGAGGGAAATATGACTCGACAAATTCATTTAATAAAAGCGGGCTAAAAATGTTAGAAAGCCCCGCATGTTTACATACATACCTGCTCGAGCTTGTAGTTATAATAAAATAACTTTTATTTATGGAAATTTTTCTTAATGTAATCAAAAATCCCACGAAGAGAATACAGTCGTAAGTACACTGACGGACCTACGAATCGACTCATTATAATTTTAAGTACTTTTTCTAAACTGCTGGCCATTTGCTTTCGAGCAAGAGAAGTTTCGCCTAAATTTAAAAGTTAATATTTTCTGAACCAGATATGACATCGAACTCCGGTTTTTAATTGTTGATAGATTTATCCCTTAGGAAACAATTGCCAAAGTTGGATTGTCTTAAACTGACCGAAAATTTTATATACAGGGTGTTAAAGAGGACGATGATTTTTGCTCCAATTTCAATAGCATGTAACTTTCACAATAATATTTTTAAATTTTATCACTGTACGTCAATTGAATCACTGGTTCATAGCAAAGAAAGTAATCTGTCAAATTTTTGATATCTGCTATATTTTAAGAGATACCGATTTTTTTTTAAAACTTTGCTTTTTTCAACTTTTTGTTAGCTAGATCCCACTGTGCGCTGTATCGTGCAAACTTTGCAAGTGATTATTATACCTTATGAAAAGCTTGTTTATGTTCAGTAACAACAATTGTACCTAAATATTGTGATGTGCAGTGGCGTACTTCTAATCACTTATTTGTCTATGCTTTATGAGTATCTCACAATTTTTTTGTATTGGAAAGTACTCGCCCCTAGATTAGGCAAGTTTTTCCTTATTTTTTAGTTTTTCATATCGCGCTACAGGTATATTATACAGTGTCTACAAAATTTTAAAAAAGATAATTTTTTTATTTAATTGTTTGAAAAAATTTATTTAGTTTAATTTTAGGAATAGTGTCGTGTTAGAAAGTTAGAAATTAATAAATAAATTTTTTCAAACAATTAAATAAAAAAATTATCTTTTTTAAAATTTTGTAGACACTGTATAATATACCTGTAGCGCGATATGAAAAACTAAAAAATAAGGAAAAACTTGCCTAATCTAGGGGCGAGTACTTTCCAATACAAAAAAATTGTGAGATACTCATAAAGCATAGACATATAAGTGATTAGAAGTACGCCACTGCACATCACAACATTTAGGTGCAATTGTTGTTACTGAACATAAACAAGCTTTTCATAAGGTATAATAATCACTTGCAAAGTTTGCACGATACAACGCACAGTGGAATCTAGCTAACAAAAAGTTGAAAAAAGGCAAAGTTTTTCAAAAAAATCGGTATCTCTTAAAATATAGCAGATATCAAAAATTTGACAGATTACTTTCTTTGCTATGAAGCAGTGATTCAATTGACGTACAGTGATAAAATTTAAAAATATTATTATGAAAGTTACATGCTATTGAAATTGCAGCAAAAATCATCGTCCTCTTTAACACCCTGTATATAAAATTTTCTGACAGTTTAAGACAACCCAACTTTGGCAATTGTTTCCTAAGGGACAAATTCAACCATTAAAAACCGGAGATCGAGGTCATATCTGGTTCAGAAAATATTAACTTTTAAATTTAGGCGAAATTTTTCTTGCTCGAAAGCAAATGGCCAGCAGTTTATTTGGGTTTCATAATGGCTACATTATGAATTGCAAAGAAATTTAATAACCTGCCATTTTTTGAAACTGAAATTTTATTTTTTCTTATGTTGGCAGCAAGTAGGATTCGAATTTTAGGCTTACTTTGACTTCGTTGGAATTAGTTTTCTATACATAATGGATTCGATTAGAAAACTTAACTTTGCAAATAGATCATTTTTACTAGATATTTATCTGAAATACCTATACTCGGAAATATATAACATGCTGACGGCGTCCGTCAACTAATTTCTAGTCATAACTATAAAACAACATAACCTAAAAATAAAAATATCTACCAGTTTATGCGCTATTTCTAAAGATTTATTCAATAAAGTACTATTTTTATCTTTAATTCAATATTGTATTATACATACTATTTTATATATACATATTTATAGTTACTGTAGACATTTCCTGGGCATTAATTGTTATTCCTGTCAGATTCTGTATCGACACAATAATTTGTTCAATAGTATTATTTATTATTTTGTTCAATATTTGGAACTTTGTTCTGCTCGCACCATAACTCAAAGTTTTGCATATTATTTTAAAAAGTTTTTCTAGATTATTTTCTGCAATTTCTGACGGAGTACATCTTTCTTCCTGACTCATTTTTATTAACTTTAATAATATATTTATTTTTAATTATGACGGATGGGAAGAAGCTTTGTTGTGTTCAATTGTTTCTATTGTTTAAATTGTAACATTTTATGAAATTGTAAAAGTATTGCCAACCCAAAAAGAAAATATTAATTCAAATGGAAAAATGTAATATATTTTTTAAATTTTTTCAGACTTTAAAGACCCAAATAGAAAAAGTATTATAAAATACACGGTTCATAAGACAATTAGAGCACTTGTACTTTAGAAAACTGCCCGCTTCGTGGGTCCTTTTCTAACTTAAACGCGGGCTCTAAGATAATGTCTTATGAAACTTGTATCTTAATATACTATTTTGTGACATCATATCCTTTGATCCGCTTAATAGATTTTGATAAATTTTTCACTGGCAGGTAGTCCTACTATTCAGCAACACATTTAGTAAGCAAAATTTTATTTTTTCTTCCATTTAATTCAATATAGGAGATAAAATAAAATTTAAACGGGGACACGGGTTTTTTCGGATATATCTAAGTAATCACACACTCACGAGTCTAAGGTTAAAGTAAAACTTGAACCTCACGAGTGTGTGATTACTTTGATATACCTGAAAAAACCGTGTCGCAGTTAAAATTTTAGTTAAAAAAATATTGCTTCTTATTCTATTCCGTATATTGCATTAAATTAAAAATAAAACTTTACCCGAACAAACCCGCCAGTGCAAAGTTTGTCAAAGTCCATTGAGTTGATCAAAAGGTACTTAAAATTATAGCGAGTCTTATGTCCTTCAGTATATTAGAAACGAATGTGGAATGATTATTCGAAGAAGGTTCATCTCGTTACAAAACTCCACTTGTGATATCAAAAACATACGCAGATAATTGATTGTTCTTATAGTTCACCCGAACATACCCCAACAAATTTCTCCTTAGGTCTACATTTTTTAAAGCTGAACGCAAACACATATACTGATATATAAACATCGGAGAAATCTCGGTTATTAAAAGCAAATAATGCCCGCTTTGGGTTATCGTCGGAAGACCTTTTTTTAAATCTAAAATATGTTTTCTTGCCATTGGGTTTCCCGTTCTGGCCACATTAATAAATGAAACTTACTTGTCAGAATTGGAAAAAAGTTACACGGTTTTCTTTACCAGCCTACATAAATATGTTTAGTTTCCTTCCTGCAAAAAATATTCGTTTGTATTTTTACCTTAATATGAAATATATAATAGGAAGAAGAAAATAAGTCGGCAATATATAGTATTTGCAGATTTATACCGTTTATCTTTTGACTGCAATAAAACCTCATTATCCCTTCGACCATAAAATAAATAAGGATTAAGGATTATACCTAATGACCAAATAAAAAAGAATTAATAATAATTCATAACTATAATAAATATTTGACTAAAAAAATGAAAATTCTTTAATGAAAACCTTAATTAACTTCAAAACAAACGCCATGTTGTGATATGTCATTCAGAAGGTTGCTTAACCATTTTTTTTACGAAGAACAATGCCCTTGTTAAAAATTTCCATTATAGGCTTTGTTTATAATACCTTTAAACTCAAAAACAGCTTAATTAATTTAAAACATTTTGGATAAGTGTGGGTGTTTGCGTTTTCCATTATACGCGGGGAACGCCAATGTACGAGACATTGATAATGCACGTTCGACAAGGACTTCTTTTTCTGCATAAAATAAGACTACTTTATACTGTAATAAAATTAAATACAGTTTAATCTAAAAGTAACTGTTCTGCCGTGATTTTAGATATCACGATGACTACCTTATTCGCTGAGGATTTCTAAATTGTGTGTAACATAAAAAAAATACATGAATGTTGTCTAGTCCAAACCTTTTTATACCTCTTTATACCACGAGCTGACATATTTTTACTACTGAATATACAATATTTTACACTACTTACAGAGAAGCAAACAAATTTGTAACTAAACATTAAGAATTTGCGAACCACACGAAACACAAAATGTAAATGTCACCAATGACAACTGACACATCAAAATTTAAAATTTTCCGTATTTAAATCTAATTTTGTTTCGTTAAAATTAATTTTTTAAATTGTTACTTGATTTCTGAAATTAAAAAAAAAATCTTGCCTAATTAACTCTCGTAGTGGTAATTTTTATTAGATCAGCAAGGGTTGCTATAGACAGCAAAAGTTTGCGGGGTCGAATATCTCGTTAAAAGTGACGTAACAAATTAATAGCTAGCGCCATTTGATCTTTGTAATTGGTTGTGACCTAATTCTTAATTGCATAATAAAATAAGTAAATAACAACCCCATAAAAGTAACAGATCTTGGAAAAACAGCCTCTCATTTTAAATTAAAAATGAAAAATGACAATAGTGAAAAACAATGTTAAAGCTTGTTTAGATTGGGCCAAATTTCTTCTACCTTAGAAAAATTACCTTTATCATAAATCATGTCTAGTCTTTGTAATTTTGTTGGTTGCCTTTGTCTGTCCAATGAATGCAGTTTTCCTCGACCTACTTTATATTCTGGCACAAAATTAGGTAATCTCAATTTATCACAATAAAATATTCAATTTTCCTGCAAAAATTCGCAATTTAAGACGAATAAAATTTCTAAATCGGCGGAAACATTTTCGAAGAATTTTATTAAATAAGTGATTGCCATACTTGGCCCAATATTTAGTGGAAATCCCTGGAGGGATTTTAATTTTCCTTGAGTAGTGTCGGAATTCGTGTTTAACTTTATGTTCATGGCATATCATCAGTCTAGAGGAAGCCAATATACTTTTTTTTATAATTGAATGTCTAAATGCTTAATTAAAAACTAGTGTTGGGAAAAACCGATGATTTTAATAATCGAGTACTTGATACTTGAGCGATTTTAATAATCGAGTGAATCGCTTGAAATTCCAATTCACCATACGATGACGTCACCGACTGCTCGACGGCAGCCTAGCCGTTTACATGTGATCAGGTAGAGTATTTAGCAGGCACGTAACTACGGGTGGGCACAGGTTTAGCTAAAAAATTGTAGTAGCCCCCAAAAAAATTCCAGAAATTTATTTATTTGTGAATAATGAAGTTTTACCACATGTCTCGATACCAAACAAAAAAACTGCAAAAAATCACCCAAATATGTATTTATTGTTCGGGGTTATTCTTGTGCTTTTTTAAAACCAAAAGTATTACCAAGAGTTATTTTTCTTCTTACGATTGTTGGTTTAAATATAATAAGTCATTTCGATGACCCCTGTATAATCACTCCGACAACACGGATTTGACTGTTTACCTTCGAAACTCGGTAATTTAATCCGGTTTAGGTTGAAAAAAACTTAATTAACCGTTGAAAGTCGAGGTTTGTTCTGTTTACTTCGGGATATTTAAAATTGTATTAAGTTATTAAGGTCCCTTAAATAATTATATTTATTTTTGGAAAAAGTTCTGTTTAAAATAATAATATAATATTTTATCATTTGTGAAATTTTTCTCTCTTTTATACCTTCCTCATAAGAATATTTACATAATTCGTTTATAATTTCATTAACGTGGGTGCATAACTCCATTGTTGGCCCCAAGGAAAACTTTTCATTAAATCCCACTCTCGAGGAAAAAAAAAACATAAGAGCAAGAGCAATATTTCTGATTTTTCCGAGAGTAGTTGTTTTACTAACGTTTACAACAAGCAAGTGCTAACAAGAAGGGCGGATATTTTAATCTTATCTTAAGTTAGACTGCAGATAAGGTAGCCTTAACGCTATGGAAAACCTTCAAAAAACTATGTTTTAAATTAATTTGAGGGTCAGCTATTGGAAAAAAAGGATAGATCATATAAAAGAGTATCTAATAAAAAGGTACTCTTTAGTCGAGTCGATAAACAACACCGTTCAGACGCGAAACTGGAATTAAAGTTTTTGTTAGCGGTAAAATCAGTTTTCCTAATGGAAAGAAAAGTATTGCGGTTTCTACTTTTTGTTATACACCGTGTCCAAGATAAGGAGGGCCAGTACAGGGATCTCGGAAACCGTAAGAGATACGAAGTCGGTTGAACGCAGGTAAAGTTGCGCATTTACGTGCCTAATAATATGCCGTTTAGAAAGTTTTAAAATTCCGAATAGTTCCGGAGATATCGGGAAAACCCCGAAATTCTGAAAAATAGTTTTATTGTTTTCCTTGGTTTTTTTGAGATCGAATTCTAAAGTAAATTGCACTTTTACATTGCCACTTTTTCCGCTCTATCTAACAGCGTTAATTGTTTTGTAATTCGACTAGTCGTCTTCGAAGGGCCATTATCAACTTTCGTTTTTTAAATACGGTCCTGTTTTCCTGATATTGGAATTTGAGAGCGTTGTTCCTCCGAATGCAACGATGTATGACACATTGTGGTTTAATGACGTTTCGAGGGTTTTTGAACAACATCAGGACATTTTGGGATACGGTCCTGTATTTCTCCTAATTTTATAAATAATATCTCATATGTAAACTCTAAATTTTTTACTTATGTTGGACTGGTTCAATAAATAACAAATAATTCAATAATAAACACCAATAAGTGGACAAAAACATACCAAAACAGCAATAAAACGAACAACGAACAAAGTAAGGAACTACATAATCAGGTGTTCAAAATGATTTCCGTTGTTTTCTAAGCACAAATAACATTTTCTAACTCTCAATTCTAAAACATTTGACAACCTTTCTGGCGTTATACTTTGAAAGGCTTCAAGCACCAACCTCCTAAGTTCGTCTTCTGGTTCGAAGTTGTGTTTATAAACATAATTTTCGACATACCCCCAGAGGAAAAAGTCTAACGGTGTCATATCAGGCGATCGTGCTGGCCATGGTATTTCAGAACACCTGATTATGTAGTTCCTTACTTTTTTCGTTGTTCGTTTTATATCTGTTTTGGTATGTTTTTTTGTTCACTTATTTGTGGTTTATTATTAAATTATTTGTTATTTATTGAACTAGTCCAATATTTAGAGCTTACCTATGAGATATTATTTATAAAATTAGGAGAATTATAGGACCGTATTCCAAAATCTCCTGATATTGTTCAAAAAACCCTCGAAACATCATTAAACTACAACGTGTCACACATCGTTGCATTCGGAAGAAAAAAGCTCTCAAATTCCAATATCAGAAAACAGGGCCGTATTTAAAAAAAGAAAGTTCGAAGCCGACTCGTCGGATTACAAAACAATTAACGCTGTTAGATAGAGCGGAAAAAGTGGCAATGTAAAAGTGCAATTTACTTTAGAATTCGATCTCAAAAAACCCAGGAAAACAATAAAACCATTATTCAGAATTTCGGTTTTTTCCGGATATCTCCGGCAGTACTCGGAATTTTAAAACTTTCTAAACGGCATATTATTAGGCACGTAAATGCGCAACTTTACCTCCACTTAACCGGCTTCGGTCTCTTACGGATTGCGAGATCCTTGTACTAGTCCTCCTTATCTTGACCAAGGTGTATAACTTACCAACTTTATTTTAACATGTAGAATCACCTCTCCAAGTATCCTGATTCATTATTCCAACGCTCTCTAGTCGGTAAATTGAAAATCTCTCCCAGACAGTATTCGAAACATTTCTATAAAATTTGCATAAATATGCTTATTGGTGTCTCCTTGAGTTTATTCAACCCAAAGTAATATATAACAAAATTACCTAACGGGGGAAAGAATTTTCATGATTACTTCCTTGAAGCAAGAAAGAGGCCAAATTAAAAATAGCTCCCCCAGGAAAACCTGTGGCGTCATCTTCCTCACTTGTCCCATTGAGTTCTGATCAGCGAACAAGCCTGAGGTCAATGTCCAAATTTAAAAATTATAATAAGGGATTATTATATTTTAGGGCCGATATTTGAATGTTACCTTAAGTTAGACCTTAGCTTAGCTAAGGTAGCCTTAACCTTAATGTTTAATTTGGGGGTCAATTTACGAGTTCAGTGGAAGATTAACATGTTCTTGCAGATCTATTCCTGCAAAAAATGAATTTCGACATTACCGAAGATAGACAGATAGAAGTACGTTTCACGAAATTTGGATACGACTTAATGATTTCCTTGGTCGGTCCCATTGTGTCGACAAGAGCTTGGCAATAAACAAGTGAAGTATGAAGGGACGGACTAAGGAAAACAAGTAATGATATGATTATATTAATGTAATCAAATGAAATAACATTTTTTTTAAATATTACTAGTCATATTTATTTACATTTATAATGTCATTCTATAGATAGTTCTGTTTCGCTATCGCTATCCTCATCAAAATTAATTATAATTGGATTAATTATACGATCCAGACTAATATACGAATTTTCTACAGTTATTACGTGACGGACTGAATTTTTCCAACTACCTGGGGGAATATCATTAAAGCATTTTCGTATTAATTCTACAACACTAGAACTTAAAGTCGGAGAAATATTTTCAGACCTAACCAGTGATTTTAACTGGTGCCACATACGCTCTATGGGGTTAAAATTGCAATAATAGGGTGGGAGCCGTAGCACTGTATGTCCAATTTCTTCTGCCAATGTGTCACAAATATATACTTTCTTTATACAAAATGTCTTTAAAACTTCTAAAAATCACTTTTTTTATAACTTTCTTCAAAATATATATCATTCGCCGCCATGTAGTTCTGAATCTCCAATTTTGTATTATTTGAGCTTGGAGCTTTATGTAATTGGCGACTGTGATAGCTCGCATTGTCCATTACTATCACGCTATTCTGAGGAATGTTTGGTAAAAGACAATTCTTGAACCATTCCTCAAAAAGTTCGGCCGTTGTATCTTCATGGTAGTCCACACAAGAGTCTTTAATGATTTTTGCAGAAAGCCACAAGGCATTTGGAACCCAACCGTTTTCTGACCCAGCATGTAAAATGCTTATTCTTTTTCCTTTATTTGACGGAGCTTTTGTTTTACACTTATCGGAAGAATCAGACCAGCCTTTGGATGGTGTTTCATGCGTGTCAAACCAAGCCTCGTCGAGGTAAATTATAGGACGGTTTTCAGAACGGGATTTCCTTACAGAAGTTATATACTCATGACGCCATTTTTGTAAACGGTGGGATTCCATGAGTACTTGCCTTTTGTCAATTTTGCGGTATCTCAATCCCATTTCCGACAAAACTCTCCAAAGGCTAGTGCGGCTACAACTTATTTGGGTTTCATCATTGGTGAGCCGTTGCTTCAGAAAATCTAATGTAATTACGCGTTGCTCTTCCTACATGGTGTAGATTTTTCACCTTATCAAGTCCTTGTCGCTTTCGTCGAAACATTTGGTGAAACCGGCATCTTTACGCTTCTTTCTAGATTTAATGGGATTTGACGCGATTCTTTTCAGTGTAGTCAGAGGTATCTTAGTCAAATCAGACGTTTCAGTCGCAGCAGCACTAGCACAAAGTCCTCTGTTGAGTAAAGAAGTATATAATCTTCTTACAATTTCCCTAGCATCGAGAGATAAATGCATTTTCTTCACTGCAACAATAGAATAAACACCATCAATGTTTTTCCATGGACGCCACATTAACAAATAGTTTTATTATTTACTAGCACCATGTATATTGCAGGATAAATTAATTAACATCTATTGAATCGCGTTAACCACCGGTGAAAGGTGAGAATTAATTGAGAAACTGAATTGACATCGAAAACCCAATCGATAACGGACAATAGAGGTAATTCTTAGAAGCGGACCGACAAAATTGATTCACCCGATTTTAATAAAATTAGGTGTAAAACCAGAATATGATAAAATTAGATGCATTCACATTAAGGAGGTAGGCATAATTCTTAGAATGTGAGTCCAACATTACCCAGAGCCCATCTAAGATGAAACAATTAAATTAAAAGATAGTACAGTCCAGTGTTTATGGTTAGGTATAATACAACGTGACCAAGATAAGGAGGGCTAGTACAGGGATCTCGGAAACCGCAAGAGATACGAAGTCGGTTAAATGAAGGTAAAGTTGCGCATTTGCGTGCCTAATAATATGCCGTTTAGAAAGTTTTAAAATTCCGAATAGTTCCGGAGATATCGGGAAATCCCCGAAATTCTGAAAAATAGTTTTATTGTTTTCCTGGGTTTTTTTGTTATCGAATTCTAAGGTAAATTGCACTTTTGCATTGCCACTTTTTCCGCTCTATCTACAACGTTAATTGTTTTGTAATCCGACGGGTCGTCTTCGAAGGGCCACTTTCTTTTTTTAAATACGGTCCTGTTTTTCTGATATTGGAATTTGATAGCATATTTTCTTCCGAATGCAACGATGTATGACACATTATGGTGTAATGACGTTTCAAGGGTTTTTTGAACAACATCAGGAAATTTTGGGATACGGTCCTGTATTTCTCCTAATTTTAGAAATAATATCTCATAAGTAAGCTCTAGATTTTTACTTATGTTGGACTAGTTCAATAAATAACAAATAATTTAATAATAAACCACAAATAAGTGTACAAAATACAGAAACATTATTTCAAACTTCTGTTGATTCGGCATTTAAAAGAAAAATAGGCGCTTGAAACAAAAAAATTAAGATGGTGACGCGTGATTTGTTTCACTTGACATTCCCATTGTGATCGTTTGAAAGCGTTTTAAGAGGTTTCCTATTTTCCAGAAAATAGGGAACATAATTTTACAAATGCTGAAAAGTTTGATATTCTATCGCATGTTTTATTTTATCTCAAAAAAACTGTTATGTGGCAGTTAGAAGATGTTATTTGTGCTTAGAGAATAACGGATCATTTTGAACACCTGATTATGTAGTTCCTTACTTTTTTCGTTGTTCGTTTTATTACTGTTTTGGAATGATTTTTGTTCACTTATTTGTGGTTTATTATTAAATTATTTGCTATTTATTGAACTCGTCCAACATAAGTAAAAAGTTTAGAGCTTACTTATGAGATATTATTTATAAAATTATGAGAAATACAGGACCGTATCCCAAAATTTCCTGATGTTGTTCAAAAAACCCTCGAAACGTCATTAAACCACAATGTGTCATACATCGTTGCATTCGGGAGAAAAAAAGCTTCAAATTCCAATATCAGGAAAACAGGACCGTATTTAAAAAAAGAATAAATAATATCTCATAAGTAAGCTCTAAACTTTTTACTTATGTTGGACGAGTTCAATAAATAGCAAATAATTTAATAATAAACCACAAATAAGTGAACAAAAATCATTCCAAAACAGTAATAAAACGAACAACGAAAAAAGTAAGGAACTACATAATCAGGTGTTCAAAATGATCCGTTATTCTCTAAGCACAAATAACATCTTCTAACTGCCACATAACAGTTTTTTTGAGATAAAATAAAACATGCGATAGAATATCAAACTTTTCAGCATTTGTAAAATTATGTTCCCTATTTTCTGGAAAATAGGAAACCTCTTAAAACGCTTTCAAACGATCACAATGGGAATGTCAAGTGAAACAAATCACGCGTCACCATCTTAATTTTTTTGTTTCAAGCGCCTATTTTTCTTTTAAATGCCGAATCAACAGAAGTTTGAAATAATGTTTCTGTATTTTGTACACTTATTTGTGGTTTATTATTAAATTATTTGTTATTTATTGAACTAGTCCAACATAAGTAAAAATCTAGAGCTTACTTATGAGATATTATTTCTAAAATTAGGAGAAATACAGGACCGTATCCCAAAATTTCCTGATGTTGTTCAAAAAACCCTTGAAACGTCATTACACCATAATGTGTCATACATCGTTGCATTCGGAAGAAAAAATGCTATCAAATTCCAATATCAGAAAAACAGGACCGTATTTAAAAAAAGAAAGTGGCCCTTCGAAGACGACCCGTCAGATTAGAAAACAATTAACGCTGTTAGATAGAGCGGAAAAAGTGGCAATGCAAAAATACAATTGACTTTAGAATTCGATCTCAAAAAACCAAGGAAAACAATTTGTCAGAATTTCGTTTTTTCCGGATATCTTCGGAACTACTTGGAATTTTAAAACTTTCTAAACGGCATTCTAACGGATATCTCCGGAACTACTTGGAATTTTAAAACTTTCTAAACGGCATATTATTATGCACGTAAATGCGCAACTTTACCTCCATTTAACCGACTTCGTATCTCTTACGATTTCCGAGATCCCTATACTGACCCTCCTTATTTTGGACACGTTGTATATCCAAACACTACTTACAGGAAAGGAAATTTGTAAAGATTGTTCCACGAAAAATGGATATAACTTAATGACTGCAGTAAAAGTACCTGTGGCGATCCCATTATTTATGAGCGTTTGTTATTATTATGTGGAAAGGACCGGATTGTAATAATTATAATTAAATATAGGCACATCAGGTCGGTTAGGTTGCTTAATATATTTAAATATCTTTTTGTGGTAAAATTTGTTAGTTTTTATTTCTTGCTGGAAGAGGTTAGTTCTATTACCGATATTATTTTACCAAACGTATAAAAAAACAGTAAACATTGATGGTGCTTCTTCTAGTGTTGCAGTGAAGAAAATGCATTTATCTCTCGATGCTAGGGAAATTGTAAAGAGAGTATATACTTCTTTACTCAACAGAGGACTTTATGCTAGTTAGAAATTGGACATACACTGCTACGGCTCCCACCCTATTATTGCATTTTTAACCCCATAGAGCATATGTGGCACCAGTTAAAATCACTGGTTAGGTCTGAAAATACTTCTCCGACTTTAAGTTCTAGTGTTGTAGAATTAATACGAAAATGCTTTAATGATATTCCCCCAGGTAGTTGGAAAAATTCAGTCCGTCATGTAATAACTGTAGAAAATTCGTATATTAGTATGGATCGTATAATTAATCCAATTATAATTAATTTTGATAAGGATAGCGATAGCGAAACAGAACTATCTATAGAATGACATTATAAACGTAAATAAATATGACTAGTAATATTTTTAAAAAAATGTTATTTCATTTGATTACATTAATATAATCATATCATTGCTCGTTTTCCTTAGTCCGTCCCTTCATACTTCACTTGTTTATTGCCAAGCTCTTGTCGACACAATGGGACCGATCCAGGAAATCATTAAGTCGTATCCAAATTTCGTGAAACGTACTCTACTTAATAGTTCTGATAAACACATTTTGAGTATTACGTATTATGTAACAAAGTTCTTGCGTTCAGAAACTTGAAATATTTTTGTGATATTGACTGTGACTGTACCGAACAGTAAATAAAGCCGTCTACGTGTCGGTGCAGTAGGAAGAAAATAAAATAAACAAACAAAATAAATATACTTTTATTTGGCAAGATTTACTTACATATCGTACAAGTCTTAATTTATTTCACCAGTCAAAATTGCGTCCTACGGAAATAGGACCGTATACTGTTTAATTTCTTATCTAATAGTAAATTGTGATAGATTAAGAAGTAAGTTGCCATTTTTCTAAAAAGTCATATCTCTCCATGCTATAAAGAAAATAGAAAGTCTTGCTATAGTTGCACCCAAATACATTTAATTAATAAATATACAGAATTGTTTTTATTCTGTCAGAATCATACAGTAATCAGTGATGCCTAGTCTGTACCGAAGGTCCTAAATCTACCGCCTGCGTTTGAAACCGAAACGTATAGTATTAAATTCCAATGTTTTAGGGAAACCACCGTGGCAACGCTTTACGCACGTGCTTCCGGTTATATTACGTGTGTGACCCTGAAGTTTAGAACTTTCATTCATTTTTTCATGCGGCGGTGTTATTTGTGTTTATATCTTCTGCGACTATCTATTTATGACTAATGCTAGATCGAAATTATCTAAACGCTTATTACAGCGTTGCCATTTTTTAAAGTGTGCACGATTGTAAATAAATGATGTTTTATGAATGGAATGTTTTGTCTCCCCTTTAATATTATAAGTGTATGGTTTTACCCGAGCTACATGAAATGTTACCCGTCAAAATAGCAATGCACATGTTTGTATGGATCCCATTTGCGACACTTTTATAGGGTATCTCCGTATCTGTTAGTGCTATCAAAAAAGTAATGCAGGTGTCATGTACTCTTTTTGGGTCAAACTTAAAATGGTAAAATCAAAATTTGAAAATTTTCGCTCGCTTAAGAGATACGGGGGAAAATCAAAAAACTGACAATTTCAACATTACGCTATATTTTCTTAGTTAAAAGAGATACAGGATAATGTTTCATACAAAAGTTCCTTTATTATGATTCTTGAATAATCTGCCATATTTAGAATAAGTATACGCGGTCAGGTAAAAAAGTTATCGGACCTAACACAATTTTTTAAATGTGTATATTTTAATCTAAGAAGATTGTATTTTAAATTCTATTTTCAAATATATAACACACCATGGATAATATTGGTTTCCTAGGCGATTTATTTAAACTTTATTACTTTAAACCACAGTAGGCTATGATACAAAAGCTAGTATCCTAGAGACAACTATGTTGACATTCTAGTTGTTATTAACATTTAACGCCAATTTCATTTTTCCATATTCATTTGTGAAAAAGACTTATCAACATTTTAAAAAATTTGATATGATATCTAACATCCATCTTGTGTTATAAATTTGAAAAGAGAGTTTAAAATGCTATCCTTTTAAATTAAAATATACAGGGTGTACAATAAAAAAAAATTTGGTTAGGTCCGATAACTTTCTTACCTGACCCCGTATACTATTCTGAACACGGCAGATTATTCAACAATCATTATAAATAAACTTCTTAAGTACGATCCAAAAAGAGCACATGACACGTACATTACTTTTTTGATAGCACTAACAATAACGGAGATACCCTATAAAGTGCCGAAAATGGGACACCCTGTATATGCATCGGAATGGATAATTTGTACAGCGAGTGTTTGACCCGTTAAGAAAAATCACCAGGGTGACAAACTCAGAAGAAAAATCACTACTGGCCCTCAATCCACAACTTACAATGACATTTTATGCCGCAACAACTTCGAAGCTTTCAGTAGAACCCTCGTACGGATAGATCCCACCAAGAATATACTTGTAACTTCCAAAATGGCGGATTCTGTAGGTTCCTGGTTGAACTGTGGATGGAATTATCCATTGAACTTCAACCTCGCTGGATCCTTTGATCGCGTTGGTCCTTCTCCAAATAAATCTGCGAATAAAATTAAGTATAGAGTGGAAATCATTTCGCAATCTAGTAATGAATTTTGTAACTCAAGGAGGATACGGCTGTGGTTTACAATCTTTGAAGAATGTTGTAAACAACTTTTCATGAAACCAACTTTTATAAAGCCCTTATTGGAACGGCCCTTTCATACCTGCTTTCACGTTTGACACCACCGGATTAACCACTGTCATATTTATCATTATTGTTAAATAAAATTCTTTGTTGCTTTTCAGCGTTTGTGTGTTAAATTTACGTATTGTTTGTGGAAAAATAGTAATTAATAATAAAAGACTTTATTGTAAAAGATTACAAATGGCGAAGTTGAGGCCGAGCCTCCTAGCTTAACCTAGATATTAAGATTAATACAGACCCTATAAGTTGATATGTTCTAACTCCGCCCGCCCACTATACGCATAAAATGCAGAATACAGCAACCAGTCAGAGCATAATAAAAAAAAGGAATACAAAACAAAAAAAAATGAGAAAAATAAATAAGAAAATATGAAACAAAATATAAAACAACATTAAAATGGTAAATTAGTACAATTCATATTCTTCTGACCGATTCCTACATTCAAAATTAACCCAATAAAATTATATAGAGAAAAAAAAAATAAGTATAGTATTTGCAGAATTATACCGTTGATCTTTTGACTGCAATAAAACCTCATTATCCCTTCGACCATAAAATAAATAAAGAAATCCCAAATTGTAAAACCTTTTCGAGCAGAGCCGGACCAGGTATAAAAATTCAATTTATATACCTATGCCTGATGCATATATAAATACAAAGTGATTTTTAATAATTTTAATCTTTAGTGGTTTTCCGGCGAGTAATTTTTAGTAGCTTATTAGTGGTAGAATGTGGCGTCCTTGGAATTGTGCTGATAGGGGGGCATCTTCAAGTGTCATTTATAAAAAAATAGCATTTATCTACCGATGCCAAACTAATAATTAAAAATGTGTATCAATCGTTGTTGAGTAGAAATTTTAATTCGATGGATGCTTTAGCAGAGACGTCTACTTTGACAAAAACTCCTTTATCTTCGGTAAGAGACATAGTACTTAAACATGTTAATCCTAGAAAAAAGCGGAGTGATTCTGGAACATTTAGAAGCATTGACGAAAATGACATGGATTTATTAAGAAGAAAGATTTACCAAACGTATGAGGCACAAACTGTACCCACTTTGATTTACCTCAAAGAGCGGCTGATTAAAGACGAAACAAATATCTCTTGTAGCCTTTCAAGCCTTAGGAAAATATTGCGTAAAATGGTTTTTAAGAGGTTGAGGCGTATACAATAGGGTTTAATCAGGTAGTTTATTTATCGCAGTAAGAGTCAACGGTATAATTCTGCAACAACTATAAATTTATAATTATTGACACTTTCACACCCTTACAATACTAAATTCTAGCCATAGAGATCAGGACGAGTATCCCTACAAACTACATTTACTAAATTTAAAATCTGAACACAATTTTAATTCTGAATCAACTTTGTTATATAATTTCGCTATTAAATGAGGAAGATCTTTGGAAATAATTTGTACCATAGACTGGTGGGGTAATAATGAGTTTATGACGCAGATCCAACTTATGCGAGTCATATCGAAATTTAATTTTGTTATAGAGATAGTCTGGGCACTTTTTACAAATAATTTTATTATATAAAGTGAGTGCATGCAACACCCGTCTTTCATTCATGCTTAGCCATTCAAGTTCACGCAACTTAGCAGTAACAGCACGATCGTACTTTCTAATGCCACCTATCAGCCTTACACAACAATTCTGTACGAATTGAATACGACGAGCATCTTCACCTAAAAGACAAGGAGCATATACAACATCTGTATAGTTAAAATGTGACAAGACCAGGGACTCGCACTACATCTTTTTCAGCGAAGCATTAAGTAGTTTTTTCTGACCATAAATTAATTTCAGATTGCCAAATGCTTTTTTAATACAACTGCTAATGTGCGAAGAGAATCTAAGGTCCTTAATTCTTAACTCAATATGGTAAGACTGAGCCACAGACTTTTATCGGTAGCATCCCTATCCCTATTTTGTTGTGTTTATTTTCGTAATAACAATCGTCACATTGAGATGTACAAAGCAGTAAGTACAGTGTTTATGTTTGTTTCAAGTCGATGGTTTTAAGAGAAAAACTGGGTAAAAGTTATTTTCTATAGAACTTTGCATATAAATACAAACCTCGTCTCGAAATTACCATCTGTTGCTATCACAGTCCAGTTCCCTTTCTGGATTTCTTTCTCTACAGTTAGGAAAGTTTTTTCCGTCATTCGGTCGTTTCTTGGGTGACCGGAAATCTGAAATAATTAAACCTGGGTTAGTGTTAAACGTAACAAAAGTTTTTTCTGATGTTGGGTTTGTTCGGGCGTGGGCGACTATAGAGGAAGAGCCAAAAAAACTCTAAGAAACAGAAAGAAGGGATGAATATTTGGAGAAGTAAATGTTTAAACAGTTGGTAAAAGTACTTACGAATTTCACCGACACAGTATCTCCAATTTTAGCCGTCGATGGTGGCGCTTGGGTGACATCACCGAAGTTCCAGAACCATCCTGACGAGTCAAAAAGGACTGGCGTGATGAGAGACAGAAGATTTAACTGATATAAATCGGGAGGTGTCGGTCCCGCATCCAATTTTTTATCCTGAAAAATAATATTACGATTTTGTCGCAGAAAAATAGATGTATATACTCTAAAGGCCATCTATAGCACTTTTAAGCTATTATTTTTTCTATCGCCGACGTCATCGCTATACAGCATAATAATGCGTCTTCAAAGTTATTCAAATGAAGGAAAAACAAAAATTGCATAATCAGGATATTTATGCCGTAAAGTAAGATCAAGCAAGAAAATTCGTTGTTCCTTTTTATTGTTATAGCTTTCATGAGGGTGAGAACCATATACATCTACTACATAAATAAAGGATAAGCGATGCCTTTTGTGACAGCTTTCTCCCGTACATTTTTATGGACCGCCTGTTTTCGTCCTCAACTACCCAGGAACGTATTTTTTTATCTTGTAGATATCCCTTATCTTTACGATCATTTTATTTTCCTTTTTATTCGACCGAATGACGGAAATACATATTCTTGAAAATTTTATTTACGTACTAAGACAAGAGATATTGCAAACGGGACCGATATGCCAAGAAAAACGTATGAATGATCGAGGCTTTTATTGGTGAAACACGTAGGCACCCAATTCCATCGGCTTCGTCCATTAATTTGATGGGCGGATATATGTCTTGGTATAACGACGTTGTGGTAATCATCAAGGCAAAAATGGTGCACTTTTCCTGTGGAATACTGCTCTCATGTCTGGCGCTCTACACCTAAACATACTCTTCTGCTACTGGATTCCATCGAAAGGAGGCCACGAGCTGACGAGGAACCTCGACAGCCTAGAACATCCAAGACTGGTTGGTGATTTTTCTATCCCTTATAGATATGTCCATGTGTCGACTGACATTGCCAGCTTGGGTGGTTGGTTTGTTAAATTCGGGGGTCGAATGTGAGGCCCGAACTTCTATCACTGCAGCCTTCTGGTTTATTGTGTACCCCGATCTTGTTAGAAAATATTTGTTCCTTCTATGAGATCCAATAACCTTGTACCAAGTCTGTCATGTGGGAGATTGTCTCCGAGTTGGATCTTAAGTCTTCTGCGAGACAGCGCTTCGCAGCAGTATATTATATGACAGGTAGTTTCACCTTCTTTGCTTCAGAGTCTGTATTCAATGGACCCATTGTGGATTCCTATTCGTTGAAGATGTCTTCGTAAGTGAAAGTGGCCTGTTTGCACAGCAGTCACCTATTTAGATGGCCTTAAAGGATGTTTCCTACAATGCTAGTATTTGAACTTTTAGAAAACTTGTTTCCTTATTATATATTACATTTTTATATTCCTCTGATAATAAAACGAGTTCTCCGTTTGCATGACTTTATGTTTTATTGTATTGAAATTTCAAAAAAATAAACCATTTCGCTCGTGGATGTTTTTTTTTCCATAAAAAAAGCCTTTTACGCACGAAAAATCTAAAATAAAGCGAAAGATTGAATTTCAAAAGTGGAGATTATCTTTTTCCAACTGGCAATTTTTATAAATTGTTTTTTAAATCATTCTCACCTGAACCATTGCTTGTGCGAGATTTTTGAAGACGTACTGATAAATTTCGAGTGTGTGGGGTCCGAAAATGGTGGCTGCAGCCTCGTACCTTTGTAACTAAAAGAAAAATAAACAAATATTAATGTTATTAGGTGTAAACACAGAAGGAATGATGGACAAATGTTCAAATAAAAAAAATAGTAAACTGGTTCCAACCCAATCTTAGTTATTGACGATTCTACTATATCAACTACTTTTAAACCATACAGGGCAAGCAGAGGAACGGACCAAACTTCAGGAGTATATTCTCTACATCAAGATAGTATAGAAAAGCCCATATCCGATTTATATTTGTTTTAATTGTTGTAATTACAAATAAACAACGTTTCATACAATAGAGTTCTTTCCATAAACGTTAAAAAAACATCGCCATTCTCTACTTCGTCTACTAAGGACGCCCATTGCTCTCCAGGTTGCTCCATGCCTTTCTTTAATATCGGCTCTAATACGTCAAATTAGTGCATCTCGAATGACAACTTCATTTTTGAACCAGTTGTGTGAGGTCTGGCGATCTTGGAGGCTAACTAACAGGACCAGAACGACCAATCCAAAGCACTGGAAACCTTTCGTCCGAATGTTGCTTGACCTGATGAGCGAGATGGGCGGGAGCTACATGTAACGTGCTAATAGTTGTATTCTGATTTCTTGTAATTCATTTTATAAAAAATTTAAATAGTGTTCTGCGAAAGAGGCGATTCTCCAAAATGAAAAGGCCAATTATGGACAATACCCCGTAAAAATTGGACACACAAGAGCCACGGATCTAATCAACGATGAGCTCTTAGATATGCAAACCGATCGTATGAGATTTCACAAAGCCCTTCAAAATTGACTGGAACTTTGATGAATGGACGAACAGTGCACCCCCGTCATTTGACAAGGGTCTAGTTTGGTACACCGATGGATCAAAAACCGCCAACGGTGTGGGCGCAGGTATATTTGGGGAAAGGCCCAGGATAGACATAAGTATTCCTCTGGGAAACTACGCCGCATATACCAAGCGGAAGTTCATGCCATACAAGCATGCGCACTACAAAATCTTGAAAAGGGCTACCACAACCAAAAGATTTACATCCTGTCGGACATCCAAGCTGCCCTTAAGGCTCTGAACTCCAATCGGTTTACTTCCAAACTTACACTGGAGTGCCATACCAATAAAAGTACTGGCGGCCAGGGGGAACAAGATAGAGCTCTTGTGGGTCCCTGGTCACTCTTTGATATTAGGAAATGAAAAAGCGGATGAACTAGCGAGAGCCGGATGCGCCCAAAATCTCAGGGGCCCCGAACCGGCCTTTGGGATATCAAACAGGCAACGAAAACAACATTAGATAGATGGTCGAAAAACAACACCTATCTCGATCGCAAGGGTTACCTGGTCAACTACACGCACGGCACGTAATTGGAAAACCATCGAGGATACTATCGAATGGGATGCTAACCCTGACACGGCCCCAGTTGAAACAAGTGATGGGTCTGCTAACAGGCCACTGCCACTTGCGAAAACACCTTCAACGGATGGATATAAACAACGGATCCATTGAATGCAGACTCTGCGGCGAAGAGGATGAAACCGCCTCACACATGCGTACTCACACACAGCTGCGTAGCGCTGTCTCGTAGAAGACAAAATATCTTCGGAAACATACAATGTGGTGACAACCTTCCACATGACAAACTTGGTAGAAGGTTACTGGACCTCATAGAAGGAACAAACATCGTCTAACAAGATCGGGGTACACAATAAACCGGAAGGCTGAAAAACATAAGAGAGTCCTTTCTTTCTGACTAACCCCGTATATAGTTATTAAAAAGATACGGTGAAAAGTTATAACCGGCGACCTTTAGGTGCTCAAAAGTCCCTGATTATAACACGTGCCCGCATAATTGAAGTGGTTTAGATCGTTTTCGCACAAATGAATTTAACTCTTGTATGCTCACGCTCTTTTAACTTCCAATGGCAATAGAGCCGATGGGAAATGTTTGCCGGATAATGAAAAAGGTCTTATGAAATAAATCCATTGTACTTTTACCGGCCTTTTCAATTTTATCGTTTGTGTACTTTAACTTCCGAGATTAAATGATTAATTTTGTAAAAGGGAGTTCCGGTTAATTACCTTAGTAGGACTTTCAGATTACTAAGATTAAATTTAAACAGTTTTAGTTGCCCATTCTAAATATTCAGGATAATCCATAAAATTCCGATTTATGATGGTGGAAACCATAGATTTTATTTATTTATTTATTTATTTATTCAGGATAACAAACAGGCAAAGCCGAATACAGTATCCACTTAATATGTTATGTGGCTAATTGAGATAACAAAAAGATATTATTAATAAATTAATAATTAAATTAATAGATTTTAAGGTATAATTTATAAAAACTACAATAACTTATTTACTTTGATAGTGCAGAGAAAAAAAACCCTTAAACAATCACTCCAATAAATATTCATTTACTGTTCCCCTTATCACGGCTTGTGACACACTAAAAAAAATCAATATCAAGATTGCAACAATATAAGTTTGATAATCTCATCATTCTGCATACAGGGGAATAGTGAGCATTATTTGTGTATCTAAAGGGTATACTGAAGAGAGTACCAGATCTAAATTGACGAGGAGAAACATTAAAAGAAACTTTACTTAACAAATCAGGTGAATCCACTTTATTAAAAAGAATTTTACTCAAGAACATAACTTCCGACAGTTTTCTTCTATTTTCCAAAGCCATAATTCTAAAATGATGTCTTATAAAACTACTATGATAGTTATCCAGGTTATCCGGCTACGCACAAAAGCATAATATAAAGCTAAATATGACTTTGGATTTTTGAAATATCTTGCTTGCCTATTAATAAAACGTAACATTCGGAAGGTCTTACAAACTAATGAATTAATATGGGTATCGAAGATCAGCTTACTGTCAAAAATTACTCCCAAATCCTTCACTTCAGATACTCGATTCAGCTCAGAATTGCTGATCGAGTAAGTAAATGATATATGGTCACGATTCCTAGTAAAAGAGATTATACAGCATTTTTTTATATTAAGAAATAAGGTATTGCGCTTACAATAGTTTTCAATGCGGGTCAGTCTTCTTGAATAAGCACACAATCAAGTAGAGTTCTAATTTGTCTATAAAATTTGAGATCATCCACATATAGTAAGAATTTACAATTAAGAAAACATTCATTGATATCGGTAATATATATAATGAATATCAATGGTCCCAAATGGGAACCCTGCGGAACACTCAAGATTATCCCCAAGAATTGAAACATTTATGATAACCTTAAATTTGCGGTTTCTGAGATAGGAATGAATCCAAGTTAAAAAAAAAGGGCCATCTAGACTTTATTCAGAATAATTGATGATTAACTTTATCAAACGCTTTACTGAAGTCGGTGTAGATTGAATCTATTTGAGGGCGCTTATCAAGATTTACTTTAATATCTTCTGTGTAAGTTAAAAGATTACTTTCGATTGATCTTCCTGAATATAAACCACATTGTTCAGAAATCGTCCTCTGACTAATTGGAGAAGGTATTTATAGACCAATTTTTCGAGAAGTTTCGCAAAAACACAAATTTTATTTATTGGTGTATAATTGGAAATAACGTTTTTCTGACCGCCCTTGAAAATGGAAATAATAGTGGACAATCTCCAGGTATCCGGAAAAGTGCCCTCTGTGCCCCTGATTGTACAAAAGAAATAGTGGATTGGCAAGTCCCCGTTCACAGTTTCTTACAAATACTGCAGAAATGCCATCATGTCCTGCACCGTTTCTTGGATCCAACCCTCTAGTACCACTCTTTACGTCATTCAGTTGGAGCTGAATGACAGTAAGTTGATTTTGATTACAGTTTTTATATTGATTATTATATTCGCCGTTATCGGAGTCTTCAAATACACTTTTGAAGTATGTTCCAAACAAATTACTGATATCAAGAGCGTTATATAGTTCTTCATTTTCGAGGTTCATAACAGATGGATTCCAAAATTTTTTATGATTATTTGAAATGCCACCCTCTACGTTACTAATATAATTCTCAAAATCCTGTCTTATCAGACGTTTAGATCTGCTTCTTAGAACCTTGAACGTATAGAAATCGCAACCATTTCTGTAAATTTTCCATTTTTTGTGAAATATATTTTTTTCTTTGATTACCTTTAAGTATAATAGAAGAGGAAGACAAAATATTGCATTCATTCAGAGGGACGAAAAAATATCTACTTGCTACACAAATACACTACACAATCTTACTTGATATTCCTCGAAGGTAGCAATATAGCTTGTATACGTATTGCAAAGTCCGGCAAGAACCACTTGTGTATTTTTATCTGCCCCGCTATCTATTAACGCCTGTTGAGTGCTGTCTCTTATTCGTCTTCCAGACATGGTGGTGAATTCGCCGGGCACACCCAACATGGCGAAATTACCCACCATCAAAATTTGGGTGGCGACTATTTTAGGCTGCCAAGAATAGGGCATACTCAACTAAAAATTAAAGAATGAGAAATAAGTTTATCAATTTCCTTTAATTTTCAAACAAGCGACTACTTATCGAGGGTAAGCACAAGAACTTAATTCTTACCCTTCCGGTATTCATTAGGATAGGTTTAGGAAAATGGCACTCGACATCTTCGGGGGTGGGAGGAAAGATGAAGTCCCTAATTAGGTTCCAAAAGGGGTTCGAGCTCGTCGTCGCCTGTTTAAAGTCAAATTCCCCAGGTCCATCTGTCGTTCCTGCTGCGAAAGCGTAGCCCATGGCGGGCAAACAACCCTTTAACTAAAAAAAGAAATAGAAATTCCACCTCATTGTTAAAATTATTTTCTAATTTACTTACGGTTTCTATCGAACCATTATCTCTTTGTACGTCTATGCTTTGTGCTGGCATTTCTACCCACTGGTGGATGTATTTGATTGGTCCAGTGACTTCGGTAGCGGAATCGCTTGCTAGGAGTTCCTAGAAATAGATTTTTAAAATTGATGTTGTGAAATCACGTCGTAGCGAGTAATATTTTAAGCGTGCAATTATTTCTGATCCTATTGTTTGCCCAGTGGTATTTGAACGGTACCGTATGACAAGCGAGGGGGAAAAAATGCTAGAAAGCGTCTTAGTGTAAAATTTTTTTACAGGCAACTTTCAGACCTTAGCATATAACTTGCTAAAATAAACTATTTGCCTGTAGAAACGATTATAATTTGCGAAATATATATGTTACTTCCTGTACTAGAAAGCAATTTTAATAGTTTTCTTTTTAGATTATAGCTGCAGTATTCAAATTTGAATTTAAAAATGTATCGCCGATCAAGTGTCCCCTGTCAATAATTTCTTACTTCACCCTTTTATATTTCACGTCATTTTACTAAAGTTACTTTTATATATAAATAATTTGCACTCCTACTTCAATTTGTATTGACAAACTAATGTTCAATGATCAACAGTTTAGTTTCTCTAACGCAATTATTAACCAGAAGTTCCGTCCCCGCAGCTGCATGTATCGCCGGTCACGGGCAGAAATTGCTTATAAATAACGCCACTAGAGGTCGGCCTAATAGTTTTACAAATATGACGGTATGTGTTTGAATTTGTGTAAAGCGTGCTCCTGTTTAGGTAAGCTCCTTATTATGTTTATTTAGGTATCAACTAGAATATTTCCTACTTTTTACCAGGCGTATGTTTTTATGTTGTATCGCCGGTTACAGGGTTAACTCAGACCTAGTAGTCTTAATTAAGGGAAAAAATACTACACGAAGGCATTCTCTTGAGTACAGCTACTCATTTCAGCCTAAAAAAGTTTAAGAAATCGCTTGTATTAGCTGTTATCCACGAATTTGTGCATTTTTGTATCGCCGGTCACGCATAAAAATGTTACCGGAGATACATTGATGTGACGGTTTGTTATCCGAAGCTATATACAATATTTTTTTATTAACCATTTATAAACCATTAAGGAAAAATATATTTTGATGTGCAAGTTTCGTTTACACCTTAGGTAGATTAAAAATATGACTAATTTTCTTAGTATTTTAACATTCTATAAGGAACATTCCAAAACTTTAAGCCAATAGAAGACGGGGCTGTTATAAATAATAGGAAAATGGTTATAGTGACTGATTAAAATAACTCAGTTCCAAATATTGGCGTTATATGATTCAGAAGAGTAAAATTAGCCATGTGACGGGCGTTACATTATTAAAAAGTCGATGTTATACAAAAATCTTTGTGACGATGATCTTTTGCGTGGACATATATAATTCCTCTAATTAGATACTATAAGAAACCTATTAAAAAATTAACAGGTGTTTTTGAGATTATTTATTTTTAAATTCCGATTTACTGAAAGTTGTCTGTAAAAAAATGTTGACCCCTTACCATTATACTAACGTTTTTTACAAGTAGATGGATCTACTTAATATCGATGCGTAAACTAAATGTTTTCGTCTCTGTTTTCGACTTTAAAACTGATTGACCTATCTGTGATATTATGCTGAAGAATTTATCAACGAAATTCGACTTTCTCAAAACAAAATCGACCCACTTTCAAAGTTAAATGGAAATTTTCTTAATTTACATTGAATGAGTCCATGTTTAAAGCCTTTAATCAAGTTTGCAAAATTTTCCGGAAGCATGGAAAGGTTATTTTAAAACGGAAGTTAGTTAGATATACGTACTACAGTGTTGCGACAGCTTCGTATTTTTACTAGACTGTCTTGCAGTAACAGTTAGTCCGGGTACAACTACAATACGAGGACGTATTCAAAATAATTTTTTCTAGGAGAAATATTTTTAATACTTTAATAAATATTACCTTAGATTTCGCGTAAAGCCTTTTCGCTATGATTTCCGCACTTTCGAACATGTCCTGTCCAGGACCTTGAGAGTAGCACCACTTGTTTTCCCCATTGCAGGTACTGGTCACATAATCACATACTTCTCCGGTATTGCTACATTTAGGACCGTCCAGATTAGGCGATACGTCGCCGAGATTGGAAGAGGCAAAGGCGCCGACAAATTCTCCCTAGAAAATAATCAAAATCTTTTAAAAAAATGTTTATATTTGTAATTGGAACTATTTAAATGAAGGAATTATCTAAGGACAGACGAATTGTATTACTGAATGACAGAAATTATACTTTTTTAATTACACAAGTCGACAAATTTTGTAAAGTAACATTGATGAAAATAGGTTTGTCTCAAGTATTTTAGAGTCCTAAATCCGAAAATGATAAGTTAATTACTGGAACACGTACAGTTCTTTTGTTATAAGGGGTGGGTGGTGGAGAAAAAATAGGAGACGACATAATTTTACAATCTAATATATTTATTTAATATAAACATATAAAACATGTGGCATCTATGCGAAAACATTACTGAGGTTTGGTTGTTATGTTAATAAAATATATATTGCACAAGATATGATACAGCGACAAAAACGTTCACTTTTTCCTTTTGCGTTCTGTATCATCTCTCTTTAAAACCCAACAGTAGTCGCCCAACATAGATAGGTTCCATCGTCCCTGGTATCTTGTTTCCATCGTCCTGATGTCCTGGTGAAAACCCTCTCCTTGTTCATCGCTTACTGCACCCAAATATTCCGGGAAAAAATTCAAATGGGAGTGCAAAAAATGTATTTTTAGAGACATGCGACACCCTATTAATTCATAGATTCTCAACAGTTCATCTATGAGTCTTTTATAGTCTTCATCTTTCTTGTTGCCCAGAAATCCTTTCACTACACGTACAAAATACGTGCAAGGTGCCAATTCATTTTTATTTAATTGGTCTTGACAACGGAGATTATCTAGGAGCTTCCTTATCTGAGGTCCAATAAATATGCTTTCTTTTAATTTTGCATCACTTAGGTGAGGAAATATTTTTCTTAGGTACTGGAAACCAATACTACCTTCTTTGTCCATGGCTTTGACAAAGTTTTTCATTAGTCCAAGCTTAATATGGAGAGACGGTAGCAGCACCGTTTTTGGGTTAACAAGGGGGGCATATTTAATATTTGAAGTATCAAGTTCAAAAGAAGTTCTATGAGGCCAATCCTTTTTACTGTAGTATTATTTTCTTGCCCTACTGTTCCACAGACACAAAAAACAGCAATACTTTGTAAAACCCCCTTGAAGTCCTAGCAATATCCCTATCACTCAACAGATATCCCACTGATACTGTTCATACTTAACATGATTAAATATGGTTGCTAAGTTGTCACACGTTTCTATCATTGTCACTGAATGGGCTAAAGGAAGCAAGACTGCTTTTAGGCTGTATTTCGACGAATCTATGAATAAACGCCACTTGCTGGGATCATGTTCCATATTAAGCTCATTTATTAAACCATCAATATCACAACAGACACATAGCGACCCTTTCATTTTAAAAAAACTTGATAATGTTACATTCTGTTTTCGGTAAAGTGAAACACTTGCTTTTTTATCTGACAAGTTCCACTGTTGAAGTCTGGAACCAAGAAGTTCTTATTTTTGTTTTGACAATCTTAGGTCACGTACCAAGTGATTTAATTCATTTTGAGTTATTAAGGGAGGTTCACTAGTAGTTGGTAAAAATGTTGGGTCACAACTGGTGTTCTCAGGAAGTTGTGGATCAGATTCGGATGAAGAATTTGAATCACCGGGAAACACGATGTCCAGGTTTAAAGGCAATGAGGATCTGGCCTTAGCGCAGAAGGCAAATTTTGATACTCTATTTTGTGTCTATGCTTTTTTGAAATCCCTTCTGTTTTAGTTATGCAAAGGTAGCAATCACGTACATGGTCAGTAGGTTCTCTGCACATCATAGGAACAGCAAACGGCATAGAATTTTTCTTGCGATACATCCACTGAACTAAATTTAAGTGACAACTCACACAACAAACATGAGGAGCCCAACTTTTATCTTGATCCCCAATTTGGCACTTAAAATATAAAAAATAGGCTTTTTTTACTTCCTTAGATATAGATATAGCTTGGGACTTTATAATAAATCGTCCCCATATATAACAAAACTTATCGGCTGGATTTTTGCAACATCGACGACTCGAACTTGCCATGTTATATCAAAATCGACTTAAACACTTGACTGTAGGTACTGTAGACGAGACAGAAACCAACTAAAGTGCAGAAAACAATAAAACTCTTAAAGGTTCTTACAATACTGTGAAAATAACCCCTCCGCGGTCTTGTTGTACTTTCCGGTCCTAAGGCAGGTAAAAATGACTTCAAAGATCGCATTATATAAAAGAGAAGCAGGTACTTGAAAATGAGACGTGCTAGGTAATTTCTGGGAAAAGTGTTTTAATAACTTCCTAATGAAACTGAAAATAAGCATTCTCATCGATGTTACAAAAATTATGTCGACTTGTGATTATTTGACCTACATTGGATTTAAAATTTATTTCCCATCCAGTCAACTCAAAGGAAAATAAGAATTTTGGTTTATTTTTCCGGAAAAAATATCAGAAGGTCGTATTTTTTAGTTATTTATAGTGAAATTTATTCGAAACAGTCTCCAGGGGCTCGAGATTGATTTTACGATTATCGCTTAAGGTCATTCTGTCCGTGCCTACATAAGAAAACAGTCGAATTTGGAAAGAAAAGGTTCATATTCCCTACTTAAATTTTAATGAGAAAATTATTTTGGAATCGATGTAATCTTATTGTGTACCCCTTATACTTAAATAATAAATAAGTCTTTGTCAGCGTTATACGTCTAAAAAACCTAAAAATACGTGGCTTATATGTACTCCATAAACGTCCGAATCAGAAGGGGGCGGGGATTTGGGGGCGACCCCCTAGACGTGTTTTTTTTTGAGCCTTGCGGACTTGGTCACTTGAGCTTTTCTACATAAAATCATTTTTCTGTCTGCCTATTCCGTACAAAAGGCACATCAATATGCTTCTCGCATAAAAGCTAAAACAACATGGGCATCGAAAATAGATATGTCGGGTACGTCAACGACGAAAAGTCAATTTGGGTCAATCCAATATGTTACTTTATTAAATATTTGACTTGATCTTCGCCCTGGTGAATAGTAATTTCGATGATGAAACCAACTTTGTAAGGCCTCGTGTATAAAATAAAAACACGAGCCGATAACTAACTAAAGTCGCTGTGTACTTCCTTCTTCATTAACGTTACCAGGCAATGGTAAAACAGGGAGGATCATACTCCAGGATTAGCTAGATAGGTTGGATGCAAGCCAATCAATACAAGAAATATAAAACCTAACAACGTAATCTGAGAACAACGAGAAAGAAGAGTGTAAAGTAATTATTTAATTCCAAAGTTAATTACGTTAGGTTTTTGGTTGAAGGTAATGGACATTTGAAGGGGGCGATTTCTTTCAGGAAATAATGTAGGATGTGGCACGAAACAAATAATTGAATTTTTTTATCGAAAGGTTCCGGTAATCATTAAAAGTCTAATAAAGGAAGCGGGATAATTGGGGTTTATCACTTGAAGCGGACAGCCGAAACATTTTGTCCCCCATTGAAACTTTGTAATCATTTTCTTAAGCATTGTTTGTGCAAACTTACCTGTCCAGGTAAACTACCAGAATTGTACTCGGATTCTAAAAGAATGGACGCGTAACCAACATTGTCAGATGTAACCATGCAATTGGTGTTGTTCAACGAGACCGCGTGCACCGCGTACCAATTAATGACACCGATCACACCATTATCCGATGTTCGGACAATTTTTAATTGTCTCAAGGTTTTGTCCGTATTATATGTGTATCTGCAATAAAAAAAGTGCTTAGGAAAACATGTATAGTATTTGCAGAATTATACCGTTGATCTTTTGACTGCAGTAAAACCTCCTTATCACTTCGACCATAAAATAAATAAGGAAATCCCAAATTTTAAAACCTTTTCGAGCAGAGTCGGACCAGGTATACAAATTCAATTTATACCTATGCCCGATGCATATATAAATACAAAGTGATTTTTAATAATTTTAATCTTTAGTGGTTTTCCGGCGAGTAATTTTTAGTTAGGCTTATTAGTGGTAGAATGTGGCGTCCTTGGAATTATGCTGATAAGGGGGCATCATCTTTTTAGAAGAAAGCATTCATCTACCGATGCCAAACTAATAATAAAAAATGTGTATCAATCATTGTTGAGTAGAAATTTTAATTCGATGGATGCTTTAGCAGAGACGTCTACTTTGACAAAAACTCCTTTATCTTCGGTAAGAGACATAGTACGTAAATCTGTCAATCCTAGAAAAATTCTGAGTGATTCTGGCATATTAAGAAGCATTGACGAAAATGACATGGATTTATTAAGAAGAAAAATTTACCAAATGTATGAGGCACAAAATGTACCCACTTTGATTTCCCTCAAAGAGCGGCTGATTAAACACGAAACAAATATCTCTTGTAGCCTTTCAAGCCTTAGGAAAATATTGCGTAAAATGGGTTTTAAATACCGAAGCATTGGAAAGGAGGATTAATGGAATCTCAACGTTTACGGGAATGAAGACTTATATATTTAACAGCTGTTAAACAATTTTGAGAAGAAAATCGTCCAATTATTTACCTTGACGAAACATGGTTCGATACCCATGACACTCCAAGAAATGGTTGGGATGATTCTTCAAAAAAATGTCAAACCAAGGCACCATCAAATAAAGGCAAAAGAATCACAATATTACATGCTGGTTCAGAGAACGGGTTTGTTCCAAATTGTCTGTTGCTTTCAGCTAAAAACATAGCAGATTCTTCTTTAGATTACCATCAAGATACCGACGCACAACTTTTTGAAGAATGGTTTAAACATAAACTCCTTAAAAATATACCTGAAAATAGCGTCATTGTAATGGACAATGCTAGTTATCATAGTCGGCAAGCAAAAATCATCCCCAATTCTAATAATACAAAAGCAGAAATTCAAAATTTTATGATTGAAAATGATTTATATTTTATAGAAACTTACAAAAAACGAGAACTGCTAGAAGTATTAAAAGCTTTTAAAATAAATAAGGAATACGAGTGTGACAAACTTGCAGCAGAAAATGGACATACAGTGTTGCGTCTTCCTCCGTACTATTGTATATTCAATCCTATTGAGCTAATATGGCACCAATTAAAATCCAATATTAGGAGAAATAATATTTCTCCTACATTAAATGCATCTGTAGTTGAATTAATTAAAAACGAAGTAAGGACAATTTCTGCAGACAGCTGGAAAAACTGTGTACAGCATGTACTTAAGGTGGAAAATTCTTACAATTGTATGATTACAAATGTTCAACCCTTAATTATAAGTTTAGGCTTAGATGAAGATAGTGATAGTGATACAGAGTTAAATTTTGAATAAATTATCAATAGTTTCTTAGAATTTAATTAATTTTTATTGTACTTGTTATCCTAATAGTTATACTTTTAAATTATATTATTTTCAATTATCATTAATTGTTATCATTATTTTACATTTATTATAGATACCTAAAACTAAAAATACCTATCTATTTATTTAAAATTTTAAAAATAAATCATGTGGTGTGGTATACATGTTCAAGCCGGCCCTGATCCCATTTATTGAGCTTTGAAGAGGTTGAGGCGTATACAATAGGGTTTATCAGGTAGTTTATTTATGGCAGTAAGAGTCAACGGTATAATTCTGCAACAACTATACGATAATAAAATTAATATCGAATAAGGTAAAATCCTCATAATTTTACATTATTTTCACATACATAATACGCTCCTGGAGTTTGGTTCGCTCATCACGAGTCACCCTGTATAGTTATGCAATGCATTAATAATTGATCTTATAAATAAATGGATTCTTTTTTAATTTATCGAGACTCTATCCCAGATATTTAATGAAGTTGGTCCTAAAAGTTAGTGACACCCACTTACTTTGCAAAAAGTTTTAAGCTAATTAGGTCGCAAATTGTTGATACTACGATAAAAAGAGTAATAACTTTGTCGTTACTTAGGCCATTTTCGGAAATGATTTGGAGGTGGCTGCAAGTCAAAATTTTCAATAACAAATACTATTTTTATCGTATCATTAACGAGGCTATTTAATGAGATTCACTAGAGACTTTCTGGCTAGATTACGCTTATTCTTGGTCGGTGGTTTTGCTTTAAAGCAAAATTACATAAAAATGTAAGATTGAAGCAAATCGTCGCTTTGTCTACCACTTTTATTAAAATTTTGTACGTAGTTTTAAATCCTACTTAAATTTTCGAACATATGTGAATCATATCCTTAAAAGTTGTAACAGTTTTAATAAATGCGAGTCATGTTTTTATAAGTTGTATGAAAAATAAGAGGTTTTGTAATTGTGATCTACAAAAATGATTATTATTAATATTTCCAATAATAGCACTTTATGGAAGAGCATCTTCGCATTTCCAGTGTTGTTTTATTTTTTTTCGAAACGCAAAAGAGACTGACGATGAAAAATATAAACTTTTATATTTTTCATAGGTGCCTTATATTTCTGTTTAAATTACAGCGAGAATTGGTCGTTTCGGCTTTTCGTGATGCGAATTTTTAGGGAAACTTTGCGGTAAATTTCGGGAACAATGAATTGAGGAAATAAAGTGAAACGTAGCTTCTGTTTAATAATATTAGGGTGTCTGCAACCGGCTTTAAAGGTTCCGTGGTTGGAACATTAGAAAAACGTTGGATTTTAGTGGTATAAGCATATCTGGCCACGGGCTGTTGCACTGGATATTTCTAAAGCCTTTGATCGTGTTTGGTCTATGAGGGACTTCTAAGTAAACTGCGATCCTATGGTATGCCCAGTCGATTCTGTGCACGGTTGTCTAGCTTTCTTAAGGACCGCTCCCTGCAAGTGGCGATTGACACATTCACTATCAATGCCGGTGTTCCTCAAAATCGGGATATTGTCTCCCACTCTCTTCTTACTCTACATTAACGACCTTCTAGTGAAAACGAAAAATCCGATATTTAGTTTTGCTGACGATAGCACACTTATCTCATTTTTCTCTTTGAATGTAGAAACATCGGCTGCCGACGCACATCTTCGCAGACAGCATGAAGTATCACGCCTCAACAAAGGCCTGGAAGAAATTTTGACTTGGGGTGACAATAACCAAGTCGAATTTAACGCTAAAAAACCCAAGCAGCAGTTTTCTCTAAAAAGGTTGACATTACAGAACCGGATATAGTCATGGACGGACACGCAATCCCACTGGCTTCATCTATTAATTAGCTGGGCGTCAATCTGGGAGGAAATATGTCTTGGCATAACCATAAGATAGCTTCTCAGAAACTTGGTGTTCTTCTTCCGAGCCAGAAAGCTGTACACACCTCAACAACTTTTGACACTATACAAAGCCCAGATTCGACCATCACTAGAGTACTGCTCTCATGTCTGGAGCTCTGCACCCAAACATACTCTTCGGCTACTGGATTCCATCGAAGGGAGGGCCATTCGTCTGATTGGAGACCACGAGCTGACGAAGAACCTCGACAGCCTAGAACATCGGAGACAGGTTGGGGATTTGACTCTCTTTTACAGATATTTTCATGGAAAGTGCTCGGCTGACCTTGCCCTCTTAATTCCGCCCAGAGCGGCGAATATCAGATATACATGACGAACCACTGCAGCCCATTCATATGTGGTTAAGCTTAGTGCTCCTCGAACTTCACTATTGAAGAATACTTTCATCTGAAGGACTTCATCCTTATGGAACGTCCTTCCCGAGGTCGTTTTTCCCAACGAATATAACCTCCAACGATTCAAAACCAACGTGAATCGATTTTTGCGCACACGCACCACTCCCAGAGTGCCCTAAAGTGCTTCCGTTGCAGTCCGATCTCTTGCCAAACATTTCGAAGAGTCTAATAGAAGCCACCCAAGAAGTAATAGGATCAAGGGAAAACAATACTAACAAGAAATACTGGTGGAACGAGGTAAGAGTTTCTGTTTCAAGAGAAGGAACAAAATTATTTGAAATGGTTGACAACAAAAAGCGAACAAGACCTGGAAGATTATAAAAACACAAAAAGACAACTGTGAACAAACATTACTATAGCAAAAAACAAGTCATGGGATAAGAAAGGCGAAGAAATTAACAACTACATAGGAGGAAAGAAATGTTCAGATATATAGAGATTTATATCAAATGCGAAAAACCCAGGAAAAGATAAAGCTAATACCCAAATGATCACACCGGAAAACTGGATAGAACATTACAAAGTTCTGCTACAAGAAACTAGACAGGAATATATAATAGATGACCCAAGGCATATTACGGTACAAGGAGAAATAATTGAGATATCCGAAGAAACAATAAAAAAGACTGTTAAGAGTCTTAAATCGGGAAACGCTAGCGGACCAGAAGGGATATACTCTGAAATGCTTAAATTTGGAACAGGAAAACTCTTTAGAAGTCTAACAATAACACTATTGACTTTTAATCTTAACATTAATTAAGAAAGATCACATTTTTTCATGAGGAAGGTTCAGGAATCCCCTTTATAGGCAATTACTAATTAAATTACCCCCACAAAAAAAATATTAATGGAGATCTTCTAAATTTTATCGTAACTTTGTGAGTAATTTCGCCCTTTGTGGACATCCTACGCATAAAAATAACAAGTTGATCATTCGTTCCCAGGAAGAAAAGTTTTAAAAAATCATCAGGGGAATTAATAATTTTTTCGACAACTTATATCTAAAAATAACGTGGATTTTCTAAAGCTTTCTCATGTGTTCAAAAAATTGACACCACTTAAAATGTATTCTATATTTTTGGACAATTTTACTGCGTAGTATTTGAATACACTAATGGCAGAAAAGAAAGTGAGTATACAGTGGGTCAAATTAAATGAAGTAGTTTATTATCAATATTCTATGCATAGTTTTTGTTTATGGCACGCAAATACACGCAACCTTTCCATGAAAATCAGTGCTACAAATTTTAAGATTGAACTGGATATAACAAAAAATTGGACTTTTCGTTCTAAGTTACGAAAACTGAGCATTATATTGTGTGCAAAAGGCAAAAAAATCCATAAAAATATTAAAACTCCTAGTTTTTTTTATGATCAAACACAAGCACTATAAGAAAAATCCTTTAGAGCACTCTGGGAATGGTGCGTGTGCGCAAAAAGCGATTCACATTGGTTTTGAATCGTTTGAGGTTATATTCGTTGGGAAAAATGACCTCGGGAAGGTCGTTCCATAAGGATGAAGTCCCACCAGATGAACGAATTCTTAAATAATGAAGTTCGAGGAGTACTTAACCACATCGTCGTGTATTTCTGATATTCGCCGCTTTGGGCGAAATTAAGAGGGCAAGGTCAGCTGAGCACTTTCCATGAAAATATCTGTAAAAGAGAGTCAAATCCCCAACCTATCTTCGATGTTCTAGGCTGTCGAGGTTCTGCGTCAGCTCGTGGTCTCCAATCAGGTGAATGGCCCTCCTTTCGATGGACTCCAGTAGCCGAAGAGTATGTTTGGGTGTAGAGCTCCAGACATGAGAGCAGTACTCTAGTGATGGTCGAATCTGGGTGTTTGTATAGTGTCAAAAGTTGTTGAGGTGTGTACAACTTTCTGGTTCGGAAGAGTACACCAAGTTTCTGAGAAGCTATCTTGGCGATTGCCACAAAGAGGTTATGCCAAGACATATTTCCTCCCAGATTGACGCCCAGCAAATTAATAGATGAAGCCAGTGGGATTGCGTGTCCGTCCATGACTATATCCGGTTCTGTAATGTTAACCTTTTTAGAGAAAACTGCTGCCTGTTTTTTTTTTAGCGTTAAATTCGACTTGGTTACTGTCAACCAAAGCCAGAATTTCTTCCAGGTCTTTGTTGAGGCGTGATACTTCATGCTGTATGCGAAAATGTGCGTCGGCAGCCGATGTTTGTGCATTCAAAGAGGAAGATGAGATAAGTGTGCTATCATCAGCAAAACTAAATATCGGATTTTTCGTTTTCACTAGAAGGTCGTTAATGTAGAGTAAGAAGAGAGTGGGAGAGTGGGAGACCTTTGAGGAACACCGGCATTCATGGTGAAGGTGTATGAGAAAAATCCGTCAATCGCCACTTGCAGAGAGCGGTTCTTAAGAAAGCTAGACAATTATGCACAGAATCGACTGGGCATACCATAGGATCGCAGTTTACTTAGAAGTACCTCATGCCAAACACGATCAAAGGCTTTAGAAATATCCAGTGCAACAGCCCGAAACTCCCCATGATGTTGTGTGATGTCTAGGTTTATTTAAGTTTTAACTCGAAACACCATTGCATTTCTTCCAAAAAAGTTTGTTTTTTTAATATATTTTACACTTCACGGGCAAACTTCGCAAAGCACTTTAATTAAGCTAGATTTCCAATCATAAATTTTCGGGGAAAACATCTGATATTTTACAGAAAATCCGAATATTTTTATGAAAACTTCTCGATGAAAACTTTTCCGTTGTGACTGATATTGAAGCTGAAAATGAATAATAGTTCGATATTTTGGTGGGATTAATGTTAAAAATGGTAAAAGTTTCGAAGGGAACAACGTCTTTATTTACAGTTTAGGTTTTTCCGGTTGACAGTCATTAAATTTTATTTTATGTTTACTTTACCTTCACACAAGTTGACATTTGTAATTTTTGTTGATCATCTTATGGGTGTTAAAAGTTTCTTGATAAAATAAGGAAAGGCACATTGACAAAAATACTAGTGGGATACTTTTTCCTACTAGAAATATATGTCAATTTCTAAATTTTCTAAAGAATTAATATTCCAATAAGAAAATGCGTGTCGCAAGCAACTATGTTATGAGAAAAAAAATTGTCTTCGAGTTTATTTAACCATACAAAACATTACGTGTTTTTCCAGTGCCACTTCCAGATGATGACATTTAAAATTAATTTGAGAGTTGCGACTCATAAACAGAGTTATTATGAAAGTTGGATATTTTTGTCAAATTTTCTCAGGCGTACAAAGTAATAATACGTTTCTAATTTCGAAATTGATCAGTATTTTAAAATAAGAATCGCTTCATTTTATACTCTATACAAATTCGACAAAAAAAATCGATCAATAAATGCCATTTCTTGTGGAGAAAATGTCATATTTGACAGTTAACAAAAACCATAAGTTATTTTGTGCCCATATGGTTCCAACTTTAATGGTGACACTGAATATACTTCTCCCTAAATCCATATTTAGCTGCAGAGTTTTACAAAAAGTGCTTGCGAAGAAGTGAATTTTTTCAAACTAAAATAAATTCAGGGTGTCCCATAACTAATGGTACACAGGAAAACTGCAGATTCCTTGGGTAAAAATACTGCGATTTGGCCATACTTAGTTTAGTTCAATAGCTGGTAATAACCGAGATACAGGGTGTCCAAGTAAAAATTTAATTTTCAATTTTCCTAAATAACTTATTTCTGAATCAATATTCTTGCACAAACTTTCGCAGTATTTTTACCCAAGGAATATGCAGTTTTCCTGTGTACCATTAGTTATGGGACACCCTGTATATATAATATAAATCCAACATACTTTGCTTGTTCCTCTTTGGGATTCTGGTCATAGGCTGCTGGGCTTCGATTGATATTGGCATCTACGACTTCGATCGTACCAGTATACACTCGAGCTTCTACCAGATTTTCATGTGCACGCTTGATGGCCTAAAAAAATTTTATAGTAATCGAAAATTTCCAAAAATATTATTTAAAATTGCTAAAAACATTATTTCAAAAGTTTCAAAATATTTCCGAATTAATTCTCAAGATAATAAAGATATATTACATTATTAGATAAGTTTATTATCGATAATCTTGTTGAAGACGTTAAAAAAAATTATATTGCCCGTGCTCTTACTATATTCAGCAAAAAATGACATACCTGAACGATATTTTATATTAAAAAAATTGAATTTATCATAAAATATAAAACCCAAATATATATGTCAAGTGGGCTCTTCTTGAACAAATAAAGTAATAATGTTTCATGAAATAAGTTTATCCATAGCGTTCCATGTTATGAAAGAAAATTTGAGAACAAACAGCTCCATATATGATAATTGAAATATGGAATACGTTTTAAATACAGGGTGTTCTATACCGGTTGGTTAATTCAATGTTTAATTTTTTACGGAATCTTAAGAAACAATTTCTATAAAACGTGAAAAACCGAAATTCTGAAAATACGTTTTATTGTTTTCCTGGTTTTTTTTGAGATCGAATTCTAAAGTAAATTGAACTTTTGCATTGCCATTTTCCGCTCTATCTAACAGCGTTAATGTTTTGTAATCTGATGAGTCGTCTTCGAACGGCCATTATTAACTTTATTTTTTTAAATACGGTCCTTTTCCTTCCGAATGCAACGATGTATGACATAATATGGTGGTTTAATGACGTTTCGAGGGATTATTGAAATTTTGGGATACGGTCCTGTATTTCTCCTAATTTTATAAATAACATCTCATAAGTAAGCTCTAAATTTTTACTTATGTTGGACTAGTTCAGTAAATAACAAATAATTTAATAATAAACTACAAATAAGTGAACAAAAATCATTCCAAAACGAACAACGAAAAAAGTAAGGAACTACATAATCAGGTGTTCAAAATGATTTCCGTTATTCTCCAAGCACAAATAACATCTTCTAACTGCCACATAACAGTTTTTTTGAGATAAAATAAAACAGCGGCGATAGAATATCAAACTTTTCAGCATTTGTAAAATTATGTTCCATATATTCTCGAAAATAGAAAATCTCTTAAAATGCTCTCAAACGATCACAAGGGAATATCAAGTGAAACAAATCACGCGTCACCTTAATTTTTTTATTTCAAGCGCCAACATTCCTTTTAAATCCCGAATCAACACAAGTTTGAAATAATGTTGCTGTATTTTGTTCACTTATTTGTGGTTTATTATTAAATTATTTGTTATTTATTGAACTAGTCCAACATAAGTAAAAAATTTAGAGCTTACTTATGAGATAGTATTTATAAAATTAGGAGAAATACAGGAACATATCCCAAAAATTCTTGATGTTGTTCAAAAAACCCTCGAAACGTCATTAAACCACAATGTGACATACTTCGTTGCATTCGGAAGAAATATCAGAGAAACAGGACCGTATTTAAAAAAAGAAAGTTGATAATGGCCTTTCGTAGACGACTCGTCGGATTACAAAACAATTAACGCTGTTAGATAGAGCAGAAAAAGTGTCAATGTAAAAGAGCAATTTACTTTAGAATTCGATCTCAAAAAACCCAGGAAAACGATTTTTCAGAATATCGATTTTTTCCGGATATCTCCGGAACAACTCGGAATTTTAAAACTTTCTAAACGGCATATTATTAGGCACGTAAATGAGCAACTTTACCTCCATTTAACCGACTTCGTATCACTTACGGTTTCCGAGATCCCTGTACTGGCCCTCATTATCTTGGGGCGTTGTATATGCAAATAAGGTAAAAGAACCGATATAGTTTTCTATATCCTTGGAAACACTTTCCTTTACCCAAATACTTTGGAGAACTAGCAGAATTCAAGCCACCCCTCATCAAGCTATTGTTAATTTAATTAAAGTGTGTGGCCTACAACTTTTTTATTCTCCTGGTAGTTTCCTAAATAAATGCCTTTGTTAATGGCAGGCCCAAAAGCTTGTCTTGAATTTAAAATAAAGACGTTTTTGTTTTGAGAAAGGCATGAAAAAGTTTTAAATAGGTATTTTTTACGATTTTTCTTTAATTTGCTTATCTGAAAGTACCTAACTTTAAAAGAAGATGCAAATGTTTCTTGACTATAGGAAAGCCCAAAAATTTTAATTATTTATGTAAAAAATTTGATATATCTGCGAGACAAAGTTGAAAATTGTAGTTCTTTAAAGGGTTACTGTACTGTTACAACCATTACTGTCCGTGTATTAATGTGGCGTCCCGTTGGGTATTTTTTTTCTACAGGATGTTATGGAAATGACGTATTATATTTAAATGGGTGACTCCTGGGGTGTCCTAGAGAAGCGCTACATATTTTTTTTTTTTAAATCGAACGTTTAAAAAGTGGAGTAATTCACCCCTAAACCCACCGGTTACTCCTCGGCACATTCATATATGATCATATTACATTGCCAAGCTGTGTAATCAACAGATGTTCATTAACAATGTTGCCAACTGTGTAAAAAATGTAAAACTTTAGATTCTTATAAAAATAATATTTAGTTTACCTAGTATCCAAATAGAACTGAATCCAGGTGCCAGTACACTAGCAAGTGATCCAGGGAACAGACATCTTCAGGTTTAAAAGTATTACAGAAGGAAATTTTGCAACGCTGTATTTTTAAGTATTAACCCCAGCCGCTGCAGTCGCGTAAAGAATAGGCAACCCGATCCATTGTCCAAGATCAGCTGTTTAAAGAAGCCGGCCGGTTTCCTACTGTTTTTTCAAGCAGATTTGTGTGTTAAATTGTGTGTTAATACTTAAACCCGAGTTTAAATTATTAAGTTTTGTTATTTTCGCGACGGCAGTGCCTGAGTTCAGCAGTTCAATATCGATCGACGGAACAAACGTGTTATTTATTTTTAAAATTTTTAGATGTTAAATACATTATTTCCCAGACCACTCAGACAATAAGGGCGTATTTTTTTACACAGTAGCACTTTAAAATACTAATTCAGATTGAATGGTACTTAGATGTGTTCATGAGACGCGATTTTGTGAGATAATTGTGCCGGTTTGTTTTTGTTCGGGTTACCTGGGTACTTGGTGTTTTTTTATAAATTAAGTTGATTTTTAATAAGTCCGAAGAGCTAAATAAAATTGATTTTTTTTCCTAAAGGGTAAGTGGCATTTATAAACTTTAAAGTTGTCCAGATCTGACGGGTGTCGTTCGAATTGACCAAATGAGAACATACCTGACCATTTAAAAACTCCGCGGCGGTTCGTTCGAGTCAGTTCAAGTTTATAAATCAGAGATGGTTTCCCAGCGAACTGAACTGAACGTAAAAGTTTATAATAATATACCCTGAAAAATAAACAACTTGCAATCTGTCAAACGGTTATTCATTTTCTAAAGAGTTTACCCTGAAGATATGACAACACTGTTCAAGATTCAGTGACGTGTTTCGCCATATGTTGCTTTGTTTACCTTCCTCACAGGGGCACCACGTGGTCATTTTTGGTTTGCCATAAGGTCATGTACAGGGCATATTAAATTAAAGCGCCATTTTTTAATATTTTTCTTCAATTTGTTTTGATCTCAGGAATTGCCGGTTTAAATATAATACGTAATTTCCATAACACCCTGTATTTTGGCTTCATATCAAAGCTATTTCGATATCGAAACCGATCAAACCCTGAAGATTCGATTTATTTTATTAAAAACAAAACTATTAAAGTAAGCTGGAAATGAAACAGTAAACATTTTTAGGATGTAAAAGGATATTGGTACCTATGTGGAAGGCTAACAAAAAAATGTTCGCTTTACTTACATTGAACACTCCATCGACGTAAGCGTCATACGTCTCCTGACAGAAGCCCAGCTGTGTAATGTCATATAGGACGTCCATAAGGAACCCTCCTGGAGCTCCGTGGGTGTGGGTGCCACTCAAAATAAAGTTTTCGTGACCGTAGAGATCACCGTATTCCGCTTTTAGTTTTTCCACCACCTGAAAATGTAAAAAAGTTAAATTATAAAATGTCTTATTTGATCTATACAGGGTGATTCACGACGAGCTTGCATTATAACTTTATGGAGAACTACTGAATATATCTTTCTGAAACTTTGGGGATTTGGGTTTATCGATATGCTCTCTTTTTCTAAAATATTCACATGTTTTTGTCATTTCCGGTTATACCGGAAGTAGATGCCAACTTTCGTTTTTTAAATACAACATGGTAATTATTATTACATTTTTCGATTAAGCGTTAAATACTAAGCACATTTTATAGAACATATTTTTGTCAGACTCTGTTAGTTTATGAGATATCTGGACTTTTTGTAATTATTTGGCAAATGGATGACGATGAAATAATCCATATAATTTTTTTACCTTAGCTCTTGGACTAAAAATTTTTTCTCACCAAATAACTAGAAGATCACCAAGTATGAAAAATATATATAATGTAATATTTCAAGTTCGGTAGAATATGTACAGGGTGGTTACAATCCAAGCTTCATTTTGAAAGAATTCAACCATTAAAAACTTTCTTATTTTAAATGGAACACCCTGTATATTTTCGTTTAATTTGATGGCGAATTAGTTGTTCTTTATAAATAGTATTACTGTCTTATACCTATATCAAAACGTTTTCACAAAAAATCCAATTTTATTCCGAAAATATTATTTGTTCAAGCGTGCTATGAAAACAATAATTGTTCTTAGGGGCTGTATACTGATGTACTGAAGAGATACTGAAGGCAAATCTAATTGAAAGGGTGAGAGCAGCATTTCAATCTCTCACTGCACAAGAAATTAGGGATGTTACAAGAAATAGTATGATGAAAAGAATACATAAATGCTTGGAAGTAAATGGCAATCATTTCGAACATATTTTAAAAAAATAATCAAAAGATATTTGGTAGAATTTTCAAACACATTTTTAATTAAAGAATTTAAAGTTTATAAACTTGTTTCCTTGCTATTTAACAAAAAAATAAATATTTAACGATTAAATTTAAAATAATCAACTGCATTTTATTTATAAATTAAATTAAGAAACGATTTAGAAAGTTGTATTTTCAAGCAATCAATCACTTTTCCTCCGTATAGACATCAGTAAACAGCCCCTAAGTACAATTGTTTTCATAGCACACTTGAACAAATAGTATTTTCGGAATAAAATTGGATTTTTTGAGAGAAAGCTTTGAGATAGGTATAAGATAGTAAATACTATTTATAAAGAACAACTAATTTGCCATCAAATTAAACAAAAATATACAGGGTGTTGCATTTAAAATAAGAAAGTTTTTAATGGTTGAATTCCTTCACAATGAAGCTTGATTTGTTGCCACCCTGTACATTTTCTGACGAATTTGAAATATTTTTGAGACTTGATGATCTTCTAGCTATTCGGTGAGAAAAAATTGTTAGTCCAAGAGCTAAGGTAAAAAAATTATATGGATTATTTCATCGTCATGCACTTGCCAAATAATTACAAAAATCCAGATATCTCAAAAACTAACAGAGTCTGACAAAAACATGTTCTATAAAATGTGCTTAGTATTTAACGCTTAATCGAAAAATGTAATTACAATTACCATGTTGTATTTAAAAAACGAAAGTTGGCAGCTACTTGCGGTAAAACCGGAAATGACAAAACCGTGTGAATATTTTAGATAAAGAGAACATAACGATAAACCTAAATCCCCAAAGTTTCAGAAAGATATATTCAGTAGTTCTTCATAAAGTTCTAATGCAAGCTCGTCGTGAATCACCCGGTATAATGTCGATTTGAATTCATTCTTTCCACGGCTCAATGGTAATTTTCTCTAAAAGTACTTAAGATACGCGCTAAATCAGAGTCTCACGTTTGAGTAAAAATTCCGCAACGCTCTTTAAAGCAAAATAAATATTTATAGTGTCAGATTACATAACCCCCAATAAAATGTTTATTAAATATACGAATATGAGTTTATGCCGGCTCGGTCTTCTGGAATGGATGAAGCCAATTTAAATTTTAAATTTTTAAGTGAATTAGCTGTTACGCATCCGAACGTGGATAAACAAACAAATTTGTTTACATAATAAGGCATAGGTAATTTACTGGCAATAATATCCATAGCGACAACACAATGGGAAAATAATAATACATGATTAACCAAGTGATAATTAAGCAGAAGTTTATATAATAAAACGTTTAATAATTGCGACAGCTCCGACCCTTGTGTCTGTGGTAGCTAATGCTGCGCATTCAGTTATTCCGCCAAGAGGAAGTAGAATAAGAAGAAGACTAGATTAGATAGAAGATTAATATGATTTTTTTGTCAACAAGTATTGTTGCGACAGTAGGACTATTAAATATTATACCCAGCCCAATGTTCAGAGCAAAAAAATGTGGACGGAGTTCCACATTTGTGCGAGAACCGAGCCGAAACTTAATTAAACTTTTAGTAAATGTAGAAAAATTTAATTAGTGGAATATTTTTCGGAAAAATAGGTCATATTCTTCAAGATGATGACTTTTGGGGGAGCGTTGAGAAAAAATTGAGTTTTTTTAGTCTTTTTTTTCTATGATCAAACACAATCACTATAGGAAAAATCCTTTAGGGCACTCTGGGAGTGGTGCGTGTGCTCAAAAAGCGATTCACGTTGGTTTTGAATCGTTTGAGGTTATATTCGTTGGGAAAAACGACCTCGGGAAGGTCGTTCCATAAGGATGAAGTCCTCCAGATGAAAGAATTCTTAAATAATGAAGTTCGAGGAGTACTAAGCTTAACCACATATGGATGGGCGGCATTGGTTCGTCGTATATTTTTGCTATTCGCCGCTCTGGGCGGAATTAAGAGGGCAAGGTCAGCCGACACTTTCCATGAAAATATTTGTAAAAGAGAGTGAAATCCTCAACCTGTCTTCGATGTTCTAGGCCAGGGGTCGGCAACCTGCGGCTCGCTAGCCACATGCGGCTCTTTGGATGTGAAGCTGCGGCTCTTTAGTTCCATACGCAAATATTATTTATTTTATCGAAAAAACATTAAAAATTCGTTCTGAATCGATTAACGAGGATTAGGCAGCGATTCTATCTCTCAGCCACTTGTAGTCGCTTTTCACCGCACCCCTCCCTCGTGACACACGTCGTTAACGTCGTCAGTCCGTCGAAAGCTCTCGAATGACGCCGTCGTCGGATGTTTCCATGTAGGTTTTAATTCGTTTCGACGCAAGATAATTTGGCGTCTTCACCAGTGCTTTGGATGTGACCAGGGGTTTGTTCGGGTTTGTTGCAGCTCTTTCGATGTCAAGTTATGTCTCTTTCGATATCAAATTGCGGCCGTCAATGACTCTTTAAAAACTGAGAAATTGTGTAAATTATAACTTGTGGCTCTTCCTTCTCAAGAGATTGCCGACCCCTGGTCTAGGCTGTCGAGGTTCTTCGTCAGATTATAGGCTAACACGAAAGAAGTCTGTACTATTAGAATTAATGCCATAGCTTGATGTATTTTGTTTGCCTGTATTTTTTATCATTTGAAACTTTAAAGAAAGGAAACAATTTTTACGCATCTTATAACTCAACATCGTTAGACTCAACGAAACGGTACATGATTTTATTAGATATAAGCATCGTTTTTTTTTCAAGGAAAACAAATAGACTAATGCCAGTCGGTGGACGGAGTCTTGAAAGCAGAGCCCACGAAGCAGACCTTTCACCAGTCACAGCTGTTTTAATGCGAGACATTATCACTTAAGATAAACAACAATTCCTATTCGTAGTACGTGGAAATATTCATACAATATAAATTAATTTAGATATAATCTTCCATCACTCGAGCTTCCCCTCTTTCCGAAATGATGAACTTTATTCGTACTTAAAAATGATTGTAGAGATTTATTGAAAAATTCCATTACAACACCACTGGCACTGTGTTGAAGCGGGTTTTAATTAAATAAATTAAATTTCAACACAAAGAAAAAAACTTTGGGATTGCGGAATTTTTTTTTCGCTGAAAAGGTCAATTAGATATTTTGGTATGAGGAGGAATATTTTATTTTTTAATTAAGTAGATATATTGCGAGGTTTTTTTTCTGACAGATATTCTGTAGATTTAGAAGACTGTGCATAATAAAAAAAAGTACTTACCCCATTTCGGACACCATGGGACACCATGCAGGCATCGATAGAAACATACACCACTCTTGTCGTACCATCGTAAAATATAAACGCCCGGGCAAATTGTCTTAAGTGAATACCGCAGCCTTTTTGGTCAAGTTTTGCATAACCCATCTAAAAGGAGTTAAGTTTGTTAGAGAAACAGTAAGTTCCTGTTCTATTCTTATTCTACTAAACTGCTGGCCATTTGCTTTCGAGCAAGAAAAATTTCGCCTAAATTTAAAAGTTAATATTTTCTGAACCAGATATGACATCGATCTCCGGTTTTTAATGGTTGATAGATTTGTCCCTTAGGCAACAATTGCCAAAGTTGGATTGGCTTAAACTGCCCGAAAATTTTATATACAGGGTGTTAAAGAGGACGATGATTTTTGCTCCAATTTCAATAGCATGTAACGTTCTCAATAATATTTTTAAATTTTATCACTGTACGTCAATTGAATCACTGGTTCATAGCAAAGAAAGTAATCTGTCAAATTTTTGATATCTGCTATATTTTAAGAGATACCGATTTTTTTTAAAAACTTTGCTTTTTTTCAACTTTTTGTTAGCTAGATCCCACTGTGCGTTGTATCGTGCAAACTTTGCAAGTGATTATGCAGTTTAATTGTGTCGTGTTAGAAAGTTAGAAATTAATAAATACATTTTTTCAAACAATTAAATAAAAAAATTATCTTTTTTTAAATTTTGTAGACACTGTATAATATACCTGTAGCGCGATATAAAAAATAAGGAAAAACTTGCCTAATCTAGGGGCGAGTACTTTCCAATACAAAAAAATTGTGAGATATTCATAAAGCATAGACATATAAGTGATTATAAGTACGCCACTGGACATCACAACATTTAGGTACAATTGTTGTTACTGAACATAAACAAGCTTTTCATAAGGTATAATAATCACTTGCAAAGTTTACACGATACAACGCACAGTGGGATCTAGCTAACAAAAAGTTGAAAAAAGCAAAGTTTTTCAAAAAAATCGGTATCTCTTAAAATATAGCAGATATCAAAAATTTGACAGATTACTTTCTTTGTTATGAACCAGTAATTCAATTGACGTACAGTGATAAAATTTAAAAATATTATTGTGAAAGTTACATGTTATTGAAATTGGAGCAAAAATCATCGTCCTCTTCAACACCCTGTATATAAAATTTTCGGACAGTTTAAGACAATCCAACTTTGACAATTCTTTCCTAAGGGACAAATCTATCAAGCATTAAAAACCGGAGATCGATGTCATATCTGGTTCAGAAAATATTAACTTTTAAATTTAGGCGAAATTTTTCTTGCTCGAAAGCAAATTGCCAGCAGTTTAGTTAGCAGCCTTACCAAAGTTATTTCCGCAGAAGGTCCAGTACAGTCAGCTCTACCAACGCCTACTTGATAAGTACCAATAGCTGATGATACCAACATACAAAGCAAGAAACTGAAGGTCGCCCAGTGACACCATGACGAATGTGCCATCTTTTGTTACTCTGAAACAATAAAAAATAGATTCTACTGAATTCATGGGATTAAACAGTTTATCGAGATTGTGATACCGAGGTATTTTTAAATAATTTCATTCTGCATAATAATGCATGGTTAAAGTAAATTATAGTAATGATTCGATACGCTTTTATACAAATACTGAAAACATACTAACTGACTGACTCACATAATGAATTTGTATTATAAAAATTTGAACAGTGATGGTTGAAGTAACAATATTAAATATACGTAAATGTGAATAGATACCCCTATAATTTTTGTCATAATTCATTCAATTTAAGTAGTTACATACAGGTTATAGAAATAATTTTTTACGAAAACAAATTGCAGAAAAATAATTATGAATTATTTTTGAGAGAGTAAGCTACACAATTCACTATGCAGGGTGGCCCATCGAAAACAGTCCAGCAAGGTTTACGGCTGTGTACGTGAATTGTGTTTTCAGGGGGACACGTTTTACTATTAATTTCATCCCTGTAAGCTCAACCCCCCTAGCGGGGGCGGCTACTGCCCTTGTTTTTTCAAATGGGAATGGGTATGCTGTGATACATCTTTTTAAAGGGTATTAAATTCTCTTTAAAATCGCCCTTCGTTTTGTAAATTTGAGCTACGCGCCGCCGAGCAACGGATCACTGCACCTCTTATCAAGTACACAGGTTTGTGCGTAAACAATTTTTTTTAAAGTAATAAGTATCAGTCAATTCAACTTTATCCTCAGTAAAGGGGTTGATCCAGATCTACATACGTTATTTCTGCGCTATTATTTTCTTTTGATTAGATCGTGACATAAAAAATGGTTTATTCTATTGAGGAGAGAGTGGAAATTATTGAATTGTATTTTATAAACAATCAATGTGCAAGAGTAAGGGCAACTTTGTTTAATGATAGACATCCAGATAGACACGTACATCATGGTGATATCCTAGAATTAGTGGCAAAATTTCGGCAAACTGGTTCAGTGACAAATAAAAAAAGGATCATTGAATATCCGGTAAGAAATGAAGCAGTAGAAGAAGCTGTTCTGGGTCAAGTTAGTATGAATCCAACATTAAGTACCAGAAAAATGTCTTATATAACGGGAATTTCGCGGAGCACTGTACAGAGAATTCTGAAACATTATAAATTGCACCCATACAAAATTCAACTTCTCCAAGAATTGAATGAAGATGATAATGACCGCCGTTTACACTTTTATGAAGTAATGTCAGAACAAGTGTTAAATTATCCGAACTACCTTTTTAACGTTTGCTTCTCAGACGAATGTTCTGTTTTTCTTAATGGCACTGTCAATCGAATAAAGGAATTCGGCAAATAAATTTTTCACCTGTTTATTAAAAACATGGGATAAGCCTAAATTCATATCGATTTCTGATTCATTTTGATTTTTTGATTCATGATTCGATTTCAATAACTGTCGTTACTGGTCCGACACGAATCCAAGGATTTTCCACGAGGTTCATACTCAAAATCGTCAGATATTAACCGTTTGGGCTGGTATTTTCGGTGATCACATAATTGGACCATTTTTCTTACTGGGAAATTTAAATGGAGATACTTATTTAGACTTGTTGGAGAATGCTGTCAAAGTGGAGTCAAAGTGGAAATTATGGAAAACGACCAACGTTACCAGGAAGAAAATCCAATATTTAAACAAGACAGGGCTCCCCCACATTATGCATTACCCGTACGCCACTGTCTGGATGAAACGTTTCCTGGTAGATGGATTGGGAGGAGGGGTGCTATTGAATGGCCCGCGAGATCGCCCGATTTATCTCCCCTTGATTTTTCTATAATTTACCAATTTACGTTATTCCAGCTTAACTAAATAAGTAATTTTGCGGGGGGAGGGGCCCAAATTTTGGAATTTCCGCCACTGCTGAACCGCATTCACGCCGAGACCTGACCGGATGAGGTGAGATATCTCGTGGGGTACGCACTCCTCAATCGATAGACCGAAGATCGTCGTTCCGAGCCACGGTTAGCTGTAGGTCCCCTTGGGGGAACGAAGAGGAAAAATAGAGATAAAAATACATCTCACGCACAGCAAGAATTATTACCATCGAAATTCGTCACTTTTCACACACGTCGCACCACGTGCACCATACACTGCGCGCACTAAGGTTTCTATAACCGTTGATATTATTAATTTGTCACATATTTGCATATTTTCCTCAAAATATCGCCCGAGTTTTGTAAAAAAATGATGCGATATTCAAGTGAAAGTTGCGTTCTCATAACGACCCGGCACATTCGGACACAATGTTTGGTAATGATTATTCAAGGTACTATTATTATAACTAGTTATGTCACACCGCTTGGTTCGAAAGTAAAAGCGGTTCGATGACGGTTCTCATTATCATAATTGGATCGTGTGTATGTGTGACGATTTATTTGCGGATAAGGATCTACACTGCCACTAAGATATTCTTGTTTTAAATTAAACATAAAATATATCTAAGACAAGATAATATCCCAAATAGCAGAAACACGTCTCTAAGACGTCTTAAAGATATTGGCGAAAGATGTTTAGGGCGTCTTTAAAACATCCGCTAATATCCTAAATACATCTCAATGTAGGTAACCTTACATTGTTACAAAATTGTACGTCTTTAAAACATCGTTTTACGACATCTTATAGACGTTCCCTTATGTCATGTTTTCGGCATTATAGGTATGGTATACAGGTTGTGAATTTCTCTGAAACTTAAAAATAATTGCAGTTGTATCTTCTCGGGTTTACGCATATACAGGGTGACAATTTAAAAACTTGAAATGGCCATATATTAGAAACGAAAAACTGAAGAAAAAAACGCAAAAAACAGTTTCTATAAAACGAAGGGGGAACAAAAACAAGCGTATTAGCCCACCCCTATCTGCAACCCCTTGGACAGGGTGTGATAAACCCTTAAAATCTTAAATAGAAAGGGGGTCGAGTGATACATCATTTTGAAGCTCTTGAAAAATACTTTCCAATGGTACCATAGAAAGGTACATTTCAGGAAATTCTTCTCTGTTTATTAAGGAAAACAATAAATGAAAAGACAATTTTGAAATTTTTTATTATTAGTTAATTAAATGTTCAAAATGATTGCTACCAATATCCTGGCATATTAAGAGATATCTCTTAAGAATTCTAAACAGTTTAAGCCTCGGTATTTCGTTTTGGTGTATTTGCTATTTTTTTTTGTCGAAAAAAAAAATTTGTTTATAATAAATAACTATTCGCATTTTATTATCACAGAATTTACCTTAAAGGTAACTTCTACTAGTATTATTATTTTAAGAACTTTCGATTCAGTTTATACGAAAAGTAGCAGAAATTCTGGGGCAGTTTGCAATGAATTCAACTTTATCAACTCGTCAAGCAGCTGTAGCAACTGGATTATCTCGTGAATCAATAAGAAAGGTACTTAAAATTCATAAGTTTTATCCCTATAAACTGCACATACTGCAAGAACTTGGTGACGACGACCCTGACAGAAGAATACAGTTTTGTGAAATAATGACAGATAGAATTACGGCAGAACCTCGACTAGTTAAAAATATTTGCTTCAGTGATGAGTGTACCTTTTATTTAAATGGGCATATTAATAAGCAAAACTGTCGTTACTGGAATGACGAGAACCCCCACGTATTTAGAGAAGGACATACCCAGTACCCCCAGAAAATTAATGTTTGGGCTGGTATATTGGGAGATGGTATTATCAGCCCAATATTTATACAAGGAAACTTAAATGGCGACAGGTATGCTGAAATGCTACAGAAGTCTATCGAACCACTAATAGTGCGAGAATTAGAAAATCAGAGGGACATACTCGGAAATTTATCTTTAGAAGAACGCTTACTACATTTCCAACAGGATGGAGCACCTCCGCATTATGTAGTTCCCGTTAGGTAGTGGTTGGATGATAATTATCCCAACCAGTGGACTGGAAGAAGAGGTCCTGTTGAATGGCCACCTAGATCACTGGACCTAACACCTCTTGACTTCTTGTTGTGGTCTGTGGTTTTTAAAACGCAACCTGAGTCACTAGAGCAACTTCAGCATAGAATAGTTCAGGAATGCCGTGCTATATCCAGAGAAACCTTTGCAAATGTACGTGAAGGATTTGAAAGTAGGCTTTATTATTGTCTTCAAAATAAAAACTAATAATAAAAAATTTCAAAATTGTCTTTTCATTTATTGTTTTCCTTAATAAACAGAGAAGAATTTCCTGACATGTGCCTTTCTATGGTACCATTGGAAAGCATTTTTCAAGAGCTTCAAAATGATGTATCACTCGACCCCCCCTTTCTATTTAAGATTTTAAGGGTTTATCTCACCCTGTCCAAGGGGTTGCAGATAGGGGTGGGCTAATACGCTTGTTTTTGTTCCCCCTTCGTTTTATAGAAACTGTTTTTTGCGTTTTTTTCTTCAGTTTTTCGTTTCTAATATATGGCCATTTCAAGTTTTTAAATTGTCACCCTGTATACGAAATGTCACAATCAAAATCAGTTTTTTATATAAAAATAAACATCTGTGTAAAACAATTGTGTAGATAATTTTATAATTATATAAAATATAAAAATTTATTGTAAACACCCTTTAATTCAACTTACAACTCAAGCACAAATATTTTTAATATTTTTTCTTATCTACGGTTTAGGTATTTGTCTACATCTTCACATTAAATTTAGAATGTATGTCGAGTGAGAGCACTACTGACAATTTTGTGAATATGGGTTATGCATTGACATATTATGTCGAGAGTCATATTCTGTTTATAAGCTATACAGGGTGTTCCTTAATGACGTGCTAATATTTCAGGGTGTGATTCCTTAGGTCATTTTATATAAAAAAGTTGGGGTCGAATTTTTCGTTTCTTAAATGGTTATTTTTTAATATCTCCGAAAGTACTTCAGATATTATTTTCAATTTTGGTATGTGTTAATAGGATATAGAACCACAAATTTTAGTTAGAAAAGTTAGTCAATTGTTCCACCAGTGGCGTCCCTGCAAACATGTCCTCTGATATTTCTTATAAAAAAGATGGTACGCCACTGACATTTTTCCATGCGGATATCTTTCCTGATTAGCCTGGTCAATTTTACATGAAAACGGTCTCTTGATTTTTTCTCGTCAGACGCACCGTTCTTGATTAAAACTACTTAATTCATATTGAGACTCATTATTATTAACATTGATAAAATAATTAATTATAAAAATTATTGGAAATGGCCACCTTCACTAAAAAGACATGCTTCCGCCCGTCATCGCGTCGAATTGCGCACTCTCCACTTTATAAAAGAAAATTTATCATTAATTATTTTATCAATGTTAATAATAATGAGTTTCAATATGAATTTAGTGGTTTTAATCAAGTGCGTCTGACGAGAAAAACTCAAGAGACCGTTTTCATGTAGAATTGACCAGGCTAATTAGAAAAAATATCCACATGGAAAAATGTCAGTGACGTACCATCTTTCTTGTAAAAAATATCAGAGGACATGTTTGCAGGGACGACACTGGTGGAACAATTGACTAACTTTTCTAAGTAAAATTTGTGGTTCTATATCCTATTAACACAGGCCAAAATTGAAAATAATATCTAAAGTACTTTCGGAGATATTAAAAAATAACCATTTAAAAATAAAAATTCTACACCCTGTGCAAAAAATTTAAGCCGTTGCGGACATATATTCATATGAAGTTCCTTTCTGAAAATGGACCCAAGAATAACCTCCTTAAATTTTAGAATGTTATTAAGAAACACCCTGTATTTATTTATAATTTATTTTTATTTGTCGAAAAAAATTGTGTTTAGAAAGAACATCAAATCACTTAAAACGATTATACAACTCCATGTATATTTTTCCCATATAGAAGGATGTGATTAATAAGTGATAATCATTTAAGTGATTATCACTTGGTGGTCACATTGTTGTAATTGTCATTTTTTGACAAATTACTTCAGAAGTAATTTCTGTCAGTTCTTGTTACAAAATGGCAAAAGAAAGATTTGGTAAAATTTTGTTGTCTAAAGTCGACGATGCTATTAAAAATGTGAAGCCCAAAAATACCGAGCGTTCCGACAAATATGTATGGAAGCAGTTTACTGAGTTTTGCCTTGCGCGAAGTGTCGAAATTGAGAAAATGTCAACAGACAAGGATTTGTGCAACATTTTAAAGGACTGGGCATATAATATGCGAAAATCCGACGGAAGCGATTATAAAGAAGGTGTGGTCAAGCTTTTATGGAACAAAACGGCGAAAATGCTCCAGGAACTATATTTTGAAAAATATAATCGCCACATAGATCCATTCAATGACATGGTTTTTCAAAGCGCCCGTTTTGCCCGTAATGCAAAACGAAAAGAGTTGCAGGCGGTACCTGGTGCACGAAAGGAGAGTTCCACGGGTTTGACGAGACAGGAAATAGAAAAAATGGCCTTTAGTTTGGATGAAAATACCCCAGATGGGCTTCAACGGAAATTTTCCCACATATCTGCATCCGAACTAGCATGGAGGGGAAATGAAGCAGTTTTTTTGCTATTGGAATATTTTAAGGAGGAAAAATATAATAACGGGTCTAGTACCGGTCGTCTGGAATACAACCCAATATTTTCTAAAACGGCGCAAGGAGGAGCAAGTCGAACATGCGAAAGTAAGTGGCTTGTAAAAAATCTTGTGAATCCGGATTTATGTCCAATACGGTTATATTTTAAGCTAATGTCCAAAAGAGGCGAAAACATTAAAACTAATCGATTCTTTTTGACGGTCAATCAGAAATGGAAACAGAATGATAATTTCCCATGGTTTAAGAATTGTCCAGCAGGTATTAACATTATAAGAAACTGGACAAAAATGGGAGCAATCAACATCGGCCTAGATACGAAAAATAAAAAGATTACGAATCACTCTAATAGAGCTTCAACAGTAAGTGCCCTTAGCAGTTCAGGTGCTAATCTCCAGGAAGTTATCAAAATAACGGGCCATAGTTCTATAAATTCTGTTACTCCCTATCTCCAGCTCAGCGAGCAGCATCATCTGAAGATTTTGTCGCAAATGAGAGCCGAAAATACATCGTCATCTACTTCTGATGCTGAAGCCCAATTTCAAACACCTCCAACCTATGATAATAATTTATCCAATAGTTCAAGTTTTAACTATAATAATTGTAATTTCGTAATTAACAATAATTACTGTAATAAAAATGTTTAACTCTTCGATAAGTTATGTAGTAAAGAAACGTGAAGGAGATCCACCTGTTTTGTTTTTTTAATTAAATTATCAGTTTTTTTTTTCATCTTGAACTAAAGCAATTATAGATTTTAAATCAGACTAAATATAATTCAGATAATCAGGTGACAATTCAATTAACCCACTTTAACATAAAAATCGCTAAAGATTTAATCAATTCATTAAGAAAAACCGATCAAAGTGCACCATAATTTATACTCATATCGAAGATCCGTTATTTTTAATGTCTCTTTGTTTTATCAATTAATGAAACAGGATTAAACTGACAACGTTTTTATCCCATCGGTAAGGACAAACATTTCATCTCTAAGCGTTTGGTTTCTTTGAAAATCGCATCATAACGGCTTCCACGTTTATACAGGGTGATTCACGACGAGCGTGCATTAGAACTTTATGGAGAACTACTGAATATATGTTCCTGAAACTTTGGGGATTTGGGTTTATCGATATGCTCTCTTTAACTAAAATATTGACATGTTTCTGTCATTTCCGGTTATACCGGAAGTAGCTGCCAACTTTCGTTTTTTAAATACAATATGGTAATTTTTATTACATTTTTCGATTAGCATTAAATACTAAGCACATTTTATAGAAAATTTTTTTGTCAGACTCTATTAGTTTTTGAGATATCTGGACTCTTTGTAATTATTTGGCAAATGCATGACGATGAAATAATCCATATAATTTTTTTACCTTAGCTCTTGGACTAAAATTTTTTTCTCACCGAATAGCTAGAAGATCATCAAGTCTCAAAAACATTTCAAATTCGACATAAAATGTACAGGGTGGTCACAATTCAAGCCTCATTGTGAAAGAATTCAACCATTAAAATCTTTCATATTTTAAATGGAACACCCTGTATATTTTTATGTAATTTGATGGCAAATTAGTTGTTCTTTATAAATAGTATTTACTGTCGTATACCTATTATTATCAAAGCGTTTTCTCAATAAATCCAATTTTATTCCGAAAATACTATTTGTTCAAGTGTGCTATGAAAACAATTGTACTTAGGGTACTGATGTCTATACGGAGGAAAATTAATAATGACGGCAATATTTTCTAGTGTGCTTTGACAAGAAAAACATTTGTCTGATATTTCTTGGCGTATTTTCAAACTGTCAATTATTCTGTTACTAAAAAATGTCACGCTCCGTATTTTCAAGTGAAGCTTTTTTAATTTTATTTACGGTTTACATTGAATGTGGCAAAATTAAGCTAAGAGCTTGTCGAATATATCAGGATAAATATCCGAATCCCAATTCCCACACCTGGTATTATTAGACTAAATAATAATTGTTTAAAATTTGGATCATTTGAAGCCAAAGTACGAAGAATTAAACCAATACTGGACAATGAGGTATTTGAAGTTACCATTTTAGCCTATTTTTACGCTCAATTCGTGAGCTGCAATGCAATTAAGAGTTTCGTATTCGAGTATACAAAGAATTTTAAAAAAATATAATATGATATCAGTACCCTAAGTACAATTGTTTTCATAGCACACTTGAACAAATAGTATTTTCGGAATAAAATTGGATTTTTTGAGAAAACGCTTTGATATAGGTATAGGACAGTAAATACTGTTTATAAAGAACAACTAATCCATCAAATTACATAAAAATATACAGGGTTTTCCATTTAAAATAAGAAAGTTTTTAATGGTTAAATTCTTTCACAATGATGCTTGAATTGTGACCACCCTGTACATTTTATGTCGAATTTGAAATGTTTTTGAGACTTGTTGATCTTCTAGCTATTCGGTGAGAAAAAATTTAGTCCAAGAGCTAAGGTAAAAAAATTATATGGATTATTTCATCGTCATGCATTTGCCAAATAATTACAAAAAGTCCAGATATCTCAAAAACTAATAGAGTCTGATAAAAAATTTCCTATAAAATGTGCTTAGTATTTAATGCTAATCGAAAAATGTAATAAAAATTACCATATTGTATTTAAAAAACGAAAGTTGGCAGCTACTTCCGGTATAACCGGAAATGACAGAAACATGTCAATATTTTAGTTAAAGAGAGCATATCGATAAACCCACATCCCCAAAGTTTCAGGAACATATATTCAGTAGTTCTCCATAAAGTTCTAATGCACGCTCGTCGTGAATCATCCTGTATTTATTTTTCTACTAGATGAAACGTGGATCTATTCCAATGATAATGACACATTTTCTTGGCATGTTTTGCAATCAATTTAATTTAAGCAATAACTCAAATTTGAATTGATATAATTACATAACATTTAAAATAAGTATAATCACTTACAATTTTAAAATATAATTTTTGGCTTGAGTATAATAAAAAAGTGCGACTTTCATAATGTTAATTACATTAGCTGCAAAAATGGTTTTGATCGATATAGTTTCGAGTTTAATAATATGAAGCGTGTCATTCTTTCCACGGTTCAACTGTATTTGTTTTCGATTTCGTGCTCCGAAAAGATCGTCCAATAGCTCTTGAAAAAATTAAGTTATGGATATTGTGTTTAATTATTTCAAATATAGTGTACTTATAATTTTGAAACAAAACAAGAATGTCCGATCTCTGGCCTTAATAGTGTGTTTGGTCCCCTATTATTTATAATTTGATTTCTATTTCTGGGAAGAAATTTCGTGAAGTAATCCTTAAATTGAATGCCCTCATCAAAAACCAAATGTATGGTAATAGGGTCAAAAACAAACTGTAAAAATTTGTTAGGTTTGGATGAATTTCTAAACATAAATTGTAACTGAAATTAAATACTTAGAAGTATATTTGGATCCACAACTAAATTTTAATATTCATATAGATTTCTAATGTAAAAAATTAGGTAAAAAAATGGTTTTTTTTTCGTAGAGTGTCTCCTTGCCTGTCTCAGTGGACAAAAATGCTTGTATTTAATACAATTGTCTTGCCACATTTTACTTACTCCTCTTCTTTGATGATTTCATGTACCAGAGATAATTTAGAAAGGCTACAAGTGCAACAAAATGAAGCAATGAGAATTGTGTTAAACTGTGATAGGTATACTCCAATAAGAGGACATGTTAGCAGCATCAAATTGGCTATCCGTTGAGCAATGCATTAGATAGGCAAATTTAATATTAATATACAAAATAGAACATAGTCAGTTACCTGCATATTTGATTCTTTTTTTGGAAAGGAGATCAGAGTTTCATGAACATAATATTCGTTCCAGAGAGAAGAATCATGTATCTTCCGTTAAAACAACGAGCTTACAAAAAACACTATTTTATGAGGGCATTTGCCTGTACAGTATACAATGATGTGCTTGTCGAAATCAAGGGTGCACCTAGTTTGAATGTTTTTAAGCGAATACTGTTTGGTTATTTAACTGATTGTTCATAATATGTATTGTGAATACTGTGTATATGATTAGCCAAGTGCTAAATAAAGATATAGATTATTATTATTATTATTATAATAGAGATGAAAAACAAAAACGGAAATAATTATGCCAAAATAGTTATCAATATTCACCTTATAAATTTAAACTACTACACTTGCAAGCAAATCATGACACAACTAACACATTTCTGATAAATTATTTCAATAAATGATTGCTTAAAGATATTTATCTGATTTGATAACAATTATAAAAGACGCTCCATCACGTAATATCTTGTTGTTGACATATCCATGTATTTGACGAGGGTTAACATTATACTGGCAGCAAATCTTAGCAAAACATTTCAATTTTTTTATCATCAATGGTGAGAAAGTACCCATATGTGGGTCTAAAAAAGTTCTTTTCCTCTGAAAGAATTTCAAAAAAAAAATTGTTCTCAAAATTCAGTGAATTGAATTTTTTTGTTAAAAATATTTAAAAGTACAGTGAAATTTCTCATAATGGACACCTCTAATAAGCGGACATCTCTATTAGGCGGACATTTTTTCATAGTCCGGAACTAGGTATATGAGATTCCATGAATATCAACCTCTCTTGGGCGGACTCTCCTTTGGGCGGACTCGGACAGGCTATTTCCATACAAAGAGTGCGAAAACCCTCCTTTAATCCTACAAAAAAATTTGGGAGACGAATAAGTACGGTGCAAAAACTCTCTGAAGACAGACCGGCAACCAATCGAGTGTGCGTGGCAGCACGAAAGGACTTCGCCAAATGAGAATATGTGTGATTCCCCGACAGCAGTACGCCGTTTATTTGTGAGCTCTCAGGTTAAAATCGTAAACAATGGCACAAAAATGTCGCGTTTTGAGCCTGAAAGAGAATATTGATGTTGTGGAAGTTTGTAATTTGATAACAATGATTTGGGCGAGCTAATAAACATTGATAGCAATGTGCTATTAGAAGATGATAGTGACCCCATTCCTACCGATTATGTAGTCCAACCTGAAACCACATCACTATCTGACGACTCTGATGAAGAAGTTGAATGCAGTAATCAAACAAATGTCACCAATTATCAACAAGCCATTAGTATGGTAAAGGAATTATAAGAGTATGAAAAGAATAGAGGTGACTCTACAGCAATGGAATTGGTATCAGACTTGGAATTACATTTTCTAGATTGCAAGTATAAAACGCAAACACGTCAAACTACGTTATTAGATTTTTTTAGTACTACATCCTAACTAAAACTAGTGTATTTTGGTTATGTTATGTTTATTTGTACATACATATACATAGTAATAATTTTGCATTTACATATTACCTAATAACAAATTTCCCATGGCCGGACACCTCTATTAGGCGGACACATTTAGACGGTCCCGTAGGTGTCCGCCTAAGAGAGGTTTCGTTGTATTTAATTTAAACAAAAATAACAGGTCAAGAAAGTACAAGGTTTTTATATTTTATGAGATTTTAGAGTAATAAAAGGAAGAACAATATTTCCCCTAAAGAAATTGAACACTTTTTAGTTTCTGAATAACGAACGAACAAACTCGTTAACTATAAGAATGATTAGTAACCTCAACTCACCTAAATAAAAATAATTTACAATTTTTAACACGAACCGACACTATCACTTCACATTCTTCTTAAGGGTTGAAGAGTTTTTACATTTTAAAGTAAAATTATTAAGTCTAGAAAGGATGCCAGTTTCAAATTTATAACTATAACACACGTCAAAAACTTAACCCTGAAATATTACTTTGCCGCAACTTCTTAAAAGTTGTGTGTACTTTTTGTTTGTTTTTTTTTTTTTAAGAAAGTTTGTACACCGCGTCAAAAAATAAACACATAACTCGTTGGAAAGAACATCAATAAGGCGACGACGTATTATATCTTCGACATTGTTTACTGCATTTTGTCACTTCCGCGGGATTTTTGCTTCATGAAATCTGCTTTATCTGTCAGAAAAATCAACTTATCTTAATATACAACGTATTTAAATTGATGAAGGTTAATGCACCGAAACAGACAATGAAAAAATATTCGCTGACGCGTGAACAAACACGTAGGGTTATTGGTTACCTGTGAAGCTGAACGGCATGGACTTGATGTATTTACCATATTTTATTTCTTTTTGTATCACTAGCGCAAACGAATCCAATTATCCTGACTCATTGCCATGGGCAAGGTGACAGATAAATATACTGGGTGGAAAAACATTGTATTTCTATAATTCAATGCAAATCTACAGGTCGACAACTTTATCTGTAGCTAGAAAAGGAATGCGGGCAAGAAAATTTCTTGGGACAACAATGTTGTCACATATATTAAATTTTAATTTAATAACATGTTACCAAGTAAACCCTAAAATTAAATTTACCCATTTAAAGTAAATTGTCATAAGTATATAAGAAACTAATATTCTATTATAGTTTCAGTGCTCGTAAAACTTTCTTTTCATACTATTTATTTTAATATTTAAATGCAAAATAAAATATATTTTTATTAAAGTACTTCTAATCTAAAATTAGGGTAACATGGTGCAATATCAACGGTAACCATGGGTAACCGGTGGCTAGAGCTAATTTAATAGGTTATATCCCAGACAGAGGATGACGACACGCGCCTGTGACACGCCTATTGTGCCATCGTGTTTGTTCGGCGATGTCCAATATGCTTCATCCAGTTGCGTAGTGATAAGGTTTGTTTTAAAACTCTGATAATCAATTAATATACCCTGGTAAAACCCTTCATAGGCAAACCCGTGAAGTGATTGCCAATGTGTACAGGGTGTGTGAAGAGGAATCACAAATTAATAAATTTAAATTGCCACTTAAGCGAAAGCTAGAAAAGGTCGCAATGTATACGGGAGTAGGCGTGGGTGCAGTAAAAAAACATTCACAAAGAAGATACTGAAAGAAAAGAAAATAACCCGAATCAATTGTTGTCATCTCCTGTCAAAAAAAGGGACCGTCTCTCTGCTGTCGGAACAATCGAAGGCTTCGACTTTGGCATTGTTAGGAGAACAATACAAAAGTTTTATTTGGAACTAAAAATGGTTCCAACCTTAAAAAAGTTGCTACAACAGCTGAGAAGTGACCTAAAATATCCGTTTTCCCGTGAAACTTTGAGGTGCATGTTGAAATCAAATTTTATTGGCGAGAATGCCAAAATAAGCGAAGAATATTAATGGAAAGGCCTAATATATTGCACTGGTGATACAAATCCCATGAAAAAATATATATTAGTACATTATTAAGATAATAATAGCACGCCCATGACTCGGCCATGTTTTAAAAGATATTGCTTCCCCCTTACCGATACAGCGTAGCTATAGACTCGCCTGTCGAACTGTACGCACTCAGTACAGAGAAAGACAATTTGAATTTATTTTACGTATTTCACAATTTAGTGACAAATGTGCAGCTTTTGCGTTTTTGAAGTTGATGATTTGTTTGATCTAACGACTATTCAAATTGTTATACGTTGATCCTCCCTGTATAATGGCCACTCAGGTATAATATTTCAGTCACAGCTGTAAAAGGACAACTTGGCATTGTATATGAGAATGCAGTTCCTGTTATTCAAAAACATGTAAATGTACCTGTTGATTACTCTTGAGGAAATCATAGACGTAGAAAAATAATGTTTGTATTTCTATTAATTTATAGATAGTTTGTTTTTGAGTTTCCGTCACTTTAACATAAAATTCCAGTATTTGGTTAACATTTCGGTTTATTATACTAAATCATCGTCAGAACTATTTATTATAAAGAATACAAGGGGTATAAATAAAATAACCACTTGGTGGCAATCGCCAAGATAGCTTCTCAGAAACTTGGTGTACTCTTCCGAACCAGAAAGTTGTACACTTTTGACACTATATAAAGCCCAGATTCGACCATCACTAGAGCACTGCTCTCATGTCTGGAGCTCTGCACCCCAACATACTCTTCGGCTACTGGATTCCATCGAAAGGAGGGCCATTCGTCTGATTGGAGACCACGAGCTGACGAAGAACCTCGACAGCCTAGAACATCGAAGACAGGTTGGGTATTTGCCTCTCTTTTACAAATATTTTCATGGAAAGTGCTCGACTGACATTGCCCTCTTAATTCCGCCCAGAGCGGCGAATAGCAGAAATACACGACGAACCACTGCAGCCAATCCATATGTGGTTAAGCTGGGTACTTCTGGGACTTCATTATTTAAAAAATCTTTCATCTGGTGGACTTCATCCTTATGGAACGGCCTTCCCGAGGTCGTTTTTCCAACGAATATAACCTCCAACAATTCAAAACCAGCGTGAACCGCGCGCGCGGAAGGGATTTTTCCTATAGTGCTTGTGTTTGATCATAAAAAAAAAGAAAGAAATAATATTTTTGACGGTGTTAGCGACAAATTTCTAATTTTATGTTAATATAAGTTATGTATAGAATGAAATGAAAAAATATATAAAAGAACGTACCTTGTACAATTTTCACTAACTTACTATGCTACGAAACAAATGACAAAAAACGCAACATTAAAGAAATGATTCATATCAAGAAAAGAAAACAATAATACGATCAATTTTAGAACTGATACAGATAACCTTAGTAATATTTACAATAATATAATTACATCAAAATAGATGCAAATCTTTACCATCATAAAAATATTAATAGCACCAAATAATTTTAATATAGGATTTCCCAAAACCTTTCTATAACCATCATTGTTAAAAATATGAACAAACCAAATACCCAAAATGTAAATAATGTTAAATACGCATACCTTTAATTTTATTGTATTTAAATAATATCCTAGCTTACTACTAAATGGTATATATAACTTAGTCCACGTCTGCTCGATAACAAGGAAAAATGTTATTAATTTTAGTGTAAGTTAGTGAAAATTTTACAAGGTATGTTTATTTATATATTTTTTCTTTTCATTCCATACATAACTTTTATTAACATAAAATAAGAAATTTGTCCCTCTAACACCGTCGAAAATATTGTTTCTTCCTATTTTATTTATACGCCTTCTTTTCTTTATAATAAATAGTTCTGACGATGGTTTTTAGTATAATAAACCGAAACGTTAACCAAACAATGGAATTTCATTTCATAGTGACCGAAACCCAAAAACAAACTATCTATAATTTGAAAAAGCGGTCAAGAAAACAAAATTGTAATTTCTATTAATATTTCCTTGACAAAAAAACTATGTCAGCAGCCTTAACGGTGGGACATTTGGAGATTTTCAAATTGACAACCTGTATAAAGAATTTATTAAATTGTAACAATATATTTTGCGACTGGCTGCATGGCTAATTAGTCAAATGCCAATTATAATAAAAAAAAAAAAGTAACAATATATACTCGCCCGCACAAAATGCCACCACCCTGAAATTTTGGTCAAGTTTGATATATTATATCTTTTTTATCTTTTATGCGCTTTTCATGATTTTGTCATCAGTTTATAGATCAATTTATTGTGTTTTTCCTTAATTATTTTATAAAGCAACATTTTTCGATTAGGCTATATTATATCCAGGAGTAAATCAAACTGTTGTTTTTATCGTAATTTCAAAACACCCTGTAGGAAAATTGAGGTGCATAATTTTATTTACATACTGTTTCTTGTAATCTCTGATATATTCTAAACATTTAGTTTTTTCATTCATTCCGTTATCACATTTCTGCTGCGAGCTACAAAATTTTAAATGAAACGATGTTATTTTTAGAAAGTGTAGGTCATGGGTATGTCTACTGAAGCAGGAAATCCTCCAAGAAGTTGTTCCAGTTGCTCCTTTCATTGGGAACCAATTTACATTATTGCATGGTTACTAGACCTCACGTTGCACATGTAGTGAGCGAATATCTGGATGAAGTTGGACTTCCAAGATTGGAATGGCCCGCATGTAGCCCGGATCTCAACCCAATCGAATATCTTTGGGATCTACTTAAAAGAATATCAGGCTATCCAAAGGATAAGTAACTTTATTCATTCGATGCCACGAAGATTGCAAGCTGTCATTGCTGCGAGAGGAGGAAATACACGATATTAAAATTGTTTTTGTTAATTAACTTTATAATATACCTGGTGTTTGTTTTTCTGAATAAAAATCAAATCAGCGTTTCATTTCAAATTTTGTAGCGGAAATGTGATAATGGAATGAATCAAGGATTACAAGGAACAGTATATAAATAAAATTATCCACCTCAGTTTTCCTACAGGGTATTTTGAAATGACGATAAAAAAACAACAGTTTGATTTACTCCTGTATAATATATCATAATCGAAAAATATTGCTTTATAAAATAATTAAGGAAAAGCACAATAAACGAATCTACAAACTGATGACAAAATCATGAAAATCGCATAAAAAATAAAAAAGTTATAAAATATCAAACTTGACCAAAATTTCAGGGTGGCGGAATTTTGTGCCGCTGAGTGTATACTAAATGAAATAAAAAAAGCTGCTAAATTATAATTTTCTGGTTGTTAGTGTTCATTATTATTCTAGGACTACTGATATTTCTAATAAAGTACACGTTTTTAAAAAAAAAAAATGTGACTCATGAATTCCATAAACCTTCAATAATAATTCTTTTTAATCGAATCTCGAGCAAATATAAAAATTAAGCGAAAACATGGAGTAAATCACAAAAAGGTAAAACGCCAGGGATAGAATATAAAACAATTTTCGCATGGTGCATGCCCAGACGTAATTTTCATCTTTATATGATATTTTTTGCTTATGCCAAGGTACCTTTGGGAATATGCCCTGTTTTATAGGCAGGAGAAGTAACTTGATTTAATTATTATACAGCCAAAAATTTAAATAAAACGATATTTTTATGCCGAAATTATATGGTAACAATTAAATTAAAAAATACATGGTCTCCTAACATATTAATTTGTATAAATCAAAAATAAAAAGTGTATACTTTTCAGGTGGTATTAATATCAAATACAAATGTATGGAAAAATTATTATTTCCCAAACCACCCGATGATACCTTATACAATAAGGACGTATTTAGTCTATACAGTAGCACTTTAAATACTATTTCAGATTGAATGATACTACCAAGAAAAGGAATCCTTTTCGATTGATAGGATGTAACCACCTGCAGACCGATTTCGAACTCTTTTGTTCTCGTCAGTACAGGATAGGTGTACATTCCTATAATGCCTATCAGCCCGGTGAGACCGCTTATGGCGGGGATCGAAGCATATAAGTAGGCCGTGCAAGTGACGTCACAGCCAGGCAGGTTACTCCATACGTTTATCCTCTTGTGTCGATCGTTCTGTGTCAATATCAGCCTTTGGGTTTGTTCGATTTAATCTAGGCCATATGTGTCTCCCTTTATTGAATCGGAGAATGTTGATGCAGACAGAGACAGACATAGAATGCGAGCAGCACACGTTCTTAAATTATTTCACAACCGAACATCCTTCGCCTGAAAGGGGATAAAATCAAGTAACATATGATTTATAATGTGATTGACAATGGTGGAGGAAGCGTCATTAAATTCTAAAATAATTTTTAATTTTCTATTCTTTTCACGAAAACGGACGTTTTCGTTTTGTTGCAGGTAAGTAATTTATGATTGAAATATTTTTTAACTAATTTTTATTCGTTATTGTTATTTTACATTATAAAATTGTCCCATTATGTCCCAAACTTCTCACGCAAACTAGCAACAAACACATTTTTAAAACCGAATTTTACTTAAATTTTACAATCTACGAGTCAAAAGCTACAACATAATATTTACAGCTTAGTTATATTAACCCGTAGTCAGAATTTTGATAAGTCCGGTAATATATTATTATAATAATTCTTTCTTTTCATAGTTTAATTGAGAATCCCATAATGACTGAACAGAGGGCTTCGATCACTAATGTTGCCAGGAGTATGCTACGAAACAAACAAATTGGAAGCCCATAATCATAATGATTGTGGATATATTTACTTGGTTAGTAGCTGTACATATAGTATTGTATTTACCTTGATTTGTTTGAAGTTGAAGATGGTAAAATATTTTATGTAAATTATGATTTATTTCCTATTTTTTAATAAAACTAATTACAACCTTCAATCTCTGAATTCTTTATTTCTAGTTTCGTTGCTAGCTCAATAATAATATAAAAGTATGTAAGGACAATTTTAAAGCAATATTTACAGGTGAAAACCTATGTCAAAATCCTAATATTTGATTTTCTCTACTTAGTAAATCAAATGAAAGGTTTTTGATGTTCTCTTTGCTTAAATGTCACTTTAAAATATCGACAGTAATAAAAATTTGGACAAAAGTGACATTTGAAAAGCACGTGCGCGCCAGGCATAATGGATGTCGCCGTATCATGCCTGCTTCGATTATTTAACACGGCAGTTTGTCTTCTTCCTGGCTATAAGTATTCGTTGATGCCTATCATCAGAGAACACTTTAATACTTCACGCTGTATTATCAACGGTAGTCGAGATAATACAAAGCGCAGCGCCATCTCTTAGCAGTCCCTTCTCTTAGCATCCATACATTGGTATTTGATATTAATTTGTGTTTTCTATATTTTATTTTCTGTTTTTATTGCATTTCTTTTAGGGTTCCCTCCCTGAAATCCTGCACTCCTGCAATCCTCAAGTAAACGCCATTCTCCTGCAAAACCATAATTTAATATTAAAATCCATTTTCTTTTTAGATCCAGGATTGGATTATTACATTCAAATGCTCGTACGCTTATGGTCGCAAATATCTACAAAATATGATTCGCCTCGCCTCTTCCATCAATGATACAAAATGGATACGATACGAATACTAAGCGGATTATTTTTGCGTTTGTGTTAATTCGTTTTTCGTTTCACGTTTGCGCGATAAAAAGCAACTTGATAAATTTGTCATGGAAATGTAATTATAACTAAGTAATCAGTAACTTTTGCCATCAAGTCACATGGTCACAATCGAATAATTTTAAATATTTTTAAAAAAAAATTAAATAAACTGATTTTAAAAATTTTTAACAAAAGTTTTTTTGTTGTTGCTTAAATGGGCTGGTTCTTAACGTGGTCTGCCAGATTGCTGATTCACATGAAAACTCCCTAATATAATTGGGGGATATAGCAAAACTTAAATTACTTATTCATGTTAGGTAATTATTACTTAATACTCATACTAGTTAATAGATGATTTTATATCACCTGCTCTCAACGAACTATAAATTAACTTGAACTTCCTCGCGTAAACCTTTTATCCCTATTTATCTAAGGATTTCATTTAACTGGTTAGCAAAATATTCTTATTTTTACGAACAGAAAAATGTAATCGGTCAGCAAAAAATGGCTAGTTGGTCAGCAACTTATGGACAGCAAACATTTCTGACTCGGTCAGTAATTAATATCATACTAGAGTGCTCTGAATTATTTTGGTATGCAAATTAAATACATAAGCTGCTATGAGTGATCCACTTTTAATCAGATATTAGTAAGCAATCAGCGGGTAAACAAAATATTTAATCGTGGTCATCAAAAAAAAAATAAAGCAATAAAACGTGAAATAGTGACAGTGCCCTGGGAAAACAAGTGAAAACCCGCCCCCGCTACACCTTTTGGGCCTTGTCTGCTACACCGAATGAAAACACCCGCACGCAATTAGCTACTCGTATCACGCGACTGCTTTCGCTCTGCCCACAATAACGAACTTTGCCGATTATTCAAAACAAACGCAATCCAATGATTTATATTGATAACCATTCTTTTAAAATGCAAACCTCTGAAGTGAACTGCTTCTAGACATGTTTTTTTCTAGTAACCAATTGTAAAATCTTGCTGACCAAGTAATCATTTCGCAACTCGACTATTAATTAAGCGAACACATGATATAACAAACGAACTGATATCGGTTGAATTGTTGACAGTTTGTAGCATTTTTTGCAGAACAAGTGTTGCAGCCCGATTTTTATTTATTGCAAGCAAAATCTTTTTATCCTGATCAAATGATTTAATGGCTATTTTTTGCTGCGAACCAATTTTAATAACGGCAAGCCATTTAATTACTTCTGTTTATGTAATATACAAGGTGCCAATTCGAAAATCTTCCACGCTTCATATCGAAAAGACTGAGAATTTGACTCTAACTCTAATCTGTCTTCGATGTTCTAGACTGTTGAGGTTTTTCGAGACGACACTAAAAACCACGGAAACCCCGGAAACATTCGGCATCTTTCGGAGATCCGAATCCGGAAAGCTGGCGGGCATTTTGAATGGTGATGCTTGACAACTTGCACGTTTCGGAGGATCGGTTGCCTGGCGCACAGCTCGTGAACAATACCGTTGGTTGCGACTTTCTTTGGTCGTAGACTTCAAAATAGATTATGTTATCGCTTCAGGCCCCTTCAGTATCTAAAATTTCTGTTTAGGTTTTGTGGATTATTTTGCTTTCTTTGTAGCAAATATGGTTTTAATTCTGGTCTCGTCTTTATTTTGAAGTACTAGAATCGTTTTTAATATTAGTAAAATGGTTTAATTGTGTACCAAATTACGTTAAAATCATTTATATTTTGATACATATAATATACTGATTTATTGCTTGTCATGAAATATTGGACAAAAAATATTAAAACTTCTTTTTGATAAAATATGCCCTGAAAATTAGTTATTAAATGCCACCCTTTATTAAATATGTGGTGTACTCGAGTCACCTTTATTTAACTGAAATAAAACACGGGATATTTTGAACTGTTTCTTTATTGTCGGTCAAAAAGTCAGGATGGGGGAACAATGTGGTCAACCAATTTATGTAGCAAAGCAAATTCATGCACACAATTAAACTTATGATACTGCTGAAACCACTAAAACTACATTACAATGACTAACAAAATAAAAAAACATACATAATAATATAGTGCTTTATTTAAACTTACGTAGTTTTCAGAAATCCGCAGCTTCGATTACAACCCGTAAGAAGAAACTGAAAGAAACTTAAGAGGGATGTTTTTTCAAATTCCTTATTATCCTGCATTATTTTTACAATTTACAAAAGGTACAACACAATAAGCATAGCTATAACATCTAAAAAAATCCTAAACCATACTACACAACTACAATAATTAATTTTTTAATTATAAAATACAAAATCCAGCCCTGTCACCATACAAAATAAAAACCCTTAACCAATATTATTTCTTTCTCTTTGCTGGAAAGAATTCTTGCTTTTCTAATTTCGTTTTATGAACTGCTGATCTATTTTCTTGTTCCATCACCAAACTAATTTGCCCCATACACCTTATAAAAAAATATAGCTTAATTTTTAGAATACACTTCTCCATTCGTTTAGAGTATTTGCTGACATACCCTACGGATAATAGAAATATGTTATAAAATAAGGCAACATTAAAGGTGCATTCTATATTTTTACCAAATGAATTACTACGATTGCAAGTGTAGGATTTTTCCACATGATCATTATATCGTTTTGTCCTGGCCGCTGCATAGGTCGTCTGAATTTTTTGTTCTTCATACCATTGTTCATAATCTTCTTTTCTAAAAAAATTATGTGTTTGCATTTGTAATTTTATTTTGTGACTTACCTCTAAATGCGTTTCTAGTTTATTATAAGTTCCACAGCTTAACTCAGTTCCAATGCACAATGGGCAAATAATATGCGATTTCTTAGTATCGGAATTATGCTGTTGGTTATGAACATTTTTTACATGTCTGTTCTTTGCTGAAACACAAGAAACCTCCAAATTGCAGAACGGGTACGTATTGTTCTGTTGGGCTTCCTTGCTTGATGATTGCAAAAGTAGATAAACACAATATTTTTCACAAAATAAATCAGAAAGCAAAGAGATTCAAGAATCACGTGTGGTAACACAGCGATCAAACAAAAAACTCTAAAAAAGGGCGGCAAAGAGTTATAAATGTTAGGTTAGGTATTGTTGACGAGCTGTGCGCCAAGCATCTGATCTTTCGAAACGTGCAAGTTGTCAAACATCACCATTCAAAAGGCCCGCCAGCTTTCCGGATTCGGATCTCCGAAAGATGCCGAATGTTTCCGGGGTTTCCGTGGTTTTTAGTGTCGTCTGGTTTTTCGTCAGCTCGTGGTCTCCGATCAGACGAATGGCCCTCCCTTCGATGGAATCCAGTAGCCGAAGAGTATGTTTGGGTGCAGAGCTCCAGACATGAGAGCAGTACTCTAGTGATGGTCGAATCTGGGCTTTGTATAGTATGAAAAGTTGTTGAGGTGTGTACAACTTTCTGATTCAGAAGAGTACACCAAGTTTCTGAGAAGCTGCCTTGGCGCTAGCCACAACGTGATTATGCCAAGACATATTTCCTCCCAGATTGACGTCCAGCAAATTAATAGATGAAGCCAGTAAGATTGCATGTCCGTTCATGACTATATCCGGTTCTGTAATGTTAACCTTTTTAGAGACAACTGCTGCCTGTTTTTTTTTTAGCGTTAATTTCGACTTGGTTACTGTCACTCAAAGCCAAAATTTCTTCCAGGTCCTTGTTAAGGCGTGATACTTCATGCTGTCTGCAAAGATGTGTAAAGTATTAATATCTCGTAACCGGTTGAAGATAGGACATGATTTGTGAAAAATGTCAAAAATTGATTATAGAATGTAAAAATATAAAGATATACAATATATTCCATTTAAAAGTTGATGCAAGTACCACTTTTATGAACCAAGCTGTACAATATGTTTTTTCTAAAAAAAATGCATTTCAAAAAAATTTGTATTTATGTAAAGTAAAACTTTTAAACCCATAAATATGGATTTTCACCAAGTAACGACTGACTCAATTAATTTCAAAAAAATTAATTTGACCGGTTCGAGTGATTCTTGATTAAGTGGACGGTATTCTATTCTAATGGTGCAAATTGCTTGGAAATCAGCAACGCAGGAGTTCTCGAAAAACGTCTTACCAACAAGACGAATAGTCCTGCTGCCATACTTTAGTGTACATAGAACATAAATAAATATCTTCTCGACAGATTGGTGACAATTTCGTCTTGAATTTAAATTTATTATCAAGCATCTATTTCTGTTAGAGCTCTCCACTGCCGTAACGTTAAAGTTAAAGTCCACAAAGTGAAGAGGAACTTCTAAACGATTTAGTTAGGTACTTATTTATATCTTTTTCTTTCCAAACTCTCTTTTCACTTTAGATCTGTCTCATTAATAACAAAACGATTTAATTAAGATAGAAGGTCCCGTCGCAATCTAGTTGTAATAATTCACGTGGAGATCTCTTGGTCACAGCTTTCATATAAACAAATTAAGCTTGTAATGGAGCCTGTAAGAAAGTGACGAGGCGAAACATATTTTAACTAAAACTATAGACCCCGAGGAAACGTTCAGGGGCATGGGCGTGGTTTATAAGGGGATGGGGGGGCTGGAATTTGATAACTTAATAACACATCAAAAAACTTTTAGTTCGTTCGCGGAAAAGGTAGGTAGTTCGTATGTTTTTTCTGTTTTTCCTTAAATTTGATAGTTGCTATTGCATCGGGGTTCGTCCCACATTATGTGGTTCGTCCTAAACATAGCGGGCTTTTTAGCATGCGTGGTTGTCGCCCAATGTCAAAATTATACATCAATAATCTTTTATTTCGTTAGCGGAAAAGACAGTATGTTTTTCCTATTTTTCCTCAAATTTGGTACGTATTTTTAAAGTCTGAAGTAAATTTAACATTCGAGGCGGTGCATAGTCGGATATTGTTCCTTCAAGAATATTTCTCTCGAAGCTAAGCCAAACGAAGAAGAATTCTAATATAGCGGATCCGAAGCTGCTATACAGTGTGTCTAGTTAAGTTGGAACCATATGGAAAACTTGGTTTTATGAAAAAAAGTTATTCTTCATAAAAAGTTCTGCATGGTCTACAACTCAAAATTCAATCTTCAGTTCTCAAAATTTCCCAGTCATATACGAGGTATATCAGAAATGGCGAATTTTGCTCAAGAGTAAAGTACCTTAATTTTTGACAATACAGAAGAATGTTATGAAGAAAAGTTATTTGAATTAAAAGTTATATTCAAATATGCAATTACAGTTATTTAGCATGAAAATTTAGGTTTTATGATTATTTACTAATCATTCCGTATTAATTATTCTGGCTTGATACAATTTAACGTAATCTAGGATGCACTGACAAGAAATATTTAACACGGAATGTTATATATATATTAGTATATTAGAAATGGCAGCTTTGCTAAGTTGTGAAGAAAAAATAGAAATTATTTTAAAAATTAATACGGAATGATTAGTAAATAATCACAAAATCAAAATTTTCAGGTTAAATAACTGTAATTGCATATTTAAATACAACTTTTAATTGGAAATAACTTTTCTTCATAACATTCTTCTGTATTGTCAAAAATAAAGGCTCTTTACTCTTGAGCAAAACTCGTAATTTCTAATATACCTCGTATATGACTGGTAAATTTTGATAACTGAAGGTTGCATTTTGAGTTTTAGACCTTGAATATCGTTTTTTCATATAACCAATAATAAAAAAGTTTTCCATATGATTCCAACTTAAGTAGACACACTGTATATATGAACAAATTTATAAAGAAATTTTTGGCACCGTTATTATTTAAATTAAATCTAGATTTTCGGACATCAGTGGATTAAATTTTTTCGATTTATTGACCAAAAATAATTTTTAAACCTATTCACATTTGTTTCCGCAAGAACTATTTGACATTGAAGCAATTTACAATGATATTATTGCATATTTGGCATTACAACCATTATTTTTTGGTTTGCTTTCCGCTGTTTCTTTTGTATAAGGAAAACTCTTCTTGAAAAAAAAATTACTTTTGTTCGTCTGCTGTAACTTAAAAAAAAATGTCGCGCTTTTTAAATTGAGTAAGTATAATGAGAACACCTTACTGACCTTACCGCTCGGTTTTTCTAGTATTTACTATAAATTATGGATTAAATTTAGATGTGTATTTTGGGTTTGCTCGTGGGGCGTGGTCCATAAATAATTTCGCCTGCGGCGCTTTCGTTGGCGACGAGCTTTTTCCCCTTGTTGCTACCGCTGGTGTCCTGGTTTTTGGGTTACAATTCCAAAACCCCTACAAAACTTTCTAGCGGCGCCCATGGTCAAGCGCGCATCCCGATCGCGTGATAATTCCACAATGCTGCGGAAAATGATTTTGACTCGGTACTACCCATCGAATACCAAACACAACTACCAGATGAAATGAAAATTTAACTGTTCCCATTTTAGTAATACGTGCTGCAACATAAATAATAACATAATTAAAACTTTTAAATATAAAAGACCACGGTTTCTACTTACCACCCTGTTAGTATATTTCTCAACTAAACGAATGTACAGTCAAAGACCACTAAAAGCTGCCAGCGTATTGTGAAGAAGAAGTGTTAAACAACAACAAGAGATGGCGCCATGCAGGCCGGTTTTTAAATCATTATCTGATTGTCTACTCTGTCTCTCTCTCTCTATGGGTCACAGAGGGATATTTTATATTCTTATAAACCCATAGAATCCCCTGTCTGTATGTTGCCAAATCTTCAAAAAACTCGGCGGATCCAGTCAATTTTTAACGATGACGTCCCGAGAATGTAAAAATTAGGTCACATGACGCCAAGGTAATTCTGTTTATCGCCTCCATTCTTTTTCGCAAGCTGGGAAGATTCTGCTACTCATGGATTACGTGCTGTTCTAAAATAAAATGTTGTTTATCCTTAAGAATGCGTTGTTGTCGGCGGCTCGATTTCTTAGTTGAATCAAGGAAAATTAGTAGTCCGAATAACTGGTATAGTCTTTGCAGCGAACCCTCAAGCTTTGTTGACATCAGCAACATGTCATCGATCAGCTGTTTGGGGATTTAATCAAATACCCCAGTTTTATACGAACCGCATTGAGCGTGTTGTGTGTTTTATATTTTTCCAGTTTGATTGGTGCTAATAAGTTTTAAAAGTGTATTAGCGTCATTTTAGTATTGTTTATTTTGTTTTGAAACCTTTGATTAACTACATATTGGTGTTGTTTGTGTATCTGGTAAACCACAGTAAGTAATAATCACCTAACGAAAAATTTATAGGTTATTATTTTATTTATCTGTTTTTAGGCGAAAATAATAATTATGGAGCATGTGTGTCTGCCTTCTACCTCAGCTGATGCCACCGTTAGATGAACTAAGGTGAATTTTAATATTAATAAAACAATTTCCATATGTTATTACTTTCTGAGTGAGTTGAGATTTATTTCAGTTAAATATCGGGTTATACTTTCGTGTGACGACTTGAATGCAGACAGTTTGGTTAGCTGGGAAAGTAGGAAATATCTGCATGATATTTATAATAGTTTTGGTCAGAATTCAAGTGCAATTATTGATCATGTAGTGTGTAATAATATGTTTATCTAAAAACCGAAACGCAAAATTGTCCCATTTTCTTATGTATACGTAGCCTACGTATACATAAGAAAGGTGCATATAGAATTTGCTTGTTATGATACTATACACTTATAAGTTACTATTGAACATTGAAGTTAAAACAGAGGTAACACCCACACAGCACATCTCATTTCAGAAATATCTCTGAAATATTTCAAATGTCTCAAAAACATAACATTTCATATCAATATTGCTGAAATATTTCTGAAATCTAACTTGTAATGTTTCATCCAGAATATTTATGAAATATTTCTGATTTATTGTTTCAGATTGTGTTGGACTGCTAAGAGATGGCACTACGCGTTATTTTTCTTTCTTCTTTCTCGTCTACCGTTGATAATGAAATTTTTCCAAGTGATTTGTATTTATATAACAGGGAAAAGAAATGATCAAGGATGACTTTTTCGAAAAATTGAAGATACTATTTTTTACAGGTATAGTTAAGTCCATGTGCAGACACATTGTATAAAGTTTACAGTAGGTAAAGATGGACATCCATGTAGATACGTACTTCCTATCTTTTTGTGAATATAGAGGTACCTACTAGACATGTAATTATAGATAATGACTTCATTTTATATATTTGAGTAAATAAATTAATAACAAAAAAATACAATGTGTATGTGTGTGTTTTATTCCCTATAATAAATAATAAAAAATGCATTCAAAAATATAAATAGACTCGTTTCATTTTTAAAATAAACGTACCTATTATTTTAGTACGGTCCTGGAATTTCATACAATCCTAAGCAAAATAAAATACCAGAAATAAGCAGGCAAGTCATTAATGTCACGTGACACTTGACATACCTGACGAGAGGGTTCGGTGCAACGACTATACGCAAAAATACATACAGAATAATTCAACTCTAAGTCTGGCAACGTCGCCGAATCTATTGCTCAGAAAACACATGGTGGTATAAACATGTGTATATTATATCAGTGGAACTCGGCGAATAATAATCAGTATTTAATATCATTGTGTCAATGTATAAATGTAACAGTGTAGGCAGTTTGACCATCCTGTCCATGAAATATTGCTAATACCAAAAATAGGTAAGTACGATTTTATTTTAAAACGAATATCGAGTTAAGAAGGGCGATGAGAGTTTCGTTTAAGGTCCTATAGGGCGTTAGAGCTACAAAGCGTCTCTTATAGAGGGAGCTATCGGGTTTGTTCGAAGTGTTTATTGACTTTTATTAGACTTTTATTGGGAGGAGTACCTATGTAATAGTATTAGATTAGGACGAATAAAAGACAATTAATTTCCGACGTTTCGAGCTTTCTGGGGTCTTTATCTACAAGCACCGGAATATTTGTGAGACAATCTACTTTTTTTATGGAGAAACCTTGAAAAATGTCATCATTCCCTGTCAACCAGTGGTTTTCACACATTTTTGGGTGGATCTGTGCACACCCTGCTTGCCTACCCGTAGTTACGTGCTTGCTCCTAATAGGTACTGTGAATAAAAATTGAACAAACCCATTCCATATCTTCATCGGCGACAATATCGATTTTTAATGACTTTTAGGAAATTTTAAAATTATTACAAGAAATGTAGTAGCTGAAAAGTTCTACACGGGAATAAAATTATTATTTTAACCGCCAAAAAAGTTCATGTGTTACTTGGGGTACCGTAGAAGACAGATTATGTTTAGTAACAGTGCTTCTTCTCCCTATGAACCTTTTTTGACCTAATCTGTACATTAATTTTTATATAAAATATTAATATGATTTAAATGAACCGATGTTCAATTATTGAATTTAAAATAGTGTGTGGTAACAATTTTAACGAGATAAGCAGAATTAGTTGGATCTGTGCTCTCTTAACCTAATTCAAATAATGTATCGGTTTGGAGAAAATCACGTAGACACATATTTATTTATGGGACAAACTAATGTTTTGGTGACGCTTCTGATATTAAAAATTACTATAATAAAAAACATATTAGGTCCCCCAACGGCTAATATTCTGTGCTACAAAGTGTTTTGGTATAGGGTAATAGGATATAAAACCACACATACAGGGTGTCCGCTAATTAATGGTACATGGAAAAACCACAGACTCTTTACGTAAAAATATTAGAATTTAATTATACTTAACTATATCGGAAAGTTGATTTTAAAAGAAATGGGTGTTAAAGTTAAAACTTCATTCTTGTTTTTCTCCGATAACTTTGCAGGAAACCAACGTTTTTTTACAAAATTTGGCAATTATGTTAGGACGAGAAATTGATTTTTTTTATAATATTCTAATATAGCATGTAGGGGACGCTGTCTGCGGCATTATTTGCACATTTATTAAGTCATAACTGTTTGTGCCTCAGTGTATTTAAGTTTTTAATGAAAATAATACTTTTCTCATATTTATTACGTAAAAACAGTATACTAAGTTCAGGTCGCCCAGAATTACCGTCTCGGAGATATTTGCATTTAAATTGTTTAGTGCACCCTGCCCAATTATTATTAATTTGCAAACAACATTTTTTTCTTAAAGTGACCTATGAGAAAACAAATGAAATTTAGAGATGCAGTTGCTATGGAACTGAAAATGTTTCATTTTTGAGTTTATCGTAAGTTTGTGTTTTCATTGCTGTTGATTTCTTTCGACACGATATTTTCTAGTTATTTTAATTAAAGTAAGTTAAAGAACAATACAATTGTTGTATTTATTATTCCCAATGACCATTACTAGAACATTAATTACCATGTAAAAGTTAATTGGTAAAAAGTAACAAAATATTATTTGCTTGACTAAGCTAACGCACTAAACAATTTACATACAAATATCTCCGAAACGGTAACTCTGGACGACCTGAACTTAGTATACCTTTTTTACGTAATAAATATGAGAAAAGTATTATTTTTATTAAAAACTTAGATACACTAAGGCACAAAAAAGTTATGACCGTATGAATGTGCGAAAAATGCCACAGACAGCGGTAACATTGTACATTAAAATTTCACAAAGAAATCAATAATTGCGAAATTTTGTAAAAAAAAACGTTAGTTTCTCTCAAAGTTATTAGAGAAAAACAAAAATGGAGTTTTAACTTTATCACCCTGTATCTCAGTTAATATCAACTTTCGGATATAGGTAAGTATAATTAATTACTAATATTTTTACGTAAGGAGTCTGACGTTTTTCCATGTCGCATTAATTAGCGGACACCCTGTATATTTTAGTTAGAAAAGTTCTTCAATTGATCCACCATGGCGTTCCTCTAAACATGTCTTCTAATATCCATATTCCATAGGAAGGGTTAGTTTCGTTCCACTCATTCTCATAGTTGACAATTTAACCGATGAATAGAGGAAATATACGATGAACCACTGCTGCCCATAGTACTCCTCGAACTTCATTGTTTTCCAATTATTTGAACATTTTCTTAGGTATTCTAATTATTATGTACTGTGTATAGAACTTTATCGTTTCTGATTTTTCTATTAGATGAATATCTAAACAAAAAACAATAATATATAGTTCCAAGAAAATAATGAATCTCATAACCTAACCTCAATATTTATAGAGACGGAGTTAGATATCGTTAATTTCTAAATTATGAAAGTTTTACATAGGCATAAAACAATACACAATATTTAAATTATTATTTAACCAAAATATAAATACATAAATCACTTTTCCTTATGGGTACTTATCCCATTTCTACTTTACCCAATCAGTTATTATGTTTAATGCGTTGCCTAACAATTCTCTTGTTACTTATATCTTATATTCATCATACAGTGTTCCGACTGGACCTGGAATACCTGGAAAAGTCATGGAATTTAAAACTGGTCATAAAAAACTTGGAAAAGTCATGGAATATTGGAATTGTACCCAAAAAAACCCTTTGGGAATACGGGCGTAATAGTTTATTCGACGATATTTCCGTGCTCGAGACGCATAACTTTGATGGACAATTAAAATGTATTTTTAATCATGAACAACCATAAAACACTAAAACTGTCTGTAATTGTTAATCCCGCATTGAAATTGTAAAGAATCTTAGGTAATTTAATTGATTTTTTATAACATTTTAGGAATATGTATTGTAAAAACCAAACCATTAATTGCCTATAGTGGTTGAAGCAAGTTGCCGCTAATCACTATTCAAAAGTTTAAAAAAATATCCTTATTCATAAAATTTCAAGGTAATTTGATCAGTTTAAATAATGGTACTTAGTTGATGTGGGAATATACAAGTACTTTAAAAAAAAGAATTCAACACCCTGTAGCAAATAAATGCGACAGTGTTGCCAATCTGAATTTGTGAAATTACATAATTTGTTGGACAAATTACAGGTTTGATATTCTAGTGCATGTTTTATTTTATCTCAAAAAAACTGTTATTGACATTTTGATCACATGATTTAGTAGTTCCTCAATTTTTTCGTTGTTCGTTTTATTACTGCTTTGTTATGATTTTTGTTCACTTATTTGTGGTTTATTATTAAATTATTGTTATTTATAAATTTAGGAGAAATACAGGTCCGAATCCTAAAATTTCCGGATGTTATTCAAAAAACCCTCGAAACGTCATTAAACCACAATGTGTCATACATCGTTGCATTCGGAAGAAAAAAACCTCTCAAATTACAATATCAGGAAAACAGGACCGTATTTAAAAAAAGAACGTTGATAATGGCCCTTCGAAGACGACTCGTCGGATTACAAAACAATTAACGCTGTTAGATAGAGCGGAAAAGTGGCAGAATTCGATCTCAAAAAACCCAGAAAAACAATTAAACGATTTTTCAGAATTTCGGGTTTTCCGGATCTCCGGAACTCTACTCGGAATTTTAAAACTTTCTACACGGCACGTAAATGCGCAACTTTACCTTCATTTAACCGACGGTTTCCGTGATCCCTGTACTGGCCCTCCTTATCTTGGACACGTTGTATTCCTGGTTTATGTTTGTTTCAAGTCAATGAATATGGCAATAAGGTTCATGGTTACAATTCAATGAAAACATAAAAATACAGATTTGTTTTGTAAAATGCACGGTCTAGCGGCCACACGTACCGATCTCGTAACCTTATATTATTCGAAACAACGAAATAATTGCAATCAATTATCCATAAAAATATTAATTAAAAACTCGGATACAGAATTAAAAAATTTTACTTCAATTTTCGATTTTCTTCCCGCTTTTTTTGATGAAATAGGAAATGATATGTGATTAAAAATTGTATGCAATGGCGGCGAGATCGAAACCCGATTATTATGCTTGTAGTTTCATAATAATAGTTTTCTTTCGCAACAATCGTGCATTATTACAAAAATGTATGCATCTTGAATGTCTGGCATTGGTGATATTCATTCAATAGGTATTTTTCTGTAGAGACCTAATTTTATATTTTGCAATGGATTTGTTAAGAGGCGATTATTAAATACAGGGTACGCCAAGTAAAGTGGTCTATTAGAAGTATCTCGAGAACTAAATGAGATTTTATTTTGAAAATTTGGCTGTGGCTATAAGAGATGGTTTGTTCGGGTTTGTTCGTTTATAAAATATTTTGGACGGTGCTGTGTTGCCGGATCATACAGAAAGTGGTAGCAACTTCGGAATTTTAAATGAATTACCCTATATATTATATTTTTTTTAGAATCTTTAAGAGTTTTTGAATTATAAATAATTTTGTGATTTTTTAACGCCGTATCGGGACCTGAAAAGAAAATCATATGTTTTTAGCGGTTACAGCTAGCTAGCTGAAATTTTAACAATAGTTTCACAAGATGATCGGAATTTTATAATTTTGAACAGTATTTAATTAGATTTATACAGGGCGTCTCCATAACAATATTTCTGAGGGAGATGAATTATTGCAAAATCTTCTTTTTTTTTAAATGGGACACCCTGTATTTGATATGGTTTGCTAATGAAGGACCGAATTTGCTACCTAATGATATTAAGTGTTCCTATACCTATCTTCAATATTTTCGGACTTATAGCGAAATTTAAAAAGTATCTCCTTATAAAAATTAATTAAATACTAAGAAACTATTGATAATTTATTCGAAATTTAACTCTGTATCACTATCACTATCTTCATCTAAGCCTAAACTTAAAATTAAGGGTTGAACATTTGTAATCATACAATTGTAAGAATTTTCCACCTTAAGTACATGCTGCACACAGGTTTTCCAGCTGTCTGCAGAAATTTTTATCGAACCATGGTAAATAATTGGACGATTTTCTTCCCTAAATTGTTTAACAGCTGTTGAATATTTAAGTCTTCATTCCCGTAAACGTTGAGATTCCATTAATGTCTGTCTTTTGCTTCCGTATTTGAAATCCATTTTACGCAATATTTTCCTAAGGCTTGAAAGGCTACAAGAGATATTTGTTTCGTCTTTAATCAGCCGCTCTTTGAGGGAAATCAAAGTGGGTACAGTTTGTGCCTCATACATTTGGTAAATCTTTCTTCTTAATAAATCCATGTCATTTTCGTCAATGCTTCTAAATGTGCCAGAATCACTCCGATTTTTTCTAGGATTAACAGGTTTAAGTACTATGTCTCTTACCGACGATAAAAGAGTTTTTGTCAAAGTAGACGTCTCTGCTAAAGCATCCATCGAATTAAAATTTCTACTCAACAACGATTGATACACATTTTTAATTATTAGTTTGGCATCGGTAGATAAATGCTTTCTTTTAAAAATGACACTTGAAGATGCCCCCCTATCAGAACAATTCCAAGGACTAATAAGCCTAACTAAAAATTACTCGCCGGAAAACCACTAAAGATTAAAATTATTAAAAATCACTTTGTATTTATATATGCATCAGGCATAGGTATAAATTGAATTTGTATACCTGGTCCGGCTCTGCTCGAAAAGGTTTTAAAATGTGGGATTTCCGTATTTATTTTATAGTCCAAGGGATAATGAGGTTTTATTGCAGTCAAAAGATCAACGGTATATTTCTGCAAATATATTACTTGGCTTTACAAAAATGCTATTCTCCTTGTACCCAAGACTTGTAAAACTATAAAAACAATAAAAACTTGCAGAAATAATGTTTAGTTGCATAATTGCAACATCTAAATAATGTTTGTGACATTTAAAGCTTTGAAGGATGTTACAGTATACTTATTTTAGCGAGATTACGTGTCCGACAAGAAACAAAGTTGGGGTCCTGGGAAATTTTATTTGGCCAACATTAAATAATATAGTGACATAATAAACGATTTTTTAAATGGTTTTGCTATTATCATACAAAGGGACATATCACGCGCGATCGCACTTGACAACTTTTTGTTGTAGATTCTAAATCATTGAAATTATTATTTTTAGGAAAGTATGAATGGTCTTAATCACATGATAGCATGTCTTTTATGAATCTAAACTTTTTCTCACCAATTAAATGTTAAAAGGATTCACGAAGAAATCATAACAGTTAAGTAGGCTATCAATTTCATTAAAATTTGAATGCAGCGAATCTCCTTTACATTCTTCACGATCCAGAATAGAATAGAAATCTCGATTAGCTGTTTTTTAGCTGAATTTTAAAATTGTAATAAAAAAGTATGTGGATTATTTAAAATTGCATAGAAATAAAAAATAGATTAGCAAGAGAGAACATTGCACGTTATTGGGAGAGCCGGAATGTAGTTGCGAAAATAGATTTACCTAGTTCTATTAATGGGTTAGTACGTACTTAAATCTTTATTGTTTCCCATATGTGAGAGGATGCCGAAGTGAGTCGAAATCTCCGATTTGCCCCCTGTTCATTTAACGCTGTGTAGGCACGACGCATTTTAGAACAATACGTCGAGCGCCCGCCAGTAATCGGTACTCCGACAGAAACAACGATAATTCGAAGAAAGAGACCGAACGTGACTTTTAGCACTGAAAAACGAAGTTTTGTCTTTTTATGAAAACGTTGCATTTTTTTTTTAAATGTCGAACAAAAGATGTCTAAATTTTATTAATAATTCGCGGAAAGTCCATAATTTATTTTTACATGGAATAGTAAATAAAATTAAATCTAAAAATCTTCCGAAACAAAAAAATATACACCGTCCTCCAATTGTAGTTGCATTATAAAGGTTTTTTTACTTGAACATTTTTTTCCTAAAACAGAAGTAAACGCTTGAGGAGAAAACTCGTTTAGAGGGACTCCGGAATCCGCTTAAGAAAAATTGTATGTTTTATTCTTACACTTGCCATTTTAAACTAGTTCTAGATGTGTAGCCCTATTAAGTAAGATTTCTATTTAGTGTATTTGGTAACCAAATAACCAACTAACCAACCAAATAAACTGATATAATATCACCTTTCATGTTAATTTTTTTTGAATTAGTACCGGGATTCTAATATACTCTTTATCCCGAAAATCCCAGGATTGGAACAAGGCTGACGACCCCCTCTAGTCCTGACAACGGCTGCTCGGGCCTCAGAAATGCTGTCATTTCGAACATATACAAGGTGCCAATTTAAAATATAGCGCTTCCAGTAAGCAATATATTAAAAATCCGCAGTAAACGTCAATATTATTGTGAAGGGGTGCACTTTCAAAGCATATTGCAGCTATGCCTAATTTTTGGGTGCCCAGGAGGTTTTTTTCGCAACATAATTTAAAATCCTGATAATTTAGGTCATATTGTGTATGATTTTCTTTCCAAATGCTAGCCTAAGCATTCTATAAGTGCTAAAACAGAAGTTGCTCCATCAGCCCTACTTATTTAATGTAATTTGCACTTTTTTTTATTTATATTAACGTACGAATCGCACTGGTGCTAATTTCTTCAGAATTATCGTAAGACCCAGAAATGACGTTTTTGAATAATTATTTGAATGATAATAATTTTAATTTCCCGCATAATCTCCCTTAATGCCGTATTACAGTCGTCAAGTGCAGTTTTTATTGCCGAAAGAGAAGAATTGTCGACTCTAATACGGCCTTTCTTATTAACGTCAATGTAGGGGAGACCGAGGAGGTTTGTGACAATTTTTACTTAAAATAACATATCTCAATAAAGAAACATACTACCATTATGAATTGTAAGCCGCAATGTAGCTCAATCCTTACTCTTTTAAAAACAGTCATCAAAGTCAATAAAAGTTATAAGGTTTCTGAGAAAATCCACGAAAACTGAAACTACTCCCTTTGTCACAACTCTCCTAACACCGAGGTAAATTGTGACAGGTACCAAGGTAAGTTGTGACAGCTGTATATAGACTATGTTTAACAGATAAAATTATATGAATTATAAACAAAACACACGTTTTTTTGCATAAAATTACTTTAATTATAATTTGGCATAATTGTAGAAACTACAATAACATGAAACATTGACATAACAGTATTAAATCTTTTATAAGTAATTATGGCATCATTATATCAAACTCATGTTGTAACAATTGACCAAATAAAGCAAACGAACAAAAACAAATAAAAAAAGACATTGCAAGAAGCTAACCAGAAAATATCCTTTAATAGGAGAGTTGTGACACGCTGTCACAACTTTCCTAGGTGCCAAAAATCGCGATCTGGTCAGAATAATATTTCGTAATTTCGAAACAAGATGCAAACACATCAAGACAATGCCACGCTTTGAAACTCCAAAACCACACAATATAAGAAAAAATAGCATAACCACGTGAATGTAATATATCATGATATAAATACAATCAAAAATTTACCCTTCGGTTGTTTTTTCATGCAGACGTCGTAATCACGCAACCGCTCGTCGTGGGCCATTGGCGCGTACTGCGTCAAGTAACAGTCGTGCCATATTGCCAGCTCGCTAACGGCCATAGATTTCGAGAAATCGTCTTTGTCACAACTCAACTCTGTCACAAGTCTCCTCGGTTTCCCCTACTTGCATCATCTATGATGCGCTGAGGTTTTCGATGGATATTGTCAGTTTATATAATAATATGCAATTACTTCCTTGAATCTTTCTAAATGAAGTTTTTATTAAATGTTTTTAGATTTATCAGTTACAATCGATGAGGATTTGCAATAACCTTTAAATCTAAACAATACAACATTACATATGTATTGATTTTCTCATTATTTTCTTTAGATGGCATCGATATACCTATGATGCCATACAAGGTTGACTATTATATTACTGATTTGTATCTTTTATTTGTAAAATTTAAAATTTAGTTACAGTATGTATAATTTCCTGGGTCGGTCCCATTGTGTCGACAAGAGCTTGGCAATAAACAAGTGAAGTATGAAGGGACGGACTAAGGAAGACAAGTAATGATATGATTATATTAATGTGATCAAATGAAATAACATTTTTTTTAAATATTGCTAGTCATATTTATTTACATTTATAATGTCATTCTATAGATAGTTCTATTTCGCTATCGCCATCCTCATAAAAAGTAATTATAATTGGATTAATTATACGATCCAGACTAATATACAAATTATCTACAGTTATTACGTGACGGACTGAATTTTTCCAACTACCTGGGGGAATATTATTAAAGCATTTTCGTATTAATTCTACAACACTAGAACTTAAAGTCGGAGAAATATTTTCAGACCTAACCAGTGATTTTAACTGGTGCCACATATGCTCCATGGGGTTAAAAATGCAATAATAGGGTGGGAGCCGTAGCACTGTATGTCCAATTTCTTCTGCCAATGTGTCACAAACATATACTTTTTTTAAACAAAATGTCTTTAAAACGTCTAAAAGACCACTTTTTTAATAACTTTCTTCAAAATATATATATCATTCGCCGCCATGTAGTTCTGAATCTCCAATTTTGTATTATTTGAGCTTGGAGCTTGTAATTGGCGACTGTGATAGCTCGCATTGTCCATTACTATCACGCTATTCTGAGGAATGTTTGGTAAAAGACAATTCTTGAACCATTCCTCAAAAACTAACAAATTTTACCACGAAAAGATATTTAAATATAAATTAAGCAACCTAACCTACCTGATGTGCCTATACTTAATTATAATTATTACAATCCGGTCCTTTCCACATAATAATAACAAACGGTCATAAATAATGGGATGGCCCAGGTACTCTTTACAATAATTTCTTAGATGGGTATTAAAAAAGCTCTGCTTTTTAGTCGCTTTTCTCTTTTTTTAGAGATTGTTAACGAAATTGTGGTCGGTCATAAAATACAAAATCTGAAATAATCGGGATTATACAGGGTGTATGTTTGAAAAGTTCACACCAAAAATCGGAAATGTCAATTTTATTGCGTACGGAGACACTTTTAAAGAAAGGGGGCCCAAAAGCACATAATTTTAATGGTGAAAAGTTTTCAACTTTTTTTCACGTTGATAATATACATTATATTGTGATGTATGTAGGTAATAATTACTTATATTATTTGCATAATTTGTTATGAATTTTATTTACTTCCACAAATAGCATAATAAGAATTTTATTCGAATGCGATAATGATTTGGCAAAATAACCCAACAATAATTTCATTACATAATGTAATTGCAACAATTAATAAAAAATATGTTTTTTATGGAACAATAAGTTACCTACCTATATATTTTTTATTCCAGTTCCACAACCACTGAACCATCTACAAAATGATAAAGTGCCATATCTTCATAGTGATAAACCTAGCGTTCCTAATTCAAAATGTCCACAGTGAAGTGTTCACTGCTATGGCCGACCTAGAAGATCTCCTTGATACCGAACAAGCTCTCATCAGTACTTTAGAAAATTACGTTCGAGCAGAAGAACAGAAAATGGATCTTCTGAAAAGGTGAAATTGTTGTTGATTACATTTATCATATTCTACGATATTGCAATACATTAATATATATTTCCTTATATTACTATACATTGCCTTACTACCTACCTATACTATATATAAAACCAGAAATGGCTAATGACTCTAACAATCATTACATTAATGTCGGAATTGAGATGGAGAAGGCTATTCCTTCACCACAAATAACATATCACCTGCCCGATTCGATTCCTGACTCTATTTACTGAAATCCTATAACAAGCAACGAACTAATAAAACATATAGCAACTTTAAATAATAATAGTAGTCCAGGTTATGAGGCCATTCAAGCTAATATTATAAAGCAAACCCATCAAGAAATAATGAACCCCCTACTTTACATATTTAATTTAATTCTTAAAAATGGAATAGTACCTTCTGAATTCAAAATTTCAATAATAACATCTATCCATAAGTCTGGCTCAAAAACTTCTATAAATAACTATCGGCCAATAAGTTTGATTACTAATTTTGCAAAACTTCTACAAAAATGTATTAAGAATAGGCTAGTTAGCTTCTTGAAGAGAAAAAAAGCTTTATCAGTAAATCAATTTGGATTTCTTGAGGGGTGCAGTACAGAAATGTATAACTGCATTTTTAGATCTTGCAAAGGCGTTCGATACTGTATCACACAACACACTTCTGAATATTCTTCAAAACTATGGAATCAGGGGAATAGCCACAAAGCTATTTCAAAGCTATTTGACAGGAAGGTACCAAATGGTTAGACTAAACAATATTTTAAGCGATAAACAACAAATAAAAATTGGCATACCACAGGGAACAGTTTTGGGACCGATACTATTTATAATCTATATAAACTCATTGTTACACTTGCCTATTGAAGGTTTAACTATCTCATATGCTGATGACACAGCCATAGTTATCTCGGGAGCTGGGAAGAGGTGAAGAATAAACCAATAACTAGTTTATCGAGAGTAAGAAACTGGCTACAGACGTACAAACTCACTTTAAACCTGTCAAAGACAAACTATATAGCTTTCTCACTTACCAGCGCTAACAGACCAGGGTATAATAGTATTATTGTCGATGATCATACTATAAAGGAAACATCTTCTATAAAATACCTTGGCATTGTCATCGACAAATTTATTAAATGGCAACCACATATTGATTATATTTCAAATAAATTACGTAAACTCATTCATAAGTTCTACTTGTTGAGAAGAATTTTAGACAGAAAAACACTAATTTTAATATATAAATCAATTGTTGGCTTAATTATAAGATACGGAATTTTAGTGTGGGGTGGACTCTATGACAATAGCTTATACAAATTGAATATAATTCAGAAATATATTCTCAAAATCATGTATGGACAGAACAGACTATATCCTACACATCTACTTTTTGACAAAGATATTTGCGATATAAGGTCAACCTACATATTGACAATCTGTACATATATTCATACTTATTCAAATTTAAAACCTCTTGGTAATCATAGTTACGATACACGAGCCAGACTGGATAGACAAATAACACTACAATTAAGTCACAGTAACCTTAATCACAGATATAGAAATTATTTTGGCCTTAAATTATACAACTTGCTACCTGGTGAAGTAAGGAGTTGTAAAAATATAAATTGATTTAAGACACGATTTCAAAATCAACATACATTTAAACGGTTTTTCAACTAGCTATATTTAGGTGAGTATATTATCTATATTGGTTTATATTAATGTATATATGCTGGTTTATGATGTTGATTTGCTGTATAAATTATTAAGTATGATATTTACTATAACTTATTATGAACTCGGTACATACAGATGTTTTCTACTAGGTCTAGGATCTAGGTACCTTACGCTACACTTGTAGAATATACAGGGAACTAGATCTAGGCTAATTTATATATTATATATATTGCCTTACATTACTATACATTTCCGTAAATTACTATCCATTGCCTTACATTACTATACATTTCCGTAAATTACTATCCGTTGCCTTGCATTACTATAGATCGCCTTACATTACTATACATTTGATTACATTTTTTAGATATATACACATATACCAAGAACAGCACAATAGAGCAACAGAGGACGTCCAGCTATATTTGTCAAATCCAATAAACGCTTACACATTAGTTAAAAGGCTGACAGCCGATTGGGACCAAGTGGAAACGTTGATGTCGACTAATTTCAACGTTGGTAAGTTGAATAATGAATAATTTTCAACAACAAAGAAATAATGTAATATTTTTGAACAAGGATGATTTTAAATAAAATATATTTCTATAGACGCAATGACAAATATAACCTACTACAAGGAAAACATGAAGTTTCCCAATGATGAAGACCTTAACGGTGCTGCTGTGGCGTTGACGAGGCTTCAAGATACCTACAGGCTCGATACGTCATCCCTGGCCAGAGGTAATTAAATAAAAATACCATAAAATACGATAAAATGCCCTTAGGCAATTCAGGCCAAGACAGGGTACTTCATTGAACCTCAATGATGGGGTTCGTATATTGGAAATACTTCTTGAACTTTTGGCACCTTACATGCAGATTTACTGCTTTGTCATGGTAGTCCATCACAAGTAAATAAAGTCAGATGTTGTCTCCCAAATCTCCCATCTTGCCGTAAGATCCCTTAATGAATTTCTCCTTTCTCCAGGCGAACTAAATGGTGTAAAATATAGCGCCGAACTCACTGCTGCTGATTGCTTCGAGCTAGGAAGACAGTCCTACAATAACGGAGATTACTACCACACTCACCTTTGGATGGAAGAAGCTGAAGCTAGATTGAAGAGGGAAGCAAACGAAACTGTGGATCTTAGTGATATATTGGAATATTTAGCATTTTCCACGTATAAACGAGGTAATTTTTTTACCTTACAAGTGAAATTAAGTTCTTATTCGTTTCGAGTACCGAGAGAAATGTTTTTTTGCAGGGAACGTTGCTCTCGCCCTGGATCTTACGAACAAACTGTTAAACATTGTTCCGACCCATCAAAGAGCGCTTGGTAATAGAGTATATTACGAAAGCGAACTTAAAGGGTTAAATAAAAGAGAAGCAGAGAAAAGGAAAGGTGATGATGGATCGGAAGAGATCGAGAATCAAGGGGTAAAATTTTCCGAAGTCACTCGCATCATTTTTCATACCGATCATGGGCTCACAAATTATGCGTCAATATACTCTTTTGATTGATTCTCGTTAGCGACATACATTATCATAGTTCACACGAAATCGTCCATTCTTAAGATAGGTATCCCTAGTAGCAATTCACTATAATTTTATTACAGTTTGTAGATCCGTATGGACGAGACCTCTACGCAGATCTTTGCAGAGGCGAAATAACACTGTCAGTGCGACAGCAAGCTCAATTGAAGTGCAAATACATTTCCAGAGATAACCCATTTTTGAGAATTGCCCCGTTCAAAGTCGAAGAAGCTCACTTGGATCCGGATATACATATTTTCCACGACGTCATGTCGGACGTTGAGATTGCCACTATTAAAAGACTTGCATATCCCAGGGTAAGTAAAGACAGAAAATACCTTGTTTAACTTTATTTAAATCTGGCGTAATCTCCAGTACAACGGAAGAAACTTATTATCTGTTTTAAAATATAATGCTTATTCGTCAAATTATTTCAAAAACATCGGTTTGGTTCGGGGGCAGGACTCTGACGCGAGAGCGCGATAAAGTAATGAAGGGGAAGAGATGTTGAAGGATTGAATATTGTTATTTTTTTTTTTTTTATGATCAAACACAAACACTATAGGAAAAATCCTTTAGGGCACTCTGGGAGTGGTGCGTGTGCGCAAAAAGCGATTCACGTTGGTTTTGAATCGTTGGAGGTTATATTCGTTGGGAAAAACGACCTCGGGAAAGTCGTTCCACAAGGATGAAGTCCTCCAGATGAAAGAGTTCATAAATAGTGAAGTTCGAGGAGTACTAAGCTTAACCACATATGGATGGGCGGCAGTGGTTCGTCGTGTATTTCTGCTATTCGTCGCTCTGGGCGGAATTAAGAGGGCAAGGTCAGCCGAGCACCTTCCATTAAAATATCTGTAAAAGAGAGTCAAATCCCCAACCTGTCTTCGATGTTCTAGGCTGTCGAGGTTCTTCGTCAGCTCGTGGTCTCCGATCAGACGAATCGCCCTCCTTTCGATGGAATCCAGTAGCCGAAGAGTATGTTTGGTTGCAGAGCTCCAGACATGAGAGCAGTATTCTAGTGATGGTCGAATCTGGGCTTTGTATAGTGTCAAAAGTTGTTGAGGTGTGTACAACTTTCTGGTTCGGAAGAGTACGCCAAGCTTCTGAGAAGCTATCTTGGCGATTGCCACAATGTGGTTATGCCAAGACATATTTCCTCCCAGATTGACACCCAGCAAATTAATAGATGAAGCCAGTGGGATTGCGTGTCCGGCCATGACTATTTCCGGTTCTGTAATGTTAATCTTTTTAGAGAAAACTGCTGCCTGGGTTTTCTTAGCGTTAAATTCGACTTGGTTACTGTCACCCCAAGCCAAAATTTCTTCCAGGTCTTTGTTGAGGCGTGATACTTCATGCTGTCTGCGAAGATGTGCGTCGGCAGCCGATGTTTGCGCATTCAAAAAGAAAGATGAGATAAGTGTGCTATCGTCAGCAAAACTAATTATCGGATTTTTAGTTTTCACTAGAAGGTCGTTAATGTAGAGTAAGAAGAGAGTGGGAGACAATATGGACCCTTGAGGAACACCGGCATTGATGGTGAAGGTGTCTGAGAGAAATCCGTCAATCGCCACTTGCAGAGAGCGGTCCTTAAGAAAGCTAGACAACCATGCACAGAATCGACTGGGCATACCATAGGATCGCAGTTTACTTAGAAGCCCCTCATGCCAAACACGATCAAAAGCTTTAGAAATATCCAGCGCAACAACCTGAGACTCCCCATGATGTTCGATTGCGTTGTTCCAAATATGGGTGACATAGGCTAGAAGATCTCCAGTTGATCTGGACTTCCGAAAACCATATTGATGATCGCTGATGATGTTGAAGCCTTCCAGGTACTTTAGAAGATGTTGGTTAATAGCTTTCTCCATTACTTTTGATATAACTGAAAGTAATGCGACTGGTCGATAGTTGTTAGGCAGGGTTCTCTTGCCTTTCTTTGGAATAGGCTGGACTCGCGCCGTCTTCCAGCAAGATGGAAGTATTCCTTTTTTGTAGGATAAGTTGAAAAGTCTACAAAATACTTGTGTTAGTTCATCGGCGCATGTCTTGAGAACTATAATAGGAATTTCGTCTGGACCAGTAGCTTTTTTGACGTAGAGTCCTTTCAGGATTCGTTTGACGGGACGCTGACGGAATACGATTTCGGTCATTTCGGATTCAACTGCAGGAATGTCGGGTGGTGTTCTTCCCTGGAAATCTACAGTGGAATGCGAAGAAAATAGTTCAGCAAGTAAGTTTGCTTTGTCTCCGGCTGTGGATGCTATTGTACCATCGGTACGTGTTAGAGGTGGAATAGATGATTTGGTAAAATTTTGGCCGACGGCCTTAGCGACTGACCAAAAGGACCTTGATCCGTTTGGACAGCCAAGAAGTTTGTTTCTGATCCTCACGTTATGGGCTTCTTTGCTTTGATCTATTGTTAGCTTACATTGGTTTCGAGCGGTAATAAAGATGGTACGAGTCTCAGTGGTAGGGTTTTTACGCCACTGTCGGTAAGCCAGATTTTTTGATTTGACAGCACGCTCACAATCCTTACTAAACCAGGGCTTGCCGTTCGAAGGGCGTTTTTGGGAGGATAGAAGAACTATTGTATAGTTTATATTAAGACAATGTGTTTTACAGTTGTAATTGTATATTTTAAAAAATAAGACCGTCGTTCGTATATTCTTTAATATTTATTTTATTTGGTTTTCAGTTTAAAAGAGCAACCGTTCAAAATTCTCAAACTGGTGCTCTAGAAACTGCCCAGTACCGCATCAGCAAATCGTCGTGGTTAAAAGAAGAAGAGCATAAGCATATCGCTGACGTAGCTCAGCGCGTAGCTGATATGACCGGGCTGACGATGGAGGCGGCTGAGGAATTGCAAGTTGTCAATTATGGCATTGGTGGACATTATGAGCCACATTTTGACTTTGCCAGGGTATGTTCTTATAAATATATTTAATAATACATTTTAGTTTATAGCACCGTAACTTTTAAAATTGTGGTCCGATCTTGGTGAAATTTTAGCAAACTGTACACTTGGGTCTTGAAATGTTAACCTGAATTTCCCAATAGAAATTATTGAAAAATATGCAAGAATTAAAAACACGCGTCTAGGAATATACTGCGTGTTCTTCTATGACGTGCTAATACTTCAGGGTGTGATTCCTTAGGTCATTTTACAAAGAAAAGTTCATATGAACATATGTCCGCAACGGCTTAAATTTTTTACTACAGTGTGTTGAATTTTTATTTTTTAAATGGTTATTTTTTAATATATTCGAAAGTACTTTAGATAATACTTTCAATTTTGGTATGTGTTAATAGGATATAGAGCCACAAATTTTAGTTAGAAAAGTTACTCAATTGTTCCACCAGTGGCGTCCCTGCAAATATGTCCTCTGATATTTTTTACAAAAAAGATGGTACGCCACTGACACTTTTCCATGCGGATATTTTTTCTGATTAGACTGGTCAATTTTACATGAAAACGATCTCTTGAGTTTTTCTCGTCAGACGCACCGTTCTTGATTAAAATCACTAAATTCATATTGAAACTCATTATTAACATTGATCAAATAATTTTGTTTCATAAAAATTGTTGGAGTGGGCAATTCGTTGCGAAGACGGGCGGAAGCATGACTTTTAAGTGAAGGTGGCCATTTCCAACAAGTTTTATAAAACAAAATTTGTCATTAATTATTTTATCAATGTGAATAATAATGAGTTTAAATTTGAATTTAATTGTTTTACTGAAGAACGGTGCGTCTGACGAGGAAAACACAAGAAACCATTTTCATGTAGAATTGACCAGACTAATCAGAAAAAATATCCACATGGAATAATATCAGTGGCGTACCATCTTTTTTGTAAAAAATATCAGAGGACATGTTTGCAGGGACGCCACTGGAGGAACAATTGTATAACTTTTCTAACTAAAATTTGTGGCTCTATATCCTATTAATACATACCAAAATTGAAAATAATATCTAAAGTACTTTCGGAGATATTAAAAAATAACCATTTAAAAAATAAAAATTCAACACCCCCGTAGCCAAAATTTAAGCCATTGCGGACATATTATGTTTATATGAACTTTTCTTTATAAAATGACCTAAGGAATCACACCCTGAAATATTAGCACGTCATTAAGGAACACCCTGTATATTAATTTTAGGATATTTGTTGATGCTGCTCGATAAAATGAATGTGATGTTCTGAATTGTGCATACTGCAATACTTTCCTTAAAAATTTGTATCTTCTTTTAAGAAGGAGATAACGACGTGAATCGAAAAACATTGTATTAAGGAAAGGTTACACTTCAAAACAAAGCACAATGCAGCTAAATTCTACCGCTCAATTTTTCCACAGGGCGTTGAGAAATTAAGGGTAAAAATGTAACTTTTGTTTCTGCCTGTGACCAAAATAGTTCAGTATTTTTTTAAAAGTAAAGTTGAGGCTAACACTTCGAGACCTGTCCATTATTAATCCTGAATATCCATGTTCTTGTAACGGATGTCACATGGAGGATCATTTTTGTAAAGCCATTGGACATACAGTTTTAGATGCCTATTGGTAATCCAGAATATCCATGGTTCTCTAACGGAAGTCACACAGATGTTCAGTTTCCAAGCCATATTGGACATATACTTAGTTTCAGTTATCCAATTGTAATCCAGAATATCCATGGTCTTGTAATGGAGGTCACATGGATTTTTGTTTTGTTAAGCCAAACCATGTGATTTTGGATAACCATCGATTTTTCAAATGAGGAAAATACTTTGTTATTTTTATCTCGAACGCCAGCTCCGACAAAGTTTAAAACTTGAAGCAATTTATCAGTAAGGCACACCGTGTTCAGTTCATGGACAAAATTAGAATCATTTACCGACGGTTTTATAACGACATGCAACAAGAAACGTATTAGAAAGAGATGAAAGCTCGTATCGGATCCTTTGGACAAAAACTGAACCTAATTTGGACATCCTCTGGACGTGTTTTTGATAATTTCCGAACTTCCGTAGGATGTCCAAAAGATGTAAGTTGTTGACAGCCTAAGGATGTCATCCTGGAGGAAATTCATTGGACGGTCTTAACGGTACATCCCGCGAATGTCATAATTTGTGACATTTGTATCATCAATTGGACATCCTTTTGACAAAAACTGAACCTAATTTGGACATCCTCTGGACGTGTTTTTGATAATTTCCGAACTTCCGTAGGATGTCCAAAAGATGTAAGTTGTTGACAGCCTAAGGATGTCATCCTGGAGGAAATTCATTGGACGGTCTTAACGGTACATCCCGCGAATGTCATAATTTGTGACATTTGTATCATCAATTGGACATCTTTTGACAAAAACTGAACCTAATCTGGACATCCTCTGGACGTGTTTTTGATAATTTCCGAACTTCCGTAGGATGTCCAAAAGATGTAAGTTGTTGACAGCGTAAGGATGTCATCCTGGAGGAAATTCATTGGACGGTCTTAACGGTACATCCCGCGAATGTCATAATTTGTGACATTTGTATCATCAATTGGACATCCTTTTGACAAAAACTGAACCTAATTTGGACATCCTCTGGACGTGTTTTTGATAATTTCCGAACTTCCGTAGGATGTCCAAAAGATGTAAGTGTGCTGTTTGGGAAATTTCACCCAGATCGCACAACAACCGGACTATAAACCTGACAAACATTATCACTGTCCGGTATTTGCTGCCTCTGAGTATATTTTTCTAATATACGATTGATTTTTAGAAGGAAGAAATAAATGCATTTAAAAATTTGGGAACTGGAAACCGAATAGCCACCGTATTATTTTACGTAAGCATAAAAGGAACACCGCAAGGAAAACCTTCATTCTTATTCTTACAATTAATATCTTTTTTAGATGAGCGATGTAGCACAAGGAGGCGCCACGGTATTTCCCCTTCTGAGAACAGCGCTATGGCCCAAGAAAGGTACGGCCGCTTTTTGGTACAACTTGCACAGCAGCGGCGACGGAGATTTAAGAACCAGACACGCCGCGTGTCCTGTATTAACTGGCTCGAAATGGGGTAAGCGTATAAATAATTGTAAATTATTTTTCAATATTCTCTCATAGATAGTTGCAGTTCAGCGATGTACACAGGGTGTTATGGAAAAGACGTATTATATTTAAACCGGCAATTATCCAAAAATTTCGCTTTAATTTAATATGCCCTGTACATGACCTTATGTCAAACCAAAAATTACCACGTGGTGCCCCTGTTCGGAAGGTAAACAAAGCAACATATGGCAGTGAATCGTGAACAGTGTTGTCATATCTTCAGGGTAAACTCGTTAGAAAGTCAATAACCGTTTGACAGATTGCAAGTTGTTTATTTTTCAGGGTACATTATTGTAAACTTTTACGTTCAGTTCGCTGGGAAACAATCTCTGATTTATAAACTTGAACTGACTCGAACGAACCGCCGCGGAGTTTATAAATGGTCAGGTATGTTCTCATTTGTTCAATTCGAACGGGTTTGTTCAACTTAAAAGTTTATAAATGCCACTTACCCTTTAGAAAAAAAAATGCAATTTTATTTACCTTTTCGGGCTTATTTAAAACCAACTTAATTTATAAAAAACACAAAGTACTCACATCACAAAATTACATTAGTTTTCGCGTCACAGCACATCTAAGTACCGTTCAATCTGAATTAGTATTTTAAAGTGCTACTGTGTAGACAAAAATACGCCCTTATTGTCTGGGAAATAATGTATTTAACATCTAAAAATTTTAAAAATAAATAACACGTTGGTTCCCTCCATTGATATCGGCCGGCTTCTTTAAATAGCTGTTTTTGGACTAATATTTAAGCAGCGTTGCCATTTTCGATGTTTTATAAGCGACTATCATAAATTGCCGAATTTCCTTGTATAATATTACTTTCCTGTATAATTATAGTCTCGGAAATGGCATGGGTGTTATGGTTTAGTGATAAGCTTATTATGCACTCCCACACTATCATCAGGACACGTGATGAGCATATAGTTTTTCCCATAGAAAGAAGAACTGTGTGTCCGTGCCTTGCCTGGATTTACTTTCTAAGTAAGCTAAATATTTATTTTTATAAGAAAAGTTTACACTTTTAAACATTTTAGCAACATTGTGCCTGAACATCTGTTGATTATCCAGCTGGGAAATGTAATATATTCATATAGGAATGTGCCGAGGAGTTGTGTGTGGGTTTAGGGGTGAATTACCCACTTTTTAAACGTTCGATTTAAAAAAAAATATGTAGCGCTTCTCTAGGACACCCCAGGAGTCACCCATTTAAATATAATACGTCATTTCCATAATACCCTGTATACTATAATACAATATCTTTCTTTTTAGTGTCAAATAAATGGATTCATGAAAGGGGCCAGGAATTTCTAAGACCCTGTACAACGGGTCCGCCACCAGAAGATCTAATTGCATAGAAACAAACCAAAAAAACTAAATGAATTAATAATTAATTTATCAAGACTGTTCCTTAAAATGATTATTTAGAAAATAATTATTTAATTATAACCCCTAATAGAAGTAATATACAGAAACCCATATGTCGAAACGATTTTTACAAAGTTCTAGAATATATTTTTTAAAATACGTTTTTCCATGTATGCTCTAGCTACAATGACGTTGACTTTGGTTAGCATAACCGGTAAGTGCATGAGAGTTCGGAATGTTTTCGTTTGCTAACCAAAAGATTTGATGACAATTTGAAAATTCCAGAGTGTGATTTTTTTAAATATATCTGACAAAAATTGTGAATCTCGCCATTTTTATATTAATTATTTTGTAATTTTGTAAATACATAATTGTAAATTATTTAATAAAATAATTTTGAAAATTTATTTATGTATTTGTTTTTTGTATTCAATTTTTTCCCTTCCTGAAGACCAACAGCTTACGTTGACTCCGCGATGCTCTGTCGTACTCTGTTTAGGTCCATCTCTACAACTTTTATATCTGATGAAATGCCGTAGAGCGTTGCTGAGAGGCGCTGTATCGCTTTAGATAGGAAATTCTCAATAAATTCAAAATTATATCGAGCCATGTCTGAAAATGAATTAACAGCATCTGCGTGACCCCAAAGTCACGGGAAACACATTTTCCGACAAGTCAACCCTTGCATATACTTTTCCGAGCGTGTAAAAAAATGAAAATTAAAAAAAAAAGAAAAAACGCGAAGTTGAAACTTTCTAGAATGGAACAATATATGTTAAAGATTATGTGAAAAAAATTTTGTCGTTCCAGGTCTCGCCATTTCATTATTGGCATATTTTTTTAAATCTCCTCGGAGGAAATTCGGAAAACGATCGTGACATGTTAGAAAATGCACACACTACATTCCTTGACACCCAAATATTGTGGTAAAAAAATTTCAGAAGAATCTCACCTAGCTGACAATATTACGCAGAGATACCGGAAGGTATGACAGAGAGAAAGCGGGACTGGAGTAATAGAGTACTGCAAAGCTTTCTCTAAATCTACTTTTTGAAAGAGCGATGCAGTCAGCAATTGACCAAAGAGATCTCTCTGCAGTCTTACTTCGTACCGACTTTCATAGTCTTCTTTTTCACGAAATCCTTGAAAGTATGCTGCACTTTCGCAATATTCTTTTTATCGGAATATTGTTTACGAGTCCTCTCTAGGGCTCGGAATTTTTGAAATCTAAGTATTCGAATATTCACTTAATTTATTATTCAAATATTCAAATTATTCAATATTCGAATATCATCTACGAGTATTCATTCATATATTCAAATATTCAAGTATTCAAATATTCAAATTAGAATAATCAAATAATATTCGAGAATTTAAATTAGCGGATATTTACGAAATCGAATATTTTATTGTTAATGTTTTAGAGCTTTAGCTTCTACATATTTAAAAAATGAAAACGTTTAAGAATTGGCCTATAAAGAGGAAGTATATAATATATTATGCCATTAATACATACGTATTAGTGAACAGAAATGGTATTTGTTTATAAAAAAAACCATTAAGATACGACATTTATTTAATACAATTAACTCGTTTTTAACAAGAAACAAGTATTTTCTAACAGAATAAAAATATTTTCTTAAATATGAAAAGACGACAAGAGGGAAATAGAAAATAGAACAAAGATAAAACTTATTTTATAAATTGGTACTAAGAAAACAAATCTTCTTTACATTCTCAGATTTTAGGCACGCCCGTTTTGCGCTGACTATAGTTCCAGCATTCGAGAATGATCGCTCAGAGGGCACTGAAGTTGCTGGTATACAAAGATATTTTTTTGCGTACTTTGCTAGGCTGGGATATTTATCTTCACTGTTCTTCCACAACTGAAGTGGAGACATATTTTTTGGCAAAATTGATTCTGCACAATACAAATCTACTTCATCTGAGACCACTTGTTCATTAGGAAATAAAATATCTAAGGCAGTTTTCTTTGCTGCATTTCGGTAGACTTCATTATCCAATAAATCGTCATCCAATTCTAATAAATTCTTAAAGTGTAATTTAACCATAAATAGCGCTCCAAAAAATCGTTCTTTGTTTTTAAATCGTGGATCCATAAACGTACTTAAATCAAAAATTTTAATATCCCCTCCCTTATTAACGGAAACATTACCACAAATTTCTTTGAATCTGGAATCAAATTCCCTATTTAATACATGTTTCATATTTGTTAAACATTGTGATTCATCAGTTCCAGACTTTGAAATAAAATTTTCAATTAGAGACTTTAAAATGGGCATAACTAGGGACAGAGTAGGTTGAGATTCAGATGACAGTAAAGTTGTGACCAATTCAAAGTATTGAAATATTTGAATATTCGAACATATGAATAATTTTTAATAAAAATAATCGGTATTTGAATATCTGAATATTCGAATATATGAATAAATATTCCGTATTTGAGTATCTGAATATTTGAATAGTCGAATATATTCATATTCAGTTTTTGAGTATTCGAATAGTCGAACAAATGAATAATTTTTTTTAAAAATATTCGATATTTGAGTATTTGAATATTCGGATAGTCGAATTATCCGAGTTTGGTTCCTAGCACTAGTCCTCTCCATGTGAATACAAATCGATTAAGCCCACTTGGACCCATGTCACTTGAGACTTTATAATTTTTCCATTCATTTTTTTTTGACACGCTCTGAAAAGTATATGCAAGGGTTGACTTGCGCAGTAAAAATTAAATGGGTTTATGCGCATTCATATTTTTAAAGGTTGCTTGTCGGTTGTCTTACGCGCAATGCTATCGCCGTCATATAGGCAACCCTGGTGGCATTGGTGGCGGTTTGGTTGCCAACTAATGACGAGAACCAACGACGACCGTCCAGAACCGAAATCAGTCGTAGGGATGTAACGATATTAAAAATCTATCGATACATGGACAATAGATATTAAAATTAATTCTAAAAGTGGCTTTTCAGTGATGGTCACAAGGCCTTCTTTTATGCGAAAAAATAAATGGTTTATTTCCCAATAAAGGTTTTGATGTGCCAAAATATTGCCGTGTAATCATTTTCATTAAGGGCAAAGTACGGTCCTGTTCGCCGGTTAAGGTAAATAGTTATTGCGCATGACATCTGACGATCAGCCTTGTTTACATGCGCGATAAATTTGCCACTTTTGCTTTTAGAATTCGACTATCCATAGATATAGGTCTGTGCAGCCCGGTGAGACTGCTTATGGGGGAGGTCGAAACACGTAAGAAGGCCTTGGAAGTGATGCTAAGCCTACTCTGCTCCATACGCTCACATGTAACCTACTTTTATCTATCTGTTTCACTCTATCATTTAAGCGTCAATATCAGACTTACGTAGAGTTAATATGGAAAGCCCAAAAGTGAGTGTTTATGCAGGCGACTTGATCCTGGTCATATTTGTCTCACTTTACTGAATTAGGGAAGGTTGCTGCAGACAGAGAGAGGCATAGAATGCGAACAGCACGAATTGTTAAATAGTTTAACAAGCTAACTTCCTTCGTCTGGCGGGCATGGAAATCAAGCAACATCTGATATGATTTAAAATGGTGGAGAAGTGGAGAAGACGCATCTTTAAATTTTAAAATAATTTTTAATATTCTAATCTTTCACGAAAAACGTCGTTTCCTTTTTGGTGCAAGTGAGTAATTTGTAATTGAAACATTCATTTAGTCATCTTTACTGAGAGTAAGCTTCAATAATAATTTCTTTTCCTAAATCATATGGGGCCCAAAAATATGCTTGGACTTGAAGCTTGAAATATTTGCTAGGACCTAGAGTCCACTTGAAGATGGTAAAATATTTTATGTAAATTATGATTTACTTCCTATTTTTTAATAAAACTACTTACAAGCTTATTTCTGAAGTTTAATTTTTCATTTGTAGTTAACGTTATTAGTTAAAAAAAATGATATAAGAGTGTGTAAGGATTATTTTAAAGTGATATTTACAGCTTAAAACATGTCAGAATCCTAATATTTGATTTTCACCACTTAAGTAAATCAAATAAAAGGGTTTGAATGTTTTTTGTTGGTTAAATGTCACTTTAAAATATTGACAGTAATAAAAATTTTGACAAAAGTGACATTTGAAAAGCACGTGCGTTTGTCAGCTGATTCCAGACGGAATGGATGCCTGGTTTGTTCGTTTGTTCATACTTGCTTCGATGTGTTAACACGGCTGTTTGTCTTCTTCCTGTTTATAAGTATTCGTTGGGTCTGTGACTAAAACCAACCGAGTTCAAATAGGTTTGCCAACCGTGAGATACGAATCCACAAGCTCTCGTCGTAGATTTTCCATATTTGTGTTTACTTTTTTTCTAGTCAAACTAGCACAGTAGCACTGTAGGAAAAAATCTTTAAATTCGCACAAAGGTGATCCAAAACTATCAGATTATGCACTTGTCATTTATTGTTTCTAGGGTTACCGACAATACTTTTTAAAACGTCATTGGGTTATCAAATCATTGAAGAAAATAACTATAGATAACGAAAAAAGTAAAGTTTTAATACATATTCCTATTGACCATTTCATATTTGATACAGATAAGATTTTTATGTGTTATATCTTTTAAGTGGTAAGTTGACCCGGTGCTGGATGGATTTCTTTTATATAAAAGTATAATATTGTTAATATCAAAAGGCAATAAAAAATTATTTTATTGCATTTTGTGGGGCATATAAAATAAGTACAGTAAATAATCTCATTATCTTTACAATGCGATCAAGAATATGTGCCTGTTTAAATATTGGGCATGCTCAGAGATTTTTTATGATATGAGCTGGAAGCTGTCCAGGGGTCAAGCATTGGCGATCTACCCTTAGCATTTTCTGATTGCATGTACTAAACATAGTCTGCATTAATTAATTAATTTTCATATACAGGATGCGTCGAGAGGAACATACTAAACTCCAAGAGTGCATTGTATACGTGAAAATACTATTAATTAAAGAAACTGAATTTTTCAATTTAATTATACAGGGTATTCCTTAATGACGTATTAATATTTCAGATTGTGATTCCTTAGGTCATTTTAGAAAGAAAAGTTCATATGAACATATGTCCGCAACGGCTTAAATTTTTTGCCATTTTTATTTTTTAAATGGTTATTTTTTAACATCTCCGAAAGTACTTTAGATATTATTCTCAATTTTGGTATGTGTTAATAGGATATAGAACCACAAATTTTAGTTAGAAAAGTTATTCAATTGTTCCACCAGTAGGGTCCCTGCAAACATGTCCTCTGATATTTTTTACAAAAAAAAATGCACGCTACTGACATTTTTTCATGTGGATATTTTTTCTGCTTAGCCTGGTCAATTCTACATGAAAATGGTCTCTTGAGTTTTTTTCGTCAGACGTGCCATTCTTGATTAAAACCACTAAATTCACATTGAAACTCATTATTATTAACATTGATAAAATAATTAATGATAAATTTTGTTTTATAAAAATTGTTGGAGTAGGCAATTCGATGCGAAGACGCATGCCTTTTAAGTGAAGGTGGCCATTTCCAACAATTTTTATAAATAATTATTTTATCAATGTTAATAATGGGTTTCAATATGAATTTTGTGGTCTTAATCAAGAATGGCACGTATGACGAGAAAAACCTCAAGAGACCGTTTTCATATAGAATTGACTAGGCTAATCAGAAGAAATCCACATAGAAAAATGCGCAGTGGCTTTTTTGTAAAAAATATCAGAGGACAAGTTTGCAGGGACGCCACTGGTAGAACAATTGAATAACTTTTCTAACTAAAATTTGTGGTTCTATATTCCATTAACACATACCAAAATTAAAAATAATATCTAAAGTTCTTTCGGAGATATTAGTAAAATAACCATTTAAAAAATAAAAATTCAACACCGTGTAGCAAAAAACTTAAGCCGTTGCGGCCATATGTTCATATGAACTTTTCTTTATAAAATTGCCTAAGGAATCTCACCCTGAAATATTAGCACGTCATTAAGGAACGCCCTGTATAGCTTGATTGTATAAAATTTATACAGGATGGTGCTTATAATTTTATATAACCAGTAAAAACTACCAAATTAATAAGTTATTTTAATAAATCACCTAATATTTTTTGATTGCATCAGCGCACTGCTGCAAAATGGCTAATTATTATTGGATCTTTCTTGTAATAAACTTGGTAGTCCTGTTGGAAAATGTACATGGTCAACTATACAGTAATATGGTGGAATTAGAAGAGCTTATTGATACCGAAAAAGCTGTTCTCAAGATAATGAAAGATTATATACGAGATGAGAAGGCGAAAATTGATGTTTTAAAAAGGTATCTAATAAATGACATTGAATTAGTTTATATTACATTGAAACAAACCCCAAATTTGCTAGGTAAAAGTGCGTAACAACATTTAAAAGACGTTAAGTCATAATAGTAAAGTAAAAGTTTTCATAATCCACTTTAAAATCGTGAATACATTCATTTAACGGACACATACCTTAAATTTTCGGCATGTTATGACTTTACTTTACAAAACAAGCTTATATTCAGTTATTTTAGTAACAAATGTCCATAAATACTTACCGAAACGCACAAAAGTATAATGAAATAGGTCCTGAACAGAAAAGTTTCTAGGATTAAATTCAACTTGAAAACACAAAAGCAATTAAGTTTGACACTCGATGGACAAATCAACGTAATCAAAATAGCAACAGTTGACCAATATTTAATGGCTACAAATCAATATTCAACATTTGTAAGTTTCGTCTTTGTCTAACACGTTATTGAAGTCAATACGTAGTGCGAAACTGCGCAGACTCTATTATGTTTTCATTCACTTTTAGGGCTGTAATAAATAAAGATGGGGAGTTTTAAGCAGCGGCGGTTCTTCCACAGGAGCACATGCGCACGTGCACCCCCAAAACAAAACGAACAAAAATTATTAATTTATATTCATTGAATATTATTTATCGTATAAAGTTCGACCCTCCCTAATATTTTATCGTACCGTCAAACTAAAAAAGTTCGATCCTCATTAATATTTTATCATCCCGTCAAATAAAAATTCGAGCGTGTACGTTTTAATATTTTAATATTATATATTTATTAAGTTAAGATGAATAGTTGACGGTGGACTATGGACTATTTAAGAAATAACTTTAGCTCTTTGAGTTTGGAGCAAAAAATCGTAGTGAAGAATGCGGGAAGACATAAACCCGAAATTAATTCAGAACGCAGACCACAAAGGGTAAATCTAGGGACTTTATTAGAAAGTTTTCCAAACTTAATGAGGCTGTTATTGATCAATTTTCTACAATTAAGAACCGAAGAATGGACTTTACGTTTAAGCACTATTGTGTAGGGTCGATAAATGTTGTGTATTTCGACAAATGATACTCGATATGATTTTAAACCATTTTATTTAAAGATTTAAACTAAAAAACGCTGAAAATATGAAGAATGCCAACTTGTCAGTCTCGTGGCTCGATTCGTTCTCGTCATAAAACAGTTAACTATTGTTCTCATCTTGGTTGCGCCTAATGACGTAGCCGTAGATGGCGTAGTGGTATTAGACATCATTCGGTTTTCTTGATAACTCGTAGATGGCGGTAGTAGTATTGGACATCATTCGGTTTTCTTGATAGCTCGTAGATGGCCTTAGCAGTATTAGTAGTGGACTGTATAAATATTGTTACGAGGGTTGCATGCGACGACGTTAAGATCCGACAGCTATACACACTAAGAAAACCTTTCTTATTTTCCAAAAGTTGTAATTCCTTGTGTAAAATTAAAAAATAAATAAAAATATGTTTTATTTAACGCATTTTCCAATTACTTATTTTCTTTCTACATTTAAAACGCCTAGAAAGTAATTGTTTGGTCGTTACATAAAAATAAAATTTTAAAAATAATTTCACCCTACTTGTGAACCCTCTCTGTTATAGGTCACGAGCCGCCACTGGTTTTAAGTCACATTATCTTTTGATCCATGGGTTTGTGACGTACATGGAAAGATATGACGCACAGACCAAGGTTTATCAATGTTCTTACAGCTAATTGAAAGAAACTTCTGCTATCAAACAGTGATATAATTTGATTAAAAGCGTAATTTTGTAGGTGTTCGACGCCGAAAACAAAATGTAAAATGTTTATATGAAACTCTTTCCAATCATCTCTTAACAAAAATCTTATAAGAAGGGACGATAGTATTGATATATTTTTCAGACAGGCGTATATCTACCAGGAAGCGCATAACAAAGCGATAGAAGACGTGGACCTGTATCTTGCAAATCCCGTTAACACTTACGCTTTAATAAAGAGAATGTCCACTGATTGGTCCCAAATAGAACACATAATATCAGCCGACACTGTCACTAGTAAGTTAACATTGGTCCTAAAATAGTTACGTTGCTTATGAAAACCTTATTGTGGTAATCCCTCTTTTAGTAGAATGAATAGGGATCCGTTAGGTAGTCACTCTGGGCGATACTCTTTCCAATTCTTGTCGCCTAATTGAGAAAAAGGCCCGAAGGAATTTTTTCAAGCGCAACGTACGTACATTATACAATGATATGAGTGGAGTGCGTCGCCCGAAACGTCCGTCCGTTTTGCGCTTAATAAATGATAGGCAACTCTAAACGTTCTCCATATCTGCGCGTTTCACGTAAGACTTTTTTGATAACCCCCGTATAACCAATTTACCCCTTAAGTTTGATTTGAATTTAATTTAATCAGATTGTTAAGTAGATGGCTATTTTATGAATTTTAATTTTGTCCACATTTTTTGGTTCCCATCCAAATGTGAATTCCCCACCTTGGAATTAGTTATTAAAGCCAATCTAACTTTTTGAATCATTTTAAATTTTTAAGATGTATAATTGCTGCTCGACACTATCAGCAATGTCGCCAGTCTTGATAATTAATGAAAAAGTCATCGCAACTGAAGACGTTCCTACTTAAAGTATTTTTCGAACGCAGTTCTTTACGATTACGATTTCGATTGTTTAGTGTCAGAGATGCCAGGCGTAATGCCATTGCCGACTTGGCACGCACGTCTCAGTCGGTCTTGGGTGGGCCCACCATCCTTTCCCCGCCAACTGGAAGCTGTCAGCAGTGCACCAGCGCGCATGAAGAATTGAGGGCAAGAATTTTGTCTGAAGAAAGAATGAATGATTTTAATTTAAAAGTATAGTTAGTTGAACGTAGGACGAGGCCTAACTTTTGTTCAAGCTATACTTATTGTTGTATTGGCTCGGGCATGTCCAATGAATACAATAACAATGCAAGTTATTATATTGAACACGGAGGGCTTTCACTTATTTAATTTTAATGTCTGTTGTCATTGAGGGTAATGAAGGGGTTAGTCCTTTCGTTAGTCGAGTCTCGCGAACCGGAAACCTCGGGGGTTAATTATTTTCATGTAGGAGAATAATTTAACCTATACTAACATGTTTTCTCTCATAGAGAGTCCAACCATCCTAACATTCATCCTATCACGAACTAGCAACTTAAATATTGGTATTTATTTATATACTTTAGAAAATTATCCTAAGCTAATATTTTCCCAACTAAAGGGATCTCAACTATCCTATCATTTCCAAAATATTTAGAAAACGCGGTAGTGAATACTAATACTAACTTAAGATATTTTATTTCACACTTACTACTGATTCCGGACTCTGAATGTTCTTATATCACAATCAGGTAACTTTTCTGTAAAAACTTATTTATACTCGCGCCAGAAACGAGTCTTCGAAGATCAAAATTTCTCAGGGGAAATCCGCAGCTGGTATTCTCGGAATTGCTTGGTATAGAGACACTCTGAAACCTGTACCCAACATTTGCGGACCCCCGTTTTGAAAAAAATTTAATCGCGAGCGAGTGCGGCTTCTGTGGACACCAGAAAACCCACTGACTCGTCTCCCAACTCCCTGACAACCCCGCTGGCGGTGGCCGTTACGCCGTGAGCGGGCACTCATGGTTGTCGACGCTGCAAATTCTAAGAACCCGTCGTTTGACGTTGCACGCTTGAATTATCGATCCATTTATTTGGTAAATTATTAAAAAATAATTTGACCGGGAAATCCGGAAATAATTTTCTTTAATTGGAAAAAGGTAGTTTTACAACATTCTTTACAAGATGTAAACGACTAGGGACCTTAGTCCTTCGTTTTGGTAGCTCTAGTGATACGTTCGTATGATACAATACATTTTTTTAGGGGCATCGGCCAGTATCTACTTTTTGAGGAATGATCGAAAAATGAAGTTTCCCACTGAGGAAGACCTGAGTGGTGCTGTTGCAGGAATAATAAGACTTCAGCGTACATACAAATTGGACACGTCATCATTAGCCAAAGGTAAGGTTGTTTATTACCTACTACATTCATTGATTATTTCCAAATTATTCCGAATTTAAGGGGTCGTCTACCCAGAAATTTGAAAATTTCGGTTTTTTTTTTCACATAAATTTGATCTCTAGGGTTTCAAGAACATTTGTGCCAGAGGATTTTTTCTTCTTCTATAATTAACGGAGATACAGATGAAAAGGCAAGCGCTGCCGTGGTCAGGAGCGAGAGAGCGCTCTCAGGTACCTACCGCGCGGCCGGCTGCTTCTTCTCCGCCCACTTCTATTGTTCGATTGACCTGACCGACTGACGGAGATTCCTGTATTGTAAACGGTTAGTTTCTTCTCGGCAGTCGACTATTTTCCATCTTTTTCTCCACGTGCTCCAATTTATTTATACAAAAAATGATCCGATCCTCGGATTTTCAATCTCGTTTTTCTCGAAACAAGGTTTTTCCGGGAAACTCCGGCGATATCTCGGAAAGTTCCCAACGGATTCGGCTGAAATTTGACACAGATCTTTAGTGCATGCATCGCTATAACCTCAATGACTGTCGTGAAAACAACATTTTTTTGTTTACAAGCAAAAAACCTTTCAAAAAAACGAAGAAATCCATTTTTTTTTTATCTTAATTAGGCCAAAGTTTTTGTTCTTTTCTTTTGATTCTGGTAGGGGACATAGCTAAGAGTGTGTAGATGCTGATTTTTTTGTTGCTTCCTTTCAGACACCTGAGTCACCTACAATCACCGGAAAAAAATACATTCATACTTATGATATATGAATAAAGACGTGTACCAAACGGCAACTCTGTATCTCGCTTTCTCTCCACACAGCGAACTGTAGAATATAGCGCTTGAAACGCGACCTATTGGGTTGATTTATTGCCATAATTACCATTTTCTCGAACGGCCACGAAAGAACGTGACATGTTGGCAGTAAGGACTTATTCCTCCTAAGTTTAACTTTTATTTCATTTCTAGGTGAAATTAATGGTGTAAAATATAGTCGTGAACTGACAGCAGCTGATTGTTTCGAGCTGGGTAGACAATGCTATAAAGCTGGAGAATATTATCTTACGAAGCTGTGGATGGAAGAAGCTGCTGCCAGAGTGAAGACAGAAGTGCATAAAACTGTCGAATACAGTGACATCTTGGAATACTTAGCCTTTTCCACGTATAAACAAGGTGATATTTATCCCCCTCCTCACCAAATAATAATAAGCAGTATTTTTACAATTATCACAAAGGTTTTGTTTAAAAAAAATGCTCTGGGTCATATTCTGGCAAAGAATATAAAATCTGTCATTCCAAAAGACGAGTTGTTGAACGTCAAGTTGGTGCGACAATTTTAGAATGATAATCTGATGGCTTAAGCACAAATCTGTTATAAATGCTTTGATGTGATTGGTTCTGTAGCTCAACATTTGTCTTATACCGAGATATTTTTGTTCAACACGAACTTGTATGACAACTTTTTTAAGGAAATATTGCCCTCGCTGTTAATCTAACGAAAGAGATTTTGGAGATGATCCCTTCCCATTCAAGAGCGCTGATAAACTTATCCATTTATCTAGAAGAATTGGGGAAAATGGAGCCGATAGGAAATAGTACCGCTACTTTCAACGAGACCGAAAATCAACAGGTAAACATTTATGGATGACGATTTATTGACATTCCTATCATCTCTTCGATTTTCGTTATCCAAAAGTACACAGCCTGAATTCGGGAATTTATTCCGCCAGCTTTTGAATACACACTGACAGAAACGCATTTATCAATGTCGTGGGTTACAAAATTGGAGCTACCTCAACCCACCTCTCTATGTGGTTCTAACTGAGCCTACGAATTATCACAAATTATTTAAAAACGCTACAGTAATTCAGGTTCTTGTGGTTCGCCTCAATCCAGAAAGAGATTTTTATCAACATTTTAAACATATTTGGGATCACAACAATTCCTCATCTTGTAACTATTTTATGAGTTACCTGAACTCAGTTTTTGGGTTGGGAAAACTTACTAATTGATTATAAAGTGTCGTTTTAACCCGGACGTGCATTATTTTAACTCATTACCACGTGTAAATTATTTTGAGTTGGAATAATTCAGGAAACGTGCTCCAAAACCCCATATCGAGGGTAAATCACAAGATCGTAAGGTCACGGAAAGTTCCGAATTCGTGCTCGTGCAGGTTTGGCGCGGTTCATTCCATTGTTATTCGTCAATTCTCCTTGGATCGCGCCTATAGACACATGTTGGCCGGTGCGCCGTTTGCGGGATTTTCCATCTTTGTTCTCTGTGCGTGAAAATTTGTATTGTGCATAATTTTGGTCAGTTGGCGTCAAATGGAGCGACAGGAGGGAGATGCATACCAATTGTTATTATTAGAATGGAGCCTTATTATTTATAAGTATATATTATTAATATAATAATTTACTGAAGATTTGTACATGTGTTATACATTAAATGTTATTTTTCGTTTTAAGTGTATTCCTAAAGTAGCCCTTGGGAGCGCTTACAAAATGTTTTGTTTTTATTTTATTAATAAACTTATCTACCTAAACTAATAATAGGGTTTAAATGAAGTTTCCTTTTGAAGCAATCGTCATTACTTGGTCCGCATGGTTTCTTAGCCGTAGTATGCTCTCCTGTCTATAATTCATTTTATTATTATTTTTTTAAAATGTCATATCTTGAAAAGACAAAAGGCAATTGAAGTCCACAATATGCAGGCGTTAAATCAAGGAAATATTTTGAGTTCCGATAGTCCACAATTTAGGTTTTGGTAGTCCACAATTTGGAGTCTGGTAGCCCAAAGAGTTATTCAGTTATTCCAGCCACCATCGTAAGCTAGAACAACTTAAATGTCAAGTTTTGATAGCTCGAATCATGAACTAATCTATCCCGACTAGTAACGCATCACAATTCACATACTGGTAGCTACGGTAGCCCATCAACAATTTAAGACGGTGGGGCGTGAGCTATTCCAACGCATAAAATAACCCATCTTCTGTGCTATCATAACTTATGAATAGTGAGTTGATGCAATTTCTTCGATTTAGTTGCCGTAATTCAGAGGTCTGGTCTGTCTCCTATTAGCAACACGCTTCGCTCTAGAACAACTCATATTTGAGTTATATCACCTCGAAATTTCGGTCAGTGCGGTATCAGAAATATTTCAGTTTCGAAGGGCTATTCTATAAATCTCAAATGTGTGAATTTTTGTGTAATTCCACCAAGTAAAGTTCGAACTAATCGAATCAATCCCATATTCTATTTCTGTTGGACACATTTTAGTTTCCCGTTCATGAGGATGGTCATGGAAACTATGAAGCTTTATGTAGAGGCGAACAAACTCAATCGGCAGAATACCAGGCGAAGCTAAAGTGTAGATATCTGACCCGGAATAATCCGTTTTTAAAAATTGGTCCTTTTAAAGTCGAAGAAGCTCATTTGGATCCGGAGTTATACATTTTCCATGACGTGATATACGATACGGAGATTAAGACTATTCAGACGATTACATCACTTGACGTAAGTACAACAAAAATTGAACCATGTAGAATATTTTGGACATATGTGACGGTGGAGCTAAAGCACCTGTTAAGAGCTCCCGACCGAATCGTTAACACTGTGTTTTTAGTGTGAAAACGCGCGTCTGATTCACATCAACCGAAGTGATCACGTCAAGGAACTCTAGTTTTAGTTTTTTTCTTAAATTACTTTGTAACAGATATAAGATATTTCATAATGACATTCTAATAATTCCGAATAACATTTCTTTGGGAAATTTATGAAGCAAAGTTCTTAAAATTCTTGCGACATGATGTTTTTTAAACAGTTATTTTTTTAATACTATCTCCGAAAGTACTTTAGATATTATTTTGAATTTTGGCGTGTGTTAATAGAATATAAAAAAACCACATGTTTTAGTTAGAAAAGTTATTCAATTGTTCCACCAGTTTCGCCGCTGCATAGTTCGTACAAGAAGAGTGGTACGTTCACAGGTCCAATACATTCATAAATAACTAAATTCTAGGAAAAAGTACCTGAGAACATCTTTACCTTATTGACGCAAAATCATTTTCATTTGATAAATAAAAAAAAAATATGAGTGAAAAATAAAGTACAGGGTTTTCCAATAAGAGGTGTTATTTTGAATAGCCCGCTATTTCGGTAGAGGTCACTTTTGGAGCTGTAATTTTTTTGTCATTTGACAAGTAGAAACTACGCCATTAATAAAAATGGAACGATAGACGCTTCAACAACTCATTGAAATTATTAAAATTCACTATAAAAATGGTGACAATTTGGCAGAGACGGTTCGTAAAACTCGAACATTTTTGGGTCGTCGTGAAGCACCTTGTCGGACCGCAATACAGAAGTTGGTGGGAAAATTCGAGCTGTTGGGACAAGTTAGTGATGTGAAGAATAAAACCCGTGCACGTCGCTCAAGAACAGCCGAGAATATTGCTGCTGTAGCCGAAAATGTTGAAGAAAACCCAGGTTTGTCGATTCCTCGTCGTTCTTTGGAATTAAACATTCCACAAACATCATTACACCGTATTTTGCATAAAGATTTGGGTCTTAAGGCTTATAAAGTTCAGTTTACACAAGAACTCAAACCGGCCGATCATCAACAACGGCGTGTCTTTGCCGATTGGGTCCTTGAAATGCATGAAAATGATCCGGAATTCCATCGAAAAATCATCTGAACTGATGAGGCCCATTTCCACCTCGGTGGCTTCGTCAACAAACAAAATTGTCACATCTGGGGCTCGGAAAACCCAAGAGTTATTGTTGAAAAGCCTCTCTATCCTCAACGTGAGACTGTTTGGTGCGGTTTATGGTTCGGCGGGGTCATTGGACCTTACTTTTTCGAAAATGAGGCTGGAGCACCAGTTACGGTGAATGGATTGCGCTATCGAGAGATGATTAATGATTTTTTATGGCCGGAATTGGATGGTATTGATCTGAACAACGTTTACTTTCAACAAAACGGCGCTACGTGCCACACAAGCAACGAAACCATTGATCTTTTACGGGAAAAGTTTCCGGACCGTGTTATCTCTCGAAGAGGTGATCACAATTGGCCACCGAGATCTTGTGACTTAACACCTTGCGACTTCTTCCTTTGGGGCCACGTGAAAGAGAAGGTCTACGCCAATAGCCCAGCGTCGATTCAAGACCTCAAAGATGGAATTCGTGAGGCTATGGAGGACATACGGCAGCCACTTTTCGACTTGGTTATGTAAAATTTCATGAAAAGGATATGGTCCTGTAGGCGTGGTCGTGGTGGTCATTTGGCAGATGTTATTTTTCATTATTAACGGCATACTGTATAATGAAATAAACATCCGATCATTTATCTCAAAAAATGGCATTTTCCTTTCAATATCAAAATAACACCTCTTATTGGAGAACCCTTTAGATAAAAATATTTTCTCGGTATATAATTCATATATAAAAATAATTTTGTTTTGGAACCGCTGATTTTGCTCAGCCGACTACAGCGAACCAGTGGAATGTTCGAGTTTGTTCGATCAAGTATAGTGAAGGTATTGTTAACTTAACCGTCTTACTGTGTAACAACCTTTAATGATTTAATCCGATATCGGACTTAATAAAACGAACAGACTTTAACCAGATTTTGTTCCAGTTAGCAGATGCCCAAATAAGCCAAGATGAATATCCAAGTGTTTCTGGCTCGAAAATAAGCAAGGGCTCGTGGTTAGACGATGACATGCATCCGCACATTGCCGACGTATCTCAACGTGTAGCTGATATGACGGGGTTAGCAATAGACGCAGCAGAGGACCTCCAAATGCTCAATTATGGCATAGGAGGGTATTACGAACCGCATTATGATTTTCTCGCGGTATGTTCGATGACTAAAAATTAATTTTGAAATTATTTGTCCATCATTTGTTCACCGAAATGACCAGATGCCGGCGCGGTGGCGACGGCGTCGTTATTCCCCACGTCGCAAACAAATAACTCTTATTTCTATTTAAATTCCATCAAATTCAACTTCAACGAAAATATGTCTGTTACTTTTACAAACGTAACCTGACAAAATCTTTAGTTTTATAAGTATGGCTTTTGCAGAATTATACCGTTGATCTTTTGACTGCAATAAAACCCCATTATCCCTTCGACCATAAAATAAATAAGGAAATCCCAAATTTTAAAACCTTTTCGAGCAGAGCCGGAGCAGGTATACAAATTCAATTTATACCTATGCCTGATGCATATATAAATACAAAGTGATTTTTAACTTTGTAAACTTTAATCTTTAGTGGTTTTCCGGCGAGTAATTTTTAGTTAGGCTTATTAGTGGTAGAATGTGGCGTCCTTGGAATTGTGCTGATAGGGGGGCATCTTCAAGTGTCGGGAATGGAGACTTAAATATTTAACAGCTGTTAAACAATTTAGAGAAGAAAATCGTTCAATTATTTACCTTGACGAAACATGGTTCGATACCCATGACACTCCAAGAAAAGGATGGGATGATTCTTCCAAAAAATGTCAAACCAAGGCTCCATCAAATAAAGGCAAATGAATCACAATATTACATGCTAGTTCAGAGAACGGGTTTGTTCCAAATTGTCTGTTGCTTTCAGCTAAAAACATAGCAGATTATTTTCTTTAGATTACCATCAAGATACCGACGCACAACTTTTTGAAGATTGGTTTAAACTCCTTAAAAATATACCTGAAAATAACGTCATTGTAATGGACAATGCAGGTTATCATAGTCGGCAAGCAAAAATCATTCCCAATTCTAATAATACATAAGCAGAAATTCAAAATTTTATGATTGAAAATGATTTATATGTTGAAGAAACTTACAAGAAACGAAAACTGCTAGAAGTATTAAAAGCTTTTAAAATAAATAAGGAATACGAGTGTGACAAACTTGCAGCAGAAAATGGACATACAGTGTTGCATCTTCCTCCGTACTATTGTATATTCAATCCTATTGAGCTAATATGGCACCAATTAAAATCCAATATTAGGAGAAATAATATTTCTCCTACATTAAATGCATCTGTAGTAGAATTAATTAAAAACGAGGTAAGAAAAATTTCTGCAGACAGCTGGAAAAACTGTGTACAGCATGTACTTAAGGTGGAAAATTCTTACAATTGTATGATTACAAATGTTCAACCCTTAATTATAAGTTTAGGCTTAGATGAAGATAGTGATAGTGATACAGAGTTAAATTTTGAATAAATTATCAATAGTCTCTTAGAATTTAATTAATTTTTATTGTACTTGTTATCCCAATAGTTATACGTTTAAATTATATTATTTTCAATTATTATTAATTGTTATCATTATTTTACATTTATTATAGGTACCTAAAACTAAAAATACCTCTCTATTTATTTTAAATTATAAAAATAAATCATGTGGTGTGGTATACATTTTCAAGCCGGCCCTGATCCCATTTATTGCGCTTTGAAGAGGTTCAGGCGTATACAATAGGGTTTAATCAGGTAGTTTATTTATGGCAGTAAGAATCAACGGTATAATTCTGCAACAACTATACAGGAAACGTAAAAAATTAAGTGTAATTTGTTATAGTATATCAGAAAGAGATAATTTTTAAAATACCCTGTATATACAATTGCCCATTCCATTTAAAAGTTTTGTCAAATTTTTTAATCTCGTAACCGCCTCAGTTGTGCAATTGACGTGTTCTTTTATAAAAAAAATAATGTACCTATTGATTTTTATCTCAGAGACTGTTGGAGATGGGTATATGAAATTATTAACAAAGGTTACTGGGAATTTTACATGGATTTGAAAAATGCCAAAATATACAGGGCGTTCTATTTAAGATAAAAACTCGGTGGTATATTTTTACAAATTTTCTTCTTTCTTAAATTTTTAGCCGGATGATTGGGATTATGATACTGTTATCCACGGGGACCGAATGGCAACAGTATTATTCTATGTAAGTACAGGTGTGTGTGGTAAATTTTTTTTTAAAAATGTTATCCCACTTACCTGAATACGTTTAATAATTCAATTTAAATTTTTTTAAACCAATGTTTCTGGTTCTAGTTGAGTGATGTTGAACAAGGTGGCGCCACTATTTTTCCAAACATAAATGCGACCGTATGGCCTAAAAAAGGTACAGCCGTATTTTGGTACAACTTGCACCCATCTGGACATGGGGATATCAGGACTATACATGCCGCTTGTCCAGTCCTTGTCGGATCAAAATGGGGTAGGTAATGAATCGAAAAGTAATATTGTTACCTAAAAAACAGGTTCGGTTAGGGGAAAAAAATGTTTACCTTGGTTTTACTTTGGTTGGACTTTTTTCTTCCCGTTGCTCTTGATTCCGTAACCTTCAATATTTCGATTTTTTATCACATTCTATATGATAATATGGTTAAAATACAGGGTTGCCCAGAAGTCCGGAATAAAATTAATATATCCTTAACCTGTAATTTTTGGGGAAAATGCTTGGACACGTCAATTTAGTTTTATATATGCTCACATTTTGACGTTATTCGTTTGTTTTTTTATAGATATTTGTCAAAGATATGACTACATCGATCTTTTTTTAAATAGAAACATACAGCTTGTGATATAGTTGTTGCAGAATTATACCGTTGATTCTTACTGCCATAAATAATATACCTGATTAAACCCTATTGTATACGCCTGAACCTCTTCAAAGCTCAATGAATGGGATCAGGGCCGGCTTGAAAATGTATACCATACCACATGATTCATTTTTATAATTTGAAATAAATAGATAGGTATTTTTAGTTTTAGGTACCTATAATAAATGTAAAATAATGATAACAATTAATGATAATTGAAAATAATATTATTTAAAAGTAAGTATAACTATTAGGATAACAAGTACAATAAAAATTAATTAAATTCTAAGAAACTATTGATAATTTATTCAAAATTTAACTCTGTATCACTATCGCTATCTTCATCTAAGCCTAAACTTATAATTAAGGGTTGAACATTTGTAATCATACAGTTGTAAGAATTTTCCACCGTACATGCTGTACACAGTTTTTCCAGCTGTCTGCAGAAATTTTTTTTACTTCGTTTTTAATTAATTCTACTACAGATGCATTTAATGTAGGAGAAATATAATTTCTCCTAATATTGGATTTTAATTGGTGCCATATTAGCTCAATAGGATGGAATATACAATAGTACGGAGGAAGACGCAACACTGTATGTCCATTTTCTGCTGCAAGTTTGTCACACTCGTATTCCTTATTTATTTTAAAGGCTTTTAATTCTTCTAGCAGTTCCCGTTTTTTGTAAGTTTCTTCAAAATATAAATCATTTTCAATCATAAAATTTTGAATTTCTGCTTTTGTATTATTCACAATTGCACAATTCCAAGGACGCCACATTCTACCACTAATAAGCCTAACTAAAAATTACTCGCCGGAAAACCACTAAAGATTAAAATTATTAAAAATCACTTTGTATTTATATATGCATCAGGCATAGGTATAAATTGAATTTGTATACCTGGTCCGGCTCTGCTCGAAAAGATTTTAAAATTTGGGATTTCCTTATTTATTTTATGATCGAATAGATATTGAGGTTTTATTGCAGTCAAGAGATCAACGATATAATTCTGCAAAAACTATACACCATTTGAAAACTAATATCTCGTACAGTATGCTCATAAATTTTAGCGGGATTCTGTCAAGCCATTTCAAAATGGCGACTGTTAAAAGTTTTTAAAAAAATCTCTATTTAAATATGCGGAAATGATAAATCATTGATGGTTCTTTACTTTCAAGGTAAGAAATCTTCAGTGTTTCACGTTCTCACTCTTTGTGACATTGTGAACTTGTAAAATTAATTTAGTTATTTCCGAAGTATTATTTTACAATTTTCTAAACCAAAATGGTTTTGTCGGAAAGACAGCGTATCGAAGTCTTGATATTGTTGGGATGTGGAGATAAAATAAGAAGTCAAAGTGAAGTGTGCACTTTATTTAATGCTAAATATCCGGATAATCAAAATTTTACAGGGCACTGTCAGTAAAATATTCCACAAATTTTTTGAAAACATATAACAGTCGCCATTTTGAAATAGCTTGACAGAATCGCGCTAAAATTTATGAGCATACTGTACGAGATATCGTTCGATGTCGTCATATCTTTGACAGATATAAAAAACAAACGAATAACGTCAAAATGTGAGAGTGAGCATGTATAAAACTAAATTGACGTGTCCGAGCGTTTTCGCCAAAAGTTACAGGTTAAGGCTATATTAATTTTATTCCGGACTTCTGGGCAACCCTGTAGGTATGTCACACGTCGTAAATAAACCATGGGCACAATTTCTTGAAACGCGCAGAAGTCAAAATAAAATGCTTTAGCATTAAACAAAAACGGTTTTTAGTAAAATTATACAGATACCGATAAAAGTTTGCCCAGACATAAATCTTGTTTAAAATTTATTACTATTTCTCCGATAATTATTATTATTTTTGATAAAGGTCAGTGAATCACGAAAAGAATACTTGAGTTGCATATGCAGACTTCGATTTACTCTTAATCTGAAGATAATGTGTCACAATTTCTACCTATAAAGCGTGATTTATTTATTCTAGTGGGAACCAAATGGATCTATGAAAGTCATCAAGAATTTAACAGACCTTGTACGAAGGACTTGCCGGAGAACAATACAATTTGAATATAGAATCATTGGAAAATAATGATACATTTAGTGATTTTATTGAGATAATTATGTATAGATTAAGATTTATTATATATTTCAACTTGCTAAATAAAATAATATTAATTAAAACTAATTTGAAAAGTGTGAATTCATTTATCCATTCATTTTAAAACATTAGTGCATTAAAGTGAAATTTTTAAGGCTACTGTGGGGTGTTAAACATTCAATTTTTAACACGTTTATAGAAAAATCCTTTAAGGCACTATGGGAGTGTAGGTTCTGATTCGTCAGAGGTTATAGTCGTTGGGGAACATGACCTCAAGAAGGTCGTTCTACAAGGATGATGACCTCCAAATGAAGGAATTCTTAAACAATGCATTTCGCGGAGTACTAAGTTGATTGATTGATAGGCGGCATTGTTTCGTGTGGTGTTTTTCTGCAATACGTATCCCTTTTTTTATGATCAAACACAAGCACTAAAGGAAAAACCCTTTAGGGCACTCTGGGAGTGGTGCGTGTACGCAAAAAGCGATTCACGTTGGTTTTGAATCATTGGAGGTTATATTCGTTGGGAAAAACGACCTCGGGAAGGTCGTTCTATAAGGATGAAGTCCACCAAATGAAAGAATTCTTAAATAATGAAGTTCGAGGAGTATTAAGCTTAAGAGGGCAAGGTCAGCCGAGCACTTTCCATGAAAATATCTGTAAAAGAGAGTCAAATCCCCAACCTGTCTTCGATGTTCTAAGCTGTCGAGGTTCCTTGTCAGCTCGTGGTCTCCAATCAGACGAATGGCCCTCCTTTCGATGAAATCCAGTGGCCGAAGAGTATGTTTGGGTGCAGAGCTCCAGACATGAGAGCAGTACTCTAGTGATGGTCGAATCTGGGCTTTGTATCTATAGTGTCAAAAGTTGTTGAGGTGTGTACAACTTTCTGGTTCGGAAGAGTACACCAAGTTTCTGAGAAGCTATCTTGGCGATTGCCACAATGTGGTTATGCCAAGACATATTTCCTACCAGATTGACGCCCAGCAAATTAATAGATGAAGCCAGTGGGATTGCGTGTCCCTCCATGACTATATCTGGTTCTGCAATGTTAACTTTTTTAGAGAAAACTGCTGCCTGGGTTTTTAGCGTTAAATTCGACTTGATAACTGTCACCTCAAGCCAAAATTTCTTCCAGGTCTTTGTTGAGGCGTGATACTTCATGCTGTCTGCGAAGATGCGCGTTGGCAGCCGTTGTTTGTGCATTCAAAGAGAAAGATGAGATAAGTGTGTTATCGTCAGCAGAACTAAATATCGGATTTTTCATTTTCACTAGAAGGTCGTTAATGTAGAATAAGAAGAGAGTGGGAGACAATATGGACCCTTGAGGAACACCGGCATTGATGGTGAAGGTGTCTGAGAGAAATCCGTCAATCGCCACCTGCAGAGAGCGGTCCTTAAGAAAGCTAGACAACCATGCACAGAATCGACTGGGCATACCATAGGATCGCAGTTTACTTAGAAGGCCCTCATGCCAAACAGCTGAGCTGAGCTGTATTCTAGTGATGAAGAGTTTTCGTTGGTGAGTTATTTGCGTTATAACACTCGTAAAGATCGACAATATCGACCACGAAAATCCGATTTTTTTCTATACTACATAATAAAATCGATTCCACTGATGACGCATCAGCTGACTTTTTCCAAATTCATCCACATTGTCAAATTATGGACTTGTCTTTTATTGTTTCTGGAGTTACCGACAAGGCTCTTTCTAAAAACGTCATTGGGTTGTCAAAAATGCATAGAATAAAATAAGTATAGATAACTAAAAAATATATTTTTAATGCATACGTCTATTGACCATTACATTTAAACGATACCGATAAGATTGTGTGTCGTATAACTTTTCAGAGGTAAGTTCACCGTTGCTGGCAATCATCGTCTGCCGAAAAAAATATCGATTACACTAATCGATGACCATTTTTTCCATCAAATTTAAGACAGTCGGTTTGCTGGGTAAGGAAACGATATTTTCTTAAGTTTCTATTCCTAAAATATTCATGCCCTATATTTTTAATTTGTTTTTGAACCGGATTATCCTGACGAACTCATTGAACTGACCTGTTCCAGAGAGGGATTCTAAACCGGCCAATTTAATAAGTTATATACAAAGGTATCTTATGTCGCTGGCTTCTAGTCAAGTAGCGAATAATATTTGTTTGCACTAAAACACGTCAAGATGGCGGATTACTGGATCTTTCTTGCGATAAACTTGTTATGCCTGTTCAAGAATATACATGGTGACCTATACAGTGCTGTGGTGAGTTTAGAAGATCTTATTGATACCGAAAAAGCTGTCATCAAGATAATGAAAGATTATATACGAATTGAAGAGCGGAAACTTGATATTTTAACAAGGTATCTAATAAATTACATAATTAATTAGACTGCTTTTAACGGTACATTCACCATATACTACCAGGCGTCACAGTATATTACCAGATTTTAAATAAGCTGTATAAATTTGTTTGAATACATTTTGTTGAGCCTAGCTAAGCTATATAATTAAATGTGATGGCAAAACCACGAAAATCTCCTAGTTTAGATAATACAGTAAACACTAGCAAATTAAATTTTAACATTGACGAAACGAAAATTAGTATCAGTGATTCGATTGGCTCACCAAATTGTATTCAAACTAGACACAGTTCCTCCAGGCCGAAACTTACTGAAATATTATCTTGAAAGCCCCTTTTTGGCCAATAGTTTTGATATATTTTTCAGACATTTAGATGTGTACCAGACAGAACACAACAAAGCGACAAAGAACTTAAAGCTGTATCTGTTAAATCCCATTAACACGTACTCTTTAATAAAAAGACTATCCACCGATTGGCACCAAATAGAAACGTTAATATCAGCCGACACTGTCTATGGTAAGTTCAGATCGCTCCTATAATAGTTAAGTATAAGGGTATAGTTGTTGCAGAATTATGCCGCTTACTTTTACTGCCATAAATAAACTACCTGATTAAACCCTATTGTATACGCCTGAACCTCTTCAAAGCTCAATAAATGGGATCAGGGCCGGATTGAAAATGTATACCACACCACATGATTCATTTTTATAATTTGAAATAAATAGATAGGTATTTTTAGTTTTAGGTACCTATAATAAATGTTAAATAATGATAACAATTAATGATAATTGAAAATAATATTATTTAAAAGTATAACTATTAGGATAACAAGTACAATAAAAATTAATTAAATTCTAAGAAACTATTGATAATTTATTCAAAATTTAACTCTGTATCACTATCGCTATCTTCATCTAAGCCTAAATTAATTCTACTACAGATGCATTTAATGTAGGAGAAATATTATTTCTCCTAATATTGGATTTTAATTGGTGCCATATTAGCTCAATACGATTGAATATATAATAGTACGGAGGAAGACGCAACACTGTATGTCCATTTTCTGCTGCAAGTTTTTCACACTCGTATTCCTTATTTATTTTAAAAGCTTTTAATACTTCTAGCAGTTCTTGTTTCTTGAAAGTTTCTTCAAAATATAAATCATTTTCAATTATAAAATTTTGAATTTCTGCTTCTGTATTCTTAGAATTGGGAATGATTTTTGCTTGCCGAATATGATAACTAGCATTGTCCATTACAATGACGCTATGTTCAGGTATATTTCTAAGGAGTTTATGTTTAAACCAATATTCAAAAAGCTGTGCGTCGGTATCTTGATGGTAATCTAAAGAAGAATCTGCTATGTTTTTAGCTGAAAGCAACAGACAATTTGGAACAAACCCGTTCTCTGAACCAGCATTTAATATTGTGATTCTTTTGCCTTTATTTGATGGTGCCTTGGTTTGACAATTTTTGGAAGAATCATCCCAACCTTTTCTCGGAGTGTCATGGGTATCGAACCATGTTTCGCCAAGGTAAATAATTAAGTCTCCATTCCCGTAAACGTGTTTGTCTTTTATCAATGCTTCGGTATTTAAAACCCATTTTACGCAATATTTTCCTAAGGCTTGAAAGGCTACAAGAGATATTTGTTTCGTCTTTAATCAGCCGCTCTTTGAGGGAAATCGAAGTGGGTACAGTTTGTCCCTCTTACATTTGGTAAATCTTTCTTCTTAATAAATCCATGTCATTTTCGTCAATGCTTCTAAATGTGCCAGAATCACTCCGATTTTTTCTAGGATTAACAGGTTTAAGTACTATCTCTATCTATCTATTACCGAAGATAAAGGAGTTTCTGTCAAAGTAGACGTCTCTGCTAAAGCATCCATCGAATTAAAATTTCTACTCAACAACGATTGATACACATTTTTAATTATTAGTTTGGCATCGGTAGATAAATGCTTTCTTTTAAAAATGGCACTTGAAGATGCCCCCCTATCAGCACAATTCCAAGGATGCCACATTCTACCACTAAACTAACGCCTAACTAAAAATTAATCGCCGGAAAACCACTAAAGATTAAAATTATTAAAAATCACTTTGTATTTATATATGCATCAGGCATAGGTATAAATTGAATTTGTATACCTGGTCCGGCTCTGCTCGAAAAGGTTTTAAAGTTTGGGATTTCCTTATTCATTTTATGGTCGAAGGGATAATGGGGTTTTATTGCAGTCAAAAGATCAACGGTATAATTCTGCAAATACTATACAGAGCAACAGAGTACAAAGTACAGCGTACAGACAAAGTCACCGCTTAAAATTTAACAAAAAATCCATTCTTGGAAGGCAATTTATATAAACTATTCTAACGACTGGGAACCTTAGTCTTTCGTGTTAGTTAGTTCTAGCGATACTGCTGTACCAACAATACATTTTTTAGAGGCAAGGAGTAATATATCCTTTTTGCGGACTGATGGGAATATGAAGTTTCCTACTGAGAAAGATCTGAATGGTGCTGCTGCTGGAATAATAAGACTTCAACATACATACAAATTGGACACGTCATTGCTGGCAAGAGGTACGGTTATACGTACTGCTTGGTATTTCGATCTATAATTTGACTAAAATGAGTCAATATACATTGTTTAAGTCCAACCTAATTTATTTATTTCTTCCAAATTATGCCGTATTTAAATTTAGTCTATCGTTTTGTCGCAAGGTAAAGCAAGAACGTGAATCGTAGTTTAAAGTGATAGTAACGTAATTTCACTATCCTTATTAATTTTAAATCTTATTTCATTTCTAGGTGAAATTAATGGCTTAAAATCTAGTTCTGAACTGACAGCAGCTGATTGTTTCGAGTTAGGTAGACAATGCTATATGCTTGAAGATTATTATCTTGCGACGCTGTGGATGGAAGAAGCTGAAGCTAGATTGAAGATAGAAACAAGTACAACTGTCGAATACATTCTCCTCTTGGATTACTTAGCCTGGTCCACATATCAAATAGGTGATATTCCAACCACCTCCCTCCCCCTTATGTAATTCAGTTATGTTTAGGCTCTCGACAGTACTTTTAGGGCCGGTTGTAAAAAGGAATTCTGAACTTAGGTTCAACTGAAAGCCGATCAACCCGTTAAGCGTACTAATTGCATAAATTTATTGTCTTTCCCTTTAGTAAATTGATCAGGATGTTTCCTGAATGTCATTATACCAACAAGGTGACATTGCGATTGTTTTAATCCTATTGGCCCATGTAACTCTTACAAATCTGGAACAATAGCTTTGATACGATTGCTATTGCAACTCGATATTAGTTTTAAATAATAGATATTTTTTGCACGTACAAACACAAACTTGTATCACAATTTTTTTTTTAAAGGAAATATTGCTCGCGCTATTAAACTGACGTATCAGCTTTTGGAAATAGTCCCAGATCATTCAAGAGCGCTGCTAAACATGCGCCTTTTTCAAGACAAATTAGATGAGATGGAGACAACAGAAAATAGAACCGCTACTTCGAATGGGATCGAAAATCCAGAGGTAAACATTTATAGAGCGTACAATTTTCCTGTAATTTCTTCCATATTCATTATCCAAAACCACCATCTGAATTTAGATTATTAGTCCGCAGCGAATGAGAAATACGCGTGATACGGAAGAATTGTTATTTTATTTCTGTTGTACACATTTTAGGTTATATTTCATAAGGATATTTATGGAGACTATGAAACCTCATGTAGAGGCGAACAAACTCAATCGGCAGAATACGAGGCTAAGCTAAAGTGTAGATATCTGACCCGGAATAATCCGTTTCTAAAAATTGGGCCTTTTAAAGTCGAAGAAGCTCATTTGGATCCGGAGTTATATATTTTCCACGACGTGATATACGACAGTGAGATTGAGACTATTAAGAGACTTTCGTCAGATCGAGTAAGTGCAACAAAAATTAAACCATGTACTATTAGAACTAGTGTTGTGATCGCTCGAGCGAAACACCGCTTATTGAAATAACCGACATAGCTCGATTATTAAAAAAAAACCGCTCGAGTTATCTATTCAGCCGAAAACCGTCGCTCGTCACTTATTATCTTTCACTCGATACCAGCGCTTCGCTTGACGCCGACGGAAATGTACCGCTGAAGTGTGATCGAGTGAAAAAAATGCTCATATATTCGAATGGTTTTTCGCTCTATAGGAAATACTCTAGTTATAAATTCAGGCGAAAAACCGAAAAATATCGCCTGTCACTTGATAACCGACCTTCGTTATACGCGCCGCGCCATCCGATTGGCGACGTTCGAGTTTGACGCTGAGCAGGTAACATGACATACGTCTTTCTTAAAGGCACATAAACGAGAAGGTTCATATAAAAAAGCATGCAAAATCCCTTAGCGAAGTCATCGCGACATGAGTTTGGTAAAGTTTTGTTTTAACTGGCTAGCCAGCGGCGTAGTTTAGGTCTCCGATTGTAAATATTAAAAAATTAAAGGATATAATTTTTAAATTTTATTTACTATAAACTCGAGAAAACTTCCAAAAAAGAACATAATAATAGAAATTGTAAATAAAAATAACAAAACGAACAAAATGGTTAACAAAATATATAGAAAAATTCGTTGGTAATCTTATAGTAAACATATTTAAATCTAAACAGGAACTTTTTATGATTAAACTCAAGAAGACTTCTTAAAAATAACACGCTGTTGAAGTTAATTTTGATTGTCCTTGTTTTGTTCTAGTTTAGCAGAGGCCTAGTATTCGATTCTGAAGTTATTGCTACTCATAGAGTAAGCAAAATCACGACGTTTTCTAATGAGGTCAATCCACACATCGCCGACATATCTCAGCGTGTAGCTGACATGTCAGGGTTAGCAATGGACTCAGCAGAGGATCTCCAAATTGTGAATTATGGTATTGGAGGGCATTATGAACCGCATTATGATTTTTTCTCGGTATGTTCGATGACTAAAAATTAGTTTTAAAATTATTTTTCCTGATATAAGAACACCGAACCGCACCCCCCGTCCAGCAGGTGGCGGGGCGATGTTATTTCTATTTAAATTCAATCAAATTCAACTTTAACGAAAATAATTCTGTTACCTTTACAAACATTATCTTTCAAATTCTTTAGTTATACTATACTATAGGGTGTTATGGAAATGACGTATTATATTTAAATCGGCAATTCCTGAGATGATTTCAAATTGAAGAAAAATATCCAAAAATGGCGCTTTAATTAATGATTATGTCAAACCAAAAATGACCACGTGGTGCCCCTGTCAGGAAGGTAAACAAAGCAACATATGTCAACAGTGTTGTCATATCTTCAGGGTAAACTCTTTAGAAAGTCAATAACCGTTTGACAGATTGCAAGTTGTTTATTTTTCAGGGTACATTATTATAAACTTTTACGTTCAGTTCAGTTAGCTGGGAAACAATCTCTGAATTATAAACTTGAACTGACTCGAACGAACCGCCGCGGAGTTTTTAAATGGTCAGGTATGTTCTCATTTGTTCAATTCGAACGACACCCGTCAGATCTGGACAACTTAAAAGTTTATAAATGCCACTTACCCTTTAGAAAAAAAAAGCGTTGCCACTTTCGATGTTTTATAAGGTTATAAAGGTTATATAATGCAGAATTTCCTTCTGTAATACTTTTCTTTATAATGATAGTCTCGGAAATGGCAACCGCGCTAGTTAGACGAGACTATTTATTTTAAAGGGATGGAAGGGTCTATCAATATAATTATTTCATCATTCTTCTTCAGTAAAGGATTAATAAATTTGATTAGCCCATTAAAAATTAGCGTTTTTATTGTTTCTGAATTTCTATTGCGAAATAATTTGTATCCTATAGTGCTGTTGTTTTATGTGTACGGTAGGTTATTGTAAAGTGTAATTATGCGTTAGTATTTATTGCTTTTGTGTAATCTAATAATAAGTTCATATCTTCAAAAAAAATAATTGGAAACTCGTGGGTGTCTGTGTGTTTCTTTAAGTGATTTAGTGCAAATGTTCCGAGAGAGTGAAAATAAGAGGCCGAATGGGGTTTAGTGGGTATAAGCTTATTATGCAGTTCCACATTATCATCAGGGTACGTGATGAGCATAAAGCATTTCCCATAGAAAGAAAAACCTGAAGATGTCTGTGCCCTGGATTACTTGCTAGTGTACTGGCACCTGGATTCACTTCTATTTGGATACTAGGTAAACTAAATATTATTTTTATAAGAATCTAAAGTTTCACATTTTTTACACAGTTGGCAACATTGGGCTTGAACATCTGTTGATTACACAGCTTGGCAATGTAATATGATAATATATGAATGTGCCGAGGAGTAATCGAGTGGTTTTAGGGGTAAAATATCCCACTTTTTAAACGTTCGATTAAAAAAAAATATATGTAGCGCTTCTCTGGGACACCCCAGGAGTCACCCATTTAAATATAATACGTCATTTCTATAACACCCTGTATATACTATACTACTAAAATAGAAACATGTATGAGCAATTACATAAAGAATGTAATTCTACATGTAATGGTAAATTTAAATGCAGGATACGGGTAAATTTGAACAAACAAACCCGTTTATAAATAACACTGGGTGATACATTTTTACAAAAATAACCCTCTTTTTTTTAATTTTTAGTCAGGCAACTTGGGTATGAACGGAAACCGAATAGCAACAGTATTATTCTATGTAAGTACAGCTGTGGTAAAAAAAATAGTTTCATTTAAAAACATAAATAAATGACACATTCGCATATGTATGCTAAAAACTTATTGAAAAATGTCATCCCACTTACCCGAATACGTTTTAAAATAAAAAATTTTTAACCAATAGTTCTGGTTCTAGTTGAGTGATGTTGAACAAGGTGGCGCGACTGTTTTTACAGACATAAGTGCGATTATATGGCCTAAAAAAGGTACTGCCATATTTTGGTACAACTTGCACCCATCTGGACATGGGGATATCAGGACTAGACACGCCGCTTGTCCTGTAATCATCGGATCGAAATGGAGTAAGGAATAACTAGAAAAATAATCTTGTTACGTAAGAAAACAGGTTCGGTTAGGGGGAAAAAATGTTTACCTTATTTTTACGCCCTCTTCTTCTTTCATCCCGTTGCTCTAGATTCCGTAACCTTCAATACTTCGAATTGTTATCATGTACTATATGATAATATGGTAAAAATACAGGGTGTAACTAAATAAGTGTAAAACATTTAAGGGGGTGATTCCTCATCGAAAAAAGATAGGAGCTTTCATATAAAGAAACTTCATTGGAGCATCCCTTGTTAATATACAGCCCCTTAAAGGGGGTACATAAAATGTGTTTAACAATGTTTTTCACAAGCACTAAAAAAGTTACAATATTGAAATTAACCTGACATTTTCTACTACCAAAAAGACACTTAGCCAGTAATTTATTTGGTTTACGCCATGGTTGTAAGGGTGGAAAACGCAACCCCTAAAATTTATTTTCAATGTAAGTTTTTGTCTTATTATTTGTTTATCATCTAAAAATTTATTTCCGATAGCCTGTTTCATTCTAAACAAAAAGTCTCTTGAATTTTTTGCCCAAAATAAACCAGTTCGCAGCAATAAATTATTTTACGAACAAGATACATATCGCCATAAAACGAAAATACGAAACTAATTTATCCAGTAGGCCGCTATTAGCGATAGTAATACTAATTGTGTATTGTTGTTCTGTTCTTAATTTGTTGTTACTTTAATAATTCACTTGTTATTAAAATGGCATACACAAATCAGGAAATGGCTGATATGCATTACGTTTACGGTCTGTCGCAGGGGAATGGGTTAGAAGCTTCTAGAAGATATGCTGAAATGTATCATCAACGGCAGCATCCTTCACATAGAATACTTGCCCGACTTCATCAACGATTACGAAAATATGGTTCATTCGACAAAAGAACGCAGGATTGTGGTCGCCATCGAGAAGTAAGAACACCACAGCTTGAGGAAGCAGTACTTAATTTGCTTGAAGAACAACCTACTACCAGTACTAGAAAGATTTACTATGATTTCTAGATGTTGTATGTTTTGTTATTAATAAATTAGTTCTGTTTATTTATAAATTTTATGTACCCCCTCTAAGGGGCTGTATCTTAACAAGGGATGCTCCAATAAAGTTTCTTTATATGAAAGATCCTATCTTTTTTTCGATGAGGAATAACCCCTTTAAATGTTTTACACGTATTTAGTTACACCCTGTATATCAAACACCGTGATTCCAGTTATTCAAAATACTATTAACCGTAAATAAACCATAGATACAATTTCTTGAAACGCTCAGAAGTCAAAAATACTTAATTAAATAAAAGCCGTTTTTAGTAAAATTATATAGATATCAATAAAATTTTTACAAGAAATAAAACTTATGATTGATTTCCCCAAAAATTGTATTCTTGATCAAAGCCAGTAAGCAATGAAAGTATTACTGGTCAGATTTGGAGTTGCATATGAAGACGTCGATTTGATCTTAATCAGAAGATATCGTATCACAATTTTTGCCAATACAGAGTGATTTATTTATTCTAGTAGGCGCCAAATGGATCCACGAAAGTCATCAAGAATTTAAAAGACCCTGTACGAAGGACTTGCCTTAGAACCATACAATTTTAATATAGAATCGTTGGAAAATAACGATGCATTTAGTGAGATAATTATGTATAGAATACGAATTATTATATATTTCAACATGCTAAATAAAATATAATTTATTGAAAGTAATTTAAAAAGTGTTAAATATGTGAATTCATTTTAAAACATTAGTGCATTAAAGTGAATTTTTTAAGGCTACTGGGGGGTGTTAAACATTCAATTTTTAACGCGTTTATAGAAAAATCCTTTAAGGCGTTATGGGAGTGGTAGGTTCTGATTCGTCAGAGCTTATAGTCGTTGGGGAACATGACCTCAAGAAGGTCGTTCTACAAGGATGATGACCTCCAAAGGAAGGAATTCTTAAAATATACATTTCGCGGAGTACTAAGTTGATGAAGTTGGCGGCATTGTTTCGGGTGGTTTTTTTCTGCAATACGTATCCCTAGGTGGAATTTCGTAGTATGTCACCAGTGGCGAAACTTCAAAATTTGCCCCCCCCCCCGCCGCAAAGTTTTTTATTAGGCCCTATAAAATAATTTATTTAGTAAAGCTAGAATAACGTAAATTGTTAAATTATAGATATAGATGTTATAGAATTTAAAATTTAAAAAATGATGATTTCTATGAGAGGAGATAATTTTTTAATGCTCTTTAGAAACTAAGGATTATACTAAAAATCACATTTATTATAATAATATTATTCCAAAACCCATAAAAAGTGATCACACTATCATAACTTTATTGTTTAAAATCACTTTTAAACCAAATTTTCAGGAAATATTTACAAAAGTATAAGTTCTCGTAAAATTAATTTAAAAATACATAATAAGATCGAATAATTAGAATATCATACAGGGTAGGTTAAAAATAGAAGTTACTTTAAACAAGTCGCAAAACAAGTTTTTTCTTTCCTCAAATAATTTACACTTACATGTTAAATCTTTTTATATTCTGAACACAAAATATGTTAAGAGACTTTTGATATTTCACTCACGCCATTTATAACTAATTTTCTGACCAAATGTTTCTAAGCAGTTAATAACTGAATATCACAATGCTTAGTCATTGAAACAAATATTGATTAAAATGAAACATAAATGATATTTGAATGAAAAGAAATGTATTAAAATGTAATAACATTAATTAAAACTAATTTAAAAAGTTGTATTCGTTGGAAATCGCGACCTCAGGAAGGTCGTTCCATAAGGATGACGTTCTCCAGATAAAAGAATTGTTGAACAATGAAATTCGAGGGGTACTAAGCTGAACTACATGTTGTATTTCTGCTATTTATAAAATAGAGTTAAATCACCCACTTGTCTTCGATGTTCTAGGCCAGGGATGGCGAACCTTTTTTGATGGCCGCACCACAAAGTCATAAATTTTTAAATAGGTAACGTGCCACAATAAAATTTCATTCGAAATGTTAGCGTGGTGAAACTATACGTAAGTATAATTAAATAAACAAAAAAAAGCAAATTTGTCTTTAAACAATTCCTTATTAATCAATGTTTTACAAAAAGCAATATGCTAGCAACAAAATTCACGTTAAAAACAATTGTTTTTAATGTGATTTTTGTTGCTGTACACAAGATGATAAAGATTTAATATCTGGTTCATATTTAGTTAATTTCAACAGTACGCATGCAGGGCTCGACTCATCCGTCATTCTATTCCTATATTTATTTTTTATAAAATTTAATTCTGAAAATAGAGATTCACATGCCCACGTCGATGAAAATATTGATAAAATTGCCTTTGCTAATATTTTTAAACATTTGAACGTGTCAGGAATTGAATACCATGTAGTTTGAATTTCATCTTCTGCAATTTTATTTATTTTATCCAATAATCGATTACTTTCAATAATTTCCAAATTATTTCTTAAATCAACAAATTTTTGGTTCCATATGGTACTTGACTGAAATTCAACTAATTCAATTTCTAATTCATTAAAATTTAACCACTCAAGGACTTTTAAATTTAATTTTTCAAATGGTATTGTATCAGGCCATAAAATAAATTTTAAAGTTTCTTCAATCTTTATTATTAAACTTAAGAAGACTTCTTAAAAATTACATACATTATAGAAAATGTTAATGGAAAATAAGAAAACGAGCAAAATAGTTAAGAAAACATACCTAGGAATCGACAAATTTTTTGGTAACCAAAAGTAAACATTCTTAAATTTAAACAGGAACTTTTAGGTAACTATAAACATGGATTTAAAAAAATAATCACCTATTTTATTATTTTGCCAGTCGCGTCTAAATTTTTGAAGGGCACACAGTGGGCACCTGATAATTTAAAGTGGAAGAATTTGACAAGCTATTTTAAATATCTACTTCTTTTATGCTCGTAGATTGAGAAAGATGTGAAGAAAAATAACTCTTGGTAATACTTTTTATTCGGGTTAAAAAGCACAATAATAAACCCGAACAATAAATACATGTTTGGGTGATTTTTTTCAGTTTTTTTTGTTTGTTATCGAGACACGTGGTAAAAATTCATTATACACAAATAAATAAATTTCTGGAACCTGTGCCCACCCGTAGTGACGTGCCTGCTAAATACCCTACCTGATCACATGTAAACGGTTAGGATGCCGTCGAGCAGTCGGTGACGTCATCGCTTGGGAATTGGAATTTTGGATTCACTCGATTATTAAAATCGCTCGAGTATCAAGTACTCGATTATTAAAATCATCAGTTTTTCCCAACACTAGTTCTTTCGTTAGGTGGTTTCTAATTTCCCTAATTACTGAAGTGGCGAATAAATCCTTATTTTTGTATTTTCTGTTCCCCAAATAACCCCACACGCCAGTATTTTACAGTGCTCCCCATTTTTCTAGAAGGGATGTGTAGAAGTAGAGTATATGGCAAGCTATAGTTCAAATTACTTGCAAATAACGAACTGGACAGTAACTTTATTTCTCTAATAACCCCATTCTACGGTAATACAATCCATTTGTCCACTTATGACGCATCTACTCTTTTTCCTTTGAAATTCAAAGTTGTCAAATTATACACTTGTCATTTGTTGTTTCTAGAGTTACAGACAATGCTCGTCTTACAAACGTCATTGGGTTGTCAGAAGTACATAGAAGAAAATAACTATAAATAACGAGAAAATATAGTTTTAATGCATATTGACCATTTCATATAAACGATACAAAACCTAAGATTGTGTGTGTTATAACTTTTAAGAGGTAAGTTGACCGTTCAAAAGATTTTTGTTTATATAAAATAGTGTTCATATCAAAGGAAATTAGTACATTTTGTAGGGCATATAAAATAGTACGGCAATTAAATTATCGAAATATGCTAATAAAACATTTTTAGTCGATATTCACATGGTTATCACTACACCAATCAATACTTTTTCTTGCCACTCCCCGGATTTTTCTAGTAATAAAATACTTGCTGCGGAAGCAATTTGTAATGTAATTTGCCATGATGTTCCCCAATCTGAATATCGTAGTCACGCATACTTTACCCAAAAATATACAAATTAAAAATGTTAACGTTTAAAATGTCTTGACATTTGCGTTGTCAAGGCGACCCGATGGAATTCACAGCCCACTTTGCATAAAATCTATTGGAAAAATGGACGGATTTGGCATATCACGGGTAATGTGATTTGTGGAACTGTTACTTAATATTATTATAGTATTACGTAACAGTCATTGCGTAGCAGTAGACAATTCCTTACTAATATAGGAGTAGAAACATTTTTTTTTCTATTTGGGTTTCAAAATGGCTACATTATGAAATGCAAAAAAATTGAATATCATGCCACTTTATGAAACTGAAATTTTAATTTTTTTATGTTGGCAGCAAGTAGGGTTCGAATTTTAGGCTTACTTTGATTTCGTTGAAGTTAGTTTTCTAGGCATTATGGATTCGACAAAAAATTTTTATAGAAAACTTTAAAATACTAACCTTTAACCTTGCAAATAGATCATTTTTACTAGATATTTATCCGAAATACCTATACCCGGAAATATATAACATGCTGACGGTGTCCGTCAACTAATTTCTAGTCAAAACTGTAGAACAACATAACCTAATATCTTCCAGTTTACGCTCTAGTACTATTTTTATTTTTTATTCAATATAGGATTATACAACATATTACTTTATATATACATAAACTCCTGGACAAAATTAACGCAACATCGTAAATTTCCAATATTTTTGGTGAGATTTTTTTGCTGAATTTATGATCCGATTTGAATGATTTTTTTTGCATTGTAGGTTGGTTCCTTGACAATATCATAGTTTTCACTGTTTATGATAAAAATTTAATTTTTGATTTATACTGGGTGTACTAAAAATGCTTTGTTTTTTTCCGAAAATTCGTATCACCCTGTGGAGTATACTAGCAACCGAACCATATAGCAGTTGACATTAAACGGTAGGTCCATCTTTCCCCAACGTTTCCTTTTTTGGTTTACTTCATTATCTCTGTTATTAAAGGAGATACACCGTTTTATAGCATAACATGTTTTTATAGACTTTAATATGCACATTCATTGTTAAATGTTTTCAAGTAGGTTTCAAGATTAAAATACTCGTCGGGCAACTGGGCATACGAAACGAACGTTTAATAAGCAGTTTCCGAACAGTTTTTATCAGTATGGCGAATTTTATTTGACCTTTGTAACTTTAAAACACAACATCTGCTGACACATCGCTTGTAATATCAGAAAAAGTCCAACATTTAACAATGAATGTGTTGAATATTACAGTCTATAAAAACATGTTACGCTATAATACGGTGTATCTCCTTTAATAACAGAGATAATGCAGTGAACCAAAAAAGAAAATGTTGGGAAAAGATGGACCTACCGAATTTTCGGAAAAAAACATAGCATTTTTAGTACACACAACAGCGAAAACTATGACATTGTCAAGGAACCAACCTACAATGTAAAAAAAAATCATTCAAATCGGATTATAAATTCAGAAAAAAAAAATAGCATAAAAAATATGGCAAATTTATGATGTTGCGTCAATTTTGTCCAGGAGTTTATTTACAGTTACTGTAGACATTTCCTGGGCATTAATTGTTATTCCTGTCAGATTCTGTGGCGACACAATATTTTGTTCAATAGTACCTAGTATTTTGTTCAATTTTTGAACTTTGTTCTGCTCGCACCATAACTCAAGTTTTGCATATTCTTTTTAAAAGTTTTTCTAGATTATTTTCTGCATTTTATCGTATTCTGACGAAGTACAACTTTCTTCCTGACTGATTTTTATTAACTTTAATAATATATTTATTTGTAATTATGACGGATGGGAAGAAGCTTTGTTGTATTCAATTGTTTCCATCATGGCATATTTGTTATCTGTAACATTTTATGAAATTGTAAAACTATTGCCAACCCAAAAAGAAAATATAAATTCAAATGGAAAAAATCTACTATATTTTTTAAAGTTTTTCAGACTTTAAAGACCCAAATAGAAAAAGTATTATAAAATACACGGTTCATAAGATAATTAGAGCACTTGTACTTTAGAAAAATTATTAAACGCGTGTTCTAAGATAATGTCTTATGAGACTTGTATCTTAATATACTATTATCGAGCGATGCTTATAAGTTTATATAATCCCCTAAAAATTAATATGTTATGTTTCTGGCTTCTAGTAAAGTAGTTAATAATTTTTGGTTCCACTAAAGCGCTGGAAAATGGCTAATTATTGGATCTTTCTCGTGATAAACTTGGTATTCCTGTTCAAAAATGTACATAGTGAACTGTACAGTGCTAGGGCGGGTTTAGAAGATATTATTGATACCGAAAAAGCTATTATGAACATCATGGAAGATTATATACGAATTGAAGAGTGGAAACTTGATATTTTAACAAGGTATCTAATAAATTACATAATTAATTAGACTGCTTTTAACGCTACATTCATCCTATACTACAAGGCGTCACAGTATATTGCCAGACTTTAAATATTTTGTAAAGATTGTTTCACGAAAAATGGATACGACTTAATGATTTCCTGGGTCGGTCCCATTGTGTCGACAAGAGCTTGGCAATAAACAAGTGAAGTGTGAAGGGGACGGACTAAGGAAAACAAGTAATGATATGATTATGTTAATGTAATCAAATGAAATAACATTGTTTTTAAATATTAGTCATATTTATTTACATTTATAATGTCATTCTATAGATAGTTCTGTTTCGCTATCGCTATCCTCATCAAAATTAATTATAATTGGATTAATTATACGATCCAGACTAATATACGAATTTTCTACAGTTATTACGTGACCGACTGAATTTTTCCAACTACCTGGGGGAATATCATTAAAGCATTTTCGTATTAATTCTACAACACTAGAACTTAAAGTCGGAGAAATATTTTCAGACCTAACCAGTGATCTTAACTGGTGCCACATCGCTCGAGCGATCATAACACTAAATATTATCTTGGAAGCCCCTTTTTGGAGAATAGTCTTGATATATTTTTCAGACATGCAGATATGTACCAGAAGGAACACAACAAAGCGACAAGGAACTTAGAGCTGTATCTGTTAAATCCCATTAACACGTACTCTTTAATAAAAAGACTGTCCACTGATTGGCACCAAATAGAAACGTTATTATCAGCCGACACTGTCAGTGGTAAGTTCAGATCGGGCCTAGAATAGGTAAGTACAGGGAATTTAAAACTTCCCATGTCCTCGTTTCCAGTAAATACGACAATTTTATTGTGAAGCGATACGCTTCCCTTGAAAACTTATAAATGAATAAAACTCTTCAACCAGATCAGTATCGGCTCGTGACCTATAATAGAGGGGGTTCAAAAGTATGATGAAATTATTTAAAAAATGTATTTTTGTGTAACGACCAAACAATTACTTTCTAGGCGTTTTAAATGTAGAATGAAAAGAAGTAATAAGAAAATGCGTTAGGTAAAACATATTTTTATTTATTTTTTAATTTTACACAAGGAAATAGAATTTTTGGAAAATAAGAAAGATTTTCTTAGTGCGTATAGCTGTCGGATCTTAATGTCCCTCCCTCGTAACACTATTTATACAGTCTACTACTAATACTACTAAAGCCATCTATGAGCTATCAAGAAAACCGAATGATGTCCAATACTACTACCGCCATCTACGAATTATGAAGAAAATCGAATTATATCTAATACCACTACGCCATCTACGGCTACGTCATTAGGCGCAACCAAAACGAGAACAATAGTTAACTGTTTTATGACGAGAACGAATCGAGCCACGAGACTGACAAGTTGGCATTCTTCATATTTTCAGTGTTTTTTTAGTTTAAATCCTTAAATACAATGGTTTAATATCATATCGAGTATCATTTATTGAAATACACAACATTTATCGACCCTACACCATAGTGCTTAAACGTAAAGTCCATTCTTCTGTTCTTCATTGTAGAAAATTTACCAATAACAGCCTCATTAAGTTTGGAATACCCTCTATAATTTTTTTTTCATATATTTAATTTTTAAACTTTCTAATAAAGTCCCTAGATTTACCCTTTGTGGTCTGCGTTAAATTAATTTCGGGTTTAGGTGTTCCCGCATTCTTCACTTCAATTTTTGCTCCAAACTCAAAGAGCTAAAGTTATTTCTTAAATAGCCCACCGTCAACTATTCATTTAAACTTAAAGAAATATATAATATTAAAATATTAAAACATACACTCTCGAATTTCTAACTAGATGCACGAACAGACAAAATGCACGAGCACACAAAAACTGTGCGCCTTTTCCATGTTAAATTGCCATAGCCCCGCTATCCCCCGTTGCCACCCGCCACCTGTTACTACACAGAAACTGCACTAATTAATCGCACGTGCGATTAATCGCAAGTCTCGTCATAATCGTCATTTACCTCGACCGAGGCACGGTTGCCGGATCTATACAGTTTAGTTTGACGGGATGATAAAATATTAGGGAGGGTCGGACTTTTTTAGTTTGGCGGACTTTATACGATAAATAATATCCAATGAATATAAATTAATATTTTTTATTCGTTTTGTTTTGGGGTTGCACGCGCCCATGTGCTCCTGTGGAAGAACCGCCACTGAACCAGATGCATAGTCACCGCTTAAAATTTAATAATCTCCTCGACTTAGTCCTTCGTGATACTGCTGTAGATAACAATAATTTTTTTTAGAGGCAAAGGGCAATATCTCCTTTTTGCGGACTTATAGGAATATGAAGTTTCCTACCGACAATGACCTGAATGGTGCCGCTGCTGGAATTATAAGACTTCAACATACGTACAAATTGAACACGTCATTACTGGCAAGAGGTACGTTTATAAGCACTGCTTCGCATTTCGATCTTTATTCTTCTTATTTTACAAATAATTTGACTTAATAAGTCAATAAACATTGTTTAAATTCTACATAATTTATTTATTTCTCTCAAATTATTCCGCATTTAAACTTATCCCACCTTTTTTTTTTGGAGAACTTGCGATGAGAATCTGCAGACAGACACCTTACAGACGCGGCTGCAAGGTAGTGTCGGGTTTAGCAACTTGAGGGGGATTATATGACCCAACAACATCATCTTTTCTGAAGGAAAAGAACATCCTCGTTGGTTAACGAGGGTAGGCTGACCGACTAAACTCACCGCGGGAGTGAGGCAATTAGCCTTTGACTCATATTCACTCGATAGTGTTGTCTGCAATCGTGTATGTTTGTCTCTGTATCTAGCTTTTAAGCTATGCGCTTTGTAAACTTATCCCACCGTTTTGCCGCAAGGCAAAGGAAGAACTTGAATTGTAGTTTAAAGTGATTTTTCACTATCCTTATTAATTTTAAATCTTATTTCATTTCTAGGTGAAATTAATGGCATAAAATCTAATTCTGAACTGACAGCAGCTGATTGTTTCGAGTTAGGTAGACATTGCTATATGATTGCCGACTATTATCTTACGACGCTGTGGATGGAAGAAGCTGAAGCTAGATTGAAAATAGAAACAAGAAAAACTGTCGATTACAGTATCCTCTTGGATTATTTAGCCTGGTCCACATATGAAATAGGTGATATCCCCCCCCCCCACCCCACCCCCCCATTTCGATTCTTATTCTTGAGTTATGGTTAGGCTTTAGACTGTACTTTTAGGGCCAGTTGTACAAAACACGTTCAACTGAACGCCGATCAGCCTGTGAACTATGTTCATTCGATATTACATTGTTCAATATAAATTTAACTTTAGTTCCGTTGAACTAAGATCAGTTTATGTTGGTATTACTATTATTTAGCTACTTATATTATTTTTTTTAATTTCCACATAAGATATAACCTTATATTAGATGTGGCCTTTGGTGGGCTTGCTTGTCAAACTTATTTCATCTTTTAAAACGTATATTTTCCACTGTGTACTTGCAAAATATTGTTTAAAATAAGAACTAAAGTCTTCCCATTCAATTTGCGAACTTGTGATACATTATTGATGATTTCTATGTGCGCAAAAAGCAAATTAGTTTAATTTCCATGGAAACTATTTAAAAAAATCTGAATATGTCACTGGATTCTACGTAAAAAACTACAAAAATAACATTTTATTTCTTTTTGATACGTTACGGGGTAACCGAGACAGGGGGGGTCCCAAAATGCACAATTCTCAAAAAAATCCCGTATATCAAAAACAAGGCGGCCTAGGAAAATTCTGATTACTGCATCTTCTGTTTGACAAAAAGTGCTGCGAAAACCGCATCCCTTCTATCTTTACTAATAACGGAGATACCCAGTAAAACTATCCAAAAATGGACACCCTGAACTCATTGCATAAATTTGTTGTCTTTCCATTCAGTAAATTGATCACGATTGTTCCTGAATGTCCGCGTCATTACCATTGAGTAGGCTCCAAAAGATACAATAAATCTTCATCAGTTATAAATTCGTTAATTTCCTACCTGACCTGACACAGAAGAAAAATTTTAACATTAGAAAATTTATTTGATCGACAGTTCAAATATTGAACCGCCAAAAGTGGACGTTCACTTGAACTTCGGATTTGAACTAAAATCAGTTGAAAGTACTGATTGAACAATAATCTTTCTACTTTGAACGATAGTTCAACAGTGATCTTCAGTTCAAAGTGTTCATACAATCGGCCCTTAGAGTACTTATATAATTTGTCAAAAAGACGAACAAACCCGTCATGTTATCTGATTGGTAAAAGTAACTCTCACAACTCTGGCACAAATGCTTTTAGGTTTAAATAATAGATATTTCTTGCACATACACATACAAACAAACTTGTATCACAAATTTTTTAAAGGAAATATTCCTCGCGCCATTAATCTGACGTATCAGCTTTTGGAAATGGTTCCGGACCATTCAAGGGCCCTGCTAAACATACGCCTGTTTCAAGAAAAATTAAAGGAGATGGAAACTTTGGAAAATTGTACCGCTACTTCGAATGGGATCGAAAATCAACAGGTAAACATTTATAGGGTGTACAGTTTTCCTGTAATTTTTTCCATGTTCATTTTCCTGAATTGAATTCAGATTATTAGTCCGCTGCGAATGACGAATACGCTTGATACGGAAAAAGCTTTTGAATATAGGAGCAGACGCACACAGGCGAATTTCCATAGAATTGTGGCCAAAAAGATTATCTTGGTAACATGAGACAAAAATGTTTTTATTTGTAAGAAACCGTTATAAATATGGTAACATTGCATTGTGTATCTTATCATTTTTGCCCCCTCCACACCCCTTTTTATGGTTATTATATTATAGATTGGAATAGACGAAGGTGGTTTATTTTTACGATATTATCATTGGAGAAACATTTATTTTATGTTTTTTTTTTTATTTGTGTCATATGTTAATGTCATTCTATAGATAGTTCTGTTTCGCTATCGCTATCCTCATCAAAATTTATTATAATTAATTGGATTAATTATACGATCCAGGCTAATATACGAATAGGTAAATAATACAACAATGTGTAGAAATCTTCACTGAATTTTATTGTACCATGACAATTGTTTCGGCACACAGTGCCTTTATCAAAAATGACTGTGTGCCGAAACAATTGCCATGGTACAATAAAATTCAGTGAAGATTTCTACACATTGTTGTATTATTTACATAGTTTTATAATGGATCTTCATCAAGTAACGGCTACTTCAATTGATTAATATACTAATTTTCTACAGTTATTACGTGACGGACTGCATTTTTCCAACTACCTGGGGGAATATCATTAAAGCATTTTCGTATTAATTCTACAACACTAGAACTTAAAGTCGGAGAAATATCTTCAGACCTAACCAGTGATTTTAACTGGTGCCACATATGCTCTATGGTGTTAAAAATGCAATAATAGGGTTGGAGCCGTAGCACTGTATGTCCAATTTCTTATGCCAATGTGTCACAAACATATACTTTTTTTATACAAAATGTCTTTAAAACTTCTAAAAGATCACTTTTTTTATAACTTTCTTCAAAATATATATCATTCGCCGCCATGTAGTTCTGAATCTCCAATTTTGTATTATTTGAGCTTGGAGCTTTATGTGATTGGCGACTGTGATAGCTCGCATTGTCCATTACTATCACGCTGTTCTGAGGAATGTTTGCTAAAAGACAATTCTTGAACCATTCCTCAAAAACTTTTTTGACCACAAAAAGATATTTAAATATAAATTAAGCAACATAACCTACCTGATGTGCCTATATTTAATTATAATTATGACAATCCGGTCCTTTCCACATAATAATAACAAACGGTCATAAATAATGGGATCGCCCCAGGTACTTTTACTGCAGTCATTAAGTTATATGCATTTTTCTTGAAACAATCTTTACCTGAAATTCGCTTGTGTGAGACGTTTTGAATTTTGAAGGGTTATTTTATTTCTGTTGGACTGTCATTTTAGTTTACATTTCATAAGGATTTTTTTGGAAACTATGAAGCTTTATGTAGAGGCGAACAAACGCAATCGGCAGAATACAAAGCGAAGCTAAAGTGTAGATATCTGACCCGGAATAATCCGTTCCTAAAAATTGGCCCTTTTAAAGTCGAAGAAGCTCATTTGGATCCGGAGTTATACATTTTCCGCGACGTGATATACGATACTGAGATTGAGACTCTTAAGAGACTTGGATCAGTTCGAGTAAGTGCAACAAAAATTAAACCATATCCTATTGGAACATTTTGAAAACATGTGACGGTGAAGCTAACACATCTGTTAAGAGCTCCCGACCGGTCCATTAACACACAACACGGACGACTCTTGTATTTTTTTTCGTTTGATTAAATATTATTTAGTATCATTGATAATGATGTTTGTTTCATAAAACTTTGAAATATCCATCGCTCTTATCAAAAGATTTGTACTATACAATTTTTGATGATCGAATTGAGATAGTGTCGGGCAAGAATCCTTTGATTGAGCCATATAAATGACATTGAGAGAAACGACTTTGTCACACCCCACGTTGCCTAGTTATTATGATTAACCATATTTTGTTCTAGTTTAGGAGAGCCACCATAGTTAACTTTGGTAGGGAAGTTACTTCTCATAATAGAGTAGGCAAAGTCGCGTGGTTAACTAATGAGGCACATCAGCACGTCGCCGACATATCTCAGCGTGTAGCTGACATGACAGGGTTAGCGATGGACTCGGCAGAGGAACTCCAAATTGTGAATTATGGTATTGGAGGGCAGTACGAACCGCATCATGATTATCGCTCGGTATGTTCGTTTATTAAAAATTAATATATTGCAGAAAGTTTAGATGAAAAATGTCAAGTTGATGTCATTTACACGGACTTTGCTAAGGCTTCCGACAAAGTCTCGCATCACATATTACTTGACAAGTTGAGACATGGATTTGGCTTCCATCCCAGTCTTGTAAAATTGTTTGCATCATGCCTACAAGATAGAAAACAAACAGTTGTCGTCGGAGGTTACTCTTCATCCCCGTTCATTGCTACCTCAGGGATTCCGCAAGGCTCTAACCAGGGACCATTGCTGTTTTTACTTTCTGTTAATAGCCTGCCGAATTCAATTAATTTCAGTAAAAAATTATTATTTGCCGATGATTTAAAATTGTATTATATTATAAGAAATAAAGTACGTTTCACAAAATTCGGATACGACTTAATGATTTCCTGGGTCGGTCCCATTGTGTCGACAAGAGCTTGGCAATAAACAAGTGAAGTATGAAGGAACGGACTAAGGAAAACAAGTAATGATATGATTATAATAATGTAATCAAAAGAAATAACATTTTTTAAAAATATTACTAGTCATATTTATTTACAATTACAATGTCATTCTATAGATATAGATAATTATACGATCCAGACTAATATACGAATTTTCTACAGTTATTACGTGACGGACTGAATTTTTCCAACTACCTGTTGGAATATCATTAAAGCATTTTCGTATTAATTCTACAACACTAGAACTTAAAGTCGGAGAAATGTTTTCAGACCTAACCAGTGATTTTAACTGGTGCCACATATGCTCTATGGGGTTAAAAATGCAATAATAGGGTGGGAGCCGTAGCACTGTATGTCCAATTTCTTATGCCAATGTGTCACAAACATATACTTTTTTTTATAACTTTCTTCAAAATGTATATCATTCGCCGCCATGTAGTTCTGAATCTCCAATTTTGTATTATTTGACCTTGGAGCTTTATGTAATTGGCGACTGTGATAGCTCGCATTGTCCATTACTATCACGCTATTCTGACGAATGTTTGGTAAAAGACAATTCTTGAACCATTCGTCAAAAAGTTCGGCCGTTGTATCTTCATGGTAGTCCACACAAGAATCTTTAATGTTTTTTGCAGAAAGCCACAAGGCATTTGGGACCCAACCGTTTTCTGACCCAGCATGTAAAATGCTTATTCTTTTTCCTTTATTTGACGGAGCTTTTGTTTTACACTTATCGGAAGACTCAGACCAGCCTTTGTTTCAGTTTCTTCAAAATATAAATCATTTTCAATCATAAAATTTTGAATTTCTGCTTTTGTGTTATTAGAATTGGGAATGATTTTTGCTTGCCGACTATGATAACTAGCATTGTCCATTACAATGACGCTATTTTCAGGTATATTTTTAAGGAGTTTATGTTTAAACCAATCTTCAAAAAGTTGTGCGTCGGTATGTTGATGGTAATATAAAGAAGAATCTGCTATGTTTTTAGCTGAAAGCAACAGACAATTTGGAACAAACCCGTTCTCTGAATCAGCATGTAATATTGTGATTCTTTTGCCTTTATTTGATGGTGCCTTGGTTTGACATTTTTTTGAAGAATCATCCCAACCTTTCCTTGGAGTGTAATGGGTATCGAACCATGTTTCGTCAAGGTAAATAATTGGACGATTTTCTTCTCTAAATTGTCTAACAGCTGTTAAATATTTAAGTCTCCATTCCCTACACTTGAAAATGCCCCCCTATCAGCACAATTCCAAGGACGCCACATTCTACCACTAATAAGCCTAACTAAAAATTACTCGCCGGAAAACCACTAAAGATTAAAATTATTAAAAATCACCGACTATGCATCAGGCATAGGTATAAATTGAATTTGTATACCTGATCCGGCTCTGCTCGAAAAGGTTTTAAAATTTGGGATTTCTTATTTATTTTATGATCGAAGGGATAATGAGGTTTTATTGCAGTCAAAAGATCAACGATATAATTCTGCAAAAACTATACTGTAGTATTATGTACTGAGCAATTAGATAAATAATGTAAAGTTATACAGGTAATGGCAAATTAAAATGCAAGGCACGGGTAAATTTTGAACTAACAAACCCGTTTATAAAGAACACTGGATGGTATATTTTTATAAAATTCCCATCTTTTTTTTAATTTTTAGTCAGGCACCTTGGGTATCGACGGAGATCGAATAGCAACAGTATTATTCTATGTAAGTACAGGTGTGGTAAAAAAAACAGTTTTATTTTAAAAAATAACTAAATGACTCTAGGTGAGTGACGTTCCACAAGGTGGCGCGACTGTTTTTCCAACCATGAATTCGGCCGTATGGCCTAAAAAAGGTACTGCCGTATTTTGGTACAACTTGCACCCATCTGGACAAGGAGATGTCAGGACTCTACACGCCTCTTGTCCTGTCCTTGTCGGTTCAAAATGGGGTAAGTAATAAATCGAAAAATAATCTTGTATAAGTAAAAAACAGGTTCGTCTATAAACCAGAGACCCAATTTCTGGAATCGCGCAGAAGTCAAAAATACTTAGCATTAAATAAAAGCGTTTTTTAATAAAAGTATACAGATATCAATAAAAGTTTGCCCAGAAATAAAACTTGTTTATGATTGATTTCTCCAAAAATTGTATTCTTGATCAAAGCCAGTAAGCAATAGGAGTATTATTGGTCAAATTTGGAGTTGCATATTCAGACGTCGATTTGATCTTAATCAGAAGATATCGTATCACAATTTTTGCCAATACAGAGTGATTTATTTATTCTAGTGAGCACCAAATGGATCCATGAAAGACATCAAGAATTTAAAAGACCCTGTACGAAGGAAAACATACAATGTTAATATAGAATCGTTGGAAAATAATGATACATTTAGTGATTTTATTTAGATAATTATGTATAGAATAAGAATTATTATATATTTCAACATGCTAAATAAAATAACATTAAAACTAATTTAAAAAGTTGTATTCGTTGGAACTCGCGACCTCAGGAAGGTCGTTCCATAAGGATGACGTCCTCCAGATAAAAGAATTGTTAAATAATGAAATTCGAGGGGTACTAAGCTGAACCACATAAGAATTGGCAGCAGTGGTTCGTCTTGTATTTCTGCTATTTGTAAAATAGAGTTAAATCACCCACTTGTCTTCGATGTTCTAGGCTGTCGAGGTTATTTGTCAGCTCGATCAGACGAATGGCATTTCTTTTATTTTACGGTTTTTTATTTGAAATAAATTTGTTCAAAATAGTAAAAAATCACCTTAAAAAATATCCTATCCAATTTTCTATGACATGTTCTGGTACTCATTTGGAGTTAACTACTCAGTTAGGGATAAATTGATTCATAAGTTTGTAATCTTGATTTTTATTTGAAACCCAAAATAATCAAGTATTTAATTTTTCCAGAGTTTTCTTCTAAGTCAGAGATGTCATTTGCGGGACCAATTGATGCTGTTAAATATAAAAATAAACAAAAAGCAACAAGAAGCTTGCATAATACATTGTTATTGTTTAATATTTGGGAATTATTTTCCATCATAGTTTGTATAATTAAAAGAAAGTTTGTTTCCTTAGGTGGTTGCTAATTTCCCTAATTTGTATTTTCTGTTCCCGAAATAACCCCACACTCGAGGCTATTTGAAATACCAGTATTTTACAGTTTCCCAAACAGACCCACTCTTTGTGGAAATGATTTTAAAAATATTTATGCTCCCCATTTTTCAAGAAGGGATGTGTAGAAGTAGAGTACATGGAAGGCTATAGTTCAAATTACAAGGAAATAACGAACTGGACAGTAACTTTATTTCTCTAATAACCCTATTTTACGGTAATACAATCCATTCTTCCACTTATTACGCAACTACTCTTTGAAATTCAAAGTTGCCAAATTATACATTTGTCATTTGTTGTTTCTAGAGTAACAGACAATGCTCGTTTTAAAAACGTCATTGGGTTGTCAGAAGTGCATAGAAGAAAATAACTATAAATAACGAGAAAATATAGTTTCAATGCATATTGTCCATACAAAACATAAGGTTGTGTGTGTGTTATAACTTTTTAGAGGTAAGGTGACTGTTGCTCAAAAATTTTTTTTTATATAAAATAGTGTTCATCAAAGGAAAATAATAAAATAATTATTTTATTACATTTTGTGGGGCATATAAAATAAGTACGGGTATACTATAATAAAAATTAATATGTTATGTTCCTCGCTTTTAGTAAAGTAGTTAATATTTTTGGTTTCCACCAAAGCGCTGGAAAATGGCTGATTATTGGATCTTTCTTGTGATAAACCTGGTTTTTCTGTTGAAAAATGTACATGGTGACCTACACAGTGCTACAGTGGGTTTAGAAAAACTTATTGATACCGAAAAAGCCGTCATCAACATCATGAAAGATTATATACGAGTTGAAGAGCAGAAAATTGATATTTTAAAAAGGTATATAATAAATGACATAAATACTGCTTTCGATATTATATGGATCCTCTACTAAAAGGCATCACAGTTATTATCTGATTTTAAATAAACTCCTGGACAAAATTAACGCAACATCATAAATTTCCCATATTTTCGATGCTATTTTTTTTTTTAATTTATGATCCGATTTGAATTATTTTTTTTGCATTGTAGGTTGGTTCCTTGACAATGTCGTAGCTGTCGCTGTTTATGTTAAAAGTTTAATTTTCAAATGTAGTAAAAATGCTATGTTTTTTTCCGAAAATTCGCATCACCCTGTGGAGTATATTAGCAACCGAAACATATTGCAGTTGACATTAAACGGTAGGTTCATCTTTCCCCAACTTTTTCTTTTTTGGTTTACTTCATTAACTCTGTTATTAAAGGAGATGCACCGTTTTATAGCGTAACATGTTTATATAGACTTTAATATTCAACACATTCATTGTTAAATGTTTTCAAGTAGACTATGGACTTTTTCTGACATTGCAAGCGATGTATCAGCAGATGTTGTGTTTTAAAGTTACAAAGGTCAAATAAAACTCGCCATACTGATAGAAACTGTTCGGAAAGTGCTTATTAAACGTTCGTTTCGTATGCCCATTTGCCCGACGAGTATCTTAATCTTGAAACCTACTTGAAAACATTTAACAATGAATGTGTTGAATATTAAAGTCTATAAAAACATGTTAAGCCATAAAACGGTGTATCTCCTTTAATAACAAAGATAATGAAGTAAACCAAGAAAGAAAATGTTGGGGAAAGATGGACCAATCGTTTAATGTCAACTGCAATATGCTTCGGTTGCTAATATACTCCACAGGGTGATGCGAATTTTCGGAAAAAAACATAGCATTTTTAGTACACCCAGTATAAATCGAAAATTAAATTTTTATCATAAACAGCGAAAACTATGACATTTTCAAGGTACCAACCTACAATACAAAAAAAAAATGATTCAAATCGGATCATAAATTCCGAAAAAAAATAGCATCAAAAATATGGGAAATTTATGATGTTGCGTTAATTTTGTCCAGGAGTTAATGAATAAAAATAGATCTTATATAAGAGTTACAATTTTCCTAAGTAAAATTCGCGTAACAGCATTTAGGAGACGTCCACAACCTAATTATACGACAAGGAGCCTCCAGAATCACTATGTTGGAGATGTGCTTAGATCCATTTAAAATACATTTCTATAAAAGTTATATAATTGGGTTATAAGCAGATTCTTAAGAAAGGAAGATAGCTTTGATATATTTTTCAGGCATATAGACAGATACCAGAAAGAACATGACAAAGCGACAGAGGACGTGGAGCTGTATCTGTTACATCCTCTTAACGCTTATGCGTTGATAAAAAGACTCTCTGCTGATTGGTTCCAAATACTGACGTTAATATCAACCGACACTAGCAATGGTAAGTTCAGATTGGTCCTAAATTTGAAACCACCCTTAATATCAATGGCTGCATTCAGTATTTTGCTGTCAGTTTTTTGTTTGTTTAGGATCCCTTCTAAATATGTTCTTTAAATATTACGTTTCTATCTCTACGATATGGATAATGCTCCTCTTCACTCTTCACTAGCGGAGATCGAGTATAAGATATTTTTAAAATTATAATTCACTTCTTTTATCATTTCGTTAGAAATTTTACTCTTCAGCCTGACAAACTAAACTGATATAAATCGTTGTCAAATCACAAATCGCTTTTTAAATCCGATAAAAAAAAATGGCGTCCGATTTCCCATCGATTTGTGAAATCGATTTTTTTTTTAATGCATTCAGCATTTTTATCGCTTACAAATCGGTGGGTTCTGCTGAATGCGCCCATTGACGTCAACCAAACATGTACTAAAATAAATACAACAAAAAAGAGGAGGGGATTCTATCTGTAGAATTCACATCTCTTTTATCTTCTGTGTATTTCTGTCTTCGTTCGAATCTCTGATCGGTTTGATATGTTTTGGTTAGGAAAAACAAGGAATCGACGGACGTGATCCCAAAGTACTAAAATCTCAAATGGGAAGGAGGAGGTCAAGGGGTACATCGTTTTAAAGGCCGTTTAAATTTTTTTCCTGTAATACCCGAATTTATTTTTTTTTTTCCAAAAAATCGCTTTCCAATTCCAATTCCAATTAGAATCTGCACGATATTTTTGATTTTTACTATTGTACGATAAAATACATTTTTTTAGAGACAATGGTCAATATCTCATTTTTGAGGAATTATCGGGATATCGAGTTTCCTACGAACGAAGACCTGAGTGGTGCTGCTGCTGGAATAATAAGGCTTCAACATACATACAAATTGGACACGTCATTACTGGCAAGAGGTACAGTTATACGCACTGCTTCCCATTTCGATCGTTATTCTTATTATTTTACAAATAGTTTGACTGACGTGAGTCAATAAACGTTGTTTAAATCCTACCTAATTTATTTATTTCTCCCAAATTATTCCGCATTAAAACTAAGGCTATCGTTTTGTCGCAAGGCAAAGCAAGAACGTGAATCGTAGTTTAAACTGATATTGACTTATTTTCACTATCCATATTAATGTTAAATCTTATTTCATTTGTAGGTGAAATTAATGGCTTAAAATCTAGTTCTGAACTGACGGCATCCGATTGTTTCGAATTAGGTATACAATGCTATATGATTGGAGACTATTTTCTTACGACGCTGTGGATGGAAGAAGCTGAGGCTAGATTGAAGATAGAAACAAGAAAAACTGTCGATTACAGTGCCCTCTTGGAGTATTTAGCCTGGTCCACATATGAAATAGGTGATATCCCCTAGGCAGTACTTTTCTTTTCTTCTCGAAATCGTTGTTATTTCACAAAATACTCAGGGTCGTATTTTGGCTGGCAAAAAATATACAGTATGTCCACGGATGGGGTTTACAAGAGGACAAATGGACTAAAAATTGAAAGATACGAAAAAAAGTCACTCTTAATAAACGTTTTTGCTTGTCTAGAAAATACGATTCATCATAAGAAACTACAATTTTTTTATACACGGTGGGTAAAAACTGCAAAAATGTTATTTTGCTTAAGAGTAAACATACTTTAGTTTGAAAGATACGAAAAAAAGTCACGTTTTTGCTTGAATAATGAATAGGTGATACTTGTTGTCACTGTCTTTATTTAATGAAGTAATTATAATAATAATACTAACATTTTTATTAACATGAAAAGAATACGATAACAATTTCATAATTCAAAAACTCCACCCCCACACTCGACACATTTTTCTAATTGCTTTCTCAAATAAGTGAAAGAATTTCTGATTTCTTCCTGATTCGATTGGATAGCCTGGATAGTTCTGCCCTTCAGCACTTCAATATCATTTGGTATTGCGGTTGCAAAAACAATTTGTTTTAAATGGCCCCATAAAACATATCGGCCAAGGTTAAGAGTTGGGACTTCTTGGGGGCCACAAAACTGGGTCAATCCTGCCAATCCACCTTGGACCAAATCTGCGGTCAAGCCATTCTCTAACCTCACGAGCGAAATGGGCTGGACAACCATCTTGCTGAAAATACATATTTTGTCGAAAATTTAATGGTAGATTTTCGTGTTCATCATTGAAACATGTATCCAACATTTCTTAATATGAAAATTTATTGCACGTGTTATCAAAAAAATATGGCCCTATAATGCCATGGATGGATATCGCACACCACACGTTCACTTTTGTGAAATATTGTCTTCTCGTCATAATTCTGAATTCGGGATTTTCTAAAGACCAGTATAGTTGTTACAGAATATATAGAATAAGTGCTGAAGGGCAGAATTACCCAGGCTGTCCAATCGAATCAGGAAGAAATCAGAAATTCTTTCACTTATTTGAGAAAGCAATTAGAAAAATGTGTCGAGTATGGGGTTGGAGTTTTTGAATTATGAAATCGTTATCGTATTCTTTTCATGTTAATAAAAATGTTCGTATTATTATTATAATTACTTCATTAAATAAAGACATTGACAACAAGTATCACCTATTCATTAGTCAAGCAAAAACGTTTATTAAGAGAGACTTTTTTCATATCTTTCAAAATGAAGCAAGATAACATTTTTGCAGTTTTTACCCACCATGTATAAAAAAATTGAAGTTTCTTATGATGAATCGTATTTTCTAGATAAGCAAAAACGTTTATTAAGAGTGACTTTTTTTCGTATATTTCAATTTTTAGTCCATTTGTCCTCTTGTAAACCCCATCCGTGGACATACTGTATGAATTGTCATATTAAAAAGACGATCAAGTTGGTATAAAAATTGTCATGTTATTAAAAATATTAAAGTTTGGTAAAGTCAGTGTCAACAAAGTGATATTGCGATTGTTTTAATCTGATTGGCCCAAGTAACTCTCACAAATCAAGCACAAATGCTTTGATATGTTGGGTCCTTCAACTCGATATTAGTCTTAAATTGGGAACACACACAAAATTGTATCAACATTTTTTTAAGGAAACATTCCTCGCGCTATTAATATGACGTATCAGCTTTTGGAAATGGTCCCGGACCATTCAAGGGCGCGGCTAAACATACCCTTTTATCGAGACAAATTGAGGAATGTGGAGACGATACAAAATACTACCTCTACGTCGAAGGTGATCGAAACTCAACAGGTAAACATTTATAGGACGTACGTTTATTAACGTTCCGGTATTTTTTTCGGTTTTCCTTTTTAAATTCCACGTTTTATCATATTTTATTTCTGTTGGACACATTTTAATTGACATTTCATAAGGATGGTCATGGAAATTATGAAGCTTTATGTAGAGGCGAAAAAACCCAATCGGCAGAATACAAAGCGAAGCTAAAGTGTAGATATCTGACCCGGAATAATCCGTTTCTAAAAATTGGCCCTTTTAAAGTCGAAGAAGCTCATTTGGATCCGGAGTTATACATTTTCCACGACGTGATATACGATACTGAGATTGACACCATTAAGAGACTTGCATCACCTCGAGTAAGTGCAACAAAAATTAAACCATGTACTATTGAAATATCTTAAAAATATGTGACAGGGAAGCTAGCACATCTGTTAAGAGCTCCCGACCGGTCCATAAACACACAACACGGACGACTCTTGTATTTTTTTTCGTTTTATTAAATATTATTAGTAACATTGATAATGATTTTTGTTTCATAAAACTTTATCCATCGCTCTTAGCAAAATATTTGTGCGATACAATTTCTGGTAATCGAACTAAGATTGTGTCAGACAAGAATTCCTTGATTGAGACATATAAATGACATTGACAGAAACGACTATGTCACACTCGAAGTTGCCTAGTTATTTAATTATGATTGATTACCCTTATTTTGTTCTAGTTTGGGAGAGCCAGAATAAAAATTGACGTTGGTACTGAAATTATCTCCTATTATAGAGTAGGTAAAGTCGCGGGGTTATCTAATGAGATACATCCGCACATCGCCGACATATCTCAGCGTGTAGCTGATATGACAGGGTTAGCGATAGATTCAGCAGAGGACCTCCAAATTGTGAATTATGGTATTGGCGGGCATTATGAGCCGCATCTCGATTTTCACCCGGTATGTTAACGTTTATTAAATATTAATTTTAAAATTACGTTTCCTGATCCAGGCAAGCCACCAATTTAAAATAAGATCTTATATACCCATTTCGTTGTTGCCAATTATATCCAAATTATTTGAGAAAATATTTCTTAGAACACTTAAATGCATTATAGAAACTAGCAAGCTGATACCTGATTATCAATTTGGCTTTCGACAAAAACCTTCTACTATAGATCAAGTACATCGTATCATGGATATCATAGAAGGTGCTCTTGAAGAAAGGCAAGTTTGTTCAACAGTCTTCCTAGATGTTGCTCAGGCATTTGACAAGGTCTGGAACACGATGGCCTAATCCATAAATTAAACAAATTACCCCCCAAAACAATTTGTTGATATCTTAACATCTTATATATCGATAGACTTTACAGAATAAAACAGGAAGATGAATATTCTGAACAGAAAGAGATAAAAACAGGCGTGCCACAGGGAAGTGGGACTCATCTTGTACCTATTATACAGGGTCCGCAAACGAAGCGTGGACGGAAGATTAAATCGTTATCGAAGAAGTTATCAACAATACTAAAACAGCCTTGAGATATTGGATTAAAAGCGGCATGTTTTAAAAATATTTGACATTATACAGGGTGGCCCAAAAAAGTGTGACAGCATAAAGTTATATTTTTTTAAATGGGACACCCAGTATTTTATTGCATATTTAGGTTCGTATTACTGTCGTTTATAAGTGCCTCAAATTTTATTTAATTTGGTTTTGTAGTTTCGGAGAAATAAATTAAAAACTAAAAAAAAAAAGGTTTTGCCACCTGAATAAAAAATAAAAAAATACAATCCAGAAATATTTTTTTAACCTCGGCATTGAGTGAAATTTATGACAAGAGGTCTAGAGATACTATAAATATAATTGCGTTTATTTATTTTATACAGGGTGTTCATAATAAGCTTTCAAAACCCCCACATTTTAAAATAATTTTTCTCAAGTTTTTCAAATGGAACACCCTGTATATTATTTGGCCATTTGACGTAGAATTCATAGACAATTTTTTTTCGTATTACAAGCATATAAGTTATATCCAGCCGTTTTCGAAATAATTATAAATATCATAAATTATGTTGTTTAAATAGAGTTTTTATTAGGAAATTTTGTTATAGGCGACTAGACTAGAAGTAAAAGTTCAAAATAGCTTCCTTTTACTCTTAGAGTTTACCGTATTTTAGTTATTTCGATATAAATTTTAAAAGCAATTTGCTACTATTATTATTTAATTTTAATTTTTATTCTTAATCGAGTTGCCATGATTTCTTTTTGTTTAGATTGTCACTATGACAGTTAAATAAAATTATTTACATTTGTTCAGTCGTCGAAATTAAGTACTACCTTACACAAAATGTCGAATTTTAGATATGGTAAATATGATTTTTATACTGGGTGAATGTGCAAGAAATTGCCTCCTCGCGAGTCGAGTGTATGCCGAAAGATATCCAGATATTGAGAGAAAGCCGAGACCAAAAACCTTCGAGAAGATGTTGCAAAGGTTTGTAGCAACAGGAAGCACTGCTTACACAAAAAGGATGATAATCAATAAACCCGTTATTAATGAAGAAAATGAATTAAGAGTTCTGTTGGCAGTAGAGGAAAATCATTAAATTAAGTAAAAGGAAGCTATTTTGAACATTTACTTTAGTTCACCATTATTAGTCTAGTCGCCTATAACAAAATTTCCCAATAAAACTCTATTTAAACAACATAATTTATGATATTTACAATTACTTCGAAAACGGCTGGATATAACTTATATGCTTGTATTACAAAAAAAAATTGTCTATGAATTCTACGTCAAATAGCCAAATAATATACAGGGTGTTCCATTTGAAAAAGTTGAGAAAAATTATTTTAAAATGTGGGGTTTTTGAAAGCTTATTATGCGCACCCTGTATAAAATAAATAAACGCAATTACATTCATAGTATCTCTAGACCTCTTGTCATAAATTTTACTTAATGTCGAGGTTAAAACAATAGTTCTGTATTGTTTTTTTTTTGATTTTTATATTCAGGACTGCAAGACTTTTTCTTTAGTTTTTAATTTATTTCTCCGAAACTACAAAACCAAATTAAATAAAACTTGAGGCACTTATAAACGATAGTAATACGAACCTAAATATGCAATAAAATACTGGGTGTCCCATTTAAAAAAATATAACATTATGCTGTCACACTTTTTTGGGCCACCCTGTATAATGTAAAATAATTTTAAAACATACCGCTTTTAATCCAATATCTCAAGCTGTTTCAGTATTGTTGATGAATTCTTCGATAACGATTTAATCTTCCGTCCACGCTTCGTTTGCGGACCCTGTATACATGTGACATACCGTTAATTCATAATGCAAGAATTGCCACTTTTGCAGAGGATACTGCCCTAATAGTTGTGGATAAAAATGTCGAACAATCCACAGCCAAGTTACAAAGTGCTTGCGATAGGATTGTGAGTTGGACCAAAAATTGGAAAATCAAGTTAAACGAACAAAAATCAGTTCATGTTAATTTTACCAACAAGAAATTAATGGATCCTCCGACTCTTAATGTTAATGGTACAATAGTTTCTTATGAACTTAAAGCAAAATACCTTGGTATGACCCTGGACGTCAAGCTGCGATGGAAGGAACATATCAAGAAGAAAAAAACTGAGCTTAATTTAAAATACATTTAATATTATTGGCTTCTGTGTAGAAAATCTCGCCTGTCAATTCATAATAAGATCCTTATCTACAACCAAATATTTAAAACAGTTTAGCTGTATGGTATCCAGCTTTGGGGCTGTACAAAAGAGAGCAACATAATGCCAATTCAAAGTTTCCAAAATAAAGTACTACGTAACATGGTAAATGCACCGTGGTACGTACGCAACTCCGATATTCATAGGGACCTTGGAATCCCTTATGTCAAACAAGAGATCAAGAGATTTGCTGGCAAACATGAGGCCAGGTTGCACCACCATGTCAACGTGGAAGCCAACCATCTGCTTGACAACCAGAACCTGACTCGAAGATTGAAGAGAACCAAACCCTTCGAATTAGTGTAGTGTATATTTTAAAAGCATAGCCAAGTGCGCGTACTCTGGGTACATGTGTAAGAGTCTAACTCAATAGGACACAAGCCTAGGACATCACTGGATGAACCTAAGTATTATCATTTTTAGTTTTAGGATTTATTAGAATAATATTGATGGTTGGTCTGTAGACCAGTTTTAATAGTAGAAAGATCCCAACCAGGGTTTCTTCAATAAAAGAAAAAAAAGTTTCCTGATTAACAGCACCCCGTCCAGCAGGTATGTTTGTCGAAATGTCCAGGTGCCAGCAGTGACGGCGTTGCTATTCCTGTTTAAATTCCATCAAATTCAACTTTAACGAAAATAATTCCGTTACTGTTACAAACGTTATCTTACAACTCTCTAGTTATAGAACTACCGTTATTAAACAACAGGGTTGTAACCCTTACGTGTATACCCGTATTACCCAGTATAAACTACTATTAATGTACTGTACTATTATGTACTGAGCAATTAGATATACAGGGTGTCCGGGAACATGTGGGAATTCTCCCGGATATGAAGAAAACACGTGAAAAGAATACTATAGGTTCATATAAACTTCTTTCGTATCGGCCTCCTCTTCGGAGATATGGGCTCCCAAAGAGCACCAATGGAATCAAGTTTTTTACACATAATTATTGAACCACCTGGTATATTTCAATTATTTTTTAATATGATGTATACCATGGTATATTTCAATTATTTTTTAATATGATGTATACCAGGTAAGACCCGTCAAATTACTACCCAAGAATTTGTGGTGAATTACTCACAGCTGCAGGGACGGACTAGCTGTAACACTCATGAGCCCATTTTTTTTATGATGATAACTTTGGACAATGTTTTTTACATACCTTTAACTATTGGCTAAAAATTAAGTACTCTTCATTCATGTCGCTAATCCTAACCGTTTTCGAGAAAACGTCATTTTATTGACACTGGGTTCCCTAACTTCTCACGGATTAAATATGAAAATGCGGAATTTTGAGGTTCAACATTTCATAGGAACAAAGATGTATCTCTTACAGAGATACGCCAAATACATGACGTAATTAAAATGTCGTTTTCTTGAAAACGGTTAGGATTAGAGACATGAATGAAGAGTACTTAATTTTTAGCCAATAGTTAAAGGTATGTAAAAAACATTGTCCAAAGTTCTCATCATACAGGGCGTAAAAAACATGGGCCAATGAGTGTTACAGCTAGTCCGTCCCTGCAGCTGTGAGTAATTCACAACAGTTTCTTGGGTAGTAATTTGACGGGTCTTACCTGGTATACATCATATTAAAAAATAATTGAAATATACCAGGTGGTTCAATAATTATGTGTAAAAAACTTGATTCCATTGGTGCTCTTTGGGAGCCCATATCTCCGAAGAGGAGGCCGATACGAAAGAAGTTTATATGAACCTATAGTATTCTTTTCACGTGTTTTCTTCATGTCCGGGAGATTTCCCACATGTTCCCGGTCACCCTGTATAATGTAAAGTTATACCTACATGTACAGTGTTTTTTCAAAAATTATAAAACGTAATTAGGTGTTAAATTCGCATATTCGTGTTGTAAATAATTAAACTAGATTGTCTAAACTACCTATTTTACATCTTTGAAACTAATATCAATCTTTAGTTTCTCTCGGAGAGGCAAAAATGAAAACGGTATGTCATTTTAGGCCCACCTCCCCTACATGTAATGGCGAATTAAAATGCATAGTACGGGTAAATTTTGAACTAACAAACCCGTTTATAAATAACACTGGTATATTTTTACAAAATTTCCTCTTTTTTTTTTAATTTTTAGTCGGACAGCTTGGATATCAACAGAGGCCGAATAGCAACAGTATTATTCTATGTAAGTACAGCTGTGGTAAAAAATAAAACAGTTTTATTTAAAAAAAATAAATAAATGACAAATTCGCATATGTATGCCAACAACTTCTTCGTACATTTGGCAAATGTCATCTCTCTTTCCTGAATACGTTTTATAATTAACTTTTAAAAATTGCTAACCCAATGTTAATGGCTCTAGATGAGTGACGTTTCACAAGGTGGCGCGACTGTTTTTCCAAACATGAATTCGACCGTATGGCCTAAAAAAGGTACTGCCGTATTTTGGTACAACTTGCACCCATCTGGACAAGGAGATGTCAGGACTCTACACGCCTCTTGTCCTGTCCTTGTCGGTTCAAAATGGGGTAAGTAATAAATCGAAAAATAATCTTGTATAAGTAAAAAACAGGTTCGGTAAAGCCCTGGTTTTTATTACATTTCGTTACGAAATATTTCGGTGGATTGGAACGGAATAGTTCGTCGTTGGTCATTTGGTCACAGGTGTGGTTTTTGCTGCAGTACAAGTCCACCGAAATATTTCGTAACGAAATGTAATAAAAACCAGGGCTTTTGGGGAAAAAGATTTTTACCTTATTTTTACGCCCTCTTACGTCTTCCCGTTGCTCTTCCCGTAACCTTCAATATTTCGAATTGTTATCACGTACTAATATGGTAATATGGTCACAAAAATTTCAGATGTCGTAATACCAGCGATTCAAATAACTGTTAATAAACCATAGATACAATTTCTTGAAACGCGCAGAAGTCAAAAATACTTTAGCATTAAATAAAAACGTTTTTTAGTAACATTATACAGATACCAATAAAAGTTTGCCCAGAAATAAATGAAGATAGATGATAAAAGTCAGTAAACAATGGAAGAATTGCTTGTCAAATTTTGAGTTGCATATAGTATACAGACGTCGATTTGATCTTAATCAAAAGATATTGTATCACAATTTTTGCCAATAAAGAGTGATTTATTTATTCTAGTGAGCACCAAATGGATCCATGAAAGTCATCAAGAATTTAAAAGACCCTGTACGAAGGACTTGCCGGAAAACAGTACAATTTTAATATAGAATCATTGGAAAATAATGATACATTTAGTGATTTTATTGAGATAATTATGTAAAGAATAATTGTAATAATTTGTTATATATTTCAAGATGCTAAATAAAATAATATTAATTAAAACTAATTTAAAAAGTTGTATGTGTAGTTGTAGTGTCGAGGTTATTTGTCAGCTCGATCACACAAATGGCCTTTCTTTTATTTTGCGGTTTTTTATTTGAAATAAATCTATTCGAAATAGTAAAAAATAACCCTAAAAATTATCCATTCAATTTTCTAGGATACAATAGGATAATCATTTGAAGTTAAGTACACGTAAGAAGGCCTTGGAAGTGATGATGCTAAGCCTACTCTGGTCCATACGCTCACAAGTAACCTACTTTTATCTATCTGTTTCACTCTCTCATTTAAGCGTCAATATCAGACTTACGTAGAGTTAATATGAAATCCCAAAAAGTGAGTGTTTATGCAGGCGACTTGATCCTGGTCATATTTGTCTCACTTTACTGAACTAGGGAAGGTTGCTGCAGACAGAGCCAGGCATAGAATGCGAACAGCACGAATTGTTAAACAAGCTCACTTTCTTCGTCTGGCGGGAATGAAAATCAAGCAACATGATTTAAAATGGTGGAGAAGACGCAGCATCTTTAAATTTTAAAATTATTTTTAATTTTCTAATCTATTCACGAGAAACGTCGTTTCCTTTTTGGTGCAAGTGAGTAATTTGTAATTGAAATATTCATTTAGTCGTCTTTACTGAGAGTAAGCATCAATAATAATTTCTTTTCCGAAATCATATGGGGCCCAAAAATATGCTCGGACTTGAAGCCTGAAATATTTGCTAGCACCTAGAGCCCAGTTGAAGATGGTAAAATATTTTATGTAAATTATGATTTACTTCCTATTTTTTAATAAAACTACTACTATTTCTGAAGTTTAATTTTTCATTTGTAGTTACATTACTAGTTCAAAAAATGATATAAGAGTGTGTAAGGATTATTTTAAAGTGATATTTACAGCTTAAAACATGTCATAATCCTAATATTGATTTTCACCACTTTTAATAAATCAAATAAAAGGATTTTGAATGTTTTTTGTTGGTTAAATGTCACTTTAAAATATTGACAGTAATAAAAATTTGTACAAAAGTGACATTTGAAAAGCACGTGCGTTTGTCAGCTGATTCCAGACGTAATGGATACCTGGTTTGTTCGTTTGTTCATACTTGCTTCGATGTGTTAACACGGCTGTTTGTCTTCTTCCTGTTTATAAGTATTCGTTGTTAAAAAACGTCATTGGGTTGTCAGAAGTGCATAGAAGAAAATAACTATAAATAACGAGAAAATATAGTTTCAATGCATATTGACCATTTCCCATAAACGATACAAAAACTAAGAGTGTGTGTGTTATAACTTTTAAGAGGTAAGTTCACCGTTGCTCAAAAGATTTTTACATTAACATTATTTATTATTATTTAACATTACTTTTATATAAAATAGTGGTTATCAAAGGAAAATAAAGAAATTATTTTATTACTTTTTGTGGGCATATAAAATAAGTAGGTACGGGTAATTTTTTTATGATCAAACACAAGCACTATAGGAAAAATCATTTAGGGCACTCTGGGAGTGGTGCGTTGAAGGTTATATTCGTTGGGAAAAACGACCTCGGGAAGGGAAGGATGAAGTCCTCCAGATGAACGAATTCTTAAATAATGAAGTTCGTCGAGGAGTACTAAGCTTAACTACATATGGATGGGCGGCAGTGGTTCGTCGTGTATTTCTGCTATTCGCCGCTCTGAACGGAATTAAGAAGGTCAGCCGAGCACTTTCCATGAAAATATCTGTAAAAGAGAGTCAAATCCCCAACCTGACTTCGATGTTCTAGTCTGTCGAGGTTTGTTCGGGTGACAAACCCCCCTGACTATTAGGAACTTTTTACTTTCAAGTCTGGTACCAGTAAAATGTCATTTCCAAATTTTGCATGTCAACATATATTGTCACTTTACCATTAACTTGTCAATTTTTCTTTAAAAAATAGTCCACAATTAACACTTCAGCAGAAGGCTATAATCTACAGTCGGTTGCGAGATGGTGCTTTTATTAGGGATATTGCAGACGAACTGGGAGTAAACAAAATTACCGTATTGTTGGCAAAACAAAAAATTGCAAAGCATGGGATTATTATTAGGAAAGCAGGTTCAGGTCCCCCTAGAATTTCTACTGAAGATGAAGATAGAAGACTAGTTAATTATCTAAGGGATCAGTCATTCGCAACTGCAATAAAGGCGAAAGAAGAGACGAACTTTCCAGGTTCTGCAAATACTGCTAGAGACAGGGTTTGAATTTCCGATATACGAAGTCGTTGTGCTACTAATAAAATATTTTTAATGGAAAGAAATAAGCAAGGCAGGTTAGAATTTGCACATGAATATTTAAATCGGAATATTTTCTGGGAAACAGTTATATTTTCTGACGAGAAAACTTTTCAATCGTGTAATAATGGAAGAATTCGAGTGTATAGGCCTTCCGGCATGCGGTATGATGAGATATATACTCACAAATTTTAGTGCGATTCTGTCAAGCTATTTCAAAATGGCGACTGTTAAAAGTTTAAAAAAAATCTTTGTTTAAATAAGCGGAAATTATAAATCATTGATGTTTTGTAGGTTGTTACTAATATAAGAGTAGAAAAATTTTTTTACCGAGCGGTGCTCATAATTTTATATAATCCCCTAAAAATTAATATGTTATGTTTCTGGCTTCTAGTAAAGTAGTTAATAATTTTTGTTTCCACTAAAGCGCTGGAAAATGGCTAATTATTGGATCTTTCTTGTGATAAACTTGGTTTTTTGGTTGAAAAATATACATGGTGACCTATACAGTGCTATAGTGGGTTTAGAAGGACTTATTGATACCGAAAATGCTGTCATCAAAATCATGGAAGATTATATACGAGTTGAAGAGCAGAAAATTGATATTTTAAAAAGGTATATAATAAATTACATAAATACTGCTGTCGATATTATATGGATCCTCTTCTAAAGGGAATCACAGTTATTATCTGATTTTAAATATGAATAAAAATAGATCTTATATAAGAGTTACAATTTTCCTAAGTAAAATTCATTTAATAATATATAACATTTAGACGTCCACAACCTAATTATAGAACAAAAAGCCTCCAGAATCACTTTGTAGGAGATTTTCTTAGATCCGTTTAAAACAATTTTCTATAAAACAGTTTTATAATTGGGTTATAAGCAGATTCTTAAGAAAGGAAGATAGCTTTGATATATTTTTCAGGCATATAGACGTATACCAGAAAGAACATGACAAAGCGATAGAGGACGTGGAGCTGTATCTGTTACATCCCCTTAACGCTTTTGCCTTGATAAAAAGACTGACCGCTGATTGGCTCCAGATACTGACGTTAATATCAACCGACACTAGCAATGGTAAGTTCAGATTGGTATAGTTGTTGCACAATTATACCGTTGACTCTTACTGCCATAAATAAACTACCTGATTAAACCCTATTGTATTCGCCGCAACCTCTTCAAAGCTCAATAAATGGGATCAGGGCCGGCTTGAAAATGTATACCACACCACATGATTTATTTTTACAATTTAAAATAGATAGATAGGTATTTTTAGTTTTAGGTACCCACAATAAATGTAAAATAATGATAATAATTAATGATAATTGAAAATAATATAATTTAAAAGTATAACTATTAGGATAACAAGTACAATAAAAATTAATTAAATTCTAAGAAACCATTGATAATTTATTCAAAATTTAACTCACTCACTATCACTATCTTCATCTAAGCCTAAACTTATAATTAAGGGTTGAACATTTGTAATCATACAATTGTAAGAATTTTCCACCTTAAGTACATGCTGTACACAGGTTTTCCAGATGTCTGCGGAAATTTTTCTTACTTCGTTTTTAATTAATTCTACTACAGATGCATATATCCTAATATTGGATTTTAATTGGTGCCATATTAGCTCAATAGGATTGAATATACAATAGTACGGAGGAAGACGCAACACTGTATATCCATTTTCTGCTGCAAGTTTGTTACACTCGTATTCCTTATTTATTTTAAAAGCTTTTAATACTTCTAGCAGTTCCCGTTTTTTGTAAGTTTCTTCAAAATATAAATCATTTTCAATCATAAAATTTTGAATTTCTGCTTTTGTATTATTAGAATTGGGAATGATTTTTGCTTGCCTGCTGACTATGATAACTAGCATTGTCCATTACAATGACGTTATTTTCAGGTATATTTTTAAGGAGTTTATGTTTAAACCAATCTTCAAAAAGTTGTGCGTCGATATCTTGATGGTAATCTAAAGAAGATTCTGCTTGTTAATAGGCCGACAGCGCTAGGCGATGGTAGGATTAAAAAAATTACGCTGAATACAAGTCGTTTTGTTTTATTTTATCCGAAAAAACAGCGTACAACGGTATTCCCCCTCTTAAGTTACCATATTTAGTTGAGAACTACTATTTTTTCCGCGAACAATACTTAAATTTAACATGCAAACACTGAAAAATAATGTTAAAAATCGCAAAGACATGACAATTTTTAAGAATATTTGCAGTCGTCGTGGTTTAACCCCTTAAGGGGGGTATATATTACCCTTAAAATATGAAATGGGAAGGGGGAGGTCAAGTGGTACATCGTTTTAAAGGCGCTTTAAATATTTTTCCTATAATATACGAATTTATTATTTTTTGCGCGCAGTACTTTCCAAGAAATCTCTTTCCAAAAATGCACGCGATTAGATCCTGCACGAGATTTTTTGTTTTACTGTTGTACGATGCAATACATTTTTTTAGAGACAATGGTCAATATTTCATTTTTGAGGAATTATCGGAATATCAAGTTTCCTACGAACGAGGACCTGAGTGGTGCTGCTGCTGGAATAATAAGACTTCAACATACATACAAATTGGACACGTCATTACTGGCAAGAGGTACAGTTATACGCACTGCTTCCCATTTCGATCGTTATTCTTGTTATTTTACAAATAGTTTGACTGACGTGAGTCAATAAACATTATTTAAACTCATCTTAATTTATTTATTCTCCCAAATTATTCCGCATCCGCAAGACAAAGCAAGAACGTCAGTCGTAATTTAAACTGATATTGACTTATTTTCACTATCCATATTAATGTTAAATCTTATTTCATTTGTAGGTGAAATTAATGGATTAAAATCTAGTTCTGAACTGACAGCATCCGATTGTTTCGAGTTAGGTATACAATGCTATATAATTGGAAAATATTATCTTGCGACGCTGTGGATGGAAGAAGCTGAAACTCGATTGAAGATGGAAGCGAATAAAACTGTCGAATACAGTGTCCTCTTGGATTACTTAGCCTGGTCCACGTATGAAATAGGTGATATCCCCCCCCCCCCCCCCCTATGTAATTCCGTTATGGTTAGGCTTTAGACAGTACTTTCCTTTTCTTCTCGAAACCCTTGTTGTTTCACAAAATATTCATGGTCATATTTTGGCTTGCAAAGAATATATTAATTGTCATGCCCAAAAGACGATCAAGTTGGTATAACAACTGTCATGTTATTAAAAATATTAAAATTCGGTAAATTCAGTGCCAACAAAGTGATATTGCGATTGTTTTAATCTGATTGGCCCAAGTAACTTCCGCAAATCCGGCACAAATGCTTTGATATGTTGGGTCCTTCAACTCGATATTAGTCTTAAATTGGGAACACACACAAAATTGTATCACAATTTTTTTAAGGAAATATTCCTCGCGCTATTAATCTGACGTATCAGCTTTTGGAAATGGTCCCGGACCATTCAAGGGCGCGGCTAAACATACCCTTTTATCGAGACAAATTGAGGAATATGGAGACGATACAAAATACTACCTCTACGTCGAAGGTGATCGAAACTCAACAGGTAAACATTTATAGGATGTACAATTTATTAAACTTCAGGTGATTTTTTCGATTTTCCTCTTCGAATACCACGGCCTGAATTGAGATATTTAGTTCGCAGCCAATGAGGAATGCGCGTGATACGGAAAAAGCTTTTGAATATAGGAGCAGAAGTTTTCAATTTCGAAGGGTTATTTTATTTCTGTTCGACTCCTTTTAGGCTCCAGTTCATAACGATGTCCATGGAAACTATGATACTTTATGCAGAGGCGAACAAACCCAATCGGCAGAATACAAAGCGAAGCTAAAGTGTAGATATCTGTCCCGGAATAATCCGTTTCTAAAAATTGGCCCTTTTAAAGTCGAAGAAGCTCATTTGGATCCGGAGTTATATATTTTCCACGACGTGATATACGATACTGAGATTGAGACCCTTAAGAGACTTGGATCAGTTCGAGTAAGTGCAATAAAAATTAAACCATATCCTATTAGAACATTTTGAAATTATGTGACAGTGGAGCTGACACATGTGTTAAGAGCTCCCGACCGAATCACATCAACCGAGAGATCCCTTAAGAAACTCTGGTTTTAGTTTTTTTCTTAAATTACATTGTAACAAATATACAGGATGTTCTTTAATGACGTGCTAATAATTCAGATTATGATTAATTTTATGAACAATCGTTCATATGAACATAATATGTCTGCAGCGGCTTCGATTTTTTGTTGCAGGATTGCTCGGAACTGTATATGCAAGAGTTGACTTGTCAGAAAATGTGTTTCCCGTGACGTTTGGGCTCACACGCAGATGCTGTAAATTCATTTTCAGACATGGCTCGCTATAATTTTGAATTTATTGAGAATTTCCTATCTAAAGCGGTACAGCGCCTCTCAGCAACGCTCTACGGCATTTCATCAGATATAAAAGTTGTAGAGGGGGACCTGAACTCCACGAAAAACTAAATTACTGATATTCCACTTCACGGACCCCCTATTGTCACCGTCTCTCTAACTATTTTGCCAAATAAAAATACGTTGATTGAGACATACAGGGTCCGCAAACGAAGCGTGGACGGAAGATTAAATCGTTATCGAAGAACTTATCAACAATACTGAAACAGCTTGAGATATTGGATTAAAAGCGGCATGTTTTAAAAATATTTGACATTATACAGGGTGGCCCAAAAAAGTGTGACAGCATAAAGTTATATTTTTTTAAATGGGACACCCAGTATTTTATTACATATTTAGGTTCGTATTACTATCGTTTATAAGTGTCTCAAATTTTATTTAATTTGGTTATGTAGTTTCGGAGAAATAAATTAAAAACTAAAAAAAAAAAGTTTTGCAGTCCTGAATAAAAAAATCAAAAAAAACAATCCAGAACTATTTTTTTAACCTCGGCATTGAGTGAAATTTATGACAAGAGGTCTAGAGATACTATGAATGTAATTGTGTTTATTTATTTTATACAGGGTGTTCATAATATGCTTTCAAAAACCCCATATTTTAAAATAATTTTTCTCAAGTTTTTCAAATGGAACACCCTGTATATTATTTGGCTACTTGACGTAGAATTCATAGACAATTTTTTTTTGTAATATAAGCATATAAGTTATATCCAGCCGTTTTCGAAATAATTGTAAATATCGTAAATTATGTTGTTTAAATAGAGTTTTTATTGGGAATTTTTGTTATAGGCGACTAGACTAATAATTGCAAACTAAAGTAAATGTTCAAAATAGTTTCCTTTTACTTAATTTAATGATTTTCCTCTACTGCCAACAGAACTCTTAATTCATTTTCTTCATTAATAACGGGTTTATTAATTATCATCCTTTATGTGTACGCAGTGCTTCCTGTTGCTACAAATCTTTGCAACAACTTCTCGAAGGTTTCTGGTCTCGGCTTTCTCTCAATATCTGGATATCTTTCAGCAAGAGGAGGCTCGCGAGGAGGCAATTTCTTGCACATTCACCCAGTATAAAAATCATATTTACCATTTCTAAAGTTGTAAAATTCGACATTTTGTGTAAGTTAGTACTTAATTTCGACGACTGAACAAATGTAAATAATTTTATTTGGCTGTCATAGTTACAATCTAAACAAAAAAAATCATGGCAACTCGATTAAGAATAAAAAATAAAATTAAATAAATAAAAGTAGCAAAAATGTAGGATTTTAAAATTTATATTGAAATAACTAAAATACGGTAAACTCTAAGAGTAAAAGGAAGCTATTTTGAACATTTACTTTAGTTTACAATTATTAGTCTAGTCGCCTATAACAAAATTTCCCAATAAAAACTCTATTTAAACAACATAGTTTATGATATTTATAATTATTTCGAAAACGGCTGGATAAAACTTATATGCTTGTATTATAAAAAAAAATTGTCTATGAATTCTACGTCAAATGGCCAAATAATATACAGGGTGTTCCATTTGAAAAACTCGAGAAAAATTATTTTAAAATGTGGGATTTTTGAAAGCTTATTATGAACACCCTGTATAAAATAAATAAACGCAATTACATTCATAGTATCTCTAGACCTCTTGTCATAAATTTCACTCAATGCCGAGGTTAAAAAAATAGTTCTGGATTGTTTTTTTTGATTTTTTTATTCAGGACTGCAAAACTCTTTTTTTTAGTTTTTAATTTATTTCTCCGAAACTACGAAACCAAATTAAATAAAATTTGAGGCACTTATAAACGATAGTAATACAAACCTAAATATGCAATAAAATACTGGGTGTTCCATTTAAAAAAATATAACTTTATGCTGTCACACTTTTTTGGACCACCCTGTATAATGTAAAATATTTTTAAAACATGCCGCTTTTAATCCAATATCTCAAGCTGTTTTAGTATTGTTGATAAGTTCTTCGATAACGATTTAATCTTCCGTCCACGCTTCGTTTGCGGACCCTGTAGAAATGACATTGACACAAACGACTTTGTCACACTCTAAGTTGGCTGGCTATTTAATTATGATTACCCATATTTTGTTTTAGTTTGGAAGAGCCACAGTACGCACCGTTGGTTCTGAAGCAGTTGCTGCTGATTATAGAGTAAGCCAAGTCGCGTGGTTAACTAATGATGTACATCCGCACATCGCCGACATATCTCGACGTGTAGGCGATATGACAGGATTAGCAATGAACTCAGAGGAGGATCTTCAAATTCTGAATTATGGTATTGGTGGGCATTACGAACCGCATTATGATTTTCTCTTGGTATGTTCGATGACTAAAAATTAATTTTGAAATTAGTAAAAATATAAAATTTTTGATTGATTGATTTGATTTTAAATAACTGTTATGTGTGGTATAGCTCTACAAAATTCCTTCTTTTTAAATTTTAGTCGGGCACCTGGGATAACAGTTTTAAGAAGAACGGAGACCGAATAGCAACAGTATTATTCTATGTAAGTGTAGCCTTGATTATTTATTAGGCCCTGTAAAATTAGTTATTTAGTTAAGCTTGGATAACGTAAATTGGTAAATTATAGATATACAGTGAGTCCCAGAAGAAATGTCTAAATTCGTTTAAAATTCAGCGGTAAGTTTTTTCAAAAAACGCTCGTACCCGTCGATTTTGATTTTTTAATTTTTTTTTTGTGGTAATTTCATGTATACAGGGTAGCTCAAAAATAAGTTACGACCATCAACTTCATTTTTTCAAATGAAAACATATATTTTTTATTTCATTTTTGAATTTTGCATTGAATTCTAAGCATGTTTCATGTACCATGTCCTATACATAAACTCAACAGTTATTGAAAAAATTAGGATTGAACATATCATTTAGGGAATCCAACGATCTATCAAATCTTCTGGCAATATGGCATTTTGGGCTCCATAATAAGTAAGAGTGTACTGTCTCACTGTCACCATTTATTTCCATAGAAACTGTATGACAATTTTATTTCAAATAAGTATAATTATTGTCAAGCGTAGTTTCAAAGTTGCGGTTTTCACAATAATGGTGAAGTTAACGGAACGGGAAAAAATTGAAATTCTATGCATGGTTGGGTTTGGTGATAAAACACGTACTCAAATAGAAACAGCCCAATTATTTAATGAAATCCATCCTGATCGTCCTCCCATATGTCAAAAGATGGTGAGTAGAATAGAGGCTAAGTTTAGAGAATTCGGTCATGTTAGAGATTTGCCTAAATCTGGTCGTCCTACTCGAGATGAGAATGAACAACTTGACGTTTTGCTTTCCTTGAAAGAAAATCCATGTACTCCCCTGTCGCACATTGGGGCCGATTTACACATGACGAAATCTGTTGTTCACCGAGTAGTTCAAAAGCACAAATATCACCCATACAAAGTTATTCCAGTGCATGAGTTATTTGAAGATGATTTCGATAGGCGAAGTGAGTTTTGCGGACGCATGCAAAATATGTGCAATCTAGATAATAATTTAGTAAAAAATATTATTTTTTCGGATGAAGCTACGACACGAGACAAAATTGTCGATATTGGGCAACAGAAAATCCGCATTGGATGATAGAGGTTCACAGCCAGTACCCTAAGAAAATAAATGTTTGGTGTGGAATCGTACGCGAAAGAGTAATTGGTCCATTTTTCTTTGAACAGTCTTTAACTTGACAAGTATATCTCGAATTTCTCCAACTAGAATTAATTCCAGCATATTAGTGGCTTTATTTCCGAATCTATTGGATCCAGACTCCCCTGACGAAGAACTGATATTCCAATAAGATGGTGCTCCTCCGTACTATGCGGCCACTGTGCGCACATTTTTGGATGAAACCTTTCCCAATCGGTGGATTGGAAGGAGAGGACCTATCGAATGGCCTGCTAGGTCGCCAGACCTAACGCCGCTGGACTTTTTTTTGTGGGGTTACCTCAAATCAAAAGTATTTGTTCACAGGCCAAACAATATGCAGGAGTTGAAAGAAAGGATCCGAAGAGAAGTGCGTGTCATAACTCCGGAAATGGTTGGAAACGTGCAAAGAGAGTTTATTGATCGTCTTGGATATTGTCAAACCGTAAATGGCGCACATTTTCAACATTTAATTTGATTTTGTTGTGTTTTATTTTTAATAAACAGGTCTTACTTATAGATATGTTCAATCCTAATTTTTTCAATAACTGTTGAGTTTATGTATAGGACATGGTACATGAAACATGCTTAGAGTTCAATGCAAAATTCAAAAATGAAATAAAAAATATATGTTTTCATTTGAAAAAATGAAGTTGATGGTCCTAACTTATTTTTGAGCTACCCCGTATACATGAAATTACCACAAAAAAAAAAGTTCAATATGACCTCTGGTTTGTTCAATGCATTTCTGTAAACGTATTTTCCATAAATTGAACCATTGAACAACTTTTAAATTAATTTTGTTTGTAGATTAGTATATTACTAGTAAGTGATTCTGTTGATGTTAATAATGTTTTTCACATATTATTTAATAAATTAAAGATGAAATACAATTCTTTCATAAAAATATCAATTCTGATTCTATTTTATAAAATTTTGTCCATGGCCAACTGACTAAAAACAGAGATATTTAATTTTTAACTGCTTTGAAACATTTGGTCAAAAAATTAATCACAAATGCTTAACCAAATGAAATATCAAAAAATCTTTGAAAGTGCTTTTTGTTGAGAATATAAGAGGCTTTAACATATAAATCCCAATTATTTGAAAAAAGAAATAACTTATTTTTGCGACTTGTTTAAAGTAACTTCTTATTTTAACCTGCCCTGTATGATATTCTAATTCGATCTTATTATGTACCTTTTCCTTTAAATTCATTTTACGAAAACCTTTGTAAAGAAGCTATTTTCCTACTAGGACCCACCGGGCCCCACTTTCAGAGGAGCTCAGCAGTCCGGAAGAATGTTGGCTTGCGCGGCATTAACTTATTCAACACAGACAAGACAAAAACTTACCTTATTTGCAAAACGAAAAATTGTAAAGGTTCTTAAAATCTAAGGCGATCAACAGATGTGTAGGAACTCCTTTTCTTGATGATAGTATTAAATCATAATAAATTAGTGTTGCGTAAGAAAAATACACTTTTTGAAGTGGCGAGGGGCTTCGCATTGCGTAAAGGGGGGCCACTTTGGGCCATTGGCCCCCTGGACGCCTGCCCCCCCCCCCCCCCGCCGAGTTGCGTTTGGTCTTGCTGCATAGTGCATAGTATTTCTTTAAACCAATGTTTCTGGTTCTAGTTGAGTGACGTTGAACAAGGTGGCGCGACTGTTTTTCCAAACATGAATTCGACCGTATGGCCTAAAAAAGGTACTGCCATATTTTGGTACAACTTGCACCCATCTGGACATAAGGATATCAGGACTAGACATGCCGCTTGTCCAGTCCTTGTCGGCTCAAAATGGGGTAAGTAATAAATAGAAAAATAATCTTGTTACGTAAAAAAACAGGTTCGGTTAAGGGAAAAAATGTCTACCTTGTTTCTAAGCCCTCTTCCTTCTCCCCTTTTGATTCCATAGCCTTCAATATTTCGATTTTTTCACACGTTCAATAATATGGTAAAAATACAGGGTTGGCCAGAAGTCCGGAATAAAATTAATATAGCCTTAACCTGTAACTTTTAGGGAAAATGCTCGGACACGTCAATTTAGTTTTATATATGCTCACATTTTGACGTTATTCGTTTGTTTTTTTTATCGACATTTGTCAAAGATATGACGAGATCGATCAATTTTTTAAATAGAACCATACAACTTGTGATACATCATTTGAAAGCTAATATCTCGTACAGTCAGTATCAAGCTATTTCAAAATGGCGACTGTTAAAAGTTTTTAAAAAATCTCTATTTAAATAAGCGGAAATGATAAATCATTGATGGTTTTTTTACCTTTCAAGGTAAGAAATCTTCATTGTTTCGCGTTCTGACTCTTTGTGACATTGCGAACTTGTGAAATTAATTTAGGTATTTCCGAAGTATTATTTTACAATTTTCTAAACAAAAATGGTTTTGTCGGAAAGACAGCGTATCGAAGTCTCGATATTGTTAGGATATGGAGATAAAGTAAGAAGGCAAAGTGAATAGTGTATTTAATGCTAAATATCCGGATAATCAAAATTTTACGGGGCACTGTCAGTAAAATATTCCACAAATTTTTTAAAAACTTTTAACAGTCGCCATTTTTAAATAGCTTGACAGAATCGCGATAAAATTTATGAACATACTGTACGAGATATTAGCTTGCAAATGATGTATCACAAGCTGTATGTTCCTATTTAAAAAAAAGATCGATGTAGTCATATCTTTGACAAACATCTATAAAAAACAAACGAATAACGTCAAAATGTGAGCATATATAAAACTAAAGTGGCGTGTCCGAGCGTTTTCGCCAAAAGTTACAGGTTAAGGCTATATTAATTTTATTCCGGACTTCTGGGCAACCCTGTATATCAAACGTCGTAAATAAACCATAGACACAATTTCTTGAAACGCGCTGGAGTCAAAATAAAAATGCCTCAGCATTAAATAATAGCGTTTTTTAGTAAAATTATACAGATGCCTATAAAAGTTTGCCCAGAGATAAATCTTGTTTAAAATTTATTGATATTTCTCCAAATATTTTGCTTTTGATAAAAGTCAGTGAATCACGAAAGTATTAGTTAAGTTGCATATGCAGACTTCGATTTACTCTTAATCTGAAGATAATGTGTCACAACTTCCACCAATAAAGAGTGATTTTTTGTTCTAGTGAGCACCAAATGGATCCATGAAAGTCATCAAGAATTTAAAAGACCCTGTACGAAGGACTTGCCGGAAAACAATACAATTTTAATATAGAATCATTGCAAAATAATGATAAAGCCAGTCATTTTATTGTGTTAGTTGAAATAATTTATGTAGAAAATAAGAATTATATTTTTACATTCTGCAATCAATTGTAGACATTTTTCATAAGTCATCTCCTATATCTATCTTCAACCGGTTCCGAGATATTAATACTTTAATGCTGGTATGCACCATTATTGATATGTTTCTCGACATAGCAACGTTCTGAACTCAAATCACAATCTTGAATGTTCCATTAAAAAAAAATTGAAGGTCATACAAGTAGCCTATTTATGATCACCTCTATACAGGGTGTCCGGGAACATGTGGGAAATCTCCCGGATATGAAGAAAACACGTGAAAACAATACTATAGGTTCATATAAACTTCTTTCGTATCGGCATCCTCTTCGGAGATATGGGCTCCCAAAGAGCACCAATGGAATCAAGTTTTTTACACATAATTATTGAACCACCTGGTATATTTCAATTATTTTTTAATATGATGTATACCAGGTAAGACCCGTCAAATTACTACCCAAGAAACTGTTATGAATTACTCAGAGCTGCAGGGACGGACTAGCTGTAACACTCATGGGCCCATTTTTTTTACGCCCTGTATGATGAGAACTTTGGACAATGTTTTTTACATACCTTTAACTATTTACTAAAAATTAAGTACTCTTCATTCATGTCGCTAATCCTAACCGTTTTCGAAAAAACGGCATTTCATATACATCATGTATTTGGCGTATTTCAGTAACAGATACATCTTTGTTCCGATCAAATGTTCAACCTTCAAAATTCCGGACTGGTGTAAATAAAATTACGTTTTTTCCGAAAACGGTTAGGATTAGCGACTTAATTTTTAGCCAATAGTTAAAGGTATGTAAGAAACATTGTCCAAAGTTCTCATCATACAGGGCGTAAAAAAAATGGGCCCCATGAGTGTTACAGCTAGTCCGTCCCTGCAGCTGTGAGTAATTCACAACAGTTTCTTGGGTAGTAATTTGACGGGTCTTACCTGGTATACATCATATTAAAAAATAATTGAAATATACCAGGTAGTTCAATAATTATGTGTAAAAAACTTGATTACATTGGTGCTCTTTGGGAGAGGAGACCGATACGAAAGAAGTTTATATGAACCTATAGTATTCTTTTCACGTGTTTTCTTCATATCCGGGAGATTTCCCACATGTTCCCGGACACCCTGTATATTATGGCTTCTAAAAAAAAATACATTTCAAAAAAATAAGTTTGACGGGTGCGACCGATTCTTGATTAATTGAGCGGTATTCGATATAAAAACCTGAACCCTGTATATAAAAAGTGTTAAAAATGGGAATTCATTTGTCCATTCTTTCTCAACCGTTTCGACTTGGTAGATGACATTTTATACAATGTTATTTCTTTCGCCACGATTAATTATTATCAAATCAGTCAAATACGAAAAATGATAGACATGAAAATATTTAGATCTGCAAATGGTATATTACATCACAAGTGTCGAAAGTGTTAGATTCGAAAGGAGGAGGTATTTACCATGACAAAATTAAACTAATCTTAATATTTAATAATTACATTGTGCCAGGAGAATAATAAAACTGATAACATAACCTCAATAATTATAGAGATGAGGTTAGATATCGTTAACTTATTAATGATGCAGTGGTTCGGAACGGTTTTTAAGGACCACAAACATTTTTTCTGAGGAACCCCAACGTATTACGTTTTCTGTCAAAATATCGATATAAGTAATTAAAAATAACCTTTTGGATTAAGTTCGACTTATATTAAATAAACATATAAATCTCATTTGTTTAAGGTTTTATATTTCAAGATCCAATATATATGTACATTACAATTTTTAAAATCCTTTTTTTATATGAGAGAGAAAGATAGATACAAAAAAGAATAATAAAAGAACAAACGCGTTCTTGAAATTCGGCGCTTAAAACAAATATATAACCATTATATTGCTAATACCATCTGCAACTATGTCCCCGCTATGGGCATCGAAGGGGCAATAGTGAGTTTGCGCAGTTCGGAAATTTCCTTGTGAAAGTAAACATTCGACAGGACCGGATTTCAATTTTTTTAATGTAAATTTCACTGGTTAGTTACGAAAAATATTGCAATCAAAATCTCGATTAGTTCGATTTAAGACGGCGTTCCATGCATACGATTTCTGACGATATGATGATCCGACGGTGCCCTGATTGGTGTAAACTTTTGCTGCCAAATTCCGTCCGAATATTTGTAACAATCGACACGATGAGCTTTATTTTAACTTTCATCCGACGTCGTATGTTTCTTACCCTCACTTTTTTCTAAACCAGAAATTAAGAATGAATGACTATATTGACTATTTTGGGAATTATTATCAGCTACTAATGCACCAAATTAAAAATACATTAATTTTAAGGTTAGGTAGTGGCCACATAGGTATATATTATATTGTATACGAGGAACAATCTCTTCTTTTTTACAACCTTTTTAGTGAAATCGATTAGGAAGATCCGTGATAATGTGATAAGCAAAATATTTTCGTATATATGTACATACCTGAAATACCTGGTATTGATCCACGACTTTTGCAAAAAAGCACCATGCATTTGTGTCCTTTAATCTTAAACAAAACCAGCCACTACAAACAGCGAATCACCACAAAATAAAAACTCCTTCACAAAAATTGTTGTTAGGTAATGAAAGTTTATAAGCACTAATATACCGACAACAATGTGGACGAACCACTTTTTATTCTTTAATATGAAAAAGCATCCACAACCAAAGATGGCGACGAATAACAACAAACAAATAATGTCGGGTCGGCTCTGACGCGATCGATAAAATTTCCACCCTATTGCGCTCAACTCAATACTACCACGCCATCTCCCATAGCGCGGACACTTTTTGTATTTTGCAACGTTCCTATTGGCAATATAATGGTTATATACAGGGTGTCCGGGAAGATGTGGGAAATCTCCCGGATATGAAGAAAACACGTGAAAAGAATACTATAGGTTCATATAAACTTCTTTCGTATCGGCCTCCTCTTCGGAGATATGGGCTCCCAAAGAGCACCAATGGAATCAAGTTTTTTACACATAATTATTGAACCACCTGGTATATTTCAATTATTTTTTAATATGATGTATACCAGGTAAGACCCGTCAAATTACTATCCAAGAAACTGTTGTGAATTACTCACAGCTGCAGGGACGGACTAGCTGTAACACTCATGGGCCTATTTTTTTACGCCCTGTATGACGAGAACTTTGGACAATGTTTTTTACATACCTTTCACTATTGGCTAAAAATTAAGTACTCTTCATTCATGTCGCTAATCCTAACCGTTTTCGAGAAAACGTCATTTTATTTACACTGAGTCCCCTAACTGCTCATGGGCTAAATATGAAAAAGCGGAATCTTGAAGGTTGAACATTGGATCGGAACAAAGATGTATCTTTTATTGAAATACCCGAAGCACATGATGTATATGAAATGCCGTTTTTTCGAAAACGGTTAGGATTAGCGACATGAATGAAGAGTACTTAATTTTTAGCCAATAGTTAAAGGTATGTAAAAAACATTGTCCAAAGTTCTCATCATACAGGGCGTAAAAAAAATGGGCCCATGAGTGTTACAGCTAGTCCGTCCCTGCAGCTGTGAGTAATTCACAACAGTTTCTTGGGTAGTAATTTGACGGGTCTTATCTGGTATACATCATATTAAAAAATAATTGAAATATACCAGGTGGTTCAATAATTATGTGTAAAAAACTTGATTCCATTGGTGCTCTTTGCGAGCCCATATCTCCGAAGAGGAGGCCGATACGAAAGAAGTTTATATGAACCTATAGTATTCTTTTCACGTGTTTTCTGCGTCAATCTGGGAGGAAATATGTCTCGGCATAACCACGTTGTGGCAATCGCCAAGATAGCCTCTCAGAAGCTTGGTGTACTCTTCCGAACCAGAAAGTTGTACACACCTCAACAACTTTTGACACTATACAAAGCCCAGATTCAACCATCACTAGAGTACTGCTCCCATGTCTGGAGCTCTGCACCCAAACATACTCTTCGGCTACTGGATTCCATCGAAAGAAGGGCCATTCGTCTGATTGGAGACCACGAGCTGACGAAGAACCTCGACAGATTAGAACATCGAAGGCAAGTTGGTGATTTGACTCTCTTTTACAGATATTTTCATGGAAAGTGCTCGGCTGACCTTGCCCTCTTAATTCCGCCCAGAGCGGCGAATATCAGAAATACACGACGAACCTCTGCCGCCCATCCATATGTGGTTAAGCTTAGTAGTCCTCGAACTTCATTATTTAAGAACTCTTTCATCTGGAGGACTTCATCATTGTGGAACGATCTTCCCGAGGTCGTTTTTCCCAACGAATATAACCTCCAACGATTCAAAACCAACGTGAATCGCTTTTTGCGCACACGCACCACTCCCAGAGTGCCCTAAAGGATTTTTCCTATAGTGCTTGTGTTTGATCATAAAAAAAAAAAAAAAAAAAAAAAAATATCCGGGAGATTTCCCACATGTTCCCGGACACCCTGTATATGTGGCTTAAAACGCCATTCAATTTTCATGAGGAAAATATTCACAAATAATGTCCGTTATGGTTAATAAAATACAACAAATTTTACTTGTTAACAATTCTATCGAAGTATTTTTTTATTAGGGATTTTATGGCGTATAAAACAATTTTCCTTCCTTGGGTGAATATGATTTTCTATGGCGAAAGTAATATATTCCTAACCTAACTGAATAAGCTATTCTACTTTAGAAGTAATAAACCCATTACTAATCAAAGTAAACAAACTGTAACTAATACATTGTATCGAAATCCTTATTTAATATTTAGTTCCTTCTTAACATTCACAAAAGTTATACATCATCACAAAGAAAGAAGAGAGGAAGTTTTCGAGTACTTTACGTACTTTACAGCATTCTATTCTAACTGTGACAGAAAACATTGACAATCGTGTCTTTAAATTTGATGAGACTTTTCTTTCGCCTCGTGATTGATAATTTTCCGAGACTTCATCAGCAAATTTGCGCCGCCTTCCGAGGCGCGTCGCAAACATCCCGGGGAACCCCCTACCGTTAGGCTTGACGGTCCTGAACCTCCGGATGGCACGTCGACTTTCTTGGTCTTAGAAGGTGACCATAGGGCAGCCTATAAAAGAAAAAAACATTTTAACATTAAACTTATCACTCCAAGTAGAAGTAGGTTTTTCTGAGCTACTAAAATGGAACTGGGAACTCTTTGTTTTAGCAATTTAACATCTACAAAGCGGATTCGATGTATATTACATTTAGGATTCATTCAGCAAGGAAGGGTGCTATAAAGACAAATTATACAAGACGCAACGAGAAAACATATGATTATCTACAATATTATTAAACATGTTAATCCGTAAAGATAAAGGAAAGAAATGGATAGCGGCCATTGTATACTGCCTCTTCAATTAATGTGTATATTACCGTAAATCTACCTAGTTTTAACACCGACTTGAAACAAACATGGAACCGGTATTTCCATCTGCTTTGAAAACGTCAATGTGAAGCTTGTTATTACGAAAATAAACACAACAAAAATGATACGGGGATTCTATCTGTAGAATCTCCATCTCCCTTTATCTCCTGTCCGTGTTTTTATTCTAACAAGAGATATCAAAGAGTCTTTGTTAGGAGAAACAAACAATCGACGGACGTGACTTACAAGTTTATATTTCTATCCAGCTAACGATTAAGAATTATTATTTTTTCCACAAGCAATAGTTAAAGTTCACGCACAAACACTGAAAAACAACAAGGAACTTTATTTAACAATAACGACAAATGTGACAGTTGTTAATCCGGTAGTGTCAAACGTGAAAGAAGCGTATGAAATACGGCCAATAAGGCCTTTAGAAAAAAGAACGTTCCGAACAATCGAAGACGACGTAAAGGTTTGGTCTAATTAACAGAAAACGACGAAGGAAAAGTATACTAATTATCAGAGCTCCCCGATTATTTTCTAGAAAGTTGTTCACAACCTACCTAAGAATTTGAATTGATTATTAGTCTTCAAAAACTGTGAGCCAAAGCCGTATCGTCCTTGGGTTAAGATACTAGAGTTTTAACAATCCTCCTTAGTTAATTCTAGATTCAACTAAACTGCTGGCCATTTGCTTTCGAGCAAGAAAATTTTCGCCTAAACTTAAAAGTTAATATTTTCTGAACCACATATGACATCGATCTCCGGTTTTTAATGGTTGATAGATTTGTCCCTTAGGAAACAATTGCCAATGTTGGATTGTCTTAAACTATCAGAAAATTTTATATACAGGGTGCTAAAGAGGACGATGATTTTTGCTCCAATTTCAATAGCATGTAACTTTCACAATAATATTTGTAAATTTTATCACTGTACGTCAATTGAATCACTGGTTCATAGCAAAGTAAGTTACCTGTCAAATTTTTGATATCTGCTATATTTTAATAGATACCGATTTTTTTGAAAAACTTTGCTTTTTTTCAACATTTTCTTAGCTAGATCCCACTGTGCGTTGTATCGTGCAAACTTTGCAAGTGATTATTATACGTTATGAAAATCTTGTTTATGTTCAGTAACAACAATTGTATCTAAATGTTGTGATGTGCAGTGGCGTACTTATAATCACTTATATGTCTATGCTTTATGAGGATCTCACAATTTTTTTGTATTGGAAAGTACTCGCCCCTAGATTAGGCAAGTTTTTCCTTATTTTTTAGTTTTTCATATCGCGTTACAGGTATATTATACAGGGTCTACAAAATTTAAAAAAAAAATTTTTTTCAAACAATTAAATAAAAACACGATATCTTTTTTAAAATCTTGTAGACACTGTAGAATATGCACCTGTAGCGCGATATGAAAAACTAAAAAATAAGGAAAAACTTGCCTAATCTAGGGGCGAGTACTTTCCAATACAAAAAAATTGTGAGATATTCATAAAGCATAGACATATAAGTGATTATAAGTACGCCACTGGACATCACAACATTTAGGTACAATTGTTGTTACTGAACATAAACAAGCTTTTCATAAGGTATAATAATCACTTGCAAAGTTTACACGATACAACGCACAGTGGGATCTAGCTAAGCAAAGTTTTTCAAAAAAATCGGTATCTCTTAAAATATAGCAGATATCAAAAATTTGACAGATAACTTTCTTTGCTATGAATCAGTGATTCAATTGACGTACAGTGATAAAATTTAAAAATATTATTGTGAAAGTTACATGCCATTGAAATTGGAGCAAAAATCATCGTCCTCTTTAACACCCTGTATATAAAATTTTCTGACAGTTTAAGACAATCCAACATTGGCGATTGTTTCCTAAGAGACAAATCTATCAACCATTAAAAACTGGAGATCGATGTCATATCTGGTTCAGAAAATATTAACTTTGAAATTTAGGCGAAATTTTTCTTGCTCGAAAGCAAATGGCCAGCAGTTTAGTTAAAACTAGAATGGTCGTATAATTTCATAGTCGCTTAAAAGGGGTTTTAACTAGTTAAATCTAAAATTAATTGAGATGTGTCAGGAATAATAGTAGTAGTGACTATAGACCCGCCACCCAAACCAACTGAGGATTTGTAGGATCGCTATTTCGAATTGCTCGAGGTCGAATTCGAATAAACACGATGTATTTGTCCTTGTCTACCTGGTCCGCTACCATTTCCTCAAATTATTAAAAATATGTCTGTCAGATTAGACTAATTAGAACAAAATAGGACTACTAGTCAGAAACATTTAAATAAAAATAACTTACCACAAATATTTTAAGAAGACAGAGTGCTTCACTGCAATTTTTTTATGTCGCTTTCTTCTAATTATAAACGATATTTTATTAATTAAATGGTAAAATTTAGATTACTATGTTCAATGCAAAGATATATCTATACAGGGTGGTTCTGAATAACATTCTAATATTTAAGGAGGTTATTCTTGGGTCTATTTTCACAAGAAAACTTCATATGAACATATGGCCTAAACGCCTTAACTTTTGAGATAGGGGGGTGTTAAAGATTGTCATGTTTTTTTTAATGATTTGTTAAGGTTATTGTCTTAAATACGTGACAACTAGGCTAGGTAGACAACTGTCAAAACTGTTTATGTTTACAAAAGAAAATCTGCTTATTACCTACTAGATCGTTTTTAATCGTTGTTAATATCTAATTTCATAACAGAGTGAAAATAAATGAATTTACTTCCTAAATACGGAAACTGTACAGGGTATCCCATTTTCGACACTTTTATAGGGTGTCTCCGTTATTGTTAGTGCTATCAAAAAAGTAATGTAGGTGTCATGTGCCCTTTTCGGGTCAAACTTAAAATGGCAAAATCAAAATTTTAAAATTTTCGCTCGCTTAAGAGATACGGGGGAAAATCAAAAAATTTACAATTTCAAAATTACCCTATATTTCCTTAGTTAAAAGAGATATAGAAAAATGTTTTATATAGAAGTTTCTTTATAATGATTGTTGAATAATCTGCCGTTTTTAGAATAAGTATACGGAGTCAGGTAAGAAAGTTATCAGACCTAACCTCATTTTTTTAAATGGAACAACCTGTATATTTTAATCTAAAAACATAGCATTTTAAACTCTCTTTTCAAATTTATAACACACCATGGATGATAGATATCATATCAAATTTTTTTAAATGTTGATAAGTCATTTTCACAAATGAATATGTAAAAATGAAATTGACGTTAAATGTTATTAACAACTAGAATGTCAACATAGTTGCCTCTAGGATATTAGCTTTTGTTTCATGCCCTACTGTGGTTTAAAGTAATAAAATTTAAATAAATCGCCTAGGAAACCAATATTATCCATGGTGTGTTCGGGTTTGTTTTGAAAATAGAATTTAAAATGCAATCTTCTTAGATTAAAACATACAGGTGCTCCATTTAAAAAAATGGGGTTAGGTCCGATAACTTTTTAACTTGACCACATATGCTTATTCTAAATACGGTAGATTATTCAAAAATCATTATAAAGAAACTTTTGTATAAAACATTTTTCCGCATCTCTTTTAACTAAGAAAATATAGGGTAATTTTGAAATTTTCAATTTTTTAATTTTCCCGCGTATCTCCTAAGCGAGCGAAAACCTACATTACTTTTTTGATAGCACCAACAGTTACGGAGATACCCTATAAAGGTGTCGAAAATGGGACCACACCCTGTACGTCAAACCACAAAAAATAAAAAAGAAGACATTTGTGAACCATTCTTCTCTTCAAAAATACCGACGTTTAGGACATATGTTCATATGAAGTATTTTTCTGAAATTCAACCCAAGAATAACCTCCTTAATATTAGCATATTAACAAACACCCTGTATACATTAAAAATAAAAATACCTATTTGTTCAGATATGCTAAATTTTATTGTTTTTTCATGTTGCTAAACATATCTTCTCTATATATAGTCAGATAAACACTTCTGACGTGGTAACACTGATAAAATATACCTTTAATATAATGTATATAATTTATGTCTAGGATATAATGTCTAAATCAATATATAAGTCATATATAAATATTTAAAAATTTATCAAAATACGGGATTGAGTTGTGTATAGGTTGTAGATAATTTGTGCAAAATATTTCGGTTACCCTGTTAGGTACACAGAGGACACAATGCATAATACATACATTTAACAAACACTTTTCGGATTTTACAGAATTCACAAAAATTATAACCACGTATCTTGGTTATTCCATGCAATACGACATGAAAGGGTTTTTTTCACTAACAAAATTTCTTCCTCGCAATGAACCAAACGACTTCCGAAATTCCTCATGAGATGTCAGGAATGGTTTCCAATTGGAATACCAATAAAATTATCTATCTAGTGGTTCATTGTTAAGAACAAACTTGTCTAGCGTTCATGGTACTTTTCTACATAAGTGATTGAATGCAATATTTTAAAACTACCGGGTGATGCTTCGTTGAGTGGAGCATAGGAAATTACATGCAATTTTTGAGGTGGCTGAATATAGAAAACCTGCTTTATAATTCATTGAAGCGGGCAGTTTGAATATAGTTTAATAAGCCAATCCTAAGTGCCTGTTATCACCAAAGCAACTGGCAACCGCAACGCAACTGCAACGCGACCGCAACTTCAGTTGAGTTGCTCATGCGTTCCCACTAAAATAAAAGCAACCACAACGCAACTGCAACGCGACCGCAACTTCAGTTGAGTTGCTTTTGCGTTCCCACTTGAAAAAATGATATGGCATTTCCTATGTTCATCTTATCGATGTATTCACCCGGTATATTAACTTAAACACATAATTTTTATAAAGTTGAGCACAAAATTCAAATTTTGAAATTCGAGGTAATTGTTTTTTAAATGTTGGATATGACGAAAATTCACATATAATTATAGTATTCTTTTTTTAATACCTAGTAAGTTTCTTGATGTAATCAATGTTGTCTTTTAAGATATGAATCAGTAACAGACGGCAAACATACCACCTTCTCAATTTTGACTGTAGGTTTGTATATACAGCGTGTTCGATAAGTATAGGGCAATATTTCGCCAGCGTACAAGGTTTTTGACACTTTTATAGGCTCCGTAATTGTTAGTGCTATAAAAAATAGTAATGTAGGTGTCATTGTACTCTTTTTGGGTCAAACTCCAAATGATAAAATCAAAATTTGAAAATTTTCGCTCGCTTAAGAGATACGGGGGAAAATCAAAAAATTGACAATTTCAAAATTACCCTATATTTTCTTAGCTAAAAGACATATAGAAAAATGTTTCATACAGAAGTTCTTTTATATTGATTGGTGAATAATCTACCGTTCCCAGAATAAGTATACGGGGTCAGGTAAAAAAGTTATCGGACCTAACCCCATTTTTTTAAATGGAGCACCCTGTATATTTGAATCTAAGAAGATTGCATTTTAAATTCTATTTTCAAATATATAACACACCATTGATAATATTGGTTTCCTAGGCTATTTATTTAACTTGTATTACTTTAAACCACAATAGGCCATGAAACAAAAGCTAATGTTGACATTCTAGTTGTTATTAACATTTAACGTCAATTTCATTTTTACATATTCATTTGTGAGAATGACTTATCAACATTTTGAAAAATTTGATATGATATTGATGGTGTGATATAAATTTGAAAAGAGAGTTTAAAATGCTATCTTTTTAGATTAAAATATACAGGGTGTTCCATTTTAAAAATGAGGTTAGGTCCGATAACTTTCTTACCTGGCCCCGTATACTTATTCTGAAAACGGCAGATTATTCAACAATCATTATAAATAAACTTCTTTATAAAACTTTTTTCTGTATTTCTTGTAACTAAGAAAACATAGGGTAATTTGGAAAGTGTCAATTTGTTTATTTCCCCCGTATCTCTTAAGCGAGCGAAAATATTCGAATTTTAATTTTCCCATTTGAAGTTTGACGCAAAAAAAGCACATGACACCTACATTACTTTTTTGATAGCACTAACAATAACGGAGATACCCTATAAAAGTGTCGAAAATGGAACACCCTGTACAGCAAGCCAAGCCAAAAAATTATGGCAGAGCTTTTCAGTGTTTAAGAAACTACTAGTATTATTTTGACCTCCCTTATACGCCACCGAAATATCGCCATATATTTACCCGACGCTGTGTATATAAAAATTATATTTAGTATAAAACTCATTTTTAATCGTGGAAAAATATGATTAAAAATAAATGAAACTTTAAATTCTCTTACTTAGCAAGGATAATGGGGAACATCGATAAACAACATTTAGTTCTTTTTAGCGGGGGGGGGATCAGGATAGAAAACATACAGGTATACTTTAAGTATAGTGCCGATATGCAAGTACATATATTTATTTTCCATAGTAAATTTCCCCTATTTCCTTAATTTACCTAATATTCATCACAGCATTGATTGATTGATTGATATTGTAATAAAAAAGAGTCATATCTACAGTAAATGCATCTTATGTTGCCCTGTCGTAGCCAAAACGTGTTAATTTTCAAAACTTAGGTCTAACAGTGACCAGCATGCGAGGATAAATCCGGTCATTTACATCGATACCATGAGACCTTGGAGAAAATTGTACAAATTGACCTGAGAAAGAGTATTGCAGGCTACGATCACATCGACCGTCAATTGTTCGATTTATGTCTCTTAAAACATAATACCTCTCTATCTTCTACTAGAACATTTAAAATATTTAGTAATTATTACCGATAGAACCGGTTGATGCAGCTTTAAGTTGACTCTAAGAAATCCCATATAACGTTCTGTCAATGTCAAAATTTAATTTACTGGTATTTGCTCTATTACCTGAACTATGAGAGTTTCGTGGTTTTGCCATTTAATTGAATAACTCATGATTGGCTGACCAAAATGTATTCAAATTCGGCACATGGGTTTACCATGTCGGCCTCTTCAGGAAGTTATAGTGCATGTTTTCCAATAATATGTGCATGCGAACCAAGATCTTGCTAGCGTAAAACTTACATGGGATTTCCTATGTTCAACTTAATGATGCTACACCCGGTATATATAAACTCCTGGACAAAATTAACGCAACATCATAAATTTGCCATATTTTTGATGCTATTTTTTTTCTGAATTTATGATCCGCTGTTTATGATAAGAATTTAATTTTCGATTTATACTGGGTGTACTAAAAAATGCTATGTGTTTTTCCGAAAATTTGCATCGCCCTGTGGAGTATATTAGCAAGCGAAACATATTGCAGTTGCCATTAAACGGTAGGTCGATCTTTCCTCAACATTTTCTTTTTTGGTTTACTTCATTATCTCGGTTATTAAAGGAGATACACAGTTTTATAGCGTAACATGTTTTTATAGACTTTAATATTCAACACATTCATTGTTAAATGTTTTCAAGTAGATTATGAACTTTTTCTGACATTGCAAGCGATGTGTCAGCAGATGTTGTGTTTTAAAGTTTCAAAGGTCAAATAAAATTCGACATACTGATAAAAACTGTTCGGAAACTGCTTATTAAACGTTCGTTTCGTATACCCAGTTGCCCGACGAGTATTTTAATCTTGAAACCTACTTGAAAACATTTAACAATGAATGTGTTGAATATTAAAGTCTATAAAAACATGTTACGCTATAAAACGATGTATCTCCTTTAATAACAGAGATAATGAAGTAAACCAAAAATGAAAATGTTGGGGAAAGATGGACCTACCGTTTATTGTCAACTTAAATATGCTTCAGTTGCTAATATACTCCACAGGGTGATACAAATTGTCGGAAAAAAACATTAAAAAAGTCGCATCAAATATATGGGAAATTTATGATGTTGCGTTAATTTTGTCCAGGAGTTTATTTTTAAAAATGTTTGTACTTAAAAGAACTGAATAATATTCCTGGCTAGATATGATCGTTTGAACCTACGATCATATCTAGCTTCATCGTATTTTCATTGAGCCCATGGATTAAATTAATAAAAATATAATTATATTAACATTTCTTATAATTGCTGATTGCCTTCACTGGTCCCTCAAGAACTTTAAATACCCATCAATTAATTCCATATACAGTGTGGCCCCGCAAAGTATACTTAATAGCTCCGTTGTGATCTGAAATGTCGAGGTAAAAGTAGGAAAGAAAAATTATAGTTTTTTGAAATAGAATAATTCGAATTTTATGACAGGCTGTAAGGTAACCGTACAGCCATTAAATTTCGAGTTAAAGAAACCCATGATGCTGGTTTTCTGATTGAATGTATGTCCAGCTAAGTCTGTTGACGTTTCTAAATAGAACCTCATTATCTCAAAAAGGGTACAATCTAGAATAGGTCGTAGAACATCACGCCAATTTTACTATCTTAATGCGTTTAATTTAAAAATGTTATATAATGCTAAATACTAATAATACTAATTAAAAACTATCATATTTTAAAAAAATTATGTTTCCTAATTTTAGACTGTGATCAGGCACTATTTCTATGTTTTTTTAGATAACGTTGGAGCTATTGTCATTTGCCGAATCGGCCATCCTGAATAAACATTTCAGTTAGTTTTAAAAAAATTACACTATACCCAAAGTACGCCATATTCAAACGTTTACGGAAAACAACGAACTAAAAACAGGAATTTTTTTAACACGCATTTTTCTATTATTACATATATTAATACTTTCTTTAAAACTGCAGGAAAGAAATTGTATAAATTGCATTCATTAGGTGACTTTGCTTGTGTTAAAAGGAACTGCAATTTTTCAACAATGAGGAATCTCCACATATATATAAACAGTATATTACTAATACCATCTGCAATTATGTCCCCGCTATGGGCATCGAAGAGGGGCGTTGTGAGTTTGCGCAGTTCGGAAATTTCCTTGTGAAAGTAAACATTCGACAGGACCGCATTTCCACATTTTCAATGTAACTTTCACTGGTTAGTTACGAAAGATATTGCAATCAAAATTTCGATTAGTTCGATTTAAGACGGCGTTCCATGCATACCATTTCTGACGATATGATGATCCGACGGTGCCCTGATTGGTGTAAACTTTTGGTGCCAAATTCCGTCCGAATATTTGTAACAATCGACACGATGAGCTTTATTTTAACTTTCATCCGACGTCGTATGTTTCTTAACATCACTTTTTCTAAACCAAAAATTAAGAATGAATGACTATATTGACTATTTTGGGAATTATTATCAGCTACTAAGGCACCAAATTAAAAACACGTTAATTTTAAGGTTAGGTAGTGACCACATATATATTATATTGTATACGAGTGACACTCTCTTCTTTTTTTAGAAGCTTTTTAGTGAAATTCGGTTCCGAAGATCGGATAATGTGATAGGCAAAATATTTTCGTATTCTTACATACCTGGAATACTTTATACCTGGTATTGATCCACGACTTTTGCCCAAAAGCACCATGCACTTGTGTCCATTTATCTTAAACAAAACAAGCCACTCATAAACTACCAAACAGCGCACAACACATTAAAAACTCCTTTACAAAAATTGTTGTTTGATAATGAAAGTTTATAAGCACTAATATACCGACAACAATGTGGACGAACCACTTTTTATTCCGTAATTTGAAAAAGTATCCAGAACCAAAGATGGCGACGAATAACAACAAACAAATAATGTCGGGCCGGGTATGACGCGATCGATAAAATTTCCACCCTACTGCGCAAACTCAATAGGCCCGCGCCATCTCCCATAGCGGGGACACTTTTTGTACTTTGGAACCTTCGTATTGGCAATATACTGTTTATATGTGGGAATCTCCCGATGAAAAAAATATGGTCTCTCGAAGAACACAAACTATAAAAAACTGTTGTATCGTATTCCTGCATTTAGTTTTAAGGGACGAACATCAACAAGGGAAATAATACAGAAAGGGTCGAATGCAACGTTGCCAAAATTCCATTTAAATCTCGTAATTTCTGAATTTACTGACAACTTCGCTGCGGGCGTCCGTGGTCCCCCATGCAGAGCCCCCCTTGCCTCCCCAGTGAAGATTGGCGCCCCCTTCCGAAGCCCTTCTGTGGGCGGCTGTCGAATTGGTGGAGCCGAGGCTGGACGGGCCGGAATTTCCACCAGACTCTAGCATACGGTCTTTTGTTTTAGGTGTTGACCAGTGCATCGACTAAAATAAAAAATAGGTAAGTTATAGAGCATATTTGTTTACATTTATAATGTCATTCTATAGGTAGTTCTGTTTCGCTATCGCTATCCTCATCAAAATTAATTATAATTGGGTTAATTATACGATCCAGACTAATATACGAAGTTTCTACAGTTATTACGTGACGGACTGAATTTTTCCAACTACCTGGGGGAATATCATTAAAGCATTTTCGTATTAATTCTACAACACTAGAACTTAAAGTCGGAGAAATATTTTCAGACCTAACCAGTGATTTTAACTGGTGCCACATATGCTCTATGGGGTTAAAAATGCAATAATAGGGTGGGAGCCGTAGCACTGCATGTCCAATTTCTTCAGCCAATGTGTCACAAACATATACTTTTTTATACAAAATGTCTTTAAAACTTCTAAAAGATCACTTTGTTTATAACTTTCTTCAAAATATATATCATTCGCCGCCATGTAGTTCTGAATCTCCAATTTTGTATTATTTGAGCTTGGAGCTTTATGTAATTGGCGACTGTGATACCTCGCATTGTCCATTACTATCACGCTATTCTGAGGAATATTTGGTAAAAGAAAATTCGTGAACCATTCCTCAAAAACTAACAAATTTTACCACAAAAAGATATTTAAATATAAATTAAGCAATCTAACCTACCTGATGTGCCTATATTTAATTATAATTATTACAATCCGGTCCTTTCCACATAATAATAACAAACGGTCATAAATAATGGGATGGCCCAGGTACTTTTACTGCAGTCATTAAGTTATATCCATTTTTCGTGAAACGATCTTTACAATCTGATCGAGAAAATCAAAAAAATTACAATTTCAAAATTACCCTATATTTTCTTAGTTAAAAGAGATACAGAAAAATGTTTTATCCAGAAGTTTCTTTATATTTCATCGTTGAATAATCTGCCGTTTTCAGCATAAGTATACGGGGTCAGGTAAAAAAGTTCTCGGACCTAACCTCATACATATTTTAATCTAAAAAGATACTATTTTAAATTCTCCTTTCAAATATATAACACACAATGGATGATATTGGTTTCCTAGGCGATTTATTAAACTTTATTACTTTAAACCACAGTATACCATGAAACACAAGCTAATATCCTAGAATCAACTATGTTGATTATTAACATTTAACGTCAATTTCATTTTTACATATTCATTTGCAAAAATGACCTATCAACATTTTGAAAAATTTGATATGATATCAGTTTATATTGAAAGTGGAAAGAACGAAGAAATGGCGCAAAATTTATATTTTGTTCGCTATGCGGAAAGACGGTAACCATTTAACGACATATTCCGAACATTTGCAATGATTCCCGTTATTTTTTACCTTAATCTTAATCTTTTATTTCGTTTCAAAGTAATAAAGTTTAAATAAATCGCCTAGGAAACCAATATCATCCATGGTGTGTTATAAATTTGAAAGGAATAATTTAAAATAGTATCTTTTTAGATTAAAATATACAGTGTGTTCCGTTTTTTAAAATGAGGTTAGGTCTAATAACTTTCTTATCTAACTCCGTATATAGTAGTTATTCTGAAAACGGCAAATTATTCAACAATCATTATAAAGGAACTTCTGTATAAAATTTTTTTCTATATCTCTTTTAACTAAGAAAATATAGGGTAATTTTGAAATTGTCAATTTTTTGACTTTCCCCCGTATCTCTTAAGTGAGCATGATAATACTATAACAGTGTGAGTACTATAAAATAATTAAATAATTATAATTCTTTCGTTCACTGTACAATTATGTGAGCAGAATGGAAAAAAATTCGTTCTTTCCGAATTTCGACATGGAAGACCGAAAATATAATTTTATCGAGTTCTCTTTGAACGTTTCCAACTTCGTCGAAGCGATTGAAGCGTGTCAATGAAAAGCTTTTAAAGCTCCGGCTGCGGAAATTCATTGAAGCACGAAGACGACAGCAAAATATGCAATAATGGGGCTAGACTGGCATTGATTTTACTTTTTCATGCGGAATACCTTTAAAAAAATATATATTCATAAAATTATTGCTTACCTGCTGAACATGATCCTTCATTCCCAGCCATTGTTTGTAAGTCATGGAAATGCCACTGTTCTTCCATTTGTCGTAGAGTGCTTTTTTTTCGGGTGTTGTCAGCGTTTCCTTTGCTTCCTAAATATTTTAATAGTATATTACAATACAAGTACGGTAAGTACGTATTTAAAGCATGTGCATGATGTTTAACAAAACGAGCCGAAGGCGAGTTTGGTAAATCACGTAAATGCGGTAAAGACACCTACCGTAAGTGTATTGTACGATATTTTATCTACAAGCGTGTTTTAGGGCACCAATATTAAAAACTAAAAGAGCATTGTTCTAATTTACCCCATAGGTGCCTCGTAAGTCGTTATCAACAATGCATTAATATCAGGTTGCTAGGCAAACAAATTATAAAAATTTAATACTCGGATAGATGTAAAAAGCTTGACAACAGAATAAACGCTTATTATTTGGAAATATGTAAGTAAACTCCTGGACAAAATTAACGCAACATCATAAATTTGCCATATTTTTGATACTATTTTTTTTCTGAATTTATGATCCGATTTGAATGATTTTTTTTGCATTGTAGGGTGGTTCCTTGCCAATGTCATAGTTTTCGCTGTTTATGATAAAAATTTAATTTTCGATTTATACTGAGTGTAGGTACTAAAAATGCTATGTTTTTTCCAAAAATTCGCATCACCCTGTGGAGTATATTAGCAACCGAAACATATTGAAGCTGACATTAAACGGTAGGTCCTTTTTTCCCCAACATTTTCTTTTTTAGCTTACTTCATTATCTCTGTTATTAAAGGAGATACACCGTTTTATATCATAACATGTTATTATAGACTTTAAAATTCAACACATTCATTGTTAAATGTTTTCAAGTAGACTATGAACTTTTTCTGACATAGCAAGCAATGTGCCAGCAGATGTTGTGTTTTAAAATTACCAAGGTTAAATAAAATTCGCCATACTGATAGAAAACTGTTCGGAAACTGCTTATTAAACGTTCGTTTCGTATGCCCAGTTGCCCGACGAGTATTTTAATCTTGAAACCTACTTGCAAACATTTAACAATGAATGTGTGGAATATTAAAGTCTATAAAAACATGTTACGCTGTAAAACGGTGTATCTCCTTTAATAACAGAGATAATGAAGTAAACCAAAAAAGAAAATATTGGGGAAAGATGGACCTACCGTTAAATATCAACTGCAATATGTTTCGGTTGCTAATATACTCCACAGGGTGATGCGAATTTTCGGAAAAAAACATAGCATTTTTAGTACGCCCAGTATAAATCGAAAATTAAATTTTTATCATAAACAGCGAAAACTATGACATTGTCAAGGAACCAACCTACAATGCAAAAAAATCATTCAAATCGGATCATAAATTCAGAAAAAAAAGCATAAAAAATATGGAAAATTTATGATGTTGCGTTAATTTTGTCCAGGAGTTTATTGTATGCATATGATGTTTATAGAGTTTCTTTTAAAAATTACAAATATACTATTGACTAATATAAAAACTTGTTTTTATAGCATGTAATTACTTACGGCATTAGTGCGGTAAAGTGCTACTTCCCGCATTCAAATCAGTGCGATAAATAGTTACTTACCGCACGCGAATAGATAAATATATTTTCTTAATTCATTTTTTTAATCTTTACTTATTTCTTTTAATCTCTGATTTCTCAAAAACGGCTGTCAGTTGTTTCGAGCATACTATTATCGTGCTTGTAAAAACTGTCTTAATAAATATCGGTTTGAAAACTTACATTAAGTAATTGAAATTTCTCCTCCATTTCTTTGTTTCCGGCGTGTTTGTCTGGATGGCACTGTAATGCTCGCACTTTGTATTCTTGATTTATTTGTTCAACCTGAACGAAAAATAGCAATGGGTTATTTATTTTAAATAAAATTTACTTGAGAGGAGGTTTCGTGTACTTCCTTAGGCAAATCATAATAAAACTATGCAAAATAGTTCATTTTCTTCATTACGGACGTATAAGGTATTATGAAAACAAGTTCTTTTGACTTTTTGCAAACTTGTCACAAAAAATCATAATAAAAATTACACGGTCAACTGCAAAAAAAAAACGGTCATTACAACAAGTTTTAGGCTTAATGTTTTTTATTTTTAGTCCGATATTAATGATTTTTTAGAGAACTGTAAGAAAAACTATCAGTTAACGTGTCTTTAAGTGACATTGATTATTCGACGTACATGATACTCAAAATGAATTTTTTTAATCTAATTTCAAAACAATCTGTAGAATAACCAAGGTACGAAATTATTTCAATTATTCTGTACGTTTTTTGGTTCATGTCAATACATCAAGGCATATTTTAGTGATTTTTTTATTGTTAAGGCCGTATTACACTTGGGAATTTTTATGGCGCCAGCAATGGCAATTATAATTCAAGGATTCAGGCGCAGTACACCGTTCTCCGTACTACAGTCAGAAATTCTACTCTTCTGACAATTAAAATGACACGGATTCATGCGCAGTACACTGTTCCCGATCAGCTGTCTCTCATTACCAGAAATGGGGCAGGCGCCATTTTCATTGCTCTTGCCGGCGCAATTGGGTAGACATGGATTATTCTGTTATTTTTAACTGTTTATTATTTGGCCGAACCAGGTATGAACAGGTAATGGCCATTTAAACCCACTGGTACTTAAATTAGCAGTTTACATTCTTTATTAAATTTATGGACTGCTAATTCAGCAACTTTTTGCACCTCCTATTTGTAAATAGCAGTAGCTGCTTTAACTGGTAATCAAAACGAACAGGTTTGCACATCTCTAATTTTGGGGATATTTTAGGGATTGCGACAGTACCCACTGCTGTTCTGACCGTTGACAATGCTCCAGCTGATCGAAAACGGTTTACTGCGCATGAATACGTGCCATTATAACTGCCGGCGCAAGAGAAAAAATTGCCTAGTCTAATACGGCCTTTAGTGAAATTTTGCAGCGTATCTACAGCCATATTGTTTTAATATTTTTTCTGACTCTGATCATTTTAAAGCATTTTTAGGTATCAGTCATCACTGGTACCAGTTCAGTAGTTTTTAAATTACCAAGTATTTAAAAAATTTCTGGATCCATTTAATGTTTACTGGGTATCCAAATAAAAGGCCTGCGTTTCCAAATGGACACTCAAAAGTACGTTCAAAGATGCCTTGCAATACTTGCACTTATTTTTACACAAAAGCAATAATTTAGTAACTATGGCCATATCAGGCGATTGAAAAGGAAAAAATTAAGGGAAAAACACAACTTTAATGCTGATAATACTGTATTCATGTTGTTTAGCCGACAGTCTGAATATTAAACTAACTAGTATCAATATTTTCCTGTTACCAGTATTTTATTTACTGATGCGAAACTGATATTATATATTGACGATTCTATTTCTGTATTATTCAGGAAAATTTATAAAGGGTTATTATTACATCGCTTAGCCCTTTTCGTTTATGAACTATCTAATCAATACCGTAAGTGGTATTTCTATGACGTTTAGAATGGAGCCAAAGTCTTTTGTTTTACGGGAGTGAGACATCGAAAATGATGATATGGAAAGGATCAGTTTTACTTTGAGGCGACAAGGGGAGGAATTTAAAAGAGAGAAGGGGAATTTTTAAAAAGTTACTTGCAACCACTAACTTTCAGAAACAACAACCAGAATCAATTTAAGAAAGATTTGTTCAAAAAAAAAACCGAATATACAAGGTGTTGAAAAAAGGTCGGCACCCCGGAATAACTCCGGTGCATCGCATTGCAGCGGAAAATGTCTGGGGAAAAAGTTGTTTGGTTTTGAAGGAGGAATAGTTTGCAATTTAAACCACCCCCTACCCCTCAACCCCCGGGCGCGGGTGGGGGTAAGTTAAGATTTTCAAATGGATCCCCATATTTTTTATTGGCGTATCTTGTTCTCCGACCAAAAATAAACATCTTTTGTCCGAAATTTTTTTTTATTTGGGCCCATCCTTCACCAATAATCACCATGAGAAAGACAAAATCAGAACCGTGCGAAAATCAAATTTTATCCCAGAAATACTCTTTTTATCTGTCTTGTACTAAAAAATGCCCGTGGAAAAAGTTGCTTGTATTATGCTTATGTAAAAAAAGAAAAAAGCAAAATTTTAAAAATAATACCAGGAATTCACAAACACGTGCTTTCTCCTAATTAAGGCGGAACAAAAAATATATACTAATGATTCTGTGGGGTGACACACATCTAAAAAGTGTGACAAAGGTTAGAGATAATTGACAAATGGCCTTAATGTTTATAGAGGAAGATAGATTGCTTCATTGTATTTTAAATAAGCAAGACTAGATTATTTCTTTCGAGTTCTTTGAAGGTCGATGTAGAAATGGTAGGTAGTAGGTAGAAAAAATCTGAGCACGTCACTGGATTCTACGTAAAAAAGTACAAAAAGGACATTTTATTCCTTTTTGATACGTTACGGGGTAACCGAGATATAGGGGGGGTGTCCCAAAATGCACAATTCTCAAAAACATCCCGTACATCAAAAACAAGGCGACCTGATTCTGATTAAAGCATCTTCTGTTTGATAAAAAAAAAGTGCACAGTGCTGCGAAAACCGCATCCTTCTATCTTTACTAATAACGGAGATAGTACCCCGTAAAACTACCCAAAAATGGACACCCTGTATACTGGTTGTTGGGGTTTTTCTAAATGTTGTTACACAACTTGTATGTAGCAGATCTGGAGTTTCTACATACTGTTTACTAATAATTCCAGTTCCAGACTAACATTCACATTGCCGATTTATGCGATTGCGAAAATATTTCCAGATTAAACGTCGGCAGGAATTTAAATCGATTTTCGCACTCGACTGTCAAGTCCGATCAAGAGGATTAAATTTCAACCCGATTGCCTGAGTCTAAGCTCTTAATTATTTACAATGGCTGTTTCTCTACCTGTCTAGGATCTAATTAGTCAGTATAGTGGTCCACGGATTGAGTTGACAATATTTTGCAGTGTTAGTCTTTATACAAATTTTGGTAATGAAAGAAGCACGAATCCAAAAATAATAATTTCATAGAAGAAAATATGTAAGCTTGATGTGCCGTTTCATTTAATAGACCATATAGGCCATATTTTTTTGAAAATGTAATTTTTAGTAGATAAGCTTAGTTTCTTTTTTTTTTTTTATGATCAAACACAAGCACTATAGGAAATATCATTTAGGGCACTCTGGGAGTGGTGCGTATGCGGATAAAGCGATTCACGTTGGTTTTGAATCATTGGAGGTTATATTCCTTGGGAAAAACGATCTCGGGAAGGTCGTTCCATAAGGATGAAGTCCTCCAGATGAAAGCATTCTTAAATAATGAAGTTCGAGGAGTACTAAGCTTAACCACATATGGATAGGCGGCAGTGGTTCGTCGCGTATTACTGCTATTCGCCGCTCTGGGCGGAATTAATACGGCAAGGTCAGGCGAGCACTTTCCATGAAAATATCTGTAAAAGAGAATCAAATCCATCCCCAACCTGTCTTCGATGTTCTAGGCTGTCGAGGTTCTTCGTCAGCTCGTGGTCTCCAATCAGACGAATGGCCCTCCTTCCGATGGAATCCAATAGCCGAAGGGTATGTTTGGGTGCAGAGCTCCAGACATGAGAGCAGTACTCTGGTCAGATGGTCGAATCTGGGCTTTGTATAGTGTCAAAAGTTGTTGAGGTGTGTACAACTTTCTGGTTTGGAAGAGTACACCAAATTTCTGAGAAGCTACCTTGGCGATTGCCACAAGGTGGTTATGCCAAGACATATTTCCTCCCAGATTGACGCCCAGCAAATTGATAGATGAAGCCAGTGGGATTGCGTGTTCGTCCATGACTATATCCGGTTCTGTGATGTTAACCTTTTTAGAGAAAACTGCGGCCTGGGTTTTTCTAGCGTTAAATTCGACTTGGTTACTGTTACCCCAAGCCAAAATTTCTTCCAGGTTTTTGTTGAGGCGTGATACGTCATACTGCCTGCGATGATGTGCGTCGGCAGCCGATCTTTGTGCATTCAAAGAGAAAGATGAGATAAGTGTGCTATTATCAGCAAAACTAAATATCGGGTGTTTCGTTTCCACTAGAAGGTCGTTAATTTAGAGTAAGAAAAGAGTGGGAGACAATATGGACCCTTGAGGAGCACCGGCATTGACGGTGAAGTTGTCTGAGAGAAATCCGTCAATAGCCACTTGCAGAGAGCGGTCCTTAAGAAAGCTAGACAACCATGCACAGAATCGACTGGACATACCATAGGATCGCAGTTTACTTAGAAGTCCCTCATGCCAAACACTTATTTATCAGTATGTAATAATTGCATTCGCTAATATTTATACGATTATGATAAGAAACAATCATGTTTTGTGTTAATTATGACACATCATAAACAACACAGATACTAATATATTATACTCCAGCCCGTGTTGATGAGTATCTTATTTGTAGTTTCTATATCCGTTTCTAGCCGATAAAACTACCTATTTTGTTTCATAATTGAGCCCCGACTTACAATTCCTGAAGATAGCATCGATTAATCAAAAACTAGAGTCACGATTATTTTTTCCCTGCTACAAACCGTTTAATTACGTATTATAACCGATTTTCAGCTTGTGAAATTATTTTTCTTCACCTCCTGCCAGAAATAATTATTATTTAACTCCATTATTCACCTAGGTCAATAATGGAGGCATCTGTCACAACCAACAATCAAACTGTTGAAAGCAGTCAACCTGATTACTGCAAAAGCCAGATTTTGTAAATGGTTAGTAGTGGAAAAAATATTATATTAATCACGGTTTAGAAAACTAATTTTATTTTATGTCTTAAATCCTTGTTTAATAACATCATTTTATTCTCAAGTTGTATCTGAGAAAAGAAATAGTTGACATTGACACGACGGGAGAGTTAAGTTGACGCGAAAATGGATTAACCAATAGGATCATCGTATCGTCGGACCTCGAATGTGTGACAATTCATGTCTCAGCCCTCAAGGTTTATATACAGTGGCGGCTCGTGGCCTATAATAGAAGGGGTTCACAAGTATGGTGAAATTTTTCTAGGCGTTTTAAATGTGGAAAGAAAAAAATTAATAAGAAAATTCGTTAGGTAAAACATATTTTTATTTAATTTTTAATTTTACACAAGGAAATACATCTTCTGGAAAATAAGAAAGGTTTTCTTAGCGTATATAGCTGTCGGATCTTAACGTCGTCGCATGCAACCCTCGTAACAATATTTATACAGTCCACTACTAATACTACTAAAACCATCTACGAGCTATCAAGAAACCCGAATGATGTCCAATACTACTACCGCCATCTACGAATTATCAAGGAAACCGAATGATGTCTAATACCACTACGCCATCTACGGGCTACGTCATTAGGTGCAACCAAGACGAGAACAATAGTTAACTATTTTATGACGAGAACGAATCGAGCCACGAGACTGACAAGTTGGCATTCTTCATATTTTCGGTGTTTCATAGTTTAAATCCTTAAATAAAATGCGATTTAAAATCATATCGAGTATCATTTATCGAAATACACAACATTTATCGACCCTACACAATAGTGCTTAAACGTAAAGTCCATTATTCGGTTCTTAATTGTAGAAAATAGATCAATAACAGCCCCACTAAGTTTGGAATACCTTCTATAAATTTTTTTTCATATATTTCATTTTTAAACTTTCTAATAAGTCCCTAGATTTACCCTTTCTGGTTTGGTTTAAATTAATTTCGGGTTTAGGTGTTCCCGCATTCTTCACTTCAATTTTTTGCTCCAAACTCAAGGAGCTAAAGTTATTTCTTAAATAGTCCACCGTCAACTATTCATTTTAACCTAATAAATATATAATATTAAAATGTTAAAACATACACGCTCGAATTTCTAACTAGATGCACGAACAGACAACAGCGCGGTGCACACAAAAACTGTGCGCCTTTTCCATGTTAAATCGCCATAGCCCCGCTATCCCCCGCTGCCACCCGCCACCTGTTATGTACAGAGAAACTGCACTTCTTAATCGCACGTGCGAGCAAGTCTCGTCATTTACCTCGACCGAGTCACGGTTGCCGGATCTATTCAGTTTAGTTTGACGGGATGATAAAATATTAGGGAGGGTCGAACTTTTTTAGTTTGACGGTACGATAAAATATTAGTGAGGGTCGGACTTTATACGATAAATAATATTCAATGAATATAAATTAATATTTTTTATTCGTTTTGCTTTGGGGGTGCACGTGCGCATGTGCTCCTGTGGAAGAACCGCCACTGTTTATATACACGGTGTCGAAAAAAGGTCGGTAGCCCGTAATAACTCCGGTGCATCGCATTGCAGCGGAAAATGTCTTGGGAAATAAGTTATTTCGTTTTGAAGGAGGGATAGTTTCCACCCCCCACCCCCTCAACCCACGGGCGCGGGTGGGGATAAGATTTTCAAATGGCGTATCGTGTTCTCCGACCAAAAATAAACATCTTTTGTCCGAAATTGTTTTTTATTCGGGCCCATCCTTCACCAATAATCACCATGAGAAAGACAAAATCAGAACCGTGCAAAAATCAAGTTTTATCCCGGAAATACTCTTTTTCTCTGTCTCGTACTAAAAATTGCCCGTGGAATACAAACCACAAACAACGCCCGGGGGTTGAGGGGATGGGGGGTGGTTTAAATTGCAAACTATTCCTCCTTCAAAACCAAACAACTTTTTCCCCAGACATTTTCCGCTGCAATGCGATGCACCGGAGTTATTCCGGGGTACCGACCTTTTTTCAACACCCTATATAACATTTGTTTGAGATATATAATTTATAACAGTTCTATAAAAGTTGCAAATTGTTGTATAAAGGTCTCTCGTGGCAGATTTTTGATTTTAGAGTTAAATAATTGTTTAAAGACTGTTCTTATAACACTATTATAAAAGAGTTTTATAAAGGTTTTTTTTTAATACGCGTAACTGCATCAACAAAGCTTACATTATCAAACAAACGTCAATACTATTGATTGCAAAGTTAGTTACTTACCGAAGAGTTTTCATCACATCCCAGTATCGCATAGTAATCCTCCCTGTCGGTTTTCTTGTAATTCAGTATTTCCCCTACACTGGTCATTTTTATGTTTGACGAAAGAAACTTTTATCGACACTTTTTACGTAAGTTTTCAACACTGACTCACAATATACCCCTTTCTCGTTCACAACCGCTCTGGATATGATCCCGAATCCAGGGAACGGCAATCCTGGAATAGAGGAAAGCCCGTAATGGATAGAAAAAGATGGAAAATACGAAGAAATCCCGATAACCGGTAGAATAGATGTTATTTGTGCGGAAATTTATTATAAACTAATTCTCGAAACTGCTCGTAAGGTGAAGTGAAAGTCCTGATTTAGTTATTAACATTGGAAAACCCAGAGACAATGTAAAAAACCATTTAAATCTTGAATGTTTTCTCTCACAATTATGAAATGCGCAGAAGTGAGAGATAGAATCGATGAATTCCCGCCATTATACACTGTCCGACATTGTTGTAGATCAGTTAAAACGGCAATAAAAGAATAAGCGATGCGAAATGAAAAAGTTGTCAGATGCGAGGATTGATTCCAAGCAGTGGGACGGCCGATCAGTCCGGACCAGAATCTCCGAGGGCGTTGAATTTTACAATATAATTATTTTTTAATATCTCCGAAAGTATTTTAGATATTATTTTCAATTTTTGGTGTATTAATAGGATGTAAAACCCACAAAAAAAAACATATTTTAGTTAAAAAAGTAATTCTATCCATAAACCAGTGGCGTATATGCAATCATGTTTATGTTCAAACACAAGCACTATAGGAAAAATCCTTTAGGGCACTGTGGGAGTGGTGCGTGTGCGCAAAAAGCGATTCACGTTGGTTTTGAATCGTTGGAGGTGGCAGTGGTTGGTCGTGTGTTTCTGATATTCGCCGCTCTGGGCGGAATTAAAAGGGCAAGGTCAGCCGAGCACTTTCCATGAATATATCTGTAAAAGAGAGTCAAATCCCCAACCTGTCTTCGATGTTCTAGGCTGTCGAGTTTCCTCGTCAGCTCGTGGTCTCCAATCAGCCGAATGACCCTCCTTTCGATGGAATCCAGTAGCCGAAGAGTATGTTTGGGTGCAGAGCTCCAGACATGAGAGCAGTAGTACTCTAGTGATGGTCGAGTCTGGGCTTTGTATAGTGTCAAAAGTTGTTGCGGTGTGTCCAACTATCTGGTTCGGAAGAGTACACCAAGTTTCTGAGAAATCTTGGCGATTGCCACAACGTGGTTATGCCAAGACATATTTCCTCCCAGTTTGACGCCCAGCAAATTAATAGAAGAAGCCAGTGGGATTGCGTGTCCGTCCATGACTATATCCGGTTCTGTAATGTTAACCTTTTTAGAGAAAACTGCTGCCTGGGTTTTTTAGCGTTAAATTCGACTTGGTTACTGTCACCCCAAGCCAAAATTTCTTCTAGGTCTTTGTTGAGGCGTGATACTTCATGCTGTCTGCGAAGATATGCGTTGGCTGCCGATGTTTGTGCATTCAAAGAGAAAGATGATATAAGTAGGTATGCTATCGTCAGCAAAACTAAATATCGGGTTTTTCGTTTTCACTAGATGGTCGTTAATGTTGAATAAGAAGAGAGTGGGAGACAATATGGATCCTTGAGGAACACCGACATTGATGGTAAAGGTGTCTGAGAGAAATCCGTCAATCGCCACTTGCAGAGAGCAGTCCTTAAGAAAGCTAGATAACCATGCACAGAATCGACTGGGCATACCATAGGATCGCAGTTTACTTAGAAGTCCCTCATGTCAAGCAAGATCTCCAGTTGATCTGGACTTCCGAAAACCGTATTGATGATCGCTGTTAATGTTGAAGCCTTCCAGGTACTTGAGGAGATGTTTGTTAATAGCTTTCTCCATTACTTTTGATATAACTGAAAGCAATGCGACTGGTCGATAGTTACTAGGCAGGGTTCTCTTATCTTCCTTTGGTATAGGCTGGACTCGCGCCTTCTTCCAGCACGATGGATATATTCCTTGTTTGTAGGATAAGTTAAAAAGTCTACAAAATATTGGTGTTACTTCATCGGCGCATCTCTTGAGAACTATAACAGGAATTTCGTCTGGACCAGAAGCTTTCTTGACGTCGAGCCCTTTCAGGATTCGTTTGGCGGGACGATGACGGAATACGATTTCGGTCATTTCGGATTGAACTGCAGGAATGTTGGGTGGTGTTCTTCCTTGGAAATCTATAGTGCAATGCGAAGAAAATAGTTCAGCAAGTAAGTTTGCTTCGTCTCCAGCTGTGGATGCTATTGTACCATCGGAACGTGTTAGAGGTGGAATAGTTGATTTGGAAAAATTTTGGCTGACGGCCTTAGCGACTGACATTCTTTGAAAAATAAAGAATTCACATTCTTAGGTAGGTTGTACACAACTTGCCAGAAGCAGCTCCGAAAATTAGTATAATTTTTCTTGGTCCTTTTCTGTTAATTAAACAAGGACATTACGTCGCCTCGAGCGTTCGTAACGTACGTTTTTTAAAACCTTTATGGAACGGCCGTCTTACATACCTGCGTTCATGGTTGACACTACCAGATTAACGTGATTGTGCATGAAAAAATAGTCATTCTTAACTTAATATGGTAAGACTGTGCCAACTCTGTCGCAAACTGGATAAACATGTAGACATTTGTGTCACGTCCGTCGCTTGTTTGTTTTTCCTAACCATGCAAAGGCGAAACATGTGGTGTGATCTGACAACACTGTTAGTATACTCTATTGACCCACATTGTTGCTAACTGAATCCAGATGGAACGGCGCGACAGTATGTGGGTAAAAAGGGTTTTTACCTTAGTATTTAGATATACGATTAAAAAAAAAGTATGTAGACTTTCTCTAGGACACCCTAGGAGTCACCCATTTAAATATAATAAGTGATTTCCATAATACCCTGTATAGTACCTATACTGGGTGGGGCAAAAGTCCCGCAACGGCCAAATATCTCCCGAGGGGAAGGTTTTTTACAAAAATGTTTCGGGCAAAAGTTGTATGGCTTTGAAAGAGGAATCATTTGCATATAAAACCATCTCCCACCCCTTCACCCCCTCCTGAGGGGTGGGGGTAACTTGTAAATTTGAAATGGCCAACCCTATTTTTTTTTGCTGATTAATATTCTCTGAGAAAAAACAAGAAACTTTTGTCCGAAAATTTTTTTTTAAAAAGACGAATTTCGCGATTGACCCAACGAATAAAATTTGGATATTCCAAAATATTCCGACTCTTTTACGCGAAAATGACGGGGTTTTCATAAAAATTATAAGAGGTAAAGCTAAGCCTTTTTTACTTTAAAAAACCTTCCCCTCGGGAGATATTTGGCCGTCGCGGGACTTTTGTCCCAAATGGTATACACTTGAACAATGAAGAAATGATAAACTTCGATTTTGTATACTACCTGCATATATAAAAATTAGGTAAACCAGGAAGAAATGATAAACTACTTAATCTCTTTTTGATTTTGTTGTGTTTATTTTCGTAATAATATTCGTCACAGTGACGAGTCAATGATGTGGATATTTTTCTGATTAATCTGGTAAATTCTAAACGAATACGGTCTTTCATGTTTTTCTCGTCAAACGTTGACCGAATTGCTTAAATTAAAATTGCAACTCATATAGGTTTGTGCGGGTTTGTTCGAGCACAGGTGTGATAAAAGAGAAAATAAAAATTAAAAAAAACTTTTTATCGAAAAACTTATAAATATACCGGTCTACACGGACCGATATTTTATGCTACATGGAGATTGTATTTAGTGTCGAATTATTTTTGTAGTTTTTATATAAATTTCAATTCCGACTTTAACGTTTATTTTGTGATAACGAAGTTTATAGGTCATACTGTCGAGATTTATTGTATAAACAAGACCGATATTAGTTTATAGTATAGGGGCGAGGTAAAGTTCGTCAGGTTTTCATTCTCATTTGAGTGGATGTAACATTACAAGTTTATTGTAAATTCCTATTCTTGCATAATTTTTCACCAATTCACAAGTCGACATAATTTTTGTAACATCGATGAGAATGCTTATTTCGCGTTTCATTTGGGAAGTTATTAAAACACTTTTTGCCAGAAATTGCCTAGCACGTCTCATTTTCAAGTGCCTAGCTTCTCTTTTATATAATGCGATCTGCCTTAGGACCGGAAAGTACAACAAGACCGCAGAGGGGTTATTTTCACAGTATTGTACGAACCTTTAAGAGTTTTATTGTTTTCTGCAGTTTAGTTGGTTTCTGTCTCGTTTACAGTACAGTCAAGTGTTTAAGTCGATTTTGATATAAAATAGCAAGTTCGAGTCGTCGATGTTGCCAAAATCCAGCCGATAAGTTTTGTTATATATGTGGACGATTTATTATAAAGTCCCAAACTAGATCTATATCTGAGGAAGTAAAAAAGGCCTATTTTTTATGTTTTAAGTGCCAAATTGGGGATTAAGATAAAAGTTGGGCTCCTCATGTTGGTTGTGTGAGTTGTCACGTAAATTTAGTGCAGTGGATGTATCGCGAGAAAAATTCTATACCGTTTGCTATTCTTATGGCGTGGAGAGAACCTACTGACCATGTAAGTGATTGCTACTTTTGCATAACTAAAACAGAAGGGATTTCAAAAAAGCATAGAGACAAAACAGAGTATCCAAATTTGCCTTCTGCGCCAAGGCCAGATCCTCATTGCCAGGAACTACCGGTACCGATAGCGCCTTTAAACCTGGACATCGTGTTTCCCGGTGATTCTAATTCTTCATCCGAATCTGATCCACAACTTCCTGAGAACACCAGTTGTGACCCAACATTTCTACCAACTACCAGTGAACCTCTCTTTTTTCTCCACCACCCACCCCTTATAACAAAAAAACTGTACTTGTTTCACGAAAAATGGATATAACTTAATGACTGCAGTAAAAGTACCTGGGGCCATCCCATTATTTATGGCCGTTTGTTATTATTATGTGGAAAGGACCGGATTGTAATAATTATAATTAAATATAGGCACATCAGGTAGGTTAGGTTGCTTAATTTATATTTAAATATCTTTTTTTGGTAAAATTTGTTAGTTTTTGAGGAATGATTCAAGAATTGTCTTTTACCAAACATTCCTCAGAATAGCGTGATAGTAATGGACAATGCCAATTACATAAAGCTCCAAGCTCAAATAATACAAAATGGAGATTCAGAATTACATGGCGGCGAATGATATATATTTTGAAGAAAGTTATAAAAAAAGTGATCTTTTAGAAGTTTTAAAGACATTTTGTATAAAAAAAGTATATGTTTGTGACACATTGGCAGAAGAAATTGGACATACAGTGCTACGGCTCCCACCCTATTATTGCATTTTTAACCCCATAGAGCATATGTGGCACCAGTTAAAATCACTGGTTAGGTCTGAAAATATTTCTCCGACTTTAAGTTCTAGTGTTGTAGAATTAATTCGAAAATGCTTTAATGATATTCCCCCAGGTAGTGGGAAAAATTCAGTCCGTCACGTAATAACTGTAGAAAATCCGTATATGAGTCTGGATCGTATAATTAACCCAATTATAATTAATTTTGATGAGGATAGCGATAGCGAAACAGAACTATCTATAGAATGACATTATAAATGTAAATAAATATGACCAGTGATATTTAAAAAAAATGTTATTTCATTTGATTACATTAATATCATCATATCATTACTTGTTTTCCTTAGTCCGTCCCTTCATACTTCACTTGTTTATTGCCAAGCTCTTGTCGACACAATGGGACCGACCCAGGAAATCATTAAGTCGTATCTTTCGTGAAACATACTGTACAGTAATTAGCTTATCATTTTCGGATTTAGGACTCTAAAATACTTCAAACAAACCTATTACCTTTACGAAAATTTAAATTTGTCGACTTGTGAATCGGTCATCCGAATAATCGATTTTCACTTATATAAAATAACCGAATAATCTGAAACCGGTGAATCGACTACCCAAATCACCGGTTTTAATTGCCATCACTATAGTGCATATTCATACGATATTAATTTAATATACTGGACATTTGCATAACGAAACGTAATAATAATAATCGTATACATTTACGGCACAGGCCTATTTGTTTCCGGAAACGGAATTGTTATTCCTAATTGCATTGTTGTATCATCCGCCCGGTGCATTAAGAATATTCAATTGTTTTGGTCTTTGAGCTTCGACTAATCAAGTGTAATTCAAATTGACTGATTGGATTTGGATGAGTTAATTGATTAGCGTACGTAAATATTAATTAACTAAATATGGTGCATGTTTTTGGGTTTTGTGGCATCATGAGGAGGGCGGGGGGGGGGGGGGGTTAAACCACCCCCTACTTCCCGGCGGTACGCCCCTGGATAGCACGAGCCCTTTACCCATCCCGTTCGTTCATCTACCTAAACCCCAGACGCATCTCCATCTGGCACAGTCGCTAAGGTAGGATTTTAATTTTATGGAATACTTGTCACAAATTTTACTTACTATGCTATGACCCGCGCAATGTTGCCAGTTCAGCTCCTTTTGTCCGTTTGATAGCTTAGCGGATAGCGAAAAGCTCGAGATCCAATCCTCCTATACAGGGTGTCCCTAAAAGGTCTGAGGCCAAAACAAGGCGATTTAAAGCAACTTACATTAGTCTGAAATTGTTCCGTTTCCGAGATACTGGGTTAAAAGAAAAAAAATATATATATTCAAATTCTTCCTGCAAAACTTTCTGTAACGAACCAAAGTGAACAATTTTTTCCTGCCGAAAATTGACTAACAGCGAAATGTTTTCTTCAACAAATAATTTAAATATTCCGGTGCGGCATCGAACACTAAAAACGAAATATCTAGAAAACGGCTTACTTTAGCGGATTTTCACAAGAGCACATTTTTTGTTTCAAAATGTTCAGAAAATTATTTCCTTCACAAAAACGGGAAAAACATGAACTGATAAAAAAATTATAGCCATTCTAATCCATAAGAAGAGCATTGTGAAGCGCCATCTAATGGCCACAGTGAAAAGGTATCCGTATTCGGGGATCGCATCCCAAAAAACCCCCAGGTACCAAGTTTTAAAGTTCATTAATTTAAAAAAATTTTATTTTTATTTTTGAACTTTACCACCCTGTATCTCGGAAACGGAGCAATTTCGGACCAAGGTAAGTTGCTTTAAATGGCCTTAATTTGGCCTCAGCAATATGTGCTCAGATTTTTTACACACCTTTTAGGGAAAAACCTGTATATTGTTTGTTCACTTATTTTGTTTTATCTCTAACTTTTTAATGAATATCTTTTAAGCCCATTTAAGAAATTTCTCTAAAAATGCCCAAATAACATTTTTATTTTAAACTGATTTTGATGATTAAATTTTATATTGTTCTCCGTTTGACTTGAAAACTTTGCGAACCACACGAAACACAAAATATAAATGTCAATGACAATGTTTGAATTTTTCATTTTCGTCTAATACATTGTACTAAAGGACAAGAATACATTAGAAATAAAAGGTCTTTTCCCGACCCACCTGTATCTTTTAAAAAGTTTTTCTCATAATAAAATCTTAGAATTACCGTTTTTGCGGTTTTTTTACCGTAACGGCAACGCGCCAATTTATGCCCGTCGCGACACAGACGCCGACGAAGGTAGGCAGGTCATTTTCATTAGGCACACTTGAATTTCAGTACATCTTTCGGGCCTGAAAATCTGAGGATATCCTGTCCCCACTCCTTCCTGAAAAAGCGGAGTCAGACCGCGTCCCGAAAGCTTTAGGAAGCGATCTTAGCAGTGCTCTTGAATCTCACAGCCGAGCTTAAGCCAATCGAGTGTGCGCATATGCGTGCGTTACGATTCTTTTTTGTTTATTGACGTTCAAATATTCGCGGGAATATTGGTGTTGTCGACAAACCGATGGACAGTTGTTTGTGAACGGTTGTTCTGTTTGGTGCCACTCGTTTAAGGTAAGTCAATTGCTATTGTGGTTATTTATAATTTATTAGTTTTATGTTTGCATTTGTAGGTATAAATTAGCTTTTTTAAGTTTTAAATTATTTATACATAAAAATCTTAAATCTCTCTTCAAAAATGCTTATAAAATATTTAATATAATTATTTTGGGTGTTCTGTTATAAGGGTGTCCCTTTTTCGGTGGTTTTACTGGGTTATTAACAAAGATAGAAGGATGCAGTTCTCACATCATTGTGCCCCTCTCTCTTCTCGTTTTCGATATATACGGTATGTTCTTGTGAATTATACATTTTGGGACACCCCCATATTTCTGTTACCCAGTAACTTATGAAAAAGAAATAATAAGTCCTCTTTGTAGTTTTTACGTAGAATCCAGTGACGTACTCAGATTTTTCTACGTTCAATAGTTTGTACGAAGAAAAACAAATTTGCTGTTTTTTAAATGGGTCGCCCTATATATTTTTTATCAATGTAATTCAGTTTTTAACAAGCTTCTCACAAATATATAATTCTTTATTTTTAGTCTTAATATCAAGCCCACAATTTACGTTTATTAAAAAATATAGAAATTATTTAAAAAAAAAATGCTGGTGTGATTAACTATAAGAAACAATAGTATATTACGTATCGAGGTGGAAAGTGTTCCATTCCTGTCGAGAGAGTCGAGGATAACTAAATCTCGAGAGAGTAATGAAACTTTTCACCGAGGTTTGTATACTATTTTATTTACAACCACATCTAACATCCACTTCTTATTATTTTGAATTAAAATTATTAATAAAAGATAATTGTCATTTTGACTTTTCCATTGAAAAATTAGACAGAAATTTCAAATAACCGCAGGTGGTAAAATAACGTAGGTAATAATACACATCAAGAAATTAGGTTTTTATTATTTTTGAATTTCTATAGCGAAATAATTTGTATCCTATAGTGCTGTTGTTTTATGTGCACGGTGGGTTATTGTAAAGTGTGATTATGCGTTAGTATTTATTGCTTTTGTGTAATCTAATAATAAGTGCCTATCTTCAAAAAAACTAATTTGAAACTCGTGGGTGTCTGTGTGTTTCTTTTGCAAATGTTCCGAGAGATTAGAAATAAGAGGCCGAATGGGGTTTAGTGGGTATAAGCTTATTATGCAGTTCCACATTATTATCAGGGTACGCGATGAGCATAAAGCTTTTCCCATAGAAAAAAAACCAAAAACCTGAAGATGTCTGTGCCCTGGATTACTTGCTAGTGTACTGGCACCTAGATTCACTTCTATTTGGATACTAGGTAAACTAAATATTATTTTAATAAGAATCTAAAGTTTTACATTTTTTACACAGTTGGCAACATTGTGCCTGAACATCTGTTGATTACACAGCTTGGCAATGTAATATGATCATATATGAATGTGCCGAGGAGTGGGTTTAGGGGTGAATTATCCCACTTTTTAAACGTTCGATTTAAAAAAAATATATGTAGCGCTTCTCTAGGACATCCCAGGAGTCACCCATTTATATATAATAAGTCATTTCCATAACACCCTGTATAAATTAAATTAAAATCATTATATACCATTGTACATAGCATATTTACCGCCTTTCGTGGTTTAGTCTATTTTTGGAATGCAATTCCTGGAAACTGCTAACAATAATATAATTAATGATGGTATTATTAAAAGAGATTTAATTCACCTTTAAAATAATGTGCAATGTACATACATGTGTATTCAATTTGTCACCCTATATATCCACCCTTGTATCCCAGACTAATATGAGATCTCATAAGACAGATCTACTGTAAATTATCCAAACTATTTTTGTTCAAAATAAATAATTGATTTTTTATTAATGCTGAAAATAGCTTTTTATCGATCAGAAACATATTCGATATATTTATTAGTTTAAAAATTTAGCGATGGCGGATATCAAGTAATTTTAATATAAACTATTATAGGTGAGTAATCACTTTCAAGTTTCAGAAAATGTATCGGCGATAAATGTAAGTACCAAATACAGTGATACCTCGAGATACGAGTTTAATTCGTCCCGTAACCTTGCTCGTATGTCAATTTGCTCGTATCTCAAAGCAATTTTCCTCATTGAAATTAATTGAAATGCTATTAGTCCGTTCCAGCCCCAAAAATTAGTGTTGTGATCGCTCGAGCGACAAATCGCCTGATAACTCGATTATTGAAATAACCGACATCGCTCGATTATTAAAAAACCGCTCGAGTTATCTATTCAGGCGAAAAACCGAAAATTATCGCCTGTTACTTGATACACGGTCTACGCGCCGCGCCATCCGATTGGCGACGTTCGAGTTTGACGCTGAACAGGTAACACGACATACGACTTTCGGCACATAAACAAGAAGGTGCATATAAAAAAGTATGCCAAATCCCTTAGCGGAGTTATCGCGAAATGGGTTTTGTAAAGTTTTGTTTTAACTGGCTAGCCAGCGGCGTAGTTTAGGTCTTCGATTGTAAATATTAAAAAAATAAAAGATATAATTTTAAAATTTTTATTTACAATAAACTCGAGAAAACTTTTCAAAAATAACATAATAATAGAAAATGTTAATGAAAAATAACAAAACGAACAAAATGGTTAACGAAATATATAGAAAAATTCATTGGTAATCTTATAGTAAACATTCTTAAATCTAAACAATAACTTTTTATTATTAAATTCAAGAAGACTCCTTAAAAATAACATACATTATAGAAAATGTTGGGGGGTGAGAGTTGCTGTACGCAGCGTAGCCTGGGTTAATTCCGGAAATTAGGTTTAATTTTCGAATGTATTAGCTCTCTATTCAACCGGGTTCAAAAAAACAAAATTTAGTGATTCAACATAAATTTCCCCAAATCATTCTAAAAATACCGCCTATCCGTTTGATTGGAAAGCTATGTTTTGATCACAGCGTGAGTTTTCCTTTTATCTTTAATCTGTTTGGACGTGGTGAAAACTTTAAATATTTATAAATAATTAATTTTAATTTTTCGGACAAAAGTTAAAAAACAAAATAAGTATGAAACAAACGGTAGTGAGCGTGGTTGAGGTCAACACACCACTATAGCTATAAAGAAAACTCCTTTAAGGCACTCAAGGAGTGGTACATGTGCGAAGTGTTGATTTTGAATCGTTGAAGGTTATATTCGTGGGGGAAAAGATCGTTCCATAAGGATGACGTCCTACAGATGAAAGAATTATGAAACCATGAAGTTCGAGGAGTTCCAAGCTGAACCACGTATGGATGGGCGGCAGTGGTTCGTTGTTTATTGCTGCTATTCGTTGCGAACTCGAATATTGAAATATCTGTAAAAGAGAGTCAAATCCCCAAAGTGTCTTCGATGTTTCTAGGCTGTCGAGGTCTTGGTCAGCTCTTGGTCTCCAATCAGACGAATGGCCCTCCTTTCGATGGAATCCAGTAGCCGAAGAGTATGTTTAGGTGCAGAGCTCCAGGCATGAGAGCGGTATCCCAGTGATTGTCGAATCTGGGTGTTGTAGAGTGGCAACAGTTGTTGAGGTGTATATAACTTTTTGGTCCAGCAATGTATCACTACATAGTTATGGCCAGATATAATTCCTCCTAGATTTAGGCACAGAAAATTAATATACGAAATTTCCCGTCTATATCGGGTTCTGCGATGTTTACCTTTTTAGAGGAAACTGATGCCTGGGTTACTGTTACCCCAAAGACGAAATTTCTTTCATGTCTTTGATGGGGAGTAATACTTCATGCCGCCTGCGAAAATGCGCGTCCACAGCCGATGTTTGAGAATTCAAAGTGAAAAACGATACAAGTAGTGCGCTGTCGTCTACAAAGCTACCAGGATCAAAGGTTAAAAAGGGTTTAAAATGTTCCAATGGCATAACCCGAGACTCCCCCCGACCTCATGTTGTTTGATTACATTGCCCCAAATGATGTCCAAGGAACAACCGAGACCAGAACAATAGTTAACTGTTTTATGACGAGAACGAATCGAGCCACGAGACTGACAAGTTGGCATTCTTCATATTTTCAGTGTTGTTTAGTTTAAATCCTTAAATAAAATGGTTTAAAATCATATCGAGTTTAAATTTATCGAAATACACAACATTTATCGACCCTACACAATAATGCTTAAACATAAAGTCCATTCTTCGGTTCTTAATTGTAGAAAATTAAACAATAACAGCCTCATTAAGTTTGGAATATCCTCTATAAATTTTTTTTCATATATTTCATTTTTAAACTTTCTAATAAAGTCTCTAGATTTACCCTTTGTGGTCTGCGTTAAATTAATTTCGGGTTTAGGCGTTCCCACATTCTTCACTTCAATTTTTTGCTCCAAACTCAAAGAGCTAAAGTTATTTCTTAAATAGTCCACCGTCAACTATTCATTTTTACTTAATAAATATATAATATTAAAATATTAAAACATACGCGCTCGAATTTCTAACTAGATGGACAAACAGACAACAGCGCGATGAACACAAAAACTGTGCGACTTTCCCATGTTAAATCGCCTTAGCCCTGCTATCCCCCGCTGCCACCCGCCACCTGTTACTACAGAGAAACTGCACTACTTAATCGCACGTGCGAGCAAGTCTCGTCATAATCGTCATTTACCTCGACCGAGGCACGGTTGCCGGATCTATACAGTTTGGTTTGACGGGATGATAAAATATTAGGGAGGGACGACGTTTCTTTCAGATCTTTGTTGGGGAGTAATACTTCATGCGCGTCCACAGCCGATGTTTGAGAATTCAAAGTGAAAAACGATACAAGTAGTGCGCTGTCGTCAGCAAAGCTACCATAGGATCGAAGTATAATTAAAATAAAAAGAATAATTAGGAACCGTTCTTCCCAATTACGATCAAATGCTTTAAAATGTTCCAGTGGCATAACCCGGGACTCCCCCCGACCCCATGTTGTTTGATTACATTGCCGCAAAGATGGGCGATATAGGTGATTATTGATTACACATTATTATGCGATTATTTATGCGCGTTATAGACCGATTATTTAGACAGAGACGCTTCCATGGATTTTATAAAATTGTAAATTTTCCAAACGGCCACCAAACCAAAAATAAACTTTAATTAACCTAGTTTTTCTAGTTATCCCGCCTTGTTTACGCAAAAATACATATTTCGTCGGTTGCAGTAATTTCGTCGATATTCGAATGTTACTTCCCCATTTGTAGCAAAAAATATTAAATATTTATAAATAACGACTTCGGTTTATATTTAGCAGACGACGGCGTAAGTCATGCACCTACGATTTTAAACAAATGGGAAAAAATAGGAATGTCGGGTTGGTTTTAGAAATTTAACAGGACCGTATTTGGGAGATGTGTCCAATCAAGGATATGGTAAATTTGAACTCGACAGTAAAATAGCTATTTATGTAAGATATGCATAAAGTATAATTGCTTCTAGCATGCAATAGCATTACCATAAAGTAGAAGATTTGAAATTGTTTTACCTTTCTTGAAAACACATTAACAATACCTGTTCGCTTATATAAGAGAATAGAAATCTCACTTTTTTTTATGGTCAAATACAAGCACTATAGGAAAACTCCTTTAGGGCACTCTGGGAGTGGTGCGTGTGCGCAAAAAGAGATTCACGTTGGTTTTGAATCGTTGGAGGTTATATTCGGTGGGAAAAGCGACCTCGGGAAGGTCGTTCAACAAGGATGAAGTCCTCCAGATGAAAGAATTCTTAAATAATGAAGTTCGAGGAGTACTAAACTTAACCACATATGGAGGCGGCAGTGGTTGGTCGTGTGTTTCTGATATTCGCCGCTCTGGGCGGAATTAAAAGGGCAAGGTCAGCCGAGCACTTTCCATGAAAACATCTGTAAAAGAGAGTCAAATCCCCAACCTGTCTTCGATGTTCAACATCCCGAACAAACCCGAATGAAAGTATGTGTGATTCCCCGACAGCAGTCCGCCGTTTATTTGTGAGTTGTAAGGTTAAAATCGTAAACAATTGCACAAAAATGTCGCGATTTGAGTCTGAAAGAGAATATTGATCTTGTGGAAGTTTGTAATTTGATAACAATGATTTGGGCGAGTTCATTAACGTTGATAGCAATGTACTATTAGAAGATGATAGTGACCCCATCCCTACCGATTATGTAGTCGAAACTGAAACCACATCACTATCTGACGACTCTGATGAAGAAGTTGAATGCAGTAATCAAACAAATGTCACCAATTATCAACAAGCCATTAGTATGGTAAAGGAATTATAAGGGTATGCAAAGAATAGAGATTACTGTACAGCAATGGAATTGTTATCAGACTTGGAATTACATTTTCTAGATTGCAAGTACCTATAAAACCCAAACACGTCAAACTACGTTATTTGATTTTTTTAGTACTACATCCTAACTAAAACTAGTGTATTTTTGTTATGTTATATTTATTGGTACATACATATACATAGTAATAATTTTGCATTTACATACTACCTAATAACAAATTTGCCATGGGCGGACACCTCTATTAGGCGGACATATTTAGACGGTCCCGTAGGTGTCCGTGTAAGGGAGGTTCCACTGTATATGCTTTTTTATAAGCTTCTTTCTATTTTTCAGGCAATAAATTGGGTGTTGCTTCATTGGCTTTATTGATTATTTCGTCTGGACCGCATTGAAATTAGTTTTCCTCTTCGGAATCGGAATTATTTTTTTCGATTTTTGATGGTTTTAAATATTATTGACATTTGTAAGGAAACAATAACAATGCTTGATATTATAGGCATTCAAAGAGAAGTGAAAAAATTACGCGTTACAGCACTTTCCTTAACGCTGAATTATTTTTTTACTGGTTAAAAAAAAAAGTTTTATGCATTCACTTGCATTTAAAAAAATACAGTTCCTATAACGATCGCTGAAAAAAATATAGTTCCTTTTTTGTTCTTTTCTGCAGTGTGCTTTTTTGATTTTAATTTACAGTTATATCTGAACACTGGCTGGTCCATTTACGCACCCGATGCTGGTTACGATACTTAACAATAAAATATTCCTTTTATTTATAAAACAATTAGTACGGTTTGATCCACCTACACCTATAATCCCGGTCCTGCACCCTGAAACTGAAACATCTGTTTCAGGATCGGCTCGCGCTTTGGTTATATTTATAGTCGTCAATAAAATATTAGGTACCAAAACCTGCTGCGAAATATTTACACAAATATACCTTGTAAAGGTTTATTATTTCAAATTTTAGAGATTATAACTGTTTAGTCGTTGGTTAGTTTCAATATTTTGTTTTTGTTTATCCATGTGCCGTTTTAGTCATAAATAAATTTATTTTTCTTTTGAACGATGTTAAATTTGTAACGAAGTTATCTACGAGAACATGTACGGTTCCTGAAGGATTTTTCATCCAGAAAGTAACGCTTCACAAATAATAAACCATACTTTCGATTACGTAGTACAAGTTTACGTAGAATGTCATCGTATTCTGCAATGAAAATATCTAGTTGCCAGTTATTTTTGGATATCGAAATGCATGGCTCGCTTAATTGCACGAGATTCATATTAAAAAAAACGAAGTTGATAAGAATATATTCAAAATATAAATGATAACAAAATTTCCATCTATTGTTGTAGGTTGTAGAGAAAATAAATATCAGCACTGAACAAAAAAGGAGATAATTACTTCTTTTCTTCTGTATTATTTTTTTCATATACAACAGGTATGCATAAATTTTAATAAATCAAAATAAATATAACCAAAGTTCATTATTCCTGGATTGTTAAACTTAAAAAATACACAGAATAAACGCTGTACTAACTACAGTGAAACCTCTCATAACGGACACCTCTAATAAGTGGACATCTCTATTAAGCGGACATTTTTTCATAGTCCGGAACTAGGTACATGAAATTCCATGAAATTCAACGTCACTTGGGCGGACTCTCCTTTAAACAGACAAAAAAATTTTGAAAGTATTTGGGAGACGAATAAGTACGGTGCAGAAACTCTCTGAAGACAGACCGGCAACCAATCGCGTATGCGTGGCAGAGCGAAAGGACTTCGCCGAATGAAAGTGTGTATGTGTGATTCCCCGACAGCAGTCCGCCGTTTATTTGTGATTTGTAATGTTAAAATCGTAAACAATGGCACAAAAATGTCGCGTTTTGAGTCTGAAAGAGAATATTGATGTTGTGGAAGTTTGTAATTTGATAACAATCATTTGGGCGAGTTCATTAACATTGATAGCAATGTGCTATTAGATGATAGTGAACCCATTCCTACCGATTATGTAGTCCAAACTGAAATCACATCACTATCTAACGACTCTGACGAAGAAGTCGAATGCAGTAATCAAACAAATGTCACCAATTATCAACAAGCCATTAGTATGGTAAAGGAATTATAGGAGTATGCAAAGAATAGAGGTGACTCTGCAGCAATAGAATTGTTATCAGACTTGGAATTACATTTTCTAGATTGCAAGTATAAAATGCAAACACGTCAAACTAGTTTATTTTTGTTATGATATTTGTATGTACCGGGTGTCCCACTAAGAATGGCTCTCGGCCGTATCTCTGAAAGTGTTAGTCGTATGGCTTGCGGAAAAATTTTTTAATATGAGAAGTGATCATAAGAAATTGCTGGAAATTATTTTCAAGTTTCTCAGTCGAGCGCTAGAGGGCGCAACCGTAACGGTAAATCCGTAAAGCTTAGTTTTTTCAAAAGTTGCCGCGTTAAGGTATATTGAAAATAGCATTTTCGTATACTCTAAGGTTTTATGAAGAAAATTTACTTATAACATATTTTTGTCACTTTTAAAATAAAGTGGTGGGGGAAGGTTGAACATTATTTTAAATAAATGCCTACAACTCCGGGTTGGCTCAACAGAATTTAGTGAACTTTGTTTTGTTAAAAAGAGGTTCCCTTACTCTATACTTTACTGTATAAACTATGACAATATGACTTTTAAAGTAGGCGCTAGAGGGAGCTATTTTACAACTTAACTAACATTGCGCATTTTTTCAAAAATTTTAAATACAACAGTATATTTAATTTTACTTCATCACAAAGATCAATAAAAGCCTAAAAAACTGGCGAAAACCACAACTTGATATCTTTTTTCAAACCGGAGATATTAACAAGAACAAAAATAAACACGGAAAAATATGATTATATTTAAGTTTCAACGGTACAGGTTTTTCCAAAAGTCAAATAAAAACTTTGACGTGAAAGCACCTTATTTTAAATTAGATTTTGTTTTTCCAAGGTCTATTTGACTTTTGAAATAACCTGTACCGTTGAAACTTAAATATAATCACATTTTTCCGTGTTTATTTTTGTTCTTGTTAATATCTCCGGTTTGAAAAAAGATATCAAGTTGTGGTTTTCGCCAGTTTTTTAGGCTTTTATTGATCTTTGTGATGAAGTAAAATTAAATATACCGTTGTATTTAAAATTTTTGAAAAAATGCGCAATGTTTGTTAAGTTGTAAAATAGCTCCCTCTAGGGAGGAGTCATATTGTCATAGTTTATACAGTAAAGTATAGAATAAGGGAACCACTCTTTAACAAAATAAAGTTCACTAAATTCTGTTGAGCCAACCCGGAGTTGTAGGCATTTATTTAAAATAATGTTCAACCTTCCCCCACCACTTTAATTTAAAAGTGACAAAAATATGTTATAAGTAAATTTTCTTCATAAAACCTTAAAGTATACGAAAATGCTATTTTCAATATACCTTAACGCGGCAACTTTTGAAAAAACTAAGCTTTACGGATTTACCGTTACGGTTGCGCCCTCTAGCGCTCGACTGAGAAACTTGAAAATAATTTCCAGCAATTTCTTATGATCACTTTTCATATTAAAAAATTTTTCCGCAAGCCATACGACTAACACTTTCAGAGATACGGCCGAGAGCCATTCTTAGTGGGACACCCGGTACATATACATAGTAATAATTTTGCATTTACATATTACCTAATAAGAAATTTCTCATGGGCGGACACTTCTACTAGGCGGACATATTTAGACGGTCCCATAGACGTCGCCTAAGAGAGGTTTCCCTGTATTACTTAATTTCGAAATATTCGAAATATTTTTAATATTTTTAGGGATATTTTTGTGTAACTTAATATTTTTCTTTGCGTGTAGCGTCATTCTGCAGCAATTTTAAAAATATACCAAATCAACCTCAAAATATTATTTTAGCTTAATTTTGACACTCCATTTATTATTCCTAAATTTTAAATTATCCGACCAGCCTAGAAAAAAAATAGTTTTTCGAAAATAAACCGAGTATCTTTCTGCCATCACCTTGGCCCAAATTAATGGAGTTATGGGGTTCAATTTAAATCAATGTTTAAAAATAGAAATCTTACAAATAAATAGTTAAAATCCCAAGAATTGGTGTAAACATTGTGCAATTAAAAATTAGGCAGAACTTGTATAAGAAATGGTGTTGTTTTAACGAGTGCGAAAAGTATCGCTCTTCTGCATGCATTAAATAAGATTAAATGTTAAAGCGACGGTCACTGAAACGAGAGTTCGTAGGTTAGAACCCCATGGCCGGTACACCGTTTCGCACTCGGTGGATTTTAGTGGTATTAGTTATGGCGTTACTGCCCGGCATCATTTAAAAGACAGGGAACAGTGAAAAATGTACCATCCCTCATGCCGGTAACCAGATCGGATATCTCGTGGGATACGGTACATAATCCACCAATTGGTAGGTCATATCCCAAAATGCGAGAAAAAAAGGGTTGATTGCCCTTGGGGAAGCAGTATACAACGTGTCCAAGATAAGGAGAGACGACACTAAAAACCACGGAAACCCCGGAAACATTCGGCATCTTTCGGAGATCCGAATCCGGAAAGCTGGCGGGCATTTTGAATGGTGATGCTTGACAACTTGCACGTTTCGGAGGATCGGTTGCCTGTATATGTGGTTGCCTGGCGCACAGCGCGTGAACAATACCGTTGGTTGCGACTTTCTTTGGTCGTAGACTTCAAAATAGATTATGTTATCGCTTCAGGCCCCTTCAGTATCTAAAATTTCTGTTTAGGTTTTGTGGATTATTTTGCTTTCTTTGTAGCAAATTAGGTTTTAATTCTGGACTCGTCTTTATTTTGAGGTACTAGAATCGTTTTTAATATTAGTAAAATGGTTTAATTGTGTACCAAATTACGTTAAAATCTTCATTTATATTTTGATACATATATACTGATTTATTGCTAGTCATGAAATATTGGACAAAAAATATTAAAACTTCTTTTTGATAAAATATGCCCTGAAAATTAGTTATTAAATGCCACCCTTTATTAAATATGTGGTGTACTCGAGTCACCTTTATTTAACTGAAATAAAACAAGGGGTATTTTGAACTGTTTCTTTATTGTCGGTCAAAAAGTCAGGATGGGGGAACAATGTGGTCAACCAATTTATGTAGCAAAGCAAATTCATGCACACAATTAAACTTATGATACTGCAGAAACCACTAAAACTACATTACAATGACTAACAAAATAAAAAACATACATAATAATATAGTACTTTATTTAAACTTACATAGTTTCCAGAAATCCGCAGCTTCGATTACAACGCGTAAGAAGAAACTGCAAGAAACTTAATTAAGAGGGATGTTTTTTTCAAATTCCTTATTATCCTGCATTATTTTTACAATTTATAAAAGGTACAACACAATATAAGCATAGCTAACATCTAAAAAAATCCTAAACCATACTACGCAACTACAATAATTAATTTTTTAATTATAAAATACAAAATCCAGCCCTGTCACCATACAAAATAAAACCCCTTAACCAATATTATTTCTTTCTCTTTGCTGGAAAGAATTCTTGCTTTTCTAATTTCCTTTTATGAACTGCTGATCTATTTTCTTGTTCCATCACCAAAATAATTTGCCCCATACACCTTATAAAAAAATATAGCTTAATTTTTAGAATACACTTCTCCATTCGTTTAGAGTATTTGCTGACATACCCTACGGATAATAGAAATATGTTATAAAATAAGGCAACATTAAAGGTGCATTCTATATTTTTACCAAATGAATTACTACGATTGCAAGTGTATGATTTTTCCACATGATCATTATATCGTTTTGTCCTGGCCGCTGCATAGGTCGGCTGAATTTTTTGTTCTTCATACCATTGTTCATAATCTTCTTTGCTAAAAAAATTATGTGTTTGCATTTGTAATTTTATTTTGTGACTTACCTCTAAATGCGTTTCTAGTTTATTATAAGTTCCACAGATTAACTCAGTTCCAATACACAATGGGCAAATAATATGCGATTTCTTAGTATCGGAATTATGCTGTTGGTTATGAACATTTTTTACATGTCTGTTCTTTGCTGAAACACAAGAAACCTCCAAATTGCCGAACGGGCACGTATTGTTCTGTTGGGCTTCCATGCTTGATGATTGCAAAAGTAGATAAACACAATATTTTTCACAAAATAAATCAGAAAGTAAAGAGATTCAAGAATCACGTGTGGTAACACAGCGATCAAACAAAAACTCTAAAAAAGGGCGGCAAAGAGTTATAAATGTTAGGTTAGGTATTGTTCACGAGCTGTGCGCCAAGCATCCGATCCTTCGAAACGTGCAAGTTGTCAAACATCACCATTCAAAAGGCCCGCCAGCGTTCCGGATTCGGATCTCCGAAAGATGCCGAATGTTTCCGGGGTTTCCGTGGTTTTTAGTGTCGTCGGATAAGGAGGGCCAGTACAGGGATCTCGGCAACCGTAAGAGATACGAAGTCGGTTAAATAGAGGTAAAGTTGCGCATTTACGTGCCTAATCATATGCCGCTTAGAAAGTTTTAAAATTTCGAGTAGTTCCGGAGATATCCGGAAAAACCGAAATTCTGAACATTCGTTTTATTGTTTTCCTGGGTTTTTTTTAGATCGATTTCTAACTTTTTCCGGTCTATCTAACAGCGTTAATTGTTTTGTAATCCGACAAGTCGTCTTCGAAGGGCCATTATTGGTTTCTATTTTTAAATACGGTCCTGTTTTCCTAATATTGGAATTTGAGAGCTTTTTTCTCCCGAATGCAACGATGTATGACACATTGTGGTTTAATGGCGTTTCGAGGGTTTTTTGAACAACATCATGAAATTTTGGGATACGGTCCTGTATTTCTCCTAATTTTATAAATAATATCTCATAAGTAAGCTCTAAATTTTTTACTTATGTTGGACAAGTTCAATAAATAACAAAATTTAATAATAAACCACAAATAAGTGAACAAAAATCATTCCAAAACAGTAATATAAGGAACAACGAAAAAAGCAAGGAACTACATAATCAGGTGTTCAAAATGATTTCCGTTATTCTCTAAGCACAAATAACATCTTCTAACTGCCTCATAACAGTTTTTTTGAGATAAAATAAAATATGTGATAGAATATCAAACTTTTCAGCATTTGTAAATTTCTGTTCCATATTTTCTGGAAAATAGGAACCCTCTTTAAGCGCTCTCAAATGATCACAATGGGAATGTCAAGTGAAACAAATCACGCGTCGCTATCTTAATTTTTTTTTCAAGCGTCTACATTTCTTTTAAATCCCGAATCAACAGAAGTTTGAAATAATGTTTCTGTATTTTGTTCACTTATTGGTGGTTTATTATTAAAATATTTGTTATTTATTGAACTAGTCCAACATAAGTAAAAATTTGGAGCTTACTTATGAGATATTATTTATAAAATTAGGAGAAATTCAGAACCGTATCCCAAAATTTCCTGATGTCCAAAAAATCCTCGAAACGTCATTAAACCACAATGTGTCATACATCGTTGCATTCGGAGGAAAAAAGCTATCAAATTCCAATATCATAAAAACAGGACCGTATTTGAAAAAATAAAGTTGATAGTGGCCCTGCGAAGACAACTCGTCGGATTACAAAACAATTACCGCTGTTAGATAGAGCGGAAAAAGTGGCAATACAAAAGTGCAATTTACTTTAGAATAGTTCTCAAAAAAACCCAGGGAAACAATAAAACGATTTTTCAGAATATCGCGTTTTTCCGGATATCTCCGGAACTACTCGAAATTATAAAACTTTCTAAACGGCATATTATTAGGCACGTAAATGCGCAACTTTACCTCCATTTAACCGACTTCGTATCTCTTACGGTTTCCGAGATCCCTGTACTGGCCCTCCTTATCTTGGACACGTTGTATAATCGAGGATCATGGTTCGGAGCCCACGTTAAGCAGCAGGTCCCATTGGCACGGCCCTATCAGACGAAAATGGAGAGAAAAAAATAAAATGAACGCAATTATTGAAAAGTTAAATCTATACATTTCTAAAAAAAATATACAAAAAATTTGTTCCCGCAGATTAATGATCATTGTTCCCCTACAATTTATTCTACGAGGAGTAGTCAAAAACAATAAATAAAAAGAAACTAATTTTTGGCAAATTGTACGTTACAATTTATGTTCGTTCTTTCTTTGTTAGAATACTTAAAATTAATTATTTATTATTATCGATTAGTAAATCTAACGACACTATTTGTACAGTTGTGATTGACGTGTGGCCGCCATAATAGAAAACTCATGCCCGCCCATTTTTGGCCGAGGAATGGTAATTATAGTACCTAAGAACAATGAGTCGTACTGCACAAAAGGAAATGATGTTTATTATTATGGCGGTAATCGATGCGATAATTAACCGAAAAAAAAATGGGACCAAAAAAGTGGCAACCAAAAATAAAATAGCAAAACAAGGTCCCCCGGTTTTCCTAATTGCTCAAGTGCCATTGTTCCAGCACGGTTACCGAATAACTGGAACTTATTTGTAAATCGGGTTTATTTCTGTATGAAAATAGCAGACAGCGTCGTCGCGCACGGTATTTCGATTACCTTCCGCGGGGAACGATTTTTCCATTTAAAATTGACCTCCAAAAATAATCCCCATTAACCAGCCCCATTGCCTAGACAGTGTCTTAGATCACACGCGTGCAAAACTGTTTATGTACAAAATGACAAACTTTGGGGGTCCCTGGACTGAATTGGGGGGGGGGGGGGGGTAAAGGGCACTAGAACATATAGTTCTTTTTAATTGTGGAGGTTAAAGCCCGCAAGGAGCCCCCCGATCTTCTTTTTCAAATGTCTCGGGCTATATAGCAGGAGTCTTGCTTCTTTCCCTTAGTACATTTATATGACGCATTCAGCAGCAAGAATATCACCCCCTTGGCCCTAAAAGACGTTTCAGTGCAGCTGACAGAAGCGCGCCCTTTGGTTTATTGCAGTGGCGGCTCGTAACCTCGTTCACAATTATGTTGAAATTATTTTTTAAATTTCATTTTGGTGTAACGACCAAACAATTACTTTATAGGCGTTTTAAATGTAGAAAGAAAAGAAGTAATAAGAAAATGCGTTAGGTAAAACATATTTTTATTTATTTTTTAATTTTACACAAGGAAATACAACTTTTGGAAAATAAGAAAGTTTTTCTTTGAGTGTATAGCTATCGGATCTTAACGTCGTCGCATGCAACCCTCGTAACAATATTTTTACAATCCACTACTAATACTACTACCGCCATCTACGAGCTATCAAGAAAACCGAATGATGTCTAATACCACTACGCCATCTACGAGCTACGTCATTAGGCGCAACAAAGACGAGGTCAATAGGTAACTGTTTTATGACGAGAACGAAGGGAGCCACGAGACTGACAAGTTGGCATTCTTCATATTTTCAAGTGTTTTTTAGTTTAAATCCTTAAATAAAATGGTTTAAAATCATATCGAGTATGATTTATCGAAATATACAACATTTATCGACCCTACACAATAGTGCTTAAACGTAAAGTCCATTCTCGGTTCTTAATTGTAGAAAATTGATCAATAACAGCCTCATTAAGTTTGGAATACCCTCTATAATTTTTTTTTCATATATTTCATTTTTAAACTTTCTAATAAAGTCCCTAGATTTACCCTTTGTGGTCTGCTGTTAAATTTATTTCGGGTTTAGGTGTTCCCGCATTCTTCACTTCAATTTTTTGCTCCAAACTCATAGAGCTAAAGTTATTTCTTAAATAACTTAATAAATATATAAAACATACACGCTCGAATTTCTAACTAGCTGCACGAACAGACAACAGCGCGGTGCACACAAAAACTGTGCGCCTTTTCCATGTTAAATCGCCATAGCCCCGCTACCCCTCGCTGCCACCCGCCACCTGTTACTACAGAGAAACTGCACTACTTAATCGCACGTGCGAGCAAGTCTCGTCATAATCGTCATTTAACTCGACAGAGGCACGGTTGCCGGATCTATACAGTTTGGTTTGACGGGATGATAAAATATTAGGGAAGGTCGGACTTTATTAGTTTGGCGGTACGATAAAATATTAGTGAGGATCGGATTTTATACGATAAATAATATTCAATGAATACAAATTAATATTTTTTATTCGTTTTGTTTTGGGGGTGCACGTGCGCATATGCTCCTGTTGAAAACCCGTCACTGGTTCATTGCAACAGAGAGAACTTCTCCGGTGACTTTTTTAATGGCAGAGTCTCCCGAATAAATTCGTACCGCGCCGCTGACAACCAGACCGATAGAATGGTCAGAAAAGTTAAAAATAACCGTTACGGAACGTGCTTCTTGTTAAAGAATTTGTTCTCGAAATACGAAGTTAATTTCCCTTGCCAATCAAACGTTCACAATTGCATTTTTAGCAAAACAAACCTCTGGAAATAGAAAATCATTCATATCAATCGGGAGAGCGTGATTGATAAACTGTTGAAGAAATTATAATTAGAATTCACATGTACTCGCATTGAACTTACGTATTTGACTATTAAAGTTAATATTAAACACATTTCTCGTAGCAAACGATATGCATGAATATCATATTTTTGGTCTACCAAGCCGCTAATAATTTTCCATGTGTATATTTTCTGCCATTAACTTGGTCAATTCTATATAAAAACGGTCTCTTGTTTTTTTTTAAACTCTTCATTATTAACATTGAAAATAGTAAATTTTGTTTTATAAAAAAATCTAAGCCTTTTGGACGGGTCAAAAGCCATTCAAATACCAATGTATGGAAACATTATTATTTCCCAGACCACCCGTTGATCAGTGGCGGTTCTTCCACAGGAGCACATTCGCACGTGCACCCCCAAAATTAAATATATGAAAAAAAAATTATATTCCAAACTTTAATGAGGCTGTTATTGATCAATTTTCTACAATTAAGAACCGAAGAACGGACTTACGTTTAAGCACTATACACACTAAGAAAACCTTTCTCATTTTCCTAAAGTTGTATTTCCTTGTGTAAAATTAAAAAATAAATAAAAATAGGTTTTACCTAACGCATTTTCTTATTACTTCTTTTCTTTCTACATTTAAAACGCCTAGAAAGTAATTGTTTGGTCGTTACACAAAAATAAAATTTTAAAAATAATTTCACCATACTTATGAACCCATAGGTCACGAGCCGCCACTGCCGATGATACCTTATACAATAAGGGCGTATTTAGTCTACACATTAGCACTTTATATTTCAAATTGTATGGTACTGCCAAGAAAAGGATGCAACCACCTGCAGACCGGTTTCGAACTGTTTTGTTCTCGTCAGTAGAGGGTAGGTGTACAGTACATACCTATCATCAGAGAAGACTAATACTTCACGCTGTATTATCAACGGTAGTCGAGAAAATACAGTGCGCAGCGCCATCTCTAAGCAGTCCCACACAGTCTGAACAGACGTTATTTGAATAAATCAAGATTTTAAAAATCTGTTTAAAAAATAAGAAGTCTATACTTATCAGGTGGTATTAATATCAAATACCAATGTATGGAAAAATATCATTTTTCCAAACCACCCGATGATACCTTATACAATAAGTACCGTCAATTGTGTTTGCATAACCTTGTCATTTATGATAAGCTAGCAGCTAGCATTATTTTTCGATACATTTCTCAGACACCCAAAAAACCTGTTTCTTCACATTGCAACTAATTAACATTTGAAATTTGGAAATACAACACAGATGTTCTTACCCTTCTTTTTACGCCCGCTGACTTCTCGGTCCACCCAAAAGGGAATATGATACTATACAGGGTTATGATAAAGAAACCGATCAGGCTCTTATACAGGGTGTTCTTTAATGACGTGCTAATATTTCAGGGTGTGATTCCGTATTTTCCGCGATTTCCGCGATTTTATGAAGAAAAGTTCAATATGTCCGCAACGTCTTAAATTTCTTGCTACAGGGTGTTGAATTATTATTTTTTAAATGGTTATTTTTTAATATCGCCGATAAATAGTATTTTCAATTTTGGTGTGTGCTGATAGGATATAGAACCACAAATTTTCGTTAGAAGAGTTATTCAATTGTTCCACCAGTGGCGTCCCTGCAAACATATCCTCTGATATTTTTTGCAAAAAACATGGTACGCCACTGACATTTTTCTATGTGGATATTTTTTATGATTAGTCTGGTCAATTCTACATGAATACGGCCTCTTGAGTTTTTCTCGTCAGATGCACCGTTCTTTATTAAAACCACTATATTCATATTGAAACTCATTATCATTAACATTGATAAAATATTAATGATAAATTTAGTTTCACAAAAATTTCACTATTTGAACGAGTGGGCAATTCGAGCAAGGACGGGCGGAAGCATACCTGTTAAGTGAAGGTGGCCGGCCATTTCCAACAATTTTTATGAAACAAAATTTATCATTAATTATTTTATCAATGTTAATAATAATGAGTTTCAATATGAATTTAGTGGTTTTAATCAAGAACGATGCGTATGACACAAAAAACTCAAGAGACCGTTTTTATGTAGAATTGACCAGGCTAATAAGAAAAAATATCCACATGGAAAAATGTCAGTGGCGTACCATCGTTCTTATAAAAAATATCAGAGGACATGTTTGCAGGAACGCCACTGGTGGAACAATTGAATAACTTTTCTAACTAAAATTTGTGGTTCTATATCCTATTCATACATACCAAAATTGAAAATAATATCTAAGGTACTTTCGGAGATATTAAAAAATAACCATTTAAAAAATAAAAATTCAACACCCTGTACCAAGAAATTTAAGCCGTTGCGGACAAATGTTCATATGAACTTTTCTTTATAAAATAACCTAAAGAATCACACCCTGAAATATTAGCACATGAAATGCATATTTTGTAGAAAAAGGATATTATACAAGAAAAGGAGGCCCTTTCTATTTAAACCCTGTATGTTCTATCTCGTATCTTGCCGGTATGCGACGATAAATCCACTATTTCCCTTCAAATCGTATACCTTGTAGAGGATGTCAAATATATTATACAAATCCACTTAAGAGAGATCTTGTTCTGTGAACCTAACACTTTATTTAATACGATTTAAAAAGATTCGTATCACTAAAACAATCCTTTACAAACAATGTGTTTACTTAGGAACCGAGTACTGCCTACCCAATTGAGCTCAGTTGCCCATTAAATCGTTAAGCAAAGCCTTATTAGGCACTCTTATAGCTTCATAGTAGGTCTTTAAGGTCGTGACATCTTTGTAGGTAGACGTTGAAGTGTGACAAGACATATTTATAAAGTAATTGAACAATAATTGTTATATAATATATGCGTAATTCGTATATTTTTCATTGAAAGAAATCATTTATATTTTCGTTCACTTTTTTTTTTATGATCAAACACAAGCACTATAGGAAAAATCCTTTAGGGCACTGTGAGTGGTGTGTGTGCGCAAAAAGCGATTCACGTTGGTTTTGAATCGTTGAAGGTTATATTCGTTGGGAAAAACGACCTCGGGAAGGTCGTTCCACAAGGATGAAGTCCTCCAGATGAAAGAATTCTTAAATAATGAAGTTTGAGGAACTAAGCTTAACCACATATGGATGGGCGGCAGTGGTTCGTCGTGTGTTTCTGCTATTCGCAGGCTCTGGGCGGAATTAAGAGGGCAAGGTCAGCCGAGCACTTTCCATGAAAATATCTGTAAAAGAGAGTCAAATCCCCAACCTGTCTTCGATGTTCTAGGCTGTCGAGGTTCTTCGTCAGCTCGTGGTCTCCAATCAGACGAATGGCCCCCCTTTCGATGGAATCCAGTAGCCGAAGAGTATGTTTGGGTGCAGAGCTCCAGACATGAGAGCAGTACTCTAGTAATGGTCGAATCTGGGCTTTGTATAGTGTCAAAAGTTGTTAAGGTGTGTACAACTTTCTTGTTCGGAAGAGTACACCAAGTTTCTGAGAAGCTATCTTGGCGATTGCCACAACGTGGTTATGCCAAGACATATTTCCTCCCATATTGACGCCCAGCAAATTAATAGATGAAGCCAATGGGATTGCGTGTCCGTCCATGAGATCCATGATAAATAATAATATAATTCTGAAAAATCGTTTTATTGTTTTCCTGGGTTTTTTGAGATCGAATTCTAGTAAAAATTTAGAGCTTACTTATGAGATATTATTTATAAAATTAGGAGAAATACAGGACGGTATCCCAAACTTTCTTGATGTTGTTCAAAAAACCCTCGAAACGTTATTAAACCACAATGTGTCATACATCGTTGCATTCGGAAGAAAAAGCTCTCAAATTCCAATATCAGGAAAACAGGACCGTATTTAAAAAAAGAAAGTTGCTAAAGTGGCATATAAAAGTGCAATTTATTTTACAATTCGACCTCAAAAAAATCCAGGAAAACAATAAAACGATTTTTCAGAATTTCGTTTTTTTCCGAAACTACTTGGAATTTTAAAACTTTCTAAACGCACGTAAATGCGCAACTTTACCTCGATTTAACCGACTTCGCATCGCTTACGGTTGCCGAGATCCCTGTACTGGCCCTCCATATCTTGGACACGTTGTATATCTGTTGAAAAAGATGCCAAAAATTGCTCGAAAATTAGTTAAGTTTCTAGAATAAAGGCCTGAAAATAATACCCTTAACTACATGTTGTTGTTTGAAATATAACTCCTTTTAAGAGGATTTTATTATTTAATTTGTTAACACCTCTTTGTATAATCTGATAGACGAAAGATCAAAGATCGTCTGTAATCTACCTGTCATCGTCACATTTGTTTCCCTTTATATTTGCCAGTCTTTATTCGCCTTTTAGTAAATATGATATTCCCAAATGTGTTTGCCGTGTTTTATATGCTGCTTTATTTTTAATCAGTTACAAGGGATATTGATCCATTTTGATTTTTATATCCATTTTTGTGTATTTATACTCTCACTCTTTGGAATTAAATATCAATTTTGCATTATTATTTTGAAAGGCAAAACATGTTTTTTTGGCAATAAATTATATGCCATGTATGTATTGGGTCAATTTTTGTAAATTCCTATATCATTCCCAACCTTAATAGATTATTTCTCGCATACGTTGAAATTACTTCCTGCTTATATAATTCCAATTAAATAACATTTTTTCAACGAAAAAACTTCCGGAGTGAAGTTTAATGAATATCTCGGGCGCTCACTTCAAAATCCTAATTTTAAATCCGAAAAGAGACCATTAGAAGTACGCCTAGAGCTGAGTTCATTCATTCGCAGTCGCCAGGTTTTATGAATTAAATTAATTTGGACCGAGCCCATGCGGTGGAGATCTATCAAGATGATAAATTTGCTACGAAATTATGTCGTCCATCATCTAATTTCGCCCTAATGGTGTTCCTTGGTCTTGCGTGCAGTTTAAAATTTTAACGATAAGATTCGTTTTAAATTATTGTTCCCGTACCAATATTAAGAAACGACCAAGAGTAAGGACACTTGTACTTACATTAACTTAAAGGAGTAGTGTATTTTGCATTTTTATTATAAATCAAACAGGAACCAAAGGAAGAACAATCAATATTATCAACAACATTGTTTACCGAAAAATTTAAATATCCTTTTTAAACTAATTTGTTTCCCCTTGTTCGGAAACTCGATAAAGCTTTCAAGGGAATTAAGAGTTTTACCTCAATTGTCTGATAATACAATATCAAATTTTATTCGGGTTTTTGTTAAATCTGATTAACATTTTTCTTAAAACTCTTGAAGTATTTGGTTTTTGTCGTTAAGTTGTTATACAATTAGGAATTCTGTTGGGATTAAATAAAATTTAATAAATACTACTTAATTATTTCTTGCTTGCTGCCAGGAATTTCCCCCAGGAGACTTCCAGTTTAACGGAGGATCTCATCCATGGAGAAATTATATTTTTCAGAATATTATTAGGCACGTAAATGCGCAACTTTACCTCCATTTAACCAACTTCGTATCTCTTACGGTTTCCGAGATCTCTGTACTGGCCCTCCTTATCTTGGACACGTTGTATTATCTTCGTTATCAGAATTCTAAAACTTGTTGCATAAAATAGCTATTCTCTGGCCAAAGTCCTTAATTTAACTTATATTATATATTGGCATACAGATTGAATTATTTCCATACTTTTTACGACATTTTTCAACCGGAAATTTTCGAACATCAGCACTTATAAAAATTAAAAAGTATTTCACGTGTCTTATAATTCTAACGAACTCTCGTTTCTGACGCCTACGTTTTTTGCCTTATTTAATTCTACCACATAAATATTCAAAATTATAAGAACTTGTGGGAGGTACAAAACAAATAGGCCAATTTGACATATTAATATCTCTGCATTAGGCTCACAAGCGCGTTAATGAAGTCAACGACAAAAATATGGAAAACAGAGAAACACTGAATGTAGAGGTGGCTATCCAGATATGATGAGATTTTCTAGTTGACATTTTACAGAATAAGAAGATATTCGTAGACGTAGATTTTTAAGGGGCGCCTCTATTTTTAAATACAAATGTTGTCATATTAAATGTCATTCAAGTACACTCTAAAAATGGTCTAGTTTAGTCTCAATAACAAGAAAATTTAGTGAAATTGGCGATAAGAGGAAATTTAGTATCGAAGGCCCAATTTTATTGCTACGATTATTCTAGTTGAAGTCACTAATAAGTCTTTTTAAGTCAACCAAGTACTTCTAGTACCCGATAGAATAAATATTTATGATAACCAATATAGTTAGTTATTAGGAGCAACATCATATTGTTGTTTCAACAATTGTGTTTGTTAATTATTACCTATTTTATTGTTAACAAAAGAGCAAAGATATATTAAATACCAATGTGTGGAAAAATTATTAATTTTCCGGACCACCCGATGATACCTTATACAATAAGGGCGTATTTAGTCTACACAATTACAGTAGCACGTATGGTACTACCAAGAAAAGGAAGCCTTTTCCATTGATAGGATGTGACCTGCAGACCGGTATCTAACTCTTCAGTTCTCGTCAGTACAGTGACTAATACTTCACGTTGTATTATCAACGGTAGTCGAGAAAATACACCGCGCAGCGCCATCTCCTAGCAGCAAATGGCGGCAGTTTGTGTGACGTCAGGTCTCACATCGTACCTACTTATTACTACTATATCTGGCTAATACCAATAATTAAGTAAATTAGTATAGGGAGCTAATTAATATAAAAGTGTTGGTTTCAACATGATAATGTAGTTATATTAACTAAGAAGTAGTTAAAAATAAAGTTAGTTCTGTTAACTAGATCATGTTATTCATCGTAATTCAGTTAAAACGAAAATTAGTGTTGCTAACTAGAAATTACTTTTACATAAGCTAAAACTTTAACAGCAAGATAAAATCAGTATTTTTTTAGAGTGTATTTGTATTTGCAAACAACCGAAATTTACAGTCGTTGTGCTTTTGTTAGTTTTCTAAGTAGTGAGGGGGTCATTAGGCCAAGGGGGCGGAGAAGGGGACAGAAAGCCCCCTGTAGCTATGATACGGGCTACGATAATTCTTGTAGCTGTCATAAATATGACAGGTACGTCAGCTAGTAGTCTCATTGACATTACATATATTTTTTTTATCAACAACATCATAATAAAATGAAGGTACAAACTTTTAATAATATATTCATAATAACACCAATAAAACATTAAAAAATAAATATAATTGCATGTTTATTTGTTTCGATTCCAGGATGCGTTTATCCATTTGAAAACGTGCATACACACGAATTCCCGCTGCAAGCGGATACGCTAATGGTTTTTATTATAAATTAATAATTTTAGCAGTAAGAGAAGTCCTAATAAAATATTGTAGCTAATAATCGGTTAAAAATAAACAGAAAAATAATTATTTAAATAACCAAGTAACTCCCAGCCTAATTTTCAAAAGAGGGGTTTAGTTCGATAAATGTCAGTAAAACAAATGGTGCAGATCAAATTATATATTTGGCTAACGTTTCGACTACCATGAGGTCACCTCCAGAGCTATACATCTGCCCTAAACCTAGGGAAGCTCGTTCCATAAGGATGAAGTCCTTCAGATGAAAGAATTCTTAAATAATGAAGTTCAAGGAGTACTAAGCTTAACACATATGGATGGGCGGTAGTGGTTCGTCGTGTATTTCTGATATTCGCCGCTCTGGGCAGAATTAAGAGGGCAAGGTCAGCCGAGCACTTTCCATGAAAATATCTGTAAAAGAGAGTCAAATCCCCAACCTGTCTTCGATGTTCCAGACTGTCGAGGTTCTTCGTCAGCTCGTGGTCTCCAATCAGACGAATGTCCCTCCTTTCGATGGAGTCCAGTAGCCGAAGAGTATGTTTGGGTGCAGAGCTCCAGACATGAGAGCAGTGCTCTAGTGATGGTCGAATCTGGGCTTCGTATAGTGTCAAAAGTTGTTGAGGTATGTATAACTTTCTGGTTCGGAAGAGTACACCAAGTTTCTGAGAAGCTATCTTGGCTATTGCCACAACGTGGTTAAGCCAAGACATATTTCCTCCCAGATTGACGCCCAGCCAATTAATAGATGAAACCAGTGGGATTGCGTGTCCGTCCTTGACTATATCCGGTTCTGTAATGTTAACCCTTTTAGAGAAAACTGCTGCCTGGGTCTTTTCAGCGTTAAATTCGACTTGGTTACTGTCACCCCAAGCCAAAAATTTTTCCAGGTCTTTGTTGAGGCGTGATACTTCATGCTGTCTGCGAAGATGTGCGTCGGCAGCCGATGCTTGTGCATTCACAGAGAAAAATGAGATAAGTGTGCTATCATCAGCAAAACTAAATATCGGGGTTTGTTTGTTGTATCGGGTTTTAGTGACCTTTATCCAACTCGACCCCTTTTTGTAGTGTCGTCAGTAAATACGTAATAAGTACAAAATTTCAAGGAATCACGATTTTTATATTCTGCTTTATCTTCGGGATCATTACTACAGACTATTTTCCACTTTTCGATAAAGAAAAATGGTTATATTTATTCAAATAACAAATTAATTTATTCTTCCGTAAAACATTAATAAATTGTTATTAACTTTTCATTTCTCTTTTACAGGACGCATCCACCCATACAAATTTGAACGTGCATACGCTTAATCCTGAGTTATACAAGCGGAAGCACCAATGGCCTTTCTAGTCACGTTTTGTTGAAAATTTCGAAATTCGTTGACCGCGTCGTACTACCCGAGGAAGACAATGGACCTGGGTGAGTACTATGAGTAGAATTATATTTATTTAAGTTTCGGGAGAGTTAATGACCAGATTTGGGGAGTTTGTGCAACGCCACGGTAAGTAACTACCAACCGCTGGTCTGACCTTTACCAGATATGACAGAATGAACCGACCGAACTTTGATAAAACAGCCAAAAGAAGAGTATCACTATCCTAGAAGTTAATTTGATTTTAGATCACTGATCGCTTCATACAGCATAGAAGCAAGGAAATATGAAAACCCTGTCATTTCTTATTTCTGTCAAAAATCAAAACAGCAGTTGGTAGCGCCGAAATCCCTAAAATTATTGTGCCAATGTTAATAGAAGAATATAACAGGTTTAAAAGGATGAAGCACAAGTTATTGAAATTGTTATCGGTGTCTGTGAAGAACAAGACGCGAGAACTCTCTATTTTCATATTGTTTAATGTTATTAACGTTATTTAAATTTATTAACATCTCAACTTAGGCCGTAAGAGTCATCTTTTGAATGTAAATTGCAGCGTTGGGCTTTATTTTTTCCATTTGGGAGTCTTAAATCAGTTTTTTTAATTCTCTTATACATAATGCATAACGAACGATCGAACATCGATAGATAACGATAAATTTAATATATTTAAATATTTTCGCGAATTAAATTAAAACGGGTAAAAATTAACACCCGCCTGCGTGCAAACAAATAATTGTCAACCCAAGCAGACATCCCTTGAGTTTGGAGCAAAAAATTGAAGTGAAGAATGCGGGAACACCTAAACCCTAAATTAATTTAACGCAGACCACAAAGGGTAAATCTAGGGACTTTATTAGAAAGTTTAAAAATGATATATATCAAAAAAAAATTTATAGAGGGTATTCCAAACTTAATGAGGCTGTTATTGATCAATTTTTCTACAATTAAGAACCGAAGAACGGACTTTACGTTTAAGCACTATTGTGTAGGGTCGATAAATGTTGTGTATTTCGATAAATGATACTCGATATGATTTTAAACCATTTTATTTAAGGATTTAAACTAAAAAACACTGAAAATATGATGAATGCCAACTTGTCAGTCTCGTGGCTCGATTCGTTCTCGTCATAAAACAGTTAACTATTGTTCTCGTCTTGGTTGCGCCTAATGCCGTAGCCCGTAGATGGCGTAGTGGTATTAGACGTCATTCGGTTTTCTTGATAACTCGTAGATGCCGTTAGTAGTATTAGACATCATTCGGTTTTCTTGATAGCTCGTAGATGGCTTTACTAGTATTAGTAGTGGACTGTATAAATATTGTTACGAGGGTTGCATGCGACGACGTTAAGATCCGACAGCTATACACACTAAGAAAACCTTTCTTATTTTCCAAAAGTTGTATTTCCTTGTGTAAAATTAAAAAATAAATAAAAATATGTTTTACCTAACGTATTTTCTTATTACTTTTTTTCTTTCTACATTTAAAATGCCTAGAAAAATTTCACCATACTTGTTAACCCCGGTCACGAGCCGCCACTGTTAACAAGGTGTTAAAAATGCGATATTCATCATAAGGATCTCATAAACGATAAGAGAGATAGCATAGCCGACCAAAATGGCATGGAGAAATTAGGAAAGTTCCGAATACTGAGAAGCCGAAAGTCGCTGTTTCGGTTTTTAATTTTCTTAAAAAAAAAAATCTTGGACTATCATATGCTCTTGTCTGTCAAATTAAAGGCTTTTGGGCTACCAGTGACATATATTCATACTCTGTCCTGTACACAACCCCTCGTTAATTAGCACTTTATATTGCCAATGCAGTACGTTCGTTCTAAAAATGACATGCACCTGACAAATTAATATTTATGATGGGATATTTGCAGTGAATACGAATTCTCATTGGCGCAACACAATGCTGGGAAAAATCGGCGGGGCCCGATAAAATGTAAATGCGACACATCGAAATTCGATTATACAAAAATGCATTCGGGGTATTGCATGTTTGTATAATTTTTTTTTTTTGGTGAGAGATCATGCGACAGAAAGACGAAATAGGGGAACATATCCGCGATTACTAATACTTTTTCGGCGAGAAAAATAATAATTTCTTAATTCACAAGCCGCTATAATTTTTTTGGTAAATATAATAGATAATGGGCGGAATATCATTGGTCTGATTTTATATAAACGTGAAAGCAGGCATCCTTAAACTAAAATACGCGAATTAATTGTTCTTATTTCTATTGATGTGAAAATATTTCGCAATTTTTTTCTTAACTACGATATACTTTGTTCCGAAAGCACCTCGAACAGACAATGGAGACAATAAAAATAATTTGTAAAATGCAACACAGTCGTCGGTATATTTTTGTTTTCTTTCGTTTCGTGTTTCCTCTAAACAGGTTCAATTTTCTTAATATACAGGGTGTCCGCTAATTAATGGGACATGGAAAAACCGCAGACTCCTTATGTAAAAATATTAGGATTTAATTATACTTACCTATATCCGAAAGTTGATATTAACTGAGATACAGGGTGTTAAAGTTAAAACTTCTGTTTTGTTTTTCTCTAATAACATTCACAGAAACCAACGGTTCTTTACAGCAATTATGGTTTTTTTAGGACGAGAAACTGATTTTTTGGTGAAATTTTAATGTACAATGTAGGGGGCACTGTCTGCTGCATTTTTTGCACATTTATAGGTCATAACTTTTCGTGCCTCAGTGTATTTAAGTTTTTAATGAAAATAATACTTTTCTCATATTTATTACGTAAAAAAGGTATCATAATTTCAGGTCGCCCAGAGTTACCGTTTCGGAGATATTTGCATTTAAATTGTTTAGTGCACCATGCCCAATTACTACTAATTTGCAAACATCATTTTTTTCTCAAAGTAACCTATGAGAAAACAAATGAAATTTAGAGATGCAGTTACTATGGAATAGAAAATGTTTCATTTTTGAGTTTATCGTAAGTTTGTGTTTTCATTGCTGTTGGTTTCTTTCGACACGATATTTTTCAAAGTTATTTTAATTAAAGTAAGTTAAAGAACAATCAAATTGTTGTATTTATTATTCTCAATTACCATTACTAGAACATTAGTTATCATGTAAAAGTTAATTGGTAAGAAGTAACAAAATATTATTTTCTTGCCTGAGCTAACGCACTAAACAATGTAACTAAATGCAAATATCTCCGAATCGGTAACTCTGGGCGACCTGAAATTAGTATACCTTTTTTACAGAATAAATATGAGAAAAGTATTATTTTCATTAAAAACTTAAATACACTGAGGCACCACAAAGTTATGACCTAATATTAATATGTGCAAAAAATGCCGCAGACAGCGCTCTCTATATTGTACATTAAAATTTCACCAAAAAATCGATTTCTCGTCCTAAAAAAACCATAATTGCCAACTTTTGTAAAGAACCGTTGGTTTCTGTCAAAGTTATTAGAGAAAAACAAAAATGAAGTTTTAACTTTAACACCCTGTATCTCAGTTAATAGCAACTTTCGAAGCTAAGCTAAGTATAATTAAATCCTAATATTTTTATGTAAGGAGTCTGTTGTTTTTCCATGTCCCATTAATTAGGGGACACCCTGTATATTCCCATGGGAAAAATAGGTGCATGTTGTTTCAAACACAATAAACTGTCCTCATGTAGAACTGATCAGGCTAACCAGAAAAATATCCACATGGAAAAATATCAGAGGCGTACCGCTTTTCTGGTAAGAAATATCAGAAAACATTTCGAAAATCCCAAAATTAAAAATAATATCCAAAGTACTTTCTCTGTGACCCATTAGTTATGGGATACCCTGTATACGAAACAAATACCTTCCTATATTACCCCGTATAAAACCATAAACAATACCTCATAAGCCTATCGTTTCTTTAAAATCACCTATACGGCATTATTGGTCATCTTAAAATGCATAGCCATCTCCCTTCCATCCTGTCGGGGACCTTTTTTCAAAGAGTACCATGAGATGTAGCCATTGAGTACCATCCCCACCATGTTTTTGAAAGTACCAACCGTAAAAGTTTTGTTTCTCGACCTTGTTGGGAAATTAGTATTCTCTGTGGTCACTTTTGGATATCTTAGAGTTTTATAGTATTGGTAGTTGAAAAAATACGTTTTATTAAATGCGTATCGGGTGTTTGGTAATGTGGTTCTCGTAAATAAGAGTGTTGTAGTGAGAAATATATTTTTTAAGTTTGTGATGGTTTTCTGGAAAGTTTTCGGTAAATTTCTCTCTATTTTTTTGTTTAGAATATACATGGTGCCCCAAGTAAAGTGCCCTATTAGAAGTATCTCGAAAACTAAATGAGATTTTATTTTGAAAATTTGGCTGTGGCTATAAGAGATGGTTTCCGATGTTTATAAAATAATTTCGATAGTGCGGTGTTCCCGGATCATACCGAAAGTGGTAGCAACTTCGGAATTTTAAATGAATTACCCTATATATTATATTTTTTTTGGAATCTAGGTAAAAATCTAGAACAGTTTTCTGTATAATATCATATACCTATCTTTAACAGTTTTTGAATTATAAATAATTTTGTGATTATTTTAACGCCGTATCGGGACCTGAAAAGAAAATCGTATCTTTTTAGCGGTTACAGCTAGAAAGCTGAAATTTTGACAATAGTTTCACAAGACCATCGAGATTTTACAATTTCGAAGCGTATTTAGTTAGTTTTATACAGGGCGTCTCCATAACAATATTCCTGAGGAAGATGAATTATTGCAAAAATCTTCTTTATTAAATGGGACACCCTGTATTTGATATGTTTTGCTAATGGATGATCGAATTTTCTATCTAATGATATTAAGTGTTCCTATACCTATCTTCAGTATTTTCGGATTTATAGCGAAATTTAAAAATTATCTTATAAAAATATATTTTTTGATAGTGTGGTTGGCTGTGGAATGGATTCATAGCAACAAAATAATGAAAAATCCACTTGTCGTTATGTCTGAGTTATTGTAATAAAAATGGCTAATTCACATAATTCGGGATTAGATATTTTAAGTTTATTTTATATTCATGGGGAGTGTGGTAGAGTTTTATCTAGAACTTGAAGAAAATTTAATGAACTACATCCTGATGCAGCTCTTATGACTCCAAAAAAGTTGATTGGATGAGGCGGTCCATGGAAATGGCCCCAAGGTCTCCGGATCTTACCCCCCTAGATTAATGTATATGGGGTAAGATTAAAGAAATAGTATACAAGACATCCGTCACAACAAGCGAAGATTTAGAAAATCGAGTACGAAAAGAAGCCATGATGAATAACAACCGACCAGAGTATTTCTGTCGATAAATGTTATCATTTTAGATAAACAAAAATAATGCAGACAACTTTTTAAGAATTCCACACGCATTGGTGACAAATTCTTACATTCCTTTGACGAATTAGTATTCTTAATTGCGTGACATAGATTTGTTCAACGTTTCTTGGACTTCTGTTTACCGGCATACCTATCTAAGAACCTTTTTTTTGAATCGTGATGTAATTAGAAAACCATTAAGATCGAGAAAATAATTACACAAGTCGACAAATTAAAATTTTTGTAAACTAACATTCATGAAAATAGGTTTGTCTGAAGTATTTTAGAGTCGTAGATGCGAAAATGATAAGCTAATTACTGTAACACGTACAGTTTTTTTGTTCTAAGGTGTGGGTGGTGGAGAAAAAAGAGGAGACGACTTATTTTTACACAATTTAATATATTTATTTAATATAAACATATAAAACATGTTTTTAGAGACATGCGAGACCTTAGAAATTCATAGGTTTTCAACAGTTCATCTATGAGTCTTTTATAGTCTTCATCTTTCTTGTTGCCCAGTTCACTACACGTACAAAACACGTCTAAGCTGCCAATTCCTTTTCATTTAATTGTTCTTGAAAACGGAGATTATCTAGGAGAGGAGCTTCCTTATCTGAGGTCCAATAAATATGCCTTCTTTTAATTTTGCATCACTTAGGTGAGGAAATATTTCCTTTAAGTACTGGAAACCACTACCTTCTTTGTCCATGGCTTTGATAAAGTTTTTCATTAGTGCAAGCTTAATATGTAGAGGCGGTAGCAGCACCTTTTTTGGGTTAACATTTAATGTTTGAAGTACCAAGTTTAAAAGAAGTTCTATGAGGCCAATCCTTTTTACTGTAGGGTTCTTTTGTTGCCCTACTGTCCCACAGACACAAAAAACAGCAATACTTTGTAAAACCCTCTTGAAGTCCTAGCAATATACCTATCACTTTCAAATCTCCACAGATATCCCACTGATACCGTTCATATTTAACACGATTTAATATGGTTGCTAAGTTGTCATACGTTTCTATCATTGTCACTGAATGGGCTAAAGTAATGGATGGTTTTTGGTTTCCATTATGAAGCAGGACTGCTTTTAGGCTGTATTTCGACGAACGTATGAATAAACTCCACTCGCTAGGATCATGTTCCATATTAAGCTCATTCATTAAACCATCAATACCACAACAGACACATAGCGACCCTTCCATTTAAAAAAAACTTGATAATGTTACATTCCGTTTTCGGTAAAGTGAAACACTTGCTGTTTTATCTATCAAGTTCCACTGTTGAAGTCTGGAACCAAGAAGTTCCGATTTCTGTTTTGACAATCCTAGGTCACGTACCAAGTCATTTAATTCATTCTGAGTTATTAAGTAAGGTTCACTGGTAGTTGGTAAAAATGTTGGATCACAACTGGTGTTCTCAGGAAGTCAGATTCGGATGAAGAATTAGAATCACCGGGAAACACGATGTCCAGATTTAAAGGCGCTATCGGTACCGATAGTTCCTGGCAATGAGGAACTGGCCTTAGCGCAGAAGGCAAATTTGGATACTCTATTTTGTCTCTATGCTTTTTTGAAATCCCTTCTGTTTTAATTATGCAAAAGTAGCAATCACTTACATGGTCAGTAGGTTCTCTCCACGCCATAGGAATAGCAAACGGCATAGAATTTTTCTTGCGATACATCCAGCACTAAATTTACATGACAACTCACACAACACACATGAGGAGCACAACTATTATCTTGATCCCCAATTTGGCACTTAAAATATAAAAACTAGGCTTTCTTGACTTCCTCAGATATAGATCTAGCTTGGGGCTTTACAATAAATCGTCCTCATATTATATAACAAAACTTATCGGCTGGAATTTTGCAACATCGACGACTTGACTTGCCATTTTATATCAAAATCGACTTAAACACTTGACTGTACTGTAAACGAGACAGAAACCAACTAAACTGCAGAAAACAATAAAACTCCTAAATGTTCGTACAATACTGTGAAAATAACCCCTCTGCGGTCTTGTTGTACTTTCCGGTCCTAAGCAGGTAAAAATGATTTCAAAGATGGCATTATATAAAAGAGAAGAAGGTACTTGAAAATGAGACGTGCTAGACCATTTCTCGGAAAAAGTGTTTAGATAACATCCTAAATGAAACGTAAAATAAGCATTCTCATCGATGTTACAAAAATGATGTCGACTTGTGTTATCAAAGATTTTTACTTTTTTTTTTAATTTTTCAGACAATCCCAGTTATTTTTCTGTGCCTACCGAGGATCCCGATTGTAGCAATGCCCAAATCAGACGCAAGAATAGGATGTACAACTCAGAAAGTACGTCTGAGTCGTCGTTAACTCGCCAACTTACCCCGCCGCGATGCAATAACCGGCGAGAGCTCAGAACTTTTTTGAGGTACTAATACACTTCACCTGTACCCCTATACTTCTCAGATCAGCAGCATGTCCTATAGTATACTTATCGATCGTTTTTTTACAGATCGTGCAGTACTAACTCGGCCGATTCGAACCAAGAGCTTCTGATTATGGGAGAGCCGCGACTCAGCGACATGGCACCCGATCTAGCGTTCAAGCACCCCAGTCGTTCGAATTCGTTGAAGCGATCTCAGGAGAACGGACCCTATTTCCCCCTGCCTACGTCCGAAGAAACTGCCGACGAAATATTGCAAGAGGACGAAGTGTTTTTGGACGATGGCGCTGCGAGATATTGCAATTTCAGTGCTATGATCAGGATAAGCAATGGGAACGTGAGCCCAAAAGGTAAATATTCTATATTCCAAGAAGAAAAGCTAGCTCTAAATAAGGCACAAATGAAAAAGATTAAGAATACTCACAGGTTAAATTAAAAAGTCAATTTTCAAATTTGACAGATGAAAGTGTGGCATTTGTATACCCATTCACAGAGAAAAAAGCAACCACAGCTTTGCGAACGACCCCAATATTTAAAATTAATATACGTGAATCTACTATGGAAATAAGAATACTTTAATAGACATTTCTCCATCGATGATTAAATTAAAAAACATTTTCCTGCAGTATGTTGAGAAAAATTTTATATATTTTATTTATTTTGTTACAGCTGGTACTTCAAGTCCACGCAGACACTCCATCAGCACATTCGGAGCAAGAGACAGAACCAATAGCGTCGCGTCCTCCACCCGGAGTTTTAAGGACGATTTTTCGCAAATGATGCAGGAAAATGACGTCGCGGTGACGTCGTCCGCTATAGATGAGCATTCCTTGAGGCATATGTCGTATCCGCGGAAGAGATGCTTAAAATGTTCAAAGGGTAAGTTCCAAGTTCTTTAGTTTCAATAATTAGCATTAATATATCTTGGCATGATATGATATACCCAAGAGATCGCGAAAGGAGGCCTGACGTCATTTGCTGACATGCTTTTGCCGGTCTTATGATTTCAACGCTTGTTTTGAAAGTTTACCGGAGTTTTTCTTATTTTAGTGGTATTTTCTCCGATTATCAAGCGCTGTGTTCGGTTGTGATGTGGATAACCAGAAAAATAATTTTGATATATAGTAAGGTTTTTCTTCTTCTTTCCTAGAGATAAGAAAAAACAATTAGAATGGAGATATGTTTTATGATCTTCCATGCTATAAATTGGCTCAGACTAAACACTTAAAAAAAAAACCGCATAAAAATAGCTAAAAAATAACAAAATTATTGAATTTATGCGATTTTCTGTAAAATCACGGCCCCATATTACAATGTAAGTTTTTTTATACTTTTATTTGTTTAACTAGGTGGTATTTTAGCTTTAATCCATGTTGTATTTTTACGAACTAAATATATCTAAATGCCATGATATTAATCCTTCATATCACCTACTAGCAAATACATAAAACCTTTTAATAGAACCTTTCAAAGGAGAATTAAAAACATAAACAACAACGTGAATCTCCATGAGAAATTAAAAAATGCCAGACGAAATTGAAGCGGCTAGACATCATACATTGTGTTTATTGTAGCATGATATCTTGGTTGTGGCATGAAAAATTGCATTTCTATAGTTTTTTTCTAATTTTTTTGAAAACCCAACCTCACGTTCTACATCTAACCCTAAATTTTATAAGAATAATGTAACGAGCGCCAATTTTCTTTAATAAACTATTGTCATATTACTGTTCATTGTCTCAATCACCGAATCAAAGTTCACCATCAACTTTGCCCTCCTTTATAGTCGCTATGATGCACAAATATGAACTGACATAAATTGCGGCATATTTGATGATTACCGACAATAATCTACTTACAAATATATTAGGCAGGTGTATATACAGGGTCAGTCGGAAGTAGGGAATCCAATCCTGCACCCAAACGTTAATCCCGCAACCTGCGGGATTGAGCCCATCGATCCCGGGGATCCGCGGGATTTGCGGGATAGCAAACAATGAACTGCGGTATTTTTGGTCCACGCGTCGGGGATTCCCCGCCATGCTGGGCTATTGAAAATACGTTAAATAGAACAGTTTTCTTGCGTACGTGTGAAAGTAAAGGCCGTATTAGACTCGGCAATTTTTTCTCTTGCGCCGCCAATTATAATGGCACGTATTCATGCGCAGTAAACCGTTTTCGATCAGCTGGAGCATTGTCAACGGTCAGAACAGCAGTGGGTACTGTCGAAATCCCTAAAATATCCGCAGAATTAGAGATGGGCAAACCTGTTCGTTTTGATTACCAGTGAAAGCAGCTACTGCTATTTACAAATAGGAGGTGCAAAAAGTTGCTGAATTAGCAGTCCATAAGTTTAATAAAGAATGTAAACTGCTAATTTAAGTACCAGTGGGTTTAAATGGCCATTACCTGTTCATACCTAGTTCGGTCAAATAATAAACAGTTAAAAATAACAGAATAATCCATGTCTACCCAATTGCGCCGGCAAGGGCAATTAAAATGGCGCCTGCCCCATTTCTGGTAATGAGAGACAGCTGATCGGGAACGGTGTACTGCGCATGAATCCGTGTCATTTTAATTGTCAGAAGAGAAGAATTTCTGACTGTAGTACGGAGAACGGTGTACTGCGCATGAATCCTTGAATTATACATGGAATTTAAACAGCAATCACAAAAATGAGTATCAGTGTAGTTTACAAAGATAATAAAGGTTCAAGTTTAGTTTGGAATTATTTTTTAAACTCTGAAGATGGTCTTACAGCTAAATGTCTGATCGTTCCACCAAAGGTCTTCACACCCACTTACAAACAAAGCATAATATTAATTTGAAAGTCCAGAGCTGCAGCGGTGTTGATATTGATGAAATAATACAGGAAATTAAAGCTAGTACCAGCAGTTCGAGTAGTTCGTTTAGTTCTACTGCTAAGCGCTCAGACGTTAGTGGTTCTTCTGTGCTACCTAAGAAAATGAAAATTACAGATTTTTTTCATCTGAGAAAAAAGTTCGATGGAGGAAAGAGTGTCACGAATGGTAGCTAAAGATGGTATACCCGTTGGAAAGATTATCACATCGACCGATATGCGCCAACTATTCGAATCAGAGGGCCACAAATTGTGTAAAATCTATTCCGCCGACAAGTGTCGAAGCTGAAGGTGCGTTTTCAGCCGCAGGATACATGTGCAATAAAATAAGATCAAATCTAAAAGATGAAACATTAAACATGTTATCTTTTCTTCGAAAATACTTCCAAAATCAATGTAACATGTAACCGTTAAACTAGTCGTACTGTTTGTATTGTACCTATATGCAATAAATATTTTCCTGCTACTCTACTCTGCTTCTAATTGCATAAAACAACTTTTTATTAACATACAGTACCCACATCGAGTCCCGCAATGTCAATCCCGCGAAATCACCGCGGGATACAGCATTTGCGGGATTGGATTCCCTAGTCGGAAGGACCAAACTCCATTAGCGTATTGAATTGGAACTACGATACAACTAGTGGTTCCTCGCTGAACAGGAAAACGATTACTAAATCTAGTAGTCGGATATAGTACAGATTATTGTCTGTTCACAAACCACAAGAACTCCTATTCAACAATTTTTCATTCTTATTATCGTTTCCTATAGTCAATGGCGTTGTGCACGCGTCTTCCTCACGTATCAGGGTGAATATACTTTCCATAAGAAGCCGATAACTGTTTTAATTGAAAATACAACCAGCCCGAGAGCCTAATCGACCAATAATTCTAAGACATTATTTCCGAAAGATATTACAAACTGTACGCGGGCACTACTTACTTCCGGTACGAGTGGTTTTTTATATTAATTTTAATAAAGACCCCGTTCAATAACTTAACTCTATTATATAACTGACACATGACCGCCCGTTTGCGCTGTTATACGTGACAGTAATGCCTGACCCTTAAGGTGACGATAAATATGTACGTATATAAAATGGTAAATCGTACACTGCTCAAGTTAAATCAATGTTTTTAGTATTATGGAGTACCCTCGAGATATCCGCTATCATCCTGCCTGGTTATCGACGTAAATGGGGAAAGGACGATACATTTAGCACTCTCCCCATTGTTTGCATGACGCCGGACACTGACACTTATCTCATCTGTCTTTTTGAATGCACAAACATCGGCTGGCGACGGACATCTTCGCAGATAGCATGAAGTATCACGCCTCAACAAAGACCTGGAAGAAATTTTGGCTTGGGGTGACAGTAACCAAGGCGAATTTAACGCTAAAAAAACCCAGGCAGCAGTTTCCTCTAAAAAGGTTAACATTACAGAACCGGATATAGTCATGGACGGACACGCAATCCCACTGGCTTCATCTATTAATTTGCTGGGCGTCAATCTTGGAGGAAATATATCTTGTATAACCACGTTGTGGCAATCGCCAAGATAGCTTCTCAGAAACTTGGTGTACTAATCCGAACCAGAAAGTTGTACACACCTCAACAACTTTTGACACTATACAAAGCCCAGATTCGACCATCACTAGAGTACTGCTCTCATGTCTGGCGCTCTGCACCCAAACATACTCTTCGGCTACTGGATTCCATCGAAAGGAGGGCAATTCGTCTGATTGGGGACCACGAGCTGACTAAGAACCTCGACAGCCTAGAACAACGAAGACAGGTTGGGGATTTGACTCTTTTTACAGATATTTTCATGGAAAGTGCTCGGCTGACCTTGCCCTCTTAATTCCGCCCAGAGCGGCGAATATCAGAAATACCCGACGAACCACTGCCGCCCATCCATATGTGGTTAAGCTTAGTACTCCTCGAACTTCACTATTTAAGAATACTTTCATCTGGAGGACTTCATCCTTATGAAACGACCTTCCCGAGGTCGTTTTCCCCAACGAATATAACCTCCAACGATTCAAAACCAACGTGAATCGCTTTTTGCGCACACGCACCACTCCCAGAGTGCCCTAAAGGATATTTCCTATAGTGCAGGTTTTTGATCATAAAAAAAATAAGTAAATAATAAAGTAATTATGTTAATTTTAATGAAAATAATTAAATAAAATTATTGCGACGATTCCTTTGGTGGGGTTTTTAACTGACACTTACGGCAGGCGGCATGCAATAAATTCAAAGGCCCGACACAACAACAATAATTAATTAAATCGAATTATATATAATCAATTATTAGGTGTAATAATTTTATAACCATAAAAGTCCTTTTAAACAATCTAATATTGTCAAGATGAATATTAATAACTTTTCAAATATATTTTTAGTCTTAGATTTATGTCGCTTCTTCAGAAGTCCATTATCCCTCTCAGCTCCAAAGAATACAATCTCAAATTTTTCCAATTTTTGACTATGAACTTTTCCCCAATCAATGAGAGGAATAGATTTAACCGACCTTTATAATGATGTTCCACTCAACCCCCTCCGATTTAAGAGTTTAAGAGTAACATCAATCCATCCCAGGGGACTACCATGACGCTTCACCCTTTCACAATAAGATTGAATTGTTTTTCTGATTTTTAATGTTATTTCCTGGTATTGAAATATTAAAGGGCTATTCAGATTGTGTGGAACTGCTAAGAGATGGCGCTGCACGCTGTATTTTCTCGACTACCATTGATAATACAGCGTGAAGTATTGGAGTCTTCTCTGATGATAGGTATGACACCTGCCCTGTACTGACGAGAACAAAAGAGTTCGAAACTGGTCTGCAGGTGGTTGCATCCTATGAATGGAAAAGGCTTCCTTTTCTTGGTAGTACCATTCAATCTGAAATAGTATTTGAAGTGCTAGTGTGTAGACTAAATACGCCCTTTTCGTATACGGTATCATCAGGTGGTCTGGGAAATAGGAATTTGTCCATACATTGGTATTTAAAGTTGGGAAGTTTTCAAATTTACATCCTGTATAATAGATTATTTTTTCTTTGCACGTTATATACAGGGTGCTATGGATATGACGTATTATATTTAAATGGGTGACTCCTTGGGTGTCCTAGAGAAGCTACATTACAGGTCAGTCCGCGCTACTATACAACATTTCACCCAGAGCCAATGGCAATGTTGCCAAACCTAATGTAAAACTGAAATTCCATATAAAATTATAAAAATAAATTATTTTCTACCTACTTGTATTTATCCTTATACCTAAAGAGCTAGGAAATCCAGGCACAAACATAATCAGTTTTTTTTCTTTTTCATGGGAACACTCCTGGAAACACTTTATGTACACACAGTAATAGTGAAACAGAACCGATAGTTAGCTTTTGAAAATACAATAATAAAGATTATACTACAGATTATTAGATTTTATTACAAGCGACGAAATTTGACGTCCAGAAGAAACACGTCAATAAAAACAATATTCAAAGATTATTTATTGACGGGCAAGATACACGTGTAAACCGAAAAAACAGAGCGGATTGCTGGGAGTGGTGATCGACTAGACATAACGAATCCGGCCGCTGGTTGGTCTTCAACTAACAGGCCGCAAGCGTGCGGTGCTATATGAAACTACTTCACTCATCCGATTTAAGGCGTCAAGAGGTCATTGGCATTTGACCTAGTGACGTACATGGCTATTACTATTCCATATGTTTTTTCGGGTTGTTTAAAACATAGTCCGTCGTAAATGTCCTTCAATTAATTGTACAAAAAGATATTACAGAATGGAAAAGTGTTTAAATTATTTTATTTTGTCTAAAGAGTTTAAGGTTTACATATGACAACACCGGCCAGAAATCCTTGATTGCTTACATGTATCGCAGTGCCACACAGGTGTTTTTCTGGTTTGACGCCAGGTCACTTTTACCGCTGAATGAATTGATTTGCGCCATTTATGGGTATTTTTCTTCAATTTATCTTTATCAGGAATTGCTGGTTTAAATATAATACGCCATCTCCATAACACCCTGTATATAATTTACTAAACACTCGGTATATACATATTATACCTTTATTATATCGACTTCTTCTTTAGGATATCCGTGCTCAACGACAATGGCGACAATAAAATTATTTAAATTACTATCACGTCCTCAACTCCATATGCTGACGCCAATCCCCACTGTCGGTCGGCTACCGGCAATTGTTTTTCTTTAAAATCTTTTTGCATTATCAATTATATATGCCTTCAGTGTTATCTATGGTTTTATATTGTGTCAATGGGTCTTAAATCTGGTGAATCTGGTTGTTTTTCTCGTTTGACGAGGATTTGGTAAAAATTGAACTGATTCGTTTGAGGTAAGTCTTTACATGTAAACACTGGATTGATAAAACCAAGAACCAGATACAGTTTAAAATATTCTCAACGTGATTGTATTGTGAAATTAAATAAAAAATAAAGTCTTCGTTCAAAGACCACCCAAAAATAAATTCTATTAAACCTTCTTTGTTTCCTTTGACTCTTTTAATGTTTTCAAATCTGTTTAACTCTGTTTTTTAAACGCCACGGGGACTGAACGTAAACAAACAAAAATTGATTTCGGGTTTTTCTTCTGCCAAATGTGGCGCGGGGACAAACACTGAATGTTCGGTAATTGAAAATTGTTTTTGAATGTCACTTTGAACGATGATTCGTTTTAATCTGTCGTGTCTTGTGACATCTGAAACATTATGACTTTATTATTAGTCGGTAATGGATATAGAGAAGAAAGATGTATTTCTACTCTGGCTTTTCTAGTTTCTGGATGGAATATTTAGAATTAGGATAATTCCCTGTGCAGGTCTGCAAATTTAGGGCGCCTAGAGACAAAACCCTTAAAATCAATTTCGCATCTTGAGAAGGGACAAAAGGACGGAGAACAAGCGGTCAGAAAAAGTGTAAAATAACTCTCCCACAAAAGTCAATTTTGTCATATTGAGGTTTCCAGATCCGCTTAGAGTCAACTGGAAAGTTTTAGATTACTTTGAGTAGATTTGTCGTTTTGCTTCTTTTGTACAGTGGCGTCGGGGTTTTTAAAATTTTTAATTTCATATATTCAGGTACAGGAAAATATACATGTTGTTAACGAGATATTAACATATTTTTTTTTTCTACAATCTCCAACTTGATAAACAATTTGTCATTGAATCTACTTTCTTATATATTTAAGGCCCAAATAACCCATTTGTTACGCCCTTTGACTCGTCAAAGTACGCCACAGTCGTCCATAATGATCCCTTTTAAATATATACATGAATAAATCAAAGATGCACTCCAGATGTGACTCGGGCATCCCAGAGACCAATTTTTGAATGACCTGCTAGTGTGCATTCTTCTCAGTCGCCAACAAATAATACACCTAAAAACCAGATGTTTCTGATGATTTTTGTTTTGTTTTTGCCTCGAAAATTAGGCATTTGTAATTTGCTCAATCGTCGATTTGCTAGCTTTTGCATAGAATGGCATGCGATAGTATTAGGTAGCTCTAGACATGAGAGCAGTATTCTAGTGATGGAGTTTGTAGGGTGTAAAAAGTTGTTGAGGTGTAAACAACTTTTTTGATCCGGAAAGTATAGTTTTTGCAGAATTATATCGTTGATCTCTTGACTGCAATAAAACCTCATTATCTATTCGATCATAAAATAAATAAGGAAATCCCAAATTTTAAAACCTTTTCGAGCAGAGCCGGACCAGGTATACAAATTCAATTTATACCTATGCCTGATGCATATATAAATACAAAGTGATTTTTAATAATTTTAATCTTTAGTGGTTTTCCGGCGAGTAATTTTTAGTTAGGCTTATTAGTGGTAGAATGTGGCGTCCTTGGAATTGTGCCGATAGGGGGGCTTCTTCAAGTGTCGGGAATGGAGACTTAAATATTTAACGGCTGTTAAACAATTTAGAGAAGAAAATCGTCCAATTATTTACCTTGACGAAACATGGTTCGATACCCATGACACTCCAAGAAAAGGTTGGGATGATTCTTCCAAAAAATGTCAAACCTATGCACCATCAAATAAAAGTAAAAGAATCACAATATTACATGCTGGTGCAGAGAACGGGTTTGTTCCAAAGTGTCTGTTGCTTTCAGCTAAAAACATAGCAGATTCTTCTTTAGATTACCATTAAGATACCGACGCACAACTTTTTGAAGATTGGTTTAAACATAAACTCCTTAAAAATATACCTGAAAATAGCGTCATTGTAATGGACAATGCTAGTTATCATAGTCAGCAAGCAAAAATCATTCCCAATTCTAATAATTCAAAAGCAGAAATTCTAAATTTTATGATTGAAAATGATTTATATTTTGGAGAAACTTACAAAAAACCAGAACTGCTAGAAGTATTAAAAGCTTTTAAAATAAATAAGGAATACGAGTGTGACAAACTTGCAGTAGAAAATGGACATACAGTGTTGCGTCTTCCTCCGTACTATTGTATATTCAATCCTATTGAGCTAATATGGCACCAATTATAATCCAATATTAGGAGAAATAATATTTCTCCTACATTAATCTGTAGTAGAATTAATTACCAACGAAATAAGAAAAATTTCTGCAGACAGCTGGAAAAACTGTGTACAGCATGTACTTAAGGTGGAAAATTCTTATAATTGTATGATTACAAATATTCAACCCTTAATTATAAGTTTAGGCTTAGATGAAGATAGTGATAGTGATACAGAGTTAAATTTTGAATAAATTATCAATAGTTTCTTAGAATTTAATTAATTTTTATTGTACTTGTTATCCTAATAGTTATACTATTAAATTATATTATTTTCAATTATCATTAATTGTTATCATTATTTTACATTTATTATAGGTACCTAAAACTAAAAATACCTATCTATTTATTTTAAATTATAAAAATAAATCATGTGGTGTGGTATACATTTTCAAGCCGGCTCTGAACCCATTTATTGAGCTTTGAAGAGGTTGAGGCGTATACAATAGGGTTTAGTCAGGTAGTTTATTTATGGCAGTAAGAGTCAACGGTATAATTGTGCAACAACTATACACCAAGTTACTGCGAAGCAAGCAGCAAATCATTAAACGAAGCCAGTGGAATTGCGTGTTCTGCCATGACTATATCCGGTTCTGCAATATTAACTTATTTAAAGAAAACTAGTGCTTTGGTTTTCTTAGCCTTAAATTCGACCAGGAAATCACAAAAAATACAGTAAATTCAAATCGTTTTTAATAAGTGGTATCTACCTCTAATTCGAATCTTCAAGGAACACACACACGTACATACCCGATACTATAATATACTATCTTAACCATGAACTTCCTTCGTATATCGTTAGATATTTTAAGTACTACTAGCAGAATCTCTAGCCGCCTTAAAGTAGTAATCATTTAAATAAATCAAGTCAAGTAGAGTGGATCTTGGTGCCTGAATTGCACTTAATAATAACTATTATCTTGAGGAGATAGCTCTTGTTTTGTTATTTATGTTTCGAATATAACGTATACGGGAAAAAATGTATGTAAATTTACCATAATTGGCGCTGAAACAAGATCCTAATGAATCAGCTTAATTTTGTTGAATAAACAATACATATTCTAGTATTTAACGCGAATAAACGATTCGTGTCGTGGGGTACGGGGGACGGTGGCCCTTCCCCCATAGGTAGGCCATGCGGCAATACGGAAACCAATGGTTGATAGCCTTTTGGGGGCGCAGCGTATTATGATGATCATGGTTCGTATCCCACGTTAAACTATATTCCCCTCGGGAATGGTTCTACCAATTCAGAACAATAAAATAAAATATCGTTACGCTCCTGCCAATAAGAATAATTTGATCAAAATCGTCCTGGGTTGAGTTACAGAAAAAAAAAATACCTTCTTTATCATTTATATTTTGTATTTATTCTTCTATTTAAATGATACGTCTGCTCAAAAAATGATTTTATAAACGAGCGTCTTATTTATGTTGAAATAATCCGTAATAACTCTATATACCGTGACTTTTTTAGCGCTGGGCTATTTTAAGCTCTACCCCATCAATTAAACTCGAATTTATCTCCACCTTATAAAATATTCCGCTCGGTTATATGAAAGAATGTCACGAGATTTTTCACGCCAAGTGACAAATTGGGCTTTGAGGCTAATGATACAAGGCATTAAAATAGCCTTTTTAAAAGTTCAGGTTTTCCTGGAAAATTCATATTTTCTTTTTCCTGTTCCACTCCAAAAAATGATGCAGGCTTAAATTGAAACCTGTACAGGGTGTCCCATTTTACACACTTTTATAGGGTATCTCCGTTATTGGTAGTGCTATCAAAAAAGTAATGTAGGTGTCAGGTGCTCTTTTTGGGTAAAACTTAAAATGGTAAAATCAGAAGTTGAAAATTTTCGCTCGCTTAAGAGATACGGGGGAAAATCAAAAAATTGACAACAATTTCTAAATTACCCTATATTTTCTTAGTTAAAGAGATACAGAAAAATGTTTAACATATACGTTTATTTATAATGATTGTTTAATAATCTACTAAGAAAGTTATAGGACCTAACCTCATTTTTTAAATGTATATTTTAATCTAAAAGGGATTGCATTTATATAACATACATATACAGGGTGTTCCATTTACAAAAAATAAGGATAGGTCCCGATAGCTTTTTTTCCTAACCACGTATACTTATTCTGAAAACGGCAGATTATTCAACAATCAATATAAAGAAACTTCTGCATAAAACATTTTTCCATATCTCTTTTAACTAAGATAATATAGGGTTATTTTGAAATTGTCAATTTTTTGATTTTCCCCCGTATCTCTTAAACGTGCGAAATTTTCGAATTTTGATTTAATCATTTTAAGTTTGTCCCAAAAAGAGGACACCTACTTTACTTTTTTGATAGCACTAACAGTTACGGAGATACCCTATAAATGTATCGAAAATGGGACACCTTGTACAGTGTACACGTTTCGAAGGTAGAAAAATACCATTTTTTTACAGCGTCTGTTTACATTTCTTTTTTTTTTCCACGATTTATTAAAAAGAAGCATTTTTCTTTTGGTCAATGTCTTTTTATAGCTTCCCAGTTAAAGTACCAATTAAACTTTTAGAATTTTCGAAATCATTCTCTTACAGGCAGAAACTTCAAAAGTATCCCTATTAAAAGTTCGTAATAAAAGAGTTCTTGTTCAGTTGTTCGTATAGTGATCTGGAGACCAAGAAACATACAAATAACGTTAAAAAAGATGAGTTTAATGGATTGAACTTCAAATTAAGTTCTTAAGAAAGCTTTTTTAACGTAGACAGATCTCCGTTGATTAAATTAGACACGGCAAGATAATCATTATGGTCAAACTGGACGTAAACCTGCGTATCATCCGCGTAAACCTGGACCTTTCAAAATTTAAGAGATTTTAAGATATCAGATGTATAAATTATAAAAAAAAAGGTCCAAGAATTGATCCCTGTGGCACACCTGAGCGAACTTGAACTTGATCTGAGAAATTATTATTGCAGGAAATTTTTTGATAACGGTTAGTGAAATATGATTTGATAAGATTAAGAGAAGGATCTGAGAAGCCATGGTACTTTAGTTTAGCAAATAAAAGTTCATGATTAAGGATATCGGAAGCCTTTGAAAAATCTGAAAGAATCAAAGCACTACTTAATTTCCTATCAATAGCCATCATTATACTATCAATGATAGTCAAACCGAGAGAAATTTTTATTTTAAAATAAAGCTGCTAGCCCCCTAAAAAAGTCCTGTAGATGAGGCCCACCTGTATACCGTCGTGGCCTGATGTTATGCACGGGTACACCCTGTATATAATATTACATAAGCACCAGATGCAACTCTACTAAACCATAATATAAACCAGGGAGTTGTGAAATCAAAAGTAAACATGGTTTCCGGCTCTAGTCACACTTCCTATGCCGTTAACTATAGGTTTATTTAAATTTTCTTTCGTCCGGTATAGTGCTCCAGGCCATGTGCCCCATTGTGTATATTTAGGTTTTCTTTTTTAGCATATAGTTTTCTTTAATGTCGCGTGGCCCATGCATGATTTACACGCGGAAACTATATGGAAAGAACTATAAATTTGGTCTATGTTGCCGACTTTGACAATGTTATTTGTTGCTTTTTTGTTGTATAACTTGAATGTAGCAACTCTTGGGTTTTTACTGTTATTGATCTCTTTTAAAAGCTGTCATTTCGTTTTTAGGCAAAATTTAGTGCTCTAACAATATTGTTACAATCGTTATAACGGAAGAATATTAGTGCAATATACAGTGATGGGCTAAAATATGGAACAAATTCATTTAAAAATAAGGTTTTATTTTTTTGTAAAAACGCTCGGACACGTCGATTATAATTTTTTCTTCCGGATTTTTTGCCTCAAAAGAAATTATACTGGGTGTGTCAAAAAGTAGATGTTGTAAAATTTTTTTGTATTTTAAATAGAACCACCCTATTTTTACTTATCACATAAATTCTACGTCAAATTCTGAGCATAATTCATGTAGCATACTCTATCCTTATCTCTAACGGTTTTAGAGAAAAATTACATCTTAAAAAAGAAATTTCTTTAAAAAAAGGCACATGTACCTACTTAAAGGTAAACAGGTAAATTTAAATTAATTGTTACTACGATAGCAAGTCATGTGCCAATCAAAAAGAATTTTAAGTATAATTGAAAAAACGGTGATCATGGTGCATTTAAATGAAACTAAAAGAATCAAAATTTTAATTTTAATTGGATGTGGAGACAAAACAAGAAGTCAAGAAGAAGTTTGTAACTTGTTTAGCGCTAAGTATCCAGAACGACGGATTACAAGATCTACAGTGAGTAAAATTGAGAAAAAATTCAGGGAAACAGGGAATGTAAAGGATCGTCTACGGCCAGGTCGTCCAAAAATTAGTGAAAACACAAAATTGAACATTTTGTTAGAAGTTGAAGATAATCCCCATAGTGCATCCACTGAAGTAGCCCTTAATAATGATGTTAGCCGACGATCTGTTTTGCGGGTATTGAAACAAGAAAAGTACCATCCGTATAAAATTAGGTTGCTGCACGAGCTAAACGAAGATGATCCCGACCGCCGACTATAGTTTTGTGAAACTATGATGGAAATTTGCAACTTAAATCTATTTTTCCATCGCAGCGTACTTTTTAGCGATGAAGCCACGTTTTGTTTGGATGGTTCGGTAAACAGACAAAATTTTCGGCATTGTAGTACAAATAATGGGCAGATAGCATGATAGAATTATTGGACCTTTTTTCTTCGATGGAAATCTTACAGGAGACCGGTATTTACAATTTCTTCAAAATGAATTAATTCCCACACCAGCAGCGGATTTTCCAAATCCGAATCAGCCTAATCTACCAGAAGCGTCTATTTGGTTTCAGCAGGATGGTGCTCCGCCTCATTTTGCTCGACAAGTACGAGCGTATTTGAATACTATTTTTCCCGAACGATGGATAGGTAGAAGAGGACCCATAGAATGGCCTGCAAGATCTCCCGATCTTACACCAATGAATTTCTTTCGTTGAGGTTATTTGAAATAAAAAGTGTATAAGGATAAACCACAAAATTTGGAAGACTTAAAATTTAAAATTAGATATGAAATTAGGCAAATTAATGAAAATACTGTAAATAATGTTTTAGAAGGGTTTTTAAGTAGATTGGCATATTGTCAAGAAGTTAAAGGTTTGCATTTTCAACACTTAATAAAATAATTTTTCAAAATTATACCTACATCTACTTTTTGACACACCCAGTATAATTTCTTTTTGAGGCAAAAAATCCGGAAGAAAAAATTATAATCGACGTGTCCGAGCGTTTTTACAAAAAAATTAATACCTACCTGATTTTTAAATGAATTTGTTCCATTTTTATTCTGAAGCAATGCGAGTTTGAATCGCATTTGAACGCATTTTTAATACTTAACAACGAAATACAATCGCTAGCAAAGTACCGATCGATCTGTATAGAAATTAATGTTACAAATCTCGTAAAAACTCCTTTAAAATTATCACTGGACAATCCAGTAATTAAAATCCGAAATAATTAAGGCATTATATATCAAGTTATCAATCACGAGATTCTAAAATAAATTTTAAACCCGTCTGTTTTTCTGAGAGGGTGCAGTAAAAGCCCAAATTGAGAGATAACAGTTCGTGATTTGTGTTTAACAGTAGCCTAATTGTGATATAAGAAGACACACAAGGACTGGAAAGAGAGTCTTTTTTAAAAATGCCGCTATCTTGCTTTAATCATTTGACTTGGTAGACTCCGACTCCGGCATACCCTGCCGCGTTAGTCAGTTTTTTGTTGTTTACTGCGTATTTTTAGCATTATTTCATATATAAAAAATACCCTGGTTTGTGACACGGCCCGCAATTAACCCGACTAATCTTCCAGCTGCTAATTGACAAATTTCGAAAAGATTTTCCTAATTTCCTGATGATTTCCGCCGTAAAGCACAGATCGAGGAAGGCCGTGTCGTTTGTTTCCTGTTTCAGACTTTCAAAACAAATGAGTTGTGTTGATTTGGACTTTTTTTTGGATCAACGAGTACGTCGTGAGATTTTAAAAATAATTCATTTGGTTAAGGTAAAGAATTTACGGAAATAAAATATATTTGTCGAGAATTTTAACTGGCAGATGGAACGAAGATAATACAGGAACGGCATTTCCTGTGATAATTAATTTACAATTTTTTTTTTAATTCAATTTTTGTCTGTCGTAGAGTTTAATTGATTTTTTTTTCTATCGTCTATTTAAACTCTTAGGCATAGACATTAGACATTGCAAATACGAATTACAATTACATTTTCTCTTAAATATAGCGTTTGATAGCTATTTGCCTGTAGCTATGTATGCTGTCCGTCTGTCTGTCTGTCTTTAAGCTTTTTATGTTTAGTTTGGCTATTTCCATCGATTTTTACAAAACAACCATTTTAATGTAGAATTGACTAGCCTAACCAAGAAAAATATCCCCATGTCAAATATCAGTGGCGGTACCACTTTTTTTGTAAAATATATTAGAGCATATATTTTCAGGTACGCTTCTGGTGGAAGGATGAAATAACTTCTCAAACTTAAATGTGTGGTTTCATATCATATTAATACGTACCAAGTTTCAGAACAATATTTAAAGTACTTTCGGAACTTTAAAAAAATAACGATTTTTAAAAAATTCATCCCCTGATCACTTTTTAAAATGTTATCAAGAAACACACTGTATACTTGTCTTACAAAATCATAGGGGGATGCTTCATTTGTATACTTAGGCCTTAGAACATGTTTTCTATTAGCTATTCTGCCGTGCAATACAAGAACCTAGTACTAGTCGTAAAAGTAAATTCAAAGACATTCCATTTAAAAATTGCACAACTTCTTTAATATTTAATTTATTGTTCTAAAATTTTATACACAGTAAGCTCTTGTTGCATAGTTTCATTTTCCGAAAAATCATTGATTTTTATTAACAAATAAACAGTTAAATAAATATTAAAAACTTACTAATCCATTTTATAGTACGTCGACTTACTAGGTTCTTGTATTGCACGGCAGTATTATATTTTAATCCATAATCAGTGGCGGTTCTTCTACAGGAGCACATGCGCACGTGCACCCCCAAAATAAATCGAAGAAAAAATATTAATTTATATTCATTGAATATTATTTATCGTATAAAGTCCGACCGTCCCTAATATTTTATCGTACCGTCAAACTAAAAAAGTCCCACCCACCCTAATATTTTATCATCCCGTCAAACCAAACTGTATAGATCCGGCAACCGTGCCTCGGTCGAGGTAAATTACGATTATGACGAGACTTGCTCGCACGTGCGATTAAGTAGTGCAGTTTCTCTGTAGTAAGGGGGATAGCGGGGCTATGACGATTTAACATGGAAAAGGCACACAGTTTTTGTGTGCAGCTAGTTATAAATTCGAGCGTGTATGTTTTAATATTTTAATATTATATATTTATTAAGTTAAAATGAATAGTTGACGTTGGACTATTTAAGAAATAACTTTAGCTCTTTGAGTTTCGAGCAAGAAATTGAAGTGAAGAATGCAGGAACACCTAAACCCGAAATTAATTTAACGCAGACCAGAAAGGGTAAATCTAGGGACTTTATTAGACAGTTTAAAAATGAAATATATGAAAAAAAAAATTATAGAGGGTATTCCAAACTTAATGAGGCTGTTATTGATCAATTTTCTATAATTAAGAACCGAAGAATGGACATTTAAGCACTATTGTGTAGGGTCAAAAAATGTTGTGTATTTCGATAAATGATACTCGAGATGATTTTAAACCATTTTATTTAAGGATTTAAACTAAAAAAACACTGAAAATATGAAGAATGCCAAGTTGTCAGTCTCGTGGCTCGATTCGTTCTCGTCATAAAACAGTTAACTATTGTTCTCATCTTGGTTCCGCCTAATGACGTAGCCGTAGATGGCGTAGTGGATTAGACATCATTCGGTTTTCTTGATAACCCGTAGATGGCGGTAGTAGTATTGGACATCATTCGGGTTTCTTGATAGCTCGTAGATGGCTTTAGTAGTATTAGTAGTGGACTGTATAAATATTGTTACGAGGGTTGCATGCGACGACGTTAAGATCCGACAGCTATACACACTAAGAAAACCTCTCTTATTTTCCAAAAGTTGAATTTCCTTGTGTAAAATTAAAAAATAAATAAAAATATGTTTACCTAACGCATTTTCTTATTACTTTTGTTCTTCCTACATTTAAAACGCCTAGAATAATTTTACCATACTTGGGAACCCCTGCTATCATAGGTCACGAGCCGCCACTGTCCATAATATATCGTATTTTACCCTAAATTAATAAAATCATAATAAATAAAACACTTTCAGCTTCCACGTAACATCTTGTCCCATTAATGGTTTAAAAAACAATTTAAAATTGATATTTATGGGAACCCCGGTCTTTTAATAAAGACTTTTTCTGTGGAAATCATTAAAAGCGTAACATTATCTTCCCTGGAGGCGCCTCGGCCTTGTTATCGACACTTCTTAACCATTATTTTCTTATTAAATCTGAAAGTGAAACATAACACTTTTTAATTTGACCTGCTTCTTGTAGTCCTGTTTGTTTTTGGGTAAAATTCGGCCCGCAAACGGTTACGGGGCCGTGGATTTGAAGAAAAATTGTAAAAATCGATTTATGTGCAATCGTTAGTATGATGATTTCTTACCCTGATGAGAATTCTTCCAAAAATTTAAAACTTTTGCTATTTTCAGAGCTTTTTTCCCATTAGTTCAGTCGCATCCGGCCTCAACTTTTTCGTCACAGATAATGCGTCATTCACGACCATTAATTCGATTGTTTGACATTATGGAACTTCTTTGTGCTTTCATCTCGTCGTATTTAACTTAACTAGACAATTAAAAGAAGTAAAGGAAGGAAATTGAACACATCCGAATTTATTTAGCTGAATGCGCGTAAAGAAGTCCCGTTTTAATAATTATCATTCATTTTTTCCCCGATATAGTATACAGGGTGTTATGGAAATGACGTATTATATTTAAACCGGCAATTCCTGAGATGACAACAAATTGAAGAAAAATATCCAAAAATGGCGCTTTAACTTAATATGGCCTGCATATGACCTTATGTCAAACCAAAAATTAACACGTGGTGCCCCTGTTCGGAAGGTAAACACAGCAACATATGCCAGTGAATCTTGAACAGTGTTGCCATATCTTCAGGGTAAACTCTTTAGAAAGTCAATAACCGTTTGACAGATTTCAAGTTGTTTATTTTTCAGGGTACATTATTATAAACTTTTACGTTCAATTCGCTGGGAAACAATCTCTGATTTATAAACTTGAACCGACTAGAACGAACCGCCGCGGAGTTTATAAATGGTCAGGTATGTTCTCATTTGTTCAATTCGAACGACACCCGTCAGATCTGGGCAACTTAAAAGTTTATGAATGCAATTTTATTTACCTTTTCGGACTTATTTAAAACCAACTTAATTTATCAAAAACACCAAGTACTCACTTCACAAAATCACATTAGTTTTCGCGTCATAACACATCTAAGTACCGTTCAATCTGAATTAGTGTTTGAAAGTGCTACTGTGTAGACAAGAATACGCCCTTATTGTCTGTGAAATAATGTATTTAACATCTAAAAATTGTAAAAATAAATAACACGTTGGTTCTCTCGATCGATATCGGCCGGCTTCTTTAAACAGCTGATTTTGGACAATCGGGCTAATATTTAAAAATACAGCGTTGCCACTTTCGATGTTTTATAAGCGACTATCATAAATTGCCGAATTTCTTTCTATAATATTACTTTCCTGTATAATTATAGTCTCGGAAATGGCAACCGCGCTGGCTCTACTAGCGGAGAGTTCTCGGAAAGAAAGTCCGACTGGTCCGAAGGTGGACTAGACCATTCATTTCAAAGGGTAGTTCTTGTCAATTGTTAACATAATTGTTTCATTTTATCTTTAGTCAAGGGTTAATGGCCCATAGAAATTAGCGTTTTTATTATTTCTATTGCGAAATAATTAAGTGCTCTTGTTCTATGTGTGTTATTGTAAAGTGTATTTATGCGTTAGTGTTGGGGTTTAGTGATATGCTTATTATGCACTCTCACACTATCATCAGGACACGTGATAAGCATAAAGTTTTTCCCATAGAAAAGAGAACTGAAAGTGTCTGTGCCCTGGATTCCTTAATCGCGTCCTGGATTTACTTCCTAAGTAAGCTAAATATTTATTTCCATAAGAAACTAAAGTTTTACACTTTCAAACATTTTCGCAACATTGTGCCTGAACATCTGTTGATTACCCAGCTGGGCAATGTAATATGTTCATATATGAATATGCCGAGGAGTTGTGTGTGTGTTTAGGGATGAATTACCCCACTTTTTAAACGTTCGATTAAAAAAAAAATATGTAGCGCTTCTCTAGGACACCCCAGGAGTCACCCATTTAAATATAATACGTCATTACCATAAAACGCTGTATAGGGTATCCCTTAATGACATGCTAATAGTTCATACGCTCTATTAACTTTTGGCTATTTGTTTATGCAACTTGATAAAATAATCCAATGTTGAATTGTGAATAAAATAGAAAAACTGCAATACTTTCTTTAAAAAAAATGGTATCTTCTTTTAAGAACCAGATAATGACTTGAACCAAAAATCATTGTATTAAGGAAAGGTCACACTTCAAGACAAAATATAATAAAGCTAAACTCTACCCCTCAATTTTTCCACAGGACAATTCCAACAATTTTTATGAAACAAGATTTATAATTTTTACTGGTAATAATACCGGCTAAATATAACGCCACAGAAGCTCTATAAATTATATTTTCTTGCCTTCAAATTCTAAAACATCCAATATATCATAATAAGTCACCGAGACATCGCCCCAAATCCGAGGGGCTCACGGCTATTCGAAAATATATTTTTAATGCGCGTCATAATTTTTAAGATGTACGGCGACAGGCACACGAGTCCCGAAATATCCCGAAAATCCCTTTTTCCTCTCCCCGGAACAAATTCGTGAATTAGGCAAATAACACGTAGATTAGCCCGGGTTGTGACTACTTGGATTTTTTCATTTTTATTCGGACAGTTCGAGCACGTTCTTCGTAATCCGATAAAACTTTTGTGTAATAATAATCATAGTAACAATAACAGGCCAGTGATGAGTTAAAATTGAATCTGTCGTACTTTACCGTCAAACAATTTTACAAAAACGGTAACTAACCTGAAGATACCAAAGTCGGAATGTTATTTCCGTTAATCCATTCGAACTATGACATTTCGTTGCTGAAACTAGTTAAAATATCGATTAAAGTTTAAATGCTCTCAGCTGGAACTAACTCCGTTAAACACAATTACCTAAATGTCAGACAGCTGAGGGCGACAATTTAATGCAAAACTTTATCTACTGTCCTGCCTGCACTCAAATCACGTGTCCTATATAGGCGGGTCGAAATTTTTTTACAGGCAACTTTCAGTAAATCGGATTTAAAAAATAAATAATCTCAAAAACATCTGTTAATAGTTTTATAGGTTTCTTATAGTATCTAATTAGAGGAATTATATATGTCCGCGCAAAAGATCATCGTCACAAAGATCTGGGTGTATAGCATCGATTTTTTAATAATTTAAAGCCCGTCACATGGCTAATTTTACTCTTCTGAATCATATGACGCCAATATATGGAACTGAGTTATTTTAATCAGTCACTAAAACCATTTTCCTATTACTTAGAACAGCCCTGTCTTATATTGGCTTAAAGTTTTGGAATGTAGAATGTTAAAATACAAGAAAATTAGTCATATTTTCAATCTACCTAAGGTGTAAACGAAACTCGCACATCAAAATATAATTTTCCTTAATGGTTTATAAATTGTTAATAAAAAAATATTGTATATAGCTTCGGATAACAAACCGTCACATCAAATATTCACAAATTCGTGGATAACAGCTAATACAAGCTATTTATTAAACTTTGTTAGACTGAAATGAGTATCTGTACTCAAGAGAATGACTTCGTGTAGTATTTTGCCCTTAATTAAGACTACTAAGTCTGAGTCAACCCTGTGACCGGCGATACAACATAAACACATGCCTGGTAAAAAGTAGGTAGTGTTCTACTTTATATCTAAATAAACATAATCAGGAACTTACCAAAACATTAGCACGCTTCAAATAAATTCAAACACATACCGTCATATTTGTAAAACTATTAGGCCGACCTGTAGTGGCGTTATTTATAAGCAATTTCTGCCGTGACCGGCGATACATGCAGCTGCGGGATGGAACTTCTGGTTAATAATTGCATTAGAGAAACTAAACTGTTGATCTTTGAACATTATTTTTCCGATACAAATTGTAGTAGGAGTGTAAATTATTTATATTATATAAAAGTAACTTTAGTAAAATGACGTGAAATATAAAAGGGTAAAGTAAGAAATTATTGACTGGGAACACGTGAACGGCGATACATTTTTAAATTAAAATTTGAATACTGCAGCTATATTCTAATACCTTTTAAAATTGCTTCCCAATGCAGGAAGTAACATATATTTTGCAAATTATAATAGTTCCTACAGGCAAATAGTTTATTTTAGTAAGTTATTATGCTAAGGACTGAAAGTTGCCTGTAAAAAATTTTGACTCGGGCCGATTTCCAGTGTCATGTTTACTTTAAAACAATTACAAAAATGAATCATTGAATCTTGACAGATAATTGACATGGCGTACAATGTTTGGACGAAAAAACAGATTTGCCTCTGAAAATATAAATGCGTTTTAGAATTTACGTATATTCCTGAGTACCTCTAAACGAGTTTTCTCCCCGAGCTTTTATTTCTGTCTTAAGGAAAAAATGTTCAAGGAAAAAAAACTTTGTAATACAACTAAAATTGGAGGAAAGTAGACATTTTTTTGTTCCGGCAGATTTTTAGATTTAATTTTATCTACTGTTCCATGTAAAAAGAAATTGTGGACTTGTTAATAACATTTTGTTCCACATTTTTATTAAAAAAATGCAGCGTTTTCATAAAAAGAGAAAACTCCGATCACGTTCGGTCTCTTTCTTCCGATTGTCTCTGTCGGCGTACCGATTACGGACCACATATATATAACCATTATATTGCCAATACGAACGTTTCAAAATAGAAAAAGTGTCCCCGCTATGGGAGGTGGCGCAGTAGGGTGGAAAGTTTATCGCTCGCGTCAGAGCCGGCCCGACATTATTTGTTTGTTGTTATTCATCTTTGGTTCTGGATGCTTTTTCAAATTACAGAATAAAAAGTGGTTCATCCACATTGTTGTCGGTATTTTAGTGCTTATAAACTTTTATTACCTAACAACAATTTTTGTAAAGGAGTTTTTAACTTGGGGTGATTCGATTCGCTGTTTAGTAGGTTAGTGGCTTGTTTTGTTTAAGATGAAAAGACACAAGTGCATGATGCTTTTGTGCAAAAGTCGTGGATCAATACCAGGTATAAAGTATTTCAGGTATGTACATATATACGAAAATATTTTGCTTAGCACATTATCCGATCTTCGGAACCGAATTTCACTAAAAAGCTTGTAAAAAAAGAAGAGAGTGTCACTCGTATACAATATAATATATATGTGGTCACTACCTAACCTTAAAATTAATGTATTTTTAATTTGTTGCATTAGTAGCTGATAATAATTCCCAAAATAGTCAATATAGTCATTCATTCTTAATACGACGTCGGATGAAAGTTAAAATAATGCTCAGCGAATTTGACACCAAAAGTTTACACCAATCAGGGCACCGTCGGATCATCATATCGTCAGAAATCGTATGCATGGAACTCCGTTTTAAATCGAACTAATCGAAATTTTGATTGCAATATTTTTCCTAACTAACCAGTGAAATTGACATTAAAAAAGTTGAAATCCGGTCCTGTCGAATGTTTACTTTCACAAGGAAATTTCCGAACTGCGCAAACTCACTATTACCCCTTCGATGCCCATAGCGGGGACATAATTGCAGATGGTATTAGCAATATAATGGTTATATATATATGTGTTACGGACGGACGCTGGACGTATTTTTCTAACGGCAAGGGAAGATCCAATTCGCCGCGTGCATACACAGCGCCGAAATGAACAGGAGTCAAATCGGAGATTTTGACTGGCTCCGGCAACCCCTTAATTGCTATCTATGATGTTAGTGTGATTTGCAGATAATTTTGTAAAAATTATTTACGACATAAGCTAGTGACTGTTTATTTTTAAAAATATACACGAATTTCAGATAAATCGCATAACAAATATTTCCGTTTCTTACAAAAAGTCCTAGAAATAAGCTTCATGTGTGGCTCGAGCACATTAACCTCTTTAAATCTAGTTTATCATATACAATAATGACGAACATATAGTAAAAATAGCTAGTAACTATAATGCGTTCGTATGTTCTCCATTTCGGGCAGTTATTTATTTTATTAAATAAAATGAAAAAATGAAAAACCCAAACATCCGCCCGCACTAATCCACACGTGCTAAAAACGGCAATAGAAGTGAATGAAACTTTATATCATGTTATGAAAATGTGATTTACTTATACAGGGTTCTCTAGAAATCCAGAAAATCCGGTCTGGAAAACCCACATATATATAACCATTATATTGCTACCATCTGCTATTATGTCCCCGCTATGGGCATCGAACGGGTAATAGTGAGTTTGCGCTGTTCGGAAATTTCCTGGTGAAAGTAAACATTCGACAGGACCGAATTTCAACTTTTTTAATGTAAATTTCACTGGTTAGTTAGGAAAAATTCGATTTCTGACGATATGATGATCCGACGGTGCCCTGATTGGTGTAAACTTTTGGTGCCAAATTCCGTGCGAATATTCGATGAGCTTTATTTTAACTTTGATCCGACGTCGTATGTTTCTTAACCTCACTTTTTTCTCAACCAAAAATTAAGAATTAATGACTATATTGACTATTTTGGGAATTATTATCAGCTACTAATGCAACAAATTTAAAATACATTAATTTTAAGGTTAGGTAGTGACCACATATATAATATATTGTATACGAGTGACACTCTCTTCTTGTTTTACAAGATTTTTAGTGAAATTCGGTTCCGAAGATCGGATAATGTGATAAGCAAAATATTTTCGTATATATTATGTACATACCTGAAATACTTTATACCTGGTATGGATCCACGACTTTTGCAAAAAAGCACCATGCACTTGTGTCCTTTCATCTTAAACAAAACAAGTTACTAACCTAACAAACAGCGAATCGAATCACAACAAATTAAAATCTCCTTTACAATAATTGTTGTTAGGTACCTAATGAAAGTTTATACGCACTAATATACCGACAACTCCTTTTTATTCTGTATTTTGAAAAAGCATCCAGAACCAAAGATGGCGACGAATAACAACAAACAAATAATTTCGGGCCGGCTCTGACGCGATCGATAAAATTTCCACCATACTGCGCAAACTCAATGGTGCCAAGCCATCTCCCATATCGGGGACACTTTTTGTAATTTGGAACGTTCGTATTGGCAATATAATGTATATATATATATGTGGGAAAACCGCAGCCTAGGCTTTGGATGCGGATGCGGCCCAGGCACAATAAGTACGTTGAAGTTAAGGAGTCTGGCGGCGGTTGCAGCAGCTTCTAACGTAACCTAAATCAAAATAAGTCTCTACTTGCCATTCTGCGAATGCAAATTCACGTGAATTTATTTTTGGAACGCCCCCGGTATGATTGCGGTATGTAAACGCGATGTGCGTAAAGTAATGAGATGATCAACCGCAAACGGCCAAATTAAGATTCTTTAACGTCATTTAACAACATTGTTTACATTTTGTTCAAAGCAGGATTCGTAAATGCTTGTATTTTATGGTGGTATAATTTTTTTTATAACATTGCAACGGCGACAAAAGTCTAGTATGATAGCTCCGCTTCCGCTTCGCCGGGGTTCAGTACTGCGTACCACTTTCTAAGATTCCATATACTACTTTTCGTATTGACCAATACGTCATCGTTACTTCTTTTAACAAAAAAAGTAAGGGATTATGGTGGCTGCTTTGTGTTTGCTACGTAGACCATAAAGGCTTCATTGAGCTGTGCATTGCCTATTGGATCATATCGGTAATAGCACTCTGTATTGATCTGTAGGGGATGATTGGAGGTGATTTGTGTACAAAGCCAAGCTATTTTAAATTATAGTTATAAAGTCGTTTTTATTGGTTACCAGACCGTTTATAAGGGACAAGAGGGGGCAGCTGCCCCCCCCCCCCCCTGGAATTTGATAACTTAATAACACATCATAATACTTTTAGTTCGTTCCCGGAACAGGAGGTAGATCGTATGTTTTTCTATTTTTTCTTAAATTTGATATTTGCTATTGCATCGGCGTTCGTCCCACATTATGTGGTTCATCCTAAACATAGCGGGCTTTTTAGCATTTTCGTTAGCGGAAAAGATAGTATGTTTTTCTATTTTTTCTCAAGTTTGGTACGTATTTTTAAAGTCTAAAGTAAATTTGACATTCGAGGCGGTGCATAGTCGGATATTGTCTCTTCAAAAATATTTCTCTTAATCGAAGCTAAGCCAAATGAAGAGAAATTCTAATATTGCGGATTCGAAGCTGCTATACAGTGTGTCTACTTAAGTTGGAACCATATGGAAAACTTTTTTATTATTGATTTTATGAAAAAAAGTTATTCTTCATAAAAAGTTCTGCATGGTCTAAAACTCGAAACGCAACCTTCAGTTATCAAAATTTCCCAGTCATATACGAGGTATATCAGAAATTACGAATTTAGAGAGTAAAGTACCTTTATTTTTGACACTACAGAATAATGTTATGAAGAAAAGTTATTTTCAATTAAAAGTTATATTCAAATATGCAATTACAGTTATTTAGCATGAAAATTTAGGTTTTGTGATTATTTTCTAATCTTTCCGTATCAATTATTCTGGCTTGATACAATTTTACGTAATCTAGGATGCACTGACAAGAAATATTTGACACGGAATGTCATAGTGCGTTGGTACTTATAAAATACATTAGAAATGGCAGCTTTATTAAGTTGTGAAGAAAAAATAGAAATTGTTTTAATAATTAATACGGAATGATTAGTAATTAATCACAAAACCTAAATTTTCAGGCTAAACAACTGTTGAATATAACTTTTAATTCAAAATAACTTTTCCTCATAACATTCTTCTGTATTGTCAAAAATAAAGGTACTCTTGAGCAATATTCGTAATTTCTAATATACCTCGTATAGTAGTATATAATTTTGATAACTGAAGATTGCATTTCGAGTTTTAGACCATGCAGAACTTTTTATGAAGAATAACTTTGTTTCATAAAATCAATAATAAAAAAGTTTTCCATATGGTTCCAACTTAAGTAGACACACTGTATGAACAAATTTATAAAGAAATTTTTGGCGCCGTTATTATTTAAATTAAATCTAGATTTTCGGACATCAGTGGATTAAATTGTTTCGATTTATTGACCAAAAATTATTTTTAATCCTATTCACATTTGTTTCCGCAAGAACTATTTGACATTGAAGCAATTTACGATGAAATTATTGCATATTTGGCATTACAACCGTAGAATACCATTAAAATACAAATAAGCATACTAGTCAATGTTACTTAAAATTAATAGGTATGAAGTTATTTTTTGGTTTGTTTTCCGCTGTCTCTTTTCGTATATAGCTCGTAAAATCGAGATCATTTTAAAAATACTGAAAAATCCTCAGGAAAAGGAAATCTCGTCTTGAAAAAACAGTTACTTTTGTTCGTCTGCTGTAACTTAAGTAAAAATGTCGCACTTTTTAAATTGAGTATAATGAGAACACCTTACTGACCTTACCGCTGGGTTTTTCTAGTATTTGCCATAAATTATGGACTAGATGTGTATTTTGGGTTTGCTCGTGATCCATAAATAATTTCGCCTGCAGCGCTTTCATTCGCAACGATCTTTTGGTGTCCTGGTTTTTAAGTTTATAAAATGACTCATTTTATCATTGCCCACCCCCCTACAAAACCTTCTAACTACGTCCATGTCTGGAGTGACTAACTAAGGACTCTACAAAAAAGTCAATACAATAATATTTTGTTAAATAATGAAATAGATTTTTTCCTCTATTGCAATGTTGCCACATACATTACTTCCTTAACTATGTATCAACGCAGCAACAACGTTTGTTGGTCCTTTTTACCCTGGTCACGTGCCATCTCGCTTCCTAAAATCGGACGGAAGCGGTACGAATGCATATTAATGCATTAGATCAAACCTGGTACCACTTTAGTGGTATGTTAACCCCGAGCTTTGTACAACGGGCTTTAGTGGGTAGATGACAATGACAGAAAAAGCAAAGCTGAGAGAAAATTTATCTCTTGATACCTCGCCATATTGATTTACGTCCGTTTCGTGGCCGTTTATAACTTTTAATTTATTTTAAATTCATTAATGGACTCTTTTATGAGTTTCTCCTGTTTTTCCCTCGTTAAAGACCGAAATAACTTTAGCAGGTAATTGTTATAGGCCTAATGGCCGTCGGTATAAATATACACACGGAGTGTGACAAAACAAATAAGCAGCAGGAGTAAATAATGAACATAATTTTATTGCTGCTGTTTTAAATTACAGGAAAAATGGGCGTAGGGAATATAAACGTGATTTAAGTTCCATTGAAAGTATGAATGAAAAGAGGAAATTAGATTAGTTAGGGTTACCGGACGTCTGGTTTTAGCCGGACATGTCCTTCTTTTTGGGGAATTTGCTAACTGCTGGAAACGGCCACTTTTACTTGAAAGCATGCTTCCGCCCGTCTTCGCATCGAATTGCCCACTGCAACAATTTTTATAAAACAAAATTTATCATTAATTATTATTTTATCAATGTAAATAATAATGAGTTTCAATATGAATTTAGTGGCTTTAATCAAGAACGGTGCATCTAACGAGAAAACTCAAGAGACCGTTTCCATGTAGGATTGACCAAGCTAATCAGAAAAAATATCCACATGGAAAAATGTCAGTTGCGTACCATCTTTCTTGTAAAAAATATCAGAGGACATGTTTGCAGGGACGCCACTGGTGGAACAATTGTCTAACTTTTCTAACTAAAATTTGTGGTTCTATATCCTATTAACACATACCAAAATCGAAAATAATATCCAAAGTAATTTCGGAGATATTGAAAAATAACCATTTAAAAAATAAAAATTCAACACCCTGTAGCAAAAAAATTAAGCCGTTGCGGACATATGTTCATATGAACTTTTCTTTATAAAATGTCTTAAGGAATCACATCCTGAAATATTAGCACGTCATTAAGGAACACCCTGTATATTTATTTAAATGCATTTGTGAAAAATGTCCGACTTTTTATACAATAATTGTTCTACTTTTACACATTGTCCATCTGGCAATCCTAAATTAGTTGACAAGTTAGTTACAGATTTTTCGCGATCCCGAAATTAAATTCCCTCATTCGCAGTGACGCAATGCAATTGACCGGAAACAAAATGCCAATATATTAACGAAATCAATTTAAAATATTTTGAGGTCATCACCCATAATTATTAGTTAATTGGTCATATCTCCAAACAAATGATAACTCTCGTTGCACAATCAGAAAGTTGTATGAAAAGCTAAGTAACAAAATTTAGATAAAACTGTATAAAGAAGTACCGAAACCTGCTTTGAAGTAATGCGTTCCAATGTCAGGAGCAAAAGTGTGTACAACCAGTGACACTCATAACTTTCGGGTTTGTATTTTTTTTTCATGACGCCGGACAATAACGCCACAAATTATACCACTAAAATCCACCTAGGTTCGTAGGCGGAACACTCGTCCTAATGTTGTCCCGAGACCCAGAACTATTTGAAGATGTTAGAAGCAAAATTCCTATTTTATGTTAGAGTTAGTCATGTTTATAATGAAAACAAGAAAATATATAAATGACAGAATGGACATACCTTGTACAATTCTCACCCACTTACACTAAGATAGCATTGAAATTAGAAACATTATGTCACGTTGTTTAATGGATGTGAACTAAACTATTTTAGCAGTAGGGCAGGTTAATATTTAGTTATAGTATTTGCAGAATTATACCGTTGATCTTTTGACTGCAATAAAACCTCATCTTTATCTCTTCGACCATAAAATAAATAAGGAAATCCTAAATTTTAAAAGCTTTTCGAGCAGAGCCGGACCAGGTATAGGAATTCAATTTATACCTATGCCTGATGCATATATAAATAAGTGATTTTTAATAATTTTAATCTTTAGTGGTTTTCCGACCAGTAATTTTTAGTTAGACTTATTAGTAGCAGATACGTCTACTTTGACAAAAACTCCTTTATCGTCGGTAAGAGACATAGTACTTAAACCTGTTAATCCTTGAAAAAATCGGAGTGATTCTGGCACATTTAGAAGCATTGACGAAAATGACATGGATTTATCAAGAAGAAAGATTTACCAAATGTATGAGGCACAAACTGTACCCACTTTGATTTCCCTCAAAGAGCGGCTGATTAAAGACGAAACAAATATCTCTTGTAGCCTTTCAAGCCTTAGGAAAATATTGCGTAAAATGGGTTTTAAATACCGAAGCATTGATAAAAGACAAACATTAATGGAATCTCAACGTTTACGGGAATGGAGACTTAAATATAGAGCCGGCCCTGATCCCATTTATTGAGCTTTGAAGAGGTTGAGGCGTATACAATAGGGCTAAATCAGGTAGTTTATATATGGCAGTAAGAGTCAACGGTATAATTCTGCAACAACTATACAATAAAATGGAAGATATGCATATTTAAACAATTTACATTTTGGGTTTTTGGCCTGTTTATACCTTTACGATAGGGTTTGGGAATTCCTATATTAAAATTATTTGGTGCCATCAGTGTTCCTTTTATGATGATAACCTTCTATTTTATTACAACTAAATATTAATCTGCCCTACTGCTAAAATAGTTTAGTTCACATCCATTAAACAACGTGACAAAATGTTTCTAATTTCAATGCTATCTTAGTGTAAGTGGGTGAGAATTGTATAAGGTATGTCCATTCTGTCATTTATATATTTCCTTGTTTTCATTCTAAACATGACTAACTCTAACATAAAATATATAATAAGAAACGACGCCGAAAGCAATAGCAAAAACTATGTTTAAGGCCCTCATGTTGCCTACAAGAATTTTGCTTTTAACACCATAAAAAAATGTTGCTTCTTTCTAATTTGGTTTATACGCCTTTGTTATTTATGTTCAAATAGTTCTGACGATGGTTTAAATAAAATGAACCGAAACGTTGACTGAAAATTGGATTTTCATTTCAAAAGTGACCCAGGAACAAACTACCTATAATTTGTTAAAAAACGGTCAAGGAAACAAAACTATAATTCTTTCTAATAATCTATGATATTTTAAGCCATCTTATATCAATACAAATTGCGACTCACACTTGACATCACCCCTTACATAAATGGACAAACCCTAAGTAAACGACGCTGACATAAATTAACGTAAAAGAAACATAACGCTAAAAATAACTAAATTTATCGCGCGAGGGCGTTGTTTTTAAAAAACCGTGACATTGAGGGTGAAATCGTAGCAATGTCAACCCCCTCGTCTGGATGACAGATGGAAATGTCACGGATTCGACTATGTGTCGCGAATAATTAAAATCGTTAACACACTTTTGCTAAAATGGAACTTTGTATCTCACAAAATAAATATAGGAAAAAAACGATGTCAATTGGCAACAGACGATGTTGCCGAATCGAGACAAAAATGTTTATTTGATCTTAATTGATTGATATAGAATTGAAATATTATTTGCACAATTTTAGGGGAATACATTTTAAATAAAAATATTATTTTTCTAAACCAAAGTTAAATCTACATAAAAATCACATTATGGAGTCTCGACCAGTAGGTAGGGGGTTCCATTTTCCATACTTTTATAGGGTATCTCCGTAACTGTTAGTGCTATCAAAAAAGTAATGTAGGTGTCATGTACTCTTTTTGGGCCAAACTTAAAATGATAAGATCAAAATTTGCGCTCGTTTAAGAGATACGGTAAAAAATCAAAAAATTGGCAATTTCAAAATTACCCTATATTTTCTTAGTTAAAAGAGATATGGAAAAATGTTTTATACAGAAGTTTTTTTATATTGATTGTTAAATAATCTGTCGTTTTCAGAATAGGTATACGGGGTCAGGTAAAAAAGTTATCGGACCAATCCTCATTTTTTTTAAAAGGAATACCCTGTATATTTTAATCTAAAAATATACTATTTTAAATTCTCCTGTCAAATATATGACACACCATGGATGATATTGGTTTCCTAGGCGATTTATTAAACTTTATTACTTTAAACCAAAGTAGACCATGAAACAAAAACTAATCCTAGAGACAACTATATTGACATTCTAGTAGTTATTAACATATTTAACGTCAATTTCATTTTTGACATATTCATTTGTGAAAAATACTTATCAACATTTTGAAAAATTTGATGATATCTATCATCCATGGTGTGTTGTAAATTTGAAAAAAGAGTTTAAAATGATATATTTTTAGATTAAAATATACAGGGTGTTCCATTTAAAAAAATTAGGTTACAACAATCAATATAAAGAAACTTCTGTATGAAACATTTTTCTGTATCTCTTTTAACTAAGAAAATATAGGGTAATTAAGCAATTGTCAATGTGTTGATTTTCCCCCGTATCTCTTAGCGAGCAAACATTTTCAAAATTTGATTTTACCATTTTAAGTTTGACCGAAAAAGAGCACATGACACTTGCATTACTTTTTTGATAGCACTAACAATAACGGAGATACCCTATAGAAGTGTCGAAAATGGGAAGCCCTGTACATTTATAGTAACTTGTTCAAATGAATAAATTGAAAATTACTTAATATAAAACCGTATTTTTTAAATTTAGATCAATATTTGCGTCATAGGGAAGCTTTTTTCCACTTAATATGTACATATATGATTCGAGCACGACTGTAGACACATTATAGTTTATTTCTAGTCGGGATTTATCAAAACCACCGCCTCTACCAAGATAGCATGAAAATTCCCTAGTTTATATTACGCAGAAATGCCGGTTAATATAGCTGTTGTTTCATAAACACTCGAGTACTTTGTGCCACTGATTTCAGTGCTTTCAACACACTTCGGTAAACATTCGGAGTCTTAAAACCGCGAGAACAATGATTTTAGTGTCTTCAGTGTTGAGATGTGTATACGATGTGAACGAGAACAAGTTTTAAAGTCCGTTAAAGATTTTTTTCTTTTCGATAAGTCTTCATTAAATTTAAATGATTTTAAATTACATGTTAGGTGGATTTATTATAAAGGAAGGATCAATTCAGACTTAATAAATATAAAACAAACTTTAGTGTGTTTGATTCCTTAAAATATATAAACTCGACTGAACTATATGCACGAGATAAATCATGAGGAAAGTTTGTAAATCAACGTTTCAAAATTATCGTCTCGACGACACCAACCAGGGCTTGGTCGCCTTAAAAAGATTTTTTAAACAGGAACCTAAACTGGGTAGGTGATTAGAGTTACTTTCCCCAGTTTTATATCAAATAAGAGCTAAAATTTATTTGTCTTTACTGACACAAACAATATTGCTTTCGCTGCTTGTATTAGTAACACCCTATGTATGAAATAATATTTCTTATTATCTGAAATGTCATTTAAGAATAATTAAGATAAATAATGAGAAATTCAACGATAAGTTAGTTGGAACTTTTATAATTACCCTAAGAGCGCACATCAATAAAATTTCTGTGATATCTTTATGGTTGTTCGTAAATAGTTTTTCGATTTTTTAACGACAGCTTGTGGTAAATAATATGTTTAAAAGGATGTTTATAAATTCCCATGCATTGAATGTAGGTAAGTTATTTTGTTTCTTTGTATGCATTCACAATTTCAACAAGAACTGGTAAAAAATTACCAAAGTTTCCACCCATCTTTATGTGGTTGCGCTTAGTAATCCTCGAACTTCATTGTCTAAGAATCGCTTCATCTCAAGGATGTCTTCCTTGTGCAATAACCTTCCTGAGGTAGTGTTTCTCAATGAATATAACATGCAACAATTCAAAATCAACGTGAATGATTTTATTTAAGCGATTTTATTTAGTTTATTAAATTTGCTCTACTTATAACACTGTCCCTTTTGTAAAATGTGTTGTTTTATATCATAATACCTACGAAAATTTAGTGTAATATCTCAAACTGATCTCGAGGAAACTGTACATCGAAAACAAGGCATTTTAGGACATTTTAGACATGTGAATGTGAACTTTTCAACTTAAAATTGTGTCCAGAGCCCTTTAAAATAACTACATCATATCATTAAGCAACAACCCGTATATTATTATACCTATGTAAATATGTGGATGAAAACCTAATTTGATATTATAATTAAGACTTGGGTAGTGCAATAAACTCGTGAAATATATTTAGCCACAAATAATTTAAATATATTACTAAATTATATTATCGTTATTCAGAATTACGCAGTGGCGGTTCTTCCACAGGAGGATATGCGCACGTGCACCCCCAAAACGAATAAAAAAATATTAATTTATATTCATTGAATATTATTTATCGTATAAAGTCCGACACTCCCTAATATTTTATCGTACCGTCAATTATCGTATAAAGAAATTTTTTCGTACCGTCAACCAAACTGTATATTATAGGATCTCGATCCGGCAACCGTGCCTCGGTCGAGGTCAATGATGATTATGACGAGACTTGCTCGCATGTGCGATTAAGTAGGTGGGGCATAATGCAGTTTCTCTGTAGTAACAGGTGGCGGGAGACAGCGGGGGATAGCGGGGCTATGGCGATTTAACATGGGAAAGGCGCACAATTTTTAGTGTTCGCCGCGCCGTTTTCTATTCGTGCATCTACTTAGAAATTCGAGCGTGTATGTTTTAATATTTCAATATTATATATTTATTAAGTTAAAATCAATAGTTGACGGTGGACTATTTAAGAAATAACTTTAGCTCTTTGAGTTTGGAGCGAAAAATTGAAGTGAAGAATGCGGGAAGACCTAAACCAGAAATTAATTTAACGCAGACCACAAAGGGTAAATCTAGAGACTTTATTAGAAAGTTTAAAAATGAAATATATGAAAAAAAATTTATAGAGTGTATTCCAAACTTTAATGAGGCTGTTATTGATCAATTTTCTACAATTAAGAACCGAAGAACGGACTTTACGTTTAAGCTCTATACACAGTAAGAAAACCTTTATAATTTTCCAATAGTTGTATTTCCTTGTGTAAAATTAAAAAATAAATAAAAATATGCTTTACCTAACGCATTTTCTTTCTTTACTTCTTTCCTTTCTACATTTAAAACGCCTAGAAAGTAATTGTTTGGTCGTTACACAAAAATTTAAATTTTAAAAATAATTTCACCACTGCAATTGCGGTTCCTACTGATTAAGAATGCTTTCTGAGTTTATTCGGTATTAAGTAAATTAAACTTGTTAACTGAATTGTCAGACAATCGATCATCCATGACGTCGGTGCACAAAAAAAAACACATCATAATTGAATCAATATTGTATATCCAATAAAGCACAGAACTTAATAAAATTACCCACATTTCTCGAAATAATGCACATATGTTTCTAAATTAGGTATATATTATATGAAATTCTAAGCAAATACACGGCTGTGTTTATGAGGGTAAACATACAGATATTGTAGAAAATATATTATAATATACTATGTAGATAAGTATTATTGTATACAGGGTGGCAATTAAGTATGTGCAGTAATTTCAAATGGTTCGTTTTCAAGATACAGGGTGTTAAAAAATCATTTTTAAATCGGGTTTTTGTAAATATCTTAAATATCCTTTTGTGGATATTGTTGAAATTTGGCAGTTTTATTTGTAGCTGACAACTGTCAAGTTAAATGCTGCAATTATTTTCCAATGCAAACCGTGATTAAAACAGAAAATGTCCATGCATCTCCATGGACATGCAACAAAGTAGTTTTTATTTTATGTCTCGAGACAAAGTAAGATACGAAAAAAATTCAAGAGACAAAAGTGTTGTATTTTTAGTTGCTTAATCCGAAAAAAATTAAAAAATTTCAAAAAAGCCAGTGGCTTACTTATTTTTTCCAATAATATTCGTTAAGGTTCCGCCCGGGACGCCACTGGACTCAATAAATTTAATCTACTTAAAGCTAAATTAGCCCCTTAACATAAAACTGCCGAATTTCAATAATATCGACAAAAGAATATTTAAGATATTTACGAAGACCCGATTAAAAAAATTATTTTTAACACGCTTTATCTTGAAAACGAACCTATATTTATATGAACTTTTCGTCTTAGAATCACCAAAAAGAATCTTAAAATTACTGCACATATATCACCCAGGCCCAATGGCAATGTTGCAAAACTTAAATTATAAAAATAAATTATTTTGTACCTACTTCTATTTATCCTTATACCTAAAGGGCGAGGAAATCCAGGCACAAACACAATCAGTTTTTTTTCTTTTTCATGGGAACACTCCTGGAAACACTTTATGTACACACAGTAATAGTGAAATAGAACCGATAGTTAGTTTTTGAAAATACAATAATACAGATTATACTACAGATTATTAGAATTTATTACACGCGACCCAATTTTGACATCCAGAAGAAACAACCGGTCTTAAACTGAGCAAATTAGTTTCGTCAATAAAAACAATATTCAAAGATTGTTTATGGACTGGCAAGATACACGCGTAAACCGAAAAAACAGAGCGGATTGCTGCGACTGTGTTGGTTATCGAATGTAATACCACAAGATGTGTCGGGATTACCGAATAATACTTTTACCTGACACGAAACGCGTTACCCGGCAACAACACTACGACTCCGAAGGAGAATTTATAGAACTATGGCCCGTTATTTTGATATCTTCCTGGAGATTAGCACCTGAACTGCTAAGGGCACTTACTGTTGAAGCTCTATTAGAGTGATTCGTAATCTTTTTATTTTTCGTATCTAGGCCGATGTTGATTGCTCCCATTTTTGTCCAGTTTCTTATAATGTTAATACCTGCTGGACAATTCTTAAACCATGGGAAATTATCATTATGTTTCCATTTCTGATTGACCGTCAAAAAGAATCGATTAGTTTTAATGTTTTCGCCTCTTTTGGACATTAGCTTAAAATATAACCGTATTGGACATAAATCCGGATTCACAAGATTTTTTACAAGCCACTTACTTTCGCATGTTCGACTTGCTCCTCCTTGCGCCGTTTTAGAAAATATTGGGTTGTATTCCAGACGACCGGTACTAGACCCGTTATTATATTTTTCCTCCTTAAAATATTCCAATAGCAAAAAAACTGCTTCATTTCCCCTCCATGCTAGTTCGGATGCAGCTATGTGGAAAAATTTCCGTTGAAGCCCATCTGGGGTATTTTCATCCAAACTAAAGGCCATTTTTTCTATTTCCTGTCTCGTCAAACCCGTGGAACTCTCCTTTCGTGCACCAGGTACCGCCTGCAACTCTTTTCGTTTTGCATTACGGGCAAAACGGGCGCTTTGAAAAACCATGTCATTGAATGGATCTATGTGGCGATTATATTTTTCAAAATATAGTTCCTGGAGCATTTTGGCCGTTTTGTTCCATAAAAGCTTGACCACACCTTCTTTATAATCGCTTCCGTCGGATTTTCGCATATTATATGCCCAGTCTTTTAAAATGTTGCGCAAATCCTTGTCTGTTGACATTTTCTCAATTTCGAAACTTCGCGCAAGGCAAAACTCAGTAAACTGCTTCCATACATATTTGTCGGAACGCTCGGTATTTTTGGGCTTCACATTTTTAATAGCATCGTCGACTTTAGACAACAAAATTTTACCAAATCTTTCTTTTGCCATTTTGTAACAAGAACTGACAGAAATTACTTCTGAAGTAATTTGTCAAAAAATGACAATTACAACAATGTGACCACCAAGTGATAATCACTTAAATGATTATCACTTATTAATCACATCCTTCTATATGGGAAAAATATACATGGAGTTGTATAATCGACGAAATACAACGTATCCGGCTGCTGGTTGGTCTGGAACTAGCAGCCCGCAAGCGTGCGGCGCTATACGAACACTTCGGCTCAGCCGTTGTTAGACGTCAAGAGGTCGTTGGCATTTGACCTAGTGACATACGTGCCTATTTCAAACTTATTTAATACTATTCTTTATGTTTGTTCTTGTTGTTTAAAACATTTTTTGTCGTAAAGTTTCTTAAATTAATTGTACAATAAGGTATTACAGAATGGGAACTTGTTTAAATTATGTATTTTGTCTAAGGAGTTTAAGGTGTACATATGACAACACCGGTCAGAATTCGCTTTTTATTTACATGTATCGCAGTGCCGCACAGGTGTTTTTCTGGTTTCACGTCAGGTCACTTTTACCGCTGAATGATTTGAAAGCGCCATTTATGGGTATTTTTCTTCAATTTGTCTTTATCTCAAGAATTGCCGGTTTAAATATAATACGTCATTTCCATAACACCCTGTATTATAACAAAGTCTGTATAAATATTAACTGATACAGGCAATAATTCTATAGGAAAAAAAATAAATAAACAGTCTTTAAACTCTAAAAAATTTACAATTTAATTTGCTCTAAGGAGTAGATCCAGACAAACACCAAACTTATGGAATGAAACTATTTCAATGACCAGTATATCAAGGCAAAATATAAGTTCGCACTCCCTCATAAAAATAATCTGGATTAAATAACATTTCCGGAAGCAACAATGACTCAGTCTATCCAGCTTGTTTTCGTTCTAATCCAGTACGTTTTTTATTTTCAGGCACACTGTCGCGCTCGCCAGCCAACATGGACGATATTCTGATTGTTTCCCTTAAGGGTAGTGAACGTGCTAACCTTTGGGTGGACTATTTTGCTAACTACTTCGACTTGATTAGCAAGCAAGCCGATAGAAAGTCTTTTAAGTAAGTACGACGTCTAGTAGTAAAGTTTACTTGGTTGCGACCAAAATAAGGCCTACAAAATTGGTGATGTAATAAGCATGAACTTTCTTGTTATTTTCCATCCTAGGTAGGTAAAATGTGATTGTCAGTCGCCTAGCTGGTAAGAAAAGAACGTATCCATCCGTATTATTTCATATTTCTTTGCAGGTTTATGTGGTTCCCCATTAAAATAATACCTAGATAAAATATGTTTTTAATTTCAGAATTCAAAATGTATCTCTGGAAGAACTTCAGTCGTCCAAGATTGAAGACAAAAAGTTCCTTGAAAGTGCGACAGGAGTGAAGCTTCAGTTAGTCGTTGTTTGTCCGGCGTTTCTAAGTTTTGTCGCCGATCATCCTGAAGAATCGGCCAATTTGACGAAACTTTTGTTGCCGGACAGGACGTTGGCACTTTTGCTGCTTGTAACCGATGCCGACCTCACGGACATGCATAAAAAAGGTTGGCATTCGTTTATCTTCTTATAACATTACAAAATCCGTCATATTAACAACTGTAATTAAAGATTTTTATTTTTTTTTAAGCTCTTCCTTCATATTTTCAATGGCAACGACAGTCTGTGGTCAAAGACCAGGACGATACATTTACCAAAGAATTTTTGGCACAAGCCATGGCGATTTTCTCAAAAATTTGGAAACAACAAAGTTCGGTCTTAGCGCAAGAAAAATCGTGCTTCTCTGTGAATCCCAAGAAGATCAAACAGGTTTGTACAATACAAGTGGCAAAATGATCATTATCTTGTGAACAATATCCGGGTTTATGCGAATTTTTATCATTTCCAGGGACAAAACAGTGTCTTTATCCTGCTAACCTATCCCCTGCAAAAAGAGGACATTGTAAAAATATCAGTGGAACGCAACGGTGAGCTCCAAGAAGTCAAATCGATGAAAAGACGAAATCCTTACACGATCAAATTTACCGTTCCCGAAAACTTGACAGATGTTACAGCAATTGTCAATATTTTAGTCGAAAAGAACGGGAGCATCATAGGTAGCCGACCAATCAAATGCGAGAGCAAGTTCCGAGAGTTGGAACAAATTTTAAGATCTACCAATAGTCCTGTGGATTTTATGTGTCAGGTAGGTACTTATCTCGTATAAGTCGATGCTGTTAGTAATATTTTAAAAAAGTAACCAACGTACAGAGTGTCCATTTTTGGGTAGTTTTACGGGGTATCTCCGTTATTAGCAAAGATAGAAGGATGCGGTTTTCGCAGCACTTTGCTACTGTTTTGTCAAACAGAAGATGCGGCATCTTCTGTTTGACAAAATCAGAATTCTGTTTGAAAAATCAGAATTTTTCTAGGTCGCCTTGTTTTTGATATACGGGATGTTTTTGAGAATTGTGCATTTTGTGACACCCCCCCCATATCTTTTTTGTTGTTTGTAACAAGCTTCGCAAAAATATATAACACTTTATTTTTAGTCTTAGTATTAGGCCCGAAATATACGTTTTTCAAAAATATACAATTTTTTTTTTAGTAGGTCATGACGGATATTGAAAACAAACAAAAGAACACAGTCCTATGTGTCATAATAATAAAATCTTCTAATTCTGTCAGAGCATTCAGGTCCTCTAAGTTGTTTTGAAATTTCTAATTAATAGTAAAAAATCAGTTTGTCCTAATTATGGCAGAGCATGTAAACTTTGAGAAGTACGACATGCTCGTTTGTTATATCCAATGTAACGAAAATGCAGATGGAGCATTAGAAGTGTATTTGAGTAGGTAAATATAAGCCCTTAGGTAGTAATTCTATGAAATTTTATAAAAATGGTATATTTTGAAAAACGTATATTTCGGGCCTAATACTACGACTAAAAATAAAGTGTTATTTATTTTTGAGAAGCTTGATACAAACTAAATTAATTATTAAAAAATATATAGTGTAAAAATATATAATGTAGAAAAAATCTGGATTCTACGTAAAAAACTACAATAAGGACATTTTATTTCTTTTTGATACGTTACGGGGTAACCGAAATATGGGGGGGGGGTCCCAAAATGCACAATTCTCAAAAACATCCCGTATATCAAAAACAAGGCAGTCTAGAAAAATTCTGATTACGGCGTCTCCTGTTTGACAAAAAAGTAGCACAGTGTTGCGAAAACCGCATCCTTCTATCTTTACTAATAACGGAGATACCCCGTAAAACTTTCCAAAAATGGACACCCTGTATACCTTACTCCCAATACGATATATATTTACTAAGAAAATTACCCTCATACATTAAGCTAGAGGTGTTGTTTTCGATTGATTACATCGAAAACAACCCCTCTAGCTGTCGAAAACAACCCGCCAAGTTTTTATTGTTTATTGACAAAGATAATGACACTTTTTGACGTTTAAAAAAATAAATCTTATACAAACTCAAATATTAAATATTATTACAATTGCGTTATTAATAATTACTAATTTTTTTAGTTCTTTATTTAAAAGTTGTAATATAAAGTTGTTTTAACCATTATTCGAGTAATTTTCTCCCTAAATTACACTCGTGCATAAAAATTCTCAGATAATTTTACATTTAAGCGTATTTCCTTTAAAAAACAACATTCGTTTATTTTCAAATTTTGTAAAATAGCCCTCCTCCTTCGGAGTCGGGCTATTTCGCCAAAATATAAAATTGAACTCTTGTTGTTTTTATTCAATACGCTTTCATGCAAAATTATCGAAAATTTTTAGGCACTAGAATTTGCCTTCTTTTCTTTGTTCACATTTATTTGAAAAGTCGACTTAAGTGAAAAAATCTTATCTACATAAGAAAGTATCTTTATTTATTAAATTTCAAATAGAAACGCGATCCCGGATCAAAAGTACATTTTAATAATGAAATTTTTTTCAAAGAAACAGCAAAAAAATCGCGAGCTTTATTTTATTGAAGTTCCGTTTGTTGTCAAATTCAGGGCTTGGGGTAGATTTCCCTGACGATATTTTCGTTGAAATTTTTAATTAAATTTTACGAGGATTATTAAATTTTGAAACATTAGCAAGGCTACGTCGAAACCGTTAGTCATGGTAAACAATTTTCTTTTTAATTAATAAACCAAATTATACTAGACATGTTCAAGTAAATAAATATTTTTCCCAATATTTTAGACACTCGGCTTTAGTCCGGCAGAGAGAGAACATCTAGATAACTGGTTGGTGCATGGATTTCAGAAAAATCTGCCCCCTCACTTCAATCTTTTGGCCAATCATACTACTCCATTTGCTGCAACAGTACCAGTCCATAAACATAGTAAGTATCAGAAAGCCAATAATGGAACCAAACATCCGCGTCGCCTGTACCGCAAATGTTTGATTCCATCATAAATTTTCCAGGCAATGAAGAATTTCCCACTCTCCTGCACTTCGCGGCTAAATTTGGCCTAGAAAAATTAGCAGTGCAACTTCTGGATTGTCCGGGTGCCGATATAGCTTACGAGATCAGGAACATCTATGACATGACACCGTCGGACATGGCAAAAGTGAATGGACATAACGAATTATCAAATTTACTTCGAGGATACATGAAAATGAACGAAGTGTCAACAGTATATACCAAGTTGAAAGAAATTAGTTTGTACCAGGGAAAAGCAGACGAAGGTTGGTAATAGTCTTTTTTCTACTACTGTATAAATAAATCAACTTTCGGGCCGTAGCAACACGAAAGAAAACGAAAGTAATTGTTACAGTTACCTGAATATTATCCCTTGCTAGCTACGAAAGTAGGTTGCTAGCTACGAAAGTAATACTTTCGGTGCCAGGACAAAAAAACAAGAATAAAATGTTTTATTGTATTTATTCAAGCGAATTAAAAAAAAATCTTACTTAATAATAAAAAGTTTATATTTATTGAAAAAACAAGTGGTATAATAACAATAATATAAAACTTAAATAACACTAATTTTTATTTATTGTCATTAAGGTTAATAGTGAAATTTGAACAGTTAGAAATATTAATTGATGGAATATTATTCAATTCAATACCTTCGCCGCTTCTTATTAGAGACTCGTTATTATCCTGGACTTGGACCATACAACTATTTGTCACTCTCGCGTCGTTAGATGGAATAAAAGTAGGAGATCGATTTAAGATCTTTTTGGAAATTTCGATTTTATTTGTATACGAATCACCAATATATCCCTCCGCAACGGACGAAGATCTCCAACCGCCATGTCTTTTTAAATCCAAAATATCGATACCTGGAGCATTTGCAAGAAAGGTAGTTGATGTTCTTCTAAACGAGTGACCAGCGTATTTATTTATATCTTGAAGTTTCAAAAATTTGGCAATTTCTTTGGGAACATTTGAAATAGTGTGTTTTCCAATCACCTGATTCACACACCTACCTCGTTCATAGCGATATAACAAGCGTTCATCTTGTGCATTATTTGGCCTAAGTTTAATATAATCTTGAAGTAACCTCATAAAAGAAACTGGACCTCCATCATAGGCTATCACAAAACTTCTTTGAACCTTGTTTTTGCTCTGGAGGATTTTAACAATAGCTACATCATCCTTGATTTCGATGTCGTTCAATTTCATTTTATAGATCTCATCTGTCCGGCATGCTCCAGCTATCCCCATTACTGCTATCACTTTCATAGATAAATAGCTATGATTAGGAGCGTCAAGTAAAAACTTTATTATTTCTTCTTTTGTGAAAATTTTAGATTTTTTAGCTTCGTAACCATCATTTTTTCGTTTAATAAATGCAATAAGTTTCTTAAACTGCGAAATATCTATATTTTTGTTCACAGAAATAGTCAATTTAAGCATGGAATATTGTGACCATAAGGACGGAGGTGATAGGGCTTCAGATTTCTCTTGGAAGTACGCTAGCATTACATTTTCGTCAATTTGTGAAAGGTTTTTCTCCACGAACCATTCTAGAAACAGGTTGTACGTTTGACAGTACCTATCTTTCGACTTTACGGGTAAGAGTGAGGCACATGCCAACTCGGCCGCCTTCTGTATAGCTTCGTTTTGGTCTTGAAACAACATTTTCGACAATCGAAATTAAAAAATTCGAACTGACAGACTTTGACAGTACTCAAATAACTAGTTGTCATGGATTATTTTACAGGTGTATTTTATTATAATTTGAATAAAATCAAAGTTCATTACTTAATAATATAATTGATCAAAGAACAGTAGTAGAAAAAGTTTAATACATTACACTACAATACAATACAATACAATACAATACATTACACTTAAATAGCCTCGGCTTCGCTATGCTTCGCCTCGCCTATTTAAACACACCTCGCACCAAAAAGTAAACTTTCGCAGCTTGTAATGTAAATAACTATTCCTTACAGTTGTTACTGTTCTACCTAAAAAATAAATAAATGTGTAATTTAAATAGAAATTAAAACCTAGTAAATTACCTTAATCATTAAATTTCCTTTATCAGGAGCGTCCTGGATAAATTTGTCGATTTCTTCCTTCGTTAAAATCTTAGATTTCTTTGCCCTATAACCATAAGTTTGCCGTTTCAATAAAGAACGATTTTTTGAATATGTAGATTTAATTGCAAGGGTTGACTTCAACATTGAGTAATTGGCCCATAATTTTAAGATTTCATCTTTAAATAAAGGTCTAGGATGTATTCCATTACAACCTTTTCCGAGAAAGAACTCGTGTCTTTACTGTTGCGATAGTCCATAAAACGTTTATATGCATATTCGTACTTTTCTCTTGATTTCTTTGGCAATAATTCTAATGAAGCAGTATTCACTGCCCCAACCAGCTCTGGAGGAGTCCCTGAAATGGAAAATTCATCATCACTCATCATTTTATACTATTTTGCTTTCGGAAACAACAACAATTAAATTTATATGCGTCAAGTGTGACAATTCAACATTAATACGTTTCCATAGTAACGCAACCAATTTTATTACGAATTTCAAAGCACCATATTTGTGAATAAAATTATTTTCGATTTTTTTTTAAATTAATTAATATTTGTCTATTTTTAAACGATTTTCTGAAAAATAGTATGTTTGCCTCGTAGGAAAAGCCACATTCCTGGATTCTGGGGAGCTCTTCACAATCGTCCAGGAATGTTAGGCATTTCCTACCCGGTAAACAATGTACTATTATAATTGTTGATAATAGTTGAGTTGTTTGCATTCCTTTCGCTGCGGTTTTTGCCAAGCGGGAATCCTGTTCGTTGCAGGAAAATACTAAAAAGATAATCAATTCCTCAGCCAAAAAGATCGTATTCTTGAACATTAGTAGACATATAGTTTTTTCTAGTTTTAGACGAAGAAGGCTACCTTAAACCAAAAGAAATTGCCGAACATTTTTACAAATGGTGCCCAGCGCCCAGACCTGTAAACCCTGAAATGACGAAAAGTTTAACCATGCCAATCTCCACACCTACAAGTGATTGCGGTAGCTCCCTCTATTTGGCAATGGATAGATCAGGTACAAACCCAAACATACCTTCTACAATGTTATTTTCATAATCTAAACAATCAAACATTGCCCCAATTGCCTGTCTTTTATTATTTATAGCAATAGCACTATCCCAGGAAGATATTCGCACTAAGTTACAGGAGCTTCAACCATGGAAACAACCACCGAAGGCTCCCCACCGCACCCCTTCTCCAAATCCTCAGAAACAGTTACCCAAACCGCAGGTTATCGAAGACAAAGTACAACGCGAACTGGCAGAGATAATTTTGGACTATAAGAATCACGTCCACTCACTGGCACAAGTAGAAAAGCTAGTGGACGAATGGAAAAGCCGTAACGACGTGAAGAAATCGTTCGAGGAAAAACAGGAACAGCTGCGAGAGATGCGATTACGTTACGAGAAAATCCAGCAGGACATGGCCTCGACGAAGAAGGTTTCGCCCATCGAGCGATTCAGACGATTGTTTTCCAGGCAACGTCCGGAGGAAAAGTCTGAAGAAATGACTTCATTGAACATCATTTCCGGTCCTGCATTGGCTTTAAATCAGAGTTCTAGGCCAATCAGCAGTCTGAGCACTTCCTCGAGTGGATCTAGTGCCAGAATGAGCACCGGTAGCTCGTGCAGTGTTGGAGACAGCGGCACCCACTCCGACGCGGAGGATAGGAAGGTAAATATTCGTAAAACATTGGAAATATATTAAATATTCTGTTTAATTTATGTAACGTTTATTTTCTGCCTTTTTAGATGATGTTTGGTAGCAACTATGACCACGATTTCAAGGACGATAAGTTCATTAAAGTGATAGCAGAATTAAATTATTCACAACTCCCCCCGCCCAAACCTGTAAAGTTTCCCAATATGCCGCTTTTCGAAACCATCGAGGAAAATAAGCCCGTCAGCAGACCGGATAACTTAGATATCAGCAACGACCAGTTTTATATTCATTTCCCTCCAAACGGCCAGCCTGTACCTGGTAAGTTATAAATAAATATACACCTTCAAACAAACTGTTTAAACCAATTTAAAATACCGTGCGCCAAATTTATTGAAATGTTAACAAAACTTTTTTCATGTCTAGGTCTAGCTGATCAGCTGATGTTGCCCAACGATAACCCAGAATCTCCACTTAACGAGTATATGAACTTCCCAGCAGCCAACTCGCACGAGTATATTAACTGCAAACCTCCATCATGATAATTTGTTTATAAGTACATATTTTTAGACTGTATTCATTAATATCGAAGTCGACTCTACAATTATTATTTTAGAAATTAAGAGAAGACTTCTCTGGCAGATTATTTTGCTAGTGTTAGACTTTGGTGCTGATTTATGTTTATCTTTATGTGTGTGGGGAGAAGAAGAAAGTGCGAGATTGAGAGAGAAGTATAAAGTAAGAGGAAAATTGTGTTTTTTCTTGATAGGTTTAATTAAATATTGGTAATAATACTTTATAATCGTGTCTAAAGGGCCATTGTCTGGATTATTTTACATCAAAGTACAGTGATACCTCGAGATACGAGTTTAATTCTTTCCGTAACTTTGCTCGTATGTCAATTTGCTCGTATCTCAAAGCAATTTCCGCCATTGAAATTAATTGAAATGCCATTAATCCGTTCCAGCCCCAAAATTGCTACCCCCAATTGTTGTTACGTATTTTTGAATACGAAGAATGTATTTATAAATGACAAATATTGTATAAAAACATAATAACTTACACACAACTTAAATGCTACTGTATGCTTAAGTTTAGTCAATGCTTCTCTCTTCACTGGTCATTTGCCTTTTTCGCCGGATTAAAAAAAAAACTGTCCAAGGAGGTTTGTTTCTTCATTCCTTTCAGAATGTTGCGGAAATGAGTTAGGCAAGTGTCATTAAATAGATCCGATGCACGATCAGTTGCAACTTTTTCGTGGTGTTTCTTTTCCACGAACTGTGTAACTCTCTCCCACATTCCCAAAATCCCTTTTATCTCATCTCAAATGTCTCTCGTATTTCAAAACAAAACTTCGCTCGCTCGACAGCTCGTATCTCAAATAACTCGTATGTTAGGGCACTCGTATCTCGAGGTACCACTCTGTACTAATTAATTTTGCAAAGAAAGGAAAATAACATTTTATAAAGAAATTTCCGTGTGACATTTTAATATCGAATCATATCAACCAGCGGGAGAATTTGTTATTAAGACGCGATTTTATAAGAAATAAACTAATATAACATCATTGCACATTGCATTTATATTATTTATCGATGTTTGTGTTAATGTAGAACATAATATTTATGTTTCTGTAATAAGTAGCTTTATTATTTATTTATTTGTAGTTGATGTGTTTAACGCAATCTTTTATATTTTACGTAATTTTATACTTTGTACATTTTCTTAAATAAAAATTGTGTTGTAATTAGTAACAGTATGTTTTTTTTAATAATTAATATGTATACAGGGTGTTCATTTGAAAACTTCCCACCACGGATTTATCGAAAACCACTGATTAAAAGAAAAAACGCCGAGACACGTCAAAAGATTTGTTAAAGAGGACAACTTTTTAACCTAAAACTACCTCACCCCCTTTTACCCTCTGGCCACCGGGGTCATCCCCTTAAAAATTTTAAATGAGAAGTAATAGCTTGTTTGAAAGGTCTTTCAAAGTGCTTTATTTTGACGTTTGATTTTTAAAATCGGTCGATTCGTTTTCGAGAAAATTAGAAAATTTTTTACCGCCTTCTTTTTATCAACACAGATAACATGGGCGAATTGTTTTTATTCTTATACCTGTTTAGTTTTTTTATAGTTGCTAAGGGAGAGAAACAATTTAATTTGCTGTCAGTTACCTTTGTGACAATCTTGGGATAGTGAAAATTAATTTATTGATTCAGATTTTACTTCCAAAATGGTTTACACACTAGCGGAAAGAGTGGCAATGATTCTAATTTATTGTGCCCAAAATCAATGTGCTCGGCAAACTGCCATTACATTTAACGCCAGACATCCGGAAAAGATAACTTCGCATAGGTATGTTTTGGACCTTGTTACTAAATTTACTCAAACTGGATCTGTTGCAAATAAGAAACGTGCATCATCGTAGAGTTTTGGATTATGCCGCTCAAGTAAAAGTTGTGGGTCATTTTGCCATAAATCCTAATATTTCATTAAGCAAAATTGTTGATGCGACTGGTATTTCATTAGGCTCTGTACACACAGTTACTAAATTACATAAATTTCATCCATTCAAAATGAAAATATTGCAAGAGTTAACCAAAGATGATTTCGATAGGCGAGTTGAGTTTGTGAACAAATGACTGCAGCGATTAATGATAATGCCATTCATGTAAAGAATATCTGCTTCAGTGATGAATGCATATTTTATCCAAATGGATTTGTTAATAAGCATAACTGCAGGTATTGGAGCAATGAAAATCCTCATGCTTTTGTAGAAGGGCATACTCAGTACCCCCAAAAAATTAATGTATGGGCAGGCATTTTAGGAAACAAAGTGATTGGGCCATTGTTTATTAATGGGAATTTAAATGGAGGCATTTATTTAGATATGTTGGAAAATACCATCAATCCGCTTATCACTGAAACCATTGAAAACCAAATCGAAGACGATGGAAACCCTATACTTGATTAGGCTGAAATATATTTCCAGCAAGATGGCGCTCCTCCTCACTATGTTCTTCCGGTTCGGCAATGGCTAGACGACGAGTTTCCAGATAAATGGATATGGCGAAGAGGGCCTATAGAATGGCCTGCTAGATCTCCTGACTTGATGCCATTAGACTTTTTCTATGAGGCCATTTGAAAACTATTGTGTTCACTCCCCAACCTAACAGTTTGGATGAACTTCGTCAACGCATCACCGAAGGCTGCCATGATCTCCCACAACATGTTTTTGAAAATGTTGGTCAGGAATTTGAAAATCGCCTATATCATTGTTTGGCCAATAACGGGCAACATTTTGAACACTTATTGAAATAAAAAGTGATATTTTCGTGTGCTTTTTTTTCTATCTGAACAAATTAAGATAAATAAAGATTTTTCTAATTTTCTCGAAAACGGATCGACCGATTTTAAAAAATCAAACGACAAAGTAAAGTACTTTGAAAGACCTTTCAAGCAAGCTATTACTTGCTAGCCCTTGTCATTTAAAATTTTTAAGGGGATAACCCCGGGGTTTTCAAATGAACACCCTGCATGTCTATGGTAACTATGCCTATAAAGAAGGTTCAATATAATACGTAGTGCTCCCTATAGGCAAAGCCTGAACTAAAATTCAAAACTGCTGTGGAGTATTGAGTATTACCCAGGAGCAGACATTGCAGGAATTATTATATTGATTTTCATCAATTATTTACCGTGCCGTCGGAAAGGTGGCACTGGTAGGCGCTGTTTAATTTTTTTTAAACTTTTTTTGAAATTGGATAATGCCGAAGGTGCCGGTGTTTGTGTTGGATAATTATTTTCAAGAAACTATCGTTTATTTTTAGGGAACGGGGGGAGGGACTTCTATGTCTGTGTATGTGTGTATATTTAATTTAGTTTTACAAATAAACTTAATATATCTCACGGCCGGGGAACAGGATTCGCACTAGGTGGATTTTAATGGTATCGGTAATGGCGTTACTGTCCGCAGTCATGGAAAAAGTAGGGAAGAGTTAAAAATGTATCATCCTCCCTATACCTACCCCATTCACGCGTGTGTGACAAATAACAGAGTAAACTTTAGTTTCATTTTATATAGCTAATATAAACTTCTGGACAAAATTAACGCAACATCATAAATTTGCAGTTCACATTAAACGGTAGGTTCATCTTTCCCCAACATTTTCTTTTTTGGTTTACTTCATTATCTCTGTTATTAAAGGAGATACACCGTTTTATAGCGTAACATGTTTTTATAGACTTTAATATGTTGTCAAGTAGACTATGGACTTTTTCTGACATAGCAAGCGATGTGTCAGCCGATGTTGTGTTTTAAAGTTACAAAGGTCAAATAAAATTCGCCATACTGACAAAAACTGTTCGGAAACTGCTTATTAAACGTTCGTTTCATATGCCCAATTGCCCGACGAGTATTATAATCTTGAAACCTACTTGAAAACATTTAACAATGAATGTGTTGAATATTAAAGTCTATAAAAACATGTTACGCTATAAGACGGTGTATCTTCTTTAATAACAGAGATAATGAAGTAAATCAAGAAAGAAAATGTTGGGGAAAGATGGACCTACCGTTTAATGTCACCTGCAATATGCTTCGGTTGCTAATATACTCCACAGGGTGATAGGAGTTTTCGGAAAAAAACATAGCATTTTTAGGAAACCCAGTATAAATCGAAAATTAAATTTTTATCATAAACAGCGAAAACTATGACATTGTCAAGGAACCAACCTACAATTGCAAAAAAAAAATCATACAAATCGGATCATAATTTCGGAAAAAAAATAGCATCAAAAATATGGGAAATTTATGATGTTGCGTTAATTTTGTCCAGGAGTTTAATTAATGTTTTTAAATTTTAAATTGGACTAGTGCTAAAATATATAACATATTCCTACAAATAATTACGAGGAAGTTTCACACGACCTCTCTTGAAAAGTCGGGAAATGGAAAACCTACCTCTAAAGGTCAGACATGAAAAATGACTTTGACGACTAAAAGCAAAACGAATAATCCTGAATTATGGGGAAAATCATCATAAATCTTAAAATTCCATTTGGCCCAAATATTATCCAGTATCAGCATCGAGAATCTATGAAATGTAAAAATTTTAGATTTCGTTGCTACATTACTGATACGAACTTTATTTTCAGTTATACAGGGTATCCGTTAATTAATGGGACATTAGGATGAGAAACTGATGTATAATGTCTGCTGTTTATTATGTTTTCTATCCGCTGTCTGCGGAATTTTTTGCACATTTATTAGGTCATAACTTTTTTGTGCCTCAGTGTATTTAGGTTTTTAATGAAAATAATGCTTTTCTCATATTTGTTACGTAGAAAAGGTATACTAATTTCAGGTCGCCCGGAGTTACCGTTACAGCAATCAAACAAAAAACTTTACGATAAACTCAAAAATTAAACATTTCCTCTTCCATAGCAACTTCATCTCTATATTTCATTTGTTTTCTAATAGGTTACTTTGAGAAAAAAATTTTGTTGCAAATTAATAGTAATTGGGCAGGGAACACTAAACAATTTAAATGCAAATATCTCCGAAACGGTAACGCTGGGCGACCTAAAATTAGTATACCTTTTTTACGTAATAAGTATGAGAAAAGTATTATTTTCATTGAAAACTTAAATGCAATGAGGCACAAAAAAGTTATGACCTAATAAATGTGCAAAAAATGCCGCAGACAGCGCCCTCTACATTGTACATTAAAATTTCATCAAAAAAGCAGTTTCTCATGCTAAAAAAACCATAATTGCCAAATTTTGTAAAAAACCGTTGGTTTCTGTCAAAGTTATTAGAGGAAAACAAAAATGAAGTTTTAACTTTAACACCCTGTATCTCAGTGAATATCAACTTTCGTATAGAAGTAAGTATAATTAAATCCTAATATTTTTAAGTAAGGAGTCTGTGGTGTTTCCATGCCCCATTACTTAGCGGACACCCTGTATAATTCGTTATTTTGCTTACTGATTTGTTTGTTAGTTAATTATATCGCAAGCTGAACGTGCTTAAATAAAATTCTGTATATGCAAGCGATTGAAAATTTTTTTCATGGTTATTGGGAAATAGAGCCCTATTCATTCGCAGTTATCCTAGAGGAAAAACGGCGAACTCAAACTGCTTCTATAATTATCGTTAACTTATATTGCACTCGTGCTATTACACTCTACTTTGTGGCTGGATGATCCCCCGTGCTCTAGGTGCATGCATATTACAAAACTTGTTTGTTATGTAATTAAACTTTGTATAAAATTTGTTTTAATTTACATATTTTATCCGTTGTTCGTTCATTGGATATGAACTTTAAAAAACAATCTGGACGAATATTGCATCAGGCTACTTGTAGAGGTGATTCTACATGTCAAAATACAGGGTGTAACTAAATAAGTGTAAAACATTTAAGGGGGTGATTCCTCATCGAATAAAGATAGGATCTTTCATATAAAGAAACTTCATTGGAGCATCCCTTGTTAAGATATAGCCCCTTAAAGGGGGCACATAAAATTTATAAATAAACAAAACTAATTTATTAATAACAAAACATACAACATCTAGAAATCATAGTAAATGTTCAATATGTCTACCTTCAGACCAATTTAATTGTCACTATCGCCAATAGCGGCCTACTGGATAAATTAGTTTCGTATTTTCGTTTTATGGCGATATGTATCTTGTTCGTAAAATATTTTTTTGCTGCGAACTGGTTTATTTTGGGCAAAACACTCAAGAGACATTTTTTGTTTAGAATGAAACAGGCTATCGGAAATAAATTTAGATTGTAAACAAATAATAAGACAAAAACTTACATTGAAAATAAATTTTAGGGGTTGCGTTTTCCACCCCTTACAACCATGGGGTAAACGAAATAAATTACTGGCTAAGTGTCTTTTTGGTAGTAGAAAATGTCAGGTTAATTTCAATATTGTAACGTTTTTAGTGCTTGTGAAAAAAATTGTTAAACACATTTTATGTACCCCCTTTAAGGGGCTGTATCTTAACACGGGATGCTCCAATGAAGTTTCTTTATATGAAAGATCCTATCTTTTTTTCGATGAGGAATCACCCCCTTAAATGTTTTACACTTATTTAGTTACACCCTGTATAAGTCATATAATACAAAATCGAAAAAAAAGTTTGTCTACTATGCCACCAGAGGCCACTTTATCTGAAATTGGAATTTAATTTTGACATGTGATACCATTACAAAAAGAAGAATGCTTATGAATTCTACATCCAATAGCCAAATGATATTCATTTGAAAATCTGAAGAAAAATTATTTTGAAATGTGTCGTGTTTGAAACCTAATGATGAACTCCACCAAATGCCTCGGTTAAAAAAGTTATTTTAGGTGGTTTTTTTGAATTTTTTTCTAAAACTGCAAAACTTTTATTTTTAATTTATTACTCTTCAACTACATAACCAAATGAAATAAAACTTTAGGCATTTATAAAGAACACTAATACGAACCTAAATATGCAATAAAATACTGGGTGTCCCATTTAAAAAAATACAGCATTACTTATGTTGTCACTTTTTGGGCCACCCTGTATATTTTCGGACCTCGGGCCCATGGAGACTTTTGATAAGCATCGATTTTTGGATAATATCCCGGATTATTGGAATAAATAGTAATTCATAACTCAATAATATGGTAAGACTGCGCCAACCTGGATAAAAATATAGCTTTTTGAGTCACGTACGTCGATTGTTTGTTTTTCCTAACCAATACATCAAACAGGTCAAGATATTTGTCACAACTGGTTGGTATTAAATTTAGGAAATCAAACGATCGGGTATAATTCATAATTCATTTATTGAGATAACGTTGCCAATCTCCCCGACGCGACGTTCAATAACTCATATTGCTTAAATTTAAGCTTCAGTTATAAATCTCCCATAAACTTTCTCAATTAATTCAGATTATTTACTCAATCCATAGGCAAATATGGAAGAAAGTTTTACTTTCTGCCAAAACTTCGCAACAACAACGTGTCAGAGACAGCTGCTCATAGCTGCTGTAACTAATATTATAGGTGCAAATTGGCATGTTTCAATTCTGACTAAAGTTGCAAAATTTCCAGGAATGCCATCGGGTACGCACAAGAACACAAGCGGTAAAATGGTTCCAAGCGTATTTTTTTACAAGTTTAGTAGGAATAGGAACAGAAACTATATATTATTCAAATCTAAATTTTAAAATTCTAAGCTGAATTCCATTCCTCTTTCGGAAATATTTCGAGATTAGGTTAATCTACGTGTCACTTCTAAGGTTTCACTTGGGTTATCTATCTAACTTGATTTTCATATCTGTAAAATAGAGGTATATAGGGGGGGGGGGGGGGGGGTAACAAATTCGTCCTTCGCCGTTAGGATTTTAGCAACGGTAAGAGAGACGAAGTCGCAAAAAATTAAAAATAAATGCAGGGACTTGCAAAATATTTGGAAAAATCTAAAATTTTCGTTTCTGGTTTTTCGGTTCTTGTTCGAAGATATGTCCAAGGATATTCACTTTCCCATTGCTACTTTTCATTCTCTATAAGGTGGCATCATCAAATCTTTAATGCGACGTTTCGTCTTTGGGTAACCATCATCAACTTAATTGTTTTAAATCCGGACCTGGTTTTTTTTCCTTTAAATTATGAAAGAGGGGCTAAATCTACGTTCAGCGGTATACAACACTTACTGATTTTCCGACGTTTTGTTCCTTAAATTGACCATCTTTATTAAAATATCCCTAGTACGTTGCTGTAATTTACTATCGTTTTAGTGTGTATTAATAAACTAAATAACGTTGATGAAACTGAAATTTAAAAAAAAAACAGTAGTAGTGCGTAAAAATAATAATTAAGGACAGAAATAGTAATAATAATTTAATAATCTTCAGTTTCTTGGTCAAGAAATATACTTTTATAGGAAGCATTGTATACAGGGTGGTCCATCGAAAACAGTCCAGCAAGGTAACGGCTGTGTACGTGAAAATGAAATAGAAACCTCGGTCCCGTAAACTTGTGTTTTCAGGTGGATACGTTTCACTATTAATTTCATCCCTGTTACCTCAACCCCCCTAGCGGGGGCGGCTACTGCCCTTGTTTTTTCAAATGGGAATGGGTATGTTGTGATACATTTTTTTAAAGGGTATTAAATTCTCTTTAAAATGGCGCTCTGTTTTGTAAATTTGAGCTACGCGCCGCCGAGAAATTGCGTTTTAAAAAATGTAATTTTATTGAGTAATACTTACATGTTATCTTATTAAATGTTGAAAATGTCCGCCATTTACCTCCATACAATAGTACAACAACTGTTCAAAGTGTTCTCGGACATTGTGAAGAACATCTGGAGTAATTTATTGACATTCAAAAATGTTTACGCACAAACCTGTGTACTTGATAAGAGGTGCAGTGAAATGTTTCAAATTCCGTTGCTCGGCAGCGCGTAGCTCAAACTTACAAAACGAAGCGCCATTTTAAAGAGAATTTAATGCCCTTTAAAATGATGTATCACAACATACCCATTCCCATTTGAAAAAACAAGGGCAATAGCCGCCCCTACTAGCGGGGTTGAGGTTACAGGGATGAAATTAATAGTGAAACGTGTCCCACTGAAAACACAAGTTTACGGGTCCGAGGTTTTTTTTAAATTTTTACGTACACAGCCGTAAACCTTGCTGGGCTGTTTTCGATGGGCCACCCTGTATATTATAGGCTAACTCTTTGAAACACTTTGGCTTTGTCTCTGAAAAGGAAACAAACTATTCTTAAGATTTATATTTACACATTGAACAAATGGCTATTCTTATAATCAATTGTTTCGCTATTAGTCATTAAGGACACACCTACGCAAAACAATATGTTTTTCGACATCAGCGTTTGGCACAGATTGATCTCTGATTTCCAGTTCAGTAGTTTTATTTTATGTAATAATGAAAACATTAAGGACAGACTCTTGAGAACAGATATTAAGCGCCGATAGATAATGTGTTCAAGAGGTTTTTTAAGATGAGCAAAAAATTCACAAAACATTTGATGTAGGTGTACTTTCTTCCAAATTATAAGCTTCCTGGTTTGCCTTGACTAGTGCCGCCAACGATATGAAAAAATAATGACCTAACAACCATAAATCATCCATTTTTGGAATTCGTTTTCTTGAAAACTACTACCTATTCAAAACATAATAAATTATGATACCTATTATTGGGAAGAGATTTAGGCGACCTTTAAGGTAATATACCACTTCGACTCCTTCCCATTTAAGATTTTAAGGGTAACGTCTGCCCTTTCCAGGGAATTAAACCACGAAGCCAAATATTCTTTAAAGGCGTCCCCCTTTAGAAGAAAATTGACGTATCTGTTCCATTTTTCCTACTTTGCATAAATATTTTCATGATAGCGAAATCCCGGGCGTGGCGATGAACCTGTAAAGTTATCTAGATTTTCAAAAGGAACGCATGGCGCATAACGCATGTATAGAAGAAGTATATTCCCATATCGCCTGTAAAAATTTTAATTTTAAATAAGCTCGTGAACATTCTTTATTTATCCCATTTTTTAGAGCAACTATTTTTGGTATTCGAGTCAAGACTCGAATAACGTTACCAATATCCCTTATAAGCGATTTTTGATGACATTCTTAGAATATGTTTATCCTTTCATATCGAAGTTTTGTGAGAATATGGAAAAAAACTGTTTTAAAAGCTATTCGCTTGACACTCGGATACAAAAATTCACGAGGGAAAAAACTATCTTTATTTAATATTCTTGCTAATCTTTGGAATATTTCCTTGAACTGGAAAGAAAATACGTTAAAACGGGCGCCTCATCCTTCTTTAATAAATTTCAACGCACTTTTAACATATGCGTAGCTAGCCCCCCACCCCCACCCTCTAGCTATACCTATGGCACTTAGGATGCCACTTGACCCCCTCCCATTTAAGATTTTAAGGGTAATTGGCCTCTTCCAGGGTGTTAAATCATGATTACTGCAAATAATATTATTTATGTCGTACCAGTGCATTATTGTGTTTTTATACCTTAGATACCAACTACATAATTGATTACTTTATGCCCGTGCGGGCATAAAGTTCACATTAAGATGCAAAAAACAGTTTTCGATTAACTTATTCTTTATTAACAAAATAACCAAATATAAATTTACGATTTGGTTGAATTTACATAGAGCTGGCAATTCTGGAAGGTTCCGCTGATAGCTAAATTTCCTGCAGCAGACTCACGATTCATTGTCTGGGTCTCTAGCTTATGTAAGACTGATTTTCTATCTTCTACATGTATGACTAACATATTTACAACAAGTTCTTGCCGCCGACATCCAACAAATACACCAAGTAATAATGCGACCTGTTCATTAAAAACGTTTCATTTGGTGCCTCATGAATAAATTTTAGGACATTTTCTCTAGATAACACAACTGGATTTTTTTGGTTGGTACCCTTTTGACCTTTGCCTTAAATAGTCGCATAATTTGTGAATATTGAATATATTAATATCACCATTAAAGTCTTCTTTATCATCGAATATTTAGCCAACAGAGAGCTCGATGAAAATTTTTCAGATATATCATTAACGTACCCCAACAGCACAGTTTCGTTAATGTTTTCTACGGCATTTTCTGACATCCACTTCAAGAATTAGTCATATTCTTTGTGGTATGAGTCTCTGGATTTTCTCGGTAACAGGTTTTGCGTTGCCTTTTCAGCATTTTTTTCTGTTTCGTCGGGAATTTCAAAACCTTGTTCCATTTTTGATTTGTCACTTTGACACATTAAACATTTGAATACTTATCTCCCTAGCAACAGCAGGCTATGATAATGTCAAGGTAATGTCACAGGTAATAAAAAATTGAAAAATCAAATTAAATTAAAAAAAAATATTTATTATTTAAAACGAACTGGTGTGACATAAAAGTTTGTATGCACCACGGATACTAATAGATATATACCCTCGGGCGACTTACGAACCCTCGGGCCAGAGGCCTCGGCTTTGTAAACCTGTCGCCCTCAGGGCATAATCATCCACTTAGTGCCCTTGATACATAAATAACTATTAAAAATGTCCCTAGGGATCATTTTAAATAGAGGCCCTGTATTTATTCACCATTTATATTGTTAATCCCACTATTACAAGTAGAGATAAGATTAAATTTGGCAAAACCTTTATTATCTCTGTGAAATATATTCCATTAAAAGTTTTTCTTTAAGTATGCTAAACCTTATGAATTCTCAAGCTTTATCTTTCGTATAATCTAAAAATTTCTTGTTATTAACCATATTTTTCAACGGGAAATTTCCTTTTGTCCCGTTTGGAATTCGGCCAAAAATAAGATAAGACGCAGGGATTGTCTCTTAAATATTTCTATTTTTAGCATTTCCTGTTAAATAACATCGATCAAAATTTCTTCTTCAAAGAATCTTTTATTTTTACTGTTTGCGGCTTTTAAATAACTTTAATGCTACCGTCCCGTTTGGAGACAAAAAGGTAATGTTATACCTTTAAATATTTCTACGCCCATGTACACTTTCCCAGCCCATTTCAAATCGTCGCTTAAAAATGTTGGGAACATTTTTTTATTTAAACCAAGACGAATTTTCGATTTTCTCTGCCTTTCCTTCACTCGGAAATATCGCATTAGTTTTAGATTGCCAATTTTTTTTACAGTGTCCTTCTTTTACAATAAAAAACACCATCCTATTCACAATTAAGAATTTACAATTTTCGCAATCACTTGTGGAATCTCTTATTTGTACCAATAAAATGAGACATTTTTGACGCAAAAAAATGATTAGTGATATACAAGGGTTGCCTCGAAACTTTTCAAGATTATTGATCTAAATTTGGTACCAGCAACATTTGTAGTATACACGGGATCTCGGTTAAATGGAGGTAAAGTTGTGCATTTACGTGCCTAATAATATGCAGTTTAGAAAGTTTTAAGATTCCGAGTAGTTCCGGAGTTATCCGGAAAAAACTTTGGGATACGATCCTGTATTTCTCCTAATTTTATAAATAATATCTCATAAGCAAGCTCTAAATTTTTACTTATGTTGGACTAGTTCAATGAATAACAAATAATTTAATAAGAAACCACAAATAAGTGAACAAAAAAAAAACATACCAAAACAGAAATAAAACGAACAACGAAAAAAGTAAGGAACTCCATAATCAGATGTTCTGAAATATCATGGCCTGCAAGTTCGCCTGATATGACAACGTTAAATTTTTTCCTCTGGGGGTATGTCGAAAATTATGTTTATAAACACAACTTCGAAACAGAAGAAGAACTTGGTAGGTTGGTGCTTGAAGCCTTTCAAAGTATTACGCCAGAAATGTTGTCAAATGTTTTAGAATCGGCAGTTAGAAGATGTTATTTGTTCTTAGAAAATAACGGAAATCATTTTGAACACCTGATTATGTCGTTCCTTCCTTTTCTCGTTGTTCGTTTTATTACTGTTTTCGTATGTTTTTTTTTTCACTTATTGGTGTCTAGAATTATTTTTTGTTCACTTGGTTGTGGTTTATTATTAAATTATTTGTTATTTATTGAACTAGTCTAACATCAGTAAAAATTTAGAGCTTACTTATGAGATATTGTTTATAAAATTAGGAGAAATACAGGACCGTATCCCAAAATTTCCTGATGTTGTTCAAAAAATTCTCGAAACGTCATTAAACCAAAATCTGTCATACATCGTTGCATTAAGAAGAAAAAAGCTCTCAAATTCCAATATCAGGAAAACAGGACCGTATTTAAAAAGAAAGTTGATAATGGCCCTTCGAAGACGACTCGTCGGATTACAAAACAAGTAACGCTGTTAGATAGAACGGAAAAAGTGGCTATACAAAAGTGCAATTTACTTTAGAATTCGATATAAAAAAAACCCAGGAAAACAATAAAACGATTTATCGGAATTTCGTTTTTTCCGGATATCTCCGGAACTACTCGGAATTTTAAAACTTTCTAAACGGCATATTATTAGGCAGCGCAACTTTACCTCCATTTAACCGACTTCGTATCTCTTACGGTTTCCGAGATCCCTGTACTGGCCCTCCTTATCGTGGATAATGTGTATATGTATATAATACTACTTTCCTGTTTTTCGTCATATCTTAGCTATGACGTGGAGAAACTCATCTAACATTGGATTTGGCTAAATAAAAACACATCTACTGACGATAATTATTTTTTAAACACACTTCGTATCAACCGACCTGTCTCCAAAAGCTCATTAAAAATGTTTTCCGTATAAAATAAAGAAAAGGACCCTCACAGTTGTCAGACATTTTATCTTAATGATCGGATTTCTTTTAAATTTAAAAATTATACGGACACCTACAGATAAAAAATAACGCGCCATTCTTTTCTTTCAATCTTCTTTGTGCCGAGGTTTGCACATTTTTTTTAAGTGGAACTGCTATGTCCGTCAAATGTATAATAAAGGAACAAAAAATACAATCCAATCAGCAAGTGGTTTGGCTCGCTGTATTCCAGAGAAAAAACACTCGTTCAAAATGTATCGTGATGTTCAGGAAAACATATTTTAATCTGGTTATTACATTTTTTTATGGAATACCGTCTGTTTTCAAATTGTACACCACGTATATATACAGGGTGTTATGGAAATGACGTATTATATTTAAATGGGTGACTCCTGGGGTGTCCTAGAGAAGCGCTACATATTTTTTTTTAAATCGGACGTTTAAAAAGTGGGGTAATTCACCCCTAAACCCACCGGGCACTACTCGGCACATTCATATATGATCATATTACATTGTCAAGCTGTGTAATCAACAGATGTTCAGGAACAATGTTGCCAACTGTGTAAAAAATGTAAAACTTTAGATTCTTATAAAAATAATATTTAGTTTACCTAGTATCCAAATAGAAGTGAATCCAGGTGCCAGTACACTAGCAAGTAATCCAGGGCACAGACATCTTCAGGGTTTTTTTTCTATGGGAAAAGCTTTATGCTCATCACGTACCCTGATGATAATGTGGAACTGCATAATAAGCTTATACCCACTAAACCCCATTCGGCCTCTTATTTCCAATCTCTTGGAACATTTGCACTAAATCACTTAAAGAAACACACAGACACCCACGAGTTTCAAATTAGTTTTTTTGAAGATATGCACCTATTACCAGATTACACGCAAACACTAAACAGCACTAATAACGCTAATTTTTTGGGCCATTAATCCTTTACTAAAGATAAAATGAAGCAATTATGTTGATAGGAACTACCCTTTCAAATAATGGTCTCGTCCAAGGTGCTTTCTTTGTGCACATTCAGAAAACTTACTTGAGCTAGCGCGGTTGCCATTTCCGAGACTATAATTATACAGGAAAGTAATATTATAGAAGGAAAATCCACAATTTATTTATAAAACATCGAAAGTGGCAACGCTGTATTTTTAAATATTAACCCCAGCCGGCGAAAAGAACAGGCAACGATTTTCACACGTGTTATCGGTTTCCTACTGTTTTTACTAAGTTTCAAGAAAATATGTGTGTTAATACTTAAACCCGAGTTTAAATTATTAAGTTATTTGTTTTTTTCGTGACGGCAGTGCCCCAGCCCAGCAGTTCAATATCGATCGACGGAACCAACGTGTTATTTATTTTTAAAATTTTTAAATGTTAAATACATTATTTCCCAGACCACTCAGACAATAAGGGCGTATTTTTGTCTACACAGTAACACTTTAAAATACTAATTCAGACTGAATGGTACTTAGATGTGTTATGTGATTTTATTGTGCCGGTTTGTTTTTGTTCAAGTTACCTAGGTACTTGGTGTTTTTTTATAAATTAAGTTGGTTTTAAATAAGTCCGAAAAGTTAAATAAAATTGCATTTTTTTTCTAAAGGGTAAGTGGCATTTATAAACTTTTAAGTTATCCAGATCTGACGGGTGTCGTTCGAATTGAACAAGTGGGAACATACCTGACCATTTAAAAACGTAAAGTTAATAATAATGTACCCTGAAAAATAAACAACTTGAAATCTGTCAAACGGTTATTGACTTTCTAAAGAGTTTACCCTGAAGAAATGACAACACTGTTTACCTTCCTGACAGGGGCACCACGTGGTCATTTTTGGTTTGACATAAGGTCATGTACAGGGCATATTAAATTAAAGCGCCATTTTTAGATATTTTTCTTCAATTTGTTTTCATCTCAGAAATTGCCGGTTTAAATATAATACGTCATTTCATTTCCATAACACCCTGTATATATTTAAACAAATCTAACTAATATAAATAAGTTGAAAAGATATCTTTAGGACTAACATTCGATAAAGGCTAGGTGCTGGGTTCGGGCTTCTTCCATTTCCAGTGAAGCTATAAAAGTTTTTCTATTTTAGAAAAACTTTCTTGATTATTTTTGGGATCTAGTAGCGTTTTTTTTTTTGTTATGGTCCCGGTATAAATCAAATAAAGATTTACATTAAAAATTTTATTTAATTTCACTGAGTAGGTACCGGAATACATATTTCATATTAATAAACACGGATTTTTATACATTTAAACATTCACAAGTTGCCATGAAATAATCGGTGTATAAAATAAAATCTTATAAACATACTGAGGTAGTAAAAATGTGTTTACATAAGACTCGAATTTAGCAAATTTCAACTCAAACATCGTCTTAAAAGATCTTACATAGATTAAATAATTTTATCGCTTCAAATAAAGATACAAAACGAACAATTTTTTTAAATATTGTCTGGTCTTTCTTTTGTTAACGTATAATTGTAAAGCCAAAATATACTTACGTCAAAAGACTATCTCTTGTGCATACAGGATGTTCCTTAATAACGTGCTAATATTTCAGGGTGTGATTCCTTAGGTTATTTTATAAAGAAAAGTTTATATGAACATATGTCCGCAACGGCTTAAATTATTTGCTACAACGTGTTGAATTTTTTTTAAATGATTATTTTTTAATATCTCCGAAAGAACTTTAGATATTATTTTCAATTTTGCTGTGTGTTAATCGGATATAGAACCACACATTTTAGTTACCGAAGTTATTCAATTGTTCCACCAGTGGCGTCCCTGCAAAAATGTCCTCTGATATTATTTACAAAAAAGATGGTACGCCACTGACCTATTTCCATTTGGATATTTTTCCTTATTAGCCTGGTCAATCTACATTAAAACGATCTCTTGAGTTTCTCTCGTCAGACGCACCGTTCTTGATTTAAACCAGTAAATTCATATTGAAACTCATTATTATTAACATTGATAAAATAATTAGGGATACATTTTGGTTCATAAAAATTGTTGGAGTGGGCGATTCGATGCGAAGACGGGCGGAAGCCTTTTAAGTGAAGGTGGCCATTTCCAACAATTTTTATAAAACAAAATTTATCATTAATTAATTTATCAATGTTGATAATAATGAGTTTCATATTACAAACCCGTTTTGATGTAAAATTGGCCAGGCTAATCAGAAAAAATATCCACATGGAAAAATGTCAGTGGCGTACCATCTTTTTTGTAAAAAAATATCAGAGGACATGCTTGCAGGGACGCCACTGGTGGAACAATTGAATGACTTTTCTAACTAAAATTTGTCGTTCTATATTCTATTAACACATACCAAAATTGAAAATAATATCTAAAGTGCTTTCGGACATATTAAAAACTAGCCATTTAAAAAATAAAAATTCAACACCCTGTAGCAAAAAATTTAAGCCGTTGCGGACATATGTTCATATGAACTTTTCTTCATCTTGTACATGAATATAAATGTTTGTTTTGATATTTTGACGGCTCAATAGAATTGTTGAATAAGTAACAGGTAGTAAAATTGTTTCTTTTTTTACAATTTAAAAATTAAATTAAACTGTATTACCTAATGTGTAATGTTATTACAATATTACACTACAGAGTCCTTCTTATAATATTTTACACATCTAGAGGACATCATAATAAAAAATATGTAACATTGTTCTTATATGCTAATAAAGGTAGGTACATCGTAACATCTTCTATATTCGTAACCAGGTATAAATAATATTAATTTCTATATAATCTTAAATCGTACATTGAAGAATAATAGTATGTTTCCCCAAATACATATATTTACAATTAAAATCTAGGGTTTATATACAAAATTATCTAGTTAATGGACACATTTATTTACACATATTAAATGTTTTATTCAGGTTGTTTTGTTATTGTTTCTGTAGTCCGTTATAAATGTAACTACATTTTAACACAATCTTATTTTATTTGATCGAATGGTTTAAGTACTATTTTTGTGAATGGCGTTTAACAAATTGTTGTCTTTAAGATAAAGTAAAAAATATATTATTACCCTTGTAATCAGAAGTGGGACAGATCATGACGCACGTCCATCCTTTCCCCGGCTCAACGGTATACAGCGTGTTATGGAAATGACGTATTATATTTAAACCGGGAATTCCTTAGATAAAGACACAGCGTTCAATTAATTCAGCGGTAAAAGTAACCTGACGTCAAACCAGAAAAACTGCGATACATATAAGCAATCAAGGAATTCTGGCCGGTGTTGTCATATGTACACCTTAAACTCTTTAGACAAAATAAAATAATTTAAACACTTTTCCATTCTGTAATAACTTTTTGTACAATTAATTGAAGAACATTTACGACGGACTATGTTTTAAACAACCCGAAAAAACATATGGAATAGTAATAGCCACGTACGTCACTAGGTCAAATGCCAATGACCTCTTGACGCCTTACATCGGCTGAGCGAAGTAGTTTCATATAGCGCCGCACGCTTGCGTCTGTTAGTTGAAGACCAACCAGCGGCCGGATACGTTGTGTCTCGTCGATCACCAACACACTCTCAGCAATCAGCTCTGTTTTTTCGGTTTACGCGTGTATCTTGCCCGTCCATAAATAATTTTTGAATATTGTTTTTATTGACGCGTTTCTTCTGAACGTCAAATTTCGTCGCGTGTAATAATCTGTAGTATAATCTGTATTATTGTATTTTCAAAAGCTAACTATCGGTTCTGTTTCACTATTACTGTGTGTACATAAAGTGTTTCCAGGAGTGTTCCCATGAAAAAGAAAAAAAACTTATTGTGTTTGTGCCTGGATTTCCTCGCTCTTTAGATATAAGGATAAATGCAAGTAGGTAGAAAATAATTTAGTTTTATAATTTTATATGAAATTTCAGTTTTTCATTAAGTTTGGCAACATTGCGATTGGCTCTGGGTGAAATGTTGTACAGTAGCGCGGACCGACTTGTGAGTAAGAGTGTTTATTACCCCACTTTTAAAACGGTCGATTAAAAAAAATAAAATATATAGCGCGTCTCTAGGACACCCAAGGAGTCATCCATTTAAATATAATACGTCATTTCCATAACACCCTGTATAGGTTACAATTGTAGGGCAAGTGCGCGAGGAAACTCATATGACGATCAATCCTACTCTTAATATCACTGCACTTAACCAAAGGTCTGCTTCCCAGTCTTCTTCGTACTAAAACTACGCTTACTTTTCTTTAAATCGACTCATCGGCCAAATCTTTAAAACTTCTTTTTCTCCTGCTATTGCTGGCGGTTCCGTTCGAACTTTGGCCGTTTCTTTTATTGAGGGAAGCAGTTCTTGCCGGTGTCTGGTATGTTGACAGGCGATGCTTTCTGTTCAAGGTTATGTATGTTGTAAAAGTGTTGTTTCGATGTAGAGACGTACTGTCTGTTCCCTCTAAACCTGCAACAATAATAGTACATTACAATACAAGTACGGTAGGTACGTCTTTACCGCATGTGCGTGACATTTAACAAAACGAGCCGAAGGCGAGTTTGGTAAATCACGCAAAAAATGTTAAATATTTTTGTAACAATTTCGTGAAAGTGAATACTGGTGATTTACGTCCCTTAAATGGAAGACAGTAGCAGCAGTGATGATGAAATTCCGAAAGAAGTTCTGGACATTGCTAAAGCAGCTACCCTTAATTTATTGCAGGATAAATCACGGTATAGATATGAGAAGGAATATGGGCTCTTCATGGACTGGTGTTCATCAAAAAAAGTTAAAGCAATTAGTGAACAAGGACAGTAAATCATCCTCTTTATGGAGTTATTACTCAATGCTCAGATTAACTATAAGTATCAAAAATAATGTCGACATAAGCAGCTATGCAAAACTGATGGCATATTTGAAAAGGAAGTTTGTGGGATACAAAGCTAAGAAATCAAAGGTATTCTCCAAGAATGAGGTTGTAAAATTCCTTCAGACAACACCAGATGAGGAGTTTTTATTAATGAAGGTACTTAATTGCAATTTTTTTAAATCTATTTTTAAATAACAACTTTTCTGCTTATTTCAGCTGGTACTTATGGTGGGCATCGCTGGGGCATGTCGCCGAGTGGAGTTATGTAAAATGAAAATTGAAGATATTAAGAAACTCTTGTAACTGTCCCGGATACAAAGACACATGTAGATCGACAGTTCGTGGTGTACGCCGAAGGATTTTCAGGAGAAATTAATAATATTTTAATTTTCAAGAAGTAAAGAGCCCTTAGACCTGATCATACTGCTCATTTACGGTTATTTATTGCATATAAAAAAGAAAGTGCACTATCCAACCACTGCCTATAAATTCTTTTGGAAAAATACCTTCTCAAATTGCATCATATTTAAAGTTGCCCATTCCCAAAGAATATACGGGACATTGTTACCGAAGGGTGTCAGCTACATTTTTAGTAGATGCTGGCGGGGATATCATGAATCTAAAAATACATGGTGGATGGAAGTCTTTCAGTATTGCGGAGGGCTATATTGGAAATTCTGTACAAAATAAAATAGGAATTGCAAAGCAAATAAATGGTGTAGAACAATATGCAGAGAGAACCTCCAGTTTTAGTAAATTTGTAACTTGAAATTCTTGTGTCTCATCGGATAGTAAAATACTTCCTTCAACGATATCGTTTGGAAATGTTACAAATTCTACAATTAATATTAATATTTCTTAATTATTTTATTTGTAGGTTTGGATTAGTTTGGAAATTTAAATATGTAAGTATATGCATATGATGTTCATAAAGTTTCTTTTAAAAATCAAAAATATACTATTGACTAATATAAAAACTTGTTTTATAGTATGTAATTACTTACGGCATTAGTGCGGTAAAGTGTTACTTACCGCATTCAAATCAATTCGGTAAGTAGTCACTTACCGCACGCGAGTAGATAAAAGCGATTATAGAACCGTTTCCGTGCGATAAACAGTGGAAATACGACTTTATACTATCTATCGCATCGTGAACATTAAAAATTACATAAATCCGACTAATCCTCTACAAGAACTCGCTATTTTTGATAAATTTGCCTGATGCATATAACAGTCTCATAAATAATGCGATATAACCACTGAAATGGCCAATATCTTTAAAGTAAAACGTTTTTAATACCTATTTTATGGTTTAAACAATTTATAACTGTGGCTTTTTAAAACTTGTTATACGGCTGACGAAACATTATCTTTTAGTAGTTTCATTTTTATCGCATCTAGAAATATCAATGGTATTATTTTTATTATACAGGGTGTTAATTTGAAAATACTACCCTTAATAGCTCGATTTGCGTACACGTGCGTGTCAAGTCGGCAATGGCATTAATTGCCTGGCATCCCTGACGAAAAACATCTAGTCGATTCGAAAAACCATAATCGAGAAAATTGGGTTCGAAAATAATTTAAGTCTCTAAATTATGATGAATTTTTCATTGAATATCAAGACTGGCGACATTACTGATAGTGTCGACCAGCACTCACTCATATATTCAAAATTTAATGATTAAGGAAGTTAAATTGGCTCTAAATAAATAATTCCTTGGTGGGGAATTTACCTCTGGATAGAATTCAAAAATGGGGACAAAATTAAATTTCCAAAAAATAGCCGTCTACTTAATAACCTGATTAAATTAAATTCAAATAAAACTTAAGGGAAAACTTGGTTATACGGGGATTATCAAAAAACGTCTTACGTGAAACGCGCAGATAAGGAGAACGATTAGAGTTACCTATCATTTATTAAGCGCACAACGGACGGACGTTTCGGGCTACGTACTCCACTCATATCATGGTATAATGTACGTACGTTTCCCTTGAAAAAATTCCTTCGTGTATTTTTACCAATTCGGCGACATTCCCTGGAAGAGGTTGTTTACAATTCCGATATTTTTCTTGCACAACATATTAAACCATGACTCGCATTTATTAAACTTTTTACAACTCTTGAGCGTGTGATTCGCATATTAAATTTTCACAATATACCTCATAGTCATCGAGTATTTGCTTTTAGTAAACAGCTCTTAAGCCAGTGCAACATACTTGTTTATTAAAATTATTTTTAACCACCCCATATAAAGAATTGTGTTAAATTATTTATTTTTTAATTAAAATAAACCGCCGGGTAATTCTTCATTGTACCGTCTTCATGACCCTTTGAAAATCTAATTTAGCCGTAAATTAATGGCGTCGTTTATCAGGCCGGTTGGTGAGGTTTCCTCGGCGTGACTAAGAAGAACAGACTTAGGTTCAGACTAAACAATAATTTTTTATTAAACACATTTTATTTCTGGAGTAATTATTTTTCTAAAATTCAATTTCTACTTCTTTACTTCCATTTTAGATTTATTAAGGTTCCAATTTTCAGGTTTCCACGTTCAATTGTCCTTAAGAGAGAATGGCAAAGTATCTTATTGTAATAATTGTGTTGTCCGACATGTTAACAATATTTAATACAGAAATTTACTTCTAAATTTTTTTTTCACATTGATTTATGTTCCTCCATTGGCGATAGAAGCTTAGGTTTTTGTTGGTAATTTGGGCTTGTCTGATAATCATTAGTACATTTCTCTTAATCTTATCAAATCATATTTCACTAACCGTTATCAAAAAATTTCCTGCAATAATAATTTCTCAGATCAAGTTCAAGTTTTCTCAGTAGCCGAAGAGTATGTTTGGGTGCAGAGCTCCAGACATGAGAGCAGTACTCTAGTGATGGTCGAATCTGGGCTTTGTATAGTGTGTACAATTTTCTGGTTCGGAAGAGTACACCAAGTTTCTGAGAAGTTATCTTGGCGATTGCCACAACGTGGTTATGCCAAGACATATTTCCTCCCAGATTGACGCCCAGCAAATTAATAGATGAAGCCAGTAGGATTGTGTGTCCGTCCATGACTATATCCGGTTTTGTAATGTTAACCTTTTTAGAGAAAACAGCTGCCTGGTTTTTTTTAGCGTTAAATTCGACTTGGTTACTGTCACCCCAAGTCAAAATTACTTCCAGGTCTTTGTTGAGGCGTGATACTTTACTTCACTGCGAAGATGTGCGTCGGCAGCCGATGTTTGTGCATTCAAAGAAAAAGATGAGATAAGTGTGCTATCGTCAGCAAAGCTAAATATCGGATTTTTTCGATTTCACTAGCAGGTGGTTAATGTAGAGTATGAAGAGAGTTAGACCCGCATTGATGGTGAAGGTGTCCGAGAGAAATCTGTCAATCGTCACTGGCAGAGAGCGGTCCTTAAGAAAACTAGACAATCATACACAGAATCGACTGGGCATACCATACAATATGTATGTAACGTAACCAACCAATTTGAAAGACGCTGACTTTAAGTTTTTTAATTTTTTTTATTACAAAAACTAGTTCTCTTCGAGAACTGGGCTACTGCTGTGAAATATTTACCTTAGATAAGGTAAATATCGCCCATTTTTACACTTTGTAAAAGACGATTAATTGTTTTTAGAAATAATTATTCAATAAGAGCCGGGAAAACTAAATCCCCTACATACATAGATGATAAATAGTATTCAGGCATAGTGAGGTAGAAAGTTGTAGTAAACTAATTATTGTAGAATTAAGCCAAGTTAACAAAAGGCCTCAAACGTTTTCAACATTCGGTTTGTATCTCTGATGAAATAATAAGTGAGAATTAATGAGTTGGGAAGCGTTGCGGTGACTGTTGTCAGTGCCGTAGACAGTAGACAGTAGATAGCTGGTGAGATTCAACCTGAACCTATTTTGGAAAAACTGATAGGCATAATAAATTATTTACTTAAGAGCATCAAACTTATTATTAACATTATTGCAAATATTGCTAAAGTACGGTCGAACGTATTAAAGACACGCTAAAGCAAAAAAATACTAGTTTCCAACTGGTTGTTGACTTAAGGAACAACCAATCGAGCAAATGCGCACAATTCCGTGACAGTCCGCCGATTATTCTGACAATTGCAAATCAGTTGGAAATCGATACATCGAATTTTTTGTCAGCGATCACAGATCGTGCTTTTGTGAAAATCTTAAACCAGCTGCACATACCTAGTTCATAAAATTAAATATTAACAGTAAAGAAAAATCTGTTTCAGATTTTTAATCGGGAGGCTACTGAAGCGAGACAAAGTTAAGTTAAATTACATTCATGATGAAAATTTTGATAATTAATATCGAAAATGAAACGTTCACACGTAATAAATAATACATTCAAACCCTTCCGCCTAAATACATCCAAATTTACAATAGCCGGAAATTCAGATTCTATTACGATGTATGATTTTGTTGTCATGCATGAGTTTGTCATAATTTTGTGTCGAGAATTTAACACCAATTTACTAAACAACCTCAATGTTAAATTTATTATTGTTGAAGCAAAGCTAATCTTTACATCCCCCATCCCCCCAATTCACAATCATTAAATGGCAGACCACATATATATATAGCCATTATATTGCCAATACGAACGTTCCAAAATACGAAACGTGTCCCCGGTATGGGAGATGGCGTGGCACTATTGAGTTTGCGCAGTAGGGTGGAAATTTTATCGATCGCGTCAGAGCCGGCCCGACATTATTTGCTTGTTGTTATTCGTCGCCATCTTTGGTTCTGGATGCTTTTTCAAATTACTGAATAAAAAGTGGTTCATCCACATTGTTGTGGGTATATTAGTGCTTATAAACTTTCATTACCCAACAACAATTTTTGTGAAGGAGTTTTTAATTTGTGGTGATTTGCTGTTTGATAGGCTAGTGGCTTGCTTTGTTTAAGATGAAAGGACAGAAGTGCATGGTGCTTTTTGCAAAAGTCGTTGATCAATACCAGGTATAAAGTATTTCAGGTATGTATGAACATATGTATATACGAAAATATTTTGCTTATCACATTATCCGATCCTCCGAACCTAATTTCACTAAAAAGCTTGTAAGAAAAGAAGAGAGTGTCACTTGTATAGAATATAATATATATGTGGTCACTACCTAACCTTAAAATTAATGTATTTTTAATTTGGTGCCTTAGTAGCTGATAATAATTCCCAAAGTAGTCAATATGGTCATTCGTTCTTAATTTTTGGATTAGAAAAAAGTGAGGTTTACAAACATACGACTTCGGATGAAAGTTAAAATAAAGCTCATCGTGTCGATTGTTACGAATATTCGGACGGAATTTGGCACCAAAAGTTTACACCAATCAGGGCACCGTCGGATCATCATATCGTCAGAAATCGTATGCATGGAATGCCATCTTAATTCGAAAGTGAAATTTACATTAAAGAAGCTAAAATCTAGTCCTGTCGAATGTTTACTTTCACCAGAAAATTTCCGAATTACGCAAACTCACTATTACCCCTTCGATGCCCATAGCGGGAACATAATTGCAGATGGTATTAGCAATATAATGGTTATATATATGTGGTAGAGACCCTAGATTTGCAACGTAAAACAATAAAGTTATATGGCAAAAAACTTACAGAACCATTTTTATATATAAGTTATATCGATGCTCTTAGAAAAAAAATTCTATGGAACATTTACTTCGAGAGAATGGATGTTTTCCAAAAAATTAATATTTAAACTTAAAAAACACAAGACAGTGAAGGTATTATTGGTTCCCCGACTGTAACCTTAATAAATATTAACACATCGGGTGAAGCATTGTTTAAATTAACTATTATTTTTTCTTTACGGCGTTCTATAGCAAACACTGGATATATCCAACATTTTTATTGAAGTCTAATACCCAATTCCCAATCTTATTTTCTGGCTACAAAAGAAAAATATTTGATTTTCATATCGTAACTCTCCGGCAGGAAATTTATAGACCTTTTTTTTGTGAAGGATTTTTTAGTATTGTGTTCAGTTGATTTTTGCTTCTAATATGTAACAGAGAGTTTAAGAAAAACAACATATTCGCAGATTGACTCGGTCATTCGTGTTTCTATGCCAGGAATTCCTTACCGATATCTCCTAATGTAGGCGGTTAATAACAAAAGCGATTGCCGAAGTCATTTTCGACAACAAACAAACAACCGTTCAACGTGCACAATGCTCAATCTTATTCTACATAAAAGAAAATAATAATTTAATTTCAGACATCGGATTTCAGCTCTAGAGTTTACCAGCCGGGGAGCAAAAGTGATCCTGGCATGTCGAGATAAAGGAAGAGTGGGAGGGTGGCAACAGCAAAAATTATAAGGCGAGGTAAAGATGACAAATTGGATGTTAAACGGGTTAGTTTATATAGGGTGTTGCTTAATGCCTTGCTAATATGTACTTAATAATAATAATAATAATATAATAATAATAAATACTCTTTATTTCAAAATTACATAGAATACATAAAAAGTAATAGTGTCAATAACAAAGGCTATAGAAAGTATAGTCAAGATCTAATAATTTACCATTTTTCCAAGGTATTCATTTATGCTATATGGTTCTATATCAAGAAGCACCCTATATAGATTTTTTTAAATTTTTTGAGTATTATTTAACAATTGAATATGTGTAGGCAAACTCTTATAAAATCGAATACAATTGTAATATGCTCCTTTCTCATACATTGTTGATATATATCGAGGAAAAGTGTAATTTAATGTTCTTGTTGAATAAGCAACCTGTGATTCATTACCCCTAAATAACCCTCTATTCTTGCACATAAATAGCGATGAGTGTTTTCTCTAAATTTACCTCTGCAGGTTTGTCTTGGGTTAATATTAAAGAGTGTTCTTATTGCCCTCTTCTGTCAGATGAACAGTCTTTCCACCTCACCGCATCCTCCATACATAATGATGCCATATCTTATTTGTGTCTCAAAGTTTGCATGATAAATTAATTTTTTTGTCCCGGTGTCTATATATATTTGGATACTACATGAAAGGTATAATACGTCCTGTTTAACTTGTTGGCAATATATTCAACGTGTTTTTTCCATGAAAGATTACAGTCCAGTGCCATCCTCAAAAACTTAGCATCTTGCTCCAATTTTGTATTAGTGCCATTTAAACTTATAGTTTCTGCTTCTTCTATACTTGACCTCTTGGTCTTGAAAACAATAACGCTGTACCAGGGTGTCCCATTTTGGACACTTTTATAGGGTATCTCCGTAATTGTTAGTGCTATCAAAAAAGTGATGTAGACACCTACATGTGCTCTTTTGGGGTCAAACTTAAAATGGTAACATCAAAATTTGAAAATTTTCGCTCGCTTAAGAGATACGGGGGAAAATCAAAAAAATTGACAATTTCAAAATGACCCTATATTTTCTTAGTTAAAAGAGGTACGGAAAAATGTTTTATACAGAAGTTTATTTATAATGATTGTGGAATAATCTACCGTTTTGAGAATAAGTATACGGGGTCAGGTAAAAAAGTTAGATATATATTTTAATCTAAAAAGATATTATTTTAAATGCTCCTTTCAAATATATAACACACCATGGATGATATTGGTTTCCTAGGCGATTTATTTAAACTTTATTACTTTGATACGAAATAAAGGATTCAGATTAAGGTAAAACATAACGGCAATCATCGCAAATGTTCGGAATATGTCCTTGAATGGTTACCGTCTTTCCGGATAGCGAACAAATTATACATTTTGCGCCATTTCTTCGTTTTTTCCACTTTGAATATAAACTGATATCATATCAAATTTTTCAAAATGTTAATAGGTTATTTTCGCAAATGAATATGTAAAAATGAAATTGACGTTAAATGTCAGTTGTTTCTAGGATATTAGCTTTTATTCCATGGTCTACTGTGGTTTAAAGTAATTTTAAAACATGGCCTAGGAAACCAATATCATCCATGGTGTGTTATACATGTGAAAGGAGAATTTAAAATAGTATCTTCTTAGATTAAAATATACAGGGTGTTTAATTTTAAAAAAATGAGGTTAGGTCCGATAACTTTTTTACCTGACCCCGTATACTTATTCTGAAAAGGGCAGATTATTCAACAATCATTATAAAGAAATGTCTGTATCTCTTTCCACTAAGGAAATATAGGGTAATTTAGAAAATGTCAATTTTTTGATTTTCTCCCGTATCTCTTAAGCGAGCTAATATTTTCAAATTTTGATTTTACCATTTAACCACAGACACACTGTACTTTAGGGAATATTAAAAAATAACTATCTAAAAGCAAATGAATTTTGCGTCTTGTCTTAGTCTTGTCTTAAACTTTATGTAATCAACTTATTCAAAATTATGCGTATCCTTGTGCTAAAATAACAAGGGAAACTTGGGTAGCCATACCTAGAAGCCCGAAATTTATTGGGTAATAATAAGCAATATTGCTGGCACGTTCGAATAATCCCGCACCTGCTTCGATATCGTTATATTCCTCAATTTCGAAGCTTAGCAGCTAATTTATTTAGTTTCCTTAAGGAATATCAGCCACAATTTTCTCTTGTATAATTTTACATATTAACGTAAATAAACGGGTTGATCGTTTCTGTCGGGGCCTTTTGTATATCAATCTAAAAAGTTTACACGACAAGCCCAAATACTTTTGAGTCCGAGGATAGCTTTGCACCACCCAAATGAATGCTTAAACAATTATCTTGCTCCCGGCCGGGCAAGAAATAACTTTAGCGGCTATACAGGGTATCCCAATACTTAGGAGCCATAGGAAACATTTATTTTCGGGAATAACCCATAATTTCAAAACGGTTCAATGTATCGAATTAAAAGTTGGCGTTATTACATTTTTATGAGTAAGAAAGAAGAATTTGTAGAATTTTTTTATGTGTCACTAGCAAATCTAGGATTTTTTTTTAAGTGCAATTATGTATTTTTAAAAAGATATACTTGCTCGATCCTAAATCTCCAGTCCATGTCTGGAGCTCTGCACCCAAACATACTCTTCGGTTACTGGATTCTACTGAAAAGAGGGCCATTCGTCTGATTGGAGACCACGAGCTCACGAAGAACCTCGACAGCCTAGAACATCGAGGACAGGTTGGGGATTTGACTCTCTCTTACAAATATTTTCATGGAAAGTGCTCGGCTGACCTTGCGCTCGAACGACGAACCACTGCCGCCCATCCATATGTGGTTAAGCTGAGTACTCCTCGAACTTCATTTAAGAATTCTTTCATCTGGAGGACTTCATCCTTATGGAACGACCTTCCCGAGGTCGTTTTCCCAACGAATATAACCTCCAACGATTCAAACCAATGTGAATCACTTTTTACTCACACGCGCCATTCCTAGAGTACCCTAAAGGATTTTTCTTATAGTGCTTGTGTTTGATCATAAAAAAAATATTTTGATGTTTTGTGATATCTCGAAAATGGTAAGAGAATTAAGAACCAGTCAAGTATACCTTCTTAGATTAGAAATTGTCTTTTTTGAGAATCTTGGACAAAAATACTACTTAATAACAGGTAGGAAAAAAATCATAGATTTGTTAAACCCACTAATGTCAAACATAAAAATTTCTGAAAAACTTATATGACTTAATTGGTCTAGTTTGATGTTTGGTATATCCAGTTGCTTTATCTATGACCCCTAAGTTTTGGTACACCCTATATATTAACTTAAGAATGTAAACTTTAGCTACATATTTTCTATGCTATTGTTTTCCACGTTTCACCTTGATCACTGTTCCTGACTTTTCCGATTAGCCTACGGTGCGTGGAATCCTGCGATCTCCTGCTAATTGCAAAAGTTTAACAGGAAAGGCCTGTAAGCAGGAATAAGGGCGGGGCTATAATTACCATAGAAATGGTGTTACTCGACTCTCGTTTAGATTTTTATTGCTACAAAGAGAAACAGACAAAAAGGCTGTGCTAGTTTACATATAATGATTTTGTATATCCTTTTTTCCATGAAAGTGGATTAAAATTTAATTAGTTATCGAATTGGTCTTTATCGTAGGGCAGTTGAATTTTGACAGTACTATTGACCTGCAGTAGGTGTTCTTGTTTAATACCAAGTTAAAGTTTTGTTTATGATCAAACACAAGCACTATAGGAAAAATCTTTTAGGGGGACTCTGGGAGTTGTGCGGATAAAGAGATTCACGTTGGTTTTGAATCGTTGGAGGTTATATTCGTTGGGAAAAATGGCCTTTGGAAGGTCGTTCCATAAGGATGAAGTCCTCCAGATTAAATGGATGGGCGGCAGTGGTTCGTCGTGTATTTCTGGGCGGAATTAAAAGGGCAAGGTCAGCCGGACACTTTCCATGAAAATATCTGTAAGAGAGAGTCAACTCCCCAACCTGTCCTCGATGTTCTAGGCTGTCGAGGTTCTTCGTCAGCTCGTGGTCTCCAATCAGACGAATGGCCCTCTTTTCAATAGAATCCAGTAACCGAAGAGTATGTTTGGGTGCAGAGCTCCAGACATGAGAGCAGTACTCTAGTGATGGTCGAATCTGGACTTTGTATAGAGTCAAAAGTTGTTGCGGTGTGTACAACTTTTTTATACGATTCAAATCGGGACTGCGCGGTGGCCAATTTATACTCAATGAATATTTACTTCATTTAAATATTGATTGACGATGCGCGCAACATGAGGTCTTGTGTTATCGTGCATTAGTTAAAAATTATTCCCAATGGACGGAGCTCAGACAAAATGTCACTGATATACCTCTCGCTATTTAAAGAACCCCCACGTGAAGGTACGATATCAGTCCGTGCTGTTAAGGAAATTCCAGCTCAAAACATCACAGAGCCTCCATTAAATAGAGTTGTTTCACGTATGTTACACTGTGCATAACATGTTCTGGTATAAATCTGTGTATTTTCTTTGATATTAGAGATATCAGAGAAATTAAAGGAACAACACGTTTAAAAAACCTGAGGCTACAGTATAATTTCATCATAGACCCGTTGTTGTTGCTAATGCTCCCTACAGGGTGTTTCAAATTTAAAGTACAAAGCTATTCTCATTTTTGCACCCTGTGTAAACCTAAAACTGAAATCTGAAATAAAATATAGTTACAGTCCAAAAAAAAATCAGCGAAATCGATTTTCGGTTCGCGAGAAAATCAAATTTGAAATCGAGCATAATTTTTGGTTATGCGTTATTTTTGCTGCTAAGTGTATGATTTTTAAAGTGTATTTAATAGAGTTCTAAATATTTATTTTCTTCCTATTTTAAAATCTTAAAAGCTTTATTAGTTTTATTCTTTTATCTTTATTTCCTCTCGCTAACAATTCTATTTTTAACGAAATAGCCCAACTGAAAGTTCGTGCAAAACTTAATTAAATTTTTAGAAATCGTCTGGAAACAATCGGATTTTTATCCTTTCTCTACCACTTTTCGCTAGACGACTACCGGAAGTTTACATAGGAATTTTCGATTTAGCCCGTTTGTTTATTTCAGGGAAATGAAATTGATTTTTGCGTGTGCACTGCGGTACGTGATATACTGTTACCAACGAGCGATTCATCACTGTAAAAGATAAAAGCATGTTTCTCTTAAAAGTCCTTAAACAAAATTATATAAGTTCATAAAGTCTGTTCGTTTTATGAAGTCCGATATCGGATTAAATCATTAAAGGTTGTTAAAGAGTAAGACGGTTAAGTTAACAATACCTTCGCTATACTTGATCGTACCGAACATTCCACTGGTTCACTGTAGTGGGCTGGGCAAAATCAGCGATTCCAAAACAAAATTATCTTAGAATTATGTACCGCGATAAATATTTTTATCTTGTTTATTTTTCACTCATAGTTTTTTTTATTATACCTTTTCCTAGAATTTAGTTATTTTGGGATCATTATAGTTAAATATATATAATAATCACTGATTTCCAAGAAATAATTAAAATTTGCTCAAGTGCAGGATGGTATGTTCTATTTTAAATAAGTAGTTATGCTTTTTGCTAAATTATTTTGTTTAGAAAATATCTAAAATATAATTTATTGTTTGAGAGCCACCGACCATTCTGTTCGAGAGGTTTTATTGCTTAGCGGACTTCATACACCGTACCGACTTTAAGCAACATTTGGACGAATGGTTTGAAGGGCTTTGAATTGGTCGCGGTGGTCCTAAGTTGGCCTCCAAGATCTGCAGATCTCACACTACTAGACTTGTGTCGACACTCGGGATGCACTACAGGTCGACAAGTGCATCTGTGTCTCCGGCGTATCGGTAAGGTGGAAGCAATAGGTTTGTTCCAACACCCTATTTTTGTATCGTTCTAGAACCGTCACGAAACCGTTCGGACCAGTTTTGGGCGCCGGCGTTAATTTTGCAATGTTTGTTGGCGCATGGACGCAAGGTTTTTATAACCATTCTCTGTAATCTGATCGCCTGTTTGATTAGTTCTTAGTTTAGAGAAGATTAGTTAATTATCATAAATCATAACCCTACTTTTGTTGCTTAATTTCTTTATTGTATTTAATAATTATGGAATAAGAGAATAACGTGTTTAATGGCAAGAATATCTTGTAGCAAGAAACCGGATTATATAAATTTAATAAGAATAAATTAAATAATCAGAATATTAAAGTGGGGTTAAGCAACAACTCCTACAAAACAAGGCTAAAAGAACTGCACGAATGCCAGGAATACAAAAACAACTGTTAAAATCCTTACGGCGCAAGTCAGTACAAGCGATTCCTGATCTTGTCCATGCAGTGTTTTCACCTTTCAGGAACTGGTTTGCGAACGATCACGAATTCGGTTGGAACACCAACGGGATCGCCAGATACACCGTTTTGTGTCGGTTGGAACGGCTTTCGACTCTATTACGCATGTGCGTGACCGTACATTGTACGATTTTTAGGGTGGTTGGAACGAACCTAATATCGTCTCAATCATGGTCTAGTCATGGGCGTGCAATTATTATTTTAAATAATAATAATAATAATAATAATAATAATAATAATAATAATAGCTTTTATTGCCCAACAAGAAGAACCCATTTACAGAGCAATATATAAATAATAAAAAAAATAACATAAGTTATATAACAGTAGGAAAGTTAAAAATAATGGTTAGCTTTGTTGCTAAACGCATTAGCATGGCTGACTTGATATTGTTTTTTTTCGTGATAATCTCGATTCAAATTAATACACTCGGATGGACGGGGTTTGGTTTGACGGCAGCTAGTGATATTTAATATTAAAGTGCCTTCCAATGTAAGTTTAATTTTATGAATAGTGTCGTGTTAGAAAGTTAGAAATTAATAAATAAATTTTTTCACACAATTAAATAAAAAAATTATCTTTTTTAAAATTTTGTAGACACTGTATAATATACACCTGTAGCGCGATATGAAAAACTAAAAAATAAGGACAAACTTGCCTAATCTAGGGGCGAGTACTTTCCAATACAAAAAAATTGTGAGATATTCATAAAGCATAGACATATAAGTGATTATAAGTACGCCACTGCACATCACAACAAAACGCACAGCGGGATCTAGCTAACAAAAAGTTTAAAAGAAAGCAAAGTTTTCAAAAAAATCGGTATCTCTTAAAATATAGCAGATATCAAAAATTTGACAGATTACTTTCTTTGCTATGAACCAGTGATTCAATTGACGTACAGTGATAAAATTTAAAAATAATATTGTGAAAGTTACATGCTATTGAAATTTGCACAAAAATCATCGTCCTCTTTAACACCCTGTATATAAAATTTTCTAACAGTTTAAGACAATCCAACTTTGGCAATTGTTTCCTAAGGGACAAATCTATCAACCATTAAAAACCGGAGATCGATGTCATATCTGGTTCAGAAAATATTAACTTTTAAATTTAGGCGAAATTTTTCTTGCTCGAAAGCAAATGGCCAGCAGTTTAGTTTAATGTTGTCTGTATCTATAAAATGGTTATTTTCTATACAATGTGTGGAGATTCCGTAATTTTTTATGTTATTCAAAATAGAATTGCGATGTTCTTCTAATCTTATCTTGATGTTTCTACCGGTTTGCCCAACATAGACAGCTTCACAATCTTTACATTTAATCCTATATACCCCCAGATTTGTTAAGATTACCTATTTTGTCTTTATTATTCACCAACATAGATCCCACTCCTTATGTTAATGTACATTTTACTTTATTGACCGGCCAGGTTTCACCCCCGAACTTTGTGAATTATTTAATATACTCCCCTTTCGAAAAAGGCGTTTAAATAACTTTTTTTATAGGCGGAACATAAAATAGTTTATTGTTATAACTCAAGTCACTCAATTTAAAGACTGCTGTCGAATCGCAAAAGCATCTGTGTCTGGTCGTTATTTCCAAAATCTGACCCTTAAACTACGTTTTATACGTGAGAGGGCAATCCGTTTTCCAGCCGATGGAATTCCCTTTTTAAAATTAATATGACATTTAGATGAACATTAATTATGACAAAAAATATTTCACGGTTACATAAATATAGATGGCTTTACAAATATGCAAGGAAAATAAATTCTGATGAACAAATTTTGTAAATTTGTTATGCTCATTTTGAATCTTCATTTTGAGAAACAAAATATGTTTTTTTTTGCTATAAATGGTATATACTGCCAATGATCCATGCCGTTTGCATAATGATAAACAGTTGAAACATCTTTATTGTTCCACAGACAAATAATGTTAAATTTTAAAATAGTTATAAGTATTTTAAATTTGATTAAAATTATATCAATTCAAATTCAAATATAATTTCTGGTATAAAATAAAATATTTCATGACAAAGGTAACTTGCTGCCGTGCCAATAAAATGTTTTATTACCTTTGGAATATATCCGCATTTCATCTAGAAATGTAATTTCACGTTCATGAAAACTATTGCGATTTTCAAAATATTTTCATGGCTCTGAGAGATGAAATGTTTGGCCTTTAACAAAGATATCACAAACTACAGTAGAAAAATGTACATTTCTAGCCAACGCAATGGCTGCAAACAGTTTTTCCCACCTCTTTCGGTCATTATTGCAGCATAGCCAGATTGACATATTTATCGCAAAGGTATCTTGAAAAATCCCAATTAAACATTTGTTAATTTACAATTACAGCTGGTTTAAGGTTAATCCGCAATTGCTCTTAAAATAAATTTATTTCCCAATAATTTTACTATAAAGTGTGAAAAGGTGATGAGAGATTATTATTCTACTTAAAAGTATCAAACGAATCTTGATTAATCCGACTGCACTCTGGCAACATCTATTTTTATTTCACAACTGCGCTACGATTCGATGAATTATTAATCTGGTAAACATTACGATGTTAATGCTTTGATCTAACGGATTGATTATATATTTTGGTTGATTGGTGTTTTTTTGTGATTATTGGTGAAAAAGCGTCTTTATTATAAGCAATCATGGTGCATTCATGTGTAGCTTGTAAAAGAGTGGATCACTTAAGTAAGGATGTATCTTTTCATCGGTAAGTATGTTAATGTTTAACCATGTGACATAACAAGGCTTCAACATTGTTGCAATTCAGCCAACAAACATGTAGTTCTCTCTTCCATCCATTACTGATTTTCAATAACACTTCAAACAATCACAGCTTCACTTTCCAAGAGTTTTATCAATGGATTATGGGATCTGTAGTTTACAATTTTTTTTTTAATATCAAACACAAGCGCTATAGGAAAAATCCTTTAGGGCACTCTGGAAGTGGTGCGTGTGCGCAGAAAGCCATTTACGTTGGTTCTGAATCGTTGGAGGTTATATTCGTTGGGAAAAACGACCTCGGGAAGGTCGTGCCATAAGGATGAAGTGCTCCAGATGAAAGAATTCTTAAATAATGAAGTTCAAGGAGTACTAAGCTTAACCACATATGGATGCAAGGCAGGGGTTCATCGTGTATTCCTGCTATTCGCCGCTCTGGGCGGAATTAAGAGGGCAAGGTGAGCCGAGCACTTTCCATGAAAATATCTGTAAAAGAGAGTCAAATCCCCAACCTGTCTTCGATGTTCTAGAATGTCGAGGTTCCTCGTCAGCTCGTTGTCTCCAATCCTTTGGTCCTTACCGATGGGTCATTAGACACTCGCGGTTTCCAGTATTGATTTTTATAGATTATTCACACAGAATACAATTTTCGATAACTAAATATACAATATTTAACACCACTGACAGAAAAGGACACAAATTTGTTACTAATTGTTCTTATAAATTGATTTTGATGATTAAATTCTATATAGAAAAGTACTTTCATTGCGAAGCTTGAAAAATTTTAAAATCACACGAAACACTAAATAGAACTGTCACTAATGACATTTAATTTTAGTTTAGCCATTTCCGTCTAATGCACAGGAATTATATTTCGTTTCCAAAAGGAAACGTTTTCTCTTTTATCCTTTTTGATTAACTTATACATTAAAATGACATTAAAAATAACAAATCTTTGATATTACTGTAAACTTATGACTTATTTTGTAATTTATATCCTGAGATGTGAAAACTAAACGATTTTATGTTCATAAACTCTGTTCGAAAAAAAATCTAACTTTTTAATCCTGTTAACCCTTTTGCAAAAGGGTTGGCTTAGTCACCTAAAATAAAATTTAGGCCTTTGATGCGTACGAGCTCATAAAAGACTCTAAAGATAATTTAATTGCCTTTTTCATTAGAGCCGGCTTTTGCAGGAACTGTAAGACTAATAATTAAAATAATTAAAACGGGATTTTAAAAGCACGTTTAACACCAAAATCGAATCGTAAATGTACGGAAATTTAGTATAATGAAAATTTAAAGATTAGGCTGTATCGTAGTTAAAGTCGTCTTTATTGAAGCTGATTTATGGAAGTTAAACTCACTTTATACTAGTTAAAGTTATTTTAGTGCAATTTGCTGTTGAAAGCTCACCTATTTTAATAGGTGATATTTCTTTCACGCGGCTGGATATGGCTTATACAGGATGTCCGCTAATTAATGGTACATGGAAAAACCACAGACTCCTTACGTAAAAATATTAGGATTTAATTATACTTACCTATATCCGAAAGTTGATATTAACTGAGATACAGGGTGTTAAAGTTAAAACTTCATTTTTGGTTTTCTCTAATAACTTTGAGAGAATCCAACGTTTTTTATCAAATTTGGCTATTATGGTTTTTCTTGCACGAGAAATTGATTATTTTAGTTAATTTTAATGTACAATGTAGATGACGCTGTCTGCGGCATTTTTCGGATTTTATTAGGTCATAACTTTTTAGTGTCTTAGTGAATTTAAGTTTTTAATGAAAATAATACTTTTCCCATATTTATTACGTAAAAAGTTATACCGAGTTCAGGTCGCCCAGGGTTACCGTTTCGGAGATATTTGTATTTAAATTGTTTAGTGCACCCTGCCCAATTACTATTAATTTGCAAACAAAATTTTTTCCTTCGCATATCGCGCATTTCTGCGTTTGAAAATAAATTGTGTCTCGCCATTGTTAGTTAACATACGATAAACTCAAAAATTAAACATTTTCTCACACAGCTATATCACAATAGTCAACAAACAAATAACAACATGGAGGTTTCATAGCAACTGCATCTCTAAATTTCATTTGTTTCCTCATAGGTTATTTTAAGAAAGTAATTGGGCAGGGTGCACTAAACAATTTAAATACAAATATATCCGGAACGGTAACTCTGGGCGACCCGAACTGAACCTTTTTTACGTAATAAATATGAGAAAAGTATTATTTTCATTAAAAACTTAAATACACTGAGGCACAAGAAAGTTATGACCTAATAAATGTTGGAAAAATATCTCAGACAGCGCCCCCTGCATTGTACATTAAATTTTCACAAGAAAATCATCAATTTCGCGTCCTAAAAAAATCATAATTGCCAAATGTTGTAAAAAAACGTTGGTTTCTCTCAAAGATATTAGAGAAAAACAAAAATTAATATCTACTTTCGGACATAGGTAAGTATAATTAAATCCTAATATTTTTACGTAAGGAGTCTGTGGTTTTTCCATGTACCATTAATTAGCGGACACCCTGTATACATACAAGTAGATGACACGAATTCAGGATTTTATTGAAGAAATTATGTTTTCGAAAATATCCACGAATATGAATTTTTTGATAATTTGCTCGATTTTCTCCAATCTTGTCATGTTATTATCCCCAGTTCTACCAATCGGATCAATGTAGGCGTTTTTTTTTATTACACACATTGTTACGTTAAAAACAAACGAAAAATAATAACAATTTAATTGTTTAAATAGTTTTAGCATGCTCGCCCTCCACCTTAAGTCAATTTTAGGAACATAATTCTTTTCTTTATCCTGTTATCTACAAAACGCATTTTACCCAAAAAAATGGAGCCTCTATTAGATTGAAAGTTATGAAATATTTTCGAGCGCAAGTCACACGGCGTGCGAGGAGTCGAAGCATATCAGAACTCCGCGTTTGAACAACGGAATGGAGGGAAACATTAACAATTCACACCGCAACAACTTGTTGAACGATACAAAAAAATTATCAATGCATTTGAAGAAGTCAAATTATTTTTCTTCTGAAGTCCGCGCACCGCCTTTAAAAGAATGACGCCATATATTCCCGAGTAGATACTTTTCTATCTAACTTTTAAAAAAAATGTAGTCTCGTTATTCTGTCACGAAAATAAGGATAGACGCAAAGTGCTTTTGAAGTATCTACCTTTATAAGCATAATCCCCAGGGATCAGTGGGATACATCCGTCAAACGCAAAGGCCACTTATTTCGTATAGTTACCCGGAGTTTAAATTAAGGACGTTGGCGGTTTAGTTAGTTAGGAGGTCTAACTTACATTGAGAAGGATAATTATGTTATTAATTGATCCTAAGGTTTTTCTGAACATCAGACAGTAACGAAAGCCTGAAGAAAGTAGAATATACAAGGTGTCAATTTGAAAACTCTCTTTAATACCCTGTATCTCAAAAGATAACACGTTTAGAACATATGTTCATATAAAGTTTTTTCTGAAAATGGATCCAAGAATAATCTCCTTAAATATTAGAATGTTATTAAGAAACACGCTGTATAAATCAGGTGCATATTTGGGCCCGATTATACAGGGTGTTATGGAAATGACGTATTATATTTAAACCGGCAAATCCTGAGATGAAAATAAATTGAAGAAAAATATCTGTAAATGGCGATTTGACTGACGACGGTCGCAATCAACAAAATAAAAGGCCTGCATTGTGAAAAGACGTCAGCGTATTTCGGCCGGTGTTGTCGTAACTACACGTCAAACTCTTTAAAGAGAAATTATAATTTGAAGAATTTTTCATTCTATCGTTTATGAACAAACATGATTCCAGAAAACCGAGGGCGAAAAACGTTTTGCAAAACAAATAATAGTAATATCACGCATAAATTTCAAAATTGTACAAATTCGATACAATTTTATAGAAATGTACCAGCACGGCGCCTAAAAAAAGGACGCTACTTCACTGGACACCAACTTAAAAAAACTTAGAGTTCTAAGAAAAAAAATGGTCCTTACCTTCACCAAGAAAGTGAACTCCAAAAAAAAAGTCGTTACTTTCAACAGCCCTACATAACAACACAAATCCTTGGATGGACAGTGTACCAAAAACTCGAAAGATGTGCCAACGTGCCCATACTTTGTAAAGTGTACCGAATTCGGTATAAAAGTACGCGCTGGAACAACACTGCGTTCAAATTACGAAGTGACAAAGGCTACACTGCCATCTCCCCATCTTTGTCACACACTTGGCTCGACTGAGCAGACGTAGTTTGTATATGAGTGCAAGCTAGCGACTGCGGGCTGTCAGTATACAACAGGCAACGTCGGGATATAGATGTTCTTGTCGAATAACCAATACACCAAAGCAACCCGGTCGGTTTTGCAGCTGCTTGTTCGGGTCGTTGTGTTGTAATATGTAATTTTTTTCGGTTTACGCGTGTATCTTGCTACTCCATAAATAAACTATGAATATTGTTTTAATGACGAAATTAAATTGCTCATCTTAAGACCGGTAGTTTCTTCTGGACGCAACAGCTGCCGCTCACAACGTCAACAAGTCAAATTTCGTCGCGTCGCGTGTAATAAAATCTAATAATCTGATAGTGTCTTTACAAGTCTTCCACTATGTGTTGTTCAGTGGTGCCGTGAAAATCTGTCCCGTGCATGAAGTGTTCTTATGAAAAATAATAGCCAACTGATTAGGAATGTGCCTGGATGTCCCGCTCTTTAGTTATAAGATAAGTAAGTAATTAATTTTTATAATTTATATGCAGTTTCAGTTTTACGTTAAGTTTAGCAACATTACCATTGGGTTTGGGTGAAATGTTGTACAGTAGCGCGGACTGACCTGTGAATAAGAGTGTTTATTACCCCACTTTTAAAACGGTCGATTTAAAAGAAAAAAATATATAGCGCTTCTCTAGGACACCCAAGGAGACACCCATTTAAATATAATAAGTAATTTCCATAAAACCCTATATTTTTGTAATAATGCAGCATCGCGCTGTTCAATGGTTTTTCCATTTGCTACTACTAGTTGACAATTTTAACCATCTTATGATGCTTCCACGTGTGAATTGAACACTTAATCTTGTAGCAACGAATTATTTTTTTCAAAATAATAATTATAATATCTATTTATGTATTTAAATACTATATTGAAAATATATTTCTTTTCGTAAGATTTATTCCATTTGAGTATCGTATTTTTAAACTAAATAGTTATTTTTTGTGTGTAGCGCCCAGTTAATCGGAGACACCATGTATAGCTTTCCTATTGCAAACACAAAAATTAACAATTTATTCACATTTTATTGAAATTGGTTAATTTAAATAACAAAGGGTACACCTAATAGAGAGCTAATGGGGAATCCTTGTTCCTTTGACGAGTGGATTGTGTTTTTGGGCCAATAATGGATTAAATTCATGGAGGAAAATTGTGAAGACGCAGCAATTTGGGGTAAGAAGATTATTAATAATAAACGCACGGGTGATGTTTTCGTGGCACCTCGACCGTGACTGTAAAATTGGTTTTGACGTACTTTAATTATCGGATTTGCTTGCAACCCGTTGCGGAAATACATATAATGGCCGGCATTAAGATTTAGAAACTTTGTGTGTGGCTGTATGCACTTCTGGGTAATAATGAACGTAGTTTTCGCTATTAAGGATTTAGCAATGGGAACTTTCAAGAACTAAGTATACACAGAACAGAGACTATAGTAAAATTATTATAGTAAAGATTTCCTATAACATATAGTGAATGGTTGTCTAGCTTTTTTAAGGACCGCAATCTGCAAGTGGCGATTAACGGATTTCTCCCAGACACCTTCACCATCAATGCCGGTGTTCTTCAAGGGTCCATATTGTCTCCCATCCTCTCCTGACTCTACATTAACGACCTTCTATTGAAAACAGAAAATCCGACATTTAGCTTTGGCTGACTATAGCACACTAAACTTGTCTGATCTTTCTTTTTGAATGCACAAACATCGGCTGCCGACGTACAACTTCGCAGACAGCATGAAGTATCGCGGCTCAACAAAGACCTGGAAGAAATTTTGGCTTGAGGTAACAGTAACCGAGTCGAATTTAACGCTAAGAAAACTCAGGCAGCAGTTTTCTCTAAAAAGGTTAACATTACAGAACTGGATATAGTCATGGCAGGACACGCAATTCCACTGGATTAATCTATTAATTTGCTGGGCGTCAATGTGGGAGGACATATGGCATCATCACGTTGCATTGTGGCAATCGCGAAGGTAGCTTCACAGAAACTTGGTGTCCTCTCCCCGACCAAAAAGTTGTACACACCTCACAACTTTTGACACTATACCAAGCCCATCGCTAGAGTACGGAGCTCCGCACCCAAACATACTCTTCGACTACTGGATTCCATCGAAAGGAGAGCCATTCGTCTGATCGGAGACCACGAGCTGACAAACAGTCCTGACAGCCTGGAACATCGAAGACAGGTTGTTGATTTGACTCTCTTTTACAGATATTTCCGTGGAAAATGAATGGCAGAAATACACGACTCTCCTCAAAATTCATTATTTAAGAATTCTTTCATCTGGAGGACGTCATCCTTATGGAATGACCTTCCCGTGGTTCTATTTCCCAACGAGTATTACCTCCAACGATTCAAAACCAACGTGAATCGCTCGAAGTAGGGATATATCATTGATATTATACAAACACGAACATCATGTAGGTATACAATTTATGGGCAAAGAAAACATACATATTTTGTTTCTTAAGACACTTATACAAAGCAAGGGGAGTCTTGCTTTTATTTTGTTTACATAAACGTATCGATTTGCACTTTATCGCATCCATATATACTAACCTGTATTATGCTGAAATCCAGATGACATGGACCCGTGGGATTTCCTGACGTAGCACCCTTTGCAGCATGGCAACATTCGCAGTATCAGAAAAAGCCCATCGCGAAACCTCGTGTTCATGTAACAGTAGATGATGGGGTTGTAGCACGCATGGGACATCGCGAGGCCATGGAGGGGGAAGAACAGGTATGGTTTGATGTCATCGTCAATCTCGTGTAGCAGAAGCTAAAAAATATTTTTTAAATTAATGAATCGACATACAATTAAAGAAGATATTTTTTGATGCCTACTTTTAAGACTTTTAACCATCTGACGAATTAGTCTTGACATTTGTAGCCCTTCACAAAGACAACAAGCAGCAACCAGTCGGAAATTTCGCTCTTCTAATGAACTTATTGTCAAAGGTAACGCAAGGCTATGTCGAGAAATAAAATTATAAACAAAATCGTAACTCAATTCAATTGTTAAACTTATTTTAGTTACAGTAATTAGATATTAAAGTAATACGATAATCCCAATTTCTTCCTCGATCTGGTTATTTTGCAAAAAGTCGTATAAAACAGCCTAAAGGCAGTTCAAGCGAGCTCTAACAGGAAGATTTATTTTCTCCTGTGAATGTAAAAACTTTGTTAACGATCATCATTATTTAACCTTCCTTTCACTTGGTACACTTAATTTTTTGTGTTATCATCATTAAAAATAAGGTCTTGCGATTTTCGAGTCATATGACAGGATACAAGATATACAGGTTATTTTAGTGAAGAAGATATTATAAATAATACATCATATGTGTTTTTACCACAGTCGGCACCATAGACATATAATATAAAAGGAAGACAATACATTCCATTCATCAAATCATAAATACCTACTTTCACAGTTTCTGATAAGTTAAATTTAAAAATACCAACTCTATGATATATTCTCACAGATTCAGGCCAATATTAAGAATGCATGGAAGGAATCATATGCAAACTATGCAGCTAGCAACTTGAATCACTACACCCGAAATAATAAAACCTTGGTTCCCAAGGCAAGTATACAGGAAATATCCCTTAGTAGGGGGTATTACATAACTTATGTCAGATCAATTTTCGGACATGGCAACCTCAGATATCTATTAAATAGGATGAATTTGTCTGATAGCCCGCTATGCCTGTGTGATGGTACAAGCGTGGATGATCAAAACAACTGGTTGTTTAATTGTTTGCATAACCAAAGAGCTTCTGATTATCTATTACAAGAACTGGCTAAAATACATTATTTGCCCATTAACTCCGATAGCCTAATGTCTGTAGTAAGACGGGAAGTATCCCAATGTTTACCTTTTGCTAGTCTACCATCCGCGGTCCAGTGTTGTATGAGTTAAAGTCGCCCAGTCGGTCCCCGTTTGTATATGTTTCTAGTAGGATAGAGGTTTCCTAAATGGTGATTAGATATGGGTGTGACTGAGCTTGTGTATGACGTGTATTCCATAAAGGAATAGTTAAGTTTGGGTAGTCGGAACGCTATCTTGTATACGTACAATAAACTTTGGTCAGATTGATTAAGTTATTTTTAGAGCAGATGTTGTCATGTTTTGATTCCTTGTTTAATATTTTTGCGGAGCAGAAAATCTCATATTTCACAATTCTTTATTGAAAGCTCTTTCGCAGCAAAATCTAATTTTTGTTTAAGTAACCACTTGGCAGAAATGAAAAACCGCAGGATACAGCCGGTATATTATGACGCGGTCATATTTCACTTTTATTTATTTATTCTTTCTGGGTTTTCTCTGAAACAGGTAAATTGCAGCTTTAATTCTCAAGGCGAAACGTATTTTTCGAGAAGAGAACAATTGGTTATTAATTTTTTTGGCTTCAGAATAATGTTTAAAAGTAGAAAAATATTTTGTTATTTTCTCAGTTTATCTTCGTTTTCAGTTTATTTATTTTGTGCATCGCTGTTTATCGGGATAGCGTTTGTTTTGTATTCTCAATATAATGGATAGCGTAGAGAATCGCTTCATAGTTAGATATAGAATATATACTTAGAGAAAGAATAGTCTTTGCCGACTCATTTGAAAATAAACCAGGGAATGTTGTGTTGACTCCGCTTTTAGTAGCGTTAACTCCGGGTGACACTCTCTCAAATTCTTTACCAAGGGCAAAATCATCATTAGGAAGAGATTTAATGAATCTTTAATAACATGTGCATGCCACTTGACCCCTTGCCATTTAAGATTTTAAGGGTCACATCAGGGGGTTAAACAACATATTTTCTTCAAACGAAAATAAAAAACCTTCCTAATTTTAATGAGAAAGAAATATTATGATAATTTTTACACGTGTCATTCAAATTTATTAAAATAATTCTTCTAAAAGGAATATTATGATTTATTTTAAGAGAAATGTTAATAAAATACAGCCCTTATATTTAATTTTTACATAATTCTTTTAAAGAATTTAATGTACTCCTAAATGTAAATTCTAAATTTTTTAAAAAAATATTATTTTATGCTTATTTAGGGTTTTAAGGTCTTATAACGACCTCTCTATGTTTTCTTATACTTTATTTCGACCTTTAAAAGCACCAAAATTCGAAATAGCCGTTTCACGGGAACTAAAAAGATCCTCAAGCAAAAAATATACATATAATTTATGGTAAGCCTAAAATTCCTTTTCTAAAGTGAGTTCTCTGATATATGTACCTATAAAGATGGAAAAATATTACATAATTTTATGTGTTTCGATAGACACCTTTTATATACACAATATATTAATTTATGACTTACTTTTATTTAGTTCATCACAATATTTCATGGCATGATACACCTTTTCAGTCGAAATGTGAAAATTTGCAAATTCAGAATATTAATATAAAGACGGCATGTTATAAGGATTTAACCGTGCAATATACCTAAACTTTCTCGTTCTACACCTGTATCTAATTCCACAAATAAATATTATGCACAATTGTTATTCAGTGAGTCCCAGAAGAAATGTCTAAATTCATTTAAAATTCAGCGGTAAGTTTTATCAAAAAACGCTCGTACCCGTCGATTTTGATTTTTTATTTTTTTTTGTGGCAATTTCATGTATACAGGGTAGCTCAAAAATAAGTTACGACCATCAACTTAATTTTTTTAAATGAAAACATATATTTTTTTATTTCATTTTTGAATTTTGCATTGAATTCTAAGCATGTTTCATGTACCATGTCCTATACATAAACTCAACAGTTATTGAAAAAATTAGGATTGAACATATCATTTAGGGAATCCAACGATCTATCAAATCTTCTGGCAATATGGCATTTTGGGCTCCATAATAAGTAAGAGTGTACTGTCTCACTGTCACCGTTTATTTCCATAGAAACTGTATGACAATTTTATTTCAAATAAGTATAATTGTCAAGCGTAGTTTCAAAGTTGCGGTTTGTCTGTTCACATTACCATTCAAATAGAACGTAGCTTCATCCGAAAAAATAATATTTTTTACTAAATTATTATCTAGATTGCACATATTTTGCATGCGTCCGCAAAACTCACTTCGCCTATCGAAATCGTCTTCAAATAACTCATGCACTGGAATAACTTTGTATGGGTGATATTTGTGCTTTTGAACTACTCGGTGAACAACAGATTTCGGCATGTGTAAATCGGCCCCAATATGCGACAGGGGAGTACATGGATTTTCTTCCAAGGAAAGCAAAACGTCAAGAGTAGGACGACCAGATTTAGGCAAATCTCTAACATGACCGAATTCTCTAAACTTAGCCTCTATTCTACTCACCATCTTTTGACATATGGGAGGACGATCAGGAAGGATTTCATTAAATAATTGGGCTGTTTCTATTTGAGTACGTGTTTTATCACCAAACCCAACCATGCATAGAATTTCAATTTTTTCCCGTTCCGTTAACTTCACCATTATTGTGAAAACCGCAACTTTGAAACTACGCTTGACAACAATTATACTTATTTGAAATAAAATTGTCATACAGTTTCTATGGAAATAAACGGTGACAGTGAGACAGTACACTCTTACTTATTATGGAGCCCAAAATGCCATATTGCCAGAAGATTTGATAGATCGTTGGATTCCCTAAATGATATGTTCAATCCTAATTTTTTCAATAACCGTTGAGTTTATGTATAGGACATGGTACATGAAACATGCTTAGAATTCAATGCAAAATTCAAAAATGAAATAAAAAATATATGTTTTCATTTGAAAAAATGAAGTTGATGGTCGTAACTTATTTTTGAGCTACCCTGCATACATGAAATTACCACAAAAAAAAATTAATAAATCAAAATCGACGGGTACGAGCGTTTTTTCAAAAAACTTACCGCTGAATTTTAAATGAATTTAGACATTTCTTCTGGGACTCACTGTATAGAGTAGACGACGTCAGGTTCCAAATGCCCCCAGAACAAAATTAATAACAAGGCAAATTGCGAACTAGATCTCGTTATGTACACAAACAAATAAAAATGTTTAATCCAGAAGTCTATTTACATACAAATGGCGTCGTTAATTAAAAGTAAAAGTTATAATGTGCTGCGGAATGTAATTTAATTTTAGCATTGTTATACTTGTAATATAATTTGTGGTTAGTAAACAACAAATATTTTAAAACTTTATCGTTTTGCTGATGTTGTAATATTTTTATTAACGATTCTAAATCTTTTAGAATAGCATCCCGCATGAAAATAACAAATATTCCCCCAATTACCTTGCAAATTTATAATAATCAATGCTAAATAGCAATAAATGATTTTCTAGCATCGATTTATAAACGTCTAGGTTTAGATGTTAAGATTAACCCCCAGTCCAACAATAAACTGATATTCACAACCCCAATTACAAGATACCGATCTCGCATTATACAGACCATTTATTAATATTCCTGGATACCTCTGGATTCTTTGAGGACGCTTAATATTTGATCCGGATCGTTAACTTCTGTATTCCAGACGCATAAATATGCATTTTCAGAAGGAAATATGACTCTCGATTAAAAGACTATTGCGCTGGAATGTGAATTATACTGTGTGGTCAATTGGAATGGCACAATACGTATAATAGCCGCAGCAAACGACAACCCTATATAGGGTGAGGCGGGACGTTAATTAAAATGTTGTTGCAATTTTTACGATTACACACAGTAGTCCTTAAATATAAGACTTTTTGTTTGACCAGCCGAGCTCCCGAAGCGACCATAATATAACTAATGAATAAATATTTTGTATTTCTTTTTGATTATTTACACACCTATCATATACAAGAAGGCATCTAGCGTATTTGTTTTTCCCTTCAAATCCTAAAGTAAATAAAAAACGCCGAAGAGTTATTGCCGAAAAAGTTTAGTATATCGTCAACTCGAAAAATGATATAAAAGTTTCCTCACTTTATTTATTTATCATTTCATTTATAATTTTTGATAATAATATTTGATTGTCACAGCAAAAATGATTTTCCAGTTTTCATGTAAAAATTTAAATTTTTATTAAGGAAAAGAATGACACAAGTGATTATTTTTTTTATACTCTTATTATGCAATATTGTAACGTGGTACAAGATGGTCTTTGAAAACGTAAACACATCGATATAAGGATCGATACATGGTTCGAATAAATTCATTTAAAATGCAATCTTTAATTTTTCGAAAAAAAAACGCTCGGAACCGTCGAGTTTAAATATACAGGGTGACGCAAAAAAGTTTAGGTGACATCCACATTTTTTATTTCATTTTTGGCTATGGCTAGATTGTTTCAAAAGTTCAAATCTTCTATAAAACATCAGCATCAAGAACTGGTTTATTTTTAAAAGCATAAATACATACCTCCATAATATAGACACCAAAAACTGTTAATATGTTTGATTTCTTGAAACTGGCCCTACATGATTCTCTGTGCGATAGTCCCTTCAGACATGCAATAGCGCGCTTTTGAAGTAAAAATACCCTCCCAACATGTCTACCAGTCCCCCAGTTTAAGATTCCATACCGAATGTGAGAATGAAAATTCGAGTAATAGACTGCTACCAGCGTATCACCACTACAATGATTAGTTAGATATTTCAGGGCATAACAGGTGCTGCGTAGCCTAGAACAAAGCGTTGCTATATGTGCATTCAACTATAAGTTGTTATCAAAAATTACCCCCAACATCTTTGTGCTCAAGGAGGGTTTCATACACTCAGATGTATTCTCAAAAAGAGATAAACCGTTTCCTTGCCCAGCATTTGGAAAAACAAAAAACTAGTTTTACTTCTGTTTATTACTAAATTATTCTTTTTGGACCACAATATGATCCTTTCATAAACCTTTTCAGTAGTTTTAAGTGTTATTAAATCTGGTCCCACCATTAATATGTTCGTGTCATCCGCATACATGTCGGTAAAAAAAGCTGAAAGTTGTTATTAAGAAAAAATGTCAAATGATTTACAAAAATAATGAAGAACAAGGGTCCTAGGATTGATTCCTGTGGGACACCTTGCGTTAAGAGCCTAGAACCACTTTTAGTATTGTCCAATACCACATATTGAAACCTACCCTCTAAATACGATTTAATTAAATTAAGCGCTCCGTCTCCAACACCATACCGATATAATTTCGCTAGGAGCAAGTCATGGTCCACCAAGTCGGAAGCTCTAGAAAAATCAATAAAAAGTCCCATAACACGTAGCTTGTCGTCTAGCGCAGACAGAATAGGGTATGTTATTCACCCTGTATAGATACAATTTCGAGGGGGTAAAAATATCTGAAAATATTGAAATTCTTGACATCCTCATATAAAATATATTATTTATTAACGGAAATGAACGTAATTATTACTGTTTACCCAAAATTCCTCCAATATTAACAACTAACTTAGGGTTTACCCTCAATAAGAAAATTAATATATCTCAAGATACAAATGTCTGAAATATTTTAGAGCTTGATTGTTACCTGCTATGTTTCTGACGCTGAAATTAGTTCTTTTATTCGAACAAATTTAGGATGATTGTTAACCCTGATTGGGGTCGGTTCCTCTTACAAGTAATATATTTTTTGGGGTTAGACATAATTTACGGAGTGATTTAACGAATAATAAGACATCTTAATGAATTTTTCGCAAGAAAATACCCTTCCTTCTATTAGTGTAGTAACTTTAATGAAAAAAAATTGTGCACCCCTGGGTATGATGAAAATGTTTACGAGAAACTTGGGTAATATTTGGTTCCTTGTTATCGGGAACTGAGATCCGGAATTTATCAAAATATAAAGAAAATTCCTGTACTGTAGGAGGTAGGTAGGGGCGGGTAATATCTAATATAATATTAAAAATCGGAAAACACGTTAATTTTATTGTGAAGGCAGTGGTTTTCAAGGATATTTGCAGTCTTTGTCGTTAAACCCCATGGGAGGGGTAAATATCACCCTTAAAATCTTAAATGTGAGGGAGGGTCAAGTGGCACACCATTTTAAAGGTCATCTCCTTTAAATAACACAAGAATTTATTATTTTTGGACTTATTGATGTAGTACCATCGTGCCGGTAAAAAACTAGGACAGCAAAATTTCTCATTTTTTCCTTGACTATTAGGAATTTTTTACTTTCGAATCTGGTACCAGTAAAATGTCCTTTAGAAATTTTACATGTCAACATAGATTGCAACTTTATCATTAACTTGTCCAGTAAATTTTTCTTTAAAAAATATGCCACAATGAACCCCCCCTGCAAAAGGCTCTAATCTACAGTCGGTTGCGAGATGGTGCTTTTATTAGGGATATTGCAGACGAACTGGGAGTAAACAAATATACCGTCCATTCGCAACTGCAATAAAAGCGAAAGAAGAGACGAACTTTCCAGGTTCTGCAAATACTGCTAGAGACAGGGTTCGAATTTCCGATATACGAAGTCATTGTGCTACTAATAAATTATTTTTAATGGAAAGAAATAAACAAGGCAGGTTAGAATTTGCACATGAATATTTAAATCGGAATATTTTCTGGGAAACAGTTATATTTTCTGACGAGGAAACTTTTCAATCGTGCAATAATAAAAGAATTCGAGTGTATAGGCCTTCCGGCATGCGGTATGATGAGATAAACACTCACAAAACAAAGCAAAGCGGGCCTTTCTCTATAAATGTATGTGGTTGGATTAGCGCTAGAGGTCCAGGAATTTGCCAAATCGTAGAAGGAAGACTAACTGCACACGTTAATATCCTAAATGCAGTGATGATACCATCGATAAACGCTGTATATGGTCGAAATTTTACATTTCAGCATGATAATGCTCCAATACACACAGCACGTATTGTGCAAAATTTTCTCCTAGAAAATAATACAGACCCGATCGAAAACATTTGGGTTAAAATGGTGAATTCAATGTATAAACATGATTTTCGGCCACGAAACAGAGATGAATTACGCTACAGGATAAATGAAGCTTGGGATGAAGTAACAGGCGAATTATGCAGAAACCTAATTTTATGTATGCCGCAAAGGCTTCAAGAAGTAATAAACAGGAATGGTTCTATGACTAAATATTAAAAATGTCTTGTTGCTTCGACAAATTTTCTATTAAATTTCTTTTATTATTTAGTTTCGTTTTCATTTTTAGGCGACGTTATGTATACCTACTTTAAATAAGGTATTAGACTTTTTCTTAATAAAAATGCCCAATATATTTATTGCCGCTCAAGTTTATAAAAGAAATAAGATATTTTGATGCCACCTCGTATCGAAAAATATAAAAAGTTAAATTATGAAACCTAGGTTACTTCCTAAAAGTTATGTGTTTTTACCTTTACAGCTGTCGAGCACCTTTTATAGTCTATGTGATATGTATATCCGTTCCCAGTTTTGTGATTTTGTTGTCCTAGTTTTTTATCGGCACGATAGTACATTTTTAGGCGGTGACCTTATCCCTGTGTTTATTAGCTTTATATTAAAGATTATTAATTTTCCATTGGTTACCTCTTGCTTGTTGTGAATTTTTTGAAGCACTTCAGCTGTGCTGAAATACGCGTGTCAAAACAAGACTTGATTTATTATTTACTTTGTTTATATAACGGTTGCAATACAAAGTATTCTATTTATAAAAATTATTAGTTTATTATTGTGCATCGTAAAGTTTTTATGCCGGAAAGAGTTTGAAAATTTTCCATTGTTATTACAGTAATACAGTGTTGTTGTATGAACATTTTTAATCAAAGTGGCCATATATTAAGCTTTTAGAGCCGCCGACCGAAATATTTTTATTCACTAAGTATGTGTTTTAGTAATCATAATACTGGATGTTATGGAAATGACGTATTATATTTAAACTGACAATTCCTGAGATGAAAATAAATTGAAGAAAAATATCCAAAAATGGCGCTTTAATTAAATATGCCCTGTACATGACCTTATGTCAAACCATAAATGACCACGTGGTGTCCCTGCCAGGAAAGTAAACAAAGCAACATATGGCGAAAAACGTCAATGAATTCTATTGTTGCGACAGTGTTATTGTAATGTGTAATTATGCGTTAGTGTTTACTGCTATCGTGTACCCTGATAATAGGTGCATATCTTCAAAAAAACTAATTTGAAACTCGTGGGTGTCTGTGTGTTTCTTTAAGTGATTTAGTGCAATTTGTTGTGTTTCACTATGTGTTTCTTTCTCTCGACGATATGCCGGTTATGTTCCGAGCGATTGGAAAGAATAGGCCGAATAGGGTTTAGTGGGTATATTATGCAGTTCCACACTATCATCAGGGCACGTGATGAGCATAAAGCTTTTCACATAGAAAAAAGAACTGACAATGTCTGGATTTCTTACTCCTGTCAGCGTGGGTTTACTTTCTAAGTAAGCTAAATATTTATTTTTATAAGAAACTGAAGTTTTACGTTTCTTACACCGTTTAGCAACATTGCACGTAACACCTGTTTTCTGATATGCCATTACAGGGTGACATGACGCACAACCCCGAATAATCGCCGGATGAGGTGTGGGTTTATGGGGCTGGACCCCACTTTTAAAACGGTCGGTTTGAAAAAAAATATATGTAGCGCTTCTCAGCGTCACCCTGTATACTCGGTTGCTAAATAACATATCAGTACTTACCAAAAACATATTAAATGGAAGCCAACATAAGGTGAAGACGAACACCACTGTAATCATCATTTTCACCATCTGAAAAAAAAAATGTTAATAAAGTTTTTTCTAACTAATACGGCTATATTATAAGGGTATACGTTCTGGAGATAAAATCTGGAATGGAGGTAAAAATAATGAAAATTAATTTAAATCACCAAAAGTATGGATCGACCCCTAAACCTGTCGTTTTAAGAATAACGTAAAGTAAGTTTAACCAAAACATGTCAAAACTAAAGGAAACGGTAACGAATCGGCAATAACATTCAAGTCAACCGGAAGCAAATAACCGGTTAACTAATTTTTTTTTATGATCAAGCGCAAGCACTCTTTTCGAAAAATCCTTTTGGGCACTCTGGGAGTGGTGCGTGTGCGCAAAAAGCGATTCACGTTGGTTTTGAATCGTGGGAGGTTATATTCGTTGGGAGAAATTACCTCGGGAAGGTCGTTCCATAAGGATGAAGTCCTCCAGATGAGGTTTTGAGGAGTACTAAGCTTAACCACATATGGATGGGCAGCAGTGGTTCGTCGTGTATTTCTGCTATTCGCCGCTCTGGGCGGAATTAAGAGGGCAAAGTCAGCCGAGCACTTACCATGAAAATATCTGTAAAAGAGAGTCGAATCCCCAACCTGTCTTCGATGTTCTAGGCTGTCGAGGTTCTTCGTCAGCTCGAAGAGTATGTTTGGGTGCAAAGCTTCAGACATGAGAGCAGTACTCTAGTGATGGTCGAATCTGGGCTTTGTATAGTGTCAAAAGTTATTGAGGTGTGTACAACTTTCTGGTTCGGAAGAGTACACCAAGTTTCTGAGAAGCTATCTTGGCGATTGCCACAACGTAGTTATGCCAAGACATATTTCCTCCCAGATTGACGCCCACCAAGTTAATAGATGAAGCCAGTGGCCATGACTATATCCGGTTCTGTAATGTTAATCTTTTTAGAGAAAACTGCCTGGGTTTTTTTAGCGTTATATTCGACTTGGTTACTGTCACCCCAAGCCAAAATTTCTACCAGGTCTTTGTTGAGGCGTGATACTTCATGCTGTCTGCGAAGATATGCGTCGGCAGCCGATGTTTGTGCATTCAAAGAGAAAGATGAGTGTGCTATAGTCAGCAAAACTAAATATCGAATTTTTTGTTTTCACTAGGAGGTCGTTAATGTAGAGTAAGAAGAGAGTGGAAGACAATATGGACCCTGGAGGAACACCGGCATTGATGGTGAAGGTGTCTGAGAGAAATCCGTCAATCGCCACTTGCAGAGAGCGGTCCTTAAGAAAGCTAGACAACCATGCACAGAATCGACTGGGCATACCAACCATAGGATCGCAGTTTACTTAGAAGTCCCTCATGCCAAACACGATGACCAAAGATCTCCAGTTGATGTGGACTTCCGAAAACCATATTGATGCACAGAATCTAAACCCACAATTAATTACCAGTAGATTATTGTGACCGTTGCAAATCAGTTGAAAATCGATACATTTTGCCCTACGAAAGCCGATTCTTTGATCAACGGTCACCAACTTAATACACTTGCAACTAACTTAATATCTATCAGAAGGTTGCCTAACACAAGAAACCGACGACAATGCGCTGGGAAGGAACTGAAATAAAATAATTTAATTGTTGGTTAAGTTAAGTTAAAGCGTGGATGTCCTTGTACCCCAAAAAATAAAAAAGTAACTTCATAAAAATGCAAAAAGCTCGGCGAAACCCCTAAGTGTTATTGCGTGGCAGTTCGCAACCCTCCGAACTAGATACAAATCCTTCACCGGGGTTTATACGAGGATAATTTCCGTACAAAATGCCGAAACTTTACGATGGGAAAAAGCGAAACTTTGCGTAGCTGTGGCACATTAATACGGAAAATTAAATTTAAGCAAGTTAATTATTTTTCCCATTTCCGTCGAATATTTTGAGTATATTTATCCATGATATTTAATGCCATCAAGATGGTCGTAAATCAACCTTAATTAAGGTCTAATTATTGCTCGTGATTAGTATCTCGGTTAGTTAACCGAGGGCGTGATGAAAATTCTTAAGGAAAGGGAAATAATTGAATTTAAGTAAATTTATAACGGAGAAAAACGCACGAGGGTGCTTTCATGTGGAATTGATTGGGCTAATCACAAAAAACATCCACATGGAAACATATCAATCAGTAGCGTATCACATTTTTTGTAAAAAAAATCAGAAGACATGTTTACAGGACGCCACTGGTGTATCGTATAGAATAACTTTTCTAACTAAAACATGTGGTTTTATATCCTATTAATACATACAAAAATTGACATTAATATCTAAAGTTTTTTCGGAGATATTAAAGAATAACCATCTAAAAAATATATATTTCAAACCCTGTAGAAACAAATTTAAGACCTGTTGCGAACATGGAATTCTTCATAAAACTGCACTCTGAAATACTAGCGCGTCATTAAAGAACACCCTATATATCTATAGTTTGATTGCTTTTATTATACAGGGTGTTATGGAAATTACGTATTATATTTAAACCGGCAATTCCTGAGATGAATACAAATTGAAGAAAAATATCCTTAAATGGCGCTTCCAATTCATTCAGCGGTAAAAATGACCTGACGTCAAACCAGGAATACATCTGTGCGGCACTGCAGCACATACGGATACTCACCGGTGTTGTCAGAATTACACCTTACATTCTTTAAGTTTAAAATACGCAACTACGTAACTAGGTCAAATGTCTATGACCTTTTGACTTTTGAGTGATTGCTCATTGTATATTTTTCAATGTAATTTTATTTAGGCCACACACATACACTTACCTTGTCGGTCTTATTTAAAAATTAGTGTCAATTTCTATAAAAACTTATACATCGTTTTAGTAAAGAAACCGGCACATCACATAACCCATAACCATAATCGCAAAACTTAACATGAACACTGCCCGCCATAAAACTGCACAAAATTCACTTGGAGACATCGTTTTTCGTTTTAAGTTTTACACTCACACTTTGGCAACATTGAGCCAAACCATCTGTTTATTACACAGCTGCTCAGTGTAATATTATTGTGCCGAAGAATGACCTGTGGGTTTATGGGTGAATTACCCCACTTTTTAAACCGTCGATTTGAAAAAAAATATATGTAGCGCTTCTCTAGGACACCCCAGGAGTAACACCCTGTATAGAAACGTACAGGAGAACAATTATTTTTCAGGACCTTTATTTTTTTTAGTCCATAAACATATGTTCGTAAGTTAGGAAATAATTTACTAGAGTTAATAAAAGTTGTGGATGTCTGGAATAAAACGAATGGACATACAATTTGTGTCTTGTTCCGAGTTTTTGTCCGAAAAAAAAACCTTTCCTTTAAGATTTCTCGTGTTATTTAAGCATTTAGTTAACAAAAACCAAAAATACCTTTGAGCAAGCAGCCAATTGTATACTTACTGGCTTTTAGAGTAAAATACACAAGAAATGTTAAGCATGATGGACATTCCACAAATATAACCTCACATTCAATACAAACTTTCAGTAATAATTTATGAAGGAAATAACCTTTTCATAAATCGTATGCTTTACGGCCCTATTTATATATTCCTGTTGTGTACAAGCCTCAAAAAAAAAGGTTTAAGGCGCTTTATTAGAGCAACATGCACGAGGCAATGTTAATATCGAAAAAGAAACTGAGGGAAAAGAAAATATGTCAATTGCATACACGATGATGTAAAAGTACACATATCTCATCTGTATATGTAAAGCTACCCATACTAATCCATTTTCCGCTACTGGATTCCATCGATCCGAACAAATCGGTTAAGTAGTTTAGGAATTATACTGTGGAGAGATGTAATTTGGACACTCATTTTACATAGACATGCCAAATTTGAGCCAAACCTCGAGAGTCTAGAACAGGTTGATGATTTGACTCTCTTTGACAGATACTTGCAAGGCAAGTGTTCGATTGACGTTGCCCGCTTAGTTTCACCTAGAGCGACGAATATCAGAAATACACGTTGTTTCTTCTGGAGGACGTCATCCTCGTGGAACAACCTTCCTAAGGTCGTGTTTCTCAACTCATATAACCTCAACGATTCATTACCCACGTGAATCGCTTTAGAGCACACGCACCACTCCCTTAAAGACATTCTCCTATACTTATAGTGTTTGATCATAAAAAATCACTACAATTAAACGATTTATTAACATAACCTCTGCAAATATACATATCAATTCATCTTGTTGTCAGTTAAAGAATCCATTAACGGGTTACAGGTCCCCCATTTAACGAGTTTTAAGCTGGTTTAATTTTAATCCAGTTTCAAAACGTTTAGTAAAGATAACTTTTAGTGTCTTTGCGTGCAACAGTCACATTCACTGCAACTATTTTAAATGCAAATTTATACAAGACGTTTATTTTACGCCCGAGAGGGCGTTTCTTGAAAACATAATTTAAAGTTTTCGTGAAGCTGGGTTCTATGTTGAGATTAACGGGAGCAAAATATGCGCAAACACGGATTTAAATAAGCCACGAAGAGGAAAAAACGTATATTATATTTTAAAGGAGGATCGTACAGGGTGTCCATTTTTGAGTAGTTTTACGGGGTATCAGTCAGAATTTTTCTAGGCCGCCTTGTTTTTAATATACGGGATGATTTTGAGAATTGTGCATTTTGAGATACCCCCCCATATCTCGGTTACCCCGTAACGTATCAAAAAGAAATGAAATGTTCCTTTTGTAGTTTTTTACGTAGAATCCAGTGAAGTACTCATTACACAAAAATGGTATATTTTTGAAAAACGTATATTTCGGGCCTAATACTAAGACTAAAAATAAACTGTTATATATTTTTGAGAAGCTTGTTACAAACTAAATTATATTATTAAAAAATATATAGGGTGGTCCATTTAAAAAAAAGCAAATTTGTTTATTTTCCTTGAAAACTATTGAATGTAGAAAAAATCTGAGTACGTCACTGGATTCTACGTAAAAAACTACAAAAAGAACATTTCGTTTTGATACGTTACAGGGTAACCGAAAATGCACAATTCTCAAAAACATCCCGTATAGCAAAAACAAGGCGGCCTAGAAAAATTCTGATTATGGAATCTTCTGTTTGACAAGAAAGTAGCAAAGTGCTGCGAAAACCGCATCCTTCTATCTTTACTAATAACGGAGATACCCCGTAAAACTACCCAAAAATGGACACCCTGTACACAACAAAATTATATCTCGAAAGTTACTTTCGGGTTTGGCCATTGATTGAAAATACTTAATTCCAGGATATACCTACTTTTAAAAAAACTCCGGAAAGATCCAATAGAAAATGGTTTCTTTGTGTAGAGGTTCATGGTAAAATCGTACATTGTTGTATTGTGAAATTTACGATCTACTTTTTTAAATGTGCATGGCATGTTCGAAAAGCGCTTGTATGTATCGGACTTATTATTAAAATCGCTGTGCAGGAAACAAGTTGTGTAGCTTTTAGTACCTATCATGCAACATTGAAAGACTAACACGAAAAATACAAATTAAATGGATTTTTACAGTATTATGCAATAAAAACGTATTCGTGTCTATTACTAATAAATCCAATTTGAGGCTTTGTTCGCGTTTCAAGGCATCAAAATATGCTCTTTAAATAATATTTGTATTGAAAGGAAGATTTTGAGGTTCTTGGGCAACTAGTGGTCTTCAATCAGACGAAAGGGTCTCCTTTCGGTAAATCCACTAGCCGAAGTGACTGCTTGGATGCAGAGCTCCAGCGATAAGAGCAGTATTCTAGTGATGATCCGAAGATGTGAGTCGGCAGCCGATGTTTGAGAATTCAAGTTAATCATGAAACAAGTGTGCTATCATCAGCGAACCTATATATTCTCTATCTAGAAGAACTATATTTATTTTACAGTTTATTTCCTGGCAGTAACATGCGATATAAAATTACATTAGTTACATTACTGAACTTTTATTGTAACTTTTCCCATATATATATCTCGTAGGTGATTTCTGTCACAATGCCAAATGATAAAAAAAATAATGACATGGGTCAGGAAGAAATTAACAACAAACTTTAACTTCCTTTAATCCGGAAGGGACATGGTTAATTATGGGGGACACACAATGAAAGTCCTATTGTTCTTAAATTGCTTTAATTTATAAAAAGCCTTCGGGTTTCGGTCTATTCTTTATAGACTTTTTAGATTTTTTCGTATAGTGTACCGGACTTGGACGCCTATCGCCTTCTAAGGCCGACACACGCAGCCTCTTATAAATTGAATTATTTTAAGGACGATTGAATTTTCATTATTTCCCTTAAAATCGTACCCTTCTTTTATTTTACTTTGAAAAATATAAACGTCTATTTTATTTAATAGATTTTAACTTGGAATGCCTAGTATATTTCACAGAGTGTTTTTAATTTTCGTAAAAATATTTAACAAGCACAATAAAACACCCGACACACAATACTGAAGATATTTTTATAACAAAAATAATAAAGGTAGTGCTATATGGATATTACGTACCGAGGTGGAAAGTGTCGGTAGTAAATCTCGAGACAGTAATGAAACTTTTCACCGAGGTTTGTATACTATTTTATTTACAACCACATCTAACATCCACTTCTTATTATTTTCAATTAAAATTATTAATAAAAGATAAATGTCATTTTGACTTTTCCATTGAAAAATTAGACCGAAATTTCAAATAACCACAGGTGGTAAAATAAAGTAGGTAATAATACACATCAAGATGGCAAATATCGTTTTTCGAATATGGTTTCCATGTCACTAAACAATATATTATTTTAACAACAAAAAAATGAGGAATTTGATTTTGCTGCTACTCCACCAGAAATTCGAGAAGCAGCAAAAATAATAGAAGAAGATCTGCCAACTAAAAGCCGCCCGAGATATGACAAGGCATATAACAGTTCCAAAGAATGGTGTACGGGAAACAAAGTTCAAAATCCTGGTTCTGAATCGGCGCTACTAGCTTATTTGAGTGAAAATGCCAAGACAAAGAAGATATCAACGATTTGGTCACAATTATCAATGCTGAGGACCACTCTATCAATTAGGGAAAAAGTAGACATTATCTATAAACGCAAAGCTATTAGCATTTTTAAAAAAGTGTGTTCGTATATTATTTTGAGATATCGATTTTTAAAAAAATTTACTTTCCACCCGTTTAGAAAATTGATCAATAACAGCCTCATTAAGTTTGGAATACCCTCTATAATTTTGTTTTCATATATTTCATTTTTAAAATTTCTAATAAAGTCCCTAGATTTACCCTTTGTGGCCTGCGTTAAATTAATTTCGGGTTTAGGTGTTCCCGCATTCTTCACTTCAATTTTTTGCTCCAAACTCAAAGAGCTAAAGTTATTTCTTAAACAGTCCACCGTCAACTATTCATTTTAACTTAATAAATATATAATATTAAAATATTAAAACATACACGCTCGAATTTCTAACTAGATGCACGAACAGACAACAAATACACAAAGACTGTGCGCCTTTTCCATGTTAAATCGCCATAGCCCCGCTATCCCCCGCTGCCACCCGCCACCTGTTACTACAGAGAAACTGCACTACTTAATCGCACGTGCGAGCAAGTCTCGTCATAATCGTCATTTACCTCGACCGAGGCACGGTTGCCGGATCTATACAGTTTGGTTTGACGGGAGGATAAACTATTAGGGAGGGTCGGACTTTCTTAGTTTGATGGTACGATAAAATATTAGGGAGGGTCGGACTTTATACGATAAATAATATTCAATGAATATAAATTAATTGTTTTTATTCGTTTTGTTTTGGGGGTGCACGTGCGCATGTGCTCCTGTGGAATAACCGCCACTGGCTGTAGGTCCCTCACGAATGACCCTGCCAGGCGAACGAGGAGATAAAATAAATTAAAAATATAACAGCCCTCCGACAAATTTCAAAATAACTATTTAGGAAGTTTTGAAGTTTATCCATTATCTTTAAAAGGCGCAGGTAATTTTCGAAATATTATTAGATATGGATGTGTATAGAAAGTTGCTTAGTAAGTTAAGAGTTTAATATAGTTAATTATGGTTTCAGCAAAGTCATCGTTCGACTTAGAGGGGGATTAGGTAATTAATAATATATAGTCTGATAGGAATTACGTTATGTTATATAAAAGTATTCGCCCTGAATACACTGAAAAGTTAAGTAGCGATTGAAGCCGACTTTTTATTTAATATCAAACAGTTTTGAATGTTAATTTGCATTCAAAATTTAACAACAAAACCCCAACACACATACATAGACGCCACATCAACTTAAACTATTTTAAAGTTTAAACGAGAGAAAGTTGAACAATCCCGAAACTAGAGATGAATTGCTACTTCAATAGCAGTTATTTTTAACTGTTATTTGGTCGAAATAGATTAGTGCTGCTAATGGCTTTTTAAAGTAACTGCCGCTTAAATTAGCCGGTTCACATTCTTTATGGAGCATAAAACAGTTAGTCTTAGCAGAATTTTTAATATCGTTTACAGGCGCGGAACTACCACGCAACGCAGGGGGGGGGGGGCAGGTTTTTTTTAATAAAAAAGCATACCTATTCGTTTTGCAAATAAGGTAAGTTTTTGTCGTGTTTGTGTTGAATATGGTATAGTGTTTCCAAGCCAAGTGCTAAGCTCCTCTGAAAGTGGGGCCCGATGAGTCCTAGTATTGAAATATGTTCTTTACAAAGGTTTTCGTAAAATTAATTTAAAGGAAAAGGTACATAATAAGATCGAATTAGAATATCATACAGGGCAGGTTAAAATAAGAAGTTACTTTAAACAAGTCGCAAAAATAAGTTATTTCTATTTTCAAATAATTGGGATTTATATGTTAAAGCCCCTAATATATGCTCAACAAAAAACAATTTCAAAGATTTTTTGATATTTCATTTGGTTAAGCATTTGTGACTAATTTTCTGACCAAATGTTTCTAAGCAGTTAAAAATTAAATATCTCTGTTTTAGTCAGTTGGCCATGGAAAAATTTTTATAAAATAGAACAGAATTGATGTTTTTACGAAAGAATTATATATCATCTTTAATTTGTTAAATAATATGTGAAAAACATTATTAACATCAAAAGAATCATATACTAATCTACAAACAATATTAATTGAAAAGTTGTTCAATGGTTCAATTTAGGGAAAATACGTTTACAGAGATGCATTGAATGCAACAAACTAAAGGTCATATTGAACAATTTTTCAAATAACTTTTTTTGTAGATTATTATTATTATTAAGTTGAAATACATTTCTTTCATTCAAATCTCATTTATGTTTCAATTTATGCAATAATTGTTTTCGTGGCTAACTGATGACTAAACATTGTGATATTCAGTTATTAACTTTGGTCAGAAAATTAGTTATAAATGGTTAATCGAGTGAAATAGCTCTTAATATATTTTTGGTTCAGAATATAAGAATATTTAACATGTAACTCTAAATTATTTGAGGCAAGAAAAAACTGTTTTTGCGAGTTGTTTAAGTAACTTCTAATCTTAACCTGCCCTGTATGATATTCTAATTATTCGATCTTATTATGTATTTTTAAATTAATTTTACGAGAACCTATACTTTTGTAAATATTTCCTGGATATTTGGTTTGAAAGTGATTTTAAACAATAAAGTTATTCAGAAAAGAATAGTGTGGTCACTTTTTATGGGTTTTGGAATAATATTATATAATTCATGTGATTTTTAGTATAAACCTTAGTTTCTAGCATTAAAAAATTTGCTCTCATAGGAATCATCAGTTTTTTATTTTAAATTCTTATGGAGTAACATCTATATCTATAATTTACCAATTTACGTTATTCTAGCTTAACTAAATAAATCATTTTATAGGGCCTAATAAGTAATTTTGCGGGGGGCCCAAATTTTGAAGTTCATTATATTGGTTTAATTTGTATAACGTAGTATTTAATTTTATTTTAAATGATATATTAAATTTATTGTTGTATTAGCTTCCTAATCCCGTGATTTAGCCACAACGGTTCAAACAGTACCAGGACCAGTGACAATGAAGCTTAGGACGTATTAAACAAATTGGAACAAAATATGCAAGAACGTTTGGTTGGCTTCGTCGTAAACACTAAACAGTATACACTATAAGAATTACGTTCCTTTCTTCGAGGATTCTAGGATATGCTATTTGAAAAAACGCCAATAAAGTAGCAATCCTTCAACGCCTATTAAAAAGGCGACATAAAATAATCGATATCGACGCTAGGTTCGTTTGTATATCAATTAGAAAGTTACAAACAGCACGAGGCAGAACACATGTATATATATAACCATTATATTGCTAATACCATCTGCAATTATGTCCCCGCTATAGGCATCGAAGGGGACGTGAGTTTGCGCAGTTCGGAAATTTCCTTGTGAAAGTTAACATTCGACAGGACCGGATTTCAACTTTTTTAATGTAAAGTTCACTGGTTAGTTAGGCAAAATATTGCAATCAAAATTTCGATTAGTTCGATTTAAGACGATATGATAATCCAACGGTGCCCTGATTGGTGTAAAGTTTTGATGCCAAATTCCGTCCGAATATTTGTAACAATCAACACGATGAGCTTTATTTTAACTTTTATCCGACGTCGTATGTTTCTTAACCTCACCTTTTTCTAAACCAAAAAATAAGAATGAATGACTATATTGACTATTTTGGGAATTATTATCAGCTACTAAAGCACCGTAAGCTTTTTTGTGAGATTCGGTTCCGAAGATCGGTTAATATGATAAGCAAAATATTTTCGTATATATGTACATACCTGAAATACTTTATACCTGGTATGGATCCACGACTTTTGCAAAAAAGCACCATGCACTGGTGTCCTTTCATGTTAAACAAAACAAGCCACTAACCTACCAAACAGCGAATCGAATCACCACAAATTAAAAACTCATTTACAAAAATTTGTTGTTAGGTAATGAAAGTTTATAAGCACTAATATACCGACAACAATGTGGATGAACCACTTTTTATTCTGTAATTTGAAAAGCATCCAGAACCAAAGATGGTGACGAATAACAACAAACAAATAATGTCGGGCCAATGACGCGATCAATAAAATTTCTACCCTACTGCGCAAACTCAATAGGCCCGCGCCATCTTCCATGGCGGGGACACTTTTTGTATTTTGGAACGTTTGTATTGGCAATGTAATGGTTATATATATGTGAGGCAGACGCAGCTATTATAAAGTGCTGACAGAAACAAGATCTGTGAACGCTGACCTAAAATTCAGCATTCTTAGATCAAATGTATTGATTGCCAACTAATTTGCAGCCGTCAGAATGATCCGCTTAGAGGTACAGCAACCAGTTAACAAATCGTCCACGACCAAACATACGCCCCGAACATGGAATTGCCATATTTACAATATGGTTCGTAGTCTTGGAAGCTGAGCCTCGCAAACTTACACATGGACAGCGAGGCGAGTTCAATTAAAAAAAAATTACTTAATAATTAAGTTGTTGGTGCGAAGCTCATAAAAATATATATTTATATTATTATTATATATTTATTGTTCAATTCTCATAAAATATGACAACGCTCGCACAATAGCCGTTTTAACGACGACATTTCCAGAGAAATTACAATGGTATTATGGGTTTTATTATATCCGTGCATCAAAAAGGCAGTTCCGGAATACGGTCACATTGTTATAGTGCAGATATATATGGAGGTCGTGCAGTATCACCTTCTTATCTAATAGAATAATAAAGAAGTAATGAATTTTTCAATCCTATTGATCAAATTAACTAAAATTATTGTAATATTTCACTGAATTTGAACAAATAAATGCATTTTTCATTCTCATTTGCTATTCTAAAAACGTGCATGGCATAATTTTTATGCTGCATAATTTTCTGTATAAACGCGTTGAACCCAATATCATATGTCAGCGATGCGACGCCACGGGGCGTGACATAATTTTAAATAAAATGCAATATCTTTACGTATTATTCAATATTGAATTATTCCTATGGTGATAAAGATACTATATATAGAAATTAATGAGGAATTTTGAAACCATAGGCGTACAAAAACAGAAAACCATTATTTTCGGGCAATGGACAATAGAAATATGTCGTCATTGTCTTGAGCTTTGATCAAAATAAATCATTTCATTTCATTTTCAGTATTCTTTTAGAAACGGTGAATAAGAACTTAACAGATATGCGTCAAATTTTTAAACTGTCATAATACTAAAGTACTACTTACTGCGAAAACCTCCAAAGATAATAATTTTCCGAAAAAGTCTCTAATGAGGACACCTGAAGCAACCTACTTTTAATTTTAAAAATAACACACAGGGGTTTGTTTATTGGGCATTAACAAACGCACATCTTTAAAAAGTGGGACAACTATCTTTTAGAGCATAGTTGTTTATTTGTTACATCGGCTGCCGACGCGCATCTTCGCAGACAGCATGAGGTATCACGCCTCAACAAAGACCTGGACAGCTTGGCTTGGGGTGACAGTAACCAAGTCGAATTTAACACTAAAAAACCCAGACAGCAGTTTTCTCTAAAAAGGTTAACATTACAGAACCGGATATAGTCATGGACGGACACGCAATCCCACTGGCTTCGTCTATTAATTTGCCGGGCGTCAATCTGGGAGGAAATTGTGTCTTGGCATAACCACGTTGTGGCAATCGCCAAGATAGCTTCTCAGAAACTTGGTGTACTCTTCCGAACCAGAAAGTTGTAAACACCTCAACAACTTTTGACGCTATTCAAAGCCCAGATTCGACCATCACTAGAGTACTGCTCTCATGTCTGGAGCTCTGCATCCAAACATACTCTTCGGCTACTGGATTCTATCGAAAGGAGGGCCATTCGTCAGATTCGAGACCACGAGCTGACGAAGAACCTGGACAGCCTAGAACATCGAAGACAGGTTGGGGATTTGACTCTCTTTTTCAGATATTTTCATGGAAAGTGCTCGGATTAATTCCGCCCAGAGCGGCGAATAGCAGAAATACACGACGAACCACTGCCGCCCGTCCATATGTGGTTAAGATTAGTACTCCTCGATTCTCCTTGATTATTTAGGAATTTTTTCATCTGAAGGACTTCATCTTTATGGAACGACCATCCCGAGGTCATTTTTCCCAACGAATATAACCTCCAACTATTCAAAACCAACGTGAATCGCTCTTTGCGCACACGCACCTGAAGGATTTTTCCTATAGTGCTTGTGTTTGATCATAAAAAAAAAATTCATATAAATGCTGTTATAGAACTTCAAAGTACAAAATTTGAGGTTTCTACGGTTATAACGGTTGCCAAGATGTTCCCAGGAAAAATTTATACAGGCAAAAAATATTTTCTGCAAGAATAAAAGAAAAAAATTTTGGTAGGGATTATAAAAAAAATATTTAAGAAGGAAAGTTTTCTAGTTTCACCGAAAAAAAACTTAGAAATTATTTCCTCTGGAATCTTGAGGCCATGTTTCCGAACCCTCTGAGCGTAGGACCATAGTTTCAATTTAAAAACTTAGTTTCCTCGCTTTCCTTCGTTTCCATCCAATGACAAATATTCGACAATATCTCTTGTCTTTAAAATGCTTTGATTAACAAGAAAAAACACGGCGGAATCCATTAAACCTGTATAATATTGAAATTCTGGCCTAAAACAGTTACAAAGGGACGAAACATCTAAAGCTTAGCGAGCGGATAGGCGGGATGTGTAGCATTTTAATGGAAAGTCGCTTAATGGCAAAAAGTTTTACCATAAAAGTAGAAACACTTTCTAGATTACATTGGGCATGATAAACCGACTGGGATTCCCCTCGTATTGTGCGAGGATTCAAAAGTTTTGTCCGCTACACATTTTAAATCAAATTAGAAGTTGGTAGATTTAGGGCGATTTTTAAATATAGGACAGCAATTAATTTACATTTCTTTAATTACTATAATTAAGATAAAATACATTAAGGAAAATAACTAAAGATTCTAATAAAGAATATGCTTACTTTTTACAGTGTGTATGAATAGTCTTACAGCAAATATTTTGAGAATACAGGGTGCAAATTTAACAAATTGGAAAGATACGTCGATTTTATTTGAAAAGTTTAAAGAGCATACAGGGTGTCCGCTAAGTAATGGGACATGGAAAAGCCACAGACTCCTTACGTAAAAATATTAGGATTTAATTATACTTACCTATATCCGAAAGTTGATATTAACTGAGATACAGGGTGTTAAAGTTAAAACTTCATTTTTATTTTTCTCTAATAACTTTGACAGAAACCAACGGTTTTTTACAAAATTTGGCAATTATGGTTTTTTTGGGATGAGGAACTGATTTTTTGGTGAAATTTTAATGTAGAATATAGGGGGCGCTGCCTGCGGCATTTTTTGCACATTTATTAGGTCGTAACTTTTTTGTGCCTCCGTGTATTTAAGCTTTTAATGAAAATAATGCTTTTCTCATATTTATTTCGTAAAAAAGGTACACTAATTTCAGGTCGCCCAGAGTTACCGTTTCGGAGATATATGCATTTATATTGTTTAGTGCCTATTATTAATTTGCAAACTAATTTTTTTTTAAAGTAACCTATGAGAAAACAAATGAAATTTAGAGATGCAGTTGCTATAAAACCTCCATGTTGTTATTTACTTGTTGATTATTGTAAAATAGCTGTGTAAAAAAATGGTTCATTTTTGAGTTTATCCTAAGTTAAGTAACAATGCCGAAACACAATAATCAACAAACAAATAACAACATGGAGGTTTCATAGCAACTGTATATCTAAATTTCATTTGTTTTCTCATAGGTTACTTTAAAAAAAAATTTTGTTTGCAAATTAATAATAGGCACTAAACAATATAAATGCATATATCCGAAACGATAACTCTGGGCAACCTGAAATTAGTGTACCTTTTTTACGTAATAAATATGAGAAAAGTATTATTTTCATTAAAAACTTAAATACACGGAGGCACAAAAAAGTTATGACCTAATAAATGTACAAAAAATGCGGCACCAAAAAATCAGTTCCTCATTCTAAGAAAACCATAATTGCCAAATTTTGTAAAAATCCGTGGGTTTCTGTCAAAGTTATTAGAGAAAAACAAAAATGAAGTTTTAACTTTAACACCCTGTATCTCAGTTAATATCAACTTTCGGATATAGGTAAGTATAATTAAATCCTAATATATTTACGTAAGGAGTCTGTGGTTTTTCCATGTCCCATTACTTAGCGGACACCCTGTATATCTTCCCGGATTAACCCACGGAGAGGAGCAGATCAAAGCAAAATCAAAAGTTGAACATTTTCGCTCGCTTAAGAGATACGGAAGAAAATCAAAAAATTTTCAATTTCTAAATTACCCTATATTTTCTTAGTTAAAAGAGATACAGAAAAATATTTTATACAGAAGTTTCTTTATAATGATTGTTGAATAATCTGCTGTTTTCAGAATAAGTATACGGGGTCAGGTAAAAAAGTTATCGGACCTAACCTATTTTTTTTAAATGGAACCCCCTGTATATTTTAATCTAAAAAGATAGCATTTTAAATTACCTCTTCACATCATTTCCTAGGCGATTTATTTAAACGTATCTTGTTTTCTTTATTATAAAATTTTACCAAAAATTTTGTCAAAAATATTTAAACAATACTAACGTGGGAATTATAACAATAAATATTTCGACATAGTTTTCTTGAACCGGCTTTAAAGATGTGCTCCTTCAATTTTTCTTTACTTTACAATGTATTTTTTATCGCTTTATCACCAAGTTTGGTGATAATACGTAGGTAGCAACTATAGTCAATTTTTACAACTTTACATGGCTGTGCATGTGCAAGTCTACATGAATCGTGAAAAAATAATGCAATTTCATCGACACAATGGAAAACGTAGTCGCTTGCAGCTCGTGTAGCAAATTTCATTCTCATAAATAATAAATGTCAATATCGATCGTAAATAACGTACTATTTTATATTTGTAATATATCTCACAGGGTTTTAATGTTGGGTCCGACTAAAGTCGCAAGAAAAATTTCTGGCTTACAAAGAATAAAAAAAAGAGAGAGTTTATTACAATGAAAATTTATGTGGGATTTGATTTAAAGCGTTTAAAACTTTCAGGTTTTCTTCTCACTTTCGTGAAACTCTTATAAACGTTGGCCTTTATTGAATCGGAAGTTTGTGAAACTTTAAGGAAAAAGTGGAAAGCGTGGAAGGCTATAGAGAAATTATTTAGAGACGTTGAAAAGTAGTGAAAAGTTTTCAAAATAGATCCGGTCGGTATATTGAAGTTTCAAGAGATTTATAGGGATGTGGGACTGCAGGCAAACATATAGCGTTGTTATTGCGTTACCAATTCAACCGACTTCGAACTAATTTCAAAATAATAACACCATGTATCCTGCAAACGGATCGTCAACTATTTTCCCTATTTCCGCGTAATTATTTTTCAAGATACTTCAGGATATAAAGGCGGTAAACAGTTTTTTGACACAGTAATCAGGCTAATTATTTTTGCTTATCTAATCAATATGCTAATTAGTTAGCGGCGATATCTCGTTAGTAATAAGGATACCTAATTGTGTTTTCTGGCCTATTAAAGACTCTGACATTTTCGATATTATGTTAACAGAAAGTAAATAAATTTTCCTGTCGGGAAGAGAGGAGAGTACAGGGTTATTATTGTAAGCCGATTAGAAGATCTCTGGAACTAACTTCTAAACTTCTCTCAGACACCGTCACCATTAATGCCGGTGTTCCGCAAGGGTCCATATTCACTCTCTTCTTACTCTACATTAACGACCTTCTGGTGAAAATGGAAAATCCGATATTTAGTTTCGCTGACGATAGCACACTTATCTCATTTTTCTCATTCAATGCACAAACATCGGCTGCCGACGCACATCTTCGCAGACAGTATGAAGTATCACGCCTGAGCAAAGACCTGGAAGAATTTTGGCTTGGGGTGACAGTATCCAAGTCGAATTTAACTCTAAAAACCCCAGGCAGCAGTTTTCTCTAAAAAGGTTAACATTACAGAACCGGATATAGTCATGGACGCAATCCCACTGGCTTCATCTATAAATTTGCTTGGCGTCAATCTGGGAGGAAATATGTCTTGGCATAACCACGTTGTGGCAATCGCCAAGATAGCTTCTCAGAAGCTTGGTGTACTCTTCCGAACCAGAAAGTTGTACACACCTCAACAACTTTTGACACTATACAAAGCCCAGATTCGACCATCACTAGAGTACTGCTCGCATGTCTGTAGTTTTGCACCCAAACATACACTTCAGCTACTGGATTCCATCGATAGACGGGCCATTCGTCTGATTGGTGACCACGAGCTTACGAAGTGCCTCGTCAGCCTAGAACATCGAAGACAGGTTTGGGATTTGACTTTGATTTATTTAGAAATTCTTTCATCTGGAGGACTTCATCCTTCCCTTCCCGAGGTCGTTTTTCCCAACGAATATAACCTCCAATGATTCAAAGCCAACGTGAATCGGTTTTTGCGCACATGCACCACTCCCAGAGTGCCCTAAAGGAAAGGAAAGAAGCTATTTGTTTAAAATATCCATACACGCTATAAAAGATGTCGATATTTTAAATACAGATAACACTGGACAACAAATTTCAGGTTATTGGTTGTATCTTGTATCACAATGCATTTTCTTGTTAATTTTGGGATGCTGAATACAAAAATGATAATGAAATTCAAAAATTAGTTGCAGTTTTCAAAAAAAGTTTTTTTATTTTATTTTTAACAATATAATAAAAACTAGATAATTTTACACTTTTAGAGTCACTAAATGCGCTGTCGTTTGGCTATTCTTTTGTGAATTGTTTCTGGAGCATCTCTAGCAAGAGTCAAACAGTAGTCGGCAACCATGGAAGCATTCCAGTTTCCCTGGTACCATTGTTGATATACCCTGATGGAAGCGTTCGCCGTGCTCATCACGTACAGAACAATAAATGCCAATGTTATTGCAGAAAACCAAGTTATTTTCCATGTCAAAAAATGGTGCTAGATCTTTTATGGTGTTTACGAAAAAAACACGCACAGAGACATCGTCTTCTAATAGGTTTTTGGAAGTTCTAGATCTGTCACCAGATCGTTTAATTCTGACTGGGTTATTTTGTGCGGTTGGCAGTATGATGTGCTGGGTGCGAAATCAGGATCTCTTGAAGTTGATGGCATATCTTCTTCTTGATACAACGCTGTATCGCTATCTGATTCGTAAGTGACTGCTTTTGGGTGTTCTGGAATAGGAAGTTCGTCACTATGTGGTACAGGTCTGATGGCAGATGGTATATTTGGATAGTTGATAACCGACTTTTTCTTCTTGGGTTTGTTGGGTTGATCTATTTTGGAAATTTATATCTCGTTTAGTGGCTGATATATTAGTTTGAATTTTGAATATGTTTTGAACCCATTCTTTCCCTTTCGACCTGTGCAGGCCGCGGAAGGGTATGTTTTCAGAGAAAAAAGTTATGAATTTTCTAGTACGACCCTGCACGCCACGATTTCACCCGTAACGACTGACGCACAAATAAAATACTTCTAGACTTTTAAATAAAAAAACTAATCATTTTTTCGACATCTACGTACCGAACTTAGTATATAAGAATACTTTGAAGATATTTCGTGAGATGAAATTTTTCGAAAATTTTTAAGGGGCATGTATGCTTTTTTTCTGATTTTTCGTCATTTTAGTTATGTTCGGTTCGAAGTAGTTTAACATATTTAAATTTGTCCCATTTCCCAGTGAAATATATGTTATTTTATACGAAATTTTCCTGGCCATTCTTTCCCTTTCGACCTGTCCAGACCGCGGAAGGGTATGTTTTCAGAGAAAAAAGTTATGAATTTTCTAGTACGACCCTGCACGCGACGATTTCACCCCTCCCTGAATTTCTGAGATAAAATTCAATCCAGGAATATTTTAGAAGAAACATGTCAACGGTACTAATACAGTTAAATATTGAAATATTTGAGAACATTTGAAACATGTGTGCTTCTTATTTCATAAAATTACTAGACAATTTTTATACATTTAAAACAATAATTTTAAGTGCAACTTCCGGTATAACCGGAAGCGATAGATACGTCAAAATATCTTCATTAAAAAATCGATATATTTTATGGTAACAAATATGTTTTGTATTTCCCGAGATCTTTTAATCAGCTACTCACGTGAATGACCCGGTATAATAGATGTTGTATACACAAGAATTCTTGTTCTTTTAATATGCGTATTCAATAAAGCGCTTCTGTTCTAATATCACATCATAATCTTGCAACGAAAGCCTAAAAACTTTAATTATCTATTTTATTTCCGCGACTTATCAAATATCTAATAAACTTTTAAAGAAAGTATGACATTTACCTTTACTAAAAGCAAAAGATCCTTCACGTTCGTGCTAATGCGATAAATAAGTTTCCCGGAGTTGATTGGGTTTGAAACTGATTGAGTGGTGAGATCCGGATAGATGTAGTGGCTGTTGGTAATATATTCCGGTCCCTTCAACTATAATGCTGAAAGCGTATATTTATTAACCGTAAGAGTGTGAATTTTGATGACCACAAGCCGAGATTACTGCGTACACATTACATTAGATATAAAATAGCATTTTATACACAGGGTAAGTATAGGATTATATTCGCAAGCGTAAAATGGGGGCCAAAATCATAAACAAAAAATGGGGATTGTTATTGAGCGTGTAAATGTAAAATACGAAAAGAAAATAATCTCTCATTTCAAAAGCTTTGATCAAATGTAACGAAAAGAAGAACCCATTGTCCAATAGAAAACGCGCGACCCGACGAAACTTCGTTTTTTTCTGTGTTTCCATTCAGGATGGTTTAAGTTCAAAGCTTACTTATCAAACCGACGGAGGTTAACGAATCATACAAACCCATCTTAAAATTTTCCGAAAATCCACCTTCTGTTCTCGTGTATTCCAGCGTTGCAATTATCTTTGATTAAGAATTAATAGCTCTTAGACAGTGACAGCGTGTCCTTATTTAGAAATACGAAGACGAATCAGACTAAAAAGTATTTTTTTGACTTTTATCTATCTTAGCAAATACCAGCAAATTTAAACGCTTTGTAGTACAATACTATACAACGTGTCCAAGATAAGGAGGGCCAGTGCAGGGATCTCGGAAACCGTAAGAGATACGAAGTCGGTTAAAAGGAGGTAAAGTTGCGCATTTACGTGCCTAATAATATGCCGTTTATAAAGTTTTAAAATTCCTAGTACAAACCCGAAATTCTGAAAAATCGTTTTATTGTTTTCCTGGGTTTTTTGAGATCGAATTTTAAAGTAAATTGCACTTTTGCATTGCCACTTCTTCCGCTCTATCTAACAGAGTTAATTGTTTTGTAATCCGACGAGTCGTCTTCGAAGCGCCATTATCAACTTTCTTTTTTTAAATACGGTCCTGTTTTTCTGATATTGGAATTTGATTTTTCTCCCGAATGCAACGATGTATGATACATTGTGGTTTAATGACGTTTCGAGGGTTTTTTGAACAACATCATGCAATTTCGGGGATACGGTCCTGTATTTCTCCTAATTTTATAAATAATATCTCATAAGTAAGCTCTAAATGTTTTACTTATGTTAGACTAGTTCAATAAATAACAAATAATTTAATAATAAACCACAAATAAGAAACATATCACACTCAAAAATTTTAAAAAAATATTATGTCCTAACAGAGCGGCAAGAATTTTTGCTTAATTTGTATTTCTTGAAAAATTATCAAAAATCAGTTACTAGGTTTTCCTTTTCACGGGAGACTAATACAGGACTTTGTTATGTTTTTCCTTAAACAAAATATAAAAAGTGAACAAAAAATATCCTGACAAACATTGCCAGATTTATCCCTAGTAATCCCCGGTTGCTAGGTTTATCCAACGAAAAATATTAAAATTTTCATATTACTAGGTTTTTTCATCTACAATAAATCGTTTAAATATTCGATTTTTAAAAATCTGTTTATACCAGTCGATAGAGGGAGTGTAGAGCTTTTATAAAATCGATTCTAAGCAACAACCTAGCAAGGCACTCTAAGGTTTTTCCTGTTCACGGTAGTCTTGGACACGTTGTATTACCAGTTTATTTTTGTTATTAAAAAATTCTGCTCCCATATCTACCTGTGATTTTTTTTTAGAATGTATTAACAATGAAATTGCTAGGCTTTAAAAATGCCCCAGCTTCTGCCATCAGATACAAATTTTACCCGAATCCCTTCTTTTTCCACTAACTTGTTTGTTTCATCATTAACTTCTTCCCGCTGTTAATGAGTAACTTAACTCCTGTGGCTTGTGGCTTTAATCTTTTACCGGCTATTACTTATTAAAAACCAAATTAGAATTTAAAAAATATATTTTTTACAACGAAACACCTACAGGGTTGGACATATTTAAGGGTTCGAGGAAATTTCCTGAAATTAAGATTAAGATTATAAAAGTTTCCTGAAATAGTTTTGAAATAAGAAGACCGTTGCTATTATAGGCTTTAATTAGCAGAACTTTACAGGATTGAATAATTTGACAGTGTCAAATAGACAAACATAATAATTGTAACCAGTAAAATGAATTAGGTAAAAAGGTAATCACAAAGCATTTATATAACAAGTTTCTTCAAGCATGTAAGGAACAAACCCAATAAGAAGTCCGACAGAACCAGTGCATCTAGATTTTTATGTCGCATGCCACTTTCACGATCAATTTCTAGTCCAGTTGGGAATTACTCTACATTTTCTCAATTGTAGACGACATTCTAGACTGGTGGTGGTGCCTTGGTAAATACCGATTGTGGTGGAACAGTAAACATATAACAAAAGTAAAATACTTTTTTTTTTCTTTCTTAGAAAAACTTACTTTAATGCCAACAACGGTGTGATTTATCATCTCAAATAAAGTGTACCTTTTTAATTAGGTATTTCACTATAAAATTACATGTCATTGTACTGTGCAGATTGGTGTACCACAGGGAAAAGTTTTGGGTCCAATATTATTTAATCTATATATTAAAAGTCTAACTGAAATATGTATTCAACGCAAAGTAATATCATATGCGGATGATACTGTGCTTGTCTTTAGTGATAAAAATTGGGAGGTCGTGAAGATGCGAGCTGTAGCAGGAGTAGAACATGTCAAGAATTGGTCGAATGTTTTTAAATTATCACTAAATGTTTATAAAACAAACTATATTGCATTCTCTAAAACATCGGTTGATCGTCCCCAATTTAAAATATTGAGAACAATGTGCAAACTTGAACTCTGAAATACAAGACACTAAAACAAATATTTGGGCATTATGATAGACCAAAATTTGAAATCGGACACTCACATAACCTATATAGCAAGAAAACTTAGATATTTAGTTTACTAATTCGGTCTTATGAAACAATTTCTTAATTTGGATCTCTTAATAACATTGTACTTTAGTTTAGTTGAATCAATTTTACGTTATGGAATCTTAGCGTGGGGAGGTCTATATGGAATGGCGCCGAAACCATTAAATGTCATTCAAAATAAGATTTTAAAAATTATTTTAAAGAAAAGTCGATTACATTCTACTGCGTTGTTATATAGTAAAAAAATTCAAAATATTAGATGGTTATATATGCATACAATCTGCTGTTACATACATAAACATGAATTTTTTAAAAACCCTAGAAATGATTGGCATGTCACTAGAAATGTTTCCAACAAGTACATTACAGTTCCAAAGTCAAATAGTGATTTTTTTTAAAAGTTCTTTTAACTACTTAGGGCCGAAATATTCAATACTTTACCGATTGAGGTCAAAGTGTTGTATAAACCTAAAAAAATTTGGTGAAACGGCCAAAATTTATATCTATCAAAATTATAAGAATTTGTATAGACATTTTTTAGAATAATACGTTGGTCAGTGGTTGATGTAGATTCTCACACAAAATCACGTCAGGTTAATGTATGTATTACTTGTAATTTACCTCTTTTACTTACTTACCTATTCATAGGCACATACAGGTGCCAGATTAAAAGCGCTTGAATTTTTTTGTGTATTCTCTTGATATTTATGTACTTATGTTATGTAGATATATTTCTGAATAAATAAATAAATAAATAAAAAGTGTGTCCTATAGCTGTCAAAACAACAAAATAATTAAATTATATTATTATATTTGAATTTCAGGTGAAGTGGACTCTGGTGCCATAGTAGAACAAACCCGAACAAACCCGGTATTGATATGCCAATATGCAATGTATTCTCAAAGCAATAATAGCACTGTGTGATTTAATTCTCGATATCGTCTTAATCAAAGCACTTCTGGTAATAATCTTTCCTTTTCGGATTTTTCGCTGTGCCAATATCAAATTAATTCCGCATTCTGGAACACGCGACTTGAAGCAAAGTCGTCAGTGATCGATTAAAAACTTTCCAAGGAGACAAACAGAGATGAGGATTATTACGGTCGGCAAAAATACCATCTAAATTGCTATGAAATTAATAATAAAGCCAATAAATAAATATTAGATGCTGCACATTCCGCTTTTAGCACAGTACGAGTTCTTTTTATTTAGAAATTGAAAAGAACGTCAGGCGACGTAATTTTACATACGATAGCAAATTAAAAGGGGATGACGTCGTAACAAATATTTAGATGAGTTCATTCATGGCACGTTGCTTGAATGTTAATAGTACATTACGAACCTCGGGCAGTGAAGGCCTTCACTGCCCGCGGTTCGTACCGTACTTTTTGTCAAAAGTGCGCCGAGTCCTTCTGCCACTAAGAGTGTTGGTGTGTGCTTCCAGCGTGAACGCGAGAGGGCTGTAATGAAAACATTACAGCCCTGTTTCTAGGTATATTACAGTCCTGTCTCCGAGAGGCTTGAAAAGAGCTACTTACGGTCACGAAAAGAGGTCGCGTAAGAGGCGCTTACGGCGCACGTATGACAAAAAAGTAACTTACAGCCCGGTGAGACCTCTTATGGCGGGGATCGAAGCATATAAGTAGGCCGTGCAAGTGACGTCACAGCCAGGCAGGTTACTCCATACGTTTATCATTTTGTGTCTATCATTCTGTGTCAATATCTGACTCGGGTTTGTTCGATTTTACCTAGGCCATATTTATCTCCCTTTAATGAATCGGAGAAGGTTGATGCAGACAGAGACAGACATAGAATGCGAGCAGCACAAGTTCTTAAATTATTTTACAACCGAACATCCTTCGTCTGGAATGGAATAAAAATCAAGTAACATATGATTTATAATATGATTGAAAATGGTGGAAACGTCATTAAATTCTAAAATAATTTTTAATTTTCTATTCTTTTCACGAAAGCGGACCTTTTCGTTTTGTTGCAGGTAAGCAATTTATGATTGAAGTATTTTTTTACTAATTTTTATTCGTTATTGTTATTTTACATTATAAAATTGTCCCATTATGTCCCAAACTTCTCACGCAAACTAGCAACAAACACATTTTTAAAGAATTTTACTTAAATTTTACAATCTAAAAGTCAAAAGCTACAACATAATATTTACAGCTATATAAGTTATATTAACCCGTAGTCAGAATTTTGATAAGTCCGGTAATATATTATTATAATAATTCTTTCCTTTCATAGTTTAATCGAGAATCCCATAATGACTGAACATTAAAGAGGACTTCGATCACTAATGTTGCCAGGAGTATGCTACGAAACAAACAAATTGGAAGCCCATAATCATAATGATGGTGCATATATTTACTTGGTTAGTAGCTATACATATAGTGTTGTATTTACCTTGATTTGTTTGAAGTTTAAGATGGTAAAATATTTTATATAAATAATGAATTATTTCCTATTTTTTAATAAAACTAATTACAACCTTCAATCTCTGAATTCTGTATTTCTAGTATTGTTACTAGTTCAATAATAATATAAAAGTATATAAGGACAATTTTAAAGCGATATTTACAGCTGAAAACCTATGTCAAAATCCTAATATTTGATTTTCTCTACTTAGTAAATCAAATGAAAGGGTTTTGATGTTTTCTTTGCTTAAATGTCACTTTAAAATATTGACAGTAATACAAATTTGGACAAAAGTGACATTTGTAAAGCACGTGCGCGCCAGGCATAATGGATGTCGCTGTATCACCGCCTGCTTCGAATATTTAACACGGCAGTTTGTCTTCTTCCTAGTTATAAGTATTCGTTGGTAACTTATACGCTCCTTTGAATTTACACGGCAGTTTATACAGGGTGTCAATGCAACTTTTTTTTTTAAATGGGAACCCGTTTTTTTTTCTCGCAGGTTCCGAATCTTCATTAAAAAACAAGCAACTTTCCTCCCAAACATTTTTTTATTCGAATCGATCCTGAACGTCTCAAACGTATGCCAAATCCCTTAGCGAAGTGATCGCGACATGCATTTTGTAAAGTTTTGTTTTCACTGGTTAGCCAGCGGAGTAGTTTAGGTCTAATTATTTAGTCTACATTTCTAATTACTATGAAGACGAGAAAACTTCTCAAAAATAACATAATAATAGAAATTGTTAATACAAAATAACAAAACGAACAAAATGGTGAACAAAATATATAGAAAAATTCGTTGGTAATCTTATAGTAAACATTTTTAAATCTAAACAGGAACTTTTTATTATTAAACTCAAGAAGACTTCTTAAAAATAACATACATTATAGAAAATGTTAATGGAAAATAAGAAAACGAGCAAAATAGTTTACAAAACATAGGTATTGACAAATTTTTTGGTAATTAAAAGTAAGCATTCCTAAATTTAAACAGGAACTTTTAGGTAACTGTAAATGTATGAGTACATGAATTTAAAAAAATAATAACCAACTTTCTTATTTTGCCAGTCGCGTAACTAAGCCTAAATTTTTGAAGAGCACACAGTGGGCACCTGATAATTTAAAGTGGAAGAATTTGACAAGCTATTTTAAATATCTACTTATTTTATGCTCGTAGATTGAGGAAGATGTGAAGAAAAATAACTCTTGGTAATACTTTTTGTTCGGGTTAAAATCGCACAATAATAAACCCGAACAATAAATTCATATTTGGGTGATTTTTTGCAGTTTTTTTGTTTGGTATCGAGACACGTGGTAAAAATTCATTATTCACAAATAAATAAATTTCTGGATTTTTTTTGGTGGCTACTACAATTTTTTAGCTAAACCTGTGCCCACCCGTAGTTACGTGCCTGCTAAATACCCTACCTGATCACATGTAAACGGCTAGGCTGCCGTCGAGCAGCGCTTGGTGAATTGGAATTTCAAGCGATTCACTCGAGCGATTCACTCAATTATTAAAATCGCTCGAGTATCAAGTACTCAATTATTAAAATCATCGGTTTTTCCCAACACTAATAAATAGATCTACGACCTGATAACAAAATTATAAAAATCGCATAAAAAATAAATAAGTTATAAAATATCAAACTTGAGCAAAATTTCAGGGTGGCGGAATTTTGTGCCAGCGGGTAAGAAAAAACTACTTGCCACCTTATCTTAGTAAAACAAGGAATTGATTTACCACCGGAATGGTGGTGATATAAAGAGAAAATTTAATGAAAAAAATCGTTTTCGCGTAATAAACGTCGTAATCCTTTCAGATTCCATCGTAAAAAAACATCGTAAATCGCGCGTAATGTCCCATCAACCTAATCATTCTTAATTAAAGTCCAATTTCCTATTAAATTAAGACTTATACTGTTCCTTATACTGTTTCGTTCTTCCGAAGAACTCCGTTTATTTGTTTCAAAGCTTTACTTAAGTTACCTTTGATATTTCGGATATCTTTGTGGGCACGTGTACAAGAAAAATAATCTATTAGAGTTAATCAAAATAAGGTATTGAATTCTGAAACACAACTGACATAAAATAATTTTGTGAAAAGAGGAGACATGATCAATACGTTAAAAATACACAGCTGTAAAACATACGGTTTGTTAAAAACCAAGTTTTCCGTGGTGGAATATTTTGAACATAATATATTTTTTCGCAGAGCGACATTTTCGACAAATCGGTGAAAAGAACATTTTTGGTCAGCCGTCCTATTGAAAACCAACAACAGGTAGAAATTTATTTTGTTCGGAATTGACCGGGAGTTTGCACTAATTCCTTACTACGGTCGACATTGCAGGCGGTCACCAAAACCATCAAGTATTGCGGAGAATTACAATAGCTTACTTCAATGGCGTTTCTCATTGTTATTTAGTAACATTCCTGACAGTTCCGGTGAATCGTTCAGAGATTTACTGCTTCATTTATCTTACAGTAAATTAAATCTGCAACTGAATATTAAAGCATAGTCCCACCAGCGTTTATATGTAGTTATAACCCGAACCTGAACAGATTATGTAGATCAAATATGACAAAACCAGCAGTTAGCAGGTAATTAACATGATTAACATTCTGAAGGTCGTAGATATAAAACGCTTCTTTATTGTATTGAAGTCGATACTTAAATTTTAAAATTATAATTATATTAATTCAAATATTGTTTAAAATATATTTCTGAACAAAGGTAGCCAACTGCTTACAAAACCGACCAAGAAAAGAGTTCATTACTCTTGGAATCGATCCAAGTCTCATCCAGAAAAATAATTGCACATTTAAGACATACTGTAAAGATTATTTTTGAGATCCAGCCAGTCCTGTGGGACATATGCCAAAGTTCATTATAATAACAACTACGATACCTACGTTAAATAAATTATGATTTGTCCAAAATGGCATGATTTGCATCATTCCGTCAAATATAAAGTTTTGGCACAAATTTCAGATGCCATAAAATTGGTAATAAGAAGAAAATATCAAGTTGCCATGGTAACAAAACTTGTTTGACACCTTCACTTAACGTTGACTGTTCCATTTTTAAATCGATTAAGTCGATATGGCTTACAAATTGGAACTTCGGAAAAGTATTTATATGTAATAATTATAGATGACGAAAAGTATTTCACTCTAAGAAACTGCCAAATGAAGGGAAATGATGGTTTTTATACTGACAATATTGCAGAGGTCCCTGATTATGTTAAATTTAAACAAAAGGCCTAATTCGCCGATAAGGTAGTAGTATGGTGCGGGCCATTTCCACCAGGGGGTTTTCCAGGCCTTATGTGGATCGAGTAAGAGCTGAAATCCTAGATAGTCAAAGGTATATCGATGGTTGTCTTACGAAATCGGTTAATTTTATTGAAGGAGAACATGCGTTTGGCATGAGGGGCTTCTAAGTAAACTGCGATCCTATGGTATGCCCAGTCGATTCTGTGCATGGCTGTCTAGCTTCCTTAAGGACCGCTCTCTGCAAATGGCGATTGACGGATTTCTTTCAAACACCTTCACCATCAATGCCGGTGTTCCTCAAGGGTCCATATTGTCTCCCATTCTCTTCTTACTTTACATTAACGACCTTCTAGTGAAAACGAGAAATTCGATATTTAGTTTTGCTGTTGATAGCACACTTATCTCATCTTTCTCTTTGAATGCACAAACAACGGCTGCCGGCGCACATCCTCGCAGACAGCATAAAGTATCACGCCTCAACAAAGACCTGGAAGAAATTTTGGCTTGGGGTGACAGTAACCAAGTCGAATTTAACGCTAAAAAACCCAGGCAGCAGTTTTCTCTAAAAAGGTTAACATTACAGAACCGGATATAGTCATGGGCTGACACACAATCCCACTGGCTTCAACTATTAATTTGCTGGGAGTCAATCTGGGAGGAAATATGTCTTGGCATAACCACGTTGTGGCAATCGCCAAGATAGCTTCGCAGAAACTTCGTGTACTCTTCCGAACCAGAAAGTTGTACACACCTCAACAACTTTTGACATTATGCAAAGCCCAGATTCGACCATCACTAGAGTACTGCTCTCATGTTTGGAGCTCTGCACCCAAACATACTCTTCGGCTACTGGAAACCATCGAAAGGAGGGCCATTCGTCTGATTGGAGACCACGAGCTGACGAAGAACCTCGACAGCCTAGAACATCGAAGACAGGCTCTCTTTTACAGATATTTTCATGGAAAGTGCTTGGCTGAAATTGCCCTCTTAATTCCGCCCAGAGCGGGCAATAGCAGAAATACACGACGAACCACTGCCGCTCATATGTGGTTAAGCCTAGTACTCCTCGAACTTATTTAAGAATTCTTTCATCTGGAGGACTGCATCCTTATGGAACGACCTTCCCGAGGTCGTTTTTCCCAACGAATATAACCTCTAACGATTCAAAACCAACGTGAATCGCTTTCTGCGCACACGCACCACTCCCAGAGTGCCCTAAAGGATGTTTCCTATAGTGCTTGTGTTTGATCATAAAAAAAAATACTTTTCGGCCAGTGTCTAACCGATATATTTCTCCAATTAGTTTATGCAATAATTAAATTCAATGTTTATGTACGATATGTCAAATTTAAATAAAATAATATCAGTGACACTAATATGTTGTAAAAATCTCGATTAAGGAATCTACAATTTATCAGTCTACGATTTCATAGCTATAATTAGTAGATATTTTAAGTCGGTCTATTCAATGTGCTTTCACACGGTTATATTACTATATTTTCTCGACAAAGTTCATTAGTATTCGAGTAAACAGAGATACTTCTAGCATAATTATTAAATTAACGAAGAAATGAAGGAATATAAAGGGATAAAGTTCAAAGGACCTTCTTGAGTCGAACAATAGATGTCATTCGTTGTCTGTATTAGATTAGAATATTCCGATTGTAAATATCTGTAGTAATTTTAAGCTTTTATAGCTGATTGTTTGTTCATTAGTTCTTCAGAATTGAGATTGTATGGTTGTTTGACATTATCGGTAATAGAATAGAAGAATGTAGCAATTTTCACCGGTGAACCGTAGAAATAAAGTTAACTGTGATTAAAATTCATATGAATTTAATAGTATATTAAGATACAAGTTTCATATGACATTATCTCAGAGCACGCGTTTAATTTAGAAAACGACCCGCGAAGCGGGGAGTTTTCTAAAGTACAAGTGCTCTAATTGTCTTATGAACCGTGTATTTTACAGTACTTTTTCTATTTGGGTCTTTAAAGTCTAAAAAACTTTAAAAAATATAGTAGATTTTTCCATTTGAATTAATATTTCCTTTTTGGGTTGGCACTACTTTTACAATTTCATAAAATGTTACAAGTATCAAATATGCCATGATAGAAACAATTGAACACAACAAAGCTTCTTCCCATCCGTCATAATTAAAAATAAATACATTATTAAAGTTAATAAAAATGAGTCAGGAAGAAAGTTGTACTCCGTCAGAAATACAAGAAATTGGTGCGAGAAGAACAAAGTTCAAAATATTGAACAAAATAATAAATAATACTATTGAACACAATATTGTGTCGACACAGAATCTGACAGAAATAACAATTAATGCCCAGGAAATGTCCACAGTAACTATAAATATATATATATATAAAGTAATATGTATAATACTATATTGAATTAAAAATAAAAATAGTACTTTATTGAATAAAACTTTAGAAATAGAGCATAAACTGGAAGATATTTCTATTATTTTTAGATTATGTTGTTTTATAGTTGTGACTAGAAATTAGTTGAGGGACACCATCAGCATATTATATATTTCCGAGTATAGGTATTTCAGATAAATATCTAGTAAAAATGATCTATTTGCAAAGTTAAAAGTTAGTATTTTAAAGTTTTCTATAAAAAATTTTTGTCGAATCCATAATGCCAAGAAAACTAAGTTCAACGAAATCAAAGTAAGCCTAAAATTCGAACCCTACTTACTGCCAATATAAAAAAAATAAAATTTCAGTTGCATAAATTGGCAGGTTATTAAATTTTTTTGCTTTTCATAATGTAGCCATTATGAAACCCAAATAGAAAGAAAAGAATACAGTATAATTTAAGAAGTTGTCCATTTCAAAGTAGTTAAGGTAAAAATAAAGGAAATAAAAGTATAGAATTTTTGCGCTTCTCCGTCAAACCCATCCAATCCCCCAAGTATACGTTTAAACGCGTTTCGTCAGTAATGCTAGGGTCTGATGAAAGGAGAAGTATTTGTTCAACGCTATCAAGTGCTCGGAATATATGACTGCAAATATGTGAGTATGGTGATTCTTTGGCGGCTGCGGTTTCTCACTCTATTCAGAAGATACGGAACTCTTGTATGCGCTTTTCATTTAATATTCCCTTTAGGAACCATGTCACTCCTTATTTGAATGATAATAATATTCTAAATATGAAGAATCGCAGAAAATATCATATGTACACTTTCGTATATAGAATTTTAAATGTTGGACAACCTCCATATTTAAGGGCAAACTTTCATTCTTATGCGCATCCTCATCTTACACGAAATTCGATTAGTTCGAACCGCCTCAACATCATACATCTAGCTTTCCAAAGTCTTTCAGGGTCATAGCAGTGCAAGTGTGGAATAATTTACCTACTAATGTTAAGCAACTTTCAGTTAATAAATTCAATGATTGTATTAAAGGCCTTATTACACTTGGGAATTTTTATGGCGCCAGCAATGGCAATTATAATTCAAGGATTCAGGCGCAGTACACCGTTCTCCGTACTACAGTCAGAAATTCTACTCTTCTGACAATTAAAATGACACGGATTCATGCGCAGTACACTGTTCCCGATCAGCTGTCTCTCATTACCAGAAATGGGGCAGGCGCCATTTTAATTGCCCTTGCCGGCGCAATTGGGTAGACATGGATTATTCTGTTATTTTTAACTGTTTATTATTTGGCCGAACCAGGTATGGACAGGTAATGGCCATTTAAACCCACTGGTACTTAAATTAGCAGTTTACATTCTTTATTAAACTTATGGACTGCTAATTCAGCAACTTTTTGCACCTCCTATTTGTAAATAGCAGTAGCTGCTTTAACTGGTGATCAAAACGAACAGGTTTGCACATCTCTAATTCTGGGGATATTTTAGGGATTTCGACAGTACCCACTGCTGTTCTGACCGTTGACAAAGCTCCAGCTGATCGAAAACGGTTTACTGCGCATGAATACGTGCCATTATAATTGCCGGCGCAAGAGAAAAAATTGCCTAGTCTAATACGGCCTTAAACAATATCTCTTAAATGCACAGAGAGGGGAAGTTTTTGTATCAGTATTTTTATTTCTGTTTTATTTTAGGTTTATGCGCTCTGCTATCTTCTTTGCATGGAAATCGCTCGCATTTTTCTTTTTCTTTAAGCGTATTTTTTTTTTTCATTTTTTGGTTTTATCTACCAGTGCTCCTCTCTGCTCCTCTCTCTCTCTCTCTCTTGCGCCTGGGTCAGTCGATAGTTTGATAAATATTTGCTTGAATTAAATATAGGTCTCAGAAATTTCTATAATATAGTTTTGTTTAATTTAATGTCGTATTTTGGGCTATGCCACACAGGCTTTGTGATAACGGTTGGTATAATCGAGGTATAGTCCAATTTATCTACTAAAAGTTACATTTATTTTTATTTTTATTGTGTTTTTTAGATAAATAAATTGTGTTTGAATTTGAATTTGAAATATTCGGAGGTAATTACACTAGTGCCTAAAAATTTTCGATAATTTTGCATGAAAGCGTATTGCCTAAAAACAACACGAGTTCATTTTCATATTTTGGCGAAATAGCCCGACTCCGAAGGAGGAGGGCTATTTTAAAAAATTTAAAAATGAACGAATGTTGTTTTTCAAAGGAAATACGCTTAAATGCAAAATTATCTGAGAATTTTTATGCACGAGTGTAATTTAGGGAGAAAATTACTCGAATTAACAAAAGTTAAATGCAATAATGTATTATAAATTTCACTTTAATAATTATAACGCAGTTGTAATAATTAATATTAGAATTTGAAGAATCTCTTGAGGTTGGTTTCGACATTTTCGAGCAACTAGGTTCGGCATTTATATCTTTGTATTCCTCACCATTTTGTATTTTCATGTTATAAGCCCAGTCTTGAAGTATGTCCGCAAGCTTTTTAATCTAAGTCTCCTTTCTAAAAACATACCTTCTATCTTCACAAAACATCATAAACTGACGCCAGACATATTGCTTGCTATTATTTTTAGTGTTTTTTGGGACACTCTGTGCGATCTTTTCTTGAATAACTTCGATTGATTTCTTGTCAAAACGTGACATTTTTTAAACTAAACTCGAAACAATGAGAATGTCAGACTGACATATTATTCCAATAATGGCGTTGTAAGAAGGTTACTATGGTTTTGCGTTCAATAGCTAGCAGCCCGGTGAGACTGCTTATGGGGGGGGGGGGGGGTCGAAACACGTAAGAAGGCCTTGGAAGTGATGCTAAGCCTACTCTGCTCCATACGCTCACATGTAACCTACTTTTATCTATCTGTTTCACTCTATCATTTAAGCGTCAATGTCAGACTTACGTAGAGTTAATATGGAAAGCCCAAAAGTGAGTGTTTATGCAGGTGACTTGATCCTGGTCATATTTGTCTCACTTTACTGAATTAGGGAAGGTTGCTGCAGACAGAGACAGGCATAGAATGCGAACAGCACGAATTGTTAAATAGTTTAACAAGCTAACTTCCTTCGTCTGGCGGTCTGGCGGGCATGGAAATCAAGCAACATCTGATATGATTTAAAATGGTGGAGAAGTGGAGAAGACGCATCTTTAAATTTTAAAATAATTTTTAATATTCTAATCTTTCACGAAAAACGTCGTTTCCTTTTTGGTGCAAGTGAGTAATTTGTAATTGAAACATTCATTTAGTCATCTTTACTGAGAGTAAGCTTCAATAATAATTTCTTTTCCTAAATCATATGGGGCCCAAAAATATGCTTGGACTTGAAGCTTGAAATATTTGCTAGGACCTAGAGCCCACTTGAAGATGGTAAAATATTTTATGTAAATTATGATTTACTTCCTATTTTTTAATAAAACTACTTACAAGCTTATTTCTGAAGTTTAATTTTTCATTTGTAGTTACGTTATTAGTTTAAAAAAATGATATAAGAGTGTGTAAGGATTATTTTAAAGTGATATTTACAGCTTAAAACATGTCAGAATCCTAATATTTGATTTTCACTACTTAAGTAAATCAAATAAAAGGGTTTGAATTTTTTTTGTTGGTTAAATGTCACTTTAAAATATTGACAGTAATAAAAATTTTGACAAAAGTGACATTTGAAAAGGACGTGCGTTTGTCAGCTGATTCCAGACGGAATGGATGCCTGGTTTGTTCGTTTGTTCATACTTGCTTCGATGTGTTAACACGGCTGTTTGTCTTCTTCCTGTTTATAAGTATTCGTTGATAGCTAGAGGGGTTGTTTTCGATAGCTAGGCGTATTGTTTTCGATGTAATCAATCGAAAACAACACCTCTAGCTTAATGTATGAGTGTAATTTTCTTTAAAGCCATCCCTATTCACAATCCAATAGATAGAGATATTAAGCATGGGAAGTGTTCAAGTTGACACCTTGTATATCAAGCCGATTTTAATCCTACAAATTTCTATTACAACGGTCAATTTCAATGACAGATTCCAAGTGAGTAAGGACTAATCCCCCGAATATCTGAAAAGGTGTCGGGGACGGCTTAGGTCATTTCGCTTTAGCTCCAGTCATAAATTTAATTATTAGATCTAGTTCGATTTAATCCTATAATGAATATATTTCTGTGAGATAGGTCAATGGGATCGGAAATCAATTGGTCACATTTATAGGGGTTAAGTAGAATTTCTTATACGAATCATGGTGATTACTGCTGCTATTTCTTGAGATTCACAAGGTTTATTTGGATCGATCTATCTTGCCCCATTGTTCTACCTAATACGATTTCTTTAAATTTTGTACTAAAGGTAATACCACAACCGGAATTTCATATGTTAGTGACTAATAGTGAAACGGAAAGTGACTAAATTGGCCCACAAACCGAAAGGACCGAAATCGTGTTCCGTCAGCGTCCCGTCAAACGAATCCTGAAAGGACTCGACGTCAAAAAAGCTACTGGTCCAGACGAAATTCCTATTATAGTTCTCAAGAGATGCGCCGATGAACTAACACCAGAATTTTATAGACTTTTCAACTTATATTACAAAAAAGAAATATTTCCATCTTGCTGGAAGACGGCGCGAGTCCAGCCTATTCCAAAGAAAGGTAAGAGAACCCTGCCTAACAACTATCGACCAGTCGCATTGCTTTCAGTTATATCAAAAGTAATAGAGGAAGCTATTAACCAACATCTTCTAAAGTACCTGGAAGGCTTCAACATTATCAGCGATCATCAATATGGTTATCGGAAGTCCAGATCAACTGGAAATCTTCTAGCCTATGTCACCCATATTTGGAACAACGCAATCGAACATCATGAGGAATCTCGGGCTGTTGCACTGGATATTTCTAAAGCTATTGATTGTGTTTGGCATGAGGGGCTTCTAAGTAAACTGCGATCATATGGTATGCCCAGTCGATTCTGTGCATGGTTGTCTAGCTTTCTTAAGGATCGCTCTCTGCAAGTAAGTATCACGCCTCAACAAAGACCTGGAAGAAATTTTGGCTTGGGGTGACAGTAATCAAGTCGAATTTAATGCTAAAAAACTCAGGCAGCAGTTTTCTTTAAAAAAGTTAATATTACAGAACCGGATATAGTCATGGCCGGACACGCAATCCCACTGGCTTCATCTATTCACTTGCTGGACGTCAATCTGGGAGGAAATATGTCTTGGCATAACCATGTTGTGGCAATCGCCAAGATAGCTGCTTCTCAGATGCTTGGGGTACTCTTCCGAACCAGAAAGTTGTACACACCTCAACAACTTTTGACACTATACAAAGCCCAGATTCGATCATCACTAGCATCACAACATACTCTTCGACTACTGGATTCCATCGAAAGGAGGGCTATTCGTCTGATCGGTGACAACGAGCTGACGAAAACCCTCGACTGCCTGAAACATCAAAGACAAGTTGGGAATTTGACTCTCTTTTACAGATATTTTCATGGAAGGTGCTCGGTTGACCTTGCCCTCTTAATTCCGCGCAGAGTGACGACTAGCAGAAATACACGACGAACCACTGCCGCCCATCCATATGTGGTTAAGCTTAGTACTCCTCCAACTTCATTATTTAAGAATTCTTTCATCTGGAACGATTCAAAACCAACGTGAATCACTTTTTGTGCACACGCATCACTCCCAGAGTGCCCTAAAGGGTTTTTCCTATAGTGCTTGTGTTTGATCATAAAAAAAAAACTATATGACATTTTAACATTGCCTTATAATTCCATAATAGCATAGCGAAACTATTAATTGAGCAGTGTTTTAAAGTAATTTCCTAATTAACAGCAACAACACAATACGCAACAATTAATTCAATTAGTCTAGATTTAATTAGGTGGTGTTGAACTGAAAACCACTCATTAAAAGCGCGTCATCTGCTTTTAACTCCTTCCTCACTCTGTAGTCTATATTGAACGCAATTCTGCGACGATAACTTCATCCTTGTGGTGTGAGAGAAATTAATTTTTGTTCTCTACAGTTCGTTTACTAAACAGGATAAATTGCCCTACATTTTTGCATCATCCCACGCCAAAATGGAAAAAGGAAGCTAATAAGAAATTGCTAACGCTTTCGCATGGAACTGTCCTCGCCAGAGAATATAAATTATAGATTTAAAATACCGATACTACATCGTAAAACCGATAGAAATGTCAAAAAATGCGTTGGTTTGATTCACAAGTCGACATAATTTTTGTAACATCGATGAGAATGCTTATTTTTTGTTTCATTTAGGAAGTTATTAAAACACTTTTTTCCAGAATTGGCCTAGCACGTCTCATTTTCAAGTACCTGCTTCTCTTTTATATAATGCGATCTTTGAAGTCATTTTTACCTGCCTTAGGACCAGAAAGTACAACAAGACCGCAGAGGCGTTATTTTCACAGTATTGTACGAACCTTTAAGAGTTTTATTGTTTTCTGCAGTTTAGTTGGTTTCTGTCTCGTTTACAGTACAGTCAATTCGAATTTGATATAAAATGGCAAGTTCGAGTCGTCGATGTCGCAAGAATTCAGCCGATAAGTTTTGTTATATGACTTGTGGACGATTTATTATAAAGTCCCAAGCTAGATCTATATCTGAGGAAGTCAAAAAAACCTATTTTTTATATTTTAAGTGCCATATTGGGGATCAAGATGGCTCCTCATGTTTGTTGTGTGAGTTGTCACGCGAATTTATTGCAGTGGATGTATTGCAAGAAAAATTCTATGCCGTTTGCTATTCCTACGGTGTGGAGAGTACCTACTGACCATGTAAGTGATTGCTACTTTTGCATAACTAAAGCAGAAGGGATTTCAAAAAAGCATAGAGACAAACCAGAGTACCCAAATTTTCCTTCTGCGCTAAGGCCAGTCAGTTCCTCATTGCCAGGAACCACCGGTACCGATAGCGCCTTTAAACCTGGACATCGTGTTTCTCGGTGATTCTAATTCTTCATCCGAATCTGATCCACAACTTCCTGAGAACACCAGTTGTGACCCAACATTTTTACCAACTACCAGTGAACCTCACTTAATAACTCAGAATGAATTAAATGACTTGGTACGTGACCTAGAAATGTCAAAACAGAAATCGGAACTTCTTGGTTCCAGACTTCAACAGTGGAACTTGTTAGATAGAAAGGCAAGTGTTTCACTTTACCGAAAACGGAATGTAACATTATCAAGTTTCTTTAAAATGGAAGGGTCGCTATGTGTCTGTTGTGATATTGATGGTTTAATGAATGAGCTTAATATGGAACATGATCCTAGCAAGTGGCGTTTATTCATAGATTCATCGAAATTTAGCTTAAAAGCAGCCCTGCTTCATAATGGAAACAAAAAACCATCCATTCCTTTAGTCCATTCAGTGACAATGATATAAAAGTATGACAACTTAGCAACCATATTAAATCGTGTTAAATATGAACAGTATCAGTGAGATATCTGTGGAGATTTAAAAGTGATAGGTATATTGCTAGGACTTCAAGGGGGTTTTACAAAGTATTGCTGTTTTTGTGTCTGTGGGGCAGTAGGGTAACCAAATAACACTACAGTAAAATGGATTGGCCTCATAGAACTTCTTTTGAACCTGGTACTTCAAACATTACATATGCCCCCCTTGTTAACCCAAAAAAGGTGCTGCTACCGCCTCTCCATATTAAGCTTGGACTAATGAAAAACTTTGTCAAAGCCATGGACAAAGAAGGTATTGGTTTCCAGTACCTAAGAGAAGTATTTCCTCACCTAAGTGATGTAAAATTAAAAGAAGGCATATTTATTGGACCTCAGATAAGGAAGCTCCTAGATTAACCTCCGTTTTCAAGAACAATTAAATGAAAAGGAATTGGCAGCTCGGACGTATTTTGTACGTGTAGTGAAAGAATTTCTTGGCAACAAGAAAGATGAAGACAATAAAAGACTCATAATGAACTGTTGAAAACCTATGAATTACATGTCTCTAAAAATACATTTATTGCACTCCCATTTGAATTTTTCCCGGAAAATTTGGGTGAAGTAAGCGATGAACAAGGAGAGAGATTTCAACAGGACATCAGGAGGATGGAAACAAGATACCAGGCACGCTGAAACCCATCTATGATGGGCGACTACTGTTGGTTTTTAAAAAGGGATGATGCTACAGAACACGAAGTGAACGTTTTTGTCGCTGTATCATATCTTGTGCAATATATTTTTTATTAACATAACAACCAATCCTCTGTTTTGGCATAGATCCAACATGTTTTGTAAGATTATATTAAATAAATATATTATATTGTCCATCCACCCCTTGTAACAAAAAAACTGTACGTGTTCCAGTAATTAGCTTATCATTTTAGAATTTAGGACCCTAAAATAGTTCAAACAAACCAATTTCCGTCATTTCATTGTTACTTTACAAAAATTTAAATTTGTCGACTTGTGTTGGGAACGCGTTCAAACGTTTTTACCGCTAAAATATGTGGTATTTTAGGTACTGTCATAACCCAAAATTATTAAGCCGTTTCGACAATATCCTTAAAACATAGAAAAAACTTCCTGTATCTTCCAAACAAATGATCTGCGGACCCTTGTTAATTGGAACTACTTATCTTATTTTTGGGTAAGGAGCGATGGCATATGTTTTTTTGGAATGTATATTTATTTCTAGAATTTATAATATTCACTCTACCTTTCTTTTTGATCTCGCCATCCTCTTATCTCTGGTATTTTCTGCCTCGCCGGGTATTCTTCGACACCAGATGACAGCAGCAATACTAGTGTAGGTAAATATCAGCACAACTAGAGGTATGATGTACTGAAGAATCATTAATACTGTGGTGTAAGTGGCGCCATACTCTATTCCAACTATTGAGTAATCTTCTTGACATACGTATCTGGAAAAAGAAACGTTAATTTATTATAATTGGCCAAAAAATCAGTGTTAAAACAATGTTTTTCTACCACCTTACTAGAAAACTTTCATTTTATACTTTTGGACTCTGGAACAAGGGAGGAAAACGTTTCTTTTCCTGCCGGGAAGAATTTTTTTCTTCCCTCTAAATAAAGCCCTCTATAGTTCTACAACTTTCTGCTGTTGTTCTTATAAGTATGCGTGCATAGTTATTTAAAAAATGAACTGGATGTGATGTATCGAATTAAAACAATTAAAATTTGAAATAAGAAACACGTAAAAAAATATCAGGTAGGTCCCTGAATTTACACTGCGCTAAAAGGTAAACGTTTTAACGGAAATAATTTTGGTTGATGATACGTGACGACATTACAGAATGACACCGTAATATAAAGGGATTTAAGCTATAATGTTTATTTTCACTGGAAGCATCATTTCCACACTTCCGACCATATAAGGGAATATGGGAAGCTTCCTGGAATAATCTTGGCTACGTTCTATAGCACAAATAAATTTAAACATGACATGCATATTGCCTTAAATGCATTTATGAAAAATATTTAATGGACAGTTGGAGAATATATTTCGTATATTTCCGTATGAACAACATATCTAACACAGGGTATTATACAGGGTGGCCCATCGAAAACAGTCAAGCAAGGTTTACGGCTGTGTACATGAAAGTTAAAAAAAAAACTCTGACCCGTAAACTTGTGTTTTCAGGGGGACACATTTCACTATTAATTTCATCCCTGCAACCTCAACCCCTCCCCCCCCCCCCTAGCGGGAGCGGCTACTGCCCTTATTTTTTCAAATGGGAATGGGTATGTTGTGATTCATCTCTTTAAAGGGATTAAATTCTCTTTAAAATGGCACTTTGTTTTGTAAATTTGAGCTACGCGCCGCCGAGAAATTGCGTTTTAAAAAATGTAATTTTATTAGTAATACTTACATGTTATCTTATTAAATGTTGAAAATGTCCGTCATTCACCTTCATACAATAGTACAACAATTGTTCAAAGTGTTCTCGGACATTGTGAAGAACATCTGGTATACTTTGTTGACATTTATTAGTAATTCGGTTCCGTAAATCTTCTAAGGCTTCGGGTTGGGTGGGATAAATTTTGAATTTTAGATGTCCCCACAAAAATAAATCAAGGGGAGATAAATCGGGCGATCTCGCGGGACATTCAATAGCACCCCTCCTCCATTATCCATTTACCAGGAAACGTTTCATCCAGAAAGTGGCGTACGGGTAATGTTTTCCATAATTTCCATCAGCGCTGGGTTGACAGCATTCTCCAATAAGTCTAAATAAGTATCTCCATTTAAATTTCCCGGTAAGAAAAATGGTCCAATTATGTGATCACCGAAAATACCAGCCCAAACGTTTAATTTCTGAGGATTTTGAGTATGAACCTCGTGGTAAATCCTTGGATTCGGGTCGGACCAGTAACGACAGTTAGGTCGATTGACAGTGCCATTATGAAAAAAAGAACATTCGTCTGAGAAGCGAACGTTAAAAAGGTAGTTCGGATAATTTAATACTTGTTCTGACATTACTTCACAAAAGTGTAAACGGCGGTCATTATCATCTTCATTCAATTCTTGGAGAAGTTGAATTTTGTATGGGCGCCATTTATAATGTTTCAGAATTCTCTCTACAGTTGTCCGCGAAATTCCCGTTGCATCAGACATTTTTCTGGTACTTAATGTTGGATTCATACTAACTTGACCCAGAACAGCTACTTCTACTGCTTCATTTCTTACCGGATTTTCAATGATCCTTTTTTTTATTTGCCACTGAACCAGTTTGCCGAAATTTTGCCACTATTTCTAGGATATAACCATGATGTACGTGTCTATCTGGATGTCTATCATTAAACAAAGTTGCCGTTACTCTTGCACATTGATTGTTTATAAAATACAATTCAATAATTTCCACTCTCTCCTCAATAGAATAAACCATTTTTTATGTCACGATCAAATCAAAAGAAAATAATAGCGCAGAAATAACGTATGTGTAGATCTGGATCAATCACTTTACTGAAGATAACGTTGAATTGACTGATACTTAATACTTAAAAAAAATTGTTTACTCACAAACCTGTGTACTTCACAAGAGGTACAGTGAAATGTTTCAAATTCCGTTGCTCGGCGGCGCGTAGCTCAAATTTACAAAACGAAGCGCCATTTTAAAGAGAATTTAATGCCCTTTAAAAAGATGTATCACAACATACCCATTCCCATTTGAAAAAACAATGGTAGAGATTTTATGGTACGATTTCCTATAAAATATTGTAACAATTACAGGTTTCATTATTAATCCGCATCAAAATAATATTGTAAACAAAATTTACAAAAAACTATGGCTACGTTTCTAATAAATTTAGCAAAATCAACTAAAATATATAGTAAATTTTACAGAAATTTATAACTCCAGTAGGTAAATATTTTTATTTACAACCATGCATGTAATAATGACATTTCTTCTATCTTTGAAAGGTGGAAAGTTGACGTTTTTTACTTTTTTTACCACCCGTGTGGAAAGTAAATTATTTTTTTTAAAAATCGATAACTCAAAATAATATACGCAATAACACTCTTTTTAAAAAAATGTTAATAGCTTTTCGTATTTAGATATGTCTACTTTTTCCCTAATTGATAGGGTGGTCCTCAGCATTGAATATTGTGACCAAATCGTTGATATCTTCTTTATCTTGGCATTTTCACTGAAATAAGCTAGTAACGCCGATTCAGAACCAGGATTTTGAACTTTGTTTCCCATACACCATTCTTTGAAACAGTTATATGCCTTGTCATATCTCGGGCGGCTTTTAGTTGGCAGAAGATCTTATTCTACTATTTTTGCTGCTTCTCGAATTTCTGATGGCGTAGCAGCAAAATCAAATTCCTCATTTGATAGCATTTTTCTGTTGTTAAAATAATATATTGTTTAGTGACATGGAAACCATATTAAAAAAATTATATTTACCTTCTTGATGTGTATTATTAGCTACGTTATTTTACCACCTGCGATTATTTGAAATTTCTTTCTAATTTTTCAATGGAAAGGTCAAAATGACATTAATCATTTATTAATAATTTTAATTCAAAATAATAAGAAGTGGATGTTAGATGTGGTTGTAAATAAAATTGTATACAAACCTCGGTGAAAGTTTCATTACTGTCTCGAGATCCGCTTCGCGCCTCGGTTAACTACCGACTCTCTCGGCGGCAATGAAACACTTTCCACCTCGGTACGTAATATACTATTTGTGCTACTAGTGCTATTTTTTAATAAATTGTATACCTTATTTTTGAAGGAAAAAGATCATCGTAAAAGCGAAGAAACACAATAAATTTCATGAATATATTTTAAATTGTGTTCGAGATACCTATTACATTATATACACTTTGATATCGACTGCTTTATCGTACTGTCAAAAACAGCTTCTTATGTTCGCATTTTTTTCAACCAGAGTTTAATATACTCAACACATAAAGAGTATAAAGGCTCTTAAATGTCATTTCTACGGCTACTCAACGTCAAGAAATAAAAAGCATGACAAATAAGAATAAACGCCTGCAAAATAGAGAACAGAAAATGTAATAAAACCACAATAATACTCGAAATCCGTGATTATATTTTTATTACATCATAAATCCACTGATGGACATGAAAATCAATCTAGTTTTGGGCACGGAAGCATTTATGAAGCACGTTCGGTTCTTGAAAGCATTGTGAGGGCGTTTCATGCTTTGGAAGGTTAAATTCACTCGATCGAGAATACAAAACAATTTTTCCCAAATAAGTAATGTCATTTATTTATTTTCTGATATAGTAAGGAAAGGCGTCTATTATAACCTGACTTGACGTTTCAGTGACGGACGCGCCTTATTTCTTAGTGACAGCCACCGAAACAATCGTTTCCCAATCAATCAGAGCTAGTGTATTTTTTAACTAAGCAACATATTATATGGGTATCATTTAACTGATTAGCAAAATATTCTTATTTTTGCGAACAGAAAAATGTAATCGGTCAGCTAAAATGGTTAGTTGGTGAGCAACTTATGGACAGCAAATATTTCAGAATCGGTCAGTAATTAATGTCATACTTAGAGTGCTCTAAATTATTTTGGTACGCAAATTAAATATATAAGTTGCTATGAGCGATCCACTTTTAATCAGATATTGGTAAGCAATCAGCTGCTAACCAAAATATTTAATCTTGGCCAAAAAAAAGCAATAAAACGGGAAATAGTGACAGTGCCCTAGGGAAACAAGTGAAAACCCTCCCCCGCTACACCTTTTGGGCCTCGACTGCTACACCGAATAAAAACACACGCACGCAATTAGCTACTCGTATCACGCGACTGTCCACAATAACGAACTTTGCCGATTATTCAAAACAAACGCAATCCAATGATGTATATTGATAATCATTCTTTTAATATGCAAACCTCTGAAGTAAACTGCTTCTAGACATGTTTTTTTCTACTGACCAATGGTAAATTCTTGCTGACCAAGTAATCATTTCGCAGCTCGACTGTTAATTAAGCGAACACATGATATTATAGGCGTCTTTGAATCAGACGGAAAAAGAGTACCTCCTCCCGATCTAGAGGATGCTCAACACGATAGCGGCGTCAGAATTTCGCTTTGGGTTTGCGCAACCCCTCAAAACGGTCAAAAACAGCCCCCAGCGGGGTTAAACGCGATTCAAGAGGTTTCCCTGCAGAGAAACATACTTTCCCCCCATTTTCGAGGATGCTGTGCACGGTGGTGGTGTTGGATATCGCGTTTGTTCGAGTTTGTTCGACCCCTTCCAACCCCTACAACGGCCAATACTCGCCCCTGAAAGGGGTGAATTTTTCTTTTCAAGTATCAGCGGCAAATATATATTCCCCCCCGTTTCCGAGGATGCTGAGCAAGTTGGTGGTGTCGGATATCGCGTCCCCCCCCCCCTCTCCCCACGTTTCCGAGGATGTTGAGAATGGGGAAAATAGTTGTACTTCTCTTTTCGGTTGTAATGGTCTCTCCTCTCATTCCGGTCCAACTGAAAAAATATAATCAAATAGTTTGCGCGAAAAAACGCCAAGGCGTGGTCAGTTTATTTTTAATTTTTTAGGAAAAACATTTTTGTTTAAATTTCAATTAAATAAAAAAATCATAAAACAGAAAAATTTGAAAAAAAATGTTTTTCCTAAAAAATTAAAAATAAACTGACCACGCCTTGGCGTTTTTTCGCGCAAACTATTTGATTATATTTTTTCAGTTGGACCGGAATGAGAGGAGAGACCATTACAACCGAAAAGAGAAGTACAACTATTTTCCCCATTCTCAACATCCTCGGAAACGTGGGGAGAGGGGGGGGGGGACGCGATATCCGACACCACCAACTTGCTCAGCATCCTCGGAAACGGGGGGGAATATATATTTGCCGCTGATACTTGAAAAAAAAAGTAACCCCTTTCAGGCGCGAGTTTGGCCGGTGGAGGGGTTGGAAGGGGTAAGACGCGAAATCCGACTCTTGTTCCGACTAAAAATATTTCGATTTTCCGGGGTTTTTTCCCACTCACAGACGCTACTATATTACAAGCGAACTGATATCAGTTGAATTGTTGACAGTTTGTAGCATTTTTTGCAGCACAAGTGTTGCAGCCCGATTCTTATTTATTGCAAGCAAAATCTTTTTATGCTGATCAAATGATTTAATGGCTATTTTTTGCTGCGAACCAATTTTAATAACGGCAAACGATTTAATTGCTTCTCATATTGTATTATCTCTTGTCTATTAAGTAATTTTTTTTATGATCAAACACCAGTATAATCTGAAAAATCTTTTAAGGCATTCTGGGAGTAGTGAATGTGCGAATAAAGCGATTTGCGTTGGTTTGGAATCGTTGGAGGTCATATTCGCTGAAGAATACAGCCTCAGGAATTTTGAGAATTCAAAGTGGAAGATTGTGCTCTCAAAATTCAACATCTAAGGGGCTTGCTCGGTGTTTTGAAGACTGGGGATTTTGGGGGGCTCTTTCTATAATATTAGCTCATGGGTTATGTTCTTCAGAATCGTTTTTTCATTTGAGTAAGAGTTAAAATGTAATTTTTGTGGTAAATAAATTGAATTTTTAAAAAATAACCAGTTTTAACAAAATGCGCCAGATAAATAAGTATGAAACAAGTAAATCGATTTAATTAGCCTTCGAAAGTATGAAATTATATAAAAAACAAACTTAATTGGCAACAATTATCCCGCTTTTCAACGAAACAGAAATTATAGCGTAAATATATAAATCAAAAATAATGATTTCTCGCATTAAGTAAGTATTCATTCTACAAGTGCATTTTTAGAAAAAATGGTTCTACCACGATAATCTGATACTATTCGAGATAGTGTGGTGTTGATTTGTCTTCTGCTAGTCTTACATCAGGTATACTAAATACAAATAACAACAATAACTATTACAAACTGCAGGAAAGTTTATTTAGCCGAAGCGCAATCTAAACCATTTGAAGGCCAAAATCCGATTCTTTTGCTTCAGCAAAATCATTTAATAAATATTATTAATTTAACATAAAAAAATCACAAAAAAATGATAAAACGCTTAGTTTAAAAAGAATTGTGCCGCGAAGTGCCTGTTGGGTGACTGATGAATTTCTTCGGTGATTTGCCTAAGTGCTGAGGGGAATCACCGGTGAATTATAGCCGCGCTGGCTTGGCCTGTTTTTAACATACTTTTTCTAATCAAAATAATTTATTTTTTCTAGTATACAGGATGTTAATAGGATATAGAATCACAAATTCTAGTTAGGAAAGTTATTCAATTGTTCCACCAGTGCCGTCCCTGCAAACATGCCCTTTGATATTTTCTACAAAAAAGATGGTACGCCACTGACATTCTTCCATGTGGAAATTTTTTATGATTAGCCTAATCGATTCTACATGATAACGGTCTCTTGAGTTTTTCTCGTCAGACGCACCGTTCTTGATTAAAACCATTAAATTCATATTGAAACGCATTATTATTAACATTGATAAAATAATTAATGATAAATTTTGTTTTATCAAAATTGTTGGAATGGGCAATTCGATGCAATCACGGCCTTTTAAGTGAAGGTGGCCTTTTCTAACAATTTTTATAAAACAAAATTTATCATTAATTATTTTATCAATGTTAATAATAATGAGTTTTAATATGAATTAAGTGGTTTAAGAACGGTGCATCTGCCGAGAAAAACTCAAGAGACCATTATCATGTAGAATTGATCAGGCTAATCATAAAAAATATCCACATGGAAGAATGTCAGTGGCGTACAATCTTTTTTGTAAAAAATATCAGAGGATATGTTTGCAGGGACGCCACTGGTATAACAATTGAATAACCTTCCTAACTAAAATTTGTGGTTCTATATCCTATTAACACATACCAAAATTGAAAATAATATCTAAAGTACTTTCGGAGATATTAAACAAATAACTATTTAAAAGATAAAAATTCAACACCCGATAGCAAAAAATTTAAGCCGTTGCGGACATATGTTCATATGAACATTTCTTTATAAAATGACCTAAGGAAACACACCCTGAAATATTAGCACGTCATTAAAGAACACCCTGTATAAAAGAACATGAATTTCTCCCAATATTACCGATTTTTTTTTCATTTTTTCTCGTAAACGAAACGTTAATTTTTCTGGCAATTTAAAATCTCTAACTTTAGGTAAAATAAATTAGCAAGCAATACAATTACGAATTAACACACCCCTTTATATTCTTTGGCAAAATACTTACTTATCACACCTGTGGTAATCAGTTTCAGTACCATTCATGCCTGTCGGCTGTATTAACGTGGCAAATATTCCACTTGGCAACACTGTTATCCCTGCTACTATCCACACAACCCCGATGATGCAGGTGGCGGAACGTTTGGATATCCTTGGCTTCAACGGATACATAATTAGCATGTATTTGTCTATACTAATTGCGACCTAGAAAAATAATTTTTAACATAGTTTAATAAAAGCTCTCGTATACAGGGTGTCCGCTAATTAATGGGAGATGGAAAAACACAGACTCCTTACGTAAAAATATTAGGTTTTAATTATACTTACCTATATCCGAAAGCTGATATTAACTGAGATACAGGATGTTAAAGGTAAAACTTAATTTTTGCTTTTCTCTAATAACTTTGACAGAATCCAACGGTTTTTTACAAAAGTTGGCAATTATGGTTTTTTTAGGACGAGAAATTGATTTTTTGGTTAAATTTTTATCGTTTTAAGTTTGACCCTAAAAGAGCACATGACACCTACATTACTTTTTTGATAGCACTAACAATAACGGAGATGCCCTATAAAAGTGTCGAAAATGGGACATCCTGTACAATGTACATTAATTGCCGCTGTCCGTTCGTGTACCGTTTCGGAGATATTTGCATTTAAATTGTTTAGTACGTTAGCTCAGGCAAGCAAATAATATTTTGTTACTTCTTACGAATTAACTTTTGCATGATAATTAATGTTCTAGTAATGGTAATTGGGAATAATAAATACAACAATTGGATTGTTATTTAACTTATTTTAATTAAAATAAAATAAAAAATCAGTTTCTCGTCCTAAAAAAACCATGATTGACAAATTTTGTAAAAAACCGTTGGTTTCTGTCAAAGTTATTAGAGAAAAACAAAAATGAAGCTTTAACTTTAACACCCTGTATTTCAGTTAATATCAACTTTCCGATATAGGTAAGTATAATGAAATCCTCATATTTTCACGTAAGGAGTCTTTGGGTTTTCCATGTCCCATTAATTAGCGGACACCCTGTATAGGTCGTGATACATTTATGATTTTAGGATTATGCTGTATATTTTTATTAAAAATAACTCTAGGAACATTAAGATAAAGTAGAAGGGTTATATAAGGTATTTAATTGTATAGTTGATGTTTCTTAAATGTCGTTACACAAGATTTATAAAGCAAATCTAGGGTTTACACACTCGTTTAAACAGTGGCCGCTCAACAGGGGAGGCAGTCAATTCCCTAAAACAATTTTTTGTAAATATACAATAATTACGAGTTGAAATACATATATAAATTTTGCAAAGTCCCTCTAGTAAAATTAAATATTTTCAACGTCTGGGAACAGCGCACCCCGTCCTTATCTGTTTCATTAATTTATCGCACTTCGTCTCGCTCCCGCGTTAGAGTCGTGCCTCCGGACTAGGCCGATGTTTTTAGAATAAATTAACAAATAGGCATTATGTTTTGAAACAGATAATAAGTTTCTTCCCTTGGGCTGGAGGCAAACAAACACACCCACCAAGTAAAAGTCGTCAGTCATTACGAATTACGGTGTTTGTGTGTAGATTTAAATAAGCGTAGTCTGGCGTACGGTTTTTAATTTAATACTCTTCTAATTATTAATAATGGAAATAACTGACGAGTCTATAGTAGTATAAGAAACTCCAACGATATCGTATTATTTCTCATTAAGTTTAAGTTTAGCAGACTTTCATGCGACGATAAGTTATTTGTGAAAGAGGTAGAGAATCGTCTGCCAGATTTGAGTAAAACAATAATTTATCAGGGTAAGCAGAATCGCAGTTTTGTAAATGTCTGGTATAAAAAAATGTCGCTTGTTAACTGGTAATTAAACTCTAAGCAAGTTCTATTGCTGGGCCTGTCTGTCTAGATATCGTAAGAGGATTAAATACTTTTGTTCTTCTGGGTCCCGCTATTTAAATTATGATAAGAAAATCATGAAAATTGCTGTCAAGTTATGTGTAGTCACACCTCATCGCATCAGTCTTGCTAGCATTTCACTACACGTACAAAACACGTCCAAGCTGCCTATTCCTTTTCATTTAATTGTTCTTGAAAACGGAGATTATCTAGGAGAGGAGCTTCCTTATCTAAGATCCGATAAATATGCCTTCTTTTCATTTAGCATCACTTAAGTGAGGAAATATTTCTCTTAGGTATTGGAAACCACTACCCTCTTTGTCCATGGGTTTGACAAAGTTTTTCATTAGTCCAAGCTTAATATGGAGAGGCGGTAGCTGCACCTTTTTGGGTTAACAAGGGGGGCATATTTAATGTTTGAAGTACCAGGTTCAAAAGGAGTTCTATGAGGGAAATCCTTTTTATTGTAGTGTTCTTTTGTTGCCCTACTGCCCCACAGACAAAAAAAATAGCAATACTTGTAAAACCCCCTTGAAGTCCTAGCAATATACCTATCACTTTTAAATCTCCACAGATATCCCACTGATACTGTTCATATTTAACACGATTTAATATGGTTGCTAAGTTGTCATACGGTTATATCATTGTCACTGAATGGGCTAAAGTAATGGATGATTTCTTGTTTCCATTATGAAGCAGGATCCTGTTCCATATTAAGCTCATTCATTAAACCATCAATATCACAACAGACACATAGCGACCCTTCCATTTTAAAAAAAACTTGATAATGTTACATTTCGTTTTCGGTAAAGTAACACACTTGCTTTTTTATCTAACAAGTCTGGAACCAAGAAGTTCCGTACCAAGTCATTTAATTCATTCTGAGCAATTAAGTGAGGTTCACTGGTAGTTGGTAAAAATGTTGGGTCACAACTGGTGTTCTCAGGAAGTTGTGGATCAGATTCGGATGAAGAATTAGAATCACCGGGAAACACAATGTCCAGGTTTAAAGGCGCTATCGGTACCGGTAGTTCCTGGCAATGAGGAACTGGCCTTAGCGCAGAAGGAAAATTTGGATACTCTGTTTTGTCTCTATGCTTTTTTGAAGTCCCTTCTGTTTTAGTTATGCAAAAGTAGCAATCACTCACATGGTCAGTAGGTGCTCTCCACACCATAGGAATAGCAAACGGCATAGAATTTTTCTTGCAATACATCCACTGCACTAAATTCGCGTGACAACTCACACAACAAACATGAGGAGCCATCTTGATCCCCAATTTGGCACTTAAAATATAAAAAATATACTTTTTTGACTTCCTCAGATATAGATCTAGCTTGAGACTTTATAATTGATCGTCCACATATATAACAAAACTCATCGGTAGGATTTTTGCAACATTTGCCATTTTATATCAAAATCGACTTAAACACTTGACTGTACTGTAAACGAGACAGGCACCAACTAAACTGCAGAAAACAATAAAACTCTTAAAGGTTCGTACAATACTGTGAAAATAACCCCATCTGCGGTCTTGTTGTACTTTCCGGTCCTAAGGCAGGTAAAAATGATTTCAACATTATATAAAAGAGAAGCAGGTACTTGAAAATGAGACCTGTAAGGACATTTCTGGGAAAAAGTGTTTTAATAACTTCCTAAATAAGCATTTTCATCAATGTTCCAAAAACTATGTCGACTTGTGTTATTAACCAAATTTACTACTATTTTATGATCCAATATATTTTTCGCGGCTTTCGTACACCGTCCCTAGAAGATATACCACATGCCGCCACTGAAGGCAACCAATATAAGATGTTGGTACGAAGTAAAGAATTAACTTTTATAAAATAACTTACCAAAGTATACGCGCTCACGAACACACTTAAAGTACTCACGTAACATACAACCGGACACATAAAGGCCCCAAAGGGCCAATACTGTAACAGTCCCGTTACGGACGTAAACGGCACACACAATGACGTAATCAAAATATCACCCACCGCCAAGTTCATTATAAAATAGTTCGTGACGGTCCGCATGCGTGGCGATTGCATCACTATATAACAAACGAACACGTTGCCTAGCAACGCGATTACGAATATCGTTCCGTACATGGCGTAGACCAAGCTGGAAAAGACCAATTTACGAGTGACGTAGTTCTCGGGAACGATGTCGCACGAGCCGTTGTAATCCATCATCAGCGAATAGGGTAGAAACGTCGTGGTGGTCTCGAAGTCGGAGAAGTTGCTGGTAGTGGTAAAGTCCATTGTGGTCGTTTCGGGGTTATTCATGGTTGAAGGTGGTTGGTGTCTACGGGCCGGACATTATCTGGAACAAAAAAAAGGTGTGTTAACTTTCCTACATCGTGATTTTGAGATTGCTTCATCCGTCCTACTGTTCAACTACCCTAATGTTCATCTGCCCTACCAGTCGAGTGTATTCGGGCGATGTTCGGTTAAGCTCGTATGACCTAATTTATTGGGAACGCCCTTTTCCCCCTGTTTACATGCATTTTTACTGACATATTGTGAATTATTATTGAATAGAGATTTAAAACATTGCTCTTAGCGTAGAACGATTGAATGGTTATGTCATATTTATTTTCATATTAGAACTGTAATATTTTTGGCATTTCCTGCACCCTACCTGACTACGCCATTAGTTGTAGTTATTTTATTATCGAAATTTTATTCTTACATAAGAAGAAAATTAATGTGTAATAATATTTATAGATGCCCTGGGGAAACAAGTGCACACCCGCCCAGATACACCTTCTGGAGACGATTTCCTATTGTATTTTAATTTAGAAAAACAAAATTCGAGCGCAAATCGGCCGGCCAGCTACTCTACATATAAATAAATCAGAGAACTATAACGAGTATTTATTATTTCTATCCTAATGTTCATCTGTCCTACACGATCTCATTGGCCAAAATGTCTATTCCAAAGAACAAATTTCGAATCATGCTCGAATCCGAAACTTACACACTATACCAAATAATTTTTCCATAACGAAACACACACGAAACAACAAAGAAAGTATGCATATTCTATCCTTGTTTGTCGACTTCCGCCCCTCCGCGTCGCAAGGGTGGGTAGGGCAATTGCAGGAACGAAGATTCCCGGTTCAACACGAAGTGACCTCCGAAGAGTAGGGCAGATGCAATTTAGGGCAGTTGTGGTTTCCACGTGATTTTTCGAATCGTCAAAAAAATCATACTGCAAAATTGGATGAATTTTGGTTTACCCAATAGTTAATAAATTCGCATTGTATTACAAATTTCTTCCTATATTTTTCATTTTACTGTATTTTTCAATGGATCAAGAAGATGGCGTGCCAAAGGTTTACTGGAAATTTTCGTAAATAGTTTTTTTGAGGAATTTCAATATTATTAATATACGAATTTAAGATTGTTGTTCAGTGTTCCCAATTAAATATTTAATAATATAAATACCTTACTCACTGTCAATTGAAAAAATTTAAGAAAAGAACAAAGTAGCCTGAAAAGCGACGACTAAAACCGTTTAAATAACTAAAATAGAACTAAAAAATTCGAATTTTTCAATTTGGTAAATCTCCGATAAGAAATGGGACTATTTCCAGCCCGCTTTCTGTCGTTAATATTGTTTGGAATGTAAGATTGCTCTGAGATAGACCTTATTTATAAGATAAGATTGTGTTTGGTTTTTGGGTAGCGAAATAACACAGTCGAGTATCCACAGGGTATGATTTCTTAGGCCATTTTATATGACTATGAGTTTATATGAACATAACATCGGCTTTAATTCTTTGTTGGAAGGTATTTAATTTTTTTTAAATAATTATTATTTGTAATCTCCGGAAGTACTTTTGAAATTAAGTTCAATTTGGGTATATTTTGATAAGAAAAGGCATTATATCGATCCACGAGTGGCGTCTTTCCAAACCTCTTAATTTTTTACGTCTCAGACATTTTTCTGATTATCCTTTGCAATTCTTCATGAAACCGATATCTTGTATTTTCTTCGTCAAATATACTATATTCAAGGTGTTCAAAAAGGTTGGTACCCCGGAATAACTCCGGTGCATCGCATTGCAGCGGAGAATGTCTAGGGAAAAAGTTGTTTGGTTTTGAACGAGGAATAGTTTGCAATTTAAACCACCCCCACCCCCTCAACCCCCGGGCGCGGGTGGGGGTAAGTTCAGATTTTCAAACGGAACCCCATATTTTTATTGGCGTATCGTGTTCTCCGGCCAAAAACAAACATCTTTTGTCCGAAAATTTTTTTTATTTGGGCCCATCCTTCACCAATAATCACCATGAGAAAGACAAAATCAGAACCGTGCGAAAAAAAAAAGTTTTAGCCCGGAAATACTCTTTTGCTCTGTATTGTACTAAAAAATGTCCATGGAATACAAACAACTTGGAGGTGGAGGGTGGTTTAAATTGCAAACTATTCCTCCTTCAACACCAAACAACTTTTTCCCTAGACATTTTCCGCTGCAATGCGATGCACCGGAGTTATTCCGGGGTACCTACCGACCTTTATTCAACATTCTATATAATAAAAACAATAAATTCAAATTGATATCCATTTTATTATTAACATTGATAATTATATATTCGATTTGTTTATATATTATATTGGCATACCTTGTAGGTATCTGAATACGCAATAATTTTGTGAAAATATTTTAGTTTCAAAGTTTTGATTACAATTCTCTTTTGGCTTAGTCGTAAAAAAATTAATAATAAAACCAGCACTTTTGGCTAATGTAATTTTAATGGACACTAAAAAAAAAGGGATGCTTAGTTAATACAATTTGTCTTTTTTACTAGCTCGGTGACATAAAAATGTTTATTTATATCCTCCCTCTCTCGTAAATATTCTACATGAAATTTTCGTTCACTTTTTTTAATTAAAAAGTCATTTTTGTTCTCTGTTTCATTTTGTTGACACTTGGCTTAAAATAATTTATTTTCGCTCGCTAAAGTACATACATGAATATACGTATAGGTACGGGAGACATGAGAGATCCTTCGTAGCAAATAATTATACATATTTTTAAATTACCGAGTTCGCAAAAGTTCATTTTACATTTTGGAAACTCGTTTGAAGCCTCTAAACTTATAGTATAAACTTGTTCTAAAAGTTAAAATGTATCTATTATTTGCTGTTTTTTAATACTTGTACAGGGTGTCCTATTATCGTGGGGTATTAGAGTTAACTTTTTAAAGAAAAAGTGACTACGTAACGCAACTTTACGGAAAAATCTTTAATAAGATCAGTTTTTAGCTTATTGAAGTTGTGGGATACTCTGTACTTAGTAAATACAAAAACATTCATACAAATTTAAGCAATTACTGTTCAAGCGTTTAAGCGATAACACAAAATGTATTTTCGTTTCTCCTTTGCAAGAACCATCCAATTTAAAATTTCATTTGAATCTACACGCCTTATCGTTCATATTTATCATACAAGAAGTATAAACTTTTTAATTTTGAAAATTACCTTATAAGAATACGTTTTTTAATCATCTGAATATATATGAAAGAAAATCCAATTAATTTTATTAAAATAATTTAAATAAATTATTTATTATCATTTTGTATGGTAGGTAAAATTTAATTTTTTGCTAGCTACTATACGAAATTTCTTTATAGCCTTTATAAAGATATGTTACATGGTGTAAAAAATGTTTTCTCCCAACCATGTAAAATAGGATGTTAAAAATGCTTGGGTTGGAGAGTTTATTAGGGTTTAGCAAAAGTCTACATATCTCATTTTGTGATGCAAATTTTAATACAGGTGACAACAAACAATTTTTTTTACAACCATGCATGTAATAATGACATTTCATCTATCTTTGAAAGGTGGAAAGTTGACATTTTTTTACTTCTACTTTCCACCCGGGTGAAGTAAATTATTTTTTTGTAATTTTTTTAAAAATCGGTATCTCAAAATAATAATTGTAAATACTTTTTTAAAAATGCTAATAGCTTTGCGTGTCTATGTCTTTTTTCCTAATTGATATAGTGGTCCTCAGCATTGAATATTGTGACCAAATCGTTGATGTATTCTTTGTCTTGGCATTTTCACCGAAATAAGCTGGTAGCGCCGACTCAGAACCAGGATTTTGAACTTTATTTTCCGTACACCATTCTTTGAAACAGTTATATGCCTTGTCATATCTCGGGCGGCTTTTAGTTGGCAGAAAATCTTCTTCTACTATTTTTGCTGCTTCTCGAATTTCTGGTGGAGTAGCAGCAAAATCAAATTCCTCATTTGATTTTTCATTTTTCTGTTGTTAAAATAATATATTGTTTAGTGACATGGAAACCATATTCAAAAAATGATATTTGCCATCTTGATGTGTATTATTACCTACGTTATTTTACCACCTGCAGTTATTTGAAATATCTGTCTAATTTTTCAATGGAATTAGATTAAAGTTAGATGTGGTTGTAAATAAAATAGTATAGAAACCTCGGTGAAAAGTTTCATTACTGTCTCGAGATTTAGTTAACCAACTCTCTCGGCAGGAATGGGACACTTTCCACCTCGGTACATAATATACTATATTTCTTGTGAACGAAACACATACATTTCAGTTCTAAAAGCAGCTTCTAGATATTCCCCATCAAAATATTTGATAAAATCAAATTTGTCGCCCAATCACTTACTTACCCAATCTTTTTAAGTCACAGATTACCGGATATTCACGAAAAGATAAGATAATAAAATATTGAACGGTATTTTGCTAAATTTAATGCTATCCATCCGGAATAGATAAGAAAGCAGAAGGAACATTTCCTCGATACATTTTGTCTCGCCCGAGAAACTTTAAGTTTAAAACCTAAGGCCGTTCTTTACAGTGATAAATTTTATGTGAAAATCTACGAATAGGCATATAATGTTTCAAAGCAAGAACAATTTATTATCTTTTTAGTCACCAAAGATACGATAGAAATAGAAGTCTGCCTCGTAATGATCTCCACTAATAACAAGCTTCAAAGTAGACTTTTTGGACGCTTGTTGTCTGTGTCTAAAATGTCATGTTATGATACCAATTTTTCCACAGGGCGTGAAGAAATCAAGAGTAATCAGTATTTTTTGAAAATTAATTCAGGTTAATATTTTGAGACCCAAGACTACACTTTGCTGAAAATTTCACCAAGATCGGACAACGACCTCAAAAGCTACAGGACTATAAACCTGACTAACATTATCTTTGTCTGGAATTTATTATCGGGGACTACGTATACAGGGTGTCCGCTAATTAATGGTACATGGAAAAACCACAGACTCCTTACATAAAAATATTAGGATTTAATTAAACTTACCTATATCCGAAAGTTGACATTAACTGAGATACAGGGCGTTAAAGTTAAAACTTTATTTTTGTTTTTCTCTAATAACTTTGAGAGAAACTAACGTTTTTTTACAAATTTTGGCAATTGTGGTTTTTTTAGGACGAGAAATTGATTTCTTGGTGAAATTTTAATGTTCAATGTTCATGTTCATTCATAAGGTCATAACCATTTTGTGCCTCAGTGTATTTAAGTTTTTAATAAAAGTAATACGTTTCTCATATTTATTACATAAAAAAGGTACACTAAGTTCAGGTCGCCCAGAGTTACCGTTTCGGAGATATTTGCATTTAAATTGTTTAGTGCGTTAGCTCTGGCAAGCAAATAATATTTTGTTACTTCTTACCAATAAACTTTTACATGATAATTAATGTTCCAGTAATGGTAATTGGGAATAATAAATACAACAATTTGTTTATTCTTTAAATTACTTTAATTAAAATAACTTTCACGCCAGAAAATATCGTGTCGAAAGAAACCAACAGCAATGAAAACACAAACTTGCGATAAACTCAAAAATGAAACATTTACTGTTCCATAGCAACTGCATCTCTAAATTGTATTTGATTTCACATAGGTTACTTTAAGAAAAAAATTTTGTTTGCAAATTAATAATAATTGGCCATGCAAATATCTCCGAAATGGTGACTCTGGGCGACCTGAACTTAGTATAGGTACCTTTTTAACTCAATAAATATGAGAAAAGTATTATATTCATTAAAAACTTAAATACACTCAGGCACAAAAAAGTTATGACCTAATCAATGTGCAAATAATGCCGCAGACAGGATTGTACATTAAAATTTCATAAAAACATCAATTTCTCGTCCTAAAAAAACCATAATTGCCAAATTTTGTAAAAAAATGTTGGTTTCCTGCAAAGTTATTAGAGGAAAACAAAACTGAAGTTTTAACTTTAACACCAGTTAATATCAACTTTCGGATATAGGTAAGTATAATTAAATCCTAATATTTTTACGTAAGGAGTCTGTGGTTTTTCCATGTACCATTAATTAGCGGACACCTTGTATATCAACAGGATGATTCTCGTAAACCTGTAATTTGCCTTACTTTTTTGCAATTTAATCTTTAACTCAAAAGAGAAGGCCTTAAAGAGTGATTTGACTTTTCAGCCTGAAATCCCTAAAATCTAATTAACATTTTAAGTTAGATTTTCTCCTCTGTCAAACACTTTCACTTTTTTCTCGCAATTTGTTCCCAGCTTGTCTGGAAACTTTTCAGTAACAACAGATGTAGAACTTTTATTGGGTGTTTGTGAAAAATGAGGGCAATATCCCACAGGATGTATGATATATAGCAATAATATATTAAATATATAGGCCTACTTAAATCCTCGAGAATTTCGATTTCGATATAATTCGGAGAACTTGAATATTAGACCTTAATTCGTGATGGTACGTTTAATAAAAGCTAGAATTTGGGAAAAATTTAAAAGACCCTAAAATTGTCTTTTTTTTATGACCTCCTATGAAAATGACACACGAGTATTGAAAAATGCTTTTCAAACAACTTTATGTGGACAGATGTATTAGAATTTGACATATTACGGTTAATTTAAAATATAACAAACTTTCGGAACCCATGGAGACAATTAGAGTACTGGGCATTCATTAGAACTAGGGAGTCCAATCCCGCACCCAAACTGTAATCGCGCAAGCCTGCTGGATTGAGTCCATCAATCCCGCAGATCCGCGAGATTTGCGGGATAGCAAACAATAAACGTTAAATAGAAGAGTTTTCTTGCGTACGTGTGAAAGTAAAAGCGTTATTCAACTAGTAGCTAGTGTCATTTATCAAGTGGTTGAATATAATACATAGAATTTAAACAGCAATCACAAAAATGAGTGTCAGTGTAGTTTACAAAGAGAATAAAGTTTTAAGTTTAGTTTGGAATTATTTTTTAAAATCTGAAATGGTTTTACAGCTAAATGTAAGTTATGCCCTAGCATTATCAAAATCTCTGCTCGTTACATCAAAGGTTTTCACACCCACTTACAAACAAAGCATATAATATTAATTTGAAAGTCCAGAGCAGCAGTGGTAGTGCTGATATTGATAAAATAACACAGGAAATGAAAGCTCCAGTAGTTTGTTTAGTTGTAATGCTAAGCGCTCAGATGTTAGTGGTTGTTCTGTGCTACCTAAGAACATGAAAATTATAGATTCTTTTTCATTTGAGAAAAAAGTTTCGATAGAAGAAAGAGTATCTCGACTGGTAGCTAAAGATGGTATACCCTTTGGAAAGTTTATCACATCGATCGATATGCGCCAACTATTCGAATCAGAGAGACACAATTGCCTTCTTCTTCGATGTTCTAGGCTGCCGAGGTTCTTCGTCAGCTCGTGGTCTTCGATCAGACGAATGGCCCTCCTTTCGATAGAATCCAGTAGCGGAAGAATATGTTTGGGTGCAGAGCTCCAAACATGAGAGTAGTGCACTGGCGATGGTCGAATCTGGGCATTGTATAGTGTCAAAAGTTGTTGAGGTATGTACAAGTTTTTGGTTCGGAAGAGTATACTAAGTTTGTGAGAAGCTATCTTGGCGATTCCCACAACGTGGTTATGCCAAGACATATTTGCTCCAAGATTGACGCCCAGCAAATTAATAGATGAAGCCAGAGGAATTGCGTGTCCTGCCATGACTATATCCGATTCTGTAATGTTAACCTTTTTAGAGAAAATTTGCTGCCTGGGATTTTTTATCGTTAAATTCGACTTGGTTACTGTCACCCCAAGCCAAAATTTCTTCCAGGTCTTTGTTAAGGCGTGATACTTCATGCTGTCTACGAAGATGTGAGTCGGCAGCCGATGTTTGTGCATTCAAAGAGAAAGATGAGATACGTGTGCTATCGTCAGCAAAGCTAAATATCGGATTTTTAGAGTTATCGAGGATATAATATCCAAACAGGGCAAATAAACGTGATTTATATAATTATATTTGTCTTAATAATGATTTGAACATCGTTTTGAGCAAATAACGATATCCATCCATCCATCTCTATAAATATTGAGGTTAGGTTATGGGTTTTATTGTTTTCTTCGATCGATTACTCCAGTTTTAAATCTACTACTATCAGCACTCGTTATGTAATATATTATTACATAACAGCTACAAAAAACGTATAAATATTAACTCCGTTAAAAACTGCTCTTGCCTTGATTGATTTGAGATGATATTGTCTTCCACATAGTTTTTTCAACAAATTATAATATTAAGAGCATCAAAAATCTAAATATTTTTTGCTTGTATACGATTTTATTAAAACACAATCCTTTTAAAAAGAAATCGGAAGAACAAATTGCTTCTAAAGTACTCCATAAATATTCTTTTCCCGAGTGCAGGAATTAATTCGAGAGTATTATAATTTTAAAAGTGAAATAAAGTTCTTTCTTGACTAAGAAAGGATTACTGTCATGAATAATATTTTCATTTGTTTTCATCAAGTGGCGGGATAAATTTTAATCGTTCGAATTGAGGGGGTCACAACCAGAATCGGACTGGTTTAGGGGAAATATTGCGGTGCTTGGTTTCATGGCCCGCATGCTCCTAGATTTCTTATTATACAGGGTGACGTGTTCATATTCAGGGTGTGATTTATTATATCATTTAAGTTTTCTCATTAGCCTGGTCAATTCTACATGAGAACGTTCTCTAGCGATTTTCTCATCAGACGCCCAACCTATACAACGTGTCCAAGATAAGGAGGGCCAATACAGGGATCTCGGAAACCGTAAGTGATACGGAGTCGGTTAAATGGAGGTAAAGTTGCGCATTTACGTGCCTAATAATATGCCCTTTAGAAAGTTTTAAAATTCCTAGTAGTTCCGGGGATATCCGGAAAACCCGAAATTCTGAAAAATCATTTTTTCCTGGGTTTTTTTGAGATCGAGTTCTAAAGTAAATTGCACTTTTGCATTGCCACTCTTTCCGCTCTATCTAACAGCGTTAATTGTTTTGTACTCCGACGAGTCGTCTTCGAACGGACACATTGTGGTTTAATGGCGTTTCGAGGGTTTTTGAACAACATCAGGAAATTTTGGGATACGGTCCTGTATTTCTCCTAATTTTATAAATAATATCTCATAAGTAAGCTCTAAATTTTTACTTATTTTGGACTAGTTCAATAAATAACAAATAATTTAATAATAAACCACAAATAAGTGAACAAAATACAGAAACATTATTTCAAACTTCTGTTGATTCGGGATTTAAAAGAAAAGTAGGCGCTTGAAACAAAAAAATTAAGATGGTGACGCGTGATTTGTTTCACTTGACATTCCCATTGTGATCGTTTGAGGGCGTTTTAAGAGATTTTCAATTTTCCAGAAAACATGGAACATAAATTTACATTTGCTGAAAAGTTTGATATTCTATCGCATGTTTTATTTTATATCTCAAAAAAACTGTTATGTGGCAGTTAGAAGATGTTATTTGTGCTTAGAGAATAACGAAAATCATTTTGAACACCCGATTATACCCTTACTTTTTCCGTTGTTCGTTTTATTACTGTTTTGGACTGACTTTTGTTCACTTATTTGTGGTTTATTATTAAATTATTTGTTATATATTGAACTAGTCCAACATAGGTAAAAAATTTAGAGCTTACTTATGAGATATTATTTATAAAATACAGGACCGTATCTCAAAATTTCCTGATGTTGTTCAAAAAACCTTCGAAACGTCATTAAACCACAAAGTGTCATACATCGTTGCATTCCAAAGAAAAAAGCTCTCAAATTCCAATATCAGGAAAACAGGACCGTATTTAAAAAAAGAAAGTTGATAATTGCCCTTCGAAGACGACTCGTCGGATTGCAAAACAATTAACGCTGTTAGATAGAGCGGAAACAGTGCCAATGCAAAAGTGCAATTTACTTTAGAATTCGATCTCAAGAGAACCCAGGAAAACAATAAAACAATGTTTCAGAATTTCGTTTTTGTCACGTAAATGCGCAACTTTACCTCCATTTAACCGACTTCGTATCTCTTACAGTTTCCGAGATCCCTGTACTAGCCCTCATTATCTTGGACACGTTGTATATGAAACCCTTTAAAATTAATAAATTTCATCGTCTTATTCAAAATTAAAATTATTTTGTTTAAATAAAAATAACTTGCAAATCAAAAAATTTCCCTTTTCATATTATAATTTCTAAATTTATATTTAATTTATGGGAAGACTCGATAGTTGGCCCGTTTGTTAGGTCTCATTGTACCCACCAAAAAGTTGTAATTTCAATGTACCTTTCGTCCGAAATAAACAAGACACAGTCAATATTTGACAACAGTAAAATTTACGTTCAATTTTCAATGTTCCGTTTGTCAATATGTCCTTTGTGGGAGCCAGACCCTTCTAACCATAAGTAAATAATAGTTTGAACCTGTTCGTAAAAAATGCGATAAAATTAAATTTTTGAGACGTGCCATCACATAACCCAATGAACAAGGTAAGATATCACGCAGGAAGAGGCGTGGTCACATTATTATTATATGTACATTTCTGACATTCTGATTTGATTTCAAAGGATTCTTTGAAAGCTACCGGAATTATTTCTATTATTACTATTTCATTTCACTTATTATCAAAGGCAGAAAACCATTTACTATCTATAACGACAATGTAAATCTTCATAAGCAATTTGAAAATAAAGTCACACCACACCAAACGAAATTGGAACTGCTAGTTACCATACCTTGCATTTATTTTATCAAGGTACTATTAGAGATTTATCAAAAGTTATATCAAAAGTAATGGAGAAAGCTATTAACCAACATCTTCGGAAGTACCTGGAAGGCTTCAACATTATTAGCGATCATCAATATGGTTTTCGGAAGTCCAGATCAACTGGAGATCTTCTAGCCTATGTCACCCATCTTTGGAACAACCCAATCGAACATTATGGGGCGTCTCGGGCTGTTGCACTGGATATTTCTAAAGCCTTTGATCGTGTTTGGCATGAGGGGCTTCTAAGTAAACTGCGATCCTATGGTATGCACAATCGATTCTGTACATGGTTGTCTAGCTTTCTTAAGGACCGCTCTCTGCAAGTGGCGATTGATGGATTCCTCTCAGACACCTTCACCATCAATGCCGGTGTTCCTCAAGGGTCCATATTATCTCCCACTCTCTTCTTACTCTATATTAACGACCTTCTAGTGAAGACCAACAAAACCCGATAGCACACTTATCTCATCTTTTTCTTTGAATGCACAAACATCGGCTGCCGACGCACATCTTCGCAGGCACCATGAAGTAACACGCCTCGGCAAAGACCTGGAAGAAATTTTGGCTTGGGGTGACAGTAACCAAGTCGACTTTAACGCTAAAAAAACCCAGGCAGCAGTTTTCTCTAAAAAGGTTAACATTGCAGAACCGGATATAGTCATGGACGGACACGCAATCCCACTGGCTTCATCTATTAATTTGCTGAGCGTCATTCTGGGAGGAAATATGTCTTGGCATAACCACGTTGTGGCAATCGCCAAGATAGCTTCTCAGAAACTTGGTGTACTCTTCCGAACCAGAAAGTTGTACACACCTCAACAACTTTTGACACTATACAAAGCCCAGATTCGACCATCACTAGAGTACTGCTCTCATGTCTGCAGCTCTGCAGCCAAAACATACTCTTCGGCTAATGGATTCCATCGAGTGGAGGGCCACTCTAATTGGAGACCACGAGCTGACGAAGAGCCCCGACAGCCTAGAACATCGAAGACAGGTTGGGGATTTGACTCTCTTTTACAGATATTTTCATGGAAAGTGCTCGGTTGACCTTGCCCTCTTAATTCCGCCCGAAGCGGCGAATAGCAGAAATACACGACGAACCACTGCCGCCCATTCATATGTGGTTAAGCTTAGTACTCCTCGACCTTCATTATTTAAGGATTCTTTCATCTGGAGGACTTCATCCTTATGGAACGACCTTCCCGAGGTCGTTTTTCCCAACGAATATAACCTCCAACGATTCAAAACCAACGTGAATCGCTTTTTGCGCACACGCACCGCTCCCAGAGTGCCCTAAAGGATTTTTCCTATAGTGCTTGTGCGTGGTCATAAAAAAAAAGAGGGAGGAGGCCCCCTTTCCTCTTCGCCCGGATAGAACTTAAACAAATTTATTACAAAGAAATCCATGTAATTCCAACTGCTTCCCACTTGAGCGTTGGGGTCATGAGTAACTACAAGCATGCCAAATGTCAACCCCTCGTGTTCGGCAGACAGAGAGACTCCAAAATTAATTCCTTTCATTTTTATTGGGTGTGCGAAACTGAACAATATGTTAAAACTTCACTACATTTCAAATAGTACATTTTCAAAGCCTATCAACCGAATTTTAAGTAAATTTTGCATACACAAGAGATCTGTTACATTTGCTTCCATTCTACGAGCTGGCATTCATTTAACTATTATATTTTATTATGTCAGGGTTGTTGCATATTATATTTTTTCATAAAAAGGAAAAAAACGTATTTTTTCTTGCCTATCTTCGACGACGCAATGTCATCTGAAAAATAACATTCAAATTAGCCTGGCGATATTTTTCATCAATGTCGTATGGTTGTCAATTTCGTGATTGATCTATTATAATTTATATGGTAAATATTTAAATTTTTGTTCGCTTCTTGTCCATTTCATTGCGTTCTGACGTCATCCGGCAGTAAAATACAAACCCATATACAGAGGGTTTGGGTTAACAATATTATAAACAGTAGATGCAATGGAATAAGAAATATTATATGGAAATTAAACACTAACATACTGTTAGTATAGTTTTTGCAGAATTATATCGTTGATCTGTTGACTGAAATAAAACCTCATTATCTATTCGACCATAAAATAAATAAGGAAATCCCATATTTTAAAACCTTTTCGAGCAGAGCCGGACCAGGTATACAAATTCAATTTATACCTATGCCTGATGCATATATAAATACAAAGGGATTTTTAATAATTTTAATCTTTAGTGGTTTTCCGGCGAGTAATTTTTAGTTAGGATTATTAGTGGTAGAATGTGGCGTCCTTGGATTTGTGCTGATAGGGGGGCATCTTCAAGTGTCGGGAATGGAGACTTAAATACCTAACAGCTGTTAAACAATTTAGAGAAGAAAATCGTCCAATTATTTACCTTGACGAAACATGGTTCGATACCCATGACACTCCAAGAAAAGGTTGGGATGATTCTTCCAAAAAATGTCAAACCAAGGCCCCATCAAATAAAGGCAAAAGAATCACAATATTACATGCTGGTTCAGAGAACGGGTTTGTTCCAAATTGTCTGTTGCTTCCAGCTAAAAACATAGCAGATTCTTCTTTTGGTTACCATCAAGATACCGACGCACAACTTTTGAAGATTGGTTTAAATATAAACTCCTTAAAAATATACCTGAAAATAGCGTCATTGTAATGGACAATGCTAGTTATCTTAGTCGGCAAGCAAAAATCATTCCCAATTCTAATAATACCAAAGCAGAAATTCAAAATTTTATGATTGAAAATGATTTATATTTTGAAGAAACTTACAAAAAACGAGAACTGCTAGAAGTATTAAGAGCTTTTAAAATAAATAAGGAATACGAGTGTGACAAACTTGCAGCAGAAAATGGACATACAGTGTTGCGTCTTCCTCTGTACTATTGTATATTCAATCCTATTGAGCTAATATGGCACCAATTAAAATCCAATATTAGGAGAAATAATATTTCTCCTAAATTAAATGCATCTGTAGTAGAATTTCTAGTCACAACTATAAAACAACAAAGTAATAGAAATATCTTCCAGTTTATGCTCTATTTCTAAAGTTTTATTCAATAAAGTACAATTTTTATTTTTAATTCAATATAGTATTATACATATTACTTTATATATGCATATTTATAGTTACTTTAGCCATTTCTCCTGTCAGATTCTGTGTCGACACAATATTTTATTCAATAGTACTATTTATTATTTTGTTCAATATTTTGAACTTTGTTCTGCTCGCAACATAACTCAATGTTTTACATATTCCCTTTTAAAAGTTTTTCTAGATTATTTTCTAGAATTTCTCGTATTTCTGAAGGAGTACAACTTTTTTCCTGACTCATTTTTATTAACTTTAATAATATATTTATTTTTAATTATGACGGATGGGAAGAAGCTTTGTTGTGTTCAATTGTTTCTATCATGGCATATTTGATACTTGTAACATTTTATTAAATTGTAAAAGTATTGCCAACACAAATGGAAAAAATCTACTATATATTTTTAAAGGTTTTCAGATTTTAAGGACCCAAATAGAAATATTCTTACAAAATATACGATTCAAAAGACAATTAGAGGACTTGTAACTCCCCGCTTCACGGGTCGTTTCTAATTTAAGCGCGTGCTCTAAGATAATGTCTTATGGAACTTATATCTTAATATACTATTTAAAAAGGAAGCAAAAAAAAATTTCGAATTTTTCTTATATGACTTACTGCATTTAATTTTTACAATACGTTGGATAAACAATAAATCCAGAGTCTAGGTTTTACCTAATTCAAACCTACCTAAATTATTTAGAAATTAGTGAGAAGCAAACATCTGAGGAAGTCACAAGGTAGCGAAACACGTCATGTGACGGAGGGTTTCTTTAAGTGGAATGTTGACAAATAATAAAATTGATCATCGAGTAAATTCATCTGCACGTAAGTTCAAAAAATGTTTATTTAAATTTTGAAGCCACCCACGCATTTCCATGCAAATTTTGTAAAATCGACTTGATTTTCAATTTAAAATTTCTTAATTAACTCCAAACGTTTTTACTGCAGTCATTTCAAATCCATTTCAGTTCCATTATTACCCGATTTTTATAAATTATTGGACCAGTTATTTGTTTTTCTTCCACACAAACAAATCGGTAGGTTTATTTAAGCTTACATGTGAAAACACATTCGATATGAAATGAACACGTTTATTTCACGTAAAAAATGCTTTAAAGTACTAAAAAAGTAAATTTACTTAATTATGTACTGAAACATACACACAAAAAAGTTTTCGTTCTGTTTTTATTTTTAAGAAAAATGGTATAGCTGGATTAAATAATGTTGCATTGAATTCAAAAATATTATTATCTATGTAAACATGGGCAAATAAATAATTACTTACAATTCAATTCCGGTTTCCTCCAGCAAGTCTCTTACCACAAACTATTAATTAACCACATTATTTCATCAACAAAACCGTGTTAGTTCTAAATTTCTCTATAAATTGCAATTTTTTTTTTGTTTATATATTAGTCTTTCAATAAAAGATAAACCAATTTATTAACTTCATTAACTGAACAAACAATATTCTTCACTAGCCGCGTGAAAAAGAAAAACGGTTTAACAAGAGCCTAGTTTTCACAGTGAATGAATTTCCAAACGACAGGTGGTTGATTTTTCCATTCTATTTCCGAGCTTTTCCAGCTTTCCTCTAACGGGAGCTTTGATTGGAGGAGACGCAGTCGTAACACTATGCGAAGTTGGGAAAGTTGTCGGCAAATTTGGAAAATTCGTTGAGGATTTTCGCGCAAGTTGAATGTTGCGCGACGCTGTTCTTTGTCTTTGTTACATGGTGTGGTTTATATAATGTTTATAAATACAATTAAACTTAGGAGGTATATTCCAAAGGTACTAATATGACGCATATTATTTCCTGAGACTTATTTTACTTGACTCTTCAAATGTTTATTTCTAAATAGTGTCTTATACATCACGTAATTGATAGTAAAAAAAGTTACAACGCCCGTACAGTGGTACCTCGAGATACGAGTGCCCTAACATACGAGTTATTTGAGATACGAGCTGCCGAGAGAACGAAGATTTGTTTTAAAATACTAGTAGCGTCTGTGAGTCAGACGAACATCGAAATATTTTCAGCCGGAACACGATGGTGGCGTCAGAATTTCTCTTTTGGGTTGCGAAACCCCTTAAAACAGCCAAAAACCACCCCCCAGAGGGGTTAAACGCGCTTTAAGAGGTTTCCCTGCAGACAAACACACTTTCCCCCCATTTTCGAGGATGATGAACACGGTGGTGGTGTTGGCTATCGCGTCCGACCCCTTCCAACCCCTCCACCGGCCAATACTCCTGAAAGGGGTGAATTTTTTTTTTCAAGTATTAGCGGCAAATATATATTCCCCCCCGTTTTCGAGGATGTTGAGCACGTTTGTGGTGTTGGAAATCGCGTCCCCCCCCCCTTCTCCCCCCGTTTCCGAGGATGTTGAGAATGGGGAAAATAGTTGTACTTCTCTTTTTGGTTGTAATGGTCTCTCATTCCGGTCCAACTGAAAAAATATAATCAAATAGTTTGCGCGAAAAAAACGCGAAGGCGTGGTCAGTTTATTTTTAATTTTTTAGGAAAAAGTTAAATTTTATTTAAATTTCAATTAAACAAAAAAATAATGAAACAGTAATTAAAAAAAAAATTTTAAACACTTGTAATTTTTTTCGAAATTTTTTATTAAGGTAACATCGTTCCATAATCGGGTTTATTGGTCGGTGGAGGGGTGGAAGGGGAGGAAGAAACAAACCTCCTTGGGCAGTTTTTTTTTTTAATCCGGCGAAAAGGGCAAAGCAGTATTTATACAATATTTGTCATTTATAAATACACTTTTCTTATTCAAAAACACGTAACAAAAACAATTGAGGGTAGCATTTTTGGGGCTGAAACGGATTAATTTCATTTCAATTAATTTCAATGGGGAAAATTGCTTTGAGATACGAGCAAATTGATATACGACGAATTAAACTCGTATCTCGAGGTATCACTGTATAATAAACAAAAGCAAAATTTTCTCGGCGCGTTTCACACCAATGTGAACAAACCCGCACAGAAATTTGCTGTGCGTTTTAACGACGCTATGAAGAGCGGAACTACATAAGAATTAAAATTAAAGCAATTGGTTTTTTTTTAGTGTTGTAGGTCAGCATAGCCTAATTGATCCGCCGTTCTGAAACGGCTGGGCCTACAATAATTCGCATAAAAGGTAGGTAGCATGCATACAGGGTGTCCCATTTTCGACACTTTTATATGATATCTCCGCAACTGTTAGTGCTATCAAAAAAGTAATGTAGGTGTCATGTACTCTTTTTGGATCAAACTCAAAATATAAAATCAAAATGTGAGAATTTTTGCTCGCTTAAGAGATACGGGGGAAAATCAAGAAATTGACAATTTTAAAATTACCCTATATTTTCTTAGTTAAATGAGATACAGAAAAATGTTTTATACAGAAGTTTCTTTATATTGATTGTTGATTAATTTGCCGTTCTCAGAATAAGTATACGGGGTCAGGTAAGAAAGTTATCGGACCTAACTTCAATTTTTTCAATGGAACACTGTGTATATTTTAATATAAAAAGATAGCATTTTAAATTCTCTTTACAACTATAGGTACATGCACACCATGCATGATATTGGTTTCCTAGACGATTTATTTAAACTTTATTACTATATACTACAGTAGGCCATGAAACAAAAGCTAATATATTAATTATAATATAATAATGATAAATGTTTTTATTCACCATATACTTAAATAATATGAATTACATAATGATAATAAATACTTTAATAATTGGTAAATAGGGTCCTATGATAGATAATAAATATCGAGTCTTCCCCATAGGCCCGAAAAAGTATATAATTTTTATATTCTTAGAAAAATGTAATTAATTTAATTAAATCATAATAAAAGAAAAAAAATATATACAGGGTGTCCGGGAACATGTGGGAAATCTCCCGGATATGAAGAAAACACGTGAAAATAATACTATAGGTTCATATAAACTTCTTTCGTATCGGCCTCCTCTTCGGAGATATGGGCTCCCAAAGAGCACCAATGGCATCAAGTTTTTTACACATAATTATTGAACCACCTGGTATATTTCAATTATTTTTTAATATGATGTATACCAGGTAAGACCCGTCAAATTACTACCCAAGAAACTGTTGTGAATTACTCACAGCTGCAGGGACGGACTAGCTGTAACACTCATGGGCCCATTTTTTTTACGCCCTGTATGATGAGAACTTTGGACAATGTTTTTTACATACCTTTAACTATTGGCTAAAAATTAAGTACTCTTAATTCATGTCACTAATCCTAACCGTTTTCGAAAAAACGTCATTTTATTTACACTGAGTCCCCTAACTGCTCATGGGCTAAATATGAAAAAGCGGAATCTTGAAGGTTGAACATTGGATCGGAACAAAGATGTATCTTGTATTGAAATACCCGAAGCACATGATGTATATAAAATGCCGTTTTTTCGAAAACGGTTAGGATTAGCGACATGAATGAAGAGTACTTAATTTTTAGACAATAGTTAAAGGTATGTAAAAAACATTGTCCAAAGTTCTCATCATACAGGGCGTAAAAAAAATGGGCCCATGAGTGTTACACCTAGTCCGTCCCTGCAGCTGTGAGTAATTCACAACAGTTTCTTGGGTTTGACGAGTCTTACCTGGTACACATCATATTAAAAAATAATTGAAATATACCAGGTGGTTCAATAATTATGTGTAAAAAACTTGATTCCATTGGTGCTCTTTGGGAGCCCATATCTCCGAAGAGGAGGCCGATACGAAAGAAGTTTATATGAACCTATAGTATTCTTTTCACGTGTTTTCTTCATATCCGGGAGATTTCCCACATGTTCCCGGACACCCTCTCTCTATAGAAAGAGAAAAAATAATACCAATATGATAATAAACGGAGACCACTATTATCTGTTAGATGACAAATAACATTAGGTAAGTCTCACCTATCCTAGAGACAACTGCGTTGACATTCTAGTTGTTATTAACATTTATTAACAGTTATTAATTTAAATTTGATATGATATCTATCATCCATGGATGTATTATAAATTTTAAAAGATAGTTTAAAATTATATCTTTTTAGATTAAAATATACAGGGTGTTCCATTTAAAAAAGTGAGGTTAGATCCGATAACTTTCTTACCTGACCCCGTATACTTATTCTGAGAATGGCAGATTAATCAACAATCATTATAAATAAACTTCTGTATAAAACATTTTTCTGTATCTCTTTTAACTAAGAAAATATAGGGTAATTTAGAAATTGTGAATTTTTTTATTTTCTCCCGTATATCTTAACCGAGCGAAAATTTTCGAATTTTGATTTTACCATTTTAAGTTTGACCTAAAAAGAGCACATGACACCTACATTACTTTTTTGATAGCACACAATAACGGAGATATTATGAAAATTTCTCTAAATATTCCCTCAAAGGGCAGCGGGTTTGTTAATTAACAAACATTGTATAATGCATACTAATGTGCCCTAAAGTCATAAACTAATATGCCGTTATTTGCTCGGTACAAAGAGAAATAGTTTACAAAACATATTGCTGAATAGTTCCATAAATATTGTCGCAATTCCGTCATAACCTGGTTATGGCATAATTTAGCGTGAATAAATCCCTTTGCTAGGTACTAATAATTGATTGTAGTTTTAACAAGCTATAGCGCATTGATTGATTCTACCAGTGTGGCATCGATCCGAATAAGCCGTTATAGGGATTAATAGAACAGTCATTCCGAAATACAGCAATCCCACTTCTGACGACAGCTGAGCGATGTCTGTGCAATTATAGCGGTCCGTATGCAATGTTTGGGTTAACAATGATTAAACCGGTGACGGTACACGTACCTATGACAATTAATAAGATGGATCGAAGGAAACGTTTTTTGAGCACTACAAATATTCACTATTTGATAATAAATAAAAGAATAAAATTTATTAACGGCGCACACGCAAGAATGTAGTTTATTACCACAAAAATTACCACCGAAAATGAAATAATAGGGTGAACGAGATTAGAATCTAAACACGTTAATTTATGTGAACTTACCGAATAACTCGTCCCCTTTGACATTATTGTGAAAAAGTACATAAACTGCTTTTTCTATTTGGGTTTCATAATGGCTACATTATGAAATGCAAAAAAATTGAATAACATGGAACTTTATGAAACTGAAATTTTATTTTTTTATGTTGGCAGCAATTAGGGTTCGAATTTTAGGCTTACTTCGATTTCGTTGAAATTAGTTTTCTGGGCATTATGGATTCGACAAAATTTTTTTATAGAAAACTTTAAAATACTAATCTTTAACCTTGCAAATAGATCATTTTTACTAGATATTTATCTGAAATACCTATACTCGGAAATATATAACATGCTGACGGTGTCCGTCCAATAATAATTTCTAGCCACAACTATAAAACAACATAACCTAAAAATAATAGAAATATCTGCCAGTTTTTGCTCTATTTCTCAGTTACTATTGACATTTTCTGGGTATTAATTGATATTCCTGTCAGATTCTGAGTCCCACAATATATTGTTCAATAGTATTATTTATTATTTTGTTCAATATTATGAACTTTGTTCTGCTCGCACCATAAGTCAAAGTTTTGCATATTCTTCTTAAAAGTTTTTCTAGATTATTTTCTGCAATCTCTCGTATTTCTGAAGGAGTACAATTTTCTTCCTGACTCATTTTTATGAATAATAATATTTTTATTTTTAATTATGACAGATGGGAAGAAGCTTTTTTGTGTTCAATTGTTTCTATCATGGCATATTTGATACTTGTAACATTTTATTAAATTGTAAAAGTATTGCCAGCCCAAAAAGAAAATATTAATTCAAATGGAAAAATCTACTATATTTTTTTTAAGTTTTTCAGACTTTAAAAACCCAAATAGAAAAAGTATTATAAACTACACGGTTCATAAGACAACTAGAGCACTTGTACTTTAGAAAACTCCCCGCTTCGTAGGTCGTTTTCTAAATTGAACGCGTGCTCTAAGATAATGTCTTATTAAACTTGTACCTTAATATACTGTTAGCTTCTGTGGTAGGTTTATTTAAATAATAAAACTAACTGGTTTGTGTGTTTGAATTGTTCTTATTCCGTAAAGAAGCTAATAAATTATAGAAAATATTCAAGACATTTAACTAAGGTGACTTAATTGATTCAGGTTAGTCGTTAATGTTTTAAAATCAACCAGTCGCATTGCTCTCAGTTATATCAAAAGTAATGGAGAAAGCTATTAACCAACACCTTCAAAAGTACCTGGAAGGCTTCAACATTATCAGCGATCATCAATATGGTTTTCCGAAGTCCAGATCAACTGGAGATCTATCCTATGTCACCCATCTTTGGAACAACGCAATCGAACATCATGGGGAGTCTCAGGCTGTTGCACTGGATATTTCTAAAGCCGTTGATTGTGTTTGGCATGAGGGACTTCTAAGTAAACTGCGATCCTATGGTATGCCCAGTTGATTCTGCGCATGGTTTTCTAGCTTTCTTAAGGACAGCCCTCTGCAAGTGGCAATTGACGGATTTCTCTCAGACACCTTCACCGTCAATGCCGGTGTTCCTCAAGGGTCCATATTGTGTCCAACTCTCTTCTTACTCTACATTAACGACCTTCTAGTGGAAACGAAAAATCCGATATTTAGTTTTGCTGACGATAGCACACTTATCTCATCTTTCTCTTTAAATGCACAAACATCGGCTGCTGACGCACATCCTCGCAGACAGCATAAAGTATCACGCCTTCACAAAGACCTGGAAGAAATTTTGAATGGGGTGACAGTAACGAAGTCGAATTTAACCCTAAAAAAACTCAAGCAGCAGTTTTCTCTAAAAAGGTTAACATTGCAGAACCGGATATAGTCATGGACGGACACGCAATCCCACTGGCTTCATCTATTAATTTGCTGAGCGTCATTCTGGGAGGAAATATGTCTTGGCATAACCACGTTGTGACAATCGCCAAGATAGCTTCTCAGAAACTTCCGAACCAGAAAGTTGTTCACATCTCAACAACTTTTGACACTATACAAAGCCCAGGTTCCACTATCTCACGAGCTGACGAAGAACCTCGACAGCCTAGAACATCGAAGATAGGTTGGGGATTTGACTCTCTTTTACAGATATTTTCATGGAAAGTGCTCGACTGACCTTTCCCTCTTAATTCCTCTCAAAGCGGCAAATAGCAGAAATACACGACGAACCACTGCCGCTCATCCATATGTGGTTAAGCTTAGTGCCCCTCGAACTTCATTATTTAAGAATTCTTTCATCTGGAGGACTTCATCCTTATGGAACGACCTTCCCGAGGTCGTTTCTCCCAACGAAAATAACCTGCAACGATTTAAAACCAACGTGAATCGCTTGTTGCGCATCCGCACCACTTCCAGAGTGTCTTAAAGGATTTTTCCTTTAGTGCTTGTGTTTGATCATAAAAAAAAAATAAAAATATTCTTCAGTCGGTGTCTTATGAGGACGAGAAGTATGAAGTACCTGAGCTACCAAAAAGTCCATCTCATTAGAAATTGTTTGCCTCAAAATAGGATCAATATCCTCCTCAACTGATTATTGCATGCTTGTGGCCATTAAACAGTTATTTTGATGAACATGTACAACAAAAGTCACAACACTAAGTGCAATTGCCTATGGCACTATCTTTCTTGAGCCGAACCACCTACAGTTGAACACGGGAAAAAATTAACGTGCGTATAAGCTCGATTCGAATCATACTGTTCCACCTGTATAATATATTCGGCTTAGATTGACTTTCCTTTCATTCAAAAATAATTTGAAAAACCATTTCTATTGACGCCATTTCGCCGGTAATCCACTGGAAGAGTATTTAGTTGACTCTGTTTCCTCTAAAGCAAATTAAACTGAACTGAGAGTTAGATTCTGGCAGTAACGAAGCTTCCGATTACACTTATGGTATATTAAAGAGGTCTTTACTTAAAACAGCTTATGCACGTAGTTTAATGGAATTTCAGAGCTTTTATTACAGGAAGGTCTTAATGGAAGAAATGACTGTAAACAAAGTCTAATTTAATATGCATTCGTTAATCACTTTCAAACAACAATGTTTATCGACTAACACACACTAACTTATTATTATCATCTCCATGTGTTTGTTTTTTTCAGTATACTTTTTACATTGACAAAAATTCATCAATGTTACTTTACAAAAATTTTAATTTGTCGACTTGTGCAATTGGACATAAAAAATATTTCTGTATATTATATGGCTCAGAACAATTCCTGTATTAATAAACATGCCCATAAACACTGACATTTCTACATCTCCCGAACACTTGATTTTAAATTAACATTTACAGATTGGTTCGGGAGAAGTCGTTTTAATCCACCTTCCCCTACACAAGGTAAACCAATCTAATCTTCGAGGCTCGTATAACCGAAGCCCTATACAGCCAGAGTGGTTTAGAATTTCGTGAAATCTTATTTAACGGAATAACAAATTTTCTTCTATTTCAGTATATCAATTGTTGTACCATGGAACGATCGCAGAAAGATAATGTTAGAAATGACGAAAATGTCGTTGGAGACGCTAAAAATTGCAGACGTATCGAAAGAAGTGCGATCGTGATAGGAGGGGGATTGGTAAATAGCTTTTAAGTTTTTGCTAGAGGCGATTCATTTTTTCGTGTCTAGATTACTAATTTTCTTATTCCGAAAAAGTTGCTTGTACGTTATCAGAGGAGGATAAGTTACTGGACAATATTTTTATACGAAATGAAACATATTAAGAAGAACCATAAAAAATACAGTAAATATATTTTATGTTATAGGTGGGTGCACTATGTGTCTGCATACTAGCCAAAAGGGGCTATAATGTAATTATGTTTGAAAAAAGAGATGGTAAGTTGACTTAAAAACCTTTCTTGATCCTTCTTTTTATATAATAAAACGCCAGCGCTATAGGAAAAGTAGTCTAAGGCGCTCTGGGAGTGATGCGTGTGTGACTTAAATAATGAAGTTCGAGGAGTACCAAGCTGAACCACATCTACGTGGAATTAAGTGGGCAAATGGAAATATACAACGTGTCCAAGATAAGGAGGGCCGGAAACCGTAAGAGATACGAAGTCGGTTAAATGAAGGCATTTACGTGCCTAATAATATGCCGTTTAGAAAGTTTTAAAATTCCGAGTAGTTCCGAAGCTATCCGGAAAAAAACGAAATTCTGAAAAATCGTTTTATTTTCTTCCTGGTTTTTTTTTTAGATCGAATTCTAAAGTAAATTCTTTTTCCGCTCTATCTAACAGCGTTAAATGTTTTGTAATCCGACGAGTCGTCTTCGAAGGGCCATTATCAATTTAATTTTTTTAGATAAGGTCCTGTTTTTCTGAATGTGGTTTAATGACGTTTCGAGGGTTTTTTGAACAACATCAGGAAATTTTGGGATCCGGTCCTGTATTTCTCCTAATTTTATAAATACTATCTCATAAGTAAGCTTTAAATTTTGTACTTATGTTGGACTAGTTCAATAAATAACAAATAATTTAATAATAAACCACAAATAAGTGAACAAAATATAGAACAAACTTCTGTTGATTCGGGATTTAAAAGAAAAGTAGGCGTTTGAAACAAAAAAAATTAAGACATTCCCATTGTGATCGTTTGAAAGCGTTTTAAGAGGTTTTCTATTTTCCAGAAAATATGGAACATAATTTTACAAGTGCTGAAAAGTTTGATATTCTATCGCATGTTTTATTTTATCTCAAAAAAACGGTTATGTGGCAGTTAGAAGATATTATTTGTGCTTAGAGAATAACGGAAATCATTTTAAACACCTGATTATGTAGTTCCATATTTTTTGCGTTGTTCGTTTTATTTCTGTTTCGGTATGTTTTTTTGTTCACTTATTTGTGGTTTATTATTAAATTATTTATTATTTATTGAAATTGTCCAACATTTAGAGCTTACTTATGAGATATTATTTATAAAATTAGGAGAAATACAGGACCGTATCCCAAAATTTCCTGATGTTGTTCGAAAAACCCTCGAAACGTCAATAAACCACAATGTGTCATACATCGTTGCATTCGTAAGAAAGAAAGCTCTCAAATTAAAATAGCAGAAAAACAGGACCGTATTTAAAAAAAAGAAAGTTGATAATGGCCCTTCGAAGACAACTCGTCGGATTACAAAACAATTAACGCTGTTAGATAGAGCGGAAAAAGTGGTAATTTAAAAGTGCAATTTACTTTAGAATTTGATCTCAAAAAAACCCAGGAAAACAATTAAACGATTTTTCAGAATTTCGGGTTTTTCCGGATATCTTCGGAACAACTCGGAATTTTTAAACTGCATATTATTAGGCACGTAAATGCGCAACTTTACCTCCATTTAACCGACTTCGTATCTCTTACGGTTTCCGAGATCCCTGTACTGGCCCTCCTTCTCTTGGACACGTTGTATATATAGAAGAGAATCAAACCACCAATCTGTATACGATGTTCTGGACTGTCAAGGTTCCTCGTCAGCTCATGGTATTGGCACTCCTTTCTATAGAATCTAGAATAGTGTTGTGATCGCTCCAGCAAAAAACCGCTCGAGTACTCGATTATTAAAATGACCGACATCGCTCGATTATTAAAAAAACCGCTCGAGTTATAAAGTCGAGCAAAAATCGTCGCTTGTATTACCTTTCACTCGATATCCGAGCTTCGCTTGACGCCGACCGAAATGTGCTGCTTGGTAGTGTGATCGCTCAAGGTAAAAAACTTCTCCACTATGTAGATCCAACATGATAACCTGCATTAAAGGTAATGGGACGCAATCGGCGAACATGTCCGTGTGAGGCATCGCTCTATAATAAGTCAAAACCGTTATTTGTGGACACAAATCAAAATCTACATACCTATAGCTACTATCTTTCAGATATGAGAATATCGAACATGAAAAAAGGCCGCTCAATCAACCTGGCCCTTTCCCACAGAGGCAGGAAAGCCCTACGACTCGTAGGCCTCGAGGAGGACGTGCTACAAAACGCGATCCCGATGATGGGAAGATTTTTACATAATGAGTTCGGGGACACAGCCTCTGTACCTTATGACCCAGTAAATAATCAGGTAATTTCAATGTTTGCAGTGCCCTCTGTTTCGTTTTTCGGTTATAATAGAAGTTCAGGTTTATATTTGCTTCAGCCTGAAAGGGAATTCCCTTATACAGGGTGTTATGGAAATGACGTATTATATTTAAACCTGCAATTCCTGAGATAAAGACAAATTGAAGAAAAATAGCCATAAATGGCGCTTTCAATTCATTCAGCACTAAAAGTGACCTGACGTCAAACCAGAAAAACACCTGTGTGGCACTGAGATGTAAGCAATCAAGAAATTCTGGCCGGTGTTGTCATATGTACACCTTAAACTCTTTAGACAAAGTAAAACAATTAAACACTTTTCCATTCTGTAATACCTTTTTGTATAATTAATTGAAGAACATTTACGACGGACTATGTTTTAAACAACCCGTAAAAACATATGGAATAGTAATAGCCACCGTACGTCACTAGGTCAAACGCAAATGACCTCTTGACGCCTTACATCGGCTGAGCGAAGTAGTTTCATACAGCGCTGAACGCGTGCGTCTGTTAGTTCAAGACCAACCAGCGGCCGGATTCGATCACCAACACACTCTCAGCGATCCGCTCTGTTTTTTCGGTTTATGCGTGTATCTTGCCCGTACATAAAAAAATCTTTGAATATTGTTTTTATTGACGCGTTTCTTCTGGACGTCAAATTTCTCGAGTGTAATAAAATCTCATAATCTGTAGTATAATCTGTATTATTGCATTTTCAAAAGCTAACTATCGGTTCTGTTTCACTTTTACTGTGTGTACATAAAGTGTTTCCAGGAGTGTTCCCATGAGAAAGAAAAAAAAACTGATTGTGTTTGTGCCTGGATTTCCACACTCTTTAGGTATAAGGATAAATACAAGTAGGTAGAAAATAATTTAATTTTATAATTTTATATGGAATTTCAGTTTTTCATTAAGTTTGGCAACAGTGCCATTGGCTCTGGGTGAACTGTTGTACACTAGCTTGGACTGACCTGTGAGTAAGAGTGTTTATTACCCCACTTTTAAAACGGTCGATTTAAAAAAAATAAAATATGTAGCGCTTCTCTAGGACACCCAAGGAGTCACCAATTTAAATATAATACGTCATTTCCATAACACCCTGTATAGCGAAATATTTATACCGTTCACGTACCCTACAAATAATTTTATATTTGTATTAATTTTAGCCGTAAACTTTATTTTTTTTAGTGCATTTATTCGGTGGGAAGAAATTTTCTAAATGAAACGTTATTAAATGGTGAGTATGTAGACACGTTGTTAAATTTAAAAATTTAACAGCGAATGACTATTAGTATGAAACAATAACAGTACAATTACGTATGTAGGTTACTTAGGTTCCCTATATAATTCAGTAAAATTGTATTCAGCTCTAGGTCATGGCCAATAACTGTAGATAGCGAGGCCAATTACTATACTATATATATATTTTTAAAAACACATTTAAATATATTTTAAAACTTCCTAGAGTAAAAATGATATTGGTATCAGTTTCATGAAAAACTATCGTATATTGTTTAAAAAAAATTGCATATAACGTATATCTTTTGGCAAGTGGTGGTAAAATAAATAAAACACACTTTAACAGATCAATAACTGTAGCATTTATCCAATGTCTACTGGTTTAGCTGCGGTAAAATACTCTTCAGTTGACCTTCAATTCATAAGTCTACCGTTTTAGCTGCGGAAATTCTTCTTCAGTTTACCTTTGTTTCATAAGTCTAATGGTTTAGCTGCGGAAAATCTTCTTCAGTTGACCTTTGTTTCATAAGTCTAATGTTATAGCTGCCGAACGTGTTCTTCAGTTGATCTTTGTTTCATAAGTCTAATGTTATAGCTGCCGAACGTGTTCTTCAGTTGATCTTTGTTTCATAAGTCTACTGTTTTAGCTGCGGAAATGTACTCTTCTGTTGATCTTCGTTTCAATCACAAATTAGTTCATGCCAATTTCAGGAAACAGAGAATACAACTTCAAAAGTAAGTATTGAAAAATATGTTTTTTAATTTATTTTCTATGAAGCTGATTTTTTTTGTTTTAAAATCGATGTTACAAATAAAGACGTTTCTCTGGGAAAGAAAGTCCGACTGGTCCGAAGCTGGACTAGACCATTCATTTCAAAGAGTAGTTAATGTCAATTTTTAACATAATTGTTTCATTTTATCTTTAGTAAAGGATTAATGGCCCATAGAAATTAGCGTTTTTATTATTTCTATTGCGAAATGATTAAGTGCTCTTGTTCTATGTGTGTTATTGTAAAGTGTAATTATGCGTTAGCCTTTGGGTTTAGTGATAAGCTTATTGTGCACTCCCACACTATCATCAGGACACGTGATGAGCATAAAGTTTTTCCCATAGAAAAAAGAAATGAAAGTGTCTGTGCCTTGGATTTCTTAATCGCGTCCTGGATTTACTTTCTAAGTAAGCTAAATATTTATTTTTATAAGAAACTAAAGTTTTACACTTTTAAACAATTTGGCAACATTGTGCCTGAACATCTGTTGATTACCCAGCTGGGCAATGTAATATGTTCATATATGAACGTGCCGAGGAGTTGTGTGTGGGTTTAGGGGTGAATTACCCCACTTTTTAAACGTTCGATTTAAAAAAAAATATAGCGCTTCTCTAGGACACCCCGGGAGTCACCCATTTAAATATAATATGTCATTTCCATAAGACCGTGTATAGTGTAAGAATACAAGAATTGCTATATATAAGAGTGGTGTAATACAGCAAAAAGCTCAAATTTTGCTGTATAGTGTATATAACTAATAATTTTTTAGCTTAATCACCAACGAGCTGATCGAAACCACAGCCGACTTCATGGTAGGAGCCGATGGGGCATTTTCGAACCTCCGGTCTCTTATGCAAAAAACTACCCTGTTCGATTTTTCTCAAACTTATATAGAGCATGGATACCTAGAGCTCCGCGTCCCCTCCGAAAATGGAAATCGTCTAGAGCCCAATCATCTTCATATATGGCCCAGGGGTAAGTAAAATTACGACACAAAGTTACGGTGGGCTACAAGAAAGTTATTAAAAATTAAATTACGTTCACGTTTACCGGAGCAATGAGAATATAAAATTTTTTATTTGCGGCAATAAAACTTTGACATTTTGCGTTATTTATTTTTCCTGTTAGACGTTGCGAATGTTGCTCACTTTATCACAAAATGGTAGAAATAATAAAGACTTTTGCCAGCAGGCGTATCGTTCCACAGATTTTGCGTTTTAACATAGCGTATTTGCAAAAACTGTGTAATAACTGTGGACACACAAAATGGTATTTAACAACACTGCCTAAAAAGGGTTCGGGCCGAATGAGTTAAGTTTTGTTTGCGGTCGAAATTTAATTGAATGAAATAATTTTATTAAAAGGCGTAACAAATTCCTTTGTTTGTCCTAAATTAATAATTCACCAACTGACATATACTTACTTGTATGGGTCATGAAATATGTTTGTTAATACAGGGTGTTATTACATTTAAATGGGTCACACCTTGGATGTCCTAGTGCAGCGTTTCTCAAACTGGGGTTCACGGACCTCTTGGGGTTCGGCAAGCAACTACTTAGGGGTCTGTGAACCACCAAGTGGAAATAAAATCACGCCCAACATAAAGTAGCTGTGTGGAAGTAGAAAGCAGCAGCATCCATCTCACTAAGGCCCCTTTTATGCAAGAGTTTTGTATCGCGCGATTTTTTTTTTATGATCAAACACAAGCACTATAGGAAAAATCCTTTAGGGCACTCTGGGAGTGGTGCGTGTTCGCAAAAAGCGATTCACGTTGATTTTGAATCGTTGGAGGATATATTCGTTGGGAAAAACGACCTCGGGAAGGTCGTTCCATAAGGATGACGTCATTCAGATGAAAGAATTCTTAACTAATGAAGTTCGAGGAGTACTACGCTTAACCACATATGGATGGGCGGCAGTTGTTCGTCGTGTATTTCTGGTATTCGCCGCTCTGGGCGGAATTAAGAGGGCAAGGTCAGCCGAGCACTTTCCATGAAACTATCTGTAAAAAAGAGTCAAATCCCCAACCTGTCTTCGATGTTCTAGGCTGTCGAGATTCTTCGTCAGCTCGTGGTCTCCAATCAGACAAATGGCCCTCCTTTCGATAGAATCCAGTAGCCTAAGAGTATGTTTGGGTGCAGAGCTCCAGGCATGAGAGCAGTACTCTAGTGATGGTCGAATCTGGGCTTTGTATAGTGTCAAAAGTTGTTGAGGTGTGTAGATGAAGCCAGTGGGATTGCGCGTCCGTCCATGACTATATCAGGTTCTGTAATGTTAACCTTTTTCCTTTCGTTTTCACTAGAAGATCGTTAATGTAGAGTAAGAAGAGAGTGGGAGACAATATGAACCCTTGAGGATCACCGGCATTGATGGTGAAGGTGTCTGAGAGAAACCCGTCAATCGCCACTTGCAGAGAGCGGTCCTTAAGAAAGCTAGACAACCATGCACAGAATCCACCAGGCATGCCATAGGATCGCAGTTTACTTAGAAGTCCCTCATGCCAAACACGATCAAAGGCTTTAGAAATATCGAGTGCAACAGCCCGAGGCTCCCCATGATGTTCGATTGCGTTGTTCCAAAGATGGGTGATATAGGCTAGAAGATCTCCAGTTGGTCTGGACTTCCGAAAACCATATTCATGATCGCTGATAATATTAAAGCCTTCCAGGTACTTTAGAAAATGTTGGTTAATAGCTTTCTCCATTACTTTTGATATAACTGGGAGTTTTCTAAAGTACAAGTGCTGTAATTGTCTTATGAACCGTGTATTTTATAATACTTTTTCTATTTGGGTCTTTAAAGTCTGAAACACTTTATAGTAGTTTTCCATTTGAATTAATATTTTCTTTTTGGGTTGGCAATACTTTTACAAATTCATATATATATTCCCATCCGTCATAATTAAAAATAAATATATTATGAAAGTTAATGAAAATGAGTCAGGAAGAAAGTTGTACTCAGTCAGAAATACGAGAAATTGCAGAAAATAATCTAGAAAAACTTTTAAAAAGAATATGCAAAACGTTGAGTTATGGTGCGAGCAGAACAAAGTTCAAAATTTTGAACAAAATAATGAATAATACTATTGAACCTTCTCCACCGGCTTCATTTATTTCCTATATTTTAGAAAAATCAAAAAATTTTGTAATAATTTAAAATTATATATTTGAAATAAAAATGCATTAAAAATATTCCTGAACATAGTTTTTCTAATTAAAAGTTAGATGTGCTAATTTTCATTGGTTAATATTGTTGTTTTTAAAAGCAAAACTAAAAATTATTAATTTTCTTAAAATGGCCGATGCTCTCTTTTATTCTCCTATCCCAATGTTGTACCAAATAAATGGCCGTCAACATAAGACATGGTGGTTAATTATCCAGTTATTTTGAAGGAATATTTACCACTTTTTGGCCTATAATTTACTAAATTATTGTATGGTGTTGTTGGATTTCCATTTGTTAGCAATAAAGTCAACTTTACAGCTAAATAATATGATCTAATGGCATTGTACATAAAATAGCTTTTTCCAACAAAAAATTATGACTATTACTTCCAGCTGTAGTTTGGCAATAAAAATTGCCTTTAAATATAATATTTAGCAAAGTTTGAAAGCAAACTAGTAACGTTGGGAAATTTAGTTGTAAAATTATGCCGCTTTAAGGTTATTACAGATGCAAATGAAAATCAAAGAGCTGCAGATTTTAATAGTGGCAACGTTTTTTTGGACAATCAGTGTTACTTGGGTATAGTTAAACTAAATCAATTCCTAACGATAACGGTTACACGCCCAATTTGGGGTCGCATACACGCGGTTTATCTATTATCGTCAGCTCCGTTAAAACTGTCATAAATTCTCAATAGTCTCGACGGAAAAATAGTGTTTTTGATTTTTTATGACCATTTTTTATAGGCGAATTTATGATGATTGCCCTCCCGAACCACGATCAATCGTGGACCGTTACGCTGTTCATGCCGTTCGATAAATTCGAAACGCTCGATGACGCCGATAGACTATTACGATTTTTTCAAAAAAAATTTCCAGACGCCTTGCCGCTGATTGGAAGAAAGGCGCTCGAAATGACGTTTCTGGAAAATGCGCCCTCGCCGTTGATATCGATCAAATGTGGCAGATATGAAACGAACGATAGATTCTTATTAATTGGTGATGCTGCGCATGCCATGGTGCCGTTTTATGGGCAAGGTATGTTTACCCCTTCTTGAATTATATAATATTTATAAAAGGACCACGCACGGAACATAATTATGGGAATCGGCCCTCGGTTAAAAACTTTGATACTCGGGGATATTATCCAAAAATCGATTCTGCTCAAAAGTCTCCATGGGCCCGAGGTCCGAGAATAAACAGGGTGGCCCAAAAAAGTGTGGTAACACAATACTGTATATTTTAAATGGGACACCCAGTATTTTATTGCATATTTAGGTTCGTATTAGTGTCCTTTATAATGGCCGAAAGTTTTATTTTATTTGGTCATGTAGTTTAAGAGTAATAAATTAAAAATTAAAAAAAAAAATTTTGCGGTCTTAGAAAAAAGTTCAAAAAAACACCTAAAATAACTTTTCTAACCGAGGCATTGGGTGGAATTTAAGACAAGAGGTCTAGAGATACTTTTTTGGGCCAAGCTGTATATTGGAAAATATTTTCCTGAAATGCACCATATAATACAGTATAAAGCGGCATATGAATGAAATTACTAAGTGAATTAGTATAGGAGCTATGGAAGTCTGGCACACTATTGCCAGGACCCTGTATATATCATATATGATATATATATCATATCATATATATTGTACATGATATATCTATGTGATATAGATATATGTACAACTGATAATCACAACAGGGCATTTACTCATTTTTACTATTTTGATTGCGATGAAGGTCGGGATCGCATTTTCGGACCTGGGACCCATGGAGACTTTTGATCAGCATGGATATTTGGATAATATCCCCGAATATCAAGGTTTTAACCCAGGGCCGATTCCCATATGTTCCGTGCGGGGTCCTTTCCTTACTTCTTACCAATAATTAATGTTCCAGGTAATTGGGAATTATAAATACAACAATTGGATTGTTCTTTAACTTACTTTAATTAAAATAACTTTGAGCCTAGAAACTATCGTGTCGACAGAAACCAACAGCAACGAAAACACAAACTTACGATAAACTCAAAAAATGAAACATTTTCTGTTCCATAACAACTGCATCTCTAAATTTTACTTGTTTTTTCATCAGGTTACTTTAAGAAAAAAATTGTGTTTGCAAATTAATAATAATTGGGCAGGGTGCACTAAACAATTTAAATGCAAATATCTCCGAAACGGTATCTCTGGACGACCTGAACTTAGTATACCTTTTTTACATAATAAATATGAAATAAGTATACTTAAATACACTGAGGCACAAAAAAGTTATGACCTAATAAATATGCAAATAATGCCGCAGGCCTATATCATACATTAAAGTCTCATAAAAAATCAATTTCTCGTCCTAAAAAACACATAATTGCCAAATTTTATACAAAGCCGTTGGTTTCTCTGAAAGTTATTAGAGAAAAACAAAAATGAAGTTTTAACACCCTGTATATCTTATTAGTACCTACCAAGATAGTCAATAAAGAACTTTCGGAGATATTTAAAAAAAATCTTAAAAATATTTCATTGTTAATAAAAATACAAAGATCTATTTTAATCGCGGCCGAGCCGCGCCGCGCTATCCAAAACAGCCTATCAACAGCCGCACTTTAATATACAAGCAAAAATTTTAAACAGGCCGCGGCATTTATCAAAATTTTTATCGGCAAGTGCGGATATAAACAGCCAACAGAACGTTTATTTATTCAACATAGTTTTCCTAAACGAAAATTATATATTAAACATTATTTTTGGGAGGAAAAAATAATTAAATATATTTTCGGGTAGCGTACATTAAACAATGCTTTTGATCTTGTCGGTCTACGATAATAATTTAGAACTTATTTTGATTATTTTAGATTTTTTGTACAATAACAATAATGGGAAAAAAGGATTGCGGCTAGCAGACCAGTGTGTGTCTGTACCACATATATATAAACAGTATATTGCTAATACCATCTGCAATTATGTCCCCGCTATGGGCATCGAAGGGGGCGTTGTGAGTTTGCGCAATTCGGAAATTCCCTTGTGAAAGTAAACATTCGACAGGACCGTATTTCAACTTTTTTAATATAAATTTCACTGGTTAGTTAGGAAAAATATTGCAATCAAAATTTCGATTAGTTCGAATATTTGTAACAATCGACAGGATGACCTTTATTTTAACTTTCATCCGACGTCGTATGTTTCTCAACCTCACTTTTTTCTAAACCAAAAATTAAGAATCAATGACTATATTGACTATTTTGGGAATTATTATCAGCTACTAATGCGCCAAATTAAGAATACAGTAATTTTAAGGTTAGGTAGTGACCACATATATATTATATTGTATACGAGTGACACTCTCTTCTTTTTTTACAAGCCTTTTAGTGAAATTCGGTTCCAAAGATCCACGACTTTTGCAAAAAAGCACCATGCACTTGTGTCCTTTCATCTTAAACAAAACAAGCCACTAACCTACCAAACAGCGAATCGAACCACCACACATTAAAAACTCCTTTATAAAAATTGTTGTTAGATAATGAAAGTTTATAAGCACTAATATACCGGCAATAATGTGGATGAACCACTTTTTATGCTGTAATTTGAAAAAGCATCCAGAACCAAAGATGGCGACAAATAACAACAGACAAATAATGTCGGGCCGGCTCTGACGCGATCGGTAAAATTTCCACCCTACTGCGCAAACTCAATAGGCCCGCGCTATCTCCCATAGCGGGGACACTTTTTGTATTTTGGAACGTTCGTATCGGCAATATACTGTTTATATATATATGTGGTCTGTACTGCGTTTTACATTTAAACAGCTCGAGGTTCATCCTCTACAGGGTATTCCTTTAAAGCAGTATTAGAGTCTGCAATAAAAATTTCCAGCGCAATGGCAATTATAATTGCACGAATTCATGTGCAGTAAACCGTTCTCAATCTGCTGGCGCATTACCAACAGTCAGAACAGCAGTTGTTAGTGTCGAAATTCCTAAAATACCCCCAGAATTAGAGATGGGCAAACCTGCTCGTTTTGATTAGCAGTTAAAGCAGCTACTGCTACTTACAAATGGCAGTTCAAAAGAGTTGCTACGAATTAGCAGTACCTACATATGCTTAATAAAGAATGTGATCTGCTAATTTAAGTACCAGTTAGTAAATAATGACTAGCTGTTCATATAGGTGCTTCGACCAACTAATAAACATTTAAAAATAGCAGAATAATCCATCTCTACCTAGACACCGGCAATGGCAATGAAAATGGCGCGTGTCCCATTTCTAGCAATGCGAGACAGCTGATTGAGAACGGTGTACTGCGCATGAATCCGTGCAATTTTATTTGCCAGAAGACTAGAATTGCGACTGTAATACGGATTCCAATCTTGAATTGCGTCGGCAATTCGAGCAGTATTGGGCCAGCTGATTGAGAACGGTTTAGTGCGTATGAATTCTTGGATCCATTTTTAGAAGAAAACTTCATATGAACATATGTCCTAAACGTTGTAACTTTTGAGATACAGGGTGTTAAACATTTTCAAAAAAAATCTCCTTTTTTGTTAACATTTGTGATACTGCTAGATAGTTTTGTGAAATTTGGTACACACTTTCTATTCATCCAGAAGCATTTTATGACGTATAAAATTTTTATTCCGACCAGTGGCGTTCGTGCAAGAATAGCCCTCGCGGTATTTTTGAAGCAAAGAATAGTACGCCCTTAGCATGTTATTGAGAAACGCCCTGTATAAATAAATATTGGTTAGGTTACAACAGGAATCAGTTTTTACCCAAAACTCCATTTTTATTAGGCATGAATGCTGGTTTCGAAGACGGTTCCATCCTCAATCACATTCTTAACGAAACAAACGACGATATAAAAAAAACTATAAGAATGTTTACGGAAAGACGAAAAACCGATGCTCACGCCATCTGTGACCTTGCCATGTACAACTACCTGGAGATGAGAGATTTAGTGACGAGACCCTCGTTTAGAGTGCGCAAGATACTTGACGGAATCTTAGGGAGACTTATGCCGAAAATATGGATCCCTTTGTATAATTCCGTCTCGTTTAGTCACATGGGATATGGACGATGCGTTACAAACAGACACTGGCAAAATAAGGTGAATAATTTTATCAACTACAAATGTATGGAAAAATTATTATTTTCCCAGACCACCCGATGATATCTTATACAATAAGGGCGTATTTTTGTCTACACAATAGCACTTTAAAATACTATTTCAGATTGAATGGTACTACCAAGAAAAGGAAGCCCTCTCCATTGGTAGGATGTCACCACCTGCAGACCGGTTTCGAACTCTTTTGTTCTCGTCAGTATAGGGTAGGTGTACATACCTATCATTAGATAAGACTCTATACCTCACGTTGTATTATCAACGGTAGTCGAGAAAATACAACGCGCAGCTGCATCTCTTAGCAGTCCCACATAATCTGAACAGACGTTATTTGAATAAATCCAAAAATAAAAAAATATTTTTTTCAGGTGGTATTAATATCAAATACCAATGTACGAAAAAATTATTATTTTTCCCGGACCACCCGATGATACCTTAAACAATAAGGGCGTATTTTTGTCTACACAGTAGCACTTTAAAATACTAATTCAGATTGAATGGTACTACCTTCTTTTTCTTGGTAGTACCATTCAAGCTGAATTAGTATTTTAAAGTGCTACTGTGTAGACAACAATTCGCCCTTATTCTAGGTATCATCGGGTGGTCCGGGATTGAATGGTACTACCTTCTTTTTCTTGGTAGTACCATTCAAGCTGAATTAGTATTTTAAAGTGCTACTGTGTAGACAACAATTCGCCCTTATTCTAGGTATCATCGGGTGGTCCGGGAAAATAATAATTTTTTCATACATTGATATTTGATATTAATATCACCTAAAAAATAAATAGACTTTTTTATTTTTGAATAATTTTATAAAAATTTTGTTTCAAATATAGTTTTTAATTTTTGTTTAAGGTTTTGCTGGCCGCTTCATTTATAGCTGCAGGAGTCATGGTTGCCGTAATTGTCATTTTAGCAGTATTTTCTTGATGGGTCCTTAAAAATAGTATTACAATTAAATATTATTATACGTATAAGAAGAACTGGGAATTTAGCGGTAACAAATACTACCCCGGTGACTTACATTGGAAAATTCTACCCTACACCTATGGCACTTGGGATATGGAAATCTATGAATTTATATCCCCCTATGTCTACTATACGGAGCAGTTTTTTCCATATATCGTTGAAAATCCACAGACATACATAAATTTTAATAAATCAAAACAAAAATAACTGCTAGCGACCCAGGTGTGCACTGACAACCAAAAGGCTGTATACAGGGTGTCCGTTAATTAATGGCACATAGAAAAACCACAGACTCATTACGTAAAAATATTAGGATTTAATTATACTTACCTATTTATATGCGAAAGCTGACATTAACATTCAGAGTGTTAAAGTTAAAGTTTCATTTATGTTTTTCTCTAATAATTTTGAGGGAAACTAACGTTTTTTTACAAAATTTGGCAATTATGGTTTTCTGGACGAGAAATTGATTTAAATTGTTTAGTGCTTTAGCTCAGGAAAGCAAATAATATTGTGTTACTTCTTACCAATTAACTTTTACATGATAATTAATGTTCGAGTAATGGTAATTGGAAATAATAAATACAACAATTGGATCGTTCTTGAACTTACTTAAATTAAAATAACTTTGACCCTAGAAAATATCGTGTCGAAAGAAACCAACAACAATGAAAACACAAACATACGATAAAGTCAAATATGAAACATTTTCTGTTCCATAGTAACTGTATCTATAAATTTTATTTCGTTTCTCATAGGTTACATTAAAAAAGAAATTTTGTTTGCAAATTAATAATAATTGGGCAGGGTGCACCAAACAATTTAAAGGCAATTATCTCCGAAACGGTAACTCTGGGCGACCTGAACTTAGTATACCTTTTTTGCATAATAAATATGAGAAAAGTATTATTTTCATTAAAAACTTAAATTCACTGAGACACAAAAGCGTTATGACCTAATAAATGTGCAAATTTCTCGTCCTAAAAAAAACCATAATTGCCAAATTTTGTAAAAAACGTTGGTTTCCTGCAAAGTTATTGGAGAAAAACAAAAATGAGTTTTAACTTTAACACCCTGTATCTCAGTTAATATCAACTTTCGGATATAGTTAAGTATAATTAAATCCTAATATTCTTACGTAAGGAGCCTGTGATTTTTCCATGTACCATTAATTTGCGGACACCCTGTATACCTACCAACAGTTAGGCGGTGTTATACAGGGTATCCCAAAACTTATGGGCCATAAATAGAGCAACTGAAGACACTAAACATCAAACTAAACCGATGCTGAGCTAGATAAGCAGTATATATTTATTTTTATTAACTTACTAGCAAAACGAACTAATTTTTTCTTATTATACTGCCGAATTCTTTACATTAAAAGTCTCTAAAAATATTTGTATACATAAAAGTAGACTACAAAGTGTCTGTGATATAGAAGTTATAATCAAGCGAAATTAATTTAACACGTTGGTTGTTACGTTTTACAAATGGTATATTATATCTGCTATTGTATAATTTATATAATATTTCCATCGTAATTTTTTTGTAAGGGGTATATGATATATTGTTCAAGAAATTTGTATTGTTACAAAATAATAAAGGATACCGTATAAGATCCTAAGAAGAAAGGATGTGTACATATTTTTTAAGTATAACATCGAAATTGGAACTTTTTCTGCAAGGTTTCCTTTTTGTAAAGAAATATTGTGAACATATTGTTTTATGCAGGTTGTTAAGGTTAGGAGCCCAATTATTTTTCTTGTTTATATAATTTAAATAATAAATTATATACGGGGTGTTAATTAAGTATGTGCAGTCATTTTAAAAGACGATTCTTAGGGTGATTCTAAGACGAAAAGATACAGGGTGTTAAAAAAAACAATTTTAATCGGATTTTCGTAAATATCTTAAATATCCTTTTGTCGATACCTTTGAAATTTGGCAGTTTTAATTGTAGTGTTAAGGGGCTAATTTAGCCTTAAGTAGATTCAATTTATTGAGTCGAGTGGCGTCCCTGGCGGCACCTTAACGAATATTATTGGAATTGGAATTCGCAGCAGTGTGCTACTTTTTTGTCGAACAGAAGATGCCTTAATCAGAATTTTTCTAGGCCGCCTTGTTTTTGATATACGGGATGTTGATATCCCGAAAGACGACAACCGGAAAAAACGAATTTTTTCAAGAATAAAATCAAATTTAATTGAACACGGTTTATTTTCTAAACCTTGCCCTAAAATCTACCACAAGGATAATCGCCAGACTGATGAAATAAATGTGTTAGCTTCAATTGAAACAAATTCAAGTAGTTCTTGCAGAAAGTTGAACGTTCGGTCGGAATAATTAAATTAAGAGTGCAACAATCCTAAAAAAACACAATTTTAAGCCGTATAAATTCCACCGGGTACAAAACTTACATCCTGGTGATGCACAGCGCCGTATAGAGTTTCGCAATTGGTATTTACAAAATTTGAACAGGGAAAACAATTTTGAAAAAACCGTTATATGGTCTGATGAGGCTCATTTTACCAGTGCTGGCATGTTTAATCGACAGAATACGAGGTTTTGGTCTCAGGAAAATCAGCATGTAATATTTCCAATCGAACGCATGCTTTATACTAAATAGCAAAATAGTTTATAATATATTTGAAGGAAGCCTTAATCCAAATAAATATTTGGAAATTCTGGATAACGTTGTGCCAGAAATGATAGAAGATGTGCCCTTAGCTGGTGTCAATAACTTGCATCTTCAACAGGATGGAGCGCCCGCTCACAATGCCAAAATTGTAAGAGCCTACCCAGATAATAACTTTTCAGGTCGCTGAATTGGAACCAATGGACCTGTAAGATGGCCACCAAGGTTACCCGACTTGTCGGTTTTGGATTTTTTCTTATGGGCATACCTTCAAAATAATATTTATTCCATTCAGTACCAAACAGTGGCAGATTTAAGAATTGCAATTGACAGAACTTTTAGGGAGTTACAAACGCGTCAGTTTATTATTTTTAATTCATTCAATCGAATAAGAACCATGTGTGAAACATGTCTAAGGCATAATGGAGAACAATTTGAGCAATATTTATGAGGGAGTTCAATAAATTTTCAATTTTTGTGTCTAATATTTAATCACACCAGTATTTTTTTAATATCCGTCATAGCCTACTAAAAAAAAATGGTATATTTTTGAAAAACGTATATTTCAGGCCTAATACTAAAACTAAAAATAAAGTGTTACATATTTTTGAGAAGCTTGTTACAAACTAAATTATATTATTAAAATATATATATAGGGTGACCCAATTGAAGAAGCAAAATTGTTTATTTTCCTTGAAAACTATTGAATGTAGAAAAATCTGAGTACGTCACTGGATTCTACGTAAAAAACTGCAAAAAGAACATTTTATTTCTTTTTGATGCGTTACGGGGTAACCGAGATATGGGGGGGTGTCCCAAAATGCATAAATCTCAAAAGCATTCCATATATCAAGAATAAGGCGGCCTAGGAAAATTCTGATTACGGCATCTTTTGTTTAGCAAGAAAGTAGCACAGTGCTGAGAAACCGCATCCTTCTATCGTTACTAATAACGGAAATACCCCGTAAAACTATCCAAAAATGGACACGCTGTACTTGAATTGTATTGCGTTTCCAATTGGAAAACGTTATCCATTCATTTTTTTTTTCATTAACAACTAAACTAACATAAGCACATTTAAAAAATCGGATATTCGATTTTACCGTAAAGTTTCTTTTCCCGGTCCAACTGTAGCCGTAACATGAGAAGTCCCTCGACTTGAAATAGCGCACGCACGTATATTATGTAACTCCCAAGGGCAGCAAATATTATCATAAAGAAATATATCCCACATACCTATACGCTTTCCAACTTTTATTTCGTCACGCCTCTGTTTATCCTTCATCAAAAGAGTACATACCCCAATCCCCATTTTGAAACGCTACCCTTGCTTCGCTGTCAAACAAATCAAGGCGCTTTGAATTACCAGGAAAAAGGTTAGGTTTTAGTTTTTTTTTTATTCCTAAAAGCTGAAAGCGAGAGAAATGTTTATTTAAGGCCGTTTACACATATTCAGTTTCGTCGTAACATCTTATAGAAATTAGAAAATTAAAATTCAACGTTATAACTTTCTTTTTGAAACATTTTACAGTCAGTAATTATAAATTCGAGAACAATATAGCTGCTGGCAGTAGCGTAGCCATACGGGGGGTGGTCGCACTATAGGAAAAATCCTTTAGGGCACCCTGGGAGTGGTGCGTGTGCGCAAAAAGCGATTCAAGTTGGTTTTGAATCGTTGGAGGTTATATTCGTTGGGAAAAACGACCTCGGGTAGGAGTTCGAGTTCGAGGAGTGCTAAGCTTAATCACATATGGATGGGTGGCAGTGGATCGTCGTGTATTTCTGCTATTCGTCGCTCTGGGCGGAATTAAGAATGCAAGGTCGGCCGATCACCTTCCATGAAAATATCTGTAAAAGAGAGTCAAATCCCCAACCTGTCTTCGATGTTCTAGGCTGTCGAGGTTCTTCGTCAGCTCGTGGTCTCCGATCAGACGAATAGCCCTCCTTTCGATGGAATCCAGTAGCCGAAGAGTATGTTTGGGTGCAGAGCTCCAGACATGAGAGTAGTACTCTAGTGATGGTCGAATATGGGCTTTGTATAGTGTCAAAAGTTGTTGAGGTGTGTACAACTTTCTGGTTTGGAAGAGTACCCCAAGCTTCTGGGAAGCTATCTTGGCGATTGCCACAACGTGGTTATGCCAAGACATATTTCCTCCCAGATTGACGCCCAGCATATTAACAGATGAAGCTGCTGCCGGGGTTTTTTAGCGTTAAATTCGACTTGGTTACTGTCACCCCAAGCCAAAATGTCTTCTAGGTCTTTGTTGAGGCGCGATATCTCATGCTGTCTGCGAAGATGTGCGTCGGCAGCCGATGTTTGCGCATTCAAAGAGAAAGATGAGATAAGGGTGCTATCGTCAGCAAAACTACATATCGGATTTTTAGTTTTCACTAGAAGGTCGTTACCAAAAAAAAAAATGATCAAAAGGACCTTGATCCGTTTGGACTGTCAAGAAGTTTGTTTTTGGTCCTCACGTTATGGGCTTCTTTGCTTTGATCTTTTGTTAGCTTACAGTAGTTGTACGTAGTTAGTAGTTGTTTAGTAAGAATAATTAATTGCATTGTCGATGGTTCTTCGGGTGGTTAGGTACGTGTAAAAGATTGTTGACTTTTCTTGTATTCATAACCAATACAATGTTTTAAAAAATTTTAAATGAATATTTACACAATTTGGCGAACAAATGTTGTATATTCAATTGTACCGGTGAATTATAGTAAATATTTAGAAAACTATCTATTTTAATTGTTCGGATATTTTAAGGAATGCTACCTTTTGCTTATTTATGACTTAAAAATTAGATATTTTGAGCAATTGAAAGGCTTAACTTTTAACTGCACTTTATTTGTTTAGGTGCAGTTAAATTTAAATCAAAGCAAATTAAATTTTTACACACGTGTGGAAATAACTTAGTAAATCATCCGAAAAACAAACAGATAATTTTGAAAATTAAATTTTGATAACAAAAAAATTTATAAAAAAGTTAGAATATTTTAAGCTGATCCAAATAATTTAATTGATAGTTCAGATAGAACGTAGAAAAAGGGCATCGAGCCCTAAAGCGTTGCATCAAGGACTTGGGGCTTGCAAACACCAAGCCCTTTAAATGGGCTTCACGTATTCGAAAATGGCGTCATGAAATAAATGGTCGAGTCTAATGTGCTTTCTTTCTCCGAAAACTGCTAGCTCGGTTGCCATTTCTGAGGCTATAATTATACAGGAAAGTAATATTATAAAAGGAAATTCCGCAATTTATGAATATAATCTTATAAAACATCGAAAGTGGCAACGCTGTATTTTCTCCGATGAGCTTAATATAATAAATCCTCACAGACAACGTCAAGACACGAACAGGCTCAAAGGTATTATTTAGTTTCCACATTTTTAGCTGAAATCTTATAGAATCATATACAATAAGGGCGTATTTTTGTCTACACAGTAGCACTTTAAAATACTAATTTAGATTGAATGGTACTTAGATGTGTTCATGAGATGCATACAAATTTACGCGATAACTAATGTGGATTTATGTGACGGGGTTTGTTCGGGTTACCTGGTTCTTTTTATAAATTAAGTTGGTTTTAAATAAGGCCGAAAAGGTAAATAAATTTCCATTTTTTCTTCTAAAGGGTAAAGTGGCATTTCAGTTGTTCAGATCCGACGGGTGTCGTTCGAATTGAACAAGTGAGAACATACCTGACCATTATAACTCCGCGGCGGTTTGATCGAGTCAGTTCAAGTTTATAAATTAGAGATTGTTTCCCAGTGAACTGAACTGAACGTAAAAGTTTATAATAATGTACCCTGAAAAATAAACAACTAAACAATCTGTCAAACGGTTATTGACTTTCTAAAGAGTTTACCCTGAAGATATGACAACACTGTTGACATATGTTGCTTTTGGTTTGACATAAGGTCATTGTACAGGGCATATTAAATTAAAGCGCCATTTTTGGATATTCTTCAATTTGTTTTCATCTCAGGATTTGCCGCTTTAAATATAATACGTCAGTTCCATAACACCCTGTATATTGATAACGGACGTGCGAAAAGCATCGTACTACACTACAAGTAGCGTTATATTACCGAAACAAAAGAAAAATATCTTCAAAATCTTGTTAATACAATGAAAATCGTAATTAATTATAGCAAAAAGGTGGGAAGCAATCAATCAAATTAGGCTGGCAATTGTTTTCTCTATATACTAACAGCTGGCTTCCTTTATTTAAGGATTTATATTAAACTTGATTATTAGGAAACGTGGTGCGAATGAAATATTCTTTTAATCGCTAAAATACCCATAGGGGACGTACTATCTCTCCCTGTCATTGTTCAAACAGATGTTGTGGACAATGACAGAAATAGATAATGAAATTATAGATTAATAAACGAGAGCGGCCATGTTTGATCCGTCTTTATTGGATTCAGTGTTTGTGTCATAATAGGTAGAATTATTGGCACTTGGGTTTGTGTGCATACGAATTACTTATCTGGAAGTTTACGGCAGTATTAACTTTACCTTGTTTACACATTTTTTTTGCACGATTACTTTTTTTCATGCAGAATAGTCACACTGGAAGAAAATAAACTCATGGACAAAATTAACGCAACATCATAAATTTCCCATATTTTTTATGCTATTTTTTTTTCTGAATTTATGATCCGATTTGAATAATTTTTTTTTGCATTGTAGGTTGGTTCCTTGACAATGTCATAGTTTTCGCTGTTTATGATAAAAATTTAATTTTCGATTTATACTGGGTGTACTAAAAATGCTATGTTTTATTCCGAAAATTTGCATCACCCTGTGGAGTATACTAGGAACCGGAACATATTGCAGTTGACAGTAAACGGCAGGTCCATCTTTCCTCAACATTTTCTTTTTTGGTTTACTTCATTATCTCTGTTATTAAAGGAGATACACCGTTTTATAGCGTATCATGTTTATAGAATTTAATATTCAACACATTCATTGTTAAATGTTTTCAAGTAGACTAGGAATTTATGATGTTTGATTTATGTTAATTTTGTCCAGGAGTTTCTCTTGGATTTTTGTTTTTGTTCGACATATAGTGGAGTCGACCCGGTTTACGAAAATCCCTTGACGGAATCGAGTAAATTTTTTTTCCCAATCGATACAGTAGGATTCTCTCGACATTCTGAAATGATTCGTAGGGGGCGCCGCATTTGGGGGGGAAGGGGGGCACGCCCCGTAAATCTAACCGAGAACGTATATTCCTAAATAACTCAGCTGGTTCTGATGCTACAAAAAAATGTAAAGCCCAAAGCTTTACAGAGCGCGTAAGCTCGAATAAACCCGATCTCGATGTCTCAATTAGTTCGCGAATTATCGAGATTTTTAACTGCAAAAACAATAAAATTTAATTAATTATATCTCGAGAAGGAGCGTAGTTGAGGCATCAATTATTCGCGAATCAACAGGTGACACCGAGTACTTTGATGGGCCGGAGGCTGGGGCGGGGGGGCAATTAGGAGGGGAGTTATTGGGGGGGGGGGGGGGGTATTACATAAATGCTAATAAGTAGTTTAGTAATCGAGCTACGGTGATCAGGCTGGATTCAATTTGTTAATTTTTTTATCAGCTACTAGGTGGGATTCGCAAAAACTTTTTATTTTTGCAAATGCGCGCTTGTCGCGGCATACAAGAAATGGCTACATTTTAATAATTCCGAAAATACTTTAGATATTATGTTCAATTTTGGTATGTGTTAATAGGATATAGAACCACACATTTAAGTTAGAAAAGTTATTCAATTATTCCACCAGTGGCGTCCCTGCAAATATGTCCTCTGACATTTTTTACAAAAAGTATGGTACGCCACTGACATTTTTCCATGTGGATATTTTTTCTGATTAGCCTGGTCAATTCTACATAAAAACGGTCACTTGAGTTTTTCTCGTCAGACGTATCGAATTGCCCATTCCAACAATTTTTATGAAACAAAATTTATCATTAATTATTTTATCAATGTTAATAATAATGAGTTTCAATATGAATTTAATGCGTCTGACGAGAAAAACTCAAGAGACCGTTTTCATGTAGAATTGACCAGGCTAATTAGAAAAATATCCACATGGATAAATGTCAGTGGCGTTCCATATTTCTTGTAAAAAATATCAGAGGACACGCTTGCAGGGACGCCACTGGCGGAACAATTGAATAACTTTTCTAATTAAAATGTGTGGTTCTATATCCTATTAACACATACCAAAATTGAAACTCATATCTAAAGTACTTTCGGAGATATTAAAAGTTGCCATTTCTTGTATGCCACTACAAGGGCCTGATCCCCGTAGCTCGATTAATAAACCCCTTATTAGCATTTATGCAACTCCGCCCCTTCTCGAAATATAATCAATTAAATTTTATTGTTTTTGCAGTTAAAAATCGCGAGAAATCGCGAACTAATTGAGATAATATCGGGATCAGGTTTGTTCGAGCTTACGCGCTCTGTCAAGCTCTTCACTTTTGTTTTCACATTTTTTTGTAGCATCAGAACCGGCTGAGTTATTTAGGAAAATCCGTTGTTGGGTTTGTTCACTTATGATAATTTTTGTTTTTTTATCTATTTTCTACCAAAATCGAAAAATACGTTCCCCATATACTGTATAAATTTGAAAAAATAAACGCCGATTCTCCTCAGCTGAATCGAAATATTCATCTGACCCTGAGGAGAATTTAAATATTTATTTTTATTATAAAAATCCCATTCTTTCGATTAATTATAAAAATCTGTATATATTTCTTTCGAAACTAAAATAAAAAGCGTTGGCCCGATTTGTAAACACCCACGCCATTAGCCAAACACCATAATCTGTCAAACAATTTCGTAGTTTGATTGGGTAGCGGTAGAAAATTGACGAATCGCCGAAACTAAAATATTTATTGAATTTCTTAAAAAATTATTAAGACAAAATGTGATAAATCAGGCGTTAAATTAATCATTGAGGAGATGAAATAGATTTTTCATTTACATAAGCTTCACTGGTCGTATAGTTTTCATTTTACACACTTATTCCCGTCATAAAAACACAAATTTTGCTCTAAATATTAGCAATCTCGCTGAATATATTATATATTTTATTCGATTTTAATAACAACAACAGTTTTAAAATAGCAGAGTACTAATAGAAAGTTGAATTTACAAAATTCATACCTACTCAAAGAACAAAGTTTCCGAGAATGTAAATCATTTTATGAAACGATATAACATTAAGGAAATGCATTAGCAAGTATCTAAACATTTATTGACCTTAACATTCACATCACAATGATGATTTTTTTTATTGCTCTAGTTTATTCTACATGTATTTAACAATAATGTTAGCGGCGTAACACTTTCCTTGTAGAGAGTATCAAAGGATATTTTTTGCATGGAGGTCATTCAATAGTATATTAAGATACAAGTTTCATAAAACATGAACTTAGAGCACGCGTTTAATTTAGAAAACGACCCGCGAAGCGCATATTTTATAATACCTTTTCTATTTGGGTCTTTAAAGTCTGAAAAACTTTTAAAAATATAGCAGATTTTTTCCATTTAAATTAATATTTTATTTTTGGGGTGGAAATATTTTTACAATTTAATAAAATGTTACAAGTATCAAATATGCCATGATAGAAACAAGTGAACACCACAAAGCTTCTTCCCATCCGTCATAATTAAAAATAAATATATTATTAAAATTAATAAAAATGAGTTAGAAATACGAGAAATTGCAGAACAAAATTCAAAATATTGAACAAAATTTTGTGTCGACACAGAATCTGACAGGAACAACAATTAATTCCCAGGAAATGTCTATCCAGTAACTATAAATATGTATATATAAAGTAATATGTATAATACTATATTGAATTAAAAATAAAAATAGTACTTTATTGAATAAAACTTCAGAAATAGAGCATAAACTGGAAGATATTTCTATTATTTTTAGGTTATGTTGTTTTATAGTTGTGACTAGAAATTAGTTGACGTACACCGTCAGCATGTTATATATTTCCGAGTATAATCCATAATGCCTAGGAAACTAAGTTCAACGAAATGAAAATAAGCCTAAAATTCGAACCCTACCAACATAAAAAAAATAAAATTTCAATTTCATAAAGTGGCAGGTTATTCAATTTTTTTGCATTTCATAATGTAGCCATTATGAAATCCAAATAGAAAAAATATATAATGATATCTAAATAAAATAACCATTTAAAACCATTGGGATTTCGGAAACGCTAAGAAATCCAAAATACTTTAACGTCAATTTCATACCGTTTCCGAAATCCTAATGGTGAAGGCTGAATTTGTAACACCCTGTATACGCTACCTAATAAAATGGCATTTATCTTGTAAAAGAAACCAAATTTCACTTAAATTACTAAAGCTATCTAGGAAATATCTTGAAAACAATAAATATATTTTCAAATTATACCACCTTACTGGTACTTATCAAACAAAGTATCTGAGCACCTATGTTGTTAGGAACTATTTATCTCGTTTTTGGGTAAGGAATTACCGCCTTGTGTTTTGACACACCCTGTATAAGCAGGTCATTAAGAACCACTTTGTAGAATTAATACATCCTTATTGGTTTAAATCGATATAAACTTTTGCTACAAAAAATGATCCTAACCTGAACATACCAAACCAAATAATACGTATCAGCTGTTCCTTTTTCCTTATCCAACGGGCAAAATTTTCACTTAATTGTTTGCTAGGTGTATATAATAAATCTTCGCTAGCAACATATATAGGTATCCCAATTTTCAATCAAAATATATCCCAACTTTCAATGCAGGCCTCCTTTCACTCAACAATCATCGAACAATTTTCAATGGAGGCCTCAAAAAAATGTTTGCCGTCGGAAGAATAGCTTATCATATTTCAGCAGTCAGAGAAATTTTTTGGTGGGAAACGTTTGAGCGGAAAACATACGTCCATTAGGCTTTAGGGAACTTACTTGATATGAATACATAATATATAATCTAAGTTTTTCCATGTTATTCTTAGTAGTATAAAAATAGGAGACAATAATAAATTTATCAGCTCAAGAAAACTCCTCTGACTTAAATCCAACAGAAAAAAAAACAAAAATGTCAACACCCTGTATCAAAAAACGAAGCTAATGTATACTTTACAGTCACCCTGTATACACAACACAATATATATCACAAGGGATACAAAATAAAAACTTACCTATGACTATAATTTATTCGAATTGTATTCTAAACTAAATTTTTATATATAAAAATTAGACATGTGTGGAAAAATCCTGAGAAACTAAAATTTCCACCATTTTCTATACATCCGAACATTCTAGGTAACGGTATTTCGAAAAACTGATATATGCAGATCCATCAGTACATTAAAATAGAAAAAATCCAGACTCGAGTTTGATTTGTGCGGAACGAGCACAGACAAAATACGAAAAATGATTGATTCGTTGATGGTAAACAAAGTTTAACTTTTATTTTTATTCGTTTTAGTGTAGGTGTTTTATTATAATTATTATTAGAAGTATTTTTGTAATATTATTTTTAAATTACCGGATATTATTGCCATCGATACAAAATATATAGGGACTCCCAATGATGTTATTGGGTCTTTACAAAAAAAATATTTATACATGGTATGTGCAGTAATTTTAAGAGGCGATGATTTTTTGGGTGATTCTAGGACGAAAAGTTCAAATAAACATGCAAATGCTTCGTTTTCAAGATACAGGGTGATAAAAAAAAAATTCCAATCGGGTTTTCGTCAATATCTTAATAGTATATTAAGATACAAGTTTCATATTACATTATCTTAGAGCACGCGAATAAATTAGAAAACGACCCGCGTGCTCTAATTGTCTTATGAACCGTGTATTTTATAATACTTTTTCTATTTGGGTCTGAACTGTGAAAAACTTTAAAAAATATAGTAGATTTTTCCATTTGAATTAATATTTTCTTTTTGGGTTGGCAATACTTTTACAATTTAATAAAATGTTACAAGTATAAAATATGCCATGATAGAAACAATTGAACACAACAAAGCATCTTCGCATCCTGATGAATCGTTCCTCTTGACCACCATAAGGGACAGGCCTCGCAAACTATGCTTTCCTGTTTCAATTTTTTCTTCAGTGATAAAATCTTTTCTTTTATTGCAAACAATTTTATTTTCTTTGATTACTCAACAATTTGGTTTACAAACAGCAATTCTAAACACTAATACTATATTTCCCTTCAGAACATACCTAAAACTCATTAATATTTTCTTTTCTATCTGGTCTTTTTTAAGGGAAAAAGAATTGTCCCCTGGATGTGTCATTCGACATTGACAACAACTGGTCAACCCGAGCATACGGGGTTAAAATGAATACAAATCAATATAGGTATGAAATCTGAACACATCCGTCATAATTAAAAATAAATATATTATTAAAGTTAATAAAAATGAGTCGGGAAGAAAGTTGTAAGAAATAATCTAGAAAAACTTTTAAAAATAATATGCAAAGCTTTGAGTTATGGTGCGAGCAGAACAAGGTTCAAAATATTGAACGAAATCTTGTGTCGGCACAGAATCTGACAGGAATAACAATTAATGCCCAGGAAATGTCTACAGTAACTATAAATATGTATATATACATTAATATGTATATTGAATTAAAAATAAAAATAGTAGTTTATTGCATTAAACTTTAGAAATAGAGCATAAACTGGAAGATATTTCTATTATTTTTAGGTTATGTTGTTTTATAGTTGTGACTATAAATTAGTTGACGGACACCGTCAGCATGTTATAATTTTCCGAGTATAGGTATTTCAGATAAATATCTAGTAAAAATGATCTATTGGCAAGGTTAAAGGTTAGTATTTTAAAGTTTTCTATAAAAAATTTTTGTCGAATCCATTAAGAATGTAGCCATTATGAAACCCAAATAGAAAAATATCCTTTTGTCGAGATTGTTGGAATTTGGCAGTTTTATTTGTAGCTGACAATTATTTTCCAAAGCAAACCTTGATTAAAATAGAAAATGCCCATGCATCTCCAGGGACATTCATCAAAGTGGTTTTTTATTTCTTTCTCAAAAACAAAGTAAGATACGAAAAAAATTCAAGAGACAAAAGTGTTGTATTTTTAGTTGTTTAATCCAAGAAAAATATAAAAATTCCAAAAAAGCCAGTGCCTTAAATTTTTTTGCCAAATAATATCCGTTAAAGTGCCGCCTGGGACGCCACTGGACTCAAGAAATTTAATCTACTTAGGACTAAATTAGCCCCTTAACACTACAAATAAAACTGTCAAATTTCAATAATATCGACAAAAGGATATTTAAGGATATTTAGGAAAACACGATTAAGTAAACTTCATTTTTGAACCAGCTGCAGAACAAAAATCTAGTGGTGTGTGGTTTGGAGATCCTCGAGGCCAACTAATAGGACCATCGCGACCGATCGAAAACCCTAGAATTTTTTTTCTGACAGAATAAGAAGATGCGTTTTGTACTGAAAATTTAAAAAAAATTAGTCATGATTGCTGAGGAAAAATTCTCTTGACTTGTGCTAGTAACCTTTTGATGAACTTCTTTTTTTGTTTTTTGCGACGAAATGAAGTAATTTTCGTTTTTTTAATCGATAAAATCCCATTTTCCCGTCATTTAATGAAACAAAACGTATATTTCTCTTTTGTTTAAGACCCTACTTGACACATATCTGTATGGAAACGAAATTTATGTGTTGCCACGAGCTTTTACCAAAATTGGATGTTTTAAGAACAATTTAACTCCATGTCCGCTGCCTTTAACTCAATTTTATGTCGAAATGTACGTAAAAATGTACGGAAAACGTCCATTAATGAAAACAGATATTTGAATGGTCAACTCTTACAGTGAAAAAAATCAAAGTTTAAATTTTTTTGGCATTAAATAACACCTTCCCCATATATACGTTCCTTATATTGCTATTTATCGTCTAATAAACTTCTTTCTTTCTACTGTTAAACTATTTTCGCAGGCGCTTTGTAGTAAGTCCGCAGCCAATAAGCCTAATAAATTTTCGACTAAATTCGCAATTTCCTAAATCGGATTTGCCGAAAGCCAATAAAATTCACATGCTTTAAAATATACCGCTACTTTCCCGATGCTATGAATTTTCCGCCCGAAAATTGCTGTGATTGATATCGGGCTATTTTGATTTCGTTTATTTATGGTAATCCAGTTTTGCTAATATTTAGCCGTTTTATATAAATCAAATTGTTTTTAATATCGTTAGGTCCGGTTTTTCGGTGTCTATAGTTTTGTAGACTTTTCAACTTATCGTACAAAAAAAGGAATATTTCCATCCTGCTGGAAGACGGCGCGAGTTCAGCCTATACCAAAGAAAGGTAAGAGAACCCTGCCTAACAACTATCGACCAGTCGCATTGCTTTCAGTTATATCAAAAGAATGTAGAACGCTAGTAACCAACAACCTGGAAGGCTTCAACATTATCAGCGATCATCAATGGTTTTCGGAAGTCCAGATCAACTGGAGATCTTCTAGCCTATGTCACCAATCTTTGTAACAACGCAATCGCACATCATGGGGAGTCTCGGGCTGTTGCACTGGACATTTCTAAAGCCTTTGATCGTGTTTGGCATGAGGGACTTCTAAGTAAACTGCGATCCTATGGTATGCTCAGTCGATTCTGTGCATGGTTGTCTAGCTTTCTTAAGGACCGCTCTCTCTGCAAGTGGCGATTGACGGGATTTCTCTCAGACATCTTCACCATCAATGCCGGTGTTCCTCAAGGCTCCATATTGTCTCCCACCCTCTTCTTAGTCTACATTAACGACCTTCTAGCGAAAACTAAAAATCCGATATTTGGCTTTGCTGGCGATAGCACACATCGGCTGGCGAAGCACATCTTCGCAGACAGCATGAAGTATCACGCGTCAACAAAGACCTGGAAGAAATTTTGGTTTGGGGTGACAGTAACCAAGTCGAATTTAACGCTAAGAAAACCCAGGCAGCAGTTTTGCACGAAATTATTTCTATTACAACGATAACAATCAAACAAATATAAATGTCGACGTATTGGCGGAGATAATTTTATTCAAATTTAAATAATAAAGAAGCCTTCCCGTTGCTTATTTAATCAATATATTCGTTGGCCTTTAAATTACAGTAAATATAAAACAAAATAATTGAATAATAAGAATAAATGATTTTAAAACTATTATTAGCAATAATGTTTTCTTAATTAATAGATAACTACCATTACTACAGCCTGAAAATGTATTGGGTTTGTTAATAACTTTCTATTAGTTGTTCGTAAAGCCAATTTTAGACAGAATTACATGCGACCGGTAACTGTTTCCGGTTATATTAAATACAGCGAGTAACATTTATAAATAATTATATTTTAATCGTAACACAAACACTATTTTAGGTATTAGGTATCACCTTGGGAAAAATCCTTTATTGGGGAACACGGCCGCAGAAAGCTTCTTCCACAAGGAACCTGTCTTCGATGTTCTAGGCTGTCGAGATTCTTGGTCGGCTCGTGGTCTCCGATCAGACGAATGACTCACCTTTCCATGGAATCCAGTAGCCGAAGAATATGCTTGGATCCAGAGCCCCAGACATGAGAGCAGCATTCCAATGTTGGATGAATCTTGGCTTTGTAGCATGGTTAAAACAACAAAACACAGTTCCTCCCAGATCGGCGCCCAGCTATCGACCTATATCTATAGATAGCCAAACTCTAGAAGCAATAGTGGTAAATTTATTGCCTCGCGCCTGTAAAAAAGCTGATCGTCCGATGTCATGCGCAATGCCGACTGTTAAACTATTACCTTAAACGGCGAACAGGACCGTACTTCGCGGCAATATCTTGGCACAGCAAGACCTTCTCTACTGGGAAATAAACAATCTATTTTCTCCCATTAACGAGGACTTTGTGGCCATTACCGAAAAGCCACTGTTATAATTAATGTATCGATATATTTTTAATATCGTTACATCTGTACGACCGGCCACAACATTGTGCGCAAGACAACCACATATATATATATATATATAATAACCATTATATTGCCAATACGAACGTTCCAAAATACAAAAAGTGTCCCTGCTATGGGAGATGGCGTGGTACTATTAAGTTTGCGCAGTAGGGTGGAAATTTTATCGATCACGTCAGAGTTAGTGTTGTTATTCGTGGCCATTTTTGGTTCTGGATGCTTTTTCAAATTACAGAATAAAAAGTGGTGCATCCACATTGTTGTCGGTATATTAGTGCTTATAAACTTTCATTACCTAACAACAATTTTTGTGAAGGAGTTTTTAATTTGTGGTGATTGGCTGATTGATAGGTTAGTGGCTTGTTTTGTTTAAGATGAAAGGACAGAAGATGTGCATGGTGCTTTTTTGCAAAAGTCGTGGATCAATACCAGGTATAAAGTATTTCAGGTATGTACATATATACGAAAATATTTCTCTTATCACATTATCCGATCTTCCGAACCGAATTTCACTAAAAAGCTTGTAAGAAAAGAAGAGATAGTCACTCGTATACAATATAATATATATGTGGCCACTACCTAACCTTAAAATTAATGTATTTTTAATTTGGTGCATTAGTAGCTGATAATAATTCCCAAAATAGTCAATATATTCAATTCATTCTTAATTTTTGGTTTAAAAAAAGTGAGGTTAAGAAACATACGACATCGGATGAAAGTTAAAATAATGCTCATCGTGTCGATTGTTACAAATATTCGGACCGAATTTGGCACCAAAAGTTTACACCAATCAGGGCATCACCATCGGATTATCATATCGTCAGAAATCGTATGCATGAAACGCCGTCTTAATTCGAACTAATCGAAATTTTGATTGTAGTGAAATTTACATTAAAAAAGTTGAAATCCGGTCCTGTCGAATGTTTACTTTCACAAGGAAACTTCCGAACTGCTCCCCCTTCGATGCCCATAGCGGGGACATAATTGCAGATGGTATTAGCAATATAATGGTTATATACAGTGAGTCCCAGAAGAAATGTCTAAATTCATTTAAAATTAAGCGGTAAGTTTTTTCAAAAAACGCTCGTACCCGTCGATTTTGGTTTTTTAATTTTTTTTTGTGGTAATTTCATGTATACAGGGTAGCTCAAAAATAAGTTAGGACCATCAACTTCATTTTTTCAAATGAAAACATATATTTTTTATTTCATTTTTGAATTTTGCATTGAATTCTAAGCATGTTCCATGTACCATGTCCTATACATAAACTCAACAGTTATTGAAAAAATTAGGATTGAACATATCTATAAGTAAAACCTGTTTATTAAAAAAAAAACACAACAAAATCAAATTAAATGTTGAAAATGTGCGCCATTTACGGCTTGACAATATCAAAGACGATCAATAAACTCTCTTTGCACGTTTCCAACCATTTCCGGAGTTATGATATTTGCTGTTCATTTTCATCTCGAGTAGGACGACCAGATTTAGGCAAATCTCTAACATGACCGAATTCTCTAAACTTAGCCTCTATTCTACTCACCATCTTTTGACATATGGGAGGACGATCAGGATGGATTTCATTAAATAATTGGGCTGTTTCTATTTGAGTACGTGTTTTATCACCAAACATAACCATGCATAGAATTTCAATTTTTTTTTCCCGTTCCGTTAACTTCACCATTATTGTGAAAACCGCAACTTTGAAACTACGCTTGACAATAATTATATTTATTTGAAATAAAATTGTCATACAGTTTCTATGGAAATAAACGGTGACAGTGAGACAGTACACTCTTACTTATTATGGAGCCCAAAATGCCATATTGCCAGAAGATTTGATAGATCGTTGGATTCCCTAAATGATATGTTCAATCCTAATTTTTGAGTTTATGTATAGGACATGGTACATGAAACATGCTTAGAATTCAATGCAAAATTCAAAAATGAAATAAAAAATATATGTTTTTATTTGAAAAAATTAAGTTGATGGTCGTTACTTATTTTTGAGCTACCCTGTATACATGAAATTACCACAAAAAAAAATCAAAATCGACGGGTACGAGCGTTTTTTGAAAAAACTTACCGCTGAATTTTAAATGAATTTAGACATTTCTTCTGGGACTCACTGTATATGTAAAGACAACCCACGAGCAACCTTTAAAAATATGAACCGTGCGCACCAAACTAATTTTTTTGAAGAAATTGCTTATTCTTGCCAGCTTCAGCTGCATCCTGTAGGTGGTATAAACCTCAAAACACCCTGTTTATTATTTCGCTGCTGTCAAACGCGGCGACAGTCGCCTTTCCGCTAACCTTTCCGTTTATTCCCTATGTGGTCCGTCTTCAGTTCAGGAAAGCTTCCTTCTTAAGTTTAATTGGTTGATGAATATTGAGCGCTCTGCAATTTGACCTTGCTCACTTTTACTTACGGCTAGACTTGGCCCCGATTTCAGTCTATGGTTTTGTTCGAGTTTGTTCTGAAATCATAGTTTTTTCAATTACTATTATACGGTTAATCCCACATTAATTTGCGTGCGTGCGTAATTCTTCAATTGACCGCGACAAATGCAACGACAAAATATACAACTACCAAGAAAAAATAATAGATCACAGGAAAGCTTCTTTCTTCTACGTAGATTGATCTACGTACGTAAATTTTTGCAGGAATATGCGACTACTTCCGTGACGAGTAATCCTGCGGTGACAATTACAGCGGCGGCTCGTGATACAGATAATAGGTTCGAAATTTCCTACCGGTTGCAAATATGAATCTGCGTATATTCGGTTGTACCTACACGAGTTTCTAACTGGTTGCTACTGTTTGTCGCTGGGAACGGGTAAAAAAGGTAAAAGAACCCTACCTAACAACCATCGACCAGTCCCGTTGCTTTCAGTTATATCAAAAGTAATGGAGAAAGCTATTAACCAACACCTTCTAAAGTGCCTGGAAGGCTTCAACATTATCAGCGATCGTCAATATGGTTTTCGGAAGTCCACATCAACTGGAGATCTTCTAGCCTATGTCACACATATTTGGAACAATGCAATCGAACATCATGGGGAGTCTCAGGCTGTTGCACTGGATATTTCTAAAGCCTTTGATCGTGTTTGGCATGAGGGACTTCTAAGTAAACTGCGATCCTATGGTATGCCCAGTCGATTCTGTGCATGGTTGTCTAGCTTTCTTAAGGACCGCTCTCTGCAAGTGGCAATTGACGGATTTCTTTCAGACACCTTCATCATCAATGCCGGTGTTCCTCAAGGGTCCATATTGTCTCCCACTCATGGCCGGACACGCAATCCCACTGGCTTCATCTGTTAATTTGCTGGGCGTCAATCTGGGAGGAAATATGTCTTGGCATAACCACGTTGTGGCAATCGCCAAGATAGCTTCTCAGAAGCTTGGGGTACTCTTCCGAACCAGAAAGTTGTACACACCTCAACAACTTTTGACACTATACAAAGCCCAGATTCGACCATCACTAGAGTACTGCTCTCATGTCTGGAGCTCTGCACCCAAACATACTCTTCGGCTACTGGATTCCATCGAAAGGAGGGCTATTCTTCTGATCGGAGATCACGAGCTGACGAAGAACCTCGACAGCCTAGAACATCGAAGACAGGTTGGAGATTTGACTCTCTTTCACAGATATTTTCATGGAAGGTGCTCGGCGGACCTTGCCCTCTTAATTCCAGCCAGAGCGACGAATGGCAGAAATACACGACGAACCACTGCCGCCCATCCATATGTGGTTAAGCTTAGAACTCCTCGATCTTCATTATTTAAGAATTCTTTCATCTGGAGGACTTCATCCTTGTGGAACGATCTTGTCGAAGTCAAACACTTGTTCAAATTGTAAATTACGTAATTATTTTCTGGTAAAACTTGCAAACCTATAAGCATAAATGCGCCACTGCCTTACCCACTACCTTAGGAATTATAATTTGATTCTGAAATAAAACCATTGCAGATTCCTGCAAAATTTATCACATCGAAATTATCGTGGAAGGTAATTTCATACGGAATACCCATAACTACAGCTTACCGTAACGTCACTAACAATGAATATGTGGGAAATTTAAACAAAACTTCATACCGTTTAAACATAATATCTATAATACAATGTAACGTTTCAGAATTTATAGGTGGACTTTTTGCAAATTCACTCCGATTGTATTTAAAACTGGAAAATTTCAAAATTTTATTAAAAAGGTATTTTATTATTAGACGCAAACGGATTCTTTCCGAGATATCCGAAAATTTAGTTCCAGAATCAAACCGGTGTCTCGGATTTTAATATTCAAAAATATTTAGCGTAAGTTGCGAAAAGTGCCTATTGTTTTATGTCGCTGACGTCCTTGCATAGAATATTATTGTTGGTAATTATCCCGCGCAGATCCGTCTCTAGTAAAGTTTGATTTAAATTTACCACATATCGATAATTAGACAGGCGATCAGGATCAGCTGTGATTTTTACAGAGAACGGTCATAAAAACGTACAGTACGTTTCACGAAATTTGGATACGACTTAATGATTTCCTGGTTCGGTCCCATTGTGTCGACAAGAGCTTGGCAATAAACAACTGAAGTATGAAGGGATGGACTAAGGAAAACAAGTAATGATATGATTATATTAATGTAATCAAATGAAATAACATTTTTTTTAAATATTACTAGTCATATTTATTTACATTTATAATGCCATTCTATAGATAGTTCTGTTACGCTATCGCTATCCTCATCAAAATTAATTATAATTGGATTAATTATACGATCCAGACTAATATACGAATTTTCTACAGTTATTACGTGACGGACTGAATTTTTCCAATTACCTGGGGGAATATCATTAAAGCATTTTCGTATTAATTCGACAACACTAGAACTTAAAGTCGGAGAAATATTTTCAGACCTAACCAGTGATTTTAACTGGTGCCACATATGCTCTATGGGGTTAAAAATGCAATAATAGGGTGGGAGCCGTAGAACTGTATGTCCAATTTCTCCTGCCAATGTGTCACAAACATATACTTTTTTTATACAAAATGTCTTTAAAACTTCTAAAAGATCACTTTTTTTATAACTTTCTTCAAAATATATATTATATTTATATATATTTTGTATTATTTGAGCTTGGAGCTTTATGTAATTGGCGACTGTGATAGCTCGCATTGTCCATTACTATCACGCTATTCTGAGGAATGTTTGGTAAAAGACAATTCTTGAACCATTCCTCAAAAACTAACAAATTTAACCACAAAAAGATATTTAAATATAAATTAAGCAACCTAACCTACCTGATGTGCCTATATTTAATTATAATTATTACAATCCGGTCCTTTCCACCTAATAATAACAAACGGTCATAAATAATGGGATGGCCCCAGGTACTTTTACTGCAGTCATTAAGTTATATCCATTTTTCGTGAAACAATCTTTACCAACTTTGCGTCCCTTGTGCGTCGGTAACAAGCAGTGCAAAATTAACGCCTGCGCACAAAATCGATCCCAACAGTTTCGTGACGGTTCCTAGAACGATACAAAAATAGGTTGTTGGAACAAACCTTATACCACCCAGTATCTTATGGCTTTAACCTTGGTGGCTATTTGTTTAGTCCGGCCCCTTACATCATTATCGTATGCAACTGTAGTAACTCTCGACCAGCCCAGCTCACGAACGGGGGAATCCCGTCAAACCTCTTTTCCCATAAATCCCCACTCGATCGTCCAAGTTCGGTCCTGTCTTTCCGCAAAATCAATTTCCATAACAACTTAAGCAGAGTTTTGGCCAATCGTATAAGTTCACAGTCTCGCTGACTGGCCAGACCATCATTGAATCATCAGGAAACGCGATGTTCTTGGCTCATCAGGGTTTCAGTGTCGATTATTGATATTCGGGTTTATTTATTGGTGTTTCCTGTAGTGTCTGGTGATTGGTGAGAGTGTTTGGCGGTTCGGATTTAATCGTTGCTGAAGCTCGAGTTAGGAACATAGGAAAATGTTTGGCTATTATCAAGAATACCTGATATTTTTAGCGGTAAGATTATCGACATTTAATTTGTTTTATTTTTACTGTTCATAAGGTACTTATGTTGTTATTGTTAAATTTGTTGCGAGTCAATTTAATGGTTTTAATCACCTATGGTGCGGCTGACGATACAAGCGCAAGACACCGGTCGCCAATTGACAGATTTTCTTTACTAAAATATATACCAAAATTGGAAATTATATCTAAAGTAGGGTAGACCGAGGAGGGTTGTGACAATTTTTACTTAAAACATCATATCTCAATAAAGAAACATACCACCATTATGAATGGTATGCCGCAATGTAGATCAATCCTTACTCTTTTAAAAACAGTAATCAAAGTCAATGCAAGTTATAAGGTTTGTGAGAAAATCCACGAAAACTACTCCCTTTGTCACAACTCTCCTAACACCGAGGTAAATTGTGAGAGGTACCCAAGGTAAGTCGTAACAGCTGTCTATCTAGACTATATTTAATAGATAAAATTACTTTTATATGAATTATAAACAAAACACACGTTTTTTTGCATAAAATTACTTTAATTATCATTAGGCATATTTGTACCAACTACAATAACATGATACATTAACATAGCAATATTAAATCATTTATAAGTAATTATGGCATCATTATATCAATCGTAGGTTGTAAGAACAAAGCAAACGAACCAAAAACAGAAATAAATAGAAAAAAACATTGCAAGAAGCGTGTTAAATAAGCTAACCAGAAAACAACCTTTAAGGTGCCAAAAATCGCGATCGGGTCAGAATAATAATTCGTAATTTCGAAACAAGATGCAAACACAGCAAGACAATGCCACGCTTTGAAACTCCAAACCCACAAAATATAAGAAAAAATAGCATAACCACGTGAATATAACGTGATATAAATACAATAAAAAGTTTACTTTTCGGTTGTTTTTTTCATGCAGACGTCGTAATCACGTAACTGCTTATCGTGGGCCATTGGCGCGGCTATAGATTCCGATAAATCGTCTTTGTCACAACTCCACTCTGTCACAATTCCCCTCGGTCTCCCCTACTCTCTAAAACATAACGACATTCCTATAAACTTTTCTTAATAAAAATGACCTCTGAAATAATAACACGTCATTATACAAGGAACACCCTGTATATTAGCGCAATAGGTACAGATACCATATAAATTATTGCGAACAAAAGTTTTACTGCAATGTTGGTCAACTTTCTGAATTAATTGCTATCGAGTAGTTTGTTTCCCTGTCCTAATCACCGCTTATCCTAATGAGAAAAACTTTATGCTAAAAGGAACCCTTTTTTTGGAAATTATTAGTCTGTTACCGTTTTCATGACAATGATAAATATTCGTATAATTTCTAAATACATAATGGTAAAATAGTTCTGATACATTCCAAGTAATTTATTTTGTTATTTAATTAATACCTAGAATTAATTTAGAAATCGAGGTTAACGCTACACATAAGTACGCTAGATGCCTTTGTGAAAAATATGTATACAGGGTCAGGGTGTCAATTTGGAAACGTAAGATGCAATGGGGAAACAAGTTCAAACCCGCCCAGATACACCTTTTGGAGACGATTTCCTATGGTATTTTAATTTGAAAAAACAAAATTCGAGCGCAAATCGGCCGGCCAGCTACTCTACATATAAATAAATCAGAGAGCTATAACAAGTGTTTATTATTTCTATCCTAATGTTCATCTGTCCTACACTATCTCATTGGCCAATATGTCTATTCCAAAGAACAAATTTCGAATCATGCTCGAACCCGAAACTTACACACTATACCAAATAATTTTTCCATAACGAAACACACACGAAACAACGGAGAAAGTATGCATATTCCATCCTTGTTTGTCGACTTCCGCTCCCTCCGCGTCGCAAGAGTGGGTAGGGCAATTGCAGGAACGAAGATTCCCGGGTCAACACGAAGTGACCTCCGAGGAGTAGGGCAGATGCACTTTAGGGGAGTTGTGGTTTCCCCCTATTCGATTCGTGCTTATAAAGCGCGAATGAACCGGGGTCAAATCGGAGACTTCGACTGACTCCTCTTAAAAATAGTTTTTTAAATAATAGTTCAACTGATTTATAAATAAGAATACTTCGGTAAATTAACATAAACAGATAAATATAAATTAATTACTCCGCCATGTTATTATGTTATTATACAGGGTGTCCGGGAACATGTGGGAAATCTCCCGGATATGAAGAAAACACGTGAAAAGAATACTATAGGTGCATATAAACTTCTTTCGTATCGGCCTCCTCTTCGGAGATATGGGCTCCCAAAGAGCACCAATGGAATCAAGTTTTTTACACATAATTATTGAACCACCTGGTATATTTCAATTATTTTTTAATATGATGTATACCAGGTAAGACCCGTCAAATTACTATCCAAGAAACTGTTGTGAATTACTCACAGCTGCAGGGACGGACTAGCTGTAACACTCATGGGCCCATTTTTTTTACGCCCTGTACGATGAGATCTTTGGACAATGTTTTTTACATACCAACTATTTGCTAAAAATTAAGTACTCTTCATTCATGTCGCTAATCCTAACCGTTTTCGAAAAAACGGCATTTCATATACATCATGTGCTTCGGGTATTTCAATAAAAGATACATCTTTGTTCCGATCCAATGTTCAACCTTCAAGATTCCGCTTTTTCATATTTAGCCCATGAGCAGTTAGGAGACTCAGTGTAAATAAATGACGTTTTCTTGAAAACGGTTAGGATTAGCGACATGAATGAAGAGTACTTAATTTTTAGCCAATAGTTAAAGGTATGTAAAAAACATTGTCCAAAGTTCTCATCATACAGGGCGTAAAAAAAATGGGCCCATGAGTGTTACAGCTAGTCCGTCCCTGCAGCTGTGAGTAATTCACAACAGTTTCTTGGATAGTAATTTGACGGGTCTTACCTGGTATACATCATATTAAAAAATAATTGAAATATACCAGGTGGTTCAATAATTATGTGTAAAAAACTTGATTCCATTGGTGCTCTTTGGGAGTATTCTTTTCACGTGTTTTCTTCATATCCGGGAGATTTCCCACATGTTCCCGGACACCCTGTATACAATGCTTTTTAAAAAATACTTATATATTATGCAAACATGCAGCGAGCACAATAAAGTAAATCGTGACTAGGTTTTTAATGATTTTAGCAAATACCTCGGCTTCATACACAAATTACGAAAAATTATTTGAAATAATAAGGCATAATTTTAATTAGCTAACAACAGCTTAGTTAGCTAAAATTCCTGCTGGCGGTACGGCGCGTGTTTTACCCATTGTCTATGGTTAGAATAGAATGCCATCGTTTTTCTATCCACCTGGTAATTTTAACAGCAATATCAAGACCATATCACGTCTCTTTCTGTTTATGTTGTATGCTTTAATAGCTTGATTAAATATTTTGTTCAGGTCTACAATTTTTAAGAAATCGAAAAAACTACCGGCCAAATAATATAAAGTTATTTTCGTAAGCAGTCAATAACATTATTAAAGTTATTTTTAGAATTAAGGTGGCTCGCAAATAGCTCGAGAAGAAGTCACAATATATGTAATATTTATATAATTAAAAGAATCAGTAAAAGCAAACGTGATAACCCCGTCTATTGAAGTCAGCCCGTGTTTCTAACAGTACAATGATAGCCAAGCTCTTTCAACATATGAAACAGTTTAACTCAAAATATAGATTAAAATAATCAAAGTACACAAAGAAAAGCTATCGTAGAGTATCGTGTAGAAGGACTCTCTCTCCCGTTTCATTTAAGGTGTTAAGGGTTTACTCCTTCCATGGGGTTATGCCACCAGCCAATTGACACCATGTATATTTAGTTATAGATAATTTTGTATAATATAACATTTCTTGAATAAAAATATCCAATTAAAATGATATCGATTAGAGGAAAAAATGTTAATAATATACTAAAGTTCAAATCGGTACTGAAGGAACCTAATTAAAATAATTTAATGGCATTTTTCACATACTTAAACTAAACTGACCCTGGATAATGGTTTGCCGTATTAATACCGGTTTCATACCTAATTGACATTGTTGTAATGCAAAAGAAAAACAAGAAATTACTGACAAACAAGTTAATAAGAATAATTTTTTTTTGTTTAAATTATTGGATACGTCGCGAGACGTACTAGTGAGTACAGGCATATTTATATCTTATAATCAACAACATAGATTATGGCAAAGATATGTTTGAAGGGATGAAACCATTACAATAATCCTAAATATTGCTCGTTTCTTGGCAAGAAACAGCCTTCTTTTAATGAATGTTCAAATATATAGCAATTGACCTCTAAATGTTTTCTTCGTCGTCTATGAAAGGCGCCTGTTGCTATCCTGATCATGCGTTTGTTTAAAACAGTGTGCAATATTTTTAATACGTCGAATTAATGCATCCCAAGTGCCGACCTTCACTTTGTAAATCTCATTTTTGAACCGGGCCCATAAACAAACGTCTAGTGATCAGCGGCGGTTCTTCCACAGGAGCACATTTTATATTCATTGAATATTATTTATCGTATAAAGGCCGACCCTCCCTAATATTTTATCGTACCGTCAAACTAAAATAGTTCGACCCTCCCTAATATTTTATCATCCCGTTAAACCAAACGATAGATCCGGCAACCGTGCCTCGGCCGAGGTAAGTGACGATTATGACTCGCACGTGCGATTAAGTAGTGCAGTCTCTCTGTAGTAACAGGCGGCGGGTGGCAGCGGGGGATAGCGGGGCTATGGCGATTTAACATGGAAAAGGCGCACAGTTTTTGTGTCTGTGTAGTTAGAAATTCGAGCGTGTATGTTTTAATATTTTAATATTATATATTTATTAAGTTAAAATGAATAGTTTGACGGTGGACTATTTAAAAAATAACTTTAGCTCTTTGAGTTTGGCGCAAGAAATTGAAGTGAAAGATGCAGGAAGACCTAAACCCGAAATTAATTTAACGCAGACCACAAAGGGTAAATCTAGAGACTTTATTAGAAAGTTTAAAAATGAAATATATGAAAAAAAATTTATAGAGGGTATTCCAAACCTAATGAGGCTGTTATTGATCAATTTTCTTCAATTAAGAACCGAAGAATGAACTTTACGTTTAAGCACTATTGTGTAGGGTCGATAAATGTTATGTATTTCGATAAATGATACTCGATATGATTTTAAACCATTTTATTTAAGGATTTAAATTAGAAAACACTGACAATATGAAGAATGCCAACTTGTCAGTCTCGTGGCTCGATTCGTTCTCGTCATAAAACAGTCAACTATTGTTCTCGTCTTGGTGGCGCCTAATGACGTAGCCGTAGATGGCGTAGTGGTATTAGACATCGGGTTTCTTGATAACTCGTAGATGGCGGTAGTGGTATTGGACATCATTCGGTTTTCTTGACAGCTCGTAGATGGCTTTAGTAGTATTAGTAGTGGACTGTATAAATATTGTTACGAGGGTTGCATGCGACGACATTAAGATTCGACAGCTATACACATTAAGAAAACCTTTCTTATTTTCCAAAAGTTGTATTTCCTTGTGTAAAATTAAAAAATAAATAAAAATATTTTATACCTAACGCATTTTCTTATTACTTCTTTTCATTCTACATTTAAAACGCCTAGAAAGTAATTGTTTGGTCGTTACACAAAAATAAAATTTTAAAAATAATTTCACCATATTTGTGAACCCCCTCTATCATAGGTCACGAGCCGCCACTGCTAGTGATGCATCCATTGACCATACCACACCACACTTTTACCGAACACTTGTATATTAATTAGGCTATAACGCGCAAAACATATGAAAATCGGATGACAATAAATATGAGCTTGTTATATGGTGATAAAGTATTGCCCCATAATTTCGGGACGCCCTGTATGTATGATGTCTTTTCAGGTTATAGGAACATCCAGATGTGCCTCTGTACGATCTTCAGAGATTGACAATGGACACAAATTCTACGAGAACAATCCATTTTTTAACTCTTCTTATCCTGCAGACCAATACCGACAGACACATTATCCCGGTAAGTTTAGTATACTTGAATGAAGCGCAGGATATTCTTGGTGTATTTTAGTTAACGTTACGATAAAATATTTCAATTCTTGCAAAAAATACAAGCTAAATTAGATTCCCTTTGTGGCTCTCGTTATTTGCTTAAACTTCTTAAGGTGTGTATAAATATACAACAAACTTTGTTCATCATATTTATACCGGGCTGCGAGGCTCGGACGCGCCTACCATAAGACGCTCGAGGCAGGCTCGTCCGAAGCTCACCCCGATCCATTTTCTGTCGGTTTTTACCTCGAGGTCAAAGGGATTTGTCGCGTCTAGTAGGCTGGCTAGTGCAGAAGTTTTGGTTGCAGCAAGAGTGATTACTTTTCATAGAATATAGAGTGGTCCGAAGGAAGCACAAATATCGCCATGTTCATTTGAAACAAGGACGTTATAGTATTATTACTATTATTTAGAAATTTTAAATAAGTACCTCGAAAGACGTCACTGCCAGATGCTAGTGTTCCTCCTTTTTTAGGGAAATAGCACTATAATTTAAATTTTTAAGGTCACCATCATCACCATGACTTCTATCACAACCATGATGACGCCAGCAAGGTCAATCGCCAAGTGCCCGAGGATTTTACAGATGATAATGTCCCGGACCATTCGGAAGGGCCGAAAATAACCACAAGACGTGACATTGCTGATGAGGCTTCAGCTTATCCATATGACGAAATAAGAATTTTTTTAAAAACAAATCCCTTGTTAAAACAGTATTTTGATGCCGTTCCCAACCTTGGTGAGACTGCGGACAGTTTGGATCAGATGATAGTGCTATTAATTAAGAATTTCCAAAAAGTTCAAGTAAATTTAGAATGATTTCAACGAATACTGGTCGCGATATTTTATCTAATTTCTAACGTTAGATCCATAGATAAGAAATTATAATACAGGGTGTTATGGAAATGACGTATTATATTTAAATCGGCAATTCCTGAGATGAAAACAAATTGAAGGAAGGTAAACAAAGCAACATATGTCAACAGTGTTGGAATATCTTCAGGGTAAACTCTTTAGAAAGTCAATAACCGTTTGACAGATTGCAAGTTGTATATTTTTCAGGGTACATTATTATAAACTTTTGCGTTCAGTTCAGTTCGCTAGGAAACAATCTCTAATTTATAAACTTGAACTGACTCGAACGAACCGCCGCAGAGTTTTTAAATGGTCAGGTATGTTCTCATTTGTTAAATTCGAACGACACCCGTCAGATCTGGACAACTTAAAAGTTTATAAATGCCACTTACCCTTTAGAAAAAAAAATGCAATTTTATTTAGCTTTTCGGACTTATTTAGCACCAACTTAATTTATAAAAAAACACCAAGTACCTAGGTAACTTGAACAAAAACAAACCGGCACAATAAAATCACATAACACATCTAAGTACCATTCAATCTGAATTAGTATTTTAAACTTCTACTGTGTAGACGTCCTTATTGTCTGAGTGGTCTGGGAAATAATGTATTTAACATCTAAAAATTTTTAAAATAAATAACACGTTGGTTCTCTCTAACACGGCCTGCTTCTTTAAACATCTGATTGCGGAGATCGGACAATATTTAAAAAACAGCGTTGCCACTTTCGATGTTTTCTAAGCGACTATCATAAATTGCCGAATTTCCTTCTATAATATTACTTTCCTGTATAATTATAGTCTCGGAAATGGCAACCGCGCTGGCTCTAGAGAGCGGAGATTTCTCGGAAAGAAAGTTCGACAACTGGTCCGAAGACGGACTAGACCATTATTTCAGAGGGTAGTTCCTGTCAATTGTTAACATAATTGTTTCATTTTATCTTTAGTAGGGGGTTAATGGCCCATAGAAATTAGCGTTTTTATTATTTCTATTGCGAAATGATTAAGTGCTCTTGTTCTATGTGTGTTATTGTAAAGTGTAATTATGCGTTAGTGTTGGGGGTTTAGTGATAAGCTTATTATGCACTCCTACACTATCATTAGGACACGTGATGAGCATTAAGTTTTTCTCATAGAAAAAAGAAGTGTCTGTGCCATGGATTCCTTAATCGCGTCCTGGATTTACTTTCTACGTAAGCTAAATATTTATTTTTATAAGAAACTAAAGTTTTACACTTTTAAACATTTTGGCAACATTGTTCCTGAACATCTGTTGATTACCCAGCTGGGCAATGTAATATGTTCATATATGAATGTGCCGAGGAGTTGTGTGTGGGTTTAGGGGTGAATTACCCCACTTTTTAAACGTTCGATTTAAAAAATATATATGTAGCGCTTCTCTAGGACACCCCAGGAGTCCCATTTAAATATAATACGTCATTTCCATAACACCCTTTATACTCATGTGCAGGAAAACCGACCATTAAAAAATTTTGATTGAGTTTTATTCTTGACAACTTTTTTATGTTTATCCGATTTAAGTGATTTTAATACACACAAGCAAGATTAAGTTTCAACGTTTTAGGGAATAGAAATGGAGGGACCTCCGATGACCATGATGATGGAGAAAGTCTATGCAAAACTCAAACGATTAGGATATACCATCCTCAAAAACTGAAAAATATTAACGAGGTGGAAAAAATTATAATAAACGATCGGGACGAATACGTACAAGGAATTGAGGAGAAGAAATGCGCAAAGTAAGTTGTAGAAATGTATCATGAAACGCGCAAACATTGTTTTTCATAATTAATAGGTCCATAATAATTTTAAAAGAAGACACCCGTATAAAACGTGTCCATGCTAAGGAGGGCCAGTACAGGTATCTCGGAAACCCTAAGAGATACGAAGTCGGTTAAATGGAGGGAAAGTTGCGCATTTACATGCCTAATAATATGCCGTTTAGAAAGTTGTAAAATTCCGAGTGGTTCCGGAGATATCCGGAAAAACCTAAATTCTGAAAAATCGTTATATTTTTTTCCTGTTTTTTTTTTAGATCGAATTCTAAAGTAAATTGCACTTTTACATTGCTACTTTTTCCGCTCTATCTAACAGAGTTAATTGTTTTGTAATCCGATGAGTTGTCTTCGAAGGGTCATTATCAACTTTCTTTGTTTAAATAGGGTTTTGTTTTTCTGATATTGGAATTTGATAGCATTTTTTCTTCCGAATGCAACGATGTATGACACATTGTGGTTTAATGACGTTTCGAGGGTTTTTGAACAACATCAGGAAATTTTGGAATACGGTCCTGTATTTCTCGTAATTTTATAAATAATATCTCATAAGTAAGCTTACTTATGTTGGACTAGTTCAATAAATAACAAATAATTTAATAATAAACCACAAATAAGTGAACAAAATACAGGAACATTATTTCAAACTTTTATTTCGGGATTTAAAAGAAAAGTAGGCACTTGAAACAGAAAAATTAAGATGACGCGTGATTTGTTTCACTTAACATTCCCATTGTGATCGTTTGAGAGCGTTTTATTTTCCAGAAATTATGGAACATCAATTTATAAATGCTGGAAAGTTTGATATTCTATCGCATGTTTTATTTTATCTCAAAAAACTGTTATGTGGCAGTTAGAAGATGTTATTTGTGCTTAGAGAATAAGGGAAATAATTTTGAACACCTGATTATGTAGTTCCTTTATTTTGTCGTTGTTCGTTTTATTACTGTTTTGGGATGATATTTGTTTACTTATTTGTGGTTTATTATTAAATTATTTGTTATTTATTGAACTAGTCCAATATAAGTAAAAAATTTAGAGCTTACTTATGAGATATTGTTTATAAAATTACCGTATCCCAAAATTTCCTGATGTTGTTCAAAAAATCCTCGAAACGTCATTAAACCACAGTGTGTCATCGTTGCATTCGGAAGAAAAAAGCTCCAAATTCCAATATCAGGAAAACAGGACCGTATTTAAAAAAAGAAAGTTGATAATGACCCTACGAAGACGACTCGTAGGATATAGATGGAGCGGAAAAAGTGGCAGTGTAAAACTGCAATTTACTTACTAATTCGATTTCAAAAAAAAACCAGGAAAACAATAAAATAATTTTTTAGAATTTCGGATTTTCCGGATATCTCCGGAACTACTTGGAATTTTAAAACTTTCTAAACGGCCTATTATTAGGCACGTAAATGCTCAACTTTACCTCTATTTAACCGACTTTGTATCTCTTACGGTTTCCGAGATCCTTGTACTGGCCCTCCTTATCTTGGACACCTTCTATTAATACGGATATTTTTAAATAAGTCTTCATATTTTTAGCAGCGGCGGTTCCTGCAGTATTTCATTCGACACCTTCGGATTAACCAGTTACTGTCAACAAAATTTCGACGTCAAGCGACTGATGGTATTCGAAAGTGAATCGAAAAAGGCTGTTTTCGACGAATTCCGGATACCGTCGTGTTGCGTCTGTAAAATCAAAAAAAATAAATAACATAGAAGAATGAAGAACTGAGGCCGTCATAAATAATTTTCTGATAAGAGAAGAAAGCTAAGAAGAACTGTCCCGTTGGATGCAAACGCTGACTTGTTCTGTTGCCTATTTCGAAGCTAAATTTATGTCCACACCAAATGAGGATTGAAAATATGACACACAACCATGTGTTCTTTCTAGTAACAAGTCAGCACTTGGCCTATATACCTTGTAGATTATATCGTTAAGCAAAGTGAGTTCGCTGTGTCATGAACTCGAGTTTAATATCTTTGTACAAATATTAGTAAAAAAAAATGTGAATTGTTTCTGGATTTGTGAATTCGACTGATTTAATATTAATTAGTGTGTGTGTGTTTGAAATATTGTTGTAAGTTGTAAATAAATATAGGTTAGAGAAGAAACGTTATATTACTTTTGTCTTAATCATCAAAGATGGTTTAAACACGAGGTAACCATATCGCGGTGTTTGCTCTCAAAGAACGACTTTGATCAATATTTTGTGAAACGTTCTCTGGCGACTTTACAATTCCCTTGTGTTCACGCTTCAAATGAATTGTCTTTTGCATTTAATATTCTTTATTACAACAAAATATGCATAACTTCACTCATATGTACAGATTAACAAAATAAATATATCTTAAAATCAACCTAAATACTACATTCACTTACCCCTATTTACTAATTTAAAAAAATATGATTTCAAAAAAGTATATATATGTATGTTTTTTCCTTCCACATAATATCTTTTAGATGTCGAAATTTTGGATATTTTTATTTTTAAAAATACCAATTTATGGAAAAAACAGTTCAGTCAATGATTATAATCACATAAGAGGCAAGAGCGTATATCATTTAGTTTTGAGAAATAACCTTATCCTATATACAAATTGCTTAATTTTGAAAATATACTTATGTTGTGTTAGTCCTTGTTCTGATCCTTTTCCCCTATAGTTAGAGAGACGGTGACAATAGGGGGTCCGTGAAGCGGAATATCAGTAATTTGGTTTTTCGTGGAGTTTAGGTCCCCCTCTACAACTTTTATGTCTGATGAAATGCCGTAGAGCGTTGCTGAGAGGCGCTGTACCGCTTTAGACAGAAAATTCTCAATAAATTCAAAATTATATCGAGCCATGTCTGAAAATGAATTTACAGCATCTGCGTGACCCGTAAGTCACGGGAAACACATTTTCTGACAAGTCAACCCTTGCATATACTTTTTCGAGCGGGTCAAAAGAAAATTAAAATTAAAAAAAAAAAAAGAAATAAAGCGAATTTGAAGTTGACACTATCTAGAATGGAACATTATAAATGTTAAAGATTATGTGAAAAAATGTTTGTCGTTCCAGGTCTCGCCATTTCATTATTGGATTTTTTTTAAAATCTCCTCGGAGGGAAAAAGAAAAACGATCGTGACCTGTCAGAAAATTGTCACACTACATACCTTCTATTGTGGAATAAAAAATTTCAGAAGATTCGCACCTAGCTAGACGGAATTCTGACAATATTACGAAAAGATACCTGAAGGCAGGTATCGTTCAGTTGTATATATTCAATATTCAATCGCAATATTCTTTTTATCAGAAAATTGTCATGTCACTTGAGACTTTATAATTTTTCCATTCATTTTTGTTTTTGACACGCTCGGAAAAGTATATGAAAGGGCTGACTTGTACGAAAATGTGTTTCCCGTGACTTTGGGGTCACGCTGATGCTCTAATTCATATTCAGACATGGCACGATATAATATTGAATTTATTAAGAATTTCCTATCTAAAGCGGTCTCTACGGCATTTCATCAGATATAAAAGTTGTAGAGGGGGACCTAAACTCCACGAAAAACCAAATTACTGATATTCCACTTCGCGGATCCCCTATTATCACCGTCTCTCTAACTACTAGAATAGTGGATAAGATCAAAAAAGAAACAGACATTTCACATTTTCATAAATATCAGAAACAATAAACTAAATCAATAATTTTGTCGACAAAGTATTGAAAATGAAGTTATTCTAGGGTCTATGACTTGTGGAATTGCCTATATACAGTCCTATCTTCACGAATTTTATCTATACAGCGGGCTGTATCCATAACCAGGTTGATGCTCGTAGTGCTGTTGATGGTGTAAGTGATCTGTAAAAAAATCATAGTAATACCACCTGCTTATACCAGATTATATACAAGGTTTCTGAAGGTAATCCTAAGAGTGTCTGCTCTGTCTTATTAATGTTAAGTTATTTATATTAGTCTACGTCTATAGGTTAGTCTAAGTAGTCCAACAAGTCAATGTACTCACTCAAGTCAGTCTTTTTGCTCCTTCAGGAGTAATTTGATAAGACACCGATTTGACCATATTATAATTTCCCTTGCCAGATGGTTTTCTTTGTCTGTGGTCACTCTGCATTCTCAATTTTTGAGGATATTTATATTTAGAGGTTCTAGGGGAAGTGGAGGGGTAGGGGGAAGGATTCACTTTATGAAAGGGAAAGTGTTCAAGATATTTGTGGTAGTGTTCGGCGCTAGAAAGCCCATCGAAAGCCTCTTTGGAGCTGGAAGGGATCTTTCGTTCGCCTTTTTGTAAAAAAGAGTTGCCGTTGATTGTAGTTGCTACAAGGTTTTGAGAATAACTCAACTTAGATGGAGTTTTCTTGAATCTAGAATAGCTAGGACTCAGTTTTAACGACGTTTCGAAAGATGAATCCTCGAATGAGTGTTTATGCTCGCCGGAAGAAGGCAGCACCTCAGAGCTAGATGGTTTTCGTGACGAGTGACTACGTAAAGCATTCTTTAGGGCGTCGAAACTTTGAGGTACATTCTTGGGCATTTGAATTTGAGAGCTCGCTAACGTTGGCGACGAGTCCAAATGATCCAAGATCTCCCCTTTTGTCAGTTTGACTTTCTGCTCATGTTTGTTTGACGCTTCCGCTCCAAGATAATCATTTACATTCAAATAATTGTGTCCCTCATATGGGGTCCCGTAATTCGTTGGCAGAGCCGATGGAGAATGAATATCTCCTCCGAAATCACCACCGGACGTACTGAAACCGGTATTAACTCCTATAGGAGCTACCTTGTGCTCTTTTATCAAAGGGGCTTGAAAACTAGGGGGAGCAGCAGCATCAAACTTAGTTCTAGGCTCCTCGTAATGGGAAGGAGAAGGAGGATGTAGGGTAGCATGGCTATCCTTTATTGGATAGTGGTAACTCTCTTGATGATCCCCATGGTGGTGGTTTTCAAGATGAATATCATGGTGGCTATCATGGTGACTGTCATGGTGACTGTCATGGTGGCTGTCATGGTGACTGTCATGGTGACCATCATAAACATCCCCATGAGCAGTATCGCCGAAAGATGTAGGTTGAGTTGGATCTAATGACGTTGAAGCTGTGAAAAACTTTCCTACCAAATTACCGAAGCTGGGGCCAGTAGGTGACAAAGGTTTAAAAGCGGGGACCCGAGATTCTTCAGGATGGGAATGGGAAGTGTGATAAGAGTCTTTGCTGGACGGTATCTTCTTCAGAAGGATTATGCCTGCGTGAGCTCCATGCGCCGGTTTGTCTTGAAATGGAAGATCGATGATTAGTCAGTTGTAAAAAAAAATTGGTAAAAATATTTATGGTTATTAGTTTAGGATGATAATTATTTGTTTGTCATTAAGCAGTACTTAAAATAAATAGATTAAAAAGTAATATGAAAGTAAATAAAGAAATTATAGGTATTTCGTAAATCGTGAAATAATTTTACTTTTTCTAGAACGAAAATTATTACTCCTATACTCCTACATAATAGGTATTATAGATTTTACTTTATGTATGTTTATTATGCGTAAAATTGCGTGTTTCTGTCAAGCCAGTCAGTCGTACATAGTATTTCGTAATTAATGAAATTTTAACATTTCGCCTTTGATCAGTAAATTTCATTCAGAAATATGTAACTATTGTATATGTTAATAATTATAATGTAGACAATCCCCTGTAATTATAATTGTGACCAAATATTAGAGTCGAAATTAAAAAAGTCGAAAGTGGTCAATGTTATCAGATTTGATCGGTCTGTGAAATCGCAAACAAAATAATTCTTCTGTGTTTAACATAGACACATTCACATTTTGGATAAATAAACAAGAAATTTTAAGTTAAATTGTGGTTTATAACACAGTATTATTCATGGCATTGCACTAGCAGATGTTGGGACTTTAATAAACCTAGGAAAGTGCTTGAAAATTCTCGGTAAAACATGATGATGGGTCATTACTCATAGTATTTAATAAAAACAACAATTTTGTAGGTCAAATAACGTCCTTACTTTTTACTTATAACACTGACGGTAAAACAACAAAGCACCTACACTGACAAAAATGCATTTACCAATGTCGTGAGTTACAAAATTGGAGCTACCTGAAGCCACCTCTCTATGTTGTTCTAACTGAGCCTAGGAATTATCACAAATGATTTAAAAACGCTACAGTAATTCGGGTTCTTTTGGTTCGCCTCAACCCAGAAAGAGATTTTTTATCCATATTTTAAACATATTTGGGATCACCACAATTCCTCATCTTGTAACTATTTTATGAGTTACCTGAACTCAGTTTTTGGGTTGGGAAAACTTACTAATTGATTATAAAGTGTCGTTTTAACCCGGACGTGCATTATTTTAACTTATTACCATGTGTAAATTACTTTGAGTTGGAATGAGGGACAGAAGGGAGATGCATACAAATTGTTATTATTGGAATGGAGCCTAATTATTTATAAGCAATCGTCATCTCTTCATGCGCATGGTTTCTTAGCCGTAGTATGCTCTCCTATCTATAATTCATTTGATTATTTTTTTTAAAAATATACAACAAAAATGTCATATCTTGAAAAAACAAAAGGCAATTGAAGTCCACAATATGCAGGCGTTAAATCAAAGAAATATTTTGAGTTCCGATAGTCCACAATTTAGGTACTGGTAGTCCAAAATTTGGAGTCTGGTAGTCCAAAGAGTGAGTTATTCCAGCCACCATCGTAAGCTAGAACAACTTAATTGTCAAGTTTTGATAGCTCGAATCATGAGTTAATCTAGCCCGACTAGTAACGCATCACAATTCACATACTGGCAGCTACGGTAGCCTATCAATAATTTAAGACGGTGCGGCGTGAGCGCATAAAATAGCCCATCTTCTGTGCTATAATAACTTATGAATAGTGCGTTGATGCAATTTCTTCGATTTGATTGCCGTAATTCAGAGGTCTGGGCTGTCTCCTATTAGCAACACGCTTCGGTCTAGGACAACTCATATTTGAGTTATATCAACTCGAAATTTTGCTCGGTGTAGGTTCCTTATCAAATATTTAATAGACATAGTTATTATTTAAACTTTTACACGATCGATGGTATAGTGAACAGAAAATGCTATTTGGATAATGCATAAATATTAACAGAAATTAATTTAATTACACCCCCGAACAATATAATACCATTTATGAATCAAAAGTTTTTACAATCAATAACATTGCTAGACATTTCACGCTAAAAATCATCACCACCATTGATTGATATCAGAGTAAATTTAAAAACATAGTTTTACCATTATAATGATCGTAGGGATGTTCATAGTGACTTTCATATGATGGTCCTGGACCAGAAGAATGTGGCGGAGCATCATACACTACTGGCGGCCCGCTGGGAGCACTATAACTGGCTGAATGATGTCCATATTCTAAAATAATATATGTATATTAAATAAAAACGATAGTCGTGATATAGATACCGCTGGATCAAACGTAATAATTAATTTCAATATAAATAAATGACTATAGGTGCAATTTAAATGTATTTAAATCTGACCTGAAGAATGCACATGATGCTCTTTATGAGGATGCACCAACACAGCGTTAGAAATAATATTCTTTCCCAGATCAGTGACCTTATCTCCTCCAGCAGCAAGGAGCTTGCCACTTCCTGCCACCACGAATCCACTTCCTTTAAGTATTTGACCTTTGATCGCCAGAACACCGCCCTTAATGGCTTTGACAGCTTGTAGAAGGGTATTGAGGACTGATTTCTTCAATTCCCAGACATCGATTGACGGTTTGTGTTCATACTACAGAAGAAATCATAAAAATAGTATAGTATATTATAAATTTTTAGGAGAGAGTCTCACAAGTAGGTTTCTACGCCTTTACTTGTCAAGCAACTAGGGATGGGAGATATTGCTGCCATCCTGACATCACACACAGATCGAAAAGAAACGCGATAACGATATCCCTATTCTATATTTATCTTCTTCTAACTTACACTGTGATCATGTTCATACGAGACATGATGGTATCCCTTGGAGTCATCACTACCACCAGAGCTTCCTTTACTAAACCCTGCTGACGATCCGGCAAGGGCTCCTGCCGAACCTCGGGCCACTGCTCCAATTTTCTTCTTAAGTCCCGTGACTACAGCAGATTTTAATTGGTTGATTATGTCGGCTGATCCATGGCCCGATCCCGATGACCAAGCGGACTCCGATCGCTTAGGTCTGGAAAAAAAATGGCGTTATTTTTTTTGCTTTACTGGAGAAGTGTTTGGTTAGTCGAGATTAATAGTAGGCATATGGATAAAGCAAGAGAAGATAGGTGGGATGGTTCTTAAGTTGTGTTTTGGAGATTGTAGATAATGATGTGTGGTGAAACTTGTAAAACATATACAGTGAGTCCCAGAAGAAATGTCTAAATTCATTTAAAATTCAGCGGTAAGTTTTTTCAAAAAACGCTCGTACCAGTCGATTTTGATTTTTTAATTTTTTTTTGTGGTAATTTCATGTATACAGGGTAGCTCAAAAATAAGTTACGACCATCAACTTCATTTTTTCAAATGAAAACATATATTTTTTATTTAATTTTTGATTTTTGCATTGAATTCTAAGCATGTTTCATGTACCATATCCTATACATAAACTCAACAGTTATTGAAAAAATTAGGATTGAACATATCATTTAGGGAATCGAACGATCTATCAAATCTTCTGGCAATATGGCATTTTGGGCTCCATAATAAGTAAGAGTGTACTGTCTCACTGTCACCGTTTTTTTCCACAGGAACTGTATGACAATTTTATTTTAAATAAGTATAATTATTGTCAAGCGTAGTTTCAAAGTTGCGGTTTTCACAATAATGGTGAAGTTAACGGAACGGGAAAAAATTGAAATTCTATGCATGGTTGGGTTTGGTGATAAAACACGTACTCAAATAGAAACAGCCCAATTATTTAATGAAATCCATCCTGATCGTCCTCCCATATGTCAAAAGATGGTGAGTAGAATAGAGGCTAAGTTTAGAGAATTCGCTAATGTTAGAGATTTGCCTAAATCTGGTCGTCCTACTCGAGATGAAAATGAACAACTTGACGTTTTGCTTTCCTTGGAAGAAAATCCATGTACTCCCCTGTCGCACATTGGGGCCGATTTACACATGCCGAAATCTGTTGTTCACCGAGTAGTTCAAAAGCACAAATATCACCAATACAAAGTTATTCCAGTGCATAAGTTATTTTAAGATGATTTCGATAGGCGAAGTGAGTTTTGCGGACGCATGCAAAATATGTGCAATCTAGATAATAATTTAGTAAAATATATTATTTTTTCGGATGAAGCTACGTTCTATTTGAATGGTCATGTGAGCAGACAAAATTGTCGATATTGGGCAACAGAAAATCCGCATTGGATGATAGAGGTTCACAGCCAGTACCCTAAGAAAATAAATGTTTGGTGTGGAATCGTACGCGAAAGAGTAATTGGTCCATTTTTCTTTGAACAGTCTTTAACTGGACAAGTATATCTCGAATTTCTCCAACTAGAATTAATTCCAGCGTTAGTGGCTTTATTTCCGAATCCATTGGATCCAGACTCCCCTGACGAAGAACTGATATTACAACAAGATGGTGCTCCTCCGCACTATGCGGCCACTGTGCGCACATTTTTGGATGAAACCTTTCCCAATCGGTGGATTGGAAGGAGAGGACTAATCGAATGGCCTGCTAGGTCGCCAGACCTAACTCCGCTGGACTTTTTTTTGTGGGGTTACCTCAAATCAAAAGTATTTGTTAACAGGCCAAACAATATGCAGGAGTTGAAAGAAAGGATCCGAAGAGAAGTGCGTGTCATAACTTCGGAAATGGTTGGAAACGTGCAAAGAGAGTTTATTGATCGTCTTGGATATTGTCTAGCCGTAAATGGCGCACATTTTCAACATTTAATTTGATTTTGTTGTGTTTTTTTTTAATAAACAGGTCTTACTTATAGATATGTTCAATCCTAATTTTTTCAATAACTGTTGAGTTTATGTATAGGACATGGTACATGAAACATGCTTAGAAATTCAATGCAAAATTCAAAAATTAAATAAAAAATATATGTTTTCATTTGAAAAAATGAAGTTGATGGTCGTAACTTATTTTTGAGCTACCCTGTATACATGAAATTACCACAAAAAAAAATTTAAAAATCAAAATCGACGGGTACGAGCGTTTTTTGAAAAAACTTACCGCTGAATTTTAAATGAATTTAGACATTTCTTCTGGGACTCACTGTACCTATGTATTTTGTAATCTAGATTAGGGACACATATGCCCCTTAAAATATAGTGATTCCATCAACACAACAAAATTATCTAAATCATCTTACTTAAGAATAGACATCCTAGAATGAAAAACAGGGAAGATAATTTCACTGTAAAGGTTAAAGAAATGTCATAAGCACCAAAGAGAATTATGTAAAACATGAAAAATTATCATAGTAGAAATAGATATTTAATTGATTTACGAATTTTAAAGAGAAAGTTAAAGTGAATTAAGCTAACCAGTCACTTTTACATGCTAAAGTTACCGAAAAAAAAAACGTTTTAGGAAAGTATGAAGATGCGCAACTCGCCGAAAAGACAACTGATTTCTTCGAACAAATAGCTGGACAAGCCAAGATGCAGAATTATTAAAATAAAGTACAATCGCAAAATAAAAGAATTATCTTTCCATCCTGCAAATAAAATGGGTAGTTAATTGTTGTCTCTTGATCAATTGTCTTATCAGCTAATTGTTTTAGGTTACGTTCATAACCTAAACATCAATGTGTACAATTATTATAATTTAATAATTATTATAATTTAAAATATTTTCGTCTATTTATAATTTTTGTCCAACTATTTTTGTCTAAATGGCATTTCATCAAATTGTCTTTTTAGCAGAAAAATAAGTAGAAAATCCATGGGCATGGCACATGATTGTGTTAGTCGCAAGTAGAATGCGATGATGCTCGATAAGCAAGCTTAATTGTAAAAAGTTCGTACAAATCTAAGAAAAGCTCCGCTGGTCCGCTATCGACACTTCTTTTGACTTTTCCTGACGAGAGTCCTGTAATTTTGCCAAACGATCCACTTGCCACAGCTCCAATCGCCTGTTTAGCTCCGCCAATTGATGCAGTTTTAACGCCTACTGATCCAGATACAACGCTCTTAGCAATATGTGCCGATGCTCCTGATAATGCTCCTGCAACCCCCGAGGCAGCTGCCGATTTTACTTGTTCAATTCCTGTGGACGCTTTAGCTGCTGTTCCGGCTGCTAGTCCTACTGAAGCACTCGCAACCTGCCCGATTTTCTTAACGGTTCCTGAAATTGCGGCCGATTTTAGATTTGCGAGTCCTGCTGATCCGGCGGATACAAGCCCTGCTGATCCACTGGCGATTTGGCCTATTTTGTTTGACGTTTCAACGACGACTGCCGTTTTCAGGTTGTTCACTAAATTGGTGGATTCGATGAATACACCTCGAGCGAGTTGCCCGGCTCCAGCCGATGCTGAGCCTACTGCTCCTGTGATTGCTCCTGCCAGTCCGCTAGCAGCTTGTCCCAGTTTCTTTTTAGTGCCTGCAACTACTGCATGCTTTAGCTGACCAACCACATCAGCTGAACCTGCGGCAATATCTGCAGAAACCTGCCCAATTTTTGTTTTGATTCCCAAGGAAGCTCCTGTGGCAGCCTTTGCCGATCCAGAAGCAATTAATCCGAGTTTCTTGAGGATTACCGTAAAAAGAGTAGTTTTAAGCTGATTAATGAAATCTGCAGAACCAGATACGGCTCCGGTAACCCCTTTGGCGCCATTGCCGATGGCTGAGGACCCAGCAGTAGCAAATCCGATAGCTGTCTTTGCTGATCCTATTACAATTTTCGTAGCGAATCCTTTAAGTGTTGCTTTTGTCAAGTACTTAGCTGCTCCTGCAGCAGCTGCTGAGGCAGAGCCAATACCTGCCGACGCTCCTGTAATTCCTTTAACGGCAGTGGACTTTAACTTCTTGACTGAATCTGCCGAAGCGAGCCCGATTCCTGCTGAAGCACCCGCAAGTCCATTAAGTGTAGCAGTTTTAAAATTGTTAACAATGCCCGCAGAAGCTTGCGCAAGTCCTGCTGAAGCACTTGTAAGTCCTTTAAACGCAGATGTTTTCAAGTTCTTAACCACGCCTGTCGAAGCAAGTCCAATTCCTGCAGAAGCTCCAGCAACTGATTGTGCTGATCCACTCGCAATCTGGCCTATCTTAGTACCTATTCCTATCAGGGCAGACTTTTTTAGATTCTTTATTGCAGTTGCAGATCCTACTGCAGCTGCAGCTATTCCAGTAGCTACTCCAATAGCTTTCTTTGTAGCTTCTGTTAATAAAGCTGTTTTTAATTGATTAATGGCTCCTGCTGAGCCAACTACGGCTCCACCAACTGTCTTGCCGACATTGGCCACAGTTGCTTTGGCTCCTGTCGACGCAGCTCCAACAGTTCCCACAATGGCTCCTGTCAGAGCTCCCGCTGAACCGCTGGCTATGGCACCGATTTTTTGTTTGGCTCCTGCAATGGCAGCAGATTTTAGTTGGTATAATACTCCTGCTGATCCTGAAACGGGGTCGGGAGGTAGAAGCGTTCGTTTCGGTCTGAAAATAACAGTGTTATGGAGTATACAGCTCCATTAGTTTAGAGCAATTACTATTTTTTGGATTTTGAGAAAATTTAAGTACGAGAGTTGATCAAAAAATGATTTAAAATGGTTCATAGTAAGCACGTAACGCAACGTGACCATTATTATATCTTGTCAAATATTTTAATGGCGCCTGTTTAAATTATTTTTTTTTTAGTGCATAAATGAATGCAGATTAGATTCGAATGTATGATTACGATTTTTATTTATCCCCCTACATATAATTTGACACAGAAGAGATTTGAAAGAAAGTAGTCCCATTATTTCATTATGCAATTATAGAATGTATTATTAAATTCGGTTTTAAAGGTTAGTAAAAATTCCACTGATTTTTTTTAAAAAGTAAACCGCCCGTAACAGACCAAATAAAGTTGTGTAACGCTAATGGACGAGCCATTCTAATGTTTTTATTATTTACAATTAGGCAGGTATCTTGTTTATTTACATGTGTGCGAAGAACTTAATATACGATTAATATTGTTACATAAAAAAAAATTACTTTCCTCCAAAGATATGGAACTTAATTATTTCATTATTGAATAAATCCACGTGCAAGCACCCTGCTTGAAGATGGAACTTACTCGAAAATCATTCAAGTATTCATATGATATACAGGGCGGCCCATCGAAAACAGTCCAGCAAGGTTTACGGCTGTGTACGTGAAAATTAAAAAAAATCCTCGGACCCGTAAACTTGTGTTTTCAGGGGGGGACACGTTTCACTATTAATTTCATCCCTGTAACCTCAACCCCCCCTAGCGGGGGCGGCTACTTTTTTTCAATTGGGAATGGGTATGTTGTGATACATTAAAGGGCATTAAATTCTCTTTAAAATGGCGCTTGAGCTACGCGCCGCCGAGCAACGGAATTTGAAACATTTCACTGCACCTCTTATCAAGTACACAGGTTTGTGCGTAAACAATTTTCAGTCAATTCAACTTTATCTTCAGTAAAGTGGTTGATCCAGATTTACATACGTTATTTCTGCGCTATTATTTTCTTTTGATTTGATCGTGACATAAAAAATGGTTTATTCTATTGAGGAGAGAGTGGAAATTATTGAATTGTATTTTATAAACAATCAATGTGCAAGAGTAACGGCAACTTTGTTTAATGATAGACATCCAGATAGACACGTACATCATGGTTATATCCTAGAATTAGTGGCAAAATTTCGGCAAACTGGTTCAGTGGCAAAAAGGATAATTGAAAATCCGGTAAGAAATGAAGCAGTAGAAGTAGCTGTTCTGGGTCAAGTTAGTATGAATCCAACATTAAGTACCAGAAAAATGTCTGATGTAACGGGAATTTCGGGGACCACTGTACAGAGAATTCTGAAACATTATGGCACCCATACAAAATTCAACTTCTCCAAGAATTGAATGAAGATGATAATGACCGCCGTTTACACTTTTGTGAAGTAATGTCAGAACAAGTATTAAATTATCCGAACTACCCTTTTAACGTTTGCTTCTCAGATGAATGTTCTTTTTTTCTTAATGGCACTGTCAATCGACATAACTGTCGTTATTGGTCCGACACGAATCCAAGGATTTGCCACGAGGGATGGATGGAGAATGCTGTCAACCCAGCGCTGATGGAAATTATGGAAAACGACCAACGTTACCAGGAAGAAAATCCAATATTTCAACAAGACGGGTTCACCCCCATTATGCATTACCCGTACGCCACTTTCTGGATGAAATGTTTCCTGGTAGATGGATTGGGAGGACGGGTGCTATTGAATGGCCGGCGAGATCGCCCGATTTATCTCCCCTTGATTTCTTTTTGTGGGGAAATCTAAAATCCAAAATTTATGCCACCCAACCCGAATCCTTAGAAGATTTACGGAACCGCATTACTAATGAATGTCAACAAATTACACCAGATGTTCTTCACAATGTCCGAGAACACTTTGAACAGTTGTAGTACTATTGTATGGAGGTGCATGACGGACATTTTCAACAATTAATAAGATAACATGTAAGTTTTACTCAATAAAATTACATTTTTTAAAACGCAATTTCTCGGCGGCGCGTAGCTGAAATTTACAAAACGAAGCGCTATTTTAAAGAGAATTTAATGCCCTTTAAAAAGATGTATCACAACATACCCATTCCCATTTGAAAAAACAAGGTCAGTAGCCGCCTCCGCTAGGGGGGTTGAGGTTACAGGGATGAAATTAATAGTGAAACGTGTCCCCCTGAAAACACAAGTTTACGGGTCCGAGGTTTTTTTTAATTTTCACGTACACAGCAGTAAACCTTGCTGGACTGTTTTCGATGGGCCACCCTGTATTATTAGTTAAACTGAATAACGCGTTGAAGATTATTTGCTAAATTGATTCTCTCCTCTATCAACATTTTTTTAAATATTTTTAGGAATACCTGTAATATTTTTCTAAATATTCCAACTCCTTTATGTCACCCTCAGTCAAATCCTCGGGCTGCAAAGGGTAAAAGGGTGCTCCAATTGACGAGGCGTGTGCCCTTTTTATCAGGAACATCAAGCACGTACATACCAAAACAAAAGAAACCTGGAATTAAAGGAAAAACGATAAATATTGATCGATGCCTTTCCCAGGAGGGTTGTTGTTTATGTTAGCGTGGACAGGCCCAAAGGTGTAACTACGACAATATAGTATAGTATATTACAAAAAGAGCAAGAATTCTGTGTTTAAGGGTTATTAAGCCATTTTCTTTAAATTGCACTTTTTTTAAAATTATACTTTATGTGGGGTGTCATTGAAATGGTTTATTTATTATTTATATTTATTATATGGGCTTGTTCGAGTTGGGTTTGTTCTCCTCATTCCTCCAGAGCCAAACGTTATTGTCCGATGAATAAGAATATATTTTTGGCTGTCTGTTTTATTGAAATTGAGCAATTATTTGTATAATATGAAAGGCAATGATTTTTTAAATAATTGAAGTAGTGACATACAGCAGCATTTTTTTTCTGATGAGTCTAATGGGTAACTGACATCCCTTAATAGAATAAGGGTATCATTTAACTGGTTAGCAAAATATTTTTATTTTTGCGAACAGAAAAATGTAATCGGTCAGCCAAAATGGCTAGTTGGTCAGCAACTTATGGACAGCAAACATTTCTGAATCGGTCAGCAATTAATGTCATACTAGAGTGCTCTAAATTATTTTGGTACGCAAATTAAATATATAAGCTGCTATGAGCGATCCACTGAATCAGATATTAGTAAGCCATCAGCGGGTAAGCAAAATATTTAATCTTGGTCATCAAACAAAAAGCAATAAAATGTGAAATAGTGACAGTGTCCTGGGAAAACAAATGAAAACCCGCCCCAGCTACCTTTTGGGCCTTGACTGCTACACCGAATAAAAACACACTCACGCATTTAGCTACTCGCATCACGCGACTGCTTTCGCTCCGCCCACAATAACGAACTTTGCCGATTTTTCAAAACAAACGCAATCCAATGATTTATATTGATAACCATTCTTTTAATATGCAAACCACTGAAGTAAACTGCTTCTAGAAATGTTTTTTTCTACTGACCAATTGCAAAATCTTGCTGACCAAGTAATCATTTCGCAGCTCGACTGTTAATTAAGCGGACACATGATATTACAAGCGGACTGATATCGGTTAAATTGTTGACAGTTTGTAGCATTTTTTGCAGAACAAGTGTTGCAGCCCGATTTCTATTTATTGCAATCAAAATCTTTTTATGCTGATCAAATGATTTAATGGCTATTTTTTGCTGCGAACCAATTTTAATAACGGCAAACAATTTAATTAATTCTCATAGAATAACTAACCTACTACATAAGTTTGTTTACCGGTCAGCATCGACTGAGAGCTGAAATTTGGCACGGTAATAGGTACTTAATTTTAAGAGGGACGGTGGTTGGCTGGCTATGTACCAGAATGATTCTAGTATTAGTTCATTAGTCCATATGGGCTATATAAAATGATTTATTAAACGACAAACTGTAAAAGACTCTGCTCTTAAGGAAATCATTAAATTCACTGATACACTTAATTCTGATCCTCTCACTTTTCGACAATTTTTTTTTAAATGTTGTTTTCATATTTAATTCAAAAGACATATACATATACCATATTATACTGGTTCTATCTTAACTTGCAGTGAAATTTGGTAATATATTTCGCAACAAGACGACTTTCTCAAGTAGATGATTCGATCTTTTCCTATAAAACCAGAGGCGTACCTATCAGGCGTTCACTAACGTCGTTATCCGTCGATTTCTTTTTTTGTCAATTAATCAATAGTGAACCCTGTACCGCTCTGTGCCTATGAAACTTAGCCGCGCTACTGTATTACCATAATTATATTAGCCCGAATTCATTAAAATGGTTTCCAACTGGATATGAAGGAATTTCCTGTTCAGGCAACTGTTATTTCTTTGCAATTTTGTTTTATGTCCCAGTTTACTAATCATTTTTTTATATTTTAAAACTAACTGGGCAGGTTTTCGTATCACGGGGTTTAAGATTCGCCGGGTTCACTTTGATCTGGATGTCCTCTTTAGACGATTTTAATTTGAATGATAAATAATAATAATAATAATAAATTATCTTTATTTAAGAGTAAATATAATTAAATAGTGTCGAATTAAAATACTGTAAATAAATATGTACATGTGTATGTAAATAACATTCTCTATCCTACAAGATCTTATCCATGACCGAGACATCTATAATATTCATCCACATTGTATGGGTTCCATTTCCAACAGAAAAATCTTTTCCTTTAGTTGTTTTAAGTTATCTATTTTTTTTTTATATCGTTTGGCAGGTGATTGTAAAGTTTTAAGCATTGATAGTATGCACCCTTTTCTGTTATTGCTAATCTATGTCTTGGGTATGTATATTCTAGACTTCTTGTTGGATATATTTGTTGTGCTTCACACTTAACAAAGAACAACCTATTCCTAAAGAAGAAGAGTATGCATTCTTGAATAAAAATTGTAGACACAGTCAGTATTCTATACCCCCTGAATTTTCCCCTATATGACTCTCCATAATTTAGATTCATTAAAATTCGAAGAGCTTGTTTCTGGCAAATAAAAATTCTTCCTATATCTCTGCAATTCCCATACATGATAAGTCCATACCTTACATGTGATTCAAAATTCGCATGGTGCAGCATTATCTTGGTTTCTGGGGGGAATATATCTACCTAGTATACGCATACTATAACATACCCTATTTAATTTATTCAGAACATAATCGACATAACAGTTCCAAGGAAGCGTATTGTCTAAAAACATACCAAAAAACTTAGTTTTACGTTTTAATTCTACATTACAATCGTCTTTTATACTATACATAAACTTTCAGGTTCTTCGAACCGTGATCTATTCGTTCTGAAAATAGTCAAGTTGTTTTAGAACTATTGATAAGTAATCTGTTCTTACAAACCCAGTCCTCAGCCTCTGTCAAAAACGCTTGAATAGCCTGTCTTAGGGTATCCAGCTCTTCATTACGTAACAGAACATTAGTATCATCGGCATAACGTGTAATTTGGCGTGAATCATTGACAGAGCCTATTTCGGATTTTAAAATAAAGTTATAGATGCAGCAACTGTTTTTTCTTTGGAATTTTGTTTTATGTCCAAGTGTACTATTCATTTTTTTTATATTATAAAACTAACTGGGCAGGTCTTCGTATCACTGGGTTTAAGATTTGCCTGGTTCACTTTGATCTGCCTATCTAGACGTCCTCTTCAGGTGATTTTAATTTTAAAATAAAGTTATAGATACCAAAACACCAGCACGAACTTCAAAGTCAAAGCGATTTTTGAGTAAGGTGCATAACAGGGGCTAGAAAATCCCATAGTTTATTTATACAAAATTTTTTAATTCAAATATATCAGAATTTAATATTTATACTGAGGCCTCATAACTTCTCGCCCTTGTATATTTAGTCCTTATTGTGCAAGGTATCTTTATTATTCATTATCTCACTAGAAAATAATTGTTCTTGCATATTTATACTTAACAAGCTAGCAAACTACTGTACTTACTTACTTATAACTATTAAGAGACAATTTGCTTGTAAAAACATTATTGTAATAAATAAACACTTACGATGCTGACGATAGCACACTTATCTCATCAACAAACAACGTCTGCCGAAGCACATCATCGCAGACAGCGTGAAGTATCACGCCTCAACAAAAACCTGGAAGAAATTTTGGCTTGGGGTGACAGTAACCAAGTCGAATTTAACGCTAAAAAAAACCCAGGCAGCAGCTTTCTCTAAAAAGGTTAACATTATAGAACCGGATATAGTCATGGGCGGACACGCAATCCCGCTGGCTTCATTTATTAATTTGCTGGGAGACAATCTGGGAGGAAATATGTCTTGGCATAACCACGTTGTGGCAATCGCCAAGATAGCTTCTCAGGAACTTGGTGTACTCTTCCGAACCAGAAAGTTGTACACACTTCAGCAACTTTTGACACTATACAAAGCCCAGATTCGACCATCACTAGAGTACTGCTCTCATGTCTGGAGCTCTGCACCCAAACATACTCTTCGGCTACTGGATTCCATCGAAAGGAGGGCCATTCGTCTGATTGGAGACCACGAGCTGGCGAAGAACCTCGACAGCCTAGAACATCGAAGACAGGTTGGGGATTTGACTCTCTTTTGCAGATATTTTCATGGAAAGTGCTCGGCTGACCTTGCCCTCTTGATTCCGCCCAGAGCGACGAATAGCAGAAATACACGACGAACCACTGCCGCCAATCCATATGTAGTTAAACTTACTCCTCGAACCTTATTATTTAAGAATTAATTCATCTAGAGGACTTCATAGTTATGGAACGACCTTCCTGAGGTCGTTTTTCCCAACGAATATAACCTCCAACGATTCAAAACCAACGTGAATCGCTTTTTACGCACACGCACCACTCCCAGAGTGCCCTAAAGGATTTTTCCTATAGTGCTTGTGGTTGATAATAAAAAAAGATAAAATAATTGAACCAGAAAAAATTACATTTTTGGTAATTTTAGTCTTTTTCATATTATTTTTGGCACCCGGTGTACTTTTGAAAAGGAAAGCAACTCATGTATAATAAGTGTCTTCTCAATGACTATGTTAAGGACAATTAAGGCGGGTTCACGGTCGATGATCATTTGTTTTCAGCGGAGAAAGTAAACAGGTAGTACAGCACGATCCATCTATGGGTTTTATGGTAAGACATGGAATTGATACATAGTCTCTGATAAACCGCTAGATAGTATTACAACAATATTAAAGGTTTAATTTGGAATATCTTAGGACTGGGACCTACACTATCAGTACAGGATGTCCCGTTTTCGATACTAATACCCCCAGTATTAGAGTTATTATTAACTTTATTTCTCTAAAAACGATCTTTGATAATAACTGTAATTCGCCCAGAAAAATGGGACACACTATACACACATCGATTTGGTAAGATTAGCAAATATTCAAAAATATACCACATAAGAACAAAGGATGTAAAATTGAACCGAATTTTAAATTATTGCAATTATTAATATCAAGATCGTGACACTGTGACTGCTATTATACAAACTGTCATGCATATTAAAATAAAATAAACGAATTGTTTATTGTTGAGTGTGGTTGCTTTCGCTTTTCGTTTTTATTTTAAATTTTGGGGAGTTCCTGAGATATTTGAACCATTGCACAAGATTTCATGAACCATTTTTTGAAAATAGGTATTTTTTTTATGGTCAAACACAAGCACTATAAGAAAAATCCTTTAGGGCACTCTGGAAGTGGTGCGTGTACGAAAAAAGCGATTTACGTTGGTTTTGAATCGTTGGAGGTTATATTCGTTGGGAAAAACGACCTCGGGAAGGTCGTTCCATAAGGATAAAGTCCTCCAGATGAAAGAATTCTTAAATAATGAAGTTCGAGGCGTACTAAGCTTAACCACATATGGATGGGCGGTAGTAGTTCGTCGTGTATTTCTGCCGCTCTGGGCGGAATCAAGAGGGCAAGGTCAGCCGAGCACTTTCCATGAAAATATCTGCCAAAGCAAATTTCCTCCCAGATTGATGCCCAGCAAATTAATAGATGAAGCCAGTGGGATTGCGTATCCATCCATGACTATATCCTTTCCTGCAATGTTAACCTTTTTAGAGAAAACTACTGCCTGGGTTCTTTTAGCATGAAATTTGAGTTGCTTACTGTCACCCCAAGCCAAAATTTCTTCCAGGTCTTTGTTGAGGCGTGACACTTAATGCTGTCTGCCAAGATGTGCGACGGCAGCCGATGTTGGTGCAATAATAAGATGAAATGCTTTATCATCTTACAAGGATTCTTCCAGTTCCGAAAAAAAGCATCCACATAAACTTCAGCTAGAATAAGTTTTATCGATGTACAGTGGCTCTATATTAGCCAATCAAGAAAGATGGTGAAGAACCTAATAATAAAAGCCCACCCAGAAAACCCAGGCAGCAGTTCTTTCTAAAAACGTTAACATCACAGAACCAGATATGGTCATGGCAGGACACGCAATCCCACTGGCTTCATCTATTAATTTGCTTGGCGTCGATCTGTGAGGATACATGTCTTGGCATAACCCAACAATTGTCAGATCATAGAATACTGCTCTCGTATCTGGAGCTCTGCATTCAAGCTACTGGATTCCATCAAAACGAAGAGCCTGAGAGTCTGATTGCAGACCACGAGCTGATCTAGACCTCGACAGCCTAGAACATCGAAGACAGGTTGTTGATTTGACTCTCTTTTACAAATATTTCCGTGGCATATGTTCGACTGAAATTGGCCGCTTAAGTCCAACTAAAGCTTAATTCCAATAAAGGACGTTATCCTTGTAACGACCTTCCTGAGGTCGTATTCTCCACGGAATATAATCTCCAACGATTGAAAACCAACGCTTTATTCGTACACGCTCCAAACGGGAACAAACCTTAATAATCCTACATGGTATTACGTATTTACTTATCTTCCTGCACCATATATTTGGTAATATCACAAAAAACTTGTTTTATTTTAGTGCAATTTCAAAATGTACACTCTTAGGTAACCATATACATAGACATCAACGTCCAATTGATAAATGTAAAAAAAAACTTCCTATTTTCGATACGGCTTGACCTGCTCGCCGGTATCATAATATTATGATGCTACAAGTAAAACAAAAGAAAGTAAGCCGTCGTTTGTAATCGTTACAATGTTCATTGTGTAATATAATTACTTACATTTACATACATTAGTCAGTTTTTAGGGCCTTTTAATTGTATCGTAGAGAGATGATTATGTCAACAATTATTCAGCACGATGATATATTTTTCAGTGTTTATGAAAAAGCAGAATATATTATAGGTTCTGAAATAATTTATCGATTGGGGAGTGCGCACCCTCACCCATAACCCATGAGATGATGATCGATCTCATCCGGCCTGATTTCCAGCGTGAATAAGGTATGGGGGATGATATCACGAACTCCCGTCCTAGAGTTCGCAGCGGAGATACCAGAACGGTGTCCACCACTCTCTATTTCTGCTTTTCTTGGATTCAAAACACGGAATATGGACTATTAAGAAGTAAACTCAAAGTCATAATCTCACGAATTACATATTAGTATATTAAGATACAAGTTTCATAAGATATCATCTTACCCGCGAAGAGGGGAGTTTTCTAAAGTACAAGTGCTCTAATTGTCTTATGAACCGTGTATTTTATAATACTTTTTCTATTTGGGTCTTTAAAGTCTGAAAAACTGTAAAAAATATAGTAGATTTTTTCGATTTGAATTAATATTTTCTTTTTGGGTTGGCAATACTTTTACATTTTAATAAAATGTTACAAGTATCAAATATGCCATGATAGAAACAATTAAACACAGCAAAGCTTCTTCCCATCCGTCATAATTAAAAATAAATATATTATTAAAATTAATAAAAATGAATCAGGAAGAAAGTTGTACTTCGTCAGAAATACGGGAAATTGCAGAAAATAATCTAGAAAAACTTTTAAAAAGAATATGCAAAACTTTGAGTTATGGTGCGAGCAGAACAAAGTTCAAAATATTGAACAAGATAATAAATAATACTATTGAGCAAAATATTGTGTCGACACAGAATCTGACGGGAATAACAATTAATACTTTAATATTATTGGTCGTTACTTGGTGGAAGTCCATAATAATTTGGTTATATTATTGTAAGTAAAACACTTTTTTTTATTAATTTGGTTATGGTTTTTATTAATGGTGGTTTGGTTTTATTAATTTGGTTCTCCCCGTTTGTTAAATACCATAAATAATTTGAACGAAATAGGAAATACATAACCTTCATATCATAAAATAATCTTTCTTTTGTTAATAGAGACACTTATAAGGCATACCTTTGAAATAAAATGTACATTACCTGACGAAACTGCAGTGCAGTGAAACATGTCGTATTGTCAAATAAAAAGTGGAAATTTAAGTAAAAAAGTGTTTTACTTACAATAATATAACCAAAATAACAATTAATGCCCAGGAAATGTCTACAGTTACAGTAACTATAAATATATATATCGATGGCCTCAAATCAATACCACGTAAGTCAGAAACTGTAATTTTTCAGGAGAGACAAAAAACTTCGTAGTTATACTGAAAATGATAAATTTACAGAGGGAAACAGCTAAATGAATAACGTCTATGTCCTATACGAAGGTCTAAAATGGGATGTTCAGAAAAAGTTGCTGATATTTTGCTCAATTAGACTTGAGAGGTATTGGACATAAAAAATATGGGAGTTACGAGTTATTGTACAACATGTTAGTTTATTAATTTAAAATTTTAATATCCATACAACTATACAAAATTTCTATACCTATTATATTTTTATACTTATACTTAGAAAAAATGTAGTAAAACAATAAAATTATTCATAATGTGGCAAACTATTATAAAATATCCAACAGTCTTCAGGCATTACGGGTTTTAATTCTTGAAGATGATTAAATTTTGTTTTTTTAATCTTCAGCCTTTCTTTATGGAGCTTCTTAAAAACGTTTTCAGGCATAGTTGACTCATTTTTTCGTTTTATTCTTTGCGGCAATGGCGTGTAATTATCATCAAAATTAAGCTTGTAAAAAATTATTCCTTCAGGTGTATATTTTAGGGCTCTTATATCCACCACATTTGGATCTCCGGCTTTTCTTCCGGGTCTTATAGACGAGTATATTAGATTATCGTTAAAATTGGTAAAAAAATCATATTTTACTATTTTGACTTCATATTTCTCTGGTTCTGATCTTCTTGCTTCTTCTGATATTCGGGCATAATCACTAGGAAGATAAATTTTTTTATTGCGTAGTTTTCTTTCTATGGTCGCATGTACACTATCGCATTCCATCTGCGTATGACCTTTGACGAGATATTTCTGTTCAATGATAATGTTAAGTTCCTGTGATAAATTAAAAAGAGCATTTGACATGACACAATTCCGGTTTTGGTATGTGCAACCATCTGAGTAAATTATAATGGGTTTTCCATCACTTAAATGTCTTCTTATGTAGTCCACAACAAATGATGCAAATGTGGATGCTTGTAAGTCAGCTTGGGTCTCGTCAAACCAGTAGCATGTACACTGTCTCGTTGCAAGATTGTAGACCGTAAAGTTATGAACACAGAGCTTTGTTTTGAAATACACAGCACTTGCCATTATTGAGGGACACACTTTTACGGCCTGCAGATCCATGGTCACAACATGCTGGACTCCTCTCAAACTTTCTTCCTTGTCGTTTACCTTTTCCGCTCTAGCTCTATCTTTCTGGTCTTGGTGTTTCTGCCACTCTTCTTCGGTAATATTTGTTTCGTTGTATTGGCAACAAGTATCACATTCATCTTTCTTTGGCTTATAGAGTGATATATTCTTCTTTTTTAGCAATTTGGTCAGGGAATTTTGGCTCATTGCAGTTTGGTTTGATTCCTTCGCGGCATTTACATACACATTGTAAAGCTCGGTAATTGTCGTAAATGATTGCTCTAAATACATTTTATTAGTATCTTTTCTACAATAGTGTGAAGGCAATTTATTCAGGTTGTCTATAAATGTGTTCATGAATTCAATGGGAACCCGAAAAGACCTTGAGATTCCTTCTGATTTTTTTTTAGCTTCATTATTTATTCCATATTTACTATGGTCAACCCAATTATGTACTTGCCATTCATGAAGACCAAGTGTGGATAAAAACATTTTCTTGCAGACGGGGATGTTTTCTTTATCAGCTTTCAGAGTATATCTGAGTGTTCCACTACGTCGTGATTCGTTATTTTCTGTTTTGCGTTGTTTTGGACTTTCTTTGGTAACCGTATTGCACACAAATATTTTTCTTTGATCCCAAGTAAAGCTGTCCCAAAATTTTGAAAATATCTCTTGCCTTACATTTTCAGACAAATAATTGCATTTTCTTTTTTTAGATTTAGCACAAAACGTCGAGTTACATGTTGTTCCCAATTTGCGCTCCTTTCTCTGTGTATCATGGAAAGTATTTCTCTGATTTGCTGGTCTTCGATATCCCAGGTACTTTTTGCCTTTTTCCCTTAGTTCTTGATTAATAATTTTGGTATTGATACCAATGACCCGCTTTACTGCTCTATTAGTCGTATCATCGTGAGCAATAATATTATCTTCATTGGGCCGAATTACTTGTATGGCAGACTGGTCAGATAAGCCTTCATTATCAGATTCATTCTCATTTTCAGTAGGATGGTAATCACTGTCAGTATCTGAACCTATATAATTTGCCCTATTATTACTGTCTACCAACTCCATGGGTTCTTGCTCTAAAGTCATAATCGTGGTATGAACATCCGGGTTTTCTTCCAAATTGTTGTCGACTATATTATTATCCTTTCGATTACTATCCAGCATCTTATCTGCAAGTTCTGTCGGAGTAGTACAAATATATTTTGAAATCTGAGCGCTTGACTTTGCAGTTTCGGGGTCCATGATTTCCAAGAAACTCTCATTAATTGCGATATCCACTGGCAGGTCCATTATATTGAATAGGGAATCATTATTTTGATGTTCATTCGTCGTGATATCTAAGCATTCACTTATATGTTTAGCGGATCTCTTTGGGCTTCGTTCTTCTACATTGCACAGATTTAAAATTCTTTTCGTACGTGAGTTCATTTTTAAATCACTATTTTTCACACCTAAAAAAAAAACGATACCTTGTAAGTCAATTTCAGATAATAATCCAATAACTCGTAACTCAATATTCAACGAAAACACGACTCTAGAGCAATATAAATAAGCTATAACCAATGTTTTGATCCAAAAAATAATTATAAACTACTTACTTCTCTTTTAAAAACATCCAAACACAAAATTAATTACAAATTCTAGCTATAATCAATTTAAACGCAACACACACCTAATTCACAACTCTGAAGTATTGAAATATGCTGATTTACGAGGTATTTACTTGACATTTATCGACTTTGATTTACATGGTATTGATTTCGCGCCATTTCTTTGGTAACGTATTTTTGTAAAAATGCTTCACCGTTCAATAGATGGCGCCTTAAGTTCTAACGAAAGTAAAGGAGTCAAAATCCAAAAATGATGAATTCCGGACTTACGAGGTATTGATTTGAGGCCATCGATATATAAAGTAATATGTATAATACTATATTGAATTAAAAATAAAAATAGTTCTTTATTGAATAAAACTTTAGAAATAGAGCATAAACTGGAAGATATTTCTATTATTTTTAGGTTATGCTGTTTTATAGTTGTGACTAGAAATTAGTTGATGGACACCGTCAGCATATTTATATATTTCCGAGTATTTTAAAGTTTTCTATAAAAAATTTTTGTTGAATCCATAATGCCCAGAAAACTAATTTCAACGAAATCAAAGTAAGCCTAAAATTCGAACTCTACTTGCTGCCAACATAAAAAAAATAAAATTTCAGTTCCATAAAGTGGCAGGTTATTCAATTTTTTTGCAAACAAATTCTACTAGAAAACAGTATATTAACAATGTTCTGAAGAGGTTCCATGTTTCGCCGAACTGGGCATCATCAGACCTAAAATTAAAAAAAAAAATTGAAATAGACGAAACAACGTCACAAAATTACCTTAAAATAAAATCAACATCACAATACAAACAGTTGATTTTATTTTAAGATAGTTCAGTAACGTTGTTTCGTGCCTTTATCATTTTTCTATTTCAATTTTTTTTTAATTTTAGGTCTGATGATGCCCAGTTGGGCGAAACATGTAACATCTTTAGATCATCGTTAATATACTTACATGTAATACGTGAGACTGTGACTTTGAGTTCACTTCTTAATAGTTACTAAACAGATGTCTTGGACAAAATGGACTATTTCTTTGACGGAATATGGATATAATTATTGAATTCAACTATATTACATATTATTACGAAATCAAGGAAGAAATTAAAAATTAATCGATCAAATTACATTAGCAGTGAAACCATAAATTGACATCTAACACCAATTATTTATATGTAGCATCAATATTGAGCGATTAAATATTTCAACTATGTTACGAAATAGTTCTATATCCGCTTAAATAACTAAATATGTTTATTAATTGGCTCAACGCCAATATTTGGTAACCGAGGGATTTTAATTATTTAGGATGTGTACGGCTTAATATTTCTATTTTTATTTAAGTCTCTTGGCATAAACAATTTTTCCTGATTTTTCTTCTCAATTGTGGTCTTATCGGAAAGAGCTTTTGTTGGAATAAACAAATTTTCCTGATTTTTCTTCTCAATTGTGGTCTTATCGGAATAAAATTGGATTTTTTGAGAAAACGCTTTGATATAGGTATAGGATAGTAAATACTATTTATAAAGAACAACTAATTTGCCATCAAATTAAACAAAAATATACATGGTGTTCCATTTAAAATAAGAAAGTTTTTAATGGTTGAAATCTTTCACAATGAACCTTGAATTGTGACCACCCTGTACATTTTCTGCCGAATTTGAAACATTTTTAAAACGTGATGATCTTCTAGCTATTCGGTGAAAATTTTTTTTTTGTCCAAGAGCTAAGGTCAAAAAAATTATATAGATTATTTCATCGTCATGCATTTGCCAAATAATTACATAAAAGTCCAGATATCTCAAAAACTAACAGAGTCTGACAAAAACATGTTCTATAAAATGTGCTTAGTATTTAACGCTTAATCGAAAAACGTCATAAAAATTACCATATTGTATTTAAAAAACGAAAGTTGGCAGCTACTTCCGGTATAACCGGAAATAACAAAGACATGCGAATATTTTAGTTAAAGAGCGCATATCTATAAACCTAAATCCCCAAAGTTTCAGAAACATATATTCAGTAGTTCTCCATAAGCTCGTCGTGAATCACCCTGCTAAAATATCTATTAATTTAAGGAAATTTTCTTAGTAATCCGTATAATCCATGCAAGGTTTTCGTACCGCTCTGTATTCTTAGGAAAAGTAAAAGTATTCTTATAGACTATAATATATTAAAATTGACCAATAATGTTAAAACATCATCATCTTCTCTGCTTATGATGCAGCAACGAAAATATATTAATTCGATAAAAATGCTTTCACTTTTAACGCTTTTGTCGGTAGTAAAATCTATCAATCATTCTCGTGGTCTTTGCAATGAATTAAAATTGGTTCGTCTATCAACGTTTCATCCCATGCGTAGCTCATCCGGTATTTAAAGTGTTAGGAAGCGTCCAAATATTTTACTTGAATAGGTACCTGATGTCTTACCTGACCTAAATATTCAAGTCAGACTGCAGACACCAGAAATCGTTTTTTGCCCAATCATCAGATTATTCATAAAATTACCAGATCTGGTGAAATTGAACCAGACTGCCAGTGGCGGTTCTTCCACAGGAGCGCATGCGCACGTGCACTCCCACAACGAATAAAAAAATATTCATTTATATTGCATATTATTTATCGTATAAAGTCCGACCCTCCCTAATATTTTATCGTACCGTCAACCAAACTGTATATTATAGGCTCTCGATTCGGCAACCGTGCCTCGGCCGAGGTTAATGACGATTATGACGAGACTTGCTCGCATGTGCGATTAAGTAGGCGGGGCATAATGCAGTTTGTCTATAGTAACAGGTGGCGGGAGACCGCGGGGGATAGCGGGGCTATGGCGATTTAACATGGGAAAGGCGCACAATTTTAGTGTGTGCCGCGCCGTTGTCTGTTAGTGCATCTAGTTAGAAATTCGAGCGTGTATGTTTTAATATTTTAATATTATATATTTATTAAGTTAAAATGAATAGTTTGACGGTGGACTATTTAAAAAATAACTTTAGCTCTTTGAGTTTGGCGCAAAGAATTGAAGTGAAGAATGCGGGAAGACCTAAACCCGAAATTAATTTAACGCTGACCACAAAGGGTAAATCTAGGGACTTTATTAGAAAGTTTGAAAATTAAATATATGAAAAAAAATTTATAGAGGGTATTCCAAAACTTTAATGAGGCTGTTATTGATCAATTTTCTACAATTAAGAACTGAAGAATGAACTTTACGTTTAAGCACTATTGTGTAGGGTCGATAAATGTTGTGTATTTCGATAAATGATACTCGATATGATTTTAAACCATTTTACTTAAGGATTTAAACTAAAAAAGAAAATAAGAAGAATGCCAACTTGTCAGTTTCGTGGCTCGATTCGTTATCGCCATAAAACAGTTAACTATTGTTCTCGTCTTGGTTGCGCCTAATGACGTAGCCCGTAGATGGCGTAGGGGTATTAGATATCATTCGGTTTCCATGATAACTCGTAGATGGCTTTAGTGGTATTAGTAGTGGACTGTATAAATATTGTTACGAGGGTTGCATGCGACGACGTTAAGATCCGACAGCTATACACTCTAAGAAAACCTTTCTTATGTTCCAAAAGTTGTATTTCCTGGTGTAAAATTAAAAAATAAATAAAAATATGTTTTATCTAACGCATTTTCTTATTACTTTTTTTTTCCTTCTACATTTAAAACGCCTAGAAAATTTTCACCATACTTGTGAACCCCCTCTATCATAGGCCGCCACTGATGATACCGTGAGGTAAAACCTTAGGTATGGATGGATATATAGGGATATATAAATTAAACTTCAACAGGATTAGAGACGGGAAAGACGGCAAAGGGATTATAAGATTTGGTTAAAATAAATTTATGAATATAGGCGCCCCCGAAGGACTCCGCGCTGCGAACAACTTCCCCCCCCCCCCCCCCCCCCCCCCAGTTATCCAAAATTCTGGCTACGCCACTGCATAACAGTCTGTAAATATTGAATTGTGAACCATAAAAAAAAATATATTTTTGTAAATTTCACTCTTTTTTCAGTTTTTTGCCTATAATATGTATCTTCAGTATCGACCAACGGTATGCTATTTCTTTCAAGTGGTAGTTTCATTTGGTTCTTTTATCTCGACAACAGAGGGCCGTTCGCGCTCCACCCTATGGACTAATACATCAACAAACCTGTTAGCCTTGAAGTTGAGCGGGAATCGGCACGGCCCACGGCTAGCGGCGATGCTGAACGGCAACGTTAAACTCTTAGTATCAGTAATAAATTGTCACAAATCGTAAGATTTCCACCAGCTCGGTAAAAATATTCAAATATAGAAACCATATCAAAACACCGCCACAAGTACTAAATTCTTTAACCCCTAGACGGTAAAAAGCTCGGGAATTACCAATCTAAATCTCTAAACAAACTCTTCAACAACTCACCTTCATATTTACAATAACACACTCACTTGTCAAACACCGGACGAAATAAGTTTCTTGTTACTTTCTTCCGAAGAAATGGTCGCGAATCAAGCGGTCTTCCTACCGAAGAAAACACACCGCCGGCATAAGGCTTGTTCACTTCGTCACTCTCACTAACCGGGGTCTGAAGAATCGAAGATACCGTTCGCGAATGGCCGACCCACTTACCATGCATGTTTTTAATAAATTTTAGGTGTTATCGGATATGTGAACCCCACTATGAGCGCGCGGGTATTCCAAAATTTCACTTTTTAAATTCAACCCCGGAAATCCGAAGCTAGTCGACACTCGGCCCGCTTCTGCTGTGGGTTCTTCGAATCACGTCGAATTATATAATTGCAGGATGGGCGCTTGTCATTTGAGAGATAAAACTTTTGGCACCTTCATAACTCGTTCTACTTTTTTGTATTTCAACTATCACCACTTTGATGGATACAGGCGCGACTAAAGGAATTTGGATCTAATCCACAATTTACATAAGCCAAATAACATGTCATTACATCACTGTGCTTCGAAAAATGCGAATCAAAAAACAATATTTTCCGAAAAACGTCATACTTCTGGTCTATTGGCGGCTTCTAGAGTGGATACACGGTACCATGGCCCTACCTGGATTCCTTGCCTATATTAAAAAGTTATTTTTATAAGTTTAGCAACTCCTAACTTTGGACTTTTTTTGCAGGAAGCTTACATAGACGTCTAACCCGTTAATACCGCCTCGTAGTCGACCTGGCCCGTTCCTCGATGTGTCCCGTCGCTGGTTTCGTTTTTAACTTATTTTATTTGGGGAAGAAACAGTGGCGACTCGTGACCTATGATAGAGGGGGTTCGCAAGTATGGTGAAATTTTTCTAGGCGTTTTAAATGTAGAAAGAAAAAAAGTAATAAGAAAATGCGTTAGGTAAAACATATTTGTATTTATTTTTTAATTTTACACCAGGAAATACAACGTAACAATATTTATACAGTCCACTACTAATACTACTAAAGCCATCTACGAGCTATCAAGAAAACCGAATGATGTCCCATACTACTACCGCCATCTACGAGTTATCAAGAAAACCGAATGATGTCTAATAAAACTACGCCATCTACGGGCTACGTCATTAGGCGCAACCAAGACGAGAACAATAGTTAACTGTTTTATGACGAGAACGAATCGAGCCACGAGACTCACAAGTTGGCATTCTTTGTTAGTTTCTAATAAAGTCCCTAGATTTACCCTTTGTGGTCTGCGTTAAATTAATTTCGGGTTTAGGTGTTCCCGCATTCTTCACTTCAACTTTTTGCTCCAAACTCAAAGAGCTAAAGTTATTTCTTAAATAGTCCACCGTCAACTATTATATATCGATGCACGAACACACAAAAACTGTGCGCCTTTTCCATGTCAAATAGCCATAGCCCCGCTATCCCCCGCTGCCACCCGCCACCTGTTACTACAGATAAACTGCACTACTTAATCGCATGTGCGAGCAAGTCTCGTCATAATCGTCATTTACCTCGACCGAGGCACGGTTGCCGGATCTATACAGTTTGGTTTGACGGGATGATAAAATATTAGGGAGGGTCGGACTTTTTTAGTTTGACGGTACGATAAAATATTAGGGAGGGTCGGACTTTATACGATAAATAATATTCAATGAATATAAATGAATATTTTTTATTCGTTTTGTTTTGGGGGTGCACGTGCGCTGTGCTCCTGTGGAAGAACCGTCACTGGGAAGAAAAGAAACTCATGGTCAGATGACACGGATATGTTAAACTTTGAAAAAAATTTCGTGAACCTTCCGAGTGCCTATTTTTTTTTATGTGCGGCTTTTCACCATGAACTTTCAATAAAAATCACCGTTTTGAAATAATCTATATTATTATTCTTCCTTACTTAACAAACACTTAATTTTAAAACTATTCAACCTTTCCTATGATTAAATAAATGAAAGAGAAATTCTGGGCTCAAATAAGAATTCGTTAAATTTTTATATACGCGGTGGAAATTTCGGTGACAGATCTTCTGTTGGGTAATTCTAAAATCATTTTTTTCCGCATAATTAAAAAAAATAAAACTCGTAAAAAAATACGCAAAAAAATCTATTTCTGCAATAATATATAAATAATATTTTTATACAATCATCGGCCGTTTATTTCGTCATAAGTTTTTTTTTAAATTTGTTTTCCTCAATTGAGTACATGACAGACATCACACACCCATTTTTCCATAGTATATTTAAGCGTCCACCCACAATTCCCGATACCAAATATTATTTAGTTGAAAAACATCGTGGCCGAAATATTATCCAGACTTAATTGCCTGGCTACCTTGTGACTCAGAATCGTTTGAATTATTATTGTGTATTTATCGGAATAAAGTAAACCGGATCGTATAAAATTAATATTTTTTTCGAAAATAATACATTATAACCTACCACTACACTATATCTAACAGTTTTAGACCGACAATGGAACAACATACGACTTTTTGTGTCATTTTTATAAGTCGTCAATCTAAGCATGCCTATTAAGCGGATTCCAGAGTACCTCTAAACGAGTTCTCTCCCCAAGCGTTTAATTCTGGTTTAGGAGAAAAATGTTCAAGGAAAAAAACCTTTATAATGCAACTGAAATTGGAGGAAGGTATATATTTTTTTTGTTTCGGAAGATTTTTAGATGTAATTTTATTTAGTGTTCCATGTAGAAGGAAATTGTGGACTCTCCACCAATTATTAATAAAAGTTCGACATCTTTTGTTCGACATATTTATTAAAAAAAATGCAGCGTTTTCATAAAAAGAGAAAACCGCGTTTTTCAGTGCTAAAAATTTAAGTCTAGACCCCGATCACGTTCGATCTCTTTCCTTCGATTATCGTGGTTTCTGTCGGCGAGGGCGTACCGATTAGGTGAGATCGCTCGACATATTGTTCTAACGCAACGTGAATGACCAGGGCTCAACGAAGATTTCGATTGCATCCGGCATCCTCTTAAGTAAATGTCACCATTTAAATAATGATACGATAAGTCGATGTTCAATTCTTTTTTTGCTTGTACTATTTTAATCAGCGGAAAAAATTCTACCAGTATAAAAATTTAACCAATATCTTATATTAGGAAGGGCCGAAATTGCATAATTTTTGAAAATTTGGAATATTGGTTTTGGAATATTCTCAATAGTATTTCTGTAGGTGTAGTAGGTTTGTTCCAACACCCTATTTTTGTATCGTTCTAGAACCGTCACGAAACTGTTGGAATCGATTTTGTGCGCAGGCGTTAATTTTGCACTGTTTGTTGCCGATGCACAAGGGAGGCAAGGTTGGTACGTTTTTGTGACCATTCTGTGTAAAAATCTCAGCTGATCGCCTGTCTGATTCTAGGAAAGAAGTTTAGTAATTAGTTAATTATCATAACATTCATAAATCACAACCCTACTTTTGTTGTTTTGATTTCTTCGTCTAAGCTTGAGTATTATCTTTTTTCGTTCCGTTTTGTTGTATTTAATAATCATGAAAGAGAATAACGTTTAATGTTAAGAATATCTTGTAGGTTTGTGAACCGGATTATACAAATTTATTAAGAATAAATTAAATAATCAAAATATTAAGCAACAACTCCTACAAAACAAGGCTAAAAGAACTGCATGAATGCCAGGAATACAAAAACAACGGTTAAAATTCTTAGGGCGCAAGTCAGTACAAGCGGTTCCTGGTCTTGGCCATGTATCGTTTTTACCGTTCAGGAACTGGTTTGCGAACGATCACAATTTGGTTGGAACACCAAAGGGATCGCCAGCTACACCGTTTTGTGTCGGTTGGAACGCCTTTCGACTACTACGCATGTGCGTGACCGTACATTGTACGATTTTTAGGGTGGTTGGAACGAACCTAGTAAATCAATTGTTTTGTTTTGTTTTTAAGAAGAATAGGTACGATGAAATTCTACTGTAAGTATGGTTCTATTTTTCCCACGTCATATGAACCAATCAGGGACGATCGCGTATGGTTCTATGTCGCTATTTCAGTTTATTTTACTTGTTTTACAGCTCAGACAATAAATGGAAACTCTTAATTTAAAAGTTTAAACGTTTAAAATAGAGTTAGTTTAACCTTAACGGTTGCAAGAAAGAATTCGAAAACCCGGCCGTATGATTTTGTTGTCAAAATCGATAAAACACATCTTTTCTTGCTAGACCAAAAAAGGTTTCGGAAAAATAGTCGCCAAGATCTGTCGACTTAAAGGAGACCGCGAAATTAATACATAAGGTCAAAAGATCAGAGAAAGGCCGGGAAAGACAGTACACACCGAAATAATTTACTTTCTGCGGTTACCGAGAGAGCAGCTAAAATAAATTTAGTTACAGCAAGTGATATTCCATCTACTTCTCCAGGAACTAGTCAGAAAGAACATTATTCAATAAATACCCTACATTGTCCTAGCATCAGCTTAAGAAGACAGAACGGAACAAATAATAGATAAAAATTAAGCTAAGACTAAAACAAGTCGAGAAACATACATATTTTCACTCTCGCAAGAACCAGATTCGATTTTCCTAAACCATTGATCAGATCCGGCATCTGGGGCCTATAGGGTGCGCTGTCTGCGCCATTTTTCAAACATTCATACGGTCATAACTTTTTCGTGCCTCCGTGTATTTAAGTTTTTAATAATACTTTTCTCATATTTATTACGTAAAAAAGGTATACTAAGTTCAGGTCGCCCAGAGTTGTCGTTTCGGAGATATTTGCATTTAAATTGTTTAGTGCGTTAGCTCAGGCAAGCAAATAATATTTTGTTACTTCTTACCAATTAACTTTTACATGATAATTAGTGTTCTAGTAATGGTAATTGGGAATAATAAATACAACAATTGGATTGTTCTTTAACTTACTTTATTGAAAATAACTTTGACCCTAGAAAATATCGTATCGAACGAAACTAACAGCGATGAAAACATAAGCTTACAATAAACTCAAAAATGAAACATTTTCTGTTCTATAGCAACTGCATCTCTAAATTTTATTTGTTTTCTCATAGGTTACTTTAAGAACAAAATTTTGTTGGCAAATTAATAATAATCGGGCAGCGTGCACTAAACAATTTAGATGCATATATCTCCAAAACGGTAACTCTGGGCGACCTGAACTTAATATACCTTTTTTACGTAATAAATATGAGAAAGGTATTATTTTCATTAAAAACTTAAATACATTGAGGCACAAAAAGTTAGGACCTAATAAATGTGCAAATGAGGCCAAAAAAAAATCAATTTCTCGTCCTAAAAAACAATAATTGCCAAATTTTGTAAAAAAAAAACGTTGGTTTCCTGCAAAATTATCAGAGAAAACCAAAAATGAAGTTCTAACTTTAAAACACTGTGTCTCAGTTAATATCAACTTTCGGATATAGGTAAGTATAATTAAATCCTAATATTTTTAGGTAAGGAGTCTGTGGTTCTTCCATGTACCATTAATTAGCGGACACCCTGTATACATAATACAGTGTACGACAAAGTACTTCCTGTTCGATTTCAAAATAGGTATCAATATCCTCTGTCACCTATACATACATGACTGATTATCTTATTGAACGGAAGTAAGTATATGAGTAAACTGTGTTTTTAAGATAATATTTCATAGCCCAAAAATTATGATGCACAATTTATTCGTTTTCAAATTTAAGGAGCAAAATTTCGGTTACTCATTCATTTATAGATTAAATGAATGTTTTTATATAAAATCAACATCGAATTAATCTTTCGAATGAGACGGCATGGCGGTTACTAATCCGTATAAAATTTTACAACCAAAATATTTCCTCGTATTTTCTTAATGTTCAATCAACAAATAATATGTTGTACGACTGATCTCCTACAACCAGGGTTGTTAAATTTACTATGTAATTTACGACTGACTTTTTAAAGTAAATGTAATTTGCTACATGCTCTTACTATGTATTTGGTTACATTTGTTACATTTACTACATTTACTAAATTTTTTTTTATGATCAAACACAAGCACTATAGGAAAAATCCTTTAGGGCACTCTGGGAGAGGTGCGTGTGCGCAAAAAGCGATTCACGTTGGTTTTGAATCGTTGGAGGTTATATTCGTTGGGAAAAACGACCTCGGGAAGGTCGTTCCACAAGGATGTAGTCCTCCAGATGAAAGAATTCTTAAATAATGAAGTTCGAGGAGTACTAAGCTTAACCACATATGGATGGGCGGTAGTGGTTCGTCGTGTGTTTCTGCTATTCGTCGCTCTGGGCGGAATTAAGAGGGCAAGGTCAGCCGAGCACCTTCCATGAAAATATCTGTAAAAGAGAGTCAAATCCCCAACCTGTCTTCGATGTTCCAGGCTGTCGAGGTTCCTCGTCAGCTCGTGGTCTCCGATCAGACGAATAGCCCTCCTTTCGATGGAATTAAGTAGCCGAAGTGTATGTTTGGGTGCAGAGCTCCAGACATGAGAGCAGTATTCTAGTCTAATCTGAGCTTTGTATAGTGTCAAAAGTTGTTGAGGTGTGTACAACTTTCTGGTTCGGAAGAGTACCCCAAGCTTCTGAGAAGCTATCTTGGCGATTGTCACAACGTGGTTATGCCAAGACATATTTCCTCCCAGATTGACGCCCAGCAAATTAATAGATGAAGCCAGTGGGATTGCGTGTTCGGCCATGACTATTTCCGGTTGTGTAATGTTAACCTTCTTAGAGAAAACTGCTGCCTGGGTATTGTTAGCGTTAAATTCGACTTGGTTACTGTCACCCCAAGCCACACCAGGTCTTTGTTGAGGCGTGATACTTCATGCTGTCTGCGAAGATGTGCGTCGGCAGCCGATGTTTGCGCATTCAAAGAGAAAGATGATATAAGTGTGCTATCGTCAGCAAAACTAAATATCGGATTTTTCGTTTTTACTAGAAGGTCGTTAATATAGAGTAAGAAGAGAGTGGGAGACAATATGGACCCTTGAGGAACACCGGCATTGATGGTGAAGGTGTCTGAGAGAAATCCATCAATCGCCACTTGCAGAGAGCGGTCCTTAAGAAAGCTAGACAACCATGTACAGAATCGACTGGGCATACCATAGGATCGCAGTTTACTTAGAAGCCCCTCATGCCAAACACGATCAAAAGCTTTAGAACACTTACTGAGATACCCTATAAAAGTGTTAATATGCCACCTATTTTTTTTATTGTTTTTTAATATTTATAAAGGAAAATCATGTAGACAACCCTCAATTATGGATGACACTCCTACTACAAGTAGGTGGAAGCGATTCCCGAGAACTTAAAGATAAATAAGATACTCTTACTCATCCGGACCACTCCGTACGCTGACCAAAATCCCATCAATCAAGGCATCTCCCTAATGCCGAACTCCCAAAACACCGTGACGTCATTGGGACTACGTATGCGGTATATAATTAGTAATAAACTAAACAAAAATTTTTAAACAATTCCGGAGTATTTACATGGCTGGCTTAGACCGATTTGTGGTTAAAGCGAGAATATATTCGCGAGAGGAACAGGCTGTGAAACATACTTTTCTAGTCAACGGTGTTGTGATAATCCTACGTCCTTTTTTCAAAATGAAGGCTCAATGTTTATATTTTTTTAGTGTTTTAGTTTGTTGTACGTTAGCGGTAAGTATTTTTTTTTAGTGTTTTTTTCCAAAAAAAAAATAAAAATTTTCAAATAATCACTCGCTTAAATCCTGCATTAACAGGGTGTTTCTAAATGACGCACTAATATTTCAGAGTGTGATTTCTTAGGTCATTTTATGGGCAAAAGTTCATATCAACGTATTGCGTCCTCAATAGCTTAAATTATTGGAAAAAGATTTAAACGACCTTCAAATGATGTGTTACTTTACCCCTCCCTCCTCCATTTAAGATTTTAAGGGTCTGCATCTACCCCTCCCAAGAAGTTATATGACGAAAGCTTTAAAAGCGTCCCCTTCACATTAAAATTGCCTTATTTTTCCGATATTTAATATTATTTAGTAGCATGATATTAAGTGTGGAAAGTTTTTAAAGTGACACCCTGTATATTAAAAGGCAATTCAGGGGGTCGTTATTTTATAGGCGATAACCAATATACGGATTATAATGTCGTCTCTCAAACGGTTTTTCAAAATAATTGTTGTCACTCGATAAGTTCCAAGTACAAACATAGAAAGGAAAAGAAAGTATTAGTCAATCAACTATTATAACGTAAATACAGGGTGTTCCTTAATGATGTGCTAATATTTCAGGGTGTGATTCCTTAGGTCATTTTATAAGGAAAAGTTCATAACGGCATATGTCCGCAAAGGCTTAAATTTTTTGCTACAGCGTGTTGAATTTATATTTTTTAAGTTATTTTTTAATATCTCCGAAAGTACTTTAGATATTATTTTCAATTTTGGTATGTGGTAATAGGATATTGAACTACAAATTTTAGTTAGTTAGTTATTCAATTGTTCCACCAGTGGCGTCCCCGCAAGCATGTCCTCTGACATTTTTTACAAAAAAGATGGTACGCCACGGACATTTTTCCATGTGGATATTTTTTCTGATTAGCCTGATCAATTCTACATACAAACGGTCTCTCGAGATTTTCTCGTCAGGTGTCATATGAATTTAGTGGTTTTAATCAAGAACGGTGCATCTGACGAGAAAAACTCAAGAGACCTTTTATGTAGAATTGACCAGGCTAATCAGAAAAAATATCGACATGAAAAAATGGCGTACCATCTTTTTTGTAAAAAATATCAGAGGACATGGTTGCAGGAACGCCACTGGTGGAACAATTAAATAACTAACTAACTAAAATGTGTTCCATATCCTATTAACACATACCAAAATTGAAAATAATATCTAACGTACTTTCAGAGATATTAAAAAAATAACCATTTAAAAAATAAAAATTCAACACACTGTAGCAAAAAATTTAAGCCGTTGCGGACATATTTCCATATGAACTTTTCTTTGTAAAATGACCTAAGGAATCACACCCTGAACTATTAGCTCGTCATTAAGGAACACCCTGTATATGCGAAACATTATCGATACCTAGATTGTATTTCGCGAAATTGACTTTGCTTTCTGGAAAATGTATCCACAAGTTTCCGCTAGAAATATCCTAAAAAACCTATAACGTAAACCAAAAAGTTTTCTAAGTATAACATGTCGATATAAACATGTTTTATAAACTTTTTAGTAAGTTGTACATGTAAGTATGTACCTTATTTTATAAAAATAAATATTACTTGAGGATTTCCGAGTCATTATGCCTGTTTACAATCCCTGATTAAAAATTCCAAAAGTAACTACTTTAAAACACCAATTCTCCTAACGTTTTCTGACGTAGCTAAGCTTTATGTAACTTGGCAAGCCAGAAAAGGCGTTTACATTCCATTATAACTATATTTAGTAATCACAAAACCATTCGTAGCCGTAAAATCTATTCAAATAAAAGAAACTATCTATTTTTAAACTTATCACGTGAACTACTGTTTTCTTCAACTGCAATTTATGGACGAATTTATTTATATCAAAGTGGAATGTGGATAAATTCAGGAATCTCATAAAATAGAATTAAGAAATTTAGCACCTGATACAATTTATTGATAACAGATCCGATAGGCGAAGTACCTTAACATAAACAACCACCTACGACCTCGTGATTAGCCAGATTTTGACCTTAGTGATCTTTAAATAATTATTTTAAAAACCATTACAATATTTTCCTGTACCTATAAGGTGTTTAATTTAACTATAATTTTTATTACAGGTGCCTATAAAAGAGCGCAGCAGGAAACTCAAAGTCAAAACGAAATTCATTCCAAAATACAACCCTAACATTTGTTCAGGCATGGGTATCTGCAACGAAACTCTGTCCTATCCTGTTAATATCATCCACAAACTGGTGAGGAAGAAGAAGTACTTCCCTCTCTTCAGTAAAGTGTCACTGATAGAACCCGCCGATGACGTGCCCATGCCTATGTTCAGAGAACAAGAACCCGACAACTTGTGCAAGACTAGGACGGTGACTATTTTCCCGAAGGCAGCATATGACTTGCATTCCAACGAACTGAGATACATCGTGAATATTCAAGACTTCGAGCAAAGTTTAGTCTACGAAACTTGTGTGTAAGTATGATTTAACAAACTTGCGGATTTAAAGTTATTGATTCTCTTCTTGATTTCGATACTGAACATCTTTTTTTTTTTTTTTTACAGAGAGGAAAATAAAGAATGCTTCGACAAACTTGAAGAAATCCTGCCCTTCAACTTCAGGACGATGTGCAAGCAGAAATTTAACGTGGTTCGGCTGGTCTCGCTCACAAGGCACGGGAAATTGGAATACGGGAAGTTTTTGGTTCCTAGTACGTGCGTTTGTAGTTATTTTAGTCCTTTAAACAATGGTCTGAGGTAATCTCGATATAATTTGTAAAATTAAGCAACTTGGAACTTAGCCTGACCCTAAGGCGAATTGACTAGTATCTCTATTCATCATGTACGATATGTCGAATTTGGTATTAGCCGAGGTTTAAGATTTTTTTAAATATTTGTTAGATCTTTTATTTATAAGGAAATATACAGGGTGTTCTGTAGGCTTGTAGAGGTGATTCGACATGTTGAAATAAAGGTGGTAAGTTATATGGCTTACCACCCTTATTTTAAGATATAACTTGGATGCATTATCCGAACACCATGTATAAATTTTGTACTTGTTTAGTAAATAAAGGAATAATAAGACTGAAAAAGTTTAGAGTAAATTCGTCCAGACGTTCAAAGTTGCTTGCTACGAACGGTACAGTGACAGAACTGCGAATATTTTTTCCAATAGGTGTTATTTTTGATTAGTTTTATATGAAAATATGTTATTTGATCTGTTCTTGTTTGTTTATAGTTTTTTTTTATTTATTGTATTTGTATATTTTTTTAATAAAAGTCAAGAAAATATAATTGTTTTATTCATATGCATCCTAGTAAATCACCATTTGTTTTTTTTTTTGTAAAGGTTGTACAAAAATTCTTAATGGAAATAATTTCAGTTGTATAAATTTTCCCTGATGACGATATAATAATAATAATAATAAACATTCTTTATTTCAAAAGTACATTACTTAACATAAAATGAAATAATATCAAAAATTCAGCAGATTATTGCGAATCATAGATTTGACGTGTTCTTCAGTATTTAATGTCTTTAAGTAACACTTTTTTCAACTTTTTTAATGTTATCACAATTTTTAATATGATGTGGAAGTCTATTGTATAGTTTTATACAGTTGTAATACGCACCACTTTCGTACAATGTTAGTATGTGTTTGGGGAACGTATATTAAAAGTTCTTGTTGAATATACATTTTGTGATTCACTGCTTCTAAACAAATCTTTATTTTTGAAAAAGAATAACATGCTTTCTTGTATGTAAATTGCAGAGGCAGTAAGAAGCCCATTCGCTTTAAATTTACCTCTACAACTTCTTTAAAATTGTAACCAAACATAGTTCTCACTACTCTTTTTTACATACAAACAACTGTTCTGCATCCCTACATTTCCCATACAGAATAATTCCATATCTAATACGTGATTCGAAATTTGCTCCGAAAGTACTCCATTCTACACGTTTGTCTATCCAAGTATTTAGATAAAATGCGCAAGATGTAGCACACCTTATTCAATTTACCAACCACATACTGTACATGGCGATCCCATGACAGTGTATTGTCCAAGACCAAGTGTTCAGTATGAGCTTATTTGATTGACAACCCACTCATCTGCTTCCATCATGACTTTTTTAGTCTCTTGGAGCCGTAATAAGAAAATTGCATAATTTGTTAGTGTATTTTCGGTAGAAAGCAGCTCGGTAATATCATTCACATAGATAACAAATAATAGTGGTCCTAATACACTTCCCTGTGGTATTCCAAGTTTTATGTACTGTTAAGAGATCTGTAAGGGAACACCTCAAATCTGTTACATTTAAGATATATCAAATTATACAGCAAGAAGCTTACAGAAGTAGTTAAATAGATGAGTTATTAGAAAAGCTTCTATAAAAAAATTTCCTTCTACAATATAAATGCATCTTATCTGGTAGACATTCACTATACCAGTTGTATCAAAAGTATATTGTTCGGAATATGGTACTTTTGTTACTCGCTGTATATTTCATAATATTTTAATAGTAACTCGACTAATAATGATTTATTGATATTAAATTTCCTATTTTATTTTAAAATTTAATTCAATTCTAAACATAAGTATTGATTAAATATTATTGTTGAAACTATGGATAAAAAATTTGATTAATCACCAACAAGAATAATAAAATAATAAATAGAAAAGCTTCTATAAAAAAATCCTAAAACGAACACAGCCTAAAAACTAGAATGCATCAAGTGGAGACCTTAATACAACACATTTTCAAATCGAAAACTCTTTTAATTAATTTTTAACATAATTTTACTTAAATTTTCTTTATTAAAGAGACAAGGTAACTTAAAAGTTATAGTCTAATATCTTAAAATTTAGGTTTCAAGGCCGCATTCAGCATAGCCCATCGAATTTTAAGCAATTAGTATAATCATCTGTTGAATGCACTAAAAAAAAATCAATGTCACAAATCGATGGGAAATCGGACCCCATTTTTCCCATCGAATTTAAAAAGCGATTTGTGATTTGACAGGGATTTATATCAGTTTTGTTTGTCAGGTTGAGCAGTGAAAATTATAAAAAAAGATGAAAGAAGTGAATTATAATTATAAAGCGGAGCATTAAAAATAAAATTATCCACTTTGTACAGAAAAAAATTATATATTTGATATGAAAATATTTAAGAGGGATCCTAACCAAACAGAAAAACTGACAACAAAATGCATTCAGTAGAACTAAAAATCGATGCGCATCGTGACGTCGTCGTATCGTCGCTCATAAATCGATGGGTTCTGCTGAATGCAGCAATAGTATTTAAGATACAAGTTTCATAAGAGATTATCTTAGAGCACGTGTTTAATTTAGAAAACGACCCGCGGGGAGTTTTCTAAAGTAAAAGTGCTCTAATTGTTTTATGAACCGTGTATTTTATAGTAATTTTTCTATTTGGGTCTTTAAAGTCTGAAAAACTTTACAAAATATAGTCGATTTTTTCCATTTAAATTAACATTTTTTTTTGGGTTGGCAATACTTTTACAATTTAATAAAATGTTACAACTATAAAATATGCCATGATAAAAACAATTGAACACAACAAAGCTTCTTCCCATCAGTCATAATCAAAAATAAATATATTATTAAAAAAGTTAATAAAAATGAGTCAGGAAGAAAGTTGTACTCCGTCAGAAATACGAGAAATTGCAGCAAATAATCTAGAAAAACTTTTAAAAATAATATGCAAAATTTGAGTTATGGTGCGAGCAGAACAAAGTTCAAAAACAAAATAATAAATATTACTATTAAACAAAATAGTGTGTCGACACAGAATCTGACAGGAATAACAATTAATGGCCAGGAAATGTCCATAGTAACTATAAATATGTATATATAAAGTAATATGTATAATACTATATTGGATTAAAAATAAAAATAGTACTTTATTGAATAAAACTTTAGAAATGTAGCATAAACTGGAAGATATTTATACTATTTTTAGGTTATGTTGTTTTATAGTTGTGACTAGAAATTAGTTGATGGACACCGTCAGCATAATATATATTTCCGAGAATAGGTATTTCAGATAAATATCTAGTAAAAATGATCTATTTGCAAGGTTAAAGGTTAGTATTTTAAAGTTTTCTATAAAAATTTTTTGTCGAATCCATAATGCCCAGAACACTAATTTCAACGAAATCGAAGTAAGCCTAAAATTCGAACCCTACTTGCTGCCAACATAAAAAAAATAAAATTTCAGTTTCATAAAGTGGAAGGTTATTCAATTTTTTGCATTTCATAATGTAGCCATTATGAAACCCAAATAGAAAAAGTAATTTTGACAATGGTAATATATATATTAGCTTGCTTCGATATTTTGGTAAATTAATGATTGTGATTGCCCCTCGAGTAATTAAATTGTTTCAATGTGATGATTATTTATTCCATTCACTTCGTATGGCTTCAAAGTAGATAAAAACAAACTCGAAAGTGATTATTTACTTTCGTCATACTGAGTTTATTTATCTTATAAAACATATGTTAAAAAAATGTTTAAATCATAAGGTGATTTAAGCATGAACACATATTAATTCCTAAAATTTAAGTACCAGGCTCGGTGACCCGATCATAATAATTAAATCACTAGATTAGTTTATTTTCAAAATAAACAATAGTATCACTCTCAATTTTAAAATTATATTCTATATTTTTATTAAATTAGTTCCCCTCGATGAAGTTTGTTATTCAAGTAACACATTAAAATAATATTTATTGCAACAAACATATTACTTTTGTTTCATATTATATTCTTTTTTTATGATCAAACACAACCACTATAGGAAAAATCCTTTAGGGCACTCTGGGAGTGGTGCGTGTGCGCAAAAAGCGATTCACTTTGGTTTTGAATCGTTGGAGGTTATATTCGTTGGAAAAAACGGCCTCGGGAAGGTAGTTTCATAAGGATGAAGGTCGTTCCATAAGGACGCTCTGGGCGGAATTAAGAGGGCAAGGTCAGCCGAGCACTTTCTATGAAACTATCTGTAAAAGAGAGTCAAATCCCCAACCTGTCTTCGATGTTCTAGGCTGTCGAGGTTCTTCGTCAGCTCGTGCTATCCAATCAGACGAATGGCCCTCCTTTCGATGGAATCCAGTAGCCGAAGAGTATGTTTGGGTGCAGAGCTCCAGACATGAGAGCAGTACTCTAGTGATGGTCGAATCTGGGCTTTATATATACAGTCAAAAGTTGTTGAGGTGTGTACAACTTTTTGGTCGTGAAGAGTACACCAAGTTTCTGTGAAGCTACCTTGGTGATTGACACAACGTGGTTATGGCAAGACTTATTTCCTTCCAGATTGAGGCCCAGCAAATTAATAGGTGAAGCCAATGGGATTGCGTGTCCTGCCATGACTATATCCGGTTCTGTAATGTTAACTTTTTTAGAGAAAACTGCTGCCTGGGTTTCCTTAGCGTTAAATTCGACTTGGTTACTGTCATCCCAAGCCAATATGCCCATATTTGACTTGAAATATACTATGCCAATCTTATTTTTAAGAACGTTACACCTACTTAGTCAGTAAGTTGTACAATCAACACGTATAAATTTATACCTTCTACTTTTTCCACTAAATTTATTAAAAAAATAATCCAACAGATAATCATAACAAAATTCTAATTATTAACTTCCGAATACCATAAGTACTTGCAATTCTTTTCAAATACATTCAACATCTATTTTAAAAAACATAAGTCGAATCGAAAAAAATTAAGTGATTCAGATGTTTAAGCAGTTCATTAATAACCGTAATTGTTTGAAAAAGTTTTGCTAATTGCGTTAAGTATACGAATCGAAATAGAACTAAAAAATTTTATTTTTAGATGTAATCGGTTAATTTTAGATTTAGTTTGTATGAAAAATAGAAAAATTAGCTGAAAGTGTAATTTAAAAGTGCCTTATAAATATGACCAAACAATACCAACTAGATATATAATTTATAACAATTTTTGGGTGCAAATATGTTATATAAAGGTTTCTCGTGATACAAGAATCAAACTTCAGCTCAACAAAGACTTGAAAGTCTTGGGGTGACAATAACCATGTCGAATTTAATGCTAAGAAAATCCAGGCAGCTGTTTTCTCTAAGTAGGTTAACATAGCAGAACCGGATACCTCAACAACTTTTCACACTCTAAAAAGCCCACTATCGACCATTACTAGAGTAGTGCTCTCATGTCTGGAGCTCTGCACCCAAACATACTCTTCGGCTACTGGATTCTATCGAAAGGAGGGCCATTCGTCTGATCGGAGACCACGAGCTGACGAAGAACCTCGACAGCCTAGAACATCGAAGACAGGTTGAGGATTTGACTCTCTTTTACAAGTTTTTTCATGGCAAATTTTCCGCGCAATTTCACCTAGAGTTACGAATACCAGAAATGAATACACCACGAACCACTGCCGCCCATCCATTTTTTTTTATGATCAAACACAAGCACTATAGGAAAATCCTTTAAGGCCCTCTGGGAGTGGTGCGTGTGGTCAAAATGCGGTTCACGTTGGTTTTGAATCGTTGGAGGTTATACTCGTTGGGCAACACGACCTCGGGAAGGTCGATCCATAAAGATGACGTCCTCCAGATGAAAGAATTCTTAAATAATGAAGTTCGAGGAGTACTAAGCTTAACCACATATGGATGGGCGGCAGTGGTTCGTCGTGTATTTCTGCTATTCGTCGCTCTGGGCGGAATTAAGAGGACAAGGTCACCCGAGCATTTTCCATAGAAATATCTGTAACAGAGTCAAATAACCAACCTTCGATATTCCAGGCTGTCGAGGCTCTTTGTCAGCTCGTGGTCGCCGATCAGACGAATGGCCCTGCTTTCGATTGAGTCCAGTAGCCGAAGACTATGTTTGGGTGCAGAGCTCTAGACATGAGAGCAGTACTCTAGTGATGGTCGAATCTTGGCTTTTAATAGCTGCCGTGCAATACAAGAACCTAGTAAGTCGTAAAAGTAAATTTTAAGACATTCCATTTAAAAATTGCACACCTTCTTTAATATTTACTTTATTGCTCTAAAATTTTATACACAGTAAGCTCTTGTTACATAGTTTCATTTTCCAAAAAATCATTGATTTTTATTAACAAATAAACAGTTAAATAAATATTAAAAACTTACTGCTCTATTTTTAGTAAGTCGACTTACTCGGTTCTTGTATTGCAGGGCAGAATTAGTGTCAAAAGTTGTTGTGGTGTGTAAAACTTCCATTTGTACAACAATCCATATGTGGTTAGTACTCCTCGAACTTCATTGTTTAAGAATTCTTTCATATGGAGGACGTCATCCTTGAGGAACGACCTTTATGAGGTCAGTGCTTTAAACGATTCTTTCTATATTTCGTAAAAAAAAGTGTGTAAAAAAGTTGCAAACACGAAAATTGTAGTAACTTTTCCTGCCATGAATGGAATTATTTTCAATAGGTTATTATTTTGTTTCGTAAACGCTGTAAAATAACCAATTATATCAGTAAATACACTAATAATAATCTACCAGAAATATGCAATATTAAATAACGCTTATTTTCTATACTTTAAACATGTCACTTGTCCTACTGGCTCTTGTTTTCATTAAAAAAATGTTGTCAACAATACAAAATTACAATTGTAATTACCTAGCGGAAGAAAAACTTCAAATATCATAGGAACTGAAAGAAATTGGCCAATTTAAAAAAAATTTAAACATTAAAATTGTATGCATTGGTATAATATTATAATTATCCATTTCGAAGGGAAATAATTTGTAAATTTCTTATTGTTAATAGATTTTTTCGGTATTATTCGATAGCAGCAGGATTTAATATTAATATAACTGGAGACTGGACTGGACAACTGGAGATCTTCTAGCTTATGTCACCCATCTTTGGAACATCATGGAGAGTCTAGGGTTGTTGCATTGGATATTCCTAAAGCTTTTGATCGTGTTTGGCATGAGAGACTTCTAAGTGAACTGTGATCCTATGGTTTGCCCAGTCGATTCTGTGCATGGTTGTCTAGCTTCCTCAAGGACCGCTCTCTGCAAGTGGCAATTGACGGATTTCTCTCAAGCACTTTCACCATCAATGCCGGTGTTCCTCAAGGGTCCATATTGTCTCCCACTCTCTTCTTACTCTACATTAACGACCTTCTAGTGAAAACGAAAAATCCGATATTTAGTTTTGCTGACGATAGCACCCTTATCTCATCTTTCTCTTTGAATGCACAAAAAACGGCTGCCGACGCACATCATCGCAGACAGCATGAAGTATCACGCCTCAACAAAGACCTTGAAGAAATTTTGACTTGGGGTGACAGTAACCATGTCGAATTTAATGCTAAGAAAATCCAGGCAGCTGTTTTCTCTAAGTAGGTTAACATAGCAGAACCGGATACCTCAACAACTTTTCACACTCTAAAAAGCCCACTATCGACCATTACTAGAGTACTGCTCTCATGTCTGGAGCTCTGCACCCAAACATATTCTTCGGCTACTGGATTCCATCGAAAGGAGGGCCATTCGTCTGATTGGAGACCACGAGCTGACGAAGAACCTCGACAGCCTAGAACATCGACGACAGGTTGGGGATTTGACTCTCCTTTACAGATATTTTCATGGAAAATGCTCGGCTGACCTTGCCCTCTTAATTCCGCCCAGAGCGGCGAATAGCAAAAATACACGACGAACCACTGCCGCCCATCCATATGTGGTTAAGCTTAGTACGCCTCGAACTTCATTATTTAAGAATTCTTTGATCTGGAGGACTTCATCCTTATGGAACGACCTTCCCGAGGTCGTTTTTCCCAACGAATATAACCTCCAATGATTCAAAACCAACGGGAATCGCTTTTTGCGCACACACACCACTCCCAGAGTGCCCTAAAGGATTTTTCCTATAGTGCTTGTGTTTGGTCATAAAAAAAAAGTCTTTTTATTGAACCAGTCCTTATAAGTATTGTCAAAATAACGAGAAAGATAGAAAATAATGGTATAACATTTAGCTACAATATGAATGTTCTTATAAATCTGTTCTATAGATGGATTTTTTTCAAAATATGGTTTTGTAAGCTTTTTGTGATATAGCTTGGTCGTTGGTATTTCCTAAATGATGTTACACAACTTGTATGTAGCATATCTTGGGATTTTACACTTCTAGATCTCTTTTAATGGTTGTATGCTCTCAGCCATAATTTGCAGAGCTTGAAGTTTAAAATATTTGCCATAGGAATATTCTCAAAGCTTTTATAAAGGAAGCAAATGTTGGTTAGAATGTTTAACTTAATAACTCAATAATAATTGTGTTCTAGCTGTTCCATAATTTTAATGGTTTTTTGATTAGATAATATTTATAATAAATACATGCTAACTTGTTTTTACTAAAATGTAAATTGAAAAAACATGGTTATATTTTAATCACTATTTTAAGAATTCTCTTCAGTATCTACAACCGCATTTTTTTAACCGTGCGCTTACTGTAACTTGTTTAATTATTTAACGAATATTTTCATCGTTCTTTTCCATTGTACTAATATAAAATCTACAACATATAATAGTTCATAGAATGTTATCGTTCCAACAATAGCCCTTCTAAAAATTAAGTAATTTATAGTAAAAATGCGGAAACTGATAAATGCTGATAACAAAAAGAAATACGGATGATTGAACCAATGAACTGTGTAGGATTAAGTAACAAATTATATATTGTCTTATATTTTGTGTAGTTTAAAAAAAGTTTATTAAATTTTAATTATCTCCAGACTATCACTTGTTGTTGTTGAAAGTGGTGATAGTTATACTAGCCATAAACCAAATGCTAGTGCACAAATACAGATCCTTAAGGTATGTACACACCGAAAAATCAAACAGGAACAAACATTCGTTCTTGGTCACCTTGTTTGTATGTGTTCTTTGTTCAATGTTCGCTTTTCTGTCTAAATAGTGTCTAGTAGATCACTTCTTTCTGTACGAATAGACAATAGTTATCAATGACCATGAACAAAATCTATTTGCGATTGTGTGGTTTACTGAAAAATAATAAAAAAAGAAGAAAAAGGCGTTGGTGGCCAACGTCTTTATTCAGTAGTAGAGAAGTATACAATAATTATATAGATCTTTACCTTTCATGGCACAAACTTAAACTATAAAAGAACATTCCGACGAACACACCGAAACTAGAAAATTTCTCTTTGATGCACCGACGCGTCTCCTCGAACATGTGTGAACAAGAACAAACAAACTTTTGTTCGGGTTTGTTCTCACCGTCCACACAGAAACAATGTTTGTTCTTGTTTGATTTTTCGGTGTGTACATACCTTTACAAATAAATAAAACATATTTTTTAATTTTCATATTTCTCTTTTCTAAATCAATGTCCAGCTGAATATTGTGTGTGGGTCTTTTTTGAGGCGTTTAACCCATGGACTACTTTCGTGGATTCAAGTAAAATGTTCCAATGTCCAAAGGTTCCAAATTATTTTGAGTAATTTGATGCCAAAGTAGCTTGCTGGCCTATTTTTTAAGAAAATTTAGTCGTAAAATCCCATCGGTAATTTTGAAGCAGGGGCAGGATCATTGGCTTTAAGTACATCAAAAGAATATCCTGTATATAGTCCTTATTATACAGGGTGTCAAATTGAAAATTGCCCTCCTTTAATATTTTGTTTCCAGTAATTAATATTAAAAATGGAAAAGATACGCGCTTTTAAAGGTTATTTACAGCCTTTAGGGTTTAACTCTCTGGATTAGTAGATGGGATCCTTTAAATTTTATATAAGAAGGGGGGGTCTAATTATTATTTTTGAGTAGTAGTTGCTGCACTGAGATTAATTATTTTTCGGTTGTTATAGTTAAAAAAAATATTATGTTGACTCTTCTTAGTAGAATTATTTCTTGGAAAAGTACTACTAAAAAATAATAAATTAGGTTATTATTGGAAAGAGATTTAAACGGCCTTTATAGTGATGTGCCACGTGACTTTCCTTTTCATTTAAGACTTTAGGTCAGGGACCAATTAAACATGGACGTCAATAGTCCTATTTTTCAACGATTGTATTGTATTAGAGCCATTAATATAATAAAAATAACCTTGTGTACCTCTGGGAATGAAACCAGAGCTCTTTATTGAATGATGACGTTCTCAAATAATAATTAGTACATAATGGGACAGGACCGAGTAAACATTTGAGAGGCCTTACATTCCTATATTGTCCGAGGTGGTTCAATCAGTTTGTTGTTATTGGCGAGTTATTATCAGTTTTCCGTTTATTCTTCACAAGTCATTGGGTGAGTCAACATTTTATTTCATAGTCCATAATAGTATCTTAAGTAAAGATTGTTTCACGAAAAATGGATACGACTTAATGATTTCCTGGGTCGGTCCCATTGTGTCGACAAGAGCTTGGCAATAAGCAAGTGAAGTATGAAGAGACGGACTAAGGAAAACAAGTAATGATATGATTATATTAATGTAATCAAATTAAATAACATTTTTTTTAAATATTACTAGTCATATTTATTTACATTTATAATGTCATTCTATAGATGGTTCTGTTTCGCTATCGCTATCCTCATTAAAATTAATTATAATTGGCTTAATTATACGATCCAGACTAATATACGAATTTTCTACAGTTATTACGTGACGGACTGAATTTTTCCAACTACCTGGGGGAATATCTTTAAAGCATTTTCGTATTAATTCTACAACACTAGAACTTAAAGTCGGAGAAATATTTTCAGACCTAACCAGTGATTTTAACTGGTGCCACATATGCTCTATGGGGTTAAAAATGCAATAATAGGGTGGGAGCCGTAGCACTGTATGTCCAATTTCTTCTGCCAATGTCACAAACATATATTTTTTTTATACAAAATATCTTTAAAACTTCTAAAAGATCACTTTTTTTATAACTTCCTTCAAAATATATATCATTCGCCGCCATGTAGTTCTGAATCTAAAATTTTGTATTATTTGAGCTTGGAGCTTTATGTAATTGGCGACTGTGATAGCTCGCATTGTCCATTACTATCACGCTATTCTGAGGAATGTTTGGTAAAAGACAATCCTTGAACCATTCCTCAAAAACTAACAAATTTTACCACAAAAAGATATTTAAATATAAATTAAGCAACCTAACCTACCTGATGTGCCTATATTTAATTATAATTATTACAATCCGGTCCTTTCCACATAATAATAACAAACGGTCATAAATAATGGGATGGCCCAGGTACTTTTACGGCAGTCATTAAGTTATATCCATTTTTCGTGAAACAATCTTTTTTACCAAGAACTAGAAAACATAATTTTATATTTATAGTGTTAGACCATACACCAAAAATCATTAAAATCGATCAGCACATGTTCAAGAAATTTACGAAGAACCAAAAATGTTGTTAATCATTGTACCCTGTACAAATTTTCCAGACATACTGTATAATCGACAAATAAATCTGTAATAAGAATGGAACCGACTGCTTCTGAAATATGGAAATGATATTGTAATTTGTAGCCACTTGATGTCTTTGTTAAATAATTATTAGCAAAATAAGTTTTTAGTTTATTTTTTAGAATCATCGTGTGAGTAGCATTTTTTGATATCTGATACGTATATTTGTTTAACGGTAATCTATAAAACGGGATTATATATTTGTATAAATAGTTACTGAGTTCAAATTGAGCCTAAACAAAAAACCGTAGCTACATTTATATTTATTTGAAAATTATTATTTTAAATTAGGTATTTGAATTGTCTATTTTTCTTATTAATATCGAGAAGTTAACGGTTTTAAATGGTACTATACTTACATTAAGTGCTAAGTAACAACATTAATACAATACAAACCTAATAAAATTAGTGTTATTTTTATAATACCACATTATCTAGCACATTATATTACAATAGTGTTGTTGTACTTTTAGATTTGCAACATGCCTTTGACTCTATACTCTCTACCTGACGGGCCCCCCTCAATAGCTGTGAGACTATGCTTAAAATATTTGGGAGTGGAATACAACTTGGTAAATGTAGATTATGGAGCAGAAGAACACATGACTGAGGATTACGCAAAGGTAAATTTTAACGGGATTAATTTATTAATGTTTGGTTATTTTTTATTATCATCATATAAATACGGCAAATTTTTTTTTAGAAAAATCCTCAGAAGGAAATGCCTGCTCTAGATGACGATGGGTTTGCGCTGGGAGAAAGGTAGATTATCAATAATTTCAATTAAAATACAAATGCACATATTTACAGCCCAGAAATAATGCAATGTTTTAAACATAACTAATAATTCAGTAATAACATAATGTTATTTATTTTTTAGCAATGCCATGTTGCAATGTATCGCGGACAAATATGCAATAGATGAAACTCTCTATCCAAAAGACCTTAAAGAGCGAGCTGTGGTGAATCATCGATTGTGTTTCAACCTGTCGACATACTATCGTTATATCACCGATCACATAGTAAGATATATTGTTACATTAATATCTAGGAAATGATGTTTAGCTAGTCTTTCTTAATTATCTCTTCTTGCTTCATATATTTGTTGCCTTCCTAGGCTAACTTTGCCCCTATTAATACTGTCAGTAAACTAACTTAAAGGATTTGACTTTTTTCAGTTTTCGCACTAGTAGTGTCATGTCCAGCTTCACCATTCACATGCTAATGAAGTCTTTCTTCGTAACACCTGGCAATCTTCCTAATTTCTTTAATAAATAAGGACACAAAAGATATCTGTTGTATTTATATATTGAACTTGATTATTCTTTATACCTAAATATGTGCAGATGTTGTTGCATTTAAACCTTATAAACCTTTTTTTAGTTGGGGCCCATATTCTTTGCCTACAAAAGAACTCCGTTAAGTTTAAGAAGGTTACAGAACTCAGTGAAGATTTTTAATGCTTATTTGGGCCAAGGCACTAAATATTCCGCATCAAGTAAGTACAAACTTATGTTATTATAATCATAGGTATAATAATTCTTCTCCTTTTTTAGATAACGTCACCATAGCCGATTTCCACCTAGTGACATCGACCATGTGTCTGAAGATTATTGATTTTGACTTATCCGCTTATCCACTTGTGCAGAAATATTCGGAAACTTTTAAAGTTGAGTATCCGGAACTCTGGACCATCGCAGAAGAAGGAATAAAGAAATTAATTGAATCTGAAAAGAATCCTCCAGATCTAAGCTATATGGATCATCCAATACATCCCACTGATAAAAATAATTAAATGTTTATATTATTGTGGTTTAGTCAATGGAATTTAGTTACATAAGGTTCATATTTATGCCACATATTGGCGGCCAGTGTAATCATGTACAGGGTGTCTGATGGGTCCGGGTGGTTCAATCCTCGGACTCACTGGCTTAATACTGTATTTCCCTAGGTTGTGGTCGCTGGTTCGTTTTAGGGTAAAATGTAAGGTTAAACAATTTGTAGGGTAAAATATATCTATTATCTTCGGGTAAGTAATAAAGTACAGAAAGTACAATTTCTACTGTATATACAATCTGTGATGTTGGGCTTACTTACATGGTAGTCTTAGTACTAATTATCTTTAACACATTGTTCACTAATCTGTTGTGTGAGATGACCTGTTATGACTCAGTACTTAGACGTTAAACTGGTAGTAAAATGGTAGTTGACCTCAATGTCGGTAGATAAGAATGACCTCAATGTCGGTAGATAAGAATGACCTCAATGTCGGTAGTTAATATTAGTATTTGACCTCAATGTCGGTAGATAAGAATGACCTCAATGTCGGTAGTAAGAAAGTATTTGACCTCAATGTCGGTAGATAAGAAAAGTATTTAACTTTAATGATTGCAAAGCCCCATCGCACTTGTCCGTACAACCTTGTCGTTCCGTACCGCACACTCTGGAGTATATCTTCACAATGGTAATAAAAAGCGCGTCTCGGTCCGAAAGGGTTTGCACGTGGGCATTAGTTGGCCAATAGAAATGCGAGATTTCCGTCGGGACCCGCCGGTTGACTGGAGATGGTATTATAGATGGAACGCTAAACAATCATTAGCAATATGTCGAATGTAGGTGAAAAATAGACCGGTCGACTGTACAGCTGCTTCAAACTAATCGATAATTCATTCTCAATGTTTTAAAATGCATTTAAATATTCTTCGCTAACAGGTGTGAAAAAGAGCGAATATATTGTGTGTCACTTCGACACATGCATGTATTTAATAATAAGGGAGCTGTTTGCTTATCGTGTCTAGAGTTGGAATGTGGTACAGTTCTGTCAAAATATGCAAATGGTTTGATGTTGATTTGAGTATTTATATTATATTACTTGATTATGCTTATATTAGGCTCGGAAAGTATGTTTGGGATTGGTATATAGCGCAAATTACATGAAAGGAGTTATTGTTAATGATGAAACTGATAGATTATTTGGCTATTCTCGAACCGTGCCTATTTTGACGTGTTATAAATTGCATGGACATGTTTTGTAAGTTCTTGAATATAATAAGCGAATTATTAAGCGTGTTGTTAGAGGGATACGGGTACTGTTTCACAACAGTGTCCCAATTTCGATACTTTTATACTCCGTAACTGTTAGTGCTACCAAAAAAGTAATGTAGGTGTCATGTGTCATGTACTCTTTTTGGGCCAAACTTAAAATGATAAAATCAAAATTGGAAAATTTTGGCTCGCTTAAGAGATATGGGGGAAAATCAAGAAATTGACAATTTCAAAATTACCCTATATTTTCGTAGTTAAATGAGATATGGAAAAATGTTTTATACAGAAGTTTCTTTATATTGATTGTTGAATAATCTGCCGTTTTCAGAATAAGTATACGGGGTCAGGTAAAAAAGTTATCGGACCTATCCTCATTTTTTTAAATGGAACACCCTGCATATTTTAATCTAAAAATATACTATTTTAAATTCTCCTTTCAAATATGTAACATACCATGGATGATATTGGTTTCCTAAGCGATTTATTAAACAATATCCTAGAGACAACTATGTTGACATTCTAGTTGTTATTAACATTTAACGTCAATTTCATTTTTTACATATTCATTTGTGAAAAATACTTATCAACATTTTGAAAAAGTTGATGATATCTATCATCCATGGTGTGTTATAAATTTGAAAAGAGAGTTTAAAATGCTATCTTTTTAGATTAAAATATACAGGGTGTTCCATTTAAAAAAATAAGGTTAGGTCCGATAACTTTCTTACCTGACCCCGTATACTTATTCTGAAAACGGTAGATTATTCAACAATCATTATAAATAAACTTATGTATTAAACATTTTTCTGTATCTCTTTTAACTAAGAAAATATAGGGTAATTTAGGAATTGTCAATTTGTTGATTTTCCCCCGTATCTCTTAAGCGATCGAAAATTTTCAAATTTTGATTTTACCATTTTAAGTTTGACCCAAAAGAGCACATGACGCCTACATTACTTTTTTGATAGCACCAACAATTACGGAGATACCCTATAAAAGTGTCGAAAATGGGACACCCTGTACAGTGTACATATATATATCGAGGCATTATTATAAAATAATTGTTTTAGAACCCATTTTATACCACTGTATTGTATGTTTAGAAAACTCACTTTGCACTCTTGCTCTAAAATAGTGTATTTATAATGTAATTTATATTATAAAATTATATTTCACATTTTTTATAAGTATGTTCGTTTTTCTAAATAAATCTTAATCTTATTAATTAATCTATAATTTTACCTAATAACATAATAACCTCTAGGCAACCAGTTACACATATTCGATTTTTTTTCAAGGCTTTTTTAATGTAGAGTCGGTCATATCAAAACTATCCTCGCATATCTAGATTGTATACACTCGACGGAGTTCTTTTTTAAATGGTAACAATTCCTGACAAAAATACAAATGAAAGTTGTTTAGCAGGATGGATTATTTTAGTTTACTGAAATCGACCATATATTATCATTCGTTCTGCGGCTGTGTTTTGGGCAATATTAATTTATTTTAATTATTGTTTCCTGTTACTATACAAATACAATAAAGCTTATTCTTTAACAGCTGCGGTAAGTACAACATTTAACTAATTGTTTAAATATTTAGGCGTATTTATTTGACAATAAAGAGATATATCTTTAGAAAATTTAAGATATGCATTATTTAGCAGACAGCTCGACAAAATAAAATACAATTTTTTTAAATTTGGGTCAGAATAATAATATCAATGGTGTCGTAAAATATACTTAACTCTAACACCATTACTGTACCTACTCTAGTAAAATTACATTGTTTTTGTTTTAAATTTGCGTCCCAAAATTCTTATTTAGAAAATGTAATAGGTACCTTACCTACCTACAATATTATTGTTGTCTCTTTAGATCTCAACCATGCCATTGACTCTATACTCCGTCTCTGATGGGCCTCCATCTCTAGCTGTGAGGCAATGTTTAAAATATTTAGGAGTTGACTTTAACTTGATCAACGTAGATTTTGGGATCGGAGAACATATGACTGATGATTTTGCAAAGGTAACATTATAACAATAATATATTACTGTTCATTTTCAAAATAGATATATATTTTTTCAGAAAAACCCTCAAAAAGAAATCCCTGTATTGGACGATGAGGGATTTCAGCTATCAGAAAGGTATGTGTATTCCATTTTCCTTATTTCATTTAAAAGTGCCCTCAAAACCTCTAACGCCACTTTAATTTTAGCAACGCTATTTTGCAGTATTTAGCTGACAAATATGGTAAAGATCAGACGCTCTATCCGAAAGACCATAAGGAACGAGCTTTGGTAAACCATCGATTGTGCTTCAATTTATCGACTTACTATCGATATATTTCCGAATATGTGGTAAGATGTATTAAATTACTATTTTCTATCGATAAAATGTTTAGTTAAGTTGGTTCAATTTGCATAAGATATTTTTTTATTATTTTTTATACAGATGGCACCGATATTCTTCGATTACGACAGAACACCATTAGGTTTAAAGAAAACTAACATCGCATTGAACAACTTCAATACATATTTGAAAAGGGAAGGGACCAAATATGCCGCAACAAGTAAGGTTTTAAGTTTATTTTAAAAAACAATATTTTATACGTTTTTCTTTAAATTATTTTACAACCATTTTTACTTTTAATTTATACAGGGTTGCTCAGAAGTCCGGAATAAAATTAATTTAGCCTTAACCTTTAACTTTTGGGGAAAACGCTCGGACACGTCAATTTAGCTTTATATATGCTCACATTTTGACGTTATTCGTTTGTTTTTTTATAGACATTTGTCAAAGATATGACGACATCGATCTTTTTTTTAAATAGAAACATACAGCTTGTGATACATCACTTGAAAGCTAATATCTCGTACAGTATGCTCATAAATTTTAGCGTTATTCTGTCAAGCCATTTCAAAATGGTGACTGTTAAAAGTTTTTAAAAAACCTCTATTTAAATGATACTTCGGAAATACCTAAATTAATTTTACAAGTTCACAATGTCACAAAATGTCAGGACGTGAAACAACGAAGATTTCTTACCTGGAAAGATGAAAAAGCTATCAATGATTTATCATTTCCGCATATTTAAATAAAGATTTTTTAAAATCTTTTAACAGTCGCCATTTACAAATAGCTTGACAGAATCGCGCTAAAATTTATGAGCATACTGTACGAGATATTAGCTTTCAAATGATGTATCACAAGCTGTATGTTTCTATTTAAAAAAAAATCGATGTCGTCATATTTTTGACAAATGTATATAAAAAAACAAACGAATAACGTCAAAATGTGAGCACATATAAAACTAAATTGACGTGTCCGAGCGTTTTCCCCAAAAGTTACAGGTTAAGGCTATATTAATTTTATTCCGGACTTCTGGGCAACCCTGTATATACGATATACGATTTTTGACGCTTTCGACAACATTTGGTAAAACTTTGGGTCAATCAAAATACCACAGAATACCTCCAAGTCAAGCTGATAAATTTTATTTGTATTTAAATTAGTTTATTTTTGACGGTTGTGTAAATAAAAAGTACTCCTCCTTTTTAGATAACGTAACAATAGCAGATTTTCAACTGGTGACAGCTACTATGTGTCTGGAAGCCATCGATTTCGACATATCCGATTACCCATTGGTCCAAACATGGTATGCAACTTTCAAGAAGGAGTATCCGGAACTTTGGGAAATTGTAGAAGGCGGAATGAAGGAGATAACCGAGTTTAACAAGAACCCTCCCGATCTAAGTCACATGACCCATCCTATTCATCCCATAAGAAAATTGAAGTAAAACTGATATTTAGCTTCCCGATTTTTTTAAATTTTGCCTGTTATTTCAACAAACTCTTTACATAATAAAACTTCTATTAAGCAAAAAAAAACAAATTTAATATAACATTGAGATAAGGATGTATGCAATAAAACATCAATAGTGACAAAAACTAGACAAAAACATCAATATAATAACAATTAAATAGGTATACAATTAAAACGGCTATAAAATATATGTTTTGTGTCATATTTTGTATATGACAAAACACTGCAAATTAATATTCGGCTATAACAACAAAGTATAATATCTACAGTATGTCCAAGAAGTTAATATCTTGGCCACTCTGCATAGATGGCGGACTTTGGGGTTCTTAGTGATCAAGACGAACAAGAAAATAAAGACATTAGACAAGGACAACGCGGTTTTGTTCGAGTATACAGGGTGTTCCTTAATAACGTGATAATATTTCAGGGTGTGATTCCTTAGGTCATTTTACAAATAAAAGTTCATATGAACATATGTCCGCAACGGCTTAAATTTTTTGCTACAGGGTGTTGAATTATTATTTTTTAAATGGTTATTTTTTAATATCTCCGAAAGTACTTTAGATATTATTTTCAATTTTGGTATGTGTTAATAGGATATAGAACCACAAATTTTAGTTAGAAATGTTATTCAATTGTTGCACCAGTGACGTCCCTGCAAACATGTCCTCTGATATTTTTTACAAAAAAGATGCTACGCCACTGACATTTTTCCATGTGGATATTTTTTCTGATTAGCCGTTTTCATGTAGAATTGGCCAGACTATAGTACTTACGGAGATATTAAAAAATAACCATTTAAAAATAATAATTCAACACCCTGTAGCAAAAAATGTAAGCCGTTGCGGACATATGTTCATATGAACTTTTCTTTGTAAAATGATCTAAGGAATCACACCCTGAATTATTAGCACGTCATTAAGGAACACTCTGTATAAATAAAAATATATCCTGCGTATTGGTAAATAATCGCACAACCGCGCTGACTATACACATTCCCATTCCACCTGGTGGTAGTGGTAGCAAATGCTATTCCTTCATGTCCAACAATGCGATTCGAAACGTTATTTCGACAGTATTAGCAAAAGAAGGGTCTGCTTTATTATCTTTCGTCTGAGATATCCCTACAGTGAATAGACTACTATTATAGACACTGTATATACACCGGGTGGCGATGAAAAATAATAAAACGAATGTGAAGATTACGACAATTTTGTTTATCAATGGCTTTAATAAAACTGGTGTGAAGCATATACAGTAAGTCCACGGATGGGGTTTACAAGAGGACAAATGGACTAAAAATTTAAAGATACGGAAAAAAGTCACTCATAATGAATGTGTTTTCTACACAACAAACCAAAGTAGAACAATTCATTAAAAGGTTTATTTCCCAAAAAGTATTCTCTCGCACACCTCTGATTGAAAAACCTAGTTAAAATAATAATGACACTTAAGGTGATAGGTACTTGTTGTCAATGTCTTTATTTAATGAAGTTATTATTTAAGTAGAAATGCTATCTACTGAACAAAGAGTTTTTATAATACAATGTTATGGGGATGGTAAAGTTTCATACCGCTACGTCATGGAACAATGTATCGAGAAATTTGTAGGAATTCCAATAAGTAGGATGGCAGTCTGCAAGTTAATAAAAAAGTTCAAGAGAACTGGTTCGGTTTTGGACCTCAAAAAAAAATGAAATACGACCATGATGATGCTGCTACAGTCTTAGTTCTTCATTCTGTTGAAGAAAATCCTATGACGTCCCTTAGAAATCGTGTTACTCAGTTGGAAGTTGTGAAAAAAAGTCAAATTCAGAAGATCCTTAAAGCAAATAAATTATATCCGTATAATCCTCCCTTTAATCAAAGATTGGAAGAGGGAGACGACGCGAATCGACTTAATTTTTGCCTGTGGATAGGAGACAAAATTTTAAGTGGAAATGTTGATTTTTACAAATGTATCATTATCTGATGAAAGTACATTTTCAACAAATGGAACCGTTGCAACCGAGCACGTTAGGTACTGGTCTTTAGAAAATCCCGAATTCAGAATTATGACGAGAAGACAATATTTCACAAAAGTGAACGAGTGGTGTGCGATATCCATCCATGGCATTATAGGGCCATATTTTTTTGATAACACGTGCAATAGATTATCATATTTAGAAATGCTGGATACATTTTTCAATGATGAACTCGAAAATCTACCATTAAATTTTCGACAAAATATCTATTTTCAGCAAGATGGTTGTCCAGCCCATTTCGCTCGTGAGGTTAGAGAATGGCTTGACCGCAGATTTGGTCCAAGGTGGTTTGGCAGGAATGACCCAGTTTTGTGGCCCCCAAGAAGTCCCGACTTAACCTTGGCCGATATGTTCTATGGGGCAGTTTAAAACAAATTGTTTTTGCAACCGCAATACCAAATGATATTGAACTGCTGAAGGGCAGAATTATGCGGGCTGTCCAATCGATATCTCAGGAAGAAATCAGAAATTCTTTCACTTATTTGAGAAAGTAATTAAAAAAATGGGTCGAGTATGGGGGTGGAGTTTTTCAATTATGAAATCGTTATCGTATTCTTTTCATGTTAATAAAAATGTTCGTATTATTATTATAATTACTTCATTAAATAAAGACATTGACAACAAGTATCACCTACATTATTCAAGTAAAAACGTTTATTAAGAGTGACTTTTTCCGTATCTTCCAATTTTTAGTTCATTTGTTCTCTTGTAAACCCCATCCGTGGACATACTGTATAAGTTAATCTTAAAAGGGAAGTCCGCTGGGTGAGCTCTGATTTCTTTTTAACGTGGTTATATTAATTTATAATATTAAATACTTATTATATTTTATTGTTAAGATGTTTGCTTCTGTTAATCCATTTGCTAGAAAACTTTGATGTGCACAGTTCATTATCATGAGCCCAGAGCATATTTATCTTCTTATACAGGGTGTAACTAAATAAGTGTAAAACATTTAAGGGGGTGATTCCTCATCGAAAAAAAGATAGGATCTTTCATATAAAGAAACTTCATTGGAGCATCCCTTGTTAAGATACAGCCCCTTAAAGGGGGTACATAAAATGTGTTTAACAATTTTTTTCACAAGCACTAAAAAAGTTACAATATTGAAATTAACCTGACATTTTCTACTACCAAAAAGACACTTTGCCAGTAATTTATTTGGTTTACCCCATGGTTGTAAGGGTGGAAAACGCAACCCCTAAAATTTATTTCCAATGTAAGTTTTTGTCTTATTATTTGTTTACCATCTAAAAATTTATTTCCGATAGCCTGTTTCATTCTAAACAAAAAATGTCTCTTGAATTTTTTGCCCAAAATAAACCAGTTCGCAGCAAAAAATTATTTTACGAACAAGATACATATCGCCATAAAACGCGCGAATACATTGCTCAATGCGCCGACGTCTAGACGCATGCGTAGTGTCTGAAGGTAGACATATTGAACATTTACTATGATTTCTAGATGTTGTATGTTTTGTTATTAATAAATTAGTTTCGGCTGTATCTTAACAAGGGATGCTCCAATGAAGTTTCTTTATATGAAAGATCCTATCTTTTTTTCGATGAGGAATCACCCCCTTAAATGTTTTACACTTATTTAGTTACACCCTGTATTATAGAATCAATAATAAATTATGTGTCTTTGATATTTTTAATAAATGAGCATCAATTTTTGACCACTACCCGTGTATTAAGGGATATCCATATAATAAAATTAACATAGAATATTATGTTCATGGCAAAGAGGGACTAAATTTTTGCGGTACTGTGTATACTTGTATTATTTTAAACAAAAATGTATTTTAACAACAGAACAAAGAATGATATTCTAGGATCTGATATATTACCTTACGATAAATATAAAAAGATAATCTCTATTTAACTAATTTGTTTGGCCCCCCTGTTGCCATACTATTTGGATTTTTTTACATCTAAGTATTGCACTGATTCCCGAGTGTTTTGGAAAAAAGTTTAAACTTTTAGAAAATGAACCTACATCTTTAAAAATACATTTCAAATTATCCTTAACCTTTTCCAAAAAGTTTGTATACTTTATTTCGCTCAAGAAAAACAATTAATTGCTCAAGTTGCAACAAAAGACATAGATTCGGTCAAAGTTTCACAATTTTAATCATATCTATCTAATTTTTAAATTAACGCAGACAATGGCGCCTCAACGAATAATTCAGGAAAATGTATGACAGACAAACCGTATCATAAATCTCTCCCAAATTCGCCCTCATATAGTACACTCGATCGAAGGATACGGCTTTACAACTGACAAACCCAAGCGCCATACCTTCAGTGGGGTAATTATTAATACGCACCATCCCCGTGATCTTATAATTCGAAGCAGATCCTGAAGCAATTTTTCCTAACATCTATGTCTCCGATAATATTCTATCCTGTCCGTTCTACAAAGATAACAAAACTCATTAAAATCGGCAACCCGACAGCGGCACATTCCATTGGCACGATGAAAAATAAAGTTCAACTATTTCAATCGTTGAGTAACGTTGGCTAAAGCGACGGCGAAAGCTTGTAGAGCCGAGAAGGGATATTGGAAGTCTAAGGTATATGCGTTGCCATCTATTCGTCCAAACTGCATCACCTGGGGCAAATAAAAAAGGTTACAGGCACAAACAGCAGAAATATAAAATAATTGTCATTGTTAATTAATTACCTGTTTTCCTCTAAATTCTATTTGAAAATTTTTGGCGGACTCCTGTGTCACTCTACCTCCGAAATCTAGTTGATACACTTGGCTGTTTTCATTCCACATCGGTGCCTTATTATGCATGACAAATTCCCTCCTTTGCTGGGTATTCTGGCTGTTGTTACAGCAACTGCTTCCATTGGGTTCGATTTTACCTCTCTTTAACTGAAAAGAATTAAATGTATTCTTAGGGAATACATCTAGGGAAAAAATAGATATTCGTAGAAGTTTATATAACTCTAGGTTATCCTTAGAGTGAAGTGAAATGCGAATCACACTGTGATTTACTCAAATAAATGTTATTGTCGACTTCTTGCAAATTTGCCGGCTTACCTTCTGCCTAAGTTGCGACTTTTGGAACGTTTCCAAGTCCTTATAATTAGTTCCATTAAAAATTTCATCACCAGACGCATTTACTTCATCATCGGAACTCTCCTGATTTTTGTACTTTCGCCGTAAGAAAGGGGAATTCATAATTTTCCTACGAATGGGAGATGCAGACTGAGGCCTGACGCCTAAAAAAAATTGACAAACTATTTGTATCCCGGAATCCTAGGAATTAAACGATCATCAGACCTATTTTTATGTCCTACACCAATGTCAGTGGGAATTTCCACAAAGGCGGTAAAGATATCAATCAATCAATTAGAACAACTTGGATTTATCACCCAATGTATTTTTATCCTCAAGAATGGGATCTCACCTTTTTTACTTGGTGCTGGAGATGACGGTGAACTCCTTGGTAATCTAGGCGAACTTGGTGGGGTAGTAGATCTACTAGAGTCATCTTCTCTTAACCTGGTTATAAGTTTTTCTAAATTTACTAAGGCCTGAGTGTGAATAGGTACTCCGTTTTTCTCACAACCGAGGTCGGTATCTTCCTTTCTAGTTTTACCTAAAACGATATAATATCCAAAGCATATTTCTAAAAACTTATCTCTTGATCAAATACAATGGAAGACATACTGAACTAACAAAGTATATACCTCTCCCTTTCTTAACGCTATCCTTCTTTCTTCTCATTAATGGGGATGAAAAGAATTCCTTGGCAGTATATTTCTTATTATTATTATTGATATTATTACTATTTTTACTACTAATATTATTAGTATTACTAACGATATTACTAATTCTCTCCTTCTTTTTTATCACTTTTTCCTTTTCTTTCTGTAACTCTATCGGCTCGTTTTGTTCCGGTATTTTTTTCTCTGTTACTATGAAACTGGGACTAGAAGTAGTGTGGAAGATATCACTAGAATCTAAACTCTTGGATTTGCCACAGTTTTTAAGTTGGGAGTTTATTTTCGCGTTCGGTTTCTGACGCAGTCTACTTTGGCGTTTTTTGTTCCCATCCTTGTCGTTATTAACCAGTATTAGCCTACAATTAGTATTAATTAGTGTTTGTAGACAGATGTTTGACCATCTTAAATGTATTGAAAGTCAAAAGGCCTACCTTTTGTTTGGAGTATCGCCTCTATTAAGACAGGATAATCGGAAACTTGGTGGCACCATTTGGGCATCCACCATGTCCAGATATCCAACACTACAACTCCTTGTCATTAATGATGGTGTTTCGAACATGGTTGGCATCCCTATAAGTGAACCGATTAGACAATGTATCCATTGATAATGATGTAATAGAATATAGTATTACTTACGAGATTTTTCTTCTAAATTTGACTTGATTCGATCTTCTAACTTATTTATTGTTCTTGTAGTCGTTTTGCTGGAGCTCGCTTCGGTAATCGATTCCGTAAATTTTGATGACGGAGTTTCAACTTCAGTTTTTCTTAAAGCTATCGGTCTCTGATCACTATGGTTGATATTAAAGCTGACGGAGATATCGTTTTTGTTGTTATGCTGTTCGAAATTTGGCTTAACCTTAACAAAGAAGGAATATATTGATTAATTGATTTAATTAAACAAACCTTATTTTATACCTGTAAACTACTATTATTATTGGTCGAATATGATATGATGGTTGGTATTGACGGCCTATCAAAAATAATATCACTAGGTGCGACGGCATTCTTAGGTGACTGTAGGGCTGGAACTGACCCTTCGCAACAAATCGGTGATATTGCATGTTTTTGGTTTTGACCACCGGCTTTACCTAAAAAATAAGCCGTACAATATAAATACACATTTTATTTCGATACTCGTACCTAGTGGACCAATAAAACTAGTAGAATTTTGGCTATTTGTTGGACGTAATAAGTTCTGGGGACGGACATGATCACGGTCTTCAATTTCCACGAAAGAGCATTTTTCTTCAAGGTGTGTTTCACCGTTGCCACGGAGACTATGACTGCACACTGCTTCAGAGGTCAGGTACGACTTTTGTTTGTTTAAAGCACTGGTTCTTGGCGACATGGGAGCGATTGGTAGGCAATGATCCATGTTTATTCTTCAACAAGAAAAAATGTTTAATTGTAACAGTTAATTGAATTTTTATCCAAAATAAATAAATATGTTTGGATCTAACTTCTTACCTAGATGCCTTCGGTTTTTCTTCTGGCATAATAGGCATTTGCTCTTCTTCATCTTCGCTAAATAAATTAGGATTAAATGATGGATCGGGTCCAACTGGAAAATCGTCTCTCAATTCAGTTATAACTAAAAAACACGCATAATCTTGATGATATGTGGTATAGAATAATAAAATAACGTTTTTGTTACGTTAATATGACGTTGCACAAATGTAACCTTCTCACATCACAATATAACGTCCAGAAGACGTTAGTATGACGTAAGACTTATGGAAAAATTATGTTAAACGTACCTAGAGTCATCTGGCGAGGTTGCAAATGAAGCAACGACGTCTTATAAGTTACTTGACCCAAATTGGCTGGTACCACGCTGGCTAGCCCATGGATTTTAAACTTTGTCCCCCAAATATTAGAGGTGACCTCCACTAGACGGACTTGCTAAAAAAAGATCGTGATTTTCATATTTCTTCTAGATAAAATTTAAATCAGGCGTCTTAGAAAAAAATATTTCCATGAAAAAGAATTTTACCATATTATTACCTCTGGCAACGTATCTACATAACTCAGATCATCCTGTTCTAGTTCGAGATCGCCCCTATGGTGCCAAGTAGTCCTGTCATTCCTCTCGCTGTTGTAGGATGTTTTGTGTTTCTTCTTTTTCCTACGTTGCATTCTGGGTGAAGCGGTACACCCGTCTTCCTTATCAGAGTCAGAACTTTCACTAATACCTGCGCTTGCATTGGCTGTCGAGGCGTTGGAACTCGAGGAACTCTTCGAATCCGATGGAGAGTGGTGATGGTGATATTCTAAAGAACAAACTAATGTAGTTTGACCGAGAGCAAAAAAGTAAAAAATTTATAAGCACCTTCAACTTGAGGATCAAAAATAACAAACTCAGGACGTATCTTGCTGGTTCTCTTTCCTTTTAAAAGTGGTACAAGTCCGCCGAGATACTCTAGGTAGAGAGTGTAACATGTACCAGAAGATATGTTCCCGTCCTCGTCATGTCTGATCATCGTACAATGTAATCTTACAGAGCCTGTGGGTGGTCTGGATACGAATTCCCTTAATGCACTTGGTTCCGGAACACAACACTAAAAATTGGCGATGCAGATAAAGGTGAATAATTTCAAGATTGATTGAGAAGCGGTTGAAAATTCGACTTACCCTAATAGTTTGAGCAAAGAGATTCCCTATAATATTTCTTAGTCTTATTGGCAAAGGTAACTGACTAAGCAGGGCTTCATTCGGAATTAAATTGTATATCCTTAATCTACAAAGCAGCTGTAAGGAAGCTATCCGTTTGGCAACCCATGCAATATGGATTTGAGTGCCAGTAGCTAAAAATAAACGCTTGTCGTTGTGTCCCCAAGTTAGAGTTGATACTCTGGCCTAAAAACCGTGTTAATATATTAATGCAAAAGTCCTGCAAGTGACGTGGACTTCAAGCCTAGGTGATGTTACCTATAAATAACGGTTGCATTCATTCATTCCTAATTTTTTAAAGTGATATTAAATCGGCTACGGAATCGTAACAAGGGCTGTCCAGAATTGGTAGTATTGGATAGTCCAGTATAAGTGTATTGAGTGTCCAGGATCGTTATATATATATACAGGGTCCGCAAACGAAGCGTGGACGGAAGATTAAATCGTTATCGAAGAACTTATCAACAATACTGAAACAGCATGAGATATTGGATTAATAGCGGCATGTTTTAAAAATATTTGCATTATACAGGGTGGCCCAAAAAAGTGTGACAGCATAAAGTTATATTTTTTTAAATGGGACACCCAGTATTTTATTGCATATTTAGGTTCGTATTACTATCGTTTATAAGTGCCTCAAATTTTATTTAATTTGGTTTCGTAGTTTCGGAGAAATAAATTAAAAACTAAAAAAAAAGTTTTGCAGTCCTGAATAAAAAAATAAAAAAAAAACAATCCAGAACTATTTTTTTAACCTCGGCATTGCGTGAAATTTATGACAAGAGGTCTAGAGATACTATGAATGTAATTGCGTTTATTTATTTTATACAGGGTGTTCATAATAAGCTTTCAAAAACCCCACATTTTAAAATAATTTTTCTCAAGTTTTTCAAATGGAACACTCTGTATATTATTTAGCTATTTGACGTAGAATTCATAGACAATTTTTTTTTGTAATACAAGCATATAAGTTATATCCAGCCGTTTTCGAAATAATTATAAATATCATAAATTATGTTGTTTAAATAGAGTTTTTATTGGGAAATTTTGTTATAGGCGACTAGACTAATAATTGTAAACTAAAGTAAATGTTCAAAACAGCATCCTTTTACTTAATTTAATGATTTTCCTCTACTGCCAACAGAACTCTTAATTCATTTTCTTCATTAATAACGGGTTTATTGATTATTATCCTTTTTGTGTACACAGTGCTTCCTGTTGCTACAAATTTTTGCAACAACTTCTCGAAGGTTTTTGCTATCGGCTTTCTCTCAATATCTAGATATCTTTCAGCATACACTCGGCTCGCGAGAAGGCAATTTCTTGCACATTCATCCAGTATAAAAATCATATTTACCATTTGTAAAATTCGACATTTTGTGTAAGTTAGTACTTAATTTCGACGACTGAACAAATGTAAATAATTTTATTTAACTGTCATAGTGACAATCTAAACAAAAAGAAATTATGGCAACTCGATTAAGAATAAAAAATAAAATTAAATAATAAAAGTAGCAAAAATGTATGCTTTTAGAATTTATATCGAAATAACTAAAATACGGTAAACTCTAAGAGTAAAAGGAAGCTATTTTGAACTTTTGCTTTAGTTTACAATTATTAGTCTAGTCGCCTATAACAAAATTTCCCAATAAAAACTCTATTTAAACAACATAATTTATGATATTTATAATTATTTCGAAAACGGCTGGATATAACTTATATGCTTGTATTACAAAAAAAAATTGTCTATGAATTCTACGTCAAATAGCCAAATAATATACAGGGTGTTCCATTTGAAAAACTTCAGAAAAATTATTTTAAAATGTGGTGTTTCTGAAAGCTTATTATGACCACCCTGTATAAAATAAATAAACGCAATTACATTCATGTATCTCTAGACCTCTTGTCATAAATTTCACTCAATGCCGAGGTTAAAAAAATAGTTCTGGATTGTTTTTTTTTATTTTTTTATTCAGGACTGCAAAACTTTTTTTTTTAGTTTTTAATTTATTTCTCCGAAACTACAAAACCAAAATAAATAAAATTTGAGGCACTTATAAACGATAGTAATACGAACCTAAATATGCAATAAAATACTGGGTGTCCCATTTAAAAAAATATAATTTTATGCTGTCACACATTTTTGGGCCACCCTGTATAATGTAAAATATTTTTAAAACATGCCGCTTTTAATCCAATATCTCAAGCTGTTTCAGTATTGTTGATAAGTTCTTCGATAACGATTTAATCTTCCGTCCACGCTTCGTTTGCGGACCCTGTATACATTGTACCAAGTAGACTTTTACTTACATGTGTATCTGGTACTAAATACTGGTACAGCAACACTCCTTTGTCTGTATAGAACTTTAAGATATTGGTGTATTCCATCTGAGCTCCCAATGTAGGTGACTTTAAAGTTATGCCCGCAACCGCCAGTAATTCTCTAGAGTTACTCCATTCCATGCATAAGGGGCCTTGAAGATCCGTATTTATTTGGATGGGTGCCACGTCATCAAATGTTGAAAGGAGATATATGAATCCGTTTTGTAGAGAGACGGCCAACACGAACTGTTTATTTCCTGAAAATATATGAAAAAAATATATTTAAAATAGTTTTAAACTTTTTACAAATACTCAAGAAAACAACAACATGCATTGTATTCTTTTATAGCATTAAATATAAAGAAGCTTATGGCTTATACTTATACACACCCTAATTAAACTCATGTGTAAAACGATATAACATATATTTGTTCTCAACGCATAAATAAACATATCACTTGAACCGTCATTCCAAATAATTACCACACCACGACACGCCACAGCACAAGACACCAAACCCAAATACTCAAACCTTATTCATAAGTACCTTTCGTATAGAACCGCCTACATTTTATGGTACCTGAATTAGACAACTCTTCCTCCCCTTCCTCCATTTTAAATTTTTCACAGGACCAAGCCATAGAGGTGATCCCTACGTCTCCGCTGAGCTGAACTTGGGATACCATTGCTCCATGAACGTCCATCACTATAATTTGGCCAGACGTGGTTCCGAAGTAGACCTGTTGGTCGTCTGGAGTCCAAATGCCACAAGATATGGTTGCGTCGAGGTTAAGCATCGAGGACCAGTAACGTTGACCAGCTACGGAACCTACCAGGACAAAACCATCCTGAAAAGGAAATATGGACCTAAGAAGAACCTCTACCTTTCAAACATTTAAAAATTAGATTAATAGCGTGTTATTTCTAACCTGATAACAAATGAGTGCCATCCTACCATCGTGCGACCAAGAGAAATGAGTGACAGGAGTATTTCTGTCATTGATTAGCTCGATGGACCATCGTCCTTCATATTTGATCCATACGAAGATTATCCCGGAGCTATCGCACGACGCGAGTTTTTGATAGGGTTCATTCCATTTAACTAAAATAACCTAAAAAGGCAACATATAGGCTGATTGTTGGTAATTTTTATGGAAAAATTACCTCTGATCTGTGTCCTCTCAGATTATAATTGGTCCTCAGTGGAAAGTCCACGTTCTTTTTACAGTGACTGGTTGTAAAAGTCACTCCTACGATGCCCCGTACATTGCCTGTTGCCAACCATCCCTCTTGATAGTAGTTGTTCCTGTTTAGCTTCCATCCTTCATCCTTATAATATACATACATTTAGCAGGCATGGAGTAAAGTAATATCAAATATTTCTACCGGAATGGGCAATTGCACCCATATTTTGCCTTTTAACCGGGAATTCTATAGTAAATATTTATAAGAATTAGCCAGCGACCGTAAAACTTCCCTAGTCGAACATCTCTCACACAAAGTGGAACAGAATACATCACGTTCTTTCGTCTGATAAATTATTTATTAAGTTCCAGCAAAGGAATAATATTCCGAGTGCTTCTTCAGACCTTCTTTGATCGTTAACCTAGATACCTTTGAAACTCGAAAGAAAACGTGTACAAGAAAACTTTGGAAGAAACGTTTGTTCAAGTTTACTTAGTTTTTAAAATATTACGACATTTGGGCGCACGACTGTGACATAGTTAAATTGTTCTGTTTGAAACAATAAATCACATTTTGAATTGATATAATTAAATAAGAGACATAATTAAATGGTTTGCCGTTATTAAAATTGGTTCGCAGCAAAAAATAGTCATTAAATCATTTGATCAGCATAAAAAGATTTTGCTTGCAATAATTAAAAATCAGGCTGCAACACTTGTTCTGCAAAAAATGCTACAAACTCTCAACAATTTAACCGATATCAGTCCGCTTGTAATGTCATGTGTTAGCTTAATTATCAGTCGAGCTGCGAAATGATTACTTTGTCAGCAAGATTTTACAATTGGTCAGTAGAAAAAAACATGTCTAGAAGCAGTTTACTTCACAGGTTTGCATATTAAAGAATGGCTATCAATATAAATCATTGGATTGCGTTTGTTTTGAATAATCGGCAAAGTTCGTTATTGCGGGCGGAGCGAAAGCAGTCGCGTGATACGAGTAGCTAATTGCGTGCGTGTGTTTTCATTCGGTGTAGCAGTCAAGGCCCAAAAGGTGTAGCGGGGGCGGGTTTTCACTTGTTTTCCCAGGGCACTGCCAATTTATGTAACTTTCTTGTGTTTTCTTCTGCCGAATACAGAAGGAAATCGGCTACAAAAGGTGTAGCGGGGGCGGGTTTTCACTTGTTTTCCCAGGGCACTTCGCGTTTTATTGCTTTTTTTTGATGACCAAGATTGAATATTTTGCTTACCCGCTGATTGCTTACCAATATCTGATTAAAAGTGGATCGCTCATAGCAGCTTATATATTTAATTTGCGTACCAAAATAATGTAGAGCACTCTAGTATGACATTAATTACTGACCGATACAGAAATGTTTGCTGTCCAGAAGTTGCTGACGAAACTAGCCATTTTTGCTGACCGATTAAAATTTTCTGTTCGCAAAAATAAATACGGATAACGCATCAACTAACTTTTTGCGTCTACGTGGAAGTTGGTAGGGGTTCATTTGGAAGACCACGAATCATATAGTTATGGTGAGAAAAATGATGTTTCCTGCTTGGAGTGTGTCCAGCTGCTTGGAAGCACGCGGTTGAGACAGTTTTCTTTGCAAAAACGCCTCGAACTAGCCAGTGTCTTATAGGGTACCGCTAAAGTGAGATCGGAGTGAAAAAGGTGGGATCTTTTTGTTGGAATCGTAAAAAAATACTTATTGAGTTGGGTAATTTCTCGATCAATCCAACGAAGATACACCCATCAGGATAAACATGTTAAAAATAACGGAAACTTCATAAGGACAGTTATTAAGGCCCGGAAATTAACTCTTACCAATAGCGCCAGCTTTTCCTGGCACGAAACATTAATTTTATTAAGAGATTGAAGAAATTATAATTGCCATCCGACAGGAAAATTGATTGGACGTAACAGTAAAGGGGTGTAACGAAATAAAAGGGGATAATTTGCCTTTTATTTCGTTATTTTCTAGTATGATTTTTTTTTAGGTACACAAATTTCTTACCTCTGGTAACTCATCAGGAACTTTGCCCATCCATGTCAACGATAAAATAGGGCAGTCACTTTTGGCATTAATAGTCCTCTCAAAATGTAGATGCATTGTCGGATATAATACACAATATGGACAAATTTTCATTAAATATTTATATAAAAACAATGTAAATTAACAATGTACAAAACAGATAATAATTGAGTTTCTTCTGTTTAATAATTAAATCTTAATGTCTCTGCATTTGACTCATTGTAAAAATTAGTAAGTATTTTTTAGCCAAAAAAATTAAGCAACATCTAAGATTTATGTTTTAAATACGTCATATTTAATTGTTTATTGGTTTCGTTACTTTCTTGTTTAATATCTGGTATACAAAACTACAATTTTTAACAAAATAACGTGATATTCGCCACAAATATGTACGATTTCTTTACCCTTCCTCGCTAAAACCTTTGATTTTTATTTATTTCTTCCTACTAGACTATCTAAAACACTTTTCTTAAGATAACATTAAATTTTTCCTCACTTTTCGTCACCACTATAAAGTTTTAACACGAATTTCCACATCGTGGCCCTAAATTAAATTATCCAAATGCCCTATATTTGTTGTCTTTACACCCTTCACAAACAATTTTCAACATTTTCCGCGATTAGGGAAACTGGGTGCACTGCTCGGACTCTGGGGTATATTGATTTTCCGTTTTCCGAGGAAAATTCGACGAGGTTGTGGATTGTCAGCGTTGGCGCAATTCGTATGCGGATCAGCGCACACGCAGGGTTTTTCCCGAAATGAAATAAGGGTTTCCAGTGGAAATTGTGGGTTTTCGCGGGTTTTGTTGGCAACAGGGTTGCTAACTGGCGTCATATTTTTCTTTAACGTAAAAACAACATTTTTGAAGTCGATAAGTTGGCTGTGTGGGTCGAAATTATAGTGGAGGTGGAAATGGAGGAGATCAACAAATAAATAATTTTACAACTCTGTAGCTTTTTCGCATATGGCTGGGTACTATTTATCGGCATTGAACAGGCGACCGTAGGCCCCTTTAAGGCCTTGCCCATATTGACCTGGGTGGAATAACAATGTTTTTTTTTTTGATCAAACACAAGCACTATAGGAAAAATCCTTTACGGCACTCCGGGAGTGGTGCGTGTGCGCAAAAAGCGATTCACGTTGGTTTTGAATCGTTGTAGGTGATATTCGTCGTGGGGAAACACGGATCCAAAAATGAAGTCCTCCAGATGAAATAATTCTTAAATAATGAAGTTCGAGGAGTACTAAGCTTAACCACATATGGATGGGCGGCAGTGGTTCGTCGGGTATTTCTGATATTCGCCGCTCTGGGCGGAATTAAGAGGGCAAGGTCAGCCGAGCACTTTCCATGAAAACGTAAAATAGGGTCAAATCCCCAACCTGTCTTCGATGTTCTGGGCTGTCGACGTTTCTCGTCAGCTCGTGGTCTCCAATCAGACGAATGGCCCTCCTTTCGATGGAGTCCAGTAGCCGAAGAGTATGTTTGGGTTCATCGCTCCAGACATGAGAGGAGTACTCTAGTGATGGTCGAATCTAGGCTTTGTATAATGTCAAAACTCAAATAGCACAAACATCTCTAAGACGTCTTAAAGATATTGGCGAAAGATGTTTAAGACGTCTTAAAAACATCGGCTAATATCCTAAATACATCTTAAAGGTGTCTTAAAGACGTACATCGTTTTACGACATCTTAAAGACCTTCCCTTACGTCGTCTTTCCGGCATTATAGGTATGGTATACAGGTTGTGAATTTCTCTGAAACTTAAAAAAATTACAGTTCTTGGCGATTTCACTATATCTTTATTTTTATTCATTCCATTTTTTGTTTACATGAGTATATTATTTAAACTGCTTTTTTTCCTATCGTTAGCCCGTCGTAACCATGCCTGAATGGACACCTCAGATTCCTTCTGGCTTGACGCTATATTATATAGCTACCTCAGCAGACCCTAAAAGTAAATGTTCAGATTATTATAAATCGCACATCTTACAAAAGATTTAGCTGGTACATCACAAATGAAACCCTTAATTCTCACATCATACAAATGATTAACATAAAAACCATTATTTATCACACTAATAGCAGAAACAAAATCAGTAACCAATAAATTAGCATCTTTTGGTTTTTCACTTCCCTGATATATATACCTATCATATCGATCACATCACTAGTAATTCACTATCAACAATACTGTGCACAAAATATTTATGGATGTCCCTTACACTCATCCATAGCACTGTGCTCTCTGGGAAGTTGTTGAGGTGTGTACAACTTTCTGGTTCGGAAGAGTACGCCAAGTTTCTGAGAAGCTATCTTGGCGAATGCCATAACGTGGTTATGCCAAGACATATTTCCTCCCAGATTGACGCCCAGCAAATTAATAGATGAAGCCAGTGGGATTTCGGACACAACATATTTAAATAATTGTTCATTAACTTAACCAACTCAACCCGACATTCGTCGTGACGCAATCCTGATTTCCTCCACCGAGAACGTCCCCACATTAGACTGAGTTAGTTTACCAAGCAGGCATTACAAAAGTGTAATACCCTGATGCTCCAGTATATGGGGGCTATATAGAGGAAATAATGGACGTGGCACTTCCACGTCCTTGATGGTGTGAATTATATTTACGCAAAAATGATAGTCTGTGTGTTTAAGAATATTTTTGCTTGGCCCAGACAATCCAGGAAAGCTAGCTTATTTAAACCAGATGTGATCACAGCAAATTGATGAATATGATACAATAAACACAAGGTAAGATATCTAGCAGTTTCAATTTCCTCTGGTGCGCGCTAAAATATGTTCATCTGGTAAGCGAGACGTGACGTCACTGGTGAGTTATTTGGCCCCGCCTCCTTGCGCGATATCATACCTTGTCGGTTTATTCCTTACAGAAGCTGAAATATGACGCATTCGAATTCATTCATCAGCACAAAGAAATGAACATCGACTCGAGAATCATCACGCAAAGCTGTAACCTTGGGTGTATTCGAAATAAGCTATCACAGAAACAAGATCATAGGCTGATTTGATTGCGACGTCATCATCATCATCAGCATTGAAGTTTTCCCTAAAATAATGAACGTTCCCTCTGTGATAAAATAAAAGTTTACTAAAGGGATATTCATCAAAGCTAATATTTAAAAAATCGATAATTATTCTCGACGTGCGCGTTATTGAAAAAGAAAAATTCTGTTATAGCTAATAACTTCTCGATCGAAATCTACTTCGTTCAATAAAACTCGATATTCTTATTACTGTCAATTTTGTTAACAACAAAGTACACTCATATTGGACTAATTTTGCCAATAGAAAACGTTCATAATCCTACTTTTCGTTCGTGCATAAACATAGCTTTAGTAGCCCAGAATAATGCCATAACCTCACTTAGTTCCTCGAAAATATTCCTGAAATATGTTGAAAAATACCCTTAAAATCGTTCAATGTACGAAAAATTCATTAAACTTTCACAACAGTAAGTAAAATCTGGCATATAGTATTATAATTAAGTCCCCTTAGAGACCTAGCTTTAAGGAGTGATATTTTCTTGCCATTTAAACCTCTGTAACTAAATGAATACACGGAATTATTGAAGGAAATACTAATTACGTTTATTATTTTAGCTAATTTTCACCAAAGCGCTGTTCTCAAAGAAAAATGGGATCTTCTCACGGCCGTTCTAATAGAAAGAAAGCCTGTTATAACAACTGAGCTAAATGAATTAGAAAAAGAGTTTAATGATTACTTGAGCAATGTAGAATTCGAAAGGAGTCTTAAAAGTTCGACTGAAATTAATTTGGATAAAGAACGGTAAGTCTTAGGTAGAGTTTAAGACTTTTTTTTATTCTCTTTCAACTTGGTAATGGGCAAAAGTTTTATATTGATTATGCCCTGTTTTAGGAAATTATTTGCTCAGAAGAAAGATCTAGATGAAATAGATGTAAGAATGAAACAGTCCACCCAAGATTTTATCGATGCCTGTAAAGAAGAATTAGCGAAATTCAAACCAGCCGAGAGAATAACATGTAAGTCAGTTTTTACATTAATTTTTCAATGTTCCTCATAAAAATCGAATAAAAATCCCTGTAAAATCACATTTAAGGTGCTGACAACGATGTAAAATCTCTTAAAAGAAAACTGGATAAACATCTAGTTTTGGTACTAAAACAAGAAATAGGTGACACAAGTTACTATTTACTTCCGCAAGGTGAACGACAAGACGGAGAAACGTTAAGGCAATGCGCCGACCGAGTGTTACAGGAAAAGTGTGGTAAAGATCTTAAGGCACAAATCTACGGAAATGCCCCATGTGGCTTCTATAAGTATAAATATCCTAAGGATATCAGGAGGGACAAGGATATTACAGGTGCCAAAGTATGTGTTTAATTAAGGAATAGAATTCCTCTTTATAGATTTGAAATATTTTTTTAGGTGTTTATTTATTTTGCAAGGTATTCTTCAGGTGGAATTGTAGAAAAAAATGACTTTCAATGGTTAGACAAGTCAGAGTTAAACAAACTTTTACCACAACCGTACAGAAAGAGTGTATTACCTATCCTATTTGATTAATTTTATAACTATTGTTAGTGTTTGAAAATATACATAATAACGTGAACAATTACTATAAATTAAATAACATTTTGAGCAAACCCCACCCCACAATGAATCAAAATAGGTTTATTTTTAATTTCTCATTTTATTCAATAAAATTATAATATTTACAACGTACTATAACTTATACCGAACCTATTTCATACTAAGGAACACAAAAGGGTATCTACATTCATTCATCGCACATTCATACCTAATACTGATTGCTTTTGTAACTTTAACATCTGAATCTCTATAGTCCCAAAATCCGAAAAAACGCATTTCGAAACAAATATCACATGGAACAGAGAAGCTATATGTTGATCTCGCTAGAAGGTGATTCACATAACATGTGATGCATCTGGAGACGGCTGGGGCGATGCTCATGATGTACCAAAGCAGTCTATATCGTTCGTCGGTAGAATTTCTTCCAGTAAACTGTAGAAATCCTCATAAGGGCAGAAATAATCGCATCCTTTGATTTTAAGGGCCATAGGATCGTCCTGCTTGTAGTTTTGATAGAAAAGCTGTAACAAACGAAAAGTATGATTTTAAATACGGTTGCCTAATACTATTAAGGATAAGGTAAATTTTAAATAGAACTGCCCCTGGTTTCTTTTTGTTTAAAAAATTAGTAATAAGCAAGAAAATAAACATGAAAACCTCCTGGGTCTCTGAATTCTAGATTTTTGTCCCACAACAGAAAATAAACTTTATGCTAAATGCAAGACTTAATATTTAATGCATACATCGGGCCAGATCTATATACTATTGACTTTATTTACCTTCATTCCATATACTCCATCAATATTATGTACTTCAAATAGGATATAGGAGCCATAGGGCGGAACATCAGTCATATCTAGAGCTCCTAACGATAGCAAGGTAGTGGCGATGTTCATTTCATGCGCTGAATATAGAAACATTTTTCGTTCCGGTGGGTTGAGAGTGCCGTCCATTTTGGCTTCAGTGTCGGCAAGAAGTTTTTTAAGGAAATATCCTAAAAAAAATACTTAGTTAATAACAATGTTGTTTTTGAAAATTTGTTGTTGTTTGTAAATAATTTATAAATATTTACCTGAAATCATACGTTTGATAGCGCTAGTGTTGGTCATGAGGTAATACATGTCCACGGTAACAGAATGAAGAGGTGCAGGATAAACGGCATCGGTCCATTCCTCCAAGGGATAGCCTAGTTCCTCCTAAACCAAAAAATACGTATTAATAAACATGTGTGATTGTTCCAATACAATATATTAGTAGAATTGTAGAAAATCACATATTTTTGGTAGGAACAAACATTTATGCGTAGAAATATTTCCGCGGTACCAAAAATTATCAAATTTTATTATTAAAGTTCACTAATTTCTCACCTGCAATAGGAAGCCAACATACAACAAGAAAGATTCTATAACATCAATTTTTCTTCCGGTATTTTTGGCCAAAATTTCAAACGTTTCGTTATATCGCTGCAGGTATTCCGAAATTTCTGGACTCTTGTACAAGTCATTCATCATAGGTAGATAGGAAGGGCATGCCTCAAATGCCAATAGTTCCTAAAGAAACATAACCCTATATAGTACTGAGTAGTAGAATATATTTTGCATAAAAAAAACTTAAATAATTCGCTTAGACTGTGATTTACTGCCGTCCTTGTTTATGATCTTTAAGATGTACAAAAAGATAATATTTTACCGACTATTTCTATTCGTCAAGTTTTAAAATTACGACATACCTTATCTTGTGATCTTTGTAAATAATTGAATGGAATTGGTTGCCATGACAATGGGGACCAAGCTTGAGAACCTTTAGGTGGGTACAATCCAGCCAAAACCAATTCCAGTGACATTTTGGTTCTGTTGTAATCAGTAGATCTTGCGTCTAAATGTTTGATATTCCATGTTTTTCCTAGGAAATCGTTGTATCGATCTCGTAGGGCGACTCCTAGGTTATATTCAGTCATTTTCCCAGCCTGAAATTAAAATTGCACTATATAGAGTATTCAATTGCATAATTGTATTCCAACAATTATTTAGGTTTTGTAATTTTGAAGTCAAATTATCAATATGTACTCACATTAGTCAGTTGTCCATATCCCTCGGGATAAAATCGTTCATCGTAATAGGGACCAGATGGGTACAAGCTAACGGAATCTGGATTTCTATCACCATGTCTAAATATCTGTAAAAAATAATTTTAAATTAATTATTATTAACATTTTATGGAGTGAAGTGTGTAAGTTGTCTCAAAGTGCAAACGGGCAGAACACAAGACACTATAATAAAATATAATAACATTTAAATAATGATCACGATTTCAAAAAATATACATTGTAAATTCTTACCACATGGACTAATTCCAAAGTACTTTCTTCGGCCTCCTCGGGCTCAAAATTCAAATGGTTATTATGAAATTCCGGGTTATGTACGAAGCCGTGCGGACGATGAAAATTGTGATATCGATGATCGTATGGAAAAGCCGCCAACCTTAGCAAGAACACATTAAGGAATACTATTATCACAAAACTTTGATTCATTGTGAATTTTAAAAATTAAAATAAAACTTATTAGACTAGATATTGTTTAAATGAAGCTCGGTAGGCTACTGAGTACACTTGTCAAATCTGCATTCATTTTATAGCGATTATAGACCAGTCGCGGCTAAAATTATAGGTAAATCCAAAATCTCCGACACCAATCATGTGTGATGTAGAAATACCCATGAATTTATTAATGTGGATTGAAACCACAACCGTCAAAGCGTAGTGGAATCAGTAAAAGTTCGTAGGAAGTGACGTAACTGTGACGTCAGTGGATTTGCTCAACTACTATAGAATAACACTTTCTGCAGAGGACCGTCAAACAGACGCTTTTTCTACATGTATCGGGATTCTTCTTTCGGTCGACTGGTTTAAGTACGTCACTCTTGTAAGTGCATGGGTTCTTTGGGGGCCATATCGTTTATTGAAAACAAATATTATGTAAGAATTTCATGGGTTATTAATGACTATAACATAAATGCTACGATTTGGATGGTTGTGGGTATACTTCATTAGACGCTGTATTAATATTAAAAGATTTTAACGACCACAGTAATAAATTAGGGAAAAGTATAGCGCCTTCTTTTCTAATTCGGTTATATAACTGCATAAGAACATAATGTATAAATCATTAATATCTCTTAACCAAATTTTATAAGCGCTTGTTTTATGATGACGGATATGCATACATTCATAGTTTGTGCATGCATAACCTTATGAAACGAAGTTCCTGTCAAAGGCCCCCTCACGGAACATATGGGAATCAGCCCTGTGTTAAAAACTTTGATACTCGGGGATATTATCCAAAAATCGATGCTGATCAAAAGTCTCCACGGGCCCGAGGTCCGAAAATGCGATCCCGGTGAGCTACCTTCATCGCAATCAAAATAGTAAAGATTCACTGGCAATAGTGTGTCACGCTTCCATAGCTCCTATACTAATTCACTTAGGAATTTCATTCATATGCCGATTTATACTGTATTATATGGTGCATTTCAGGAAAATATTTTCCAATATACAGGGTGGCCCAAAAAGTGTGGTAATATAATGCTGTCTTTTTAAATTATGTAGTTTAAGAATAATAAATTAAAAATTAAAAAAAAAGTTTTGGCGTCTTAGAAACAAATTCAAAAAACTACCTAAAATAACTTTTTTAATCAAGGCATTTAGTAGCATTAAGACAAGAGGTCTAGAGATACTGTGAGTATAATAACGTTTATTTATACAGGGTGTTCATAATTATGTTTCAAACACGACACATTTCAAAATAATTTTTCTCCAGATTTTCAAATGGAATGTATAATATATATATTATTGCTATTGGATGTAGAATTCATAAGCATTTTTTTTTGTAATGGAAGCATATAAGTTATTTCTGGTCGTTCTCGAAATAATTGCTTCCATAAATTATGTTGTTTAAATACAGTTTTTATTATGAAAATTAAGCATAGGGAAATAGATTAATAATTATAAACTACAGTTAGTGTTCAAAATGCCTACCATGTTGATCTGAGCACAAGTTAATACGTTCTTCAAATGATCTATTTACATTCCTCAACATTTCATTCTCATTAGTGATGGTGATGCCTAAAAACCATGGTAGGCTTTGAAATAAAATAATAATTCATTTGTTTATTATATGATTATATTTATTTGTTTATTATATGAATTCTTATTTTATTTCAAAGCCTACCATGGTTTTTAGGCATAACCATCACTAATGAGCCGGTATTAACTTGTGCTCAGATCAACATGGTAGGCATTTTGAACATTTACTGTAGTTTATAATCTAGTCGCCTATGCTTAATTTTCATAATAAAAACTGTATTTAAACAACATAATTTATGAGAGCAATTATTTCAAGAACGACTAGAAATAACTTATATGCTTCCCTTACAAAAAAAAATGCTTATGCTAATTTGAAAATCTGGAAAACAATTATTTTGAAATGTGTCGCGTTTGAAACCTAATTATGAACACCCTGTATAAATAAACGTTATTATATTCACAGTATCTCTAGACCTTTTGTCTTAAATTCTACCCAATGCCTTGGTTAAAAAAGTTATTTTAGGTTGTTTTTTGGAATTTTCTTTTTTAATTTTTAATTTATTACTCTTAAACTGCATAACCAAATGAAATAAAACTTTAGGCGATTATAAAGGACCCTAATACAAACCTAAATATGCAATAAAATACTGGGTGTCCCCAAAAGACAGCATTATGTTACCACACTTTTTGGGCCACCCTGTATATTGGAAAATATTTTCCTGAAATGCACCATATAATACAATATAAATCGGCATATGAATGAAATTCCTAAGTGAATTAGTATGGAAGCCTGACACACTATTGCCAGTGCTTTTGCTCATTTCTACTATTTTGATTGCCATGAAGGTAGCTCACCGGGATCACATTTTCGGACCTAGGGCCCATGGAGACTTTTCATCAGCATCGATTTTCGGATAATATCCCCGAGTATCAAAGTTAACCGAGGGCTGATTCCCATATATTCCGTGCGGGGTCCTTTGGTGAGACTGTAGTTAATCAAATGCCTACTGAAATAAGAATCTCCATGGACACAAAGTCCTAAAACCATTGGGATTCGACAAATGGCAGATCAAACTTTCCTAACGCTTGATTGATTTGATTGGTATAATATAGTAGACGTCCAGTTTGCCTTATTGTCATAGTATTTCACGTCGTATTTTTCACGAATTGAGAAGAAGCTAACGATTCTTCTGAACTCGGGGAAATCATCTGCGCGTAATTTTTCTAAATACACACCATAATATTTATTAATTATCTTTGACCGTAATTTTATTCGCTTCCGCTCTCTTTTATCCTAATTTTTTTGTCGATCTGTTAGACATCGGTTTCTTTTAACGGTATGTAAAGCCTCTGTCCGTGATTTGGTTACCAAATGGAAAACTTGCTTATTTTTGCTTTTACGAGACAAGTTATTGTTCGTAAAATGTCTTGCTTGTTATAGAAAAATTATATACAGGGCGTCGGAAAAATATTATGTAAAATATCTATTTTAAATAGCATGTCTTAGAAACAAATTTTAGGCTTTATCATCGTTACTTTCACTGCACTTGATAACGATTTCTTAACACCGGCGAACAGCATCTGTTACATGATCGGCTGGGATTTCTTCACATGCTTGCCGTAGCCTGTTTTTTATTGAATAAGATTTTTAATTCGTCCCTACAGGAAGAAATCGAGTGGTTTCATTTCACCTCTTTCCAGTGGCGGAACTTTTTCACTCGATTAACCATTTATAACTAATTTTGTGACCAAATGTTTCTAAGCATAAAGGCCAATTTATAAACTCGACGGTGACGATTGACGGTGCAGTTTGACGGTGCTGTTTGACGGTGCCCTAAAAAGCTGGATTTATAAACTTGACGGTGGCGACGATGATAACATAACCTATTTTTCTAGGCTTTTCTGTATTTTTATGTGATTATATTAATTTTGGTGTTTATGTGATCTGAATGATACTATCAACAATTATCAACAGTACACTTTAAAATGGTTAATAAGATGGTATAAAATAAAATAATAATTACAAAATATCACGTGACAGGTAAACACACACGATTTTGATTGGCTGTGTAAACTTGCTACGGCCGTCCACCGTCAAAAGATAAAATTGGTTCATGTCGGCCGTCACCCACCGTCAAACTGCACCGTCATCGTCAAATATAAATGGTCTTATGCATTTCAATATGTTTAAGCTGTACCGTCACCGTCGAACAGCACCGTCAATCGTCAACGTCGAGTTTATAAATTCAGCTTAACAGCATATAACTGACTATCACAATGTTTAATTATCAGTTAGCCATGGAAACAATTATTGTATATAATGTAACATAAATTATATTTGAATGAAAGAAATGTAATTCAGCTTACTAATAATAAGAATCTACAAAAAAAATTATTTGAAAAATTGTTCACTTCAGATTTTACTAACTTGCATTATCAAGTTGTTTAGGTCTAGGCCTTTTGCCGCACCACACCATTTTTTGATTCCATAATTTATAACAAATATATCCCTATCTATACTGCTTACAGCAGTATTTTCCGCAGTGAAATATTTTGCAAATAATAAAGCAGTATTTTCCACAGTGAAATATTTTGCAAATAAGATGTCAAACTGTAACATACCATGTCGGGTTTGTACAGCAGCAGCCATAGCCTATTTCGTTGCGATAGGGATATTTTATATTTTAAATTCAATTTCCTTAAATTATTTGTTTAGGAATAGGAAGTTTGCATTCGATTAAAAATACCTACGGTGACATAAACACTTTTAAACTTAAGAGCGTTTTTTGCTACGTTGTATCGTTTTGTCTTAATGCCAGTCTTACTGTTACAAGCAAAACTTTTTTTGAAGAATAACTTTTTCTCGTACAGGCAAAAATGAAAAGTTTGTTAAGTTGTTTCTGAGATAAATGTCTTATGCCTTAATAAGAACCTCCTATTTATGCTACTTACCAAATGTACTAATTCCAACGTCGGCCTCGCGTTATTATTTTTCCTGCTCAAAAAGAAATATAGAAATAAACATCCAGACAGCATAGAAATATATATTAGATAAAAAGCTTTCATCCGCACTTTTTTTTAGACTTTTATATATTGTATGCATGAATAACTGATTACGATCGAAGATCATTCTATTCTACTGCTCCAGTGAACTTTGTAAAGAATATTTTTATTCTAAGTGTGTCACAGGATTGAAGCAAGGATAAATTGCTAATTTTATTCAATATCGAACGTCTTTTACCAAAAGTTTAAGGCCCTAAACAATAAATTGTGTCTTCTTAATATTTATCACGAAAACGTAGCCAGCAGGAATACACTTGTGACCCTATTTGCACTGTATTTATTCTTTATCAACCGTATTTGTTAATCTTACGAACCGACTCTGTATTTTCCTACAATTATATAAAAATAATTGTGCAAATTACGAACCAATGCTTTAGTATTATAATTACTCATACGGGGTAATTCCTAAAGTAAGTTGAAGAACCTCAAGACCATTTTTAGGAAAAAGTAAAGCAAATAAAAAAATAGATGACACACTGGCCACGCTAGTTTTATCGCATAAACGCTTGTACATCTCGCTTCCTGTTTCCATGAAATTTTATATTCTTTTGCCTCACGGGTTGTAATTTTTGTTCATTTATTTGTTTATATTAATAAACATAACTTTTGCGTGACTTAAAATATCGATTAGCTTGTAAACGCCGTTAATTCGTTTTTAACCTATCAAATTAATTTTTAATTAAGAGAACTTGAAAAACGAGGAAGTATTTAGTTTTATTAATGTCGCATTGCAGCTGAACTACTCGCAAGCAGATTAATATTCAATAATTAAAAGTTATGAAAAATTTCGTGGACTTTGCCAGGAAGACCAGCTTGCATGGTATTAAATATACCGTGCTTTCGACTACAAGTATTGTGGAAAAGTAAGTTGTTTTTCTTGTAAAATTTACAATAAATAAACAATCCCTGTACAGTGGCGGTTCTCCAAAACAAAACAAATAAAAAAATATTAATTTATATTCATTGAATATTATTTGTCGTATAAAGTCCCACCCTCCCTAATATTTTATCGTACCATCAAACCAAACTGTATAGATCCGGCAACCGTGCCTCGGTCGAGGTAGATGACGATTATGACGAGACTTGCTCGCACGTGCGATTAAGTAGTGCAGTTTCTCTGTAGTAACAGGTGGCGGGTGGCAGCGGGGCTATGGCGATTTAATTTAACATGGAAAAGGCGCACAGTTTTTGTGTGCACCGCGCTGTTGTCTGTTCGTGCATCTAGTTAGAAATTCGAGCGTGTATGTTTTAATATTTTAATATTATATATTTATTAAGTTAATATGAATAGTTGACGGTCGACTATTTAAGAAATAACTTTAGCTCTTTGAGTTTGGCGCAAAAAAATGAAGTGAAGAATGCGGGAACACCTAAACCCGAAATTAATTTAACGCAGACCACAAAGGGTAAATCTAGGGACTTTATTAGAAAGTTTAAAAATGAAATATATGAAAAAAAATTTATAGAGAGTATTCCAAACTTAATGAGGCTGTTATTAATCAATTTTCTACAATTAAGAACCTAAGAATGGACTTTACGTTTAAGCACTATTGTGTAGGGTCGATAAATGTTGTGTATTTCGATAAATGATACTCGATATGATTTTAAACCATTTTATTTAAGGATTTAAACTAAAAAACACTGAAAATATGAAGAATGCCAACTTGTCAGTCTCGTGGCTCGATTCGTTCTCGTCATAAAACAGTTAACTATTGTTCTCGTCTTGGTTGCGCCTAATGACGTAGCCATAGATGACGTAGTGGTGTTAGACGTCACTCGGTTTTCTTGATAACTCGTACGACGGCGGTAGTAGTATTGGACATCATTCGGTTTTCTTGATAGCTCGTAGATGGCCTTAGTAGTATTAGTAGTGGACTGTATAAATATTGTTACGAGGGTTGCATGCGACGACGTTAAGATCCGACAGCTATACACACTAAGAAAACCTTTCTTATTTTCCAAAAGTTGTATTTCCTTGTGTAAAATTAAAAAATAAATAAAAATATGTTTTACCTAACGCATTTTCTTATTACTTCTTTTCTTTCTACATTTAAAACGCCTAGAAAGTAATTGTTTGGTCGTTACACAAAAATAAAATTTTAATAATAATTTCACCATAATTATGAACCCCCTCTATCATAGGTTACGAGCCGCCACTGTCCCTGTAGAGGAGTGCATTCTTATCGATGACACCCTGTATACATATATTATACAGAGTTCCATTGAGGGCGCAGCCAATTGTTGCACAGTCTAAGTAATGTATAACTGGGACTTTATTGCAGTAGTTACATTTGAATTTTTTTTCCTCTAGACTATTCTGGATTTTAATCCTCGTATTAAGTTTAATGTTTTCTGGGTACCTTACTACCCTATTTTGGACCAGATATACTAGCAACCCCACCAGGACAACCCTTAAAACGGCTTTTGCACCCCTCACTACCGTGCCGTTTCCAGGAATAACGATTTGTAACAGGAACACATTTTTGGAAAATAAAGTGAATACATTCTTGACAAAACTGTAAGAGAATTGCTTTTTGTTTCTTATACTATTTAGATCGATCAAGCAGGTGAACTAAAAGTTTTAAACTCCGTTTTTTCATTTTAAATATTTGCAAGTAAGTATAAATGTGGATTTAAACTATTTAAATACACTTAGCAGCAAAAATAACGCACAACCAAAAAGTATGCTCAATTTCAATGTAATAGAATTTAGTAGTAGAATATATTCAGTTTTAAGCTTATACAAGGTGCAAAAAATGAGAATAGCTTTTTACGTTAAATTTGACACTCCCTGTAGGGAGCATTAGCAACAACAACGGGTGTATGATGAACTCATAATGCAGCTCATGCTTTCTAAACATTTTGTTCCTTTAATTTCACTGATATCTGTAATATCAAAGAAAGTACACACTTTTATACCAGAACATGTTATGCACAGTGCAACATTCATGAAACAACTTTATTTCATGAAGGCTCTGTGATGTTTTGAGCTGAACTTTCCTTAACAGCACGGGCGGTTATCGTAGCTTCACGTGGGGGTTCTTTAAATGTCGAGAGTGACATTTTGTCTGAGCTTCGTACATTGGGAATAATTTTTTACTAATGCACGATAACACAAGACCTCATGTTGCGCGCATCGTCAATCAATATTTAAATGAAGTAAATATTCATTGAGTATAATATGGCCACCGCGCAGTCCCGATTTGAATCGTATAGAACACTTAAGAGGTCCAGGAAGAAGGAGGATCTCTTGGCTCCATAACTTAAGAACATGGTTCTCTTTATCCACCACAGGACTTTTTCGAGCAGCAGTCAACAAGGTCAGAATAGCCATGCTGATAGCCAACATCCGAAACGGATAGGCACCGTGAGAAGAAGAGAGCACTTATGGGATATTATTGGTAGGGCACTGAGACAGCATCAACCTGAAAGATGTCCAAATAATGCTTACCGATATTTGGAATGAACTTGACCAAAATAAAATAAATTTTATATCGAGTATGCCTAGGCGATGCGAATCAGTCATTAGAAATAGAAGGGCTACTAATGTACTTGTACTTGTACTTTTTTTGCTATTTATTGTTAGTGTTATTCTTAGTTTAATGTTGTCAAAATGTTATTTTAATTAAAAAAACATGTTCTGGTATAAAACTGTGTATTTTCTTTAATATTACAGATATCAGATAAATTAAAGAAACAAACTGTTTAGAAAACATGAGGCTACAGTATAATAATAGTGTAATTACCAAGGAAAAAAGCTACAGTTCAAAAATCAAGTTTGAAATTGAGCATAACTTTTGGTTGTGCGTTATTTTTGCTGCTAAGTGTATTATAAATGTTTTCATAATACTAAAATTCTTATTTTAGTGAAGCCAGTGACGACGAATTACTCCTCACAAGAAATCTTTTTTCATATTTAATCAATTCGAATTCGTCGAAAACAAACGAACTTTTATATAATGTTAGCGAGTTGGACATAGCGCAAAAGGTATTTGATGAAAACGACTACGCGGATATGTCCAGAATTGTCAAACAAGTTTCTTTGAGGTGTCAGGATTTGATAATTAGGTTGGTACCTACCTTTTTTCACAACATCACCACTAATTCTCATTGGTAACCACTATAAAGTAACCACACTGAGCGAAATTTCGAGTTGACATAACTCAAATATGAGTTGTCCTAGACCGAAGCGTGTTGCTAATAGGAGACATCCCAGACCTGTGAATTACGGCAACCAAATCGAAGAAATTGCATCAACTCACTATTCATAAGTTATGATAGAATACAAGATGGATTATTTTATGTGTTGGAATAGCTCACGCCCCACCGTCTTAAGTTATTGATGGGCTACCGTAGCTACCAGTATGTGAATTGTGATGCGTTACTAGTCGGGCTAGATTAATTCATGATTCGAGCTATCAAAACTTGACTTTTAAGTTGTTCTAGCTTACGATGGTGGCTGGAATAGCTCACTCTTTGGGCTACCAGACTCCAAATTTGGGACTACCAGTACCTAAATTGTGGACTATCGGAACTCAAACTAGTTCTTTGGTTTAACGCCTGCATATTGTTGACTTCAATTGCCTTTTGTTTTTTCGAGATATGACATTTTTGTTGTATATTTAAAATTAAAATAATCAAATGAATTATAGACAGGAGAGCATACTACGGTTAAGAAACCAAAACACAAATTTTCACGCACAGAGAACAAAGATGAAAAATCCTGCAAACTGCGCAACGGCCAACAGGTGTCTATACGCGCGATCGAAGGAGAATTGACGAATAACAATGGAATGAACCATGCACAAACCTGCACTAGCACGAATTCGGAACTTTCCGTGACCTTACGATCTTGCATTTTACCCTCGATATGGTGTTTTGGAGCAAGTTTCATGAATTATTCCAACTCAAAATAATTTACACATGGTAATGAGTTAAAATAATGCACGTCCGGGTTAAAACGACACTTTATAATCAATTAGTAAGTTTTCCCAACCCAGAAACTGAGTTCAGGTAGCTCATAAAATAGTTACAAGATGAGGAATTGTGGTGATCCCAAATATGTTTAAAATGTTGATAAAAAAACTCTTTCTGGGTTGAGGCGAACCAAAAGAACCTGAATTACTGTAGCGTTTTTAAATAATTCGTGATAATTCGTAGGCTCAGTTAGAACAACATAGAGAGGTGGGTTGAGGTAGCTCCAATTTTGTAACCCACGACATTGGTAAATGCATTTTTGTCAGTGCATATTGCAGAATATGCAAGCTATTTTCAAGCTTTCACATATAAATAAAAATTACTTTATTGTAAAAGGAACCTGCTAGCTTATGAATATAAGTTGGGGAAGGTACGTTTATATTTTTAGATGTGCTTGGAACAAGAAGCAAGTTTCTTGCCAGGATATTTTTGAGGAATCGTTTACCGGTTATGGAAGGTGTTGTTCTTTTAATTATATTCGAGAAAAGTCCCTCCAGTCTCCATTATATACTTCTTACTATGGACTATCCACAGGGTTAATGTTATTGTTGCGTCCTGAACATAATAAGAATGTCGCTGGTGTTGCAGTAAGTGTGGTTTTTCTAATTAGTGTTGTGACGCGCTGTTACCGAGTTGATTTTTAGGTTATTGTTCACAGTCCTGAAGATATACCAGGTGTAACCCGAAATCTTATAAATTATTTGGGAGTAGGTAGTGTGACATATATGCAGGTCGATGGGTCCAAACGAGAATGCAGTGACGAAGTAAAGGTACAGACTTGTTCAAAAAATGACACAGATTGTTCTAGGGGTGTTACGGAACAGCTTTTGTTTGTATCTGTCTGGACCTGTACCTGTTTCAAGCAGAAACCTGTTCAAAAACCTGTTCCAGGTCCAAACTAATCCGCCTCAAATTAGAACGCCGCATTATCGCTATTCCGTCCGGCGAGTGGAATGGAGAGAGCTGCAATAGGTACAGTTACAAAGACGCGTTCGTCTACGTCCATTTTCGTGAATGGTCGGTATAAACCGGCAACATGTGATCTCTTTTCACAATTTTAAAATATTCGCAGCAGTTAAATGTTTTATGATTTTACCATAGCTCCAGCACATAGGTAGATGAGTTCTGCGCATCGTTGAAATATACATTTTTGTTTTCAGTTGCGGTTTATTATGCGTATACCTAATTTTTTGCGTTACATATTAGTTAGTTCTTTGTAGTAAACCACGATAAAGCGCACCAGCGTATAGTGTGTATATATTTTCTTTAGTTGTTGTTTACAACACTAATTGTTGTTTTAGTATTTTTATAAATATTTATTTTCGTTGATGTGTAGCCGTTCTAATGAGTAGCTATTTATGTTTTATTTTTTGTTAATGTATTTTTAAGAATAATGATTCTGTTTTTATCCATTTAAAAAATAAAATATCCCAATTCCATTTCTCTTTCATTTTTTTGTGATTTATTTAACATTTAATTTTTCAAAAAGCGTTTAAAATATCAGCTGCCACAGTGTCAGACGCTGCCCCACGTTTAAATGTCAACCTAGCCGCTGGTAACCGTAACATATCGATTTAAGCAAAACCTGTTGCCGTTCCATTCGCTATATCGTACCTACCGTACCTGTAAAGATTGTTTCACGAAAAATGGATACGACTTAATGATTTCCTGGGTCGATCCCATTGTGTCGACAAGAGCTTGGCAATAAACAAGTGAAGTTTGAAGGGACGGACTAAGGAAAACAAGTATTGATATGATTATATTAATGTAATCAAATGAAATAACATTTTTTTTAAATATTACTAGTCATGTTTATTTACATTTATAATGTCATTCTATAGATAGTTCTGTTTCGCTATCGCTATCCTCATCAAAATTAATTATAATTGGATTAATTATACGATCCAGACTAATATCCGAATTTTCTACAGTTATTACGTGACGGACTGGATTTTTCCAACTACCTGGGGGAATATCATTAAAGCATTTTCGCATTAATTCTACAACACTAGAACTTAAAGTCGGAGAAATATTTTCAGACCTAACAAGTGATTTTAACTGGTGCCAAATATGCTCTATGGGGTTAAAAATACAATAATAGGGTGGGAGCCGTAGCACTGTATGTCCAATTTCTTCTGCCAATGTGTCACAAACATATACTTTTTTTATACAAAATGTCTTTAAAACTTCTAAAAGATCACTTTTTTTATAACTTTCTTCAAAATATATATCATTCGCCGCCATGTAGTTCTGAATCTCCAATTTTGTATTATTTGAGCTTGGAGCTTTATGTAATTGGTGACTGTGATAGCTCGCATTGTCCATTACTATCACGCTATTCTGAGGAAAACTGAACAGCAACGAATACTTATAACCAGCTGAACAGTGCCGACGGACCTGGACCTGGAATAGGTACCTGGTAATTGACAACAGGTACGCGGAATAGGTAGGTGACACCTGTTCCACGGGAACAGGTCCAGGTCCACTGTAACACCTCTAGATTGTTCTGTGGCCTGTACTAAATATGGCTTCTCATGCAACAGATTTTTTAGGCTCTTCCTATCGGGCATCGCCAATGTCTATATTCAGATGAGAAGGAGTTAAATTACTTTAAAAATTACATGGATTCCAACTGCATGTCTGTATGTGAAGCAATGTCGATCTATAAAATATGCGGTTGTGTGCCGTACTACTTTGAGTTTATTGATGGTAAGATGTGTGTTTTTAATAATAGAATCCTTATTTTTACAAGGTAAAAGTTCTTCTTTTTTTAGTAAATTATATTTTTTAAATGCTTCATTTTCCAACGAAATACTATTTTAATTTTTAGATAAACCCATATGCGATTTTCGAAAACTATCATGCTTTCAAAATATAAGGATCAATGGTAAATAACGATTATTAATTATTGTTAGTTCTGATTTTATCTTCATAACGACTTGTATCGACAATAAAACAAAATATGTACTTAATTATTTTATCTATCTATATCAATAGTAACATAAGTAAAAGTAAAGTGGATATATTGAAGGCTGACAGGAATAATTGTTTCCTGATGGAATGAACTTGTTTCCATAACAAGGTCGGGCAACTACCGTAAAAACTTTTTTCTACCAAGATATTGCACAAATATGCTTAAAGTCAGTACACTGAACGAAATTTCGAATTGATATAACTCAAATATGAGTTGTCCTAGACCGAAGCGTGTTGCTAATAGGGGACAGACCAGACCTCTGAATTACGGCAACCAAATCGAAGAAATTGCATCAACTCACTATTCATAAGTTATGATAGCACAGAAGATGGGTTATTTTATGCGTTGGAATAGCTCACGCCCCACCGTCTTAAATTATTGATGGGCTACCGTAGCTACCAGTATGCGTTACTAGTCGGGCTAGATTAATTCATGATTCGAGCTATCAAAACTTGACATTTAAGTTGTTCTAGCTTACGATGGTGGCTGGAATAACTCACTCTTTGGGCTACCAGACTCCAAATTTTGAACTACCAGTACCTAAATTGTGGACTACCAAGATATGACATTTTTGTTGTATATTGAAATATATACTTAGAAATAATAAGGCTCCATTCCCATAGTAACAATTTGTATGCATCTCCCTCCTGTCTCCATTTTACGCCAACTGACCAAAATTATGCAAAACACAAAATTTCACGCATAGAGAACAAAAATCCCGTAAACGGCGCAATGGCCAACAGGTGTCTATACGCGCGATCGAAGGAGGAAATTGACGAATAACAAGGGAATGAACCGCGCCAAACCAGCACGAGCACGAGTTTGGAACTTTCCGTTACCTTACGATCTTGTAATTTACCCTCGATATTTCTTCCTCTGCATTTGAAATTTCATCCATGCTTTCAGAGATATCAGAATCATTATCATCATCCCTAATAATTAACGGTCTTTACTTCGTCTATAGCCTGTTCTGTCTCATAAGATAGAAACAATAACGTTCCACTTGTAATACCAAACGGCGTTAACCTGGAGATAAACACCTTCTAGGCGTTGTGTCACCTTTCTGCACATTTTCCATAACTTTGCTTTATTGCTTTTTTTTTATGATCAAACACAAGCACTATAGGAAAAATCCTTTAGGGCACTCTGGGAGTGGTGCGTGTGTGCAAAAAGCCATTCACGTTGGCTTTGAATCGTTGGAGGTTATATTCGTTGGGAAAAACGACCTCGGAAAGGTCGTTCCACAAGGATGAAGTCCTCCAGATGAAAGAATTCTTAAATAATGAAGTTCGAAGAGTACTTAACTTAACCACATATGGATGGGCTGCAGTGGTTCGTCGTGTATTTCTGCTATTCGTCGCTCTGGGCGGAATTAAGAGGGCAAGGTCAGTCGAGCACCTTCCATGAAAATATCTGTAAAGGAGAGTCAAATCCCCAACCTGTCTTCGATGTTCTAGGCTGTCGAGGTTCTTCGTCAGCTCGTGGTCTCCGATCAGACGAATAGCCCTCCTTTCGATGGAATCCAGTAACCGAAGAGTATGTTTGGGTGCAGAGCTCCAGACATGAGAGCAGTATTGATGGTCGAATCTGGGCTTTGTATAGTGTCAAAAGTTGTTGAGGTGTGTACAACTTTCTGGTTCGGAAGAGTACCCCAAGCTTCTGAGAAGCTATCTCGGGGATTGCCACAACGTGGTTATGCCAAGACATATTTCCTCCCAGATTGACGCCCAGCAAATTAATAGATGAAGCCAGTGGGATTGCGTGTCCGTCCTTGACTATATCCGGTTCCGCAATGTTAACCTTTTTAGAGAAAACTGCTGCCTGGGTTTTTTTAGCGTTAAATTCGACTTGGTTACTGTCACCCCAAGCCAAAATTTCTTCCAGGTCTTTGTTGAGGCGTGATACTTCATACTTTTAATTCACACACACATACTATCCATTTTAATTATTTCTTGGAAAAAAGTGATTATTATATAGATTTAACTATAACGATCCCAAAATAAATTCTAGGAAAAAGTACCTAAGAAAATCTTTAACTTATTGGAGCAAAATGCTTTTCATTTGATAAATAAAAAAAACATAAATTTTTTTTTTTTTTTTTTTTTTTTTTTATGATCAAACACAAGCACTATAGGAAAAATCCTTTAGGGCACTCTGGGAGTGGTGCGTGTGCGCAGAAAGCGATTCACGTTGGATTTGAATCGTTGGAGGTTATATTCGTTAGGAAAAACGACCTCGGGAAGGTCGTTCCACAAGGATGAAGTCCTCCAGATGAAAGAATTTTTAAATAATGAAGTTCGAGGAGTACTAAGCTTAACCACATACGGATGGGCGGCAGTGGTTCGTCGTGTATTTCTGCTATTCGTCGCTCTGGGCGGAATTAAGAGGGCAAGGTCAGCCGAGCACCTTCCATGAAAATATCTGTAAAAGAGAGTCAAATCCCCAACCTGTCTTCGATGTTCTAGGCTGTCGAGGTTCTTCGTCAGCTCGTGGTCTCCGATCAGACGAATAGCCCTCCTTTCGATGGAATCCAGTAGCCGAAGAGTATGTTTGGGTGCAGAGCTCCAGACATGAGAGCAGTATTCTAGTGATGGTCGAATCTGGGCTTTGTATAGTGTCAAAAGTTGTTGAGGTGTATACAACTTTCTGGTTCGGAAGAGTACGCCAAGCTTCTGAGAAGCTATCTTGGCGATTGCCACAACGTGGTTATGCCAAGACATATTTCCTCCCAGATTGACACCCAGCAAATTAATAGATGAAGCCAGTGGGATTGCGTGTCCGGCCATGACTATTTCCGGTTCTGTAATGTTAACCTTTTTAGAGAAAATTCGACTTGGTTACTGTCACCCCAAGCAAAAATTTCTTCCAGGTCTTTGTTGAGGCGTGATACTTCATGCTGTCTGCGAAGATGTGCGTCGGCAGCCGATGTTTGCGCATTCAAAGAGAAAGATGAGAAAAGTGTGCTATCGTCAGCAAAACTAAATATCGGATTTTTAGTTTTCACTAGAAGGTCGTTAATGTAGAGTAAGAAGAGAGTGGGAGACAATATGGACCCTTGAGGAACACCGGCATTGATGGTGAAGGTGTCTGAGAGAAATCCGTCAATCCCCACTTGCAGAGAGCGGTCCTTAAGAAAGCTAGATAACCATGCACAGAATCGACTGGGCATACCATAGGATCGCAGTTTACTTAGAAGCCCCTCATGCCAAACACGATCAAAAGCTTTAGAAATATCCAGCGCAACAACCCGAGACTCCCCATGATGTTCGATTGCGTTGTTCCAAATATGGGTGACATAGGCTAGAAGATCTCCAGTTGATCTGGACTTCCGAAAACCATATTGATGATCGCTGATGATGCTGAAGCCTTCCAGGTACTTTAGAAGATGTTGGTTAATAGCTTTCTCCATTACTTTTGATATAACTGAAAGCAATACGACTGGTCGATAGTTGTTAGGCAGGGTTCTCTTACCTTTCTTTGGAATAGGCTGGACTCGCGCCGTCTTCCAGCAAGATGGAAATATTCCTTTTTTGTAGGATAAGTTGAAAAGTCTACAAAATACTGGTGTTAGTTCATCGGCGCATGTCTTGAGAACTATAATAGGAATTTCGTCTGGACCAGTAGCTTTTTTGACGTCGAGTCCTTTCAGGATTCGTTTGACGGGACGCTGACGGAACACGATTTCGGTCATTTCGGATTCAACTGCAGGAATGTCGGGTGGTGTTCTTCCCTGGAAATCTACAGTGGAATGCGAAGAAAATAGTTCAGCAAGTAAGTTTGCTTTGTCTCCGGCTGTGGATGCTATTGTACCATCGGGACGTATTAGAGGTGGAATAGTTGATTTGGTAAAATTTTGGCTGACGGCCTTAGCGACTGACCAAAAGGACCTTGATCCGTTTGGACAGTCAAGAAGTTTGTTTTTGATCCTCACGTTATGGGCTTCTTTGCTTTGATCTATTGTTAGCTTACATTGGTTTCGAGCGGTAATAAAGATGGTACGATTCTCAGTGGTAGGGTTTTTACGCCACTGTCGGTAAGCCAGATTTTTTGATTTGACAGCACGCTCACAATCCTTGCTAAACCAGGGCTTGCCGTTGGAAGGGCGTTTTTGGGAGGAGGAAATATTTATCTCGGTACATAATTCTAAGATAATTTTGTTTTGGAACCGCTGATTTCGCCCAGTAACATTTAGTCGAATACAGTGAACCAGTGGAATGTTCCGTACTATCAAGTATAGCGAAGGTATTGTTAACTTAACCGTTTTGCTGTTGAAAATGCGATAACATTCTTTAATGATTTAATCGATCCGATATCGAACTTCATAAAACGAACCGACTTTACTAATATTTATTTGTAGTAAGTGCCGAGTCATGTGGCTGTCTTTCTCAATGTGACGATGAATTTTACGATGTAACAATGACTTCTAGCAAGTTTGTTTACAATCCAAACATATGGATGATGGATTTTTTGTAAGCATATGCTTTTTTTGACTAGAGAATACATTACTAACATCAAACCTCTCTCTTTTTGGTTGCACGTACGATTCATTCTTTTTGGTATTCTTTACAATTTGGCGGAGATTGTTTTAAAACTCTATAAAAATGCAAAAATAGGTAATATTTGTTATTTTTTTTAGAGAGGGCTTTAACGATACCGAAAGTTCTATTCTGCTTAATGTATTTTTCGCAACCAATCGTCAAAGAGTTTGGCTAAGAGACGCTATGACGTCGAGGATCTATTTAGTATGTAAGCCAAATTCATCCGATTTATACTGAAGTTATTTGTACTTATAATTTTTCTTTTATTTTAAGCATCGTTTGGAGGGATATACAGCCTCTTCCTTGGCTGTAGTTTCATAACATTGATTGAAATTCTATATTATTGTTTTGGAAAATGTTTCGTGCAAGCTATTTCCCATAAAAAGAACAGAATGCACCTTCAGAAACGAATAAAACCATTACAGAACTCATCTATCAAATATAACATATATATTATGTCAAATGATGTCAGAGAGCTGCAAGAATATAACCGTAAACCTATAATGCCCTATGTTAACTGAAAATTCATACTTGTGCCTTTATAACTCTTCATATTTTAATTCATTTTAAATAACAAAACTTACATCTACACAATAAAGTACTAAATATATTTAAACACAACATCCCTTTTATCTGCCATAGATTGTATCTCCATTTTAACAGGACACTGTAACCAAAAACTTAGGAATTCTTCCGTATACCCGATCAAAAAATACATTTTTCTGGGCAAAATGCCCCTATACACTATGCCAGCTATCCTTATCAGGTTGTGTTGTCTTTTTATAATAACTTCACTTAGAAAAAGTGCATGCCAGGTACCTTGAATAAACTTTCTTATAAACTGGTCTTCTACGGCTGTTTCTGATGGACGTAAGCCACCAAGAACGTTTGCTGAAAGAACAAATACAAATGAATGTACTTCAAGTAACCAGAAATAAGTTCAATATGGAAAACTATCGATATATAAACATACAAGTGTTCCATGAATTCCAAGCTTTCCGATGAGCTATTTGGTGAGGTGGGTTAGCCATTTCATATGTAAGAGGAAGATTTTTCTTAGGAGTAATTCTATACCTTCCAGCTTGGTTCTTTTCACATGCTGGGGTGGCGTGGATAAGCCTTGTAACTTGAAACTGCAGCCTTAAATTTTTGGAAACCTACAATCACAAAATTTGGGTACTATTGGATACAACATCAATCTGGTAACTTAAGACTTACTGTTTTTATAAGAGAAGTGTTCATATTTCTTGTAAAATCAAGTTTTCTTCAAATTTTTTGTATTTTAAAATTGAGGTTAGGCCAGAAAAATTAAGGTTAGTTCCACTGTTCTGCTTCCGCTTCAGTTAGTACGTCACTTTAAATTCGCCTTAACCTCAAAATTAAAATATCTAAATAATAAACAGCTGTGTTTGTATTTTTTTTTTATTATCTTAATACAAGAATTTTAACCTTATCGATGGATTCAGGTACGTAAAATTTTGTAAAGAATTAATTATAATGTTTTTCAATGCTCTCTTTGTTTTAGGGCATATTCCTCCAGTTAGAACCTTGGGAGATGGCATGGAAAATAGTTTGTCGAAGCACCCTGAAATTAAGCTAAATGCTAGTTTATTTACAAAACCATCACAACATATTTTAAGGTCTATGAAGCCAGTGACACCTGCATCAAGAATAATTAATCTAATACCAAAGTATGTACCTCAAGATAAAAAGCTTGGAAATATTATATTGACAAAACCCAAGGAACCAAAGTTTATACCCTATGAACCATATAAAGCGGCTGTGGAACCCATGAGAAAAGTTAGAAAACACATCAATGTATCTAGCAATGTTAAAATATCAAAAAACAATGTTGAAATTCAAGAGCTAGTGAACCAAATGTCAGAAATTAGGTCAGCGGAAATGAACAAGGTTAAGCTTTCTGCCTTAAAAGGGGATGAAGTGATACCGAGACAGCAGTGGGAAAAAGAAAGGGAGCAATATGAAACCGATATTAGAAATTTAAAGGAGACCAAGGCTCATTTGGAAAATCAGTTAAAATTTCAAGCGCAAGTAAATAGTGAATTGAAAACCCTGCTGGTTGCTGCTGTAGGTGAAGACTTGGAAAGTAGGGTACAGCATTTAACCGAGGACAAGTTATCATTGGCTAGGGCCTTGCTGAATTCCGCCAATCACTTGACTTCCCATCAAGAACAGACTGAATGGCTAAGTGGACAGTGTGAAGTTTGGAGGAGCAAGTTTTTAGCTTCAAGGTATTTTTTAATGCCAAATTATTGATATAAATTTATTTAATTATTTTATATCTCCTCTTTTAGTTTGATGGTAGAAGAGTTAGCCCGCTGGAAATCGGCCTTGAGTCACCGAACAAGTGACCTACAAGAAGTTTTAAAAAGAATTCTTAACGAGCACCAGAAGATTCAGAAACAAATGCTTACTACTTTCAGCAATTTGAATATATGTTATGGGAAAAAATCTAATAAGAAATACAATTTAAAAACGGGTGATATTTTGGAAATTGGTGCTATGAATTTGGAATTATCGAAGAATATAGCTGATATTTTAGGTGCCAATGATAATCAGAATAAAGGAGAGGGACAGCAAGTCGCTGGCTTGTCAGCAACGGAAAAATCGGCTTTAAGGGTAAGTTTTTATAATTTTATGTTCAGTTAGATTAGATTTAATCAATTTTAACCCTCTTTAAAAAACCCTTTTGAAATACTGTCTCTTTTAGATTCTTAAAAATCCAGTAAGTGTATCTTCTCCCCCAGACATCCTTTGCAATGCACTGGTTGGTGCAGCTCATTCCATTAGTGGAGATCAAAGATTTATGCGTAATTCGTTGCTTCATCCTTGTTGTTCTCATTGTAAAGGTGAAGTGCAGGATATTTGACAGATAAGGTCATGGTTGTTTTAACCATGTAGTTTGTTCCGAGGGTATAAAACAAATAAATCGATTATCGCAGTATTTGGGGTAACTGAGAGTTAATAATTTGTAATGTATGCGTGTATATCTCTTTTAGAGTTATCTATTTATTGTTTTTTAAATAATAACAAGCAATAAAGTATATTTTTATGTACTTTTCCGTTTATTTACCTGCAAATAAGGCCAAGCCCTTCGAGAGTGTATAAGCACATGCCTCCAAGCTAGTATATTATAATACAGTTGAACAGGGGAAAGAACGAATTTATGTCAGACAAAACCACATCAGCAATTTTCTGTCCTGCTAAGACTAGTTGTTATATGTGCAAAATTTCACTTTTTGAGATGTTGAGATCTCTTATACTTATATTTTCAAATATATTTAAGGAAACACCTAAAATCAAATTTTGATTGATTAATATTTCAAATTTTAGTTAATTATATCAGGATTTATTGTTTAAAATATATAACAATATTTCTTGACAAACCAATTTAAGTGTTTTCCCAGCTCTGCTCTCATCTTCTCATATACAGGGTGTTATGGAAATGACGTATTATATATATTTAAACCGGCAAATCCCGAGATGAAAATAAATTGAAGAAAAATAACCATAAATGGCGCCTTTGAATTATTAAGCGAAATATACACTTTATATGAAATCTCAAAATATACGTGGCCGCTCCTGAGGCCCTTCGCAATCAATATTTTATTGAGGCAGTCTCGAGGTTCAAAAGAGGTTAGCGCATTATAGCGATGTTGTCATATTGCAACACAGAATTCTAAACGCACGTGTTCAGGTTTTGACAACAAGACGTCTTTGACGCGCATTATCACGTCTTTTTCAAACTTTTTAAACAAATAAAACTACAATTTTAAGGTACATACTCTCTTACCTTCGATCTTATTTTAAAATAATCCGTTTTATAATTAAATTCCATAAAATAATAAAACACAAAAAGTATGTTTTTCAACAGAATCGACAGTAGATAATATCACACAAATTTGAAATCAGATCACAACATTTCTTATTATGAATTATTTCACAACAAAAATAAATCGGGCAATACAACTGACAAAACGTTTAAAATTCGTATACGTTAAGCACGTGGAGCCCTCGACACGACGTCGTTCCACTCCCCAGTCTCGAAACATACTGAAGTATGAAAGGCGCGCCGCCAGTATTCAACCAAGGGCGAGACACGCAGTGTGACCTGACAACACTGTTAGTATACTCTGTTGCTAAATGAATCCAGATGGAACGGCGCGTGGATAAAAAGGCTTTTTACCTTAGTATTTAGATATTCGATTTAAAAAAAAAGTATGTAGACTTTCTCTAGGACTCCCTAGGAGTCACCCATTTAAATATAATAAGTCATTTCCATAACACCCTGTATATGTAGGTTCCCCAAAGATATTACAAACTACAGATGGAAAAATTTACATTTCTAGCATACGCAACGAATTCAAACAGTCTTTACCACTTCTTTCGGTCATTTTTGCAGCATAGCCAGTTTCACATATTAATCGCAAAGGTATCTTGCAAAATCCTAATTAAAAATTTGTTAATTTGACAAATACAACTGGTTTAAGATTAATTCGCAATTTATTTTCCAATAGTTTTACTATAAACTGTGAAAAGGCGATGGGAGATTCTTTAAAAAAATATTATTATACTTAAAAGATAGCAAAAGATGAATGAATTACTAATCTCGTAAAAATTGCGACGTTTGTCCGTTGATCTAATCGATTGATTATATACAGTGTGTCCGCGGATGAGGGTACCCAATAGGGAAAAAAATCTTTATTAGTCATTTTACGACCAAAAGTCATTCTTTATAAAAAGTTCTGTTTGTTGAGAAAATGAATTGACGATAAAAATTTTTTAGATCCGATGTACAGGGTGTTAATAAATTAGGAAAATATGAAAATGCTTCAAGAGAGAACTACCATTATTTATTATTTTTTACAAAAAATTTATGAAACAAAGTTGTTGATAAACTAACGTAAAGTGTAAATACAAATTTTGAAATAAAAATTCGAATTTTTAAAAATAAAATAATAACAGTGGTGTTTATGTATAATTATTTGCATTTTACAAAAAAAAATCAAGATACGTTCATGTTACGTCAGCATCTTATTTACATCCGTCAGTATTCTGATTTCGTGAAGGCATTTTCGAAAATGTTAACCAAAGAAGAGCGTATTTATTTAATACAATGTTACGGTATTGGAAATTCCAAATACGCTCTTCTTTGGTTAACATTTTCGAAAATGCCTTCACGAAATCAGAATACTGACGGATGGAAATAAGATGCTGACGTAACATGAACGTATCTTGATTTTTTTTGTAAAATGCAAATAATTACATAAACTCCACTGTTATTATTTTATTTTTTAAAAATTCGAATTTTTATTTCAAAATTTGTATTTAGACTTTACGTTAGTTTATCAACAACTTTGTTTTATAACATTTTTGTAAAAAATAATAAATAATGGTAGTTCTCTCTTGAAGCATTTTCATATTTTCCTAATTTATTAACACCCTGTACATCGGATCTAAAAATTTTTTAACGTCAATTGATTTTCTCAACATGCAGAACTTTTTATAAAGAATGACTTTTGGTCGTAAAATTACTAATAAAGATCTTTTCCCTATTGGGTACCCTCATCCGCGGACACACTGTATTTTAGTTGATTTTGTGTTTTTTTTTGTGATTATTGGAGAAAAATCGTCTGTATTATTAACAATCATGGTGCATTCATGTGTAGTTTGTAAAAGAGTGGATGATTTAAATAAGGATTTATCTTTTCATCGGTAAGTATGGTTATGTTTTAATATTTAACCATCTGATATAACCAGACTTCAACATTGTTGCCATTCAGCCAACAAACATGCAGTTCTCTCTTCCACCCATTACTGATTTTCAATAACATTTCGCACAATCACCGCTTCACTTTCCAAGCGTTTTATGAATGGATTATGAGATCTGTAGTTTACAATACCTCTTTGATGTTCCGGGATTTTGCTGACACCATGGTGACTGCGATAAATTTTAAATTACTGTCTCGTCCATATAATTTATCTGAAAACAACTAAAAATAAAAACACAATATACGTCAAAAAATTTCCTTTAATAGCAGTATCAAAAAGTTCTTTAAGATAACATAAAAATATATAATGTATAACTTTAAAATACTTCCCTTATATATAGAGTATCTGCTATACTTTATCCAACAGCACAAACATGATTAGGAAGAATAAAGAAATTTGTATTCTGGTTCCGCTAATTCTACTTCTCGCTGCTGGTGTTATCGCACAATATGCCCTTTTAAATTTGTAACAAAAACTTTGCTATAAGTCATGATACGCTAAACACCAGGCCTGGTGCGCGCAATAACAGGTTTGTTCCAACACCCTATTTTTGTATCGTTCTAGAACCGTCACGAAACTGTTGGAATCGATTTTGTGCGCAGGCGTTAATTTTGCACTGTTTTGTTGCCGATGCACAAGGGAGGCAAGGTTGGTACGTTTTTGTGACCATTCTGTGTAAAAATCTCAGCTGATCGCCTGTCTGATTCTAGGAAAGTTTAGTAATTAGTTAATTATCATAACATTCATAAATCACAACCCTACTTTTGTTGTTTTGATTTCTTCGTCTAAGCTTGAGTATTATCTTTTTTCGTTCCGTTTTGTTGTATTTAATAATCATGAAAGAGAATAACGTTTAATGTTAAGAATATCTTGTAGGTTTTGGAACCGGATTATACAAATTTAATAAGAATAAATTAAATAATCAAAATATTAAGCAACAACTCCTACAAAACAAGGCTAAAAGAACTGCATGAATGCCAGGAATACAAAAACAACGGTTAAAATTCTTAGGGCGCAAGTCAGTACAAGCGGTTCCTGTTCAGGAACTGGTTTGCGAACGATCACAATTTGGTTGGAACACCAAAGGGATCGCCAGCTACACCGTTTTGTGTCGGTTGGAACGCCTTTCGACTACTACGCATGTGCGTGACCGTACATTGTACGATTTTTAGGGTGGTTGGAACGAACCTAAACGTCAATCGGTGAGTTATTTTTCGATTCCTTAGATGCACGTTGTTGTTAGCGTTTTTTATTCTTTGAACTGGTCGACTACTCCAGAAGCTGCTCGGCATTTGACGTCACTAGACCACGCCTTCTTGCGCGATGTCATACCTCGTGTTTATTTTTATGGCTTACAAGTTGACCAAAAAGCGTATGTACCTACGTGGAAAGTTGGATAAAGTATAGTCCATGGCAACACCGCGAATATCAAAATTATATCACAAAATCCCTAATAAAAAAAGTTAATACAGAACCATAACATTTAGTTACAACAGACAATTACAACTGTAGCAATTGAACATTTTTCCGATTCCGTTCTAAATGAGACGAAAATAATTTTTAAAATTTGGAAACCAATTAAGTATATTAAAATGGATTCTCACATGAGACCACATTTGAAATGCGCACTAAAAATAATTTAAAAAATAAAAAGTGATGCGTTGTTTAAGTAGGTATATTAACAAAGACGCGAGTAAACATTTTTTAACAAATTGTAAAATTTATATAAAGTTATATCAAAATTTATACATAATAAAGATTTCTTCCTAGCAGTTCACTCACGGTGGTTCACGACCTTACCTTATAAATTTTAAGGGGACTACTAAAGATTTTTTCCCGAAACATTGCGAATGTGTACAGGTTGTTAAAAAAAAACGTGTCATCGAGCGATGGCGCATGTTTTTTGCAATATCCTGTATATCCCATGGTACAGTGACAGAACACCGCCATTTTAGCCAATTATTTAGTATACTCGACTGATTCCGCGGTTGGTTCTTTATGAAACATTTTTTAAATAATTTAATGGAAAAAAGGGAAAGAAGAAATTTGCTTTTAAATGTTTCAATATAATTAGAGGATTACTCTACATGTTTCGGCTTTTTAGGCCCTTTTCAAGAGTAATATTATGAGAAACAATAAAACTATGTTATATTTCTTTTCCACTATATTCTTAAAAATTACATGTTTCGCTATCACTGTAGCTTCTTCAGATTGAGAATGAATGAATATTTTTCTATATCTAACACAGTGTACAATCTTAAAATATTATTACAGGTATGAAGATGGTGTAGGGGGGTAGGGGATATAATAGTAACAGTGGGATGTTCCAAATGGTCAGTAAAGTGATTATATAAATTATTTTATAGATTTATTTATACATGTAATAGCGGATTAGTGAAATAAATTTAACAAAGGACAATTGTTAAGGTCTATTTGATCATTCAGTAAAACAGCGGTATTTTTAAGTTTATTTATTTCCATAGATTCTAACAGTTGTATGCCTTTATTTTCAGTATGTAAGATTTTGGATTTTTGGAAAAAGAATACAAGAACATTATAATCAGTGGCGGATTTAAGGAAAAAGGCCCAGTGGGCAAAATTTCTTCAGCACTCCGGGAAACTGCTGATCATGCACCCGGGGGCCCCTTTAGAACGTTTTTGATAAGTCAGAAATATACGACAAACTTTGAGAAAATCGTAGACGTTTTAAATAACTGATTGATTACAAAAGTTATTTGATTTTATATTTAATTTACGATAGTTATCAAGCATTGCAATTATTCTGATAACAGGGGGCCCCTGAATGAAAATTGAACTTGTGCTGTCCACAAGGGACTCACCGAAACATTTTTTCAACAAAAAAATAAAAAAAGAAATCGAAGGTGTAACTTTTAGTAAGAGGAGCCCTGAAAGCCTTTCGTCGGGGGGGCCCAGTGGGCAAGCGCGCTTTTGCCCACCTGTTAAATCCGCCACTGATTATAATAGTTACATAAAAGATAAAACAGATTCTAATTATTTCAATCATTTAAAAGAAAACCAACATATAATTTTGATTCAAATTTTAAAATCTTATATACTTACTGAAAATAAAGGCATAAAACTTAATCTGTTATACTCCATAGAAATAAATAAACTTAAAAATACCGATGTTTTAGTAAATGATCAAATAGACCTTAACAATTCTCCTTTGTTAAATTTATTTCACTAATTTATCTAATCACTTTACTGACCATTTGGAAAATCCCACTGTTACTATTATATCCCCTACCCCCCTACACCATCTTCATACCTGTAATAATATTTTAAGATTGTACACTTTGTTAGATATAGAAAAATATTCATTCATTCTCAATCTGAAGAAGCTACAGTGATTGCGAAACATGTCATTTTTAAGAATATAGTGGAAAAGAAATATAACGTAGTTTTATTGTTTCGCATAATATTAGTTATGGATTTCCACCAAATATCGACTGAATCAATTAAGTACTTTATCAAGAGCATTGCAAGATAAATACTGTTTAGTAGTTTTAAAACGCGGGCCATCGTGAATCATCGTTTATACTAGTGCTTTTTAATTAGCCAATCAATTATAAGCGACATTTTTTATTATAATAGTTTTTTTTATATGAAACCAATGAAATAAAGATTGATCAGAAAAATAGGATTATTATGACGAGAACTTGGAACTCAGAAGCTCTGAATTTTACGGATCAGGTCGAGCGAGAAAAAGGTTTTGTACTAATTTTCTTCTCATTTCAAACCCCCCCACAACAGTATCGTTTCTTAATAGGAGACAATTTCTTAAAATATTCCCGTCATAGTTAAGGCTAAACACCCAATTGTTGACATTCGACCAGTAATTAACATGTTTTATAACTTGCCATAATTTTAGGAAATCTTTAGTTTTTTTTGTTTTTTCAAGCTAAATTCATTATACTACCAATATTCACCCTTTTTCTTTGGTTACTAGCCTTGGTATTCTATATATACAGGGTGGCCCATCGAAAACAGTCCAGCAAGGTTTACGACTGTGTACGTGAAAATTAAAAAAAAACCTCGGACCCGTAAACTTGTGTTTTCAGGGGGACACGTTTCACTATAAATTTCATCCCTGTAACCTCAACCCCCCTAGCGGGGGCGGCTACTGCCCTTGTTTTTTCAAATGGGAAATGGCATTAAATTCTCTTTAAAATGGCACTTCGTTTTGTGAATTTGAGCTACGCGCCGCCGAGCAACGGAATTTGAAACATTTCACTGCACCTCTTATCAAGTACACAGGTTTGTGCGTAAACAATTTTGAATGTCAACAAATTACACCAGATGTTCTTCACAATGTCCGAGAACACTTTGAACAGTTGTTGTACTATTGTATGGAGGTGAATGGCGGACATTTTCAACATTTAATAAGATAACATGTAAGTATTACTCAATAACATTTTTTAAAACGCAATTTCTCGGCGGCGCGTAGCTCAAATTTACAAAACGAAGCGCCATTTTAAAGAGAATTTAATGCCCTTTAAAAAGATGTATCACAACATACCCATTCCCATTTGCAAAAACAAGGGCAGTAGCCGCCCCCGCCAAGGGGGTTGAGGTTACAGGGATGAAATTAATAGTGGAACGTGTCCCCCTGAAAACACAAGTTTACGGGTCCGAGGTTTTTTTTAAATTTTCACGTACACAGCCGTAAACCTTGCTGTACTGTTTTCGATGGGCCACCCTGTATTTTGTAAATTATGACTAAATTTGTAAAAAAGCAATAAATTGTGTCGATTATTGGGTTTGTTTGGGTTTTTTCGACGATTTTAATACCTTCTATGATTGGCATAACGTAAAATATTGAGAAACTTTCTCAGGAGGATCAATTGGGTAAGAAATGCCTAAAACCTGTCAATCATTGGATGTTTGACCTTATTACAGACAGTACCCTGTGTAAAAACGCCCTATCCAGGAAACACGAACGTTTTCACACTTCAGATTCTTTGACTTCTCATTACTATAAGCCAAATTTGGCGGATACAGTCCCGCGGCCTTTTCCCTTTCCTGCTGTAACTTGACAATAAGCAGGACGGTTCCTATTGGTCTTGACTAGGTTATTACAGGTCTCCTGCCCACACCACGGCCCTCTTGGATCGGTCCACGCTTGCCAGAAAGCTGCCGTAGGGATGCCAGGCTGTCGCCGTCACTGCCGACCTGGAGAACAGGCCAATTGAGGAAGATCTGCGCATATAAAGCTGACATGGACAAATAGACATACAGACTTTATGAGCATGCAAGGTCCGGATTACAAGACCGAAACGGATTGTAATTTTCGTTCGACAGACAATTATTTTTTCTTTAAGGTTACGTTAACTAACTAATACTGAATACCTTAAGTCGTATCGACAACAATCGAAACAGTAACGTCGATCCGAATGAGCCCATCCCTACCTACTTATCCGTCAGAGACCTATTGGTCGGCCTGCAATTAATATAAATATACTATAACGGACTCCGGGGATTTACGTAACCGCTTATCTTTTCACCATTCGATTGCGCTGCCATAAAACACCCTTCATAGGTGCCCGAGAATCGAGCAAGCCGAACTGGGTTGACAATTTTACTTTTTGCACCGACGAATAATGGGTTGTTAAGCATGACTAACTGGCTTGCGTGTATGTGCGCCGTTTGGCTTAATAATTATTGAGAAACGCCTGAATTATTTTAAAATTTCATAAAGCGATCGGCAAAAAGTTGCTCACATATGGGAATCTTTTTTGCCTCTCGTGACTCACGTGTTTGGCGGGAGAATTTAAAAAATTTATTTTGTTCCTTTCGGTATAACATAAATAAAAATGTATCTAATCACAAAGATTACTTTTAATAGCTTGTATAACAATCTATTATATACAGGGTGTTTCTTAATAACATTAATAACATGCTAATATTTAAGGAGGTTATTCTTGGGTCCATTTTCACAAAAAAAATTCATATGAGCATATGTCCTAAACGTCTTAACCTTGGAGATACAGGCATGGGCGTCGTTAAAGGCCGTATTACAGTCGGGAATTTTTATGGCTTCAGCAATGGCAATTATAATTCAAGGATTCAGGCGCAGTACACCGTTCTCCGTACTACAGTCAGAAATTCTACTCTTCTGACAATTAAAATGACACGGATTCATGGGCAATACACTGTTCCCGATCAGCTGTCTCTCATTACCAGAAATGGGGCAGGCGCCATTTTAATTGCCCTTGCCGGCGCAATTGGGTAGACATGGATTATTCTGTTATTTTTAACTGTTTATTATTTGGCCGAACCAGGTATGAACAGGTAATGGCCATTTAAACCCACTGGTACTTAAATTAGCAGTTTACATTCTTTATTAAACTTATGGACTACTAATTCAGCAACTTTTTGCACCTCCTATTTGTAAATAGCAGTAGCTGCTTTAACTGGTAATCAAAACGAACAGGTTTGCACATCTGTAATTCTGGGGATATTTTAGGGATTTCGACAGTACCCACTGCTGTTCTGACCGTTGACAATGCTCCAGCTGATCGAAAATGGTTTACTGCGCATGAATACGTACCATTATAGTTGCCGGCGCAAGAGAAAAAATTGCCTAGTCTAATACGGCCTTTTATACGGGGCAAGAGCGGGCAGTTGCCCCCTACCCCCCCCCCCCCCCCCCCCCTGGAATTTGATAACTTAATAACACATCAAATAACTTTTAGTTCGTTCGCGGAAAAGGTAGGTAGTTCGTATGTTTTTTCTATTTTTTCTTAAATTTGATAGTTGCTATTGCTATCGGCGTTCGTCCCACATTATGTGGTTCGTCCTGAACATAGCAGGCTTTTTAGCATGCCCAATGTCAAAATTATACATCAATAATCTTTTATTTCGTTAGCGGAAAAGCTAGTATGTTTTTCTATTTTTTCTCAAATTTGGTACGTATTTTTAAGGTCTAAAGTAAATTCGACATTTGAGGCGGTGCATAGTCAGATATTGTTTTTCAAAAATATTTCTCTTAATCGAAGCTAAGCCAAACGAAGAAAAATTCTAATATAGCGGATCCGAAGCTGCTATACAGTGTGTCTACTTAAGTTGGAACCACATGGAAAACTTTTTTCTTATTGGTTTCATGAAAAAAAGTTATTCTTCATAAAAAATTCTGCATGGTCTAAAACTCGAAATGCAACATGCATTCAGTTATCAAAATTTCCCAGTCATATACGAGGTAAATCAGAAATTACGAATTTTGCTCAAGAGTAAAGTACCTTTATTTTTGACAATACAGAAGAAAGTTATGGAGAAAAGTTATTTTGAATTAAAAGTTATATTCAAATATGCAATTACAGTTATCTAGCCTGAAAATTTAGAGTTTGTGATTATTTACTAATCATTCCTTACTGCAACTTTGAAACGCGATTATTCGGAAACCTGTGGACAAAACGCAACAAAGTAGGATACCACTGAAACGAGAATTGAACGCCCTTTCAAACGATGTGCCACTTGACCCCCATTCCCATTTCAGATTCTAAGGGTGACATCTACCCCTCCTAGGGGCTTGAAACAACAAGGCTAAAAATATTCATTTCAAGTGTCCCCCTTACAAATAACATTGACGTCTCTTTCCGATTTTTCATATTTTTAACTGCAAGAAACATATTAAGGGTGGGAAGTTTTCAAATTGACACCCGGTATATTGTTTAGTATCCATACTCGCGAATTTCCAGCAGAGATTTTTGGACCACCTAGCGGTTTTATGGTAATTACGATACATTTCATCGGCTTAATTACATGATATTTTGCTCTATTCACTATTCCTCACTCTGAATGTGCGTTAAGTACACATTCCTACATACCGATACATCATACATGCCGGTAACAGTTCGGTATTGACAAGTTGTACTTATAATTTTGCAAAAACTCGCTCTCCCGTTAGAGTTTTTGTGTTTATTTTTTGTTTTGACGCGTCTTGAAAGCAATATACAAACGTTTACAACAAACAAGGTGCCAATCAGTAATATATAGTTAATTTAGCAAACTAATGGAGGCCTATAGAATAACTAGACTAAATGTCAGTGGCGTACCACTTTTATTTGTAAAAAATAGCAGACTATATGTTTGCCAGGACGCCACTGGTGATGGGATAACTTTTCTAACTGAAATATGTGGCCATATACAGGGTGCCTCTGATTAAGTCGGCACTATTTTGCTAACTCCGTCGTTATTAGAGCTACGATGTTGGTAAAAGTGGTAAATTACTAACGGTTTTTCCTCTGATGAAAATGGGAAAAACAATTGAACATCGCGTTTCTGCACTATTTCAAAAAATGTACTTTTTGTAATTGTTAGTGCTATCAAAAAAGTAATGGAGGTGTCATGTGCTCTTTTTGGGTCAAACTTAAAATGGTAAAATTGAAATTTGAAAATTTTCGCTCGCTTGAGAGGAAAATCCAAAAATTTACAATTTCAAAATTACCCTATATTTTCTTAGTTAAAAGAGACACAGAAAAATGTTTTATACATACATTTTTCTTTATAATGATTCTTGAATAATCTGCCGTTTTCAGAGTAAGTATACGGGGTCAGGTGAAAAAGTTATCGGACCTAACCTCATTTTTTTAAAATGGAGCACCCTGTATATTTTAATGTAAAAGATAGTATTTTATATTATATTTTCAAATATATAACACACCATGGATGATATTGGTTTCCTAGGCGATTTATTTAAACTTTATTACTTTGTAACGAAATAAAAGATTCAGATTAAGGTAAAAAATAACGGGAATCATCGCAAATGTTCGGGATATGTCCTTAAATGGTTGCCGTCTTTCCGGATAGCAGACAAAATGTACATTTTGCGCTATTTCTTTGTTTTTCCACTTTCAATATAAACTGATATCATATCAAATTTTTCAAAATGTTTATAAGTCATTTTCACAAATGAATATGAAAAAATGAAATTTACGTTAGATGTTAATAACAACTAGAATGTCAACATATGTGTTACTATGATATTAGCTTTTGTTTCATTGCTAACTGTGGTTTAAAGTCATAAAGTGGTATGGTGGCGGGTGAGAGCGGGGGATAGCGGGGCTATGGCGATTTAACATGGAAAAGGCGCACAGTTTTTGTGTGCACCGCGCTGTTGTCTGTTCGTGCATCTAGTTAGAAATTCGAGTGTATGTTTTAATATTATATATTTATTAAGTTAAAATGAATAGTTGACGGTGGACTATTTAAGAAATAACTTTAGCTCTTTGAGTTTAGAGCAAAAAATTGAAGTGAAGAATGCGGGAACACCTAAACCCGAAATTAATTTAACGCAGACCACAAAGGGTAAATCTAGGGACTTTATTAGAAAGTTCAAAAATGAAATATATGAAAAAAATTTATAGAGGGTATTCCCAACTTATTGAGGCTGTTATTGATCAATTTTCTACAATTAAGAACCGAAGAATGGACTTTACGTTTAAGCACTATTGTGTAGGGTCGATAAATGTTGTGTATTTCGATAAATGATACTCGATATGATTTTAAACCATTTTATTTAAGGATTTAAACTAAAAAAACTCTGAAAATATGAAGAATGCAAATTTGTCAGCCTCGTGGCTCGATTCGTTCTCGTCATAAAACAGTTAACTATGGTTCTCGTCTTGGTCGCGCCTAATGACGTAGCCGTAGATGGCGTAATGTTATTAGACATCATTCGGTTTTCTTGATAACTCGTAGATGGCGGTAGTAGTATTGGACATCATTCCGTTTTCTTGATAGCCGTAGATGGCTTTAGTAGTATTAGTAGTGGATAAATATTGTTACGAGGGTTGCATGCGACGACGTTAAGATCCGACAGCTATATCCCCTAAGAAAACCTTTCTAATTTTCCAAAAGTTGTATTTCCTGGTGTATAATTAAAAAATAAATAAAAATATGTTTTACCTAACGCATTTTCCAATTACTTCTTCTCTTTCTACATTTCAAACGCCTAGAAAGTAATTGTTTGGTTAAAAATAATTTCACCATACTTGTGAACCCCCTCTATCATAGGTCACGAGCCGCCACTGCCCTGTATACGTCCTATATGTCGGTCGCAAATAAATTTGTTAAAAAAAAAACGTTCTATGCACTATCGGCCTAAATTCAAAAATAACGAAATTATGGCCATTAAGAAACAATAAATCAATAAAATTATTCTTGTATGAAAAAAAAAACGAATAAACTATTAATATACAATAAAGCCCCTTGCGGAAATATTAGCGGTGATCCGATGCAAATAAATTCAAAATGTGGAGCAAATAAACGCCGTTCGATAACGCGTGTTGACACAAATACATTCAAAGAATGCACATTAATTATGATTTAATAACACCCTGTACAACAATAGTTATTATACTGTAGTTACCACAACCAGTTATCTAGTTGATAAATTTAGACCTACTGGTAGGCGAGGTGGTATTCTAAGCCTGATAGGGATGGGCACCTGGATCGATAGATTTTTCTTAAAGTAAAATTAAGTTCAATGTTCAAACAGGTTTTTTTTTGGTTGGCCAAGTGCTGCGTAAAGATTGTTTCACGAAAAATGGATATAACTTGATGACTGCAGTAAAAGTACCTGTGGCAATCCCATTATTTATGACCGTTTGTTATTATTATGTGGAAAGGGCCGGATTGTAATAATTATAATTAAATATAGGCACATCAAGTAGGTTAGGTTGCTTAATTTATATTTAAATATCTTTTTGTGGTAAAATTTGTTAGTTTTTGAGGAATGGTTCAAGAATTGTCTTTTACCAAACATTCCTCAGAATAGCGTGATAGTAATAGACAATGCGAGCTATCACAGTCGCCAATTACATAAAGCTCCAAGCTCAAATAATACAAAATTGCAGATTCAGAACGACATGGCGGCGAATGATATATATATTGAAGAAAGTTATACAAAAAAGTGATCTTTTAGAAGTTTTAAAGACATTTTGCATAAAAAAAGTATATGTTTGTGACATATTGGCAGAAGAAATTGGACATACAGTGCTACGGCTCCCACCCTATTATTGCATTTTTAACCCCATAGAGCATATGTGGCACCAGTTAAAATCACTGGTTAGGTCTGAAAATATTTCTCCGACTTTAAGTTCTAGTGTCGTAGAATTAATACGAAAATGCTTTAATGATATTCCCCCAGGTAGTTGGAAAAATTCAGTCCGTCACGTAATAACTGTAGAAAATTCGTATATTTGTCTGGATCGTATAATTAATCCAATTATAATTAATTTTGATGAGGATAGCGATAGCGAAACAGAACTATCTATAGAATGACATTATAAATGTAAATAAATATGACTAGTAGGTAATATTTAAAAAAAAATTTATTTCATTTGATTACATTAATATAATCATATCATTACTTGTTTTCCTTAGTCCGTCCCTTCATACTTCACTTGTTTATTGCCAAGCCCTTGTCGACACAATGGGACCGACCCAGGAAATCATTAAGTCGTATCCAATTTTCGTGAAATAATCTTTACCCGCAGCTACTTGTAATGTTTAAATAATACCATAAGACTTACCCGTGCTCCTTGAGGATGGTCTCCACTTTTCCAGTGGTGACACCCCAGATGTAGACACTACCATCCGCAGAGCCAACGGCAACGTACTGCCCGTCTGGGCTAAAAGTGGCCCGTGCCCAATCACAACCCACCTTAAAACCGTCGCAGCTAAAATCAGAGATATCTAGTGTCTGTTATTGGTTATTTATGTTATTTTTGGACACAAATAATTGTTATAATGCTTTTTTGTTAATCTATAGAACGAGGACACGAAAAATTAAATTTATTGACAATTTATCTGACTAAATATAACACATCATATTCAGTATTAGCATGAACGGGGGTGTTAATTTGAAAATTTTCCACCCTTACTATTACTCAAAAAATAATAAATTATTATTAAAAAATTACACAAGTCGACATAATTTTTGTAACATCGATGAGAATGCTTATTTTTTGTTTCATTTAGGAAGTTATTAAAACACTTTTTCCCAGAAATGGCCTAGCGCGTCGCATTTTCCAAGTACCTGCTTCTCTTTTATATAATGCGATCTTTGAAATCATTTTTACCTGGCTTAGGACCGGAAAGTACAACAAGACCGCAAAGGGGTTATTTTCACAGTATTGTACGAACTTTAAGAGTTTTATTGTTTTCTGCAGTTTAGTTGGTTTCTGTCTCGTTTACAGTACAGTCAAGTGTTTAAGTCGATTTTGATATAACATGGTAAGCTCGAGTCGTCGATGTTGCAAAAATCCAGCCGATAAGTTTTGTTATATATGTGGACGATTTATTATAAAGTCCCAAGCTAGATCTATATCTGAGGAAGTCAAAAAAGCCTATTTTTTATATTTTAAGTGCCAAATTAGGATCAAGATAAAAGTTGGGCTCCTCATGTTTGTTGTGTGAGTTGTCACGTAAATTTAGTGCAGTGGATGTATCGCAAGAAAAATTCTATGCCGTTTGCTGTTCATATGGTGTGGAGAGAACCTACTGACCATGTAAGTGATTACTACTTTTGCATAACTAAAACAGAAGCGGATTGGCCTCATAGAACTTATTTTGAACCTGGTACTTCAAACATTAAATATGCCCCCCTTGTTAACCCAAAAAAGGTGCTGCTACCGCCTCTCCATATAAGCTTGGACTAATGAAAAACTTTGTCAAAGCCATGGACAAAGAAGGTAGTGGTTTCCAGTACCTAAGAGAAATATTTCCTCACCTAAGTGATGCAAAATTAAAAGAAGGCATATTTAGGATTAAGGAAGTAATCTCCGTTTTCAAGAACAATTAAATGAAAAGGAATTGGCAGCTTGGACGTGTTTTGTACGTGTAGTGAAAGAATTTCTGGGCAACAAGAAAGATGAAGACTATAAAAGACTCATAGATGAACTGTTGAAAACATATGAACTACGAGGGTGTCGCATATCTCTAAAAATACATTTTTTGCACTCCCATTTGATTTTTTGCCGGAAAATTTGGGTGCAGTAAGCGATGAACAAGGAGAGAGGTTTCACCAGGACATCAGGACGATGGAAACAAGATACCAGGGACGCTGGAACCCATCTATGTTGGGCGACTACTGTTGGTTTTTAAAAAGGGATGATGCTACAGAACACAAAAGGAAAACGTGAACGTTTTTGTCGCTGTATCATATCTTATGCGCTATATTTTTTATTAACATAACAACCTGTGCATGGTTTTTTAGCTTTCTTAAGGACCGCTCTCTGCAAGTGGCGATTGACGGATTTCTCTCAGACACAGTCACCATCAATGCCGATGTTCCTCAAGGGTCCATATTGTCTCCCACTCTCTTCTTACTCTACATTAACGACCTTCTAGTGAAAACTAAAAATCCGATATTTAGTTTTGCTGATGATAGCACACTTATCTCATCTTCCTCTTTGAATGCGCAAACATCGGCTGCCAACGCACATCTTCGCAGACAGCATGAAGTATCACGATTCAACAAAGACCTGGAAGAAATTTTGGCTTGGAGTGACAGTAACCAAGTCGAATTTAACGCTAAAAAAACCCAGGCAGCAGTTTTCTCTAAAAAGGTTAACATTACAGAACCGGATATAATCACGACAGGACACGCAATCCCACTGGCTTCATCTATTAATTTGCTGGGCGTCAATCTGGGAGGAAATATGTCTTGGCATAACAACGTTGTGCCAAGATAGCTTCTCAGAAACTTGGTGTACTATTTCGAACCAGAAGTTGTACACACCTCAATAACTTTTGACACTATACAAAGCCCAGATTCGACCATCACTAGAGTGCTGCTCTCATGTCTGGAGCTCTACACTAAAACATACTCTTCGGCTACTGGATTCCATCGAAAGGAGGGCTATTCGTCTGATCGGAGACCACGAGCTGACGAAGAACCTCGAGTGCCTAGAACATCGAAGACAGGTTGGTGATTTGACTCTCTTTCACAGATATTTTCGTGGAAGGTGCTCGGCTGACCTTGCCCTCTTAATTCCGCCCAGAGCGACGAATAGCAGAAATACACGACGAACCACTGCCGCCCATGCATATGTGGTTAAGCGGTACTCCTCGAACTTCATTATTTAAGAATTCTTTCATCTGGAGGACTTCATCCTTATGGAACGACCTTCCCGAGGTCGTTTTTCCCAACGAATATAACCTCCAACGATTCAAAACCAACGTGAATCGCTTTTTGCGCTCACGCACCCCTCCCAGAGTGCCCTAAAGGATTTTTCCTATAGTGCTTGTGTTTGATCATAAAAAAACCGATCCTCAGTAATATTTTTGCATAGATGCCACATGTTTTATATGTTTATATTAAATAAATATATTAAATTGTAAAAATAGGTCGTCTCCTCTTTTTTCTCCACCACCCACCCCTTATAACAAAAAAACTGTACGTGTTCCAGTAATTAGCTTCTCATTATCGGATTTAGGACTCTAAAATACTTCAGACAAACCTATTTTCATCAATGTAACTTTACAAAAATTTAAATTTGTCGACTTGTGTTATTAAACAGCCTTTAATATTTTGTGCCGGTTGATTCCCCGAGTTTTCAAATTTACACCCTGTATAGTACGTCTAATTTCAACAAAATACATTTTAAAATTAATTCACAAAGGTATACATGTATGCTACTAGACTGTTTCACAAATACCTCTGCGTAAAGCCTTAATTTTTTTATTTACCGATATAGTTTATAAGTTTTTGCATACTTATGCTCGTAGGGATTCCATAAATTATACCTAAAAAGTTCACTTAGTTGACTAAACACTTTTAATATAAGAAATCTAAGAAAAATCGCGTAAAACCAATGGATTTTTTCGACCCGCTCTATTAATTGATCGGTCCACAGACTTTTGGAAGCTTCTTGAAGACAGCGTACGTGCCATCACAGTGTTATTATTATTATGAAAAACTCTCATTGGTGGCCTATTTATTTATGACTTACCTAAACGATTGTACTACTTGATTCATTCTTAAATCAATCAACTTAAGAGTATCATCCCTTACACACGCCAACAGGTACTTTGTATCTAAAAAGTGAATTAGGCTAAAAACCTTTATTCTACAATCATTATGGCTGATAACATTTAAAAAAGAAGGTTTATGTTTCAGAAAACGTCTGAAATATTTTATTTTCGTGTATTCAGTGTCTTCTTCACATATACATATACAGGGTGTCCGGGAACATGTGGGAAATCTCCCGGATATGAAGAAAACACGTGAAAAGAATACTATAGGTTAATTTAAACTTCTTTCGTATCGGCCTCCTCTTCGGAGATATGGGCTCCCAAAGAGCACCAATGGAATCAAGTTTTTTACACATAATTATTGAACCACTTGGTATATTTCAATTATTTTTTAATATGATGTATACCAGGTAAGACCCGTCAAGTTACTACCCAAGAAACTGTTGTGAATTACTCACAGCTGCAGGGACGGACTAGCTGTAACACTCATGGGCCCATTTTTTTTACGCCCTGTATGATGAGAACTTTGGACAATGTTTTTTACATACCTTTAACTATTGGCTAAAAATTAAGTACTCTTCATTCATGTCGCTAATCCTAACCGTTCTCGAGAAAACGTCATTTTATTTACACTGAGTCCCCTAACTGCTCATGGGCTAAATATGAAAAAGCGGAATCTTGAAGGTTGAACATTGGATCGGAACAAAGATGTATCTTTTATTGAAATACCCGAAGCACATGATGTATATGAAATGCCGTTTTTTCGAAAACGGTTAGGATTAGCGACATGAATGAAGAGTACTTAATTTTTAGCCAATAGTTAAAGGTATGTAAAAATCATTGTCCAAAGTTCTCATCATACAGGGGTAAAAAAAATGGGCCCATGAGTGTTACAGCTAGTCCGTCCCTGCAGCTGTGAGTAATTCACAACAGTTTCTTGGGTAGTAATTTGTCGGGTCTTACCTGGTATACATCATATTAAAAAATAATTGAAACATACCAGGTGGTTCAATAATTATGTGTAAAAAACTTGATTCCATTGGTGCTCTTTGGGAGCCCATATCTCCGAAGAGGAGGCCGATACGAAAGAAGTTTATATGAACCTATAGTATTCTTTTCACGTGTTTTCTTCATATCCGGGAGATTTCCCACATGTTCCCGGACACCCTGTATAAACAGTATATTGCCAATATGAACGTTCCAAAATACAAAAAGTGTCGCCGCTATGGGAGAAGGCGCGGGCCTATTGAGTTTGCACAGTAGGGTGGAAATTTTATCGATCGCGTCAGAGCCGGCCTGACATTATTTATTTGTTGTTATTCGTCGCCATTTTTGGTTCTGGATGCGTTTCCAAATTACAGACTAAAAAGTGGTTCATCCACATTGTTGTCGGTATATTAGTGCTTATAAACTTTCATTACGTAACAAGAATTTTTGTAAAGGAGTTTTTAATTTGTGGTGATTCCATTCGCTGTTTGGTAGGTTAGTTGTTTTGTTTAAGACGAAAGGACACAAGTGCATGGTGCTTTTTTGCAAAAGTCGTGGATCAATACCAGGTATAAAGTATTTCAGGTATGTACATATATACGAAAATATTTTGCTTATAACATTACCCGATCTTCGGAACCCAATTTCACTAAAAAGCTTGTAAAAAAAGAAGATCGTATACAATATAATATATATATGTGGTCACTACTTAAGTTTAAAATTAATGTATTTTTAATTTGGTGCATTAGTAGCTGATAATATTTCCTAAAATAGTCAATATAGTCATTCATTCTTAATTTTGGGTTTAGAAATAAGTGAGGTTAAGAAACATACGACGGATGAAAGTTAAAATAAAGCTAATCGTGTCGATTGTTACAAATATTTCAGACGGAATTTGGCACTAAAAGTTTACACCAATCAGGGCACCGTCGGATCATCATATCGTCATAAATTGTATGCATATAACTAACCAGTGAAAATTACATTAAAAAAGTTGAAATCCGGTCCTGTCGAATGTTTACTTTCACAAGGAAACTTCCGAACTGCGCAAACTCACAACGCCCCCTTCGATGGCCATAGCGGGGACATAATTGCAGATGGTATTGACGATATACTGTTTATAATATATATGTAGATGTCATCATATCGTCATAAATTGTATGCATATAACTAACCAGTGAAATTTATATTAAAAAAGTTGAAATCCGGTCCTGTCGAATGTTTACTTTCACAAGGAAATTTCCGAACTGCGCAAACTCACAACGCCCCCTTCGATGGCCATAGCGGGGACATAATTGCAGATGGTATTGACGATATACTGTTTATAATATATATGTAGATGTCATCATATCGTCATAAATTGTATGCATATAACTAACCAGTGAAATTTATATTAAAAAAGTTGAAATCCGGTCCTGTCGAATGTTTACTTTCACAAGGAAATTTCCGAACTGCGCAAACTCACAACGCCCCCTTCGATGGCCATAGCGGGGACATAATTGCAGATGGTATTGACGATATACTGTTTATAATATATATGTAGATGTCATCATATCGTCATAAATTGTATGCATATAACTAACCAGTGAAAATTACATTAAAAAAGTTGAAATCCGGTCCTGTCGAATGTTTACTTTCACAAGGAAACTTCCGAACTGCGCAAACTCACAACGCCCCCTTCGATGGCCATAGCGGGGACATAATTGCAGATGGTATTGACGATATACTGTTTATAATATATATGTAGATGTCATCATATCGTCATAAATTGTATGCATATAACTAACCAGTGAAATTTATATTAAAAAAGTTGAAATCCGGTCCTGTCGAATGTTTACTTTCACAAGGAAATTTCCGAACTGCGCAAACTCACAACGCCCCCTTCGATGGCCATAGCGGGGACATAATTGCAGATGGTATTGACAATATACTGTTTATAATATATATGTAGATGTCATCATATCGTCATAAATTGTATGCATATAACTAACCAGTGAAATTTATATTAAAAAAGTTGAAATCCGGTCCTGTCGAATGTTTACTTTCACAAGGAAATTTCCGAACTGCGCAAACTCACAACGCCCCCTTCGATGGCCATAGCGGGGACATAATTGCAGATGGTATTGACAATATACTGTTTATAATATATATGTAGATGTCATCATATCGTCATAAATTGTATGCATATAACTAACCAGTGAAATTTATATTAAAAAAGTTGAAATCCGGTCCTGTCGAATGTTTACTTTCACAAGGAAATTTCCGAACTGCGCAAACTCACAACGCCCCCTTCGATGGCCATAGCGGGGACATAATTGCAGATGGTATTGACGATATACTGTTTATAATATATATGTAGATGTCATCATATCGTCATAAATTGTATGCATATAACTAACCAGTGAAAATTACATTAAAAAAGTTGAAATCCGGTCCTGTCGAATGTTTACTTTCACAAGGAAACTTCCGAACTGCGCAAACTCACAACGCCCCCTTCGATGGCCATAGCGGGGACATAATTGCAGATGGTATTGACGATATACTGTTTATAATATATATGTAGATGTCATCATATCGTCATAAATTGTATGCATATAACTAACCAGTGAAATTTATATTAAAAAAGTTGAAATCCGGTCCTGTCGAATGTTTACTTTCACAAGGAAATTTCCGAACTGCGCAAACTCACAACGCCCCCTTCGATGGCCATAGCGGGGACATAATTGCAGATGGTATTGACAATATACTGTTTATAATATATATGTAGATGTCATCATATCGTCATAAATTGTATGCATATAACTAACCAGTGAAATTTATATTAAAAAAGTTGAAATCCGGTCCTGTCGAATGTTTACTTTCACAAGGAAATTTCCGAACTGCGCAAACTCACAACGCCCCCTTCGATGGCCATAGCGGGGACATAATTGCAGATGGTATTGACAATATACTGTTTATAATATATATGTAGATGTCATCATATCGTCATAAATTGTATGCATATAACTAACCAGTGAAATTTATATTAAAAAAGTTGAAATCCGGTCCTGTCGAATGTTTACTTTCACAAGGAAATTTCCGAACTGCGCAAACTCACAACGCCCCCTTCGATGGCCATAGCGGGGACATAATTGCAGATGGTATTGACGATATACTGTTTATAATATATATGTAGATGTCATCATATCGTCATAAATTGTATGCATATAACTAACCAGTGAAATTTATATTAAAAAAGTTGAAATCCGGTCCTGTCGAATGTTTACTTTCACAAGGAAATTTCCGAACTGCGCAAACTCACAACGCCCCCTTCGATGGCCATAGCGGGGACATAATTGCAGATGGTATTGACGATATACTGTTTATAATATATATGTAGATGTCATCATATCGTCATAAATTGTATGCATATAACTAACCAGTGAAAATTACATTAAAAAAGTTGAAATCCGGTCCTGTCGAATGTTTACTTTCACAAGGAAATTTCCGAACTGCGCAAACTCACAACGCCCCCTTCGATGGCCATAGCGGGGACATAATTGCAGATGGTATTGACAATATACTGTTTATATATATGTAGATGTAGTCTTCTTACCTCTAGCTAAATCTAATGACGTGACTTTCCCGTTCAAAACGATATTGTTCGCGCTAGATTCCGACCTACAATCCCAAAATCTTATACTCTTATCGAAATGGCCGCTAATTATCGTAGATCCGGCACTGTCTACGGTGACTAGGTCGTTACAACTAGATCCTGCGAATTTCGTCTCTATACCTGCAAATTTAAAAAAAGGCACAGGTGATTATGCATAAAGTTATTTTGTTTTTCACATACGGGACAACTTAATTGTCCTAAATGAACCTAAACACCTGAAGATGATTTTAGATACTTAAACCAGTCGAAACGTTGCGATTTAAATAGATAAAATTAATGGATGGCCCAAATTAGGCTGTTACTAAACTTAATAGAGTTCGTTGTCTTCACTTACATGCTCTACTCCTTAGATCCCACACTTTTAAGGTTCTATCGTGACTACCAGTGACTACTTTCGATGAATCCCCCAGGAATTTAGCTGCCAGTACTTTTCCCGAGTGTCCAGTAAGGGTATGCTGAAAAAATAAATAACCATTAGCTGTTGGTAGCGATATTAAAGTCTCGAGAACTCAGAACAATATTTCTGCATAATTTTTAGTGTTTTTTAGGGAAAAACCGATGATTTTAATAATCGAGTGAATCGCTTGAAATTCTAATTCACCAAGCGATGACGTCACCGACTGCTCCACCGGCAGCTTAGCCGTTTATATGTGATCAGGTAGGGTATTTAGCAGGCACGTAACTACGGGTGGGCACAGGTTTGCTAAAAAATTGTAGTAGCCACCAAAAAAATTCCAGAAATTTATTTATTTGTGAATAATGAATTTTTACCACGTGTCTCGATACCAAACAAAAATACTGCGAAATATCACCCAAATATGTATTTATTGTTCGGGTTTATTCTTTCTCAATCTACGAGCATAAAATAAGTAGATATTTAAAATGGCTTGTCAAATTCTTCCACTTTAAATTATCAGGTGCCCACTGTGTACCCTTCAAAAATTTAGATAAGAAAATAGGTATTATTTTTTAAAACTCATGTTTATAGTTACCTAGAAGTTCCTGTTTAAATTTATCAATGTTTACTTTTGGTTACCAAAAAATTTGTCGATATCTATGTTTTGTTAACTATTTTGCTCGTTTTCTTATTTTCTATCTATAATGTACCTTATTTTTAAGACGTCTTCTTGAATTTAATAATAAAAAGTACCTATTTAGATTTAAAAATGTTTACCAACGAATTTTTCTATATATTTTGTTAACTATTTTGTTCGTTTTGTTATTTTCCATTAACAATTTCTATTATGTTATTTTTGAGAAGTTTAAACTACGCCGCTGGCTAGCCAGTGAAAACAAAACTTTACAAACCCCATGTCGCGATGACTCCGCTAAAGGATTTGGCATACTTTTCTATATGCACGTTCTTGTTTATGTGCCTTTAAGAAAGACGCCTTTAAGATAACTCGAGCGGTTTTTCTAATAATCGAGCGATGTCGGTTATTTCAATAATCGAGTAATCAAGCGGTTTTTCGCTCGAGCGATCACAACACTATTAATATTATAGTCCTCTCCACCTGGTATAGTATTTGCAGAATTATACCGTTGATCTTTTGACTGCAATAAAACCACATTATCCCTTCGATCATAAAATAAATAAGGAAATCCCAAATTTTTAAATCTTTTCGAGCAGAGCCTGACCAGGTATACATAGAGTAATTTTTAGTTAGGCTTATTAGTGGTAGAATGTGGCGTCCTTGGAATTGTGCTGATAGGGGGGCATCTTCAAGTGTCATTTTTAAAAGAAAGCATTTCTCTACCGATGCCAAACTAATAATTAAAAATGTGTATCAATCGTTGTTGAGTATAAATTTTAATTCGATGGATGCTTTAGCAGAGACGTCTACTTTGACAAAAACTCCTATATCTTCGATAAGAGACATAGCACTTAAATCTATTAATCCTAAAAAAAATCGGAGTGATTCTGGCACATTTAGAAGCATTGACGAAAATGACATGGATTTATTAAGAAGAAAGATTTTCCAAACAGCTGTTAAACAATTTAGAGAAGAAAATCGTCGAATTATTTACCTTGACGAAACATGGTTCGTTACTTATGACACTCCAAGAAAAGGTGGGGTGATTCTTACAAAAAATGTCAAACCAAGGCACCATCAAATAAAGGCAAAAGAATCACAATATTACATGCTGGGTAAGAGAACGGGTTTGTTCCAAATTGTCTGTTGCTTTCAGCCAAAAACATAGCAGATTCTTCTTTAGATTACCATCAAGATACCGACGCACAACTTTTTGAAGATTGGTTTAAACATAAACTCCTTAAAAATATACCTGAAAATAGCGTCATTGTAATGGACAATGCTAGTTATCATAGTCGGCAAGCAAAAATCATTCCCAATTCTAATAATACAAAAGCAGAAATTCAATATTTTATGATTGAAAATGATTTATATTTTAGAAACTTACAAAAAACGAGAACTGCTAGAAGTATTAAAAGCTTTTAAAATAAATAAGGAATACGAGTGTGACGAACTTGCAGCAGAAAATGGACATACAGTGTTGCGTCTTCCTCCGTACTATTGTATATTCAATCCTATTGAGCTAATATGGCACCAATTAAAATCCAATATTAGGAGAAATAATATTTCTCCCACATTAAATGCATCTGTAGTAGAATTAATTAAAAACGAAGTAAGAAAAATTTCTGCAGACAGCTGGAAAAACTGTGTACAGCATGTACTTAAGGTGGAAAATTCTTACAATTGTATGGTTACAAATGTGCAACCCTTAACTATAAGTTTAGGCTTAGATGAAGATAGTGATAGTGATACAGAGTTAAATTTTGAATAAACTATCAATAGTTTCTTAGAATTTAATTAATTTTTATTGTAATTGTTATCCTAATAGTTTTATATTATATTATTATATATATACAATATCATTAATTGTTATCATTTATTATAGGTACCTGAAACTAAAAATACCTATCTATTTATTTTAAACTATAAAAATAAATCATGTGGTGTGGTATACATTTTCAAGCCGGCCCTGATTCCATTTATTGAGCTTTGAAGAGGTTCAGGCGTATACAATAGGGTTTAATCAGGTAGTTTATTTATGGAAGTAAGAGTCGACGGTATAATTCTGCAACAACTATATAACGAAAGGAATCGCAACCGAAGATTATAAACGACAAAATCATATTTTTCAATCAAAGGTACTTCCAGTAAGTATTTACTTAACATATCGCCCGAGTGCACGATGGAAGATTTATTTCTCGTCGATAGGCTCATTCTGGGCTAATAAAGACAGATATCGTAAATCAGAACATTTCTACGGGTACGAGTTAAGTATAGTATTATATTATTAAATATTTAATTATTTTTCCATGCCTGTGGTGGTGTTTTGTATAGGTAGCGTAACGGACTTTAGTAACTGAAGCTAGCGATGGTGGGCGGTGGTCAATCGCTATGGCTTCCGTTCCTAAAATACCATGACATATTGCAGATGTAATATTATAACTGGGACTAATCTGAAATAAATCCACCATGGTCCGATGGTTTCCGCGAAAAAAAATATAGTCGCTGCATTTATCGTGGAATGTACTGTTGAACAGTATGATTAAAATCAAGATTATGTAGATCAAACAAAACAGACACACGTCAGCAGCTAATGGACGTGATTAACATTATGAAGGTCGTACCTCTTTATTGTACAGGGTGTCCTATTTTCCACACTTTTATAGGGTATCTCCGTAATTGTGCTATCAAAAAAGTGATTTAGGTGTCATGTGCTCTTTTTGGGTCAAACTTAAAATGGTAAAATCGAAATTTGAATATTTTCGCTCGCTTAAGAGATACGGGGAAAATCAAAAAATGTACAATTTCAAAATTACCCTCAATTTTCTTAGTTAAAAGAGATGCAGAAAAATGTTTTATACAGAAGTTTCTTTATATTGATTGTTGAATAATCTGCCGTTTTCAGAATAAGTATATGGGGTCAGGTAAAGAAGTTATCGGACCTAACCTCATTTTTTTAAAAGGAACACCCTGTATATTTTAATCTAAAAAGATACTATTTTAAATTCTCCTTTCAAATATATATCACACCATGGATGATATTGGTTTCCTAGGCGATTTATTACTTTAAACCACAATAGACCATGAAACAAAGCCTAATATCCTAGAAACAACTATGTTGACTATTAATATTTAACGTTAATTTCATTTTTACATATTCATTTGCGAAAATGACCTATCAACATTTTGAAAAATTTGATATGACATCGGTTTATATTGAAGGTGGAATAAACGAAGAAATGGCGCCAAATGTATATTTTGTTCGCTATCCGGAAAGACGGCAACCATTTAAGGACATATTCCGAACATTTGCGATGAATCCCGTTATTTTTTACCTTAATCTGAATCTTTTATTTCGTTTCAAAGTAATAAAGTTTAAACAAATCGCCTAGGAAACCAATATCATCCATGGTGTGTTCAGGTTAGATCCGATAACTTTTTTACCTAACCCCGTATACTTATTCTGAAAACGGCAGATTATTCAACAATCAATAAATAAACTTCTGTATAAAACATATTTCTATATCTCTTTTAACTAAGAAAATATAGGGTAATTTTGAAATTGTCAATTTGGGGAAACTGCTGATCAAATTTTTTTCAACGATGAAGTTCAAATATTGCAATGGACTATGCTTGGTAGAATCTTGTTCTTGTGAGAAATATATATCCGCAAAACTGATTAACTCATGCTTCAGGGCAGTTATAAAAAAAGTTGGATATTTCTCCATCAAATTGCACACATTTTTTTCAAATTCTTTCTCTTCCATGTTTTTGAAGGATTCAGGTTTGAGAAATCCGACAAGTGAGTTTATCTCATCAAAACCTTTGGCCCTTTCTCGTAATTCACTGCACATTCTGTCCAGAACTTCAAAGGACCCAATGCGATGTTTCGTTGCCATATCCAGAGAAGTGTCCTCTGCTTTCTCGCCAGGCATTTTTTTCGTTCGTCGTTGTCTAATGATCGGAAAATCCGGGGGCCCCTTTAGAACGTTGTTGATAAGTCAGAAATATTCGACAAACTTTGAGAAAATCGTAGACGTTTTAAATACCTGATTTTTTTTTTATGATCAAACACAAGCACTATAGGAAAAATCCTTTAGGGCACTCTGGGAGTGGTGCGTGTTCGTAAAAAGCGATTCACGTTGGTTTTGAATCGTTGGAGGTTATATTCGTTGGGAAAAACGACCTCGGGAAGATCGTTCCACAATGATGAAGTCCTCCAGATGAAAGAGTTCTTAAATAATGAAGTTCGAGGAGTACTAAGCTTAACCACATATGGATGGGCGGCAGTGGTTCGTCGTGTATTTCTGATATTCGCCGCTCTGGGCGGAATTAAGAGGGCAAGGTCAGCCGAGCACTTTCCATGGAAATATCTGTAAAAGAGAGTCAAATCACCAACTTGCCTTCGATGTTCTAGGCTGTCGAGGTTCTTCGTCAGCTCGTGGTCTCCAATCAGACGAATGGCCCTCCTTTCGATGGAATCCAGTAGCCGAAGAGTATGCTTGGGTGCAGAGCTCCAGACATGAGAGCAGTACTCTAGTGATGGTCGAATCTGGGCTTTGTATAGTGTCAAAAGTTGTTGAGGTGTGTACAACTTTCTGGTTCGGAAGAGTACACCAAGCTTCTGATAGGCTATCTTGGCGATTGCCACAACGTGGTTATGCCAAGACATATTTCCTCCCAAATTGACGTCCAGCAAACTAATAGATGAAGCCAGTGGGATTGCGTGTCCGTCCATGACTATATCCGGTTCTGTAATGTTAACCTTTTTAGAGAAATCTGCTGCCTGGGTTTTTTTAGCGTTAAATTCGACTTGGTTACTGTCACCCCAAGCCAAAATTTCTTCCAGGTCTTTGTTGAGGCGTGATACTTCATGCTGTCTGCGAAGATGTGCGGCGGCAGCCGATGTTTGTGCATTCAAAGAGAAAGATGATAAAAGTGTGCTATCATCAGCAAAACTAACTATCGGATTTTTCGTTTTCACTAGAAGGTCGATAATGTAGAGTAAGAAGAGAGTGGGAGACAATATGGACCCTTGAGGAACACCGGCATTGATGGTGAAGGTGTCTGAGAGAAATCCGTCAATCGCCACTTGCAGAGAGCGGTCCTTAAGAAAGCTAGACAACCATGCACAGAATCGACTGGGCATACCATAGGATCGCAGTTTACTTAGAAGCCCCTCATGCCAAACACGATCAAAAGCTTTAGAAATATCCAGTGCAACAGCCCGAGACTCCCCATGATGTTCGATTGCGTTGTTCCAAATATAGGTGACATAGGCTAGAAGATCTCCAGTTGATCTGGACTTCCGAAAACCATATTTTATTGATTATTATTATTGATTGATTACAAAAGTTATTTGATTTTATATTTAATTTACGATAGTTATCAAGCATTGCAATTATTCTGATAACAGGGGGGCCCTGAATGAAAATTGAACTTGGGACTCACCGAAATATTTTTTTAAACAAAAAAATCAAAAAAAAATCGAAGGTGTAACTTTCAGCAAGAGGGGCCCTGAAAGCCTTTCGTCGGGGGGCCCAGTGGGCAAGCGCGCTTTTGCCCACCTGTTAAATCCGCCACTGGCCCTAACAATTATGGAAATATCCTATAAAAGTGTCCAAAAATGGGACACCTGTACTAAAGTCAAAAAGTACATTTTAAAATGATAGTCGACGCATTAAACGTATTTTAAATTTTATTTAATTATGTCGATTCAAATACGATTTATTGTTTGAAATTACAGTGCGACTGGGAAAGATGCTACCGCAGACTCTGAAGTGTAGCAAAAAAAACTTCTAACTTCCATCAGAACTACCAGTCGCCGTAAACAATTTACATACACCCCGTTTCCGTAAACAGATTCTCGGATTCATTCCGTCCTGCCACAATACGTACCAATTACTTTAGTGTCAGATTGATATGGTTCTCTTAAGAAATAGCGCGTATTTTGACGTGTGGCCGCTTTAATTCCTTCCTGGTTTATTGCGTAACATGTGGCGTTCTGTGGGAAGGTGTCGGGATGGCCATTCGAATAATGGAATTTGACAGGCGTAAACTATGAAAATTATACCGGTTAAGTTGAACATGGGAAACCCCATATTATGTAATTTTTGAGGTGGCTGAATATCGGTTCCCCTGTACATTTTATAGAAGAACTGCATTATAAGTTCTTTAAGAGGCCGACTTGGTAATCCCATGTGCCGAGTTTGAATAGATTTTGGTGAGCCAATCTCAAGCTATTTAATTAAACATGATGGCAAAATGAAGAACCCACAATTCAGGTAATACAAATTTGGACATTGACAAAACGAAAATTGGTGTCGGTGACAATATTTTTGAGACTGCTTATGGGGGGGGGGATCGAAACACGCAAGAAGGCCTTGGAAGTGATGCGCTCACAAGTAACCTACTTTTATCTATCTGTTTCACTCTATCATTTAAGCGTCAATATCAGACTTACGTAGAGTTAATATGAAATGCCAAAAAGTGAGTGTTTATGCAGGCGACTTCATCCTGGTCATATTTGTCTCACTTTACTGAATTAAGGAAGGTTGCTGCATACAGAGACAGGCATAATAATAATTTTACTAGTTAATTTTCTTCGTCTTTCATGGAATATAATCAAGCAACATATGAATGATATGTAAAGTGAATGAAAATGACGACAGCGAAGCGTCCTTAAATTCTAAAATAATTTTTAATTTTCTAATCTTTTCACGAGACACGTCGTTTCCTTTTTGGTACAAGTGAGTAATTTTTAATTGAAATATTCATTTAGTCATCTTTACTGAGAGTAAGCATCGATGGTAATTTCTTTTCATAAATCATATGAGGCCCAAAAATATGCTCGAACTTGGAGCCTGAAATATTTGCTAATTATGTAAATTATGATTTACTTCCTATTTTTTAATAAAACTACTTACAAGCTTATTTCTGACGTTTAATTTTTCATTTGTAGTTACGTTACTAGTTCAATAAATGATATAAGAGTGTGTAAGGATTATTTTAAAGTGATATTTACAGCTTAAAACATGTCAGAATCCTAATATTTGATTTTCACCACTTAGTAAATCAAATAAAAGGGTTTTCAATGTTTTTTGTTGGTTAAATGTCACTTTAAAATATTGACAGTAATAAAAATTTGGACAAAAGTGACATTTGAAAAGCACGTGCGCGCCAGGCATAATGGATGCCGGGTTTGTTCATACCTGCTTCGATTTGTTAACACGGCTGTTTGTCTTCTTCCTGTTTATAAGTATTCGTTGATATTTTCATTATTCGTTAACAGCTTCATTGCTGGGTTTTGCTGTATTATCTGATTCTATGAGAGTTTCGTGGTTTTGCCTTCGCATCTAATCCACTAGCTTAGAATTCGCTCACCAAAATCCCATGTAAAAATTTTCCTAAGAAAACCATCACGTCCGGATCGAAACAGCTAGCGACCTAGATTATTGTTCGTAGTTTGTATTTAGTGTAGGTGTAGGGTTTGTTTGTGCAAAGCCTGTATAATCGACGTAAAGTACCTACGTGCACGCCCGCAATTTCTTATACTAAATAGTGTTACAAACGCTTTCGGCAACACATATACTCCATAGGAATGTCTGCGTTCGTCTGTCTAAATAGATATTCACATTCCGCCTATCTCACATGCCTAAAAGTGTGTGTCAGTACTTTCAAACGGCCCAACAGACACATTCATACCTTTAACCATTGACATATATGCAATCTTTGAAATTGCTAGGTATCTAACAAGCTTCACGAACATTTCCATAAAATCGCCGCATAACTCCATTACCTTTGACATATAGCCAGGAGGGCGTACGAATGCGTAAATCTATTGTTTAAAAATTAAAATCGTGTGTTAACAAGACCCAAGGCTTTTAAACCCCATCATTTGTGTTTTTTTTTTATGATCAAACACAAGCACTATAGGAAAAATACTTTAGGGCACTCTGGGAGTGGTGCGTGTGAACAAAAAGCGATTCACGTTGGTTTTGAATCGTTGGAGGTTATATGCGTTGGGAAAAACGACCTCGGGAAGGTCGTTCCATAAGGATGAAGTCCTCCAGATGAAAGAATTCTTAAATAATGAAGTTCGAGGAGTACAAAGCTTAACCAGATCAAAAACCGCCAACGGTGTGGGCGCAGGTATATTTGGGGAAAGACCCAGGATGGACATAAGCATTCCTCCGGGAAACTACGCCACAGTATACCAAGAGGAAGTTCATACCACACAAGCAGGCGTACCACAAAATCTTGACAAGGGCTACCACAACCAAAAGATTTACATCCTGTCGGACATCCAAGCTGCTCTTAAGGCTCTGAACTCCAATCGGTTTACTTCGAAACTTACACTGGAGTGCCATACCAACCTAAAAGTACTGGCGGCCAGGGCGAACAAGATAGAGCTCTTGTGGGTCCCTGGTCACTCTGGGATATTACGAAATGAAAAAGCGGATGAACTAGCGAGAGCCGGATCCGCCCAAAATCTCAGGGGCCCCGAACCGGGCTTTGGGATATCAAAACAGGCAACGAAAACAACATTAGATAGATCGTCGAAAAAACAACACCTATCTCGATGGCAAGAGTTACCTGGTCAAATACACGCACGGGCCGTAATTGGAAAACCATCGAGGATACTATCGAATGGGATGCTAGCCCTAACACGGCCCCAGTTGAACCAACAGGCCACTGCCACTTGCGAAAACACCTTCAACGGATGGGTATAAACAACGGATCCATTGAATGTAGACTCTGCGGCGAAGAGGATGAAACTGCCTCACACATAATATACCGCTGCGCAGCACTGTCTCGTAGAAGACAAAATATCTTCGGGAACATACAACGTGGTGACAACCTACCACATGACAAACTTGGTAGAAGGTTATTGGACCTCATAGAAGGAACAAACATCGTCTAACAAGATCGGGGTACACAATAAGCCGGCTGCAGTAATAGAAGTTCGGGCCTTTAAACCGACCCCCGCCTTTAACCAACCAACCAAGCTTAACCACAAATGTATGGGCGGCAGTGGTTCGTCGTGTATTTCTGCTATTCGCCGCTCTGGGCGGAATTAAAAGGGCAAGGTCAGCCGAGCACTTTCCATGAAAAAGAGAGTCAAATCCGCAACCTGTCTTCGATGTTCTAGGCTATCGAGGTTCTTCGTCAGCTCGTGGTCTCCAATCAGACGAATGGCCCTCCTTTCGATGGAATCCAGTAGCCGAAGAGTATGTTTGGGTGCAGAGCTCTAGACATGAGAGCAGTACTCTAGTGATGGTCGAATCTGGGCTTTGTATAGTGTCAAAAGTTGTTGAGTTGTGTACAACTTTCTGGTTCGGAAGAGTACACCAAGTTTCTGAGAAGCTATCTTGGCGATTGCCACAACGTGGTTATGCCAAGACATATTTCCTCCCAGATTGACGTCCAGCAAATTAATAGATGAAGCTAGTGAAATTGTGTACCCTGTCATGACTATATCCGGTTCTGTAATGTTACCCTTTTTAGAGGAAGCTGCTGCCTTGGTTTTTTTAGCGTTAAATTCGACTTGGTTACTGTCACCCCAAGCCAAAATGTCTTCCAGTTGTTGAGGCGTGATACTTCCTGCTGTCTGCGAAGATGTGCATCGGCAGTCAATGTTTGTGCATGTATGTAAACTAAAAGTTTCAGTTTGACAATCTTACATAAAAATTGAATTTTATTCACATTGAAATTTCGAAAACTGGGTTTCGCTCAGATAGCGGTCACTCAGTTAATATGTCAAACGAGTAGAAGGAGGAGATACGTCCGAGTTTATTGTTTTAGGGCGTACTTTCGTCTGTAAATAATAATAGGTATTTATTGTCTTAAGTTTAATATCTTCAGAAAACGCGACGATAGTTTATGGCTGCAGGTGTAGATTTTACAATTATTTTCTGCCGACCGTGTGATTATCTCGGCGAGTTAAAATTATTTGATCGAAAGGTCAGGAACAAGGTGTTTTGTGATGTTGTTTTTAGGTTACTAGAGACTTGCGCGAGCAATTTTAGTTTTGGATTCAATTCAGATTAGTTAAGAATTTTTCCTGCCCACACCCACAAAAATATGAAAAAAGGCACCCGAACAACTGTATTTGAACAGATGACAGATGGTGTCAATTTGACCGTAGCAGCTAAAGTTCAATCTACCCTCTGCGAGGGTAAAGATTGTTTCACGAAAAATGGATACGACTTAATGATGTCCTGGGTCGGTCCCATTGTGTCGACAAGAGCTTGGCAATAAGCAAGTGAAGTATGAAGGGACGGCCTAAGGAAAACAAGCAATGATATGATTATATTAATGTAATCAAATGAAATAACATTTTTTTTAAATATTACTAGTCATATTTATTTACATTTATAATGTTATTCTATAGATAGTTCTGTTTCGCTATCGCTATCCTCATCAAAATTAATTATAATTGGATTAATTATACGATCCAGACTAATATACGAATTTTCTACAGTTATTACGTGACGGACTGAATTTTTCCAACTACCTGGGGGAATATCATTAAAGCATTTTCGTATTAATTCTACAACACTAGAACTTAAAGTCGGAGAAATATTTTCAGACCTAACCAGTGATTTTAACTGGTGCCACATATGCTCTATGGGGTTAAAAATGCAATAATAGGGGAGCCGTAGCACTGTATGTCCAATTTCTTCTGCCAATGTGTCACAAACATATACTTTTTTTATACAAAACTTCTAAAAGATCGCTTTTTTTATATCTTTCTTCAAAATATATATCATTCGCCGCCATGTAGTTCTGAATCTCCAGTTTTGTATTATTTGAGCTTGGATCTTTATGTAATTGGCGACTGTGGTAGCTCGCATTGTCCATTACTATCACGCTATTCTGAGGAATGTTTGGTAAAAGACAATTCTTGAACCATTCCTCAAAAACTAACAAATTTTACCACAAAAAGATATTTAAATATAAATTAAGCAACCTAACCTACCTGATGTGCCTATATTTAATTATAATTATGACAATCCGGTCCTTTCCACATAATAATAACAAACGGTCATAAATAATGGGATGGCCCCAGGTACTTTTATTGCAGTTATATCCATTTTTCGTGAAACAATCTTTAACTGTATCTACGAGAAATTTAAATAAAAATTAAGGAGTATTTTCCATATTTATTAATTTTAGTGCTGGGAGAAGAAGACGAGTAGAATAATAATCCTGTTCCTATGATAACATCAATTTATTAGTTTCATTATAAAGTGATATGATGGCTTAATTATTTTTAGATTTCTTGATTACCGTAAATGGCTTTACCTAAACGTTATCCAATATATTATTTACTAGATTGGATTGTACAGGGTGATAGGGAAATGGTTTATTATATTTATTTTATTATATTTAACTCTGTGTGCTAGGGCAGCAGTTTTCTCTAAAAAGGTTAACATTACAGAACCGGATATAGTCATGGACGGACACGCAATCCCACTGGCTTCATCTATTAATTTGCTGGGCGTCAATCTGGGAGGAAATATGTCTTGGCATAACCACGTTGTGGCAATCCCCGAGATAGCTTCTCAGAAACTTGGTGTACTCGTCCGGACCAAAAAGTTGTACACACCTCAACAACTTTTGACACTATACAAAGCCCAGATTCGACCATCACTAGAGTACTGCTCTCATGTCTGGAGCTCTGCACCCAAACATACTCCTCGGCTACTGGATTCCATCGAAAGGAGGGACATTCGTCTGATCGAAGACCACGAGCTGACGAAGAACCTCAACAGCCTAGAACATGGAAGACCGGTTGGGGATTTGACTCTCCTTTAGACAAATTTACATGGAAAATGCTCGGCTGACCTTGCCCTCTTAATTCCGCCCAGAGCGGCGAAGAGCTGCAAGACCCGACGAACCACTCGAACTTCATTATTTAAGAATTATTTCATCTGGAGGACGTCATCCTTATGGAACGACCTTCCCGATGTCGTGTTTCCCAACGGGTATAACCTCCAACGATTTCAAAACTAACGTGAATCGCTTTTTGCGCACACGCACCACTTCCAGAGTGCCTTAAAGGATTTTCCTATAATGCTTGTGTTTGACCATAAAAAAAGAAAAAAAAATCGATAGTATTACCAATATAAAATTTACACATAAAAAGAGACTTATTATTATATTAAGCATATAGTTTTATTAAATATGGATTTTTTTATTAAAAAACACGTAAAATAGTATTTTTCTATTTGGGTTTCATAATGGCTACATTATGAAATGCAAAAAAATTTAGTAACTTGCCACTTTATGAAACTGAAATTTTATTTTTCATGTTGGCAACAAGTAGGGTTCAAATTTTAGGCATACTTCGATTTCTTTGAAATTAATTTTCTAGGCATTATGGATTCGAGAGAAACTTTTTATAGAAAACTTTAAAATACTAATCTTTAACCTTGCAAATAGATCATTTTTACTAGATATTTATCCGAAATACCTATACTCGGAAATATATAACGTACCTACTGATGGTGTCCGTCAACTAATTTCTAGTCACAACTATAAAACAACATAACCTGAAAATAATAAAAATATCTTCCAATTTATGCTTATTTATTTCCCAAGTTTTAGTCAATAAAGTACTATTTTTATTTTTAATTCAATATAGAACTATACATATGACTTTATATACATATTTATAGTTACTGTAGACATTTCCTGGGCATTAATTGTTATTCCTGGCAGATTCTGTGTCGACACAATATTTTGTTCAATAGTATTATTTATTATTTTGTTCAATATTTTGAACTTTGTTCTGCTCGCACCGTAACTCAAAGTTTTGCCTATTCTTTTTAAAAGTTTTTCTAGATTCTTTTCTGCAATTTCTTGTATTTCTGACGGAGTACAACTTTCTTCCTGCCTCATTTTTATTAAGTTTAATAGTATATTTATTTTTAATTATGACGGATGGAAAGAAGCTTTTTTGTGTTCAATTGTTTCTATCATGGCATATTTGATACTTGTAACATTTTATGAAATTGTAAAAGTATTGCCAACCCAAAAAGAAAATATTAATTCAAATGGAAAAAATCTACTATATTTTAAAAAGTTTTTCAGACTTTAAAGACCCAAATAGAAAAAGCATTATAAAATACACGGTTCATAAGACAATTAGAGCACTTGTACTTCAGAAAAGTCCCCGCTTCGCGGTTCGTTTTCTAAATTAAACGCGTACTAAAATAATATCTTATGAAACTTGTATCTTAATATACTAATGTATATATAATGTGCATGTTTTATAAAGTTAGTATGGCACTTGCCTCCTTAGAAAACAACCCGCTTTCGGCGAGTGCTAATCTATAATGCATTTAAAAATTTATACGTCCATATATCCGTATTATACATCATTCAGCATACACTTTCTCTCTCCCAGTCTTTCGCCGATAAATCCGAAATAAAAAGTCTCAGGCGACTTACTCCAAAGGTCGTTCTCAAGAAAAACTATAATAATCTTGATAACGATTACTTCCACGCATACGCGGATATCTCATATATCTACATCTCTTTATACACGGTAGAACAATTAAAATCGAAATCATAGTATATCAGGAAGCGAACGGGGTATAATTAAAAAAAAATTAATTCCCATTTCTGGTTTGAATAGCAACAACCGACTGCATACGCAGAAAACAGCTAGATTAATTGTCGGTGTAACTTCGAACTAACCCTACAATGTTCTCAACTGACGGACGATAAAATAATACGAGGAGGAAATTTCTTCGCATTGCTTCCAAGAAATTTGAAGATTTAAATTATTTATTTCCGGCAATAGAAACGTTTACTTGTGTTTTAATGTGCTAATGGTAAATTTGAATAAATTGATTAGAACTATACCGGGTCCTGCTTCCTGCATCTCACCTCTCGTTTTCTATAGCTCGGGGTGTTAAGCGCGTTTCGGAAAAATACACTCCACGACAATAAATCCCGGATAAAGATAACACTGACGAACAATTAAAAAAAAATTTTCCCCCCTGGAATGATTTTGGCTGGATTTTATATATTTTGGCCTGCTGAATCCGGATCTGGCCTCAGATTTTCGATATCAGCCTCCAATGATAAGGGAGGGACATATGCTTTGAACAATTAAAAACCTATAATATATTTTATTAACAGTTAGCTTAGGTACATTATAAACATTTATAAATAATTTAAAATTTAATATTTACTTCCCTAACGTCTGTCTTTTATAAGAACTCCTGGATGTGTCTCGTATTAGGGTCCAGCAATAGTCGGCTAACATATTCGGGCTCCACTTTCCTGTTTCTCTATGGAGGCAATATCTTGGTGAAATCGTTCTCCATGCTCATCTGATACTGCTCCTAAATTTTCAGGAAAAAAGTCCAAATGAGAATGGAGAAAGTGAAGTTTTAGTGACATGTTGCATTCTAAAATATGATAGGCCGTGAGTAGTTCTTCCACGAGTTCACGATAATTTTCTGATTTATTATTTCCAAGAAAATTGTTGCAAACGCTTTCATATGCATTCCATGCCCGCCTTTCATTGTCAATTAAAATTTGCCTGAAGTTCGCATCTTTAAACAATTGCCTAATTTGGGGACCAACAAAAATTCCTTCTTTAATTTTGGTCTCACTGATACGTGGAAATTTGTCTTTTAAATACTTGAAAGCATTTCCTTCTCTATCCAGTGCTTTAACAAAATTTTTGATCAGACCCAGCTTAATGTGAAGTGGAGGTAAATATATTTTTTCTTTCTGAACTAATGGTTCTCGGGTCAAATTTTTAACGCCAACTTGTATTGTGTCACGTGGAGGCCAAACCTTAATTTTATAATGTTTGTCTCTTGCACGGCTGTCCCATTCACACAAAAAGCAACAGTATTTTGTATAGCCTGCTTGCAGTCCTGTCAGTAACGCCACCACTTTTAAATCTGCACATATGTTCCATTTGTGATCTTATTTATAATTAATTATTTTATCAATGTTAATAATGAGTTTAGTGGTTAATCAAGAACGTCTGACGAGAAGAACAAGAGACCATTTTCTTGTAGAATAGACCAGAAAAAATATCCACATGGAAAAATGTCAGTGGCGTACCAATTGAATAACTTTTCTAACTAAAATTTGTGGTTCTATATCCTATTAACACGAACAAACCCAATTCTGCGCGTGTCGCCGCCACTGATATGAAACATCTGGTACTCACGTGCATTTATAAATGAATTTTCTTTATGCTTCACACCTAGCTGTCAGAATATCACCTGGGGATTTCGGAACGCGTGCCAGTGGCCATACGTTTTATTTAGTAATGCTTTTCCTCGTTTTAAAATATTATTAATATCATGACTTTGTTAAGGCCGTTTTACAAAATAATCTGCAAGACTCTTGCAAAACCGCAATGTGTATTGCAATTTGGTTTTAACATCAATCATTGCTAACATTGCAATAATAATCCGATCGAAGCGAATGGAAATACCTTTTACCTTTAGTTTTTGACTAGAATAAACATGGATTTTCCCATCACTTTAAAGGCGCCATCTAATGTGCTTCTGATATACAGTGAGTCCCAGAAGAAATGTCTAAATTCATTTAAAATTCAGCGGTAAGTTTTTTCAAAAAACGCTCGTACCCGTCGATTTTGATTTTTTAATTTTTTGTTGGTGGTAATTTCATGTATACAGGGTAGCTCAAAAATAAGTTACGACCATCAACTTCATTTTTTCAAATGAAAACATATATTTTTTATTTCATTTTTGAATTTTGCATTGAATTCTAAGCATGTTTCATGTACCATGTCCTATACATAAACTCAACAGTTATTGAAAAAATTAGGATTGAACATATCTATAAGTAAGACCTGTTTATTAAAAAAAAAACACAACAAAATCAAATTAAATGTTGAAAATGTGCGCCATTTACGGCTTGACAATATCCAAGACGATCAATAAACTCTCTTTGCACGTTTCCAACCATTTCCGGAGTTATGACACGCACTTCTCTTCAACTCCTGCATATTGTTTGGCCTGTTAACAAATACTTTTGATTTGAGGTAACCCCACAAAAAATGTCCAGCGGAGTTAGGTCTGGCGAACAAACCCGATTGGGAAAGGTTTCATCCAAAAATGTGCGCACAGTGGCCGCATAGTGCGGAGGAGCACCATCTTGTTGGAATATCAGTTCTTCGTCAGGGGAGTCTGGATCCAATGGATTCGGAAATAAAGCCACTAATGCTGGAATTAATTCTAGTTGGAGAAATTCGAGATATACTTGTCCAGTTAAAGACTGTTCAAAGAAAAATGGACCAATTACTCTTTCGCGTACGATTCCACACCAAACATATATTTTCTTAGGGTACTGGCTGTGAACCTCTATCATCCAATGCGGATTTTCTGTTGCCCAATATCGACAATTTTGTCTGTTCACATTACCATTCAAATAGAACGTAGCTTCATACAAAAAAGTTACAGGCTCTTAAAAGTGGGACAAACTAAATTGATAACCCTGCACAGTTTCATTCGGTGGAGGATTAAGGCGGTTCTTGGCAGCGATATATCCTGCTAGAATGCCTGTGGTTGTCCGCGGTTGGTTTCTGCTTCTCAGGAGCAATTGTCTGGTAAGTTCCCATTCCAGTCTTGACGTTACATTGTGACTTGTTATTGCATTTAAGGACAGGTTTGTTAGGGTATTAGCATTTTTTTCCTATAACTTTCGGTAATACCAACAGAACACTTGACGAATGCGATTGACTTATTGATAATAACCCACTTCCACATTACATTGCTTTTATTTCTCGATAAATATCAAAATGTGTTCGATACCGTTAGCTTCGTGTGAAACATAAGGTACTTGCCATTTATTTTAGACTTTATAACAATATTTATATAAACGATTACTTTGATTACATTCCATAGCCCAAAGTTATGATCATCTCGATGCGTTCGTACCGCCGAACCAACTCGTGTCCTACATATTACAAGATTTGTCTTGTCCGTTTATACATGTACTACGAGGGTTATTTTTTTAGGATGGGACATGCATGAATCGTTAAAATTATTAAGCAATTTACAGGAAAATAATAAAAAAATATTATTATCGTCTTATCTAAGAACATTTATCCAAATTTGAAATGAAATTCTTATTGTTACAATATTTTGAACTTCAAGATGTTGATTTATATTTCTTTCTATGGTAATTTTTAACTGGGCCCTGTAGTGTGTAATACAGCTTAAACCCCCAAAGCTACAAGGCCCATATAATAATTATTTTATAAACCTTTTGCCTTTTTCGATACAATCTGTGATACCTACTTCCTAATACTAAATAACTCCCGGGCATCAGATAATAAGTGGGTATACATTATAAATTTTTTGTTACTACTTTCTTCAAATATAGAATATATGGGAAACACATCATTTCGTTGATGGTGAAAACAACGCAATATTTAACACACACTAACTAATAGAACTCAAAAGAACTGATTTTGATGATGGAATTCTGTATAGCAAAGTGCTTTCGTTTAGAAACTTCGACAATTTATAAACCACATGGAACACAAAATACAGGGTGTTATGGAAATGACGTATTAGATTTAAACGGGTGACTCCTGGGGTGTCCTAGAGAAGCGCTACATATTTTAAGGGCGTATTTTTGTCTACACAGTAGCACTTTAAAATACTAATTCAGATTGAATGGTACTTAGATGTGTTCATGAGATGCATACAAATTTACGCGAAAACTAATGTGAATTTGTGCTTCTGTTTCTGCGTTTTGTGAGGTTATTGTGCCGGTTTTTGTTTGGATTACCTACTTGGTGTTTTTTTATAAATCAAGTTGGTTTTAAATAAGGCCGAAAAGGTAAATACATTTGCAGTTTTTTTCTAAAGGGTAAAGTGGCATTTAAGTTGTTCAGTTCCGACGGGTGTCGTTCGAATTGAACAAATGAGAACATACCTGACCATTTATAAATTCCGCGGCGGTTCGTTCGAGTCAGTACAAGTTTGTAAATCAGAGATCGTTTCCCAGCGAACTGAACGTAAAAGTTTATAATAATGTACCCTGAAAAATAAACAACTTGAAATCTGTCAAACGGTTATTGACTTTCTAAAGAGTTTACCCTGAAGATATGACAACACTGTTCAAGATTCACTGCCATATGTTGCTGTGTTTACCTTCCGAACAGGGGCGCCACGTGGTATTTTTTGGTGTGACATAAGGTCATGTACAGGGCATATTATAAATTAAAGCACCATTTTTGGATATTTTTCTTCAATTTGTTTTCATCTCAGGAATTGCCGGTTTAAATCTAATACGTCTTTTCCATAACACCCTGTATTTGGCTAGATGTTCGCATAAAATACTGTCTGCTTGGCAAGCTGTGATTAAACGCAGCTCTTAACTGATAAAACAAAAAGAAACAGGTCTTCGATATTATTATAGACATACTGGAATTCCTGCACTCGCTTTTGCAGGGGAAATATTAAAGATGTGCAAGATACCAACAAAAGATACCAACAAAAAACCCTTAGTAGGTACCGAGTTTCATCGACCCAACGAACTTACCGAGAGCACTCCTCATAGAAATGATTAGCGAAATAACAAGTTTTTATGAAATTTAAACGGTAAACGCCGACGATCGAAAATTAAATTAAATTGGTAGAAAAAAATTCTTTATAGAAATGTTACAGGTAATTTCGAGAATTAGGTGAAAACGGTTTTTGCCCACAACGGTGTTTAAAGATGAATTAAAGAACCGAAATCAGTGGCAGCACCTTTTATTTTATAGGGATGGTGTGTCATTTCTGTGTTTCACTACACAGAAAAAAAACTGTAGTAAAATTATTATAATAAAGATTTTATTTACGATTTCCTATAAGATATTGTAATAATTACAATTTTCATTACCAATTCGTACCAGAATAATACTGTAGATGGGTAAAAAAATTTTTACGGGCAACTTTCAGTCCCTAGCATATAACTTAAAGATTGTTTCACGAAAAATGGATATAACTTATTGACTGCAGTAAAAGTACCTGCGGCGATCCCATTATTTATGACCATTTGTTATTATTATGTGGACAGGACCGGATTGTAATAATTATAATTAAATATAGGCACATCAGGTAGGTTAGGTTGCTTAATTTATATTTAAATATCTTTTTGTGGTAAAATTTGTTAGTTTTTATTTCTTGCGGGAAGAGTTTAATTGTATTACCGATATTATTTTACCAAACGTATAAAAAAACAGTATGTGGCGTCCATGGAAAAACATTGATGGTGATTCTTCTAGTGTTGCAGTAAAACAAAAGCTCCGTCAAATAAAGGAAAAAGAATAAGCATTTTACATGCTGGGTCAGAAAACGGTTGGGTTCCAAATGCCTTGTGGCTTTCTGCAAAAAACATTAAAGACTCTTGTGTGGACTACCATGAAGATACAACGGCCGAACTTTTTGAGGAATGGTTCAAGAATTGTCTTTTACCAAACATTCCTCAGAATAGCGTGATAGTAATGGACAATGCGAGCTATCACAGTCGCCAATTACATAAAGCTCCAAGCTCAAATAATACAAAATTGGAGATTCAGAACTACATGGCGGCGAATGATATATATTTTGAAGAAAATTATAAAAAAAAGGGATCTTTTAGAAGGTTTAAAGACATTTTGTATAAAAAAAGTATATGTTTGTGACACATTGGCAGAAGAAATTGGACATATAGTGCTACGGCTCCCACCCTATTATTGCATTTTTAACCCCATAGAGCATATGTGGCACCAGTTAAAATGACTGGTCAGGTCTGAAAATATTTCTCCGACTTTAAGTTCTAGTGTTGTAGAATTAATACGAAAATGCTTTAATGATATTCCCCCAGGTAGTTGGAAAAATTCAGTCCATCACGTAATAACTGTAGAAAATTCGTATATTAGTCTGGATCGTATAATTAATCCAATTATAATTAATTTTGATGAGGATAGCGATAGCGAAACAGAACTATCTATAGAATGACATTATAAATGTAAATAAATATGACTAGCAATATTTTTAAAAAATGTTATTTCATTTGAATACATTAATATACTCATATCATTACTTGTTTTCCTTAGTCCGTCCCTTCATACTTCACTTGTTTATTGCCAAGCTCTTGTCTACACAATGGGCCGACCCAGGAAATCGCGAAAATGCGAAATATATATTACTTCCTGCATTAGAAAGCATTTTAAAAGTTTTTTTTTAGATTATAGCTGCAGTATTCAAATTTGAATTTAAAAATATATCGCCGGTCACGTGTCCCCTATCAATAATTGGGAATACCATGTGCCAAAAGTTTTACAAAATATTTTAGTAATTTTACAAAAGATTTTATTAAATTTTACAAATTTTAACTCGGACAAAAATAACTCGTCACGAGTCACCGCTGAGGCAAACCAATTTTTTAATTAAATATGTTACAAAAGAAGCTATAACGAATGGATGATGTGTGAATTTGATAATAGAACTTGGCAAAAAGGTGCGAGGAAATAATTTACAGTAATGTTAGTAAAGTACGGCGGTTAATTGATTTTTTTGGCAGCTTTCAGGTTATTCAGCACGATAACTATATGAAGTGAGGTTTGCCACAAGGAAGCAACGTATTTTTTCTACGATTACATAATAAGACAATCATTACCATGCTATTTTTAAGTAATTAAAATCATCATTACTTACTGGTACTTATACAGGGTGTTCGGAAAATGCATCAAGATGGAGAGGTGATTCCATACGTTATAACAGAAAATTCTTCGAGTCAAAGTAATTTTTTTTTTCAGTACGTTTTTGTTAGCGGTAAAATCAGTTTTTCAATGGAAGCAAAAAAGGTTAATCGAGTCTTCGACTTTTTCTTAATTAAACGATTTACTTGAATAATATACTTATATGAAATCATTTCTCTCTCTATCTATCCGGCTGTCACATATACAGGGTGTTATGGAAATAACGTATTATATTTAAACCGGCAATTCCTGAGATAAAGACAAATTGAAGAAAAATGCCATAAATGGCCTGTGTGGCACTGCGATACATGTAAGCAATCAAGGAATTCTGGCCGGTGTTGTCATATGTACACCTTAAGCTCTTTAGACAAAATAAAATAATTTAAAGACTTTTCCATTCTGTAATACCTTTTTGTACAATTAATTGAAGAACATTTACGACGGACTATGTTTTAAACAACCCGAAAAAACATATGGAATAGTAACAGCCACGTATGCCACTAGGACAAATGCCAATGACCTCTTGACGCCTTACATCGGCTGAGCGAAGTAGTTTCATATAGCGCCGCACGCTTGCGTCTGTTAGTTGAAGGCCAACCAGCGGACGGATACGTTATGTCTCGTCGCTCACCAACACACTCTCAGCAATCGGCTCTGTTTTTTCAGTTTACGCGTGTATCTTGCCCGTCCATAAATGATCTTTGAATATTGTTTTTATTGACGCGTTTCTTCTGGACGTCAAATTTCGTCGCGTGTAATAAAATCTAATAATCTGTAGTATAATCTGTATTATTGTATTTTCGAAAGCTAACTATCGGTTCTGTTTCACTATTACTGTGCGTACATAAAGTGTTTCCAGGAGGGTTCCCATGAAAAAAAAAACCGGTTTGCGTTTGTGCCTGGATTTCCTCGCTCTTTAGGTATAAGAATAAATACAAGTAGGTAGAAAATAATTTATTTTTATATGGAATTTCAGTTTTACATTAAGTTTGGCAACATTGCCATTGGCTCTGGGTGAAATGTTGTACAGTAGCGCGGACTGACCTGTGAGTAAGAGTGTTTGTTACCCCACTTTTAAAACGGTTGATTTAAAAAAAATAAAATATGTAGCGCTTCTCTAGGACACCCAAGGAGTCACCCATTTAAATATAATACGTTATTTCCATAACACCCTGTATATATATATATAAACAGTATATTGCCAATACGAACGTTCCAAAATACAAAAAGTGTCCCCGCTATGGGAGATGGCGCGGGCCTATTGAGTTTGCGCAGTAGGGTGGAAATTTTATCGATCGCGTCAGAGCCGGCCCGACATTATTTGTTTGTTGTTATTCGTCGCCATCTTTGGTTCTGGATGCTTATCCAAATTACAGAATAAAAACTGGTTCATCCACATTGTTGTCGGTATATTAGTGCTTATAAACTTTCATTACCTAACAACAATTTTTGTAAAGGAGTTTTTAATTTGTGGTGATTCGATTCGATGTTTGGTAGGCTATTAGTGGCTTGTTTTGTTTAAGATGAAAGGACACAAGTGCATGGTGCCTTTTTGCAAAAGTCGTGGATCAATACCAGGTATAAAGTATTTCAGGTATGTGTACATAAATATATACAAAAATATTTTGCTTATCACATTAGCCTGTCAGAGAGTGTCACTCGTATACAATATAATATATATGTGGTCACTACCTAATCTTAAAATTAATGTATTATTAATTTGGTGCATTAGTAGCTGATAATAATTCCCAAAATAGTCAATATAGTCATTCATTCTTAATTTTTCGTTTAGAAAAAAGTGGGGTTAAGAAACATACGACGTCGGATCATCATATCGTCCGAAATTGTATGCATGGAACGCTGTCTTAAATCGAACTAATCGAAATTTTGTTTGCAATATTTTTCCTAAGTAACCTGTCAAATTTACATTAAAAAAGTTAAAATCCGGTTGTGTCGAATGTTTACTTTCACAAGGAAATTTTCGAACTGCGCAAACTCACAACAGGGCTTCAATGCCCATAGCGGGGACATAATTGCAGATGGTATTAGCAATATACTGTTTATAATGTGTATATATGTGGGCTGTCACAGTATAAAATATACTTTTCACGCGAATTCGATTCGTACACGGCCTCTTTCCGTAATTCGTTTTTCTAAATTCTAATGTCCGGAAACCGGAGTCCTAAAAACCCTAAAAAAAATTCCCATAACCCAGATTCCCATCGATATACTTGCGGCGAAGCTTTTTTTTCGCGAAACGCTAAAAAACGCCCAAATTGTTTTTTAATTGACGATGGAGCCGTTGATTTGTCCATCTAACGCGGATCGCCCATTAACTTTCAATGAACGCAGTATTAAAATTAATTTTTTACGCTTTATTATTTAAAACTACATTATTACACTCGTATGAAAAAGAGTTATAAAAAATATAAACGACCAGTGAATGAACTCGTTTGCGAAAAGCATAATAAAGGTGTTAATAATTAAAATAATTTGTTATATATGTAGTGTGTGCGTGTTTTGAAGTTTTGACAGAACAACCTGTGGTTGTATATATAATTTGCCTAAAATATTAAGAGTTCCCCGTTCCATATACCGCGTCCTGCATTAGTGCGTCGGGTTTGTTCCATCCATAGCGTCCTTATTTACAACAATAGAAAAAAAAGTTTAATACAAAAGTTGTAGGATGTGGGTTGATGCATATTTTGAAAATATTTGTAAATATACAGGGTGGTCCAAAAAAGTGTCACGTCATAAAATATATTTTTTTTAAATGGCACACCCTGTATTTTTTGGCATATTTAGGTTCATTTTGGTGTTCTCTCTTATGTGCAAAAATATTTTTTTAGTTGCTTCGATATTTTAGGAGCAATAAATAAAAAAAGATAAATAGATCGTTTTGCACGCTTGGAAAAATTAGAATAAAAATCTTGTTAGATCTGTTTTGTTCCAGCTAAATAGTGTGAACGGTAATGCTAGAGGTCTAATAATACTCTGACAATAGACAGGGTTTTCTTATTTTATACAGAGTCTTCAAATTTTGGTTACAAAAATAGCAACTTTCAAATCAGTTTTTCTTAGCATTATTAAATTGCACACTCTGTATTTTTATTTCATTATTTAATGCAGAATTTAATTATAATGAGGATATTTATGGTTTTTGGTAAATATCTCTAAAACCATTGAGAATTTTAATACATTCGTTATAACAAAATATGCTTGTAATTTCAAAATGTCGATAGGTCATTTTCGCAAATTAATATATAAAAATGAAATTGTCATTAAATGTTAATAGCCAACATAGTTGTTTCTAGGATATTAGCTTTTGTTTCATGGCCTACTGTGGTTTAAAGTAATAAAGTTTAATAAATCACCTAGCAAACCAATATCATCCATGGTGTGTTATACAGTGCGCGTCTAAAGTCACTTCCCCCCCTGTTAACTTTTGATTAACAAATGTGAGAATAATGAGATTTTGGCACGTACAATAATTACTGAAATACTACTTTTTTGGCATAAATTCTTTACTTATTCTTAAAAGATGGCTGCTGGGCGCCATTTTGAATACGATTTTTAAATGGCAGGTGGGGTCGTGTGACACCTCATTCGAAAAGTATTTTCAATCTACAAACAGTCCCCAAGTTTGAGAAAATTTTATCGATTTCGGGGGTTGTGAGGATCAACAGAATGTTAAGCCTTTATTTTGTTAATCAACATCAAAACATTGCAAGAAGTCGAAACATACTTCTAGCCGCCATTTATCTTGAGTACAATAGACCACATTTTTTTATGTAAATGCAAAGTAGGCTTTGCCAAAAATTAATTTGTTTCGGCCTGTCAAATAAATAAGTATTTGTCATTAAGTTATATCGCTTATTCTGTCACCTGTGGTCTTAAAATACAAAGATTTGATTAATAATTCATTTTAAATGTTTCGTCCTATGGACGAACAAACCCGAACAAAACCCGGGCGCTGGATTGGTCGTCGTGGTGCTATCGAATGGCCAGCTCGCTCACCGGACCTAACTCCTATGGACTTTTTTTTGTGGGGATTCGTTAAGTCTAAAGTGTTCATAACTCAACCGCAGTCATTAGAGGATTTGCGCCAAAGAATAATCCAAGTGTGCGCATCAATTAGTCATGAAATGTTTCATAACGTTCGAGAAGAATTTCACGATAGGCTATACATCTGCCAAGAAGTGAATGGTGGACATTTTGATCATCTGATTAAGTAGTTGCCAACTTTTGAGCATTATAAAGTACTAAAATTAGCCATACTACTAAAAATGTAATTATATTAAGAAAAGTGGTCGCCATTTTGAAATGATTCGATAAAATTTTTTCAAACTTGGGGACTGTTTGTAGATTGAAAATACCTTTCGAATGAGGTGTCACACGACCCCACCTGCCATTTAAAAATCTTATTCAAAATGGCGCCCAGCAGCCATCGTTTAAGAATAAGTAAAGAATTTATGCCCAAAAAGTAGTATTTCAGTAATTATTGAAAGAGCCAGAATCTCATTTTTCTCACATTTGTTAATCAAAAGTTAACAGGGAGGAAGTGACTTTAGACGCGCACTGTATATTTGAAAGGAGAATTTAAAATAGTACGTTTTTAGATTAAAATTATATATGGTATTCCGTTTAAAAAAATAAGGTTAGGTCCGATAACTTTAGTACCTGACCTCGTATACTTATTCTGAGAACGGCAGATTATTCAACAATCAATATAAAGGAACTTCTGTATAAAACATTTTTCTGTATCTCTTTTAACTAAGAAAATATAGGGTAATATTGAAATTGTCAATTTTTTTTTATTTTCCCCCGTATCTCTCAGGCGAGCGTAAATTTACAAATTTCGATTTTATCATTTTAAGTTTGACCCAAAAATAGCACATGACAGCTACATTACTTTCACTTACTTTCATTACTAACAGTTACGGAGATACCCTCTAAAAGTGTCATTAAGTAACGACCTCTATAAAAAAGGCTGGCAATCATGTATTAAGGCTCTTAATGAAAGTAGCATTATTGGACGCGATGATCAAAAATGCCTCACATCTATCGGCCAAGTGGCTAATGATATCATGGCCGAAATTTCCATGATAATAATAAATAACAGTTCTTCTGAAAGAATCTTGCGTTTTTTTGTTCCAGTTGGCTATTTACTTTGATTGTACTGTGCCGATAGTGATTTTTATGAACAGCGAACGAACGAATCACTGTGTGAATAGATTTTTCGAAGTTTTACTTAGTTCATTTGGATCTATCGATCTTGCTCCCCTTTATGGCGTTCTAATCGTTTAAATAATTTTTCAATCCGATGTTACGTCCTTTCGAGATCCCTGTAGAGCAGTGGCGGTTCTTCCACAGGAGCACATGCGCACGTGCACCCCCAAAACGAATAAAAAATATTAATTTATATTCATTGAATATTATTTATCGTATAAAGTCCGACCCTCCCTAATATTTTATCGTACCGTCAACCAAACTGTATATTATAGGCTCGATTCGGAAACCGTACCTCGGTCGAGGTTAATGACGATTATGACGAGACTTGGTCGCACGTGCGATTAAGTAGTGCAGTTTCTCTGTGGTAACAGGTGGCGGGTGGCAGCGGGGCTATGGCGATTTAACATGGAAAAGGCGCACAGTTGTTGTGTGCACCGCGCTGTTGTCTGTTCGTGCATCTGGTGAGAAATTCGAGTGTGTATGTTTTAATATTTTAATATTATATATTTATTAAGTTAAAATGAATATTTGACGGTGGACTAAAACTAAATAACTTTAGCTCTTTGAGTTTGGAGCAAAAAAATTGAAGTGAAGAATGCGGGAACACCTAAACCCGAAATTATTCTAACGCAGACCACAAAGGGTAAATCTAGGGACTTTATTAGAAAGTTTAAAAATGAAATATATGGAAAAATTTTTCCAAAGGTATTCCAAACTTAATGAGGCTGTTATTGATCAATTTTCTACAATTAAGAACCGAAGAATCGACTTTACGTTTAAGCACTATTGTGTAGGGTCGATAAATGTTGTGTATTTCGATAAATGATACTCGATATGATTTTAAACCATTTTAAAGATTTAAACTAAAAAACACTGAAAATATGAAGAATGCCAACTTATCAGTCTCGTGGCTCGATTCGTTCTCGTCATAAAACGTTAACTATTGTTCTGGCCTTGGTTGCGCCTAATGACGTAGCCCGTAAATGGCGTAGTGGTATTAGACATCATTCGGTTTTCTTGATACCTCGTAGATGGCGGTAGTAGTATTGGATATCATTTTGTTTTCTTGATAGCTCGTAGATGGCTTTAGTAGTATTAGCAGTGGACTGTATAAATATTGTTACGAGGGTTGCATGTGACGACGTTAAGATCCGACACACGAAGAAAACCTTTCTTATTTTCCAAAAGTTGTATTTCCTTATTAAAAATAAATAAAAATATGTTTTACCTAAAGCATTTTCTTATTACTTTTTTCCTTTCTACATTTAAAATGCCTAGAAAGTAATTGTTTGGTCGTTACACAAAAATAAAATTTTAAAAATAATTTCACCATACTTGTGAACCCCCTCTATCATAGGTCACGAGCCGCCACTGCTGTAGATTGCATTCGTATCTAGGTATACAACTCCGTGCTCTCACTACAGCATCCTCAGAAACAACACATTAGCTCAAAAACTAAAAAATCTATCATGACATTCGTTATCAGTAAGAATAATGAAATTTCACGCACCTATTTAACATTAATAGCTCTTTCCACAGCATGCATACCAAATCAGTATCATATTAATATTATTACCGTATCTCACACAATAGTTTCCTTGTGTCTGTAACTCATCTGGTACGCATCGATGGTATAATTTGCGACAGAAGACTTTCGATGTTCCGTCTGCATGCATAGGTGCCATCATAAACATATGATATAAAAGGAGAGACAAACAAGACATTTATTTACAATCATGCACAGTTCTACTGTTTCAAATAAGTTAGAAGAAGAGGGCTTTAAAAAATGGCAACGCTGTACTTATGTAAGGTACATGTTTAGATAATTTCGATCCAACATTAATGATAAATAAGTAATCGTTGTAGGTATTTTTTACAGAAATTCAGATAATATACAGGGTGTTATGGAAATGACGTATTATATTTAAATGGGTGACTCCTGGGGTGTCCTAGAGAAGCGCTATACAGGGTGTCCCATAACTAATGGTACACAGGAAAACTGCAGATTCCTTGGGTAGAAATACTGCGATTTGGCCATACGTAGTTTAGTTCAATAGCTGGTAATAACCGAGATACAGGGTGTTCAAGTAAAAATGTAATATTCAATTTTCCTACATAACTTATTTCTTAATCAATATTTTTGCACAAAATTTTGTGACTAGGGTTTTTTTGGGAAAAGGAATTTGAATTTGTTAATAATTTTGATGTAGATTATAGGGGGCGCTCTCTGCGGTACTCTGGATACATAAAAAGAAATATAACTTTTTTGTGCCTTAGTATACCTAATGATATTTTTATTAAAAATATCAGTTTTTTCGTCATTTCTAAGCAATAAAGGTATACTTTGTAAATGGCGCTCCGACTAACCGTTTTCGAGATATTTTCAATTACAATTTCTAATGCGCCCCTTTAAATTTTGATTTGTAAATGTGAAATTTGTCACAGTAGGCTTTGGTAAAAACAAATACAATGGAAGCACTTTGAAACTTCATTTCTATCAAAGTTTATTTTCATTTGTCAGCATTGTGGGTGGTTTTAAAGAGTTTTTGAAGATACTGATATCAACAATTAAACTAAAAATGCCGGGACATTTTACGTTTTGGACGCAAGGATCCTGTTTCTCCCAGTCTGTCGTATAGGCTACTAAAAATTGGAAAATCTGGCTGCCTTCTATTTGGATACATTTCCAAATACCGTCGATGTGCCTCGCGTCAAATTTTCTTGTGCGTATAAACATACCATGTCTCGCATTTCTCCGTTAGAAAACAAGTTATGTCGCGCCATTTTTAGTTTAATTTTTGATAACAGTAACTTCAAAAAATCCTTAAAAACACCCACAATGCTGACAAATGAAAATAAACTTTGACAGAAATAAGGTTTCGAAGTGCTTTCATTGTATTTGTTTTTACCAAAGCCTACTGTGACAAATTTCACATTTACAAATCAAAATTTAAACGGGCGCATTAGAAATTGTAATTGAAAATATCGCGAAAACAGTTAGTCGGAGCGACATTTACAAAGTATACCTTTAATGCTTAAAAATGACGGAAAAACTGATATTTTTAATAAAAACATAATTATACTAAGGCCCAAGAAAGTTACACTTTTTTTTATGTATCCAGAGTACCGCAGAGAGCGCCCCCAACAATCTACATGAAAATTATTAACAAATTCAAATTCCTTTCCCCAAAAAAACCCTAGTCACAAAATTTTGTGCAAAAATATTGATTCAGAAATAAGTTATTTAGGAAAATTGAAAATTAAATTTTTACTTGGACACCCTGTATCTCGGTTATTACCAGCTATTGAACTAAACTAAGTATGGCTAAATCGCAGTGTTTTTACCCAAGAAATCTGCAGTTTTCCTGTGTACCATTAGTTATGGGACACCCTGTATATATATATTTTTAATCGAACGTTTAAAAAGTGGGGTAATTCACCCCTAAACCCACCCGGTTACTCCTCAGCACATTCATATATGATCATTTACATTGCCAAGCTGTGTAATCAACAGATGTTCAAGCCCAATGTTGCCAACTATGTAGAAAATAACTTTAGATTCTTATAAAAATAATATTTAGTTTACCTAGTATCCAAATAGAAGTGAATCCAGGTGCCAGTACACTAGCAAGTAATCCAGGGCACAGAGACTTCTTCATTTAATGGCTATTTTTTGCTGCGAACCAATTTTAATAACGGCAAACCGTTTAATTACTTCTCATTAATTATTTCCTAGGAGCGAAGAAGCATACTTTTCCGCACTGGGAAGAAACTTGCGTTTTGCGTCCTAGCGCCTGAAAACAGTGTTTACACGCTAGCGCGTAGAGGCTTAGAGGATAATTGTAAAGGTTCAAGATCGAGTTTAATTGCACGGATATTAATACACGATAAATCAAAATATTAAGTTCAGAGCACTATTAGGCAGATGGTAACTTCAATTAATTTGTATAAATTTGATTATACTAATATGTGTGACTACTGACACTATAATACCTTTAGAAATCGACAATAATACCTAATTAAAACGGCCTGGATTATAATAGGGGCCCCCCCATCGAATCATTGAAAAGGAGCAACATATTTCACGCCATATTTATGATTTAGATCACAAAATATTTTTTTTTAATTTAACGGTAACGGTAACGGCAAAAAAAAATGATCACGCTTTTAAATTCTTAAACTTCTTCACCATTTTTTAAAATTTTAAATCTCTTTCCAATAATATCATATTACGTATTTTTTTATGAGTAGTTCCCAAGAAACCGCGTTCCATGGACTATATTTAATGTTATTTACTGCAAGCGAGAAATTAAGTTGATTCCCGAGTCCCTCTAAATGAGTTTTCTCCACAAGTATTTATTTCCGTTTTTGGAAAAAAATGTCCTAGGAAAAAAAACTTTGTAATGCAACTAAAATTGGAGGACAGTATCAATTGTTTTGTTTCGGAAGATTTTTAGATTTAATTTTATTTACTGTTCCATGTAGAACGAAATTATGGACTTTCCTCCAATTATTAATGAAATTTAGACGTCTTTTGTTCGACATTTTTATTAAAAAAATGCAGCGTTTTCATAAAAAGAGAAAACTCCGTTTTTCAGTGCTAAAAATTGAAGTCTAGACCCCGATCACGTTCGGTCTCGTTCTTCCGATTATCGTTGTTTCTGTCGGCGTACCGACTACGGGCGGAAGTTCGACGTATTGTTCTAATGGCAAGGGAAGATCCAATTCGCCTCATGCCTATACAGCGTAAAATGAACAGGGGTCAAATCGGAGATTTGGAATCTCTTAAGGGTGAGATGTTTTCAAATTTCTATTAACCAACATCTTCTAAAGTACCTGGAAGGCTTCAACATCATCAGCGATCATCAATATGGTTTTCGGAAGTCCAGATCAACTGGAGATCTTCTAGCCTATGTCAGCCATATTTGGAACAACGCAATCGAACATCATGGGGAGTCTCGGGTTGTTGCGCTGGATATTTCTAAAGCTTTTGATCGTGTTTGGCATGAGGGGCTTCTAAGTAAACTGCGATCCTATGGTATGCCCAGTCGATTCTGTGCATGGTTATCTAGCTTTCTTAAGGACCGCTCTCTGCAAGTGGCGATTGACGGATTTCTCTCAGACACCTTCACCATCAATGCCGGTGTTCCTCAGGGGTCAATATTGTCTCCCACTCTATTCTTACTCTACATTAACGACCTTCTGGTGAAAACTAAAAATCCGATATTTAGTTTTGCTGACGATAGCACACTTATCTCATCTTTCTCTTTGAATTCGCAAACATCGGCTGCCGACGCACATCTTCGCAGACAGCATGAAGTATCACGCCTCAACAAAGACCTGGAAGAAATTTTGGCTTGGGGTGACAGTAACCAAGTCGAATTTAACGCTAAGAAGACCCAGGCAGCAGTTTTCTCTAAAAAGGTTAACATTACAGAACCGGAAATAGTCATGGCCGGACACGCAATCCCACTGGCTTCATCTATTAATTTGCTGGGTGTCAATCTGGGAGGAAATATGTCTTGGCATAACCACGTTGTGGCAATCGCCAAGATAGCTTCTCAGAAGCTTGGCGTACTCTTCCGAACCAGAAAGTTGTACACACCTCAACAACTTTTGACACTATACAAAGCCCAGATTCGACCATCACTAGAATACTGCTCTCATGTCTGGAGCTCTGCACCCAAACATACTCTTCGGCTACTGGATTCCATCGAAAGGAGGGCTATTCGTCTGATCGGAGACCACGAGCTGACGAAGAACCTCGACAGCCTAGAACATCGAAGACAGGTTGGGGATTTGACTCTCTTTTACAGATATTTTCATGGAAGGTGCTCGGCTGACCTTGTCCTCTTAATTCCGCCCAGAGCGGCGAATAGCAGAAATACACGACGAACCACTGCCGCCCATCCATATGTGGTTAAGCTTAGTACTCCTCGAACTTCACTATTTAAGAACTCTTTCATCTGGAGGACTTCATCCTTGTGGAACGACCTTCCCGAGGTCGTTTTTCCCAACGAATATAACCTCCAACGATTCAAAACCAACGTGAATCGCTTTTTGCGCACACGCACCACTCCCAGAGTGCCCTGAAGGATTTTTCCTATAGTGCTTGTGTTTGATCATAAAAAAAAAAAAAAAAATCGATACCCTGTGGGTACAATATTAATTGTTTTGTGCAACTGAATGAAATAACTATCTATATATTAGATATAAGATACGTACATTATTGAATGTAAACAAATGGCGATTGTATGTATATAGTTAACTCAATGCAAATAACAGAGCCAATTTTAATATGAGGTCCAATCTGATACCAGGAAAACAATCGCGTAGCATGTGAAGAAGACTTATTCTATAAGGGGCATTATTATATTTTTAATTTTAAAATTTTACTCTCGGTTCCATTGTCTTCCACGTAAATGAGTTAATCAAGACTGCATCAGTATCTACAGGGCGCAACAAAAAAATTCAGTAGTATGATTATTTGTAAACGTCAAAAGCGAGGAGCATTTTTTGACACGTTTAGTTTTATGTCGCTACGAAAAGATGTGAATTGGATACAGAATAAAAGTGGAGTTACTACTATTAAAAAACCAGCAACATTTAATTAATAAATAGACAGAATTGTTCTTATTCTGTCAGCATGATACAAAATTTTAAACAATTATCAATGATGCCAAGTCTGTACTGAGAGTCCTAAATCTACTGCCTGCGTTTGAAATCGAAAGTATAAGATAAATTATATTGAATGCATTTCTCATGTGTACTGTGGCAACGCTGTATGGTCATTTTACCTGATGGTGTAAAAACGACCCTGAAGTTTACTACTTTAATTCATTTTTCGTTGGCGGTGGCGTTAAGGGTTATTTGCTGGTGCTTTTATGTTCGTTTGTGAAATTTTTTTAACAACAACCCGAAAATTCGGAAGTTTTTTAACAAACCCGAACAAACCTAATTTGCCACTTTTTAACCCCGTTATCTTCAAAAATGAATAATCGTTTTGATTTGGGATCTTTCTATATCCACCCTGTATATAATATAACTTATATAACTAATCGTGAGATACAATTATTCCGGAAAGCGTGAATCGGGGTTCACGTGTGATTCCGAGACTAACTTTTCTTAATTATTTTACAACGCAAGTACCTAACAAATCAGACACAGGGCAATTTAAAACGACTTAAAATCGACACCGGTCATTTGCTCTAAGCCGTCAATTTAACAGGGAAATTTGAAAAGATTGTTTCACGAAAAATGGATATAACTTAATGACTGCAGTAAAAGTACCTGTGGCCATCCCATTATTTATGACCGTTTGTTATTATTATGTGGAAAGGACCGGATTGTAATAATTATAATTAAATATAGGCACATCAGGTAGGTTAGGTTGCTTAATTTATATTTAAATATCTTTTTGTGGTAAAATTTGTTAGTTTTTGAGGAATGGTTCAAGAATTGTCTTTTACCAAACATTCCTCAGAATAGCGTGATAGTAGGTTTGTTCCAACACCCTATTTTTGTATCGTTCTAGAACCGTCACGAAACTGTTGGAATCGATTTTGTGCGCAGGCGTTAATTTTGCACTGTTTGTTGCCGATGCACAAGGGAGGCAAGGTTGGTACGTTTTTGTGACCATTCTGTGTAAAAATCTCAGCTGATCGCCTGTCTGATTCTAGGAAAGAAGTTTAGTAATTAGTTAATTATCATAACATTCATAAATCACAACCCTACTTTTGTTGTTTTGATTTCTTCGTCTAAGCTTAAGTATTATCTTTTTTCATTCCGTTTTGTTGTATTTAATAATCATGAAAGAGAATAACGTTCAATGTTATTTAATAAGAATAAATTAAATAATCAAAATATTAAGCAACAACTCCTACAAAACAAGGCTGCATGAATGCCAGGAATACAAAAACAACGGCTAAAATTCTTAGGGCGCAAGTCAGTACAAGCGGTTCCTAGTCTTGGCCATGTATCGTTTTTACCGTTCAGGAACTGGTTTGCGAACGATCACAATTTGGTTGGAACACCAAAGGGATCGCCAGCTACACCGTTTTGTGTCGGTTGGAACGCCTTTCGACTACTACGCATGTGCGTGACCGTACATTGTACGATTTTTAGGGTGGTTGGAACGAACCTAGTAATGGACAATGCGAGCTATCACAGTCGCCAATTACATAAAGCTCCAAGCTCAAATAATACAATATTGGAGATTCAGAAGTTATAAAAAAAGTGATCTTTTAGAAGTTTTAAAGACATTTTGTATAAAAAAAGTATATGTTTGTGACACATTGGCAGAAGAAATTGGCCATACAGTGCTACGGCTCCCACCCTATTATTGCACTTTTAACCCCATAGAGCATATGTGGCACCAGTTAAAATCACTGGTTAGGTCTGAAAATATTTCTCCGACTTTAAGTTCTCGTGTTGTAGAATTAATACGAAAATGCTTTAATGATATTCCCCCAGGTAGTTGGAGAAATTCAGTCCGTCACGTAATAACTGTAGAAAATTCGTATTTTAGTCTGGATCGTATAATTAATCCAATTATAATTAATTTTGATGAGGATAGAGCGATAGCGAAACAGAACTATCTATAGAATGACATTATAAATGTAAATAAATATGACTAGTAATATTTTAAAAAAATGTTATTTCATTTGATTACATTAACAGAATCATATCATTACTTGTTTTCCTTAGTCCGTCCCTTCATACTTCACTTGTTTATTGCCAAGCTCTTGTCGACACAATGGGACCGACCCAGGAAATCATTAAGTCGTATCCATTTTTCGTGAAACAATCTTTAATTAATTACATGGAATCATGGTGATTAGTGTTGGGAGAAACCCGATGATATAGTAGTAGATATAGTAATAGAACAAATATAAAGTATAAGAAAAAGAGATAGAGTATAACAGGTTATTGTAGATTATCTAAATCAGACTAAATGAATCAGGTGACGTGAAAAAAATTGATTGTGCTCCATGATGCCGCCGCGCGCTCACTGTCCATTCCCATACTTCCCTTTAATTCAGTTATACGTAGTTCTTAACGACCTCCGTCCATCATAGAAGTGATTGTGGATTTTATTGGACTTTAATAAATTTATTGGCGAATAAAACTCATACGTCGTTCAGTGCTTTAAAGTCGCCGTGTGAATCTAACCCAACAAAGACGCAGCTGTACATTTACTGCCTCTTTCAATTCAAAATGTAATCAAAATGTCAAGGAAGATTTTGATTTGAAGCATTATAATTGACAGGTGACAGTTCTAATAAATAAGGTAACTATGACGTGGCAGGGGCGTCGCTACTGGGCAAGCAATATCGCCATCACGTCCGCTTTAGAAACAAAGGACATGCAGGAATGCAGGAAAATTCTTCCAACGAAAGTGCGACAGATTTTCCTTCATTAGTGCGATGGTACAAACATGGCACAACGCGACGTGAATTAGATGGCTCTTTTTCATCGCAACTGTATACATTTAAAAGCTTTGCACATTTGCCTAACGAGTTACGTAATATATTTAGCAGTAAAAAGCTTGTTATGCGGAGGGTGGACACAACGTTGCAAGTTAGCAGTGAAAAATCGATAAATTTCCGGATTAGAATTTTGAAAATCGCAAAGAAGTGCGATAAATTGAATTGCGAGAACGCCTATAAAAACGAATGAAGGCATTACGAGCAGCTTAAAACGGAATTTGCCGCTGGCTAATTTTTATTTCTATGACAATGTAACGTTTCTTCTTTTGTCACCGAGGGGGTATTTGAAAACTTTTATTCCGATAAATTGACTCATGTAATAGAATCACATATATATAACCGTTATATTGCCAATTCGAACGTTCCAAAATACAAAAAGTGTCCCCGCTATGGGAGATGGCGCGGTACTATTGAGTTTGAGCAGTACGGTGGAAATTTTATCGATCGCGTCAGAGCCGGCCCGACATTATTTGTTTGTTGTTATTCGTCGCCATCTTTGGTTCTGGATGCTTTTTCAAATTACAGAATAAAAAGTGGTCCATCCACATTGTGGTCGGTATATTAGTGCTTATAAATTTTCTCATTACCTAACAACAATTTTTGTAAAGGAGTTTTTAATTTGTGGTGATTCGATTATTCGCTGTTTGCTAGGTTAGTGGCTTGTTTTGTTTAACATGAAAGGACACAAGTGCATGGTGCTTTTTTGCAAAAGTCGTGAATCAATACCAGGTATAAAGTATTTCAGGTATGTACATATATACGAAACTATTTTGCTTATCACATTATCCACAAATTTTTTTTATTTGGTTCATTAGTAGCTGATAATAATACCCAAAATAATCAATATTGTCATTCATTCTTAATTTTTGGTTTAGAAAAAAGTGAGGTTAAGAAACATACGACGTCGGATGAAAGTTAAAATAAAGCTAATCGTGTCGATTGTTACAAATATTCGGACGGAATTTGGCACCAAAAGTTTACACCAATCAGGGCACCGTCGGATCATCATATCATCAGGAATCGTATGCATGGAACGCCGTCTTAAATCGAACTAATCGAAATTTTGATTGCAATATTTTTCCTAACTAACCAGTGAAATTTACATTAAAAAAAGTTTAAATCCGGTCCTGTCCAATGTTTACTTTCACAAGGAAATTTCCGAACCGCGCAAACTCACTATTACCCCTTCGATGCCCATAGCGGGGACATAATTGCAGATTGCATAATTGCAGATGGAATTAGCAATATAATGGTTATATATATGTGAATAGAATGTCCATTTAAATATTTAATTCTGGTTACTTCGATATCGTAAAAAAGGTGTATCGTTTTTTACAGCGATAAACACTTAAACGCCAGTAAAAAATTAGGCTCAGAATTTCTCAGAAACTTGGTGTACTCTTCCGAACCAAAAAGTTGTACACGCCTCAATAACTTTTGACACTATACAAAGCCCAGATTCGACCATCACTAGAGAACTGCTCTCATGTCTGGAGATCTGCATCTAAACATAGTCTTCGGCTGCTGAATTCCATCGAAATGAGGGCCATTCGTCTGATTGGAGACCACGAGCTGACGAAGAACCTCGACAGCCTAGAACATCGAAGACAGGTTGGGGATTTGACTCTCTTTTACAGATATTTTCATGGAAAGTGCTCGGCTGACCTTGCCCTCTTAATTCCGCCCAGAGCGGCGAATATCAGAAATACACGACGATGTGGTTAAGCTTAGTACTCCTCGAACTTCATTATTTAAGAATTCTTTCATCTGAAGGACTTCATCCTTATGGAACGACCTTCCCGAGGTAGTTTTTCCCAACGAATATAGCCTCCAACGAGTCAAAACCAACGTGAATCGCTTTTTGCGCACACACACCACTCCCAGAGTGCCCTAAAGGATTTTTCCTATAGTGCTTGTGTTTGATCATAAAAAAAAAATAAAAAAAATAAAAGGCGTAAAAATCACTACAACAGTAACATTTCTTCAAACGCTTGTTGTCAGAACAGATGGTTGGCGATTAAACTATTAAAAATGAACCGTTTTTGACAAATTTCAATTAACGAGATTAGAGAAAACATCATACATGAATTCATGAATTTATCTCGCGAGCTCGAACGAAACGACAGCGTTTTTATTATTTCGTTTGTGCTCGTTAAAATTCTAAACAAGTCTAGTTTTCAGTTCATACGATTGTGCCTTATGAATGAAAAAATTAACGAAAATACTGACATGACACAATGACACAATATTAATTAATATTAATCCTATAATAGCGGGCACAATCATAACGTTAAACGACACTAAGAATGTAGGAATCGACCCCCTTCAATTCGTTCGCGAATAACTAAACACCACTTCTCCATGAAACGCCACGTCGACGTTGATCAATAAATACGCAGTGACAACATATCGCTAGAATGTGCTCAGAGTCTTCACTTGTTTTTTTCCCACATGTATGTGTCGTGTGCATGTTAAAATAGATTATCCGCTTGTCAATTGATATCTAAGGCATGGTTTACATCGACGTGAAATTTTCATACGAGGAGGAGAACTGAAAATTAGTATAATTTCAACTGAAAATTAGTATAATTATATTTCAGTGTTGTGTTGCCATAAAAATTTTGTAAATTTTATGTTGGCAATAGTCAAATTATTTATCAAGTGAGCTTTGATAAATTATACGTGACCGCCATTTTGTCGCGAATATTGAAAGCTTTCTTAAAATTAATCAATAATGGATCAAGAAGATATTATCCTGAGTTAAGGGAAATTGCAAATAATACATTGGATCAACTTTTACCAAAAAAGTCCAAGAAAGTATACGAAAAAGACTACAAGACCAGTCACAACATGGTGTACTGCGAAGGGTGTTTCTAGAAGTAGTGAAAATGTTCTAATCGCTTATTTTGAGAAGGAAAGCAAAACTAAGAAGTCGTCGACTCTGTGGTCCTTATACTCAAAATTAAGAGCTTGCATTAACATTTATGAAAACACAGATATAAGAAATTATGAAAGACTTCAAGCCATTTTAAAAAGGCAATCTGAGAGCTACAAGCCCAAAAAATCTTCCATTTTAGATTTAGAGGATATTAATAAGTTTATAACTGAGGCTGAAAATAGCATTTACTTAGTTTTAAAGGTAAAAAAAATTGTACAGTACCTATCTATACATTAGTTTTTTACAACCAGTTCTTAATAAAAGTGGATTATTGGATCCGCAAATAAGGATTAATCCTGAACAAAACGTTTCAAACACACAAACTATGCCCGATTTTAAAATTAACGCTGCAGACACAAGTACGGTAACACAAATTTTACTGCAGTGGTTCTATATACAGGGTGGCCCATCGAAAACGAAACAGAGACATTTACTGGCAGCTCAGTTCATTTTTGGAAAAACGCTCAGACCCGTCGATTTTGTTTTCGAGGGGGACACAAAATTGGAAAAAAATCACGTCAACAAGTGCAGCCCCCTGGGCGGGGGTGGCACCACCCCTAAAATCTTAAATGGAAAGGGGGGTCGAGTGATATCTTATTTTAAAGGTCTTTCAATTCCCTTTATAATGATCTAAAATTCATAATACTTCAGTTCAGTAGTTTTGGAGATTTATTGATTTTAAACTTAAATAAAACTTTAATACATCATTAGTGGAAATCAATACATTTGGTAGCAAAGTACTTTAAAAATTAAGAATGAACTGACCCGTCAGCCAAGTAAATGTTGGAAATGACCACCATGACTCTCCATGCAGTAATAAAGATTTTGCTCAAAACGTTGCCGCACATTTTGCAATATTTGAGAAGTAATTTGAAGGCACTCATTCACAATTCTTTGTCGCAAATCTTCTAACGATGTTGGTTGAGTAGCATAGATTTTGCTTTTTAAGTGACCCCACAGAAAGAAATCCAAAGGTGATAAGTCTGGCGATCTTGGGGGCCATTCAATGGCACCTCTTCTACCAATCCATCGACCTGGAAACGTCTGATCTAAATATTGTCGAACACGTAATGCGTAATGTGGTGGGGCACCATCCTGTTGGAACATCAACCTATTCGCAATGTACCGCCGATCATTCCCATTTTCAATTATGGCTGTTAATGCAGGATCTATGGCGTCTTGTAGTAATTCCAAATACATTTCACCGGTTAAATTTCCAGGCAAGAAAAAAGGACCAACTAAATGATCGCCAAAAATACCAGCCCAAACATTTAATTTTTGTGGCTGCTGTGTGTGTACCTCATGATAAACTCTGGGATTAGGATCTGACCAATATGGGCAGTTATGACGGTTTACTAGGCCATGTAAGAAAAAGGAACATTCGTCGGAAAAGCAAGTGTTGAATAGAAAATGTTCATCGTTTATAATTCGTTCACTCATATCTTCAAAAAATTGTAATCGCCGATCAAAATCGTCTTCATTAAGTTCTTGTACAAGGTGAATTTTATACGGATGAAAACTATGGGCCTTCAGAATCCGTTGGATACTACATCGACTAACATCACACACAGTATCCAATTTGCGGGTACTTAACGTAGGATCTACATAAACTTGCCCTAAAACCCCCACTTCTATTGCTTCGTTCCTTATGGGATTTTCAATGTTGCGTTTTTTATTGGCGACTGATCCAGTGTCCCGAAATTTAGCTATAAGTTCTAGGACATATTTTCGATGCACGTTACTGTTCTCATGTCGCTCATTAAATATGTGTGCTGTTCTATTAGCGCACTGATTATTTCCGAAAAATATTTCGATAATTTCAATCCTTTCTGCCGTGGAATATACCATGGTTAATTTATGAATAAAGCGGTAAAAGGTATTTTAACAACAAAGTTTGGTCGAATCAATCGCAAACTATGTACAAATTCCTATTTAAAATAAGTACGAGACATTCCCTGCTTATCTCTCTTCAATAAACCACTTTTTTCGCGACAAAAACCGCTCCAATCGCTATTTTGAACACCAAAATGATAAACAAACCATGGGCGTAGTGAAGAAAAGCATTAAATTAATAAGTAACTGCCTTTACTCAAATTTCTTCTGAAAGTAGTACAAACTAATCAGATGTACCTATTAAAGTGTACTGTAAGCTTAAAATCAATAAATCTCCAAAACTACTGAACTGAAGTATTGTGAATTTTACATCATTATAAAGGGAATTGAAAGACCTTTAAAATAAGGTATCACTCGACCCCCCTTTCCATTTAAGATTTTAGGGGTGGTGCCACCCCCGTCCAGCGGGCTGCACTTGTTGACGTGATTTTTTTCCAATTTTGTGTCCCCCTCGAAAACAAAATCGACGGGTCTGAGCGTTTTTCCAAAAATGAACTGAGCTGCCAGTAAATGTCTCTGTTTCGTTTTCGATGGGCCACCCTGTATATAGTACTTTCGGAGATATTAAAAAATAACCATTTAAAAAATAAAAATTCAACACCCTGTAGCAAGAAATGTAAGCCGTCGCGGACATATGTTCATATGAACTTTTCTTTATAAAATGACCTAAGGAATCGCACCCTGAAATATTAGCACGTCATTAAGGAACACCCTGTATGTTCGGGTTATAATATGCTTATACCACTAAAAGCCAGCTAGTGAGAATCGGTTTACCGGCCGTGGGGTTTGAACCTACGACCTCTTGTCCTAGAGTTCCCAATTACTGTCGCGGCGCCACCAGAGCCGATTGCGTGACCTTAAATCCTTTACTTAATACATTACTACTGGATTCCATTGCAAACGGACAAATTGTAATTGTTATCTCCTCGTCTCGCAACATGATTACAATTACGGTACATTTTGACAGTAAAAACAATAAATAATATCATTAATACAAACTTCTAGAACGGCCCATAACAATGATTTAGATTAAATACTTCTGTTTCAGCATAGATTTCTAACAAATATATTATTTATATGTTGCCCTAAGAGGAAAATAGATATTAGTGTACCAGGAAGGCAGCCATATTTATACAACTATTTAATTAGTTAAAACAAATCAATTTCTTGGTTGTAGACGCTCAGATTTATGCTACTTAGATATAGAAATTCTAGAATTATTTCTTTGATGCTTACGTGTAACGGTTACACAAATCACATTCCCTCTGATATGCCAAAACCGTCAATATTTCCAATAGATTTTATGTAAAGTCGCCATGACAACTTAAATGTCAAGAAATTTTAAACGTCAACATTTTTAATTTGCATATTTTTGGGTAAAGTATAAGTGACTGCGATATTCAGATTGGGGGAATTACAGGTTCGTCGGCAGCAAATAATTTATTACTAGAACAATCCAGGGATCGATATGAAAAAGTGTATAAAAAAGTATTGACTGGTGTACCGATAACCATGTGAGTACCGACTCAAAATGTTTTATTAGCATATTTCGATAATTTAACATAAACTCTCTCAGACACCTTCACCATCAATGCCGGTGTTCCTCAAGGGTCCATATTGTCTCCCACCCTCTTCTTACTCTACATGAGCGACCTTCTTATCTCATCTATCTCTTTGAATGCACAAACATCGGCTGCCGACGCACATCTTCGCACACAGCATGAAGTATCACGCCTCAACAAAGACCTGGAAGAAATTTTGGCTTGGGGTGACAGTAACCAAGTCGAATTGAACGCTAAAAAAACCCAGGCAGCAGTTTTCTCTAAAAAGGTTAACCTTACAAAACCGGATATAGTCATGGCAGGATACGCAATCCCACTGGCTTCATCTATTAATTTGCTGGGCGTCAATCTCGGAGGAAATATGTCTTGGCATAACCACGTTGTGGCAATCGCCAAGCTAGCTTCTCAGAAACTTGGTGTACTCGTCCGAACCAAAAAGTTGTACACACCTCAACAACTTTTGACACTATACAAAGCCCAGATTCGACCATCACGGAGCTCTGCACCCAAACATTCTCTTCGGCTACTGGATTCCATCGAAAGGAGGGCCATTCGTCTGATCGGAGACCACGAGCTGATGAAGAGCCTCGACAGCCTAGAACATCGAAGATAGGTTGGGGATTTGACTCTATTTTACAGATATTTGCCTGGAAAGCGGCGAATAGCAGAAATACACGACGAACCACTGCCGCCCATCCATATGAGGTTAAGCTTAATACTCTTCCAACTTCCTTATTTAAGAATTCTTTCATCTGGAGGACTTCATCCTTATGGAACGACATTCCCGAGGTCGTTTTTCCCAACGAATATAACCTCCAACGATTCAAAACCTACGTGAATCGCCTTTTGCGCACACTCACCACTCCCAGAGTGCCCTAAAGGATTATTCCTATAGTGCTTGTGTTTGACCATAAGAAAAAAAGTAAATCTTCGTAGTCTTAGAAAAACTATTGGACACAACTTTAGTGGTAAGCCTATTTATTACACACTCTTTCGAGTTTCGACGTCGTGTGTGATGGGGGTGTTACCACATTTAGTGTGTAATATACTGACACAAGTCATAACCCAGGAAGGAACCTACTCCACTGTTTCCATGCGAAAAAATTGTTTTGTCCCACGCAACATTGCTCACTAGGATAATTAGCAATTAGGAACGCTTGGTTTTAATTAACATTTATAATCAGAACTTTCTGTGGCTTGGTAGAGGTGTAAAGTCATTATCACCATTAGCATTTAACATACGGGTATTTTTGTTGTGTTTTTACGGTGACAGCAATGGGCTGCTGGGATCTGGCCAATTCACCGAGAAATGTCGACATTCCGCTTGAATATTTAAATTCTCTTTATAATTTTTTATTAACACCGCATTTCTACCACTTAGAGTGTGGCAAGTGCAAGGCCCGCATAAATATTGAAAATATTAGAAAAGGATTCTTAAGATTCGCAAATATGTGCTTGTGCATGTGTGTAAACACCTGTCAGTGTGACTGTTTAATTAACAAATTCCTGTAAAATTGGAGCACGATGGTTCAGCTTTTCCTCGATATAAATGCACGCTATTTTTTGTTTATTTACACCAGAGTCCGGTAATATTCCGGGTTTTGGCATCGCACATTAATTTATAATGTTACAATTGCCTAGGCCATAAAAAAACAATTTTAAAGGAGAGCAACTCCATTTTCGTGTATACAGGGTGTTATGGAAATGACTTATTATATTTAAATGGGTGACTCCTTGGGTCTCCCAGAGAAAGTCTACATACGTTTTTTTATCGAATATCTAAATACTAAGGTAAAAACCCTTTTTGCCTACATGCTTTCGCGCCGCTCCGACTGGTTTCAGTTAGCAACAATGTAGGTCACTAGAGTAAACTACAGTGATGCCAGATCACACGGCGTGCCTCGCCCTTGCTTGGATAACAGCCGCGCGCGAATTGATATGTTTAATCTTCAGTATCGTTGCTTCAGTATGTTTCGTGTTAGAACGACGTTACCGAGGGTTCCACGTGCTCGCTGTATAGGAATTTTAAACGTTTTGTTAGTTGAAGCATTACCCGGTTTTTGTTTCTGTTGTGAAATAATTCATAATAATAAATGTCGTGATGTGATTTCAAATTTGTGTGATATTATCAACTGTTGGTTCTGTTGCAATGGAATTTAATTATAAAACGGGTTATTTTAAAATAAGATCGAAGGTAAGAGAGTATGTACCTTAAAATTGTAGTTTTTTTTCTAAAAAGTTTGAAAAAGAAGTGATAACGCGGATCAAAAACGTCTTGTTGTCAAAAACTGAACACGTGAGTTTGCAATTCTGTGTTGCAATATGACAATACCGCCTACAATGCGCTAGTCTCTTTGGAGACCACCTCAATAAATTATTGATTGCGAACGTCGTCAGTAGCGGCCACGTAAATTTCATCAATTCAGATTTCATTTTCATTTCAAGGGTAAGTATATATCGCTTAATAATTCAAAGCGCCATTTATGGCAATTATTTTCCAATTTATTTTCATCTCAGGATGTGCCGGTTTAAGTATAATAAGTCATTTCTATAACACCCTGTATACTCATTTTCGTATACAGGGTACACCAAGTAGAGTGGCCTATTAGAAGTATCTCGAGAACAAAATCAGAAATTATTTTGAAAATTTGGGTGTGCCTATAACAGATGGTTTTCTACGTTTATAAAATATATTGGACGGGGTGCGGTGTTGCCAGATCATACCGAAAGTGGTAGCGACTTCGGAATTTTAAATGAATTACCCTATATATTATATTTTTTTGGAATCTAGGTAAAAATCTAGAACAGTTTTCTGTATAATATCATAGTCCTATCTTCAAGAGTTTTTGAATTATAAATATTCTTGTAATATTTTAACGCCGTATCGGGACCTGAAAAGAAAATCATATCTTTTTAGCGGTTACAGCTAGAAAGCTGAAATTTTGACAATAGTGTCACGAGACCATCGAAATTTTATAATTTTGAACAGTATTTAATTAGTTTTATACAGGGCGTCTCCATAACAATAATTCTGAAGGAGATGCATTATTGCTGTATTTGATATATTTTGCTACAGGAGGATCGAATTTTCTATCTAATGATATTAAGTGTTCCTATACCTATCTTCAATATTTCATAAATCTTCTTCAAAATTCATAAACTTTAGGGTTAAGGTAGTTACCACATATAGTATATATTGTATTGTATACGAGTGACACTATCTTCTTGTTTTAGTGAAATCCGGTTCGGAAGATCAGATAATGTGATAAGCAAAATATTTTCGTATATTATATGTACATTGTACATACCTGAAATACTTTATACCTGGTATTGATCCACGACTTTTGCAAAAGAGCACCATGCACTTGTGTCCTTTCATCTTAAACAAAGCAAGCCACTAGCCTATCAAACAGCAAATCACCACAAATTAAAACTCCTTTACAAAAATTGTTGTTAGGTAATGAAAGTTTATAAGCACTAATATACCGACAACAATGTGGATGAACCACTTTTTATTCTGTAATTTGAAAAAGCATCCAGAACCAAAGATGGCGACGAATAACAACAAACAAATAATGTGGGGCCGGCTCTGACGCGATCGATAAAATTTCCACCCTACTGCGCAAACTCAATAGTACCACGCCATCTCCCATAGCGGGGACACTTTTTGTAATTTGGAACGTTCGTATTGGCAATATAATGGTTATATATATGTGGTAATACCTCGATGGGCGTGAAACGTAGTTCACTAGCTGTAAGGTTATATTACATCAAATCAGGCGGTACGTAAAGATAGATAATTAAAGCCCTTTTTATAAACGTACACGGGCTCGTCATAGGAAGTCCGTGACGTGTGGAAAACGGCGAGAGTGTTGAAGGATCGCGGGTTCGAAAGCGAAATGCCCATTTAGCAAAAGCAAAGGTGTTATTAGAGTGTATCATGATCTAGACAGCCATAAAATCTCGAGAAATGGATCGTTTGACCCGGAACGGCCGGAAACAAACCAGAGATTTGATTAATTGAGCAGGTTCGGTTGAACTTAAACTAGGTACGCCTTATAAACGTGAAAAATACCTTATTTTTATTTATTTCCAAATTATACGGACTGGGCTTTTAGCTATGCATAATGAGCCTGCATGGGTTTGTTCGGTGGGTTTCTATTATTTGATTGAATTTAAAATTAAATAAAAATTAACTCTTAAAATAATAATTTTTATACAGGGTGTTTTAAAAAGCCATGTGCCATAGCTCGTGTGGTGATTCTTATCCAAAAATAAAACAAATAGTCCGGAGGTGTCAAGAATATTATTTAAAATAAATCATGTAAAAGAGAAGTTTTTTTTTATTATCAAACACAAGCACTATAGGAAAAATCCTTTACGGCACTCTGGGAGTGGTGCGTGTGCGCAAAAAGCGATTCACGTTGACGACATCGGCAAGGTCGTTCCATAAGGATGAAGTCCTCCAGATGAAAGAATTCTTAAATAATTAAGTTCGAGGAGTACTAAGCTTAACCACATATGGATGGGCGGCAGTGGTTCGTCGTGTATTTCTAATATTCGCCGCTCTGGGCGAAATTAAGAGGGCAAAGATGTCAGCCGAGCATTTTCCATGGAAATCCCCAACCTGTCTTCGATGTTCTAGGCTATCGAGGCTCCTCGTCAGTTCGTGGTCTCCGATCAGACGAATGGCCCTCCTTTCGATGGAATCCAGTAGCCGGAGAGTATGTTTGGGTGCAGAGCTCCAGACATGGGAGCAGTACTCTAGCGATGGTCGAATCTGGGCTTTGTATAGTGTCAAAAGCTGTTGATGTGTGTACAACTTTTTGGTTCGGAGGAGTACACCAAGTTTCTGAGAAGCTATCTTGGCGATTGCCACAACGTGGTTAAGCCAAGACATATTTCCTCCAAGATTGACTCCCAGCAAATTAATAGATGAAGCCAGTGAAATTGCGTGTCTTGTCATTTCTGTAATGTTAACCTTTTTAGAAAAAACTGCTGCCTGGGTTTTTTTAGCGTTAAATTCGACTTGGTTACTGTCACCCCAAGCCAAAATTTCTTCCAGGTCTTTGTTGAGGCGTGATACGTCATGCTGTCTGCGAAGATGTGCGTCGGCAGCCGATGTTTGTGCATTCAAAGAGAAAGATGAGACAAGTGTGGTATCGTCAGCAAAGCTAAATATCGGATTTTTAGTTTTCACTAGAAGGTCGTCAATGTCGAGTAAGAAGAGGGTGGGAGACACTATGGACCCTTGAGGAACACCGGCATTGATGGAACCGGAATTCGACCAGACAATAAAATATGAACTTATTTTTTTCCTGCATTGTAGAGAAAAATTATCTGTACCATTCGCAATGCGGTGCTAGTGAAAAAGCGTATTTGCGATGTTCTGAAATTGGCCAGGAAGAAATTCCAGACTAAGAAGATCAAATTTTCGATAAACCTCCGATTTAGAAAATAACGCCTCATAATAGGCCGGCGTAGATACGAATCGTACCGGAAAAAGTTCCCCAGATGCAAAGCGTGAGAAATAAGGCAGATTCTGTGATTTAGTGCCCAATGGCGACCTCGATATGGCGAGAAATAGCCGATATATTATGCCCTCGCATCGAACAGGAAACAGTACATTTAGCTTATTGAAAATTAAGATTTAAAATATGTCTTATAGTGCTTTAGGGTCATTACTTTAATATTTAAAGTTAGATTTTTATTCTTCGATTCATCTTAAAATGAGAAAAAAAAAAAGATTAAAAAAACAATATTTCTTGAAACTTTCTCTTGCGATGAAAAAAAAAAAATACTGTTGCATTATTAATAAACTTCTAACAGTACATGGAGATGAATCTGGGTAGATGATGATTAAATACAGTACTTGATGACAGTATAATTATTTTAGCACAGATTACAATAGAAACACACCGTGTGAGAACGGCGGAAAAGGAAATACGACATGAACAGTACTTATTTGCAAAAGGTACTGTCTTTAACATTATTTGTAACTGATTCTCTTTCTGAATGAAAATTTCTTAAGACAATCCAGGTGCACGCATTCGAGTGTTTTTATTTTATATTTTTGATAATTTTTCTTTGTGAACGGAAAATTTTACTTTTCCGTCTGTTCTGCCATTTCTCATTAGGGCAAGGGGGTCGCATAGTAACGCCCCTGCATGTACTCTTCTTCGTACAGATTTTTTATTGTCGTGCTTACCGGTTTCCTTCTTTTTGCTTTTAACGAACAAGAAGAAGAATTATTATAACTAGCAATTAGTCCGCGATAGAACAATATATCTGAGAGATTACGAAAATTGCTGCTATTTAATTTAACAACATTATGCCATGATCCTCGTTTAATAGATTTAAATTCCTATAATCACCATGCAAGACAAAGAAAAAAAGGATGCGAGGTTCTTTAGGTGGTACCTCGCGTACTGTTGGAACATATTAAATATATATAGCAGGCCATTTGGTTCCATTAAGGGCATTATGCAAATGTACCAGAGTGAAACAGGAACACAGTGTAATTTACATTCGCGTACAGATAACTACATTGGGGATCAACTAAATACGTAACAATTTTTGGGGACAATATGGCGACATTTATACGGAAATTGTCCCTACAAGATTTCAGAAGAGGGTGGACCAATAACTACAATATGGATCAACTAAATACGTAACAACTTTTGGGGACAATATGGCGACATTTATACGGAAATTGTCCCTGCAAGATTTCAGAATAGGGTGGACCGATAACTACATTGTGGATCAACTAAATACGTAACAACTTTTGGAAACAATATGGCGACATTTATACGGAAATTGTCCCTACAAGATTTCAGAATAGGGTGGACCGATAACTACATTGTGGATCAACTAAATACATAACAATTCTTGGGGACAATGTGGCGACATTTATACGGAAATTGTCCCTACAAGATTTCAGAATAGGGTGGACCGATAACTACATTGTGGATCAACTAAATACGTAACAATTTTTGGGGACAATATGGCGACATTTATACGGAAACTGTCCCTACAAGATTTCTGAATAGGGTGAGACCGATAACTACATTGTGGATCAACTAAATACATAACAATTTTTGGGGACAATATGGCGACATTTATACGGAAATTGTCCCTACAAGATTTCAGAAGAGGGTGGACCAATAACTACAATATGGATCAACTAAATACGTAACAACTTTTGGGGACAATATGGCGACAATTATACGGAAACTGTCCCTACAAGATTTCAGAAGAGGGTGGACCGATAACTACATTGTGGATCAACTAAATACGTAACAATTTTTGGGGACAATATGGCGATATTTATAAGGAAATTGTCCCTACAAGATTTCAGAATAGGGTGGACCGATAACTACATTGTGGATCAACTAAATACATAACAATTCTTGGGGACAATATGGCGACATTTATACGGAAATTGTCCCTACAAGATTTCAGAATAGGGTGGACCAATAACTACAATAAGGATCAACTAAATACGTAACAACTTTTGGGGACAATATGGCGATATTTATAAGGAAATTGTCCCTACAAGATTTCAGAATAGGGTGGACCGATAACTACATGGTGGATCAACTAAATACGTAACAATTTTTGGGGACAATATGGCGATATTTATACGGAAATTGTCCCTACAAGATTTCAGAATAGGGTGGACCGATAACTACATCGTGGATCAACTAAATACATAACAATTTTTGGGGACAATATGACGATATTTATAAGGAAATTGTCCCTACAAGATTTCAGAATAGGGTGGACCGATAACTACATTGTGGATCAACTAAATACATAGCAATTTTTGGGCTCAATATTGCGACCATTATACAAAAATTGTCCCTACAAGATTTCAGAATAGGGTGGACCAATAACTACATTGTGGATCAACTAAATATGTAACAACTTTTGGGCACAATATGGCGACATTATACGGAAATCGTCCCTACAAGATTTCAGAATAGGGTGGACCGATAACTACATTGTGGATCAACTAAATACGTAACAATTTTTGGAGACAATTTCAAAAATGGACTTCTTTCATGTTCAAAAACAAAATAACGAGAAGAAAAAAAGTCCTACTGTAAAATTTGAGGCACGTCGGTTACGATGTTTTGTTAAAATCCCATCTCGATATTTTGAAGGCCATAGTTGCACATGTGAAGCCAGTGCTTTAAACTTAATGGATATTAAGTTGTAAAATAAAATTATTAAATATAATGAAACAATTTAGAGCGATTTCGATTCTGCGTGGAATTTTTACACCGAGTTTAATGTAATGCAGAACCTGTTGCTGTTTTACTGGCAAACGTGCTTTATCATCCTCGCTCAAACGTATCATTAAGGATCGCCGGTCTCGGCCGATCAGAAAAGAAAAGTGAAGCAATTTTTAGGTGTTAGAACATCAGGAAATGCCAAGCCATGGGATAAAAGTGAGCAAATAAGAGTGCACCTATTTTAAGCGTGTAAGAAACTAAGTGTACCTACATAACATAGATGAATTAAGAGTTGATTTTTTTGTGTAGTGTGGTATATGAGCAGTATCATAAGGTGCTATTTTCAATCATATTTTTACGAATGGAAACGCACATAAATAGTCAATAATTAACTAAGAAAGTTTAATACAGGGTGTTATGGAAATGCCGTATTATATTTCTATGCTTATATTCAATCTACTATTTCCAAGTATACATAACCATATAAAACCTGTCCAAGATAATGAGGGAGTACAGGGATCTCGGAAACCGTAAGAGATACGAAGTCGGGTAAATGGAGGTAAAGTTGCGCATTTACGTGCCTAATAATATGCCGTTTAGAAAGTTTTAAAATTCCGAGTAGTTCCGGAAAAAACCGAAATTCTGAAAAATCGTTTTATTTTTCCTGGGTTTTTTTGAGAGAATTCTATAGTAAATTGCACTTTAACATTGCCACTTTTTCCGCTCTATCTAACAGCGTTAATTGTTTTGTAATCCGACGAGTCGTCTTCGAAGGGCCATTATCAACTTTCTTTTTTTAAATACGGTCCTGTTTTCCTGATATTGGAATTTGATAGCTTTTTTCTTCCGAATGCGGCGATGTATGACACATTGTGGTTTAATGACGTTTCGAGGGTTTTTTGAACAACAATCAGGAAATTTTGGGATACGGTCCTGTATTTCGCCTAATTTTATAAATAATATCTCATAAGTAAGCTCTAAATTTTTTACTTAAGTTGGACTAGTTCAATAAATAACAAATAATTTAATAATAAACCACAAATAAGTGAACAAAAATCATACGAAAACAGTAATAAAACGAACAACGAAAAAAGTAAGGAACTACATAATCAGGTGTTCGAAATGATTTCCGTTATTCTCTAAGCACAAATAACATCTTCTAACTGCCACATAACAGTTTTTTTGAGATAAAATAAAACACGATAGAATATCAAACTTTTCAGCATTTGTAAATTTATGTTCCATATTTTCTGGAAAATAGAAAACCTCTTAAAACGCTCTCAAACGATCACAATGGGAATGTCAAGTGAAACAAATCACGCGTCACCATCTTAATTTTTTTGTTTCAAGCGCCTACTTTCCATTTAAATCCCGAATCAACAGAAGTTTGAAATTATGTTTCTGTATTTTGTTCACTTATTTGTGGTTTATTATTAAATTATTTGTTATTTATTGAACTAGTCCAACATAAGTAAAAATTTAGAGCTTACTTATGAGATATTATTTATAAAATTAGGAGAAATACAGGACCATATCCCAAAATTTCCTGATGTTGTTCAAAAAACCCTCGAAACGTCATTAAACCACAATATGTCATACATCGTTGCATTCGGAAGGAAATAAGCTCTCAAACTCCAATATCAGACAAACCGGACCGTATTTAAAAAAAGAAAGTTGATAATGGCCCTTCGAAGACGACTCGTCGGATTACAAAACAATTAACGCTGTTAGATAGAGCGGAAAAAGTGGCAATGCAAAAGTGCAATTTACTTTAGAATTCGATCTCAAAAAAAACCCAGGATAACAATAAAACGATTTTTCAGAATTTCGTTTTTTTCCGGATATCTCCGGAACTACTCGGAATTTTAAATATTTCTAAACGGCATATTAATAGGCACATAAATGCGCAACTTTACCGCCATTTAACCGACTTTTTCCGGGATCCCTGTATCTTGGACACGTTGTATACAGTGTGTACATAAAGTAAGGAACAAATTCATTATCTAGGAATCTAAAAATATTTCGGAAAAATCCTCGGACACGTGTATAATACTTTTTAATGGCGCATTTTTTCCCATACAAACTTAATATACAAGGTGGCTCATGTAGTAGATATGACATTATCGACGATTTTTTTAAATGGGAACCCCTATATTTTAGTTCAGATCTGTAATCTCCAAGAACAGCTGATTTCAAAAACATAACACACTTAGGGCCTAAAATTCATAGTTTCGTTACTACAGAGTAAAACAAATAATTTTATTTAAGATATTTTTTTTTTTGGCTTGGGAGGCATCAATTAATTACGTGAGGCGTTTTTAGCGATTTTTCAACCCCCCTTCCCCCAATAAAAGATTACGGAAGAAAGATTATGGAAGAAGATCCCCACAACAGCGTCCGCCAGATTACCATTGATCATGGGACGGCTGCTATGACCGTTCATAACCTATTGACGGTGGAAAAATGGCACCCGTTTAAAATCCGATTGGTTCATGAGTTGAATGAAGATGATCCAGATCGTAGGATGGAGTTTTGTCAAATATTAATGGAAAGATGTAACTTAGATCCTTTGTTTGTTGAAAATATCCTATTTTCGGATGAATCTACCTTTAAATTAAATGGAGAAGTGAACCGGCAAAACTGTAAATACTGGGCAAAAGAAAATCCCAGGTGGATGCGTGAGCACCATACTCAATATCCTCAAAAAATTAATGTTTGGGCTGGTATTGTGAAAAACAAAATTATTGGGCCATATTTTTTTGACAACAATGTAAACGGGCTAAATTATCTTCATTTTCTTCAGAACTTTCTTATCCCTACGCTAGTTAACTTATACCCTAGTAGAAATAATGCAGGAATTCTAGATGAAAATTTGTGGTACCAACAAGACGGCGCACCTCCACATTATGCAGCAGTAGTGCGCCATTACATAAACCAAGCTTTTCCGAACAAGTGGATTGGAAGACGTGGGCCTGTTGAATGGCCGCCTAGGTCTCCAGACCTTACACCACTGGACTTTTTCTTGTGGGGTCACCTGAACAATGTTATTTATAAAGTCAGACCTGCCAATATTGAAGATTTAAAAAATCGAATAACAACAGAATGCAGGAACATTTCAGAAGAAACCATAAGAAAAGTCCAACAAGAATTTATTGATCGCTTGGGGTACTGTCAGGCAGCAGAAGGAGGACAATTTCAACACTTAATTAAATAGCTTATTTAATTTTTTTACATTTTTTTAAATTAAAAATATCTTAAATAAAATTATTTGTTTTACCCTGTAGTAACGAAACTAGGAATTTTACGCCCTAAGTGTGTTATGTTTTTGAAATCAGCTGTTCTTGGAGATTACAGATCTGAACTAAAATATAGGGGTTCCCATTTAAAAAAATCGTCGATGATGTCATATCTACCACATGAGCCACCTTGTATATTAAGTTTGTATGGGAAAAAATGCGCCATTAAAAATTATTATACACGTGTTCGAGGATTTTTCCGAAATATTTTTAGATTCCTAGATAATGAATTTGTTCCTTACTTTATGTACAAATTGTATATTCTTCTTAGTTTATTCTAAATCAGAAATTGGCATATACAAGAAAAAAAGCACTCTTGGATATCTACGCCAATTAAACGAAATAAAAAGAAGAAGAAAACGCCCAGGCCTCAACTAGAAATAGTAGCATTGCATCTGCCCGATGTGCCATAAAATGGCAATGTTAATATGCGCCTAACAGGTATACGCAATTAATTTATATCGCCGCTGTTCAAAGAGGCTGGGGCCCAAACGGAAAAAAGAAGAACAAGGAAAAAGGAACGACAAGAACAACGAAGCCCATCGTTATTAAGTAAGATCGTAATATGAAGGAAGCGGAATCAAGGAAATAAACGCCGGGGGCGAGCGAAACCAGTTCGGCTGCAAGTGATATTTGAATATTTTAATTTGCTTTAACTGTAATTGTCAGTCGACGTAATGGTTCGGCCCTGTGGGCACGGGGGAGGGGATCTTAAACATTGACTGCTGTGTTAAAAGAAAATCGCACAGTTTGACTATGTACAGGGTTAGTCAACGATTGCGCGGAGTAAGTTTATGCATTGAAGATAAGATTTGTCGATAATGAGCTATTGTGTTAAGGTATGGTTGTATATTCTGCACATTTTAAAAATATTTTCAATTATACAGGGTGCGTTCAAAAAGTAGGGTGGCAGAAAGTTGTATTTTTTTAAATGGGACACCCAGTATTTTATTGTATATTTAGGTTCGTATTAGTGCCCTCTATAAATATCTAAAATATTATTTAATTTGCTTGGGTAGTTTAAGAGCAATAAATTAAAAACTAAAGAAAAAAAGTTTCGTAGTCCAGTAAAGAAAAATCAAAAAAACATTCTAAAATTATTTTTTTAACCACAGGATTGGGTGAGGTTTTTAACAAGGGGTCTAGAGATACTATGCAATTAATAGTGCTTATGAATTTTATACAGTGTGTTCATAATAAGGTTCCAAAAACGTAACATTTCAAAATCATTTTTCTCAACATTTTCAAATAGAACACCCTGTATATTTTTATGCCATCTTATAGCTAGTATAATATTCTTCAACATTTGTAGGAAGTATCCAATTCCTATCTCTAATGGTTTTCGAACTATTTTGGTTTTTCTGGTTTTTACCATATAATAATAATAATTTGTCAATCGAACGAGGTAGCCATGGAAAACAAATTGAAAAATGTAAATGTCACTTCAATCAGTTTTCAAAATATTTTGATTTTTTTGGTTAACACACTATTTTTGTTACTTTAACATTCCAAGAAACAATCAGTTTCTTCTTCTTAATAAATGTTCGGATATATGTCCTTCTTGTTCAATACACATGTCACTTCTTTTAATGATATTTTCTCGGACATTAGATAACATGCCTGGGGTTATTGTTTGACATATATCCCTAATCCTATTATTCATGTCCTGCTTTGTCGTAAGAGGTGTAACATATACCCTATCCTTTACGTATCCCCATAGAAAAAAATCTAACGGGGTAAGATCACAAGACCTTGGTGGCCATGCAACAAAACCGCCGCGGCCAATCCATCTTTTGAAATATTTAAAATGGTAAAAACCAGAAAAACCAAAATAGTTCGAAAACCATTAGAGATAGGAATTGGATACTTCCTACAAAAGTTGAAGAATATTATACTAGCTATAAGATGGCATAAAAATATACAGGGTGTTCCATTTGAAAATGTTGAGAAAAATGATTTTGAAATGTTTCGTTTTTGGAACCTTATTATGAACACACTGTATAAAATTCATAAACACTATTAATTGCATAGTATCTCTAGACCCCTTGTTATAAACCTCACCCAATCCTGTGGTTAAAAAAATAATTTTAGAATGTTTTTTTGATTTTTCTTTACTGGACTACAAAACTTTTTTTCTTTAGTTTTTAATTTATTGCTCTTAACCTACCCAAGCAAATTAAATAATATTTTAGATATTTATAGAGGGCACTAATACGAACCTAAATATACAATAAAATACTGGGTGTCCCATTTAAAAAAATACAACTTTCTGCCACCCTACTTTTTGAACGCACCCTGTATAATTGAAAATATTTTTAAAATGTGCAGAATATACAACCATACCTCAACACAATAGCTCATTATCGACAAATCTTATCTTCAATGCATAAACTTACTCCGCGCAATCGTTGACTAACCCTGTACAGGGTTATCAATTTAGTTTGTCCCACTTTTAAGAGCCTGTAACTTTTTTGTAGTTAAGCGCGTTCATTCAAAAACCAAGATGTAACATTTTTTAGCCAAGTTTTTATGAGTGTTGTCAAAAATGACAGTAGGTGTCATATGTCACATCGAAAAGCAATTATTTTTTTTTAATGGGACACTATAATGTCAGAAGCACATTAGATGGCGCCTTTTCTTCCGATCTCAAAAATATAACACACATATGCATTCTTTTCTTCCTTCCATTAAACATTAACAAAAAAAAAATATGTAAAAATATATTATTGTTAAAACGCACCAAGATAGCTATGCAATTGTTTGGGTTGCTATGGATTTTATCTTTATTTATATTTCAGTCTGTCATTCTCATAATTTTGCAGAAACGATATTTTGTATGTAAAAACCAACCAATATGATATATTATTATTATTCAGTGGGGGAAAGGTGTTTTATGTTTGATATTGTATGGTATATATGTCCAATGGATTGGAAAATCCGGTACTATAAAATGGCCGCCGAACAGCCCATGCCTAACACCTTGTGATTTTTTCTTTTGGTGTTTTGAGGTTTGTTCGTGTTTTGTAAACTTAAAACCAGGACACCAGCGGTAGCAACAAGGGGACAAAGCCCGTCGCGAACGAAAGCGCCGCAGGCGAAATTATTTATGGACCACGCCCCACGAGCAAACCCAAAATACACATCCAAATTAAGTCCATAATACTAGAAAAACCGAGCGGTTAGGTCAGGAAGGTGTTCTCATTATACTCAATTTAAAAAGCGCGACATTTTTACTTAAGTTACAGCAGACGAACAAAAGTAATTTTTGTTCAAGAAGAGTTTTCCCTTTTCTGAGGTTTTTTCAATATTTTTAAAATGATCCCGATTTTACGAGCTATATATAAAAAAAGACAGCGGAAAACAAACCAAAAAATAACTCCATACCTATTTATTTTAAGTAACATTGATTAGTATGCTTATTTGTATTTTAATGGTATTATTCTACGGTTGTAATGCCAAATATGCAATAATTTCATAGTAAATTGCTTCAATGTCAAATAGTTCTTGCGGAAACAAATGTGAATAGGATTAAACAATTTTTGGTCAATAAATCGAAAAAATGTAATCCACCGATGTCCGAAAATCTATATTTAATTTAAATATTACGGCGCGAAAATTCTTTATAAATTTGTTTATACAGTGTGTCTACTTAAGTTGGAACCATATGGAAAACTTTTCTATTATTGGTTTTATGAACAAAGTTATTCTTCATAAAAAGTTCTGCATGGTCTATAACTCGAAATGCAACCTTCAGTTATCAAAATTTCCCAGTCATATAAGAGGTATATCAGAAGTTACGAATTTTTCTCAAGTACCTTTATTTTTGACAATGCAGAATACTGTTATGAAGAAAAATTATTTTGAATTAAAACTTATACTCAAATATGCAATTACAGTTATTTAGCCTGAAAATTTAGGTTTCGTGATTATTTACTAATAATTCGGTATTAATTATTAAAACAATTTCTATTTTTTCTTCACAACCTAGTAAAGCTGCCATTTCTAATGTATTTGATAAATACCAACGCACTATGACATTCCGTGTCAAATATTTCTTGTCAGTGCATCCTGGATTACGTTAAATTGTCTCAAGCCAGAATAATTAATACGGAATGATTAGTAAATAATCACAAAACCTAAATTTTCATGCTAAATAACTGTAATTGCATATTTGAATATAATTTTTAATTCAAAATAACTTTTCTTCATAACATTCTTCTGTATTGTGAAAAATAAAGGTACTTTACTCTTGAGCAAAATTCGTAATTTCTGATATACCTCGTATATGACTGGGGAATTTTGATAACTGAAGGTTGCATTTTTAGTTTTAAACCATGTAGAACGTTTTATGAAGAATAACTTTTTTTCATAAACCCAATAATAGAAAAGTTTTCGATATGGTTCCAACTTAAGTAGACACACTGTATAGCAGCTTCGGATCCGCTATATTACAATTTTTCGTCGTTTGGCTTAGCTTCGATTAAGAGAAATATTTTTGAAGGAACAATATCCGACTATGCACCGCCTCGAATGTCAAATTTACTTTAGACTTGAAAAATACGTACCAAATTTGAGAAAAATGAAAACATACTATCTTTTCCGCTAACGAAATAAAAGATTATTGATGTATAATTTTGACATTGGGCGACAACCACGCATGCTAAAAAGCCCGCTATGTTTAGAACGAACCACATAATGTGGGAGGAACGCCGATGCAATAGCAACTATCAAATTTAAGAAAAAATAGAAAAAACATACGAACTACCTCCTTTTCCGCGAACGAACTACAAGTTTTTTCATATCCTAATATCACAACACAAGTCTTGTACGAGCACATAATGATTAGCGTAAGCAAATAGGAGAGAAGCTATTTATTATATTTTATTTACAATCGGGTAGGTAAGTTAAAAAGTTGAAATAATTGGAAAAAATAACAAAGCATGTAAATGCAGGTTTTAAAATAAAAAAAACTCATTTTTAAGTACTTAAATTATACTTTATATGGGAAAATGCGTATTAAAAAATACAGACGTCCCCTAAGGACCTCGACGGAATAACTTTTCTAACTAAAATGTCTGGTTTTATATCCTATTAACACATACTGGAATTAAAAATAATATTTAAAGTACTTTCGGAGATATTAAAGAAAAATTTTAACCACCCGTAGAAATTTAATCCGTTCCGGATATATTATGTTCTAATGAATGATTTGACGATTTGAATGATTTTTTTTGACCAGGACGTTCTCGGTATATATGGTGTACTATTTTATTATGTGTTTATAAAGCGCTTGTAAGCTGAAATAAATTGGCATTATGTTAAATACCTACTATCGTCTTTGTTGAACTGATTTGAACATTTTACGTTCTTAGGTTACACAAATTACACTGGACAACAACTAAAATGTATTTAAAATAAAATGGTTTGTCAAATTGGGCCTAATGAGAAACTTTGATAAGGCACTGCATAGGCATGGGCCAGAAATTTCCGAGACTAAGTGAAGCAAAAATTAAAGAAGGTATAAGGCCCCATATTCGAAATATTCTGAAAGACGAACACTTTGACAGCACAGATATTGAAAACAAACGCTTGGAATGACTTTCGCCTCGTCGTCACTGATTTCTTGGGAAATAAAAAAGCTGACAATTACGTTACTCTTGGTGAAAATATGCTGTCCTCCTATCAAAAAATGGGTTGCAATATGTCTCTACTCGTACACTCTCACCTGGAGTTTTTCCTGACAACTGCGAAGCTGTAAGTGATGATCACGGCGAACGCTTCCATCAGGATATATCAACAATGGAGAACAGGTACCAGGGAAACTGAAATGCTTCCATGGTTGCCGACTACTGTTTGACTCTTGTTAGAGATGCTCCAGGAACAATTCACAAATGAATAGCCAAACGACAGTGCATTTAGTGACTCTAAAAGTGGAAAATTATCTAGCTTGTATTATTTTGTTAAAAATAAAATAAAAAACTTTTTTTTGAAAACGGCAACTAAGTTTTTAATTTCATGTATGCAGCATCCCAAAATTAATAAGAAAAATGCATTTTGATACAATATACAACCAACAACCTAAAATTTGTTGTCTAGTGATACTAGCCGTTATTAATTGAACTTGTTTTTAAAGCACCGTAGGGATTTTTATTTATAAAAATATTATCTGCCGTATGTGTTCTGGCACTAAAGAATCAGTGCTCATTGTTCCTCGTTTTTGCCTTCATAGAGTACCATTATTGGAACGATATACACCTACGCCTGGTACCGTTCGCCGATGGACTAATTTGTTTATTTTCCAATTAGACTCGACAGTAGGATTGTGTAATTCCGTATACGAAGAAACCGGAGCAAATCGTGTTTTTATATGCATAGAAAATCTAAATTATTAATGGTATTAATTTGCATTAACAATACCCAGTGATTTGCGTCTACAGGATGAGTCGGGCCAATCTCCAGGACCGTGTTGATGTACAGAGTATCACATTTTCGACACTTTTATAGGGTATCTCCGTAATCTCCGTAATTGTTAGTGCTATCAAAAAAATAATGTAGGTGTCATGTGCTCTTTTTGGGTCAAACCTAAAATGATGAAATAAAAATTTGAAAATTTTCGCTTGCTTAAGAGATACGGGGCAAAATCAAAAAAGTGACAATTTCTAAATTATTCTATAATTTTTTAGTTAAAAGAGATACGGAAAAATGTTTTATACAGAAGTTTCTTTATAATGATTGTTGAATAATCTGCCGTTTTCAGAATAAGTATACGAGGTCAGGTAAAAAAGTTTTCGGCCCTAACCTCATTTTTTTTAAATGGAACACCCTGTATATTTTAATTTAAAAAGATACTATTTTAAATTCTCCTTTCAAATATATAACATACCATGGATGATATTGGTTTTCTAGGCGATTTATTTAAACTCTATTACTTTGAAACGAAATAAAAGATTCAGATTATGGTAAAAAATAACGGGAATCATCGCAAATGTTCGGAATATGTCCTTAATTGGTTACCGTCTTTCCGGATATCGAGTAAAATATACATTTTGCGCCATTTCTTCGTTTTTTTCCACTTTCAATATAAACTGATATCATATCAACTTTTTCAAAATGTTGATAGGTCATTTTCGCAAATGAAATGTAAAATTGAAATTCACATTAAATGTTAATGGTCAACATAGTTGTTTCTAGGATATTAGCTTTTGTTTCATGATCTAAGTAAAATGATGAAATCAAAATTTGAAAATTTTCGCTCGCTTAAGAGATACGGGGGAAATCAAAAAATTGACAATTTCAAAATTACCCTATAATTTTTTAGTTAAAAGAGATACGGAAAAATATTTTATACATAAGTTTCTTTATAATGATTGTTGAATACTCTGCCGTTTTCAGAATAAGTATACGGGGTCAGGTAAAAAAGTTATCGGACCTAATCTAATTTTTTTAAATGGAACACCCTATATATTTTAATCCAAAAATATAACATTTTAAATTCTCTTTTCAAATATATAGCACATCATGGATGATATTGGTTTTCGATTTATTTAAACGTTATTAATTTAGACCGAAATAAAAGATTCAGATTAAGGTAAAAAATAACGGGAATCATCGCAAATGTCCTTAAATGGTTGCTGTCTTTCCGGATAGCGAACAAAATATAATTTTGCGCCATTTCTTCGTTTTTTTTACTTTCAATATAAACTGATGTCATATCAAAATTTTCAAAATGTTGATAGGTTATTTTTTTTTATGATCAAACACAAGCACTATAGGAAAAATCCTTTAGGAGTGGTGCGTGTGCGAAAAAAGCGATTCACGTTGGATTTGAATCGTTGGAGGTTATATTCGTTGGGAAAAACGACCTCGGGAAGGTCGTTCCATAAGGATGAAGTCCTCCAGATGAAAGTATTCTTAAATAGTGAAGTTCGAGGACTACTAAGCTTAACCACATATGGATGGGCGGCAGTGGTTCGTCGTGTATTTCTGATATTCGCCGCTCTGGATGGAATTAAGAGGGCAAGGTCAGCCGAGCACTTTCCATGAAAATATCTGTAAAAGAGAGTCAATTCCCCAACCTGTCTTCGATGTTCTAGGCTGTCGAGGTTCTTAGTTAGCTCGTGGTCTCCAATTAGACGAATGGTCCTCCTTTCGATGGAATCCAGTAGCCGAAGAGTATGTTTGGGTGCAGAGCTCCAGACATGAGAGCAGTACTCTAGTGATTGTTGAATCTGGACTTTGTATATAGTGTCAAAAGTTGTTGAGATGTGTACAACTTTCTGTGTATGAATGTACATGTAAATGAATATATAAACATTAAATTGACGTTTAATGTTAATAACAACTAGGATGCCAACATAGTTGTTTCTAGGATATTAGCTTTTGTTTGATGGTCTACTGATATGGTTTAAAGTAATAAAGTTTAAATATATCGCCTAGGAAACCAATAACATCCATGGTGTGTTATATATTTGAAAAGAGAATTTAAAATGCTATATTTTTGAATTAAAATACATAGGGTCCATCCATTTAAAAAAATAAGGTTAGGTTCGATAACTTTTTTACCTGACCTGACGGCAGAGTATTCAACAATCAATATAAAGAAACTTCTGCACAAAGTATTTTCCGTATCTCTTTTAACTAAGAAGATATAGGGTAATTTAGAAATAGTCAATTTTTTGATACCATTTTAAGTTTGACCCAAAAAGAGCACATGACACCTACATTACTTTTTTGATAGCACTAACAATTATGGAGATACCCTATAAATGTGTCGAAAATGGGACATATTATGTGAAAATAGTGTAAAAAAATTCATAAAAACACATTTTCGTCCACAAGTGGCATTTTCATTTTGGAGCATCGATGAAACAATCAGGAGACAATAAACGGTCGAAAGAAAGACGGAATATAGGCTAGATGCTCTTAAATAAAAAGATTTATTTTTTCCTTATTCTTCTAAATCTGAAATTAATTAAATCCCGCAATCGCACGACACACAATACCTATCTGTCACATTATAGAGAAAAAAAAAGCGATAAACCTTCGTATCAATCGATCGATTACAATCGATCAATTGTGTCTTAATACGTCAATTAAAATATCGTAGAAAATCATTTCGCTTCTGAAAAATACGACTTTTTACTAGTCGATTTTAAAAAAAAATACAGCTCATAGATGTTTAATTAAATTTCAAAGAAAAATCATTATTTCGATCCACACTTCTAAGGCCGCAAGGCGAAGATTAATGTTTTGCAATTGCTGGCGAGTAATTTAATGAGAAAATCGAACAATATGGGGATGACCGTGGCCGTTGTCATCAAAAATATACGAAAAAATGTTAAAATAGTAAAGTTATTTTTGAATTTACTAAGCTGAAAAATGATTATTCAATCTTCCATTTAGCGGCGTCTGTGAGTCGGAAAAAGACCCATCCAGAGGGGTTAAACGTGCTTCAAGAGGTTTCCCTGCACCCCCCCCCCCCCCCCCGTTTTGAGGATGCTGGGCACGGTGGTGGTGTTGGATATCGCGTCCGACCCCTTCCAACTCCTCCACCGGCCTATACTCGCCCCCCAAAAGGGGTGAATTTTTATTTTTCAAGTATCAGCGGCAAATATATATTCCCCCCCGTTTTCGAGGATGCTGAACACGATGGTGGCGTCAGAATTTCTCTTTGGGGTTGCGCAACCCTTCAAAACGGCTAAAAACCACCCCCCAGAGGGGTTTGTTCGGGTTTGTTCCCCTTTCGGAGCGAGTATTGGCCGGTGGAGGGGTTGGAAGGGGTCGGACGCGATATCCAACACCACCACCATGCTCAGCATCCTCGAAAACGGGGGGAAAGTGTATTTCTCTACAGGGAAACCTCTTGAAGCGCCTTTAACTCTTCTGGGGGAGAGGGGGGGGGGGCTGGCCATTTTGAGGGGTTGCGCAACCCAAATGAGAAATTCTGACGCCGCCATCGTGTTCAGCATCCTCGAAAACGGGGGGAAAGTGTATTTCTCTGAAGGGAAACCTCTTGAAGCGCCTTTAACCCTTCTGGGGGGTGGTTTTTGGCCGTTTTGAGGGGTTGCGCAACCCAAATAAGAAATTCTGACGCCGCCATCGTGTTCAGCATCCTCGAAAACGGGAGGGGGAGGTACTCTTCTTCCGGCTGAAAATATTTCGATGTTCGTCCGACTCACAGAAGCCACTAATTGGGAACTAGGTGGATTTTTAGTGGTATAAGTCAGGGCGTTACTGTCCGGCCGCATGCAAAAAATAGGAAAGAGTGAGTACCATCTCCAATAATTGGGTGATGATATGCACGCCCCAATCGGTAGGCGCAGCGTATGACCGAGAATCGTGGTTCGGAGCCCACGTTAAGCTCCAGGCCACCTCGGGAATGACCTTATCAGGCAAGCAAGGAAAAGATTGTCCTCTAATTGTTTTGTAAGATATATTAACTGAAATACAGTGTGTTAAAGTTAAAACTTCATTTTTGTTTTTCTCTAATAACTTTGACAGAAATCAACGGCTTTTTACAAATTTTGGCAGTTTTTTTTTTTTTTCGGATGAGAAACTTATTTTTTGGTGAAATTTGAATGTGCAATGTAGGGGGCGCTGTCTGCGATATTTTTTGCACATTTATTAGGTCATAACTTTTTTGTACCTCAGTGTAGTTAAGTTTTTAATGAAAATAATACTTTACTCATATTTATTACGTAAGGTATACTAATTTCAGGTCGCCCAGTCCCTGCCCAATTACTATTAATTCGCAAACAAAATTTTTTTCTGAAAGTAACCTATGAGAAAACAAATGAAATTTAGAGATGAAGTTGCTATAGAACTGAAAATGTTTCATTTTTGAGTTTATTGTACGTTTTTTTTTTTATTGCCGTTGGTTCCTTTCGACACGATATTTTCTAGGGTTAAAGGTGTTTTAATTAAAGTAAATTAAAGAACAATCCAATTGTTGCATTTATTATTCCCAATTACCATTAATAAAACATTAATTATCATGTAAAAGTTAATTGGCAAGAAGCAACAAAATATTATTTGCCTGCCTGAGCTGACGCACTAAACAATTCAAATGCATATATCTCCGAAACGGTAACTCTGGGCGACCTGAAATTAGTATACCTTTTTTACGTATTAAATATGAGAAAAGTATTATTTTCATTAAAAACTTAAATACACTGAGGCACGAAAAATTTATGCGCAAAAAATGCCGCAGACAGCGCCCCCTACATTGTACATTAAAATTTTACCAAAAAGTCAGTTTCTCATCCTAAAAAAACCATAATTGCCAATTTTTGTTAAGAACCGTTGGTTTCTGTCAAAGTTATTAGAGAAAAACAAAAATGAAGTTTTAACTTTAACACCCTGTATCTCATTGAATGACAACTTTCGGATATGGTAAGTATAACTAGATCCTAATATTTTTACGTAAGGACTCTGTGGTTTTTCCATATCCCATTAATTAGCGGACACCCTGTATATATATATTAATAACTGGACAATGCATTGAACATTACACACGAAACCGTTTTTTCGTAATTTGCTTTTCAATGATTGCCTGTCAAGATTTAATATAAATGTCATTATTTATTGAAGTCGTGATCAGAAAAACTATTCGATGGGATCTCGTTTGTAGCTGTCAGAAAAAACAACATGTATATAAATATAATTGGGAGAAGTGGCCTGGACCTCGTCTTCGTGGCTACCCGCCATGCGGGTGATCACGTGCCGCCATAATTTATTTAGTATGGCTCAGAAAAATGTTGCATTATGGAGTTTTACGAACGATTTTAGTAAATTTTACGAAAAAAAAATGGTTTCTAATACACTGCTGGCCATTTGCTTTCGAGCAAGAAAAATTTCGCCTAAATTTAAAAGTTAATATTTTCTGAACCACATATGACATCGATCTCCGGTTATTAATGGTTGACAGATTTGTCCCTTAGGAAACAATTGCCAAAGTTGGATTGTCTTAAACTGTCAGAAAATTTTATATACAGGGTGTTAAAGAGGACGATGATTTTTGCTCCAATTTCAATAGCATGTAACTTTCACAATAATATTTTTAAATTTTATCACTGTACGTCAATTGAATCACTGGTTCATAGCAAAGAAAGTAATCTGTAAAATTTTTTATATCTGGTATATTTTAAGAGATACCGATTTTTTTGAAAAACTTTGCTTTTTTCCAACTTTTTGTTAGCTAGATCCCACTGTGCGTTGTATCGTGCAAACTTTGCAAGTGATTATTATACCTTCTGAAAAGCTTGTTTATGTTCAGTAACAACAATTGTACCTAAATGTTGTGATGTGCAGTGGCGTACTTATAATCGCTTATATGTCTATGCTTTATGAGTATCTCACAATTTTTTTGTATTGGAAAGTACTCGCCCCTAAATTAGGCAAGTTTTTCCTTATTTTTTAGTTTTTCATATCGCGCTACAGGTATATTATACAGTGTCTACAAAATTTTAAAAAAGATAATTTTTTTATTTAATTGTGTGAAAAAATTTATTTATTAATTTCTAACATTCTAACACGACACTATTCCTAAAATTAAACTTACATTGAAAGGCACTTTAATATTAAATAACGCTAGTATAAAAACATTTTTTCAAACAATTAAATAAAAAAATTATCTTTTTTAAAATTTTGTAGACACTGTATAATATACCTGTAGCGCGATATGAAAAACTAAAAAATAAGTAAAAACTTGCCTATCTAGGAGCGAGTACTTTCCAATACAAAAAAATTGTGAGATACTCATAAAGCATAGACATATAAGTGATTATAAGTACGCCACTGCACATCACAACATTTAGGTACAATTGTTGTTACTGAACATAAACATGCTTTTCGGAAGGTATAATAATCACTTGCAAAGTTTGCACGATACAACGCACAGTGGGATCTAGCTAACAAAAAGTTGGAAAAAAGCAAAGTTTTTCAAAAAAATCGGTATTTCTTAAAATATACCAGATATAAAAAATTTGACAGATCACTTTCTTTGCTATGAACCAGTGATTCAATTGACGTACAGTGATAACATTTAAAAATATTATTGTGAAAGTTACATGCTATTGAAATTGGAGCAAAAATCATCGTCCTCTTTAACACCCTGTATATAAAATTTTCTGACAGTTTAAGACAATCCAACATTGGCAATTGTTTCCTAAGGGACAAATCTATCAACCATTAAAAACCGGAGCTCGATGTCATATGTGGTTCAGAAAATATTAACTTTTAAATTTAGGCGAAATTTTTCTTGCTCGAAAGCAAATGGCCAGCAGTTTAGTAAACTTAACTAATCGTAACTCACTGCGACCATTTATTACAAGAATATAATACCATAATTAATTAAACTAAGTAATTACCGACAATTATTTATCAGGTGGCCGTTTTTAATTAATAAAATAACAGAAAAGTGTAGCGAAAAGAGAATTTATTCGAATTCATTAGGTAATGTATCTGTATTGTTTATTGCGATCCGGCTACTGTGCATTTTTCACACAGAACTGTAACTTTTATATGGAGTTCCTGTCACGCAATAATGGAAATAATTGAAATTAAAATAATTAATCATAATAATACCGATCGTATATTTATTTTATTATCCCCGTCTATTTTGATAAAGGTAATCGTATTCATTATTGCATGGTATGAAGTAAATCAAGGCATTATAATTATGGTAAAGTTTACACGATACCGTTGAAATTACTGGAATAAATCAACTACTATCAACATCTTCAAACCGCAATAAAAGGGTAAACAGTCGACTTGAAAATATACCATCTACATAATGATTTATTTTTATTTTAAATTAAAGAAACACAGTGAGGGACGCAGGTAAATGAAGATTGTACTGCGCCCAAAAAACAATGTTAATTTGGCGCATTTTATGGTCATAGGGATAATTAGGCTTTTATGGCAGTCAAACGATCAACAGTATAATATGTACAATGTGTCCCATTTTCGACACTTTTATAGGGTATCTCCATTATTGTTAGTGCTATCAAAAAAGTAATGTAGGTGTCAGGTGCTCTGTTTGGGTCCAACTTAAAATGGTAAAATCAAAATTCGAAAATTTTCGCTCGCTTAAGAGATACGGGGGAAAATCAAAAAATTGACAATTTCAAAATTACGCTATGTTTTCTTAGTTGAAAGAGATACAGAAAAATGTTTTATACAGAAGTTTCTTTATATTGATTGTTGAATAAAGTGCTGTTTTCAGAATAAGTATACGAGGTCAGGTAAAACAGTTATCGGACCTAACCTCATTTTTTTTAAATGGATCACCCTGTATATTTTAATCTAAAAAGATACTATTTTAAATTCTCCTTTAATATATAACACACCTTTTGGTTTCCTAGGCGATTTATTTAAACTTTATTACTTTGAAACGAAATAAAAGATTCAGATTATGGTAAAAAATAACGGGAATCATCGCAAATGTTCGGAATATGTCCTTAATTGGTTACCGTCTTTCCGGATATCGAACAAAATATACATTTTGAGCCATTTCTTCGTTTTTTCTACTTTCAATATAAACTGATATCATATCAAATTTTTCAGAATGTTGACAGGTCTTTTTCGCAAATGAATATGTAAAAATGAAATTGACATTAAATGTTAATAGTCAACATAGTTGTTTCTGGGATATTAGCTTTTGTTTCATGATCTACTGTGGTTTAAACTAATAAAGTTTAATAAATCGCCTAGGAAACCAATATCATCCATGGTGTGTTATATATTTGAAAGGAGAATTAAAATAGTATCTTTTTAGATTAAAATATACATGGTGTTCCATTTAAAAAAATTAGGTTAGGTTCGATAACTTTATTAACTGACCTCGTATACAGATTATTCAACAATCAATATAAAGAAACTTCTGTATAAAACATTTTTCTGTATCTCTTTTAACTAACAAAATATAGGGTAATTTTGAAATTGTCAATTTTTTGATTTTCCCCCGTATCTCTTAAGCGAGCGAAAATTTTCAAATTTTGATTTTACCATTTTAAGTTTCACCCAAAAAGAGCACACCTACATTACTTTTTTGATAGCAGTGACAATTACGGAGATACCCTATAAAAGTGTCGAAAATGGGACACCTTGTACACTTTACTATAATCAGTTTTTGAAAATAATCAAGACTATTACGTTTCAAAATTCGCGTGCCAAAACTCCAGCTAAACGTAATCGCTAAAATATGTGTTATAATGGCAATATTTCATACTTGTGTGAATTTAAAGACATAAATGAGACACTTAATTGGTGGCTTTAAACGGATTTGATTGGTTATTAGACCGGAAAGACGTTAAGGCGGCAAATCTAAATTTGTGGTGGTTTGTAACAGTCTCGCCTTTTTAGATTTCATTTTTTTTATAGATTGGAATTTTGAATGCATTGTGGATTATTTTTCTACGATCGTTATAAAATACTACATAAAGATACAAGTTTCATAAGACATTATCTTAGAGCACGCGTTTAACTTAGAAAACGACCCGCGAAGCGGGGAGTTTTCTAAAGTACAAGTGCTCTAATTGTCTTATGAACAGTGTATTTTATAATTATTTTTCTATTTGGGTCTTTAAAGTCTGAAAAACTTTAAAAAATATAGTAGATTTCTCCCATTTGAATTAATATTTTCTTTTTGGGTTGGCAATACGTTTACAATTTAATAAAATGATACAAGTATCAAATATGCCATGATAGAAACAATTGAACACAACAAAGCTTCTTCCCATCCGTCATAATTAAAGATAAATATATTATTAAAGTTAATAAAAATGAGTCAGGAAGAAAGTTGTACTCCGTCAGAGATACGGGAAATTGCAGAAAATAATCCAGAAAAACTTTTAAAGAGAATGTGCAAAACTTTGAGTTACGGTGCGAGCAGAACAAAGTTCAAAATATTGAACAAAATAATAAATAATACTATTGAACAAAATATTGTGTCGACACAGAATCCGACAGGAATAACAATTAATGCCCAGGAAATGTCTACAGTTACTATAATTAATATGTATATATAAAGTAATATGTATAATACTATATTGAATTAAAAATAGAAATAGTACTTTATTGAATAAAACTTTAGAAATAGAGCATAAACTGGAAGATATTTCTATTATTTTTAGGTTATGTTGTTTTATAGTTGTGACTAGAAATTAGTTGACGGACATCGTCAGCATGTTATATATTTCCGAGTATAGGTATTTCAGATAAATATTTAGTAAAAATGATCTGTTTGCAAGGTTAAAGGTTAGTATTTTAAAGTTTTCTATAAAAGATTGTAGTCGAATTCATAATGCCAAGAAAACTAATTTCAATGAAATCGAAGTAAGCCTAAAATTCGAACGCTACTTGCTGTGCTGCAAATTTCAGTTTCATAAAGTGGCAGGTTATTAATTTTTTTTGCATTTCATAATGTAGCCATTATGAAACCCAAATAGAAAAACTATATTTTTTTACGCAATTGAATGCATAAATTTGGTAATTTTTTAACAAGTTAAAAAAAGTAATTTAGTGTTGTGTTTTCACTTTTCTGAATGGTTATAATATCAAGTTGTCATGAAAACAGCATCTGCGTCGTTCGTTGCCTGAGCGCCGCATGGTTAGCTTACAAATGTCAATAATATTTGAAAATTTCAATAATGGAAAGAAAAAATTCCGATTCCGAAGAAGAAAACTCATTTCAATGCGCTCCAGACGAAATAATTAACAAAGCCAATGAAGCAACACAAAATTTATTGTCTGAAAAATCGAAAGAAGCTTACAAAAAGGAATATAATACGGTTATACATCAATATACAGGGTGCTGATAAAGTCTGGAATAATCGATTTTTCTTGAAAACGCAAAACTTTTTCGAAAAACGCTCGTACCCGTCGATTTTATTTTATTCTTTGAAATTTTTTGGCGTTCTTCAATATTATACCGGATGCGCCAAAAACGCTAGGCAAGTGTCAACTTCACTTTTTCAAATAGAACACCCCTTTTTTTCTCCAATATTCAGATTCCTCTCTAAACTCTAGACAAGTTTCATATAACATATTGTATGGCTAAAGTCAACAGTAATTGAAATACAGGGCCCACAATAAAAATCAAGGTTTAATTTTAAAGCTTGTTTTCCATGACAAATACTTAGGCTAGAAAAAAAATTCTAACAGGAAATTGGTAATACATTTGAACAATCTAAAAAATTATTTGAGTAAGTGTTGAAAATGGTGTCCATTTACGGCTCTACAATGTCCCAATCTCTCAACAAATTCTAACTGTACATTATGTACAATTTCAGGGGTAATTTGTCTTATGGTTGTTGTTATACGCGTTTTGAGAACATCAATATCTTCTGGTTTATTTTTGTAAACCCTTTCCTTAATATAGCCCCACAGAAAGAAGTCCAATGGCGTTAAGTCGGGGGACCTCGCAGGCCACTCTATTTCACCCCGTCGACCTATCCAATGATGATGAAATAACTCATTCAGGTATCTACGGACTTCGACCGAATAGTGGGCTGGTGCACCATCCTGCTGAAACCACATAGTTGTATCATGTGAGTCAGGAATGTTCCGATCGGGAAATAGGGCAATCAACGCTATAGCGAGGTCTTCTTCAAGAAACTGCAAATATCTTTGGCCAGTCAAATTTTCCTCAAAAAAATAGGGTCCTATAACAGTATCCCGAATTATTCCTGCCCATACATTAATTTTTCTCGGCCGCTGGGTATGAATTTCTCGGAACCAATGGGGATTTTCGCTGGACCAATACCGGCAATTTTGACGATTTACCATGCCATCCAAGAAAAAAGTAGCCTCATCGGAAAAAATTATGTTACTCGGAAATAATGCATCGTTAATCAAGTAATTATCCATGAGAATTTCGCAGAACTCATTCCTTCTGTCAGGGTCGCCTTCCAAAAGTTCCTGTACTCCTTGACATTTATATGCATGCCATTTTTCCTTTTTCAGGAACTTTGCCACCGTTGAATCGTGGATATTTTGAACATTTTGAGAAATGCTTCTTGTGCTCGAATGTGGTCTCTCTCTCTTGATTTTTATTGTAGGCCCTGTATTTCAATTACTGTTGACTTTAGCCATACAATATGTTATATGAAACTTGTCTAGAGTTTAGAGAGGAATCTGAATATTGGAGAAAAAAAGGGGTGTTCTATTTGAAAAAGTGAAGTTGACACTTGCCTAGCGTTTTTGGCGCATCCGGTATAATATTGAAGAACGCCAAAAAATTTCAAAGCATAAAATAAAATCGACGGGTACGAGCGTTTTTCGAAAAAGTTTTGCGTTTTCAAGAAAAATCGATTATTCCAGACTTTATCAGCACCCTGTATAATTTTTAATTTCGAAAAAAAAATTATACAAATCGACAAATCGTCCTCGTCCATATTTCCCTGCTGAAACGAATATATTAATATTCCACTCCGACTCTGTAATGCATCAAGCTATAAAAGCAGTACTGCAGATACTATTCATACATTTACTAAAAATAGATCAACTGTTAATAAAAAAAAAATGTCCACGCCCAGCAGGAACTAATTTGAGCTTATAACAAAGCGCCATATAAGCATAACGTCTGTAATCTCGATATACCAGTAGCTTAATCATATCGTAAAAGGACCAATCCATTAGCTTAAGTAACCGAGAACGACTACTTGCTCTTTATAGTCACAAAAAATTATTTAAAATAGTTCTTGCCTTAATTGTTTACGAGGCAGGTACAGTTATGCTGAATACGGGCAACGCAACGTCGTATAAAAGGGTTTCTTCGATGCAAGAACAGTTTATCAATAGAAAAAAACGATTCAGAGGTAAAATAACCGCTAATACAAATAATTTATTAAATTTAACGCATTTCAGGCGCTTTTAATCCCGGTTAAAGATGTCCGCCATGCCCCGAATACGGTCGATTAGGCCATTTTCACGCCGAGTTAATCCTATCAACAAATAATTTGGTTTCGGAAACCACAGCCAGCAGTTAAGCGACGGACCATAGAAAAGACACAATATTATTATTTATTACATTAAACACATTACAGTATGACCTCAAAACAGAATTGCTCATGTTTGAAACATTTTACTGTATGTATCTATACACAGGATGTCCCAACACACGATCGACATATACAGGGTGTCGGGGAAAACTTGGGATACGAAGAAAACAAGTGAAACGAGTACTACAAGTTCATATAAACTTTTTTCGTATAGGGGGGTTTTATCGCGCTTCAAGAGGTTTTCCTGCAGAGAAACACACTTTCCCCCACGTTTTCGAGGATGGTGAGCACGGTGGTGGAGTTGGATATCGGTGGTCCGGCCCCTTCCAACCCCTCCACCGGCCAATACTCGCCCCTGAAAGGGGTGAACTTTTTTTTTTTAAAGTATCAGTGGCAAATATATATATTCCCTCCCATTTTCGAGGATGCTGAACACGATGGCGGAGTCAGAATTTCTCTTTGGGGTTGCGCAACTCCTTAAAACGACCAAAAATCACCCCCCAGAGGGGTTAAACGTGCTTCGACAGGCTTCCCCGCAGAGAAACACACTTTCCCCCCGTTTTCGAGGATGCTGAGCACGGTGGTGGTGTTGGATATCGCGTCCGACCCCTTCCAACCCCTCCACCGACCAATACTCGCCCCCAAAAATATTTAAAAAAAATTTTTTTAAATTACTTTTTCTGTGATTTTTTATGTAATTGAAATTTAAAAAAGAAATTTAACTTAGAAAAAATTTCTAAAAAATTAAAAATAAACTGACCACGGCTTTTTTCGCGCAAGCTATTTGATTATATTTTTCAGTTGGACCGGAATGAGACCATAACGAACAAAAAGAGAAGTACAACTATTTTCCCCATTCTCAACATAATCGGAGACGAGGGGGGGGGGGGGGGGGGGAAGGTCGGACGCGATATCCAACACCACCAACCTGCTCAGCATCCTCGAAAACGGGGGGAAAGTGTGTTTCTCTGCAGGGAAACCTCTTGAAGCGCGTTTAACCCACCCTTGGGGGGGGGGTTTTTGGCCGTTTTGAATTTCATTCTCATACATTCCTTGTAAAAAATATAATGTATTTACTTGATTTTACTAAATTTATTAGAAATCCTAATTATACTGTTTACAACATTATTTTGGTATGGATTACTAAAAAAAGTTTACTAATTTTTTACAATAAAATGTTACTCTAATAATGTTACTATAGTTTTTTTTCCGTGTAATTGTCATTTTCATTGCCCGAAATTACGATTATAATTATTATTATTACCGCATCGGGGACGCTAAGCCACACGATACGCTAATTTATCTACAATAAAACGTTATTTATAATGCTGAAAAGGTTAAACGCAGGTCAAAGTTGCAATAATATTATTATTATTTTCCAAACTATCCGACGATCATTCCGCTAAAGCCACATTAAATAAAATAATGCTAGCGATATATTAGTAATGGACCCCGAACCGATATTTCGACCAGTGTTGCCAGGTCTGGGCAAAATATCTCAGATCTGACGATTTTTGGACAATGCTGGGGATTTGGGGGAAACTTCTGAAAAAACACATATTCTAGGGATATTTGTAACGTGAAAAATCCTCTCGTTATTTGTAGTTTGTTAGCTTAAAGCTCATCAATAGTAGAATGATCGTAACAAAATTTCAATAAATAATTTTTAATACGGCTGCTGTACTTTTCCGTGATGTCCAAATTCATTAATTTTAATTTTACATTATATTTACCATACTGTTCATAAAGATTTTTTTTATACTCCCCCACTAGGGAATCCAATCCCGAAATCAAACTTTAATTCCGCAAACCTGCGGAATTGAGCCCATCGATCCCGCGGATTCGCGGGATTTGCGGGATAGCAAACAATGAATTGAATGTACACTCTGGTTCCAAAAAGTTACAAGATATTCTTATCATTAAACACGTTTATTCTCTTCCATAATTATTAAATACAACAAAACGGAACGACAAAAGATAACACCCAACCTGTGACGAGGAAATCAAGCAACAAAAGTAGGGTTATGATGTTATCCTGTCTTCCTTGTCTGTGTTCCTGTGTTCCTAGTCTAAAAACTAATCATCAGATGAGATCGTTACAGGAACAAACAGTGTGCGCAGAAAATCGCTCCCAATAGTTTCGTGACGGTTCTGAAACGATACAAAAATAGGGTGTTGGAACAAGACTATAGCCAGACAGCAGGAACAATGGAAATTGATCCTTATCGACGGTGTTGTGCCATATTTGTAAACAGGGGTAATTAAAATCAGTTAAATTAAATTATAATGAACAATAATCGATAGTTTAAGCCGCTATATCGATACGACAATACCTCCTTATCAAATTAATCCTAGTTCAAGTCGTGTGGCGCAAAAATTACGACTGAATTCAAGCCTATGATGTGTATAACGCGTTATGACACATTCAAGTAACCGCACATGTACGGAATGTTCAGGAATTTATGAAAGCCGGAGTAATTGTTCTCGTTGTGTGTGGGCTTATTTAGTGTAGCAAAAAAACAAACGTCGGTTGTTGACAGAAAATTAATATTTGTGATCCATTTCAAAATATGATCTGAATTGATAGTATAGATTGTTTCACGAAATTTGGATACGACTTAATGATTTCCTGGGTCGGTCCCATTATGTCCACAAGAGCTTGGCAATAAACAAGTGAAGTATGAAGGGACGGACTAAGGAAAACAAGTAATGATATGATTATATTAATGTAATCAAATGAAATAACATTTTTTAAAAATATTACTAGTCATATTTATTTACATTTATAATGTCATTCTATAGATAGTTCTGTTTCGCTATCGCTATCCTCATCAAAATTAATTATAATTGGATTAATTATACGATCCAGACTAATATACGAATTTTCTACAGTTATTACGTGACGGACTGAATTTTTCCAACTACCTGGGGGAATATCATTAAATCATTTTCGTATTAATTCTACAACACTAGAACTTAAAACCGGAGAAATATTTTCAGACCTAACTAGTGATTTTAACTGGTGCCACATATGCTCTATAGGGTTAAAAATGCAATAATAGGGTGGGAGCCGTAGCACTGTATGTCCAATTTCTTCTGCCAATGTGTCACAAACATATACTTTTTTATACAAAATGTCTTTAAAACTTCTAAAAGATCACTTTTTTTATAACTTTCTTCAAAATATATATCATTCGCCGTCATGTAGTTCTGAATCTCCAATTTTGTATTATTAAATTTGAGCTTGGAGCTTTATGTAATTGGCGACTGTGATAGCTCGCATTGTCCATTACTATCACGCTATTCTGAGGAATGTTTGGTAAAAGACCTGAACCATTCCTCAAAAACTAACAAATTTTAGCACAAATAGATATTTAAATATAAATTAAGCAACCTAACCTACCTGATGTGCCTATATTTAATTATAATTATTACAATCCGGTCCTTTCCACATAATAATAACAAACGGTCATAAATAATGGGATGGCCACAGGTACTTTTACGGCAGTCATTAAGTTATATCCAATTTTCGTGAAACAGTCTTTACCTAATCGATATTGAGAATTTTATTAATTTTTCACATGCAGTTCGCTGCTGCGCGAAACTTGACCTGCACTTGTCCCTTTATTACATAAACGCGTTACATAATTTATAATTAATTTTGTTTATACGTCATATAAAAACCCGAACAAACCCCACGATGACTTGCATAAATTGATATGAAATCTATAGTTCATTCGAGCTCAGTCTACAGTTACTGTAGTAGTCAGATATGTCTATTATAGACGTCCCGCTATGGGTATTTCAGGAACGTTAGGAAATCGTTAATAGAAATGTACCACTTGCGGAACCAACAAATAGTATATTAAGATACAAGTTTCATAAGCCATTATCTTAGAGCACGCGTTAAATTTAGAAAACGACCCGCGAAGCGGGCCGTTTTCTAAAGTACAAGTGCTCAAATTGTCTTATGAACCGTATATTTTATAATACTTTTTCTATTTGGGTCTTTAAAGTCTGGTTTAAAATATAGTAGATTTTTTTCCATTTGAATTAATATTTTCTTTTTGGGTTGGCACTACTTTTACAGTTTAATAAAATGTTACAAGTATCAAATATGCCATGATAGAAACAATTGAACACAACAAAGCTTTTTCCCATCCGTCATAATTAAAAACAAATATATTATTAAAGTTAATAAAAATGAGTCAGAAAGAAAGTTGTACTCCGTCAGAAATACGACAAATTGCAGAAAATAGTCTAGAAAAACTTTTTAAAAGAATATGCAAAACTTTGAGTTATGGTGCGAGCAGAACAAAGTTCAAAATATTGAACAAAATAATAAATAATACTATTGAACAAAATATTGTGTCGACAGAGAATCTGACAGGAATAACAATTAATGCCCAGGAAATGTATACAGTAACTATAAATATTCTGATATAAAGTAATATGTATAATACTATATTGAATTAAAAATAAAAATAGTACTTTATTGAATAAAACTTTAGAAATAGAGCACAAACTGGAAGATATTACTATCATTTTTAGGTTATGTTGTTTTATAGTTGTGACTAGAAATTAGTTGACGGACACCGTCGCCATGTTATATATTTCCGAGTATAGGTAATTCAGATAAATATCTAGTAAAAATGATCTATTTGCAAGGTTAAAGGTTAGTATTTTAGAGTTTCCTATAAAACAATTTTGTCGAATCCATAATGCAAAGAAAACTAATTTCAACGAAATCCAGGTAAGCCTAAAATTCGAACCCTACTTGCTGCCAACATAAAAAAATAAGATTTAATTTTCATAAAGTGGCAGGTTATTCAATTTTTTTGCATTTCATAATGAAGCCATTATGAAACCCAAATGGAAAAATTCACTTACTCTTCCTCCGAAACTCGTCGGCGCCACACTGTAAGGAAATTTTGAGAATTTATCGAAAAAATTATTTTGTTTTTATTTTGTGAGTGAGTTCAGGACACATATTTACAGAAACATAGTTCCTTAAATTTCCATCCCTGAAATTGGGGAAAGTAATTAGGAAGCAATCTGTATACAGGCTACTGTATAACTGTACTCTTATCGCGAACGAAGACTAATTTTTATAATCGGCAGTTTCATTATTTTTTTACTTCTTAATATTATTAAACCTCTTGTATTTAATCAGACGGCCAATGCGCAGTTAGGCGGATGGGACGCCATGTTCGGAAAATGGCGAGCATCGTTAAGTAATCGTATTACAAACACCATTGTTTATGGAATCGATTATATGAGATAATGTTTGGTTGTGATAATTATAATTATTAATTAAGTAATTTAAAATAGAACCATTTTTTTTGTTTTTAATTTTAAACAGCGTTTTTTTCCATACGTAAACAGGCCCTAAGGCGTCGACAGACGAATGCGACATTGCAGCACAAAAATTCAGGTGCTGTTAGTACTCGGGGCAAAAAGTAACATGGTGTTATATTACCGGTAATTTGTGATCACTTAAGGAACCGTTACCAGGTCTTCTCCATCCACCAACGAAAATAATCTGGTTGTGGCTTCTTGCGCGCCACCGCTATATTATAATATATGAGAGCCATTCGTATGATCGAGCTCACTAAGAACATCAGCCTAGAATACCGAAGACAGGTTGGTGATTCGACTCTCTTTTACAGATATCTTCATGCCAAAGGTGTGGTCGCTTAATTTCACCCAGTGCGACGAATAGCAGAAGAACATGACGAACCGCTGCCGCCCGTCCATATGTGGTTCAGCTTAGTACTCCCACATATACAGGGTGTCCGGGAACATGTGGGAAATCTCCCGGATATGAAGAAAATACGTAAAAAGAATACTATAGGTTCATATAAACTTCTTTCGTATCGGCCTCCTCTTCGGAGATATGGGCTCCCAAATAGCAGAAATGGAATCAAGTTTTTTACACATAATTATTGAACCACCCGGTATATTTCAATTATTTTTTAATATGATGTATACCAGGTAAGACCCGTCAAATTACTACCCAAGAAACTGTTGTGAATTACTCACACCTGCAGGGACGGACTAGCTGTAACACTAATGGGCCCATTTTTTTTACGCCCTGAATGATGAGAACTTTGGACAATGTTTTTTACATACCTTTAACTATTGGCTAAAAATTAAGTACTCTTCATTCATGTCGCTAATCCTAACCGTTTTCGAAAAAACGGCATTATGTGCTTCGGGTATTTCAATAAAAGATACATCTTTGTTCCGATCCAATGTTCAACCGTCAAGATTCCGCTTTTTCATATTTAGCCCATGAGCAGTTAGGGGACTCAGTGTAAATAAAATGACGTTTTCTCGAAAACGGTTAGGATTAGGGACATGAATGAAGAGTACTTAATTTTTAGCCAATAGTTAAAGGTATGTAAAAAACATTGTCCAAAGTTCTCATCATACAGGGCGTAAAAAAAATGGGCCCATGAGTGTTACAGCTAGTCCGTCCCTGCAGCTGTGAGTAATTCACAACAGTTTCTTGGGTAGTAATTTGACGGGTCTTACCTGGTATACATCATATTAAAAAATAATTGAAATATACCACGTGGTTCAATAATTATGTGTAAAAAACTTGTTTCCATTGGTGCTCTTTGGGAGCCCATATCTCCGAAGAGGAGGCAGATACGAAAGAAGTTTATATGAACCTATAGTATTCTTTCCACGTGTTTTCTTCATATCCGGGAGATTTCCCACATGTTCCCGGACACCCTGTATATATATATAAACAGTATATTGCCAATACGAACGTTCCGAAATACAAAAAGTGTCCCCGCTATGGAAGGTGGTGCAGACCCGGCCCGACATTATTTGTTTGTTGTTGTTCGTCGCCATGTTTGGTTCTGGATGTTTTTTCAAATTACAGAATAAAAAGTGGTTCATCCGCATTGTTGTCGGTAAATTAGTGCTTATAAACTTTCATTATCTAACAACAATTTTTGTAAAGGAGGTTTTAATTTGTGGTGATTCGATTCGCTGTTTGGTAGGTTAGTCGCTTGTTTTGTGTAAGATTAAAGGACACAAGTGCATAGTGCTTTTTAGCAAAAGTCGTGGATCAATACCAGGTATAAAGTATTTCAGGTATGTATATATATACGAAAATATTTTGCTTATCACATTACCCGATTTTCGGAGCCGAATTTCACTAAAAGGCTTGTAAAAAAAGAAGAGAGTGTTACTCGTATACAATATAATATATATGTGGTCACTACCTAACCTTAAAATTAATGTATTTTTAATTTGGTGCATTAGTAGCTGATAATAATTCCCAAAATAGTCAATATAGTCATTCATTCTTAATTTAGAAAAAAGTAAGGTTAAGAAACATACGACGTCGGATGAAAGTTAAAATAAAGCTCATCGTGTCGATTGTTACAATTATTCAGACGGAATTTGGCACCAAACGCTTACACCAATCAGGGCACCGTCGGATCATCATATCGTCAGAAATCGTATTTGCAATATTTTTCCTAACTAACCAGTGAATTTTACATTAAAAAAGTTGAATTCCGGTCCTGTCGAATGTTTACTTTCACAAGGAAATTTCCGAACTGCGCAAACTCACTATTGCCCCTTCGCTGCCCATAGCGGGGACATAATTGCAGATGGTATTAGCAATATACTGTTTATATATATATATGTGAGTACTTCTCGAGTTTCATTATAAGAACAAAAATCCAGGTTTCTAAACGCCTGCGACGCGCCGACATCCGCGTCCCAAATTAATCAGAATGACTGGCGTATTTTGCAGACATTTATTTTTGGCATCGCGGTTTTTAGAGCAGAAAAATACGGTGGTATTTAACCAGGCCCGATGATAATATGTTATTTTATTTCGAGTATGTATATTATTAAGAGACCCAAACTATAATTATACGGATTAAGTTGGCAAATAATTATAACGAATTGCGGCCGTTTTATTTTAGTTATCAGGTTGATATTGGACACTGTTATAAAAATGTTTCTCGACTATGCCACCAGATGACACTGTGCCTGAAATTCAAATTAAATTTTTCGCATACCTTTTTGATTTGACAGGTATTGGAAAAAAGGACATGGGTACTCCTTACTCAATATGAACTCCCTGTATATTTTTTAATAATAAAATATGAAATAGTATATTACGTACCGAGGTGGAAAGTGTTTCGTTCCTGTCGAGAGAGTCGATAAATCTCGAGACAGTAATGAAACTTTTCACCGAGGTTTGTATACTATTTTATTTACAACCACATCTAACATCCACTTCTTATTATTGTGAATTTAAATTATTAATAAAAGATAAATGTAATTTTGACTTTTCCATTGAAAAATTAGACAGAAAGTTCAAATAACCTCAGGTGGTAAAATAACGTAGGTAATAATACACATCAAGTTGGCAACTATCATTTTTTAAATATGGTTTCCATGTCACTAAACAATATATTATTTTAACAACAGAAAAATGCTCTAATGATGAGGAATTTCATTTTGCTGCTACTTCACCAGAAATTCCAGAAGCAGCAAAAATAGTAGAACAAGATCTTCTGCCAACTAAAAGCCGCCCGAGATATGACAAGACTGTTTCAAAGAATGGTGTACGGGAAACAAAGTTCAAAATCCTGGTTCTGAATCGGCGTTACTAGCTTATTTCAGTGAAAATGCCAAGACAAAGAAGATATCAACGATTTGGTCACAATATTCAATGCTGAGGACCACCCTATCAATTAGGGAAAAAGTAGACATATCTAAACACGCAAGGCTATTAGCATTTTTAAAACAGTGTGATTGTACACCTCGACAAGCGAGTCTATAGCTACGCGGTATCGGTAAGGGGGAAGCAATATCTTTTAAAACATGACCGAGTCATGGGCGTGCTATTATTATCTTGATAATGTAATTATATATATTTTTTCATGGCATGAATATATTTGTATCACCAGTGCAATATATTAGGCCTTTCCATTAATATTTTTCGCTTATTTTGGCATTTTCGCCAATAAAATCCACGGGCCCATTTTTTGACAGGAGATGACAACAATTGATCCGGGTTATTTTCTTTCCTTTCAGTATCTTCTTTGTGAATGTTTTTTACTGCACCCACGCTTACTCCCGTATACATTGCGATCCTTTCTAGCTTTCGCTTAAGTGGCAATTTAAATGTATTAATTTGTGATTCCTCTTCACACACCCTGTACACATTGGCAATCACTTCATGGGATTGACTATGACGGGTTTTACCAGGGTATATTCATTCATTATCACAGTTTTAAAACAAACCCTATCACTACGCAACTGGAAGAAGCATGTTGGACATCGCCGAACAAGCACGCTGGCACAATAGGCGTGTCACCAGACGCGTGTCGTCATCCTCTGTCTGGGATATAACCTATCAAATTAGCCCCAGCCACCTGTTACCCATGGTTACCGTTGATATTGTACCATGTTGCCCTATTTTTAGATTATAAGTACTTTAATAGAAAAAGATTTTATTTAAGAACATTGAAACTATAATAGAATATTAGTTTCGTATATACTTATGACAATTTACTTTAAATGGGTAAATTTAATTTTAGGGTTTACTTGGTAACATGTTGTAAATTAAAATTTAATATATGTGACAACATTGTTAATCCAAGAAATTTTCTTGCCCGCATTCCTTTTGTAGCTACAGATAAAGTTGTCGACCTGTATATTATTTTGAGATATCGTTTTTTTTTTAAATTACAAAAAAAAATTTACTTTCCGCCCGGGTGGAAAGTAAAAGTAAAAAAACGTCAACTTTCCACCTTTCAAAGATAGATGAAATGTCATTATTACATGCATGGTTGTAAATAAAAATATTTCTTGCTACCAACATGACGTAAATTTGACTTACCCTAGTTAATGTCAGCCTAATCGCATGTGCTTACCTAAAAACAAAAAAAAAATTAATAATAGCTTCTACAAAAATAAATTTAAAATTCACCTCCCGTGCAAAAACTCCCACTTGACCAGTAATAACCCCAGGAAACAATGAGACCGATGTAAACGCTCCACTTTTTTAAAATTCCACATATTCGACTCTCGTTTGGTCGATATTACAGGACGCCCTCGTACCGACCGGTCGTGTAAACGTCAAAAGTTCGTGACGTATAATGCGGAAACGGCCGAAAAACATCGAAACGTCGATTTTTCGATCGGACATACATTCGGTCGTGGTTAGACATTCGCACGGACGGATAATTTATGATAGTCGGAAAGGATACTACAAGGGGATTTTTTCTGGATTTTATTTCGGTCCGATTTACCAGGGGCGTGCCTGGAAATATTGCGCCGTAAAGACAATTTACAAATACAAACAATTTTAATTAATTAATTAAGATGGGGATTTTATCTGTAGAATCCCCATCTCTTTTCATCTTATGCCTGTTTCCGTTTTCATTCTAACAGCTGATCGGTTTGATATGTTTTGGTTAGGAAAAACAAACAATCGATGGACGTGACTCAACAGTCTATATTTTTGTCCAGTTCACGGCAGACTTTGCACATTCTTACCATATTGAGTCAAGAATTATTATCTTTTCCACAAACAATACTTAAATTTAACACACAAACACTGAAAAACAACAAAGAATTTAACAATGACGTCAAATATGACAGTTGTTAATCTGGTAGTGTCAAACAGCCCGGTGAGACTGCTTATGGGTGGGATCGAAACACGTAAGAAGGCCTTGGAAGTGACGCTAAGTCTACTCTGCTCCATGCGCTCACAAGTAACCTACTTTTATCTATCTGTTTCACTCTATCATTTAAGCGTCAACATCAGACTTACGAGTTAATATGAAATGCCAAAGAGTGAGTGTTTATGCAGGCGACTTGATCCAGGTCATATTTGTCTTACTTTACTGAATTAGGGAATGTTGCTGCAGACAGAGACAGGCATGAAATGCGAAGAGCACGAATTGTTAAATAATTTTACAAGTCAATTTCTTCGTCTGGCATGGAATATAATCAAGGAACATATGAATATAATCAAGGAACATATGAATGATATGCAAAGTGAATGAAAAAGCGAAGAGTCCTTAAAATCTAAAATAATTTTTAATTTTCCAATCTTTTCACGAGAAACGTCGTTTTCTTTTTGATGCAAGTGAGTAATTTGTAATTGAAATATTCATTTAGTCATCTTTACTGCGAGTAAGCATAATAATTTCTTTACATAATCATATGGAGCCCAAAAATATGCTCGGACTTGAAACCTGAAATATTTGCTAGCACCTAGAGCCCAGTTGAAGATGGTAAAATATTTTATGTAAATTATGATTTACTTCCTATTTTTTAATAAAACTACTTACAAGCTTATTTCTGAAGTTTAATTTTGCATTTATAGTTAAGTTACTAGATCAATAAATGATATAAGAGTGTGTAAAGATTATTTTAAAGTTATATTTACAGCTTAAAACATGTCAGAATCCTAATATTTGATTTTCACTACTTAGTAAATCAAAGAAAAGGGTTTTGAATGTTTTTTGTTGGTTAAATGTCGCTTTAAAATATTGACAGTAATAAAAATTTGGACAAAAGTGACATTTGAATAGCACGTGCGTTTGGCAGCTGATGCCAGACGTAATGGATGCCGGGTTTGTTCGTTTGTTCATACATGCTTCGATTTGTTAACACGGCTGTTTGTTTTCTTCCTGTTTATAAGTAATCGTTGGTGTCAAACGTGAAAGCAGGCGTAAAAGATGGCCGTTTCAATGAGGGCTTGATAAGAATTATGTTCCGAAATATTTCCTTAATAAAATTGAATTATGCAAAAAAAATAACCTCCGTTGTGACACGACAACGTATCTTTTCACTTTCTCACCCATGAATAATGCATTTCCTGGAAAACGCGAGCCTTCCACAGTCACATGCAACCGTCAAACATAATCCCGAATAGATTATTTGCTTTGAAAGCAGCGTAGAACATCGATGAGTACGATGACGTCGCATCTCGCTCCTTCGACAGTAAACCGCTAGCCGCGCGGTAGTTTCGTAGATCTTGCGGGGCGATAAACGGATGTTCTGAAAGAGTAGTGACAGGTGACAGATATCGAGGAAAGCAGTGTTGCCATATCACCGATTATTCGGCACAATTATTTTAAAGCATTACCGGAAATTCCGAAACAGAGAATGAAAACAGAATTGAGTTGAAGTGATGGGTCTGTTCCAATAACGTTATTTTATTTTAACGTAACTTGGCGTTATGAAATAACGTTTATCTTTTTCGGTAATTGTCTGAGAATTTAAAAAAATTGCTAACCTGTTACGACCGCAATTATGAACACAGTCAGTGCAGCGAATTAATGTGTGTGTGTGTGATGGCGTGTCGGCAGCATTTTGATAAAAAATATATCCAAAAATATCTTGACGGAAGGATTGTTTTCTGTTTATTTAGATGACACGGCACCACCGCGGCATACACGAAAGGTACATTGCAGGAATAAATTTCAGGAAGTCTTAGGAGACAGCTGAAACGCGTTTATCCTATGTCGCGTGGCATGACATCCGTATATTTTATATTCTTCGGGAAATCACACTGTATCATTTCTCAGATTACTGACTTTATTACGACCGTGCATATAACACAGTAGGTATACTGGGTGGCCCAGAAGTCCGGAATAAAATTAATATAGCCTTAACCTGTAACTTGTGGGGTAAACGCTCGGACACGTCAATTTAGTTTTATATATGCTCACATTTTGACGTTATTCGTTTTTTTTTTTTATAGACATTTGTCAAAGATATGACGACATCAATCTTTTTTTTAAATAGAAACATACAGCTTGTGATACGTCATTTGAAAGCTAATATCTCGTACAGTATGCTCATAAATTCTAGCGCGATTCTGTCAAGCTATTTCAAAATGGCGACTGTTGAAAGTTTTTAAAAAAATGTCTATTTAAATAAGCGGAAATTATAAATCATTGATGGTTTTTTTACCTTTCAAGGTAAGAAATATTCATTGTGGCGCGCGTTCAGAAGATTTCTTACCTTGAAAGTTAAAAAAAAAACATCAATGATTTATAATTTCCGCTTATTTAAATAGAGATTTTTAAAAACTTCGCCATTTTGAAATAGCTTGACAGAATCGCGCTAAAATTTACGAGCATACTGTACGAGATACTAGCTTTCAAATGATGTATCACAAGCTGTATGTTTCTATTTAAAAAAAATATCGATGTCGTCATATCTGTGACAAATGTCTATAAAAAAAACAAACGAATAACGTCAAAATGTGAGCATATATAAAACTAAATTGACGTGTCCGAGCGTTTTCCCCAAAAGTTACAGGTTAAGGCTATATTAATTTTATTCCGGACTTCTGGGCAACCCTGTATATAGATGAATATATACGTATGCAAGACAAGACGTTATGAGATGTGTACTAGGACTTCCATTTTCCGTAAAAAAAATCTTAATTTCCACTTTTCGCGAAAATAACTAAAAACTATTAAATCGACTGTGCCCGCTCGCGTCCCAAACAATTCATTGTCTAATCGAGCCGAATATCTACGGGCATTTTTGTTTAATTGTTGGCATTATTTTCCTGAATTATTCCTCGATTCGTTTTTGAGATAACGGCTCCTTGGGCCATTAAAATAAGCATTGTTCTATTATGGGCCGAATTCATTAAAATGATTAAAAGGTATGCGGCTTGGAGACATGTATTGTAAGTTGTTCTCCATTTTTTTCCACTTCGTTAGCCTGATAGAGCCAGTTTCAAGGCGACCTACAGCTTAACGTGGGCTCCGAACCACGATCCCCTGTCATACGTTCCGTCCCCAACGAATTAACCTTTGGTTTTTCACATTGGGGATGAGACGTATATAAGGCGCTCTGCAGGAAAATTGAGGTGGATAATTTTATTTACATACTGTTTCGTGGCATCTTTGATGTATTCTAAACATTTCGTTTCTCGATTCATTCCAATATCTCATTTCTGCTGCAAGCTGCAAAATTTTTTAATGAAACGATGTTATTTTCAGAAAATGTATGTCATGGGTATTTCTACCGAAGCACGCACCAATCTTGTATTTGTTGAGCTCTAATCACCCACCGTTACATTGAGGAAATCCTCCAAGGAGTTGTTGTTCCATTTGCTCCTTTCATTGGGACCCAATTTACATTAATGCATGATAATGCTAGACATCACGTTGCACATGTAGTGGGCGAATATCTCGATGAAGTTGGACTTCCAACATTGGAATGGCCCGCATTTAGCCCGAATCTCGACCCAATCGAACATCTTTGGGATCAACTTTAAAAGCCGTCGTTCTGCACAACCACAAACCTTGCAAGACTTACGACTGGCGCTCACCGAAGAATATCAGGCTATCCCTCAAGAAAGGATAAGACTGCACAATGTATTTTAGTAGTTAGTTAGTTCGAAATCCTAACTATATTTTTTATAAATTATTCTTATCTTGGTACAAATTAGTAATAAAAAAATGCAATTAATCCCATATTTTACAGGAAATCTTACCCATAGTATTTTTTCCGTGTATATCTCGACTCTCCGCATCGCCATATAATAATGAGAACATCGCTAAAACGCCTAATAAAGCTCACATACATCTTACATTTTAACTAATTTAAAGCAGTGCAAATCAAAATGCCTACCATTGTTCCGCGAGGTAAAAAAATCTTAACACGATAAACCCGACGAACAGTTATGTGAATATTTTTAGTTCTTCATACAATTCACAATAACAACACACTTTCAGGGTAATTAAAAACACGAAAAAATAAACTGTAATTAACAATTAAGCCGAGAATTTCGTATAGATAAAGTGCCCGGATAGCGATCTAGGAGCACATTTTATACGTTTTTTGTCTTTGTTGGTTTGTTTAGATAAGAGAGCGAGGCGTTATTATTTGTATTATATTTCGTGCAGGTTCACGGCAAAGAGGTTAACAAATTCGTTTCTATATAATTACAGGGTGTTCCTTAGTGACGTCACAGTGTGATTTATTAGTTCACTTATAAGGTCATACGAATATACAGGGTGTTATGGAAATGACGTATTATATTTAAATGGGTGACTTCTGGGGTGTCCTAGAGAAGCGCTACATATTTTTCTTTTAAATCGAACGTTTAAAAAGTGGGCTAATTCACCCCTAAACCCACCGGTTACTCCTCGACACATTCATATATGAACATATTACATTGCCCAGCTGGGTAATCAACAGATGTTCAGGCACAATGTTGCCAAATGGTGTAAAAAATGTAAAACTTGTAGATTCTTATAAAAATAATACTTAGTTCACCTAGTATCCAAATAGAAGTGAATCCAGGTGCCAGTACACTAGCAAGTAATCCAGGGCACAGACATCTTCAGGTTTTTTTTTCTATGGGAAAAGCTTTATGCTCATCACGTATCCTAATGATAATGTGGAACTGCATAATAAGCTTATACCCACTAAACCCCATTCGGCCTCTTATTTCCAATCTCTCGGAACATTTGAACTAAATCACTTAAAGAAACACACAGACACCCACGAGTTTCAAATTAGATTTTTTGAAGATATGCACTTATTATTAGATTACACAAAAGCAATAAATACTAACGAATAATTACACTTTACAATAACCTACCGTACACATAAAACAACTGCACTATAGGATCTAAATTATTTCGCAATAGAAATTCAGAAATAATAAAAACGCTAGTTTCTAATGGGCTAATCAAACTTATTAATCCTTCACTGAAGAAGAATGATGAAATAATTATGTTGATAGACAGGACAACCATTTCAAAATAAATAGTCTCGTCCAACTAGCGCGGTTGCCATTTCCAAGACTTATATTATACAGAAAAGTATTACAGAAGAAAATTCTGCAATTTATGAATATAACCTTATAAAACATCGAAAGTGGAACCGCTGTATTTTTAAGTATTAACCCCAGCCGCTGCAGTCGCGTAAAGAATAGGCAACCCTCTCGATTGTCCAAGATCAGCTGTTTAAAGAAGCCGGCCGGTTTCCTACTGTTTTTTCTTGCAAGCAGATTTGTGTGTTAAATTGTATGTTAATACTTAAACCCGAGTTTAAATTATTAAGTTATTTGTTTTTCTCGCGACGGCAGTGCCCCAGTCCAGCAGTTCAATATCGATCGACGGAACCAACGTGTTATTTATTTTTAAAATTTTTAGATGTTAAATACATTATTTCCCAGACAATAAGGGCGTATTTTTGTCTACACAGTAGCACTTTAAAATACTAATTCAGATTGAATGGTACTTAGATGTGTTCATGAGACGCGATTTTGTGAGATTATTGTGCCGGTTTGTTTTTGTTCGGGTTACCTAGGTACTTGGTGTTTTTTTTATAAATTAAGTTGGTTTTAAATAAGTCCGAAAAGCTAAATTAAACTGCATTTTTTTTTCTAAAGGGTAAGTGGCATTTATAAAATTTTAAGTTGTCCAGATCTGACGGGTGTCGTTCGAATTGAACAAATGAGAACATACCTGACCATTTATAAACTCCGTGGCGGTTCGTTCCAGTCAGTTCAAGTTTACAAATCAGAGAATGTTTCCCAGCGAACTGAAATGAACGTAAAAGTTTATAATAATGTACCCTGAAAAATAAACAACTTCCAATCTGTCAAACAATATTCTTTTAAATCGTTATTTTTTAATATCTCCGAAAGTACTGTAGATATAATTCTCAATTTTGGTATGTGTCAATAGGATATAAAACCACATATTTTAGTTATAAAAGTTATTCTATCGATGCACCAGTGGCGTCCCTGCACCCATGTCCAGTCATATTTTTTACAAAAAAATTGGTACGCCAGCGAGATTATTCCATATGGATATTTTTCCCGATTAGCCCGGTCAATTCTACATGAATACGGTCTCTTGCGTTTTCGAATCAGTCGTACCGTTGTTAAGGAAAAAATTAATTAAATTTGAAACTCCGGTAACGGTAAATTTTAAAAAAGACTTCAACAGGCGATAAAATCAGTAACCCCTTTTTCGAGATTTTCGAGTGAAGTTTTATAGAACCAGATTTCTGTACTAGTTATCGCCGAATAAATAAGAGGAGAGGTTTAACTGCTGATCAATTCTGCATGAAAACTGTCTCTCGCGTTTTTCTAGTCAGATGCATTACCGTTCTTAATTAAAACAAATAAATTCAAATTGAAAGTTTTAAAAAATTGTTGGAAATAGTAATAGTATATTACGTACTGAGGTGGAAAGTGTTTCATTCCTGTCGAGAGAGTAAATCTCGAGACAGTAATGAAACTTTTCACCGAGGTTTGCATACTATTTTATCTACAACCACATCTAACATCCACTTCTTACTATTTTGAATTAAAATTATTAATAAAAGATAAATCTAATTTTGACTTTTCCATTGAAAAATCAGACAGAAATTTCAAATAACCGCAGGTGGTAAAATAACGTAGGTAATAATACACATCAAGATGGCAAATATCATTTTTTTAACATGGTTTCCATGTCACTAAACAATATATTATTTTAACAACAGAAAAATGCTATCAAATGTGGAATTTGATTTTGCTGCTACTCCACCAGAAATTCGAGAAGCAGCAAAAATAGTAGAAGAAGATCTCCTGCCAACTAAAAGCCGCCCGAGATATGACAAGGCATATAACTGTTTCAAAAAATGGTGTACGGGAAACAAAGTTCAAAATCCTGGTTCTGAGTCGGCGCTACTAGCTTATTTCAGTGAAAATGCCAAGACAAAAAAGATATCAACGATTTGGTAACAATATTCAATGCTGAGGCCCAGTCTATCAATTAGGGAAAAAGTAGACATATCTAAACACGCAAAGCTATTAGCATTTTTTAAAAAGTGTGTTCGTATATTATTTTGAGATATCGATTTTAAAAAAAATAAAAAATAAATAATTTACTTTCCGTAAACAAACGTCAACTTTCCACATTTCAAAGATATATGAAATGTCATTATTACATGCATGGTTGTAAATAATAGAAAGTTAATAACTTTGAAGTGAATTTAAATTTTTAAAACTAAATGTTAAATGAGAAAATATAAAATTTTTACTTAATGCACAAAGGCGATTTTTCTTAAAATATATTTTACCAAGACATTTATTTTATTCCTTCTGGAAATGATTGGTCTTTAAAAAGAAATAAAATAAATGTCTTCCTAGAAGCATAAATTAAATTTCCCCTTAGAGGAAACGTAATTAAACTTGCCATCTTAGTACTTAATTTTCCCTAGTTTCCATCAAAATTCAAATAAATCTTATTCAAATTCACATACCTACCACACCCACGTGTGACTATTTATTGCGAAATTTGAAAAATAAAATGATCAAAATGTTTGTTTTATTTTTGGGGCCGATGGCATTGGTACTTGGAAAATTAATAATTATTTTTATATCTTTAATAAATAATCTTTTAAGGATAAGTTTCAACCGAAAGGCTATAAACTCGATAACTCACTACGGACTTTTCTCTTAAAACAACATACCAAGAAATCTTAAATTGCTTACTAATATTGTCCACGAGGAAGAACTTTCGGTCCATTATTATGCATTTCTGATGTCATTGATCCTTCTATTGAAGTTAAAATATGGAAGACTACATTTATTCCACATAATACTCGTATTAAGTGTGATCACAATTTGGATTTTATGTGATGATTTGGGAATTTTTCCAATTTCAACATATTTCACCGAATTCTGTGGTATTTTTTGAACTAGTTTGAAAAAATGCTTGCTTCTGAAAGGGGGAAACGGGGTTTTGATTGCGCATCTTCCAAGAAATCACAACAATCACCGATCGCAACCAGTGGTCCTGATAGGCCGAGTTTTGGCTGAACCGGCGACTACCGACGACAGTATAGTAGAATTTCGATAGGTAAGAATTTAACAAATAATAATTTAACTTGCATTTCTTTTTTTTTATATTAGTTTAGAGTTGCGCAAAACTACAAACCTATTGACCAGTTTTTTAACCCTATAAATTAGGAATAAACAGCCAGCTTAACCCGCAAAACGTAGGTATATATATACAGGGTGAGTTTTTTAAAGTGTTACAAGGCGATATCTCGCAAACGGTTTAAAATATTTTCTTGAAATTTTAATGAGGTAATAGTGAGATGGGGGGACATATTTAAATATATTTTTGTTATCTACCCCCTTTCCCCATTTTGAGGGGTGGGAGGTAACTTTGAAATTTTAAATGGGAATATGTACTTTTGTTTATTAAATTCGGATCTACGTAAAAAACTACGTATTTGTACAAAAAAAAAGTTTTGATTAGCTCCACTGGTTACCGATTATTATTATTATTATTATTATGCAATACAGGCCCGTAATCATTTAAACGAATTGTTTGAAAACAGGTGGATTGGTCGAGCTGGTCCGGTCAATTGGCCTGCTAGGTCTCCGGATTTGACCCCTCTTGACTATTTCTTCTGGGGATTTATAAAAGACAAAGTGATGGCGACGGCACCTACAACTATAGACAATATGAAAGACCGAATCCGCTTTGCCTGCAAAAAAAGAGTGAGAAAGTGTTTGGAAGTTGAAGGGAGACATTTCGAACATCTTCTGAAACATGACAGGCGATAAAGGGTAAATAATATTTTTTTAAGTTTTTATAACCTAATTAATTATAATTCGGTAACCAGTGGAGCTAACCAAAAATTTTTTTTGTACAAATACGTAGTTTTTTACGTAGATCCGAATTTAATAAACAAAAGTACATATTCCCATTTAAAATTTCAAAGTTACCCCCCACCCCTCAAAATGGGGAAAGGGGGTAGATAACAAAAATATGTTTAAATATGTCCCCCCATCTCACTATTACCTCATTAAAATTTCAAGAAAATATTTTAAACCGTTTGCGAGATATCGCCTTGTAACACTTTAAAAAACTCACCCTGTATACAAGCGACTCAAATAAACAATTTTCGCATATAAATTCTTAGTCGACCCTGGGGTTACCTAAGACATCGTAAAAGGAACGACTTCTTGCCACGATACTGCGTAGAGAGTTATTTTGTCGGGTTTAATATCCATCATGGTAACAAGGCCCAGAGCATTGTTCAACTTATTTAACATGAACGTAATTATAACATGTGGAAGCTGGTAATAAATTACGGAAGACACAAATGAAACATTTGTACCATTTTCATTTAATCTGATGTGATTTTTAGAGTTGCGTCATTGCGAAATTTGAAAATCGTCAAAAATTCTTAAACTATGCAAAAATTTGAATTGGATATACCAAAAGGCATACTGGCATATTTTAAATGGAACACCCTATATATTATTATATTTTTGGATTCAACGCAAGATTCTAGGCAGATGTTATACAGGGTGTTATGGAAATGATATATTATATTTAAATGGGTGACTCCTGGGGTGTCCTAGTTTTAAAACTAGGGTAACACACCCATAAACCCACAGGTCACTCCGCGGCACTGTATCATATTACCCTGCGGAGCTGTCTGACGGACACATGTTCCGCGCAATGTTGCCAAACTGTGTAAAAATGTAAAACTTTAGTTTCTTATAAAATAATTATTTAGCTTACCTAAATATACAAATAGGAAGTAAATCGAAAACACTCTATGCTCATCACATCATGCTCACACTTTATGCTCATCACGTGCCCTGATAATAGTGTGAGACTGCATAATAGCTATAGGAAGTAAACTCAAGTCACAGTCTACTCCTCGCTTGCTTATACCCACTAAAACACCTTCGGTCTCTTCTTTCCAATCTCGGAACATGACCGGTATATCGTCGAGAGAAAAAAATACATAGTGAAACAGAACAAATTACACTAAATCACTTAAAGAAACAGACAGACACCCACGAGTTTCAAATTAGTTTCTTTGAAGATAGGCACTTATTATCAGATTACACAAAATCACTAAACACTACCATACGCATAGAATAAACGCACATGGTCCCAACTTTTGAACTTCTGTAGTAAAACAAAATTCGCACTAACGTTCGTACACCTTCGAAAATCAGCTGGAATAGGTTGCCATTTCCAGACTTTGAAATTTGCGCGGCAAAACTAAAAATTTAAAGCTAAATTTAAAAATATGAATCTTGTCCTGCAACAGAGAAAGAAAATAATACGGAAAAGTAATATTACCAAAGGAAATTATTCGGCGTATGAATGTAGACTTATAAAATAGCAAAAATTCTCTGTCGACAAAGCTGGATTTCCAGCTATTAGTATTTGGTAGTTTGGCAACACCGATCGGAAATTGACAGGTCGGCCGCTTCTAGTCCTTCTAGCAAACTCAAACGATCAACGATCAAAAGGTCATTGACTTTTCGTGTGTGTTTTCTAATCAGTAAAGACAAAAGTTCATAAAAATCTACGCGAGAATTATAAATTGGTTTTAAATAACGAAAAGGTATGAGAGCATGTGGCCTAAATAAAATTCCTTTTATAAAGAACTTCGTTCCAATCAAAAAGTCATTGCCTTCAAAGAGTTTACCATGAAGATATGACAACACTGGTCAAAATTCACTGACGTTTTTCGCCATAACCTATCTCGATATTGCTTTGTTTACATGGTTTGACATCTGTCACAAGTTTGTTTATCTAAAGATAGTGTTATGACGTGTTTTTTCTGGTTTGACATAAGGTGATATAATTCGCATAACACCCTGTATACCTAAGTCTAAGTTTGTTCGTTATTGTTGACATGTTTAAGTTAAGTTTAAAATGAAATTGGAGGAAAAACCACAAAAAAAATGCATATTTTCAAATGGGAACGCCCAAATTTTATAAATATTTTCAATTTAACATTAAAAATAAGGGTACTTAAGTTTTGCTAAGATTGTCTGTGCCAAAAAATTTGGATAAATAAAAAAAACGATCTTCTAATTACTATAAAGATAAATTACGTTAAACCTAAATAAATCAAGCTGGAAATCGTATAAGTTGTATTTGCTATAAACGCAGGACCCCCATAGGCGAACCTATCGTTTAGCTCCAATACTTAATTAGCTATGTATATGTTTTAATGCGCATAGCTACCGATAATAAACAGAGAAATATGTACTCGAGACGTAGACCTAAAAAAGGTACAACTTACAACAATGTGGTAAAAGCGGAAATTAAAAACTTTTAGTTCTTTGTGCATGTGATGTGCGCAGGGTTCCCCAACTTTTTCAGTTTGCGGCGCACTTGAATGTGCAGTATTTTGTCACGAAGTGACATTTGATTGAATTGTTTATTGTGACATTTGATTGAATTGTTTATTGTAAAATAAATTTAGTTTCTGGAAAAGGGAAAATAGGAGCGGATAAATTTCTAGATAGCTAATTTATTATTATCATAATATGATTCATCATCGATCATCAATATGGCTTTCGGAAGTCCAGATCAACTGGAGATCTTCTAGCCTATGTCACCCATCTGTGGAACAACGCAATCGAACATCATGGGGAGTCTCGGACTGGATATTTGACCGTGTGCCGGTGTTCCTCAAGCGTCCATATTATCTCCCACTCTTTTCTTACTCTACATTAACGACCTTCTAGTGAAAACGAAAAATCCTATATTTAGTTTTGCTGACGATAGCACACTTATATCATATTTCTCTTTGAATGCAAATACTTCGACTGCCGACGCACATCCTCGCAGACAGCATGAAGTATCACGTCTCAACAAAGACCTGGAAGAAATTTTGGCTTGGGCTGACAGTAACCAAGTCGAATTTAACGCTAAAAAAACTCAGGCAGCAGTTTTCTCTAAAAAGGTTAACATTACAGAACCGGATATAGTTCTATTAATTTGCTGGGCGTCAATCTGGGAGGAAATATGTCTTGGCATAACCACGTTGTGTCAATCGCCAAGATAGCTTCTCAGAAACTTGATGTACTCTTCCGAACCAAAAAGTTGTACACACCTCAACAACTTTTGACACTATACAAAGCCCAGATTCGACTATCACTAGAATACTGCTCTCATGTTTGGAGCTCTGCACCCAAAACATATTCTTCGAGTACTGAATTCCATCGAAAGCAGGGCCATTCGTCTGATTGGAGACCACGAGCTGACGAAGAACTTCGACAGCCTAGAACATCGAAGACAGGTTGGGGCTTTGACTCTCTCTTACAGATATTTTCATGGAAAGTGCTCGGCTGACCTTGCCCTCTTAATTCCGCCCAGAGCGGTGAATAGCAGAAATACAAGACCGCCCATCCACGTGTGGTTAAGCTTAGTACTCCTCGAACTTCATTAATTAATAATTCTTTCATCTGGAGGACTTCATCCTTATGGAACGGCCTTCCCAAGGTCGTTTTTCCCAACGAATATAACCTCCAACGATTCAAAACAAACGTAAATTGCTTTTGGCGCACACGCAGCACTCCCAGAGTGCCCTAAAGGATTTTTCCTATAGTGCTTGTGTTTAATCAAAAAAAAATTATAGACGTTAAACTCAAATAACTGCAATTATTGTAGAATGGCCTTAGATGTATTACTTGTGTCCTATAGTACAAGAATGGGAACATTATATGTCTGTCTAGGTTAGCTTCTTCCATTGTTAGTCACAAGTAAAGCGCCAAATCATTCTAAATTATAGTTCCATACAAGATTAGTAGCCTCTTAGTATATAGCAAAATAACAAACGCCAGTTGTCTCAACTGTTGCCGTTTAAGGTACTGCATAACGCCATTTCAGTTCCGTACTTATTTCGAGCGCATTTACTTTAAACAAAGCAATTTGTTCTACTATAAATAGAAACAATTAGCAAATAAATAACATCACCAACTAACTGGCATCACAATTACAACAATACCATTGTCTTTGTGTATTTTTATTTTTAAGGAATATTTCTCCTTGGCTCTTACTCTATATTTTCGCCCACGACCCGCCACTGTAATTAAGTGTTAAAGTTACTCGACATCATGTAAAAATCATCACCATTTCTGTTATTTAACTGAATTCACACTTTTTGTTTATGATCAAACACAAGCACTATTGGAAAAAAACTTTAGGGCACTCTGGGAGTGGTGCGCGTGCGCAAAAAGCGATTCACGTTGGTTTTGAATCGTCAAGTCCCCAACCTGTATTCGATGTTCCAGGCTGTCGAGGAATCCAGTAACCGAAGAGTAGGTTTGGGTGCAGAGCTCCAGACATGAGAGCAGTATTCTAGTGATGGTCGAATCTGGGCTTTGATAGTGTCAAAAGTTGTTGAGGTTTTTTAAAACTTTCTGGTTCGGAAGAATACACCAAGTTTCCGAGAAGCTATCTTGGCGATTGCCACAACGTGGTTATGTCAAGATATATTCCTCCCAGATTGACGCCCAGCAAATTAATAGATGAAGTCAGTGGGATTGCGTGTCCGTCCATGACTATATCCGGTTCTGTAATGTTAAAACTTTAAGAGAAAACTGCTGCCTGGGTTTTTAGCGTTAAATTCGACTTGGTTACTGTCACCCCAACCAAAATTTCTTCCAGGTCTTTGTTGAGGCGTGATACTTCATTCTGTCTGCGAATATGTGTGTCAGCAGCCGATGTTTGTGCATTCAGCAAAACGAAATATCGGATTTTTCGTTTTCACCAGAAGGTCGTTAATGTAGAGTAAGAAGATAGTGGGAGACAATATGGACCCTTGAGGAACACCGGCATTGATGGTGACTGTGCCTGAGAGAAATCCGTCAATCGCCACTTGCAGAGAGCGGTCCTTAAGGACGCTAGACAACCATGCACAGAATCGACGGGGCATACCATAGGATCGCATTTTACTTAGAAGTCCCTCATTCCACACACGATCAAAGGCTTTAGAAATATCCAGTGCAACAGCCCGAGACTCCCCATGATGTTCCATTGCGTTATTCCTAAGATGGGTGACATAGGACATATGGCACTTGACCGTATCAGTTTTTCTAGTACTATTTACTATAAATTATTTATTAAATTTAGCGATATTTGCAGGGCGAGGTCAAAAAATACCGCCTAGCTACTCCTAGATCCGCCACTGTCTGAAACTGGCCAGAAACTCGAAACCTTTGAGAAATGAACGGTGCAACGAACCTAAGGGGTGTTGGATACTGCTAACATTTTTCAAATTGAAGTTATATGTTTTCAAGTAAATCCTTAGGATTTCAGGTTCACATATTTCCATTTTCAAATCGTTTCGGAAAAATTATGCCCGAAAGAAAACTTGTTATTACATTCTCGTATAAAGTTAATGAGTGTTAAAAAAATTAAAAAATATTTTTCCCGTTTGTTGCGTTATATTTAATAATCACCATTCTTTCCAACGTATATATATCGAATACCTTCGAGATTATTTATGGTTCGAAAGTATGAGAACCCATTAATTGAGAACCCATTAATACCGTACTAATAATGAACTTAGTCCACAACACCATTAATATTCCTATGCTACTGAACGGTGGAGCTAATATGCAATATCTACATAATAGATGAGTTGGTATTAGGTTTAGTGTTGCAACTTGATAAATTAATTCTCATATACTTTGATTTTAGACCATCCGTGTAAAATGCATTTCTCGTCGCGTTGTTACTCATTCAAATTTTGGTAAAAAATACAGGCTGTTATGGAAATGACGTATTATATTTAAATAGGTGACTCCTGGGGTGTCCTACAGAAGCGCCACATATATTTTTTTTTAATCGAACGTATACACTGCCCAGCTGTGTAATAAACACATGTTCTGGCGCAATGTTGCCAAACTGTGGAAAAGTGTAAAACTTTAGATTCTTATAAAAATAAATATTTAGGTTACTTAGAAATTAAATCCAGGCCGCCGACACGAGTAAGGAATCCAGGGCACAGATACCTTCAGTTCTTTTTTCTATGGGAAGAGGTTTATGCTCATCACGTGCTCTAATGATAGTGTGGGACTGCATAATAAGCTTATACCCACTAAACCCCATTCGGCCTCTTCTTTCCAATCTCGGAACAAGACCGGTATATCGTCGAGAGAAAAAAACCACATAGTGAAACAGAACAAATTACACTAAATCACTTAAAGAAACACACAGACACCAACGAGTTTCAAATTAGTTTTTTGAAGATATGCACCTATTATCAGATTACACAAGTGCACTATAATTACACTATCGTAAACATAGAACAACAGCACACACAGAAGATAGGATACAAATTTCCCAATAGAAAGTCAGAAATAATAAAAACGCTTGTTTCTAATGGGTATAAAACAATTTTTAATCCTTTAAGAAGAATGATGAAATAATTATGTTGGCAAGAACAGGACCTCCGCTTAAGTCTTAATATAGACGAGTCCAACCAAGGGTCGAGTGCTTCGTACATATTCGGAAAATTAGTGCGGTTGCCATTTCCGAGACAATAAACAGAAGGAATTCGGCAATTTATGAATATAATCTTATAAAACATCGTGTGAGTGGCAACGCTGTATTTTTAGATATTTCCCAATAACGCAATATCGATCGACCGAATAAACCCGAAACAGACTGAAACGTGTAGTTACTAGAAATTTTTAGATGTTAAAGACACCACCGGACACTTCATACAAGAAGGGCGTATTTTTGTCTACATAGTAGCATTTTAAAATACTAATTCAGATTGAATGGTACTTAGATGTGTTCATGAGATGCATACAAATTTACGCGAAAACTAATGTGAATTTGTGCTTTTGTTTTTGTGTGGTTATTGTGCGGTTTTTGTTTGGATTACCTACTTGGTGTGACTCCTTGGGTGTCCTAGATCTACATACATACTTTTTTTTGATTTGATGTCCAAATAATTACGTATCCCGAGTGTGTTCAGTTAACAAGTGTACGTAGGTCAGTAGGTTAGCAGGGATGACTCCCACGTGCTTGTTTTTTTTTTTGGCTTTGGCAGGTCTTATAATAATAAATGTTGTGTGGTAATTTCAAATTTCTATGATATCACTATTGGTTGTGTTGCAAAACATACATCTTGTATTGCATTTTTTTTGGTGGGAATATTTAATCGAATTGTTTTTCAATAAGATCGAAGAGAAAGAGAGCATATACCATAAAATTATTTTTTTTTTCAACAGAGTTTGAAAAATGACGGAACTTGTTTTGAGCAATCTCAAGTCAAGAAAATTTTTTTTCAAATTTTGATAAATATAGTTTTTCGTGCTGTAAAAAGGGGCATTAATAGAGGCATAAGCCGTACCTGTTCATAGATTTGCATTCGTCTAAATCGTACCACAAACGCCGATATTACATAAACGTCACGATTATGTTAAACTTAATGCGACCAATAATTTCAAAACGGCCCCTTTCGCGCTCGCATGGGCTACGTCCATTTGTAATGGCCGCGACGTGGGACGCCGTATTTATTTACATTTTCAGCGCCGCTTTCGAATTCTTATTGCTGAACATTATCGGGATATTTATTGATATGCTAGGGGCACGCCGCGGCTTCGCCCGACATGTTCACTACGTCTAAACGCACACACTGCATGCATTGGTATCTAAGACTAATGTTATCTTGCTGTTAAAGTTTTAGCTTATGTAAAAGTAATTTCTAGTTAGCAAAACAAATTTTCGTTTTAACTGAATTAAGATGAATAAGATGATCTAGTTCACAGAACTAACTCTTATTTTTAACTACTTCTAAGTTAACATAACTACATTATCATGTTGAAGCCAACACTTTTTTATTAATTAGATCCCTATACTAAGTTACTTAGTTATTGTTATTGGCCAGATATAGTAGTAATAAGTAGGTACGATGTGAGACCTGACGTCACACCAACTGCCGCCATTTGCAGCTAGGAGATGGCGCTGCGCGCTGTATTTTCTCGACTATCGTTGATAATGCGGCGTGAAGTATTAGATGTACACCTTCACTGTACTGACGAGAACTTAAGAGTTCGATACCGGTCTGCAGGTGGTTACATCCTATCAATGGAAAATACCTCCTGTTCAGGGTTGCCAATGCTTCTCGGAAGAAATACCCACAACAAGGTTCGCGATTACCCACAATACCCCACATTAGAATTTATTCGGCTTTATATAGTATTTTGAAATTTGGGGAATAGGAATTTATTATAAACAAAACGATTATTTATTCATCTTTGTAAAAAAAACTTATACTTTAATATAAATATTGTATTACAATACAAATAAACATAATATATAACAAATGGTTATTTTAATATTATTAAATTAACAAATAAACATAATATTTAACAAATGGTTATTTTAATATTATTAAATTAATAAATAATAATTAACTGGATTCTGCTTAACCTGCATATTATATAAAAAAATAAAATATACTCACCTACCTATAGTACTAAATACGATAGCCGATATAGATACCTGTTGATCAACTATTTAAAGTTATCAATCACAAATCCGATATATTATACACAAACACACAATAATTATCGTCAAGTTAAATTCGAAAACTAGGATGGAAAGAAAGCTGCTGCTATAAAGAAAGCCAACGGTTCTTTATACCATGCGCCGGAGTCGGGCCGAGCTAGGCCGAACGCAGTCGAAAATAAGACCAACCACCCCGAGTGAGTCAACGTAAAGCGTTTAGTCAAGGACGGTCAAGGCCTTTAAAGAAATGAGAGCCTCCCCCAATAACTAAAACTGCACATATCAGCGGTGACCGTCAAATATGATATTTAGTTACCTAGATAATTTAAATTAAATCGGGAAATCTCAGGTTCAGTAAAATTCCCCACAAATAACAATTCCCCACAGAATCCCCACATTCAACAAAATTCCCCACATTTTGGGGAATTACCCACATATTGGCAACCCTGCTCCTGTTCTTGGTAGTAGCATTCAACCTGAAATGGCATTTTAAAGTGCTACTGTGTAGACTAAATACGCCCTTATTGTATAAGGTATCATCGGGTGGTCTGGAAAAAATAATAATTTTTCCATACATTGGTATTTAATATTTCTTTGCTCTTTTTTTAACAATAAAATAGGTAATAATTAACAAACACAATTGTTGAAACAACAATATGATGTTGCTCCTAATAACTAACTATATTGGTTATCATAAATACTTATTCTTTCGGGTACTAGAAGTACTTGGTTGACTTAAAAAGAGTTATTAGTGACTCCAACTAGAATAATCGTAGCAATAAAATTTGGCCTTCGATACTAAATTTCCTCTTATCGCCAATTTCACTAAATTTTCTTGTTATTAAGACTAAGATCTTGGTATCCTAAACTAGACCATTTTTTAGAGTGAAGATATTACAAAGTCAGATTAGAAAAATTATTATACTTAAAAGTACCTACCAAACGAATCTTGAACTAATCCAACTGCACTCTGACAACATCTATTTTTATTTTACAACTGCGCTACTATTCGGGCCCCAAAAGATAAATGAATTATTATTCTCGTTAACATTGCGACGTTGACAGATTGATTATATATTTTGGTTGATTTGTGTTTTTTTTTGTAATTATTGGTGAAAAATCGTCTTTATTTTAAACAATCATGGTGCAATTCACGTGTAGTTAGGAAAAGAGTGGACCATTTCAATAAGGATTTATCTTCTCATCGGTAAGTATGGTTATGTTTTAATATTTAACCATCTGATATAACCAGACTTCAACATTGTTGCCATTCAGCCAACACACATGTAGTTCTTTCTTTCACCCATTACTGATTTCCAATAACATTTCGCACAATCACAGCATCACTTTCTAAGGCGCTGTTCTCACCAAAGCAACTGGCAAGCAACGCAACTGCAACGCGACCGCAACTTCAGTTAAGTTGCTCTGGAATCAACGGGTTTGAAGTCTCATTTGACGTGAGCAAGATGATAAAAAGCTTAAAAAAACTGAGTGACAATTTCGGGTTAACCCTTTTTATACCATAAATTTGAGACATAGTTCGTATATAGGGGGGCACAGGAATTAAATAATGATTCGGTTAAATTCCATAGATTTTACTGAATGAGCCACAAATAGTTAAATATTTTGCTGTCTCGTCCGCCATGACACCGCGATAGGAAGCAACTGACGACGGCGACTCGGTATGCCGTGCAACTCCAAGTGGCGTTGCAGTTGAGTTGCGGTTGTCAGTTGCTTTGGTGAGAACAGGCACTAAGAGTTTTAAAGGGTCCGCCATCTAACGTTTTTTTTTTCAACTAGTGCTTATTTCGTGAATGGTAACACTTAGCTCATGTCTGATTTGACAGATAATTAGCTTTATCCTTCCGCTGAACGAATATGGTTGTGTATACGTTTGAACAACGCTGGGAAATATTACGACATTACTTTGAAATTCATGGTAATGTTGCAGAATGTGTGCGAAAATTGCGTACGGATTTTGGAAGAAGAGAAGCACCGTCAGCTCCGTATGTTCGATATCTCGTGAAAAAAGTGAAAGAAACTGGCATCCTCATCGATAAACCAAAGCGTGAAAAGCCAAAAACAGTGCGTACACCCGAGAATGTTGCTGCTGTGGCAGAAAGTGTGCGTGAAGCGCCATCAACATCAATTCACCGTCGTTCTCAACAATTGAACATTTCGGAGACATCATTGAGACGAATTTTGCATAAAGACCTTGGTATGACGCCATACAAAGTCCAATTGGTTCAGGAGTTGAAGCCAACTGACCATCCGATGCGTTTTGGCTTCGCTAAGTGGGCCTGCGATCGACTTACAGAAGATGCCGATTTTGCCAAAAAAATCATATTTTCAGATGAAGCTCATTTTGATCTTGGCGGGTATGTAAACAAACAAAATTGTCGCATTTGGGGCACAGAAAACCCGCACGCATACATTGAAAAGCCGACGCACCCAAAACGAGTCACTGTTTGGTGCGGATTTTGGCCCAGAGGCATAATTGGGCCATTTTTCTTCGAAAATGAGCAAGGAGTGGCCGTTACAGTCAATGGCGATCGTTATCGGGCCATGTTGAACGAATTTTTGTTCACAAAAATTGACGAGGAGGATATTGGCAACATTTGGTTTCAACAGGACGGCGCTACGTGCCATACAGCCGAAGCTACACTCGATGTTTTGCGCCCTGTTTTTGAAGATCGCATTATCAGCCGCAGAGCTGATGTCGTTTGGCCACCTCGGAGCTGCGATTTGACACCGTTGGACTATTATTTGTGGGTTGCCGTCAAAGATAAGTGTTACGCCGACAAGCCAGAGACAATTGACGCTTTAAAGGACAATATTCGTGAAGCCATTGGTGAAATACAGCTGCACACAATCGATAATGTGCTTAAAAATTGGACCGATCGTGTAGGCTACTGCATGGCCAGCCGAGGCAGCCATTTGAATGAAATTATTTTTCATTATTAACCGGAAGGATTGTACTTTCAAATAAAAAAAGAAATTTGAGAAAATATTCAGTAGTTTTTTTTTATAGCATTTTCAAAAAAAAGAGTTATCTGGCGGACCCTTTATAAATGAATTATGTGGATATTTGTCTAAACGTTATTTACTGGAAGCGGCGTTTTCAAATATACACCCTGCACTTTAGTCGCCTAGCTTTCTAAAAACGTCTCACAAAAGAAAATCGACTTTTAGCTAAAAAGCCCACCCTTAATGAAAAGCGTTAAAAGTGCAATTTGCAGCACCAGCGGCTTCCTAGAAACGACTTTTTGCCTGTAACAAGCGTTTAACGCTTCCATAATAAAATAAGGAAAAATTAATTTATTTCCGAGAATGGACGTCTTCGATCAGTTTCAAACCGTTTACAAAAATAATATCTATTGATTTCAATCAAGAAGCTTCAAATGCGGCGTATCTACGTAGTCGTAAAGTTACTTTTAATTTTCACTCGATCGAATGTATGGCTAAAAAGTGATAACTATGACGTCGCTAAGTATTGAATGTCGATCCCAAGTTAGAAATCGCATTTATATAGATGATCCCTCATCGTGCAAGTCATGTGATTCGGTATTAAGTGGCACAAGGAAAAAAGACTATAGTAAAGATTTTTATTGTAAAATTTCCTATAATACGTAGTATTAATTATACAGGGTGTTATGGAACAAACCGGCAATTCCTGAGATGAAAACAAATTGAAGAAAAATATCCAAAAATGGCGCTTTAATTTAATATGCCCTGTACATGGCCTTATGTCAAACCAAAAATGACCACGTGGTGCCCCTGTTCGAAACACAGCAACATATGGCAGTGAATCTTGAACAGCGTTGTCATATCTTCAGGGTAAACTCTTCAGAAAGTCAATAACCGTTTGACAGATTTCAAGTTGTTTATTTTTCAGGGTACATTATTATAAACTTTTACGTTCAGTTCGCTGGGAAACAATCTCTGATTTATAAACTTGAACTGACTCGAACGAACAGCCGCGGAGTTTATAAATGGTCAGGTATGTTCTCATTTGTTCAATTTGAACGACACCCGTCAGATCTGGACAACTTAAAAGTTTATAAATGCCACTTACCCTTTAGAAAAAAAAATTTAATTTTATTTATCTTTTCGGACTTATTTAAAACCAACTTAATTTATAAAAAACACCAAGTACTCACATCACAAAATCACATTAGTTTTCGCGTCACAACACATCTAAGTACCGTTCAATCTGAATTAGTATTTTAAAGCGCTACTGTGTAGACATAAATACACCCTTATTGTCTGGGAAATAATGTATTTAACATCTAAAAATTTTAAAAATAAATAACACGTTGGTTCTCTCGATCGATATCGGCCGGCTTCTTTAAACAGCTGATTGCGGACAATCGGGCTAATATTTACAAATACAGCGTTGCCACTTTCGATGTTTTATAAGCGACTATCATAAATTGCCGAATTTCCTTTTATAATATTACTTTCCTGTATAATTATAGTCTCGGAAATGGCAACCGCGCTGGCTCTAGTAGCGGAGAGTTCTCGGAAAGAAAGTCCAAGGTGGACTGGACCATTTATTTCAAAGGGTAGTTCCTGTCAATTGTTAACATAATTGTTTCATTTTATCTTAGTAGAAATTAGCGTTTTTATTATTTCTATTGCGAAATGATTAAGTGCTCTTGTTCTATGTGTGTTATTGTACAGTGTAATTATGCGTTAGTGTTGGGGTTTAGTGATAAGCTTATTATGCACTCCCACACTATCATCAGGACACTTGATGAGCATAAAGTTTTTCCTATAGAAAAAAGAACTGAAAGTGTCTGTGCGCTGGATTCCTTAATCGCGTCCTGGATTTACTTTCTAAGTAAGCTAAATATTTATTTTTATAAGAAACTAAAGTTTTACACTTTTAAACAGTTTGGCAACTTTGTGCCTGCACATCTGTTGATTACCCAGCTGGGCAATGTAATATGTTCATATATGAATGTGCCGAGGAGTTGTGTGTGGTTTTAGGGGTGAATTACCCCACTTTTTAAACGTTCGATTAAAAAAAAAATATATATACCCTGTAGAAGCATTGTGAAATGGAATATCAAAGTCCGACTCTGTTTCTTTAATATTATCCATTGAATTACGTTACATCTGACCAATTTAATAGAGCTAAATAGTTCTAGGACACGAAAATAATATTATTTTACAGCCAAATGGTTTTATGATCGTAAAATTCGCGGGTGGCTGCGCGATTATAATTCCCAGTTAGTCGGCGATGATCTATTAAATCAATACAACGTGTCCAAGATAAGGAGGACCAGTACAGGAATCTCGAAAACCGTAAGAGATACTAAGTCGGTTAAATGGAGGTAAAGTTGCGCATTTACGTGCCTAATAATATGCCGTTTAGAAAGTTTTTAAATTCCGAGTAGTTCCGGAAAAACCGAAATTGTGAAAAATCGTTTTATTGTTTTACTGGGTTTTTTGAGATATAATTCTAACGTAAATTGTACTTTTGCATTGCCACTTTTTCCGCTCTATCTAACAGCGTTAATTGTTTTGTAATCCGACGAGTCGTCTTCGAAGGGCCATTATCAACTTTCTTTTTGAATTTGAGAGCTTTTTTGGAATGATTTTTGTTCACTTATTTGTGGTTAATTATTAAATTATTTGTTATTTATTGAACTAGTCCAACATAAGTAAAAATTTAGAGCTTACTTATGAGATATTATTTATAAAATTAGGAGAAATACAGGACCGTATCCCAAAATTTCCTGATGTTGTTCAAAAAACCCTCGAAACGTTATTAAAGCACAATGTGTCACACATCGTTGCATTCGGAAGAAAAAAAGCTATCAAATTCCAATATCAGAAAAACAGGACCGTATTTAAAAAAAGAAAGTTGATAATGGCCCTTCGAAGACGACTCGTCGGATTACAAACCAATTAACGCTGTTAGATAGAGCGGAGCAAGTGGCATTGCAAAGGTGCAATTTACTTTAGAATTCCATCTCAAAGAAACCCAGGAAAACAATAAAACGATTTTTCAGAATTTCGTTTTTTTCCGGATATCTCCGGAACTAATCGGAATATTAAAAATTTCTAAACGACATATTATTAGGCACGCAAATGCGCCACTTTACCTCCATTTAACCGACTTCGTATCGCTTACGGTTTCCGAGATCTGGCCCTTCTTATCTTGGCCACTTTGTGGAAGGTATAAATGGTAATCTTAAATAAAAATAAATTGGCAGATGATTTACTCTAAATTAGTGAAGTCACCGGATCCATTTTTGCCGAATACCGGAACCAACGCAAACATTCTTTGGCCGGATTCCGGAACTGAACCGTCATAGGAAAGTGAATCAACCTAAGTTACCTTATGTATAATTACGATAAGTTTTCTGTAATATGGTTTGTGGGGAATTATACGATTTTTAATGATGAAAGAATAAGTTGTTTGACGCCCAAGTCAATTACTATATCCAATTAACACCATTGATTTCGAGGCGGTTAATTTAAAAAACCTATTTAAAATAAATACTTTGAATATGTTCAAGAAATTTAATAAAAATTGTTGAGGTACCTATTCATTAACTGATAATAAGCTGGCGGTATTTAGGTTTGGAACCCATTTAACTCTTGCATTTTAATACGACTTTTTCTCTCACAATTATGGAGTCGGCCCAGTTGAAGATGACTTTAAAAATAAACTTTTCCGAAATTAAATTTTTAATTTGCGACACCCTTTGTGAGTCAATAATCTTCAATCAATGAGCATACGGATTTCAGTCTTTGAAGGAATAAACACTTCACATTCATAGGTAGGTTGTAAACAACATACCAGAAAAACAATCGGGCAGCTCTGAAAATTCCTGGATCTGAAATTTTTCTTTGTCGTTTTCTGATAATTAAACAAAGACATTACGTCCTTCAGGCGTTCGGAATGTGCCTTTTATAAAGCCCATATTGTAACGCTCGTCTTTCATACCTTCTTTCACCGTTTGACACTACCGGATTAACAACTGTCATATTTGTCGTTAGTGTTAAATGAAATTATTCGGTGTTGTTCAGTGTTTGTGTGTTAAATTTATGTATTTTTTGTGAAAAAATAGTAATTCTTAACTCAATATGGTAAGACTGTGCCAAGTCTGCCATCAACTGGATAAAAGTATAGATTTTTCAGTCACGTAAGTCGATTGTTTGTTTCTCCTAACCAAGACAGATCAAACCGATTCCACAGATACAATCCCCTTCTCTTTCTTGTTGTGCTTATTTTCGTAATAACATGCGGCATATTGACGTGTATAAAGTACAGTGAAACCTCTCTTAGGCGGACACATACGGGACCGTCTAAATGTGTCCGCCTAATAGAGGTGTCCGCCCATGGAAAATTTGTTATTAGGTAATATGTAAATGAAAAATTATTACTATGTATATGTATGTACAAATAAACATAACATAACAAAAATACACTAGTTTTAGTTAGGATGTAGTACTAAAAAAATCTAATAACGGAGTTTGACGTGTTTGCGTTTTATACTTGCAATCTAGGAAATGTAATTCCAAGTCTGATAACAATTCCATTGCTGTAGAGTCACCTCTATTCTTTGCATACTCTTATAATTCCTTTGCCATACTAATGGCTTGTTGATAATTGGTGACATTTGTTTGATTACTGCATTCAACTCCTTCATCAGAGTAGTCAGGTAGTGATGTGGTTTCAGTTTGGACTACATAATCGGTAGGAATGGGGGTCACTATCGTCTTCTAATAGTACATTGCTATCAATGTTAATAAACTCGCCCAAATCATTGTTATCAAATTACAAACTTCCACAACGTCAATATTCTCTTTCAGGCTCAAAACGCGACATTTTTGTGCCATTGTTTACGATTTTAACCTTACAACTCACAAATAAACGGCGGACTGTTGTCGGGAAATCACACATACTTTCATTCGGCGAAGTCTGTTCGCGTGCCACGCATACGCGATTGGTTGCCAGTCTGTCTTCAGGGAGTTTTTGCACCGTACTTATTCGTCTCCCAAATACTTTTTTGTCCGTTTAAAGGAGGATTTTCGCACTCTTTGTATGAAAACAGCCTGTCCGCGTCCGCCCAAAGGAGAGTCGGCCCAAGAGAGGTTGAATTTCATGGAATTTCATATACCTAGTTCCGGACTAACAAAAAAGTCCGCTTATTAAAGGCGTCCGTTATGAGAGGTTTGGGTCCATGCTTGTGTCAATGGATAAAATGCAGAAATATAGAAATTAACATGCCCAATGTCTTATTGATGAAGAATTAAATTCTGACCAGGCTCCAGAACCAGCCAGGTCGCAGATGGCTTTACACAAGAAGACATAAAACGAAGAAAATTTTATTCCTCGTAAATAAACATGTTTCAATGTGATTTTCGTGGAATACCAGCAGAAGCAACGGGCACCTAATATTTGTGTAGAGAATTTATTCTGTGCCGGCATATTAAACGTAGCATAAAAATGCAGGTACGTTATGTTGCTAAACAAACGCGAGAACGGTGCCTTTTGTAAAGATTACCGTCTTTTTGGTCAATGAAAAAAATAACTGTATATAATGAACCCTAGCAGTATATACAGGGTATATGGTTTTAGGTTATTACTTTAAAAAAAAAAACATTATCGTGTTGACTTCCCTTTTAGTACAATGATTAGGGGTGGGCAGCTAGCCACCCCGGGTGATACTCTTTCCAGTTCTTTACCAGAGGCAAAGACGCCGCCTAATTTATATAATTTTTTTTTAATGGTCAAACACAAGCACTATAAGAAAAATCCTTTAGGGCACTCTGGGAGTGGTGCGTGTGCGCAAAAAGCGAAAGAATTCTTAAACAATGAAGTTCGAGGAGTACTAAGCTTAACCACATATGGATGGGCGACAGTGGCTCGTCGTGTATTTCTGATATTCGCCGCTCTGGGCGGAATTAAGAGGGTAAGATCAGCCGAGCACTTTCCATGAAAATATCTGTAAAAGAGAGTCAAATCTCCAACCCATCTTCGATGTTCTAGGCTATCGAGGTTCTTCGTCAGCTCGTGGTCTCCAATCAGACGAATGGCCCTCCTTTCGATGGAATCCAGTAGCCGAAGAGTATGTTTGGGTGCAGAGCTCTAGACATGAGAGCAGTACTCTAGTGATGGTCGAATCTGGGCTTTGTATAGTGTCAAAAGTTGTTGAGGTGTGTACAACTTTCTGGTTCGGAAGAGTACACCAAGTTTCTGAGAAGCTATCTTGGCGATTGCCACAACGTGGTTATGCCAAGACATATTTCCTCCCAGATTGACGCCCAGCAAATTGATAGAAGCAATATAGAGGAATATATATAGAAGCTTATATAATTTTTAAAATACATTCACCAGTTCTCAATTTTAACCACCAAAATCCTATTATTGCACACTACAGTATAAAACATATGCACGATTTGGTTTAAACCCTTTTTCTATTTGGGTTTCATAATGGCTACATTATGAAATGCAAAAAAATTGAATAACCTTCCACTTTATGAAACTGAAATTTAATTTTTTTTATGTTGGCAGCAAGTAGGGTTCGAATTTTAGGCTTACTTCGATTTCGTTGAAATTAGTTTTCTAGGCATTATCGATTCGACAAAAATTTTTTATAGAAAACTTTAAAATACTAACCTTTAACCTTGCAAATAGATCATTTTTACTAGATATTTATCTTAAATACCTGTACTCAGAAATATATAACATGCTGACGGTGCCCGTCAACTAATTTCTAGTCACAACTATAAAACAACTAAAAATAATAGAGATATCTTCCAGTTTATACTCTATTTCTGATGTTTTATTCAATAAACTACTATTTTCATTTTTAATTCAATATAGTATTATACATATTACTTTATATATACATATTTATAGTTACTGTAGACATTTCCTGGGCATTAATTGTTATTCCTGTCAGATTCTGTGTCGACACAATATTTTGTTCAATAGAAGTATTTATTATTTTGTTCAATATTTTGAACTTTGTTCTGCTCTCACCATAACTCAAAGTTTTGCATATTCTTTTTAAAAGTTTTTCTAGATTATTTTCTGCAGCTTCTCGTATTTCTGACGGAGAACAGCTTTCTTCCTGACTCATTTTCATCAACTTTAATAATATATTTATTTTAAATTATGACGGATGGGAAGAAGCTTTGTTGTGTTCAATTGTTTCTATCATGGCATATTTGATACTTGTAACATTTTATTAAATTGTAAAAGTATTGCCAACACGAAAAAATCTACTATATTTTTTTAAGTTCTTCAGACTTTAAAGACCGAAATAGAAAAAATATTATAAAATACACGGTTCATAAGACAATTAGAGCACTTGTGCTTTAGGAAACTCAACACTTCGCGGGTCGTTTTCTAAATTGAACGCGTGCTCTAAGATAATGTCTTATGAAACTTGTATCTTAATATACTATTATGACATTGATATTTAACTAAGTAACAAACACACTCAAGCAAAACAAATTTTTGTGGTTAAATCTTAAGTAACGATAAGGCTTAGCATCAGTATCACATATACGTACAACTAAATCATACCAGTTAGTTATATTACCATTAAAATAAATTGTACATATTGTTCACTTTATATATACAGTGAGTCCCAGAAGAAATGTCTAAATTCATTTAAAATTCAGCGGTAAGTTTTTTCAAAAAACGCTCGTACCCGTCGATATTTATTATTTATTTTTATTTTTTTGTGGTAATTTCATGTATACAGGGTAGCTCAAAAACAAGTTACGACCATCAACTTCATTTTTTCAAATGAAAACATATATTTTTTATTTCATTATTGAATTTTGCATTGAATTCTAAGCATGTTTCATGTACCATGTCCTATACATAAACTCAACAGTTATTGAAAAAATTAGGATTGAACATATCATTTAGGGAATCCAACGATCTATCAAATCTTCTGGCAATATGGCATTTTGGGCTCCATAATAAGTAAGAGTGTACTGTCTCACTGTCACCGTTTATTTCCATAGAAACTATATGACAATTTTATTTCAAATAAGTATAATTATTGTCAAGCGTAGTTTCAAAGTTGCGGTTTTCACAATAATGGCGAAGTTAACGGAACGGGAAAAAATTGAAATTCTATGCATGGTTGGGTTTGGTGATAAAACACGTACTCAAATAGAAACAGCCCAATTATTTAATGAAATCATTGGAAGGAGAGGACCTATCGAATGGCCTGCTAGGCCGCCAGACCTAACTCCGCTGGACTTTTTTTTGTGGGGTTACCTCAAATCAAAAGTATTTTTTAACAGGCCAAACAATATGCAGGAGTTGAAAGAAAGGATCCGAAGAGAAGTGCGTGTCATAACTCGGGAAATGGTTGGAAATGTGCAAAGAGAGTTTATTGATCGTCTTGGATATTGTCAAGCCGTAAATGGCGCACATTTTCAACATTTAATTTGATTTTGTTGTGTTTTTTTTTAATAAACAGGTCTTACTTATAGATATGTTCAATCCTAATTTTTTCAATAACTGTTGAGTTTATGTATAGGACATGGTACATGAAACCTGCTTAGAATTCAATGCAAAATTCAAAAATGAAATAAAAAATATATGTTTTCATTTGAAAAAATGAAGTTTATGGTCGTAACTTATTTTTGAGCTACCCTGTATACATGAAATTACCACAAAAAAATAAAAAATAAAAAATCAAAATCGACGGGTACGAGCGTTTTTTGAAAAAACTTACCGCTGAATTTTAAATGAATTTAGACATTTCTTCTGGGACTCACTGTACGTATATCACAAGCATATTTTTTTATGATTTATATCGGCATCGTTATTTTAATGTTTCGTTGAAAAGAAAGGTCATCAAGATCAAGGATGATTGAAGACCTCGCAAGGTCGCAGAGTAAATGAACTTACAAGTTTGTATACAATTCGCATACTTGTTTCGTAGGAGTTACTAGAATACATACATAGTATAGTACAGGGTGCCCATTTTCGACACTTTCATCGGGTATCTCCGTAATTGTTAGTGCCATCAAAAAAGTAATGTAGTTGTCATGTGTTCTTTTTGGGTCAAACTTAAAATGGTAAATCAAAATTTGAAAATTTTCGCTCGCTTAAGAGATACGGGGGAAAATCAAAAAATTGACAATTTCTATATTACCCTATATTTTCTTAGTTAAAAGAGATACAGAAAAATGTTGCATACGGAAATTTCTTTATATTGATTGTTGAATAGTCTGCCGTTTTCAGAATAAGTATACGGGGTCAGGTAAGAAAGTTATCGGACCTAAACTCATTTTTTTAAATGGAACACCCTGTATATTTTAATCTAAAAAGATACTATTTTAAATTCTCCTTTCAAATATATATTCTAGAAACAACTATGTTGACTATTAACATTTAAGGTCGATTTCATTTTTACATATTCATTTGCGGAAATGACCTATCAACATTTTGAGAAATTTCATAGTGAAAAAACGAAGAAATGGCGCAAAATGTATATTTTGTTCGCTATCCGGAAAGACGGTAACCATTTAAGGACATATTCCGAACATTTGCGATGATTGCCGTTATGTTTTACCTTAATCTGAATCTTTATTTAGTTTCAATGTAATAAAATTTAAATAAATCGCCTAGAAAACCAATATCATCCATGGTGTGTTATATATTTTTTGTCATACGTGCGCCGTAAGCGCCTCTTACGCGACCTCTTTTCGTGACCGTAAGTAGCTCTTTTCAAGCCTCTCGGAGACAGGGCTGTAATATACCTAGAAACAGGGCTGTAATGTTTTCATTACAGCCCTCTCGCGTTCACGCTGGAAGCACACACCAACACTCTTTTTAGTGGCAGAAGGACTCGGCGCACTTTTGACAAAAAGTACGGTACGAACCTCGGGCAGTGAAGGCCTTTACTGCCCGAGGTTCGTACCGTACTTTTTGTCAAAAGTGCGCCGAGTCCTTCTGCCACTAAAAAGAGTGTTGGTGTGTGCTTCCAGCGTGAACGCGAGAGGGCTGTAATGAAAACATTACAGCCCTGTTTCTAGGTATATTACAGCCCTGTCTCCGAGAGGCTTGAAACTTACGGTCACGAAAAGAGGTCGCGTAAGAGGCGCTTACGGCGCACTTTTGACAAAAAGTACGGTACGAACCTCGGGCAGTGAAGGCCTTTACTGCCCGAGGTTCGTACCGTACTTTTTGTCAAAAGTGCGCCGAGTCCTTCTGCCACTAAAAAGAGTGTTGGTGTGTGCTTCCAGCGTGAACGCGAGAGGGCTGTAATGAAAACATTACAGCCCTGTTTCTAGGTATATTACAGCCCTGTCTCCGAGAGGCTTGAAACTTACGGTCACGAAAAGAGGTCGCGTAAGAGGCGCTTACGGCGCACTTTTGACAAAAAGTACGGTACGAACCTCGGGCAGTGAAGGCCATCTTACTGCCCTCGGTACGTAATGTACTATGAAAGGAGAATTTAAAATAGTATCTTTTTAGATTAAAATATACAGGGTGTTCCATTTAAAAAAAATGAGGGTAGGTCCGATAACTTTTTTACCTGACCCCGTATATACTTATTCTGAAAACGGCAGATTATTCAACAATCAATAGAAACTTCTATATAAAACATTTTTCTGTATCTCTTTTAACTAAGAAAATATAGGGTAATTTTGAAATTATCAATTTTTTGATTTTCCCCCGTATCTCTTAAGCGAGCGAAAATTTTCTAATTTTGATTTTACCATTTTAAGTTTGACCCAAAAAGAGCACATGACACCTACATTACTGATAGCACTAACAATTACGGAGATACACTATAAAAGTGTCAAAAATGGAACACCCTGTACAGTGGTGCTCTCCTTTAGATCATTCATTTATTATACAGGGTGTTGCTTAGTGATATGTACTGGGCGACTTATGTGTCAATTTCGCGAAAGCGAAAAAAATCGCGACCTATGTGTGATCTTAACAATCTTATAGAGAACCGGATTTGTAACAAATGACCATAAATACTTATCGAAAACACAATAGCTTCGAAGAGAACTGTTTTTAGGATTAAATTCTTATATTTATAAAAATGGATTGCATGTCCGTCCATGACTATATCCGGTTCAGTAATGTTAACCTTTTTAGAGAAAACTGCGGCCTGGGATTTTTTTAGCGTTAAATTCGACTTGGTTACTGTCACCCCAAGCCAAAGTTAGTAACAATTTTCCCTGTTTTCAATCGATGAGTTCTTGGCTTAAAGATGAATTGGTGGATAATTCTCTAGTAAATAAATTTTCGCAATTTCCTCAGCTGTTGCAAATTATTCTAGCTTACAACGTCGTTGAGTAAGAAAATTCGGAAATTCATATTTATTAACCGGACAAATTTGTCGTCAGCTAACACGGCTACGTCAGCTAACCCAGCGGCTGTTGTTTTGCTCGGGTTTATGCGCACAACGTGCGTTAGCTATTCAATAATAGTTTACTCGATTACCATAACATTTTAGAATCATCTCATCATGCTGGAATAATTTCCATCGATTTTATTCTTATAAGCTTCCAATTATAACATAATTTAATCAGTAAAATGAATTAAATCGCTCTTATAACAATGTCTCGAAAAACTCGTTTAATTTTAGCGTCTGCAAAAATCGTATTTCTCGCATAGATAAAAAGGGGTTCGATACGTGCAAGTTGGTCTAAAAACTAGTTTTCATGGACATAAATCAATTCTATATTAAATTTATTTTAATAAGTAAAAATAAATTAGATAAAAGGAGAGCGGCTCCTTGATAACCTTCTTGCAGTCATTAAAACAGATATATCAGTGTAAAAACTCCACAAACAAACCCCAGACTAACTAAATAACAACAACAACAAGTAAACAGTTTTAACTGCTCGCCCCCAAGATTAAATTACAGTGAAACCTCTCTTAGGCGGACACCTACGGGATCGTCTAAATGTGTCCGCCTAATAGAGGTGTCCGGGTTTATATGTAAACACCAACAAATTCCCCTTGGAGAAGGGTATTAGACAAGGAGACACCATATCTCCTAAACTATTCACCGCTGTGCAACAGAGCGCCATGAAAAACAACAATTGGGACAATATTGGAGTCAGCATCAATGGAGAGTATCTGAACAACACGAGGTTTGCAGATGACATAGTCCTTATTACAGACCGGGTAGATCATGCATGTACGCTTCTCCAGAACCTCCAAAGTTCTTGTGCACGAGTTGGACTTAAAATTAACTTTTCTAAACCTCAATACATGACCAACCTTGTGATGGCTAAACATATATCAACGAATGCAAATACAACAAGTGTACAGCCATAAATACTTGGGCCATGAGATTAGATTAGGAAGAGACAATCAGACCACAGAATTGAGCAGGAGAATAGGATTGACATGGGCAGCTTACGGAAATATTCCCATGTGCTTAAAGAGGAAGTGCATCAGTGCGTGCTTCCGGTTCTAACATATGGAGCAGAAACACTGACTCTTAACCAGAAAGGTCATAGACAGGATCCAAGTGGCACAGAGAGCAATGAATAGATCAATATATCTCCCAGAGATAGAGTTCCAAACCATACAATCAGGGAAGGAATCGGTGTTACGGACGCGGTAGAAAGAATTACAACCCTGAAATGGAACTGGGCAGGTCATGTTGCTAGAGTCAGAGATGGAAGATGGACCAAGAAAATCCTAGAATGAAAACCTAGACAAGAAGCGTATCGTAACCGAGGACGCCCCCAACAAGATGGTCAGAGGACATTAAGCGGATTCAGCACAACTGGATACACAGTGCTCAGGACCGAGAGAAATAGAATGATTTACGGGAGGCCTATGTCCAGCAGTGGACGCAAAATGGCTATTGACGATGATGATGATGATGATGATGATGATGAATATGTAAATGCAAAATTATTACTATGTTTATGTATGAACAAATAAACATAACATAACAAAAATACACTAGTTTTAGTTAGGATGTAGTACTAGAAAAATCTAATAACGTACTTTGACGTGTTTGCGTTTGATACTTGCAATCTAGCAAATGTAATTCCAAGTCTGATAACAATTCCATTGCTGTAGAGTCACCTCTATTCTTTGCATACTCTTATAATTCCTTTACCATACTAATGGCTTGTTGATAATTGGTGACATTTGTTTGATTACTGCATTCAACTTCTTCATCATAGTCGTCAGATAGTGTTGTGGTTTCAGTTTGGACTACATAATCGGTAGGAATGGGGCCACTATCGTCTTCTAATAGCACATTGCTGACAACGTTAATGAACTCGCCCAAATCATTGTTATCAAATTACAAACTTCCACGGCATCAATATTCTGTTTCAGACTCAAAACGCGACATTTTTGTGCCATTGTTTACGATTTTAACCTTACAACTTACAAATAAACGGCGGAATGCTGTCGGGTAATCACACATACTTTCATTGGGCGAAGTACTTTCGCGCTGCCACGCATACGCGATTGGTTGCCGGTCTGTCTTCAAAGAGTACTAATCCGTTTCAGATACTTTTCAAAATTTTGTGTCCGTTTAAAGTAGGGTTTCGCACTCTTTGTATGAAAACAGCCTGTCCGCGTCCACCCAAAGGAGAGTCCGCCCAAGAGAGGTTGAGTTTCATGGAATTTCATATACCTAGTTCCGGATTATGAAAAAATGTCCGCTTAATAGAGATGCCCGCTTATTAGAGGTTCACTGTAATTTTAATAAATACCGTTTCGTTCGTTATCCTCTTATATGCAAAACCCATTTTACGAAAAAGTGGCACCTCTATTAGATCGGCAGTTATCAAATATTTTCGATTACGTATAAAACTCTTACAAATCATAAATCTCTTTTAACTAAATCTTATAAGTATTCCGGATTGGTTTTGTCTTATAACCAAATTATGACAGGAATCAGGAATTTAAAATATCCATCGGTTGTGAGGTGGTGCCCATATGCTCCAAGTCACGTGAGAAATGCTCGAAGATTATAAAATAATGTTTTAGCAAACATTGGAAATAATTTGATGACAAATATGGCGTTGCAATCAACGCCTTTCATTTGTTTGCGTAACGGATATTAATTAAACGAATATGCGCCGTCGAGCTGCATAATTTCGCAAAGTGTCGTAAAGAGTCCTTACAACACTAGAGATAAACACAAATAAGGTATTCGGTTTCCGATTTGTTAGACGGACTTCGAATAATATTACAATTGTTCGGAATATTTGCAAGTATGCTATGAAGGGAGAGACTTTTAATAGTATACTAAGATACAAGTTTCATAAGACATTATCTTAGAGCACCCGTTTAACTTAGAAAACGAACCGCGAAGCGGGGAGTTTTTCAGAATACAAGTGCTCTAATTGTCTTATGAACCGTGTATTTTATAATACTTTTTCTATTTGGGTCTTTAAAGTCTGAAAAACTTAAAAAAATATAGTAGATTTTTTCCATTTGAATTAATATTTTCTTTTTGGGTTGGCAATACTTTTACAATTTAATAAAATGTTACAAGTATCAAATATGCCATGATAGAAACAATTGAACACAACAAAGCTTCTTCTCACATTATCATAATTAAAAATAAATATATTATTAAAGTTAATAAAAATGAGTCAAGAAGTAAGTTGTACTCCGTCAGAAATACGAAAAATTGCAGAAAATAATCTAGAAAAACTTTAAGAAGAATATGCAAAACTTTGAGTTATGGTGCGAGCAGAACAAAGTTCCAAATATTGAACAAAATAATGAATAATACTATTGAACAAAATATTGTGTCGACACCGAATCTGACAGGAATAACAATTAATGCCCAGGAAATGTCTACAGTAACTATAAATATGTATATATAAAGTAATATGTATAATACATAACTACAAGGGCAAGAAAGTATCTGGGTTTTATTATCAGAAGCTGTAAAGGTTTTAAGCATATAGAATCGATACGTACATTATATATGTCCTATGTGAATAGAACGCTTTGTTTTGGATCGGTCATCTGGAACCCTCAATACGACATATATATTAATAAAATTGGAAAAGTACAGGATAAATTTATCAAATATTTAAACAATAAGTTCATTGACTCTCTTCTCGACAACTCTACTTTAATTAAAAAAATATTAGCATTACTATCACTTCAAGATAGAAGACAAATGTATGACATAAAGTTTACACACAAAATCGTCAATAACATGATCGATTCAATTGCAATTACTCACGTAATAGGTATAAACATTCCATCCCACAATACAAGAAATAGCAATTTTTTCCGTATCAAACCAAGCACCACTAATTATCATTTAAACGCGCCTTTGCAGCGCTGCCTAAAATCTTACAATTCAATTTCAAATTTGATAGATCTGGATGTTTGTTTCTTGTCCCTGACGAGCCTTATTAGTGCGCTAACACTTTTGTACCTAAACCACTTAGTCTAACATTATACATGCGCTTGTTTTGTTTATAACTTAAAAAAATAAATAAATAATAAATAGCATACTTTGTTAAAACCTTACTTAAGTAAACATTATACTTATGTTAAATTTTGTTAGTGAATACTGTCTCTGGGTTAGTCCCGTTTTGTATTCCTTAATGGTAAATAAATAAATAAATAAATACTATATTGAATTAAAAATAAAAATAGTACTTAATTGAACAAAACTTCAGAAATAGAGCATAAAAAAATAAAGATATTTTTTTTATTTTTAGGTTATGTTGTTTCATAGTTGTGACTAGAAATTAGTTGACGGACACCGTCAGCATGTTATATATTTCCGAGTATAGGTATTTCAGATAAATATCTAGTAAAAATGATCTATTTGCAAGGTTAAAGGTTAGTATTTTAAAGTTTTCTATAAAAAATTTCTGTCGAATTCATAATGCCAAGAAAACTAATTTCAACGAAATCGAAGTAGGCCTCTAATATTCGAACCCTACTTGCTGCCAACAATAAAAAAAAAATTCAGTTCCATAAAGTGGCAAGGCAATTTTTTTGAATTTTACCATGTTGCCATCATGAAACCCAAATAGAAAATGAATATTTGCAACCTTCCTTGTTTAATCATAATCACCAAGACTGGACGTAAATAGAAGATTTATGGTTTTTAAGTTATTGTGTTGTTGACTCATCTTTTAATGCAATAATTAGGGGTCTACAGGTCACTACGGATGCTACCCTTTCCGATTCTTTGCTAGAGACAACGCCACGGTGTAAAAAAAATTGGGTTTATTCGTTAGTTATTTTTAAAATAAGATTTAAATTATGGTCCCCGGCAAAATTTAAGGAACTAACCTTTCCGACTAGATTTACAAGGAAGTTTTAAATGTTTAATTTAACAATTAATGCTGTCGTGTTCGACTTAATCCTATTTCTCGTCTTTCCGTATGTTTTTCGTCAATATTTCTAATGGATCTAGACGGCGGAGATAACAGCCAGCATACAAGCCCATAATTACATCAATATTAATTAGGAACTGTAATTATTTGTTAATTAATAGGCGATTTTAGTTCACCTTTATTAACTGCCTTAATAGCGACATTTTTTCATGAACAATCAAGAAATCGCCTGCACGAAGCACACGAGCAAAAAGTGGTATTAATCTAATAGCGCTTAACTTATTTTAATCGAAACAGAAGCGGCAAAGAAACACAAGACTCGCAACGTCAGATACTTTTAAGTCTGCTTTTAAGAACCAAAAAAAACTGCTTTTAAATTAAAGAAAACTTCTTCCGTGCCACTGTTATAAGCTCCAAAATATCTACTTTACGAAAATGTAGGGCAGACCGAGGAGGGTTGTGACAAGTCTTACGTAAAATAACATATCTCAATAAAGAAACATACCACCATTATGAATTGTATGCCGCAATGTAGCTCAATCCTTGCTCTTTTAAAAACAGTCATCAAAGTCAATAAAAGTTATAAGGTTTCTGAGAAAATCCGCGATAACTGAAACTACTCCCTTTGTCACAACTCTCCTAACACCGAGGTAAATTGTGACAGGTACCAAGGTAAGTTGTGACAGCTGTGTATCTAGACTATATTTAATAGATAAAATTACTTTTATATGAATCATAACCAAAACACACGTTTTTTTGCATAAAATTACTTTAATTATCATTTGGCATAATCCTGGGAACTACAATAAAATGAAACATTAACATACCAGTATTAAATCTTTAAGTAAATATGGCATCACTATATCAAACTTAGGTTATAAGAATTGACCGAAGCAAACGAACAAAAACAGAAATAAACAGAAAAAACATTGCAAAAAAACGTGTAAAATAAGATAACCAGAAAACAACTCTCCTAGGTGCCAAAAATCGCGATCTGGTCAGAATAATAATTCGTAATTTCGAAACAAGATGCAAACACAGCAAGACAATGCAACGCTTTGAAACACCAAACCCACATGATATAAGAAAAAATAGCATAACCACGTGAATGTAATATATCATGATATAAATACAAACAAAAATTTTATAAAAAATTTACTTTTCGGTTGTTTTTTCATGCAGACGTCGTAATCACGCAACCGCTTGTCGTGGTCTGTTGCCAGCTCGCTAACGGCCATAGATTCCGAGATATCGTCTTTGTCACAACTCTACTCTGTCACAATTCTCCTCTGTCTCCCCTACTTGTCGTTCTAGTTTTCGCAATCTTCATGTATAGTTGCTGCAGAATTATACCGTTGACTCTTACTGCCATAAATAAACTACCTGATTAAACCCTATTGTATACGCCTCAACCTCTTCAAAGCTCAATAAATGGGATCAGGGCCGGCTTGAAAATGTATACCACACCACATGATTTATTTTTATAATTTAAAATAAATAGATAGGAATTTTTAGTTTTAGGCACCTATAATAAATGTAAAATAATGATAACAATTAATGATAATTGAAAATAATATAATTTAAAAGTATAACTATTCGGATAACAAGTATAATAAAAATGAATTAAATTCTAAGAAACTATTGATAATTTATTCAAAATTTAACTCTGTATCACTATCACTATCTTCATCTAAGCCTAAACTTATAATTAAGGGTTGAACATTTGTAATCATACAATTGTAAGAATTTTCCACCTTAAGTATATGCTGTACACAGTTTTTCCAGCTGTCTGCAGAAATTTTTCTTACTTCGTTTTTAATTAATTCTACTACAGATGCATTTAATGTAGGAGAAATATTGTTTCTCCTAATATTGGATTTTAATTGGTGCCATATTAGCTCAATCGGATTGAATATGCAATAGTACGGAGGAAGACGCAACACTGTATGTCCATTTTCTGCTGCAAGTTCATCACACTCGTATTCCTTATTTATTTTAAAAGCCTTTAATACTTCTAGCAGTTCTCGTTTTTTGTAAGTTTCTTCAAAATATAAATCATTTTCAATCATAAAATTTTGAATTTCTGCTTTTGTATTATTAGAATTGGGAATGATTTTTGCTTGCCGACTATGATAACTAGCATTGCCCATTACAATGACGCTATTTTCAGGTATATTTTTAAGGAGTTTATGTTTAAACCAATCTTCAAAAAGTTGTGCGTCGGTATCTTGATGGTAATTTAAAGAAGAATCTGCTATCTTTTAGCTGAAAGCAACAGACAATTTGGAACAAACCCGTTCTCTGAACCAGCATGTAATATTGTGATTCTTTTGCCTTTATTTGATAGTGCCTTGGTTTGACATTTTTTGGAAGAATCATTCCGACCTTTTCTTGGAGTGTCATGGACATCGAACCTACTATGTCTCTTACCGAAAAAGGAGTTTTTGTCAAAGTAGACTTCTCTGCTAAAGCATCCATCGAATTAAAATTTCTACTCAACAACGATTGATACACATTTTTAATTATTAGTTTGGCATCGGTAGATAAATGCTTTCTTTTAAAAATGACACTTGAAGATGCCCCCCTATCAGCACAATTCCAAGGACGCCACATTCTACCACTAATAAGCCTAACTAAAAATTACTCGCCGGAAAACCACTAAAGATTAAAATTATTAAAAATCACTTTGTATTTATATATGCATCAGGCATGGGTATAAATTAAATTTGTATACCTGGTCCGGCTCTGCTCGAAAAGGTTTTAAAATTTGGGATTTCCTTATTTATTTTATGGTCGAAGGGATAATGAGGTTTTATTGCAGTCAAAAGAGCAACGATATAATTCTGCAAATACTATAATGGGTTTATTTTTAAAGGTGATGCGTCAGCAAAACAAGTCTTGGTTGTCTTGGTCTATCATGCAAGGACGCACTCTATATTATTATGTCAGTGAGCATTCCAAAAACGTAAAAAATTGTATAAATACATATTTGTCCATATATTTTACGTGTTTTGCTTACAGAGCGACGGCGGTGGCGCTATACATTAAAACTAATTAATAGACAAACTAATTACTGGGCGGTAACAATTTTTTCTGGGAGAAAAAGTGTCACTGTAGCTAATTACAAAACTACATAGAAAAAAATCCATTACAGAGTTCTCTGCTCTAAAAAATAGCACTTAATTTACTTTATTACAGGTATTTGAAATGAGATTGTTTAGGTACCTATGCTTGATATCATACACGGTGTCAATTTGAAAACATCTCACTTCCAGTGGCGGCTCGTGACCTATGATAGAGGGGGTTCACAAGTATGGTGAAATTATTTTTAAAATTTTATTTTTGTGTAACGACCAAACAATTACTTTCTAAGCGTTTTAAATGTAGCAAGAAAAAAAGTAATAAGAAAATGCGTTAGGTAAAACATATTTTTATTTATTTTTTAATTTTACACAAGGAACTACAACTTTTGGAAAATAAGAAAGGTTTTCCTAGTGTGTATAGCTGTCGGATCTTAACGTCGTCGCATGCAACCCTCGTAACAATATTTATACAGTCCACTACTAATACTACTAAAGCCATCTACGAGCTATCAGGAAAACCGAATGATGTCCAATACTACTACCGCCATCTACGAGTTAGCAAGAAAACCGAATGATGTCTAATACCACTAGGCCATCTACAGGCGACGTCATAAGGCGCAACCAAGACGAGAACAATAGTTAACTGTTTTATGACGAGAACGAATCGAGCCACGAGACTGACAAGTTGGTATTCTTCATATTTTCAGTATTTTTTAGTTTAAATCCTTAAATAAAATGGTTTAAAATAATATCGAGTATCATTTATCGAAATACACAACAGTTATCGACCCTACACAATAGTGGTTAAACGTAAAGTCCATTCTTCGGTTCTTAATTGTAGAAAATTGATCAATAACAGCCTCATTAAGTTTGGAATACCCTCTATAATTTTTGTTTCATATAATTCATTTTTAAACTTTCTAATAAAGTCCCTAGATTTACCCTTTGTGGTCTGCGTTAAGTTAATTTCTGGTTTAGGTGTTCCCGCATTCCTCACTTCAATTTTTTGCTCCAAACTCAAAGAGCTAAAGTTATTTCTTAAGGCCGTACTTTGTAGAGAAAGAAATTTATTAGCGACTGAAACTCCCGCGAGCTGGACAGACTAGCGATATCACGACGTGTTGTAAAATACTCCGTGAACAGCGGCTACACACTGAAATAAAAGAGCATCGAATTGGGTCAATCGGGGAATCTTCCGTCTAGTCACATCGGTATAGTTCAAACCCCTTACCTCAACACCCCGGCGCGCGACCGTTCGAATAAAATATAATTTATTATATTCAATCTGTCTGGAGTATAGAGAGTTTTCGCGTTACCTACTTAACATAATGAGAAATAGATCTTACCGTGTCACATCAAAAATCGAAACTACATGCATAATATTATTATATATATGCTCAAAACCCCTAAACAGGTTTAAATTAAAACAATCGAGATACACAATATTACACAAACGATCAATAATTATTCTAATTATTATAAATTCACATAAAAAGAATGACGCTGCGAAAACAGCCAAAGAAATGCCGATTTGCTTGCCGTATGCCGGTACTTCCACCGAAAGCTACCACATCGCGTTCGCGAAATCAGAGAGCAATAGATATTTAGGCTTTTATAGGGCCCTTCAAACGCATATAATTACGTTATTATTTAAAAAATGTCAAATAAATAAATATTTATGATTTTTAATTCTGCGTCCATCGATGAGTTTAGAAAATCGATATTTTCGGTTTGAATTAAACACAAAAATTCATTTTGCCAAGGAATTATACACAAACTACACAAAAAATAAAAAAATTTATAAAAATCGGACTAAAAATGATAAAGGATTATTGGTTTGTTTGAAAAGGTGGTTTTAGACGAGCGGTAGATCAGCCTTAAAATTTTGCTATGAAAATATCTGCCAAATGTGGCATAATATTACAGAATCCACCTGCAATTGGGTTCTATATACAGGGTGTCCCATTTTCGACACTTTTATATGGTATCTCCGTAGGATATGATTTTTAATAATTTATTAACATAATGATTTTGAACTAAAACATTTTAATTTACTTTTAGAACAATTAAAAAAAATTGTTGGGGTCAAAAAAACAAATCAATAAATAAACACACAAGTAGATATTTAAAAGACTATAAATTAATGTTCGAAATGTCCGTCATGGATTTTTAAACAATATACTTTCTTCAGAAGATCGATTTATTTCGTTCAGTATAATCTTACTTGTTGTATTTTTCGTCTGGCACATTCGCAAAAACTACTATGGCACCATAATTCTGCTGAATTATCTCCTGCATTGGCTGACTGTGGTACGGATGCATTGTAAAATGAATTGATGGCAATGTTATTTTGTTGTAAAACTTGTATAACTCTGTATAAGTTGTGGCCACTTTTCCCTATTAATATCACTATGTTATCCCTTGGGGTACGAAAACCGTAACCCCGTATTATTAAATTTAAATCAGTTAATATTTTGAATACATATTAAATAGGTCGTTTATCCTGGATTTTCTTGTAAATTTTATATACCGTAGCAACACCGCAACGAACATCAAATTAAAATGCGGCAGAATACGTAGAATTTTATGCCGAATTTAATTCCGTAATAAAAAATGTGGGTTGCCATTTAAAAAAAATATTTTTTTTTTTTTTTTTTATGATCAAACACAAGCACTATAGGAAAAATCCTTTAGGGCACTCTGGGAGTGGTGCGTGTGCGTAAAAAGCGATTCACGTTGGTTTTGAATCGTTGGAGGTTATATTCGTTGGGAAAAACGACCTCGGGAAGATCGTTTCACAATGATGAAGTCCTCCAGATGAAAGAGTTCTTAAACAATGAAGTTCGAGGAGTACTAAGCTGAACCACATATGGATGGGCGGCAGTGGTTCGTCGTGTATTTCTGATATTCGCCGCTCTGGGCGGAATTAAGAGGGCAAGGTCAGCCGAGCACTTTCCATGGAAATATCTGTAAAAGAGTGTACAACTTTCTGGTTCGGAAGAGTACACCAAGCTTCTGAGAGGCTATCTTGGCGATTGCCACAACGTGGTTATGCCAAGACATATTTCCTCGCAGATTGACGCCCAGCAAACTAATAGATGAAGCCAGTGGGATTGCGTGTCCGTCCATGACTCTATCCGGTTCTGTAATGTTAACCTTTTTAGAGAAAACTGCTGCCTGGGTTTTTTTAGAGTTAAATTCGACTTGGTTACTGTCACCCCAAGCCAAAATTTCTTCCAGGTCTTTGTTGAGGCGTGATACTTCATGCTGTCTGCGAAGATGTGCGTCGGCAGCCGATGTTTGTGCATTCAAAGAGAAAGATGATAAAAGTGTGCTATCATCAGCAAAACTAACTATCGGGTTTTTCGTTTTCACTAGAAGGTCGTTAATGTAGAGTAAGAAGAGACTGGGAGACAATATGGACCCTTGAGGAACACCGGCATTGATGGTGAAGGTGTCTGAGAGAAATCCGTCAATCGCCACTCGCAGAGAGCGGTCCTTAAGAAAGCTAGACAACCATGCACAGAATCGACTGGGCATACCATAGGATCGCAGTTTACTTAGAAGCCCCTCATGCCAAACACGATCAAAAGCTTTAGAAATATCCAGTGCAACAGCCCGAGACTCCCCATGATGTTCGATTGCGTTGTTCCAAATATGGGTGACATAGGCTAGAAGATCTCCAGTTGATCTGGACTTCCGAAAACCATATTGATGATCGCTGATAATGTTGAAGCCTTCCAGGTACTTTAGAAGATGTTGGTTAATAGCTTTCTCCATTACATTACATACCCATTTTTTCGACCCGGCACATCCGATGGTGAAAACCGCATCGCGATCCTACCCATAATAAAGATTTTAATTTTGACAGGTGTCAAAATTTTTAAAGTGTCTCGTGCACTATCCATTCCACCATGCCCTATCGATCTGCGGGAACTTTTCCCGATACTTTTTGTTGAGATACTTCACTTTTCGTGTATCTGTCACTTTGACAGGTGTCAAATGTCATTTTTATTTTCACACTTTTCTTCGATCATCCTCCCTCTATAGTTTACCGACCCTAACTTTGGCCAATCGAACAATTTTTTTTACGCTGTCATCTTTGACAGATCGAAAAAAAATTGTTCTCTTATAACTTTAGTCCCACTAATGATCTCACCCAAGTTTCAGTAAAATACGTCAGTAATTAAACGAGATATCGTTGACAGCTGTCCAATTTCGACAGCTCAAGGTCAACTTTTTTAAGGTTTTTTCGCTTTTGGCCTATGCTGTCAACGTTTCCCTAATAATTTTTAACTTATTTGCGTAATTAAGAATATTCTATATGACACCTGTCAAATATTGACAGGTAAGTGTCAACTTTTTTTACCAATCTTATCCTTCATTGATGTGTTATATATTTCCGAAATCACCAAATTTTTATCTCAACAAATACGATTGTTTTATTTGACAGCTATCACTTTTGACAGATTAAGGTGTCACTTTTTCGAACCTATTTTCATATTAAAAATTCACCAATTATATTCCACTACTTTTTTTTTAATTTCGATTTTAAGACCCAACTCATGTTTCCAGGCTATATACACACACTGTATATATAAAATTATTTAAGTGTCAAAAAGTGACGTATGGGGTGTGGTTGAATTTCGAATGATGTTCTAAATCGATATAGCCAAAATTCTACTGGGTGTTCTATTTAAAAATCCAAAGTTGGCGGCATTTCCGGTTAAACCGGAAGTGACAAAATTTAGTCCGACATGTCATAAATGCAAATTAATATCACATACAAAACACCAAATAAAAAAATTATTGAGGTGAGCCTTCCGGCTAAAACACCCGGTATACACACCCAAGTATAAGTAACACTTCATTATAGTAACACACACACTCTCGCACACGAACTTACTCAACCTAACAGGAAGATCAACTGACCTATACCACTTACTGTACCTAAATTAAGATGTATAGACTGTAGCAGAAAAATAATATGAAACTTATTAAATATCGGACGACCGCACCACAGACACGGAAAATCAAGGTCCGAAAAGTCGGACGTCAGTAGCGATAGGGTTACTATTTCTTTAGGCAATCACAACAACCAATCTGAAGTTAAATAAGAAAAGAAAAAATTTGTAAATATTCTTTTTAACAAGCCGCCATTTTGTTTTGGGTATACAATATTCTGTTATCGTAAAGTGCTCAATAGGACCTTTAAAATCACGAGCAACACCTCACCTCACTTCCTTTCTTTGAAGGTTAGAGACAATGCTGTATCATGAGTGATAGAAGTGTTTTGGACTTCCATTGTCTTTATTTCGTTTAAATCACAACGTTTCAACTGGAGATACTTCAGTATTCACCTGAAGACGACTGGAGATACTTACCAGTTGAAACGTTGTGATTTAAACGAAATAAAGACAATGGAAGTCCAAAACACGTCTATCACTCACCTCACTTCCTATTCAATTTTGTTTATCAAGATGTCGTTCCGCGGCCATTTTGAATTTGAGCACCATGACATATGCAAAAAAGAGTCTCTCATTCCTATTACACTATGCCAAGCTGTGTTTATTTTCCTAAGTCGGTAAATGAAATGAAGGATAATAAAAAATAACAACTATGCAATTTTTACAATGACGCCATTTTGTTTTCGTTGGGCAGTCAGAAGTAACATTCTGGGATCGTAAAGTACTCGATAGTATCTTCAAAATGAGGTATCGCAAGACCCCCCTTCCTATTTAATTTTCTTCCCAAAAATGGCGCCCATCCGCCATTTTGACAGTTAGTACTGTCATTATTCCTTCAAAAAGAAGTTTACATTCCCCTATAACCCACTCCCAAATTTTGTAAAAAACAAATTAGCAGCTCAAAAGTTATTAAGCCGTTTCCAGGCTATATACACACACTGTATATGTTAAAATGTAAGTGTTTTTAGATCTAAAAGTTAAAAGTAAAACAAATAGTACCGCTTTCTAAAATTAATACAGATATTATGTAGTTGGCACTGACAATACACAAAAACACATACAATTTAGCCCTATTTACTAACCTAGATGTTTTTCTCAGTGTAGCATAATCCTGTACCGTGATAGCTTGTTTCACGTCTACCGACAATAAATAATGTTGGACATAGGCAACTTCTAATACATTTCTCCAAAATTTACCTAAAACATGCTTCGCGCGCTGCAAGATTACTCGCTTAGAACGAAATTGTAATATCTCAATTTTTGGAATTGTAAAGATAAGACATGAAACTTCTAAGGTACATCGCCACTTTTTTCTAAAAAAAAATATTAGCGACGATATTAGCCTTGAAAAATGCATAAAAATATGCACTTTTTGTCCGACTTTTAAAAATTTTTGACTTACTTTTTTCAAAAAAGGGCCATGTACCTTAGAAATAGAAACATTTCTTTACCAAAATTTAACTTGTCCCGTCAGGTAGTTTAAATAGCCTTTCCAGAATCCTGCAGTAGCGAAACGTTGTTAATCATCCTATAAATTTGCGCATTGTACGCCCTTAAATAGTCCACCGTCAACTATTCATTTTAACTTAATAAATATATAATATTAAAATATTAAAACATACACGCTCGAATTTCTAACTGGATGCACGAACAGACACTCAAAAACTGTGCGCCTTTTCCATGTTAAATCGCCATAGCCCCGCTATCCCCCGCTGCCACCCGCCACCTGTTACTACAGAGAAACTGCACTACTTAATCGCACGTGCGAGCAAGTCTCGTCATAATCGTCATTTACCTCGACCGAGGCACGGTTGCCGGATCTATACAGTTTGGTTTGACGGGATGATAAACTATTAGGGAGGGTCGGACTTTTTTAGTTCGACGGTACGATAAAATATTAGGGAGGGTCGTACTTTATACGATAAATAATATTCAATGAACATAAATTAATATTTTTTATTCGTTTTGTTTTGGGGGTGCACATGCGCATATGCTCCTGTTGGAAGAACCGCCACTAGTAGTTTCCAGGAACTAGACGTAATTCGAACTTAGATGTTCAGTGAAATCTCTTTTGAGCAGACACCAACGGGACGGACCGAAAGTGTCCGTTCAAGAGGGGCGTTCGCCTAAAGGAAAAACGAATAATAATCTTCTTTTTTAATGAAGTTTGAATATGTAAATACCAACAATTAAAGACCAACATAAGTAAGACACAATACCTTAAGACAGCGTTATTAATCCTATTTTTAGTAACAAAAGAGACCAAACAAAATGTCCCAATGGGGAACAAGCAAAAAGTCCTGAACTACTATATCGCGCCATAACAAGATTCGAATATCAATTAAAGCAATTATCTCATCGACACTTTATTTTATATCCATTTGCTCATATGTCACCAACAATAACACCGCTAGATACGGAAATTAATTAGATGAATTAGAATTAGACATAAGTACAAATAAATATGGTTGTTTCGAATTAGCATGAACTAGTTTTTTTTTCAGTGAGCTCTTTGACAAATTGAATTTACTCCTGACTAGTCCCATCGAGCATATCAATCCGCCTTATATGTTAAAACAGGAAACGACATTGGTATTAATATACATTTAAATCTTAATAAATTAATTATTATTGCCTCTATATTTTCTATTCTAGTGAACAAAATCTAGGACGTGAGAAATAGTTGTAATAAGAAAAGATAGCTGCCGAGGGTTCGTGCAACAATTAGAACCATAATGACTGGTTTCGCGTATTGCTGAATTGTTTTTCGTCGCATGATAGCGCTGCTGGACATTTTCCATTATTTTCATTCCACTTTCAGCTATTTAAGATATTAAATTACATATGCAGGGTGGCCCATCGAAAACAGTCCAGCAAGGTTTACGGCTACGGACCCGTAAACTTGTGTTTTCAGGGAGACACGTTTCACTATTAACTCCATCCCTGTAACCTCAACCCCCCTAGCGGGGGCGGCTACTGCCCTTGTTTTTTCAAATGGAAATGGGTATGTTGTGATACATCTTTATAAAGGGCATTAAATTCTCTTTAAAATGGCGCTTTGTTTTGTAAATTTGAGCTACGCGTCGCCGAGAAATTACGTTTTAAAAAATGTAATATTTTATTGAGCAATACTTACATGTTATCTTATTAAATGTTGAAAATGTCCGCCATTCACCTCCATACAATAGTACAACAACTGTTCAAAGTGTTCTCGGACATTGTGAAGAACATCTGGTACTTATTACTTAAAAAAAATTGTTTACGCACAAACCTGTGTACTTGATAAGAGGTGCAGTGAAATGTTTCAAATTCCGTTGCTCGGCGGCGCGTAGCTCAAATTTACAAGACGAAGCGCCATTTTAAAGATAATTTAATGCCCTTTAAAAAGATGTATCACAACATACCAATTCCCATTTGAAATAATAAGGGCAGTAGCCGCCCCCGCTAGGGGGGTTGAGGTTACAGGGATGAAATTAATAGTGAAACGTGTCCCCCTGAAAACACAAGTTTACGGGTCCGAGGATTTTTTTAATTTGCACGTACACAGCCGTAAACCTTGCTGGACTGTTTTCGATGTGCCACCCTGTATGTGTAATGTATGGATGGAAACAAACGTGTTTAATTTATTATTTTGCAATATCTTCAATGGGGAGGCTGGAAATTTTATATTTATAATACAACGTTTCAACTGGTAAATATCTCCATCAGTCATTTGCAGGTGAATACAATATTTATCCTCAAAACGATGTAAAAAATTTTCAGTTGCATATTCATTTTTGAGTAATTTATGTGAAAATACAGGACCTCTGAATGAATTTTTTCTATTTGGGTTTCATAATGGCTACATTATGCAAAAAAATTGAGTAACCTGCCACTTTTGACACTGAAATTTTATTTGTTTTATGTTGGCAACAAGTTTTTTATAGAAAACTTTAAAATATTAACCTTTAACCTAATAGAACATTTTTACTAGATATTTATCCGAAATACATATACTCGGAAATATATAACATACTGATGGTGTCCGTCTACTTATTTCTAGTCACAATTATAAAACAACATAACCTAAAAATAATAGAAATATCTTCCAGTTTATGCTCTATTTCTAAAGTTTTATTCAATACAATATTTTGAACTTTGTTCTGCTCGCACCATAACTCAAGTTTTGCATATTCTTTTTAAAAGTTTTTCTAGATTATTTTCTGCAATTTCTCGTATTTCTGACGGAGTACAACTTTCTTCCTGACTCATTTTTATTAACTTTAATAATATATTGATTTTTAATTATGACGGATGGGAAGAAACATTGTTGTGCAATTGTTTATATCATGGCATATTTGATACTTATAACATTTTATGAAATTGTTAAAGTATTGCCAACCCAAAAAGAAAATATATTTTTAAAAGTTTTTCAGACTTTAAAGACCCAAATAGAAAAAATATTATAAAATACACGGTTCATAAGACAATTAGAGCACTTGTACTTTAGTCTTTAGTCGTTTTCTAAACTAAAATCGTCCTCTAAGATAATGTCTTACGAAACTTGTATCTTAATATACTATTATTTGTTTCTTTTTATCGTCAACCATAAAACGAATATAATCTTTCGGATTATAACAGATAATGAAACATTTGCCCGGAAATATGCACTGACAAATTTACATTCGCAAATCTATGCGATGCGAGCCTAAGGTCAAGAATTTCAAATAAAGGTTAACATCTTAGTTTTGTCTATTGAAAATGCATTTCTGTAGAGTTGCGTCTAGCCGAGCTTGGTATATTAATAAATGACACTAGTAAAAGTGAAGGATAGGTATGGTCTTATGGGTTTGAAATTGAAAATGATCATATTTCACTTTCAGAAATGACATCGCTACAACCAGGTTGAAAGGGATTAAGCCGGTCTTACATATATTTGTTACCTAAAGCCAACATTGTGTTTTTTTTAAATTGTTTAATATCTTTAAATAAGAACTGGTTAAATACAGGGTGTCCGCTAATTAATGGGACATGGAAAAACCACAGACTCCTTACGTAAAAATATTAGGATTTAATTATACTTACGTATATCCGAAAGTTGATATTAACTGAGATACAGGGTGTTAAAGTTAAAACTTCATTTTGGTTTTTCTCTAACTACTAACTAACGTTTTTTTACAAAATTTGGCAATTATAGTTTTTTTAGGACGAGAAATTTGTTTGTGAAATTTGAATGTATTTTTCGCACATTCATAACTTTTTTGTGAATCAGTGTAGGTATTTAAGTTTTTAATAAAAATAATATTTTTCTCATAATTATTACGTAAAAAATGTATACTAAGTTCAGGTCTCCCAGAGTTACCGTTTCGGACACGTCAATAACTGTTTGACATATAATGATTTATAAACTTGAACTGACTCGAACGAACCGCCGCGGAATTTATAAATGGTCAGATATGTTCTCATTTGTTCAATTCGAAAGACACTCGTCGTATCTGAACGACTTAAAAGTTTATAAATGCCACCCTTTCAAAAAAAAATGCAATTTTATTTACCTTTTCGAACTATTTAAAACCAAATTAATTTATAAACAAACACCAAGTAGGTAACCCCAACAAAAACCGGCAAAATAACCTCACAAAAACACATAAACTCACATTAGTTTTCGCGTAGATTTGTATGCGTCTCATGAACACATCTAAGTACCATACCATTCAAGCTGAATTAGTATTTTAAAGTGCTACTGTGTAGACAAAAATACGTCCTTATGGTAAAATGTTTCATCGGGTGGTCTGGAAAATAATATAATTTTTACGTACGTATTTGACATCTAAAAAGTTTGAAAGTGAAACACGTTTGTGTCTGGTTGATACGTTCGGGTTTAATCGGTCGATCGATATTGTGCTACCTTGGGTTAATATCTAAAAATACAGCGTTGCCACTTTGGATGTTTTATAAGATTATATTCACAAATTGGGGAATTTCCTTCTGTAATATTATTTCCTGTATAATTATAGTCTCGGAAATGCACGAAGCATTCTATCCTTGGAAGCGTCTATAATCTATATGAAAGGGAGGTCCTGCCTGTCAAATAATTTCATCATTCTTCAGAAAATGATTAATAAATTTTATGTTTAGGCCAATCCATTAGAAATTAGCGTTTTTGTATAGCGAAATAATTTGTATCAAGTGCTGTTGCTCTATGTGTACGGTAGTGTTATTATTGTAAAGTGTAATTATGCGTTAGTGTTTAGTGCTATTGTGTAATCTGATGGTGCATATCTTCAAAAAAGCTAATTTGAAACTCGTGGGTGTCTGTGTGTTTCTTTAAGTGATTTAGTGTAATTTGTTCTGTTCACAATGTATTTGTTTCTCTCGACAACATGCCGGTTATATTCCGAGATTGGAAAGAAGATGCCCAACGGGGTTTAGTGGGTATAAGCTTATTATGCAGTCCCACACTATCATCAGGGCACGTGATGTGCATAAACCTCTTCCCATAGAAAAAAGAACTGAAGGTGTCTGTGCCCTGGATTCCTTACTCGTGTCGGCGGCCTGGATTTAATTTCTAAGTAAGCTAAATATTTATTTTTATAAGAATCTAAAGTTTTACACTTTTCCACAGTTTGGCAACATTGCGCCAGAACATCTGCTTATTACACAGCTTGGCAGTGTAATATGATTGAGCCGCGGAGTGACCTGTGGGTTTATGGGTGAATTACCCCACTTTTTAAACGTTCGATTTAAAAAAAAATATGTAGCGCTTCTCTAGGACACCCCAGGAGTCACCCATTTAAATATAATACGTCATTTCCATAACACCCTGTATAACGGCTGCTCCAATAGAATATTTCGAATAAGGTTATCAAACAAAGTTCAGTACATCTTCATAAAATGCGCGAACGATCTCTCAATATTAATCGTGAGTATAACGAAACGAGAGAAAAAAACTCCAACCTATTAAAAAGGTCATCGGCACTTATCGGGAATATTTAGGCATTTCTTAGCTATTTCAGCAATTTAGTCGTGACATCGCAAGAAAATTCGTTATAGTTATCTTAAAGCCTTAGACGTAGGTTAAAGATTATTGGCAATTAACGATTTTTATAGATTGTTTGTCGGGGCAGATAAAAATCTCCGCTTGGTGATCGAACTGTTACAGAACAGGCACGATTTGTCCCAGGGGGTCAGAGAAGTTAAAAGTTAAGAGTTACAGGGTCAGGAGAGAGACTACTTATAGTAAAATTATTATAGTAAAGATTTAATTGTAAAGTTTCCTATAAAAAATAGTATTTATTACATTTTTTTTTTATCAGTAATCTGTACCAACAAACTTGATCGACGTCGTGATTCACGACGAGCTTGCATTAGAACTTTATGGAGAACTACTGAATATATGTTTCTGAAACTTTGGGGATTTAGGTTTATCAATATGCTCCCTTTAACTAAAATATTCACATGTTTTTGGCATTTCCGGTTATACCGGAAGTAGCTGCTAACTTTCGTTTTTTAAATACAACTTGCTATTTTTTATTACATTCTTCGATTAAGCGTTAATTACTAAGCACATTTTATAGAACATGTTTTGTCAGACTCTGTTAGTTTTTGAGATATCTGGACTTTTTCTAATTATTGAGCAAATGCATGACGATGAAATAATCCATATAATTTTTTTACCTTAGCTCTTGGACTAAATTTTTTTTCTCATCGAATAGCTAGAAGATTATCAAGTCTCAAAAATATTTCAAATTCGGCAGAAAATGTACAGGGTGGTCACAATTCAAGGTTCATTGTGAAATAATTCAACTATTAAAAACTTTCTTATTTTAAATCGAACACCCTGTATATTTCTATTTAATTTGATGACAAATTAGTCGTTTTTATAAAGAGCATTTCTACTGTCCTATACCTATATCAGAGCGTTTTCTCAAAAAATTAAATTTTATTCCGAAAATACTATTTGCGCAAGTGTGCTATGAAAACAATTGTACTTAGGGGCTGTATATTGATGCACTGAAGAGATACTGAAAGAAAATCTAATTGAAAGGATTAGGGCACAATTTCAATCTTTCACTGCACAAGAAATTAGGAATGCTTCAAGAAATAGTATGATAAAAAGAATACATAAATGCTTGGAAGTAAATAGCAATCATTTCGAACATATGTTAAAAATATAATCAAAAGATATTAGGTATAATTTTCAAACACAATTTTAATTAAATAATTTAAAGCTTAGAAACTTGTTTCCTTGCTATTTTAAAAAAAAATAATATTTAAAGCATTAAATTTAAAACCATTTAAACAATCAACTGCATTTTATTTATAAATTAAGAAACGCTTTAGAACGTTGTATTTTCAAGCAATCAATCACTTTTCCTCCGTATACAGCCCCTAAGTACAATTGTTTTCACAGCACACTTGAACAAATAGTATTTTCGAAATAAAATTGGAGTTTTTGAGAAAACGCTTTGATATAGATATAGGACAGTAAATACTATTTATAAAGAACAACTAATTTGCCATCAAATTAAACAAAAATATACAGGGTGTTCAATTTAAAATAAGAAAGTTTTTAAAGGTTGAATTATTTCACAATGAATCTTGAATTGTGACCACCCTGTACATTTTCTGCCGAATTTGAAATATTTTTTAGACTTGATGATCTTCTAGCTATTCGGTCAGAAGAAAATTTTAGTCCAAGAGTTAAGGTAAAAAAATTATATGGATTATTTCATCGTCATGCATTTGCCAAATAATTACAAAAAGTCCAGATATCTCATGCTTAGTATTTAACGCTTAATCGAAAAATTACCATGTTGTATTTAAAAAACGAAGGTTGATAGCTATTTCCGGTATAACCGGAAATGACAAAAGTATGTGAATAGTTTAGTTAAAGAGAGCATATCGATAAACCTAAATCCCCAAAGTTTCGGAAACATATATTCAGTAGTTCTGTGATTTTATGAAAAAAAGCTGTTATAACATAATCGTTGGGATGCACGACCTCAGGATGGTCGTTCCACAAGAATGACGTCCTCCAAATGGACGAATTCTTCAACAAGTTCGAGGAATACCAAGCTGAACCACATATATATGGGTTCTTGGCCAGTTCGTGGTCTCCGTTCAGTCGAATTGATCTACTTTCGATGGAATCCATTAGCCGAGGAGTATGCTTCGGTGCATAGTTCCAGACAGGCAGTATTCTAGCGATGGAACTTCGGCTTGGTTACTGTCACCCCAAGACAAAACTTCTGCAATCTGGCTCAAATGATGACGCATACCCCGAGTCGAAACGTCGACTTTTCGCGTGTAAGTACAAGAGTGTGTGAACTACAACTAATCCAATGTCATTGTAATTTCCGGTCATTTTTCGCGAACTGGTCACTGGGTCACCATATTCAAAACGTTTCGCCGTGCCGTACGATCGTGGAATACATTTAAATTTAAAACATCTCTAATAGGAAATAAATTGATATTGAATCGTTACATTAATGGATAATTTATCCAGTCTGTTGGATTTGAATTCAGACATTATGCAGTTTCGATGAAACGGGTATTTATGCATTTGGACTATATATAGCCTGAGAAACGAAGTTGTGACCTGCACCTAGAACATGAACCGTTTTATAATCTCACACAACGAAAACCATAGAAATTGGTAGACTTGTAAGGGGTCTAAAGATTTAGGACTCTCGAACTTTACCTATGTTTCCTTAGGTAATTTGTAGCATATTTTGGTACTGTACATTAAAAGATTCATTGTCCCTTGTCGCTAGTGTAGAATTTTAGCAAGCATTCGTTAAGATAATAACCATTAGTCACGATTTTAATTAGATAATATGGTTATGCATATAGAAGTACCGTAACTGGAGCAAATCCCGCCCAATATTTTTCGGTCATTTTCATTCTTCAGTCTGAGAAACGTTAGTTTAATCACACCTTAACGCACTCTACACCTTTTTCTCAAATATATAATCAAAAGTGATTTAGTATTTGAACATACACGGTACAGTTCGGCCTCGAAAAGAAGAACCTTTATTATAATATAGCGGTTTTAAACAAGAACGGTGCGCCTGACGACAAAAACTCAGAGACAGTTTTCATGTAGAATTGACCAGGCTAATCAGAAAAAATATCCACATGGGAAAATGTCAGTGGCGTACCATCTTTTTTGTAAAAAATATCAGAGGACATGTTTGCAGGGACGCCACTGGTGGAACAATTGAATAATTTTTTTAGCTAAAATTTGTGGTTCTATATCCTATTAACACATACCAAAATTGAACATAATATCTCAGGCATTTTCGGAGATATTAAAAAGTGGCCATTTCTTGTATGCCGCGCCAAGCGCGCATTTGTGAAAATAAAAATTTTTCGCCAATCCCCCCTCGTAGCTGATAAAAAGATGAATAAAAAAGATGAATAAATTGAATCTGACCCCCGTAGCTCGATTAATAAACTACTTAGTAGCATGTATGTAATATTTGTTCAACCCCCCCCCCCCTCAGAACTACATGGCAGCGAATGCCCTATATTTTGAAGAAAGTTATTACAAAAGTGATCTTTTAGAAGTTTTAAAGACATTTTGTATAAAAAAAATCTCCCATACTATTATTGCATTTTTAACCCCTTAGAGCATATGTGGCACCAGTTAAAATCACTGGTTAGGTCTGAAAATATTTCTCCGACTTTAAGTTCTAGTGTTGTAGAATTAATACGAAAATGCTTTAATGATATTCTCCCAGGTAGTTGTAAAAATTCAGTATGTCACGTAATAACTGTAGAAAATTCGTATATTAGTCTGGATCGTATAATTAATCCAATTATAATTAATTTTGATGAGGATAGCGATAGCGAAACAGAACTATCTATAGAATGACATTATAAATGTAAATAGTAATATTTTTAAAAAATGATATTTCATTTGATTACATTAATATAATCATATCATTACTTGTTTTCCTTAGTCCGTCCTTTCATACTTCACTTGTTTATGGCAAAGCTCTTGTCGACACAATGGGACCGACCCAGGAAATCATTAAGTCGTATCCAAATTTCGCGAAACGTACTGTACCCTTATCTACGACGATGGCCACCTTGCTAGAGTTGGTTATTCGCCTGTGTATTTATTTATGGTATAGTTAGAAACGAACAAACTCACATAAGTGCTGTCAAACGTAAAGTTCTTCTCTTAACTGACGATACCAACCCAATCCATCTTTCCGAGTAATTGTAGGCTTGAAATCTGTGTTATTTTTTTGTCAATTTTTTTTCAGTCCGCGCTATAAAATGAAAAATTACGTGTGTTACTTGCGATCGAAATGGTGTTAAAATAATAACGAGCTAATTGCTATTTTGCCAACGGATAACGTTAAATTAATAAGTGGTCACGATTTGACCGCGAGAAAAAAAGTTTCAATTTAGGATTAATGGTGTTAAGAGGAAGTAACCGAAGGATGAATTTCGTTTTGTAAAAACGCGTATTCGTGAAATTATAACGTAAACATAACAGTCTGCCTATCGAAAAATGACTCCATATAATAACCATGCCACAATCTGCTTTACCAAACTCACTGGTACTCGACCAGCGAGCATTTCTTTCTTTACAAAGGTTGTAAGAATATATTCCTTCCTGAGCATGAGCTTCAAGCTGTAAAAATTGCCCTGCTATCTAGCTTCCTCAAGGATCGTTCTCTATAATTGGCGATTGACGGGTTTCCCTCAAACACCTTCATCACCAATGCCAGGTGTTCCTCAAGGTTCCCCAATCCTTTTTTTACTGTACATAACAACCTTCTGCTGACGACATCACACTTGTCTCATCATCGCTTGGAATTTTCAAGAATCGGCTGCAGATGCACATCTTCGCAGGCAGCATAAGGTAGCATGCCTCAACAGAGACCTGGAAGTAACTTTGCCTTGTGGTGACAGTAACGAGTTTGTTATTCGTTTTCACAAATACCCACGATACATATACACGCCTTTACAACGACCTAGAAGTAATTTTGTCCTGGGGTGGCAGTAACAAAGTCGAATTTAATGATAAGAAAACATAAGCAGCGGTTTTCTCTCTATTAATTTGCTCCACTTCAATCAGGGAGGACATATGTCCTGGCATAACAACGTTGTGGTAATCGCAAAGCCCAGATTCGACCATCACTAGAGTACTGCTCTCATGTCTGAAGCTCTGCATCCTAACATACTCTTCGGCTATTGGAGTCCATCAAAAGGAGAGCCATTCGGAGACAACGAGCTGATCAAGAACATCGACAGCCTGGGCCTAGAACATCGCGGACAGGTTGGTGATTCGACTCTCTTTGGCAAATGTTCAAGGGGCCTTGTCCTCGAACATCATTATATAAGAATTTCTTTCTCTGGAGGACGTCATTCCCGAGGTCGTTTATCCCAAGGAATATAACCTCCAACGATTCAAAACCAACATGAATCGCGTTACTCCCACACGCACCATTCCCTGGATGCCCTAAAGTGCTGGTCTGGCCTATAGTGCTGGTATTTGAACATAAATAAATTGACAGTTGGCATTACGATAATAGATGATGTTATTTATAATAAAATTATTTGATATGTACATGCAGTTTCGTTTCGCACTGTAGACGCCGGTATACAATACAAGCCATAAAAACTGTCGCTCGTGACGCGTTGGAGATTTTCAGCTGGCTGAGAAGAATTATTAACATATCCATCAAAAGTGTTACTTGCGATTGTTTAACTGCATATTTATTGGAGATTGTCGAGTTCAAATACGGTTCTTTTTAACGAGATTTACTACAGGCTATTACCACAGGTATATATCTAAATAGTATTTTTTTAAAAAAAGAGAAAGGTACATTATTTTGTTTATTGTCTAATTTTGTTCGGCATGAGCTAATGAGAATTATTCTCTTAATTTATATCATTTTTCCATAAACATCATTGAATAAAGAGTAGCCACTATAGCTTGTAGAATATTACTATCCATTTTTAATGATATTGCCTTTGATATTGCAGTCAAGAATGTAGATAATGGAAGTAGATAGAGGATGGGGGTGGGCGGGATTCCTCCCTAATCACCACCAGTATCTACAATACTGTCTTGTGTATTGATTGGCTGCGACGAAAACATGACTGAAAAACACACCTCAATGAACCGCCATTATAAGAGATGTGTCATTTATAACTATTTTATAAGAGTTGCAAATATCTTATATGACGGTGTCTAGTAGTGTACGCTGTAAGAATTTTTTTTATGATCAAACACAAGCACTATAAATATAAAAGAGAGTCAAATCCCCAACCTGTCTTCGATGTTCTAGGCCGTCGAGGTTCTTCGTCAGCTCGTGGTCTCCAATCAGACGAATGACCCTCCTTTCGATGGAATCCAGTAGCCGAAGAGTATGTTTAGGTGTAGAGCGCCAGACATGAGAGCAGTACTCTAGCGATGGTCGAATCTGGGCTTTGTATAGTGTCAAAAGTTGTTGAGGTGTGTACAACTTTGTGGTTCGGAAGAGTACACCAAGTTTCTGAGAAGCTATCCTGGCGATTGCCACAACGTGGTTATGCCAAGACATATTTGCTCCCAGATTGACGCCCAGCAAATTAATAGATGAAGCCAGTGGGATTGCGTGTCCGTCCATGACTATATCCGGTTGTATAAGAATGTATAATGTTTTAGAGAAATTTTAATTGCATAGCTGTAAGAGCATCATCAACTTACATTATTCAGCAAAATAGTTATGTACGTTTTCTAGCTGTATAATTTGGTTTGTTCGCTGTTACATAACGTTTATGTGATCAATTCGGGGTTTTTAACCCTTATAGGGCTCATTTAGCGGTCGGGTCAGCTTGAAGCTCAAAATATGTCCTGTATTAAGCAAAAAAAAAACGGTTACCTGGTATGTGACATGACCGGTTTCCAAAATGGAACGTTTGGAGAAATGATTTGTTTATTATGAAATTATGAAATATACGCGCTTACGACGATATAATGATAATGAGCGCTATAAATGCAGAAGATACGTAATGTAATCGCTACACAGAAACGGACTGAAACGAGTTCTTTTGATAACTTGTTGGACAAACAAATATTTAGTGATAAAATATTAATTTTTATAAAAAGTTGGTGGATAGTTGTAGAATGAGTGCTAGCAAAGTGGTGGTTCTTTGCCAACTAGTAAACCTATACAATTTCCTTTAACCTCCATTACTTACCATGACAAAAACGCATGGTATGCACATCAACAAAAATGAAGAAGGTATGCAATGCACTTTTTGCAACCAGTTAAGAATTAAATTTGGTGAAAAAAGAGTACGAATTTGTTGATGCATTTAAAAGTGTCCTTGTTTCGATCGACTAGGGGCTGCTTGAGTAGACATTGTCTACCAGCTAACTGTAATACAATACTGTAATACAAAAATCATAAACGTAAAAACGCGATGTTGCAGAAAACATCCATGCAGGTCACAAGTTGCTTGATACGATACTGTCACCATAATTTCATTCTTTATAACAACTATGTAGATATTAGCTGTGGAATACGTTTATGATAATGATGAGAATCTGCCGTACTACTTAAAAGATTTGCACTCGACACAGTTAGGCGATTTTGTTCGTATGGGTTTGTTGTGACCCATATGGTTTAAAAATAGTCCATTTGAAACAATTAGCTTAGTATACTCAACAATATCCATAAATCCTTGAGGTGCGAGAGATCGTCCCAAGAAAAATTGATCATATACTTTTATTTGTTCGAAAGGTTTTTTTCGACAACATAAACAAGTTTAGAAAAAATGGTACTTTCTTGTTAACTCTAGTGGCATGGCGATACTTTTGAGCCAGCGTCTAATCCAGATATATCGTATTAGATGTAGCTGCAGGACATAAACTACTCTGTCCAAAACTCTCGTAATTTAAATATCTGAACAGTTGTTTTTCTACCTGAACCCCATTTGCTTCCGATCTTCACATGCACATATATTTTCGATCAGTATATGATATCTCTTATGAAGAAATATTCTTCATATTATCAAACATCTATATTTATATAGCACGGGATGTTTCTCTATAGGATAATTATTGCTCTTCGATAGCTCTAGGACCTCTCTCTTAGAGAGCTTTTGCAAAATAAGTCAAAGATTTGTTTTATAACGTAAAAAAGTTACAGTACAAGCAGTTAATTTTGGAAAAAAAATTTTTATTCGCTTGGTAACTGATAAATAAAATATTCTACCACTTGAGTCGATGAAAGATGCTTCAAATTGAGATTATGTAGATCAAATAAGACGTTGATATAAAAAATTTCGGTGTACTAAAGTCAAAAATCAAATTTTAGATTGGTAGTTGATGCATTTACGTATTTTAAAGTTTATCTAATTATATCAATTCATCGTGTGGACGTGGGTCGTGAATCGCGAACGTGAGACACCACGAATCAAGTAATTTCACGACTAAAGTCATTTTACTTACTCAGCAGTTCCCTAGTAGCAAAAATACAGTGCTTGGTAGCAGAAGCATGTCAAGTTTCAGCAAAGAAAACAGAATTTTTTTTAAATTCTTGGGGTAGGAGCAACGCAAATTCTTGAATTTTAACAGGTCATGAATGTCTGTAAAGCCATCAACTTTCACTGCACACGCAATTCTTCTTACTGCAACTCCACGAGACTGTCGTTTTTTGTAGTCTACTCTAGTAAGATCCCACAAAATCGGCTCATTATGGTAATTCGATAAATTATTTGTGTCTACGTCAATAATTTTCAAAATTTCGGACATTGGACAGACAACTGGCTTCTTGCTGTAACGAAACAAAAATCAAACGGGCTTGACGCGCGTGGTTCACGTTCGTGATTCACGACCCATGTCAACGCATCTTAAAGCCAAATCGTATGAGTGTGATTTTAAAGATTTGCACATCTTTAAAAACGTTAGCGTGATTTGCGATATGTCCCTAATATCGCTTCGTCTACGCCGCGATCCAAATGGTGATCTCCGGTAATAGCACCCTCTCGTATGCATAAACTAGAAACTGTAACACATAATCTCTGTGATAATTTTTCTTGCGTTCGCTTTTATCACCACGAGCATCGAAACATGTACCATTGCGCATTGGCTTAATTATTTGTAAAATCGGCCCCATAGGCTCTACGTATCGATGCTGCGTGTTCGGAGGAACCTGGGAGAACCGGGGGTGGTACTCCATAAATTATTTGTTTGGGTCTCGGACCGACTTATATCGTTTTAAAGCGATTTCCCCTATGTTGAGCGGAGGAGGAGATTTTCCTTCTAGCAGTAGATTGCTATCATCTCCAAGCGATTATGGCTTATCATGATCGCTCCGATGAATCCGCACCTTAAAGGTAGCGGTTGTGCTCTTGAAGATGGTCGCTCACCCATCCTTTCGTCATGTACGAGAAGACTTCTTCTCCCTCCTTGGATTGTGGACGTCTCCTTCAACAGATGATGGATAGAACCCTCTCTCAGTAGCGAGTGGCGATCCATCTTCTAATACACATGTCACTGTGCACATGTGGCATACTGATCCAGATGAGCGGAGGAGGGATCCGTTGAGATTCCGGTGAAGAATAATTCCGGCTACATGTTCCTACTCTTGTCGGTCCTCTTAATAGTAACGTATAGGCATATAGTTATGTAGTTACACCCCTAGATGTACCCACAAAATAGGAAGCTCCCAATTATGTACAATGTACGCCTGTGGTGTACATACAACAGCGTGTGGTGGCGATCTTCTTACTTTTTCCTTTTTACCGCGGTCGTAGCTTTAACCACTGCCTTTATATTTATGAAGTTGCAAACCAGATTGAAAAATAATGCGACAAGTATATCATTTAATTTTGTGTCTCACTCCGATCGTGGATTGATGTCATTATTATATCGTGGAAGGAAAAAGTAAAAAACCGGAATCAACGTCAAGTAAATATGGTACAGTATAAATAAATGTAGAGGTGTGACCACCTGACTCACAAGCTAATCAACATTACTATTTATAAAGGAGCTCGATCGGTGTTTAGACTGTGGCCTCGGTGGCGCATTTGCGGGGAGATATAGAGGCTATATCCCCCATGGACTCGATTTTTTTTATCAATATTGTATCAACTGAAGAAACTATTGATGGTCTTGTCATTCTTCATATCAATAAATAACTTTTTTTGAAACGTTCATTTATTTATCGTACGGCTGTTAGACACATTCAAATTTACAATTATACAGTGTATATCATATAAAACAAACTTTGGTGAGTTACAAACAGAAATCCAATTCATTTATGTATTCTATCGACTCCGGGTTTGTTCGCCAACAAGAAGTGATCGGGTCCTCCATTATAGGATCTTATAGGACATTCTTCTATGATCTGTTTCATGGTTTGGGTTTCTCCGCACTCACAGAGTGGAGATGGCCGCTTGCCCCACTTATGTAGAGAGTATGCACATTTGCTGTGCTGGGTTCTGATTCAGTCCATTCTTGAGTCCATGCGTTAGCAAGGTTGAACTCCTCGTCCATAGCTGTTCTTGCCGTTTTTATTGGTGATCATCTGGAGCGGAGTAGCTGATGGCTGGCATCCTCCATATCTTGGTGAATTGGCAGATTTCTGTTGTTCATGATCTTTTTATATTCGTTTGATAGAGCGTTTTTTCGTCGTAGTGGAGGGAGTGCGATGTGGCTCAAGACTGGTAACCATCGCGTAGGAGTAGGTTTGATAACACCAGAAATGATTCTCATGGTGTTATTTAGTTGGGCGTCTATTTTTTGTACATGAGGGCTATTTAGCCAGGCTGGAACGCAATATTCAGCAGTTGAAAAGACAAGACTCAGAGCAGAAGAACGCAGAGTGGATGCCGTTGCTCCCCATGCTGTACCACATAGTTTTTGGATAATGTTGTTCCTCGTTTTTAATTTTTCGACGGTTTTTGTTATGTGGTCTTTGAAGGATACACTGAGCGAAATTACGAGTTGATATAACTCAAATATGAGTTGTCCTAGACCGAAGCGTGTTGCTAATAGGGGAGAGCCCAGACCTCTGAATTACGGCAACCAAATCGAAGAAATTGCATCAACGCACTATTCATAAGTTATTATAGCACAGAAGATGGGCTATTTTATGCGCTCACGCCGCACCGTCTTAAATTATTGATAGGCTACCGTAGCTGCCAGTATGTGAATTGTGGTGCGTTACTAGTCGGGCTAGATTAACTCATGATTCGAGCTATCAAAACTTGACATTTAAGTTGTTCTAGCTTACGATGGTGGCTGGAATAACTCACTCTTTGGGCTATCAGACTCCAAATTTTGCACTACCAGTACCTAAATTGTGCACTATCGGAACTCATAATATTTCTTTGATTTAACGCCTGCATATTGTGGACTTTATAGAAAGGTGAGCATACTACGGCTAAGAAACCACGCGGACGTAGTGATGACGATTGCTTCAAAAGGCAACTTGATTTAATATTGTATGCATCTCCCTCCTGTCCCTCTATTTTACGCCAACTGACCAAAATTATGCAAAAAACAAATTTTCACGCGTAAAGAACAAAGATGAAAAATCCCGCAAATAGCGCAACGGCCAACAGTCTATACGCGCGATCGAAGGAGAATTGACGAATAACAAGGAAATGATACTTGCAGGAGCACGAATTCGGAACTTTCCGTGACCTTACGATCTTGTGATTTACCCTCGATATGAGGTTTTGGAGCACGTTTCGTGAATTATTCCACCTCAAAATAATTTACACATGGTAATGAGTTAAAATAATGCACGTCCGGGTTAAAACGACACTTTATAATCAATTAGTAAGTTTTCCCAACCCAAAAACTGAGTCAGGTAACTCATAAAATAGTTACAAGGTGAGGAATTGTGGTGATCCCAAATATGTTTAAAATGTTGATAAAAAATCTCTTTCTGGGTTGAGGCGAACCAAAAGAACCTGAATTACTGTAGCGTTTTTAAATAATTTGTGATAATTCGTAGGCTCAGTTAAAACAACATAGAGAGGTGGGTTGAGGTAGCTCCAATTTTGTAACCCACGATATTCGTAAAGATTGTTTCAAGAAAAATGGATATAACTTAATGACTGTCATAAAAGTACCTGGGCCACTATTTATGACCGTTTGTTATTATTATGTGGAAAGGACCGGATTGTAATAATTATAATTAAATATAGGCACATCAGGTAGGTTAGGTTGCTTAATTTATATTTAAATATCTTTTTGTTGTAAAATTTGTTAGTTTTTGAGGAATGGTTCAAGAATTGTCTTTTACCAAACATTCCTCGGAATAGCGTGATAGTAATGGACAATGCGAGCTATCACAGTCGCCAATTACATAAAGCTCCAAGCTCAAATAATACAAAATTGGAGATTCAGAACTACGTGGCGGCGAATGATATATATTTTGAAGAAAGTTATAAAAAAAGTGATCTTTTAGAAGTTTTAAAGACATTTTGTATAAAAAATTATATGTTTGTGACACATTGGCAGAAGAAATTGGACATACAGTGCTACGGCTCCCACCCTATTATTGCATTTTTAACCATATAGAGCATATGTGGCACCAGTTAAAATCACTGGTTAGGTCTGAAAATATTTCTCCGACTTTAAGTTCTAGTGTTGTAGAATTAATACGAAAATGCTTTAATGATATTCCCCCAGGTAGTTGGAAAAATTCAGTTCGTCACGTAATAACTGTAGAAAATTCGGATATTAGTCTGGATCGTATAATTAATCCAATTATAATTAATTTTGATGAGGATAGCGATAGCGAAACAGAACTATCTATAGAATGACATTATAAATGTAAATAAATATGACTAGTAATATTTTAAAAAAATTTAATTTCATTTGATTACATTAATATAATCATATCATTACTTGTTTTCCTTAGTCCGTCCCTTCATACTTCACTTATGTATTGCCAAGCTCTTGTCGACACAATGGGACCGACCCAGGAAATCATTAAGTCGTATCCAATTTTCGTGAAACGTACTGTAAATGCATTTGTGTCAGTGTAGTGTTCTATCAAGGGTTACGCCTAGGAATTTTGGTGTTTTATTGTGGGTGAGTATAGTGTTTCAAAATAAATTATATGTTGGGTTCTCTTCTGGCCAGTTTATTATACGGAATCGTCCAAATACAACTGAACAAACAATAACAGAGTAACGTAGGCAACTGCCCAGATCGGGACGATGAATCGGTTGCTCTTAAAACGACCACAGACTAACAGTTAATCTATTTAAAGCATCGTTTCATACGAAAAAAATAATAATATGGCATCAACGTATGGCCGTATTTCATCTATTCGTACGACAATAATGTCCGCGAAATGGGTACTAATGTGGCGTGTTCTCTGCATTATTCTACTTAACTGTTACAGTTCGTACTGGTCACATCCTTATCTGTAACAATATAAACTCCGAAGAGGTTAAAGTCAGACTAGGCGGCGTCTCTGTATATAAGATCTCTACTTTTCATAAAATTACGAAAATGTTATCTGCATGCCCGGCACAAGAAATCTGTATGGTGCAGAATGCCAAACAGCATTAAATATGGCTTACTTTCGGTATAAAACCGCTTATTTACTATTAAAATTACAAATATTTTAAAGATTTCCTCGGATTATCAAGATATTTAAAAAAATTAACGTTCCTACAATGAGACCGGACCAAAGATCGATCCTTGAGGAACTCCCGTGTATGGGTATCATTTACTCGTGTTAATAATAACGAGTTTAAATTTGAATGCAATAATCAACGAGACGAGAAAATCGCAATATACCGTTTTCATGTCGAATTGGACCAGAATAATCAGAAAAAAATATCCATATGGAAAAAAGTCAGTGGCGTATCAGATTTTTTGTAAAATATATAAGAGGATATCTAGGACCGCTACTGGGTGAGTCGATAACTAGAATGTATGCTTCTATATCCTATTGACTCGTAAAAATTGATCAATAAAAATCGAAAACACGGTTCACAAGTATATTTTTGTTCGGTTTTGCTTGATCGATAAAAATCGTTCAACTGAATCAACAAAATTGAAAATGTTTAATACAATAAGTTTTTTCCATAATACCCTGTATACAGGGTGTCCGCTAATTAATACCAATGTGTCACAAACATATACTTTTTTATACAAAATGCCTTTAAAACTTCTAAAAGATCACTTTTTTATAACTTTCTTCAAAATATATATCATTCGCCGCCACGTAGTTCTGAATCTCCAATTTTGTATTATTTGAGCTTGTAGCTTTATGTAATTGGCGACTGTGATAGCTCGCATTGTCCATTACTATCGCGCTATTCTGAGGAATGTTTGGTAAAAGTTCGGACGTTGTATCTTCATGGTAGTCCACACAAGAGTCTTTAATGCTTTTTGCAGAAAGCCACAAGGCATTTGGAACCCAACCGTTTTCTGACCCAGCATGTAAAATGCTTATTCTTTTTCCTTTATTTGACGGAGCTTTTGTTTTACACTTATCGGAAGAATCAGACCAGCCTTTGGATGGTGTTTCATGCGTGTCAAACCAAGTCTCGTCGAGGTAAATTATAGGACGGTTTTCAGAACGGGATTTCCTTACAGAAGTTATATACTCATGACGCCATTTTTGTAAACGGTGGGATTCCATGAGTACTTGTCTTTTGTCAATTTTGCGGTATCTGAATCATATTTCCGACAAAACTCTCCAAAGGCTAGTGCGGCTACAACTTATTTGGGTTTCATCATTGGTGAGCCGTTGCTTCAGAGAATCTAATGTAGGTACGCGTTGCTCTTCGTACATGGTGTAGATTTTTCGCCTTATCAAGTCCTTGTCGCTTTCGTCGAAACATTTGGTGAAACCGGCATCTTTACGCTTCTTTCTAGATTTAATGGGATTTGACGCGATTCTTTTCACTGTAGTCAGAGGTATCTTAGTCAAATCAGACGTTTTAGTCGCAGCAGCACTAGCATAAAGTCCTCTGTTGAGTAAAGAAGTCTTTTTACAATTTTCCTAGCATCGAGAGATAAATGCATATTCTTCACTGCAACACTAGAAGAAGCACCATCAATGTTTTTCCATGGACGCCACATACTGTTTTTTTATACGTTTGGTAAAATAATATCGGTAATACAACTAAACTCTTCCAGCAAGAAATAAAAACTAACAAATTTTACCACAAAAAGATATTTAAATATAAATTAAGCAACCTAACCTACCTGATGTGCCTATATTTAATTATAATTACTACAATCCGGTCCTTTCCACCTAATAATAACAAACTGTCATAAATAATGGGATCGCTCCAGGTACTTTTACTGCAGTCATTAAGTTATATCCATTTTTCGTGGAACAATCTTTACCATTAATTAGCGGACACCCTGTATACAGCGGTTCTTCTTTAATTGTTGCCATTTCACGTATAGATACTAGACAATGTTTGATACGGAAGTGAGTGCCTCTTTTTATTAGTCCCTGACAAATACATATTTATTTAAAAGGCGGCTCCCATTAGTCAATGCAAATACGGTTGGTATTCTTTGTAGTTTCCGCCGTCATGTTTCGTCTCCCTTGATTATACTTTGCCTTCGAGCTCGCCGTAGAATGTCATTAGTTCTCTAAAAGGAAATTTTATTTATTATATTTTTAATTATTTATATGATTGGGAATTCGTAGGTAGTCACCTCTGTGTTCAGGGGTTGTAAAATATAATCATGTTTACGTTTATTTCTTTCACAATAACAAATTATCGGCATCGGTACAAAGGTGCATAAAAACATTATAAAATATCTATTTACATTTCAATGACTAATCATACCTACTTTCCAAATTTTAATCCTCTACAGGCTACACAAACAGTTTCGCACGAACCTTTTTCCTTAAGTAACCGCTCCGATAATGGTATTTATAGTATGGTATTTGCAGAATTATACCGTTGACCTTTACTGCCATAAATAAACTACCTGATTAAACCCTATTGTATACGCCTCAACCTCTTCAAAGCTCAATAAATGGGATCGGGGCCGGCTTGAAAATGTATACCACACCACATGATTCATTTTTATAATTTGAAATAAATAGATAGGTATTTTTAGTTTTAGGTACCTATAATAAATGTTAAATAATGATAACAATTAATGACAATTGAAAATAATATAATTATAGTATAACTATTAGGATAACAAGTACAACAAAAATTAATTAAATTCGAAGAAACTATTGATAATTTATTCAAAATTTAACTCTGTATCACTAATCACTATCTTCATCTAAGCCTAAACTTATAATTAAGGGTTGAACATTTGTAATCATACAATTGTAAGAATTTTCCACCTTAAGTACATGCTGTACACAGTTTTTCCAGCTGCCTGCAGAAATTTTTCTTACTTCGTTTTTAATTAATTCTACTACAGATGCATTTAATGTAGGAGAAATATTTCTCCTAATATTAGATTGTAATTGGTGCCATATTAGCTCAATAGGATTGAATATACAATAGTACGGAGGAAGACGCAACACTGTATGTCCATTTTCTGCCGCAAGTTTGTCACACTCGTAATTCTTATTTATTTTAAAAGCTTTTAATATAGCAGTTCTCGTTTTTTGTAAGTTTCTTCAAAATGTAAATCATTTTCAATCATAAAATTTTGAATTTCTGCTTTTGTATTATTACAATTGGGAATGATTTTTGCCTGCCGACTATGATAACTAGCATTGTCCATTAGAATGAAGCTATTTTCAGGTCTATTTTTAAGGGATCTAAAGAAGAATCTGCTATGTTTTTAGCTGAAAGCAACAGACAATTTGGAAAAAACCCGTTCTCTGAACCAGCATGTAATATTGTGATTCTTTTGCCTTTATTTGATGGTGCCTTGGTTTGACATTTTTTGGAAGAATCATCCAAAATTTTTCTTGGAGTGTCATGGGTATGGAACCATGTTTCGTCACGGTAAATAATTGGACGATTTTCTTCTCTAAATTGTTTAATAGCTGTTAAATATTTAAGTCTCCATTCCCGTAAACGTTGAGATTCCATTAATGTTTGTCTTTTATCAATGCTTCGGTATTTAAAACCCATTTTACGCAATATTTTCCTAAGGCTTGAAAGGCTACAAGAGATATTTTTTCAGTCTTTAATCAGCCGCTCTTTGAGGGAAATCAAAGTGGATACAGTTTATGCCTCATACATTTGGTAAATCTTTCTTCTTAATAAATCACTCCGATTTTTCTAGGATTAACAGGTTTAAGTACTATGTCTCTTACCGAAGATAAAGGAGTTTTTGTCAAAGTAGACGTCTCTGCTAAAGCATCCATCGAATTTAAATTTCTACTCAACAACGATTGATACACATTTTTAATTATTAGTTTGGCATCGGTAGATAAATGATTTCTTTTAAAAATGACACTTGAAGATGCCTTCCTATCAGCACAATTCCAAGGACTAATAAGCCTAACTAAAAATTACTCGCCGGAAAACCACTAAAGATTAAAATTATTAAAAATCACTTTGTATTTATACATACATCGGGCATAGGTATAAATTGAATTTGTATACCTGGTCCGGCTCTGCTCGAAAAGGTTTTAAAATTTGGGATTTCCTTATTTATTTTATGGTCGAAGGCATAATCAGGTTTTACTGCAGTCCAAAATATCAACGTTATAATTCTGCAAATACTATACATAAATTGACAGTGCCCTTGGACCTCTGAAGTAAACTGCTTCTAGACATGTTTGTTTCTACTGATTGTAAACTCTTGCTGACCAAGTAATGATTTCGCAGCTCGACTGTTAATAACGGCAAACCATTTAATTACTTCTCATATATAAATAACATTACGAGAAGAAAATTTTACTTAATAGGTACACATAAAATCCAAATAAAAATGTTGACGTTCAAAATTTCCTGACATTTATGTTGGTAAGACGACCCGATGGATTTCACAGTCAACTTTGCATAAAATCTATTGGAAACATTGACGGTTTTGGCATATCAGGGGTAATGTCATTTGTGGAACTATTACGTAATATATATTACGTAACAGTCATTATGGACAGTAGACAAGTGCTTAATAGGTGAGTAGAAAAAGATTTATAAATGTTCAGCGTTTAAGTCATTAATTAGCGCCGTCTTAAGTCGAATAATCTAGACCACCCAGTATAGCCATTTTTGGATTTTTTTTGAACTGGCGGAACAGGTAAATAGCACAAGTGAAACTAGTCGATCTCTATCGGCAAAAGAAAAATACCACTCAGTCTAGTTTTCGAACTGTTCCTTTGTTCTGCGTTTTTTCAAGTTGAGACAATCCTTCGGAAAGAGCATAAAAATACCGACCGCGTATTTCAACGATCTTTTACAACGATCGACTGTCAATGTAATTTACTGTCGAGAATGCCGGGCATTGATGAAATGGAACAGTACTTGCTGTCCGTTTTTTTTTTTCAAACGAGATAAGATCAAACGGAAAATCTAACGAGAAATAGATTAAAATACCGACGAATCAAAATATGTATAAATCGAACAGGGTGATTCACCACATTTTGGGTACACTACAGCATAGCTAGAAGACGCTGAGAATGTTCGCTTAAATAGTCGGTTCGATTGAGCTCTACAGAGCGTAGTATTTGCCCAGTTTCCGTATGAGGGGCGAGGGGAGAAAACTGTAATAAAAATCATGCTAGAAAGCGAATTTTAGTTGTTGGAATTCTAGTAGTCGTTTTACTTCTTTTACTTTAACATGTCGAGTCACCTCTCCAGGTATCCTGATGCATTAAGGTGCATTTGCACATGCATGGATTTAGTGGCGCCAATAAAAACGGGCGTACCAGTAGCAAGTGTATACAGTACGTTTCACGAAATTTGGATACAACTTAATGATTTCCTGGGTCGGTCCCATTGTGTCGACAAGAGCTTGGCAATGAACAAGTGAAGTATGAAGGGACGGACTAAGGAAAACAAGTAATGATATGATTATATTAATGTAATCAAATGAAATAAATTTTTTTTTAAATATTACTAGTCATATTTATTTACATTTATAATGTCATTCTATAGATAGTTCTGTTTCGCTATCGCTATCCTCATCAAAATTAATTATAATTGGATTAATTATACGATCCAGACTAATATACGAATTTTCTACAGTTATTACGTGACGGACTGAATTTTTTCCAACTACCTGGGGAATATCATTAAAGCATTTTCGTATTAATTCTACAACACTAGAACTTAAAGTCGGAGAAATATTTTCAGACCTAACCAGTGATTTTAACTGGTGCCACATATGCTCTATGGGGTTAAAAATGCAATAATAGGGTGGGAGCCGTAGCACTGTATGTCCAATTTCTTCTGCCAATGTGTCACAAACATATACTTCTTTTATACAAAATGTCTTTAAAACTTCTAAAAGATCACTTTTTTATAACTTTCTTCAAAATATATATCATTCGCCGCCATGTAGTTCTGAATCTCCAATTTTGTATTATTTGAGCTTGGAGCTTTATGTAATTGGCGACTGTGATAGCTCGCATTGTCCATTACTATCGCGCTATTCTGAGGAATGTTTGGTAAAAGACAATTCTTGAACCATTCCTCAAAAACTAACAAATTTTACCACAAAAAGATATTTAAATATAAATTAAGCAACCTAACCTACCTGATGTGCCTATATTTAATTATAATTATTACAATCCGGTCCTTGCCACATAATAATAACAAACGGTCATAAATAATGGGATGGCCCAGGTACTTTTACGGCAGTCATTAAGTTATATCCATTGTTCTTGAAACAATCTTTAAATGCACCTTGAGCCGAACACCCTGTATTATAGTAGCCATTCGTTGTACGTTTCCTTACAACATATAAACTTCATAGATAAACAGGATACAATTCTGCGTCGAGATATTTAACATAAACAGAACCATACACGACGAAGTATACTGAATCATACTTTATGCAAATCAAAACGAATCATATGTTTATTCAAGTTGTGAGATACGATGTTACTGATGGCGGTAAATTAATTACAGCAAATTCAGATGTTTCTACGATGTTGAATCCGCGGACGCCATAAATTTTGTCGGAAGGTCGTAAAACGAACGGGGTGATATTTTTGTATTATTTATTTATTCAGGCTGTATGTATTTTGCCTGAGAATGTTCTTACACGATTAAAAGATATCTATTAGTGCAACAAACACCATTAAAATTAGCTACATATAACAATTTTATTTAAAAAAATTAATGTTACCCAAGTAGCATTGTTAGATACAAATTGGACACACATTCTTTGCTGAGAAACGTTTCGAAACATTGTTGATTAAAATTATAAAGTTGTATCGAGATACATGTGTTACGAAACTTTTGCGACACATTTTCGAATCCATTACTAGAGACACTTGAAGACGTGCTTGTTGCGAAATATTTTACAAACCATAGTGTCGATACATTAACGTCACGCGAAGATAAATATTTTTCGAAACATTTTTAGTTAAAATTATAAAGTTTTGGTAAGACACAAGATTGCATTGAATTTCTCATAAGAGATTTTTTTATAGCATCGGTGTACGTTTATTAGCGATAAATAAGCAACTTCTTGATATTATTTATATTTTAGGTGTTATTATTGATCCATTTTCAACCACAGATTGAGGTAAGTGTTTTAGTTAGATTTTTAATCACCATCTTGTCTAAAAAGGATAAACTAATTTGTACAGCAGACATTAACATAAATAACTGGGTTACCCAATAATTGTTTCAATATCTATATTTATGGTAGATACCTTAAGGTGATATCCAGATTTCCTTTTCTTTCTTCTTTGCAGGCAATGTAAAAAATTTTCTAATTTTATTTTCATTATGTTTACAATAGGGTACGAAACACAATCATTTTTGCAGATTTTCAATCTATAATAAAAAATATATTCCAAGCTATAGGGTGGGTATACTATATGTTGATAAATACAGTGCAATAAGCTGTTTTTAACAGAAAAATAACAATTTAAATCCCCTATGCACACAACAATAACATAACCTCAAACAAGATGTTGAATCTTCAAAAAACCTCTCGTGAAGTCAGACTTAGGCTGTCCATACCCAACCTTTATTTTCTGTGCATACAAGCAAACCTGTTTTTCTGTGCCATTCCTTAATAAACCTTTTATTTTTCTGTGCATCATGGAAACATTATAGAGGCCAAAGACTAGAAATTGTGTGTTGAGTCCATTTTGGACCAGCATAATTTAATGCTTTCTAGCGGCCATTTTGTGAAATTAATTTTTATTTTGATAAAATGAGTTTTATTGAAATTCCTGCATCGCTTGAAAAGCCAAAAGTTGCTGGATAGTTCCATTTTCCTAGCTAAGTCGACTTATAAAAGAAATATGTAAATACAATTTTGAAAATATTTTAATTTTTATTTTTTTGATAAAGTAATTTTTTTCTGTAAATGAAAATAAATCGTGGACTGCTGCTAAACTGTACGATAAAATTTACTGCGACAATGATTTTTTGGTTCTAATGTGCAATAACTAGGTATATGAAATAAAATAACTTATAGGAAATATACTAGACTTATAAAGAATTCATCATGGCGAAATTATTGTTTCATATTGTTTTTCTTTTATTTTACAACAGTGAAGGTATCCTAATGGTTTTGCGCATGGTTTAACATAGCCCCCGCCCCTTTATACTGTCATTTTTGAATAAACAGAAGTAACAGATTAGAAATATTTTCGAATATTTTCGAAACATTTTCGATAAAAGTTTCGATTGTGCATCGAAACAGCGAAAGTCACAGCTAGTACTAACGACTTGGAAACACGTGTAAATGTCCCATTTAAAATGTATACGTTTCGCAAATATTTCCATTTTTGTTGCCAACAGTTTCCAATTTTGATCGGAAACAGAAACGATAGTTGCGATACATTGACCATAATGTGTCTAAAAATGCTACTTGGGTATAGGTACCTGCTTATGATTATATCCATGGAAACAAAATGTGACCAACCCTTACTGGGACACCCACCCTGTATAAAACAAATTTGCACACCATGAGAGCTTTGATAAAACTGTGTGAATCTCCTTGATTAAATCTTATAAGGGCGATCTGCTTATTAACTAGCAACGGTCAATAAAGCAAAATAATACCGCATACCCAATAAATTTTCAACTACTTAAAAAGTCATTCCGAAACAAATAGAACTTGCATGATGGACGCACTCGATGCTGCTTATGATAATAAATAACATTTTTTTATAGCCTCTTTAATTATATAGTAGTTACCAGGTAGATATTTACTTCTTCTGTACATCACATCCATGTCGTAATGAAAAATGGGTGTTTTAAATGAAAAATAACGGGAAAAAAAATGTCGGTTATATTTTCTGTATACATCGGGCCAATGTGAGTCGCCATCGCTCGTTTTTCGAAGTGACGAGATTGGTGATTGGTCACGGCTCCAGTAAAATATTAGGTATTATAATATGAAACAGCGGGAGTGCAGTGATTTTAATGCAGCTTTTATCAATAAAATTAAGGCGACGTGGTCATTATCTAGGAATTAACTGCCTGTCTGAACGAACATTGAACAGGAACAGTACCTTGGAGATTCTAGGCGTCGCTGACAGCTCCTTGTCATTTCTAGAGGCCGCCTGAAAATTCTAGGAGGGCCTGGTAGTTCCTATAGGAGTCTCTGGGATAATCCCGGTCCATGGGGGACTACTTAGTACTTCTTTGCAATTCTTACAGATTCCCATTAAGATGTGGCAATGCCTGCGATTTCTAGAGGTCGCCTGAAAATTCTAGGAGCGCCTGGTAGTTCCTATAGGAGTCTCTGGGATAATCCCAGTCCATGAGGGACTACTTAGTACTTCTTTGCAATTTTTACAGATTCCCATGAAGGTGTGGCAATGCCTGCGATTTCTAGAGGTCGCCTGAAAATTCTAGAAGGGCCTGGTAGTTCCTATAGGAGTCTCTGGGATAGTCCCAGTCCATGGGGGACTCCTTAGTACTTTTTTGCAATTTTTACAGATTCCCATGCCCAGGTGTGGCAATGCCTGCGATTTCTAGACGTCGCCTGAACAGTCTAGGAGGGCCTGGTAGTTCCTATAGGATTCTCTGGGATAATCCCAGTCCATGGGGGACTCCTTAGTACTTTTTTGCAATTTTTACAGATTCCCATGCCCAGGTGTGGCAATGCCTGCGATTTCTAGACGTCGCCTGAACACTCTAGGAGGGCCTGGTAGTTCCTATAGGATTCTCTGGGATAATCCCAGTCCATGGGGGATTACTTAGTACTGCTTTGCAATTTTTACAGATTCCCATTAAGGTGTGGCACTGCCTGCGATTTCTAGAGGTCGCCTCAAAATTCTAGAAGGGCCTGGTAGTTCCTATAGGAGTCTTTGGGATAATCCCAGTCCATGGAGGACTACTTAGTACTTCTTTGCAATTTTTACAGATTCCCCTTAAGGTGTGGCAATGCAAAAATTCCCGAATAGCGGAGCTGTTAATGATTAAATCAATTTTTATTAAATTACCGCTTCTAACCACAACATGCGACCGCCGAAAGCAAAAAAAGTAGACACGTTTTCGATACCACTATAAATGCCGGTAAAAAAGATATATCGACAAAAGAATGTTTTAGGAATTTTTCAATACAGGTATATTGTGTCTCGATGATAATAGTCATTTCTGAGAAGGCGGGAGTTATTACATTATTTTATAAATGCCAGAAAAATTGGCAATTTCCATACGTAATTAACAACCTTAGAAAATATTTCTTTTGATGGGTATTTCGTCCTCAGATTATTTTTAAATATCAATGAGTAATTACAAACATTATACATTATACATTTCGTTTCATTTATATTATAATTCAGTTGCATTCAAAATTACGCGGTTTTAATTAAAGTTTTTCTTGACATTTTTATACCATGCTATTCGACTTTCTTACTAGCCCTCGTAGCTACCTTCTCCTATCCTTTCCATATATTCCTGCAGTATCACGGCGGTAGGGTGTCACCCGATGTGGCGTACGGGCTAGACGGAGAAAGCATTCGTCATTCGTCGACCTCTCGAGTAGGGTTGCCAGGTTTAAATTTTAAAATCACAGGACACAAGTTTGAAAATGGAAGGACATATTCAACTAAGGAAGAAAATTTTTAACTAAACTAAAACACAATTTATTTTATATAAAAATAATCAAAAAAGTTCTTTTCTAACATAAGTGTAATAGTTATTTAAAATACCTTTAAAATGCTTTAAGAAAATGCATTATTTGGTTGAAAAAGACAATTTCTTATCACTCTTGATGACTTCCAAGAGCTTATTGCAGCTGTCGCTCCAGGCCACATTCCACAAAGAAAAACTCGTTCGGAGTCAGCATTTGAACCATATATTGAAAAAACAAATTGTATTATATTGAAAAAATTATTCATTTCGGGATTAGCTATGAAAATGTTATTCCATTTATGAATAGAGCCTTCAGGTAAAGTGCAACAATTTTTTGTACTATAAAATGAACTTCAGAAAAAAAGACCTGAAAGGAAATGGGAATTTGTTCTTTCCCGAGAAAGGGAACATAGCGCTGAGTTATATAGAACAATTTATAATTTGAGTATTTATGAAATCGAGGATATTAGGCATCCTGCCACACGTATCCGCAGGACGCTTATATTCGAGCCTCAAATCCAAATAATATTTCTCCTAATATTGGATTTTAATTGGTACCATATTAGCTCAATAGGATTGAATATACAATAGTATGGAGGAAGACGCAACACTGTATGTCCATTTTCTACTGCAAGTTTGTCACACTCGTATTCCTTATTTATTTTAAAAGCTTTTAATACTTCTAGCAGTTCTCGTTTTTTGTAAGTTTCTTCAAAATATAAATCATTTTCAATCATAAAATTTTGAATTTCTGCTTTTGTATTATTCGAACTGGGAATGATTTTTGCTTGCCGACTATGATAACTAGCATTGTCCATTACAATGACGCTATTTTCAGGTATATTTTTATGGAGTTTATGTTTAAACCAATCTTCAAAAAGTTGTGCGTCGGTATCTTGATGGTAATCTAAAGAAGAATCTGCTATGTTTTTAGCTGATGCTTCTAAATGTGCCAGAATCACTCCGATTTTTTCTAGGATTAACAGGTTTAAGTACTATGTCTCTTACCGAAGATAAAGGAGTTTTTGTCAAAGTAGACGTCTCTGCTAAAGCATCCATCGAATTAAAATTTCTACTCAACAACGATTGATACACATTTTTAATTATTAGTTTGGCATCGTCAGATATGCTTTCTTTTAAAAATGATACTTGAAGATGCCCCCCTATCAGCACAATTCCAAGGACGCCACATTCCATCACTAATAAACCTAACTAAAAATTACTCGCCGGAAAACCACTAAAGATTAAAATTATTAAAAATCACTTTGTATTTATATATGCATCAGGTATAGGTATAAATTGAATTTGTATACCTGGTCCGGCTCTGCTCGAAAAGGTTTTAGAATTTGGGATTTCTTTATTTATTTTATAGTGTAAGGGATAATGAGGTTTTATTGCAGTCAAAAGATCAATGGTATAATTCTGCAAAAACTATACACCTTCACTGTACTGACGAGAACTAAAGAGTTCGATACCGCTTTGGAGGTGGTTACATAAAATCAATGGAAAAGGCTTCCTTTTCTTAGTAGTACCATTCAATCTGAAATAGTATTTTAAAGTGCTACTGTGTAGACTAAATACGCCCTTATTGTATAAGGTATCATCGGATGGTCTGGAAAAATAATAATTTTTCCATACATTGGTATTTAATATTTCTTTGCTATTTTTTTAACAATAAAATAGGTAATAATTAACAAACACAATTGTTGAAACAACAATATGATGTTGCTCCTAATAACCAATATAGTTGGTTATCATAAATATTTATTCTTTCAGGCACTAGAAGTAAAGTACTTGGTTGACTTAAAAAGGGTTATTAGTGACTTCAACTAGAATAATTGTAGCAATAAAATTTGGCCTTCGATACTAAACTTCCTCTTATCGCCAATTTCACTAAATTTTCTTGTTATTGAGACTAAGATCTTTGTACCCTAAACAAACTAGACAGAGTGTACAGTCTATCTCTATCTCATCAAGGTAAATCGAATAATAATTCCTTCTCTAGCTCAGGGTGGCTAAGAACGCCCCCCATTTAAATGAAGTAAAAATTCAAAATACTACACCACGAATGCTGCTCTTTAGTGACGTAAAGTAGCAGACTGGGTCTGAGGAAGATCGTGTTTGGTCTACCTATTAAGTAAAACTTTGCGTCTTAGTATAATCGATTCATAAATAATCTTGAGCACCTCAAACGCATGTTCCACTCGCTACTCGTGCAATATTTTCTTGTCGACGACATGAAACAACTCTCGTCTTTCATTTTATTTATTTTCTTTTAATTACTCCTTAAGCATAACACATTATTTAATGTCTGTAATTTCTAGATGTTGCTTAACATTCATAATTTGTTTTTTTTCCATTTTAATAAGACGAAAGTGCTCTCTTATATTTTTAATGATGGTTTTTCATTATTTAAAGGTTCTGGCGACGTTTCATAATTGGGTATGATGATCATCATCAATTTTTTACTTGTCTAAGAAGCGGCGATTATATTATTTTTTCCTATTTGTCTTCGTGGCCTCATAATGCGTGGTTTTATAATCGCTGAAAACGTATTAAGTACTGTAATTTTTCTTAGGTTTCAATTAACCTTAACAAGATTATACTTCTTATTATGTCTAATCGTACGATGATGACATGTGATCAGAAAGATTAGTGATAACCATACATACAAGGTGTTATGGAAATGACGTATTATATTTAAATCGGCAATTCCTGAGATGAAAACAAATTGAAGAAAAATATCCAAAAATGGCGCTTTAATTTCATATGCCCTGTACATGACCTCATGTCAAACCAAAAATGACCACGTGGTGCCTCTGTCAGGAAGGTAAACAAAGCAACATATGTCAACAGTGTTGTCATATCTTCAGGGTAAACTCTTTAGAAAGTCAATAACCGTTTGACAGATGCAAGTTGTTTATTTTTCAGGGTACATTATTATAAACTTTTGCGTTCAGTTCAGTTCGCTAGGAAACAATCTCTGATTTATAAACTTGAACTGACTCGAACGAACCGCCGCGGAATTTTTAAATGGTCAGGTATGTTCTCATTTGTTCAATTCGAACGACACCCGTCAGATCTGGACAACTTAAAAATTTATAAATGCCACTTACCCTTTATAAAAAAAATGCAATTTTATTTAGCTTATCGGACTTATTTAACACCAACTTAATTTATAAAAAAACACCAAGTACCTAGGTAACTTGAACAAAAACAAACCGGCACAATAAAATCACATAACACATCTAAGTACCATTCAATCTGAATTAGTATTTTAAAGTTCTACTGTGTAGACAAAAATACGCCCTTATTGTCTGAGTGGTCTGGGAAATAAGCTATTTAACATCTAAAAATTTAAAAAATAAATAACACGTTGGTTCTCTCGATCGATATCGGCCTGCTTCTTTAAAAATACAGCGTTGCCAATTTCGATGTTTTATAAGCGACTATCATAAATTGCCGAATTTCCTTCTATAATATTACTTACCTGTATAATTATGTCTCGGAAATAGCAACCGCGCTGGCTCTAGAAAGTGGAGATTTCTCGGAAAGAAAGTTTGACGACTGGTCCGAAGACGGACTAGACCATTATTTCAAAGGGTAGTTCCTGTCAATTGTTAACATAATTGTTTCATTTTATCTTTAGTAAAGGGTTAATGGCAAATAGAAATTAGCGTTTTTATTACTTCTATTGCGAAATGATTAAGTGCTCTTGTTCTATGTGTGTTATTGTAAAGTGTAATTATGCGTTAGTGTTGGGGTTTAGTGATAAGCTTATCATGCACTCCCACACTATCATCAGGATACGTGATGAGCATAAAGTTTTTCCCATAGAAAAAATAACTGAAAGTGTCTGTGCCCTGGATTCCTTAATCGCGTCCTGGATTTACTTTCTAAGTAAGCTAAATATTTATTTTTATAAGAAACTAAAGGTTTACACTTTTAAACATTTTGACAACATTGTTCCTGAACATCTGTTTATTACCCAGCTGGGCAATGTAATATGATCATATATGTAGCGCTTCTCTAGGACACCCCAGGAGTCACCCATTTAAATATAATACGTCATTTCCATAACACCCTGTATACTTATACAGGGTGTCAATTTGAAAACTTATAGTTGTGTCTACTGAATAACTGAATAACACTCTGGGAGTGGTGCCTGTGCACCAAAAGGTATTCATGTTGCTTTTGAATCGTTGGAGGTTATACTCGATGGGAAACACGACATCGGGAGGTTGTTCGTCTAGCCGAAGAGTATGTTTGGGTGCAGAGCTCCAGACATGGGCGATGGTCGAATCTGGGCTTTGTATCAAAGTATCAAAAGTTGCTGAGGTGTGTACAATTTTTTGGTTCGGAAGAGTACACCAAGTTTCTGAGAAGCTATCTTGGCGATTGCCACAACGTCGTTATGCCAAGACATATTTCCTCCCAGATTGACGCACAGCAAATTAATAGATGAAGCCAGTGGAATTGCGCGTCCTGCCATGACTATATCCGGTTCTGTGATTTTAACCTTTGTAAAGAAGAACTTGGAATAAGTTCCCGCTTGCTAAAATCCATCACAAATTGAAATCAATAGATTTACTAAATTCATAATTGAACTCTATGCACACCATACAAGGTTATCACGAGTTTCCCTCCAGGTGAACCGTGATAAAATAAGCTCAGCTCTAGGAACGGTCAATTAAAACAGAGGTCGTAGGTCACCAAGTCGCTTCACCGGATTTAGCTTAGGGTATAGTGACGGCCGCGTTGCAAAATAAGGTCAAAGTTAAATATGGCGGCCGGTACGATCGACCATTTTTCAGAAATGTTGTTTCCAGGTCGAGTTTATTTACATTCAGCTCGGTTTCTGTATTTTTGCGGAAAAGTGCCTACTTAGACGCTTATCGAGACGTATCTGACAGGTTTCGATGGAAATAGTTATGCAGGTAATTAATATTGTTAATAGATTTAGAGATATTGATGTTAAATATAATTAATTATACAGGATGTCAATTTGAACGTCGCAGGCCTACTATTTCGTTTATAGTGTAGGGGGCGCTTTTAAAAAACATTTGCAGTATTCGTAGTTTAACTCCGTGGTAGGGATAGATGTTAATGGATTTTAATCTTGATACGGAACAAATGGCATCGCCGCGAGCGAACCCGCGGGTACAATTTTTTTTCCCCCGCGATTGGACACTTATTTTACATAGGCATGCCAAATTTGAGTCAAATCGGATGAATAATTTATTAAATATCCTAGGGAGAGACGTGCAAAACGTCTTTTATTTCACATTTTGATGGATTTTAATTTTGATACGGAACAAAAGGTATCACCGCGAGCGAATCGGCGGGTACAAATATTTTTCTCGTAATTGTACACTCATTTTACATAAGCATTGTAAATTTCAGCCAAATCGGTGGAATAATTTAGGAACTATCCTAGGGAGAGACGTGCAAAACAGCTGTTATTTCACTTTTTGATGGATTTTAATTTTGATACGGAACAAAAGGAATCACCGCGAGCGAATCGGTTGGTACAAATACTTTTCTCGTAATTGTACACTCATTTTACATAAGCATTGTAAATTTCAGCCAAATCGGTTGAATAATTTAGGAACTATCCTAGGGAGAGACGTGCAAAACAGCTGTTATTTAACTTTTTGATGGATTTTAATTTTGATACGGAACAAAAGGTATCACCGCGAGCGAATCGGCTGGTACAAATATTTTTCTCGTAATTGTACACTCATTTTACATAGGCATGGCAAATTGCAGCCAAATCGGTTGAACAATTTAGGAACTATCCTAGGGAGAGACCTACAAAACGTCTTTTATTTCACATTTTGATGGATTTGAATTTTGATACGGAACAAACGGGATAACCGCGAGCGAATCGGCTGGTACAAATATTTTTCTCGTAATTGGACACTCATTTTACATAGGCATGTCAAATTTGAGCCAAATCGGTTGAACAATTTAGGAACTATCCTAGGGAGAGACACGGTGAAAACATCATTTAATTCAATATTTGATGGATTTGAATTTTGAAACGGAACAAATGGGATCACCGCGAGCGAATCGGCTGGTACAAATATTTTTCTCATAATTGTACACTCATTTTACATAGGCACGGCAAATTTCAGCCAAATCGGTTGAATAATTGAGGAACTATCCTAGGGAGAGACCTACAAAACGTCTTTTATTTCACATTTTGATGGATTTGAATTTTGATACGGAACAAACGGGATCACCGCGAGCGAATCGGCTGGTACAAATATTTTTCTCGTAATTGGACACTCATTTTACATAGGCATGTCAAATTTGAGCCAAATCGGTTGAACAATTTAGGAACTATCCTAGGGAGAGACACGGTGAAAACATCATTTAATTCAATATTTGATGGATTTGAATTTTGAAACGGAACAAATGGGATCACCGCGAGCGAATCGGCTGGTACAAATATTTTTCTCGTAATTGTACGCTCATTTTACATAGGCATGGCAAATTGCAGCCAAATCGGTTGAACAATTTAGGAACTATCCTAGGGAGAGACCTACAAAACGTCTTTTATTTCACATTTTGATGGATTTGAATTTTGATACGGAACAAATGGGATCACCGCGAGCGAATCGGCTGGCACAAATATTTTTCTCGTAATTGTACACTCATTTTACATGGGCATGGCAAATTTGAGCCAAGTCGGTAAAATAATTTAGGAACTATCCTAGGGAGAGACACGGTGAAAACATCATTTAATTCAATATTTGATGGATTTTAATTCTGATACGCATAGGCATGCCCTTGTTTGAACGCGATTTCTTGGAAAGTACTACTCAAAAAATAATAAATTATGGAATTATAGGAACAGGATGTAAACGACCTTTAAAATGATTTTCCACTTTACTCCCCTGTCCATTTTAAGGGTAACTCCAACAACTACCAGCCCAAGGGGTTAAACCACGAAGGCTACAAATAGTCTTTAAAAGCGCCCCCCTACACAATATTACATTTGGCGTGTCTTTCCGATTTAAAATGTCTATTTGGTGTTAGTACTACAATGTGATCTACACGGTAAATATGCATTTTTCTCCAAGATTTGAGAATAAACACCCAGTAGCAGCACTGGTGCTCGGTTGCAGGTTCGCCGACCTGCAGCGGTCTTCAGCCGGCCTTGGTAATGAACCTCGGCCGTGCACAGGAAAGGTGAAGGCAGCGGGAGAACCAGCGGCTGCGTAACGACAGTCATAATCTAGCGCCGTGCCAAATTGTGCGAAAATTACGTAACTGAGGTAATTTAAAACTTTCTTTGAGTTGAGTTTAAAATGACATCACGTAGGTGACAATTAATTAAGACGGAGTGTCGGAAAAAGCTGTAAAAAGTAATTATTTTAGGACATTGGAAAACAATAAGATTTTTTTAGAACATCATCGCATCAATAGCCGTAAATAAATTGAATTTTTCAATTATACAGTAGCCGGCAGAAAGCTTGGATCGAAAGTATCCTTCCGCAAAAAAACTGGCAACGTGGCGCGGCTAGAAAAACTTCGAACTGCCAAGCCCTAGATCGAGTGGCAGGAGATGCAGCAAGAATGGGAGCCATCACTGCCGGTTTCGAGGGCAGGCGGCGGCGGCGTGGGAGCCGCCCAACGGTGATGCAACTTGTATTTTTGCAGGATAATTTTTTTTTGCATGTGTAGCTTTCGGATTTACCCGTGTGGGTTTTCTAGACGACGTTTATGTTCCGGTATGTTATCGTAGGGGTCAAGAAATCATTTATTTCTCGACAAAATAGGTTCAACCGGTTGGATTATTTTGACGGTTGCAAATCCGTTGACAATCGATACATTTGGCTCTACGAACACCGAATTATTGGTCATAGATTTTGCTTCTGTTAAGTGTTGGTAACAATTTCTAACTGATCTACGAACTAATCTAATCATGGGTCCGCCAAAACATACACAAACAAACGGTAAAAAGGCGAGTCGCCGCTTGCCGAAACGTCCGATTTCTGTTTAAAAACTCAACAACGCACATACGGGTATCTGACCGATCTAGGCGGCCAAAAGTCGATTTCGTACAAATCCCTTAAGGTGGAAAAAATCCAGTGCCTGAAAGGGTTGAATAACCAAAGAACCACCAGTAACCCAAAAAACAAAACAATTTCCATATGCTACTTGCCAAATTGGTCTAAAAAGTTATCTGTAATAATTAATTTTGCTAAATAAATGCTCATAAGTCAAAAACTGTTCAAGATAGGTATAGTACTGTTCAAGATAGGTATATGGATGACCGCAAGCAAGTAGATACGATATATACGGATTTCTCGAAGGCCTTTGACAGAGTTGACCACTCCATCCTGTTACATAAACTGGCCGGCTTGGGTTTTGTTAGTAAATTTGTCTTAACTCATATCTTAGGGATCGTGTACAATATGTGATGATTCGTGGTCATAAATCCTTTACTTTTTTAGCCTCGAGTGGTGCTCCGCAGGGTAGTAATTTGGCCCCCTTATTATTCCTCTTGTTTATCAATGACATAAGTGCAAATCTATCCAGCAAAGTACTACTATTCGCTGATGACTTGAAACTTTTCAGAATAATACTTGATATAACGGACTGTATATTGTTGCAAAGGGATTTGAACATTCTGGATATGTGGTGTAAGACAAACAACCTGCCGCTAAATTTAAGTAAATGCTTAACTATGTCTTTTACGAACAAAGCTGATTACGTTTATTTTGATTATACTCTTGACAACACAACCATTGAGCACTGCGGAACATTTAAAGACCTCGGGGTAGTTTTCGACAATAAGCTTTCCTTCTCCCACCACTTTAGGAGCATTCACAGCAGTGCGATGAAGGCCCTGGGATTTATCATACGGAATTCGACTGATTTCTCAAAACCCTGAAAACCCTTTATTACAGTTTTGTGCGGTCTAAGCTGGAGTATGGTGGTGTTATTTGGCATTCGGTCTTTCATAAATATATTCTTTTACTAGAGAACGTACAAAGAAAGTTTGTCAAGTTTATCGCCTATAGAGAAGATGGTATATATCCTACCCGGGGCACTAACCAGAATGCACTGTTATCTAGATTCCAGATGCCATCGCTCCTCAACCGCAGATACCTCATGTTTATGCAGTTTTTGTATCGTATTTGCTGTTCGCTCATCGATTCCCCGGAGCTGCTGTCTTGTATTCTTTTCCATGTTCCTCTTCGTTCAGTTAGGCACCATCCCGTCTTTTATCTCCCAACTCCCTCCTCTAACTTTCTGATTAAAACACCTGTATACCAATCCATGTTGATTTTCAATAATACCCTTAATGACATTGATGTATTCGGTTTGTCCAATACCCAATTTACTAAACTTATAAAGCATAAACTGTTACCTTGATGCAACCATTAATTTTCTCTCTTTTTTTCTCTTTCTTCTTTTTCCTATTTCTTGGATTTTTTGTTGCTTATGTATAATTTGTTTTTTTTATAGGTCATATTGTCTTGTAATTGGATTTTACTCTGTTAGACAATAAAGATTATTATTATTATTATTATAGTAACATTATACATAAGAAGATAGACAATTTCAAAAGCTTTTAGGACAACAGATAAAATATAGGGTATTTCATTTAAAAAAACGTACTATTTACCATTTTTCCAAACCATCAAAATATTTGTATTTTGAAACACCCTGTACTATTATAACTGATATTTGGAAAGAGGGTGAAAGACCTCTGGATATAACCTGACTCCATATCAAATGTCAGTGCTTTAATTTGTCAGAGTTTAAAAATATCATCACTTTTTGCAGGACATGTTTTCCGAAAAAAAAAAGTGAAATTAATTATTAACTCGAGAACCATAACAAATAGGTATAGAAAAATGTTAAGGAAAGTTATTAAGAAATTGATAGGGATTCTGAAACAAAAATAATACACAGGGTGTTCCATTTAAATTATCAAAGTTGTTAAACTTTCAAGTAGAAACGGCAACACTGCATGGCTAAAAATATTTTTAAAAGAGAGATCATGTCCGCTTCTATAAGCTCCCAAATTTCCAAAGTGATCCGATGACTAGTTCTCCATAAACGTCTAATAGGCCATCCACCATCAATCACCCTGTATATTAAAAATATTCCACCACAATATATAATTTTATAGAGATTAACGTTTAGTATCGCTATCGTCTAAGTATTTGATTTGAATATATGTTTCACGTTCCTGAGCCCTTAAAATACAACGTGCAATTTGAATCAATAAAACTAAAGAAATAATTTTGGCCGCCTAGATCGGGTATGTGCAACGTTTGCACCTACCCTGCAACCGGACGCCGCCGGAAGAGTATTATTTTGTTGCCAATACACACAACCTTAATTCAAGTAAACATTTTTTATTGCGGTTGGCGAGTTATTTTTAGTCCACCCGAGGCATCCACATGTTATTTAATTGTAATAAAACTATAGCAGAGCTAATTGAATTTGTTACGAGTTGAATGCCGGAGGCCACGACAGCGGTAATGAATTAGAAGTTACAAGAAAGAACGATCCATTAATATTTAACGTGTTAGCGCATCGTCCAGCGTAGTATGTCCTTGCAACGTACGCCATTATTTCCCAGTCTAACGTCTCGTATATGGTGTGGAATATTTATAAGAACCGCAGGAATGGTTTTCTTCTGAAGCTCCACGGATTGCATTAATACAGGCTCTGACTAGTACGAAATGTATTGAAGGGAAAGTAAAACTCGCACTCACAGTCTGTTCCACTAACTTAATAAAAACCTAAGTCGGGTTCTCTCTACATGTTTCGTATATAGGTAGGACATCTATATTCAGCAATCAAAATTATAAGAAATCAGAGTAATTGGAAGAAATTTTGGCTTGAGGTGACAGTAACCAAGTCGAATTTAACGCTAAAAAAACGCAGGCAAAAGTTTTCTCTAAAAAGGATAACATTACAAGACCGGATATAGTCATGGCAGGACACGCAATGTCACTGGCTTCATCTATTAATTTGCTGGGCGTCAATCTGGGAGGAAATATATCTTGGCATAACCACGTTGTGGCAATCGCCAAGATGGCTTCTCAGAAACTTGGTGTACTCTTCCGAACCAGAAAGTTGTACACACCTCAACAACTTTTGATACTATAGGAAGCCCAGATTCGACCATCACTAGAGTATTGCATGTCTGGAGCTCTGCACCCAAACATACTCTTCGGCTACTGGATTCCATCGAAAGGAGGGCCATTCCTCTGTCTGATCGGAGACCACGAGCTGACGAAGGAGCCTTGACAGCATAGAATATCGAAGACAGGTTGGGGATTTGACTCTCTTTTACAGATATTTCCAACAAGGGAAGTGCTCTGCTGACCTTGCCCTCTTAATTCCGCCCAGAGCGGCGAATAGCAGAAATACACGACGAACCACTGCCGCCAATCAATATGTGGTTAAGCTTAATACTCCCCGAACTTCCTTATTGAAGCATTCTTTCATCTGGAGGACTTCATCCTTATGAAACGACCTTCCCGATGTCGTTTTCCAACGAACATAACCTCCAAAGATCCTTGATCATAAAAGAACCACCTTCAAAATGATGTACCACTTCCCACCCTTCCCATTTAAGATATTTAAGGATAACATTGATCTAGTCCTCTCAGAAGGTTAAAATACAAAGGTTGCAAATAAAAAGTGACCAGCTTCACAATAAAGTTGACGTGTCTGTCCGATTTTTAACGTTGTTTACTGGAAGAGATATTAAAAGTCCTCGAATTGACACCTTCTGGGGACCAACTTGAAACAAGCAGTAGCCGCCGAGGCGTTCCGATGAACTACTGCAGGGTACAGTAGTCTGCATGTATTACTACGCAAAAAAACATTAAATCCGGTTCTGTCCCCTGCTCGTCTTACGGTTTATTTACAATTCTCTCCGGTCACTGGATCTGATTATGGTTATTTTTGGCGTATGCGTGTGTAGAATACATTAATTAGCCGCTTCACCTAGCTGCATTGTTGCTCCTGCTATTTCGCTGTTTTTTTTCCTGCCATCGCCGTCATCCGGAACAGGTTCTTCCGAAATTCGCCCGTGTGCGAATCGATTTTTTTCGATTGGTAATTGATTGATTAGCCGGATTAAATCGCGGTGCTTGTGTAACGATAAGCGCCATCGAGGTCGACGAACTAAATTTTAAAAAATAATCAGAGGAGAATCCTGAGGAATTTTGATTTAAGAATTTTATCAATAATTGAAAAGAATTAAAGGATAATAAAAAACTAATAACTGTGCAATTTTTAAAACAACGCCATTTTGTTTTAGGTGCGAGTAGGGAAATAATATTCTGTCAACGTAAAGTACAGGGTGTCCATTTTTGGGTAGTTTTACGGGGTATCTCCGTTATTAGCAAAGATAGAAGGATGCTGTTTTCGCAGCACTTTGCTACTTTTTTGTCAAACAAAAGATGCAGTAATCAGAATTTTTCTAGGCCGCCTTGTTTTTGATATACGGGATGTTTTTGAGAATTGTGCATTTTCGTACACCCCCCATATCTCGGTTACCCCGTCACGTATCAAAATGAAATAAAATGTTCTTTTTGTAGTTTTTTACGTAGAATCCAGTGACGTACTCAGATTTTTTCTACATTCAATAGTTTTCAAGGAAAATAAACAAATTTGCCCTTTTTAAATGGCTCACCCTATATATTTTGTAATCATATAATTTAGTTTGTAACAAGCTTCTCAAAAATATATAACACCTTTTTTTTTGTCTTAGTATTAGGCCCGAAACTTTTTTTTTTCAACTTTCCTGCAACTACTTGAATTTGTTTCAATTGAAGCTAACACATTTATTTCATCAGTCTCGCGATTATCCTTGTGGTAGATTTTAGGGCGAGGTTTAGAAAATGAACCGTGTTCAATTAAATTTGATTTTATTCTTGCAAAAATTCGTTTATCCGGTTGTCGTCTTTCGGGATATCTACAAGTAATTTAAGAAAATTTATAAATTTCTTAGAATTACTATATAAGGGCTTATATATATACAGGGTGTAACTATTTATTTATTTTGGGCAAAAAATTCAAGAGACATTTTTTGTTTAGAATGAAACAGGCTATCGGAAATAAATTTTTAGATGGTAAACAAATAATAAGACAAAAACTTACATTGGAAATAAATTTTAGGGGTTGCGTTTTCCACCCCTTACAACCATGGGGTAAACCAAATAAATTACTGGCTTTGGTAGTAGAAAATGTCAGATTAATTTCAATACTGTAACTTTCTTAGTGCTTGTGAAAAAAATTGTTATACAAATTTTATGTACCTCCTTTAAGGGGCTGTATCTTAACAAGGGATGCTCCAATGAAGTTTCTTTATTTGAAAGATCCTATCTTTTTTTCGATGAGGAATCACCCCTTTAAATGTTTTACACTTATTTAGTTACACCCTGTATTTACCTATTCAAATACACTTCTAATGCTCCATCTGCATTTTCGTTACACTGGATATAACAAACGAGCATGTCGTACTTCTCAAAGTTTACACGCTCTGCCATAATAATTAGGACAACCTGATTTTTCACGATTAATTAGAAATTTTAAGACAACTTAGAGAACCTGAATGCTCTGACAGAATTAGAAGATTTTATTATTATGACACATAGGACTGTGTTAGTTTGTTTGTTTTAGATACCCGTCAAGGCCTATTAAAAAAAATGTAATATTTTTGAAAAACGTATATTTCGGGCCTAATACTAAGACTAAAAATAAAGTGTTATATATTTTTGAGAAGCTTGTTACAAACTAAATTATATTATTAGAAAATATATAGGGTGGCCCATTTAAAAAAAGCAAATTTGTTTATTTTCCTTGAAAACTATTGAATGTAGAAAAAAATCTGAGTACATCAATGAAGTTCACGTAAAAACTACAAAAGGAACATTTTGTTTCTTTTTGATACGTTAAGGGGAAAACCGAGATATGGGGGGGTGTCCCAAAATGCACAATTCTCAAAAACAAATTCTGATTACGGCATCTTCTGTTTGACAAAAAAGTAGCACGGTGCTGCGAAAACCGCATCCTTCTATCTTTACTAATAACGGAGATACCCCGTAAAATGACCCAAAAATGGACACCCTGTACACGATAGGAGCTTTAAAATGTATCGCAATCCTCCTATTTAATTTTCGTTACCAAGATGGCGTCCATCCGCCATTTTGACAGTTAGAACTGTCCTTCATATTATATCACAAGACCTAGAAATTTAATCGTTTAACTATCCGAACTATTTTGAGCGTGACTTTGCTTGGAAAATTGTTAAATGCACAACAATTTAATAATTTAAGTAGCACAAACATTACTAATCAACAAACGAGGGAAAAACGATTTTAATTTGTTGGATTTAATAGTTATAAACAATAATTACGAATCATACATAGACATAGTCAATGTGCAGACATTTTAGACAGTAACAATGAAAGCTCTAATGGACTTAAACGGATGAAATAAAATATCTGTAATTTCCGAGACTGCCTATATTTTTATCGCTTGGTTACTTCGACATGAACGAACTGATCTACTTGGAAATTCAGTGGCGTGCCGGGAGCACCAGCAAATAAGGGCAGCGTGAAACCTTTTATTCTTGTAAAAAAGCATTTTTACCCATTTTAGCACTTCACTTAAACATTTTAAAATATTTAACTGCTGAAGTTATAAATAATTATTTTCACTTTCAAACTGTAATCAACACTTTTAAACAGTAATCGATGATGTCATGTCGGTACTGAGAGTTCTAAATCTACCGCCTGCGTTTGAAACCGAAAAGTATATTAATTATATTGAATGCATTTCTCATGTGTACAGTACGTTTCACGAAATTTGGATACGACTTTATGATTTCCTGGGTCGGTCCCATTGTGTCGACAAGAGCTTGGCAATAAACAAGTGAAGTATGAAGGGACGGACTAAGGAAAAGAAGTAATGATATGATTATATTAATGTAATCAAATAAAATAACATTTTTTTTTAAATATTACTAGTCATATTCATTTACATTTATAATGCCATTCTATAGATAGTTCTGTTTAGCTATCGCTATCCTCGTCAAAATTAATTATAACTGGATTAATTATACGATCCAGACTAATATACGAATTTTCTACAGTTATTACGTGACGGACTGAATTTTTCCAACTACCTGGGGCATTAAAGCATACAACACTAGAACAAAGTCGGAGAAATATTTTCAGATCTAACCAGTCATTTTAACTGATGGTGCCACATATGCTCTATGGGGTTAAAAATGCAATAATAGGGTGGGAGCCGTAGCACTGTATGTCCAATTTCTTCTGCCAATGTATCACAAACATATACGTTTTTTTATACAAAATGTCTTTAAAACTTCTAAAAGATCACTTTTTTTATAACTTTCTTCAAAATATATATCATTCGCCGCCATGTAATTCTGAAACTCCAATTTTGTATTTTTTGAGCGTGGAGTTTTATGTAATTCTCGACTGTGATAGCTCACATTGTCCATTACTATCACGCTATTCTGAGGAATGTTTGGTAAAAGACAATTCTTGAACCATTCCTCAAAAACTAACAAATTTTACCACAAAAAGATATTTAAATATAAATTAAGCAACCTAACCTACCTGATGTGCCTATATTTAATTATAATTATTACAATCCGGTCCTTTCCACATAATAATAACAAACGGTAATAAATAATGGGATGGCCCCAGGTACTTTTATTGCAGTCATTAAGTTATATCCATTTTTCGTGAAATCTATACCTATTAAGTAATTATATTGTACTAAATATGTGTGTATTTTTAAATTTTCTACTCGTAAAGTTATTTATATACAGGGTGTTTCTTAATGACGTACAACTATTTCAGGATGTGATTTCTTAGATCATTTTATAAAGAAAAGTTCATATGAACATATGTCCGCAACGGCTTAAATTTTTTACTACAGGGTGTTGAATTTTTATTTTTTAAATGGTTATTTTTTAAAATCTCCGAAAGTACTTTAGATATTATTTTCAATATTGGTATGTGTTAATAGAATATAGAACCACAAAGTTTAGTTAGAAAAGTTGTTCAATTGTTCCACCAGTGGCGTCCCTGCAAACATGTCCTCTGATATTATTTTACAAAAAAGATGGTACGCCACTGACATTGTTCCATGTGGCTACTTTTCTGATTATGCTGGTCAATTCCACATGAAAACGGTCTCTTGAGTTTTTCTCGTCAGACGCACCGTTCTTGATTACAACCACTAAATTCATATCGAAACTCATTATTATTAACATTGTTAAAATAATTAATGATAAATTTTGTTTTATAAAAATTGTTGGAAATGGCCATCTTCACTTAAAAGGCGCGTCTTCGCATATAATTGCCGACTCCAACAATTTTTATAAAACAAAATTTATCATTAATTATTTTAACAATGTTAATAATAATAAGTTTCGATATGAATTTAGTGGTGTTAATCAAGAACCACGGATTATAGCGTTCTTTTAATAAATATTCAAAAATATCGCCATCGTCCTCTAAACATTTGCAGCAGAGGCGATTCTCCTAGATTAAAGGGCCAATTAAATAGCTAATGACGCTTCACATGAAAACAAATGAAAATGAGGAAAGGACATATGAGTTTTGTTTACATTATGTTCACGCATACAATGCGCTCATGAAGTTTGGTCCGTTTCTCGCGACTGCATCTGAGCATGTGTAGTTATTGGGCGTTATCATCATCAGCTTTGTTTGCAATACGTCATTACATCTATTCTGAATATAATTTCCTAACGAGATTCATTAGAGCTGGGTTAGTTAATCTCTGCGTGGTAATATGTGGAATTTATTACCCCACTTAGGACATAATAGCGCTTTTTTGCCAACGATTAGCGTGTAATCAAGTTAATGCTAAAGAAATATGGAATATCTACCAGATATAAATGTTCGACAATAAAATCGTGGTCTACGAAGTAATAAAATCCGTTGAAAAGGCAGGCTAGTTCCATGCCACTTTAAAGTGTGTACAGGGTTGGCAAAATGAATGGAATACCCCCTAACATTTTCATAACAACCTATATTGTCACCCATTCACCCTGTATTAACAGTTTCCCACGCGTCGGCCCATTCTGTTGGCCCCGTAGCCCAGAACGAGTACGGCGCGCAAACGGTTGCGCGCATTACTTCGGCGCTACGGGGAGTTAACCCGAGTCCTGCTGGATAGCGCCGTGGAGACCGACAGACACTTGGTGTACGACTTCATCCTCGACTTGGTCTTCGACTTCTTAAGTAACCACGACTGGTACAACGAACCTCTCGCAGCAAGACAAGCGACCTAACAATTGGTGACATAACCCCCATCCATAAGCAGTAGTCGACTAAAGTAGGACTGGATTTTTGTTAATTAATGTGTTTAGGGAAAATAGATAATTAAACAAGTTGCATTATAATGATGACTCTATTATTTTAAACGTTCCCGTGACAATATTTTCGAAAAACGATCGGACCCGGCGATTTTAATTTTCACTATTACAAATCTTGAGAATTTTAGTATTAGAGAGGATTGCTCAAAAAGTCGCGGCACACCCAGTGGCGGCTCGTGACCTATGATAGAGGGGGTTCACAAGTATGGTGATATTTTTCTAGGCGTTTTAAATGTAGAAAGCAAAAAAGTAATAAGAAAATGCGTTAGGTAAAACATATTTTTATTTATTTTTTAATTTGACACAAGAAAATACAACTTTTGGAAAATAAGAAAGGGTTTTTTAGTGTGTATAGCTGTCGGATCTTAACGTCGTCGCATGCAACCCTCGTAACAATATTTATACAGTCCACTACTAATACTACTAAAGCCATCTACGAGCTGTCAAGAAGACCGAATGATGTCCAATACTACTACCGCCATCTACGAGTTATCAAGAAAACCGAATGATGTCTAATACCACTACGCCATCTACGGGCTACGTCATTAGGCGCAACCAAGACGAGAACAATAGTTAACTGTTTTATGATGAGAACAAATCGAGCCACGAGACTGACAAGTTGGCATTCTTCATATTTTCAGTGTTTTATAGTTTAAATCCTTAAATAAAATGGTTTAAAATCATATCGAGTATCATTTATCGAAATACACACCATTTATCGACCCTACACAATAGTGCTTAAACGTAAATTCCATTCTTCGGTTCTTAATTGTAGAAAATTGACCAATAACAGTTTGGAATACCCTCTATAATTTTTTTTTCATATATTTCATTTTTAAACTTTCTAATAAAGTCCCTAGATTTACCCTTTGTGGTCTGCGTTAAATTGATTTCATGTTTAGGTGTTCCCGCATTCTTCACTTCAATTTTTTGCTCCAAACTCAAAGAGCTAAAGTTATTTCTTAAATAGACCACCGTCAACTATTCATTTTAACTTAATAAATATATAATATTAAAATATTAAAACATACGCGCTCGAATTTCTAACTAGATGCACGAGCAGACAACTGTGCGCCTTTTCCATGTTAAATCGCCATAGCCCCGCATCCCCCGCTGCCACCCGCCACCTGTTACTACAGAAAAACTGCACTACTTCATCGCACGTGCGAGCAAGTCTCGTCACAATCGTCATTTGCCTCGACCGAGGCACGGTGGTCGGATCTATACAGTTTGGTTTGACGGGATGATAAAACATTAGGGAGGGTCGGACTTTTTTAGTTTGACGGTACGATAAAATATTAGGGAGGGTCGGACTTTATACGATAATTAATATTCTATGAATATAAATTAATATTTTTTATTCGTTTTGTTTTGGGGGTGCACGTGCGCATGTGCTCCTGTGGAAGAACCGCCATTGGGCACACCTCAACTTTATTTATGCGTCAGCATTATTTTTGCCAATTTGAGTCAATAAATCAGAATTTTGAGGCATCTATTTCGTTGGCGAATATTCTCTGAAATACGGTGACAGCGTACCATTTTACACAACAAAAAATAATAGCAACTCATACCTCTTAACGATTTTCATTCACTCAAAAATACCTAGCTCGTCGTGAGAGTTCCGATCTGACGGAAGCGATAAAGTGGCCACATTAAGATACTTGTTTCGTACTGTAAAATTTTGGCAGGTTGATAATGAGCCTAATTAGATAAAAACCGTTAAGTTTTTCTCGTTTCTTTTCAATATAATTATATAAAAGAGCATTTTTGATGCACGAAATACAAATAATATTAGCAAGCATCGCCCGTGTGCCGGTGAACCGTTTCGCTCTAGGTGGATTTTAGTGGTATAAGTCATGGCGCTTTTTTTCCACAGAAGCACATGTGCACGTGCACCTCCAAAACAGAACGAATAAAAAATATAAACTTAATGAGGCTGTTATTGATCAATTTTCTACAATTAAGAACCAAAGAATGGACTTTACGTTTAAGCACTATTGTGTAGGGTCGATAAATGTTGTGTATTTCGATAAATGATACTCGATATGATTTTAAATCATTTTATTTAAGGATTTAAACTGAAACACACTGAAAATATGAAGAATGCCAACTTGTCAGTCTCGTGGCTCGATTCGTTCTCGGCATAAAACAGTTAACTATTGTTCTCGTCTTGGTTGCGCCTAATGACGTAGCCCGTAGATGGAATAGTGATATTAGACTTCATTCGGGTTTCTTGATAACTCGTAGATGGCGGTAGTAGTAGTATTGGACATCATTCGGTTTTCTTGATAGCTCGTAGATGGCTTTAGTAGTGTTAGTATGTAGTTTCCTTGTATGCACAGAAAACAAAGGTTGGGTATGGACACCCTAAGTCAGACGTCATGAGAGGAAAAACCTTTCCAAACAAACTAGAATCCCATAAGAGATTTTTTAAAGCATCCGTACACGTTTTTAAGCAATTTTCTGATATTATTTTTATATTAGATATTATTATTGATTCAATTTCAGAAACAGATTGACGTAAGTGTTTTTTAAAGATTTTTAATCACCATCTTGTTTGAGGTTATGTTATTATTGTTTGCATAGGGAGATTTGAATTGTTATTTTTCTGTTAAAAACAGCGGCATACTTTATATTGATAAATACAGTACAGTAAGCTTTTTTACAGAAAACTAACAATTTAAATCTCGTTAAACAATAACATAACTTCAAACTTGTTCAGATGGTGATTAAAAATCTACCTAAAACACTTACCTCAATCTGTGGTTGAAAATGGATCAATAATAAGACCTAAAATATAAGTAATATCAAGAAGTTGCTTATTTATCGCTAATAAACGTACACCGATGCTATAAAAAAATCTATTATGGGAAATTCAATGCAATCTTGTGCCTTACAAAACTTTATAATTTTAACTAAAAATGTTTCGAAAAATATTTATCTTCCCGTGTCGTTAATGTATCGACACTATGGTTTGTAAAATATTTCGAAACAAACACGTCTTTAAGTGTTTCTAGTAACTGGATTCGAAAATGTGTCGCAAAAGTTTCGTAACACATGTATCTCGATACAACTTTATAATTTTAATCGAAAATGTTTCGAAACGTTTCTCAGCAAAGAAAGTGTGTCCAATTTGTGTCTAAAAATGCTGCTTAGGTTAAAGCTAAAGCATTTATTTTAAAGCGCCCATAAATATTTTATAAAAAAGTTGTTCTAACCTTGTGCTTACAAGTTGTTCGCATTATAAAACTAAAAAGTCGCTGCGGAAAAGCATGTTGGCAAAACGGGGCGTGGCTGTTAAATGTTGCCTTAGTTTTTTCCTGTACAACATCTACCTAATATGCAAATAATTACTAAGAAAATGATGTTGCATCTTTCTACCATCACAAGTTGTAGCGACTATGCATCCGCCTATGTTGCTAATTGAAAGAAAATCGATTATTTATTCAAAACGTAATTAATTTGTTTATATATTGTAATTATTATTATTGATCCCAATAGAGGAAAACAATTATCACTTCCTTGATTAAAGATACACACCTACAGGGCTGGATCAAGCAGTCGAGTCGCGTTTGTTCAACAACCCCAAGCAAGATACTCTAATTAACAAGGATGGAGGGGGAGGAGGAGGTTAATAAATTAATTCCCCCCCGATTTTCTTACGAACGTGTCCGAACCGCTATAGCGTCGAAACCAAAAACATTTAATTAACAAAGGGTATCATTTAACAGGTTAGCAAAATATTCTTATTTTTGCGAACAGAAAAATGTAATCGGTCAGCCAAAATGGCTAGTTGGTCAGCAACTTATGGGCAGCAAACGTTTCTGAATCGGTCAGTTATTAATGTCATACTAGAGTGCTCTAAATTATTTTGGTACGCAAATTAAATATATAAGCAGCTATGAGCGATCCACTTTTAATCAGATATTGGTAAGCAAAATATTTAATCTTGGTAATCAAAAAAAAAAAAGGAATAAAACGTGAAATAGTGACAGTGCCCTGATAAAACAAGTGAAAACCAGCCCCCGCTACACCTTTTGTAGCCGATTTCCTTCTGTATTCGGCAAGAGAAAACATAAGAAAGTTACATAAATTGACAGTGCCCTGGGAAAACAAGTGAAAACCCGCCCCCGCTACACTTTTTTGGGTCTTGACTGCTACACCGAATGAAAACACACGCACGCAACTAGCTACTCGTATCACGCGACTGCTTTCGCTCCGCCCACAATAACGAACTTTGCCGATTATCCAAAACAAACGCAATCCAATGATTTATATTGATAACCATTCTTTTAATCTGCAAACCCCTGAAGTAAACTGCTTCTAGACATGTTTTTTTCCACCGACCAACTGTAAAATCTTGCTGGAAAAGTATTAATTTCGCAGCTCGACTGTTAATTAAGCGAACACATGATATTACAAGCGGACTGATATCGGTTAAATTGTTGACAGTTTGTAGCATTTTTTGCAGAACAAATGTTGCAGCCTGATTTTTATTTATTGCAAGCAAAATCTTTTTATGCTGATCAAATGATTTAATGACTATTTTTTGCTGCGAACCAATTTTAATAACGGCAAACCTTTTAATTACTTCTCATTAATAAATAGAGAATTGTTTTTCATATGTCAGAATCATACAAAGTTTTAAACAGTAATCCCAATGATGCCAATTCTGTACTGAGCGTCCTAAATCTACCGCCTGTGTTTGAAACCGAAAAGTATAATTTTAATTATATTGAATGCAATTCACATGTGTAGCTATTAAGTAACAATATTGTACTAAATATGTGTGTATTTTTTAAATTTTCTACTCGTAAAGTTATTTATATACCTATATCCCAAGAACATTAAATTGTAACGCTTTAAGGAAATCACAGTGGCAACGCTGTATGCTCATTTTTACCTGCTAGTGTAAAAATGACCCTGAAGTTTACTATTTTCATTCATGTTCGCCGGCGGTGTTGTTATCGGTTTATCGCTGCTGCTTTTGTGATTGTTTATGATCTATTGTGTTCTTTGATTAGTTTTTAGTGTTTTTTCGAACTAAAACTATTTAGAGCTATTTATTAGCTATCTACAATGGTTCGTCAGTGCGTGGTGTGTAAGAAGTCGACTATTCTAACCCCGGATTAGTATTTCGTCGGTAAGTGAGAATAATGAGGTTATGTTTTTTTTAAGGTAAAGCAGTGGTGTAGCTAATTCTATATTTTAAGTAAATATTGAAAAAAATATGGATTATTTCTTTATATTATCTGAATTTCTGTAAAAAATACCTACAACGATTACCTATTTATGGCTAATATTAGATCGAAATTGTCTAAACGTGTACCCAATTACAGCGTTGCCATTTTCTAAAGCCATCTTCTTCTAACTTATTTGAAACTGTAGAACTGTGCATGATTGTAAATAAATGGTATTTTATGAATGGAATGATTTGTCTCCCCTTTTATATTATATGTTTATAATATTATGAGGAACAATAAAACTACGTTATATTTCTTTTCCACTATATTCTTAAAAATTTACCAGGTTTTCCAATGAAAGTGACAAATTTAAATTTATCTGCTGACGTTTTACTATTTGGAAAAACTAAATCAATCTTTTTCTTTACTCCCAAATACTAAAACGTCAGCAGATAAATTTGGAGTTGTCACTTTCATTGGAAAATGTAATAAAAACGTGGGTAAGCTGCTTAATAAACTCAACCTAAGGGTAGCTTACAAAGCTAACAACACTTTAGGGAAATATATAAAAAATAATAAAACTAAAAATCATAAAAATAGAAAATCAGGGGTGTATAAACTAAAATGTAAAGATTGTTCGAAAACATACATTGGCCAAACAGGAAGACTTTTGGAAAAATAATACAAGAACATTATAATAGCTACATAAAAGATAAAACAGATTCTGATTATTCCAACCATTTAAAAGAAAACCAACATAATTTAGATTCCAATTTTAAAAACATACATACTGAAAAGGCATAAAACTTAATCTGTTAGAATTCATGGAAATAAATAAACTTAAAAATACCGATGTTTTACTGAATGATCAAATAGACCTTAACAATTCTCCTTTGTTAAATTTATTTCACAAATCCGCTATTACATGTATTATATAAATAAATCTATACAATAATTTATATAATCACTTTACTGACCATTTGGAAAATCCCACTGTTACTATTATATCCCCTACACCCTACACCATCATTATACCTGTAATAATATTTTAAGATTGTACACTTTGTTAGATATAGAAAAATATTCATTCATTCTCAATCTGAAGAAGCTACCGTGATAGCGAAACATGTCATTTTTAAGAATATAGTGGAAAAGAGTTTTATTGTTTCTCATAATATTAGTTATGGATTTCCACCAAGTATCGTCTGAATCAATTCATTTATATGTTTATGGTTGAATCTTTACATTTTTATTGATTTCCATACGATAATGATTAATATTTATTACTATTGCGCAGACGATCGAAATACAGGTTTCTCCGATGCAATGGAAGGTGCTCTTAATACAATTCCGGGTAAAAATAGCGGTACCGACCCGAAATAAGCGACAGACGGGCTGCGTGACATTGCCAAAAATTGTGCGAGTGCAACACACTTTCCGTGATTTTAAGGTGAAACCAATTAAAACTGTATTCAAGTGACGTTATTTCAAGTTATTACATTCTATAGTTGTTAACTTTCGGTTATTGTGTTATTTGCAAAGAATACTGTTTTTTTGGGACGTTAAATGATAAATTTTCTTTCCTCCTGTCTGAATCAGAAATATTCAACAAAACAGACATTCTCAAACCACAAATATTGAATTTTTGCCCCTTTCGCTCGGTTAGCCGTAAAGTTAGAGCCTGACAAAAGGAGAAGGGTCTTTGTAACGCTATCAAGTGGCGAGAATGAATGTTTACGTCAGTATAAGGCCCTGGTTTTTATTACATTTCGTTACGAAATATTTCGTTGGATTGGAACGGAAAAGTTCGTCGTTGGTCATTTGGTCACATGTGTGGTTTTTACTGCAGTACAAGTGCGTGGTTAAAAATTCGGCGATATCAGTAGATTCGTTTGTACAGGATGATCACGTATTATGCCCCCCCCCCCCCCCCCCCCCCCCCCATCTTAACCTTTTTATTTTACATACTTGAGAAAAATTAAAACGCTCGGCATACGGAGGTTTTTAAAGTAGTATTTGCAATGGGAACAAATATCATTTAGATCTGTTGATTTACAAGTATGGTTGGTTTTACTCAACATGATGTTAAGGCCCTTTGTTAGACACCTATTTTATAATATGCAACCAAGTAATTTACGAAATAACCTACAGAGTTATGTACAGGATATATCTATAAAACGACACTAACTTGTGATCGTATGATATTAGTAAATCATAATAAATTACTTTGCGTAACTTATTAAAACACATTTTTTGAAGTGATAAGGGACCCCGAATTGCGCGAAGGGCCTAGGCCCCCCTATAAACAAATATAGGCACATTGTATATTCCGATTTATTAATAATAATAAAGTCGGTAAACATAATGAGCGCGTTTAGTTGCCAATTCGTTATTCTGTCGTAGATTTTCTTGCCCTGTTGCCAGTTTGAGGCACGCCTAATTTAATTTGTCAATTTAAAATCATATTTTTTATTTTAAACTCTTTTATTTTTTGGTTCTTTTCGAGGCCCCGTTAAATACGAGGCCATAGGCTAGAACTTAGTATGCCTAGTGATATATCCGTTTTTCGGCTGCAGATTATTATTTTTGTGAACTTTTATTTTATTAACTATGAGTGTAAAATACCATAAACTAGAATTTAGTGCCTTAGAAGATGAATTGTTGATAGAAAGTAAAAGTAGATACATAGAGGGTAAAAGAAAATCAACCCATATATGCAAAAAAATTAAAAACTTTTAAATACATACAAATGAAGGGGAATATTTGGAAAAAATAGCGGTTCAAATAAAACAGGTATGTTCAACCCTACTTGTAAATCAACAGACCTAAATGATATTTGTTCCCATTGCAAATACTACTTTAAAAACCTTGTATACTAATCGTTTTAATTTTTCTCAAGTACGTAAAATAAGCATGTTACGATGGGGGGACATAAAACGTGATCACCCTGTACAAATGAATGTACTAATATCGTCCATATTTAACCAGACGCACTTGTAGTGCAGTAAAAACAAACCAAACATGTGACCAAATGACCAACGACGAACCTTTCCGTTCCAATCCACCGAAATATTTCGTAACGAAATGTAATAAAAACCAGGGCTTTAGAGACCCTTATAATTAATCTTTTTTTACTGGATTATTGAATAATACTCTACCGCTGAGGAAAGATAACAACCAAAAAGAATTATTCTTGGAAAAGTTTGTACACTTTATCTCGTTTCTTCTTGTGTTAAATAAGTAAATTTTTCTACAAATAACGGCATCTACCTTTGAATATTCAGGAAGATAAACTTATACCGGCTTTGCTCCGACAAGCAACACACCCGTATACGTCTTCGGGCAAAGTTTGACTATAAAATAAATTGTGCCAACAACGCGACGCAATGTCAAATCTTTAAAAACGATGGTAGGGTTACACACTTTTCTGCCTGTCGATGTTCCACAGGCTAAATGTGACCATATGTTAATAATATTTAATTAAATACTAAATTGGAGATAGAGGGAGGATTAGAGTGTGTACAGCTCTACTTGTAAATCAACAGACCTAAATGATATTTGTTCCCATTGCAAATACTACTTTAAAAACTTTGTATACCAATCGTTTTAATTTTTCTCAAGCGCGTAAAATAAAACGGTTAAGATGGGGGGGACATAATACGTGATCACCCTGTACAAATGAATGTACTAATATCGTCCATTTTTAACCATGCACTTGTACTGCAGTAAAAACCACACATGCGACCAAATGACCAACGACGAACTTTTCCGTTCCAATCCACCGAAATATTTCGTAACGAAATGTAATAAAAACCAGGACTTAATACTCGCCTTTTGTCAGGACGAGCAGTGATACGGCGAAGCGCGCCTAAGGATGAGTTTGACCAACGGAGAAGGACAGAAATTCTATACTTGTAGTTTAGACACCTTTATTTCTTTCATTTGACATTATATGAGTTTTTTTTTCATTATTTTCACGTATACAACGCTCGCATGGAGTTCGATCTGTTCCTCCTCGGCCCACTCGCATACAAAACATACCGAGATGATTTCCGTCACGTTTCAAGTTCAGCGAAAGTTTTTTTTAATAATAATTGACTTAATCCTTCTAACAACATACATATGGTACATACGGTTCCCTGTTATGTTTTGTACATACTTCAGAAGGATTTACATACACGGTACGATCAGTTAGCTCTACGTCAAAGTACTCGTGTCAATATTTGCCTTTTATAATTGTGTATAACACCCGACTACCAATATTATATCTATGCACACATTCCATAATAACTACTAAGGTCAAAATCCTTTGTCTTTTCGGTTGTGTGAGAAAATAAAAATGAAAATATAATTTTACAATTTTGTTACGAGAGAGATTTGAAATGTTTGGTTACTTACTGACCGTCGAACAAAAATACGGATTGGCGATCGCCCAGGGGTTGAAAAATTTTAATCGGCCCTGCAGTGCAACATTAAATAAAAAAAATATTATTCCTGCGGTAGCAGGCGAATTTCGACAGAATCGTGGCCAAAAAGATTATCTTGGTAATATGAGACAAAAAATGTTTTTAATTGTAAGAAACCGTTATAAATATGGTAACATTGCATTTTGTTTTTAATATCGTACATTTTTGCCCCCTCCACACCCCTTTTTATGGTTATTAAATTATAGAAATTGGAAGGTGGTTTATTTTTACGATATTATCATTGGAGAAACATTTATTTTATGTTTTGATTAATCTCTTAATATAATTTAAAAGTACTATTAGGATAACAAGTACAATAAAAATTAATTAAATTCTAAGAAACTATTGATAATTTATTCAAAATTTAACTCTGTATTACTATCACTATCTTCATCTAAGCCTAAACTTATAATTAAGGGTTGAACATTTGTAATCATACAATTGTAAGAATTTTCCACCTTAAGTACATACTGTACACAGTTTTACCAGCTGTCTGCAGAATTTTTTCTTACTTAATTTTTAATTAATTCTACTACAGATGCATTTAATGTAGGAGAAATATTATTTCTCCTAATATTGGATTTTAATTGGTGCCATATTAGCTCAATAGGATTGATTATACAATAGTACGGAGGAAGACGCAACACTGTATGTCCATTTTCTGCTGCAAGTTTGTCACACTCGTATTCCTTATTTATTTTAAAAGCTTTTAATACAGTAGCAGTTCTCGCTTTTTGTATGTCGACTATGATAAACTAGCATTGTCCATTACAATGACGCTATTTTCAGGTATATTTTTAAGGAGGTTATGTTTAAACCAATCTTCAAAAAGTTGTGCGTCGGTATGTTGATGGTAATCTAAAGAAGAATCTGCTATGTTTTTAGCTGAAAGCAACAGACAATTTGGAACAAACCCGTTCTCTGAACCAGCATGTAATATTGTGATTCCTTTGCCTCTATTTGATGGTGAATTGGTTTGACATTTTTTGGAAGAATCATCCCAACCGTTTCTTGGAGTGTTTCGTCAAGGTAAATAATTGGACGATTTTCTTCTCTAAATTGTTTAACAGCGGTTAAATATTTAAGTCTCCATTTCCGACACTTGAAGATGCCCCCCTATCAGCACAATTCCAAGGACGCCACATTCTACCACTAATAAGCCTAACTAGAAATTACTCGCCGGAAAACCACGAAAGATTAAAATTATTAAAAATCACTTTGTATTTATATATGCATCAGGCATAGGTATAAATTGAATTTGTATACCTGGTCCGGCTCTGCTCGAAAAGGTTTTAAAATTTGGGATTTCCTTATTTATTTTATGGTCGAATAGATAATGAGGTTTTATTGCAGTCAAGAGATCAACGATTCTGCAGAAACTATACACGGTATTTTGAAAATTATATCTTCCTGATTAATATAATAAACACTCATAAATCTTTTATATTTAAATGGAACACCCAGTATTTCCTTCAACCATTACGTGCAGAATTGCATTCTTTATCTAATTGCTCAGTGCATTCATGTTTCAATCTTAAGTTGTTAAAAAATTGATTTACGAGTATTTATTGTATTATACCAGAAAGGTGTAATTTTTAAAATACCCTGTATAAAAATGTATAGTATTTTTATAGAATAAAAAGAACCATACCTTTTCTAAATTTTCTCATATTTTTAAATCTTTAACGGTAGTTACATTACCCTTGACATGTTTTTTAAAAAATAAATCCTTTATCGGATGTTATCTAAGAAATGGTTGGAGATGGATCTAGGATATAGTTAACAAAAATTCCTTGAATTTTCACGTGCAAGGTGTTAATTAAGTATGTGCAGTAATTTTAAGAGTTTATATAAACAAGAGTCCGCAAATGCTTCATTTTCAAGATACAGGGTGTTAAAAAAAATGTTTAATCGGGTTTTCGTGAATATCTTAAATATCCTTTCGTAGATATTATTGAAATTGAACAGTTTTATTTGTAGTGTTAAGGGGCTAATTTAACCATAAGTAGATTAATTTTATTGAGTCCAATGGCGTCCCGGGCAGCACCATAACGAATATTATTGGAAAAAAAAGTAAGCCACTGGAATTGTTCTATTTTTCTCGGATTAAGCAACTAAAAATACAACCATTTTGTCTCTTGAATTTTTTTCGTATCTAACTTTCTTTTCGAGAAAAAAAATAAAAACCACTTTGATTGCATTACTGCACATACTTAATGAACACCCTGTATAATCGAAAAAATGTCAAAATATACATTTTCTAATTATTCTATTTCTATCTACATTCTATTTAAATTAACAATATTAATGCCCCTTGTATAGTTTAAATAAAAATGGCGCATACCGGCCATCACAAGATCAAAATGGCAACTATTTTAATGGACGGAAAATTAGATTCATTAGATTATATATTACATAAAACGCTTATACGTATAAAATCGACAATTCATCGGTTATTCATCGGATACTCGTCGATTTTCGCTTCTACCAAGATGATTATACCTCATCTTGCCGACTTTTCTTCAGCCCCCGGCTATTATATTAGTTGCATTTTATAAATGATGTCAAAGGAAGAGTAATAATTCCTATAGAACCCAACCGACATTTATTTCTTAATAAAGCCGGTAACAATATTCGTACAGCTAATTATTTCAGCTTCGAGTTGTATGGATGTCCCTGAAAACGTTCATATGATCTTTAAAAGACATCTATAAGTGTAAAACCCCAATATTTGCTTCATAAACGATGTGTTGCAGCCTCTAGGAAACATCAACAGCCTAGTTATACTGCTAAAAAGTTTACGAATGCAACTTCTGGACCTCTATACAACAAATTTGCCAATGGAATACCTTTATAACTAAGAACACCACCCAACATTCCTGCAGTTCAATCCGAAATGCTTTAAACGAAACCATGTTCCGTCAGCGCCCCGTCAAAGGAATCCTGAAAGGTCTCGACGTCAAGAAAGCTTCTGGTCCAGACGAAATTCCTGTTCTAGTTCTCAAGAGATGCGCCGGCGAACTAACACCAGTATTTTGTAGACTTTTTAACTTATCCTACAAACAAGGAATATTTCCATCGTGTTACAAGACGGCGCGAGTCCAGCCTATACCAAAGAAAGGTAAGAGAACCCTGCCTAGCACCTATCGACCAGTCGCATTGCTTTCAGTTATATCAAAAGTAATGGAGAAAGCTATAAACCAACCAACATCTTCTAAAGTACCTGGAAGGCTTCAACATTATCAGCGATCATCAATATGGTTTTCGGAAGTCCAGATCAACTGGAGATCTTCTAGCCTATGTCACCCATATTTGGAACAACGCAATCGAACATCATGGGGAGTCTCGGGCTGTTGCACTGGATATTTCTAAAGCCTTTGATCGTGTTTGGCATGAGGGACTTCTAAGTAAACTGCGATCCTATGGTATGCCCAGTCGATTCTGTGCATGGTTGTCTAGCTTTCTTAAGGACCGCTCTCTGCAAGTGGCGATTGACGGATTTCTCTCAGACACCTTCATCATGAATGCCGGTGTTCCTCAAGGGTCCATATTGTCGCCCACTCTCTTCCTATTCTACATTAACGACCTTCTAGTGAAAACGAAAAATCCGAGATATTTAGTTTTGCCGACGATAGCACACACATCTTTCTCCTTGAATGCACGAACATCGGCTGCCGACGCACATCTTCGCAGACAGCATGAAGTATCACGCCTCAAGACCTGGAAGAAATTTTGGCTTGTGGTGACAGTAACCAAGTCGAATTTAACGCTAAAAAACCCAGGCAGCAGTTTTCTCTAAAAAGGTTAACATTACAGAATCGGATATACATAGTCATGGACGGACACGCAAGCCCAGATTCGACCATCCCTAGAATACTGCTCGCATGTCTGGAGCTCTGCACCCAAACATACTCTTCGGCTGCTGGACTCCATCGGAAGAAGGGCCATTCGTCTGATTGGAGATCACGAGCTGACGAAGAACCTCGACAGCCTAGAACATCGAAGACATGTTGGGGATTTGACTCTCTTTTACAGATATTTTCATGGAAAGTGCTCGGCTGACCTTGCCCTCTTATGTGGTTAAGCTTAGTACTCCTCGAACTTCATTATTTAAGAATTCTTTCATCTGGAGGACTTCATCCTTGTGGAACGACCTTTCCCAACGAATATAACCTCCAACGATTCAAAACCAACGTGAATCGCTTTTTGCGCACACGCACCACTCCCGGAGTGCCCTAAAGGATTTTTCCTATAGTGCTTGTGTTTGATCATCAAAAAAAATTATGAATTATCTCCTAACCACGCGGAATGACTAGCTATCGTCTTTTAATTACTCTACTAAACCAGGAGTCAAAATAATAATGCATAAACAATCTACAGAAGCCTTTTTGCATGAAGAACAATCTTCGCATAAGAAGCCCACGGAGTCAACGTACCTGCTCAACCTTGCCCATGAGATATATCGTATCACCCGCCCTTGAAAATGCGACAGAACCTTACGTAACTATTCCTTAGCGTCGCGCAAAACACCCCGGTAGCTCGGTTCACCTGTCGCATTTATGCAGTACCATAGTCGTACAGTAAAGGCAGTATCCCTACCACTATCTTCTTCCGCGAAGAGCATACAACCTGCAAGAAGTACCAGCGAAAAGAAGCAGTACCGACTTCGCGGATGGCATTCTTGTCGTGGCGGTTTTCGCGGATAGACATACCTCAAGTACTGTAACTACTTCCAAGTATCTTCTGAGCGCTGCTGATTGTCTCAAGGACGGAGGGTAACGGGCCGGCCGTTGCTTCTATTGCTAGTTAGTGCCCGCGTCGAGCAAGAGACGTTATCGATAAATTTCTTATTAATTTATAGGTAATTATCGGTAGTTACTGTCAAACGATCAGCTTTTTCCGGTGTGGCTTGGAGAATTGAAAAGTTTGCTGCTGCTGGTGCTGCTGCTGCTGTCAGCGAAAGATCGTGCAGGAGCCTGATAAAATACAAGGTAGGTGTAAAGATTATATAAGCCTTGTTATCGTTTTCTGCGGCAAGGAAAAGATCGAAATATCGTGCTCAATTTTATTTTATTTTTATTTTAGAATAAGTAATAAGAACATGTGTAAGTGACAATATAAATTTTTTCCGGAAAAGAAAAGAGATAACAAAATTTTGATTAATAACTTTTTTAGTCCGATATTAGCGGTTCTTTTTTAGAGAACTGTCGGCATATATGTATATAAATATACCCCAATACTTTGTATGGTCTCCTCTAGCCCTAATTACTGTACTTGGTAAAGATTGTTTCACGAAAAATGGATACGACTTAATGATTTCGTGGGTAGGTCCCATTGTGTCGACAATAGCTTGGCGATAAACCAGTGAAGTATGAAGGGACGGACTAAGGAAAACAAGTAATTATATGATTATATTAATGTAATCAAATGAAATAACATTTTTTTTTAAATATCACTAGTCATATTTATTTACATTTATAATGTCATTTTATAGATAGTTCTGTTTCGCTATCGCTATCCTCATCAAAATTAATTATAATTGGATTAATTATACGATCCAGACTAATATACGAATTTTCTACAGTTATTACGTGACGGACTGAATTTTTTCAACTACCTGGGGGAATATCATTAAAGCATTTTCGTATTAATTCTACAACACTAGAACTTAAAGTCGAACAAATATTTTCAGACCTAACCAGTGATTTTAACTGGTGCCTGCTCTATGGGGTTAAAAATGCAATAATAGGGTGGGAGCCGTAGCACTGTATGTACAATTTCTTCTGCCAATGTGTCACAAACATATACTTTTTTATACAAAATGTCTTTAAAACTTCTAAAAGATCACTTTTTTTATAACTTTCTTCAAAATATAAATCATTCGCCGCCATGTAGTTGTGAATCTCCAATTTTGTATTATTTGAGCTTGGAGCTTTATGTAGTTGGCGACTGTGATAGCTCGCATTGTCCATTACTATCACGCTATTCTGAGGAATGTTTGGTAAAAGACAATTCTTGAACCATTCCTCAATAACTAACAAATTTTACCACAAAAAGATATTTAAATATAAATTAAGCAACCTAACCTACCTGATGTGCCTATATTTAATTATAATTATTACAATCCGGTCCTTTCCACATAATAATAACAAACGGTCATAAATAATGGGATGGCCACAGGTACTTTTACTGCAGTCATTAAGTTATATGAATTTTTCGTGAAACAATCTTTACATGTCAGTTCTTACCATCACGGAACCTCCTCCTCAAAGAAAATGTTGAATTCGTATTGCATTAGAAATTATGGATTATTTTGATCGTATTCGCATCAACCAAAAAACAATAAGTAAAGATCAGATGACTCTAAACGAAAGATGGTATTTTAAAATAATATTGCAACGTGATTATTCGACAGGGTGTTTTGAAATTAGATACTAAACAACATTTTTATTTTCTTTGTATAATATGTCGAATAATGTTCCTTAAAATTTGCGAAAGACACGTTAAAACCGTGTAGGTGTATTTACCGTTCCGTAAAAAAATCACTAAAATGGAACTGAAACTAATAAACTTATCAAGCCTAAAACTTATGTATGTTCGTTTTTTTTTGCACGCGAGTGTATACAATTTTCAATTTATTACATGAAATACACGACACGTCTCGCTACCACTGTAGCCTCTTCAGATGACAAAAAATTAATAATTAATTATTATTTCGGAAAATATAAAATATCTCACCAATCAAACTTCTAGTTAGAACAGTAATTATGTCGATCTACCAGTGGCATTTCTGCACATAAGTCCTCTGATATTCGTTACGGAAAAACTGGTACGCCACGGACATTTCTTAATATTGATATTTTTTCCAATTAGCCTGGTCAATTCTACATGAAAACGGTCTCTTCCGTTTATCACGTCAGGGCACCAGTTAAAACAATTTTTATAAAAAAAAATAACCATGTTGATAATAATGAGTGAATTTAATTGCTTTAATTAAGAATTGTCTGGCGAGAAAAACGTAAGAAACCGTTTTGATGTAGAAATGACCAGACTAATCAGAAAAATATCCCGTTTTGAAAAAAACCTTATTATATCAATTCTAATCTGACGCGAAATAAACACAAACGAAGATTGATTAGAAATTAACCCTCACAATATTTAAAATAAAAAAAAAAAACATTCAGAAAACTAATTTAACTACCTACTTAAAACCCATTATTGTGTCGCGATTTTGCTTCTTCAACATTATTATGCATCATTATTATATTCATCACCCGATTATTAGCAATTGGTGTGATTGCGCCAGCTTATGGCAAACTGTAGAAATAAACGAGGGACAAATCGGCAGGATTGTTTATTATACGGTCCTTTTTAATGGATATAGCAGTACTGCAGCAGACATACCTGCAATTCTTTTTCTTTAATAGTATATTAAGATACAAGTTTCATAAGACATCATCTCAGAGCACGCATATAATTCAGAAAACGACCCGCGAAGCGGGGAGTTTTCTAAAGTACAAGTGCTCTAATTGTCTTATGAACCGTGTATTTTATAATACTTTTTCTATTTGGGTCTTTAAATTTCGAAAAACTTTAAAAAATATTTTCTTTTTGGGTTGGCAATACTTTTATAATTTAATAAAATGTTACAAGTATCAAATATTCCATGATAGAAACAATTGAACACAACAAAGCTTCTTCCCATCCGTCATAATTAAAAATAAATATATTATTAAAGTTAATATAAATGAGTCAGGAAGAAAGTTGTACTCCGTGAGAAATACGAGAAATTGCAGAAAATAATCTAGAAAAACGTTTAAAAAGAATATGCAAAACTTTGAGTTAAGGTGCGAGCAGAACGAAGTTCAAAATATTGAACAACATATTGTGTCGACACAGAATCTGACAGGAATAACAATTAATGCCCAGGAAATATCTACAGTAACTATAAATATGTCTATATAAAGTAATATGTATAATACTATATTGAATTAAAAATAAAAATAGTACTTTACAGAATAAAACTTTAGAAATAGAGCATAAACTGAAAGATATTTCAATTATTTTTAGTTTATGCTGATTTATAGTTGTGACTATCTCAGTAAATTGTTCCATGACGTAGCGGTATGAAACTTGACCATCCCCATAACATTGTATTATAAAAACTCTTTGTTCAGTAGATAGCATTTCTACTTAAATAATAACTTCATTAAATAAAGACGTTGACAACAAGTACCTATCACCTTAAGTGTCATTATTATTTTAACTAGGTTCACCAGTCAGAGGTGTGCCAGAGAATACTTTTTGGGAAATAAACCTTCTAATGAATTCTTCTACTTCGGTTTGTTGCGTAGAAAACACATTCATTAAGAGTCACTTTTTTTCGTATCTTTCAAAATAAAGTATGTTTACTCTTAAGCAAAATAACATTTTTGCAGTTTTTACCCACCCTGTATAAAAAAATTGAAGTTTCTTATGATGAATCGTATTTTCTAGACAAGCAGAAACGTTTACTAAGAGTGACTTTTTTTCGTATCTTTCAATTTTTAGTCCATTTGTCCTCTTGTAAACCCAATCCGTGGACATACTGTATATCTTTATATTTAGCATCGTAGACCGATAAAGTAATTAGGTTTTTTATTATCTTACTTGCGATGAAAAACGAGAAAGTAATAAACGTACAGATTCTTTGATAATTTGTTGCTCTGACATAAAATAAACGAACCCATGCATGTAACCGATAAAATGCTTAAAATGCACTTTCCTGCAGCATGCCACATGGTTCTAATTAAGAGTACGTTTCTTTATATCTCTTTTATAGCGTACCGCACCGACGAATATAAGCGGCAGCTAAATCGGACGTCCTTGAAATGCAGCGATGCGATTGGTCGCCCGACTGATAAACAGCCCCTAAACGGCCCGTTGCGTCGGTGTAAACGGTTGTTAAAGTGGTACCCAAGTAGATATGGTCGTAAATGTATAGAAGTAAAACACACAGCGGTAGGTTGGAATGGCACCTGGGTAGACACTTAAAGTTATAAGAATAATAACGAACCAATTAACGACATTAATTTAGACTGGTAGAGTAAATGGCATAACAAACAAAATAATAAAATTTGAAATTGCCATAGGGCCAGTGGCGGTTCTTCCACAGGAGCACGTGCGCACGTGCACCCCCAAAACGAATAAAAAAATATTAATTTATATTCATTGAATATTATTTATCGTATAAAGTCCGATCCTCCCTAATATTTTATCGTACCGTCAACCAAACTGTATATTATAGGCTATCGATCCGGCAACCGTGCCTCGGCCGAGGTTAATGACGATTATGACGACACTTGCTCGCATGTGCGATTAAGTAGGCGGGGCATAATGCAGTCGCCGTTGTCTGTTCGTGCATCGAATTAGAAATTCGAGCGTGTATGTTTTAATGTTTTTATATTATATATTTATTAAGTTAAAATGAATAGTTGACGGTGGACTATTTAAAAAATAACTTTAGCTCTTTGAGTTTGGAGCAAAAAATTTAAGTGAAGCATGCGGGAAGACCTAAACCCGAAATTAATTTAACGCAGACCACAAAGGGTAAATCTAGGGACTTTATTAGAAAGTTTAAAAATTAAATATATGAAAAAAAACTTATAGAGGGTATTTATTCCAAACTTTAACGAGGCTGTTATTGATCAATTTTCTACAATTAAGAACCGAAGAACGGACTTTACGTTTAAGCGCTATACACACTAAGAAAACCTTTCTTATTTTCCAAAAGTTGCATTTCCTTGTGTAAAATTAAAAAATAAATAAAAATATGTTTTACCTAACGCATCTTCGTATTACTTCTTCTCTTTCTACATTTAAAACGCCTAGAAAGTAATTGTTTGGTCGTTACACAAAACTAAAATTTTAAACATAATTTCACCGTACTTGTGAACCCCCTCTATCATAGATCACGAGCCGCCACTGCATGGGGCACTGTTAATACCCATTTATGTAGAAATTCCTTGGGCACATTGTATAGGGTGTTACTAATGACGTAACGGACAGTAAATTTCGGAGATATTAAAAAATAAAAACACCCTGTACAAAAAAAAAATCATAAACTTACACACACACACACACATATTACGAGACACCCCTGTATAGTATAAAACCAGTAAATTTTTGTTTCGTCGGGGGCAACACTTTTGCCCTCACACTAAGAAAAAAACCATCCGTAATTTTTACGTGTTTTCGCGATCTATACCGCCCGTACTAAAAAAATCATCGCGGAAAATATGTTCTTCAATCAAGCAGGCGAACGTGTCGACCAATCAAATTACATGGATTAAAGAATCCGCGCCATCAAATTAAAACCTGATTCTAATTACGAAAGCGGAGGTAATCATGGATCGAAGTGCCGCGCCCGCTGTACATGACGCCTCATAAAACCGTGGTACATCCGTTATTTAATAAGATTTTTATATCGGCCCTGTATTACGGTGGCGATGGTGTAATAACGTTTTTGTTACGACGTTTTTTCAAAACAATTTATTTCCAGACCTCGCAAGAACTGGACCCCGAGGCATTGGAAAGAAAAATTAATTAACAAAGAGTAAAGCATTCTATACAAATTCAAAAGCATAAACAAAAATTTTAGTCTATGTTCCTTATACATATCTTGAGCTTACGACATACAACCTCTTCTCCACCTTCAAATAAAGTCGCTGGAAACTCATTGGAGAAAAGCTATAGAAACACCTTTAAAAATAACAAAAATCGAACACGCGAAACCCGAATAAAGTTAATACGTCCCTGAAACTGTATTTAATGCAATAATGGCAAGGCCAACCAGGATTCATCGGATAGCATTTGTGGGTCGTTATCAGGATTGATCGGTTTTTTGCTTGTTGGCTCGGATTAAGATGATTTTCTTCTATTTCTATCAGACAAGTGCAACTATCGCTGATAAATTGATGTCCTCCTATTATCCGGCAATGGATCCCGAAGTCGTCCGGCGAGTCAACGAGAAACGATGAACGACAAAAATAAAAAATAGTGAAACTTTACAAAAATAGTTATATGGTCCAATTAAAAGGTAGCCGAAAATTACCGGAAAATGTTAAAAAATGCCCATTATATTTCACCCTATTTTTCTTAATGCAAGCATATGTTTAAAATATGCTTATGCTTATAATTTTGGATCGTATACAGGGTGTCCGCTAATTAATGGGACATGGAAAACCCACACACCCTTTACGTAAAAATATTATACTTACCTATATCCGAAAGTTGCTATTAACTGAGATACAGGGTGTTAAAGTTAGAACTTCATTTTTGTTTTGCTCTAATAACTTTGAGATAAACTAACATTTTTTTACAAATTTTGGCAATTATGGTTTTTTAGGACGAGAAATTGATTTCTTTGTGAAATTTTAATATACTGCGCCATTATTCACACATTCATACGGTCATAACTTTTTTGTGCCTCAGTGTATTTAAGTTTTTAATAAAAATAATACTTTTCTCATATTTACTACGTAAAAAGAGTATACTAAGTTCAGGTCGCCCAGAGTTACCGTTTCGGAGATATTTGCATTTAAATTGTTTAGTGCGTTAGCTCTGGCAAGCAAATAATATTTTGTTACTTCTTACCAATTCACTTCTCCATGATAATTAATGTTCCAGTAATGGTAATTGGGAATAATAAATACAACAATTGGATTGTTCTTTAACTTACTTTAATTAAAATAAATTTGACGCTAGAAAATATCGTGTCGAACAGCAATGAAAACACAAACTTACGATAAACTCAAAAATGAAACATTTTCTGTTCCACAGCAACTGCATCTCTAAATTCTATTTGTTTTCTCATAGGTTACTTTAAGAACAAAATTTGTTTGCAAAGTAATAATAATTGGACAGGGTGCACTAAACAATTTAAATGCAAATATCTCCGAAACGGTAACTGTGGGAGACCTGAACTTAGTACACCTTTTTTACGCAATAAATATGAGAAAGGTATTTTCATTAAAAACTAAAATAAATTGAGGCACAAAAAAGTTATGACCTATTAAATATGCAAATAATGCCGCAGACAGCGCCCCTACACTGTACATTAAAATTTCATAAAAAAATCTCTCGTCCTTAAAAAACCATAATTGCCAAATTTTGTAAAAAAAACGTTGGATTCCTGCAAAGTTATTAGAGAAAAACAAACCCTGTATAGTATACCAAATTACAGTAATTGACGAAATAACCCATAGTTTGTTATTGACGATTTGTCCCTCGATTTTAGGAATAGATGCCCAGTGGGATTTACGTATAACGAGTAAAATTTCAAAACGGTATTTAATTGGCTGAAGGAAAAACTTAGCTTTTCAATTTTAATTAATTTGAGGGGTATGGCACGCACGACGGCTTATTTGGCAATGGAGATGGATAATGGCGACCACGATTTTGCAACAAACGGGCCTAATCGCATCTTAACTGTTCTTCGCATGCTATTTGAGAAGATTATAGATTTTGTACAGGCGGTGACAACAAAATCGGTCAATTTGTTTAGGTAGTTAATAGAGGGCATAAATTACTTAGCCAGTATTAGAATGACGTAAATTACCTGATTTCAAAAGGCTAATCCTCATTTTACCCTATTTTAAATGTGAATGAATGATGAATGAAATGTTAAATGCTGCTTTTAAAAAGACAACTATTGTAAATTAAAAAATGTCAATTGACAATATTTGATTCTCCGATCGAATTATCAGGGAAATAAAAATTCTCTCTTTAATTCCGCCGCGCGCGTATTGATATGTTTAACTTTTCGTATCGTTGCTTCAGTATGCTTGTTGTTTGTTGTTGTTTTTTGCTGGCGACGCGACGCCGACGGCTTGTTTCAGTCCGACACCGCTATGCCGTCATCGGCTTGCAAAAAATAATATAAAATATTAAGAGCGAGAGAGAGGCTGAAAAATTGTGATTGATCAAGTCGTAATGGTGTTTTTAACAATAAAAATATTTAATTAAAATTTTGTATTCGTACTTCAACAAGATTTGAAACAACTTTTTTAGGTGTAGTTTAGGTTAAAATTTAAAAATAGGGGTAGTTCCAAAAACATTTAATTAATAAATGTATAGAATATATAGAATTTTCGCACCTTTATTAGGTCATAACTTTTTTGTGCCTTAGCGTATTTAAGTTTTTAATGAAAATAATATTTTTTTCATGTTTATTACGTACAAAAGGCATACCGATTTCAGGTCGCCCAGAGTTACCGTTTCGGAGATATTTGCATTTAAATTGTTTAGTGCACCCTGCCCAATTACTATTAATTTGCAAACAAAATAAGAAATTTAGAGATGCAGTTGCTATGGAACAGAAAATGTTTAATTTTTGAGTTTATCGTAAGTTTTTGGTTTCAATGCTGTTGGTTTCTTTCGACACGATATTTTCTAGGGTCAAAGTTATTTTAATTAAAGTAAGTTAAAGAACAATCCAATTATTGTATTTATTATTCCCAATTACCATCACTAGAACATTAATTATCATGTAAAAGTGAATTGGTAAGAAGTAGCCAAATATTATTTGCTTGCCTGAGCTAACGCACTAAACAATTTAAATGTAAATATCTCCGAAACGGTAACTCTAGGCGACCTGAATTTATTATATCTTTTTTACGTAATAAATATGAGAAAACTATTATTTTCATTAAAAACTTAAATACACTGAGGCGCAAAAAAGTTATGACCTAATAAATGTGCAAAAAATGCCGCAGACAGCGCCCCCTACATTGTACATCAAAAGTTCACCAAAAAATCAGTTTCTCGTCCTAAAAAAACCATAATTGCCAGCTTTTGTAAAAAACCGTTGGCTTCTGTCAAAGTTATTAGAGAAAAACAAAAATGAAGTTTTAACTTTAACACCCTACCCTGTATCTTCCTGTTGTTAATATCAACTTTCGGAAATAGGTAAGTGTAATTAAATCCCAATTATTTTTACGTAAGGAGTCTGTGGGTTTTCCATGTCCCATTAATTAGCGGACACCCTGTATATCAAATTGCAACCGTCGAACTGTGCATGATTGTAAATAAATGGTATTTTATGAATTTAATGTTTTGTCTCCCCTTTTATATTATATGTTTATCGGTAGTTCTCTCTTGGACCTTTTTTTGAGTCTTGCTCTTTTTGAGAACCCTGTATAATATCATATTTTTTCTTCATAAGTCTTAGTTGTCTTGTCTTGTAAAACAGAGCTTTTTAAGAAGAGACATTTTTTTCACGCATAATAAAAAGGATTCCCATTTGTGTAGAATAATAGCCGTAGACACGATGTAATGCATAAATACATATAAGATTCTCTTATATGTAAATTCATCGGATTCACACGAACAAAAGACAAATTATGTTGTTCTGTTCGAAGAATAACGGTCGGACACACATCTCGTAAGTCGAGACGACCAGTCAAACGGTCTAATAAGTCATGTCTATACACACCTACGACAGTCGATGTAAATTCTATAAAAAAAAATCATTTGGGTATTTTTGCCCACCAGAATCTTAAGTATATGTATTTAGCGAATCCGCTCACTGAAAGTATTATCCACCCACGCGAATTTACAGTTCGGAATCAGGTATTTATATATTTCCTGATTTAAGCGATTTATTCGATATCGGATACTAAAGCTATCGTGTGCTAATCCGAATTAACAATAAATTCCATTTAAGACTCGATTCACTTCTAATCGAATGCACTTTATGGATTAGGCAGAGACACTAAAGCTTAACTTAGTAAATCCCCACTATACACGGTCGTTGTGGCCTATTAAACGATCTCGGGAACAAAAAACAAATATTGGTACTCGCTATAAAAGATACCGATCGCTTTAATGAATATATATATTGACGTTCCGGTTATGCCGGAAGTTAGGCCTAACATTGTTATTGTAAATGGAATGTTCTATACTCATATTTAAAATGATGTGCGAGCTGGCCCACATTTACCCCTCCTTGGAGGGGTTAAACCACGTCTCCCTTCTAAAGAAAATTGACGTCCCTTACCGATTTTTGTAATTTGGCACATTTTACGTTGACAGGGCCTTGGGGCATTGTTAATGTTACAGGGCAGTGAAATAGAGACATTGAAGGACAGGAAACAAAAAAACAAGGTTGTGTAGTTAAAATTCGTGTTGTTTGTGGTAGTGTAAATTATTTGCTGCGGAAGCAGCTTGTAAAGTCAATTCCCGTTACCTTAATCTCAATATCATAGTCACTCATACTTTACCCAAAAATAAACAAATTAAAAATGTTGACGTTTGAAAATGGAATGGATGGAATTCACAGCCGACTTTGCATAAAATCTATTGGAAATACTGACTGTTTTGGCATATCACGGGCAATGAGATTTGTGGAACTGCTACGTAATATATACAGCGTGTTCCTTAATGACGTGCTAATATTTCCGGGTATGGTTTCTTAGGTCATTTTATAAAGAAAAGTTCATATAAACATATGTCCGCAACGGCTTAAATTTTTTGCTACAGGGTGTTGAATTTTTATTTTTTAAATGGTTATTTTTTAATATCTCCGAAAGTACTTTAGATATTATTTTCAATTTTGGTATGTGTTAATAGGATATAGAACCACAAATTTTAATTAGAAAAGTTATTCAATTGTTCCACCAGTAGCGTCCCTGCAAATATGTCCTCTGATATTTTTTACAAAAAAGATGGTACGCCACTGATATTTTTCCATATCGATATTTTTTCTGCTTAGCCTGGTCAATTCTACATGAAAACGGTCTCTTGAGTTTTTCTCGTCAGACCGTTCTTGATTAAAACAATTAAATTCAAATTGCTTCATTTAGCAGTATTGACGCATAACTTTTGAACATATACATCTAGTTATCCTGGAATAAATGACGTTTTTATAAACATTAGTCTCCAAACAATACTTGTTGAGATAAAGTAAGTTGTCGGTGTTCAAAACTAGCTCATCAGTAGTATTTCATCGATTTTTAGTGTTTCATTGAATTTATTTTATTTTCTCGTGGTTGTTATTCGAATAGTGAATTATACGAATGCGCAAATGGCGGTAATGCATTTTCGTCATTTCCAACAATTTTAATAAAAGAAAATTTATCATTAATTATTTTATCAATATTGATAATAATGAGTTTCAATATGAATTTTATGGTTTTAATCAAGAACGGTGCGTCAGACGAGAAAAACTCAAGAGACCGTTTTCATGTAGAATTGACCAGGCTAATCAAAAAAAAAACATGGAAAAATGTCAGTGGCGTACCATCTTGTTTGTACAAAATATCAGAGGACATGTTTGCAGCGACGCCATTGGTGGAACAATTGAATAACTTCTCGAACTAAAATTTGTGGTTCTATATACTATTAGCACATACCAAAACTGAAAATAATATCTAAAGTACTTTCGGAGATATTAAAAAATAACCATTTAAAAAATAAAAATTCAATTTAAGCCGTTGCGAACATATGTTCATATGAACTTTTCTTCATAAAATGACCTAAGGAATCACACCTTGAAATATTAGCACGTCATTAAGGAACACCCTGTATATTGGTTCTTGCTAATATAGGAGTAGGAAAAAGTGATAGTAAGGAATTTTCAAGTAGTTTCAAGTTATGTGGGGGCTCCCTAACCATGTGGGGGTCGGTCCCCGTTATTAATTCGCGACTGATTTACCATAGCCTAATTTTATTACGCCAAGAAAAAACCACCATTACAGGTGTTTGTCTTTCTATCTACCCACTATTATTGCACCGTTGTTCATTCAGATTTTAATAGTTAAATCTTCAGCTTTCATTTCTAACACATAATCTTAATGATGGCTAAATCAATTAAGTTGTTAGATACATCATCAGCTGAGAACTGTCAAGTACAGAATTATGTATTTTATCGTTAAATGAAATAAATGTACATGCCCCAGACGGCATCCCGGGGGCTTGTTCCGTGTTTTATGTACCCCTGCATTCTATCGGACTGAAACCGATAAAACAGAACAATAGAACGTAGAAAAGGATACAATACATATAATAACTGTACGGCACACATTCTATTACCCAGTCGGGTACGGTCATTGTCTGCCCGACAGGTCTAAATGCCAAAAGTATTATTTATGTCTTCAGTACTACCCACGAGTCACGTTCGAAGAATATTTAGCGCCGTTTAGTGGCACAAGCCTTTCTGTACATACAAAGAAGAAAAGAAGTTTTTTCAATGCGCGCTCTGCGGGTACTCACGCCGCGCCGGGCGGTATAGTTTCGCCAGAGCTAACTGGCATATATAAAAAGCGAAAAATTATTTCAATTCGATTTGCAAATACTATACTTACTGGTGGTTCATTGCTGTAATTCTCTACGGCGATATTTCTTTGTGACTTACCTAGAACAAATAATATTAATTAGTCTCTATTACTCTATACATCATTTATACAGTGGCCGACAAAAAGTTAGTCGCATATGCTAATCTTTCTTATTATTGAAATATTTTTAAAAAAATTGAAAAAATATATTTTGTCAAGGAAAATTGGTATTAGAGGACGAGATATCGATCGAAGTTAGTAGAAAAAGGTGGTTATTTGTTAATTTTGGGGGGAGGGGGGTTATTAAATTTGTGGTCTATATGAATATACACCGCGTCCAAGATAAGGACGCCAGTACAGGGATCTCGGAAACCGTAAGAGATACGAAGTCGGTTAAATGGAGGTAAAGTTGCGCATTTACGTGCCTAATAATATGCCGTTTAGAAAGTTCTAAAAATTCCGAGTAGTTCCGGAGGTATCCCGAAAAAAACCGAAATTCTGAAAAATCGTTTTATTTTTTTCCTGTTTTTTTTTAGAACGAATTCTAAAGTAAATTGCACTTTTACATTGCCTCTTTCACTATCTAACAACGGTATTGTCTTGTCATCCGACGAGTCGTCTTCGAAGGGCCATTATCAACTTTCTTTTTTTTAAATACGGTCCTGTTTTCGCGATATTGGAATTTGAGAGCTTTTTTTCTTCCGAATGCAACGATGTATGACACATTGTGGTTTAGTGACGTTTCGAGGGTTTTTTGAACAACATCAGGAAATTTTGTGATACGGTCCTGTATTTTTCCTAATTTTATAAATAATATCTCGTAAGGAAGCTCTAAATTTTTACTTATGCTGGACTAGTTCAATAAATAACAAATAATTTAATAACAAACCACAAATAAGTGAACAAAAAAACATACCAAAACAGAAATAAAACGAACAACGAAAAAAGTACGGAACTACATAATCAGGTGTTCTGAAACACCATGGCCAGCACGTTCGCCTGATATGACACCGTTCGATTTTTTCCTCTGAGGGTATGTCGAAAATTATGTTTATAAAAACAACTTCGAAACAGAAGACGAACTTAGGAGGTTGGTGCTTGAAGCCTTTCAAAGTATTACGCCAGAAATGTTGTCAAATGTTTTAGAATCGACAATTACAAGATGTTATTTGTGCTTAGAAAATAACGGAAATCATTTTGAACACCTGTTGTTCCTTACTTTTTTCGTTGTTCGTTTTATTACTGTTTTTATTATGATTTTGTTCACCTATTGATGTTTATTATTGAATTATTTTCTGTTCACTTATTTGTGGTTTATTATTAAATTATTTCTTATTTATTGAACTAGTCCAACATAAGGAAAAATTTAGAGCTTATAAAATATTATTTATAAAATTAGGAGAAATACAGGACCGTATCCCAAAATTTCCTGATGTTGTTCAAAAAACCCTCGAAACGTCATTAAACCACAATGTGTCATGCATCGTTGCATTCGGAAGAAAAAAGCTCTCAAATTCCAATATCAGGAAAACAGGACCGTATTTAAAAAAAGAAAGTTGATAATGGCCCTTCGAAGACGACTCGTAGGATTACAAAACAATGAACGCTGTTAGATAGAGCGGACAAAGTGGTAATGTAAAAGTGCAATTTACTTTAGAATTCGATCTCAAAAAGAACCCAGGAAAAATAAAACGATTTTTCAGAATTTCGTTTCTTTGCGGATATCTCCGGAACTACTCGGAATTTTGGTTGACCCCCTAATCTGCGCCACTGCTTACGGCTATTTACAAAAATCTTCTATAAGAACAGTTCTATAATTTGGTTGCAAGAACTTTCGTACCAAACGTGATATCTCAAGAAACAACCATTGGTTATGCCTATTCCATTTAAAAACGTTAGTCGAGTAACAATGACCTAGCTCGAAAACGTTATAAAAATCGAAGTTCTGTGAAACACATTGCAAAAAGCGATATTATTCTTTTACGGTTAATAACATTGGACCGATTCTGAATAGCATTTAGTGCATGCACGAACATAATGAGTCTGTCGTGTATTACGATAATCCGTACCTTCGGTGATCCGTAAATTTGGTAAGTAAGTAATCCCTGTTTGAAAATCTGATGAAATGAGCAATTAGAACAAAAATGTTGTTTTAAGATCCGGTAAATTTCGATTTCGTAATCTCATTATGTCATATGAGTTCTTGCTTCCTGAGAATTGCATTATTCTTGTCCATAAATTAAATGCATTTAGCATTACTCCGCATTAAATTCTTAAGTTTATGTGTTTAGAGTAGCTACTAATATAACGTGTTAGTTATTATCTATAAATTGTCAAGAAATAAACTAATTTTGAAAATGTCGTTATAAATTACAATAGACTGTATAAGAATTTGATTATCTCGAAAATGGTAAATATTTAAACATTTTTTAATTATTTTTCCAAAGTCCGTTCCTAGCTTCCCTAGCAATGTACAGGGTGTCCCAATTTCGATACTTTTATAGGGTCGTAACTGTTAGTGCTATCAAAAAAGTAATGTAGGTGTCATGTACTCTTTTTGGGTCAAACTTAAAATGATAATTTCAAAATTAGCCTATATTTTCTTAGTTAAAAAAGATGGAGAAATGTTCTATACAGAAGTTTCTTTATATTGATTGTTGAATAATCTGCCGTTTTCAGAATAAGTATACGGGGTCAGGTAAAAAAGTTGTCGGACCTATCCTCATTTTTTAAAATGGAACACCCTGTATATTTTAATCTAAAAATATACTATTTTAAATTCTCCTTACAATTATACAGGGTCCGCAAACGAAGCGTGGACGGAAGATTAAATCGTTATCGAAGAACTTATCAACAATACTGAAACAGCTTGAGATATTGGATTAAAAGCGGCATGTTTTAAAAATATTTTATATTATACAGGGTGGCCCAAAAAAGTGTGACAGCATAAAGTTATATTTTTTTAAATAGGACACCCAGTATTTTACTGCATATTTAGGTTCGTATTACTATCGTTTATAAGTCCCTCAAATTTTATTTAATTTGGTTTTGTAGTTTCGGAGAAATAAACTAAAAACTAAAAAAAAAGTTTTGCAGTCCTGAATAAAAAAATCAAAAAAACAATCCAGAACTATTTTTTAACCTCGGCATTGCGTGAAATTTATGACAAGAGGTCTAGAGATACTATGAATGTAATTGCGTTTATTTATTTTATACAGGGTGTTCATAATGAGCTTCGAAAAACCCCACATTTTGAAATAATTTTTCTCAAGTTTTTCAAATGGAACACCCTGTATATTATTTGGCTATTTGACGTAGAATTCATAGACAATTTTTTTTTGTAATACAAGCATATAAGTTTAATCCAGCCGTTTTCGAAATAATTGTAAATATCATAAATTATGTGGTTTAAATAGAGTTTTTATTGGGAAATTTTGTTATAGGCGACTAGACTAATAATTGTAAACTAAAGTAAAAGTTCAAAATAGCTTCCTTTTACTCTTAGAGTTTACCGTATTTTAGTTATTTCGATATAAATTTTAGAAGCATACATTTTTGCTACTTTTATTATTTAATTTTATTTTTTATTCTTAATCGAGTTGCCATGAATTCTTTTTGTTTAGATTGTCACTATGACAGTCAAATAAAATTATTTACATTTGTTCAGTCGTCGAAATTAAGTACTAACTTACACAAAATGTCGAATTTTACAACTTTAGAAATGGTAACTATGATTTTTATACTGGGTGAATGTGCAAGAAATTGCCTCCTCGCGAGCCGAGTGTATGCTGAAAGATATCCAGATATTAAGAGAAAGCCGAGACCAAAAACCTTCGAGACGTTGTTGCAAAGATTTGTAGCAACAGGAAGCACTGCGTACACAAAAAGGATGATAATCAATAAAACCGTTATTAATGAGGAAAATGAATTAAGAGTTCTGTTGGCAGTAGAGGAAAATCAATAAATTAAGTAAAAGGAAGCTATTTTGAACATTTACATTAGTTTACAATTATTAGTCTAGTCGCCTATAACAAAATTTCCCAATAAAAACTCTATTTAAACCACATAATTTATGATATTTACAATTATTTCGAAAACGGTTGGATTAAACTTATATGCTTGTATTACAAAAAAAAATTGTCTATGAATTCTACGTCAAATAGCCAAATAATATACAGGGTGTTCCATTTGAAAAACTTGAGAAAAATTATTTCAAAATGTGGGGATTTTGAAAGCTTATTATGAACACCCTGTATAAAATAAATAAACGCAATTACATTCATAGTATCTCTAGACCTCTTTTCATAAATTTCACTCAATGCAGACGTTCTGGATTGTTTTTTTTGATTTTTTTATTCAGGACTGCAAAACTTTTTTTTTTGTTTTTAATTTATTTCTCCGAAACTACAAAACCAAATAAAATAAAATTTGAGGGACTTATAAACAATAGTAATACGAACCTAAATATGTAATAAAATACTGGGTGTCCCATTTAAAAAAATATAACTTTATGCTGTCACACCTTTTTGGGCCACCCTGTATAATGTAAAATATTTTTAAAGCATGCCGCTTTTAATCCAATATCTCAAGCTGTTTCAGTATTGTTGATAAGTTCTTCGATAACGATTAAATCTTCCGTCCACGCTTCGTTTGCGGACCCTGTATAACACACCATGGATGATATTGGTTTCCTAGGCGATTTATTAAACTTTATTACTTTAAACCAAAGTAGGCCATGAAACAAAAACTAATATCCTAGAGACAACTATGTTGACATTCTAGTTGTTATCAACATTTAACGCCAATTTCATTTTTTACATATTCATTCGTGAAAAATAGTTATCAACATTTTGAAAAATTTGATGATATCTATCATCCATATTGTGTTATAAATTTGAAAAGAGAGTTTAAAATGCTATCTTTTTAGATTAAAATATACAGGGTGTTCCATTTAAAAAAATGAGGTTAGGTCCAATAACCTTCTTACCTGACCCCGTATACTTATTCTGAAAACGACAGATTATTCAACAATCAATATAAAGAAACTTCTGTATAAAACATTTTTCTGTATCCCTTTTAACTAAGAAAATATAGGGTAATTTTGAAATTGTCAATTTGTTGATTTTCCCCCGTATCTCTTAAGCGAGCGAAAATTTTCAAATTTTGATTTTACCATTTTAAGTTTGACCCAAAAAGAGCACATGACACCAATAACGGAGATACCCTATAAAAGTGTCGAAATTGGGACACCCTGTACAATAATTGTTCTACTATGAGTTTCTTAGTCCATTTGGGCTGTACAAGACTTCATTAAAATATACAGGGCTGCTTAAAAGTTATAATCGACAATATAACTCTTCAGGCGAGTCTTTGAGGGCCGGTATCTTTGTTAGGAGGATTAATATTTCTATTTATCTGTCTAAACCAGGATCTAACGGTTTATAGTACCATTCGCCTTCGGCGCATGGGCCAAAATGTTAACGTATCTCACGGTATGACTTTCTGTAACATTGCAAAAACTCCTCGGATACGCATCGATACGCATTCTGTTTCGTCACGGCAACTAAACGTCCCATTGCAACATTGACTCGGATTACATAAAAAATGTTGTTCACCAAATTCGATTAAGAAACATTGTTGTTGCTGCTACTGCTGTTTATAACGGTACAAGAATTCACACAAAAAAACCACAGGGCCATGGATCTGGTCAAGGGGACGCTTCTAGGAATGTTACCTTTTACACCAGGATTGTCGCACGTGGAGATATTTTTGGGCATTTTAAAAATGATGTAAAATCTTAAGATACATAATAAACGTCGAGAAATCCAATAGAACTTATACAGGGTGTAACAAAGTCAATTTATTCCATTTGAAAAACTGCTTTTACTGCTAATAAAAACTTTAATTCCAGATTTGCGCCGAAAAGGTGTGGTTTTATATTTTTTGCATGATTATACAGGGTGTTCCTTAATGACGTGCTAATATTTCAGGGTGTGATTCCTTAGGTCATTTTATAAAGAAAAGTTCATATGAACATATGTCCGCAACGGCTTAAATTTTTTGCTACAGGGTGTTGAATTTTTATTTTTTAAAGGCATATTTTTTAATATCTCCGAAAGTACTTTAGATATTATTTTCAATTTTGGTATGTGTTAATAGGATATAGAAGCACACATTTTAGTTAGAAGAGTTATTCAATTGCTCCACCAGTGGCGTCCCTGTAAACATGTCCTTTGATATTTTTTACAAAAATGATGGTACGCCACTGACATATTGCCATGTGGATATTTTTTCGAGTAGACTGGTCAATTCTACATGAAAACGGCCTCTTGAGTTTTTCTCGTCAGACGCACCGTTCTTGATTAAAACCATTAAATTGATATTGAAACTCTTTATTATTAACATTAATAAAATAATTAATGATAAATTGTGTTTTATAAAAATTGGTGGAGTGGAGAATTCGATGCGAAGATGGGCGGAAGCATGCCTTTTAAGTGAAGGTGGCCATTTCCAACAATTTTTATAGAACAAAAATTATCATTAATATTTTATCAATGTTAATAATAATGAGTTTCAATATGAATATAGTGGTTTTAATGAAGAACGGTGAATCTGACGAGAAAAACTCAAGAGACCGTTGTCATGTAGAATCGCCCAGGCTAATCATAAAAAATATCCACATGGAAAAATGTCGGTGGCGTACCATCTTTTTTGTAAAAAATATCAGAGGACATGTTTGCAGGGGCGCTACTGGTGGAACAATTGAATGCATTTTCTATCTATTTGTGGTTCTAAGTATATCCTATTAACACATACCAAAATTGAAAGTAATAACTAAAGTACTTTCCGAGATATTAAAAAATAACCATTTGAAAAATAAAAATTCAACACCCTGTAGCAAAAAAATTAATCCGTTGCGGACATAATATGTTCATATGAACTTTTCTTTATAAAAGGACCTAAGGAATCACACCCTGAAATATTAGCACGTCATTAAGGAACACCCTGTATACATACATATAGATTAATGCACAAGAATTTTAAAATAAAAACCCTCGCCCACTTCGCGGTCTCGGGTTTTGATTAAATCATTGTGCATTCAACTATTTTCCAAGCAAAATCATGCTCGAAATATGTTGGAGAGTTTAATCGATTCAATTTATAGGTTTTGGTGATATAATATATGAATATAAAAATAGCTTGGTCCGTAAAAATACAAGAAAATAATTGCACAAATTCTCTTGACCTGAGATACGTTGAACTGCTGAAAAAGCCTTAATTAAAAAAACACATTAAACATATTTACCATGTTCCACACGGTTGTAAATATGGTTTATTATAATACTTTTAGTTTCCATAGAAGTGTTAACGTTGCCTTGCCCGAGACATTTAGATGTAGATAACCCTACGTCGCCTTGAAAATAAAGTCAAAAAAAGTCGAAGAACAAAGACAAGGCAGGTATTTACCCGATTTATGTCTATATATTAATTAAATATGATAGTTCTGTCATAAATTAAAAATAAGTCCGTGTTTTTTTTTGTGTGATTTCCGACATTCTACTTCCGCTGAGAATTCATTATTGTTAATAAAATAAAATAAAATAAAAAAGCGTTTTGTTGTTGTTATTCTGTTTTTTAGCTCCGGACCTTCAACTGTCAAATCTTTGGAATTGACTTCGAAACGTGCAAGTATTCTTGCCCATTTTCGCTTTGTTTAGAGCTAGCCTCTCGTTTCCGAATGGAAATTTAAAGAACAATGGGAAGTAAGTGGCACAAACATCCGCTGCCGACGCACATCTTCGCGGACAGCATGATGTATCACGGCTCAACAAAGATCTGGAAGAAATTTAGGCTTGAGGTGACAGTAACAAGTCGAATTTAACGCTAAAAAAACCCAGGCAGCCGTTTTCTCTAAAAAGGTTAACATTACAAAACCGGAAATAGTCATGGCAGGACACGCAATCGCACTAGCTTCATCTATTAATTTGCTGGGCGTCAATCTGGGATGAAATATGTCTTGGCATAATCACGTTGTAGCAATCGCCAAGGTAGCTTCACAGAAACTCGCTGTACTCTTCCGGAAATTGTTTATACCTCAACAACTTTTGACAATATACGAAGCCCAGATTCGACCATCACTAGAGTACTGCTCTCATGTCTGGAGCTCTGCATCCAAACATACTCTTCGGCTACTGGATTCCACCGAAAGGAGGGCCATTCGTCTGATCGGAGACCACGAGCCGATGATGAGACTCGACAGCCTAGAACATCGAAGACAGGTTGGGGATTTGACTCTCTTTTACAGATATTTTCATGGAAAGTGCTCGTCTGACCCTGCCCTCTTAATTCCGCCCAGAGCGGTGAATAGCACAAATACACGACGAACCACTGCCTCCCATCCATATGTGGTTAAGCTTAGTACTCCTCGAACTTCATTACTTAAGAATTATTTCATATATATTTCATATATGCCAATCGGTTCGCAATCGATACACTTTGCGCTATACGAACACCGAATTTTTGGTGAGCAGTCACAGATCTTTCTTCTATGAACACTTTACACCGTTTATGATTATCTCCGACCGAACCTTTTGCACGTGCTTCTCTAGCCATTAATTACTGGTGTCATTTTCGAGCGACCTCGTGTAGCAACCATAATTTAACCAGACAGAGCTACTTTTAACAAGTTGAGTTGTTAACAAGATGGGACCCATGCAGCGTTGCCGGCGTCATTACGTTCGTAACAGATCCGTTACGAAATATGGTGATCTATTACGCTTTTGGAATTATCGATAATTTATAAAATTAACATTTGTTTTCATTGTCATTTAGTTGCTGAGTGCAATATGATAAGTATTGCTTATCTTCCTCAAATTTCTTACGAAGATCCCTAATCTATTACGAAATTTGGATCCAATTTATTACGAAAAAAATTTGCAGCAACCCTGGGCACAAGTAACTATACGGGAGGTGTCTTGAATATGTTAATGACCTATCCAAGGCCGTTCATAAAGGTGGAAGGTCGATATGGACGACGGTTACTGTATTAAGTATCTTTATCGAGCTCTATAATGGTCAAAAGCTGATACAATTGTACATGGTGGCAATGTGGAAGCTTCCCACACCTAATATCTGTCTTCCAGTAAATAATATAAAAACTCAGAATCACACGTCAATTTTATTGAGACGGGGGACGATTTTAAGTGTCGATAATACTTTAGTGCAGATAAAAGGGCAATGGAAAAACCGTGAAACGTATTATACCTCGGTGTATTTGTGCATAAAAAACTGTGTCCAATAAAATAAGGGTTTTTGCTTCGGAATAGGCCTGAGATAATATTTAATGTATTTTACTTTCCGTTTACAAACGTTCTAATTAGAATTAATGATCGTAATATAAAATCGATAAATTGTGCCATAGTTGGCAATAAAAGCTCAACAAAGCGCAGTAATGTTGTTGATATGGTCGAACACCTATAAAATTAATCAAGGTCTTTAATATACACGCCTGAATCTTCCTGTCCCAGGGCCTTGCACCAGCCGGGCGTCTCTTTCGTTAATAGCCAAACTGATTATGCGCACGCGTAATTTCTGTCAAGTTATCTGAATCCACACCTTAACGCATCGGTTTGCTAGTATTCACTATAAATGATTGAGCAAATTTAGCCCCCTCCCCAAGAATGAAATCCTGTGTTAGATTTTTCTATGATCAAACACAAGCACTATAGGAAAAATCCTTTAGGGCACTCTGGGAGTGGTGCGTGTGCCCAAAAAAGCGATTCACGTTGGTTTTGAATCGTTGGAGGTTATATTCGTTGGGAAAAACGACCTCGCGAAGGTCGTTCCATAAATAATGTTTGATACAATAGTATAATAAAATTTAAATTAGGGGACAAACGGGTTGTTATTTATAGAATCTAAGAATACACTTGCCAGATGGGATTTTTTACACTAATTTTAATAGAGTGAGTACTAAGCTAAACCACATATGGATGGACGGCATTGGTTCGTCGTGTATTTCTGCTATTCAAGGTCAGCCGAGCACTTTTTATGAAAATATCTGTAAAAGAGAGTCACATGACCAACTTGCCTTCGATGTTCTAGGCTGTTGAGGTTCTTCGTCAGCTCGTGGTCTCCAATCAGACGAATGGCCCTCCTTTCGATGGAATCCAGTAGCCGAAGAGTATGTTTGGGTGCAGAGCTCCAGACATGAGAGCAGTACTCTAGTGATGGTCGAATCTGGGCTTTGTATAGTGTCAAAAGTTGTTGAGGTGTGTACAACTTTCTGGTTCGGAAGAGTACACCAAGTTTTTAACCAGCTATCGGTTAGTTACTGTTTTTAAATGCATAAAACAACTTTTTATAAACATACAGCACCCACATCGAGTCCCGCAAGTCCCGCGAATCCCGCACGTTTAATCCCGCAATGTCAAAACCGCGAAATCACCGCGGGATCCAGCATTTGCGGGATCGGATTCCCTAGTCCGGAGCGTAACTTAATCACATAAAAAAACGCAACTAAAACACTTGCCATAGCAGCTCGTGCACCGGTATTATACGAGATTTGCCTTCTGCCACCCAACAATTCAAGCGATTTTCATAAAATTTATGGGCATACGTTCCACTGAAAATTGCCGAACAGACGCTAGAGATACCGATCTTGACAGACGGTTATTTTTTCGGTTGTCTGGTTAACGGTTTCGCGTAGTTACCGACGTTACGTCATAACATACTGCATAGTTTATTATGTTTACGAGCTGCACCGGGTCGAGTGGGGTCGAGGTCAAGCCGGTTGCGAAAAATCCATATAAGCGTAAAATCAGTATGTGAAATTGACACTGGAAAAGATTTCTATAGTTTGCCCAGCTGTTTCTGAATTTCGGAAGAATGCGAGCAAAAAATTAGGTTCTGTTGCTGTTCATCATCATCATCATCACCGTAACTGTCTACTGTTGGATAAAGGCCTCTCCTTCTTTCTTCCATGCACCCCTGTCCTTCGCTAGCTGAAACCAACGTGTTGTTTAATGTCGTCAAGCCATCGTTTTTGGGGTCTTCCCCTGCTCCGATTATTTTCTCTGGGTCTCCAATGAACGAGTCTTGTAGTCCATCGATCACAGTCCTGTCTAGCCACATGTCCAACACACTTCCATTTCATGTGTGCGATGTGTTCGATAATATCTGTTATCCTGGTGCTGTCCCGAATGTTTTCATTTCTTATTCTTTGCCTGAGAGTTACTCCCAGTATTCTTCTCTCCATAGCTTTTTGCGATTTTCTGAATCTGTCGGCGCTTTTATCTGCCATAGTCGCAGTGTTCAGTCCACAAGTAGCCACGGGCAAAACACAGGCATCGTAATTTAGAGGACCGAAAGCACACCAAGATAGTCCGTTTCTTCTTGTAATTTCTGCGGTCTGGTTTTCATTTCCAAGTTTTAGTGAGTGTCCAAGGTAGACATATTGGTCAACATACAGAATTATGTAATTTTCAATTAAAACAACTAAAGTTGCCAGTAATATAATAAATTTTAATACAATGTCATGCCTAGTGTTATCAGATCAACCTAGACGGACGTGCAGATATGTAATAAGGATCCATTTTCCACCAAATGGCAACGCTGCACCCGATGTCTATTTTTTGCTAAGAGGCGAAACCCTGCAAGATTTTTCCATAGTCTTCCATTCAGCTAACAAGAAATAATTAAAATATGTCATTAAATGTGCTTTATCAAATTTGACGTCCCACACTAAGACAAAAACTTCAGTGCTGTACTTTTGTTTGTTATGTAGTTCCGCTCTTCGTGGCGCCGTTAAAACCCACAGAAATTTGTCTCAACAGTGGCACGAAAGACAAAGAGATTTTGAGAAAAGAAAACTATATTTGTGAATTTTCAGGAAGCTGCAGAATCATCAATTTATTTTCCACTTAATAAATTATTGCTGCTATGGCAATTGCGGTTTTTAGCATGGTTTTATACATTTTATTTACAACCATGCATGTAATAATGACATTTCATCTATCTTTGAAAGGTGGAAAGTTGACGTTTTTGTATTTTTACTTTCCACCCGAGTGGAAATATAAAAATGCTAATAGCTTTGCGTGTTTAGATTTGTCTACTTTTTCCCTAATTGATAGAGTGGTCCTCAGCATTGAATATTGTGACCAAATCGTTGATATCTTCTTTGTCTTGGTATTTTCACTGCAATAAGCTAGTAGCGCCGACTCAGTACCGGGATTTTGAACTTTGTTTCCCGTACACCATTCTCTGAAACAGTTACATGCCTTGTCATATCTCGGGCGGCTTTTAGTTGGCAAAAGATCTTCTTCTACTATTTTTGCTGCTTCTCGAATTTCTGGTGGAGTAGCAGCCAAAATCAAATTCCTCGTCTGATTTCTGTTGTTAAAATAATATATTGTTTAGAGACATGGAAACCATATTCAAAAAATGATATTTGCCATCTTGATGTGTATTATTACCTACGTTATTTTACCACCTGCGGCTATTTGAAATTTCCATCTAATTTTTCAATGGAAAAGTCAAAATGACATTTATCTTTTATTAATAATTTTAATTCAAAATAATAAGAAGTGGATGTTTAATGTGGTTGTAAATAATAGTATACAAACCTCGGTGAAAAGTTTCATTACTGTCTCGAGATTTAGTAACTACCGACTCTCTCGACAGGAATGAAACACTTTCCACCTCGGTACGTAATATAGTATTTCTCCCTTGCTTTTCATACGAAAACGTTAAAATAAAATCGGACAAACAATAGAACATCATAAAACTACGCCTTGTATAGGTAAATTTTTTTGTAAATATTAATTTAACTCTTGCCTGGTCAAAAGATCACCTGAACAACGGTGCGAGGTGAGGCCACCCACAGAGTCACGTCATTAACTTGGTTATTAATAATTAATTTTCTACATAAGGTGTTGATAGTTTTCAATGTACCTAACGGGTACTCCAAATAAATTATCAAATTTTTTCCTGTAAAAAAAATGTTTCCACAGAAGCAACGAAAATCGATTTCGAAAAAATCGCGGTTATGTGACAATCAAATGTTCAACAATTAATTTTCGTTAATGGCTTTTCAGAAATTTAATACGGACTTTATACGGTCGTTACAAAATAATTTCTTGAAGAAAAAAAAACAATCAATTTGCTACCGAGTGATCCAGTAGCCGGGGCATTAATGACTTGGCAAAAAGTTCGCAAATTAGATTAGTTTTTCGATAGCCAGTAGGAGATAGAGCTATTAAAAGTCTATTATGTCGCTTCTATATTACGAGAAGAAGTAAAAATCAGGAAATCGAATTAAAAACCTCTTTATCGAAGTAATCACTACACAAAAGACAGTCACCGCTCCCACACAGGGTGTTTCATAATACCATGTGTAATCGTCGGTGTGGTGATTCCTGTATCCAAAAATAAGACAATTAGTTCCCATCAACATTAAGCTTTTCTTGCTATCTACCTAAATAAAATTACAGTAAAATATGTGCTATTTTAGGTACTTTTCATAACCCCAATTGTACTAAAATTACTAAGGCATTTTCGGAAATAATCACCGAACAAATTTAAGCATTTTCATACTGTATTTACAGGGTGTTATGAAAATGACGTTTTATATTTAAACCGGCAAATCCCGAGATGAAAATAAATTGAAGAAATATAACCATAAATGGCGCTTTGAATTATTAAGCGAAATATACACTTTATATGAAATCTCAAAATATACGCGGCCGCTCCTGAGGCCCTTCGCAATCAATATTTTATTGAGGCAGTCTCGAGGTTCAAAAGGGGTTAGCGCATTATAGGCGATGTTGTCATATTGCAACACAGAATTCTAAACGCACGTGTTCAGTTTTTGACAACAAGACGTCTTTGCCGCGCGTTACTACTTCTTTTTCAAACTATTTAGACAAAGAAAACTACAATTTTAAGGTACATACTCTCTTACTTTCGATCTTATTTTAAAATAATCCGTTTTATAATTAAATTCCATAAAAAAATAAAACACAAAAGTATGCTTTTCAACAGAACCAACAGTAGATAATATCAGACAAATTTGAAATCACATCACAACATTTCTTATTATGAATTATTTCACAACAAAAAAAATCGAGCAATACAACTAACAAAACGTTTAAAATTCGTATACGTCAAGCAAGTGGAACCCTCGACACGACGTCGTTCCACTCCCGCGTCTCGAAACATACTGAAGTATGAAGGGCGCGCGGCCAGTATTGAAGCAAGGGCGAGACACGCGATGTGATCTGACAACACTGTTAGTATACCTAACTATGACCCACATTGTTGCTAACTGAATTCAGATGGGACGGCGCGACAGTATGTGGGTAAAAAGGGTTTTTACCTTAGTATTTAGATATTCGATTTAAAAAAAAAAGTATGTAGACTTTCTCTAGGACTCCCAAGGAGTCACCCATTTAAATATAATAAGTCATTTCCATAAAACCCTGTATCAAACAAAACATCTGCGAACCCGTTTATAGGGACTATTTTTTCTCTTATCGCACGATGCGACGATGGTACATGTCTTTTGAAGGACCCTGTATAAATCATTTTTATTTTATTAGCGTGCAGTGCAGAAGTTGCACATTCTCACCGCAATCTCGTTCGATTTTGTCAGTTACAGCAAACCGTTATGTAATCATACTATTCAATAGTTTAATGTATTATTTTATTAAACTATAATGAATTTATTATTGTTTGAAAATGGATGAATTAAATAACTATCCGATATGTGGGGAATATTTGAAATGCTTTTCCCACGAATAATACGTCGTCTTAGTACTGTTAACCGAGCAATTCACAGTCAGATCAGCGATGTGTCCCGGTGATATCTCGATCAAAATCATTGATAACCAATTAAGTATGCAGAAATAGTAAACGGCCGATTAAATCGCAGTAAATGACGGTAAAAATGTTAAGGAGATTCTTTATATTTAAGAGTATCACACGAATCGTGAACTAATCCAACTGCACTCTGGCAACATCTATTTTGCAACTGCGCTACATGTGTGCTACGATTCGCACCGAAAATATGAATGAATACTAATCTCGTAAACATTACAACGTTGGCACGTTGATCTATTTATTTTGGTTGATTTGTATTTTTTTGGTGATTTTTGGTGAAAAATCGTCTTTATTATAAACAATCATGGTGCATTCATGTGTAGTTTGTAGAAGAGTGGATTATTTAAATAAGGGTTTATCTTTTCATCGGTAAGTATGGTTATGTTTTAATATTTAACCATCTGATATAACCAGAGTTCAACATTGTTGCCATTCAGCCAACACACATGTAGTTCTCTTTTCCACCCTTTACTGATCTTCAATAACATTTCACACAATCACAGTTTCACTTTCCAAGAGTTTTTTGAATGGATTATGGGATCTGCAGTTTACAATACCTTTGGATAAAATAATTTCCTGATATATCACATTATTTAGGTTAAATGTGACATTTTACGATCCCAAATGCAGTCCTAGAAGGTCATTTTATTTTCGTACGAACAAAAAATAACATAAAATCACTCTTTTTTCAACATCTGGCTTAAAGTTTACAGGAAATCTGCTCTCCACTCTTCAAAGTCGAATCAAATGCTCATATTACAATTTTGAGCGTTGCCTCGGGCGCGCCTAAATCGACGATATGATTGTCTGGTAACTGTTTTTCAGAAACCCCTATTCGAACAAGCCCGAGGAATCAGGTTCTCTGTGTTGCAGGAAGTGGGCCCTGCAGCGAAAAACTCGGCCATAAATAACGAACACATAGAAGGCGTCGTTCGGAAGACAATCGTGGGAGTCAGTGAGCGTTATCGCTATTTCGTGAAAGGGGACGGTGGGATAATACAATCATAATGTGCAAAAAAAAGTTTCACTCATTAATAATAATAATAATAATTGATGAGTTCTAAACAATCTGTTAAGAGCAATAATTTCATTTCCGAGAAGAGCAACCAAACTCTTCGCAGGTTATTTTTATTTGGCTTCCTTATAATACAGGGTGTTATGGAAATTACGTATGGGTATGGGTGTCCTTGAGAAGCGCTACATATTTTATTTTTTTTAAATCGACCGTTTTAAAAGTGGGGTAACAAACACTCTTACTCACAGATCAGTCCGCGCTACTGTACAACATTTCACCCAGAGCCAATGCTAATGTTGCCAAACTTAATGTAAAACTGAAATTCCATATAAAATTATAAAAATAAACTATTTTCTACCTACTTGTATTTATCCGTATACCTAAAGAGCGAGGAAATCTAGGCACAAATACAATCAATTATTTTTCCTTTTTCATGGGAACACGCCTGGAAACACTTTATGTACACACAGTAATAGTAGCAGAACCGATAGTTAGCTTTTGAAAATATAATAATACAGATTATACTACAGATTATTCGATTTTATTACACGCGACGAAATTTGACGTCCAGAAGAAACGCGTCAATAAAAACAATATTCAAAGATTATTTATGGACGGGCAAGAAACACGCGTAAACCGTGTTGGTGATCGCCGAGACACAATGTATCCGGCCGCTGGTTGGTCTTCAACTAACAGACGCTAGCGTGCGGCGCAATATGAAACTACTTCGCTCAGCCGATGTAAGGCGTCAAGAGGTCATTGGCATTTGACCTAGTGACGTACGTGGCTATTACAATTCCATATGTTTTTTCCGGTTGTTTAAAACATAGTCCGTCGTAAATGTTCTTCAATTAATTGTACAAAAAGGGATTACAGAATGGAGAAGTGTTTAAATTATCTTATTTTGTCTAAAGAGTTTAAGGTGTACATATGACAACACCGGCCAGAATTCCTTGATTGCTTACATGTATCTCAGTGCCACACAGGTGTTTTTCTGGTTTGACGTCAGGTCACTTTTACCGCTGAATCAATTGAAAGCGCCATTTATGTCTATTTTTCTTCAATTTGTCTTTATCTCAGGAATTTTCGGTTTAAATATAATACGTCATTTCCATAACACCCTGTAGTTTCGTATATGTATCGTGATTTCCCGCATTCGTGGTTTACTTTTTTTTTAACGGCTGTGTTTTGTAAGCATTCGTTGGTTCGAAGTGGTGATCGATATGGAAATGGATGCCGTAGATCAAATTTTAAATTCGTGAGCTATGTCGGCTGATGTACGTAAGGTATGGCCGTTAAAAATAAAAATATATATTGCGAAAACGCTAAAGGTACTTGCCATTAACCAATACGTTACCCCTATGTCCCCTATCGCAAAACATCAACATCGGTATCCGATGACACTATACCCGATAGGTGAATCGGCCCTAACTGTAAAATGGTCAATGAGTCGCTGGTAGAACCCGGCCTTGGTTCTTATTACATACGGTTCAATAATTTCTTTGGGTACCGCGCTGCTTCGCGCGCTTCTTCTTTCAGTCTTCGATTTTTCTTTAGGTTAATGGTTTAGTTTCGAATGATTATCGATTCGTGTAAATTCCCGGTCCTGTTTCGACGCGATTTAGTTGTTCCTGCGACCTCTGGTGTTAGTTCTTATAATAACCTTCAAAGGTAAGTTATATTTTATCTTAATCATCAAACGGGCCTATAAAATACATCACTTTAGTTGCACTAACTCTTCAAGCCCAATGATAATACATTCATTATCGTTTAAATAAACCAAAAATACTGCTTCCGTTAGAAAAACTGTTTTTATTGCTAATAAAAACTTTAATATGACATGACTCATGACAGTACCTACCGACCTATCACTATGGATACGCACAACTTATGGGGTGCGAAATATAAAGTTAAATTTTATGGGTGAATAAATGGGTTGGAGCGCACGGTTTACCGGTCATATGAAGGTCGGTTGTCGCCGTCATATAGGCAACCCCGCCGGCATTGGTGCTGGTTTGGTTGCCAACCAACGACGTGAATTAACGACCACCGTCCAGAACCGAAATCAGTCGTAGGGATGTAACAATATTAAAAATCTATAACAATAGATATCAAAATTAATTCTAAAGGTGGATTTTCAGTGACGGCCACAAGGCCTTCTTTCATGCGAGAAAATAGATTGTTTATTTCCCAGTAAAGAACGTCTTGAATATATTGCCGTGTAATCATTTTCATTAAGGGCGAAGTACGGTCCTGTTCGCCAGTTAATTATTCTATTTGAGTTTCATAAGGGCTGCATTATGAAATGCAAAAAAAAATTAATAACCTGCCGCTTTATGAAACTGAAATTAGATTTTTTTATGTTGGCAGCAAGTAGGCTTCAAATTTTAGGATTGCTGCGACATCGTTCAAATTAGTATTCTGGGCATTATGGATTCGACAAAAATTTTTTTATAGAAAGCTTTAAAATACTAACCTCTAACCTTGCAAATAGATCATTTTTACTAGATATTTATCTGAAATACCTATACTCGGAAGTATATAACATGCTGACGGTGTCCGTCAACTAATTTCTAGTCACAACTATAAAACAACGTAACCTAAAAATAATAGAAATATCTTCCAGATTATGCTCTATTTCTAAAGTTTTATTCAATAAAGTACTAGATTTATTTTTAATTCAATGTAGTAATTTACATATTACTTTATATATACATTTTATAGTTACTGTAGACATTTCCTGGGCAAGATTCTGTGTCGACATAATATTTTGTTCAATAGTATTATTTATTATTTTGTTCAATATTTTGAACTTTTTTCTGCTCGCACCATTACTCAAAGTTTTGCATATTCTTTTTAAAAGTTTTTCTAGATTATTTTCTGCAATTTCTCGTATTTCTGACGGAGTACAACTTTCTTCCTGACTCATTTTTATTAACTTCAATAATATATTTGTTTTTAATTATGCCGGATCGGATTTTCAATTTTGGTATGTGTTATTAGGATATAAAACCACAAATTTTAGTTAGAAAAGTTATTCAATTGTTCCACCAGTGGCGTCCCTGCAAACATGTCCTCTGATATTTTTTACAAAAAAGATGGTACGCCACTGACATTTTCATTCCATTTTCTGATTAGCCTGGTCAATTCTACATGAAAACGGTCTCTTGAGTTTTTCTCGTGAGACACACCGTTCTTGATTAAAACCACTAAATTGATACTGAAACTCATTATTATTAACATTGATAAAATAATAAATGATAAATTTTGTTTTATAAAAATTGTAGGAGTGGGCAATTCGATGCGAAGACGGGCGGAAGCATGTCTTTTAAGTGAAGGTGGCCATTTCCAACAATTTTGATAAAACAAAATGTATCATTAATTATTTTATCAATGTTAATAATGATGAGTTTCGATATGAATTTAGTGGTTTTAATCAAGAACGGTGCATCTGACGAGAAAAACTCAAGAGACTGGTTTCATGTAGAATTGACCAGGCTAATCAGAAAATATATCCACATGGAAAAATGTCGGTGGCTTACCATCTTTTTAGTAAAAAATATCAGAGGGCATGTTTGCAGGGACGCCACTGGTGGAACAATTGAATAACTTCTCTAACTAAAATTTGTGGTTCAATATCCTAATAACACATACCAAAATTAAAAATAATATGTAAAGTATTTTCGGAGATATTAAAAAATAACACCTTGTAGCAAAAAATTTAAGCCGTTGCGGACATATTATGTTGATATGAACTATCTTTATAAAATAACCTAAGGAATCACACCCTGAACTATTAGCACGCCATTAAGGAACACCCTGTATACATAAATACTACTTTCAAATCAAAATCAAGCATATAAACAATTCATTGACTTCTTTGACGAGGTTATTGACGTAAATAAATTACTTTAACGCTTTTTACTGAAGCATTTAATCTTGTACAAACACTACTCGAGTAGTAAAATCGAACACCAACTACAATCGATCGAGCAAAGAATAGCTACAGCCATTAATGACTTTTACATGGTCGCATTTACATAAAAGTGTATCAAATAGTTTTTCTTAATTACTTGCGCTTTCCTCAGACAATTGAACCAATCACAATATTTATTACCACTATAACTATTAAAAAAACATATAAATAATAATAGTTCATAAATAACTAACAAACCAATGACACTCCTACTTCATTTGTTAATATAATACGGTGGTATTATTCGGAGATCTGCAGTTCTTCAGGTTTTAAAAACTTAAACAAAAAGTTTTTTTTTTCATCTTGGAACCTCGTGCCAAGATGCTACAATTTTATAAAATGATCAAATTTTACATTAAGTTTAAAATAAAATAATGCATTTCATTTTCATAAGAATGCGAATTTTTTACAATTTTTTCCTGCTTTGCTTAGTTTGCCTTCTAATGTTCTCATTTTTTTCCACTGAAGATGAAGGTTTGAACCTTCGAAACATGTATGGTTTTTGATTTTAATTTTTTATTAAAGTAGTGGAGCAGATTGTGAGTTTCTTTACCTCGCTTTAAAAAAAAAGAAGACAAAATATACATTTTTCTATTTGGGTTTCATAATGGCTACATTATGAAATGAAAAAAAATTGAATAACTTGCCACTTTATGAAACTGCAATTTTTTTTTCATGTTGGCAACAAGTAAAGTTCGAATTTTAGGCCTACTTTGATTTCGTTGAAATTAGTTTTCTAGGCATTATGGATTCGACAAAAATTTTTTATAGAAAACTTTAAAATACTAACCTTGCAAATAGATCATTTTTACTAGATATTTATCTGAAACACCTATACTCCGTCAACTAATTTCTAGTTACAACTATAAAACAACATAACCTAAAAATATATATTAGAAATATCTTCCAGTTTATGCTCTATTTCTAAAGTTTTATTCAATAAAGTACTATTTTTATTTTTAATTCAATATAGTATTATACATATTACTTTATATATACATATTTATAGTTACTGTAGACATTTCCTGGGCATTAATTGTTATTCCTGTCAGATTCTGTGTCGACACAATATTTTGTTCAATAGTATTATTTATTATTTTGTTCAATATTTTGAACTTTGTTTTGCTCGCACCATAACTCAAAGTTTTGCATATTCTTTTTGAAAGTTTTTCTAGATTATTTTCTGCAATTTCTCGTATTTCTGACGGAGTACAACTTTCTTCCTGACTCATTTTTATTAACTTTAATAATATATATTTTTTTTAATTATGGCGGATGGGAAGAAGCTTTGTTGTGTTCAATTGTTTCTATCATGGCATATTTGATACTTGTAACATTTTATGAAATTGTAAAAGTATTGCCAACCCAATAAGAAAATATTAATTCAAATCGAAAAAATCTACTATATATTTTAGAGTTTCTCACTCTTTAAAGACCCAAATAGAAAAAGTATTATAAAGTACACGGTTCATAAGATAATTAGAGCACTAGTACTTTAGAAAACTCCTCGCTTCGCGGGTCGTTCTTTAAGTTAAACGCGTGCTCTAAGATAATGTCTTATGAAACTTGTATCTTAATATACTATTAAAAGAATATATTTGCGCGTAAAGATTGTTTCACGAAAAATGGAAATAACTTAATGACTGCAGTAAAAGTACCTGGGGCCATCCCATTATTTATGACCGTTTGTTATTATTATGTGGAAAGGACCGGATTGTAATAATTATAATTAAATATAGGCACATCAGGTAGGTTAGGTTGCTTAATTTATATTTAAATATATTTTTGTGGTAAAATTTGTTAGTTTTTGAGGAATGGTTCAAGAATTGTCTTTTACCAAACATTCCTCAGAATAGCGTGATAGTAATGGACAATGCGAGCTATCACAGTCGCCAATTACACAAAGCTCCAAGCTCAAATAATACAAAATTGGAGATTCAGAACTACATGGCGGCGAATGATATATATTTTGAAGAAAGTTATAAAAAAGTGATCTTTTAGAAGTTTTAAAGACATTTTGTATAAAAAAAGCATATGTTTGCGACACATTGGCAGAAGAAATTGGACATACAGTGCTACGGCTCCCACCCTATTATTGCATTTTAACCCCATAGAGCATATGTGGCACCAGTTAAAATCACTGGTCAGGTCTGAAAATATTTCTCCGACTTTAAGTTCTAGTGTTGTAGAATTAATACGAAAATGCTTTAATGATATTCCCCCAGGTAGTTGGAAAAATTCAGTCCGTCACGTAATAACTGTAGAAAATTCGTATATTAGTCTGGATCGTATAATTAATCCAATTATAATTAATTTTGATGAGGATAGCGATAGCGAAACAGAACTATCTATAGAATGACATTATAAATGTAAATAAATATGACTAGTAATATTTAAAAAAAAATGTTATTTCATTTGATTACATTAATATAATCATATCATTACTTGTTTTCCTTAGTCCGTCCCTTCATACTTCACTTGTTTATTGCCAAGCTCGTGTCAACATAATGGGACCGACCCAGAAAATCATTAAGTCGTATCCAAATTTCGTGAAACGTACTGTAATACTTATTTCCATTTTTTTTCTAATTAAAACACTTAACAGTCAAATAAAACTGTGTCAACATAAGACTATGCACGCATTGTTTACAAATTAAGCCGTGTGATGAACAATCCCGGCACAGAGACGGGCGCGTAGGCAGTTAATGGGCGCCATGAGTGTACCATCTACCATGACCTTGGCACTGGTTTCGAGCGGTTCAATAATTCAAGTGGGTTTCGTCCTCTTGGTTACGGTATCTTCGTATCTTGATCCGAGCAAATAATGATGTCAATGCCTTTTTAGATTCTGCTAGTGGTTGAGACGATTTGCTCACGCTTGGAAATCGAGAAAGATTTAAAAAATAGACTTATAAAGCGGGGATTCTGGTGAAGCAGGAGTAATGTTGTCAGAATTAATTGGTTGGTAATAATAATCTTTATTGAGCACGTGGCTAAAATTAAAAGTTACAAAACAGTGTTGTTTACATGTTGGTGACAAAAATTATAAACCCTACTCTACACGTCCTTCAAATATCGAACAAACCCGAACAATCTTCTCTTTGGAAATCACTTAACCCATTTACATCTTGAATCCCCTCGGGGAGGTCATTAAAACGGCGAGCTCCCTCAAAAAGTAACGATTTTTGTAGAGATGTAGTGTTAACTGTCGTTAATATAGTGTTGCCCTGAGCGAATGTTATGATCATGAAAACTTGATATTTTTTTAAAGAAAAGCACTGGCAACTGCTCTTGTTCACTTTTATATATTAGAACTGTGCTTCTTACGGGGGTATATCTGTTGCATTTAAGAATAATTCGCATAACCTTATATTGCTGAACTTGCACTGTATATTTTCCTGCGTACCAATGTTATATATGTTATATTTCCTGATACTCAAAAACGGGCATTACCCGCAGATAAATTAACAAACGATTTTTTTAACGCTATATCGATATCATTAACATAAATAATATACATAAGGGACCGATCACACTTCCTTGCGGAACTCCCAGTAGGACGCGTCGTACACAGGCACCATCTAATAAAGGCAAAACAATCACAATATTACATGCTGGTTCAGAGCACGGGTTTGTTCCAAATTGTCTGTTGCTTTCAGCTAAAAACATAGCAGATTCTTCTTTAGATTACCATCAAGATACCGACGCACAACTTTTTGAAGATTGGTTTAAACATAAACTCCTTAAAAATGTACCTGAAAATAGCGTCATTGTAATGGACAATGCTAGTTATCATAGTCGGCAAGCAAAAATCATTCCCAATTCTAATAATACAAAAGCAGAAATTCAAAATTTTATGATTGAAAATGATTTATATTTTGAAGAAACTTACAAAAAACGAGAACTGTTAGAAGTATTAAAAGCTTTTAAAATAAATAAGGAATACGAGTGTGACAAACTTGCAGCAGAAAATGGACATACAGTGTTGCGTCTTCCTCCGTACTATTGTATATTCAATCCTATTGAGCTAATATGGCACCAATTAAAATCCAATATTATGAGAAATAATATTTCTCCCACATTAAATGCATCTGTAGTAGAAGTAATTAAAAACGAAGTAAGAAAAATTTCTGCAGGCAGCTGGCAAAACTATGTACAACATTTACTTAAGGTGGAAAATTCTTACAATTGTATGATTACAAATGTTCAACCCTTAATTATAAGTTTAGGCTTAGATGAAGATAGTGATAGTGATACAGAGTTAAATTTTGAATAAATTATCAATAGTTTCTTAGAATTTAATTAATTTTTATTGTACTTGTTATCCTAATAGTTATACTTTTAAACTATATTATTTTCAATTATCATTAATTGTTATCTTTATTTTACATTTAATATAGGTACCTAAAACTAAAAATACCTATCTATTTATTTTAAATTATAAAAATAAATCATGTGGTGTGGTATACATTTTGAAGTCGGCCCTGATCCCATTTATTGAGCTTTGAAGAGGTTGAGGCGTATACAATAGGGTTTAATCAGGTAGTTTATTTATGGCAGTAAGAGTCAACGGTATAATTCTGCAACAACTATACATGAAAATCGCTTGTGTGCGTCGTGCGACGAGTATCTTAGGTTAGATTCTCCTAGATATTGCCAGATTTATGGATAAAATTGAAAGCCATTATTTGAGGGTCGAAATTAACTTGTATTATACTTGCCGTCAAGGTTAGGAATTAATCTAGCCAAAGCCCGCCAGGAATAATAATAAATCTACCGGTAAATTTCAGAATACCGATGTGCACATGACATAGTAACGATACCGGTCCGCCGACGTGAAACTACATATTTCAGTTTAATGGTAATAAAAACTTAAAAATAAGTGGATTATTAGGTTTAGTGTATTGTCTCGGTTATTTTAAACGAAAAAGGTGAAAACTAGAGTATCATTATTGTCCTTGTACTACGGTGTTTGTCGCTTTCTTTAAACGTTTTAAATTCCTATAACCTAGTGGTGATATAATGGACTCAACAGGTCAAATTAAATTGTACTCGTGTTCTACATTGGTTAATTTTATTAGTAAAATTGTATTAATTTTGTGCCGTTTAGGTCCGGAGAGGCTTGTTCACGTTAAAACATACATATATTTGCCGATTTGTTTAATTGTGGGGATTCCTTTAGGTTCCTTTTTATAATTAATATAAAAAACAAGTGACAGAGAATTGTTAGGCAACCCATTGAACAAACAACTGCTTGCGTAATGGAATAGGTAAAGATTGTTTCACGAAAAATAGATATAACCTAATGACTGCACTAAAAGTACGTGGGGCCATCCCATTATTTATGACCGTTTGTTATTATTATGTGGAAAGGACCGGATGGTAATAATTATAATTAAATATAGGCACAACAGGTAGGTTAGGTTGCTTAATTTATATTTAAATATCTTTTTGTGGTAAAATTTGTTAGTTTTTGAGGAATGGTTCCAGAATTGTCTTTTACCAAACATTCCTCAGAATAGCGTGATAGTAATGGACAATGCGAGCTATCACAGTCGCCAATTACATAAAGCTCTAAGCTCAAATAATACAAAACAGACCAACTGGAGATCTTCTAGCCTATGTCACCTATCTTTGGAACAACGCAATCGAACATCATGGGGAGTCTCGGGCTGTTGCACTGGATATTCCTAAAGCCTGTGATCGTGTTTGGCATGAGGAACTTCTAAGTAAACTGCGATCCTATGGTATGCCCAGTCGATTCTGTGCATGGTTGTCTAGCTTTCTTAAGGATCGCTCACTGCAAGTGGCGACGGATTTCTCTCAGACATCTTCACCATCAATGCCGGTGTTCCTCAAGGGTCCATATTGTCTCCCACTCTCTTCTTACGCTACATTAACGACATTCTAGTGAAAAAGAAAAATCCGATATTTAGTTTCACTGACGATAGCACACTTATCTCATCTTTCTCTTTGAATGCACAAACATCAGCTGCCGACGAACATCTTCGCAGACAGCATGAAGTATCACGCCTCAACAAAGATCTGGAAGAAATTTTGGCTTGGGGTGACAGTAACCAAGTCGAATTTAACGCTAAAAAAACCCAGGCAGCAGTTTTCTCTAAGAAGGTTAACATTACAGAACCGGATATAGTCATGGACGGACACGCAATCCCACTGGCTTCATCTATTAATTTGCTGGGCGTCAATCTGGGACGAAATACGTCTTGGCATAACCACGCTGTGGCAATCGCCAAACATACTCTTCGGCTACTGGATTCCATCGAAAGGAGGGCCATTCGTCTGATTGGAGAACACGCGAATCGCGTTTTGCGCACCCGCACTACTCCCAGAGTGCCCGAAAGGATTTTTCCTATAGTGCTTGTGTTTGATCATAAAAAAAAATAATTAGATTAAGCAACTAGGAGAAACAAACCTATTCCACAATTTAGGCACATATCTATACCAAAAATTAAGTCTATATGACGGTGCAAAATTGAAATGTCTTATCGTCTAATCCATTCTCTTGATGCTTATTACATGTAAACATGCAATGCATGGAAACAAAATATTATGGGTAATAAGTTAAATAATCCCAGACGAGCGAATTAATATGGAAGTAATCATTATGCATATTGCCTATTATTAATATATAGTAGCCTTAATTCGATCATTATTTATCGATAGAAAATGTGTGGGAAATAGTCTATACTATATTCCAGTTTAATAGCAATAAATAGCATTAATGCCAACAATCGATATATTATATACATACCAATAAAATATTTACATAATTCTATGTATCCAGAACTAGAGCATTTCAACGATTTATTGCTGAAATTGATCAGGAATCTTACCGACATTAGACAGGGTGTAACAAAGTCGTCGACCATTGGGATTTCGGAAACTGTAAGAGATATGAAGTCGGTTAGATTAGGGCAAAGTTGCATAATTATAGGACCAATATGAACGTAGATTTTGGTCCCCTTTCAGAATTTAAAGAAAACAAAACAAAAATTAAGTTGATGATGATGACCCAAAGACGAAACGTCGCATTAAAGATCTGATGATGCCATCAAGTGGAGAATAAAAAGTAGCAATAAGGAAGTGTAAATTTATTTTCGGACATCTCTTCGAACAAAGTCAGGAAATATGATTACATCGACATCGTATCTTTTACCATTTCAGAAATCCGAGGGACGAATTCATTACACCCTGTATACCCAATTCGACTCTACAGAAAAGAATTCCGTATGCATTTTATATTATTCGCAAGTAATCGTAATTTCCAATTTCCGCCGGTATATGGCTGTTTGCTTGGGAAAATATAATTTAGCAATGGCAATAACTATAAGTTTGGAAGTGAATGGTTGTTACAGGGTGAAGCACTAAAAATATATACAGGGTGTTCTCATAATGCATCAGAATACTTGAAGAGGTGATTATTCTACGAGTTAAAATAATGGTGGCAAACAGTGGAAAACTCGAACGTTTCGAGTTACAGATCCTGATGCATTATTCAAAGTACGTGTAAAGGCCGTATTAGAGTCGGCAATTTTTGTCTCTTGCGCCTTCAATGGCAATTATAATTGCACGAATTCATGCGCACTAAACCGTTCTCGATCAACTGTTTCGCTTTGCCAGAAATGGGGCAAGCCCCATTTTAATTGCCCTTGCCGGTGCAAGTCTGCGTAGAGATGGATTATTCTGTTATTTTTAACTGTTTATTAGTTGGTCGAAGCAGCTATGAACAGCTAATGACTATTTAAACTAACTGGTACTGAAATGAGCAGTTCACATTATTTATTAAGCATATGTACAGTACGTTTCACGAAAATTGGATACGACTTAATGATTTCCTGGGTCGGTCCCATTGTATCGACAAGAGCTTGGCAATAAACAAGTGAAGTATGAAGGGACGGACTAAGGAAAACAAGTAATGATATGATTATATTAATGAAATCAAATGAAATAACATTTTTTTTAAATATTACTAGTCATATTTATTTACATTTATAATGTCATTCTATAGATATTTCTGTTTAGCTATCGCTATCCTCATCAAAATTAATTATAATTGGATTAATTATACGATCCAGACTAATATACGAATTTTCTATACAGTTATTACGTGACGGACTGAATAGTTCCAACTACCTGGGGGAATAACATAAAAGCATTTTCGTATTAATTCTACAACACTAGAACTTAAAGTAGGAGAAATATTTTCAGACCTAACCAGTGATTTTAACTGGTGCCACATATGCTCTATGGGGTTAAAAATGCAATAATAGGGTGGGAGCCGTAGCACTGTATGTCCAATTTCTGCTGCCAATGTACATATACTTTTTTTATACAAAATGTCTTTAAAACTTTTTTTATAACTTTCTTCAAAATATATATCATTCGCCGCCATGTAGTTCTAAATTGCATATGTAATTGGCGACTGTGATAGCTCGCATTGTCCATTACTATCACGCTATTCTGAGGAATGTTTGGTAAAAGACAATTCTTGAACCATTCCTCAAAAACTAACACATTTTAACACAAAAAGATATTTAAATATAAATTAAGCAACCTAACCTACCTGATGTGCCTATATTTAATTATAATTATTACAATCCGGTCCTTTCCACGTAATAATAAGAAACGGTCTTAAATAATGGGATGGCCCAGGCACTTTTACTGCAGTCATTAAGTTATATCCATTTTTCGTGAAACAATCTTTTTTTTATGCTAATTCGTCGCAACTTTTTGGACCTGTTTTTTGTAAGTAGCAGTAGCTGGTAATCAAAAGGAACAGGTTTGTCCGTTTCTAGTTCTGGGGGAATTGTAGGGATTTCGACAGTACCAACTGCTGTTCTGACTGTTGGCAATGCGCCAGCTGATCGAGAATGGTTTACCGCGCACGAATACGTGCAATTATAATTGCCATTGCACACGCAAGAAAAGAATTGCCGACTCTAATACGGCTATAAAGTACTTGGTGCTCTTTTGTATTTTAACAGGATTCAAATTAAAGCAAATTTGTAAATATTAAGAGTAGATTTAAAGTACATATTTCCATATCCATAGTAAACTATATTTAGCGTGTCAATATAATGGATAACATTTACATATATCTAGTTTAATGCTCACTTGAAAGCATATTATGAATACAAATATGAAGGAAATGCGACGTAATTGAGATTGCAAATATGCTGCGGATTATTTCGTTAGGAAATTATGCAGATTTGAAATTTATACCTTCGACGAAGACGAGGTTTTTCTGTGAACAGTGAGAACAAAAAATTGCGGGCGTTCATTTCCAGTGATTTTTATAAAATAAAGTTTATCATTATTCGTGATAATAATAACCAGTTTCGATTTGACATTAATTGTTTTAATCGAGACGAGAAAAAAGGAATCGTATACCGTTAAGTTGAACATAGGAAATTCAATGTAATTTGTTAGGTGGCTGAATAATGCCAACCCCCCCCCCCCCCCCCCCTGTACACTTTACAGAAAAAGTGCACTATAACTTCTTGAAGACGCCGACATGGTAAACCCATATGCCAAATTTGAATATATTTCGGTGAGCCAATCCTGAGCTATTCAATTAAATGTGGCAAAATCACGAAACTCTCATAGTTCAGGTAATATAGACAATTAAATTTTGACATTGACAAAACGAAAATTAGTCAGTGACAATATTTTCATTATCCGTTATGTTCATTTACGTCAATTTTTGGCAGCATTTGTTGTATTACCAGAACTATGTGAATGTCGTGGTTTTGCCATCACGTTTAATTGAATAGCCTAGGATTGGCTCACCAAAATGTGTTTAAACTCGGCACATGGGTTCTCCATATCGGCCTCTACAAGAAGTTATAATACAGATTTTCTATAAAATGTACAGGGTATTTTTTATGGTCAAACACAAGCACTATAGGAAAAATCCTTTAGGGCACTCCAATCAGATGAAAATGGCCCTCCTTTCGATTGAATCCAGTAGCCGAAGAGTATGTTTGGGTGCAGAGCTCAAGACATGAGAGCAGTATTCTAGTGATGGTCGAATCTGGGCTTTGTATAGTGTCAAAAGTTGTTGAGGTGTGTACAACTTTCTGGTCCGGAAGAGTACACCAAGTTTCTGAAATGCTATCTTGGCGATGGCCGCAACGTGGTTATGCCAAGACATATTTCATCCCACATTGACGCCCAGCAAATTAATAGATGAAGCCAGTGGGATTGCGTGTCCTGCCATGACTATATCCGGTTCTGTAATGTTAACCTTTTTAGAGAAAACTTTTGCCTGGGTTTTTTTAGCGTTAAATTCGACTTGGTTACTGTTACCCCAACGCAAAATTTCTTCCAGGTCTTTGTTGAGGCGTGATACTTCATGCTCTCTGCGAAGATGTGCATCGGCAGCTGATGTTTGTGCATTCAAAGAGAAAGATGAGATAAGTGTGCTATCATCAGCAAAACTAGAGCGGTCCTTAAGAAAGCTAGACTGGGCATACCATAGGATCGCAGTTTACTTAGAAGTCCCTCATGCCAAACACGATTAAAGGCTTTAGAAAAATCCAGTGCAACAGATAGCCAATATTGAGCCACCTGAAAAATTACTAGACTTCCATAAGGTTGAAACTATGTATATACTTTTAGTTGTGTTGTTGTTAGTGTTTTGGTTCTTACTCCATACATGGTCATTACTCAAAGGTATTCGAGTCTCCGTTATTTCCAATAATAATACTAAAATCCGTTTTCCATATATATAAATTCCGTCTAAATCACAATGAAGCTAATTAGCTAAAGCCTTTCCTAGGAATAAATCTTAGGGTGTACGTACGGTCAACAACAATTAACCAATAACAATAATTCAATAGTTTCGAAGAATATCTGACACCTGGCTTATTATTTCATTAACGTAAAGTGGGAAGAGATAAGATTGTACCGGTCGCGGCGGTCCAAAGTGTAATTGGCTTAACGGTACGACGACGAGTATATGTAGACACGACCGGCGGACCAGTTATTAATCAGTTACGATGCGTGGACTTTTGAGAAGTAAGCTGATTCCGGAAACCCGACGTTTTTTTTGTTCTGGCATCGTTAATTCTGCATGAAGACATCTGTATTAAATCAACGAATTATTGAAATATAATATGGAATCAAATAAGTTATCGATATAGTCATGGACGGACACGCAATCCCACTGGCAGTGATGGTCGAATCTGGGCTTTATATAGTGTCGAAAGTTGCTGAGGTGTGTACAACTTTCTGGTTCGGAAGAGTACACCAAGTTTCTGAGAAGCTATCTTGGCGATTGCCACAACGTGGTTATGCCAAGACATATTTCCTCCCAGATTGACGCCCAGCAAATTAATAGATGAAGCCAGTGTGATTTACTAGTCTATGGAGATTAATAAACTTACTAGTCTATGGAGATTAATAAAATTACTTAAAATTTACTTAATGATAAGCAAGAGATTTGCGCTCCTCCTGTGCTAAATTTAAGGTTCAGTTATAAAGTCGTATTAAAATAAATATTGAAATTAATTTTCGAGAAAACGCGGCCAACTTAAAGGATCCCAATCTCGTCAAAAATATAATAAACGTCAATAAGTGTCAGATAAGTACGAGTCCACTAAATCAGCGAACAAGCGTTAAACAAGTAGCGATCGCATGCCACAGAAAAGAATCTTTATTAAATAAGACAATAGAATCGTAAAAGTAGCCGGACCATTTCAGGCGTGTAACTGTAATCGAAACCGATGGGTAGATATACCAATTAAGAATGACGTAAACAATTCATTAGCAGGTCGCGTAATTAAGTGACCCGGCGGTGTCTTGACGATTGAAAATTTATTGTATAAAGTCCTACTTCGTACGCTGAGAAAAATATTCTGAGCGCCGGATAGATACAGGGTGGTCCCGAATAACAGGGATCTTGTTAACCATAGAATGATCAAATTTTCTGGATCTTAGAATATCAAAAACCTTAGATAGAAAAACTACAATTTGACATTTTACAGAAAATCTACATTTACAGATAACACAATACCACATTTTTCTCATTTCTTCTGCCAATGTGTCACAAACATATACTTTTTATACAAAATGTCTTTAAAACTTCTAAAAGATCACTTTTTTTATAACATTCTTCAAAATATATATCATTCGCCGCCATGTAGTTCTGAATCTCCAATTTTGTATTATTTGAGCTTGGAGCTTTATGTAATTGGCGACTGTGATGGCTCGCATTGTCCATTACTATCACGCTATTCTGAGGAATGTTTGGTAAAAGACAATTCTTGAACCATTCCACAAAAAGTTCGAACGTTGTATCTTCATGGTAGTCCACACAAGAGTCTTTAATGTTTTTTGCAGAAAGCCACACGGCATTTGGAACCCAACCGTTTTCTGACCCAGCATGTAAAATGCTTATTCTTTTCCTTTATTTGACGGAGCTTTTGTTTTACACTTATCGGAAGAATCAGACCAGCCTTTGGATGGTGTTTCATGCGTGTCAAACCAAGTCTCGTCCAGGTAAATTATAGGACGGTTTTCAGAACGGGATTTCCTTACAAAGTTATATACTCATGATGCCATTTTTGTAAACGGTGGGATTCCATGAGTACTTGCCTTTTGTCAATTTTGCGGTATCTGAATCCCATTTCCGACAAAACTCTCCAAAGGATAGTGCGGCTACAACTTATTTGGGTTTTATCATTGGTGAGCCGTTGCTTCAGAGAATCTAATGTAGGTACTCGTTGCTCTTCGTACATGGTGTAGATTTTTCGCCTTATCAATTCCTTGTCGCTTTCGTCGAAACATTTGGTAAAACCGGCATCTTTACGCTTCTTTCTAGATTTAATGGGATTTGGCGCGATTCTTTTCACTGTAGTCAGAGGTATCTTAGTCAAATCAGACGCAGCAGCACTAGCATGAAGTCCTCTGTTGAGTAAAGCAGTATATACCCTTTTTACAATTTCCCTAACAGCGAGAGATAAATGCATTTTCTTCACTGCAACATCAATGTTTTTCCATGGACGCCACATACTGTTTTTTATACGTTTGGTAAAATAATATCGGTAATATAACTAAACTCTTCCAGCAAGAAATAAAAACTAACAAATTTTACCACAAAAAGATATTTAAATATAAATTAAGCAACCTAACCTACCTGATGTGCCTATATTTAATTATAATTATTACAATCCGGTCCTTTCCACGTAATAATAACAAACGGTCATAAATAATGGGATGGCCCCAGGTACTTTTACTGCAGTCATTAAGTTATATCCATTTTTCGTGGAACAATCTTTACAAGGGTATATTAAATTAAAGTGCCATTTTTGGATATTTTTCTTCAATTGGTTTTCATCTCAGGAATTGCCGGTTTAAATATAATACGTCATTTCCATAACATCCTGTATACAAAATACATTCAATCGGTCAAAAAATCACACTTCATAAATCATACGACGACATAAATCGACAACATTTTAGCGAACTGTTCCAGTTTAAAATAAGTGCGACCACTGACAAGACCTATTGACTACACCACATACACGTATATAACTGTACGTGTATAAAACATAATTATAAAAAATGCACTTTTCGATCAGGGTCAGATCTGGCGATCTCGGAAGCCGACCTGTTCCACCGGTATGCGATCTGTCATACGGGGTCACTCGCACACCGAACCAGTCGCATTATTTATGAGTATTAAGTTCAGGGTTTATAATCATTATACCGCGATAAAATTCGTCGCGGTGATTTCTTTAGCGGCGGTTACTGTTAGTTGCGGTCAAAATACGAGCTGGCGCGACAAGTTTTCAATATTGTTTATTGCCTTTTGTATCGAAATTGTTGCCGCTTGTTCAGAAATGAGGTCCATGTATAAATATCATGACATAGTTTTGCCTGAAACAATTATTTGCCGAAAAATGGTATTTATTGATCAAATTTTGAAAAATAATACTCGGAAAAGTTGTTTGTATTGTAATTTTATGCCCACACACCAAATTCGAATCACTTCTGATAAGTTTTGTTCTATCTATTTTTGGCCAAAAATATATAGAAAAAATAATTAACTATGATTCTTCGCTATAGACTTTGTGACGATGATCTTTTGCGCGGACATATATAATTCCTCTAATTAGATACTATAAGAAACCTGTTAAAAAATTAACAAGTGTTTTTGAGATTATTGTTAGTTATTACAAGAATGTACCAGACACACTTGTTAAGCATTCCGAAATAATTGCCATTACAGAACGCGAGAACAGTTGTAATATTTATGCGATGTCGCTTTCAGTGCTTTCGAATTAATATCTCATTTAATATGCACGCTTGCATTTCAATGGAATTGTTACAATTTGGATTACTAGACTATGTCAATGTTTTGTTTTGTATGCAGATTGCAAATATTTAGGCCTTATTATATGTGGGTAGTTTTTTTTTTTGAATACCGATGATATTTAGATGAAAAGGTATACAGCTCCAGATATGAGAGCAGTACTCTAGTGATGGTCGAATCTGGGCTTTGTATAGTGTCAAAAGTTGTTGAGGTGTGTACAACTTTCTGGTTCGGAAGAGTACGCCAAGCTTCTGAGAAGCTATCTTGGCGATTGCCACAACGTGGTTATGCCAAGACATATTTCCTCCCAGATTGACGCCCAGCAAATTAATAGATGAAGCCAGTGGGTTTGGGTGTCCGTCCATGACTATATCCGGTTCTGTAATGTTAACCTTTTTAGAGAAAATGTCGCCGAATTGTAAAATAAAAATTTGGAAATTTTGAAAGATCGGTGCGTACGTACATCATACTATGATATGAGTGGAGTACGTAGCCCGAAACGTCCGTCCGTTTTGCGCTTAGTAATTGATAGGTAACTCTAACGTTCTCCTTATCTGCGCGTTTTTACGTGGGACGTTTTTTGATAACCCCCGTATAACCAATTTACCCCTTGATTTTATTTTTTGAATTTAATTTAATCTGATAATTAGCTAGATGGCAATTTATGGAATTTTAATTTTGTCCCCATTTTTGAATTCTATCCAGAGGTGAATTCCCCACCCAGGAATTATTTATTTAGAGCCAATCTAACTATTTGAATCATTTTAAATTGGAAGATGTAAGAACTGGTCGACACTATCTGTAAAGTGGCCAGTCTTAGCAAGTAATGAAAAAGTCATCGCAACCGAAGACGTTCCTACTTAATTAGTTTTACGGGCGCAGTTCTTTACGATTACGATTTCGATTGTTTATTAGTCAGGGATGCCAGGCATTAATGCCATTGCCGACTTGACACGCACGTGTCAGTCGGTCTTGGGGGGGTCCCACCACCTTTCCCCGCCAACTGGAAGCTGTCAGCGGTCCACCAGCGCAATTGAAGAGATGAGGGCAAATTTGTCATAAGAAAGAATGAATGATTTTAATTTAAAAGTATAGTTTGTTGAACGTAGGACGAGGCCTAACTGATGTTCAGACTATACTTTTGATTTATTGGCTCGGGCGCGTCCAATTAAATATAACAACAATGCAAGTTTGTTATATTGGAACACGGAGGGCTATTTTTTATTTAATTTTATGTCCTTGTCTTTGAGGGTGAATTTAAGGGGGTTTGTCTTACGTCAGTCGAGTAACGCGACCCGAAGTACTAGTGCGATAATTATTTACATTTTATATTTACAATAAAAATTATCCTACACTAACATTCTGCGTTTCAAACCAACCTATCATTCCTCTGTCACGTACTCCCATTTAAAATTTAATTATTTACAGTATTTACAATGTAAAATAAACCTAAGCTAGCATTTTGTTTTTGAACTAAAGAGAGTCTAAACTACCCTAATAATTTCCGAAAGAAAAATTATGACTCGCGGCAGTGACTACTAATACTAGCTTAAGATATTTTATTTCGCACCGTCACTGATTGTTACCTCATAGGTATAGCAAAGTTCGTAGTGACCGTTACATTTTTTCTTTAATTTAAGGGGTATAAATTTTTACGTCACTCAGGCCGGACGTCGCCCTCAGTTCAGGGATAACGCTGCCTTTGCAGCCGAGCTATGGCTATTCTGTTTGTTTCTCTACCTATAGCTTCCACTGTCAAAACAGTCGCTATTTTACGAACGCATGAGAAAACAAACTAGCCTGACACCGCCGAGATTTTAAGTCTTCAGGGTTTTTTCAATGATGGCTTCAATCTTGGCCTTTTCACTTACTAAATATTAGCGCTATTTAGCAAGGCTGGCGACTCAATACACTTCGTTAGGAGGGATCGACTTATTAGGAGGTATTCTCCCGATCGAAATAATATTGAGCCTGTGCAACACCGTCTAGATTAATCCGCCGGTATATAGATGATACCTTGCGAGGAAGAATCTATAAAGCTCACACTGAAATCGCGGGTGGACGCGAACTGGGGTTTGCGCACCAGTCTGCTTTTCCAACGGCGAGTCTCTGGAACTGTTGAACGTCAATCGATGGTGCTCTTTACTCTGTATTAATAAATACAAGTTTATCTCCCACGTTGCGTTAACGAATTTCTTTTCTAGATCTATTTATACTCGCTCCAAAATACACGAGTCTTCGAAGATACTTTTGGCTTTTATTTATACTCGCGCCAAGACACGAGTGTTTGAAAATAAAATTTACTCAGGGAAAGGTCCGCATTTGACTTTTCTGGGCAATTTCGGCGACGAACGCTCTAAAACCTGTAGCCAAAACGTCGGACCCCCTTTTGAAAAAATAAAATCGCGGGCGAGCGAGGTGGACCTGGAACAGGCGGCCGCCCGCGTCGAGAGATCAACACCCACTAAAAAAAAAACTGCCTCCTGCAGAAATTTCTTTAGTCGTCCCCTTCAACGCTCCATTACGTCATCCTGGCCGAGTTATCTACCGGTAAAGCCATACGTTGCGACATCAGAGATAAGGAACTAAATACTGCCGTTCTCATAATTTCTGCTGACATGCATATTGAAAGATTACGTCAACCTTCGATCCAATATTCGTTAAATTATTTAAAATAATTAGACAAATGCTGTCTGGGGTTTTTAGCGTTAAATTCGATTTGGTTACTGTCACCCCAAGCCAAAATTTCTTCCAGGTCTTAGCTGAGGCGTGATACTTCATGCTGTTTGCGAAGATGTGCATCGGCAGCCGATGTTTGTGCATTCAAAGAGAAAGATGAGATAAGTGTGCTATCGTCGGCAAAACTAAGTATCGGATTTTTCATTTTCACTAGAAGGTCGTTAATGTAGAGTAAGAAGAGAGTGGGAGACAATATGGACCCTTGAGGAACACCGGCATTGATAGTGAATGTGTCTGAGAGAAATCCGTCAATAGCCACTTGCAGAGAGCGGCATTCCCTAACATCACAGATAAAAAAGTCTTCCATATGGTGCCAATATTTTCGCACACGCTGTATAGATCAAGGAGGTCCCCGATGGGACACCCTGTATACAATCCGTTATTGAATTAGTATTTAATATGATGTTAACAGGAATAACGGCGTTTCATTCATACTAAACACAAAAACATCAAATATTAAATTATGACGACCACAAGAATGAGTCGAGCGTTAATACCATTTAAAGACTCCAATAAGAATCTACTATAAAGCAATAATATAATTCGAGTAATATAAAATGACTTCTGTATCTAATCTTGTTATATTTATCACTTGAAAAAACCTTACGTAACAAGAAGTGTTGCCCATTACAAATCAAATCAAAATCTAACTGTTCCAATTAAATAGATTTCATTGAGGATTTGTTCTGCCTGTAGAAATGGCCAGTAGCGTGCGTATGTATGTCTCTGATCTCATTAAATATGGCAATCGCGGGATTTCGGCATTACTTTTTTTAAACCCGGGATTAAAACAGAGTTTACTAGCCAATGTATGGAAAAATTGTTATTTCCCAGACCACCCGCTTCATTATTTAAGAACTCTTTCATCTGGAGCACTTCATCCTTGTGGAACGATCTTCCCGAGGTCGTTTTTCCCAACGAATATAACCTCCAACGATTCAAACCCAACGTGAATAGCTTTTTGCGCACGCGCACCATGGGAGGGGAGTGCCCTAAAGGATTTTTCCTATAGTGCTTGTGTTTGACCAAAAAAAAAAATAAATAAATAAAAGAGTTTTTCTTCATTGCCATCTTGCTTTAAACGGTCCACTAGGAAATCTTTAACTTAAATATATCAGTGCAATTCAGTCCTGACATTCAAATAAAGACTTTGAACTAATTTAAATCGATTTTGAGAAACCACCGTTTTTAGTTGATTGTACGGAAGATTGCGTCATGCCCCGTGGTCGTACTAAACTCTACCAGTGCCTAGCATGATCTGATATGCCTTCGCGTAATTATTAATGCTGATATGAATAATTCCATACGACCGTCAGCGAGTAAAATGTATTAAAATGATAGCAAATCGTACAATTATTATTAGTTTTCATTAGCGGAAACGTACTAAGTCTAGTACATGTTTAATTTGACAGCGACCCTGATGATTATGCACGGGAAATCTAATTTACCATACGCATACGTAAGTATTGTTAGCGGCAAATTTCAATCATCCCAGCTCCATATTTCAATGATTTTTTTAGTTCCATAAAACAATGTCAAACAGTGCTGCTGGCGGGTTAATTACCGATTTTGAATTTCCTATTAGTCAGTTTTAAATGGATTCTTCCGCGGTTCTTGGACCCCTGGGGGGAAAAACAATGTGATACAGTTAGGCCTCTGTTTTACGCGTATAAATATTAATGAAGGTTATACTGGGTAAGTCGGAAGGATCGGACCAAAGCCTAGCAGTGTATTCTATGAAAATACTATAAAAGAACTTAATTAAAAAAGCAAGATTTTCGGTAAACGTGTGGTGTGGTCGATTGAATTGGTCCTTTCATTTAGGATGGGGACATCATGGGGAGTCTCGGGCTGTTGCACTGAATATTTCTAAAGCCTTTGATCGTGCTTGGCATGAGGGACTTCTAAGTAAACTGCGATCCTATGGTATGCCCAGTCGATTCTGTGCATGGTTGTCTAGCTTTCTTAAGGACCGCTCTCTGCAAGTGGCAATTGACGGATTTCTCTCAGACAAATTCGCCATCAATGCCGGTGTTCCTCAAAGGTCCATATTGTCTTCTAGTAAAAACAAAAAATCCGATATTTAGTTTTGCTGACGATAGCACACTTATCTCATCTTTCTCTAAAAAGGTTAACATTACTGAACCGGGTATAGTCATGGACGGACACGCAATCCCACTGGCTTCATCTATTGATTTGCCGGGCGTCAATCTGGGAGGAAATATGTCTTGGCATAACCACGTTGTGGTAATCGACAAGAACTTGGTGTACTCTTCAGAACCAAAAAGTTGTACACTTTTGACACTATACAAAGCCCAGATTCGACCATCACTGGAGTACTGCTCTCATGTCTGGAGCTCTGCACCTAAACATACTCTTCGGCTACTGGATTCCATCGAAAGGAGGGTCATTCGTCTGATTGGAGACCACGAGCTGACGAAGAGCCTCGACAACGTGAATCGCTTTTTGCGCACACGCGCCACTCCCAGAGTGCTCTAAAGGATTTTTCCTATAGTGCTTGTGTTAGAATCATAAAAAAAAAGAAGGAGAATCGCCTCACGGAAGAGGACTACTACTACTACTACTGTATTATCATTTCGCTCATCAGGACAAGCAACATTTGAACGAAAGGTTTCCAGGCTTTGGATTGGTCGCAGTGGTCCTATTAGTGGAGGCCTCCAAGATCTCCCGACCTCACATCATTAGACTTTTGTTTATGGGGCCGGTTCAAACATGAAGTTTGCACAGTAATAGTCGACACTAGGGAGGCACTAATTCGACGTATTAGAGATACTGCAGCCGATATTAAAGAAAGACATGAAACAAGCAGGAGAACGACGGGCGCCTGAACGCGACCAAACCCGAAATATTTCAGTTAATCAGTTCTATAGTCGTTTTCGACTTGCCCCGCAAGCCGACGGACTAAGTTAATTTATTTACCATTAATTTCTCTTTATCTTGACACCGCACATCAATACAATTACTCAAAAGTAGTGTCTAGTCTATTCACACGAATTTTTAAGCGGATGATCATCATCGGCTTTATTATAATACTATTAAATAAACCCGATACCATATAAAATCATTTATGGACGGGGAATTTAATGGTACGAGATGGATTAGTATTATAGACGGAAAACATGCTTGTTGAAAACACTTTTAACATTAGGTGCTTTCTCGGCAATTGTTATCGTATTTTGTTTCAACATTAAGTCGCAAAGTTGTAGGATGATGTGAGAAATGGCATTCATTTGATATGTATTAATATGGCAAGCAAATAATTTCCAAACTGCTATAGTAAAGTTATTATACAGTGAGTCCCAGAAGAAATTTTCTGACATTATTATTATATTAGATGTTATTATTGATTCATGACGTAAGTGTTTTTTGAAGATTTGAATTGTTATTTTTCTGTTAAAAACAACGACATACTTTATGTTGATAAATACAGTACAGTAAGCTTTTTTTGACAGAAAAACAACAATTTAAATCTCGCTAAACAATAACATAACCTCAAACTTGTTCAGATGGTGATTAAAACTCTACCTAAAACACTTAACTCAATCTGTGGTTGAAAATGGATCAATAATAATACCTAAAATAGAAATAATATCAAGAAGTTGCTTATTTATCGCTAATAAACGTTCACCGATGCTATAAAAAAAACTCTTACGGGAAATTCAATGCAATCTTGTGTCTTACCAGAACTTTATAATTTTAACTAGAAATGTTTCGAAAAATATTTATCTTCGCGTGTCGTTAATGTATCGACACTATGGTTCGTAAAATATTTCTTTAAGTGTTTCTAGTAACTGGTCGAAAATGTGTCGCAAAAGTTTCGTAACACATGTGTCTCGATAGAACTTTGCAATTTTAATCGAAAATGTTTCGAAACGTTTCTCAGCAAAGAATGTGTGTCCAATTTGTGTCTAAAAATGCTACTTGGGTTTTCTTAACACAATGTTTTTTAGTTCACGCCATCATCTGTTCTTTAAAAGAAGATACAAATTTTTAAAGAAAGTATTGCAGTTTTTCAATTGATTTTATTCAAAATTCAAGGAATATAAAAATAAAATAAAATATTTATGTATTTAACTTTTGCGAAGGTCGGTATTAAAATCCAAATAAAATGCAAAATAAACACTGACTAATTACTAATAAAACGACAAAAGACAACGAAAATAACGCATTTATTATAAACTCTTCAGAAAACACGATATTTCTTTTTTATAATTTTGTTAATTTGTTACAGGTATGTAAATGCCGACAGTCGGAATCATCAAAACGCAACACGGGTGAGGATAAACAATCACAACAGGTAATCAACCAAAAGATACATTTATACGATCACAATAGGCCTAATGAATACGTAAAACAGAGATAATAATTAACGGTTGGTTTCGGTTGCTATAAATTTCCAATAAGATTGTGGTTTGAATCAAGTTTGTCAAAACGGAAAAAGAGCGCAAACAAGTTATTATTTGGCGAAAATCATTAAATTTATACAGTTACTAATATTGAATACCCTCGACAACTCATTATCTCAACAAGAATTTATTTATAATATCTAGAGTTTGTACGGGTTAGCTACAGGGTGTTGCCTAATGACGGGCCGTAACTTCGGGAAATCATCTCTTAAAACGTTTTGAGGAAAAAAATAGTTTCTACACTGCTCGACAATAAATTCCGGGCAAAGATATTTTTATAGTCCTGTAATTTTTTTAATTGAAGTCCGATCTTGGTGAAATTCTTTGCACATTTTAGACTTGTATTTTGGGATGATATCCTGAATTTTAGTCTTCAAAAAATACTGGTCTTGACCATTATACAGGCAGAAACAATAGTTACTTTTTGACCCTTAATTTCCGAACGCCCTGTGGAAAAATTGAGCGGTCGAATTTAGCTGAATTATATTGTGTTTTGAAGTGTGATTTTTTCTTAACATAATGTTTTTTGGTTCACGTTATTAACTGCTTTGTAAAAGAAGATACAAATATTTAAAGAAAGTGTTGCAGTTTTTCAATTTTATTCACCATTCAGAACATTAGTTTATGAAGTAGCATAAACAAATATCCAAAAATTAATGTGACGAGGCATTGCTTTTTGGATATTTGTTTATGCAACTCGATAAAACAATGTGATATTCTGAATTGTGAATAAAATTTAAAAAAGTGCTCTTTTAAAAAATAGATAATGACGAGAAGTAAAAAACTTTGTGTTAAGAACAGGTCACACTTAAAGCACAATGATGTAGCTAAATTCTACCGTTCCATAAGGCGTTAAGAAATTAAGGGTAAAAAAGTAAGGATTGTTTTTGCCTGTCAAAACAGTATTTTTTGAAGACTAAAATTCAGGATGTCATCCCAAAACACAAGTCTACAATTTGCTAAAAAATTCGCCAAGATCGGAGACCAATTAAAAAAATTACAGGACTATAAAAAATACTAACATTATGTTTGTCTGGGATTTATAAATACGTCCTGGATAAATACGTCCCGGAAAACTTACATTCGGAGATACAGGGTTTTGAAATTTAAAAAAAAAAATTCTCAACGCACGTATCGATTTTTTCTATAATTAAAAAAATACTAATTGGCACACGACCAACAAACCCGGCTATATAAATACCTGTTAACATTGACATTGATTCCTTCCGTCTGATACGAGGCTACCTTGAAGGCCTCGTTAAGTCGGTTATGTCATAAATTTAGTCGACTATTTTGACTTGGCGATTGCATACGTTCAATTAAAACTCGACAAACTATGTCAATCGGTGTTGCACGATATTGTGCACTTGTTGGACGGCCATCGCCTTAAAGCCAGCGGCGGAGATCGTCAGGCCGTTTTAACCAGTATATTTCACATAAATTAATTCAAATAGAATACCTGGGACACTGAAAAAGCTTTCTCCATAACAACGAAACCCAAAGCCAGCGGCGGAGATCGTGAGGCCGTTTTTAACCAGTATATTTCACATAAATTAATTCAAATAGAATATCTGGGACACTGAAAAAGCTTTCTCCATAACAACGAAACCCCATGCCGTGACGCTCCTGGATCGTAGGGCAGTAGCAAAAGAGAAATAGATGTTGCCAGAGTGCAGTTGGCGTAGTTCAAGATTCGTTCGATACTTTTAAGTATAATAATATTTTTTTAAAGAATCTCTGATCGCCTTTTCACAGTTTATAGGTAAAATTATAGGGAACTAAATTTATTTTAAAAGCAATTGCGGATTAACCTTAAACCAGTTCACTCTAAAAAATGGTCTAGTTTAGGATACCAAAATCTTAGTCCCAAGAACAAGAAAATTTAGTGAAAATGGCGATAAAGGGAAATTTAGTATCGAAGGCCAATTTTTATTGCTACGATTATTCTAGTTGAAGTCACTAATAACTCTTTTTAAGTCAACAAAGTACTTCTAGTACCCGAAAGAATAAATATTCTTACGGTAACCAATATAGTTAGTTATTAGGAGCAACATCATATTGTTGTTTCAACAATTGTGTTTGTTAATTATTACCTATGTATGGAAAAATTATTTTTTTTCCAGACCATCCGATGATACCTTATACAATAAGGGTGTATTTAGTCTACACAGTAGCACTTTAAAATACCATTTCAGATTGAATGGTACTACCAAGAAAAGGAAGCCTTTTCCATTGATAGGATGTAACACATGCAGACCGGTATCGAACTCTTTAGTTCTCGTCAGTACAGTAAAGGTGTACATATAATACTTCACGCCGTATTATCAACGGTAGTCGAGAACATAAAGCGCGCAGCGCCATCTCCTAGCAGCAAATGGTGGCAGTTGGTGGTACTTATTACTACTATATCTGGCCAATAACAATAACTAAGTAAATTGGTATAGGGAGCTAATTAATAAAAAAAGTGTTGGTTTCAACATGATAATGTAGCTCTGTTAACTAGATCCTCTTATTCATCGTAATTCAGTTAAAACGAAAATGTGTTTTGCTAACTAAAAATTACTTTTACATATGCTACAACTTTAACAGCAAGATAAAATTAGTCTTAGATACCAATGCATTTTTTGGAGTGTTGTATTTGCCAAATTAATAAATTTTAAAATTGGGATTTTGCAAGATACCTTTGCGATAAATATGTCAATAATGACCGAAAGAGGTGGGAAAGACTGTTTGTGTATTGTATTCGTTGCGTAGACTACAAATGTACATTTTTCTATCTGTAGTTTATAATATCTTTGGTTAAAATGGTAATAATATATCCGAAAACACATTTTCTCTGATATTTTTTACAAAAAAAGTGACACGCCACTGACATTTTTCCACGTGGATATGTTTTCTGATTAGCCTGATCAATTCTACGTGAAAACGGTCTCGTGGTTCTTTTCGTCAGATGCACCGTTCTTGATTAAAACAATTAAATTCAAACTGAAGCTGGCACCATAGTACCCTCGTATCATAGGACCTTAAACATGCAAACTAACCTATTAAAAACATTTAAAAAAAACAGTAAAAGTCATAAAATAAACAGCAGCGACGACTTTTTTAACGACCGCTTATATCTCTCGTTTTTCTCTGCATGCCGTAAAATAGCAATTTTTACATAAAAATTATGTTAACTGTCCCAGTTATCGACAATTAAATGAGGTCGATTCAAATAAATGGCGTCTGGCGGCCATTTTCAGCCAATATAACCTGCGTGAGAGCGATGTTGTGTATGTATAATGTATCTGGCAAATGGCGTCAGTACATTTAAGGGAATAAAAAACGTCTGGTGCTCTTAAAGACATCATTTAGTTAAATGACAACTCGAATAAAGGTGCATGATTTAACATTTAAGATTTTAATACATTTACACGAAGCGATAAGGGTGGGGTTTTCACAGTGACACCCTGTATACTTATACATACACTTGCACCGCAATTTTAAGGTTTGTTTAAAAAATAAACAGACAAGCAACATCAAGAAGTAGTTAGATAAACAAAACTGCATCAACGGAGAAATGTACAAAGTCACAATTAAGGCGGATTTGTTAAACGTAGCGTAGCAAAATCAACACAATGTTGGCACGAAGAAAAACATCATCGGGCAATAATTCTGCTGCTCTCCATTCAGGCCCGTATTGAGTCAATCGTCGCGTCAATAAAATCCATTTGACACATGAAGAAGGAAATGCTCATTATTCTGGATTATGATTATCAAACAAAACAGAATATGAGGAATTAAATAATTAATAACATAAGAATTAGTGCACCTGGCTTTAAAATAGAAAAAGTTAGGCATTTATTAAATACGGTTCTGTACCGGACAATCCACTGCACTCTATAAACGACATCCTTCGTTAATCTGATCGTTTTGCATGCAGAGCCGGAATAATAGATACATAAACCATCTCAGCAATACTCAGTCAAGTATAAAACAGTAAACAGAGTCACAGGTCAGTCCCACAAACCAAGGAACCCATACAGGCAGAAAATGATTGAGAATCGTGACAGCCGGCGCAATTGCAGTTTCGATCGGCTTTTGTTTTGCCGTTTTTCGCTTTTTTTTTGCCCCGTCTTCTTTTTTCCTCTATTCTTCTTTTTTCGTTTCGGGCCCGAGCGATATTGTTCGCGAAGCATCATGGGAGCACTCTAGCCTGCATTCCGACATTTTTATTTATTGTAAATACGCCGAGGTATGGATCGGTCAATCATAGAACCATCTCGGGTTCGACGGTGCCTCGCGAGACGGAATCATTTTTAAAATTATGCAGATATAAGAAGACGTTCAGTCAGTAATGGAAGTGGACTCTCTATATAAAGCTAAACTTGAAATATTAGGTGTGGAAATAGTACATTACGTATCAAGGGCCGAAAAGAGGCTTTTACGGACGGGATGCGGAAAAGCCTCCGACGGCCCGAGATATGTACCTACCTTATTTTTTTTTACAAGTGTTCCGAAGCTTTGATGCCAAATAAATAAAGAAATTCTCCAGACAGTTTTCCTGTCCACACGACATGAAAACACTCGCGCATGGAGAATGTAAATATCTATTTATTATTTTTGACAAATAGGCTCGGTGGCCTAGCGGTATAGCGTACGCCTTGTGATCTGAGAGTCGCGGGTTCAAATCCCGCACTCGGCATCTCTGGTTTTATTTATTTTTCTACAAGTGCCCGAGTCTTTGAGGCCATATAAATAAAGAACTTCTTCAGACATTTTCCTAAAACATCTTTGAAAAATTAACTGCCAATTTAATTTATATATAATCCGCTATTTATTATCGCTTGTAATATGGCTCGGTGGGTAGAGTGTCCGCCTGGCGATTTGAGAGCCGCGGGTTCAAATACCGCACCGACAATTCTGGTTTTATTTATTTATGAGCACATGGTGACTGGAAGCGGGCGGGAAAAAACTTTCCCGCCCGCTTCGATACTTTCCCGCCCGCTCTCTTGGAAAACGCCACTTTCGGTGAAGAGAACATGCATGAAAAGAGGCACTTTCGAAGCACTTGTAAAAAAAACAATGATACCGTTCAAAATTTGACTTTTCCCATGTTCGGCTTATGCTTGCGTCATACGCAATCATAACCATGCCAAATTTGAGCTCTCTATGTCGCACGGTCACAGGGCTGGGACAGACCGCGCGGTGATTTCTAATCTACCGGTTCTGATTGAATAATCTACTAAACAGACCAAGAATATCTCGGATGCACATGTTAGAATACTCATTAGAGCTGTATTATTTTCAATCCGCGCTGAGATAACTGTAAAACGTACCAGGAGGCAAATTAGAATAAGAAAAATCGGGAAAATTGGTAGCAAATGACTATGGAGCAGAAATACATTTATAACCAATCTAATGATCTATCTTATCGATTTTGCGACCGTAAAAATTTGTAACGGTAACACCGGAAATAAAACATAAAATCCCGGTACCTCGTCGAGCTGTTGTGTCGTGTTCTATACTAGTATTCACTTTTCTAGTAAATTGCCTTTTGTATTGAAGTACTTTGCTACTAGGTGTCACTGCTACATCAGCATTTAAGGACGAAACAGTGCCGTCACTGTCTAGCTGACTGAGGGATGTTAAATATTCTACTACACTATTTTTATGGTGATTTTCCTATCACCAACTTAATTTTCCATCGATTCTGTAATGGTAATGTTTTACCTAAATAGCTTCGCACGCTAGTAAAGTAGGTGTTAATGCCTACCGTGCTCTCATGAAACCAATTTATTTCAGCAGGAATATGGTCGCATGTAAGCCAACCATTAATTTGCCTTGATGGGTAATGGCCAATGTAGGCTTCCGTAATGACGGGAATTCTCGGTACGACGTCATCTTGGCTATACACCTTTTGCGGGGCTCGTTTGGTTTTAGACAAGGCAGGAGAGCGGGTAAATTATTGATTTTCAAAAATTTCAATTCAATTTTGAGATTTTTTGAGTTTAAATACAGTTGAACCCCGGAAAGACATCAAATGTAACGGTATGATTCAAATCGGGATTAGGTAGATCAAATAAGATAAAACCACGTCACAAGTTTTAACATGGTAGTTGTACGTATTTAAAATTTTATTTAATTACCTAAATCAACTCAAATATGATTTATTGTTTAAAATATAATAATATTTCTTGAGAACGATAACGAACTGGTTACAAAACATGCAACGAAACGATTCGTTACGCTTGGAATAGTTCCACGTTTCATCAAGAAAAATATTTTCAAGTTTATGAACAATATTACGATTTTCAAAATATATTTTGAAACTGTGCCAACAGCGGCCGCGATGGCAAACAGTTCTATACAAAATATTTAAAAGCCATGGCACGCTTTACTGTGTGGCAAAACCGGGTCCCAAAGACATTAATGAAATAAAAAAGATCGATGACAGGCATAAAAACGATTCTCTATTCAATTAGCAATATATTTTTAAACCCCTTGTATATAAAACACGGCGACAGTCGTAAAACTTATGGTTTACACACTTTTAATTTAATATTGGCCACAATGCGCCCGCCATGGCAAACCTTTTTATATAAAATATTTAAAAACCATGGTAGGGTTACACGCTTTATTGCCTGTTCATGTCATACAGGATAAATGTGAGAAAACCGGGTCCCAAAGATATTAAAGAAATAAAAAAGATCGATGACAGGCATAAAAACGATTCTCTATTCAATTAGCAATATATTTTTAAACCCCTTGTATATAAAACACGGCGACAGTCGTAAAACTTATGGTTTACACACTTTTAATTTAATATTGGCCACAATGCGCCCGCCATGGCAAACCTTTTTATATAAAATATTTAAAAACCATGGTAGGGTTACACGCTTTATTGCCTGTTCATGTCATACAGGATAAATGTGACAAAACCGGGTCCCAAAGATATTAAAGAAATACAAAAGATCGATGACAGGCATAAAAACGATTCTCTATTCAATTAGCAATATATTTTTAAACCCTTTGTATATAAAACACGGCGACAGTCGTAAAACTTATGGTTTACACACTTTTAATTTAATATTGGCCACAATGCGCCCGCCATGGCAAACCTTTTTATATAAAATATTTAAAAACCATGGTAGGGTTACACGCTTTACTGCCTGTTCATGTCATACAGGATAAATGTGACAAAACCGGGTCCCAAAGATATTAAAGAAATACAAAAGATCGATGACAGGCATAAAAACGATTCTCTATTCAATTAGCAATATATTTTTAAACCCCTTGTATATAAAACACGGCGACAGTCGTAAAACTTATGGTTTACACACTTTTAATTTAATTTTGGCCACAATGCGCCCGCCATGGCAAAACTTTTCATATAAAATATTTAAAAACAATAGTAGGGTTACACGCTTTACTGCCTGTTCATGTCATACAGGATAAATGTGACAAAACCGGGTCCCAAAGACATTAAAGAAATAAAAAAGATCGATGACAGGCATAAAAACGATTCTATATTCAATTAGCAATATATTTTTAAACCCCTTGTATATAAAAAACGGCGACATTCGTAAAACTTGTGGTTTAAACACATTTAATTTAATATTGGCCACAATGCGCCTGCGATGGCAAACCTTTTTATATAAAATATTTAAAAACCATGGTAGGGTTACACGCTTTACTGCCTGTTCATGTCATACAGGATAAATGTGACAAAACCGGGTCCCAAAGACATAAAGAAATAAAAAAGATCGACGACATACATAAAAACGATTTTCTATTCAACTAGCAATATATTTTCAAACCCCTTGCATATAAAACACGGCGACAATTGTAAAACTTGAGGTTTAAACACTTTTAATTTAATATTGGCCACAATGCGCCCGCGATGGCAAACCTTGTTATATAAAATATTTAAAAACCATGGTAGGGTTACACGCTTTACTGCCTGTTGATGTCATACAGGATAAATGTGACAAAACCGGGTCCCAAAGACATTAAAGAAATAAAAAAGATCGATGACATATATAACAACGATTTTCTATGCAACTATCAATATATTTTCAAACCCCTTGTATATAAAACACGGCGACAGTCGTAAAACTTGAGGTTTAAACACTTTTAATTTAATATTGGCGACAATGTAATTAAAAATGTTGTTTTCGCTATATTTTCATGTATAAGCGACGAATATTTAACTTAAGTAATGCATGTGGGTTACTGAGGCTATTGAAGCACCATCTTGTATACCATATCCACTATTAAAACCGTTTGCAAAGTAAATATTGTAACAAATTAATTGCCTATGTAGTAATTAGCGGTAAAGTTTATCGGCGGAGATCTGTTAATAACATTACAACTGCAGTAATAGTATTTATTTAATATGGTAATCATTATAATCATTAAAACGTTAAGCATGTTTACCGTTTAATCGCGGGCTTCGGGGATATCATAATCGAAGGTATTTCGCTGCAAAACGTAAAAGTGCAAAATTGTTTGTGTGAAAACGAACTGTTACAGTAACCCATTTTCGAGTAGGTAATTGCAAGTATTCATAAAAAGGTGAATTTATAACCGGCCGGTTCAGCAGTCGCTTCTTTAAAAGCTGTTTTATATTATTCCATTTCTTAGCCAAGAAATTGTATAATTTCAGTGTATTATACAAGTGAAAATAAAGTAAAAAAACGCACGTGTCCAAATACGATCTACGGTTGTTTTCAAGTTATAAAATAATTAAAAATAAACAAAGATTTATCCATTAACATTTTTTTCCTCTTGCCAGAAATCATTATTGATCATTTTTAGAATGAAAAATACTTAAAGTATAATTTTTGCTGCGTGCACATACATTCGTTCGTAAAATTTAAAATATATTTTAGTATTTGCTTGGTTTTACTAAGTTTATTAGTAATCCTCAATCTATAGCTTCTTGTAAATTATATTTTTCTATTTGGGTTTCATAATGGATACATTATGAAATGCAAAAAAATTTAATAACCGGCCACTTTATGAAACGGAAATTTTATTTTTTTTATGTTGGCAGCAAGTAGGGTTAGAATTTTAGGCTTACTTCGATTTCGTTGAAATTAGTTTTCTAGGTATTATGGATTCGACAGAAATTTTTTATAGAAAACTCCAAAATACTAACCTTTAACCTTGCAAATAGATCATTTTTACTAGATATTTATCTGAATTACCTATACTCGGAAATATATAACATGGCGACGGTGTCCGTCAACTAATTTCTAGTCACAACTATAAAACAACATAACCTAAAAATAATAGAAATATCTTCCAGTTTATGCTCTATTTCTAAAGTTTTATTCAATAAAGTACATATTACTTTATATATGCATATTTATAGTTACTGTAGACATTTCCTGGGCATTAATTGTTATTCCTGTCAGATTCTGCGTCGACACAATATTTTTAATTTTCTTTTTAAAGGTTTTTCTAGATTATTTTCTGCAATTTCTCGTATTTCTGACGGAGTACAACTTTCTTCCCGACTCATTTTTATTAACTTTAATAATATATTTATTTTTAATTATGACGGATGGGAAGAAGCTTTGTAGTGTTCAATTGTTTCTATCATGGCATATTTGATACTTGAAACATTTTATTAAATTGTAAAAGTATTGCTAACCCAAAAAAATATATATTAATTCAAATGGAAAAATCTACTATATTTTTTTAAGTTTTTCAGACTTTAAAGACCCAAATAGGAAAAGTATTATAAAATACACGGTTCATAAGACAATTAGAGCACTTGTACCGTAGAAAACTCTCCGCTTCGCGAGTCGTTTTCTAATTTAAACGCGTGCTCTAAGATAATGTCTTATGAAACTTGTATCTTAATATACTATTTTCTACCCCTACATATGCACTGTGTACTGTTACATAATATATATTACGTAACCGCTCCACAAATCAAATTACCCGTGATATGCCAAAATCGTCAATATTTCCAATAGATTTTTATGCAAAGTCGGCTGTGAATTCCATCGGGTCGCCGTGACAATGTAAGTGTCAAGAAATTTTAAACGTCAACAATGTTAATTTGTATATTTTTGGGTAAAATATGAGTGAGTACGATATTCAGATTGAGGTGGAACGTGTTAATTGACAAGAATCACACGTTATAATATTAGCATTAAATCATTATGGAACACCCTGTATACTCGATGACTGATATTAAAAGCAGTTCATTTTCATATCGAAAAACACGCCACGTTTTCCTAAAGGACATGGCTATGAAGTGGAGCGATTTATGTGCAAACAGAGCAAAGTTAATTCGAAAACGAGCGGTTTGTACTGTTTTCATAACGGGATCCGTATTGGTCATTTCCATTTCAAAGGCCGTTCGCTCGAAAATTGTTTCCTTTTTAAATTCGCACATACTCGCTAAGATTTATGAACACGCAGGTTGCAGGATCGCGGCAAATATCCTGCTATTTACTTCCTGTATTTGTGGAGGTAGGTATAAAACGTGTCCAAGATAGGGAGGGCCAGTACAGGGATCTCGGAAACCGTAAGAGATATGAAGTCGGTTAAATGGAGGTAAAGTTGCGCATTTACGTGCCTAAAAATATGCCGTTTAGAAAAATTTTAAAATTCCGAGTAGTTCCGGAAAAAACCGAAATTTTGAAAAATCGTTTTATTTTTTTCCTAGGTTTTTTTGAGATCGAATTCTAAAGTAAATTACACTTTTGCATTGCCACTTTTTCAACTCTATCGAACAGCGTTAATTGTTTTGTAATCCGACGAGTCGTCTTCGAAGGGCCATTATCAACTTTATTTTTTTAAATACGGTCCTGTTTTTCTGATATTGGAATTTGAGAGCTTTTTTTCTTCTGAATGCAACGATGTATGATTCATTGTGGTTTAATGACGTTTCGAGGGTTTTGTGAACAACATCAGGAAATTTTGGGATACGGTCCTGTATTTCTCCTAATTTTATAAATAATATAAGTAAGCTTTAAATTTTTACTTATGTTGGACTACGTCAATAAATAACAAATAATTTAATAATAAACCAGAAATAGTTAAATCTAATATACAAATAATATCAGGAAATTGCTTATTTATCCCTTATAAACGTGTACCCATGCTTTAAAAAATCTCTTATTTTCTGTGCATACAATACAAGCAACCCTTTTTTTCCTGTGGCATTCTCCATCACATTAATAAACCTTTTATTCTTCTGTGCATCATGGAAACATTATAGAAGCCAAAGACCAGAAATTGTGTGTTGAGTCAATTTTGGACCAGAATAATTTATTGCTTTCTAGCGGCCATTTTGTGAAATGAATTTTTATTTTGTAAAAATGAGTTTTAATGAAATTCCTGCATCTCTTGAAAATCCAAAAGTTATTAGATAAGTTCCATGTTCCTAGCTAAGTCGATTTATAAAAGAAATAAATAAAATTTTGAAAATATTTTAATTTTTATTTGTTTGACAAAGTACATTTTTTCTGTAAATGCAAATAAATCGAGGGCATGTTAAAAATATGAAGCCAAATTACTAAACTGCACGATAAAATTTATTGCGACAATGATTTTTTTGGTTCTTATGTGCAATAACTAGGTATATGAAATAAAATAACTTATAGGAAATATACTTATAACGAATTCATCATGGCGAAATTATTGTTTCATATTGTTTTTCTTTTATTTTACAACAGTGAAGGTATCCTAATTGTTTTGTGCATGGTTTAACGTAGCCCCGCCCCTTTATACTGTCACTTTTGAATAAACATAAGTAACAGTTTAGAAATATTTTCGAACATTTTCGAAACATTCTCGATAAAAGTTTCGATTGTGCATCGAAACAGCGAAAGTCACAGCTAGTACCAACCACCTGGAAACACGTGTATAGTACGTTTCACGAAAATTGGATACGACTTAATGATTTCCTGGGTCGGTCCCATTGTGTAGACAAGAGCTTGGCAATAAACAAATGAAGTATGAAGGGACGGACTAAGGAAAACAAGTAATGATATGATTATATTAATGTAATCAAATGAAATATCATTTTTTTAAAAATATTACTAGTCATATTTATTTACATTTATAATGTCATTCTATAGATAGTTCTGTTTCGCTATAGCTATCCTCATCAAAATTAATTATAATTGGATTAATTATACGATCCAGACTAATATACGAATTTTCTACAGTTATTACGTGACCGACTGAATTTTTCTAACTACCTGGGGGAATATCATTAAAGCATTTTCGTATTAATTCTACAACACTAGAACTTAAAGTCGGAGAAATATTTTCAGACCTAACCAGTGATTTTAACTGGTGCCACATATGCTCTATGGGGTTAAAAATGCAATAATAGGGTGGGAGTCGTAGCATTGTATGTCCCATTTCTTCTGCCAATGTCTCACAAACATATACATTTTTATACAAAATGTCTTTAAAACTTCTAAAAGATCACTTTTTTTTTATAACTTTCTTCAAAATATATATCATTCGCCGCCATGTAGTTCTGAATCTCCAATTTTCTATTATTTGAGCTTGGAGCTTTATGTAATTGGCGACTGTTATAGCTCGCATTGTCCATTACTATCACGCTATTCTGAGGAATGTTTGGTAAAAGACAATTCTTGAACCATTCCTCAAAAACTAACAGATTTTACCACAAAAAGATATTTAAATATAAATTAAGCAACCTAACCTACCTGATGTGCCTATATTTAATTATAATTATTACAATCCGGTCCTTTCCACATAATAATAACAAAGGGTAATAAATAATGGGATGACCCAGGTACTTTTACGACAGTCATTAAGTTATATCCGTTTTTCTTGAAACAATCTTTAAATGTCTCATTTAAAATGTATACGTTTCGAAAATATTTCCATTTTTGTTGCCAACAGTTTCCAATTTTGACCGGAAACAGAAACCATAGTTACGATACCTTTACCATAATGTATATAAAAATGCTACTTGGGTAGTTGACTAAAAGAGAAAACAAGATGTCAGATTCTTATCCACGGGAAATTCCCGTTTCAAATAATAGTGTAGTAAATTCATTGAAGGACGCAGGAAAATAAGAACAAATAAAAGAAAAATTGCACATTCCTAACGCGAAAACAATCAATTTCGTTAGCACATCGACCCAATTTCGAACTTTTTTTACGATCTATTCAAGCGCGACTCCTCGATCATCTGTCTCTGTATAATAAGAAGAAAACACAAGAGTTTTGCGGCGCACATAGATTATTATTATAATTATTCAGTGGATTAGCCATGTAATTTCGAACTTATTGCCAGCACACAAACCTGATTTAGTTCTATGAGACAGATGGATTAATTATTGTTTTTCGAATTTTTCCTCCGGGTATATCGTTATTTGTTACGCGATAATGTATGCATTTTGTTCTATCAATTCATCACGAGCAATGGAGTTATTTGCCTCGCATAACAAAAAATTATGCTATCAAATTGCCACCAGCTGTCGTCTGTTCAAATACAGGGTGTTCCTTAATGACGTGCTAATATTTCGGGGTGTGATTCCTTAGGTCATTTTTATAAAGAAAAGTTCATATGAACATATGTCCGTAACGGCTTAAATTTTTTGCTACCGAGTGTTGAATTTTTATTTTTTAAATGATTATTTTTTAAATTTTAGGTAGTTTGTTCCTGGGTTTGTTCGACTTTTGAAATGAAAATACAATTTTCAGTTAACGTTTCGGTTCATTTTATTTAAACCATCGTCAGAACTATTTGAACAAAAATAAAAAAGGCGTATAAACAAAATTAAATAGAAGAAAGATTTTTTTGATGGGGTTAAAAGCAAAATTCCTATTTTAAATAGGAATAGGAAATAGGAATTTTGCTTTTAACCCCATCAAAAAAATGTTGCTTCTTTTTAATTGTGTTTATACGCCTTTTTTATTTTTGTTCAAATAGTTCTGATGATGGTTTAAATAAAATGAACCGAAATGTTAACTGAATCTAAAAGTTGTTAAAAAACGGTCAAGGAAACAAAACTATAGTTATTTTTTAATATCTCCGAAAGTACTTTAGATATTATTTTCAATTTTGGTATATATCAATAGGATATAGAACCACAAATTTTAGTTAGAAAAGTTATTAAATTGCTCCACCAGTGGCGTCTCTGCAAACATATACTCTGATATTTTTTACAAACAAGATGGTACCCCACTGACATTTTTCCATGTGGATATTTTTTCTGATTAGCCTGGTCAATTCTACATGAAAATGGTATCTTGAGTTTTTCTCGTCAGACGCATCATCTTCTTGATCAAAACCACTAAATTCATATTGAAAATCATTATTATTAACATTGATAAAATAATTAATGATAAATTTCGTTTCATAAAAATTGTTGGAAATGGGCATATTCGAATAAAAACAGCGAAAACATAAAATAAATTGGATGAAACACTAAAAATCGAAGAAATAATACTTATGAGATGGCTTTGAACACCAACAAATTATTTTATGCTAACAAGTATTGTTTGGAAAATGATGTTTGTAAAAACGTGTTCAAAAATTATTCGTCAATACTGCTAAATGAAGCAATTTGAATTTAATTGTTTTAATGAAGAACGGTGCGTCTGACGAGAAAAGCTCAAGAGACCGTTTTTATGTAGGATTGACCAGGTTAATCAGAAAAAATATCCACATGGAAGAATGTCAGTGGCGTGCCATTTTTTTTGTAAAAAATATCAGAGGACATGTTTGCAGGGACGCCACTGGTGGAACAATTGAATAACTTTTTTAACTAAAATTTGTGGTTCTATATTCTATTGACACATACCAAAATTGAAAATAATATCTAAAGTACTTTCGGAGATATTAAAAAATAACCATTTAAAAAATTAAAATTCAACACCCTGTAGCAAGAAATTTAAGCCGTTGGGACATATCTTCATATGAACTTTTCTTTATAAAATAACCTAAGGAATCACACCCTGAAATATTAGCACGTCATTAAGGAACACCCTGTATCGTCGTTTGGAATAGTACATTGCGTATCAAGGGCCGAAAAAGCCTCCGACGGCCCGAGATATGTACAGTATTTTTTTTACAAGTGCTCCGAAGCTTTGATGCCAAATAAATAAAGAAATTCTTCAGACAGTTTTCCTGTCTACATGACATGAAAACACTCGCGCATGGACAATGTAAATATCTATTTATTATTTTTGATAAATGGGCTCAGTGGTATAGCGTACGCCTTGTGATCTGAGAGTCGTGGGTTCAAATCCCGCACTCCGCATCTTTGGTTTTATTTATTTTTTTACAAGTGCCCGAGTCTTTGAGGCCATATAAATAAAGAAATTCTTCACACATTTTCCTAAAACATCTTTGAAAAATTAACAGCCAATTTAATTAATATATAATCTGCTATTTATTATCGCTTGTAGTATGGCTCGGTGGGTAGAGTGTCCGCCTGGCGATCTGAGGGTCGCGGGTTCAAATCCCGCACCGACAATTCTGGTTCCATTTATTTATGAGCACATGGTGACTCGAAGCCTTTCCCGTCCGCTCTCTTGGAAAACGCCACTTTCGGTGAAGAGAACATGCATGAAAAGAGGCACTTTCGGGGCACATGTAAAAAAAAGTATATTACAACAGCCGTGCCTTTTTCTTCATCTTCGTAGTTCGTCGCAGGAAAATATAACTTTTCAGTATAAGTTGATATCCAAAATTCGTGACTTTTATAAAGAATTTTTTTTTTGCAAAATTAATAACAATACGGTTTTATAACTGATACAGTTTACTGTATAACAAGAAAAAAACCGGTATTATTATACGCCTTCTAATTGAATTCCACTGAGGCCAGAAAAGAACCTTTCGTCACGTTTCCTTGCTAATCATTTTTTATTAGAAAAATAAATATACACCTTCAAAATATTTTAATTGTATTAGTTCCGGTACCTTAATCTTTTAAACGTTTCGGCCAATAAAAAGAGACCGTTATAAACCATGTTATTACCTGAGGTTTTTTTTAAACGAAATGTTTGGTAATCGTGGAATAATAAAGTTGTCGATTACCTTTTTTAATTATTAAAAAGAACTTTATTACATGGTTCGTTGTTCTTCTTCTTAGGTAAATATTACTTTCCTATAGTTTATTGCAAAAGAAGAAGGAATTTTGAATGATTTCTACAAGCATAACGTAAATTGTAATAAAATCATAAAAAAAAATCGGAAAAACTTTTACCATCAGTATTTTTTCAAAATTTCATTATAAACGGCATCTTAATATATTCGGGAATGTCCTAAGTGTCTTATTATTTTGTAAACAATTTCTGTCTTCAAAAAAAAACTTAATTATATAGCTTACGTAACTTATACAGGGTGGCCCATCCAAAACAGTCCAGCAAGGTTTACGGCTGTGTACGTGAAAATTTAAAAAAACCTCTGACCCGTAAACTTGTGTTTTCAGGGGGACACGTTTCACTATTAATTTCATCCCTATAACCTCAACCCTTAATTGACTGATACTTATTACTAAATAAAAGAATTTTTTACGCACAAAACTGTGTACTTGATAAGAGGTGCAGTGAAATGTTTCAAATTCCGTTGCTCGGCCGCGCGTATCTCAAATTTACAAAACGAAGCGCCATTTTAAAGAGAATTTAATGCCCTTTAAAAAGATGCATCACAACATACCCATTCCCATTTGAAAAAACAAGGGCAGTAGCCGCCCCCGCTAGGGGGGTTGAGGTTACAGGGATGAAATTAATAGTGAAACGTGTCCCCCTGAAACCACAAGTTTACGGGTCCGAGGTTTTTTTTTTAATTTTCACGCACACAGCCGTAAACCTTGCTGGACTGTTTTCGATGGGCCACCCTGTATATGTAGAAATATATCCGTAATGGTTCACGAAGGAAAAAATAATCAGGCATCAACATTTTGATTAAATTTAATCACTCTTACCGAAGTAAATAGAAACGTCAGAAAGCGTCCAGCAGCGACTGCCTATTCACCTTGCCACACATAGGGTTCCCAAAGCGTGCGCCGTGACGCCCTGGGGCGCCTTGGAGAGTAAACAGGGGCGCTCCTGTTTTCTCTTCTACTATACTAAACCAGTAAGGACGCAGCGAACTGAAAAAGTTTGGGAACCCCTGAGTAGAACATATAAATTAGGTTTCCTACGATCGTTATAAAAACTAGCGCTTATAATATCATGTTGCAGTGAAAGCAGCACCCGCGTCGTTCGTTGCCTGGGCGACGTATTGTTATTGTTACCTTACAAAGTCAACAATATTTGGAAACCTCAAAAATGGAAAAAAATCATTCCGATTCCGAAGAAGAAAGCTCTTTCCAATGCGCTCCAGACGAAATACATAATAAAGTCAATGAAGCAACACAAAATGTTTAAAACGAAACAACCCTGCCTACGTGACAGTGAGTTGGTTATACACCAATACAATATTTTTTTAAATATTAAACTGGTGTTATTTATGTGTAAAGTTACTTTCCTCACATGCCGGGATTTCTGAGACTGAGTCGATTATAATTACGTTCTCTACTCCTGTTGGAGTAGAGGAATTACGGTGCGTGTTGAGGAAAACAGTAAATACGGAGCGCCAACTTGATCAAATACTCGGGCGCCTCGGACAATCTAGATAAACAATATTTTCGAATCATTTTCCTCGAGTGCACGCCGAGCAGCATATTTTAGAAAAATGGTCAATTTCATTGATGAGCAGTTTTTCAATTACACCCGATAATCGGAAAGAAATCGCCGATTTCATTCTTGAACAGTTTTTCGATTGCACGCAGGTAATATGATAATTGCACAGGGCAAAACGTGATGGGATTGATTGCCTTTATGGGTACATCTCAATTCGAACCAGACAAGCAGAGTGTGTAATTTTACCATTGTGATTCGGCTGGTCTATGATTGCCGATGGTCTGTGATTGTAGGGGGGCAAAAAACAAACATTTTACAACCGGGAATTATTGTGGAATTGCGGGCTCGTATTGTATTTTTATGGGTTAGTTCCACGGGGCTAACACGAACCACTTCATTTGTAGAGGGAACTAATTATTTATTACCTTAGTTGGATGATGAAGACGTGACGCAGGCAATTATGCCAGCGGAATCCGAAGCATACAAAATGTAATCGATCCTGAGATTGTTGTAAAACCTTTTTCCAATTCAAGAAAATTATGAGGATTTTTAAAATAATTTAACAAATAAATAGGATCGAACATTCAACATGTAAAATCAGACCGACTTGATATCGTAATATGCATCATCAGCAAAAAATTATTTCAACGGTTTTTTTCGCGGCAGGAGGCAGCGGAGAAGTTAGTCGATGTTTTGGGTTCTTCGGGCACGCGGCGTCCGCCGGCTTGAGGTTTCTAGAGTCGTACTCAAACGCGGTTTCGTTTGATAATTTTTTTCTTTTACGTAAGAAGGGGGGTCCGTATTTCGGCTACAAGATTTAGAGTGTTCGTCACCGAAAAAATCCGAGAATAGTCACTCGCGGATCATTCCCTCAGTAAAATTTAATTTCAACTACCCGTGTTTCCGGCGAGTTTAAAAATTACTGGACTGTCATTAAACACTCGAAGTTTCCGTGCGAGTATAAATGACGCTGGAATCACTTCCAACACTCGTATATTTCAGTGCGAGTATAAAGAACTTTGGAATATCTTCAAATATTCGTGATTTGGTGCGAGTATAAATAAAACCTAAAATTGATCTGCGAAAACTCGTAGCCGTCTGTGCGAGTATAAATAATGCTGCGATATCTTCGAACGCTCGTCTTTCGTGCGAGTATAAATAAGTCTGAACAGGAAACAAAATTCACCCGATTGTATTTAAAAAAAAAGAAGATTTTTGCAATAATTCATCTTCCTCAGAAATATTGTTATGGAGACGCCCTGTATAAAACTAATTGAATACTGTTCAAAATTATAAAATTTCGATGGTTCTAATAGGCCACCTTACTTGGTGTACTCTGTATACTTGGCAAATAATTTACGGCCTATTTAGGTAAACCATTACTTTTTCCGAGAAGAAATATAATTTTTAACTTAAGAACATACAGAAAATAATTAGTGTTGCTCAAGATCTCAAGTCAACTTGTTAGAATGGTGGAGTAAGAAGGGAACATGGAAATCCAATAAAACTACGACTCTTTACACTTTAATATACAGGGTTGGGCAAATGTTCAGGACCGGGTTTGTTTGTTTGTTTACAGGAGAATGAAAAGTAGTATTAGTTCCGTTTTTTTTCGACAATCGATAGGACTGAAATTTTACTATTTGACTCCATATATCAGTAAAGTCATCAACTGTCAATGAGTGACATTTAATTTTTCAAATGGAATATCCTGTATGTTATTAGTTATTTTATTTAAATGATTCACTCTTTTACAAACTAGACATGAATGCACCATGATTGTTTATAATAAAGACGATTTGTCACCAATAATCACAAAAAAAACACAAATCAACCAAAATATATAAACAATCCGTTAGATCACAGCGCAAACGTCGTAATGTTTACGAGATTAGTATTCATTCATATTTTGGCTCCTGGATCGTAGCGCAGTAGTAAAATAGAAATAGATGTTGCCAGAGCGCAGTTGGATTAGTGCAAGATTCGTTTAATACTTTTAAGTATAATAATTAATTTTTTTTAATGAATCTCTCATCGCCTTTTCACAGTTTATAGTAAAATTATTGGAAATAAATTTATTTTAAGAGCCATTGCGGGTTAACCTTAAACCAATTGTAACTGTAAAATTAATAAATTTTAATTGGTAATACTTTTGCGATAAATATGTCAATCTGGCTATGCTGCAATAATGACCGAAAGAGGTGGAAAAGAATGTTTGCCGTCGTTGCGTAGGCTAGAAATGTACATTTCTCTATCTGTAGTTTGTAATATCTTTGAAGAAGACCTATTTTTTACATAAAACGAAAATTTAAAATAACAGTTGTTTAACTAAAAATGAAAAACTTCTTAAAAGATAAAACAATGTTAATTCTAATAATAATAATAAGAAGAAAAAGTGGGAAGTATTTTTACGATGGTAATGTTATAATTTACACACTTACACGGACATTAAAGCAAGCTTCGCCGCTATGGGGCCTCCCCCCTCTCACAATACTTATTTTACTTTCACTCGAAGTCTTAAGCAGTAAACATTGTGCTAAACCTTTCATTAGTTGTATATCACTGAGTTCCTATTTTATGGGATTAAGTCCATTTATTTAAAGGTAATGGGGATATGCTCTCTTGATTGTAATAAAGTTTATGCTGAACGTTTTATTACAGTTTTATTACTTCCTTATATAAAAGATACATTGTACTTGCATTGGTAGAAAATAATATGAGGCAGTGACATCCCGGGAGAGAATAAACATTTTTGAGATTAACCCAAAAGTATTGTATCAAATACCAATATGGAAAATTATTATTTCCAGACCACCCGATGATGCTTATACAATAAGGGCGTATTTTTGTCTACACAGTAGCACTTTAAAATACTATTTCAGATTGAATGGTACTACCAAGAAAAGGAAGCCCTCTCCATTGATAGGATGCAACCACCTGTAGACCGGTTTCGAACGTATTTGTTCTCTGTTGTAAGTGAAACTGTGCTTATGTGTTATTGAAAAGCAGTAATGGGTGGAAGAGAGAACTATATGTTTGTCGGCTGAATGGCAACAATGTTGAAGTCTGGTTATATCAGATGGTTAAATATTAAACCATAACCATACTTAGCGATGAAAGATAAATCCTTATTTAAATGATACACTCTTTATTTTTATGATATACACAAGCACTATAGGAAAAATTCTTTAGGGCACTCTGGGAGTGGTGCGTGTGCGCAAAAAGCGATTCACGTTGGTTTTGAATCGTTGGAGGTTATATTCGTTGGGAAAACGACCTCGGGAAGGTCGTTCCACAAGGATGAAGTCCTTCAGATGAAAGAATTCTTAAATAATGAAGTTCGAGGAGTACTAAGCTTAAACTCATATGGATGGGCGGCAGTGGTTCGTCGTGTACTTCTGCTATTCGTCGCTCTGGGCGGAATTAAGAGGGCAAGGTCAGCCAAGCATCTTCCATGAAAATATCTGTAAAAGAGAGTCAAATCCTCAACCTGTCTTCGATGTTCTCTAGGCTGTCGAGGCTCTTCGTCAGCTCGTGGTCTCCGATCAGACGAATGGCCCTCATTTCGATGGAATCCAGTAGCCGAAGAGTATGTTTGGGTGCAGAGCCCCAGACATGAGGGCAGTACTCTAGTGATGGTCGAATCTGGGCATTGAATAGTGTCAAAAGTTGTTGAGGTGTGTAAAACTTTCTGGTTGGGAAGAGTACCCCAAGCTTCTGAGAAGCTATCTTGGCGATTGCCACAACGTGGTTATGCCAAGACATATTTCCTCCCAGATTGACGCCCAGCAAATTAATAGATGAAGCCAGTGGGATGGCGTGTGCGGCCATGACACTTTTACAATCTACACATGATTGTTTATAATAAAGACGATTTTTCACCAATAATCACAAAAAAAACACAAATCAACCAAAATATATAAACCATCCGTTAGATCAAAGTGCCAACGTTGTAACGTTTACGAGATTAGTATTTATTCATCTTGCTTATCTTTTGGGCCCGAATCGTAGTAAAATAGAAATAGATGTTGACCCCCCCGTTCCCATTTAAAATTTTAATAGTAGAGGGATGCCGACATGATAATTAGGGATGCAGTTAAATAAACTTTGAACTCCGGCTCTGCCCGAAAAGATGCAACTTTGGGGCATTTTATGGTCAGAAGGAAAATTTGGCGTCAATGGCATAATGTAAACTCGACTACACGGCCTTTGACAGTTTTGTAAATACATTTTATAAACTCCCGAACAAGCCCGAACCAATCCTACATGTATTTAACGATTGCGTGTCGATGATTTACGAGTTGCTGCGTTCACAAATTAATTTTTAAGTATCGTCATAACTTACACTTCATTTCGTTCGGGCTTTCCGACACGAACACTAGCGGTCGTAACTTAATATCTATTGTGTTTTAATTGGAGGCCCGGAGGTCCGTAAGTTTGTACACGGGACATTGAAACCATTTGGCGGGTATTGATCGATAACGCCCTGGGCTTGTGACGCAGAAATTTCCCTCCCTTGTGACGATGCGCAAGTGTATAGGAGGTATTGATACAGCGCCCAATATCCAACCCATCCTCCGCGAGGGTTTGTTCAGTCAAATACCTTATTTCCACTCTGTTCAGAGGCATAGAAATACAGGGTGTTATGGAAATGACGTATTATGTTAAAATGGGTGACTCCTGGGGTGTCCTAGAGAAGCGCTACATATATTTTTTTTAAATCGAACGTTTAAAAAGTGGGGTATTTCACCCCTAAACCCACCCGGTTACTCCTCGGCACATTCATATATGATCATATGACATTGCCAAGCTGTGTAATCAACAGATGTTCAGGCCCAATATTGCCAACTGCGTAAACTGTGTAAAAAATTTAAAACTTGGAGATTCTTATAAAAATAATATTTAGTTTACCTAGTATCCAAATAGAAGTGAATCCAGTTGCCAGTACACTAGCAAGTAATCCCAGGGCACAGACATCTTCAGGTTTTTTTTCTATGGTCATCACGTACCCTGATGATAACGTGGAACTGCATAATAAGCTTATACCCACTAAACCCCATTCGGCCTCTTATTTCCAATCTCTCGGAACATTTGCACTAAATCACTTAAAGAAGCACACAGACACCCACGAGTTTCAAATTAGTTTTTTTGAAGATATGCACTTATTATCAGATTACACGCAAACACTAAACTGCACTTAATTATTTCGCAATAGAAATAATAAAAACGCTAATTTCTATGATCCATTAACCCTTTACTAAAGATAAAATGAAGCAATTATGTTGACAAGAACTACCCTTTGAAATAAATGGTGCTTTCTTTGTGCACATTCAGAGAACTAACTTGAGCTAGCGCGGTTGCCATTTCCGAGACTATAATTATACAGGAAAGTAATATTATAGAAGGAAATTCCGCAATTTGTTTATAAAACATCGAAAGTGGCAACGCTGTATTTTTAAATATTAACCCCAGCCGGCGAAAGAACAGACAACCCGTTATTGTCCATAATCAGCTGTTTAAACTTAGACTAGAAAAAAAAATCAAAGTGTTTAAAGAAACCGGCCGACTTTCACACGCGTTATCGGTTTCCTACTGTTTTTACCAATTTTCAAGCAGATTTGTGTGTAAATACTTAAACCCGAGTTTCAATTATTAAGTTATTTGTTCTTCTCGCGACGGCAGTGCCCCAGCCCAGCAGTTCAATATCGATCGACGGATCCAACGTGTTATTTATTTTTAAAATTTTTAGATGTTAAATACATTATTTCCCAGACCACTCAGACAATAAGGGCGTATTTTTGTCTACACAGTAGCACTTTAAAATACTAATTCAGATTGAATGGTACTTAGATGTGTTATGTGATTTTATTGTCCTGGTTTGTTTTTGTTCAAGTTACCTAGGTACTTGGTGTATTTTTATAAATTAAGTTGGTTTTAAATAAGTCCGAAAAGCTAAATAAAATTGCATTTTTTTTCTAAAGGGTAAGTGGCATTTATAAACTTTTAAGTTGTCTAGATCTGACGGGTGTCGTTCGAATTGAACAAATGAGAACATACCTGATCATTTAAAAACTCCGCGGCGGTTTGTTCGAGTCAGTTCATGTTTATAAATCAGAGATTGTTTCCTAGCGAACTGAACTGAACGTAAAAGTTTATAATAATGTACCCTGCAAAATAAACCACTTCCAATCTGTCAAACGATTATTGACTTTCTAAAGAGTTTACGCTGAAGATATGACAACACTGTTCAAAATTCACTCCCATATGTTGCTGTGTTTACCTTCCGACAGGGGCACCACGTGCCAATTTTTGGTTTGACATAAGGTCATGTACAGGGAATATTAAATTAAAGCGCCATTTTTGGATATTTTTCTTCAATTTGTTTTCACCTCAGAAATTGCCAGTTTAAATAAAATACATCATTTCCATAACACCCTGTATAATTCCACAAACATGAACGTATCGCGAGCCGCTCTGTTGTCAGATACAAACTTTTCGGACGCATCTATCGACCGTGAAGATTTATGTTACCCAGCTCTCAATATTGAACTCTTAAAAGTAAAAGTAAACGTCAGCGAGCGTGCACGCCCGTCGGCGTTGAACCCCATTTGTCTGGGTTCCATTTATATTGTTGCTCGGTCAAGTGGTACCTAGCAGGGTGACCTCGCGGTACTGAGCGCCGTCACGATCTAAAATATGCCGGTCGCAAAATTAATTTATACCACAATAGTAGTATTTTTTTCAATTTTTTACCAAGATCGTTCTCGATTTCAACCTTTTGAGAGTTTGTTCGAGTTTGTTCAAAAAAAAATTATACAACGTGTCCAAGATAAGGAGGGCCGGTACAGGGATCTCGGAAACCGTAAGAGATACGAAGTCGGTGAAATGGAGGTAAAGTTGCGCATTTACGTGCCGTTTAGAAAGTTTTAAAATTCCGAGTAGTTCCAAAGATATCCGGAAAAAAAGACCGAAATTCTGAAAAATCGTTTTATTGCTTTCCTGGGTTTTTGGGATCGAATTCTAAAGTAAATTGCACTTTTGCATTGCCATTTTTTCCGCTCTATCTACCAGGCGTTAATTGTTTTGTAATCCGACGAGTCGCCTTCGACGGGCCATTATCAACTTCCTTTTTTTAAATACAGTCCTGTTTTCCCGACATTGGAATTTGAGAGCTTTTTTCTTCCGAATGCAACGATCTATGACACATTGTGGTTTAATGACGTTTCGAGGGTTTTTTGAACAACACCAGGAAATTTTGGGATACGGTCCTATATTTCTCCTAATTTTATAAATAATATCTCATAAGTAAGCTCTAAATTTTTACTTATGTTGGACTAGTTCAATAAATAACAAATAATTTAATAATAAACCACATATAAGTGAACAAAATACAGAAACATTATTTCAAACTTCTGTTGATTCGGGATTTAAAAGAAAAGTAGGCGCTTGAAACAAAAAAATTAAGACGGTGGAACTACTAGGAATTTTAAAACTTTCTAAACGGCATATCATTAGGCACGTAAATGCGCAACTTTACCTCCATTTAAACTTCGTACCTCTTACGGTTTCCGACATCCCAGAACTGGCCCTCCTTATCTTGGACACGTTGTATACACTCGCGAGCACAAAATTCCGCCTTCCTGAAATTTAGGTCAAGTTTGATATTTTGTAACTTTTTTATTTTTTATGCGATTTTCATAATTTTGTTATCAGTTTGTAGATACATTTATTGTGTTTTTCCTTAATTATTTCATAAAGTAATATTTTTCGATTAGGCTATGTTATACAGGAGTAAATCAAACTGTTGTTTTTTGTCTTAATTTCAAAACACCCTGTAGGAAAATTGAGGTGGATAATTTTATTTGCGTACTGTTTCTTGTAATCTTTGATGTATTCTAAACATTTCGTTCTTTGATTCATTCCATTATCTCATTTCTGGTGTTAGCTGCAAAATTTTAAATTTAGTATGTAAATAAAATTATCCACCTCAATTTTCCTACAGGATGTTTTGAAATTACCACAAAAACAAGAGTTTGATTTACTCCTCTGTATAATATAGCCTAATCAAAAAATGTTACTTTATAAAATAATTAAGGAAAAACACAATAAAGGGATCTAAAAACTGATAACATAAAAATCGCATAAAAAGTTATAAAATATCAAATTTGACCAAAATTTCAGGGTGGCGGAATTTTGCGCCGGTGAGTGTATTTTACATTTATAAAAATCGCCAATCCATAACAAAACTTGACCAAGTATTAAATTGTGAGAAGCACGATGCGGATATGCGCTAGTGGATGCTTCCCATCGCGAAAATGACGCCGCCCAGAAATAAATCCAGGAACTACGAGATGTCCAAGAGCGCCATCCGCAGCGAACCACGGAGGGCCGTTTCTTATGCAGGGAGTTTTATTGTTCCGACTGCCGGATAACTATCGGACAATTACGATAGCCGGAACAAAGTACGCGTCAAGGAAAACAGTTTATAGTTTACTTAAAAATATTTTTCCTTCGCTTGCAATGAAACAAACGCGAACAAACGGTCGATTTAAAAAAACAGTGTTCCTCTAGGCCACCCAAAGAGTCACGTCATTTAAATATAATAGTAGACCATTCTCATAACGCCGTGTATAAGGTCGATTTTTAATCTACCTTACTTAATTACAAGCTAATTTAATACTCTTATTAAATCTCGGTATAATTATAGCAATCTAGTCAACTCTCGTTGCACTTCCGAGTTTAATATCGGCAAATAAATCACTGCACAAAGCGCATCGTTACGAAAGCTATTAGCCAACGCTATTTATACACAATAGAGCGATATATAGAGCGTCAAGACAGTAGTTTGTTGTTGCGGTTCATCTAAAAATGTGCACTACGTTGCGTACATTTTAATTTAAGATTCAAGTGGACCATTTTTCGATGGATGATCGTTATTAGTACCGATAGCGTGAAATAGTTTTCGATAAAAACACAAATTTGTTTCTTTTAAATGGGTTTGTTAATATACAGGGTTGCCCATAAGTCCGGAATAAAATTAATATTATAGCCTTAACCTGTAACTTTTGGGGAAAACGCTCGGACACGTCAATTTAGTTTTATATAATATGCTCACATTTTGACGTTATTCGTTTGTTTTTTTATAGACATTTGTCAAAGATATGACGACATCGATCTTTTTTTTAAATAGAAACATACAGCTTGTGATACATCATTTGAAAGCTAATATCTCGTACAGTATGCTCATAAATTTTAGCGCGATTCTGTCATGCTATTTCAAAAAAGTTGTTAAAAAATCTCTATTTAAATAAGCGGAAATTATAAATCATTGATGTTTTTTTACCTTTCAAGGTAAGAAATCTTCTGAACGCGACACAATGAAAATTTCTTACCTTGAAAGGTAAAAAAACCATCAATGATTTATAATTTCCGCTTATTTAAATAGAGATTTTTTAACAACTTTTTTGAAATAGCATGACAGAATCGCGCTAAAATTTATGAGCATACTGTACGAGATATTAGCTTTCAAATGATGTATCACAAGCTGTATGTTTCTATTTAAAAAAAAGATCGATGTCGTCATATCTTTGACAAATGTCTATAAAAAAACAAACGAATAACGTCAAAATGTGAGCATATATAAAACTAAATTGACGTGTCCGAGCGTTTTCCCCAAAAGTTACAGGTTAAGGCTATATTAATTTTATTCCGGACTTCTGGGCAACCCTGTATATATATTTTTAATAATATAAAGAAAAATAAGACCAACAATTTCAAACGACAGTAACTTCGAAATAACTTCATAAATCTATAAAACATTGGTTTGGTTCGGCAACTTTTTTTGTCAAGAGTGGCCTTATTTTTGACAGTAGGTTTATTTAAATTTCATAGTACCATGGATAATATTGATTTTGTACGCGATTTATTAAACTTTATTACTTTAAACCACAGTAGACCATGAAACAAAAGCTAATATCCTAGAAATAACTATGTTGACTATTAACATTTAAGGTCAATCTCATTTTTTCATATTCATTTGTGAAAATTACATATATAAACATTTTGAAAAATTTGATATATCAGTTTATATTGAAAGTGGAAAAAACGAAGAAATGGCAAAAAATCTATATTTTGCTCGCTATCCGGAAAGATGGTAACCATTTAAGGACATATTTCGAACATTTGCGATTATGCCCGTTATTTTTTACCGTAACCTGAATCTTTTATTTCGATTCAAAGTAATAAAGTTTAAATAAATCGCCTAGGAAACCAATATCATCATGTTCCATTTAAAAAAAATGAGGTTAGGTCCGATAACTCTTTTACCTGACCCCGTATACTTATTCTGAAAACGGCAGATTATTCAACAATCAATGTAAAGAAACTTCTGTATAAAACATTTTTCTGTATTTGTTTTAAATAAGAAAACATAGGGTAATTTTTAAATTGTCAATTTTTTGATTTTCCCCCGTATCTCTTAAGCGAGCGAAAATTTTTAAATTTTGATTTCACCATTTTAAGTTTAACCCAAAAAGAGCACATGACACCTACATTACTTTTTTGATAGCACTAACAATTACGAAGATACCCTATAAAAGTGTTGAAAAAGGGACACCCTGTACGTCCAATTAACTTGATGATATGATCTCTATCTTCATGTCTTGCCGCGAATAACCCCCCAAAAGAAACGTTCGAAATCGAAAAGAGGGTATTGTATTTTCTCAAAAATGTTATCAAGTATTTTAGTGTTAATAGCAGCAAAAACAGGAAACCAATAAGAAACGTAATACCATCTCCTATAAAATAGTTTATGTTTATTACAACCCTCATAATATATTCATAGTGCTCATAATTATAGCATAACAAGCATTACTAAAGCGCAAACGGCGTGAAAATTATACTCGATTCCTCATTAAGCTATAAAACAACTATCTTTAATCGAATCTGTACTTAATTTTCATAAAATTCATTAATAGGGATGTTCGGAAAAGATGCACTATCGAGATCTAAATTGTAAAAAATATATAATTTTTGAATATACGCGCTTCGCTGGAACAAAAAATGTATTAATTCCCGTGAATACTTCCGCATATATTTGTTACGTTTAAAAATTCGGTTTGCAACTATCCTTTAATCAAACAGCAAAACATACAGGGTGTCCGGGAACATGTGGGAAATCTCCCGGATATGAAGAAAACACGTGAAAAGAATACTATAGGTTCATATAAACTTCTTTCGTATCGGCCTCCTCTTCGGAGATATGGGCTCCCAAAGAGCACCAATGGAATCAAGTTTTTTACACATAATTATTGAACCACCTGGTATATTTCAATTATTTTTTAATATGATGTATACCAGGTAAGACCCGTCAAACTACTACCCAAGAAACTGGTGTGAATTATTCACAGCTGCAGGGACGGACTAGCTGTAACACTCATGGGCCCATTTTTTTATGCCCTGTATGATGAGAACTTTGGACAATGTTTTTTACATACCTTTAACTATTAGCTAAAAATTAAGTACTCTTTATTCATGTCGCTAATCCTAACCGTTTTCGGAAAAAACGTCATTTTATTTACACCAGTCCTCTAAATTCTCACGGGTTAAATATGAAAAAGCGGAATTTTGAAGGTTGAACATTGGATCGGAACAAAGATGTATCTTTTATTGAAATACCCGAAGCACATGATGTATATGAAATGCCGTTTTTTCGAAAACGGTTAGGATTAACGACATGAATGAAGAGTACTTAATTTTTAGCCAATAGTTAAAGGTATGTAAAAAACATTGTCCAAAGTTCTCATCATACAGGGCGTAAAAAAAATGGGCCCATGAGTGTTACAGCTAGTTCGTCCCTGCTGCTGTGAGTAATTCACAACAGTTTCTTGGGTAGTAATTTGACGGGTTTGTTCGGGTCTGACCTGGTATACATCATATTAAAAAATAATAGAAATATACCTGGTGGTTCAATAATTATGTGTAAAAAACTTGATTCCATTGGTGCTCTTTGGGAGCCCATATCTCCGAAGAGGAGGCCGATACGAAAGAAGTTTATATGAACCTATAGTATTCTTTTCACGTGTTTTCTTCATATCCGGGAGATTTCCCACATGTTCCCGGACACCCTGTATAGACTTTGTTTTTAACGTCAGGACAGCTCCGCCATATTTTAGAATTAATTGCGCGAGACAGGTAATCAACAGTAGCTTCTGACCAATTAAAATCGGTATGAGCTAGTTATATATATTCCTTGTCTAGAAATATTAATGTTTGATATTAAATCATTAATAATAAATAAAGATAAAACCATTTGGACGGTATAATATCAGTGGATTATTTTCATTACAAGACATATATTTTATGTTACCTTTATTTATTTTCTCTTGTAACTACTTTTAATGATAAATTTCAGTCAGTTATCTGGAAGGCGTAGATATTGGACATCCCAAGTAGCATTTTTAGACACAAATTGGACACACATTTTTTGATGAGAAACGTTTCGAAGCATTTTCGATTAAAATTATAAAGTTGTATCGAGGCCCATGTGGTACGAAACTTTTGCGACACATGTTCGAATCCATTTACTAGAAACACGTAAAGACGTGTGGGTTTCGAAATATTTTACAAACCATAGTGTCGATACATTAACGACACGCGAAGATAAATATTTTTCGAAACATTTTTAGTTAAAATTATAAAGTTTTGGTAAGACACAAGATTGCATTGAATTTCCCATAAGAGATTTTTTACAGCATCGGTGTACGTTTATGAGCGATAAATAAGCAGCTTCTTGATATTATTTATATTTTAGATGTTATTATTGATCCATTTTCAACCACAGATTGAGGTAAGTCTTTAAGGTATATGTGGTTTAAGGTAGATTTGTAAACACCATCTGAACAAGTTTGAGGTTATGTTATTGTTTAGCGAGATTTAAATTGTTATTTTTCTGTGAAAAAAGCTTACTGTATTGTATTTATCAACATAAAGTATGCCGCTGTTTTTAACAGAAAAATAACAATTTAAATCTCCTTATGCAAACAATAATAACATAATCTCAAACAACATGTTGATTAAAAATCTTCAAAAAAACAACTACGCCAATCTGTTTCTAAAAATGAATCAATAATAACATCTAATATACAAATAATATCAGGAAGTTGCTTATTTATCCTTTATAAACGTATACATATGCTTTAAAAAATCTCTTATGGGATTTTCAATGTACTTTTAGTTTGGAAAGGTTTTTGAAACCACGCCTCTCGTGACGTCAAAGTTAGGCTGTCCATACCCAACCTTTGTTTTCTGTGCATACAAGGAAACCTTTTTTTCTGTGGCATTCACCCCTAATAAACCTTTTATTTTTCTGTGCATCATACGAAACATTATAGAGGCCAAATACTAGAAATTGTGAAATGAATTTTTATTTTGTTAAAATGAGTTTTAATGAAATTCCTGAATCTCTTGAAAAGCCAAAAGTTGTTAGATAAGTGCCATGTTCCTAGCTAAGTCGATTTATAAAAGAAATATATAAAATTTTGAAAATATTTTAATTTTATTTTTTGACAAAGTATATATTTTTCTGTAAATGCAAATAAATCGAGGGCACGTCAAAAATATAAATCAAAATTACTAAACTGCACGATAAAATTTAGTGCGACAATGATTTTTTGGTTCTTGTGCAATAACTAGCTATACGAAATAAAATAACTTATAGGAAATATACTTATAACGAATTCATCACGGCGAAATTATTGTTTCATATTGTTGAAGGTATCCTAATTGTTTTGCGCATGGTTTAACATAGCCCCGCCCCTTTATACTGTCATTTTTGAATAAACATAAGTAACAATTTAGAAATATTTTCGAACATTTTCGAAAAAAGTTTCGATTGTGCATCGAAACAGCGACAGTCGCAGCTAGTACCAACCACTTGAAAACACGTGTAAACGTCCATTTTTGGACGCGATTTCTTGAAAACTACTAATAAAAAAAATAATAAAATAAGCCAAAAAGATTCAGACGGCCTTTAAAAAAATGCAAATTGCAAAACGAAATTAATTAAAAGTCAGACATTTACTGTTAGGTAAAATACAGCACCGACAAAGTTCGCGGAAATGTACGAGCTACCTTACCATAATTACGAGAACTTATTCGTAAAAACAAACAATTTCTTATTGAAAAAATCAATTAGGAAACCTACTTGCTTAATTCCGATAGTGTCGTGCCACTTGTCGCTTATCCTGTGCAAATAATTAACTGTTAAAAAAAAAACTAGGTAGAATTTCGCACGTACTTAAAAAAAAAAGAAATTTGCATTAGTAAAAAAGAACCAATACCATAATAGATTTTCGCATCATCGGAATTTTGGGTTCAACAAGCAAGAAACCCGTATACGTCTTCGGGCAGAGATTGACGTATAAAATATTATGAAATTGTGCCACCAACGCCGCCGCGATGTCAAATATTTAACACCCATGGTAGGGTTACACGTTTTACTGCCTGTTGTTGTCTCACAGGCTAAATGTGACCATAATATGTTAATAATATTGAATTAAATACTAAATTGGAGACAGAAGCAGGATTAGAGTGTGTTTCTATAAGAGCTAACCCTTATAATTAATCTTTTTTACTGGATTTTTGAATAATACTCTTAAAGACCGCTTAGGGAAGATACAACCAAAAAAAATTCTTCTTGGAAAAGTTTGTACACTTTATCTCGTTTCTTCTTGTGTTAAATAAGTATATTTTTCTACAAATAACGGCATCTACCTTTGATTATTCAGGAAGAAAAACTTAAACCGGGTTTGTTCGACAAGCAACAAACCCGTATACGTCTTCGGGCAAAGTTTGACTATTAAATTGACGTATAAAATATTATGAAATTGTGCCAACGATGTCAAATCTTTAAAAACGATGGTAGGGTTACACGCTTTTCTGCCTGTTGATGTCCCACAGGCTAAATGTGACCATAATATGTTAATAATATTGAATTAAAGACTAAATTGGAGATAGACGGAGGATTAAAGTGTGTTTCTATAAGAGCTCACCATTAGCATTAATCTTTTTTACTGGATTTTTGAATAATACTCTTAAAGACTGCTGAGGGAAGGTAACAACCAAAAAAAAAATTTTCTTGGGAAAGTTTGTACACTTTATCTCGTTCTTTTTGTATTAAATAAGTATATTTTTCTACAAACAACGACATCTATCTTTAAATATTCAGAACCATAAACTTATACCGGGTGTATACCACTTTGTATAGCCGAATATTTCCGTTGGTTGCAGTAAAATAGTCACTTTCCACATCATTGCATGACTGGTGCCGTGTTATTTTCTTTCTAAGCCGAATTTAACACGCAACGCTTGTCCATAAACAGCCGTTTTTCTTGCAATTAGTTCCTTATTCGAATCGGGTCACGGTTTATCTTTCTCAAATGATTAATCGTAAAAAACTGTACAATTTCGCGGAATAATTAAAATACAAAGAAAAATTAGCATTTCCCAAAAAGCGCCGATTTACCACTGGTACCATAAAAACTGGGTTTTTAACCTGTTAAGTAAACCTAGACATAAGGTTTATAAGAATATGTTAATTATTTAACGGTAACCTGCTATAATACGACCATTATCCAAAAATTGCTTTGTTTAGGAATAATATGGTACATCATGGTACTTAAGTGGGCGCCATATGTTTGATGTGCCATGACGGCTTATACCATACCGATTGATTTATTTGGTATTAAATGTCCTTTTGTATATATTTTTCGTATAATTTCAGTTTATTTTTATTATGTTAAATGTGATTAATCGATAAGTAGAAAAAATTTATTAATTAATTAATTTAATAGTATATTAAGATACAAGTTTCATAAGACACTATCTTAGAGCACAACGACCCGCGAAGCGTGGAGTTTTCTAAAGTACAAGTGCTCTAATTGTCTTATGAACCGTGTATTTTAAAATACTTTTTCTATTTGGGTCTTTAAAGTCTGAAAAACTTTGAAAAATATAGTAGATTTTTTCCATTTGAATTAATATTTTCTTTTTGGGTTGGCAATACTTTAACAATTTCATAAAGTGTTACAAGTATCAAATATGCCATGATAGAAACAATTGAACACTACAAAGCTTCTTCCTCATCCGTCATAATTAAAAATAAATATATTATTAAAGTTAATAAAAATGAGTCAGGAAGAAAGTTGTACTCCGTCAGAAATACGAGAAATTGCAGAAAATAATCTAGAAAATATTTTAAAAAGAATATGCAAAACTTTGAGTTATGGTGCAAAGTTCAAAATATTGAACAAAATAATAAATAATACTATTGAACAAAATATTGTGTCGACACAGAATCTGACAGGAATAACAATTAATGCCCAGGAAATGTCTACAGTAACTATAAATATGCATAATATATAAAGTAATATGTATAATACTATATTGAATTAAAAATAAAAATAGTACTTTATTGAATAAAACTTTAGAAATAGAGCATAAACTGGAAGATATTTCTATTATTTTTAGGTTATGTTGTTTTATAGTTATGACTAGAAATTAGTTGACGAACACCGTCATCATGTTATATATTTCCTAGTATAGGTATTTCGGATAAATATCTAGTAAAAATGATCTATTTGCAAGATTCAAGGTTAGTACTTTAAAGTTTTATATAAACAATTGTTATCGAATCCATAATGCCAAGAAAACTAATTTCAACGAAATCGAAGTAAGCCTAAAATTCGAACCCTACTTCCTGCCAACATAAAAAAATAAAATTTCAGTTCCATAAAGTGGCAGGTTATTCAATTTTTTTGTATTTCTAATGTAGGCATTATTCCAAATAGAAAAAACATATTTATAGGCTTTTTCTTTGTTGTCTAGGGGTAGTGAGGCAAGAAACTTTATACACTTAAGGTTTTTTAGGTATTTATTCGGATAATAACTATTGTTGATATGATTTTACAGTATTTACACTATAGTTTCAACTTCCGTCGTCTTCCGTCTTTATAAAATAAGATGTATTCGCCCGTCGTCTAGCAAACACGTCTCTCGTCTTTACGTTAATATTAAAATATTCGCCCGTCGTTACGCGAACACGTCTTTCTTCCTTTTTTTAATAATTAACAGATTCCGCGACCCCCGCGGCGTCGTTCGTCTTCGTTGCGTCTCTCCGTCTTAATTCCCTTCTTCCCGCTTTCTTTTCCCCGTCGCTACTCACCCCCCGTCTTCCCGCTTCATCCCTTATCCTGATGCATTTTGCGCTAGAGGAGCTGACGGTGCGACTGCACGAACCTATGATGACGACATAGTGGTTCAGCCAGTCAGCTTGCCGGCACCCGTGTCTCTCAGCCAATCGAAATCGCGGCCGGTGAAGCTCTCAAAATAGGAGCGTGAAAGTCCTAGCCGTCAGCTCCGTTCGGCGCAAGTAATCCCTGAAATGACGCGATCCAAGGCAGAACCCGAATAAACCAGGACAGTACTCTACATCCTAACATTATAATAATACAAAAAAAAATAAAATGACTAAACAATATAGAAATTTCCTACATTTCGGCCATACCTGACCTTGAATCCGTCTCGGATTCGCTATCATTATCGACCCAAGGTTTCAAGTATTCCGAACATGTAGCCGTCCGCATAGGTCCTTCATGATCACCCACTTTTAAAACATCATACCTTTCATTACCTTTAACTTTGACGATTTCATATGGTCCTAAAAATTTTCGACTCATCTTTAATCCTGGTCCGAATTGAGTACGCTTTATTGCTACCAGATCTCTTTCTTTATACCCTCTTGCCTTTTTACTTCTTAAATTGTATCTATGTCGATTTTCTTCTTGTACTTTCAGTATTTGTTGCTTACTTTCTTCTCTCAATTCTTCTCTATTTTTATTAAATTCGACAATGATTTCTTGCTCAATTGCTTCTTTTATCAAAATATCCTCTTTGTTTTTCATCTTCGTTCCTACTAACACCTCAAACGGAGTATTACCAATGCTTCTTTGAAGAGTGCAGTTCAGAGCTCTCTGTACTCGATCGATAAATTTATACCACTTGATAGGATCTTCTAAACTCAGTTTAGTCAATATCGGAATGATTATTCGATTGACACGTTCCACTTGTCCATTCCCTCTTGGAACACCCGTAGTAATTAGTACATGTGTTATACCTTCATCTGTACAGTAGTTTCCAAAGTCTTCTGCGGTAAAAGCAGTTCCTCTGTCGCTGATAATCCGCGAGGGATTACCAAAAACTTTTTGCTGTTTCTTTAAACATTCCACTACTTCCTTAGCAGTTGTTGATTTTGTAGCGTACAGCCAAGTAAACTTTGAAAAATCGTCTATAACCGCTAGTATATGTCTGTACTTTTTGTTCGTACTTGGTAACGGTCCTAGATGGTCTATATGGTATGTATGTAGAGGTATATAAAATTCTCTCCTAACCAGCTCTTCGGTCTTCGCGATGGCAAAGTGACCAATATTATGCGCTTTTTTAATTATTTCTGATTGCATGGGCCTTGGGACTACTACACATTCCCTACCATCATCATATTTATAAAGTATACCAGTCTTTAAAAAGTAATTATCGTAGTTCTCCTCAGTTTCCAAAACTTTCTTTATGCTCTGAATATATTCATCCTCATCTTGTGCTAATTCTATACGTCTTACCATACCGACTTCTTCAGTGAGAACTTCTGTAACTGTCATTACATTAACCTGTTTTTCCACTATTGCTTTTTCTGGCAGAGCTAAGCGTCGAGGACTTTGATATATCGGCTCTTCATTTTTAAGCACCAACTTCATTTTGATATCCGTTGTTTTACACTTTTCGGGTTTGTAGGTTTCCAACAGTCCTCTTACCTTCTCTCTATGTTCTGAATTCTTGATGTACTCTAGCTCTATTGTATCGTCTTTGATTTCGCCATCTATAGTAATGTGCATGAGAAAATTATCTGCTTTTTTTTCATACAGCACAATTTCGTTATCTCTTAAACTTATATCTACTTGCGACAATATATCATTACCAACGATGGCTTTGAAACTTGATGCGTTACTAGGTATGACATGAAATCTTAAAGAGACCTTTACATCATTAACCAAAACCACTTTACAAAAGGAACCTAACGTCGCTATCCTATCAGCTCCAATACCTTTTATAGCTATAGAGTCTTTGTCCAATTTTATTGTAGGAAAATGTTCTTCTATGACATCCATCCTTAATGCGCTTATATCGCTACCTGTATCCAATAACGCTGTTAATTTCGTCTGATCAATTTCTAAACTAACCCCGTTTTTCGGTACCACCTCTACTACATTTACATTTGCTCTTGAGGTTGACGCATTTCTTTTAGGGCATTTTGAAGCAATATGGCCATATTCATTGCATCCGAAACACTTTATGCCTTTATTCTTATTTGGACACTCACCCGATTTATGGCCCTTTGCGCCACAATTGTAGCATATTGGTACGTTCGGTCTTGAAGTGTCTTTTTTATTTCCTGGTGGCTTCCTATAATCATTATTCTTGTATTTTCCTTCATCAAAATATTGTTTACTGGCTTTTAACTGTTCGTATAATTTGATTTTCTCTTTAAACTCTGAGAAACTTCTTGCTCCATATAGGATAACTTTGTTTGCTCTATTATCTTGGATTCCATCTATAATGCTTTGTATTACCACTTCTGGTTCTATGTTGGCTCTACTACCTATTTCACGCATTACCAGTACATATTCTTGCACTGATTCTTCTCTTTTCTTCGTTCTTGTCATCAACAACTTATGTACTTGCGCACTACTTAGTTTTACTTCAAATTCGTTGATTAGTTTTCTTTTTAATATTATCCATGACTTGATTCCCGTTTCAGACTGTACATAAAGCTTAGCAATTCCTTGTAGTGACTTTTTCGCAAACACCAATTTTTGTAGGTCATTCCATCCTGTTACGTCAGCAATTTCCTCAAAATCAGCGATCCATTTCCTTACCGGATAATCCGTCTGTCCCGTAAATGGTCTAATGCTATCTTCTATGTCTCTGAATGTTAACGCAAATGTATTATTCTTTTGCATCGGCCTTCTGGTGTAAGTTACACTTACCTGCTCATCATTATCTGCTTCGTCCTCATCTTCGTCCTCATCTTCGTCCTCATCTTCGTCTTTTCCTGGAACTTCATCAGAAAGCTGCAAATAATTCATGAACGAACAAATGCGGTCAACTAAATTATCAGAAGTACCCTCATAATTCAAATCTAAAATGTTACAAACGGACACAAGGTCAGCAGCCTCTACTTGTGTTTTAACGTAATTTATCTTTTCATTATAGTTATCTGAATTTTTCTCGAAACCAAATCCAGCAAATTCGCGTACACGTCTTCTGGTCATTCGCGGTTGTGCCTCTTCACCATACGCAATGACATGCAAAGCCTTCACCGCTTTTAATTTACTGTTTGTTATATTGTATTCAATTTTTTCAATATCCCCCAATGACGTCATTTTAAACGTTATGTTAAAACTACTTCTTAATTAAATATCCCCGTTTTTTTAAAAAGATAATACACAAAAACGCTCCGTTATTGTGCACGTGCCCCGTGATGATTTTTTCTATATGAAAAGACGGAAAAAGACTAGGATATCTTAATCTAATTTTAAATCAATTACCACTGTAATACTTCACAAAAAAAATACTAGAAACTAAGTAATATTAATAATTCTCAGCACTGTTCGGACACTTATCTAATGTTTAAACACAACACCGAAATTATTAACTATTAAGCCCACATCGAGCTTCTTAATATATAGATACTCTTTTAAAAATAACTTCAACAAAAATATGTTTTAGCCCTATTCATTAGTGCATTATAAACAACACCCCATAAAACATAGTTAGGCTAATTTAAACATGCATCCTACCTTACTCTCTAACATGTAAAACTGTAGGTATAGGTATTTTTTTTTTATAAAAACCTGTCCACTAGCAATGTTTCACCGATTTCCACTAATATTATCCATCCAATAAGGTCGGCACTGTCGGCAGCTATCTATTATCTATCAAAGGTCGGCACTGTCGGCAGCTATCTATTATCTATCCAATAATGTCGGCACTGTCGGCAGCTATCTATTATCCATCCAATAAGGTTGGCACTATCGACAGCTATCTATTATCCATCCAATAAGGTTGGCACTCTCGGCAGCTAACTATTATCTATCATCCCGGTTGAGCCCCCAAAATATAGGCTTTTTCTTTGTTGTCTAGGGGTAGTGAGGCAAGAAACTTTATACACTTAAGGTTTTTTAGGTATTTATTCGGATAATAACTATTGTTGATATGATTTTACAGTATTTACACTATAGTTTCAACTTCCGTCGTCTTCCGTCTTTATAAAATAAGATGTATTCGCCCGTCGTCTAGCAAACACGTCTCTCGTCTTTACGTTAATATTAAAATATTCGCCCGTCGTTACGCGAACACGTCTTTCTTCCTTTTTTTAATAATTAACAGATTCCGCGACCCCCGCGGCGTCGTTCGTCTTCGTTGCGTCTCTCCGTCTTAATTCCCTTCTTCCCGCTTTCTTTTCCCCGTCGCTACTCACCCCCCGTCTTCCCGCTTCATCCCTTATCCTGATGCATTTTGCGCTAGAGGAGCTGACGGTGCGACTGCACGAACCTATGATGACGACATAGTGGTTCAGCCAGTCAGCTTGCCGGCACCCGTGTCTCTCAGCCAATCGAAATCGCGGCCGGTGAAGCTCTCAAAATAGGAGCGTGAAAGTCCTAGCCGTCAGCTCCGTTCGGCGCAAGTAATCCCTGAAATGACGCGATCCAAGGCAGAACCCGAATAAACCAGGACAGTACTCTACATCCTAATATTATAATAATACAAAAAAAAATAAAATGACTAAACAATATAGAAATTTCCTACATATTTTATAATAATGGTAAATTCTTTGGTACTTTTACCACCTAAAGGATATATTTGTATAAATATGTATGGCAAAATTAAAAGCGATTAGAGATATTGCCGAAAAAACGTATAAATTAATTAACTTTTTAATGTTAAGTATATGAATAGATAATTACGTAACACTGTATTACTACCTGATAGTATGAATTGTTAAATTAAGTCACAAAGGGATCAAACTTTCCTTGTAACAATTAATTACGGAAGTAACATACAAATTAAATTTTTTCTAGATTACAGAATAATTTAATAGAGCTTTTAGCAACCCATATCATCATAAACCTTAATAATCCTATTAAAAAAGCCAAAAAAACCTTAAAAATGTATATAAAAATTGCTTTATCGTACAAAGAAACAACAACATGCTAACTGGAGCTATAAAATGATCCAAATTATACATATTAAAACACTCATCATCATTAAAATTTCATAAATCTTTTGTGAGATAGTCTGTAGAACTCCGCGTTCTTTTTCACAACTATAAATTAGTTATTTTTATGCGTTCTTAATGTAAAATGGACCATCCGTCCGATACTAAAAATTATACGAATAAAATGTGAAATAATTCAGTTAATTTGTTCACAATTAACATTTCTTCGATTAAGTTATTTCGGGGGCCACTATAATGTTTATATTTAAATGTTGTAAATTAAGTATATCCGGTAGATCTCTATCTATAATTTGATTCGTATAATGCATATTACTGTATAATTATGATTGGTTAAGCGGTTTAAAAGCTTCTTATGTTAATTGGTTAAGCATTTTGTCATTCACACGCATAAAATAAGCTCCCTCTGTTGTCACTGAAAATAAATTAGTCGAAACTAATTTTGCCCCGAACTAACCGTGAAACTTCTGCAAATAAAAAGCATGGGAAACCAAACCGGGGTACTTTTACATATACATTTGTGCAAAAGACTTATCAACATTTTGAAAAACAGGGTGTTGCATTTAAAAAAAATTAGGTTAGATCCGCTAACTTTTTTACCTGACCCCGTATACTTATTCTGAAAATGGCAGATTATTCAACAATCAATATAAAGAAAATTCTGTGTAAAACATTTTTCTGTATCTCTGTTAACTAAGAAAATATAGGGTAATTTTGAAATTGTCAATTATTTGATTTTCCCCGTATCTCTTAAGCGAGAGAAAATTTTCAAATTTTGATTTTGCCATTTTAAGTTTGACCCAAAAAGAGCACATGACACCTACATTACTTTTTTGATAGCACTAACAACTATGGAGATACCCTATAAAAGAGTTAAAAGATTTATAGGGTCTTATGGAAATGACTTGTTATATATAAATGGGTGACTCCTAGGGAGTCCTAGAGAAAGTCTACATAATTTTTTTTTTAATCGAATATCTAAATACTAAGGTAAAAACCCTTTTTACCCACGCGCCGTTCTATCTGGATTCACTTAGCAACAATGTGGGCCACTAGAGTATACTAACAGTGTCGTCAGATCACACCGCGTGTCTCGCCCTTGGTTGAATACTGGCGGCGCGCCCTTCATACTTCAGTATGTTTCGAGACTGGGGAGTGGAACGACGTCGTGTCGAGGGCTCCACGTGCTTGACGTATACGAATTTTAAACGTTGTGTTAGTTGTATTGCCCGATTTTTTTTTGTTGTGAAATAATTCATAATAAGAAATGTTGTGATGTGATTTCAAATTTGTGTGATATTATCTACCGTTGATTCTGTTGTAAAATATACTTTTTGTGTTTTATTATTTTATGGAATTTAATTATGGATATTTTTTTATTTTATTTGTCTAAAAAGTTTGAAAAAGAAGTGATAACGCGCGTCAAAGACGTCTTGTTGTCAAAAAGTGAACACGTGCGTTTAGAATTCTGTGTTGCAATATGACAACACCGCCTATAATGCTCTAACCTCTTTTGAACCTGGAGACTGCCTCAATAAAATAATGATTGCGAAGGGCCTCAGGAGCGGCCACGTAAATTTTGAGATTTCATATAAAGTGTATATTTCGCTTAATAAATCAAAGCGCCATTTATGGTTATTTTTCTTCAATTTATTTCATCTCGGGATTTACCGGTTTAAATATAATACGTCATTTCCATAAGATTTTTTACAATATTCTCGATTCTACAATACACTCCCTGGTCAGTTCCTGCCGAATCACAGCGTATAAAATTGTATAAATTTGATATTACCAGAAATAAAACTGCACGTATTTATTCCACAGTTGCAGCAATTATTAGCTACGGAACGTCCAGGTGCAGTTAAAGGGAATGGCAAAAAGATTTACGCGATAGTAAAACGAAATTTAATACCTGCTTAGTGGGTTCCGATCATTACTCAATATTTAATCTTCGAAAATAGTTGTAAATTTGTATCGGGTAAGTTCGAGAATAATCGTTCCGTACCATCTGTTGATAATTTACATTTTCCGCGACTGTACGGATTATTATAATAAAGATTTTATTGTAAAATTTCCTATAAAATAAGGTAGATATTAATTAAATTATTAATCCGTACAAAAATAATATTGTAAACATAATTTACAAAAAACGATAGGATCTATATTGTTAATTTTACAACGAACGTATCTGCACAGAACAATACTTTTATAGGGCAATTGTTAGTGCTATCAAAAAAGTAAGGTAGGTGTCATGTACTCTTTTTGGGCCAAACTTAAAATGATAAAATCAAAATTCGAAAATTTTGGCTCGTTTAAGAGATGCGGGGGAAAATAAAAAAATTGACAATTTCAAAATTACCCTATATTTTCTTAGTTAAAAGAGATATGGAAAAATGTTTTATACAGAAGTTTATTTATATTGATTGCTAAATAATCTACCGTTTTCAGAATAAGTATACGGGGTCAGGTAAAAAAGTTATCGGACCTAACCTAATTTTTTTAAATGAAACACCCTGTATGTTTTAATCTAAAGATACTATTCTCCTTTCAAATATATAACACACCATAGATCATATTGGTTTCCTAGGCGATTTATTAAACTTTATTACTTTAAACCAAAGTAGGCCATGAAACAAAAACTAATATCCTAGAGACAACTAAGTTTACATTCTAGTTGTTATTAACATTTAACGTCAATTTCATTTTTTTACATATTTTGATTTTATCATTTTAAGTTTGGCCCAAAAAGAACACATGACACCTACATTACTTTTTTGATAGCACTAATAATTACGGAGATACCCTATAAAAGTGTCGAAAATGGGATACCCTGTACAATTACAGTGAAACTTCCCTTAGGCGGACACCTGCGGGACCGTCTAAATGTGTCCGCCTAATAGAGGTGTCCGCCCTTGAGAAATTTGTTATTAGGTAATATGTAAATGCTAAATTATTACTATCTATATGTATGTACAAACAAACATAACATAACAAAAATACACTAGTTTTAGTTAGGATGTAGTACTAAAAAAAATCTAATAACGTGACGTGTTTGCGTTTTATACTTGCAATCTAGAAAATTTAATTCCAAGTCTGATAACAATTCCATTGCTGTAGAGTCACCTCTATTCTTTGCATACTCTTATAATTCCTTTACCATACTAATGGCTTGTTGATAATTGGTGACATTTGTATGATTACTGCATTCAACTTCTTCATCAGAATCGTCAGATAGTGATGTGGTTTCAGTTTGGACTACATAATCGGTAGGAATGGGGACACTACCATCTTCTAACAGCACATTGTTATCAATGTTAATGAACTCGCCCAAATCATTGTTATCAAATTACAAACTTCCACGACATCAATATTCTCTTTCAGACTCAAAACGCGACGTTTTTGTGCCATTGTTTACGATTTTAACCTTACAACTCGCAAATAAACGGCGGACTGCTGTCGGGGAATCACACATACTTTCATTCGGCGAAGTCCTTTCGCTCTGACACGCATACACCGGTCTGTCTTCTTAATTTTAATATTGTCCATGTATCGATAGATGTTTAATATCGTTACATCCCTACAACTGACGTCGGTTCTGGACGGTCGACGTTAATTCACGTCGTTGGTTGGCAACCAAACCAGCACCAATGCCGGCGGGGTTGCCTATATGCCGGCGACGACATTGTGCGCAAGACAACCGACGAGCAACCTTTAAGAATATGACCAGTAAACCGTGCACACCAACCCATTCTTTCACTCATAAAATTGAACTTTTTACTGCGCATGTGTACGTATCCATAGATATAGGTCGGTGGTCAGACGACGTTGGGCACGGTTATTGCGTAAATATTGTACCTTTGTAAATAATTTTCATTTGTTATTCGATGCAGACCGAAAACCCAACATAATGCCCGACAATAAAAATAAATAATGTTTGATATGCGTGCTGGAAAAATAAATAAATTCAACAGAATCTGTGCTAAGTATAACTTACAGTTATATCATTTCCGTATTATTATTTATAAAAAATTCTCCCAGACCGGAAGAACGGTAAATTGACTTCAGTCGCGTCATTGTACATCTCAATTTTTGTTTTCAACCAATTGCAAATGTCGTGCTGCTCATCTTTGGTTATGGATGAGTTTCTAACTGGTTGCTGCTTTTTGTCTTTGTGAAGGGGTACAAATGTCAAACGTATATTATGTTTTTAACCTAAACCACGAGTATTCTCATTCCTGCTTTGTTTAGAGCTCGCCTTTCGTTTTGGAACGGATATTTAAAGAATAATGTAAAGAAAGTTTAACCAAAACATGCCAAAACTGAAGAAGATGAAACAAATCGGTAAAAATAACAAAACAACAGTAAACAGACAACCGATCGAGCTAATACGCAAAATTCAACCCCACAATTCCGTATTAGAGAGCGGATTATACTGACGGCTGCAAATCAGTTTACAATCGATACTTTTCGCTCTACGAACACAGAATTTTCAGAGTCAGAGGTCCCAGATTTTGCTTCTGTGGACAAATATGGCACCTCTTTCTTTAAGGTTGTACGGTTTTTTTTTATGAATGCAACTGTACAAGGGCACGTTTCGTTTAAATTGTGGTAACGTGAGCAACCCCGTATCCATGTAATTTTATCACTAGTCAGCTGATGAATCAAGTTTGCCTTATATATTGATTAATTGATTTTTGGAAAAATAATTATAAACATTTAATACATTCTTTAGCTAATTATTCATTACAATTAATTAATTTCCGTGAGACAGACGCTATAAATTAGTTGGCGAACATCAGTGATTTATATTTCTAATTAAACGTCAGATAATTAGTTACAGTTCGGAATTCTGTTTCTGTTTTCCAAGAAATCGCGTAAAAAAAAGGAAGTAATTTTTTTTAGGACATTGTCCCTGATAAAAGAATTGGAAAGGTTGTCACCCGGAGTGCCCCACCCTATCTCCATGGGCAAGAGGGGGCAGTTGACCCCCCCCCCCCCCCCCCCTTGGAATTTGATAACTTAATAACACATCAAAAAACTTTTAGATCGGTCGCGGAAAAGGTAGGTAGTTCGTATGTTTCTTCTATTTTTTCTTAAATTTGATAGCTGCTATTGCATCGGCGTTCGTCTCACATTATGTGGTTCATTCTAAACATAGCGGGCTTTTTAGCATGCGTGGTTGTCGCCCAATGTCAAACTTATACATCAATAATCTTTTATTTCGTTAGCGGAAAAGATAGTATGTTTTTCTATTTTTTCTCAAATTTGGTACGTATTTTTAAAGTCTGAAGTAAATTAACTACTTAAGTTGAAACCATATGGAAATGGTCTAAAACTCAAAATACAACCTTCAGTTATCCAAAGTTCCCAGTCATATACGAGGTATATCAGAAAATACGAATTTAGCTCAAGAGTAAAGTACCTTTATTTTTGACAATACAGAAGAATGTTATGAAGAAAAGTTATTTTGAATTAAAAGTTATATTCAAATATGTAATTACAGTTATTTAGCATGAAAATTTAGGTTTTGTGATTATTTACTAATCATTCCGTATTAATTATTATGGCTTGTTCGGGTTTGTTCGGGATCTAGGATGCACTGACAAGAAATATTTGACACGGAATGTCATGGTATTTATAAAATACATTAGAAATGGCAGCTTTACTAAGTTGTGAAGAAAAAATAGAAATTATTTTAATAACTAATACGAAATGGTTAGTAAATAATCACAAAACCTAAATGTCCAGGCTAAATAACTGTAATTGCATATTTGAATATAACTTAATAATTAATTTTTAATCCCATTCACATTTGTTTCCGCAAGAACTATGACATTGAAGCAATTTACGATGAAATTATTGCATATTTGGCATTACAACCGTAGAATAATACCATTAAAATACAAATAAGCATACTAATCAATGTTACTTAAAATAAATAGGTCTGGAGTTATTTTTTTGGTGTGTTTTCCGCTGTCTTTTTTTATATATAGCTCGTAAAATCATTTCAAAAATACCGAAAAATCGTCATCAGAAAAAGGGAAACTCTTCTTGAAAAAAAATTACTTTTGTTCGTCTGCTGTAACTTCAGTAAAAATGTCGCGCTTTTAAATTGAATATAATGAGAACACCTTACTGACCTTACCGCTCGGTTTTTCTAGTATTTACTATAAATTATGGACTAAATTTAAATGTGTATTTTGGGTTTGACCGTGGGGCGTGGTCAATAAATTATTTGGCCTAGGGCGCTTTCGGCAGTAAAACGGTACTAGAAACATCGCAATCGAGCCATACGCAACCAAACAACTTCTATGTAATAGAAGTGCCATCTTCATCTTAAATAACAGCCTTGCATTGTCTCGTAAATCTATTAAATCGAATATAGCATACCATATTTGTTTTATTTCCAAACGAAAACGTTTTTATAACGTCACAAAGCATATGGCAAATAAACACGGTTTAAAACTCGATTTTCTACTTCGACTTCCAGTTGGGTATATACGAGACGCGGCAGATTTTGAAATAATATCTTCCTTTATGTCATATGAATAGTTGGCGGTTAAATTATTAACTTCTATTCATAGATTTTTTTAAAAATCGCTGGAAATAACGGAAGAGTTATTTAGTCAGAGTCAAGGTGTTCAAACGGACTATGGTGATGTTAAATTTATTGTTACAACAAAAGCTTGCGGAGGTTTCACTTCTATTTATAAGAGATTGATGGAGACAGTGCACAGTGCAGACACTTGCGGATAAAAGGACAAAAAGTATGTGTCATACAGATCTGGTGACATCAAAATTGGTCTCGGTGGCTCTTGTACAATATATGGCAACGCTGTAGCCATGGCTTGTTTTTTTTTTTGTTAAAAGGCGAAACCATTCAAGATGTTTCCATAGCCTTTCATTAAGCTAACCAGAAATTGATTAGTAGTGTTGTGGTCGCCCGAGCGAAAAACCGCTTGATCACTCGATTATTGAAATAACCGACATCGCTCGATTATTAAAAAAACCGCTCGAGTTATCTATTCAGGCGAAAACCGTCGCTCGTCACTTATTATCTTTCACTCGATACCCGCGCTTCGCTTGACGCCGACGGAAATGTACCGCTGTAGTGTGATCGAGTTAAAAAAAACTGCTCGTATATTCGAACAGTTTTTCGCTCGATAGGAAATACTCTAGTTATAAATTCAGGCGAAAAACCGAAAAATATCGCCTGATAACCGACCTTCGTTATACGCGCCGCGCCATCCGATTGGCGACGTTCGAGTTTGACGTTGAGCAGGTAATACGACACACGTCTTTCTTAAAGGCACATAAACGAGAAGGTGCATATAAAAAAGTGTGCCAAATCCCTTAGCGGAGTCATCGCGACATGGGTTTTGGGAAGTTTTGTATTAACTGGCTAGCCAGCGGCGTAGTTTAGGTCTCCGATTGTAAATATTAAAAAATTTAAGGATATAATTTTAAAATTTTTATTTACTATAAACTCGAGAAAACTTCTCAAAAATAACATAATAATAGAAATTGTTAATGAAAATTAGCAAAACGAACAAAATGGTTAACAAAATATATAGAAAAATTCGTGGGTAATCTTATTGTAAACATTTTTAAATCTAAGCAGAAACTTTTTATTATTAAACTCAAGAAGACTTCTTAAAAATAACATACATTATAGAAAATGTTAATGGAAAATAAGAAAACGAGCAAAATAGTTAACAAAACATAGGTATCGGCAAATTTTTTGGTAACCACAAGTAAACATTCTTAAATTTAAACAGGAACTTTTAGGTAACTATAAACATGAATTTAAAAAAATAATAACCAATTTTCTTATTTTGCCAGTGGCGTAACTAAGCCTAAAATTTTGAAGGGCACACAGTGGGCACCTGATAATTTAAAGTGGAAGAATTTGACAAGCTATTTTAAATACTACTTATTTTATGCTCGTAGTTTGAGAAAGATGTGAAGAAAAATAACTCTTGGTAATACTTTTTGTTCGGGTTAAAAACGCACAATAATAAACCCGAACAATAAATACATATTTGAGTGATTTTTTGCAGTTTTTTTGTTTGGTATCGAGACACGTGGTAAAAATTCATTATTCACAAATAAATAAATTTCTGGAATTTTTTTGGTGGCTACTACAATTTTTTAGCTAAACCTGTGCCCACCCATAGGTACGTGCCTGCTAAATACCCTATCTGATCACATGTAAACGGCTAAGCTGCCGATGGAGCAGTCGGTGACGTTATCGCTTGGTGAATTGAAATTTCAAGCGATTCACTCGATTATTAAAATCGCTCGAGTATCAAGTACTCGATTATTAAAATCATCGGTTCTTCCCAACACTAATAATTAGGTCAAAATTGATTTTCATGAAAATAAATTCGAGACAATATCGCCCGTCATACGGAAATGTTCAAATACCACTGGGCAAACAATAGCTTTATAATTTTCTACATATATCACCACATGTATTAATCCAATCGTTTTCTGTTTCAGAAATATTTAACAAATCCACTGGTCTACAATGTACTACATTAAAGAAGGCCTGTTACTTCTACTGGCCGTCTCGCTGGCGTCGTGTCAGGACACCGCCAGCACAGGGCAGGACCCTGAAAGTGAGGTCATCGACGCCCCCGAACAACAACCCCCTGGGGCGCCACCTCCGTCGCCCTTAGACGATTGCGATCCTGAAATGGTGGGGTAAGTCGACTAAAACAGTACTGAATTTATTCAACAACGAATCTGTTAAGGATTGTTTGTAAAAGTAAGCGTTTTTTAAATTTCAGATTCGAACTGATCACTGGCTACGTATTTTCCTCGCCGAACAACGTCATAGATTCGATACCCGGCACCCTGATGCTGACTGATTGTCTCGAAACGTGCCAAGGGAACGAAAGCTGTCAATCTGTTAATTACGAGACGGGCCTGTGTGTTTTGTTCGGCTCTAATGCCGACGTCTTACCTGGTAAGTTAAATGTCTGTAATTTGTAACGATTTTTTTTTCTTTTATAAACTCCTGGACAAAATTAACGCAACATCATAAATTTGCCATATTTTTTAATGCTATTTTTTTTCTGAATTTATGATCCGATTTGAATAATTTTTTTTGCATCGTAGGTTGGTTCCTTGACAATGTCATAGTTTTCGCTGTTTATGATAAAAATTTAATTTTCGAGTTATACTGGGTGTACTAAAAATGCTACGTTTTTTTCCGAAAATTCGCATCACCCTGTGGAGTATATTAGCAACCGAAACAAAAAGTAGACTATGGACTTTTTATGACATTGCAAGCGATGTGTCAGCAAATGTTGTGTTTTAAAGTTACAAAGGTCAACTAAAATTCGCCATACTGATAAAAACTGTTCGGAAACTGCTTATCAAATGTTCATTTCGTATGCCCAGTTGCCCGACGAGTATTTTAATCTTGAAACCTACTTGAAAACATTTAACAATGAATGTGTTGAATACTAAAGTCTATAAAAACATGTTACGCTATAAAACGGTGTATCTCCTTTAATAACAGAGATAATGAAGTAAATCAAAAAATAAAATGTTGGGGAAAGATGGACCTACCGTTTAATGTCAACTGCAATATGTTTTAGTTGCTAATATACTCCACAGGGTGATGCGAATTTTCGGAAAAAAACATAGCATTTTTAGTACACCCAGTATAAATGGAAAATTAAATTTTTATCATAAACAGCGAAAACTATGATATTGTCAAGGAACCAACCTACAATGCAAACAGAAAAAAAATAGCATCAAAAATATGGCAAATTTATGATGTTGCGTTAATTTTGTCCAGGAGTTTATGCACAACAAGCACTATTAGAAAAATTCTTTCGGGCACTCTGGGAGTGGTGCGTGGAAAAATCCTTTAGGGCACTCTGGAGTGGTGTGTGTGTGAGCGAATAAAGCGATTCGCGTTGGTTTTGAATCGTTGGATCGTTATATTTGTTGGGAAAAACGACCTCGGGAAGGTCGTTCCATAGGGATGAAGTCCTCCAGATGAAACAGAGGGTGTTTCTACATGAAGGTCATATAACAAAAAGTCGAAAACTCTATGCTTTTTTTTGGTTCCACTTGAAAAACTGATCGCCTTACTGATATAACTGTCCATCCTGTTAAGCAAATTAAAATATGTCACATCCTCTTTATCGTTTCTTTATGTCAGGAATAATTATATGTATTTGTGTTTCCTACATGACATGTATATCAAGTTTTTCCTCTAATCTTGATCCGCCGATACCGGCTAACTGATTTTTGCATTGCAAAATATGTAGATTAGATACCGTAAAAACTTTCCAATATAAAATTTATAAAGCTATCAATATAGTAAATATATAGGCCAGAAATGAAAACTGTAACTTAGTAAATTCCCACTATAAATAAGCATTTCGCATATTTCGCTACACTGCTCTCATATCGCTTGGAGCTCTGCACAAAAGCATGCTCTTCGGCTACCAGATTCAATCAAAAAGGAGACATATTCGTCTGATCGGAGACCACGAGCTGAACACTCTATTGCAAATACTTCCACGGCAAATGATTGGCAAGCATTGGATGCTTAATTCCACCACGTGACTTTGACAGTTCTTCTTCTATCTTCGAATCTGAGAATAGTATAATATTTAATTATCATGACACTTCATCAATGACGACGACAGTCCATAAAACTGCAACCAGACATAACTTCTCCTACAGAGTCTGCGAGACTCTTCATCCAAGACTTCTAGCTTGAAAGTAGCTTTTAAATTAGTATATTTTTTCAATTATAGCCTATAAACGCTATAAAATATGAGACAAGTGAAATAATTGGTACTTATACGCTGATACTATGATTCTGCAATAAACGACATGACAACAAAATCGGTACCCATTATATTATCTTAATCATTAAACTCATCATCATATTCGGATTATTGCAACGAACATATCAATCTTAAGCTTATATGTTCGATGATGACATATTAATTTGTGCTAGGAATGTAAATTACGGGTAGATCGATACTGAAGTATAGTTATTTCGGAATTTATGGCACGCGTGTCTTTTTAAACGTTGGGCACGCGTATTTGTCATGAGTTCATTAAGAGGAAGCCGGTTTTTCAGGACAGAGGTCATTGCCAGTTAGCATAGCTTGAACTTTATCTAACCAATTGGAAATTTGTCAACTGTCAAATCGGAGAATTGACTTCTTAACATAACCTACAAATATTCCTATTCTTGCTCATTTCTGATAGTTACAGAGACGGTGACAATAGGGGGTCCGTGAAGTGGAATATCAGTAATTTGGGTTTTCATGGAGTTTAGATCCCTCTCTACAACTTTTATATCTGATGAAATGCCGTAGAGCGTTGCTGAGAGGCGCTGTACCGCTTTAGATAGGAAATTCTCAATAAATTCAAAATTATATCGAGCCATGTCTGAAAATGATTTTTTTTTACATGTGCCCCGAAAGTGCCTCTTTTCATGCATGTTCTCTTCACCGAAAGTGGCGTTTTCCAAGAGAGCGGGCAGGAAAGTATCGAAGCGGGCGAACAAACCCCAGGTAGTCGGAAAAATTGAGTCCGTCACGTTATAACTGTAGAAAATTCGTATAATAATAATAATAATAATGATGTTTATTCCCAACGAGCTATTGTAGTGCATTATAAGGATTATTATAACGTAGAACATAAATAAGTAATTAATCAATATAAAAATTAAAAATAAAAATTATTATAAATGGTTTTTTTTTAAGTAATTTGTATGTTTTCCAGAAAAAATTTTTTTGCATTTTTTTTAAACAATTTTAAATTAAAATTTTTTGTTAATACTTTATTATTTAATTTATTATTTAATGTATTATAAATATTTATTCCATCAAATAAAATAGATTTCATCCCTATTCTACTTTTAATTTGATTTTTTTTCAAATGGTCAATATTTCTGGAATTATGATTGTGTATATCAGTTGATTTTCCAAAGTTTATACAAGATTTTTTATTTTTAGTATTAATTGCATGAATTAGTATACTGATTTTTAATTTATATAAACTATTCAGATCTTCAGATCTAGATATCCCCTTGGTTTATATAAATTTGCTGTCGGTTCCAAAAAATTCAGTTTATGAATACATTTTATAATTTTGTTCTGTAGTCTTTTTAAAGGGTTTAATATTGTGGCATATGCAGATCCCCAAACTGATATTAAATATTGAAATTTTGAATAAACTAATGAATAATAAATATTTTTTAAATGTATTAAAGGAATATAATCTCTAATTTTAAATAATATTCCAATGAGTGGTGATACGCTTTTTCGAAGATTTTCAACATGTTTTCTCCAATTTAAATTTTCGTCTATATATAAGCCTAAAAACTTTACGGATTTTACATACTTAATTTCGTTTCCATTAAAAATTATTGGTAAAATATTGTTCCCAATTGCACATTTAGAAATAAACGTGAAAGATGATTTTTCAAAGTTTAAAGAAAGTTTATAGGATTGCAGCCATGAAAGTATAATTTTCAAATCATTAGTGATATCAGTTTGAATATTGGAAAAAGACTCGCCAAAATATAAAATTGTAGTATCATCCGCAAACAATTTGATTTTACCTTTTAGATTTAACTTAGAAATGGAATTTATATATAAGGAATAAAGTTGGTCCTAAAATTGATCCTTGAGGAACACCGCAAGTAATATTTTGTTGAGAACTTGAGCAATCGTCAATATAAACGTACTGTTTTCTGTTATATAAATAATTTTTAAACCAATTGTAAATATTTCCTCTAATACCAATAGTGAAAAGACTTTGTAATACAATTTCGTGATTCACAGTATCAAATGCCTTTCGCAAGTCTAAAGATAATAAGCAACATTTTTTGTTATTGTCTGAACTTAATTGAATGTCAGTAAGTATATTAGTCTGGATCGTATAATTAATCCAATTATAATTAATTTTGACGAGGATAGCGATAGCGAAACAGAACTATCTATAGAATGACATTATAAATGGAAATAAATATGACTAGTAATATTTTTTAAAAATGTTATTTCATTTGATTACATTAATATAATCATATCATTACTTGTTTTCCTTAGTCCGTCCCTTCATACTTCACTTGTTTATTGCCAAGCTCTTGTCGACACAATGGGAGCGACCCAGGAAATCATTAAGTCGTATCCAAATTTCGTGAAACGTACTTTACCGAAAGTATTAAGAAAAAATTTTTAATTTAAAATTGTTTAAAAAAAATGCAAAGAAATTTTTTCTGGAAAATATACGAATTACCATTTATAATAATCTTTATATTTGATTAATTACTTATTTATGTTCTATGTTATTAATATTCCCTGTAATGGACTGAAATAGCTCGTTGGGACTTAAATAAACATTATTATTATTAATTCCTTAAAATTTAACCTAACCTAATTTCTTAACATTGAAACCAACCTAACCTAATTGTTTAACATTTGCCTCACAGTCCTATCGCAGCGTGTCGCATTCTAATTCAAGTGCACCGTATAAATTGTCGAGGAAAAACAAAACCAAAGGTAGAATAACAAATTGGTTATATTACAGATTTAACTAGCGGTCAATTTGTGTTTGGCATTCTTGGTTGCACGCGGTAGCAGGTACTGGAGGAGGCGACCAGCTAATTGCCCCCGTCTTATTATTATTATCGGAATACGATCGGCTGTTTGGTGACTCCAGTGATGTAGGTCGACATTCCACTTAAGGGGTACTAACCACATATATATATAGGGTGTTGAAAAAAGGTCGCTACCCCGGAATAACTCCGGTGCATCGTACTGCAGCGGAAAATGTCTGGGGAAAAAGTTCTTGGTCGGAGAACACGACACGCCAATAAAAAATATGGAGTTCCATTTGAAAATCTTAACTTACCCCCACCCGCGCCCGGGGGTTGAGGGGGTTGGGGGGGGGGGGGGGGTGTTAAATTGCAAACTATTCCTCCTTCAAAACCAAACAACTTTTTCCCCAGACATTTTCCGCTACAATGCGATGGACCGGAGTTATTCCAGGGTACAGACCTTTTTTCAACACCGTGTATATAAACAGTATATTGCTAATACCATCTGCAATTATGTCCCCGCTAGGGGTATCGAAGGGGTAATAGTGAGTTTGCGCAGTTCGTAAATTTCCTTGTGAAAGTAAACATTCGACAGGACAGGATTTCAACTTTTTTAATGTAAATTTCACTGGTTAGTTAGGAAAAATATTGCAATGAAAATTTCGATTAGTTTGATTTAAGACAGCGTTCCATGCATACGATTTCTGACGACATGATGATCCTACGGTGCCCTGATTGGTGTAAACTATTGGTGCCAAATTCCGTCCGAATATTTGTAACAATCGACACGATGAGCTTTATTTTAACTTTCATCCGACGTCGTATGTTTCTTAACCTCACTTTTTTCTAAACCAAAAATTAAGAATGAATGACAATATTGATTATTTTGGGAATTATTATCAGCTACTAATGAACCAAATTAAAAATACATTAATTTTAAGGTTAGGTAGTGACCATATATATTATATTGTATACGAGTGACACTATCTTCTTTTTTTTAGAAGCTTTTTATTGAAATTTGTAGATAATGTGATAAGCAAAATATTTTCGTATATATTTACATACCTGAAATACTTTATACCTGGTATTGATCTACGACTTTTGCAAAAAAGCACCATGCACTTGTGTACTTTCATTTTAAACAAAACAAGCCACTAACCTACCAAACAGCGAATAGAATCACCACAAATTAAAAACTCCTTCACAAAAATTGTTGTTAGGTGATGAAAGTTTATAAGCACTAATATAACGACAACAATGTGGATGAACCACTTTTTATTCTGAATTCGAAAAAGCATCCAGAACCACAGATGGCGACGAATTACACCAAACAAATAATGTCGGGCCGGCTCTGACGCGATCGATAAAATTTCCATCCTACTGCGCAAACTCAATAGTACCACGCCATCACCCATAGCGCGGGCACTTTTTGTATTTTGGAAGGTTCGTATTGGCAATGTAATGGTTATATACAGGGTGGCCCATCGAAAACAGTCCAGCAAGGTTTACGGCTGTGTACGTGAAAATTTAAAAAAAAACTTGTGTTTTCAGGGGGACACGTTTCTCTATTAATTTCATCCCTGTATCCTCAACCCCCCTAGCTGGGGCGGCTACTGCCCAAATGGGAATGGGTATGTTGTGATATATCTTTTCAAAGGGCATTAAATTCTCTTTGCGCGCTTTGTCTTGTAAATTTTAAGCGCCATTTTAAAGAGAATTTAATGCACAACATACCCATTCCCATTTGAAAAAACAAGGGCACTAGCCGCCCCCGCTAGGGGGTTGAGATTACAGGGATGAAATCAATAGTGAAACGTGTCCCCCTGAAAACACAAGTTTACGGGTCCGAGGTTTTTTTTTTAATTTTCGCGTACACAGCCGTAAACCTTGCTGTGTGTTCGATGGGCCACCCAGTATATGTGGCACTAACTACTTGGATATCAGTCAGCATAAGGCTCATTCCTTTACAAACCACACACCCTTTAACCTTGACATTTCTGAATCGTCGTTAGCTGACACGTATTTCAGGATTGTACTCAAAACATTTTTTTTTTCCAAAAACCACACGTCAATTTTTGATAATTTGCCGGATTTTCTTCAATCTTCTCATATTCGAAATTTAATATCTCAACTTGTACTGATCGTATCAATGTCGGTCTTTTTTTATTTTACACTTTGTTGCGTTAGCTTTCGAAGTGCAGTAGAAACAAAAGCAACTTATAACAATGACAATGTAGAATTTTAAAAGGTCGCGTACGCCAATGCATCTTTAACTTAAAATGCCAACACGAATTACAGTTCCTGCAAATAAGTATAGAGAATGGACAACGGTTTTTACTCTTATAATTTGTACCTGCCGCCGCCTATTAATTCTTTTTAATGAATGTTTTTAAAAACGCACCTATGCGTATAGGAAAAGTACGATTTTTATACTATACGAATTTGCGCCAACCGAGTGCGCACTTGAATAAGAAGAACATGAAGCTAAACGCGACGATAATCCAGATCTTGATGGACTAACTTTGTTTGTGAGAAAGTAATTTATACTATACGAATTTGCACCAACCGCGTGCGCACTTGAATAAGAAGAAGCTGAACGCGACGATAATTCAGATCTTGATGGACTAACTTTGTTTGTGAGAAAGTAACTTATACTATACGAATTTGCATCAACCGCGTGCGCACTTGAATAAGAAGAAGCTGACCGCGACGATAATCCAGATCTTGATGGACTAACTTTGTTTGTGATAAAGTAATTTGTACTATATGGATTTGCACCAACTGCGTGCGCACTTGAATAAGAAGAAGCTGAACGCGACGATAATCCAGATCTTGATGGACTAACTTTGTTTGTGATAAAGTAATTTGTACTATATGGATTTGCACCAACTGCGTGCGCACTTGAATAAGAAGAAGCTGAAGCTAAACGCGACGATAATCCAGACCTTGAAGGACTAAATTTGTTTGAGAGAAAGTAATTTATACTATATGAATTTGCGCCAACTGCGTTTTCCCAACACTAAAAAAAACTAAAATTAGAAAAACAATCAATCAAAACGATCACCAAATTTCAAAAATACATAAAATCAAAGCAGTTGAGGCAAATTTTTGATTGTGCGTAAAATACGCTGAGCAATGTCTTAAAGGAAGACGAGAATAACCCCGATAAATGCATTCACAATTGGTTAAAAAAATCATGAAAATCGGATTAAATATAAAAAAAAAAACATTACAATTAGCCAAAAGTGGCCGGAATTTTATGCAGGGCAGTGTACATTTTTCCGCATTAAATAAAACTCGAGTTACGCTCATTCGTAAATTACCCGTGCTGCCGACAGGGTTCTGCATCATTACCATGGTACCTTTTTCTTGTGGATTCGTTGCAGAACGATCGGGCATGTCCCATTGTGCATACGGTTTCTGCGATTTTCCTCATGCGATCATTCTAAGTTATTTATTGCACGTATATTTAAACCTTATGGTGATAAAAGCTTCTTGTCGAGTGCGGTGACAGAAAACCGAGAACGTGTTTTTCTTTCACGTCACCTTACACTTTGAATTTCGAACTTTGTAAGAAATAAATAGGGACAATTGACCCAGATCATTAGTCTCACATAATTATATTCATGCATGGGATTGCTAATGATCAAATATATACCTTATATAGGAAATTGATCAGAGTAGTAATGTGTGTCAGCGAAACCGTTACATCGAATAATGATCTGTGTTCTTGGACTTGACTTGTTTACTTATTAAGCATTCATTTTTTTTTCGTCTTCACCTGTCACAAATTTAATTTCATTTTAAAATAAGATTCGTTTTATATGACAGGTCATGGATTTTTCAATCACAGAAATGTATACATTATACATTATTTACAGGCCTTGTGATTTGATTTTTTTGGTAGTCTGGTTTGATGTTAGATATGGTCAATTATTTATTTATAGGACACCATGTATATACAGGATGTTCCTTAATGCTCATATTTCAGGGTGCGATTCCTTAGGTGATTTTATAAAGAAAAGTTCATATGAGCATATGTCCGCAACGGCTTACATTTTTTGCTACAGGGTGTTGAATATTTATTCCTTAAATCATTATTTTCTTTAAAATCTCCGAAAGTACTTTAGATACTATTTTCGATTTTAGTATGTTTTAATAGGACATAGAACCACAAATTTTAGTGAGAAAAGATATTCAATTGTTCCACCAGTGGCGTCCCTGCAAACATGTCCTCTGATATTTTTTACAAAAAAGATGATACGCCACTAACGATCTTTCAATATGGATATTTTTTCTGATTAGCCTGGTCAATTCTACATGAAAACGGGCTCTTGAGCTTTTCTCGTCAGACACAACGTTCTTAATTAAAACCACTAAATTCATATTGAAACTCATTATTATTATTAACATTCATAAAATATTGATGATAAATTTTGTTTTATAAAAATTTCAATATTTGAATGAGTGGGCAATTCGAGCGAAGACGGGCGAAGCCTTTTAAGTGAAGTTGGCCATTTCCAACAATTTTTATAAAACAAAATTTACCATTAATATTTTATCAATGTTAATAATAATGAAATTAATTGAGTCAGCCGTTACTTGGTGAAAATCCATAATTAGTATTTATGGGTATAAAAGTAAAACACAAAGTTGAACTTATTAATTTTCACTATATTGAATGAAACTTAACATGTTTCGCTACACAGTAGCTTCATCAGAAGACAGTAGTTTCGTCAACAGACAAAATCTAAATAAAAAAGTACAATAAAATTTCTAGTTAAATAGGGTATAATAATTAGGTTATAACCAATTAAAACTATTAAAATTAGGGTTTTTTCCTCCTTATCTATTTTCCTTTTAACGGGGTTTATAGTAGGTATTAGATTAGAATATGTAGGTCTAAAGCTTATTTCAGGTGAAGATAAGTAAAGATGGGTTATTTACATATTAAATTAGGATTTTACAGTTTATTATAGTTGATACTAATTGAACAGATTCAATAAAGGGGAGTTGTTAAGATCTATTTGGTCATTGAGTAGTAATTGGGTATTTTTAAGTTTATTTATTTCCATAGATTCTAACAGATTTAGTTTAAAGCCTTTGTTTTCGATATGTAATATTTTATAATTAGGGTCGAAATTATGTTGATTATCCAGCAGATGGATAGCATAATTGGAATCTTTTTTATCTTTGATAAAACTATTGTGATGTTCTTGTATTCTATTTTTAAAATTTCTACCGGTTTGGCCTATATACGTTTTTGGGCAGTCATCACATGTTAGTTTGTAGATTCCTGATTTCTTATTCTTGTCTGTTCTGGTTTTATTGTTTCTGATGTATTTGCCTAAGGAATTGTTCGTTTTGTATGCGATATTGATGTCAAATTTATTTAAAAAATTACCTATCGATTTACTTGGTAAGCCAGTAAAAGTGATAACTTTGAATTTATTTGGAGAGTCTTTTACTTTTGGGTAAACTAAATCAATAGCTTTTTTATATGTTTTTTTCCTTAAAATCTGGTCGATTAAATTAGCAGTATATCCATTATTAATTGCAATTTGTTTTTTGATATTTAATTCTTTAAGAAAATTTTCTTTATTTAACGGGAGTGTTACAAGTCTATGGATCATGCTATGAAAAGCAGCTAATTTATGATGTATGGGGTGGCATGAAGACATATGTATAGTGGTATCGGTGTGAGAAGGTTTATGGAAAACTGAAAAAACATGCCTGTTATTCTCTCTTTTAATTTTTAGATCTAGAAAATTAATAGCCTCTTGTACTTCTTTTTCTATTGTAAATTTAATGTTTTTGTGTAAGCTATTGATATAGTCTAAGAAAAGGTTTAGTTGTCTATCGGTACCAAGAAAGCATGTTAATACATCATCGACATATCTATACCAATAAAGACATTGTTTAAAAAGTGGGTGATTACTGATTTGACTTTCCAAAAAATCCATAAATATTTCTGCTAGCAAGGGGCTAAGGGGGTTACCCATTATGAGGCCGTTATTACTTGTGTAGATATTATTATTAAATTCAAAATAATTTTGTTCGAGGCATACAGAAAGTGTATCGATTATTTCTTGTTTTGTAATTACATTTACCTTGTTTGCAGAGAGAAGTTTATTAACTAAATTTATTGTTTCTGTAATGGGTATGCTAGGAAATAAATTTGTAACATCGAAAGAAATTAGTTTGGCGTTATTTGGTATATTTATGTTTTCAATTTTCTCAACAAGGTCGAATGTGTTTTTTATTCCAAATTTGGGTGAAAACTGTGTGTTTGTTTTGATTATATCTATGAGTTTTTGGAAAGTTTGTAAGACGGGGCCATAAAGAACCCATCTTTACTTATCTTCACCTGAAATAAGCTTTAGACCTACATATTCTAATCTAATACCTACTATAAACCCCGTTAAAAGGAAAATAGATAAGGAGGAAAAAACCCTAATTTTAATAGTTTTAATTGGTTATAACCTAATTATTATACCCTATTTAACTAGAAATTTTATTGTACTTTTTTATTTAGATTTTGTCTGTTGACGAAACTACTGTCTTCTGATGAAGCTACTGTGTAGCGAAACATGTTAAGTTTCATTCAATATAGTGAAAATTAATAAGTTCAACTTTGTGTTTTACTTTTATACCCATAAATACTAATAAAAATGAGTTTCAATATGAATTTAGTAGTTTTAATTAAGAACGGTGCGTCTGGCGAGAAAAACTCTAGAGCTCATTTTCATGTAGAATTGACCAGGCTAATCAGAAAAAATATCCACATGGAAAAATGTCAGTGGCGTACCATCTTTCTTGTAACAAATATCAGAGGACATGATTGCAGGGACGCCACTGGTGGAACAAGTGAATATCTTTTCTAACTAAAATTTGTGGTTCTATATTCTATTAACACATACCAAAATTGAAAATAATATCTAACGTACTATCGGAGATATTAAAAAAATAACCATTTAAAAAATAAAAATTCAACACCCTGTAGCAAAAAATTTAAGCCGTTGGGGATATATGTTCATATGACCTTTTCTTTATAAAATGACCTAAGGAATCACACCCTGAAATATTAGCACGTCATTAAGGAACACCCTGTATATGTAATATTTTTTGTTAACGACAACCAATATCCGTAAATATTAAAATTAATGGTGACTATGCAATGATCCGTCTTGCTCCATTGAGCACGTGCCTATTTAGTATGTAAAACTAGAAACATTGCCTGTATGTTATGTCTAAATATTTATTTTAATATAAAGACTAGCAATTAGGTTGGACGTTTTAACTTTCCTTATAAGTCCTGCATGTAAACTATGTTTTTTCCTATGAGAAACCATCGTTTTTGTGTTGTAGTTGCAATAATCACTGTTGGAATATCGGCCGCTATGGAAAAACGGGACAGAGCAAAAATCTAACGGCGTATTTTTAGAGACGAAGGTCTCGCGTCGTCAGATTTTCCCGAATTTCGTTTTATCTCCGATATTCCTCCGCAAGAGATCAGGATTGTTCGTTCTAAAAACTAATAACAAGTGCTTACAAATAATTAATATTAGATTTATTCAACTTAAAGCCATGTGAACTAAAATACCATGAACACAAGGTATGATATACAGGGTGTCCCAGAATATGTGGGCAATCTCCCGGGTTCAGATAGAACACTTAAAAATAACAGAAGAAGTTTATATACATTTTTCTTCCTACGGCCCCCCCTATGGAGATACGGGCCCATAACGGACGTCTCTGGAAATGGTTGATTTTTAAATAATTTTTTAGTATAATGTTTACTAGATGAGTCTCCTTAAAATTCGCCCTTTTAAACACATTTGGCTTATTTAGTTTGACAGGGACGGACTGGAGGTAACACAAAAATGCTTTTTTTACACCCTGTATGATGAAGGAACGACAATAATATTTTTTTTGGATACTCTAAACCTTAAGCTGAAAAAAGGTACTCTCTCGATCAATGTCGATAAAATGAATTGTTTTCGAAAAAAAAATATTTTTGTTCCACATGGTTTTTTGCATTGGTTGTTGTTTTATGTATATGAACTTCTCCTGTTATTTTAAAGTGTTCTGTCTGAACCCGGGAGATTGCCCACATATTCTGGGACACCCTGTATACCTGTTAGAATTCGGCGAGCGCAGTGACGTCGTGGTGTGAATTATTTTTAAATTGCTCATGGAGATTCATGTTGTTGTTAGCGTTTTAATTTCATTTTTAAGCTATTATAAGGTTTTATGCATTTGATGATAGGCAAAAAACATAGATTAAAGCTAAAACAACAAATAAGAGTATGAAAAAACGTACATATGTACTACGGGGCCATTTCTAAATACGTTAGAGCAATTTTTAAGTGATTAGTCTGAGCCAATTTAAAGCATGAACGGTCACAAAACATATATCCCTTCTAAATGTTTTTATCTCTAGGAAAGGAGAAAATCCTAATATCAAAATTATTTTTCTGGATATCCACACCACAACCGAACACGGCGCTTGCACATTATGAATGTGAACGATTAACAACTGTCATATTTGTTGTTATTGTTAAATAAAATTCATTGTTATTTTTCAGTATGTTAATTTAAGTATTGTTTGTGGAAAAATATCAATACGATCAGACTGTGCCGTAAACTGCATAAAACTTTTGAGTAACGACCGTCGATTATTTGTTGGTCCTAACCAAGACATATCCAAACCGATCAGCTGTTTGAATGAAAACAGATACAGGCAGGAGATATAAAGAGATGGGTATTCTACAGATAGAACCCCCATCTTTTGTTTGTTGTGGTTATTTTCGTCACATGGACGTGTACCAAGCACATAGAAATACCGGGCTCACGTTTCGCGCTATTAAAACCATCAGCAGCCCCGCAATTTTTCATCAGAAACTTACTTCATCATTGAATCTAAACATCGATCGATCGATCAAACCAATCAATAAAATCACATCCTCCGTTTTGCTTCTCGTGTCCATGTGCACACCGATATTGTTTACTGTTATTTGTAAAGGTGCGCGTCCGTTTATGTATGCACGTAAAGCACGATCTCACGAATCAGCTGTTCCATAACTTGGCAGACGACTCGACTGTTTTATTCGTAAAGTGCCTAAATGACCTCGATTCGATGGATGTCGTATAATGAAGCTGTATTGCGAAATTTGCCAGGAGTAAATTTAATTGAGGAGATCGAGAAATCGTAATTTCACAAATTCAAATTGGCCTTTGTCGCAACGCATTAAACAAAAAACTGTCACACTTGTTTCGAGATATTTATCTAAGCTTTAAAATGCCGTTTTACTTTTACGCGAATTTTTTTTTAGCAACGAGACAAACCTTTTGTTCGTTGCGCAGTTTAGAGCAGATTAAAACCTTACTTTTTTCACATCATATTCTTGTTCGGCGCCGTCAGAGCGCCTTGGTATTTTTAATAAATATTATATTATTTTAATGACGAGGAATATTAAGCAATTAAAGATATAATGGGATTAAAAAAACGTATAAAGAATAATCACTCGCCAAATGAGCAGAGGCATTAGTGAAAATATGTAAGTATTTCGCTAATTAGTTCGGTTGGAATTAAATTAGCAGAAATTATATTGTAGGCTCGTAATCATATAAGCACGTAGATGTAGGATGAATTACCCAATACACAACAGTTTGAGACAATTAAGAGGAGGAAAACACCATACCTGGGACATATCATGAGGAGTGAAAGATACCGATTCTGGCAGCGGATGATTGAGGGCAAGATTGAAGGCAAAAGAGGGATAGGAAGGAAGACGATGTCTTGGCTCAGAAATATCCGGCAATGGACATGGATACATGATGTTCAGTCGCTGCTACATACCGCAAGAGACAGGGAAGCAATGGAAAATGTTATCGCGAGAATCCATTAGTGGATTTCAGTAACCAAGTCGAATTTAACGCTAAAAAAACCCAGGCAGCTGTTTTCTCTAAAAAGGTTAACATTACAGAACCCGAAATAGTCATGGCCGGACACGCAATCCCACTGGCTTCATCTATTAATTTGTGGGGGCGTCAATCTGGGAGGAAATATGTCTTGGCATAACCACGTTGTGGCAATCGCCAAGATAGCTTCTCAGAAGCTTGGGGCACTCTTCCGAACCAGAAAGTTGTACACACCTCAACAACTTTTGACACTATACAAAGCCCAGATTCGACTATCACTAGAGTACTGCTCTCATGTCTGGAGCTCTGCACCCAAACATACTCTTCGGCTACTGGATTCTATCGAAAGGAGGGCTATTCGTCTGATCGGAGACCACGAGCTGACGAAGAACCTCGACAGCCTAGAACATCGAAGACAGGTTGGGGATTTGACTCTCTTTTACAGATATTTTCATGGAAGGTGCTCGGCTGACCTAGCCCTCTTAATTCCGCCCAGAGCGACGAATAGCAGAAATACACGACGAACCACTACCGCCCATCCATATGTGGTTAAGCTTAGTGCTCCTCGAACTTCATTATTTAAGAATTCTTTCATCTGGAGGACTACATCCTTGTGGAACGACCTTCCCGAGGTCGTTTTTCTCAACGGATATAACCTCCAACGATTCAAGACCAACGTGAATCGCTTTTTGCGCACACGCACCACTCCCAGAGTGCCCTAAAGGATATTTCCTATAGTGCTTGTGTTTGAAAATTACAAAAATGAATTATAAATTCATGCAATCTTATGAGAAAAGGGTGAAATAAAGCAGTATTTCTGATACCTCGAATTAGCGCATCCTGAGTGCTGGCGACTTTTACTTTGTAAGTAAACTTCATTTCTGAATCAGCCCCATAAAGAAAAGTCTAGTGGCGTGAGGTCTGGAGATCATGGAGGCCCTGGAAATATTTCATTCAAATGTCGCTTGATCTGAGGAGCGAAATACGCAGGAATTCATTACAATTTGTGAAAGAATTATTAAGTAGTGCAGGCATGTGAAGCGATTCCCAAAATGGAGGGTATGGAACCGTACCACACTGGCTTGGCCGACTCACCCTGTATAAGAAAGTAACAGGGTTTTGGACTCGCGAAACTCGTAAAACAGAAACCAACCTCCCATTGATATTCTACATTCTAAACACAGTGTGCAAAAGGTTATTTGCTTGATAGATCGATTCTATACATCATTTAAGTGCGATTGTTTCCGCGTTGATGATTCGCTCATGCCCTCTAGCGGCGATCGTACGTATGTAAAAAGCATTTTCCATTATACAAACTTACTGCCCGAGGTGATTGTATAACATCTATATACGCACGTCCGGGGTGAGATAAAAAACGATATGAGATTAATGTTGGAGAAATTGTTAGTGAGGTCGTTAGTTATAGGTTTTATCATTGTGTTGATAAGTGCCTACAAACTAACGACGCGGGAGATAATATATAATATAATATATCTTAGGTAAGTTGCGCTTGGTACGATTTGCAACGTCATTCTCATCGTTATCTCGTTTAAGACTTGACAGACCCCCCTTATAAGATTATCATTATTATTATAAGAGTTTTGTAACTCTTATAAAGGTTCTCGATTTGCATAGTCGTTGTATTAAGGTATCCCTTGAGATATTTCTGCTCTTAAGAGCGCGGCCTAGTCGAGCGGGACATCAAGATCGATTGCAACGACGCCGCGCGGTTAGAACTGCAAACCGTTAACTTCTGGTTGTAAAAACTAATAAACTTTTACTTTGAGCTACATCTGGCAACCACGGTCAAAGGTCGTGCTGCCAAGTGCCGATTTACGCGCAATGCACAAGGAGCAGGGTGAAATTCCGAGAATTATGTCCAGCCGGCCTACTGCCTGGTCTGCCAAATATAATTAGATTTTATTTTTATATATTTGCATTTGCATAAGTATGAGGAATATAGAAGATTAATTGATTATTAGGTTGTAATAGAACGTCAATTTACTAATAAATATAATTTTATTGTCAAATATTAATTATAATAGGTACAAAATGTGTAAAAAGAATATAATACATATGTATGTACAGGTATGGTCAAAAATTTGTTTAGGTAGTTCCATTGCAAGCAATTAAAATAATAAAGGGGAGCAGGGGTACGAGAGGATGAAATATAGCGTCGATATTTTTTCATCGTAAATGTTGAGTCCTTGGCCAATTTGGGGGGCTTTGAGGTCTGAAAATCCAATTTGAAAAAATAAATTTCAAAAGTCGGTGAGGGTAACAGTAGACGAAATAACGTTTTTATACGTATAAATATACATATATGATGTCGTTTTCGGGGTTATTGATAGGTATCTGAGTAACCATCACACTAGATGTATATAGTTAAATAGCCTGTCCAAACGAAGGGTGTGTCAAAATCAAAAGTAAATACCATTTGTAGTTAAAAATTTGAGGTAGGGGTGAGACGGGTAAAATAGGACTTTGAAAAAATGATTGGGTGGTACCTATCTTGTTTCTCGGTTTATTTGCATCAGACAAACTAAACTTGTGTACCATTTGTCAAAAACAGTTACAGATTCGACGTTGGGGTGACATGGGTAAAATAGGACATTTACGACATGTTGGATGGCATTTTCTTTTCCGGATCATTGTCATCAGAAAAACTAAATGTTTGCACTATTTGTCAAAAATAGTTAGAGATTAGATATAGCGGAAATATAGGTAAAATAGAACATTTTTTGGTGGTATCTTGTTTTCTGGATTATTCGCTAAATGTGTATAAGTACTATTTGTCAAAAATAGTTTAAAATTTGGCGTAGGGGTGAGACTGGTAAATTAGGCCTTTTATTCGAAATGTTGGGTGTTATCGTGCCTTCGGAGTTATTGACATTAGAGAAACTATACATACTTGTGTATAATTTGTCAAAAATAGTGAGCGGTACAAGCGCGGATCCAGGGGGGTGGTCATTGTGGTCATGACCCCCCCCCCCCAAACCAACAATTTAACACGAAAAATATCATATACCGGTTTGATTAACGCGGCAGGGTATTACTTTTCGTAACTTGTATGACACCCGGATTATTGGTATCAGAAAAACTAAATATGTGTGCTATTTGTCAAAAATGAGCGGAAAGACGGGTAAAATAGGACATTTGTTGGGTGGTATCTTGTTTTCCGGATTATTGTCATCAGAAAAACTACATGTGTGGTGCACTTACTATTTGTTAAAAATAGTTTAAAGAAACTCGAAGTAGGGGTTAGACGGGTAAAATAGGACCTTTATAAGAAATGCTGGGTGATATCTTGTTTCCGGGGTTATTGGCATCAGAAAAATTAAACTTGTGTAACATTTACCAAAAACAGTTAGTTTCGAAGTAGTGGTAAGACGGGTGAAATAGGACTTTTATAAGATTGGGTGGTATTTCATCTTCTATGTTATTGGCATCAGAGAATTTTGTGTACTATAATTTGTTAGAATAGTTCCAGACCCGAAGTAGGATAAGTGGGGTGTGAAAAGAATTTTACCAAAAATGTTTAGTGAATCGAACTAGGGTAGTGAGCTCTAATAAAACTTTTATTATTTTATATGTCAAATAATAAAACTTTTATTATTTTATATGTCAAATTAGTCTCTTGATGGATTTATAATTGACAAATTTGGTACATGCCGAGGGTCAACTAGCTCCGGTAGTAAACAGTTATGATAAAAAGTTGTTGTTTTGACTTTACACCCCAGAATTGATCGTCCCGGTAAATCTGAAATCAATCAATAATAACATAAACATAAAATCTTAGGAAAATAATAATTTATAATTTCCTTGAAAATAAATATATGTTCCTTTACCTAAATCTAAAATGTAATTTATTGATTAATGATAACTTTTACCTTCTGCACCAACATTCCTTTGGAAGACCAAACAATAAAATAACAAAATTGCCTTCGACTTATATGAAGCTGCCCCTGTACTTGATAATAATAATTGTGATTTGTGACATTGTTTTAGTTCCATCTCGTTTAAGTTCGTCAGTATGGCAAATTTTAGTAATTTCTGTTTAATTGCTTCCGCAGGGATATTTTTATAAATATATTTTATATTGATACATTAGTTCATTGCGTTCAATACTCGACTCAACCAGTTTGAAATTATTTCCTCTTTCCAGCACATACACACCTTTTACTTTCTTTAATTAAATATAGGTACAGTTCAACATGATAACTCCACTCCTTCCCTTTAACTTTCTTTACCAAATACTAAAGAATATAGTTCTTTGGACCTCAATAAAACTGAATACAAACAATATACTGCTTAGTATTTTCGAAAAAAAAATTGTTATCCCGTCGCACTCCTGCCGTCTAAACTTTATTTCAACAAATTCTAAGCAAAATATGTTTCCTGAACTTAATAACTCCGAAAAAGAGTACTCAGTCAACATTTTTGACAAAATATTAACTTGTTTTAAGAAATAACTACAAAGCATTTTTTTTTGTCAATAACTCAGAAAGCAACATAAGGTTATTCGACTATAAAAAAATATACCTTTCCTATATTCCTCTCCTGACCTTAAAACAAAAAAGGGCAACATGGGATTTTCACCTGAATAACCTAAAAACATTTAAAAAATGTCTCTTTCAACATTTTTTTAAGAAATTCTAACCAAAACAGTCTTTCGGACCCCCAACATCTCCCAAAACTCCATACCGCTCAACACTGAAGAAAGAATTGGATATTTGTTTAAATTAACTATGTAAAATGGGACGTCGTAAATTTTGGGGTGGCAAAATACTAAGGTAGACAATTTTGGGGTGGCAACAACCCCGAATTACGCCACTCATAATAACTTTGACAAAAGTACACCGCCCAACATTATTGCAAAACATTTCTTTCCTTTTCACTCCTACCTGACCACACTTAACTTTTATTTTAAACAAATATACTAAGCAACATGTATTTTTCTTACTTGAATAAAGCCAACCCGTTCAAAATACATCCTCACCTCAATCTCCATTCAGCGAAACTTTTTTTTATTAAATAACGATATATCTATATCCGACCAATTTTAAAGTGTATTCTTAGATAACAGAAAAACGATAAAGATTTAAATAAATAAATATTTTATTTATTTTTATACTTACTGTGCTTTACGGACTTCCGCCTACTTTTCCGCTTTGCGGATAACTTGGGATAAATAATATAAATACAAATAAACTAATCGACACTTTAAACACAAATAGTCAGTTCGTGCGAACACTAACTAAACGCGAATACTCCCCAATTCGATAATTAAAAATCAAAAGTTCTTCCGGCGCGTTGTTCTAGACGAGAAACTAAACGAAGAGGCGCTACCAAGAATTGCTGCGTTGCCATATTGTACAAAGATTTTGCATTACGAAAACCGCGGTAAAATAAACATGGTCAATTTCAATTCCTTTCTATTTGAAAAATGAAGCATAATTCTTAATGAAATAGGCATAAATGTATCAATGATATATACAGAAATTGCAGTGTTTGCTCAGTTTTTAATCTATTTTACTATAAAATGATGAAATATGATAAATAAATCAAAATTTTGAATGAATAAATAAAAAATAGCAAAAAAAGCACAATAATTAACTAGACTTAGTAATTTAAAGCAAACAGTGCATAGAAGCACATGATTTTACGTCTTTCTGTGAAAGAATCAATTGAAATGATCCAACGATACTTTGTTAATAAGTAATTTACTCCATAAGAATTTTCCCCATAAGAAAGCATGTAAAATATTAGCTGACAGAATGGCGAAGGTAAATTAAATTCAACACTGCTCCGAAATCTTAAGGTTTTATAGAAGTTTTTTTTTTTTAAATAGAACTTCAATGGAACTTACATTGTACAGGGTCTCCCATTTTCAACACTTTTATAGGGTATCTCCGTAATTGTTAGTGCTATCAAAAAAGTAATGAAGGTGTCACGTGCTCTTTGTGGGTCAAACTTAAAATGGTAAAATCGAAATTTGAAAATTTTCGCTCGCTTAAGAGCTACGGGGGAAAATCAAAAAATTGACAATTTCAAAATTACCCTATATTTTCTTAGTTAAAAGAGATACAGAAAAATGTTGTAATTGTAAACTTTTTGATTTTCCCCCGTATCTCATAAGCGAGCGAAAATTTTCAAATTTTGATTTTACCATTTTAAGTTTGACCCAAAAAGAGAACATGTCACCTACATTTTTTGATAGCACTAATAATTACGGAGATATCCTATAAAAGTGTCGAAAATGGGACACGCTGTTGGTTAAGCTTAATCGTTCTAATTTGTTGTTTGGTATCTCCAGTTGCACTATATAGTCATGGGATACCCTGTATATGTCTTTTAATGGTAGAAAGATGTGTTGGTTGAGTATTTTCATAAGAAACAGGTTAAGAAAGATTTAGAAAAGCCTTTCTCAGGGCGATTTCTTTGGCTTTAAAATGAATCGTGGACTACACAGTGCCATTCCCTTATAAATTCCAACTCTTTTACGAAAATCTCTCGGGTGATTTGGTGGTGTTTCACATTACATCCGAGCTAATAGCCGCAATTAGTTTTAGATCGCATTTAAACCGCAAAATATGCGGATACAGAAATTCCAAAACAACAAATCGCCTGCAATCATTTACATAGAGCGACGACCAAAGGTCGGGTTCATTTTCTATTCCAGGTTCGTTTCGTAGCAACCACGGGTGTTAATAAAAATGAGGCAACCCATTATACAGCGCGATGGATTCGAATTATCAGTAATTTAAACGCAGAGGAAAATGGATATGTGAAGTGAAACTGACCGCTTGCTTACGTGAGAAGGCGTGATATGTATTATTGTATCACGAAAGGAAACGTATATTTTCACAACCAGTGGGTGAATCAAGTGGTCCAAGTTCTCTATGTAAAGAATTAGAGAAAAAGAAGATTAAAGACTACAAAATTATTATGAACAACTCAAAGAAAGTAAGGAAATAAATAACTACCAAAAAATGTAGCTTCTAATTATATAAATATTCGTTAAAAACCTTCTTCCAACATTTAAAAGAGATCTGCAAGTGCGGAAACCCCGGTTTTACAACACAAAAGTTGTGAATCAGCATTTAGGAAACAATAACAACCAAGTTATACAGCAAAAAGCTCAGAAAACCATTTTCCTGCCTAATGTAAGTAACCAAATCTAAGGGCGCTAATTGCCATCAATATCATCTTCCACCTTATTATTATTATATTATTGGTTAATTATTTTAAAGGTTTTATCTGTAAGATAACTCGACCCCCGGGTTAAGTGGTTCAGTTTATTCCCGGCTTAACTGTTGTAATTTATTTATCGCCCAATACCCTCCCGATTCATTGCAACGTCAAAACACTCGTGTTAACGTGAGAAGATTTGCGTTAACTGCCAGTTAATCTACCACATTATTAAATTTTATGCTGTTTTAATAAGTTATCGCGTAGTTAAGTACAAGAAGTTACGTTACGGTGTAAAATGGGCTTGTTTGCTTGGGCGATTTTAATTATAATTTTCACTTATTTCCTCATTGTCCTAACTGTTTTATAATGTAATATTTATTTCATTCTGTATTACTTTTATAGTAATATGAAGATAAAGTTTGTACGTTGTATCTTTACACGAGAGTCATCACTTACAAGTCATTAAATTTGCAATATAACATTGCCAAACAAGGTTACATTAGTAACAAATATCCATAAATATTTACCGAAAATACAAAACTACAGGCCGCATCACAAATGGGGTAGGGGTGACATGGGGGCTTGAAAATTGACAATTAATTAATAATCCTTTTATTTACAGGTGCCTTGACGAAGTCTCAATTCCCAGTCTTCACCATCTACGCGCAAAAGAGCTGCTTGGGAGTCAAACCTTGCGAGAGGGCGTGGTGCATTGACCGGGTGCAAAATTACAGGTTGACTGGATACGTGAAAAGCCACCAGATCGTCGGATCCAGGCAGGAATGCTTCGAAATGTGTCTGGGAGAAGGCGAGTTTGCTTGCAGGTAATGTTCTGGATAATATGCGGACAAGAAAACGTTAATCACGTTTGATGTTGAATAACTCCGTTAATTTGCAACCATTTTTAATGAAATTTTCGTCAAAGGGAGATTAACACCTGCTTTTCAATTATTTAAAAAATTATCGATATTTGCGACATTATCCTGGGGGCAACAGCTCAAGATAATGTTGCCGTTTTGTAAAGACACGAAGATGTTTTAAATATTCACCAAAAAAATGCAGCGGTAACAAAAGCAGTTCTTTTTAATTAGGCAAACGGTTTATGTTACGTATATCCGTGGTAGTTTATTTTCTTATGTGAAAAAACGCCGACGTATAACGTCTCGTGCTCGTGTGAATAAGCCATAATATCATGTTGGTGTATTCTAGTATAATTAAATTTAAATTAATAATGTTTAGGCTGACTCGAAGATTGTTGCTTGAAGAGAGAGTATTATGCATTGTAATAGTAGAGTAATACCATTTACAGTTTTTATAATGTTCCTCTTCATGGGAGAACACGATACAAATGAAGAAACAGTACCTTTCGTAAAGAAAAATGCAGAAACTATTTAATTTTTTAAAGTTTTCTAAAATTGACAACGAACACAGGGTCCTGCAATAGTGCGTCAGGGTTATATAGCTCCTATACCAATCAAGCTAGGAATTTCATTCATATGCTGACCTAAATTGTGTAATTCATAAAGTAACAGACGTTTAACAAATGACTCAAAAAGGAAAATGTAAAGGAATCATGAGGCTTTCATTTGACTGTATCTGCAATAACTTGCAATGACTAGTATACTACACAGGGCCTTTTGAATTTTCGCAAAAAAAACACTCGGTTTATAAATTACTTTTTTCACAAAGACCATAATAGTATATTAAGATACAAGTTTCATAAGACATTATCTTAGAGCACGCATTTAATTTCTAAAGTACAAGTGCTCTAATTGTCTTATGAACCGTGTATTTTATAATACTTTTTCTATGGGGGTCTTTAAAGTCTTAAAAACTTTTCCATTTTTCCATTTGAATTAATATTTTCTTTTTGGGTTGGCAATACTTTTACAATTTAATACAATGTTACAAGTATCAAATATGCCATGATAGAAACACTTGAACACAACAAAGCTTCTTCCCATCCGTCATAATTAAAAATAAATATTTTATTAAAGTTAATAAAAATGAGTCCGGAAGAAAGTTGTACTCCGTCAGAAATACGAGAAATTGCAGAAAATAATCTAGAAAAGCTTTTAAAAAGCATATGCAAAACTTTGAGTTATGGTGCAAACAGAACAAAGTTCAAAATATTGAACAAAATAATAAATAATACTACTGAACAAAATATTGTGTCGACACAGAATCTGACAGGAATAACAATTAATGCCTAGGAAATGTCTACAGTAACTATAAATATGTATATATAAAGTAATATGTATATAATACTATATTGAAATAAACATAAAAATAGTACTTTATTGAATAAAACTTTAGAAATAGAGCATAAACTGGAAGATATTTCTATTATTTTTAGGTTATGTTGTTTTATAGTTGTGACTAGAAATTAGTTGACTTGGATACCGTCAGCATGTTATTATAATTCCTAGTATAGGTATTTCAGATAAATATCTAGTAAAAATGATCTATTTGCAAGGTTAAAGGTTAGTATTTTAAAGTTTTCTAAAACGTGTCCAAGAAGGAGGGCCAGTACAGGGATCTCGGAAACCGTAAGAGATACGAAGTCGGTTAAATGGAGGTAAAGTTGCGCATTTACATGTCTAATAATATGCCGTTTAGAAAGTTTTAATATTCCGAGTAGTTCCGGAGATATCCGGAAAAAAACGAAATTCTGAAAAATCGATTTATTGTTTTCCTGGGGTTTTTTGAGATGGAATCGGTTTTTTCCGGATATCTCCGGAACTACTAACCTAATTTCAACGAAATCGAAGTAAGCCTAAAATTCGAACCCTACTTGTTGCCAACATAAAAAAAATAAAATTGCAGTTTCATAAAGTGGCAGGTTATTCAATTTTTTTGCATTTCATAATGTAGCCATTATGAAATCAGGCAGTGCTAATGGCAACAAATTTCGAAAATATACAGGGTGTCCGGGAACATGTGGGAAATCTCCCGGATATGAAGAAAACACGTGAAAAGAATACTATAGGTTCATATAAACTTCTTTCGTATCGGCCTCCTCTTCGGAGATATGGGCTCCCAAAGAGCACCAATGGAATCAAGTTTTTTACACATAATTATTGAACCACCTGGTATATTTCAATTATTTTTTAATATGATGTATACCAGGTAAGACCCGTTAAATTACTGCCCAAGAAACTGTTGTGAATTACTCACAGCTGCAGGGATGGACTAGCTGTAACACTCATGGACCCATTTTTTTTACGCCCTGTGTGATGAGAACTTTGGACAATGTTTTTTACATACCTTTAACTATTGGCTAAAAATTAAGTACTCTTCATTCATGTCGCTAATCCTAACCGTTTTCGAGAAAACGTCATTTTATTTACACTGAGTCCCCTAACTGCTCATGGGCTAAATATGAAAAAGCGGAATCTTGAAGGTTGAACATTGGATCGGAACAAAGATGTATCTTTTATTGAAATACCCGAAGCACATGATGTATATGAAATGCCGATTTTTCGAAAACGGTTAGGATTAGCGACATGAATGAAGAGTACTTAATTTTTAGCCAATAGTTAATGGTATGTAAAAAAACATTGTCCAAAGTTCTCATCACACAGGGCGTAAAAAAAATGGGCCCATGAGTGTTACAGCTAGTCCGTCCCTGCAGCTGTGAGTAATTCACAACAGTTTCTTGGGTAGTAATTTGACGGGTCTTACCTGGTATACATCATATTAATAAATAATTGAAATATACCAGGTGGTTCAATAATTATGTGTAAAAAACTTGATTCCATTGGTGCTCTTTGGGAGCCCATATCTCCGAAGAGGAGGCCGATACGAAAGAAGTTTATATGAACCTATAGTATTCTTTTCACGTGTTTTCTTCATATCCGGGAGATTTCCCACATGTTCCCGGACACCCTGTATACAACCTCCAAGTTTTGGTTTTGCATTAAATAAGTTGCCCTGTGTGTATTTAAAATCAAAAAGGTAATTTATAACTTACAATTCGCACGACTGCGTCATCTTCAATTAAATTTAACGGCATGTCGGAAAATAGATCTTTTACGACCGAAAGTCATGAAAATAGTTTAAAATTCTGACGTTGCGGTCGGTGATAAAACATAATTGATCCACCCATTTAAGCTAAAATGCATCTTGACAGTATAGAAAGCGATGCAAAACTCATTATATCGCGCGATTCTTAATAACTTTCCTGCGTCGCTGCCAGTTGGCATTCAACTAGCCTGCCTAGATTTCCGACATTATCTACAGAGTGTTTGCAATTAACTTTAATATTACGAACTATGTCTTTAAGACAACTGTACAAGACTGATTACTGTAGGCAGGAATGTGATCATGTTCGTAGCAATCCATTTAATGTTGTTGTTATTATATCTGAGCGTTTACCTCTAATTAAAATTAGTTATTAAGAAGTTTAAAAATATGTAGTATACCGGGTGTTAGAATAAAATAATGTGTACCTACACCTATTTTCATAAACAAGTATGTTGCACTGGCTTAAGCGCTGTTTACTAAAAGCAAATACTCGATGACTATGAGGTATATTGTAAAAATTTAATATGCGAATCACACGCTCAAGAGTTGTAAAAAGTTTAATAAATGCGAGTCATGGTTTAATATGTTGTGCAAGAAAAATATCGGAATTGTAGACAACCTCTTCCAGGGGATGTCGCCGAATTGGTAAAAAGACACGAAGGAATTTTTTCAAGCTTAACGTACATACATTATACCATGATATGAATGGAGTACGTAGCCCGACACGTCCATCCGTTTTGCGCTTAATAAATGATAGGTAACTCTAAACGTTCTCCTTATCTGCGCGTTTCACGTAAGACCTTTTTGATAACCCCCGTATAACCAAGTTGTCCGTTAAGTTTTATTTGAATTTAATTTAATCAGATTATTAAGTAGACGGCTATTTTTTGGAAATTTAATTTTGTCCCCATTTTTTAATTCTATCCAGAGGTGAATTCCCCACCCAGGAATTAATCATTAAATTTTGAATATATGTGTGAGTGCTGGTCGACACTATCAGTAATGTCGCCAGTGTTGATATTCAATGAAAAATTCATCATAATTTAGAAACGCTCCTACTTAAAGTATTTTCGAACGCAATTTTCTCGATTATGGTTTTTCGAATCGAATAGGTGTTTTTTGTCAGGGATGCCTGGCAATTAATGCCATTGCCGACTTGACACGCACGTGTCAGTCGGTCTAGGGTGGGCCCACCATCCTTTCCCCGCTAACTGGAAGCTGTCAGTAGTCCACCAGAGCAATTGAAGAGATTAGGGCAAATTTGTCATAAGAAAGAATGAATGATTTTCATTTAAAAGTATAGTTAGTTGAACGTAGGACGAGGCCTAACTAATGTTCAGACTATACTTTTGATTGTATTGGCTCGGGCGCGTCCATTGAATATAATAACAATGCACATTATTATATTGGAACACGGAGGGCTAGTTTCATTTAATTTTAAGGCTTTGTCTTGAGGGTTGATTTAAGGATTAGTTCTTGCGTATATCGAGTAACGCGACCCGAAGTACTCGTAGTTAATTATTTACAATTTATATACAATCAGAATTAACCTGAACTATCATTCAATTGTTTCAACCAACCTATCATTCATCTGTCACGTACTCTGTTTACATTTAGATTTATTTTCATTATTTACAATATAAAATAAACCTAAGCTAGCACGGACAGCTACGAGTAACCTTCTACCAAGCTACGAGTTTTCTTAAATCAATTTTAGTTGTTATTTAGACTCGTACTAAAATTCACGAGTGTTCGAAGATATTTCAGAGTTCTTTATACTCGCACTGAAACATACGAGTGTTTGAAGAGATTCCAGAGATATTTATACTCGCACGGAAACTACGAGTGTTTACTGACAGTCCAGTATTTTGTAAACTCGCCGGAAACACGAGTAGGCGAAGATAAAAAATTTCTTAGGGAAAATCCGCGGTTGACTGTTCTCGGAATCCTTCTTGATGTAAAAACACACTGAAACCGACTGACTTCTAAAACAATTTTTTATTTCATCCTTCCCAACGCTACACTGCGTCATTCTTAAGCCGTCTAATCTCTTGCCGGCGACGCCCGTAAAGCCGTTCTCATGATTTTTGCTGATGAAGCATATTGAAAGATTACGTCAACCTTCGATCCAATTTTCTTATTAAATTATTTAGAATAATCGGGTTTGTTCGTTCATTAGTTTTCTGGAATTGGAAAAACGGTATATTTTTTACAACAGTACCCCAAGTACGGCAAGAAAATTATTTTTGCAAAAATGATGAGGTCACAGTCAAAGCTGCATAGGTAGCTAATTATTGCATAAAATCGTTCCACAACCGGACATTAGGCTTGAGCATTAAGCCAACTGCTGTTAAACAAACCATAACCGTCAGCATACACTTAACCTTAAACCTCTACCAATATATCCACAACCTATCAATCCATCTAAAAAGATTTTATCAGTAAATAACTCGGTGGTCTCCATCCTTTTACATAATATCTATATTAAGACTAGACCTAATATTACACAATCAGGTGTTCGTGCCGCGTATTCCCCTATTTATATCAATTTTTTGGCCAGTCACATATCTCTAGGTCAGGTGAGTCGGGAGGTTAAAGAGCGAATTACTACACGGAAGGTGATTATTATATGGGTATAGATAATGGCCTAGTGCATCGCTTTAATATATACTGTTAAAATCTCCGTTAGGCATATTATAATTTATTTAGCCGTATGAGGGCGATTTGGAAAATTGAAGAATTCCAAAAGATTTAAGTCCTGAACTTTGAACGAAAGTAATTTTGTGTTTTATCTGTTCCTCAATTAATTGTTGAATACTCAAAAATGCCCGTCCTAATTAATAAGTTGCTAGTTCATTAATAACGAATACATTTTATAAACTGTATTTGGCGAAATGATTTGACAAAAGAAAAAAATGATAAAAAGTCACACCGATTGTTTACGAAATGTTTTTCCGAGAATATGACGTATTTAGACCAAATGGCAATTCATTTGTTACATCGAGTGGCACGGGGATCCCTTTGGGCGTGTCTCACCCTAATTGATTAGTTCAAAAAATAAATTAAATTCAATTTGTATACGTAAGATATGTCAAATTATATTATTTCTATTTGCGTTTCATAACACTTTATGAAACTGAAATTTTATTTTCTTTATGTTGGCAGCAAGTAGGGTTCGAATTTTAGGCTTACTTTGATACGTTGAAATTAGTTTTCTTGGCATTATGGATTCGACAAAAATTTTTCATAGAAAACTTTAAAATACTAACCTTTAACCTTGCAAATAGATCATTTTTACTAGATATTTATCCGAAATACCTATACTCGGAAATATATAACATGCTGACGGTATCCGTCAACTAATTTCTAGTCACAACTACAAAACAACATAACCTAGCAATAGTAGAAATATCTTCCAGTATATGCTCTATTTCTAAAGTTTTATTCAATAAAGTACTATTTTTATTTTTAATTCAATATAGTATTATACATATTACTTTATATATACATATTTATAGTTACTGTAAACATTTCCTGGGCATTAATTGTTATTCCTGTCAGATTCTGTGTCGACACAATATTTTGTTCAATAGTATTATTTATTATTTTGTTCAATATTTTGAACTTTGTTCTGCTCGCACCATAACTCAAAGTTTTACATATTCTTTTTAAAAGTTTTTCTAGATTATTTTCTGCAATTTCTCGTATTTCTGACGGAGTACAACTTTCTTACTGGCTCATTTTTATTAACTTTAATAATATATTTATTTTTAATTATGACGGATGGGAAGAAGCTTTGTTGTGTTCAATTGTTTCTATCACGGCATATTTGATACTTGTATCATTTTATGAAATTGTAAAAGTATTGCCAACTCAAAAAGAAAATATTAATTCAAATGGAAAACATCTACTATTTTTTCTAACTTTTTCAGACTTTAAATACCCAAATAGAAAAAGTATTGTAAAATACACGGTTCATAAGACAATTAGAGCACTTGTACATTAGAAAACTGCCCGCTTCGCGGGTCGACTTCTAGATTGAACACGTGCTCTAAGATAATGTCTTATGAAACTTGTATCTTAATATACTATTATGAAATTGACATGCATCTAGATTCTACACGCTCCCCCGTAGAATTAGACGTATCAAGACGATGTCTAGGGTGGTTAAATATTAAAATATAATCATACTTACAGAGGAAAAGGTAAATCCTTATTTAAATAATCCACTCTTTTACAAACTACACATGAATGCACCATGATTGTTTATAATAAAGACGAGTTTTCATCAATAAGCACAAAAGGAACACAAACCAACCAAAATATATAAACAATCTGTTAGATCACAGCGCCAACGTTGTAATGTTTGCGAGATTAGTAGTCATTCATATTTTGGCTCCGGGATCGTCGCGCAATAATAAAATGGAAATAGATGTTGCCAGAGTGCAGTTTTGGATTAGTTCAAGATTCGTTTGATACTTTTAAGTATAATAATATTTTTTTAAAGAATCTCTCATCGCCTTTTCACAGTTTATAGTAAAATTATTGGGAACCAAACCAGGCGACGATTCCAAATAAACCAAAACGTATAATTTAAAATATTGAGCAATCAAAAAAAGTGTATCAATTTTAAATTTAAATTATCGTTATGACCCTGATATTAAGTTATAAAAGATCAACGGTTTGAGCTAGTTAATAATCGGTTGAAGTTACCAAATTTGGTTTGTGATAATCTTCCACAAGAATGTTGCATGATTAGCTAGTCGTTAGGCATTCGGAAAGAATCAAAAATTAGGAAGGATTTTTTTTTGCTGTTTGTTTATAAGAGGAATCTAAGAGGTCAATGATTTTTTAATATACCGAACCGATTTATATCAACAATGGAAAAAAAATGTTATTAAATTTTATATTAAACAACACATTTCCATATAAAGGGTGTCCGGTTTTTTAACAAATCCAGAGTACCTTTTTTTTAAAGAAAAATTGCCAAAAAACATATTTTTTTGTTCCAAAATTGACATCTATCAAAAATTTGTCCCTACAAGTGCGATGCCAAGTCCGTTCCTGGTTTCTTAGTCCATTTGGACCGTACGTTTGTATAACAAGATTTTGTTATACAAACAATGTTCTGAATTGTGAATAAAATTGAACAACTGCAATACATTCTGTAAAATTTTGTATCTTCTTTTAAAAAGCAGATAATGACGTAAACCAAAAAACACCCTGTTAAGAAAAGGCCACACTTCGAAACGAAACATAATGAAGCTAAATTCTCCAGCTCAATTTTCCAGAGGGTGTTTAGAAATCAATGGTAAAAAAAGTAACTTTTGTTTCTACCTGTATAACGATCAACACAAAAAGATATTTTTTTCGAAAACAGTTCATTTTATCGACATTGATCAAGAGTGCCTTTTTTCAGCTTAAGATTTAAAGTATCCAAAAATATTATTTTCGTTCATTCATCATACAGGGTGTAAAAAAAGCATTTTTGTGTTATGTCTAGTCCGTCCCTGGCAAACTAAATAAGCCAAATGTGTTTAAAAGGGAGAATTTTAAGGACATCCGTTTTTTTATGATCAAACACAAGCACTATAGGAAAAATCCTTGAGGGCACTCTGGGAGTGGTGCGTGTGCGAAAAAAGCGATTCACATTGGCTTTGAATCGTTGGCGGTTATATTCGTTGGGAAAAATGACCTCGGGAAGGTCGTTCCATAAGGATGAAGTCTTCCAGATGAAAGAATTCTTAAATAATGAAGTTCGAGGAGTACTAAGCTTAACCACAAATGGAAGAGCGGCAGTGGTTCGTCGTGTATTACTGCTATTCGCTGCTTTGGGCGGGATTAAGAGGGCAAGGTCAGTCGAGCACTTTCCATGAAAATATCTGTAAAAGAGAGCCAAATCCCCGACCTGTTTTCGATGTTCTAGGCTGTCGAGGTTCTTCGTCAGCTCGTGGTCTCCTATCAGACGAATGGCCCTCCTTTCGATGGAATCCAGTAGCCGAAGAGTATGTTTGGGTGCAGAGCTCCAGACATGAGAGAGTACTCTAGTGATGGTCGAATCTTGGCTTTGTAAAGTGTCAAAAGTTGTTGAGGTATGTACAACTTTCTGGTTCGGAAGTGTACACCAAGTTTCTGAGAAGCTATCTTGGCAATTGCCACAACGTGGTTATGCCAAGACATATTTCCTCCCACATTGACGCCCAGCAAATTAATAGATGAAGCCAGTGGGATTGCGTGCCCGTCCATGACTATATCCGGTTCTGTAATGTTAACCTTTTTAGAGAAAACTGCTGCCTGGGTTTTTTTTAGCGTTAAATTCGACTTGGTTACTATCACCCCAAGCCAAAATTTCTTCCAGGTCCTTGTTGAGGCGTGATACTTCATGCTGTGTGCGAAGATGTGCGTCGGCAGCCGATGTTTGTGCATTCAAAGAGAAAGATGAGATTAGTGTGCTATCGTCAGCAAAATTAAATATCGGATATTTCGATTTTACTAGAAGGTCCGTTATGGGCCCGAATCTTCTCCGTAGGGGCGGCCGTGGGAAAAAAATTATAGGAACTTCTCCTGCTATTTTTAAGCGTTCTATCTGAACCTGGGACATGCTGTATATTATAATATTTTTATATTAAGAACAATTTACATCGAAATTTTTGTTTGTTCTATAAGAAAAGGCATTGAACTGAACTTTCTTCAGGCAAAATATTTCTTAAAATATTGACATAGAAAAGTACACAAAAATGTTTTTATTAAGTACGTACACACAGTCCTTAAATGCTGTTTGTTATCACTCAAATCGAAACCTTTCTGTCGCGCATATTAAAGAACAATAGCCATCCTTGTTCGCTCTCGCATTATTAGAACAACAAATAAAGAATCTAGTTTAGTTAAGTCGCGTTGTCGTGGAATGTTGTTAAGACGGCAAATAAGCATGGTAGATTAACAGAAAAAGCCCCATGCAATTGTGGTTAAGTTCATTTAGGCATCGACTTAATATCTACCTATAAGATGTCGGTTTTAATAAGAAGAGAAATCAATTTCCGACTAAAGTTAATAAAAAGATTAGATTAAAATCGCGATATTCTGTTGTCTTGGAGATACTGTATTGTTTTTAGGGCTGTACGGTCGATAAGGCAACAAATGAGGCTCGAATCCTGTTCTACAAGCGCAAGAAATGTATTTAACCGAATATTTAATTGTTGTCTTCTGTACAGTTGCCCCAACAATTTTATGACTACTGGCCCTTAAAATGGGAAAAAGCAGAAGTTATTCTTGTTGAATACATGTCAGATGGCGCCACAGAAATGACATGGTGTAAATTGGAAAACTTTCCAGCGTCGCTTCCAGTAACACCATTATTTTGAAAATTTGGCTGTACCTATAAGAGATGGTTTTCTACATTTATAAAATATTTCGGATGGTGCGGTGTTGCCGGATCATACCAAAAGTGGTAGCAACTTCGGAATTTTAAATGAATTATCCTATATATTATATATTTTTTGGAACTTAGGTAAAAATCTAGAACAGTTTTCTGTATAATATCATATATCTATCTTTAAGAGTTTTTGACCGTATCGGGACCTGAAAAGAAAATCTTAACTTTTTAGCGGTTACAGCTAGAAAGGTGAAATTTTGACAATAGATTCACAATACCATGGAAATTTTATAATTTTGAACAGTATTTAATTAGTTTTATACAGAGCGTCTCCATAACAATATTTCTGAGGGAGATGAATTATTGCAAAAATCTTCTTTTTTTGTATTTGATATGTTTTGTTAAAGGAGGATCGAATTTTCTATCGAATGATATTAAGTGTTCCTATACATATCTTCAATATTTTCGGACTTATAGCGAAATTTATCATATAAAAATATATTTTTTGGTAGTTGGCTGTGGAATGAATCCATAGAAACAAAATAATGAAAAATCCCTTTGACGTTATGTCTGTGTTATTGTAATAAAAATGGCTAATTCAGATTATTCGAGCATAGATATTTAAAGTTTATTTTATATTCATGGGGAGTGTGGTGGAGTTTTCTCTAGAACTTGCAAAAAAACTTGCGAACTTCATCCTGATGCAGCTCCTATGACTTCCAAAAAGTTGATTGGCCGAGGAGGTCCATGGAAATGGCTCCAAGGTCTCCGGATCTTATACTAATAGATTTTTTATGTATGGGGTAGGATTAAAGAAATAGTATACAAGACACCTGTCACAACAAGGGAATATTTAGAAAATCGAATAAGAACAGCTCTGGGGTCTCTAGAAGGGGAAGAAATGAAAAAGGTGACCAATAAACATGTTATCACCACAATTCATGAGTATTTAAGAGCCAACAATTTAGTTATTAGTTATTTTATTGGTGTTGTTGCGTAATTTTAATTTTGTTTATTTATTCATTAATAAATTTTTTATTTGTTAACCCTTTTTTTGCAACAACACAGACATAACGTCAAATGGATTTTTCATCATTTTGTTTCTATGAATCCATTCCACAGCCAACTAGCAAAAAATATATTTTTATAAGATGATTTTTAAATTTCGCTATAAGTCCGAAAATATTGAAGATAGGTATAGGAACACTTAATATCATTAGGTAGAAAATTCGATCCTCCATTAGCAAAACATATCAAATACAGGATGTCCCATTTAAAAAAAGAAGATTTTTGCAATAATTCACCTCCCTCAGAAATATTGTTATGGAGACGCCCAGTATAAAAGTAATTAAAAACAGTTTAAAATTATAAAATTTCAATGGTCTTGTGAAACTATTGTCAAAATTTCAGCTTTCTAGCTGTAACCGCCAAAAAGATATGATTTTCTTTTCAGGTCCCGATACGGCGTTAAAAAATCACAAGATTATTTATAATTCAAAAACTCTTAAATATAGGTATATGATATTATACAGAAAACTGTTCTAGATTTCTACCTAGATTCCAAGAAAAATATAATATATAGGGTAATTCATTTAAAATTCCGAAGTTGCTACCCCTTGCGGTATGATCTGGTAACACCGCACCATCCAAGATATTTTATAAACGTAGAAAACAATCTCTTATAGCAACAGCCAAATTTTCCAAATAAAATCTCCTTTAGTTCTCGAGATACTTCTCATAGGCCACTTTACTTGATGTACCCTGTATATAAGTCCTGGCCACTTTGGATGCCGTTTTCCTTTGGAGTCATTAAACATGCACCAGCGGTAGTCAGCTTGAGAAGAAAATAAAATCGTACACGTCAGAATAATTAGTAACTAATTAAAATATACTTCCAAGCGCCCACATACAATACTGCCTAGCAAATTCATAAGCCGTATTATTAGTAATATCATTTCGCTCCCATTAATCCCATCTATTAAATATGATACAATTCTCTCCGTCTATAAAAACAAAAGTACAGTTTAAGGGAACGATTATATAACAATTTTAATTCTCTTTTATCTTGAATTCATTCCGCTTCTACGAACTGCAGCTCGGACGCGTCAAGCCGATGATGTAGCAAAGGTGAAGTGGAAATTAATTTCATTTATATACTTCTCGTCTTCCCATACAATATCATTGTGTATCGCCAGTAAGTCATATGCAATTCCTATTTGATTAAATAGATACAGTTTTAATTCGTTTAATTATATTTTCGAACATACAAGGCAGAGAAAAGCAATTTTCTTACCGCGATGCAGGCAGATCAGTAGATGCAGGTCCGAAAGAAGCAAGGAATATAAAACTACATACCTAAGATCATATACAGGGTGAGTCGGGAGGAACCGACCAAACTGATGGAGCGTATTATACAGGGTACACCAAATAAAATGGCCTATTAGATGTATCTCGAGAACTAAATGAGATTTTATTTTGAAAATTTGGCTGTGGCTATAAGAGATGGTTTTCTACGGTTATAAAATATTTTGGATGGTGCGGTGTTGCCGGATCATACCGAAAGTGGTAGCAACTTCGGATTTTTAATTGAATCACCCTATATATTATATTTTTTTGGAATCTAGGTAACAATCTAGACCAGTTTTCTGTATAATATCATATTCCTATCTTTAAGAGTTTTTGAATTATAAATAATCTTTTTTGACAATGTTTCACAAGACCATCGAAATTTTATAATTTTGAACAGTATTTAATTAGTTTTATACAGGGCGTCTCCATAACAATATTTCTGAGGGAGATGAATTATTGCAAAACTCTTCTTTTTTTTAAGTGGGACACCCTGTATTTGATATGTTTTGCTCATGGAGGATCGAATTTTCTACCTAATGAGATTAAGTGTTCCCATACCTGTTTTCAATATTTTCGGATTTTTCATTATTTTGTTTCTATGAACCCATTCGACAGCCAACTATCAAAGAATATATTTTTATAAGATAATTTTTAAATTTCGCTATAAGTCCGAAATTATTGAAGATAGGTATAGGAACATAGACAAATATAGACAATTCGATCCTCCATTAGCAAAACATATCAAATATAGTGTGTCCCATTTAAAAAAAAGATTTCTGCAATAATTCATATCCCTCAGAAATATTGTTATGGAGACGCCCTGTATAAAACTAATTAAATACTGTTCAAAATTATTAAATTTCGATGATCTTGTGAAACTATTGTCAAAATTTCAGCTTTCTAGCTGTAATCGCTAAAAAGATATGATTTTCTTTTCAGGTGCCGATACGGCAATAAAAAATCACAAGATTATTTATAATTCAGAAACTCTTAAAGATAGGTATATGATATTATACAGAAAACTATTCTAGATTTTTACCTAAATTCAAAAAAAATAATAATATATAGGGTGATTCATTTAAAATTCCGAAGTTGCTACCACTTTCGGTATGACCCGGCAACACCGCACCATCCAAAATATTTTATAAACGTAGGAAACCATCTCTTATAGCCACAGCCAAATTTTCAAGCTAAAATCTCATTTAGTTCTCGAGATACTTCTGATAGGCCAGCAACCAAGTCGAATTTAACTCTAAAACAACCCAGGCAGCAGTTTTCTCTAAAAAGGTTAACATTACAGAACCGGATATAGTCATGGACGGACACGTAATCCCACTGGCTTCATCTATTAATTTGCTGGGCGTCAATGTGGGAGGAAATATGTCTCGGCATAACCACGTTGTGGCAATCGCAAAGATAGCTTCTCGGAAACTTGGTGAACCAGAAAGTTGTACACACCTCAACAACTTTTGACACTATACAAAGCCCAGATTCGACCATCACCATGAGTACTGCTCTCATGTCTGGAGTTCTGCACCCAAACATAATCTTCGGCTACTGGATTCCATCGAAAGGAGGGCCATTCGTCTGATTGGAGACCACGAGCTAACGAAAAACCTCGACAGCCTAGAACATCGAAAACAGGTTGGCGATTTGACTCTCTTTTACAGATTAAAAGTGCTCGACTGACGTTGCCCTCTTAATTCCGCCCAGAGCGGCGAATATCAGAAATACACGACGAACCTCTGCCGCCCATCCATATGTGGTTAAGCTTACTACTCCTCGAACTTCATTATTTAAGAATTCTTTCATCTGGAAGACTTCATCCTTATGGAACGACCTTCCCGAGGTTGTTTTTCCCAACCAATATAACCTCCAACGATTCAAAACCAACGTGAATCGCTTTTTGCGCACACGCACCACTCCCAGAGTGCCCTAAAGTTTTTTTCCTATAGTGCTTGTGTTTGATCATTAAAAAAAAAGGCCACTTTACTTGATGTACCTTGTATACGTGAAAATACTGTAAAAAACCAATGTTATGTCCTATCCTGTCCTATTGTTCATGGGTTCAAAAATGCAGGTTACAAAGTGGACACTCGAGTAGCAGTAATTCGAAGTATTAGAAATACTGCAGCTGAAGAATCAGAACAACAACATACGCCTTTCGTAGACGAGGCATGTATATTGAAGATTTGGGCAAAACCCTCAGCCAAAGAGATTCAATCACTGAGAGAGCTTGGGGGGGTTCTCGAGTATGGTCCAGATGAAATTCATTATTTATCCAATAACATCGTTTCCAAAACTGAAAAAGCCTTATTACTTGACATGATTGTTACGTTATTATTGCACAAACGCCTATAACTTAAACCGAGATGTTCCGTCGATCACGTAACAATATAATCAATTACATCCTTTATCTGTTTCACAAAAACAGTCTGACAAAGTACGAAATCGATTTTCTGTTTTGCCACTTCGACAAAGTGATTCCGTTTGATATCAGTCCGACAAGCGATTTTCAGGGAAAAATGATGAAGAAATTACAGTCAACTTACCGGCAACAAAGCCCCTTGTAAATTGATTTACAATAGATTTCTTGCTTATGCATAAACGAGGTATGCGACACAGTTACACGGGTTCTTAAGTAGAAAATACAGTTTAAAAATAAGCTGTACACCGCGGAGTTAATCGGGCGTTATAAATTTTCTATTTTGCTTTATTATTTTTTTGCGAGTCGCACCTATTGTTATAATAATATACGCGGTGTCACGGGAAGCCATATATACAGGGTGTTATGGAAACGACTTATTATATTTAAATGGGTGACTCCTTGGGTGTCCTAGAGAAAGTCTACATACTTTTTTTTTTAAATCGAATATCTAAATACTAAGGTAAAAACCCTTTTTACCCACGCGCCGTTCCATCTGGATTCACTTAGCAACAATGTGGGCCACTAGAGTATACTAACAGTGTTGTCAGATCACACCGCGTGTCTCGCCGTAGCTTGAATACCGGCCGCGACCCGCTTAATACTTCAGTATGTTTCGAGATTCTGGAGTGGAACGGCTGGTTCCACGACGTCCAGGGTTCCACGTGCTTGACGTATACGAATTTTAAACGTTTTGTTAGTTGTATTGCCCGATGTTTTTTTGTTGCGAAATAATTCATAATAATAAATGTAATGTGATGTGATTTAAAATTTGTATGATAGGATAGGCGTTTGAAACAAAAACAATTAAGATGGTGATGCGTGATTTGTTTCACTTGACATTCCCATTGAGAGTGTTTTAAGAGGTTTTCTGTTTTCCAGAACATATGGAACATAATTTTACAAATGCTGAAAAGTTTGATATTCTATCGCATGATTTATTTTATCTCAAAAAAACTGTTATGTGGCAGTTAGAAGATGTTATTTGTGCTTAGAGAGTAACGGAAATCATTTTAAGCATCTGATTATGTAGTCCTTACTTTTTTCGTTGTCCGTTTAATTACTGTTTTGGAATGATTTTTGTTCACTTATTTGTGGTTTATTATTAAATTATTTGTTACTTATTGAACTAGTCCAACACGCTTACTTATGAGATATTATTTATAAAATTAGGAAAAATACAGGACCGTATCCCAAAATTTCCTGAAATTAAAGTTGATTATGGCCCTTCGAAGACGACTCGTCGGATTACAAAACAATTAACGCTGAATTTTAAATCTTTCTAAACGGCGTATTATTAGGCACGTAAATACGCAACTTTACCTCCATTTAACCGAGTTCGTATCTCTTACGGTTTCCGAGATCCCTGTACTGGCCCTCCTTATCTTGGACACGTTGTATTGCTAATACCATCTGCAATTATGTTCCCGCTATGGGCATCGAAGGGGCCGTTGTGAGTTTGCGCAGTTCGGAAATTTCCTTGTGAAAGTAAACATTCGACAGGATCGGATTTCAACTTTTTAATGTAAATTTCACTGGTTAGTTAGGAAAAATATTGCAATCAAAATTACGATTATTTCGAATTAAGACGGTGTTCCATGCATACGATTTCTGACGATATGATGATACAACGGTGCCCTGATTGGTGTAAACTTTTGGTGCCAAATTCCGTCCGAATATTTGTAACAATCGACACGATGAGCTTTATTTTAACTTTCATCCGACGTCCTATGTTTCTTAAACTCACTTTTTTCTAAACCAAAAATTAAGAATGAATGACTATATTGACTATTTTGGGAATTATTATCAGCTACTAATGCACCAAATTAAAAGCACATTAAGTTTAAGGTTAGGTAGTGACCATATATATATTATATTGTATACGAGTGACACTCTCTTCTTTTTTTACAAGCTTTTTAGTGAAATTCGGTTCCGAAGATCGGGTAATGTGATAAGCAAAATATTCCAGGACTTTTGCAAAAAAGCACCATGCACTTGTGTCATTTAATCTTGAACAAAACAAGCCACTAACCTACCAAACAGCGAATCGAATCACCACAAATTAAAAACTCCTTTACCAAAATTGTTGTTAGGCAATGAAAGTTTATTAGCACTAATATACCGTGTCGATGAACCACTTTTTATTCTGTAATTTGAAAAAGCATACAGAACCAAAGATGGCGACGAATAACAACAAACAAATAATGTCGGGCCGGCTTTGACGCGATCGATAAAATTTCCACCCTACTGCGCAAACTCAATAGTACCACGCCATCTCCCATAGCGGGTGACACTTTTTGTATTTTGGAACGTTCGTATTGGCAATATAATGGTCATAATATAGGTATGTGGGTTTAACCCGTCTGTCATATTTATGGTTTTTGTTAAATAAAATTCCTTGTTGTGTTTGTGTGTTAAATTTAAGTATTGTTTGCGTAAAAAAAAACTTAATATGGTAAGACTGTGCCAAATCTGCCGAAAATTGGATAAAAACTAATGAAAACATATCAAACCGATCAGAGGTCATAATGAAGACAGAATCAGACAGATGATCGAAAGAGATGGAGATTCTATTGTGTTTATTTTCGTAATAACAGACGTCATATTGACGTGTACAAAGCACATGGATTTGGAGAACCTTTAAAACGATGTGTCACTTGCAAACTGCCACTCTAAATTGGCATTTTTTAACTAAATTTCGAACAATAATCACAACGCGACCGATTGGTGTGATATTCTGACGTGATCGGCCGAGTTTATGTCGTTTTTGTCGGACACTTTTACACTTTTACAAGACCAGTAGGTAAATAACATTTTTTTTAATAATTTATTGACACCGCTAATGAATCTTTGAAAAATATTACATCCTCTCAACGGCTCACGAGTAATGTATCATCTTACAAAAAACGAAATCGATAATCCGCAATTTTTCCTATTTCGTAATGAAGTGCAAGGATAAATGACTTATCGCTAAGAACGGGCAAGGTTGAGTTCGACTACCCGACGAGGGAAAGTAACTGCCCAATCACGATGATTTGCATCCTTTTTTATTGTATTAAGCAGCGTTGGTTTTTTTACGCTATATAGTAGAGCTGGACATAATAGAATCGATATTTTAAAATCGATGTAGGACGTCGGATGAATCGTTGAATTAAGAACACAATTCGCTTGGGTTTGTTCGTTTAGGTTATTCGTTTCAACAATTAATGGCTTTCCGTTTTGGTTATTAGGTAGTAAGGCTATTTAATTTCATCGAAATGAATACTGAAACACTTAGAAGGCTACTAGTAGTTAAAGACACGGTGACAATAGGGGGTCAGTGAAGTGGAATATCAGGAGTTTAGGTCCCCCTCTACAACTTTCATATCTGATGAAATGCCGTAGAGCGTTGCTGAGAGGCGCTTGTACCGCTTTCGATAGGAAATTCTCAATAAATTCAAAATTATATCGAGCCATGTCTGAAAATGAATTTACAGCATCTGCGTGACCCCAAAGTCACGGGAAACACATTTTCTGACAAGTCAACCCTTGCATATACTTTTCCGAGCGTGTCAAAAAAAAATGAGAATTAAAAAAAAAAGAAAAAAGCGAATTTGAAGTTGAAACTCTCTAGAATGGAACATTATATGTTAAAGATTATGTGGAAAAAATTTTGTCGTTCCAGGTCTCGCCATTTCATTATTGGAATTTTTTTAAAAATCTCCTCGGAGGAAATTCGGAAAACGATCGTGACATATCAGAAAATTATCACACTACTACATTCCTTGACACCCAAATATTGTGGAAAAAAAATTCAGAAGAATCGCACCTAGCTAGGCGGAATTCTGACAATGTTACGCAGAGATACCGGAAGGTATGACAGAGAGAAAACGGGACTGGAATAATCGGGTACTGCGAAACTTTCTCTAAATCTATTTTTTGAGAGAGCGATGCAGCCAGCAATTGTTCAAAGAGATCTCGCTGCAGTCTTATTTCGTGCACCTTCGTACCGACTTTCATAGTCTTCCTTTTCGCGATATCCTTGAAAGGATGCTGCACTATCGCAATATTATTTTTATCAGAAAATTGTTTACGAGTCATCTCCATGTGAATACAAATCGATTAAGCCCACTTGGACCCATGTCACTTGAGACTTTATAATTTTTCCATTCATATTTTTCGACACGCTCGGAAAAGTATATGCAAGGGTTGACTTGTCAGAAAATGTGTTTCCCGTGACTTTGGGGTCATGCAGATGCTGTAAATTCGTTTTCAGACATGGCTCGATATAATTTTGAATTTATTGAGAATTTCCTATCTAAAGCGGTACAGCGCCTCTCAGCAACGCTCTACGGCATTTCATCAGATATAAAAGTTGTAGAGGGGGGCCTAAACTCCACGAGAAACCAAATTACTGATATTCCACTTCACGGACCCCCTATTGTCATCGTCTCTCTAACTATAAGCAAGGCCCATTTTCCCAATAATCCCGGGCTTGATGCAGCACTTTCAGAGTGTCCCCTCGCTCGGCCTTCGTGACGATATTCCTAGTCAAATAGTGCTGCGTAACTTATTAAGCAAAAAAAACACTTTTTGTGTGCTAACGGGCTTAGGGGTCCCTATAACCAACCATAGGCTACTGGGTTGTCATTGAAATAGTTCAACAGTCAAAGAATTGTCATATTCGATACCATCGCCCATCAGCATTAACAAGAGCAACTGGGCTCTTTATGACTGATATCATGAAATAACCTGAAGAGACTTAATTTCCCATAAGTAAAAGGTAAATTGATGTCATTACGATGTCGAGGCAAAGGCGTTAAACGATTATCTTTACGGTCGGGTTTAAATCAGCATTTCTCATATATAATTTTATTGCCTGTGTCATGCGCGCTGCGTCATTTGCGATTTCATTTTAAATAGGAAATAAACATATATACAGGGTGTTTCAAAAAATAGGTGCCATCGCTCTTGTGGCGATCCCTTATCCAAAAATAAGCCAACATGAGTACACAGATGGTTTTTTTGAAGGGTGTTAAAATTAACTGAACGATATTTCCGAAATTGCTTTAGTAATTTTAGTGAAATTTGGGTTATGAAAAATACCTAAAATAGCACATCTTATTCATTTGTTGTTTTAGAATCGGCCATCGCATACTAGATTATTTCCTTGTTTATTTTAAGCTTAATATTTAACAGAGTTTGGTAAAATTCAAAGATATTACATACTACAGATAGAAAAAGGTACATTTCTAGCCTGCGCAACGAATACAAACAGTCTTTCCCCACCTATTTCGGTCATTATTGCAGCATAGCCAGATTGTCATATTTATCGCAAAGGTATCTTGCAAAATCCCAATTAAAAATTTGTTAATTTGGCAACTACAACTGGTTTATGATCAATCCGCAATTGCTCTTAAAATACATTTATTTCCCAATAATTTTACTATAAACTGTGAAAAGGCGATGAGAGATTCTTTAAAAATTTTTTATTATACTTAAAAGTATCAAACGAATCTTAAACTAATCCAACTGCACTCTGGCAACATCTATTTCTATTTTACAACTGCGCTATGATCTAGGAGCCAAAATATGAATGAATACTAATCTCGTAAACATTACAACGTTGGCACTGTCATCTTATGGATTGTTATAATATATATTGATTGATTTGGGTTTTTTGTGATTATTGGTGAAGAATCGTCTTTATTATAAGCAATCATGGTGCACTCATGTCTAGTTTGTACAAGACTGGATCATTTAAATAAGGATTTATCTTCTCATCGGTAAGTATGGTTATGTTTTAATATTCAGTATCGCGCCTCAACAAAGACCTGGAATAAATTTTGGCTTGGGGTGACAGTAACCAAGTCGAATTTAATGCTAAAAACCCCAGGCAGCAGTTTTCTCTAAAAAAGTTAACATTACTGAACCGGATATAGTCATGGACGGACACGCAATCCCACTGGCTTCATCTATTAATTTGCTTGGCGGGGAGGAAATATGTCTTTGCATAACCACGTTGTGGCAATCGCCAAGATAGCTTCTCAGACACTCGGTGTACTCTTCCGAACCAGAAAGCTTTACACACCTCAACAACTTTTGACACTATACAAAGCCCAGATTCGACCATCACTGGAGTACTGCTCTCATGTCTGGAGCTCTGCACCCAAACATACTCTTCGGCAACTGGATTCCATCGAAAGGAGGGCCATTCGTCTGATTGGAGACCATGAGCTAACGAAGAACCTCGACAGCCTAGAACATCGGAGACGGGTTGGGGATTTGACTCTCTTTTACAGATATTTTCATGGAAAGTGCTCGGCTGACCTTGCCGTCTAAATTCCGCCCAGAGCGGCGAATAGCAGAAATACGCGACGAACCACTACCGCCCATCCATATGTGATTAAGCTTAGTACTCCTCGAACTTCATTATTTAAGAATTATTTCATCTGCAGGACTTCATCATTATGGAACGACCTTCCCGAGGTCGTTTTTCCCAACGAATATAACCTCCAACGATTCAAAACCAACGTGAATCGCTTTTTTGCGCACACGCACCACTCCCAGAGTGCCCTAAAGGATTTTTCTTATAGTGCTTGTGTTTGACCATAAAAAAAAATTCAACAATCTGATATAGTCAGACTTTAACATTGTTGCCATTCAGCCAACAAACATGTAGTTCTCTCTTCCATCCATTACTGATTTTCAATAACATTTCACACCATCACAGCTTCACTTTCGAAGAGTTTCATGAATGGATTATGGGATCTGTGGTTTACAATACCTTTGGTAAAATTGCATTAATTTATCTTCCAAACGAAGCTGACTTCAAATAAATATCAGTATTGTACCCCGATGACATATGTTTTTTTGCAACACCCTGTATGTATACTGTTGTGTATTTAACAATTCTATTTGATGTTTTTAACGATATTAAGGCGACCAAAAATAGAAACGATATTAACTCGGCAATGTTATTACATTTATTATTAAACCGTCAAGATTGTTAACTTCGATAAATCCATATCGATCGAGAGAGATCGAAATTGAAAGTGGATAACTCAAGATGACAGTAATAACAATAATAAACGAAAGCAAAGTGCGCCAGACATGAAAATGCTGCCGGACAATTTTGCCCCTTGTCTTGACGTTACGGGAATTATAGGTTAGGATGAAACAACATGGAAGCGTTGCAGGGTATATTTTAATTCGAATGGAATTAGAATGCATGACTGGAGATTATATACAAGAAATTCAGTGCGGCATGCAAGGAAATACAATTTTCATTGTCAGAGTTTTGAAAAGATTCTTTGTGCAATATTTACCAGTTATTTTTTGGAACAACTGTTGTTTTTTACCCAAATTAGGAAACACGCAGCCTTATTTCTGCCCCTGTTAGTCACAGGCATTTTTACCACAGAAAATTAGACATAGAGCTAACGTAGCATAATTACAAGTACCAAACCGACAAACAATATGATATGTAGACTTAGTTATGCGACTGGCAAAGTAAGAAAATAGGTGATTATTTTTTTAAATCCATGTTTATAGTTACCTAAAAGATCCTGTTTAAATTTAAGAATGTTTACTCTTGCCTACCAAAAAATTCGTCGATACCTATGTTTGGTTAACTATTTGGCTCGTTTTCTTATTTTCCATTAACATTTTCTATAATGGAAGGCAATTTTGAAGAAGTCTTCTTGAGTTTAATAATAAAAAGTTCCTGTTCAGATTTTAAAATGTTTACTATAAGATTACCAACGAATTTTTCTATACAGGGTGTCCGGGAACATGTGGGAAATCTCCCGGATATGAAGAAAACACGTGAAAAGAATACTATAGGTTCATATAAACTACTTTCGTATCGGCCTCCTCTTCGGAGATATGGGCTCCCAAAGAGCACCAATGGAATCAAGTTTTTTACACATAATTATTGAACCACCTGGTATATTTCCATTATTCTTTAATATGATGTATACCAGGTAAGACCCGTCAAATTACTACCCAATAAACTGTTGTGAATTACTCACAGCTGCAGGGACGGACTAGCTGTAACACTCATGGGCCCATTTTTTTTACGTCCTGTATGATGAGAACTTTGGACAATGTTTTTTACATACCTTTAACTATTGGCTAAAAATTAAGTACTCTTCATTCATGTCGCTAATCCTAACCGTTTTCGAAAAAACGGCATTTCATGTACATCATGTGCTTCGGGTATTTCAATAAAAGATACATCTTTGTTGCGATCCAATGTTCAACCTTCAAGATTCCACTTTTTCATATTTAGCCCATGAGCAGTTAGGGGACTCAGTGTAAATAAAATTACGTTTTCTCGAAAACGGTTAGGATTAGCGACATGAATGAAGAGTACTTAATTTTTAGCCAATAGTTAAAGGTATATAAAAAACATTGTCCAAAGTTCTCATCATACAGGGCGTAAAAAAAATGGGCCCATGAGTGTTACAGCTAGTCCGTCCCTGCAGCTGTGAGTAATTCACAATAGTTTCTTGGGTAGTAATTTGACGGGTCTTACCTGGTATATATCATATTAAAAAATAATTGAAATATACCAGGTGGTTCAATAATTATGTGTAAAAAACTTGATTCCATTGGTGCTCTTTGGGAGCCCATATCTCCGAAGAGGAGGCCGATACGAAAGAAGTTTATATGAACCTATAGTATTCTTTTCACGTGTTTTCTTCATATCCGGGAGATTTCCCACATGTTCCCGGACACCCTGTATATTTTGTTAACCATTTTGTTCGTTTTGTTATTTTTATTTACAATTTCTATTATTATGTTATTTTTGAGAAGTTTTCTCGAGTTTATAGTAAATAAAAATTTAAAAATTATATCCTTTTATCTTTTAATATTTACAATCGGAGACCTAAAACTACGCCGCTGGCTAGCCAGTTAAAACAAAACTTTACAAAACCCATGTCGCGATAACTCCGCTAAGGGAGTTGGCATACTTTTCGTTTATGTGCCTTTAAGAAAGACGTATGTCGTGTATCTGCTCAGCGTCAAACTCGAATGTCGCCAATCGGATGGCGCGGCGCGTAGACCGAAGGTCGTCCATCAAGTGACGGGCGATATTTTTCGGTTTTTTCGCCTGAATTTATAACTAGAGTATTTCCTATCGAGAGAATATACGAGAAGCTTTTTAACTCGATCACACTACAGCGGTACATTTCCGCCGGCGTCAAGCGAAGCTCGGGTATCGAGTGAAAGATAATAAGTGACGAGCGACGGTTTTCGCCCGAATAGATAACTCGAGCGGTTTTTTTAATAATCGAGCGATATCGGTTATTTCAATAATCGAGTAATCAAGCGGGTTTTCGCTCGAGCGATCACAACACTACTTACAACTATATGTTAATGGTTGTAACATGGTTCTCGGGGAAAATTTATTGAAGCTCAAAAGATTTGCCGAGAATTCTTGCAACCTTATACGGGAAGAAATGTTAATCGGGCATGCGTTCAACAATATCTCGTGCTTGATCTCAATTACCTCCTCAACTGACGATGAGGAATTTTTCCACTGCCACTGTTAACGTATTGTCATTCATTCAATGGAAGGCCCATCGATGAATGCAAATGTACGTAATTGGAAAAGGTTAATAAATTTTACACCATCGCCTTTCCATTTCCTGAATCACGTTGAAGAGTACTTTACTTTATGTCGTTAATCAATCCGGGCACATGTCGTTTGAATTGGTAATAAAATACGTTCAAATAGAATGTTGTCAATTACGTTTTGATGTTACTAGTCGTAGAGTGAAAAACGTAGCCCGAAAGAAAACGCCCGTAGGAATTTGTCCGGTTATTTTGTTTTTTACGGGAAAAAATCTCGGTGCTGCCATATTGAGTTTACGACCCAGTATAGTAAATCTAGGCGGAAGTCAAACGTATCCTCGAGTCATGTTTGGTCTCCGATTCGTAGCTGGAAGCTATTGACAGCTGACGGTGTTGATAACTACAGGGTGTTATGGAAATGCCGTGTTATATTTAATTGGGTGACTCCTTGGGTGGCCTAGGGCAATTATTTTCTGCAATTTCTCGTATTTCTGACGAAGTACAACTTTCTTCCTGACTCATTTTTTTTTACTTTAATAATATATTTATTTTTAATTATGACGGATGGGAAGAAGCTTTGTTGTGTTCAATTGTTTCTATCATGGCATATTTGATACTTGTAACATTTTATGAAATTGTAAAAGTATTGCCAACCCAAAAAGAAAATATTAATTCAAATGGTAAAAATCTACTATTAAAGTTTTTCAGACTTTAAAGACCCAAATAGAAAAAGTATTATAAAATACATGGTTCATAAGACAATTAGAGCACTTGTATTTTAGAAAACTCCCCGCTTCGCGGGTTGTTTCCTAACTTAAGCGCGTGCTCTAAGATAATGTCTTATGAAACTTGTATCTTAATATACTGTTTGTTGATTTGTGTTCATCACTGGTAATAGAAATAGATGCTTAGTTTTTTGCAATTCGAGTTAGAAACGTCTAACAACGCCTGGATAGGATTGGTCTCGTTCATATTCCCATTGAGAGCGGCGATCTTGACACGAGATGGCGGCAATTATAGGCGGCAGATACAATTATAATAATTCAGGCTCAACAATAAGGGTAATTTGCTTAAGATCGCGCCGAGGTAAGCAATTACGGATACCTGAGGTAAATCGCTTCAATGCATGTTAAGTAGACGGCAAGTTTTAGAAATATACTTAGAGAAGCACATATTTATGCAATGTTGCCAACTCTAATAATATAAATTTAAGGATAATCCGCAATTGCTCTTAAAATAAATTAAGTATGTAAGTATGGTTATGTTTTAATATTCAACCATATGATATAGCCAGACTTCAACATTGTTGCCATTCAGCCGACAAACATGTAGTTCTCTCTTCCACCCATTACTGATTTTCAATAACATTTCACACCTTCACTTTGCAAGAGTTTTATGAATGTATTATTGGACCTTTGCTTACCCCGCTTTTGAAGTCAAAGCGCATTTTCATCACCCTTCATCGTTCTATGATAAATCTTAGAGCTTAGTGCTAGTGTTGTGATCGCTCGAGCGAAAAATCGCTTGATTATTGAAATAACCGACATCGCTCGATTGTTAAAAAAACCGCTCGAGTTATCTACTCAGGCGAAAACCGTCACTCGTCACTTATTATCTTTCACTCGATACCCGAGCTTCGCTTGACGCCGGCGGAAATGTACCGCTGTAGTGTGATCGAGTTAAAAAACTGCTCGTATATTCGAACAGTTTTTCGCTCGATAGGAAATACTCTAGTTATAAATTCAGGCGAAAAACCGAAAAATATCGGCGGTCACTTGATAGACGACCTTCGGTCTACGCGCCGCGCCATCCGATTGGCGACGTTCGAGTTTGACGCTGAGCAGGTAACACGACATACGTATTTCTTAAAGGCACGATAAAGCGGAGTCATCGCGAGATGGATTTTGTAAAGTTTTGTTTTAACTGGCTAGCCAGCGGCGTAGTTTAGGTCTCCGATTGTAAATATTAAAAAATTAAAGGATATAATTTTTAAATTTTCATTTACTATAAACTCGAGAAAACTTCTCAAAAATACCATAATAATAGAAATTGTTAATGAAAAATAACAAAACGAACAAAATGGTTAACAAAATATATAGAAAAATTCGTTGGTAATCTTATAGTAAACATTTTAAAATCTAAATTGGAACTTTTTATTATTAAACTCAAGAAGACTTCTTAAAAATAACATACATTATAGAAAATGTTAATGGAAAATAAGAAAACGAGCAAAATAGTTGACAACACCGTAAACATTCTTAAGTTTAAACAGGAACTTTTAGATAACTATAAACATAAATTTAAAAAAATAATCACCTATTTTCTTATTTTGCCAGTCGCGTAACTAATCCTATATTTTTGAAGGGGACACAGTGGGCACGTGATAAGTTAAAGTCGAAGAATTTGACAAGCCATTTTAAATATCTACTTATTTTATGCTCGTAGATTGCGAAAGATATGAAGAAAAATAACTCTTGGTAATAATTTTTGTTTTAAAAAAGCACAAGAATAAACCCGAACAATAAATACATATTTGGGTATCGAGATACGTGGTAAAAATTCATTATTCAAAAATAAATAAATTTCTGGAACTTTTATGGTGGCTACTATAATTTTTTAGCTAAACCTGTGCCCACCCGTAGTTACGTGCCTGCTAAATACCCTACCCGATCACATGTAAACGGCTAGGCTGCCGGTCGAGCAGTCGGTGACGTCATCGCTTGGCGAATTGGAATTTCAAGCGATTCATTCGAGCGATTCACTCGATTATTAAAATCGCTAGAGTATCAAGTACTCGATTATTAAAATCATCGGTTTTCCCCAACTTTACTTAGTGCTATTCTAGAGCCACCCTGTTGGAACAATAGTCATTCAGCCTGGGAGATGACGAGCCGCAACAAAGAAAAATTTTTATTGGCATAAGTTTGCACTTTTAACTAATAACTAGACGAAATAATAGGTTACCGATAAATCGATCCATCTAATAACTGCAACTAACTTTTCGACCCTATCTAACCATATAGATCTTCGCCGAGCGCTGACTGAACTTGTTCTCTTTATAAGTAAGTACCTAGTTATTAAACTAAATGAAAAAAAAGCGTACAAAGACCTCTCGTTTACTTTCACTTATGGTCGGACTGTACTTGAACTTGACCTTGACGGCGGCGGACGACATTTGCAATGTTGTTAAAGTAAGTTTCACGATCTTCGGTTGCCTTTCGACGAAATCGATTGAAGTCGGAGTAATTTTCGGAAAAATATGCCTAAAACATTGCTTAAGAACCATGTTTTTTCACAAATACCCACGACATACATCCACATATATAGGGTGGCCCATCGAAAACAGTCCAGCAAGGTTTACGGTTGTGTACGTGAAAATTAAAAAAAAAACTCGGACCCGTAAACTTGTGTTTTCAGGGGGACACGTTTCACTATTAATTTCGGGCGGGCATTAAATTCTCTTTAAAATGGCGCTTCGTTTTGTACATTTAAGCTATGCGCCGCCGAGAAGTTGCGTTTTAAAAAATGTAATTTTATTGAGTAATACTTACATGTTATCTTATTAAATGTTGAAACTGTCCGCCATTCACCTCCATACAATAGTACAATAACTGTTCAAAGTGTTCTCGGACATTGTGAAGAACATCTGGTATAATTTGTTGTACTTGATAAGAGGTGCAGTGAAATGTTTCAAATTCCGTTGCTCGGAGGCGCGTAGCTCAAATTTACAAAACTAAGCGCCATTTTAAAGAGAATTTAATGCCCTTTAAAAAGATGTATCACAACATACCCATTCCAATTTGAAAAAACAAGGGCAGTAGCCGCCCCCGCTAGGGGGGGGGGGGGGAGTGTTGAGTTTACAGGGATGAAATTAATAGTGAAACGTGTCCCCCTGAAAACAGTGGTTTTTTTACCTTTCAAGGTAAGAAATCTTCATTGTGTCGCGTTCAGAAGATTTCTTACCTTGAAAGATAAAAAAACATCAATGATTTATAATTTCCGCTTATTTAAATAGAGATTTTTTTAGAAACTTTTAACAGTCGCCATTTTAAAATAGCTTTACAGAATCGCGCTAAAACTTATGAGCATACTGTACGAGATATTAGCTTTCAAATGATGTATCGCAAGCTATATGTTTCTATTTAAAAAAAAGATCGATGTCGTCATATCTTTATTATATCGTTATTAGTAACGATAGCGTGAAATAGGTTTCGATAAAAAAAAAATTGTTTCTTTTAAATGGGTTTGTGAATATACAGGGTTGCCCAGAAGTGCGGAAGAAAATTAATATAGCCTTAACCTGTAACTTTTGGGGAAAACGCTCAGACACGTCAATTTAGTTTTATATATGCTCACATTTTGACGTTATTCGTTTGTTTTTTTATAGACATTTGTCAAAGATATGACGACATCGACCTTTTTTTTAAATAGAAACATATAGCTTGTGATACATCATTTGAAAGCTAATATCTCGTACAGTATGCCCATAAATTTTAGCGCGATTCTGTCATGCTATTTCAAAAAAGTTTTTAAAAAATCTCTATTTAAATAAGCGGAAATTATAAATCATTGATGTTTTTTTACCATTCAAGGTAAGAAATCTTCTGAACGCGACACAATGAAAATTTCTTACCTTGAAAGGTAAAAAAAACCATCAATGATTTATAATTTCCGCTTATTTAAATAGAGAGATTTTTTAAAAATTTAAAAACAATCGCAATTTTGAAATAGCTTGACAGAATCGCGCTAAAATTTATGAGTATACTGTACGACATATTAGCTTTCAAATGATGTATCACAAGCTGTATGTTTCTATTAAAAAAAAAAGATCGATGTCGTCATATCTTTGACAAATGTCTATAAAAAATCAAACGAATAACGTCAAAATGTGAGCATATATGAAACTAAATTGACGTGACCGAGCGTTTTCCCCAAAAGTTACAGGTTAAGGCTATATTAATTTTATTCCGGACTTCTGGGCAACCCTGTATATGTGCATACATCTTCGCATCACGCCTTAACATCGACCTGGAAGAAATTTTGTCTTGGTGGTAACCAAGTCGAATTTTAATGCTAAGACAACCCAGGCAGCAGTTTTATCTAAGAAGGTTACCACCAGTGCAGGACCTACTTAAATCGCAAAAAAATTAATTCATTCATTCTCGGTTCAACTCTATCTTTAATCATTAGTTTATTCGGTAATACAAGGTCATCAAAGTAACAACAATGTACCAAATATGTTTTATACAAGCAAACCGGCGCCGTTCACATGCATCTTCCCAGTGAATTCTTCACACAAACGATAAATCCTGCTGCTCTCGGGTCCGCCAACCTGCGACACCGCAGGTGTATGCGAACGACGCCTACCTAGGGCACCGTTCTACAGGATAAGAGTGATTGCGCTTTACCAACGCTCACGTTTCCTGATAGAAATGTAAATAGACTAACTGGACGGGGGCGTGCGATTGCACTGAAACTCTTAAAACAAATTAAAGGAAACAAAGCTAATGGATTGTGCAATTAGAGACGGGAATGCCAAGCGAACACTTGTGAAGTTAAAGTACGTTTCACGAAATTTGGATACGACTTAATGATTTCCTGGGTCGGTCCCATTGGGTCGACAAGAGCTTGGCAATAAACAAGTGAAGTATGAAGGGACGGACTAAGGAAAACAAGTAATGATATTAATGTAATCAAATGAAATAACATTTTTTTTAAATATTACTAGTCATATCTATTTACATTTATAATGTCATTCTATAGATAGTTCTGTTTCGCTATCGCTCTCCTCATCAAAATTAATTATAATTGGATTAATTATACGATCCAGACTAATATACGAATTTTCTACAGTTATTACGTGACGGACTGAATTTTTCCAACTACCTGGGGGAATATCATTAAAGCATTTTCGTATTAATTCTACAACACTAGAACTTAAAGTCGGAGAAATATTTTCAGACCTAACCAGTGATTTTAACTGGTGCCACATATGCTCTATGGGGTTAAATATGCAATAATAGGGTGGGAGCCGTAGCACTGTATGTCCAATTTCTTTTGCCAATGTGTCACAAACATATACTTTTTTTATACAAAATGTCTTTAAAACTTCTAAAAGATCACTTTTTTTATAACTTTCTTCAAAATATATATCATTCGCCGCCATGTAGTTCCGAATCTCCAATTTTGAATTATTTGATCTTGGAGCTTTATGTAATTGGCGACTTTGATAGCTCGCATTGTCCATTACTATCACGCTATTCGGAGGAATGTTTGGTAAAAGACAATTCTTGAACCATTCCTCAAAAAGTAAATTAAGCAACCTAACCTACCTGATGTGCCTCTATTTAATTATAATTATTACAATCCGGTCCTTTCCATATAATAATAACAAACGGTTATAAAAAATGGGATCGCCGCAGGTACTTTTACTGCAGTCATTAAGTTATATCCACTTTTCGTGGAACAATCTTTACCAATAAATTCCACACTTGTATTATAAGGTATATCTTACGTCGTTTTCTATGTCGGCGTCGTTTATTATGAGGCCAGCCATAGTAGTGTTTTGGAAATGCGCATAATATGAAGCTTATTCGGCAAATAACAAAGTAAGGAAAATCAAAAATCAATTTAAAAATAAAACGATAAACTGCAAATATGTTTATTTTTTCCCTTCTCGACGCGTGGCCATGATAGCGTTCAAGAAACACCATAAGGGGAATGAAACCTAGTAATTTACTTATGCACTCCATAAATCCTGAAAAACTATAATTATGCCGTCTGTATAATTATATTTAATAAAGTATTCTTTCTATTTGGGTTTCATAATGGCTACATTATGAAATGCAAAAAAATTGAATAACCTGTCACTTTATGAAACTTAAATTTTAATTTTTTTTATGTTGGCAGCAAGTGGGGTCGAATTTTAGGCTTACTTCGATTTCGTTGAAATTAGTTTTCTGGGGATTATGGATTCGACAAAATTTTTTTATAGAAAACTTTAAAATACTAACCTTTAACCTTGCAAATAGATCATTTTTACTAGATATTTATCTGAAATACCTATACTCGGAAGTATATAACATGTCAACTAATTTCTAGTCACAACTATAAAACAACTTAACCTAAAAATAATAGAAATATCTTCCAGTTTGTGCTCTATTTCTAAAGTTTCATTCAATAAAGTACTATTTTTATTTTTAATTCAATATAGTATTATACATATTACTTTATATATTCATATTTATAGTTACTGTAGACATTTCCTGGGCGTTAATTGATATTCCTGTCAGATTCTGTGTCGACACAATATTTTGTTCAATAGTATTATTTATTATTTTGTTCAATATTTTGCAGGGTTGTTTTGTTTTAAGCATTTTATATAAAACAATTGTTTTAGACATGTTTTAAACAGGTAAACTAAACCCACCCTTTTTTTTGAGTAAATTGATTATTTAACAGGAGTATATTTAATTTATGCAACAACTTGGTGTGAAAAATATTGATTGATAAATAGTAATAAAACTACTTACTAAAACAGTAATTTCCATTCAAATTAACAAAATAATAAAAGTTAGGTTCTTAATGAACATCATGCACAGAACTTTGGTATGTTCAAAAAAATACAAATAAGTGTATAACCCGTAAGAAAAAAAAGGAATAAGGTAAAAATGTATAATAATCACTGATCGGAAGTGACATCAGTAGCGCCGAAAGTGGGTGCATTAGAATTTAGTTCTTTAAATATTGTAACCAACTTAGCTGCTCTGACATTGCCTAGCTTATTGCGAAGTTTGGAATGAACTAAACCATAAGACGAAAAAAGTATTTCTATATTGGCGGACGAAGCAATAGCTGTATGTTGTTGGACAAGTTCCATTGCTCTTGTATTTAAATGTTTAATAGACCGCCACCATGCTAATGGTTTTACATTTTCAAGTATCTGTTGAGAAAACATATATGGCATAAATGGTGCACACCTAGCCTGAAAATTCACAATCAATGGCATTGCCTCTGAATGGCAGGTTTCTACATATTCCATGGCAATTTCTAATTGCCTTTGAGTTAGTCTATCTCCCTTAAAACGATGATCAAGCAAGTTTGCTACAAAATGAACTGGAGTTAGGGCCATCTCCAACCGTTCTATAACCTTATTTACGTCACTCATTGAAAATTCCCCATCTGATTTTTGGTTTTCGAACGTCTCCAATGGTTCGAGCCATATTTCTGTCGCTTCTCCTATCGTGCAAGTATTTTTTTAACTTTATCTAGAGCCACTAAGCATCTTGAGAATGTCATGATTCTCGGCAAAAATCCTAAATGTCGTAAAACTCTATGAATAGAAAACATTCTGAGATTTCCACTGGGAAAAGGAGTTTAAGTTATATTTTAAATTCTACTAAAAACATTGAAAACACGTTTTAAACTATGTTTTTAATAAGGTTTTATTTGTTTAAAACATGAACTTTGAAGGCAAAAAAAAACATGTTTAAAACAAAAAAATCGTTTTTTGTTTTGTTTAAAATTAAAAAATACATGTTTTTTTGCAACCCTTATATTTTGAACTTTGTTCTGCTCGCACCATAACTCAAGATTTGCATATTCTTTTTAAAAGTTTTTTTAGATTATTTTCTGCAATTTCTCCTATTTCTGACGGAGTACAACTTTCTTCCTCCGACTCATTTTTATTAACTTTAATAATATATTTATTTTTAATTATGACGGATGGGAAGAAGCTTTGTTGTGTTCAATTGTTTCTATCATGGCATATTTGATACTTGTAACATGTTATTAAATTGTAAAAGTATTGCCAACCCAAAAAGAAAATATTAATTCAAACGGCAGAAAAAATCTACTATATTTTTTAAAGTTTTTCCGACTTTAAAGACCCAAATAGAAAAAGTATTATAAAATACACGGTTCATAAGACAATTAGAGCACTTGTACCGCTTCGCGGGTCGTTTTCTAAATTGAACGCGTGCTCTAAGATAATGTCTTATGAAACTTGTATCTTAATATGCTATTATAGTTAGGTTCGCAGTTCTCTTATGTTTCCTTAAATTTTTTGCTACCATGAAAATTTTTTTTTGTACGATTTTAGTAAAATTTAATATAAATGCTTTTGTAATTATTACGGAACATTTAAGTAAAAATGTTTCTAAATTTTATTGCCATTTCGTAATAAAAGTCATTCCAGTCACATAGAGAGCCCATAAATTACGGTTAGTTTTATGGTAACTTTTTCTTTCCGTGTACAATAAAGCAACCCACCCGATGGCCAATTAAAACTAAATCAAACGCTTATTCTATCTCTTAATAGCGCACCGACCGTAGCCCCACCTGCGGTCAATCGGAAGAACCATAACTCAGCTAAACCGTCAGGCAGAAGAATTTATTAACAGCAAATAGTCCGATTATTATTGCTTGAAAGGCCCCGACCGCAGCCTTGCGAAAGGTCATTGTTAAATAATGACGGAAAATATATTGAAATAAAATCGATAAGGAACGGAAACGGTGGAATTAATCGATAAGCCTAGTTTGTCTACACCCTTAATGCCCACATTGCCCACGATACATAACTGTACCGAACGTTATTTCTTAATTTACAACCACGCCGGCATTACTCTATCTCTATTATCATATTGTTTAGGTCAGAAAGATAACAAAAATGGAGACTTACCGTTCGTATATATTTAATATAAGGCTTTGGAACAGGATGTTTTATACAGTTACTTCTTCCGGACTTAGTTTTGTCATAGCGTTTACAATAGTGTTGGGAAAACCGATGATTTTAATAATCGAGTACTTGATACTCGAGCGATTTTAATAATCGAATGAATCGCTCGAGCGATTAATCAATTGAAATTTTTACGACCAAGAAGAAGTGTTGTGATCGCGCGAGCGAAAAACCGCTTGATCACTCGATTATTGAAATAACCGTTCGAGTTATCTATTCAGGCGAAAACCGTCGCTCGTCACTTATTATCTTTCACTCGATACCCTAGCTTCGCTTGACGCCGACGGAAATGTAACGCTGTAGTGTGATCGAGTTAAAAAACTGCTCGTATATTCGAACAGTTTTTCGCTCGATAGGAAATACTCTAGTTATAAATTCAGGCGAAAAACCGAAAAATATCGCCTGTCGCTTGATACACGACCTTCGGTCTACGCGCCGCGCCATCCGATTGGCGACGTTCGAGTTTGACGTTGAGCAGGCAATACGACACACGTCTTTCTTAAAGGCACATAAACGAGAAGGTGCATATAAAAAAAGTATGCCAAATCCCTTAGCGGAGTCATCGCGACATGGGTTTCGCAAAGTTTTGTTTTAACTGGCTAGCCAGCGGCGTAGTTTAGGTCTCCGATTGTAAATATTAAAAAATTAAAGGATATAATTTTTAAATTTTTATTTACTATAAACTCGAGAAAACTCAAAAATAAAATAATAATAGAAATTGTAAATAAAAATAACAAAATATATTGAAAAATTCGTTGGTAATCTTATAGTAAACATTTTTAAATCTAAACAGGAACTTTTTATTATTAAACTCTTAAAAATAACATACATTATAGAAAATGCTAATGGAAAATAAGAAAACGAGCAAAATAGTTAACAAAACATAGGTATCGACAAATTTTTTGGTAACCAAAAGTAAACATTCTTAAATTTAAACAGGAACATTTAGGTAACTATAAACATGAATTTAAAAAAAATAATCACCTATTTTCTTATTTTGCCAGTCGCGTAACTAAGCCTACATTTTTGAAGGGCGCACAGTGGTTATCTGATAATTTAAAGTGGAAGCATTTGACAAGCCATTTTAAATACCTACTTATTTTATGCTCGTAGATTGAGAAAGATGTGAAGAAAAATAACTCTTGGTAATACTTTTTGTTTTAAAAAAGCACAAGAATAAACCCGAACAATAAATACATATTTGGGTGATTTTTTGCGGTTTCTTTGTTTGGTATCGAGACACGTGGTAAAAATTCATTATTCACAAGTAAATAAATTTCTGTAATTTTTTTGGCGGCTACTACAATTTTTAGCTAAACCTGTGCCCACCCGTAGTTACGTGCCTGCTAAATACCCTACCTGATCACATGTAAACAGCTAGGCTGCCGGTCGAGCAGTCGGTGACGTCATCGCTTGGTGAATTGGAATTTCAAGCGATTCACTCGATTATTAAAATCGCTCGAGTATCAAGTACTCGATTATTAAAATCATCGGTTTTTCCCAACACTATTAAGAAGAATGAGTTGATAAAACGCCAGGGGTTGTTCTTGTAAGTTTTAGCAGTCTAGAGTTTTTATTAAGGAAGAACAGAAATTACAATCGCCGCTGGCTAGCCAGTCCCAGTCAAAACAAAACACATGTCGCGATTAATCCACTAAGGGATTTGGCATACTTTTTTGTATGCACCTTCTCATTTGTGTACCTTTAACAAAGACCTATGTCGTGTCAGCCTTCGGAGCGTCAAACTCGAACGTCGCCAATCGGCAAATTTCGGATGGCGCGCGGCGTCGTGCGAAGATCGGGTATCGAGTGAAAGGCAACCAATTTTTCACTTGAATTTATAACTAGAGTAGTATTTCCTATGGAACGAAAAACCGCTCGAATATACGAGCAGTATTTTACCTCGAGAGATCACACCACCAAGCAGCACATTCGGTCGGCGTCAAGCGAAGCTCGGGTATCGAGCAGTTTTTTTTTTATAAACGAGCGATGTCGGTTATGTCAATAATCGAGTACTCGAGCGGTTTTTAGCTCGAGCGATCACAACACTATAACAAAAAAAATACAATTGGAAGTATTTACATAATGATTAGTAAGGATACGAAGGTCTACATATTTTACTTAGTAAATCAGTTTATGGCGTGAAAATTTGTGCGAGGCCCTACTTACGTTTTTCATAAAACGAATTACAAGGAAGATATAGATAGGCATCAGGCCAAGCAACATTCGGACGAAACGATTCCAGGGCTTTGGATTGATCGCGGTGGTCGTATTATGTGGCCTCCAAGATCCCCAGACCTTACGCCACTAGACTTTAGTAGTTGGTTCAAAAATTAGAAATAGTGCAGTAGATATTAAAGAAAAACGTGAAGAAATCAGAAGAGCACCAGGCACTCTTCGTAGACGAAGCAAGAAATGTTTGGAGGCCAATGGAGATATTTATGACATTATGACCTTTTTTATTTTATTTTCACTTGTACCATAAACCTGGAGTTTGTTATATTCAGCCTACTAGGATTATTCAGCACTAGGTGAAAAGAATAGACATTAGTTTCTTAATTTTATTGTAATTATACATTGGACATGAATATTAAATCATGTTAACTGTATAATTATATCGGATTTTATTTTAGAACGATGATATAAAAGTAACTTTTTTAAATCCACGGTATTACAGATTTTGTTGTCTCAAAATATTCTATCCTTTTTTCAGATCATCTAATTATAACAACGCGACCGGTGACTGTGAACTATCGTCCATGGACAGGCTCACCCTGGCGGGAAGCAGCGCATTTGTAGCGGCAGACGGCTATGACTATATGGAAAACAATTGCATCGAAGAACCCACTAAGCTGTGCGAATTCAAGAAGCTGACCGGAAGAATATTAAAAACGGTAAGCAAATATCCTATCATAGTGGTGTCATCTGTAAACATGTTATTGACTAAAATAACATCTCCCAAAGAACTGGCAAGAGGAATGCATTCACGTTTATTATATCTACACATTTATTAATTTTAGGTGGATTCAGTGTATCAAGATGTCGGTTCGGTAGATGAATGTAGAGAACTCTGCCTAAGCTCGTCCTATAGATGCCATTCCTATGATTATGGTGATACCGGCGATATGGTCTGTAGGTTGAGCCATCATTCCAGAGCTACTCTTTCAGATATCCAAGTAAGTTGCGGAATCCTCATTCAATTTTTTAATGAAATTTTCAAACAATTATAGCTAAGGCTATTGAATAAACGAAACCATATACTAAACATATATTTAGGACCCTTACCTAGACGTGCCAGAGGCAGCAACATATGAACTCAGCTCGTGCTATAATGTTAGTATCGACTGCAGATCGGGAGACATGATAGCGCGTATTCAAACCAGCAAACTCTTCGACGGCAAAATCTACGCGAAAGGAAGTCCCAATTCTTGTGTTAGAGACGTTAACAATAGTCTCGATTTCGAATTGAGCATGGCATACGATAATTTGGAATGTAACGTCAGAAAGAATGGATTGGGCAGGTGAGAAGTCTGGTACACTTAATGATAGATAGATACTAATAACAACTATTCCTATTTTAGATATATCAATGACGTAGTCATTCAACACCACGACAAAATCGTTACCAGTAGTGATCTTGGTCTAGCTGTCACTTGTCAATACGATCTTACAAATAAGAGCGTCACCAATGAAGTAGACCTGGGTGTTCATGGCGATATTACACCAGGTGAGTTAACTTAGTTTGTGCTCCCACCTCACAGCTTTCCTTCATATTTATCCTACAAGGCCCACCCGCAAGTGATGCCAAAAAAATACAGCAGTATTCTAGGAGAGGTCTTAGCAAGTGGACAGGTTTTAAAATAGTCGAAGACATCGCGAACATAATAATACAAGCTATTAAACAACTTTGAATCCTTATAGTTATACCGTTTCCGACAGCGTTTTTTTTAAATAACCAGTCCGTCTACCCAAGGAAGAATTTTTCCTGTTAAAACATATTCTGCTGCATTGTTACCGTTGACGTTAAGAAGGAATTTGAATAAAATGATGCTAGTTATAAGCAATTAATAAATATATCTAATTGAGCTTGTTAAACAAGTCAGCTATTAAAATGTAACATCCTAATGTGATGACCATTATCAGATTGCAGGAAAATCTAAGATGATGTACAGGTAATGTCCGCTTTAAGTTGTAGAATGTGCATAATAATACAGGGTGGCCCATCGAAAACAGTCTAGCGAGGTTTACGGATGTGTACGCGAAAATTAAAAAAAAACCTGGGACCCGTAAACTTGTGTTTTCAGGGGGACACGATTCACTATTAATTTCATCGCTGTAACCTCAACCCCCCTAGCGGGGGCGGCTACTGCCCTTGTTTTTTCAAATGGGAATGGGTGTGTTGTGATACGTCTTTTTAAAGGGCATTAAATTCTCTTTAAAATGGCGCTTTGTTTTGTAAATTTGAGCTACGCGCTGCCGAGAAATTGCGTTTTAAAAAATGTAATTTTATTGAGCAATACTTACATGTTATCTTATTAAATGTTGAAAATGTCCACCATTCACCTCCATACAATAGTACAACAACTGTTCAAAGTGTTCTCGGACATTGTGAAGAACATCTGGTGTAATTTGTTGACATTCATTAGTAATGCGGTTCCGTAAATCTTCTAAGGATTCGGGTTGGGTGGCATAAATTTTGGATTTTAGATGTCCCCACAAAAAGAAATCAAGGGGAGATAAATCGGGCGATCTCGCGGGACATTCAATAGCACCCCTCCTCCCAATCCATTTACCAGGAAGTTGAATTGACTGATACTTATTACTTTTAAAAAAAATTGTTTACGCACAAACCTGTGTACTTGATAAGAGGTGCAGTGAAATGTTTCAAATTCCGTTGCTTGGCGGCGCGTAGCTCAAATTTACAAACCAAAGCGCCATTTTAAAGAGAATTTAATGCCCTTTAAAAAGATGTATCACAACATACCCATTCCCATTTGAAAAAACAAGGGCAATAGCCGCCCCCGGGCAGTAGCCGCCCCCGCTAGGGGGGTTAAGGTTACAGGAATGAAATTAATAGTGAAACGTGTCCCCCTGAAAACACAAGTTTACGGGTCCGAGGTTTTTTTTCTAATTTTTGACGTACACAGCCGTAAACCTTGCTGGACTGTTTTCGATGGGCCACCCTGTATATTAAAGCAAGTAGCCAGATGCAAAGCGAAAAAGTGTTCCAATTTAATTATTTAACAAAGATATGTCTCCCTATTTTAATTTCTACGTTTTTCGAATTGAAGCTTGATCTGCAATAACGTCATACGTGAATATATTAATACAAGATATTCATATTGTCAAATTCGACTTAAAAATCGCCCCCCCGTAACACCGGATCTGGCCTCCCGTGATTTCCATCATTAAGTTTTTTTGCCGATAGCTATGACAATAATTGATGATCTATCGTAGATCGATTATAATTATCGTAGGCACACTGCTCCCTTTAAAACCACACTGCTCGTACATTTAATTCGCCACAGTTATTAAACTGCTTTATTTCGCGAAAACAAAACGCCAGTCCGCGAACGGCGGACGGGGCATATCAAATGGCATATAAATTGATGGATGACTGGAGAAGATCGAGGAGCGCGCTTGCCACGTATTTTTTCAATAATGCCACATATTTTTTCCATCGCGTTTCAGCGGAAGGAATTTCGAGCACAGTCACTGAATGAAATTAGTCAGTAATAATCGGGATGCCATTTTGTTTTTATTGGGCGGCTGATGATCGGTGTAATGGCACTCGGCAGGATATTAGATACAGATACCTTCTATTATCGTGTAGCCTTCTCTGGTCCAACCGGTAACTACACTTACAGTCAAAATAGTCGATCCATGAAATATTTGAATGGATTTTGATCGCGATCATTGCTTAAATCACGCACATGACGTGTTAGATTTCAAGAGAGTTCATAATATACAGGTTGAAACAAGAACTATTTCTGGGACTCATACTTTAAAACACTCTGTGGAGCGATGGCGATGTCAAACTGTTTATTTTCTTAGTTAATTATCAACATTTTCGTTTTTGGTTTATTTCAATACTATAATTTTTCTATTTGGGTTTCATAATTTGCTACATCATGAAATGCAAAAGAATTGAATAACTTGCCACTTTATGAAACTGAAATTTTATTTTATTTATGTTGGCAGCAAGTAGGGTTCGAATTTTAGGCCTACTTCGGTTTCGTTGAAATTAGTTTTCTAGGCATTATGGATTCGACAGAATTTTTTATGGAAAACTTTAAAATACTAACCTTTAACCTTGCAAATAGATCATTTTTACTAGATATTTATCTGAAATACCTATACTCGGAAATATATAACATATATGACGGTGTCCGTCAACTAATTTCTAGTCACAACTATAAAACAACATAGCCTAAAAATAATAGAAATATCTTAAAGTTTATGCTCTATTTCTAAAGTTTTATTCAATAAAGTACTATTTTTATTTTTAATTCAATATAGTATTATACATATTACTTTATATACAGGGTTGCCCAGAAGTCCGGAATAAAATTAATATAGCCTTAACCTGTAACTGTTGGGGAAAACTCTCGGACACGTCAATTTAGTTTTATATATGTTCACATTTTGACGTTATTCGTTTGTTTTTTTATAGACATTTGTCAAATATATGACGGCATCGATCTTTTTTTTAAATAGAAACATATAGCTTGCGATACATCATTTGAAACCTAATATCTCGTACAGCATGCTTATAAATTTTAGCGCGATTCTGTCAAGCTATTTCAAAATGGCGACTGTTTTTAAAAAATCTCTATTTAAATAAGCGGAAATTATAAATCATTGATGTTTTTTTACCTTTCAAGGTAAGAAATCTTCATTGTGTCGCGTTCAGAAGATTTCTTACCTTGAAAGGTAAAAAAAACCATCAATGATTTATAATTTCCGCTTATTTACATAGAGATTTTTTCAAAACTTTTAACAGTCGCCATTTTGAAATAGCTTGACAGAATCGCGCTAAAATTTATGAGCATACTGTACGAGATATTAGCTTTCAAATGATGTATCTATCACAAGCTGTATTTTTCTATTTAAAAAAAAGATCGATGTCCTCATATCTTCGACAAATGTCTATAAAAAAACAAACGAATAACGTCAAAATGTGAGCATATATAAAACTAAATTGACGCGTCCGAGCGTTTTCCCCAAATGTTACAGGTTAAGGCTATATTAATTTTATTCCGGACTTCTGGGCCACCCAGTATTATACATATTTATAGTTACTGTAGACATTTCCTGGACATTAATTGTTATTCCTGTCAGATTCTGTGTCAACACAATATTTTGTTCAATAAGTATTATTTATTATTTTGTTCAATATTTTGAACTTTGTTCTGCTCGCACCATAACTCAAAGTTTTGCATATTCTTTTTAAAAGTTTTTCTAGATTATTTTCTGCAATTTCTTGTATTTCTGACGGAGTACAACTTTCTTCCTGACTCATTTTTATTAACTTTAATAATATATTTATTTTTAATTATGACGGATGGGAAGAAGCTTTGTTGTGTTCAATTGTTTCTATCATGGCATATTTGATACTTGTAATATTTTATTAAATTGTAAAAGTATTGCCAACCCAAAAAGAAAATATTAATTCAAATGGAAAAAATCTAGTATATTTTTAAAAGATTTTCAGACTTTAAAGACCCAAATAGAAAAAGTATTATAAAATACACGGTTCATAAGACAATTAGAGCACTTGTACTTTAGACGCGTGCTCTAAGATAATGTCTTATGAAACTTGTATCTTAATATACTATTTCGTAGCAGATAAGATTTTTTTTAAAGAAACAAGCCCGTTTAAGACAATTATATTAATTTCCAAACATAACAAGAACTCAAACCTAAAAATGGCGTGAATGAAACTTAAAAAATAACATAGACCTCAATAATGGGTGGGTTCCGTACGTAATTCTGATCAATTTGCTGTCACTCTTTAGCAAGAGTGCACTGAACTCGTGTAAATTTGCAGGAGCAGATATCCGAGATCAGTGTGTCCCAGAAATATTCTTCTGGGTTTAAGTCGGGACTGCGTGGGGGCCAATTTCATTTTTGGGATTTCAATGTCATCTAAGTACTCGTTAACAATTCTCGCAACATGGCGTGAAGCATTATCTTGCATCAGCATAAAATTTGCTCCGATAAGTGGCGCGAAAGGACCAACATGCGACCCTAAAACATCTCTAATGACCTATCCCCTGTCATAGCTCCTGCATTAACCATTATCAAGTCAGATTATCAGACTTTTTTGGGAATACAATGTCAAGAATCAGTAATCGATCGGTACGAATTTATCATACGGGAAGATTTGTCGTAGACATTTGAAAAGTAACAACGAATAATAGGCCTATGGTAATCTGACGAGTATCATCTCGAAAGGGAAGTAATATTTATCATTAGTATCGCTTTTTGAACGGTCGAGAAATTTCCTCGAACAAAAACCAACAATAAATTACCCGTAAGCCGTGCTAATTGCGACATAAAGAGCATTCATCATTGCATTGCGAGGGTAATCATTACTTCTAACTCTTTTCAAATAAACATGATTTTTCTGTTCTTTCTACTTCCTTAATATAGTGCGCCATGATCTACGACGTGAGATGACGAGACGATTTATACGAGGGATGCGTAGTTGTGGTGCCAAGTTTCGACCCTATAATCGCCTGTGAGACTCTCGCACTGGTGCTCGTCATTATTCAGTGAATAGACATTAAAATGGACGTTATATACAACGTGTCCAAGATAAGGAGGGCCAGTACAGGGATCTTGGAAACCGTAAGAGATACGAAGTCGTTTAAATCGAGGTAAAGTTGGGGATTTGCATAATATGCCGTTTAGAAAGTTTTAAAATTCCGAGTAGTTCCGGAGATATCCGGAAAAAACCGAAATTCTGAAAAATCGTTTTATTGTTTTCCTGGGTTTTTTTGAGATCGAATTCTAAAGTAAATTGCACTTTTGCATTGCCACTTTTTCCGCTTTATCTAACAGCGTTAATTGTTTTGTAATCCGACGAGTCGTCTTCGAAGGGCCATTATCAACTTTCTTTTTTTAAATACGGTCCTGTTTTCCTGATATTGGAATTTGAGAGATTTTTTTCTCCCGAATGCAACGATATATGACACATTGTGGTTTAATGACGTTTCGGGGGATTTTTGAACAACATCAGGTCCTGTATTTCTCCTAATTTTATAAATAATATCTCATAAGTAAGCTCTAAATTTTTTACTTATGTTGGACTAGTTCAATAAATAACAAATAATTTAATAATAAACCACAAATAAGTGAACAAAAATCATTCCAAAACAGTAATAAAACGATCAACGAAAAAAGAAAGGAACTACATAATCAGGTGTTCAAAATAATTTCCGTTATTCTCTAAGCACAAATAACATCTTCTAACTGCCACATAACAGTTTTTTGAGATAAAATAAAACATTCGATAGAATATCAAACTTTTCAGCATTTGTAAAATTATGTTCCATATTTTCTGGAAAATAGAAAACCTCTTAAAACGCTTTCAAACGATCACAATGGGAATGTCAAGTGGAACAAATCCCTCGTCACCATCTTAATTCTTTTGTTTCAAACGCCTACATTTCTTTTAAATCCCGAATCAACAGAAGTTTGAAATAATGTTTCTGTATTTTGTTCACTTATTTGTGGTTTATTATTAAATTATTTGTTATTTATTGAACTAGTCCAACATAAGTAAAAATTTAGAGGTTACTTATGAGATATTATTTATAAAATTAGGAGAAATACAGGACCGTATCCCAAAATTTCCTGATGTTGCTCGAAAAAACCGCGAAACGTCATTAAACCACAATGTGTCATACATCGTTGCATTCGGAAGAAAAAAACTATCAAATTCCAATATCAGAAAAATAGGACCGTATTTAAAAAAAGAAAGTTGATAATGGCCCTTCGAAGGCGACCCGTCGGATTGCAAAACAATTAACGCTGTTAGATAGAGCGGAAAAAGTGGCAATGCAAAGGTGCAATTTACTTTAGAATTCGATCTCAAAAAAACCCAGGAAAAAAATAAAACGATTTTTCAGAATTTCGGGTTTTCCGGATATCTCCGGAACTACTCGGAAATTTAAAACGTTCTAAACGGCATATTATTAGGCACGTAAATGCGCAACTTTACCTCCATTTAACCGACTTCGTATCTCTTACGGTTTCCGAGATCCCTGTACTGGCCCTCCTTATCTTGGACAAGTTGTATACACAAAAAGTTTAGATAATCGGTATTAGTATAGACGATAAATATATAATCTGCCATTATATGCTTATATAAAGTCATTAGCAGCAACAAACATTAATTACTTAAAAGGTATAAAAGGACTGAAGTTGCAATGCAACTGAGGGCGATGCCTTTATATATCTAAAACATCAATAATTGTACACGGTAATCGACTACACCATCATCAAAAACATCGTACACAAATCCCTTAAAGCTCGGCATAAACAAACCCAATAACAAGCAAAACAAACCGTAACATTTTCATTTTTGTTACAGCTTTATCAGAAGAGGTTACCGTCGATTCTCCTAATGTCGCCATGAAAATTACTGACCGCAATGGCGAAGACATGATGCAATCAGCCGAAGTAGGCGACCCGCTGGCCCTCAAATTCGAAATCCTGGATAAAAACAGCCCCTACGAGATCTTCGTCAGAGAATTAGTGGCCATGGATGGAGTAGACTCCAGCGAGATTGTACTGATTGATTCCGATGGTTGTCCTACCGATCATTTCATAATGGGACCCATTTATAAGAGCGCACAGACCGGAAAGGTAAGCAAGGAAGTTTTCTCCTACTGTGGCTATAAAAGGAAACATATTTCCAATACTTTATCATAACGTATCCATTCTTTCAAGCCCTAAAACGATCTTTTTTCTTCCAGGTCCTCCTCTCCCACTTCGATGCCTTCAAGTTTCCATCATCAGAAGTAGTACAATTCAGAGCGCTCGTAACCCCATGCATGCCCTCCTGCGAACCAGTCCAATGCGACCAGGAGGAGTCCACGGGAGAACTGCGCTCGGTCATCTCATTCGGCAGACGCAGGAGAAGACGTTCGGCTTCCCAAGCCCAAGAAGATCTTCTATTGGTCCAATCTATTCAGATCACAGACAAGTTCGGCTTCGACAGGGACGGCAACAAGACTTCTTTAGGAAGCGAGGCTGTTTACATCAGTAACGAATCTACTGGACTTTGTATCAACATGGCGGGACTAATGATTGCGGCCATTTTGTTCCTGGCGGCCCAATTCGCTATCATAGCCGTTTGGACCTTTATCTGGCAGAGACGGAGAATTAACAATAAACTTCACGATACCTTGAGCATTCCTTCTCAGCTTGGCTCCAGTCGTACCGATAGTCTTTGCAAGCTCTACGAAAACGGCTACACGCATTCGCGTAGGTTTTAACGATTCACCTTCCATCCCTACCTGTGTATAAATCTAAAATTTAACGTACGACGCGCCCAATTTCTTACCTGCGTTTCCTACATATCCTTAGGCTTTAATTAACTGCAGTTCTACGCCTTGCCTGAGCCCAAGCCGCTAGGTTTGGAGGTTAGGTTACTCAATGCCACGTAACGGTGCCTTAAGGCATTAGAACCTGTTTTTTAGGTTATATTATGTAAGAATGTGATCGTCAGCTTGCGCGATGGACTTCGTTTGACGTAATCGACAACCTCGCCTGGACAGCGACCTCTAGCGCTGTTCGGGCGAGCCAGAAGTCACGCTGCGACCTAAAATATTTATATTTTAATTTATTTAGGTAGGATATTGTGCTTCAATAATTTAATTTTTTTATTTTACTTATAAACTCGATTCCTCAGCTGCTCTTATAATGGTACAGGACGAGCGGTGCAATAATAAAACTACAGCTCTGTTGACGTAGGGTGAAAAATGGTACGGTTCTTGAGTTACATGTCTGAGAAATGACTCCCTTGCGGATCTGTCACATTCATTATGTTTTCCTTCGTGCTCTTTGGGAGTTTACTAGATAACCACATCGCCTTGGCGGCGCAAAACCTTTCAAATTTCTTGGTTGTCAAACTGTCATCGATAACTCAAAATGATTTCTCGTCCCTAACCTAAAACTATTACGATAAAAATTTCAGATATAAAGTGAGTTTTACAGTTTTCGACGTCACTTATCACACTTGTGAAGTAACAAAAACCGTTAGTTTTTCCTCTACGTCAGTTCCATATTAACTGTAAGTTAACGTCCCGAGTCGAAACTGTTATAGTAAGGGTCGGGTGTTAGGCGCCAGGCCTGTGAGGACTGAAGGACGATCTAGCGCGAACGTGTGTATGTATGTCTGTGTGTTTATGAAGCGACCGGTTATTTAAGAGAGCTTGTCCTTCAGACCGATCAGGGAGAAACCGGGGACTGAATTACGACGTTTCGGCTAAGAATACAAGGGAAATCTTCAAAAAAAGCTATTTTTTAAGCGATCGAAACGTCGAAAAATACCGCGTTAATGGAATACGTTGACTTTAAATTTTAAGTCCTCGGTGGAACGGTGCCTTACTAAACAAAATACCATAACGAATATTAATAATTTAATATAATTATAGGCAATTTTTATAATTCTATATTAAGTTGTTTCCCTTTATAGAATATGTCGACATATTTTTATAATCCGACTACCAACTTTCCACTACGATATACTCATTTTAAAAATAATTATGTCTTTTATTTACCCTCACACTCGCTCCTCGTAATCCACGCAACAAATAAAAATAAGGGGTATCATTTAACTGGTTAGCAAAATATTCTTATTTTTGCGAACAGAAAAATGTAATCGGTCAACCAAAATGGCTAGTTGGTCAGCAACTTATGGACAGCAAACATTTCTGAATCGGTCAGTAATTAATGTCATACTAGAGTGCTCTAAATTATTTTGGTACGCAAATTAAATATATAAGCTGCTATGAGCGATCCACTGAATCAGATATTAGTAAGCAATCAGCGGGTAAGAAAAATATTTAATCTTGGTCATCAAGAAAAAGCAATAAACCGTGAAATAGTGACAGTGCCCTGGGAAAACAAGTGAAAACCCGCCCCCGCTACACCTTTTGAAGCCGATTTCCTTCTGAATTCGCCAAAAGAAAACACAAGAAAGTTACATAAATTGACAGTGCCCTGGGAAAACAAGTGAAGACCCGCCCCCGATACACCTTTTGGGCCTCGACTGCTACACCGAATGAAAACACACGCACGCAATTAGCTACTCGTTATCACGCGACTGCTTTCGCTCCGCCTACAATAACGAACTTTGCCGATTATTCAAAACAAACGCAATCCAATGATTTATATTGATAGCCATTCTTTTAATATGCAAACCTCTGAAGTAAACTGCTTCTAAACATGTTTTCTTCTACTGACCAATTGTAAAATCTTGCTGACCAAGTAATCATTTCGCAGCTCGACTGTTAATTAAGCGAACACATGATATTACAAGCGGACTGATATCGGTTACATTGTTGACAGTTTGTAGCATTTTTTGCAGAACAAGTGTTGCAGCCTGATTTTTAATTATTGCAAGCAAAATCTTTTTATGCTGATCAAATGATTTAATCGCCATTTTTTGCTGCGAACCAATTTTAATAACGGCTAACCATTTAATTACTTCTCAAAAATAAGAAGTCGAATGAGTCAGTCTATCTGACAGCCGCTTGACATAAATAAATTAAAGCAAATAGTACCACAGACGACCTTTATACAACAAATTAGCAAATCGAAAGCATTTTATAAAACTACTAAACTGGTCAACAAAAAGGTCGGTAAAAGGATTTTTACTAGTGTTGTGATTGCTCGAGCGAAAAACCGCTTGAGTAGTCGATTATTGAAATAATCGACATCGCTCGATTATTAAAAAAAAAACCGCTCGAGTTATAAATTCAAGCGAATATGGTCGCTTGTTACTTATTACCTTTCAATCGATACCCGAACTTCGCTTGACGCCGAAGTATATTCGAGCAATTTTTCGCTCGATAGGAACTACTCTAGTTATAAATTCAGGCGAAAAATCGAATCTTTGCCTTTCACTTGACACCAGATCTTCGCGCGCCATCCGAAATGTGGCGAACGGCCGTTCACGGAAAAGTAAAACAGCCTTTTAGAATTAGCAAATTAGAATTCGGAAAATTTTATTCAAATCGGTCCCCAGCTTCTTCCGATCTATAAAGTTTTAAAAATGAGGGTAAACACCAGTGGCGGTTCTTCCACAGGAGCACATGCGCACGTGCACCCCCAAAACGAATAAAAAAATATTAATTTATATTCATTGAATATTATTTATCGTATAAAGTCCGACCATCCCTAATATTTTATCGTACCATCAACCAAACTGTATATTATAGGCTCTCGCTCCGGCAACCGTGCCTCGGTCGAGGTTAATTACGATTATGATGAGGGTTTGTTCGCATGTGCGATTAAGTAGTGCAGTTTCTCCGTAGTAACAGGTGGCGGGAGACAGCGGGGCATAGTGGGGCTATGGCGATTTAACATGGGAAAGGCGCACAATTTTAGTGTGAGCCGCGCCGTTGTCTGTTCGTGCATCTAGTTAGAAATTCGAGCGTGTATGTTTTAATATTTTAATATTATATATTTATTAAGTTAAAATGAATAGTTGACGGTGGACTATTTAAAAAATAACTTTAGCTCTAGTTTGGAGCAAAAAATTGAAGTGAAGAATGCGGGAAGACCTAAACCCGAAATTAATTTAACGCAGACCACAAAGGGTAAATCTAGGGACTTCATTAGAAAGTTTAAAAATTAAATATATGAAAAAAAATTTATAGAGGGTATTCCAAACTTTAATGAGGCTGTTACTGATCAATTTTCTATAATTAAGAACCGAAGAACGGACTTTACGTTTCAGCAGTATACATACTAAGAAAACATTTCTTATTTTCCAAAATTTGTAATTCCTTGTGTATAATTAAAAAATAAATAAAAATATGTATTACCTAACGCATTTTCTTATTACTTCTTTCCCTTCTACATTTAAAACGCCTAGAAAGTAATTGTTTGGTCGTTACACAAAAATAAAATTTAAAAAATAATTTCACCATACTTGTGAACAAACCCCTCTATCATAGGTCACGAGCCGCCACTGGTAAACACCCCATATTTCAATCGTTTTGTTGACCAGTTTATATATATAAAAAAACTGTGAAAATTAGAAACAGGTGTTTTTGAAATTGACTGCATTTTTATAGTCCTGCTAGGACGTCGACCCATTATTTTTCCTGTCGAGAGTGCCGAGCTCCGACCGCAAGAGTACACGCAACAGAAAATGAAATCGAAAAAAAGCGAACAACACAGAAATCACCTAGATCGGATAAAATTAACTTTTACACGAGAATTTAATATCGTTAGGTTTTCATGGGTAGCGAGACCACAAGAACACCATAGCACCAACGGAACCCATAAGAACCCATGTAAGGCGTGTACTACACGCATCTCCTATTATAATAATGGAGGCGTACAAAACGCATTAACTATGGCTTATTGGCTCGTTAAATGTTGGGAAGGTATACAAAAGACGCGACAAACTTTTTTCGACACCCGTCTAAAAAGGACAATGTTACAAAATAAGACATTTTTTCATTTCTTTGCGTTATCATCAGGGTTGCACAAAAAAACATGTATTTTTTAATTTTAAACAAACAAGTGTTTTTTTTGGTTTTAAACGTTTTTTTTTTGTTTTAAACATGTTAAAGTAAAAAAAAAACACTTGCACGATAGGCGAAGCGACAGAAATATGGCTCGAACTATTGGAGACGCTTGAAAAAAAAATGGGGAATTCTCAATGAGTGACGTAAATAAGGTTATAGGACGTTTGGAGATGGCCCTAACTCCAGTTCATTTTTTAGCAAACTTGCTTGATCATCGTTTCAGGGGAGATGACTAACCCAAAGGCAATTAGAAATTATTGCTTTGAGTTAGTCATCTCCCCTAAAACGATGATCAAGCAAGTTTGCTATGGAATATATAGAAACCTACCATTCATAGGCAATGCCAACGATTGTTAATTTTCAGGCTAGGTGTACACCATTTATGCCATATGTTTCTCAACAGATACTTGAAAATGTAAAACCATTAGCATGGTGGCGGTCTATTAAACAATTAAATGCAAGAGCAATGGAGCTTGTCCTACAGCTATTGCTTCGTCCGCCAACATAGAAAGACTTTTTTCGTCTTATGGTTTAGTTCATTCCAAACTCCGCAATGAGCTAGGCAATGCCAGAGCAGCTAAGTTGGTTACAATTTTTAAAGAACTAAATTCTAATGCACCCACTTTCGGCGCTACTGATGTCACTTCCGATGAGTGATTATTATACATTTTTACCTTATTCCTTTTTTTTCTTACGGGTTATACACATATTTGTAGTTTTTTGAACATACCAAAGTTCTGTGCATGATGTTCATTAAGTACATAACTTTTATTATTTTGTTAATTTGAATGGAAATTACTGTTTTGGTAAGTAGTTTTATTACTATTTATCAATAAATATTTTTCGCACCCAGTATACTCCTGTTAAATAATCAATTTACTAAAAAAAACAGTGTGTTTAATTTACCTGTTTTAAACATGTTTTAAACTCAAACGATTGTTTAAAACATGTTTAAAACAATTGTTTTATACAACATGTTTAAAACGGAACAACCCTGGTTACCATGACCCCGTGCGCAAAATAGTGTGCAAAATATTTTGCACATCACAAAAATTGAACAAAAACGTTGAAAAATATTGATTGTTATATCAAATAAATAAACTGAAAGTAGAATTTTTTAAATATTTGTATTAAAAACATGTTTTTTCACAGTTATTTCGCTTATTATTTATAATATTAACGTTAATTGTGCAATCCGATAGAAGATTCAGTGTACAAGTAATACAAAATGTTGTTTTATGGTTTTAGTTTAACGAAATTGAAGTGGTAGAAAAAATATTGTTGAAATTCTTTGGTTATTTCGCACCCTAGATGCAAAAATAACTATTTGGCTACGCCCAAATGTTGCTAAATTTGATCGATAATTTATAGTAACTACCACAAAACCCGATACGGTATGATAACTGGACAGAAATTTTGATGATTTTCTGGCTATAATTTACAAAGCGAGACATTTAAGTCACAACAGAAGACCAAAAGTATATAATCGTTTTAAGATATCTCGATTTTTTCGGACTAATCATTAATTTTTTCAATTTCCAGTTAGGGTGTTTACTCAACAGAAGTTGCAATTGACAGGTACAGGGTGTCACATTTTCGACACTTTTATAGGGTATCTCCGTAATTGTTAGTGCTATCAGAAAAGTAATGTAGGTGTCATGTGCTCTTTTTGAGGAAAAATCAAAAAATTGACAATTTCAAAATTACCCTATATTTTCTTAGTGAAAAGAGATACAGAAAAATGTTTTATACAGAAGTTTATTTATAATGATTGTGGAATAATCTGCCGTTTTCAGAATAAGTATAATTGCATAATTTTGGTCAGTTGGCGTAAAGTGGAGGGACAGGGGGGAGATGCATACAAATTGTTATTATTGGAATGGAGCGTTATTATTCATAAGCAATCGTCATCACTTCGCCCGCATGGTTTCTTAGCCGTAGTATGCTCTCCTGTCTATAATTCATTTCATTATTTTCTTTTAAATATACAACAAAAATGTCATATCTTGAAAAAACAAAAGGCAATTGAAGTCCGAATATGCAGGCGTTAAATCAAAGAAATATTTTGAGTTTCGATAGGCCACAATTTAGGTACTGGTAGTCCAAAATTTGGAGTCTGGTAGCCCAAAGAGTGAGTTATTCCAGCCACCATCGTAAGCTAGAACAACTTAAATGTCAAGTTTTGATAGCTCGAATCATGAATTAATCTAGCCCGACTAGTAACGCATCACAATTCACATACTGGTAGCTACTGCAGCTATTCCAACGCATAAAATAACCCATCTTCTGTGCTATCATAACTTATGAATAGTGAGTTGATGCAATTTCTTCGATTTGGTTGCCGTAATTCAGAGGTCTGGGCTGTCCCCTATTAGTAACACGCTTCGGTCTAGGACAACTCATATTTGAGTTAATCAACTCGAAATTTCGCTCAGTGTAGGAAGTAAAATTTGATAGAACACATTTAATGATATATTTTATGAAAGTATAATGAGTCAAATTACATTTTTACCTAATTATTTCTTGTTGGCTTTTAAAGAAAGAAACTCTCGATTTCAAGCCCAAAGTTTATTAATTCGAAAATTAGCATTGCAATTAAATACTACAACAACTAAACTGCTGGCCATTTGCTTTCGAGCAAGAAAAATTTCGCCTAAATTTAAAAGTTAATATTTTCTGAACCAGATATGATATCGATCTCCGGTTTTTAATGGTTGATAGATTTGTCCCTTAGGAAACAATTGCCAAAGTTGGATTGTCTTAAACTGTCAGAAAATTTTATATACAGGGTGTTAAAGAGGACGATGATTTTTGCTCCAATTTCAATAGCATGTAACTTTCACAATAATATTTTTAAATTTTATCACTGTACGTCAATTGAATCACTGGTTCATAGCAAAGAAAGTAATCTCTCAAATTTTTGATATCTGCTATATTTTAAGAGATACCGATTTTTTTTAAAAACTTTGCTTTTTTCAACTTTTTGTTAGCTAGATCCCACTGTGCGTTGTATCGTGCAAACTTTGAAAGTGATTATTATACCTTATGAAAAGCTTGTTTATGTTCAGTAACAACAATAGTACCTAAATGTTGTGATGTGCAGTGGCGTACTTATAATCACTTATATGTCTATGCTTTATGAGTATCTCACAATTTTTTTGTATTGGAAAGTACTCGCCCCTAGATTAGGCAAGTTTTTCCTTATTTTTTAGTTTATCATATCGCGCTACAGGTATATTATACAGTGTCTACAAAATTAAAAAAAAAATAAATTTTTTCAAACAATTAAATAAAAAAATTGGAGCAAAAATCATCGTCCTCTTTAACACCCTGTATATAAAATTTTCTGACAGTTTAAGACAATCCAACTTTGGCAATTGTTTCCTAAGGGACAAATCTATCAACCATTAAAAACCGGAGATCGATGTCATATCTGGTTCAGAAAATATTAACTTTTAAATTTAGGCGAAATTTTTCTTGCTCGAAAGCAAATGGCCAGCAGTTTATATCACACTATTTTTACACTTCGTATAAATAAATCTGATAAAGGCATCGTACGCTTTGAATTTCTCGACATATCCGATATCAGATCGATCCATTCTTCCCGCTGAGGTTTTGAGCGATCGACTCCTGCTGAATATACGCGTAACAGCAGATACCTGAAGGCCGGGCAGTTTCGCCGCACAATGCTCGCCACTTACGGTGGACTTCCGGCTCAATTGTTTACAGCGTTTTATTTTATCTGAGAACGCATCGGCCCGTACCCGGAATGATTTTCGTATCGTTGAAGAATTTCTGTCCGTAACGTCTGAAAGGCACCCGACATTGTTATATAATTTGAAGTTTTGTAACCAGATGTACGATTAGGCAACAAATAGTGAAAAAAATCCTGCAATTATGATGATGATTGGACAATAAAATGACATTATCAACGACGACGAACATAGCAGGAACTTACAGAGTTGTTTGAGAGCAATAAAAGTGTCCCTGCTCAGGCATGGAACTACTATAGAGCGCGCAGCGGGCGGGAGAGCCAAGGTGTCCTGGGGGACGCCACGGCCCCGTGTGTCATGCATGCAATTACACGTCAAGTAAGGGTGTGCTTATGTTGGAGCTGAGATAAACGACAAGAGCGGCAATGTATGGCAGTCTGATATACACTCCGCGGCAATAAATTCCAGACAAAGATAATGTCAGTCAGGTTAATAGTCCGATATTGGCGAATTTTTTAGCAAAGTGTACACTGGTGTCTCGGAATTTTAGTTTTCCAAAAAATACTGATGTCTTCTTGATCATTATACAGGCGGAAACAAAAGTTGTGGAAAAATTTATCGGTAGAATTTAGCTTCAGTATGTTTTGTTTTGCGATCGCTTCTTAACGCAATGTTTTTTGGTTCACGTCATTTTAAAGAAACTATTGCAGTTTTTCAATTTTAGTCACAATTCAGAAAATTACATTATTTTATCGAATGGCATAAACAAATATCCAACATTTAATAGCCCGTATTGCATTAGGATTTTAACACATTTTCTTATTTTCTTGACAACTCTGTATGTTATATTTATGATTTTTTCGGGGATTAGGAGTTTTTAAGGTAAACAAAGCACCTTGTAAATTAATGTTACTTTACTCTTAGCATTTTAACATATTTTCTTATTTTCTTGACAACTCTGTATGTTATATTTATGATTTTTTCGGGGATTAGGAGTTTTTAAGGTAAACAAAGCACCTTGTAAATTAATGTTACTTTACTCTTAGCTATTTAACACATTTTCTTATTTTTTTTTGACAACTCTGTACGTTATATTTCTGATTTTTTCGGAGATTAGGAATTTTTAAGGTAAGCAAAGTACTTTGTAAATTAATGTTACTTTATTCTTAGGATTTTAACACATTTTTCTTATTTTTTGACAAACTCTGTACGTTATATTTATGATTTTTTCGGAGATTAGGAGTTTTTAAGGTAAGCAAAGTACCTTGTAAATTAATGTTACTTTACTCTTAGCATTTTAACACATTTTCTTATTTTCTTGACAACTCTGTACGCTATATTTATGATTTTTTCGGGGATTAGGAGTTTTTAAGGTAAACAAAGCACCTTGTAAATTAATGTTACTTTACTCTTAGCATTTTAACACATTTTCTTATTTTCTTGACAACTCTGTACGCTATATTTATGATTTTTTCGGGGATTAGGAGTTTTTAAGGTAAACAAAGCACCTTGTAAATTAATGTTACTTTACTCTTAGCATTTTAACATATTTTCTTATTTTCTTGACAACTCTGTATGTTATATTTATGATTTTTTCGGGGATTAGGAGTTTTTAAGGTAAACAAAGCACCTTGTAAATTAATGTTACTTTACTCTTAGCTATTTAACACATTTTCTTATTTTTTTTTGACAACTCTGTACGTTATATTTCTGATTTTTTCGGAGATTAGGAATTTTTAAGGTAAGCAAAGTACTTTGTAAATTAATGTTACTTTATTCTTAGGATTTTAACACATTTTTCTTATTTTTTGACAAACTCTGTACGTTATATTTATGATTTTTTCGGAGATTAGGAGTTTTTAAGGTAAGCAAAGTACCTTGTAAATTAATGTTACTTTACTCTTAGCATTTTAACACATTTTCTTATTTTCTTGACAACTCTGTACGCTATATTTATGATTTTTTCGGGGATTAGGAGTTTTTAAGGTAAACAAAGCACCTTGTAAATTAATGTTACTTTACTCTTAGCATTTTAACACATTTTCTTATTTTCTTGACAACTCTGTATGTTATATTTATGATTTTTTTCGGGGATTAGGAGTTTTTAAGGTAAACAAAGCACCTTGTAAATTAATGTTACTTTACTCTTAGCATTTTAACATATTTTCTTATTTTCTTGACAACTCTGTATGTTATATTTATGATTTTTTCGGGGATTAGGAGTTTTTAAGGTAAACAAAGCACCTTGTAAATTAATGTTACTTTACTCTTAGCTATTTAACACATTTTCTTATTTTTTTTTTGACAACTCTGTACGTTATATTTCTGATTTTTTCGGAGATTAGGAATTTTTAAGGTAAGCAAAGTACTTTGTAAATTAATGTTACTTTATTCTTAGGATTTTAACACATTTTCTTATTTTTTGACAACTCTGTACGCTATATTTATGATTTTTTCGGGGATTAGGAGTTTTTAAGGTAAGCAAAGTATCTTGAAAATTAATGTTACTTTATTCTTACTTACTTTACACATTTTCTTATTTTTTGACAACTCTGTGCGCTATATTTATGATTTTTTCGGGGATTAGGAGTTTTTACGGTAAGCAAAGTACCTTGAAAATTAATGTTACTTTATTCTTACTTACTTTACACATTTTCTTATTTTTTGACAACTCTGTACGCTATATTTATGATTTTTTCGGGGATTAGGAGTTTTTAAGGTAAGCACAGTACCTTGAAAATTAATGTTACTTTATTCTTACTTACTTTACACATTTTCTTATTTTTTGACAACTCTGTACGCTATATTTATGATTTTTTCGGGGATTAGGAGTTTTTAAGGTAAGCAAAGTACCTTGAAAATTAATGTTACTTTATTCTTACTTACTTTACACATTTTCTTATTTTTTGACAACTCTGTACGCTATATTTATGATTTTTTCGGGGATTAGGAGTTTTTAAGGTAAGCGAAGTACCTTGTAAATTAATGTTACTTTACTCTTACTTACTTTGCACATTTTCTTATTTTTCTTGACAACTCTGTACGTTATATTTATGATTTTTTCGGGGATTAGGAAGGTAAGCAAAACTTTTGATGGGAATTGCTTTTCTCCTAAGATCGCAGATAAAAATTCTTTCATACAGCGCCAATATTCTCGCACACGCTAAATGTGATTTTTGTAAAAATCTCTTGAATCATCTAAAGAGGAATCAAAATTTCAGCTTAAATAAATAAATAATTTTATAGACCCCAATAAATAATTTTACGGAGGGGGGCAAATTTTGAAGATCCGCCACTGTACCATCCCCCCTCCCCCCCCTTGTTTTATAACACTCCCGTCACTGTGCACATGGTACTTTTCCTTTATAACAATCTCGTCAAATGGATAAGATTTTAAAAGCAAGTACCTGTTATAATTTTTTAAAAGCATTAATCAATATGGTGATTGAAAGTATGGGCAGATGCTGGTTTTAACGACCAAAAACGACGTAACAAATAATCGCACTGCCATAAACGTCCCGCAAAAAAAACGTAGAGTGTTAAGCGATTTTAAACCACGCTATAATATTAATAATGACTTGTTTGCCACCTTGTTCCGTATGTCGATTAATGTTTCTTTCACATGGCTAAATTATAGCTCACGTTGCTAAGTTATGAGGTGATTTAGCCACTATTTCAACCGCCCTTAACTATGTTCCATTAAAGTTTTCTTCGCTATAACGATTGCATGCCATTTAGTAGCTTAAATCTTTACGGGTTCTCGACGAATTACCTTCCTTCGGGTTTACAGATTTTCTTCACAGAATAAATATTAGCATGTTTATGTTTTATACGCCAATACATTTAGATAACTCATCGACAGCAGCACAAACAAAAGTTTAACCAAAAGTACAAAAACTTACCCTTAATCGTTGATCGGCCACCGTCCACACTCTGGTCGCGTAATCGTTCGATGCGCCCAGGACCAGACAACCGGAGCTGTCAAAATCGACGGCCATGACACCGGCGTTACTGCCAACCAAAATTCCCTTGTTCTCCTGAGTGCCTATAATCAAGAAATAAACACGCCATATTAGAAATAGGGCCGTCGGCCGTCGGTTTCAGCTGACGAATGATCCATTGAATATATCATAATTAAAATATGTGTAACAGTTAAACTAACTTACATGCGTTCAGGGTATAAATATTCGGTTAGTTATTTCACCATAATAATAACTCTTTCATTTCATCTACTATCAATGCATAAAACCTTTTAATACCTTTAAAAGTGAATCAAAAACGTTAACAACAGCGTGAATCTCCATAAGCGATTTAAATAGTATATTAAGATACAAGTTTCATAAGGCATTATCTTAGAGCACGCGTTAAATCTAGAAAACGACCCGCGAAGCGGTATTTTATAATACTTTTTCTATTTGGGTCTTTAAAGTCTGAAAAACTTTAAAAAATATAGTAGATTTTTTCCATTTGAATTAATTAAAATTTTCTTTTTGGGTTGGCAATACTTTTACAATTTCATAAAATGTTACAAGTATCAAATATGCCATGATAGAAACAATTGAACACAACAAAGCTTCTTCCCATCCGTCACAATTTAAAATAAATATATTATTAAAAGTAATAAAAATGAGTCAGGAAGAAAGCTGTACTTCCATCAGAAATACGAGAAATTGCAGAAAATAATCTAGAAATATTTTAAAAAGAACATGCAAAACGTTGAGTTACGGTGCGAGCAGAACAAAGTTCAAAATATTGAACAAAATAATAAATAATACTATTGAACAACATATTGTGTCGACACAGAATCTGCCAGGAATAACAATTAATGCCCAGGAAATGTATACAGTTACTATAAATATGTATATGTAAAGGAAGGGTATCATTTAACTTGTTGCAAAATATTCTTATTTTTGCGAACAGAAAAATGTAATCGGTCAGCCAAAATGGCTACTTGGTCAGCAACTTATGGACAGCAAACATTTCTGAATCGTGACAGTGGCCTGGGTAAACAAGTGAAAATCCGCCCCCGCTACACCATTTGTAGCCGATTTCCTTCTGTATTCGGCAAAAGAAAACACAAGAAAGTTACATAAATTGACAGTGCCCTGGGACCTCTGACGTAAACTGCTTCTAGACATGTTTGTTTCTAATGACCAATTGTAAACTCTTGCCGACCAAGTAATCATTTCACAGCTCGACTCTTAATAACGGCAAACCATTTAATTATTTCTCATAAAGTAATATGTATATTAATACTATATTGAATTAAAAATAAAACTAGTACTTTATTGAATAAAACTTTAGAAATAGAGCATAAACTGAAAGATATTTCTGTTATTTTTTGGTTATGTTGTTTTATAGTTGTGACTAGAAATTAGTTGACGGACACCGTCAGCATGTTATATAAAGTCCTGGACAAAATTAACGCAACATCATAAATTTGGCATATTTTTATGCTATTTGTTTCTGAATTTATGATCCGATTTGAATGATTTTTTTTTTGCATTGTAAATTGGTTCCTTGACAATGTCATAGTATTCGCTGTTTATGATAAAAATTTAATTTTCGATTTATACTGGGTGTACTAAAAATGCTATGTTTTTTTCCGAAAATTCGAATCACCCTGTGGAGTATATTAGCAAGCGGAACATATTGCAGTTGGCATTAAACGGTAGGTCCATCTTTCCCCAATATTTTCTTTTTTGGTTTACTTCATTATCTGTGTTATTAAAGAAGATACACCGTTTTATAGCGTAACATGTTTTTATGGGCTTTAATATTCAACACATTCATTGTTAAATGTTTTCAGGTAGACTATGGACTTTTTCTGACATTGCAAGCGATGTGTCAGCAGATGTTGTGTTTTAAAGTTACAAAGGTCAAATAAAATTCGCCATACTGAGAAAAACTGTTCGGAAACTGCTTATTAAACGTTCGTTTCGTATGCCCAGTTGCCCGACGAGTATTTTGATATTGAAACCTACTTGAAATCATTTAACAATGAATGTGTTGAATATTAAAGTCTATAAAAACATGTTACGCTATAAAACGGTGTATCTCCTTTAATAACAGAGATAATGAAGTAAGCCAAAAAAGAAAATGTTGGGGAAAGATGGACCTACCGTTTAATGCCAACTGCAATATGTTCCGCTTGCTAATAGACTCCACAGGGTGATGGGAATTTTCGGAAAAAAACATAGCATTTTTAGTACACCCAGTATAAATTGAAAATTACATTTTTATCATAAACAGCTAAAACTATGACATTGTCAAGGAACCAACGTACAATGCAAAAAAAATCATTCAAATCGGATCATAAATTCAGAAAAAAAATAGCATAAAAAATATGGCAAATTTATGATGTTGCGTTAATTTTGTCCAGGAGTTTATTTCCGAGTATAGGTATTTTAGATAAATATCTAGTAAAAATGATCTATTTGCAAGGCTAAAGGTTAGTATTTTAAAGTTTTTTATAAAAAAATTTTGTCGAATCCATAATGCCAAGGAAACGAATTTCAACTAAATCAAAGTAAGCCTAAAATTCGAACCCTACTTGCTGCCAACATAAAAAAAATTAAATTTCAGTTTCATAAAGTGGCAGGTTATTCATTTTTTTTGCATTTCATAATGTAACCATTATGAAACCCAACTAGAAAAAATAACTGACACAATGACGTCAATGCCAAATGAAATTGAAACGGCTAGATATCATACTGTGTGTTTATTGAATCATGTGGGCCTGTTGCCAACAAAAATAGCCATTGTGTGTGTACGCGGAGGAATCTTGACGTAACCCCCGCACATTGTACGGCCACACATTGTTAATATTATTAGTTATAAATCCTGCGATGATTTACGAGTAAAGAGTGTAGTATTAACGATTAACCAGACGGCAAATAAAACACACAACGGGGAACATATTGTTAACATATTTATTAAAATCAAATGTAAATATAAGAGACAATAATATAGAAAGCTAAATAACATGCCAAAGCGAAAGCGACATAATGAATGACGAATTCAATCTTGTAACGTGTCACTTCTTAAGGCCATCGAACGAAACGTTACAGGAAGGCGAGCAATTCTATAGCTGACAGCATGATTCGATAAACACAAGGTATGATATCGTGCAAGAATGCGTCGCTTCGTGACGTTGAGTGGTGGTGGACAAATATTTGTCCCGCACTTCGACACTTATTTTACTTAGACATGCCAAATTTGAGCCAAATCGGTTGAATTATTTAGGAATTATCCTGGGGAGAGACATACAAGACATGTTTTAATTCACTTTTTAATGGATTTCAATTTTGATACGGAATAAATGGTATCACCGCGAGCGAATCGGCGGGTACAAATATTTTTCTCGTAATTGGACACTCAATTTACATAGGCATGGCGAATTTGAGCCAAATCGGTCCGGAATTTTAGGATTCATCCTAGGGAGAGACATACAAAACATGTTTTATTTCACTTTTTGATGGATTTTAATTTTGATATGGAACAAATGGTATCACCGCGAGCGAATCGGCGGGTACAAATATCTTTCTCGTAATTGGACACTCAATTTACATAGGCATGGCGAATTTGAGCCAAATCGGTCCAGTATTTTAGGATTCATCCTAGGGAGAGACGTCCAAAACATGTTTTATTACACTTTTTGATGGATTTTAATTTTGATACGGAAAAAATGGCATCACCGCGAGCGAATCGGCGGGTACAAATATCTTTCTCGTAATTTGACACTCAATTTACATAGGCATGGCGAATTTGAGCCAAATCGGTCCAGTATTTTAGGATTCATCCTAGGGAGAGACATACAAAACATGTTTTATTTCACTTTTTGATGGATTTTAATTTTGATACGGAAAAAATGGCATCACCGCGAGCGAATCGGCGGGTACAAATATTTTTCTCGTAATTGGACACTCAATTTACATAGGCATGGCGAATTTGAGCCAAATCGGTCCAGTATTTTAGGATTCATCTTAGGGAGAGACATATAAAACATGTTTTATTTCACTTTTTGATGGATTTTAATTTTGATACGAAACAAATGGTATCACCGCAAGCGAATCGGCGGGTACAAATATATTTCTCGTAATTGGACACTCAATTTATATAGGCATGGCGAATTTGAGCCAAATCGGTCCAGTATTTTAGGATTCATCTTAGGGAGAGACCTATAAAACATGTTTTATTTCACTTTTTGATGGATTTTAATTTTGATATGGAACAAATGGCATCACCGCGAGCGAATCGGCGGGTACAAATATCTTTCTCGTAATTGGACACTCAATTTACATAGGCATGGCGAATTTGAGCCAAATCGGTCCAGTATTTTAGGATTCATCCTAGGGAGAGACATACAAAACATGTTTTATTTCACTTTTTGATGGATTTTAATTTTGATAATTGGACACTAAATTTACATAGGCATGGCGAATTTGAGCCAAATCGGTCCAGTATTTTAGGATTCATCCTAGGGAGAGACATACAAAACATGTTTTATTTCACTTTTTGATGGATTTTAATTTTGATACGGAACAAATGGTATCACCGCGAGCGAATCGGCGGGTACAAATATTTTTCTCGTAATTGAACACTCAATTTACATAGGCATGGCGAATTTGAGCCAAATCGGTCCAGTATTTTAGGATTCATCCTAGGGAGAGACATGCAAAACATGTTTTATTTCACTTTTTGATGGATTTTAATTTTGACACGGAACAAATGGTATCACCGCGAGCGAATCGGCGGGTACAAATATTTTTCTCGTAATTTGACACTCAATTTACATAGGCATGGCGAATTTGAGCCAAATCGGTCCAGTATTTTAGGATTCATCCTAGGGAGAGACATACAAAACATGTTTTATTTCACTTTTTGATGGATTTTAATTTTGATAATTGGACACTAAATTTACATAGGCATGGCGAATTTGAGCCAAATCGGTCCAGTATTTTAGGATTCATCCTAGGGAGAGACATACAAAACATGTTTTATTTCACTTTTTGATGGATTTTAATTTTGATACGGAACAAATGGTATCACCGCGAGCGAATCGGCGGGTACAAATATTTTTCTCGTAATTGAACACTCAATTTACATAGGCATGGCGAATTTGAGCCAAATCGGTCCAGTATTTTAGGATTCATCCTAGGGAGAGACATGCAAAACATGTTTTATTTCACTTTTTGATGGATTTTAATTTTGACACGGAACAAATGGTATCACCGCGAGCGAATCGGCGGGTACAAATATTTTTCTCGTAATTTGACACTCAATTTACATAGGCATGGCGAATTTGAGCCAAATCGGTCCAGTATTTTAGGATTCATCCTAGGGAGAGACATACAAAACATGTTTTATTTCACTTTTTGATGGATTTTAATTTTGATACGGAACAAATGGTATCACCGCGAGCGAATCGGCGGGTACAAATATTTTTCTCGTAATTGAACACTCAATTTACATAGGCATGGCGAATTTGAGCCAAATCGGTCCAGTATTTTAGGATTCATCCTAGGGAGAGACATGCAAAACATGTTTTATTTCACTTTTTGATGGATTTTAATTTTGACACGGAACAAATGGTCTCACCGCGAGCGAATCGGCGGGTACAAATATTTTTCTCGTAATTTGACACTCAATTTACATAGGCATGGCGAATTTGAGCCAAATCGGTCCAGTATTTTAGGATTCATCCTAGGGAGAGACATGCAAAACATGTTTTATTTCACTTTTTGATGGATTTTAATTCTGATATGGAACAAATGGTATCACCGCCAGCGAATCGGCGGGTACAAATATCTTTCTCGTGATTGGACACTCAATTTACATAGGCATGGCGAATTTGAGCCAAATCGGTCCAGTATTTTACGATTCATCCTAGGGAGAGACATACAAAACATCTTTTATTTCACTTTTTGATGGATTTTAATTTTGATACGGAACAAATGGTATCACCGCGAGCGAACCGGCGGGTAATAATTTGTGCCAATTCGGCCAAATTTGGGAATTATCCGGAGGAGAACTTATGAAATAAATATACCTCCATACCATGATATTATTCCTAATTTCACCACGTATAAAACCTTTGAACACCTTTAAAAGAGAATTAAAAACGCGAAAACAACAACGCGAATCTCCATAAGTATTTAAAAATTGACCACCACTTGAGGTCACTGCGCGCGATAGACGAAATTGGAACAGCTAGATATCTAACCTTGTTATTTATTCTATAATGGGATCACTGGGAGTACACATAAGACGGGTTTGCTCGCATAAACAACAAATGCGAATACAGCCAAACGGGTTCGAGCTTTTCCATAACATGGGCGAGTGCGTTTACGTGTTCTCTACACAGCTGCGTTTCATGTGAACCAGCCCAAACAAACCCGACTTATCTGTGCTCCCTGTTTGATGGCCATAAGGCGTATGGGTTTGACAACGTCGCATCAGTCAAGTTCGATCCGGAACCCAATAGTATCAGAAAAACTGAAAACAACGGCATCGTGGCAATCTATCGCGAGGAAGGTATATTAACATAGCACACTGCACAGAAGAAAATAATTGTCGATTTAGGCGTGCGTTTGCGCAACATCAAAAAAAAAAATACAACAAAAACGAAATAAAACATAAATTATTATTTCTTAAATTTCGAAATTCTACTATACCGCCGACGGTCGTCGCCGGTTCAGCCGTTGAATACTATCGAGTGCCGGATTGAAGTAACTGGGGGTTTATGTTAAGGAACAATGTTGCCAGACTAGGCTGCTGTAGAAAACGGCGAAACCAAATTTAGCTGCATTTGTTGCAGGCAAAGCTTTAAAATTTAACCGTGTTTGTAAAAAAAATCTCCTCGAACTATGCAGGCCCTTGACACGCGGTACGTTACGCCGTTTTCTTGTAGTCCGTACCCGCCCTTATCTCGTTAGCCTTCGCCCTTAGACTGACCTTTCGAGATGTCCCAGAGCTTCACCTTCCTGTCGGCGCCGCCTGTCGCCACCAATCGGTCCAACGGGCTCCATTTGACCGCGTTTACTTCGCCCTCGTGCGCGTCCTTTAGGAAAAATAACTCTTAGCTGTTAAATTTTAGTTATTAGGTTTGTTCGCAGAGCGATATGCTGTTTTTTCCTCTGTGAACAAACCCGAACAAGCGATACATTTTGCTCTACGAGCAACGAATTGTCGTTAAAAATTGTACGATTCTTACATCTTCTATTCACTACATACTTACAAATTTGACATGGACCCGGGTAGGTAAAGTAGATTGACTTAGGGGACCCAAACCTTCGTGCAGGTCATCGGAGCACATGCCTCTGGTATCTCTACACGCGTCCTCGATGTCCTTTTGCATTTTCGCGTGTCTTTTTCTGAAAATTAGTAAAATAACTATTATCGCAGTGCAAATTTTCACTGCGTAGGTAAAAATCGCTACTTTTGGGAACCCTTTCAATACCTTTCACAGCACTTTTAATTAGTGATCGGCCGATACCGCTGTAGCTATTCAATTGGATGGGTGTTTGGCAAAACATCGTAAGTAGGACTTTTTTCTGGTCATTATTTCGTTTTCGAACATGAAACTGGTCGACAATAATTATAATAATGTTTATTTAATTCCCAACGAGCTATTTTAGTCCATTAACAGGCAGTGGCGGCTCGTGACCTATGACAGAGGGGGTTCACAAGTATGGTGAAATTATTTTTAAAATTTTATTTTTGTGTAACGACCAAACAATTACTTTCTAGGCGTTTTAAATGTAGAAAGAAAAAAAGTAATACGAAAATGCCTTAGGTAAAACATATCTTTATTTATTTTTTAATTTTACACAAGGAAATACAACTTTTGGAAAATAAGGAAGGGTTTCTTAGTGTGTATAGCTGTCGGATCTTAACGTCGTCGCATGCAACCCTCGTAACAATATTTATACAGTCCACTACTAATCCTACTAAAGCCATCTACGAGCTATCAAGAAAACCGAATGATGTCCAATACTACTACCGCCATCTACGAGTTATCAAGAAAACCGAATGATGTCTAATACCACTACGCCATCTACGGGCTACGTCATTAGGCGCAACCAAGACGAGAACAATAGTTAACTGTTTTATGACGAGAACGAATCGAGCCACGAGACTGACAAGTTGGCGTTTATCGAAATACACAACATTTATCGACCCTACACAATAGTGCTTAAACGTAAAGTCCACTCTTCGGTTCTTAATTGTAGAAAATTTACCAATAACAGCCTCATTACGTTTGGAATACCCTCTATAAATTTTTTTTTCATATATTTCATTTTTAATCTTTCTAATAAAGTTCCTAGATTTACCCTTTGTGGTCTGCGTTAAATTAATTTCGGGTTTAGGTGTTCCCGCATTCTTCACTTCAATTTTTTGTTCCAAACTCAAAGAGCTAAAGTTATTTCTTAAATAGTACACCGTCAACTATTGATTTTAACTTAATAAATATATCATATTAAAATATTATGTTAAATATAAATATCCCTCGCTGCCACCCGCCACCTGCTACTACAGAGAAACTGCAATAATTACGTGCGAGCAAGTCTCGTCATAATCGTCATTTACCTCGACCGAGGCACGGTTGCCGGATCTATACAGATAATTATTATGATCACTTTTTTAAAAATTGGAGATATCATTGCCAATTTCATTTCTTCTGGGAAAATACTCGTAATAAATGATAATTTAATGAGAGATTGCGAGATGGGAACGATTTCTTTTTGACAATTTTAATAGTTTTTATCGATATATCATCAAAACCGCTCGCCTTTCTTGGGTTAAAATTTGTAATAATTTCATCAATATCTTCTTGAAAAACTTCCTCTGGATCTAGAAACATTGAATTTTGACTGAAATTTTCTTCAAATCTTTTTACAAATGGAATCTTCCTTGATAAATTTTCTCCTACATCGATAAAATGATTATTAATTTTTTCACATATTTCCTTCTTTTCCTCAATTTAACTTAAATACGACTTTGTATACCTTTTTAAATAATTACACGCAACCCAAAGTTACCTATAAAGTGCAGTTTTTCGTAAACAACACTGGCGTAAAAATATAATTTTCGAGAAATTTGTCGCTCACGATGTTTCGTCAAAAACCCATCGATATGTCGATATAAGTAAACATTGTCAATATGGCAACGTCGTAAAGCATCTTTAAGTCAAATATTGATAAAGACGTGGACGTTCCCCGACCGGCCTATTACTATACAGGGTAAAAAAAGGTACCCTTAGTTCATCTTGATAGGATGTACAGTTCTTGAGTAAAATATTAAGAGTTAATTAATAAAACTATGTAAAAACAATTTATTTCCAGGGTAATAAGTTTTATAAAACAAGCTACTCTACCTAGTCGCAATAACCAGTCACCATGTAGAATAAAAATCACTTTAAAAGTGGTTAAAGACAAAGAAATCAAATATCTAGGTGGGCGACAAGTCCGTTTTATTTGAGCGACAACTCAAACCCATCCTTCGCAAGTGCACCTGAAAGTCCGAGCCATTTTTAATCAGAAATTTGAGGAAACACCTCAGAAAACGTGAATGGGAATAATTTGGAATTTCGGAACGCTGAGTTGAGCGATTTTATAACCCGCTTGAACAAACCGACCTAGTTATTTGACTTCTTCAAGCTTTTTTATTACATACCTAAAAATACCAAACGTGCTGAGTACAGAGGAAAAATGTTTGGAACCCTCGCTGCAAGACAAATTGTACAAAAAAGGCTGGGAACTTAATAAAGCACAATGGTGTAAAAATTGTACACTAATGATCACTACATCAAGTCTACATTCTTTACACTAAACACTACAACAAACAATCTAAAACAAAACTAAATACAAAAACCATATTTTTGGTAAATCGGTTAGGCAATGCAGAATTTTACGTACAAAAATAGCAAATGTAAGTACATGATTAGGTAAAAAAGATAAGCAACAAAAAATTACATTGCAAACTACAATTCTTGAGACCAGAAATCCTATTCAATCATTAATTTTATTTAATCCAATATTTTTGTTTAGTGATGGCAAAAAATATACAGTTGAACCAGGGAAAGAGTGAACGTGTTTCATCACCTCTAACATCACCACTCAAATCGCGATTATGTAGATTACATAAGACAAAACCACGTTAGATGGACGTGATTATTATTACGAAGGACGTAGCTATAAAAAACTTCATAATTGTACCAAAGTACGATTTTTAAATTCAAATATGATTTATTATTTTAAATATAATAGTCCAATAAACGAAGCCCTTAAATAGACATTTTAGTTAGAAAGCTGCATTTTTGGTGGAAAGCACATTTTATTATTTGAAAAGACACTTCATTAGTATTTTGTATTCAACCCTTGCATAAGGGATGGAAAATTAATTTTAAATATTTTTTGACCCGTAGCTTCGAAACAAAACACACTAGTAAATTAAGTTTCAGTCAAAAGTTGCAGATAATTTAAATCTGAATAAAAAAGTTATTAATCATTTTTACGATATCTCGGATAGTTATAGCCATAGACTCATCTGCATTTTGATAGTTGATCGGCGCCTTCAAAACGTCACGAAGGCATTAAATTTTCAACTGGGCAACACTGCCTATCAGCCAATTAAGACTCGACACAGGTGCCTGGAAAAATTTTTTGGTATGTCAGGTATTTTATTGTAGTATAATTATTTTGTATTTTTGACATGTTTTAAGGTTTTGTAAAATGGTTTCCAAATAACCCTGTGAAAGGTATGTATGAACTATTAGGCCAAAAATATTAAATGGCTTAATTATTTGACATAATATCATAATTTTATTGGGGTGAATTTTGCATAATAATTATGCTCATTGCCAATCAAGTGTGGAGATACAATTTTTGTAGGGTAGAGCCAAAAAGTAATTTTTTGCTTCATATTAATGCCTTTATCGATTTATATAATAGCTTCGCCCGGCGTCCGACATGCACTAATTTTTCCGAAAAAATCTACGCCATATGCTATTCTGGGAGATTTTTTGTTTAATATACATATATCAACTTATATAATATAGCCCCGTTCGGCTTTGCGCGATGTCCGACGCGCACTTGAACATTTTTCGAAATGAAAACTACCCTATGTGCGATGCCGAGATATTAAATCTACCCACCAAATTTCATCTAAACCGACGTATAGATATAAATATATTATTTGCGCACCCTGTTTCCGCAAAAAATCATTTACGGCATTATTCAGCATTTAAAAATCCGATCATATTCTTCTATCTGTAAAATGTCACACCTTGACGCTTCAATTCTAATCTCAGGACAACAGTGGTGCCATATTGTGATTAACCTCCATTTATTAAAGATCTGGTCGAAAAATTCTTTTCGGACCTCATACGGCTTGTCGATTGTAGATAAGAAAAAAGTAGTAATAACCTTTCTTGTGCGAAATTTACTGATCTATAACATTTGTAAAAAACTTTTTCCCATATTATTTTTCGTTTAAGAGTTATAGACCAGAAAATTATTTTTAACCCCATTTGGAGGGTTTTTTAACTTTTGTGCAAGGAATAGACTTAAAATAGTACTTTCACATTATAAAGTCTACCTTCCACCAAAAATGCAGCTTTCTAACTAAAATGTTTATTTAAGGACTTCGTTTATTGGATTATAATGAAATTCTGTGACAAAGGTATAGGATTGCTTATAAAACAGGCCAAGAAAATGTTTCGTTACCCTCGGAATTAGAGAATCCAATCACGCAAATGCTGGATCCCGCGGTTATATCGCGTGTTTGACATTGCGGGATTCGCGGGATTTGAGGGACTCGAAGTGGGTGCTGTATGTTAATAAAAGGTTGTTTTATGCAATTAGAAACAGAGTAGAGTAGCAGGAAAGTAGTTATTGCATATAGGTACAATACAATCGTACGACTAGTGTAACGGTTACATGTTACATTGATTTTGGAAGTATTTTCGGAGAAAAGATAAAGAAAGTTTACATCTTTTAGATTTCATCTTATTTTATTGCATATGTATCCTGCAGAAAAAAATCTGGTGACAAAAACATCTGAGCGCTTAGCAATAGAACTAAACGAACTACTCGAGCTGCTGGTACTAGCTTTCATTTCCTGTGTTATTTTTGTCAATATCAACACTACCGCTGCTGCTCTGGACTTTCAAATTAATCACGCACGTATGCAAGAAAACTGTTCTGTTTAACGTATTTTACGTAAAATACCGCAGTTCATTGTTTGCTATCCCGCAAATCCCGCGGATCCGCGAGATCGATGGGCTCAATCCCGCAGTTTTGCGGGATTAAAGTTTGGGTGCGGGATTGGATTCCCTACTCGGAATAGTGGTTTCATTTAGAAAAATTCCTATTTTCAACATTTCTGTAGCAAACAATCGGTTTGATATGTCTTGGTTAGAAAAAACAAACAATCAACGGACGTGACTGAAAAGTCTTGCCATATTGAGTTAAGAATTACGATTTTTTCCACAAACAATATGTAAATTTAACACAAAAACACTGAAAAACAACAAAGAATCTTATTTAACAATGATGACAAATATGACAGTTGTTAATCCGGTAGTGTCAAACGTGAAATCAGGTATGAACGACGGCCGTTCCAATAAGGGCTTTATAGAAAATACGTTGCGAACCCTCGAAGCCGACCTACTGTCTTTGACGGCCCTAACTGTACATTATTAAGAGCCCTTGGTCTCGAATAGATATTTTTTCCTGTGTGAATACCACAAAACGAGTTACCATCTATTACCGTTAAACTATGTTTGCTTAAAAATACGTTTACTAGTTTGTGTTATAGAAATGACTTATTACCAATACAGGGCGTTCCTTATTGGCGTGCTAAAATTTCAGGGTGTGATTCCTTAGGTCATTATATAAAGAAAAGTTCATATAAACATACGTCCGCAACGGCTTAAATTTTTTGCTACAGGGTGTTGAATTTTCATTTTTTAACTGGTTATTTTTTAATATCTCCGAAAGTACTTTAGATATTATTTTCAATTTTGGTATGCGTTAATAGGATATAGAACCACAAACTTTAGTTAGAAATTTTTTTAAATTGTTCCACCAGTGGCGTCCCTGCAAACAAGTCCTCTGATATTTTTTACAAAAAAGATGGTACGCCACTGACATTTTTCCACGTGGATATTTTTTCTGATTAGCCTGGTTAATTCTATATGAAAACGATCTCTTGAGTTTTTCTTGTCAGACGCACCCGTTCTTGATTAAAACCATTATATTCATATTGAAACTCATTATTATAAACATTGATAAAATAATTAATGATAAATTTTGCTTTATAAAAATTGTTGGAGTGGTCAATTCGATGCGAAGACAGGCGCAAGCATGCCTTTTAAGTGACAGTGGGCATTTCCAACAATTTTTATAAAACAAAATTTATCATTAATTATTTTATCAATGTTAATAATAATGAGCTTCGATATGAATTTAGTGGTTTTAATCAAGAACGGTGCGTCAGACGAGAAAAACTCAAGAGACCGTTTTCATGTAAAATTGACCAGGCAAATCAAAAACAATATCCACATGGAAAATGTCAGTGGCGTACCATCTTTTTTGTAAAAAACATCAGAGGATGTTTGCAGGGACGCCACTGGTGAAACAATTAAAAAACTTTTCTAACTGAAATTTGTGGTTCTATATCCTATTAACACATACCAAAATTGAAAATAATACCTAAAGTACTTTCGAAGATATTAAAAAATAACCATTTAAAAAATAAAAATTCAACACCCTGTAACGAAAAATTGAAGCCGTTGCCGACGTATGTTCATATGAGCTTTTCTTTATAAAATGACCTAAGGAATCACACCTTGAGATATTAGCACGTCATTAAGGAACACCCTGTATAACAATTCGCACACAAATTTTAATAAGAATAAGAAATAAGCTACACATATTGAGAATATTGTGAAATAAAACTCTTTTTTGCTTTTAAATGTTTCAGTTTTAATAGAGTATTTATTAAAACTGAAACATTTAAAAGCAAAAAAGAGTTTTATTTCACAATATTTAAAAATGTTTCATAAAAAACCTACTGCAGCATCCATACAACATATTGAGAAAAAAAAAATATCGAGGACAATAAGTTTAAAAAAAAAGGACAAACTAAAAAGCACATATCAAAATGCATTATAAACACTATCCACACAATCCCCACTAGAACAAGCGATTTAAAAAAAAATAAAAAACCAAATGCAACTTACTTTAAAAAATTGTCGTTTTCTTCGTTCATCTTATCCGCATCCTTTACCTTATATTTTAGAAGTCTTTCTACTAATTGTCGATTTTCATCCTGAAAAAAAATATCACCGAGAATTTTAATCGATTTAGGCGGACATAGGCACATCAGAGACCGAGGTATCCAATTTTGATAGGGGGGGGGGCGACCTAAAAAAATCTTACAACCATTTTTAGACATCAAGACAAACATTTAAAGATATTAAATTACCAGAAACCAATGCACATACCAACATTATTTTAAACATGACCGTGTTAAGTAATACCAACCGATTTTTTACCAAGTAAAGAGAAAATATATTACCGAATAAAGAAAACGGTTTTCCAAAGAAAAAAATCGGGTAAACTGACACAAGCCGGATGTTCTCTGCCAATCGGTTGTCACGAACGTGCATTAATTCTGTTGGACCGTATCCAACTCCACGAAAATATTTAATAATATGGGAAAATCTAAATTATTATTTGTCATTAGGAATTTCAAAATTATCCAGATCAGGCATTAGATTTTTTTATAGAACGATAATTTTACCGACCTACAGTCGGGCCGGCGAAACGGTTGTCATAACTGTACAGGGTGTCCTATTTTCTTCGACACTCTGGGCGTAATAGAGTTATTATCAGAGATAGAATGCTCCCAAGTAGCATTTTTAGATACATTATGGTACATGTATCGTAACTATCGTTTCTGTTTCCGATCAAAATTTGAAACTGTTGGCAACAAAATTGGAAATATTTTCGAAACGTATACATTTTAAATGGGACATTTACACGTGTTTCCAAGTGGTTAGTACTAGCTGTGACTTTCGCTGTTTCGATGCACAATCGAAACTTTTATCGAAAATGTTTCGAAAATGTTCGAAAATATTTCTAAACTGTTACTTCTGTTTATTCAAAAATGACAGTATAAAGGGGCGGGGCTATGTTAAACCATGCGCAAAACAATTAGGATACCTTCACTGTTGTCAAATAAAAGAAAAACAATATGAAATAATTATTTCGCCATGATGAATTCGTTATAAGTATATTTCCTATAAGTTATTTTATTTCATACACCTAGTTATTGCACATAAGAACCAAAAAATCATTGTCGCAGTAAATTTTATCGTGCAGTTTAGTAAGTTGGCTTTCTATTTTTAACGTGCCCTCGATTTATTTTCATTTACAGAAAATATACTCTGTCAAAATAATTAAAATTAAAATATTATCGATATTTTATTTATTTCTTTTATAAATGGACTTAGCTAGGAAAATGAAACTTATCTAACAACTTTTGGCTTTGCAAGAGATGCAGGAATTTCACTAAAACTCATTTTAGCAAAATAAAAATGCATTTTCCAAAATGGCCGCTAGAAAACAATAAATTATTCTGGTCCAAAGTGGACTCAACGCACATTTTCTAGTCTTCTTCTATAATGTTTCCATGATGCACAGAAAAATAAAAGGTTTTTTATGGCGAGGGTGAATGCCACAGAAAAAAAAGGTTTGCTTGCATGCACAGTTTGACGTATTTTTGAAGATTTTTAATCAACATCTTGTTTGAGGTTATGTTATTATTGTTTGCATAGGGAGATTTAAATTGTTATTTTTCTGTTAAAAACAGCTTATTGCACAGTATTTATCAACACAAAGTATACCCACCCTATAGCCATACTTTATGTTGATAAATACAGTACAGTAAGCTTTTTTACAGAAAAATAACAATTTAAATCTCGCAAAACAATAACATAATCTCAAACTTGTTCAGATGGTGATTAAAAATCTACCTAAAATACTTCCTTCAATCTGGGGTTGAAAACGGATCAACAATAACACATAAAATATAAATAATATCAAGAAGTTGCTTATTTATCGCTGCATAAACGTACACCGATGCTATAAAAAATATCTTATGTGAAATTCAATGCAATCTTGTGTCTTACCAAAACTTTATAATTTTAACTAAAAATGTTTCGAAAAATATTTATCTTCGCGTGTCGTTAATGTATCGACACTATGGTTTGGAAAATATTTCGAAACAAGCACGTCTTTAAGTGTTTCTAGTAACTGGATTCGAAAATGTGTCGCAAAAGTTTCGTAACACATGCGTCTCGATACAACTTTACAATTTTAATCGAAAATGTTTCGAAACGTTTCTCAGCAAAGAATGTGTGTCCAATATGTATCTAAAAATGCTACTTGGGCTGCGGATTTCACTTTAAAGCCGATTCTCACTGTCGTGCAAGGCGCATGTTCGGCAACGGCATGGCAATATAATTGAATCTTATGGATTTTGCGGGTGTAATTTCACACTACAAATACTTATCTCGTAACCAAACCTTATTGAAATGTTTCAATGCCGGTCCTGTAATAATATTTTAATATGAATGTTTGAAATCTGTTTTCTAAAAATAATAATCTCGGTATCCCCATTTGACGCGCTTACTCAACTCATACATTGCGTACACACATTTAAAGCAATTGTTTTCGAAACATTGGTTACTGGACCAATCATTTCTTCTGGATCTGTTTGTTTTTTAAAGCTATATTTCCACTGGATTACGAACAATTGGCAGTTAAAAATAGTTTCGAAAATATACATATATTCATAAAAGCAGCGTTTTATTCTATCGGGTTGGGTTTTTGCATACTAAACATGAGAAATCGCTTTGACTATGAAACAATGTATAGATACAGGGTGTCCGGCAAGGATAAGGCGATATCTCGCCAGCGTACAGGGATACTAGTAGTTCATATAATCATTTTTCGGGCCCCAAAGACGCAAATTATGATTTACATATTCGATTATAACCTTTAAGGAACCTTCTACAGTCCATATCGCCTAAGAAACTCGTATAGTTGTTGCACAATTATACCGTTGACTCTTACTGCCATAAATAAACTACCTGATTAAACCCTATTGTATACGCCTCAACCTCTTCAAAGCTCAATAAATGGGATCAGGGCCGGCTTGAAAATGTATACCACACCACATGATTTATTTTTATAGTTTAAAATAAATAGATAGGTATTTTTAGTTTTAGGTACCTATAATAAATGTAAAATAATGATAACAATTAATGATAATTGAAAATAATATAATTTAAAAGTATAACTATTAGGATAACAAGTACAATCAAAATTAATTAAATTCTAAGAAACTACTGATAATTTATTCAAAATTTAACTCTGTATCACTATCACTATCTTCATCTAAGCCTAAACTTATAATTAAGGGTTGGACATTTGTAATCATACAATTATTGTAAGAATTTTCCACCTTAAGTACATGCTGTACACAGTTTTTCCAGCTGTCTGCAGAAATTTTTCTTAGTTCGTTTTTAATTAATTCTACTACAGATGCATTTGATGTAGGAGAAATATTGTTTCTCCTAATATTGGATTTTAATTGGTGCCATATTAGCTCAATAGGATTGAATATACAATAGTACAGAGGAAGACGCAATACTGTATATCCATTTTCGGCTGCAAGTTTGTCACACTCGTATTCCTTATTTATTTTAAAAGCTCTTAATACTTCTAGCAGTTCTCAGTTTCTTCAAAATATAAATCATTTTCAATCATAAAATTTTGAATTTCTGCTTTTGTATTATTAGAATTGGGAATGATTTTTGCTTGCCGACTATGATAACTGGCATTGTCCATTACAATGACGCTATTTTCAGGGATATTTTTAAGGAGTTTATGTTAAAACCAATCTTCAAAGAAGATGCCCCCCTATCAGCACAATTCTAAGGACGCCACATTCTACTACTAATAAGCCTAACTAAAAATTACTCGCCGGAAAACCATTAAAGATTAAAATTATTAAAAATCACTTTGTATTTATATATGCATCAGGCATAGGTATAAATTGAATTTGTATACCTGGTCCGGCTCTGCTCGAAAAGGTTTTAAAATTTGGGATTTCCTTATTTATTTTATGGTCGAATAGATAATGAGGTTTTATTGCAGTCAAAAGATCAACGGTATAATTCTGCAAATACTATACTACATTGGACGTATTCAGCCGAACACATCGATTTGTCAGCGATCGTAATCATCTGCTGAAGGCACTAAAAAAATCGATTTCAGAAATCGATGGGAAATCGGACACCATTTTTTCCATCGAACTTAAGAAGCGATTTATGAGTTTTGTTTGTCAGGTTAAGGAGTAAAATTTATAAAAAATGACGAAAAAATTATAAAAACATATTATACACGATCACCGCCAGTGAAAAGGAGCATTAACAGTAAAATTATCCATTTGATACAGAAAAAAATGTAATATTTAAAATATTTAGGAGGGGTCCTAACCAAACAAAATACTGTCAACAAAATGTATATCTGTTTTCAATTACCAAGTCGCCTGTGCCTACCACGTGATTTTTCGGGTTTGACCTAAGGTAATATCTCGCTTAATAATTCAAAACGCCATTTATGGTTATTTTTCTTCCATTTGTTTCCATCTAAAGATATGCGGGTTTAAATATAATAAGTTTGCCAATGGCGTGCAGCTCATAATATGGTCCATGGTTAGAGATCTTAACCCTATTTTTTAAACTGCATGTTTTGAGAAAAAGTATTTCTCTAGGACACCCATTTTCGACACTTTTATAGGGTATCTCCGTTGTTGTTAGTGCTATCAAAAAAGTAATGTAGGTGTCATGTGCTCTTTTTGGGTCAAACTTAAAATGGTAAAATCAAAATTCGAAAATTTTCGCTCGCTTAAGAGATACGGGGGAAAATCAAAAAATTGACAATTTCTAAATTACCCTATATTTCCTTAGTTAAAAGAGATACAGAAAATTGTTGTATGCAGAAGTTTCTTTATAATGATTGTTGAATAATCTGCCGTTTTCAGAATAAATATACGGGGTCAGGTAAGAGAGTTATCGGACCTAACCTCATTTTTTTAAATGGAATACCCTATATATTTTAATCTAAAAAGATAACATTTTAAACTCTCTTTTCAAATTTATAACACACCATGGATGATAGATATCATATGAAATTTTTCAAAATGGTGTTAAGTCTTTTTCACAAATAAAATTGACATTAAATGTTAATAACAACTAGAAAGTCAATATAGTTGTCTCTAGCTTTTGTTTCATGGTCTACTGGGGTTTAAAGTAATAAAGTTTAAATAAATCGCCTATGAAACCAATATTATATATTTGAAAATAGAATTTAAAATGCAATGTTCTTAGATTAAAATATACAGGGTGCTCCATTTAAAAAAATGGGATTAGGTATGATAACTTTTTTACCTGACCGCGTATACTTATTCTAAATACGGCAGATTATTGAACAATCATTATAAAGAAACTTCTGTATAAAACATTTTTCTGTGTCTCTTTTAACTAAGAAAATATAAGGTAATTTTGAAATTGTCAATTTTTTGATTTTCCCCCGTATCTCTTAAGCGAGCGAAAATTTTCAAATTTTAATTTTACCATTTTAAGTTTGACCCAAAAAGAGTACATGGCACCTACATTACTTTTTTTATAGCACTAACAGTTACGGAGATACCCTATAAAAAGTGTCCTGTACATATAATAAACCCATTTTCATAATACCCTGTATATAAGTTAGTTAATTTATATTTTATTTAAATCACATGAGTCCGCTTTCACTTTTCATATTTAAAATTGTGTAAACTAATTAATTAAAACTGCCTGAAATATAAATCAACGGGCTGCTGATAAGGATCTTGTGTTTTAAATAAATGTTTGCTTCTTACTTTTGTTGATAGTTGTCACAGTTACCCAGATTAGAAATGTGGTGAAAACTATTGTAAAATTAAACTTAGGTATATAAATTCACCTCTTGTTTGTCCAGGGAACATCTCATCCAACAAAAATAAATTATTTAATCTCATAAAAATTTTTTGCAGAATCCCTCTACTACCTTTTAAACTTGAATAATAAATACATATAACAATAATTGTATTACTTATAACTCTTATGCAGAGCTACAGAAAGAGTTTAATCAAGAATTAGCAAACAGACAACTTTAATTATTTTCTGCCAATGTCATTTATACTACAAATCTTAATTAAAATCTTTTAACATCGATATTAAATGTGTCTCAACTATTTTAATACCCGGCGGAGGAAAACTTACTTGTATTTTCCTAATTTTCTCTTCAAGGGCACTAAAAGCTAATTGCAAAGCCTGATGTTCATCTCTCAGATCATTATTAAGGGTTTTTAGCTCTTTATTTGCTTGCGTTAACATCCCAACTTCCGCTTCTAGACTGGCGATTTTTGATTGAAACTCTGATAACCTACAAAATTTTCCCTGAGAGCATTCAAACGAAAGAGATCCAAAAGTATAATAGCCAGGGATTTGCCACATAAAAGTTGTGGATCAAATTTAGAAAACTACGACAACCAAGCTATACAGCAAACAAGCTGCTATTGATGGTCTTGCAGCTATTTGAAAATATTCTGGACTTACTTTACTTCTTTTGTTGTTACTACTTTATCTCTTTCTTGCAATTTGACATTTAAATCGATTATTTGCTGTGAATTTTCGCCCTTCCTCCTGTGTAACTCGGTAAGTTCTTCTGCTTGGCTGAGTAATTTCTGTTTCAATAGTTGTATCTCCTCATTTAATCTATTTTCTAAAATTATTTCAAAATATTAGCGGAGATAAATAAAGAGGCTTATACAAGATAACTTACCCGACATACTACTCGATCCTCCTCCTCCTTCAAGTTTAAGCTTTTCATTTTGTATTGATAGTTGAAGATTCTCATGTCGTAGACCGTTAGCATTTTCAAAAACTTTATTATCTACGATAAAGAATAACAATTTGATGAATGAAAATATATTATAACAATTATTATAATACTATTAATTTGTAGTAAATATCAAAGCAAAGAGTATAGTTTTTAAGGTAAAAAGAACAGAGTAGTGTGTAAATATACAGCCAGTGTTAGAGGCCCGGAGTCTTTTTCTCAACCAAATTTACCAGGAAAAACACTTTGGGAAGCATTAATTCTGTACTCCAATTTTAGAGATTTAGATGAAGGGCAATAGGTCCTTACGTTGCGAAATAAGGTCCTGAAAACAGTGCGTTTCCTTCCTGTTCCTGTTTTGTAACTGGAATAAAATATTCTGGCGCCAGTCCCCCAGTTCCATAATTCCCGAAATTTCACGCTAACCTAATTCGGACGAAACTCGCGAATCGCGCATTAAACTAATCGGTAAGCTACTTGTCAACTAATTATCTGAATTTAACAAATTAAACACTCATTATACAAATATTTAACTAACTTTCAGAAAACTAAACATTTATGGTTGATTTATTTTGACAACAGACCACCTAGTTGACAATCAGCTGATTTTTGATGTTTGGAGCAAATTATGATGCTGTCTGGATCATTAAGGATATTGACATCTGGAAAGCTATTGTGTCGAATAATTATGGCAACTAGGGATTTCTTCCTATAGTCGTATATTCTTATTTATTTAACTTTTTCTTCAATAGATAAAATATGGCAAACTCACCTGACTTTTATAACTTCCATTGCTTGAATTATTAGAAATTATAATTCAAATATAAGTATGCAGTAAACCTTACCAATGTCTTAAAAAAGGACATACGTTCAAATATGTTGGCCATTTGATGCCGCCGTGGTCTTCTAGAATTCTAGACGCTGGTCACAGAAAAGCGTTTGTTCAAATACTTTAACGAAAAAAAAATAAAACAAATAGGTATTAATTTTATGATGCTTTCATATATATAATATATTGAATATAGATCAAAAATTTACAATGAACGATATATGTCGTTACAAAACTAAGCCACTTGTTTTTGAATTGGACATTAATAGACATTTACTATGGATAATTACATATTGGTTCAAGCATATACAGTTACTTTTTTCTATATTCGTCTCTCTCTCTTTAACGTACGTGGCATATATGGTTCTTTATAACTAAAAAGAGAGCAAGATGCTCAAAAATATCCTACGTTACAATATGGTCGCTGAACAGTATTTTTGTATTCAATATTTTTTCTAATATAACAAATTTTTAACCATACCGAAATAATTAATTTTATCGAAAAAAGGTTTCGTGCCTCATGTAACAATTTATTATTTTTTTACCCAAAAATATAAACAGATATCAATGTAATCATACTGGACAAATCTCAATAATAATATAGTCTCATTAAATAAAGCAACATTGAGTTTCTGACAAAACTGATACCGGGTGATACATCGTAAAGTTGAACATAGGAAATTCCATGTAATTTTTGAGCTTTGTGAATATTGGTTCCCCCTGTACGTTCTTTTAGAAAAACTGCATTATAACATGGTAAACCACGAAACCCTCATAGTTAAGCTTAAACAGCAAACACCATATAATCATTTCCATGGCGCTATATATTGCCAAAAATTGACGTGCTGTAGAATAAAGACCGCTTTACATTATGACCATTCTCGTACCACCAATCCCGGCAATCACATATCCCAAATAAAAGAGACCATGCCTTATATTTTTGATATGTAAAATAACATGTCTACCGAACAATTATGATAAACAATAGGGTGCATTCAGCAGAACCAATCAATCGATTGTAAGCGATTACTCATCATCTACTGAACGCACTTAAAAAACGGACGCCATTTTTTCAATCGAATTTAAAAACCGATTTGTTTCATCGGTTTTTTTCTCGATTTTCTATTCCTAAATTGTTCGTATTCTCTGTTTTGTCCCTTACAGAACCAGATTATCTCGACGAATTCATTATAATGAACTGTCCCAGGGAGGGATCATAACCAAACAAAAAAACTGACAAATGTCGAAAGAACTACAAATCTATGGGCATAGTTACGTCACCGAATATAAATCGCAATGTATTCAAACTAGGCACGTGGGTTTACCATGTCGACTTCTTCAAGAAGTTATAATGCAGTTTTTATATAAAATGTACAGAGGGGGGGGGGGGGGGGGGGGGGGGGGGGGGGCCAATATTCAGCCACCGAAAAAATTACATGGGATTTCTCATGCTCAACTTAACAATGCCTCATCCAGTATATACGTTTATGTTTTCTAAACTTTCCGAAGGGCTTTCAAAATTCAGGAAAGCTAAACTGAACCTCTCTCACCTGGCCGTTAGTATACTTGCAAAATTTCAATTATATTCCTTTCATGATTTACTAATAAATGCCTCGATATGTTATCTTATGGCTATTTATAATATAATCATTAGGAACATACGTTAAGATCTTTTTTAAAGGAAAAAATATACAGGATGAAGGTTTTAAAGTGTTACAATGCTAAATCCGAAAAAAGACTGTAAATATTTTATTCATACGTCAATAGACAGGTTTTGGGACAAATTTTGTTACATTTTTGGTATTGGCCCGCTCTCCAGCTTTTATCTGGCTGGTGACAAATTTGAAAGGTATCTTTTCGTTAAAATTCGATTCTCTGTGACTAGTCCATCTGCTTCCGATTGCCATTCCAACTTTCCCACAAGCTACATAAAATCTGGAGTGGGGATAATGTCAAAAATGTTTTAAAATATGTCGCCCAATTCCCAATGGCGTCATAAAATTTTAATATAATATTTCCAGCCGTTTTTGTATTGTAACATCTTTCAACTCATCACCCTGTATTGACTAGATTACAATAAAAAAATATACAATGCACATCTGTACTGTACTGTGAGATTAAACGAATACTTCCAATATAATTACATTCGAATATCATCTTGTTCGAGAGGAATCAATAGAAATTACTGACACGTTTTTGGCATATACATTACGCAAATTAATTAGCGAATATACAAAAAAACACTAAAACCCCCTACTTTTTTGTAATTTATTGTATCTTACGAATTTTTACTTTCTTCATACAACAGGATAAAAAATAATAAACTCCTGGACAAAATTAACGCAACATCATAAATTTCCCATATTTTTTATGCTATTTTTCTTCGGAATTTATGATCTGATTTGAATGATTTTTTTGCATTGTAAGTTGGTTCCTTGACAATGTTAGTTTTCGCTGTTTATGATAAAAATTTAATTTTCGATTTATACTGGGTGTACTAAAAATGCTATGTTTTGTTCCAAAAATTCGCATCACCCTGTGGAGTATATTAGCAACCGAAACATATTGCAGTTGACATTAAACGGTAGGTCCATCTTTCCCCTACATTTTCTTGTTTGGTTTACTTCCTTATCTCTGTTATTAAAAGAGATACACCGTTTTAGAGTGTAACATGTCTTTATAGACCTTAATATTCAACACATTCATTGTTAAATGTTTTCAAGTAGATGTTGTGTTTTAAAGTTACAAAGGCCAAATAAAATTCGCCATACTGATAAAAACTGTTCGGAAACTGCTTATTAAACGTTCGTTTTGTATGCCCAGTTGCCCGACGAGTATTTTACTCTTGAAACCTTCTTGAAAACATTTAACAATGAATGCGTTGAATATTAAAGTCTATAAAAACATGTTACGCTATAAATCGGTGTATCTCCTTTAATAACAGAGATAATGAAGTAAACCAAAAAAGAAAATGTTGGGGAAAGTTGGACCTACCGTTTAATGTCAACTGCAATATGCTTCCGTTGCTAATATACTCCACAGGGTCATACGAATTTTCGGAAAAAAACATTGCATTTTTAGTAAACCCAGTATAAATCGAAAATTAAATTTTTATCATAAACAGCGAAAACTATGACATTGTCAAGGAACCAACCTACAATGCAAAAAAAAATCATTCAAATCGGATCATAAATTCAGAAGAAAAAAAATAGCATTAAAAATATGGCAAATTTTTGATGTTGCGTTAATTTTGTCCAGCAGTTTATTTAAAAAACTGTACTTATTTTTTCTCAGCGCAAAATCTACGCAAAAATATGCCAAAAAAATAGCAGTAAAGTCCTGTGATTACTCATTTACGGAAACCCGAACAATTAATCGTTTAAAAAATACCAACCAAATATTGTAACAAAAACAAAGTCAACCCTAACAAATAAAAAAAAAATTACACAACTCCCCTGAATAACGACATATTATTATTTATATTTTGTTATTTTTTTGGATTTTTATAAATTGCTGTTTTCACAAAAAAAAAATGAAAAGCTGGAGGACTGAGGTTGATTATAAGCATATTTCCTAAATATTAATAATATAATAAGTATAGATATACATGGTATACTTAGTAACGACCCACGCGGTTTCTTGTCAATTATACAGGGCTAGACAAAAGTTTAGACGCGATAATTTATTTTTTAATCAATTTTAAAAATCAAATTATTTAATTGAGGGCTATATTTCGATTGCCTATCTCGGGACTAACCCTGTATGTTTATGTACAAATCTTGTATGGCAAAAAGGCACAATTTTTCTAACCTATAACAATTTTTTGACACTGAGAATTGCTGCCATCGGCCATGTATAAGTCTTGGATAGCATAAGCGTTTTTATTGGTAGAGCCAATGTCAAAAAACGGTAAAATCGGAACAAAAAAAAAAAACTTAAAATGTGTGGATGAAGAAAAAAAGCACACTATAGTGACGCGCAATGTTGTGTTAAAAGATATGTGTCTTAAAATCACGTTTTTTCAAATTGGCTCTACCCGAAAAGACGCCATTTCAGATCCACATTTCTTCTCGACAAAAAAACCTCGCGAGGACGTTGTTTTTACATTAAATATAAACATGATGCATCAAGGACGTGCCAGAGTCGTCATCGTAGATCAAAGTATTTACAATCACAACCGAAACGCTTTCTTTTTCTATAAAAATCGCATGCACGCGCGAAATTAGTATTTTAGGACAGTCGAGTGCAAAGAAAAATTTCGAGAATAATCGAAAAACAAGTTTTTGCGTTAATTTTTTGGGAGGGATGAATGAAAATATCGACACGCCGATTTATCGGTCGATATTCTATCGACGAATCGACATTTGCACTATCGATATGCGCGCCCAGCACTAGCCGAAAGTATGGTTTTTGAAAGTGATAATTATTTTTCGTGATAAATATTTCCCTAGGTGGGATTTGAACCCACGACCCTCCGCTTGAGGTACGGACGCGCTGACCACACTACGCCACCAGGGTTTTAAAGATTTAAAATAAGCAATAAATAATTTTCTAAAAAATATAGTACAGGGAGTGCCAAAAATACAGCTCGCTAATAAATTTAGGACATACAAAAGTATGCCCCGTCAAGTCAATAAATAAAAATAACTAAAATTAGAAAACGCGTCTTGTTCAATTATTTCTCGAAACTTTCCCTAAACAAAAAAAATTGGCAGGTTTACAGGACACTTGGTGTACCAGGACAAAAACAACTCGGATATCTCGAGCTCGACGCAAGATTGAGCCCAAAAACGCCATCACAGTTTAAAATATAGGTATAGATAGTCCGCGCAGAGAAGCGCCTTTAACGCCATAGTTCGGGTACTTCTTTAAGCGGACGTACAAGAATAAAGTCCGTACAAAAAAGCGACTAAACTTCACCGCTTCTTACATGGAACAGAACGCTCTTCTCTTAACGGACGTAAGATATTTTCGTTTTAAACACCAAAACACAAAAGGTGAAATTTCCAGGAACTTTGACGGGGAGATTTGAAAGCTTTATAAATTCATAGAGTTTGAAAATTATCAATGAGTTTTATTATGTGTCCAATAGTTTTAACATATTTTCATGGCTTCTTGTTCATGACACGCTCGGAAATAGTATATTACGTACCGAGGTGGAAAGTGTTTCATTCCTGTAGAGAGAGTCGGTAGTTAACTAAATCTCGAGACAGTAATAAAAATTTTCACCTATTTTATTTACAACCACATCTAACATCCACTTCTTATTATTTTGAATTAAAATTATTAATAAAAGATAAATGTCATTTTGACTTTTCCATTGACAAATTAGACAGAAATTTCAAATAACCGCAGGTGGTAAAATAACGTAGGTAATAATACACATCAAGATGGTAAATATCATTTTTTGTATATGGTTTCCATGTCACTAAACAATATATTGTTTTAACAACAGAAAAATGCTCATCAGATGAGGAATTTGATTTTGCTGCTACTCCACCAGAAATTCGAGAAACAGCAAAAATAGTAGAAGACCATCTTCTGCCAACTAAAAGCCGCCCGAGACATGACAAGGCGTATAACTGTTTCAAAGAATGGTGTACGGGAAAGAAAGTTCAAAATCCTGGTTCTGAGTCGGCGCTACTAGTTTATTTCAGTGAAAATTGCCAAGAGAAAGAAGATATCAAAGATTTGGTCACAATATTCAATGCTGAGGACCACTCTATCAATTAGGGAAAAAGTAGACATATTTAACCACGCAAAGCTATTGGCATTTTTAAAAATTGTGTTCGTATATTATTTTGAGATATCGATTTTTTTAAAAATTACAAAAAAATAATTTACTTTCCACCCGGGTGGAAAGTAACAGCAAAAAAAACGTCAACTTTCCACCTTTCAAAGATAGATGAAATGTCATTATTACATGCATGGTTGTAAATAAAATATATTTTTATTGATATCTGAACATGAAAGGAAGGCAAAAAGTGCCAGAAAAATATGTTTATTTCGTTTAATTTGTGATTTTCGGACTTTACGATTAAATAACTTTGATAATTTATTAACTCGACAATTAACTTTAATTGGTATCGGTATAATTGACGATAATAAAATGATGTTAATTGTTTAATTGACGTGGACACATATGCGGAAAAAAGTGGTCGTTATTAAAAAACCAAAGACAAAATAAATTTTTGCCAAAAAAGGCTTTAAAAGCAACTTTTAGACCCCCTCCAAATTACTAGAAATTCACCTATTTGTAATAATAACCACTAAGAACTACCTAGTTTGGACACCTATTACAATGATAAGACAATGACAGCCGGGTTTGTATTTTTACTTACAGAATTTTAGCAGGTTTGTAATTTTATCAAAACAACCTTCGAAAAAGGCCCTGAAAAATGAGCCTATTAGAAAATAGTACATTACGTATCAAGGGCCGAAAAGAAAGCCCCCAACGGCCCGAGATATGTACCGTATTTTTTTTTACAAGTGCTCCGAAGCTTTGATGCCAAATAAATAAAGAAATTCTTCAGACAGTTCTCCTGTCTACATGACAATAAAAACACTCGCGCATGGAGAATGTAAATATCTATTTATTATTTTTGGTAAATAGGCTCGGTGGCCTAGTGGTATAGCGTACGCCTTGTGATCTGAGAGTCGCGGGTTCAAATCCCGCACTCGGCATCACTGGTTTTATTTATTTTTTTACAAGTGCCCGAGTCTTTGAGGCCATAAAAATAAAGAAATTCTTCAAAACATCTGTGAAAAATTAACTGCCAATTTAATTTATATATAATCCGCTATTTATTATCGCTTCTAGTATGGCTCGGTGGGTAGAGTGTCCGCCTGGCGATCTGAGGGTCGCGGGTTCAATCCAGCACCGACAATTCTGGTTTTATTTATGAGCACATGGTGACTCGAAGCGGGCGGGAAAGATTTTTCCCGCCCGCTCTCTTGGAAAACGCCACTTTCGGTGAAGTGAACATGCATGAAAAGAGGCACTTTCGGGGCACTTGTAAAAAAAAATTAATTTTAAATTCGCACCTTATCGTCGTCTATGCCAATTACTACGGAAAAGCAGCGTTGCCAAATAATTTATTTTTAAGGCATTTCGAGGAATCTCTAGACAAAATTACAAACCTACCAACCTACCGCACCCGGAAGCGTGTAAAGAGAAAAAAAACAGCAATTCCGCCAGTCTCATCATCATTTGACGTATAAAATCAAACTTAAAGAACATATAAACATTTTTTTTACAAATTACTTTAGGCAATTTATTGCTTATAATGCGCGCTTCAAACGCTAAAGATTTTCCATTCGCTTTCAAAAATTAAATGAGATATTTAAAAAGTAACACTTTAGACCATCATTGGAAGAGAAAAAAAACGACAACCAATCAAAATATACAAAGGAAATTAATAATATGTACAAAGGTAACAAATTACTAGTCTTTCTATTGGCTAAACCTTCGGGTATGTTACACAGGGTTAATTTTTAATTAAAAAAAAAATGTTTTACCCAAAGTTATTGGCTAACTCTTCAGACATCATCGTTTGAGCGTAATTTTTGTCCTAAACAAAAAAAAATATAACAACTTGAAAAAATAAAAGTAATTCTTTCATAAAGATTTAAAAAAAAGTCGGTCTAAAGTACTATCCTCATATTATATACATACACATAAAAACCGATAAAGCTTAATATATTTAGCAACACTAGGTGGAAAAAAAATCGATAACAACAAGCTTACACTTATATTTCTTGTAGAATATCAATAAAAATTGTTTGACCAAGAAATTTGGCACAGTCGATTGATTACTATTCGGTGAAATGTTTGTTTTTGCATTAATTTGATATCATTTGCCAAAATTTAAAAGGGCTGCATCAGTACGACAGTTTGAAGTTTATTTAGGAACGCTGTACCTTTATGTTAATGCAAAATTTATGTAATATCCCCTATAATTTGAAACAAGGAGCACGGGGAAAGAGGAATGTCCAAAATCTGAAATTACGAGGTCCTGGAGCGAATAAATGAGATTATTCAGATTATACAGTAATATGCATAAAGCTTGCGCCAAAACCAAAACTTTTCAATTGTCAGTAGTAAAGTTCAACTAGGACATACCGGGTGGTGCGCACGGGCAGGACACAGATATCCCATGTAAATGTAAGATGACGAAGTATTAGCTCCACTATTTATTTTAGCCCTAAAAGGTACTTAAACTTTCAAATACTACATTAAGAAAAATGTCCTTGTTCGATTTAAAGTTTAGTTTAAGGGTTAATTAGCCAAACCGTATTTTTCAAATGATAAACTAGGAAATACGGACCTGACCCATTTCTGTCAGTATACACCAGTAAATAAATGATTAAAAATTTGTTATTTTATGTCCATGTTAATATTATTTTATGTTATACACGGTGTTCCAGAATATGTGGGCAATCTCCCGGATTCAGATAGAACACTTAAAAATAATAGGGGAAGTTCCTATAAATTTTTCTTCCCACTGCCTCCCCTACGGAGATACGGGCCCATAACGGACGTCCATGGAAATTAATTTTTTTTTTTTAAGTACTAGGTGTAATTTAATAATTTTCTAGTATAATGGTTACTAGATGCGTGTCCTTAAAATTCGCACTTTTAAGCACATTTGGTTTATTTAGATTGCCAGGGACGGACTAGACGTAACACAAAAATGTTTTTTTTTATACCCTGTATGATGAAGGAACGACAATAATATTTTTGGATACTCTAAACCTTAAGCTGAAGAAAAGGCACTCTTCATCAATGTCGATAAAATGAACCGTTTTCGAGAAAAAAATATTTTTGTCCATACATTAAATGCATGTCGGCATATTCAGTATACGTAAATTTCATTACTAAGTTAGTAACTAATAAGACAAAGGGGAAAACCGCAAATTTCAAGACACTACCATAAACTGACACTGGCATAAATATTCTTATTTAAATCGGTACATGCGAAAAATACCATAGCAACAATGAGGGAATTTTATGAACATAAAACAACAATCAATATTGAACAAAAATATATTTTTTTCGAAAACAGCTCATTTTATCGACATTGATCAAGAGTACTTTTTTTCAGCTTAAGGTTTAGAGCAGTGTTTTCCCAAAGTGGTCCAGGTGGACCCCCAGGGGTCCACGGGAGACTCGACGGGGGTCTACGTTAGGCGTGACAAAAAATGGGGGTCCACAATCGTAAGCGGGCAACTAAAATGTTGACTTGACTTCTCCTATCAATATAGGCAGATAATATTTTAAGAAGCTCAGCGACTGTTACTTGTAAAAACTTGCATATTTCAACTCTTGTTCAGACGTGAAAATTAATACGACTTGCGGTGTATGTGCTTACAATCTTGCATGAACGTGTCGATTCTTCACCAATATAAATACGAATGTCAAGGATAAACGTTACTCATTTGTTTCTGGAATTTAAAAAAGAAAAGTGCACCCCCCCCCCCCCCCCCCCCTAGCTACGGTCATGCAGCATGCAGGGGGTCCACCGAATCCAGCAAACTTTTGATAGTGGTCTATGAAACAAAATAGTTTGGGAATCACTGGTTTAGAGAATCCAAAAATATTATTGTCGTTCCTTCATCATACAGGATGTAAAAAAAGCATTTTTGCGTCACGTCTAGTCCGTCCCTGGCAAACTAAATAAGCCAAATGTGCTTAAAAGGGCGAATTTTAAGAAGACTCATCTAGTAACCATTACACCTAGTAATTCAAAAATTATTTAAAAAACAACGATTTCCAGGGACGTCCGTTATGGGCCCGTATCTCCGTAGGGCAGGCCGTAGGAAGAAAAATTTATAGGAACTTCGTCTGTTATTTTTAAGTGTTCTATCTGAACCCGGGAGATGGCCTACATATTCTGGGACACCCTGTATATACCATTCCCGCCGTAGTACTATTTAATCATTGTAATTTTGTTCTCAACGGATTAGAAATATTTACCGCGAAAATTATTTGAAAAAATTAAAATTATTATAATTATAAATAAGGTGATTACTGGCATTTTAACCTGATAAAATTAGAATCGTACTCAAGATTTAAGCTATGGGAAATCCCACGTGTCCTGCTCCTAGGCACCGCCCGGTATAGGAAGACCCAGAAATATGAAAATTTTTATCATCGGTTTAATTTAAGTTTTGTTGTACGATGTTATGGTTATATTAAAAACGCCACACACTTATTTTCCTATACCCATTAAACGTTTTACCGGGAAGTGTTTTAAAAAATAACGAGTACCGGGTAATAACCCCATAGGAAAAAAATAAAGGTACAGGGTGTCCGATTTTCGACACTTTTATTGGGTATCTCCGTAATTGTTAGTGCTATCAAAAAAGTAACGTAGATGTCATGTGCTCTTTTTGGGTCAAACTTAAAATGGTAAAATCACAATTTGAAAATTTTCGCTCGCTTAAGAGATACGGGGCAGCAAAAAATTGACAATTTCAAAATTAACCTATATTTTCTTAGTTAAAAGAGATACAGAAAAATGTTTTATACAGAAGTGTCTTCATATTGATTGGTGAATAATCTGCCGTTCAGAATAACTATACGGGGTCAGGTAAAGAAGTTACCGAACCTAACCTCACCTTTTTAAATGGAACACCCTGTATATTTTAATTTAAAAAGATACTATTTTAAATTCCCCTTTCAAATACATAACACACCATGAATGATATTGGTTTCTTGGGCGATTTACTTAAACTTTATTACTTTGAAACGAAATAAAAGATTCAGATTAAGGCAAAAAAATAACGGGAATCATCGCAAATGTTCGGAATATGTTCCAGATAGCGAACAAGATATACATTATGCGCCGTTTTTAGTTTTTTCCACTTTCAATATGAATTCAAATTCAATTCAAAATGTTAATAGGTCATTTTCGCAAACATGTAAAAATGAAATTGACGTTAAATGTTAATAGTCAACATAGTTGTTTCTAGCTAGCTAATATCGCTTTTGTTTCATGGTCTACTGTGGTTTAAAGAAATAAAGTTTAATAAATCGCCTAGGAAATCAATATCATCCATCATATGTTATATATTTGAAAGGAGAATTTAAAATAGTATCTTTTTAGGTTAAAATATACATGTACCGGGTGTCCCACTAAGAATGGCTCTCGGCCGTATCTCTGAAAGTGTTAGTCGTATGGCTTGCGGAAAAATTTTTTAATTGGAAAAGTGATCATAAGAAATTGCTGGAAATTATTTTGAAGTTTCTCAGTCGAGCGCTAGAGGGCGCAACCGTAACGGTAAATCCGTAAAGCTCAGTTTTTTCCAAAGTTGCCGCGTTAAGGTTTATTGAAAATAGCATTTTCGTATACTTTAAGGTTTTATGAAGAAAATTTACTTATAACATATTTTTGTCACTTTTAAAATAAAGTGGTGGGGGAAGGTTGAACATTATTTTAAATAAATGCCTACAACTCCGGGTTCGCTCAACAGAATTTAGTGAACTTTGTTTTGTTAAAAAGAGGTTCCCTTACTCTATACTTTACTGTATAAACTATGACAATATGACTTTTAAAGTAGGCGCTAGAGGGAGCTATTTTACAACTTAACAAACATTGCGCATTTTTTCAAAAATTTTAAATACAACAGTATATTTAATTTTACTTCATCACAAAGATCAATAAAAGCCTAAAAAACTGGCGAAAACCACAACTTGATATCTTTTTTCAAACCGGAGATATTAACAAGAACAAAAATAAACACGGAAAAATATGATTATATTTAAGTTTCAACGGTACAGGTTTTTTCAAAAGTCAAATAGGCCTTGGAAAAACAAAATCTAATTTAAAATTAGGTGCTTTCAAGTCAAAGTTTTTATTTGACTTTTGAAAAAACCTGTACCGATATTTTTCCGTGTTTATTTTTGTTCTTGTTAATATCTCCGGTTTGAAAAAAGATATCAAGTTGTGGTTTTCGCCAGTTCTTTAGGCTTTTATTGATCTTTGTGATGAAGTAAAATTAAATATCCTGTTGTATTTAAAATTTTTGAAAAAATGCGCAATGTTTGTTAAGTTGTAAAATAGCTCCCTCTAGCGCCTACTTTAAAAGTCATATTGTCATAGTTTATACAGTAAAGTATAGAGTAAGGGAACCTCTTTTTAACAAAACAAAGTTCACTAAATTCTGTTGAGCCAACCCGGAGTTGTAGGCATTTATTTAAAACAATGTTCAACCTTCCCCCACCACTTTATTTTAAAAGTGACAAAAATATGTTATAAGTAAATTTTCTTCATAAAACCTTAAAGTATACGAAAATGCTATTTTCAATATACCTTAACGCGGCAACTTTTGAAATAACTAAGCTTTACGGATTTACCGTTAGGGTTGCGCCCTCTAGTGCTCGACTGAGAAACTTGAAAATAATTTCCAGCAATTTCTTATGATCACTTTTCATATTAAAAAATTTTTCCGCAAGCCATACGACTAACACTTTCAGAGATACGGCCGAGAGCCATTCTTAGTGGGACACCCGGTACATACAAATGAGGTTAGGTCCGATAACTTTTTTACCTCACCCCGTATATTTATTCTGAAAACGGCAGATTATTCAACAATCAATAAAAGAAACTTCTGTATAAAACATTATCCTGTATCTCTTTTAACTAAGAAAATATGGCGCAATTTTGAAATAGTAAATTTTTTGATTTCCCCCCGTATCACTGAAGCGAGCGAAAATTTTCTAATTTTGATTTTACCATTTTAGGTTTGACCCAAAAAGAGCACATGACCCCTACATTACTTTTTTGATAGCACTAACAATTACGGAAAGATCCTTTAAGAGTATCGAAAATGGGATACCCTGTACATCTCCCAACGTTGTCAAATGAAAAAATAAACGCATACTTATATGGCACCACGAAAGTGTACAGGGCTCTGAATAAAGCTTACCAAAAATAAGATATGTATGTGCATCAAGATAATGGAGATACTAAAAATAGTTTTCGAGATATGACGGAACGATTTGTTGCTCTCTTTGTAAAGGGAAGGAAAAATATTTAAATTGGCAGAGATATCCATACTGCATGGACCATGTAGTGGCTAACATCAAATTGACAGTGGCATTACAATTGCGGAAATATATAGACATAATAGTAATTTAAAAACGATAATATTTTGATCACGTAATGATGCGATATAACCTTGTTAATTGCGTGCCGTATTTAATGAAATCTTCGTTAGAGTGTAGACGCATTTGTTCAGATATCGCCTGACGCTAAATTTTTATAAATTAATGATTCATATTATCACACAAGAAAATAATATACTTTTTTCCCTTGAATTTTGACCACCCTGTGAGTGAATCATTCATTTTCTATGCAGTTCTTATGAAACCCGTATCTTTTCCCCACATTTTGAGTCTTGCTTTATCGCCATATCTGCTCCCAATGAGAAGATACAAATTTTTTTAAAAAATTTGTAGTAAAAAAAAATTTTTTTAAAAGTTCGTCGCCTTTCAAGGAGAACATATATCGGGGTGAATCAATTCATAAAACGTTGAGAAATGGGACGGTCTTAATATAAAATATACGAGGCGTCGTCAATAATGGCTAAAAATCGAAAAGCAGGTGATAATCTACGATAAATATACCCACAATTTACTTAAGATTTCATTAAATCCTCTTCTGGATTAAAAAAAATATTTAACATCAAACCTGACCATAAAATCATGGTCATTTTTTCAAAATTTAAAACAACTGTATAAAGTAGCCAGTTTGACACAATAATACCGGGCGATGCGTCCGAACAGGACACATGAGATTACCCATGTAAATTGCGAGGTGGTCAAATATTTGCTCCCGTATCGATTTTAAAGAAAACTTTTACCAAGACTTTTTAAAGAGAATAAAAAGTTCACCAAATTTGAATTCTTTTCCACACGCCGTTTTTGAGATATTAAGAAAATTCGACTAGCTTCAGGTTGAAATGAAAATATCAGTAATAACCTATGTGTCCCGGCCCAACGCACCACCCGGTATATATACTATGGTATGACGGATATGTTTCTGCTAAATTTCGATGGGTCATTTATATATTTGATTTTTTAACTTCGCTAGAATTAGTAGTAGGCAAGAATCGCATCCAGTACTGTGCCAAACAAAAGGTTCGGTATAAATTTGACAACAGTGTTTTCTTTGAATTTGGCTATCACATTTCGTTTGAGCAAGGTGTGATGTTGATTCCTGCAAAAAAATGTTAGGAATTAATACTAAAAAACGGCCTACATTCGTGTGCAAAAAACGGCCATTACAAAATTTTATAATTCTTATTTTTAGTCCGATTATGGTGATTTCTTTAGTGTTGTCATCGCTCGAGCGAAAACCCGCTTGAGCGCTCGATTATTGAAATATCCGACATCGCTCGATTATTAAAAAATAGGCTCGAGTTATAAATTCAAGCGAAAAATCGTCGCATTTCACTTGATAACCGATCTTTGCTCGACGTCACCCGAAATGTGCCGATTGGCGACGTTCGAGTTTGACGCTCCGAAGGCTGACACGACATACGTCTTTGTTAAAGGCACATAAACGAGAAGGTGCATACAAGAAAGTATGCCAAATCCCTTAGTGGATTCATCCCGACATTGGATTTGTGTTGACTGGCTAGCCAGCGGCGATTGTAATTTCTGTTCTTCCTTAATAAAAACTCTAGACAAGTTACAAAAACAACCCCTGGTGTTTTATCAACACATTCTTCTTAGGCATAAAAATATAAAGTGATTAATCGCTCGAGCGATTCACTCGATTAATAAAATCGCTCGAGTATCAAGTACTTGATTATTAAAATCATTGGTTTTTCCCCAACACTTTTTTTAGAGAACTCTAGGCACAACTATCTGTTTTAGATTGTCTTTTGCAAAGCTTTAATTGAAATAAAGACACATTTTGGTTTTCCTTGTATATTATGTCGAATAACCAATGTTACTGAAAATTTGTAAACGACACGTTTAAACTGATAGTTGCACCTAGAGTTCTCTAAAAAAATCACTAAAATCGGAATAAAAACAAAAAAGTTATCAAGCCTAAAACTTAATCAAAAATTTGTAATTAATGACCGTTTTTTTTTTGCACGTCATTCAATAATTTTTTCGACAACACCACATTAATTCACAACACTCCGGTACGGTTTTATTTTGCTTTAGCAGCTCCTTTTGCTAAGCAGCCAGCTGGTAAACAATGTCACCTATGTAAGTCAACCCCAAAGGTCCCTCAGGTGGCGACTAAGGACTGAACCCTGTGAAATTTGGCTGAAGGCTGAAAATTTAATATAAGGACAAACCCCGGGCCGTTTTATTTGCTTTAGCAGCTCCTTTTGCTAGACAGCCAGCTGGTAAACAATGTCACCCATATAAGTCACCCCCCAAAGGTTCCTCAGGTGGCCACTAAGGGCTGAACCATGTGAAATTTGGCTGAAGGCTGAATATTGAATAAAGACAAACCCCGGGACGGTGTATTTGCTTTAGCAGCTTCCTTTGCTAGGCAGCCAGCTGGTAAATAATGTCACCCATGTAAGTCACCCCCCAAAGGTTCCTCAGGTGGCCACTAAGGGCTGAACTCTGGGGAATTTGGCTGAAGGCTGAAAAAAAACCCAAACAAACCCCGGGACGGTGTATTTGCTTTAGCAGCTCATTTTGCTAGACAGCCAGCTGGTAAACAATGTCACCCATATAAGTCACCCCCCAAAGGTTCCTCAGGTGGCCACTAAGGGCTGAACCATGTGAAATTTTGGCTGAAGGCTGAAAATTGAATCAAGACAAACCCCGGGCCGTTTTATTTGCTTTAGCAGCTCCTTTTGCTAGACAGCCAGCTGGTAAACAATGTCACCCATGTAATTCACCCCGAAAGGTTCCTCAGGTGGCCACTAAGGGCTGAACCATGTGAAATTTTGGCTGAAGGCTGAAAATTGAATCAAGACAAACCACGGGACGGTGTATTTGCTTTAGCAGCTTCCTTTGCTAGGCAGCCAGCTGGTAAACAATGTCACCCATATAAGTCACCCCCCAAAGGTTCCTCAGGTGGCCACTAAGGGCTGAACCATGTGAAATTTTGGCTGAAGGCTGAAAATTGAATCAAGACAAACCCCGGGCCGTTTTATTTGCTTTAGCAGCTCCTTTTGCTAGACAGCCAGCTGGTAAACAATGTCACCCATGTAATTCACCCCGAAAGGTTCCTCAGGTGGCCACTAAGGGCTGAACCATGTGAAATTTTGGCTGAAGGCTGAAAATTGAATCAAGACAAACCACGGGACGGTGTATTTGCTTTAGCAGCTTCCTTTGCTAGGCAGCCAGCTGGTAAACAATGTCACCCATATAAGTCACCCCCCAAAGGTTCCTCAGGTGGCCACTAAGGGCTGAACCATGTGAAATTTGGCTGAAGGCTGAATATTGAATAAAGACAAACCCCGGGACGGTGTATTTGCTTTAGCAGCTTCCTTTGCTAGGCAGCCAGCTGGTAAATAATGTCACCCATGTAAGTCACCCCCCAAAGGTTCCTCAGGTGGCCACTAAGGGCTGAACCCTGTGAAATTTGGCTGAAGGCTGAAAAAAAACCCAAACAAACCCCGGGACGGTTTATTTGCTTTAATATCCCCCCACGACTGGTACTTACTTTTGCTTAAAGTCAAAAACAGCGACCGGCGCCGACGACGGGACCCCGCGGGACCCCATCCTGGACCCGTATTCTCTCCCAAACACTATTTAACACTGAACGACAGTCCGCCGAACCGAAACTGTCCCGAATCCGTCAACTTGCGACACACAACAACACATAACAACTGAACAACAACAAAAAAAAAAACAGGTTTCCTTTTTCGATTATCTTGTAGCTTAACAGTCAAGTGTTAAAACGATCGCGCATCGACCAAACGACAAATACGCGGCACTATCTACGTTTTCTTGATATATTTTTTTTTGGGGGTGATTTTTTCGAATAACGGTTATGATTGGACGCGGCTAGCACGTGACGAGCGCCGCCGCCTGCGACTGGTCGAACTCGCTGACGAGCTTCTTGATGTGCGACAGTTTCTCGTGCAGGTATTGGAATCGGTTCTTGGCGCGCTGATGATCGAGATCTTTCTTCATTTCCTGATATTCACGGACTATCTGCTTCTTAATGTCCTGCAACGGAAAACAAATCGATTAAATCAAAGAAGAAAACATAAAATTTATCCCCCCCCCCCCCCCCCCCCCATCCCCCATCGCCCTTCTCCGCTTACTTTAAATTTGGGACTATTCTCGTTCTCCTGCTTCAGTTTCTCCTCCAGCTGAACGAACCTCCTCGACACTTTTTCTACTACAGGATACAGCCCTCTGTACTCGTTATAATCAGCGTTAAAGTCCGCCTTGTACAGCCTCTTTTGATCGGTCGACGTTATTTTAACATACTGCCTAAAAAATAATAAAAATGGCACGTTAGTTGGCACCGACAAATCGCACCCGACAATCGTCCTTACTTTTTGTAATCCGGAAACTCGTCCTCGTCGGTCATGATGTCCCTGCCGATTTGGACCGGCGATTTATGCGGCACGGTCGCTGGCAAACCGTCGGTCTGACTATCGGGACTCACCCTGGCTATTCTTTGACTACTCGACGATACCTGGGAAGAAATAATTATATTTTCACCTGTAATCTTCCTAGACCTCGCATTATAAGCGGAAATTTTTCGGAGTTCACAAATGGTTTAAAAATTATGCCGGGTCGAAGACGGGGTATAATTTTTTTCAAAAAATTAGTGATCGAGACAAAATGTCCCGATTATTAATTCAAGCGCGTGAGAGATTCGTACTAAACTGCTGGCCATTTGCTTTCGAGCAAGAAAAATTTCACCTAAATTTAAAAGTTAATATTTTTTGAACCAGATATGACATCGAACTCCGGTTTTTAATGGTTGATAGATTTGTCCCTTATGAAACAATTGCCAAAGTTGGATTGTCTTAAACTGTCAGAAAATTTTATATACAGGGTGTTAAAGAGGACGATGATTTTTGCTCCAATTTCAATAGAATGTAACTTTCACAATAATATTTTTAAATTTTATCACTGTACGTCAATTGAATCACTAGTTCATAGCAAAGAAAGCAATCTGTCAAATTTTTGATATCTGCTATATTTTAAGAGATACCGATTTTTTTGAAAAACTTTGCTTCTTTCAACTTTTTGTTAGCTAGATCCCACTGTGCGTTGTATCGTGCAAACATTACAAGTGATTATTATACCTTATGAAACGCTTGTTTATGTTCAGTAACAACAATATTACCTAAATGTTGTGATGGCGTACTTATAATCACTTATATGTCTATGCTTTATGAGTATCTCACAATTTTTTTGTATTGGAAAGTACTCGCCCCTAGATTAGGCAAGTTTTTCCTTATTTTTTAGTTTTCCATATCGCGCTACAGGTATATTATACAGTGTCTACAAAATTTTAAAAAAGATAATTTTTTTATTTAATTGTTTGAAAAAATTTATTTATTAATTTCTAACTTTCTAACACATGGTTAGCTTTGTTGCTAAACGCATTAGCATGGGTTTTTTTTCGTGATAATCTCGATTCAAATTAATATACTCGGATGGACGTGGTTTGGTTTGACGGCAGCTAGTGATATTTAATATTAAAGTGCCTTTCAATGTAAGTTTAATTTTAGGAATAGTGTCGTGTCAAAAAGTTAGAAATTAATAAATAAATTTTTTCAAACAATTAAATAAAAAAATTATCTTTTTTAAAATTTTGTAGACACTATATAATATACCTGTAGCGCGATATGAAAAACTAAAAAATAAGGAAAAACTTGCCTAATATAGGGACGAGTACTTTCCAATACAAAAAAATTGTGAGATACTCATAAAGCATAGACATATAAGTGATTATAAGTACGCCACTGCACATCACCACATTTAGGTACAATTGTTGTTACTGAACATAAACAAGCGTTTCATAAGGTATAATAATCACTTGCAAAGTTTGCACGATACAACGCACAGTGGGATCTAGCTAACAAAAAGTTGAAAGAAGCAAAGTTTTTCAAAAAAATCGGTATCTCTTAAAATATAGCAGATATCAAAAATTTGACAGACTACTTTCTTTGCTATGAACCAATGATTCAATTGACGTACAGTGATAAAATTTAAAAATATTATTGTGAAAGTTACATGCTATTGAAATTGGAGCAAAAATCATCGTCCTTTTTAACACCCTGTATATAAAATTTTCTGACAGTTTAAGACAATCCAACTTTGGCAATTGTTTCCTAAGGGACAAATCTATCAACCATTAAAAACCGGAGATCGATGTCATATCTGGTTCAGAAAATATTAACTTTTAAATTTAGGCGAAATTTTTCTTGCTCGAAAGCAAATGGCCAGCAGTTTATTTAAAAAAAAAAGTTGACGATGGTTGCGAAAAAAGAAACGTCGGATTGAAAATTTAATTGAATTATCTTACGGAGGGGAAATATGGAAATGAGAATGTGAAATTTTTTTTTACATGTGCCCCGAAAGTGCCTCTTTTCATGCATGTTCTCTTCACTGAAAGTGGCGTTTTCCAAGAGAGGGAAAGATTTTTCCCGCCCACTTCGAGTCACCATGTGCTCATAAATAAATAAAGCCAGAATTGTCGGTGCGGGATTTGAACCCGCGACCCTCAGATCGCCAGGCGGACACTCTACCCACCGAGCCATACTACAAGCGATAATAAATATCGGATTATATATAAATTAAATTGGCAGTTAATTTTTCAGAGATGTTTTAGAAAAATGTCTGAAGAATTTCTTTATTTATTTGGCATCAAAGCTTCGGAGCACTTGTAAAAAAAAATACGGTACATATCCCGGGCCGTCGGAGGCTTTTCCGGACTCGTGCGTAAAAGCCTCTTTTCGGACCTTGATACGTAATGTACTATTTCACCTGTAATCTCCCTAGTCCTCGGATTATAACCATAGTATAGCATAATGAAAGATATTAGAAATGAAGTTTTAACTTTAACACCCTGTATCTCAGTTAATATCAACTTTCGGATATAGGTAAGTATAAATGACAAAATGTCCATAAATATTTACATACATACGGTGATAGGTAGCGGCCAATCATTCTATCCCTTACCTTATGATTGCTATTATTATTCCGTCTGTCTTTGTCTCGCTGCAGACCATTGGGCAAAGGATGACTTTGTTGAACTGGACTATTTGTGCCCCTTCGAGCCTCCTCCGTCATTAATCCACTATTCACCGGGGACCTATGGCATAAAAATACTATTATCATATAAATTCAAAAAGTAACGTAATTTAAAAAAAAACTTTAGTTAATTCCAAAAATTTTCTTTTTCTGCTGCAAAAGTTACTCAAAAGTCCTCTCATTCTAAAACTCCACTGAAGATGAAGGCGTACGCCCTCGAAACACGTACGGAATGATTACAATTATTTGTTTAAATGTTATAATTAATTATTATTAATTGTTTCTTTTCCCATTCGACATTTCAATCCGCTTCGAGATAGAAATAAATCTTTATTCAACTTACCCGCTTCTCAAAACTTTTTCTCTACTAACGCCGAACGTCAAACCGTTCGCACTATCACACTGTCGCTTATTTCTGTCTTCCTCCGCTGGCGGAAGATTGTCATAAGAATTAAAATATCTAAAATCAAACAAAAGACACATCGTCAAAAGCGGAAATATTTAGAAGTTATTTAAAATTTTTAAAAAATATGAATTTTTAAACCTAATTCAAAATTTAATGAACAATGAATTCAGGGTTCGAAAATACCAAGATTTTTGAAAAGAATCATCAAAAACCAATGATTTTTATGCAAAAAAAAAAATTATGATTTTTTTGATTTTTATTAAAAATGTAATGTAATTTAAGTACCATAACCCCTAATTTTTGGTAACCGGTAATTTTTCATGTTCTTGCGCGTGTTTTTCTGTAAAAAAATCTTGTAGGAAACTATCCGCACATAATATAAAATCACGATTGAAAAAAAAAACATCAAAAATCAATGATTTTTATTCAAAACATTACAAATTTGTGAATTTTTTGATTTTTATTAAAAATGTAATGTAATTTAAGTACCATAACCCCTAATTTTTGGTAACCGGTAATTTTTCATGTTCTTGCGCGTGTTTTTCTGTAAAAAAATCTTGTAGGAAACTATCCGCACATAATATAAAATCACGATTGAAAAAAAAAACATCAAAAATCAATGATTTTTATTCAAAACATTACAAATTTGTGAATTTTTTGATTTTTATTAAAAATGTAATGTAATTTAAGTACAATAACCCCTAACTTTTGGTAGCCGATAATTTTCCGTGTTCCTGTGCGTGTTTTTCTGTAAAAAAATCTTGTAGAATACTGTCCCGCACATAATATAAAATGATGATTGAAAAAAATCATCAAAAATCAATGATTTTTATTCAAAGAATTAAAAATTTGTGATTTATCCGATTTTTATTAAAAATGTAATGCATTTTAAGTAGTCTAGCCCCTAATTTATGGTAACCGGTAATTTTCCATATTCCTGCGAGTGTTTTTCTGTAAAAAAAAATCTTGTAGAAAACTATCTGCGCATAATATAAAATCATGATTGAAAAAAATCATCAAAAATCAATGATTTTTATTAAAAGAAATTAAAAATATGTGATTTTTTTTCAATTTGTATTAAAAATGTAATGTAATTTAAGTACCATAACCCCTAACTTTTGGTAGCCGATAATTTTCCGTGTTCCTGTGCGTGTTTTTCTGTAAAAAAATCTTGTAGAATACTGTCCGCACATAATATAAAATGATGATTGAAAAAAATCATCAAAAATCAATGATTTTTATTCAAAGAATTAAAAATTTGTGATTTATCCGATTTTTATTAAAAATGTAATGCATTTTAAGTAGTCTAACCCCTAATTTATGGTAACCGGTAATTTTCCATATTCCTGCGAGTGTTTTTCTGTAAAAAAAAATCTTGTAGAAAACTATCTGCGCATAATATAAAATCATGATTGAAAAAAATCATCAAAAATCAATGATTGTTATTAAAAGAAATTAAAAATATGTGATTTTTTTTCAATTTGTATTAAAAATATAATGTAATTTAAGTAGCCTAACCCCTAATTATTGGTAATCTGAATTGGGGCAAACCCTGCTAAGAACAATCGAACAAAAACATGTTATGTTAAAATTTTCGTTTCGCTTTCTCGCTCTAGAATCGATGAAATTAAAAAAAAAAAAAACATTTATCAGCTTTTATATCCATCGCGCAATTGAAATATTGTTTATTCAGGTTTACGACAATTAAAGCGTTAAGAATTATCACTCCTATTTAATGTCAACAACTTTTTTGTCGCCTCAAAACAATTCGTTAATAAATAAATTCGAATTAGGTGCTACAGAAACGCTAACACTAAAAATAACCCCCAAACTATCGCAAATCGTAACAAAAAGTCTCCTACCCATTAGAAGGAGACTCCCTACTCCTAGGATTCATATTGGAAGCGTCCCGTAGGTCGGTCGCAGGCCTCCTCTGGCTGTTATTCTGCTCGATAGGCGACCTACTGTATACCGGATCCGATTGGCGATATATTGGATCAGGTGTAGCTTGCTGCTGCCTATAAAACGACAAAAAATCGTTATTTATCTACCAAAAGCGTAACCGAGAACAACTCACCGATACGGTCCATCCCCGAACGCCTGCTGAGGCGGCCCCCCCTTCAGTCCGTGTGCGATCCGCTGCCTCTTGTACTGGAACCCGTCCGTGCCCTCGTTGTACCCCGGCCGTTTACCCCCGCTCCCTCCATTCACCCCATTGGTGGAGGTGATGAGGGGAGGGGAGCCGGGGTGGGTGCTCGTCGGGGATTGCCCGCTGCCCGAGCTACCCCCGTCGCTGCCTCCCGGAGGGGTCAAATTTTGGGGTTTGCGCCTGAAGAAAGGAAGAACAGATAGATGCAATAATGTATGGATCGTCGGCGAACGTCGCTACTTTTCCGCTTAGTACTGATAACGTATTTAGTAATACCTTTTAAGAATCTGTTTCTCTCCCTCGGTGTAGAATGGCCATTCCTCGTTCACCTCGTTCCACATGTTCCTGTTCAGGTAGAAGCAGTTGTCCCGAAGTTGTGCGATCTGTTTCAGTACGGTGGTCATGGTGCTCGGTCCCCTTAAGCCCTCTGAAATGTAAACGATGTCATTCGGTTACCTAACCGTCGCCTAAGACTAAGAATACACACCTTTGTTTAGACGATCGTGCAGCTCGATCTTTTTGAACGGCCTCAGGGCTAGCAATTGGATTAGTCGCTCCCTGTACAAAAAAAAATATAAATCTCAAAACTGGAAAAAAAACGGAAGGGCTTTTCCGCACTTGTTCGGTAACTAAGTTATCGTCTCACCTCAAAGGCCTCCTCGCCACATCCGGCACAGACGGCTTCCTGTTATGCTGGACGGTACTCCGTTGCGAACTGCTCACGTGGTTACTGCCCAGACCGTTACTCAAGGACGAATGCACCGCGGGCTGTAGATTACCTAAAAAATACGGCCTGTAGAAACTCTGTTTACGCCTAAAATACGCAGGTTCTTAGTCAGGCTTGAACAAATGCTGTAGGGAAGTTTTTTTCGTTGATTGTAGCCCAGTACAGGCTGTAGATGGCCTATTAAATGATTAACAGAGTGTGGCAAAAGTCGTGTGCTTACTTTGAGGCGGCTTGACGACTGGCGGCGGCGGTTGGTAAGAAGAGGGTGGCACCGGCTGACCGGTGCCCTTGAGCAGGCTGTCGCGCATCGAGGACCTGGGCTGCTGCGAGGACGGCAACAGCGGCGGCCGCGACGACGACGGCATCTGCTTGACTTTGACCTTGCGACCAATGTCCGTTTGGTTCGGTTTGATTTCGCGCGTACTACAAAAGAAATATAGCTATAGTTAGAGATGTAAAGGGTAATATTACCGAGGTAATGTTACCGTAATTTTGGTAATATTACGTAATATTACCTCAAGATCGGTAACATTGGAAAAATTGTTTTTTTTTCCGCTCATCGATACTCTCCTTTATCGAGTTTCATTCGAGAATAGTAGAAGATACTGAGGAAGAAATAGAAAAAGAAGATATCGGTTTCGAAGTTATAGACTTGACTCAATTAACGAAAGAGAAAGAAGAATCAGATGACGAGGTTGGGGATGATGATGAGGATGATTTACCATTATCCACTCTATTACGTAGTCCATTCTGACTCTGACTAGTTTAAAAAAACGTTCTTATTGGTTTTCGTAATGTTTTTACAGTTTTGAAATAAAAAAAACTTGTACTACTTAAAAATCTGTTTTTTTTATAAATTACCAATGTTACCGTAATATTGCGTAATATTACCGGTAATATTACCGATTTTTAAATTACCGGTAATTTTACATCTCTAGCTATAGTATTAACGTAATAAAAACGACCACCTCTACCGCTTACCATTTATTTTTATATTCATCCTCGACTTTGGTCATGCGGTTCCTGGTGGCCTCATAAACGTCGTCGTTCGCATGCACCCTTATCTTATACGGAATGGGCCCCAGGCACTCGAGCGGCCCCCTCGGCGGTGTACCTTGGATGCACTCGAACCTGCCGTCTCGACCCCCCATGTCCTCCGTCGTGGACATGGCGAAGCTGAACGAGGTGTGACCCGAGTCATGGTGTTGTGATGGGATGGACAGCTCCTGCAAAAAAAAATTGTATTTTATGGTCCCGTCGACTGAAAAATCATTCACCGTTAGTTGGAAAATACAACTTCGAACAATACTGCATTTCCTGGTTATTAAACAACGATAAGATTACGTCCAGAATCTTATACTCGTATTTATAACAACAAAGGAAAAATTTAGAAAATAGGCCCTGCACTCCTGACATTTACAAGTGGTTGCAAAAAAAACCTTGCATTTCTAGTTTATATGGTATTTAAAGGTCATGTACAGGTGTCCCATTTTCCGACACTTTTATAGCGTATCTCCGTAACTGTTAGTGCTATCAAACAGTAATGTAGGTGTCACGTACTCTTTTTGGGCCAAACTTAAAATGATAGAATCAAAATTTTAAAATTTTCGCTCGTTTAAGAGATACGGGGGAAAATCAAAAAATTTACAATTTTAAAATTACCCTATATTTGAGATATGATAAGAGATATGGAAAAATGTTTTATACAGAAGTTTATTTATATTGATTGTTGAATAATCTGCCGTTTTCAGAATAAGTATACGGGGTCAGGTAAAAAAGTTATCGGACCTATCCTCATTTTTTTTAAATGGACCAACCTGTATATTTGAACCTAAAAATATACTATTTTAAATTATCCTTTCAAATATATAACATATGATGGATGATATTGGTTTCCTAGGCGATTTATTTAAACTTTATTACTTTAAACCACAGTAGACCATGAAACAGAAGCTAATATCCTAGAAACAACTATGTTGACTATTAACATTTAACGTCAATTTCATTTTTACATATTTGCAAAAATGACCTATTAACATTTTGAAAAATTTGACAAGATATCAGTTGATATTGAAAGTGGAAAAATCTAAAAATACACTATTTTAAATTCTCCTTTCAAATATATAACATATGATGGATGATATTGGTTTCCTAGGCGATTTATTTAAACTTTATTACTTTAAACCACAGTAGACCATGAAACAGAAGCTAATATCCTAGAAACAACTATGTTGACTATTAACATTTAACGTCAATTTCATTTTTACATATTTGCAAAAATGACCTATTAACATTTTGAAAAATTTGACAAGATATCAGTTGATATTGAAAGTGGAAAAATCTAAAAATACACTATTTTAAATTCTCCTTTCAAATATATAACACACCATGGATGATATTGGTTCCCTAGGCGATTTATTAAACTTTATTACTTTAAACCCAAGTAGGCCATGAAACAAAAACTAATATCCTAGAGACAACTATGTTGACATTCTAGTTGTTATTAACATTTAACGTCGATTTCATTTTTTACATATTCATTTGTGAAAAATACTTATCCACATTTTGAAAAATTTGATGATATCTATCATCCATGGTGTGTTATAAATTTGAAAAGAGAGTTTAATATGCTATCTTTTTGGATTAAAATATACAGGGTGTTCCATTTAAAAAATGAGGTTAGGTCCGATAACTTTCTTACCTGACCCCGAATACTTATTCGGAAAACGGCAGATTATTCAACAATCATTATAAATAAACTTCTGTATTAAACATTTTTCGTATATCTTTTAACCAAGAAAATATAGGGTAATTTAGAAATTGCCAATTTATTGATTTTCCCCCGTATCTCTTAAGCGAGCGAAAATTTTCGAATTTTGATTTTACCATTTTAAGTTTCACCCAAAAACAGCACATGACATCTACATTACTTTTTTGATAGCACTAACAATTACGGAGATACCCTATAAAAGTGTCGAAAATGGGACACCTTGTACAGTTTACGCAAACAGAACAAATAAACAAAAAAAACCCTATTGTATTTTTAACCAATTGATAAGAACCAGTGTTTAGTAAAATCAGTATTTAACACTGGTTGTGTAAATTTCTGATCATAGATAAAGGCAAAAATGGAGACGGAAAATGTGCTACCATAAAACAATGCATTAATATTGTATTAACATGATCCGTTGCAACGATTCTACATGCCGTTGTTTTTCCACTTCCGGTTATAAAAAATGGCTTTCTTCGGTTTTGTGCAAAGTTGTGTATATCCTGTCCGGCGATTCCTAGTTTCATGTTAAATTAACGATGTCAATGGGAGTTCGCCAACCGCGGTACTTGCCTACTTTCACATTTCGTAGAGACGCGAATTAATAAGGAAGTCAGGTAAGCATAGTATACTATTTATTAGTGATCTATTTAGGGATCTTACATCATACGATCACAATACAGGGTGTCCGGTAAGTACAAGGGAGCATACAGAGGAGATCAAAATAAACCATTATCGGAGATAGACATTTGCTTTTCTTGGCTCTAACTTTTGAACCAACCGGTATAATTTAATGAAATTTTAATATTATATAGATGCCATAAGGAGTCATTAAACCATATTACAGCAGATGTTTTACATTGCCAGGGAAGTCAGGAACGGACTTGCCACTACACTCGTTGGGCCAAAGTTTTGACTGGCGTCGGGATTTAGGCGGCAGCTCCCAATTTTTTTCGTAAATAAAAAAATAACTGTTGGTTGGGCAGTTCTTTCGTAGGTTACCAGTAACAAGTTCCTTGAATTTAGGCGATAGCCCCTAATTTTTCCTAAATAAAAACATAAATATTGGTTGGGCAATTCTTTCGTAGGTTACCAGTAACAAGTTCCTTGGATTTAGGCGACAGCCCCTAATTTTTCTCAAATAAAAACATAAATATTGGTTGGGCAGATATTTCGTAGGTTACCAGTAACAAGTTCCTTGGATTTAGGCGGTAGCCCCTAATTTTTCCCAAATAAAAACATAAATATTGGTTGGGCAGATATTTCGTAGGTTACCAGTAACAAGTTCCTTGGATTTAGGCGATAGCCCCTAAATTTTTCCTAAATAAAAACATAAATATTGGTTGGGCAGTTCTTTCGTAGGTTACCAGTAACAAGTTCCTTGGATTTAGGCGATGGCCCCTAAATTTTCCTAAATAAAAACATAAATACTGCTTGGGCAGTTATTTCATAGGTTACAAGTAACAAGTGCCTTGCATTTAGGCGATAGCCCCAAATTTTTTCTAAATTAAAACATAAATATTGGTTGGGCAGTTATTTCGTAGGTTACCAGTAACAGGTTCCTTGGATCTAGGCGATAGCCCCTTAATTTTTCCTAAATAAAATCATAAATATTGGTTGGGCAGTTATTTCGTAGGTTAGTTAGTTAGTTCCTTGGATTTAGGCGATAGCCCCTAATTTTTCCCAAATAAAAACATAAATATTGGTTCGGCAGTTCTTTCGTAGGTTACCAGTAACAAGTTCCTTGGATTTAGGCGATAGCCCCTAAATTTTCTTAAATAAAAACATAAATATTAGTTGGGCAGTTCTTTCGTAGGTTACCAGTAACAAGTTTCTAGGATTTAGGCGATAGCCCCTAAATTTTTCCTAAATAAAGACATAAATATTGGTTGGGCAGTTCTTTCGTAGGTTACCAGTAACAAGTTTCTAGGATTTAGGCGATAGCCCCTAATTTTTTGTAAATTAAATAACAAATATTGGTTGGAAAGTTCTCTTGTAGCTTATCAGTAAAAAGTTCCTTGGATTTAGCAGATAGCACCTAATTTTTCGTAAAATAAACGTCTTTGTTTGTAGTTCGCTAAAATCAATAAAAAAATAAATTGGATATACATCGCAGGAAAACGTAGATTAAGTGCATTATCTGACATAATTTAAAATAGAATTTCCCACGGCGAAAAAATCGGAAATCTCGTTAGAATTGCAATCGATTTATGATGCTATCGGACAGTTGACCTTTTGCTTTTGAAAAACCGGTGTTACGTTTTAAATTATCGGAAAATCTGCGTTTTTATAACAGCAAAAATTCAACCTCCGACATTTCTGATACTGACTGACACTATCGAACAGAGTTATCCAAAAAGAACAATAGTGGGTTTCCCAACTTAAGAAATTTGAAAAGCCCAAAAACGAGCCTATTATAGTACTCAAGTGGAAAAATATGCCAAATAAATATCCATTTACAGTGATCTATTTGGACAAGTCAGATGATAAAAATACAGTTTATTTTTACATCTAAATATGACAAAATAATCGCACACAAGTTCGCATTGCAATCGCAACGTTTTACGTCACGATGTTATTTTCGGATCGGCGTTTGTTATGATGAATTTTTTTTTCTGAAATAGTTGGCAATAGAAAAATCAACCATTCGTTATTATTCATTATTTTGTTGAGGAAGGTAAGATGGTGATTATTAAACAGAAATCATCAGTTCATTGGCATATTTGCCATTTCTCCTTTCAAACTTCAAAATGAATGTACCTATATTATGTTTCTTTCTATGCTAACTGGTTAAATACACGTCTAATGCGACCTTTCCTCGTCTACACAACACCTTTGTGTCCTAAACTAATATCGGAAATCATTAGTCCATTAAAATATACAATATTATAATATTTAGGATAGGAAGTCATTGTCCTTTTACCAACAGATTTAAACTTTCACGAAAATTATTAAGAAATTTTGTCTAGCCTTCGGCCACGCGATGACTTCTGATTGATTTACTTCAGACAGTAAAACAAAATACGGTTTAAAAGGCACAACAAGACGACGTTTTTAATAGTATATTAAGATACAAGTTTCATAAGACATTATCTTAGAGCACGCGCTTAAGTTAGAAAACGACCCGCGAAGCGTCAAACTCGAACGTCGCCAATCGGATGGCGTGGCTCGTAGACCGAAGGTCGTCTATCAAGTGAACAAACCCGAACAAACCCGATATTTTTCGGTTTTTCGCATGAATTTATAACTAGAGTATTTCCTATCGAGCGAATATACGAGAAGCTTTTTAACTCGATCACACTACAGCGGTACATTTCCGCCGGCGTCAAGCGAAGCTCGGGCATCGAGTGAAAGATAATAAGTGACGAGCGACGGTTTTCGCCTGAATAGATAACTCGAGCGGTTTTTTTAAATAATCGAGCGATTCGGTTATTTCAATAATCGAGTGATCAAGCGGTTTTTCGCTCGAACGATCACAACACTACTAATTTCACCGAAATCGAAGTAGGCCTAAAATTCGAACCCTACTTGCTGCCAACATGAAAAATATAAAATTTCAGTTTCATAAAGTGCCAAGTTATTCAATTTTGTTGCATTCCATAATGTATCCATTATGAAATCCAAATAGAAAAAGAATATTATGCAGTCTTCGTGGATTAACCCCCGGGAAGGGGTAGATGTTACCCCTAATGGCACATCATTTTACAGGTCCTTTAAATCTTATTCCGATAATTTATTATTTTTCAGTGTTTAGTAATTTCCAAAAAATCGCGTGTCAACAATTGGAGTATTAGAACCTTTTTTAGGTGATGACTCTGCCCTGGGTTAAAAATCGGAATGGGTATCACCCGGAGTGACCCCTAATTAAACACAGCTCTTAAGTTGAAAAGAAAAATATTTAAAGTTCCTTTTTGGATGTAATCAATCAGAATAGCCCCCCCCCCCCCCCAAAAAAAAAGGCCGTGGCCATGAGCTCTCGAGTCGACTTTTTTCTTTATTTTTTTAAATTTCCGTTTTATTTTTAGAACTGCCTCTCGCCTTAATTTTGGCTACAAAAACCGTTTTTGCATAACCCGCGACCTTGTCACACCACACTTGCTTAATTCTATCTTGTCGCAATTTGCAATTATAAACAAAATAAATTTCCAGTTTCAATATTTAATGAACAATGCACATACTCTTGGGCAAACATTTTTGAGAGTTTTTGCTCGAAATACTATAGTGTACGATAAAAAATAAGGGGAAAAAATGTGAAAACATACAAGTACAGTGAAACCTCTCATAACGAACACCTCTAATAAGCGGACATCTCTATTAAGCGAATATTTTTTCATAGTCCGGAACTAGGTATATGAAATTCCATGAAAATCAACATCTCTGGGGCGGACTATCCTTTGGGTCGACGCGGACAGGCTCATTTCATACAAGAGTGCGAGAACCCTCTTTTAAAGGGACAAAAAATGTTTTTAGTATTTGGGAGACGAATAAGTACGGTGCAAAAACTCTCTGAAGCCTGGACTTTGCCGAATGAAAGTATGTGTGATTCCCCGATAGCAATCCGCCGTTTATTTGTGAGTTGTAAGGTTAAAATCGTAAACAATGGCACAAAAATGTCGCGTTTTGAGTCTGAAAGAGAATATTGATGTTGTGGAAGTTTGTAATTTGACAACAATGATTTGGGCGAGTTCATTAACATTGATAGCAATGTGCTATTAGAAGATGATAGTGACCCCATTCCTACCGATTATGTAGCCCAAACTGAAACCACATCACTATTTGACGACTCTGATGAAGAAGTTGAATGCAGTAATCAAACAAATGTCACCAATTATCAACAAGCCATTAGTATGGTAAAGGAATTATAAGAGTATGCAAAGAATAGAGGTGACTCTACAGCAATGGAATTGTTATGAGACTTGGAATTACATTTTCTAGATTGCAAGTATAAAACGCAAACACGTCAAATTTCGTTATTAGATTTCTTTAGTACCACATCCTAACTAAAGCTAGTGTACTTTTGTTATGTTATGTTTATTTGTTCATATATATACATAGTAATAATTTTGCATTTACATATTACCTAATAACAAATTTCCCATTTTCCCAGGTGTCCGCCTAAGAGAGGTTTCACTGTACATGAAATTTACTGAAACAAAAATTATTTTCTTTTGTACTTTGCTTCAGCATAAACTGTACCCGAGTAAATACCCTTTCTGACCACTTGATGGTGTTTGTTCGGGTTTGTGCAAATTCTCATTTTGTCAGACGCTAGTCTTATGGACGAGCCGTGATAAGGCGAAACGCGTCCGATGATGAGTTCGACCAAAGAAGAAAGGCAAAAATTCTATTTTCAGAGAGTGTAATGGTTCGATTTCTATTTATAAACTATTTATTGCAGTTACATTAAGAGAGAATACAATCTCGAGACGAGTTAGCTTGTCGAAGATGCATGGATTTGTTTGAGAAAATGTCAAGGTTTATGCCCGAGATTATTACCGCACGGGACTTTCATTAATTCGGTCTTTACTGCAATAAAACGTATACAAGTATATCAGTTGCAGAACATTGCGTTGTCACGATGTTTATACAGGGTGTTATGGAAATGACGTATTATATTTAAATGGGTGACTCCTGGGGTGTCCTAGCTAGCGCTACGTATTTTTTTTTTAAATAGACCGTTTTAAAAGTCCAGTAATAAACACTCTTACTCACAGGTCAGTCCACGCTACTGTACAACATTTCACCCAGGCCCAATGGCAATGTTGCCAAACTTAATGTAAAACTGAAATTTCATATAAAATTATAAAAAAAAATATTTTCTACCTACTTGTATTTATCCTTATACCTTAAGAGCGAGTAAATCCAGGCACAAACACAATCAGTTTTTTTTCTTTTTCATGGGAACACTCCTGGAAATACTTTATGCACACACAGTAATAGTGAAACAGAACCGATAGTTAGCTTTTGAAAATACAATAATACAGATTATACTACAGATTATTAGATTTTATTACAAACGACGAAATTTGACGTCCAGAAGAAACGCGTCAATAAAAACAATATTCAAAGATTATTTATGGACGGGCAAGATACACGCGTAAACCGAAAAAACAGAGCGGATTGCTGAGTGTGTTGGTGATCGACGAGACACAACGTATCCGGCACGCGTGCGGCGCTATATGAAACTACTTCGCTCAGCCGATCTAAGGCGTCAAGAAGTCATTGGCATTTGACCTAGTGACGTACGTGGCTATTACTATTCCATCTGTTTTTTCGGGTTGTTTAAAACATAGTCCGTCGTAAATGTTCTTGAATTAATTGTACAAAAAGGTATTACAGAATGGAAGTGTTTAAATTATTTTATTTTGTCTAAAGAGTTTAAGGTGTACATATGACAACACCGGCCAGAATTCCTTGATTGCTTACATGTATCGCAGTGCCACGCAGGTGTTTTTCTGGTTTGACATTAGGTCACTTTTACCGCTGAATGAATTGAAAGCGCCAGTTATGGCTAATTTTCTTCAATTTCTCTTTATCTCAGGAATTGACGGTTTAAATATAATACGTCATTTCCATAACACCCTGTATTATAAAGAACTACCCGATGCCTTCGCATTCACTTTAAAGTGTTCACAGAGGCAAAAATTCGGTGTTTGTAGAGCAAAATATATAGATTGTCTACCGATTCGTTTCATTTTAGTTTTGGCATGTTGTGATTAACCTTACTCTTTAAATATCCATTCCAAGCTCTAAACAAAGCGGAGTTGAGCAAGAATAAGAATACCTATAGGTTAAGAAGTCAATTCTTAGATTTGGCATTCCTGCCGGAATTGGAGATATCTTAGTAAAGCAGCTGATATTTTTACGTATTAATCAATATAAATATCTCATTAAATTTATATTTGCTTAAAATGCTATAGGTACTTAGTAATCGCATTCATTTTACGTTTGGCCACTTTAAATGTTATACAGACAGCCATTAAATTCCAGTGCATCTAACCTCGTTTTCGTATCACGAGAAGAACCGGTTTCGCTTCCTCGCCTAAGTCGCCACATTATTTGTAGGAAGCTGCTTGTTAATTTCTGAAGCCGTAAACAATATTTCGGTTGTTAATTTAGAAATTTCCGCAAACTGATCTATTTGTTTTATAATATTCTACCAGAGTATTTTATCAAATTATTTAACTTTCTGACCATATACCTTCCATCCTTAATGATGTGCTGATAGCTTTGGTCACGTCATGAAGAAAAGTTCACATTATGATTAATTAATTTACTCAAGACCAAGCAAGTTTATTACCTACTAAAAAATGCTAAAATTGATATGGGGCTGAAATATCTTCTGCAATACCAGTAAGTACGCAAATCCAGGAAAAATCAGGAGGTAAAATTTAACGAGAGTTTGCATCCTATAAATGATTCAACAACAGTTTTTCGAAGAAACCTTTATTGTTAAATTAAGATCTGTTTTGGTCGCCGACCACTTAAATTAGCACAGAATAGACATTTAAATATGGTTAATCGAGTAATTGAGACCGTGTTAACGTGCATTTTCGTTCGCAATAGACACGGTATTATTTTATTTTTAGTTTCAGCAGCTGCAGTGAACAAGAAAAACAGAAACCCTATAGAAAAATACGTTTCCGGTACTTTTTACTGACGGACATATTAGAATACAGGGTGTCCCAGATGAACGAAATATATTAACGCATACCAAAATTGAAAATAATATCTAAAGTACTTTCGGAGATATTAAAAAATAACCATTTAAAAAATAAAAATTGAACACCCTGTAGCAAAAAATTTAAGCCGTTGCGGACATACGTTCATATGAACTTTTCTTTATAAAATGACCTAAGGAATCACACCCTGAAATATTAGCACGTCATTAAGGAAAAAAAATTAAATCGTAAAAATTCAGTTTTGCCAAATATACAGGGTGTAACTAAATAAGTGTAAAACATTTAAGGGGGTGATTCCTCATCGAAAAAAAGATAGGATCTTTCATATAAAGAAACTTCATTGGAGCATCCCTTGTTAAGATACAGCCCCTTAAAGGGGGTACATAAAATGTGTTTAACAATTTTTTTCACAATCACTAAAAAAGTTACAATATTGAAATTAACCTGACATTTTCTACTACCAAAAAGACACTTAGCAAGTAATTTATTTGGTTTACTCCATGGTTGTAAGGGTGGAAAACGCAACCCCTAAAATTTATTTCCAATGTAAGTTTTTGTCTTATTATTTGTTTACCATCTAAAAATTTATTTCCGATAGCCTGTTTCATTCTAAACAAAAAATGTCTCTTGAATTTTTTGCCCAAAATAAACCAGTTCGCAGCAAAAAATTATTTTACGAACAAGATACATATCGCCATAAAACTCGCGAATACGTTGCTCAATGCGCCGACGTCTAGACGCATGCGTAATGTCTGAAGGTAGACATATTGAACATTTACTATGATTTCTAGATGTTGTATGTTTTGTTATTAATAAATTAGTTTTGTTTATTTATAAATTTGGGCTGTATCTTAACAAGGGATGCTCCAATGAAGTTTCTTTATATGAAAGATCCTATCTTTTTTTCGATGAGGAATCACCCCCTTAAATGTTTTACACTTATTTAGTTACACTGTGTATGGATTTTTCAAATTTTGAAAAATGATATTGCAGAACGCACTAATTAACGAGATTCCCATCAGGGCCACCCTGTATTATTCCTAAACCTCGTATTGGGGATCCCCTAGCGACAGAAAAATTCTCTAATAATAATAATTTTGGGACGATTACAAATAAATAAATGCTTTCATCGCCGCGGGGTTTGTTCGAAAATAAGAAACCCATCGATAGAGTTAACGCCCTTTTACCGCGTTCTTGAAAACAAGTTTCGGGACAAGTTACGAAATGCGGACGATCACCCTTGACAAAGAATACGTTCGAGGGGAGGAAACTGGAGAAAGACGGTTCAATCAACGCGGCTCGGTAACCGAAAATACAGTTTAAGGGTGGGTTTAGAAGGGGGGGTAGGGGGATGACGATAGCGCGCAACGGATTTAAATTTGTTAAATTTTACAAGACATTTCATATTAAGGTTTTATGAAGAAAAATTCATATTATGTACGAAACGGCAAACAGGGTAACTTAAATCATTTAGTTAAGTAAAGCGTTTGACTGAAAGAATTCCGTCATTACAGGGAATGCCTGATACTCTTAGGCAAACGGTGTACCTAAAGTAGAGTTACACTATTTGCCGGTAATACGTGAAATGACTAGGCATTTCACTAATTGACGCCGACATACAGTGAGGACGTAAAGTAAGGAATAAATTCATTATCTCGCAAACTACAATTTTCGAACGCGCATATTCTGACATAAAATGTAGATATACAGGGTGTTGCAAATAAGAGTGACACAAAATTTTTTTTTTTCTTAAATAGAACCCACTGTATATTATATTGCATGTACGGATTCTTCCGAAAATCCTAAACATTTTTCATGTAGCATGTGCTATACCTTAGCCCAAGCGTTTTGGAGTTATTCTCATTCAAAATTTGAAAAGTGTAAAAAGTCATAGAGAAAACAAAGAATAAAATTATTTTAAAAATGTCTTATTTATCGAAAAAACAGTTAGGTGAACTTAAAAATAATTTTTCTAAAGTAAATGTTCGAAGTGTCTTCCGTTGGTCAACTGACAATAGCCTAACCGATCTACAAATTCTCGCTGAACATTTCGAACCATTTGCCGAATGCGATCTTTTAAATCATCTAAATTTGCAGGCTGGCTTTTGAATACTTTTCCCTTAAGGTATCCCCATAAAAAAAGTCGAGTGGTGTTATATCGGTTGACCTTGGCGGCCACTCAATAAAACCACCTCTTCCAATCCACCTGTTTGGAAAGTATCGTCCAAATATGTACGAACCCCACAGCGAAATATGGGGGAGCACCATCTTGTTGCAACCAGATATTATGATGTGGCAAATCGGGACGTTCTAACTCAGGAAAAAGGGTGGCCAGGGCTGGAACAAGTTCTTGTTCTAAAAAAGTCAAGTATCTCTCGCCTGTTAAATTTCCGTCAAAAAAGAAAGGCCCTATAACAATGTCATCGACAACGCCAGCCCACACATTGATCTTTTGATTAAATTGTGTGTGTCCTTCCCTCATCCAGTGTGGATTTACATCGGACCAATATCGATAATTTTGGGTATTTACGTCACCATTCAAGCAAAATGTGGACTCATCGGAAAAAATTATATTTTTTACAAAATTTCTGTTTACGAAACACATATCCTGTAAACGCTCACAAAATTCAAGGCGCCTCTCAAAGTCCCTTTCCAAAAGTTCTTGGAGAACTTGCATTTTATAAGGATGGTATTTATTTGTATGCAGTATTTTAAGAACTGTTGTTTTTCCAATATCCACGTCACTTGCTACCTGCCTAGACACCACATGCTGGTTATCTTGAACTGCCAGTAAGACTTCTAATTGTTGATTTTCATCAACTTGAGGACGACCAAATCTGGGACATCTCTTACATGACCGAATTGCCTAAACTTGTACTCAATTTTGCTTACTGTTGATTGTGATATTGGCGGACGATTGGGGTATTTTTGATTAAATAACTCACAAGATTCTTGCTGTGTTCTAACCCTATCACCGTAGCCTATCATCATCAAAACCTCTATGCGCTGTTTCTCAGTGAGCCGCATTTTAATTTAATTTAGTTATGAAAAAACGAAATGAGTCTTTTGAAAACTAGTAAAACGTTAGGAAAATACACATAAAACTGACAATAACAGTAACTATTGACATTAATTCTTTTGGTTCTTGCATCATAACTCCAAAGCCTACTTGACTTTTCTTTCGCTTCACGCATACTGACTACAGGTTTTCCTCAGCGTGCATGAATCAATGCAAGTCTTGATTGATTGCGAAATATCTGATTTTCAAATTTTGAATGAGAATAACTCCAAAACGCTTGGGCTAAGGTATAGCACATGCTACATGAAAAATGTTTAGGATTTTCCGAAGAATCCGTTCATGCAATAATATACAGTGGGTTCTATTTAAGAAAAAAAAATTTTTTTGTGTCACTCTTATTTGCAACACTCTGTATATCTACATTTTATGTCAGAATATGCGCGTTCGAAAAACAAAATCGAAGGGTCCGAGCGATTTTTTAAAAAAATTGTAGTTTGCGAGATAATGAATTTATTCCTTACTTTACGTTCTCACTGTATATTACGTAACAGTTTCACAAATCACATTACCCGTGGTATGCCAAAACCGTCAATGTTTCCAATAGATTTTATGCAAAGTTGCCTAAACCATCGTTTCGCCTTGACGACATAAATGTCCTGGAACGCCGTGTTATTAGACTCGCCTCGTCCAATAATACTCACAGCTAGTACCATAATGATCGTTATTATGATCCTTATAACATTACTGACGACTATTGTTACTATAAGTTTCTTTTCCGTGTGTGGATCTTTTTTCTGATTAGCCTGAATTCTACATAACATAGGTCTCTCACGTTTTCCTCGTCAGATACACCGTTCTTGAACTGAAACTAACTATGCCTATTAAATGAGGTCTGTTACAGTGTCTATTTGAAAAAAAATTATGGAACATCAGGGGAGACATAAAAGGCAACAAAACAAAACTAGACCTATTATTAGATTATTCGGATTATGGCTTTTCCCCGTCGCTGGAAGACAAAACTCCCTTGGGGGGCGCGGGACCCCCAGACCAACGGCGGGGCGACGTCGCGCCACTATTTAGGCGTCCGATAGACGCCGGCGCCGCTCTCTGTTGCTTTCCGTCATTTAGATGTACAAAATGCCATACAAATAATAAGAACAATGCAAAGTTTCGTTTTAGCGCCTAAATGGGCGGAGGAAAGAAAATTACAATCAAGTTTTCTAGTACTACTACAAATCTCGAAGTGAGATTTGTCCTGTGCAGGTTTACTGTGGGAAAACGCTGAAAAAGGTAGTGCTGGGAAAAACCGATGATTTTAATAATCGAGTCCTTGATACTCGAGCGATTTTAATAAACGAGTGAATCGCTTTAAATTCCAATTCACCAAGCGATGACGTCACCGACTGCTCGACCGGCAGCCTAGTCGTTTACATGTGAGCAGGTAGGGTATTTAGCAGGCACGTAACTAAGGATGGGCACAGATTTAGCTTAAAAATTGTAGCAGCCACCAAAAAAATTCCAGAAATTTATTTATTTGCGAATAATGAATTTTTACCACGTGTCTCGATACTAAAAAAAAAAAATGCAAAAAATCACCCAAATATGTATATATTGTTCGGGGTTATACTTGTGCTTTTTTAAAACAAAAAGTATTAAGTACCAAGAGTTATTTTTCTTCACATCTTTCTCAATCTACGAGCATAAAATAAGTAGATGTTTAAAATGGCTTGTCAAATTCTTCCACTATAAATTATCAGGTGCCCACTGTGTGCCCTTCAAAAATTTGGGCTTAGTTACGCGACTGGCAAAATAAGAAAATAGGTGATTATTTTTTTAAATTCATGTTCATAGTTACCTAAAACTTCCTGTTTAAATTTAAGAATGTTTACTTTTGGTTACCAAAAAATGTGTCCATACCTATTAACTATTTTGCTCATTTTCGTATTTTCCATTAACATTTTCTATAATGTATATTATTTTTAAGAAGTCTTCTTGAGTTTAATAATAAAAAGTTCCTGTTTAGATTTAAAAATGTTTACTATAAGATTACCAACGAATTTTTCTATATATTTTGTTAACCATTTGTTCGTTTTGTTATTTTTATTTACAATTTCTATTATTACGTTATGTTTGAGAAGTTTTCTCGAGTTTATAGTAAATATAAATTTAAAAATTATATCCTTTAATTTTTTAATATTTACATTCGGAGACCTAAACTACGCCGCTGGCTAGTCCGTTAAAACAAAACTTTAAAAAACCTATATCGCGATGACTCCGCTAAGGGATTTGGCATACTTTTTTATATGAACCTTCTCGTTTATGTGCCTTTAAGAAAGACGAATGTCGTGTACCTGCTCAGCGTCAAACTCTAACGTCGCCAATCGGATGGCGCGGCGCGTAGACCGAAGGTCGTGTATCAAGTGACAAGCGATATTTTTCGGTTTTTCGCCTGAATTACCTATCGAGCGAAAAACTGTTCGAATATACGAGCAGTTTTTTAACTCGATCACACTACAGCGGTACATTTCCGCCGGCGTCAAGCGAAGCGCGGGTATCGAGTGAAAGATAATAAGTGACGAGCGACGGTTTTCGCCTGAATAGATAACTCGAGCGGTTTTTTTTAATAATCGAGCGATGTCGGTTATTTCAATAATCAAGCGATTTTTCGCTCGAGCGATCACAACACTAGACAAAAGGGCGAACAAAAAAAATGCGTATTTGAAAAAACAAATATCAACAAATTATAAAATCATGTATCATTTTTATTCGGGCTGCTTATTCGAGATTTAAAATATTTGATCGGCTTAAGAAAAACAATGGCTATATTTGCACTAGCGAGTGCCTGCCGTAAAAATGTTGACAATTAGCCTATCTTATCTGAGGCAGGTGATTAGTACTTATTACTGATTGCGTTTAAGAAAACAACGGCCGCGCGGTCATTTAACTTTTTTGATGGAATTCAGGGAATTTGTTTGCACACTTTCCTAATGTATGCAGGAAAAACCGGTCAGGAGTGGAATAAGCGCTATTAAAATAATTATTAAAGATTGTGTCACGAAAAATGGATATAACTTAATGACTGCAGTAAAAGAACCTGGGGCCATCCCATTATTTATGACCGTTTGTTATTATTATGTGGAAAGGACCGGATTGTAATAATTATAATTAAATATAGGCACATCAGGTAGGTTAGGTCGCTTAATTTATATTTAAATATCTTTTGTGGTAAAATTTGTTAGTTTTTGAGGAATGGTTCAAGAATTGTCTTTTACCAAACATTCCTCAGAATAGCGTGATAGTAATGGACAATGCGAGCTATCACAGTCGCCAATTACATAAAGCTTCAAGCTCAAATAATACAAAATTGGAGAAGTTATAAAAAAGTGATCTTTTAGAAGTTTTAAAAGACATTTTGTATAAAAAAAGTATATGTTTGTGACACATTGGCAGAAGAAATTGGACATACAGTGCTACGGCTCCCACCCTATTATGGCATTTTTAACCCCATAGAGCATATGTGGCACCAGTTAAAATCACTGGTTAGTTAGGTCTGAAAATATTTCTCCTACTTTAAGTTCTAGTGTTGTAGAATTAATACGAAAATGCTTTAATGATACTCCCCCAGGTAGTTGGAAAAATTCAGTCCGTCACGTAATAACTGTAGAAAATTCGTATATTAGTCTGGATCGTATAATTTTGATGAGGATAGCGATAGCGAAACAGAACTATCTATAGAATGACATTATAAATGTAAATAAATATGACTAGTAATATTTAAAAAAAATGTTATTTCATTTGATTACATTAATATAATCATATCATTACTTGTTTTCCTTAGTCCGTCCCTTCATACTTCACTTGTTTATTGCCAAGCTCTTGTCGACCCAATGGGACCGACCCAGGAAATCATTAAGTCGTATCCATTTTTCGTGAAACAATCTTTACATGGATTTCCAAGGGATATACAGGGTCACCATTAAAGTTGGAACCATATGGGGAAAATATTTATTTCTCGATTTAGATAAAATTTAGTTACCTTAAGTTACACCTTAGCTAGGGTAGCCAAAACCACGTTTTAAATTAATTTAAGGGTCAATTAACGCGTTAGGTGGAGATTACCACGTCGTTGAAGATCTATTCCTCTAGATGAGAGTTAAAATGATCTTGGGTTTCATTATTGACTTAATTTTAAAAAAATGTATTTGGAAAAGTTGTTTCTATTATAATTTTATGCCCATATACTAAATTTGACACTTATGATCATTTTAGTTAGATGAAGAAGACACCATTAACCAATACCCCTTCAACGATCAATGTTGGCTTAAAGAAATGGCAATCAACGGATTCAATTAACAGCTGATATCATTAAAACAACATAACAGTGCTCTTCTATCGGCCGATTTCAAATTTTTAGACATATCGTACGCATTGAGAACCACAATAATTCAACGTACTTGACACAGATTTACAGGCATGGCTGGTTCCTGGTACCACGACGGCGGCAAGCGCCCATGTAAGCGATCGCGTTGGGTCGTTAGTGATGGGCAAAGAGCGACAACTATCGAAATTGTTGATAAACTTTCGACAACTATCGAAATTGAAAATAAACGTTCACTTTCAAAAGCCCGGTGTTTTTAGAAAGGAAAACATTGGGGAAAAAACTTATAGCCCATAGTATTTTGTAATTGATGCCAGGAACTCTCTCGATACGACTGATTGTATCGATTAAAAATATCGATACCACGGAAACCATCCCTACTGGGTACGAAGTTGTCCCGAATCGCTCGATTGAAAACGACATTTTTTGCGCCGTTGCGGTTGATCTGAGCGCAGCCACCGAAACGTCTAATATTTAAATAGCCATTTTGTTTTATTGCGTATTTGGCGAAAAACACGTTTCGTAACGATCCCAGTTTTCGATTTATACCGAAATGTTTCGTACGACTTTCGTAACAATCGCTGTTTCAAGAGACCAATCGCACTTGGCAAAAAAAAACATTGAACTTCAGAAAAATATAATTTAATATTCCTATGTCCCTGTATTAAATTACCCACCCGGTACAGTACGTATTTTGCATGCTTTTAGTGGCTCGATACTAATAATATGATAAATAATTATAAAATAATTGTAAAAGAGAAATCCTCGCGTAAGCTGTTGCAAAATAAGAAAGGTGGAATACCCCGATTAAATAATGCGATATAGTGCAATATTAGCGCGTGCACTGACAGATTTGTTTTGGTAAACTCTTGAATGTTAGGTTTATTCGCAGAGCGAATTTTCCAATCGGTTGCTGCTTTTTGTCCTTGTGAACAGGTAGAAATGAAATTAAAACCCTATAATTCTGCCAACAGAGAATGTTGTAAAATTATATTTTTTCAGTTAAAAAATAAATAATAATATTTTTTGACGGATGATATAAAATCAGACTGGCCGCTTATAATTTTGCAGTGTCAGCGGTTCGGTTCCCGCTTTCTCTTGTGGTAACGGCCGCTTCGTCAGCAGTACATTAGAATGACGCAAGGTAGCGTTGGGAATCAAATTAAAAAAAATTGATTCGGACAGCAGTCGATTTTGGATTCTTCAAGTACGCGGTAATACCGTCGATTGGGGATTCCCAGAGTCGTACTCAAACGCGATTTAGTTTTTTTAAATTAATTTTTACGTAAAAAGGGGGATCCGTAATTTCGGCTACAGGTTTTAGTAGAGTGTCGTCACCGAAAATTCCGAGAAAAGTCAAACCGCGGATCTTCTGCTCAGTAAATTTTATTTTCAAACACTCGTATGTTTCAGTGCGAGTATAAATATCGCTGACTCGTCTTCACTCGTGCATTTGGTGTGAGTATAAATAAAAACCCACATATCTTCGAACACTCGTGTATTTTGGGGCGAGTATAAATAAAAACCTGAAATGGATCCTAGAAAACTCGTAGCCTTCCGTACGAGTATAAATAATGCTGAGATACCTTCAAACACTCGTTTTGGTGCGAGTATAAATAAGTTCAAACATTAAGAAATTTCGTTAAAGCAACGTGGGAGAGATACTCTGTATTTTTTAATACAGAGTATAAACACCATCGTTTTGACGTTTATCATCTTCGTTGGAAAAAGCAGACTGGTTGTGGACTGGTTCCACATTTACCCGATTGTGATAAAAGACATTCTGGGTCCGGAATGAAGAAGTAAGTCTTAAATCAATGAAATATCTTCAGTTAATATTACCGCGTGTCTATATTTCCTGGAAATTATAGGGTAGCTGATCCCTCATTACTTGAAAAATAAGATATTAGTTTAGATTCGATTTCTATTGTAAATAAATGTAAATAACTAAAGGACTACCCCTCAAATCAACCCTCAAAGACAACGACATTAAAATTAAATAATTAAAGCCCTCCGTGTTCTAATATAACAACTTGAATTGTGTTATATTACATTGGACGCGCCCGAGCCAATACAATCAAAAGTATAGTCTGAACAAAAGTTAGGCCTCGTCCTACGTTCAAATAACTATACTTTTAAATTAAAATCAGTCATTTTACTTTCTGAGACATAAAATTCGCCCTCATTTCTTCATGCGCTCTGGTGGACTGCTGACAGCTTCCAGTTAGCGGGGAAAGGATGGTGGGCCCACCCAAGACCGACTGACACGTGCGTGTCAAGTCGGCAATGACATTATGCCTTGCATCCCGACATAGCACCGAAAAATCGAAAAACTCATTGAAGCAAAGAAAAATCGCGTCCAAAAATAGTTAATTAGGAACGGTTCATATTGCTATGGTATTTTCATTACTTGCTAAGACTGGCCACTTTACTCATAGTGTCGGCCAGTTTTTATATTTTCAAAATTTAAATTAAAAAGGATTAGAAGTTCGATAGGCTTTAAATAATCAATTCCTGGGTGGGGGAATACACCTTCGGGGGGAAGCCACTAATTGGACAACATTAAAATTTCCAAATTGCCATCTAACAAAATTCTGGTCAAATAAGATTGAAAACTAAAATTCTATAAGGGGTAAATTGGTTATACGGGGGTTATCAAAAAACGTCTTACGTGAAACGCGCAGATAAGGAGAAGGTTTAAAGTTACCTATCATTTATTAAGCGCACAACGGACGGACGTTTCGGGCTACGTACTCCAGTCATATCAGGGTATAATGTACGTACGTTCCGCTTGAAAAAATTATATATCATACGTTTACGTCTTTTATATTGTTATCCGTTTGATATATCTCGCCGTCGTATATCCAAACGGTCCCAAGCAATGATAATAATTAGCAATAAACTCCGACAGCTAGAGAACTAGAATAGAACAATACAAACCGTAATAATTGGGTTCGCGGAAACCTCGTTACGTCATCCGGCAGTACGTCAGCAATGTTGCCAAATCCACCGTCAAATACCGATCGACAAAAACGTCGTCGTCGGGCGACTTTGACCTCGTTTCGTGTGATGAATATTTTCGAAAAATATTTGGTCAGATATTTGCTAATTATCGTGTCGAGTGAGAGCCGAACTCGCGTGGCTAGCGTTCGAAAGAGATCCAATTCAGGTTCGATTCCTGATTTTATTTCCGTTCCTCTGTCGGCAAGTGTATATACGCCTGTTTTTTCTGTATAGTACGAAACAAACAGCTTGGAACTGACGTTAGATTTGTGCTAATTCTATTCCGAATAACACAAAAACTATATTACATAAAAAAACATCGTAATTGAGCCGGATAAAATTATAGAATTATAAAATAAACTAACCTTGATATCGCATATATCCATATTTAATTCTTAACTAATCTGAATTATTTATCGTTGACAGAAATATACAGGGTGATCGAATAAGACATCAGGATACTTGGAGAGATAATTATATGTGTTAAAATAAAGAACAAAAAGCCGAAAACTCAATATTTGTTTTGCTTCCATTTGAAAATCGGATTTTACTGCTGACAAAAACCCTAATTCCGGCTTTGCGTCTAAAGGAAGCGGTTTGTCGACTCGTATTAAGAATACCTATTTTATCTCTTTAAAATTACTTATCCTTTCTTTTCCGATAGCTGTCAAAACAAAAAAGCTATGTCAAAAATGTAATTTGAATTTCCTATAAATTGTCTTCTGGTGGCACAGTAAAGAAATATTTTTATAACAGAATGAGTGAATGAAGTATCACGCCTCAACAAAGACCTGGAAGAAATTTTGGCTTGGGGTGACAGCAACCAAGTCGAATTTAACGCTAAAAAAACCCAGGCAGCAGTTTCCTCTAAAAGGGTCAACATTACAGAACCGGATATAGTCATGGCCGGCCACGCAATCCCACTGGCTTCATCTATTAATTTGCTGGGCGTCAATCTGGGAGGAAATATGTCTTGGCATAACCACGTTGTGGCAATCGCCACGATAGCTTCTCAGAAGCTTGGGGTACTCTTCCGGACCAACAACTTTTGACACTATACAATGCCCAAATTCGACCATCACTAGAGTACTGCTCTCATGTCTGGAGCTCTGCACCCAAACATACTCTTCGGCTACTGGATTCCATCGAAAGGAGGGCTATTCGTCTGATCGGAGACCACGAGCTGACGAAGAACCTCGACAGCCTAGAACATCGACGACTGGTTGGGGATTTGACTCTCTTTTATAGATATTTTCATGGAAGGTGCTCGGCTGACCTTGCCCTCTTAATTCCGCCCAGAGCGACGAATAGCAGAAATACACGACGAACCACTGCCGCCCATCCAGATGTGGTTCAGCTTAGTACTCTTCGAACTTCATTATTTCATCTGGAGGACTTCAACCTTGTGGAACGACATTCCCGAGATCGTTTTTCCCAATGAATATAACCTCCAACGATTCAAAACCAATGTGAATCGCTTCTTGCGCATACGCACCACTCCCAGAGTGCAATAAAAAAAAACGGTCTTGTACAAAACTGTTTTTATACCAAAATTATAGCACTTTTGCCAGATCTCAATGTTTTTCAATTAGGTTTGCAAATACTATATCAAAAGTAGGTTCCGCTATGTAGCGAGCTACTTGTCTCAAAATTCTTATGCATTTACGAGGCGTTTTAAACATTTTACTTTTACTTTTAGTCCGGATGAGAATATAGAAAATCCTCGAACCTCTAATAGGATTTGCGAATTAATTAAGACGAGAGAGAAAATACGTCAAACTTTTACATTCTATAAAATAATACGCGGTCAAGTGTGAATAGGACTAGCGCATAATAATTCCGTAGAATTATTTTCAATTTTTTTCTTTAATTTTTTTCTTATTGAGAATTCTGAAAGAAAAAAAACATTACAACTAAAAAAAAACTAAGATGGTACTTACGCCATTTTCGTTTCCTAGGAACCTTATTCTGGGGGGAGTTCCAAATTTTAATTTATTCTGAAAAAGAAAAAAAAGGGTTAATGCACGAGCAAGTTTAGTTTTTAAAATTACATGCGTCATGATACATATTTTATTTACAACCATGCATGTAATTATGACATTTCATCTATCTTTGAAAGGTGGTTTAATTTTACTTTCCACCCGGGGTGGAAAGTAAATTATTTTTTTGTAATTTTTGAAAAATCGATATCTCAAAATATTACACGAACACACCAACATACAACTCATTACACAAATTTAACGACATTTTCCTTAATTGATAGAGTGACATTGAATATTATGGCCAAATCTTTGATATCTTCTTTGTCTTGGCATTTTCACTAGAATAAGCTTGTAGCGGCGACTCAGAACCAGGATTTTGAACTTTGCTTCCCGTACACCATTCTTTGAAACAGTTATATGCCTTGTCATATCTTGGGCGGCTTTTAGTTGGCAGAAGATCTTCTTCTACTATTTTTGCTGCTTCTCGAATTTCTGGTGGAGTAGCAGCAAAATCAAATTCCACATTTGATAGCATTTTCCTGTTGTTAAACTAATATATTGTTGAGTGACATGGAAACCATATTCAAAACATGATATTTGCCATCTTGATGTGTATTATTACCTACGTTATTTTACCACCTGCGGTTATTTGAAATTTATGTCTAATTTTTCAATGGAAAAGTCAAAATGACATTCATCTTCTATTAATAATTTTAATTCAAAATAATAAGAAGTGGATGTTAGATGTGGTTGTAAATAAAATAGTATACAAACCTCGGTGAAAAGTTTCATTACTGTCTCGAGATTTAGTTACCGACTGTCTCGACAGGAATGAAACACTTTCCACCTCGGTACGTAATAGTACATTACGAATCAAGGGCCGAAAAGAGGCTTTTACGGACGAGATGCGGAAAAGCCTCCGACGGCCCGAGATATGTATCGTATTTTTTTTTACAAGTGCTCCGAAGCTTTGATGCCAAATAAATAAAGAAATTCTTCAGACAGGTTTCCTGTCTACATGACATGAAAACACTCGCGCATGGAGAATGTAAATATCTATTTATTATTTTTGACAAATAGGCTCGTGGCCTAGTGGTATAGCGTACGCCTTGTGATCTGAGAGTCGCGGCTTCAAATCCCGCACTCGGCATCTCTGGTTTTATTTATTTTTTTTACAAGTGCCCGAATCTTTGAGGCCATATAAATAAAGAAATTCTTCAGACATTATTCTAAAACATCTTTGAAAAATTAACTGCCAATTTAATTAATATATAATCCGCTATTTATTATCGCTTGTAGTATGGCCCGGTGGGTAGAGTGTCCGCCTGGCGATCTGAGGGTCGCGGGTTCAAATCCCGCACCGACAATTCTGGTTTTATTTATTTATGAGAACATGGTGACTCTAAGCGGGCGGGAAAAATCTTTCCCGCCCGCTTCGATACTTTCCCGCTCGCTCTCTTGGAAAACGCCACTTTCGGTGAAGAGAACATGCATGAAAAGAGGCACTTTCGAAGCACTTGTCAAAAAATATACTATTCCTTTTTAAATTCTTCCTATAAAAATTCTACAAAAATTACAGGAATTCTGATTTTTTTTCAGGCTCATGTTTCAGCAGTAGCGCACGCGGGAATTTGGTTTGCACGAAGCTGACCTATAAAATTTATCCAGGGGTTCCGAAAATGTTGGGTTTGTAGGAGCTTCTGTATGGATACAAAAAATTAAAAACCTTTGATTGTATTATGTTGTCAAATATTTAATGGATTTTCCAATAAGAACGTCGCATATCGACAAAAACACTTAACCAAAGGTATTAATCTACAAAGGAAATAATTACTTAGTAAGTATATCAAAATTTCGTTTTTTATCGCCAATTGATCCGACATCAAACAGATCCAGTCATGTGATTTCAATTAAAACATCTATAAGGCGTAATTGGTAATTCTAATCGCACTGCAGCAAGTACACAAATATACAGGGTCATATACAAGTCAGGAATCAGTCAAAAATCATTTACTCTGGCATTCTTGATATGTACAAAAAATGCATGGTTTTGTTCGAATTTGTGGTCAATTACCCAGAAAGACTGTATAATCTCTAACAAAAAAAAATAAAAGAGAGAGAGAGCTGTCGCACTGGACCAAGGCCGCTGAAGTCTGCGTCTCGAAGCGGAATTTTATCAAAATCGTACTTTAAAATTACTGATAAACTTAGCCCGTTCAAAAACCTTTATATTTTTATCAGTCATTTTTTAAGTGGTTCAATCCTGTTGCTACATGACGGATCATATTTATTCTATTAATAAAAAGATATGTAACAGGATGATTTGCACTCAGGAGGTCATCTCTTTAAAAAAAACGTAGCTAATTAATAGGTGAAAAATGAACCTAGACTTTTGCGTTGTCATCAATTAATTACCAGCAAAAAAGATCAACAAGTACACGAACAAACTATGTTTTATATTTGATCGAAGCAGCTATGAACTGCAAGTGGCTATTTACTAATTGGTACTTAAATTAGCACATCACATTCTTTATTAAGCATATGTAGGTAAAAAAAAAGATTGTTTCACGAAAAATGGATATAACTTAATGACTGCAGTAAAAGTACCTGGGGGCCATCCCATTATTTATGACCGTTTGTTATTATTATGTGGAAAGGACCGGATTGTAATAATTATAATTAAATATAGGCACATCAGGTAGGTAAGGTTGCTTAATTTATATTTAAATATCTTTTTGTGCTAAAATTTGTTAGTTTTTGAGGAATGGTTCAAGAATTGTCTTTTACCAAACAGTCCTCAGAATAGCGTGATAGTAATGGACAATGCGAGCTATCACAGTCGCCAATTACATAAAGCTCCAAGCTCAAATAATACAAAATTGGAGATTCAGAACTACATGGCGGCGAATTATATATATTTTGAAGAAAGTTATAAAAAAAAGTGATCTTTTAGAAGTTTTAAAGACATTTTGTATAAAAAAAGTATATGTTTGTGACACATTGGCAGAAGAAATTGGACATACAGTGCTACGGCTCCCACCCTATTATTGCATTTTTAACCCCATAGAGCATATGTGGCACCAGTTAAAATCACTGGTTAGATCTGAAAATATTTCTCCGACTTTAAGTTCTAGTGTTGTAGAATTACTACGAAAATGCTTTAATGATATTCCCCCAGGTAGTTGGAAAAATTCAGTCCGTCACGTAATAACTGTAGAAAATTCGTATATTAGTCTGGATCGTATAATTAATCCAATTAAAATTGATTTTGATGAGGATAGCGATAGCGAAACAGAACTATCTATAGAATGACATTATGAATGTAAATAAATATAACTAGTAATATTTAAAAAAATGTTATTTCATTTGATTACATTAATATAATCATATCATTACTTGTTTTCCTTAGTCCGTCCCTTCATACTTCACTTGTTTATTGCCAAGCTCTTGTCGATACAATGGGACCGACCCAGGAAATCATTAAGTCGTATCCATTTTTCGTGAAACAATCTTTACTGCTAATTCGTAGCAACTCTTTTGAACTGATATTTATAAGTAACAGTAGCTGCTTTAACGAGCTAATCACAACGAACAGGTTAGCCCATCTCTAATTCTGGGGGTATTTTAGGGACTTCCACACAACCAACTGCTGTTCTGACTTTTGGTAATGCGGCCAGCTGATCGAGAACGCGTTCCTGCGCATGGCTAAGTGCAATTCATTGCAATTGCAGCCCGTAACACGGCTTTAATTCGCTCGGCAGACATTCAATCGCCTTTCTAAAAACCGAACATCATCCTAAATTAGTTTAGCAACGCGCAAGCAATCATTCTTAATTCATTCGCTCGCGTCAATTGTCTGTGGGTTTTTTTTAATAATCGAGTGAAAGTCGACGATTTAAGAAAAAAAAACGTTGTACAATCTTTAACCTTTACAACAAAATTTGACATTCCTATGCCGCAGCGGGACGCGCGCGGGGGGGTTGCCACATCAACTTGTTACCTAAACATTTAATTTTTTTCAATTTTGTTATGCGTACTTGGTAATTTTAATTGGAATTTTCATATTATTACCAAATGTAACCGACACACGTACAAACAACAATGTTTTTTCAAATTTCTATGCGTAAAGATTGTTTCAAGAAAAATGACTATAACTTAATGACTGCCGTAAAAGTACCTGGGCCATCCCATTTATTTATGACCGTTTATTATTATTATGTGGCAAGGACCGGATTGTAATAATTATAATTAAATATAGGCACATCAGGTAGGTTAGGTTGCTTAATTTATATTTAAATATCTTTTTGTGGTAAAATTTGTTAGTTTTTGTGGAATGGTTCAAGAATTGTCTTTTACCAAACAGTCCTCAGAATAGCGTGATAGTAATGGACAATGCGAGCTATCACAGTCGCCAATTACATAAAGCTCCAAGCTCAAATAATACAAAATTGGAGATTCAGAACTACATGACGGCGAATGAATATATATTTTGAAAAAAGTTATCTTTTAGAAGTTTTAAAGACATTTTGTATAAAAAAAAAAATGTGTTTGTGACACATTGGCAGAAGAAATTGGACATACAGTGCTACGGCTCCCACCCTATTATTGCATTTTTAACCCCATAGAGCATATGTGGCACCAGTTAAAATCACTGGTTAGGTCTGAAAATATTTCTCCGACTTTAAGTTCTAGTGTTGTAGAATTAATACGAAAATGCTTTAATGATATTCCCCCAGGTAGTTGGAAAAATGCAGTCCGTCACGTAATAACTGTAGAAAATTCGTATATTAGTCTGGATCGTATAATTAATCCAATTATAATTATCTTTGATGAGAATAGCGATAGCGAAACAGAACTATCTATAGAATTACATTTTAAATGTAAATAAATATGAGTAGTAATATTAAAAAAAAAATGTTCTCATTTGATTACATTAATATAATCATATCATTACTTGTTTTCCTTAGTCCGTCCCTTCATACTTCACTTGTTTATTGCCAAGCTCTTGTCAACACAATGGGACCGACCCAGGAAATCATTAAGACGTATCCAATTTTCGTGAAACGTACTGTACCTAACAACAATACAAAAACAGAAATCTATCTCTCTTTCCTCGGCGACCTAAACGTTCTTGAAATGGCCCACCCACGGTCCGGATTCGGCTGCGTCGGACTTATTTTCATTCAGAAAATTGGAAATTGTCCTCTCGATAAATAGTAATTAATTTTAAAATTACGCTGAATACAAGTGAAACGGTTTGTTTCATTTTTTTATCTGACAAAACAGCGTACAACCGATTTCCCCCTCTTAAAAGGAGCATAATTTACGTCTGGCCAATTCAATACCGTAGCACAGTGAAATGCCAGGTAGCGATATGTTTCCCTTGACATTTATGCAGAGTGAAAGAAAAAAATTGTACCAAGGATTTCTTTAATGTAACAAACAATAACTTAAAGCAAAGTATATTTTATACAGTTAACCAATGTCTTATACAGGGTGTCGAATTGGATTCTTCCCACCCTTAATGTCTTGCTTCAAGTAAATAATATTCAAAATCGGAGACGCGTCGAGTATATAGGGAAGGGAGACGTTTTTAATAGTATATTAAGATACAAGTTTCATAAGACATTATCTTAGAGCACGCGTTTAAGTACGAGTGCTCTAATTGTCTTATGAACCGTGTATTTTATAATACTTTTTCTATTTGGGTCTTTGAAGTATGAAAAACTTTAAAAAATATAGTAGATGTTTTTCATTTGAATTAATATTTTCTTTTTGAGTTGGCAATACTTTTACAATTTAATAAAATGTTACAAGTATCAAATATGCCATGATAGAAACAATTGAACACAACAAAGCTTCTTCCCATCCGTCACAATTAAAAATAAATATATTATTAAAGTTGATAAAAATTAGCCAAGAAGAAAGTTGTACTGCGTCAGAAATACGAGAAATTGCAGAAAATAATCTAGAAAAAGTTTTAAAAAGAATATGCAAAACTTTGAGTTATGGTGCGAGCAGAACAAAGTTCAAAATATTGAACAAAATAATAAATAATACTATTGAACAAAATATTGTGCAACACAGAATCTGACAGGAATAACAATTAATGCCCTGGAAATGTCTACAGTAACTATAAATATGTATACAGGGTGGCCCATCGACAACAATCCAGCAAGGTTTACGGCAGTATACGTGAAAATTAAAAAAAAACCTCGGACCCGTAAACTTGTGTTTTCGGAGGGACACGTTTCAGTATTAATTTCATCCCTGTAACCTCAACCCCTCTAGCGGGGGCGGCTACTGCCCTTGTTTTTCAAATGGGAATGGGTATGTTGTGATATATTTTTTTAAAGGGCATTAAATTCTCTTTAAAATGACACTTTCTTTTGTAAATTTGAACTACGCGCCGCCGAGAAATTGCGTTTTAAAAAATTTAATTTTATTGAGTAATACTTATATGTTATCTTATTAAACGTTGAAAATGTCCGCCATTCATCTCCATACAATAGTACAACAACTGTTCAAAGTGTTCTCGGACATTGTGAAGAACATCTGGTGTAATTTGTTGACATTCAAAATTGTTTACGCACAAACCTGTGTACTTGATAAGAGGTGCAGTGAGGTGGTTTTGTTGGTTTCAAATTCCGTTGCTCGGCGGCGCGTAGCTCAAATTTACAAAACGAAGCGCCATTTTAAAGAGAATTTAATGCCCTTTAAAAAGATGTATCACAACATACATTTGAAAAAACAAGGGCAGTAGCCGCCCCCGCTAGGGGGGTTGAGGTTACAGGGATGAAATTAATAGTGAAACGTGTCCCCCTGAAAACACCGGTCCGAGGATTTTTTTAAATTTTCACGTACACAGCCGTAAACCTTGCTGGAGTGTTTTCGAAGGGCCACCCTGTATATAGAAGTAATATGTATACTATATTGAATTAAAAATTAAAATAGTACTTTATTGAATAAAACTTTAGACATAGAGCATAAACTGGAAGATATTTCTATTATTTTTAGGTTATGTTGTTTCATAGTTGTCACTAGAAATTAGTTGACGGACACCATCAGCATGTTATATATTTCCGAGTATAGGTATTTCGGATAAATATCTAGTAAAAATTATCTATTTGCAAGGTTAAAGGTTAGTATTTTAAAGTTTTCTATAAAAATATTTTGTCGAATCCATAATGCCTAGAAAACTAATTTCAACAAAATCAAAGTAAGCCTAAAATTCGAACCCTACTTGCTGCCAACAAAAAAAAAATAAAATTTCAGTTTCATAAAGTGGCAGGTTATTAAATTTTTCCGCATTTCATAATGTAGCCATTATGAAACCCAAATAGAAAAAGAATATGGTAGATGTTACCCTTAAAATTATAAATGGGAAGGGGAGGCCAAGTGAGAAATCATTTTAAAGGCCGTTTTTCGTCGTCTTCTGTATGAATTATAGGTACATGTATCTTCACATAAAATATTCATTAGCTTTCCGAATCCCCTCGAAATCGGATTTTTGTCTTAAGAAGTGAAATATCTGATAAAATCACGGACCGCTCGGCGTTGCGTTCATTTTACGTTTATTATTTACAAAAAAAGTGATTCCTTGATTAATTCTGGTTTATTATTGCCCAGTCAATGTCACGCAATCGAGAATCGCTTTACCGAAAAACCTTGCGTGCGCGACCTTTCTGCCGAAACTGAATTCGAAACTCTGCAATCATTTTAAACTTCCTCTTCGATTGTTGAATAATATTGCGTCACACCGTTCAATTTGTTTCAGTCCGTATTTGGATAAAAAACAAAAATCAGTGTCAGAGTTATTGGTATATTTTAGCCGGTGTTAGCCTGTTGAGGAAGGGTTCCAAAATCCAAGGCGCGGAAAGACAAACTTAGTTCAATTTACTATCAAAATTGTAAAACTAACCATAATTTAGGGCTCTATGTGACTGGAATAACTTTTATTAAAAAATGCCATTAAAATACAGGGTGTTATGGAAATGACGTATTATATTTAAATGGGTGACTCCTGGGGAGTCCTAGAGAAGCGCCACATATTTTTTTTTAAATCGAACGTTTAAAAAGTGGGATAATTCACCCCTAAACCCACATACAACTCCTCGGCATACATGAACATATTACATTGCCCAGCTGGGTAATAAACAGATGTTCAGGAACAATGTTGCCAAAATGTTTAAAAGTGTACAACTTTAGTTTCTTATAAAAATAAATATGTAGCTTACTTAGAAAGTAAATCCAGGACGCGATTAAGGAATCCAGGGCACAGACACTTTCAGTTCTTTTTTCTATAGGAAAAACTTTATGCTCATCACGTGTCCTGATGATAGTGTGGGAGTGCATAATAAGCTTATCACTAAACCCCAACACTAACGCATAATTACACTTTACAATAACACACATAGAACAAGAGCACTTAATCATTTAGTAATAGAAATAATAAAAACGAGAATTTCTATGGGCCATTACTAAAGATAAAATGAAACAATTGTGTTAACGATTGACAGGAACTACCCTTTGAAGTAATGGCCTTGTCCCATCGTCGGACCAGTCGTCGAACTTCCTTTCCGAGAACTCTCCGCTACTAGAGCCAGCGCGGTTGCCATTTCCGGGACTCTAATTATACAGGAAAGTAATATTATAGAACGAAATTCGGCAATTTATGATAATTGCTTATAAAACATCGAAAGTGGCAACGCTGTATTTTTGATTGTCCACAATCAGCTGTTTAAAGAAGCCGGCCGATATCGATCGAGAGAACCAAGGTGTTATTTATTTTTAAAATTTTTAGATGTTAAATACATTATTTCCCAGACAATAAGGGTGTATTTTTGTCTACACAGTAGCACTTTAAAATACTAATTCAGATTGAATGGTACTTAGATGTGTTGTGACGCGAAAACTAATGTGATTTTGTGATGTGAGTACTTGGTGTTTTTTATAAATTAAGTTGGTTTTAACCAACCCGAAAAGTTATATAAAATGAAGAGTTGACAATATTTGCAGATTTCTAGGTAACCTTCAGAAATTTACAGCAGAAATTACGCGTCGCGCTGCTTATTAGACGGCCAATTATCCAATGATGCTAGTTAGGGCGGATCTTTATATTTAAGAGCTGCGTTTAATCACAAGTTGCCAAGCAGGCCCTATTTTATGCGAACGTTTAGCCAAATATGCTTAATGTTTTTCTAATCTCAAACTGGATTCGTAAAGTTAAAGGATTGGAACACGGTATGAAAAAATTGCGTTAAAAAATATGTTATAAGAATAATAATAACAATTTCAACTATGAACAATTTTCAAATTCTTGTCACAGATCTTCCTGAAACTTGTTGATACCCCAATCGACATGTCGGATAATCTACTTATCAATAAATTAACCAAAAAACCTTACTATTAACGGCTAAAACTTCACGAAAAGAAATATTGATCAGCTGATGACTCTCGTCTCTTTCTAATCTGCCAAAAAGCGGCATATTTTTTAATTGAATTGTTGCAACATAGATGGCTCTGATTGCTAATTTGGGATTATTTGGGATTCTCATATTAAGGAGGGTTTTCTTGTTGCAGGCTCTGAGCGTTTTTCGACAGGAACTATAGTCATTAAAATTTGAAGAATGGTGGGAATAAAATCAAAACGTGTGGAAAATAGCAACTTATTTATGAAAAAAATCGAACAAATCAAAAAACGATTTTTGATGTTTCTCAAGAAATTTACAATATATTTTAGTAATTATTTGATTTTACTTAAAAAAAAAGTTTTCAAAAGTTTCCCTTTTACTATTCTCCAAACAACGATCGATTTCTTATTCGATAGACATTTAAACTTTAACATATGCAATGCAATAGCAAAAATTCTTTGCAAAAATACCAATGACCTCCTTTTTTTCATTTAAATTAAGGTTACTCATAGATAGTTTCGATACCGCTTCGAAATTAAAATTAATTCTAGTTATTTGATTGGCGAAAAAAAGATTTCATCATGATTGGTGATGGCTTAGCAAAGAAAAAATCTCATCACTTCAAATTTTGCAAATAATATTTAATATAATATAAAGAAACGGATTCTAGACTAGATACATCTAATTGTACGGGGTGGCACATAAAATCTAGATGCATGTAAATTTCGCAAAATTTAAATTTAACGTATCTTACATAAAAAATAATTTGATTAGTTTTTTAAACTAAACCAATTAGATATACAGGGTGTCCGCAAATTAATGGTACATGGAAAAACCACAGGCTCCTTTCCTTAGAAAAGGTCCATAGCTATTTTCAGAAATGTTTTTTTGTGCATCCGGTACAAAAACATGGAAATTTTTGATTTGTATTTATATAACAGGGAAAAGAAATGATCAAGGATGACTTTTTCGAAAAATTGAAGATACTATTTTTTACAGGTATAGTTAAGTCCATGTGTAGACACCCTGTATAATGTTTACTGTAGGTAAAGATGGACATCCATGTAGATTACGTACTTCCTATCTTTTTGTGAATATAGAGGTACCTACTAGACATGTAATTATAGATAATGATTTTATTTTATATATTTGAATAAATAAATAACAAAAAAAACACAATGTGTTTGTGTGTTTTATTCCCTATAATAAATATTAAAAAATCTATTTAAAAACATTAATAGACTCGTTTCATTTTTAAAATAAACGCACGTACTAGGTCCTGGAATGTCATACAAACCTAGGCAAAATAAATAACCAGAAATAAGCAGGCAATATCAATATCTGGCGCGAAGGTTCGCTGTAACGACTATAGTAGGTATTAATGTATATCAAGACGGTACTGTTTCTTTAAAAAAGCAACAAATTCAAATCTGCAAATTGTGGTAACGACTACGTATCTCGCGCACACAATAACAATAATTAAGTTAATAACAACGAGCGCAGGATAAACTAAACAGTTAAATCCCAGCCTCAGCCGTTTGTTCGAAGTAGGAAAGTAGGTCTGTTATTAAAAGCAACAACTGAAAAAAAGTATCAATGTTCGAGCCGTAAGGCTAAGTGGATAAGGCATGTATACAGCGTGTATCAGCCAAATGGAATAAATTCTATAATAAATAAATGGGGGCGTGTGCGAAAAAACGCTCGGACGCGTCGATTGGTATTTCTATAGTTGCGCAGTTTTTCAATAAAAACTTTGCATACAGGGTGTGTCATGTAACAGTGGCCGATAACAACTTTCTTATTTTAAATGCAACACCCTGTATATTATTCAATTTTTGGATCCCTCAGAAAATTTTAGACATATTTAATATACAATATCCTATAACTATCTTCAACTGTTTCGGAAATATTAAGTGTTTTCAGATTTATTGCATTTCAGAGTTTCTTTTTACTGATATGAAATTAAAAGAAGGTATGAATGGTTTTTTCTATTTGGATTTCATAATGGCTACATTATGAATGCGAAAAAATTGCCACTTTATGAAACTGAAATTTTATGTTGGCAACAAGTAAGGTTCGAATTTTAGGGCTACGATTTCGTTGAAATTAGTTTTCTAGGCATTATGGATTCCACAGAGTTTTTTTATAGAAAACTTTAAAATACTAACCTTTAACCTTGCAAATAGATCATTTATACCTATACTCGGAATTATATAACATACTGATGGGGTCCGTCAACTAATTTCTAGTCACAACTATAAAACAACATAACCTAAAAATAATAAAAATATCTTCCAGTTTATGCTCTATTTCTAAAGTTTTATTCAATAAAGTACTATTTTTATTTTTAATTCAATATAGTATTATACATATTACTTTATATATATTTATAGTTTCCTGGGCATTAATTGTTATTCCTGTCAGATACTGTGTCGACACAATATCTTGTTCAATATATTATTTATTATTTTGTTCAATATTTTGAACTTTGTTCTGCTCGCACCATAACTCAAAGTTTTGCATATTCTTCTTAAAACTTTTATTAGATTATTTTGTGCATTTTCTTGTATTTCTGACGTAGTACAACTTTCTTCCTAACTCATTTTTATTAACTTTAATAATATATTTATTTTTAATTATGACGGATGGGAAGAAGCTTTGTTGTGTTCAATTGTTTCTATCATTGTATCATTTTTGTGGCCAATACACTAGCTTGTAAGGCCAACTACACGAGAAAAAAAAAAAATTGTATATTTGATACTTGTAAAATTTTATTAAATTGTAAAAGTATTGCCAACCCAAAAAGAAAATGTTAATTTAAATGGAAAAAATCTATTATATTTTTTAAAGTTTTTCAGAGTTTAAAGACCCAAATAGAAAAAGTATTATAAATACACGGTTCATAAGACAATTCTCTCTAAGATAATGTATTATGAAACTTGTATCTTAATATACTATTATTTACTTATGTTTAAAAGCGTGACCTTAGCAAATTGTTGTCTTTCTGCATGCCAGTAGTTGTCAGTGTTATAGTCGTTTGAATTTCGTTAACTGGATATCAGAAAAATAGTTTATTTAACTGAAATGCACAAAATAACAATTCTATAGGTTATGGAGATAAAACAAGGACACAAATGGAAGTTGCTCGCTTATTAAATGAAAAATATCCAAATTTTCCGCCTATAACTCAAGGGAGAAATAGTAAAATAGAAAAGCAGTTTCGTCAGCTTGGATATGTAAAGCAGATAAAAATTAGTTGCCAATACAATAAGTGATGATACAAAATTAGATATTATGCTTGAGTTTGAGGAAAACCCACATACTTCTAGTGGAGAAGCAGCCCCAATGTTAGCCATTCATCGAGTATTCGAACATTACAAAAAAATAAAATGAATCCCTATAAAATGATACCTACTCGTGAGCTCATGGAAGACGATTTTGATAGGAGAATGTATTTTTGTGAACAAATGATGGCAATGTTAGATAACAATTAGAACATGTCTTGTTTTCTGACGAGTGCACCTTTACACTTCACGATCATGCTAATCGTCAGAATTGCCGCTATTGGTCTTGGGAAAATCCTCACTGGATTAGAGAACAACATACGCAATATCCTCAAAAGGGTAAAGTCTGGGCAGGAGTTGTTGGAGATCATATTATAAGTCCCTTTTTCATTAATGGCAATGTAAATGGAGATAATTATTTAGCACCGCTCCAAAATAATGTCTTGCCAACTTTGACAAACTTATATCCTGATCCAGCAAACCCACAACAATATGATATTATGGTTTCAGCAAGATGAGAGTTGAAAATGGCTTTAATATACTGTCAAACTTGTGTCAATGATCACTTATGTCATTCTGTACCTTAAGGCGACTTTGAAATATCGGCCCTTAGGGCCGCGATGACGATGATACATGCAACATGTTCCTCAAGGAGCGGTATTGGGTCCCTTATTACTTAATATCGGTAAATAACCTCCTAAATTATTCTGTTGGGATTAAAAGCCAATGAAAATAGCAACTAATGCTTTTCTCTCTCCGATCGAGAAGGAAATATCTGGGCCGCGTTTTTACCAAGCCAATGGCTAAAAAACGCGTATCGATTTTATTAAAATAAAAATTAAATAACCTTATTGACCTCATTAAACAGGCGCGGGTATTTGCGCACGGCCGCAAGTATCAGATGACCGTAATGCTATCGACCGAAAACGTGCCAAATTTATTTGCTACGAATCCATTGCGTCAAGATAGTCGGAAACCCCTAAAATAATGAAGACCAATGCTGTAAATAAATTTATCAATAAAAAGAATACATCGTGTCCAAGATAAGGAGGGCCAGTACATAGATCTCGGAAACCGTAAGAGATACGAAGTATAATAATATGCCGTTTAGAAAGTTTTAAAATTCCGAGTAGTTCCGGAGATATCCGGAAAAAAACGATATTCTTTTTGAAAAATCGTTTTATTGTTTTCCTGAGTTTTTTTTTTAGATCGAATTCTAAAGTAAATTGCACCTTTACATTGCCACTTTTTTAGCTCTATCTAACAGAGTTAATTGTTTTGAAATCCGACGAGTCGTCTTCGAAGGGCCATTATCAACTTTCTTTTTTTAAATATGGTCCTGTTTTTCTGATATTGGAATCTGAGAGCTTTTTTTCTTCCGAATGCAACGATGTATGACACATTGTGGTTTAATGACGATTCGAGGGTTTTTTGAACAACATCAGGAAATTTTGGGATACGGTCCTGTATTTCTCCTAATTTTATAAATAATACCTCAAGCTCTAAATTTTTTACTTATGTTGGACTAGTTCAAAAAATAACAAACCACAAATAAGTGAACAAAAAACATTCCAAAACAGTAATAAAACGAACAACGAAAAAAGTAAGGAACTACATAATCAGGTGTTCAAAATGATTTCCGTAATTCTCTAAGCACAAATAACATCTTCTAACTGCCACATAACAGTTTTTTTTGAGATAAAATAAAACACGATAGAATATCAAACTTTTCATCATTTGTAAAATTATGTTCCATATTTTCTGGAAAATAGAAAACCTCTTAAAACCCACTCAAACGATCACAATGGGAATGTCAAGTGAAATAAATCACTCGTCAAAAACTTAATTTTTTTGCTTCAAACGCTTACTTTTCTTTTAAATCCCGAATCAACAGAAGTTTGAAATAATGTTTCTGTATTTTGTTCACTTATTTGTGGTTTATTATTAAATTATTTGTTATTTATTGAACTAGTCCAACATAAGTGCAAAATTTAGAGCTTACTTATGAGATATTATTTATAAAATTAGGAGAAATACAGAACGTATTCCAAAAGTTCCTGATGATGTTCAAAAAACCCTCGAAACGTCATTAAACCACAATGCGTCATACATCGTTGCATTCGGAAGACAAAAAACAAAAATCTCTCAAATTCCAATTTCCAATATCAGGAAAACAGGACCGTATTTAAAAAAAGAAAGTTGATAATGGCCCTTCGAAGACGACTCGTCGGATTACAAAACAATTAACACTGTTAGCTAGAGCGGAAAAAGAGGCAATGAAAAAGTGCAATTTACTTTATAATTCGATCTCAAAAAAACACAGGAAAACAATAAAACGATTTTTCAGAATTTCAGGTTTTTCCGGATATCTCCGGAACTACCGAGATCCCTGTACTGGCCCTCCTTATCTTGGACACGTTGTATATGTTTAAAAAAAATGGAATAAGAATCAGGACAAGCTTATCGGCGTTTGGAAGCAGAACATTTGCGCGGCGCCGATCCTTCGTAATTGAACCCGAAAGGTAACTTTCTTCGAGATCAATGCGATTACAAACACCTGCTGGAACAACCGATGGCGGCACGCCAAAGAGCTACACCCACAAAACACGATGGAGTAGCCGCCGTCCAGCTTCTTTGATTATTCACAAGAATAATAAATAACTGTAAAAAAAATAAAAATAACTCGCCAGATAACAATAAGTATTATAATGAAAGTGTTAAGAAGGTCAGCCATATTTGTGTTTGCGAATTAAAATTAGTCGCCCATCGAAATATCCTTTGTTGAGACACGCAGCGTTCTAGCACCTCTCGAATAGAAATCATCACAAAGCAATCTAAAGATTTTTCGAAAATTTTTATTTTTGCACAAATTTTTATCGAATTTGATTAAGAGCATTTATCAGTGACCTACATTAGGGTAAAAAGTAGTGTTGGGAAAAACCGACGATTTTAATAATCGAGTACTTGATACTCGAGCGATTTTAATAATCGAGTGAATCGCTTGAAATTCCAATTCACCAAGCGATGACGTCGCCGACTGCTCGACCGGCAGCCTAGCCGTTTACATGTGATCAGGTAGAGTATTTAGCAGGCACGTAACTACGGGTGGGCACAGGTTTAGCTAAAAAATTGTAGTAGCCATCAAAAAAATTCCAAATTTTGTGAAAAATGAATTTTTACCACGTGTCTCGATATCAAACAAAAAACTGCAAAAAATCACCCAAATATATATTTATCGTTCGGGTTTATTATTGTGCTTTTTAAAACAAAAAGTATTACCAAGAGTTATTTTTCTTCACATCTTTCTCAATCTACGAGCATAAAATAAGTAGATATTTAAAATAGCTTGTCAAATTCTTCCACTTTAAATTATCAGATGCCAACTGTGTGCCCTTCAAAAATGTAGGCTTAGTTACGCGACTGCCAAAATAAGAAAATAGGTGATTATTTTTTTAAATTCATGTTTATAGTTACCTAAAAGTTCCTGTTTAAATTTAAGAATGTTTACTTTTGGTTACCAAAAAATTTGTCGATACCCTATGTTTTGTTAACTATTTTGCTCGTTTTCTTATTTACCATTAACATTTTCTATAATGTATGTTATTTTTAAGAAATCTTCTTGAGTTTAATAATAAAAAGTTCCTGTTTAGATTTAAAAATGTTTACTATAAGATTACCAACAAATTTTTCTATATATTTTGTTAACCATTTTGTTCGTTTTGTTATTTTTATTTACAATTTCTATTATTATGTTATTTTTGAGAAGTTTTCTCGAGTTTATAGTAAATATAAATTTAAAAATTATATCCTTTAATTTTTTAATATTTACAATCGGAGACCTAAACTACGCCCTGGCTAGCCAGTTAAAACAAAACTTTACAAAACCCATGTCGCGATGACTCTACTAAGGGATTTGGCATACTTTTTTATATGCACCTTTTCAATTATGTGCCTTTAAGAAAGACGTATGTCGTGTACCTGCTCAGCGTCAAACTCGAACGTCGCCAATCGGATGGCGCGGCGCGTAGACCAAGGTCGTATATCAAGTGAATTTATAACTAGAGTATTTCCTATCGATCGAAAAACTGTTCGAATACTCGATCACACTACAGCGATACATTTCCGCCGGCGTCAAGCGAAGCTCGGGTATCGAGTGAAAGATAATAAGTGACGGGGTTTCGCCTGAATAGATAACTCGAGCGGTTTTTTTAATAATCGAGCGATGTCGGTTATTTCAATAATCGAGTGATCAAGCGGTTTCTCGCTCGAGCGATCACAACACTGGTAAAAAGATATGAGAAACTACAAGAAAACTATTGGATAGAACTTGTTAAAATTTTAGATTTAGCTTCGAAATATGGTACTACATTTTATCTTGAATTTTTCGAAAAAGTATTTTTTCAAAACGGTAAATAATAACGTTTAAATTGAAAAAATATGGTTATCCAGTTATTGTTGAAAGTATTGCATGCACTATCAATAATCTTAATTCATTTCATAGTTTAGTGTTAATGCAAAAAATGTCACACCGAGGTTTTCAGGAAAAATATCTAAAATCGCAACTATCTAAAGTGATTTGGCAACGCTTCGGGTGATCAAAGGCAGAAGAATAAGAAAAACGTCTCTACTCCCTCGATACAGCAGGCCAGCGCGCTGGCGCGTCGTGTCTTGTAACGGCGATGTTGTCTCATTGTTCAATAACAATGACTTATGATGTTCCGCGGCGAAATCCCAAATCGGACCACGCGGTCCACTGATAAATACTCGTAACATTTAGTTTTTGGTGTGGTGCGAAATCCATTCCACAAACCGCTGAAAATAAAACTGTACCAATTGGCACGAGCCCATATGAAAGGAAAATCCAAGGTATTTAAAACAAAAATACCCAATTAGAGAATAATTATAAGATAACCTACTTTTAATTGACGCAATCATTTTTTACGTGCCAAAAGTATTGTTTACAGTTGTTATAACAACAAAGTAATAAATAGTGTAGGTACGTTTTCGCATTGACAAATATTATATACTGGGTGGCCCAGTAGATGATCTGACAATTCAATTCAACGGTCATATTTTTAAAAGTTGCTCGTCGGTTGTCTTGCGCATAATGTTGTCGCCGTTATATAGGCAACCCCGCCGCATTGGTGCTGGGTTGGTTGCCAACCAACGGCGACCGTCCAGAACCGAAATCAGTCGTATAAGGTAAAACCATATTAAAAACCTGTCGATACGTGGACAATATGCACCTTCTCGTTTATGTGCCTTTAAGAAAGACGTATATCGTGTACCTGCTCAGCGTCAAACTCGAACGTCGCCAATCGGATGGCGCGGTGCGTAGACCGAAGGTCATTTATCAAGTCATTTCGGGTTTTCGCCTGAATTTCCTATCGAGCGAAAAACTGTTCGAATATACGAGCAGTTTTTAACTCAATCCCACTACAGCGGTACATTTCCGTCGACTTGAAGCGAAGCTCGGGTATCGAGTGAAAGATAATAAGTGACGAGCGACGGTTTGCGCCTGAATAGATAACTCGAGCGGTTTTTTTAATAATCGAGCGATGTCGGCTATTTCAATAATCGGGCGATCAAGCGGTTTTTCGCTCGAGCGATCACAACACTACTGATGTTACTAGAATCTTCATTTTGTAAAAAATTCGAGTAGTATTCAGCAGGCGATTCTTAGAAATGAAACATTAGTTTTATATACGATGGTACTTATCTACTGAATTAACGTGCCTTTATCAGACCTACCATTATTAATAATTTAAACATAATAACATAATCAATCTAAGTCACAGTCAATATTTGTTGTTGTACTAAAAAAACACAATGCGCGACTATAGACAGACATTTTTATGAAAACATCGTGGTTGGTTATTTAGAGTTAAATTTAATAATAAGAGTTTATTTAAAATTTGATAACTTATTTTATAATATTACTCATCAATTTCTTGGTTTAAACGTATTTTCATCTCAATAACAAATGGTCGGTATATGGCCAGTATTATAGGTTCGGATTACCTTCAAGGTTGCAGTTAAACTAAAGATCTGCTGTGTTTAAAGATTAGGTTAAACTCTGTCCTGAGTTTAAACCTAACGTATAAGACCGGGCCGTTAAACATGCATCACGCTGAATCGTTACGGAATCCTGCGTTCACGGATCTTCTCAACGCAACACGCATCTCACCAGCCCGGTGAGACTGCTTATGGTGGGGATCGAAACACGTAAGAAGGCCATGGAAGTGATGCTAAGCCTACTCCGCTCCATGCACTCACAAATAAACTACGTTAATCTTTATATATTAGTATGCATTAAGTGTCAATATCAGACTTACGTAGTTATATCTGGAAGCCATAAAGTGGCCTGTGTTTAATGAGGGCGATTTGATCTTGGCCATATTTGTCTCACTTTACCGCATCGGGAAAGGTTGATGCAGACAGAGACAGACATAAACTACGAACAGGCCGAGTTGTTAAATAATTTTACAAGTCAATTTTTTCGTCTGGCATGGAATATAATCAAGCAACAATGATATGTAAAGTGAATGAAAATGGCGGAAGCAAAGCGTCCTTAAATTCTAAAATAATTTCTAATTTTCTAATCTTTTCGTCATCTTTACTGAGAGTAAGCATCAATAATAATTTCTGTTCCTAAATCATATGGGCCCAAAAATATGCTCGGACTTGAAGCCTGAAATATTTGCTAGGACCTAGAGCCCAGTTGAAGATGGTTAAATATTTTATGTAAATTATGATTTACTTCCTATTTTTTAATAAAACTACTTACAAGCTTATGTCTGAAGTTTAATTTTTCATTTGTAGTTACATTACTAGTTCAATAAATGATATAAGAGTGTGTAATGATTATTTTAAAGTGATATTTACAGCTTAAAACATGTCAGAATCCTAATATTTGACTTTCACCACTTAGTAAACCAAATAAAAGGGATTTGAATGTTTTTTGTTGGTTAAATGTCACTTTAAAATATTGACAGTAATAAAAATTTTGACAAAAGTGACATTTGAAAGCACGGGCGTTTGTCAGCTGATGCCATACTTAATGGATGCCGGGTTTGTTCGTTTGTTCATGCCTGCTTCGATTTTTTAACACGGCTGTTTGTCTTCTTCCTATTTACAGTACGCACAGGGGATCTTTACCCTTACGTCATCGCTTACACGTCATAAAAATCGTATGAATCAAATCAAAATTACGTGGAAGAAAAGTTGTCAAAACAAAAACTAATTTCATAACATTTTAATTGACGTAAATAACGTTCCCATATACGGATTTTTAAAAATTTCTTTAAAACTCCGAATCAAAATTTTGAGTCGGTCTGACATAAAATAGATTGTTAGGAATATGTAGGTATAAATCTGATATTCTTGAATTTTTACTGGCAGTTATGTACCTACTTCTTATTTGACAAAATGATAAACTCGGTTTGAATGTGACATTTTGATTACACAGATTAAAATAACATCAAAGAAAGTTTAATTTTTGATTTGACCAACAGAGATCATTTGAATTAATTTATTAAAAAGTGCTCCGCCCATTCATCCCCTACAGGAATCACCCCAAAAAGTCAAGAGTTTTTTCATTAGAATTGAAGATAAATGGTAATTTATGTCGTAAAACATGAAAAAAAAATCAATTTACGAAAAAATGCAAACTAATAGGCATTGCCTTGGAAATTTAAATAAATTATTTTATTGAACTGTCATATTTGTATTTTTCGACCAATTTTTACCACATTTTGAGACGAGATTGTGAACTTAATTTGGCGATTTCAGATTTGATTTTGCCCGAAATACGTTCTGTGAACCTTCTAGTTTCGATACATATACAGAGCGTTTGGAAATTCGGGCGATTTTACTTATTTTTTTTCGAAACTAAAAAGACGTGTTTTTACGTTTTTGGGATGGCAAAATAGCGGAGCGGAGACTTATCCACAATTTTTAGGGTTAGGAATACTTTATTACATTAATAAATAAATAACAATAAATATCAATATGTACTTACCACTAACACAAAAAAGCGATACCAAAAGCTCTGAAAAGAACTGTTTGCAGGAGTAAATGAAGTTTTAATGCACAAAAATGTATAAAAACGAAAAAATTGTGAATCAATTGTCACAATGACGTTTTTGTAATTTGTAGTACTGCGTAAGTCAAAATAATTATTTGGCAACTCTTCTTTATAATTCTTTCTCTGTCTAACACGTTTAATTCCGGACGACGTATAATATACAATTTTTATTCGCCTTTATGTCTGTACCAAACAAAGATGCAGAGATATGAAATATGTCGGGATATCTATTTGTTAGCGATGACGTCAGGGTAAAGATCCCCTGTGCGTACTTTATAAGTATTCGTTCGATTGAAAAACCTCATAACCTCAAACCAAAATTATTTATGCCACGATGCCCGTCAGAAATGACGTTGCCGGTTGTCAAGGAAGCGGTGCTTTAAGTTTTCGAAGACGCAACCATGACTTGTTAACGTGTACGGGGTTGAGATGCGTTTACGTTGTGTTTTGGCTTTAAGTGCATGTCAATTGATATAAACCGTTCACACATTGTTTAAACCTATACAACTTCTTGTATACATTTTCCAGTGACTTATACGACGAAACCAAAATCTTCTGTTTACCTACGGGGTTATTCGCTCTTTTAAAGGAATGAAAATATGTCGTGTGAATATTCCGCTGTTTATTCGGTTAAAATCGAATAAGCCATGCAGTATAATGCCGTGTGAACCCAGCCTTATTTGTAGAAGTTTTGACTAATTTATTTACAATGCGTTCCTAAAGCCTGATTTAATTCTATATTTTCAAGGGCCAGCAATCTTGAATCTCTATTTTTTAGGTGTACTATACAAAAACAAACCACAGAAAAAACAAAAATCTTGATCTTTGATACGGGAAGCCTTCTAGTTAATGCATCTAAGGATGTAAGATAATATAAGACGTTATGTTTATTTGATAAAAGCACATAAATACGAGTAACTACAATAAATATTCGGTTATGGTTTGTTGTGTGGTTCAAAACGATGGGTGCAATGACCCAATCATTGTTCTATTATACTGGCTTAAAAAAAATCTATAGTAAGAAACGTTTTGGTTTGACCTAAAACCAGTAACTTCAAAAAATATATCGGTTTGTCGACCCCAAAAAGTCTGACGTCTATAAACAACATGTGGATTTGCGGAGTCCCTTAAAATTATTGTCTTAGATACGGATCCTTTCGATTCGAATCAAGATTTCTTACCTCTTTTTCTAACCCTGAATATGACCTTAAAGGTCCACGACGCACACTTAAAAAGGAAAGGTGTTGTCGGAAGCTGCCCCTCATTAAAAAGAAGGCAAAAGTAAGGTTGGTTTGAATATAACTGCAAGATGATTAGTACTTTGTATTACGTTATAACGTATAGTTGTTGCAGAATTATACCGTTGACTCTTACTGCCATAAATAAACTACCTGATTAAACCCTATTGTATACGCCTGAACCTCTTCAAAGCTCAATAAATGGAATCAGGGCCGGCTTGAAAATATATACCACACCACATGATTTATTTTTATAATTTAAAATAAATAGATAGGTATATTTAGTTTTAGGTACCTATAATAAATGTAAAATAATGATAAAAATTAATGATAATTGAAAATAATATAATTTAAAATAACTATTAGGATAAAAAGTACAATAAAAATTAATTAAGTTCTAAGAAACTATTGATAATTTATTCAAAATTTAACTCTGTATCACTATCACTATCTTCATCTAAGCCTAAACTTATAATTAAGGGTTGAACATTTGTAATCATACAATTGTAAGAATTTTCCACCTTAAGTACATGCTGTACACAGTTTTTCCAGCTGTCTGCAGAAATTTTTCTTACTTCGTTTTTAATTAATTCTACTACAGATGCATTTAATGTAGGAGAAATATTATTTCTCCTAATATTGGATTTTAATTGGTGCCATATTAGCTCAATAGGATTGAATATACAATAATACGGAGGAAGACGCAACACTGTATGTCCATTTTCTGCTGCAAGTTTGCCACACTCGTATTCCTTATTTATTTTAAAAGCTTTTAATACTTCTAGCAGTTCTTGTTTTTTTGTAAGTTTCTTCAAAATATAAATCATTTTCAATCATAAAATTTTGAATTTCTGCATTTGTATTATTAGAATTGGGAATGATTTTTGCTGGCCGACTATGATAACTAGCATTGTCCATTACAATGACGCTATTTTCAGGTATATTTTTAAGGAGTTTATGTTTAAACCAATCTTCAAAAAGTTATGCGTCGGTATCTTGATGGTAATCTAAAGAAGAATCTGCTATGTTTTTAGCTGAAAGCAACAGACAATTTGGAACAAACTCGTTCTCTGAACCAGCATGTATTATTGTGATTCTTTTGCCTTTATTTGATGGTGCCTTGGTTTGACTTTTTTTGGAAGAATCATCCCAACCTTTTCTTGGAGTGTCATGGGTATCGAACCATGTTTCGTCAAGGTAAATAATTGGACGATTTTCTTCTCTAAATTGTTTAACATCTGTTAAATATTTAAGTCTCCATTCCCGACACTTGAAGATGCCCCCCTATCGGCACAATTCCAAGGACGCCACATTCTACCACTAATAAGCCTAACTAAAAATTACTCGCCGGAAAACCACTAAAGATTAAAATTATTAAAAATCACTTTGTATTTATATATGCATCAGGCATAGGTATAAATCGAATTTGTATACCTGGTCCGGCTCTGCTCGAAAAGGTTTTAAAATTTGGGATTTCCTTATTTATTTTATGGTCGAATAGATAATGAGGTTTTATTGCAGTCAAGAGATCAACGATTCTGCAGAAACTATAATCAACAGTAATAGTATATTGAGATACAAGTCTCATAAGACATTATCTTAGAGGACGCCTAAGTACAAGTGCTCCAGTTGTCTTATGAACCGTGTATTTTATAATACTTTTTCTATTTGGGTCTGAAAAACTTGAAAAAAATATAGTAGATTTTCTCCATTTGAATTAATATTTTCTTTTTGGGTTGGCAATACTTTTACAATTTAATAAAATGTTACAAGTATCAAATATGCCATGATAGAAACAACTGAACACAACAAAGCTTCTTCGCATCCGCCATAATTAAAAATAAATATATTATTAAAGTTAATAAAAATGAGTCAGGAAGAAAGTTGTACTCCGTCAGAAATACGAGAAAATGCAGAAAATAATCTTGAAAAACTTTTAAAAAGAATATGCAAAACTTTGACTTATGGTGCGAGCAGAACAAAGTTGAAATTATTGAACAAAATAATAAATAATACTATTGAACAATATATTGTGTCGACACAGAATCTGACAGGAATAACGATTAATGCCCAGGAAATGTCTACAGTAACTATAAATATGTATATATAAAGTAATATGTCTAATACTATATTGAATTAAAAATAAAAATACTACTTTATTAAATAAAACTTTAGAAATAGAATATAAACTGGAAGATATTTCTATTATTTTTAGGTTACGTTGTTTTATAGTTGTGACTAGAAATTAGATGACGGACACCGTCAGCATGTTATATATTTCCGAGTATAGGTATTTCAGATAAATATCAGATAAATGCCTAGAAAACTAATTTCAACGAAATCGAAGTAAGCCTAAAATTCGAACCCTACTTGCTGCCAACATAAAAAAATTACATTTCAGTTTCATAAAGTGATTTCATAATGTAGCCATTATGAATCCCATATAGAAAAACGTATATAACATACTCCAATGCAAATGCAGTGACAAGCAAACTTGTATTAAGTACGTATGTAATACGTTATGACGTAATCAACGTATATAACATAATCTTTCAGGATCTACGAAACCAACTGTACCAATTCATCCGGCATACACAAATACGAACAAACACGTGAGAAAATAGGTATATGCCCTCTGAAGCACCCGAAAGTCGAGCATCTGTTTTTCGGGCAGGTAAAACAAAATTCCCTTGATCCGCCGGTGTTTTGAGAACAAACTTGTTGGCCAACAACTTGTCGATTTTATTCATTGATGTCGGTATCGTTTTAATTTCACCTTTTCGAGATATATAAACTGAAAATCACACCCCATATAATTTTCCGAGGAAGCGATTTGCGTACATTTTTTAGGTTCCCCGTTGCCGAAAGGAATTCGTGTTCGTTATCTGGAAAAAAACCTTTTTCCAGTGCCCTCGAACCCGAATTTATATTTCTCGTTATGTAGCCGTTGTTAAGACGATTGGTTGCAAGTGAAAACATAATATGTCTAAAGCAGGGGTCAAGGACAAGCGTCCGCCTGGATGGTAACGAACAAAAAGAATTTTTTAAGCGACATTAAAATTCATATATGACCAGAGACGTAAATAACTCAAATATGTTGTCCTTAGAATGTGTATGCATTATGTATTGACTGGACCAGGGACCACAGACCCGTTTGGAGTTTGTATTTGTACCAAAATTGTAAGAGAAATTACTCTTGCGACTATGCAACTGTCGTATAGAGGTATTTTTCTGAAAAGTTTTTAGTTTTTACACAATATCTCGAAAACAGCTTGACATATTACACTAATTATTGGTATATACCATTAAAAAAACCATACATTATTACCCCAAGAAGTTGTTTTTTACCTCAAACCAGTGACGTAGAAAATATGTTAAGCTACTGATATTTTCGAAACAATTGTTGCATTATTAATTATCATTTAATTCTAAACAAAAAAGGTATGTTTCTCTTGAAAGACAATCACATACCCTTTTGTTATGATATTTTAGGGAAATATTTAATAAACAAGAATCGTTTAAATAAAATAAATATTATAACAACCCCTACCACTGAGAATCGCCATCTTTATTAACGCTCGAAACCAACGTAAGCTAACAATAGATCAAAGCAAAGAAGCCCATAACGTGAGGATCAAAAACAAACTTCTCGACAGTCCAAACGGATCAAGGTCCTTTTGGTCAGTCGCTAAGGCCGTCAGCCAGAATTTTACCAAATCAACTATTCCACCTCTAACACGTTCCGATGGTTCAATAGCATCCACATCCTACTTGCTGAACTATTTTCTTCTCATTCCACTGTATATTTCCAGAGAAGAACACCACCCAACACGAAAGCTTTTGGTCCAGACGAAATTCCTGTTATAGTTCTCAAGAGATGCGCCGATAAAGTAACACCAGTATTTTGTAGACTTTTTAACTTATGATACAAACAAGGAATATTTCCATCGTGCTGGAAGACCGCGCGAGTCCAGCCTATACCAAAGAAAGGTAAGAGAACCCTGCCTAGCAACTATCGACCAGTCGCATTGCTTTCAGTTATATCAAAAGTAATGGAGACAACTATTAACAAACATGTTCTAAAGTACCTGATGGAAGGCTTTAACATTATCAGCGATCATCAATATGGTTCTCGGGTTTGTTCGGGTCCAGATCAACTGGAGATCTTCTAGCCTACGTCACCCATATTTGGAACAAAGCAATAGAACATCATGGCGAGGCTCGGGCTGTAGCACTGGATATTTCTAAAGCCTGTGATCGTGTTTGGCATGAGGGACTTCTAAGTGAACTGCGATCATATGCTATGCCCAGTCGATTCTGTCATGGTTGTCTAGCTTTCTTAAGGACCTCAAACCGTTTTGACACTATACAAAGCCCAGATTCGACGATCACTAGAGTACTGCTCTCATGTCTGGAGCTCTACACCCAAACATACCCTTCGGCTACTGAATTCCATCGAAAGGAGGGCCACTGGTCTGATTGGAGACCACGAGCTGACGAAGAACCTCGGCAGCCTAGAACATCGAACACAGGTTGGGGATTTGACTCTCTTTTACAGATATTTTCATCCAAAGTGCTCGGCTGACCTTGCCCTCTTAATTCCGCCCAGAGCGGCGAATATGAGAAATACACGATGAACCACTGCCGCCCATCCATATGTGGTTAAGCTTAGTACTCCTCGAACTTCATTATTTAAGAATTCTTTCATCTGGAGGACTTCGTCCTTATGGAACGACCTTCCTGAGGTCGTTTTTCCCAACGAATATAACCTCCAACGATTCAAAACCAACGTGAATCGCTTTTTGCGCACACTCACCACTCCCAGAGTGCCCTAAAGGATTTTTCCTATAGTGCTTGTATTTGATCATAAAAAAAAACAAAACAAATTGGGATGCAATTATTATTATCATCACGTCAGAGAGTTTTAAGAGAAAGATGAAAGGGACTTTTTTTGTTTAGAATTGCGATTTCACAGACTGCTCTTTTGTCACCAATTCGCCCTTATCACAGTCACGTCCTGCTTCGCTTTCATAAAAATCGCAGTGATATTTCGGAGCAGTTTACGTCGGTGTCGCGTCCGATCGGGTCTTTGGAGCTGCGACTGCTCCCAGCAGTTTAAGTCGCATGCAAAGAAGCAGAAGCAGTCGCGGCGCAAATTTTGAGAACTTCCTGGGAACCCTACTGCAACCTATTCACGTTCTGTCTAAGCTAACGCTGATAAATTTACTATAAATTTGACAATCATTATAGGATTGCTGTTTTACGTGGTACCTTGCGCTTCGCTACGAAAGAGAACTGCTCCGGAACATCACTGCTACTTGTCGCAGTGACAAAGCCGGAGCAGTCGCACTCCTTCTTAAAAAGCGCAGACCGGCCCAACCTCTAATAATCTAGAAGCGCCGGATGGATGTCTTGAGGAGCCCCTTCATAATAAAATCGCGATCGCCGAATAGAAATCTCGCCAACATAGGTATACATAACGCCGAGATTTCGAAATTAAATTTATTTATTTTAGGAAAAAGATTATCAGACCGAAAAGCCGACTATAAGTAGCAAATAGCAATTAACACGAAAATGAAACTTAAATTATTTTTATTACCGCCGCTCGTTTGTTGTCGCTCTTGGTGGACGTGAACTAGTTTTTTGAAACCCAGATAAAAATTGGAACAAAGCGGGAATTAATTATTTAAAAAAAAATCAATTAATAATTAAATAATTAACAATCCCCTCAAACTGTTTGGAGCACGCGTTAAGCTGTAGATCACTTTGCGAATGGCGCCCCATCAGGCGATCGAGGTGTGTGTGTTGTATCTTTTTCTAGTGTTGTGATCGCTCGAGCGAAAAACCGCTTGATCACTCGATTATTGAAATAACCGACATGGCTCGATTATTAAAAAACCGCTCGAGTTATCTGTTCAGGCGAAAACCGTCGCTCGTCACTTATTATCTTTCACTCGATACCCGAGCTTCGCTTGACGCCGGCGGAAATGTACCGCTGTAGTGGGATCGAGTTAAAAAACTGCTCGTATATTCGAACAGTTTTTCGCATGATAGGAAATACTCTAGTTATAAATTCAGGCGAAAAACCGAAAAATATCGCCTGTTACTTCTTGTCTTTCTTAAAGGCACATAAACGAGAAAGTGGATATAAAAAAGTATGCGAAATCCCTTAGCGGAGTCATCGCGACATGGGTTTTGTAAAGTTTTGTTTTAACTGGCTAGCCAGCGGAGTAGTTTAGGTCTCCGATTGTAAATATTAAAAAATTAAAGGATATAATTTTTAAATTTTCATTTACTATAAACTCGAGAACTTCTCAAAAATAACATAATAATAGAAATTGTAAATAAAAATAACAAAACGAACAAAATGGTTAACAAAATATATAGAAAAATTCGTTGGTAATCTCATAGTAAACATTTTTAAATCTAAACAGGAACTATTTATTATTAAACTCAAGAAGACTTCTTAAAAATAACATACATTATAGAAAATATTAATGGAAAATAAGAAAACGAGCAAAATAGTTAACAAAACATAGGTATCGACAAATTTTTTGGTAACCAAAAGTAAACATTCTTAAATTTAAACAACAACTTTTAGGTAACTATAAATATGAATTTAAAAAAGTAATCACCTATTTTTTTATTTTGACAGTCGCGTAACTAATTCTACAATCTACAGGGCACACAGTGGGCACCTGATAATTTAAAATCGAAGAATTTGACACGCTGTTTTAAATATCTACTTATTTTATACTCGTAAATTGAGAAATATGTGAAGAAAAATAACTCTTGGTAATACTTTGTTTTAAAAAAGCACAAGAATAAACCCGAACAATAATAAATACTTATTTGTTTGATATTTTGCAGTATTTTTGTTTGGTACGTGTTTTTACACGTGATAAAAATTCATTATTCACAAATAAATAAATTTCTGGATTTTTTTTGGTGGCTACTACAATTTTTTAGCTAAACCTGTGCCCACCCGTAGTTACGTGCCTGCTAAATACCCTACCTGATCACATATAAACGGCTAATCTGCCGGTGGAGCAGTCGGTGACGTCATCGCTTGGTGAATTAGAATTTCAAGCGATTCACTCGATTATTAAAATCGCTCGAGTATCAAGTACTCGATTATTAAAATCATCGGTTTCTCCCAACACTATCTTTTTCTAAACTAATTCTTGTCCACGGTGTTAGATCGGGACGATCTGACGGCCATACTAGGTATTCTCCGCTCGATTTATTGTATTCGCGATTATTAAACCCACCATTTATTATATAAATAATTATGATTATTTATAGAAAAAGCGTGTGATTGTGGTATTTTATCGGTGTCTACAATAACGGATAGGTCAACGTTCCAATTTTAATATCCACTACCTTCCTACACGTTTTAAATGACTGTAAAAGGTTAAAATATAACAAAATTATCGTCTTTACCCACAAAATAAAATGATTTCTGTAAAACGGTTGGAAATATGGTTTCTGGTTACCGGACCGATAAAAGCAGACACCATTTTCGACATGGTAAGGTGACAAATACAAAAAACGACACCGAAACAATTCCGATTATTATGTAATTAGATTAAATGCCCCGGCAAATCGACGTGAACTACGTAACTTAGAAAACTGCATTCAAAATAGGTTTTTAGCGGGTGTCGGACCGGTTTCTTGTTGTTAGAACACCCACAAACGTGACTGCAGGACGACCTTTATTTAGATGAAATCGAAAGTGCTCGGTATACTAAAGCAAAATGGCGGTATAACATTAAAATCGTGATTATTGATAGTATTGCAACAATATTTTATCTCTAGAAAATCATAAAATCTATATGCGCGTTACTGGATAGTTTCTTGATACTTTATTTTTAAAGAAAGGTCCGAAAAAACTAGCCTAATAAACCTCGTTTCCGAGAAATACCCCTTAAAACAATGGATCAGACCTAGGGAATCCAATCCCGCACCCAAACTTTAATCCCGCAAACCTTGCAGGATATCAAACAATGAACTGCGGTATTTTTGGTCGACGCGTCGGGGATTCCCCGCCATGCTGGGCTATTGAAAATACGTTAAACAGAACAGTTTTTTTGCGTACGTGCGAAAGTAAGGGCGTTATTCTGCTAGTATCTAGTCATATTTATCAAGTGGTTGAATATAATACATGGAATTTAAACAGCAATCACAAAAATAAGTGTCAGTGTAGTTTACAAAGATAATAAAGGTTCAGGTTTAGTTTGGAACTATTTTTTAAAGTCTGAAGATGGTCGTACAGCTAAATGTAAGTTATGTCCTAGCATTATCAAAACCTCTGCTCGTTCCACCAAAGGTCTTCACACCCACTTACAAACAAAGCATACTATTAATTTGAAAGTCCAGAGCAGCAGCGGTAGTGTGGATATTGATAGAATAACACAGGAAATGAAAGCTAGTACCAGCAGTTCGAGTAGTACGTTTAGTTCTATTGCTAAGCGCTCAGATGTAAGTGGTTCTTCTGTGATACCTAAGAAAATGAAAATTACAGATTTTTTTTCATCTGCGAAAAAATTTCGATGGAGGAAAGAGTGTCTCGAATGGTAGTACCCTTTGGAAAGTTGATCACATCGACCGATATGAGCCAGCTATTCGAATCAGAGGGCCACAAATTGTGTAAAATCTATTCCGCCGACAAGTGTCGAAGCTGAACGTGCGTTTTCAGCCGCAGGCATACATGTGCAATAAAATAAGATCACATCTAAAAGATGAAACATTAAACATGTTATCTTTTCTCCGAAAATACTTTCAAAATCAATGGAACAATGTAGTCGTACTATTGTATTTTACCTATATGCAATTAATATTTTCCTGCTACTCTACTCTGTTTCTAATTACATAAAACAACTTCTTATTAATATACAGCATCTACATCGAGTCCCGCAAATCCCGCACGTTTAATCCCGCAATGCCAATCCTGCGAAATCACCGCGGGATCCCGCATTTGCGGGATTGGATTCCCTAATCAGACCGTTTCGCGCAACAACTCATGCTGTAATCAGATGGATTGATGCCAATCCCAATCCGTTAAAAAAAGTTCGGTAGCATCGCAATTATTCCGTTCTCTTTGTTAATATGTATGTACAATACGTAAATAGGACAATAATAATTTTATTTTAGAGTTCAATGTTACACAAATTTAAAGATTATACGACATATTCACTCGTCAATGATTTATTTATCATCTGATCTCTGATTATTACAAACGAAATCCTATCTAATAAATAATAACGATATTCGAATGTATTCGTATGTTTTTTCGGTAAATCTTTCTTTTAGAAAAACCCATATACAGGGTCCGCAAACGAAGTGGGGACGGAAGATTAAATCGTTATCGAAGAACTTATCAACAATACTAAAACAGCTTTAGAATTGGATTAAATGCGGCATGTTTTTTAAATATTTTACATTATACAGGGTGGCAAAAAAAGTGTGACAGTTATATTTTTTTAAATGGGACACCCAGGATTTTATTGCATATTTAGCTTCGTATTAGTATCGTCTATAAGTGTCTCAAATTTTATTTAATTTGGTTTTGCAGTTTCGGAGAAATAAATTAAAAACTAAAAAAAAAAAGTTTTGCAGTCCTGAATAAAAAAATCAATCCAGAACTATTTTTTTAACCTTGGCATTGGGTGAAATTTATGACAAGAGGTCTAGAGATACTATGAATCTAATTGCGTTTATCTATTTCATACAGGGTGTTCATAATAAGCTTTCAAAAACGTCACATTTTAAAATAATTTTTCTCAAGTTTTTCAAATGGAACACCCTGTATATTATTTGGCTATTTGACGTAGAATTCATAGACAATTTTTTCTTGTAATACAAGCATATTAGTTATATCTAGCCGTTTTCGAAATAATTGTAAACTAAAGTAAATGTTCAAAATAGCTTACATTTACTTAATTTAATCATTTTTCTCCACTGCCAACAGAATCCTTAATACATTTTCTTCATTAATAACGGGTTTATTGATTATCATCCTTTTTGTGTACGCAGTGCTTCCTGTTGCTACAAATCATTGCAACAACAACTCGAAAGCTCACCCAGTATAAAAATCATATTTAACGTTCCTAAAGTTGTAAAATTCGACATTTTGTGTAAGTTAGTACTTAAATTCGATGAACAAATGTAAATATTTTTATTTGGCTGTCATAGTGACAATCTAAAAAAAAAAAATCATAGCAACTCGATTAAGAATAAAAAAAAGTAAAATTAAATAAATAAAAGTAGCAAAAATGTAGGCTTTTAAAATTTATATCGAAATAACTAACATACGGTAAACTCTAAGAATAAAAGGAAGCTATTTTGAATATTTTCGTTAGTTTACAATTATTAGTCTAGTCGCCTATAACAGAATTTCCCAATAAAAACCATATTTAAACAACATAATTTATGATATTTACAATTATTTCGGAAACGGCTGGCTGAAAATATGCTTGTATTACAAAAAAAAATTGTCTATGAATTCTACGTCAAATAGCCAAATAATATACAGGGTGTTCCATTTGAAAAACTTGAGAAAAATTATTTTAAAATGTGGCGTTTTTGAAAGCTTATTATGAACACCCTGTATAAAATAGATAAACGCAATTAGATTCATAGTATCTCTAGACCTCTTGTCGCCCAATGCCAAGGATAAAAAATAGTTCTGGATTGTTTTTTTTAATTTTTTTATTCAGGACTGCAAAACACTTTTTTAGTTTTTAATTTATTTCTCCGAAACTACAAAACCAAATTAAATAAAATTTGAGACACTTATAAACGATACTAATACGAACCTAAATATGCAATAAAATACTGGGTTTTCTTAGCTTGAATGACGCATAGTCGGTAATTCTTATAAAATCCCATAAAAGTACAATAACATGATAAGGCGCAGCTCAAGTTTTAGGAAGTATCTTTTTAACATATATTTTATTTTTTTCATTGTCTGTTGTGTGACGTCAGGTGGTTAATTGCAAAACCATCGACCTCGTTTCGAACGGGGCGGCCATATTGTCTTTCGATTCAATCTCATAACTACATATTAAGGTAAATTTGCGTGAAAATCGTTCGCTCTCGTCACAGTAAATTGGCAAAATTCGACAAATTTGAAAGTTCTTCGCAACTATCTATAGGTAAGTATTTGGCATTCAAGGACGTCCCCGAACAGTAGAAATTAAGCGTTGCCAAGTTTTGAATCGATATCGGGTTTGTACAGGGTTTTCCCAAATACTTTCTAGCTAGATAGACAATGGGAATATAATAGGATAGTTCGAAGGGTAGTCAGAATGAGTTACAAACTGCCCAAGGCTAGATATTTATATGAAATACCTATACTCGGAAATATATAACATGCTGACGGTGTCCGTCAACTAATTTCTAGTCACAACTATAAAACAACATAACCTAAAAATAATAGAAATATCTTCCAGTTTATGCTCTATTTCTAAAATTTTATTCAATAAACAACTATTTTAATTTTTAATTCAATATAGTACATATTATATAGTATAGTATAGTATTATATACAGTATGTCCACGGATGAGGTTTACAAGAGAACAAATGGTCAAAAAAGGTCACTCTTAATAAACGTTTCTGCTTGTCTAGAAAATACGATTTATCATAAGAAACTTCCATTTTTTTGTACAGGGTGGGTAAAAAATGCAAAAATGTTATTTTGCTTAAGAGTAAACATACTTTATTTTGAAGAATACGAAAAAAAGTCACTCTTAATGAAAGTGTTTTCTACACAACAAACCGAAGTAGAACAATTCATTTAAAGGTTTACCTATGTAAAAATTATTTCCCAAAAAGTATTCTCTGGCACACCTCTGACTGGTGAACCTAGTTAAAATAATAATGACACTAAGGTGATAGGTACATGTTGTCAATGTCTTTATTTAATAAAGTTATCATTTAAGTAGAAATGCTATCTACTGAACAAAGAGTTTTTATAATACAATGTTATGGGGATGGTCAAGTTTCATGCCGCTACGTCATGGAACAATTTACCGAGAAATTTGTATGAATCCCAATAACTAGGATGGCAATCTGCAAGTTAATAAAAAAGTTCAAGAGAACTGGTTCGGTTTTGGACCTCAGAAAAAAAAAGAAGAAATACGACCATGATGATGCTGTCTTCATTCTGTTGAAGAAAATCCTATGACGTCCCTTAGAAATCCTGTTACTCGGTTGGAAAATGTTCGTGTTGTTATTATAATTACTTCATTAAATAAAGACATTGACAACAAGTATCACCTATTCATTATTCAAGTAAAAACGTTTATTAAGAGTGACTTTTTTTCGCATCTTTCAAAATAAAGTATATTTGCCCACCCTGAAAAAAAAAAATTTAAGTTTCTTATGATGAATCGTATTTTCTAGACAAGCAAAAACGTTTATTAAGAGTGACTTTTTTTTGTATCTTTCAATTTTTAGTCCATTTGTCCTCTTGTAAGCCTCTTGTAGACATTTCCTGGGCATTAATTGTTATTCCTGTCAGATTCTGTGTCGACACAATATTTTGTTAAATAGTATTATTGTTCAATATTTTGAACTTTCTTCTGCTCGCACCTTAACTCAAGTTTTGCATATTCTTATTAAAAGTTTTTCTAGATTATTTTCTGCAATTTCTAGTACAACTTTCTTCCCGACTCATTTTTATTAACTTTAATTCAAATGGAAAAAATCTACTATATTTTCAGACTTTAAAGACCCAAATAGAAAAAGTATTATAAAATACACGGTTCATAAGACAATTAGAGCACTTTTATTAACAAAAATAAAAGTGCACAAGAGGATTTTGAAAATAATTTTTTTCTGGTCAAATACAGCTAAATGCCACTTTATCTCTGGTTTTAATACGACCGCTTCGGGCAAATCTTGTTTTCAAGTATGTAAATAAGTTTACCTTCATTTCGTATCTGACAAAACAACTATTAAAACAGCGTGCATATGCATGCAATAACACTGTTCCTAAAATATTGATCAATACAAAATTGGCTTTTCTGTATAGAAAATTTTAAAATTATATAAAAAAGTTCGTTCTATAGGCGCATAATAAATATGTAGTAGGTACAATTATCTACGTAAATTTTAAAAAAATCAAACCGTGGAAGTTGCATATCTCAGCTAGGGTTTATTTTTAAACTGTGAACAAATTATTTTCAAAAATCCACGGACTTACAGGAAATTACGCTAGATTGTACAGTATATAATTAGAACAACCTGAATAGTATTTTTTACCTGAATTAGGTAGATTTACAAGCAGAGTAGTGAGTGGGGTATAATGATATAAGTGCCTATATAGGTACTATTGTAATAAAATGAGTATAAAAAAGGGGCCTTCAGAACTTTTATTTTCCATAAACAGAAGCCAATATGTGCTAAAACCCAGAAGCATATGTATTTGCAGATGTTGTAGTATGTTGGAATCTAGTTGCCAGCAAAAAATTCACTTTTTAAACTTCACTTGGCTAACCTCAATCTATCGGGCACTATCTTGGCCCCCTATTTAGTTAATTTTAGTAGGACACCTAGGTACATGCTTGATCAAAACCACAGCTCGAAATTCAAAAAACATTGGGTCAGGTGAGTGACTAATTTATGTTTATTGACATACTTATCTCAATAGTTATATGGACCCCTCAGTCTCTGAGCCCCTCAATATGCCCTTCAATCGGGAGCTCGTATTTAACAAAAAAGGCCTGTTTAACATCAATTATGATATTATGCAATGGTTCACAATTAGAGTTGCTATTGTAGCGATGAGCAAGCCTATAACATAGGTGTAGGCTACTACTAAGAACCTAAAAACTGTTTCCCGAACACGAAACAGCAATTATTAAATTAAATAAATCTGTGCAGTAACAAATTAGTCGGTTTATTTCCTCCCAAATGACTTTGCAAGTAGGTGTGATATATTTCAAGATAAATTACTTAATTTAGAATAAATTCGTGGATTTAAAAATACGCTAAAGAACTTTTAAGCTTTGTAAACAACACATTTAAACTTGTTAGGAATGATTATTCGATCAAATAAACATACAGACAAATGGAAAGTTTATTTTACAAAGTGTAACTGCTTTCATATCCTTGTTTGGTAATAACCGTCTTCTACAGGTAATATTTCGGTTAGTTCCCGTGGGAATGCGTTGAATTTTTCTGTATAGGTATCGGGGATGGTTCTCAAGATTTTAGTGAGAGAAATAATAAAAAAATTATATTGGAACCCAAAAAAAAACGGGCAATATGTTGACGTGGCGCAGAGGATTCCTTACGAAATTCGACACTATATATTTCGATAATTCTTGAATTTTTACAGTTAAACTGTAGAGGAACATTAAAAAAATAATAAAAATCAGAAAAGAAATCGTAAATTTAAACGATAATAGGTTAATAAGTCATCTGAATATGGCGACCACTATCTGTTGAAAGGCAACAGATTGTATTACCCCAAATCGATAGCAGCGATAATCGTAAAACGTACTCACCTGATTTTTTATATAATCTTCTATTGCACGTACGGAGGAATCCGTTAATTTCACAAATATTAAGTCTTTATTTTCACCGAAATTTTGCTGCGAAGACAAACCATACTGAACACCTGGACATAGCGCCGCCATTTCTGTCCAGTAAGTCAAGACGGCCGCGACACACAGCTGACGTTTCGAGGTCAAGCTGGCGACTGCATTCATGAACTGTCAGAGACTGGAATAATCAGGAGCCCTTCCACAATCATTGAGATTTTCTTTAAATTTAAATAATAATTCATTTAATTAAAGGTAATAGTTTATTTTAAAGAAAATATGTGGAAAATGATTGTCATTTCTAATTCTAATTCTAATTTGTAGTTTAGAAATAGTTTCTTTATGTCATGAAGCGCCATTCATTGAACTAATTTAATATTTTAAAGAATATAAAGGACCAATGTATTAAAAACACTATTAGATTATTAATTTTGGCATATAAAAACTTTAACGACTGGTCTTAATTTGAAAATCACAGTAACTAAACCCTTTAGATATAGATTTTAAAGAAATTTGATTAATTTTAAATTGGATTCATACTTATGCAACCAATAAAACCGACCAAAATATCAGAAGGTAATTATGGATTAACCACAGAGGAATGATAGGTGGACTCTATCGCTGTACTAGGAGCCTACTTTGGCCCTTAATCAATCAACATTCTTGTTACTTTCCGTCAATTTCAATTGGTACGATATTTCCAGTTCTCTGGCACTTGCATAAAAGGGGCAAACAATAAACAAACCCCCAAGTGTTAATTTAACATTGCACCACCATCAGTAGGTACCCACCAACCTATCATATCTCTGTGCATCAAATGATTCTCCCTCTTTGTCATGACGTATACTTTAGAAAGAGCGAAAGCGCGTGCCTTTGTCAAGAGAGCCGTGACTTTGCACTTAAAGAACTTGCCCATATTCAAGTAGTGATGATTCTTATATTATTAGGTTAGGTCGAAACGTCAAAACGAAGAAGTAAACAAAAATAATGGAGACACAAGAAGAGGAGGTATTTCATTGCTAAATGTTGATATTCACAATAATTTAACTCATTTCCTTGGTTTTAGCCGACTTCAGAGAGCCTAAAAGAATTGGGCAACAAGGCTGTTAAAGAAAACAAATTCGATGAGGCCGTTCTTCATTATACCCACGCTATAAAATTAGATCCAGAAAACTATACTTTGTACAGTAACAGGTCTTTTGCTTTCCTCAAATTGAAGCATTATTATTTGGCGTTTGATGATTCTAAACAAACCATCACTTTAAATCCTAATTGGCCCAAGGGTTACTTTCGAAAAGGTTAGTAAAGTATACTCTCTTAAAATGTAATACTATAAAGGATATACTACTTTAGGTGAAGTTGAGTTTGCAACAGACCACTACAATGATGCCTACGAGTCATACAGGGACGCTTTAAAGTTAAAGCCTGATGATGTAAACATACTTGAAGCTTTAAACCGATCAGCGAAGGAGGTTCTGAGGCAGAGGGATACTGATAAAAAGATACCATGGGTTGGTGCTGGTATAGGAATTGTTATTGGAGTTGTAATAGTAATAGCAGATTGTGTTCTTACTTTAAAGCCAACAGTAAGTAATGTTACCTATCAGCCAGAGAAAAAATATTGAATAAAATTATTTCTTTTAGCATCCATTACTGATGGCCTTCACAACAATAATAATATCTTTGATAGGATATGGAGTAGCTAGATCATATAGGTCATACATTAGGTGTCAAAGGAATGGCCTATTAGAGCCCCCGCCTGACTTAGGTAAGACTTTTTAATATTTCGGTGTATTTAAAAAGTTTCTTTACGTTGCTATACGTAAAACTTATACCGATGTATATTTCTTTGTAGTAAAAGAAGAGAATAATGATCAAGAAGACGAAAAAGAAGAAACTAAGAGGACGCCAAGATATACCAAATCGCAAGCAAGACTGAGATATAAAAGAGGCAAACTATAAACCTTTTTTTTTTAATTTTAGGTTGCTTAGCAAATTTCCTTTTTGGTTGGTACAGCTGACGAAAATATTTCAGTTTATTTTATGCCAACTTAGTTGTTATTTTTTTTTGTTTGATTTTTGTACATTCCTCGTTTTTAATAGCATATAAGGATCGATGGAGTCTTGAAAAGACTTATGGTGGACTTTGTTTTTATAATAATCCTCTTAAAATGCACAGCAATATAGTTTAATACTGATCGCAGCTATGCAATCACATATCAAGTGAATTCTGCAATTATTCACAATGGTTTTTGTTTGGTTTGTTTTTGCATTACTGCCCGATATTTCCACTAGCCTTGGTAATAATTAATTTAGGAAATAGACAACACACTGTAGAATTTTTACTTGTATTCCACATTGTCTATTAGTTGCTTTTTTTAATACAGATAAAGGACATGTTTATATGATGGGTTATTAACTTCAGGTTGCTTTGAGTTACTTTAAAAAAATTGGAAAATACACATCAACAACTACTTTTCGTTATTCCATAGTTTATTTTATAGATTCACACAGATCTAATAAGTATGTCTTCAAAATGGTTGGGGCGTATACATTATATATTACATAATGTCACCTATAAAGCAAACAGCATTTTTTTTTAAACTACACCCTTCCTTATAGAAGCGAATTTTTAAGTTACACCACTGTGTCTGTTTAATAGTTATATTTTTAAGCTATAATATTAATGAAATATCGATTTTCAAAAATATAGGGTGATTCACGACGAGCGTGCATTAGAACTTTATGGAGAACTACTGAATATATGTTCCTGAAACTTTGGGGATTTGGGTTAATCGATATGCTCTCTTTAACTAAAATATTGACATGTTCCTGTCATTTCCGGTTATACCGGAAGTAGATGCCAACTTTCGTTTTTTAAATACAACATGGTAATTTTTATTACATTTTTCGATTAAGCATTAAATACTAAGCACATGTTATAGAAAATGTTTTTGTCAGACTCTATTAGTTTTTGAGATATCTGGACTTTTTGTAATTATTTGGCAAATGCATGACGATGAAATAATCCATATAATTTTTTTACCTTAGCGCTTGGACTAAAAAATTTTTCTCACCGAATAGCTAGAAGATCAACAAGTCTCAAAAACATTTCAAATTCGGCATAAAATGTACAGGGTGGTCACAATTCAAGCCTCATTGTGAAAGAATTCAACCATTAAAAACTTTCTTATTTTAAATGGAACACCCTGTATATTTTTATTTAATTTGATGGCAAATTAGTTGTTCTTTATAAATAGTATTTACTGTCCTATACCTATATCAAAGCGTTTTCTCAAAAAATCCAATTTTATTCCGAAAATACTATTTGTTCAAGTGTGCTATGAAAACAATTGTACTTAGGGGCTGTATACTGATGTCTATACGGAGAAAAAGTGATTGGTATGAAAACGATGGGGCTCCAGCACACAACGCCCAAGTTGTTAAGACTGCCCTAAACAGACTTTTTCATGACCAGTGGATCGCAAACCAAGGTCCCTTCCACTGGCCAGCTCGTTCGCCAGACTTAACTCCACTGGGCTTTTCATCTGGGAAACCATTAAAGATAAAGTTTTCGCGCGTCCCATCACCACGAAGGAAAATCTAATTGAAAGGGTGAAGGCAGCATTTCAATCTCTCACAAGAAATTAGGAATGCTACAAGAAATAACATGATGAAAAGAATACATAAATGCTTGAAAGTAAATGGCAATCATTTCGAACATATTTTAAAAATATAATCAAAAGATATTAGGTATAATTTTCAAACACATTTTTAATTAAAGAATTTAAAGTTTATAAACTTGTTTCCTTGCTATTTTTAAAAAAAATAATATTTAAACTATTAAATTTAAAACAATCAACTGCATTTTATTTATAAATTATTAAGAAACACTTTAGAATATTGTATTTTCAAGCAATCAATCACTTTTCCTCCGTATAGACATCAGTATACAGCCCCTAAGTACAATTGTTTTCATAACACACTTGAACAAATAGTATTTTCGGAATAAAATTGGTATTTTTGAGAAAACGCTTTGATATAGGTATAGGACAGTAAATACTATTTATAAAGAACAACTAATTTGCCATCAAATTAAATAAAAATATACAGGGTGTTCCATTTAAAATAAGAAAGTTTTTAATGGTTGAACTCTTTCACAAAGAGGCTTGAATTGTGACCACCCTGTACATTTTATGTCGAATTTGAAATATTTTTGAGACTTGATGATCTTCTAGCTATTCGGTGAGAAAAATTTTTTAGGCCAAGCGCTATAAGGTAAAAAAATTATATGGATTATTTCATCGTCATGCATTTGCCAAATAATTACAAAAAGTTCAGATATCTCAAAAACTAATAGAGTCTGACAAAAACATTTTCTATAAAATGTGCTTAGTATTTAATGCTTAATCGAAAAATGTAATAAAAACTACCATGTTGTATTTAAAAAACGAAAGTTGGTAGCTACTTCCGGTATAACCGGAAATGACAGAAACATGTCAATATTTTAGTTAAAGAGAGCATATCGATAAACCCAAATCCCCAAAGTTTCAGGAACATATATTCAGTAGTTCTCCATAAAGTTCTAATGCACGCTCGTCGTGAATCACCCTGTATATAGGTATAGAGTGTCTATTTTTTTATTATTAATTTTCCGAAAAAAAGTTATGCTTTATAAAAAGCATGGTCCAAAACCTAAAATGCAACCACCAGATGAAGTATAACTTTTTTCATAAAATTAATAATAAAAAAGTTTCCCAGAAACCCTGAACAACACTGATACAGGGTGTCCCATTTTCGACACTTTTATAGGGTATCTCCGTAACTGTTAGTGCTTTCAAAAAAGTAATGTAGGTGTCATGTACTCTTTTTGGGTCAAACTTAAAATGGTAAAATCAAAATTTGAAAATTATCGCTCGCTTGAGATACGGGGGAAAATTAAAAAATTGACAATTTCAAAATTGCCCTATATTTTCTTAGTTAAAAGAGATACAGAAAAATGTTTTATACAGAAGTTTAGTCAGGTAAGAAAGTTATCGGACCAAACCTCATTTTTTTAAATGGATCACCCTGTATATTTTAATATAAAAAGATTGCAGATGCATGATATTGGTTTCCTATGCGATTTATTTAAACTTTATTACTTTAAACCACAGTAGGCCATGAAACAAAAGCTAATATTCTAGAAACAACTATGTTGACATTCTATAGTTGTTATTGACATTTAATGTCAATGTCATATTCATTTGTGAAAATAACTTTTATCAACATTTTGAAAAATTGGATATGATATCTATGTATCATCTATGGGTGTGTTATAAATTTGAAAAGAGAGTTCAAAATCCTATCTTTTTAGATTAAAATATACAGGGTGTGCCATTTAAAAAAGTGAGATTAGCACCGATAACTTTCTTACCTGACCCCGTATACTTATTTTGAAAATGGCAGATTATTCAACAATCAATATAAATAAACTTCTGTATAAAACATGTTTCTGTATCTCTTTTAACTAAGAAAATATAGGGTAATTTTCAAATTGTCAATTTTTTTATTTTCCCCCGTATCTCTTAAGCGAGTGAACATTTTCAAATTTTGATTTTATCATTTTAAGTTTGACCCATACATTACTTTTTTGATAGTGCCAACAATTACGCAGTTACCCTATAAAAGTGTCGAAAACGGGACACCCTGTACAATTAACTTATCTCTTAAGCGAGCGAAAATTTTCGAATTTTGATTTTACCATTTCAAGTTTGACCCAAAAAGAGCACATGGCACCTACATTACTTTTTGCACTAACAGTTACGGAGATACTCTATAAAAGTGTCGAAAATGGGACACCGTGTACTGTACACTCTTACTTGTACAGAGTACTTTCTTCGCCGAAACAGACCTGAGTACAAGGAATCGCTTTGAAAACTATAAAATTCAGCATTTCTATTTGTGTATAATTTATGGTGATGAATGAAATCATTCGGTCGGTGTAAACAAAGTAAACACCGTTAATCGCTTACAACAACGCGGCTTAAACGCACCCCGTCGCTTCTGCCAGCGAAAGATGAGCACATCGAGGAGTTGGCAAGCAGTGGCGTGACGCCGAAATATTTTTTTAACAATTAGGTCAAATTAAATTCATTTTAAAACTATTTCTGCCCATAGGTGAGGTAGATGACTTAAATGTACTTACGATCGCATTTACGGGTTCGAATAAAGCCGTTTTATATGCTTAAAGGCCGCATTAGACTCGGCAATTCTATTGCAGTTGCGGTTTTTCATCGGCAAGGGCTGCTAAAACCTAACAAAAAAGGACACTGAAAGTATCAAAATAAAAACGCTTAAACTATGCAAAACACAACTAAAATCTGAATAAGAATAATAAATAAATATACAAACAACAATAAACACACGCGAGACATTTTAAGGTTAATATTTATTTAGTAACTATTGGTTGATAATGTAAAAATCACTGTTTTCCACCAGACTTGCAGCAGAAACTGTAACAAAAAAGGAGCAGACCCGTTTTTTGGCAAGTTGTAAGAATATTGTAAAAATAAATCATTTATGTTTGGGCTTACCATCTCCGCCACTGGACTCACGTTTTTAAAAATTAATTTATATTTTTCAAAATTAAATTTCTGACAACTTTAAAAGGCCAGGAAGGTAATCTTCTTTAAATTGTATCGAATTTTTAATAATCCTCAAGATTGCTAGCGTGAACAATTAATTAGTAATTAATTATCTTAAAAATTAACACCCTCATAAACCTTTATTGAAAATACCAGTAACCGACAACGTCCGACCGTCCGGTTCGGGTATCTTCGTAAATACAACTCACGTATATATCAACGCGCGCTTGATTTTCACAAACATTTTCCGAGGACGGGACGATGCATACCCACCCGTACTTGTCACTAGTGAAAAAATTATAGCAGCCGTTAATACACGTTCCACGACATGGAAACGAAGTCGACGGGGGCTTCTAGGCTTTTCTTAACAACCCCTGTGGAAAATAAAGACGATACAGAGGAGGTAAATGCATTTAATTCGTATTATTAGCAGTGCTGGTGCTTCGTCCGCCATTGTGAATTTCGCCCTGTCAACTTCTTTATTTGTATTTTCATCTGTCATTCGGCGAATGGCGCCCAGTTTAAATATTTCGTGTTTTTCATTTCAGAAACTTTTGAGGAGTTACCAGTTTTTACAAACCGTACAAGGGGACCTTAGTGATAAAGATGCCCACGAGGCACTCAACAAGGCGCTGCTCAAAGATAAAGGTTATGAGGAAGTGTCGTTCGGACTGCTAGTGTCAATTTTAACGGAGCCCCACAACGCGGCCAGAAGTTACAGGGACCTCACGTTAATAACTAGAGATGGTTTCGGACATGTCGTTACTAATCTATCCCAGTTAGTGTTGGATAAGTACTTACGGTTCACTGACATCGTGAAGCAGCAGCTGGTATGGTTGTTACGGGAAATGATTAAGAATAACGTTAGTAATGTGGACAATTTGTGCTGGAACCTCATGCGGCATGCCGCGGGGGGCGATATTAGCCCCAAGAACTTAAGTTTAGTCGAGTCATTACTTGATGTTTTCGTCGAGTACCGCAGTTGGTTAGAAAAATTTCCAATTTTAATAGCCTCGGTAGTTTATACTTACTTAAGGTTAATAGAGGACCACCATTCGCCTTACTTAGCCCCTCTAAAACAGAAAGAAGTGAATTTTTTAATAAGTATTATGCGAGAACATTTTCAAGAGTGTCTTGTTATTGGAAGGGACTTGGTCAGGCTTCTACAGAATGTTGCAAGAATACCAGAGTTTGAACAATTGTGGAAAGACATGCTGTTGACCCCCAAAACTTTAAGCTCCAATTTTACTGGTAAGTATTTTTTAGACAATAAGTACGTGCTAATAAACTACTTAAGTATCCATTGTGTGTAGGTACCCAATGTATGGTGAACCTAACGATTTAAAAGTTGACACGTGCTAAATTGTTTGGGTTTTTTTTATATTCGTAAAGATACAACTTTTATAAGGTTAGTTCTAAATGTGCTTTGTGAATTATTAATAAAAACAAAACTGTGTTTTATTATTCAATTCTTGTGCGGTTTGCATGACTGGCCTGTATCTAATTTTTTTTTAGGTTATACATTGTTTTCTTAACCCCGAAGGAATTGTTTGATAACTAGTCAAATGGTTTATTTACACTCAAAACCATACTGAAATAGGCATTGATCCCTCCAAAAATTTGAACCTATCTAAAAATACTTTGAGATTTTCTCAAATTTATTATTGCAAATATAATAATCACATTTTCTTTTACAATGAAATCTCTATCATGTTTTTAATTATGTTTTTTGATTGTCTTTGTTGCAGTTTTATGATATAGGTACCTATATTTTATATGGCCACTAAACAATTATTTTGACTTCAATAATTCAGGTCTTTATTTAGTTCAATAAACATATTTGTAAAACTACAGAAGGAACTCTGTTAAGGTTCACACAATGTGCTTAGCAATTTGATTAGGATGTGACCAGGGCCACTGCTAGTATTTGTATATAAGTTTTATATGACAATAACAAAGTATCGGTCTTATAACTGAATAGCAGAGTGAGAAAGCAATCTAAGGTAGGTATAATTGAAAACTTTAGCTTAAACTACCCTACAAGCCACCTTTTTGATTGAAATAGAAATTTTTATCTCAATTGGATTTGAGGAGCATCCTGTATACAGGGTGCCAGATAATAACACACAATAAGCCAGACCACTTCTATATCTCAGTGTCATAGTCTTTTTTTTGCCCCTAGTATTTTAAAAATCTTGTTTATTGTCTTTTAATTGTCCTGTATTTTAGGCTGTGTGTATGCTCAATATACCGTGAGAACGAAAGTAGAACAGGTAGTAATGGGTAAATACCGTTTTAAAAACTGATTAGTGCTTGTGTGTTCTTCTTACTGTTTATAATTTCTGGTAATTTATAATTTAATATAAAGCAACTACATTTCGCTCTATGTTTTATCTGTTTCAATAATTGAATAGAAGCAATGATACAATACATGACTATAGAAGGTTAGTGTTCTTGGTGCCATTCTCTGATTCACCTTTTTCTTGTAATTTACTCCAAAATCCGTAACAAAACCGTATTAAAACTTTTTGAGAGGTTTTATTTATCATTTTCTAAAAATATTCGAGACTAGAAGCTCAAGACCAACGGTCGAGGGCTTTTATCGCAAAAACAAGTTCAGAAATGTAGGTCAGATGTAAAATATTTGTCCATTGGTCTCTAAAATCTACATTTTACAAATCTACTTTAATTTTATACAGATTATGCTATCACTTGACTGACATATACTGTATAATTGTAATTGTAACTGTATAATACTGTATAAATGATCTAATTTTATAATAAATTGATATAAGTTGTTTAATGTTTAAAATGTTTTGTAATTACTAGGGAAAATTAGTCAAACGACCTGGCTATATTTGTATCTCATTAAACTGAACTTAAGTAGGAGTATTATATTATCAAAACACGAAAAATGTGTTTGATTGTGGAAAATAACAATAACTTGTGTTAGGTTTTTTGAAATTTTTGTGGACATCAAAAAATACTTTACCTTTATTAATAGGCAAAAATAAATAAAATTAACCTACTTGAAGCCAGCTGAATTAGGAACTGGTTTGTGACCCATGTTTATTTTTCTTGGTTTTTTTTTGTAAGGAATCGCGATTCTCTATCAACAAAAAAATTATTAAAAACTTTTAAAAATATTCTTTACATTTGTCTTGTTGGCTACCACGATTTTTTTTGCAGGCGTTCTCCAACTTCTCCAGAACCGAACCTCCAGAAGGTTCCTTCAGTCACGACTGACTCCCGAAATGGAGAGAAAATTGGTCTTTCTGACATCACAGGTCCGATTTGGAAACCACAAGAGGTACCAGGACTGGTTCCAGAGGCAGTACTTGGCCACACCCGAGTCGCAGTCCTTGCGGTGTGACATTATTAGGTAGGCGTAGCTCCTGACAATTTTTTGTCCATATTCTGGCCGATTTCGTCATTTATTGATTTTCAGGTTCATAGTAGGCGTCATCCACCCAACAAACGAACTCCTGTGCTCGGATATCATACCTCGTTGGGCAGTAATTGGGTGGTTGCTAACCACTTGTACAAGCAACGTGGCCGTATCGAATGCAAAACTTGCCCTGTTCTATGATTGGTTGTTTTTCGACGTCGAAAAGGTACAGTCGTCGTAACTTTGTATCCGTTAAGCTTAATGGCGTTTTAAATTGTTCTCTTATCAATCGTCGATATGTATTTTTCTGTATGTTCCAGGACAATATAATGAACATAGAACCGGCCATCTTGGTCATGCACCATTCGATGAGGTCCCACCCGGCTGTAACGGCCACACTGTTGGACTTCCTCTGTCGAATAGTGACGAATTTTTATCCAGGTTTGACTGAGAAAGTTAAAGTGGGGATTTTTAGCTCCCTCAGGCAGATTTTGGATAAGAGGGTGCTGCCCAGCCTGTTGCCCTTATTCGACAATTCCAAATTGGACAGGGAGTTGAGGAATATGGTCAAAGAAACGTTTAAGGTATGATTGATCCTCTTCGTTGTCCTCCTCTCCTCCTTGTCGTTTTCCTCCTGGCCCTTCTTGTGTTCCTTGTCCTTTTCTTCCTCAATTGAACAATGTTAACAAGATTATTGTAATTTTTTTTAAGGAATTTTGTAACGAACCTACACCAACGTCCACCTCAAGGGAGGATTTCAGTATACCAAATAAATTCGAGGAGGAATCTGTGAGGATATCCTTAAACAACCACCTTTTGGATGGTGAGCCGGCTTTCAGCGATGACGAGGAGGAGCCCCAATTGAAAATATCCAGCTTGGAGGACGACACTGACGACGACGATATTCCATTGTCAAAGGTAAACGGCCGTGATATTTCCGTTCCATCCGTAACTAAATCGTTTTTCTCTAGGTTCGTTTAAAGGAAAAAAGCGACAAGAGCGACGATAGCCTCGTTGAAGGTCTCCTGGGCGATCTCCTGGCCAAGCTCCAGGAGGAGAGCGACCCGGAGCGGCGCTGCGACGTCACGGAAGAACTCATCTCCGAGCTGTTGGACTTGGACATTCACAAGAACCAAAACGACGAGGACACGCTATGCGCCGCGTCTAGGTCCTTCGTTAATTGTATATGTGAAGATTTGAAATGCGAAAAAGTTTATCCGGATGTGCCCAATCAGGAGAGTTTGACGGACAGTGTGCGCAGCCCCTTATTCGTAGTATTCCAGACTTTATACGGGTATTCAAATTCCAAAGAGGACCAGGCGAACAAGAGTATCCTCATGCGCTTTTTGGCGGAAATGCACTCGCTCGTTCCCACCCTGGGTTACTTTATCCTTTATTTTCTTAAAGTTCAAATAAGGACAGAGAACAAAAAGGACGATAACACTAAAGCGAGCGCGCTAAAAATCACCATGTATAAAGAGTTCTGTAATAGCATAGAGAAAAAGTTGGACCAGTGTTTGTACGACGACCTGTACGCGTGCCACGTGACCGATACGAAGCTGATGATGTGGCTGGTGCCCGACCTGTATCGCGACTTCAAGCAGCAAATGGTGAACAATGCGCAAGCGCTGAGGGTGATCATTTCGTCGATCGATGCGAGGCAATTGCAGACTTTGGTGGGGAAGGTAAGGATTGCGATTAAAATATAATGTCATCCATCCGTTTCTATTGTTAGTTTATCCATATATACAACGCGTCCAAGATAAGGAGGGCCGGAGGGGCGGAAACCGTAAGAGATACGAAGTCGGTGAAATGAAGGTAAAGTTCCGCATTTACGTGCCTAATAATATGCCGTTTAGAAAGTTTTAAAATTCCGAGTAGTTCTGGAGATATCCGGAAAAAACCGAAATTCTGAAAAATCATTTTATTGTTTTTCTGGGTTTTTTTTGAGATCGAATTCTAAAGTAAATTGCACTTTTGCATTGCCACTTTTTCCGCTCTATCTAACGGCGTTAGCTAGCAAGAAATTAGAAACACGCTGTTAGCTAGAGCGGAAAAAGTAGCAATGCAAAAGTGCAATTTACTTTAGAATTCGATCTCAAAAAAAACTGGGAAAACAATAAAACGATTTTTCAGAATTTCGTTTTTTTCCGGATATCTCCGGAACTACTCGGAATTTTAAAACTTTCTAAACGGCATATTATGAGGCACGTAAATGCGCAACTTTACCTCCATTTAACCAACTTCATATCTCTTACGGTTTCCGAGATCCCTGTACTGGCCCTCCTTATCTTGGACACGTTGTATATGGTGCGATTCCATCGAATTATCTATAATTACATTAATCCTTATTATAATTACCATAATTCTTACAATAATAACTACAATCCTTACAATAATTATCATAATTCTTACAATAGCTACATAGATTTTACAATGGTCGCGCTGCTTTTAGTACGATTCCATCAATTTCACCCTAATTATACTCCAATAATTACCATAATTCATCTGTCAATAATTACCATAATTTTTACAATAATTACCATAATTCTTACAATCATTTCATAGATTTTTACATTGGTCGCGCTGCTTTTAGTAAGATTCCATCAATTTCACCCTAATTATACTCCAATAATTACCATAATTCATCTGTCAATAATTACCATAATTTTTACAATAATTACCATAATTCTTACAATCATTTCATAGATTTTTACATTGGTCGCGCTGCTTTTAGTACGATTCCATCAATTTCACCCTAATTATACTCCAATAATTACCATAATTCATCTGTCAATAATTACCATAATTTTTACAATAATTACCATAATTCTTACAATCATTTCATAGATTTTTACATTGGTCGCGCTGCTGTTAGTACGATTCCATCAATTTCACTCTAATTATACTACAATAATTACCATAATTCATCTGTCAATAATTACCATAATTTTTACAATAATTACCATAATTCTTACAATCATTTCATAGATTTTTACATTGGTCGCGCTGCTTTTAGTACGATTCCATCAATTTCACTCTAATTATACTACAATAATTACCATAATTCATCTGTCAATAATTACCATAATTTATACAATAATTACCATAATTCTTACAATCATTTCATAAATTTTTACATTGGTCATGCTGATTTTAGTAAGAGTATTAGTACAGGGTTATTTTTGTACGATTCCATAAATTTTACCGTCATTCTTACAACAATTACCATAATTCTTACAATAGTTTCATAGATTTTACTTACATTGGTTACGCTGATTTTAGTATGATTCCATCTTTTTACAATTCATTGTTCAACTATTAATTGATCACTTCGGCAGATGCAACACAAATAGCAATTTCTACGCATTTCTTTCCATTCATAGGTCCTTCAAGGCCACCTGGTCATGTTCAAGACCGAGAACGTGCACACCCTTCTCAAGGCCACGCTCCTGTGGGAATCCATCGAACAGTTTTTCTTCTGGCAGTTGATCAACGCCCACGATTTCAACATAGACACCGTGCTGCCTCTTATCACCGAACTGGACTACGATCAACACCCGGAGGCGCTGACGGCGATCATGCTGATGCTCAAGCAGGAGAAGCCCAACGCGGACTATATAAAATGTTTGTTCTCCCGTGATATTTGTGATAACGGTGACCTGTTTATATTCACAGTGATAAAGTACTGGTGCGACGAGTATATCGATAAGGTGGCCGAGCTTATTTCGTCGCTGTTGAGTACGAGGTATCCTTCTACGTCGCCGAATAAGAGGAAAAGGACTACAGGTACAGTGGAGGGGCGTAGATTAAGGGCAATTTGGAACTATTTAAAACAGATTTTTTTTTTAAATCGATCAACTAAGAAACTTGGGTAAAGGCCCGCTAAAATCAGGCCACACACTGCAAATGGATTTTATTAATGATTTTTTTTATATTCTATTATTTTCAATTTTCTCCTTTCCAGGTAACAAAGTGCTAAGTACAACAGTGCCTAGTGCGGACCAAGTGTTAGGACATTTAGAAAAATTACGGATAATATGTGAAAAACACGACTGTATGGCGATATATACTTTAGATTCTATGCAGAGGGCGCTCAGTATCGCTCAAAATAATAGGTAAGAAGTTGCATGCATAAGGACTAAATCTGATTCAATTGGTAACAATGCATGCTGATTTTAGTACGCTCCGACCAATTTAACCATAATTCATCTTTCAATAATTACCATAATTCTTACAATAATTACATAGGGTTTTCAATGGTCACGCTGATTTAAGTACGATTCCATCAATTTAACCATAATTCATCTTTCAATAATTACCATAATTCTTACAATAATTACATAGGGTTTTCAATGGTCCCGCTGGTTTAAGTACGATTCCATCAATTTAACCATAATTCATCTTTCAATAATTACCATAATTCTTACAATAATTACATAGGGTTTTCAATGGTCACGCTGATTTAAGTACGATTCCATCAATTTAACCATAATTCATCTTTCAATAATTACCATAATTCTTACAATAATTACATAGGGTTTTCAATGGTCCCGCTGGTTTAAGTACGATTCCATCAATTTAACCATAATTCATCTTTCAATAATTACCATAATTCTTACAATAATTACATAGGGTTTTCAATGGTCACGCTGATTTACGTACGATTCCATCAATTTAACCATAATTCATCTTTCAATAATTACCATAAGTCTTACAATAATTACATAGGGTTTTCAGTGGTCACGCTGGTTTAAGTACGATTCCATCAATTTAACTATAATTTATCTTTCAATAATTACCATAATTCTTGCATTAATTACATAGATTTGGCAATGGTGATGCTGACTATAGTACGATTCCTTCAATTTAACCATAATTCATCTTTCAATAATTACCATAATTCTTACAATAATTACATAGGGTTTTCAATGGTCCCGCTGGTTTAAGTACGATTCCATCAATTTAACCATAATTCATCTTTCAATAATTACCATAATTCTTACAATAATTACATAGGGGTTTCAATGGTCACGCTGGTTTAAGTACGATTCCATCAATTTAACTATAATTCATCTTTCAATAATTACCATAATTCTTACAATAATTACATAGGGTTTTCAATGGTCACGCTGGTTTAAGTAATTTAACTATAATTTATCTTTCAATAATTACCATAATTCTTACAATAATTACATAGGGTTTTCAATGGTCACGCTGATTTACGTACGATTCCATCAATTTAACCATAATTCATCTTTCAATAATTACCATAATTCTTACAATAATTACATAGGGTTTTCAATGGTCACGCTGGTTTAAGTACGATTCCATCAATTTAACTATAATTCATCTTTCAATAATTACCATAATTCTTACAATAATTACATAGGGTTTTCAATGGTCACGCTGGTTTAAGTAATTTAACTATAATTTATCTTTCAATAATTACCATAATTCTTACAATAATTACATAGGGTTTTCAATGGTCACGCTGATTTACGTACGATTCCATCAATTTAACTATAATTTATCTTTCAATAATTACCATAATTCTTGCATTAATTACATAGATTTGGCAATGGTGATGCTGACTATAGTACGATTCCTTCAATTTAACCATAATTGCACCTCAATAATTACCATAATTCTTACAATAATTACATCTTACAATGGTCATGTTGATTTTAGCACTATTCCATAAATCTAACCATAATTACACTACAATAATTACCATGATTATTACAATAATTACATATTATATAGATTTTACAAGGGTCATGGTGACTTCTACCATTTTAACCATAATTACCATAATTCTTACAATAATTACCTATATCTTACAATGGTCATGCTGATTTTAGTAAGATTCCATAAATTTTACCTTAATTACACTACGATAATTGCCATAATTCTTACAATAATTACCACAATTTTTACAATAACAAAATTATCTTACAATAGAATTTAATAAACTTTTCCTCAATGGGTAACAATACTACGAGAAAAATAGTTATTTTATATTTTCTTCATTGGGAACACTGATAGCTATGCTCTGGTTGCAAAATAGTAGAGGTGCTGTCAATGTTATCTTCAGTCATGTCATGTAGAGGTTGTAAAAGTTTCCTCTCCTACTATAAATGTGGATCCGGAAATACCTTCTTCCTTATATACAGGGTTTCTTATACAGGGTGTTCCTTAATGACGTGCTAATATTTCAGGGTGTGATTCCTTAGGTCATTTTATAAAGAAAAGTTCATACGAACATAGGTCCGCATGCTTAAATTTTTTTGCTACAGGGTGTTGAATTTTTATTTTTTAAATGGTTATTTCTTAATATCTCCGAAAGTACTTTACTTTAAATTTTGGTATGTGTTAATAGGATATCGAACCACAAATTTTAGTTAGAAAAGTTATTCAATTGTTCCACCAGTGGCGTTCCTGCAAACATGTCCTCTGATATTTTTTACACAAAATATGGTACGCCACTGACATTTTTCCATGAGGATATTTTTCTGCTTAGCCTGGTCAATTCGACATGAAAACGGTTTCTTGAGTTTTTCTCGTCAGACGCACCGTTCTTGATTAAAACCACTAAATGCATATTGAAACCCATTATTATTAACATTGATAAAACAATTAATAATAAATTTTGATTTATCAAAATTCTTGGAGTGAGCAATTCGATGCGAAGACGGGCGGAAGCATGCTTTTTAAGTGAAGGTGGCAATTTCCCACAATTTTTATGAAACAAAATTTATCATTAATTATTTTATCGATATTAATAATAATTAGTTTCAATATGAATTTAGTGGTTTTAATCAAGAACGGTGCGTCTGACGCGAAAAACTCAAGAGACCGTTATCATGTCGAATTGACCAGTCTAATCAGAAACAATATCCACATGGAAAAATTTCAGTAGCGTACCATCTTTTTTGTAAAAAATATCAGTGGACATGCTTGCAGGGACGCCACTGGTGGAACAATTGAATAACTTTTCTAACTAAAATTTGTGGATCTATATTAACACACACCAAAATTGAAAACAATATCTAAAGTACTTTCGGAGATATTAAAAAAATAACCATTTAAAAAATAAAAATTCAACACCCTGTAGCAAGAAATTTAAGCCGTTGCGGACATAAAGTACGCACAGGGGATCTTTACCCTGACGTCATCGCTTACACGTCATAAAAATCGTATGAATCAAATCAAAATTACGTGGAAGAAAAGTTGTCAAAACAAAAACTAATTTCATAACATTTTAATTGACGTAAATAACGTTCCCATGTACGGATTTTTAAAAATTTCTTTAAAACTCCGAATCAAAATTTTGAGTCGGTCTTACATAAAATAGATTGTTAGGAATATGTAGGTATAAATCTGATATTCTTGAATTTTTACTGGCAGTTATGTACCTACTTCTTATTTGACAAAATGATAAACTCGGTTTGAATGTGACATTTTGATTACACAGATTAAAAAGCTCCGCCCATTCATCCCCTACAGGAATCACCCCAAAAAGTCAAGAGTTTTTTTCATTAGAATTGAAGATAAATGGTAATTTATGTCGTAAAACATGAAAAAAAAATCAATTTACGAAAAAATGCAAGCTAATAGGCATTGCCTTGGAAATTTAAATAAATTATTCTATTGAACTGTCATATTTGTATTTTTCGACCAATTTTTACCACATTTTGAGACGAGATTGTGAACTTAATTTGGCGATTTCAGATTTGATTTTGCCCGAAATACGTTCTGTGAACCTTCTAGTTTCGATACATATACAGAGCGTTTGGAAATTCGGGCGATTTTACTTATTTTTTTCGAAACTAAAAAGACGTGTTTTTACGTTTTTGGGATGGCAAAATAGCGGAGCGGAGACTTATCCACAATTTTTAGGGTTAGGAATACTTTATTACAATAAATAAATAACAATAAATATCAATATGTACTTACCACTAACACAAAAAAGCGATACCAAAACTCTGAAAAGAACTGTTTGCAGGAGTAAATGAAGTTTTAATGCACAAAAATGTATAAAAACGAAAAAATTGTGAATCAATTGTCACAATGACGTTTTTGCAATTTGTAGTACTGCGTAAGTCAAAATAATTATTTGGCAACTCTTCTTTATAATTATTTCTCTGTCTAACACGTTTAATTCCGGACGACGTATAATACAATTTTTATTCGCCTTTATGTCTGTACCAAACAAAGATGCAGAGATATGAAATATGTCGGGATATCTATTTGTTAGCGATGACGTCAGGGTAAAGATCCCCTGTGCATACTGTATGTTCATATGAACTGTTCTTTATAAAATGACCTAAGGAATCACACCCTGAAATATTAGCACGTCATTAAAGAACACACTGTATACAGAATGTCAAAATGATATAATTTTTTCCTCCCGAAACTTTAACCGATATATTTTTTCGACGATCCCTCGACTATCCACCGAGCATAAATATCGGTGACATTTTTTACCATCTGATCTCGCAGAACTCTTGTCGACATTTAAAATTTGTGTTAACAGTAACGATAGCCAAAGAAAGCAATTCGGTGAACTTTTCGCCTTGATGGAGGAGGAGGAGGAAGTCAGCGCGACGAAGAGCAGGTTGCAGGGACGGGGGAGGAAGCCGGCTCCCGGCAAACCGGCCGCGCCGACCGTCAGTAGCGCCAAGCGACAGATAGCTCGTGATTTGACGGATAGTTCGGAGGAGAGCAGCGAGGTAAGTGCGATTGAATATTTCGATGGATATTTTTTTTTTATGAAGTTAATTTGTTTTTCAGGAAGAAGAAATAGTGAAACCGAAACAGGCGAAAAAGAGGAAAAAAGTCCTCTCCGAAAGCGATTGACGGATGCAATCCTCGAGGCTAGAGCCCCCGAACGGGGCTAAGGAGTTAGATGGTCATATCAGTGAAAATAATACGCTTATTACAAAACTAGTTAAGGGGAGGGGGAGATGTCCCCTCCGGGAGGAGTAAGGACTCGCACTACAAGTACACCACGATACCGGGAGCCGTTACAACAAATATCGAGCGCCGTTAGCAGCTACTTTGCGTCAATAATAGCTACCTGACGCTGGTACTAACTACTGAGGGTTGTTACCATGTACTTAGCGGCGATAAAAACTACCTGACGCCGGTTGCAAGCTGCTGAGCGCCGTTGTCAGCTACCAGGTGAAGATGTCTTAACTCTAGAGAAAAACGTACCTTGAAACGAGTCTATGGATGAGGTTTTGTTATGTATGTACCGGGTTGATCAAAGTTCTTGACTTTTTGGGCCAATCTAATCGATATTTGCATTCGTCATATTCACAAAGTCGGCTTCGCGCCTCATATTCTATTTTATGACGTGTTCCGAAATTAAGTCGGTCACTATAGCGGTTGAAAAGCGACAACGTCGTAAAATGCCCCCCCCCCCCCCCCTTTAGAAAGTTACCGGGACATTTACGAGGCAACCCGGTGGTTCTCAAACTTTTTATTTCGGAACGAGGGAGGTTTCAGAACACATAGCCGTCGGAAAAGGCGCCGCAGGCGAAATCTTGTACCGATTAGCCGGATCGATCTGAAAATTTGCGAACGTTTGACCGCCCCGGTATATGTTTATCCAAATATTCTACCGAATTGTATATTATGTAATTTTTATAAGAGATATTTTTCCCTGAAATGTAAATATTTGTTATCGTTAGATTTTTTCGTCCCTGTTAATTTTTTTACATCCTGACGTGAAAGTTTTTAAATGAAGTGTAAATCAAATTTTGTTATCGAGAAATGTTGTAAATAAAAATTGTAAATATATTTATAAAAAAGCCTTAATACGACGTTTGGATTTTTAGGCGACGTGGTCAAATAAATATTGTTTTTGTAAAAAAAATGTTTCAGTTCGAATGTTTAATCGGTGGCAGTATCTTCGAAATGTACGGCCAGTGCCAGAGGAAACTTTCAGGTTCGCGTGGGCTGCCGTGAAACTTGGCGCTGTCGTCGGGTGTACACGGCAAAAAACAAAGCGCAACTATGCTTAATTCAGCCCCTTAGTTAACTGAAAACAAATGACTAAGGTTTAAAAAATTGGCGAAAAAGTAGAACAAGTTCTTTTGTACATCCATAGACACACGGGACATCATGCTATCTCTGTTTAACTAATTCAAGTAGAAAATGACAGCCCGATAATCTACTGATATGAACCTTACTTTCATGTCTCATGATATTTTTGATTAAAAGTTTATTTTTTCGGACAAAATATATTTTTTTTCCCAATGGGAACTAGATATATTTTCAAAATGTACAGCTAGTGCCAGAGAAAACTTTCAGGTTCGTGCGGACTACCGTGAAACTTAGCGCTGTCATCGGGTGTACACCGTTAAAAACAATGCGCAACTATAGTTAATTTACCAATAGTTAACTGGAGAGAATTAAAAAATGGGCTAAATTTCTTTAAAAAGTAGAACAAGTTCTTTTATGCACCCATTCACCTACAGGACATCATGTTATCTTTGTTTAACAAATTCAAGTAGAAAAGGACAGCCCGATAATCTACCGATACGATCCTTAACTTTCATGTTCGATATTTTTGATTAAAAGTTTATTTTTTCGGACAAAATATATTTTTTTTTCCAATGGGAACCAGATATATTTTCAAAATGTACAGCTAGTGCCAGAGAAAACTTTCAGGTTCGTGCGGACTACCGTGAAACTTGGCGCTGTCATCGGGTGTACACCGTTAAAAACAATGCGCAACTATAGTTAATTTACCAATAGTTAACTGGAGAGAATTAAAAAATGGGCTAAATTTCTTTAAAAAGTAGACCAAGTTCTTTTATGCACCCATGGACCTACAGGACATCATGTTATCTTTGTTTAACAAATTCAAGTAGAAAAGGACAGCCCGATAATCTACCGATACGATCCTTAACTTTCATGTTCGATATTTTTGATTAAAAGTTTATTTTTTCGGACAAAATATATTTTTTTTTCCAATGGGAACTAGATATATTTTCAAAATGTACAGCTAGTGCCAGAGAAAACTTTCAGGTTCGTGCGGACTACCGTGAAACTTGGCGCTGTCATCGGGTGTACACCGTTAAAAACAATGCGCAACTATAGTTAATTTACAATAGTTAACTGGAGAGAATTAAAAAATGGGCTAAATTTCTTTAAAAAGTAGACCAAGTTCTTTTATGCACCCATTCACCTACAGGACATCATGTTATCTTTGTTTAACAAATTCAAGTAGAAAAGGACAGCCTGATAATCTACTGATACGAACCTTAACTTTCATGTTCGATATTGTTGATTAAAAGTTTATTTTTTCGGGCAAAATGTATTGTTTTTGAATAAAAACAAATGTTTTAGTTCAAATATTTAGTCAATGGCAACTAGATATATCTTCGACATGTACAGCTAGTGCCAGAGAAAACTTTGAGGTTCGGGTGGACTACCGTGAAACCTGGCGCTGTCATCGGTTGTACACCGTTAAATAAAAAACGCAACCATAGTTAATTTAGCCCATAGTTAACTGGAAACAAATGAATAAGGTTTAAAAAAATGAGCGAAAAAGTAGAACAAGTTCTTTTGTACATCCATAGATACACATGCTATCTCTGTTTAACACATTCAAGTAGAAACCGACAGCCCGATAATCTACTGATACGAACCTTAACTTTTATGTTCGATATTTTTGATAAAAGTTTATTTTTTCGGTCAAAATATATTGTTTTTGAATAAAAAAAAATATTTTAGTTAAAATATTTAGCCAATAGGGACTAGATATCTTCAAAATGTACAGCTAGGGCCAGAGAAAACTTTCAGGTTCGTGCGGACTGCCGTGAAATTTGGCGCTGTCATCAGGTGTACGCCGTTAAAAACAAAGCCCAAGTATAGTTAATTTAGTTAATAGTTAACTGGAAACAAATGAATAAGATCTAAAAAATGGGCGAAAAAGTAGAACAAGTTCTTTTGTACATCCATAGATACACAGGACATCATGCTATCTCTGTTTAACACATTCAAGTAGAAACCGACAGCCCGATAATCTACTGATATGAACCTAAACTTTTATGTTCGATATTTTTGATTAAAAGTTTATTTTTTCGGTCAAAATATATTGTTTTTGAATAAAAAAAAAATATTTTAGTTAAAATATTTAGCCAATAGGGACTAGATATCTTCGAAATGTACAGCTAGGGCCAGAGAAAACTTTCGGGTTCGTGCGGACTGCTGTGAAATTTGGCGCTGTCATCGGGTGTACGCCGTTAAAAACAAAGCGCAACTATAGTTAGTTTAGTTAATAGTTAACTGGAAACAAATGAATAAGGTTTAAAAAATGGGCAAAATTTTGTTGAAAAGTAGAAGTTCTTTTATACACTCATGGACGCACAGGACATCATGCTATCTCTGTTTAACGTTAAGAAGAAAAGGACAGCTCGGTAATCGACTGTCATGGTAGACATTTTCAAAAAAAGAGCAAAATATAAATTTCAAAAGGATTTCCTAAACTACGTCAATTTTTACCGAAATTCGCCCTTAACAAGGATGATATTTCAAGAAATATGGCTTTTGTGTACAAAAAAATGTTTTAGTTAAAAATATTTAGCCAATGGGAACTAGCTCATCTTTAAAATGTACAGCTAGTGCCAGAGAAAACTTTCAGGTTGATTACCGTGAAACCGGCTGTACGCCGTTAAAACGGACCTATAGTTAATTTAGTCCATAGTATAGCTGGAAAAAATGAGCGCTAACATTTTTGATTAGGGAAAGTTCTTTTATACACCCATAGGAATACAGAACAACATGCTGTCTCTGTTACAAATTCAAGTAGAAAAGGATAGTGCCAGCGGGAACTAGATATATCTTCAAAATGTACAGCCAGTGCCAGAGAAAACTTTCAGGTTGTGCGGACTACCGTGAAACTTGGCGCTGTCATCGGGTGTACGCCTTCAAAAATAAAACGCAACTGTAGTTAACAAAAAACCATTTATTTAGAGGCATTCAATATGCAATATATTTTTGACAAATAAAAAGTTACATTGAGTAGTAACAAACCATTTATACGTCTAGCCCGACAAAAATGGATGACAACGACATTGCGACGCATTTTTATAGGCTAAATATATTTTATTTATTTATATTTATATATTATCTATGGTCCATTTTATGCCGTAAGTAATAATAAATTTAAAAATTTTAATTTTTACAGCAATATTTAGTATTTACAAGATAAGTCCGTACATCACAATTAACAGAATAATTTAAAATACCCCCCTTTGAGCCAAATTAAACGTTTTTTTGTTTGCATGTCCGTAACTCGATATTTTTTGTTTGAATTTACGAATTTTTCGGAAAAATTATTCAATTCCGTTAAAAAATTAAATTTAAACAAGGGTACAATTAATTTGGCTCGCAGTGTAGCTGGAAAAAAATCAATAAGGTTTAGAAAATGGGCTAATATGTAGGAAGTTGTTTTTTGCGGCTGCAAAAGTTTATTCTTTCAGCCAAAATATATATTAAAAAAAAAATCATTCCATTTCCTAAACCACGTCAATTTTTCCCCAAATTCGTCCTTAATTAATAAAGATGATAGAAGAATTTATACAGATATAATATGTTTAATGATTTTATAAGGTGAGTGCTCTCATATGTACTGATATAGATATATTTTGGTCAATCGTAAGCAAACGGAAGAAACAGATTGATGATTTACCGAATTTATCGATGGAGGCCGTTTTGCATGCTTCAAGAGAACGTGCAACCCGCAATCTTTCTTGAAGTTTGGTTTTATAGGGCGCAATGCTTGTAACCATCAGCTGTCAAGCATGCTGGGACTTTAATCGGGTCTTGACTATAGGTGAACGCATATAAGGGTCTTGGCAAGACTGAAATGACTAACTTTTCCCCAGAAATTTGGTCTTGCACTTGCAGAAATATCGAACACAACCGATAAAAGCCGTATTACAGTCGGCCATACGTTTGCAATCGAGCGAGCATACCCGGTTTCTATATTAAGATGCTCCTGCTCAATAAATATGGTGTAAGATTTACCAATTGTTATTATTTCAACAACGCAGATACGAAATCTAACCGCGTCGCCGCGATATCTACCGTAAAGTTCTGTTGTAAAATAATTTGCTTTCATATGTGATTTAGAATTGAAATTTGTTTGTTTCGTTTGTAAGAAAGAAATCTTTTGTTGGGAAAAATAACGGATAAAATTATTGACAACATGACTGACGACGTCTCTTGATTAATCATATGGGGTTGTTTACCAATTTTTAGTAGTGCACGCTTTTTTTATGTGGTTTTTCTTGCGTATTAATTCACAGCGCCTTTTATGGTATTTTTTCAGCTAACTATTTGTTTTCATCTCAGGATTTCCGGGTTTAAATATTAATAAGGGAATTTTATAACAACCTCACGCCGCAACAAAGACCTGGAAGAAATTTTGGCTTGGGGTGACAGTAACCAAGTCGAATTTAACTCTAAAATAACCCAGGCAGCAGTTTTCTCTAAAAAGGTTAACATTACAGAACCCGATATAGTCATGGAAGGACACGCAATCCCACTGGCTTCATCTATTAATTTGCTAAGCGTCAATCTGGGAGGAAATATGTCTTTGCATAACCACGTTGTGGCAATCGCCAAGATAGCTTCTCAGAGACTTGGGGTACTCTTCCGAACCAGAACATTGTACACACCTCAACAACTTTTGACGCTATACAAAGCCCAGATTCGACCATCACTGGAGTACTGCTCTCATGTCTGGAGCTCCGCACCCAAACATACTCTTCGACTACTGGATTCCATCGAAAGGAGGGCCATTCGTCTGATTGGAGACCACGAGCTGACGAAGAACCTCGACAGCCTAGAACATCGAAGACAGGTTGGGGATTTGACTGTCTTTTACAGATATTTTCATGGAAAGTGCTCGGCTGACCTTGCCCTCTTAATTCCGCCCAGCGCGGCGAATAGCAGAAATACACGACGTATGTGGTTAAGCTTAGTACTCCTCGAATTTCATTATTTCAGAATTCTTTCATCTTGAGGACTTCATCCTTATGGAACGACCTTCCCGAACTCGTTATTCCCAACGAATATAACCTCCAACGATTCAAAACCAAGGTAAATCGCTTTTTGCGCACACGCACCACTCCCAGAGTGCCCTAAAGGATTTTTCCTATATTGCTTGTGTTTGATCATATTAAAATAACCCTATAATGGCCTTAGCGAATGTAAGAACATAAATTTGGTAAATCATTTAAAATAGTTTGATGATTCCACTTATTTCTGAACATACCGTCATGGAAAAATTAATTTCAAACGAATAACTATTATTATAGATGTGTCATTTTGTCCTTTTCAACGATGAAATAATTCTCCATACAACAAAAATCGATATAATCAATCAATTGAAATGGTCCCTTAGCAATTATTAATTATTCCTTCATTTAATTTGTGATTTTCATCAAACCTTTACAAATAATTGCAAAATATATCGTACAAAAAAAATAAATAGATAAAACAACACTATAATTATTTATAACATGAAAAAATTGTTAAAATTAGTAAGCGTTATTAGGCACAGCGCGCACCAGGTCGCTGCGACGGCGACGCGCCTCACGACGGCCTCATCTAATTGAAATATAATACATTTAACGTTATAAAGATGCATTAACTAAATACCAAGAAAATCAACATTACGCAGATTCTCTTAAGTTAATGTATGAGTACAGGTTGCGCCGCATCACCGACCGTAGTGCGCGGTCAGCCTTAAAGCACCAAATATCTGATATGATTAAAATGATACAGAGACATTTTCGCAATGAGATTCCTTCCTTGCAAAAATGTTTCGTTTTTAGTTATTGGTATGTTTTTTTTTAATTTATAGTCACGATGGTGAAAGGAAGAATGAATACATGGGCAACACTTTGCATAATTTATTTGCTTTAAATTCAGTTATTTTGTGTTGTTGCCCATTATAAGAGTAAGATAAATAAGATTAAATTCGCGAGTGACACAATTATTTTTTAGGATTTCTACTCAGTTCGTATAGTACATCAAATTTTTACCTAGAGATATTTTTTTACACCTAAACATGATGCTTAAAAGTAAAAGTGATTTGGTTCCTAGCTAATGGTAGGTTAAAAGATACGATTTAAGTTGTCACGCGACCGAAACATTTTCTTTTTAATTGCTTAAAATTAATTTCATGTAAATATGTATGGAAAATCATTTTATAGCAACCTGAATATGCCTTATATAATAAGGAATTCCTAAATATGCGTTTTATAATAAGAAATTCTAAAATATGACTTATATAATAAGGAATTCTTGAATATGCCTCATATACGTAATAAGGAATTCATGACTATGCCTTATATAATAAGGAATTCTTGAATATGTCATTATAATAAGGGATTCCTAAATCTTCTTCTTCTTCTTATTCAGCCATTCTGCATCCACTCCTGGACATAGGCCTCTCTTAAATCTTTCCACGTCACTCTGTCCTGTGCCACCTGTGACCAGTTTTTGCCTGCAATCTTCTTAATGTCGTCCAGCCATCTTTTTTGTGGCCTTCCTAGACTTCTCTTGGTCATCCTTGGTCTCCATGTTGTTATTTTTGGTGTCCATCGTTCTCTTGATTGCCTTGCGACATGTCCGACCCATTCCCATTTTGATCGTGCTACGCGTATCATGACGTCTGTAACTCCTGTTTTTCTTCGGATCTCCTCATTTCTCTCCCTGTCCCTTATGCTAATTCCCAGCATTACTCTCTCGATCGCCCTCTGCGTCACTCTTAGTTTCTGGGTACTATTTTTTTTTTTTTTTTTTTTTTTTTTTTTTTTTTTTTTTTTTGTTTTTTTCTAATTCCTAAATATGCCTTATATAATAAGGAATTCCTGACTATGCCTTATATGATCACGAATTCTTGAATATGCCTTATACATATAATAAGAAATTATTGATAACCTTATATAGATAACCAGGAATTCCTAATTATATGCCTTATATAATAAGGAATTCCTTACTATAGAAGGCATTCTATGATTGATATGCTGACAAGCAAGTAGACTTCTTAACAATCCAATCAATATTATGGGGTGATGTTTTCACTGCCAAAATTGCTACTGAGAATTACCAACAATTTCGGTTGTCACGTGACACTTTCATCATAATGTAAGAGTGGACAGTCCTGATTAATACGTAAAACCCCATTGGAGCATTTAAAATTTGTTTTTTTCTTTAATTTTTTGATTTTAAGAGGGTTTTTAACGTTTTTGTTAAAGACAAATAGTAAAATATTACAAAATACATAATTACTCATAAGGCTTTTAAACATTTGTCTTTTCTGAAAACTAGCCTCTCCGCGTCTCCTTTCCTATAGGAATATTTATTATACTATTCTTATGAAACTTGTATCTTAACACACTATACAGGGTGCCTATTAGAAGTATCTCGAGAACTGAAGGTGATTTTATTTTGAAAATTTGGTTGTGGCTATAAGAGATGGTTTTCTACGTTTATAAAATATTTTGGATCGTGCGGTATTGCCGGATCATACCGAAAGTGGTAGCAACTTCGGAATTTTAAATGAATTACCCTAAGTATATATATTTTTTTGGAATCTAGGTAAAAATGTAACACAGTTTTCTATATAATATCATATACCTATCTTTAAGAGTTTTTGAATTATAAATAATCTTGTGATTTTTTAACGCCGTATCGGGACCTGAAAAGAAAATCATATCTTTTTAGCGGTTACAGCTAGAAATCTGAAATTTTGACAATAGTTTCACAAGACCATCTATGGGGTGGGATTAAAGAAATAGTATACAAGACACCAATCACAACAAGGAAAGATTTAGAAAATCGACTAAGGGCAGCTCTGGGGTTTCTAGAAGGGGAAGAAATGGTAAAGGTGACAAATGAACATGTTATCACCACAATTCATAAATGTTTAAGAGCCAACAATTTAGTTATTCGTTTTTTTTTTGATGTTGATGCGTAATTTTAATTTTCTTTATTTATTTATTTATAAATTGCTCATTTGTTAACTATTTTTTTTACAACAACACAGACTTAACGTAACGATTTTTCATTATTTTGTTTCTGAATCCATTCCACAGCCAACCACCAAAAAATATATTTTTATAAGATAATTTTTAAATTTCGCTATAAGTCCGAAAATATTGAAGACAGGTATAGGAACACTTGATATCTTTAGATATAAAATTCGATCCTCCATTAGCAAAACATATCAAATACAGGGTGTCCCATTTTAAAAAAAGGAAGATTTTTGCAATAATTCATCTCCCTCAGAAACATTGTTATGGAGACGCCCTGTATAAAACTAATTAAATACCGTTCAAAATTATAAAATTTCGATGGTCTTGTGAAACTATTGTCAAAATTTCAGCTTTCTAGCTGTAACCGCTAAAAAGATATGATTTTCTTTTCAGGTCCCGATACGGCGTTAAAAAATCACAAGATTATTTATAATTCAAAAACTCTTAAAGAAAGGTATATGATATTATACATAAAACTGTTCTAGATTTTTACCTAGATTCCAAAAAAATATAATATATAGGGTAATTCATTTAAAATTCCGAAGTTGCTACCACTTTCGGTATGATCCGGCAACACCGCACCATCCAAAATATTTTATAAACGTAGAAAACCATCTCTTATAGCCTCAGCCAAATTTTCAAAACAAAATCTCATTCATTTCTCGAGATACTTCTAATAGGCCACTTTACTTGGTTCACCCTGTATAGTATTACTTACAGATACTTTTTTTAAATGCTCCTCAACTGTCACACCTTACGGATTTTTTTTAAAGGTAAATATAGGATATTGTCAAAAAGTTTTAAAAGTAGAATGAGATGACCTAGAGCTAGAGAAAGAGGAATAGTGATGGGCGTACATACATTTTCTTACAATTTATCACAGAGAGAAAACAAACTTTAGTTCCGACCTACGTAACAAAAAAATTTTGGTGTATTTCCAAAATCGAGTCGTTCTATAATTTTCCTATTGCCGTTTTTTTTTTGTTACGTATGTCCTTTCGAGAAAAGGCGAAACGATTGTATAAGGCTAAAGCGACAGATATTCGGAGGCTAGGAAGTGGGTTTAGTTTTTACCGCCTGATTTTTCCAATTTTTTTTTTGGAAAAATAAAAAAAAATTTAATTTTTTATTTTTGAAAAATTAAAAAAAATTTTGGAAAAATAAAAAAAAAAATTTCGGCCCTTGATACGTAATGTACTATTAAAAGTGCTCCCGTTCACAATAATATCGTCGTGCTTTCCAGATTTTCGTTATTATTTACTGGAAGAAGGTGAGACCGTTTCAAATGGGACAACCCGTGTAGTTTAGAAGCAAAATACGGACATTGGATTGAAAAATTCAGCGGTAAATCGCGTATAGCCCAATCCTGACCTCCATTAAAGTTTTTTTAAAAGGAAATCTTTATTACAGTTTTACACATACCTTTACACGTTTACATTTATTAAATTTTACAACATTTTAGTAAGATTTTCCAAAACATTAGTTGAAAGACGGCAGACATGAATGCAATGTTTCAAATTAACGTCTTTTAGAGTTCATTAATAACCAGGTGGTCCTGCATTGACTGATAAAATTATAAAGAACTGTTGCAGGACTATCAGAACAATTTATTCGTGGATGACACCTATTTTTTTTTCGTTTAATGGTTGGACAAACATTTTAAATCATATTTGTGATATATAAATACAAAATCATAGTTATGATTTTATTATAATATAATTTATATACAGGGTGCTTGGAGAAGTGATTCTACATGTTAAAATAACGGTAGTAGGTGATATACAACTTGTCCAAGATAAGGAGGGCCAGTACAGGGATCTCGGTAAGAGATACGAAGTCGGTTAAATGGAGGTAACGTTGCGCATTTACGTGCCTAGTAATATGCCGTTTAGAAAGTTTTAAAATTCCGGGTAGTTCCGGAGCTATCCGGAAAAACTCGAAATTCTGAAAAATCGTTTTATTGTTTCCCTGTTTTTTTTTTTTTAGATAAATTGCACTTTTGCATTGCGACTATTTCCGCTCTAACAGCGTTAATTGTTTTGTAACCCGACGCGTCGTCTTCGAAGGGCCGTTATCAACTTTTTTTTTAAATACGGTCCTGTTTTCCTGATATTGGAATTTGAGAACTTTTTTCTTCCGAATGCAACGATGTATGACACATTGTGGTTTAATGACGTTTCGTGGGTTTTTTGGACAGCATCAGGAAATTTTGGGATACGGTCCTGTATTTCTCCTAATTTTATAAAATAATATCTCATAAGTAAGCTCTAAATTTTTTACTTATGTTGGACTAGTTCAATAAATAACAAATAATTTAATAATAAACCACAAATAAGTGGTTAATATGGTTTGTTAAGTTCAATTTATTTATGTATGTGAAAAACAAACCATTGAATAATTGGTCAACATTTGGTCGCCAGGTATTAACGAACTCTCAAAGAAGCTACTGTTATGAATTAAATTTATTTTGCTCGCAATAAATCTTATTTCTATGGCTTGAATCACATTTTACGAAAATTACAAGTAATTTTTGGGTTTCCAAATAAATATACAGGGTTGTTTTTTAAAGTTTGAGCGTTATTTTTTCATATATTGCTAAATATTAGCAGTCATCGGGGTTCGATAACAACATAATTGTTTATGCGGACCCAAAAATGTTTTTTCAATTTTAGCTAAAACTTTTAGAAACTCACCCGTATACGTTTTAGAGCTATAGTTGGTTATATTGACTATACAGGGTGTTATAATGGATTATTTAGGTTATTTTATGATGCAAAGTGGTTTGCCGTTTTCATGTAAAATTGACTAGACTAAACAGAAAAAACGTCCACAAGGAAAAATATCAGTGGCGTACCATTTTACTTTTAAACAATTGCAGAGCTCACGTTTACAGGGACGCTACTGGCGAATCGATAAAATAACTTTCCTAATTAAAATATTTTGTTTTATATAATCCATCCTATGAGCGCATAAATTAAATATAATATCAAACTATTTCGGAGATATTAAAAAATTACGATGGAAAAAAAAACTCTGTTGCAAAAAATTTAAGCCATTCCGGACATTTGCTTCATAACATAACCTAATAGTTAGAGAGACGGTGACAATAGGGGGTCCGTGAAGTGGAATATCAGTAATTTGGTTTTTCGTGGAGTTTAGGTCCCCCTCTACAACTTTTATATCGGATGACATGCCGTAGAGCGTTGCTGAGAGGCGCTGTACCGCTTTAGATAGGAAATTCTCAATAAATTCAAAATTATATCGAGCCATGTCTGAATTTACAGCATCTGCGTGACCCCAAAGTCACGGGAAACAAATTTTCTGACAAGTCAACCCTTGCATATACTTTTCCGAGCGTGTCAAAAAACAATGAAAATTAAAAAAAAGAGGAAACGATCGAATTTGAAGTTGAAACTTTCTAGAATGGAACATTAACTGTTAAAGATTATGTGAAAAAAATTTTGTCGTTCCAGGTCTCGCCATTTCATTATTGCCCACCTAGCTAGGTGGAATTCTGACAGACGCCGAGATATGACGGGAAAAATGATTCGCAATATTCTTTTTATCAGAAAATTGTTTACGAGTCATCTCCATGTGAATACAAATCGATTAAGTCCACTTGGACCTATGTCACTTGAGACTTTATAATTTTTCCATTCATTTTTTTTGACATGCTCGGACAAGTATATGCAAGGGTTGACTTGTCAGAAAATGTGTTTCCCGTGACTTTGGGGTCACGCAGATGCTGTAAATTCATTTTCAGACATGGCTCTATATAATTTTGAATTTATTGACAATTTCCTATCTAAAGCGGTACAGCGCCTCTCAGCAACGCTCTACGGCATTTCATCTGATATAAAAGTTGTAGAGGCGGACCTAAATTCCACGAAAACCCAAATTACTGATATTCCACTTCACGGACCTCCTATTGTCATCGTCTCTCTAACTATAAGAAATCACACTGAAATATTAGCACGTCATTATGGGACACCCTGTATAAAAATAAATTTTTCATTGGCAAGTATGACCAACTAAGTACAAAAATGTAGTAAGTACTGCAATTTCAAACGTCACGTGATTTATTTTTCTGTTACAAATGTGGCGCTGCAGAATATTCAAAAATTCACGGTTTAATTGATAGGCTGTTATTTTGTTAAAAATGAACAAATGTTAATGTTTTTTTTTTAACTTTTGGGTTAATGTCTAACAACAGTGGAACAAACCCAGATATACAGGGTGCCCCAAGTACAGTGGCCTATTAGAAGTATCTCGAGAACTAAATGAGATTTTATTTTGAAAATTTGGTTGTGGCTATACGAGATGGTTTTCTACGTTTATAAAATATTTTGGATCGTGCGGTGTTGCCGGATCATACCAAAAGTGGTAGCAACTTCGGAATTTTAAATGAGTTACCCTATATATATATATATTTTTTTTTTGCAATCTAGGTAAAAATCTAGAACAGTTTTCTGTATAATATCATATACCTATCTTTAAGAGTTTTTGAATTATAAATAATCTTGTCATTTTTTAACGCCGTATCGGGACCCGAAAAGAAAATCATATTATTATCTTTTTAGCGGCTACAGCTAGAAAGCTGAAATTTTGACAATAGTTTCACAAGACCATCGAAATTTTATGATTTTCTTTTCAGGTCCCGATACGGCGTTAAAAAATCACAAGATTATTTATAATTCAAAAACTCTTAAAGATGGGTATATGATATTATACAGAAAACTGTTCTAGATTTTTACCTAGATTACAAAAAAATATATAATATATAGGGTAATTCATTTAAAATTCCGAAGTTGCTACCACTTTCGGTATGATCCGGCAACACCGCACCATCCAAAATATTTTATAAACGTCGGAAACCATCTCCTATAGCCACAGCCAAATTTTCAAAGTAAAATCTCATTTAGTTCTCGAGATACTTCTAATAGGCCACTTTACTTGGTATACCCTGTATATCTAATCGGTTTAGTTTAAAAAAAACAACATTAACTAACAGCTTATTAATTAAAACGTGAATTTTTCAATATTCGATAAGTAATATGCTTATTTTATGTATTTTAGTACCATAAAATAATAATACTGTGCTCATAATTATTATACTTTTAACGGGATCTGCTTTATTTACCTGGTGACGTCAAAATGAATAGGAAAAAAATTACATAAATCACGTGACATTTAGAATTGTACTACGACAGACATAAGTAAGAGAACACTATTTTTATTGCATTTTTTTTTATAATTATACGGGGTAAATTCATGCACCGAAAAAATATGCTCGAGAGTTCATACATGGGAGGCACAATAAGTTTAACATCAGTTCATCTTGTTTCAGCGCGTTCAAAATGGCGGACGGTCCTTTTGTAGGTTATAACAATTATTTTTAACACTTGAACACGCAGGTTGTTTTTTGAATCACTTAGAACGATTCGTGAGAGGGAGAGGGGGGGGGGGGGGGGGGGGGGGAGAGTAGGGTATTGATCGGGAAAAAGGAAGTGGCACAATTGAAAAAGGAATGGACCGAAATTTTTTTTACTCTTGCTTCTCCGATTATTTATATTTAAAACGGTACTTTACGACAAATGTGCGTTTTTTCTAGAATTTTTTTAAAATTTTTGAAAAATTATAAATAATTTTTCAAGATGCCACGACCCCTTTCGCCTAGATCGCAGAAAGGCCACCCTTGGTTAAGTCAGAATAGCGCAGAAGTGAAGATTTTGTTTAAATGGTCCACATTTAGTCCACACTAATAACGTCCGAAAGTTTCTGAATTATTAATAATAGTTTTATTGGGTTTGAAGGCTGTCTTCTTGCCGAATGTCCGACTTCAGCTTGACGAATTCCTTGGCGACCTCGTCGTTTGTGCGTTGCGATAAAATCCTGAGGATGGTCCACCCCGTTTCGTCCATTTGGATGCGTTTGCCGAGTGAGAGCCAGCAGGCACACGATCCCTAATAGATAAATAGAATAAATGAAGTAAAGATTGTTTCAAGAAAAATGGATATAACTTAATGACTGCCGTAAAAGTACCTGGGGCCATCCCATTATTTATGACCGTTTGTTATTATTATGCGGAAAGTACCGGATTGTAATAATTATAATTAAATATAGGCACATCAGGTAGGTTAGGTTGCTTAAATTATATTTAAATATCTTTTTGTGGTAAAATTTGTTAGTTTTTGAGGAATGGTTCAAGAATTGTCTTTTACCAAACATTCCTCAGAATAGCGTGATAGTAATGGACAATGCGAGCTATCACAGTCGCCAATTACATAAAGCTCCAAGTTCAAATAATACAAAATTGGAGATTTAGAACTACATGGCGGCGAATGATATATATTTTGAAGAAAGTTATAAAAAAAGTGATCTTTTAGAAGTTTTAAAGACATTTTGTATAAAAAAAGTATATGTTTGTGACACATTGGCAGAAGAAATTGTACATACAGTGCTACGGCTCCCACCGTATTATTGCATTTTTAACCCCATAGAGCATATGTGGCACCAGTTAAAATCACTGGTTAGGTCTGAAAATATTTCTCCGACTTTAAGTTCTAGTGTTGTAGAATTAATACGAAAATGCTTTAATGATATTCCCCCAGGTAGTTGGAACAATTCAGTCCGTCACGTAATAACTGTAGAAAATTCGTATATTAGTATGGATCGTATAATTAATCCAATTATAATTAATTTTGATGAGGATAGCGATAGCGAAACAGAACTATCTATAGAATGACATTATAAATGTAAATAAATATGACTAGTAATATTTCAAAAAAAATGTTATTTCATTTGATTACATTAATAGAATCATATTATTACTTGTTTTCCTTAGTCCGTCCCTTCATACTTCACTTGTTTATTGCCAAGCTCTTGTCCACACAATGGTACCGACCCAGGAAATCATTAAGTCGTATCCAATTTTCGTGAAACGTACTGTACATAGAAACAAGCACATTATTTTTTTCAATATCGATTTTTATTACCTTGTCTACTATATCCTTCAGTTGCATAATGGCTACTCCTACCAGTCTATCGTCTCTTGCAAAACAGTAGTCTTTGACACATATGTGAAGTTCATAGTAGTCCAATTGTTCTTCATTTCCAATAATACTACAAAAGAAAGATTGAGAATCATTTAGTGACGAGTCCAGGTTAGGAGCCATGGGGAACCTCCCCCCTACTAATTTCGGCCCCTCCCTCCACTTTCCCGCCACTGACAATCAAGGTCCTACCCTTTCTTAACAATAACACTAGACAACAAATTTTAGGTTATTGGTTGTATATTGCATCAAAATGCATTTTTCTTGCTAATTTTCGGATGCTGACTGAATACAAAAATGACAATGAAATTAAAAACTTAGTTGCCGTTTTCAAAAAAATTTTTTTTATTTTATTTTTAACAAAATAATAAAAACTAGATAATTTTACACTTTTAGAGTCTCTTTTGTTTCTGGAGCATCTCTAACAAGAGTTCAGTGTGACCTATTTTGAATGGTCGTCAGATATGTTACTTACAAATTAAACGTTTCATTGTACTTTGGTGACCAGTTATTCGATTTGGACTTGGTGGCGTGTTTCCTTTTCTTGTCCGACAAATGGGGACCGATGAGGTTGACTTCTACGAACGGCCTGAACATTCCCGAGACTAAGTTCCATTTGAGATCATTGGCAGCAACAACTGAAAACACGCGATATTTAAAATTGACTTTCTATATGCAGGATGTGAATTTAAAAACTTCCCACCCATAATATCAAGCTTCCAAGAATGGACATTCTACGTAAATACAATAAGTTGGAATTACGTTCATTGTTGGAATGCGATTTCTTGGAAAGTACAGGAAGGTCCCATTTTCGATACTTCTATAGGGTATCTCCGTAATTGTTAGTGCTATCAAAAAAGTAATGTAGGTGTCATGTGCTCTTTTTGGGTCAAACTTAAAATGGCAAAATCAAAATTTGAACATTTTCGTTGGCTTAAGGCCGTGTTTCCACTGGCCACTTTTTGAAGTTGACATCGACGACAAAAAGTGGTTCGCTTCTGGTCTACTGTCGCCAGCTTGTAGTTCCATTTAAGGCAATGTAAAAAGTTTTATGCTTTTTACACGGACGTTTTGTCGACCACAATTAAACTTCTTCGCCGTGAGTGGTCGAGCCCGTCCACTGACCACTAGCTGGCTCCAGCGCGGTCCTTTTTCCATGGACCACGTGCAAGGCGACCACTTTGTTGTTGTCGTCCAATCGTCAGTATCGACTATCGAGATGGAACTGGTTGACATGGACACGTTTATTGCCGAAATTCAGGCTGAACCTGCAATTTGGGACTATAAGGAACGAGTTGACATTCTTAAAAACCGGAAAAACGTAACGGGATAGTTACAAAGTTTGTGGTATAACGTATGAAATTGTCCCAACTGAAGCCGAGTCCTAGAAATGGGATGAACCCGAAACTTCGGAGATTTTCTTCTTCGCTTACATCTTCGTTGAAGCAATAAAGCTTCTTCGTCGCAATACTGCGAAGTATTGGCTACACTGAAATTTCCGCGCCAATATCGACCACATCTTGACGTTGGCATAACTACAAAATGTGGCTGGGTCGGGCCATCTTAAGTGGTTGGGACGGCTACACACGAACCACTTTTTGTCGTCGATGTCAACTTCAAAAGTGGCCAGTGGAAACACGGCCTAAGAGATTCGGGGGGGGAAATAAAAAATAGACAATATCAAAATTAACCTATATTTCTTAGCTGAAAGAAATACAGAAAAATGTTTTATACAAAAGTTTCTTTATAATGATTGTTGAATAATTTGCCCGTTTCAGAATAAGTATACGGGGTCAGGTAAAAAAGTTATCGGACCTAACCTTATTTTTTAAAATGGAACACCCTGTATATTTTAATCTAAAAGATACAATTTTAAATTCTCTTTTCAAATATATAACACACCATGGATTATATTGGTTTCCCAGGCGATTTATTTAACCTTTATGACTTTAAACCACGGTAGGCCATTGAACAAAAGCTAATATCATAGAAACAAGTATGTGGATATTCTAGTTGTTATTAACATTTAACGTCAATTTCGTTTTTACATATTCATTTGTGAAAATGACTTATCAACATTTTGCAAAATTTTATATGATATCAGTTTATATTGAAAGTGGAAAAAACGATCTGAATCCTTTATTTCGTTTCAAAGTTTAAATAAATCGCCTAGGAAACCAATATCATCCATGGTGTGTTATGTATTTGAAAAGTTAATTTAATATGCTATCTTTTTAGATTAAAATATACAGGGTGTCCCATTTAAAAAAAAAATGAGGTTAGGTCCGATATCTTTTTTTACCTGACCCCGTATACTTATTCTGAAAACAATCATTATACAGACACTTCTGTATAAAACATTTTTCTGTAACTCTTTTAACTAAGAAGATATAGGGTAATTTTGAAATAGTAATTTTTTTGATTTTCCCCGGTATCGCTTAAGCGAGCGAAATTTTCAAATTTTGATTTTACCATTTTAAGTTTGACCAAAGAAGAGCACATGACACCTACATTACTTTTTTGATAGCACTAACAATTACGGAGATACCCTATAAAAGGTGTTCCTCAAGGATCAATTTTAGGACCAACTTTATTCCTTATATATATAAATTCCATTTCTAAGTTAAATCTAAAAGGTAAAATCAAATTGTTTGCGGATGATACTACAATTTTATATTTTGGCGAGTCTTTTTGCAATATTCAAACTGATATCACTAATGATTTGAAAATTATACTTTGATGGCTGCAATCCTATAAACTTTCTTTAAACTTTGAAAAATCATCTTTCACGTTTATTTCTAAATGTGCAATTGGGAACAATATTTTACCAATAATTTTCAATGGAAACGAAATTAAGTATGTAAAATCCGTAAAGTTTTAGGCTTATATATAGACGAAAATTTAAATTGGAGAAAACATGTTGAAAATCTTCGAAAAAGCGTATCACCACTCATTGGAATATTATTTAAAATTAGAGACTTTATACCTTTAATACATTTAAAAAATATTTATTATTCATTAGTTTATTCAAAATTTCAATATTTAATATCAGTTTGGGGATCTGCATATGCCACAATATTAAACCCTTTAAAAAGACTACAGAACAAAATTATAAAATGTATTCATAAACTGAATTTTTTGGAACCGACAGCAAATTTATATAAACCAAGAGGATATCTAGATCTGAATAGTTTATATAAATTAAAAATAAGTATACTAATTCATGCAATTAATAATAAAAATAAAAAATCTTGTATAAAATTTGTAAAATTAACTGATATACACAATCATAATACCAGAAATATTGACCATTTAAAAAAAAATCAAATTAAAAGTAGAATAGGGATGAAATCTATTTTATTTGATTGAATAAATATTTATAATACATTACCTAAAGTATTAACAAAAAATTTTAATTTAAAATTATTTAAAAAAAATGCAAAGAAATTATCTCTGGAAAACATACAAATTACTTAAAAAAAAACCATTTATAATAATTTTTATTTTGAATGTTTATATTGATTAATTACTTATTTATGTTCTATGTTATAATATTCCCTGTAATGGACTACAATAGCTCGTTGGGAATAAACATTATTATTATTATTATTATTATTAAAATCGGACACCCTGTACTTATTGAGAAGAGATTTTAACGATCCCTTCCCATTTAAGATATTAAAGGTGGTTAAACCACGAAGGCTGCAAATAATCTAGAAAAGCGTCCCCCGTCGCAAGAAAATTGACGTGCCCGATTTTTAATAATATTTACTGAGAAGTTCACTTTTAAAAATGTATATTTAAGGTTACCTTTGACTGTGACTTTATGTTCTCCAGTTCCTGGATGAGTGAATAAATCTACTTGAATCGAAACCTCGCCTACACTGCCTTCTTGCCCGTCTACTGAATCTGGAAAATATAATATAATATGTAAAATTTACTGAAAAACAGTTCTATTGGGATTTGTTTAATCGTTGCAGTTGGAAATATAAACATGGAATTTAAAATTATATTCTAGAGCTAGCAGTCATTATTCCAATGCAAAAATTTAAATAAAAATAAGCGAAAATCTCTTTTTGATTATTAACATAATCAAGAAAAAAAAATTAAGCAAATTTGTTTAAAAATTATTAATGTACAGGGTGCCCCAAGTAAAGTGGCCTATTAGAAGTATCTCGAGAACTAAATGAGATTTTATTTTGAAAATTTGGCTGTGGCTATAAGAGTTGGTTTTCTACGTTTCTAAAATATTTTGGATGATGCGGTGCTGCCGGATCATACCGAAAGTGGTAGCAACTTCGGAATTTTAAATGAATTACCCTATATATTATATTTTTTTTGGAATCTAGGTAAAAATCTAGAACAGTTTTCTGTATAATATCATATACCTATCATTAAGACTTTTTGAATTATAAATAATTTTGTGATTTTTTAACGCCGTATCGTTACCTGAAAAGAAAATCGTATCTTTTTAGCGGTTACAGCTAGAAAGCTGAAAATTTTACAATAGTTTCACAAGACCATCGCAATTTTATAATTTTGAACAGTATTGAATTCGTTTTATACAGGGCGTCTCCATAACAATATTTCTGAGGCAGATGAATTATTGCAAAAATCATATTTTTTTTAAATGGGACACCCTGTATTTGATATGTTTTGCTAATAGAGGATCAAATTTTCTATCTAATGATATTATGTGTTCCTATACCTATCTTCATTATTTTCGGACTTATAGCGAAATTTAAAAATTATCTTATAAAAATATATTTTTTGATAGTGTGGTTGGCTGTGGAATGGATTCATAGACACAAAATAATGAAAAATCCATTTGACGTCACGTCTGAGTTATTGTAATAAAAATGGCTAATTCACATTATTCGAGCTTAGATAGTTTAAGTTTATTTTATATTCATGGGGAGTATGGTAGAGTTTTATCTAGAACTTTTAGAAAACTCTAGAAAATTTAATGAACTGCATCTTGATGCAGCTCCTATGACTCCCTAAAAGTTGATTGGCCGAGGCGGTCTCCGGATCTTACCCCCTAGCATTATATCTATGAGATAGGATTAAAGAAATAGTATACAAGACACCCGTCACAACAAGGGAAGATTTAGAAAATCGAGTACGAACAGCTTTGGGGTCTCTAGAAGAGAAAGAAATGAAAAAGGTGACAAATGAACATGTTATAACCACAATTTATGAATGTTTAAGAGCGAACGGAGGGCATTTTAAACAATTTAGTTATTAGTTATTTTATTGATGTAATTTTCATTTTGTTTATTTATTTATTAATAAATTCCTTATTGGTTAACTATTTTTTTTACAACAACACAGACATAACGTCACATGGATTTTTCATTATTTTGTTTCTATGAATCCACAACCAACTACCAAAAAATATATTTTTATAAGATAATTTATAAATTTCGCTATAAGTCCGAAAATAGTGAAGATAGGTATAGGAATACATAATATCATTAGATAGAAAATTTGATCCTCTATTAGCAAAACATATCAAATACAGGGTGTCCCATTTTAAAAAAATAAGATTTTTGTAATAATTCATCTGCCTCAGAAATATTGTTATGGAGACGCCCTGTATGAAACGAATTCAATACTGTTCAAAATTATAAAATTGCGATGGTCTTGTGAAACTATTGTCAAAATTTCAGCTTTCTAGCTGTAACTGCTAAAAAGATACGATTTTCTTTTCAGGTCCCGATACGGCGTTAAAAAATCACAAAATTATTTATATTTCAAAAACTCTTAAAGATAGGTATATGATATTATACAGAAAACTGTTCTAGATTTTTACCTAGATTCCAAAAAGAATATAATATATAGGGTAATTCATTTAAAATTCCGAAGTTGCTACCACTTTCGGTATGATCTGGCAACGCCGCACCATCGAAAATATTTTATAAACGTAGAAAACGATCTCTTATAGCCACAGCCAAATTTTCAAAATAAAATCTCATTTAGTTCTCGAGATACTTCTAATAGGCCACTTTACTTGGGGCACCCTGTATACGTATATTTTTTAATTTAAATTTACAATGTTGTGAAAACAATCGGAATCAATTTATCTACTGTACCTTTGTACGTAAAGTAAGATTATTTCCTTTAAAAAATACTGAAATTGACAATTTTCCTTTAGCAAGACTAAGAACTCTAAAATTTAAAAAATAAATACTATTGCTTCAAAGGCATGCTCTAATAACTGTTTGCTAAGTATAAATACCAATAATTAACTGTTAAAAAAAGTTGGTGCGGACAAAAAAATCGTCTGGTCAACTGATTTTTTGATCGCAAATGCGTTAATCTACCAAAATTATTGCTAAATAAAAGGCTTTAAGTATACAGGGAGATGCTAAACACCAAACTAGCCCGATTAAAGTCATATACAAAGATCTTATAAACTCCAGATAGAAAAGTGTACATTTCTAGCCTATACGCAACGACTGCAAACAGTCTTTCCCATCACTTTCAGTCATTATTGCAGCATAGCCAGATTGACATATTTATCGCAAAGGTATCTTGCAATATCCCAATTAAAAATTTGTTAATTTGACAATTACAACTGGTTTAAGGTTAATCCGCAATTGCTCTTAAAATAAATTAATTTCCCCATAATTTTACTATAAACTGTGAAAAGGCGATGAGAGATTCTTTAAAAGAATATTATAATACTTAAAAGTATCAAGCGAAACTTGAACTAATCCAACTGCACTCTGGCAACATCTATTTCTATTTTACATGTGCCCAACGATCAAGGAGCCAAATTCCGAATGAAGAATAATCTCGTTAATACTACAGCGTTTTCAGTGTGCTCTCACGGATTGTTTATATATAGGGTGTTCTGGAAATGACGTATTATATTTAAACCGGCAATTCCTGAGATAAAGACAAATTGAAGAAAAATAGCTTTAACTGGCGCTTTCAATTCATTCAGCGGTAAAAGTGAACTGACGTCAAATCAGAAAAACACCTGTGTGGCACTGCGTTACATGTAAGCAATCAAGGCATTCTGGCCGGTGTTGTCATATGTACACCTTAAACTCTTTAGACAAAATAAAATAATTTAAACACTTTTCCATTCTGCAATACCTTTTTGTACAATTAATTGAAGAACATTTACGACGGACTATGTTTTAAACAACCCGAAAAAACATGGAATAGTAATAGCCACGAAGTACACACAATCACAGCGTAATTTTTCCAATAGTTTTATGAATGGATTATTGGATCTATGGTCATATACGTTTCTTCGAAATGTTTGTCGTTCTACGGTGAATGTTTATTTTCAAAAATAAGCCACAATTTCAAACCGGTTCAATGTATTGGATTAAATTTTGGCGGTATGATGTTTTTATGCGTAAGAAATAGGAATTTGTAGATTTTTTTTTAAGTTTCACATTAGTGCCGCTAGTTACATACACTGTTATTAAGTAATTAATTAATTAATCCATCTAAGAAATAAAAAGTCTATGCTTGTCACGTCGTATTAATATCAAATACCAATATGGAAAAGTATTATTTCCAGACCACCCGATGATCCTTATACAATAAGGGCGTATTTTTGTCTACACAGTAGCACTTTAAAATATTATTTCAGATTGAATGGTACTACCAAGAAAAGGAAGCCCTCTCTATTGATAGGATGCAACCACCTGTAGACCGGTTTCGAACTTATTTGTTCTCGTCAGTACAGGGTAGGTGTACATACCCATCATCAGAGAGGACTTTAACTTAACGCCGTACTATCGACGGTAGTCGACAAAATACAGCGCGCAGCGCTATCTCTTAGTAGTCCCACACAATCTGAACAGACGTTATTTGATTAAATCAAATTTTAAAAAATCCATCTAAGAAATAAATAGTCTATGCTTGTCAGGTGGTAGTAATATCAAATACCAATATGGAAAATTATTATTTCCAAACCACCCGATGATCCATACAATAAGGGCGAATTTTTGTCTACACAGTAGCACACAGTAACACTTTAAAATAGTATTTTAAAGTGCTACTGTGTAGACAAAAATACGCCCTTATTGTATAAGGATCATCGGGTGGTCTGGAAATAATAATTTTCCATATTGGTATTTGAAAGTAATTAATTGATCTAGTTTAATGTTTAGTATTTCCAGTTGCTCTATTGTCCATAATTCGTGGACACCCTGTATAATCCTAATATAGCCTTCCGTTTGTTTTTCTTTTTTCGAAAATTGCGTCACTGACAAACGACGTGATCCGATGACGTGAACTTCAATCTCGTCAATAGTTATGGCTCCGGTAGATTGCGGGCTTAGATTGCAACATCTACCCCCTACTTAATACATTATAGCAATAATCTTGATAGGTGCAACAATATAACTTTAAAAATTCTAAATGTAGATAACAAGTAAACCTAGTGTTTTCTATAATTTACACTATTAATGTGGTATAAAGGTGGTTTCTAGAATGTCACGGAATATTTATAATCGGCTTGGTGGTACGATGTGCTGAAATGCCACAGAGGAATATTATTTTCGTAATGGTTATTAGTGAATATGGCGGCCGCGGTAACGAACAAACCCACATTATAAAAAACAAATAGATATGAATGGGTATAGAGACCAAACTCCAGGAGTGTATTGGTACTAACGAACAAACCCATATTTTCTTTTGCGATTTTCATTTGTTTTCAAGTTATAACGTAATTCCGAATAAACAAATCTTCATACATTATCATTTTTTTAAGCATAACGTTCTTCTAATAAATGTTCAAAAATATCGCCAATGACCTCTAAACATTTTCTTCTTCGTCTACGAAGAGTGCCTGTTGCCTGATTGCTTCATGTCTTTCTTTATTATCGGCTGCAGCATTTCTAATACGTTAAATTAGTGCATCCCGAGTGTCGACTTTTACTTTGAAAACTTCATGTTTGAACCAGCCCCATAAACAAAAGTCCAGTGGTATAAGGCCTGGAGATCTTGGAGGCCAACTAATAGCGATCAATTCAAAGCCCTGGAAACATTTCGTCCAAATGTTGGAGGAGCTCCATCTTGTTGATAATACACTTGCATCCTGATGTTTACAGGAACATCTTCTAGTTGTTCTTGTACTTCATTTTGTAAACAATTTAAGTATTGCCCTCCCGTGAGGCGATTTTCCAAAATGAAAGTGCCAATTAAATAACTATGGACCATACCACCCCACACGTTTACCTACAAGTCCAGTGGTGTGATGCCTGGTGATCTTGGAGGGCAACTAATAGCGACCAATTCAAAGCCCTGGAAACATTTCGTCCCAATGTTGGAGGAGCTCCATCTTGTCGATGATACACTTGCATGATGATGTTTACAGAAACATCTTCTACTTGTTCTTGTACTTCATTTTGTAAACAATTTAAGTATTGCCCTCTCGTGAGGCGATTTTCCAAAATGAAAGTGCCATTTAAATAACTATGGACCATACCACCCCACACGTTTACCTACAAGTCCAGTGGTGTGATGTCTGGAGATCTTAGAGGGCAACTAATAGCGACCAATTCAAAGCCCTGGAAACATTTCGTCCAAATGTTGGAGGAGCTCCATCTTGTTCATAATACACTTGCATCCTGATGTTTACAGGAACATCTTCTAGTTGTTCTTGTACTTCATTTTGTAAACAATTTAAGTATTGCCCTCCCGTGAGGCGATTTTCCAAAATGAAAGTGCCAATTAAATAACTATGGACCATACCACCCCACACGTTTACCTACAAGTCCAGTGGTGTGATGCCTGGTGATCTTGGAGGGCAACTAATAGCGACCAATTCAAAGCCCTGGAAACATTTCGTCCCAATGTTGGAGGAGCTCCATCTTGTCGATGATACACTTGCATGATGATGTTTACAGAAACATCTTCTACTTGTTCTTGTACTTCATTTTGTAAACAATTTAAGTATTGCCCTCTCGTGAGGCGATTTTCCAAAATGAAAGTGCCAATTAAATAACTATGGACCATACCACCCCACACGTTTACCTACAAGTCCAGTGGTGTGATGTCTGGAGATCTTAGAGGGCAACTAATAGCGACCAATTCAAAGCCCTGGAAACATTTCGTCCCAATGTTGGAGGAGCTCCATCTTGTCGATGATACACTTGCATGATGATGTTTACAGAAACATCTTCTACTTGTTCTTGTACTTCATTTTGTAAACAATTTAAGTATTGCCCTCTCGTGAGGCGATTTTCCAAAATGAAAGTGCCAATTAAATAACTATGGACCATACCACCCCACACGTTTACCTACAAGTCCAGTGGTGTGATGCCTGGTGATCTTGGAGGGCAACTAATAGCGACCAATTCAAAGCCCTGGAAACATTTCGTCCCAATGTTGGAGGAGCTCCATCTTGTCGATGATACACTTGCATGATGATGTTTACCGAAACATCTTCTACTTGTTCTTGTACTTCATTTTGTAAACAATTTAAGTATTGCCCTCTCGTGAGGCGATTTTCCAAAATGAAAGTGCCAATTAAATAACTATGGACCATACCACCCCACACGTTTACCTACAAGTCCAGTGGTGTGATGCCTGGTGATCTTGGAGGGCAACTAATAGCGACCAATTCAAAGCCCTGGAAACATTTCGTCCCAATGTTGGAGGAGCTCCATCTTGTCGATGATACACTTGCATGATGATGTTTACAGAAACATCTTCTACTTGTTCTTGTACTTCATTTTGTAAACAATTTAAGTATTGCCCTCCCGTGAGGCGATTTTCCAAAATGAAAGTGCCAATTAAATAACTATGGACCATACCACCCCACACGTTTACCTACAAGTCCAGTGGTGTGATGCCTGGTGATCTTGGAGGGCAACTAATAGCGACCAATTCAAAGCCCTGGAAACATTTCGTCCCAATGTTGGAGGAGCTCCATCTTGTTGATAATACACTTGCATCCTGATGTTTACAGGAACATCTTCTAGTTGGTCTTGTACTTCATTTTGTAAACAATTTAAGTATTGCCCTCCCGTGAGGCGATTTTCCAAAATGAAAGTGCCAATTAAATAACTATGGACCATACCACCCCACACGTTTACCTACAAGTCCAGTGGTGTGATGCCTGGTGATCTTGGAGGGCAACTAATAGCGACCAATTCAAAGCCCTGGAAACATTTCGTCCCAATGTTGGAGGAGCTCCATCTTGTCGATGATACACTTGCATGATGATGTTTACAGAAACATCTTCTACTTGTTCTTGTACTTCATTTTGTAAACAATTTAAGTATTGCCCTCTCGTGAGGCGATTTTCCAAAATGAAAGTGCCAATTAAATAACTATGGACCATACCACCCCACACGTTTACCTACAAGTCCAGTGGTGTGATGCCTGGTGATCTTGGAGGGCAACTAATAGCGACCAATTCAAAGCCCTGGAAACATTTCGTCCCAATGTTGGAGGAGCTCCATCTTGTTGATAATACACTTGCATCCTGATGTTTACAGGAACATCTTCTAGTTGGTCTTGTACTTCATTTTGTAAACAATTTAAGTATTGCCCTCCCGTGAGGCGATTTTCCAAAATGAAAGTGCCAATTAAATAACTATGGACCATACCACCCCACACGTTTACCTACAAGTCCAGTGGTGTGATGCCTGGTGATCTTGGAGGGCAACTAATAGCGACCAATTCAAAGCCCTGGAAACATTTCGTCCCAATGTTGGAGGAGCTCCATCTTGTCGATGATACACTTGCATGATGATGTTTACAGAAACATCTTCTACTTGTTCTTGTACTTCATTTTGTAAACAATTTAAGTATTGCCCTCTCGTGAGGCGATTTTCCAAAATGAAAGTGCCAATTAAATAACTATGGACCATACCACCCCACACGTTTACCTACAAGTCCAGTGGTGTGATGCCTGGTGATCTTGGAGGGCAACTAATAGCGACCAATTCAAAGCCCTGGAAACATTTCGTCCCAATGTTGGAGGAGCTCCATCTTGTTGATAATACACTTGCATCCTGATGTTTACAGGAACATCTTCTAGTTGGTCTTGTACTTCATTTTGTAAACAATTTAAGTATTGCCCTCCCGTGAGGCGATTTTCCAAAATGAAAGTGCCAATTAAATAACTATGGACCATACCACCCCACACGTTTACCTACAAGTCCAGTGGTGTGATGCCTGGTGATCTTGGAGGGCAACTAATAGCGACCAATTCAAAGCCCTGGAAACATTTCGTCCCAATGTTGGAGGAGCTCCATCTTGTCGATGATACACTTGCATGATGATGTTTACAGAAACATCTTCTACTTGTTCTTGTACTTCATTTTGTAAACAATTTAAGTATTGCCCTCTCGTGAGGCGATTTTCCAAAATGAAAGTGCCAATTAAATAACTATGGACCATACCACCCCACACGTTTACCTACAAGTCCAGTGGTGTGATGCCTGGTGATCTTGGAGGGCAACTAATAGCGACCAATTCAAAGCCCTGGAAACATTTCGTCCCAATGTTGGAGGAGCTCCATCTTGTCGATGATACACTTGCATGATGATGTTTACAGAAACATCTTCTACTTGTTCTTGTACTTCATTTTGTAAACAATTTAAGTATTGCCCTCTCGTGAGGCGATTTTCCAAAATGAAAGTGCCAATTAAATAACTATGGACCATACCACCCCACACGTTTACCTACAAGTCCAGTGGTGTGATGTCTGGAGATCTTAGAGGGCAACTAATAGCGACCAATTCAAAGCCCTGGAAACATTTCGTCCAAATGTTGGTTGAACTCCATCTTGTTGACAATACACTTGCATGATGATGTTTGCAGGAACATCTTCTAGTTGTTCTTGTACTTCCACCCCACACGTTTACCCAAAATTCGATCCTTTAATTACGTTATAACTTGGAAACAAATAAAAATCGGAATCAACATTGATTTTAATATCAAAATCATAAAAAATAACATTCCTCTGTCATAAACAATGCTTGAAAAGAACTAGCAAAGAATTCGGTTATGCAGCTTGCTGTCTCTTAGCCTCATCTACCTGGCCATTTATCTCGTGGTTTTTTCGCCTTGAGGGGCTCTTCTAGTGCCTCTAGTCCAGCCTCTGGCTCCTCGTGATCGTACGATATTTGTCGTTGGAGCATCGTTTCTTTATTGTTTAGCGGCACTTTTAAAAGAACAAGAAATCTGTGTAGGTATAGAGTGTGTAGGTTTAGGATGTGTAAGGTATTACTTGGTTTGGTTGTGCTTGGTTGGTAATTTATTTCTTTTACAGGGAAATTTATGCGTTATTCCCTGCATTGCTTGATTTTAGTATGGACGTTTTTTGTTTTATACGGTATTTTTTTATAAAAAAAAAAATTACCAAGCAGGTACAGTGTTAAAAATAGAATGTGCATAGGGGATTTACAAGCCAAGTACCGTGATATTTTTTTTTAGTAAAGATTGTTACCTTCATTAAGTTGCGTGGTTACAAACGTCTTAATAAGCGTGTCGGTGGTTTGAGTGTATAAGGATAAGGCGTATCTCAAACTTTGTAGCTCTGAACTTTTGTCTAGGAAGGCTTTCTTTAATCCATTTCCACCTGGAAAAGAAAATTGGAAAGATTTAATAGCAAAATTAACTAGATCGATCGACTAAAGATGTACACCATCGTTTACAACAATCCCATTGACTGTACCTGCATGGAAATATTGCTTAATTGTATCTAAGGCCACATCTATAACAGCACACTGCTTAGGCGACAAGTTCTTCTCCACTTCTTTGCTAATATCCATGACGCCGCTTAACGCGTTCTTGACGTCCTGTTTTCCCGTCATATGATTCTTAAACAATCGCGACATGTCTTCTATTTTTGTGTTCGCAGCTAAGTTCTTGGCGTTGTCCGTTATACTCTTGAACACCATCTGGAATAATTACGGAACTTTCATAACACGGTTCTGTACTAACCACATTATATAACTTTATATATAAGCTTAAAAACAATTAGGTACCGTTTTATCAGTCATAGGAGGTAGCACAACAGTCTTTTCAAGTATCCTCATTACTATCCGCCAAAGCTCTTTCAACAGCCTTTTCAGTACAGTTTTTTCACAGGACTGTGCGTACAGCGACAGCGATCCGTCCAAGAGGTCCATCAGCGGTCTAAGGACTTCGTCCGCTTCTACAGCGACTTGCTGCCGTTGGGCCGGTTGATTGAGGGTACCAGGCTGACCTCCACCTTTGATGGCTAGCAACAGGTCGCCTAGTTCTTTAACGCTTTGGGTTATTCGAGGTTCGAGGCTATAAAAAAAGATAGATAAAGGTTTTTTGCAGAAGATTAAGCTCGTAGTTACTTCAACTATATGTATAGTTGTGTACCTGCAGGCAAATTGATGTGCCAGCTCATCCAAGCATCCGTTCAGCGTCTGTTGCAGTTCTTTTAAAATATTTGCAGCATCTTCCTCTAGTTTTTCTCCCCCCATTGACTCGAACATTTTTTCCAGCTGCACCCTTAGTTGTTGAATGTTGTTCATCAATATACATGCCTAAAATTTACTAATTAATGCGAAAACCTGAGGGAAAATGGGAGAAAACTAAACTAAGGCAATTACTAGATGATGGGGCTTGACTATTGTTTGAGGAAAATACAAAATCTATTTTACGACCGCCATCATCTTCATATTCATTACTTACTATTCTTTCTTCCTTCAGATGATCAGGAAACTCCCTCTTGACTATGTCAGCGTAAGCTATTAGCACCTTCACTATAGTTTTGGCGAATCTCTTCATATATCTCTTCCATATCTCGGGATCTGGACACTCTAACTTGGAGACGACGTCAAAGCACTGCGTGAGCTGAGTGAATACGTCCACGACGGAGTTAGAGAAAAGTGCATGCTCGCTGCTTTTTTGAAACTACAAAAAATATATTGAGCATAAGACATCTAAAATGAAAAGTTAAACTTAAAATGCCTTCTTATAAGTTTGGCGCTTACCTGGTCTTTCTTATCTCTGGTGAATGCTCCATTAAGGTACTCCAGTGACACGTCATCGTTTTCGTTCAGCCACTGCATCACGAAAGGCTCGAACCACGCGGGGTACTCCGGTACCGCGCCCTTATAAGGCGGCACATCCTTAACGTAATTGGAGTACAACCATTTGACTTTAAAGTGTAGATTCATGTACGCGGATGACTTACAAAGTCGATGCGCCTCGTGTTCTTCGAGAGCGTATTTCATATCGACAGCGAATTGAGACCACATGGTTGCGGCTGATAGCTGGAAGAAATAAATATAAGCTATTTATTAACCTCCTTAAAGATGGGTTGACAAAAGAACAATTTCTTATGATATCATTATATAACAAGTCAAGATAATGATAAAGTTATACCTGGCCTATGTTCAGCTCTTGAGGAAACTGATTCAGTACAGGTCCGTAACTATTCTTGTCTTCTTCAATCACCGAGACAATGAGCGCGATAAGTTTGTGCCAAAAATCGACGCTATCCAGTCGGGGACCGTGGTCTTCGGGGTCCCTTTTCGGCTCATTTGGATCGGCTTGGAATTCTCTATTGTACAACTCATAGGTATTTTCGAAGAGAAATTGATAGGTAGACCTGAAATGCCATATAAAGGTATTAACACCAATAACAAAACGTTCCTGCATGTGTATTGAACCGGTAGAAAAAATGTAGTGTGCAAAATTTATTGCAACATTACAATATATTTACTGATCGCGAAACTCTTGCTAATCTGGCTTGCAACAAATTGCAACTAAGCATCCTTATTTGTCTGTTGTGTCTCGAGTCAATTAGGCCTGACTTCTTGTTGTTTATCTTTCGCAGTCCCGTGACTGCAGGACTAATGAAGAGGTTAAATTGGACAAATTAATTTTACTGCGTTGCAGCGGGATTCAATTTGTCGAAGTCGTTTTTTGAAATGTACGTTGGTATAATACTAAACAGGAATTAAGGTAAGATTTTTAGATAGAAAATTTAAAATTTTCAAACTGTAAAATAGAACAATCTTTTGATCTTTATCAGCTTATTATTTTATTTTCCTAATACGTAGGAAAGCGACGAACACGTGAGATTGCAATAATGGTATGGTCTAAAATCAAAGACCAAACACGAACGACAATTTGCGATACTAAATGACACAACAAACACAAGTAGGAAAAACAAACGTCAACGACTTGTTGACTGTTTGAATTTAAGCATTTTAATCGGTGTTAAAAGTACATAAGCTATCAACCCACCTTAAGCAGGCCTTAACACAGTCTTTAACAACAGTACTGGCCCTCGGCGGGCTGGAAAGTTCTTGGACTTTCATTCGGAAGAAGGTGATGCTGGTCAGTAAGTCCACTGTGGACTTTAGATCCATTAGCTTGTCGGGACTTGAGGCGGGAAAATTATTTCGGTACATGGAGAGGTCTATCCTCAACGAGTTGTGCAATTGGTCGAGAAGTTTGACGAATTTTTCTTTCTGTAAAACATTTTATTCAAATATAAACGCTTGTTATATTAACTGCTGTGAATTAATTACTTGTTGTTATAATATTTAGGAACGTTCGAAACTACTCGAAGAATTATACGCGTCAAAACTAAAAACCGGTAAAATTCGATGCGGAACATTCTTATGCTAAACTTATCCCTCGAAGTAAAAAACGTAACACAATTTATATCCTTTACGAAAAAAGATTGAAAAGAATCGAAGAATATTTGGGTGGAGACAAATAAAAATAATGGTTGATTCTAAAGGGAAAGTGATTGGGTCGCCTTTTAGCATAAATTTGTGTGAATAATTTGGAGAAAATAAACTGTTAGGTATATAAATAGCTAGGTTCCTTGGCTTTTATGAATGTAGAAATTAGTAGTGTTTGCGCCTTTATAAAATAACTAAAAAGAACGATTAGTTAAACAGGTTTATGCTAACGTTAGGATTCGAACTCGGGATTTATTTTATCGCTAGACTACGAATGATTTTCATTAACCAATCTCGCATTGATTATATTCTAGATTAAATGTATTTATATTTATTTTGTAAATATAGTTTATATCCATACTTACTCCGAAATTGGAAGCAGCGAACCTATCGCTCGCTGACACAGCCGTTGATGCAGTCGTGTGTGCGTAATAAGCATTGATATTTGCCAATAGCATGCTCATCACTGCAGGTACTCCTGGACAGAGGTACTTTGTGGAAAGGCAGTGGAAATGTCTGAAAGTATGGAACTTCGTTACGAAAATGATTTATTTAATGTAAAACGATAAAATAAAGCAAGGCAGACTAATTAGGTATGTGTTACTCTGCCAGAGGTATATATGTCGGCGTCAATTAGTGAAATTCGTCATTCCCTAAAATGCCTAGTCATTTTACGTATTGCTGGCAAATAGTGTAACTCTACGTTTGGTACACCGTTTGCCTAAGAGTATCAGGCATTCCCTGTAATGACGGAATTATTTTAGTCAACGGTTACGCTGTACTAACTGAATGAGTTAAGTTACCCTGTTTGCCGGTTTTAGTCAATCATTGTAATTAGGACAGTGTTATCAGTAGTGCATGAAAATAAGGTATTTTACATTAAAAGGTTTGTAAATAACTAATTATTATCAGGAATTTCCTTAAAATTGACTGAAAGAATTCCGTCATTACATGGAATGCCTGATACTCTTAGGCAAACAGTGTACCAAACGTTAGAGTTACACTATTTGCCGGCAATACGTGAAATGACTAGGCATTTCAGGGAATGACGGATTTCACTGATTGACGCCGACATATATATAAAATATTTTCCTTGTCGTTTATAAGCATTTAAATCTTAATGTATCTCACGTCAATTTAGAAACATTCTTCCAAACTGTCGCGAACGGGATTTTACACACTGATATCCATCAATCTTCCCTAAATCCTTTACGCTATACATGCAGTGATTGTGCACAGCGTATATTCTTTCCATTACATAATGGATACCTAGTGCGGTAATTACATACTATTTAATAGGAGATAATGATTGACTAAGATGAAATGTGATTTGTTTGATTAAGCAGTCGTGGAGAATGTCTTCAGTACTAACGAGGAGAATTCCAATCTCAATATAATACTGCGGAAAAGTATAATACGCCTTTCTTTTAAAGAAGTAATCAACGATTGTGCTCTAAGAAAAATATTCCGAGAAAAGATTCCATTTTTCTATTCTTTGTATGAATATAGAGGTTAGCATCTAAATTTATACGAATGAGAATTCAGCATTTTAAATGGACTCCATTTCATAGCTATTCATCAAGAATTTGACTGTTTTTCATTTAACTTTATATTTTAAGAGCAATAAATTGCAATGGGCAGATACGTTGGTTACACTTACATTTAAAACATTGCCTTATCTCTCGAAACTGATGACGAAGCAATACATTGTAAGTCAAATTCCTCAAATGACGTAAAAGAATTATTCCTATTAAACCTTCAAGTCCTGTAATTCCAAAGTAACCCTTGAAGTAAACTCTTTGATCGCGTACTTAAATTCCATTTTATTTTCTGGAAAATTCTTTATTTCCCGAGGGATAAAACCGTGCCCCACTGACACAAATTTGTGGAATGAATCTCTGAGTTCTTGCCGACTGTAAATAGGAGTAGCAACAGCGCAAATATATAGTATTGTATGTTTGAAAGAATTGAAATTAGGACTTTTGTAGTCAAATGTAAGTTTTCAAATAGTATTGAAGGATGTTAAAGCATGTAAGCAGCTAGAGTCGCCCTGATTTGTTATAATAGACTTTCAGGTTACCTATGTGATAAAGATAGATTGGCTTAGAGAAAACATACATGGGAGGAAATACTAAAGTACCATTGTCGACTATACGTATCTCTCCCTTTAGTCGCCGGCATGACGTTTTGAGACTGTTTTTCCTTATATTAAATACAGTTCATACATATACAGGGTGTTATGGAAATGACGTTTTATATTTAAACCGGCAATTCCTGAGATGAATACAAATTGAAGAAAAATATCCTTAAATGGCGCTTTCAATTCATTCAGCGGTAAAAATGACCTGACGTTAAACCAGAAAAACACCCGTGCTGCACTGCGATACATGTAAACAAACCACGAATTCTGGCCGATGTTGTCAGAATTACACCTTACACTCTTTAAGGTTGAAATACGCAACTACGTAACTAGGTCAAATGTCAATGACCTTTTGACTTTTGAGTGATTGCTGATTGTTTATTTTTTAATGTAATTTTATTTAGGCCACACACATACACTTACCTTGTCGGTCTTATTTAAAAATTCAATGTCAATTTCTATAAAAACTTATACACCGTCTTAGTAAAGAAACCGACACATCACATAACCCATAACCATAATCGCAAAACTTCACATGAACACTGGCCGCCATAAGGCTGCACAAAATTCACTTGGAGACATCGTTTTTATTAACATTGCCTTGTCTCGCCTAGATGTGTATGAACTTTTGTTTGTAATTAAAAAACACATTGTAAAATGTAAATAACATTTCTTTGAAATAAAAATGACATCTGAACTGAAACGTTTAAAACACGAGCTGCCAAAAAGTGACGTAGAGATGTACTATTGCAATGCGTGTTTTTTTGGTAGATTCCAGCTCATTTACCAAAAAAGGTTGAAATAAATAATAATCTACAGCACTTATTTATTGTTTTCCTTCACTGCTGTAGATACCAATAAAGATTAAAAAACTTGTTAATCGCTGCTCTGGTGCTCTTTTTCATTCGAGAACCTTAAAAAAATTCAAGCGATCGTTTCACAGCGGGATTTTAAAAACAAAGACTAGTCATCTCTACTATAAATCGTCTGAATGTTAGAAGTTGACATTTGCTTGACAACAAGATATTCCTCTGCGGCTTCGCGTGGTTTCGAAATTAAAAGAGTTTTTTCGGGATATTTAATCAACTGTAACAGTGCGAGTATGTGTGACAATGTTTAGTACATACCGAAAAATCAAGTGGAAGGCATATTACTGGATTACTTGCTAGTGTACTAGCACCTGGATTCACTTCTATTTGGATACTAGGTAGCTAAATATTTATTTTTATAAGAAGTTTCATACTCACAGTTTGGAAACATTGCCTCAGAACATCTGTTTATTACACAGCTGCTCAGTGTAATATAATTGTGCCGAGGAGTGACCTGTGGGTTTATGGGTGAATTACCCCACTTTTTAAACGTTCGATTAAAAAAAAAATATGTAGCACTTCTCTAGGACACCCCAGGAGTCAGCCTTTTAAATATATTACGTCATTTCCATAACTCCCTGTATATGGTTTGTAAAAACCTTAATTAATAGTTAAAAGACGATACGTAATATATAAAATAATCTAGACCTATCATAAATCAAAATAGTTGAACCTGCACAAATTATCATACAATATACGGTTGTTTTATGTTAATTTACTTTTCTTGTTAGATCCGGGAATACGTTTTTGAATAGTTAATTTAATTAAAATTAACTTTTTAATGCCACAGCTAAACATGCCACAGTTTTAAACTCTCAAATTAAATATTAACAGAATAGAATAATGAGAAGTTATATTTTAAAAAAATTATAAAGTGTTGCGAATTTGTTTCGCGCGACATTCTTATCGGTCATTCTTCTATTCGCCGTCTTTGAAAATTCAACCTATACTTGGAGGAGCACGTTTGGTCGACTGTCCCTGCGGGTTAGTGATTGCTAGAAGTTAAATTAGCCGAAACAGGGTTAAAAGGATCTCCGACGCTCCAGAAAGCAAAAAGAAACGAAAAGAAACAAAGATATATGGGTCTGGGTCCCTAGTGACCCCCCTGGCTCTGCCACAGTATAAAATTTGATATTTTATGATATATAGCGTATAATTCCGCAATCCTACTAGCGAGAAATGGTAATTCCATGCGAGTTAGAAGTACACTATATATACAGAGTGGTCCATCGAAAACAGTCCAGCAAGGTTTACGGCTGTGTACGTGAAAATTAAAAAAAAACCTAGGACCTGTAAACTTGTTATTTCAGGGGGGACACGTTTCACTATTAATTTCATCCCTATAACCTCAACCCCCCTAGCGGGGGCGGCCACTGCCCTTGTTTTTTCAAATGGGAATGGGTATGTTGTGATACATCTTTTTAAAGGGCATTAAATTCTCTTTAAAATGGCGGTTCGTTTTGTAAATTTGAGCTACGCGCCGCAGAGCAACGGAATTTGAAACATTTCACTGCACCTCCTATCAAGTACACGGCTTTATGCGTAAATAATTATTTTTATAGTAATAAGTATCAGTCAATTCAACCTTATCTTCAGTAAAGTGGTTAATCCAGATCTACATACGATATTTCTGCGCTATTATTTTCTTTTGCTTTGATCGTGACATAAAAAATGGTGTATTCTATTGAGGAGAGAGTGGAAATTATTGAATTGTATTTTATAAACAATCAATGTGCAAGAGTAACGGCAACTTTGTTTAATGATAGACATCCAGATAGACACGTACATCATGGTTATATGTTAGAATTAGTGGCACAATTTCGGCAAACTGGTTCAGTGGCAAATAAAAAAAGGATCATTGAAAATCCGGTAGGAAATGAAGCAGTAGAAGTAGCTGTTCTGGGTCAAGTTAGTATGAATCCAACATTAAGTACCAGAAAAATGTCTAATGTAACGGGAATTTCGCGGAAGAATTGAATGAAGATGATAATGACCGCCGTTTACACTTTTGTGAAGTAATGTCGGAACAAGTATTAAATTATCGGAACTACCTTTTTAACGTTTGCTTCTCAGACGAATTTTCTTTTTTTCTTAATGGCACTGTCAATCAACTGTCGTTACTGGTCCGACACGAATCCAAGGATTTACCACGAGGTTCATACTCAAAATCCTCAGAAATTAAACGTTTGGGCTGGTATTTTCGGTGATCACATAATTGGATCATTTTTCTTACCGGGAAATTTAAATGCAGATTAAATGCAGACTTATTTACACTTGTTGGAGAATGCTGTCAACCCAGCGCTGATGGAAATTATGGAAAACGACCAACGTTACCAGGAAGAAAATCCAATATTTCAACAAGACGGGGCTCGTCCCATTATGCATTACCCGTACGCCACTGGATGAAACGTTTCCTGGTAGATGGATTGGGAGGAGGGGTGCTATTGAATGGCCCGATTTATCTCCCCTTGATTTCTTTTTGTGGGGACATCTAAAATCCAAAATTTATGCCACCCAACCCGAATCCTTGTACCGCATTACTAATGAATGTCAACAAATTACACCAGATGTTCTTCACAATATCCGAGAACACTTTGAACAGTTGCCGTATGGAGGGGAATGGCGGACATTTTCAACATTTAATAAGATAACATGTAAGTATTACTAAATAAAATTAAATTTTTTAAAACGCAATTTCTCGGCGGCGCGTAGCTCAAATTTACAAAACAAAGGGCCATTTTAAAGAGAATTTAATGCCCTTTAAAAAGGTGTATCACAACATACCCATTCCCATTTGAAAAAACAAGGGCCGTAGCCGCCCCCGCTAGGGGGGGGGGGGGGGGTGTTGAGATTACAGGGATGAAATTAATAGTGAAACGTGTCCCCCTGAATACATAAGTTTACGGGTCCGAGTTTTTTTTTTTTAAATTTCACGTACACACCGTTCTGGACTGTTTTCGATGGGCCACCCTGTATAATGATTATTATTGTTGCTCCAAAATGATTTAAGACTTAATATAGTAGCAGAAAAAATACTTACGTCATAGCTTGATAAATAAACTCAATCCCATATCTCATAGCGAACTCGTCCACAATCTCTTCAGGTGCCTCATCGAAATACACCTTCCACGCATCATCTCCCTTCGCTAATGGTAACGTGACAATGCCATTACACATCTCGCACAAATAATGGAACAGATTTTCGTGTAGGCACGTGTATTGAACATGGTACGGTGCCACCTTCTCTTCACCTTTGATTTCGACGGATATGTGCAAGCGAATCGCCCCAGAAACTGCCGATTTGTCCGTTCGTTTTTCGAGGTTGTACCACACGTCCATTTCGCCTGATAGTGTCCGGACCTGTATATTGAACAATTGAGATAACGGTTTGATTTAGAAATGTTAACTATCAAACGATATTTTCAACTTTGTAACTATTTGACTTACTTCAATTATAGTTTGGCCTAAGAAATCATCGGACTCTCTCGTCAACTTTTGCCTTAATTTACTTTTCAGATCGTTGTCCTCGTCCCATACTCGAACTTTTATCCTATCGGAGCTGTTGTGGCATTCACTACAACAAATTTGCCATTCGTTATATTTATATATACAGTATGTCCACGGATGGAGTTTACAAGAGGACAAATGGACTAAAAATTGAAAGATACGAAAAAAAGTCACTCTTAATAAACGTTTTTGCTTGTCTAGAAAATACGATTCATCATAAGAAACTTCAATTTTTTTATACAGGGTGGGTAAGAACTGGAAAAATGTTATTTTGCTTAAGAGTAAACATACTTTATTTTGAAATATACGAAAAAAAAGTCACTCTTAATGAATGTGTTTTCTACACAACAAACCGAAGTAGAACAATTCATTAAAAGGTTTACCTATGTAGAAATTATTTCCCAAAAAGTATTCTCTGGCACACCTCTGACTGGTGAACCTAGTTAAAATAATAATGACACTTAAGGTGATAGGTACTTGTTGTCAATGTCTTTATTTACTGAAGTTATTATTTAAGTAGAAATGATATCTACTGAACAAAGAGTTTTTATAATACAATGTTATGGGTAGGTCATGTTTCATACCGCTACGTCATGGAACAATTTACCGAGAAATTTGTAGGAATCCCAATAACTAGGATGGTAATCTGCAAGTTAATAAAAAAGTTCAAGAAACCTGGTTCGGTTTTGGACTTCAAAAAAAAAGAAGAAATACGACCATGATGATGCTGCTACAGTCTTAGTTCTTCATTCTGTTGAAGAAAATCCTATGACGTCCCTTAGAAATCGTGTTACTCAGTTGGAAGTTGTGAAAAAAGTCAAATTCAGAAGATCCTTAAAGCAAATAAATTGTATCCGTATAAACGGCACTTTAATCAAAGATTGGAAGAGGGAGACGACGCGAAACGACTTGATCTTTGCCTGTGGATAGGAGACAAAATTTTAAGTGGAAATGTTGATTTTTATAAATGTATCATGTTTTCTGATGAAAGTACATTTTCAACAAATAGAACCGTTGCAACCCAGCACGTTAGGTACTGGTCTTTAGAAAATCTCGAATTCAGAATTATTCACAAAATTTTATATTTCACAAAAGTGAACGTGTGGTGTGCGATATCCATCCATGGCATTATAGGGCCATATTTTTTTGATAACACGTGCAATAGATTATCATATTTAGAAATGCTGGATACATTTTTCAATGATGAACTGGATAATCTACCATTAAATTTTCGACAAAATATGTATTTTCAGCAAGATGGTTGTCCAGCCTATTTCGCTCGTGAGGTTAGAATATGGCTTGACCGCAGATTTGGTCCAAGTTGGATTGGCAGGAATGGCCCAGTTTTGTGGCCCCCAAGAAGTCCCGACTTAACCTTGGCCGATATGTTTTTATGGGGCCGTTTAAAACAAATTGTTTTTGCAACCGCAATACCAAATGATATTGAAGTGCTGAAGGGCAGAATTATCCAAGCTGTCCAATCGATATCTCAGGAAGAAATCAGAAATTCTTTCACTTATTTGAGAAAGCAATTAGAAAAATGTGTCGAGTATGGGGGTGGAGTTTTTGAATTATGAAATCGTTATCGTATTCCTTTAATGTTAATAAAAATGTTCGTATTATTATTATTATAATTACTTCATTAATTAAAGACATTGACAACAAGTATCACCCATTCATTATTCAAGTAAAAGCGTTTATTAATAGTGACCTTTTTTCGTATCTTTCAAAATAAAGTATGTTTACTCTTAAACAAAATAACATTTTTGCAGTTTTTACCCGCCCTGTATAAAAAAATCGAAGTTTCTTATGACGAATCGTAAGAGTGACTTTTTTTCGTATCTTTCATTTTTTAGTCCATTTGTCCTCTTGTAAACCCCATCCGTGGACATACTGTATTATTCAACTCAATCGCTTTTTAACAAAGAAATACGTACAAATAAAATTCTTCGTCCCAAACAGGGTTCAGTTCTTGGGGCATCGTTTTTGTGCGTTTTTTAACTTTTCCAACTTGAACTGTGACGTAAGGATCTGAGGTGCCACTTTTATCCTTCGCGATTAAACCTTGTGCAGATTTTACTAAAACGTTAAAGAAGTTATAAGAAAACGCATTTTATTAAACCGGAGAAAGGTTACACATATTTTACTTTACCTCAGTGAAAACAAATATTGTCTCGTTTAAAAAAATATTTCTATTATTGAAAAACCCCTCTCTCCCGAAATAATGACGTTTTATTGAAATCCTAGGATAAGTTCATGAATCATTATTTAAATCTGATAGTGACATAGTCCCAGTTAATTTTAGAAAACAATCAGTACCAATTTAGTAATTCAATAAATACTTCAAACATGCACTTAAAGAATGAGTTTTCCAATAATAAAAATATTGTTTCTTACATAGTTTTAAAAAAGAGCCACACCAAATAGTCACAGACAGAATGACATGCTCTGGCATAACCAATTAGACAAAGAAAGCAATACGACCATGCTATAGGAAGGTGAGACAGAGTTAGTTATAGTAGGGGGTATACATCAAAAGCAAAAATTATTTACATTAATTCCGTGTTTCTTTTTTGTGTTTGTGTTGGGAAGAGTTTGTACATTCGTGATTGTGTTAGAAAAGGAAGATGGGAATGAACAAAACTTGTATGTGCTTCCTAAGGTGGTGTCATGTGCACACTATCTATATTTTGTACATTATATTGAAAATATGTACTAAAGTATGTAATATAATCAGGTTGGCATCATTTTAAATTAAATGGTTACCAACCTGAAAGACCATAAAAATAATTTATTTCAAACACAATTTGTTTAGAATGTGATGATAAACTTTTTGTGTTTACGATTGAGAAGTTTAAGGTAAAGAAGAAGTAAATTGTACGGTGTCTAGTACAATGAAATACATACGGGTATTGCGACTACAGTATGAACTCTCTTTGGCGGAAATTGTACATACTCAGTGATTGTACAATTGGTAACACCCCTGGTTACAATGCGGAATCGGCTAAATAAAATATACAATTATTTTTTTTAAATATGTAATTTATATTTAAATCATATTGGGGTAATCAATTTCCTGAATATAATCCAGTTATTTTTGAAACCAAATAACATTTAAAAGTACGATACGCATTTTTCAAATTTCATAATATTTTAACATATGACTTTCAAGTTATTAAAATATTAGATATTTAGGCACGACGGCCATAAAATATTAGAATTTGAAAAATAAGTACTAAAAATTGTTTAATTATGTTATAAAATTTGTGTTATAAAGCAAAGTGTTTTGTGAAAACATGTGCACTGCCTTAGTGTGTTTATTATAATTTTTAAAAATTTTATTTTAAAAGTTTTTTTTTTATTGAAGCCAATTTAATTCTTTAATATGATTTAAAATTTACCCTTGTTTTGTTAGAAACTATCAGAAAGCCAAAAAGTGTCACCTTCAGGCACCAAACCGTTAGCTACATTCTATTGGGCAAGCTATTTAAAAGAGTTTTATATATCCATGTTAGCTATAAAAAAAACTGTGTACCACATAAAAAAATTATGCTTCAAGCAAAATTTCTTAGAAGGAATTGTGATTAAGGTTTTTTTTATAGTCGGTTGGATTATATGGGGGAAAAACAGGCGATTTCGGAAAAATATCATATTCTAAACTACATATTTCTCGGCTCAGGACTGTTTTTAGAAAGGACATCTTTATCGCTAAAAAGGTAAAAGTTTGGAAAAATGAAAGATAGGATTGCTGAAAATCAAAGTCATTCGATATCATTCTCAAGTTTTTAAGACAAAAGCTACGGTTTTCTTGGCTAATATACATGTTCGATTTTAGAGAGAAATATTTAGCTTCATCGACGCGATGAAGCTGTTTTAACGACTATACACATAAAGAAAGAAATACTTGTTTTGAACATATATTTCTTTGCGTGAGACTTATTTCATTTGAGTATTATATTCATAAACTAAGTATTTCTTCTGTTGCGTGTACAGAGTAGACATGTTTGGTCAATCCTAAGGGAAAATATTATTTGGTTTGAATTAGAAATTCTTTTATTCATAAGGGAAATAAAGACTCTAGTTTTGGCCGTATAAACAATTGTACGATTTCTTGTGAGCTTTTAGAGAATAATTTAGCATTATTTTATTTTTTTATTTATAAAAGTTTAAACTCATAGATAGTACTTTCATCCAACCATGGCTCCAGTGGCAGTGGCGGCTCGCAATAGACGAAAGAATTTCGGTGCCATTCTCAAATTTTCCAAAAATTCATCCCATTAGGTTGTAAATTAATTTCGATATTTTTTTTTTAAATCGTTTTATTTTAAATATTAAGGTATTCCGGTATAATGAATGGAAGTGATAGAAAAACGTCACGTGTTGTGGCAATCGCCAAGATAGCTTCTTAGAAACTTGGTGTACTCTGCCGAACCAAAAAGTTGTACACACCTCAATAACTTTTGACACTATACAAAGCCCAGATTCGACCATCACTAGAGTACATGTCTGGAGCTCTGCACCCAAACATACTCTTCGGCTACTGGATTCCATCGAAAAGAGAGTCATTCGTCTGATTGGAGACCACGAGCTGACGAAGAACCTCGTCAGCCTAGAACATCGAAGGCAGGTCGGGGATTTGACTCCCTTTTACAGATATTTTCATGGTAAGTGCGCGGCTGACCTTGCCCTCTTAATTCCGCCCAGAGCGGCGAATATGAGAAATACACAACGAACCACTGCCGTCCATCCATATGTGGTTAAGCGTAGTACTCCTCGAACTTCATTATTTAAGAATTATTTCATCTGGAGGACTTCATCCTTATGGAACGACCTTCCCGAGGTCGTTTTTCCCAACGAATATAACGTCCAACGATTCAAAACCAATATGAATCGCTTTTTGCGCACACGCACCACTCCCAGAGTGCCCTAAAGGATATTTCCTATAGTGCTTGTGTTTGATTATAAAAAAAAATCAGAAGATATAAGCGTACAAAATTTCATCAAAATCTATTTAGTAGTTTCTTTAAAATGTCGTCGTGCCTGGAAAATTCGTTTATGGATTCTATGTCAAATCGCTTAAATAATGCCCCAATATCTTGTTTCTCTAACCTAATAGTGTCCCCTTATTCAAAACCGTGGCGTTTGAATAAAAATACCATATCGGTAAAACCGCTGTATATCCGAGGCGTGCATTCTTATTTTTCCAATAAAAATCAGGGTTTATTTCTTTTCTTTCCAAAAGTATCGAATAACAATATTTTTATTTGCGGAGTTTCGATGGGAATGATAAAATGTTTCGTATCCAGGGAACTGGAAAGGTATCGACCCTGGGGGCCTATTTTTAATAATTTACGAAAAACCTGTTGCAACTCGTCGAGGAGTTTAAAAAATCGGCATTTGCTTCGAAACTGCCGCGTTTATAGAATTATGTTTTATTATTTTTATATTGAACAAAAAAAAATAATAAACATTATAAGAAATGATGCTGGCAACACAGGTTCACGATTATATTGACCTTTTTCTAGCTGTGTAGTTATATACAGGGTGTTATGAAAATGACTTATTATATTTAAATGGGTTACTCTTGGGGTGTCCTAGAGAAAGTCTACATACTTTTTTTTAAATCGAATATCTAAATACTAAGGTAAAACCCTTTTTACCCACATGCTGTTGCTCCGTTCTATCTGGATTCAGTTTGTAACAATGTGAGTCACTAGAGCAGAGGTGTCCAAACTACGGCCCGCGGGCCAAACCCGGCCCGGCAGGCGATTTTATCCGGCCCGCCAAGGATTTTGAAAAATTTCGTAAAATATAAATGTAGCGTGGCGCGTCGGTATTAGATCTCGCGCAGATGAAGAGCGCATTCGGTTAGAATGAGCACGGTATCACGCTCGAAAAAGTATAGTAATATAATTTAGACATGTTTGTTTAGTATTGTTATATCTGTAATTTACTATAAAAAATAAAATTCAATGCTGCTTTACTTGTAATAAGGTTTTTTAATTCACATATTTACGATGCTTGGCCCCCGCTAATGAATTTAAATACCAAACTGGCCCTCGCAGCAAAAAGTTTGGACGCCTCTGCACTAGAGAATACTCACAGTGTTGTCAGATCACACCGCATGTTTCGCCCTTGCTTGGATACCTGCCGCGCGCGACTATCGTTGCTTCAGTATGTTTCGACACTCGGGAATGGGATGACGCTGTCGAGGGTTCCACGTGCTTGATGTATACGAATTTTAAACGTTTTGTTAGTTGTAGCATGACCCGATTTTTTATCTGTTGTGAAATAATTCATAATAAGAAATATTGTGATGTGATTTCGAATTTGTGTGATATTACCTATTGTGGGTTCTGTTGCAAAACATACTTTTTGTGTTTTTATTTTTTTATGGAATTTAATTATAAAACGGATTATAAGATCGAAGGTAAGAGAGTATGTACCTTAAAATTGTAGTAATTTGTTTTCCAAAAATTGTGAAAAAGAAGTAATAACGGGGGTCAAAGACGTCTTGTTGTCAAAAACTGAATACGTGCGTTTACAATTCTGTGTTGCAATATATGACAACACCGCCTCAATAAACTATTGATTGTGAACGTCGTCAGTAGCGGCCACATATCTTTTCAGATTTCATATAAAGTGTATATTTCCCTTAATAATTCAAAGCGCCATTTATGGTTATTTTTCTTCAATTTATTTTCATCTCAGGATTTGACGGTTTAAATATAATAAGTCATTTCCATAACACCCTGTATAAGTAGTGTAGCTGACGGGATTCGGTGATACTTTTCCTAAACTGTACTTTCATGATCGACTTCTTGTATTAATTTGACAAAAACAAGATCTTTAACGAAAGTACCATGTCATTACATAAATTTATTATTCCACAAAAACGAACCGAAAAGCCGCGACGATAATAATTGTTCCCTCCAACATCACAATAGCCTTATCAATCAACGAATCGCCCGTTCGACTTATTTGAACACTCCATTTTATTAAAGACAAATCGATAAAACTGACAAAAAAAAACAGAAGGGCGCTTTAGGACGGTGTCTAGTCCGATGCCTGATCATCCTTAATAAAAAAACATGCCTTACGAGAATTCCGTTTTATTTCCAGGCACCACGTGACGGGAATATTAGGAGAAGGTTGCCAACTGGACATAATGTGACGTGCTTCGGATTATATGCGCGTCGTTTAACCTTTAGTCCGCATGTTTATGTAATACTTTAGATATTATCATTACAATATACATTAACAGAACAACCTAATTACTGATGATAATTTTCACTGTATTTGAATCATAAACCCGAACAAACTCGTGATGTTGTGGTGAATTCGTCAAGATACAGGATGTTATGGAAATGACGTATTATATTTAAACCGGAAATTCCTGAGATAAAGACAAATTGAAGAAAAATAGAGATAAATGGTGCTTTCAATTCATTCAGCTTTAAAAGTGACCTGACGTCAAACCAGAAAAACACCTGTGTGGCACTGCGATACATGTAAGCAATCAAGGAATTCTGGCCGGTGTTGTCATATGTACACCTTAAACTCTTTAGACAAAATAAAATAATTTAAACCCTTTTCCATTCTGTAATACCTTTTTGTACAATTAATTGAGGAACATTTACGACGGACTATGTTTTAAAGAACCCGAAAAACATATGGAATAGTAATAGCCACGTACGTCACTAGGTCAAATGCCAATGAGCTCTTGACGCCCAACCAGCGGCCGGATACGTAGTGTCTCTCGTCGTTCACCAACACACTCTCAGCGATCCGCTCTGTTTTTTCGGTTTACGCGTGTATCCTGCCCGTACATAAATAATCTTTGAATATTGTTTTTTTTGACGCGTTTCTTCTGGACGTCAAATTTCTCGCGTGTAATAAAATCTAATAATCTGTAGTATAATCTGTATTATTGTATTTTCAAAAGCTAACTATCGCTTCTGTTTCACTATTACTATGTGTACATAAAGTGTTTCCAGGAGTGTTCCCATGAAAAAGAAAAAAAACTGGTAAAACGGTAGAAAATAATTAATTTTTATAATTTTATATTGAATTTCAGTTTTACATTAAGTTTGGCAACATTGCCATTGGGTCTGGGTGAAATGTTGTACAGTAGCGTGGACTGACCTGTGAGTAAGAGTGTTTGTTACCCCACTTTTAAAACGGTCGATTTAAAAAAAAATAAAATATGTAGCGTATAATACGTCATTTCCATAACACCCTACATGATACTAAATTAGAAAATGAAATAACTGCCTAAACCGCCGCCTGGGATAGTGATAACAGGAGAAATTGTTAACCAAATGCTGCCCATCCCATATACACATTAAATCAGCACGAATGTGTCTAAAGCCTAATCGTTTTCATTCATCGATTCTCCACCCAATGACTCAGGTTTGTCAACTTGAATATCTGAGATAACTACGTAACAGAGATCAAAAGAGAAATTGAAACTGAAGTAAGAAAATCTGGGATATTTTTAAACAGGGCTAATTGTCATAAGCGCTTGTACTATCACTTCGAATATTAAATACGCTTCATCTAAGTTTTATTCTCTCGTAAATCTCGAATGGTAAAAAGGTTTGTTCGTTTCGATTATCCTATTTCGTTTTATTCTACGTTAAGATGCCTCATCAAGATGTCAAATATGTCGGTTCCTGTGAACGGGACCGCATAAAGGGGGGTGAAGGTTTGAATAAAAATACGTTTCTCTGGCCGAACTAGTCTTATCTATGAGTTTCTTTTATAAATCGCCCTTCGTGATTGTCTGTATTTTTTTTCACTTGGGTAAAATACCGCCATTTCTCGGTAGATAAATCAAGTTTTGATGGTTCTCGGGAGAAGCCTATTTTATATCCAGATTAAGACACTAAATGACTAGTGTTTTTCTAATTAGGTATGTTAATGATAGAGGGTGCCAGCGGCAAAGGGTTCCAAGTAACGAATTAAACTAAGTGTAAAAAATAAACCCTAGATATTAGAATCTACATGGCTGCAAGAAATCCACGTTAGATTTAGCTGCCATGTTACAAATAACATGAAATCGCTTAGAAGTTAGGTTTTTTACTAGACCTTTGGTTTCTAATATTCCGTAAGCAATAGTTAGTATCACTACGAGTAGACTGCGCTAGAAATTAACTAAGAAGAAATCCATACAATGTTTCTTTACATTCGTGTCCTATTTTATTATACAGGGTGGTTAATGCATCAGGACACTTGGTGAGGTAATATCTACATGTTAAAATGAAGGTACTAAGTCAGATATCTTTCGAGTTACAGTCACTGTTCATTTATTTTAACTCTTGCTGTTAATTTTTAAATTATCAAGGACTAGGCAGGCTTAAAGACCGTTTTTCTACTGTGTCACCGGAGACATTTCTTTTTTGTTGTTGAAAAAAGGACATATCATTGTAAAAACAAAAGATTACCTAATAAAAAAAGTTTTTTTTGTGTCGATAAACAAACCACACCGTTTATATGCACTGGAATTACATTTTTTGTTAACAGCAAAATCAGTTTTTACTACCTTTATGGTAATATGTAGAACCACCTGCCAATGTCCTGATGCATTGTTCGAACATTATACAACGTGTCCAAGATAAGGAGGGCCAGTACAGGGATCTCGGAAACCGTAAGGGATACGAAGTCAGTTAAATGGAGGTAAAGTTGCGCATTTACGTGCCTAATAATATTACCGAGTAGTTCCGCAGATATCCGGAAAAAACCGTAATTCTGAAAAATCGTTTTATTTTTTCCTGGGTTTTTTTGAGATCGAATTCTAAAGTAAATTGCACTGTTACATTGCCACTTTTTCCGCTCTATCTAACAGCGTTAATTGTTTTGTAATAAGACTGGTCTTCTTCGAAGGGCCATTATCAACTTTCTTTTTTTAAATATGGTCCTGTTTTTCTGATATTGTAATTTGATAGCTTTTTTCCTTCCGAATGCAACGATGTATGACACATTGTGATTTAATGACGTTTCGAGGGTTTTTTGAATAACATCAGGAAGTTATGGGATACGGTCCTGTATTTTTCATAATTTTATAAATAATATCTCTTAAGTAAGCTCAAAATTTTTTATTTATATTGGACTAGTTCAATAAATAACAAATAATTTAATAATAAACCACAAATAAGTGAACAAGAATCATTCCAAATCAGTAATAAAACGAACAACGAAAAAAGTAAGAAACTACATAATCAGGTGATCAAAATGATTTCCGCTATTCTCTAAGCACAAATAACATCTTCTAACTGTCACATAACAGTTTTTTTGAGATAAAATAGAACATGCGATAGAGTATCAAACTTTTCAGCATTTGTAAATTTATGTTCCATATTTTTTGGAAAATAGAAAACCTCTTAAAACGCTCTCAAACGATCACAAGGGGAATGTAAAGTGAAACAAATCACGCGTCACCATCTTAATTTTTTGTTTCAAGCGCCTGCTTTTCTTTTAAATCCCGAGTCAACAGCAGTCTGAAATAATGTTTCTGTATTTTGTCCATTTATTTGTGGTTTATTATTAAATTATTTGTTATTTATTGAACTAGTCCAATATATAACTCTGTTAGATAGAGCGGAAGAAGTGGCAATGTAAAACTGCAATTTACTTTAGAATTCGATCTCAAAAAAACCCAGGAAAACAATAAAACGATTTTCACAGAATATCGGTTTTTCCGGATATCTCCGGAACTACTCGGAATTTTAAAACTTTCTAAACGGCATATTAGGCACGTAAATGCGCAACTTTACCTCAATTTAACCGACTCCGTATCTCTTACGGTTTCCGAGATCCCTGTACTGACCCTCCTTATCTTGGACACGTTGTATAACAAGTAGCAACCAACGAATGTTGATCAATACTTTCTAGCATATATTTAATAATTGAAAATCCGTTTTAAGAAGTATTTGATTAGGAAAGCTTCATTTCATATTTAAAAAATATTTAATATTTATTTTTGTTGGTATTATTGATGTATAAGCGCGGTGCAAGAAATAGTAGCCAAACTGCCAAGAAAGAGAAAGAAAATGCCTAACTATTAAGAGAAGTTAGAAAATTTTGTTTCTAACAGTGCGATAGGCCATTAAGAGGAAATTTGCGTGTTCGTAGATACCATATATTTGGGCTTGATGTATTTGACGTATGACGTACTTTGACAACAGTAAAAAATGACGCTCGCAATTTTTTAGAGCTCCTAAATCGTTAACAAGACATAAATGTGAAAGCGGAAGAAAAATTCCTTTATTTTTGAAATGTGTTTATTGCCGCGAAATATAAAATCTTGTTGAAGCCGGCGTAGCGAGAGAACAAATAATATATTAAGGAATAACATGTTTACAACTTACATGTCATATTTGAACCTTATCTGGGCTGGTTAAAGATTGTTATATCAAAATTTCCTTCGCTCTCTAGAGGAGGAGAAATAATTTACTCGGTAACCTCGGGAGAATAGGAAGGTGAAGACTTGTGAAATTGTTCTCCCAATAATATTATATTATTATTACCTGAGTCGGGACGCCTAAGGCTTAGAGCCTATTATTTTAGATATTTTATCTGTGATACTACACCCAATTTCTTTTATGTATTTGCGCTTTTTTAGGAGCTTTAATATAATCGTAAAACAAGTCATCTCACAGCCAACAACGTTATTACAAACCGTTTTTTTTAGTACATAATGTGCTTCATAAATGATTTGTTTAATAATTTTTTTGTATATACACTCCTGGACAAAATTTACGCAACATCATAAATTTGCCATATTTTTTATGCTATTTTTTCCGAATTTATGATCCGATTTGAATGATTTTTGTTTGCTGTAGCTTGGTTCCTTGACAATGTCATAGTTTTCGCTGTTTATGATAAAAATTTAATTTCCGATTTATACTGTGTACTAAAAATGCTATGTTTTTTCCGAAAATTCGCATCACCCTGTGGAGTATGTATATTAGCAACCGAAACATATTGCAGTTGACATTAAACGGTAGGTCCATCTTTCCCCAACATTTTCTTTTTTGGTTTACTTTATTATCTCTGTTATTAAAGAAGATACACCGTTTTATAGCATAATATGTTTTTATAGACTTTAATATTCAACACAGTCACTGTTAAATGTTTTCAAGTAGACTATGAACTTTTTCTGACATTGCAAGCGATGTGTCAGCAGATGTGTTTTAAAGTTACAAAGGTCAAATAGAATTCGCCATACTGATAAAAACTGTTCGGAAACTGCTTATTAAACGTTCGTTTCGTATGCCCAGTTGCCCGACGAGTATTTTAATCTGGAAACCTACTTGAAAACATTTAACAATGAATGTGTTGAATATTAAAGTCTATAAAAACATGTTACTCTATAAAACGGTGTATCTCCTTTAATAACAGAGATAATGAAGTAAACTAAAAAAGAAAATGTTGGGGAAAGATGGACCCACCGTTTAATATCAACTGCAATATGCTTCGGTTGCTAATATACTCCACAGGGTGATGTTTTTCGGAAAAAAACATAGCATTTTTAGTAAACCCAGTATAAATCGAAAATTAAATTTTTATCATAAACAGCGAAAACTATGACATTGTCAAGGAACCAACCTACAATGCAAAAAAATCATTCAAATCGGATCATAAATTCAGAAAAAAAATATGGAAAATTTATGATGTTGCATTAATTTTGTCCAGGAGTTTATATATTTTTCCACCATGGCTGATAGCTGCGCGTAAGCTGACCGAGATGCTAGCGAGGCTCTGAAAAGAGCTAAACAACAAGCAGTGCTGTTTCTAGAGCAGTTTTCCTATTTCTGGACCTGTTTATCTGTTTTTAGAACAATTTTCCTATTTGTGGAGATATTTTTTAAAAACATGCCTGTTTGTTCGTGTTTATTATTTAGCTGCTTTCAGACCCTAACGAAAAGCTCAGAAACCTGGGGCATGCGCATTAAGGTGCGAAAAATATGGCGTTAAAGGAATCATCTATCACTTCTGATAAATATAAATATTACTCTTAAATGAGTCTTTAAAGGAACAATCCCGAACGGGTAACGATCATATTCGGTAACTTAATTCAACTTTCGAATATCCACCATCAAACTACATTCGCCCAAATATTTGGCTTTCTTAACGCATAACAGATATCAGATTGCTTTCGCAAGTAAATTTAATAAAAATTTATGATTTTTGAGGTTAGAACACTTAGAATTAGATTATTTCCCGTTAGAATGCAGCTGAGGCAATACCTGTTATAGCGATCTTGCAAGACCACTTGCTCGTTCCCTCGATAGTCATTTGTTTGGCTTGCTCGATCGAGTCAATGTGTGTGTCGGGATCCACCCCGAATGTCGTTCTGAATGCCGGTACCGGAAACAACAAATAGACAATACAGAAATGGCTACCGCGTTCAAAATGGCGGAGGATAGCCCTTTATACGCTCTAGAAATAAACTCTAAACATAAATAATTAAACCACAATATCGCATGCGTCCATTTTATATTATTTGTAACTTAACTGATGGCAAGTTAATTATTTATCTTCCCGGTTGTTTTAAACATATGCATATTTAATGGACACCAACGACAAAATCTGTCGAGACCTTTTTGACCTTAGCAAATGTAGAGTTTGATGACGCCACCTCTCGCAATGGAACGCAGTAGCCTTACCTATGTACCTAATAAAGTGTTATATGGTAGAGTAAAGAGTCAAAGTATAGTAAAGAGACACAGAGTATAGAGTAATAGTAGGAAATGAAATCAAAACATAAATGCTGCCAAAATAAAAGAAAAACACAAACAAATAAAAAAACATCGATAGAGTTCGCCTTAAGCCAAATAAATTTCTCTTGGTAACCCAGAAAAATGTTCACACCACAACAGGTTTGTAGTGGAATAACCGTGTGTTTATAGTTTGGCACAATTTCAAACGCTTTCGGATCGTATAATTCGGTATGTTATGAGCATTCAGTTCCACTTTTGGTAGAAATTTATTACAATATGAAAGTTTACTTTCATTTGTTTACAGTTGGGCCCATGGGCGTCGTTCGAAAGGGGGGGGGGGGGTTGCAATGATAAAATGAGTAATTTTATAAACTTAAAAACCAAGACAGCAGCGTTAGCAACAAGGGGGAAAAAGCTCGGTGGGAACGAAAGCGCCGCAGGCGAAATTATTTATGGACCACTCTCCACGAGCAAACCCAAAATAATATACCATACACACACCATAAAAAGTCGAATAGTCCCTAATTTATAGTAAATACTAGAAAAACCGAGCGGTAAGGTCAGTAAGGTGTTCTCATTATGCTCAATTTAAAAAGCGCGATATTTTTACTTAAGTTACAGCAGACGGTGTACTAAAAATGCTATGTTTTTTTTCCGAAAATTCGCATCACCCTGTGGAGTATATTAGCAATCGAAACATATTGCAGTTGACATTAAACGGTAGGTCCATCTTTACCCAACAATTTCTTCTTTTGGTTTACTTCATTATCTCTGTTATTAAAGGAGATACACCGTTTTATAGCGTAACATGTTTCTATAGACTTTAATATTCAACACATTCATTGTTAAATGTTTTCAAGTAGACTATGGACTTTTTCTGACATTGCAAGCGATGTGTCAGCAGATGTTGTGTTTTAAAGTTACAAAGGTCAAATAAAATTCGCCATACTGATAAAAACTGTTCGGAAACTGCTTATTAACGTTCGTTTCGTATACCCAGTTGCCCGACGAGTATTTTAATCTTGAAACCTACTTGAAAACATTTAACAATGAATGTATTGAATATTAAAGTCTATAAAAACATGTGACGCTATAAAACGGTGTATCTGCTTTAATAACAGAGATAATGAAGTAAACCAAAAAGGAAAATGTTGGGGAAAGATGGACCTACCGTTCAATGTCAACTGCAATATGCTTCGGTTGCTAATATACTCCACAGGGTGATACGAATTTTCGGAAAAAAACATGGCATTTTTAGTACACCCAGTATAAATCGAAAATTAAATTTTTATCATAAACAGCGAAAACAATGACATGGTCGAATCATAAATTCAGAAAAAAAAAACAGCATCAAAAATATGGGAAATTTATGATGTTGCGTTAATTTTGTCCAGGAGTTTATTTTAGGATTGCCTGCGATCCACAGGGTTTTACTTACGAAATCAGACAGTGAAAATTCGATATTTCCTTTTATTTTTCCCGAATTGAAGCCCTAATAAAAAAACTTTTTAATGCGTTGTTGATTACAAGCAAATTCAATTTTAAAAAAAAATTAAAAAAGTTATTTGAATTTACATTCCTGAATCGTTTTAAATTAGTGATAAAGTCGGTTCGTTTTATGAACTCCGATATCGGATTAAAGTATTAAAGCACTTTCAACAGTAATATACTTGATCGTACCGAACATTCCACTGGTTCACTGTAGTCGGCTGGGCAAAGTAAGCGGTTCCAAAACAAAAGCATCTTTGAATTATGTACCGCGATAAATATTTTTATCTTGTTTATTTTTCACTTATAGTTTTTTTATTTATCAAATGAAAAGCATTTTGCGTCATTAAGTTAAAGATTTTCTCAGGTACCTTTTCCTAGAATTTAGTTATTTTGGGATCATTATAATAATCACTATTTTCCAAGAAATAATTAAATTTTGCTCAAGTGCAGGATAGTATGTACTGTTTTAAAGTACCTCTGTACTTACGTACGTAAAGTTCACCTCTGATAACAATATAACACAAGAGATTAACAACAGAATACAAGGAGCCAATCGCTGCTGTTTTGCGCTACAAAAAATAATGACATCGAAAAATGTAACCCGCCGTACAAAAATAGCAATCTACCATGCAGGTATAAGACCTATAATGACATATGCATGTGAAACATGGACGATGACGAAACAAAATGAGAACCGACTGAAAATAGCAGAACGAAGAATTCTTAGAAGGATATATGGACCAGTCAAGGACAACGCCACACAGCAATACAGAATTAGAACTAACAGGGAATTACAAGAACTATATAACCAGCCAGATATAGTGAAAATAATAAAGTCAGAGAGATTGAGATGGGCCGGCCATGTTAAAAGACAAGATCAACGTGTCGTCAAGATGGTATGGGAAGAGACCCCGGTAGGAAAGCGGCCGCTGGGAAGACCAAGGATGCGGTGGAAAGACAATATTGCGGCGGATTTACGAAGCCTAAATATCCAGCGACCAGAGGAACTTATGATGGACCGCAGCAAGTGGAGGCAAATTGTAAAGTCAGCGAAGACCCACCCTGGGTTGTAGGCTAGAGAGAGAGAGAGAGAGAGAGTTTTAAAGCAGTTATGCTTTTTGCTTTTAGTTTGTTTCTCAGTGTGTGAATTAAGAGCAGTTATGAAGCAAAGGTATGGAAAATGTTCAGCCATCGATTAGGAATATTGTTTATGATATGTATAAAGCCAAGGAATATGTTACCCTCAAAGCTATTCTTGAAAAGATAAAGAAGAAAGAACTTTGCGCTATTGGAACTACCAGTTTGTCCATCATTTTAAAAGATCTGGGCTTCAAATACAAAAAAAACGAACAACAGAAAAGTGCTTTGCGAGCTGTCCAATGATGTTTCAAAAAGATGGCATTTTTAAGGGAATATTTAAGAAAGAAAAAATCGGAATTGTCAAGGCAAGTTGTTTTTCTTGACGAAACATGGATATATGCAAACGGAACTTCAACAAATTCGAAACATTGCTATTCCAGTACCCGTGCCAGTAATGGAAAAAGATATATAATAATACATGCTGGCACTGAAGAAGGGTTTGTTTCAAATGCCAGTGCCATATTTTCATCCACAAAAAAAAACTGATGATTATCACGGCAATATGGATGCTGAAATTTTTGAGTATTGGTTCGAGGAAACACTTTTAAAAAGTTTAGAAAACCCTTCCTTAATTGTTTTAGACAATGCCTCTTATCATACGAGACTCGAAGAGAAATTTCCTACAAGCAGCTGGAAAAGGAAGAATTAAGAGAGTGGTTACCTAAACTAATTTTTTATTTACTTTAAATTACTTTATTTAGAAAATACCTAAAATATAATTTATTGTTTGAGAGCCACCGACTACCCTGCTCGAGAGGTTTTATTGCTTAGCGGACTTCATATACCGTACCGACTTTATACATGTTTCTTGTCGACTGCTTATTCAGTATTCATTTCGTCAGTAAGTGTTTTCGAAAACACGTAAAAGACTATTCAATGTTCGGGCTAGCTTCAAAGAAATTAAGGACTTTTTACTTCAACACAGTTTTCAGTGTGGTCCAAATAAATGTTACAGGGACTGGAAAGTTTCGTCCTAGTTCAGCAAAACGTTTAATGTCTCTTTCCTACGAACACCGACGAAAATGAGAAAAAAAGCTCTCCTAACTAAATTCAACGCGAGTGTTGAAAAATTCTTTTCACACAGCTGTATTTGAACAGATGACGGATGGTGCCAATTCAACAGTAAAACTGTTTATTTAAAAATAACAAACTTTGGGGACTCGTGGAATTAATTGAGATGATAGTAATACTGCACATTAAAAAAAGAAGTACCAGATAATTCTTAGGCAACCAATTAAACGTAATAACGGCTTGAGTAAATTAGAAATGGGATTTTTACAATTACCACGGATAGAACATCCATACAGGGTAAGTAAACGTGATTTATGTAATTATATTCGTTGTAATAATAATTTGAATATTGTTTTAAGCAAATCCCAAGTGAAGCTTGCATAGTTAACGATATCCAACTTCATCTGTATAAATATTGAGGTTAGGTCATGAGTTTTATTACTTTCTTGGAACGATGTATTTATTTAAAGTTGAAATTAGTTTAATTTCGTGTTTTTAGGTATTAACCTAATGAACAAATCAGAAACTATAAAGTTTTATGCACAGTACATAATAATGAGCGTAAGCAAATACGAGAAAAACTGTTATTTTTATTTACAACCAGGTAAGAAAGTTAAAATGTTGAGATAATTGGGAATTAAATAGGAAAAATTGTGTACAAGGTGTCCCATTTTCGATACTTTTATATGGTACCTATCTCCGTAACTGTTAGTGCTATCAAAAAAGTAATGTAGATGTCATTTACTCTTTTTGGGCCAAACTTAAAATGATAAAATCAAAATTTAAAAATTTTCGCTCGATTTAGAGAGACGGGGGAAAATCAAAAAATTTACAATTTCAAAATTACCATATATTTTCTTAGTTAAAAGAGATACGGAAAAATGCTGTTTTCAAAATAAGTATACGGGGTCAGATAAAAACCCTATATATTTTAATCTAAAAATATGCTATTTTAAATTCTCCTTTCAAATATATAACACACCATGGATGATATTGGTTTCCTAGGCGATTTATTTAAACTTTATACCTTAAAACCAAAGTAGGCCATGAAACAAAACTGATATCCTAGAGACAACTATGTTGACATTCTAGTTGTTATCAACATTTAACGCCAATTTCATTTTTTACATATTCATTTGTGAAAAGGACTTTCTCAACATTTTGAAAAATTTGATGATATCTATCATCCATGGTTTGTTATAAATTTGAAAAGAGAGTTTGAAAGCTATATTTTTAGATTAAAATATACAGGGTGTTCCATTTAAAAAAATGAGGTTTGGTCCGATAACTCTCTTACCTGGCCCCCGTATACTTATTCTGAAAACGGTAGATTATTCCACAATGATTATAAAGAAGCTTCTATATAGAATATTTTTCTGTATCTCTTTTAACTAAGAAAATATAAGGTAATTTTGAAATTGTCAATTTCTTTATTTTCCCCTGTATCTCTTAAGCGAGCGAAAGTCTTCTAATTTTGATTTTACCATTTTAAGTTTGACCCAAAAAGAGCACATGACACCTACATTACATTTTTGATAGCACTAACAATAACGGAGATACCCTATAAAAGTGTCGAAAATTCGACACCCTGTACATTACTTGTGTGAAAGTGATTTTCAACACTCGCAAAATAGTATATTATTTTGTAATACATCTACTTGGAAAATATAGATTTTTGAGCTCTATAATTGATATTGCAATTGTACAATACATTTTGATATTAAAAATATTAATAGTAAACGTTATTTATATTTTTTTAGACTAAAGACATTAAATATTTTTATAAAAATTAAAAATATCGATCGTACTTGCTATTAGTTTATTAACTAATTTCCTTAAGTGTGCAGAATTGAAAACCATGTAACAAAATAATGTATTTCTTTTATTTATTTTTAAAATTACCCGATATATTTTAGACCCAATTTGTTAATGGCCCAGCTAGAATATTTGTAATTAGATAAAATTACACAACGTTTAGTTGTTTATTTGTTGTAAAATGCGTGTCAATTTGGTAATTGCATTGTATTATAATAGTATTTTAAGATACAAGTTTCATAAGACACTATCTTAGAGCACGCGTTTAATTTAGAAAACGACCCGCGAAGCATGCTCTAATTGTCGTGTATTTTATAATACTTTTTCTAAACTCCTAGACATAATTAACGCAACATCATAAATTTGCCATATTTTTTATGCTATTTTTTTTCTGAATTTATGATCCGATTTGAATGATTTTTTTGTTCATTGTAGGTTGGTGCCTTGACAATAGTTTTCGCTGTTTATGATAAAAATTTAATTTTCGATTTATACTGGGTGTACTAAAAATGGTATGTTTTTTTCTGAAAATTCGCATCACCCTGTGGAGTATATTAGCAAGCGAAACATATTGCAGTTGACATTAAACAGTAGGTCCATCTTTCCCCAACATTTTCTTTTTTGGTTTAGTTAATTATCTCTGTTATTAAAGGAGATACACCGTTTTATAGCGTAACATGTTTTTATAGACTTTAATATTCAACACATTCATTGTTAAATGTTTTCAAGCAGACTATGGACTTTTTCTGACATTGCAAGCGATGTGTCAGCAGATGTTGTGTTTTAAAGTTATAAAGGTCAAATAAAATTCGCCATACTGATAGAGACCGTTCGGAAACTGCTTATTAAACGTTCGTTTCGTATGCCCAGTTGCCCGACGAGTATTTTAATCTTGAAACCTACTTGAAAACATTTAACAATGAATGTGTTGAATTTTAAAGTCTATAAAAACATGTTACGCTATGAAACGGTGTATCTCCTTTAATAACAGAGATAATGAAGTAGACCAAAAAAGAAAATATTGGGGAAAGATGGACCTACCGTTTAATGTATAAACTTTCTATAATTTAATATGCTTCGGTTGCTAATATACTCCACAGGGTGATACGAATTTTCGGAAAAAAACATAGCATTTGTAGTAAACCCAGTATAAATCGAAAATTAAATTTTTATCATAAACAGCGAAAACTATGACATTGTCAAGGAACCAACCTACAATGCAAAAAAAATCATTCAAATCGGATCATAAATTCGGAAAAAAATAGCATAAAAAATATGGCAAATTTATGATGTTGCGTTAATTTTGTCCAGGAGTTTATTTGGGTCCTTAAAATCTGAAACACTTTAAAAAATATAGTACATTTTTTCCATTTGAATTAATATTTTCTTTTTGGGTTGGCAATAGTTTTACAATTTCATAAAATGTTACAAGTATCAAATATGCCACGATAGAAACAATTGAACACTACAAAGCTTCTTCCCATCCGTCATAATTATAAATAAATATATTATTAAAGTTAATAAAAATGAGTCAGGAAGAAAGTTGTACTCCGTCAGAACTACGAGAAATTGCAGAAAATAATCTAAAAAAACTTTTAAAAAGAATATGCAAAACTTTGAGTTATGGTGCGAGCAGAAAAGAGTTCAAAATATTGAACAAAATAATAAATAATACTATTGAACAAAATATTGTGTCGACACAGAATCTGATAGGAATAACAATTAATGCCCAGGAAATGTCGACAGTAACTATAAATATGTATATATAAAGTAATATGTATAATACTATATTGATTTAAAAATAAAAATAGTACTTTATGGAATAAAACTTTAGAAATATAGTATAAACTGGAAGATATTTCTATTATTTTTAGGTTATGTTGTTTTATAGTTGTGACTAGACGTTAGTTGACGGACAACGTCAGCATGTTATATATTTCCGAGTATAGGTATTTCAGATAAATATCTAATAAAAATGATCTATTTGCAAGGTTAAAGGTTAGTATTTTAAAGTGCTATAAAAAATTTCTGTCGAATCCATAATACCTAGAAAAGTAATTTTAACGAAATCGAAGTAAGCCAAAAATTCGAACCCTAGTTGCTGCCAACATAAAAAAATAAAATTTTAGTTTCATAAAGTGGCAGGTTATTCATTTTTTTTTTGCATTTCATAATGTAGCCATTATGACACCCAAATAGAAAAAATGTTTTTAAAATTTTTATGCCACTGATGACGTTGACTTAGTTTTGATATTACCGCTTACAAAAAAATTCCAACGGAACTTCGCATCGCGTTGAAAACAACCCCTGTCTGCAGTTTTTCAATCTAATCGAAGGGATTTATTAAAAACATCATTAAATTGAATTAGTGTTGATCTAAAGTGGGTTCTAAAAACTTCATAACACTACTTATATGTACGCGTGTTCATTATCGAGCTGAAAAATCTACGACTAAAAGCAATAATTCCTCGTGCTAACAACTTCCTAAAGTGCCTTTTATTTCAACGTTTTACAATGGTTTCTAACGAAGTTGTTCAATTTTACGTGTATAAAGTGGTCAGAAAATTGGATAAATCCCTGCAAAAACATTTCCTTAACGATTCACTTTTAATATAGTTTTTATTTTGCAACATTTTTGTGTCCATAAATAAAAAGTCTATACTTTTCAGGTGGTATTAATATCAAGTATGGAAAAACTATTATTTCCCAGACCACCCGATGATACCTTATACAATAAGGGCGAATTTTGTCTACACAGTAGCACTTTAAAATACTATTTCAGATTGAATGGTACTACCAAGAAAAGGAAGCCTCTTCTTGTCAGTACAGGGTAGGTGTACATAACCAACGAATACTTATAAACAGGAAGAAGACAAACAGCCGTGTTAACAAATCGAAGCAAGTGTGAACAAACGAACAAACCCGGCATCCATTACGTCTGGCATCAGCTGACAAACGCACGTGCTTTTTAAATGTCACTTTTGTCCAAATTTTTCTTAGTGTCAATATTTTAAAGTGACATTTAACCAACAAAAAACATTCAAAACCCTTTTATTTGATTTACTAAGTGGTGAAAATCAATATTAGGATTCTGACATGTTTTAAGCTGTAAATACCACTTTGAAATAATCCTTAGACACTCTTATATAATTTATTGAACTAGTAACGTAACTACAAATGAAAAATTAAACTTCAGAAATAAGCTTGTAAGTAGTTTTATTAAAAAATAGGTAGTAAATTATAATTTACATAAAACATTTTACCATCTTCAACTGGGCTCAGGTTCTAGCAAATATTTCAAGCTTCAAGCATATTTTTGTGCCCCATATAATTTAGGAAAAGAAATTATTATTGATGCTTACTCTCAGTAAAGATGACTAAATGAATATTTCACTTACAAATTACTCACTTGCACCAAAAAGGAAACGGCGTTTTTCGTGAAAAGATTAGAAAATTAAAAATTATTTTAAAATTTAAAGATGCTGCGTCTTCTCCACAATTTTAAATCGCATCAGATGTTGCTTGATTTTCATTTCCGCCAGACGAAGGAAGTTAGCTTGTTTAACGATTCGTGCTGTTCGCATTCTATGCCTGTCTCTGCCTGCAGCAACCTTCCCTAATTCAGTAAAGTGAGACAAATATGACCAGGATCAAGTCGCCCGCATAAACAATCATTTTTTGGCATTTCATATTAACTCTACGTAAGTCTGATATTGACGCTTAAATGATAGAGTGAAACAGATAGATAAAAGTAGGTTACTTGTATGGAGCAGAGTAGGCTTAGCATCACTTCCAAGGCCTTCTTACGTGAATTATAGAGTCTGATGATAGATATGTACACCTACCCTGTACTGACGAGAACAAAAGAGTCCGAAACCGGTCTGCAGGTGGTGACATCCTATCAATGGAACAGGCTTCCTTTTCTTGGTAGTACCATTCAATCTGGAATAGTATTTTAAAGTGCTACTGTGTAGACAAAATACGCCCTTATTCTATAAGGTATCATCGGGTGGTCTGGGAAATAATAATTTTTCAATACATTGGTATTCGATATTAATACCACCTGAAAAGTATAGACTTTGTATTTGTATTTTGTGTCCTTTATAGTCCTCTATAAGTTTATTTGTGAGCGTTGCATTAATATCACATAGATTTTGCAGAGCTTATCAATTAATTTGACGATTTCCTAGAACACTTTACAAAACTGTTGTGGTTGTGAATAAGATTTTTGGTGATATAAGTTCGGAATAATCGATAAATGGAGAGTTTTTACTATAAACCAGCACAACCGTACGGTATCAAGACGCGCTAAGATTTTCAAGCGGAAGGAGCTTTCCCTTTTAAGCGAGATTTTTATTTATTTCAGATGTCGGCCCACTAATGGAGTTTTTACGATTAGATGTTTGGCTCGAGCGACAAAAACCCACCGTATCCTATCGATTTGCCGTGTACTTTTTTTTTATTTGCCATTAAATTTATCAAAATATGATTATGGCCTTATGACGTCGGTTTCTATTAAAGCCTTTACGTTAATTTATATTGCCTCTATCTAGCGTCAATAACTAATAAAGTTACTTCCATTTAGCTGGCTTAAAGCGAAGGAAAATATACAGGGGGGTACAGATATACAGCGAAAGCTTACACTTGCACTCAACCATTTAAACTATACGGAATGTCCCGCTAATACGCCTTTTTATGCGACGCTACAAAAATGCTTATTGCTGTTTATTCTGTGACCGACTTTGCGGCGCTATAAGCTTAGCGTGCATGTAAATGTTCCAGGTAATTGTCACATTCACACGTCGCCGTTAGCTTATAGCCGCGTACATTTCCTCGCGGAATCGATCTATTAGTGAATTACATTTCATTATTTTAATTTGGAAATATTTAATGTGTTTGTAATTTCTCGTTGTGAGATTGAACCTGTCTTGTAATTGGGACATCCTGTATATATTTATTTTTGTCAGGTATAGCCCTGATTTTTATTACATTTCGTTACGAAATATTTCGGTGGATTGGAACGGAAAAGTCCGTCGTTGGTCATTTGGTCACATGTGTGGTTTTTACTGCAGTACGAGTGCGTGGTTAAAAATGAACGATATGAGTAGATTCTTTTGTACAGGGTGATCACGTATTATGTCCCCCCATCGTAACCTTTTTATTTTACGTACTTGAGAAAAATTAAAACGATTAGTATAGAAAGTTTTTAAAGTAGTATTTGCAATGGGAACAAATATCATTTAGATCTGTTGATTTACAAGTAGGGTTGGTTTTACTCAACATGATGTTGAGGCCCTTGGTTAGACACCTATTTTATAATATGCAACCAAGTAATTTACGAAATAACCTACAGAGTTATGTACAGGATATATGTATAAGACGACACTAACTTGTGATCGTATGATATTAGTAAATCATAATAAATTACATTTGCATAACTTATTAACTATGAGTGTAAAATACCATAAACTAGAGTTTAGTGCCTTAGAAGATGAATTGTTGATAGAGTAAAAGTAGATAGATAGAAGGTAAAAGAAATTCCACCCATATATGCAAAAAAATTAAAAACTTGATAAACAAATGAAGGAGAATATTTGGAAAAAATACCGGTAGAATTTGGATCAAATAAAACAGGTATGTTTAACCCTACTTGTAACTCAACAGACCTAAATGATATTTGTTCCCATTGCAAATACTACTTTAAAAACCTTGTATACCAATCGTTTTAATTTTTCTCAAGTACGTAAAATAACAAGGTTACGATGGGGGGGACAGAATACGTGATCACCCTGTACAAATGAATCTACTCATATCGTCCATTTTTAATCATAAATTGCCAAATTTCCTTATAATATTACTTTCCTGTATAATTATAGTCTCGGAAATGGCAACCGCGCTTGCTCTAGAGAGCGGTGATTTCTCGGAAAGGAAAGTTTGACGACTTGTCCGAAGACAGACTAGACCATTATTTCAGAGGGTAGTTCCTGTCAATTGTTAACATAATTGTTTCATTTTATCTTTAGTAAGGGGTTAATGGCCCATAGAAATGAGCGTTTTTATTATTTCTATTGCGACATGATTAAGTGCTCTTGTTCTATGTGTGTGATTGTACTGCAGTAAAAACCACACATGTGACCAAATGACCAACGACGAACCTTTTCGTTCCAATCCACCGAAATATTTCGTAACGAAATGTAATAAAAACCAGGACTTAATACAGAGCAGAGGAATCGTCACCGAAGTTTTTATAGTTTCAATTTGTAATTTGTGCTGAAACGTTCAATTTACGAATTCTTTATTTGCTCATTTAAAATTTTAAGATCATTCGTATTCACATTCACACACTAAGGAAGAGACAGCTAAACAAAAATATACAGGGTGTCAGCTTGAACAACTTCCCAACATTAATTTATCGCTGTCATTAAATAATATTTAAAATCGGAGAGATACGTCAATTTTTCTGTGAACTGGGACGCTTTTAAAGACTATTTGCATCCTTCGTCGTTTAACCTTTCTTCGAAGGGGTAGATGTTACCCTTAATATCTTAAATGGGAATACGGAGGTCAAGGGCCACGTCATTTTAATCTCTTTCCAACAATACCCTAAATTTATAATTTTTCGAGTATAATTTTCAAGAAATGGCGTCCCAAAGATGGAATTAATTGGACATTTGTTAGATGGCGACTTTGCTCCTTGTAAAGAATTGGAAAACCACGAATGCTGCCAATATTCTTTGTAAGCTCTCCCCTTCACAATATAATTGACGTGTCTTTCATATTTTGAATATTAATTTGCGGAAACGAGATATTAAATGTGGGGAAGTTTTCAAAATGACACCCTATATATAGAATGACACGAAAATATGTTGTTTGTACAGGTTTACGACGATTACATGTGTTGTGTATTATTTTTATAAAATTATTTTTAACTTTTATATAGGTACACTGATAGTTTGGTCGAGTTTGATATTTTATAACTTTTTTATTTTTTATACGATTTTCAGGATTTTGTTATCAGTTTGTAGATCCGTTTATTGTGTATGTTATAAAGGAATATTTTTCGATTAGGCTATATTATACAGGAGTAAATCAAACTTTTGTTATCGTAATTTCAAAATACCCTGTAGGAAAATTGAGGTGAATAATTTTATTTACATACTGTTTCTTGTAATCTTTGATGAATTCCAAACATTTCGGTTTTTGATTCATTCCATTATCTCATTTCTGCTGCGAGCTGCAACATTTTAAATGATTTGTGTGAACGCTGATTTGAAGCCTATTTTCATTAAGAAACACAAACACTAGATATATTAAAAATAATTTTAATATCGTGTATTACCTCCTCTCGCAGCCTTCGTGGCATGGAATGAATAAGGTTACTTATCCTTTCTTGAGGGATAGCCTGATATTCTTCGGTCAGCGCCAGCAAGGTTCATGGTTGTAGAGGACGACGACAAATGGCCCTTTTAAGTTGATACCAAAGATGTTCGATTGGGTTGAGATCCGGGCTACACGCGGGCTATTCCAATGAAACGTCAGGTCTAGCATTATCATGCATTAATGTAACTTGGTTCCCAACGAAAGGAGTAAATGAAACAACAACTTCTTGGAGGATTTCCTCAAACGTAACAGTGGGCGATTAGAGCTCAACAAATACAAGATTGGTGCGTGCGTCGGTAGAGATACCCATGACCTACATTTTCTAAAAATAACATCGTTTCATTTAAAATTTTGCAGCTCGCAGCTGAAATGAGATAATGGAATGAATCGAGGAACGAAATGTTTAGAATACATCAAAGACGACAAGAAACAGTATGCAAATAAAATTATCCACCTCAATATTCCTACAGGGTGTTTTGAAATTATGACAAAAAACAACAGTTTGATTTACTCCTGTATAGTATGGCCTAATAGAAAAATGTTACTTTATAAAATAAATTAAGGAAAAAAGCACAATAAATTGATCTACAAACTGATAACAAAAACATGAAAATCACATAAAAAATTAAAGAGGTTTCAAATATCAAACTTGACCAAAATTTCAGGGTGGCGGAATTTTGTGCCGGCCAGTGTTGTAGGCAATATCTCATCAATGTATGGGTAGTTAAAAATAATTTCCTAAAAACTATGACTATGACGATGAATAATTAGACATGGACCACAAGAATACACTAAAAAGATACGTCTGTATTTAGCAACAGCGGGACTCTACTTCGCCACAAACCTGTAATTGCTATTTTGGCAGACCATTTTGAGGTACCGTCCAGTACCGACTGTTTAACGGCTTTCATGTGTCCTGTATGGCTTTTCTCCTCACATCCAAAAACGTCCCTATTTTGTGAAATTTTCGAAAAAAATTATTAAATATACATACAGTGCGCAACTTATACAATGACCTCAACTTTGATGCTATGTATTTTCGAGATTTGTTATATCTCGATAAAATATAAACTTAATTTTAACTTTTAATTAAACCACATAAAACCAGACACCCAAGGCTACAGTGGCTGTTTCGGGTCACCCTGTATGTCTTATCACCTAATAAATTTAAAAACGTTCAGCCCAAAAGGGCCATAAATGAGCGTTAAAAGGTTTTTAACCCTTAACCTTTTAGTTTGGCTTTATGCTATTTTGAAGGTTATTTCTTAAACCGGCCAGGGTGCAAGAGCGTTTGGTAAGTTAGTTGACAGCAAAAGTATTTGTAGCTTGTTGAGGCTTTAGAAGGTAAAGAAAATAGTGTTATTTATTTAAGTATAAGATGGGCAAACTCAATTCAACAAGTAGCAGCCTTGCCTTATAAGGTTTGGTTAAATTATCTTTTATAACAGTTATATAAAAGCTCCCCAGTTACAAATTGATTGTTTAAGGTTGTATAAGGGTGAAGAGTTTTCGAAATATTACCAATTCAATATTTTCATATGGCTTTTACTGCGGATTTTAATTTCAGTTGCATCTAGTTCGCTGTGCCAAAGAAATAAATTTGTCACATGTTCTTGTTATTACTTTGTCACCATCTTCATATACAGGGTGTTTCCTAACCTCTCTGAAGAAATTAATGTGGTGAATCCTCACCTTATTTTAAGACGAAAATGTGGTATAAAAGTTTTTCGCGTGTCACTTCGTTTTCGAAATACAGGGTGTTAAAAAATATTGTAGTTTTCATTTTATTAATTTATGCCAATGATTTGATGATGCATATGATTTAAAATCTTTGAATGAATGAACTTCAACAGGAGATAAATGTCACGGGGAAAACAAATGTGGTTGCCATGGAAGGAAGCAAAGCCTACTCTTTTACCCAGAGAATTAATGGTAAAATTTAAAATTGATCCAAAGTATAGTGGTCTAATCCTTTATGTTTAACAATAGTATATTAAGATACGAGTTTCATAAGACATTATCTCAGAGCACGCGGTTAATTTAGAGGGTCGTTTTCTAAAGTACAGGTGCGCTAATTGTCTTATGAACCGTGTATTTTATAATACTTTTTCTAGTTGGGCCTTTAAAGTCTGAAAAACTTTAAAAAATATAGTAGATATTTTCCATTTTAATTAATATTTTCTTTTTGGGTTGGCAATACTTTTACAATTTCATAAAATGATTACAAATATCAAATATGCCATAACAAAAACAATTGAACACAACAAAGCTTCTTCCTTTCTTCCCATCCGTCATAATTAAAAAAAATATATAATATAAAGTTAATAAACATGAGTCAGGAAGAAAGTTGTACTCCGTCAGAAATACGAGAAATTGCAGAAAAACTTTTAAAAAGAATATGCAAAACTTTGAGTCATGGTGCGAGCAGAACAAAGTTAAAAATATTGAACAAAATAATAAATAATACTATTGAACAAAATATTGTGTTGACACAGAATCTGACAGGAATAACAATTAATGCCCAGGAAATGTCTACAGTAACTATAAATATGTATATATAAAGTAATATGTATAATACTATATTGAATTAAAAATAAAAATAGTACTTTATTGAATAAAACTTTTGAAATAGAGCATAAACTGGAAGATATTTCTATTATTTTTAGGTTATGTTGTTTTATAGTTGTGACTAGAAATTAGTTGACGGACACCATCAGTATGTTATATATTTCCGAGTATAGGCATTTCAGATAAATATCTAGTAAAAATGATCTATTTGCAAAGTTAAGGTTAGTATTTTAAAGTTTTCCATAAAAAATTTTGGTCGAATCCATAATGCCAAGAAAACTAATTTCAACGAAATCGAAGTAAGCCTAAAATTCGAACCCTACTTGCTGCTAACATAAAAAAATAAAATTTCAGTTTCATAAAGTGACAACTTTTTCAATTTTTTTGCATTTCATAATGTAGCCATTATGAAACCCAAATAGAAAAATTTCATTAGAATATCGTTTGGGATTAATTAATAAAATGAAAAATACAATATTTTTCTTAACACCCTGTATTTTGAAAAGGAAGCGACATGCGAGAAACTTATATACCACATTTTCGTCTTAAAATAAGTCATATAAATCATTTTTTCAGAGAGTTTAGAAAACACCCTGTATAATAAACACAGTACCGATATTTACATATATCGGTATCGGCCGAAAACTAATAAGAAGAAATAAGTTACGTTATACAGCACAATGGCTCTGTAACCTTTTTTGCTATATAACTTGATTGTTGATGTTTCACAACTTCAAATCTGAGGTTTATATACTACTCGTAGATTCCTCTTAATGGTTGTGAGCCTTCTCGGGGAAGCATAAAATATTTTTCCTGCGCAACACATAAAAAAAACAAAATAACAAATCTTGCGGGCCAGAAACTGATACTTATATTTTCTTGCGACGGAATATGTAAGGTATACACCTCAAAATATCGTAACATTTTTGTTTTCGTCGAAATAACGACGAGAAATAATCTAAGCAAGCATCAGGTTTCGGTTCTTTTAAAATGTAAAACAAATATGATAATTGACAAAAACACGTTTATAATAAAGTAAACTTTTTTTCTGTTGTATCCGGTTACTTTTACTTTTAACTCACTAGCAGTAAAGAAAAATCTCATATTCCTCTTATAATTTCCTAATTTGGTTTCTTGATGGTTAAATAAACCGCTATCATCGCTATCAATAATAAAGTACAAAGAAAGTTCCTACTTTTAACAACGTTCCTTTAATCATCGCTTCCTGTCAATCAAAGAAGACGCTCTAACCTCGCTTCAAAAAGAGCTTTAAACACAAATTAGTGCCTTAATTTTATCAGAAACACAGCAAACACACTATGTTATGTTCAAAGACCCATTCCGACTGTTTTCATTGAATTACACGGGACTTATAGTCCTCAAAGTTCAGCTCTTTGAAAACAGAGGTATTATTAACGCTACTAGCGAGTTTTCAGAGTAACGTTAATTTATTAACGATATAATGCGATAGAAATTTTTTTGTAGAATATGAGTGTATAAGAGGCTGACTTCTTGGGTTGTGTACTATACATTTTCTACGACTTCATATTTATTCTTATGTTAAATTATCGAAACGCCAATAAAACATTTTGTGAGTTGCTACTCACATGGTTATCATCCGTACACCAGTCAATAAATTCTTTATACACTTATTTTTCATACCTCTTCCTGGATTTTTCTAGCAATAAATTATTTGTCTGTTTGAAGGTTGTAGACAATGTTGTTTCTTGAATGATAGAAGAGTTTTGGACGTGCATTGTCTTTATTTGTTACAAATCACAGCTCTATTTATACTTGTTATGTGCACTGAAGCATAACTGAGATGGGTGCAATCATGCGTTCAGTTTTGCGCGATATTAGTAATTTTGTGTATCTGGCCAGTCTTAAAATCGTAAGACTCGGCCAAATACACTAAAAGGAGAGACAAAAGAGGCTCAACATTCCATATGTCAAAGGAATATCCGAGAGATTAGATGATTAGGACAACGATACAACATCAGAACGGTGTTCATCTCGAGAGACACCTTAAGAAGCCATCTAACGAAGACGAAACCAACTAGCCAAAAAGATAAGAAAAACTGTGTCTACCAGATCCCCTGCGAATGTGGCCGATCGTATATTGGGGAAACACTACGGCCATTGGCAACAAGAACACAGAAACAACACTCAAAAAGGAGAGACGGAATAATCAGGTGCAGCCGACCAAGCTTGGACACACAGCCATCACATCAGGTGGACAGAAGCCGATATCCTGCTCAAAGAACCACACTGGAGGAAGTTCAAGGAAGCTGCTACCATACACCAGAACCCAGGTTGTTTTAGTAAACCTTCATTAGATTTAAGAAATGTCTGGAAACCTTTGTTAAGTAGATGTAAGCTTAGAATTACTAATATCGCGCAAAACTGAACGCTTGACTGCACCCATCTCAGTCATGTTTCAGTGCACATAGCTAGTATAAATAGAGCTGTAGTTACTTCTCTTATCTAGTATTCACCTGAGGACAACTGGAGATACTTACCAGTTGAAACGTTGTTATTTATAATAAATAAAGACAATGCAGCAAGTCCAAAACTCTTCTCATTCTCATTGAATAAATTTTTTGCTGTAATTTCCGATGTCGTTCCTTCAATCTGAATATCGTAGTCACTCATACTTGACTAATATACCCAAAAATAATATCCAAATTAATAATGTTACCGCGAAGTTGTGTGAAAATGATGAAACGAAAATCGGAAGGGACATATGAGTTTGGTCCGTTTCTTTCCACTTACCCTGTTGAATCAAGTAGAATATTGTATTGTAATGACTTCAATGATCATGTTTTGTATCTAGTAACACTTAATTTTGAAAATACAAGACCACAATCGGCGTATTATGGAGAAGCATCATATATCTTACAATATCAGAAGCACTGCTGTGTTTTATACCAAAAATATTTCTTACCGCTTTTACTTTTTATCAAAAATTAGTTGACAAGATGACAAAAATTCTGAAAACGAAAGTAAAAAATACATCTACGTTAAAAGACATTCATAAAAAGCACATCTAAGACACATCACATACCTGATGAGTTCGAATATTTCCGGTTTTTCCCTCTCCCTCTGCTTCATTCGCTCTTTCATCGCCGTAATTATGCTGTTCGCCTTATCTTCGGCTCCATGCTTTGAACTTTTTTCAGCGGCCCCTGCAAATAATTAAAAGATGATAAGAAAAGGAAACCTTCTGGAAGAAAAATCTGTGGGGTTTTTAATGGTTTAATTAGTTTCAGGGATAAAGGAAAATATTTTTGGCTATTTGTTGCATGGTTGACGGATCGAAATGAAATTTTGCAGCTTATGGAGCTTCATCATTGACCTTGACTGATCGCATATCTCAATAATACTACTGGAGGGTATTCGAGAGGAGAGCCAAATCGTCTGATAGGAGATCACGAGCTCACCAAAAACCTCGACAGCCTAAAACATTGTAGGCAGGTTGGTGACTTGACTCTCTTTTACAGATACAGGGTGTTATGGAAATGACGTATTATATTTAAATCGGCAATTCCTGAGATGAAAACAAATTGAAGAAAAATATCCAACAATGGCGCTTTAATTTAATATGCCCTGTACATGACCTTATGCCAAACCAAAAATGGAAGGTAAAGAAAGCAACATATGGCGAAAAAGTCACTGAATCTTGAACAGTGTTCATATCTTCAGGGTAAACTCTTTAGAAAGTCAATAACCCTTTGACAGATTGCAAGTTGTTTATTTTTCAGGGTACATTATTATAAACGTTTACGTGCAGTCTATCAACATAATTATTTCATCATTCTTCTTCAGTGAAGGATTAATAAGTTTGATTAGCTCATTAGAAATGAGCGTTTTTATTATTTCTGAATTTCTATTGCGAAATAATTTGTATCCTATAGTCCTGTTGTTTTATGTGTACGGTAGGTAAAGTGTTATTATGCGTTAGTATTTATTGCTTTTGTGTAATCTAATAATAAGTGCATATCTTCAAAAAAACTAATTTGAAACTCGTGGGTGCCTGTGTGTTTCTTTAAATGATTTAGTGCAAATTTTCCGAGAGATTGGAAATAAGAGGCCGAATGGGGTTTAGTGGGTATAAGCTTATTATGCAGTTCCACATTATCATCAGGGTACGTGATGAGCATAAAGCTTTTCCCATAGAAATCAAAAACCTGAAGATATCTGCGCCCTGGATTACTTGCTAGTCTACTGGCACCTGGATTCACTTCTATTTGGATACTAGGTAAACTAAATATTATTTTTATAAGAATCTAAAGTTTTACATTTTTTACACTGTTGGCAACATTGTGCCTGAACATCTGTTGATTACACAGCTTGTCAATGTAATATGACCATTTATGAATGTGCCGAGGAGTAACCGGTGGGTTTAGGGGTGAATTACCCCAGTTTTTAAACTTTCGATTTAAAAACAAAATATGTAGCGCTTCTCTAGGACACCCCAGGAGTCACCAATTTAAATATAATACATCATTTCCATAACACCCTGTATGTATCCCGCTTAATTCCATCTAGAGGTTCAACTTAAAACTCTTTGAACTTGATTGTTAAGAATTATTTCATCTGGAGGTCGTGTTTCCCAACGAATATAACCTCCAACGATTCAAAACCAACGTGATTCGCACACGCACAACTCCCAGATCGCCTTAAAATACTTGCTAGTAGTTTATCATAAAAAACAAAATTTATGCCCAGTACTTTCTTAAATGGGTGTTATTATTTACAACACTACTTTCCTTATGACGGGTCAATGGCGTGTTAGTCAGTTATCATTTCAACCATCGTTATGTGCACCAGAATATTGCATGTGGTTGCATTTTAGAAATGCTTATCCTGTTTTGCAGAAAGCGTAGAAGCAAACCTGATGCATAATTAATATGTTGTTGACATTTTAATATTTATACGGTATATAAAAACATAGTCGCTCTGTACACTAAGCTCGGCTAACTTTTATCTAGCAAGACTAATTTTCTTGATTGCTGTTAAATAATTGATGAATTTCCGGGCGGTATTGACATCTTGACTCGCGCACTTTAACCTAATATATATTTAAATAATAGAGATCCATTACCCAACGAGCCTGGCTTCCATCGATTTTACGTCGTCCCGTAATTTATGCTGTGCATTGTTTTTTAGGTCTATCGTAATATTTAATGCTTTTTATACACCGTGAAAACGAGTGCTCGGGATTATATTGCGTAGAAAACCTTGATAAGGTTATTCAGTTCTGTATAGTATCGCCAAAGTAAACTGAAATATATAGGAAACTAGTTCATCTCGCAGCATTGCAGCCTGCTCTCTCCACTTCAAATGGTTTGATGTCGAGCCTTGGTGCGCGACAAAGTCAAAGTGTCAAACCTTAACTGGGCGGGCACCTCTTAGCGATCTGGCTGACATATTACAAGCTCTGGCCTCTCCAGCCCACGTAAGTGAATTGTTGCAAAGGTGAATGATCTTTATACATTGCTATCAATAATAAATATTTCACCATTCAATAGTTACCAAACTCAAGCTTATCGAAGCAAATTTCGTTTCTAATTGTATTAATTTCCGAAGTAATTCCTTAGTATTACATGGCCAGTTATCCATGTCGACTTGCCATTGTTACCTTTCCTTGTCTTTTGTCAATTGCTTCCATCGCTATTCCAAACAATCGAATCTCATCACCACCTACTACTACTACTTACCTTTCACTTTCACACGAACGTCCCACCGCTTCATTCCGACTTTGTTCATTTATCAATCGAACCCGTCCCGTTCTCATCGAAACTGATTTAATTCCTGTCTCTAAAATGTTATCGTATAAAATCTTTTGCTATCGCCGAATTGATGATTGATAAATTTGACGCGGCTGAAATATTATTGCCCGTTATTAATGATTAGAATGTTTGAGCGTGAATATGACATGTAACCGATGTTATATGGACGTGTGTGTATGTGTGGAATCGATGTCGCACTCGGAGAACTGGGTCATAATAATGTGTTCAGTGTTTTTAACTTATTTAGTTCCGATTATACGAGGGAGATTAGAAAGTTTTCGTTCCAACAATGTAATCGTCCTTAGCATCATCTGGACTACAATGTTATTCCTCTTTCTTCTTTCAATTGTTGGGAGATGACCAAAAAAAACTGACTTACTCTAACAATGCAAGAAAGCAGGACACTTTAATTGTATTATGCCTTGCAGGAACATAATTTTCGAGCTACAAAAGTGCGACACAAAAAATAACCGACCTTATCATCCGTCGACGTGAAAAAACGAATCATAGACTCCCGACAAACTAATTATCCAACAATTACGGCTAGTAATCGATATCCGATCGTGTATTGCATCTTTATGGCTTTCCACTTTTCTATTGAAAATGATATTATATTTGAAGAATTTCATTATTTAACCGACATCGGTGCGGCAAATCGCCCGCGCGCTGTTTGAGACCGGATATTTGACATCGATACTTTGTGATATTCTGATTTTGGCTATGAAAGATTTAAGCGCGTTTTCGTGTCTGTATGTCTATAGATTTGCACGTGCGCGTTGTTGCACAGTTCTATTACAGCTAGACAATGGGTTGAGGGGGGATTCAACCCGGACGACTTCCTAACAAAAAAATAAGCCACCATTATATTTCGAGAAACGGTAACTGTAAACACAAGCTTTTTCTCCGGGCAAACAAAACCTTTACCATGATTGCTTAAAGCCAAGTAACTCTAGCAAATAGCAGTTAATTAACTATATAAACACAAGCAAAACAAACAAACCTGAACTAATGTTATCGTATACATCCATATAATAATTCTTTATATGGTTCATGTTTTAAGAATTCATATCTTTTTTAAATGGGTATACATTCTACAATAAACTCCGCAAGCAGAGCGTCAATCCCCATTATACAACGCCACATAATATAATACAACATAATAGGTGCAATGTGTAATAACATGCCACCAAATATTGATCTTTACAACGTAATCCGTCTATACAGAATGGAAACTCCATAATTAACGGAAGGAAATATGTTTAGAAATCAATCACCACGATGTTTTGTTGTTTATAGGTTATGCAGAGGCAATATTTGAAAATTTAAAGTCTTTGTATGGATTAAAGGTTGAAATAACTATTAAAGAAATAATAAAAATTTAATAGAAAAACATGTTAAGACCATATAAATTTCTATTGCTGTAGATGACATCCTTGAAATTCACTTGAAATTCCCACGACATCTCCCTGAAGTCTTCCAGCATAATAATGTTGGGATGTAGAGTACTATGCTAGTACTAATACCGAATACTTAATTCAAAAGCACTGCATATGATTTGCATAATTGGATTTGTAACCCTACTGTAATAGATTGGTGAGTCTCTAGTCAATAGTTGTTTCCATATAAAAATATTTTAAACAATTATTATTACTTTAAGTTGGCATAGACATCAATATTATTGTTATATGTGATTAATAATATACTATTTATTATCTTACTCACAGATTTATCGACAATGTTGTGCGCCTTGTAATTATACTATAACAGATCCAGGGCTTTTCAAGTTAGTTAACGGTTCCATTACAAGATGTATGAAATAATTTTTTGGCTAACTACAAGTGGATAAGCATGTTCCGTAACATTTTATATAACTACAATTTATTAAGGCTTATTATTTGGGCGATACTTACTTTGCAAACAATCGGCATTGAGCAGATCCTTACACTTCTCGTGACACTTCACTCCGCACTCGGTACATCTCACTCCTTGCCGAGCGATTCCCCAGAGTAGTCCCTCGCACTCGTAGCAGTAAGTTGGTGAGGTTGCAGTCCACGGGACGAAATTATGTGGAGTAGTACAGCTGATAGGGTAGATGAGGGCTTGCAGAGTTTTCTTGTAGACGTGCATTTTCTAAAAGAACAAGTAAATAGAGACTTATTATTTATATTATATTGGGTTTCGTCGCTTATTAGAATAGTAATGACTAGTATAACTAGTGCAGAATTAATTTAACCAGGTGAAGAAGAGTGGTATAAATATTATCCACGTCAATAAATTTAAAACTAAATTCCTCAAGCGGGAATGCCGAAAAAATAAAATAAACTGCTGGCCATTTGCTTTCGAGCAAGAAAAATTTCGCCTAAATTTAAAAGTTAATATTTTCTGAACCAGATATGACATCGATCTCCGGTTTTTAATGGTTGATAGATTTGTCCCTTAGGAAACAATTGCCAAAGTTGGATTGTCTTAAACTGTCAGAATATTTTATATACAGGGTGTTAAAGAGGACGATGATTTTTGCTCCAATTTCAATAGCATGTAACTTTCACAATAATATTTTTAAATTTTATCACTGTACGTCAATTGAATCACTGGTTCATAGCAAAGAAAGTAGTCTGTCAAATTTTTGATATCTGCTATATTTTTAGAAATACCGATTTTTTTGAAAAACTTTGCTTTTTTAAACTTTTTGTTAACTAGATCCCACTGTGCGTTGTATCGTGCAAACTTTGCAAGTGATTATTATACCTTATGAAAAGCTTGTTTATGTTCAGTAACAACAATTGTACCTAAATGTTGTGATGTGCAGTGGCGTACTTATAATCACTTATATGTCTATGCTTTATGAGTATCTCGCAATTTTTTTGTATTGGAAAGTACTCGCCCCTAGATTAGGCAAGTTTCATATAGCGCTACAGGTATATTATACAGTGTCTACAAAATTTTAAAAAAGATAATTTTTTTAATTAATTGTTTGAAAAAATTCTTGTTTGAAATAATTCTTTTATTTAATTGTTTGATAAAATTTTTTCAAACAATTAAATAAAAAAATTATCTTTGTTAAAATTTTGTAGACACTGTATAATATACCTGTAGCGCTATATGAAAAACTAAAAAATAAGAAAAAATTGCCTAATCTAGGGGTGAGTACTTTCCAATACAAAAAAATTGCGAGATACTCATAAAGCATAGACATATAAGTGATTATAAGTACGCCACTGCACATCACAACATTCAGGTACAATTGTTGTTACTGAACATAAACAAGCTTTTCATAAGGTATAATAATCACTTGCACAGTTTGCACGACACAACGCACAGTGGGATCTAGCTAACAAAAAGTTGAAAAAAAGCAAAGTTTTTCAATTTCAATACGTCGGTATCTCTTAAAATATAACAGATATCAAAAATTTGACAGATTACTTTACTTGCTATGAACCAGTGATTCAATTGACGTACAGTAATAAAATTTAAAAGTATTATTGTGAAAGTTACATGCTATTGAAATTGGAGTAAAAATCATCGTCCTCTTTAACACCCTGTATATAAAATTTTCTGACAGTTTAAGACAATCCAATTTTGGCGATTGTTTCCTAAGCGACAAATCTATCAACCATTAAAATCCGGAGATCGATGTCATATCTGGTTCAGAAAATATTAACTTTTAAATTTAGGCGAAATTTTTCTTGCTCGAAAGCAAATGGCCAGCAGTTTATATTTAGTGAAATATTTCGCAAACTACCAATCGAAAGTTTGGCTCATAAAATACAAAAAGAAGTTCTTGAAAATCGTTCGAGGAGTTCTAAAGTGCGGTTAAGTTTAGTGTTATTGCTTTATAAATAGTCGAGGAGATAGCCTATATTGCTTATACCTGGATATTCTACGTGACTTATCACTACTTACTTCGTAAATTCTAGAAGAACGGAGTTTTACTACCGTGTTGTTTTTGAATTAACATTTTTTTTGTGCATTTTACATGATATTGTAGCAAACAAAGGCGAAAAAAACTACCGCTTTTTATTACAATGGCCTAAACAGCAAAGCTTTTAATTTTTGAAATTCCTTGTGTTTTTCCATTTCCTAGTTAATTAAACGTTTTTAAAAACTGCCAGTTATTAAATGGATTTTTGTTTTGTGAATATTAAATGAGAGATAATACGCTACTCCAAAATTTACTTGAAACAAATAAAAAGAAGAATAACAAAATTCTAGCCGAAGGCAAACGAACCGGCGTTTGAAATATTTGAAAGTAGGTATTGTTGGCAAACCGCAAAGTTTTAATCTCTTTCGGTAATTAAAACCAAACATTTGGAATCTTGATAAGTTTGGATTTGTCGTTTGTACTTTCGGTTTCGGTATTAAGACTTATATTATCCGGAAGTCCATTGTTCCGGCTAAGGAAATCTGAAGCTGGCGTTATCCCAGTCCCGCTTGTGCTGGGAAACTTATCTTGCTCCTTAGGAGCCCAAAGCCTATTAAAAATCACTAAATTTTCTCAGATTTTATTAAACAACTTTGGAAGAAATGGACAAATCTTGACTGTCAACCCTCATGCTTAATGTGACAAAACTGGGCTTATAGTATGAAGCATTTGCACCACTCCCAGAGTGCCCTAAAGGATTTTTCCTATAGTGCTAGTCTTTGATAATAAAAAAGGGTGTTTGTTCTTGTTTATTCGACACATTCCTTAAATGGAACATTACAAATTTATAGTACTTACCAGTTCTTCATCGTTAAGCGTTGCTCTAGGTACTGCTGATGTCAGGCCCGCATTTCGTTTTGTAGCGGCCATAGTCTGTGGGTATAAAAAATTATATTTTAAAGTAAATTAGAGGTTTTTAGAGCATTTTTTCAAATCTCAATAAAAAACTATTTTTACTACTGTCAACTAGTCAAATCTCAAAAACTCTAAAATATAAAAATTGCAAAATTATAAGCAATAGTGCCAAAGCTTTCTGTAAGCATGGTAAGTTTGGTATAGCAATTTTGTGCTTAATATGAAACAAAATTGTGCATATTACTATTAATCATTGTCATAGTTAAAGAATTTCAATAAGAAAGGAAAAAAGTACTATAATTTTTTTTAAATCTGAAATTTTTCTACCTGCAGTAAATATCACTGTTTGATATATTGCTTCCCCTCTAGTTCTGATAAGTAATGTCAATTTCTCACAAACTAAATTTATTAATCCAGTAAAAAAAATGTTTGCAAAATATCAGTTAAAGTACATTGTGGACTCAGTTAAATGGGAATGTTTCGTTTATATTCATACGATTTTTTTCTGCCATAGTGTAGAGGCACTATTTCTACTTTATCTACCGTTTTACATAGAAATGTTGCACTCTCATTATATCCAAAAATTTTGAAATTCGGATGAGGGATAAATGAAATGTTACACCAAAGACAATAAAAATTAATTTGGCCCACACGGTAGAGGGAAGCATGTATTTTTTCTATTGTAAGTGGTAAAATATAAAAACTTGTGCGCTGTCAAGTAAATTTAAAATAAAAAAAACATAACGTGCGTGTTTATAAAAACTCTTCAAATCATCTCAAAATTACATACAATTTAAAAGTTGAAACAAGTGACAAAATGTTCGTGATGGTCACTTGTTTTTTCCAGCGAGGTGAAACTTGATGGAAAATATAAAAATACAAGGTCGTCATGAAACGTGTGAAATATAAAAACATGCTTGGTGTTGATAAATATATGAATATGGGTCAATTGCTGGGAACAATGGGGGAGGGGAGTTGTCATTAAACTAGGGATTTAACAAGCGCAAAACACATTAATTTTATAAATTATATGGCTACAAATAACAACAACTGTACGAAGGAAATATAAATAACATGTTTAGGATTTTCCATCGTCGTATATTAATTTTCTCGTTTATAATCTGAAAATTTACTAAATCAGAGCCTTTCATAATTTATTTTCTGTTTGTTCTAGGCCTAAAATGACGCTAACTAGAATTATTATTTAAAATGGCAGACGCGATGGAATTAACCATGGAAAGTAATGACTGGCTCCATAATAAGTTGAATTCAACTTTTAGCAAAAAATGTTTCTGCCACACACACACAAATAGTCAAAGTTTATTTAACGAAAAACTATGTTATTCAGTTCAGTGGCGGATTTTGTTTTAATTATATATTTTTCAAGTTAATACAATAAGCGCGGGGTTTCCCATTTTTGACACTTTCTAGAGATAGTAGAGTTAATGCCCCTAGAGAGTATCGAAAATGGGACACCCGGTACAAGCTTTAAGTAAATTTTACCAAATGTATAGCCCAACAACTACAAAGAATAAAAATTGTGCAAAAGCAAAGCAACTGGTCAATGATGTCCTCAATTGCTTGTATTCCTTCAAAAATTTAGACCAAAGGAAAGACTCAAAAAGACCATTAACGAATTGCTCAACCGTTTAAATAAGCAGGAACGACAATTGATTTTAAGTTAAAATAAAACTAAGGCCCGGTTTGATAACATTAATATATTGGTTAATCTTGCTTAAGAATGTGGTGTCTTCATATATCGACTATTAAATATTAACCAGTCTTTATGAAATCAGGCCTAAAAAAGTAAAAGCTGTGCAACATGTTTTTTTCTTACCATCTTAAACATTTTGGTTGAGTTTCACGCGTACAGCAGTATACTGCCATGGAACGTGATTAAGTTTAAAGAATCGTAAATATACGTCGTATATTTCAAGTCAAATTCATAGAAACATTTTATTTAATGGAAAGTAAATATAATATTTTAGTACCCCTTATCTGGCGGTTAAAATATATTAGTGTATAGTCTCTTTAAATACGCCTGAACATTAACTGATAATACTCCGATTTTCGTAAAACAAATTTCATATAAAACGTAATTAATTTCGGTTAAACAATTAATTAACAATTTTCCAGTTAAACAGGAAGAAAGCCGGTTTCCTTATAAGAAAAGTTATTCAGCCTTTTATGCTGCAGAAATAATTTATAACAAAAGTTGATGAAAGACAATGTGAAACCGTTGTTGTAGTATAATAAATTTCAGCAGGATGAGTTTATAAATTTTAAAGTAGAGGAATTCGCAAGTTGTCGAGTAGTGAAGGCACTCTGGATTGATAATAATAGGATCAACTATGTTTAGTGTCCATGAAATTTACTTCTGGAAACTGAGTGTTTGGTGTATATTTTCTATAAATTTAATAAAACAAAAGTTACTTAAGATAGGGAAGGTTACTACCCAAAATTAATATATCTTATACATAATGAACCAAGAGAGAAGCAAGCAACGTTATATAATTTCTATATTCTAAACGTATGTGTCAATAAATCGTTATACTGTACTGTTTACCCAATATGTCAGGAGAAAAAAACATTGTTACACCGTTAAGCTTAAAATGTAAGTGAGAGGAAAGCATGCAAGCATCAAAATAAATAAGCAAAAGAGATGGAAATAGAAAACAAACGATTCTAATACCTTGAGCACCTGGAGATTTTGGAAGCGTCGAGGGCACAAACCATCAAATAGAGAGAACAAACAACACAGACAAGTTAGTAAGTGGTTTTGCGAGGAAAGCAGTGACGTGATAGAGATATTTTCTTATTTACAGTCATCTAATTGGTTGACATTTTTTATATGAAGACTTTATTTACATATCTATTAATAATTAATGGAAAAAATTTCACTAGTTTATCAATATTATTTTTTGTATGATATTTAACTTGATTTTCAAAATATCTGTTTACGCCACTGGAAGGAAAGTTGACAAAAAGTTCACAACGTTACACTTAACATTCAAACATATGGAATCAGCCCCTAAACCTTTTGCTCTCGTACCTTCCCTTATTTAGGGTAAATATGACGCTTACGCCAGCAATGTTATTTAATAAATGTTCTGTTTATATATGGCCTGGAATGTTTTTAGCACAATACTTAGAAGTTTCTTTCTACAAGCTTGGCAGAAAGTATGTTACCTTAATTTGGACTAGGGGTGTTTTTTTTTAAATGGTATTTCTTTGGATGTGGGAACGGCATTTCCCCCAGGTAATGTCAAATATATCTTTAGTTTTAAAATACAAAGAGGCATTAAAAGATCAGAGTGATAATGGTACTGAAATTTATAATAACAATTTAAAACTTTATTTGAAACACATTCTTTTGTACACACTATACAGGGTGTAACTAAATAAGTGTAAAACATTTAAGGGGGTGATTCCTCATCGAAAAAAAGATAGGATCTTTCATATAAAGAAACTTCATTGGAGCATCCCTTGTTAAGATACAGCCCCTTAAAGGGGGTACATAAAATGTGTTTAACAATTTTTTTCACAAGCACTAAAAAAGTTACAATATTGAAATTAACCTGACATTTTCTACTACCAAAAAGACACTTAGCCAGTAATTTATTTGGTTTACCCCATGGTTGTAAGGGTGGAAAACGCAACCCCTAAAATTTATTTCCAATGTAAGTTTTTGTCTTATTATTTGTTTACCATCTAAAAATTTCCGATAGCCTGTTTCATTCTAAACAAAAAATGTCTCTTGAATTTTTTGCCCAAAATAAACCAGTTCGCAGCAAAAAATTATTTTACGAACAAGATACATATCGCCATAAAACTCGCGAATACGTTGCTCAATGCGCCGACGTCTAGACGCATGCGTAATGTCTGAAGGTAGACATATTGAACATTTACTATGATTTCTAGATGTTGTATGTTTTGTTATTAATAAATTAGTTTTGTTTATTTATAAATTTTATGTACCTCCTCTAAGGGGCTGTATCTTAACAAGGGATGCTCCAATGAAGTTTCTTTATATGAAAGATCCTATCTTTTTTTCGATGAGGAATCACCCCCTTAAATGTTTTACACTTATTTAGTTACACCCTGTATACAGGGTGTCCGCTAATTAATGGGACATGGGAAAACCACAGACTCCTTACGTAAAAATATTAGGATTTAATTATACTTAGGTACCTATATCCGAAAGTTGATATTAACTGAGATACAGGGTGTTAAAGTTAAAACTTCATTTTTGTTTTTCTCTAATAACTTTGACAGAAACCAACGGCTTTTTACAAAAGTTGGCAATTGTGGTTTTTTTTAGGACGAGAAACTGATTTTTTGGTGAAATTTTAATGTACAATCTAGGGGGCGCTGCCTGCGGCATTTTTTGCACAATTATTAGGTCATAACTTCTTTGTGCCTCAGTGTATTTAAGTTTTTAATGAAAATAATACTTTCTCATATTTATTATTAAAGGTATACTAATTACAGATCGCCCAGAGTTACCGTTTCGGAGATGTTTACATTTAAATTGTGTAGTGCGTTAGCTCAGGCAAGCCAATAATATTAAATTTTACATGATAATTAATGTTCTAGTAAGGGAATAATAAATACGACAATTGGATTGTTCTTTAACTTACTTTAGTTGAAATAACTTTGACCCTAGAAAACATCGTGTCGAAAGAAACCAACAGCAATGAAAACACAAACTTACGATAAACTCAAAAATGAGACATTTTCTGTTCCATAGCAACTACATCTCTAAATTTCATTTTTTGTTTTCTCATAGGTTTCTTTAAAAAAAAAATGTTGTTTGTAAATTAATAGTATTGGGCAGGGTGCACTAAGCAATTTAAATGCAAATATCTCCGAACCGGTAACTCTGGGCGACCTAAAATTAGTTTACCTTTTTTTACGTAATAAATATGAGAAAAGTGTTATTTTCATTAAAAACTTAAATACACCGAGACACCAAAAAGTTATAACTTAATAAATGTGCAAAAAATGCCGCAGACAGCGCCCGCCCCCTAAGTTGTACCAAAAAAATCAGTTTTTCGTCCTAAAAAACCATAATTGCCAAATTTTGCAAAAAACCGTTGGTTTCTGTCAAAGTTATTAGAGAAAAACAAAAATGAAGTTTTAACTTTAACACCCTGTATCTCAGTTAATATCAACTTTCGCATATAGGTAAGTATAATTGAATCCTAATATTTTTACGTAAGGAGTCTGTGGTTTTTCCATGTCCCATTAATTAGCGTATATACCGCATTTTTAATTGTAAATTTTCTAAATTACCTACGTTAATTTACCATTTTACCAATATTCTTCATTTAGCCCAATACAAATTGATATGAGACATCAATATAAATGAAATAAATAGCCAACAGAGTGTTTATTTCCCTCTATTAGGCAATGAACTGTAAAGTGTATGTATGTATATGTCTGTTTAGTTGTTTGACCATTATCACAACAGTTTCCATATTTTTTTTCAAACACGACATTTTTAGAGGCTGAACCATACGCTCGTAAATTTGGGGGAATGGCATTTATATCTCCGAGATACTGCCTAAATGTTTTCTTGGTATCTATAATGAATTAAGGGAATATATAAATTTTTTTTACGATTGTGTTCATTCGAAGGGTCTTTTTTCAAACCGATATTAAATTTTTATAAAAATGGAAATTAAGTTCTATTTTCTTAAATAGTCTTTTAGGCTAAAATCTAATATGATTTCCATCGGTAGCGAAAAGATCCTTAGCTTACTGCGAATAGGGAATGACTGAAGAACATTAACAAAAAATACAGAACATTTTATTTCACGAAAATATTATAGTATTTATATCAAAACTATAAAAGGTGTTATCTAAGGACATGTACTTATTTTAATGGATGATTACAGGACCAATTTGAAGTAGTTCATATACACATATGTACTAAAATGCTTTGTACGATATACAGTGTATTAAAGTTTCTATTTTTTTCTTGTTTTTATCAAAAATCGTTATTGTATTAAATTTTGATAAAGACTATGAAAACATATATTTTTACCTCAAACTCAGTGAAATGCCTTTGGGTATTACCTGACTCCTAGCCAAATTTCAATGCTCAGATACCTTCCCTTTTGAAGGACATGTTTTCCAAAAAAAGTTAAATCAATTATTATTTCAAGAACAATAGAACAGGTATGGGAAAATGTTAAGGAAAGTTATTAATATCTAAAAATAATAATACACGGGATGTTAACTTATGAAAATTGCTAACACTTTCTAGTAGAAGCCGCAACACTGGACGGCTGAACATATTTTTAAAAGAGAGAGCAGGTCCTCTTACATAACCTACCGAATTTTCAATTCGATAAGAGCCATAGAAGAGCAACAAAAAAACTTTGACGCACTGTCTATCGAAAACAAAGCACTTTAGGACATACGTGTATATGAACTTTTCGACTTAAAATTGATCCAGAGAACGTCCTAGTTTTATGCATTGTATTAAAACGTTCTGCATTTTTAGGACATGAAACAACACGTAAAAAATGATGGGAAAGGTTCTATGGTTGATTTTATACAGGGTTTGCGAAATTAAATAAAGTTTGACATAAACACAATCATATGATATGGGTTGACATTATGTTATATGCTCCGTGTATGATCTGTAACGTTAACATCAAATTAGCCAGAATATAACATTAATATGAATATGGGTCATTATTTTACAAACCGCAGACTTTTTAACATTAACATTTTAGAATCATCCGACAAAATTTTTTCCGAAAATATCCACGCACGAATTTTTGTTAATTTGCTGGATTTTCCTCGAATCTTCTTATACTTAACATTTTAAAAAATTAATACACTTCGAGAGCTAAAGTAACAAAGTGTAAAATAGATAAGAGATATTAAATTTTAAGTATGAGAAGATTGTAGAAAATTCATGTGTGGAATTTTTTTTAAGCAAAATCCTGAAATACTTGTCTACTAATTTTACGTTATAAGTTGTAAAAAAAATTTAAGACGATTCTAAAATTTCAAACTGTGTGCCGCTTGTAAAAGAATGATATATGATATAACTCGTTAAAATATCCCTCGCGTTAACATTTTGCGAGTTCGTCCGGTGTGCTTATGTGGAAATACTAAAATAAGTTATCAACATCTAAAACCGAGACTTGTAATTACAAAATTCAAAGTTTAGATTAATTATACACTTTCCCCTTCCTTACGTTCTCAAAGTCTTGAGGCATTTCCTACCTTCATCACTAATAACCAAAAACTTTCTTTTCTTCGGTATATACGGGGTGTTATGGCAATTACTTTTATTATTTATATTTAAATTCATAAATATGATTTGCAACACAAGGTGTTGTGTTCACAATTCACATTATTTAACGGAACATAAATACGAAAGTGCCACTGATTCAAATTATCTCATTTATGCCTGTTTAATTCTGTTAAAATTTATTTCTATAGCAGAACATACAGTATGCCACTGCTTCTAACGTATAGTATACAGGGTGTTCCAGAATATGTGGGCAATCTCCCGGGTTCAGATAGAACACTTAAAAATAATAATATTTTTTTTTGGATACTCTAAATCTTAAACTGAAAAAAAGGTACTCTTGATCAATGTCGATAAAATGAACTCTTTTCGAAAAAAATATATTTTTGTTCAATATCACCTAGTACTTAAAAAATTATTTAAAAAACAACGATTGTGGAGTGTGTGAGTCGGAAAAAAGGCCGAAATCCGGTTGTCTTCTTGGACACGGTGAGACTACTCCCCCCCCCCCCCCCCCCGTTTTCGAGGGTGCTGAACACGATGGTGCTGGGCAAAATGCTTTTTGGGCGGGGGAGCACCCCCAAAAGGGTTATATATAAACCACCCCAAAACGGGCAAAACGCAAAGGAGCAGCCTTTCGGTCCTGGGAATACATGTTACACCCGTTTTCGAGGGTGGTGAGACCGATGCCGACTTCAGCAACAACCCTCGATGTCAACCTACCCCTCCAATAGATCAACAACCCGAAAAATTAAATTTAACAATAACAATGTTTTTATAACAGTGGTAGAGATTTTTTTCAGAGACGGAAAGCCGCTTCTTTCGCGTTTCACCCCTTTTGAGGGGGTGTTAGCCTGTTGGGGGGGTGGGTTGCTGAGGTCGGCTTCGGTAGTCTCACCGTGTCCAAGAAGGCTATCATGTTCATCCGACTCACACACTCCACTATTTCCAGGGACGTCCGTTATGGGCCCGTATCTCCGTAGGGGGGGGGGGGGGGGGGGGGGGGTAGGAAGAAAAATGTATATGAACTTCTCCTGTTATTTTTAAGTGTTCTATCTGAACCCGGGAGATTGCCCACATATTCTGGTACACCCTGTATATCGAGATAAAGCAGTTAAACAAACATTGTTGATAATTAGCTTTTCTTTATCGCGCGTATTTTTAATGTAATTATTTTTAAAAAGAAAAATAAAATTGGTCATAAGCAAGCCACTGGCTTTATCAATTTATTGAAATTTCGTATTTGGTCGTTTTGGGGAATGCCAAATCAACTTCTGATATTAGATATACGTAAAGCCCTGGTTTTTATCACATTTCGTTACGAAATATTTCGTTGTATTGGAACGGAAAAGTTCGTCGTTGGTCAAATGAATCTACTAACATCGTCCATTTTTAACCACGCACTTGTACTGCAGTAAAAACCACACATGTGACCAAATGACCAACGACGAACTTTTCCGTTCCACTCCACCGAAATATTTCGTTACGAAATGTAATAAAAACCAGGGCTTAACCATAGCAAAAATTCAAAACAATCAATTCCGAAAGACCGAAAATGTAAGCTTGTTTCCATTACAAGTGAAAACGGACGTGTAGAGCGTGGCAGCACCTTTATAACACCCTGTAAAAATACCACCAAATAACCACATTAATCGAAAAATGATTAACAAGTTACCGGCATGTCTGAGATAAATGGATTTATTAATTTAAACAAAAACATAAGCCCCATATACGTCAGATAGATGTTCGTTTGGACATTTAGTACGAGAATATCGGAAAACACATAATGAATGACAATGGAAATATTTTCAGACCGGAAAATGATGTATCGAGGATTATAAGTTATTCAGAATTAGGTAAAAAATATTTTTGAAACGGGTTAGACGTATTTAGCTGTTATTTTAATATGAAAGAAGCACCGCAGAAAAATAGTGCGTTCTTTTTTTCCTGTAAGTAAACTAATTAACGTCAGTGATAAATTCTCAACCGTGAGTTGCCAATAACCACAGTTAAATCAAACTGACCCTTTCCCAAAATATTTATTACTTTAATTAAAGCGTACAGTGGCTCCTGTAAGGTCGTAAGTCACGGTTAACAATGCTTACCTAATCCTAGGCTTAAAGTTTTCGAACAAATACCTTATGAATGTGTAACGACCTTAACAGGGATTTGTTAAATATTAAGGGCTAGTATATTCATCTCCCGTTAAATATTTTCTGGGTGACATTCAAAAATTCATGTCTTTATAATAAAATGAATTTATATCAAATAAATTGGTAGTTTGCAAGCTCTTAATACTAACAGGAGGAAACATACAGTTCGATGGGAAACCTACCTCTACAGCACGAGAAACAGAATAATGTCATAAAAAAAGTACTCACTAAATCGGAAACCAAGAGATTAGGTTTTCCTCTTCTAATTGGCCTGATATCAGGTTTGATATCAATGTTACTGTAAAAAGTATTGTCGCCTGGTCCCCTGTAAAAAACATAACATATTTGAGTTGGGTTTCATTCTTGGTGGAATGAGATTTCCATTATGAGGGAAATAAAAATAAATACTTGTTATATTTCACAAGAAGATACAAGAGTATCTTGTACTCGTTTGATAATAACCTGAAAAGGTCGAAACACGTGTCAGGTAACTGTATTAAAAGTTTGTGAAATGTGAAGTATTTATTTTTATATCCTGCATATACAGGGTCCTGCAATAGTGTGTCAGTCTTCCATAGCTCCTATTAAAAATTTAAAAAAAATGGTTTGGAGTCTTAGAACAAAATTCAAAAAAACTACCTAAAATAACTTTTTAACCAAGGCATTGGGTGGAATTTAAGACAAGAGGTCTAGAGATACTGTGAATATAATAGCGTTTATCTATTTTATACAGGGTGTTCTTAATTAGGTTTCAAACACGACACATTTCAAAATAATTTTTCTCCAGATTTACAAATGGAACACCCTGTATATTATTTGGCTATTGGATGTAGAATTCATACGCATTCTTTTTTTGTAATGGAAGCATATAAGTTATTTCCAGCCGTTCTCGAAATAATTGCAAATTTCATAAATTATGTTGTTTAAATACAGTTTTTATTATGAAAATTAAGCATAGGCGACTAGATTAAGAATTATAAAGTACAGTAAATGTTCAAAATGCGTACCATGTTGATCTGAGCACAAGTTAATATGCTCTTCACATGGTCTATTAGGCATTTTGAACATTTACTGTAGTTTATAATTATTTATCTAGTCGCCTATGCTTAATTTTCATAATAAAAACTGTATTTAAACAACATAATTTATGAAATTTGCAATTATTTCGAAATCGACTGGAAATACCTTATATGCTTCCATTACAAAAAATGAATGTGTATGAATTCTACATCGAATAGCCAAATAATATACAGGGTGTTCCATTTGAAAATCTGGAGAAAAATTATTTTGAAATGTGTCGTGTTTGAAACCTAATTATGAGCACCCTGTAAGAAATAGATAAACGCTATTCTATTCACAGCATCCCTAGATCTCTTGTCTTAAGTTCCACCCAATGCTTTAGTTAAAAAAGTTATTTTATGCAGTTTTTTGGAATTTTTTTCTAAGACTCCAAAACTTTTTTTTTTAATTTTTAATTTATTACTCTTAAACTACATTACCAAATGAAATAAAACTTTAGGCATTTGTAAAGGACACTAATACGAACCTAATTATGTAACAAAATACTGGGTGTCCCATTTTAAAAAAAACACAGCATTATGCTACCACACATTTTTGGGCCACCCTGTATATATAAAAATTTCTTTCTTGAAATGCACCCTATAATACAGTATAAATCGGCATAAGAATGAAATTCCTAAGATAATTCGTATAGGAGCTATGGAGGCCTGATACACTATTGCAGGACCCTGTTTGTATTGTACTCAAATTTAAAAATTAAATGTTTGAAATACCACTGATTTTTGCACTATATTGACAACCGTGTAACTTTTGTAATTGTTGTCCGATCTTGGCGAAATTTTTTGCAAAATGTAGACTTGTGTCTTGGGACGATATCCTGAAGTTTAGTTTTCAAAAAATACCGATGTCTTGATCATTATACGGGCAGAAACAAATGTTACTTTTTTACCCTTAATTTCGTAACGCCCTGTGGAAAAATGAAGCGGTAGAATTTAGCTCAATTATGTTTTGTTTTGAAGTGTGATCTTTTCTTAACACAATATTTTTTGGTTGACGTTATTAACTGGTTAGTAAAAGAAGATACAAATGTTTAAATAAGGTATTGCGGGTTTTCAGTTTTATTCGGAATTCAGAACATTACATTACATTATTTTATGGAGTAGCATTTGGTTATTTGTTTATGCTACTCGATAAAACAAGGTGATGTTCTGAATTGTGAATAAAATTGAAAAACTGCAATATTTTCGTTTAGAAAATAGATAATGACGTGAACCAAAAAACATTGTGTTAAGAATAGATCACACTTCAAAACAAAACGCAATGTAGCTAAATTCTACCGCTCAATTTTTACACAGGGCGTTAAGAAATTAAGGGTAGAAAAATAACTTTTGTTTCTGCCTGTATAATGATCAAGGCACCAGCATTTTTGAAAACTATAATTCAGGATATCATCCCAAGACATAAGTCTATACTTAGCTCAAAATTTCACCAAGATCGGCCAGCAATTAAAAAAGTTACAGGAGTATAAAAAGGACTAACATTGTCGTCCGGGATTTATTGTCGGGAAGTGTATTTATCGAGGGCGATGTACTTTGTCCCTTCCTAAAAAGTATAATTTGCATAGAATGCAAAGACTTAAGAATTGCAGATTAGTCCCAAATATTTCTCTAAGATTTATGAAGTTAAAATATAACTAACATAACCCGACCGAACGTTTTTCATTTGCATAATGCTTCCTGAGGCAGATCTTGGGATAACATAAAAGTTACCTTATACAGTTCATTATGGTCGTATAACAAAAAGTTTATTATTAAAGCGCAGCACCTCAGGGCGGGTTTTCATTGTAAGACTCGCCGGTTTCGACGAGGTAAGGCGTTTTGCATGTTCGAAATACACAGATTCGTATTAGTTATTTTCACGCATTTTTATAGAATTGAGGTTAAGTAGATGGAGTAAAATAAAACTACGTCAGCAGTAACGGACGTGATTAACATTATGAAGGTTGTAAATATAAACAACTTCTTTATTGTACTAAAGTCAAAAATTGACTTTCACCTTCACCACCTTCACCATCTTCAGACACATTCACCTCACCATCAATGCCGGTGTTCCTCAATGGTCCATATTGTCTCCCACTCTCTTCTTACTCTACATTAACGACCTTCTAGTGAAAACGGAAACCCCGATAGTTAGTTATCTTTCTCTTTGAATGCACAAACATCTGCTGCCGACGACATCTTCGCAGACAGCATGAAGCATCACGCCTCAACAAAGACCTGGATGAAATTTTGGCTTGGGGTGACATTAACCAAGTCGAATTTAACGCTAAAAAAACCCAGGCAGCAGTTTTCTCTAAAAAGGTTAACATTACAGAACCGGATATAGTCATGGACGGACACGCAATCCCACTGGCTTCATCTATTAGTTTGCTGGGCGTCAATCTGAGAGGAAATATGTCTTGGCATAACCACGTTGTGGCAATCACCAAGATAGCTTGTTAGAAACTTGCTGTACTCTTCCGAATCAGAAAGTTGACACACCTCAACAACTTTTGACACTATACAAAGCCCAGATTCGATCATCACAGAGTAATAGATTCCATCGAAAGGAGGGCCATTCGTCTGATTGGAGACCACGAGCTGACGAAGAACCTCGACAGCCTAGAACATCGAAGACAAGTTGTGGATTTGACTCTCTTTTACAGATATTTTCATGGAAAGTGCTCGGCTGACCTTGCCCTCTTAATTCCGCCCAGAGCGGCGAATATTAGAAATACACGACGAACCACTGCCGCCCATCCATATGTGATTAAGCTTAATACTCCTCGAACTTCATTATTTAAGAACTCTTTCATCTGGAGGACTTCGTCCTTGTGGAACGATCTTCCCGAGGTCGTTTTCCCAACGAATATAACCTCCAACGATTCAAAACCAACGTGAATTGCCTTTTGCGCACACGCACCACTCCCAGAGCGCCCTAAAGGATTTTTCCTATAGTGCTTGTGTTTGATCATAAAAAAAAATGGATTTTTAAATGGTAATTGATGCAATGCAATATACGTACTTTAAATTTTATTCAATTATATCAATTCTAATAGTATTTATTGTTTAAAATTGTGAACCACATGAAACACAAAATATAAATGTCAATAATGACATGGCAATAGTGTAAGCTATTTCCGTCTAATACACTGAAAACGTATTTCATTTCCAACGAGAAACGTTATCTCTTTATCATTTTTCATTATGATGTTAAGCACCTCCACTGCAGCAATGGAAGTCATACTTGTACTAATACCCCTAGACATTCATATCAAAATGGAGGCTAATTGCAGCGCCTCAAGGATGATCACAAATGGGGAATGGACACAACACCCCGTAAAAATTGGACACACAAGAGCCACGGATCTAATCAACGATGAGCTCTTGGATATGCAATCTGATCGTATGAGAGCAACATACGATTTCACAAAGCCCTTCAAAATTGACTGGAACTTTGATGAATGGACGAACAGTGCATCCCCGTCGTTTGACAAGGGTCTAGTTTGGTACACCGATGGATCAAAAACCGCCAACGGTGTGGGCGCAGGTATATTTATACAATCATGTGTACTACAAAATCCTGAAAAGGGCTATCACGACCAAAAGATTTATATCCTTTCAGACAGCCAAGCTGCTCTTAAGGCTCTGAACTCCAATCGGTTTACTTCAAAACTTACACTGGAGTGCCATACCAACCTAAAAGTACTGGCGGCCAGGGGGAACAAGGTAGAGCTCTTGTGGGTCCCTGGTCACTCTGGGATATTAGGAAATGAAAAAGCGGATGAACTAGCGAGAGCCGGATCCGCTCGAGGTCTCAGGGGCCCCGAAACGGCCTTTGGGATATCAAAACAGGCAACAAGAACAACATTAGATAGGTTACCTGGTCAAATACACGCACGGGCCGTAATTGGAAAACCATCGAGAATGCTATCGAATGGGATGCTAACCCTGACGCGGCCCCAGCTGAAACATGTGATGGGTCTGCTAACAGGCCACTGCCACCTGCGAAAACACCTTCAACGGATAGGTATAAACAACGGATCCATTGAATGTAGACTCTGCTGCGTAGCGCTGTCTCGTAGAAGAAAAACCCGGGACCATACAACGTGGTGACAACCTCCCACATGACAAGCTTGGTAGAAGGTTACTGGACCTCATAGATGGAACAAACATCTTCTGACAAGATCGGGGTACACAATACGCCGGAAGGCTGCAGTGATAGAAGTTCGGGCCTTTAAACCGACCCCCGCCTTTAACCAACCAACCAACCATGATATTAAAAGGAACAGGTCTTTTATATTAGTTTAAAGTTATGACGCGCGTACATCTTTCCCATGCTCAACTGTATATGGAAAATGACAAGTCACACATATACTCCGTTTGGCGGAGTGTTGATGAAACCCCCATCTATCGCTACTCTTAGTTTGGACATTTCAAATTTTATCATGAAGTAAAGTACTTTATTTTCTTCGTGAGTAGAATACGGTCGGTGGCATTTCGTATTGAAAAAAATAAAATCAAATACGTCCCTGTCCTTTGCATGTCACCATTTCCATTCGCGATTCGTTTCCCTAACCTATTTTTACCGGAAACCCATGGAAATGTTACACATTTTCCGTTCGTACAACTTGTTGCAACGTTGCCACATCAAAGAATTATCTCCCCGCCGATCGAACCAATTATCTCAAGAATATAAAGCAGGTTTATGTGAGTTTACGATGATTTCAGCGTTTTATCGCTTAATAATTAAAGAAACGAGAGTTGTTTTGCAGCAATAAATAATGTTGTGTCGTCGAGAATCCCATAAAATCTTTAAGCAACGCTTTAAACTTTATTGCAATGTTTTCGATAAAATGCAAATGAGGGGGGAACATAAATAACGTCAGTTAAGTTGAAAATTACGATATCTATGTTATATCGTTAAGATGATACAAAATACAGACTTTTTTCTATTCGAATTCGGCATTTTTTATCGTCAATAGAAATAATGTATCCATAGGAGGGTTATTTTTAATGTCTTTTTGTTTGGCAAGTCAATGAAGACGGATAACAGACGTATTTCTTTGGAATCGAAATACAACTCCAGTGGATTAGACGGAAACGGCAAAATTAAAATACTAACCTATCATTATTTGTCATTTTGTGTTTCGTGTGGTTTACAAATTTTACAAGTTTCTAAACGAAAATATAGATTTTAAGCATCAAAATCGGGTCTTATTTGTTACAAATTTGTCTCCTTTGCTGTAAGTAGCGTTAACTATTTTATTTAGTTGTTGTTATTTAGTTTTGCTGACGATAGCACACTTATCTCATCTTGCTCTTTGAATGCACAGACATCGGCTGCCGACGCACATCTTCGCAGACAGCATGAAGTATCACGCCTCAACAAAGACCTGGTAGAAATTTTGGCTTGGGGTGACAGTAACCAAGTCGAACGCTAAAAAAACCCAGGCAACAGTTTTCTCTAAAAAGGTTAACATTACCGAACCGGACATAGTCATGGACGGACACTCAATCCCACTGGCTTCATCTATTAATTTGCTGGGCGTCAATCTGGGAGGAAATATGTCTTGGCATAACCACGTTGTGGCAATCGCCAAGATAGCTTCTCAGAAACTTGATCTACTCTTCCGAACCAGAAAGTTTTGACACTATAGAAAGCCCAGATTCGACCATCACTCGAGTACTGCTCTCATGTCTGGAGCTCTACACCCAAACATACTCTTCGGCTACTGGATTCCATCGGAAGGAGGGCCATTCGTCTGATTGGAGACCACGAGCTGACGAAGAACCTCCACAGCCCAGAACATCGAAGACAGTTTGGGAATTTGACTCTCTTTTACAGATATTTTCATGGAAAGTGCTCGGCTACACGACGAACCACTGCCGCCCATCCATATGTGGTTAAGCTTAGTACTCCTCGAACTTCATTATTTAAGAACTCTTTCATCTGGAGGACTTCATCCTTGTGGAATGACCATCCCGAGGTCGTTTTTCCCAACAAATATAACCTCCAGCGATTCAAAACCAACGTGAATCGCTTTTTGCGCACATGCACCACTCCCAGAGTGCCCTAAAGGATTTTTCCTATATTGCTTGAGTGTAGTGATTCACTTTCATTCTTTCCCCGGTTCAACTTTAAACGTTTAAAATTACCTAAATCAAAACGTGGTAACCGTTCGTGTCAAAGCGTTAGCACCCTTGTTATTTTCTACTTATTTTCGACGTTTATCTTTCAACCCTTTGGGATTAGGCCTATAAACAATTTAAGGAGAGTTTCGCTCATATACGTTGTCAAAAATATTTTAAAAAATTTAGCAAGCATAGCAGTATGATTAGTCTTATTATTTTTCACAGAAGCCAATTTTAATTCGTTAAAAAGTAATTAGTAAAAGTTGCTACGCCTTATTACAAAATTTTGACTCTTTACCTAAATGTACAGGTACTAGTATTTTTCACATTATACATGGTGTTCCTTAATAACGTGCTAATATTTCAGGATGTGATTCCTTAGGTCATTTTATAAACAAAAGTTCATATCAACATATGTCCGCAAGGGCTTAAATTTTTTGCTACAGGGTGTTGGATTTTTATTTTTTAAATGGTTATTTTTTAATATCTCCGAAAGTACGTTAGATATTATTTTCAATTGTGGTATGTGTTAATAGGATATAGAACAACAAATTTTAGTTACAAAAGTTATTCATTTGTTCCACCAATGGCGTCCCTGCAAACATGTCCTCAGATATTTTTCACAAGAAAGATGGTACGCCACTGATATTTTTCCATTTCGATATTTTTTATTATTAGCCTGATCAATTCTACATCGAAACGATCTCTTGAGTTTTTCTTGTCAAACGATCCGTTCTTGATTAAAACCACTAAATTCATATTGAAAATCATTATTATTAACATTGATAAAATAATTAATGATAAATTTTGTTTTACAAAAATTGATGGAAATGGCCACCTTCACTTAAAAGGCATGTAACTAAAATTTGTGGTTCTATATCCTATTAATACATACCAATATTGGAAATAATATCTAACGTAGTTTCGAAGATATTAGAAAATAACCATTTAAAACATAAAAATTCAACACCCTGTAGCAAAAAAAGTAAGCCGTTGCGCACATATGTTCATATGAACTTTTCTTCATAAAATGACCTAAGGAATCACACCCTGAAATATTAGCGCGTCATTAAGGAACACCCTGCATATTTTTATCGGAGACTGGCTAAGTAGAAACGTATATTATAGAAGTTTTATTGCTTAGGACATCGTATTTTATAAGGCGTGGAACTTTTTGCCAGTCCCCAACAACTTTTACTATTCACTATTTTACTATTACTTTTTATGGTATCATTACACGTAAGGGTGCTTTGTTTTTAATTTTGTTTCCATATTTTTCTAAATTCTGAACACTCCCTATATGCATTTGAGAAAAAAATATGCTCTTTGATCGTTTTAAGCCCACAAATAAAAAAGTTTTCCCTCTTTGGTAGTCGATCCTTGGACACAGGGTACAGGGTGTTATGGAAATGGCTTATTATATTTAAATGGGTGACTCCTTGGGTGTTCTAGAGAAAGTTTACATACTTTTTTTTTTAAATCGAATATCTAAATACTAAGGTAAAAACCCTTATAACCCACGCGCCGTTCCATCTAGATTCACTTAGCAACAATGTGGGTTACTAGAGTATACTGTGTTGTCAGATCGCACCGCGTTGTCTCGCCGTAGCTTGATTACCGGCCGCGCGCCGCTTCATACCTCAGTATGTTTCGAGACGCGGGAGTGGAACGACGTTGGTTCCACGACGTCGAGGGTGCCACGTGCTTGACGTATACGAAATTTAAGCGTTTTGTTAGTTGTAGTGCCCGATTTTTTTTGTTGTGAAATAATTCATAATAATAAATGTTGTGATGTGATTTCAAATTTGTGTGATATTATCTACTGTTGGTTCTGTTGAAAAACGTACTTTTGTGTTTTATTTTTTTATGGAATTTAATTATAAAACGGATTATTTTAAAATAAGATCGAAGGTAAGAGAGTATGTACCTTAAAATTGTAGTTTTCTTTGTCTAAAAAGTTTGAAGAAGAAGTGATAGCGCACGTCAAAGACGTCTTGCTTTCAACAACTGAACACGTGCGTTTAGAATTATGTGTTACAATATGACAACATCGCATATAATGCGCTAACCTCTTTTGAATCTGGAGACTGCCTCAATAAAATATTGATTGCGAAGAGCCTCAGGAGCGGCCACGTAAATTTTGAGATTTCATATAAAGTGTATATTTCGCTTAATAATTCAAAGCGCCATTTATTTTTCTTTAATTTATTTTCGTCTAGGGATTTGCCGGTTAAATATAATTCGTCATTTCCATAACACCCTGTATATTGCTGTATCTTCACATTAACATTTTTGCACGAACGGAAATAAATTCCGCTATATTATTAAAAATTAAACTCCATTAATAACATTTCCCTGTTTATCCACTAAAATATTCCAAAGTTCCGAGACATGTCTTCCAGTAAATTCCCGAAAACTTCGGCAAAACTAACAACAGGCTGCCTGCATATCCAATGCAAATTCATGGATCTGCGTCCTCTTTTCCACTTGTCATTCACTTAGGGACGTTGCGGTTGAAACTGGGAATACTAAATTACAGTGGGACGTATTCTAGCCAGGAAGATAATAAAAATTCGTAAATTACGATGACACTTTGGCGTAGTACAAGAATTTCGGGATTTTTTAAAAAACTATTTCGTGTAAATATATTTAAAAATCAGTGGTACCCATCAAACTATTATTAATACTTAATTGATTCAGCCGATACTTGGTGGAAATCTATAACTAATATTATGAAAAACAAAAAAATTACGTTATATTTCTTTCCCACTATATTCTTAAAAATAACATGTTTCGCTATCACTGTAGCTTCTTCAGATCGAGAATGAATGAATAATTTTCTATATCTAACAAAGTGTACAATCTTAAAATATTATTACAGGTATAAACTGTAGGGTGTAGGGGATATAATAGTAACAGTGGGATTTTCCAAATGGTCAGTAAAGTGATTATATAAATTATTTTATAGATTTATTTATACATGTAATAGCGGATTAGTGAAATATTTCTCGAATATATCACAATGTTTACATAAAAAAATATCAATTTCACAATGGAGGAAGAAAACCATTAACTTCCTAGATTTAACTGAAAAAGGAGAAAATAATAAACATATTTTCTCAGTTTTCCACAAACGTTCTCATACAGACACAATGATCCATAATTCCTCTTGTCACCCAATGCAACATTAGTTATCAGCTTTCCACAGTATGATTCATGGACTATTAACTCTCCCACTTAACAAAAATAACTTTCATAAAGAACTAAATATCATTAAACAAATAGCAGTCAATAATGGTTATTCATTGAATTTAATAAACAAAACCTTAAAGAAAAAGACTTACAAAAAAACTATTGATTTAGTTTTCCCAAATAGAAAAACGTCAGCAGATAAATTTAAAGTTGCTACTTTTATTGGAAAACCTAGTAAAAATGTGGGCAAGGTGCTTAATTAACTCAACCTAATGGTAACTTACAAAACTAACAACACTTTAGGGAAATATATTAAAAATAATAGAACTAAAAATCATAAAAATAGAAAATCAGGGGTGTAAAACTAAAATGTAAAGATTGTCCGAAAACATACATTGGCCAAACAGGGAGACATTTTGGAAAAAGAATACTAGAACATTGTAGTCATTACATAAAAGATAAAACAGATTTTAATTATTCCAACCATTTAAAAGAAAAACAACATAACTTTGATTCAAATTTTAAAATCTTACATACTGAAAATAAAGGCATAAAACTTAATCTGTTAGAATCCATGGAAATAAATAAACTTAAAAATACCGATGTTTTAGTGAATGATCAAATAGACATTAACAATTCTCCTTTGTTAAATTTATCTCACTAATCCGCTATTACATGTATAAATAAATCTATAAAATAATTTATATAATCACTTTACTGACCATTTGGAAAATCCCACTGTTACTATTATATCCCCCACACCCTACACCATCTTCATACCTGTAATAATATTTTAAGATTGTACACTTTGTTAGATATAGAAAAATATTCATTCATTCTCAATCTGAGGAAGCTACAGTGATAGCGAAACATGTCATTTTTAAGAATAAAGCGGAAAAGAAATATAACGTAGTTTTATTGTTCCTCATAATATTAATTATCAATAGGTACTAACTAGGCACTTACCCGTTACCCCTTCCCCCGGCATCTCCTCCGATTGAGCCATTCTAAAAACAAAAAATTATAAATAAACCAATAACAAAATGTGCCCGCGATGGGGCACGATATGGTGAAAAAATAACAACTTTATTTTGAAAAACAACAACAACACAATTTATAATTAGCATCAAGTGACATCACATCAAATTATAAAAAATATAATTGTATACATTTATTTAACATATATTAGCACAATTTTTCAATATCAAGCGTTACTGAGGTTCGATATTTTCGATTAAAACGTGTCGATAAGACATCGAGGTTTTTTTTTCAGTCCTACTAAGCATAACTCTAAGTTCTTCTAATTTATTAGTTCCTTAAGCGTATGTTTATTTTTGTTAGTGCCGAAATTTACCTACCAGTTTAACAAATAGTGCCGTGAATTTCTACCAATCATATTTATTTTTTAAATAACGCACACTTATCCAAAATCCAAATTTCAATACTTTCTTATTCATGTAACAATTATTAATTTTCTTGAAGTATTCCATCTCAAAGTGGAGTGAAGTTATAAGGAGGTAAAGAAACTCACAGTCTGCTCCACTAGTTTAATAACAATTAATAAAACCAAAAACCATACATGTTTCGAAGGCTTAAGCCTTCATCTTCAGTGAAAAATAAAACATCAAAGGGTACCTATGACATTGAGGTAACTGTAAATAAGAAAAAAGAAGTTTAAATAAGTTAAGTTAAGCAAAAATGATTGAAAGTTTGAGTTGCTTAACTTAACTTATTTAAACTTCTTTTTTCTTATTTACAGTTACCTCAATGTCATAGGTACCCTTTGATGTTTTATTTTTCACTGAAGATGAAGGCTTAAGCCTTCGAAGCATGTATGGTTTTTGGTTTTATTAATTGTTATTAGACTGTGAGTTTCTTTACCTCCTTATAACAATTATTAGTTAGAGAGACGGTGACAATAGGGGGTCCGTGAAGTGGAATATCAGTAATTTGGTTTTTCGTGGAGTTTAGGTCCCCCTCTACAACTTTTATATCTGATGAAATGCCGTAGAGCGTTGCTGAGAGGCGCTGTGCCGCCTTAGATAGGAAATTCTCAATAAATTCAAAATTATATCGAGCCATGTCTGAAAATGAATTTACAGCATCTGCGTGACACCAAAGTCACGGGAAACACATTTTCTGACAAGTCAACCCTTGCTTATTCTTTTCCGAGCGTGTCAAAAAAAAATGAATGGAAAAATTATAAAGTCTCAAGTGATATGGATCCAAGTGGGCTTAATCGATTTGTATTCACATGGAGATGACTCGTAAACAATTTTCTGAATATTGCGATTAAATATTGAATATATACAACTGAACGATACCTGCCTTCCGGTATCTCTGCGTAATATTGTCAGAATTCCGCCTAGCTAGGTGCGATTTTCTGAAACTTTTTTTTTCCATAATATTAGGGTGTCAAAGAATGTAGTGTGACAATTTTCTGACATGTCACGATCGTTTTCCGAATTTCCTCCGAGGAAATTTTTAAGAAATTCCAATTATGAAATGGCGAGACCTGGAAGGACAAAATTATTTTCACTTAATCATTAACGTATAATGTTCAATTCTAGAAAGTTTCAACTTTTCTATTTTTTTTTTAATTTTCATTTTTTTTGACACGCTCGGAAAAGTATACGCAAGGGTGGACTTGTCAGAAAATGTGTTTCCCGTGACTTTGGGGTCACGCAGATGCTGTAAATTCATTTTCAGACATGGCTCGATATAATTTGGAATTTATTGAGAATTTCCTATCTAAAGCGGTACAGCGCCTCTCAGCAACGCTCAACGGCAGTTCATCAGATAGAAAAGTTGTAGAGGGGGACCTAAACTCCACGATATTCCGCGTCACGGGCCCCCTATTGTCACCGTTTTTCTAACTATTATAGAAAACTGATGCCTGGCTGAATGTTATATTTTTGTATTTTTCGTATCTAGCAATGACCATAATTCCCTTTCCTAATTATGCCTGAAGAATGTTATTAATTTCAAAGATATGACTATTTAATTATTGAATGAATCAATGCAGTTATTGATTAATAATAAAACTCAAAAGTATTTGATTTGTACTTTGACCAAAAGCGAACAATCTGAAATTAGACAAGTAGTGAAATGAGGATTTGAAAATAATTTTAAAAATTTCGGATAAGTTTTTAACAAATAACCTAATCAACAATAAAATTTCATCTATAAGCTGATTAGTGTTTTTTTACCCCAGTTAACTGGTTTATTGAGGTAGAGGAGAGAGACAGTAATTAATATATTGATTGATTATTTAAACAATCCGTGACAAATGATATTTTGAAAATTCCTGATATGTTTTTCGGTAATTTCGTCTCGTGAAACCTTACCTCTATGAATTAGATAACTTATCCGAAATTTTCAATATTTTGGCTTCCTATTGAAACTAATCAAAGGTGAAGTAAACTATGACCTTAAATAATTGCTAAAAAGTTCCAAGCAAAAGAGGAGCAACTAAATTTGTTTGAAATTTGGTGTGATTTTTCAACACCCTGTACATGAAAACAGCTACAGTGTTTTATTAACCCAGCTTATGGAAGTTATTACCATTCAAGCTGCCTTTCGGGGACCTCTCTAGGATAATTAATATAAAAAATATAAAGAAAATCATGCTGTAAAAATATAACTTTTAATTAATCGTTTACTGTAAATCGACGTTTAAAGCGCAATATTCAAACCTTTTGTCTATCCCACACTTAATGTCAAAACCCGTCTCTATTTCCCTGCGTATTTCGACTGGCGTAAACAGACTCTATCCCTTATCATTTAAACATCATAGTTCACTTACCCCGACAAGTCTCCCTAAAATGTTATTAGCAATTTCATAGCTCTAATAAATACTAGATTTTCCTCTACAAAAGCCTTGTTAGTTCTACCTTAATTATAAAGGGCTAGAAAATCCATAACAAAGTACGTTTATGCTAAATTGAAGTTTGTACTAAATGTGACGGAAATAGGCCTCAGTACTTAAACAACCCAGTTCGGACATCTTTTTAAATATAGATGAGAAATTCAAAATGGTAACGAAAATGATTTTGATCTCGACTTATTGAGCAAGAAGCAGCTTTTTGAGACATTTATATAGTTTTCCTTATCACAACCTCCTGTAATTTGATACTGGTGTCAATATTCTCAGTGAAATTCAACGAAAATCGCATTTATATTTAAACGATTTTGATCATAAGGAACACATGTGATGAAAAGAGTATTTAAAGAAAGATTGTCCTTTAAATACAGGGATTATGCAGTCTACAACTCAGTCTATTTTAGGCTTATATCGGATTGCAAGGTATATAATATATAATATTGTTAATATTACTTAATTATATGTATACTTATAACAAGTTACCAAAATACAAATTTATATTTCAATATATTTTGGGTACAGAGCCTATTCTACTGTTTATCTTCTCTTTAAAGCAATAAGTACCTTAATTTAAAATTATTTTCGAGTTTACCGGGTACTATTGGATTCAAAAAATAAGAATGTTTTAATTTCATACCATCAGTATATAAGGATGGGTCTGGAGGAACGGGCCAAACTCCAGGAGCATGTTATATCCATGAAACTAATGTGAGAAAAGTCCTGTGTTCTTATCTGAATTTAATTTTTTGTAAATTGGTCGCGATGGCTTATTAGTTAGCCTCCAAGATCTCCAGACCTCGCATCACTAGATGGATTACTTCGACGTATTAAAAATACTACAGTTCACATTAAAGAAAGACATGAAGGAATCAGTAGAGCAACAGGATATTTTTGAACATTTGTAAATAGAACCGTACAAGGACATGAGTTTTTTGCATTTTTTCACTTCTAGAGTTTGTTCCGTTCCTCCCAACTCATCCTGTAGATAAAAATGCGAGAAACACAAAGGCAACGCCTATCAGGAACCCAAAACAAACCCCCTCAAACAAAACCCTCTACTAAGCAACAGATTCGAAGTGTTTTTATTTAGAAAATATTAGGACAGAATCCGAAGTCGAATCGGAAGAACTTGGTCTATTTGTTGAACAAATAAATGTTTATATTCCGAACCGCCATTACTGATAGAAAAATTTAAAACATTCTTACACCAATAGTACACCATTCTTAAAAATAGTGTCATTTTGTATACAGTGTAATAATATGATACAGTAACAAATATTTAACCTACATTAAAAGTGTAGATATATAATTTCTTTATTGACTTTAATAAAATATATCCTAAGCATAGTAACATTCTTGCTGTAAAAATTGACTTAATCACCACAATGGCGTTATTTTTAATGATATGAAGTGATGAGGTGACTAAGAAGACGCCGTTCAATGATATGGCACGATTTAGAATGACAGTGAGACATGAAGGAGCTATATATAATTATTGTTTAAATCCACATAAGCGTCGTTATATCCTTGTTTTATTAAAGCTATCTTACAACATATAGGCTTCGAAGCAAGGGACTAATCACACTCGCCTACATAAATTTTTTAGGTCTTAACATGGATCTCGTAAAAACTTTTCATCATTCCCAACATACTCACTTTTTCCTCCTTAGGAGGTGGCGTAGGCTCTACCACTGCCACCTTCACTTGACTCTTCTCCTCCGCCTTCTTTTCTTTAAGTGTCTTCAAAAGTTTCCATTTGCTTCCCGGAGTATCCTTGGGCGCTTCCTCCTTATTGGGCGTAGCCGAAGCCACTTCAATTTGCGGAATTGGTTGGTCAGGACCGCTTACAGAACCCCGTTGCTGGTTGGAGGTAGTTTCGCGATTTGCTACTTCTGCTTCTGCCTCATTGGATATATGACATCTGGCGAATTCGTCATTTAATTTCATCTCCAATTCATCGTATTCATCAGTGCTATGGTGCGGACTGTCAGGTCCTGATGTAGCCCCAGAAGATTTATCGTCCTCGTCGTGTGGAGGTTCTTCCAAATAGTCAAATTTTAACTCCTTGGTATAATCTTTATTTAAATCTACATTGGAACCTTCATATACATCTTTATTAAGTTCTATCTCTGCCTCTCGCGCTTTTTCAGTAGCCATCTCTTCTTGTCTCTCCCATTCGAGTGACTCGTGATGATATACTTTGATTTTTTCAAATAGAGCCGCCGCCTCGTCTAAGTGAAACGACCCTCTATGGTCCTCCCGTCGTTTCGCAGAGTTAATGACGTGCAAACTATTATCTTTTTCGTCGAGAACACCGTCAACCACTTTTGCCTTCATTCTAAGTTCTCTCAATACAAAGGACATTCTTTCTTTGACCTCTTCTTCCGGTTCATATGTTTCCTCGTCCTCATGTTCAGGAATTTCGATAAGTGTAGCTCCCATATCTTGATCCAACTCCTTCTGCCTTTCCATTTCCTCGAGCTTCCTCAGTTCGTAACAATACCACTCATCTTCACTATCAATGCTATCTTCAGTGCTCTGTCTTCTCGAAGACACTCTCGAGGTGCTTCTCCAAGAATGGGTGCTTCGGCTGTCTTCGTCATCGCCTCGATGACTTGGGATTTCCAAACTTTGCTGATGTCTAGGAAAAAATCTGCTTATATTGGCTCGATGCATCGGACTTCCTTCGGCGGTGCTTGGTTCTTCGAACTTACTATTCTCCACGCTACTGGTACTTTCAGTTGATTTTTGCTCAGTAATTTTTTGAAAGGATTCAACAGTACTTTCCGTACTCTTACGTTTTTCTTCTTCCTCCTCATATATTTCTTCAATCTTGACCCCTAAGTCCCCATTATCAAGAATTTGGTCGTCGGTAAAAGAATTTGAATGTTTTTGTCTATATTTTCCCAAGGCTCGGGACACAGCAAACTCCATAGAAGCTCCGCCTACCATCACAACCATTTTATTTTCAGTTATCACTGTGTCGTCGCTTTTTTCCGATGAACCACTGCTTTTTTTAGCTTCGCCTATAGTGGGAAATATATTGCTAGATCCACTTCCAGTGCTTTTTCCCGAATAATCTTCCTCGTAGTGCTGACCTTCATTATTCGGCTCTAAAGATTCCCTGGGCGAGATTTTCATGGGGTCAAAGCTTGGCTGCAGCGGAAACTGTTGGTTTTCCTCATCCGACTTGCTACTTTTCCTGCTCTTAGGCTTGGGACTTATTTTTTGGAATAAATCTTTTTCGAAAAGATTTTCCGATATACTTGTGCTGTCTTCACTTCTATCATCCTCAGAAACTACTGAGCTCGCTCGTTTTATCACCCACTCATTCTCAGATTGTTCAGGATCTGATAAGGATTGATGAGAACCGTGCGCTTTTCTTTTTGCTTTTTGTAAGATTCCAGATACTGTAGATACTATTGGGTTCCTCTTCTTTTTCTTCGGAGCGTGACTCTTACTGGCAGAACTCCGACTTTTTTGCATGTCTTCCTTTTTTATTCCTCCGGGTAAAGAATATGATCTATGTCGTTTAGGAAGGTGCAAGTCGGGCAGCCAATTACTAACTGAATTCATCGCCGACTTCAGTGTATTACCTCTTTTTAGTTTCTTTTTGTCTTCTCTGGGTTGTGCTTCATGATTGTTTATAGTAATATAGCCCGATTGAGTCATAATGACACCACTTGCTTCGTAGTAAGCCTGTCCGCTCTGTTGCTGTTGAACTATATATTCAGGTACGTTTCTGTTTCTCAGATCCAAATCCAGCCTAGAAGCGTCGTGTCTCTGGCTCCAATTTCTTTGGTGCTGCTCAATTTGTTGTTGATTTTCATATATAGGCTGGTTTTGAATATTCTGCTGATGTCTCCTCTCCATGTATGGACTCTGAGTGTACCCAGTATCGCAAGTTTCGACGGATTTCATACTGCTGGACGTACTGGCACTATCTTGGAATTGGGATTCTGGCGGACAGCTCAGCCAGGCAGATGGATCGTTATAGTTCCCTTGAGGTAGATTACTCATAGACGAGTCGTAGCGAGTCGATGTGGGATAGTAACTCAGAGCATCGGTGATGTTTCCAGTGGGGAACATTGTTCTGTACATCGCTGTTTTATAACCTTCATGGTTGGCGAGACCATCCGGGGGCTTAGTAACTGAATAGGACCTGGAAAGCGATCGTCTGCGACTCGGACTTGGCTCAGAACTCTGGCCGCCATAAAGAGAATTATAATATTGTCTTTGTTGAGCAGTGAAAAGTTCGTTGTTTTCATACGGTTCTACTAAGTCTGGATAGTGAATGGTTTGGTTAATATAGTCAGCGCTATTACTTGTATATACACTCGTATACGAGTCCTTGTTATTACTGCCTGCCACAGAGTATATAGCTGGCTGATTATTGGGATATAAGCAAGGGGATACAACAAGACTCTGACTAGCACTCTGATTTTGTTCGGCTATCTTATTTCTGTTCGGACTAACGTTTATGTCGGATGCCGGAGCGGGAGCGGGAACAAACGTTCCATACCCATCCATCTGAATATTGCTAGGTGACTTTACATTAGTAAAAGCCGACAAATGATGCCCTCCGGGTAATATTTCGTTAGTAGGCAGATGGCTACTCTCTACAATTTTCGAATCAACCGAAGACTCCGCATACCCTCGCGACTTGGCCGGAGAAGCATTTGGACTTGGCGAAACGGGTCTATTGGTAAAGTAACCATAAGGTTTCACAGCACCGTTCTTTGGGGATCCAGGAGATTTCTCCAAACTAGACCACCCGGACATAGAGGACAATCCCGAATCCGACTTTGCAGCGACAATATTGGAGGAGTGAGACTTGCTCCTCTTAGGAGACGTTTTCGGTGATCTAGGCGAATGGGGCTTAGGACTGAGGTGTTCATGATTAGTTATTGACGAGGATGGCATATTATTGGGCCCAAGGAAGACATTGTTAGATACCAATTTAGTAGTGGTATGTAAGAAATCTTCACAAGGCGCTGGTGGAGGAGGACTGGGAGATTGACGCGGAGGCTCTTCTGGGTCAAGGTATCCATCTTGCCTAGTGCGCACGCTACAGATCGAGAGCGTAGGAGAAGGTGGCTTTTCAGACAACATATTAAATAGGTTTTGAGTAGAATTGGATACAGCCTCATAGGAAGCCGATATAAGCACGTTAAGGTCGATACTGCTACAGTAAAATGGGTTTTTAGAGTTCCTTATGGCAGCGGCAACGGCCGCTTCCGCTGATTCTACGTGCTGCACTGCAGCACTGTAGGCCAACCTACCGTCCACTGTCGAAAAAGGTTCACTACACGCAGTATCCATTTGTCGTCTGCGAGGAGACGTAGGAGTCCGAATACCACCGGCCAAAGTATCCGCGACTTCTTTATCCGGATCCGTAACAGACAGTCTCGAATTCGGCCGCGTCGAATATGACGCATTCGATAAATTACTTGAAAGTTCCGATTTTGCGAGCATCATCATCTCATCCTGATCACGCACTTCACTTGAAAATGTCCAGTTCTCGTCCTCAGCTTGGTTTACACTAGGCGGTTCCTCGACTATTCCCGATAAGGAAATTGGCGACTCTAACAGTTTTCTCTGCAAATGCTTGATATTCGCACTGTCCTGCTGAAGTTTACTACTTAGCCTATCTAACTCGTTAAGTTTTTCTATGGCCATGTGATCTATGGAGTCGATACGGGTGAGCTCGGCAAGGTCTTGCTCGCTGACACACGAAGAATTGCCTCTATAATCCTTGTAGTCCAAGGCACTATAGATTTCTTCTTCTTCCTCCTCTAGGGAACTCTTCTTTTTGTTATCGATGTCATCCGATTCCTCCCTCTCCTCCCAGATCATATCCAACTGGCTGGGCTGACATACAGGATCACAGCTCACTAGTTCCTCCTCGTAGGCTTGATTGAGGCTTCTGTAGAACGCTTCGTCAGGAATGTGCATCTCGTCGATCTCCTGGACTTGAACTTGGGACCTGCTTACGTCCAAACCTTCCTCTAAACCATCTTCTACAGTACCGTTGCCCAAGATCTCCCGAATCACTTCTAATTCACCTACAAAATAGAAATTTATTAAGTTATTTTAGGCGCAATAGTAAGAAGTCTCGTAAATGATTACATACCTAATCTACCCTCCAGCATAGAGACAGTGGGCCCCGACCTATGTCCCCCTCCCGAAGTATAAAAATCCAACAGCTGTGAAATAACGCTTTGCTGCTCGAAGAGCAGGCCCTCCAACTTTTCCAGCCTCTCCCACATCTTGATGTACTCCTGACTGAGCAGATCTAAGGCCCTCCAAGCGTACTTCAACTCGGTCTCCAGGATGTTGAGGCGTGTCCCGAGTCGCTCCATGTACTCGTTGATCACGTGATCGACGTTGCCATCTTGATATGGAACTGCGGGCGCCATGCTATCGGAACTGTTCGTGAGGTGTCTATCACTCATTTTTAATCACTGGCGATTGCACTACATGGTTAATGGGGGATAAAATGTCTCATGATATGCTTAGGGGTGAGGCACACTTGCTGAAAATTGAGGTATGGTTAGTGAGGGATTAGAGCCTTTATTTTGAGGTATTCTAGTTATTTTTTTGACGTTTGTTTTATTTAAAAATGGTAGATATAAGGCATTTTGTACTATACCGGCTATATTGTCAAGTTTTTGAAGTAATTCTTTACATGCCTTTTAAATTGTAATGTTCATTACATTTTCATAAATCTGGAGAGCCCAAAAAATATTGCAATATTTTCTGTTTCTATAAACTATTCGTCCATCCCTCACTGACCACAACTCACACAGATATGCAAGGACGTAAATATTCGTTGCTGACCGACATTCCTTATCTCTATCTTCTCGGGCCACTATTACGTGACATATCTGGCCTTGATGCCTGTCACCGACGACATGGGAAAAATACATCTTTCCCTCCCGTTTTTAATATTCACACGCATATTAATTTCAAGGCCTGTCTACACGACCGCCGATCCGGGACACTACGAAGGTCTCAATTAAATCACTTAATGTGCGCATAATTATGTGGGCGCGTAATTGAGCGATCGGACTTTTAGACGCCGCTTTAGATGTCCGTAACTACGCGGCACTATGCGCCGTTGATCGCGACAAGGCGTTTATTAAAGCTGGTGTCGGCGCTTTTGTTCTTTTTAGCTTCATGGCTCTGGTTGTTGTCTAGTCTACTGTCTGGAAAAATAAATATATATAGAGCAAACAACACATATTTTCTATCTTGGAAAAATTTAAAACTCGAAAATCCCTTGACGAAATCGAGTAATTTTTTTTCCCCAATCGATACAGTAGGATCCTCCCGACATTGTGACATGATTTGTAGGCGGCGCCGCTTTGGGGGGAGGGGGGCACGCCCCGTAAATCTAACCGACAACGGATTTTCCTAGATAACTCAGCCGGTTCTGATGCTGCAAAAAAAATGTAAAGGGCAAAATTGAAGAGCTTGTTAGAGCGCGTAAGCTCGAACAAACCTGATCCCGATATCTCAATGAGTTCGCGAATTATCGCGGTTTTTAACTGCAAAAACAATCAAATTTAATTAATTTTATCTCGAGAAGGGGCGGAGTTGGGCCATCAATTTTTCGCGAATCAACGGGTGACATCGAGTACTTTGATGGGCCGGAGGCCGGGTGTGGTGGGGCAATGAGGAGGAGAGTTATGGGGGGGGGGGATATTACATGAATGCTAATAAGTAGTTTATTAATCGAGCTACGGGGATCAGGCCGGATTCAATTTGTTCATTTTTTATCAGCTACGAGAGGGAAAAATTTTTATTTTCGCAAATGCGCACTTGTCGCGGCATACAAGAAAAGGTCACTATTTAATATCTCCCAAAATACTTTAGAAATTATGTTCAATTTTGTGTAAATAGGATATAGAACCACACATTTTAGTTAGAAAAGATATTCAATTGTTCCACCAGTGGCGTCCTTGCAAACATGTCCTCTGATATTTTTTACAAAAAATATGGTACGCCACTGACTTTTTCCATGTGGATATTTTTTCTGATTAGCCTGGTCAATTCTACATAAAAACGGTCTCTTGAGTTTTTCTCGTCGGACACATCGAATTGCTCACTCCAACAATTTTTATGAAACAAAATTTATCATTAATTATTTTATCAATGTTAATAATAATGAGTTTCAATATTTAGTGGTTTTAATCAAGAACGGGTGCGTCTGACGAGAAAAACTCAAGATACTGTTTTTATGTAGAATTGACCAGGCTATTCAGAAAAAGTATCCACGTGGAAAAATGTCAGTGGCGTACCATATGTTTTGTAAAAATATCAGAGGACATGTTTGCAGGAACGCCACTGGTAGAACAATTGAATAACTTTTCTAACTAAAATGTGGGGTTCTATATCCTATTAACACAAACAAAATTGAACATAATACCTAAAGTATTTTCGGAGATATTAAATAGTGGCCATTTCTGGTATGCCCCGACAAGCGCCCCTCGTAGCTGATAAAAAAATGAACAAATTGAATCCGGCCTGATCCCCGTAGCTCGATTAATAAACTACTTATTAGCATTTATGTAATATTCCCCCCCCCCCCCCCCCCCCCCCATAACTCTCCTCCTCATTGCCTCACCACCTCCAGCCCATCGAAGTACTCCGCGTCACCCGTTGATTCGCGAAAAATTGATGCCTGATGCCCCAACTCCGCCCCTTCTCGAGATATAATTAATTAAATTTTATTGTTTTTGCAGTTAAAAATCGCGAACTCATTGAGATATCGCGATCAGGTGTGTTCGAGCATACGCGCTCTGTCAAGCTCTTCAATTTTGCCCTTCACATTTTTTTTGGACAATCAGAACCGGCTGAGTTATCTAGGAAAATCCGTTGTCGGTTCATGTCAGAATGTCTAGAGGATCCTACTGTATCGATTGGGGGAAAAAAAATTACTCGATTTCGTCAAGGGATTTTCGTAAACCGGATCGACTCCACTACAGTTGTAAATTATACATTGTATGTTAAGAGATTTAAAAGATAGATTTTAGCTATAATTTTCAAGACTTTCTACGAGTCAGCCGATCCAATAAGGCGTTCACGCGAGCAACATCTGTTTTCAATATGGCTCCGTAAAAGAACTAATAAATATTTCATAGCGGTCTTTTATTAAGAATAATAAATCTATATTTAATAATGTGGATGTTACTATATTTTATTTATACAGTGGACGTTTAATGTGGCAAAGTGCACTAGTTCAGTTGTTATTTCAAGTACACGAATGATCGGAATCATTCAATTTTGTGTGTCGTCCTTCATTTCCCCAGCTAAATCTGCAAGGAGCAAGATATACTTTATCAGAAGAGTTGATTTATCTTAATACAATTTCTCAGTGACCTTGTCTAGGACACAATCAAAAGCGTCCCATCCCCCAGTGACTAACGGAGTAGGAAATTGAAGGATTTTACCCTAAAAACCTAGAAATCCTTAGAAACCCGAGAAAATCTCGTAAATCGATTTGGAAAAAACATGAATGTTTTACTCAAATTGCAATGTCCCGCGTTTCCGTCGTTCAACTAGCTCGAAAACATTTTTAAGCTGAATTTAAACTTGACGGTACAATCTTTAGATCTTATATATGCAAAACGGGATTTTATCGCCAAATCAGATAATTATTTGCACATGCACTAAATATTTATTTTCTTTTCTTATCTAAATCGGGAACGATGTAAATGTTTCGCGATATGAATATTATTTATAATATTCGGGAAGGTTGAGATAAAAATGATATAATTTTAGAAGCTCAGGGTTAAATAATAATAATAATAATGTTTATTTAATTACCAACGAGCTATTTTAGTGCATTACAGGGAATATTATAACATGGAACATAAATAAGTAATTAATCAAATAAAAAAATTATTATAAATAGTTAAGTAATTTGTATATTTTCCAGAAAAAGTTTCTTTGCCTTTTTTTTTAAATAATTTTAAACTAAAATTTTTTTTTAATACTTTAGGTAACTTATTATAAATATTTATTCCATCAAATAAAATTGATTTCATCCCTATGCTACTTTTAATTTGATTTTTTTTAAATGGTCAATATTTATGGTATTATGATTATGTATATCAGTTGATTTGACAAATTTTAAACGAGATTTTTTATTTTGATTATGAATTGCATGAATTAGTATACTAATTTTTAATTTGTATAAACTATTCAGATCTAGATATCCTCTTGGTTTATATCAATTTGTTGTCGGTTCCAGAAAATTTAGTTTATGAATACATTTTATAATATTGTTTCGTAGTTTTTTAAAATGGTTTAATATTGTGGCACATGCAGATTTCCAAACTGCTATTAAATATTGAAATTTTGAATAAACTAACGAATAATAAATGTTTTTTAAATGTATTAAAGGTATATAATCTCGAATTTTGTATAATATTCCAATGAGTGGTGATACGCTTTTTCGAAGGTTTTCAACATGTTTTCCCCACTTTAAAATTTCGTCTATATATAAGCCTTAAAAACTTTACTGATTTTACATACTTAATTTCGTTTCCATTAAAAATTATTGGTGAAATATTGCTCCCAATTGCACATTTAGAAATAAACGTGAAAGATGCCTTTGGAAAGTTTAAAGAAAGTTTATAGGATTGCAGCCATGAAAGTATAATTTTCAAATCATTAGTAATATCAGTTTGAATATTCGAAAAAGACTCGCCAAAATATAAAATTGTAATATAATCCGCAAACAATTGGACATTACCATTTAGATTTAACTTAGAAAATGGAATTTATATATATAAGGAATAAAGTAGGTCCTAAAATTGATCCTTGGGGAACACCGCAAGTAAATTTTGTTGAAAAACTTGAGCAATCGTCAATATAAACGTACTGTTTTCTGTTATATAAATAATTTTTAAACCAATTGTAAATATTTCCTCTATTACCAATATTGAAAAACTTTGTAATAAAATTTCGTGATTCACAGTATCAAATGCTTTTCGCAAGTCTAAAGATAATAAGCATAATTTTTTATTATTGTCTAAAGTTAATCGAATGTCAGTAATATTATCAATAGCAGAATACTTCTGTATCCTTAGACTTACGAAATCCATATTGACCACTACATAGCATATTTTGATTTTCTAAAAAAAAATTGTCCATTTCTTATTTATTATTTTTTCCAAAGTTTTAGATGAAACAGGTAAAACAGAAATTGGTCTATAATTATTAGGATTACTTTTTTGACCATTTTTATAAATTGGAGATATCTTTGCCAATAAATAAAATAAGTACCTATTATTTACTTAGAAATGAATACAGGAACGATTTTTTAAATAGATTTACTTCTCAACATCTCTCCATCTTCTATGATAATTGAAGTTTGAGATTTTGTTTAAATGTACAAATGTAATTTTTCAATTAATTTAGGATAATTCATACACAATAGTACATAGTATGATACGCATGTTCTTGTTCAGGTTTATACACAGCACAATATTTTATGGTACGACATACATGTCTTTAAAAAAAGTTAGTTACATTAAACTATTATGAGTGCAATGGTTTGCACCAAATTTTTCCTGTACCCCCGAGAATTTTAAAAAGAATACCTTGAAAAACTAATTCAAATTAAATATGTACGTTTCCAGTTCTGCTTCTTTCAGTTTCTATTAGTAATGATAAATATATGCCATTCTAGGCGCCAGACAATTAATTTCACAGACGCGTCTTTTATTTCAATCGCCTGCTTAAAGCGCTGAAGCTGTTGCCGGCTAAATTAAAAAATAAATCTAGGTCGACGTCTTCTTTATTATTATATGACGGCTTCCCTTATTCAATTATGAATTCCTAGATGTGCCATTAAGGAGCTGCATAATTTGAAAACAATGCCTCTGGGGTGAATTTAGTTAGGTTGAAAGTTTACGTTTTAATTACAGCTATTTTAATATCATCTCTTCAATGTGAAGATAAGATAAAGAACAATTTATTTCACCAGATACACTGCTCAACTTATTTAACGTACAATAGAAATTCACGTCAGCTTTGATAATTTCGAAATTTGGTGGTCGTTTTAATTGTAGGTTTATTTGTGTATTTGTACAAAGAGGACGTTTTATATACCTCTAACAACGTTCAAGTAGTAAATTAAAAACGCATTTATGGCATATGCTAACCGACAATGCTTTCTTTATAAAGGTCGGAAGAATGGTCTTACAGAAATTATTTTGAGGGTCAAGCTCTGTAAATTTTAAGTGGTTTATAGGATTCGGATCAAGATGAAGCAATGGTTTTCGATTTTTGCCGATCTCTGAAATCGACAACAAATGTGTCTTCGTCGTTGAACATATTCCGGTTAACTATAATCGACTTTATAAAAGTGGATTAAAATTTAAAACCAGATTAACGAATACAACGTGGCCAAAATAAGGAGGGCCAGTACAGGGATCTCGGAAACCGTAAGATATACGAAGTCGGTTTAATGGAGGTAAAGTTGCGCATTTACGTGCCTAATAATATGCCGTTTAGAAAGTTTTAAAATTCCGAGTAGTTCCGGAGATATCCGGAAAAACCCGAAAAACTATTATGTGGCAATTAGAAGATGTTATTTGTGCTTAGAGAATAACGGAAATCATTTTGAACACCTGATTATGTAGTTCCTTACTTTTTTCGTTGTTCGTTTTATTACTGTTTTGGAATGATTTTTGTTCACTTATTTGTGGTTTATTATTAAATTATTTGTTATTTATTGAACTAGTCCAACATAAGTAAAAAATTTAGAGCTTACTTATGAGATATTATTTATAAAATTAGCAGAAATACAGGACCGTAGCCCAAAATCAATGTGTCATACATCGTTGCATTCGGGAGAAAAAAAGCTCTCAAATTCCAATATCAGGAAAACAGGACCGTATTTAAAAAATAAAGTTGATAATGGCCCTTCGAAGACGACTCGTCGGACTACAAAACAATTAACGCTGTTAGATAGAGCGGAAAAAGTGGCAATGCAAAAGTGCAATTTACTTTAGAATTCGATCTCAAAAAAACCCAGGAAAACAATAAAACGACTTTTCAGAATTTCGTTTTTTTCCGGATATCTCGGGAACTACTCGGAATTTTAAAACTCTCTAAACGGCATATCATTATGCACGTAAATACTTTACCTCCATTTAACCGATTTCGTATCTCTTACGGTTTCCGAGATCGCTGTACTGGCCCTCCTTATCTTGGATACGTTGTATATCCATTTTTCGATTTTCATTTTAATACTTTAACATCGGAAAACTAATCGATAAATGAACTGTATTTCCAACTCCCTAATTACATTTTTTTGAAACCTTCCATTTTCCGACAGAACAAACATGTCGCAATTGATTGAGACAAACCGATCCCGGGAAATGCCATTTACGAAGCGCATAATCCAGAGAATGAGTCCCGCTTAATCCTTTCAGAAAATGAAATGCTTTAAAGCACACAGCGTACTTTTATGTAACAGCGGGTATGTTGCACAAAATTGAATTACGAGAAGATATACAGGGTGTAATAAATTCGTCCCTCATCGTTGGGATTTCGGAAATGATAAGGAAAGCAAAGCACGATGATGATTTTGCTACAGGTTTTACACATGGGGCATGAGGCTCCATATAATAGTTAAATGTATGAAAAGAGTAACGATAGAAGTATAGGATCATTTAATGGATATAGTTAGAGTTATATTAAAGTAGGAAATAAAAATGTAAATACTAATTAATTATTTAGTAGCGCGCCCCCGGATGGGCCCGCCACTGGCATGCACACACACATGGTTATATATCAAAAGCCCCAGTTCATTTTCGTGCCCTTCTGCGTGTGAAGAGCGCAACACAGGCATAATAAAATATTTTAGGGAAAATTTTCGCAATATTAATCCGATAGCTGGTAAAGCTCAAGCTGTTTATTAAATCTTGCAGTAAGTGGGTCGAGGTCGAAGAAAATTGCGTTTGATAATAGGTAGGATGTTTGTTCTTGTCTTGCAGACACCCCGTCTTAAACAGGGCGACGATATACGAGGGGTCAATTTGAAAACCCTCAATATACCGCTTCCAGTAATTTTTTTTTTATGATCAAACATAAGCACTATAGGAATATATTAACAATGGGAAAGGTACGTCCATTTTATTGTATAGGGGGATGCGATACCCTGTATAGTAACCATATGCACGTGAAAAGTATGTAACAATAACGTACGGTATTTTAGATATTACGTTAAAAAAAAATTATTAAATATAATCTTCTCTTCGGGGTCTCTTGCCTTAATTATTTTATAACGGTAATAACATTGTGTTAACCGGATTACCTTCTCAACTTGTCCCAGAGAATAATTCACTATACGTTTTCCGATTATTTCTGAAAAATAAAATGACATATTAGCTTTTTACGCCACGTCAAAAAATCCATTTTGGAAATTAGGACAAAAAAGGAAACAAAAAATCCCGCGATGCCGAAGGATCAACGTCGGGGATCGGGAGGACTACCATGTAAGTATTTCGTCTTTAGGAAGTTTGTATTATCCAATGTGGAGTGAAAAACAGTTGCTAGGAGCGACATTGATAAGGTACGCCATTTTTTCGGTAAAAGTGATGAGGAAATGAATATTTTTATAATAAAAACATAAATTCACTAAAGCGCACAAAGTTGCACTTGTTTCTATGCACCAGGAGTGCCGCAGCGAGCGCTCTCTCCATCCACATCAAAATTATTGACAAATTCAACTTTCTCGCCCCAAGAAACCTCCAATCACAAAATTGTATGGAGAAATATTGGTAATAAGTTAAGTTGATTAGCAAATCAGGAAATAAATCCTAGAAACAACTATGTTGACATTCTAGTTGTTATTAACATTTAACGGCAATTTCATTTTTACATATTCATTTGTGAAAATGACTTATCAACATTTTGAAAAATTTGTTATGATATTTATCATCCATGGTGTGTTATACGTTTGAAAAGAGGATTTAAAATGCTATATTTTTAGATTAAAATATACAGGGTGTTCCATTTAAAAAAGTGAGGTTAGGTCCGATAACTTTCTTACCTGACCCCGTATAGTTATTCTGAAAACGGCCGATTATTCAGCAATCATTATAAATAAACTTTTGTATAAATCATTTTTCTGTATCTCTTTTAACTAAGAAAATATAGAGGGTAATTTAGAAATCGTCAATTTTTTGATTTTCCCCCGTATCTTTTAAGCGACCGAAAATTTTCGAATTTTGATTTTAACATTTTAAGTTTGACCCAAAAAGAGCACATGACACCTACATTACTTTTTGATAGCACTAACAATAACGGAGATACCCTATAAAAGTGTCGAAAATGGGACATCCCTGTACTACTAGTTTTAGGACATCCTGTAAAAGACACAAATAATAAATTTGGTACTTGATTATAAAAAAACCCGAAGGAAGAATAAATTACATGGTAGCCCGATTGTCAGCTTTGCGGTTCCAACGGCTGGATCTCACTTGGAAACACAAGAAAATAAATTCTTGCCCAGAGGTGAGAGAATGACTAATCCACCGCTACGCTGGGAACTGGAACTGGATATATAAATGTCTGTCTGTGTCGATGCGGATATAAAAGGACAGTTTTTCGATGTGTTTATTTGTATCTTTTTAGGAAGAAATACAATTTTGTAAGAGTGACATTTATGAGTTTGTTATACCGAAAAACGCATGAATTTTAAGGCCTAAATCTTCCAAAATGGATATTTGTGAATTTATATGTTTTTGCCGTATTCGTGGTAAAAAGATCGTCATTGATAGGACGTGATTTTGGTGATAAAACTCCTGCGTACTTCTCGTCTTAATCAAACCTTTCTTTAAGTAACCACGAAAAAAACAGATAGCCTAGGCCAGGAAAACTTTCACTTTTCCCTCTTTAATTCGCGTGTAACGAGGGGAACTCCTCCATTTTCCGTAATCAACCAACCCTCTTAAAACAAATGGAAGTAATTACATAATTCTTGCACGTTATGCAGCAAAGTCTAAGGTTATGAAATTTCCGGAAGTTGAACAATAATTTGTGGCGAAGTGTCGTAAACGAGATGATTGGGTACAGAGAAGCAGTTTATGTTCAAAGGAATTATACGCGTGTGGATGATTTTAAATGTAAAGCTTTATTATCAAGGAAGGAAATGATTTTGACAGTAAAAGGGTAGTTTATAGCAGTCCCTGAATGAGGTGTTAAAATTGCAGAGTATGATTTCTTAGGTCATTTATACTATGTCCGCTTAATGGCACAAACATCGGCTGCCGACGCACATCTTCGCAGCCAGCATGAAGTATCACGCCTCAACAAAGACCTGGAAGAAATTTTGGCTTGGGGTGACAGTAACCAAGTCGAATTTAACGCTAAAAAAAAAACAGGCAGCAGTTTTCTTTAAAAGGGTTAACATTACAGAACCGGATATAGTCATGGACGGACACGCAATGCCACTAGCTTCATCTATTAATTTGCTGGTCGTCAATCTGGGAGGAAATATGTCTTGGCATAACCACGTTTTGGCAATCGCCAAGATAGTATCTCAGAAACTTGGTGTACTCTTCCGAACCAGGAAGTTCTACACGCCTCAACAACTTTTGACACTATACAAAGCCCAGATTCGACCATCACTAGAGTACTGCTCTCATGTCTGGAGCTCTGCACCCAAACATACTCTTCGGATACTGGATTCCATCGAAAGGAGGGCCATTCGTTTGATTGGAGACCACGAGCTGACGAAGAACCTCGACAGCCTAGAACATCGAAGATAGGTTGGGGATTTGACTCTCTTTTACATATATTTTCATGGAAAGTGCTCGGCTGACCTTGCCCTCTTAATTCCGCCCAGAGCGGCGAATATCAGAAATACACGACGAACCACTGCCGCTCATCCATATGTGGTTAAGCTTAATACTCCTCGAACTTTATTATTTAAGAATTCTTTCATGTGGAGGACTTCATCCGTATGGAACGAACGACCTTCCCGAGGTCGTTTTTCCCAACGAATATAACCTCCAACGATGCAAAACCAACGTGAATCGCTTTTTGCGCACACGCACCCCTCCCAGAGTGCCCTAAAGGATTTTTCGAATAGTGCTTGTGTTTGATCATAAAAAAAAATGGCATCGTTATTTTTTAATTACTATTTTTTTGCTTAGTGCAAACTCATTTTGATGGCCTGGAAACACATTCTATGCTAAATAACTACATTTGCATTTGTCTTACATTTTCGGGAAAAATATTGTGTCTGCCACTTGTGGAAACATGATTATTTCAACACTCGATGAATTATTTATCGGGCTCATGTGGATGTGCCACCGACATTTTATCCTGTGCACAAATAATTCACTTTTCCGCACTTGTTAGAAATGTAGCTAGTTCTTATACAAACTACTGTAACAGTAGATAGATAAGTAAGAATTAAATACGCTAGTTTAGTTACTTTCCATGCCCGGTATGGGAAAGTTATAATTGGAACACGCTTGGTTTGGTAAATTTGTAGAAAATTATTCGTAAGCCTTTCGGCAATAAATATACAAAAATAAAACATATTGAAAATATAATTTTATTGTAAAATCTGTTCTGTCATGTAAAAATAATAAATATATGTTTAATTTTCCGTCAATATTTATTTTATTAATTTAAATAATACAAATATTTTCCGATAAAAATATTCTGTTATTAAATTTCATTAAATAATAGTTATTTGTGATACAAATGGTAAAATTGGCATTTTATTTTGTGAGAAGGGAAATTCCCTTGACGTGATTTACTTTTAACACTGACGATTTCCATATTTTGAACTGTTCTTCGAAGTATGCAAAACAAATTTTCTACTGAACTTGTCACTAACATTTTGAAAATCACACCATCATACGGAAACTGGGAACTCATTGCTTTGACTTGCTAGACAACGAACAAACTCGAAAGTTGCTTTATTACCAGCTTTTTCTAGTTCCGCTTTTATCGCTTTTAACACTTGTATTATAAATAACTATTATACAGGGTGTTATGGAAATGACGTATTATATTTAAATGAGTGACTCCGGGGGTGTCCTAGAGAAGCGCTACATATTTTTTTTTTTAAATCGAACGTTTAAAATGTGGGGTAATTCACCCCTAAACCCACACACTACTCCTCGGCACATTCATATATGAACATATTATATTGCTCAGCTGGGTAATCAACAGATGTTCGGGCACAATGTTGCCAAAATGTTTAAAAGTGTAAAACTTTAGTTTCGTACAAAAATAAATATTAAGCTTACTTAGAAAGTAAATCCAGGACGCGATTAAGGAATCCAGGGCACAGACACTTTCAGTTCTTTTTTCTATGGGAAAAACTTTATGCTAATCAAGTATCCTGATGATAGTGTGGGAGTGCATAATAAGCTTATTACTAAACCCCAACACTAACGCATAATTACACTTTACAATAACACACATAGAACAAGAGCACTTAATCATTTCGCAATAGAAATAATAAAAACGCTAATTTCTATGGGCCATTAACCATTTACTAAAGATAAAATGAAACAATTATGTTAACAATTGATAGGAACTACCCTATGAAATAATTGTCTAGTCCATCTTCGGACCAGTCGTCCAACTTTCTTTCCGAGAACTCTCCGCTACTAGAGCCAGCGCGGTTGCCATTTCCGAGACTATAATTATACAGGAAAGTAATAATATAGAAGGAAATTCGGCAATTTATGATAGTCGCTTATAAAACATCGAAAGTGACAACGCTGTATTTTTAAATATTAGCCCGATTGTCCACAATCAGCTGTTTAAAGAAGCCGGCCGATATCGATCGAGACAACCAACGTGTTATTTATTTTTAAAATTTTTAGATGTGAAATACATTATTTCCCAGACAATAAGGGTGTACTTTGTCTACACAGTAGCACTTTAAAATACTAATTCAGATTGAACGGTACTTAGATGTGTTGTGACGCGAAAACTAATGTGAACATACCTGACCATTTATAAACTCCGCGGCGGTTCGTTCGAGTCAGTTCAAGTTTATAAATCAGAGATTGTTTCCCAGCGAACTGAACGTAAAAGTTTATAATAATGTACCCTGAAAAATAATCAACTTGAAATCTGTCAAACGTTTATTGACTTTCTAAAGAGTTTATCCTGAAGATATGACAACACTGTTCAAGATTCACTGCCATACGTTGCTGTGTTTACCTTCCGAACAGGGGCACCACGTGGTAATTTTTGGTTTGACATAAGGTCATGTACAGGGCATATTAAATTAAAGCGCCATTTTTGGATATTTTTCTTCAATTTGTTTTCATCTCAGGAATTGCCGGTTTAAATATAATACGTCATTTCCATAACACCCTGTATTTTATAAAGCGATCTGGTATTGAGGTGATACCGTACAAATTGCTGTTTCATCGTCATTTGAGCTGTGTCTGTTATATAAAGATTATCTTAATTTCCAAATAATTTGTGTTATAGCATACCCGCAAGACGTACTCATATTAATTTCAGAATATAGCGATAACCTTATTATTTTATGTAGAAATTGAGGATAAATATTATACACGACTATAACAAACACAATCATTTTTATGGCCAAGTCTCACGATATTTGGCAAAAGATAAATATCGTTTTTAAGCGGGGGTGCTTAAATAAATTTAGGGTAATTTATTATCAGTTTTTTTTTTGTATTATGTTTCTATTGTAGTTTTTGTATGTTTCGAACACACAAACAGTTTCGGAAACATTTGTGTACTTCTCTAAGAGACTTTAACGTCGAGGACCGAAATTTGGTTTAATTATCATCGGTAATCATGCAGTTGATATCGCAAATTTAGAGGAATTATTTAAAACTTATGCTTTTACGGATATTTTGTTAAATCACATATTAATTTATAAGGTTATACGTTTATCATCCATGTAGCCAGTTTGAATACCATTTGGTAAGCCATTCCTAAGTTGTTCAATTAAATGTGACGACAAAACCACGAAACTCTCATAGTACAGATAATACAGTAAACACCAGCAAATAATGATGCTCTTGCGAAAAATTGACGTAAAGCTGAACAACTACTAATGAAAATATCGTCACTGGCAGTAACTTTCGTTTCGTCAATGTCAATATTTCATTTGCTATATTACCTGAACTATACTCGCCCTCACAAAATTCCGCCACTCTAAAATTTGGGTCAAGTTTGATATTTTATAACTTTTTTATTCTTTATGCGATTTTCATGATTTTGCTATCAATTTGTAGATCAATTTATTGTGTTTTTCGTTAATTATTTTATAAAGTAACATTTTTCGATTAGGCTATATTATACAGGAGTAAATCAAACTGTTGTTTTTGTCGTAATGTCAAAACACCCTGTAGGAAAATTGAGGCGGATAATTTTATTTAAATACTGTTTCTAGTAATCTTTGATGTATTCTAACCATTTCGTTCCTTGATTCATTCCATTATCTCATTTCTGCTGCAAGCTGCAAAATTTTGAATGAAACGATGCTATAATCCTCCAAGAAGTTGTTGTTCCATTTGCTCGTTTCATTGGGAACCAATTTACATTAATGCGTGATAATGTTAGATCTCACGTTGCACATGTAGTGAACGAATATCTGAATGAAGTTGGACTTCCATGATCGGAATTGCCAGCATGTAGCCCGAATCTCATCTTCAACTTAAAAGGGCCGTTTGTCGTCGTCTTGTACAACCATAAACCTTGCAAGACTTACGACTAGCGCTGATCGAAGGATATCAGGCTATCCCTCAAGAAACGATAAGTAACCTTATTCGTTCGATATCACGAAGACTGCAAGCTGTCATTTTTGCGAGAGGAGGAAAGACACGATTTTAAAATTGTTTTTGTTAATTAACTTTTTGATATACCCAGTGTTTGTTTTTCTTAATGAAAAGAGGCTTCAAATCAGCGTTTCATTTAAAATTTTGCTGCTCGCAGCAGAAATGAGATAATGGAATGAATCAAAAATCGAAATGTTTAGAATACATCAAAGATTACAAGAAACAATATACAGTGATGGGCTAAAATATGGAACAAATTAATTTAAAAATGAGGTTTTATTTTTTTGTAAAAACGCTCGGACACGTCGATTATAATTTTTTCTTCCGGATTTTTTGCCTCAAAAAGAAATTATACTGGGTGTGTCAAAAAGTAGATGTTGTAAAATTTTTTTGTATTTTAAATAGAACCACCCTATTTTTACTTATCACATAAGTTCTGCGTCAAATTCTGAGCATAATTCATGTAGCATACTCTATCCTTATCGCTAACGGTTTTAGAGAAAAATTACATCTTAAAAAAGAAATTTCTTTAAAAAAAGGTACATGTACCTACTTAAAGGTAAAAAGGTAAATTTAAATTAATTGTTACTACGATAGCAAGTCATGTGTCAATCAAAAAGAATTTTAAGTATAATTTTGAAAAAACGGTGATCATGGTGCATTTAAAAATTTAAATGAAACTCAAAGAATTGAAATTTTAATTTTAATTGGATGTGGAGACAAAACAAGAAGTCAAGAAGAAGTTTGTAACTTGTTTAGCGCTAAGTATCCAGAACGACGGATTACAAGATCTACAGTGAGTAAAATTGAGAAAAAATTCAGGAAAACAGGGAATGTAAAGGATCGTCTACGGCCAGGTTGTCCAAAAATTAGTGAAAACACAAAATTGAACATTTTGTTAGAAGTTGAATATATTCCCCATAGTGCATCCACTGAAGTAGCCCTTAATAATGATGTTAGCCGACGATCTGTTTTGCGGGTATTGAAACAAGAAAAGTACCATCCGTAAAAAATTAGGTTGCTGCACGAGCTAAACGAAGATGATCCCGACCGCCGACTACAGTTTTGTGAAACTATGATGGAAATTCGCAGCGTACTTTTTAGCGATGAAGCCACGTTTTGTTTGAATGGTTCGGTAAACAGACAAAATTGTCGATATTGGAGTACAAATAATCCCAGTTGGATGAGAGAACAGCATACGCAATACTCACAAAAAGTAAATGTTTGGGCAGGGATATTAAATGATAGAATTATTGGACCTTTTTTCTTCGATAGAAATCTTACAGGAGACCGGTATTTACAATTTCTTCAAAATGAATTAATTCCCACACTAGCAGCGGATTTTCGAACAAACCCGAACAAACCCGAATCAGCCTAATCTACCAGAAGCGTCTATTTGGTTTCAGCAGGATGGTGCTCCGCCTCATTTTGCTCGACAAGTACGAGAGTATTTGAATACTATTTTTCCCGAACGATGGATAGGAAGAAGAGGACCCATAGAATGGCCTGCAAGATCTCCCGATCTTACAACAATGGATTTCTTTCTTTGGGGTTATTTGAAATCAAAAGTGTATAAGGATAAACCACAAAATTTGGAAGACTTAAAATTTAAAATTAGATATGAAATTAGGCAAATTAATGAAAATACTATAAATAATGTTTTAGAAGGGTTTTTAAGTAGATTGGCATATTGTCAAGAAGTTAATGGTTTGCATTTTCAACACTTAATAAAATAATTTTTCAAAATTATACCTACATCTACTTTTTGACACACCCAGTATAATTTCTTTTTGAGGCAAAAAATCCGGAAGAAAAAATTATAATCGACGTGTCCGAGCGTTTTTACAAAAAATTAATACCTGATTTTTAAATGAATTTGTTCCATATTTTAGCCCATCACTGTATAAATAAAATTACCTCAATTTTCCTACAGGTTATTTCGAAATTACGTTAAAAAACAACAATTTGATTTACTCCTGTATAATACAGCCTAATCGAAAAATGTTACTTTATAAAATAATTAAGGAAAAACACAATCTCGGCACATGGATTTACCATGTCGGCCTCTTCAACAAGTTATAATGCAGTTTTTCTATAAAATGTACATGATACCCAATATTCAGCCACCTCAAGAATTACATGGCTTCTCCTATGTTCAACTTAAGGATGGTACAATACCATCGAACCTTTTTTTCCCTCCCGATAATGCTCCGTCCGCGTTTTTTGTTTAGAACTTTTTTAAAACAATTTCCAATAATAATAAATTTCACGGGGAGCCGAAATCGATGTAGTAGACCCTTCCCTTCTCTCCAGACCAAAAACAATAAATCTTTCTTGGGATAAAATTTTCGCCCTTTTAAATGAAGTGACCTATTTGAAGTTTTTAGAAAGCGGTCGTCCAATTACTTGCGGGATTTTGTCAGCCAAATTTAACTAATGGATGGATAAACCCTAAAATTCCTATAATTAATCTTGGTCAAATTTAAGCGGATTGGATGAACTAATATTAGGGACAGAAGAAATCTATTAGATCAAAGACCAAAAAGTAGAAAATTAATTTAAATTTATTTAATTTTGCAAGCTCACGTCCCGTTGCTAATGAATTCATTACATTACTCACGGACGCGAGTTACAAAATAAAGGTTATTAACGGATTTCTCTCAGACACCTTCACCATCAATGCCGGTGCTCCTCAAGGGTCCATATTGTCTCCCACTCTCTTCTTACTCTACATTAACGACCTTCTAGTGAAAACGAAAAATCCGATATTTAGTTTTGCTGACGATAGCACACTTATCTCATCTTTCTCTTTGAATGCACAAACATCGGCTGCCGACGCAACATCTTCGCAGACAGCATGAAGTATCACGCCTCAACAAAGACCTGGAAGAAATTTTGGCTTGGGGTGACAGTAACCAAGTCGAATTTAAGGCTAAAAAAAAACAGGCAGCAGTTTTCTCTAAAAAGGTTAACATTACAGAACCGGATATAGTCATGGACCGACACGCAATCCCATTGGCTTCATCTGTTAATTTGTTGGGCTTCAATCTGGGAGGAAATATGTCTTGGCATAACCACGTTGTGACAATCGCCAAGATGGCTTCTCAGAAACTTGGTGTATTCTTCCGAACCAGAAAGTACACACCTCAACAACTTTTGACACTATACAAGGCCCAGATTCGACCATCACTGGAGTACTGCTCTCATTTCCATCGAAAGGAGGGCCATTCGTCTGATTGGAGACCACGAGCTGACGAAGAACCTCGACAGCCTAGAACATCGAAGACAGGTTGGGGATTTGACTCTCTTTTACAGATATTTTCATGGAAAGTGCTCGGCTAACCTTGCCCTCTTAATTCCGCCCAGAGCGGCGAATATCAGAAATACACGACGAACCACTGCCGCAAAATCCATATGTGATTAAGCTTAGTACTCCTCGAACTTCATTATTTAAGAATTATTTCATCTTGAGGACTTCATCCTTATGGAACGACCTTCCCGAGGTCGTTTTTCCCAACGAATATAACCTCTAACGATTCAAAACCAACGTGAATCGCTTTCTGCGCACACGCAGCACTCCCAGAGTGCCCTAAAGGATTTTTCCTATAGTGCTTGTGTTTGATCATATAAAAAAAAAATTGCAAACATTATTCTATTTCATTATGGTGAAAATGGTCTTCATATTCCTCTTTTGCAAATATTTCACACCCTGTTATGGATTAGCTAAATTAGAAAATAATTATCGATTATCAAATTGAGTTATCAAAACTTGTCACAGGAATAATTGGTGTTCTAGGGTTGCTGAGCCATTGCCTAAAGGGAGGCCTGACAGGAAAATTCAATAACCGTCTTAAAACAACAGGTTGAGCCATAATATTAGCCTTTATAGGGTTATATTTAACCTTAACTTTAAATTAATTAGCGAAGTTTGGCAGTTTGGGTTAGATACAGAAGATGTAAGACCAAAACTATCATAAGTATTTTTGTCCTGACAATTACACGGAATTCCTTTGATGTATTTTTCTGTCAGTAAAAGTAGTTTTCCTGATACCATATGATATAGAGCAGTGGCGGCTCGTGACCTATTGATAGAGGGGGTTCACAAGTATGGTGAAATTATTTTTAAAATTTTTTTTTGTGTAACGACCAAACAATTACTTTCTAGGCGTTTTAAATGTAGAAAGAAAAGAAGTAATAAGAAAATGCGTTAGGTAAAACATATTTTTATTTATTTTTTAATTCTACACAAGGAAATACAACTTTTGGAAAATAAGAAAAGTTTTCTTAGTGTGTATAATGCTTAAACGTAAAGTCCGTTCTTCGGTTCTTAATTGTAGAAAATTGATCAATAACAGCCTCATTAAATTTTTTTTTCATATATTTAATGTTTAAACTTTCAAATAAAGTTCCTAGATTTACCCCCGCTATCCCCGCTGTCTCCCGCCACCTGTTACTACAGAGAAACTGCATTATGCCCCGCCTACTTAATCGCACATGCGAGCAAGTCTCGTCATAATCGTCATTAACCTCGACCGAGGCACGGTTGTCGGATCGAGAGCCTATATTATACAGTTTGGTTGGCGGTACGATAAAATATTAGGGAGGGTCGGACTTTATACGATAATTGACGGTACGATAAAATATTAGGGAGGGTCGGACTTTATACGATAAATAATATTCAATGAATATAAATTAATTTAATTATTCGTTTAGGGGTGCACGTGCACCTGTGCTCCTGTGGAAGAACCGCCACTGATATAGAGTGGTAAGATTTGGCATAGTCTCACATATTCAGATATGTGACAGTATCAGTACTGGGAGTAGTTGGGTGATATTGACCCTAAGGTTTCGATGGTATAGATTGGTTCTCGAAGAAAGACAGTTATGAAATAACAGTTTTAATGTCAGAAGTGTGTGCCTAGAATCTCGCGTATATTGGGGTGCTTACCCTGTATACTAGTGCTATACAGGGTGTCCGATAACTTATGGATCATGGAGCAAATAGAGATACTAAACGTCAAACTAGTTCTTTCGAAATGTTTCTCCTTCTAGAACCACAGGATGTTGAAACTGAAAATAAACCATAATTGGAAAACGACTCTATGGTCCATAAGGTATGGCACACCCTGTATATTATAAGTGGAAAAAGATAAAGGAAATAAAGCAATTTACTTATAATTTCTAGGCGTACGGCAAATACTGCAAAGAATAATTATAATTTATTCACCCATTGACCTATTTTATCCTATAAATATTTATACATATATATCAATATATTAATAGGCAAGAATAGAAAGAACAAAAGAAAGTCGCCTTAAATATGAGCTAAACCGAAAAGCGCGATTATTAACATATATAAGGTTATGAGCACGACAAATAGCTCAGATAACAATCAGCACGAAAAAGAACAACTTTTTAGAGAACGATAAGAAATTAGAGCATTTTTCCGATATTAACAAGTTATCATAAACAAATATTACTAATTTAAAATAAAAGACATATTATAAATTAATAAAATATGAGAAAATATTAATTTTCTGTACTGGAAGGATGTATTATTTTAATTATTCGAAACTATTCTACTTTGGTTTAAAATATTTTTATCCACTAGATATTTCTCAACATTCTGGTAGTTTTAGACTATATTTCTCAAAATCCTGATAGTTTTAGACAAGGCCTGGATTTTTAAATTATGTTTTAAAATGTTTTGCTTCACAATAAATTAATTTTAAAATTTTCCTGCCCCAATACTAGCAAATACAACCAGTCGTAAGATATAATTGATGGACTAAGGTAACAGCAGGATAAGTGCAAGTGCAAGCAGCATTTTCTAACGCCTTGCGTTATAATATTAGTTACTACGATTCACACATCCTTATGTTCGGCACAACTTCTCCTACCATGACATACCTTTTTCAATTTATTAAATTTTCGTCCCAAAATGTACGTGCCAATATATTTCAATATAAAACGCGATATCGAATATCTTTAGGAGACAGTCCTGACAGCGATACAGGGTCAAAAAATATTTCTTGACTATATTTCATTTATCAAATTTGGAAAGGTATTGTGGAGGTGTCATGTTATTGAAAATTTGCATAATGCGATAAAAAGTCAGCATAATAAAATTTAGGAACACACTTTTTCAAGTGATATTTTTTCAGAGTAAGTATTAATAAATTATTACCGATAAAATTACGCTTGTGCTTATGGTATGCAAAGTTTCTTATCTCTTGCATCAGAATACTGCTCATTTTCAGTGTAGAATGTCTAAAATAATATAACTTGACAAGTGCAGTCACCGATAAAGCTGTATTTTAAATCAGCCAAACTGAATTTTAAGTAAATCTACCCAAATACCCTTGATTTTCAGAACACGGGAAATCCACGGTCAAAATGTGCAAATCTACGCCAGATGCTTCATGCAGTGCTCGCAAATCCATTTAGAAGGGCAACTACAGAATCGGAGGGTCTATTTGGGCAATTTATTAGAGCCCTATCTCTAATTGCTAGTAATTGATATGTAAAGTTAGTCCTATGTGGGTCAGTTAGAACTCAATATCCTGCAACATGATCTTTGTCGTCAATAAGAACCACGTAAAGCTCTTTCGCACATATTGGTACGTAGGACTGTGATTTCCGAAGCGGTTTACGCAGTAGATGCTATGCGTCAGCTTAATTAGAAAATCACATAAGTCCAAATAGCAAAACCTTACAGTATACAGGGTCCGCAAACGAAGCGTGGACGGAAGATTAAATCGTCATCGAAGAACTTATCAACAATACTAAAACAGCTTGAGATATTGGATTAAAAGCGGCATGTTTTAAAAATATTTTACTTTATACAGGGTGGCCCAAAAAAGTGTGACAGCATAAAATTATATTTTTTTAAATGGGACACCCAGTATTTTATTGCATATTTAGGTTCGTATTACTATCGTTTATAAGTGCCTCAAATTTTATTTAATTTGGTTCTGTAGTTTCGGAGAAATAAATTAAAAACTAAAAAAAAAAGTTTTGCAGTCCTGAATAAAAAAATCAAAAAAAACAATCCAGAACCATTTTTCTAACCTCGGCATTGAGTGAAATTTATGACAAGAGGTCTAGAGATACTATGAATGTAATTACGTTTATTTATTTTATACAGGGTGTTCATAATAAGCTTTCAAAAACCCCACATTTTAAAACAATTTTTCTCAAGTTTTTCAAATAGAACACCCTGTATATTATTTGGCTATTTGACGTAGAATTCCTAGACAATTTTTTTTTGTAATACAAGCATATAAGTTATATCCAGCTGTTTTCGAAATAATTGTAAATATTATAAATTATGTTGTTTAAATAGAGTTTTTATTGGGAAATTTTGTTATAGGCGACTAGACTAATAATTGTAAACTAAAGTAAAAGTTCAAAATGGCTTCCTTTTACTCTTAGAGTTTACCATATTTTAGTTATTTCGATATAAATTTTAAAACCATACATTTTTGCTACTTTTATTATTTAATTTTATTTTTTATTCTTAATCGAGTTGCCATGATTTCTTTTTGTTTAGATTGTCACTATGACAGTTAAATAAAATTATTTACATTTGTTCAGTCGTCGAAATTAAGTACTAACTTACACAAAATGTCGAATTTTAGAAATGGTAAATATGATTTTTATACTGGGTGAATGTGCACGAAATTGCCTCCTCGCGAGCCGAGTGTATGCTGAAAGATATCCAGATATTGAGAGAAAGCCGAGACCAAAAACTTTCGAGAAGTTGTTGCACTGCGTACACAAAAAGGATGATGATCAATAAACCCGATATTAATGAAGAAAATGAATTAAGAGTTCTGTTTGCAGTAGAGGAAAATCATTAAATTAAGTAAAAGGAAGCTATTTTGAACATTAACTTTAGTTTACAATTATTAGTCTAGTCGCCTATAACAAAATTTCCCAATAAAAACTCTATTTAAACAACATAATTTATAATATTTACAATTATTTCGAAAACGGCTGGATATAACTTATATGCTTGTATTACAAAAAAAAATTGTCTATGAATTATACGTCACATAGCCAAATAATATACAGGGTGTTCCATTTGAAAAACTTGAGAAAAACTATTTTAAAATGTGGGGTTTTTGAAAGCTTATTATGAACACCCTGTATAAAATAAATAAACGCAATTACTTTCATAGTATCTCTAGACCTCTTGTCATAAATTTCACTCAATGCCGAGGTTAGAAAAATTGTTCTGGATTTTTTTTTTGATTTTTTTATTCAGGACTGCAAAACTTTTTTTTTTTAGTTTTTATTTTATTTCTCCGAAACTACAGAACCAAATTAAATAAAATTTGAGGCACTTATAAACGATAGTAATACGAACCTAAATATGCAATAAAATACTGGGTGTCCCATTTAAAAAAATATAACTTTATGCTGTCACACTTTTTTGGGCCACCCTGTATAATGTAAAATATTTTTAAAACATGCCGCTTTTAATCCAATATCTCAAGCTGTTTCAATATTGTTGATAAGTTCTTCGATAACGATTTAATCTTCCGTCCACGCTTCGTTTGCGGACCCTGTATACGGTGTTGAAATAAGGTCGGTACCCCGGAATAACTCCGGTGCATCGCATTGCAGCGGAAAATGTCTAGGGAAAAAGTTGTTTGGTTTTGAAGGAGGAATGGTTTGCAATTTAAACCACCCCCCACTCCTTCAATCCCGGGCGCGGGTGGGGGTAAGTTAAGATTTTCAAATGGAACCCCATATTTTTTATTGGCGTATTGTGTTCTCCGACCAAGAATAAACATCTTTTGTCCGAAAATTTTTTTTTATTCGGGCCAATAGTCACCATAACCAAGACAAAATCAGAACCGTGCGAAAATCAAGTTTTATCTCGGAAATACTATTTTTCTCTGTTTTGTACTAAAAAATGCCCGTGGAATACACACACTTTAAATACAATTCTTTCAATTTAAGAATACCATTTTATTTACGAACGAACGAAATGGTACGTGCAAAACTAGGAATAGAGATGGACAATATTTGTTAGTTTGATAATTCACGGTAATTGAATCCTAATAATAGGCGATACGGGACGGACCAAGATCGCTTAAATGCATTTCTTATGGTGATAAACGAGATTTTTCCCTGAAGTGAATAAAACGATGGTAGTGATATATCCATCTGACGGAGATTTAATTTTCTTTCTCACACGGCCATCTGTCCATCTCCTTCACACAATCCACTGGGCGCCGGGGCAACGTAAGTCTAGGCGTACAAGCGTGCGTCTTGCAAGTGTCAGTATTAGACGATACGCGTTAGAATACGGTCGGTTCTGTTGCTCACCATTTACATTCTCGGCTATTCGCTTTGTTTTCAGATGGTACGCGTATAATAATTGTTTTGTAATGAATTTCGGGCTACGCGTCCAAACTTTGTATATTATTTGACATTGTTCTTATTGACGAACCTAAAACGAGTAGTTTGTTTTGGACGTTTGACTTGATGGAATGTTTCGAGCATAAAGTGTTTCCAGGAGTGTTCCCATGAAAAAGAAAAAAGACTGATTGTGTTTGTGCGTGGACTAACTCGCTCTTTAGGTATACAGATAAATACAAGTAGGTAGATAAATAATTTATTTCTATAATTTTATATTTAATTTCAGTTTTGCATTAAGTAACGACTCACCCTTTATAACTGAAGATAATTTTTGGAAAACCCTGACTCATACTAGTAGAGTTTCAAGGAAAATTATTACAATATGGAGCATATTGGTACGAATTTCTTCAGGTTTGTTCGAAAAGAATGGTTCTTTCTCTGTACAGGCGTAAATGTGTCCGATGATTGATGGATTGTTTACTGCCTCTGCATGATGTGTAATAAACACTTGTATATAATTAGAGACAAAATTCGCATTCTCTTCCTGTGTTATTCGGTCGTTACGTAATAAATTACAGGAGTAATTATCCCAGACACAAACTTAATTAAGAAAATAGCTAATTACGAAATGGCTTGAAAAATAAACAGCGGTAGATCTAGGCTGGGGCAAGTGCGGACGATTATATAGTTTTAAGGGAATTTTGAAGCTGAAATTATATACTTTGCTGTACTAATTATATCTAATGAAATAATTAAAGATAAATATAGCTGAACCGGGAAAAGAATTAACGTGTTTCATAACTTTATAATAATATCAAAGACCTGGTGTTTTTAGTGGCTTTTCGTTTTATCAGTTAATGAAAACTATTAAACAGATAACGTTTTTCTTTGGAAACGAAATACAAGACAAAATTAAAAATATTGCCATTTATATTTTGTGTCTTCTTGTGATTCACAATTATTCAAGTTTCTGAACGAACTATAGAATTTAATCATCACATTAGATCTCTTTCTTTGAGTCACCCTGTATAAATAAAAATAAGTTTAAAAAGATCAAACCTCAAAATGCAAATTGACGGGCCCGAGCTTTTTTTCGGAAAACTAAAGATTACAGCTTAAATGAATTTACTCGAACCTATTTGTGCTCACTGTGCAGTGGCGGCTCGTGACCTAAGATAGAGGGGTTTCACAAGTATGGTGCCATTTTTCTAGGCGTTTTAAATGTAGGAAGAAAAGAAGTAATAAGAAAATGCGTTAGGTAAAACATATTTTTATTTATTTTTTTATTTTACACAAGGAAATACAACTTTTGGAAAATCAGAAACTTAGTGTGTATAGCTGTCGAATCCTAACGTCGTCGCATGCAACACTCGTAACAATATTTATACATTCCACTACTAATACTACTAAAGCCATCTACGAGCTATCAAGAACACCGAATGATGTCCAATACTACTACCGCCATCTACGAGTTATCAAGAAAACCGAATGATGTCTAATACCACTGCGCCATCTACGGGCTACGTCATTAGGCGCAACCAAGACGAGAACAATAGTTAACTGTTTTATGACGAGAACGAATTGAGCCACGAGACTGACAAGTTGGCATTCTTCATATTTTCAGTGTTTTTTAGTTTAAATCCTTAAATAAAATGGTTTAAAATCATATCGACTATCATTTATCGAAATACACAACATTTATCGGCCCTACACAATAGTGCTTAAACGTAAAGTCCATTCTTCGGTTCTTAATTGTAGAAAATTGAGCAGTAACAGCCTCATTAAATTTGGAATACCCTCTATAATTTTTTTTTCATATATTTCATTTTTAAACTTTCTAATAAAGTCCCTAGATTTACCCTTTGTGGTCTGCGTTAAATTAATTTCTGGTTTAGGTATTCCCGCATTATTCACTTCAATTTTTTGCTCCAAACTCAAAGAGCTAAAGTTATTTCTTAAATAGTCCACCGTCAACTATTCATTTTAACTTAATATAGCCCCGCTATCCCCCGCCGCCACCCGCCACCTGTTACTACAGAGAAACTGCACTACTTAATCGCACGGACGAGCAAGTCTCGTCATAATCGTCATTTACCTCGACCTAGGCACGGTTGCCGGATCTATACAGTTTGGTTTGACGGGATGATAAAATATTAGGGAGGGTCGCACTTTTTGAGTTTGACGGTACGATAAAATATTAGGGAGGGTCGGACTTTATACGATAAATAATATTCAATGAATATAAATTAATATTTTTTATTCGTTTTGTTTTGGGGGTGCACGTGCGCATGTGCTCCTGTGGAGGAACCGCCACTGTCACTGTGTAATAACTTATCCTTAGACAACACCGAAGAATAGGCGAAAAATCTATTGTGTAATTGATTGTTTTGGTTACGAAAAAGTCATAATACAGGAACCCCCAACCGGAACTACCGGAACGTAATATTAAGAAATACATTTATCTTTTGAAAAGGGATTCATTTACAGAAATCCGATTACGAAAAGCGAGCAAAAAACGACATAAAGTATATTCTAGTGTTGTGCGTGTTCAGAAGTCGTTAGTCCCATTCCGTCGGATTGTTTACTCGTGAATTGAAGTAATTTGAATTTCTCGTCGGAAGTACACGCCATGCGTTAGACACCTAAAATACCTTCTTGAAGTATATTTCCTAATTTTGTAGCGAAATGAGCTACGCTATTTATTTATGAAAGAGAGTTTAAGTTGAAGCCTTTTTAAATCGACTGTAGTCTGATTTCCCTGTATACTGCAAACCGCACTGAAAAAAAATATTTTCGGAAATATCCCCACAGGAATTTTTGGTAATTTGCCGGATTTTCTTCAATCTGCAAGGGGTCGAAGCTAAATGGATGGAAATATTACTGCTTTACACTGAAACGAGCGCGATGGTAGACGCTTCGATTCTTCGCGCGCTTTGTGGCTTGCGCTCGAAAATATTTAATAACTTCCGATCTAATGGAGGTTCCACTTTTTCGTAAAATTGGTTTTGTATATAAAAGGATAAGGAACAAAACGGTACTATCTCTATATGTTTGTTATTATTTTATATTATTTATATACTTCGAACGCTAACATAACAAAGTGTAAAATAAAAAAGGCTGACATTGATCCAATCGGTACAACTGGAGATATTAAATTTCAAGTATGAGAAGATTTTAGAAAATCGAGAGAGAATGTTTTACGATGAAGATAGGTCCTGGGCCCCAAAAATGTGTTGCAGTTCGTGCTCGAGAACATTGACTGGATGGCTGAAAGGTACTCATAAATCTATGCCATTCGCAGTTCCAATGGTTTGGAGGGAACCTCGTAATCACGTAGATGATTGTTATTTTTGCATGACGAATATTAAAGGAATTACTAGCAAAGCCAAGCGTAGCATTCAGTATCCCAATATTCCTTCTGCAATGCGACCAGTGCCCCATGACAACTCATTACCCATTCCCCAGCCACCTGAGAGTTACACGCTTGATTCCGAATCAGACTCCGGAAGTATTTCACCAGAAGCCGGACCAAGCTACATCCTGAGTTCCCATGATTTGCCTGATACACCTCATTTAATCACTCAAGGTGAATTAAATGACCTTGTTCGTGACTTGGACCTCCGGAAAACAAAAGCTGAACTTCTCGGATCCCGCCGGCAGCAGTGGAAGCTCTTGGGAAAAGGAGTGAAGGTGTCCATCTACAGGAAAAGGCAATCTACTCTCACAAATTTTTTTGCAGTGGAAGGTGATTTAGTATTTTGTCATGACATACCTGGCCTAATGACCGAACTGAACTTACCATATACTCCCGATAAATGGAGACTATTCATAGATTCGTCTAAAACAAGTCTAAAAGCTGTTTTACTTTTTAATGGAAACGAGCATCCATCGGTTCCTATAGGTCATTCGGTAAATATGAAAGAAACATATGACAATCTTAAGATGTTACTAAGATGTGTAAAGTACGAAGATCACAAATGGATTTAAAAGTGGTGGCGTTACTGACAGGACTGCAAGCAGGCTATACAAAATACTGTTGCTTTTTGTGTGAATGGGACAGCCGTGCCAGAGACAAACATTATAAAATTAAGGTTTGGCCACCACGTGACACAATACAAGTTGGCGTTAAAAATTTGACCCGAGAACCATTAGTTCAGAAAGAAAAAATATATTTACCTCCACTTCACATTAAGCTGGGTCTGATCAAAAATTTTGTTAAAGCACTGGATAGAGAAGGAAATGCTTTCAAGTATTTAAAAGACAAACTTCCACGTATCAGTGAGGCCAAAATTAAAAAAGGAATTTTTGTTTATTCCCCGAATTAGGCAATTGTTTAAAGATGCGAACTTCAGGTAAATTTTAAGTGACAATGAAAGGCGGGCATGGAATGCATTTGAAAGTGTTTGCAACAATTTTCTTGGAAATAATAAATCAGAAAATTATCGTGAACTCGTGGAAGAACTACTCACGGCCTATCATATTTTAGAATGCAACATGTCACTAAAACTTCACTTTCTCCATTCTCATTTGGACCTTTTCCTGAAAATTTAGGAGCAGTATCAGATGAGCATGGAGAACGATTTCACCAAGATATTGTCTCCATAGAGAAAAGGTATACAGGAAAGTGGAGCCCGAATATGTTAGCCGACTATTGCTGGACCCTAATACGAGACACATCCAGGAGTTCTTATACAAGAAAGACGTTAGGGAAGTAAATATTAAATTTTAAATTATTTATAAATGTTTATAATGTACCTAAGCTAACTGTTAATAAAATATATTATAGGTTTTTAATTGTTCAAAGCATATGTCCGTCCCTTATCATTGGAGGCTGATATCGAAAATCTGAGGCCAGATCCGGATTCAGCAGGCCAAAATATATAAAATCCAGCCAAAATCATTTCAGGGAGGAAAAATTTTTTAAAAATGTTCGTCAGTGTTATCAAAAATTCAGTGTGGACATACTTTTTTTTTCAAATACCTGTCAACTAATTGTATTTCGGACGACTCTAAAATGTCAGAATTAAAACTTACACGGTTTGTAAGTGAATGACACATATGCGTTATAGACTATGTAAATAATTGCGACATTTAAGTCCCTTAACAAAAATATAATCTTTCAGTAAAGGGTCCGCTTAATATCTTGGCGAGAATTAATTTTATTGAACACAATACTGTTTTAATGGGAACTCATCAGACTTGTAGAACCAATTTACAAAAGTAAGCAGTAATGGGCCTGAAGCACGCACCGATTGAGCAAGTTTTTATATTCATTACAATCAACCGGGACTATTTACCTAGAGAACTGAAATTTAGTAATAACAAACTAAAGGGTCAATACGAAAATGTGCATCGAGAACCTTTTTACTTATTATTTATTAAAATTTACAATTTAATATTTAAAGATATAACAAGAGAAAAAAATTAAAAAATGTTGTTTAGTCAACTTGGTTACGAAAACATATTTCTTAAACAAAATATGTTAATGTTATCTTTTCAATTTTAATGTGTGTTTCAAATTAAAAACAAAAATAATTGATGAATTTAAAAACGAACCCTTTATCTCCCTCCCAACAAGTGAACATGGCTTCGTTTCTTTGCAGGGGAAAGAGCAAACATTACTGGTTTAATGGCGCCTTGATTAGGTTTTCCTGATTGTCTTTTTCCTTTATTGTTTTTGGAAACTAGGCAGGTTAATTAGGACAGGTGTAAATAGCAGATTTGCTCTGTTCAGGAAGAACTTTCACAATAATTGTTTCATTCAATCCATGTTAAATAAAATATATAAATAACGAATTTCAACTGTATATGTAGTTTTAGAGCTGAAAAATCGTTTTTTAAAATACCACCACTCTAGTAAAAATTTTCTTAAAGAATTTCGTTCCTTCGGTCGATATCAGAATATATTTTATTCCAGGAAAGTCCTAGAAATTAGAGGGACACCATAATACATATTTCAGCGTTAACTATGTTTATTTTACCTACACTGACAAAAATGCATTTACCAATGTCGTGGGTTACAAAATTGGAGCTACCTCAACCCACCTCTCTATGTTGTTCTAACTGAGCCTACGAATTATCACAAATTATTTCAAAACGCTACAGTAATTCAGGTTCTTTTGGTTCGCATCAACCCAGAAAGAGATTTTTCATCAACATTTTAAACATATTTGGGATCACCACAATTCCTCATCTTGTAACTATTTTATGAGTTACCTGAACTCAGTTTCTGGGTTGGGAAAACTTACTAATTGATTATAAAGTGTCGTTTTAACCCGGACGTGCATTATTTTTACTCATTACCATGTGTAAATTATTTTGTGTTGGAATAATTCAGGAAACGTGCTCCAAAACCCCATATCGAGGGTAAATGGCAAGATCGTAAGGTCACGGAAAGTTCCGAATTCGTGCTCGTGCAGGTTCGGCGCGGTTCATTCCATTGTTATTCGTCAATTCTCCTTCGATCGCGCGTATAGACACCTGTTGGCCGTTGCGCCGTTTGCTGGATTTTTCAACTTTGTTCTCTGTGCGTGAAAATTTGTGTTTTGCATAATTTTGGTCAGTTTGCGTAAAATGGAGGGACAGGAGGGAGATGCATACAAATTGTTATTATTGGAATGGAGCCTTATTATTTATAAGCAATCGTCATCACTTCGTCCGCATGGTTTCTTAGCCGTAGTATGCTCTCGTGTCTGTAATTCATTTCATTATTTTTTTTTAAATATACAACAAAAATGTAATTTCTTGAAAAAACAGCAGGCAATTGAACTGCGCAATATGCAGGCGTTAAATCAAAAGAATATTTTGAGTTCCGATAGTCCACAATTTAGGTACTGGTAGTCCAAAATTTGGAGCCTGGTAGCCCAAAGAGTGAACTATTCCAGCCACCATCGTAAGCTAGAACAACTTAAATGTCAAGTTTTGATAGCTCGAGTCATGAATTAATCTAGCCCGACTAGTAACGCATCACAATTCACATACTGGTAGCTACGGTAGCCCATCAATAATTTAAGACGATGGGGCATGAGCTATTCGAACGCATAAAATAACCCATCTTCTGTGATATCATAACTTATGAATAGTGAGTTGGTGCAATTTCTTCGATTTGGTTCCCTTAATTCAGAGGTCGGGGCTGTCCCCTATTATCAACACGCTTCGGTCTAGGACAACTCATATTGGAGTTATATCAACTCGAAATTTCGCTCAGTGTAGAATCCTTAATTTAAATCAACTGTTAACACCTCCATTGTCGATTTCTCTTGAATTTCCAAAAGGCTTGAAGCATTATTTAGCATTAACACCCTTTATCCAGCTCTAAGCGCTGCATAAGCCACTTTGCATGCTTCTCAAGAATTTCGAATGCTTTCTATATGGAAAATTAACATGAACACGTTAGAATGTAAATAGGAAGCAACAAGATTCCATAATATACCAGCCAGTCTTAAGGGAATATTTGAGGTATAGTAAATAAATATATGAAAATTGGAAGACCAAGTAAAGCAACGACTTTAATCGATAAGAAAATCCTATAGACAAAAATATGAATATACGAACTCTTAAAGCCCCCACACCAAATTTAAGAGAAAAGTTGAATATTCAAAAACTTAGATACCCTAAAGGGCGGAAACCTTATCAAAAAAAAATCCCACTCGTGCGTTGGGGCCGATCTGAAACTTTGCAGAACTTCCTGATCGATAAACAAAGTTTTCAAGTTAATACAAACAGTATAAGAAAACTTGAAAATCTTTTTAGTGCCGGATTTGATTTTTAGCTTCTCTTATATACAGCCAATTACTTTCCAGAGATAAATTTTAATTACGAAAATGTATTCCTATTTTATAAATGGTGTTACTCAATGAAATGTACTTATTTTAAATACCAACGCTACTGGCTTGAGAAAAAACTTTGTTGGGGTAAAAATCTGTTGTTTTATATCATTATTATAAAAATTTAGTGTAATATCTCATACTGGTTTCGAAATTTTATATAACACCCTGTATTTGACCAAATTTTAGGAGCTTTTTGTCAAATTAAGAACATTTTTTCAATAACAGCAGTACTACTATACCAATGCCAAAACATTATCGCACCAATGTGCTATTTACAAATGAAATATGGAGTCATAAATATAACTTAGATGGCCCTAAAAGACATAAATTCGATTTCTTATTTACAAAAAGGCCTGCCATCTTTGAGGAAGTTTATAAATAATGCCTAAGTAGATATTTTAATGCATATTTCATTATCAGTATGGTGGGTGAAATGTTAAGTAAACTTACATATTTGTAGCTTCAGGCTGTACACATTTCTCCTGAGAAAGTTCTTACAAGTATTAAAATAAATCTATGATTATGAAAACTCCATATTGGCTACATAAAAGTTGTGCAATTTCAGGAGACATCAAAAGGTACTCCATAGAGCAAAGAAGCTTACAGAAGTAATTTACTGAATATAGATCTTATTGAACGCTTCTATGAAACTGTTTTATAATTTGGTCGTATTCGAACTGATGTACTAACGAGACCTTGAATTTTACTTAACCTCATATACGCTCTTATTGCCTTCCTTCTATTTTCATCTAATCTCCATTCTCTTTAGTTTCAGCCATATTTCCAAAAGAACCAACCTATTAACGAGCGAATCTCCACGAATTTTCCCAATAAAAACTAACCATCGTTATTCCAATAGCCATTCCACCCTTGTCTTTGTAAAACATCCTGGATAACATAAAACATGTCTGGTCTGGTGTTATAACGAGTTCAATGAGAACCATTAATTCATGACAGTCTTTATGAAAGCCGTTTAAAGGATGTAAATTGATTATTATTTGGGGTAGCGGGTCATTGCGGCGGGGGAAACCAAGATTAAACGCCTAAAAATTAAATCTGTTACGAAACGAAATCAGTTTTGTTTATATTTTCTCGTAAAATATACACACATGAAATACAATTAGAAGTTTTTCTATTCTGTAAAGGCCCCAAAAAGCATTTAAAGTTTAATGTTTATGAGCAGTGGCGGTTTTGCCACAGGAGCACATGCGCACGTGCACCCCCGAGATGAACAAAAAAATATTAATTTATATTCATTGAATATTATTTATCGTATAAAGTCCGACCCTCCCTAATATTTTATCGTACCGTCAATTATCGTCTAAAGTCCGACCCTCCCTAATATTTTATCGTGCCGTCAACCAAACTGTATATTATAGGCTCTCGATCCGGCAACCGTGCCTCGGTCGAGGTTAATGACGATTATGACGAGACTTGCTCGCGTGTGCGATTAAGTAGGCGGGGCATAATGCAGTTTCTCTGTAGTAACAGGTGGCTGGAGACAGCGAGGGATAGCGGGGCTATGGCGATTTAAGATGGGAAAGGCGCACAATTTTAGTGTGCATCGTCTGTTCGTGCATCTAGTTAGAAATTCGAGCGTGTATGTTTTAATATTTTAATATTATATATTTATTAAGTTAAAATGAATAGTTTGACGGTGGGCTATTTAAAAAATAACTTTAGCTCTTTGAGTTTGTAGCAAAATATTGAAGTGAAGAATGCGGGAAGACCTAAACCCGAACTTAATTTAACGCAGACCACAAAGGGTAAATCTAGGGACTTTATTAGAAAATTTAAAAATTAAATATATGAAAAAAAATTTATAGAGGGTATTCCAAACTTTAATGAGGTTCCGATTTTATTATAAATTAATACCAGTTTCCGATTTCATATAGCGCGTATTACCTAAGCCCGACGCCAAAGCCAAAAGCGGAACAGTTCAAACGGCTATTAGTGTCTATTTAGCAATATAAAGTTAATCTACATTGACAGCAGATCTATATTAAATCCCAGTTGCAAGGTTTCCCTTTCAATAACAGGCCGTGAAAATCGCTCTCTCAGGAATAAATTGCGTTCACGACCATTTAATATTGTCGGGAGATATTTGAGGTTGGAACATTTTTATCTCCATGCGATTCGGGGTTTGCTCGGGGTTTGTTCTATTCTGTATAATCTGCAGCAATATTTTCTGTGAATGTAGCCTACCTACATCGAAAAAGTATTGAATTCGTATAAAAAATAAATGCTAATCATACCAAGATAAATTGTGTATGGATTTTGGTAAAATGCAAATCATACATTTAGTTATTGTGCTACACATTATTAGATATATATAATTAATTTAATAGAGAAAACCTACCAAATTATCCATTGGCAATGGTAGTTCTTTACGTGTAAACAATATATGACGTCACTGTGGTTCGTTGAATTCTAGACTCGTTATAACTAATGTAACAAACAAAAAACCCACTGATGAATTTACGTTAAAAAATTATCCATTAATTTGTCTTTCCTTCCCTCGCTTTGTTGTAGTTGTTAACATGAATGCTATTTTCCCAGTCAACAACAAGAAATAAAACGACCACTTAGAAATCCATTATTATAGAAACGTCTAGCAAATTATTTTAGACATACAAACGTTATAAATCACTGTCAATATATTTTTTTAAAGAGAAGGAAGCAAACAACCTGTTTCGAAGGAAAAATATCGAAGAGAAACAATATTTGTTTCTTTAGGAACCAATTTAACAATTTATTAGTATTATCTAGTATGCTTGCTATTTTGTCATGTCAATGGGAATAATTACGTTCTGAAGTCGTCGTATGTTATTTTATTGTTAAAAGGATTGAATCGCGGCCTCTATAGTATGTAGAGAGAAAACAGACAAATGGTTTTGAACATATATTTTTTACTAATTGAGAACTACTCTAAACTACATTCTGACGACAATTCTAACCGTGCAACGAAAATTAAACGGGAAAAAGCGAAAGTTGTAGATGATCAACAGCATCACCCAACAGAGTGAGGGAAATACGTCATGTTTCTTTTGTTATATATTAAACTGTAAGGTATTCCCTGTATGTAGTGATTTATTTTTAAATAAGAAACTTAAAAAATAATGTAACGATTTTAAAGGTTTGCTAGTAAGTATTTAATATTATAACTACGTTGAAAATGGTTTATGGTCAATTAATTTTAATTGTTTTATTACAATTTTATCGTCTATAATACCGTAAAGTTTAAGTACGTACAGAAGTACGTAATAAAAGTACCCATATTTTTAAAATTTACGTTATTCGTAAAAATCGGGCAGTAAAATAGGGATTTTTTGCAATAAATACTCCACTTTAAACCCTTGGATGCCAAGTTTTGGTTTACCATTGTGAAATTGCCGATAATAAAATTAAAATCTCACTGCGAACTGGAAATATTTTTATTCACTGCCGTATAATAATTTACATATTATTTGAATGCAGGATAACACGTTACTGCAGTGGACGTTTTTTTCCCGTGAACCTTAAATAATTCAAAATTTACTAAAAATACATTTGCATATTATTCAAATTGTGATCGGAAATTGTTTTAAGCCGATGCAAATTTACATTGATCTGTTCAGGGGGTAACATCAATCTAAAACTTAACTGGAATATGATATCTGAAATGACTAGAACTATATGAACCCTGTTCGACACTTTCTGGGAGTTTTAGAGTTATTATCAAAGATACGACGACGTATTCCGGTGTCAAAATTGTCATGGCTCTGTTGTTAATCACCCTGATTTTGAAAATATTTTTTCTTTAGACACCCCCTCGTATTTCCGTTATGCGTTAACTTATCAACAAGGTAAAAACTGATTTTGATAGAGATTTTCACATAAGTTCAGTGGTGTAGCCAATTTTTCTCTAACTAGTTTATTTTTTGAGGTCTTAACAAAAGTATAAATTTGGAAAACCTAGATATTGTTTTTTAATTAATTAAGTATTCTTTGGGCCTTATAAAAATGTATAGTTCTTTATATTTGTATTCAAAAATAACCCAAAATACGATATTTTTAATAATTGCGTTACTTATAACAGTAGGCCATGGTCGCCAAAGTGAAGATTTTTAAAATCACCCTGTCGACTAAGAACTAAAAGAGCAATGACAAATTTGATACCGGAATCTTTTCTTCGTCGAAATGAACATTGTACTATAATTTTGGTACAATTATTCTCGACAGCTCAGCCCTGGTAAGAATATCCCGGATAATTAAAAAACATATATCACTGCAGCGAGCATATTTATTTAAATGGTCTTAGTTATAGCGGTCGTATGCGGTAGCAGGAATTAAAAATTAAATATGTCGTATACCATTGTAAATGTAAATCTGTACTGCTTAAATTATAAAACAAAAACAGGAATGGTATAATTTATTTCAATTTTCTTCTCGCGTTTAAATCAAAATATTTTGTACTTAATGTAATTTTACACGGTGTCCTGTCACTGCTATAAGTAATTTTACAAACACAAACTTTTAGTCAATTTTATGATCACAAATGCCGATAACGACCATCTAAGAGATTAATTTTAAAAACCAATTAACAGGGCACGCTGTTTGAGACGGGAATTCAGGACTCAAATTAACGCATGTATTTTCCAAAAACAATATAAATGGTTAATTGATAATTTAAATTAAAATGTCTTTTGTGAAACCGTACAATCCAATTTCAAGAGCTTCTTGTTTATTTTTGAAACAAATATTAATTGTTAAGTGCTAGTGTGCACATAAGAGGCAATTCTTTGACATATTATTTGACTTTGACAGTATATTTTGATTTTAAAAATTATCTCTACTTAAAAAAATAATAAAACCCAGGCTTATTGAATAACATGTTGAAAAGGTTCAAGAAGTGGTCTAATTTCGATTGAATATACAGCGACTGCAGTAAAGCGTTTGATAAAGTTAATCATCTAATTATTCTGAATAAACTTAGAGCCGTCGGTGTAGATGGCCCTTTTTTAACTTAGATTTATTCCTATCTCAGAAACCGCAAATTTAATGTTATCACAAATGGGTTTACTTCTAATACATGCTATGCCACATCAGGTGTTCCGCAGGGTTCCCATTTGGGGCCATTGATATTCATTATATATATTAACGATATCAATAAATGTTTTCTTAATTGTAAATTCTTACTATATGCGGATGATCTCAAATTTTATAGACAAATTAGAACTCTACTTGATTGTGTGCTTATTCAAGAAGATCTGACCCGCCTTGAAAACTATTGCAAGAGCAAAAGCTTATTTCTTAATATAAAAAAATGCTGTATAATCTCTTTTACTAGGAATCGTGACCCTATATCATTTACTTACTCGATCAGCAATTCTGAGCTGAATCGAGTTTCTGAAGTGAAGGATTTGGGAGTAATTTTTGACAGTAAGCTGATCTTCGATAGCCATATTAATTTATTAGTTTGTAGGACCTTTCGAATATTAGGTTTTATTAATATTTCAAAAATCCAAAATCATATTTAGCTTTAATTATGCTTTTGTGCATAGCTGATTGAATTTTGCTTCGATTGTTTGGAACCCTTCCTATTCAGTTTATATAAATAGATTAGAATCAGTACTGAATAAATTTCTCAGGACTCTCTCATTCAAAGCAAACCTTGATAACTATCATCGTTGTTTTATAAGACATCATCTTGGAATTATGACTTTTGGGATATAAGACATCATTTTGGAATTATAACATTGGAAAATAGAAGAAAACTGTCGAAAGTTATGTTCTTGAGTAAAATTCTTTATAATAAGGTGGATTCACCTGATTTGTTGAGTAAAGTTACTATTAATGTTTCTCCTCGTCAATATGGTACTCTCTTCAGTATACCCTTTAGATACACAAATAATGCTCAGTATTCCCCTTTATGCAGAATGATGAGATTATCAAACTTATATTATTGCATTCTTGATATTGATTTTTTTAGTGTGTCACAAGCCGTGATAAGGAGAACAGTACAGGAATATTTATTGGAGTGATTGCTTAAGGTTTTTTTGTTTTTTTTCTCTGCACTATCAAAGTAAATAGATTATAGTTATTGTAGTTTTTATAAATTATACCTTAAAATCTATTAATTTAATTATTAATAATATATTTTTGTTATCTCAATTAGCCACATAACATATTAAGGGAATACTGTATTGGGCTTTGCCTGTTTGTTATCCTGAATAAATAAATAAATAAATTTATAGAGGTGCTACTTTGGTATCTAATTGTTATTTCGAATTGTATATACTATGATCATCAATAAAACCGGTCATTATTCCTAAAATCACGACGTCTCGCCTGTGTTTGGATCATCATCAATCAATTTGCAGCTTCCTACAAGACAGAACAAGACGCCGAGGTGTCTGTTAAAATTCAAATAGCTAACCCCCCCCCCTTAAAGAAATAAATGTTGCATATTATAATGAAACGTATCAGCTTAAGAGCTTTTTAAAAATATACCATCTATTTTGGGAAATGTTTGGTAAATTAATTAAAACTTTTTCTTTCCGAGTTCCGGGTTAAACTTTTGCCGGATCGGCATAAATTTAAGGATTTATTAATAATAAATGCTGCGCTCCGCATTAAAAACCGTTATTAAAGTGTCCTGCGACGTGAAATGTTACCTGTAAGTATATTGAGAAGTGTCTACGAAGTTAAACCTGGCGTCCGTCCGTAAGTAATTAAGTGTTTAACTGTCCAGGATCATTTCTTCACTTCAAGTACATATTTATTTAAGCACATACTTGAACAAAGTCGATTTAGGAGTACCTGGTTGGTTGGTTAAAGGCGGGGGTCGGTTTAATGGCCGGCCCGAACTTCAAATCACTGCAGCCTTTCGGCTTATTGTGTACCCCGATCTTGTTAGAAGATGTTTGTTCCTCCTATGAGGTCCAGTAACCTTCTACCAAGCTTGTCATATGGGAGGTTGTTACCACGTTTTATGTTCCCGAAGATATTTTGTCTTCTACGGGATAGCGCTACCCAGCGGTAGATTATGTGTGAGGCGGTTTCATCCTCTTCGCCGCAGAGTCTGCATTCAATGGATCCGTTGTTTATACCCATCCGTTGAAGGTGTTCTCGCAAGTGGCAGTGGCCTGTTAGCAGGCCCATCACTTGTTTCAACTGGGGCCGCGTCAGGGTTAGCATCCCATTCGATAGTATTATCGATGGTTTTCCAATTACGGCCCGTGCGTATATTTGACCAGGTAACTCTTGCCATCGAGATAGGTGTTGTTTTTTCGACCATCTATCTAATTTTGTTTTTGTTGCCTGTTGTGATATTCCAAAGGCCGGTTCGGGGCCCCTGAGACTTTGGGCAGATCCGGCTCTCGCTAGTTCATCGGCTTTTTCATTTCCAAATATCCCGGAGTGACCAGGGACAAGAGTTCCACCTTGTTCCCCCTGGCCGCCAGTACTTTTAGGTTGGTATGGCACTCCAGTGTAAGTTTTGAAGTAAACCGATTGGAGTTCAGAGCCTTGAGAGCAGCTTGGCTGTGCGAAAGGATGTAAATCTTTTGGTCGTGATAGCCCTTTTCAAGATTTTGTAGTACACATGCTTGTATGGCATGAACATCCGCTTGGTATACTGTGGCGTAGGTCCCCAGAGGAATGCTCATGTCCATCTTGGGCCTTTCCCCAAATATACCTGCGCCCACACCGTTGGCGGTTTTTGATCCATCGGTGTACCAAACTAGACCCTTGTCAAACGACGGGGATGCACTGTCCATTTATCAAAGTTCCAGTCAATCTTGAAAGGCTTTATGAAATCGTCTGTTTCTTTCATACGATCAGATTGCATATCCAAGAGCTCATCGTTGATTAGATCCGTGGCTCTTGTGTGTCCAATTTTTACGGGATGTTGTGTCCAATCCCTATCTGTGATCATCCTTGAGGCGCTGCAATTAGCCTCCATTCTGATGTGGATGTCTAGGGATATTAGTCCCCGTGTGACTTCCATTGCTGCAGTGGGGGTACTTTTCATCGCCCCACTGATATACAGGCAGGCCAGCCTCTGCAAGTCTGCAAACTGTTAAGTTTGTTTGCTGTCGTAATCTGCTGTATTTTTGTCCACCAGACTGCAGACCCATATGATATCAGAGGTCTGATAACTATGACATAGAGCCATCCCAACCAAGCTCCTACACTGCATTAGGCATATTTTTGCTTTGTTTAGGTTTTTGTTTAATTGTTGGTTCCATGTCAGTTTGGCGTCCAAGGTTAATCCCAGATAATTTACCTCGCTGAGTGTGTTTATCCGTTCACCAAAGATTTTCAGGTCGTTGTAGTTCCCTATTTGTCTTCGTTTGGTGAATGGTAGTATAGCAGACTTTGCGGGTTTGTTCGTACCTACTAATAACGTTGTTGCCACATTGTTCACTTTCCAAGAAACCAAGGAAAAGTAAAGCTTTCGAATGTTTTTAAACTTTGAAAAATCCCTTTAAAACTTACATTTGTAGCTTATCTACTTTTTATTTTCAAGCATTCGTATAAAATTGGAAAATTCTCATCGTAAATCCGCTTCAAATAAGCAGTCCACTTCAGAAATAAACGATTGAGAAAATTCCACGGCAACAAGCAACATTTTCAAGAAGTTAAAACGTTATCTTTCCCGTTTCTGGGTCGAATGGAGAAAAATAGATGCAATTCTAAGTTAAGTACCGCCGACTTGACGTCCTTACCGACTTTTAGCAAATATCTCGTTATCAGTTATCATCTTTTAAAACTGTGATTTGTATTGCCAATGTTGCTTAGTCCATTAAAAGCATACTCATAAATCGCCTTTTAACATAGGGACGAACGATACGAATTCATAACGGTAAAAAAAAGATAAGATATAAGTTTCATAAGACATTATCTTAGAGCACGCGTCCAACCTAGAAAACGATCCGCGAAGCGGGGAATTTTCTAAAGTACAAGTGCTTTAATTGTCTTATGAACCGTGTATTTTACAATATTTTTTCTATTTGGGTTTTTAAAGTCTGAAAAACTTAAAAAAATATAGTAGATTTTTGCCATTTGAATTAATATTTTCCTTTTGGGTTGGCAATACTTTTACAATTTAATAAAATGTTACAAGTATCAAATATGCCATGATAGAAACAATTGAACACAACAATGTTGTTAAAGTTAATAAAAACGAGTCAGGATGAAAGCTGTACTCCGTCAGAAAATAATCTAGAAAAACTTTTAAAAAGAATATGCAAAACTTTGAGTTATGGTGCGAGCAGAACAAAGTTCAAAATATTGAACAAAATATTGTGTCGACACAGAATCTGACAGGAATAACAATTAATGCCCAGGAAATGTCTAGAGTAACTATAAATATGTATATATAAAGTAATATGTGTAATACTATATTGAATTAAAAATAAAAATACTACTTTATTGAACAAAACTTTATAAATTGAGCATAAACTGGAAGATATTTATGTTATTTTTAGGTTATGTTGTTTTATAGTTGTGACTAGAAATTAATTGACGGACACCATCAGCATGTTATATATTTCCGAGTATAGGTATTTCGGATAAATATCTAGTAAAAATGATCTATTTGCAAGGTTAAAGGTTAGTATTTTAAAGTTTTCTATAAAAAATTTCTGTCGTATCCATAATGCCTAGAAAACTAATTTCAACGAAATCGAAGTAGGCCTAAAATTCGAACCCTACTTGTTGCCAACATAAAAAAATTAAATTTCAGTTTCATAAAGTGGCAAGTTATTCAATTTTTTGCATTTCATAATATAGCCATTATGAAACCCAAATAGAAAAAATATTGCTTAATTCCGGCACCAAATACAACATTTTCAACCTTGTCTATTCCTTCGACCGGCTTGTCTGGAAAGTGAATTTATTGGATTTTCGACTAGCTCATCTCTAAACACGGCAAGGCTCTTATCATTAAAAGACAAAAAAGAGAGATAAAATGAGCCCTAGCGAAAACGTGATGAAAGTAACGAAGCTATTATGCTGAGATCTAAAGACAATCACTTTCCGTACAGGCCCCGATAAGTTGGGACACCTCGAAGAGGAGAAAATGATTTTATATTATTATTCCATTACGTCAAATTCATTTTTACAGTAGTTATGATAAGGTCTTCATTATTATGAGCTTTATGTTGACTAGATGAATTAAAATGGATCTCAGAATATCAAAAATCTCTAATAAAAAACTACAGTTAGACATTTACAGAAAACCTACATTTACAGATATCACAATACCACATGACTACACCCAAAAGCGCATAAATTGGCAGCATATAGATCAATCGTACATAGGGCTCTGTCTCTACCACTCTCTAAAGAAAGTTTGAAGATTGAGCTCGATACCATCAGAGCTATTGCCATCAATAATGGGTACACAGTAAAAGAAATAACCTCTCTTATCAATAAAAAACAACATACACTAGCTAGAACACAAATATACCCCATAGAAAACGAACGAAAACTCAAAAAATTTCATATTCTGGTCCGACCTCAGACAAAATTGCAAATATTTTATCATCTGATCAAGTAACAATAACATTCAAAGCCTCAAATAGTTTATCCAAATTATTTTTTAACGTCAATGATAAGCGCAAAAAATATAAAAAATCAGGAGTTTATAAATTAAAGTGCAATGAATGCAATAGCTGCGCATATTGCAACATTCCTGCAGTTCAGTCCGAAATGACCGAAATCGTGTTCCGTCAGCGTCCCGTCCAACGAATCCTGAAAGGGCTCGACGTCAAGAAAGCTTCTGGTCCAGACGAAATTGCTGTTATAGTTCTCAAGAGATGCGCCGATGAACTAACACCAGTATTTTGTAAACTTTTTAACTTATTCTACAAGCAAGGAGTATTTCCATCGTGCTGGACGACGGCGCCGGCGCGAGTCCAGCCCATACAAAAGAAAGGTAAGAGAACCCTGCCTAGCAACTATCGACCAGTCACATTGCTTCCACTTATATCAAAAGTAATGGAGGAAGCTATTAACCAACATCTTTTAAAGTACCTGGAGGGCTTTAACATTATCAGCGATCATCAATATGGTTTTCGGAAGTCCAGATCAACTGGAGATCTTCTAGCCTATGTCACCCATCTTTGGAACAACGCAATCGGACAACATGGGGAGTCTCGGGCTGTTGCGATCCTATGGTATGCCCAGTCGATTCTGTGCATAGTTGTCTAGCTTTCTTAAAGACCGCTCTCTGCAAGTGGCGATTGACGGATTTCTCTCAGACACCTTCACCATCAATGCCGACGTTCCTCAAGGGTCCATATTGTCTCCCACTGTCTTCTTACTATACATTAACGACCTTCTAGTGAAAACGGAAAATCCGATATTCAGTTTCGCTGACGATAGCACACTTATCTTAACTTTCTCTTTGAATGCACAAACCTTTTTCTGCCGACGCACATCCTTAATAAAGACCTGGAAGAAATTTTGGCTTGGGGTGACAGTAACGAAGTCGAATTTAACTCGAAAAAACCCAGGCAGCAGTTTCCTCTAAAAAGGTTAACATTACAGAACCGGATATAGTCATGGACGGACACGTAATCCCACTGGCTTCATCTATTAATTTGCTGGGCGTCAACTGGGAGGAAATATATCTTGGCATAACCACGTTGTTACAATAGCCAAGATAGCTTCTCAGAAGCTTGGTGTACTCTTCCGAACCAGAAAGTTGTACACACCTCAACAACTTTTGACACTATACAAAGCCCAGATTCGACCATCACTTGAGTACTGCTCTCATGTCTGGAGTTCTGCACCCAAACATACACTTCGGCTGCTGGATTCCATCGAAAAGAGGGCCATTCGTCTGATTGGTGACCACGAGCTGACAAAGAACCTCGACAGCCTAGAACATCGAAGACGGGTTGGGGATTTGACTCTCTTTTACAGATATTTTCATGGAAAGTGCTCGGCTGACCGTGCCCACTTAATTCCGCCCAGAGCGGCGAATAGCAGAAATACACGACCAACCACTGCCGCCCATCCATATGTGGTTAAGCTTAGTACTCCTCGAACTTCATTAGTTAAGAATGCTTTCATCTGGAGGACTTCATTCTTCCTTCCCGAGGTCGTTTTTCCCAACGAATATAACCTCCAACGATTCAAAACCAACGTGAATCGCTTTTTGCGCACACGCACCACTCCCAGAGTGCCCTAAATGATTTTTTTCTATAGTGCTTGTGTTTGATCATAAGAAAAAAATATAGGACAAACGGGACGAAATTTTGAAACGAGATTTAAAGAACACAATGCTTTAGACTTAATAAAAGATCATCTAATTTTGCGAATCACTTCTTAGATACAAACCACACATTTCCAGATATAAGTAATCTACAAATCTTACACACTGAACAAAAAGGCCATAAATTATATTTACTAGAAAACATTGAAATTTATGAACATAAAAAGACAATAATATTAACCTTTTAAATACACAATTAGATCTCGGCAACTCCACGCTATTAAAATTATTGTAAAAATCCCATCTGGCATGTGCATTCTTAGATTCTCTGAATATCGACCTGTTTGTCTCTAATTTAAGTCTATTTACACACACACCAAATTAATATTTTTTATTTTTAGTATTACCTATATTATATACAGTTAGTTTGGGTTTACTAGCGTGTGAGCGTCTTGAAGATGTAGTTGTACTACGAAACGGCTCTTTTAATATATAAATTTTATAATCTTATAATATATAAATTTTAGTTTCATTTTATATATTTAATATGAATATGTGTATGTACCAGAAATTCTAGGTTCACTTGCACTAGATCGGACAATCGCAGGAGATGCAAAAACGGGTGGATTAACAATTTAAAAGCAACGCAAATATATTACCAAAGTCAGTATCGAGTGAAATCGAAAGTTCTATGTATCTAACTCAAAAAATCTAGGTCAAACGAGGGGCGAGCTTCAATCCTTTGGAATAAATCCAGTGAAATTCCATCAAAAACGAATCCCAACCTTAAAACGTCATTACTTATTTAATGGGCTGACTTTCGACCTTTAATTAATACAACGGTGAATTTACTTTTTCGTTGCCCTCGGGCATTTCTTTTCTGAATTATTTAACTTGGCAGGAAGTTTAACGCATTGCAAGTGGATGTAATGTTAAGCCTACAGAAAACAACTCGTCCCTTTAGATAAGCGTCCAAAACAAAGATATTACAAACTACAGATCAAACGCGGATTCAGGGGGTTGGGGGGGGGGGGTTTCCTGTTAAAAATTTTTTTTGTAGTTGTCGAATTCTGGAAAAACGCCCCTCAATTATTATATAATATTATTTAATATTATATTTTAATATAATAAAGTATAAAACATTTACAAAATGGTCCTTAAACTTCAATAATTACAGATTAAAGATCACAACTAACCACTATTCGACTACGCGAAAGGAAGGAAGAACATGGGCACGATCCCTCGGGGGATGTTAAATAAATAGAACAATGTTCCTCTCTAAAAGCCTTTGCTTGCATGTTTTGCTGCGCTCGAAGGCAGTACTTTATTTTGATAAAGAGAGAATATACTAACAATGTTGCGGATGGATGTCTTGAAAACACTTAGGCCTGTTTACCGGCTTCCTTTAGGCTTAATAGAGCTAATTAAATATTATAATTTTTAAAACACCTTCACGATTTAATCAATCACAATTTTACATAAGGTGGGATTTTATATATTACATAAGACCCAAATGAAATACCGGGCAAGCCCAAAAGAATACAGAGCACACAGTTTTAATAATATTAATTACATTAAAACTATGAACTTTCGGGTAAAGGAACCGTATAACCTCAAAGGATCAATAATAATACCGGTAGTTAGTAAATATTATATTACCCAACTTCCAAATGGATCTACAACGTCTGAATTCCCGAATCAATATCGCTTTATGTGAAAATCCTGTGCGAAAGCTAGAGTTGTATCTAAACCGACTTTATCAACGCAAACCACATAACTCTGTAGTAAAACGTCAATTAAAATTTTATTGCCGTCTGTCGGCAACATTACCCCTACTATTATCAAGAGCTGTAACTATTGTTCATATAATGATCCCGTTTCTTTTATGCGATATCTATAAAATGTTGAAGTATGGTTTAAAAATGGGTTAAATAATAGTATATTAAGTTACAAGTTTCATAAAACATTATCTTAGAGCACGCGTTTAACCTAGAAAACGATCCGCGAAGCGGGGAGTTTTCTAAAGTACATGTGCTCTAATTGTCTTATGAACCGTGTATTTTGTAATTCTTTTTTCTATTTGGGTCTTTAAAGTCTGAAAAACTTTAAAAAATATAGTAGATTTTTTCCATTTAAATTAATATTTTCTTTTTGGGTTGGCAATACTTTTACAATTTAATAAGAATGTTACAAGTAACAAATATATTATAGAAACAATTGAACACAACAAAGGTTCTTCTCATCCGTCATAATTAAAAATAAATATATTATTAAAGTTAATAAAAATGAATCAGGAAGAAAGTTGTACTCCGTCAGAAATACGAGAAATTGCAGAAAATAATCAAGAAAAACTTTTAAAAAGAATATGCAATACTTTGAGTTATGGTGCGAACACAACAAAGTTCAAGATATTCAACAATATAATAAATAATACTATTGAACAAAATATTGTGTCGACACAGAATCTCACAGGAATAACAATTAATGCCCAGGAAATGTCTACAGTAACCATAAATATGGATGTATATATAAAGTAATATGTATAATACTTTCTTGAATTAAAAATAAAAATAGCCTATTTTATTGAATAAAACTTTAGAAATAGAGCTTAAACTGGAAGATAGTTCTATTATTTTTAGGTTATGTTGTTTTATAGTTGCGACTAGAAATTAGTTGACGTACACCGTCAGCATGTTATATATTTCCGAGTATAGGTATTTCAGATAAATATCTAGTAAAAATTATCTATTTGCAAGGTTAAAGGTTAGTATTTTAAAGTTAGAAAACTAGAAAACTAATTTCAACGAAATCAAAGTAAGCCTAAAATTCGAACCCTACTTGCTGCCAACATAAAAAAAATAAAATTTCAGTTTTATATAGTGGCAGGTTATTCAATTTTTTTGCATTTCATAATGTAGCCATTATGAAACCCAAATAGAAAAAATACAAAATAGGTTCGTTTGCGGAGTGAAAATTCCAATCGGTGTTCTGTTTCTAACTAGTTGCTCCTTTTTGTCTCTGTGTACGGATTCAAATGCCAAACCTTCAATTGTTAAATCTAAGAATTGACTTCTCAACTGAACCTACAAGAATTCTTATTCGTGCTTATTTCTACTTTGCTTAGAGCTAAATATTATTATATTCAATTCAAGCTTATAAGCAAATGGAATGTAATTTAATTTTAGGAAATTACAAAACCCACACTCAAATCTTGCGGTTTTATATTTTCTTTCCCGTATTCGAGAAATACACGAAATGCAGTCTAAACTCCGCATGCATTTCAAATATATAACACTACTACTTCTGAGTACTTCTGTCTTTACGTTTTCCTTCCGTAATGCGGCAAAGCAAAAGAGAAAAAAAACCCAGAATGTATCCAAATATTATTCAGAACAACTTTTAAAACTGTAAGAGCGTAGTTTTTAAAATTTCCCATCTTAAAACTCTAAAAATAAAATTAAAATGAAATGTGTTAAGCCTGGGCTTGCTGCAAGCAGGAGTTCGTGACTTAGCCCTGTGGGTGCAGGGTGAATATTATAGTGCAGATGAATTGAATAGGGTGTGCCATTTTCTACACTTTTTGGGGTTATTAGAGTTATTGTCAAAAATATAAATACACTATACTAAAACTATACATATTTGTAAAGCCCAAAGTATGGTTAATTAAAAAATCTACGCTCGCCTACACAAAATTCCGGCACCCTGAAATTTTGGTCAAGTTTGATATCTTATAACTTTTTTATTTCTTATGCGATTTTCGTGATTCTATTATCAGTTTGTAGATCCATTTATTGTGTTTTTCCTTAATTATTTTATAAAATAACATTTTTCGATTAGGCTATAATATAAAGGAGCAAATCAAACTGTTGTTTTTTGTCGTCATTTCAAAACACCCTGTAGGAAAATTAAGGTGGATAGTTTTATTTACATACTGTTTCTTGTCATCTTTGATGTGTTCTAAACATTTCGTTTTTTGATTCATTCCATTATCTCATTTCCAAAAAGCGGCGAATTTCAAAATCACCCTGTAGATTAAAAACCAAGACAGTCATGGCAAATTTGATACCGGCAACATTCTATCGTTGATAATAACTCTAACTCTAACAACACGTTAATCAGCTTCATCAAATTAAGCCATACGAATCTTTATTCAGCTGCTCTGTATTTATTTGTTGCAATACCGAATCTATTTCGCACCGAATCATTTTTCTCCTTTAGTATGAACAGTTATAATCGTAATTTTACTAAAACTAACCTTTTTACACAATAAGACATGTCGCTTTTATTACATGAATTAACTGAAGCCCACATTCCGAATGCAGACAACTAGAAAATTGCAAAAATTAAATATTCACTTGACTTTGCTAACAAACTTAACGGCCAAGGTAATGGCTTTATCTGCCGTTCTGAAGCAGTGATAATTTCTCCGTAACTTTTAACGGCGACGCTGCAGCATATTTAAGCTGGTTTATCAAAAATTAGCTATTCTTTCTTAGATTTTCTAGAATATCGGCGGTAAGTGAATTTTAATTTATTTTGGTATTTGTAATACATTAATTTTGAACAAAATTATGATAAAGAATTCAAAATACTAGAAGTAGCAATGGCTATCAGATTATTATAATAAACCAAATAGTCAATAAAAAACATTTACTTTCTTGTAAGAGCCACACAATTTTAAATAAACAAAAACTCGTATTTTCACGATTTCTTATAGATAAACATAAAACCCAATAGAAGTAATTAACTACAGGAACAAATATTTTAATATTGTGTATATCTCCCGCGACAATGACCGCTCACAGTCCTCGTGTCATTGAATGAAGAAGCTTAATTATTGTTTCTTGAGGAATTGTCTGAAATTCCTCTATTCTAACCTTAGGTCTTGCAAAGTTTGTGGTGGAACACGACGAACAGCTTTTTTAAGTGCAATCCCCGCAGTCCAACCTCATCCAGATACTCCTTCACTACATGGGTAGTGTGAGGCCTAGCATTGAAATAATTTGGTTCCCAATGGAAAGAATCCGTTATCAGTAATTTATTTAAAATTGTGTACCTCTTACCAGTAATGAGATAGTGGAATAATATGAAGAACAAAATGTTAGGACTACATCTAAGATTATAGCAAAAATATTGTAAACAAAATTATCCGCCTCAATATTTCCACTGAGTGTTTTAAAAACTAGCAATACCATCTAAAGTTTATATAAAATACATGATTATAATCTTATTTAAGAAAAAAAGTTTTTCCACAAATGATTCAGCTCTTGTAAGCAGTTATAGAATATTTTTGTCGCAATCTTCGGAACTTTATCTTACTTAAAGGAGATGCAGCTTTCTCTAAGTTTGTTCGGGGCTTACAGACTTGTAAAGCCCTTTTAAGAACCCTTGATGGAACGTTGTGATAAGATTAAAAACTGAAAGTATTATTAGCGAAATGGCCATCCGGGAATTTATTTTTACGCGAGAAATATCATTTTTTCAGTATAAGAGTGTGCGTATTTGGAACAATATAGCCAGCATATTCCTATGCAATGATTGACAATGTTTGTGTTGATAACATATAGGTTGGAAATAAAAAAACACCTCATTGTTGGCTTTACCTTAATTTCCTTTGTATTTGTATCTACCCCTTGTACATATATTATATATATAGTATAGATTATGCCTTTCAATAACTCAAAAACAATATAGATATCCATTTGTCTCATGTTTATACGGTTCACAGCGTTCTAATCTCAGCGATCTATTTATAAATGATAAATTGGCTAAATCACATCAGAGCAAATCGATTTATTTGAAGTAAGGCTTAAATTTCATTTGTGTTATGGAGAACTGGTGTCTAGACGTTACAAGACAATTACGAGATGCGCTATAGAAACGTGCGCGTGCGAATAGATGATTCGCGTTAGTTTTGAATCGTTGAAGGTTATATTCGTTGGGGAACAAGCCTCAGGAAGGTCGTTTCACAATGGAGAACTGGATCAGACGATGGAATCCAGTAGCCGAAAAGTATGTTTGGTGCAGAACTCCAGGCACAGTTAAGGAAGAATTGATTTGAAAAATAGAAATATTAAAAAAAATTGTTTTATCCGATAGAGAACTTTCCTAGTGCTGTCATAAACTTTGATTGAATTATTATGATATTATTATGAAGTCAGGTTTAAGTTTATATAAATCTTGTTACAATCAAAGCTGGACTATCGCAGAGATGCGTACTGGACCCGGTCTTTTATCTGCCAGCGATATTCCAGTTCTAGAATACATTATAGCTCTTTTTGTTGATGATAATGCTATTATGGTAGCAGGAAATCATAATGACGAAGAGGATGCAGTTAAATTCCAAATATTCTGTTCCGCTACATAAAATGTTAATGTGTCATAAAAACAAACAATCATCACGTTTCCCTAATTTGGAAATTATATAGCCATATTGGATCGGACTGACCTAAATCTATCAATAAATTGATACCTCTAAAATTAGAAAGTAATTATACCTTTTTAATTACCTTTTAATTACTTCTAATTACTTTGGCACAGATATCCAGTCACTCGGTTTTAAAAGGGTTTTATAACTTTGTTTTTAAAATCCTGATGCGACGGTTTTTAGTTTAGAGATGTAATTTAGATTAGAGCCGATTTAATTTATGTTTTACGACGTTTTACGTGATGGTGATTGGTAATAATTCTTTCACCTGAAAAATATTTATGTTATTTTACGTTTTTTCGAATTGAATCGAGCACTAGTCAACAATAGATAACTTAAATGCAACAATAATTCGGTTAAGTGCGTCATGAAATCGGGCGGTAAGTATTTTTGAGAGGAACGGACACAAAGACATACATAGAAGATGAGATGCTAAAAATAAGTTAAATGTAATAATAATTGTGTTAGATATATTCCCAAAATATGAAGTTTCAAATTTACCATTATATTACAATTTACGACAAGCCGACCTCCCTTATAAGATGTACGAACATCTACAGGGCTTACATTATACAGTGGTATCTCGAGATACGAGTGCCCTAACATACGAGTTATTTGAGATAGGAGCTGTCGAGCGAGCGAAGTTTTGTTTTGAAATACGAGCGACATTTGAGTTACGAGGAACGGTCAGCTGCGACGCTGCACACAAGTTGTAACTGGTCGTGCATCGGAGCTATTTAATGACACTTGCCTAACTCATTTCCGCAGCATTCGGAAAGGAAGCAACGCACCTCCTTGGAGAGTTTTTTTTTGAATTCGGCGAAAAAGGCAAAGACCAGTGAAGATAAAAGCAGTGACTAAAATTAAGCATACAGTAGTAGCATTTAAGTTGTGTGTAAGTTGCATTTAAGTGACCAAAATACAAATATGTATGTACAAGGTGTCCCATTTTCGACACTTTTAAGTGGTATCTCCGCAACTGTTAGTGCTATCAAGAAAGTAATGTAGGTGTCATGTACTCTTTTTGGATCAAGTTTAAAATGATAAAATCAAAATTTGAAAATTTTCGTTCGCTTAAGAGATACGGGGGAAAAATCAAAAAATTGACGATCTCAAAATTACCATATATTTTCTTAGATAAAAGAGATACAGAAAAATGTTTTATACAGAAGTTTATTTATAATGATTGTTGAATAGTCTGCCATTTTCAGAATAAGTATACGGGGTCAGGTAAGAAAGTTATCGGACCTACCCTCATTTTTTTAACTGGAACACCCTGTATATTTTAATATAAAATATAGCATTTTAAATTCTCTTTATAAATATTACACACCATGCATGATATTGGGTTCCTAGGCGATTTATTTAAACTTTATTACTTTAAACCACAGTAGGCCATGAAACAAAAGCTAATATCCTGGAGACAACTATGATGACATTCTAGTTGTTATTAACATTTAACGTCAATTTCATTTTTACATATTCATTTGTGAAAATGACTTATCAACATTTTGAAAAATTTGATATGATACCTATCGTCCATGGTGTGTTATAAATTTGAAAAGAGAGTTTAAAATGCTATCTTTCTAGAATAAAATATACAGGGTGTTCCATTTAAAAAATGAGTTTAGGTCCGATAACTTTCTTACCTGACCCCGTATACTTATTCTGAAAACGGCAGATTATTCAACAATATTTATAAATAAATTTCTATATAAAACATTTTTCTGTATCTCTTTTAACTAAGAAAATATAGGGTAATTTAGAAATTGTGAACGTTTTTGATTTTCCCCCATATCTCTTAAGCGAGCGAAAATTTAGGAATTTTGATTTGACCATTTTAAGTTTGACCCAAAAGGAGCACATGTCACCTACATTACTTTTTTGATAGCACTAACAATAACTTAGATACCCTATAAGAGTGTCGATAATGGGACACCCTGTACAGGGTATACTTTATAAAACCAGTTTTTTTTGCTTTACATTCTCTTATATTATGTTTTTACACAATATTTGTATTTGTAAATACATTTTTCTTATTCAAAAACACGTAACAACAACAATTAGGGATAGCATTTTTGGGACTGGAACGGATTAATGGCATTTCAATTAATTTCAATGGGGAAAATTGCCTTGAGATATGAGCAAATTGATATATCTCGAGGTATCACTGTACAGCAAAATGGTTATGTAAGCTTGTTTACTGTATAATTTAAAGGTGACTGTATAGCTTTAAATACTGTTACACAACTTATATGTAGGAAATCTAGAGTATTTACAAAACGTTTTTCGATTTAAACTCTCAAGGAATTAAAAAATACGAGAAATTATTAAAAAAAAAATAAATATTTCAAATATCTTTAACAGCGAGGTCGGATCCTCTTAAAGAACATTCGCCAGCCCTCGCGCGATATCCCACTTCTTAATATGCCCTTTATTAACTAAAGCCGCAGTGGTGTTGACAGAAACCCTCAGAAACCATAATATGAAATATTTCAGCTCGTATATCACCCACCTAATTTCAACTGAAATTTTACTTGAAAGCTACATTTAATAAATTAAGGAACATGTTTGTGAAATTGTTACCCCGGCTTTAACCTACGGCTTCGGTTCTATCAAAATTCAAAAGTAATCCGGCAAAATGTATTATCCATTTTCAAATTATTTTTTTAACTTAAAAATGGAAGTAACAATTCATATTTATAAACTCGAGGAACACGAGATTCTCATGTCTGAGCAAGGCATTCTTTGAAATTCCTGATAGATTTGTGCATTCCTGCTCGAACGATGTGCCTAGGAATATCGTTCACTTCATTTTAATGTTTCCTTGGTTTTCACTTCCTCAAGATTTCTGGGTTTATTGATATTACAATAAACCCCAAAGGAAAAAATCAGGGACTCAGAGGTTTGGGACCTTACGAAACAACCATATTAATTGTCGCAGTATGACTTGTTGCTCCATCTTGCTTAAATGAACATGCTCTCCATCGCTTTAGATTGACGGTAAAAAATAATAAGGTTTAAAGCATTTTTGTAAATGCTCAAAGCATCACCGGTTTCAGTCGCACCATTTTCTTTCAAATAATAACGGTTTAGACAGAAATGTGATTCGTCGCGTAAATACCCTGATGATGTGTGGAACTTCGTTTTCATCAACATTCTTCTCATGCTCCAGTCTATCAAATTATGGGCTGCAGCATCTTGAACAACGCACCTTGTTAGGCCAGCAGTAATAACTCTTTCCTGGCTACTTTCATTACAAACAGACTTGGTCATCCACTTGATTTTTTTGTCTAAACCTGACCAGACTTCATTCCATTTACTATACCCAGACATAATGGTTTAGTCTTTGAACAACGACGGAAGTAAATTGAATAAATATTTAAATGACTCGATGTTCGGCTCACCAAGGCTCCATGTTGACAACCATGGAAATGTAACGCAATTCTCAAAACCCCTTACATACGAAGACATTGCCGGGGTGAACAATTTAATGCTTTTTTATCATGGAAATAAAATGGGCAGTACATTTTGACGGACCCCGATGTTTTTAATGAACTAGTTAATCAAAAAGGGCTGATATTTTTGAACTCTGACAAATTAGGTCTCTGAAATTTGGTTGGGAGTTAGGTAATACCCAGAGGCTTTGCACTCTGTTTTCAAATATTAGTTATAATAGTGCAGGCTGTTTCAAACTACAAATATTTTGATGGTTTGAATAAATTATTGGAATTTCCATTGACTAATTCCTCCTAATCACCCTGTATATCAATAGGAACCTCAATATTTGTAACGTTAATTTTTAGAACCTCTATACGATGCTTGTTCCATTTAATATTTTAGATTGTCAACCAAATCCCCCTGTACATCCTGAGGTTTGAGGCTTCCTTAATTACTGCTTGGCTTTATCCAGTTTATATTGACTTGGGGTTTCGATTGTTTGATCAAAAGCCAGAGGTTGTAGTCTTAATAATTATTGTCAATAGTCGGCGGGGTTTATTAGAGACATTTCATATTATCGTCGATGAATAAAGATAAGAAATAAGAAGCAGTGGCGTTTTTTTACCTTAGGTTTACAGGTTTTCGGCCCGAACAAATACAAGAAGAAGAACCAGAAAGGAACGAATTATCTTATTGTTTAAATTATTTCCAGCATATATTGCATTTACTTCTAAAGGAAAATACAATTTAAATAAATGGAACGAAGACAGAAGATTGACGTTATACATACAAGTAAGGGTTAACAAATTTTACTCACAGCGACAAGCGAATGTTACATTTTTTAAATATTATATTATCAAATTTAGACTGTCACATTTTAACTGACGATGACGAATTTTACCAGTCACTTTATTTTAACCGATATTATTTTACACAAAATATACATAAATTGATATTTGCCGAGCTTATACAGGGTGAGTAGGGAACAATTGACCAAACTCCAGAAGCTAATTGTATATATGAAATTAATGCTAAAAACCTATGTGATTAAAAACTGAACGATAAAGGAATAAATATAATATCTTATCTTCTATGTATTTTTATACAGGGTGTCCCCAGGCTGAGGGCTTGTTCTATTGGTTTGGTTTCAACTGCAAGCTACAGTTAAACTGTAGTTTCGTGTCAAATGTTCGTTGTATATAGCTAACTGTAACGACCAAGTGGAGTTTAACTATCAACTGACGGATTTAGTACCAGTTAAACTCCAAGCTTCGTTTAAATGCATGCGCATACATAAAAAGAACCACATGTTGTGACATTTTTTGACATATTGAAGGAAATTTTGAAGAAGTGGAAATAAATATTGATAAATGGGTGGCCCATCGAAAACAGTCCAGCAAGGTTTACGGCTGTGTACGTGAAAATTTAAAAAAAATCTAGGACCCGTGAACTTGTGTTTTCAGGGGGACACGTTTAACTATTAATTTCATCCCTGTAACCTCTAACCCCCCTAGCGGGGGCGGCTACTGCCCTTGTTTTTTTAAATGGGAATGGGTATGTTGTGATACATCTTTTTAAAGGGCATTAAATTCTCTTTAAAATGGCGCTTCGTTTTGTAAATTTGAGCTACGCGCCGCCGAGCAACGGAATTTGAAATATTTCACTGCACCTCTTATCAAGTACACAGGTTTGTGCGTAAACATTTTTTTTTTAAGTAATAAGTATCAGTCAATTCAACTTTATCTTCAGTAAAGTGGTTGATCCAGATCTACATACGTTATTTCTGCGCTATTATTTTCTTTTGATTTGATCGTGACATAAAAAATGGTTTATTCTATTGAGGAGAGAGTGGAAATTATTGAATTGTATTTTATAAACAATCAATGTGCAAGAGTAACGGCAACATTGTTTAATGATAGACATCCAGATAGACACGTACATCATTGTTATATCCTAGAATTAGTGGCAAAATTTCGGCAAACTGGTTCAGTGGCAAATAAAAAAATCATCATCCGGGAAAATCCGGTAAGAAATGAAGCGGTAGAAGTAGCTGTTCTGGGTCAAGTTAGTATGAATCCAACATTAAGTACCAGAAGAATTTCTGATGTAACGGGAATTTCGCGGAACACTGTACAGAGAATTCTGATACATTATAAATGGCACCCATACAAAATTCAACTTCCCCAAGCGTTTCCTGGTAGATGGATTGGGAGGAGGGGTGCTATTGAATGGCCCGCGAGATCGCCCGATTTATCTCCCCTTGATTTCTTTTTGTGGGAACATCTAAAATCCAAAATTTATGCCACCCAACCCGAATCCTGAGAAGATTTACGGAACCGCATTACTAATAATTGTCAACAAATTACACCAGATGTTTTTCACAATGCCCGAGAACACTTTGAACAGTTGTTGTACTATTGTATGGAGGTAAATGGCGGACATTTTCAACATTTAATAAGATAACATGTAAGTATTACTCAATAAAATTACATTTTTAAAAACGTAATTTCTCGGCGGTGCGTAGCTCAAATTTACAAAACAAAGCGCCATTTTAAAGAGAATTTAATGCCCTTTAAAAAGATGTGTCACAACATACCCATTCCCATACCCTGTATGTAGTTAAGTTAGATTCGGTTATTTAAACCCGGAAAATATACGATGGAAAGGCTGCAACATTTGGTTTAAACTTAAGTTGAAACTTTAATTTATTTTTTGATTAAAACGCAAAAAAACAATTGAGCCACGCGTTTTTGTATTATTTTAAAAATTCGTTTTTTTTAAGGACACCATATAATACCAAAGGGATTTCACATTTTAATGTAATTTAAGTTGTTTTATAAGAGCTACTGAAGTGCAGGTAGCAGACATTTATTTGCGACAGACAATTATACAGGGTGTTCCATTTACATCATTTGAAATAATCCCGAAACGCAATGTTTAATTGTTTTGTCCGTTTTTGCCCTTCTTAATCAGCGACAAATGCTTCTAGCTAATTATTTTAGCCAGCATCGTAGCTCTAATAATGAGTTAGCAATGGTACCGACTTAAGGAGGCACCCTGTAGAGTAAATGTCCCTAGCAACAGGGCTTTAGCATGTACAATAAATAGGCACTTATTTTCAAATGTGCAAAATTTAATTAAATCAGCTTTTAGGTGCATACATCAAAAGGGGCATAAAACATACAACAATTAGTGCCAAAAGCCCTTCGAAAATAATCGTGGAAATAATCGTAACACTTCCGTCTCGCTTACAAAATCGACTGAAACGATAATTTGTTGTTTCACTCGGAAAACGCCTAATAGTCCACTAACCCCGATCCGCAATCATTAGAATTTCTACAAACAATTTTCCGCATTTTCCTTTGAAAATAATTCTCACATAATACGCGGAAAAAAGGTCGCCGTTTAAAACCGATTTTTACGCACCGAACATTTTTGACTGGCACGTGACAGTCAGTGGCACGGTAACGGAAAACCGTGCGCGCGTGTGGAAAATCAAATTTTCTCTACGTATCTGTAACGTTACGCGCTTTTTAGCAACAACGTACGGTCGCTAAGCGGTTTTGTAAAATGCCCGATTCGTGGAACAGTGTTTTCCGCCGCGATTACGGCACCGACATGGCCAAGAAAAAAGGGGCTCTGTTCGAAAAGCGTTCGGCGTTGAACTGACTGTCGGTGGCCCGTCGGGACAACGTAGGCCTGCGCCCCATGTGCCTGCTTTATATTGATTCGGGTGCGCGGGGTAAGTGTGAAGTTCGTATATAAGCTCTTGTGTTGGGGCCGCTCTGTGCTGTTGCTTTGCTACTGCTGTTATCCTTTTCGGGAAACCCTCAGCCGACGGTCTAGAGTAATCATACGGATTACCATGTTCTAATATAAACAAACATAGGTTAATTTGATTTTTCATTTGATTGTTGTCATTCGTAATTGATTTAGTACCTAAAATATACTATAGAGGGTGTCCCAAAGCTTTAAAGTAAAAAGACAACGTCGCGGCTATGACAGAAATATAACTTGTAAGTAGGCGCGACTACAGAGTAATGTTGAAGGTACCCACTAGTGACTATAAAAATTACCATACAGTAACCGATTCGTAAGCGTCATCTTACGGACGGACGGAGGACTGAACGTTTCACTCTCGACGCTGTTCGCGAAGTCAAAACCGAACTAACTTTCCGATACGTCATGTTTATAGGGATCAATCGCGATGCAATTTTCTTATTATTAATTGTTTGATAATATAATATAGAACTTGTTTTTGTTATTTTTAAGCATTAGGGTATTTACAAAATTGCTTACCTCTTTAAATATACAGGGTGTTATGGAAATTACGTATTATATTTAAATGGATGACTCCTTGGGTGTCCTAGAGACGCGCTACCTATTTTAATTTTTTTTAAATCGACCGTTTTATAAATGGGGTAACAAACACTCTTACTCACAGGTCAGTCCGCGCTACTGTACAACATTTCACCCAGAGCCAATGGCAATGTTGCCAAACTTAATGTAAAACTAAAACTCCATATAAAATTATAAAAATAAATTATTTTCTACCTACTTGTATTTATCTTTATACCTAAAGAGCGAGGAAATCCAGGCACAAACACAATCAGTTTTTTTTCTTTTTCAAGGGAACACTCCTGGATACACTGTATGTATACACAGTAATAGTGAAACCGAACCGATAGTTAGCTTTCGAAAATACAATAATACAGATTATAGATTATTAGATTTTATTACACACGACGAAATTTGACGTCCAGAAGAAACGCGTCAATAAAAACAATATTCAAAGATTATTTATGGACGGGCAAGATACACGCGTAAACCGAAAAAACAGAGCGGATTGCTGAGAGTGTGTTGGTGATCGACGAGACACAATGTATCCGGCCCCTGGTTGGTGTTCAACTATATTAAAGTACTTCGCTCAGACGATGTAAGGCGTCAAGAGGTCATTGGCATTTGACCTAGTGACGTACGTGGCTATTACTATTCCATATGTTTTTTCGGGTTGTTTAAAACATAGTCCGTCGTAAATGTTCTTCAAGTAATTGTACAAAAAGGTATTACAGAATGGAAAAATGTTTAAATTATTTTATTTTGTCTAAAGAGTTTAAGGTGTACACATGACAACACCGGCCAGAATTCCTTGATTGCTTACATGTATCGCAGTGCCACACAGGTGTTTTTCTGGTTTGACGTCAGGTTACTTTTACCGCTGAATGAATTGAAAGCGCCATTTATGGGTATTTTTCTTCAATTGCTCTTTATCTCAGGAATTTCCGGTTTAAATATAATATGTCATTTCCATAACACCCTGTATATATCTATTTTATTATTTTTCAAATTTGTAATATTTTATTCTTTCAAAGTCTTTATTTTGAGGGCTGGTTGTTATTTCTAGATTTAACCTCCTTATTTTTCACAAATAAATTAATAGCGGTTGGGTTTTAGCATCTGGGTATACCGAAATCAAAGTCTAAACGTCTAACTAAAGACAAACCCGAACACCCTGTATTATATATTTTCGATCTAATAAGTCCGACGAAACCAAAAACCATCCTATTCATTAGTTCATTTTCCCGCAGGATTTAAAATATCTAACCCGATGCGGGTTATGTACGCATAGGCCAACGTGGAATATTAATTGTCTAGGGAGGGATATAATCTGTCTATATCAATATCCTGGTCAATTTTTTTAGCTATTAAGAAAGGATAAAGAAAATCTTCCCCGAATCGGATATTGGAACTGTAACATTGCCAATTATCCACTGTTACATGAAAGGATCAGCAAGTTTTGTCACACAAATGGTAAATAGAGATTTGGTTGAGTCGATAAATGTTTTGTTTAATCATCATTCCTGTATTCAATGAGTAAACATAATTCGCCGCTGTACTAATTCACATCACACGCGATAGACATACTATTACAGTAATAACTACTATAACACCCTGCAAGTTTCTCGTATGATCGAAGATACTAATAACTTATCATGTGACATGTGGATGGGCGGGAATGGAGTGAAATCACCAGCCCCCATCCTCGATGTTCTAAGATAATCTAGGCTGTCGAGGTTCTTGGTTAGCTCTTGCATGGTCTCCGATCAGATGAATGGGCCCTCCTTTCGATGGAATCCAGTAGCCGAAAAATATGCTTGGATGCAGAGCTCCAGGTTACTTTCCGCAACTCCCCACAATCCTGCAGGTTTTATTTGACCGCCCGGGGTTTGGTAGGGCCTTATTCAATAAAAATAACCTCACATTCCCCTTTTCCCTGTACCCCTTATTTCATATAATCCGCCTATATTTTGCTGCATTCAATTATATAATATTTGACCTGAATCTTCGTTTAAAACGAACTTTCCTACGGAACATCTCGTATTATGTTTCTAATATCTCTCACTGTCATTTTCCCGAAAGAAAATTGCCTTTACTTCCGTCAACAAAATATGCGAGCATCGAACCAGGGGACTTTTTGCTGGGGTTGTCAAAATGGGAAATTTAATAGGTTTTAGGTGAGAATTACGCACTGCGTTTATATTTATTATGTTTATGTATTTTCTTTTAAACGCTTTCTTATTAATGGTGAAACAACGTGTGCAGAATAATTATCAATACAATTTTATTTCTCGGTGATTCCTCGGTCTAGAGATATCTATTAAATCGAGTAAACTTTCATGCTACACATTTTCAAATGCATTCGTTCCATCTTGTAGGAGCACACCCTTGTTTCTTCTAGCGACGGTGACATAATTTTTACATAAAAATATATACAACACTTCATATTCTTGGACAGTAAACGTAAAAAAAGACTGCTTACGAGCCAGACACGTTTTTCAAGAGGTGGAAGACACGCACAAACATTAAGGAAATAATACATTATGTTTTGAAAAGCTTTCGTCCCCGACAGCAGAAGGAATTTGATATCTTGTATTGAGGGAAAAATATGGCACGTTTTTCCTAACTTCTTTTATTCGTTAATTCAAGCCTATTTAATGACCGTTTTTTGCAGATAAACCAAATATTAATCGAGTGTGAATCGACGTTCCGTGATAAGTATTGCATATCATGTTAATTACTATCTGTTTGAAGGTTGTAGACAATGGTGTTTCTTGAATGATAGAAGAGTTTTGGACTTGCATTGTCTTTATTTGTTATAAGTCACAACGTTTCAACTTGGAGTGTCCACTCCAAGGAAATGGCACATCTTTTGTAAAGAATTCACAACACAATTGACATTCATTCACAAAAGATAGGTTCTTCAGCCAAGTGGAGGGACTACCGATGGGCTCAGCTCTTTCGCCGATAATCGCCATTATTTATATGGAATGGTTTGAAACTGAAACAATAAAGCAAGCAAAAAAGAAACCAAAAACGTGGCTGAGATATGTAGATGATACCTTCATTATTTGGAATGGAAACGATGATGAACTGAAGGAATTCCTACAGCACATTAATACCTTCGCACCGACAATCAAATTCACCATGGAGAAAGAAGACAACAGTCAACTACCTTTCCTAGATGTCAATGTAAAGAAAAATGGCAACATCATCCAAACTTCAGTGTACAGGAAACCTACTCATACAGGTCAATATCTGAATTACACATCAAATCACTCAAACAACACAAAACATGGGATCGTAAGAACGCTTGTGGATAGAGCAATTACCATTTGTAACTCAAATGAAGCCCTCAAAGAAGAAACTGACCACATCAAGACCGACCTCAACAAAAATGGCTATTCTACGTAATTAGTTGACAAAATTTTGAAAAATCGTAAGACTCGGCCGAATACACAAAAAGGAGAGACAAAAGAGGCTCAATCAACACTCAACATTCCACATGTCAAAGGAATATCCGAGAGAATTAGATGACTAGGACAACGATACAACATCAGAACGGTATTCAGCTCGAGAGACACCTTAAGAAGCCATCTAACGAAGACGAAACAAACTAGCCAAAAAGATAAGAAAAACTCTATCTGGCAGATCCCCTGCGAATGTGGCCGATCGTATATTGGGGAAACACTACGGCCACTGGAAACAAGGATTAAAGAACACAGAAACAACACTCAAAAAGGAGAGACTGAAAAATCAGGTGCAGACGACCAAGCTTGGACACACGGCCATCACATCAGGTGGACAGAAGCCGAAATCCTGCTCAAAGAACCACACTGGAGGAAGTTCAAGGAAGCTGCTACCATACACCAGAACCCAGGTTGTTTTAGTAAACCTTCATTAGATTTAAGAAATGTCTGGAAATCTTTGTTAAGTAGATATAAGCCTAGAATTACTAATATCGCCGAAAACTGAACGCATGACTGCACCCATCTCAGTTATGCTTCAGTGCACATAGCTAGTATAAATAGAGCTGCTAGGCTTAATTAGTATTCACCTGAAGACGACTGGAGATACTTACCAGTTGAAACGTTGTGATTTATAACAAATAAAGACAATGCAAGTCCAAAACTATTTAGTGTAGACATCGCTAAGCACCACATCAACGTTCTGTGAGTAAATTTGCAAAAAATTATAATCTCAAACAAATAATTTAATTTTAGCCGGTATTCTGGATAGGTCCTTGTGCCAGATTCCGTTTATATTCATGGATAGAGACAACAGCCCATACTCTGCTTTCGGATGAGTGAGTTTTTGGTGGGACGCCATTTTCGATTTCCAGCTTCGTCTCGAACGCAACAGGACGCGTATAATAATTTCATCAGTGTGAATTATTTTCCGAATTAATCTCGGCCTGTTGCTAAGCCCTTGAGACGGCAGTTTCGATCCTGTTTTGCTTCTTGAAAGAAAGCGAAGTTCTTGGAAAGAATAATACTGCTTTCAATGCAGAAAGTGCATTTTACGTAACAAGTGTACATTGCTTTGATTGATTGGTTGAGATGACGTTCTGTACCAGCCGGCTGTATAGCTCCAGAAGTTGATGCCAAAATGTCGTGTGTGGTTTAAATATGTATTTGGATTGAAGGGTCGAGTAATTTATCCAATTGCGTCTTTCTGCTGATTTAAAACTATTATATTAGACCCCACCATTTAATAAAGCCAAGTTGAAACGTTATATCTAATGAACTTTCGTCGAAATGGACGTATTTATTCAAATAGTGGCCCCATATTGTTGTAGATAACAAACCTACTAACCCATTAGAGCTAGATGACTTGAATTATTTTGTTTGTCAGTCCCTTGTTCGTTCTACACAAATGTTTTAATTTGCAAAAATGGTTATTCGATTGAGAAGCTGAACGTAGTATGAACATTTTTGTATGAAATTATTGTTTTGAAGATAACAAATGTGGTTTTAACTTATAGATTTGTTTACTAGTATTAGTTTCATTCCTGTTTATAGTATTTGCAGAATTATACCGTTGATCTTTTGACTGCAATAAAACCTCATTATCCCTTCGACCATAAAATAAATAAGGAAATCCCAAATTTTAAAACCTTTTCGAGCAAAGCCGGACCAGGTATACAAATTCGATTTATACCTATGCCTGATGCATATATAAATACAAAGTGATTTTTAATAATTTTAATCTTTAGTGGTTTTCCGGCGAGTAATTTTTAGTTAGGCTTATTAGTGGTAGAATGTGGCGTCCTTGGAATTGTGCTGATAGGGGGGCATCTTCAAGTGTCGGGAATGGAGACTTAAATATTTAACAGCTGTTAAACAATTTAGAGAAGAAAATCGTCCAATCATTTACCTTGACGAAACATGGTTCGATACCCATGACACTCCAAGAAAAGGTTGGGATGCTCCAAAAAATGTCAAACCAATGCACCATCAAATAAAGGCAAAAGAATCACAATATTACATGCTGGTTCAGAGAACGGGTTTGTTTCAAATTGTCTGTTGCTTTCAGCTAAAAACATAGCAGATTCTTCTTTAGATTACACAACTTTTTGAAGATTGGTTTAAACATAAACTCCTTAAAAATATACCTGAAAATAGCGTCATTATAATGGACAATGTTAGTTATCATAGTCGGCAAGCAAAAATCATTCCCAATTTTAATAATACAAAAGCAGAAATTAAAAATTTTATGATTGAAAATTATTTATATTTTGAAGAAACTTACAAAAATGCTAGAAGTATTAAAAGCTTCTAAAATAAATAAGGAATACGAGTGTGATAAACTTGCAGCAGAAAATGGACATACAGTGTTGCAACTTCCTCCGTACTATTGTATATTCAATCTTATTGAGCTAACATGGCACCAATTAAAATACAATATTAGGAGAAATAATATTTCTCCTACATTAAATGCATCTGTAGTAGAATTAATTAAAAACGAAGTAAGAAAAATTTCTGCAGACAGCTGGAAAAACTGTGTACAGCATGTACTTAAGGTGGAAAATTCTTACAATTGTATGATTACAAATGTTCAACCCTTAATTATAAGTTTAGGCTTAGATGAAGATAGTGATAGTGATACAGAGTTAAATTTTGAATAAATTATCAATAGTTTCTTAGAATTTAATTAATTTTTATCGTACTTGTTATCCTAATAGTTATACTTTTTCAATTGTCATTAATTGTTATCATTATTTTACAATTATTATAGGTACCTAAAACTAAAAATACCTATCTATTTATTTTAAATTATAAAAATAAATCATGTGGTGTGGTATACATTTTCAAGCCGGCCCTGATCCCTTTTATTGAGCTTTCAAGAAGTTGAGGCGTATACAATAGGATTTAATCAAGTAGTTTATTTATGGCAGTAAGAGTCAACGGTATAATTCTGCAACAACTATACCTGTAGTTTAGGGGCTACGCTTACTGAAAACTGTAGCTAGCTCTATTTTTCTTTGCTTGTCCATTTGAGGTTTTCGGTTGTTTTGCTTAATATCGAAATGATTTCACTTCAAAAAACTAAAAGAAATATTCTTTAACACTAAGACAAACAATTCGAAAATATATCTCCAGCAGAAAACCCTGTCTTTCGACTTTAAAATGCCTTTCCCGCAGATGTTTTATGGTTTCATTTTTATCTCACTGAAATTTACTATGAAGGCAATGAAGAAAGAGGGTTGGGTTGAGTTTTTAATAAGATATTGTTCTTTTGTATATAAAAGTGTTTAAAAATATAGTGGAAAATTGTTGACCTATTGAACACCCCGTATAGTATATTTTCAAGGCCTCAAGAAACCAACTAATAGGGTCAAGTTAATAGGGAAAAAACAGCTTTATTTTAATTAGAGCATTTCGACTTATCCTGTTGCTTTCCAGTATCATCCGAAAATTGGAAATGGCTCTGGCCCAAAAATTCACTCATCCGGATACGAACGCCGTTGTCTCCAGGAAAATAAACTGTTTCTGGCACAAACAGCGATCCAGAATGTCTGGCGGAATTTGATTATACGCTTTAAGAAAAATATGTTAGCGTTTAATAAGGGCTTAACTGGTTCCATTTAAAGCTTGTAGTTGAGCGTGCCAACGAGAACGAAGCGGTTTTTCGCACCAAGTAAATTAACTGTGGATTAAAAATATAGTTGTTTTGTGGATCGATCGCAAAATCAACCTATTTATTTGCGTTACTGGTTTTCAGTGCAGTAATTAATTTCAATTAAGAGATATGGGGAAAAATCAAAAAATTGACAATTTCTAAATTACCCTATATTTTCTTAGTTAAAAGGGATACAGAAAAATGTTTTGTACAAAAGTTTCTTTATAATGATTATTGAATAATCTGCCGTATTTAGAATAAGTATACGCGGTCAGGTAAAAAAGTTATCGGACCTAATCCCATTTTTTTAAATGGAGCACCCTATATATTTTAATCTAAGAAGATTGCAGTTTAAATTATATTTTCAAATAAACTCCTGGACAAAATTAACGCAACATCATAAATTTTCCATATTCTGATGCTATTTTTTTTTTTGAATTTCTGATCCGATTTGAATGATTTTTTTTTTGCATTTTAGGTTGGTTCCTTGACAATGTCATAGTTTTCGCTGTTTATGATAAAATTTAATTTTCGATTTATACTGGGTTTACTAAAAATGCTATGTTTTTTTCCGAAAATTCGCATCACCCTATGGAGTATATTAGCAACCGAAGCATATTGAAGTTGACATTAAACGGTAGGTCCATCTTTCCTCAATATTTTCTTTCTTGGTTTACTTCATTTTCTCTGTTATTAAAGGAGATACACCGTTTTGTAGCGTAACATGTTTTTATAGACTTTAATATTCAACACATTCATTGTTAAATGTTTTCAAGTAGGTTTCAAGATTAAAATACTCGTCGGGCAACTGGGCATACGAAACGAACGTTTAATAAGCAGTTTCCGAACAGTTTTTTATCAGTAGGTCGAATTTTATTTGACCTTTGTAACTTTAAAACACAACATCTGCTGACACATCGCTTGCAATGTCAGAAAAAGTCCATAAAAACATGTTACGCTATAAATCGGTATATCTCCTTTAATAACAGAGATAATGAAGTAAACCAAAAAAGAAAATGTTGGGGAAAGATGGACCTACCGTTTAATGTCAACTGCAATATGTTTCGGTTACTAATATACTCCACAGGGCGAAAAAAAACATAGCATTTTTAGTATACCCAGTATAAATCGAAAATTAAATTTTTATCATAAACAGCGAAAACTATTGTCAATGAACGAACCTACAATGCAAAAAAAATCATTCAAATCGGATCATAAGTCCAGAAAAAAAATAGCATCAAATTTATGGCAAATTTATGATGTTGCGTTAATTTTGTCCAGGAGTTTATATACCACACCATGGATAATATTGGTTTTCTAGGCGATTTATCTAAACTTTATTACTTTAAACCACAGTAGGCCATGAAACAAAAGCTAATATCCTAGAGACAACTATGTAGACATTCTAGTTGTTATTAACATTTAACGTCATTTTCATTTTTACATATTCATTTGTGAAAATGTCTTATCAACATTTTGAAAAATTTGATATGATATCTATCATCCATGGTGTGTTATAAATTTGAAAAGAGAGTTTAAAATGCTATCTTTTTAGATTAAAATATACAGGGTGTTCCATTTAAAAAACAAAATTAGGTTAGGTCCGATAACTTTCTTACCTGACCACGTATACTTATTCTGAAAACGGCAGATTATTCAACAATCTTTATAAATAAACTTCTTTATAAAAAATTTTTCTGTCTCTTTTAACTAAGAAAATATTGGGTAATTTAGGAATTGTCAATTTGTTGATTTTCCCCCGTATCGCGAAAAATTTCTAATTTTGATCTTTCCATTTTAAGTTTGACCCAAAAAGAGCACATAGCACTTACATTACTTTTTTGATAGCACTAACAATAACGGAGATACCCTATAAAAGTGTCGAAAATGGGATACCCTGTACAATAGAGTTATTTAATCGAAAATAATTTAGAATTTCCTGTTTTGAAAAAAACTTTGGTTCGAGGTAATTTAAAAACAATTCCTTAAAAGTTCCGGCGCTTGCTTTTATTAGTTTATTATGCTTTTTTGCATGCCTATTTACCTAACAAGATGTTAAGAATTGACAGGTTCGTTTGCAGAACAGTTAGGAACAGGTCCGAGGCATGCCCAGTTGGTTTACAGTGGTCACAGAAGAAAAATAGGAACGAACTGTCCGAGACATTCCCAGTTGGTTTACAATGTTCACAGAAGAGGAATAGGTTGGCATGTTTTAGATTCATTTACGTTTCATTATTCTTTAAATATCAATTCCAAAACGAAGGGCTAACTCTAAACAAAGCAAAAATGACTAAGAATATGAATACTTGTAGGTTAATTCTCAGATTTGACAGATGAGAACATGCGCAGATCTAAATTTGCAATCGGTTGGACGCGAGCGCGTGCGATGCGGACGCGTCTATTGTCTTAAATTTATCATTACTTACCTTCTCTTATATATACTATACTTACCTTGAAAACTACATAAACTTGCAGAACCACACTGATAAACTTAAAGAAAGAATATTTGAAAAAATAATTAAATAAAAAAATGGGTACAAAATGTACCTAAAAATAAACAGGAAAATTACATCATTAACGAAAATAGTACTTTATACGCCCGATGTCAATAGTAAACATTCTTCGCAGACGAAAACGTAATTATCTACCAAAGCGTTACCGCGTTTGGCAATGTGTAACGTGCGCAACATCCTTCTTTCACTGTTGCATAAAACACAAATTTAATAAAATAGCAAAAATTACAAACCCTGATATATTGGTCAAGTTTGATATTTTGTAACTTTTTTATTTTTTATGCGATTTTCATGATCTTGTTATCAGTTTGTAGATCCGTTTATTCTGTTTTTCCTTAATTATTTTATAAAGTAACATTTTTCGATTACGCTATATTATACAGGAGTAAATCAAACAGTGTTTTTTTATCGTAATTTGAAAATACCCTGTAGGAAAATTGAGGTGGATAATTTTATTTACATACTGTTTCTTGTAATCGTTGATGTATTCTAAACATTTCGATTTTTGATTCATTCCATTATCTCATTTCTGCTGCGAGCTGCCAAATTTTAAATGAAACGCTGATTTGAAGCCTATTTTCATTAAGGAAACAAATACTTAATTAATTAACAAAAACAATTTTAATATCCTGTATTTCCTACTCTCGCATCAATGACAGCGTCATATCGAACAAATAAGGTTACTTATCCTTTCTTGAGGGATAGTCTGATATTCTTCGGGCAGCACCAAAGTTGATCCCAAAGATTTTCGATTGGGTTGAGATCCGGGCTACATGCGGGCCATCCCAATCCAACGTCATCCAGATATCCGTTCACTACACGTACAACGTGAGGTCTAGCATTATCATGCATTAAAGTAAATTGGTTCACAATTAAAGGAGCAAATGGAACAACAACTTCTTGGAGGATTTCCTCAATGTGACGGTGGGCGATTAGAGCTCAACAAAAACAAGATTGGTGCGTGCTTCGGTAGAAATACCAATAACATACCTAAATTTTCTAAAAATAACATCGTTTCATTTAATTTTTTGCTGCTCGCAGCAGAAATGAGATAATGGAATGAATCAAGAAACGAAATGTTTAGAATACATTTTGAAAAACACAATAAACTGATAACAAAATCATGAAAATCGCATAAGAAATAAAAAAGTTATAAAATATCAAACTTGACCAAAATTTCAGGTTGGCGGAATTTTGTACCGGTGAGTATCTATCTCTTCCGGTAAATTATATTAAAAGTTGTAAAGACCCGTCCATTTTATTGTGACGAGGGACCCTTTTAAAAATGAATTGTAATTTGAACTTATTATGGTTTTTGGTTATTAATTAAAAAAGCATTATTGTATTGACTTCTCTTTTTGTATCGATTAGGAATCCGTAATTAATGCGGTGAAACCCTTTCCAGGCCTTTGCCTAGCAGAACGTCGCCGTCTAATAATTTACATTAGTCCCAGTTATGGTATTATTATGAAATAATTAAAGAAACATTAAAATAAATATGCTACTGGATCCCCTTCTCTTTTAAGATTTTAAGGGTAAGATCTAACCCTGCTAGGAGGACGTCTCCGATTTTTAATATTATTTAGTGGAGGAAATTGTTACCCTCTTTTTTAAAGCTGAAAGTTTTCAAGTGTAACTTAAATAAAAATAACTGAAATTAAAAAGTTTTCAATATAATATGGGTTTGTACTAAGGATTTGCTATTTTATATAATATATCGCCGACATATTTTTAATATATGCTTAAAATTAAATGTTTCGATAAATCTGAGTTGTAGACGCATTAAAAAAATTGTGCTAATATTTACAAAGTATATGCCTTACCGCCCTTACCTAATATACGATTTAGTTATCATAAATAGATCGGAGACTTACCTGAAACAAAAGAAAAATAAATTAGTAAGTATAGTCTCGTAAACCTAAATAATAAAAAAAATATTACTTGACAACGCTGCATCTCTGGAAAAATATACCGGGTGTCCTATTTAAGAAAAAATGATTTTTATTCAGTCCCATTTTTTATGGCCACCCTGCTAGTAAACCCTTTAACTTCTATATTGAGCCTTGTTTTCTACCTTGAATAGTCTCTAGGCGCTATCGAAGCCAGATACCTTACTGACACACCCTGTATAATAGAGAAGAATCTACAATTAATTAATATGAATTATTTAAAATTAATATTTTCCTTGTTTGACTTTCAATGACAGCGTATTTTTCGTGCGGCACCGGTAGGAGTAGCAAAGGTAAACAGATCATTTTTTTTGTCGACTGGACTCGTCCAAAAATGCCAGTTGTGTAATAAAGGTCAAAAGACCTACTAAAGAGAAATTGTCGTTAACAAGGAATACGGCCTAATGAAAACTGCCATCAATCTTATGGAAAAGTCGGGAAAAAGCTAGTCTGCAATTATTATTCTTTGTTTTACCTTATATATAACTAATGTCTGCGTCCACGGAACACGCAAAGTTTAAATATTATCATAAAATATAAATTTTTTGCTTTGCAGGATTGCTTAATGGATACAAATTAAATCCCATGAAATTGTATAGCAGAAAATGTGATTTCGTCTCGTCTTATTAAGAAATTCTAATTCTTAGGCCCCGATTTTTAAATAGCAGTCATATGTCTTGTAAACTTTTCGCTTGAAAACTACTAATCAAAAAATTATATATTATTGTAATATTGGAGATTTCAACGATCTTTAATATAATGTGCCCCTTCTGATTTAAAATTTTAAGGGTAACTTGAGCTATCCCTCCCGTTAAACTACGAAGGTTGCAACAATAAATTTGACGTGACTTTTCAATTTTTAATTTAATTATTTGCTGGAAGCAAGTGCGGATCCAGAGGGGGGGGGGGGGGGGGGGGGGGGGGGCGATGGCATGACCCCCCTCCAACCAACAATGGAACACGAAGAATGACATATATATCGGTTTGACAGTTTTTTGAGGAGTGGGAGGATTTTTCAGGGGGGGATTTATTTTAATGTCCCCCCACCCTTCAAAAAACTCCATGCCAAACCGTCCAGACATGAAAATTCCTAAGTTATCAAAAAACCGCATAAAAATAGCTTAAAAAATAACATAATTATTGAATTTACGCGATTTTTTTATAAAATCAATTCTTATTGACTTAGCCAAAATTGCCAATAAACTATCTTTAAACTGTCATATTTGGACACTGTGATTATAATTTATCTGCATATTTTTTTGTGAATTAAATAAATTTAGCTGCTTTATTCTGTGGACGAAACTAAATTTCAAAATTATTTTTTTTATAAATTTTAAAACATAAAATTTTTGCTGTCGATAAGGGTTGATTTTACAGAAAATCGCATAAATTCAATAATTATGTTATTTTTGTAGCTATTTTTATGCGGTTTTTTGGTAACTTAGTAACTTTCATGTCAGGACGTTTTGGCATGGAGTTTTTTTGAGGAGTGGGGGGACACTTTTGGGGGGATTTATTTATATTATATATATTTGCCATTTTGTGTTCCATTGTTGGTCAAAAATAACATCATGACCCCCTCCTGCATCCGCGCTTGGTACGACCCCCCCCTCAAAACGAAGTTTGCCCCCCCCCCAAAAAAAAACAAACCCCCCAAAAAAAAAATCGAAGTTCTGGATCCGTCCTTGGCTGGAAGCAACGATAAGGGGTGATAAGTTTTCAAATTGATCGACAATATACATATAGGTAAAATTATTATCACTGTAAAATAGCATCATCATCATAGTATATCGTTATTGATCCACTTTTGTATATACTTTATTAAATATTCAAGAAGCTCCAAGGAACGCAGTATATTTTATTGTTCAATGATGATTAGTTTATTTTCGTAATGGTTATTGTTAAAAACTTTAAGTAAATTAATGTTTGTTAATGGTTGTATTGAAGTTAATAAAAAAGACATTGTACTTTGTTGTGAGAAATCTAATATTTTTTTATATATTTGTGCACGAAAAAACTTCTTGTTATTATTGTTACTATTTAATTCTTTGGCATACATTATTACAGGAACCTATTAGAAACATATATAGGGGTGAGCGTTCCTCCTGAACCCCCCCCCCCCCCCCCCACTCTAAATTTGTTACATAAAAGTTCTGTGACAGTATTTAGGCAACATCAACAACCAGATATACAACAAAAAGCTTACAACACCATGTTGCTATGTAATCAGTCATATTGCTGTTCCCATAGTTATTTAAAAAAAAACTTTAAAATAGTTTTATAATTTGATTGTAAGAACACTCTTACAGCGTAATCAGTGGCCGTTCTTCCACAGGAGCACATGCGCACGTGCACCCCCAAAACGAAACAAAATATTAATTTATATGTATTCATTGAATATTATTTATCGTCTAACGTCCGACCCTCCCTAATATTTTATCGTACCGTCAATTATCGTATAAAGTCCGACCCTCCCTAATATTTTATCGTACCGTCAACCAAACTGTATATTATAGGCTCTCGATCCGGCAACCGTGCCTCGGTCGATGTTAATGACGATTATGACGAGACTTGCTCGCATGAGCGATTAAGTAGGCGGGCATAATGCAGTTTCTCTGTAAACAGGTGGCGGGAGATAGCGGGGCTTTTGTGATTTAACATGGGAAAGGCGCACAATTTTGGTGTGCCGCGCGCCGTTGTCTGTTCGTGCATCTAGTTAGAAATTCGAGCGTGTATGTTTTAATATTTTAATATTATATATTTATTAAGTTAAAATGAATAGTTTGACGGTGGACTATTTAAAAAATATCTTTATCTCTTTGAGTTTGGAGCAAAAAATTGAAGTGAAGAATGCGGGAAGACCTAAACCCGAAATTAATTTAACGCAGACCACAAAGGGTAAATCTAGGGACTTTATTGGAAAGTTTAAATAAAAAATTTATAGAGGGTATTCCAAACTTTAATGAGGCTGTTATTGATTGATCAATTTTCTACAATTAAGAACCGAAGAACGGACTTTACTTTTAAGTAAAGTTAAAACCTTTCTTATTTTCCAAAAGTTGTATTGCCTTGTGTAAAATTAAAAAATAAATAAAAATATGTTTTACCTAACGCATTTTCTTATTACTTCTTTTCTTTCTACATTTAAAACGCCTAGAAAGTAATTGTTTGGTCGTTACACAAAAATAAAATTAAAAAAATAATTTCACCATACTTGTGAACCCCCCTATCATAGGTCATGAGCCGCCACTGAGCGTAATATTAGCTATTTGACTGTAAGAAGCGAGATGCATCATGGGAGACCTACAACAAATCGAGAGCTTTCATAAAACTGTTACAAATCTCTTTTAAACAAATATTAGGAGAAGTATTGTTGTTGTTGTTGTCCTCGTATATCATTTTTAATAAATTACACTAAAATTGAAACAAATATAATTGCAAAATTTGAGAACCAAATATGTTCACCATTTAAGCTATTTTTAGTTAAAAGTAAAACCAGTAAAAATCCTTCGCTAAGCCTTATTTTAGCTAGGAAATAAACAAAATTCACTCTACATTTTTGAATTATTTATGAGCCGAAGGGGCTAATGATAAATCAATATTGGAAAACCGCGGAATTTTTTTGTTAATGCTTTGTCCCAACAAGCACGGGGCGATATTCACAAAAATATGATACCGAAATTTAACATTAAAGGGCACGAAAAAAGCTTCTTAAAAATTTTCGCTCATTCTCTCTCGTATATTTTGTTATAACGAGCAGTATCTTCCTAACTAAAATACTGAAGAGCGTTAAGATGGGATTTAGGCGAAAAGGTCAAATCAGCTTACTTACAAGAGCAGTCAAAGCTAAAAACTTTTTATAATAGGTATTTGCAGTGTGTTTTGTACTAACCAAGATAAACGAAGTTTACTCGACGGCCTTGGACGTTTTTGCTCTAGGCGGAAATACGCCAGATTGAGAGATAATTAAAGTTTGTTAGGTGATAGGTATAGTAATATTATACATAGGAAGATATACAATTTCAATAGCTTTCAGGACAACAGATAAAATATAGGGTATTTCGTTTAAAAAAACGTACTATTTATCATTTTTCCAAACCATCAAAATAGTTGTATTTTGAAACACCCTGTACTATTATACCTAATATTTGGAAAGAGGATGAAAGACCTCTGGATATAACCTGACTCCATACCAAATTTCCGTGCTTTAATTTGTCAGAGATTAAAAATATTATCACTTTTTGTACTACATGTTTTCCGAAAAAACAAAGTAAAATTAATTATTATCTCGAGAACTATAACAAATATGTATAGGAATATATTAAGGAAAGTTATTAAGAAATTAATAAGGATTCTAAAACAAAAATAATACACAGGGTGTTCCGTTTAAATTATCAAAGTTGCTAATACTTTCAAGTAGAAGCGCAGATACTGCATGGTTAAAAATATTTTTAAAAAAGAGATCATGTCCCAAGTGATGCGATGACTAGTTCTCCATAAACGTCTAATAGGCCCATCAATCAATCACCCTGTATTATATAGAAATTTGTATGTACTGAGCATGTAATTCTGCACCTAATTTTACCCACTATCGGTATAACAGGAATAGATACGTCAAAATATCTCTTATAGCGATTACCATTATTTCTGCAAAATATATTTTTTCTTCCCGAGACTCTAACCGCGAACGACCCTGTATGTCCAACAAAAATTATCACTATAACTATTATATGGTGCGGTAACGTTAAAATTAACTCGACACATATCACAGGATTAAAAATTAAACTCCGGTTAATCGAATCTAATATTTTTAAGCTTCGTAATGCGTCCGAGCCCGATCAAAACGGATTCATCGCATACACATTACCTTGAAAAATGGCTTTGTAGGCCATAGCCGAGAGCGAAAACACATAGAATCGCTTAATTGAGGGAAAATAAATGATTTTAGAGGGTAGATATGCCGCGGTCTGTCCAGATTAATGAATGTTAAAGTAAACCTCTTAACCAATCTGCCACGGCCAGATATGTTATGATTGACTATTATATAATCCTTTTATTGTATTTAAAATTTGAACACTAATTTTTCTATTTGAGTTTCATAATGGCTACATTATGAAATGCAAAAAAATTTAATAATCTGCTACTTTACAACACTGAAATTTCATTTTTTTCATGTTGCCAACAAGTAGGGTTCGAATTTCATGCTTACTGTGATTTTTTTTTAGAAAACTTTAAAATATTAACCTTTAAGCTTGCAAATAGATCATTTTTACTAGATATTTATCTGAAATACCTATACTCGGAAATATATAATATGCTGACGGTGCCCGTCAACTAATTTCTAGTCACAACTATAAAACAACATAACCTAAAATAAATATCTTCCAGTTTATTCCTATTTATAAAGTTTTATTCAATAAAGTACTATTTTTATTTTTAATTCAATATAGTAGGTATTATACATATTACTTTACATATATGTCGGCGTCAATTAGTGAAATGCCTAGTCACTTCACGTATTGCCGGCAAATAGTGTAGCTCTACGTTTGGTACACCGTTTGCCTAAGAGTATCAGGCATTCCCTGTAATAACGGAATTCTTTTAGTCAAACGCTGTACTTAACTAAATGATTTAAGTTACCCTGTTTGCCGGTTTTAGTCAATCATTGTAATTAGGACAGTGTTACACGTAGTGCATGAAAATAAAATATTTTACATTAAAAGGTTTGTAAATAACTGATTATTATCAGGAATTTCCGTAAAATTAACAGAATTTGTTATTCCTGTTAGACTCTGTGTCGACACAATATTTTGTTCAATAGAATTATTTATTATTGTGTTCAATATTTTGAACTTTGTTCTGCTCGCACCATAACTCAAAGTTTTGCACATTCTTTTTAAAAGTTTTTCTAGATTATTTTCTGCAATTTCTCGTATTTCTGACGGAGTACAACTTTCTTCCTGACTCATTTTTAATATATTTATTTTTAATTATGACCGATGGGAAGAAGCTTTGTTGTATTCAATTGTTTCTATCATGGCATATTTGATACTTGTAACATTTTATTAAATTGTAAAAGTATCGCCAACCCAAAAACAAAATATTAATTGAAATGGAAAAAATGTATCAAATACCAATATGGAAAATTATTATTTCCCAGACCACCCGATGATCCTTGTACAATAAGGGCGTATTTTGTATACACAGCGGAACTTTAAAATACTATTTCAGCGTGAATGTTACTACCAAAAAAAGGATAGGATTCAACCACCTGTAGACCGGTTTCGAACTTATTTGTTCTCGTCAGTACAGGGTAGGTGTACACACCCATCATCAGAGAGGACTTTAACATAACGCCGTACTACCGACGGTAGTCGACAAAATACAGTGCGCAGCCCCATCTCTTAGTAGTCCCACATAATCTGAACAGATGATGGATGTGTACACCTACCCTGCACTGACGAGAACAAATAAGTTCGAAACCGGTCTACAGGTGGTTGCATCCTATCAATGGAGAGGGCTTCCTTTCCTTGGTAGTACCATTCAATCTGAAATAGTATTTTAAAGTGCTACTGTGTAGACAAAATTACGCCCTTATTGTATAAGGATATTCGGGTGGTCTGGGAAATAATCATTTTCCATATTGGTATTTGATATTAATATCACCTGACAAGCATAGACTTTTTATTTCTTAAAAAAATATACTATACTTTTTAAAGTTTTTCAGACTTTAAAGACCCAAATAGAAAAAGTATTATAAAATACACGGTGCGTAAGACAATTAGAGCACTTGTACTTTAGAAAACTCCCCGCTTCGCGGGTCGTTTTCTAAGTTAAACGCGTGCTCTAAGATAATTATGAAACTTGTATCTTAATCTACTATTAGAGTACATTTTCCTAGATATTTCATTGGCCACATTTTATCTGATCTCAAATAGCTAGAACTCTCGTTCAAACTCCGAAATTCGGCAACGAAACAAATTGACTTTTCGGTATCCTCGAATCGAGTCGTATAAGAAGTTGATTTTCGCAAAGACAGTTGTTTATTTTCCCCGTTGTTTGTCGCCGACGAAAGTAGGTTGTTTATTTCTTAAGCAAACGGTCTCGAGTAATTGTCGGGTACACGTTTAGGCAATTAGAAAAGTTTCGGTACATTGTTCTTGCCCGGAAAATACAGCTCAGAAGTGGGATTTTCCGGAAAATATATTTCGGGACGAAGTGGTTACAAAAAAAGTGCCGTGTCACTGAAACTGGTAGAAACCGCTTGGAAAGTAGGTTTGATTTGGGGGCAAAAGTTTATAATCGTTTAAAAATTATTAGTTTTAATATTATGTCTTGGATGTGTGATTTAATACTATATTAAGATACAAGTTTCATAAGACATTATCTTAAAGCACGCATTCGCGGGTCGTTTTCTAAAGTACAAGTGCCCTAATTGTCTTATGAACCGTGTATTTTATAATACTTTTTCTATTTGGGTCTTTAAATTCTGAAAAACTTAAAAAAATATAGTAGATTTTTTCCATTTAGTATCAAATATGCCATGATAGAAACAATTGAACACAATAAAGCTTCTTCGTATCCGTCATAATTAAGAATAAATATATTATTAAAGTTAATAAAGCTGAGTCAGGAAGAAAGGTGTACTCCGTCAGAAATACGAGAAAGTGCAGAAAATAGTCTAGAAAAACTTAAAAAAAAAAATATGCAAAACTTTAAGTTATGGTACGAGCAGAAAAAAGTTCAAGATATTGAACAAAATAATAAATAATACTATTGAACAAAATATTTTGTCACACAGAATGTGACAGAAATAACATGCCCAGGAATGTCTATAGTAACTATAAATATGTATATATAAAGTAATATGTATAATACTATATTGAATTAAAAATAAAAATAGTACTTTATTGAATAAAACCTTAGAAATAAAGCATAAACTGGAAGATATTTCTATTATTTTTAGGTTATGTTGCTTTTCATTTTAGGAAACAAAGTGATTGGGCCATTTTTTATTAATGGGAATTTAAATGGAGGCATTTAATTAGATATGTAGGAAAATAATATCAATCCGCTTATCACTGAAACCATTGAAAACCAAATCGAAGACGATGAAAACACTATACTTGATGAGGCCAGCAAGACGGCGCTCCTCCTCACTATGTTCTTCCGGTTCGGCAATGGCTAGACGACGAGTTTCCAGATAAATGGATAGGGCGAAGAGGGCCTATAGAATGGCCTGCTAGATCTACTGACTTGACGCCATTAGACTTTTTTCTATGGGGCCATTTGAAAACTATTGTGTTCACTCCCCAACCTAACAGTTTGGATGAACTTCGTCAACGCATCACCCAAAGCTGCCATGATCTCACACAACATGTTCTTGAAAATGGCCGTCAGGAATTTGAAAATCGCCTATATCATTGTTTGGCCTATAACGGGCAACATTTTGAACATTTATTGAAATAAAAAGTGATATTTTCGTGTCCTTTTTTTCTATCTGAACAAATTAAGATAAATAAAGATTTTTCCAATTTTCTTGAAAACGAATCGACCGATTTTAAAAAATCAAGCGTCAAAACAAAGCACTTTGAAAGACCTTTCAAACAAGCTATTACTTGCTACCCCTTGTCATTTAAAAATTTTAAGGGGATGACCCCGGGGGCCAGAGGGTAAAAGGGGGTGAAGTAGTTTTTAGTTAAAAAGTTGTCCCCTTTGGCAAATCTTTTGACGTGTCTCGGCGTTTTTTCTTTTAATCAGTGGTTTTCGATAAATCTGTGGTGGGAAGTTATCAAATGAACATCCTGTATGTGCGATGCAGCTTGCAGCGTTGCCGTATTTTCCCTCTAACTTATCAGCGACTGTTGTAGATGTGTATGATTGTAAACAAATGGGGTTTTATGAATGGAATGTTATGTCTCCTTTTTATGTTATATGTCTATGCACATACACTTGATGAGGTAATAATAAGCTTCACGATAGGTAGATAAAGATATTTAATATGTTAGTGAACTTACCATCGCCTCACCTTAAATCCGACAAGCATAATAAACAACGCATCAATCTACGGAGAAGATCAAAGGCGTTTTAGACGCAGAAAGGGTTGTTTTAGGTTAAATATCTCTGCTTTCAGCGGATTAACATTACAGGGGGATTATACAGTGAAATGGGACAAATAAGACGCTGCCAAGGGTTTATTTTCTATCGGCTAAACCGCCGCTAACTTCAGGAATTTAGTAGATCGAGCCCGGAACGAAATTAAGAAGCAAATTACAAGACCTTGTGCGAAGTGTTGTATAAATACGTAATAGGTATATATGGCTAAGTTATCTGGGGTATACCAGGTGATTCATCGTTAAGTTGAAAATAGGAAATCCCAGGCTCTATAATAATGTGAAAATTATATGGGATTTTCTATTTTCTACTCAACGATGCACCCTGTATAATTACACTTAACGTTAAGGCACTATTGCTAGGTATGCTGTGAGGACTCTATTCCATTATTATTCTAGCCAATACAGTATGTACAAAGTTAAATAAGCTTCACGATCAAAAATCGGTTATTTTAAATAATGTTAATGCTGATTTTCCATTTATTATTATACAGGGTGTCCGGGAACATGTGGGAAATCTCCCGGATATGAAGAAAACACGTGAAAAGAATACTATAGGTTCATATAAACTTCTTTCGTATCGGCCTCCTCTTCGGAGATATGGGCTCCCAAAGAGCACCAATGGAATCAAGTTTTTTACACATAATTATTGAACCACCTGGTATATTTCAATTATTTTTTAATATGATGTATACCAGGTAAGACCCGTCAAATTACTACCCAAGAAACTGTTGTGAATTACTCACAGCTGCAGGGACGGACTAGCTGTAACACTCATGGGCCCATTTTTTTTACGCCCTGTATGATGAGAACTTTGGACAATGTTTTTTACATACCTTTAACTATTGGCTAAAAATTAAGTACTCTTCATTCATGTCGCTAATCCTAACCGTTTTCGAGAAAACGTCATTTTAATTACATCATGTATTTGGCGTATCTCGGTAAGAGATCCATCTTTGTTCCTATGAAATGATGAACGTCAAAATTCCGCTTTTTCATATTTAACCCGTGAGAAGATAGGGGGATCAGTGCAAATAAAATGACGTTTTCTCGAAAACGGTTGGGATTAGCGACATGAATGAAGAGTACTTAATTTTTAGCCAATAGTTAAAGGTATGTAAAAAACATTGTCCAAAGTTCTCATCATACAGGGCGTAAAAAAAATGGGCCCATGAGTGTTACAGCTAGTCCGTCCCTGCAGCTGTGAGTAATTCACAACAGTTTCTTGGGTAGTAATTTGACGGGTCTTACCTGGTATACATCATATTAAAAAATAATTGAAATATATCAGGTGGTTCAATAATTATGTGTAAAAAACTTGATTCCATTGGTGCTCTTTGGGAGCCCATATCTCCGAAGAGGAGGCCGATACGAAAGAAGTTTATATGAACCTATAGTATTCTTTTCGCGTGTTTTCTTCATATCCGGGAGATATCCCACATGTTCCCGGACATCCTGTATAGTCCAATAAACGAAGCCTTTAAATATACATTTTAGTTAGAAAGCTGCATTTTTGGTGGAAAGCACATTTTAAAAGACACTTCATTATTATTTTGTATTCAACCCTTGCATAAGGGATGGAAAATTAATATTAAATATTTTTTGACCCGTAGCTTCGAAACAAAACACACTAGTAAATTAAGTTTCAGTCAAAAGTTGTAGATAATTTAAATCTGAATAAAAAAGTTAATAGTTTTAAGATTTTGTGGAACATTTTTGTGAAATGGTGTCAAAATAACCCTGTGAAAGGTATGTATGAGCTATTAGGCCAAAAATATTAAATGGTTTGTAATTATTTGACATAATATCATAATTTTATTGGGGTGAATTTTGCATAATAATTATGCTCATTGCCAATCAAGTGTGGAGATACGATTTTTGTAGGGTAGGGCAAAAAAGTCATTTTTCCGAAAGAATCTACGCCATATGCTATTCTGGGAGATTTTTTGTTTAATATACATATATCAACTTATATAATATAGCCCCATTCGGCTTTGCGCGAAGTCCGAGACGCACTTGAACATTTTTCGAAATGAAAACTACCCTCTATGTGCGATGCCGAGGTATTACATCTACCCACCAAATTTCATCTAAACCGACGTATAGATATAAATATATTATTTGCGCAGCCTGTTTCCGCAAAAAATCATTTACGGAATTATTCAGCATTTAAAAATCCGATCATATTCTTCTATTTGTAAAATGTCACACCTTGACGCTTGAATTCTAGTCCCAGGACGACATTGGTGCCATATTGTGATTAACCTCAATTTATTGAATATCTGGTCGAAAAATTGTTTTCATACCTCATACGGCTTGTCGATTGTAGATAAGAAAAAAGTAGTAATAACCTTTCTTGTGCGAAATTTACTCATCTATAACATTTGTAAAAAACTTTTTTCCATATTATTTTTCGTTTAAGAGTTATAGACCAGAAAATTTTTAACCCCATTTGGAGGGTTTTTTAACTCTTGTGCAAGGGATAGACTTAAAATAGTACTTAAATGTTCTTTCCCATTTTAAAGTATACCTTCCACCAAAAATGCAGCGTTCTAACTAAAATGTCTATATAGGGCTTCGTTTATTGGACTATATAATAATGGGTGCAACTCCGGCATTTGCAAAAGCACGCGAGCCGCCACTGCATTATAGTTTATAACTTTATAATTTCGTAAAGAATTTACATAGAAATTTAATACACAAAATGTTAAGAATTTCATCGATGCGTCAAAATTAAATATTCAAGAGATTCTTTTCGCAAAGAATTTAGCATACATACAGGCTTCAAAGAAGAAAGGAGACACGGGTATGTGAACTTACTATGAGGGCACTTGAAACGATTTCTTTCTAACAATTGAGACTAGGAAGTCCATTGGTCTCAAAATTGGCATTAAAGTACTCTTTCGTCAGCTGGAAAGGTCATAGCCGCCATATTTTGCGACCAAACACTTTTTCTTGTTGCACACATGTTGACAAATAACTCACAGGGAAACATTATCCATTGGGCATATTACTTATTTAGGAACGACATGTATACAGGGTGTTATGGAAATGACTAATTATATTTAAATGGGTGACTCCTAGGGTGCCCTAGAGAAAGTCTACCTAATTTTTTTTTTAATCGATTATCTAAATACTAAGGTAAAAACCCTTTTACCCACATACTGTCGCGCCGTTCCATCTGAATTCAGTTAGCAACAATGTGGGTCACTAGAGTATACTAACAGTGTGGTCAGATCACACTGCATGTTTCGCCCTTGCTTGGCTACCTGCCGCGCGCGACGATCGTTGCTTCCGTATGTTTCGAGCCTCGGGGTGGAATGACGCTGTCGAGGGGTCCACGCACTTGATGTATACGAATTTTAAACGGTTTGTTAGTTGTAGCATTACCCGATTTTTTTCTGTTGCGAAATAATTGATAATAAGAAATATTGTGATGTGGTTTCAAATTTGTGGGATATTACCTATTGCTGGTTCTGTTGCAAAATATACTTTTTGTGTTTTATTTTTTTATAGAATTTAATTATAAAACGGATTATAAGATTGAGGGTAAGAGAGTATGTACCTTAAAATTGTAGTATTTTCTTTTCTAAATAGTTTGAAAAAGAAGTGAAGACGCGGGTCAAATACGTCTTGTTGTCAAAAACTGACCACGTGCGTTTACAATTCTGTGTTGCAATATATGACAACACCGCCTCACTAAACTATTGATTGCGAACGTCCTCAGTAGCGGCAACGTAAGTTTTCAGATTTCATATAAAGTGTATATTTAGTACAATAATTCATAGTGCCATCCATTTAAGGTTATTTTTCTACAATTTATTTTCATCTCAGGATTTGCCGGTTTAAATATAATAAGTCATTTCCATAACACCCTGTATATCCCTCAAAAATCCATCCCCTTTAATAAATATTCTGTATAAATAAATGAAAGTAAATATATTTGTTGCCTTCTTTTCATAAAATGTGAGATAATACTACGACGCGGTCATCTCAATTAGCAATTCAGCGTGTGTCTGAAGCGAATTCTATCACGATTAAAAATTATTTCCACTCGTTAGGCATAGCGGGGCTTCTTTGCTATGGAACTTCTATGAATTCGCGCATTTATATAAACGCTGTAATGTCTCTTGCGGTTTAAATATCATGAACTTCGGAATTTCAGTCACATAGTCTTAAATTTACGTCACAAATGTGGAAATTTCGAACCGTACATTTTATTTTTGTCCTTTACGATCAATTCCCTAATTGGCCAACACTAACACACATACAAGATAAGGCTATAAATTATTTCGTTCGATAAATTCATTGTATAGCGTTGGGACAATAAACTTTGATACACCCAATTATTCATCGGAAAAGGCAAACTGTACCCGCGTTTCGAACCCCGTTTTACATTATTTTAAGATCTTTTCGAGCCGGTTTGGCAGTTTTCCAGCCGGCAACCGCATCGACGACAAATTTCCATCGTCATTTATTGCAAACGGAAAACATTTCCGCTAATTTTTATTGAACGCAGCGGATCTGAACCCTTTTTAGGCGATTCGGTGGTATATTCAGTTCGGCTTTATTTACATTCGAAGCTTTATGGGTCAAAATTTTTTTACAGGCAAGTTTCACTAAATCGGATTTTAGAATCTCAAAAACACTTGTTAATTTTGAGGGTACCCAATGAGGAAAAAATATTTATTAGTCATTTTACGACCAAAAGTCATTCTTTATAAAAAGTTCTGCTTGTTGAGAAAATCAATTGATGATAAAAAAATTTTAGATCCGATGTACAGGGTGTTAATAAATTAGGAAAATATGAAAATGCTTCAAGAGAGAACTACCATTATTTATTATTTTTTACAAAAATTTTATAAAACAAAGTCGTTTATAAGCTGACGTAAAGTCTAAATACAAATTTTGAAATAAAAATTCGAATTTTTAAAAATGAAATAATAACAGTGGTGTAACATTGTATTAAATAAATACGCTCTTCTTTGGTTAACATTTTCGAAAATGCCTTCACGAAATCAGAATACTGACAGATGTAAATAATGACGTAACATGAACGTATCTTGATTTTTTTGTAAAATGCAAATAATTACATAAACACCACTGTTATTATTTTATTTTTTAAAATTCGAATTTTTATTTCAAAATTTGTATTTACACTTTACGTTAGTTTATCAACAACTTTGTTTTATATCATTTTTGTAAAAAATAATAAATAATGGTAGTTCTCTCTTGAAGCATTTTCGTATTTTCCTAATTTACTAACACCCTGTACATCGGATCTAAAAATTTTTTATCGTCGATTCATTTTCTCAACAAGCAGAACTTTTTATAAAGAATGGCTTTTGGTCGTAAAATGACTAATAAAGATTTTTTCCCTATTGGGTACCTACCCTCATCCGCGGACACACTGTATATGTCCGCGCAAAAGATCATCGTCACAAGGATCTTGGCCTATAGCATCGATTTTTTAATATTTTAACGCCCGTCACATGGCTAATTTTACTCTTCTGAATCATATAGCGCCAATATTTGGAACTGAGTTATTTTAATCAGTCACTATAACCATTTTCCTATTATTTATAACAGCCACGTCTTATATTGGCTTCAAGTTTTGGAATGGTCCTTATAGAATGTTAAAATACTAAGAAAATTAGTCATATTTTTAATCTACCTAAGGTGTAATGGAAACTTGCACATCCAAATATATTTTTCCTTAATGGTTTATAAATGGTTAATAAAAAAATATTGTATATAGCTTCGGATAACAAACCGTCACATCAATGTATCTCCGGTAACATTTTCATGTGTGACCGGTGTTACTGTGACTGGCGATACAAAATGCACAAATTCGTGGATAACAGCTAATACAAGCTGTTTCTTAAACTTTTTTAGACTGAAATGAGTATCTGTACTCAAGAGTGTAGTATTTTTCCCTTAATTAAGACTACTAGGTCTGAGTTAACCCTGTGACCGGCGATACAACATAAAAACATACGCCTGGTAAAAGTAGGCTATGTTCTATTTAATACCTAAATAATAATAATAATAATAATAATAATGTTTATTCCCAACGAGCTATTGTAGTCCATTACAGGGTATATTACAACATAGAACATAAATAAGTAATTAATCAATATAAAAATTAAAAATTAAAATTATTATAAATGGTTTTTTTTTAAGTAATTTGTATGTTTTCCAGAAAAAATTTCTTTGCATTTTTTTAAACAATTTTAAATTAAAATTTTTTTTTAATACTATAGGTAATGTATTATAAATATTTATTCCATCAAATAAAATAGATTTCATCCCTATTCTAGTTTTAACTTGTTTCTTTTTAAATGCTCCATTTTTCTGGTATTATGATTGTGTATATCAGTTAAGTTTACAAATTTTATACAAGATTTTTTATTTTGATTATTAATTGCATGAATTAGTATACTGATTTTCAATTTATATAAACTATTCAGATCTAGATATCCTCTTGGTTTATATAAATTTGCTGTCGGTTCCAAAAAAATTTAGTTTATGAATACATTTTATAATTTTGTTTTGTAGTATTTTTAAAGGGTTTAATATTGTGGCACATGCAGATCCCCAAACTGATATTAAATATTGAAATTTCGAATAAACTAATGAATAATAAATATTTTTTTAAATGTATTAAAGGTATATAATCTCTAATTTTAAATAATATTCCAATGAGTGGTGATACGCTTTTTCGAAGGTTTTCAACATGTTTTCTCCAATTTAAATTTTAGTAGACCATGAGACAAAGGCTAATATCCTAGAAACAACTGTTGTTGATTATTAACATTTAACGTCAATTTCATTTTTACATATTCATTTGCAAAAATGACCTAACAACATTTTGAAAAATTTTATATGATATCAGTTTATATTAAAAGTGGAAAAAAACAAAGAAATCCGGAATGACGGTAACCATTTAAGGACATATTCCGAACATTTGCGATGATTCCCGTTATTTTTTACCTTAATCTGAATCTTTTATTTCGTTTCAAAGTAATAAAGTTTAAATAAATCGCCTAGGAAACCAATATCATCCGTGGTGTATTATATATTTGAAAGGAGAATTTAAAATAGTATCTTTCTAGATTAAAATGTACAGGGTATTCCATTTAAAAAAATGAGGTTAGGTCCGATAACTTTTTTACCTGACCCCGTATACTTATTCTGAAAATGGCAGATTATTCAACAATCAATATAAAAAAACTTCTGTATAAAACATTTTTCTGTATCTGTATTAACTAAGAAAATATAGGGTAATTTTCAAATTGTCATTTTTTTGATTTCCCCCCGTATCTCTTAAGCGAGCGAAAATTTTCAAATTTTGATTTTACCATTTCAAGTTTGACCCAAAAAGAGCACATGACACCTACATTACTTTTTGATATCACTAACAATTACGGAGATACCCTATAAAAGTGTCGAAAATGTACGTAGAGTAGGTACGCGTTTACGGGGGGCACTTAAAATATTATAGGGTAGTAAATTCTTCTTAAACCTTCCTCTATAAACAAAATAAGCAATCACTCAATTCTCCTTCAATATTTTGTTGGTTTATAAACCGAAAGAAGCTACCAGTGCATTAAAACAAAGTATGTTTAATTTAATTTCACGCAAACGTAAAAACCCTCTTTAATCAAATGGTTAAATGCCACAGAAAAGCGGACATTTAAATGAGTTTGCGCTTTTTTAGCCCTCCGGGTCTCCATACCGAACTGTTTGATTTATCCCCTTCGGGGATGAATTCTCCCTTATTTAATTAAACATTTTACATGGGTTATTTGTTGGATTTACCTGAAAACTGGGTAGGTGAAATCAAGATTTATTTTTGTCGACGTGAGAGCCGACATACGCACGACTGCAACCTGTAGATGTCATAGTAACCAATCCTGAAGTAGATCAACGAAATGAATCGAATGTTAACTCCGTCCAACTACTAAAAATAATAATTAGCCGTTAAGGCTTGAGATGTTCAACAAATGATTTCTGTAGATAGAGCAGGCTGTTGGAAAATTGCCAACCTGTTCTAAAAAGGTCCTGAAATAATGTATGACGGTAACGAGGTTCTAAGCGTAGTCACAGTCTGCCTTTGAAAGCAACTAATTGGCTCAATTATATTTATTAGGATGTAATAACACGTTGGCACATTGATTTAGTATACCGGGTGATACATCTTTAAGTTGAACATATGAAATCCCATGTAATCTTTTAGGTGGCTGAATATTGGTTCCCCTTTTTTTGTATGATCAAACACAAGCACTATAGGAAAAATCCTTTAGGGCACTCTGGGAGTGGTGCGTGTGCGCAAAAGGCGATTCACGTTGGTTTTGAATCGTTGGAGGTTATATTCGTTGGGAAAAACGACCTCGGGAAGGGCGTTCCATAAGGATGAAGTCCTCCAGATGAAGGAATTCTTAAATAATGAAGTTCGAGGAGTACTAAGCTTAACCACATATGGTTGGGCGGCAGTGGTTCGTCGTGAATTTCTGCTGTCGAGGTTCTTCATCAGCTCGTGGTCTCCAATCAGACGAATGGCCCTCCTTTCGATGGAATCCAGTAGCCGAAGAGTATGTTTGGGTGCAGAGTTCCAGACATGAGAATCTGGGCTTTATATAGTCTCAAAAGTTGTTGAGGTGTGTAAAACTTCCTGGTTCGGAAGAGTACACCAAGTTTCCGAGAAGCTATCTTGGCGATTGCCACAACGTGGTTATGCCAAGACATATTTCCTCCCAGGTTGACGCCCAGCAAATTAATAGGATGAAGCCAGTGGGATTGCGTGTCCGTCCATGACTATATCCGGTTCTGTAATGTTAACCCTTTTAGAGAAAACTGCTGCCTGGGTTTTTTTAGCGTTAAATTCGACTTGGTTACTGTCATCTCAAACGAAAATTTCTTCCTGGTCTTTGTTGAGGCGTGATACTTCATGCTGTCTGCGAAGATGTGCGTCGGCAGCCGATGTTTGTGCATTCAAAGAGAAAGATGAGATAAGCGTGCTATCGTCAGCAAAACTAAATATTGAATTTTTTGTTTTCACTAGAAAGTCGTTAATGTGGAGTAAGAAGAGAGTGGGAGACAATATTGACCCTTGAGAAACACCGGCATTGATGGTGAAGGTGTCTGAGAGAAAACCGTCAATCGCCTGTACATTTTATAGAGAAACTGCATCTTAACTTCAAGAAGAGGCCGACAGTCAATATTCGTTATGTTCAGCTTTATGTCAATTTTTGGCAATGGCGTCATAGAAATTATTTGTTGCTGTATTGCCTGAACTATGAGAGTTTCGTGGTTTGGTCATCATGTCTAATTGATCACCAAAATGCATTTAAACTCGGCACGTGAGTTTACTGTGGCGGTTTCTTCAAGAAGTTTTAATGCAATTTTTCTATAAAATGTACAGGGAAACCAACATTCACTCACCTCAAAAATTACATGCGATGCATCGAACAAACCCGGTAGACTAAAAACGGCACAACGTTATCAGTTTCTGGGGAGTTTCATAGAGCTTTTGTTAACACTGTACGAAACTGGACAGGTTTGTTTTGGTTTGTTTAAAAATAAAAATGCAAAACCCCTTAATTTACTAATTCGGTTTTACCGAGGCAAGCGCATACGTTCAAATAAAGATAAATCTTTATCCGTAACGTATATAAATACTTTTAATATACGCTCTGTTTAAGCGGCATTGTAAATTTGAACGTATTATCGTAAATTGTACGTTATATAGCGAACGCTAATGGCACTCGACCTTAATTAGATTTTTGGGCCTCAAATGTACCGAGACGAGTTTTGCTGAAGTATTTTTAAAGGGTTTAACCAATGCAGAGCAAAATTTGAGGCCGGATATATTGCAGGATTCAGATTCGGAGATTCTTTGAATATTCTGGCTTGGGGTGACAGTAACCAAGTCGAATTTAACGCTAAAAAAACCCACGCAGCAGTTTTCTCTGAAAAGGTTAACATTACAGAACCGGATATAGTCATGGACGGACACGCCATCCCACTGGCTTCATCTATTAATTTGCTGAGAGTCAATCTGGGAGGAAATATGTCTTGGTATAACCACGTTGTGGCAATCGCCAAGATAGCTTCTCGGAAACTTGGTGTACTCTTCCGAACCAGAAAGTTGTACACACCTCAACAATATTTGACACTATACAAAGCCCAGATTCGACCATCACTAGAGTACTGCTCTCATGTCTGGAGCTCTGCACCCAAACATACTCTTCGGCTACTGGATTCCATTGAAAGGAGGGCCATTTGTCTGATTGGAGACCACGAGCTGACGAAGAACCTCGACAGCCTAGAACATCGAAGACAGGTTGGGGATTTCACTCTCTTTTACAGATATTTTCATGGAAAGTGCTCAGCTGACCTTGCCCTCTTAATTCCACCCAGAGCGGCGAATATCAGAAATACACGACGAACCACTGCCACCCATCCATATGTGGTTAAGCTTAGTACTCCTCTACTTCATTATTTAAGAATTCTTTCATCTGGAGGACTTCATCCTTATGGAACGACCTTCCCGAGGTCGTTTTTCCCAACGAATATAACCTCCAACGATTCAAAACCAAAGCGAATCGCTTATTGCGCACACGCACCACTCCCAGAGTGCCCTAAAGGATTTTTCCTATAGTGCTTGTGTTTGATCATAAAAACTTCGCAAGATCTAAATTAGGACCTTTAATTTTAAAATCCAGGTGTCAGTCATGATAATATTATTTTGTTCCGGATATTTCTATTCGTGTATGAGGCAACGCTGATACAGCAATTCCGGTTCCGGTTCCGGCTCAACCAATATAATTTTAATTAACATGCAACAACCACAAGACTCTCGACTCGACGATAACCGTTATCCATTCGCGAATAACGAAACCGACAATCTCTGGAATTTGTTCAGTTAGTAAACAGCCTGCAACTTTGTGGGGCATTTCCTGCAAAATTTCTGTCCTTCAAAATTACCGGGAATATCGCTTCAGGCTATCTCTTCCCTCATGCCGGTTTCATCCTTTATTATTATTTAGTGTGCCGTTTTAAACGGGGATTAGGTTCGTAACCAGAGTTAAATGCACGAATAGTTTCTTTTTATAAGCAAGAAAATTTACGAAAAATCTTAAGGGGTCTGTAGGAGATATATTGTATACAACAAGGTTGAAATCTATACAGGATGTAGCACCGGGAACCAATTCGATGTATACAGGGTGTTATGGAAATGACATTGTTTGTGTTTTTTAAATGGGTGACTCCTGGGGTGTCCTAGAGAAGCGCTACATATATTTTTTTTAAATCGAACGTTTAAAAAGTGGGGTAATTCACCCCTAAACCCACACACAACTCCTCGGCATATTCATATATGAAGATATTACATTGCCCAGCTGATTAATCAACAAATATTCAAGCACAATGTTGCCAAAATGTTTAAAAGTGTAAAGCTTTAGTTTCTTTTAAAAATAAATATTTAGCTTACTTAGAAAGTAAATCCAGGACGCGATTAAGGAAACCAGGGCACATGCACTTCCAGTTCTTTTTTCTATAGGAAAAACTTTATGCTCTTCACGTGTCCTGATGATAGTGTGGGGGTGCATAATAAGCTTATCACTAAACCCCAACACTAACGCATAATTACCCTTTACAATAACACACATCGAACAAGAGCACTTAATCATTTCGCAATAGAAATAATAAAAACGCTAATTTCTATGGGCCATTAACCCCTTACTAAAGATAAAATGAAACAATTATGTTAACAATTGACAGGAACTACCCTCTGAATTAATGGTCTAGTCCGTCTTGGGACCAGTTGTCAAACTTTCTTTCCGAGAAATTTCCGCTATCTAGAGCCAGCGCGGTTGCCATTTCCGAGACTATAATTATACAGGCAAGTAATATTATAGAAGGAAATTCGGCAATTTATGATAGTCGCTTATAAAACATCGAAAGTGGCAACGCCGTATTTTTAAATATTAGCCCGATGTCCACAATCAGCTGTTTAAAGAAGCCGGCCGATATCGATCGAGAGAACCAACGTGTTATTTATTTAAAAAAATTTTAGATGTTAAATACATTATTTCCCAGGCCACTCAGACAATAAGGGCGTATTTTTGTATACACAGTAGCACTTTAAAATATTAATTCAGATTCAATGGTACCTAGATGTGTTATGTGATTTTATTGTGCCGGTTTGTTTTTGTTCAAGTTATCTAGGTACTTGGTGTATTTATAAATTAAGTTGGTGTTAAATAAGTCCGAAAAGCTAAATAAAATTACATTTTTTTTTTCTAAAGGGTAAGTGGCATTTATAAACTTTTAAATTGTCCAGATCTGACGGGTGTCGTTCAACACAAATGAAACCATATCTGACCATTTAAAAACTCCGCGGCGGTTCGTTCGAGTCAGCTCAAGTTTATAAATCAGAGATTGTTTCCTAGCGAACTCAACTGAACGTAAAAGCTTATAATAAATGTACCCTGAAAAATAAACAACTTGCAATCTGTCAAACGCTTATTGACTTTCTAAAGAGTTTACTCTGAAGATATGACAACACTGTTGAAATATGTTGCTTTGTTTACCTTCCTGACAGGGGCACCACGTTATCATTTTTGGTTTGACATAAGGTCATGTACAGGGCATATTAAATTAAAGCGCCATTTTTGGATATTTTTCTTCAATTTGTTTTCATCTCAGGAATTGCCGATTTAAATATAATACATCATTCCCATAACACCCTGTACATTGAAAATTATATATAGGACAATTTTGAACATTGTAGGGGAGACCGATGAGGGTTGTGACAATTTTTACATAAAAGAACATATCTCAATAAACAAGCATGGGCCATTGGCGCGTACTGCGTCAAGTAGCGCGTCTATATACAAACAATCGTGCGCTGTTGTCAGCTCGCTAGCGGCCATAGATTCCGAGAAATCATCTTTGTCGCAACTCTACTCGGTCTCCCCTACTAATGTTATTAGGGGCAGCGCGGCTAAAATATTTTCAATTTGGTGGCACTTCCGGTTATATCGGGAGTCGGTGTTAACTTGCTTATTTTAAATGGAACATCCTATATATTTTTACATTTTTGGGTTCTACGCAAGATTCTAGGCATGTAATAATTGAAACCACTACACATGACAGGAGAGGAGCTGGCAACGTGTCATTGCTGATGACAAGGCAGGATAGCTTGTGGCTATTATGCATAAGACGAAGCTGATTTCTTCGAGGGCTTTTTATTTATTCGAGACTTTCCGTGCCGTGTGAAAGAGAACTTTATGGTGCAAATTTCCATAAGTCATATATTATATGCACATACATATGGACATATTATTCATTCATTTTTATTGATTATACGGTAAGAATAGACCAATCCCGCCGCAATATTTCCAGCTTTCCGACCAATAAAATCACGATAGCATAAACGTATTCCATATTCTTCTATGATGTCACTTTTCGAATATATTTTCTTGTGCATTTGAGTAAGTTTCGACTAGATGGCGTGAGCGTGACCTTGGGACCAAGTATTTAAATTCAATGTTAAATTAATTGCTGTATGTTGGGTTGCATATCGTTAACAGGGTATGGGGCCCATAATGCTGCTGTTATTTCACGATTATGCGACAGAATACTGCTGGCCGGTTCCCATACGCTTTCCTGGGGGATGGTATGCCAACCTTCACTTACAGTTCCCATTTCGAGGCAAATTCCCGCTTTTGGGGGTACTGTTCCCTTGTAAAACTAACGAGAGCCAAGTTTCCTGCAAGCAGACTTTGCCAAAGGGAAGTTTATGGCAAATAAAGAGGGTTAGATAACACCGAACGATACGGGACAGACCACTGGCAACAATAAAAAAGAGAAGCTTCCAACGTTTTTATATTTTGCATGTGGACTTTCAGCGACCGATATTTTAAATACACTTTTCCTTGGTCCTTTGTAAAAGCTTTTTGAAGTGTTGTTAGGAGGAAATTCAGTGGAAAACGCTTATGATTTTCGGCAGGGCGAGAATGTTTTTCCATTTTTCTTTTCTTTTTCATTCAAAACAGTATTGCGTTGCGTTGTTGTTTTTTTATACAGCCTTGAGTACTGTGATTGGTCAATTGAAATGATTTGACATAGTAAGCAATCGAAAATACGTACGCATACATATTATTGAAGTTTATTGTTGTAAAGTACAATCTGACAAAAAAAATGTCAGAGGCCGATTTCATGTAGAATTGACCAGTATATTCACAACAAATGTTCACGTGAAAAAGTTAATGCTTTCTTCGGCCCAACAGAATGTTCATATAAATTTTTCTTCGCGAACCATGACAGGAATTACGATCTGAAGACTGAAAGATTAGTGCGTCATTAAGCAACACTCTGTATTGTACAAGCAAATAATTGCCCCCACGATAGATAGCGTCAAGTTCAAGCCAATTTTTCATTGTAACAATGGTCGATAGGAAGTGAAAAAAAAGTGTTTTTTTCCGTTTAAAAAACATACTCAAAATAATGGATTTTAAAATAATTTATATTTTGTTATACGAATTACTACTTTATTTTAACATGTAGAATACACATATAGTATATTGCCAATACGAACGTTCCAAAATACAAGAAGTGTCCCCGCTATGGGAGATGGCGCGGGCCTATTGAGTTTGTGCAGTTGGGTGGAAATTGTATCGATCGCGTCAGAGCCGGCCCGATATTATTTGTTTGTTGTCATTCGTCGCCATCTTTGGTTCTGGATTCTTTTTCATATTACAGAATAAAAAGTGGTTCCTCCACATTGTTGTCGGTATATTAGTGCTTATAAACTTTCATTACCTAACAACAATTTTTGTAAAGCAGTTTTTAAATTGTGGTGATTCGATTCGCTGTTTGGTAGGTTATTAGTGGCTTGTTTTGTTTAAGATGAAAGGACACAAGTGCATGGTGCTTTTTTGCAAAAGTCGTGGATCAATACCAGGTATAAAGTATTTCAGGCATGTACATATATACGAAAATATTTTGCTTATCACCTTATCCGATCTTCGGAACCGAATTTCACTAGAAATCTTGTAAAAAAAGAAGATAGTGCCACTCGTATACAATATAATATATATGTGGTCACTACCTAACCTTAATAATTGTTAACTTGGTGCATTAGTAGCTGATAGTAATGCCCAAAATAGTCAATATCGTCATTCATGCTTAATTTTTGGTTTAGAAAAAAGTGAGGTTATGAAACATACGACGTCGGATAAAAGTTAAAAGAAAGCTCATCGTGTCGATTGTTACAAATATTCCGACGGAATTTCGCACCAAAAGTTTACACTAATCAGGGCACCGTCGGATCATCATATCGTCAGAAATCGTATGCTTGGAACGCCATCTTAATTCGAACTATCGAAATTTTGATTGAAATATTTGTCCTAACTACCAGTGAAATTTACATTAAAAAATAAATCGAACTAATCGAAATTTTGATTTTTCCTAACTAACCAGTGAAATTTACATTAAAAAAGTTGAAATCCGGTCCTGTCGAATGTTTACTTTCACAAGGAAATTTCCGAACTGCGCAAACTCACAACGCCTGCTTCGATGCTCATAGCGGGGACATAATTGCAGATGGTATTAGCAATATACTGTTTATATATATACAGGGTGTTATGGAAATTACGTATTATATTTAAACCGGCAATTCCTAAGATAAAGACAAACTGAAGAAAAATAGCCATAAATGGCGCTTTCAATTCATTCAGCGTGAAAAGTGACCTGACGTCAAACCAGAAAAACACCTGTGTGGCACTGGGATACATGTAAGCAATCAAGGAATTCTGGCCGGTATTGTCATATGTACATCTTAAAGTATTTAGACAAAATTAAATAATTTAAACACTTTTCCATTCTGTAATACCTTTTTGTATAGTTAATTGAAGAACATTTACGACGGACTATGTTTTAAAGAACCCGAAAAAACATATGGAATAGTAATAGCCACGTACGTAACTAGGCCAAATTCCAATGACCTCTTGACGTCTTACATCGGCTGAGAGAATTAGTTTCATATAGCACCGCACGCTTGCGTCTGTTAGTTGAAGCCCAACCAGCGGCGGGATACGTTGTGTCGTCGTCGATCAACAACACACTCTCAGCAATCCGCTCTGTTTTTTCGGTTTACGCGTGTATCTTGCCCGTCCATAAATAATCCTTGAATATTGTTTTTATTGACGCGTTTCTTCTGGACGTAATAAAATCTAATAATCTGTAGTATTGTATTTTCAAAAGCTAACTATCGGTTCTGTTTCACTATTACTGTGTGTACATAAAGAGTTTCCAGGAGTGTTCCCATGAAAAAGAAGAAAAACTGATTGTGTATGTGCCTGGATTTCCTCGTTCTTTAGGTATAAGGCTAAATACAAGTAGGTAGAAAATAATTTATTTTTTTAATTTTATATGGAATGTCAGTTTTGCATTAAGTTTGGCAACATTGCCATTGGCTCTGGGTGAAATGTTGTACAGTAGCGCGGACTGACCTGCGAGTAAGAGTGTTTATTACCCCACTTTTAAAACGATCGATTTAAAAAAAATAAAATATGTAGCGCTACTCTAGGACACCCCAGGAGTCACCCATTTCAATATAATACGTCATTTCCATAACACCCTGTATATGTGGTAGACTCCCCACTCTAAGCATCAAGGCATCTTTTAGTGATTTTTTACTGCGTATCCATGTCTTTAGTGCATTTTTGCTGCGTATCCATGTCTTTTAAACAGCCCTATTTCTTAAAAATATTTTCTGACTCTGATATTTTAAAACATTTTTAGCTATCAGTCGTCACTGGTATCAGTTCAGTAGTTTTTAAATTACTAAGTAATTAAAAAAATTCTGGATACATTTGATGTTTACTGGGTATCCAAATAAAAGGCCTGCGTATCCAAATGGATACTCAAAAGTACGTTAAAAGATGCCTTGCTAAGCATTATCTAAATACCCTGTATACTAATTGGCGACCGTTTTCTATGCCGGTCCTATCTTAGTGTAATAAAATTTTTAATACCACATTATTCCCTCGCATTATTGTTTCGGAGTGTCGAATACACACAAATTTACGACGCCTTTCAAAACTTCATATTAAAGCAGTATTTTCCAGCTTAAAAGGACATGAAAGTTCATCACGTAATATAGCATCAGTAGTTCGAGCGATTATGCAACCCGGTTTATTTCTCGCGAGATGCGGTTCCCATAATTTTAATATTGCTGTCATCTCTCGAAATGTACGTAAACGTCGTACTATTTTTTTTTATCTTGGCCCTCCTCCCATATATGGTTTCAGCTTCAATAGAAATATCTTTAGGCTTCTTCTGTATTCGAGAAACTTTGACGAGAGCTTAAAGTAATACGCAATGAATTACTGAAGAAATTTACTGTTTCCATAAGCTCATTTAAAATATGGTTTCATAAATTTTCTCCAGAAAATGTAAAAAAAATAATTACTCCTAAATCAAAAGTTCTACGTTTTTGTTCGCCCGAAGCTTTTTAATGGCTTATTTCAGCTGCAAACCGAAATAATAGAGACATTTTGTAATGCCGAGCATTTAAACGTAAGAATCACATACAATTTCCTAATGATATATTTAAGAAAATAGACTCCTGGACAAAATTAACGCAACATCGTAAATTTCCCATATTTTTTATGCTATTTTTTTTCTGAATTTATGATCCGATTTGAATGATTTTTTTTGCATTGTAGGTTGGTTCCTTGACAATGTCATAGTTTCCTCTGTTTATGATAAAAATTTAATTTTCGATTTATACTGGGTGTACTAAAAATGCTATGTTTTTTTCCAAAAATTCGTATCACCCTGTGGAGTATATTAGCAACCGATGCATATTGCAGTTGACAATAAACGGTAGGTCCATCTTTCCCCAACATTTTCCTTTTTGGTTTACTTCATTATCTCTGTTATTAAAGGAGATACACCGTTTTATAGACTTTAATATTCAACACATTCATTGTTAAATGTTTTCAAGTAGGTTTCAAGATTAAAATACTCGTCGGGCAACTAGGCATATGAAACGAACGTTTAATAAGCAGTTTCCGAACAGTTTTTATCAGTATGGCGAATTTTATTTGACCTTTGTAACTTTAAAACACAACATCTGCTGACACATCGCTTGCAATGTCAGAAAAAGTCCATAGTCTACTTGAAAACATTTAACAATGAATGTGTTGAATATTAAAGTCTATAAAAACATATTATTCTATAAAACGGTGTATCTCCTTTAATAACAGAGATAATGAAGTAAACCAAAAATGAAAATGTTGGGGAAACATGTACCTACCGTTTAATGTCAACTGCAATATGTTTCGGTTGCTAATATACTCTACAGGGTGATGCGAATGTTCGAAAAAAAACATAGCATTTTTAGTACACCCAGTATGGCAAATTTATGATGTTGCGTTAATTTTGTCCAGGAATTTATAAATACAGGCCCATTCACAATGAGTGGTCGGGATAATTAATTAAATTTTCAATCCGGCGTTTCGTTTTCTCGCAACCATCATCAACTTTTTTTTAAAATACTTATAAAATTTAGCACACGCATACTTTATACAGGGTGTTATGGAAATGATTATATTTAAAAGGGTGGCTCCTAGGGTGTCCTAGAGAAAGTCTACATACTGTTTTTTTAATCGAATATCTAAATACTAAGGTAAAAACCCTTTTTACCCACATACTGTCGCGCCGTTCCATCTGGATTCAGTTAGCAACAATGTGGGTCACTAGAGTATACGAACAGTGTTGTCAGATCACATCGCATGTTTCGCCCTTGCTTGGATATCTGCCGCGCGCTACTATCGTTGCTTCAGTATGTTTTGAGACTCGGGAATGAGATGAAGCTGTCGAAGGTTCCACGTGCTTGATATATACGAATTTTAAACGTTTTGTTAGTTGTAGCATTACCCGATTTTTTTTGTGTTGTGAAATAATTCATAATGGGAAATATTGTGATGTGATTTCAAATTTGTGTGATATTGCCTATTGTTGGTTCTCTGGCAAAACATACTTTTTGTGTTTTATTTTTTTTATGGAATTTAATTATAAAGTGGATTATAAGATCGAAGGTAAGAGAGTATCTACCTTAAAATTGTAGTATTCTCATTCTAAAATGTTTGAAAAAGAAGTGATAACGCGGGTCAAAGACGTCTTGTTGTCAAAAACTGAACACGTGGATTTACAATTCTGTGTTGCAATATATAACGACACGGCCTCAATAAACTATTGATTGCGAACGTCCTCAGTACCGGCCACGTAAATTTTCAGATTTCATATAAAGTGTATATTTCGCTTAATAATTCAAAGCGCCATTTAAGGTTATTTTTCTTCAATTTATTTTCATCTCAGGATTTGCCGGTTTAAATATAATAAGTCGTTTCCATAACACCCGGTATTTATTTGGCAAAGGTGACTGGAAGCCAGTCCCTAATAAAAAAAAAATCCTTTTCCGCTGCAAGTAGAGGTTCTGAAAAATAATTTTAAAACCTTTCAGGGATTTTAAGAAATATCCCGTTTTGCCTAAGGAAATAAACTAAAAGGTAATTAATTAGACCTATTTGTCGACTTGGAGTTTATAATTAAAATTTTCAAAACAAAATAATCGTAATTACCGACTTAATTTGAATGAATTGTATAATTAGTGAAATTACTATTTATTTCGCAATCTCAATTCAAGAAGGTACCTACATAGTTTTATGAAAGTAACCAGTTACGGATTAAGAATAATTGATGGGTGTTGGGAAAAACCGATGATTTTAATAATCGGGTACTTGATACTCGAGCGATTTTAATAATCGAGTGAATCGCTTGAAATTCCAATTCACCAAGCGATGACGTCACCGACTGCCGATCGGTAGCCTAGCCGTTTACATGTGACCAGGTAGGGTATTTAGCAGGCACGTAACTACGGTTGGGCACAGGCAGAGCTGGGCAAATACTTTTTAAAAGTATTTAAATACTAAATACTTAATTTAATTCAAAAGTATTTAAATATTAAATACTTTTTGAAGTAATGAAGTATTTAAATCTTAATTACAAAAAGTATTTAAATACTTTTTAGGTTTAAATACTATATTTAAATACTTTCTAAGTATTTAATTACTTTTAAGTATTTATAAATACTTTCTGAGTATTTAATTCCTTTTTTTTTAAATATTTATAAATACTTTTAAGAATGAAACACAAAATTTAAATACTTTGTAAATAATTACAGTCGAACCTCTATAATTGTTTTAGAGCTTTGTTCTACAGACCACCCCACATGATTATACCATATCGTATTACTGATTCTGCGATTGCTTTATAGATGGATATTAAAAGTCTTTTGTTTAAGATTTCCCGTAATATGTAGAATTTATGTATAAATTTTCTTAAATTCTTGGTAAGATAAAGAATATGACGGTTCCATTTTAAATGTTTGTCTATAATTACACCCAAGTATTGTGTATGAAATGTTTCTCCAATGGTATCATTAAAATTGTCAATTTGAATGCTTTCAAAGTGCATGACCTATTTTCGAGATTCCTACGCCATTGATCAGGATGAACAACTATGATTTTCGGTCCAGAATAATTTGATTTCTGACCATCAAAGCTACCATTTCGTTCCTTCTACTTGTGTCGGCATCGTACGGAAACTATCTTTCGCTTCCTGACACGCGTGACAAGTGCAAACTTAGAATTTTCCACATGAACCATATTTAAATAGAAAACAGTACTTGAATAGTAAAAAGTATTTAAATACCCCAAAAAAGTATTTAAATACTCAAAAAATATTTAAATACTCAAAAAGTATTTAAATACTAAAAAAGTATTTAAACACTCCAAAAAGTATTTAAATACTGAAAGGAAAATAAAAAAGTATTTAAATACTAAATACTTTTGCAAAGTATTTGTGAAATAAATACAAATACCTATTATAAAAAAGTATTTAAATACTCAGTATTTAAATACAAAAAGTATTTAAATAAAAAAAAGTATTTGTGAGTACAAATACTGCCCAGCTCTGGGCAAAGGTTTAGCTAAAAAATTGTAGTAGCCACCAAAAAAATTCCAGAAATTTATTTATTTGTCAATAATGAATTTTTACCACGTGTATCGATACCAAACAAAAAAAGTGCAAAAAATCACCCAAATATGTATTTATTGCTCGGGTTTATTATTGTGCGTTTTTAACCTGAACAAGAAGTATTACCAAGAGTTATTTTTCTTCACATCATTCTCAATCTACGAGCATAAAATAAGTAGATATTTAAAATGGCTTGTCAAATTCTTCCACTTTAAATTATCAGGTGCCCAATGTGTGTACTTCAAAAATTTGGGCTTAGTTACGCGATTGGTAAAATAAGAAAATTGGTTATTATTTTTTTAAATTCATGTACTCATGTATTCATAGTTACCTAAAAGTTCCTGTTTAAATTTAAGAATGTTTACTTTTGGTTACCAAAAAATTAGTCGATACCTATGTTTTGTAACTATTTTGTTCGTTTCCTTATTTCCCATTAACATTTTCTATAATGTATCTTATTTTTAAGAAGTCTTCTTGAGTTTAATAATAAAAAGTTCCTGTTTAGGTTATAATATGTTTACTATAAGATTACCAATGAATTTTTCTATATATTTTGTTAACCATTTTGTTCGTTTTGTTATTTTTCATTAACAATTTCTATTATTATGTTATTTTTGAGTTTTCTCGTGTTTGTAGTAATTAAAAATTTTAGAATTATATCCTTTAATTTTTTAATATTTACAATCGGAAACCTAAACTACGCCGCTGGCTAGCCAGTTAAAACAAAACTTTACAAAATCCACGTCGCGATGACTCCGCTAAGGGATTCGGCATACTTTTTTATATGCGCCTTCTCGTTTATGTGTCTTTAAGAAAGACGTATGTCGTGTACGTGCTCAGCGTCAAACTCGAACGTCGCCAATCGGATGGCGCGGCGCGTAGACCGAAGGTCGTGTATCAAGTGGCAGGCGATATTTTTCGGGTTTTTCGCTTGAATTTATAACTAACTGTTCGAATATAACTCGATCACACTACTGCGGTATATTTCCGCCGGCGTCAAGCGAAGCTCCCCCCTCCCCCAGACCTGGGCCTTGTTAGCGTAAGCGTTAATCCGGGACTGGAAATAACTTACACCCTGTATATAAAGCATGCTCTACCAATTTGACGGAATGTGGAACGAGCAAACACAGATTTTTTTTTCTGCGCAATTTAAAAAACACGAAAACACCCTTAAATTGCCGCTAAATGCACGGCTGCAGCTACAGCTTGGCAGTTGCATTTCCATATTTAATTTAAAATTTTCCTAGCGGATTAAGCTGCAGAACGGCGACGAAATGCACTGGCAGCAAAACAAATGGTACAAATATTAGAATTCTGCTCGTGCGGTCACATTCGATTAAACTTGTGACCAAACTTGAACGAATAACTTATAGAGAAGGATTTGCGAGTGACCTATCGATCGATAGTTCTGATTTTAGTCAAAAATATTCAATTTTTCTCTTATCCGAAACCGGAATCGGATCAAATTTTGTACCCTGTACGTACACTTTATGATGAAATCGTTATAAGAATTACAAATTACAAGAAAAGTGGTACGCTACTGACATTGTTCCAGTTGAATATGTTTTCTGATTAGCCTGGTCAATTCTACATGAAAACGATCTCTTGTGTATTTTTGAACAATTTAAAACAATTAAATATAAATCAATATTAGTAAATTTTTTTTAGGATTTATTCGTTGTTGTGTAACTTAAGGGGATGCCGGAGTGAGGCGAAATCTCCGATTTGACCCCTGTCCGTTTCACGCTTTGAAGACACGAGGCGAATTGGATCTTCCCTTGCCGTTAGAAGAATACGTCGAGCGTCCGCCCGTAATCGGTACGCCGACAGAAACAACGATAATCGGAAGAAAGAGACTGCACGTAATCGGGGGTCTATACTTCAATATTCTACGTTGAAAAACGGAGTTTTCGCTTCCTATGAAAACGGTACATTTTAAAAAAATAATTTTTAACGAAAGATGTCCAAATTTTGTTAACAACTCGAGGAAAGTCCATAATTTTTTTCTATATGGAGCTACTGCTTAAATCTAAAAATCTTCCGAAACAAAAAAATATAGACTTTCCGCGAGTTCTAGTTCTATTACAAAGTTTTTGTTCCTTTGACAATTTTTTCGTAAAACAGGAACAGAAACAGGAGTATTTGCAGAATTATACCGTTGATCTTTTGACTGCAATAAAACGTTATTATCCCTTCGACCATAAAATAGATAAGGAAATCCCAAATTTTAAAACATTTTCGAGCAGAGCCGGACCAGGTATACAAATTCAATGTATACCTATGCCTGATGCATATATAAATACAAAGTGATTTTTAATAATTTTAATCTTTAGTGGTTTTCCGGCGACTAATTTTTAGTTAGGCTTATTAGTGGTAGAATGTGGCGTCCTTGGAATTGTGCTGATAGGGGGGCATCTTCAAGTGTCATTTTTAAAAGAAAGCATTTATCTACCGATGCCAAACTAATAATTAAAAATGTGTATCAATCGTTGTTGAGTAGAAATTTTAATTCGATGGATGCTTTAGCAGAGACGTCTACTTTGACAAAAACTCCTTTATCTTCGGTACGAGACATAGTACTTAAACCTGTTTACCAAATGTATGAGGCACAAACTGTACCCACTTTGATTTCCCTCAAAGAGCAGCTGATTAAAGACGAAACAAAAAATATCTCTTGTAGCCTTTCAAGCCTTAGGAAAATATTGCGTAAAATGGGTTTTAAATACCGAAGCATTGGTAATAGACAAACATTAATGGAATCTCAACGTTTACGGGAATGGAGACTTAAATATTTAACAGCTGTTAAACAATTTAGAGAAGGAAATCGTCCAATTATTTACCTTGACGAAATATGGTTCGACACCCATGACACTCCAAGAAAAGGTTGGGATGATTCTTCCAAAAAATGTCAAACCAAGGCACCATCAAATAAAGGCAAAAGAATCATAATATTACATGCTGGTTCAGAGAACGGGTTTGTTCCAAATTGTCTGTTACTTTCAGCTAAAAACATAGCAGATTCTTCTTTAGATTACCACCAAGATACCGACGCACAACTTTCTGAAAATTGGTTTAAACATAAAGTCCTTAAAAATATACCTGAAAATAGCGTCATTGTAATGGACAGTGCTAGTTATCATAGTCGGCAAGCAAAAATCATTCCCAATTCTAATAATACAAAAGCAGAAATTCAAAATTTTATGATTATATGATATATTTTGAAGAAACTTACAAAAAAACAAGAACTGCTAGAAGTATTAAAAGCTTTTAAAATAAATAATGAATACGAGTGTGACAAACTTGCAGCGGAAAATGGACATACAGTGTTGCGTCTTCCTCCGTACTATTATTATCAATAGTTTCTTAGAATTTAATTAATTTTTATTGTACTTGTTATCCTAATAGTTATACTTTTAAATTATATTATTTTCAATAATAATTGTTATCATTATTTTACATTTATTATAGGTACCTAAAACTAAAAATACCTATCTTTTTATTTTAAATTATAAAAATAAATCATGTGGTGTGGTATACATTTTCAAGCCGGCCCTGATCCCATTTATTGAGCTTTGAAGAGGTCCAGGCGTATACAGTAGAGTTTAATCAAGTAGTTTATTTATGGCAGTAAGAGTCAACGGTATAATTCTGCAACAACTATACTCCGGAATCCTGTTAAGAGGCAAACTCAAAACTGAAAAAAACCTTGAAAAATGAATTTCCAAAAAATACTCGTCCCTACCACTCCACGCGGAACTGATAAAATATCGCGTTTACATTTACGCAATGTATTAATTGACTACAGCTTAGGCAAACAAACTTTTAATTTTCTAAACGCACAAGAAGAATAAAATGAAAGTGAACATACGGTTTTATACGTCGCGTTTCCTTCAATTCCTTTTTATGCGGCAGAAAAAGTCCATTATCTGATTTTATTGACCCACATTACACCACGCCGTAAAAAGACATAGCACACTTTGACCCTTTTTTGCGGACTTTCCACACGCAGGTTTAGTTTTCATCCGAGAGGCGTATTCTTTCCTCTCAAAAAAAAAACATGACTCTTGTAATTTTTACCCCAATCCCCTGAAATAAATGCCTATGGAAAAATCGTTCAGGTATTTCTCATATCTTAATCATAATTAAATTTTTACATTAAAACCAATTTTTTATGAATGGCTTCGTGAAATTTTAGGGGTCGTGTTCCTTTTTGGAGACTGACGAATACACCCCTACTAAGGATAATAACCGGAAATAATTCTTAAATCGCAGGAAATCGAGCTGCTGCTGCCACCTGCCTTTAAGCAGCGTTACTATGTCGCCTGCGTACTGCTGCATTGATTGTAGAACAGACGTGTACATTGCAACTGTTTTACGGAAAATTTAAGAAATAATATGTTTGCCCAGTACATATACTGATGGCGCTGTCGGCGAAAATCCTTAATATAAGAAAATGATTCAATGGAAAGACAGTAGCACTTATTTGATTATCAACTATAGATCAATAATTTAGTTTATTGATAACCCACTTCTAAGAACTTTATTCCTGAAAAATAACGGTTATAGTCAAATGCAGTCTTATCCCGCGGGCCTAGCGATTTATCAAAGACATATTTACATACATTTAATTTTCTTGCGTTTAATCATACTCTTCAAATAAAATTTGTAAGATAAATAAGAAAGACACAGACTTATACAATTTTGATATGAAAAAAGGATACCTATATATTCACGATTCTAAGCTTCGTTTTAATTTACAGATGGCAGATTTGTGACTTTGACAATTTAAAGTGACAATGTGAGTAATAAATAGTATATTAAGATATAAGTTTCATAAGACGTTATCTTAGAGCACGCGTTCAATTAAAGTTCTAAAATTCAAGAAGTGCTATAATTGTCTTATGAACCGTGTATTTTATAATACTTTTTCTATTTGGGTCTTTCAGGTCTGAAAAACTTTAAAAAATATAGTAGATTTTTTCCATTTGAATTAATATTTTCTTTTTGGGTTGGCAATACTTTTACAATTTAATAAAATGTTACAAGTACCAAATATGCCATGATAGAAACAATTGAACACAACAAAGCTTCTTCCCATCCGTCACAATTAAAGTTAATAAAAATGATTCAGGACGAAAGTTGTACTCCGTCAGAAATACGAGAAATTGCAGAAAATAACCTAGAAAAACTTTTAAAAAGAATATGCAAAACTTTGAGTTATGGTGCGAGCAGAACAACGTTCAAAATATTGAACAAAATATTGTGTCGACACAGAATCTGACAGGGATAACAATTAATGCCCAGGAAATGTCTACAGTAACTATAAATATGTATATATAAAGTAATATTTATAATACTATATTGAATTAAAAATAAAAATAGTACTTGAATAAAACTTTAGCAATGGAGCATAAACTGGAAGATATTTCTATTATTTTTATTAGGTTATGTTGTTTTATAGTTGTGACTAGAAATTAGTTGAGACGGACACCGTCAGCATGTTATATATTTCCGAGTATAGGTATTTCAGATAAATATCTAGTAAAAATGATTTATTTGCAAGGTTAAAGGTTAGTATTTTAAAGTTTCCTATAAAAAATTTCTGTCGAATCCATAATGCCTAGAAAACTAATTTCAACGAAATCGAAGTAAGCCAAAAATTCGAACCCTACTTGCTGCCAACATAAAGAAAATAAAATTTCAGTTTCATAAAGTGGCAGGTTATTCAATTTTTTTGCATTTCATAATGTAGCCATTTTGAAACCCAAATAGAAAATAGTAGATTGATCTCTACAAGTAAGGAAAAGTGACAGTTTTCGATCGAGTGAAAATATCATGTTTCAAATTTCGATGAAATAGAAAACTCACTCTTTCAACGCGTTGAACGCGCTTGTTTTTTCTTGGGAAAGTAGTCAGAAATAAATCAAATAGTTTAATCAAGTCTGGAAGTGCATGTAACCCGAACAAAACATCATAACAACGAGGAAATAAAGTGTTGCTAAGTAGAAAAGTGTTGTCAACCATAAAACTAGCACTTTTCTGTACGATTGTCTCTCGATGAAATACCCTCTTTTCCATTAGAAATACGAAAAAAGCAATTTTCTGGTTTTTTACATCTTCAAGCAAAAAATTGCTCATATGCAATATGCTCAATATGATAAACTATTTCGGGAATGGAAGATAAGGAAATTCGCCAACCAATATTCAGGAAACAGTAGCGAAAACACTGAGAATCAGAAAGGAGAGCTCTGCTAGCGACCATCACTAGAACACTGCTCTCAATCAGACTCTTCGGCTACCGGATTTCATCGACAGGAGAGTCATTCGTCTGATCGGGGACCACGAGCTGATTAAGAACCTCGACATCTTTATTCGAACACACACCACTCCCAGAGTGCATTAATGGATTTTTCCTATAGTGTTGGGTTTGACAGTAATACAAAAAGTTTAAAATAAAAAAATATATGAATAATTACATTTCAAAATTTAGAACAGTGGTATTTTTAAATGAAACGTCGGTATTTTAAAATGGAAGTGGTTCAAGATCTTGGCTAGGTGAATAGGTTCGGATTTTTATAAGTATAAAAACGCCGGATAGATCTATACTGTCATATTATTTTCAACTTAACAACATAACTGAATGGTTGTTTTAAAATTTGAAAATAAATTCAATCTTCTGAGTTTAATAGCTTGTTAAATTTGGCAGTACATACCCTATATTTGCTGTGAGATGCAGTGGCGGCTCGTGACCTATGATAGAGGGGGTTCACAAGTATGGTGAATTTATTTTTAAAATTTTATTTTTGTGTAACGACCAAACAATTACTTTCTAGGCGTTTTAAATGTAGAAAGAAAAAAAGTAATAAGAAAATGCGTTAGGTAAAACATATTTTTATTTATTTTTTCATTTTACACAAGGAAATACACCTTTTGGAAAATAAGAACGGTTTTCTTAGTGTGCATAGCTGTCGGATCTTAACGTCGTCGCATGCAACCCTCGTAACAATACTTATACAGTCCACTACTAAAGCCATCTACGAGCTATCAAGAAAACCGAATGATGTCTAATACCACTACGTCATCTACGGCTAAGTCATTAGGCGTAGCTAAGACGAGAACAATAGTTAACCGTTTTATGACGAGAACGAATAGAGCCAGGAGACTGACAAGTTGACATTCTTCATATTTTAAGTATTTTTTAGTTTAAATCCTTAAACAAAATGGTTTAAAATCATATCGAGTATAATTTATCGAAACACACAACATTTATCGACCATACACAATAGTGCTTAAACATAAAGTCCATTCTTCGGTTCTTAATTGTAGAAAATTGATCAATAATAGCCTCATTAAGTTTGGAATACAATCTATAATTTTTTTTTCATATATTTCATTTTTAAACTTTCTAATAAAGTCCCTAGATTTACCCTTTGTGGTCTGCGTTAAATTAATTTCGGGTTTAGGTGTTCCCGCATTCTTCACTTCAATTTTTTGCCCCAAACTCAAAGAGCTAAAGTTATTTCTTAAATAGTCCACCGTCAACTATTCATTTTAACTTAATAAATATATAATATTAAAATATTAAAACATACACGCTCGAATTTCTAAGTAGATGCACGAACAGACAACAGCGCGGTGCACACAAAAACTGTGCGCCTTTTCCATGTTAAATCGCCATAGCCCCGCTATCCTCCGCTGCCACCCGTCACCTGTTACTACAGAGAAACTGCATTACTTAATCGCACGTGCGAGCAAGTCTCGTCATAATCGTCATGTACCTCGACCGAGGCACCGTTGCCGGATCTATACAGTTTGGTTTGACGAGATGATAAAATATTAGGGAGGGCCGGACTTTTTTAGTTTGACGGTACGATAAAATATTAGGGAAGGTCGGACTTTATACGACCAATAATATTCAATGAATATAAATTAATATTTTTTATTCGTTTTGTTTTGGGGGTGCACGTGCGCATGTGCTCCTGTGGAAGAACCGCCACTGGTGAGATGGTTATCAAACAATCGATCAAGGACGAACATTTTATTTAATTAAAACCAATGATTCCATAAAAACTAAAGCCTCCACCCAAAAATCAAATTTAACCTACCGTTTCGCAATAATTATGATACTGCGACCTCGTTATCAAATAAGCCTTCCTATGCTTCAGCAATCTCGTCAATCTCTCGGTCCTCTGTGCGGATGTTAACGGTTCGTCCAGATCTTCGTCGTTAAACGTTATTTCCGGCGGCAACGGCATGTCTTCTGAATGAGGCGGAGAGTGCCTCGGCGTTACCGTCGACAACGGTACCGTTTTAGCTACTAAAGTCTCGCTGCGTATGCTCCATTGGCTGCTTCCGTACTTTTTTTGGTTCATGAGGTCGCCAATGCTGCCTCTCAGGCTTACCGTCGTGGTGCTGCTTAGGTAGGACCTGTTTGAGGAATATTCGATTGAGGTTAGAGAGGTCTTGTAGACGTTTTGTGGTCGTTTGTCTGGTTCTTATTACAAAATTAAAATTACCTGTGTATACTGAAAGTAAGATAGTATAGGCTTAGTTTAAGCAGCATTTTCCTAGAATTCCTTCAAGACAATGATGTATATGTAAACTCCTGGACAAAATTAACGCAACATCATAAATTTCCCATATTTTTGATGCTATTTTTTTTCTGAATTTACGATCCGATATGAATGTTTTTTTTTTGCATTGTAGGTTGGTTCCTTGACAATGTCATAGTTTTCGCTGTTTATGATAAAAATTTAATTTTCGATTTATACTGGGTGTACTAAAAATGCTATGTTTTTGTCCGAAAATTCGCATCATCCTGTGGAGTATATTGGCAAGCAAAACATATTGCAGTTGACATTAAACGGTAAGTCCATCTTTCCCCAACATTCTCTTTTTTGGTTTACTTCATTATCTCTGTTATTAAAGGAGATACACCGTTTTATAGCGTAACATGTTTTTATAGACTTTAATATTCAACACATTCATTGTTAAATGTTTTCATGTAGGTTTCAAGATTAAAATACTCGTCGGGCAACTGGGCATACGAAACGAACGTTTAATAAGCAGTTTCCGAACAGTTTTTATCAGTATGGCGAATTTTATTTGACCTTTGTAACTTTAAAACACAACATCTGCTGACACATCGCTTGCAAAGTCAGAAAAAGTCCATAGTCTACTTGAAAACATTTAACAATGAATGTGTTGAATATTAAAGTCTACAAAAATATGTTACGCTATAAAAGGGTGTATCTCCTTTAATAAGAGAGATAATGAAGTAAACCAAAAAAAGAGAATATTGGGGAAAGATCATATCATACCGTTTAATGTCAACTGCAATATGTTTCGCTTGCCAATATACTCCACAGGATGATGCGAATTTTCGGACAAAAACATAGCATTTTTAGTACACCCAGTATAAATCGAAAATTAAATTTTTATCATAAACAGCGAAAACTAAACTGCTGGCCATTTGCTTTCGAGCAAGAGAAATTTCGCCTAAATTTAAAAGTTAATATTTTCTGAACCAGATATGACCTCGATCTCTGGTTTTTAATTGTTGATAGATTTGTCCCTTAGGAAACAATTGCCAAAGTTGGATTGTCCTAAACTGTCAGAAAATTTTATATACAGGGTGTTAAAGAGGACGATGATTTTTGCTCCAATTTCAATAGCATGTAACTTTCACAATAATATTTTTAAATTTTATCACTGTACGTCAATTGAATCACTAGTTCATAGCAAAGAAAGCAATCTGTCAAATTTTTGATATCTGCTATATTTTAAGAGATACCAATTTTTTTTAAAAACTTTGCTTTTTTTTAACTTTTTGTTAGCTAGATCCCACTGTGCGTTGTATCGTGCAAACTTTGTAAGTGATTATTATACCTTATGAAAAGCTTGTTTATGTTCAGTAACAACAATTGTACCTAAATGTTGTGATGTGCAGTGGGGTACTTATAATCACTTATATGTCTATGCTTTATGAGTATCTCACAATTTTTTTGTATTGGAAAGTACTCGCCTCTAGATTAGGCAAGTTTTTCCTTATTTTTTAGTTTTTCATATCGCGCTACAGGTATGTTATACAGTGTTTACAAAATTTTAAGAAGTTAATGTTTTTATTTAATTGTTTGAAAAAATTTATTTAGTTTAATTTTAGGTATAGTGTCGTGTTAGAAAGTTAGAAATTAATAAATAAATTTTTTCAAACAATTAAATAAAAAAATTATCTTTTTTAAAACTTTGTAGACACTGTATAATATACCTGTAGCGCGATATGAAAAACTAAAAAATAAGGAAAAACTTGCCTAATCTAGGGGCAAGTACTTTCCAATACAAACAAATTGTGAGATACTCATAAAGCATAGACATATAAGTGATTGGAAGTACGCCACTGCACATCACAACATTTAGGTACAATTGTTGTTACTGAACATAAATAAGCTTTTCATAAGGTATAATAATCACTTGCAAAGTTTGCACGATACAACGCACAGTGGGATCTAGCTAACAAAAAGTTGAAAAAAAGCAAAGTTTTTCAAAAAAATCGGTATCTCTTAAAATATAGCAGATATCAAAAATTTGACAGATCACTTTCTTTGCTATGAACCAGTGATTCAATTGACGTACAGTGATAAAATTTAAAAATATTATTGTGAAAGTTACATGCTATTGAAATTGCAGCAAAAATCATCGTCCTCTTTAACACCCTGTATATAAAATTTTCTGACAGTTTAAGACAATCCAACTTTGGCAATTGTTTCCTAAGGGACAAATCTATCAACCATTAAAAACCGGAGATCGAGGTCATATCTGGTTCAGAAAATATTAACTTTTAAATTTAGGCGAAATTTTTCTTGCTCGAAAGCAAATGGCCGGCAGTTTATGACATTGTCAAGGAACCAACCTACAATGCAAAAAAAATCATTCATATCGGATCATAAATTCAGAAAAAAATAGCATCAAAAATATGACAAATTTATGATGTTGCGTTAATTTTGTCCAGGAGTGTATGTCCCTATCCGACTATGAGTTGTTTTCAAGTTATAGTATAATTAAAAAAATGTTTTAACATAAACTGCACATTTAGCTCATCGGGTCAAGCAACATTTGGACGAAATGTTTCCAGGGCTTTTTATTGTTGGTCTCCTAGATCTCCAGACCTCACACTACTAGACTTTTTTTATGGGACCAGTTATAAAGGTTCGTCGTATTAAAAATACTGCAGCCGATATCAAAGAATACGTGAAGCATTTATTAAAAAAAAAGATGTTGACGCATGAAACTTTGTTTATTTGTAATTACTTTGAAAACAAATGAAAATCGAATAAGGATATATAGTTTTCTACATTATTTTCACTTCTCAATACAATTCTGCTGCGTTCGTCCCGACTTACCCTGTCCGGAACAAACCAGAGCAAACAAACCACAAACATAACAAATATCAAAACCTCTATTCCTCCTCATTCTCACAAACCTTGACATGCACGGGCTATGCGGCACCGAAGCAGGACTGGCGGAAAGTTTATGATTAGCCGTCGACGACCTCACCAAATCGGGCAGAGTCCCTTGCGTCATCTTGTCAAGGTCGGACATGCTCGAGCCGCGACGCATGCCCATACGAGTCTCGAGGTCCGCGACCTTCGCCGAGCCTTTCTTTCGGACTCGCTCGGCCGATCTCGTATGGTGTCGCATGGCGAAGAGACCGGCTTTCAGCGGCGAAATGATCCATTCGGTCGATCGGGTGTGCTCGGGCGTTTTCGTCGGTGGTTCGTGTATTTCCGTCATCGTTGCACAGAAATATTTTACTGATAGTTTCACTTGTCAGTTTTCGGGTTACTTTTTTAATTGGGGTGCTGAGGGATGCGCTATGTTTTTAAAATCGACTGAGTAAATTGTAAGAAAATGCTACACATACGGTGACAACAATAATGGACAACTGAGCAGCGTTTAATCACAGGTTGCCAAGCATGCAGTATGTTATGCGAACGTTTATCCAAATATACTTAGTACTTGTCTAATATACAGGGTGTCCGGGAACATGTGGGAAATCTCCCGGATATGAAGAAAACACGTGAAAAGAATACTAAAGGTTCATATAAACTTCTTTCGTATCGGCCTCCTCTTCGGAGATATGGGCTCCCAAAGAGCACCAATGGAATCAAGTTTTTTACACATAATTATTGAACCACCTGGTATATTTCAATTATTTTTTAATATGATGTATACCAGGTAAGACCCGTCAAATTACTACCCAAGAAACTGTTGTGAATTACTCACAGCTGCAGGGACGGACTAGCTGTAACACTCATGGGCCCATTTTTTTTACGCCCTGTATGATGAGAACTTTGGACAATGTTTTTTACATACCTTTAACTATTGGCTAAAAATTAAGTACTCTTCATTCATGTCGCTAATCCTAACCGTTATCGAGAAAACGTCATTTTAATTACATCATGTATTTGGCGTATCTCGGTAAGAGATCCATCTTTGTTCCTCTGAAATGATGAACGTCAAAATTCCGCTTTTTCATATTTAACCTGTGAGAAGATAGGGGGATCAGTGCAAATAAAATGACGTTTTCTCGAAAACGGTTAGGATTAGCGACATGAATGAAAAGTACTTAATTTTTAGCCAATAGTTAAAGGTATGTAAGAAACATTGTCCAAAGTTCTCATCATACAGGGCGTAAAAAAATGGGCCCATGAGTGTTACAGCTAGTCCGTCCCTGCAGCTGTGAGTAATTCACAACAGTTTCTTGGGTAGTAATTTGACGGGTCTTACCTGGTATACATCATATTAAAAAATAATTGAAATATACCAGGTGGTTCAATAATTATGTGTAAAAAACTTGATTCCATTGGTGCTCTTTGGGAGCCCATATCTCCGAAGAGGAGGCCGATACGAAAGAAGTTTATATGAACCTATAGTATTCTTTTCACGTGTTTTCTTCATATCCGGGAGATTTCCCACATGTTCCCGGACCCTGTATAACTTGATTCGTAAAGCTAAAGGATTGGAAAACGTTATGAAAAAATTGCGTTAAAAAATATAATGTTATAAGAATAATAACAACCATTTCAAATATGAACAATTTTCAAATTTTTGTTACAGATCTTCCTGAAACTTGTTGATACCCCAATCGACGTGTCAGACAATTTAAATATCAATAAATTAACAAAAAAACTTTATTATTAACGGCTTAAACTTCACGAAAAGAAACATTGATCAACTGATGACTCTCGTCTCTTTCTAACCTGCCAAAAAGCGGCATATTTTTAAATTAAATTGATGCAACATAGATGGCGCTGATTGATAATCTGGGATTGTTTGGGATCCTCATCTTAATACCACCGATACCGCTTAATGAAATTCATAATATGAAACCCTGTATATTTATATACCATACAGCAATTCTCTACGTTCTAAGAAGCAAGTAAATTTAGTTTCCTGAGAATCCACTATACAAGAACATCCCTTATTCCGCTGAGGTTCCACTAGGAAATGGAAAAATAAACTTAATAATAAAAATAGCTGTATGTAGTTAATGGAACTTACTTATTTTCCCCGAGAGATATGAAATAGTGTATTTATAGTAGAAGAGTAATGCGTAATTACTTTTGTACAGGGTCTGTCCAACCTAAACTGAACGAAGGCATATTTTAATAAACTCTAGAATCTATTTCCTATCAGTTAAAGAAACGAAATGACAGCTTATTAATTAGGCCGCGAATTGTTCAATATTCGATAATTAATTGATGTAGTATACCGGGTGAGTTATTTAAAGTGTTACAAGGCGATATCTCGCAAACGGTTTAAAATATTTTCTTGAAATTTTAATGAGGTAATAGTGAGATGGGGGGGGGGGACATATTTAAACATATTTTTGTTATCTACCCCCTTTCCCCATTTTGAGGGGTGGGGGGTAACTTTGAAATTTTAAATGGGAATATGTACTTTTGTTTATTAAATTCGGATCTACGTAAAAAACTACGTATTTGTACAAAAAAAATTTTTGTTACCGAATTATAATTAATTTATTATTAAATTTCTATTGGATTTAAAAAATAACTAAATTTAAAATAAATCAAGTTCCCTTATTTCAAAAATATTATTCGTTTACATGGAAATGCGTTGTTTTGACTTCAGTCAGTTGAGAATTTTTACATATCAACGATTATTTCTCAGCTTGGTCAATTGAACATGGAAGCGAATTTTAGTGTGCAAGTTGATATGTTGTTAATGTTGGGGGAGTGCAGAAGAAACTACAGACAAGCTTCACTAAGGTGGGCGGAAAGGTTTCCTAACAACCTGAAATCTCACATGGCATTTAAAAGGCTGGAAACTAGATGTCGCACTACTGGCCGCCTGAAGTCAAAACCACGATTTCGGAAGCGAACTAAAACAGATGCAGATAGGGCAGTTGGAGTTTTAGGAATGGTAGCTATTAACCCGCATGTAGGTTCCAGACGGCTTGCTGCAGATGCTGGAACAACCATATTGCATATGTACAAATTTCATCGATACCACATTACACTCCACCAAGAGCTTTATGGGCAAGACTTTGAAAATCGCGTTACATTTTGCAATTCGGTAACAGGGCAAATGCAAAGAAATAACAGGCTTCTAAAGAATGTTGTTTTTTCTGATGAAGCTAGTTTCCAGAATTGTGGCCAGGTAGGATTTTAAGTTATCCCTTGTCGGTAGAAATTAATTTTTTTTTATTGTTTGTTTTCTTAAAGGTAAATAGACACAATATGCACTACTAGGCATCGGAAAATCCCCACTGGATGAGAACTGTGCCAAATCAACATCCTTGGTCAGTTAATGTCTGGTGTGGTATAATTGGAGATAGGGTTATTGGTCTGCATTTCTTTGAACGCCATTTAAATGGAGAAATATATACAGATTTTTTAAGGAACGAATTACCACTATTATTAAACCAAAACATAAATCCTGACATGTGGTTTCAACAGGATGGAGCTCCACCGCATTATGCAATACAGGCCCGTAATCATTTAAACGAATTGTTTGAAAACAGGTGGATTGGTCGAGCTGGTCCGGTCAATTGGCCTGCTAGGTCTCCGGATTTGACCCCTCTTGACTTTTTCTTCTGGGGATTTATAAAAGACAAAGTGATGGCGACTGCACCTACAACTATAGACAATATGAAAGACTGAATTCCATTTGCCTGCTTATTAGTGACACCTGAAATGTTAGAGCGGGTACGAAATTCGTTTAAAAAAAGAGTGAGAAAGTGTTTGGAAGTTGAAGGGAGACATTTCGAACATGACAGGCGATAAAGGGTAAATAATATTTTTTAAATTTTTATAACCTAATTAATTATAATTCGGTAACCAGTGGAGCTAACCAAAAAATTTTTTCGTACAAATACGTAGTTTTTTACGTAGATCCGAATTTAATCAACAAAAGTACATATTCCCATTTAAAATTTCAAAGTTACCCCCCACCCCTCAAAATGGGGAAAGGGGGTAGATAACAAAAATATGTTTAAATATGTCCCCCCCCCCCATCTCACTATTACCTCATTAAAATTTCAAGAAAATATTTTAAACCGTTTGCGAGATATCGCCTTGTAACACTTTAAAAAACTCACCCTGTATATTAATAAACATAATCACCCTATATCTCGACTAGTGGCATTCTTGGATGTATCTGCATATAACAATAAATAAATATTAATGTTAACACTAAAAAGGTTTAATCAAATCCGGAACATGCTATCGTACTTATCACCGGTTAATTATATTACGCCCACGGCTAGAATAAAATCATACTATAAGCCGCAATAGCCTGGCAATTCTAACCTGTTGAAACTCTATGATCTATTATTATAAGAACATTTTTAAAAAAATATCTCGACTCACTTATGCACTCCGTGTGATTTGTTTACTGTGCTATTTGTTTACAATATCTAGATAATATTCAACATATGGGTCTAATAAATCTATGATTTTTTCTTACCTATTATTACGTATTTTTAATCCAAGATTCTCAAAGAAGAGCAATGTCTAAACTATACTCGCCGCCACAAAATTACGCCACCCTGAAATTTTGGTCAAGTTTGATATGCTATAACTTATATATTTTTTATGCGATTTTCATGATTTTATTATCAGTTTGTAGATCCATTTATTGCGTTTTTCCTGAATTATTTTATAAAGTAACATTTTCTGATTAGGCTATATTATACAGGAGTAAATCAAACTGTTGGAAAATTGAGGTGGATAATTTTATTTACATACTGATTCTGGTAATCTTTGATGAATTATAAACATTTCGTTTTTTGATCCATTCCATTATCTCATATCTGCTGCGAGCTTCAAAATTTTAAATAAAACGCTGATTTGAAGCCTATTTTTATGAAGAAAAACAAACACTAAGTACATCATAAGGTTAATTAACAAAAACAATTTTAATATCTTGTATTTTCACCTCTCACAGTAATGACAGCTTGCAGCCTTCGTGGCATCGAATGAATAAGGTTACTTATCTTTTCTTAAGGGATAGCCTGATATTCTTCGATCAGCGCCAATTTTGCAAGGTTTGTGGTTGTACAGGACGACGACGAATGGCCCTTATAAGTTGATCCCAAAGATGTTCCATTGGATTGAGATCCGGGCTACATGCGGGCCATTCCAATCTGGGAATTCCAACTTTAGCCAGGTATTCACTCACTACATGTACAACGTGAGGTCTCTAGCATTATCATGCATTAATGTAAATTGGTTCCCAATGAAAGGAGCAAATGGAACAACGACCTCTTGGAGGATTTCCCCAATGTAACGGTGGGCGGTTAAAGCTCCATTTTCAACAAATACAAGATTGGTGCTTGCTTCGGTACCTATATCATGAACCTGCATGATATAAGATGGGATGGAGAAAGAAAATAATGACAGACTACCTTTTCTAGACGTTGTAGTCTAGAGAAACAGGAATACAATCATCACATTGGTATACAGGAAACAAACTCATACAGGACAATACCTTAATTATGCCTCGAACCATTCGAATAATACCAAACATGGGATAGCTAAAACATTGAGCATTCACGCTTTGCAACTCACAAGAGGCTATCACACAAGAACTTAACAATATCACTAAGGACCTAGGAATGAATGGTTATCCCCAACGACTGGTCGACCAAGCCATCAAAAAGCGTCAAAATCACAAACAGAGAACGAGGGATGACACCGAAGTTGGACCGACCATAAACATACCCTATGTCAAGGGGGTTTCTGAAAAGATTCGACGAATAGGACAACAATACAATATTCGAACAGTATTCGGCTCCAAAGACTCTTTAAGAAGCCACCTGGCAAAGACAAAATCAACCAACCACAAAGACACAAAGAATTGTATATATAGAATACCATGCGAGTGCGGACAATCCTATGTTGGTGAAACCCTACGGCCATTGGAAACAACGATCAAGGAACATCACAGCCATACACGAAAGGGAGAAACAAACAGATCCGGAGCAGCAGATCACGCTTGGACCGACGGCCACCACTTACAATGGGGACAATCAAGTATCATACTTAAGGAAGAACATTGGCGAAAGAGGAAATTCAAAGAAGCAGCTGTCATCATTCAGAATCCTGGTTGTTTTAGCAAACCCTCTGTAGATATAAGGAACATTTGGAAACCCCTGTTAAGCAAATGTAATCTTAGTTTAGGTACGTCCTCTAGTATTGACGCATGACTGCACCCACCTCGGTCATACTCGACTAACTTTCTCACCCCCCATTAGTATAAATACTCTCGTAGTTTAGTAACTTGCTTAGTATTCACCTGAAGACGACTGGAGATACTTACCAGTTGAAACGTTGTGATTTAAATGAAATAAAGACAATGGAAGTCCAAAACACGTCTATCACTCTTGTTCTGATATGATGCAGGCAGCATATCTTTCATTTCTATGTATGTCTACCCGCTCACGACCATCCGGGGACCTTAAACAATCCCTGGATTCATCAGTGAATAGTACATAAGAATATTGTCACTGTCAAATATTCTGTCACAATAATCGCGTACTTAGCCAACGCCGATACTTTTTAACCGAAAGCTTGACATACATTTTCTAAAAATAACATCGTTTCATTTAAAATTTTGCAGCTAGCAGCAGAAATGAGATAATAGAATGAATCAAGAAACGAAATGTTTAGAATACATCAAAGATGACTAGGAACAGTATGTAAATAAAATTATCCTCCTCAATTTTCCTACAGGGTGTTTTGAAATTAAGACAAAAAACAACAGTTTGATTTACTCCTGTATAATATAGCATAATCGAAAAATATTACTTAATAAAATAATTAAGGAAAAACACAATAAACTGATAACAAAATCATGAAAATCGCATAAAAAATAAAAAAGTTATAAAATATCAAACCCGACCAAAATTTCAGGGTGGCGGAATTTTGTGCCGGTGCCCGATCATAAATATCTAACAGCCTTCGAGATATTTCCATTTTTACTTTGATTTTTTTTTAAGCTTTGCTATGTTTAAATGGAAATATTTCGAAAATGGTTGGGGATATTAAGATCCAGTTTTCAAATTGTCCTTCTTTGATAATCTTGGATTAAAAATACTTAATAACCGGTAAGGAAAAGAACACATAGATTTATTAAACCCAATGTATGTAACCAGCGCCCTATAATGTGAAACTTAAAAACTTCGACAAATTCTCAGTGTGCTCTATGGTCCGTGAGTTATGCGACACCCTGTATAGAGGAGGTCGCAGGTAACGATCTAATCAACATTCTTTACCCATTAACTCGTTAACAAACTGTCAACAAGACGCGATAGTCAGTTGTTTACAAGGTAAAGGCCGTCAAAGGTTATAGACAAACAAAGTTAAATATACATATGGCAACTGACATTGGCCAAAATACTTCCCACCATGAGGGTATCTGGAAGACAGTCTATCTGGGTCAATGTTTCTGTTATCGGAAGGAAGTAGTTACTGTAAATTGAACCATGTGAATTGTTAATCAGTCTTATTTAAATTCGTTTACACGGAAAGCATCGGAATATACAGGGTTGCCCATAAGTCCGGAATAAAATTTATATAGCCTTAACCTGTAACTTTTGGGGAAAACGCTCGGACACGTCAATTTAGTTTAATATATGCTCACATTTTGACGTTATTCGTTTGTTTTTTTATAGAAATTTGTCAAAGATATGACGACATCGATGTTTTTTTTAATAGAAACATACAGGTTGTGATACATCATTTGAAAGCTAATATCTCGTACAGTATGCTCATAAATTTTAGCGCGATTATGTCAAGCTATTTCAAAATGGCGACTGCTAAAAGTTTTTAAAAAATCTCTATTTGAATATAATAAGCGAAAATGATAAATAATAATGTTTTTTTTTATCTTTCAAGGTAAAAAATCTTCATTGTTTCACGTTCTGACATTTTGTGACATTGTGAACTTGTAAAATTAATTTAGGTATTTCCAAAGTATTAATTTTGGATAACAATTTTCTAAACAAAAATGGTTTTGTCGGAAAGACAAAGTATTGATATTGTTAGGATGTGAAGATAAAATAATTAATAAACCATAACTATTGCTAAGTCACAAAATGTCAGAACGTGAAATAATGTTCTTACCTTAAAAGGTAAGAAAACCATCAATGATTTAACATTTCCGCTTATTTAAATAGAGATTTTTTAAAAACTTTTAACAGTCGCCATTTTGAAATAGCTTAACAGAATCGCGCTAAAATTTATGAGCATACTGTACGAGATATTAGCTTTCAAATGATGTATCAGAAGCTGTATGTTTCTATTTAAAAAAATGTCGCTATGTCGTCATATCATTGACAAATGTCTATAAAAAAACAACGGAATAACGTCAAAATATGAGCATACATAAAACTAAATTAACGTATCCGAGCCTTTTCCCAAAAGTTACAGGTTAAGGCTATATTAATTTTATTCCGGACTTCTGAGCAACCCTGTATAAAGCTATCTATGTAAATTATGCGATACGAATAAATAAATATTCGGAATGAAATGTAGATACTTGAATGCAAATCAAGCAAACATTTTTTTACAATCATTACCAGATGTCTATAACATACGAGTTATAAAGCATAAAAGCTACAAAAGCATCTTGCTGTATAATGTTCATATAGCCATGTAAAAATGTCTATAATACGGTTTTATAACTTTGGTGTATTTCTTGTAGCATATTGTAGCTATTTTAACAGCAAAAATGAGACCTTTATGCAACAAATTTGCATATTGAGTGCTTCTATAAAACTATTATAAATTAAATATCTCTTAACCGAATTTGAGATAATGATAAATTTTGTTTTCATTTTCATTCACTCACTGTCTAGATTCACTTAATAATAATGAGTTTTAATGTCAATTTAATTTTTTACTCAAGAACGGTACGGCTGACGAGCAAAACGCAAAAGACTCTTTCTATGTAGAATTGACCAGGCTAATCAAAAAAAATATCCACATGGGGAAATATCAGTGGCGTACCACTTTTGTTGTAAAAAATACCAAAGGACATGTTTGCAGGGACGCCACTGGTGGATCTATAGAATAACTTCTTCAATAAAAATATGGGGTTTTATATCCTATTAACTTATTCCAAATTTGAGAGTGATAGCTAAAGTACGTTCGGAGATATTAAAAAATAACTTTTTAAAAAAATTAAATTCAACGCCCTGTAGGAACTAAAGGAAGCCGTTGCGGACATAAGTTCATAAAGTCGGTTCGTTTTATGAAGTCCGATATCGGATTAAATCATTAAAGGTTGTTCAACAGTAACACGGTTAAGTTAACAATACCTTCGCTATACTTGATCGTACCGAACATTCCACTGGTTCACTGTAGTCGGCTGAGCAAAATCAGCGGTTCCAAAACAAAATTATCTTAGAATTATGTAACGCGATAAATATTTTTATCTTGTTTATTTGTCACTCATAGTTTTTTATTTATCAAATGAAAAACATTTTGCGTTAATAAGTTAAAGATTTTCTCAGGTACCTACTTTTTCCTAGAATTTAGTTATTTTGGGATCATTATAGTTAAATCTATATAATAATCACTATTTCCAAGAAATAGTTAAAATTTGCAGGCAGTGCAGGATGGTATGTTCTATTTTAAATAAGTAGTTATGCTTTTTGCTTTTAGTTTGTTTCTCATTGTGTGTGAATTAAAAGCAGTTACAAAGCAAAGTTATGGAAAATGTTCGGCAAGGTGACACAACGCCTAGAACGTTCTTATCTCCAGGTGAACGCCGTTTGGTGTTACAAGTGGAACGTTATTTTACTTCAGAAAAAGATAACTCGTGCCCGTTAGTGTCTGTTTTGACAGTGCAAAAACGAACGTTTGATGCTTGCGGCATTTCAGGTAAGACCTTAAGAAGACTTCGAAAAAAGATTGAAGAGGAATTGGACAGACCATATAAAAGGGTTCGACTCCATTCTAAAACCTTTGATTTATCCCAAGGGATAAAACTATCGATTAGGAATATTGTTTATGATATGTATAAAGCCAAGGAATATGTTACCCTCAAAGCTATTTTTGAAATGATAAAGAAGAAAGAACTTTGCGATATTGAACTACCAGTTAGTCCATCATTTTAAAAGATCTGGGCTTCAAATACAAAAAAACGAACAACAGAAAAGTGCTTTGCGAGCTGTCCAATAATGTTTCGACAAGATGGCAATTTTTCAGGGAATATTTAAGAAAGAAAAAAATCGGAATTGTCAAGGCAAATTGTTTTTCTTGACGAAACGATATAATAATATGCAAACGGAACTTCAACAAAATCGTCTTGGCAGGATGATTCGGAACATTGCTATTCCAGTACCCGTGCCAATAATGGAAAAAGGTATATAATAATACATGCTGGCAATAAGGGTTTCAAATGCCAGTGCCATATTTTCATCAACAAAAATTCGTAAAACTAATTTGACTAAATACTATAAAAGCTAAGAAATAAGTATTTATCTTTACCTAAACTAATTTTTGATTTACTTTAAATTATTTTATTTAGAAAATACCTAAAATATAATTTATTGTTTGAGAGCCACCGACTACCCGGATCGAGAGGTTTTATTGCTTTGCGGACTTCATACACCGTACCGACTTTATGAACTTTTCCTCATGAAATTATCTAAGGATTATTAAATTATTAAAAAACACCCTGTATATATTCTTACAATTTTTTTCAGTCGATTTTAAAAACATAAAACCTATTGTAGTACCAGTTACAACGTTAGCCGGGCATCCCATTAACAAAACAACATAGCGATCCTAAATAAAATAACGATACATTGTCACTATCACCAAATTATCGTTACATTCCGCTAGAGTCAATAGCTAATGAGATACAAATTATCTCATTACAGATATCAATGGGTTATGCCACTGATTGCCGAGATTTTTCCCAAACAAACTTCTCGAAACGTTCCGAAATAGTTTCAAAAATAAAGCACTTCCTTTTAATAATTTTCGTGGCACATCTACGAATTTTTATCATAAATCACGCCAATTTACCGGCAAACACTCTTCGATATCTCGTAAATATCACCGATCGCATCCATACGAGACGCACTGGCACGAACGCACACGATAATTTAGCGCGCCAATTCACGTTAAGCTTTCAGCCGCGTTTACAAAGGTTAGTCTATATGCTTCGTTTACTACACTACTACCCCCTCTCGCGGAAAAGCTCGGCGTGGAAACCTTTGCGAAAGCTCATTCAGCCAGGATAATTCCCGATTAATACTTGACGAGGCTGATCCAGGTTCACTCTTATCTCTTGGAATATCGTAAATATAACTGACTAAACTGTGCAAATGCACATTGAAAGTATACACAGGATGTATCCAGTGTGTGTATACAGGGTGTCCGCTAATTAATGGTACATGGAAAAACCACAGACTTCTTACGTAAAAATATTAGGATTTAATTATACTTAACTATAACCGAAAGTTGATATTAACTGAGATACGGGGTGTGAAAGTTAAAACTTAATTTTTATTTCTCTCTAATAACTTTGAAAGAAACTAACGTTTTTTTACAAAATTTGCCAATTATGGTTATTTTAGGACGATGTAGGGACATCGCTGTCTGCGGCATTTTTCGAACATTCATAAGGTCATAACTTTTTTGTACCTCATTGTATGCAAGTTTTTAATAAAAATAATACTTTTCTCATATTTATTACGTAAAAAAGGCATATTAAGTTCATGTCGCCCAGAGTTACCGTTTCGGAGATATTTGCATTTAAATTGTTTAGTGCGTTAGCTCAGGCAAGCAAATAATATTTTGTTAGTGTCTGTTAGACAATGGTGTTTCTTGAATAATAGAAAAGTTTTAGACTTGCATTGTCTTTATTTGTTATATATCACAACGTCTCAACATGGCTGAGATATGTCGATGGCACCTTTATTATTTGGAATGGAAACGATGATGAACTCAAGGAATTCCTACAGCACATAAACAGCTTCGCACAAGACAACTACCTTTCCTAGATGTCAATGTAAAGAAAAATGGCAACACCATCGAAACATCAGTGTACAGGAAACCTACTCATACAGGTCAATATCTGAATTACACATCAAATCACTCAAACAACACAAAACATGGGATAGTAAGAACGCTTGTGGATAGAGCAATAACCATTTGTAACTCAAATGAAGTACTCAAAACAGAAACTGACCACATCAAGACCGACCTAAACAAAAATGGCTATCCCACGAAATTAGTTGATAAAATTTTGGAAAATCGTAAGACTCGGCCAAATACACCAAAAGGAGAGACAAAAGAGGCTCAACCAATACTCAACATTCCATATGTCAAAGGAATATCCGAGAGAATTAGAAGACTAGGACAACGATACAATATCAGAACGGTATTCAGCTCGAGAGACACCTTAAGAAGCCATCTAACGAAGACGAAACCAATTAGCCAGAAAGATAGGAAAAGCTGTGTCTACCAGATCCCCTGCGAATGTGGCCGATCGTATATTGGGGAAACACTACGGCCACTGGAAACAAGGATTAAAGAACATATAAACAACACTCAAAAAGGAGAAACGGAAAAATCAGGTGCAGCTGACCATGCCTGGACACACGGCCATCACATCAGGTGGACAGAAGCCGAAATCCTGCTCAAAGAACCACACTGGAGGAAGAGGAAGTTCAAGGAAGCTGCTACCATACACCAGAACCCTGGCTGTTTTAGTAAACCTTCATTAGATTTAAGAAATATCTGGAAGCCCTTGTTAAGTAGATGTAAGCTTAGAATTACTAATATCGCGCAAAACTGAACGCACCACTGCACCCATCTCAATTATGCTTCAGTGTACATAGCTAGTATAAATAGACCTGTAGTTACTTTTCTTATTTAGTATTCACCTGAAGACGACTGGAGATACTTACCAGTTGAAACGTTGTGATATATAACAAATAAAGACAATGCAAGTCCAAAACTTTTCTATTATTCAATATTTTGTTACTTCTTACCAATTAACATTTACATGATAATTAATGTTCTAGTAATAGTAATTGGGAATAATAAATACGACAATTGGATTGTTCTTTAACTTACTTTAATTAAAATAACTTTGACCCTAGAAAAAATGGTGTCGAAAGAAACCAACAGCAATGAAAACACAAACTAACGATAAACTCAAAAAAGAAACATATTCTGTTCCATACAAACTGCATCTCTGAATTCTATTTGTTTCCTTATAGGTTACTTTAAGAAAAAAATTTTGTTTGCTAATTAATTATAATTGGGCAGGGTGCACTAAATAATTTAAATGCAATTATCTCCGAAACGGTAACTCTGGGCGATCTCAACTTAGTATACCTTTTTTACGTAATAAATATGAGAAAAGTATTATTTTCATTAAAAACTTAAATACACTGGAATACAAACAACTTTTTCCACGGGCATTTTTTAGTACAAGACGGGATAAAACTTGATTTTCGCACGGTTCTGATTTTGTCTTTCTCATGGTGATTATTGGTGAAGGATGGACCCAAATAAAAACATTTTTCGGACAAAAGATGTTTATTTTTGGTCGGAGAGCACGATACGCCAATAAAAAATATGGGGTTCCATTTGAAAATCTTAACTTACCCCCACCCGTGCCCGGGGGTTGAGTGGGTGGGGGGTGCTTTAACTTGCAAACTATTCCTCATTCAAAGCAAAACAACTTTTTCCCTAGACATTTTCCGCTGCAATGCGATGCACCGGAGTTATTCCGTGGTACCGACCTTATTTCAACATCGTGTATATAAGTTGTAAAAAAAATTTCGGACGATTCAAAAATGTCAATTTTCATTACCATCAGGCACTTTGATGTGATAAAGAATATATTAGATTATTTTAAACACAGCCTAAAGCTACATGCGTCTTGTTTAAGACAGCATAAGTGATGGAATGTGGAAGTATAGAGCAAAACAAAATAATTAAGAAAAAAATATGGAATGAAATTCCTGCGACATATCGGGTACTCCTATGCTAAAAAGACAATTTGTCATCGTAATCGGTCATGGCCCAATTCAAATTTTTTGCACATGTCGGTCGTCAAAAAGTGAACGATAAATGTTTTTAGTATCATTTTTATAGGCGCAGAAAAATGCATCTAAAATTGATAAATTTTACGATAAAATGCATTACCGGTAATTAATTTTAATAGGACTAAAATATAATTTTCTTGTTCCGCATGTCATTAACCACTAATGCTTAAAAATGGGAAATTCCCTAACAATTTTTACTTACAGGGTGTCTGTTTGAAAACTTCCCGCCCTTAATATCTCGATTTCATTGAGAAATATTGAAGATCTTTCTAATAATACCAGAATTTATTATTTTTCAAAGTTTCCAATAAATCGCGTTGTTTTTTTGCTTTGGCAGGGCTGCCATTCGGCCAGTCCTGTTGCAAAAAAACAAATTAGAACTTATTTTAAGCGGTTTTCATTATCTACGAACCTCGTTCTATTAAAAGAAGAGTCACAATAATGTTTTCTATGTGAGTTTCATAATGGCTACATTATGAAATGCAAAAAATTGAATAACCTCCCACTTTATGGAACTGAAATTTTTTTTTTTTATGTTGGCAGCAAGTAGGGTTCGAATTTTAGGCCTACTTCGATTTCGTTGAAATTAGGTTTCTAGGCATTAGCACTGCAGGATCGCAACATCGAATAAATTGACCATAAACTAGAGGTTTTTTTTTTTAACTTACTCTCTTTGCGAAAATATGCAATAAGAACATTTTCTGAAGTATTTTGAGCACCATAACTCAAAGTTTGCATATTCTTTTTGATAAACTTTACGTGTTTTTTGGGGTAAAAGTTTTTCTAGATTATTTTCTGCAATTTCTCGTATTTCTGGCGGAGTACAATTTTCTTTTCTTCCTGACTCATTTTTATTAACTTTAATAATATATTTATTTTTAATTATGACGGATGGGAAGAAGCTTTGTTGTGTTCAATTGTTTCTATCATGGCATATTTGATACTTGTAACATTTTATTAAATTGTAAAAGTATTGCCAACCCAAAAAAGGAAATATTAATTCAAATGGAAAAATCTACTATATTTTTTAACGTTTTTCATACTCACTCGAACAAACCCAGACCCAAATAGAAAAAGTATTATAAAATACATGGTTCATAAGACAATTAGAGCACTTGCACTTTAGAAAACTACTCGCTTCGCGGGTCATTTTCTAAATTGAACGCGTTCTCTAAGATAATGTCTTATGAAACTTGTATCTTAATATACTATTTTCTATTTGAGTTTCATAATGGCTACATTATGAAATGCAAAAAATTGAATAACCTGCCACTTTATGAAACTGAAATTTAATTTTTTTTATGTTGGCAGCAAGTAGGGTTCGAATATTAGGCCTACTTCGATTTCGTTGAAATAGTTTTCTAGGCATTATGGATTCGACAAAATTTTTTATAGAAAACTTTAAAATACTAACCTTTAACCTTGCAAGTAGATCATTTTTACTAGATATTTATCTGAAATACCTATAGTCGGAAATATATAACATACTGACGGTATTCGTCAACTAATTTCTAGTCACAACTATAAAATAACATAACCTAAACATAATAGAAATATCTTCCAGTTTATGCCAGATATCTAAAGTTTTATTCACTAAAGTACTATTTTTATTTTTAATTCAATATAATTACTTTTTATATACATATTTATAGTTACTGTAGACATTTCCTGGGCATTAATTGTTATTCCTGTCAGATTCTGTGTCGACACAATATTTTGTTTAATATTATTATTCATTATGTTGTTCAATATTTTGAACTTTGTTCTGCTCGCACCATAACTCAAAGTTATGCATATTCTTTTTAAAAGTTCTTCTAGATTATTTTCTGCAATTTCTCGTATTTCTGACGGAGTACCACTTTCTTCCTGACTATTTTTTATTAACTTTAATAATTTATTTATTTTTAATTATGACGGATGGGAAGAAGCTTTGTTGTGTTCAATTGTTTCTATCATGGCATATTTGATACTTGTAACATTTTATTAAATTGTAAAAGTGTTGCCAAACCAAAAAGAAAATATAAATTCAAATGGCAAAAATCTACTATATTTTTTAAAGTTTTTCAGACTTTAATGGCTCAAATAGAACAAGTATTATAAAACACACGGTTCATAAGACAATTAGCCCGCTTCGCGGGTCGTTTCCTAAATTAAACGCGTGCTATAAGATACTGTCTTATCAAACTTGTATCTTAATACACTATTTTATAAACAAGAACCTCAAAACCATTAATCTGAGTACAGGTACGTTAATTTTTTGGAAACGATTTCTTGGAAGGACCCCTTCAAAATGACGTGCTACTTGAAACTCCATTGCGCTCCACACGAAAGAGTCTGAAACGGCCTATATTCATATTCATATACATATCGTTCACAAATCGCCTTAAGAAATTATCCGATAGTCCTTGATCGTAAGTCCATTACACACTACAACTAACCATGTTAGGTCTGGTCATTATTTTCAATAAAACCGATACAGCGCAATAATTTTCTAATATTCAATGTCGACTCCCCTTAGCTTACAGCTTTTAAAGCTCGCCGGGATATCGGTTTCCTGCTGGCGTCACACTGGTTGCCCTCCCTTGGGGTCATCGCGGGATGGCTGCTTGTTAAGCATTTTTTTGTTTGTTGGGGTCGGCAGCAGTAAAATGTTATTGTTTGTTAGACAGAGAAACTTTTAGAACTTAATTTCACTCAAAACGATTTTTAGAATATAATATTGTTGAATCGGTGTGGCGGGTATGTATTTGCAGAATTATACCGTTGATCTTTTGACTGCAATAAAACCTCATTATCCCTTCGACCATAAAATAAATAAGGAAATCCCAAATTTTAAAACCTTTTCGAGCAGAGCCCAACCAGGTATACAAATTCAATTTATACCTATGCCTGATGCATATATAAATACAAAGTGATTTTTAATAATTTTAATCTTTAGTGGTTTTTCGGCGAGTAATTTTTAGTTAGGCTTATTAGTGGTAGAATGTGGCGTCCTTGGAATTGTGCTGATAGGGGGGCATCCTCATTTTTAAAAGACATCATTTATATACCGATGCCAAACTAATAATTAAAAATGTGTATCAATCGTTGTTGAGTAGAAATTTTAATTCGATGGATGCTTTAGCAGAGACGTCTACTTTGACAAAAACTCCTTTATCTTCGGTAAGAGACATAGTACTTAAAGCTGTTAATCCTAGAAAAAATCGGAGTTAGTCTGGCACATTTAGAAGCATTGGCGAAAATGACATGGATTTATTAAGAAGAAAGATTTACCAAATGTATGAGGCACAAACTGTACCCACTTTGATTTCCCTCAAAGAGCGGCTGATTAAAGACGAAACAAATATCTCTTGTAGCCTTTCAAGCCTTAGGAAAATATTGCGTAAAATGGATTTTAAATACCGAAGCATTGATAAAAGACAAACATTAATGGAATCTCAACGTTTACGGGAATGGAGACTTAAATATTTAACAGCTGTTAAACAATTTAGAGAAGAAAATCGTCCAATTATTTACCTTGACGAAATATGGTTCGATACCCATGACACTCCAAGAAAAGGTTGGGATGATTCTTCCAAAAAATGTCAAATCAAGGCACCATCAAATAAAGGCAAAAGAATCACAATATTACATGCTGGTTCAGAGAACGGGTTTGTTCCAAATTGTCTGTTGCTTTCAGCTAAAAACATAGCAGCTTCTTCTTTAGATTACCATCAAGATACCGACGCACAACTTTTTGAAGATTGGTTTAAACATAAACTCCTTAAAAATATACGTGAAAATAGCGTCATTGTAATGGACAATGCTAGTTATCATAGTCGGAAAGCAAAAATCATCAATCAAATAATATTTCTCCTTCATTGAATGCATCTGTAGTAGAAATAATTAAAAACGAACTAAGAAAAATGTCTGCAGACAGCTGGAAAAACTGTGTACAGCATGTACTTAAGGTGGAAAATTCTTACATTTGTATGATTACAAATGTTAAGTTTAGGCTTAGATGAAGAAAGTGATAGTGATAAAGAGTTAAATTTTGAATAAATTATCAATAGTTTCTTAGAATTTAATTAATTTTTATTGTAGTTGTTTGTAAGAATTGACCAAAGCAAACGGACAAAAACAGAAATAAACAGAAAAAAACATTGCAAAGAGCATGTAAAATAAGCTAACCAGATAATAACCTTTAATAGAAGAGTTGTGACAGCGTGTCACATCAGTCCTAGGTGCCAAAAATCGCAATCTGGTCAGAATAATAATTCGTAATTTCGAAACAAGATGCAAACACAGCAAGACAATGCCACGCTTTGAAACTCCAAACCCGCACAATATAATAGCATAACTACGTGAATGTAATATATCATGATATAAATACAATCAAAACTTTTATAAAAAATTTACTTTCTTTTACATGTGCCCCAAAAGTGCCTCTTTTCATGCATGTTCTCTTCACCGAAAGTGGCGTTTTCCAAGATTTTTTCCGCCTGCGTCGAGTCGCCATTTGCTCATAAATAAATAAAACCAGAATTATCGGTGCGGGATTTGAACCCGCGACCCTCCGATCGCCAGGCGGACACTCTACCCACCGAGCCATACTACAAGCGATAATAAATAGCGGATTATATATAAATTAAATTGGCAGTTATTTTTCAAAGATGTTTAAGAAAATTGTCTGACGAATTTCTTTATTTATTTGGCATCAAAGCTTCGGAGCACTTGTAAAAAAAATACGGTACATATCTCGGGCCGTCGGAGGCCGTAAAAGCCTCTTTTCGGCCCTTGATACGTAATGTGCTATTTCGGTTGTTTTTTCATGCATATGTCGTAATCACGCAACCGCTTGTCGTGGGCCATTGGCGCGTACTGCGTCAAGTAGTGCGGATATAAACAAACAATCGTGCGCTGTTGCCAGCTCGCTACTCTGTCACAATTCTTCTCGGTCTCCCCTACCATTCTAGCCTGAATCGGACTTTAACGACGTCTTACTGATAAATGGAAATGTGTTCTAGAATCGCAAACTTTAATAAAGTTTTAACTTCGTAAGAAACAATACAATTAGAGAAAAAACTCATTTAAGACTACCAACAAATTTCAAAAATACCACCAACGTAGTATGCCAATTGCTGGCATTTTCCATGCTACAATTTCAATGCTCTTCTTATATTTTTATAATATCTTTTTTATTTTCCGGAGACCTTGATTAATTGAAAATCGATTTTTTTACATAAAACGCAAAGCTAAATGTTACTTATTCCTTTCCATTTTGTCTATGCTACCGCCATTAAATCTCTTTAAACGACTAATTAAAAATTTAGTGCCCCTATCGAGAATAATAAAATATACTCATAAAATGTCACTCACATTAAGCTGCATGATGATCTTATTGTACGCCCACAACCATCGCTGTTGCGCCGTTATTTTCGGTCTCTGTTCTTTCTCTTCGTAATGGTGTTTCTCTTTTTCCTGATCCTCGCTTTGTTCTTCCAGTAAATGGTGTTCCTCAGGGATGTCTTCTTGATAATCCGACTGTACTGTGACAATGGGAACAGGAACGGGAGAGTGGCGGATTGATCCATGCCGTTGAACAGCTAAAATGTTGTTAATTGTAAACATGTCTTTTATTTTTTCTCGCATAATCATATACAGGGTGACCCATTGGTGCGAGGACGTCAAATATCTCTGTTGTTGACAGAAATGCGAAGAAATGTTACATACAGGGTGTTATGGAAATGACGTATTATATTTAAATGGGTGACTCCTGGGGTGTCCTAGAGAAGCGCTACATATTTTATTTTTTTTAAATCGACCGTTTTAAAAGTAGGGTAACAAACACTCTTACTCACAGGTCAGTCCGCGCTACTGTACAACATTTCACCCAGAGCCAATGGGAATGTTGCCAAATGTAATGTAAAACTGAAATTCCATATAAAATTATAAAAATTAATTATTTTCTACCTACTTGTATTTATCCAGAACCAGGAAATCCAGGCAGAAACACGGTTTTTTTTCCTTTTTCATGGGAACACTCCTGGAAACACTTTATGTACACACAGTAATAGTGAAACAGAACCGATAGTTAGCTTTTGAAAATACAATAATACAGATTATACCACAGATTAGTAAATTTTATTACACGTGACGAAATTTGACATCCAGAAGAAACGTGTCAATAAAAACAACATTCAAAGATTATTTATGGACGGGCAAGATACAAGCGTAAACCGAAAAACAGAGCGGATTGCTGAGAGTGTGTTGGTGATCGACGAGACACCACGTATCCGGCCGCTAGTTGGTCTTCAACTAACAGCCCGCAAGCGTGCGGCGCTATATGAACGCAGCTGATGTAAGGCGTCAAGAGGTCATTGGCATTTGACCTAATGACGTACGTGCCTATTTCAACCTTATTTAATACTATTCCATATGTAAATGTTCTTCAATTAATTGTACAAAAAGGTATTACAGAATGGAAAAGTGTTTAAATATTTTATTTTGTCTAAAGGGTTTAAGGTGTACATATGACAATACCGGCCAGAATTTCTTGATTGCTTACATGTATCGCAGTGCCACACAGGTGTTTCTCTGGTTTGACGTCAGGTCACTTTTACCGCTGAATGAATTGAAAGCGCCATTTATGGGTATTTTTCTTCAATTTGTCTTTATCTCAGGAATTGCCGGTTTAAATATAATACGTCATTTCTATAACACCCTGTATAATACGTCTTCATTCATATTGAGTTGGGTCACCGCTGTAGAATTATTTTTTTTAATTTCACATTTGTAAATAGCTTGGCAACACCGCTATAATATAAATTCGCACTTTGCGACTGAACTTTCCGCCGCTAGAAGGCAGCACGTTGCGAAAAGTCAATATTTTATCGGTAAAATTCATAATCAATAACTTTCATACAGCGAGTCCTCCTCCAGAGTCCTCTATACAGATATCATAGGAATAACATTATTGATTCCCAAATTACATTATTTAGATCCCGTATTTATTGATCCTCGCGACACATACCCGTAACTTCAACGACAGATGGCTTCCTCCCGAAAGTATCCTCGAATCCAGGATACGCGTCGGAGGGTTTTCGTGACGCAACTGACGCGGTATCGCTGGTTCGTCTTACTCCCGCCGGAGGGAGGGACGTTCTTTGTTGTAGCGAAGGATGATATGGATCGACCACGGTAATCTGTGAGGAACCCCTGCGCAAACTACCTCCTTCGTCGTCACCATATACGTCGTTCGAGGGTGACTCGCGTTGGGCGGTAGTTATGACTGCGGTGGGAGGCTTGGGGTAGTCCGAAGAATGGATATCTGAAAAATTATTATGATTTGAGCATAACTCTATCAATCCAGAGCAGCTTGACAGTTAAGCAACTTCTAGAGGTTCAATTCGCAAAGGCTTACCATTTTCCACATCCTCCTCAACGTAACTCTCTATACTCTCTTGAGCCTCAAGGTAAGGATCTTCGTCATACTCACTAAACTGCTCTATTAAAGCGCCTCGAGTATTATTATGTTGATTCTGGTGGTAATCAGTTACGGCATTATGTTGATAGCCTGCTCCATGATCTGGTTCGTAATCGGTAACCTGACTTTTCTCGTAACCGGTTGTTGGCTGATAACCGGTAATTTGTGGAGGTTGGTAACCGGATACTTGGTTCGAGTTGTAACCGAACGAGTCTATCGATTGTTGGTGGTTGAGGTAAGGCTGCCGGATGGTGTGATCTATCGATTCTTGTTTCATCATGGTTCTGTTGTTACGGATTGAGTTTTGATTGTGTACCTACAATTTTAAGGAAAATGGAAGCTAGAAGTCAAAAGGAATCCAGTGTGTCTAAATTATAAATGCAATAGATAGATATACCGGGTGTCCGCTAAGTAATGGGACATGGAAAAACCACAGACTATTTACGTAAAAATATTAGGATTTAATTATACTTACCTATATCCGAAAGTTGATATTAACTGAGATACAGGGTGTTAAAGTTAAAACTTTTTGTTTTTGTCTAATAACTTTGACAGAAACCAACGGATTTTTACAAAATTTGGCAATTTTGGTTTTTTAGGATAAGGAACTGATTTTTTGGTGAAATTTTAATGTACAATATAGGGAGCGCTGCCTCCGGCATTTTTTGCACATTTATTAGGTCATAACTTTTTGTGCCTCCGTGTATTTATGTTTTTAATGAAAATAATACTTTTCTCATATTTATTACGTAAAAAAGGTACATAAATTTGAGGTCGCCCAGAGTTACCGTTTCGGAGATATATGCATTTATATTGTTTAGTGATTATTATTAATTTGGAAACCAATTTTTTTTTAAAGTAACCTATGAGAAAACAAATGAAATTTAGAGATACAGTTGCTATGAAACCTCCAAGTTGTTATTTGTTTGTTGATTATTGTGTTTCGCCATTGTTACTTAACTTAGGATAAACTCAAAACTGAAATGAATATATCTTATGACCTAATAAATGTACAAAAAATGCCGCAGGCAGCGCCCCCTACATTGTACATTAAAATTTCACCAAAAAATCAGTTCCTCATCCCAAAGAAACCAAAATTGCCAAATTTTGTAAAAAACCGTTGGTTTCTGTCAAAGTTATTAGACAAAAACAAAAAGTTTTAACTTTAACACCCTGTATCTCAGTTAATATCAACTTTCGGATATAAGTATAAGTATAATTAAATCCTAATATTTTTACGTAAGGAGTCTGGGTTTTTCCATGTCCCATTACTTAGCGGACACCCTGTATACTGATATTTACAAATTCCGTACATACCGTAGCGACAGTCACAGAGGGCGTCGTAACGACATCGGATATTGCTTTCGGTTGTTTCAGGCTCTGGTCTCCTCCAAGCTCCCCTTGTTGTACTCCTCCTCTGTAAACCCCACTTCCCATATCCCCCACCGTAGAATATGTCGAATAATCACTATACGGCATCGATTGATGATACTGATTGCCACTGTTCACTGACGACACTACAGTCTCAAACGACGAGTCTTTATATTCATCATCTCTACTCTCTAAGCTATCGGTGTTTTGTTGTTGCAACAACGGACTGTTGCTATTAAGTTGCTTCGAATAGTAACTACTACCACTGTCGTTATACAGACCGGCGGCGTTGCCGTCTTGTGCGGTAAAGTACGTACTGTTAATATTGTTCGAGGTACTAGTTCTAGGTTCACCGATATAGGGCGCGGAGATGGGGATAACGGGGGTAAGATTGTCTTCCTCTGGGAGGTTGTCTTCTATGCTTCGATATGCGTAGTTGTAGTCTTCATTGTAGTTTTGAGCGCTTACGGCACCTGAAATAAATAATTTTCTATATGCAAGGTGTTTCAGGAGGATCGCTCATCGCTATAACTTTCATATTGTTTGTAACAAGTAAATAGAATAAAAGACATATTTGCAGAATTATACCGTTGATCTGTTGACTGCAATAAAACCTCATTATTCCCTTGGACCATAAAATAAATAAGGAAATCCCAAATTTTAAAACCTTTTCGAGCAGAGCCGGACCAGGTATACAAATTCAATTTATACCTATGCCTGATGCATATTATATAAATACAAAGTGATTTTTAATAATCTTAATCTTTAGTGGTTTTCCGGCGAGTAATTTATAGTTAGGCTTATTAGTGGTAGAATGCGGCGTCCTTGGAATTGTGCTGATAGGGGGGCATCTTCAAGTGTCATTTTTAAAAGAAAGCATTTATCTACCGATGCCAAACTAATAATTAAAAATGTGTATCAATCGTTGTTGAGTAGAAATTTTAATTCGATGGATGCTTTAGCAGAGACGTCTACTTTGACAAAACTCCTTTATCTTCGGTACGAGACATAGTACTTAAACCTGTTAATCCTAGAAAAAATCGGAGTGATTCTGGCACATTTAGAAGCATTGACGAAAATGACATGGATTTATTAAGAAGAAAGATTTACCAAATGTATGAGGCACAAACTGTACCCACTTTGATTTCCCTCAAAGAGCGGCTGATTAAAGACGAAACAAATATCTCTTGTAGCCTTTCAAGCCTTAGGAAAATATTGCGTAAAATGGGTTTTAAATACCGAAGCATTGATAACAGACAAACATTAATGGAATCTCAACGTTTACGGGAATGGAGACTTAAATATTTAACAGCTCTTAAACAATTTAGAGAAGAAAATCGTCCAATTATTTACCTTGACGAAACATGGTTCGATACTCATGACACTCCAAGAAAAGGCTGGGATGATTCTTCCAAAAAATGTCAAACCAAGGCACCATCAAATAAAGGCAAAATAATCACAATATTACATGCTGGTTCAGAGAACGTGTTTGTTCCAAATTGTCTGTTGCTTTCAGCTAAAAACATAGCAGATTCTTCTTTAGATTACCATCAAGATACCGACCCACAACTTTTTGAAGATTGGTTTAAACATAAACTCCTTAAAAATATACCTGAAAATAGCGTCATTGTAATAGACAATGCTAGTTGGTGTCATAGTCGGCAAGCAAAAATCATTCCCAACTCTAATAATACAAAAGCAGAAATTCAAAATTTTATGATTGAAAATGATTTATATTTTGAAGAAACTTACAAAAAACGAGAACTGCTAGAAGCATTAAAAGCTTTTAAAATAAATAAGGAATACGAGTGTGACAAACTTGCAGCAGAAAATGGACATACAGTGTTGCGTCTTCCTCCGTACTATTGTATATTCAATCCTATTGAGCTAATATGCCACCAATTAAAATCCAATATTAGGAGAAATAATATTTCTCCTACATTAAATGCATCTGTAGTAGAATTAATTAAAAACGAAGTAAGAAAAATTTCTGCAGACAGTACAGCATGTACTTAAGGTGGAAAATTGCCTCAGAAATATTGTTATGGAGACGCCCTGTACAAAACTCATTAAATACTGTTCAAAATTATAAAATTGCGATGGTCTTGTGGAACTATTGTCAAATTTTCAGCTTTCTAGCTGTAACCGCTAAAAAGATACGATTTTCTTTTCAGGTCCCGATATGGCGTTAAAAAATCACAAAATTATTTATAATTCAAAAACTCTTAAAGATAGGTATATGATATTATACAGAAAACTGTTCTAGATTTTTACCTAGATTCCAAAAAAAAATAATATATAAGGTAATTCATGTAAAATTCCGAAGTTGCTACGACTTTCGGTATGATCCGGCAACACCGCACCATCGAAAATATTTTATGAACGTAGAAAACAATCTCTTATAGCCACAGCCAAATTTTCAAAATAAAATCTCATTTAGTTCTCGAGATACTTCTAATAGGCCACTTTACTTGGGGCACCCTGTATAAGGTCTTATTGCGCTTTTTGTTCGATAGAAGGTTTTTTATTGAATACATATGTCAATTATTATCAATCTAGTACAATAAATTATAGCGCAATTCAAATCAATTTATTAATAACAAATTCTTCAGGGCAGGATCATATTTTTGTTCCTGTTTTTGATGTTACCTGCTCTGATATAATAATTATCGTAAGTATCAGTCTCTCCATATTCAGCTGAGCTCGTCCTCTTCATGCGGCTGTTCCTCAGAGTTTTGGCACTGCGGTGATTCAAATTTGGTTTGGGAAGCTGTCTACCAGGTGTCGTCGGCAAACTGTTGAACGGGGACTTAGCTGGCGTATGGACTTTAGGCAATATTTTACTGAAAATAAAATATAATTTAGGCACAAGGATTCTGGAATATCATAATTAAAAGGATACACACAGGCACAACTTATGGGTTGTGTATAAAGGAAAACTTTTTTTTATGATTTTTCTATTAGGAAAAAGAAAGATAAACTCAAGTAACTGTACAAAGTATGAGCTATACAGGGTGGTTGATCAGTGCGAGGAAGCCAAATATCTCCGTTGTTCTTAAATATATCGAAATTTATTAAATACAGGATAAATAAAAGCGCAACTTATTGAAATTGCCGATATTTTTACATTTTTTAAATAAAATATAAAATATTAAAAGAACGTTACGTTTTAGAGCATTTATTATAATTGCCTATTTAAAGAGGTTGAAATTATTTTTAAACTGACATAATAATATACAGGGGGGTCCATTTGAAAAAATCGAGTAATATTTATCTAAAGATTGCTACATTTGTACCGATGTAAAAAACACCCTGTATACGATATTGATGATTTTTTTTAGTAAAGTTATTCGGACACCTCTAAGGTTTATAAAAATATAAAAATTTCTTTTTTAGTTTAAATTAGTAATATTTTAAAATAATTGTTTTTAATATGATGTTTTTCGAGAAAATTTTAGGAAAAATCGAATAATCTGGCAACGTCGTATAAATCACCAAAATAAAATAGCATATCTTACGTAAAATTTTATACCGAATTCGAAGAGACAAAAATAAATGGGGGGTACTATTTAAAAAAAATTACTTATATGATGCCCCGTTTTTTTGGAGCATCCTGTATATCCAAAAATATTTTTAAAATGTGCGCTTTTATTTATGCTAGAACCTTTGTATTTAATAAATTTCGATATTTTTAAGAACAACGGAGATATTTGACTTCCTCGCACTAATCAACCACCCTGTATGTGTGAAGACGTATTTTAGAGTAATTTTAAATAATTTAATCAACTAACTACACGATTAGGCGATAGTCATCACTCCGAAGTTGGTAAATAATTATCAATAATATGTTTATCTGCACTTATACGTCTAAACAAAGGCCCAGAGTTCAACTAATAATTTAATATCATGGATTATCATGGAACAATTCGGTAGGTATGCTAATAAAGGCATATATTCAATTAATTGGGCATCAGAGAAAACAAATTTTAATCCTGCACAGCCATTATTTTAACAAACCAGCAAACAATTAGTTAATTTTAATTGATACATATTCATTTCGTATAAAGTAAAGTACCCTGTAAACGAATGACCTTACCTGGAGCTTTTAGTGGGAGTCGGGGGAAGACTGGCTCCTCTATGAGGAGGTGGCGGGATATCCGACATTTTGTAGTTGTCCTCCGTGTAACAACTCTGACGGCTGGAAGTGCGTTTGGTGGGAATTTGGGGCATCTTTCGACGACCAAGGGGAGTTGGTATTGATGTTCGGTAGTGTTCGTCACCATAACCCATGTATCTTTAAAAAAAATATATATTTTAAAAGCTCTAGTTCCTTGTTCAAAGTTAATAACGTACCCTTCGTCCATAGCAGCAAAAGATGACCGTCTTTTATGCCCCTGGACAGCAGGAATAACGGGTAACTTTTTGCCTGTTTTTCCTGTTGTCGTACTAGCGGTATTAGTAGGAGTATCCAAGTTATCCAAATATGTCCCCCCCGAGTCCCATTGCCGGTCTTCTTCTTCTTGACCATATCTTTCTTCTTGAAACGGATACGATAAAGAATCGAAAAATTCGTCATTGCTTTGGGCTTTATTAAATCCTGTAGAACTGAAAAATTTGAAATGAAAAGTATTGTTAATCACAAATAAACGGCACCCACATAGACTATGATCTATGCAATGACGCGACAACGCTACATATTGCTATAATCTAATTGCAACGCAATACAATTAGTACTAACTATGCTTACCTCGTGAGGTAATTTACTTGAGTGACATCAGGTGCTGTATAGAAAGTGGTCTGTCCCGTATCATTGTAATAAATCGAGTCATCGTAAAGAGTTGTTTGTCTTTCTAAACTGGGTCTTCTCAATGCTAAAATAAAAAATACAACAATACAATTAAAATTACAATTTATACACGTAATAAATTACACAAGTCGACATAATTTTTGTGACATCGATGAGAATGCTTATTTTGCGTTTCATTTAGGAAGTTATTAAAACACTTTTTCCCAAAAAATTGCCTAGCACGTCCCATTTTCCTGTACCTGCTTCTCTTTTATATAATGCGATCTTTGAAATTATTTTTACCTGCCTTAGGAGCGGAAAGTACAACAAGACCGCAGAGGGGTTATTTTCACAGTATTGTACAAACCTTTAAGAGTTTTATTGTTTTCTGCAGTTTAGTTGGTTTCTGTCTCGTTTACAGTACAGTCAAGTGGTTAAGTGGATTTTGATATAAAATGGCAAGTTCGAGTCGTCGATGTTGCAGAAATCCAGCCGATAAGTTTTGTTATATATTTGGACGATTTATTATAAAGTCGCAAGCTAGATCTATATCTGAGGAAGTCAAAAAAGCCTATCTTTTATATTTTAAGTGCCACATTGGGGATCAAGATAAAAGTTGGGCTCCTCATGTTTGTTGTGTGCGTTGTCACGTAAATTTAATGCAGCGATTGGCGTTTATTCATAGATTCGTCGAAATACAGCCTAAAAGCAGTCCTGCTTCATAATGGAAACAAAAAACCATCCATTCCTTTAGCACGTTCAGTGACAATGATAGAAACGTATGACAACTTAGCAACCATATTAAATCGTGTTAAATATGAACAGTATCAGTGGGATATCTGTGGAGATTTAAAAGTGATAGGTATATTGCTAGGACTTCAAGGGGGTTTTACAAAGGATTGCTGTTTTTTGGGTCTGTGGGACAGTAGTGCAACAAAAGAACACTACAGTAAACAGGATTGGTCTCATAGAATTTCTTTTGAACCTGGTACGTCAAACATTAAATATGCCCCCCTTGTTAAACCATGTTAAGCTTGGAAAAACTTTGTCACAGCCATGGACAGAGAAGGTAGTAGTTTCCAGTACCTAAGAGACATATTTCCTCACCTAAATGATGCAAAATTAAAAGAAGGCATATTTATTGGAACTCAGATAAGGAAGCTCCTAGATAATCTCCGTTTTCAAGAACAATTAAAAGAAAAGGAATTGGCAGCTTGGACGTGTTTGGTACGTGTAGTGAAAGGATTTCTGGGCAACAAGAAAGATGAAGGCTATAAGAGACTCATAGTTGAACTGTTGAAAACCTATGAATTACTAGGGTGTTACATGTCTCTAAAAATACATTTTTTGCACTCCCATTTGAATTCTTTCCCGGAAAATTTTAGTGCAGTAAGCGATGAACAAGGAGAGAGGTTTCACCAAGACATCAGGACGATGGAAATAAGATATCAGGGACGCTGGAACCCCTCTATGTTGGGCGACTGTGTTGGTTTTTAAAAAGGGATGATGCTACAGAACACACAAGGAAAAGTGAACGTTTTTGTCCTCCTCGGTAATGTTTTTGCATAGATGCCACATGTTTTATATGCTTATATTAAATAAATATACTAGATTGTAAAAATATGTCGTCTCCTCTTCTTTCTCCACCACCCACCCCTTATAACAAAATAAACTGTAGGTGTTACAGTAATTAGCTTATCATTTTCGGATTTAGGACTCTAAAATACTTCAGACAAACCTATTTTCATCAATGTTACTTTAAAAAAATTAAAATTTGTCGACTTGTGTTATTATTAAAATGTTATTTTTTATAACTAAACAAACCCATCCTACGAGATGGTATAACTAAATCTATTCATGTTGAACGAGACCAAGAAATGCAAATGAGCTTTTAACGGCGTTATACAGTGAGTACCAAATGGATAATTTTATTCTTAATGCTCCTCTTCATAGCGGAGATCGTTTGTTTTTATAATTATAATTCACGTCTAAACGACGTCCTATTTCCCATCGATTTGGGATATCGATTTCTTAGTGCAGTCAGTAGGCTCTGCAGAATGCACCTTTGTCACCACCAACAAGGGAGACTACCTGCGGAATATAACCCTAATAGAAAGTCACGTTCCAGTCACTTTGACAAATAAAATATCAAAAAATTTAAGTTTTCATCGTAGTTATCACGATTTTAATTTGGGCAATGACCAGAGGTAATCAGCGGGAGCAAGCGAGGGAGAAATCCCTTAAGAAGCTACAGGGTCCTAAGAAATCTAAAGGCGGGTATAATTTTCCTAAATATTAACCCTCAGATGAATACTTTCAGCCGTTATTGGCAATCACTTAATTTGTCCAACAAGCAATACTAAAATTGCCATTTTATTTTCAGATGATCTGCCTCTAGAAAAGAAAAAAGAACGAGACGCAATCGCGTTACAAGAGAAGCAAAAAAAATCGGAAGCTTCGAAGGTGCAGACTAACGGAGATACGAAAACTTCGTCGTCGAAAAAAACGAAAGCAAAGTAATATAAGTTTGTAAGTCTATTAAAAATTCATCAGACGAGATGTTGAATGTATAAATAAAGTAAAATTTTAATTAACCTTTATTTTTCTTACTTAACCTTTTGGAATTTTAGCTGAAATGTTTTGGGAGGAATCCGAGGTTTAGCAGCGCAGGTATTTAATAAATCAAGTTGTACTCTGTTTTTATTAGGATCTGGCATAAATGGAGTTAAGAAACTTTTTTAATTTTGTACTTTGGTAACAATATTTCCGAATCGTCGAATTGTATTTAAGGTAAAAGGGTCCTACGAGGAAAAATCACAATTTACTTAGAAAAGAATTGATTACATGTTATTATCTGTAGCGAATGGGTTTAATCTATTTTTTTTTCCATGATGTTTTAATCAAGACGACGCAATGACGAAATAATACATACCAAGCGTGGTAAGACGCCTATCACACACGCAAGCGCGGATCCGGGGGGTCATGGGGTCCCCCAAACTATCAATTTAACACGAAAAATACCATATACAACGTGTCCAAGATAAGGATGGCCAGTACAGGGATCTCGGAAACCGTAAGAGATCCAAAGTCGGTTAAATGGAGGTAAAGTTGCGCATTTACGTGCCTAATGATATGCCGTTTAGAAAGTTTTAAAAAACCGAAATTTATAAAAACGTTTTATTGTTTTCCTGGTTTTTTTTTGTGATCGAATTCTAAAGTAAATTGCACTTTTGCGTTGCCACTCTATCTAACAGCGTTAATTGTTTTGTAATCCGACGAGTCGTCTTCGTAGGGCCATTATCAACATTATTTTTTTTAAATACGGTCCTGCTTTGCTGATATTGGAATTTGATAGCTATTTTTCTTCCGAATGCAACGATGTATGATACATTGTGGTTTAATGACGTTTCGAGGGTTTTTTGAACAACATCAGGAAATTTTCTCCTAATTTTCTAAATAATATCTCATAAGTAAGCTTTTTTACTTATTGTAGTGTCCTTTATATACCACCACAGGACACTATCACTAGTTTCTATTATCACACTATAAACAAGGATTAACGTTATCTCGCATTCGCGATGCTCACTGGTTCCCTGTCTTACCACGACTAACTTCGTTTAGTACTTACGTAACTCAGCGAAACAGTGTATTCGTCATCGGTGTTTATACCTACTTATTATTCATTTGAAGTAGTACACTACACTTATGTTGGACTAGTTCAATAAATAACAAATAATTTAATAATATACCACAAATAAGTGAACAAAAATCATTCCAAAACGAATTTTAATACGAACTAAAACGAACAACGAAAAAAGTAAGGAACTACATAATCAGGTGTTCAAAATGATTTCCGTTATTCTCTAAATACAAATAACATTTTCTAATTGCCACATAACAGTTTTCTGGAGATAAAATAAAACATGCGATAGAATATCAAACTTTTCAGCATTTGTAAATTTATGTTCTGGAAAATAGAAAACCTCTTAAAACGCTCTCAAACGATCACAATGGGAATGTCAAGTCAAACAAATCACGCTTCACTATCGTAATTTTTTGTTTCAAGCGCCTAATTTTCATTTAAATCCTGAATCAACAGAAGTTTGAAATAAGGTTTTTCTATTTTGTTCACTTATTTGTGGTTTATTATTAAATTATTTGTTATTTATTGAACTAGTCCAACATAAGTAAAAATTTAGAGCTTACTTATGAGATACTATTTATAAGGAGAAATACAGGACCGTATCCCAAAATTTCCTGATGTTGTTCAAAAAACCCTCGAAACGTCATTAAACCACAATGTGTCATACATCGTTGCATGCGGAAGAAAAAATGCTATCAAATTCCAATATCAGAAAAATAGGACCGTATTTAAAAAAAGAAAGTTGATAACGGCCCTTCGAAGACTACTCGTCGGATTACAAAACAATTAACGCTGTTAGATAGAGCGGAAAAAGTGGCAATGCAAAAGTGCAATTTACTTTAGAATTCGATCTCAAAAAAAATCCAGGAAAACAATAAAACGATTTTTCAGAATTTCGTTTTTTTTTGGAACTACTCGGAATTTTAAAACTTTGTAAACGGCATATTATTAGGCACGTAAATGCGCAACTTTATCTCTTACGGTTTCCGAGATCCCTGTACTGGCCCTCTTTATCTTGGACACGTTGTATACCGGTTTGACTAACACGGCAGGGTATTACTTTTCGTAACTTTTCCTTGTATGAACCCCCCAAAACGAAGTTCTGGACCCGCCCTTGCACACACGATATTGTAACTTACGGTAGGAGCGTAGCGGTTATTGTAAAAACCAGTAATATACCTTTCTTTGTGGATGGATGGCTGTTATAATACTCCGATTCCGCAGAATAACCGGCATCCATACTGTCCACGCTTTGATTGTGGTAGGAACTTTCACAGCTGACCCAAGCATCTTGACTAAAAAAAGGATAAATTTAAGGAACGCAGTCTAAACACGTAACAATTAAGCAATACCGTAATTTCTATCACATTAAACGTTTAAATTAAGAAAAATTGTATGGCCTCGTTGGGAATCGAACCGGGACTCTTCCGATTACCGTTTTGCAGGTATTCCTATTGCCCTATAGGAAACTCATTCCTAATAAAAGAAGAGTCAACGCATTTCATTTCATACAGGGTGGCCCATCGAAAACGAAACAGAGACATTTACTGGCAGCTCAGTTCATTTTTGGAAAAACGCTCAGACCCGTCGATTTTGTTTTCGAGGGGGACACAAAATTGGAAAAAAATCACGTCAACAAGTGCAGCCCCCTGGACGGGGGTGGCACCACCCCTAAAATCTTAAATGGAAAGGGGGGTCGAGTGATACCTTATGTTAAAGGTCTTTCAATTCCCTTTATAATGATGTAAAATTCACAATACTTCAGTTCAGTAGTTTTGGAGATTTATTGATTTTAAGCTTACAGTACACTTTAATAGGTACATCTGATTAGTTTTTACTACTTTCAGAAGAAATTTGAGTAAAGGCAGTTACTTATTAATTTAATGCGTTTCTTCACTATGCCCATGGTTTGTTTATCATTTTGGTGTTCAAAATAGCGATTGGAGCGGTTTTTGTCGCGAAAAAAGTGGTTTATTGAAGAAAGATAAGCAGGGAATGTCTCGTACTTATTTTAAATAGGAATTTGTACATAGTTTGCGATTGATTCGACCAAACTTTGTTGTTAAAATACCTTTTACCGCTTTATTCATAAATTAACCATGGTATATTCCACGGCAGAAAGGATTGAAATTATCGAAATATTTTTCGGAAATAATCAGTGCGCTAATAGAACAGCACACATATTTAATGAGCGACATGAGAACAGTAACGTGCATCGAAAATATGTCCTAGAACTTATAGCTAAATTTCGGGACACTGGATCAGTCGCCAATAAAAAACGCAACATTGAAAATCCCATAAGGAACGAAGCAATAGAAGTGGGGGTTTTAGGGCAAGTTTATGTAGATCCTACGTTAAGTACCCGCAAATTGGATACTGTGTGTGGTGTTAATCGATGTAGTATCCAACGGATTCTGAAGGCCCATAGTTTTCATCCGTATAAAATTCACCTTGTACAAGAACTTAATGAAGACGATTTTGATCGGCGATTACAATTTTGTGAAGATATGAGTGAACGAATTATAAACGATGAACATTTTATATTCAACACTTGCTTTTCCGACGAATGTTCCTTTTTCTTACATGGCCTAGTAAACCGTCATAACTGCCGATATTGGTCAGATTCTAATCCCAGAGTTTATCATGAGGTACACACACAGCAGCCACAAAAATTAAATGTTTGGGCTGGTATTTTTGGCGATCATTTAGTTGGTCCTTTTTTCTTGCCTGGAAATTTAACCGGTGAAATGTATTTGGAATTACTGCAAGACGCCATAGATCCTGCATTAATAGCCATAATTGAAAATGGGAATGATCGGCGGTACATTGCGAATAGGTTGATGTTCCAACAGGATGGTGCCCCACCACATTACGCATTACGTGTTCGACAATATTTAGATCAGACGTTTCCAGGTCGATGGATTGGTAGAAGAGGTGCCATTGAATGGCCCCCAAGATCGCCAGACTTATCACCTTTGGATTTCTTTCTGTGGGGTCACTTAAAAAGCAAAATCTATGCTACTCAACCAACATCGTTAGAAGATTTGCGACAAAGAATTGTGAATGAGTGCCTTCAAATTACTCCTCAAATATTGCAAAATGTGCGGCAAGGTTTTGAGCAAAATCTTTATTAATGCATGGAGAGTCATGGTGGTCATTTCCAACATTTACTTGGCTGACGGGTCAGTTCATTCTTATTTTTTAAAGTACTTTGCTACCAAATGTATTGATTTCCACTAATGATGTATTAAAGTTTTATTTAAGTTTAAAATCAATAAATCTCCAAAACTACTGAACTGAAGTATTATGAATTTTAGATCATTATAAAGGGAATTGAAAGACCTTCAAAATAAGGTATCACTCGACCCCCCTTTCCATTTAAGATTTTAGGGGTGGTGCCACCCCCGCCCAGGGGGCTGCACTTGTTGACGTGATTTTGTTCCGATTTTATGTCCCCCTCGAAAACAAAATCGACGGGTCTGAGCGTTTTTCCAAAAAAGAACTGAGCTGCCAGTAAATGTCTCTGTTTCGTTTTCGATGGGCCACCCTGTATAATTGAATTTTATAGGTGCGTAAGGCAGTGCAATAACTAACTTAAGTGTCAGTGATGAAAAGTTGTAGGAATTAACTATTTTTTACCTCTCCTCACTATTCCTTTGGTATTTACGCCGTCGGCTTTAAATAAATTCGTAGTTAGTGACCAGCACCAAGTTCATAAAAAAATATAAAATGCGTTGCTTCCTTCAACGTAACACGGGCTTCCTGATTTTGCAGGAAACAAATCTCTATCCCTTTGTTCCACCCAAGAAGTTTTAAATTTAGTCTAAACGTTCCTGCTTGATGGCACGAGCATGTATTCGGCACTGATTATGTTTGTGTTGAATGTTCAGTTACGCTCTTGTGGGAATTCGCCTGGTTATAGCTATCCCCTTTTTATCGTTTTATATACAGTGGAACTGGGAAAAGAATGACTGTGCGTCATCACCTGTAACATGCCGATTCAAATCGAGGTTATGTAGATGAAATAAGACGCAACCACGTCAGCAGCTTATGGCTGTGATTAATTGGCATTATGCAGGTCGAAGATATACAAAACTTGTTTATTGTACTAAAGTCAAAAATTACATTTTAAAATGAATTAATTATACGTATTTTAAATAAAATTATATAATTATATAAGTCTCGAGCTGTTGCACTGGATATGTCTAAAGCTTTTGATCGTGTTTGGCATGAGGGACTTCTAAGTAAACTGCGATCCTATGGTTCTTAAGGACCGCTCTCTGCAAGTGGCAATTGACGGATTTCTCTCAGACACCTTCACCATCAATGTCGTTGTTCCTCAAGGGTCCATATTGTCTCCCACTCTCTTCTTACTCTACATTAACGACCTTCTAGTGGAAACTAAAAATCCGATATTTAGTTTTGCTGGCTGACGATAGCACACTTATCCCATCTTTCTCTTTGAATGCACAAACATCGGCTGCCGACGCACATCCTCGCAGACAGCATGGGCGCCTTAACAGAGACCTGGAAGAAATTTTGGCTTGGGGTGACAGTAACTAAGTCGAATTGAACGCTTAAAAACCCAGGCAGCAGTTTTCTCTAAAAAAGTTAACTTTACAGAACCGGATATAGTCATGGCAGGACACGCAATACCACTGGCTTCATCTGTTAATTCGGTGGGCGTCAATCTGGGATGAACTATGTCTTAGCATAACCACGTTGTGGCAATCGCCACGATAGCTTCTCAGAAACTTGGTGTACTCTTCCGAACCAAAAATTTGTACACATCTCAACAACTTCTGACACTATACAAAGTCAAGATTCGACCATCACTAGAGTACTGCTCTCATGTCTGGAGCTCTGCACCCAAACATACTCCTCGGCTACTGGATTCCCTCGAAAGGAGGGCCATTCGTCTGATCGGAGACCACGAGCTGACGAAGTACCTTGACAGCCTAGAACATCGAAGACTGGTTGGGGATTTGACTCTCATTTACAGATATTTTCATGGAAAGTGCTCGGCTGACCTTGCCCTCTTAATTCCGTCCAGAGCGGCGAATATCAGAAATACACTCCTCGAACTTCATTATTTAAGAATTCTTTCATATGGAGGACTTCATCCTTATGGAACGACCTTCCCGAGGTCGTATTTCCCAACGAGCAAAACCTCCAACGACAGTGCTTGTGTTTGATCATAAAAATAAAACTCAAAAACATATAACTTATTGTTTAAAATATCATAATATTTCTTGATTGCTTACAACATATGCCAAGTTACCCTTGGAATGGATCCATGTTTCATCTAGAAAAATAAATTCACGACTACTATTGCAATTATCAAAATATTTTCGTCGAAATTAAGCTCTTGGAGATGAAATGTTTGTGCCTCGATGGGGCATTAAACACTCCTAGTTCCCAGTACCGGTTGTTATAGATTACTCAAACAAAATATAATTTTTTATAACTAAATATAGACTAGACTAGACTATAGACTACTTAACAAAAAAGGAAACAAGGTTATAATATAATAATTCTTATAAGAACTAATTCCGATGAATAAATTCTATATCACAATACATTCGTTTAGAAACCTGAATAAATTTGTTTGTTTTATCCATTTTCATAATTGATAAAACAAAGTAACAGGTCTTTGATATCACTGTAAGGTATTCTTTCCCCTTCCCATCTGTATGCTTAAGGACAAGGACACTGTGGAAACGCAACTGGCTTACTACCCATATAAATCTGAAACGACTAAATTTTAAACTCCTTCGGTGAAAAAGGGGGGTAAATTTACATATTCGCCTTTTTATTATTTTAGTTCTCTTACCTCAATATGTCTGGTTTACTCCTGGGCCTGCTATTGTAAAAAAGTGGATCCGAATCCAGACTATTTTCTGGATATTGTCTGAAATTCGGGCCGGAGATATTGGTGCCGAAGGAATTGAACTCATCCAGGTTATTTGGGGAGAATCTCTGGAAAATTTGTTAAAAAAAAATAAATAAAATCAAAATTCTGTGCTTTTACAGGGTGTTTTCATATACTTTTATAGGGTATCTCCGTAACTGTTAGTGCTATCAAAAAAGTAATGTAGGTGTCATGTACTCTTTTTGGGCCAAACTTAAAATGATAAAATCAAAATTTGAAAATTATCTCTCGTTTAGAGATACGGGGGAAAATCAAAAAATTGACAATTTAAAAATTACCCTATATTTTCTTAGTTAAAAGAGATACGGACAAATGTTTTATACAGAAGTTTCTTTATATTGATTATTGAATAATATGTCGTTTTCAGAATAAGGGTCAGGTAAAAAAGTTATCGGACCTATCCTAATATACTATTTTAAATTCTCCTTTCAAATATATAACACACCATGGATGATATTGGTTTCCTATGCGATTTGTTTAAACTTTATACCTTAAAACCAAAGTAGGCCATGAAACAAAACTAATATCCTAGAGACAACTATGTTAACATTCTAGTTGTTATTAACATTTAACGTCAATTTCATTTTTTACATTCATTTGTGAAAAATCCTTATCAACATTTTGAAAAATTTTATGATATTTATCATCCATGGTGTGTTATAAATTTGAAAAGACAGTTTAAAATGCTATATTTTTATATTAAAATATACAGGGTGTTTCATTTTAAAAAATGAGGTTAGGTCCGATAACTTTCTTACCTGACCCCGTATACTTATTCTGAAAACGGCAAATTATTCAACAATCAATAAAAGAAACTTCTGTATAAAACAATTTTCCGTGTCTCTTTTAACTAAGAAAATATAGGGTAATTTTGAAATTGTCAATTTTTTGATTTTTCCCCGTATCTCTTAAGCGAGCCAAAATTTTCAAATTTTGATTTTACCATTTTAAGTTTGACCCAAAAAGAGCACATGACACCTACATTACTTTTTGATAGCACTAACAATAACGGAGATACCCTATAAAAGTGTCGAAAATCGGACACCCTGTACTTGTCCCATTATAGTTTTGGCAGCCGATAAGCCAAATATTCATGCAGTGAGCAAAAATTGCATTTTTGTCATTTTTTCGACAGTATAAGGTGAAAAAAACGTTTCAAAGGAAAAGGACAATTAAAAACACTGTCTTTCAGCACTAGTTTCGTAAACAACTATTAACCACCCACCTGGGACGTGTGTTGCAGATGCCTCCGATGACTCCCCGGACTCAGCCGATGCTGATGAACAATCGGACTCGGCTGCGCCGTCAAATACTGCCCCCCGCTCGCGTCGTCGCGCTCGTACGAATTCTCCCGACTAGTCTCGAGCGAGCGCTGCGGCGTGTTCATTTGGTGCGCGGCCGTTCGGAACTGAGAAGCGGAAGAGTTCGGGTGTTGCCCGACGGGGTAGTTCAGATCGGACGTATAGTCGCTGTCTTCCGAGTATCCCGCTGAAATGTCATTGTCAAAGTGATTACTATTTGCTGAAAAAGATAAAGAATAGAGGGGTAGGGTGGGGGGATAGTGTGTTTGTGCTTATAGTGGTGAACACCAAGAGGACTCTCATGCAATGATTTTGAAGATATGACAGAATGCAGGAACACGTTTAGAAGACGAATTTAAATCGGTCGTGGCATTATCGCCACATATGTTATTAATAACTGGGTGAAAAATTTTTTTACAGGCAACTTTCAGTAAATCGGATTTTAAAAATAAATAATCTCAAAAACACCTGTTAATTTTTTAATAGGTCCCTTATAGCATCTAATTAGAGGAATTATACAGGGTGTCCCATAACTAATGGTACAAACTGCAGATTCCTTGGGTAAAAATACTGCGATTTGGCCATACTTAGTTTAGTTCAACAGCTGGTAATAACCGAGATACAGGGTGTCCAAGTAAAAATTTAATTTTCAATTTTCCTAAATAACTTATTTCTGAAACAATATTTTTGCACAAAATTTTGTGACTAGGGTTTTTTTGGGGAAAAGAATTTGAATTTGTTAATAATTTTGATATAGATTGTAGTGGGCGCTCTTTGCGGTACTCTGGATACATAAAAAGAAGTGTAACTTTCTTGGGACTTAGTATAATTATATTTTTATTAAAAATATCAGTTTTTCCGTCATTTTTAAGCAATAAATGTATACTTTGTAAATGTCGCTCCGACTAACCGTTTTCGAGATATTTTCAATTACTGTAAATGTGAAATTTGTTACAGTAGGCTTTGATAAAAACAAATACAATGAAAGTACTTTGAAACCTAATTTCTGTCAAAGTTTATTTTCATTTGTCAGCATTGTGGGTGTTGCGTCCAAAACGTAATAGTGGAGGATCCTGTTTCTCCCAGTCTATCGTATAGGCTTCTAAAAATTTTAAAATCTGGCTGCCTTCTATTTGGATATATTTCCAAATACCGCCGATGTGCCCCGCGTCTGTTAAAATTTTCTTGTGCGTATAAACATACCATGTCTCGCATTTCTAAGTTAGAAAACAGTTATGTCGCGGCATTTTTAGTTTATTTTTTGATAACAGTATCGTCAAAAACTCCTTAAAAACACCCACAATGCTGACAAATGAAAATAAACTTTGACAGAAATGAGGTTTCAAAGTACTTTCATTGTATTTGTTTTTATCAAAGCCTACTGTGACAAATTTCACATTTACAAATCAAAATTTAAACGGGCGCATTAGAAATTGTAATTGAAAATATCTCGGAAACGGTTAGTCGGAGCGACAATTACAAAGTATACCTTTATTGCTTAGAAATGACGGAAAAACTGATATTTTTAATAAAAATATAATTATACTAAGGCACAAAAAAGTTACATTTCTTTTTATGTATCCAGAGTACCGCAGAGAGCGCCCCCTATAATTTACATCAAAATTATTAACAAATTCAAATTCCTTTCCCCAAAAAAATCCTAGTCACAAAATTGTGTGCTAAAATATTGATTCAGAAATAAGTTATTTAGGAAAATTGAAAATTCAATTTTTACTTGGACACCCTGTATCTCGGTTATTAACAGCTATTGAACTAAACTAAGTATGGCCAAATCGCAGTATTTTTACCCAAGGAATCTGCAGTTTTCCTGCGTACCATTAGTTATGGGACACCCTGTATATGTCCGCGCAAAAGATCATCGTCACAAATATCTTGGTATATAGCATCGATTTTTTAATAATTTAACGCCCGTCACGTGGCTAATTTTACTCTTCTGAATCATATGACGCCAATATTTGGAATTGAGTTATTTTAATCAGTCGCTATAACCATTTTCCTATTATTCATAACAGCCCTATCTTATATTGGCTTAAAGTTTTGGAATATTCCTTATAGAATGTTAAAATACTAAAAAAATTAGTCATATTTTTAATCTACCTAAAGTGTAAACGAAACTTGCACATCATATTTTTCCTTAATGGTTTATAAATGGTTAATAAAAAATATTGTATATAGCTTCCGATAGCAAACCATCACATCAATGTATATCCGGTAACATTTTCATGATTGACCGGCGATACAAAAATGCACAAATTCGTGGATAACAGCTAATACAAGCTATTTCTTAAACTTTTTTAGACTGAAATGACTATCTGTACTCAAGAGAATGTCTTCGTGTAATATTTTCCCTTAATTAAGACTACTAGGTCTGAGTGAACCCTGTGACCGGCGATACAACATAAAAACATACGCCTGGTAAAAAGTAGGAAATGTTCTAGTTTATACCTAAATAAACATAATAAGGAACCTAAACGGGAGCACGCTTTACACAAATTCAAACACATACTGCCATATTTGTAAAACTATTAGGCCGACCTGTAGTGGCGTTACAAGCTGTTGCGGGGACGGAACTTCTTGTTAATAATTGCGTTAGAGAAACTAAACTGTTGATCTTTGAACATTATTTTTTCAATACAAATTGTAGTAGGAGTGTAAATTATTTATATATAAAAGTAACTTTAGTAAAATGACGCGAAATATAAAAGGGTAAAGTAAGAAATTATTGACTGGGGACACGTGACCGGCGATACATTTTTAAATTCAAATTTGAATACTGCAGCTATAATCTAAAAAAACTTTTGAAATTGCTTCATAATCCAGGAAGTAACATATATTTCGCAAATTATAATCGTTTCCACAGGCAAATAGTTTATTTTAGTAAGTTATATGCTAAGGACTGAAAGTTGCCTGTAAAAAAATTTTTACCCAACTGGCGTTGATACCCATAGGCGTGCGCCTCACAGGCATTATAATAATATATTTAAACTAATTTAAATTACTATTATATGTTATTACTACACAATATAAATTGTTATTGAGATGCAGTTAGATTCCAGTTCTAAATTCTGTTCCTGTTTTCTGTCGGAGAGATAAGACAATTATAGGACCATTGTGAGTAAAGATTTACATGGTTCTATAATTAAACTATTACTACTTAATTTTTGGATGCCTTCTACATAGAGTCATGATGGATTGAAAGTTTAAACAAAGGGTCACTCACGTCATTCTATTTAAAATATGTTAAGCCTAACTTCCGGTATAATCGGAAGTGATAGATGTGAAAATATGTTCATTAGGAAGATCGGAAAATCTTTTACAGCGAGTAACCATATTTGAAACAAATATCTTCTTTACTTTCCAAGATATTTTAATAGGCCACTTATCGTGAATGACCCTGTATATGGAAAACTTGGAAATATTTTATAACAAAAAATCATGCAACAGTAAACGATGAAAACTGTCGGAAATTGATGGTAATCAATTTCAAAAAACAATTATGGAATATCACTTATATCTCATTACTCACTCATTCAATAATAAACTATTACTGAACCGGCAAGGGTACTTACATCGACCGATATAATTAAAGTGTCTGTTTGCTTGTTCAGTTCTGGCCTCCATGTCAATCCATTTATTCAAGGTCTCCAGTTTTCTTTGCAAATCGGAAGCATCCATATTCTCTGGATCTGAAAAATGTTCTTATTAAATTAGTGATGCTACGGAATGCGCCTTTTTGAAAATGCCGGATACTGAAACCTGCTCCAACATCCTGTATCCTGTATTTACAACAAAACGTTCTAAAAGTTTATAGTGACAACTTTTTCCGGAAGCCGGCGATGTCTACAAAAAAGCAATAGACTCGCTGCAAGCAACGGGGAAAAATTAATTTTTCTGCACCATAATCTACTCACTATTAATTACAGATGTTAATTTGTTACATATTATTTATTAATTATGTCATTTGTTCCTGAGTTTCGGTTTTGTTAGTATCTTAGTTTCGTTAATTAAAACAGCTCTACTATGTCACTGTGGTTCTGTTTATAATTAATACAACAAAAAAATTTTTTATTCAGTTCCGGCCGGATCATGTACAAAATCCGGCCGACCGGATATTAAAACAGAAAGCCGGATTCCCCGGATACAGATGCAATTCCGGTGGCATCACTAATAATAATCTCTCAATCAGGAACAATTTTTCAAAGCAAACCCGGAAAAACTAGACCATAGAATTATGTAAAATTTGATTGAAACCTTTTTATTGTTTGTGTTATTCCTACAACATACATACATTTTAATTTCCACCAAAAACATTAGCTACATTATTATTCTTCGAACAGAGTTCCATTTATTCTTTGAACATATATGCGGAAATGCATTTTATATCAGTCGCTATACACTTGATGGATATGGTCGGTCCTTTATGGAGAACTTCCAGATATCTCCGGAAACAAGTCAGACGTAAACCTTTGGTTTTCGAGCATGCTTTGTGTTGATTTTCCATACTTTGAGTGACGCCAGAATATCGTTGTTGTAGATTATTCAACCGGTCGCTTTGTTACGATGTCGTTTTAGTACAAAATTATCGCAACAAAAAAAATCTATGCTTATAGCAGTAAAAAGGACAGTACGAGGTGTTCCTTAATGATATGCTAACATTTTATAGCGTACTTTCTTATGTCGTTTTATGAAGAAAATGGTCATATTATGTATGTGTATGTGCAACGGCTTAATTTTTTTTGGTGCAGGGTGTAGAAATTAATTTTTTTAAATGGTAATTTTTTAATATCTCCGGAAGTACCTTAGTTATTACATTGAATTCTGTTGCGTGTATACAGGATATAATAGCACATGTTTTAGAAAGAAAATAATTTAGATCCATCAGTGCCGTCTCTTGCAATTACGTCCTCTGATATTCTTTACAAAGAAAAAGTGGTACGCCACTGACATTTTTCCATGTGGATATTTTTTTTCGTTAGCCTGGTTAAGTCCACACGAAAAAGGCCTCGTGTGTTTTTCTCGTCAGAGGCACCGCTCTTTATTAAAACAATAAATTCGAAATGAAATGTCATGAAAGAGAAATGTAAGTCATACCATTGCAAGTTTTGACCAAACGAAAAGAAAACGTGTATCGTGCTATCTGATATAAGGAACGACATAAAAGGAATATGAGACGCGACACATGATGTTTCGCTATGTGTTAGATGTGTTTGTAAACCACTCTAACAATACGTCAGAAGCCTTTTATGTACGGACTTCTTATTAAGGTCGATTTTGACTTCCTACGCTTTATAGGGTTTTTTTGGTGAGATTGTAACAATGAAATCCGTTCGCAAAACAAAATCCGGTATTGTACTTTGCCACATTCGTGTGGGTTGCAGGAGGATTTTCTTGCTTAATCCCTAATTAATACATCATATTGTGTGACAATTAGACCACTTCCCACCCTTAGAAAATTGGAAAGAAACATCAATTCTATTTGTAAAGAGGGACGCTTTTAATGGTATATTAAGATACAAGTATCATAAGACATTAGAGCATGCGATTAATCTAGGAAACGACCCGCGAAGCGGGCAGTTTTCTAAAGTACAAGTGCTCTAATTGTCTTATGAACCGTGTATTTTATAATACTTTTCTATTTGGGTCTTTAAAGTCTGAAAAACTTTAAAAAATATAGTGGATTTTTTCCATTTGAATTAGTATTTTCTTTTTGGGTTGGCAATACTTTCACAATTTCATAAAATGTTACAAGTATCAAATATGCCATGATAGAAACTAATAAAAATGAGTCAGGAAGAAAGTTGTACTCAGTCAGAAATACGAGAAATTGCAGAAAATAATCTAGAAAAACTTTTAAAAAGGATATGCAAAACTTTGAGTTATGGTGCGAGCAGAACAAAGTTAAAAATATTGAACAAAATAATAAATAATACTATTGAACAAAATATTGTGTCGACACAGAATCTGACAGGAATAACAATTAATATCCAGGAAATGTCTACAGTAACTATAAATATGCATATATAAAGTAATATGCATAATACTATATGGAATTAAAAATAAAAATAGTACTTTATTGATTAAAACTTTAGAAATAAAGCATAAACTGGAAGATATTTATATTATTTTTAGGTTATGTTGGTTTATAGTTGTGACTAGAAATTAGTTTACGCACACCGTCAGCATGTTATATATTTCCGAGTATAGGTATTTCAGATCTCTAGTAAAAATGATCTATTTGCAAGGTTAAAGGTTAGTATTTTAAAGTTTTCTATAAAAATTTTTTGTCGAATCCATAATGCCAAGAAAACTAATTTCAACGAAATCAAAGTAAGCCTAAAATTCGAACCCTACTTGCTGCCGACATAAAAAAATTAAATTTCAGTTTCAAAAAGTGGCAGGTTTTTAAATTTTTTTGCATTTCATAATGTAGCCATTATGAAACCCAAATAGAAAAAGGAAATTTATAGCCTTCGTAGGTTAACCCCTGAGAGGAATAGATTTTACCCTTAAATGGAAAGGCGGTACCTTTAAAATTGACGTTCCACACTGGATTCGTAAAGTTAAAGGATTGGAAAACGGTATGAAAAAATTGCGTTAAAAATATGATGTTATAAGAATAATAATAACAATTTCAAATAGGAACAATTTTCAAATTTTTATCACAGATCTTCCTCAAACTTGTTGATACCCCAATCGACATGCCAGACAATCAAAATATCAATAAATTAACTAAAAAACTTTATTATTAACGGCTAAAACTTCGCGAAAAGAAATATTGATCAGCTGATGACTCTCGTCTCTTCCTAACCTGAAAAAAAGCGACATTTTTTTAAATTAAATTGATGCAACATAGATGGCTCTGATTGATAATTTGGGATTGTTTGGGATCCTCATCTTAAGGGTAACATCTACCCTTCAAAGAGGGTTACACTGAGGGTGCAACTATTGTTTAAAAGCGTCCCATTCACAATAAATGACTTGTCTTTCCGATTTTTAATATTATTTCCTGTGAGATAGTAAGGGTGGGACGTTTAAAAATTGACTAGCATAAATAGCAAAGATTTAACAGAAAATCTACCCAAATTAACTTACAACCTGGCTTTAAAAAATACTAATCAGCTGACGGATCTCTCTATCTTTCTAACCTGCCACATAGATGGCGCCACTTTGTAATCTTTAGAATTAATGAAAAAATATGTGGAAGAGTCTATGTCCAGTGAAGGTGACATCTTGATGATTAGTCCGCGTATATCGGCCTATCGCATTAAGCAAACCTAAACGTCAGAAGTTTACGGAATACATGAAATTCTAAACTTAACTACATTAAGCAAACCCTAATTTAGATTGCGAGCGCAAAGTCGAAACAACGAAGTCTGTTTGAATAGAATCAGTCGTTAATTACAAGTTTTTAGGTGGTTAGTAAGCTAGACGCGAAATTTCAGGACTTAGTTTAATTGGAGACAGTAATAAAGTAATTTTTCCTGATATACAGGGTGACGTGCTAATATTTCAGAGTGTAATTCGATAGGTCCTTTTATGAAAGAAACTTTATATTGCTATTATGAAAAGTAGACATGTTCGTCATCATAATTTGAATAATTAGAGGACTTTTAGGATTAATCTTCATGCCCACTACGCCCGAAGTAAATTTGCGTGGATTAGGAATTAATTTCGACTTCAAGTCACAACGGAGCAAATCTTGCGGAGCCCAAAAGAGGATAATCCCGCAAGGGTAAACGTTGGCTTAGTAGCGTTAGCCCATACGATTTCTGTTGCTTTATTTGGAAAACCTTTTCCCTCGCAAATAAAATAAAAAATTACTAATCGCATCAAGCTAGCAGAATTTAAAAAAAAATCCTTTTCGGCACCAGATTTTCTTATTATTTATTTATCTGCGGCCTGTCTACACGGAGGAAATATATTTCGCGGAGCGGTGGAGGAGAAAGGGGGTTTGTGCTGGTTTATACCAGTTGTTTCGGGTTTGTTTTGGTTTATTGCACATACTTGGTTGGTTGAAGGAGGGCCATTATACTGCAGTCAAATGGCTTGTTGTTTCGAAGGGCGGATCTTTTGAGAGGATGGGGGGGGGGGGGGGGGGGGGGGGGGAGGGGGGTTGTCTAAAAAAAAACTCATGCCAAACCGTTCCGACATGAAAGTTACTAAGTTATCAAAAAACCGCATAAAAATAGCTACAAAAATAACATAATTATCGAATTTACGCGATTTTCTGTAAAAACTCTTATGTTCTAAAATTTATAAAAAAAATAATTTTAAAATTTAGTTTCGTCCACAGAATAAAGCAGCCAAATTTATTTAATTCACACAAAAATATGCAGATAAATTATAATCACAGTGTCCAAACATGACCGTTAATTATAGTTTAATTGCAATTTTGGCTAAGTTAATAAGACTTGATTTTATAAAAAAATCGCTTAAATTCAATAATTATGTTAATTTTGAAGCTATTTTTATGCGGTTTTTTGATAACTTCGTAAGTTTCATGTCTGGACGATTTGGCATGGCATTTTTTGAGGGGGTGGGGGATCCCCCCTCCAAAAAATCCCCCCACTCCTCAAAAAAATGTCAAACCGGTTTATTCATTTTTCGTGTTCCACTGTTGGTTTGGGGGAGGAGTCGTGCCCCCCCCCCCCCCCCTTGGATCCGCCCGTCAGCCAGATGGGACCTACAGTTTTTGACGTGGGATCCGATCTACGCGCATGCCCCAGTCGGTCCATCAGTCCCCAAAGGAGCAGGATTATCCGCCCCAGTCAGTTGGTCCTATTCAGGACTAAACTAGTAACGTACTGCATTCTGCATACTCTGTGAATCGTACCCGGGTTGCCGCGGCCGAATGAGGTACTTCTATTACTGAGCCACCTTACCGGGCACATACTTACCAAAAGGCAGTTCGAAGCGGCAATCGACCAACAGAGAGTTTCCCGTGGCCATCTTGGTTCCGATAACTTCGCCATCTTTCATTACTAGTTCGGCGTCCAGAGATATCCATTGTCCGTTGCCTTCCTGAGAAAATATTTAATGGATTTAGTAAATAATTCAATTTTCCGAAACAGGTCAACAATTTTTAGGAGGGCCTATAGGAGCTGCAAAAATTCCGCATACCCTCCCTGATTTTAAGCCGCTATATCAACCGTTAATCTTTTTACAAAAATGTGAATCCGCGCCAACAAAAGCAAAGAATAAATAAGCCTCTTTTGTTTCCGACTACTAATTAATTTAATACTCTACGTTATATGAAACCTGACTTTTTCCTTTTGAGTATAGTTTGGGATTTGTTACTTTCTAAGGGTATTTTTTTGCTGGAATAATATTATTTAAAAATAGAACATAAGAACAGCTGCTTTATTTAACGTAATAAACACTTTTCTCGATATCTCGTCATATAATATCAGTTTTCCATGACAATATATAGTTTCTTAAATGTTCCATCCAAACGAATAGTCACATGACAAATGTCAATATAAGCCTTTAGGTTACCAATCATGCAGAGGCATATTCACTGCATATAAAAATAGTTATTTTCATATGTTTAAAACATTTTTAAATCCTGTAGGATATAAAGTACGTTTTTTATGGACTTACCTCGATTGTATAGTGAATAGTCTGTAATGGTATCCAGTGGTAACCCATCGCTCGATCCCAAATCATCCCTTTGCTCCATACTTCGATTAATAATCCTGAATTCAAGTTGCTCGTTTCGCTGAAAAATAATTTCGCTACATTAAATATTATTTTTAAATTTGCGACATCAATTTTTTTTCCTTTTCTAGCAATTAAGCCGCTCCAATCAGTATCTCGGCATGTAAAAGTTCACGAAGTCGACCGAAAAAATAAAGCCTAAATTATCTTTTAAATATTTATTTTATACACCGTGACAGATTCGGAAAAAAAAATAATTACCTAATTTTTATTGAAGAATTTCAATTATGAAATCGAATTGGTAAGGGCCGTTTTACATGCTACAAGACCCGAGATATCTTACCCAGGGGTATGCTTAAATACGCGCGACCCAGCTGATCTATTCTCTCAAGTCTCTTGCACTGTAAGGTTATCGGTTTTCTGTTTTCTTCGGTATATTTGTGTGCAAGTGCAAGACCAACTTCTGGAGGAAAATTTACCAAATTCAGTCCTATGTCCTATTACCTATATGGCCAAAACCCGATAAAACTTCCAGCATGCTTGACAGCTACTGTCGGTGTTAATAGCTAATGTTTTATTGGTTTGTTTTGGTTTTATAAAATTACTAGTAATAAAAATAACTCTACCAAGAAAGTCACAATGCTTTTTTTTTATGATCAAACACAAGCACTATAGGAAAAATCTTCAGGGAACTCTGAGAGTGGTGCGTGTGCGCAAAAGGCGATTCACGTTGGTTTTGAATCGTTGGAGGTTATATTTGTTGGGAAAAACGACCTCGGGAAGATCGTTCGATAAGAATGAAGTTCGAGGAGTACTAAGCTTAACCACATATGGATGGGTGGCAGTGGTTCGTCGTGTATTTCTGCTATTCGCCGCTCTGGGCGGAATTAAGAGGGCAAGGTCAGCCGATCACTTTCGAGGTTCCTCGTCAGCTCGTGGTCTCCAATCAGACGAATGGCCCTCCTTTCGATGGAATCCAGTAGCCTAAGAGTATGTTTGGGTGCAGAGCTCCAGACATGAGAGCAGTACTCTAGTGATGGTCGAATCGGGGCTTTGTATAGTGTCAAAAGTTGTTGAGGTGTGTACAACTTTCTGGTTCGGCAGAGTACATCAAGTTTCTGAGAAGCTATCGTGGCGATTGCCACAACGTGGTTGAGCCAAGACATATTTCCTCCAAGATTGAATCCCAGCAAATTAATAGATGAAGCCAGTGGGATTGCGTGTCCGCCCATGACTATATCCGGTTCTGTAATGTTAACCTTTTTAGAGAACACTGCTGCCTGGGTTTTTTAGCGTTAAATTCGACTTGGTTACTGGTCATCTCAAGCCAAAATTTCTTCCAGGTCTTTGTTGAGGCGTGATACTTCATGATGTCTGCGAAGATGTGCGTCGGCAGCAAAGAGAAAGATGAGATAAGTGTGCTATCGTCAGCAATACTAAATATCGAATTTTTGGTTTTCACTAGAAGGTCGTTAATGCAAAGTAAGAAGAGAGTGGGAGACAATATGGACCCTTGAGGAACACCGGCATTGATGGTGAATGTGTTTGAGAGAAATCCGTCAATCGTCACTTGCAGAGAGAGGTCCTTAAGGAAGCTAGACAACCATGCACAGAATCGACTGGGCATACCATAGGATCGCAGTTTACTTAGAAGTCCCTCATGCCAAACACTATCAAAAGCTTTAGAAATATCCAATGCAACAGCCCGAGACTCCCCATAATGTTCGATTGCGTTGTTCCAAAGATGGGTGATATAGGCTAGAAGATCTCCAGTTGATCTGGACTTCCGACGAATAATTATTATCCGATGGTTGTTACGCTACTGCTTCCTACCCCTATTTTAGGATTCACTCGGTAAAGTAATTAAACAAATATACGACATTTAGTTTCGTATTTCAGTAAAAGCCCGCTGAAACTTGGCGTTTTCAGGTTAGTTTTAACTAAATTTACTACTTTGTTAGCGGAAATAGGTCGTACACTTCGCATGTTGCAACCAGGCAACGAATTGCTTTTAGGTGCCGATTTCTTACACTTTTGTTTAGATTTAGTAATGGAAAGTTTAAACAAAGATTAAAATGTGTTGAATTAAAGCGGCTTTACCAAGAAGTATATCGCTATCTATCTTTGGGGGATAAAAATTAAAATTTCCGCAAAATCAGAAGTGGGATTAATATTTTATATGAATATTTATAATTTTCGCCCCCATGGCACTGTACTAATGGGATGTTTGCCTTCGAAGCAAGAGGATTTTATTTCTTGGGTTTGTTATTCTTTTTTTTTTCAATCTACCTTTATCCTTAATTCTATTTAGGACAAATTTCCGTTCCCTACGTTAACTGATCTCTGATAAAATATGCTGTGACGGGCAGACAGATGGGCATCGGGCACATTTCATCATGTTGTATGTGACCCATAGTTATTTAATTGACCCCTTCATGAGACTTGGGATACACTAATTCGATGTATTAGAAATAGTGCAGTCGATGTTAAAGGAAGACGTAAAGTAATCAGGAGAGCAACATAATACCCTCGTAGACGAACCGGAAAGTGTTTATATGTCAATGGCAATATTTTTAAACGTTTATTCATTGTTATGCTATACAGGGTGTCCGCTAATTAATGATACATGGAAAAACCACAGACTCCTTACGTAAAAATATTAGGATTTAATTATAGTTACCTATATCCGAAAGTTGATATGAACTGAGATACAGGGTGTTAAAATTAAAACTTCATTTTTGTTTTTCTCTAATAACTTTGCGAGAAACTAACGTTTTTTTACAAAATTTGGCAATTATGGTTTTTTTAGGACGAGAAATTGATTTTTTTATGATATTTTAATGTACAATGTAGGGGGCGCTGTCTGCGGCATTATTTGCACATTTATTAGGTTATAACTTTTTTGTGCCTCAGTGTATTTAAGTTTTTAATGAAAATAATACTTTTCTCATATTTATTACGTAAAAAAGGTATAATATGTTCAGCTCGTCCAGAGTTACCGTTTCGAAGATATTTGCATATTTGCCCAATTATTATTAATTTGCAAACAAAATTTTTTTCATAAAGTAACCTATGAGGAAACAAATAAAATTTAGAGATGCAGTCGCAATGGAACAGTAAATGTTTAATTTTTTGAATTTATCGTAAGTTTGTGTTTTCATTGCTGTGGGTTTCTTTCGACGCGATACTTTCTAGGGTCAAAGTTATTTTAATTAAGTAAGTTAAAGAACAATCCAATTGTTGTATTTATTAATCCCAATTACCATTACCAGAACATTAATTATCATGTAAAAGTGAATTGGTAAGAAGTAACAAAATATTATTTGCGTGCCTGAGCTAACGCACTAATCAATTTAAATGCAAATATCTCCGAAACGGTAACTCTGGGCGACCTGAACTTGGTATACCATTTTTACGTAATAAACATGAGAAAAGTATTATTTTTATTAAAAACTTAAATACACTAAGGCACAAAAAAGTTATTACCATATGAAAGTTCGAAAAATGCCGCAGACAGAGCCTCCTACATTGTACATTAAAATTTCACAAAGAAATCCATTTCTCGTTCCTAAAAAACCATAATTGCAAAATTTTCTAAAAAAACGTTGGTTTCCTGCCAAGTTATTAGAGAAAAACAAAAATGAAGTTTTAACTTTAACACCCTGTATCTCAGTTAATATCAACTTTCGGATATAGGTAAGTATAAATAAATCCTAATATTTTTACGTAAGGAGTCTGTGGTTTTTCCATGTACCATTAATTAGCGGCCACCCTGTATATTGAAAACAAATAAAAACCACCATAAGAACATGGGAGTTATTTTACATTATTTTCACTTATACTGGATTTAAAAATAAGTCGGGAATGTCCTTTGCGTGTGGTCGTATGCCCAAATAATACAAATAATTAATTCAGTTTTCTATTCGCCACCAGAATTGTATCGATCGACGTAATTAAAATGATTTTGAGTTATATCACGAACTTTATAAAATAAATTCCCAACAGGTAAGCCGGTCGGGGGATAAAGCATTTAATTGGCAAACTTTTGTATTCGAATTTGACGAGTTTGCTCGTTGTATATTCGGTAATATTTTATCAAATATGGCAAAATATGTAAATTATCATCAGTTGAAATTGCTTTTGTTTGCAAATATAGCCTTTCAAAACTATAATAGCCCGATAACATTTTTAATATTACCGAAAACTATTCCCAATCCTTTCGTCGGACTCTAACCTTAATGACGAGCCGTGATATGACCAAACGCGTCTAAGAATGAGTCTGGTGAAAGAAGTACGGCAAAAGGTATAGACAAGCCGGTCTGGCATAATTGGTCCACCAATTTAAGAATAGCTGCCCACTGTATCTGATATTGCTTTTGGTAGCATGTTCACCGTTAGATCGTTAGATGTCGCGGCGAGTTTTATACCGCCCTAGACTTGATAGCGTTCCCAAGACCGTTCTCGTTTCGTCGGACGCTAGCCTCATTGGCGCTAAGAATGAACCCGCCTTAGGTTTGCAGTTTACGCTACAACCAAAAAAATACAACCAGAAAAGAAATAAATACAGTTCTTTATGCAAATCATTTAATTTCACTGCCATCCATCGTCGCAGTTCAGCCTAAATTTTGTCGATAACAATGCAAGCCAAGGTTGCAGGTCAAATGCAAACTTTGCTTAGTTCTTTAACAGACATGAGCTGTTTCGCTCCCGTTCTGTGTACCCTGGCTAATCCCATTCGGGTTTTAGCTGCGCCTTATTTCAGCTAGCTGCGCCTTATTTCAGCTAGCTACGCCTTATTTTCAGCTAGCTGCGCCTTATCTTAGCTAGTGCGCCTTATTTCATACGCCTTATGAAATAAGGCGCGGCTAGCTAAAATAGGGCGTATCTAGCTAAGCGCAGCTAGGTGAAATAAGGCATATCTAGCTAAGCGCAGCTAGGTGAAATAAGGCATAACTAGCTAAGATAAGGCGCAACTAGCTTAAAATAAGACGTAGCTAGCTGAAATAAGGCGCAGCTAAAATCTTATTTCACCTAGCTGCGCTTAGCTAGATACGCATAATTTTAGCTAGCTGCACCTTATTTCATAAAATAAGGCGTAGCTAGCTAAGCATAGCTAGGTGAAATAAGGCGTAACTGCAAAGATAAGGCGCAGCTGCTTAAAATAAGGTGTAGTTAGCTGAAATAAGGCGTATGTAGCTGAAATACGGCGTAAGGCATTATGAAATAAGGCGTAGCTAACTGAAATAAGGCGTAACCTTTGTAATGTTTGTTTATGCTTACAATAAAAAATCTTGTTCCCAACATGGCGTTGCACCTTTGACTGTTACAGTTGTTGACTTGACGTTCTGGAGTTTAAGTGTGACGTAAGTATTGAACTGGGAAGCTGAAAAAAAAACTTATTTAAAACAATAGCCAGGATGCCAAGTAAATTACTATTCAATCTTCCCTTGTAAAAGTTTATTAAAATTATACGAATCATTTTTAAAAATAGACATTTTTTGCTTAAATTAAAATGTGATTTTGTCATTTTCAGGTAGCCTTAAAATGTTTCAGGGGTGTTTAACAGGCTTTTAAAAAATTTTCCGGCCAAACCGACTTTATTATGTTAATTTTCAAAGATTACTTATTTAAATTAAGACCGTCTAAATTTCAAATTGTCCAAAAAGCAACCAGAACTGTGCGGGCGGAGACGCGATAATAAAATTATTCGGTTATTCTCCTGATTCTTGCTGTCGACGTGAAAACACTAATTTAAAATGGAAAGTGACTAATCGGTTGTGTTGTTTGTTAAAAGGGTTTTTCGTATTTAAATGTTTGTTTGTATCGGTTGAAAACGACCCGAACTGTAATTTTGCACCCTTTTTTACGGTTCCGCAGGAGATATGCCTTCGTGGAAAGCATTATGATGGTAATGAAGGCATTACACAGATGAGAAAATTCTCCATTGAAAACGTCTGGTGATATTAAGAGAGGAAGAACTTATTTAAGAAATTATGTCTTAATATTATGCTCTTTGCGAACCTGAACAACTTATAAACCCAAGATCATTGCTTGAAACACGCTTGACTGTCCTGGTATCCCTTATAGAGTTTTATAAGATTCAGGACTTATGAAATCGCCATTTTAAAATGACCGATGTTACTGACCCCAACTTTAAGAGGCTCTGACCAAAAAGGAATACTTTATTCTGTTGTCCTTGCAATGCATTTAATTATTGAATTAGTCACTCTGTGTACAGGGTGTCCATTTTTGGGTAGTTTTACTGAGTATCTCCTCTATTGGTAACGATAGAAGGATGCGGTTTTCGCAGTACTGTGACTTTTTGTCAAACAGAAGATGCCGTAATCAGAATTTTTCTAGGCCGCCTTGTTTTTGATATACGGGATGTTTTTGAGAATTGTGCATTTTGGGACACCCTCCATATCTCGGTTACCCCGTAACGTATCAAAAAGAAATAAAATGTTCTTTATGTAGTTTTTTACGTAGAAACCTGTGACGTACTCAGATTTTCTCGATATTCAATAGTTTTTAAGGAAAATCAACAAATTTGGTTTTTTAAATGGGTCACCCTATATATATTTTTTAATAATATAATTTAGTTTGTAACAAGCTTCTCCAAAAAAAAAATATAACACTTTATTTTTAGTCTTAGTATTAGGCCCTAAATTACGTTTTTCAAAAATATACCATTTTTTTTTAGTTGGCCATGACGGATATTTAAAACAAACAAAAGAACACAGTCCTATGTGTCATAATAATAAAATCTTCTAATTCTGTCAAAGCATTCAGGTTCTCTAAGTTGCTTTAAAATCTCTAATTAATAGTGAAAAATGAGTTTGTCCTAATTATGACAGAGCATGTAAACTTTGAGAAGTACGACATGCTCATTTGTTATATCCAGTGTAACGAAAATGCATATGGAGCATTAGAAGTGTATTTGAATAGGTAAATATAAGCCCTTATGTAGTAATTCTATGAAATTTATAAATTTTCTTAAATTACTTGTAGGTATCGCGAAAGACGACACCGGATAAACGTATTTTTTCAAGAATAAAATCAAATTTAATTGAACACGATTCATTTTCTAAACCTCGCCCTACAATCTACCACAAGGATAATCTCGAGACTGATGAAATAAATGTGTTAACTTCATTTGAAACACATTCAAGTTTTTGCAGAAAAGTTGAAGGTTCGGTCGGAATAATTAAATCAAGAGTGCAAACAATCCTAAAAAACACAATTTTAAGCCATTAAATTCCACCGTGTACAAAACTTACATCCTGGTGATGCACAGCGCCGTATAGAGTTTTGCAATTGGTATTTACAAAATCTGAACAGGGAAAAGAATTTTGAAAAAATCATTATATGGTCTGATGAGGCTCATTTTACCAGTGCTGGCATGTTTAATCGACAGAATACGAGGTTTTGGTCTCAGGAAAATCAGCATGTAATATTTCCAATCGAACGGCAAGGCATATTTGGCGTGCTTTATACTGAATAGCAAAATAGTTTATAATATATTTGAAGGAAGCCTTAATGCAAATAAATATTTGGAAATTCTGGAAAACGTTGTGTCAGAAATAATAATCAATAACTTGCATCTTCGATAGGATGGAGCGCCCGCTCACAATGCCCAAATTGTAAGGGCCTATAATAACTTCCCAGGTCGCTGGATTGGAAGTAATGGACCTGTAAGATGGCCACCAAGGTCACCCGACTTGTCGGTTTTGGATTTCTTCTTATGGGGATACCTTCAAAATAAAATGTATTCCATTCAGTACCAAACAATGACAGATTTAAGAATTGCCATTGACAGAGTTTTTAGGGAGTTACAAATGCGACCGTTTATTATTTTTAATTCATTAAGGCGAATAAGAACCATGTGTGAAACATGTCCAAGGCATAATGGAGAACAATTTCAGCAATATTTATGAGGGAGTTCAATAAATTTTCAATTTTTGTGTCTAATATTTAATCACACCAGTATTTTTTTTAATATCCGTTATGGCCTATTAAAAAAATGGTATATTTTTGTAAAACGTATATTTCGGGCCTAATACTAAGACTGAAAATAAAGTGTCTTATATATTTTTGAGAAGCTTGTTACAAACTAAACTATATTATTAAAAAATTATATAGGGTGACCCATTTAAAAAAAGCAAATTTGTTTATTTTCCTTGAAAACTATTGAATGTAGAAAAAATGAGTACGCCACTGGATTCTACGTAAAAAACTACAAAAAGAACATTATATTTCTTTTTGATACGTTACGGGGTAACCGAGATATAGGGGGTGTCCGGGTTTGTTCGCACCCTTCTATCTTGACTACTAACGGAGATACCCCGTAAAACTATCCAAAAATGGACACCCTGTATATGTGCCCTAAGATGACAACCATTAAAAGTGATGGGTAATTGTGAAAACTCCAGATTTGCCATATAAATGTTGTGTAATAGCATTTGGGAAACATCAACAACCAAGTCGTATATTATTATATTAATGTTCTGGAAGCTATTTAAGTAACTTCTATGAAACAGTTTTAGAACGTGCTCGTAAAAACATTCTTATAGTTATAGAGCACACATTTCTCTTAACCACCTCTTATAAGAGAACAACGAAAAGAGAAATTTTAGCACGGCTGGTTGCTCTTAAGGATAACGATTTATTTTATATTTCCTATTTATTGCAAAGTCTCCCAAGACCTCATAAATCAGATTATTGCATGCAATAGACCGTTGCAAAAATGATATTGCAAAATGCGACGATTCAATTTCAAAAAATAACTACTTTACTATTTCTATCTGGCTCGCTTTAGCGCCAATAAGTAATCCTTCTTATCGTTAACGGTTTATTAACCCTTTGCTATAATTAATCCTGGTTAAAACCAAAATGGCGATTGGAAAGCAGCCTTAGCAGGGCCAGAATTCGCAATATTTATCGAATTTATCGGCCTCTCTCTGCCGAACATCGAACTTTGTAGGAAAGAAGAATTTTGGACTTGCATTGTCTTTATTTGTTATAAATCACAACGTTTCAACTGGTAAGTATCTCCAGTCGTCTTCAGGTGAATACTGAATAAGAGAAGTAACTACAGCTCTATTTATACTAGCTATGTGCACTGAAGCATAACTGAGATGGGTGCAGCCATGAGTTTTGCGCGATATTAGTAATTCTAAGCTTATATCTACTTAACAAAGGTTTCCAGACATTTCTTAAGTCTAATGAAGGTTTACTAAAACAACCTGGGTTCTGGTGTATGGTCGCAGCTTCCTTGAACTTCCTCCAGTGTGGTTCTTTGAGAATGATCTCGGCTTCTGTCCACCTGATGTGATGGCCGTGTGTCCAAGCATGGTCGGCTGCACCTGATTTTAAGAACGCTTGTGAATAGAGCAATTACCATTTGTAACTCAAATGAAGCCCTCAAAGAAGAAACTGACCACATAAAGACCAACCTCAACAAGAATTACTATCCCACGAAATTAGTTGACAAAAAAGACAATGCAAGTCCAAAACTCTTCTATCATTCAAGAAACACCATTGGCTACAACCTTCAAACAGACACTTTGTAGGAATGCGCGTTTCGGCGCCGCTGTGTTGCGGCTTACTGATTTAAAATATCAACTTACGGCAATAAATTATTTTAATCTATAGACAAAATTGCGGAGCAGCTTACCGGAAATCTAATCCCGGGGTAAGCTGTGCTGTAGATAAATTGACGGTGCTACAAGCTCGGCTTAATGCAAATTCATTCGATAAAGTCAATTAAGGGATTGATTAAAGTTTTCATTGAAAAAAAGGAGTTTTAATTTTATTAGCACTTGGGAGAGGACAGGAAATATTGTTAAAGCGGGAGATGCCTGGGGTAAGTTTAGTTTATAGGGTTATTGGCCTCAAGCCAACGTTGAGTGGTCGATGTGTTTGTTTTTAGGGTTAAATAACTAAAATGTTACACCGTAAAAACGTTTTGAAAACATCGCTGCTGCATCTGTATTTGTTTGCGTTTGTGGATTCATTTCTAGTGTTTTTTCGAACTAAAACTATTTAGTGCTATTTATTACCCACCTACAATGGTTCGTTAATGCGTGGTGTGTAAGAAATTCGACTCTTCTAACCCCGGATTAATATTTCGTCGATAAGTGAGAATAATGGTTAAAGGTAATGTTTTTTTAAGGTACTAATTCTATATTTTAAGTAAATATTGCAAAAATATGGATTATTTCTTATTCGACAAAAGTGTTTTAAGTATAGAATTTACTTCATACAGTAAAATGGGAGCCTAGTTGCTCTATAACTTGGTTGTTGATATTCCCTCAAATATTGTTATATTTATATTGTACTAAATTATTAATAGTTTACTTACCCTGAGCTCCAACGTATCTAGCTTTCTTAACTGAAACAAAAACAGAATTAAAAACACTAATCGACATAAATAAAATTTCTTTGTATTTTTATCGACGCGGAAAGAGGATCTAATAAAAATATTCAGGTTTTTTATTCCGCTAAATCAATGAAACAAACGAGACAATTGGCGGTGTGGTTTTAGACACTAAATGAAATTTTGATTAGATTTAATTAAAACGAGGGCGAAGTATAATATTTAATATTTTAATGATATAATAGTATATTAAAGTACAAGTTCTATAAAGCATGATATTTTAGCACGCGTCCATGTTAGGAAACATGTTTAAATTTTATGTTGGCAATAGTCAAATTATTTATCAAGTGAGCTTTGATAAATTATACGTGTTCGCCATTTTGTCGCGAATATTGAAAGCTTTCTTAAAATTAATCAATAATGGATCAAGAAGATATTATTAATTTAACTCCTCATGAGTTAAGGGAAATTGCAAATAATACATTGGATCAACTTTTACCAAAAAAGTCCAAGAAAGTATACGAAAAAGACTACAAGACCTTCACAACATGGTGTACTGCGAAGGTTGTTTCTAGAAGTAGGGTTTAAAGGTAAAACAATTGTACAGTTCCAGTATACATTAATTTTTTACAACCAGTTCTTAATAAAAGTGGATTATTGGGTCCGCAAATAAATATTAATCCTTAACAAAACGTTTCAAACACACAAACTATGCCCGATTTTAAAATTAACGCTCCAGACACAAGGACGGTCACAATAAATGTTTATAACAACTGCACTTTTAATAATAAATAAGTATAATTAGTGTACAGTGTATTTATTAGCTTTAAATTGATATCTTTGTAACAGAATATATTACGTGTTGATCTAAACTTGTGATTGTGAGGTTAGTTTAGGAATTGTTTATTATGCAACCAAACATACACAGCAGTACCACCAACCGTTAAAAATGAAAAAAAACGGTATCGAAAAAGCTTTCATAATATGAAACCAAAATAGAAAAAGTTATTTTTATATGAACAAAAATAGGAAGGTCCTTATTATTAGACTATGGAGAATATTTAAAATCGGCTTAAGTATTTTTGCCGGATTTATTGGTGAGAGTGCTTTTGTCGCGAGAGGGCGTTGTAAACTCATTTGTACCAAAAAAAAACTGATTTTTCACGTTCGTTGGTTTAAATGCTGAACATGTTAAGCATTAAGAATTTAAGAATATTTGAGGAGTTTATTTGCACCTAGATTATGTTATAATTTCATTTAACGAATTGTTGAACAAATCCGAATTTAAAGGGAAACAAATATAACCAAATATAATTTCTTTTTAATGGACTAGTTACAAATTGATCCATTTCACAATTACAGGCAGAGATTGGCGTTGCAAAATATGAATTACAGTCGACTAACGAACAAAAGTCACGCTATCAGTTTTATTGTTCGGGGCATAAAATGGACATTGAAAACATGGCTTAACGCGGATCCGACCGATCCAAAATCAAGCCGTTTTAGCGGTTTGTAAAAAAGGTCTGGGAAATGAACTTCTACACTCTAAAAAATGCATTGGTATCTAAGACTAATTTTATGTTGCTGTTAAAGTTTTAGCTTATGTAAAAGTAATTTTTAGTTGGCGAAACAAATTTTCGTTTCAACTGAATTACGATGAATAAGAGGATCTAGTTAACAGAACTAACTCTTATTTTTAACTACTTCTTAGTTAACATAACTACATTATCATGTTGAAACCAACACTTTTTTATTAATTAGCTCCCTATACTAATTTACTTAGTTATTGTTATTGGCCAGATATAGTAGTAATAAGTAGGTACGATGTGAGACCTGACGTCACACTAACTGCCGCCATTTGCAGCTAGGAGATGGCGCTGCGCGCTGTATTTTCTCGAGTACCGTTGTTATTACGGCGTGAAGTATTAGATGTACACCTTCACTGTACTGACGACCGAGTTCGATACCGGTCTGCAGGTGGTTACATCCTATCAATGGAAAATGCTTCCTTTTCTTGGTAGTACCATTCAATCTGAAATGGTATTTTAAAGTGCTACTGTGTAGACTAAATACGCCCTTATTGTATAAGTTATCATCGGGTGGTCTGGAAAAATAATAATTTTTCCATACATTGGTGTTTAATATTTCTTTGCTCTTTTTTTAACAATAAAATAGGTAATGTTGCTCCTAATAACTAACTCTATTGGTTATCATAAATATTTATTCTTTCGGGTACTAGAAGCACTTGGTTGACTTAAAAAGAGTTATTAGTGACTTCAACTAGAATAATCGTAGCAATAAAAGTTGGCCTTCTAAATTTCCTCTTATCGCCAATTTCACTGAATTTTCTTGTTATTGAGACTAAGATCGTGGTATCCTAAACTAGACCACTTTTTAGAGTGCAGTTTCGAGTATAAATTCGAAATTCGGAGTTAAATTTTATCTAACTATGTTAACGGCAAAAAGTAAAAGAAGCAAGGAGTGGAAAACAAATTAAGAAGGTATATTTCAACTATAAACAGCCCTCGAATATCGACGTGATAAAGGCCAAGTGCTTGGCATTTTTCGTATAAACCCTAATCAATAAAAATTATTCACCTGGTTTACCTATGACCTTTCTTAAAATGTAAACCTAGTCTTGTGACAGTGCACATCACGTTATATGTTATTTTTATTTCTCCATACTTGTTTAATAAAAATGTACCTGCAAAGAATGGAAGTAAAATGAGCTCGCGTGACAGCTCGAAACGCTGTTTCCGTGAATATTTAAAATAACAGTTTTACGTTAAAAGCTAACACGGGAAAAATATGTTTTATTTATAGAGGGGGGTTTAGTAAAGGATACTAAGTATTCCTTCCACTGTGAGGTACTTTAATGACAAAAACAAAAATCATTCCAAAACAGTAATAAAACGAACAACGAAAAAAGTAAGGAACTACATAATAAGATGTTCAAAATGATTTCCGTTATTCTCTAAGCACAAATAACATCTTCTAACTGCCACATAACAGTTTATTTGAGATAAAATAAAACATGCGATAGAATATCAAACGTTTCAGCATTTGTAAAATTATGATCCATATTTTCTGGAAAATAGAAAACCTCTTAAAACGCTTTCAAACGATCACAATGGGAATATCAAGTGAAACAAATCACGCGTCACCATCTTAATTTTTTTTGTTTCAAACGCCTACTTTTCTTTTAAATCCCGAATCAACAGAAGTTTGAAATAATGTTTCTTTCTGTATTTTGTTCACTTATTGTGGTTTATTATTAAATTATTTGATATTTATTGAACTAGTCCAACATAAGTAAAAAATATAGAGCTTACTTATGAGATATTATTTATAAAATTAGGAGAAATACAGGACCGTATCCTAAAATTTCCTGATGTTGTTCAAGAAACCCTCGAAACGTCATTAAACTACCATGTGTCATACATCGTTGCATTCAATTGTAGTTGCAATATAAAAGTGCAATTTACTTTAGAATTCGATCTGAAAAAAGCCCAGGAAAACAATAAAACGATTTTTCAGAATTTCGTTTTTTTCCTGATATCTCCGGAACTACTTGGAATTTTAAAACTTTCTAAACGGCATATGATTAGGCACGTAAATGAGCAACTTTACCTCCATTTAACCGACTTCGTATCTCTTACGGTTTCCGAGATCCCTGTACTGGCCCTCCTTATCTTGGACACTTTGTATATAGTAAATATTATTTTTTTTAAATCCTCTATTTTGTTTTGGTACCTAATAGGGACCCAATATCCTGGGATCGTAAAGTCCTCGATAGGACCTTTGAAATGATGTATCGCAAGACCCCGCTTTCTATTAATTATTTTTACTAAAATGTCGCCCATCCGCCATTTTGACAGTAATATCACATATTATATTAATCCCTAGATTGCCCTTATAATCTGCAAATGTAAAAAAATTGCTGTTCAATTGACGTGAATGTAATTTTTCGCACACATCAAAACCACACAACGATCGCCCATTGTTAAATAACTTATACAAATTACCTCAAAATGACGTCTAAAAATCCGCAATGATCAAAGGAAAACCTCACGCCACATTTAACAACCAGCGTTTAAGGGCATCTACCTGGATACATATATCGATTATCGCTTACACGGGAAAAAGTCTTTACCATTTTCCTCAAGTCCTTAACTCACACCCAAGCCTTATCTCATTAGAAAAAAAACGGAAATCACTGATGACCGTTAATCATTTTGTTTCCATGGCGGAGATATAAAACTTTTTCAATTTTTCAGAAACTTGACTTGTGCGCCATATTGTTATATTTTTAGTACAGACAAGAGGAACCAATATTTGAAAACAATAAATAGCTCTAAAAATTATTGTAGAAGTTTTCCCCGTGTATTTCTGTAATCGGAGCTATATTTGATATGCACGGGATGCATGCAAAATGTCTGTTAAGACCGAATAACCATGCAGTTTTATAACTTCTACTTTAATTTTATTGGTGTTTAAAAGCACGGTGAATTTTATTGGTAATCGGAGCGCCATAAAGCCGGTTCCACGCAGGGAAAATCACTGTCTTTACAGGTATTGTTATATTCTTTGTTTACCTAAAAAACTTCATATTTCAAGCAAAATATTCGCAATTTATTTCTGTAGTAAATCCTTCATCAAAATATACAACACCCTAAGATAATATACAAAATGGATATCCCCATTTTTCCGCAACGAAATCCAGATGCCCTTTATAAAAGCCTCGATATTTTTTACCCGAAAAACTGAAATCTTATAAAAAATAGCCTACCTAAAGCAGTGGCATATCTAAAAAGTTGTCCAGGGGGGGTCAATGGAAATGTACAGGGGTCAGGGAAATTAAAATTATTGACATTTATATGTGTTTTGTGTGGTTCACAAATCCTTAAAGTTAATTATCAAATCTTATAAAAACCATTAGATAGTTTTAAATATTGGATATTTAGTTATAAAATCATGTCCATTCTTTCCCCGATTCATCTGTATATAGGTAAATTTCTGTATGATACATACGTAAAAAGGTAGGTACAGCCAAAAACATGTAATTAATAAATAGACAGGATTATTTTTATGCTAAAATAAATTAAAGTAAAATACAGTTATTTATACAGGGTGGCCCATCGAAAACAGTCCAGCAAGGTTTACGGCTGTGTACGTGAAAATTAAAAAAAAACCTCGGACCCGTAACCTTTTTCAGGGGGGCACGTTTCACTATTAATTTCATCCCTGTAACCTCAACCCCCCTAGCGGGGGCGGCTTCTGCCCTTGTTTTTCAAATCGGAATGGGTATGTTGTGATACACCTTTTTAAAGGGCATTCAATTCTCTTTAAAATGGCGCTTCGTTTTGTACATTTGAGCTACGCGCCGCCGAGCAACGGAATTTGAAACATTTCACTGCACCTCTTACCAAGTACAACAAATTACACCAGATGTTCTTCACAATGTCCGAGAGCACTTTGAACAGTTGTTGTACTATTGTATGGAGGTGAATGGCGGACATTTTCAACATTTAATAAGATAACATGTAAGTATTACAATAAAATAAAATTTTTTAAAACGCAATTTCTCGGCGGCGCGTAACTCAAATTTACAAAACAAAGCGCCATTTTAAAGAGAATTTAATGCCCTTTAAAAAGATGTATCACAACATACCCATTCCCATTTGAAAAAACAAGGGCAGTAGCCGCCCCCGCTAGGGGGGGTTGAGGTCACAGGGATGAAATTAATAGTGAAATGTCTCCCCTTGAAAATACAGGTTTACGGATCCGAGTTTTTTTTTTTATTTTTCACTTACACAGCCGTAAACCTTGCTGGACTGTTTTCGATGGGCCACCTTGTATATATATCCCAAGAACATAAAATTGCAATGTTTTAAGGGAATCACAGTGGCAATGCTGTATGCTCATTTTTACCTGCTAGTGTAAAAATGACCCTGAAGTTTACTAATTTCATTCATTTTCGCCGGCGGTGATGTTACCGGTTTATCGCTGCTGCTTTTGTGATTGTTTGTGATCTATTGTGTTTTTGGATTAATATTTAGTGTTTTTTCGAGCTGAAACTATTTAGAGCTCTTTATAGGCCATTTACAATGGTTCGTCAGTGCGCGGTGTGTAAGAAATTCGACTACTCTACCCCGGATTAATATTTCGTCGTTAAGTGAGAATAATGAGTTTATGTTTTCTTTTAGGTAAAGCAGTGGTGTAGCCAATTCTATATTTGAAGTAAATATTGCAAAAATATGGATTATTTCTTTATATTATCTGAATTTCTGCAAAAAGATACCAACAACGATTACCTATTTATGACTAAGTTAAGATTGAAATTATCTAAACGTGTACCTTATACAGCGTTGCCATTTTTTAAAGCCCTCTTCTTTTAGCTTTTTTGAAACTGTAGAACTGTGCATGATTTCAAATTTGTAAAAATTTAAGGAGAATTTTCACTGAGCTAACTTATAGAACAGCTTAATTTTGAGTCGGATTCAACTGCATAGCGTTGAAAAAATATCGGTTAATCGGCTCTTTTTGGGGAAACCCCCGAAGCGACCTCAATGCGTCTCTGGCTAAAACCGCTTCAGGCCGTATGGCCTACTAAAGGGCAACTACCTGGTAATGTATATCGATCGAATCCGGCTATTTCATTGGCCCAGTGAAGAGAGCTGGATTACATAGTCGTAAGTTTTCACGTGTATACTCCAGAGAAGGTAAGTTCTCCTTTATACAGAACTGTTACATGAAAAGCCCAGTAAAAGATGAAACTTTAACCGATGCATAATATATTAAAGTATTCGGCGGAATTTTCTTTTAAAAAGAAATTACTGAGGATAATTCACAGGTTTATATTATACAGTATTTCCGCTGATGTAGTTAACAAGGGGACAAATGGACCACAAATGGAAAGATACGAAAAAAAGTCTGCTTCTCGAGAAAATAGGAAATACGATAAGAAAATTGATTCTTATTGTACAGGGCGTCTCAAAAATGCAAAAACATAAAATATAACAAGAGTAAACAGTGATTTTACTACATTTACTTGGTTATTACCTGTACGTTACTAAACATTAATAAAAATAAATAATAAATAATAATAATAATAATATTAAATTTACAATGGACGAGGTATCATACACAATAGTCATAGTTCAAAAACCCCTCCCCCATATTCAACAAATTTTTCCAACTGCTTCCTAATGTGAACAATACTGGCTTGAATCTCTTCAACTGATAATAATTCCACTGCAAGCCTAATTCATCTTGGTTGTGCAAAAGTAAAGCTGCTTTATACGTCCCCAAAGGTAAGAATCGGCTAATGTCAGATTGGGGCTTCTTGGAGGCCATAAAACTTACCCATTTCTTCCTATCCATCTCACACCGAATTTTCTGTTCAGCCATTCTTTGACCTCTCCAGCGTAATGTGCAGGGCACCCATTTTGTTGAAAATACATTGCGTTGCGATAATCCAGGGGTAGCTCTTCAAGATGATCGCTAAAGAATGTATCTAGTAATTGCAAATAGCTCGCTCTGTTACAAGTACCTTCGAAGAAATAAGGCCCAATGATACCGTAATATGAAATTGCACATCACACATTGACTTTTTTAGATTACTGACGTCTTGCGGGAATCCTAAATTCAGGATTCTCTTTACTCCATTATCTGACTGATGTTGAGAAGCAACAGTTTCGTTGGTTGAAAATGAGGATTCATCAGAAAACATTATAAGCTTGTGAAAATTTCTATTGACGTTTAAAATCTCATTTCCAAACCATAATCAAAAATCTAGCCTTTTAGCTTCATCCCCAGTCTCCAAAGTTTGGTTGAAATGAGGCTTGTAAGGGTAAATTTTATTATTTTTTAAAATGGTAGTTTTTTGAATGATCTCTAGATGCTTAGCTCTGTTTCAAATGTATTTTCATTTACAGATTGCAATATCAAAACTATACAGGCATCTTCCTCATTATATTGCTTCTTCTCTTTTTCTGTTCTGTTGAAATTTTTTCACCAGTTTATGTACACCAACTTTCGAAACGTACACGCCAGGAAATTTGCGTTGGAATTCCTCCACTATGTAGCGATAAAAGCAATGACCATTTCCATAACATTGCACTATAAAAACTCTTTGTTCAACGGTCAGCATTTTCAAGAATATTTATTTTGACACTGACCCTAACAACTACAAAAACGGGTAATAATATACAGGTATAAGTCATAATAATATGAAAGTAGTAAAATGCGGACTTTCAAAAATGTTTAATTTTTTTTTTAATTTCATAAATTCCAGCTTCCTTCAGTAAGTTCGAAATCAGGGATAGGACTAAATTTGCTGCAAGTTTATTTCACGTTAGAAGGTCAAAAATCACTGTTATATTTTATTAATAATTTTTTTTAAATCAAACTCATCTTCTCAACTCAACTCTCAACTTATAACATTACAGAACCGGATATAGTCATGGACGGGCACGCAATCCCACTGGCTTCATCTATTAATTTGCTGGGCGTCAATCTGGAAGGAAATATGTCTTGGCATAACCACGTTGTGATTTGTTCGGGTTTGTTCGCCAAGATAGCTTCTCAGAAACTTGGGGTACTCCTCCGAACCAGAAAGTTGTACACATCTCAACAACTTTTGACACTATACAAAGCCCAGATTCGACCATCACTAGAATACTGCTCTCATGTCTGGAGCTCTGCACCCAAACATGCTCTTCGGCTACTGGATTCCATCGAAAGGAGGACTATTCGTCTGATCGGAGACCACGAGCTGACGAAGAACCTCGACAGCCTAGAACATCGAAGACAGGTTGTGCATTTGACTCTCTTTTACAGATATTTTCATGGAAGGTGCTCGGCTGACCTTGCTGTCTTAATTCCGCCCAGAGCGACGAATAGCAGAAATACACGATGAACCACTGCCGCCCATCCATATGTGGTTCACCTTAGTACTCCTCGAACTTCATTATTTAAGAATTCTTTCATCTGGAGGACTTCATCCTTGTGGAACGACCTTCCCGAGGTCGTTTTTCCCAACGAATATAACCTCCAACGATTCAAAACCAACGTGAATCGCTTTTTGCGCACACGCACCACTCCCAGAGTGCCCTAAAGGATTTTTCCTATAGTGCTTGTATTTGATCATAAAAAAAAAAAAAAAAAAAAAAAAAATTTAACATTTTTGAGACGCCTTGTACAATAAGTAAGAATATTTTCTCATCGTAATTCCCATTTTTTCGACAAGCAGGCTTTTTAATGAATGAAGAATGACTTTTTCTGGTATCCTCCAATTTGTGGTCCATTTGTCCTCTTGTTAACTGCATCCGCGGACATACTGTATATAAAAGGGCGCTAATTATAGAAAAAATAATATCTATGAACTAAATTTGTTCGTCGACAGTGTAATATTGAGCATAGTTAGTCCTTGTGGATTTTGTGGCTTTATCCTTTATCGTCGAATTCCTAGCGTCAACTTGTCAATCCACTTGACGAAGGACAAGGTTCCGAAATCGGTGAAATGAGCCGAACAATTTTTTAAAGTGTTATTTATTTCGCTTTTTTGCGCACATTTTTTGGTTATTTCACGTCGATCTTACCCATGTCTGTTATACAATATACAACATAAAATACAGAGGGTATTCAGATAATTCGTTAGAGTATTTTGAGAGGTGATTCTACACGTTATACAGGGTGTCCGGGAACATGTGGGAAATCTCCCGGATATGAAGAAAACACGTGAAAAGAATACTATAGGTTCATATAAACTTCTTTCGTATCGGCCTCCTCTTCGGAGATATGGGCTCCCAAAGAGCACCAATGGAATCAAGTTTTTTAAACATAATTATTCAACCACCTGGTATATTTAAATTATTTTTTAATATGATGTATACCAGGTAAGACCCATCAAATTACTACCCAAGAAACTGTTGTGAATTACTCACAGCTGCAGGGACGGACTAGCTGTAACACTCATGGGCCCATTTTTTTACGCCCTGTATGATGAGAACTTTGGACAATGTTTTTTACATACCTTTAACTATTTGCTAAAAATTAAGTACTCTTCATTCATGTCGCTAATCCTAACCGTTTTCGAGAAAACGTCATTTTATTTACACTGAGTCCCCTAACTGCTCATGGGCTAAATATGAAAAAGCGGAATCTTGAAGGTTGAACATTGGATCGGAACAAAGATGTATCTTTTATTGAAATACCCGAAGCACATGATGTATATGAAATGCCGTTTTTTCGAAAACGGTTAGGATTAGCGACATGAATGAAGAGTACTTAATTTTTAGCCAATAGTTAAAGGTATGTAAAAAACATTGTCCAAAGTTCTCATCATACAGGGCGTAAAAAAAATGGGCCCATGAGTGTTACAGCTAGTCCGTCCCTGCAGCTGTGAGTAATTCACAACAGTTTCTTGGATAGCAATTTGAAGGGTCTTACCTGGTATACATCATATTAAAAAATAATTGAAATATACCAGGTGGTTCAATAATTATGTGTAAAAAACTTGATTCCATTGGTGCTCTTTGGGAGCCCATATCTCCGAAGAGGAGGCCGATACGAACGAACTTTATATGAACCTATAGTATTCGTTTCACGTGTTTTCTTCATATCCGGGAGATTTCCCACATGTTCCCGGACACCCTGTATAATAAAGGTGGGTTAAAATTCCTTCATCTGGAAGACTTCATCTTTGTGGAACGTGTGTGAATAGCAGTGGCGACTCGTGACCTATGAAGAGGGGGTTCACAAGTATGGTGAAATTATTTTTAAAATTTAATTTTTGTGTAACGACCAAACAATTACTTTCTAGGCGTTTTAACTGTAGAAAGAAAAGAAATACCTAATAATAAAATGCGTTAGGTAAAACATATTTTTATTTATTTTTTAATTTTACACAAGGAAATACCACTTTTACAAAATAAGAAAGGTTTTCTTAGTGCGTATAGTGCTTAAACGTAAAGTCCGTTCTTCGGTTATTAATTGTAGAAAATTGATCAATAACAGCCTAATTAAAGTTTGGAATACCCTCTATAAATTTTTTTTTATATATTTAATTTTTAAACTTTCTAATAAAGTCCCTAGATTTACCCTTTGTGGTCTGCATTAAATTAATTTCGGGTTTAGGTCTTCCCGCATTCTTCACTTCAATTTGTTGCTCCAAACTCAAAAAGTTATTTTTTAAATAGTCCACCGTCAAACTATTCACTTTAACTTAATAAATATATAATATTAAAACATACACGCTCGAATTTCTAACTAGATGCACGAACAGACAACGGCGCGCGGTGCACACTAAAATTGTGCACCTTTCCCATGTTAAATCGCCATAGCCCCGTCTGTTACTACAGATAAACTGCATTATTCCCCGCCTACTTAATCGCACATGCCAGCAAGTCTCGTCATAATCGTCATTACCCTCGACCGAGGCACGGTTGCCGGATCGAGAGCTTATAATATACAGTTTGGTTGACGGTACGATAAAATATTAGGGAGAGGTCGGACTTTCTACGATAAATAATATTCAATGAATATAAATTAATATTTTTTTATTCGCTTTGGGGATGCACGTGCGCATGTGCTCCTGTGGAAGAACCGCCACTGGTGAATAGCTTTATTCACGCACATACGCAAGGCTTCCAAAGCGCCTTAGAGAATTTTCTCAAGTAATAATAGTGTTTGATTATAAGAAACCCTGTAATGTTTCTCTGTAATATAATAATGTCTTTCTTGGGTGGGATCTGGGTACCCATTGTTGGTCCTTCTTCAAGCGACTAAGTAAACTATGATGATAAAATATGACTGAAGAAAATATAGCGATATAATCTCCGTAAAATTTCCCTGCTAACACTAATCATTTTTTTTTCATCATTGTGAAATGTCTAAATTTTTCGAGCGGTGCAAAACTAGGAAAATGGAATAAAAAGCCGCCCAGTCCGCACGAAAGCTGCTTATCTGGTGGCTTTGTGGTAAAACAGCAGATTCGTGTCCATTTGGAAGATAAAAAGGGACGGAGGAAATCAGACACACAGACGAAAAACGCAATGACTCTAATAGGATTCACATGTGGAACTAGATTAGTTAAAAAGTTCACCTTTGCTATCCAAATTTAGTATTTTAAGTTTTGTCCCTAACTAACAGTCTTTCCTTATAAGTTTTGTTTAAGAAAACATTATCAGCGATCATCAATATGGTTTTCGGAAGTCCAGATCAACTGGAGATCTTCTAGCCTATGTCACCCATCTTTGGAACAACGCAATCGAACATCACGGGGAGTCTCGGGCTGTTGCACTGGATATTGCTAAAGCCTTTGATCGTGTTTGGCATGAGGGACTTTTAAGTAAACTGCGATCCTATGGTATGCCCAGTCGATTCTGTGCATGGTTGTCTAGCTTTCTTAAGGACCGCTCTCTGCAAGTGGCGATTGACGGATTTCCTTCAGACACCTTCACCATCAATGCCGGTGTTCCTCAAGGGTCCATATTGTCTCCCACTCTCTTTTTACTCTATATTAAGGACCTTTTAGTGAAAACAAAAAAATCCGATATTTAGTTTTGCTGACGATAGCACACTTACCTCATCTTTCTCTTTGAATGCGCAAACATCGGCTCCCGACGCACATCTTCGCAGACAGCATGAAGTATCACGCCTCAACAAAGTCCTGGAAGAAATTTTGGCTTGGGGTGACAGTAACCAAGTCGAATTTGACGCTAAAAAAACCCAGGCAGCAGTTTTCTCTAAAAACGTTAACATTCCAGAACCGGATATAGTCATGGACGGACACGCAATCCCACTGGCTTCATCTATTAATTTGCTGGGCGTCAATCTGGGTGGAAATATGTCTTGGCATAACCACGTTGTGGCAATCGCCAGGATAGCTTCTCAGAAACTTTTTGTACTCTTCGGAACCAGAAAGTTGTACACACCTCAATAACTTTTGACACTATACAAAGCCCAGATTCGACCATCACTAGAGTACTGCTGTCATGTCTGGAGCTCTGCACCCAAACATACTCTTCGGCTACTAGAGTCCATCGAAAGGAGGGCCATTCATCTGATTGGAGACCACGGGCTGACGAAGAACCTCGATAGCCTAGAACATCGGGGACAGGTTGGGGATTTGACTCTCTTTTACAGATATTTTCATGGAAAGTGCTCGGAAAAGCTTAGTACTCCTCGAACTTCACTATTTAAGAATACTTTCATCTGGAGGACTTCATCCTTCTGGAACGACCTTCCCGAGGTCGTTTTTCCCGACGAATATAACCTCCAACGATTCCAACGATTCAAGACCAACGTGAATCGCTTTTTGCGCACACGCACCACTCCCAGAGTATCGTATAAAAATTTATAACGGTTGTATAAACACTGTCGATTTGCAATTTGGTTGTATAAAGGTCTCCCCTAATATATATTTTTGATTTTACGGCAAAATCGGGTTTATTCCTTTCAATATTACGCCATACGAATTTTATTAAATAGCTGAGTAAGAACATCAATAAACTTTTATACAGCACGATGTTTGTGCACACCCTTTAGTTGTATAATTTGGTTCTTTATGTTTTCTAAATGCTGTTTCATGTGCAAATCCGACGTTCTTACACGTTCTTAGTAGAATTTTCTACAATTAAAAGGTTATTGCGTATCATTGGAAAAAGTGTATAAATTCTACATCCGGTTTATATTAAATTTGTGAGTGCAGGTTTCCTCTGCCCCTAAAAAAGTTTGCCGAAGCTAAATTTGTCCCTTAAGCCGCCGGCTGGTCAATGGAGGTCCAATAATATCATAAAATCGATCAAACACGTAAAAATTGCTACGTTTCATATAATTCTTCGGTAGAAAAGGGATCTCTGAAATGAAGGACAAAAAAAAACAATATAAAGAAAAAATTTTGTTCAAAGAACACAACACTCAAAACAACAAGCAAATCTAGAGTTTTAACACTCATTCTCTGTTAAATAATATACCAACGGCTCTGAGGGTTCACTGGTAACTCTAGGATGAGTTAGTAATACCAGAACGCGAGTAACCTAGGGGTGATAGCCCTCGAGTGAGCAGCATATAACAGAGGATCGCGGTTCAGAGCCCACGTTAAACTGTAGGTTGTAGGTCCCCTCCGGAATGGCCTTGACAGGTGAGCCAAGATAAAAAATACCTTATTCCAGCTAATCGCATGAAATTAATAATTCATTCGCCCTAAGCTAATATGATTAAGGTAATTTTGACCAAATTGATCCCTTGGCTATTATTTTAACATGTGCGGAATCAATTAGGACAGAAATCGGTTCACACACGATCTAAACGTTTGGCTGTAAAGGATCGAGCACACTAGTTGGAAATTATGTTTTTTCGGAAGGTAAATTTGAACTGAAATCTGGTTCCCCGATTTCCAGAGTTTCTTGAGCAGGTACTTTTGAAATAAATTAAAAAATTAACATTCGCGTGCATGCAATAGAAACATATCTTGCCTGTCTAAGCATAGAATTATAACGAGAAAGAACATTCTGAAGATATCGATAACACATAATAAAAAAACAAGGTATTAATAGTGCCAGAGCTTTTAATTTAAGAGTCAATCGAGTCTACGGAGATGTTTGTCAGATTGTTCTTCTGAAGGTATTAAAAGAATACAATAATTATCTATACAGGGCGTCCGGGAACATGTGGGAAATCTCCCGGATATGAAGAAAACACGTGAAAAGAATACTATAGGTTCATATAAACTTCTTTCGTATCGGCCTCCTCTTCGGAGATATGGGCTCCCAAAGAGCACCAATGGAATCAAGTTTTTTACACATAATTATTGAACCACCTGGTATATTTCAATTATTTTTTAATATGATGTATACCAGGTAAGACCCGTCAAATTACTATCCAAGAAACTGTTGTGAATTACTCACAGCTGCAGGGACGGACTAGCTGTAACACTCATGGGCCCATTTTTTTTACGCCCTGTATGATGAGAACTTTGGACAATTTTTTTTACATACCTTTAACTATTGGCTAAAAATTATGTACTCTTCATTCATGTCGCTAATCCTAACCGTTTTCGAGAAAACGTCATTTTATTTATACTAACTGCTCATGGTCTAAATATGAAAAAGCGGAATCTTGAAGGTTGAACATTGGATCGGAACAAAGATGTATCTTTTATTGAAATACCCGAAGCACATGATGTATATGAAATGCCGTTTTTTCGAAAACGGTTAGAATTAGCGACATGAATGAAGAGTACTTAATTTTTAGCCAATAGTTAAAGGTATGTAAAAAAACATTGTCCAAAGTTCTCATCATACAGGGCGTAAAAAAAATGGGCCCATGAGTGTTACAGCTAGTCCGTCCCTGCAGCTGTGAGTAATTCAAAACAGTTTCTTGGGTAGTAATTTGACGGGTCTTAACCTGGTATACATCATATTAAAAAATAATTGAAATATACCATGTGGTTCAATATTTATGTGTAAAAAACTTACGAAAGAAGTTTATATGAACCTATAGTATTCTTTTCACGTGTTTTCTTCATATCCGGGAGATTTCCCACATGTTCCCGGACACCCTGTATACGAGTCCTGTCTCAGTGAAGTTGGCCCGACTATCAAAACTACGTATTTTTTTATGAAATTTGTCATATTAGCGAAAACTTATTAAAAACTAAAACGTATTTCTGATAATATACGATATTTTTATTTAATATTAGCCGAAAATAATTTTTTTTGTAACAGAAAAAAAAAATCTTATAAATCCAAAAAAACAGTCGATTAATAAAAATCAACGGAACGAAATAGCAGCAAATCACCACTGCGTTACATCGCCTTTTCGACTGATTACTTCTTCGACACGTCTTGGCATAGTGTCAACTAATGTTTGGCAGTCATCTGATGTAAAACTGTTCCTAATTTCTTCGAGACGAGTTCGCAATTCTGGAAAGGTTCTTGCGGGATTCGCTTGGAGCTATTTCTTCATGATATGCCACAAGGTTTCAATCGGCGATAGATCTGGACTACTCGACGTCCATTTTAAAACTGGAATATTTTATTTCTAACATCCAATCTTTTACTTTTTTAGTATGGCATGCGACACCATCTTGTTGGAAGATACATTCTATATTGTTTAAACGTATTTGTTCAATTTGGGGTGTTAATTTATTTTTAAGCACATTTATGTACTTATCAGCATTTATAATACCTTCCACAAAGTATAAGTTTCCCACTCCACTTGCTGACAAGGATCCCCAAATCATAACAGAAGCCGAAAACTTTTTTTATAACACGATGAAATGCTTCTTCTTTAGTTCTTATGACACGACTCCTACTATCACCAACGCATACTTCAAATCTGGCTTCATCACTCCAAATAATGGAGTTCCATTGGTTCGCAGACCATAATTTGTGTTCTTTGGCCCACGCTAGTCTGTTTTTCTTCTGAAACTTTGTCCTCTTTTACCTAGAATTATTGATTTAAAAACGAATAATAAAAAAATAATTTAAGCTTACCTTGTAAGTTTTAAATCCCAGTTTTTTTGGGCAGCTCTGTGACAACGTTTTGTAGTTGCCTGATTCCATAATATTTTCAATTCGTTATAATTAGCACGCCGATTTTCCTTGATAATCCATTTTAAGGCTCTTAAGTTGGTATTGGAATAACGCGGGCGACTTGGCGGTTGTTTTGTACAATTTAATAATATTTCGAACCGTATACCTCGATTTGTTAACACTGTCAGTGATTTGGGAAGCATTTTGGCCTTTTAAATGCAAGTGAATGATCACTTTTCTTATAAATTCACAAATATTACGTTTAGGGGCGTTGGGCCAACTTCACTGAGACAGGGCACAATATTCTCTATATTATATTGTGTACTTCGTCCTTTACTAATGAACCTTGGCCAAATGAACAGCAAACCTTGATTCCCTTAATTTAAATTTTATCTGGATTGACATCAGAGGTTAGCGGAGCTTGATACTTATCGTCAATTTTCTCGCATTTAATAGAATATCGTTAAATTTGTGTATGGTGTGACCGGAGCTGGTATAGTTGTTTCAGAATTATACCGTTGATTCTTACTGCCCTAAATAAAGTACCTTATTAAACCCTATTGTATACGCCTCAACCTCTTCAAAGCGCAATAAATGGGATCAGGGCCGGCTTGAAAATGTATGCCACACCACATGATTTATTTTTATAATTTAAAATAAATAGATAGGTATTTTTAGTTTTAGGTACCTATAATAAATGTAAAATATTGATAACAATTAATGATAATTGAAAATAATATAATTTAAAAGTATAACTATTAGGATAACAAGTCAATAAAAATTAGTTAAATTCTAAGAAACTATTAATAATTTATTCAAAATTTAACTCTGTATCACTATCACTATCTTCATCTAAGCCTAAACTTATAATAATTAAGAGTTGAACATTTGTAATCATACAATTGTAAGAATTTTCCACCTTAAGTACATGATGTACACAGTTTGCAAAAATTAAAAAAATAATTAATTCTGCTACAGATGCATTTAATGTAGAAGAAATATTATTTCTCCTAATATTGGATTTTAATTGGGGCCATATTAGCTCAATAGGATTGAATATACAATAGTACGGAGGAAGACGCAACACTGTATGTCCATTTTCTGCTGCAAGTTTGTCACACTCTTATTCCTTATTTATTTTAAAGGCTTCTAATACTTCTGGCAGTTCTCATCTTTTGTAAGTTTCTTCAAAATATAAATCATTTTCAATCATAACATTTTGAATTTCTGCTTTTGTATTATTAGAATTGGGAACGATTTTTGCTTGCCGACTATGATAACTAGCATTATTCATTACAATGACGCTATTTTCAGGTATATTTTTAAGGAGTTTATGTTTAAACGAATCTTCAAAAAGTTGTGTGTCGGTATCTTGATGGTAATCTAAAGAAGAATCTGCTATGTTTTTAGCTGAAAGCAACAGACAGTTTGGAACAAACCCGTTCTCTGAACCAGCATGTAATATTGTGATTCTTTTGCCTTTATTTGATGGTGCCTTAGTTTGACATTTTTTAGAAGAATCATCCCAACCTTTTCTTGGAGTGTCGTGGGTATCGAACCATGTTTCGTCAAGGTAAATAATTGGACGATTTTCTTCTCTGAATTGTTTTAACAGCTGTTAAATATTTAAGTCTCCATTCCCGACACTTGAAGATGCCCCTCTATCAGCACAATTCCAAGGACACCACAGTCTACCACTAATAAGCCTAATTAAAAATTACTCGCCGGAAAACCACTAAAGATTAAAATTATTAAAAATCACTTTGTATTTATATATGCATCAGGCATAGGTATAAATTGAATTTGTATACCTGGTCCGGCTCTGCTCGAAAAGGTTTTAAAATTTGGGATTTCCTTAATTATTTTATGGTCGAATAGATAATGAGTGCAGTCAAGAGATCAACGATATAATTCTGCAAAAACTATACAGTTTTAATATATATGGTGTATCCAAACGGCCTATTATATCTGACTCCTTGGGAATCCCGAGTGTCGACTTCGTTTTTGAACCTGCCGCATAAACAAGAGTTTTATTATACCTTCCTAGTTTGATATGGCAAAGAGAGATAGCCCTCATTCGAGCTTGATGTAGCTCCAATGAAAACACACTTAAAAGCCTTTTACAAAGAGCATATTCCGGGTCAAAGCGAAATACTGTAGGACTGTTTTAGAGCGAAGGTTTCTTCTTTAGATACATTAGTGTATAATAGGGTGGGATACATTAAACCTAAAATTGCCCTATTATATACGTACTATATAAATACATTTAAATTACCGAGTTGCTTTTTATTCCTATTATGGGAAGCACAACATTCATGCCATTAATCATGTTTTCATTTGATGTTAGTATAAAACCTTTCCATAATTGGAACCATTAATATTTCAGTACGTCTGTTATGGGTAAGTATGTGAAATCCGTCGTGGTGTGTTGTATTATACCTCAATTAAATATTATTTTAGATATTCTAATAGATTTCGTCGATAAATTGAGTGCGGGCTGTTACTTGGAGAGGTGATTCTAATTAATTCTTGATAATGAACAAATTTTATACTTTTTTACAGTATTAATGAATGTGGGAAAATCAATAGCGCATTATCCCGTGTATTATTTCAGTTTTGTCGAGATTATATCCTGGCAATAGTATATTACGTACCGAGGTGGAAAGTGTTTCATTCCTGTCGAGAGAGTCGGTAGTTAACCGAGGCGCGAAGCTGCGAGGTTAACTAAATCTCGAGACAATAATAAAATTTTTCACCGAGGTTTGTATACAATTTTATTTACAACCACATCTAACATCCACTTCTTATTATTTTGAATTAAAATTATTAATAAAAGATAAATGTCATTTTGACTTTTCCTTTGAAAAATCAGACCGAAATTTCAAATAACCGCACGTGGTAAAATAACGTACTCAATAATACATATCAAGATGGCAAATATTATTTTTCGAATATGGTTTCCATGTCACTAAACAATATATTATTTTAACAACAGAAAAATGCTATCGGATGAGGAATTTGATTTTGCTGCTACTCCACCAGAAATTCGAGAAGCAGCAAAAATGGTAGAAGAAGATCTTCTGCCAACTAAAAGCCGCCCGAGATATAACAAGGCGTATAACTGTTTCAAAGAATGGTATACGGGAAACAGAGTTCAAGATCATGGTTCTGAGTCGGAGCTACTAGCTTATTTCAGTGAAAATGCCAAAACAAAAAAGATATCAACGATTTGGTCACAATATTCAATGCTGAGGATCAATCTATCAATTAGGGAAAAAGTAGACATATCTAAACAATTTTAAAAAAAGTGTGTTCGTATGTTATTTTGAGATTTTTTAAAAAATTACAAAAAAATAATTTACTTTCCACCCGGGTGGAAAGTAAAAGTAAAAAAACGTCAACTTTCCACCTTTCAAAGATGATGAAATGTCATTATTACATGCATGGTTGTAAATAAAATATATCTGCGGACGATTTGCTAAAAATTTGTGTTTATCGGACAATGAAAAACTTAGAAATTTCGTAAATTGTCCTCCTCTTTTCTTGTTGACTATACAGGGTGTTAATTTGGAAACGTCCCTTCCTTAATGTACGTGCTGTCAAAATATCTAACACATATAATATATATAAACAGTATATTGCTAATACCATCTACAATTATGTCCCCGCTATGGGCATCGAAGGGGGCGTTGTGAGTTTGCGCAGTTCGGAAATTTCCTTGTGAAAGTAAACATTCGACAGGACAGGATTTCAACTTTTTTAATGTAAATTTCACTGGTTAGTTAGGAAAAATATTGCAATCAAAATTTCGATTAGTTCGATTTAAAACGGCGTTCCGTGCATATGATTTCTGACGATATGGTGATTTAACGGTGCCCTGATTGGTGTAAACTTTTGGTGCCAAATTCCGTCCAAATATTTAATTGTAACAATCGACACGATGAGCTTTCTTTTAACTTTCATCCGACGTCGTATATTTTAACCTCACTTTTTTCTAAATTATAAATTAAGAATAAATTGACTATTTTGGGAATTAATATCATCTACTAATGCACCAAATTAAAAAATACATTAATTTTAAGGTTAGGTAGTGACCACATATATATTATATTGTATACGAGTGACACTCTCTTCTTTTTTTACAAGCTTTTTAGTGAAATTCGGTTCCGAAGATCGGATAATGTGATAAGCAAAATATTTTCGTATATATGTACATACCTGAAATACTTATACTTGGTATTGATACACGACTTTTGCAAAAATGCACCATGCACTTGTGTCCTTTAATCTTAAACAAAACAAGCCACTACAAACAGCGAATCACCACAAAATAAAAACTCCTTCATAAAAATTGTTGTTAGATAATGAAAGTTTATAAGCACTAATATACCGACAACAATGTGGATGAACCACTTTTTGTTCTGTAATTTGAAAAAGCATCCAGAACCGTAGGTGGCGACGAATAACAACAAATAACTAATGTCGGGCCGGCTCTGACGCGATCGATAAAATTTTCACCCTACTGCGCAAACTCAATAGACCCGCGCCATCTTCCATAGCGGGGACACTGTTTGTATTTTGGAACGTTCGTATTGGCAATATACTGTTTATATATATGTGATATCTAAGCATAAATGAAGCCCACAGCGTTAAATGGCGAACAGTATAGGTTTAGTATATGATAATATGCCACGATTGACACCCCCTGTAATCCTTTTTTATATTTTGTCAGGCCTCATAAAACATAAAAACAGCCCAAGAGCAAATTCAACATGGTGCGTGTTAAGTTCCCATTTAGTTCTCGTGTTGTAATTTCCACCCTTATACCTTTCAAAAGCTATGATATACTAAAACAGGTCAACTTATTTTAGTATAGTCAAAATAACGGGTTTTATGTCGCTATTGCTACGCGCCTTCAATGAAAATATTGTCACTGACACTAGTTTTCGTCTTGTCAATGTAAAAATTCAATTTGCTGGTGTTTGCTGTATTACCTGAACTATGAGAGTCTCGTGGTTTGGCCATCACGTTTAATTGAATACCTTAGGATTGGCACACCAAAATGTTTTCAAACTCGGCACATCCCATGTCGGTCCGTTCAAGAAGTTATATTTTTTTATGATCAAACACAAGCACTATAGAAAAATACCTTTAGGGCACTCTGGGAGTGGCGCGTGTGCGCCAAAAGCGATTCACGTTGGTTTTGAATCGTTGGAGGTTATATTCGTTGGGAAAAACGACCTCGGGAAGGTCGTTCCATAAGGATGAAGTCCTCCAGATGAAATTATTCTTAAATAATGAAGTTCGAGGAGTGCTAAGCTTAACCACATATGGATGGGCGGCAGTGGTTCGGCGTGTATTTCTGCTATTCGCCGCTCTAGGCGGAATTAAGAGAGCAAGGTCAGCCGAGCCCTTTCCATGAAAATATCTGTAAAAGAGAGTCAAATCCTCAACCTGTCTTCGATTTTCTAGGCTATCGAGGTTTTTCGTCAGCTCGTGGACTCTAATCAGACGAATGGCCCTCTTTTCGATGGAATCCAGTAGCCGAAGAGTATGTTTGGGTGCAGAGCTCCAGAGATGACAGAAGTACTCTAATGATGGTCGAATGCCAGAACGTGGTTATGCCAAGACATATTCCCTCCCAGATTGACGCTCATCAAATTAATAGATGAAGCCAATGGGATTGCGTGTTCCTTCATGACTATATCCGGTTCTGTAATGTTAATCTTTTTAGAGATAACTGCTGCCTGGGTTTTTTTAGCGTTAAATTCGACTTTGTTACTGTCACCCCAAGCCAAAATTTCTACCAGGTCTTTGTTGAGGCGTGATACTTCATGCTGTCTGCGAAGATGTGCGTCGACAGCCGATGTTTGTGCATTCAAAGAGAAAGGTGAGATAAGTGTGCTATCGCCAGCAAAACTAAATTTTCGTTTTCACTAGAAGGTCGTTAATGTAGAGTAAGAAGAGAGTGGGAGACAATATGGACCCTTGAGGAGCACCGGCATTGATGGTGAAGGTGTCTGAGAGAAATCCGTCAATCGCCACTTGCAGAGAGCGGTCCTTAAGAAAGCTAGACAACCATGCACAGAATCGACTGGGCATACCATATTATCGCAGTTTACTCAGAACTCCCTAATGCCAAACACGATCAAAGGCTTTAGAAATATCCAGTGCAACAGCCCGAAACTCCCCATGATGTTCGATTGCGTTGGTCCAAAGATGGGTGACATAGGCTAGAAGATCTCCAGTTGATCTGAACTTCCCGAAACCAAATTGATGATCGCTGATAATTTTGAAGCCTTCCAGGTACTTTAGAAGATGTTGTTTAATAGCTTTCTCCATTACTTTTGATATAACTGAAAGCAATGCGACTGGTCGATAGTTGTTAGGCAGGGTTATAATGTTCTAATGCAGTTATTCAATAAAATGTACACACCCTGTATAAGTACATGTTATTAAGTAACATCATGTAGACCTATTCACCACGTTGGATAAAAATAGACCAAGTACACCAAACTATCCTTTCGTGGCCTATTAAAACAATGAACTAGAGATGACAAATTATAGTCTGGAGCTGGCGAGCTAATTACAGCCCAGTCATATTTTCAATTAGCTCTATATAAAGCTCTTTCTTGAATGGCGCCCAATTAGGCTAGAATCTAGAGTCAAGTGCAATGATAGGGAATGGAAATATTTGAAAGATTCCTTAAGTTTTAGATTAAGCAACGAGCCAGTGAAGAAATAAACGGTCAGAAATCAAGACATCTAACTGGAAAAATATAATTTCCAAAATCCAAGACAAGATTGAGAAAAACCCATAAAGATTAGTCAACTTGTCTAGCCCAAATCAAAAACGATTGTAGTAAAATTCAATAAATAGAATAAAATGAATATTTTTAATGCAATAAAGATAGTTAGGTATTTTTACATTACATGTACATTTTACTTTAAAGCGTTTTATTACTTTTTTCATTTTTAATTCCATTTTCATGATTTCTTAACCAGTTTTCAAAACACTCTGTGGAATAATTGAGGCGTATAATTTTAGTCATAATCACTTTGCTATAATCTTAGATGTATTCCTTAAATTATCTCATCATCTCGTTTCTTGTAAGAGCTACACAGTTTTAAATAAATAAAAATGCTAATTTTAAAGATTTTTTATTCACAAAAATGAATACAAATAGAAGTAATTAACACTTAAAAATTGCGTAGCTCTGACAAGAAATGGGATAATGGGATACTTCAAGAAAGCAAATATTAGGAATCTAGTTAAGATTATAGCAAGAAGATTATAATAGTATATTAAGATACAAGTTTCATAAGACATTATCTTATGCTCTAATTGTCTTATGAACCGTGTATTTTGTAATACTTTTTCTATTTGGGTCTTTAAAGTCTAAAAAACTTTTAAAAATGTAGTAGATTTTTTCCATTTGAATTAATATTTTCTTTTTGGGTTGGCAATACTTTCACAATTTAATAAAATGTTTCAAGTATCAAATATGCCTTGATAGAAACAATTGAACACAATAAAGCCTTTTCCCATCGGTCATATTTAAAAATAAATATATTATTAAAGTTAATAAAAATGAGTCAGGAAGAAAGTTGACTCCGTCAGAAATACGAGAAATTGCAGAAAATAATCTAGAAAAACTTTTAAAAAGAATATGCAAAACTTTGAGTTATGGTGCGAGCAGAACAAAGTTCAAAATAGGGAACAAAATACTAAATAATACTATTGAACAAAATATTGTGTCGACACAGAATCTGACAGGAATAACAATTAATGCTCAGGAAATGTCTACAGTAACCACAAATATGTATATATAAAGTAATATGATAATACTATATTGAATTAAAAATAAAAATAGTACTTTATTGAATAAAACTTTAGAAATAGAGCATAAACTGGAAGATATTTCTATTATTTTTAAGTTATATTGTTTTATAGTTGTGACTAGAAATTAATTGACGGACACCGTCATCATGTTATATATTTCCGAGTATAGGTATTTCAGATAAATATCTAATAGAAATCATCTATTGCAACGTCAAAGGTTAATATTTCAAAATTCTATAAAACATATTTGTCGAATCCATAATACCAAGAAAACTAATTTCAACGAAATCGAAGTAAGCCTAAAATTCGAACCCTACTTCCTGCCAACATAAAAAAATAAAATTTCAGTTTCATAAAGTGGCAGGTTATTAAATTTTTTTGCATTTCATAATGTAGCCATTATGAAACCCAAATAGGAAAACCATATCATTCGCCTCAATTTTTTCACAGGGTGTTTTGAAATTGTGGCAAAAACAACATTTTCTTTTATCCCATGTAGCATCACCTAAGTGAAACATTTTAATTATTAAAAGCATACCTACAGAATAATCCCAGTAAATGTATTTACAAACCGATTAAAATATCATGAAAATCGAATAAAAAATAAAAAAGTTATAAACCAACAAACTTATCCAAAATTTTGAAGTGATGGAATTTGTGCCAGGGAGCATATAATTGAATTTTAATTAAAATACGTTATACACGTATATATAACCAAGGTAATATATCATCTTTGATGGAAGTTTACCTCGATTACACCATATAATTAATTATAGCATCTCAAGTTTTCATTATGCACAACCTGTCTCAAAGTTTATTAGAGCTTGGATTTGTTAGAGCTTAGTTAAATATATTTAGATACGCCGGAAATGTCCATAGGTTACACCTGATTGGCTATAAAAATAATTTTAAGCCAGTTTTCTCTTTAGATATTATTTTTTTCTATATAGAAAATGTTTCCTTTTTCCCGTTGTCATATTCCTTTCAATGTTCTACCACTGCACGTGATTTTAATTGTACCCGACCCAGTACCCAAATTAACTCCACGGATTCAGAAAGTTTGTTAATTTTTAAATAAATAGTTTTACTGCCAATTTACCCACTATCTGTCATCTATTCAGAAAGTAGTTTTTTTATTTGGGTTTTATAATGGCTACATTATGAAATGCAAAAAAATTGAATAACTTGCAACTTTATGAAACTGAAATTTTTTTTTTTATGTTTGGTTCAAATTTTAGGCTTACTGCGATTTCGTTGGAACTAGATTTCAAGGCATTATGGATTCGACAAAAATTTTTGATAGAAAACTTTAAAATACTAACCTTTAACCTTGCAAATAGATAATTTTTACTAGATATTTATCCGAAATACCTATATTAAATAATGCTATTAGTAATAAACAAAAAATTATTATTGGTGTTCCACAGGGGACCGTAATCGGGTCACTTTTGTTCATTGTTTACATAAATTCTTTGTTGAAACTGAATATTGATTGTTTGACGATTTCATATGCTGATGATACAGCCATTGTATTTTCTGGTGATACTTGGGAATGCGTGAAGAATAGAACAATGATTGGTTTGAACAAAGTAAAAGACTGGCTTCAAGAATACAAACTGACACTAAACTTAACGAAAATAAATTATATAGCATTTTCACTAACTAAAGCTGACAGACCCAACATTTTAATAGGAAACCACCTTATGCAAGAAACATCACAGACTAAGTATTTCGGAATCATTATTGGCCAGCACATTAAATGGCAGCCTCATGCTGAGTACTTGTCCAACAAAATACGTAAACTAATTCACAAATTCTATTTACTAAGGGAATTTCTTGATAAAAAACCCTAATAATGATTCATAAGGCATTTGTTGAATCAATCCTTGGATACGGAATCTTGGTATGGGTGGGACTTTACCGTAACGGTTTGTGTAAGTTAGATATTGTCCAAAGATATATTTTAAAAATAATTTTAAAAAAATAGTCTTTATCCTACCAGAATGTTATTTACACCAGAGATATCTAACATAAGAACCTTATATATGCAATCAATTTGCTCTTATATTCGTCAGAGAGAAAAGTTGCAGAATTTCATAAATCATAGTTATGTTACACCTGGTTATGTGAATAAAAAATTGCAAATACCTAGAAGTAACAATAATCTAAACTTGAGATATGTAAATTATATTGGACCTAAAGTTATATGTTACCAATGCATGTTAAAGAGATTAACAACAGGAAAAAGTTTGCAAGTTCCTGCAGGGAGTAAAAATTTTTAACAATTTGAGAGGTTGTTTTGATTCTTTCGTTTTTCTGTATTTTTATTTTTTTGTGTTTTTGTCTTTGTTTTTCTTCTTGTATAAGATTGTTGTTGTATTGATACTGTACATTATTATTAACGGAAATATATTGTTAGTTGTTGTTATATATAAACCAATTTAAGAACATTATTACGCATACAGCTATTTGATTAGCTAGGCGTCTTTAATTAAGGCTATTTTGAATTGTATTATATAGTTTAATTATTTGTCTATAAGTTAGAACAGAACAAATGCAGAAATAAATATTATAAACGTATTACTTTATATATACATATTTATAGTTACTGTAGACATTTCCTGGGCATTAATTGCTATTCCTGTCAGATTCTGTGTCGACACAATATTTTGTTCAATAGTATTATTTTTTATTTTGTTCAATATTTTGAACTTTGTTCTGCTCGCACCATAACTCAAAGTTTTGCATATTTCTTTTTAAAAGTTTTTCTAGATTATTTTCTACAATTTCTCGTATTTCTGACGGAGTGCAACTTTCTTCCTGACTCATTTTTATTAACTTTAATAATATATTTATTTTTAATTATGACGGATGGGAAGAAGCTTTGTTGTGTTCAATTGTTTCTATCATGGCATATTTGATACTTGCAACATTTTATGAAATTGTAAAAGTATTGCCAACACAATAAGAAAATATGGATTCAAATGGAAAAAATCTACTATATTTTTTTAAATTTTCCAGACTTTGAGGACCCAAATAGAAAAAGTATTATAAAATACACGGTTCATAATACTATTAGAGCACTTGTCCTTTAAAAAGCTCCCCGCTTCGCGGGTCGTTTCCTAAATTGCACGCGTGCTCTAGGATAAGGTCTTATGAAACTTGTATCTCAATATACTATTTCACCATACGTGTGATATAAGACAATTTTATGCCAAGTTAGCAGTGCTTTTTCTTTTATTTTCGTATGTGGCCGTAGGAATGTTTAATATTCAACGCCCTGTATCTAGTGATGACAGATGAGTATTGAAAGTTTCTGCCCTATCCAGAATATTATCAGCATCACGTTTTTTTAAATTTTATTTGTCAATCGATAAACTAACTAACTAAATAACTTTTTAATAGACATTTCGCAACAAAAAATCCATCACCATCAAAGGCCACTTAACGACTCTTTATTTGCTTTCGTTCTATTTATAAAGTTTTATCGTGGAAATTGTGAGAACAATATTAAATATATGTTGCGCACTTTCCGAATTATTTATTCGTTTTTCTTTATTTAGATGTTAAAAGCTCCACTCAAGGCAATCAGATAGAGGCGTTTATGCCTATATAATTTATTCAGTTTTTTCTTTGTTCTTTTTGAGTTTTATACCTTTTATAAGAAAAGTCACACTGTGACTCCTTATTTTGTTGTGATAATGATAATGATTTGAATACAGCAACATTTTTAATAGATTCATCGAAAGATTTATTAGTGACTCATCTTGTGCTCGAAAACAATAATTTAATGCAATCCTATTAATAACAGTATTATCAGTAGGGGGTTCTGCTGTTGCAGGAAATACGTGCGATAACCATATTGATTCTGACTCTTCATTAAAATAGTGTTTCCCGTGATAACAGGAAATTCATTTTTCTTCTAAAAGTACAGGAAAATAAGCTTTCGAAAACATATTCAATGATTTTCCTGTTTTATACAGGGTGATTCACTGAATATGTTTCTGAAACTTTGACGTCATCGAACTAACATATTCACATGTTTTTGTCATTTCTGGTTATACCGGAAGTACCTGTCAACTTTAGCTTTTTTATATAAAACATGGTAAGCTTTATTACATTTTTCGATTAAGCGTTAAATACTAAGCACATTTTATAGAACATGTTTTTGTCAGATTATGTTAGTTTTTGAGATATTATTTGGCAAATGCATGACGATGAAATAATCCGTATAATTTTTTTACCTTAGCTCTTGGACTAAAATTTTTCTCGATCGTCAAGTCTCAAAAATATTTCAAATTCGGCAGAAAATGTACAGTGTGATCACAATTCAAGGTTCATTGTGAAAGAATTCAACCATTAAAATCTTTCTTATTTTAAATCGAACACCCTGTACATTTGTATTTAATTTGATGACAAATGAGTAGTTTTTATAAGGAGCATTTATTGTCCTATACCTATATCAAAGCTTTTTCTCAAAAAATCCAATTTTATTCCGAAAATACTATTTGTTCGTTTGCTATTAAAACAATTGTATTTAGGGGCTGTATACTGATGTACTGAAGATATACTGAAGGAAAATCTAATTTAAAGGGCGAGGGCAGCATTTCAATCTCTCACTACACAAGAAATTAGGAATGCTACAAGAAATAGTATGATGAAAAGAATAATAAATGCTTGGAAGTAAATGGCAATTATTTCGAACATATTTTAAAAATATAATCAAAAGATATTAGGTATAATTTAAAGTCCAGATATCTCAAAAACTAACGGAGTCTGATAAAAACATGTTATATAAAATGTGCTTAGTGTTTAACGCTTAATCGAAAAATGTAATAAAAGTTACCATGTTGTATTTAAAAAACGAAAGTTGGTAACTACTTCCGGTATAACCGGAAATTACAAAAACATGTGAATATTTTAGTTAAAGAGAGCATATCGATAAATCTAAATCACCAAAGGTTCAGATACATATATTCAGTAGTTGGCCATAAAGCTCTAATGCACGCTCGTCGTGAATCACCCTGTATACCCCAGTACGTTAAGCCTCTATATCAAATATATTCATTCAATTATGTAAGTACACATTGTGCAACCAATATCCTTAAAATCTGACATTAGTTAACACTTTTGAAGCGTAAGATGATTTTAGAAGTTAGTAAGAGTACTAAAAAAAGCTCGACACCAAAACGTGTCTTTTTTTTTCATTAAATTAAACCGGCCCAAATATTTAATGTTAATTAATAGCCATTGTAATGGGAAAATATAAAGAAAAGTTAAGCTAATGAAATGTCCAAAAATGACTTGAAAAATGTTTAAGTAATTTTTTTACATTAGTTTGTAAAAGGGGATTTTTAAAAGATATTTTTATCTTTATAAACCTGCGAGTTAGCTGGCTGGATGTTATATCTAGATAATCCCTTTGAGTTATACGGGAAAAAACCCTGAGTATAGCGCCGAGGAAGTCTTTTGAAAACCTACATGAAAGAAAGATAAAATGATCGGGTTTCTTACTTTAGACGAAGTAAAAATAGAAATTTGATTTAATACAAGCTATTTTAAACAGATTGGTGCATTTAAATCATATATAACCAAGTAGAGAAGAAGTTTAATACTATATTATCTTATTAATTTCCTTTCAGGGGTGTATGACAACACAGGGGCATAAAATATTAATTAAAAAATTTTCAACCTTTCTTCCACTAAAAAATATTGAAAATTTCGCACTAACATTCTTCAGCCAATCAGGAGCTTGCCTTTTGTTCCGTTACCACGGCAACTAAGAAAATTTCGGGAAATTTTTGTCCTCCTCGAGGTAGCAGGAAGTGATTATAGTGGAAATTTTTTGACGCTTGTGTATAGAATGACATTTTGCTTCACTGAACACAACTTTCTATAAATAATATGTTTTACCAACTTTAGTAGATAAAATATAAATAAAAATACAAATTTGAACTATTTTTAACTTGTTAATAACAATTGCATGCAACTAAAGTTGGTAAATAGGAAATGATTGCTCCTCGAACTAAAAACTAATGCGATCCTCATTTTTTCTACCTTCAAATTAATAATTTATTGCGAAATTTTCTTACCGAATCTCCCTCGTTCTTGAATTAATATACGGAAACTTTCCTCCTACACGATTTTATTGAGAAAATTGAGAAAAAAGTCGTGTGGTTGAACAATTTCCGATAATAATTCAAGTACTAGGGAGATTATAAGTGAAATCCGAAAGACCAGTCAAGTTAAGGAATATTTACAGCCTTCGTGGTTTACTCCAAGGTATGGCTCCATGTTACCCTTAAAATCTTAAATGGGAAGGGGTGACACACATGATTTTTCAATAATAGCATACTTTTTGAGTATTAGACTCTAAGAAATCGCGTTGGTTTTTAGATTATTATTTAAAAATACATTAGTGTGTTGATTCTTCGTTTAGTAGAACGATTAGGGGTTCGTGAGTACTTACAAAAACGAAGTTCGCATTCCACTGTAGATTTCCAGGGAAGAACACCACCCAACATTCCTTCAGTTCAATCCGAAATGACCGAAATCGTGTTCCGTCAAACGAATCCTGAAAGGGCTCGACGTCAAGAAAGCTTCTGGTCCAGACGAAATTCCTGTTATAGTTCTCAAGAGATGAGCTGTTGAACTAAAACCAGTATTTTGTAGACTTTTTAACTTATCCTACAAACAAGGAATATTTCCATCATGCTGGAAGACGGCGCGAGTCCATCCTACACCAAAGAAAGATAAGAGAACCCTGCCTAACCACTATCGATCAGTCGCGTTGCTTTCAGTTATATCAAAAGTAATGGAGATAGATGGAAGAAATGTTGGCTTGGGGTGACAGTCACCCAAACATACTCTTCGGCTACTGGATTCTATCGAAAGGAGGGTCATTCGTCTGATTGGAGACCACGAGCTGACGAAGAACCTCGACAGCCTAGAACATCGAAGACAGGTTGGGGATTTGACTCTCTTTTACAGATATTTTCATGGATAGTGCTCGGCTGACCTTGCCCTCTTAATTCCGCCCAGAGCGGCGAATAACAGAAATACACGACGAACCACTACCGCCCATCCATAACTTCATCCTTATGGAACGACCTTCCCGAGGTTGTTTTTCCCAACGAATATAACCTCCAACGATTCAAAACCAACGTGAATCGCTTTTTGCGCACACGCACCACTCCCAGAGTGCCCTAAAGGATTTTTCCTATAGTGCTTGTGTTTGATTATAAAAAAAAACTATCGATGAACAACGATTGATTATTATATTGCTTAAAAAGGCAGGTAATGAATATTTTACTATACAAGTAGGAAAACTGTAATATTTACTATAAAAAAATTAGAAAAAACTTTATGTATGTTCTCCATTTCAGCCAATACCTGTTTCCTTTATATACTTTTATGGTAAACTCTTACCCATGTATTTATATTTTATTATTTAGCCTTGTGCTTTTTATAACCGAACTATGTCGATATATCACTGTCAACTCCTTTGTACCAGTCGAGAAGGTTTTTCCTTTATGCTAAAGAAGTTTCTCGAGGGGAGTTATAATTTTAGGGCTCGTCGCGTTGCATACCAGGGAGTAGAGAGAAACAATGATTTCAAAAGTTCGAGTAAGAAAATTATATAGGACAGTGTGTTGTTTTCATGACTAATTGAATTTTAATTTACCTAACCTATAAATATTTTTTTTTTAAATTAGCCTATCGTCTTTAGAAGGACGCCCCATTTTTCTGCACGATTGGAATAACAAAAAATACGATCGACCGTACAGGGTGTCCCAATTTCGATACTTTTATAGGGTATCTCGGTAACTGTTAGTGCTATCAAAACAGTAATATAGGTGTCAAGTGCTCTTTTTGGGTCAACCTTCAAATGGTAAAATCAAAATTAGAAAATTTTTGCTCGCTTAAGAGTTACAGGGGAAAATCAAAAAATTGACAATTTCAAAATTACGCTATATTGTCTTTGTTAAAAGAGATACAGAAAAAAGTTTTATACAGAAGTTTCTTAATATAGATTGTTTAATAATCTGCTGTTTTCAGAATAAGTATACGGGGTCAGGTAAAAAAGTTATCGGACCTAACCTCATTCTTTTAAATGGAACACCCTATATATTTTAATCTAAAAAGATACTATTTTAAATTCTCCTTCCAAATATATAACACACCATGGATAATATTGGCTTCCTAGGCGATTTATTAAACTTTATTACTTTAAACCATACATTACATATTCATTTGCAAAAATGACCTATTAACATTTTTAAAAATTTGATGTGATATCAGTTTGTATTGAAAGTGGAAAAAACAAAGAAATGGCGCAAATGTATATTTTGTTCGCTATCCGGAAAGACGGTAACCATTTAAGGGCATATTCCGAACATTTGCGATGATTCCCGTTATTTTTTACCTTAATCTGAATCTTTTATTGCGTTTCAAAGTAATAAAGTTTAAATAAATCGCCTAGGAAACCAATATCATCCATGGTGTGTTATATATTTGAAATGAGCATTTAAAATAATATCTTTTTAGATTAAAATATCAATCTAACTCTTTTAGCTGACCCCGTATACTTATTCTCAAAACGGTAGATTATTCCACAATCATTATAAATAAACTTCTGTATAAAACATTTTTCTGTATCTCTTTTAACTAAGAAAATATAGGGTAATTTTGAAATTGTCAATTTTTTGATTTTCTCCCGTATCTTAAGCGAGCGAAAATTATCAAATTTTGATTTTACCATTTTAAGTTTCATCCTAAAAGAGCACATGATACCTACATTGTTTTTTTACGGATATAATGTACAGTAACCAGACCGTATTAGATTGGATACCTTGATAACCCTTGGGACAGCAGCATACGACCGAGGATGGCGGTTCGGAGCCTACGTTAAGCCGTAGAATGGCCCTATTGAGAAAAAAAAATTGTTCTCAAAACGCCCATGATGTTAAGAAATGTGTCCCCTTCATTTTCAAGTAAAATAGCTCTTGCTGATTAATATAAGCAAATTGTGATTTTATCGGAGATCTTTAGATAACTTTATGCGTAGCTAAATAAAGCCCTAATGTGTTTATAATGATTTAGATAATCAAAACTCTATAAGAAAAAGTTGGAGAGCAAATATAGGATAAGATAACAATATCGACTGATGTCAGTCGATTAGTACGGTTTTCGGAAATGTACAAATATTCCGTACAACCCTCTTCCCATGAGTTTATTAATCAGCGAAAAGGCAAATGTTACATATAAAATTTTTTAGCAATTAACAATATTGGAAAACCTTTTTTTGTCATATGTATACAGGGTGTCCGGGAACATGTGGGAAATCTCCCGGATATGAAGAAAACACGTGAAAAGAATACTATAGGTTCATATAAACTTCTTTCGTATCGGCCTCCTCTTCGGAGATATGGGCTCCTAATGGAATCAAGTTTTTTACACATAATTATTAAACCACTGGGTATATTTCAATTATTTTTTAATATGATGTATACCAGGTAAGACCCGTCAAATTACTACCCAAGAAACTGTTGTGAATTACTCACAGCTGCATGGACGGACTAGCTGTAACACTCGTGGGCCCATTTTTTTTACGCCTCGTATCATGAGAACTTTGGACAATGTTTTTTACATACCTTTAACTATTGACTAAAAATTAAGTACTCTTCATTTATGTCGCTAATCCTAACCGTTTTCGAGAAAACGTAATTTTATTTGCACTGATCCCCCTATCTTCCCACGGGTTAAATATGAAAAAGCGGAATTTTGACGTTCATCATTTCATAGGAACAAAGATTGATCTCTTACCGAGATACGCCAAATACATGATGTAATTAAAATGACGTTTTCTCGAAAACGGTTAGGATTAGCGACATGAATGAAGAGTACTTAATTTTTAGTAAATAGTTAAAGGTATGTAAAAAACATTGTCCAAAGTTCTCATCATACAGGGCGTAAAAAAAATGGGCCCACGAGTGTTACAGCTAGTCCGTCCCTGCAGCTGTGAGTAATTCACAACAGTTTCTTGGATAGTTATTTGACGGGTCTTACCTGGTATACATCATATTAAAAAATAATTGAAATATACCAGGTGGTTCAATAATTATGTGTAAAAAACTTGATTCCATTGGTGCTCTTTGGGAGCCCATATCTCCGAAGAGGAGGCCGATACGAAAGAAGTTTATATGAACCTATAGTATTCTTTTCACGTGTTTTCTTCATATCCGGGAGATTTTCCACTTGTTCCCGGACACCCTATATACAGTGCGGATTTTTTTTTTATGATCAAACACAAGCACTATAGGAAAAATCCTTTAGGGCACTCTGGGAGTGGTGCGTGTGCGCAAAAAGCGATTCACATTGGTTTTGAATCGTTGGAGGTTATATTCGTTGGGAATAACGACCTCGGGAAGGTCGTTCCACAAGGATGTAGTCCTCCAGATGAAAGAATTCTTAAATAATGATAATGGAGTACTAAGCTTAACCACATATGGATGGGCGGCAGTGGTTCGTCGGGTATTTCTGCTATTCGTCGCTCTGGGCGGAATTAAGAGGGCAAGGTCAGCCGAGCACCTTCCATGAAAATATCTGTAAAAGAGAGTCAAATCCCCAACCTGTCTTCGATGTTCTAGGCTGTCGAGGTTCTTCGTCAACTCGTGGTCTCCGATCAGACGAATAGCCCTCCTTTTATATTATATTATATTATATTTATATTATATTTATGCTTAGATATTGGCCATTTTCACCAGACTACGTCACCGACAGTTAGAAATACTTCTGGCTGTTTAACACTGGCTGTAAAATAGTTTCTGGAGGTTGCCACGTCCAGGGTTCTTAAGCAACCTTTGATGGCACTCTACGGTATCCCATATTTTAGCTTGATGGTCAACAATACCCCATAAATTAATACGATAACAAGCCGATGTACAAAACGGCTTTAAACGATCCGATTGGATAAGTTACCGGAGCGGGAAAAGTTTTACCCGATTAAATCCACGTCCGTGGATTTCAATGGACCATGGAGGAAACGCTTTTCCACCAAATGGAAAATCTATTTTTACGCTGCGGCCTGGTTTAAAAATGCACTACTTGTCCCCGTTATTGAATATCAATTTTTCGAACATTATAAGGTCATTTAGCGGCCAACACACTAGCTTGTAAGGCCGGCGGCACGAAGAAAATAACAGGCCATTTAAAGCTAGTGTATTTTTGCCTTATACAGAAGTAAGCCTTTTATTGATGGCCTCATTGGTGGGGTTGATTGCTTGTCACCCCTTAAAAAAAATAGTAAAGTAACACACTTGTTGACCAGCTATACAGGGTGTGACTTAGTGATATGGATGTATTTTAGTCGAAAAGTTCATATATGTACAGGTTATCCCACTTTCGACACTTTTATAGGGTCTCCGTAATTGTTAGTGCTATAAAAAAAGTAATGTAGGTGTCATGTGCTCTTTATGGGTTAAACTTAAAATGGTAAAATCAAAATTGGAAAATTTTCGCTCACTTAGAGATACGGGGGAAAATCAAAAAATTGACCGTATGTGATTGGATATCTTGATAACCCTTGGGAGAGCAGCATATGACCGAGGATACCATTTTAAGTTTGGCCCAAAAAGAGCACATGACACCTACATTACTTTTTTGATAGCACTAACAATTACGGAGATACCCTATAAAAGTGTCGAAAACGGGACACCCTGTATACGTGTGTCCTATAAGGCTTTGTTTCCGATATTGGATATTGAAAGTTTTTATCAAATATCTCGAAAACCGTTTTGAGATATTACGCAAAATTTTGGTATAAACTATAATTATATAAAACCACAGAGTTTTAGCCAGTGGCGTAGGTGTAACAAAAAATATGATAGCTTGGCAGAGTGTCCCAGATAATAACGATTAAATTAGACGAAAGTTGCTCATATGCGAGTTCTGTAACGTCATAATTTCAAATTAAAAGAGTTTTTTTAAATAGTAACAGTTGTAATATTTTATTACAATCCAATGATATATCACACCTATATTGGGAAAAATGAATCTTTTCTTATGGACTAAAAAGAAGGTGTTTTAATTGCTTTATATTATTAATTAGAGGTATTGAACAATATTTATAATTTATTTTTATTAAACAATCCATTTATGAATTTTTAACGCTATTGTCATAAAATCAATAACTACAAGCTTCAAAAAATCTACGTTTAATAGTGTTCGTAGATCAAATCAGTTATTTTATGGCGTTAAGTAGCTTTAAAAACTGTAATATATGAAGGTAATAAATACAGAGATTATTAAAACTTTAAAATATTCCATTTTAAAGGCATTTTCGAGTTTGTGAAGAGGCTATAAACATTTTATTTTCCCTGTAAAATTAACTGCGAAAACCCAATTTACATACTATTTTATATTAAAGCTTTCAATCATTTTCGAATAAGTGACCTTTGCTTTTAATTAAAAATAAATGAGTTTTCTTTTTTGTTGGCGAAAGAAATGGAAATTTTCTTTGTGGTTTTTGGATTTTTTCGACAAGAATAAATAAAATTGTACACAAGTCAAATAGAATTGTCTGACGAATACATTTTTTGTTTCTAGGGTCGAATAGCTACAACATTGCTGTAAGAATGGTCTTAGAAGCACATTCTAGCTGTCAGCACATGAATAGAACTTACATTATACAGTAAAATGCTTATGGAATCTTGTTTGCTGTACAAATCGAGATTATACAGGGTGTCCGCTAAGTAATGGGACATGGAAAAACCATAGACTTCTTACGTAAAAATATTAGGATTTAATTATACTTAGCTATATCCGAAAGTTGATATTAACTGAGATACAGGGTGTTAAAGTTGAAACTTCATTTATGTTTTTCTCTAATAACTTTACCAGAAACCAACGGTTTTTTACAAAATTTGGCAATTTTAGTTTTTTTAGGATGAGGAACTGATTTTTTGGTGAAATTTTAATGTACAATGTAGGGGGCGCTGCCTGCGGCAGTTTTTGCACGTTTATTAGGTCATAACTTTATATATAATAATATAATAATAATAATACTTTTCTCATATTTATTACGTAAAAAAGGTACACTGATTTCAGGTCGCCCAGAGTTACCGTTTCGGAGATATATGCATTTATATTGTTTAGTGCCTATTATTAATTTGCAAACAAAATTTTTTTTTTAAAGTAACCTATGAGAAAACAAATAAAATTTAGAGATTCAGTTGCTATGAAACCTCTATGTTGTTATTTGCTTGTTGATTATTGTAAAATAGCTGTGTAAACAAATGTTTCATTTTTGAGTTTATCCTAAGTTAAGTAACAATGCCGAAACACAATAATCAACAAACAAATAACAACATGGAGGTTTCATAGAAACTGAATCTCTAAATTTCATTTGTTTTCTCATAGGTCACTTTTAAAAAAAAATTTTGTTTGCAAATTAATACTAGGCACTAAATAATATAAATGCATAATTAAATCCTAATATTTTTACGTAAGGAGTCTGTGGTTTTTCCATGTCCCATTACTTAGCGGACACCCTGTATAGAAGAAACTGTACTTACTGTACTAAAACAAAAATTACATTTTAAAATGGTGGTTAATGCCGGATACGTATTTTAAAATTTATTTAATGATATTAACTCATTAATGATAAAAATTTTCTACAACTGAAACCAATTGCTTGGCAAAACATTTCGAGAAATACATCTTTGAAGAGATCCGCGTGTCATCTAGACAAATAATTATTTAAAGTTTACGAATACTATAGCGATTTTCAAAATATTTTCCTAGAGGCTCTTAGAAGTTCATGCCATACAAGCATGCGTACTTCAAAATCTTGAAAAGGGCTACCTCAACCAAACGATATACATCCTGTCGGACAGCCAAGCTGTATTTAAGGCTCTGAACTCCAATCGGTTTACTTCAAAACTTACACTGGAGTGCCATACCAACCGAAAAGAACTGGCGACCAGGGGGAACAAGGTGGAGCTCTTGTGGGGTTCGTGGTCACTCTGGGATATTGGGAAAGGAGAAAGCGGATGAACTAGCGAGAGCCGGATCCGCTCAAAGTCTCAGGCGCACCGAACCGGCCTTTGGAATAGCAAAACAGACAACAAAAATATCATTAGATAGATGGCCGAAGAAACAACAACTATCTCGATGGCAAAGGTTACCTGGTCAAATACAAGCACGGGCCACAATTGGAAAACCATCGGAAATACTATCGAATGGGATGCTGACGCGGCCCCAGTTGAAACAGGTGACGGATATGCTAAGAGGCCACTGTCTCTTGCAAAAACACCTTCAACGGATCCATTGAATGCAGATTCTGCGGCGAAGAGGATGAAACCGCCTCACACATAATATACCGCTGCGTAGCGCTGTCTCGTAGAAGACAAAACATTTTCAGGAATATACAACGTGGTGACACATGACAGGCTTGGTAGAAGGTTACTGGACCTCATAGAAGGAACAAACATCTTCTAACAAGATCGGGGTACACAATGAGCCGGAAAGCTGCAGTGATAGAGGAACCAACCAACCAAGCTCTTAGAGATGAAATGTTTGACCTTACCGATGGGAAATTAGATACGTCCGGTTGTTATAAGTTATTTAAACACAACAAACATTATTCAATAGTACTGACAGGAATGTAAATCAATTTGTAACTAATAATTCAAATACAAACCGATTCTGATGATTGAATTCTATATAGCAAAGACCTGTCGTTTACAAACCGGAAAAATTTGTGAATCACACGAAACACAAAATATAAATGCCAATAATGAGATGTCAATATATTAATTTCACCTCTTTCAGTAACTAATAAAACAAGACTACAGTAAAAATAACATGTCAGTGATATTGCGGTAAAGTTATTGACACACCTTCATTCTTTCCCCGGTTCAACTGTAATTATTGTAATTACCACAAAGATTATAAGGTTTATTATGTACGAAATCATTCCCGAAAGGTGGAATAACAGAAAAAATCGTAAATAACATATTCTTCTCAACTGAAACCAAGTTAAGCCTTAATCGTGTCGGTAGTTTTTAAGTTATCTTGCCGCCAAACGCGACGGGCTTCTTATTTGCGGCAAAACTAACTCAATAACACTGAAATAATCTCAAAGGGGGGCTGTTTCTCAAGTTGTTTTCCTGTTTTCAACCAAAAAATCGCGCAATCGGCATAAAAGATACAAGTTCAAGGGCTTACCATGTCTTATTTGGTTTGTTTTCTTAACCTACTGTTCGTAAAGTTGGAAGAATTGCATAACCAAAGCTAGAAGAGGGAGAAACAACTAATTTGCTGGGGATAAAATAACTAAACAACTTGTAAAGACCGCAACGGATATAATCAGGGAAATAACCTCGGTAAAATAGGAAAATGTTAAACAAAATTGAGAAAACGAACCTGTAACACTCAACAATGACATTCTTGAATCCAGGATAGCGTAGTCCTTCTCCCCCCACGGGAGAACTAATTCCGGACTGTCCACTATCACAGACTATCACTAACTAACATAATAAATATTATCCGCGATTTCGGTCATTATAGAGATAGTGATGTTTTGTCGCGACAGACCTACGTCACTCCGTCGATTTGTGACGTCTGATAACTACAAAAAAGTCGGCCATACTGTCCCGGTTTCGAGTTGCGTCGGGACGCCGCCGCCGTCAAACTGCCGTCTGCGGAATGGTAGCCACAATTTTAACCCTTGCCAAGTGGTGTGGAAAATACTGCGATGCCAGTAAGTTAGATTTCTTTTATAATAAGATAATATAATCAAGTGAACGGAACAGGGTCAAGAATCGGAATGTCCATTCGAGGGTACATACTACCAAATCCCAGAACCTCTAAATTAAAATGAATTATGTAAACATTTTTGTCACTGGTGCAGACAAGTCCATTTTTATTCATGAATAAACATTCACGTGCAAAGAAAATGGTTATTACAAAATTTTGAAAAAATTCTAGACGTAGTAACTTAATAAGAAAGTTATTAGATAAGCATTAAATTTTATCAACATTTTGTAATGCCCGTTTCCTTTGCACGTGCCTGTACCGTCGTGCCGATAAAAACTAGGACAGCAAAATTTCTTATTTTCTCCTTGACTATTAGGACTATTTACCAACGAATACTTATAAACAGGAAGAAGACAAACAGCCGTGTTAACAAATCGAAGCAAGTATGAACAAACGAACAAACCCGGCATCCATTACGTCTGGCATCAGCTGACAAACGCAACACGCGTTTTTCAAACTTTTGTGAAAATTTTTATTACTGTCAATATTTTAAAGTGACATTTAACCAACAAAAAACGTTCAAAACCCTTTTATTTCATTTGCTAAGTGGTGAAAATCAATATTAGGATTCTGACATGTTTTAAGGTGTAAATATCACTTTAAAATAATCCTTACACACTCTTATATTATTTCTTGAACTAGTAACGTAACTACAAATGAAAAATTAAACTTCAGAAATAAGCTTGTAAGTAGTTTTATTAAAAAATAGGAAGTAAATCATAACTTACATAAAATATTTTACCATCTTCAACTGGGCTCTAGGTGCTAGCAAATATTTCAAGCTCCAAGTCCGAGCATATTTTTGGGCCCCATATGATTTAGGAAAATAAATTACTATTGATGCTTAGGCACACTGGAGAAACCAGTTTCAGGAAACCGGTTTCATGCAACAGGAAACTTAAGTTGCATGCAACTGATAGATTAGTTTAACAGGGCTGTGCACACTGCGTTGCATGAAATTGTAATTTCATTGGTTTCTTGCAACTGGGTTACATGAAATCCAAAAAACAGATTTCGTATAGGCTTCAGTTTCACGTTTCTAGTGGTTTTATTTACTACAACGCAAAATGAAATAAAGTTTTCAAAGTGCTTACCACGACACGCGTGTGCTGTTTTTAGTATGGCAGACATTTGTTTCCAAGGGAAGTTAGCAGAAGCTGTCGAAAACCATCCCTGCTTATATGATTTCCATCTAAAGGAGTACAGCAACAGGCATAAAGTACAAAGAGCTTGGGAGAAAGTGGCACAAGAATTGAGCTCATCAGGTATTTATATTTATTATATATTTCAATAAGTAAACGATAGACAATATGTCAACTTTAAGTGATAGATACATTGTTAGATAAAGCGGTTAAGCCTTTGTACATAGTTCTATCCAACAACACCATGGGCTGGACCTAATCCGTGTTTTCATGAGTTAACTCCCATTGTGCTGGAATTGCTATGCCTGGAATCATGAAATATGCCTTAACCAATCAAACTTCTCCAATTGTCAGATCCAATCAGCTTCTACTTCCTCCAAACTATAGTGATGAAGGAAATGATCGACTGTATATTGACCTGGCACCTTTTCTTAATAAGCCCTTAAATTAACTTACTTATTTGTTTTATGTTTAATGCAATATATTTGGCAATGATAAAACGGTTTTGACTTACCTTATTGTTATTGTTATTTTTTCCTCAGGACTCAGAGCTAACCTCCAGTTGGTGTCCTTCTTTGTTATTAGTGGGCTAAGTAATTCCACCAAACGTTCAAAAAGAGGCTTCGACATTCTAAAAAAATCCTTAAATTTGACAGGATCACTACACAATTTACGAGCTACAACGTAAGTACTGTGTTGATGATCCCTGATCAACAGGTGAACCAAATACTTCCTTCTTTTCTTTTTCTTTAGCCACCACCACAAAATAACCACATCATCATCATCCGAATCCATCACGAAACTGATGGAAACCCGTTTCTTCTGTGTGCATGTTTTAAAGAAACGGTTTCCTTGAAACCAATTTCATGAAACCAGTTTCTTGAAACGGGTTTCTCCAGTGTGCACCCTGCCTTACTCTCAGTAAAGATGACTAAATGAATATTTCAATTACAAATTACTCACTTGCACCTAAAAGGAAACGACGTTTTTCGTGAAAAGATTAGAAAATTAAAAATTATTTTAAAATTTAAAGATGCTGCGTCTTCTTCACCATTTTAAATCACATTAGATGTTGCTTGATTTTCATTCTCGCCAGACGAAGGAAGTTAGCTTGTTTAACAATTCGCGCTGTTCGCATTCTATGCCTGTCTCTGTCTGCAGCAACCATCCCTAATTCAGTAAAGTGAGACAAATATGACCAGGATCAAGTCGCCTGCCTAAACAATCACTTTTTGGCATTTCATATTAACTCTACATAAGTCTGATATTGACGCTTAAATGATAGAGTGAAACAGATAGATAAAAATAGGTTACTTGTGAACGTATGGAGCAGAGTAGGCTTAGCATCACTTCCAAGGCCTTCTTACGTGTTTCGATCCCCCCCTATAAGCAGTCTCACCGGGCTGTTATTTACTGTCGAGTCTGGTACCAGTAAAATGTCATATACAAATTTTACATGTCAACATAGATTGTCACTTTATCAATAAGTTGTCAAGCACATTTATTTTAATAAGGCTATTATCTACAGTCGGTTGCGAGATGGTGCTTTTATTAGGAATATTGCAGGCGAACTGGGAGTATACAGAAATTACCGTGTTGCTGGCAAAATAAAAAATAGCAAGGCATCGAACTATTATTAGGAGCAGTTTCAGGTTCCCCTAGAATGTTTGCTAAAGATGAAAATAGAAGAATGCTAATTTAATTATCAAGAAGTAACATATTTTGATGCCACCTCGTATCGCAAAATACAAAACTTAAATTATGTAACCTAGGTTACTTTCTAAAAGTTAGGTGTTTTTACTTTTAAAATGGGTTCATAAATAAGCTATTTGCGTGATTTTTGAATAAAATCACGGGTGCATATTATTCCAAGAATCTGGTGAAGGCGCTAGTAAAATAGCCTCAAAAGCAGCGCCATCTCGTCGACAGTTTCTTAAATTGAATTTGAACTACAGGTTTCTAATATGGAAATGGTGTAATATAACTGCCGTCGCCGATAGATGGCTTACCAATATTAACAGGTTTGTCAACATGGAAGTGTCCATTCTATTAACAAACCTAAATATTATTCTATGATATGTATTTCATTTTCCTACGGTACGATGGTATATGCCGTGCATATAGGAAAAACTCTTTTACGCAGCAAAGTTGGCAACACAGCGGCGCTCGTATCATACAAGTACAATTTATGACAGCCACGCTGTAGAAGATAACGCCCCAAACCCGATTGGAGGCGGCTGCGCGCCCGTTCGGCAGATAAGGTGGAAGAGGCGGCGGAATTGGATGGGTTTAAATGGGGATAACGGGTTATTTAAAAAAATAACCTGCCTATATGGTTGCGATCAGAATGCAAACCAATCGGATAAATTTTATTTTGTACGTTATGGCAGTTTTAAATTTAACGAAACTTCTTTGAATCTTTATCGACAAGAAGTGCAACGAAGTAAATGAGATATAACTTATAAGGAGAACTTAAGAAGGATGATATATATGTCATAATATATTAATTGTGTTAGTTTTTGGCTTTCCAGTTTCATAATAATTTATAACAATTATTTATAATTAATGTCAATGTTTAAAAATATAATTTAATACATCATCTATTTATGTAAATGTAATTTGTGTACCTACCGAACCAGATTTTCATATTAACGTTACTATCGATCACCGGAGCTGGAAGGTTTTTGACCTTTGATCTCAGCTACGGCGCAGTTAAATGCATCCTTGCACTTCCTGTAAGGCCGACTGTTCCTGCATTTGTTTTTCCGATTCCGTCCTCTACCGAACTTGACAAGCTGGAAACTCAATAACAACAATATTTTGTTAAAATTGTACGTGTTTATATTCTTCTATTCTTAACCAAAATATTGAGGCCATAACTTCCGGTTATACCGGAAGTAGATACAAACTTTAATATTTGAGCTAAAACATGACGTGTTTGGATGGTACTTAAGAACAATTGGTCCTACATCTAATCTGTACAGTTCCTGACGTATTAGAATTCACGGCATCTTTCTACTTGAAAAAGTAATCTTTCAGATGTTCGACTGACATTTCCTGGTTAATTCCACGTTGGGCGACGAATAGCAGACATACACGACGAACCACTGCCGCCCATCCCTATGTGGTTAAGCTTACTACTCTTCCAGCTTCATTGTTCAACAATTCTTTCATCAGGAGGAAGTTTACAAATACTACCTGTGTACTGTTCATCCTGAATCATCCTGAATGTTTAAAATGATGGACATTCCGCATTTTTAGCCTCTACCCTGACCGTGTATCGGAAAAGGGTACGTTAATTCTTAATAACTTTTATGGGAAAAGGCATTTTATGGATCCTACATAATAGAACTGACAGAACAAGACATCGCTATCGATCTTTTTTTAATCCCGGAAAATTAATGATAAAATGCTTTTATAAGTTTCACAGAATATTTGTCGAATTTTTGACAGCCCACTTTTTCCGCCAAGATTAATTAGGCAAAAATATCGCGTTAAGCGTTTGAATATATTTTTGCGTATTTGAAAGCAAATTTCGACCCCACATCGATAAGTATCACAATAACTATATTAAAATCAAATAATAATGTATTATTAACTAAGGGCTAGAAAAATGCTATTATTGCCAAGGAGTTTACGACGCGCTTTCGCAACCGTGGTTAATATAATATTTTTCCCACTACTAAACATTAGGTACTCAAAATCTTGCTGTAGTTATTAATTTTACTCACTTGCAATTATTAATCATTTCAGTCAAGTTACCTACTATGATTTGAAGAATATTGTTCTTATACTTTTCTCTGTCACATTATTATAATTTCCAGTAATCGTGTTGCCTGCTTTCAAACTAGCAACCTGCTTGAAAACTAAAAACCGGTATAGCGACGATAGCAGACTTATATTTCTCTTTGAATGCATAAACATCGACTGCCGACGCACATCTTCGCAGACAGCATGAAGTATATCGCCTCAACAGAGACCTGGAAGAAATTTTGGCTTGGGTGACATTAACCAAGTCGAATTTAACACTAAGAAAACCCAGGCAGCAGTTTTCTCTAAAAAGATTAACATTACAGAACCGGATATAGTTATGGCAGGACACGCACTATTAATTTGCTGGGCATCAATCTGGGAGGAAATATGTCTTGGCATAACCACGTTGTGGCAATCGCCAAGATAGCTTCTCAGAAACTTGGTGTACTCTTCCGAACCAGAAAGTTGTACACACCTCAACAACTTACAAAGCCCAGATTCGACCATCACTACAGTACTGCTCTCATGTCTGGAGCTCAACACCCAAACTTACTCTTCGACTACTGAATTCCATCGAAAGGAGGTGCCATTCATCAGATCGGAGACCACGAGCTGACGAAGAACCTCGACAGCCTAGAACATCGAAGACAGGTTGGGGATTTGACTCTCTTTTACAGCTATTTTCATGGAAAGTGCTCGGATGTGGTTAAACTTAGTGCTCCTCATACAACTTCATTATTTAAGAATTATTTCATCTCGAGGACTTCATCCTTCCAGAGTGTCTTAAAAGATTTGTCCTATAGTGCTTGTGTTTGGCCATAAAAGAAAAATATTGATAGTTTGTTTTGCCAGATGCCTTTATTATTGACCCAGGTAAATAATGGAGGTATATAATAATGACTTCTGGCAGGAGGATAAGAATAATGAATCAATCTTCGATACATTCCAGGTATTATTTCACTCAAATTACAAAAAAACTATTTATATATTAATATCAATCCATAATCAATAATTCTATTTAACTAAATGTAGCCTCTTCATCTCCTTCAACAACGTTCGACCTATCTTGGCAGGATCGTGGGCTATTTTTACTCCTGCAGCCTCCAGAGCGATCACCTTATCCTTAGCCTTGCCTTTCCCCCCAGATATAATCGCACCGGCATGACCCATTCTACGTCCTGGAGGGGCCGTCATTCCTGCTATAAATGAAACCACCTACAAAATTTATAATTAATTATTTATCTATATAAACTGTAACGGATCCGTACCGGTTTCATCTTGACACCATGGTTATGTTCCTTCAAGTAATCCGCAGCTTGTTCTTCAGCTACGCCTCCAATTTCACCTATCAGGATGATCCCTGTGGTTTCAGGGTCTTGCAAGAATATTTCCAAACAGTCTATGAAATCCGTTCCGTTGAAAGGATCACCTCCTATTCCTACACAGAGGGTTTGTCCAAGTCCGGCCAAGGTAGTTTGGTTGACGGCCTCGTAAGTAAGCGTTCCTGACCTAAAAATTACTTCCCTTGGAGCTCTTAATTAAATTATCATCAGCATTTTTACCTGGAGACTATCCCAACCTTGCCTTTCTTGTGTATGAATCCAGGCATGATACCCATTTTACAAGCCTCTGGGTGAATAATTCCTGGACAATTGGGTCCAACTACTCTAGATTTGTCCTGTCTTGTGAGTCTATATTTGATTTTGACCATGTCATGCTGTGGAATTCCTTCTGTTATAACGACTATTAGCTCGATTTCCGCGTCGATAGATTCCGTTATAGCTTTTGCTGCGCCTAAAAATTTGACGTTACCGAATAAAAATTTCATAATTTTTTTTTCGATATCTACTGACAACAGTGCAATTGCAGAAGGACTGTGATGACGTTTTTTGAAGGCTAACAAATACTTTTTTGAAAATATTTATTAGAGTACGCTCATTTATATGTATTACGTCAGAAAATGATAAATACGAGATTGAAAGCGGTTGAGTTGACATTTAACAGACGACATACCTGGAGGAGGAACAAAAATTACAGAAGCATTAGCCCCAGTAGCTGCCTTGGCTTCCTTAACAGAATTAAAAACTGGTCGATCTAAATGAGTTTTTCCTCCTTTTCCTGGAGAAACCCCTCCAACAAAATTTGTTCCGTATTCGATGGATTGTTTACTGTGAAAAGTCCCTTGCTTGCCCGTAAATCCTTGTGTTATGACCTGAAGAATTATAAAACTATTATCATAACGCATATTGCGAAATTTATGAAAAAAATTTACCCTCTTTCTTACCTTAGTATGTTTCCCTATTTTAAGATTCTTTCTTGTATCATTATAATTGGTACGAAAAGATTGAATGGTTCTTATATTTAAATATCGAAACCGAAAAAAGGCTTCCATGACGCTAGTTTTTCAAAAAAATTGTGCCTACCCTGTCACAACAAATGACAATGACATTTTTAAATTGTTGTTAAGGCCTGTTTATACTTCATAAGCCGTTATCTAAAGAGGTCTTTACATTTATATGAAGTCGATTTCCATAGATGTCGCGACATGATGCAAAATTCATCCATATTGTCTGAAAAAAACAATGGATACGTTAAAATTAATCATTATTTTGCGTCCTTCAACCAGCGCCATTTTATGGTGTTCCTCTGAAACTATAAAATTATTCAATAAAACACAATTTCATGCCATTAATTGATTATCCTCGAATATTGATGGAGAAATACAGGAACATAAATTGATAAGCCAAGTCAATGATAGATGGCGTTGAGTGTTTCGTATACTATAGGAAAAATCCTTTAGGGCACTCTGGGAGTGGTGCGTGTGCGTTCGAATCGTTGGAGGTTAAATTCGTTGAGAGAAACGGCCTCGGGAAGGTCGGTCCATAAAGATGAAGTCTTCCAGATTAAAGGATTATTAAATAATGAAGTTCGAGGAGTACTAAGCTTAACCACATATGGATGGGCGGCAGTGGTTCGTCGTGTATTTCTGCTATTCGCCGCTCTGGGCGGAATTAAGAGGGCAAGGACAGCCGAGCACTTTCCATGAAAATATCTGTACAAGAGAGTCAAATCCCCAACCTGTCTTCGATGTTCTAGGCTGTCGAGGTTCTTCGTCAGCTCGTGGTCTCCAATCAGACGAATGGCCCTCCTTTCGATGGAATCCGGTAGCCGAAGACTGTGTTTGGGTGCAGAGCTCCAGACATGAGAACAGTACTCCAGTGATGGTCGAATCTGGGCTTTGTATAGTGTCAAGAGTTGTTGAGGTGTGTACAACTTTCTGGTTCGGAAGAGTACACCAAGTTTCTGAGAAGAATATTATACAGTCGCCGGCATAAAGTTGGTCAAATATGGAAAACTTTTTACACGTATTGCCTCTGCATGATTGGTAACCTGCAAACTTATTTTGACATTTGTCACGTGACATTCGTTTGGCTAGAAAATTAAAAAAAAAATTGTCATGGAAAACCGGTATTATGGTATTAGATGACGAGATATTGAAAAAGGTTATTTGAAAAAGGTGTTTAGATTTTAATTTTATGCTCTCCTGCAAAGTTTGGGCCCAGAAATTTAAAATTCCAAAAATTATTAATTCAGGAATTTGAATGAAATCATTAAAATGGTGGTTTTCCATAAAAAAAAATTGTTGACTTTTTTTTAAATAACTGTACTGTAAATTATTGTGTACTTTTAGTATATTATAAGTCATAACGCACTAATAAATAATGTATAACCATAAAAACGCAAAAGAACAAATCACATTTTGAAATTTTAGTAACTACGTCACCATGTATTCATTGTATACTAATTGAGATTGAAATTCCTGCACATTTAGTTATTACAATCTTATCTCCGAAAAACGAACAAGGATTTCCTGCAGATATCGATGGCAACACCGCGTTTAAAGTCCACAATAACCTGATCAAAACACACATAACCTTTGAAAAGGCAACAAAATGTACCGAGTATAATAACGTTCTAAGCGTTTCCTCTAACGCATTTTTTATATCTTTAGTTGTTTAGTTAGTGAACAAGTTGTGAAAATAAGCTTTTATTCAAATATATTATAATGTTACGAACTAGTGCCAGTGCAGCGACAACCAATCGCAGAATACAAGCGTTGATGAAAATAGTAAATGGTGCCAAGTCCGATAATATAGCGTTCAATAGTGTGAGAGCTTACGTTACTTCAGAGAACGTATCTATCGGAGAAATTATAAAAGATATAGAAAATGTTAATAATCCGGAGTTTGTGCCTAGGCTATTCTGTAAGTAGTTTATAGAATTTATTTATACAGTGCACACTCCCCAATCGGTAGATCATATCTTGACGCCAGTGGCGGCTCGTGACCTATGATAGAGGGGGTTCACAAGTATGGTGAAATTATTTTTAAAATTTTATTTTTGTGTAACGACCTAACAATTACTTTCTAGGCGTTTTAAATGTAGAATAAGATAATGCGTTAGGTAAAATATATTTTTATTTATTTTTTAATTTTACACAAGGAAATACAACTTTTCGAAAATAAGAAAGATTTTCTTAATGTGTATAGCTGTCGGATCTTAACGTCGTCGCATGCAACCCTCGTAACAATATTTATACAGTCCACTACTAATACTACTAAAGCCATCTACGAGCTATCAAGAAAATCGAATGATGTCCAATACAACTACCGCCACCTACGAGTTATCAAGAAAACCGAATGATGTCTAATACCACTAAGCCATCTACGGCTACGTCATTAGGCGCAACCAAGACGAGAACAATAGTTAACTGTTTTATGACGAGAACGAATCGACCCACGGGACTTACAAGTTGGCATTCTTCATATTTTCAGTGTTTTTTAGTTTAAAACCTTAAATAAAATGGTTTAAAATCATATCATTTATCGAAATACACAACATTTATCGACCCTACACTATAGTGCTTAAACGTAAAGTCCATTTTTCGGTTCTTAATTGTAGAAAATTGATAAATAGCAGCCTCATTAAGTTTGGAATACCCTCTATAAATTCTTTTTCATATATTTCATTTTTAAACTAATAAAGTCCCTAGATTTACCCTTTGTTGTCTGCGTTAAATTAATTTCGGGTTTAGGTGTTCCCGCCTTCTTCACTTCAATTTTTTGCTCCAAACTCAAAGAACTAAAGTTATTTCTTAAATAGTCCACCGTCAACTATTCATTTTAACTTAAGGTACGAACAAACCCGAACAAACCCGCTTTTACTTCGACCGAGGCACGGTTTCCGGATCTATACAGTTTGGTTTGATGGGATAATAAAATACTAGGGAGGGTCGGGCTTTTTTAGTTTGGCGGTACGATAAAATATTAGGGAGGGTCGGACTTTATACGATAAATAATATTCAATGAATATAAATTATAATTTTTTATTCGTTTTGTTTTGGGGGTGCACGTGCGCATGTGCTCCTGTGGAAGAACCGCCACTGCTCGACGCCAACCGGAGGTCCTCTCGGAAACGCTTCTGAGGAAAAGGAAAAAATTGAACAAAGGCAATAATTTTTCTCTTTGTAGATAACCACAATCTGCCACAAACCACCCTTCACCATCTTCGATGGATGATGCAAAAAGACCTTCTGGGTCAGGACGTCTTCCTCATAGGTCCGCCGGGACCAAGGAAAAGAATTTTAGCCATGCAATATATCGAACTGACCAATAGGGAGCATGAATACGTTGCTTTGAGTAGGGATACCACGGAAAGCGACTTGAAGCAAAGAAGGGAGATAGTTGGAGGAACTGCGAAATACTTTGATCAGGTAGCGTTCGTTAACTCAATAATTTTGCAAAATAGAACCCAGTTAATGATGTATTGTGTCAAGGACGAATCAATTATACACCGTGTCAAAGATAAGGAGAGCCAGTACAGGGATCTCGGAAGCCGTAAGAGATACGAAGTCGATTAATTGGAGGTAAAGTTGCGCATTTATGTGCCTAATAATATGCCGTTTAGAACGTTTTAAAATTCCGAGTAGTTCCGGAGATATCCGGAAAAAATCGAAATTCTGAAAAATCGTTTTATTATTTTCCTGGGTTTTTTGAGATCGAATTCTAAAGTAAATTGCACTTTTGCATTGCCACTTTTTCCGCTCTATCTAACAGCGTTCATTGTTACGTAATCTGACCAGTCGTCTTCGAAGGGCCATTATCAACTTTCTTTTTTTAAATACGGTCCTGTTTTCCTGATATGGGAATTTAAGAGCTTTGTTTCTTCCGAATGCAACGATGTATGACACTTTGTGGTATTTAATGACGTTTCGAGGATTTTTTGAACAACATCAGGAGATTTTGGGATACGGTCCTGTATTTCTCCCAATTTTATAAATAATATCTCATAAGTAAGTGATAAATTTTTACTTATGTTGGACTAGTTCATTAAATAACAAATAATTTAATAATAAACCACAAATAAGTGAACAAAAAATAATTCAATAATAAACAACAATAAGTGAACAAAAAACATACTAAAACAGTAATAAAACGAACAACGAAAAAATTAAGGAACTACATAATCAGGTGTTCAAAATGATTTCCGTTATTATTATTATCCAGAGATTCTTCCAAATCGATTTGAAGTAAGTTTAGGTAACGCTCAGAAGTTAAATTTTTATGATAAAAAAATGGGCCTAATTTTTTTTTCCTAAAATTCCATCCCACATAATAAATCCAAACCGATGTTGGTGTCTGGACTCTTTGTATAAATGCGGGTTTTCTTTGGACCAATAAGGAACATCAACAGAAGTTTGAAATAATGTATCTGTATTTTGTTCACTTATTTGGGGTTTATTATTAAATTATTTGTTATTTAATGAACTAGTCCAAAATAAGTAAAAATTTAGAACTTATGAGATAGTATTTATAAAATTAGGAGAAATACAGGACCGTATCCCAAAATCTCCGGATGTTGTTCAAAAAACCCTCGAAACGTCATTAAACCGCAATGTGTCATACATCGTTGCATTCGGAAGAAAAACAGCTCTCAAATGCCCATATCAGTAAAACAGGACCGTATTTAAAAAAAGAAAGTTGATAATGGCCCTTCGAAGACGACTCGTCAGATTACAAAAGAATTAACGCTGTTAGATAGAGCGGAGAAAGTGGCAATGTAAAAGTGCAATTTACTTTAGAATTCGATCTCAAAAAAACCCAGGAAAAAAATAAAACGATTTTTCAGAATTTCGGTTTTTGCCGGATATCTCCGGAACTACTCGGAATTTTGAAACTTTCTAAACGGCATATTATTAGGCACGTAAATGCGCAGCTTACGGTTTCCGAGATCCCTATACTGGCCCTCCTTATCTTGTACACGGTGTATTGTGAAGGATATTTAAGGATCTTTGCAGCTTTCGTGGTTTAAACTCCTGAGAGGGGTAGATGTTATCCTTAAAATCTTAAATATTGAATCAAGTGGCATATTTTAACGGACGTTTAAATATCTTTCTGCAAACTCTTTGCTTGCTGCGAATAAAAACAATGATGGCCCCAATAAGCTGCTGCCTGTTTATTGGTAATACAGTAGAGCAAAAATCTGAAGTATTTATTTCGAAATGTTTTTCTTCGTATTTTTTTAGAGTGCCGTAAAGGCCGCAATTGAGGGAAGAATTCTTATACTGGAAGGCGTAGAAAAAGCCGAGCGAAATGTTTTACCAGTTTTAAATAATTTGTTAGAAAATAGAGAAATGCATCTGGAAGATGGAAGGTTGCTTATTCCTGCGGAGAGATACGATAAACTTCTAGAAGTAAGGTTACGAGCGTAATTTCATTAAAGAAAAACACGTCACGTATTTATTTGGCATTTGTTTCAGGAACATGGAATAAATGAATTGGAAAAATGGAAACTTGTACGAGTCGATAAAAATTTTAGGGTTATTGCTTTAGGATTACCGGTTCCAAAGTAAGTAAAAATAAGTTTTTTTTATATTATACACTCTCCAATATTATACAGGGTGTCCGCTAATTAATGGGGCATGGAAAAACCAGAGTCTGTTTACGTAAAAATATTTGGATTTAATTATACTTACCTATATCCGAAAGTTGATATTAATTGAGATACAGGGTGTTAAAGTTAAAACTTCATTTTTGTTTTTCTCTAATAACTTTTACAGAAACCAACGGTTTTTTACAAATTTTGGCAATTATGTTTTTTTGGGATGATAAACTGATTTTTTTGTGAAATATTTATTAGGTCATAACTTTTTTGTGCCTCACTCTATTTAAGTTTTTAATGAAAATAATACTTTTCTCATATATGTTACGTAAAAAAGGTATACTAAATTCAGGTCGCCCAGAGTTACCGTTTCGGAGATATCTGCATTTAAATTATTTAGTGCGTTAGCTCAGGCAAGCAAATAATATTTTGTTACTTCTTATCAATTCACTTTTACATGATAATTAATGTTCTAGTAATGGTAATTGGGAATAATAAATACAACAATTGGATTGTTCTTTTACTTCATTTAATTAAAATAACTTTGGCCCTAGAAAATATCGTGTCGAAAGAAACCAACCACAACGAAAACACAAACTTATGAAACATTTTCTGTTCCATAGCAACTGCATCTCTAAATTTTATTTGTTTTCTCATAGGTTACTTTAAGAAATAAAAATTGTTTGCAAATTAATAATATTTGGGCAGGGTGCACTAAGCAACTTAAATGCAAATATCTCCGAAACGGTAACTCTGGGCCTGAACCTGAACTTAGTAGTAATAGTAGAGTACAGCTTTTTTACTTAATAAATATGAGAAAAGTATTATTTTCATTAAAAACTTAAATACACTGAGGCACAAAAAAGTTATGACCTAATTAATGTGCAAATAATACATTAAAATTTCATAAAAAGAACAATTTCTCATCCTAAAAAAACCATAATTGCAATTTTGTAAAAAAAACGTTAGTTTCCTGCAAAGTTATTAGAGAAAAACAAAAATGACGTCCCATTAATTAGCGGACACCTTGTATAATACACAAGACCATAAGGCCACCTCAATAAAAGTTTAACTCTGAACGGGGTGAACTATTTTTTGCCACGCCTGTGCTCGTGTACCACGAATAAACCCCAATTACTTCTTTTAAGGTATCGAGGTAACCCGTTGGATCCACCTCTAAGATCTCGTTTCCAAGCTCGAGATGTATCTAGTCTTACATATCAGGTAAGCAAATGCCTTAATTTTTCATAAACGATCAAACTCGAACAAACCCTCCTGAGGTTAGGAACGATTTTCAGAAGTCCCTAAGAAGGACAGGAAAGTGTTAATTTTTTGCCCAATATAAAAGAAAACATTTCGTTATTGATTAAAATTGTATCTTCCGTAATTTACACCTGACTACTTAAAATACTACTGTCACAATCATTCGTTCTCTTCGGCAAATTGGGCATAAAAATATGCAACTGTCTTTTCGCGGTATTGATTCGTTTCTTGTTATCTTCCCACTTTTGTTCATAATCGGAATCGTCATCAATAGTAGGCGTGAGTACATGATAAAAGTCGTCCAGAACTTCGGCTTCCACATTGCTATACACAATCATGCCTTCTTTGACTGAATCAGGGCGAGGAGACGCATTTTTTAGAATAGACGAAGAAATAACCTCCTCATCTTCTTCAGCGTCTCTTGTTCCACTGCTGTGTTTTCTGGGTTTCTTCACAAGTTGACAGGCGTGTGCTGTGACTGCGCTATCTTGCTTTACTTCGGTGTCAATATGTCCATTTTGACTGGCTAGATCTAGCCAAATCATAACCTTCTCGCTCAGAGCATTATCCGCCAAGTACCGCGTAGCTGGCTCAGAAGGTTTCTCAATAGTGATACACGAGTCGATGGTACTAGACTTATAGAGGTTTGGTGCCTTGGTACCTCGAACAACATTAAACGTAACTTCTTTATTGAGATTCTTGCTCGTTATCGGTCTGGTCGCCGAAGATTGTATCCATATTTTCGGTTTATCGACAACATTCTCCTGAAATCTGGCATTGGTTTGAGCATTTTTAAATCTATTTACTCCCGATAATAGCACCCTTACCGATGAAACTTTTAAATTTACCCCTGTAGTCGCACTCTTGGTACTTCTATGGCTATTTTGATTGCTGAAACATTGACTCGTTTTTCGCGATAGTGATGTTTCTAATGAGGTTTCTTTCGTTTGGTCCAGAATGACGTGATGTTGCCCATCTTTCCATATAGTTTTGACGTATAGAGGTCGTCTGCTCGATTCCCAGTGGGTTACCATTTTTTTGAAGCCTCTTTTATTTTGCTCCTATTCGTGGTGATGCCATCTGGGCTCGATTCGCTTAGAATAGGTACTGAATTTTGAATCTACAATAAGAACACTTATTTATTTTTTAAATTTGATAAAAATTTATTAAATAATGTATCGAATTATTATAAAAAGATATTTCTATAAAAATACGCCAAATTTTATTCTTTGTTCTAGTTCTCTATTTGGGGAAAAATCTATTTATATAATACGAAAAATTTGTCATTGAATCAACCCTTTTAGGTAAAAAGCAAACAGTCGAATTTTCAATAAAACAAATAGAAAAACTATTTGATTTGCTATTTTTAGGTTTAGATAAATACAAATTACATAATATTTTTTTATATTCGAGAATGATTATGACTATACAGGGTGTTCCTTAATAACGTGCTAATACTTCAGGGTGTGATTCCTTAGGTCATTTTATAAAGAAAAGTTCATATGAACATATGTCCGCAACTGCTTAAATGTTTTGCTACAGCGTGTCGAATTTTTATTTTTTAAATGGTTATTTTTTAATATCTCCGAAAGTACTGTAGATATTATTTTCAATTTTGGTATGTGTTAATAGAACATAGAACCAAAAAATCGAGTTAGGAAAGTTATTCAATTGTTCCACCAGTGCCGTCCCTGCATACATGTCCTCTGATATTTTTTACAAAAAAGATGATAGGCCACGGACATTTTTCCATGTGGATATTTTTTCTGATTAGCCTGGTCAATTCTACATGAAAACGGTCTCTTGATCTTTTCTCGGCAGACGCACCGTTCTTGATTAAAACCACTAAATTCATATTGAAACTCATTATTATTAACATTGATAAAATAATTAATGATAAATTTTGTTTTATACAAATTGTTGGAGGGGGCAATTCGATGTGAAGACATTTACAACAATTTTTATAAAACAAAATTTATCGTTAATTATTTTATCAATGTTAATAATAATGAGTTTCAATATGAATTTAGTGGTTTTAATCAAGAACGGTGGGTCTGACAAGAAAAACTCAAGAGACCGTTTTCATGTAGAATTGACCAGACTAATCAGAAAAAATATCCACATGGAAAAATGTCGGTGGCGTACCACCTTTATTGTAAAAAATATCATAGGACATGTTTGTAGGGACGCCACTGGTGGAACAATTGAATAACTTTCCTAACTAAAATTTTTGGTTCTATATCCTATTAACACATACCAAAATTGAAAATAATATCTAAAGTACTCTCGGAGATATTTAAAAATAACCATTGAAAAAATAAAGATTCAACACCCTGTAGCAAAAAATTTAAGCCGTTGCGGACACATGTTCATATGAACTTTTCTTTATAAAATGACCTGCAGAATCACACCCTCAATTATTAGCACGTCATGAAGGAACACCCTGTATACTTAGTTTTCATGTCATAAATTCCTATAGTGACATTATCTTCTTAATTCAAAAAAATATGTCTAAGAATACCAAGAATATTGAATTATTTAATGCAGATGAAAATGCATAAAATCTTATTAAAATTAGATAACAATCTGAATAACTTAATTTCAAAGGCCAAAAAAATAAATCAGTGCTTCTAATTACAAATCGAACGGGCGATTTCGGTAATTCCGTATTTAAAAAAAAAAGATCCCTAAAATTAAAGCAAAAATATGCTGAAAAACTATTCTCATTGTTCTTTTGTACTTACCTGCTTTATTAATTTCTTCCGTCGCCAATTCCCAAAAAGAAAATAACGAGGTTAGAGGAGTCGGTGCACCCGCGACACAAAAGGCCAGGAAATAAAGAAAGGGAGACAAAACCGCCAGCAGGTGATCTGGGACCGCATGGCACACTGTGACGAATTTGCGCAATATGTGCAGGAGGGTGCGATTAAGAATACAAGGTGGACTTAATTAATACTCCAAAAGGGCATGATAAACAGGGGGCCTAAAAATGATATGGTTTTTTTATCATGTACCTATTCAATAATAAGTCCTGCTGATTTATTCCAAAAGATGGGGGCTATGAGTTGTCATAGTTGATGTTGTTAGAAAAATACGTCGGGCCCAGTGGCGGCTCGTGGCCTGTGATAGAGGGGGTTCACAACTATGGTGAAATTATTTTTAAAATTTTATTTTTGTGTAACGACCAAACAATTACTTTCTAGGCGTTTAAATGTAGAAAGAAAAAAGTATAAGAAAATGCGTTAGGTAAAACATATTTTTATTTATTTTTTAATTGTACACAAGGAAATACAACTTTTGGACAATAAGAAAGGTTTTCCTAGTGCGGATAGCTGTCGGATCTTAACGTCGTCGTATGCAACCCTCGTAACAATATTTATACAGTCCACTACTAATACTACTAAAGCCATCTATGAGCTATCAAGAAAACCGAATGATGTCCAATACTACTACCGCCATCTACGAGTTATCAAGAAAACCGAATAATGTCTAATACCACTACGCCATCTACGGCTACGTCATTAGGCGCAACCAAGACAAGAACAATAGCTAACTGTTTTATGACGAGAACGAATCGAGCCACGAGACTGACAAGTTGGCATTCTTCATATTTTCAGTGTTTTTTAGTTTAAATCCTTAAATAAAATGGTTTAAAATCATATCGAATATCCATTATCGAAATAAACAACATTTATCGACCCTACACAATAGTGCTTAAACGTAAAGTCCATTTTTCGGTTCTTAATTGTAGAAAATTGATCAATAACAGCCTCATTAAGTTTGAAATACCCTCTATACATTTTTTTTCATATATTTCACTTTTAAACTTTCTAATAAAGTCCCTAGATTTACCCTTTGTGGTGTGCGTTAAATTAATTTCGGGTTTAGGTGTTCCCGCATTCTTCACTTCAATTTCTTGCTCCAAACTCAAAGAGCTAAAGTTATTTCTTAAATAGTCCACCGTCCACTATTAATTTTAACTTAATAAATATATAAAATTAAAATATTAAAACATACACGCTCGAATTTCTAACTAGATGCACGAACAGACAACAGCGCGGTGCGGTACTACAGAGAAACTGCATTACTTAATCGCACGTGCGAGCAAGTCTCGTCATAATCGTCATTTACCTCGACCGAGGCACGGTTGCCGGATCTATACAGTTTGGTTTGACGGGATGATAAAATATTAGGGAGGGTCGGACCTTTTTAGTTTGACGGTACGATAAAATAGGGAGGGTCGGACCTTTTTAGTTTGACGGTACGATAAAATATTAGGGAGGGTCTGACTTTATACGATAAATAATATTCAATGAATATAAATTAATATGTTTTATTCGTTTTGTTTTGGGGGTGAACGTGTGCATTTGCTCCTGTGGAAGAACCGCCACTGGTCGGGCCAAAATTCAGCGGACTATACAGGGTGAGTCTGGCAAAACGAACCAAACTCCAGGAGCAGGAGCGTATTGTATACGTGAGAATAATGTAGAGAACTCCCGTAAACAAAAGTTTAGCGGTATGAGGTTCATGAGTGCTTTGTTTTATTTTCATTCTATTAATAAAATCCACCCTTATTTTGCTGCGTTCGCCTTTCATCGTCCGATCAGATAAAGGCCTTATTCAAAGCCCAATTCAAATAAAACTTTATTGAATTCTTATTAGGCGAACAATTTACACGGAAACCGATGTGGCATGACGTGCAAGTTTGAGTTCTCAATTATTTTATTTTAAATTGGTTTCGCCGCTGTTTGTTAATGATGGGAGTTTTACCTCAAAATTCCCTGACTTTTAAGAGTTTTTTGCGTGGTTTTAAAATAAATTACAAAAATTGAATATGGATTCAAGATATAGATCGTTTAGTTGATATACAACAAGTGTTGAAAGTGGCGGATTTCCGTACTCACCTGACGCCTCTTTATTTGGAAAAATCATTTTCCCACAAGTAATAATGTACAGGGTATCACATTTTCGACACTTTTATATGGTATCTCCGTTGTTGTTAGTGCTATAAAAAAAATAATGTAGGTGTCATGTCTCTTTTTGGGTCAAACTTAAAATGGTGAAATCAAAATTCGAAAATTTCGGTCGCTTAAGAGATACGGGGGAAAATCAAAAAATTCACAATTTCTAAATTACCCTATATTTTCTTAGTAAAAGAGATAGAGAAAAACGTTTTATACAGAAGTTTATTTATATAATGATTGTTGAATAATTTGCCGTGTTCAGAATAAGTATACGGGGTCAGGTAAGAAAGTTATCGGACCTAACCTCATTCTTTTAAATGGAACACCTTGTATATTTTAATCTAAAAAGATAGCATTTTAAACTCTCTTTTCAAATTTAACACACACACACCATGGATGATAGATATCATATCAAATTTTTCAAAATGTTGTTAAGTCATTTTTACAAATGAATATGTAAAAATGAAGTTGACGTTAAATGTTAATAACAACTAGAATGTCAACATCGTTATCTCTAGAATATTACTACACAAATCACGTTTAATTAATATTATGAGAAACAATAAAACTACGTTATATTTCTTTTCCACTATATTCTTAAAAATGACATGTTTCGCTATCACTGTAGCTTCTTCAGATTGAGAATGAATGAATATTTTTCTATATCTACCAAAGTGTACAATCTTAAAATATTATTACAGGTATAAAGATGGTGTAGAGTGTAGGGGATATAATAGTAACAGGGGGATTTTCCAAATGGTCAGTAAAGTGATTAGATAAATTATTTTATAGATTTATTTATACATGTAATAGCGGATTAGTGAAATAAATTAAACAAAGGAGAATTGTTAACGTCTATTTGATCATTTACTAAAACATCGGTATTTTTAAGTTTATTTATTTCTATGGAGTATAACAGATTAAGTTTTATGCCTTTATTTTCAGTATGTAAGATTTTAAAATTTGAGTCAAAGTTATGTTGTTTTTCTTTTAAATGGTTGGAATAATTAGAATCTGTTTTATCTTTTATGTAACTATTATAATATTCTTGTATTCTTTTTCCAAAATGTCTCCCTGTTTGGCCAATGTATGTTTTCGGACAATCTTTACATTTTAGTTTACACCCCTGATTCTATATTTTTATGATTTTTAGTTTTATTATTTTTTATATATTTCCCTAAAGTGTTGTTAGTTTTGTAAGCTACCCTTAGGTTGAGTTTATTAAGCACCTTACCCACATTTTTACTCGGTTTTCCAATGAAAGTAACAACTTTAAATTTATTTGCTGACGTTATACTATTTGGGAAAACTAAATCAATAGTTTTTTTGTAAGTCCTGTAAGTTTGTTTATTAATTTCGAAGAGTAACCATTATTGACTGCTATTTGTTTAATGATATTTAGTTCTTTATAAAAGTTAAGTGGGAGAGTTAATAGTCTATGAATGATACTGTGGAAAGCTGCTAACTTATATTGTATTGGGTGACAAGAAGAATTATGGATCGTTGTGTCTGTATGAGAAGGTTTGTGGAAAACTCAGAAAATATGTTTATTATTTTCTCTTTTTACAGTTAAATCTAGGAAGTTACGTTTAATTACCCTGTATGGATATTCTATGCATATTCTATCTATATTTTTCATACATTGACCAATCAAAGCATTATTTGTATTTCCTGTTTCGCATCTATAAGAATTAAATGTTAAAAATAAATTTTTCACATTTATTATGTATTTTTGGTCCGGTATTCGTAAATTCGCGCCAAACTTTAATTAAACAGTGCCGAATATCGGTAATAATTTAGTAACAAAATTTACGACGCCGCAATCGGTAACCACGCGAGATACCCATTAACAGAGAAAACTTTCCCAAAGTTCAAATTGAAATAGGTCGAGTTACAAGCAAACAAAAATTTAAGATATTGAAAACTGTGTTGATAATTAAAGTTGTCAAAATAAAGGATTAACGTACCTGGTTTTACTGAAATAAAGCTTCTATTGGATACATTCAAATTAACTTTAAATATTAAAAAATCAAATTATATGGCATTCTCAATAACATCACGCAACTATGAAGGTTTTTATCAAATAAAAAATATCACGAAACCTTTTTATGAAGTTTCGTTTGTAAAATATTTGGGAATAATAAAATAGATAAACATCTATTATCTCTTCAAAATCGAGAGTCAGTACTCGTACTCGTGGATTAACAGTTGCTGGGGCAGCGGCAATCGGTAAAACTTTTGTTTCAATTAATGTTTGTTTAATTAATCAGTTTTTCTTCAGGAATGGCATAGAGAACTGACAAGTACAGAAACCGCAGCACCGAAGGAAAAAATCGAGAAACTTCTGTCTTGTGCTTTTGCCTTATTGAATCAGGAGACAAAATTCCTCGCCCTACCAGATTTTCCGGTTGACAATTTAACCGTTGCAGCTAAAATATTGGTGAGATTATTTTTTTCACGTACAAAAATGTTCTTATTTATTTGAGGATAAAAAGTATCTTCTAATTTTCAGATTCAAAATCCAGAAGCGTCGGTGTACGATATTTTTTACCGCCTCTATCCTTACAGAGCTTTCCTGTCCGACAGTATTGAAAACATTGAAACCTTGTTAAAAACTTTTATCGACATTCCAGATTCAGCATCAGAAAAAGCCAGCCTTAGTACGCAAGTGAAAGAATTCCTTAAAGCTAAGCTATCAAGGAAAGGTAGGTACGATTTTGCAATAAAGGTAACAAAAGAGCTACTATACAGGGTGCCCCAAGTAAAGTGGCCTATTAGAAGTATCTCGAGAACTAAATGAGATTTTATTTTGAAACTTTGGCTGTGGCTATAAGAGATGGTTTTCTACGTTTCTAAAATATTTTGGATGATGCGGTGTTGCCGGATCATACCGAAAGTGGTAGCAACTTCGGAATTTTAAATGAATTACCCTATATATTATATTTTTTTTGGATCTAGGTAAAAATCTAGAACAGTTTTCTGTATAATATCATATACCTATCTTTAAGACTTTTTAACTTATAAATAATTTTGTGATTTTTTAACGCCGTATCGTTACCTGAAAAGAAAATCGTATCTTTTTAGCGGTTACAGCTAGAAAGCCGAAAGTTTTACAATAGTTTCACAAGACTGCAATTTTATAACTTTGAACAGTATTGAATTCGTTTTATACAGGGCGTCTCCATAACAATATTTCTGAGGCAGATGAATTATTGCAAAAATCTTATTTTTTTTAAATGGGACATTATTTGATATGTTTTGCTAATAGAGGATCAAATTTTCTATCTAATGATATTATGTGTTCCTATACCTATCTTTACTATTTTCGGACTTATAGCGAAATTTATAAATTATCTTATAAAAATATATTTTTTGGTAGTTGGCTGTGGATTCATAGAAACAAAATAATGAAAAATCCATGTGACGTTATGTCTGTGTTGTTGTAAAAAAAAATAGTTAACCAATAAGGAATTTATTAATAAATAAATATACAAAATGAAAATTACATCAATAAAATAACTAATAACTAAATTGTTTAAAATGCCCTCCGTTCGCTCTTAAACATTCATAAATTGTGGTTATAACATGTTCATTTGTCACCTCATTCATTTATTTCTCTTCTAGAGACCCCAAAGCTGTTCGTACTCGATTTTCTAAATCTTCCCTTGTTGTGACGGGTGTCTTGTATACTATTTCTTTAATCCTATCTCATAGATATAATTCTAGGGGGTAAGATCCGGAGACCTTGAGGCCATTTCCATGGACCGCCTCGGCCAATCAACTTTTAGGGAGTCATAGGAGCTGCATCAGGATGCAGTTCATTAAATTTTCTGCAAGTTCTAGATAAAAGTCTACCACACTCCCCATGAATATAAAATAAACTTAAAATATCTAAGCTCGAATAATGTGAATTAGCCATTTTTATTACAATAACTCAGACATAACGTCAAATGGATTTTTCATTATTTTGTTTCTATGAATCCATTCCACAGCCAACCACACTATCAAAAAATATATTTATATAAGATAATTTATAAATTTCGTTATAAGTCCGAAAATAATGAAGATAGGTATAGGAACACATAATATCATTAGATAGAAAATTTGATCCTCTATTAGCAAAACATATCAAATACAGGGTGTTCCATTTAAAAAAATAAGATTTTTGCACTAATTCATCTGCCTCAGAAATATTGTTATGGAGACGCCCTGTATAAAACGAATTCAATACTGTTCAAAATTATAAAATTGCGATGGTCTTGTGAAACTATTGTAAAATTTTCCGCTTTCTAGCTGTAACCGCTAAAAAGATACGATTTTCTTTTCAGGTAACGATACGGCGATAAAAATCACAAAATTATTTATAGTTCAAAAAGTCTTAAAGATAGGTATATGATATTATACAGAAAACTGTTCTAGATTTTTACCTAGATTCCAAAAAAAATATAATATATAGGGTAATTCATTTAAAATTCCGAAGTTGCTACCACTTTCGGTATGATCCGGCAACACCGCATCATCCAAAATATTTTAGAAACGTAGAAAACCATCTCTTATAGCCACAGCCAAATGTTCAAAATAAAATCTCATTTAGTTCTCGAGATACTTCTAATAGGCAACTTTACTTGGGGCACCCTGTATAGCCTTAAGTAAAAAAACAATTCTTAAGGTAACAAGAAACAATCAATTCAATAAAATAAAAAATTAGCCACTGCATAGTCTTAAGGTAAAATACGAGCTATTCATTTTTAGGTAGCTCTACAGAAGAATACGTCGAGACAGACTACCAAAACAAAGTTCTAGAAGACATGTTGCAAACGGCAAAAGTAACCGATTTTTGTCTGATCGGCCCCAGCGGCTCCGGCAAGACGATGTTATTGAAACAAATAGGTTCCATTTTAACGAGAGATTTAGAGAACATAGTTTTATACCAGGACATGACCTCGCGTGATCTTATACAGCAGAGGACTACAATGGAGAATGGCGATACCGTGTGGAGCTTCTCGCCATTGGTCAAAGCTGCATTAAACGGAAAGATTGCGGTTTTGGATGGAATCAATCGGATACATCCCAGTACTCTTTCAGTATTGCACAGGTAAGGAGAATTGTTGGTAAGTTAATCTCCTAATAATTTACATTTTCATTATTTTCAGATTGGTTCATGATCGAGAACTTCAATTGTACGACGGAAAACGTTTGATAAGTCATTCCCGTTACAGTTTTCTCATTGAAAAATTGAAATTAACAAAAGAGAAATTGACTGAAAACGGAATCTTCCCGATCCATCCAGATTTCCGAATAGTGGCGGTGGGAGAGCCACCGAACGTCCATGCGAAAGAAGGAAACTGGATGTCACCGGAAATATTAAGCCTTTTTGTTTTCCACGAATTGAGAACGTTGAGCAAGATGGAGGAAATGCATGTTATAACCTCAAAGGTAAATAAATAATTGACTTTTCCCAATATGACGAACATCTCCACAGAAATGGGTTTCCTCATTACCCATTACTTATTGTTTTCCTTATAGTTAGGTCCAATTGACAAGAATCTACACAAAATCATCAACCTCGCTCACTTACTACGCGACAATAAAGATCAATCTTTAAAAAATTTGGCTGGACATCTATCTACCAGACAGCTTATCCGAATCGCGGCAAAGATGAAGCATTTCCGAACGGAAAACGCTTATGAAATTTTGGAGGAGACTTTTATGATCAAATTCTTACCGTCAATCACCAGAAAATCATTGGAAAAAATGATTGTGGGAATGGGGATTGTACCGCAAGACGACGAACTGAGGAGAATAGAGGAAAATATTAAATGTGAAGTAATCGATAATATTCTGACAATCGGTAAGCCCATTTACGATCAGCTCTGTTAAGTAAGTTACTAATAAAGGCAATCCTTAAGGTAAAACATCGGTACCCATACATTCAACACAAGACCTGACGAAAGTACCAAACGTACTATTCTATGACATACCCCAACATGTCAGGCTCATGGAAAATCTTCTCCAAGATTTTCAATTGGGCTACCACTTACTCTTGGTTGGAAATCAAGGGGTGGGGAAAAATAAAATTGTAGATCGATTTTTGCAGTTGATGAATAAGCCAAGGGAATACATTCAATTACATAGGTATGTTCATGTTTAAATTCATATGCATTCGGTAATGATATCTCAGTATTTAATTTGTTTTACAGGGATACCACCGTTCAAACTTTAACTACTCAACCAACAGTAAAGGATGGTGTTCTCGTTTATGAAGACTCAGCATTGGTCAAAGCCATCAAACACGGTCATGTATTGTTAGTAGACGAGGCGGATAAAGCTCCCACACATGTTACGTGTATATTGAAAACTTTAGTGGAGTCCGGGCATATGATATTGAGCGATGGTAGGAGAATTGTACCGTATATTCCTGCGAATAAAGGCAAGTTAAGCTATGATGTAAAAAACTATCACTTTGTTAAATCAGTGTTATCACTCAAGTATCTGTTCTTGTAGGGGAGGACACATACATCGAAATCCATCCAGATTTTAGAATGATAGTCTTAGCCAACCGGCCCGGATTTCCTTTCCTCGGTAACGACTTCTTTGGTGCACTTGGTGATCTGTTTAGTAGTAGGGCGGTTGAAAACCCATCCAGAGAGTCGGAGATAGAGCTTTTAAGGAAATACGGTCCCGATGTTCCTCTGGATGCCATCAGGAAGTTGGTAGATATCTTTGGAGAGTTAAGAAGTTTGGCAGACCAAGGACTCTTAAATTATCCTTATTCAACTAGAGAAGTCGTGAATATTGTTAAACATTTACAGGTAGATATATTTGTAGAAGATGAAAAGTAGGTATAATATAAGAAAATATGCATTTTTAGCAATTTCCTAATGCCGATCTTGAAGATGTAGTCTTCAACGTATTTGACTTTGACAGGTATAGTCAGGAACTTCTGGAATCTCTAGGTGAAGTTCTGCAAAGGCATGGATTTTCTAAAAATGTAATGTCTGCCGAATACATGGTTGCAAAAAGAATTAAGGAAAACATTCAGGTTACGGTTAACAGGCATAGCGGGTAAGTACCTAGGTATGCGACTTTAAAAGAAGTATGGCATTGTTTTAATTTTTTTTTCTCATATTTTTTTTGCAAATTTTAGATTAGACGTTTCTTCTCCAAAACATGGAAAAGAGGACCCTAAAAACGAACCTCACGTGGGGGGAAATACTTGGGCGGGGGGTACAGGGGGTCGCGACACGGCAGGCTTAGGAGGGAAAGGAGGACCTTATAGATTGGATAAGGGACACAAAGTTCATCAAGTAAGCATTTATATAATAACAACCGCGAAGAAACTACAATTACATAGTTGAATTACAAATTATTTTTATTAATACCCTCGGACCAAAAAATCAACACAAAACTATATTTTCAGTTATCCGATGAAGAGATGGCAGCTATTCCTGACCATGTAAAGCAAGCAGCTCGCGAAATGAACCGCCGCGCTTTCGCAGAAAAACTGAAAGAAATTGGAATGTCTGGATACGACCATAACATTTATTCCCAATTTTCCGATGCCGTCACCAGACAGGTTCAATCTCTTCGGGTGATTTTAGGGAATCTGCAGGCCAAGAATAAGGAGCGACATTGGTCGAGGCATCAGACGTCTGGGGAATTGGATGATGTCAAACTAATCGATGGTAAATATTTTGTTTTGTACAAAAACCGATTACAGCAAAGTTTTGTTCTAGTTTGATCGATATAGACGATTGATATTAGCAATAAAAGTTTATATTTCTAGGTTTACTAGGAGAAAAAACGATATTTAGAAGAAGAGCAGAACAGGAACCAGAAATTGGAACGCCTCAACTGAAGCCCAAATATTTTAGAGTTTTAGTCGATGTTTCTGGTAGCATGTATAGGTTAGTTGAGATGTTTTAACCAATAAGATCCGTCCGAGTATTTTTCTATTAGAAATTAAGTGAAATACGCAAGCATGGATACTCGAATATATTTTTGTCGTAGATTTAATGGGTATGATGGACGATTAGATAGAGAACTGGAAGCCGTGATTCTAGTAATGGAAGCATTCGAAGGTTTCGAAGATAAAATTAAATATGACATCATAGGACATTCAGGGGAAGACCACAGCATCGTATTTGTACCCAGGGACAATCACCCCAAAAATAATAAAGAGCGATTGGACGTCATAAGGGTAACCATTTTACTTTATTTAGTTAACGGTAACTCATAAGATATGGTCTATTGTGGAAAAAAAATCGAAATTTTAAGGGATTCCGAAAATAGAGTTTTTCTATTTGGGTTTCATAATGGCTACATTATGAAATGCAAAAAATTTGAATAACTTGCCACTTTATGAAACTGAAATTTTATTATTTTCGTGTTGGCAACTAATAGGGTTCGAATTTTAGGCCTACTTCGATTTCGTTGAAATTAGTTTTCTAGGCAGTCTGGATTCGACAGAAATTTTTTATAGCAAACTTTAAAATACTAAACTTTAACCTTGTAAATAGATCATTTATACTAGATATTTATCCGAAATACCTATACTCGGGAATATATGGTGTTCGTCAACTAATTTCTAGTCACAACTATAAAAAAACATAACCTAAAAATAATAGATATATCTTCTAGTTTATGCTCTATTGTTAAAGTTTTATTCAATAAAGTACTATTTTTATTTTTAATTTAACATAGTATTATACATATTACTTTATATATACATATTTATAGTTACTGTAGACATTTCCTGGGCGTTAATTGCTATTCCTGTCAGATTCTGTGTCGACACAATATTTTGTTCAATAGTATTATTTTGTTCACTATTTTGAACTTTGCTCTGCTCGCACCATAACTCAAAGTTTTGCATATTCTTTTTAAAAAATTTTCTAGATTATTTTCTGCAATTTCTCGTATTTCTGACGAAGTACAACTTTCTTCCTGACTCATTTTTATTAACTTTAATAATATATTTATTTTTAATTATGACCGATGGGAAATAAGCTTTGTTGTGTTCAATTGTTCCTATCATGGCATATTTGAAACTTGTAACATTTTATTAAAGAAAATATTAATTCAAATGGAAAAAATCTACTATATTTTTTAATGTTTTTCAGACTTTAAAGACCCAAATAGAAAAATTACTATAAAATACACGGTTCATAAGACAATTAGAGCACTTGTACTTTAGAAAACTCACCTAAACGCGTGCTCTAAGATAATGTCTTATGAAACTTGTATCTTAATATACTATTATAAGTGTTACCTAATCAAGGTACCAAAGAAGCGGCTATGACATTATCACCATGTATTGTTGTTAGAAAATGCATGCCCATTCTCAGTTCTGCTGGGCAGGAGATAACACCCTGGAGTCCACCAAATGGGCGGTATCGACACTCGCTGAAGAAGATTGCGACGAGGCCATCCTGGTAGTCCTGTCAGATGCCAATTTACAGCGATACGGAATACCACCGTCGAGGCTGGCCGATGCTCTTACGATGAAGCCAAATGTCAGTTCCTATGCCGTTTTTATAGGCAGTCTTGGCGATCAAGCCGAAAGGTAACGTTACATCTAAAGATTGTTCCACGAAAAATAGATATAACTTAATGACTGCAGTAAAAGTACCTGGGGGCGATCCCATTATTTATGACCGTTTGTTATTATTATGCGGAAAGGACCGGATTGTAATAATTATAATTAAATATAGGCACAGTAGGTAGGTTAGGTTGCTTAATTTATATTTAAATATCTTTTTGTGGTAAAATTAGTTAGTTTTTATTTCTTGCTGGAAGAGTTTAATTGTATTAACGATATTATTTTACCAAACGTATAATAAAACAGTGTGTGGCGTCCATGGAAAAACATTGATGGTGCTTCTTCTAGTGTTGCAGTAAAACAAAAGCTCCGTCAAATAAAGGAAAAAGAATAAGCATTTTACATGCTGGGTCAGAAAACGGTTGGATTCCAAATGCCTTGTGGCTTTCTGCAAAAAACATTAAAGACTCTTGTGTGGACTACCATGAAGATACAACGACCGAACTTTTTGAGGAATGGTTCAAGAATTGTCTTTTACCAATCATTCCTCAGAATAGCGTGATAGTAATGGACAATGCGAGCTATCACAGTCGCCAATTACATAAAGCTCCAAGCTCAAATAATACAAAATTGGAGATTCAGAACTACATGGCGGCGAATGATATATATTTTGAAGAAAGTTATAAAAAAAGTGATCTTTTAGAAGTTTTAAAGACATTTTGTATAAAAAAAGTATATGTTTGTGACACATTGGCAGAAGAAATTGGACATACAGTGCTACGGCTCCCACCCTATTATTGCATTTTTAACCCCATAGAGCATATGTGGCACCAGTTAAAATCACTGGTTAGGTCTGAAAATATTTCTCCGACTTTAAGTTCTAGTGTTGTAGAATTAACACGAAAATGCTTTAATGATATTCCCCCAGGTAGTTGGAAAAATTCAGTCCGTCCAGTAATAACTGTAGAAAATTCGTATATTAGTCTGGATCGTATAATTAATCTAATTATAATTAATTTTGATGAGGATAGCGATAGCGAAACAGAACTATCTATAGAATGACATTATAAATGTAAATAAATATGACTAGTAATATTTAAAAAAAATATTATTTCATTTGATTACATTAATATCTATAATCATATCATTACTTGTTTTCCTTAGTCCGTCCCTTCATACTTCACTTGTTTATTGCCAAGCTCTTGTCGACACAATGGGACCGACCCAGGAAATCATTAAGTCGTATCCAAATTTCGTGAAACGTACTTCACCGGCCTTTATATTTCTGTGTTAATTTACTTGTCTATATGTTTTTAGGCTGACAGAAAAACTACCTTCAGGGCGTGCTTTTATTTGCAACGACACAAAAGAGCTACCCCAAATTCTGAAACAAATATTCTGGTCCTCTGTAAATGTATAAATATAATAATTTATTTATTAAATAATTTTGTTACATATTGTCTTGATTTTTTTTTTATAGCAATGGGTAACTAACAACTATTATTTTGAACCTCAAGCTATATAAATTTTCCCTGGGAGCGTTCTTACAACCATTACAAGTGTAAAGCAAATCGCGAGCTGTTATAAAACTGTTTTAAAGTTTTATAGTTGCCTATGCTGTGGTTATAAACACAAGGCAACACTATTAGAACAAGAAGAATAGAATATTGACAAAATAGAATCTCAATATCAAAGGAAAGATTGTGTTCATTTGGGTCTGCGACAAGCATTTTTATACAGAGAGATAATTCCAAGGAAGAAAATAAACCTTTTAAATTAGTAACCTTCAATATCACGTTCAAAATATTTACAATATTTTATTTATTTAAAAATTTCTTTTGCATACCTATTACTCAGTTTCTATACATGCCACGCGAAAAAAGGATTTTAAAATCGTTTAATAAATATTGGATTCTGGATCAGTTCGATCTTTGAACTCGACCTATAGAAATTTCTTCTTTGTCGAACATAGACACGAAATTTTGCTTCAGAAAAATTATTATTTGGGCCACAAATACAGGGTGTGGCAAAGAAAGATAGCTCCGTAATTATGTAAAATATACAAACCTGAACAAACCAGAACTTGTAGGAGAATGCTATTTGACTATACAAGGTTTCTCAAATAAAACCGGAAAGAAGAAAAATTAAATTTTTTGTAAACTTGGAATTGTTTAATTATATGGACCTCGTACTGATTCCTACACCTTCCTGAGATATCGACGATTGAAATATTACAGTTTTTACCTTTTGATAGGTTAAAGTTTCTTTGGGGCGCTTGTCAAAAGTATTTTTTTTCTTTTCGCTTTTTTGGCTACCTGGAGTAGAAAACTGTTTTATTTCTTTGGCCTTGCGAAACATCTACCCTGTATATTATAATGATATGACAGCCAGTGAAAAACTGGGAAATTAGGTTTTTAATCATAAAATTTATGAATTTAAGTAACGCATGTACTGCGTTCGACAGCTGTTCAATATGCAGAAATCATTTTTGTTCTAACACTTCTCTAACAAATTGCAAAGATCAAGTAAATAATTACAAATATTGGGGACACAATAATTATTACAAATAAATGAAAGGAAATTGTCCGAAATCATTTACTCGTAAAACTGATTCAATTTATTTCATAATTGCTTTAATATTCGTTTGATTACAATAGCAATGTGGTAATTGCCCTACTTTAATTATTATTACAAAAAGACCAACAGACAGACCTTCATAGTATAGTATTAAACAATAAAATTATTTAAGGGGGTTTATTTGGGGGGGGGGGGGGTTGTACGGGGGGATCGAAGGCTAGGTGGCATCGGAGTAATTTTTTTGTGAACAAGATATCCCTTCTCATCTCGCCTGGTTACCGGCTTGAATGGGGTAGCAATGGGGGGGGGGGGGGGGTGATATATTTTTCATTATTTTTTCTCTTGACGCCAGACAGTAACGTTATGATTTTCTGCTTTTTATAGCAAAAATAATTATCACTGGCCGGGTTTGTTACCGTTTTTTATATATCCATTTGTAGATTAGCATTGGCAGGTAAAGATTGTTTCACAAAAAATGGATATAATTTAATGACTGCCATAAAAGTACCTGTGCCATCCCATTATTTATGCCCATTTGTTATTTTTATGTGGAAAGGACCGGATTGTAATAATTATAATTAAATATAGGCACATCAGGTAGGTTAGGTTGCTTAATTTATATTTAAATATCTTTTTGTGGTAAAATTTGTTAGTTTTTGAGGAATGGTTCAAGAATTGTTATATTCCTCAGAATAGCGTGATAGTAATGGACAATGCGAGCTATCACAGTCACCTATTACATAAAGCTCCAAGCTCAAATAATACAAAATTGGAGATTGAGAACTACATGGCGGCGAATGATATATATTTTGAAGAAAGTTATAAAAAAAGTGATCTTTTAGAAGTTTTAAAGACATTTTGTGTAAAAAAAAGTATATGTTTGTGACACATTGGCAGAAGAAATTGGATATACAGTGCTAGGGCTCCCACCCTATTATTGCATTTTTAACCCCATAGAGCATATGGGGCACCAGTTAAAATCACTGGTTAGGTCTGAAAATATTTCTCCGATTTTAACTTAATACGAAAATGCTTTAATGATATTCCCCCAGGTAGTTGGAAAAATTCAGTCCGTCACGTAATAACTGTAGAAAATTCGTATATTAGTCTGGATCGTATAATTAATCCAATTATAATTAATTTTGATGAGGATAGCGATAGCGAAACAGAACTATCTATAGAATGACATTATAAATGTAAATAAATATGACTAGCAATATTTAAAAAAAATGTTATTTCATTTGATTACATTAATATAATCATATCATTACTTGTTTTCCTTAGTCCGTCCCTTCATACTTCACTTGTTTATTGCCAAGCTCTTGTCGACACAATGGGACCGACCCAGGAAATCATTAAGTCGTATCCAATTTTCGTGAAACGTACTGTACGACTATCATAAATACCTGTAGAGGTGATACACATGTTATTTATTGCATGAAGGTGATAAAACCGTAATTTTAAACTTATTTTAAAAATATAGTGATAATCAAGTTCAAGGTTGCAACGGTTGCAACAGTTTAAGTTGCTTAAAAACGCTTAAAAAGCTTAAAAACGGAAAAAAACCGCACTATAAATCATATAAATAATTTATTTTAAATATAATTAATGATTTGAGTACGGCCAATTGAAAAATACATACTGTACCTATACTAATTCGTTTAAAATATACAAATATTACCTAATATAACACAGGGTGTAAATTTAAAAACTTTCCACCATTAATATTATTAAAAATTGCAAAGACACCTATTTATTCTAACTATACAAAAGAAACGCACACTTTTTTCCCTACAGTTAATTACCTTATCAAATCAGAATATGCCCAAATGAATCGTAAACTAAAAATTACCTAACGTCCTTAAATCCCTATATCCATCCCCGCTTTACTATAGCGAGCACCGTATCTTTCATCTTTCTTCTATGGTTCGGCCCCAATAAGTCCTTTCTACTCCAATCCGAGTCTTGAAACTCCTCCGCACTATTGGTGACCTTGCCCCTTTCGGTACAAATCGGTTTTAACATAATGAGCACATGATAGAGCTCAGTAGGAGCTACTTCCTCTAGCTCCTCCAAGAAGTTACTCCATGCAAACGGGGCTAGGTCAATTTTAAAGTTCGACAGAGTGTTCACTAATGTTTGGTGATAAAGTTTGAGGAACTCGTCGAAATGTGCGTCCAAAACGCTGTTTTCAACACTGGTGAAGAGAAAGAACACTAAATCACATATACAGGACCAATATCGCATTAGCTGTAAGTCCACGATCTTATTCTGTATGGTATTGCCACTGGAATCTTTGAGGATCATTGTATTGCTCACCCAAAAGTCGGCGTGACACATTGTTCCCCAGGGTTCATTCGGAGAGGATCTATTTACCCATGGGTTCGCAGCGCCATCGTCAACAACTTTTTGAATACGGTCCAGGTACGGCTCTAGCTCCGGCACCGTTCTGGCACCATCCATGATAGAGTTATGGAAGGCCAGGCCTACTTCCGGCGGTAATTGCTCCAACCCCTTGTTGTGCACCGTAGTTGGAAGCACTTTCTCTTCAAACACGTCCGGCTGGAGAAGCTTCAGGGCAATGGGAACCCCATGGAACTTCGCTAGGTCTTTAAGTATAACCTTAGTAGCACTTAAGTCAAACCCTTTAAGCCTGTCTTCGGTGATAAACCCGTGCACTTTAAGATTCTCGAAAATAAGCACAGCGTCTTCGTCCACGATATTTTTATTCTCGTCTACACTTAATCGAGCACCGAAGCACTTAGGGAATAACCTGTCTTGATGCTCACTGTCAGGGACTCCGTACTCTTTTTGGAGCTCGACGAGGGCGGGAATAGTATCTTTATAGGCGAACACCTCTTTCTTGAACGTCACCGGTATATCAAATGCGATCCTAAGCATTTCGTTCGCCGGAATGAGTTTGGCGACCAAATTTAAATCTTCCTGGTTACCTGTAGATTTGTGGTTGATTTTTACTTTTAGCGCCAACATTACACTGCCGTAATGTTCCCCTGGGGCGGTTAAAAGCGTCGTCTCTTCCTTGAGGACTTCCAGGTCGTCACCTAGGGACTCCCGTAATAGTTCACCGATGTTATTTACTTTAGACTTGGCCATTGTTCACTAATTTCACCGTGCGTACAGTGCACTTCACTGATAAAAAGTAGCGAACGTTATTCGCATGTATAGGAAATATCTGATAGGCACCGTCGTCAAGTGTACCAGTAAGAAATACGACAAAATTTCATGACAATCATCGGTTTAGTTGTAGTTTAAGTGGGGATACATGATACATGTATAAGTTGGACTTGTTGTTTCGACGATAACCGCACAATTATCTAATAAAAACAACAATTAGGGTTAATCTAAACCTCGTATAACGGTCCTAGAGCATGACTCCCTGATAGAGAGGAGTTAATGAGTGCAGGAAAGATTTCTTTTTGTCTGGCTGAGATAAATACCTTCCAAATGCAACTTAGACTGCAGCTATTTTTGTATTAATATTAAGTTTATCTAATCGATTAACAGGAGTGTTTTTCGTACTGTGAGTGCGAGATGTATCTATAAATTCAATCAAAATTCAAGGATTTTATTATTTTAGAGAGACATATTCTTATCAGTAAATTTGTATTTTATTGAATAGATTATCGCAAGATATAAAAGTCGAAATGGAACACAAAAAAATACATGGTATTCTTTAATGACGTTCTAATATTTCATAGCAACGGCTTAAATATTTTGCTACAGGGTGTTAAATATTTTGTTTAAAACGTTATTTTTTAATATCTCCCAAAGTACTTTAGATATTGTTTCCAATCTCGGAATATACTAAAAGGATATTAATCCCGATATTTTAGTTGTAAACGTTTTTCTATTGATGCACCAGTGGCGTCCCTGCAAACATATTCTCTTATATTTTTTACAAAAAAAGTGGTACGCCACTGACGCTTTTTCATTCGCCTATTTTTTATGATTAGCCCGATCAATTCTACATAAAAACGGTCTCTTCCGTTTTCCTCGTCAGAGGCATCATTTTTGAGTAATATAATTACATGCAAATTGAAACTCGTTATTATTAACATAATACTGATAATTACAAATTTTGTTTTATAAGAACTGTTGAAAAATACCACTGATACTGATGAGGCCAAAGAACCGTAACGCATACAACATTGTTCTTTATATGACTGAATAAAACAAATATTAAACCGATATTTCTAAAAATGTTTGGAAGTCTATTTATTATAAATAAAACTACTTGGAACAATAATCAGTGACACATAATTCAAAAATATCTACACAAATCCAAATCTACAACTTTTACACTTACATAATCATTAGTATCATAAAAAGACTGGTCTCCTTTATAACCATCCTCTCTTAACTAAAGACAGTACGGTATCCTTCATCTTTCTTCTATGATTTGGTCCCAATAAGTCCCGTCTGCTCCAGTCAGAGTCCTGGAACTCTTCTGCACTGTTAGTCACCCGTCCTCTCTCAGTGAAAATTGGTTTTAACATGACCAGCACGTGATAGAGCTCAGTAGGAGCTACCTGATTCAGCTCTTTCATAAAGTTTTCCCATGAGAACTGGTCTAAATCTATATTGAAGTCTGACAAGGTATCTAGAAATGTTTCATGATAGAGCTTAAGGAACTCATCGAAGTGTTCATCTAAAATACTGTTGACCACACTAGTAAAGAGGAAGAATACTAAATCGCACACGCAAGACCAGTATCGTAGTAACTGCAAATCTACTATTTTGTTTTGAACAGTATTCCCATTATCATCTTTAAGGATCATAGTGTTGCTTACCCAAAAGTCGGCATGACACATGGTGCCCCAAGGCTCATTCGGCGCACCCCTTTTGGCCCATGGATGTGCGAAACCATAATCCACCACTTTCTGGAGGCGCTCTAAGTAGGGTTCAAGCTCCGGAGCCGCTCTGGCACCTTCCATAACGGAATTATGGAAGGCTAGGCGTACTTCTGGCCCTAGCTGCTCTAGACCTTTATGGTTTATTGTGATAGGGATGACTTTCTTTTTAAAGTCGTCGGGTTTGACTAGTTTTAGAGCAATTGGAACTGCATGGAATCTTGCTAGGTCCTTAAGTATAACTTTAGTAGCACTTAAATCGAATCCTTTAAGCCTGTCTTCGGTTATAAACCCTTGCACTGCAAGATTTTCGAAAATAAGCACAGCGTCTTCGTCCACGGAATTTTGGTTTTCATCCATGCTCAGCCGAGCGCCAAAGCATCTAGGGAACAGCTTGTTCTGGTGCTTACTTTCCGGCACTGCATATTCTTTTTGAAGAGCAACGAGAGCAGGAATCGTTTCTTTATAGGCGAACACTTCTTTCTTGAAAGTCACTGGTATATCGAAGGCAAGTTTGAGCATTTCATTGACAGGTATTAGTTTGGCGACTAAATATAGATCTTCACGCTCATTCGTTGATGTGCGCTGAATTTCAACTTTAAGCGCGAGCATCACGCTTCCATAATGTTCACCTGGTGCTGTTAACATTGTCATTTCTTCGTTCAGAACATCTATGTCGTCGCCGTATGATTCCCGCAATAACCCAGCGATATTGTTCACCTTTGATTTAGCCATTTTTTGGTCTAATACCAGGAAGGAACCTTACTGTGCACTATTATCATATAGAGTGCATCAAAATTTAATGCAATCGACGATTTCGGTGGTAGGGGAATACGCATGTGATAAAAAATAATTAAGTTAAGTATTTCAAAAATTTTTTTGTCTAGTCTCGATTGCTTTAAACAATTCTACTGCAGTTTAAAAGCACTTTATAGCACTGCGATAAGTTTATCAAACAAATTAACAATTTTTTAAAATGGTATTTGGATAACCTTCTTTAACTTTTTTACGACATCAGTGCGTGCTTTATTAGTTAAAATGGCTGCTTAAGTGGATTATTATTTAATTAATCCTTACAATTGAGCTTGTGTTATTAATTATTGTAAAAACAACTAGGAGGAAGAAGAAAATTTGTTTCTAATTTAAATAATACCAAAATTTTATAAATATATCTATTATTTTAAAAAAATGGTCATAGAGAAAAATTTAAAGTATACTTATATGCTTACTATGTGTCTAGTTTAATTTAATATGAAGTCTGTAAGTTATATCTCTACACGTGCTTCACAAACCTTTGGAACAAACGCTTATCGTGACTTCAATAACGTGTTAGACAAAGACAAAAGTCTCAATTATCCATGAATATTGATTTGTAGCAATTAGATATTTGCCAGCTGTTAACTAATAGTTGCCATTTTGATGTGTCAATCAAGTGTCAGCCTTAATTGGCTTTTTTAAGTTTCTGTGGCTTCAAAATTGAATTTAACACTAAAAACAGCTCTTTTCAGAGATATTTCATCGTATTTTTGTGTATGTTCGGTAAGTATTTATAGATATTTGTTACTAATGTAACCTTGTTTTGTAAAGTCATGGCGTAAGATGTCGAAAATTTAAGGGCTGGCTAAAATCCGTTAAATGGATATACTAATGAATTTAAAGTGGATTATAATAAATTGGGACCGAGGTTTGATTAGAACGCCACTTTTTCGCCGTCATCATTTCAATTTCTTCTTCGAAATTATTTATCTTTCGGAATACGTATTTCGGAACGCTATTGATATTTATGAAATCAGTCTTTGTTTTGATATTTTTCTTGGGCTAAATTTTGATTGATTCGTATAATTACAATGACGTGATGACGCATGGGTAAAGATATAACGCACAGACTTCATGACTATCTACAATTATAACTTAATTTTTGGAATTAGCAATTTCGTAAAAGTATTTTACTGATTCAGATTTTAATCGAAAGAAAACGTACCAAAATTTTAAAAAAATTATACAGGGTGTCCGGGAACATGTGGGAAATCTCCCGGATATGAAGAAAACACGTGAAATGAATACTATAGGTTCATATAAACTTCTTTCGTATCGGCCTCCTCTTCGGAGATATGGGCTCCCAAAGAGCACCAATGGAATCAAGTTTTTTACACATAATTATTGAACCACCTGGTATATTTCAATTATTTTTTAATATGATGTATACCAGGTAAGACCCGTCAAACTACTACCCAAGAAACTGTTGTGAATTACTCACAGCTGCAGGGACGGACTAGCTGTAACACTCATGGGCCCATTTTTTTTACGCCCTGTATGATGAGAACTTTGGACAATGTTTTTTACATACCTTTAACTATTAGCTAAAAATTAAGTACTCTTCATTCATGTCGCTAATCCTAACCGTTTTCGAGAAAACGTTATTTTATTTACACAGAGTGCCCTTAGTTCTTACGGGTTAAATATGAAAAAGCGGATTTTTGAATTTCAACATTTGATAGGAACAAAGATCTTTTACCGAGATACGCCAAATACATGATGTAAATAAAACAACGTTTTCTCGAAAACGGTTAGGATTAGCGACATGAATGAAGAGTACTTAATTTTTAGCCAATAGTTAAAGGTATGTAAAAAACATTGTTCAAAGTTCTCATCATACAGGGCGTAAAAAAAATGGGCCCATAAGTGTTACAGCTAGTCCATCCCTGCAGCTGTGAGTAATTCACAACAGTTTCTTGGGTAGTAATTTGACGGGTCTTACCTGGCATACATCATATTAAAAAATAATTGAAATATACCAGGTGGTTCAATAATTAGGTGTAAAAAACTTGATTCCCTTGGTGCTCTTTGGGAGCCCATATCTCCGAAGAGGAGGCCGATACGAAAGAAGTTTATACGAACCTATAGTATTCTTTTCACGTGTTTTCTTCATATCCGGGAGATTTCCCATATGTTCCCGGACACCCTGTATAAAAAATGTCTGATACACGTGTAAAGATAACTAAGAATATTTATATGCAGGTATTAATATTGCATTTCTATTTATCAATTTTTTCCCGGTTGCTTTTCAAATATTCGTCCAGCCATTTTTCAATAACGGGTAAGTTTTCGTTACTCCATTTCGTTTCTTCTTTAATATTTTTCAACGCCTTTTCGATGACGAAGTCTGCGTTTCCAAATTCCGTCTGTCGTTCCAGGTAAAGTTCGGAAACCATATCGAGACCCTCTTGGGTTTTGAACACGGTGGTGGCCGAGGTAATAATGCTGTTCCACAGCATGGGTTTTTCCTCAAATCTGCAATGGTCAATAGTGATAAAAGGTATATTTTAACCACCAGAAGAATAATGCGAAAGAAGCTGAAATAGCCATGCGTATGTTATATTGTGCGTGGATAAAAAATTGGTTGGTGCCTTATGGGGGAAAATGTATTTAATTTTAGTAGTTAAGAATAAGTACAGGGTGTCCGATTTTCGACACTTTTATTGGGTATCTCCGTAATTGTTAGTGCTATCAAAAAAGTAATGTAGGTGTTAGGTGCTCTTTGTGGGTCAAACTTAAAATGGTAAAATCAAAATTCGAAAATTTTTGCTTTCTTAAGATATACAGGGGAAAATCAAAAAATTGACAAAATCAAAATTACCTTATATTTTCTTAGTTAGAAGAGATACAGAAAAATGTTTTATACAGAAGTTACTTTATATTTATTGTTGAATAATCTGCCGTTATCAGAATAAGTATACGGGGTGAGGTAAAAATGTTACCGGACCTAACCTCATTTTTTTAAATGGAACACCCTGTATATTTTAATCTGAAAATATTCTATTTTAAATTCCCTTTCAAATATATAACCCACCATGGATGATATTGGTTTCCTAGGCGATTTATTCAACTTTATTACTTTAAACCACAGTAGACCATGAAACAATAGGTAGTATCCTAGAAACAAATATGTTGACTATTAACATTTAATGACAATTTCATTTTTACATATTCATTCGCGAAAATGACCTATTATCAACATTTTGAAAAATTTGATATGATATCAGTTTATATTGAAAGTGAAAAACACGAAGAAATGGCGCAAGATGCATATTTTGTTCGCTATCCGGAAAGACGGTACCATTTAAGAACATATTCCGGACATTTGCGATGATTCCGGTTTATTTTTACCTTAACCTGAACCTTTTATATCGTTTCAAAGTAATAAAGTTTAAATAAATCGCCTAGGAAACCAATATCATCCATGGCGGGTTATATATTTGAAAGGAGAATTCAAAATAGTATCTTTCTAGATTAAAATATATAGGGTGTTCCATTTAAAAAAAATGAGGTTAGGTCCGATAACTTTTTTACCTGACCCCGTATACTTAATCTGAAAACGGCAAAATATTCAACAATCAATATAAAGGAATTTCTGTATAAAACATTTTTCTGTATCTCTTATAACTAACAAATATAGGGTAGGTAATTACCATTTTAAGTTTGTCCCAAAAAGAGCACCTACATTACTTTTTTTTGTAAACTTCAGGGCAAAATAAAAAATATAGTTTATAATTAAAATAATCATATAATAAGGCAAATTGCATCCACGTTTTCGTGACAATCAAATAATAAAACGTAAAATTTAATTTTTACCTTTAAACTCTCAAAAATGCAACATATATTTCATGGAAATTAGTAATTGATAGTTCTGACGATTATTAAACCGATATAAATTATTGCTTGTCGATTATAAATGCCAATAATTATTTAAATTCACGCATGCATATCAGAATGACCCTGACCTTGTATATTTAGAAATAATATTTAAACATTTTGGTTGTCACACGTAGCACTAAATTACGGCCATTATCGATATATATATAAAATTTGATGAATTTACAGGTTCGATATTTGTTATGTTATTAAAAAACACCCTGTACATTAAGTATTCTAGTCGCCTCGTATAAATTCATATATCAAAAATACCGGAATTCATACCACACTTATATTAAAACTGATATTTGAACGTTTGTTTATTTATCAATAGGAAAAGAAAGTTTTTGGAACAAAAGGCATAGGTCACCATAAATCACCAATCGTTGTGATTGGTATTAAAATTTCGCCGAACCGTGTCGATGGAGAGAGAGTATACGAAACAAAAAATGATTGTTTGTTTGAAATTTGAATAATTTTAGTTAAAGGCCATGACTTGTACAATATATCGGTTTTTTAATTGCCCTAGGACGATTGTATCGTACTTGTTCAGCTTGTAATTATCGAATTAACTCGTATGCAGGATACAGGGTGTCCCAGATAACCATACGACATTCATAAATGATCAAATATTATTATATGTATTATTGTTTTTATTTATTATTATTTATAATAGAGTGAAACCTCTCTTAGACGGACGGTCTAAATGTGTGCGCCTAATAGAGGTGTCCGCCCATGGGAAATTTATTATTAGTTAATTATGTAAATAACAAATCATAACAAAAATACACTAGTTTTAGTTAGGATGTAGTACTAAAAATATCGTAGTTTGACGTGTTTGCGTTTTATACTTGCAATATAGAAAATGTAATTCCAAGTCTGATAACAATTCCATTGCTGTCGAGTCACCTCTATTCTTTTCACACTCTTGTAATTCCTTTACCATACTAATGGCTTGTTGATAATTGGTGACATTTGTTTGATTACTGCATTCAACTTCTTCATCAGAGTCGTCAGATAGTGATGTGGTTTCAGTTTGGACTACATAATCGATAGGAATGGGGTCACTATCATCTTCTAATAGCACATTGCTATCAACGTTAATGAACTCGCCCAAATCATTGTTATCAAATTACAAACTTCTACAATATCAATAATCTCTTTCAGACTCAAAACGCGACATTTTTGTGCCATTGTTTACGATTTTAACCTTACAACTCACAAATAAACGGCGGACTGTTGTCGGGGAATCATTCGGCGAAGTCCTATCACGCTGCCACGCATTCGCGATTGGTTGCCGGTCTGTCTTTAGAGAGTTTTTGCATCGTACTTATTCGTCTTCCAAATACTTTACTTTTTTGTCCGTTTAAAGGAGTTTTTTCTCTTTGTATGAAAACAGCCTGTCCGCGTCCGCCTAAAGGAGAGTCCGCCCAAGAAAGGTTTATTTTCATGGAATTTCATATACCTAGTTACGGACTATGAAAAAATGTCCTCTTAATAGAGATGTCCGCTTATTAGAGGTGTCCGTTATGAGAGGTTTCATTGTATTATCAATTCTGGATTACCTATGGTTAACGGGATTCCTGTATTCTTATCTGGGACACCCTGTATAGTACTATAATTAAAGAAAGACATCTAGTATCAGTGGAACATGTGCGATGACTGTTTTGGATCATTTTCATCATTTCCATTTTATTTTGAAGCTTATATAATTTGTTTTTGAATAAAAACCGTTACAACATCTCAGATACTTCGAAAATAAATGCGTTTGTAAAAAATGCAATAATCTCGAAAGATAAATATCGTTTCGAAGGTCAATTTTGATTTAAAATAATATACCGTAGGATTATATAGTAACACCACTATAATTTTTTAATGCGTGTTTTTATCATACCTAATAAACTATAAAAAGATTTTTACAACAGTTAAAATCACCTTTGATACAGGGTGTCTCAGAATATGTGGGCCATCTCCCGGGTTCAGATAGAACACTTAAAAATAACAGGAGAAGTACCTATACATTTTTATTCCTACGGCCTCTCCTACGGAGATACGGGCCCATAACGGACGTCCCTGGAAATCGTTGTTTTTTTAAATAATTCTATAAATACTAGGTGTAATTTAATAATTTGTTAGTATAATGTTTACTAGATGAGTCTCCTTAAAATTCGCCCTTTTAAACACATTTTTCTTATTTAGTTTGCTAGGGACGGACTAGACGTAACACAAAAATGCTTTTTTTTACACCCTTTATGATGAAGGAACTACAATAATATTTTTGGATACTCTAAACCTTAAGCTGAAAAAAAGTACTCTTGATCAATGTCGATAAAATGAGTATCCAAAAAAATTATTATTGTCGTTCCTTCATCATACAAGGTATACACAGAAAAAACATTTTTGTGTTACGTCTAGTCCGTCCCTGGCAAACTAAATAAGCCAAATGTGTTTAAAAGGGCGGATTTTAAGGAGACTCATCTACTAACCATTATACTAAAAAATTATTAAATTACACCTAGTACTTAATAAATTATTTAAAAAATAAAGATTTACAGGGACAGAACTTCTCCTGTTATTTTTAAGTGTCCTGTCTGAACCCGGGAGATTATCCACATATGCTGGGACACCCTGTATAGTTATCAGAGAAAGTAGTGTGGACTACTGAAAATTTGTCAACAAAACTCATGTCGAGAGACGTCCCCGTTATTTCTCCTGTTAGAATTATGAATGTTCTTCCAAAAAAGTGAGACATCTCTTCCACATTGACCCTATATTATATCTTACCTAGTCTTTATGGTATCCCAGTTCTTCCTTAAAAAGTTGAACAGCGTAGTATATCCATTCGCACCCCCAGTTAACATACTGAAAATTAAATAAATATCATTATCGGTAAAGTTTCCGTTTTGCTCCAACACGGTGATATTCAACAATCTCTCTATTTTCCAGGAATCATTCGGACATCCCGCCAAAGTTTTAAGAAGATACGTCCGCTCGCTGGGCTTCCTCGCTTGCGGGAAATTGATGATCCTTTGTAGGCCGAATTCCCATTCATCCTTTGTTCCCCATTTGAAGACCGGACAGATGTATTGGTTAGCGACCCTAAAAATAATATTACGTCATTAATAGAATCATAAACCATAATTTCAGCAGCTTCAGCAACTTTAATATATCTTACGGATTTCCTTCATCCGGATTCGGACTCTCCATCCACTTTTTAAAGGCCTTTTGGGCCTCCTCAATGCACGGCTTGTATCCAGCTTGGCAGAGGAACACCTTCGAGGAGCTTCTTAAATGAGCGCGACCCTCTGGCTCACCTTCCTCGGGTTCATTCCCTAGTTCTTCATAGAGGGGCGTAAGTAGAAGACGTACGTAGGTCTACAATAATAAAGAAATCATCATATATTTTCGAAAAATACTTAGTACCTTAAATCAGTGATGCATATTGGGAGCGATTGTTGAAGATACCAACCTGGAACTTCTTGTGCACTGTAGAACTGTCAATATGCTTCCCAATATGATCGATCAAAGTAAAAACAGGATCCCAAGCTAAATACTGTCTTTCGTTTCTCAAAAATAAGGTCATATTTAGTGCGGTGGCGAAACTAAGGTCTCCCGCATAGGCCAGGTTCCAGGCATCGTGTAACAGTTTAGCTCTGGTGTACACTGGAATCTTGGTACGTTCGTCGGTTTGTAAGTAACTAGCAAGCATGTTCCAGTTGTCCGTGTCGTAGTTAACTGGGAAAGGGCCTATTTCTTCTGGGTTGACAATAATAAACTGGTTTTTAGCTGGTAGATTTTTCAACTCGATCTCCCTCTCCTTCATCATCCAAATAATAGGAGTGGTATTGTAGAAGTTCATTTTATCCTGCCTGATCATGACGACGGGTATCCACCACAGGAATTTCTCTTGATCTGGCACGTCGTGAGGCCTCTCTCTTAAATATACCCTCTAAAATATTATAATAATTGTATGTAGATCTTAATATAATAATCGACCTATTTTTGACCTTACTTGATGAATTCTTGCACTGTTATTTTGGTAATTTCTGGTAACGGTTACCACCGGTAACCGATCTTTGGTAATCCAGGAACCAGCAATCTCGTTTATGGTAATCGGTTCTGGCAAAGTTCTATCAAATCTGGATTGCTCGGTTAAAGATAGCCAGATGTCATCTCCAAAGAAGGTCTTATATTGCCTTAAAAATATAATATACAGTATTATGATAATGCAAGAAGAAACATTATAGGTATGAAAAAGGTGATATCGTAGGGCCGTAACCAGAGGGGGAGCTTAGTCTCCCCCCCCCATCTCTGGGAGTTAGTCCTGGTTACGGCCTTGCGATTAAATCCAAGTGAAGAAAACTCGTTTTGTGAACATATATAACTCTTGAATTACCTTCCACCGGTTTTTTGATGTAAGAAGGCCTCCAATAATAAAATATTTACATAAATACCTTCTTCTCTTTTAGAAGTTAAAAAGAAGAAGCAATTTCTCACCTGTCAGCCATAAAACGTTGCATTCCGTGTCTGAAAGTCGATTCTCCAAGTGTATAATTTAACATTCTGAATACGAGTTCCGTTTTTGCGGAAGAAGAATCCTGTTTAATGGCTGTGTTCTTGCCATGCGGATATCTTTTACTGAATTCGTAGTAAATAGAGTAAAGCATAGTCGTGGGCCAATTGTTAAACGTTTCATTCTCACCTATCTACAAAATATTTTGCCTGAAGAAAAATCTTAGTTGTACCCGACAATGTTTATGTCAAAAAAAAATCAAAACTTTGCAGCAGTGGCGGTTCTTCCACAAGAGCACATGCGCACGTACACCCCCAAAACGAATAAAAAAATATTAATTTATATTCATTGAATATTATTTATCGTATAAGGTCCGACCCTTCCTAATATTTTATCGTACCGTCAATTATCGTATAAAGTCCGACCCTCCCTAATATTTTATCGTGCCGTCAACCAAACTGTATATTATAGGCTCTCGATCCGGCAACCGTACCTCGGTCGAGGTAAATGACGATTATAACGAGACTTGCTTGCACTTGCCATTAAGTAGTGCAGTTTCTCTGTGGTAACAGGTGGCGGGTGGCAGCGGGGGATAGCGGGGCTATGGCGATTTAACCTGGAAAAGGCGCACAATTTTTGTGTGCACCGCGCTGTTGTCTGTTCGTGCATCTAGTTAGAAATTCGAGCGTGTATGTTTTAATATTTTAATATTATATATTTATTAAGTTAAAATGAATAGTTGACGGTGGACGATTTAAGAAATAACTTTAGCTCTTACCTAACCTAAACCCGAAATTCATTTAACGAAGACCATAAAGGGTAAATCTAGGGACTTTATTAGAAAGTTTAAAAATTAAATATATGAAAAAAAATTTATAGAGGGTATTCCAAACTTTAATGAGTCCGTTATTGATCAATTTTGTACATATAAGAACCGAAGAACGGACTTTACGTTTAAGCACTATACATACGAAGAAAACCTTTAATATTTTCCAAAAGTCGTATTTCCTTGTGTAAAATTAAAAAATAAATAAAAATATGTTTTACCTAACGCATTCTCTTATTACTTCTTTTCTTTCTACGTTTAAAACGCCTAGAAAGTAATTGTTTGGTCGTTACACAAAAATAATATCGCCATACTTATTGTGAACCCCCTCGATCATAGGTCACGAGCCGCCACTGCTTTGTAGCCAACTAAAATACCTTTATTGTAGTGTAAGCGGTAAGATATCTGACGAGGGCGTTATTAATATGGGCGTCGCTCCACCAAAACGGGGTGGCAAGTGCCCCCAACCACTGGTACACCAATTCTTGTGTCAAATGCCAGGATCCTTTGCTGCTGAGTTCACTTTCCCTAAAAATTATAATAAATGTTAAAGCTTCCTATCGAAATAATGTTGCGAGTAATTTCCATATCACCCTGTATAGTGTCCACTCACTTGAACATAAGAATACCCCAGCTGTCGGCCGGCTTGGTCGCTTGATAATTGGGTAAAGCGAAAATATTCAACTCTGGCAACGGATAAGGAGCGCCCCAGAAGTCCTCCAGAAAGTTGATTGATTTGGATACTTTACTGGTGACGTTAGCGAGCGCCTCGATAAAGTCTGGACGCGCCCAAACCTTCATTTTTATATCTGGAAAATAAACTGTTATTTTGTGTATTATTAAGTATTTAAAAAGCAATGCGTTGGTGATCTATTTTCAAATGACTTGTTTGAAATTTAACGTTTCTAAATTTGTAACTTCACACCATTAACATCTCACCTCCAGTAAGTAATATTAAATATCGAAAAACTTGTCAATTTTGCTGTGGACGGTGACGCTTTTAAGAAAATTTGCAGCCTTCGTGGTTTAACCCCTTGGAAGGGGTAGACGTTATCCTTCAAATCTTAAATGGGAAGGAGAGTCAAGTAGCATATAATTTTTAAGGTCACTTAAATCTCTTTCCAATAATATCATAATAAACTCCTGGACAAAATTAACGCAACATCATAAATTTGCCATATTTTTGATGCTATTTTTTTTTTCTGAATTTATGATCCGATTGACAATATCATAGTTTTCGCTGTTTATGATAAAAATTTAATTTTCGATTTATACTGGGTGTACTAAAAATGCTATGTTTTTCCGAAAATTCGGATCACCCTGTGGAATATATTAGCAACCGAAGCATATTGCAGTGACATTAAACGGTAGGTCCATCTTTTCCCAACATTTTCTTCTTTGGCTTACTTCATTATCTCTTGTATTAAAGGAGATACACCGTTTTATAGCGTAACATGTATTTATAGACTTTAATATTAAACAAATTCATTGTTAAATGTTTTCAAGTAGGTTTCAAAATTAAAATACTCGTCGGGAAACTGTGCATACGAAACGAACGTTTAATAAGCAGTTTCCGAACAGTTTTTATCAGTATGGCGAATTTTATTTGACCTTTGCAACTTTTAAACAGAATATCTGCTGTCAAATCGCTTGCAATGTCAGAAAAAGTCCATAGTCTACTTGAAAACATTTAGCAATGAATGTGTTAAATATTAAAGTGTATAAAAGCATGTTACGCTATAAAACCGTGTATCTCCTTTAATAGCAGAGATAATGAAGTAAACCAAAAAAGAAAATGTTGGGGAAAGATGGACCTACCGTTTAATGTCAACTGCATTATGTTTCGCTTGCTAATATACTCCACAGGGTGATGCGAATTTTCGGAAAAAACATAGCATTTTTAGTACACACAGTATAAATCGAAAATTTAATTTTTATCATAAACAGCGAAAACTATGACATTGTCAAGGAACCAACCTACAATGCAAAAAAAATCATTAAAATCGGATCATAAATTCAGAAAAAAATAACATCAAAAATATGGCAAATTTATGATGTTGCGTTAATTTTATCCAGGAGTCTATATTGTTTTTGCGTAGTTGACTTTTTCGTCTCAAAAAGTTGCCGACCCCTGGTCCAGGGGGATCCAATTATTTACCAAGGGCAAGGGCCTATACTACTCAAAAATACTACTTAGAAAATAAGAAATTAGATATTATTCTTAAAACTCTAGGGGAACATCTTCCGGTCTCAGAGGGTTAAACCACGAAAACTGCAAATGATGAGGTGAATCCTTGTTCAGGTCTGATGATGTCCAACTAAGAGCGAAACATGTAACCGCTCTATTACAAGGCTTTTCTAGTAGATACGATTTAAATTACTTAAATTGATAGTATTACCTTCACTGTCGGTAACATTGTGGCTAATATAGGTTAACTCCGAAATAACCAGGGCGAATGAAAACGTAGCCATGGGCGGAGAAGTTTGAAACTTGTCCACAATCCAGTATTTGCTGAAATAGATAATATGTTATAGTATAATAACGTATTTTGTCCACAAGTAGAATGCTGTTGTGGACGTTTTAATTACGAACGGTAAAGAACATTTTTTTCAACACCTACAACATAAATGAAGTCGGAAAATGATAAATCGACCAAATCAATGTCAGTGATTTAAAGTACATATTGATAACTAAGTGTTGAAAGATGATAATTACACCACCATCAAGTGCGATTTTCATTAATTAATAATCCACTTACTTGGGGTCGCTACTGGATTCCAGAGGCATATTAAAAACGGCCTTCATATGCTTGGGCCTCACTACACTGAGAGTGATGGGGACTTTATATGCCGGTTCATCGAAACATGGAAACACGTTCCGTGCTAGATTCGGTCGCATAAAGGTGGCAACAAACCTACAAGAAATATAAAATTTTTACCAGTCCCAGACCCCCCCCAGACGAATAAACAATTTAACAATTTTTCAGTACGTACCATTTACTTTTTTTCGTTAGCGGATCTATATAGGAACTTCTAAAAAGTCCTTCGGTAGTATCATTAGACATTGCCCCTTCAAATTCGACGTAAATTTCCAAGACGGCGCCGGTATTCATGTGATTATCCAGATCGATGGTTATCATCGACTGTTTCTTGACTTGCTCCCATTTTGTTCTAAGCAGCTGCACTTTATAACCTTTGTCTTCGCTATCTGGAGATACCCTGTAACAGATATAACAACTTAAATACAATTGATTCGTTGGTAGATCGACATTCGTTCAACACATGTTCGATTGTGGACGCTTTTCGCCTCTGTGAAGGGATACTAGTGCCAAACATTCAAATATGACAAGTGCCTTCTTAACTCCACCGGCCAATTCTTGTCAAAATGGTGATGATTTGAATAACAACGGTGTGGCTTTGGTGCTATCTATGTCTATACCGCAAAATTGCAATTGAATAACGGTATTTTCTGGTGATTCGTCAATTGTTTGGCACACTGCTCAATTGTTACTAATTGATCCTTTACTTACGTTCGACTTTCATAATCAGACGGAAGGACTTGAACCACTTTCAACAGCTTTATCCTCAAATCGGGATGCTTGTGTAATACGACTTCTTTCGTTCGATGCTGTACCGTCGCGTTAATGCTAACTTCACCGCTAAAATTGCCATGTTCTGGATTCGGATGCAACTTCAAGTTGTATGAATTGGGCGTAACCTCACGTGGTAGCTTAGTGTCCGATATGAGACTGTGAGCGGCGATAAGGTCTATGCTTCTTTTATTTAGGGTACGGGCCTAAGATAAAAGTATATTAGATTCGGACGATTTACTAGATACGTGAAATATTGACGATGTCTTGCCACTTTGTGAACTTAATAGTACGAATAATTCTAATTTGGAACTAAGATAAGAAATATATGAACCATATCGGGCATATATGCTTGTGCAAACGTTACAGTTACTCACGAGAAAGTCCATGTACTTGTATAGGCAATGTATAAAAAGTAAACACCACAAAGGCCCTAGATCTGACCCTTGTGGAACACTCAAATGTGCTCCGCTGGCCCACGTCCGTCACAAATTTAGAATGAATTTCAAAAAGTTTACACAAATTAGCTGCTTATTCATCAGTTAATCAGCTTTTAATTTTAACAATTATTGTATTCTGTTTTATAAAAATTGTCTGAAATGGCCACAACAATTTATGAGTTTCAATTTTGGTTTAATTATTTTAATCAAGAGTCCGATGAGAAAACCCCAAGAGACCGTTTTCATGTAGAATTGACCAGAATACGCTATAATTTATCATCTTTAAATATAAATAAATACTTACCGATATATATGGTGAAAGAAGAAATAGTACCGTAAGCGTTAGTTTCCACATATTGGAGGAATTAAGTGCCGATACTTTTTATTTTCTTTTCCTCGCTTAAAAATTACAGAAATTAGTTGGATTCACTATATCACTTCTAGATTTTCACGTTGCCATTTCACTAGGTCAAATTCAACTAATATATTCAAAAGAAACGAGGAGGGATCAAATTACGCCACTTGATTCAATAAATCAAATAATGGAAGCAAATAGTGCGTCTATTGCGGATATGGGCAGTAGTCGGTTGCTCCCTGCATATATCAATTTATTTAAGATGAGGATTCCAAAATATCAATCAGAGCCATCTATGTTGCAACAATTTAGTTAGCTTCTTAGCAGATTAGAAAGAGACAAGCGTCATCTGCTGATCAATATTTATTATCGTGAAGCTTTAGCCGTTAATAATAAAGTTCTTTAGTTAACTTATTGATATTTAGATTGTCTGACATGTTGATTGGGGGTTTAAGCAAGTTTCGGGGATATACATAACGGGTGGCCCATCAAAAACAGTCCAGCAAGGTTTACGGCTGTGTACGTGAAAATTAAAAAAAAACCTCGGACCCGTAAATTGTGTTTTCAGGTGGACACGTTTCACTATTAAGTTCATCCCCGTAACCTCAATCCCCCTAGCGGGGGCGGCTACTGCCCTTGTTTTTTCAAATGCGAATGGGTATGTTGTGATACATCTTTTTAAAGGGCATTAAATTCTCATTAAAATGGCGCTTTGTTTTGTAAATTTGAGCTACGCGCCGCCGAGAAATTGCGTTTTAAAAAATGTAATTTTATTGAGTAATACTTACATGTTATCTTATTAAATGTTGAAAATGTCCGCCATTCACCTCCATACAATAGTACAACAACTGTTCAAAGTGTTCTCGGATATTGTGAAGAACATCTGGTGTAATTTGTTGACATTCATTAGTAATGCGGTTCCGTAAATCTTCTAAGGATTCGGGTTGGGTGGCATACCTTTTGGATTTTTGATGTCCCCACAAAAAGAAATCAAGGGGAGATTATTTGGGCAATCTCGCGGGCCATCAATAGCACCCCTCCTCCCAATCCATCTACCAGGAAACGTTTCATCCGGAAAGTGGCGTACGGGTAATGCATAATGGTAATCCTGGTAACGTTGGTCGTTTTCCATAATTTCCATCAGCGCTGGGTTGACAGTATTCTCCAACAAGTCTAAATAAGTATCTCCATTTAAATTTCCCGGTAAGAAAAATGGTCCAATTATGTGATCACCGAAAATACCAGCCCAAACGTTTAATTTCTGAGGATTTTGAGTATTAACCTCGTGCTAAATCCTTGGATTCGTGTCGGACCAGTAACGACAGTCATGTCGATTGACAGTGCCAAGAAAAAAGAACATTCGTCTGAGAAGCAAACGTTAAAAAGGTAGTTCGGATAATTTAATACTTATTCTGACATTACTTCACAAAAGTGTAAACGGCGGTCATTATCATCTTCATTCAATTCTTGGAGAACTTGAATTTTGTATGGATGCCATTTATAATGTTTCAGAATTCTCTGTACAGTGGTCCGCGAAATTTCCGTTACATCAGACATTTTTCTGGTACTTAATGTTGGATTCATACTAACTTGACCCGGAACAGCTACTTCTACTGCTTCATTTCTTACCGGATTTTCAATGATCCTTTTTTTATTTGCCACTGAACCAGTTTGCCGAAATTTTGCCACTAATTCTAGGATATAACCATGATGTACGTGTCTATCTGTATGTCTATCATTAAACAAAGTTGCCGTTACTCTTGCACATTGATTGTTTATAAATACAATTCAATAATTTTCACTCTCTCGTCAATAAAAGATACAATTTTTTATGTCACGATCAAACCAAAAGAAAATAATAGCGCAGAAATAACGTATGTAGATCTGGATCAACCACTTTACTGAAGATAAAGTTGAATTAACTGATACTTACTATTTTTTTAAAAATTGTTTACGCACAAACCTGTGTACTTGATAAGAGGTGCATTGAAATGTTTCAAATTCCGTTGCTCGGCGGCGCGTAGCTCAAATTTACAAACCGAAGCGCCATTTTAAAGAGAATTTAATGCCCTTTAAAAAGATGTATCACAACATACCCATTCCCATTTGAAAAAACAAGGGCAATAGCCGCTCCCGCTAGGGGGGGTTGAGGTTACAGGGATGAAATTAATAGTGAAACGTGTCCCTCTGAAAACACAAGTTTACGTGTCCGATTTTTTTTTTAATTTTCACGTACACAGCCGTAAACCTTGCTGGACTGTTTTCAATGGGCCACCCTGTATGTAACAGAAATTTGAGAATTGTTCATCTGTGAATTTGTTATTATTATTCTTATTACATTATATTTTTTAACGCAATTTCCTCATACCTGTTTCCAATTCTTTAACTCCAGTCCAGTTTTACATTAGAAAAAAATTAATTAAATTTGGCTAAACCTGTGATTCAACGCAGCGCTTAATCTCGAGTGGCATAAATGACAATTCACTATTGTTAACTGATTGTCCAGTTTACTTTCGGCCGAATTCACTCGCGATATCCCCATTGAGGGGTAAATTATCTTATTAAAATAATCGGGGTAAATTAGCACCAATCAACAATTTGAAGGATACAATACGGTGAATAAACATTGTTAAATCACGTCGAAACTGATGATTAAGATTGACAATATTGTTTTGATAAACATTGAATGACGTGCAATGTGAAAAAAAACAGAATGGGTCGTTGTCTAACTAGTGTTTTACAAAGGAAATATCTGTAGAAGCAAGTCAAATATATCTTCGATGTCCGAGGGCGTCGAGGTTTTTGGTCAGGTCGTGGTTTGCGATCAGACGAATGGCTTATATGGGTTTTGTAGAGTGTCAAAAGTTGTTGAGGTGTATACAACTTTTTGGTACAGAACAGAGAGTCAAATCCCCAACCTGTCTTCGATGTTCTAGGCAGTTGCGGTTCTTCGTCAGCTCGTGGTCTCCGATCAGACGAATAGACCTCCTTTCGATGGAATCCAGTAGCCGAATAGTATGTTTGGGTGCAGAGCTCCAAGACATGAGAGCAGTACTCTAGTGATGGTCGAATCTGGGCTTTGTATAGTGTCAAAAGTTGTTGAGGTGTGTACAACTTTCTGGTTCGGAAGAGTACCCCAAGCTTCTGAGAAGCTATCTTGGCGATTGCCACACCGTGGTTATGCCAAGACATATTTCCTCCCAGATTGACGCCCATCAAATTAATAGATGAAGCCAGTAGGATTTCGTGTCCGGCCATGACTATATCCGGTTCTGTAATGTTAACCTTTTTAGAGAAAACTGCTGTCTGGGTTTTTTTAGCGTTAAATTCGACTTGGTTACTGTCATCCCAAGCCAAAATTTCTTCCAGGTCTTGGTTGAGGCGTGATACTTGCCAGAGACCATCGGCTTTGTAAGACTGTCGCCCTCAGGGCATACTCATCTACTTAGTGCCCTTGATACATAAATAACTATATTATCCTTTATATCATTTACCGAAAAATAAATACATCTTGGCACAATGTAGCAGGAATTAGAGAGCTATAATTTCTTGCATATTTCATGGTGGTCACATTCAAAATGGCCGATGTAAATATTTATATTACCACCATATTGGCAAGCTTGACTTGCACTTTCCCGATCTTTTTCCTTAAGCTTTCAACAACACCGTCTACTGTCTGGATAAAACCGGTAAGGAGATAGCATGTTTGTCGCCAAAATATTATTTTTAGCACTTGCCAACCTTAATACCCCCATATCGATAATTAAGTGGGGAAACTACCGAGTTTCTGCACAGTTTTCCACAGTTTTACCGTGTTTAGTCCCATGCTAACAATGTAATAAACTCCCGCGAATCTATTTCAGTTTATTTCTATTCTATTTGTTCCATCAATATGGTGTTTTAATTAACTTTTATCGAACCCGGTCGGTGTCGTCAAACAGTTTCATTTGTATCAGTTAGCAATGACATTCGTTCGATTAGACATTGTTTTGTCGGAAACACCGCCAATATGATGGGATAGTACTATTAGTGATTCGTGGAATAATTTAAGTGAATCAATAAAACTGTATTTTTCAGGATTCATTTTTTCGGCGATTTTTTTTCTAATTGGAAAAAAAATTAAAATTTTATATCAAAGACATTTATTTACTTACAGAATTTGGACTATTCTTCCTTAAAAGTTTTAAATCAATCCCGATAACAAATAATGTCTATACGGAAAGAAGATACTTGCACGAAGGCAACAATTCTTAAACTAAGTAAAATACATGTCATTTTTGAGGTGGCCGAATATTGGATCCCCTGTACATTTTATAGAAAAACTGTATCATAACTTCTTGAAGAGGCTGATATGGTAAACTCATGTATCCTCTTTAAGAAGTTGTAATGGAGTTCTTCTACAAAATGTATAGGAGAGCAAATATTCAATATTACTCAAAATAACATGTGATTTCTTATGTTAAACTTAATGATGATCACCCGGTATGTGCTCAGATTATGAGCGTATTAATTTCTGCTTAAATAAGTATTTCGTATAATTTAGTTAAGAACGATTTGTTTCAAGTAACTAATATAATTAAAATAAATACTATCTGGCTTAATACAAAATAATTAACATTCTTGTTTCAAGTATAATTTTACTCTTCCATTGAAATTAGAAATATTTAATGTTCGACTGCAAAAAATCACTTATTTCAAAAACTTGCTCTTTTAGAAAAAACATCTTTATTTACCTTAAAATATTTTTTTTAATTACGCTATGTGAACATTATTTTTTCCTTATTTATTTTTTTTATAATTAAAACACTTATCGCCTTTTAATGTTTTAAGTTATATTAGAGTTATCTCTACATACAGGGTGGCCTATCGAAAACAGTCCAGCAAGGTTTACGGATGTGTACGTGAAAATTAACAAAAAAACCTCGGACCCGTAAACTTGTGTGTTTAGGGGGACACGTTTCACTATTAATTTCATCTGTACCCTCAACCCCCCTAGCGGGGGCGGCTACTGCCCTTGTTTTTTCAAATGGGAATGGGTATGTTGTGATACATCTTTTTAAAGGGCATTAAATTCTCTTTAAAATGGCGCTTCGTTTTGTAAATTTGAGCTACGCGCCGCCGAGCAACGGAATTTGAAACATTTCACTGCACCTCTTATCAAGTACACAGGTTTGTGCGTAAACAATTTTTTTTAAACTTAATGAATGTCAACAAATTACACCAGATGTTCTTCACAATGTCCGAGAACACTTTGAACAGTTGTTGTACTATTGTATGGAGGTGAATGGCGGACATTTTCAACATTTAATAAGATGACATGTAAGTATTACTCAATAAAATTACATTTTTTAAAACGCAATTTCTCCGCGGCGCGTAGCTCAAATTTACAAAACAAAGCGCCATTTTAAAGATAATTTAATGCCCTTTAAAAAGATGTATCACAACATACCCATTCCCATTTGAAAAAATAAGGGCAGTAGCCGCCCCCGTTAGGGGGGTTGAGGTTACAGGGATAAATTAATAGTGAAACGTGTCCCCCTGAAAATACAAGTTTACGGGTCCGAGGTTTTTTTTTTAATTTTTACGTACACAGCCGTAAACCTTGCTGGACTGTTTTCGATGGGCCACCCTGTATATCAAACTCTATTTGGTTTTTAATATTCAATATTCGTAACCGTGACGTCTAAAAAATTAATCATGTTATTTTGACTTTTCTCCATTGTGAATTGAATATTTTTATTTATTGAGTTCAGAAAATTTAAAAATTGATCGAGATTCCTCCTATCCCAGATGCAAAAATGTTTCCTGTTTTTATTTAAATATTGCTGTAGTTCCAAAAATGTGTTTGAATGTGATGCAAATTATTTCACAGCTGGAAGCGTACCAAAGAATGATGCGCATAATATCATAAACTGGATAAGTTGTTATTTTATTCACAAGTGGATTAAAAATATCACTTTATCCACTTAGAATTTTTTAATATTGACATATTATGTATTACTGAATTTATAATTAAGTGTTGAGAAAAAATAATTTAATAAAATTATAATAAATTAAAGTGTGTGTCATACTAAAAAACCAAAAAGTGGAGATACAAATCTCGAAAAAACAAATGCTTTAAGTGATGATCGGGTCGACGGGGAGCAAAAAAGTTAACGCAGCTGTCGCATGGGCCGGCTCGGACGTTATAATAAAAATCTGTACCCCGTTTGATCAGCAGGATGAAGCATATCCGGAATATTTCGACGATGCAGTGCATATAGCATGTAAGGAAATGTTCTTGTTGTGTTTCTGTAAAAATGGACTAACCTGGACGCCCCAAAAGTGGCATTTATAGAACTATACTTTCAAGGAACGGAGTGTTTTGTTGCTTATTTCCTTATTCTTGGAGCTCAATTCATTCAACCTACGGAGAATCAGCGATTTTCGTTTAAAAACTAATCAAAGTTTGCATATAACCAGCAACCTGGCGCCTGAACGGTGACGAACGGCTGGGTGTTTTAAGAAATATATGCAATCGCTCCTTACTACTTAGACAAATAATTTCCATCAATATAGGTGCTTATATGCTTTATTTGAAACATACACAGAAAGCACAATTTTTACTAAACAACAAATCCTATATTTAATAAAATAATTTACATTTAATATTTATAGGTACCGTTACAATTTAATGACAGGGCAGGTAAAATAAATGTTTAGAGCATAAATTAATTAATATAAAAAGATGAATGGCGTGTGAAAGCTATTCAGCATATTTTTTATAATCCTTTTTCTATTTGGGTTTCATAATTGGCTACATTATGAAATGCAAAAGAATTGAATAACCTGCCACTTTATGAAACTGAAATTTTATTTTACTTATGTTGGCAGCAAGTAGGGTTCGAATTTTAGGCTTACTTCGATTTCGCTGAAATTACTTTTCTAGGTATTATGGATTTGACAAAAAATTTTTATAGAAAACTTTAAAATACTAACCTTTAACCTTGCAAATAGATCATTTTTACTAGATATTTATCTGAAATACATATACGCGGAAATATATAACATGCTGACGGTGTCCGTCAACTAATATCTAGTCACAACTATCAAACAACATAACCTAAAAACAATAGAAATATCTTCCAGTTTATGCTCTATTTCGAAAGTTACATTAAGTACTATTTTTAATTTTAATTCAATATAGTATTATACATATTACTTTATATATACATATTTATAGTTACTGTAGACATTTCCTGGGAATTAATTGCTATTCCTGTCAGATTCTGTATCGAGACAATATTTTGTTCAATAGTATTATTTTGTTCAATATTTTTAACTTTGTTCTGCTCGCACCATAACTCAAAGTTTTGCATTTCCAGATTATTTTCTGGAATTTCTCGTATTTCTGACGGAGTACAACTTTCTTCCTGACTGATAGTTATTAACTTGAATAATATATTTATTTTTAATTATGGCGGATGGGAAGAAGCTTTGTTGTGTTCAATTGTTTCTATCATGGCATATTTGATACTTGTGACATTTTATTAAATTGTAAAAGTATTGCCAACCCAAAAAGAAAATATTAATTCAAATTGAAAAATCTACTATATTTTTTAAAGTTTTTCAGACTTTAAAGACCCAAATAGAAAAAGTGTTATAAAATACACGGTTCATAAGACAAGTGAAGCATATATACTTTAGAAAACGGATGCTCTATGATAATGTCTTATGAAACTTGTGATAATATATATGTAAATATCTGTCCATCATAATATTACAGTAAAGTTTAAAAGTCTTAGATAATTTTTAAAAGAATCGTTGATAAATGAAAATTAATTAAACTTATAAATAATCCTCCTAAAGATCCAAATACATAATTCTTGTTCCCGATAATGCTCCAAAAAACGCCAAGGCACAGGCAACACTGACCACCGTAGTTGTGGTGCCTGATACACTGACGATGGTGCCCATACACATTGAGAGAACGAACTGTGCCAAGAAGACCATGCTCGAAACTAAGGCTACGTCTGTACCTAAACCTCGAATTTGCCTAGATATTTGTCCTTGGCCATCTTGATTAACTTCAAACTAAAAAATACACGTGCAATATATCTGTGTCCAATTATCGTAATATATTAAACAGGGTGTATGCGGATAATCCATTAGAGTGTTTGAATATGTTTCCTACTTTGCGACCAGAAATTCAAATTTAAAATTGTAAAAACATAGTACATTAAGTATCAAGGGCCGAAATATGTACCGTATTTTTTTTACAAGTGCTCCGAAGCTTTGATGCCAAATAAATAAAGAAATTCTTCAGACAGTTTTCCTGTCTACATGACATCTATTGATTATTTTTGACAAATAGGCTCGGTGGCCTAGTGGTATAGCGTACGCGTGATCTGAGAGTCGCGGGTTCAAATCCCGCACTCGGCATCTCTGGTTTTATTTATTTTTTACAAGTTCCCGAGTCTTTGAGGCCATATAAATAAAGAAATTCTTCAGACATTTTTCTAAAACATCTTTGAAAAATAAACTGCTTAATTTATATATAATCCGCTATTTATTATCGCTTGTAGTATGGCTCGGTGGGTAGAGTGTCCGCCTGGCCTGGCGATCTGAGGGTCGCGGGTTCAAATCCCGCGCCGACAATTCTGGTTTTATTTATTTATGAGCACATGGTGACTCGAAGCGAGCGGGAAACATCTTTCCCGCCCGCTTCGATACTTTCCCGCCCGCTCTCTTGGAAAACCCCACTTTCGGTGAAGAGAACATGCATGAAAAGAGGCACTTTCGGGGCACATGTAAAAAAAATATATTACAATCAATTTTGTTCAGATACGTCGATACACAGTATAAACCTAGGGAAAACAAAATAAAATTGATAGCGATAATAATAATAAAAAAAAGATAAACTCCTCATTTATCGTAACTTACTTAACATTTACGGACATGTTTGTCAAGATTAACTATAACATCGGAAGTACCATAAATTAAGAAATAATAGTGTATGTTGTAGTAGTAGTTGATCCATGTGTAATAGGTAATAAAATGATATTAATATGCTAACCTCAGACCTAACAATGCAATAACAAAAATATTAATATCAAATACAAATGTTTGGAGAAATTATTATTTCCCAGACCACCCGATGATACCTTATACAATAACGTCTGTTCAGATTGTGTGGGTCTGCTAAGAGATGGCGCTGCTCGTTGTATTTTCTCGACTGCCGTTGATAATATAGCGTGAAGTATAGAGAGAGATAGGTATGTACACCTACCCTGTACTGACGAGAACAAAGGAGCAGGTCTGCAGATGGTGACATCCTATCAATGGAGAAGGCTTCCTTTTCTTAGTAGTACCATTCAATCTGAATTAGTAATTTAGACAAGAATACGCCCTTATGGTACAAGGTATCATCGGGTGGTGTGGGAAATAATAATTTCTCCATACATTGGCATTTGATATTAATACCAACTGAAAAATAAATAGACTTTTGATTTTTGGAAAAATATTAATCACTGATACAACTCATCAGTATTATCCATGTACCATGAAAAATCATAGTCGGAAAAATGAGATATTAAATGACACCAACATTAAAAAAAAAGTCACCTAACAGTTCGGAAGAAATGCTAACTCGACCCACACATGACAGATTTATTAACTTACCACTCCTTTAGCGTGATAGTGAGCTACGATCAAATACGGCATCGTAAAAAGGGTGGAGTACATAACTCCCGCCGTCCAGCTAAACAAAATAACTCCAATTTTATTTTTGGTCAGCGCCATTAATAGCATTCCAGTGGAATATGTAAGAAGGCCACCGATGTATACTTTCTTGGCACTAAAAATATCGTAAACAGTAAAAAACATTTCTTTATTTGGGTACTATCAGTTTTCTGGAATTCTGTTTAAATAAAACACCAAGGTATTACGTTTCTATGCTACTCAAGCTTGTACAACCAGCAATTTTGCGAAATTATGAAATAAACTTACCCAAATTTGGCAATGAATTTCTCTATTAGTGAGGAGTAGCATGCACAAGATAACGAATACATGGACATTCCCCAGCATCCAAATCTAACTCCCGATTCATATTGTTCCCTTTCAACCGTTCCCTCTGGAGCCTAACAAATGCAAATGATATGTGCTTAAATTAAAATATAATTTACTCGATGCATGGTATCTATATTTACTCGGTTTAATATAATTGGTCAAGTAATATGTGACGTACCGTTGGAATTCCTCCAAACACTGCCTCTCCAACAAAGTCGGTAAAATATAAGGAATAGCAGACGTGAGCCATCCAACAGAAGAGATTAGTGAGACATAACATTTTTATCGAATGAGGCATATAGACAATGCTGTGCAAATAAACGATAAGGGAAGCGTTTGGATCTGGGACTATACTTTTTCTTCTGGTTGATTGTTGCTCTCCTATGCGACTCTAAAAATTATACAGTGAGTCCCAGAAGAAATGTCTAAATTCATTTAAAATTCAGCGGTAAGTTTTTTCAAAAAACGCTCGTACCCGTCGATTTTGATTTTTTAATTTTTTTTTGTGGTAATTTCATGTATACAGGGTAGCTCAAAAATAAGTTACGACCATCAACTTCATTTTTTCAAATGAAAACATATATTTTTTATTTAATTTTTGAATTTTGCATTGAATTCTAAGCATGTTTCATGTACCATGTCCTATACATAAACTCAACAGTTATTGAAAACATTAGGATTGAACATATCATTTAGGGAATCCAACGATCTATCAAATCTTCTGGCAATATGGCATTTTGGGCTTCATAATAAGTAAGAGTGTACTGTCTCACTGTCACCGTTTATTTCCATAGAAACTGTATGACAATTTTATTTCAAATAAGTATAATTATTGTCAAGCGTAGTTTCAAAGTTGCGGTTTTCACAATAACGGTGAAGTTAACGGAACGGGAAAAAATTGAAATTCTATGCATGGTTGGGTTTGGTGATAAAACACGTACTCAAATAGAAACAGCCCAATTATTTAATGAATTCCATCCTGATCGTCCTCCCATATGTCAAAAGATGGTGAGTAGAATAGAGCATAAGTTTAGAGAATTCGGTCATGTTAGAGATTTGCCTAAATCTGGTCGTCCTACTCGAGATGAAAATGAACAACTTGACGTTTTGCTTTCCTTGGAAGAAAATCCATGTACTCCCCTGTCGCACATTGGGGCCGATTTACACATGCCGAAATCTGTTGTTCACCGAGTAGTTCAAAAGCACAAATATCACCCATACAAAGTTATTCCAGTGCATGAGTTCGATATCGAATATGCAGGAGTTGAAAGAAAGGATCCGAAGAGAAGTGCGTGTCATGCACTCCGGAAATGGTTGGAAACGTGCAAAGAGAGTTTATTGATCGTCTTGGATATTGTCAAGCCGTAAATGGCGCACATTTTCAACATTTAATTTGATTTTGTTTTTTGTTTTTTTTTAATAAACAGGTCTTACTTATAGATATGTTCAATCCTAATTTTTTCAATAACTTTTGAGTTTATGTATAGGACGTGGTACATGAAACATGCTTAGAATTCAATGCAAAATTCAAAAATGAAATAAAAAATATATGTTTTCATTTGAAAAAATGAAGTTGATGGTCGTAACTTATTTTTGAGCTACCCTGTATACATGAAATTACCACAAAAAAAAAATTAAAAAATCAAAATCGACGGGTACGAGCGTTTTTTGAAAAAACTTACCGCTGAATTTTAAATGAATTTAGACATTTCTTCTGGGACTCACTGTAGATGCAGTTTACTCATTATATGTATCAGGGAAAGAATTATATTCTCAAAGAACCCAATGACATTTCTTCCTTTATAAAGGTTGTACAAGTATTATGTTCTTAGTTGCTTCACTTACTTTTTGCGTAGTTTGGTTTACACTCTCCACTGACCCGTAACAATTATTTCCTGACGCAACACCAATATTTTCCTTCTCCATGTCATATCCTTGATTCTCCGCACCTTCCAGATCAAAGTTTCCTTTTGCTTCCAAGAGATGAAGTGGCATTTCTCTGAAGCTTGTGATAGTATATGAAACGCAAATGACGAAAAGTAGAGTTGTTAAAGTAAAAACTGCCCGTACATGTCCTCCCAATAATTCCCCTGAAAGTAAGGTTAGGAACGATGGTTTTGGTCGCTTAAGGAAGTTAAACATCATATTCATATTCATTTCTCCAATTTAAAAATGAACTTACCCAAAAAGGTAACGTCCCAATTTATACCACCCAAAGCGTAGCCAAAAAATCCTCCTAGACCCGCCATTATGGTAAAAGTACTCAGTCCACGTGCATGATCCTCTAGAAATAATAAAATGACTAGTCTTTCCAATTTTAAATATTATTTATTGGAAGTGAGATATGAAGTGAGAAGTCTTAAATTGACGTAAGTAAACTTCTATGTCCTTGCATGTTTTAAAGCAGCACTACTTCCTATAGTACTTACCTGGTACTGTAACATCAAGTAAATAAGCCCTTGCAGGACTTTGACAAGCGTCGGCATCAAAATCTAAAAGAACAGTTCCCAAAATTGTGAAAAATACCCCCCATGGATGTGAATTGTTGTAGAGTGCCAATTCTTGAAACGTCACATTCTCAGGTACTAGTGTATCTCTCGTTAATGGAGACGTAATATTACTAAATAAGATAACATTTTGAGTATAGGATTGGGCAAAGGTATTATTTTGAGATGGGGTAGTATTTTGGTTAACGTTCGATATCATGGCATTATCACTAGCAAATCGGTTTAATCGTGTCGCTGTGGTGCGATGAGCTGATGGAGTTGCGGATGTGATATTGAGAAAGGATGGTTTTTTATCACCAATAAGATAACCGATGGTTTCACCGTTTGGTACTAGAAGCAGGCCTGTAATAAAAATATATATGCCTCAGAACATGTTAAAAATTGCTGTAATTCATTTTTTAACTAAGCGTAGACTTATTGCGTGAGGCGATTCTTCAAAATGAAAGGGCCAATTAAATAGCTATGGAGCTAATATTTCATGGTGTGATTCCTTAGCTCATTTTATAAAGAAAAGTTCATATGAACATATGTCCGCAACGGCTTAAATTTTTTGCTACAGGGTGTTGAATTTTTATTTTTTAAATCGTTATTTTTTAATATCTCCGAAAATACTTTAGATATTATTTTCAATTTCGGTATGTGTTAATGGGATATAGAACCATAAATTTTAGTTGGAATAGTTATTCAATTGTTCCACCAGTGCCGTCCCTGCAAACATGTCCTCTGATATTTTTTACAAAAAAGATGGCATACCACTGGTATTTTTCCATATGGATATTTTTCTGATTAGCCTGGTCAATTCTACATGAAAATGGTCTCTTGAGTTTTTCTCGTCAGACGCACATTTCTTGATTAAAACCACTAAATTCATATTGAAACTCATTATTATTAACATTGATAAAATAATTAATGATAAATTTTGTTTTATAAAAATTGTTGGAAATGGTCACCTTCACTTAAAAGGCATGCTTCCGCCCGTCTTCGCATCGAACTGCCCACTCCAACAATTTTTATATAACAAAATTTATCATTAATTATTTTATCAATGTTAATAATAATTAGTTTTAATTTGAATTTAGTGGTTTTAATCAAGAACGGTGCATCAGACGAGAAAAACTCAAGAGACCGTATTGATGTAGAATTGACCAGGCTAATCAGAATAAATATCCACATAGAAAAATGTCAGTGACGTACCATCTTTTTTGTAATAAATAGCAGAGTACATATTTGCAGGGACGCCACTGGTCGAACAATTGAATAACTTTTCTAACTAAAGTATACAGTTCTATATCCTATTAACACATGCCAAAATTGAAAAGAATATCTAAAGTACTTTCGGAGTTATTAAAAAATAACCATTTAAAAAATAAAAATTCAACACCCTGTAGCAAAAAATTTAAGCCGTTGCGGACATATGTTCATATGAACTTTTCTTTATAAAATTACCTAATTACCCTGAAATATTAGCACGTTATTAAGGAACACCCTGTATATTAAATTAGAACTTTTTTAATTCAATCACGTCACGTTTCTAGCTCTTGAAGAAGGTAATATTCTTCTCTTACCTAATAAAACCCCCAAAGCCATGGCAAAGATAAACGGTCGTCGTCGTCCAATGTTTAAATGACACCTGTCACTTAACGAACCCAAAACTGGTGTCAGAAAGAAGCCAATCAGAGGTGATAAGGCCCATACCAAGGTCATGTGTTTGTGTTCCACTCCGATCTTAAGTAGGGTGGGTGAAACAAATGCCGTTTCGGCTGCGTATGAAAATTCAATGCCCATTATTGCAGCCGATATTCTTACAAGTTCTTTTCGTGTTTTTCGTCTGCAAAAACAGAAAACGTGTGAATTTTGAAACCTTCGGTCCACTTTCTATTAAAGAAATTTACAAATAGATGATTAACATAAGGAATTGTTAAAAAAGTACCAACCGCTTAATAGAAAATGCACTGAATTATTGACACATCATTCGCGCAAATCCACAGAGTGTTTAGAATTTAAGGGAAAATAGTGCCATTTGTTTTCCCAATAGCAAAAATCAACAGTATTTCCTTAAAATCAGATAATAATCTTTATAAACGCAGCTAAAATCTGACGAAACTTTCATTAAAGCATAAGAATTAATTAATAAAAAATCTAACAGAAAAATCGATTTACTGTAAAATTTAAAAAACTTACCGGAAAATATGTGAATAGTTTTCTTCTGTGCTTCCCTGTCCTTCATTCTTCTTTTCACCTGAAATTTTATATTTGAACCAATCCCAACATCCGTTGGGATTGTCTTCCTTCCACAAAAGATACCGTTCCCTAATCTCATCCCTTACACCATGTAACCTTCCCGTTAAGCCCTGGTAGTCGTAGAGTTTTTGAGTCATTATTTAAATTTTATATATTTTTTTAGAGCTTACATATTTTAAATAAATTTCTAATAAATATTTAGAAACGTTAATATATTTATTTTAGTTGAGAGTCCTCCAATGGGCTCTATTTATTTATTCCATTTTTAACAGAATAATTTGAAATAAACACAACACAAACACACAGTATTATTTAAAATTTTTTAAAATGTTGGCGCTTTTCGAAACTTATTTCCGTTTAAAAAGGACAAATGAAACTGCCCGATTTTCTTCAGGATAAATGATTCTGTGTTCATTTGTCCTGCGCTCTGTTTTCCTGATATTGCAATTGAAAAAGGATACGAAATTGCCAATCTGGCGTTTATTTGACAAAACCGGCTTTGCTTTATTAGACTTTAGTGCGAAACAAGATATTTAAATTTAAATTACGATGTTCTTTGTTTTTTTTTTTATTTCTGCAGACAAGATTTTGTTTGTTCGTGATAAGTCCGAACCATATTATACGAGGTATATGTTAATAACATGCTAATATTTATGGAGGTTATTCTTGGCAGTATTTTCAGAAAAAAACTTCATATGAAAATATGTCCTAAACGTCTTAACTTTTGAGATAAAGGGTGTTAAAGATTTTAAAAAAATTTCCTTTTTTATTAATATCTGTGATACTGCTCTAGCCATTTTTGTGAAATTTGGTACACACTTCCTATTCATCAAGAGGCATTTTATGATGATATATAACAAGTTTTTTTATTCCAACCAGTGGCGTTCGTGCGGGAATTGCCCTCGGTATTTTTGAAGAAACTAATGGTACGCTACTTCTGTGTTTTTAAATAAAAATTATTTTTGAAATTCTCATTCCTTGCTGAGCAAATGTCGTCGCTTGATTTTTTGTCATTTTTTTTATGCTATGTTTTTTTCCGAAAATTCGCATCACCCTGTGGAATATATTAGCAGCCGAAACATATTGTAGTTGACATTAAACGATAGGTCCATCTTTCCCCAACATTTTCTTTTTTGGTTTACTTCATTGTCTCTGTTATTAAAGGAGATACGCTGTTTTATAGCGTAACATGTTTTTATAGACTTTAATATTCAACACATTCATTGTTAAATGTTTTCAAGTAGGTTTCAAGATTATAATACTCATCGGGCAACTGGGCATACGAAACGAACGTTTAATAAGCAGTTTCCGAACAGTTTTTATCAGTATGGCGAATTTTATTTGACCTTCGTAACTTTAAAACATAACATCTGCTGACACATCGCTTGCAATGTCAGAAAAAGTCCATAGTCTACTTGAAAACATCGAACAGTGAATGTGTTGAATATTAAAGTCTATAAAAACATGTTACGCTATAAAACGGTGTATCTCCTTTTATAACAGAGATAATGAAGTAAACCAAAAAAGAAAATGTTGGGGAAAGATGGACCTACCGTTTAATGCTAATTTCAATATGTTTCGGTTGCTAATATACTCCACAGGGTGATGCGAATTTTCGGACAAAAACATAGCATTTTTAGTACACCCAGTATAAATCGAAAATTAAATTTTTATCATGAACAGCGAAAACTGTGACGTTGCCAAGGAACCAACCTACAATGCAAAAAAAATCATTCAAATCGGATCATAAATTCAGAAAAAAAATAGCATCAAAAATATGGCAAATTTATGATGTTGCGTTAATTTTTTCCAGGAGTTTATATCTGTATATATATATTGATCCTACTCTTTTATTAATTACGATACAACTAAATTTCGATGATAAAGCTAAAAGTCAATTATTTTTGTCTTATCGTAATACGCCAACTGACACAAGGATATCCCAGGAAGCCATGGAAGCGTAAGCCAATTAGGATTAGGAATACGGTTGACAGCTTCAAAAGCCTTAGATATTTTATTAGAAAAATACAGAGTGTTTAATAGAAATTTATTAGTTATGATGTGGTAAAAGTGTCATCATTTCGCTTCTCAAAAAATAAAAACACTGTTAACATGAGCATCAGACAATATTTAATCTACAAACACTATTAAATCAGACACTTTTCACACATTTTCTACCAAATTAAAAATTAAAGCCTTGAGAATCAGAAATCAAGTGACTTACCTTAATTCTTTGCTATTACTTACATGTCAACTAATATGGTTGTTAGTTATGGAATAACTCAATCATATGATTCATGTATTTATTTTTAACACTAGTATCATAAAATGCCATCTTAGACATGTATAAGATGTGTTAAAATGTCTATTTGTAATAATGTTTGTAGATAAAATGATTTAACGCTCGCAATATCATGTCCACTGGAAAAAATCTAAGTTCATTTACAAACCCTTACAATACGCACAAAAAAAGAAATGCTTGGGTTAAAAATATGATACTCAAATAGAATAAATTTTGGAAACAAGTATTTCAAGAATGAATTGAGCACTAGATCTAGTAGCAAGGAATTCATTTTTCAAATTAATAATTATAATATCTATTTATAATTATTTTCAAAATATATTTCTTTGCGAAATATTTCTTCTACTTAAGTATCATATTTTTAAACTAAGCATTTTTTTTCTCGTCTGTATAGAAATAGAACAAACTAAAACGTACTTTTTGCTAACATCACGATATACCTAGTATTGTCATAAAACTAAATACTTGGATCAAGAAGTATATTTTAAGTTAATGACAGAGTACATTTCCTACACACGTAATAAAAGAAAAAAAAATGATTTGCCTAATCATAAACTAAATTATAATTAATAATGTAAAAAATGGAATATTGATGGAAAATTAATGATTTTTAATTGGTACAGTTTTTTTATTATATTAATTTTCTATAATTACGTTAATCAATCAAAAAATGTGTATCTGAAGATGAAACAAAATGATTTTTGATGATTTAAAATAGGCCCTCGTTCAATTATTGGTTATCGTGGGAAGCTAATGACTAGAGATTTAAAATTTCGGGAAAAACATTGGTTTTTCCAGAAAAATCGAAAAAAAACGGAAATTTCGGGTAAGATTAATATTTTCCTATAAACTACAAAGAAACTGTCTGAATTGGTAGACTTTCTTTGTATTATTAAATATATAAGTATGTATTTAAAAAAAATAGGAACTATTTTGATTAAAAAATCTTATACAGCTCGACAAGCAAGTCTATAGCTAAGACGTATCGGTAAGGGGAAAGCAATATCTTTCAAAACATGGCGGAGTCATGGGCGCGCTATTATTATCTTAATAATGTAATAATATATATTTTTTCATGACATGAATATATTTATACCACCAGTTCAATATATCAAGCATTTCCAATACTATTTTTCGGTTATTTTGGCACTTTCGCCAATAAGATCCATTTGATTTCAACATGCACCTCAAAGTTTCACGGGAAAACGGAAAGTCTATGTCACTTCTCACATGTTGTAGCAACTTTTTTAAGGTTGGAACCAGTTTTAGTTCCAAATAAAACTTTTATATTGTTCTCCTAACAATGCCAAAGTCGAAGCCTTCGCTTTTTTCGACAGCAGAGAGACGGGCCCTTTTTTTGACAGGAGATGACCACAATTGATCCGGGTTATTTTCATTCCTTTCAGTATCTTCTTTGTGAATGTTTTTTACTGCACCCACGCTTACTAACGTATACGCTTTCGACTAAGTGGCAATTTAAATGTATTAATTTGTGATTCCTCTTCACATACCTTGTACATTGGCAATCACTTCGCAGGTTTGACTATAAAGGGATTTGCCAGGGTATATTCATTCATTATCACAGTTTTAAAACAAACGCGATCACTACGCAACTGGATGAAGCATATTGGACATCGCCGAACAACCACGCCGGCACAACGGGCGTGTCAACAGGCGCGTGTCGTGATCCTTTGTCTGGGATATAAACTATCAAATTAGCTCTAGCCACCGGTTACCTATGGTTACCGTTGCACCATGTTGCCCTATTTTTAGATTAGAAGTACTTTAATAACAAAATATTTTATTTTGCATTTAAATATTAAAATAAATAGTACGAAAAGAAAGTTTTAACAACATTGAAACTATAATAGAATATTAGTTTCTTATAATATACTTATGACAATTTACTTTAAATGGGTAAATTTAAATTAAAATTTAATATATGTGACAACATTGTTAACCCAAGAAATTTTCTTGTCCGCATTCCTTTTGTTGCTACGGATAAAGTTGTAGAGTGGCTATGTACTGGTAATTCCCCTGTGCATTCCGGTGATACCCTGAAAAAATTCACCAGCCACAACATGCGCTCCGCGTTCCACCGCGACACAATTCTTTTCAAACTAAACGTACACCAGGAATACTGGACCAGCCATATGTCATTTTTACCCATCATATCACATAACAAAAAATATCTTTTCCCATTTTGTTTCAATATTTTTCAATTAATTTTTCCAACTTTTTGTAATTTCATGCAATAAGTTAATCATTCAATAACTAATTGACGAAAGACCGTTGATATTAATTTATGTATCTTTCTGTGGCTGGGAATATCTACAGAGGAAACAAACTAAAGATAAAAATATAATTATAATGGATTTACCACTAATACAAAAAAAAATGTAGTTCTTATAAGTTATTTGTAGTATTTCTGTTATACGAGAAATGGAAGAGTTTTTACTAGACTATGATTTTTGTGATTCAAGTAAGTCGATATCAATTAGGGTTGCCAGAAGTCCTGGATTTCGCAGGATGTACTGGATTTGAGGCTCGAATATAAGCGTCCTGCGGAGACCTGTGGCAGGACGCCTAATATCCTGGATTTCAAAAATACTCGAATTATAAATTGTATTGTATATCAATCAATCAATATAAAGCATTTTAAAGGTATTTTAAATAACTATTACACTTATCTTAGAAAAGAACTTTTCTGATTATTTTTATATGAAATAAATTGTGTTTTAGTTTAGTTAAAAATTGCCTTCCTTATACAGGGTGTGCCATAACTAATGGTACACAGGAAAACTGCAGATTCCTTCGGTAAAAATATTGCGATTTGGCCATACTTAGTTAAGTTCGATAGCTGGTAATAACCGAGATACAGTTCCTGGTACTAGAAGTAGTTGGTTGACTTCAAAAGAGTTATTAGTGACTTCAACTAGAATAATCGTAGCAATAAAATTTGGCTTATCGCCAATTTCACTAAATTCTCTTGTTATTGAGACTAAAATCTTGGTATCCTAAACAAGACCATATTTTTAGAGTGCAGCCCTGAAATTCGCCGACGTCATGCGGATAAATTATTTGCTATGATTTCTGTGGAATTGAAGAACTTACCCTACTCTATAGGTAAGGTAGTTTTCCACAAAGTTACAATATAAAAATTTTATGGGAATTCTGACATTGACCTGGAAACAAATGCAAAAATCTTTATGTCATTAATTTCTGTAAATAATCCGATCATGATCATATGATCAATATTTCTTTATCGTCAGGGTCGGTAACAGTGTTAAATGTTTTAGTATTCGACGTCGTTACATACAAAATGACCCATTACGAGATTTAATTATATATTTTTGGTATAATTAAAACTTTTTAAAACATTAACAAAAGAAAATTTTTTACGGGATATTTTAACGTTAGCAGTTACAATCCAATGATACTGACGAATAAGCAATTTTAATTTCTACTATGTTAATTAATCTAAGGTCCCAGATCCAAAAAATGGACGAAAACGGCACAGAGATTTATGGTTTTTAGGATATTATTTCTTCTAGCCTATGTCACCCATATTTGGAACAACGCAATCGAACATTATGGGGAGTCTCGGGCTGTTGCACTGGATATTTCTAAAGCTTTTGATCGTGTTTGGCATGAGGGGCTTCTAAGTAAACTACGATCCTATGGTATGCCCAGTCGATTCTATCCATGGTTGTCTAGCTTTCTTAAGGACCGCTCTCTGCAAGTGGCGATTGACGGATTTCTCTCAGACACCTTCACCATCAATGCCGGTGTTCCTCAAGGGTCCATATTGTCTCCCACTCTCTTCTTACTCTACATTAACGACCTTCTAGTGAAAACGAAAAATCCGATATTTAGTTTTGCTGGCTGACGATAGCACACTTATCCCATCTTTCTCTTTGAATGCACAAACATCGGCTGCCGACGCACATCCTCGCAGACAGCATGAAGTATCACGCCTCAACAAAGACCTGGAAGAAATTTTGTCTTGGGGTGACAGTAACCAAGTCGAATTTAACGCTAAAAAAACCCAGGCAGCAGTTTTCTCTAAAAAGGTTAACATTACAGAACCGGATATAGTCATGGACGGACACGCAATCCCACTGGCTTCATCTATTAGTTTGCTGGGCGTCAATCTGGGAGGAAATATGTCTTGGCATAACCACGTTGTGGCAATCGCCAAGATAGCCTCTCAGAAGCTTGGTGTACTCTTCCGAACCAGAAAGTTGTACACACCTCAACAACTTTTGACACTATACAAAGCCCAGATTCGACCATCACTAGAGTACTGCTCTCATGTCTGGAGCTCTGCACCCAAACACACTCTTCGGCTACTGGATTCCATCGAAAGGAGGGCCATTCGTCTGATTGGAGACCACGAGCTGACGAAGAACCTCGACAGCCTAGAACATCGAAGGCAAGTTGGTGATTTGACTCTCTTTTACAGATATTTTCATGGAAAGTGCTCGGCTGACCTTGCCCTCTTAATTCCGCCCAGAGCGGCGAATATCAGAAATACACGACGAACCACTGTAGCCCATCCATATGTGGTTAAGCTTAGTACTCCTCGAACTTCATTATTTAAGAACTCTTTCATCTGGAGGACTTCATCATTGTGGAACGATCTTCCCGAGGTCGTTTTTACCGACGCATATAACCTCCAACGATTCAAAACCAACGTGAATCGCTTTTTGCGCACACGCACCACTCCCAGAGTGCCTTAAAGGATTTTTCCTATAGTGCTTGTGTTCGATCATAAAAAAAAAAAAAAAAAAAAAAAAAAATTATTTGAAAAAATATTATTGTGTTGACTGTGACATCCTTTCCGATTTTTAGCAGTGAAAGAAATACTTCTCTATACTCAATATACATCCTTTACATAATATTATAGAGCCCTTTTGTTCTTGATACGAAATCACTATAGACTACCGGTAAAAAATCTCTTTCCGTTCCTAATGGAAGGATATTCGGAAGATGTTAATCGGTACATACGTCACCTCAGTTATTCGCCGACCTTTTTCCCGGTTGCACTTGACCCAGTCTGGCTTCATGGTAAAAAAATCCGCGGTGCATTTCCGAATGGTCAAAAACTGCATCTTTCCTGCTGCTAAATGCTGCGGGTGATCAACAACTCGTTTTAAGGTCAGCAATCTCGTGTTTATATAATTGTTAGAATAGGATATAACGACTTCAAGATTATAGACTAGGATATATATTATCTTAATAGATTTGCCGTTTTTATCCCTATTTACTAAATAACAATAATATATTACACCTTTTTATTATAATGATTTTTTTGGAAACGAGCGAAAATTTTCAAATTTTGATTTTATCATTTTAAGTTTGACCCAAAAAGAGTACATGACACCTACATTACTTTTTTGATAGCACTAACAGTTACGGAGATACCCTATAAAAGTGTCGAAAATGGGATACCCTGTACTCTATATTTCTTTTAAGAGATACGGGGGAAAATCAAAAAATTGACAATTTCAAAATTGCCCTATATTTTCTTAGTTAAAAGAGATAAAATTTCAAAATTGCCCTATATTTTCTTAGTTAAAAGAGATAAGGAAAATTGTTTTATAAAGAAGTTTCTTTATATTGATTGCTGAATAATCTGCCGTTTTCAGAATAAGTATACGGGGTCAGGTAAAAAAGTTATCGGATATATCCTGTTTTAAATGGAACACCCAGTATATTTAAATCTAAAAAGATACTATTTTAAATTCTTCTTTCAAATATATAATACACCATGGATGATATTGGTTTCCTAGGCGATTTATTTAAACTTTATAGGTATACCTTAAAACCAAAGTAGGCCATGAAACAAAAACTAATATCCTAGATACAACAATATTGACATTCTAGTTGTTATAAACATTTAACGTCAATTTAATTTTATATATATTCTTTTCTGAAAAAGACATCAACATTTTGAAAAATTTGATGATATCTAATAATATCTATAGGAAGGGTAGTCGTTGCTGACTAGTTAGGGATAACGATTTGGGTAATATTGGGCTTTGCAGCAAATGAAAGTGTACTCTTTAAAGTTGGTCCAAGCTTTCGGAAATCTTTATTTCCATCATCAGGGATAAACTTTGTTGAGGATGTTCATATATTTGTAGTTAATTACTAATAGTAACACAGTAAAATTAGGAAGCACTGAAGCATCAACAAGCCAAAATCTCTTGTGGTTGGTATACCCATACAAAACACACCATAATTCATTAATTAAAAAGACAACACAGATTAAAATAATTTAAAATACCGGTACAAAATGGCCGTTTCCGTAAGCATGGTCGATAAAGACCAGTAATTTTATTTGAAAAATTTTAAATTTTAAATTATTTTAATCTGTGTTGTCTTTTTAATTAATGAATTATGGTGTGTTTTGTATAGGTATACCAACCACAAGAGATTTTGGCTTGTTGATGCTTCAGTGCTTCCTAATTTTACTGTGTTACTATTAGTAATTAACTACAAATATATGAACATTCTCAACAAAGTTTATCCCTGATGATGGAAATAAAGATTTCCGAAAGCTTGGACCAACTTTAAAGAGTACACTTTCATTTGCTGCAAAGCCCAATATTACCCAAATCGTTATCTCTAATAATATCTATCATCCATAGTGTGTTATAAATTTGAAAAGAGAGTTTAAAATGCTATCTTTTTAGATTAAAATATATAGGGTGTTTCATTTAAAAAAATGAGGTTAGGTCCGATAACTTTTTTACTTGACCCCGTAAACTTATTCTGAAAACGGTAGATTATTCAACAATGATTATAAAGAAGCTTCTCTATTAAACATTTTTCTGTATCTCTTTTAGCTAAGAAAATATAGGGTAATTTTGAAATTGTCAATATTTTGATTTTTGCCCCGGATCTATTAAGCGAGCGAAAATTTTCAAATTTTGAATTTACCAGTTTAAGTTTGACCCAAAAAGACACCTACATTACTTTTTTGATAGCACTAACAATAACGGAGATACCCTATAAGTATCGGAAATGGGAGATAAATGCTGGAAAACATTTTATTTACAACCATGCATGTAATAATGACATTTCATCTATCTTTGAGCGGTGGAAAGTTGACGTTTTTTTACTTTTACTTTCCACCCGGGTGGAAAGTAAATAATTTTTTTGTAATTTTATATCTCAAAATAATATACGAACACACTTTTTTAAAAATGCTAATAGCTTTGCGTGTTTAGATATGTCTACTTTTTCCCTAATTGATAGAGTGGTCCTCAGCATTGAATATTGTGACCAAATCGTTGATATCTTCTTTGTCTTGGCATTTTCACTGAAATAAGCTATAGTAGCACCTACTCAGAACCAGGATTTTGAACTTTGTTTCCCGTACACCATTCTTTGAAACAGTTATATGCCTTGTCATATCTCATATTTTAGTTGGCAGAAGATCTTCTTCTACTATTTTTGCTGCTTCTCGAATTTCTGGTGGAGTAGCAGCAAAATCAAATTCCTCATCTGATCTGAGCATTTTTCTGTTGTTAAAATAATATATTGTTTAGTGACATGGAAACCATATTCAAAAAATGATATTTACCATCTTGATGTGTATTATTACCTACGTTATTTTACCACCTGCGATTATTTGAAATGTCTTCCTAATTATTCAATGGAACAGTCAAAATGACATTTAACTTTTATTAATAATTTTAATTCAAAATAATTAGAAGTGGATGTTAGATGTGGTTGTAAATAAAATAGTATACAAACCACGGTGAAGGAATGAAGCACTTTCCACCTCGGTACGTAATCTTTAGTCTACCAAAATTGACACCTATAAAAATGTTCGTTCCTAACTTTCCTGGCTATGTACAATAGTGATTCTTAGTGTCTTAGTCTATATTGACTGTACAAAGGTACAAAATTTCATTAAAATATACAATGTTGCTTAAAAGTGTTAATCGAAAATGTAAATTTTCAGGTGCGCCTTTGGGATTAGGAAATAAATGTAAAAATATGAACAACTAGTATTATTTTGCGCTACACCCTGTATATTAGGAACTATAAGACCGATTCCAATATTTCGGCAGGAAGGGTGTGAGAAAATAACGAAAAAGAATGACGGAAAAGACTTACTTTCATTAAAAAAAAATCGACCCTGACTTACTAATTTAAAACTACGAATCTTTCAGCAAATTAAATTTAACCGCCGCGCCGGGACATCTTGTCGCAGAAACTAATGAGATGTCATCAAGAGAACAATGTTTTATTTAATTAGTTCACAAGTAGTATGAGGTTTTTTCAGCGTGAAGGTGGTTTAAAAATCCTTAAAATTTAATATAACGCCTATGGTGGCTGCGTGGTTGAAGCGGCACTCGCTAGGAAACGAGAGTTCCTAGGTTCAAATCTTACGACCGATAAACCGATTCGCACTCGACGGATTCATGCAAAAAATAGGGAAGAGTGAAGAATGTACCATCTCCTATTGCTACTCCATTCACGCCGGTAACAAGGCCGGATAAGTACCGATATCTCGTGGGGCACGTCCTCCCCAATCGGTAGGTCATACTGAAATGCGAGAAACCAAGGGATGATAGCCCTGGAGCGAGAAGCGTATTGCCGAGGATCGCGGTTCGGGGCCTACGTTAAGCTGTAGTTTCCCTATCAGGCGAAGGAAGAGGATAAAGAAAATTATTATTTAAATAAAATTAAATTATTTTCTGCATAATGATTGAAACACGAATAAAATAGTTTCTTACATTATCATTTTTTTTTATTATAATCTTCATTTAATAAATCAAAAAATATCGCCATTGACCTATAAATAGTTTCTCCTTCATCTTGTTCTACCGATTGCTTTATGTCTTTCTTTATTTTTCTTCAATATCGGCTGTAGGGTTTCTAATAAGTCGAATTAGTGCATCCATAGTGTCGCCTTATACTTTCTAAAAAAAAATCTAGTGGTGTGAGGTCTGGAGAACTTGGATGCCAACTACCACTAGGACTACCGCGACCCATCCAAAATACTGAACATCATGCAAATAAATTTTTATTTAATGCGTATTAACAACAAGACAAAATTGACACCATTTAGGACAACGGTAGATAACCTTTTATAACTACGCTATAACCAATGAAAATCGGATGCGGATATTTTTTACATTATCTGCACGTATAAAACGTGTCCAAGATAAGGAGGGCCAGTACAGGGATCTCGGAAACCGTAAGAGATACGAAGTCGGTTAAATGGAGGTAAAGTTGCGCATTTATGTGCCTAATAATATGCCATTTAGAAAGTTTTAAAATTCCGAGTAGTTCCGAAGATATCCGGAAAAAAACGAAATTCTGAAAAATCGTTTTATTTTTTTCCTGGGTTTTTTGAGATCGAATTCTAAAGTAAATTGCACTTTTGCATCGCCACTTTTCCGCTCTATCTAACAGCGTTAATTGTTTTGTAATCCGACGAGTCGTCTTCGAAGGGCCATTATCAACTTTCTTTTTTTAAATACGGTCCTGTTTTCCTGATATTGGAATTTGATAGCTTTTTTTCTTCCGAATGCAACGATGTATGACATATTGTGGTTTAATGATGTTTCGAGGGTTTTTGAACAACATCAGGAAATTTTAAGATACCGTCCTGTATTTCTCCTAATTTTATAAATAATGTCTCATAAGTAAGCTCTAAATTTTTTACTTATGTTGGACTAGTTCAATAAATAACAAATAATTTAATAATAGACCACAAATAAGTGAACAAAAATCATACCAAAACAGGAATAAAACGAACAACGAAAAAAGTATGGAACTATATAATCAGGTGTGCAAAATGATTTCCGTTATTCTTTAAGCACAAATAACATCTTCTAACTGCCACATAACAGTTTTTTTTTTAGATAAAATAAAACACGATAGAATATCAAACTTTTCAGCATTTGTAAAATTATGTTCTATATTTTCTGGAAAATAGAAAACCTCTCTCCAAACGATCACAATGGGAATGTCAAGTGAAACAAATCACGCGTCACCATCTTAATTTTTTTGTTTCAATCCTATTCCAATTTTATTTTAAATCCCGAATCAACAGGAGTTTGAAATAATGTTCCTGTATTTTGTTCACTTATTTGTGGTTTATTATTAAATTATTTGTTATTTATTGAACTAGTCTAACATAAGTAAAAATTTAGAACTTACTTATGAGATATTATTTATAAAATTAGGAGAAATACAGGACCGTATCCCAAAATTTCCTGATGTTGTTCAAAAAATCCTCGAAACGTCATTAAACCACAATGTGTCATACATCGTTGCATTCGGAAGAAAAAAAGCTATCAAGTTCCAATATCAGAAAAACAGGACCGTATTTAAAAAAAGAAAGTTGATAATGGCCCTTGGAAGACGACTCGTCGAATGACAAAACAATTAACGCTGTTAGATAGAGCGGAAAAAGTGGCAATGTAAAAGTGCAATTTACTTTAGAATTCGATCTCAAAAAAAAACCAGGAAAACAATAAAACGATTTCTCAGAATTTCGGTTTTTTCCGGATATCTCCGGAACTACTAGGAATATTAAAACTTTCTAAACGGCACATTATTAGGCACGTAAATGCGCAACTTTACCTCCATTTAACCGACTGTATCTCTTACGGTTTCCGAGATCCCTGTACTGGCCCTTCTTATCTTGGACAGGTTATACGCTACTCTCCTGGAGTTTGGTCTATTCCTCCTGACTCACCCTGTATTATTTTAGTGATTCAGTAAAGTTTAAACACGTACAGAGGGTGTCCCTGGATGTATACCAAAACTAAATTTTCTAATGATTTTTTTAAAAGTAAAATTGTTTATTAACAATGACTTTTTGTCGAGGAATTAAATAGTAGGTCCATTAGTGGTATAGGTAGCCCCATCCAGGGACACTCTGTATATAGCGATCTACACCCATGATATATTAAGCATGCTATCGATCATCATTTCATATTACGATGACACATACAAAACACCGTTTCTAAATTAAACCCAAGAATAGAACAACAACTCAATAAGAGCACGCTTATACCGTTGGAAGGCGATTAAATACAATAGTGTAGGCTTCCCTTAACCAATTTTACAAAAAAAAAATTAACGATATGGGTTAGGAGTAAATTTTTTATGTGACCTTAGTTTCTCTTTTTTCGTGAAAAAATAATTACTTTGTAAATTACATTCTGCTCCGTATGAGCATCGATCAGGTTGTTTATTTTTAGAGAACGTGCCGCCGGTGTTACAGTTCCTCCCCCATTTTATGTTTGACTTCTCGCCTAAGAACAGTTCTTAAATTTTCCTGTGCCACCCCCCTTTAGGAGATCTTAAATGTTGAGTAAGGCTTATAGGTGTATTTTTGTGTATGTTTTAAATAATTCCGGCCGTCATGTTTCCGGTGCTTTCTATATATGTTTTGTGCAGGAAATTCTTCCGGGATCACTTCGGTATCTGTCTGTTCATCTGTTACATCCTCTCCATCTAACAGAGTTCCTTATATAAGAGTTAATTAAGAGATATTTTTGATTTATAATAGTTTTATAGAGGCTCCTGCTTTGTCAATATGTTGTATACCTAAAGGACTATTGTGATTTTGTTTATAGGGCCAATTAGCTGTAATATTACTCTGTAAGAATCGTCTTACCACTTTTAATAGCTATTAGACAGCGGGCAGCTTGGTAATCGAATAATAGAGTGCGTCCGTAAAGTTTTGTACAAATTGCTTGATTGATTCAGGGATTTTATTTCCTTTAAACTCTCGATATGTCAGTTAGTTTTACCTTAAAAAAGTGGGCAATTAAAAATACTAATTCACACGTCCGAGCGTTTAAAAAAAAACAAATCCCTGAATTTTAAATTTGTCCAAGACTTTATGGACACACTGAACAGGGTTATCAATTTAGTTTGTCCCACTTTAAAGAGCCTGTAACTTTTTTGTATTTCGAGTTAGCGCGTTCATTCAAAAAACAAGACGTAGCACTTTCAGCCAAGTTTGTATGAGTGCACTTAGAAAAATTTCCAATTCCTGGTATAAAAAATATTATATGAGTTATTGGATTTCCACATACTTATTTGGTAATAATCTCGGTTTTCTAAACTGTGGTTATAGTGGCAATAACTTACTTCTAATAGTAGTTATAATCTATAATAGTTGGAGGTACTAATTACATTACAGCAGGGGTTATTCGTTTTATACCCAATATAAAGATATTTTAATAACAGTTAGTGGCTGGATTGTAAGTATTATAATATTGATACTAGTGACCAATATACACTCGGTATACAGTTTATGAGAATTTCTAATACCAGTGATAATATAGAATAATACTGAATATCATACTGTTTCTTTCCACATAAAAGATAGCTTATACCCAATATATGAAAGATTCTAATACCTATTACAAGAATCTTCTAATAGTGTATATTACACTATATCTGATATACTAAGTGGTCCACTTAAACAAGAATATATTGCATATACAGGGTGTAACTAAATAAGTGTAAAACATTTAAGGGGGTGATTCCTCATCGAAAAAAAGATAGGATCTTTCATATAAATAAACTTCATTGGAGCATCCCTTGTTAAAATACAGCCCCTTAGATGGGGTACATAAAATTTATAAATAAACAAAACTAATTTATTAATAACAAAACATACAACATCTAGAAATCATAGTAAATGTTCAATATGTCTACCTTCAGACATTACGCATGCGTCTAGACGTCGGCGCATTGAGCAACGAATTCGCGCGTTTTATTGCGATATGTATCTTGTTCGTAAAATATTTTTTTGCTGCGAACTGGTTTATTTTGGGCAAAAAATTCAAGAGACATTTTTTGTTTAGAATGAAACAGGCTATCGGAAATAAATTTTTAGATGGTAAACGAATAATAAGACAAAAACTTACATTGGAAATAAATTTTAGGGGTTGCGTTTTCCACCCTTACAACCATGGGGTAAACCAAATAAATTACTGGCTAAGTGTCTTTTTGATAGTAGAAAATATCAGGTTAATTTCAATATTGTAACTTTTTTAGTGCTTGTGAAAAAAATTGTTAAACACATTTTATGTACCCCCTTTAAGGGGCTGTATCTTAACAAGGGATGCTCCAATGAAGTTTCTTTATATGAAAGATCCTATCTTTTTTTCGATGAGGAATCACCCCCTTAAATGTTTTACACTTATTTAGTTACACCCTGTATAAGCATCGGATACTTTTTACACTAATATTAATATTCTATATTATAACAAAAAAACTATATATTTATATATTACGAACATTTTTTATTAAAGCTTAGGAAATTTATATAACCATATTTTTCTTAAATTAAAAAAAAATAACATAATGCCTCTTATAACAGTATATATTTTTAATGATACGTATAACATATACATAATTCTCTCACTTATTATAAATATCGAACAATCCCGAACAAGCCTAACCGTTGCAACCCAGCACGTTAGGTACTGGTCTTTAGAGAATCCCGAATTCAGAATTATGACGAGAAGACAATATTTCACAAAAGTGAACGTGGGGTGTGCGATATCCATCCAAGGCATTATAGGGCTATATTTTTTGATAACACGTCCAATATATTATCATATTTAGACATGCTGGATACATTTTTCAATGATGAACTCGAAAATCTACCATTAAATTTTCGACAAAATATGTATTTTCAGCAAGATGGTTGTCCAGCCCATTTCGCTCGTGAGGTTAGAGAATGGCTTGACCGCAGATTTAGTCCAAGGTGGATTGGCAGGAATGGCCCAGTTTTGTGGCCCCCAAGAAGTCCCGACTTAACGTTGGCCGATATGTTTTTATGGGACCGTTTAAAACAAATTGTTTTTGCAACCGCAATACCAAATGATATTGAAGTGCCGAAGGGCAGAATTAGCCAGGCCGTCCAATCGATATCTCAGGAAGAAATCAGAAATTCTTTCACTTATTTGAGAAAGCAATTAGAAAAATGTGTCGAGTATGGGGGTGGAGTTTTTGAATTATGAAATCGTTATCGTATTCTTTTCATGTTAATAAAAATATTCTTATTAATACTTCATTAAATAAAGACATTGACAACAAGTATCACCTATCGTATCTTTCAAAATAAAGTATGTTTACTCTTAAGCAAAATAACATTTTGCAGCTTTTACCCACCCTGTATAAAAAAATAAGTTTCTTCTGATGAATCGTATGTTCTAGACAAGCAAAAACGTTTATTAAGAGTGACTTTTGTTCGTATCTTTCAATTTTTAGTCCATTTGTAAACCCCATCCGTGGACATACTATATAGAGTGTCCCATTAAAAAAAAAAATAATAATTGCTTTCCGGTGTGTCATATGACACCTACTGTAATTTTGGACAACACTCATAAAAACTTGGCTAAAAATGCTACATCTTGTTTTTTGAACGAACGCGCTAACTCAAAATACAAAAAAGTTACAGGCTCTTAAAAGTGGGACAAACTAAATTGGTAACCCTGTACATAGTATACAACTTGCATAGTGAAGCAGAAACAGTCTAAAGTCATTAAAATTAGATTAAATAGTTTCATGTTGCGCTTGAACTTTCTTCACAAAAACATTATGGAATAATTTATTTTTAAGTTTTTGTTAATTTTTTCATTAGTACTTTGTAGATTAAGTTAAATTATTTATTGCTATTATTATCGGTAATAAATTTTCCTACAATGGGTTTGTTTAATAAAAATAGAATTGTTGTACTTGATTTTTCACACAATAAATGACAAATTGCTCAGAGATAAACTATGCATTTATACCAACCGTTGGTTCTTTGCGCGAAATATATCAGATTTACGAAGTATTTGTATCAGCATTTATTCATTGAACGGTAATGAATATATAAGATTTCAGTTTTTGCACGCACCGAATACGTTAATTCAATAAGGAAATAATGTTTCATGCATTTTAAAATTTGGTTAATTAGGAAAAATATACAAGGTGTTCATTACGTGCTAATATTTCAGGATGTGATTCCTTAGGTCATTTTATAAATAAAAGTTCATGTGAACATATGTCCGTAACGGCTTAAATTCTACAGGGTGTTGAATTTTTAATTTGTTAAATGGTTATTTTTTAATATCTCCGAAAGTACTTTAGATATTCTTTTCAATTTTGGTATGTGTTAATAGGATATAGAACCACAAATTTTAGTTAGGAAAGTCATTCAATTGTTCCACCAGTGGCGGCCCTGCAAACATGTCCTCTGGCATTTTTTATAAAAAAGATGGTACGCCACTGACATTTTTCCATATGGATATTTTTTCTGATTAGCCTGGTCAATTCTACATGAAAATGGTTTCTTGAGTTTTTCTCGTCAGGCGCACCGTTCTTGATTAAACCACTAAATTCATATTGAAACTCATTATTATTAACATTGATAAAATAATTAATGATAAATTTTGTTTCATAAAAATTGTTGGAGTGGGCAAGTCGATGCGAAAACGGGCGGAAGCTTGCCTTTTAAGTGAAGGTGGCCATTTCCAATAATTTTTAAAAAACAAAATTTATCATTAATTATTTTATCAATGTTAATAATAATGAGTTTCAATATGAACTTAGTGGTTTTAATCAAGAACGGTGCGCATGACGAGAAAAACTCAAGATACCGTTTTCATGTAGAATTGACCAGGCTAATCAGAAAAAATATCCACATGGAAAAATGTCAGTGGCGTACCATCTTTTTTGTAAAAAATATCAGTGGGTTATGTTTGCAGGTACGCCACTGATGGAACAATTGAATAATTTTTCTAGCTAAAATTTGTGGTTCTATATCCTATTAATACATACCAAAATTGAAAATAATATCTACAGTACTTTGGGAGATATTAAAAAATAATCATTTAAAAAATAAAAATTCAGCACCCTGTAGCAAAAAATTTAAGCCGTTGCGGACATATGTTCATATGAACTTTTCTTTATAAAATGACCTAAGGAACCACACCCTGAAGAATTAGTCATTAAGGAACAACCTGTATATTAAAAATACATCATTTTTAAATCTCTTTCTTATAGTACCATAATACCACTTCTCATTTAAGATTTTAAGGGTTCCATCTACCCCTCACAGGGGGTTAAACCACGAAGGTCTTCAAATATTCTTCCTTATTTTAAATATTATTTACTGCAAGCGAGTTATTTAAGGTACCTAGAAGTTTTTAAATCGACACCATGTATAGAATTTTATATTTATTATCGAAATAAGTCTATATTATTTGCTATAGGAACTGCCAAAAAAAATTCTCGCAAAAACTCTACATACATAGTTGTAAACTTGAGATAGTACCCGATAATGCTCGTGAAAAACAACATGGTACCTTGCATCGTGAAGGTGACATGCATTGACCAGTATAACACCCAAACATATCGGAAAGATTTAGTTATTTGACTTGTGTCACTCTCTATGGTGGTAACAAAACAGTTGTGATCTAGAGTGGTGATATTTTTTCCACATGTGACTTTTCACTAGCTTGCGCTTATTCGAGACTTATTTTTAAGTGAACTTAAACAATAATTGATTTTGTGACAATATAGTTTGTTAGAATCGTTGAACGTTGTCTATTCGACTGAAGAATAATGGGTTAGTATCAGAAATTAAATTTAACTTTTTGAAAAAAAAAACAAGGGATTTTTTTCTGTGTTTTTTCACCATGAAGGGAAAAATTTAAAAATTATTAAAACAACACCGGAAACCTGAAAAATATCAAAGAACTCACCATAAAAAAATCACAAACACACAAAAAATAGTAGTGCGCTTAGTTTAAAAAGAATTGTTACGCGGAGCGATGTTGTGGCTGGTGATTTTTTTCGGGGATTTACCGAAATGCAGAGGGAACCATCAGTGAATTAAATATCGGCGGGGCTCGCCTGTTTATAACATGCAGTTCGTAATCAAAATAATTTACAAATATTCTTTTGAAATATTTATATTTAATAATATAAAACTGGCAATCTGGCAATTAAAAAACTAGTTTTTTTTCTTTCTAGTTCATTAGAGTATATTAATTTTGACCAAAATTTCCGTTTTTCTTTCAAATGTTTTAAAAAAAACCTGGTTCCAACAGATGTCGATTTGGCATCCCTCAAAATGACCAAATACAAAATTAAAATTTCATTAAATTGATACAAGCAGTGGCGTGCGTCTTACCAATTTTTGTTTTATTTATTTAAAAAAATACTTATATACATCTACAATACACTGTTTACTGCTTCATATAAAAAATATTATACGTTAAAAACAGTGGCGTACTTTTTATTTTATCTGCTAGCATACATTCATTTTAGAACACTTTTTTAATAATTGAAATGACAGTATACAGGGTGTACCGAAATTAAGGGGCAATACTTTACCACCATATTCTCCGGCCAACAATTATAGAATTTTGTCATATGGGCATAAGTGCAGAAATGCATGCTAAGGGGGCTACGACGCTTAGAATGGGGAACCCTGAAGACGTTTTTGTTTAAATATTTTCGAAACCGTTCATAATAAAATTTTGAAACTAGGTATGGTGTATAAACTTTGGACGCTAAATCAGTTTCCGAAATTAGAATTTCAAAATTTTAATCATAGGCGTCACATACTGGGGTGGTTAAGGGTTAAAATAATCGCCCTTTTTTAATTAGTCATTCTTTTTTTAATTATCTTAATAATTATATATCAAAGTATTTTACGTAAAAACGGCTCTTTTAGTTCATATTGATAGGACTTACAGTTTTTGAGTAAAATAGTTTTGAAAATAAAAAATTACACAACATCTGCCGTAGAGCTAGACTCTGTATCAGAGAAAATGGAGGTCAATTTGAGCACGTTCTCAATGAGTAGTTCTTGTTTTAAATTTCTCTTTTATGGTCAGACTTGACTACAATTATTTAATAAAAATGAAATTAGTAACTTCGTTACAATTTTTTAATATTATTAATGAATTCTTTTATGAACGTATTTTTTTTTTCAAAACGATTTTGCTCAAAAACTGCAAGTCCTATCAATATAAACTAAAAGAGACATTTTTTTGATATTCCATAATTTTTAAGAAAATTAAAAAAATAATGACTAATTAAAAAAGTGGGATTATTTTAAAGTTTAACCACCCCAGTATGTGACGCCTATGATTAAAATTGTGAAATTCTGATTTCAGAAACTGATTTATCGTCAAAAGTTTATACACCCTACCTAATTTCAAAATTTTATTATGAACGGTTTCGAAAATATTTAGAAAAAGGGTTCCCCATTCTCAGGGCCATAGCCCCCTTAGCATGCATTTCTGCACTTATGCCCATATGACAAAATTCTATTATTTTTAGCCGGATAATATGGTGGTAAAGTATTGCCCCTAAATTTCGGGACACCCTGTATAAGATATTTTGTCAAATAATTATAGACGGGTCTGCAATATGATATCGTACGTTGCCATTAAAATTCAACATGTTTTTCCATCTACGGCATTTTTATTTTTATTTTTTTGATACCGATGTTTCATGGACATTTCTTAGTAGTTTTTACAAGGGAAAGGATAACCGTAGGAAAATCAAGTGTGGGTTTCACAAAAATCGATTTAAAATATTTTGTCCATTGTATTCAATCGGTAAATTTGCTCGTACGTTTTAATTTGCTTAGACTTCTAAAATTCCACGCGATAAAGTGATTAGCGGCAGTTAGTACATATCTTTTATTTACACGAAATAATATTTGCGCTAAAATGACGTTGAACTGGACAAAAGCAAAAAATTAACATTGCAAAATATTTTTTTAGGAAAGTATGATTCGACAGTCCTGCGTTTTTAAGAAACCAAACAAAAAACTGTAATTGTTTCCATTCCATAATTTAAGATTCGATATTTCTTCTAATGGTGGGTTATGAAAGCTACCCTGTTTTATGTGAAATCCCTTTTCAGTGGCGAATCTACAGATGTTGGGGGGGGGGGGGGGGGGGACTCCCCCTCCATAACACATTTAAAATGATTGTGATAAGTTATTAACATAGCAGAGTAGATACTTAAAAAATAAGTCTGGCAATACCGCTGAAGTAACGAGTGGGTATGACTTTTCCTAGTACTGTTTCCTATAAATTTATTTATCAAATTTAGCGATATTTGGGCGTGTCCCGCAAAGTTTTTCGCCTTCGGCGATTATTCCTGCGGCAAGCTTCTCTTGGCGGTCCCCTAAATCTAATCCTAGATCCCCCACTGTACCTTTGGTATTATTAAGTATCCCATTTCAAAGGAAAAGTGCATTTTTCTTAAATAGTGCAAAAATTCGATGTTTTTTCGCTTTTTTTATTTTAATCAGCGGAAAAAGTTCTATGATTTTTTTTCTAAACGCCTTTCTCAATTATTTTAAATTTTTCTTGTTGTTTTAGGGCTTGACTTTATCGAAGAACAAGGAGAAGATTTCGAGAGAGCTCTAGAAAGTACAGGTAAGATAGATATTTCATGATAGCTACTTGACACAAAAATTGACACTGTGGCTTGCGCAAAAATATATGTTTTCATCTATAAATATAGTTTCAGTTTTAATATAAATGTTTTACTCATTTGTTTTCATGTAGAATGAGAAATATATCTATCCAGAAAACGTCAGTGGGGTACCTATAACATTATTTTTTGTATTAGGGGACATGTTTGTAGTGACGCCACTGGTGGCGGAGAAAAAATATCGTTTTAAATAAAAAAAAATTCAATAAAAAGTTTACACCGTTCCTCCCAAAGGTATTGCAAACTACAGATCCCATAATCCATTCATAAAACTCTTGGAAAGTGAAACTGTGATTGTGTGAAATGTTATTGAAAATCAGTAATGGGTGGAAAAGAGAACTACCTGTTTCTTGGCTGAATGGCAACAATGTTGAAGTCTGGTTATGTCAGATGGTTAAATATCCTAAAACATAACCATACTTACCGATGAAAGATAAATCCTTATTTAAATGATCCACTCTTTTACAAACTACACATGAATGCACCATGATTGTTTATAATAAAGACGATTTTTCACCAATAATCACAAAAAAAAGACAAATCAACCCAAATATATAAACAATCATTTTGATCGCAGCGTCAGCATTGTAATGTTCATATTTTGGCTCGTGGATCGTAGCGCAGTAGCAAAATAGATGTTGCCATAGTCCAGTTGGATTATTTCAAGATTCGGCGGATAATTTTAAGTATAATAATATTTTTAAAGAATCTCTCATCGCCTTTTCATAGTTTATAGTAAAATTATTGGGAACTAAATTTATTTTAAGAGCAATTGCGGATTAATTTTAAACCGTTCTATTTGGGAAATTAACAAATTTTTAATTGGGATTCTGCAAGATACCTTTGCGATAAATATGTCAATCTGGCTATGCTGCAATAATGACCGAAAGAGATGGGAAAGACTGTTTGCAGTCGTTGCGTAGGCTAGAAATGTACATTATTCCATCTGTAGTTTGTAAAAACATTTGGTTGTTCCCTTTATAATAAATAGTAAACATTTGTGAAAAAATCGTTTCAAACGCCTCGGTTCGATCCGATGCACTTGACCCATAATCAACGCCTCACATAACAATCAATTATTACGTGCGGTTGTACCAGACCGGAATATTAATCGACCCGGCCGACCTTCTATGGATCATCGTGTACCACCGAGGGTACCATTATCGATTCACTTTTGTTTTCTCTTCCGATTTACATAAAGTATAATGATTTTTCATTGACAAGGTCGCAAAGAAGGAAAGGTTACGGTGGTTTATTGGTAAAATACCAGACGTTATTTGCTGTATGTTTACTAAACGTATTACGTGTATATATTTATTTGGTTCAAGTAAATATCGAGAGTTACGAGTGATATTTTGGTGAACTAGACAAATTGAAGGAATAAAATTCTGTTATGTATCATCACCAGATTCTGAAGCAGTCAATTAAATTGACGTGTCGTTCCAGTTTTTAATATTATTTACTGTATAGTTCTACTATCGACGAATCTATATGTCACTTCGCACAAATATTGCGTTTGAGCAGCATGGATTTGTAAATAATAGGTCAACTATCACCAATTTGTCATGTTTAACTCAGCAAGTGTCTCGTGTGCTAGACAATCAAGGGCAGGTAGATGTCGTCTATACGGATTTTTCAAAGGCTTTTGATAGGATCGATCATGTTGTTTTGTTGCGTAAGCTGAGGGGTTATGGCTTTGACGCATCAGCTCTGGCATTTTTTGAGTCATACCTAACCGATAGGAGACAGTTTGTCTGCTATAATGGTTATATGTCCTGTGAATATGTTTCAACATCAGGCGTACCACAAGGTTCCAATTTGGGGCCATTATTGTTTCTACTTTTTATTAACGATCTCAACGAAATTATACAGTGCGGAAGGTTGCTTTTTGCTGATGATTTGAAAATATTCTTACAAATTAAATCTCTACTTGATTGTATTCGGTTACAACAACAACTAGACTTGGTGCAGGGCTGGTGTGAAAGTAACAGGCTTAACCTTAACGCGACTAAGTGTAGAGTTATGTCATATAATCGCAAGCAGCGTCCAATACTGTATCCTTATTCTGTTGTGGGGGAAGAATTGGAGCGGCCTGGTTCGTTGAAGGATTTAGGGGTTATCTTTGATCCTATGTTAACTTTTGTGGAACATATTAATAAAGTAGTATTGGAGGCGGGTAGGATACTTGGTTTTGTTGTGCGCAACTGCAGAAATTTTGATGATTCGAGAGTTTTTAAAACACTATTTTTTTCCTATGTTCGATCGAAGCTTGAATATGCTTCGCTGATTTGGAATCCTTACTACGCATATCATGTGAATAATATTGAAAGGATTCAAAAAAGATTTTTAAAATATTTAACGTTTAAATTAGATGGAGTATATCCTGAACGGGGAATCGAATATAATGCTTTATTAAACAAATACAATTTCACTACTTTAGAAAGAAGAAGAATAATTACATCTTTAATTTTTTTATTTAAGTTGCTGCACGGTGGAATTGATTGTCCTCACCTGCTAAATCAAATACATTTTTTTGTTCCTAGATTAAATACCAGGCAGCATTTAACTTTTTTATGTGAAAGGGCAAGAACAGATGTAATGGTAAAGTCCCCTTTAAACTTTATGTGTTCTAATTTTAACGTAATGTGTGGAAACTGTGATATATTCTTTTGCAGTTTGGGTGAACTAAGGAGAATTGTGGAGCTGGATTAGCAATGTATTATTTTTCTTATATAATATACTTATTTTCTAGTCACGTGCTCATAAAGTGCAAAAAATAGTACCTATATTCATATAACAATAAAACGAAGCAAATTCTTATTATTTGATCTGCGTATTTGAAACTACAAATCGTATATAAATAAAAAATTAACAGGTAACCTAGTATCGGACATTTATTTGCACTGTATAACATCATGCCTACATCAACATACAGGGTTGTTCCATTAATGAACTCGAACATATTTTGAGGAAGAGATATATAGATTTTTAAACGTTAAAAAGTATATACAGAGTATTCCTTAATGACGTGCTAAAATATTTCAGGGTGTGATTCCTTAGGTCATTTTATTAAGAAACGTTCTTATGAACATATGTCCGCGAAGGCTTAAATTTCTTGCTACAGGGTATTGAATTTGTATGAAAACTCAAGAGACCATTTTCATGTAGAATTGACCAGGCTAGTCAGGAAAAATATCCACATGTAAAAATGTAAGTGGATCTTTATTGTAAAATATATCATAGGAAATGCTTGCAGGGACGCTACTGGCGGAACAATTGAATAGCTTTTCTAACTAAAATGCGTGGTTCTATATCCTATTAATACATTCCAAAATTGAAAATAATATCTGAAATACTTTCGGAGATATTAAAAAATAACCATTTAAAAAATAAAAATTCAACACCCTGTAGCAAAAAATTTCCGCCGTTGCGGACATATGTTCATATGAACTTTTCTTTATAAAATGACCAAAGGAATCACTCCCTGAAATATTAGCACGTCATGAAGGAACACCCTGTATACAGGGTGTCCGGGAACATGTGGGAAATCTCCCGGATATGAAGAAAACACGTGAAAAGAATACTATAGGTTCATATAAACTTCTTTCGTATCGGCCTCCTCTTGGGAGATATGGGCTCCCAAAGAGCACCAATGGAATCAAGTTTTTTACACATTATTGAACCACCTGGTATATTTCAATTATTTTTTAATATGATGTATACTAGGTAAGACCCGTCAAATTACAACCCAAGAAACTGTTGTGAATTACTCACAGCTGCAGGGACGGACTAGCTGTAACACTCATGGGCCCATTTTTTTTACGCCCTGTATGATGAGAACTTTGGACAATGTTTTTTACATACCTTTAACTATTGGCTAAAAATTAAGTACTCTTCATTCATGTCGCTAATCCTAACCGTTTTCGAGAAAACGTCATTTTATTTACACTGAGTCCCTTAACTGCTCATGGGCTAAATATGAAAAAGCGGAATCTTGAAGGTTGAACATTGGATCGGAACAAAGATGTATCTTTTATTGAAATACCCGAAGCACATAATGTATATGAAATGCCGTTTTTTCGAAAACGGTTAGGATTAGCGACATGAATGAAGAGTACTTAATTTTTAGCCAATAGTTAAAGGTATGTAAAAAACATTGTCCAAAGTTCTCATCATACAGGGCGTAAAAAAAATGGGCCCATGAGTGTTACAGCTAGTCCGTCCCTGCAGCTGTGAGTAATTCACAACAGTTTCTTGGGTAGTAATTTGACGGGTCTTACCTGGTATACATCATATTAAAAAATAATTGAAATATACCAGGTGGTTCAATAATTATGTGTAAAAAACTTGATTCCATTGGTACTCTTTGAGAGCCCATATCTCCGAAGAGGAGGCCGATACGAAAGAAGTTTATATGAACCTATAGTATTCTTTTCACGTGTTTTCTTCATATCCGGGAGATTTCCCACATGTTCCCGGACACCCTGTATACCCATAAGTCGAAAACTTGAATCTATACATGGCTTGGGTTTGTTCAGCTCCGAGTAAAATTTCAATGGCGGAATCGCAGAAGTTAAACTGTTTTATAAAAATCGTTCCTCGAAAGAACGAACCTAACTCGTAATAATAAAAACATTTAAATTCTTTAGATAAAAAATGGGGAAGTCATCTTATATTTTATAACCAAGGCATTGAATTTTATACTGTTTGCACAATTGCAGTAATAGATCGATATCAAATTCATGAGGAATAATACGATGCAAAATAATGTGTTTGCTACATCAGCAATCTAATGAGAAGAGATTATTTGCAACGAGAAATGCTTTGTTGCAGTTTACTCCAAATTTACACGTTGCAAGATTACACGATTCTCCGCAAGATATCTAAGGTGACGTGCCACTAGACCCCCCCCCCCTCCACAGTCGAATTATTTATTTTAAAGACAGCCAGTAAGGGTTGTTTATCACTGAACGTAGATTTCGGTCCTCTTTTATAATTTAGACAAGAAGATCCAGGCACGTATTTAAAAAAAAGTAAGTTGATGATGGTGACCCAACGTCGAAACGTCGCATTACGGATCTGATAATGCCATCTTGTGGAACATGAAAAGTAGCAACGAGAAAGTGAAATTTATTTTTAGACATCTCTTCGAACAAAGCGAGGAAAAAATAAAAACCGAAACGCAAAATTTTAGATTGTTCCAAATATTTTGAAAGCCCCCGTAATTATTTTTGATTCTCTTGCGGCATACTATTGGGCCCGTAATTGCGCAATTTTTCCACAAAATTTAACTCACTTCGTACAGGTCGACAACTTTATCTGTAGCTATAAAATGAATGCGGGCAAAAAAATTTCTTGGGTTAACAATGTTGTCACATATATTAAATTTTAATTTAATAACATGTTACCAAGTAAACCCTAAAATTAAATTTACCCATTTTAAGTAAATTGTCATAAGTATATAAGAAACTAATATTCTATTATAGTTTCAATGTTCTTAAAACTTTATTTATTTTAATATTTAAATGCAAAATAAAATATTTTTTTATTAAAATACTTCTAATCTAAAAATAGGGCAACATGGTGCAATATCAACGGTAACTATGGGTAACCAGTGGCTAGAGCTAATTTGATAGGTTATATCCCAGACAGAGGATGACGTCACTGCGTCACTCGTCTGGTGACACGCCTATTGTGCCAGCGTGGTTATTCGGCGATGCTTCATCCAGTTGCGTAGTGATAGGGTTTGTTTTAAAACTGTGATAATGAATGAGTATACCCTGGTAAAACCCTTCATAGTCAAACCCGTGAAGTGTGAAGAGGAATCAAAAATTAATACATTTAAATAACCACTTAAGCGAAAGCTAGGAAGGGTCGCAATGTATACGAGAGTAAGCGTGGGCGCAGTAAAAAAACATTCACAAAAAAGATACTGAAAGGAAAGAAAACAACCCGGATCAATTATTGTCATCTCCTGTAAAAAAAGGCCTGTCTCTCTGCTGTCGGAAAAATCGAAGGTTTCGACTTTGGCATTGTTAGGAGAACAATACAAGTTTTATTTGGAACTAAAAGTGGTTCCAACCTTAAAAAAAGTTGCTAGAACAGCTGAGAAGTGACATAAACTCTCCGATTTCCCGTGAAACTTTGTAGTGCATGTTGAAATCGAATGGATTTTATTGGCGAGAATGCCAAAATAAGCGAAAAATATTAATGGAAAGGCCTAATATTTATATATTCTTGCCATGAAAAAATATATATTATTACATTATTAAGATAATAATAGCACGCCCATGATTCGGCCATATTTTAAAAGATATTGCTTTCCCCTTACCGATACCGCGTAGCTATAGACTCGCTTGTCGAACTGTAGGTATCTCTTACCGTTTCCGAAATCCCAATGGTGAAAGCCTAATTTGTAACACCCTGTATGCAGTATGTTCCTGAAATAATGTAATCTGTTTTCTTTTCAGGATTTGGAAAATTTCACTTCTCTCTCTTGGCAGTATGCGGACTGATCTATCTCAACACCGCTGTCGGCATAACGATAATTTCTTTCGTTTTGCCATCTGCAACATGCGACTTTCAGATGTCTTCTTCGGACAAGGGATGGTTAACGGCCGCGCCTATGCTTGGTAAGTCTACGTAGTGTACGTAACGTTGAGATAAAATATCGAGTGACACATTAATTTTCTTCAATTACGTGCTTTTAAAGCATAGCCTATTTCCTTTCAAGAATATTATGCTCATTTATTTTGACGAATTAACATCCTAAAAATATTTCAAACGTTAACGAATCAACCGAAATTGTCGTCCCGTGGTAATTTATTTTTGACAATGATAAAATAACGGCAATCTCAGTCTTTTAACAAAATTTCAAGTGGCATTAGTTATTTTCCGCGCCAGTTCCTTATACAGTATGTCCACGGATGGGGGTTTGCAAGAGGACAAATGGACTAAAAATTTAAAGATACGAAAAAAAGTGACTCTTAATAAACGTTTTTACTTGAATAATGAATAGATGATACTTGTTGTCAATGCCTTTATTTAATGAAGTAATTATAATAATAATACGAACATTTTTATTAACATGAAAGGAATACGATAACCATTTCATAATTCAAAAACTCCACCCCCATACTCGACACATTTTTCTAATTGCTTTCTCAAATAAGTGAAATAATTTCTGATTTCTTCCTGAGATATCGATTGGACAGCGTGAATAATTCTGCCATTCGGCACTTCAATATCATTTGGTATTGCGGTTGCAAAAATAATTTGTTTTAAACGGCCCCATAAAAACATATCGGCCAAGGTTAAGTCGGGACTTCTTGGGGGCCACAAAACTGGGCCATTCCTGCCAATCCATCTTGGACCAAATCTGCGATCAAGCCATTCTCTAACCTCACGAGCGAAATGGGCTGGACAACCACCTTGCTGAAAATACATATTTTGTCGAAAATTTAATGGTAGAGTTTCGAGTTCATCATTGAAAATGTATCCAGTATTTCTATATATGATAATCTATTGCACGTGTTATCAAAAAATATGGCCCTATAATGCCATGGATGGATATCGCACACCACACGTTCACTTTTGTGAAATATCGTTTTCTAGTCATAATTCTGAATTCGGGATTTTCTAAAGACCAGTACCTAACGTGCTGTGTTGCAACGATTCCATTTGTTGAAAATGTACTTTCATCAGAAAACATGATACATTTATAAAAATCAACATTTCCACTTAAAATTTTGTCTCCCATCCAATGTCCAATCCTAGGCAAAAATCAAGTCGTTTCACGTCGTCTCCCTCTTCCAATCTTTGATTAAAGTGCGGTTTATACGGATACAATTTATTTGCTTTAAGGATCTTCTGAATTTATCTTCTTTTTTCACAACTTCCAACTGAGTAACACGATTTCTAAAGGACGTCATAGGAATTTCTTCAACAGAATGAAGAACTAAGACTATAAGCAGCATCATCATGGTCGTATTTCTTTTTTTTTTTTTGAGATCCAAAACAGAACTTTTTTATTAACTTGCAGATTGCCATCCTAGTTATACACAGCGGTATGAAACTTGACCATCCCGATAACATTGTATTATAAAAACTCTTTGTTCAGTAGATAGCATTTCTAATTAAAAAATAAGATAAGATCATTGAAACGATAGTCTGTCGACAACTAAGGAACTATTTTGAAACTAATCAGTTATTGTTTGTGGGGCAATCTGGATTTAGGAGTAACCATTCGTGCGAGTCGGCGCTGCAATATGTTTGTGCAACATGGCGAAAAGCTCTGAATGAGGAGAAAGTGGTGCTTAGTGTATTTGTTGACTTGCAGCGAGCGTTTGAAACAATCGATCGTGGAATTCTTATTAAAAAATTAAGACTATATGGTGTAGAAGGTAGTGCATTGCATTGGATTAATGATTTCTTAAGTGACAGGTATCAAATGACTAGAGTGGACGATAAACTATCAACTAAAAGGGAAAATAAAGTGGGTGTTCCGCAGGGAAGTGTGCTGGGTCCATTACTGTTTATTATTTATGTTAACGATATTCATATAGCTTTAAAAAACTCGTTTGTGAATTTATTTGCGGATGATACCCTTATTTGTGTATCAGGAAAAAACTTTAGGGATATAACTGATCTTTTGAATAGCGAACTTAAAATAATGTATCACTGGCTTTGCCAAAATAAATTAAAACTGAACACATCAAAGACAAAGTGTATGATAATAGGTTCAAAAGTAAATTGTAAGAAGTATGCCGAATTAGGATTAACCCTTAACATAAATGAGTCTGAAATTAGTTTAGTGTCGGTTTTTGGATCCTCAGCTTGTTTTTACGAATCACGTTGATTACCTTTGTAAGAAATTAGGGAAAAAAATTGGTTTTTTCTGTCGCGTTTCGGATTGTTTGTCCCAGTGGGCCAAGACACTGGTTTATAATACAATCATCTTGCCTCACTTTAATTACTGTTGTTCTTTATTAATATCTTGTACTCAGGAAAATATACACAGGCTGCAGGTTCAGCAAAATAAGGTTATGCGAATTATTCTTAAATGCAACAGGTATATCCCGGTAAGAACTATGTTACAGAGGTTGAATTGGCTGTCTGTGGAACAGAACATTAGAAAGGCGAACTTGGTTTTAATATATAAAATTGAACATGAGCAGCTACCAATATATTTTAATGCTTTTCTTAAAAAAAGATCAAATTTTCATAGTTATGACATTCGCTCTGGGCAACATTATAACATTGAGTCAGTTAAAACCACATCTCTACAAAAATCGCTATTTTTCGAGGGAGTTCGTCTTTTTAATGACCTCCCTGAGGGCATTAAGGAGGCAAATGGGTTAAATGTTTTTAAAAGAAGATTGTTTCTTTATTTGAAGGATATGTAGAGTAGAGTAGGATTTATCATTTTTGTAACTGACATATAAACACTGTTTTGTAACTTGTATTTTTTCGTAATAACTAGCCAAGTGCTAAATAAAGATTATTATTATTATTATTATTAAATAAAGATATTGACAACAAGTACCTATCACCTTAAGTGTCATTATTATTTTAACTAGGTTCACCAGTCAGAGGTGTGCCAGATAATCTTTTTGGGAAATAATTTTTACATAGGTAAACCTTTTAATGAATTGTTCTACTTCGGTTTGTTGTGTAGAAAACACATTCATTAAGAGTGACTTTTTTTCGTATCTTTCAAAATAAAGTATGTTTACTCTTAAGCAAAATAACATTTTTGCAGTTTTTACCCACCATGTACAAAAAAATTGACGTTTCTTATGATGAATCGTATTTTCTAGACAAGCAAAAACGTTTATTAAGAGTTACTTTTTTTCGTATCTTTCAATTTTTAGTCCTTTTGTCCTCCTGTAAGTAAATCCCATCCGTGGACATACTGTAGATATTTTACACGGCTTTTATCAAAATTGTTTTGAAACGAGTGTAATATATTTTCCATGAATTTCACAAATTAATTGTCCTGAAAATAGAGGCATAAATAAAAATGTACCCACGCTTTCTCTTCTACACCCGCTACTTATATCTACGATAGAAACAAGGATATCCAGAATTACCATCGTGTGTACAGGTTTTTGATCACGCAACGTCAAAAATGTAGGTCATACGCATAAAATGTGTTAATATTTCATCCCTTGTTGTACATAATTAATATGTTGGTATATTTAGAGCTCGATTTTCTCACCCTTCAGGGAAAGCATAAAGAATTTTTCAAAACTATTCGGCTTGGGTGGAATGGGAAATGGAAATATAAAAATACATATATGCCATTCTATATTTTGTAATCAAATTGCAATTTTAAAAGAGGCATTCTTTCATAATTTAAACAAAAAGATTCAGGCCCTGTATTTAAAAAAATTAAGTTGATGCTGGTGATACAAAGACGAAACGTCCCATGAAAGATCTGACGATGCCATCTTGTGAAGAATAAAAAGTAGCAATGAGAAAGTGAGATTTATTATTGGATATCTCTTCGAACAAAGTGTCATTTTCCAGTGTCAAATGTGTTTTTATGTCATACCAGTGCATTATTGTGTTTTTATACCTTAGATACCATCTGCATAATGGATTACTTTATGCCCGCGCTGGCATTAAGACTTAAAAAATCAGTTTCCGATTAACTTATTCTTTAGTAACAAAATAACAAAATATAAATTTACGTTTACATATTATTTGGTTGTATTTACATAGAACTGGCAATTCTGGAAGGTTCCGCTGATAGCTAAATTTCCTCCAGCAAAGGGTGACCCCTGATTCATTGTCTGGGTCTCTAGTTTCTGTAAGGAAATGCGAGATCCAGATGGTACGCCTGCCAACATCCTTGAAACCTCATTTTTTGAGGATATGCTATCCTCTAAATATACTTCAGCAACTGTGGTACTCTTCCATCCACCATGGCGCTTCAGCGTAATCATACTTGCTCCAGCTTCTGCTAAAAGAGTTGCCGTATAAGTCTCTGGATTTTCTCGGTAACAGGTTTTGCGTTGCCTTTCAGCCTTTATTTTCAATTTCGTCGGGAATTTCAAAACCTTGTTCCATTTTTGATTTTTGACTTTGACACATTAAACATTTGAATACTTATCTTCCTAGCAACAAAAACGCAGGCTATAATAATATCAAGGTAATGTCGCAGGTAAAAATAAAAAATTGATAAATATTTATTATTTAAAACGGACTGGTATGACATAAAAGTTTGTATGCACCACGGGTACTGATAGATATATACCCTCGGGCGACTTACGAACTTTTTCTTAACTAACCTTAACTTGTATATTTAAAATAAACACCAAATAATATAGATCATATTTATACTGGTTTTAGGGATGGTAATTGGCTCGTATTTTTGGGGTTGCCTGGCTGACACCAAGGGCAGAAGGACTGTCCTGATTGGTGCCTTACTTATGGACGGAATCTGTGGCCTTTTATCAAGTATATCGCAAATTTATTGGTTATTCATGTTTCTGAGGTTCCTCAATGGGTTTGCGTAAGTAGCTCGTATGATTCTTTTCTGAATAACTTTATCGTTTAAAGTCATTTTTTAGCAAATTTTGCACAAAATATATACATAAGTATAAGTTCTCGTTAAATGAATTCACACGTAATAAGATCAAATTAATTTTTAATTAAGCATGCGTCGTTTTAAATAATAAAAATAATATATAGCATTTAAAATTTGTTATTTTTGTAAATACCTCCAGATCGAAACTTTTTATATAAAAACGGGCTACGTAACTGAACTTTACGTGAAAACCTCTATCTAATAAGACCAGTTCTTACTTTTTTAATATGTTAACTCGTAACGGAAATACGAGAGATTGTTTAAAAGACGAATATTTTCACAGTCACCCTGTAGATTAAAATAAGCCATGACAAATTTGACACCGGAATCATTCGTTTCAAGTAAAAATTACACTAGCTTCAGAAAATGTGGAAAATGGGACACCCTGTATAGAGGATACACCAACTAAAGTGGCCTATTAGAAGTATCTCGAGAACTAAATGAGATTTTATTTTGAAAATTTGGCTGTGGCTATAAGAGATAGTTTCCCACGTTTATAAAATACTTTGGATGGCGCGGTGTTGCCGGATCATACCGAAAGTGGTAGCAACCTCGGAATTTTAAATGAATTACCCTATATTATATTATATTGTTTTTGGAATCTAGGCAAAAATCTAGAACAGTTTTCTGTATAATATCATATACCTATCTTTAAAAGTTTTTGAATTATAAATAATTTTGTGATTTTTTAACGCCGTATCGGGACCTGAAAAGAAAATCATATATTTTTAGCGGTTACAGTTAGAGAGCTAAAATTCTGACAATAGTTTCACAAGATCATCGAAATTTTATAATTTCGAACAGTACTTAATTAGTTTCATACAGGGCGTCTCCATAACAATATTTCTGAGGGAGATCAATTATTATTGCAATAATCTTCTTATTTTTTAAATGGGACACCACCCTGTATTTGATATGTGTTGGTAATGGAGGATCGAATTTTCTATCTAATGATATTAAGTGTTCCTATACCTATCTTCAATATTTTCGAACTTATAGCGAAATTTAAATATTATAAAAATATATTTTTTGGTAGTTGGCTGTGGAATGGATTCATAGGAACAAAATAATGAAAAATTCATTTGACGTTGTCTTTTGCTATGTCTTTTATTATGATTTTTGCAATAAATTATCTCCCTCAGAAATATTGTGGAGAATAAAATTAATTAAATGTTCAAAATTATAAAATTTCGATGGTCTTGTGAAACTATTGTTCAGCTTTCTAGCTGTAGATACGGCGTTAAAAAATCACAAGATTATTTATAATTCAAAAACTCTTAAAGATTTTTACCTAGATTCCAAAAAAAATATAATATATAGGGTAATTCATTTATAATTCCGAAGTTTCTACCACTTTCGGTATGATCCGGCAACACCGCACCATCCAAAATATTTTATAAACGTAGAAAACCATCTCTTATGGCCACAGACAAATTTTCAAAATAAAATCTCATTTAGTTGGTGTACCCTGTATGGCTGAACTTTTTTTCTACAGTATAGAACAAATTGTAATCGCTAATATTTCAGGATAACTGGCGCTATGGGGATTTGTTTTCCATATTTAGGGGAGTTCCAGCCTAATAAATACAGAGAGACAATATTGTGCTGGATGGAACTTTTCTGGACCTTTGGCGTGATAATTTTACCAGGTTAGTTCAACGATATCAACAGAAAAATCCTTCTATTCAAAATTTTTTGAGTTTTTTAAAGTTTCACTAATAAATCGATTTTTTTTTCAGGAATAGCCTGGATCATCATTCCAATGGAGTTCGAATATGTGGCGGAAAACAATTTCAAATTCGCGAGCTGGAATCTGTTCGTCGCGACTTGCTCGATACCGAGCATACTCATAGGAATGTGGCTGGTATTTTTCCCGGAAAGTCCCAAATTTCTTCTGGAATGCGGCGAGGCCGATGCCGCTCTGGACGTCTTAAGGGATATGTATTCCAGTAATTATAACGATGATGGTGCAAATTTTCCAGTAAGTGTATGCACGGTGTTCCACCGTGAACCAATTCGATCAATATATGGAAAACTATACATAGGATAATTTAGAAAATTGTGAAAATTATTTTTTAATTTTATTTTTCAAAAATATCAGTACAAAAATTGTATTGAAAAGTTATTTATTTTTTAAATCACGCCATGTTTTAAATAAGTCGAATTTTAGGTGAGAAGTTTGCGAGAAAAAGTTCGAACAATGAGCGTAGTCTCGCAACAATCGACCAGGAGTATCAGAAGCCTGCGGATCAGAAAACCGAAAGAACTGAAATTATTGCTCAGGGAGATCTGGGAACAGACCAAGGCTCTCTGCAAGCCTCCACATTTAAGATACACGGTGATCACATGCGCAATCCAGTTTGGTCTCACCACGAGGTAATCTCGAGCATTTGAAAGATTAATAAATCATCAGAAGCATGCGTTAGTCGCTTTATTAATAATCTTATGGTATTATTTTTTTTTTCAGTTATTATACGTTGATGATCTGGTTTCCGGAACTTTTCTATCGATTCGAGGAATTCGAGAATGCCTACCCCAACGAGAAGGCTACCGTATGTGAAGTATCTTCGATAGTATTAGGCACCAATTCTACCGACGGTATTGAGGAATTTTGCGGAGAACCTATTGCCGATTCGGTATTCTTACACACCCTTATCATTGGACTGGCCTGTATCCCCACAAGCTTTTGGTTGCCCCTCTGCGTTCATAGGTTGGGAACCAAATTTTTCTTAGGTAGGTTACCCTACAGAAAATATTTTATACGGATTGCGTTACTCGTTTTTTTTATTTTACAGTATTTAGTTTACTCGTCGCCGGATCTGTGACGATTGGTCTGTACTTCGTGGACTCCACTAACTCAAATTTAGCATTATCCTGCATATTCGAGGCCTTAACAAGTTTAGGCATCAGTACTGTGTACTGTGTTATGGTGGATTTGTTCCCTACGAATTTAAGGTAACGTTTTCTGCTTTACATCATTCATTTGAGTCCGGGGGAAATTTATCTATTGAAAATAATTTGTGTTCTCTAGGGTTATGGCTGCCGCTCTGTCTTTGACGTTTGGGAGAGGTGGTGCACTGATTGGAAATCTATTGTTTGGTTTCCTCATTGATCTAAACTGTGCGGTACCGATAGTACTATTTGCCGCCATGCTGTTTGGTAAGTTTCGTCTATTTAGGTTCCTTCCTCAGGATTTAATTTAGTTTCACGTTGTAATATAACTGAGGAACTGGAAATAGCCGAATTTCTAATTGATGTCTTCTATTTTTTTAGGCAGTGGACTTCTATGTTTGTTGCTACCAAACACTGGCGAAGGTGCCTTAGATTAACTTATAAACGTACATTTTCAATAGCGTTCCGAATTTGGACTACTTCTTCACTTACCGTGTTGTTAGAGAGTTTGACCAGGAAAACCCCTAATAGAAAATATAAAAAGGAGTTAAGTTATGTGGAATTTCTACGAATCAAGTCCTGTCGAAACTTTGTTGACGGCATTGCATAGGCCCACATACTTCCACTATCTTTCTCCAGTATTTTATTCTCAAATAAATAACCAAAGTTGCCAAATCTTATAAAATGTGAAACGTTCCGAGAAAAACCAGCGTTGCCAAATCAAATAGAAGAAAAATATTTTCGGAATGACTTTATTATTATGCAAAGCTGGTTGTTTCGAATTTATGTGCATACTATTATTGTAAGGCAGCTCAGTTAAAATTAGGGGATGTAGTACAGATACTATATTTTTGTAAACCGAAATGAAGAATGTAAAAATCTGGAAGCCAATGTATTTTTTTATGTAATTGTGATATTTAATTATTTTATTATGTTTAAATTATGCAATAATTGACATTAGCAGAGCTATTTACCTTATTTAAAAAAAATAACAACGACATGGCAAAAGCTGCCTCTATTTTTAATAATAACGACAACGGAGACCGCACTTGGAAAATATTTTTGAATTAATTTTAGTTCAGGCGATGATTTTTTTTGTAATTATTTTTTAAAGTTAAATATAGAGTGTTCCTTAACGACATGCTAATAATTCAGGGTGTGATTCCTTAGGTTATTTTATAAAGAATAGTTCATATGAACATATAGTATGTCCTCAACGGCTTAAATTTTTTGCTGCAGGGCGATGAATTTTTAATTTTTTAAATGTCTATTTTTTAATATCTACGAAAGTACTTTAGATATTATGTTCAATTTTGGTATGTGTTAATAGGATATAGAACCACAAATTTTAGTTAGGAAAGTCATTCAATTGTTCCACCAGTGGCGTCCCTGCAAACATGTCCCCGGATATTTCTTACAAGAAAGATGGTACGCCATTGACATTATTCCATGTGGATTAGCATTCTAATTAGCCTGGTCAATTCTTCATGAAAACGGTCTCTTGAGGTTTTCTCGTTCCAGATGAAAACAATTAAATTCAAACTGCTTCATTTAGCAGTATTGGCGAATAATTTTTGAACACATACTTACATCTAGTTTTCCTGGTATAAATGACGTTTTAGAAACATCATTTTCCAAAGAATACGTGTTGATATAAAGTAAGTTGTTATTTCTTCGATTTTTAGTGTTTCGTCGAATTTATTTTATTTTTTCGCTGTTTTTATTCGAATATGGTGAATTATACGAATGCGGAAATGGCGGTAATGCATTACGTATATGGCCTCGCAGACGATAATGCAACAGAAGCGAGACGTGGAAGTTTGTATATGTAATTAGAAAAGCATTATGCATTATCGATCTCTGAGGAAAAATATTGGGTCTTTTTTTGCAATATTTCTAACTGTAAAAATAGTACTTATTTTTTTCTATAAAAGGTACCGGTTTTTTTTTTCAATTATTTCTAATGTTTGACTGTTGACATTTCTTGATAAACCAGGTAATTTGTTTGATGCGCAGTCTCCTTTGGGCGTAAAAATTTTGAACTACTAAAAAAAATTAATTAATTTCGCGTCAGTATTAAATGATAATCAACAGGTTAGATGCTTATTTTTCCTTATAAAATAGCTCGGCTAATCGAAAGTGTACTTAGAACTTAGACTTAAAAGATTAATTTTAGTATAATTACGTATTGTTACTTATAAAATTGTACAAAGGAGGTGTTAAGGCGGGAAAAAAATATTTTAGGTCTAAAAAATTGGGTAGGTGGCAAAATGGCACAATCGAGGCACATAGAATATAAAATAGAATTTCAGACCTACCATGTATATATTTTTTTCGCCTAAACTCCACTTCTGCTAGTATTATTTAATCATATTTTGCGTTTATTTTATATTCGTTTTAACTAAAATAAGTAAATAATTTTCGTTAACACATAAATATGACTTTTTGACCATTTTAATTGTAGTATTTATTTAATATTATTAACTGCTCTTTATTTTTACGGTTTTTTTTTATCCCTATAGTTATTTGTAAGGCACATGTTATGTATTTAAGTATTTATGTTGTTGAATAAAAAATAATGTATTAATTTTTTTTAATGGATCTTTTTCCCCTTTTTTTCTCCACTTTTACGCTGAATAAATGTATCCATCCATATTAGTCTTTTTTCAGAGAACGGAAAAGGTTTGAAGAAGTTATAGTGGCTAAGGCCAGTGGCGGCTCGTGACCTATGATAGAGGGGGTTTACAAGTATGGTGAATAAGAAAACGCGTTAGGTAAAACATATTTTTATTTATTTTTTAATTTTACACAAGGAAATTCAACTTTTGGAAAATATGAAAGGTTGTCTTAGTGTGTATAGCTGTCGGATCTTAACGTTGTCGCATGCAACCCTCGTAACAATATTTATACAGTCCACTACTAATACTACTAAAGCCATCTACGAGCTATCAAGAGAACCGAATGATGTCCAATACTACTACCGCCATCTACCAGTTATCAAGAATACCGAACGATGTCTAATACCACTACGCCATCTACGGCTATGACATTAGGCGCAACCCAAGACGAGAACAATAGTTAACTGTTTTATGACGAGAACGAATCGAGCCACGAAACTGACAAGTTGGCATTATTCATATTTTCAGTGTTTTTTTAGTTTAAATCCTTAAATAAAATAGTTTAAAATCATATCGTTTATCATTTATCGAAATACACAACATTAATCGACCCGACACAATAGTGCTTAAACGTAAAGTCCATTTTTCGGTTCTTAATTGTAGAAAATTGATCAATAACAGCCTCATTAAGTTTGTATTACCCTCTATAAATTTTTTTTCATATATGTCATTCTTAAACTTTCTAATAAAGTCCCTAGATTTACCCTTTGTGGTTTGTGTTAAATTAATTTCGGGTTTAGGTATTCCCGCATTCTTCACTCCAACTTTTTGCTCCAAACTCAAAGATCTAAAGTTATTTCTTAAATAGTCCACCGTCAACTATTCATTTTAACTTAATAAATATATAATATTAAAATATTAAAACATACACGCTCCGAATTTCTAACTAGATGCACGAACAGACACACAAAAACTGTGCGCTTTTTCCATGTTAAATCGCAATAGCCTCGCTACCCCCCGCTACCACCCGCCACCTGTTACTACAGAAAAACTGCACTACTTAATCGCACGTGCGAGCAAGTCTCGTCATAATCGTCATTTACCACGACCCAGGCACGGTTGCCGGATCTATACAGTTTGGTTTGACGGGATGATAAAATATTAGAGAGGGTCGGACTTTTTAGTTTGACGGTACGATAAAATATTAGGGAGGGTCTCGGACTTTATACGATAAATAAATATTCAATGAATATAAATTAATATTTTTTATTCGTTTTGTTTTGGGGGTGCACGTGCGCATGTGCTCCTGTGGAAGAACCTCCACTGGCTAAGGCACCACTGAAACTCAATTGCGACCTTTGGTTGTTCAACCATTAAACAAAGCCTCTATATTCTATTAAATTATTTATTGCCTAAAATTTAAAACAAAAACAAAGTGTTGTGTAATTAATAAAAACTAACAAATAAATGACACAACACATTAGTAAAACAAAGATAAAAATATTTACAGCGGATAGGGGCGATTTTACTATTTTTCACTCTAAAATGAGATAACATGTATGTTATATCGTTAAATTCTGTTGAACGTAGCAAAACTGTATGATTATTGATAACCGTGGCTGTGCCCAATATAGCGATTCATTTAGCTCACTTGAATCTAACTATCTTGAGCCCCTGCATGCGGTTATAGCCCAAAAGTTAAACCTTTCTTGCACCATCCACTTCTGGCCCTCTAGATGAAATAAATTATAAAGTTTGACGTCCACATACAATACTAAGTACAGATCGATTATCAATAACTTTTACAATTCATAAAGTCTATGCTTATCTTTGCAATATGACACTACTGATGGTTGTCTTCTAAAATCGGTTCTCCTTCAACCAGTTCACCACCGAATCCAAATGTTTCTTCCGCCATTTAATTCGCACTTTCATTTGGTCCACCGAACTTTGCAGAATCGTCGCAACGGTTTTCAGGTCATTTTGGTGAAGTTTATAAAAAGTCGTCAGCTAAAATATTGTAGAATTTAGGTTATCGCTATCTATAGATAATGTCAGTATGCTCAAAATATACATGACAAATTGACTCATAAAACAAGTTAACGAAAAGAGTTATCTACAGTCTACACAGAGCAGAGCAGAAGAAGTCTGAGTACCCAGAACCTGGAGATGTAGAATATTATGTCTAACAAATGAAATACCTTCATAATTGTATTTTTTTTCACTTACATCTTCCAAATCAATCTCTGTGGATAATTGTGATACAAAATCATGGAATATGGTGCTGAAAACAGGAAATATATCTTCGTAAGTCTCAAATATTCGATTCCAATTCAATCTTAGGAATTGGAAGCCCGTCCTTACACCAACCGGGTGATTTATAGATTTCCAAACATTCTGAACATTTTCCAAGGTCATATTACCATCCAGGGAATATTCCAAATATCTAGAAAAGTAAGGAGCTTATTTTTGGACTACATATAAAAGGAAGAACTTATACAGGGTGATTCACGACGAGCGTGCATTAGAACTTTATGGAGAACTACTGAATATATGTTCCTGAAACTTTGGGGATTTGGGTTTATCGATATGCACTCTTTAACTAAAATATTGACATGTTTCTGTCATTTCCGGTTATACCGGAAGTAGCTGCAAACTTTAGCTTTTTAAATACAACATGGTAATTTTTATTACATTTTTCGATTAAGCATTAAATACTAACCACATTTTATAGAAAATGTTTTTGTCAGACTCTATTAGTTTTTGAGATATCTGGACTTTTTGTAATTATTTGGTAAATGCATGACGATGAAATAATCCATATAATTTTTTTACCTTAGCGCCTGGACTAAACATTTTTTCTCACCGAATAGCTAGAAGATCATCAAGTCTCAAAAACATTTGAAATTCGACATAAAATGTACAGGGTGGTCACAAGTCAAGCCTCATTGTGAAAGAATTCAACCATTAAAAACTTTCTTATTTTAAATGGAACACCCTGTATATTTTTATTTAATTTGATGGCAAATTAGTTCTTCTTTATAAATAGTATTTACTATCCTATACCTATATCACAGCGTTTTCCCAAAAAATCCAATTTTATTCCGAAAATACTATTTGTTCAAGTGTGCTAGGAAAACAATTTAGGGTACTGATATCATATTATATTTTTTAAAAATTCTTTGTATACTCGAATAGAAAACTCTTAATTGCATTGCAGCTCACGAATTGAGTCTGTTGGAAAAGCGTAAAAATAGGCTAAAATGGTAACTTCAAATACCTCATTGTCCAATATAGGTACTTTTTCTTCAAATAATCCAAATTTTAAACAATTATTATTTAGTCTTCTAATAATACCAGGTGTGGGAATTGGCCTATTCGGATATTTATCCCGATATATTCGACAAGCTCTTAGCTTAATTTTGCCACATTCAATGTAAACCGTAAATAAAATTTAAAAAATCTTCAGTTGAAAATACGCCAAAAAATATCAGACAATTGTTTTTCTTGTCAAAGCACACTAGAAAATATTGCCTTCATTATTAATTTTCCTCCGTATAGACATCAGTACCCTAAGTAGAATTGTTTTCATAGCACTCTTGAACAAATAGTATTTTCGGAGTAAAATTGGATTTTTTGAGAAAACGCTTTGATATAGGTATAGGACAGTAAATACTATTTATAAAGAACAACTAATTTGCCATCAAATTAAATAAAAATATACAGGGTGTTCCATTTAAAATAAGAAAGTTTTTAATTGTTGAATTCTTTCACAGTGAGGCTTGAATTGTGACCACCCTGTACATTTTATGTCGAATTTGAAATGTTTTTGAGACTTGATGATCTTCTAGCTATTCGGTGAGAAAAAATGTTTAGTCCTGGCGCTAAGGTAAAAAAATTATATGGATTATTTCATCGTCATGCATTTACCAAATAATTACAAAAAGTCCAGATATCTCAAAAACTAATAGAGTCTGACAAAAACATTTTCTATAAAATGTGCTTAGTATTTAATGCTTAATCGAAAAATGTAATAAAAATTACCATGTTGTATTTAAAAAACGAAAGTTGGCAGCTACTTCCGGTATAACCGGAAATGACAGAAACATGTCAATATTTTAGTTCAAGAGAGCATATCGATAAACCCAAATCCTCAAAGTTTCAGGAACATATATTCAGTAGTTCTCCATAAAGTTCTAATGCACGCTCGTCGTGAATCACCCTGTATTTGCAAGAACTGTGTCTGTACCTGTTTATTAACCATGGATCGTAGGTACATCCTAAACTTAAAAATGCCGTTTGAAGGTCGTAACCCGATATGGAAGGTGATAGAGTTCTATTCCACAAAAAGTCCCATTCCTCCGGTCCGCCGGTTTTGATCGCCGAACATTGCACAATATATCGATAATCCACATTAATTCTACAAGAAACACATTTCAAAATAGCGATTCAGAAGTTTGATTGGGTCACGCTGATCGAATAACTTACATGTTACTTTCATCTGGATTTTCCGACGTCATCCATTGGTCGTACATGGTCCTAGCCCATTGCGTGCACTTCCAGTACCTTAACTGACAAGCTGACGTCACAATTAGTAGTCTTAGGAGTTTCTCATTTTGGGTATCGGTCGGGTTCTCTGAGGTACCCAGTTGATCGAACATCGGCCTCACCAGTTTCAGGATGAAGTTGTCGTAGAGGCCCGAGTACTCGTAGTTACTAATTATAACTCTGTAACAAGCTTTTAGTTTACAAGTAATTCATTAGTATTAACAAATATGAACCAAAACAGAACGGTACCTTAATTCTTCCGTATTTCTCAACGTGGCATACCAAGGCACATAATTGATTTCAGCAATAGTCAAATATTTCACCAGATCAAAGGCAACGGTGTAATTGATCAAGCCGGTATTCGCCAATTGAAAAGCATCGTCGATCAGATGTCCTCTGTTTGAAACGGGAATCTTATTCGGGTTTCTTCGTAGCTGGAAGGTCAGTAGTTTCCAGTTGTGGATGTCGTAATTCACTCTGAAGAAACCTAAAGTCGTATAAACAAAAATACAGTAATGATGCCTAATATCACAAATAATGTAAAGATGTACCTGTTTCATCAATATTTACAAGAATCCAAGAATCATTATCAAGAGTGGATAGATTTAACTTCGTCTCTCTGACATTGCCCAGCCATATGGTTTCCACGTTTTTCTCATCTCTAGTAATGTAGTTAATTGGTACATACCATAAGTCCCCGCTAGTAGTATTAAAGTCTTCGGTCATTTTGGTTTGGTTTATTAATGATATGCCTAAAACATGTAAGCAATGCTTGGTTTTACACCTTAAACCTTAACCAGATTTCCTATTACTACCGTCGACCATCGATTATATATAAAAAATAGCTTGATCACCTGTAGTATAGTTTCTAGTAACAGTTATGCATGGATAACCACTTTGCGTGGTCCAGGAGTTCATGAGCGCCTTCACAGTTATATTTTCCGGTATAATGCTTTGGTTGTGTGCCCTCTTCGTAAACAGACCCCAAAGATCATCTTGACTAGTTGTCTTGTACGAGCTAAAATAGCGTGGTATGAAAAACGGTAGCGTTGTCAGGCTCAGCTTAGTATTAACATTTAAATAATGGTTTTTTTAAATTAATGCATAAGCATTACCTCAGGACTTACAATTTCCTTAAATAATTATGCAATCCTTTCTGAAAAACGTCTTTCGTCAACGTATAATTTAACATCTTCAAAATGCTGCTGCCCTTCTTGGTAACTATGTATGTATCAAAGATTTGTTCAATTTCAGCATTGTTGCTGATTTTGGTTTCAATGCTTCGAGTAGATCGTAAACTGTCATAGTACAACGTCTTGTAGCTGTTTCTTAGTTGCAGGCTACTGTATACGTGCCACCTTGGACGTAGCTAGAAAGGAGTTTACAAGGTTTAACAATGCTAATGTTGAGGACTGCTACTGACAGAAATAATATGCTACATGGATGCAGATGAATAATGATACTATTGCTGATACCAATACTGTTACTAATGCTGCTATCTCCATATTTAATATTGATACTAATACTGATACTATTGCTGATATGAATCTAATACTGATACTATTGCTGATATGAATACTGATATACTGCTGCTGATACACTTACACTACTTAAAGTAACCTCTGCCATGAATGTACCAAAACCTTCGTTTAACCAAAGATCTGACCACCATTCCATGGTAACTAGATTTCCAAACCATTGATGGGCCAGCTCATGGGCGATTTTGGAAAATATAAGGCTTTTCGTTTTGATACTACGTGACGATGGGTCAAATAATAACGTTGATTTCCTGGAAAATAAATGATATAGTCATATTATTCTCTATTACGAGCTGGATAGCTAAATAAACATATTTCGTAGCAAACAATATCCTTACTTAAAACACATCAAACCCCAATTTTCCATAGCATCCATTCCAAAACTGGGAATAGCCACCAAATCCAGCTTGGGCAATGGATATTTTATTCCAAAGTATTCCTCGAAAAACGGCATGATTTCTTGAACTACATCGAGAGCATATTGGGCTTTGGGCAAGTCGTCTCTGGGTGCCCAGACTTTGAAAACAGGACCCGTACTGGAGTTTGCTGACAGATATTCGAAATCACTTATGGTGAAAGCTACTAGATACGAGGACATTGGCGGTGATGGTTCAAAATGGTCCCATACCCAACCCGTTTCGTTTCTTAAAAGAACAAGAATAGTAAGTATATCTACCAATGAACAGGTTACAATTGATAACAGGACCAAATTACACTTACAGTGGTTCAATTTCCTTAATAGGCATATTTGACAGAACTGTCATATTGGTTCTTCTTGCAATGCTGATTTTAAAAGACGCCTTGAAGGAGGGCTCATCGAAACAAGGGAACACAGTCCTCGCGTAGACTGTAGCGAATTGAGTCGTAGCTAACCATCTGAAAAGATGAATTGTAAATAAACCCAACCAACCAGCAAGATGATATAATTAATACTTTATTGATTGAAGTTAATGAAAGCAATATGTCCTTACCTAACGTTGCCAGACAGATCTGTATAACTAGTTCTATACAATCCCACCAAATTGTTAGTGATGTTTCCGGAGAATTTGATATCGACGGTATAAGTCTCTCCATTAAACAACCTGTCCTTGAGTACAATTATTAGCTTGTAGTTCACCTTGTCCCTTATTATTTCATGAATATCTAGGGCAACTAGCTCATATACAATAAGAACCTAAAATAGACCAAGAAACAAATATCTCATACTATGTTCTTGCATTGTGATATTTCGAATGATACCTTCTCAGAAATAGCTTCTGTAGCTATCTCAGTGGTCAATTCTGCTTCTTCCGTGGTCATCGTACCTTCAGAGTCGTCTACTACTGGTCCACCGTTTGTTTCTTTGTTGTCTATGACTTCTCTTCTGGATACATTATGACTTGTATTAGAATTGATTTCACCCTGCTTCATAGTCACAACTTTTATGTCAGAGTCGAGAATGTCGAGTTCCTCATCCCAATTTAATACAATCTTATTGGTTGATATGGTACAGTTTATCTAAATGTAAGAAATATAATCAGAATGAAAATACAAATTGGGAGTTGAATAGTTGTTATGGAAAATATATGATTATGGAAATGATACTCGACTCAATAAATATTAGAAAGTGAGTTAATAATAGAGCTATACAATTACCATTATTTTCACTTGACCAGAAAACGTAAAGTTATTTTCCGCAGGTTCATCTAAAATCGGGTGTAACTTGAGCCTATAATGAATTGGATGGACATGATTGGGTAGCCGAAGATCTTCGAATGGAACTTCTTCGTTTATGGTCTGATTCAGAAGTTGTTCTATGTCATTTACCGATTCCTTTTGGAACTGAAAAGAAATTTATATTAATAAAATTCGGTTTATTAATGTTTGACTAAAATAAAAAGTCTATTTACGTTTCAGGTGGTATTAATATCAAATACCAATGTGTGGAAAAATTATTATTTCCCAGACCACCCGACGATACTTTAAGGCCGTATTAGACTAGGCAATTTTTTCTCTTGCGCCGGCAATTATAATGGCACGTATTCATGCGCAGTAAACCGTTTTCGATCAGCTGGAGCATTGTCAACGGTCAGAACAGCAGTGGGTACTGTCGAAATCCCTAAAATATCCCCAGAATTAGAGATGTGCAAACCTGTTCGTTTTGATTACCAGTTAAAGCAGCTACTGCTATTTACAAATAGGAGGTGCAAAAAGTTGCTGAATTAGCAGTCCTAAGTTTAATAAAGAATGTAAACTGCTAATTTAAGTACCAGTGGGTTTAAATGGCCATTACCTGTTCATACCTGGTTCGGCCAAATAATAAACAGTTAAAAATAACAGAATAATCCATGTCTACCCAATTGCGCCGGCAAGGGCAATTAAAATGGCGCCTGCCCCATTTCTGGTAATGAGAGATAGCTGATCAGGAACAGTGTAATGCGCATGAATCCGTGTCATTTTAATTGTCAGAAGAGTAGAATTTCTGACTGTAGTACGGAGAACGGTGTACTTCGCCTGAATCCTTGAATTATAGTTGCCATTGCTGGCGCCATAAAAATTCCCAAGTGTAATACGGCCTTTATACAATTGACATTATTAATACCACCTGTTTTTCTCGACTACCGTTGATAATACAGCGTTAAGTATAGTGTCTTCTCGGATTATAGGTATGGGCACCTACCCTGTACTGACGAGAACAGAAGAGATCGAAACCGGTCTGCAGGTGGTGACATCCTATCAATGGAAAAGGCTTCCTTTTCTTGGTAGTACCATTCAATCTGAATTAGTCTTTTAAAGTGTTACTGTGTAGACAAAAATGCACCCTTATTGTATAAGGTATCATCGGGTGGTATGGCAAATAATAATTTTTCCATACATTGATTTAATGTTTGACTAGTTTCGAAGTTTATTTTTAAACTTCTTCATTTGTTAGTCGAATACTTGTTTTTAATTAAAAGTAAATACTTGAAATAGTGGACCCCACCCATTGACACGTTACCTACGAGAGCGCTTATAAAATTATAACATTTATTAGGAAATATTAATAATTATAATCCTATATAACCTTTTACTTTCGACATATCTATGTGGAGTTAAAAATAATTAATGGTTCTCAAATATTTCAGTCATCTACAGGGTGTTTTTTTAATGATATGAACTTATTTCAATGGGTGATTCCTCGACCTAAGTTGAAAAGTTCATATACACGTATCTCCTAAAATCCTTTGTTTTCGATATACAGCGTCTGTCCAGATTTGGTTAACAAATTAAAAAAAATTATATTTGTGATATACAGGACGTCAGAAAAATATTATGAAAAATATTTTAAATACAGTGAAACCTCTCTTAGGCGGACACATTTAGACGATCCCGTAGGGATACTATACCTACGGGATCGTCTAAATGTGTCCGCCTAATAGAGGTGTCCGCCCATGGGAAATTTGTTATTAGGTAATATGTAAATGCAAAATTATTACTATGTATATGTATGTACAAATAAACATAACATAATAAAAATACAATAGTTTTAGTTAGGATGTGGTACTAAAAAATCTAATAACGTAGTTTGACGTGTTTGCGTCTTATACTTGCTATCTAGAAAATGTAATTCCAAGTCTGATAACAATTTCATTAGTACTGTAGAGTCATCTCTATTCTTTGCATACTCTTATAATTCCTATACCATACTATTGACTTGTTGATAATTGGTATCATTTGTTTGATTACTGCATTCGACTTCTTCGTCAGAGTCGTTAGATAGTGATGTGATTTCAGTTTGGACTACATAATCGGTAGGAATGGGGTCACTATCATCTTCTAATAGCACAATGTTAATGAACTCGCCCAAATCATTGTTATCAAATTACAAACTTCCACAACATGAATATTCTCTTGCAGACTCAAAACGCGACATTTTTGTGCCATTGTTTACGATTTTAACCGTACAACTCACAAATAAACGGCGGACTGTCGGAGAATCACACACACATTCATTCGGCGAAGTCCTTTCGCGCTCCCACGCATACGCGATTAGTTGCCGGTCTGTCTTCAGAGACTTTTTGCACCGTACTTATGCGTCTCCCAACAAAAAAAAGTTTGTCCGTGTAAAGGAGGGTTTTCGCATTCTTTGTATGAAAATCGCCTGTACGTGTCAGCCCAAAGGAGAGTCCTCCAAGAGAGGTTGATTTTCATGGAATCTCATATACCTAGTTCCGGACTATGAGAAAATGTCCGAATAATAGAAATGTCCGCTTACTAGAGGTGTCCGTTATGAGAGGTTTCACTGTAACATATTTAAAGAAAAAAATTTTAGGCTTCAGCTGAACCACCGTTATTTTCAATGCACTGGAAATGTTTTTTTTTTAAATCGGCCAACGGCATTTGTTACATGCTTGTCATATACTGATATCACCTATTAAAATATAAGTGCTTATCATTAAGGAACTCCGTGTGTAAATGGCTCAGATATATTTCATCTATAGCCTAACAATAGCAGCCGCGTTCGAATAGCCAAAATGAATTATTTTTAGTAGTTTCAAAAACACCATTTTTAAAATTCACCATGTATATTATTTACAATCCTTGGAGAAATCTAATATTTATTTATGTATGTATATGGGTTCGTCAGAATGCAAAATTAGCATACCAAAAAAAATCTCTTTAAGATAGAAACTACTAATGATGTGAAGGTTGCCGATAATTTTTTGGGGTCAAAGCAAAACGTGATTTTTAGCATTTAAACAAATTTTTTCTTCTTCCTTCGATCCATGCTAAGGCCATTCCTGAGAGGCATATACCTTACCGTGACCTTCGAACCATGTTCCCCAGGCATTCGATACATTGATTGCACCCCCAAGTAGTATCAAACCATGGACTCCACATGATATATGATGATACATTTTTTTTCAACCACTTTACTAGAAAACGTCACTTCGACTCCGTTAAAAAGCAAGAGTTTTTTACCTCTTTTATTTGATTTCGTAGGAAGAAGAATCTTTACGTATAAATTTACAAGGTGTCATACCTCGATGGGTAACTATCGATATTGAAACACTTCCTATACGACTGTTCTGAAAATTCGTGGGATTGCTGAAACGTATGAATTTTATATCCAACAAAAATGGTTTCAAGATGGTGGCACTTCCGGTTATACCGGAAGTACATACTAACTTTCTATACTTTAAATCTGTATATGAAGCGATATACAGGGTGTCCGCTAATTTATGGGACATGGAACAACTACAGACTCCTCACGTAAAAATATTTGGATTTAATTATACTTAGCTATATCCGGACGTTGATATTAACTGAGATACAGGGTGTTAAAGTTAAAACTTATTTTTGTTTCCCTCTAATAACTTTGACAGAAACCCACGGTTTTTTACAAAAGTTGGCAATTATGGTTTTTTTTAGGACGTTGCCGTTTCGGAGATATTTACATTTAAATTGTTTAGTGCGTTAGCTCAGGCAAGCAAATAATATTTTGTTACTTCTTACCAATTAACTTTTACATGATAATTAGTGTTCTAGTAATTGTAATTGGGAATAATAAATACAACAATTTAATTGTTCTTTAACTTACTTTAATTAAAATAACTTTGACCCCAGAAAATATCGTGTCGAAAGAAAACCAACAGCAATGAAAACACAAGCTTACGATAAACTTAAAAATGAAACATTTTCTGTTCCATAGCAACTGAATCTCTCAATTTCATTTGTTTTCTTATAGGTTACTTTGAGAAAAAAAAATGTTATTTGCAAATTAATAGTAATTGGCAGAGTGGCCTAAACAATTTAAATGCAAATATCTCTGAAACGATAACTCTGGGCGACCTGAAATTAGTATACCTTTTTTACGTAATAAATATGAGAAAAGTATTATTTTCATTAAAAACTTAAATACATTGAGGCACATATGAACTAATAAATATGCAAGAAATTCCGCAGAAAGCGCTCCCTACATTGTACATTAAAATGTCAGCAAAAAATCAGTTTCTCGTCCTAAAAAACCATACCTAATCGCCAACTTTTGTAAAAAGACGTTAGTTTCTCGTAAAGTTATTAGAGAAAAACAAAAATGAAGTCTTAACTTTAACACCCTGTATCTCAGTTAATATCAACTTCCAGATATAGCTAAGTATAATTAAATCCTAATATTTTTACGTAAGGAGTCTGTGGTTTTTTCCATGTCCCATTAATTAGCGGACACCCTGTATAGGGTGTCCGGGAAAATGTGAGCAATCTCTCGGATATGAAGAAAACAAGTGAAAAGAGTACTACGAGTTCATCAATCAATCAAATTCTTTTCGTATACGCCTTCTCTTCGAAGATATGGACTCCCAACGAGCTCCAATGGAATCAAGCTTTATGCACATAATTAGTATATACATATACTTTTTTTTTAATATGATGTATACCAGGTAAGCCACTCCAAATTAGTATCTAAGAAAGTGTTGTGAATTACTCACATGTTTAATAAAAGGGGCCACAGTGTCACAGCTAGTGAGTAATTCAAAACACTTTCCTAGATACTAATTTGACCTGGTATACATTATGTTAATAAAAAATTGAAATATACCTGGTGGTTCAATAATTATGTGTAAAAAACTTGATTCCATTGGAGCTCTTTGGGAGCCCATATCTCCCAAGAGGAGGCCTATACGAACGGTTTAGCAAGGATTGTGAGCGTGCTGTCAAATCAAAAAATCTGACTTACCGACAGTGGCATAAAAACCCTACCACTGAGAATCGTACCATCTTTATTACCCCTCGAAACCAATGTAAGCTAACAATAGATCAAAGCAAAGAAGCCCATAACGTGAGGATCAAAAACAAACTTCTTGACTGTCCAAACGGATCAAGGTCCTTTTGGTCAGTCGCTAAGGCCGTCAGCCAAAATTTTACCAAATCAACTATTCCACCTCTAACACGGCCCGATGGTACAATAGCATCCACAGCCGGAGACAAAGCAAACTTACTTGCTGAACTATTTTCTTCGCATTCCACTGTAGATTTCCAGGGAAGAACACCACCCGACATTCCTGCAGTTGAATCCGAAATGACCGAAATCGTGTTCCGTCAGCGTCCCGTCAAACGAATCCTGAAAGGACTCGCCGTCAAAAAAGCTACTGGTCCAGACGAAATTCCTATTATAGTTCTCAAGACATGCGCCGATGAACTAACACCAGTATTTTGTAGACTTTTCAACTTATCCTACAAAAAAGGAATATTTCCATCTTGCTGGAAGACGGCGCGAGTCCAGCCTATTCCAAAGAAAGGTAAGAGAACCCTGCCTAATAACTATCGACCAGTCGCATTGCTTTCAGTTATATCAAAAGTAATGGAGAAAGCTATTAACCAACATCTTCTAAAGTACCTGGAAGGCTTCAGCATCATCAGCGATCATCAATATGGTTTTCGGAAGTCCAGATCAACTGGAGATCTTCTAGCCTATGTCACCCATATTTGGAACAACGCAATCGAACATCATGGGGAGTCTCGGGTTGTTGCGCTGGATATTTCTAAAGCTTTTGATCGTGTTTGGCATGAGGGGCTTCTAAGTAAACTGCGATCCTATGGTATGCCCAGTCGATTCTGTGCATGGTTATTTAGCTTTCTTAAGGACCGCTCTCTGCAAGTGGGGATTGACGGATTTCTCTCAGACACCTTCACCATCAATGCCGGTGTTCCTCAAGGGTCCATATTGTCTCCCACTCTCTTCTTACTCTACATTAACGACTTTCTAGTGAAAACTAAAAATCCCATATTTACTTTTGCTGACGATAGCACACTTTTCTCATCTTTCTCTTTGAATGCGCAAACATCGGCTGCCGACGCACATCTTCGCAGACAGCATGAAGTATCACGCCTCAACAAAGACCTGGAAGAAATTTTGGCTTGGGGTGACAGTAACCAAGTCGAATTTAACGCTAAAAAAACCCAGGCAGCAGTTTTCTCTAAAAAGGTTAACATTACAGAACCGGAAATAGTCATGGCCGGACACGCAATCCCACTGGCTTCATCTATTAATTTGCTGGGTGTCAATCTGGGAGGAAATATGTCTTGGCATAACCACGTTGTGGCAATCGCCAAGATAGCTTCTCAGAAGCTTGGCGTACTCTTCCGAACCAGAAAGTTGTATACACCTCAACAACTTTTGACACTATACAAAGCCCAGATTCGACCATCACTAGAATACTGCTCTCATGTCTGGAGCTCTGCACCCAAACATACTCTTCGGCTACTGGATTCAATCGAAAGGAGGGCTATTCGTCTGATCGGAGACCACGAGCTGACGAAGAACCTCGACAGCCTAGAACATCGAAGACAGGTCGGGGATTTGACTCTCTTTTACAGATATTTTCATGGAAGGTGCTCGGCTGACCTTGCCCTCTTAATTCCGCCCAGAGCGACGAATAGCAGAAATACACGACGAACCACTGCCGCCCATCCATATGTGGTTAAGCTTAGTACTCCTCGAACTTCACTATTTAAGAATTCTTTCATCTGGAGGACTTCATCCTTATGGAACGACCTTGCCGAGGTCGTTTTTCCCAACGAATATAACCTCCAACGATTCAAAACCAACGTGAATCGCTTTTTGCGCACACGCACCACTCCCAGAGTGCCCTAAAGGATTTTTCCTATAGGGCTTGTGATTGATCATAAAAAAAACAAAAAAAAAAAAAAAAAAATCGTTATACTACAGGTAGGTCATTCATATAAACCTGAAAGAGGTCTATAATAAATTAATTACTTATCGAATTGATATTGTCAAACATGGTTTTATTATAACAAAATGTATTTAACCTTGTCCTACGTTCCAAAACTGATTGACATAATGGCTAGCCAAACAATCGCCTATTTTTCCGACGACTCTATTATTTTTTTTTTATTAGTAAGGTACCCACTGGCACCCATAATAACGTAATTACCTGCTAGCCATTCGTGTGACCAAATAATGAAAATCGGAACAATGGACAGGTGCTTTGAAAATTTTATTAGTAGGTACTGTTTTTTTTAACGGTCATTATTTAAAAATAAAGATGATACAATCCTAGCTACTGTATATTATTGGTTGTAAAAATTAACGTTCTACATGCCTAGATCGGAAAATTTGTACAGCTTCTGTCCGAAATACCATTTCCCCGCTCATTATTAATCATTTGCTGTACTAATTACACGAAAAAAAATAATGTTTCGTGACTTGAACTAAATTGATGACTAGTATAACTTTTTATGATAATTAATAACCTGAAAATTTAAAAAATCAACATTCTACCGTGTGTGTGTATATTTCATTTTAGCAACATGGCCATTGTCATTAATCAGATTAAAATTTATTTTGTTCGGGTTTTATTTGTTAGCAACATTCTTATGGTTTACAGGGCCGGATTTACGATCTGAGGGCCCCTAGACAGAACCCGTGAAGCCTGTGATTAGTTGGACGTGTTGTTTGGCTCTGATGATTTACATTTGGTGGATATTGTAATGGACCATTTGTGGTGCGGGCCCCTTTTTGTGTGGCCCCATAGGATGCATCCTATGTAGCATATGGCTTAAATCCGGCCCTGATGGTTTATATAACGTGACATTTTTCCAACAAAAACTAAATATACAACGTGTCCAAGATAAGGAGAGCCAGTACAGGGATCTCGGAAACCGTAAGAGATACGAAGTCGGCTAAATGGAGGTTAAGTTCAACCACACAAACCCGCATTTACGTGCCTAATAATATGCCGTTTAGAAAGTTTTAAAATTCCGAGTAGTTCCGGAGATATAAGGAGAAAACCGAAATTCTGAAAAATCGTTTTATTGTTTTCCTGGGTTTTTTTGAGATCGAATTCTAAAGTAAATTGCACTTTTGCATTGCCACTTTTTCCGCTCTATCTAACAGCGTTAATTGTTTTGTAATCCGACGAGTCGTCTTCGAAGGGCGATTAACAACTTTCTTTTTTAAATACGGTCCTGTTTTCCTGATATTGGAATTTGAGAACTTTTTTTCTCCCGAATGCAACGATGTATGACACATTGTGGTTTAATGACGTTTCGAGGGTTTTTTGAACAACATCAGGAAATTTTAGGATACAGTGCTGTATTTCTTCTAATTTTATAAATAATATCTCATAAGTAAGCTCTAAATTTTTACTTATGTTGGACTAGTTCAATAAATAACAAACAATTTAATAATAAACCACAAATAAGTGAACAAAAAACATTCCAAAACAGTAATAAAACGAACAACGAAAAAAGTAAGGAACTACATAATCAGGTGTTCAAAATGACAGTTATTCTCTAAGCACAAATAACATCTTCTAACTGACACATAACAGTTTTTTTGAGATAAAATAAAACACGCGATAGAATATCAAACTTTTCAGCATTTGTAAATTTATGTTCCATATTTTCTGGAAAATAGAAAACCTCTTAAAACGCTCTCAAACGATTACAATGGGAATGTCAAGTGAAACAAATCACGCGTCTCCATCTTAATTTTTTCGTTTCAAGCGCCTAATTTTCTTTTAAATCCCGAATCAACAGAAGTTTGAAATAATGTTTCTGTATTTTGTTCACTTATATTATTAAATTATTTGTTATTTATTGAAGTAGTCCAACATAAGTAAAAATTTAGAGCTTACTTATGAGATATTATTTATAAAATTAGGAGAAATACAGGACTGTATCCCAAAATTTCCTGATGTTATTCAAAAAACCCTCGAAACGTCATTAAACCACAATGTGTCATACATCGTTGCATTCGGAAGAAAAAAAGAAAATTGATAATGGCTTCAAACAATTAACGCTGTTAGATAGAGCGGAAAAAGTGGCAATGCAAAAGTGCAATTTACTTTAGAATTCGATCTCAAAAAAACCCAGGAAAACAATAAAACGATTTTTCAGAATTTCGGTTTTCTCCTTATATCTCCGGAACTACTCGGAATTTTAAAACTTCCTAAACGGCATATTATTAGGCACATTTAGGCACATAAATGTGCAACTTTACCTCCATTTAACCGACTTCGCATCTCTTACGATTTCCGAGATCCCTGTACTGGCCCTCCTTATGTTGGACACGCTGTATAAAGATATTAACGTTGACAAATTGACAACCTGTCTATTGGTCATAATTCCTCTGACCGGTTTCGATCTTTAAGCTCTCATCGGTCACAACAAAACATTTTTTGCGGGGAAAAATTATATCCATATTCTTGGAGATTGTAGCAGTAAAATTGTCAATTTACACACACCACTTATTAACAATAATATACCTACCAATTCCAATTTGGTATTCGGTCCGTAATAATACATGAGCACTATGACCGTGCACAGTGACACCACGGCTACCACCACGAAAGCTATGGCCTTCTTGGTAGTGACGAAACAACCCCCATTTCTAGTGTATTTAAGTCCATCGTTGATTGTATCGTCCGTGATGAATTCGGCCCGACTTGAGTACGGCCCTGCCATCCCCTTCACCATTTCGTTTTAAATTGTCCTTATTAAAGATTGTTTTATTTCAGTAATTCTATGAAGTCGTGTAAATTAAAAAAAATGTGATAGCATTCTTGTGTCTAGAGAAGCAAACAATCACGTTACATATTCGGATAAAACGGCCAGGTTTGTTCGGGATTTTATCCGTTGACTAATTGTCAAAATGTTATTAACGTTGATAATGATTGAAGTTTCGTTTAAAATTGAAAATTATATCTAAAGTACTTTGGGAAATGTTAACAAATAACAACGATTTAAGTGAAACATACCAGCAAAATATTAAGTTCAAACTATGAACTTTTTTACGTAAAATTGACCTATAAGGAATTATTCTTTGAAATAGCACATTATTCAGGAACACCCTGTACAAGTCTACGGGTTAAACTTTACCATTAATATAACAGGCACTTAAATTACCCTATTATGACATCAGTACTAGGTTCATTTCCTACTATAACTATCACAATTTTTTTCAAATCACGTTTTTCTCAAAAAAAAAAGTCACTAACAAATCAAAGTCAAATTAATCCACTGGAAGAATCACAAGGGAACGTCACATGATCACAAGCCACAAAATTTCAACGAAACTAAACCACCGAAAAGCGGCGTTCGAATCGGAAGAACCGTCTCGTACCAACGTACGAATTTTAATATCTGAGACGGTAAAAAATTAGATAAATCAAGTTTTTTTTATTATTATTTGCATTTGACCATTCACACCAGTATGTCGGCTCAAAGCAAGATGAATCTACTTGGTGGGTACCGATTTTGGTCATGGTAGTACCTATAGGATGCACGTGATAGCAATTGGTTGGATTGTTGGGATTGTTTTGCAGTTTTTGCGTTGTCGGTATTGTTTAGAGTTTTCAAAATTCTATAAAATGAAGAATAAAGAATATTTTTACGTGACGCCTTTGTGGTTTAACCCCCAGGATAGGGGTAGATCCTTAGAATCTTAAATATGAAGAGGCGGGGGAGGGGGGGGGGGGGGGGGGGGGGTGGTGCCAAGTGGCACATCATTTTAAAGACACATAACCGTGTTGACTTCTCATTTTAGGGGAATGATTAAATTAACGACCTTCTAGTAAAAACGAAAAATCCGATATTTAGTTTTGCTGACGATAGTACACTCACACTCATCTTTCTCTTTGAAAGCACAAGCAACGGCTGCCGACGCACATCTTCGTAGACAGCATGAAGTATCGCGCCTCAACAAATACCTGTAAGAAATTTTGGCTTCTGGTGACAGTAACCAAGTCGAATTTAACGCTAAAAAAACCCAGGCAGCAGTTTTCTCTAAATAGGTTAACATTACAGAACCGGATATGGTCATGGGCGGACACTTAATTCCACTGGTTTCATCTATTAATTTGCTGGGAGGCAATCTGGGAGGGAATATGTCTTGGCATAACCACGTTGTGGCAATCGCCAAGATAGCTTCTCAGAAACTTGGTGTACTCTTCCGAACCAGAAAGTTGTACACACCTCAACAACTTTTGACACTATACAAAGCCCAGATTCGACCATCACTAGAGTACTGCTCTCATGTCTGGAGCTCTGCACCCAAACATACTCTTCGGCTACTGGATTCCATCGAAAGGAGGGCCATTCATATGATTGGAGACCACGAGCTGACGAAGAACCTCGACAGCCTAGAACATCGAAGACAGGTTGGGGATTTGACTCTCTTTTACAGATATTTTCATGGAAAGTGCTCGGCTGACCTTGCCCTTTTAATTCCGCCCAGAGCGGTGAATAGCAGAAATACACGACGAACCACTGCCGCCCATCCGTATGTGGTTAACCTTAGTACTCCTCGAACTTCATTATTTAAGAATTCTTTCGTCTGGAGGACATCATCCTTATGGAACGACCTTCCCGAGGTCATTTTTTCCAACGAATATAACCTCCAACGATTCAAAACAACAGGTGATGCAGGCGCTCAGGCTATGTTAAAATCAAATTTGCCTTTATTTCTTAACGTGTTTATATTTAGTTCCAAAACTCTCCATTATTGCAGTTGCGTAACGTTCACTGACAAGAAACTAATTATTTTAATTAAACAATTACCCTTGAAGTATCCTCTATACAAGAGGTGCCTTCATTTAGTATCTAAATCGTCAATTTTTATGCGATTTTTACCAAAAAAGGACTTGTTAATGTTTTGGCAACAATATACAAGGGAAATTTTTGGCAGTTAACTTAATTAAATTTTAGTAAAATATATATTTGTGTAACTAGAACAAAAATAATCCTTACTGATGCTGGATTACCATATTACAAAATACTTATTTCGAAAACTGTTTCTATAAGTTGACTTTTACATATCTGTGAATTTTGCAGACGTTCAAGCAGATATTGTGATAGCGCTCAATGCTGTTTCCTGTACGAGTGGGGTCGCTTTTCAGATGTATTTTCTTTTGCATTTGAGCAGGTTCCCGCTAGATGGCGTGAGGGTAGATACAATATCAATTATTATTTATATATATCTGTCGGGTACAAATAAAGACAAAATAATTAGGTACCATGGTCTAAATGATATTGTATATAATATGGTATAAGCGGAGGTGCCAAAAGGGTTTTTTCGCACAGATACGTGGAAAATAAAGCTGTAGAATCGGTTAAAAATACTAATTATTAATATATTGAATAAGTTGATAATTTTTTTAAAATTACCAGCATGAATGCTATAAATTTCATTGAATAACAAGTTATACGGAATTATACAGGAATGTATTAAATCATGTGATGATGCGGCACGCATGGTTACCTTATACCAAAACATTTTTTTTCAATGCTACCTAGTGTTAAATTTATTCACATGAACGTACTTATTTATTTGTTTATACACTGTTGATTTCATTATATTCGGTTAATTAACTCGGGCTATAACAACTGTTAATTATTAAAATGAAATGGAAATGGCACATAGTTATTTAATTGGCCCATGAATTTTGTAGAATCGCCTAATGGGACCTATTTTTTTTTCAAAATTAGTTACAAAGACTACTTTTGAGTGTTCCTGTAAAAATCAAAATGCAACTGTATTATCAGCACCATGCATGCTTATTTCGCTAATCAGGAGAAGAAACATTCGGACTAAAGATTTTCAGGGTGTTGGATTGCTCGCGGTGGTCCTATAATCACAAGTAGACATCATTTTTGTAACATCGATGATAATGGTTATTTTGCGTTTCATTTAGGAAGTTATTAAAACACTTTTTCCCAGAAATAGCCCGGCACGTCACATTTTCAAGTACCTGCTTCTCTTTTATATAATGCGAAATCATTTTTATCTGCCTTAGGACCGGAAAGTACAACAAGACCGCAGAGGGGTTATTATCACAGTATTATACGAACCTTTAAGAGTTTTATTGTTTTCTGCCCTTAGTTGGTTTCTGTGTCGTTTACAGTACAGTCAAGTGTTTAAGTCGATTTTCATATAAAATGGCAAGTTCGAGTCGTCGATGTTGCAATAATACAGCCGATAAGTTTTGTTATATATGTGGACGATTTATTATAAAGTCCCAAGCTAGATCTATATCTGAGGAAGTCAAAAAAAGCCTAGAGAGAGAACCTACTGACCATGTAAGTGATTGCTACTTTTGCATAACTAAAACAGAAGGGATTTCAAAAAAGCATAGAGACAAAATAGAGTATCCAAATTTGCCTTCTGCGCTAAGGCCAGTTCCTCATTGCCAGGAACTACCGGTACCGATGGCGCCTTTAAACCTGGACATCGTGTCTCCCGGTGATTCTAATTCTTCATCCGAATCTGATCCACAACTTCCCGAGAACACCAGTTGTGACCCAACATTTTTATCAACTACCAGTGAACCTCTCTTTTTTCTCCACCACCCACCCCTTATAATAAAAAAAACTTTACGTGTTACAGTAATTAGCTTATCAATTTCGGATTCTAAAGTACTTCAGACAAACCTATTTTCATCAATGTTACTTTACAAAAATTTAAATTTGTCGACTTGTGACTAGTCGGCCTCCAACATCTCCAGACCTCGCACCACTAGACTTTTGGATATGGGGGCTTGGTGAAAAACGAAGTTTACAAAGCAAGTCGACACTCGGGATGCCCTAATTCGACGTATTGGTAACGCTGCAGCCGATGTGAAAGGCATGGATCAATTAGGAGAGCAACAAAATGTTAATAAAATACGAACTCTCGAATATTTCAAAAATTTTATTTCTATTTGAATTCTATTAAAATCAGTTTACATATTTATATTCTTAAATTATTCATGCATTTATCCAGAATATCCTTCTTCACCGTGGAATAATCGGGACTTAATTTCAACACTTCGTGGGCGGCATCTATAGCGTCCGGATACTTCTTGCTCTTCATGAGACAATAGGCCAACTTGTAGCCAATAGCGGGGTTCGATTTACCCCCCACTTTCCAAGCTTGCTGGTAATTATTGGCGGCCTCTTTATACCGGTGTTCTTTTTCGGAAATGTATCCCAAATATTCGAAGGCTTTGGTGCAGGCTTTGTTGTGTTGTACCACTTTGGAAATAAGTTCATTGGCCGACTCCAGCTTATTCGATTGAATGTACTGATCGGCTAGCAACAGCCAACATCTTTCCAAATATTCTGAATCGTCGAAATTCCACGCGTTCTTAACGATTCTCTTCAGCTGATTTTTGGCCCTTTGTTGTTGCTTTAAGAGGGTATGGGCGGTGGATATTCCCAATATGGCGCCCAAATTCTCCTTCCCGGTATTTTGGGAGGCTATCGCTACGAAGTCTTCCAGCGCCTGTTCTATGTTGTACTTCTCTTTCGTCGCCAGGAGGCGGAAATTGGTAAGGAGACGACATTTGGACAGGTCCTCGCCGTTCGATTCCAAGCGTTGCTTGAGTTCTTTGATCAGCCGCTCGGCTATAAGAAAAATAATAAATTTAAAACTATCGGGAATTCTAATGATAATCTTACCAGTTTTTAGTGCAAGCGACCTAGAATCGCGATATTCAATATCGTCGATCTCCATGAACTGTTCGGCGAGCATCTCATCGTCGGGGTTCAAGCAAATCTCGATCATATTGTAGATAGCTCTCGTTCCATAGTCCTGATCTTGTCGTATCAGATTAAAGTTTTTTAAGGCTGCGTTCAGATTACCCGAGTGCCATTGGTAGTACGCTTTACAATAGAGGAAACCTAAAAAATCATAAACTTAAAGGAAAAAGGACATTAACCAGTACTTTCTCTAAATTAGAAAAAGTACGGGTTACCTCGTCTTAGGACAAGTGTGTGGTTTACTTGTACAGTACGTTTCACGAAATTTGGATACGACTTAATGATTTCCTGGGTCGGTCCCATTGTGTCGACAAGAGCTTGGCAATAAACAAGTGAAGTATGAAGGGACGGACTAAGGAAAACAAGTAATGATATGATTATATTAATGTAATCAAATGAAATAACATTTTTTTTAAATATTACTAGTCATATTTATTTACATTTATAATGTCATTCTACAATGTGTACATAAAGTAAGGAACAAATTCAATATCTAGGAATCTAAAAGTATTCCGGAAAAATCCTCGGACACGTTTATAATAATTTTTAATTGCGCATTTTTTTCCATACAAACTTAATATACAAGGTGGCTCATGTAGTAGATATGACATTATCGACGATTTTTTTAAATGGGAACCCTTATATTTTAGTTCAGATCTGTAATCTCCAAGAACAGCTGATTTCAAAAACATAACACACTTAGGGCCTAAAATTCATAGTTTCGTTACTACAGGGTAAAACACATTATGTTATTTAAGATATTTTTTTTTTGGCTTGGGAGGCATCAATTAATTACGTGAGGCGTTTTTAGCGATTTTTCAACCCCCCTTCCCCCAATAAAAGATTTCGTGACATTTGGCTCAATCCCTTCCGCCATCACCAGATCGTAGGATGGAGTTTTGTCAAATATTAATGGAAAGATGTAATTTGGATCCTTTGTTTGTTGAAAATATCCTATTTTCGGATGAATCTACCTTTAAATTAAATGGAGAAGTGAACCGGCAAAACTGTAGATACTGGGCAAAAGAAAATCCCAGGTGGATGCGTGAGCACCATACTCAATATCCTCAAAAAATTAATGTTTGGGCTGGTATTGTGAAAAACAAAATTATTGGGCCATATTTTTTTGACAACAATGTAAACGGGCTAAATTATCTTCATTTTCTTCAGAACTTTCTTATCCCTACGCTAGTTAACTTATACCCTAGTAGAAATAATCCAGGAATTCTAGATGAAAATTTGTGGTACCAAAAGACGGCGCACCTCCACATTATGCAGCAGTCGTGCGCCATTACATAAACCAAGTTTTTCCGAACAAGTGGATTGGAAGACGTGGGCCTGTTGAATGGCCGCCTAGGTCTCCAGACCTTACACCACAGGACTTTTTCTTGTGGAGTCACCTGAAAAATGTTGTTTATAAAGTCAGACCTGCCAATATTGAAGATTTAAAAAATCGAATAACAACAGAATGCAGGAACATTTCAGAAGAAACCATAAGAAAGGTCCAACAAGAATTTATTGATCGCTTGGGGTACTGTCAGGCAGCAGAAGGAGGACAATATCAACACTTAATTAAATAGCTTATTTATTTTTTTTACATTTTTTTAAATTAAAAATATCTTAAATAAAATTATTTGTTTTACCCTGTAGTAACGAACCTATGAATTTTAGGCCCTAAGTGTGTTATGTTTTTGAAATCAGCTGTTCTTGGAGATTACAGATCTGAACTAAAATATAGGGGTTCCCATTTAAAAAAACCGTCGATAATGTCATATCTACTATATGAGCCACCTTGTATATTAAGTTTGTATGGGAAAAAAATGCGCCTTAAAAATTATTATACACGTGTCCGAGGATTTTTCCGAAATATTTTTAGATTCCTAGATAATGAATTTGTTCCTTACTTTATGTACACACTGTATAGATAGTTATGTTTCGCTATCGCTATTCTCATCAAAATTAATTATAATTGGATTAATTATACGATCCAGACTAATATACGAATTTTCTACAGTTATTACGTGACGGACTGAATTTTTCCAACTACCTGGGGGAATATCATTAAAGCATTTTCGTATTAATTCTACAACACTTGAACTTAAAGTCGGAGAAATATTTTCAGACCTACCACATATGCTCTATATGGGGTTAAAAATGCAATAATAGGGTGGGAGCCGTAGCACTGTATGTCCAATTTCTTCTGCCAATGTGTCACAAACATATACTTTTTTTATACAAAATGTCTTTAAAACTCCTAAAAGATCACTTTTTTTATAACTTTCTTCAAAATATATATCATTCGCCGCCATGTAGTTCTGAATCTCCAATTTTGTATTATTTGAGCTTGGAGCTTTATGTAATTGGCGACTGTGATAGCTCGCATTGTCCATTACTATCACGCTATTCTGAGGAATGTTTGGTAAAAGACAATTCTTGAACCATTCCTCAAAAACTAACACATTTTACCACAAAAAGACATTTAAATATAAATTAAGCAACCTAACCTACCTGATGTGCCTATATTTAATTATAATTATTACAATTCGGTCGTTTCCACATAATAATAACAAACGGTCATAAATAATGGGATGGCCCCAGGTACTTTTACTGCCGTCATTAAGTTATATCCATTTTTCGTGAAACATCTTTACACGATATCCTAACATGCACATTTTAAAATTCTAGTGAATTATATCGGTTCAGTCGATTCAAAATTTACCTGGATCTTTCAGAGGATTAATACAATGCTTTTCAGCTATATTAATATATTCTTCACATTGCTCTATATTACCCAATCTTCTGGAAATTTCTATTAAGCGAAGTAACGCGTCCCAGTTGTTCGGTTGCTTGGAAACAAGTTGCGTGAAGTGGAACAGCGCCATGTCAAAATCGACCTACAATATAAAAAAAACACCTGTGCCTATGTACATTAGTGGGACATTTCGAATGTAGGTACGTACTTTTCGAAAAGCGATATCGGCCATCATTACAGAGGCCGTTTCGTTCTCGGCATCCAGCCTTAAAATGGCGGCGCAGGTTTGCTGACACAATTCCAAGTAGTTTATCTGAAAATTATAATCAACACTCAACCGCACTCGTCGTCAGGATGAATTAAAATTATTTATACCTGCATGTACAATTTCGCAAGAGCCACCAAAATGGAAATATTATTTGGAGATACCGCAAGCCCTTCCTTGTAATAATTGACGGCCTGGTCATTGTTCTTCGTGGAAATAGTCATCTCACCTAATTTCATAGAAATATCAACGAGGCTTTGATCCACTTCACCCGTATTTCCTGAAAACAAATAATACACCATTATCCTGCTTTAGTTTTAATTTGGCGGACTCAAACGTCAACCTACCATTCTGTTCTACGGCGATTCGTTTCCTGACGCGCATTTGATTATCCATCGCGTTCTTCAAACTTTTAATGGCATAGCTCAGGTTGCCAGATTTCTCCTGAATTTGAGCCAGAAGAAAGTGAAGTTTGCAGCTATACTGAATCTGACTCAAATCCTCGGACATGATTTTCCTCGATTCTTCTTCTAACTCGTCGAGAAGTAGAAGCTCGCCCTTTTCGAACTCTCTCAGATTCAGGTATAGTTCTGCTAGTTGCAGCTTTAGTTCTGGATCGTTGGTTTCTTTGATTGATTTTTTATAGTAATCGACGGCTCTAGCGAAGTAATGAGTTTCGATCAGAGCTTTGCCCATTTTTAATGTCAAAACGGGATCTTTCGGGCTCTCTTTCAAAGCCTTTTCGTAATTTTCCAAAGCATCGTCTGGTTCCAGGACTTTCATGTACGCATCCGCTAGCATGATGTAGGAATCCGAACAAGGATTTTCTTGGACAAAATCCTGGTACACCTAAACAAGTAATATACAGGGTGTTATGGAAATGACGTATTATATTCAAATGGGTGACTCCTGGGGTGTCCTAGAGAAGCGCTACATATTTTTTTTTAAATCGAACGTTTAAAAAGTGGGGTAATTCACCCCTAAACCCACCCGGTTACTCCTCGGCACATTCATATATGATCATATTACATTGCCAAGCTGTGTAATCAACAGATGTTAAAGCCCAATGTTGCCAACTGTGTAAAAAATTTAAAACTTTAGATTCTTATAAAAATAATATTTAGTTTACCTAGTGCCAGTATACTAGCAAGTAATCCAGGGCAGAGACATCTTCAGGTTTTTTTTTTTTCTGGGAAAAGCTTTATGCTCATCACGTACCCTGATGCTAATGTGGAACTGCATAATAAGCTTATACCCACTAAACCCCATTCGGCCTCTTATTTCCAATCTCTTGGAACATTTGCACTAAATCACTTAAAGAAACACACAGACACCCACGAGTTTCAAATTAGTTTTTTTGAAGATATGCACTTATTATTAGATTGCACAAAAGCAATAAATACTAACGCATAATTGCACTTTACAATAACCTACCGTACACATAAAACAACAGAACTTAGGATACAAATTATTTCGCAATAGAAATTCAGAAATAATAAAAACGCTAATTTCTAATGGGCTAATCAAATTTATCTTTTACTGAAGAAGATTGATGAAATAATTATGTTGATAGACCCTTCCATCCCTTTAAAATAAATAGTCTGGTCTAACTAGCGCGGTTGCCATTTCCGAGACTATCATTATAAAGAAAAGTATTACAGAAGAAAATTTATGAATATAACCTTATAAAAAATCGAAAGTGGCAACGCTGTATTTTTAAGTATTAACCCCAGTCGCTGCAGTGTCGTAAATAATATGCAACCCGTTTCTCCAAGATCAGCTGTTTAAAATTAGCCGGCCGTTTTCCTGCTGTTTTTTCAAGCAGATTTGTGTGTTAAATTGTGTGTTAATACTTAAACCCGAGTTTAAATTATTAAGTTATTTGTTCTTTTCGCGACGGCAGTGCCCCAGTCCATCAGTTCAATATAGATCGACGAAACCAACGTATTATTTAGACAATAAGGGCGTACTTTTGTCTAAACAGTAGCACTTTAAAATACTAATTCAGATTGAACGGTACTTAGATGTGCTGTGACGCGAAAACTAAGGTGATTTTGTGATGTGAGTACTTGGTGTTTTTTATAAATTAAGTTGGTTTTAAATAAGTCCGGAAAGGTAAATAAAATTGCATTTTTTTCTAAAGGGTAAGTGGCATTTATAAACTTTTAAGTTGTCCAGATCTGACGGGTGTCGTTCGAATTGAACAAATGAGAACATACCTGAACATTTATAAATTCCGCGGCGGTTCGTTTGAATCAGTTCAAGTTTATAAATCAGAGATTGTTTCCTAGCGAACTGAACTGAACGTAAAAGTTTATAATAATGTACCCTGAAAAATAAACAACTTGCAATCTGTCAAACGGTTATTGACTTTCTAAAGAGTTTACCCTGAAGATATGACAACACTGTTATATTAAATTAAAGCGCCATTTTTGGATATTTTTCTTCAATTTGTTTTCATCTCAGGAATTGCCGATTTAAATATAACACGTCATTTCCATAACATCCTGTATATTAATGTAAAATGATTAGATTAGGCATAACTACTTCTAGAACTTACCTGAAGAAAAGCGTGCTTATCCTTGCGATACCTCAACATCACCTCTGCAGTTTTCATCCTTGCCTCCCGGTAACAGCTCTCGTCCTTCCCAATTTTATTTAACAAGTCGATTGCTCCTTGAACATTTTTCCTCATTAATAAATTATCAGCACTAAGCAACAATATTCTCGATTCCTCGGGAGTTCCTTGCAAATCCTTGGTGGCATCTTCAAGAACTTTCAACGATTCGTCAGTTTGCCCTACTATGTTTAACGTGTCGATCAGCTCGACATAAATCGAAGCTTTATCAATCAGTGAAACTTCATTGCTTTTTACAGTGATAGTCACAAGACTTAGTGCAGTTGTTAATGCTTTTATAGCGTCACCATAGTTATTAGAATGTTTATCGACCAATGCTGTGATATAGTGATATATAGGATTTTCTCTAATCTTAAAATTATGACTGATGCATGCCTCTAAACTTTGAGAAGCTCGATCGAACTGGCCATTGTTAACTTGAATTTCAGCCATTAATAGACTAGCTTCACTGGAAGTAGATTCCGACAAATTCATCATGCCTTCTAAAGTGCTCAAAGCGGAAATACTATCCCCCTTTAAGTGTTGAAGCTTGGCCAGTAAGTAGAGTGCTTCAGAAAGACTGGGACATGCTTTAACGAGGAGATTCGTTAATTCCAAAGCATTATTTAAGGCTTGTTTGTTGCTCGATGTATAATGCAAGTACTCCCTTACAACATCAAGTGTAAACTCCGGATCTAAATTCATTAAGTACTTGTCAGAATAGCAATTCGACTTTAAGAGATGCATCTTAATGTCAAAAATATATTTAAGGTTATTCAAGGGTTCCACCGAGTGTTCCGATGCTTTAGCTTGAAGGAGTCGTAAAAGCAGCGAGTTTTCCGCATCTTTAAGTTCAAGTAAGTACTGAATCTGCTTGTACAATTGTTTACTCTTACCATTTTCAAAATATTCACACAATGATAAACCTAAATACGCGCTAAACGAAGCGTCATCCATTTTCGAAGCCGATTTGAATAATCTATTGGCTTCCTTTATTTTACCGAGCAGGAAGTTTTGATAACCAAGTTCCACGATTACTTCCGCATTATCTGATTCGCTGTTTTGAACAATTATTTCCAAAATCGAAACCGTCTCTTTTAAAATGTCTTCTTTACGATCGCATAGTTTCGAAAACAATCTCGAAGCTTCTAAAGAGGCTTCCGCGTTGTTCGGTTCATATTTCTTCAACATTTCTGTAAACTTTCTGATAGTATTACTCGCCTCTTTATAGTTGGCTTTCTGGCACATGCTTATAATGATCTCGTATTTAAGACCGTACAAAATTTCCGCGTCGGCAGTAGGAAAACGACTTATGGTCTCGGTGGTCTGATCCCAATCTTGCGCCGCAAAATGAACCTTCATTTTTTGAAGTAACGGCAAGTTTGTAGCAGGGCATCTTACTACGGCTTGGTTGATGAAATTTAGGGCTTCCGTAAACTCTCCTAAATGCAGACAACACTCGGTATATCCCAAAATGGCCAAGATATCTTTAGAGTTATGTTGAAGGGCGTTGTTGAAGATGGATTTTATGTTGGAAGCATTGTGCTTTCCAGCTGTTTTAAGCATGAGAAGAATCCAACCTTTGAGAGTAAGAAACTCGGATTCATTTTTAATGGAGACAGCTTTCTCTGCATAGTCCAGTGCCTTCTCTGGTTTATTTAAGGTCACCAGAACGAAGGCCGAGTAGTAATAGTCTTGCGCTTCGGCGTTCCGGCGGTATTCCTTCATCTGTGCGTCTAGTTTGACAAATAGTTCCCTATTGGCTACACCCAGGAACTTATGTCCATACATCAAAGCTATGGTAGAAGCCAATTTAATATCATTTTCTTCAGTAATACCTTCCAAGTCGTGCACGCCAACCTCAAGTTTGTTCGTTAAAATTAAGGCCAAAGAATGGTAGAATTTAAAGGCTACATTGGTAGGATACTTGTTAATTGCGTCCTTGCATGTATTTAACATTAAATTATAGAACTTGTTTTGAAAGTGATAGAAGATTTTGGCGTTATAGTCACTTGCTTCCATGATCTTCTCCAATTGCGAAATCTTCTATGACATGACCTTTATATTTCGGGATATTCTTCAAGTAGACGTGCTGTAGGAATTCGCACGTGAGTTTCAATTGTTTATTGTGAGTTATAAGGTGATCGAAAATTCTCTGCAATTAAAATTTGTTTTTGGAAATAAATCACTCAGCGATTCACTATTGTAGATAAAATATATTACTCACCTCTGCAAAAATATGTCCAAATCCTTGTCCCTGTAGTGGATCGGGTAGCTGAGTATGCACTAGGTCGTAGGTTTGTTCGTCCACCTTCACGAAGGAGATCGTCGCCAAGGTGGCACTGTCTAGCTCGATGGATAGTTCGTTGTTACTTTCTAGAACTGGTTTATTTTTTATGTTAAATTTAACATTGCTCATGAACCCCCTAAAGGGTCTCATAACTACTGGTGGTGCTAAAACAAAAAGTGCTGTCACGTAATTTACACACAATTTTAAATCGATTTTAATTTTTCATTCACGTTGTGAAACGTGATTGTTATTTTTTGATATCAGTGAAATTCAAGCGTGACGTGATCACTGTCTCTAAATTTTTATCACTGCTAAGCGAGATATTAACTAGATAATATATGTAAGAGTATATTGCATGGGTGATGGTGGATGGATTTAAATTATTTATTATTATACTACTTTACTACTAAAAGAACTGTAACAAAAAGAAACTAAAATCTGTAAAAAAATATTACACAACATTGATAACAAAAAAAAAAGAAAACGTTATTTCTACCTAGATTAAAGTAGAATTATATCTATAATGAACTAAGCACTGGGTACTTTACAACAAACTATTTGTTCATGCAAATACGCATAGTTTCTTCATCATTTTGTGCGTATTGTATATTACCATTTAAGAATAGAATCGTTAATCGTTTGGGTTTTCTTATTACATAGCCTGTTTCTTTAAAGAATGGCCAGAACTCGCTAGTCTTTCGAATATTACTAGTTACTCATTTTCATTTCACGGTTTCAAGTTCAAGAATCAGAAGTCATAGTCAAGTACCCAGTAAAGGCCTGACACTTCACGGAATCACATTTTAAATAATGGGTCTATATGAGATGTGAAAGTGAAATACGTATAGTTTTTGCACAATTATATCGTTGATCTTTTGACTGCAATAAATATTAATTATCCCTTCGACCATAAAATAAATAAGGAAATCCCAAATTTTAAAACCTTTTCGAGGAGAGCCGGACCAGGTATACAAATTCATTTTATACCTATGCCCGATGCATATATAAATACAAAGTGATTTTTAATAATTTGAATCTTTAGTGGTTTTCCGGCGAGTAATTTTTAGTTAGGCTTATTAGTGGTAGAATGTGGCGTCCTTGGAATTGTGCTGATAGGGGGGCATCTTCAAGTGTCGGGAATAGAGACTTAAATATTTAACAGCTGTTAAACGATTTACAGAAGAAAATCGTTGCTTTCAGCTAAAAACATAGCAGATTCTTCTTTAGATTACCATCAAGATACCGACGCACAACTTTTTGAAGATTGGTTAAAACATAAACTCCTTAAAAATATACCTGAAAATAGCGTCATTGTAATGGACAATTCTAGTTATCATAGTCGGCAAGCAAAAATCATTCCCAATTCTAATAATACAAAAGCAGAAATTCAAAATTTTATGATTGAAAACGATTTATATTTTGAAGAAACTTACAAAAAACGAGAACTGCTAGAAGTATTAAAAGCTTTTAAAATAAATAAGGAATACGAGACGAGTGTGAAAAACTTACAGCAGAAAATGGACATACAGTGTTGCGTCTTCCTCCGTACTATTGTATATTCAATCCTATTGAGCTAATATGGCACCAATTAAAAGCCAATATTAGGAGAAATAATATTTCTCCTACGTTAACTGCATCTGTAGTAGAATTAATTAAAAACGAAGTAAGAAAAATTTCTGCAAACAGCTGGAAAAACTGTGTACAGCATGTACTTAAGGTGGAAAATTCTTACAATTGTATGATTACAAATGTTCAACCCTTAATTATAAGTTTAGGCTTAGATGAAGATAGTGATAGTGATACAGAGTTAAATTTTGAATAAATTATTATCAATAGTTTCTTAGAACTTAATTAATTTGTATTGTACTTGTTATCCTAAGAGTTATTTTAAATTATATTATTTTCAATTATCATTAATTGTTATCATTATTTTACATTTATTATAGGTACCTAAAACTAAAAATACCTATCTATTTATTTTAAATTATAAAAATAAATCATGTGGTGTGGTATACATTTTCAAGCCGGCCCTGATCCCATTTATTGACCTTTGAAGAGGTTCAGGCGTATACAATAGGGTTTAATCAGGTAGATTATTTATGGCATTAAGAAGCAACCGTATAATTCTGCAACAACTATACTAAAAAGTGATTTGTTTAAACTGTGATCACATCACGCTTTTCATTAGTGCTAAGGAACTGTGACTACCTGTGATTAAATCACAGTTAGTGAAATATCTCTCACCACTAGCCTCCAGCACCGACAATTTCGCCGATATAGACCATTGAGGATAATAAAGCAATTAAGTTGTAAGATAATTGAAATAACGAGTATTAGACGTTGTTTCCTATATTTTTTTTTAAATCGCATTAATGCAGAAAATATCAGTATTATTTTATTTTCTACCAGTTAACCTCAAATTTATAAGAATTAACTACATAAGTTTTAAAATATATTTTATACACATCATAAAACACGGATGTACTATACATATCTTACCCAAAAATATTAAATAGCCCAAGAAAACACGTCACAGTTATATTGAATATTATGACCCTTAGATCAGGTAATTATGAGCAGTCACCATGTCACCTGTCTCCCTGTCTGTCTGCCTGACCCTAGCAACGCAAACAATAATACAAACAAACTTTCCGATAACTAACTACATCATAACATAGTTGCCATATTTCAGGGGACAAATAATCCTAAAAATATTTTCTAATTCAATATCTAAAAGTTAAAATCAACGAAAAATATGAGATAGCTTAATAGGGTCTAACCTAAAAGAAATGCCCATTAATTTAGTGTTGCCACGTCGCCAAAACAATTTTAATCGTATCTCCTCGTCCAAGCCCCCATCAAGTAAATTGGGTATAAATACGCCCAAATCGGTAGGTCTGGCAGCGCTGCATGCTTCTTTTATCGACCACTCTGGCCAGTATTGCCCGAATGCTTATGAGATGTAATAGATTGGCAGTTATGAATAAAATGAGCTACATACGCGACGAACAACAGGTTTTGTTTTAACAAATATAACTTCTGCAAGCTGAAGTAACAATATATTGATGAGAAAATAAATCTACTACTTTTAAAACCCATTGGCAACCCCCAGGCAGGAGCGCCATCTATGAGCAGACGTCGGTAACTAGCGCCGTCTACATACAAAATTATATGTTTTCTATAATGGCGTAAGAGGTCTCCGTTGTATAAAATGAGTGTAGAGATAAACGTGTTATGTACTTGGGCTAGATGTCGTGTGTGGTATATTATTTTAATAATAATCGTTATACTTAATAGGCTGTACGGCTAACGGAAGTGATAGGAATTTATGAAATAAACTAGTACGTTATATTTGGGGAGTAGATGCTGAAAAAGCGTCAAGTCTTCATAGATTTAAGTTGAGAACATTATGAAGAAGCTCCTTTTAAATCTCTCGCAATTCGAGCATATTCTTAAAATATTTCAACGTGTTTTCAAGCATGCTCCTCATTTATTTAATCATTTTCAAGAAAAATATTGGACCAATCACATACAACATTGTTTTCGTCCTCCACTTTATTCTTAAAAAATTGTCCATCTGATCCAACATCATAGCCGGTTATATCCAACATTTCGGATTTCTCAACTACAGGGTTTAAATTATTATACACATCGTTCCTTCCATTATAATCTAACGTTAAAGGTAACGATTTCTTAAATTCTTCCCTAGAAAAAAGTCTAGGCCTTAAATCGAAGTTTTCGTCCAGGAATTCGAGCGCCGTTTCGAAAGTTTTCAAATTATTAAACACTTGCTTCTGTTTTCGCGTCAATATTTTTTCTAACATAAAGACCAGGTGGTGATGGAAACATTGGAACGTCAAATTTGAAGGTTTTTCTGGTATGGTTCCATAAACCTGTCGGTTCTTATTAACTAAATCACAATTCTCACTACAAATACGTTCATACCAGTTTAAATCAAGGGTGCTATTAAAACAAATATCCATCCAATCCTGGACACACTTTAATGACGTAATGGAAGTTCCAGAGTAAACTCCAGGATTGGTTAGGATTCCATTGGCAATCATAACACCTTTAACACCAGTTGTTTCTTTAAGTTTATTACAACCTTTCAAATCGGTAAACCCTCCATTTCCAACAACAGGAATTTGTACAGCTTCGACAGCCATTTTTAACGCCTCTTCATTTATCGGGCCCACGTTGTTGCAAGGAGTTCTCGCATGGATACTCAAATAACTGGCTCCGCTTTTTTCAAGCTGTCTACAGATTTCCACAGTTTTCCTCAAGTCTTTTTGAATTCTGGTTTTGACACTCACTGTGAAAGGTTTGGGAATGGTGTTCCTACAACTTCTGACTAAATCGAAAATCGTTTGCGGGTTTTTGAGGAGTTCACAGCCTAAATTCATCTCCTTGGCCCAACGTTGGGGGCAGCCGCAGTTGAGATCTACCCCGTCGCAAAACGGGGCGACCAAATAACTTGCCCCTAGGAAATCGTGCACTGTATTCGCGGCAAATTGTGTTATTAAGGGGGTATCTGCCAGATTTGTGGTAAATTCGTTGTCTCTAGCCCTAGCGCTCTTACAGAAGGAGTCCGCCATAATCATCGGCGTATACACAAGATCGCAATCGTAACTTTTTACCAGATTTCTAAACTGCAGCTTGCTATATCGGACCATTGGTGCACATATTTTCACTAACCCTTTATTTTCGAATAGGTCCAACACGTTAGTGCAAGGTTTTTGAGACATTTTCTTCAATACAATCAATACATCTTTGTTGTGTTTAGCTTAACTTAACGTTGTTGAATGTGAGGTTAGTTTTTTTTAGGGATGGGTGAAGCATTGGAACTGGAACATGATCCGTTAGCGTAGCGTTCGTGATCCGTTCTAAATCATGGTTCTATATGCTCTTACACTGTCTGTTGCAGCGGAGTAGAAGCAGATAGCACTAGCAGTAAGTTAAACAAAGCAGAGAAAGGCGAACGGAATGGATGAACGTGACGTGACGATTCGTTGGTATCGTGAATGGTTTGTGCGATGTTGTCGATGTTTTATATTTTTCAGAAATCAAAAATACTTTTTAAAACACAAAAAAATCTAAAATATGTACATATAGATAAGAAATAAAATCTCTTTAGTAAAGTATAAAAGATGTGTCCATGTATGTAGCATATATCTGTATCTTAGAAATATTGATTTTAATTAAATTATAGGTAAATACCTAGAAACAGAGTGTATCTAACACGAAACACTATACATAGAAACATTTTGAAAATTGTATAGTCTATTGTTGGGGGCAACTCGGCTAGAATATTTTCAATATGGTGGCATTTCCGGTTATACCGGATTTTAATTGGAATACCCTATATATTATTAAATTTTTGGCTTCTACGCAATATTCTTGGCAAGTTTCGCATATCATATCCTATACTTAAGTCTATGCGTGTTTGACATATTTTAGTATTTACGTCTTTGTCTAATGCATGTCGTTTATATGAGTATATGAGATAACCTATAGGATTAATAGGGAACACAAAGGAAGAAACGTGCGTTATACAGTCGTTATTATTTACAGAAGTATTATTATTTATATTCTTTTTTTTAAATATACAATACCAACGAATACAGAGGCTGTAAAATATAGAGACAGATGGACACATTATCTATCTTCGAGAATTTTCTTGTGAGTTCTGCGTTGACATATCTTCAATGGAGGGCACTCCAAACATTAGAGGGGAGTAATATGCGGGAAACAATGCCGAATATTGTTGCGCGGAGGGGGTTGCTGGGGCGAAATAATGGGGAGGAAATAAGCCTTGTCGTTGCGCCATCTTAAGCCGGGTGGTGAGTTGTTTTTTCCATTTTGTTCTGCGATTCTAAAAAAAATACTTATTTACTCCACTAGTTCGGCAAGTAATTAAATTGTATTCCAAAAAAATATTCAAGTTCGTGTTTTGGTCACATATACAGGGTGTCTGGGAACATGTGGGAAATCTCCCGGATATGAAGAAAACACGCGAAAAGAATACTATAGGTTCATATAAACTTCTTTCGTATCGGCCTCCTCTTCGGAGATATGGGCTCCCAAAGAGCACCAATGGAATCAAGTTTTTTACACATAATTATTGAACCACCTGGTATATTTGAATTATTTTTTAATATGATGTATACCAGGTAAGACCCGTCAAACTACTACCCAAGAAATTGTTGTGAATTACTCACAGCTGCAGGGACGGACTAGCTGTAACACTCATGGACCCATTTTTTTTACGCCCTGTGTGATGAGAACTTTGGACAATGTTTTTTACATACCATTAACTATTGGCTAAAAATTAAGTACTCTTCATTCATGTCGCTAATCCTAACCGTTTTCGAGAAAACGTCATTTTAGTTCCCTAACTTCTCATGGGCTAAATATGAAAAAGCGGAATCTTGAAGGTTGAACATTGGATCAGAACAAAGATGTATCTTTTATTGAAATACCCGAAGCACATGATGTATATGAAATGCCGTTTTTTCGAAAACGGTTAGGATTAGCGACATGAATGAAGAGTACTTAATTTTTAGTCAATAGTTAAAGGTATGTAAAAATCGTCGTCCAAAGTTCTTATCATACAGGGCGTAAAAAAAATGGGCCCATGAGTTTTACAGCTAGTTCGTCCCTGCAGCTGTGAGTAATTCACAACAGTTTCTTGGGTAGTAATTTGACGGGTCTTACCTGGTATACATCATATTAAAAAATAATTGAAATATACCAGGTGGTTCAATAATTATTTGTAAAAAACTTGAATCCATTGGTGCTCTTTGGGAGCCCATATCTCCGAAGAGGAGGCCGATACGAAAGAAGTTTATATGAACCTATAGTATTCTTTTTACGTGTTTTCTTCATATCCGGGAGATTTCCCACATGTTCCCGGACACCCTGTATATAACCATATGATATTGCTAATACCATCTGCTGTCCCCGCTATGGGCATCGAAGGGGTAATAGTGAGTTTGCGCAGTTCGGAAATTTCCTTGTGAAAGTAAACATTCGACAGGACCGGATTTCAACTTTTTTAATGTAAATTTCACTGGTAGTAGTTCGATTAAGACAGCGTTCCATGCATACGATTTCTGACGATATGATGATCCGACGGTGCCCTGATTGGTGTAAACTTTTGGTGCCAAATTCCGTCCGAATATTTGTAACAATCGACACGATGAGCTTTATTTTAACTTTTATCCGACGTCGTATGTTTCTTAGGCTCACATTTTTCTAACCCAAAAATTAAGAATGAATGACTATATTGACTATTTTGGGAATTATTATCAGCTACTAATGCACCAAATTAAAAATACATTAATTTTAAGGTTAGGTAGTGGCCACATATAAATTATATTGTATACGAGTGACAATCTCTCCTTTATTTACAAGCTTTTTAGTGAAATTCGGTTCGGAAGATCGGATAATGTGATAAACAAAATATTTTCGTATATATGTACATACCTGAAATACTTTGGTATTGATCCACGACTTTTGCAAAAAAGCACCATGCACTTGTGTCCTTTAATCTTAAACAAAACAAGCCACTAACCTATCAAACAGCGAATCACCACAAAATAAAAACTCCTTCACAAAAATTGTTGTTAGGTAATGAAAGTTTATAAGCACTAATATACCGACAACAATGTGGATGAACCACTTTTTATTTTGTAATTTGAAAAAGCATCCAGAACCAAAGATGGCGACGAATAACAACAAACAAATAATGTCGGGCCGTAACTGACGCGATCGATAAAATTTCCACCCTACTGCGCAAACTCAATAGGCCCGCGCCATCTCCCACAGCGGTGACACTTTTTGTAATTTGGGACGTTCGTATTGGCAATATAATGGTTATATATATGTGGTTTTGGTAGGCACGGATTGAATTATACAGGGTGTTCCGTTAATTCATCTCGATACTTGGAGAGGCGATTCTACATGGTAAAATAAGCCATATAACAAAAAGTCCAAAATATAATACTATTCTTTTGTCCACGAATTCCGGTTTTGCGTTTGTGGCGATGATTTCTATATTGATGTTTTTTGCGGATTGTCCGAAAATACTCACTTGAAACCAAGTTTTTATCTGAACTTCTGTCAAATTTAAAACTTTCGACAGCTCCATGCGTTTACTGACACTTAAATACTTGTCTACTTTAAATTCTCCTTCGAGTCGCTCCAACTGTTTTGCACTGTAGGCCTGTCTAGGTTTCCTGTCCAATCCCGGTTTCCTTGAACGCCGATTGGTGGGTTTTGGAACTGAAAATGGAACGTAATTAGTAGGTATATAGTGGTGTAAAAATTGTCGTACTATGTCATGTTCATACACATAACCAATTGTTCTTGCATCTATACTGTAAAAGAATTCTCGACATCACTAAAAAAAGAGAACAAAAAAGTATTATTTACAATATGCGCTTGATTTTTTTTGTTCTCATCGCTGTCAAATCATCTTTCCTCCACAAAGGTTTGTCTACTTGTCAGTCTTACCAGGTGTTAATGTCTAAAATAAACACTTCTTTAACTCGGTTGTCTTTTGTTTAAAAATTAGCGACGTTATGATTATATTCAGAAATATTAAACATGTAACAGAGTTGCTAATAGGGTTTGGTCCTGTGCAAACAAACGTCTAAAAACGTTTGTTTTTTATTGATTTAGACTTCTTAGGTACTAAATGAATGACATCTTCTGAATATTTAAGCGATTTTATGTAATCAAAAATTTACACTAGAAAATTCGTTTTTTCTTTAATAACAATAACACTGGGAAACAAATTTCAACTTTTTTTTTGTTTCCTGAACAAAACCTATTTTTTTGGATTCAACTGTACCCAAGTAACTAAAAAATACCTATTAAAGATTTTAGTTGGCTCGCAAAAAAAAAATCTCAATTATTTGTTACAAAATTTTAATTCATAGGCATATACAATGGACATACAAAATACAGATAACAATATATTGTTGGTTCAACAAAAGCAACTAAATAGCACATTTTTATCATTGAATCCAAAGTTTAGACACTCATTTTGCGCTTCTTAGCTTGCCTTTTGAAAGCAGCCTCTGGGGCATCTCTCGTAATAGTCCAGCAGTAGTCGGCTAACATCTCACAGTTCCATTTTCCCTGATATCTTCTTTCCATGTTCGAAATATCCTGGTGGAACCTCTCACCGTGTTCGTCACTTACAGCACCACAATTTTCCGGAAAGTAATCCAGATGAGAATCCAGGAAATGAATTTTCAACGACATATTACACCCTAGGTTTTGGTAACACAAAAGAAGTTGGGCAACCAGGTCTTTATAATTTTCTGCTTTTATGTTTCCCAAGAAATTTTTTGCAACCATTTTAAAGGCATCCCAAGCGTCTTTTTCCTTGCCTTCAAGTATGGAATCGAATTGCGCATCTCCGAAAAGTTTCCTAATCTGGGGACCCACAAATATTCCCTCTTTAATTTTAGCGTCACTGATTCTAGGGAACTTTTCTTTTAAATAACTAAAAGCACGGCCTTCTTTGTCCATTGCCTTCACAAAATTTTTCATAAGTCCCAATTTTATATGAAGTGGCGGTAGTAAAATCTTTTCTGGGGCAACTAATGGCGCGCTGGTCACATTTTTCTTTCCTGGCTCAAAAGACTCTCTCGGTGGCCAAATTTTCTTTCTGTAGTGATCCGATCGTGCTCGACTGTCCCATTCGCAGAGGAAGCAGCAGTATTTGGTATAACCTAGCTGCATTCCAAGCAAGATCGCCACAACTTTTAAATCCCCACAAATTTGCCATTTATATCTTTCATATTGTATGGTCTCAAGTAACAATTTCAAATTGCTATATGTTTCTTTCATATGGACTGCATGACCAATTGGGACTGAAGGCAATTTGTTTCCATTATGGAGTAACACAGCTTTAAGACTTACTTTTGAGGAATCAATGAAAAGTCTCCAGTCTTTTGGATCATAGTCCAGATTTAAAGCTGCCATTAATCCCTCAATGTCCCTACAGGTTACCAAATTGTTATCCATGTTAAAAAATGGTGTTAGGTTTTTCTGACGGCTTCGGTACACAGAAACTTTTACTTCATCTTCAAGTAAATTCCATTGTTGCAATCGAGAGGCCAATAGTTCTGCTTTTGTCTTGGGCAGTTCCAAATCCCTTATAAGGTCACTTAATTCACTTTGACTTATTTTGTGAGGCTTTTTACTTGGAAGTTCACAGACAAAATCGGAGTCTTGCGAGGTTGATGGGCCGGCGACATTTTCCGGTACACTACCGTTTGAATCCTCTTGATCATCATCAGAATGAAGGGTATATTCCTGAGGTGGATTAGGTATAGGCAACTCGTCACTATGAGGCACCGGGCGTATGGCGGATTGTAAATTTGGATACTGTATCGCAGACCTTTTTTTCTCTGAAAAGCCTTTTTTGATGGGAGGTGTCAAACAAAAGTAACAGTCAGTAACGTGGTCTTTCGGTTCTCGCCAGATCATAGGAACAGCGAAGGGCATCTTACGGTTTTTTCCACTTAGCCAGCCGCGAATGTTGGACGCACATTTGTAGCAGCAGATATGGGGAGCCCAATTTTTATCCTGGTCTCCAACTTTGCAGCCAAAATACAAGTGGTAAGCCTTTTTTATTAAAGGGCTAAGCGTACGTTTTTGTTTCACAAAAGTCATTTCACCACATATATAACAAAAATGATCCGGCTTATTTACACAAACTCGCGACATGTTGCTCAAAACTCTCTAATTTCTCAAATACGAACAGCTCTCGATCAACTGGTGGTTGAAATACAACTAACTAACAATTTAGGGTTTATATTATATGTATTTAAACCCCTTATAAAGTACACCTGTTATAATAAATCCAGGTATTTCTCATTTAATGGTGAAATTTTCCCATATATTAAGGGCAGGTAGGTAAATTATCATAATTGGGATGGATCTATAAAACCGGAGCCAACTGAGCCTTTTGCAAGACAGATTGTTAATTAGTATAATAAAATAAGTAAGATTTTGCTATTTTGGTCTCGGAAACATTTTTGCTGTTCCCCAGTGTAATTGTTCAACTACTAGAAATAATAGTGAAATTTGTAAAAATTTAAGGATAGTTAACTTTTTATATTTTACTTTAATATAATTCAAAATTCAATAAATTTTCGTGTGTTTAACAATTTAATAAATTTATTGTTTCAAAATCTCCCCTGTAGCAGAATTATAATACAGGGTGTTATGGAAATGACGTATTATATTTAAATGGGTGACTCCTTGGGTGTTTTAGAGAAAGTCTACATACTTTTCTTTTAAATCGAATATCTAAATACTAAGGTAAAAACCCTTTTTACCCACGTACTGTCGCGCCGTTCCATCTGGATTCATTTAGCAACAATGTGGGTCACTAGAGTATACTAACCGCGTTTTCAGATCACACCGCGTGTCTCGCCCTTGCTTGTATACCTGCCGCGCGCCACTATCGTTGCTTCAGTATGTTTCGAGACTCTGGCTTGGACTGACGCTGTCGAAGGTTCCACGTGCTTGACGTATACGAATTTTAACCGTTTTGTTAGTTGTAGCAGTGTTGTGAAATAATTCATAATAATAATTGTTGTGATGTGATTTCTAATTTGTGTTCTGTTGAAAACATACTTTTTGTGTTTTATTTTTTTATGGAATTTAATTATAAAACGGAAAAGGTAAGAGAGTATGTACCTTAAAATTGTATTTTTTTTTCTAAAAAGTTTGAAAAAGAAGTGATAACGCGTGTCAAAGACGTCTTGTTATCAAAAACTGAACACATGTTCTATGTTGCAATATGACAACACCTCCTATAATGCTCTAACCTCTTTTGAACCTCGAGACTGCCTCACTAAACTATTGATTGTGAAGGTCCTCAGGAGTGGCCACATAAATTTTGAAATTTCATATAAAGTGTATATTTCGCTTAATAATTCAAACCGCCATTTATGGTTATTTTTATTCAATTTATTTTCATCTCAGAATTTGTCGGTTTAAATATAATAAGGCATTTCCATAACACCCTGTATAATACCTATATCATAATTCAAATCCCCCTCGTACGTCGGTCCGGTATAGTGTTCTACCGTATATAACATTGAAATAAGACTCATTGGCATCCACACTCTGTTAACGATATGCAACCCAACATACAACAACTAATGTAATATGCCAAGGTCACAGGCAAAGTTATTCCTGCCAGAATGTGGCGTAATGCAGCATAATGTTGACGTTAATCGTGGGGGGTAAATTTCGGAAATTAAACAGTGTTTAACTTCGGCAGATAAAGGTGCGCTTTGTTTTCGATATTTAAAGAGATATACGGACTATTTTCCAAAAGGTGTTAAATTTCCTTTGAATCGTGAGGTTTCATAGTTTGTATTTTATATTATGTTGTTTATTTATAATTTTTAATAAATGAAAAAATAGGAAGGGGGGAAATATGAAGATTATGGAAAGAAAATTAAATCAAATTTAATTTATGAAATAAGACAGTAGGTGAATTTTTGAAAAACTTCGGGCGTGGCCCTAAAAAATTTTTGACAGTCGCAACCACATAATTTCATAGTAAAACGAAAAAGCAAGTAATCAGAATTTTAGAAGAATAACTGATCTAACCGTGGGTGTAGTTTTCTTCTTAAACGTTTTTTTTTAATACCTGTTTAAAAATTTCGGCAAAAATTTACATAAAAAATAACAAAAAATTCGCACATATTCAAGCGACTGATTGATGTCATGTTTTAAAATTAAACGGCTATTAGAAGGACATAAACAGCAGTTATCACCTTTTGAATAGCAATTATTGCAATCAAGGTATTTGTTTTATAAATTTTATAGTCAGATGTTTTTTTTTTAAATTATTTGCTTAAATTCGTTAATCGATAATTGCTATTTTCAAATCACACAGTCGATAATTATATGAAGGCATTCAAGTAGTCAAAAAAATTACGTTTTAAAACATTTTTCTATTTGATGCCATATTGCGAGGTAACAAATATTGATGAAATTAAAGATATACTAATTAAAATTTATTATATAATACAAATATTTCAATGAAAGGTATAAAATTAATTACTTTATTTTTCTATTTTAAATGGATAAATGCTACTCTTAAAAGTCTAAATGGAAAAGGTGGTGACGGATGGCACATCATATTAAAGTCATTTAAATCTTAGCTCACTGGACTTTTTTTGTTACGAATAAATTTCCTTTCACATTCGTAGTTGTTATTTAAACAGGTAATTTACATCATGTACTGCCTGTATCTAATCTGAATAAAAAACCTAAAAATATGCTAATTTTAAAGTCCTAATTGCCTAAAAATACCTTTAGGTAACCAACCTTTGCCTAACCAATCATAAAGAGATACCAATTACTGTTTTTAAGAATAAATTATTTAAAAAAAATTAAGATCTCGGTAACGTTTCCTCAATGGTCCACGAAAGACACGATTTATCTTCTATCAGCCTTATAAAAAGAGCTTTTTTCTATTTGGGTTTCATAAAGGCTACATTATTAAATGCAAAAAAATTTAATAACTTTCAACTTTATGAAACTGGAATTTTACTTTTTTCATGTTGGCAACAAGTAGGGTTCGAATTCTAGACTTACTTGGATTTCGTTGAAATTAGTTTTCTAGGCATTATGGATTCGACAGAAATTGTTTATAGAAAACTTTAAAATACTAACCTTTAATCTTGCAAATAGATCATTTTTACTAGATATTTATCTGAAATACCTATACTCAGAAATATAGCACAACATGCTGACGGTGTTCTTCAACTAATTTCTACTATAAAACAACATAACCTAAAAATAATAGAAATATCTCCCAGTTTATGCTCTATTTCTAAAGTTTCATTCAATAAAATAGTATTTTTATTCTTAATTCAATATAGTATTATACATTTTACTTTATATATACATAGTTATAGTTACTGTAGACATTTCCTGGGCATTAATTGTTATTCCTGTCAAATTCTGAGTCGACACAATATTTTGTTCAATAGTATTATTAATTATTTTGTTCAATATTTTGAACTTTGTTCTGCTTGCACCATAACTCAATGTTTTGAATATTCTTCTTAAAAGTTTTTCTAGATTATTTTCTGCAATTTCTCGTATTTCTGACGGAGTACAACTTTCTTCCTGACTCATTTTTATTAACTTTAATAATATATTTATTTTTAATTATGACGGATGTGAAGAAGCTTTCTTGTGTTCAATTGTTTCTATCGTGGCATATTTGATACTTGTAACATTTTATGAGATTGTAAAAGTATTACCAACCCAAAAAGAAACTTTTATATCAATAATCTACTATATTTTTTTTAAAGTTTTTCAGACTTTAAAGACTCAAATAGAAAAAGTATTATAAAATACACGGTTCATAAGACAATTAGAGCACTTGTACTTTAGAAAACTTCCCGCTTCCCGGATAGTTATCTAAATTAAACGCGTGGTCTAAGATGATGTCTTATTAAACTTGTATCTTAATATACTATTAGGTAACCAACCTTTGCCTAACCAATCATAATGAGGAGATACCTATGAATTATTTTTAAAAAATTATGTTCTCGGTAACGTTTCCTCAATAGTACACAAACTATATTATTTCATTAAAAAAACACGATTTATCTTCCATCAGTCATATAAAAAGAGCTTTTATCAGATTTATCCCTCCCTTTCTTCTCGCGGAAAGTTCTAAAATCTCCACAAAAGCGCAAACACCCAATAAACAATCTTTTACCTCTGACAGCCGCTTTCTATTAAACGCCCCCTTACAGTTTCTTGAAAGGTGCAAAAATGATCTTATTTTAACGACTGATTCGCGTGACTACAAAAATAATGGTTTATATCTCGCCGGGTCGTTAGTCGTTAATTTTTACCATTTTTCGGGTGTTATAAAACACCCCGATTGTGTTTACAGTAATCACCCACTTGGGTTAAATTTTCTTTGTTATGTTAACGTCATTCTTATATTGTTAATTAACGGGATCCTCGGTCGTATGACCTAAGCCTCAAGGGCTTATATTCCTTGGTTTGTTACGGTATGGCCATTCGAACAAACCTTTTTGAAAAAAAAAATATTTTCGAAAATATCCTCCTATGAATTTTGGATAATTTGCTACATTTTCTCCAATCTTTCATACTTAAGATGATGATCCCAAACAATCTCAAATTAGCAATCAGAGCCATCTATGTTGCATCAATTTAATAAAAAAGTATGCAGCTTTTTGGCAGGTTATAGAAAGAGACGAGAGTCATCAGCTGATCAATATTTCTTTTCGTGAAGTTTTAGCCGTAAATAATAATTAATTTATTGATATTTAGCTTATCTGACATGTCGATTGGAGTATCATCAAGTTTCGGGAAGATCTGTGAGAAAAATTTCATATCCTCTTATCTACTGAACCTATTTTACGAGAACTTGGCACCTCTATTATATCGGAAGTTATTATAGTATATTAAGATACAAGTTTCATATGACATTATATTAGAGCAAGTGTTTAATTTAGAAAACCAGCGAAGCGAGGAGTTTCCTAAAGTACAAGTGCTCGAATTGTCTTATGAACCATGTATTTTATAATACTTTTTCTATTTGGGTCTTTAAAGTCTGAAAAACTTTAAAAAATATAGTAGATTTTTTCCGATTGAATTAATATTTTCTTTTTGGGTCGGCCATACTTTCACAATTTCATAAAATGTTACAAGTATCAAATATGCCATGATGGAAACAATTAAACACAACAAAGCTTTTTCCCATCCGTCATAAATATATTATTAAAGTTAAAAAAAATTAGTCAGGAAGAAAGTTGTACTCCGTTAGAAATACGAGAAATTGCAGAAAATTATCTAGAAAAACTTTTAAAAAGAATATGTAATACTTTGAGTTAAGGTGCGAGCAGAAAAAAGTTCAAAATATTGAACAAAATAATAAATAATACTATTGAATAAAATATTGTGTCGACACAGAATCTGATAGGAATAATAAGAATTAATGCCCAGGAAATGTATACAGTAACTATAAATATGTATATACAGGGTGTCCGGGAACATGTGGGAAATCTCCCGGATATGAAGAAAACACGTGAAAAGAATACTATAGGTTCATATAAACTTCTTTCGTATCGGCCTCCTCTTCGGAGATATGGGCTCCCAAAGAGCACCAATGGAATCAAGTTTTTTATACATAATTAGTGAACCACCTGGTATATTTCAATTATTTTTTAATATGATGTATACCAGGTAAGACCCGTCAAATTACTACCCAAGAAACTATTGTGAATTACTCACAGCTGCAGGGACGGAGTAGCTGTAACACTCATGGGCCCATTTTTTTACGCCCTGTATGATGAGCACATTGGACAATGTTTTTTACATACCTTTATCTATTGGCTAAAAATTAAGTACTCTTCATTCATGTCGCTAATCCTAACCGTTTTCGAAAAAACGGCATTTCATATACATCATGTGCTTCGGGTATTTCAATAAAAGATACATCTTTGTTCTGATCCAATGTTCAACATTCAAGATTCCGCTTTTTCATATTTAGCCCATGAGCAGTTAGGGGACTAAAAACACGTTTTCTCGAAAACGGTTAGGATTAGCGACATGAATGAAGAGTACTTAATTTTTAGCCAATAGTTAAAGGTATGTAAAAAACATTGTCCAAAGTTCTCATCATACAGGGCGTTAAAAAAAAGTGGCCCATGAGTGTTACAGCTAGTCCTTCCCTGCAGCTTTGAGTAATTCACAACAGTTTCTTGGATAATAATTTGACGGGTCTTACCTGGTATACATCATATTAAAAAATAATTGAAATATACCAGGTGGTTAAATAATTATGTGTAAAAAACAATGGAAGGTGCTCTTTGGGAGCCCATATCTCCGAAGAGGAGGCCGATACGAAAGAAGTTTATGTGAACCTATAGTATTCTTTTCACGTGTTTTCTTCATATCCGGGGGATTTCCCACATATTCCCGAACACCCTGTATATTACTATATTGAATTAAAAATAAAAATAGTACTTTATTGAATAAAACTTTAGAAATAGAGCATAAACGGGAAGACTATTATTTTTAGGTTATGTGTTTTATGGTTGTGACTAGAAATTAGTTGACGGACACCATCAGCATGTTATATATTTCCAAGTAGAGGTATTTCGGATAAATATCTAGTAAAAATGATCTATTTGCAAGATTAAAGGTTAGTATTTTAAAGTTTTCAATAAAAAAATTTTTGTCGAATCCATAATGCCTAGAAAACTAATTTCAACGAAATCGAAGTAAGCCTAAAATTCGAACCCTACTTGCTACCAACATAAAAAAAATAATATTTCAGTTTCATAAAGTGGCAGGATATTCATTTTTCTTGCATTTCATAATATAGCCATTATGAAACCCAAATAAAAAAAACATTTTTGAGCGCTGCGTAACTTGCGCTAGAAAATATTTAAAAACTTCCGATTTAATAGAGGTCCAACTTTCTCGCAAAATGGTTTTAGTAGATAAGAGGATAAAGAACAAAATGGTATTTTTTCAAAAAGTTATTTAAATAGATACAGATACTTTTGCTAGCAGAAAAATTGTCAAAACAAAGAAAATCTTTTTCGTCCGACTCTGACGGATACCAATTTACTAACCGAACTAAACGGCAGTAAAAAAAGGTATATAATAGTTTAAAGGTGCGTATTTATCTTAGCTATTTCCGAGAAGAGCGTTTAAAAGTAAGGTGTCAAATACAATTTTATGTGATTTATATGTTTACTTTGTTAGTAAAACAAACTCTCTATTAGAGATGCTAATTCTACTGGCTCGGAGTTTGATACTGGTGGTCCCTCTGGATTTCTGGTTAAAATATGTTCAGGTGTTAATGGGAAGATAAACAGAACATGGTATGCACGCTTTGTAACATTTTTTTGACGATGGGTCTTAACTCTATCACCTCTAATGCTGATTGACTTCATATATTGATATATTAATTCCGATATTGTTATAAATATTATGAATTTATTAAATCAAAGTGCAGTAAGAATAAAAGTAACCACCTTCATCACGCTGGTCGCAAAAAGTGGCCTGCATGGACCGCCATGGGGAGAGGCCCAAGCTTCGAGGAGGGGCCCCACGCTAAGTAAATTAATTTCCAATAATAACACACTTGGCCACTGCAGTTCATCAATATTCCCAGTGAGATAGAGGGGGTTCACAAGTATGGTGAAATTTTTCCAGGCGTTTTAAATGTAGAAACAAAAAAAGTAATAAGAATGTGTATAGTGTATAGCTGTCGGATCTTAAAGTCGTCGCATGCAACCCTCGTAACAATATTTATACAGTTCACTACTAATACTACTAAAGCCATCTACGAGCTATCAAGAAAACCGAATGATGTCCAATACTACTACCGCCATCTACGAGCTACGTCATTAGGCACAACCAAGACGAGAACAATAGTTAACTGTTTTATGACGAGAACGAATTGAGCCACAAGACTGACAAGTTGGCATTCTTCATATTTTCAGTGTTTTTTAGTTTAAATCCTTAAATAAAATGGTTTAAAATCATATCGAGTATCATTTATCGAAATACATAACATTTATCCACCCTACACAATAGTGCTTAATCGTAAAGTCCATTTTTCGGTTCTCAATTGTAGAAAATTGATCAATAACAGCCTCATTAAGTTTGGAATACCCTCAATAATTTTTTTTTCATATATTTCATTAAAAAACTTTTCTAATAAGTCTCGAGATTTACCCTTTGTGGTCTGCGTTAAATTAATTTCAGGTTTAGGTGTTCCTGCATTCTTCACTTCAATTTTTTGCTCCAAACTCAAAGAGCTAAAGTTATTTCTTAAATAGTCCACCGTCAACAATTCACTTTAACTTAATAAATATATAATATTGCACGAACAGACAACAGCGCGGTGTACACAAAAACTGTGCGCCTTTTCCATGTTAAATCGCCATAGCCTCGATATCCCCCGCTGCCACCCGCTAGTACAGAGAAACTGCACTACTTAATCGCACGTGCGAACAAGTCTCGTCATAATCGTCATTTACCTCGACCGAGGCACGGTTGCCGGATCTATACAGTTAAATTATAATATAAATTAGCATTTTTTATTCGTTTTGTTTTGGGGGTGCACGTGCGCATGTGCTCATGTGGAAGAGCCGCCACTGTCCCAGTGTATCAATGCCTTTTCCCCCTATATCTCAAGCTACAACTTACCCTGTAATCCAAAAAGCTGACTCGAACTTTTGCTTTCCGAAGATCCTCCCAACCAGTTTGTGTACAAAATGGCGGACGTGGATCCGCTCTGGGGTAGTTGATATGGCATGAAGTTCGCTTCAGTCGAACGCGGATGAGCTTGGGCAAGTTTCTGACCCGATAGGTAATCTAGAATGGTTCCCGTACTCTCGGGCGGTAGGGGATCGGGCGCACGGGGGAACTGCTGAAGGTCCAGGATTGATTGATAGAGGGCCCCTAAGAATACCAAGAATATTAACTATATCTAACCCAATTTCCACATCTTCCTCGACTAGGGTCAACAATGAATATTTACCTGTTCTATTGGCAGCACTAATAGGGGTAGGCCTGATAAACCTCACATGTTCCCTGTCTCTCCCGTCCTCACTATCACATCTATTGTCCTCACTGTTATCACTTTTACCTAATTTATCACTGTTTAATTCACTGTCATCCGCATTAACACGATTCAGTCCCAATATATTGTCTATTGAAAATTTATTGTTTGTGTTGTTAGAGTTTCTACTTGCACTGGTGCTATTATCACAGTTCCTGTCGTTTGCTTTGTACGTCGAGGTCTCATTTTCTTCCGTATTGAGGATATCTAAGCTGTTTTCGTCTTCAGAGGTGAAATGAAGACTGGTGTTTGATTCTGAGCTGTAGTCCGTTTCTATTGGTTGTTCTGTATTGGTAATATCCATTCCTTTAAAAATGATAAATCCAGGGTGTTAATTTGAAAACTTCCCACCTTTAATACCTTATTTACAGTAAATAATATTAAAAATTGTGTGTGTGTGGGGGGGGGGGGGGGGGGGGGGGTTTATTCGGGTTGTTTCCTAACCTCTCTGAAAAAATGACGGAGGTGAATCCTGAGCTTATTTTAAGACGAAAATGAAGTATAAAAGTTTTTTCGCATGTCACTTCGTTTTCAAAATACAGGGTGTTAAAAAATATATTGTATTTTTCATTTCATTAATTAAAGCCAAACGATATTCTAATAATATTTGTTAAACATAAAGGATTAGAGCACCTTACTTTGGGACAATTTTAAATTGTACAATTAATTCATTTGCGGGGATCTGGGTAAAAATATCTAATTTTATAGTTATTTTCGTATATTTATCGTCAAATTATACGAGTAGCAGTGGCGGTTCTTCCACAGGAGCACATGCGCACGTGCACCCCCAAAACAAAACGAATAAAAAATATTAACTTATATTCATTGAATATTATTTATCGTATAAAGTCCGACCCTCCCTAATATTTTATCGTACCATCACACTAAAAAAGTCCGACCTTCCCTAATATTTTATCATCCCGTCAAACCAAACTGTATAGATGCGGCAACCGTGCCTCGGTCGAGGTAAATGACGATTATGACGAGACTTGCTCGCAAGTGCGATTAAGTAGTGAAGTTTCTCTGTAGTAACAGGTGGCAGCGGGGGATAGCGGGGCTATGGCGATTTAACATGGGAATGACGCACAATTTTAGTGTGCGCCGCGCTGTTGTCTGTTCGTGCATCTAGTTAGAAATTTGAGCGTGTATGTTTTAATATTTTAATATTATATATTTATTAAGTTAAAATGAATAGTTGACGGTGGACTATTTAAGAAATAACTTTAGCGCTTTGAGTTTGGAGCAAATAATTTAAGTGAAGAATGCGGGAAGACCTAAACCCGAAATTAATTTAACGAAGACCACAAAGGGTAAATCTAGGGATTTAATTAGAAAGTTTAAAAATTAAATATATGAAAAAATTTATAGAGGGTATTCCCAACTTAATGAAGCTGTTATTGATCAATTTTCTACAATTAAGAACCGAAGAATTGACTTTACGTTTAAGCACTATTGTGTAGGGTCGATAAATGTTGTGTATTTCGATAAATGATACTCGATATGATTTTAAACCATTTTATTTAAGGATTTAAACTAAAAAAACACTGATAATATGAAGAATGCGAACTTGTCAGTCTCGTGGCTCGATTCGTTCTCGTCATAAAACAGTTAACTATTGTTCTCGTCTTGGTTGCGCCTAATGACGTAGCCCGTAGATAGCGTAGTGGTATTAGACATCATTCGGTTTTCTTGATAGCTCGTAGATGGCTTTAGTAGTATTAGTAGTGGACTGTATAAATATTGTTACGAGGGTTGTATGCGACGACATTAAGATCCGACAGCTATACACACCAAGAAAACCATTCTTATTTTCCAAAAGTTGTATTTCCTTGTGTAAAATTAAAAAATAAATAAAAATATGTTTTACCTAACGCATTTTCTTATTACTTTTTTTCTTTCTACATTTAAAGCGCCTAGAAAAATTTCACCATACTTGTGAACCCCCTGTATCATAGGTCACGAGCCACCACTGACGAGTAGGATTTGCTTCTTTCCATGGCAACCATATTTGTTTTCTCCCTGACAATTCTCTCCTGTTTAAGTTCATTATTAAAAGTTTTTAAATCACATATGCATTATCAAATCATCGGCATTAATTAATAAAATGAAAAATACAATATTTTTCTAACACCCTGTATTTCGAAAAACGAAGCGACTTGCGAAAAACTTTTATACCACATTTTCGTTTTAAAATAAGGCAAGGATTCACCTCCTTCTTTTTTTCAGAGAGGATAGGAAACACCCTGTATATGTCAAATTTATTGTGAAGGAGGACACGTTCAAACAATATTTGTGGCCCTCGTTGTTTAATTCCATGGGAGGGATGTTACCCTTAAAATATTAAATGGGAAGAGGTCAAGTAAAACATTATTTTAAAGGTTTATATATTTCCAATATAATTTTTTTTTTAAATAGTAATTTCCAGAGATCGGGCGTCAAAAATGGAACTATGTATTTAAGGCTTTGCCTCTGGTAAAGAATTCTACTAAAATAGGAGCCAACACATTAATGTTTCTTTTAGTAATGAAATATTATTCTGAAGAACTAAATAATAGTTTAAGGGACTTTTGCGAACAACTAGTTTGGAGCTGATTTAATAAATAAAATTTATAACTTTTTTGTAAATTTACTTACCAAATTTTCAAATAATCCACAGTTCATTATTTGAAAAAAATCGCTTAAATATTTTCACGATAAAACACCGCACTCGATATTTTGACGATTTAAAACAAATTATTTAAATTTATGTGGTATTTTTAAAAACGTATAGGCAAAAAAAAGTCAGAAGTATTATGTCCTGCATTTTTAAGATGAAAAAACCCGAGATAACTATCTTTTAATAGGCGTTATCATGTAAATTCACTTTAAAAAAAATTACTTGAGATTACAGCCACAATACCATAAAAAAAACAAATACCGACTATTTCAACAAAAATATCCGACAGAATTTACGGGTTTGTCACCTCTTTTATTTTATCTTACACCAGCATTAACCAGCTTAAAGGATGCTTTAAGAAGATAAGCGATTATCTTGGTCCATTAGGTGGCAGTTAGCACCTCCGGATAAGCTCCTCCCCTTGTCGTCAGCCCGCCCCTGGGTTAGGGAGACCGACTCTTAGAGCGAGAGTGTTTATTTGCGCCAAAATTGGAGATTTGCGTGTTTTAAACGCTCTAATAGCGACTGGATTTACACCTTACCGGGATATATAGGGCGACAAAAAGGTTTTGCGCACGTGTCATTTTTTTTTATATCGCACGTTTGAATTTTAGTTGTGTTGACTGACATAAATAGATGGAAATTTTGTGAACTCGCGTATTGTCGTGACTTTTGTGACGAGACCAGGACGATTTATCTTCTATTTGTGTTTCAAATCAAATTTTTTTTTACACGTACAGAGTGCTCTTTTTGGGTTGAACTTAAAATGGTAAAATCAAAATTTAAAAATTTTCGCTCGCTTAAGAGATACGGAGGAAAATCAACAAATTGACAATTTCTAAATTATCCTATATTTTCTTAGTTAAAAGGTATATGGAAAAATGTTTTATACAGAAGTTTCTTTATATTGATTGTTGAATAATCTGCCGTTTTCAGAAAAAGTATACGGTGTCAGGTGAAAAAGTTATCGGACCTATCCTCATTTTTTTTAACCTGTTGATTTTTTTCTAAAAATATACTATTTTAAATTCTCCTTTCAAATATATAATACACCATGGATGATATTGGTTACCCAGGCGATTTATTAAACTTTATTACTTTAAACCAAAGTAGGCCATGAAACAAAAACTAATATCCTAGAGACACCTATGTTGACATTCTAGTTGTTTTTAACATTTAACGTCAATTTCATTTTTTACATATTCATTTGTGAAAAATACTTATCAACATTTTGAAAAATTTGATGATATCTATCATCCATGGTGTATTATAATGAAAAGATAGTTTAAAATGCTTTTTAGATTAAAATATACAGGGTGTTTCATTTAAATATATGAGGTTAGGTCCGATAATTTTCTTACCTGACCCCGTATACTTATTCTGAAAACGGCAGATTATTCACCAATCAATATAAAGAAACTTCTGTATAGAACATTTTTCTGTATCTCTTTTAACTAAGAAAATATAGGGTAATTTTGAAATTGTCAATTTGTTGATTTCTACCGTATCTCTTAAGCGAGCGAAAATTTTCAAATTTGGATTTTACCATTTTAAGTTTGACCCAAAAAGAGCACCTGACACCTACATTACTTTTTTGATAGCACTAACAATAAGGGAGATACCTTATAAAAGTGTCGAAAATGGGACATCCTGTATATAGTCATTTACGTACATTATCCAATTTCAAATCTCTCATCATAATAGGGGGGGGGGGGGGGGGGGGGGGGAGAATGGAGTAAATCTCAATAATGTATTTGTAATGCGTAACCCAAATTTAATGAAAACTCGTCCAGTATAATAATTTTTTTTTAACGGGGATAAACTTGAACCTACCCCGTACGTTGCAACTCGAGTTCCCTCCTGCGAGGACTCTCCTGCCGCCACCCGTACCTATTAGAACGTTCCCACACTACTCAAAATAGCGCGCGATGCTGAACAGGCCCATTAACGCGCTTTTGTGTTAGTTATTTAATGCTTCAAACCGTTAACGAGGATTCTGGAGGGTGTACGATTTGATTTACAGGGTGGATCATGTACAAATTTTGCATCTTTGGGACTTCTTCCACAACTTTTGATACATCAGTAGAATATGGCGTTCCTGTCTTCTGTCCCTCAAGCATACTCTTCGGCCACTGAATTCCATCGAAAGAAGAGCCATTGGTTTGGTCGGAGACCAAGAGCTGACCATGAACCTCGACAGCCCAGAACATCCAAAACAGGTTGGTGATTTGATTCTGTTTTGCAGATATTTCCGTGGCAAATGTTCGACTGACTCCTGAACTCCTCCAACTTCGTTATTTATGAATTCCTTCATCTGGAGGACGTCATCCTTATGGAACGACCTTCCAGAGTTGGTACTTACCAACGAATATAACCTCCAACGATTCAAAACCAACGTGAATCGCTTTAAAGACGGCAGTCAGCTCCATGTGGGCTGATTTAAGGCGGTTTTGACCAATTTCTTAAGAGAAGTAATTAAATGGTTTGCCGGTTAACAGTCGAGCTGCGAAATGATTACTTGGTCGGGCAGGAGTTTACAATTGGCCAGTAGAAACAAACATGTCTAGAAGCAGTTTACTTCAGAGGTCCCAGGGCACTGTCAATTTATATAACATTCTTGTGTTTTCTTTTGCCGAATACTGAAGGAAATCGGGTAGAAAAGGTGTAGCGGGGGCGGGTGTTCACTTGTTTTCCCAGGGCACTGTCACGATTCAGAAATGTTTGCTGTCCATAAGTTGCCGACCAACTAGCCATTTTGTCGGACCGATTACATTTTTCTGTTCGCAAAAATAAGAATATTTTGCTAACCAGTTAAATGATACCCATTTCTTAATCGATCGATTAAAGTCCTAAGTTCTACTAAAAAGTCAATGCATTTTCGTAGAAAAAAATAACCCCGGAAGTTAAACCACGAATCCCTTGGCAATAAAACTCACGTGAATTTCCGATTTTTTTAATACTATTTACTGGAACCGAATTATTAAGGGTTTGACACCCCTGTATTATGCCAAAGAACCCTGTATTATCTATAACGTGGTAAATAATAATGAAACGTCTTTAATATCCCCTAATAAGGACTTCAGAGGTGGAAAAGGAGAGCGGGATAAACGCGGGGGATAAATGTATTTAAAGTGGTTTCAGGTTTGATATCATTTTACAAAAGGATCTGCATCTGTTCGCTATTGTTGGGGATAATTGATGAAAACAGTCGTTTTGATAAATGATTTTTCTTTGTTCGGAATTAAGAGTGCTTTTAAATTAGGACCGTCGTTTCGCGTGTTTCCCGAAGAAAAATTAGATTTGGTTGCGGGATAATTAATTTGTAGGGCTTGTACACGAGCAAAAAAAAAATGATTCGCTCATGGCATAACCAAAAATATAAAATTTTACGTCGTTTCCAGAATATCCGGAATATTTTTCAATTTTATATTCACGCACTGAGCGAAATCTCGAGTTGATATAACTCAAATATGAGTTGTTCTAGACCGAAGCATGTTGCTAACAGGGGACAGCCCAGACCTCTGAATTATGGCAACCAAATCGAAGATATTGCATCAACTCACTATTCATAAGTTATGATAGCACAGAAGATTGGTTATTTTATGTGTTGGAATAGCTCACGCCCCACCGTCTTAAATTATTGATAGGCTACCGTAGCTACCAGTAGGTGAATTGTGATGAGTTATTAGTCGGGCTAGATTAATTCATGATTCGAGCTATCAAAACTTAGCTTACGATGGTGGCTGGAATAACTCACGCTTTGGGCTACCAGACTCCAAATTTTGGACCACCAGTACCTAAATTGTGGACTATCGGAACTCAAAATATTGTTTTGATTTAACGCCTCCATATTGTGGACTTCAATTGCCTTTGGTTTTTTCAATATATGACATTTTTGTTGTATATTTAAAAAAAAGCAAATGAATTATAGACAGGAGAGCATACAAGGGCTACGAAACCATGCAGACGAAGTGATGACGATTGCTTCGAAATGAAAGTTAATTCAAACCCTATTATTAGTTTAGGTAGATAAGTTTATTAATAAAATAAAAAAAAACATTTTGTAAGGGCTCCCAAAGGCTCTACTTTAAGAATACACTTAAAACGAAAAATAACATTTCATGTGTAACACATGTTCAAATCTTGAGTAAATACGTGTTAATAATATTATAATATTAATATAGACTTATAAATAATAAGGCTCCATTCCAATAATAACAATTTGTATGCATCTCCCTCCTGTCCCTCCATTTTACGCCAACTGACCAAAAATTATGCAAAACACAAATTTTCACGCACAGAGAACAAAGATGAAAAATCCCGCAAACGGCGCAACGGCCAACAGGTGTTGTGCGCGATCGAAGGAGAATTGACGAATACCAATGGAATGAACCGCGCCAATCCTGCACGAGCACGAATTCGGAACTTTCCGTTACCTTACGATCTTATGATTTACCCTCGATATAGGGTTTTGGAGCACGTCTCCTGAATTATTCCAACTCAAAATAATTTACACATATTAATGAGTTAAAATAATGCACGTCCGGGTTGAAACGACACTTTATAATCAATTAGTAAGTTTTCCCAACCCAAAAACTGAGTTCAGGTAACTCATAAAATAGGTACAAGATGAGGAATTGTGGTGATCTCAAATATGTTTAAAATGTTGATAAAAAATCTCTTTCTGGGTTGAGGCGAACCAAAAAAACCTGAGTTATTGTAGCGTTTTTAAATAATTTGTGATAATTCGTAGGCTCAGTTAGAACAACATAGAGAGAGGTGGGTTGAGGTAGCTCCAATTTTGTAACCCGCGACATTGGTAAATGAATGCATTTTTGTCAGTGCGGTAAACATGCAAGTCGAATTTAATGCTAAGAAAATTAGTTATATCCCTAAAAACGTTAACAAGGTTATGTCTTGGCATACCTAACCCCGTTGTGGCAACCGTCAAGGCAACGAACAACGAACAATACAACGGACTACTGCAATGTGGTGTACTTAGTACTCCTCGAACGTCATTGCTTAAAGAATTCCATCATCTGGACGACGTCATCATTGAGAAACCAATGTACGTTTCAAAGTAATTTTGACTGAATAATTCGACAGATGGATTATTTTTATTGGCTCGTTGTGATAATCCGATAAATTTAAGAAAATGGCTAAATAATAATGGAAACGCACATGGTTTGAGCTAGCTCGCATAGTAAATACAGACATGAACACGATATAATATTAGCATGGCGGCATAGCTTCTGTAAACTCATTTTAGACCGCTGGACTAACATTTATAATAATTTTTGTAAAAAATGAACCTAATATACACTTTTACCGCCCATATTACGTTTTTAAAAGCAGTTGCGCAGCTTTATTAGGTTGATAAAGGGCCTTTGAATGGTCGTGCGGCATATGCAATGTTGCCAAGCTAGACAATTTTTCTTTAAATTTGAGGATATATTTATTATAATTTAAATAAACAAAAAACACTGCACTCACTTGTACTTATTTAATAATCCTTCTATAATGGACATTATACTCTCGTTACGAATAAAATAATAATAAATATGTAATTACTGTAAAATTGCTTAAAAATTAAAATCTACCCCACTGTAGGAACCTATAGCGGAAGTGCTTAGCGGAGTCTTTGCTATAGTTGTTGCAGCATTATACCGTTGACTCTTACTGCCATAAATAAACTACCTGATTAAACCCTATTGTATATGCCTCAACCTCTTCAAAGCTCAATAAATGGGATCAGGGCCGGCTTGAAAATGTATACCACACCACATGATTTATTTCTATAATTTAAAATAAATAGATAGGTATTTTTAGTTTTATGTGCCTATAATAAATGTAAAATAATGATAACAATTAATGATAATTGAAAATAATATAATTTAAAAGTATAACTATTAGAATAACAAGTACAATACAAATTAATTAAATTCTAAGAAACTATTGATAATTTATTCAAAATTTAACTCTGTATCACTACCACTATCTTCATCTAAGCCTAAACTTATAATTAAGGGTTGAAATTTGTAATCATACAATTGTAAGAATTTTCCACCTTAAGTACATGCTGTACGCAGTTTTTCCAGCTGTCTGTAGAAATTTTTCTTACTTCGTTTTTAATTAATTCTACTACAGATGCATTTAATGTAGGAGGAAGACGCAACACTGTATGTCCATTTTCTGCTGTAAGTTTGTCACACTCGTATTCCTTATTTATTTTAAAAGCTTTTAATACTTCTAGCAGTTCTCGGTTTTTATAAGTTTCTTCATAATATAAATCATTTTCAATCATAAAATTTTGATTTTCTGCTTTTGTATTATTAGAATCGGGAATGACTTTTGCTTGCCGACTATGATAACTAGCATTGTCCATTACAATAACTCTATTTTCAGGTAAATTTTTAAGGAGTTTATGTTTAAACCAATCTTCAAAAAGTTATGCGTCGGCATCTGGATGGTAATCTAAAGAATCTGTTATGTTTTTAGCTGAAAGAAACAGACAATTTGGAAAAAACCCGTTCTCTGAACCAGCATGTAATATTGTGATTCTTTTGCCTTTATTTCATGGGTATCGAACCATGTTTCGTCAAGGTTAATAATTGGACGATTTTCTTCTCTAAATTGTTTAACAGCTGTTAAATATTTAAGTCTCCATTCCCGTAAACGTTGAGATTCCATTAATGTTTGTCTTATTAGTTTGGCATCGGTAGATAAATGCTTTCTTTTAAAAACGACACTTGAAGATGCCCCCCTATCAGCACACACAATTCCAGGGACGCCACATTCTACCACTAATAAGCCTAACTAAAAATTACTCGTCGGAAAACCACTAAAGATTAAAATTATTAAAAATCACTTTGTATTTATATATGCATCAGGCATAGGTATAAATTGAATTTGTATACCTGGTCCGGCTCTGCTCGAAAAGGTTTTAAAATTTGGGATTTCCTTATTTATTTTATGGTCGAAGGAATAATGAGGTTTTATTGCAGTCAAAAGATCAACGGTATAATTCTGCAAATACTATACCTTGCCACCGGATGGTATGAAAATTCCAATTAAAACAGTTGGTTGCTATGCCAACCATGACGTGTTAGACGTCTTTGAGAACGTTTGAGGAGATGTGGAAGGCTGGTTATATAAGATGGTTAAATATTAAAACATAACCATACTTACCGATGAAAAGATACATACTTACTTAAATGATCCACTCTTTTACAAACTACACATGAATGCAACATGATTGTTTGTAATAAATGATTTTTCACCAATAATCATAAAAAAACACAAATCAACCAAAATATATAATCAATCCGTAAGATCAAAGCGCAAACTAATGTGTGCGAAATTAGGAATTCATTCATCCCTTGGGTCCGAATCGTAGCGCAGTTGTAAAATATAAATAGATGTTGCCAGAGTGCAGTTGGATTAGTTCAAGATTCGTTTGATACTTTTAAGTATATCTAATAATATTTTTTAAAGAATCTCTCATCGCCTTTTCACAGTTTATCGTCAAATTATTGGGAAATCAATTTATTTTAAGAGCAATTGCGGATTAATCTTAAACCAGTTGCATTTGCCAAATTAACAAATTTTTAATTGGGATTTTGCGAGATACCTTCTGCGATAAATATGTCAACCTGGCTATGCTGCAATAATGACCGCAAGAGGTGGGAAAGACTGTTTGCATTCGTTGCGTAGGCTAGAAATGTCCTGATATATACATTTTTCTATCTGTACTTTGTAATATCTTTGGTTTCGCTTGTTTTAAAAATCCTCCTGACCAAAAGGCAGTCGATGAGGTTTGACGGCAAACATTTAAAGCATTCGTCTGGCAACACCGGACGTATCTAAACAGTAGGTGCGAAAATACCTGTCGACAGCATCTGTTTAAAACCCCGTAACCACCTATGTAAGATTTCCTGACAGGCCTTGGCAAACAGATAAATCATCTCTAAAAGCCCTTATGGGAGTTTCAAAGAGCGCTATATCCATATTGTGCTTTTACACGGGCACTTTGTGTGTCGTCGGTAGTTCTGATAGAAATGGAATATGAGATTTTAATATGGGACTGTTGGGTTTTATTATATTGGGTCTATTAGGTTATGTTATATATATTTTTTACCAATGGACAACACCAGTTTTTTGCTGCACACACGCTCAAACCCAAATTGCACCAATAGTTCGATGAGAAGTTCGACGACAACTCCTCGAACGAAAACGTCGCAAGACCACATATATATAACCATTATATTGGCAATACGAACGTTCTAAAATACAAAAAGTGTCCCCGCTATGGGAGATGGCGTGGTACTATTGAGTTTGCGTAGTAGGGTGGAACGGCCGAACATTATTTGTTTGTTGCTATTCGTCGCCATCTTTGGTTTTGGATGCTTTTTCAAATTACAGAATGAAAAGTGGTTCATCCACTTTCTGGTCGGTATATTAGTGCTTATAAACTTACCCATTACCCAACAACAAATTTTGGGAAGGAGTTTTTAATTTGTGGTGATTCGCTGTTTGATAGGTTAGTGGCTTGTTTTGTTTAAGATTAAAGGTCACAAGTGAATGGTGCTTTTTTGCAAAAGTCGTGGATCAATACCAGATATAAAGTACTTCAGGTATGTACATATATACGAAAATATTTTGCTTATCACATTATCCGATCTTCGGAACCGAATTTTACTACAAAGCTTGTAAAAAAAGAAGAGAGTGTCACTCGTATACAATATAATATATATGTGGCCACTACCAACCTTAAAAATAATGTATTTTTAATTTGGTGCATTTGTAGCTTTTTGAGTTGAAAAAAGTGAGGTTAAGAAACATACGACGTCGGATGAAAGTTAAAATAAAGCTCATCGTGTCGATTGTTACAAATATTCGGACGGAATTTGGCACCAAAAGTTTACACCAATCAGGGCACCGTTGTATCATCATATCGTCAAAAATCGTATGCATGGAACGCCGTCTTAATTCGAACTAATCGAAATTTTGATTGCAATATTTATCCTAACTAACCAGTGAAATTTACATTAAAAAATTTGAAATCCGGTCCTGTCGAATGTTTACTTTCACAAGGAAATTTCCGAACTACGCAAGCGCACTATTACCCCTTCGATGCCCATAGCGGGGACATAATTGCAGAATGATATTAGCAATATAATGGTTATATATATATGTGCGCAAAACTGATGTGTGTAGTTCGAAATCTGTCGCATTGACGTACAAAACAGATACAAACTTGTCGTCCACCAAGATAGTCACGACTACCTCAGTCTGTGGGCTCCTTTAGATTAATATTAGAAGTATTTCTTCCTTCCTCAATATTTCCCTCATGTATAAAAAAAATTAACACCAAAAACATTTAACTAATAAATAGACAGATAGACCTAAATCTACCGCCTGCGTTTGAAACCGAAAAGTATAATATTAATTAATTGAATGCATTTCCCATGTGTACCTATTAAGTAAAAATATTGTACTAAATTTTCTACTCGTAAAGTTATTTATATATGTATATCCCAAGACCATGAATTGCAATGTTTTAAAGAAATCACAGTGGCAACGCTGTATGATAAAATTTTACCTGCTAGTGTCAAAATAACTCTTAAGTTTACTAATATCATTCATTTTGGCCGGCCGTGTTGTTACCGGTTTATCGCTGCTGCTTGTATGTGATCTATTGTGTTTTTGGATTAATTTTTAGTGTTTTTTCGAACTAAAACTATTTACAGTTATTTATTAGCCAAATACAATGGTTCGTCAGTGCGTGGTGTATATGAAATTTGACTATTCCGACCCCGGATTGATATTTCGTCCTTAAGTGAGAATAATGAGGTTATGTTTTTTTTTTAGGTAACGTAGTGATGTAGCTAATTTGTGTAAAAAATTCCTACAACTATTACCTATTTATGATTAATATTAGATCAAAATTATCTAAACGTGTACCTTATCACAGCGTTGCCATTTTTTAAAGCCATCTTCTTCTAACTCATTTGAAACTGTGGAACTGTGCATGATTGTAAATAAATGGTGTTTTATGAATGGAATGTTTTGTCTCCCCTTTTATATTATATGTTTATGTTTAACACCCTGGTCGATGTTACCCTTAAACTCTTAAATGGGAAGGAGGTCAATTGTTTTAAAGGTCGTTTAAATAAATTTCCTACAATATCACAATGTATTTATTTTTCGAGTAGTTTACCTACTACTACTACCTGTATATTTCCAATAAAACTACTTTCTGTTAATGGTCAATTTTGTAGGGAACTGATCTTATTGCAGCGTCCTGTGGCATGTATTCAACAAGACTCCTGCTAGTTTTTCTAACATCCCATATTTAAATAAAAAAATACGTTCCTTGAATGTAAAAAAAATAACATTAACCCACGAATAAACTGAAAAACTGAATGCTAATGAAAGTAGGTAATAAAAGATACGAGCTTGGTGTCGCCCATTACCGAGCCTTTCATTCCGATTGGCTGGCGAAATTATGCGCGAAAAACATGTCCTTTGTTGCCAGCGTTTCCCCTTCGTGTCTTTTCGCGATGACAGCTTCCTATTTGCCAATTTGTCTCCCCCATTATTACGTATGTGTTTTACAAATGGATTTGGTGCCTTTTGTGCGGTGTAAACGTTTAATCGGATAAAATATTGATGTTTTATTTTTTGTTGCTTTTACATCGTTAAATTTTTCTGCCGTCACGTTTAGAAAAGAATCTAAGTGAATAAATTTCTTTAAATTTTACTATCTAATATACAAGGTGTTTCTTAATAACTTAACTAATATTTAAGGAGGTTATTCTTGGGTTCATTTTCACTTAACTTTTGAGATACAGGGTGTTAAAGATTTTTATGTTTTTTTAATAGGTTGTTAAGGTTGATGACTTAAATACGTGATAACTAGACTAGGTAGACAACTGTCAAAACTGTTTATGTTTACAAAACAAGTTCTCACCTACCTACTAGATCCTTTTTAATCTTTGTGGATCCCAAACAATCCCAAATCAGCAATCATGGCCATCTATGTTGCATCAATTTAATTAAAAACATAGACAATGGAAGAGAGGGGACGAATAATTCCGGTTTACGGGCCGTCGCAGAAAGTGTTACCTAAAATTGATCCACCGCCATTGATAGGGAGCCAGACAATCGAGGTGGCACCCTGTGTATTTTGGTGATTTGTGGTGAGAAGAACTATTATAAGAATTCAGTTTATTTACAGAAAAATGGTGAATTGTTGTGCCTATGGCTGTAAAAGCCGTAATGAACGAAAGAAGCTTGGAATTACTTTCCATCGGTAAATATTCAAATTGTATTTTTTTCATGCATTTATTTTATATTAGATATCTCCCTTGTAAGTTTAGCAGTATATATTATTTGAAAGTATGATTAAGGCCATAGTTAAAGCTACCTTTCTTCATAATTTGTATTAGATTTGTTGCACTTTTCATTCAAGATTTCTAATAAGAACCAGGTAATTGCCCTTGGAGAGGGTGTTTCATTCAATGGCGTACCTGTACCTGTATGATTTGTAAATTTTGACAAAATTAAATTATTTCTTATTTAATTTTGGTTAGTTATTAGTAAAAGCATTATATTATTTCGAATGTATACCAGTGTTATTTTTTTAAAGAAAGCGATTAACGTTTCTCTTGAATCGTTGAAGGTCATAGTCTTTGAGGAACACGACTTCAGGCGAAGGTCGTTTCACAAGGATGGCGTCCTGTTAAAACTTATTTTAAACCACTAAGCTCACACATTGTTGTATTGTTTTTAGATTTCCGAAAGATCCACAAAAAGCGAACATTTGGGGGCAGAACATGGGACTTAGAGATCGGACACCTTCTCCTGCCTACAGGATTTGTTCAAAGCATTTTGAGAGGTCCTTTTTTATAAAGTTGAGGAACGAGTTCGATTACTTGGAGGTGCTGTGCCAACAATATTTTCAAAACTACCAGTAATTACATTTTGTTGCTTCTTTGTAATAAATTTTGAATCTACCAATTTTGTTTTTTATCTTACATTTTCCCTAAAGTTGAAAGATATTTAAATTTCACAACCTTTCCTATATGAAATTATATTTTAGGCTAATAAAATTAATATTTACTAAGCATTCATAAATTATTCAGAAGCAGAAGAACATTTGTACTCAGTAAGGGACACAATATACAAATTCAATTCAATAAAAATATTACTTCCATATTCCATAAATAATAATTTTGTACTGGGATAATACTAAGAAAATATTCATGTAACGCCACTGCTAAATCCGATAAGGAGCCAGGCGGTAACAAAATAGCTTCTGGTTTTACGCGTCCCCTCTCTTCCTTTGTCTATGATTAAAAAATATGCCGCTTTTTGGCAGGTTAGAAAGAAACGAGAGTCATCAGCTGATCAATATTTCTTTTATTAGCCGTTAATAATAAAGTTTTTTAGTTAATTTATTGATATTTAGATTGTCTGACATGTCGATTGGGGTATCAACAAGTTTCAAGAAGATCTGTGACTAAAATGTGAAAATTGTTATTATTATTCTTATAACATTATATTTTTTAACGTAATTTTTTCATACCGTATTCCAATCCTTTAACTTTACGAATCCAGTTTCAGATTAGAAAAAAACTAAGTATATTTGGCTCAACGTTCGTATAAAATAGTGCCTGCATAATTTCAACTGTCAAATTGACGTTTCTTAAGTTAGTAATAAATGAAAGGTTAACAAAATATCACAAGTTTAGTATCGTCTCTATATAATTTGAGTACGAGGAATCCGAAAATTGAATTTATTCTTTGACAGCTGTCAAATTGATGATTCTTTAGTAAAGAATAAGTGCAAGGTTAACAGAATTTCAAAAGTTTGGTATCGATTATACAGGGTGTCCGGGAACATGTGGGAAATCTCCCGGATATGAAGAAAACACGCGAATAGAATACTATAGGTTCATATAAACTTCTTTTGCATCGGCCTCCTCTTCGGAGACATGGGCTCCCAAAGAGCACCAATGGAATCAAGTTTTTTACACATAATTATTGAACCATCTGGTATATTTCAATTATTTTTTAATATGATGTATACCAGGTAAGACCCGTCAAATTACTATCCAAGAAACTGTTGTGAATTACTCACAGCTGCAGGGATGGACTAGCTGTAACACTCATGGGCCCATTTTTTTTACGCCCTGTATGATGAGAACTTTGTTATATGATACGTTTTTTACATACCTTTAACTATTGGCTAAAAATTAAGTACTCTTCATTCATGTCGCTAATCCTAACCGATTTCGAGAAAACGTCATTTTAATTACATCATGTATTTGGCGTATCTTGGTAAGAGATCCATCTTTGTTCCTATGAAATGATGAACGTCAAAATTCCGCTTTTTCATATTTAACCCGTGAGAAGATATGGGGATCAGTGCAAATAAAATGACGTTTTCTCGAAAACGGTTAGGATTAGCGACATGAATGAAGAGTACTTAATTTTTAGCCAATAGTTAAAGGTATGTAAAAAACATTGTCCAAAGTTCTCATCATACAGGGCGTAAAAAAAAGTGGGCCCATGAGTATTACAGCTAGTCCGTCCCTGCAGCTGTGAGTAATTCACAACAGTTTCTTGGGTAGTAATTTGACGGGTCTTACCTGGTATACATCATATTAAAAAATAATTGAAATATACCAGGTGGTTATGTGTAAAAAACTTGATTCCATTGGTGCTCTTTGGGAGCCCATATCTCCGAAGAGGAGGCCGATACGAAAGAAGTTTATATGAACCTATAGTATTATTTTTACGTGTTTTCTTCATATCCGGGAGATTTCCCACATGTTCCCGGACACCCTGTATACAATTTGAGTATAAGGTATCCGAAAAAGTTATTTACATTTTGACAGCTGTCATTTTTGACATAGATACTTTTGTTAACATATTTTAACAAGTTTGGTATCATTTCTATATAATTTTAGTATGAGGAATCCGAAATTTTTTGACAGTTGTCAAATTGACGTTTCTTAGGTCAGTAATATTGGCAAGTTGTCAAATTGACGTTCCTTAGGTCAGTAATATTGGCAAAGTTAAAAGAATTTCGCAAGTTTGGTATCGTTTCTATGTAATTCAAATGCAAGCAATGCGAAATTGTTGTTTATTTTTTAACAGCTGTCATTTTTGACATATTTTTTTAGGTTTGTTTCGTAATATAGTGAACGAATTGTTCGCAATCGGATATAGCTGGTCTCTTAAAATGTGAAACGTGTTGTGTGTATTATAATGAACGAATTTGGGTGCTATGTACCCCCATCACAGTCCGCAGGAGTGTGGAAGACAAATTAAATCTTGCAATACTTTCACTCCAAACATAGCAGTGACTATTTTTATCAGCATTATTTCATTTATGCAACAGTCAAAAAATTTGTATTATGAGCTGGTGATTCGTTTGTGTAAAATGCCTTGCATTTAAAATATTTATTATTTTGCAATAAAAAAAAATCTACCTTTAATTGCTGGCAATACAGCTTGAAGGCATGATATTGATAAATCACCAGGACGTCATTTTGACAAAGACAATAACCCATAGCAATACACAGACTGATTGCGAAATAAAAGATCTGAAATGATTATCAAAAATAATTTAAATTATAACACATAGACCTCTGCATTAGATCACTTATACGTACAAAATTTACCATAGCTGAAATATTCTGGCCAAGCTACTATTATAAGTATTCTTATTATGCGAAAACTACCTTATAAATACTGAGTTTAAAATACAACTTTTTGCAGGAAGAACAATATTAACACTATAATCAATGAGGATCTGGGGATGCCAACGGAGTTATCTGTCAGTGCTTCCCCTTCTATATATGACTTGATTTCTTCTTTGAGGCTTGTAGCCCAAGCTATGTTTGACAGAGTTGAAGTGGCAGCGTTCTGAGCGATCGCTTTATGACTCTCTGAGATTTCGGTGGAATTTATTATGGCTTGCAACTGAAAAAAATATTTTTAAGTAAATCCCTATGAATTCTGACTTGCCAAAAATATTCAATATATAGGGTGTTGAAAAAGGTTGGTACCCCGGAATAACTCCGGTGCATCGCATTGCAGCGGGAAATGTCTAGGGAAAAAGTTGTTTGGTTTTGAAGGAGGAATAGTTTGCAATTTAAACCACCCCCCACCCCCTCAACCCACGGGCGCGGGTGGGGATAAGTTAAGATTTTCAAATGGAATACCATATTTTTTATTGGCGTTCTCCGAGCAAAACTAAACATCTATTGTCCGAAAAATTTTTTTATTCGGGCCCATCCTTCACCAATAATCACCAGGAGAAAGACAAAATCAGAACCGTGCGAAAATCAAGTTTTATCCCGGAAATACTCTTTTTCTCTGTCTTGTACTAAAAAATACACAACTTTTTCCACGGGCATTTTTTAGTACAAGACAGAGAAAAAGAGTATTTCCGGGATAAACCTTAATTTTCGCACGGTTCTGATTTTGTCTTTCTCATGGTGATTATTGGTGAAGGATGGGCCCGAATAAAAAAAATTTTCGGACAGAAGATGTTTATTTTTGGTCGGAGAACACGATACGCCAATAAAAAATATGGGGTTCCATTTGAAAATCTTAACTTACCCCCACCCGCGCCCGGGGGTTGAGGGGGTGGGGGTGGTTTAAATTGTAAACTATTCCTCCTTCAAAACCAAACAACTTTTTCCCCAGAGATTTTCCGCTGCAATGCGATGCACCGGAGTTATTCCGGGGTACCTACCTTTTTTCAACACCGTGTATAAAGGTACTAAATATGCTATATTGAAAAACTCAATACGTATTGGAATTTCGTGATTAAACGTATTTAAGAATATTTACTCACCATGTCCAGCTGATCATCTGAGTAAAAGTAATTGGCGATATTCGAAATTAATGAGCCCACATTGCCATAACTGAAAAGAAATTATTGTATTACCATTGGTTTAGTCTTATAATCTTAATTGATATTTTAGTGTCTAACTCTGTTCAGAAAATACGTCAAATAAGGCATCTTAGGTGGTTCAGGAATTGATTTGCCTTGCATATTTATACAGGGTGTTCCTATAATGACGTACTAAATTTTTAAAATCGCTATTTGTTAATTACTTCACTGAAATGAACAATTTTAGGTACTTGCACGTATTTTTTGAAACACCCTGTATATATTTTATTACCAGCACCTTCTGTAGATAGATTTGATGACGAGAGAGAGAGAGTCGAAATTTACTTACTAAGCGTTTATTGCCTCATAATCTTCTCTGATGTAATCCATAGCAGCACTTGCACCAAGTTTACCGCTGGTATAGACATAAGACCATACCGAAGTAAAATCCTGGAATCTAATTCCTGACGTTGAGTTGATCGTTTGGCTTAAATACCTAAAATATTAAGAAATAGTAACAACTAAATATAATACCAACATATAGTCATTAAAAAATATTATGAAATACTAAAAACGATCAACTAAAATATTTGAAAAATAACATCCTTACCATTTTATTAGTGTCGCATTCTCTACACATCCTAATCCATTCAAAATCGTTAGAATTTCGGACATTAACTTGGTCTCTCCATATTTTTGCCACAAAAAGTTGAAATCGTTCTCGACATCGTCACTGTGTCTCATCGCATTACAGTAAACGATCGCCCTCAAGTTCTTGGGAACTCTGTAATAAGTTTCTGTTAAACTTGCATACTAGGCAGAGAATTATACGGAATGTTATGGAAACGGTTTGTTATATTTAAACCCGGACAAATTCTGATAGGAAAATAAAAAGCAGGAACTTATTCTTCAGTGGCGGCCCTTGACCTATGATAGAGGGGTTCACAAGTATGGTGAAATTATTTTTAAAATTTTATTTTTGTGTAACGACCAAACAATTACTTTCTAGGCGTTTTAAATGTAGAAAGAAAAAAAGTAATAAGAAAATGGCGTCAGGTAAAACATATTTTTATTTATTTTTTAATTTTACAACTAAATACAACTTTTGGAAAATAAGAAAGATTTTCTTAGTGTGTATACTGCTTAAACGTAAAGTCCGTTCTTCGCTTCTTAATTGTAGAAAATTGATCAATAACAGCCTCATTAAAGTTTGGAATACCCTCTATAAATTTTTTTTCGTATATTTAATTTTTAAACTTTCTAATAAAGTCCCTAGATTTACCCTTTGTGGTCTGCGTTAAATTAACTTCGGGTTTAGGTCTTCCCGCATTCTTCATTTCAATTTTTTGCTCCAAACTCAAAGATCTAAAGTTATTTTTTAAATAGTCCACCGTCAAACTATTCATTTTAACTTAATAAATATATAATATTAAAATATTAAAATATTAAAACATACACGCTCGAATTTCTAACTAGATGCACGAACAAACAACGGCGCGGCGCACACTAAAATTGTGCTCCTTTCCCATGTTAAATCGCCATAGCCCCGCTATCTCCTGCCACCTGTTACTATAGAGAAACTGCATGATGCCCCTCCTACTTAATCGCACATGCGAGCAAGTCTCGTCATAATCGTCATTAACCTCGACCGAGGCACGGTTGCCGGATCGAGAGCCTATAATATACAGTTTGGTTTGTTCGGTAACAAAATATTAGGGAGGGTCGGAATTCATACGATAATTGACGGTACGATAAAATATTAGGGAGGGTCGGACTTTATACATCATATTGCAGCAATAAATCGATCAAATTTATCGTCCGCTAGTGTGAGTTTTTGAGCTGAGCCATCAAATCTAATTCAGAAATTTACAGAGTTTCCCTACCAATTAAAGTGGAATTTCACAAATTATCCATGTGTCTCATTTTGTCGTGAAAATTGAACACTTTCTTAAATAATTGAACAATATAAATCAAGATGATTTCAGTTTGGTTCTGATATATTTGTAAAATATTATAGTGCTGTGTACAGCTTTAAAAATAAAGTCAACTTGAGGTGTGAGGTTAGCATAGTAATTATTTTTGCAACCAAACATACATGACAGCATTACTAACTAAACTAAAGAAAAAAAAATGACGGTCTCATAATAAGTTCGATACTGAAAGCGGAATCCAACTAGCTTTGATATGAACCCAAATTTACCAACATTTTTTAATACTAACGGTATGAACAATAATAAAAATCGATTGTATTGTTCTGAGAGATCAAACTTTTCCTAGTGCCGGGCAGATGCTAATTGACTACTTACTTTATTCCATTCGTCTTGTAATTGGCAAACAGCTCTTTGGATTTACTTATGCAAGTTTGCTCTCCATATTTGCAAACCCTGGTGAGAATCATAATCTGTTTCATGGTGTACACTTGGTCGGAGCTGTCGAGAACGTCGAAGGGCACGGTCGCGTAGACCTTTTGCAAAAGATTTAACATCCAAGAAATAAATTGCTGACCTTCCGTACTGTCCTCTCTAAAAAAGATGGCTTTATGTAGAATTTACGATGATGAGAAAATATTTTTCTACGATCGTGATAAAACATATATTTTTTTACGCTAATTAATGTATAAAATTGGAAATTTCTAACAAGTTCTCTCTGAATGCTTATAATATCAAGTTGCCATGAAAACAGCATCCGCGTCGTTCGTTGGCTGGGCGCCGCATTGTTATAGTTACCCTACAAATCTCAATAATATATGAAAACGTTAAAAATGGAAAGAAATAATTCCGATTTCGAAGAAGAAGACGCATTTCCATGCGCTCCATAATTAATAAAGCCAATGGAGCAACACAAAATGCATTGGTAAAAAATCGATAGATGCTTACAAAATAAAATGCAATACGTTTATTAAATTGCATTGGGCCTAAAAGCAAGTAAAGGGTTTCAGCGAACGAGTGTTGTTAACGTATTTTCAATACAAATAAAATCAACATCAGTTCTTAATAGTTAAGTTCATATAAGCCAATATATCAAACTTATTGCAACCAACTGTGAGTTGGTTATATATTATACACCAATATAGTTTTTTTAAATTCGCAATTGAAAACTGATACTATCGTAGATAAAATATTGCATGAAACTTAAAGCCGTATTAGAGTCGGCAATTTTTGTCTCTTGCACCTGCAATGGCAATTATAGCGGCACGTATTTATGCGCGCTAAATCGTTCTCAATCAGCTGGCACAATACTTCTTGCATTGCGAGGGTAATGCGAGAATGGAATCCGTATTAGAGTCGGCAATTCTCCTCTTGCGGCAATTAAAATTGCAAGAAACCATGCGCGGTACACCGTTCTCGATCAGCTGGCGCAATTAGTATTGCATTGCCAGAAATGGGTCGTGCGCCATTTTAGTTGCCATTGCCGCTTCAAGTCTGGGTAGAAATGGATTATTCTCAAATACCAATATGGAAAATTATTATTTCCAGACCACCCGATGATCCTTATACAACAAGGGCGTATTTTTGTCTACACAGTAGCACTTTAAATACTATTTCAGATTGAAAGGTACTACCAAGAAAAGGAAGGCCTCTCCATTGATAGAATGCAACCACCTGTAGACCGGTTTCGAACTTATTTGTTCTCGTCAGTACAGGGTAGGTGTACCTACATACCCATCATCAGAGAGGACTTTAACTTAACGCCGTCCTATCGACGGTATTCGACAAAATACAGCGCGCAGCGATAGTACGGCATTAAATTAAAGTCCTCTCTGATGTGTACACCTACCCTGTACTGACGAGAACAAATAAGTTCAAAGCCGGTCTACAGGTGATTGCATCCTATCAATGGAGCGGTCTTCCTTTTCTTGGTAGTACCATTCAATCTGAAATAGTATTTTAAAGTGCTACTGTGTAGACAAAAATACGCCCTTATTGTATAAGGATCATCGGGTGGTCTGGAAATAATAATTTTCCATATTGGTAGTTGATATTGATACCACCTGACAAGCATAGACTTTTTATTTCTTGAATGGATTATTCTGTTATTTTTAATTGTTTATTATTTGGTCGAGGCAGCTGTGAACAACCAATGGCTATTTAAACTAACTGGTACTTAAATTAGCAGTTCACATTCTTTATTAAGCATATGTAGGTACTGCTAATTCGTCGCAATTGTTTGCGCTGCTATTTGTCAGTAGCAGTAGCTGCTTTAACTGCTAATCAAAACGAACAGGTTTGCCCATCTCTAATTATGGGGATATTTTAGGGATTTTGACAGTACCAACTGGCTGTTCTGGCTGTTGGCAATGCGCCAGCTGATCGAGAACGGTTTGCTGAGCAGGAATACGTGCAATTATGATTGCCATTGCAGGCGCAAGAGAAGAATTGCCGACTCTAATACGGCTTTTATGCACAAAGTTACTTTCTTGCTCATACGAGTTTAAATATATTTCCAATACTACCCTAATTTATTATTTTTCGCATAGTAGTTTCCAAGAAAACTTGACTCCCTCCCCTTCTCATGTAAGATTTCAAGGGTACCCTGTATATACAAGTACACTTTAATTTACCCAATTCTCTGCAACAAATGGTTGTTTCCAACAATGGCCGCATACCACGGATAATAATCGGTTTCGTTCTTAAGATAACTCAAAACGCTCAATGCGTCGGCATATCCATAATTGATAGTTCCACTGTTTGCACCTGACCGTGCAAAATTGTATGCATCACTAACGATTTGAGCACGATTGAGCACGTCAATGGACAGATGATTTAAGTTTAGAGTCGATTTAATCGCCGTCCAAAGTGCGGTGTCGTAGTTGACTCTGTAGAATCCTATAAAAAACAATAAAATTAGTTTTTCCTTCTAATCAAAATAATCAAGGGAAAAATTTAAAAAAACATTTGTTTCCTTTAACTTTATTTTGTTGTTAGTTAGCGACTCTTCTTCGCGCTTATGCAGGGTCCGTAGGGGGGAGGAACTGGCGTATTGTAGGGGACACCGAGGAGGGTTGTGACAATTTTTACTTAAAAGAAGATATCTCAATAAAGACACATACCATCATTATGAATTGTAAGCCTTAATGTAGCTCAATCCTTACTCATTTAAAAACAGTCAATGAAAGTTATAAGGGTTCTGAGAAAATCCACGAAAACTGCAACTACTCCCTTTGTCACAACTCTCCTAGCACCACAGTTGTGACAGCTCTGTATCTAAACTATACAGGGCGTTGTGGAAATGACGTATTATATTTAAATGGGCAAATCCCGAGATGAAAATAAATTGAAGAAAAATAACCATAAATGGCGCTTTGAATTATTAAGCGAAATATACACTTTATATGAAATCTCAAAATTTACGTGCCCGCTCCTGAAGACCTTCGCAATCAATAGTTTATTGAGGCAGTCTCGAGGTTCGAAAGAGGTTAGCGCATTATGGGCGATGTTGGCATATTGCAACACAGAATTATAAAGCACGTGTTCAGTTTTTGACAACAAGACGTCGTATCACTTCTTTTTCAAACTTTTTAGACAAAGAAAACTACAATTTTAAGGTACATACTCTCTTACCTTCGATCTTATTTTAAAATAATCCGTTTTATAATTAAATTCCATAAAATAATAAAACACAAAAAGTATGTTTTTCAACATAATCAACAGTAGATGATATCACACAAATTTGAAATCACATCACAACAATTCTTATTATGAATTATTTCACAACAAAAAAAAATCGGACAATACAACTAACAAAACGTTTAAAACTCGTATACGTCAATCACGTGAAGCCCTCGACACGACGTCGTTCCACTCCCCAGTCTCGAAACATACTGAAGTATGAAGGGCGCGACGCCAGTATTCAACCAAGGGCGAGACACGCGTTGTGATCTGACAACACTTTTAGTATACTCTAGTGACCCACATTATTGCTAAGTGCATTCAGATGGAACGGCGCGACAGTATGTGGGTAAAAAGGGTTTTTATTTTAGTATTTAGATATTCGATTTAAAAAAAGTATGTAGACTTTCTCTAGGACTCCCTAGGAGTCACCCATTTAAATATAATAAGTCATTTCCATAACACCCTGTATTTAATAGATAAAATAACTTTTATATGAATTATATATAAAACACACATTTTTTTGACATAAAATTACTTTAATTATCATTTGACATAAGTGTAGGAACTACAATAACATGAAACACTAACATAACAGTATTAAATCTTTTATAATTAATAATGGCATCATTATATCAATCTTAGGTTGTAAGAACAAAGCAAACGAACCAAAAACAGAAAAAAACATTGCAAAAAGCGTGTAAAATAAGCTAACCAGAAAATAACGTTTAATAGGAGAGTTTTGACACGCTGTCACAACTCTCCTAGGTGCCAAAAATCGCTATCTGGTCGGAATAAAAATTCGTAATTTCGAAACAAGATGCAAAAACAGCAAGACAATGCCACGCTTTGAAACTCCAAATCCACACAATATAAGAAAAAATAGCATAACCACGTGGATGTAATACATCATGATATTATCACGGGAACGTTTAAAATAAAAGGTTCATCATGTTAATGCAACTTGTTTAATTATCTATTCCCTAATCAATTATTTCAGAAACCCAGTCCAACCTTCATTTGAGTATTGTTCTTTCTGATTGGGGGGTTCTTTGTCACCAATCTCTGCTGTGTACGGACTACTCTGAATTCGCTTGGCTCGCTGCGAGAGGCTCTTATGCTGTTGCCAGCTCGCTAACGGCCATAGATTCCGAAAGATCGTCGTTGTCACAACTCTACTCTGTCACAATTCTCCTCGGTCTCCCCTACAAGTGAAAATAATATAAAAAAACTCTTTGATCTGAACCCATATGGCCTTATTGGATTTTAATTTGTTCGGGTTTGTTCGTGTGTGAATGTATGAAACTTTGTTTATTTGTAATTACGTTTACTTGAAAATAAATGGAAACCATATCACAGGACATATAAGTTTTTTTACATTATTTTCACTTGTACAGTTTGGCCCGTTCCTCGCGGCACACCCTGTAGATATTTATTCGTACAATTTATACCTGATTGTCTGTTGTTTAAAATGATCCAGTTACTGTCACTTAAAACGCCCTCCAATGTTAAGTTTTCTCCCGGTACTAGCCAAGCTTTAACTGTAGTGTTGGAGAACTTAGTAATATCGCTGGATGTAGTGTATGTTATAGGCACATAGTACTGTGTGGTGCTGTCGCTTCCGGATAATAAAAATCTCTCCTAGAAGAACAAAACATTTCTTGCTTCACAATAAAAGTACCCTTTTAACATTAACATCATAACTAACTGTTAATTAACTATGTAGGGGAGTTCTGCCTAAAATTACATACTCTGATAAAATGACATGGTGGCTGTTGAAGCAATCTCACTCTTCCAAATGATCTGCATCTTACTTAACCTGGATTTACAGGAGACAACGATGCGCCCATTGTAATGGCAGACACGTTCCCGGTGAAAATCTAGCGCGATGAAAGAAAAACTAAAAGTGAAGTGTCTGATATATGATACAAGGTAAGTGGTGTGTAGAACTATCATCAGGATGTCCATGATTTTAATGATGTTGTATTTCTTTGCCACTAACTGACCAATATAATCTATGTTATAGAGATTCTAGTTTGCACGATTTTAAAGGTTAGAATTTAGTATTTTGGTAACATTGTTGAACATGCAATTTGGGTAAAACGACATGGTACTATGGTCTCGGATAATATGACATAGTATGTCGTTTTACCCGGAGCTAATTTTTGTATACATATTATGATCAGGAAATTTCCAAATGGTTGAAGACAAACCCTGCAAGAGTTGTCACTCAGTTTCAGATTGCCTCGTTATTTTCAGCTGCATAGGGTAAAGCTGCACAAACTAGTGTTGCTCAAAATGGATTTGCTAAAACTGGGATTTGGCCAGTGAACTCTGAAATATTTCCGTCTTATCTTCTTGCTCCAGCAGAAACCACTAATGTAGAAGAAACTGAAGTCCAACCTCCACGACAAAATTTAAATGAAGTCCAACCTCCGCAACAAAACCAAAATATTCCTGAAGCAAATCAATCAACTTCGAGAACAATCCAGACAACATTAAAAGCTGCAGAGAGAGAGCGCCTAAAGTAAAACTTTCAGAAATATCACCAATACCTCATGTAACTTGAAGGGATACAAAAAGAAAACGAAAATCCACTGTTTTGCAAATTTAACAACCACTTCTAATTTGGAGGAACAAAAACAGAAAGCGGAACTTGAACGGCGCAAGTCAGCGATACAAGCAAAAAAGCATTTGGTAATTTCTCCAGAGGATGCATACGAATAACCAGAGCTATTTAGTAATGCTGACGATGACAATGACGTGGCACGTCATGGGCACACGCAGAATGTGCTGGAAAGTCTGCGAAAACTAAATTTTTCATATGTGACCTATGTATATAAAAAGGATTTGGAAATTTGTACCTATTTTTTTAATAAACGTGTTAAAAATACTAGTTTACATTTTTCCCCACCTTTCCCGCTAAAACAACATAGTATGTCATTTTATACCTTAGTTTCCGCCAAAAATGGCACAGTCGGCCATTTAAAAAAAAGGTGTAAATTACATATGTGTTGAATTTATGGTACTTTTATTATCTTTATTGAAAATGGCATATTTATAGCTAAGTTTAAAAAAAGAAAAGGTAGTGCTTGAATCAAGCTCAAGCTAGATATAAGCCCCAATGTTTAGGTTATGTCATTTTAGGCAGAACTCCCCTACTAATTAATTGTTAAATATTTAAATACCTGAGACAGTACAACGTTATTTCCACTTGTTGTTACAGTGACAACAGGATGCCCAGATAGCTCCACCCAATTATTCAAAACTGTACTAAGAGCAACATTTTCGGGCAATGCCGCAGCTGGAACACGCGTAGCTAGTGACGACCAAAGGTCCGCTGGTGTAGCTGCCTGTGACGAGCTAAAATGTAAAAATATTCGTATTTATAACAATAAATGTTAATAGAGAGGCATCGGTATGGTAAAAGAGCAGACAATCAATGGGTAGCAATAGCGATGGAAAATTTTAAAGCGATTAAGGAAGCAATGTTTCAAATTTTGTTCAACAAATCGTTCTTTATTTCGTTTATGTAAACATATTTATAGAAGCTAAATATATTTATATAAAAGAAATATCTCTCTATCTTCATATCAAAATACGTGAACCTTTCTATTCTCCTGAATTTTTTGTGAAAGTGGCAGGTTATTCAATTTTCTTGCATTTCATAATGTAGCCATTATGAAACCTAAATAGAACAATTTTATTTAATTATATCATTCAAATACAATTTCTTATTTTAAATAAAATAATATTTCTTAGTAAAGGAAACCAATTGTTTGCAAGAAATGTCAGGAAAATGTGTCCTTGGAATAGATACACGTTTCATCTAGAAAAATAATTTCACCATTGCTGTTTTCAAAATATTTTCCATATAACAAAGACTACTTTCCTTTAGAAACTTAAAAAATTTCTAAACCACATGAAACACAAAGTATAAATCTTAGTAATTACATGTCAGTATTTTAGTTTTGCCATTTCCATCTAATACACTGGAATTGTATTGTTTCCATTTTATCCCTTTTCATCAACTGATAAAACAATAATACATTAAAAACAACAAGTCTTTGATATAACTCTAAAGTTATGACGAACGTTCTTTCTTTTTCCAGTCCAACAGTAACAAACAAAAATATGTCGAAAACCAACACTGAGAATATAAACAAACAAGACGCACACACACTGCACAGAAGGCAACCCTCGAATGAAGCAAAACGATGAATTCTTCCACCCTTGCGAAGTTAACTCACTATGTCGTCAAATAATGTTCTATTCCATAGAGAAAATTGTCAATTCCCATAATATTTATTTCAATCATCCTGTATATGGCGGCACCTTTATTGTAACTAATGGTACCAAATTTGCCTGAAATCTTTTGCAGAAATAAGTGTTTAAAGCTGCTCTTTTATTACTAACAATTGGCGCACCCAATAATTTTTATCGGAGGAAGGGAGGTCTTATATTCGTGTTTTATTAATATCTTTTTATTCTCCTCCCATCATGGGTTCACCCCTGCTATTTTATATAAAGACTTACCTCACTTGGAGTAACAGCTACTGAGGTTAATGATAAAGCCCCGATAGTGGAATCAGCCAATAGAGCCGTTTGCACTTGCTCCACATTAAACATTTTATCGAGCTCCCAATTCGATAATTGTTTAGTCTACAAAAAAATCCATGTCTTTTGGTTGCTTCGATTTATTAAACAATTTAACCCTATACAGGGTGTTATGGAAATGATGTATTATATTTAAACCGGCAGATTCTGAGATGAAAATACATGGCGCTTTCAATTAATGACTGGATTATATCACCTTATGGCAAATCAGACAAACACATGTGGGCATTGGCGTAATATGTAAACAATCAACACTGAGGTCTGCATGGTGGTGTTGTCATATCTACACGGCAAACTCTTTAGAAAAAAATTTATAATTTTAACAATTTTTCAATTATGAACAAATATGATTCCAGAAAACCGACGGCGAAAGATGTTTTGCAAAACAAATAATGATAATATCACACACAAATTTCAAATTCGTTACAAGCACCGGAAAGTAAATAGGTCAAACGTCATTGACCTTTTAAATAATAATTGTCGTTCAAACTCTTTACAAAAAAAAAATGCAATTTTATTTAAGACACATGCTTTCATACCTTTATTTATTTAAATACAATTGTTAGTTTCATAATTTTACACAAACCACACAGAATCTAAGTTTTAGGAAAAAACCTTTCGCATAACCTGAAAAATAGCAGCTGTTCACATGGAAAGAATAAACGCGAACGCTGTTTTAATTTTGGTCCTTTTTTCTCGCGTAGATTTATTTATTTAACTAATTTAAAACACACACAATGCAATCCTTCAATTTAATAATGACATTTTATCTATGAACCATAAAACAGTTAACCTACGAACGAACGAAATAGATACCTTCAAAACTCGGAATAGAGATGGACAATATTTGACAGTTTGATATTTCACGAGATTCTTCTCTATTAATTGGCTATTTACCGCGAGATCTCTTGTAAGGCGTTTAATTGCTATGGCGTTAATGGAATTTCGACCAAATTGAATAAAATGATAGTGGTAGCTGATAATACTGCGACTGTACTTTTTCTTTTGAGAAGCTTAAAAAATTAAATTAGCCACTACTCCAAATGACAAGACCGACGAAGATTGTATTTTCTTTCTCACGCGGCATCTCTTTCACATAATCCACTCGGCGCCGGGCCGACGCAGGTCTATGGGTACAAGCGTGCGACTTGCAAGTTGCAAGTGTCAGTAATAGAAGAACAGAGTTAGGGTGCGCTCGCTTCTGTTGATAACCATTTACACTCTCGGCTATCCGCTTTGTTTCAGAAGGTACCCGTATAAGAGTTGTAATGATTTTCGGGCTACGCGTCCAAGCTTTGTGTATTATTTAACATTTTTTTTATAGACGAACCTAAGTTGCTCAGTTAAAACGAGTAGTTTGTTTCGGACGTTTGACTTGACAGAAAAATGGAATGTCGCCGACGAATGAGTCAAATTTCGTCGCGTCGCGTGTAATAAAATCTAATGATCTGATCTGTATGCGTATTTTTAAAAAACTTGTGCCTGGAGGTATAAAGATAAATACAAGGTAGATAAATAATTTATTTTTATTATTTTATATGGAATTGCAGATTTGCATTAAGTTTGGCAACATTGCACGTAACACCTGTTTCGTGATATTATGCCACCACAGGGTGACATGGCGAATAAACCCGAATAAACGCCGGATGAGGTGTGGGTTTATGGGGCTGGATCCCACTTTTAAAACGGTCCATTTGAAAAAAAATTATGTAGCGCTTCTCTAGGGCACCCAAGCAGTCACCCATTTAAATATAATACGTAATTTCCATATCACCCTGTATTTATTCAAATCGTATAACTTACCATATCGGAAGCAAAATACTGATAAAATCTCGCGAATCCTTCATTTAAGAATGTATAGTCCCACTGTTTGCACGTAACCAAATTACCGAACCACATATGGGTGAATTCGTGGGCGATAACCAGAGCGATACTTTTTTTGTAATTATTGGACGTGTCTTCGGCGCTCCACAACAGCCCCGTTTCTCTATAGGTAACAAGACCCCAATTCTCCATAGCTCCCGCTGAAAAATCTGGAATAGCTATCTGGTCCATTTTTGCCATTTGGGAACCTAGAACACGTAATTCAATTTACTTCACAAGTATGGTGAAATTATTTTTAAAATTTTATTTTTGTGTAACGACCAAACAATTACTTTCTAGGCGTTTTAAATGTACAAAGAAAAGAAGTACCTAATAAGAAAATGCGTTAAGTAAAAAATATTTTTATTTATTTTTTAATTCTATATAAGGAAATACAACTTTTGGAAAATAAGAAAGGTTTTCTTAGTGTGTATAGTGCTTAAACGTAAAGTCCGTTCTTCGGTTCTTAATTGTAGAAGTCCCTAGATTTACCCTTTATGGCCTGCTTTAAATTAATTTCGGGTTAAGGTCTTCCCTCATTCTTCACTTCAATTTTTTGCTCCAAACTCAAGAGCTAAAGTTATTTTTTAAATAGTCCACCGTCAAACTATTCATTTTAACTTAATAAATATATAATATTAAAATATTAAAACATACACGCTCGAATTTCTAACTAGATGCACGAACAGACAACGGCGCGGCACACACTAAAATTGTGCGCCTTTCCCATGTTAAATCGTCATAGCCCCGCTATCCCCCGCTGTCTCCCGCCACTTGTTACTACAGAGAAACGGCATTATGCCCCGCCTACTTGCGAGCAAGTCTCGTCATAATCGTCATTAACCTCGACCGAGGCACGGTTGCCGGATCGAGAGCCTATAATATACAGTTTCATTGACGGTACGATAAAATATTAAACAGTGTCGGACTTTATACGATAAATAATATTCAATGAATATAAATTAATATATTTTTATTCGTTTTGGGGGTGCACGTGCGCATGTGCTCCTGTGGAAGAACCGCCACTGCTACTAGACCTAACGTAAGGAAGCTAATTCTCACCATATTTCAATCCGGTCATACTTTCCAATGCCCTCATGATGGGAGGCCCGATTTCAACAGCCCACGCTCTATCGGCCTCCTCCTCACTACGTGAACAAACCCTGTGAGGTACCCCCTCTGCAATGGACTCCCCTTCGGTACAAGTAAAAGCTGATACGATAAAGGCTATTAGGTAGGTTGACATGACGGGGGTTTCCCTGAATGTGGTTTTTATATTGGTTGTGCTGAAAATATATCGGATGGGGTATAAAATGTGTCTGTCTACACTCCTTATTAGTAAGGTCTCACTACTTACCCCTCAACAGTTTCGTTCGATACACTGGGAGTATTACTCAAAGCAGTAAGGGTGGACGGGTAGGTAATACTGATGACGAATGTGGCCTTGTACTGGGGTTCGTCGAAACAAGGAAAGGCACGTCGTGCATGTACCGGCTGAAATTGCGTTGTCACCATGGTAGCTGTTTCGTTATTTTCGTCGTTGTATGTACTGATATAGGGACCCTTCATGTCTTGGGTTTCAAAGGTTCCTACATATCTACGAAATTAAAAACACGTGACGGTGATTTCGACAAAATTCTTGGGGCTATTAGAAAACTGGGTATCAATTTGAAAATTTTCCACCCGAATAACTCGCTTGCAGTAATTGCTTCCCATTTAAGATTTGAAGGGAGGGGAAGGAATTCCAGTGCGGTATACCATTAATACTGCAGAACTTCTTTAAAAGCGCCCGGTTCATAATAAAATTGACGTGGCTCAGCTGTAAACAGCTAGATTTCACTTTGAAAAGACCCCGCACGGAACATATGGGAATCGGCCCTGGGTAAAACTTTGGTACTCGGGGATATTATCCAAAAATCCATGCTGATTAAAAGTCTTCATGTGCCCGTGGTCCGAGAATGCGATCCCGGGGAGCTACGTTCATCGCAATCAAAATAATAAAAATGAGCAAATGCACTGGCAATAGTGTGTCAGGCTTCCATAGCTCCTTAAGAATTTCATTCATATGCCGATTTATACTGTATTATATTGTGCATTTCAGGAAAATATTTTCCAATATACAGGCTGGCCCAAAAAAGTGTGGTAACATAATGCTCTCTTTTTTTAAATGGGACATCCAATATTTTATTGCATATTTAGGTTCGTATTAGTGTCGTTTATAATTATTGCCTAAAGTTTTATTTCGCTTGGTTATGTAGTTTAAGAGTAATAAATGAAAAATTAAAAAAAAAGTTTTGGAGTCATATAAAAAAATTCAAGAAAACTACTAACTACTAAGTCGGAGAAATATTTTCAGACCTAACCAGTGATTTTAACTGGTGCCACATATGCTCTATGGGGTTAAAAATGCAATAATAGGGTGGAAGCTTATGTGTCACAAACATATACTTTTTTATACAAAATGTCTTTAAAACTTCTAAAAGATCACTTTTTTTATAACTTTCTTCAAAATATATGTCATTCGCCGCCATGTAGTTCTGAATCTCCACTTTTGTATTATTTGAGCTTGGAGCTTTATGTAATTGGCGACTGTGATAGCTCGCATTGTCCACTACTATCACGCTATTCTGAGGTATGTTTGGTAAAAGATAATTCTCGAACCATTCCATAAAAAGTTCGGCCGTTGTATCTTCATGGTAGTCCACACAATAGTATTTAATGTTTTTTGCAGAAAGCCAGGCATTTGGAACCCAACCGTTTTCTGACCCAGCATGTAAAATGCTTATTCTTTTTCCTTTATTTGACGGAGCTTTTCTTTTACACTTATCGGAAGAATCAGACCAGCCTTTGGATGGTGTTTCATGCGCGTCAAACCAAGTCTCGTCGAGGTAAATTATAGGACGGTTTTCAGAACGGGATTTCCTTACAGAAGTTATATACTCATGACGCCATTTTTGTAAACGGTGGGATTCCATGAGTACTTGCCTTTTGTCAATTTTGCGGTATCTGAATCCCATTTCCGACAAAACTCTCCAAAGGCTAGTGCGGCTACAACTTATTTGGGTTTCATCATTGGTGAGCCGTTGCTTCAGAGAATCTAATGTAGGTACGCGTTGCTCTTCGTACATGGTGTAGATTTTTCGCCTTATCAAGTCCTTGTCGCTTTCGTCGAAACATTTGGTGAGACCGGCATCTTTACGCTTCTTTCTAGATTTAATTTGATTTGACGCGATTCTTTTCACTGTATATATATACTCTTTTTACAATTTCCGTAGCATCGAGAGATAAATGCATTTTCTTCACTTCACTTCCCACTTCACACTAGAAGAAGCACCATCAATGTTTTTCCATGGACGCCACATACTGTATTTTTACACGTTTGGTAAAATAATATCGGTAATACAACTAAACTCTTCCAGCAAGAAATAAAAACTAACAAATTTTACCACAAAAAGATATTTAAATATAAATTAAGCAACCTAACCTACCTGATGTGCCTATATTTAATTATAATTATTACAATCCGGTCCTTTCCACATAATAATAACGAACGGTCATAAATAATGGGATCGCCACAGGTACTTTTACTGCAGTCATTAAGTTATATCCATTTTTCGTGGAACAATCTTTACCAAAGTTTTTAACCGAGGGCCGATTCCCATATGTTCCATGCGGGGTTCTTTCTGTCGTGTTTAGTGGGATTCTAATCTGACAATAAAATATTCGCACTTACGTAATTTTCAGATTGTATTCTGTGGCTACAATTAAAGCGGACTCAGCGGTGAGGGTCAAAATTTCAGTGGTCTCATTATAAACTCTAGTAGTTTCAATAGCCCCTGCTGTACTGGATAGTATAACTGCGCCAATGGTTGATGTGGTGTGAAGTTTAATCTCATCAGTGCTAGCGGTCACTCTAAAAGTTATCGTTACGTCGCCTAAAAAATAATATTTAAACGAAAAAATTAAGATTAATTTTCAACATTGTTTAATGTTTTTTAATTATTTAAATAAAAAGTTACCGTCGAAAGTAACCGTGTCTCCAGTAAAAGTCGTGGCTGGTATGACTAAGTCAATAACATATTTGGAGGGTGAGACAGTTTCTGGTAGTCGGTAGCCTGTGGTGTCCTGTGCACGTATATGTGTTAAAGAAAGATGGCAAATGGTAACCAGAAAAATAGGAAACCACGCCATTGTGGTTTATATCTAAAAATATTAGGAAAGTATATTTACAGGGTGTTCCTTAATGACGTGCTAATATTTCAGGGTGTGATTCCTTGCGTCATTTCATAAAGAAAAGTTCATATGAACATATGTCCGCAACGGCTTAAATTCTTTGCTACAGGGTGTTGAATTTTTATTTTTTAAATGATTATTTTTTAATATCTCCGAAAGTACTTTAGATATTATTTTCAATTTTGGTGTGTGTTAATAGGATGTAGAACCACAAATTTCAGTTAGAAAAGTTATTCAATTGTTCCACCAGTGGCGTCCCTGCAAACATGTCCTATGATATTTGTTATAAAAAAGATGGTACGCCACTGACATTTTTCCTTGTGGATATTTTTTCTGATTAGCCTGGTCAATTCTACATGATAACAGTCTCTTGAGTTTTTCTCGTGGTAAAATAATTAATGATAAATTTTGTTTTATAAAAATTGTATTTTGTGGGCAATTCAATGAGAAGTGAAGGTGGCCTTCCATTATTTTATCAATGTTAATACTAATGAGTTTCAATATGAATTTAATTGTTTTAATCAAGAATGGTGCGTCTGACGAGAAAAACTCAAGGGACCGTTTTCATGTAGAATCGACCAGGCTAATCAAAAATATCCATTTGGAAAAATGCCAGTGGTGTACTATCTTTTTTGTAAAAAATATCAGAGGACATGTTTGCAGGGACGCCACTGGTGGAACAATTGAATAACTTTTCTAACTCAAATTTGTGGTTCTATATCCTATTAACACATACCAAAATTGAAAATAATATCTAAAATACTTTCGGAGATATTAAAAAATAACCATTTAAAAAATTAAAATTCAACACCCTGTAGCAAGAAATTTAAGCCGTTGCGGACATATGTTCATATGAACTTTTCTTTATAAAATAACCTAAGGAATCACACCCTGTATAAGCGCTGTTAAGGGAATTTCTATCAGTCGGTACGAGTGAATTTCTAGAATTTCTTTTGAGATGACATCGCGCACTTGCACAAAACATATTTTACCTATAAAAAGGTGCACAACACAAGCATAGATTTTTTTCAAATTTAGCGAACTACTAATAATATAATATACTGCGGTAGTCAGTACTCACCTGCAGAAGTCACTACGCTTAAAAATGCCTTAAATTGTTGACTTGCTTTATAAACTCTCTTCAATATCTTATCACTGCTGATGCTGCAATAAAACATCTTAGGCGTAATCCCTAGGCGAGCTTAAAATTAAATCTCACAGACAATGATTGTAGATAATAAACATATTATACTTTCGTAAATATATTTTTATGTTTGTAAAAATGTGAACATTTCTTCTATTGTAATTTAAGTTCCTAGTAAAGTTGAACAATTTTGAAAGTATTATTGACACTATGAGCAATTAAATATTTTATTATTGACATCAAAGGCTTTTAATCAATTTTCAATTTATCAGGTCTCTTTGAGAACCATGAACAAAGGCTTTCTTTAACCTATTGCTATTTGCACAAACATTGGCTGCCGACGCACATCTTCTCTCAGACACCTCCACCATCAATGCCGGTGTTCCTCAAGGGTCCATATTATCTCCCACTCTCTTCTTACTCTACATTAACGACCTTCTAGTGAAAACGAAAAACCCGATAGTTAGTCTTGCTGATGATAGCACGCTTATATCATCTTTCTCTTTGAATGCACAAACATCGGCTGCCGACGCACATCTTCGCAGACAGCATGAAGTATCACGCCTCAACAAAGACCTGGAAGAAATTTTGGCTTGGGGTGACAGTAACCAAGTCGAATTTAACGCTAAGAAATCCCAGGCAGCAGTTTTCTCTAAAAAGGTTAACATTACAGAACCGGATATAGTCATGGACGGACACGCAATCCCACTGGCTTCATCTATTAATTTGCTGGGCGTCAATCTGGGAGGAGATATGTCTTGGCATAACCACGTTGTGGCAATTGCCAAGATAGCTTCTAGATACTATTCAAAGCCCAGATTCGACCATCAGTAGAGCACTGCTCTCATGTCTGGAGCTCTGCACCCAAACATACTCTTCTTCTACTGGATCCCATCGAAAGGAGGGCCATTCGTCTGATTGGAGACCACGAGCTGACTAAGAACCTCGACAGCCTGGAACATCGAAGACAGGTTGGGGATTTGACTCTCTTTTACAGATATTTTCATGGAAAGTGCTCGGCTGACCTTGCCCTCTTAATTCCGCCCAGAGCGGCGAATAGCAGAAATACACGACGAACCACTGCCGCCCATCCATATGTGGTTAAGCTTAGTACTGTTCGAACTTCATTATTTAAGAATTCTTTCATCTGGAGGACTTCATCCTTATGGAACGACCATCCCGAGGTCGTTTTTCCCAACGAATATAACCTCCAACGATTCAAAACCAACGTGATCCGCTTCTTGCGCGAACGCACCACTCCCAGAGTGCCCTAAAGGATTTTTCCTATAGTGCTTGTGTTTGATCATGACAAAAAAAAATATATATTTTTTGAGACTTAAGAACTCGGTGGATATGATTATTGTTCATGTCCAGGTCCTATTTGCCACTATCCCAGGGATATCAATTAAATTGATCGATGTATAATTTTTTCGATTATTCCACCGAGTGTTTCAGGCGTAACGCTCACCCACATAGCTTTTTTATTGTTTAAATTACAGAAATAAAATTTGGTGAGTTTGTGTATGATATTATTTTGCATTTTATGGCATGACTGATGAGTCCATTTTGCCACTTCCAGGTTAACCGGAAATGGCCTAGACTTGGGATTTCTAAAATGGAACATCCAGTATATTTTTGGATACATGGACTCGGAATTCCACCCATTCCAAATTCAACGACATCCCATACGTCACTTCTTGACACTTTAAATCATTTTCTTTTCCTTTTTTCATCTAAATTGCTAAAATGGTTTACTACTTTATTTCTAAGCCAAAGTATGGCGTTTATTTGTTAGCATTATGGCATAGGTGGTCATGGGTATCGAAATAAAAGCAAAGCCGTTTCGCTGGTTGTTGCCTAGTTTGCCATGAATTGGTATTTTTAATAAATTATCTCTCCATTTTTAACTTGACATAAGGGTGTGTGGTATCAAATTGTTGGAAAAAAATTGCTCTATCTTTTTGCCCGAGTGAGCCAATAAGTTTCCATTTGAAAAAATTGAGTTTTCTGGGAAAAAGCCTTCTTAAAAGTTTAAAAAATGTGTAAAAAATTTAAAACACATGAAACTTGAAAATTGCATTTTTTAATCTCGAATTTGATTTAGAAGTAAACCATTTTAAGGAGTTCGTAGCAGTCTATATTTTTTAAAGTGTCAAAAATGACGTATGGGACGTCGTTGAATTTCGAATCGTATACTGAATCGATATTGTCAAAAATATACTGGGTGTTCCATTTAAAAACCTAAGTTGAGGTCATTTCCGGTTAAACCGAAAGTGGGCGGCCATAGCTATATCCAGTTCTGCAACATTTTTCGAAGAATTGATTTAAAAATACATCATTTCTTGACTCCAATCATTGCCAAACCCAAAGATGTTACCTGTTAAAATCGGAACATTGATCTAAGTGTTGCTGTGCTTTTGGTGCTTTTGGTTCTTCGCATGTATAGCGCCGGATCTCGTTTTTAGTGTTTTTCAATTTAGTGAAAGAAAAAGTTAATAAATAAAAAGTCTATTTACTTTTCTGACGAGAACAAAAGAGTTCGAAGTCGGTCTGCAGGTGTTGACATCCTATCAATGGAAAAGGCTTTCTTTTCTTGGCAATACCATTCAATCTGAATTAGTATTTTAAAGAGCTACTGCAGTGTAGAGAAAAAATGCGCCCTTTTTGTATAAGGTATCATCGGGTGGTCTGGGAAATAATAAAAAGTTGATAGTTATTTTAAAATTACCAGTCGGGGTGGGGGGGGGGGGGGGGGGGCTTTCTCAGAATTGTAGTAATTCTCGAGATCTACGAAAAAGCGTACAAATCTTATAATATATATTGATAAAAATATATTTAAAAGATTAGATAGGATTTATATGAAATGAAAAATCAAATAATAATATTTTTTTAATCTTTTTTTTCCGACGTTTATAGAACAATTACAAACTTAATGGAACGTTGGGAATTATTTGTCTGGTATTATATCCCAGATACCAGTACGTCGATCGTAAAAACGTGTCATTTTATAGATCGATGTCGATATCTGATGATGGATTAGCTATTTGGTTTTAGTGTTTTTACTGACGGCAATAACTTTTATTATTTCTAAAATTTATAACGAAAAAAACATTGTCAATTATGTATCCTGATTAAACGGAATATTGGACTTATCTTTATTAGAAACGACTTCTTAATCTCACATTCCACGTAAGTACTGACATTAAGCACAGGGTAAATCCCCTGTAATTTTATTTCCCTTCCCTTAATCAAATAGAAAAGAGACAAGCATACCTAGTGATAATTCTGGAGTGTATTGTACAAGTGAGTATATTGTAAAAAAATCCCTTATCCCCTTTGCTGATTTTCATTTGCTTTCCAGTTACAACGTAACTGCAAATAAACAAACTGTCATACATTTTTTCCATCATAGCGTTCTTTTAATTAATGTTCATAATTATCCCTATTGGCCTCTAATCATGTTCTGCTTCGTCTACCAAGGATGAATATACAACGTTTCCAAGATAAGGAGGGCCAGTACAGGGATCTCGGAAACCGTAAGAGATACGAAGTCGGTTAAATGGAGGTACAGTTGCGCATTTACGTGCCTAATAATATGCCGTTTAGAAAGTTTTAAATTTCCGAGTAGTTCCGGAGATATCCGGAAAAAACTGAAATTCTGAAAAATCGTTTTATTGTTTTCCTGGGTTTTTTTGAGATCGAAGTCTAAAGTAAATTGCACTTTTGCATTGCCACTTTTTCCGCTCTATCTAACAGCGTTAATTGTTTTGTAATCCGACGAGTCGTCTTCGAAGGGCCATTATCAACTTTATTTTTTAAATACGGTCCTATTTTCCTGATATTGGAATTTGAGAGCTTTTTTCTCCCGATGTATGACACATTGTGGTTTAATGACGTTTCGAAAGTTTTTTGAACATCATCAGGAAATTATGGGATACGGATCTCGTAATTCTATAAATAATATCTCATAAGTAAGCTCTAAATTTTTTACTTATGTTGGACTAGTTCAATAAATAACAAATAATTTAATAATAAACAAATACAAATAAGTGAACAAGAATCATTCCAAAACAGTAATAAAACGAACAACGAAAAAAGTAAGGAACTACATAATCAAGTGTTCAAAATGAGTTCCGTTATTCTCTCAGCACAAATAACATCTTCTAACTGCCACATAACAGTTTTTTTGATATAAAATAAAACATGCGATAGAATATCAAACTTTTCAGCATTTGTAAAATTATGTTCCATATTTTCTGGAAAATAGAAAACCTCTTAAAACGCTCTCAAACGATCACAATGGGAATGTCAAGTGAAACAATTAATTTTTTTGTTTCAAACGGCTACTTCTCTTTTAAATCCCGAATCAACAGAAGTATGAAATAATGTTTTTGTTCACTTATTTGTGGTTTATTATTACATTATTTGTTATTTATTGAACTAGTCTAACATAAGTAAAAATTTAGAGCTTACTCATGAGATATTATTTATAAAATTAGAAGAAATACAGGACCGTATCCTAAAATTTCCTTATGTTGTTCAAAAAAACCCTCAAAACGTCATTAAACCACAATATGTTATACATCGTTGCATTCGGAAGAAAAATAGCTATCAAATCCCAATATCAGAAAAACAAGTCCGTATAAAAAAAAATAAAGTTGATAATGGCCCTTCGAAGACGACTCGTCGGATTACAAAACAATTAACGCTATTAGATAGAGCGGAAAAAGTGGCAATATAAAAGTGCAATTTACTTTAGAATTCTATCTTAACAAACCCCAGGAAAATAATAAAACGATTTTTCAGAATTTCGTTTTTTTTCGGATATCTCCGGAACTACTCGGAATTTTAAAACTTTCTAAACGGCATATTATTAGGCACGTAAACGCGCAACTTTACCTCCATTTAACCGAGTTCGTATCTCTTACGGTTTCCGAGTTCCCTGTACTGGCCCTCCTTATCTTGGATTGCTGTCCTTTGCTTTTACTTTGTAAACTTCTTATTTGAACCAGCCCCATAAACTAGAGTTTAATGGTGTGAGGTCTGGAGATCCTGGAGGCCAACTAGTAAGACCACTGCGACCAATCCAATGTCATGGAAAACTTTCGTTCGAATGTTGGTGTGCAGGAGTTTCATCCTGCTGATACGAACATACTCTAGTAAATCCTTATAATTCCTTATTCATTTCATTGTCATTTTCATTTTCATATTTTATTTAAGATTCCACCAGCAATATCAAGTGCGGGAATTCTTTTCTCTCTCTAGAACTTCTAAACTAACACTAGAGTTCCCAGCGGTGTTCCTTAAGGTTCCTAATCTTCCATACCTGGAAACTTAATTTCTTGTGATCATTTCTCAGTTGATTCCTTCCAGAGGGACGCGTGTTTTCAGGATTTAATATCTTGACAGTGAGCTCTTAAGGCCTGTTAACTCGTATAAGTCAAAATTTGAACCACACAATTTGAAGATCGCTGGATAAACTTCATTCATTACGCTACAACCCGAAAACAAATTCCATCGATGTCGTCTGCTAATTCTTATAATTCACCATAAAAATACCCATTTCTTATTATGGGGATTATAAGCATTGAAATATTTGCTTCAAGTTACGTTATCCACCATCCATTCATTGCTGGATCTTCGGGATAGATAAATTATGATACAAGGGGAAAACTAACTATTGATACGTTTATTGTAATAATTATAACATGTTATAATAAAATAATAAAAATTATACACCTTGAAATAATCGTAAAATATATTAATAACTAATACTGGCAATATGTCTTAGTTATTTTCAAATAATTTTAATAAATTTATATTTTATCACATTTCTTTACCATCCTTTTTCTCATATGGGTACAGTTCTTTAAAAAAATCAACCGACCCATATTTATGTTATAATTAAGATATATTTTTAATCATCAATAAATAAATAACATATTTACATTCTTTGACAGCTCATACCGCATACGTATGTATAATATTATTAGACTCATATGTTTTTCTTTTAAAAGGAACTAAGTTTTTAACGCGTAAAAATTTAATATAAAAAAGCAGGTAACGGGAAACATATTTTCAAATTCACATCCTAAACATTAATCGCGATTAAACTTAAGATGGTTAAACCTATTGCTACATTCGTTTTATGCGCTGAACATGTACAGTTAGGTGCTGCAGTCGTGGTGGAGCTTGTTGTTGGCATCGCTGTCGTTGGTTGTTCAAGTCCGTAATGGCTATAAAGTTCATTCTGTCTCGTGTTGACCCATTCATAATTATCCTGTGCTAAAGTTAAAGCAGCTTTGCTAGCATCAGATGAATCGTTGCTTGCGACGAAATTTTGCAGCTACAATTAAAAAAAAATTTATAGATAAGTGTTTCTTAATAACCAAGAATTTGATCTTCATATATATCGATACATGCATCGAATAACATTGTAAGTGACAAATGGTATTCATATTATTCTACATTTTAATTTAATGGAATATGCTTTTCTGATAAAACATTATTATTATGTTAGTTAGTTTGCAAGCACAAACATCGGCTGCCGACGCACATCTTCGCAGACAGCATGAAGTATCACGCCTCAACAAAGACCTGGAAGAAATTTTGGCTTGGAGTGACAGTAACCAAGTCGAATTTAACGCTAAAAAACCAAGGCAGCAGTTTTCTCTAAAAAGGTTATTATTACAGAACCGGATATAGTCATGGACGGACACGCAATCCCACCGGCTTCATCTATTAATTTGCTGGGCGTCAATCTGGGAGGAAATATGTCTTGGCATAACCACGTTGTGGCAATCGCCAAGATAGCTGCTCAGAAACTTGGTGTACTCTTCCGAACCAGAAAGTTCGGCTCAACAACTTTTTACACTATACAAAGTAAAGATTCGACTATCACTAGAGTACTGCATGTCTGGAGCTCTGCACCCAAACGTACATTTCGGCTATTGGATTCCATCGAAAGGAGGGCCATTGGTCTGATTGGAGATTACGAGCTGACGAAGAACCTCGACAGCCTAGAACATCGAAGACAGGTTGGGGATTTGGCTCCCCTTTACAGATATTTTCATGGAAAGTGCTCGGCTGACCTTGCCCTCTTATTCCGCCCAGAGCGGCGAATAGCAGAAATACACGATGAACCACTACCGCCCATCCATATGTGGTTAAATATTTATTTGAAGATCTGCAGTTGTACTTAGTTTAATTTACTTTAATCCAAGACAACGCGTCATAATCTATTGATGTACCGATAAATGTAAAATAGAAAATAGGCATTGTTTGTTCTAATAATGTACTTACTTTAAGAATCTGAGCATCAGTAGTTAAGCGCTCAGCAATACCTCGTAGTATATTTTGTACTCCATTCATACTTGTGTACCTGTAGATGATTGTGAGTTAGTATACAATTCCAGTGATAATACATTACTTATTTATGTCAGTCCTGTATGTATAGTATGAATTCATTACTCACCTGGTTACTATTAATGCATAGTTGGTAATATAAAAGTCAAGAGCCACGTCTACACCAACAGAACTACCTGTATATACCGACGAGAATACGGCTGCATAATCCTGAGATCTAATACCTGAATCATCTGTCAATGTTTTTTGCAAATATCTAAAAAAAGGTTTTAAAGAAACCGGTGAAAAATAATAGTTTTAATAAATACAGGATGTTATGGAAATGACGTATTATAATTAAACCTGCAATTCCTGAGATAAAGAAAAATTGAAGAAAAATAGCCATAAATGGCGGTTTCAATTCATTCAGCGGTAAAAGTGACCTGACATAATCCGGAAAAACACCTGTGTGGCACTGCGATACATGCAAGCAATAAAGGAATTTTGGCCGGTGTTGTCATATGTACACCTTAAACTCTTTTAAATATAATACGTCATTTCCATAACACCCTAAATATATACTTACGCATTCAAAATGGCTTCATTGCTAGTACTTCCAAGAGCTGCTAGGATAGTTACTTGTTCGGTAGCCAAAGAAGTGCTTAAGAATTCGTTCCACAAAAATGCCCAATCGGTTGTGATATCGGTACTGTGTTTTAGCCCATACGTATACACGATCGATCTCAGATTCTTATTTGGCCTAAAAATATAAAGATTTATAAACTATGACATAACCTTGATAGTAATCAATTATGGCATTCAAACTGTTTACCTAACTGAAGTGTTCCTGTAGCTGGCAAAAAGTGCAACTGCTGTAGATGTACAGATAGGGTCGCCCAATTTGCAAGCCCACGATTGAGCCAGCACTTGCTTGAGTGTGTAAATATGATTGGACTCATTGGTTGAGGTTATAGGCACGGAGGCAACAACTGCACTACTAAGGCTCAGACAATGATCCTAAAATAATTAAAATTTTTAATATAATGACTTTAGTCTGACCAACAACTGACCACCATATCTAACAACATTTTACGAATTCTTACCGAAATTGCTTGTCCTAAAGTAGAGTTCTCTCCAAATCGTTTTATTAAGAAGCCAAAGCTCTTATATCCAGAATACCAAACATGATAGGACGTTTCGTTTGTCAAGAACTGACTAATATTGAAAGCTAGACTGTAAGTAATGTATCCTCCTCTAGCTAAATTCAAAGCATCATCGACGATTTGGGCCCTATTGATTTCTGGAATTCCGGAGAAGTCCGTTTGCTGTAGGGCTGTTGTAAGCTGCGCCCAAAGATTTGCATCGTAGTTTACTCGGTAGTAGCCTTAAATAATAAAATGGCATTTAGTGTATTAAACCCGGTCTAGACACAGAATAATTTCCAATAGTTTCCTTGTTCTAGCCAAGTTTGACCCAATACTCCTCAAACACTATGGCTAATGAATCAAATAATTGTCGTAGCTGACAAATTAAGGCTGTAATAGAAATAGAACTCTCCATGTAGCTGCGTAAATAGACGTAAATAGATGAATTTCTGCCTCTCTATAATTGCAACGGCCAACTTGTCTGTCCTGTCCTGTCTAAAGCTAGTCATAATTTTGGCTTAAACAATGATTTAAATTGTTTATTTAGATGTTCGTAATTTTCTTTTACCTGTTTGTTCGTTATTTACTATGATCCATGATAATTCTCCTGTGATATTTTGAATGACATCGTCACTAGGAGTTAGCCAAGTCATTGGTGTAGTCTCGTTGAAGGTAGCAATGTTCTGAGATGTGCCGAAGGTAATTGGTATGTACCAAGTGGTGTTTGCAGAGGTGCTGTTGCTTAAGACGAACCTTCTCTGAAAATTAAAATAAAGTAAATCAATAACTAATAGAGATAGAGGATAAATAACAAGTAAAGATTCATATAAACTGCTTTCGAGCAAGCAAAATTTCGCCTAAATTTAAAAGTTAATATTTTCTGAACCAGATATGACATCGATCTCCGGTTTTTAATGGTTGATAGATTTGTCCCTTAGGAAACAATTGCAAAAGTTGGATTGTCTTAAACTGTCAGAAAATTTTATATACAGGCTGTTAAAGAGGACGATGATTTTTGCTCCAATTTCAATAGCATGTAACTTTCACAATAATATTATTAAATTTTATCACTGAACGTCAATTGAATCACTGGTTCATAGCAAAGAAAGTTATCTGTCAAATTTTTGATATCTGCTATATTTTAAGAGATACCGATTTTTTTGAAAAACTTTGCTTTTTTCAACTTTTTGTTAGCTAGATCCCACTGTGCGTTGTATCGTGCAAACTTTGCAAGTGATTATTATACCTTATGAAAAGCTTGTTTATGTTCAGTAACAACAATTGTACCTAAATGTTGTGATGTGCAGTGGCGTACTTATAATCACTTATATGTCTCTGCTTTATGAGTATCTCACAATTTTTTTTTTATTGGAAAGTACTCGCCCCTAGATTAGGCAAGTTTTTCCTTATGTTTTAGTTTTCCATATCGCGCTACAGGTATATTATACAGTGTCTACAAAATTTTAAAAAAGATAATTTTTTTATTTACTTGTTTGAAAGCAAATGGCCAGCAGTTTAGTATAAATAAGTAAATAATGGTAAAATATAATATATACCTGAGACATATGTAATACGCTGTTATTGATACTGACGGTGACAACTGGGTACCCAGGAGAGTTGATCCAACTATCCATAATTGTGCTTAAGTTGGCTGGCAATGTAGTGGCATTGGAGTTTAGTACGGTCCATAAGTCATCTGGTTCCGTAGATGAATGAGCACTAAAATAGTATGTTAATTTATTAGAAGAAGTAATTATTAGTTTGGATGCAGGATGCATAGCGCGTTCCCATTAAGAGCTAAATATATATGCATTGGTGAATTTTATTGAATGATCCTTACAATTCAGTTAAGTAGTTGTAAAGCCCAATTTTCCACACTGATATACCCAAAATGTGTTGTGCCATTCTAAGAACGGCTCCTCCCTTGTCATATGTAATCCCTCCAAATCTTGCAGAAATATCGCTTGGGGTTGAAGCACTGGTCACTAACGCTTCAGTACTCGAGGCATCTTCTTCAAAAACGTATTGTAAAGTTTGCGTGACGAATTGTTTGTCCATTTCATAGTCGGGAAAGATCTAGAAGAAATATACCAGATAAGTTGAGCCGACAAAACATATATGAGGCTATCAGGAGTTGGCCCCACCGTCTCAAAAAGTAGTGCCAGAAAATTCCAGTGGGCGAAAATAAGAGGCTGTTTGTGTTTCTTAAAAAATATTGCAGTCAATAGAGTGGTGGTTGGAGAAGCAAATTTTATATTACCTCGTTGGTAGTCATAAATTCAAAAAACGTCGCGAATCCTTCATTGAGGAAAATCTCAGACCACCATTTGCATGTAACGAGATTGCCAAACCATTGATGGGCGAGTTCATGGACAATTACTGATGCGATGTACTGTTTATTAGCGTTTGAGGATTCATCTGTATCGTAGAGTAAGGCTCGTTCCCTATAAGAAATTGAAATGAGTTAATTATTTATGTCTCCTCTTGGTAATTACTAGCTATAGCTTCTCACTTAACCTATAGCCATAGCTATATACAGTTTCGCAGACGAGACCCGGCTTTGCATCTGCAGCACAGGTAGTGCAACTGTGTACACATTTGATTGGTAGGGAAACAACTTTTCTAGTATTTACCTATATGTGATTAACCCCCAGTTTTCCATAGCACCAGCAGAAAAGTCCATGATTGCGACCTGGTCCAATTTTGCCATGTTTGCGCTGTAGTTAATATCCAGATAGGCATTCAAACTGTGTATCGCTAGCGGTGTTACTTTTAATGCCCACTCTCTATTCGACGTCGTCTCGTTTCTCGAACAAACCTAAGCAATACAAACAAAACTCAGGTTTGATATTTTCGTGTCTTCAACAGATTCTTTTAATGATTGATGTCAACTTACTTGATTTACTAGCGCCTCTTCTATAAGACTTCCTTGCGAACATGTAAAGTCCGAGACTACAAAAGCTACCAAATAGGTGGACATTTTCGGAGTAGTTTCAAAAATGGTAGTGGTCGTAGAATTGTCTGCACTAAAAAGAAAGAAATGTTGAGTTTGGAAATTCTTTCAGTTAATAATAGATCTTTTTACCTGTTGATGGAGCTACTCGAATCACTATTTCCAAGAGCACCGAGTCCGATGGGATATGTCAAAGCAAAATTAAATGTAGCCTTGTAGCTGGGTTCATCGAAACATGGGAACGCTCTTCTGGCATGCGTCGATTCCATCTGAGTGGTAACAATATAATGGGTGATGTTGCTCGAGTCACTGTAGCTACTCTTGTAGATGCCGTACATGTCTGTTATACTGAGATCGCCCTCTAAAGTTAAACTCTGTTAGAAAAAGGGACCAAACTGCAGGAGCGTATTGTACAAGTGAAAATAATTTTAAAAACCCCATATGTTCTTAAAAATATAAACAAAGCTTCATACAATAACATTTCTATAATCATAGTGCTCTTTTGATAAATGTTCAAAAATATCCCCATTATCCTTTAAGTCAAATTAGTACAACCCGACGTTTACTTTGTAAACTTCATTTTGAAACCAGCCCCATAAACAAAAGTGTAGTGGTGTGTGGTCTGGAGATCTTGGAGACCAACTAATTGGACCACCGGGATCGATCCGAAGGCCTGGAAACCTTTCCTCGAATTGCAGGAAAACTGCAGGAAAGTTTTGCAAAATAATAGTACAATTCGCTAATAGGAGCATAAGCATAAGTTATACAGGGTGTCCCATAACTAATAGTACACAGGAAAACTGCAGATTCCTTGGATAAACATACTGCGATTTGGCCATAGTTAGGTTAGTTCAATAGCTGGTAATAACCGAGATACAGGGTGTTCAAGTAAAAATTTAATTTTCAATTTTCCTAAATAACTTATTTCTGAATCAATATTTTTACACAAAATTTTGTAACGGGTTTTTTGGAGAAAGGAATTTGAATTTAATAATTTTGATGTAGATTGTAGGGGGCGCCCTCTGCGGTACTCTGGATACATAAAAAGAAGTGTAACTTTCTTGGGCCTTAATATAATTATGTTTTTGTTAAAAATATCAATTTTTCCGTTATTTTTAAGCAATAAAGGTATACTTTGTAAATGTCGCTCCGACTAACCGTTTTCGAGATATTTTCAATTACAATTTCTAATGCGCCCGTTTAAATTTTGATTTGTGAATGTGAAATTTGTCACAGTAGGCTTTGGTAAAAACAAATACAATGAAAGCACTTTGAAACCTCATTTCTGTCAAAGTTTATGTTTTAATTTGTCAGCATTGTGGGTGTTTTTAAGGAGTTTCTGTTATCAAAAATTAAACTAAAAATGCCGCGACATAACTTGTTTTCTAACGGAGAAATGCGAGACATGGTATGTCTATATGCACAAGAAAATCTTAACGGATGCGGGACACAACGGCGGTATTTTGAACTGTATCCAAATAGAAGGCAGCCAGATTTTAAAATTTAAAATTATATTTTTACTTGGACTCCCTGTATCTCGGTTATTACCAGCTATTGAACTAAACTAAGCATGGCCAAATCGCAGTATTTTTACCCACGGAATCTGCAGTTTTCCTGTGTACCATTAGTTATGGGACACCCTGTATAAATATGCTAACTTACCAAACTCTAATATCAAATTATAGGTCACATTAACTTCCAGCGGATCATTCAACGAAATGGTAAGTATATCTGTGGTACTGTTCTGCGAATGTCCAGTTACGTTCAGTGACAGTTCGTTAGAAGTAACAGTTACCGTCGTGACGTTGAGGTGTGTTGCGCTAGCATGCAGCACAATCTCGCTCACATTTTCAGTTACTGTAAGGGCAACATTGACCGACCCTGTATATGCGGTCTCATTTTCCGTGGTGAATATTGCTGCTGGCAAGACTAGGCTTACTTCATAATTATTAGGTCTGTAGGTGGTCGGTAACCTGTAGTCATCGGCGGTAGCTAGGGCTATTAACAGTGCTGCGAGGAGAAGTTTTAAGGCTGCCATTTCGTGTGATGGAGGTCTGGAAAAAATGAAATAGGTAAGCGGGGCATATTTTTTTTTTATTTTTTTATGAATAAACACAAGCTCGATAGGGAAAATCCTTTAGGGCACTCCGGGTGCGCAAAAAGCGATTCACGTTAGTTTTGAATCGTTGGAGGTTATATTCGTTGGGAAAAACGACCTCAGGAAGGTCGTTCCATAAGGATGAAGTTCTCCAGATGAAAGAATTCTTAAATAATGTAGTTCAAGGAGTATTAAGCTCAACCACATATGGATGGGCGGCAGAGGTTCGTCGTGTATTTCTGATATTCGCCGCTCTGGGCGGAATTAAGAGGGCTAGGTCAGCCGAGCACTTTCCATGGAAATATCTGTAAAAGAGAGTCAAATCCCCAACCTGTCTTCGATGTTTTAGGCTGTCGACGTTCTTGGTCAGCTCGTGGTCTCCAGACGCATGGCCCTCCTTTCGATGGAGTCCAGTAGCCGAAGAGTATGTTTGGGTGAAGAGCTCCAGGCATGAGAGCAGGCGATTGCCACATGCCAAGACATATTTCCTCCCAGATTGACGCCCAGCAAATTAATTGCTGAAGCCAGTGGGATTGCGTGTCCGTCCATGACTATATCCGGTTCTGTAATAATAACCTTTTTAGAGAAAACTGCTGCCTTTGGTCTTCCAGGTCTTTGTTGAGGCGTGATACTTCATGCAGTCTGCGAAGATGTGCGTCGGCAGCCGATGTTTGTGTATTCAAAGAGAAAGATTAGATAAGTGTGCTATCATCAGCAAAACTAAATATCGGATTTTTCGTTTTCACTAGAAAGTCGTTATCTTACGTTCATAAAAGAATTCATTAATGATATTAAAAAATTGTAACGAAGTTACTAATTTAATTTTTATTAAATAATTGTAGTCAAGTCTCACCATAAAAGAGAAATTTAAAACAAGAACTACTCATTGAGAACGTGCTCAAATAGACCTCCATTTTCTCTGATACAGAGTCTAGCTCTACGGCAAATGTTGTGTAATTTTTATTTTAGCCGTAGCATATATGGTGGTAAAGTATTGCCGCTTAATTTCGGGACACCCTGTATATACTTAAAACAAATAATTCCTAGGGTCATAGATGTATTTTAGACTTTCATTGTTTTTAATGAATTATAACACAACGTCTCACCTAGTAAACATCTAGTCGTCTTCAGGCTTAGACGATTCAATTGGTAAAACATCTCCAGTCGTCTTCAGTTAACCTAAGAGGTTGTTTTACAGTTGCAACGTGTTATAAGTCTATAAAGATAATGGAAGTCCAAAATACATCAATTACTCATGCATGGTACAGCATTGCCTCTAACCCAAACAAACCCGAAGAAACAAACAAATAATGCCTAATTGAGTTATGCTAAATGCTACCAGTAAATACATATTTTATACATTCGTATTTGGGTGTCCCGTCAATTCATCGTACGATATTTCACCGCACGACTTTTCATCGCCGACAATTCAGCGTGCGACAATTCATCGCTACGACAATTCATCGTGCGTCAATTCGTCGAAAATTCTTCTATATTTTTCATGACTTAATCCTCTTCCTTGAAATACCAAAATTATATATTCATTTTGGGTTAGGTTGAGTACTATAATTACTTAATACTATAATTAGTTAATACTATAATTACCTAATCCTCTTAATGGGTTTGTTCGGGTTTGTTCGGGTTTGTATTTTCCTAGATATAATGGATGACCATTATCTTATTTAATAATAAAGTAATTAGTGTTTTTCTTGAATAAGGGGAATGCAAATTTATAAAACTAATGGGTTTGTTCGGGCACTGTCAATTTATGTAACTTTCTTATGTTTCCTGTTTCCGAACAGGAAATCGGCTACAAAAGGTGTAGCGGGGGCGGGTTCTCACTTGTTTTCCCAGGGCACTGTCAATTTATGTAACTCTTTATGTTTTCTTTTGCCGAATACAGAAGGAAATCGGAAATGTTAATTAAGATATTGTATGCATTTCCATATGCATATATTATTATTTCAACTACTTTGTTATTATTATGATTGATGCTTATGATGATTATGATTATTTAATCGCTATTAAACGTCTACTTGTGTTCCATTTATTTGTATTATTGTAATAAATTGCAACGATAAATTGTCGTAGCGATGAATTGTCTCTGCGATGAATTGTCGGCGATGAATTGTCGTTCGATGTATTGTCTCGCGATGTGTTGACTCTAAATCTCGTATTTGTGGTCAGTATATACATTCTGAAAAGAAAATGGCGAAAATTTAGCAGAAATAGTATAAGTACTACGTAATCAAATTTTTATTTGGTTTAAAATTTTTTTCTTCCTGCAAGTATTCGTCTTTTCACGTGCAGTATTAAATATAAGAAATTATTAATTTATGGTTGCAGTTGCTTTTTATGATATTATGACATGATTAACTTTATAATGCAATAAAATTCAATAAAACGCAATGGCGACACTAAACAAGTAATTTCTATGTCTGCAATTCTTGCTTACCCAATTTTCGGTAACGACTTCGTAACCTCGCATTGCCTAGTTTAAAATACATTCCATATTGCCATAAAAATTTCAATCGTTATTTTTCACTTAGAAAAACCACCAAGTGCTATGGTCGTGGATCGTTACTCAAAATTTTGCAATAAATATTAATTGATATTACCTGGGGGACAGTAGCGCAGTCAGATATTAGTTGTGGGTAGGGCACAACGGTAGTTACGGTTTACTTTCGTAAATCAACGATTAGAAATAGGTGGTATTTATGTACAGGGTGTCACATTTTCGACACTTTAGTGCTATCAGTTTTATCTAAAAAGGTTAACATTACAGAACCGGAAATAGTCATGGCCGGACACGCAATCCCACTGGCTTCATCTATTAATTTGCTGGGTGTCAATCTGGGAGGAAATATGTCTTGGCATAACCACGTTGTGGCAATCGCCAAGATAGCTTCAAAGAAGCTTGGCGTACTCTTCCGAACCAGAAAGTTGTACACACCTCAACAACTTTTGACACTATACAAAGCCCAGATTCGACCATCAATAGAATACTGCACTCATGTCTGGAGTTCTGCACCCAAACATACTCTTCGGCTACTGGATTCCATCGAAAGGAGGGCTATTCGTCTGATCGGAGACCACGAGCTGACGAAGAACCTCGACAGCCTAGAACATCGAAGACAGGTTGGGGATTTGACTCTCTTTTACAGATATTTTCATGGAAGGTGCTCGGCTGACCTTGCCCTCTTAATTCCGCCCAGAGCGACGAATAGCAGAAATACACGACGAACCACTGCCGCCCATCCATATGTGGTTAAGCTTAGTACTCCTCGAACTTCACTATTTAAGAACTCTTTCATCTGGAGGACTTCATCCTTGTGGAACGACCTTCCCGAGGTTGTTTTCCCCAACGAATATAACCTCCAACGATTCAAAACCAACGTGAATCGCTTTTTGCGCACACGCACCACTCCCAGAGTGCCCTAAAGGATTTTTCCTATAGTGCTTGTGTTTGATCATAAAAAAAAAAAAAAAAAAAAAAATCAAGAAAGTAATGTAGTTGTCATGTACTCTTTTTGGGTCAAACTTAAAATTGTAGAATCAAAATTTGAAAATTTTCGCTCGCTCAAAAGATACGGGGGAAAATCAAAAAATTGACGATTTCAAAATTACCCTATATTTTCTTACTTAACAGAGATACAGAAAAATGTTTTATACAGAAGTTTCTTTATAATGATTGTTGAATAATTTGCCGTTTTCAGAGTAAGTATACGTGGTCAGGTAAAAAAGTTATCGGACCTAAACTAATTTTTTTAATTAACCCTGTATATTTCAATCTTAAAAGATAGCAGTTTGAAGAATCTTTTCACAAATATAACACACCATGGATAATATTTGTTTCCTAGGCGATTTATGTAAACTTCATTACTTTAGATCATGAAACAAAACCTAATACATATCATAGAAACAACTATGTTGATATTCTGGTTGTTATTAACATTTAACGTCAATTTCATTTTTACGTATTCATTTGTGAAAATGACTTATATCAACATTTAGAAAAAATTGATATATCGGTTTTGGAAAAAACGAAGAAATGGCGCAAAATTTATATTTTGTCGCTATCCGGAAACACGGCAACTATTTAAGGAGATATCCCGAACATTTGCGATGATTCCCGTTATTTTTTACCTTAATCTGAATCTTTTATTTCGTTTAAAAGTAATAAAGTTTAAATAAATCGCCTAGGAAACCAATATGATACATGGTGTGTTATATATTTGAAAAGAGAATTTAAAATGGTATCTTTTTAGATTAAAATATACAGGGTGTCCCATTTAAAAAATGAGGTTAGGTTCGATAACTTTTTCCCTGACCCCGTATACTTACTCTGAAAACGACAAATTATTCAACAATCATTCTAAAGAAACTTCTGAATAAAACATTTTCCTATATCTCTTTTAACTAAGAAAATATAGGGTAATTTGGCTATTGTCTATTTTTTGATTTTCCCCCGTATCTCTTAAGCGAGTAAAAATTTTCAAATTTTGATTTTACCATTTTAAGTTTGACCCAAAAAGAGCACATGACACCTACATTACTTTCTTGATATCACTAACAATTACGGAGATACCCTATAAAAGTGTCGAAAATGGGACACATTGTACATATATGTATGTAAAGGGGGGGGGGGGCGTGCCCCTACGTCCCCCCTGATTACGCTACTGTTTGGGAAGCACGAAAAATTAGTTGTAATATACAAGCGTCGCAGGAATATTTCTTATTTTTATACTGTTGGTATTCTTATACAGTCCGGTGAGTTTTAGTGGTATAAGATATGGCCTTGCTGTTCAAGGCCCGAAAAATAGCGAAGAACCCTTTGTCAACGAAAAAAAACCTTATATAGTTATAACTCCCTAGTTTTTTCTTTAAAAGGGAGCTTGCAAAAGAACGACCTAAACTTTCTTTCGCCTGATACCGATATCAAATATTAATTTCGAAATTTGTTTTCGTGGTTTATTTATGAAAAAAAAAGTTTATTACAACTATCATTGCAAAAACACTTCACTCCTCTATATGATCGATGCATTAAAGGTGGATTAAATTGTTTATTCAATTTGTTTATAGTCAAGATTTGAGGTCTATCTCGCAAGGTTTGTTCTAAAAATAAAATTATCATCCCGTACTTTGAATGTACAGTGAAACCTCTCTTAGGCGGACACCTACGGGACCGTCTAAATGTGTCCGCCGATTAGAGGTGTCCGCCCATGCGAAATTTGTTATTAGGTAATATGTAAATGCAAAATTATTACTATGTATATGTATGTACAAATAAACATAACATAACAAAAATACACTAGTTTTAGTTAGGATGTAGTACTAAAAAAAATCTAATAACGTAGTTTGACGTGTTTGCGTTTTATACTTGCAATCTAGAAAATGTAATTCCAAGTCTGATAACAATTCCATTGCTGTAGAGTCACCTCTATTCTTTGCATACTCTTATAATTCCTTTACCATACTAATGGCTTGTTGATAATTGGTGACATTTGTTTGATTACTGCATTCAACTTCTTCATCAGAGTCGTCAGATGGTTTCAGTGTGGACTGCATAATCGGTAGGAATGGGGTCACTATCATCTTCTAATAGCACATTGCTATCAATGTTAATGAACTCGCCCAAATCATTGTTATCAAATTACAAACTCCCACAACATCAATATTCTCTTTCAGACTCAAAACGCGACATTTTTGTGCCATTGTTTACGATTTTAACCTTACAACTCACAAATAAACGGCGGACTGCTGTCGGGGAATCACACATACTTTCATTCGGCGAAGTCCTTTCGCACTGCCACGCATACGCGATTGGTTGCCGGTCTCTCTTCAGAGAGTTTTTGCACCGTACTTATTCGTCTCCCAAATTCTTTAAACATTTTTTTGTCCGTTTAATGGAAGGTTCTCGCACTCTTTGTATGAAAACAGCCTGTCCGCGTCTGCCCAAAGGAGAGTCCGCCCAAGAGAGGTTGATTTTCATGGAATTTCATATACCTAGTTCCGGACTATGAAAAAATGTCCTCTTAATAGAGATGTCCGCTTATTAGAGGTGTCCGTTATGAGAGCTTTCAGTGTAAATGTAAAAGAACGACGAAAAATTGTAAAATTCCCTAAATCTCCGAGTTTTAGAGATGAACTCTGGATTTTTTAGACTGTTGATCTATCTAACGGATCGCGGTTCAAAATTTCCTACCCTGAATAATGTTAAAAATTGGCATACGGCATACACGCGACGCTATTAAAGAATATTCGCGTGGTTTAACACTTTGGAAAGGATATATGTTACCCTTAAAATCTTAAATTTTTAGGGAGCTCAAGTTGCGCCTTATTTTAATAATTTCTTCCCAGTATCAGTTATTTCTTGATAACTGCTTGTGAAAAAATAATAAACTAGACCCCCCCCCCCCTTCCCATTTAAGATTTTAAGAGTAACATCTATCCCTCCAAGGGGTTAAACGACGAGGTCTGCAAAGATTCTTTGAGAGCGTCCCCCTCTTTTTATGGTGTCATGAGCACCGTCGTAGATAAGGAGAGGTACTAAGGGACAGACACAAAATGGGAAACGTAAAGTGAAGTTGACCATACCAGTAACCCCCCCCCCCCCCCACCCAAACCCCCCAGGAAACAAAGCTATCTACTGCACTGATCATAAGGTTGCCTTTAAAAAATCGGAGAAAGAATTTGCTAAATATAATATGTCTATTTTAATTCTCAGATGAGCAATAGGTTTATATGACGTTATATTTTACGGGAATTGTCGACAATATTTAGTTAACTAATATCTGGGCCATATAACCAGCAATATGGCAATATATACACAATAAGGATATTTATTATTGTTATCTTTTATTATCTGACGACTTATATAGTAAAACCATAATTGTAAAGCCTTACATAAGTTCTCATTTACCCGCACGTCTCTAAATATATTATATGCAAAATTTAATAACTAAGTCGTTTATATAATAACATGAATAAATCAACAGGAAAAAATAAACAATAATTTATGATAAAATAACAATTAAACTGCATAATGGGCGAAAAAAAGTATTTTTCCCAAAATCGTTCGGAAATATTGACATTTTTGATAACATTCTTGGAAGAAAAAGTCAATATTTCCCTATACTTAGTCGTTGCTAGGCAACGGAAAATAAAAAAATAACAATTCAACATTAATACGTTTCCATAGTAACGCAACCAATTTTATTACGAATTTCAAAGCACCATTTATTTGTGAATTAAATTATTCGCGATATTTTTAAAATTAATCAATATCTGTCGATTTTTAAACGATTTTCGGAAAAATAGTATGTTTAGATCGTAGGAAAAGCCACGTTCCTGGACTCTGTGTTGCTATCTTCACAGTCGTCCAGGAATATTAGGCATTTCTTACTCGGTAAATAATGTAGGTACTATTTATCCGATTGTGTCAAAAAATTACGTTTTATAGAATAGATATTTGGACGAAAAGGTAATCTTTTCAATAAGTTATTGATTATTGAGCTGGTCGCTAAGCAAGATTTTTCGTCCCAGGCGAAAAAATTTTTTGCTACTCCTATATTAATAGGAACCTACTTACACACTGTCTAATGTTATGTAAAGACTGTTACGTAATATACAGGGTGTTATGGAAATGACGTATTATATTTAAATGGGTGACTCCTGGGGTGTCCTAGAGAAGCGCTACATATTTTTTTTTTAAATCGAACGTTTAAAAAGTGGGGTAATTCACCCCTAAACCCACACACAACTCCTCGGCACATTCATATATGAACATATTACATTGCCCAACTGATTAATCAACAGATGTTCAAGCACAATGTCGTCAAAATGTTTAAAAGTGTAAAACTTTAGTTTCTTATAAAAATAAATATTTAGCTTACTTAGAAAGTAAATCCAGGACGCGATTAAGGAATCCAGGGCACAGACACTTTCAGTTCTTTTTTCTATGGGAAAAAATTTATGCTCATCACTAAACCCCAACATTAACGCATAATTTCACTTTACAATAACACACATAGAACAAGAGCACTTAATCATTTCGCAACAGAAATAATAAAAACGCTGATTTCTATGGGCCATCAACCCTTTACTAAGGATAAAATGAAACAATTATGTTAACAATTGACAGGAACTACCCTTTGAAATAATAGTCTAGTCTATCTTCGGACCAGTCGTCGAACTTTCTTTCCGAGAACTCTCCACTACTAGAGCCAGCGCGGTTGCCATTTCCGAGACTATAATTATACACGAAAGTAATATTATAGAAGGAAATTCGGCAATTGATGACAGTCGCTTATAAAACATCGAAAGTGGCAACGCTGCATTTTTAAATATTAGCCCGATTGTCCACAATCAGCTGTTTAAAGAAGCCGGCCGCCGATATCGATCGAGAGAACCAACGTGTTATTTATTTTTCACATTTTTAGATGTTAAATACATTATTTCCCAGACAATAAAGGTGTATTTTTGTCTCCACAGTAGCACTTTAACCTTTTTAAGTTTGACTCAAAAAGAGCACATGACGCCTACATTACTTTTTTGATAGCACTAACAGTTACGGAGATACCCTATAAATGTGTCGAAAATAGGACACCCTGTACTTGTTGATTGGCATTTTATATTACTAAACAGAATGACAGTTGTCACATTATTTTCTTAATGCAATTACCATTTTAGGGTTTGTTCGAGTATTTTATAAGACCAAACGTTCGGATTCCTTTTTATGAAAGCTTATTATTATCTAGTTAACTTTATAAATAAGAAAAAACAACACCCTGTATATAGGAAACGATGCTTTTAGGATATATGTATATATGAATCTCACCCATTAAAATAAGTACACTCTGCATAAAAAATAATTGTTGATCGAGATACTTACTTGAAACAGCTGCCATTCTTGCAACACATAAAATATTTTACTTCCGACGGTTCACAAGCATTAAAAAAATGTTATAACAAAAAAATCGTGGTCACTGATCACTTTAAAATAATTGATAATATTATTTAAAGCGAAATAATAGTACTTGATTCTATTGTTTTTTTTTTAGCTGCGGTTGATTTATTGAAAGCAGCAGAAAATGCAAAAATATGTTATCTTACCCATAAATTGCATTGTATATAGGAATGTCGTTTGAATGTTAACGGATTTTTTAGGTGAAAAATGTTTTAGCGATAATATGGTCAATATTATCGTATTTTTTAAATTCTCGTCACATTCTATACACATAGAGTTAATGATATATAGGAGGAATTTAAATTTAACTTCCATTTATGGAATATTATACAGGGAGTTCAGTTAATGGATCAGCATGCTTAGAGAGATCATGGTACACGTTAAAATAATGATCATATAACAAAAAGTCGAGAACTCAATGCTTTTTTGAGTTATGGCCTGTCAAAGTTCTTTTTTTTTAACATTTTGCATTTTTAAACAATCAAGTTGAAATTCGGCACTGGGACTAAACTAACTAATTTTTGGCATATCTTGCTTGTTTTAATAGTTTTTGGATGTTATTTTAAAAGGGGAAAGAATGCCTAGTAAAAAAGTATTCTTCGTTCGAGTCGATAAACCATTCCGTTAGGGCGCAAAACTGGCTTTAAAATTTTTCGTAGCAGGATAAGCCGCTTTTCACACGGATACAAAAAAGCTGTTTGTTATATTGATTCTAACATAAAATGACCGCTCTAACTATCCTAATACATTTTCCGACCACCCTGTATACAATTGAAATAAAATTAATGATTACTTTTTATTATTTTATTATTTTATTATTTTATTTATTTGAAAATCAAAAACTTTTATAAAAGTATTATAAATCATAAATCTATCTCGACCAAATCTTATATGGAGGTATGCTAGGTGGTATGTTTCAATTAATCAAGGATAAAAGAAAAAGTAAAAATTTTGAGGGTTCACATAATTTTTTTAATTTATTGGTTTACCAGTTTCGAACACTTTTTAGTGCCCTTCTTCAGAACCTCTACAAAAAGATGCAATGTTTGTAAGAATAAAGCGTGGTACATTGGTAAAAAACGGGTTATACCTTTAGGGGATATCAATTATAATTATTGAGTTCCCAAAAAAATACGTATTGAATAAATATACTTACAAATTTTCTTCCAAGAAGTCATAACATATCAAATATACAGGGTTGCCCACAAGTCCGGAATAAAATTAATTTAGCCTTAACCTGTAACTTTTGGGGATAACGCTCGGGTACGTCAATTTAGTTTTATATATGCTCACATTTTGACGTTATTCGTTTGTTTTTTATGGACATTTGTCAAAGATATGACGACATCGATATTTTTTTAAATAGAAACAGACAGCTTGTGATACATCATTCGGAAGCTAATATCTCGTACAGTATGCTCATAAATTTTAACGTGATTCTGTTAAGCTATTTCAAAATGGCGACTGTTAAAAGTTTTTAAAAAATCTCTATTTAAATAAGCAATGATAAATCATTGGTGGTTTTTTTACCTTTCAAGGTAAGAAATCTTCATTGTTTCACGTTCTGACATTTTGTGATATTGTGATTTTAGTTTAGAAAATTGTAAAATAACACTAAATTAATTTTACAAGTTCACAATGTCACAAAATATCAGAACGTGAAACAATGAAGATTTCTTACCTTGAAAGGTAAAAAAACACTCAATGATTTATCATTTCCGCTTATTTAAATAGAGATTTTTTAGAAACTTTTAACAGTCGCCATTTTGAAATAGCTTGACAGAATCGCGGTAAGGTTTATGAGCATACTGTACGAGATATTAGCTTTCAAATGATGTATCACAAGCTGTATGTTTCTATTGAAAAAAAGATCGATGTCGTCATATCTTTGACAAATGTCTATAAAAAAACAAACGAATAACGTCAAAATGTGAGCATATATAAAACTAAATTGACGTGTCCGAGCGTTTTCCCCAAAAGTCACAGGTTAAGGCTATATTAATTTTATTCCGGACTTCTGGGCAACCCTGTATAGCTGTGACTATATGGGAATATGTAACAGCTACTTATCTGATATCGACTTCTTGGAAGACGATTTGTAAGTATATTTCTTCAACATGTATTTTTGAGAACTAAGTACTTATAATTCCCAAGAGTCTAACCATTTTTTTTACCAATGTACCATTATTCTTACAAATATTGTATCTTTTCGTAAAGGTTCTAAACCAGAGCACTAAAAAGTGGTAAACCGATAAATTAAAAATATTTTGTGAGAGAGACTACGTTGTTTCCTTTAGTCCTTTAATTTTTAAAAGAAAAAGTGTAAAATGTATATTCGTTTGAGGGTTGGAAGCGCTATCACACAAATGTGAAAATGGCATCACAAGAAAAAAATTATATTTTGGTATTAAACCCCATCACTGGGCCTCCGACATTCCTATTTAAAATTTCAGAAGTGGAGTTAGTGGATTTAAAATATAAGCAAACTGTTTCCTCCTTCGGCACAAGCTACATCTACATTTTTTTTAGGTAACGATAAATATGAAAAATTAATTAAGGCTTCTTAAAAATGTTTTATAATGTTCAATAATATTAATATTATTGTGACGATTGATTGAAATAAATTCAGTCCCAATCTCAACAAATGGATTCACCCCGAATTTAGAAACCTATCTGCATATTTAAGAACTCTATTGATTATTTTTTAATATATCTATTCTGTACTTACCTTTTTCACAACATCACCGCTCAAATCCTTAACCAAATGACTTTCAACTCTTATATTGAAGTATTTTTAACATTTACGCTGTATCTTTATCTAATCTATGTGTTATACATGTATTATACAATACACATAGATGCAAGATGGTTTCTTAATTGCCTATCATAAAGCCTAAAATACCATTTTGTTTAGTTTCTTAGTCACTTTTAGTAATTTCTATTTTCTGATATTTCTAGAACTAAGACAATAATTGCAATAATCACTTTTCGGAGGGCTTTCTCTCCCTAAGACTAAGATTTTTCTGATAATTTCATTTTTTCCTCAAAAATTGTAGTAGATAACGAAAATAGCTCGGAACAAAAGATGGTGATCCATTAAAAATTGATATTGACCCCTACGTTGAAAGCAATAAAAATATTTTTTTCTGATGTCTTTCAGCATTAAATTATGTTAAAAAAATTAAATTATCAAAAATAAATCATATATTTCATTATCGTTGACTTTGTTTTCAAAAGTCGTCTGATATACACGGTGTTGAAATAAGGTCGGTATCCCGGAATAACTCCGGTGCATCGCATTGCAGCGGAAAATGTCTGGGGAAAAAGTTGTTTGGTTTTGAAGGAGGAATAGTTTACAATTTAAACCACCCCCTCACCCCCTAAACCCCCGGGCGCGGGCGGGGGTAAGTTAAGATTTTCCAATGGAACTCCATCGTGTTCTCCGACCAAAAATAAACATCTTTTGTCCGAAAATTTTTTTTTATTCCGGCCCATCCTTCACCAATAATCACCATGAGAAAGACAAAATCAGAACCGTGCGAAAATCAAGTTTTATCCCGGAAATATTCTTTTTCTCTGTCTTGTACTAAAATATGCCCGTGGAATACAAACAACTTTTTCCATGGGCATTTTTTAGTACAAGATAGAGAAAAGGAGTATTTCCGGGATAAAACTTGATTTTCGCACGGTTCTGATTTTGTTCGGGTTTGTTCGATTTTGTTCGGGGGTTTAGGGGGTGAGGGGGTGGTTTAAATTGAAAACTATTCCTCCTTCAAAACCAAACAACTTTTTCCCCACACATTTTCCGCTGCAATGCGATGCACCGGAGTTATTCCGGGGTACCGACCTTTTTTCAACACCCTATATAGCGGGTATTAAATCCCATGTAATTTTTGAGGTGTGCACATACTGGCTACCCTGTATATTTTATAGAAAACTGCATTATAACTTCTTGAAGGGGCCGACATGATAAACCCATGTGCCGAGTTTGACTACATTTTGGTAAGCCAATCCTACGCTATTCAATTAAACGTGATGGGAAAACCACGAAACTCTCATAGTTCAGAGAATACAGCAAACACCAGCAAATAATTTCTATGACGCTATTGCCAAAAATTGACGTAAAGCTGAACATAACAAATAATGAAAATATTGCTTTGTCAATGTCAATATAAAATGCATCACCCAGTATAGAGATAGATTTGTACAAAATGTTAATTTGGAAACTGTCCACCCTTAGTATCTCGCTTTCAGTAAATGTAAATAATATTAAAAATCGGGAACATATATCAATTTTCTTGTGAAGGAACAAAAGATTGGTTACAATTATACGTGTTTTCTCTTTTTTTTTTTTTTTTGGACATACGATGAGAAATCTGCGCCCAGACACCTTACAGACGCGTCTGCAAGGTAGTGTCGGGCTAGCAACATTGTGGGGAAAGACCATCAATATCATCCGCTCTGAAGGAGGGGATCCGCCTCAGAAGGAGACGAGCCAACCGACTAAAACTCACCGTCTGAGTCAGGCATGATACCTGTAACTCCTTTCACTTAGACGTGTTATTTTTGTTTATCATCAGCATGATTTTTTAGGTTAAGCCTTGAATCGTTGCTTGGTGTGTTTCGGTTACAGCTCTTAACCCTTTCTTATTTGAATTTAATCAAATAAGCAAGTTTTAAGAGCTCCGTTAACATACTGGGTGACGTGTTTTCTCCATTCCTTCGTGATTGTTATCAATTATGACTTAGTAAGCAGTCAGCAAGATGCAAACTGCAGCGATATCTAGTGTCGGCTTTGGAACGGAGCAAACCTGCGCCCTTAGATGGAATAGACAAATCTGTTATCTTGTTCGTCTACGCTTGCCGAAGTCTCAAAGGAAAAATCCATTAATTTAGTAAAAATTTATTAAAAGTTTTATCACATAAAATGTTGTAACTGAATTGACTTCTGCTATTCACATGGCCTTACAAAAGACACGTATAAAACTTTTAAGAGGTTTATTATAAATATATTATGCTTGAGGCGAAGAAGTAACGACTAAAACTAGAAAAATTGTTATGACTTTGACACTTCCAGAATGGTTAGATATCGATAGTGTATCCCTCGATTAATATCGATCTTAGAATTTCGAAACCTAAGGAAAAACTGACAACCTATTGTTGGAGACGAAGTCAGGTTTACCCGAAATCTCTTCTTCTTTAAAGCATTGTGAATTGTTGATATCTGTCCGCCTTCCTATAATGACCGAAATTTAAAGAGTTTATAAATAAAACAGTAAAAAATTATGTCTGGCTTATTGAAACTACAACAGATATAACAATCAATAGCAGAGATGTTGCTATCGCTGTTGCACCGTCAGTACCGGGTGTTGTTGGTTGTGTTATTGGTGGTAGTGTTATTGTTGGTCCTATTGGAGTTGTTGTTGGTTCTGTTGGAGGTGTTGGGATATCTTCTTCAGTTTCTTCTGGATTTAAACTGTAATAATCATGCAGTTCTATCCAAGATTGGCTCAACCATTGCTGATTAGCTTCAGCGGTTGCTAGGGCGGCGGTAGCGGCGCTATGAAAGTCTTCTTCAAGCGCACCAGTGGATATAAATGATCTTAACTGAAAAAAAAACGGTTCGTTCGAATAGACTATTTTACAAAAAATATCACTTGATCTTTAGATCTCGTGTCATGGTTGGCTGAGTTATATATATCCTATATTTTCTGTATCTATCAGTACAGAAAGAACATATTCATGTACCCGTAACTTAAATTAATATTTTTTTACCTCGTCTATTTGACTTTGGGTTGTGAATCTTTCTGCTAATCCTGTGATCATATTTCTTAAAGCATTTAAACTTTGGTACCTAAAAATGCAAATATTTGTATTAATCAAAGAATATAGGCACATATAAATGTGTATGAAAAAACACATTATCACCACCTGAAGAGAGAGATAAGATAAAGACTTATACAGGTTATGTTTCTGAAATTTACCTTTCTTCAATAATCTGGTGATTGTCTTGCAGGAACTTGAATGCTATATTTATTCCCATGCTGCTTCCCGTGTATACCGCTGTAAAGACAGATAATGCATCCTGAGGCCGTATTCCACTGTCTTCATCAAGGGAATAACGAAGATATCTAAAAATAAATATTTAATATTAAAAAGAGGAAGTAGAAACATAGATAGGAGAGATCCATTATAAAACTACTACAAAGTGTAGAGTATCTTCAGTTGTAAAAAGTTGCTAAAGAGCTTTATATTATATTTGAAATACCGCGTTCTCTTACGAAGATCCTGGAAGAGATTTGTCTTAGAGTGGCAGTAACCAAGTCAAATTTAATATTAACAAAACACAGGCAGCAGTTTTCTCTAAAAAGGTTAACATTGCTGATTACAGAATCGGAGATAGTTATGGCAGGACATGCAATTCCACTGAATTCGTCTATTAATTTACTGGGCATCAACCTGGGCGGATATATGTCTTGGCATAATCCTCGTCAACGCCTCGATCACACATCACATGTCTGGAGCTCTGCACCCCAAGCCTACCTTTCGGCTACTGGATTCCATAAAAAGGAGCGCCATTCTTCTGATGGGAGACCACGAGCTGACCACGAATCTCGATAGACGAGAAGACAGGTTGGTGAGTTGACTCTCCTTTACAGATATTTTCATGGCAAATGTGTGACTGACATTGCACGATTAATTCCTCCTAGATCGACGAACAGCAGAAATACATGACGAACCATTGTCAAGCGTCATTATTTACGAATTCTTTCATCTAGAGGACGTCATCCTTATGGAACGACCTTCCCAAGGTCGTGTTTCCCAAACGAGTATAACCTCCAACGATTCAAAGTCAACGTGAAATGCTTTGTGCGCACATGCACCACTCCCAGATTGCCTTAAGTAATGTATTTTCGAACAGTCAACCTAGTTCTATCTTCTATCGATAATCGAGTATCGATTTTATTATCATTATCTGTTCATGCATTTGTATTCATTTTAATTGTCGTTATTTCTTTATCGTATCTCTTGCCTTAATATAAATTATCTAACGTGACCTAGCCCTTTATAGGTATACAACTTTGGATATAATTTTTGTCAAAATATTCCTTGTTGAGTCATTTCACATTTCAGGCGATTAAGACGTAGAGAACAAAGAATAACATTATTTTTTTACATCCCAATAAAATTTATCTATAAACTACGTGCAGATAGCAATGATTTACTAAGGATATAAAATTGTCGAATATGAGTCAGAAATAATACCGATGTTTGTTCTACATTTAAAAAGTATTTTTAATAACTATTGAACCGCTATTTTCTGCCTTCTTAACAAAAAAAAAAAAGCATAGAACATTATACAGTCATTGATGCTGTCATTACTTCCAAAACCTCGCATCAGTATTGTTTCACTCCTATCGAACTTTGTACCCTGGACCATCATTAGGGACCGATATACTTACTCTTCCAGGATGTAGTCTGTTTGAATACATCCCAATGCTGACAAAATCCTGACTTTCTCACTGGCGACCTCTGTGGTGTGATATGCATCAAATAGTGTGATCCAGTCAGCTAGACTATTGCCATATCGCAGAGCGTTGCAATAAACGATGCTTCTTAAATTCTTGGGTGGTCTGGAGTAAAAAAGAAGCAAGTTAGATTAGAAAAATGAGCACAAGATTGATGCAAATCCCCACTATCAAAAAGTGCATCCACATAGACAACAAGAAATGTAACAAATCCCAGGAAATTTTGGTAACCGGGGTATACTTTTCCTTGTTAATTTGTGCATGCAGCTTCTTATAGTTATCTTTGTACCTTACTCCCGATATTTTGAACTCGCCAAATCTCTCTAGTGCATGGTTGATACAATTACTTAAGCCTAGTCTACATGCTGCGCCCAATATATCGACTTGCTTCAGTGTGTACACGTGGTTACTGTCATTTAAGGTCACCCATGGTACTGTTGAGTAAATTTGGGTCAGTAGACCAAGCTGATGATTCTAAAATGAGATAATCTCGGTCATTATAGTCCTTGTTCAATGCCACAGCTAGTTTGATATCGGAGTAGCTTTTTCTTTTGTTCTTAGGTTAACATTTGTCAGTATCTTACCTGTACGGCTCGTCCCAGTTGGTTGTTTTCCCCTACTCTTCTTAACAAGAAGTTGAAACCATTCAGGGCCGGGAACCAAGCATAATGTGAATCATCATTCCTCAAATAATCGATAATACTGAACAGTCTCGTGTAGTTTATATTGCCGGCTCTGGCTAGGTGGAAAGCATCGTCTACCAGGGACGCCCTGTTCACGTCTGGAATGCCAGAGAAATCCGTAGCTTGAAGAGCCGCTACCACATTATCCCAAAGATTATTGTAATTAACTCTGTAGAATCCTAGAAAGAACACAATAATTTTAAAATTAAGAAAACGGATCACTTATACAGGGTGTTATAGAAATGACGCATCGTATTTAAACCGGCAATTCCTGAGATGAAAACAAATTGAAGAAAAATATCCAAAAATGGTGCTTTAATTTAATATGCCCTGTACAGGACCTTATGTCAAACCAAAAATTACCACGTGGTGCCCCTGTCCGGAAGGTAAACAAAGCACATGTGGCAGTGAATCTTGAACAGTGTTGTCATATCTTCAGGGTAAACTCTTTAGAAAGACAATAACCGTTTGACAGATTTCAAGTTGTTTATTTTTCAGGGTACATTATTATAAACTTTTACGTTCAGTTCGGTGGGAAACGATCTCTGATTTACAAACTTGAACTGACTCGAACGAACCGCCGCGGAGTTTATAAATGGTCAGGTATGTTCTCATTTGTTCAATTCGAACGACACCCGTCAGATCTGGACAACTTAAAAGTTTATAAATGCCACTTACCCTTTAGAAAAAGAAAATGCAATATTATTTGCCTTTTTGGGCTTATTTAAAACCAACTTAATTTATAAAAAACACCAAGTACTCACATCACAAAATTACATTAGTTTTCGCGTCATAACACATCTAAGTATCGTTCAATCTGAATTAGTATTTTAAAGTGCTACTGTGTAGACTAAAAAATTTTAAAATAAATAACACGTTGGTTCTCTCCACCGATATCGGCCGGCTTCTTTAAACAGCTGATTATGGACAATCGGACTAATATTTAAAAATACAACGTTGCCACTTTCGATGTTTTATATGCGACTATCATAAATTGCCGAATTTCCTTCTATAATATTACTTTCCTGTATAATTATAGTCTCGGAAATGGCAACCGTGCTGGCTCTACTAGCGGAGAGTTGTCGGAAAGAAAGTTCGACTGGTCCGAAGGTGGACCAGACCATTCATTTCAAAGGGTAGTTCCTGTCAATTGTTAACATAATTGTTTCATTTTATCTTTAGTAAAGGGTTAATGGCCCATAGAAATGAGCGTTTTTATTATTTCTATTGCGAAATGATTAAGTGCTCTTGTTCTATGTGTGTTATTGTAAAGTGTAATTATGCGTTAGTGTTTAGTGCTTTCGTGTAATGTGATAATAGGTGCATATCTTCAAAAAACTAATTTGAAACTCGTGGGTGTCTGTGTGTTTCTTTAAGTGATTTAGTGCAATTTGTTCTGTTTCACTGTGTTTTTTTCTTTCGACGATATGCCGGTTATGTTAAGAGATTGGAAATATGAGGCCGAATGGGGTTTAGTGATAAGCTTATTATGCACTCCCACACTATCATCAGGACACGTGATGAGCATAACGTTTCTCCCATAGAAAAAAGAACTGAAGGTGTCTCTGCCCTGGATTCCTTAATCGCGTCCTGGATTTACTTTCTAATATATCTAATATTTATTTTTATAAGAAACTAAAGTTTTACACTTTTAAACAGTTTGGCAACATTGTGCCTGAACATCTGTTAATTACCCAGTTGGGCAATATAATATGTTCATATATGAATGTGCCGAGGAGTTGTGTGTAGGTTTAGGGGTGAATTATCCTACTTTTTAAACGTTCGATTTAAAAAAAATATGTAGCGCTTCTCTAGGATACCCCAGGAGTCACCCATTTAAATATAATACGTCATTTCCATAACACCCTGTAAAAGTACTTCGAGCTGTTCGAATCGGTCCATCTCTGACAGTCCTTTTACTTGTAGAAGAATTTTTCATTTACCTGTCGCCTGCTTATTCAAAATAATCCAACCATTGGAGTTCTCGATAAAGGGAACTTCTACGATACCAGTTGGAGGCAACCAGTCAGATACGGTAGTATCCTCGAAGCTTGGGTTCAGGTTAGTCGCGTACGTTATGGGAACGTACCATCTCGACGTGGCATCATTTCCGTTGAGTAAAAATCTGCCCTAAAATATGAATAATGAGGGATTGATAAGGGATCTGTTACCATACTAGTGCGATAATTGTGGTTTTACCATAACATATTAAATCAGGATAATGCTAGGAAAGGAAATTTCATAATTCGCTTACCTCTTGGGTAATAATGACAGCGGTTTCGACAAATCTCACTTCAATTAATGGATATCCAGGGTTGATCACCCAGTTTTCCATAACCTGTCCCAACGTCGTGTCCGCAGGTATCCTCGACCTATCATCGCCTGTTAATTGGGCATCCAGAACAGCCCAAAGATTTTCGGGCAGTGTATTTTCAAAAGAACTAAAATTATATTATAGAGAGATGCATAAATATGCAGAAAAGAAGCTTGCAACTTTGAAAACTCAAATTAGCCTTAAATTGAAACAATTTAAAAATAGCTTGGTAAACATTATTACTTACTATGTGGACAAGTACACACGAATCCCTGCTAGAAAGTTTGTTGCACCCATGAAATGTTCTACCATTCGGAAGATACTTCCTCCTAAAATTAACAATTATTACGAATTACGAATTATCTAACCGGACAACTTCGACTGTGACATAAATATCTTTAATAAATTAACTTTCCATAATCTTAAAATATTCCTGCAGTTCCATATAACCGCCTTATTTTAAAATTTTTACCTATTCTTTAATCGTCTCAGTTCCCTTAAGGTCGTTTTACCTGCTGCAAGATAACTTGAGACTATTAGAGATTAGATCAGCTGGGTCGTAACAGCGCACGCCTCGCGGTGCTATATCTGTCGTCTTGCATGTAATCTTGCCGCATATGAAACGACCTTCACAAGATAAGTTGTTATATACCTTTTAGATATGAAACCTGGCTAAATCGTGACATAACTTGAGCATCACTGTTAGCAGGGGCTTGCAGAGCTTGAGTCGAAACCAAGGAATCAGTTGCTAAGACTGTTTGAAGTGTCCGCACTACAAATTGTTTGTCTAATTCCCATTCAGGAAACACCTAGAAATCAATAAAAGATGTCATAATATTGCAGCTTAATAGTTGTTTAATAGGCTACAGGCAGGATTTATAAAGATCTAAAGTACACTTACCGCATGTGTAGTAAAGTACTCGTAATAGGTAGCAAAGCCCTCGTTGAGGAACATCTCGGACCACCACTGCAGTGTTACTAAATTTCCAAACCACATGTGACCAAATTCGTGGGAAATAATGGTGGCAATATTTTGTTGGTCCATATTCGTCGATTCAACTGGATCCCAAAGTAGATATTGTTCCCTATAAATTATAATTTTTTTGTTTTATAGGAAAACAGGATTCGAAATATATGTTTGATGTGTGCTTTGGACTTTATTTGCGGATCCAACTACATACCAATGGAAACCGTAGCAGTTTAGCAGTCCAAGTCCAAAACTCTAAATCAACTAATAATATTATTACTATACTTTGGTTGATGGTCAGTACCTGTACGTTACCAATCCCCAATTCTCCATAGCACCAGCAGCAAAATCTGGAATAGCCACTTGATCCATTTTAGAGAAACCCGTGGAACCGAATCTAAAAAAAAGTAGGTCGATTACCAAGGTATTTGTTAATTAAGAATGGATCATTATCAATCAGAGGTAACTTCTTCAATCTCAAGGGATTCCAAGAACTTATTGCAGTCTATATGAGAGTGGCTTCGGGAACGTGGTGACAGCCTTCTGCATGGCAAACTTGGTAGGCTATTGGACCTGATAGAAGGAACAAATCTTCTCTAACAAGGCCTCGGTGCACAGAAGGTTGCATTGAAAGTTTGGGTTTGCTGAGCTACAGTACAGCCACTACTTCCAGACGGTACATACATACCTTGCAATTACCAAAACAACACAAGACTTAACCTAGGGCATTTTTCAATATATTTTTTATTTGACCAGTGAAACGATAATGACCCTGACATGATATAGGTGTAATTTTAGCTTAAAGAACTTACGTAATACCGGTGTAGACGTTTAAGGTGTCCAACAGAGCAGGTCCGCTATTTACCGCAAAGGCTCTAGTGAGATTCGTTTCTTCTCTAGAACAGATCCTGTATGGCAAAGCTTCGGTTCCGATATCATCGCCCTCGGTACAAGTAAATTCGGATACTATGAATGCCACTAAATATGATGACATTATCCCTGAAGGTGCAAAATGTGTAGTAGATAAATTCCTAAAACCGTAATAGATTAACCTTCAACAAAATGGTTTCAACTTCCCTGAAGAATTCTTCAGTTAAGTTAAAATTGATAAAAGTGCCATTATATTCTTCCAGATGATGGAATTAATGTCACAATCTCTGTAAATTCTAGTTAGTATACAGAAACGATTAGATGAGATGGACAGGTCCTAAACTTACGGATCATCTTCCACTATATCTTCAGTATTGATAAGAGTTCCTGGCATATTACATAAGGCCGTCATATTTACAGGCTTGGTGATAAATATCTCGAACGTAGCTTTAAGAGCTGGTTCATCGAAGCATGGAAACGCTCTTCGGGCGAATACCGGTTGAAATTGGGTTGTTATTAAAGTTTTAGTTTCGTCGTTCTGGGTGTAGCTGCTCTTATAGGCTCCATACATGTCTTGAGTACTTACTCTAAAAGAAATGAAATTCTTTGATGTAACATAATCCAAAATACAACATTTAAGAAACCATTCAATTTCCTTAGTTCGTCCCCACAGGAAGAAATCAAATGATGTAAGGTCGGGAGACCACGGCGGCCAATCCGAAAAATTGTCCTCTTCATTTATTTAAGTATTTTTCACAGAAAAATGTTTTTGAGTTAAACAGAAGTATTAAGAAAGACGTGAAATGAAAAGTTTCTTTAAGAAGTGTTTATTGCAAAATATAAACGTTTTCCATTTGATAACGAAATCTGGACAGACATTGTAGATATATATCATTTTTGACACAACCTGTATTACCAGAATTGTGAGTTTTATTCACTTACTTGCTCACAAAAATAATATACAATGTGTACTGGGTGCCAGCAACCAGATTAAACCCAAGATCTAAAGTAACTATATCCGTGGTATTATCAACAGTTATGGTTGGAACATCAGCGTTATTTATATGAGCTGAAGTGATATTAACAAAGTCATGAGCTGCATGGATTTGAATTTGATTGGTCACTTCTAGGGCTCGGATAGTTATGAGTTCGTATCCAGTATATTCGTCAGACTCGTTGGTGAATGTTGCTTCTGGGAAGGTGAGACTAATGGTGTATGCAACAGGTACTACTGTATTGGATAGTCTGTACGCTACCGTCGCTGATGCAAGAAGCAGAAGCGAGGCTAGGAGAAAGTGTAGCCTCCTCATTTTGATGGTCTAAAATTAGAAACAAAATTATGTTGTAAATTGAAGAGTGTAAATATTGTGGTGTTGTTCAATTCACATTGAGAACCAAGTAAATCCTAAATTGGTCAACAACAGAAGGACAAACATGGCTTTAGTGACTGTACAAGGACATAAATTGTTACTTCCCGATTTTGAAATTAAAAAAACTTCTATTTTTTATTGTAAATTTGACAACTCTCCGTGTATACTATTGAAATGCCGTTTTTGGTGAAAGGCGTTCCCCACCACTCGATTCGCACAAAACCATTTTTTTACATCCGAAAATTTTATTCAAATCGATTGAGCTACTTTCGAGCCATAGCATTTTGAAAATAAGAGTAAAAAAAACATTTTGCCGATCTTTTTGTTGGCCAGTTTAGTATGAGGTGTCAATGATTTTGAAAAAATATCAGTAATGGGGATCAGGAGAAATAATGTATAGTTTCTCGTATCTAATACACCAAAAAAATTTTTCAAATGTATTTAATAAAGACGGAAATCATACGTATTATTACTTAGATGACATGTGTTTTTTAGAGAGAAAAGTATATATGATTAATATAAGTCCAGCGTATCAATGTATAATAAATTGATCTAATAAAAAGTTTAAACCGATTATCCGGCAGATTAAAAACAAATTAAAATTTATCATTATATTGATCTGTAAATTTTTATATTATTGAGCGTTAAAAAAAATTATTTTGAAAATTATTTTTTAAGAGTTTTTGGTCTAGACGAATAAAAATCCTTCGGCCGATATTGATTGATCAATTTTGGGTTTGTTTGTACAGTTGGTGCACCTTTCCTTTAAAATCTGCCTTTGTACTTTATGTTTCTAATGACGTAATGCATTCAGAAACGTTTGTTAAGTAACGTAAAAGTCTCTTTCAAATAATGGTTTCACATTAGTTTTCACGTTGTTGTAAAAATGAATCCAAATAATGATTTTAAAGAAATAGCATACCAACTAATAATTTACTGGATACAAGTGTTATTAGAAAAATTTTCTCCGTAAGAATTCGGGGACAGAACAGAGGAGATTCTAAATTTTTCAAATAATCTCCCTTAATTAATTTAGGCTCAAAGTTTAGGGATTTTACGGGGAACAAGGTAGCCAAATTTTTTTTCGTTTCGAATCATATGAAGCTAAGAATTGAAAAATATATAGTTTGCGTATTAAACAACAAACAACACTTGGGTAAGATAAGTTTGCAAAAAAAAGCCAAAAAATTCATAAAAAAATTGTATATAATGACGTCTAAATTAAAAAATATATTAAGGGCTTAAAGATTTCTCACCCACCCTTATTATCTATATAAAGGGCATCAATTTGAAGATCGTGGTGGCGGTAGCTGTTACACTTAAAATCGTAAATGAAAAGGGGATCTAGCGGTACATTATTTTAAAGTTCCTTTAAATCTCTTTCGCTTGGTTTTGAATCGTTGGAGATTATATTCGTTGGGAAAAACGACCTCGGGAAGGTCGTTCCATAAGGATGAAGTCCTCCAGAAGAAAGAATTCTTAAATAATTAAGTTTGAGGAGTACTAACTTAACCACATATGAATGGGCGGCAGTGGTTCGGAATTAAGAGCACTTTCCATGAAAACATCTGTAAAAGAGAGTCAAATCCCCAACCTGTCCTCGTGGTCTCCAATCAGACGAATGGCCCTCCTTTCGATGGAATCCAGTAGCCGAAGAGTATGTTTGGGTGCAGAGTTCCAGACATGAGAGCAGTACTCTTGTGAAGGTCGAATCTGGGCTTTGCATAGTGTCAAAAGTTGTTGAGGTGTGTACAACTTTCTGGTTCGGAAGAGTACACCAAGTTTCTGAGAAGCTATCTTGGCGATTGCCACAACGTGGTTGTGCCAAGACATATTTCCTCCCAGATTGACTCCCAGCAAATTAATAGATGAAGCCAGTTGGATGGCGTGTCCGCCCATGACTATATCCGGTTCTGTAATGTTAACCTTTTTAGAGAAAACTGCTGCCTGGGTTTTTTTAGCGTCAAATTCGACTTGGTTACTGTCACCCCAAGCAAAATTGCTTCGAGGTCTTTGTTGATGGGTGATACTTCATGCTGTCTGCGAAGATGTGCGTCGGCAGCCGATGTTTGTGCATTCAAAGAGAAAGATGATATAAGTGTGCTATCATCAGCAAGACTAACTATCGGGTTTTTCGTTTTCACTAGAAGGTCGTTAATGTAGAGTAAGAAGAGAGTGGGAGATAATATGGACCCTTGAGGAACACCGGCATTGATGGTGGAGGTGTCTGAGAGAAATGCGTCAAATGCCACTTGCAGAGAGCGGTCCTTAAGGAAGCTAGACAACCATGCACAGAATCGACTGGGAATACCATAGGATCGCAGTTTACTTAGAATGCAATAATTATTATTTTTTGAGTAATATTTTCCAAGAAATTGCGTACCAAAAATAATAACAAGAAACAATAAATTATTGGAACGAGATTTAAACAACCAATAAAATGATGTCACTTGATCCACCTTCTTATTTAAGATTTTAATGGCAACGTCTACTTCTCCCAGCAGAAACCACCAAGGCTGCAGATACCACCAAGGCTGCAGATATTCTTTACATGCCCCCCCCCCCCCCTTTATAATGAAATTGACGTGACCATTTTGAGCATTATTTACTAATTTACGTGGCGGTAATATAAGGGAAATGGGAAGTTTTCAAATTTATACCCTGTATATTTGTAGCACATGACACTTACGAGGTGGCTTCGACTTGGTGCTGACTTTTTTTTATCTGTAATATCATTTTCCTCCTTACCATTCACTCTTTAAATGAAAAATTATAGACCCGCCGTCGAAATGATCGGGTTGAATTAATTTCAAATATATTTCAATAAGCCCTCGTCTATAATGTCAGTAATTTATTTCTTTTTGCCCTCAAAACTCCTCACTTCTTATTAATAATAACTTAGTGATTTAAACGTATTTAGAGCCACATTACAAAAACTAAATAAAATATTCTTCCACCAATGGAAGGATGGTATCCATCCATATCCATGGGGTCGGATATGAAAGTTATTATTAAATACAAGCTGTTCGGGAAAATGTAGGAATTCTCAAGTGAACAAAGTACTAGTACAAGTTCATATAAATTTTGTTCGTCTAGGCCTCCTCCGGAGATATGGGCTCCCAAAGAGCTCCAATGGGATCAAGTTTTTTACACATAATTATTGAACCACCGGGTATATTTAAATTTGTTTTTAATATGATGTATACGAGGTAAGACCCTTCGAATTACTATCCAAGAAAGTGTTGTTAATTACTTACAGCTTCAAGGACGGACTAGGTGTGACACTTATGGCCCCTTTTTTTAAACTCCCTGTATGATACGAACTTTGGCCAACGGTTTTTACATACCTTCAACTATTGACTAAAAATTAAGTGCTCTTCATTCATGTCGCTAATCCTAACCGTTTTCGAGAAAACTAATTTTTAATGACAGTTCCCACGGGTTAAATATGAAAAAGCGGAATTTTGAGGTTCGACATTTGATACGAACAAAGATGTATCTCTTACCGAGATACGCCAAATACATTATGTAATTAAAATATCGTTTTTTTCGAACACGGTTAGGATTAGCGACATGAAAGAAGAGTATTTAATTTTTAGTCAATAGTTAAAGGTATGTAAAAAACGTTGTCCAAAGTTCTTACCATGCAGGGCGTCAAGAAAAGGGATTCTTGGATAGTAATTTGAAGGATCTTACTTGGTATACATTATATTAAAAAAAAATTAAATATACCTGGAGGTTCAATAATTGTATGTAAAACACTTGATTCCATTCGAGCTCTTTGGAAGCTCCGCTGAGGAGGCCTATACGATATAAACTTATAGTATCCTCTTCACTTATCCGGGAGATTTCTCACATTTTCCCGGACTGCCTATATACATATAGCTTTTTTAATATAGATCTCTACCCAAAGAAATTATTGCTAAGATCGCCAAAAGACGATTAATACATACCCTTTGTTATATATATAAATTTCTTCTGGTACGACTCGAAGAACAAACAGAAACGGTAGCTGATTCGGATGATGCTCATATTTATGATCTTATTCTTATCTTTATCTTATCACCCTGTACCTTTAGAAAGAAACGATTTACAACCCGTCCAGGGCAGATTAAATGCAGTAACACAGTAAGTCGATATTGTTTTAAGATATTATGATATCACCGAACTATTTATGCACCAAAGGAAGTCAGGAGGATTCCATTTCGTCCAGTTTAGGACGATTGCGTAGCCGGGCTTCTCCAATAGGCCCAATGCGGCCCAGCCAGACATTTGACAGCGGGCCTAGACCCTATATTTATAAAACCCGTGCTTGTTAAAGAGCAAACAAATAACCACAACCAAGGGCCCCAGTTTCGTGATTTGCCAGGATAGGCTCACCTAAATGTATTCCATCTGGGTACGTGGGTTTACCAGGTCTGCCTCTTCAAGAAGTTGTAATGTAATTTTTCTCTATAACGTACAGGACGGTCAATATTCAGGAACCTCAAAAATTTCACTGAAGACGTTATCAGATGTTAAAAAAAGGTTACCAAAAAAAATTGTTTATTGTTGCTTCTTCTAAACGAAGTCCGATTTTCTTTATTAACGTACAAAGTGTATTTTAATGTTTATATTTAATATGAAACATAAAAACTAAGCTTTTTATTAAACTAATTATTTATAGTATTTTTATTGTGTTGTAACAATAGCGTCCTTATTATCAGATTATGCAAAATGTAGCGGACATAAGGGCAGGCGAATAAATTACTCAATTAGAATTTCTCAACGTTTCGTTTTATTATTAAAGGTTCCTCAGAAGTCTAAAAAAGGAGATACACAAAATAAATTTGAAAAAATATTAAGAGCATCAGTTATAATACCGTTACAAAGCTAGTTTAAGCAATAGGCCTTCAAATGTCTTAACCTTGATCATCCAAGCAAAAATTGTTATTGAACTCAAGAAACTCGTATATCTCCATGATGGAATAACGAAATCTGTGTGTTTGTACAGGTTTATAGAATCTTCTATACTTCCTTATATTTCTGTTCCGCTCAACTAAATTAAAATTAGAATCTTCAGTGTGTTTTACCCAATGCGGGTTCTTTCACACGAGAAGAGATTATAATAAAGATTTTTTTGTAAAATATCCTGCAAAATATAGTATTAATTACCGTTTTTTGGTAATCCGCATCAAAATAATATTTATAAGAAACTATCGTAAGGATTTCTAAGAAGTTTACTAAAATCAAGTACTTACTAAAATATATTTTAGTTAAGAGTATGCCGGAGTCGGAATCCCTGATTTGACCCCTGTTCGTTTCACGCTTTGAAGGCACGAGGCGAATTGGATCTTCCCTTGCAATTAGAAGAATACGTCGAGCGTCCGCCCATAATCGGTACGCCGACAGAAACAACGATAATCGGAAGAAAGAGACTGCACGTGATCAGGGTCTATACTTCAATTTTCTACGTTGAAAAACGGAGTTTTCGCTTCCTATGAGAACGGTACATTTATAAAAAAAAAATTTTTAACGAAAGATGTCTAAATTTTGTTAACAACTCGAGGAAAGTCCATCATTTTTTTCTATATGGAATTTAGACTTTCCGCGAGTTCTAGTTCTATTACAAAGTTTTTTTTCCTTTGACATTTTTTTCCTAAAGCAGGAATAAACGCTTGAGAAGAAAACTCGTTTACAGGTACTCCGGAATCCTGTTAAGGGCCGTATTCATGGTCGACACTTGAGGCGTATTCAGCCCTTAAGCAATCCTTAGCCAACTTTGTTAAGGACACCTTAAGGAGCACTTGAGTGTCGACTATGAATACGACCCTATATATTACATTATGGTCCATTATACTGACAACTGCTATTGTATTTTTTATTGTGAAAATGACCAAGTTTAAATGTATGTGTTGTAAAAATATTTATCACAAGAATAAAAGGCATGAATCAGATGCAACCACATATATATAACCATTATATTGCTAATACCATCTGCAATTATGTTCCCGCCATGTTCTACGAAGGGGTAATAGTGAGATTGCGCAGTTCGGAAATTTCCTTGTGAAAGTAAACATTCGACAGGACCGGATTTCAACTTTTTTAATATAAATAAATTTCACTGGATAGTTAGGAAATATATTGCAATCAAAATTTCGATTAGTTCGATTTAAGACAGCGTTCCATGCATACGATTTCTGACGAGATCATGATCCGACGGTGCCCTGGTTGGTGTAAACTTTTGGTGCCAAATTCCGTCCGAATATTTGTAACAATCGACACGATGAGCTTTATTTTAGTTTTCATACGACGTCGTATGTTTCTTAACCTCACTTTTTTCTAAACCAAAAATTAAGAATGAATGAATATTGACTATTTTGGAATTATTATCAGCTACTAATGCACCAAATTAAAAATACATTAATTTTAAGGTTAGGTAGTGACCACATATATATTATATTGTATAAGAAGTGACACTCTCTTCTTTTTTTACAAGCTCTTTAGTGAAATTCGGTTCCGAAAATCGGATAATATGATAAGCAAAATATATTGGTATATATGTATGTACATACCTGAAATACTTTGTACTTGGTATTGATCCACGACTTTTGCAAAAAAGCACCATGCACTTGTGTCCTTTCATCTTAAACGAAACAAGCCACTAACCTACCAAACAGCGAATCGAATTACCCCGAATTAAAAACTCCTTTACAAAAGTTGTTGTTAGGTAATGAAAGTTCATACGCACTAATATACCGACAACAATGTGGATGAACCACTTTTTATTTTATAATTTTAAAAAGCATCCAGAACCAAAGATTGCGACGAATAACAACAAACAAATAATGTCGGGCCGGCTCTAACGCGATCGATAAAATTTCCACCCTACTGCGCAAACTCAATAGTACCACGCCATCGCCCATAGCGGGGACACTTTTTGTATTTTGGAACGTTCGTATTGGCAATATAATGGTTATATATATGTGGATGCAACAGGTTCCCAGGATGTCGTTCTTTACAACAAATAACAGTGGCAAACTTAACTGGGAAAAAAATAGCGTCGATCGAGAAGCCAAGCGACATTGGGCACGATTAGTACTTGGATGGATGACCGCTTGGTAATACCATGTGTAAAAATGTCTACAAAGGATTATAGTAAATTTTACAAAATTTTTTAGTAAATTTTGCAGAAGATTTTAATACATTTTACAAAAATATAAATGGTTTACTAAATATTTTGGTAATTTTGTCCAAAAATTTTTAAAAAATCCATCTAGTCTATGCTTGTCAGGTGGTATTAATATCAAATACCAATATAGAAAATTATTATTTCCAGACCACCCGATGATCCTTATATAATAGGGGCATATTTTTGTCTACACAGTAGCACTTTAAAATACTATTTCTGATTGAATGGTACTACCAAGAAAAGGAACCCCTCTCCATTGATAGGATGCAACCACCTGCAGACCGGTTTCGAACTCAGAGAGGGCTTCCTTTTCTTGGTAGTACCATTCAATCTGAAATAGTATTTTAAAGTGCTACTGTGTAAACAAAAATACGCTCTTATTGTATAAGGATCATCGGGTGGTCTGGAAATAATAATTTTCTATATTGGTATTTGACAAAAATAATTTTACTAGAATCTAATGGCAGAAAGTTATTAAAGTCATATATATAGGGCAAAAAATGATTGATAGTTTTACTATTTTTATAGTAAACTTTGTCGTTCCGTGCTGAATCTATCAGTGTCCATCCCTGTGTAATATTCATAGATAAGTAGGCAGGCATACGCAGTTTCAAGGAAAGAAAAAAAAGTAAAATATGCGATTGAAAAACTCATGTTCTATAAATCAATAATTGTCACCTTTACTTCTTTGTTATTATTGGATTTAATCCGCTTATCTTGGAAGGATAGAACGGTGATGAGTAATTTTGTACGAATTTCAGATATCACACTCAATTAATTAGGAGAATGAAAACAAAAAGCCAAATATGATAAAGATAAAAACAATTTTAGCAAGATGTTGCCCTCCCCAGTTATCTACGACCTTATCTTAACCATAAATAATAAATTCACATTACTACATAGAAAATATATATATTAAAAATATAAGTTGTGGTACATAATATTAATAAAAATCCCGTTATGTATGTAATTTCCTAAAATTTTGACAGCGCTCACCCCTGTAACTTTTTTATTGCTTAAATTATAGAAATCCCATTTGGTGGGTTTGTATGTGATTATTTTGCATTCTATGACATGGAGAGTTTGTTCGTGCAAAAATGCAAAAAAATATCACATACGAACCCTCAATTTTTCTTTTCTGTAATTTAAACAATATAGAAGTTATAGTGAGCGTTCCACATGAAACACTCGGCATAAAGGTCTCCCGTCATAAGTTTCTAGGGGGAAATAGCTACAATCTGTTCTTACAACCAAATTATAAATAATGTTTTTTTTTAACACACCAATAAAACTTATATTATACAGGGTGTTCCTTAATGACGTGCTAATATTTCAGGGTGTGATTCCTTGGGTTATTTTATAAAGAAAAGTTCATATGAACATATGTCTCCGGAACGGACTTTCATTTTTTACTACAGGATGTTGAATTTTTATTTTTTAAATGGTTATTTTTCCATATCTCCGAAAGTACTTTAGATATTATCTTCAATTTTCGTATGTGTTAATAGGATATATAACGACAAATTTTAGTTAGAAAAGTTATTCAATTGTTCCACCAGTGGCGTCTCTGCAAACATGTCCTCTGATCATTTTTACAAAAAAGATGTTACGCCACTGACATTTTTCCATGTGGATATTTTTTCTGATTGCCTGGTCAATTCTACATGAAAACTACCTCTTGAGTTTTTCTCGTCAGACGCACCGCACCGTTCTTGTTTAATGCCACTAAGTTCATATTGAAACTCATTATTATTAACATTGATAAAATAATTAATGATAAATTTTGTTTTATAAAAATTGTTGGAGTGGGCAATTCGATGCGAAGACTGGCGGAAATATGCCTTTTAAGTGAAGGTGGCCATTTCCAACAATTTTTATCAAACAAAATTTACCATTAATTATTTTATCAATGTTAATAATAATGTGTTCAATATGAATTTAGTGCTTTCAATCAAGAACGGTGCGCCTGACGAGAAAAACTCAAGAGACCGTTTTTATGTAGAATTGACCAGGCTAATAAGAAAAATAAACACATGGACAAATGTCAGTGGCGTACCACCTTTTTTGCAAGAGATATCAGAGGACATGTTTGCAGGGACGCCACCGGTGGAACAATTGAATAACTTTTCTAATTAAAATGTGTGGTTCTATATCCTGTTAATACATACCAAAACTGAAAATAATATCTAAAGTACTTTCGGAGATATTAAAAAATAACCATTTAAAAAATAAAAATTCAACACCCTGTAGCAAAAAATTTAAGCCGTTGCGGACATATGTTCATATGAACTTTTCTTTATAAAATGATCCCCCTGGTCATTAAGGAACACCCTGTACAGTAAAATAGTTTTGAGATATACTCGGTTGTCTATATTACCAAAATGCTATTAGTCTGGTGTTTTTACACTTACAGATCTTTTTTAATGGTCGTAAGAACGTTCTCAGAGGAAACGTATACAGCTTGAAGCTGAAAATATACTGTAACAATATTCTTACAGCCTATATAAACGAAGAACTTGGGTTGTATTTATATAAATAATTTACAAATACCTGTAACAACCAGATCATTCTACTCGATCCCTAAAATTAATACCATTAAAATTTAATTAGATCCTATTTGAAAATATGCATTTAATTCATCCAAGTGCCTGTCCAGCCATATCACGTTTATATCAGTTATTTCGAGGGCTTGATTTGCAATACTCTTAAATTCTTGCGACAGATCTGGTGTCTTAAGTAGAAAATCTCTTAGCTAAAAAAATAGTAATTTGTAAGCGAAATTTTGAGAGAGAAGAAATACCAATAATAGCGATATATATGTCGGCGTTATTAGTGAAATCCGTCATTCCCAGAAATGCCTAGTTATTTCGCGTATTTCCGGCAAATAGTGTAACTCTACGTTTGGTACACCGTTTGCCTAAGAGTATCAGGCATTCCCTGTAATGACGGAATTCTTTCAGTCAAACGCTGTACTTAACTAAATGATTTAAGTTACCCTGTTTGCCGGTTTTAGCCAATCATTGTAATTCGGACAGTGTTGCCAGTAGTGCATGAATATCTGATTATTATCCGGAATTTCCTTAAAATTAAAACGAATTCTCTTATCTCCGTCAATTCCGTAATATTACAAGGTTTTTCTTACTTTGATTGGAGTAATAGTCATCTAACTTCTTATAAAACAAGTCTGAATGCTTCGACATTTCATTTTCAAAAAATAAATCACTACACAGATGTTAACAGCAATTACAGCGTTCGACTAAAACCGGCAAACAGGGTAACTTAAATCGTTTAGTTAAGAACAACGTTTGACTGAAAGAATTCCGTCATTACAGGGAATGCCTGATACTCTCAGGCAAACGGTGTACTAAACGTAGAGTTACACTATTTGCCGGCAATATGTGAAATGACTAGGCATTTCTGGGAACGACGGATTTCACTAATTGACGTCGACATATAGACAGATACTGAGTTGGACGGTTTTCCCTTCGATGGTCTAACACAATTTAGAAAAAATCTAATAAATAAGAGATATTTATTATTTATTAACCCAATACAGTAAAAATTTAAATTTTTAAGATGGCCTTTGTTGCATTTAAATTATCGGTTTCTTACTCGTAGATAGTTTTATGATTATAATTGCCTTCAAGTCACGTGACTTATCGTGGGTCCGATATCCTTGTCTAAACAATTCATGTTAATTTATTAGCACATTGTATTTCTTGACTAACATAAAATGTTGCTTTTATTGCGGTTCAAAAAATTTTAATAATGTAATAGATGTGAACTCACTCGTGAAATTTGACTAGATTCCGTTAAGTAGTCCGCTAGGCCTAGAACCATGTTTTTTATACAATTCATATCTTGATACCTAAAACAATAATACCATAGCTGTTATACTCGCAGCAACAAATCTAAAATATATTAAAATTTTTCACCATTTTGTCCAGATATTATACAGGATGTTCCTTAATGACGTGCTAATATTTCAGGGTGTGATTCCTTAGGTCATTTTATAAAGAAAAGTCAATGTCAACATATGTCCGCAACGGCTTTAATTCTTTGCTACAGGGTGTTGAATTTTTATTTTTTAAATGGTTATTGCTTAATATCTCCGAAAGTACTTTAGAAATTAGTTTCAATTTTGGTATGTGTTAATTGGATATAGAACCACAAATTTTAGTTAGAAAAGTTATTCAATTGTTCCACCAGTGGCGTCCCTGCAATCATGTCCTCTGATATTTTTTATAAAAAAGATGGTACGCCACTGACATTTTTCCATGTGGATATTTTTCTGTTTAGTCTGGTCAATTCTAATTGAAGACAGTCTCTTGAGTTTTTCTCGTCAGACGCACCGTTCTTAATTAAAACCACTAAATTCATATTGAAACTCATTATATTAACATTGATAAAATAATTAATGATAAATCTTGTTGTATACAAATTGTTGGAGTGGGCAATTCGATGGGAAGACGGGCGGAAGCAAGCGAAGGTGACCACTTCCAACAATTTTTATAAAACAAAATTTATCATTAATTATTTTTATCAATGTTAATAATAATGAGTTTCAATATGAATTAAGTGGTTTTAATCAATTTATTAAGAAAAACTCAAGAGGCCGTTTTCATGTAGAATTGTCCAGGCTAATCAGAAAAATGTCCACATGGAAAAATGTCAGTGGCGTACCATCTTTTTTGTAAAGAATCAAAGGACATGTTGGCAGGGACGCCGCTGGTGGAACAATTGAATACATTTTCTAACTAGAATTTGTGGTTCTATATCCTATTAACACATACCAAAATTGAAAATAATATCTAAAGTACTTTCGGAGATATTAAGAAAAAATCATTTAATAAATAAAAATTCAACACCCTGTAGCCAAAAGTTTAAGCCGTTGCGGACATATGTTCATATGAACTTTTCTTTATAAAATAACCTCATGAATCACACCCTGAAATATTAGCACATAATTAATGAACACCCTGTATATGGTGTCCTGATAATGCATCTGGATAATTGGAGAGGTGATGTGTTACAAATACCCTGTATAATAAAGAAAAGTTAGCTATTTTACCTTCTAACAATAGCCTGATGATTGGCAATTAAGAATGTTAGGGCCGTATTGACACCCGCCTTACTGTTGCTGTACACTGAAGTAAAAACTATTGCAGCATCCTGACTTGTGATGCCACCTGTCTCATTCAATGTTAATTTAAGAGATCTAAAGAGGAGAAACTTATTATTACATCACAAATCACAAATCTACTTCAAGCTATAACAAGATTATTTGGTAAAGTTTTGCAAGCGCTGTTCCAAATGTATTTGGTTGTCTCACTAACCTGTCTAATAAATTTTCGTTCCCTGTACATCCAAGAACAGACAGTATTTTGACTTTTTCTGTCGCTAGTTCTGTGTTTTGAAAAGCGCGCCATAGTGCTTCCCAACTTGTGCTACCATCGTTATAAAGCATACCTGTACAATATACTAGTTCCCGTAGATTCTTGTCTGGTCTAAAATTGAAGACATTTTCTTATGAATGATATGATTTTGTCATCCGCTTTAAATGATGCTTTTTACCTCTGTCCCGTAGTTAAGAAGCTTTGGAACTTGCTAACAGCTTTTGTCACACAATCTAGATAACCAATCTTGCAAGCACCAGATAGAATTTCCATTTGTTTTATCATATAAATGTGATCGTCCGCATCTGAATTGTTCCATGGCACTGAATTATACACTTTCAACAGAAGATTGATGAATAAACCCTTAAAAACATTTCCATTTCAATTTTAAAACTTCCTAAAAAAAAGCTAGATGTAAAGGAACTAGAATGAAATTACCTCAATTTTGAGCCCCAAGCTAGAACCGAACCCAACTCTTCTCAGAATATATTTAACACCATTTATGGCACTGATCCATGGATACAGGGACACTTCCTCAGACAAATAATCTGCCAATTCAAAGGCTACGGTGTAGTTTACAATGCTGGCCCTTGCTAGGGCAAACATATCATCTATGAGCTGGGCTCTGTTTAAATCTGATATGCCGGAGAAATCTGATTGGTGTAGGGCGGACGATATGTTTTGCCACATATCGCCGTAATGTACTCTATAATAACCTAGAAATTATTTGACAATATAAGAAGTCACAAGGCTCTTGCAAGTGATTAGTAACTGCATGCATAAGTTATGCTTGCCATCACAAGAAATGCTTACCGGCAGCTTTGATATTTAATATAACCCAAGCTTCATTCGGAGTTGCCAGGTTAATTTCAATAGAGCTGTTTGGCAGCAACCATTGGCTAAGGGTGGCGTTTTCAAAATCGGATATATTTGAAGAAAATGAGTATGATACGGGTACGTACCAAACGTATGATGTATCCAATCCTGTGTATAAAAATCTTCCCTGAAAAGGAACACCATTAAACACCACACCAAGTAAATGAGAAGGTTACTGGCCAAGACATTCAAGGCTAGTCGTTGAATGAATTTTATATACAGGGTGGCCCATCGAAAACAGTCCAGCAAGGTTTACGGCTGTGTAAGTGAAAATTAAAACTATTAATTTCATCCCTGTAACCTCAACCCCCCCCCCCCCCCCCCCCCCCCCCCTAGCGGGGGCGGCTACTGCCCTTGTTTTCTCAAATGGGAATGGGTATGTTGTGATACATCTTTTTAAAGGGCATTAAATTCTCTTTAAAATGGCGCTTCGTTTTGTAAATTTGAGCTACGTGCCGCCGAGCAACGGAATTTGAAACATTTCACTGCACCTCTTATCAAGTACACAGGTTTGTGCGTAAACAATTTTTTTTTAAGTAATAAGTATCAGTCAATTCAACTTTATCTTCAGTAAAGTATTTGATCCAGATCAAAGTAGCTGTTCTGGGTCAAGTTAATATGAATCCAACATTAAGTACCAGAAAAATGTCTGATGTAACGGGAATTTCGCGGAAAACTGTACAGAGATTTCTGAAACATTATAAATGGTACCCATACGAAATTCAACTTCTCCAAGAATTGAATGAAGATGATAATGACCACCGTTTACACTTTTGTGAAGTAATGTCAGAATAAGTATTAAATTACCCGAACTACCTTTTTAACGTTTGCTTCTCAGACGAATGTTCTTTTTTTTTTTAATGGCACTGTCGTTACTGGTCCGACACGAATCCAAGGATTTACCACGAGGTTATACTCAAAATCCTCAGAAATTAAATGTTTGGGCTGGTATTTTCGGTGATCACATAATTGGACCATTTTTCTTACCGGGAAATTTAAATGGAGATACTTATTTAGACTTGTTGGAGAATCTGTCAACCCAGCGCTGATGGAAATTATGGAAAACGACCAACGCTACCAGGAAGAAAATCCAATATTTCAACAAGACGGGGCTCCCCCCCATTATGCATTACCTTACGTCACTTTCTGGATGAAACGTTTCCTGGTAGATGGATTGGGAGGAGGAGTGCTATTGAATGGCCCGCGAGATCGCCCGATTTATCTCCCCTTGATTCCTTTTTGTGGGGACATCTAAAATCCAAAATTTATGCCTCCCAACCCGAATCCTTAGAAGATTAACGGAACCGCATTACTAATGCATAACAAATTACACCAGATCTTCTTCACAAGGTCCGAGAACACTTTGAACAGTTGTTGTACTATTATATGGAGGTGAATGGCGGACATTTTCAACATTTAATAAGATAACATGTAAGTATTACTCAATAAAATTACATTTTTTAAAACGCAATTTCTCGGCGGCGCATAGCTCAAATTTACAAAACAAAGCGCAGTTTTAAAGATAATTTAATGCCCTTTAAAAGAATGTATCACAACATACCCATTCCTATTTGAAAAAACAAGGGCAGTAGCCGCCCCCGCTAGGGGGGTTGAGGTTACATGGATGAAATTAATATTGAAACGTGTCCCCCTGAAAACACAAGTTTACGGGTCAGAGTTTTTTTTTTAATTTTGACGTACACAGCCGTAAACATTGCTGGACTGTTTTCGATGAGCCCCCCTGTATATTACCTGTTGCTTTACAGTAAGCTTCTCTGGATTATCTCTTGTGACTTCTAACAAGGGAAAACCGGGATTGGTTTCCCAGTCAATAAGAACGTCTTTCAGCACCATGTTCTTTGGGAGCAAATTTCTATTGTTCACATTTATTTGGGCGCTTATTAAATTCCACATGCCCTGAGGCTCGCAATTTCTTTTAGAACTAAAAAATACAGGGATTATTTATGCCACTAGTTTTAAAAGGATATCAGGCTCAGGATCATACTCTTCTTATACTGTCTTATTTGTAATTGTTTGATACCTACAAAGATGTTAAGAAATATTCGATGCCCTTTTGGAAATACTTGAATGAAGCTATTACTTCTTTGAGCATCCTAAAAAGACTTGCCCCTAAAAAAGAAAATCGTTTCATGATATGACATCTGAGTGTCTAGCGTAGATACATTTGAAAATAATTATGAAAATCCTGAACAAACCTTAAATTCTTTACTACGTTACCTTTATAATGTGTCAGTTGTCCTAATGATCCGACAATTTCTTCGGTACTATTTACCTCTGCTCTCAGATTTGGAGAATTTCTTAACGAATCTAATTCTAGGGTACGTTGGAAAATCCTAAAGACAAATTGTTTGTCCAATTCCCATTCTTCCATTACCTATAACAATTAATACAATAATTATTCCAAAAACTGAATCTAGTACAATTTTGATCTTACAAATTCATAAAAAAGTATTTTTAGTGTATGACAATTTAAAATATCACGAGAATTTCTTATTATAAAACCTAGGGACCTATAACAGCATGCTTGTTAAGCTCATTTATGTGAGGAACAAAAGATAGTTTACTGTCAAATAACACAGCCAAATCGCGAAAAGTCTCAGCTCTGTTCAGTGTTACGATATTAATTTTGCGACATATATCATGTCGCTTTAAAGCAAAGGTCATTACGTTACATTTACTTATATTTATCGGTAGTTTATTTTGAACACACCACCTATAGTATATCATGTCAATAGACACTTGAAGCCTTTCACAGTTCGCCAGGTTACGGATGAGAACTTATCATCAGCATAAAGCAAACTATTAATGTCCAGAGAATTAACTATATCATTGATGAATGCAACAAACAGTAAATGACCCAAAATGGACCCGTGTGGTACCTCTGATGTAGCATCTATTTACCCAGATGACTGACCACCACACTCCACTACTCGTTCATGTAAGTAAGAATGAAAAAATGTTATAAGACCATTTGAAATTAAAAACGAATTGAGTTTACTAAGTAAAATATTATGAAATTTATCAAATGCCTTTGAAAAATCCGTGAAAACATCATCAACCTGGCAGTTCTGATCAAGGACTTCTCTCATGTCCAGATTTATTATACTTACTCTATCCACTATAAAATACTGCAAATAATAAGCAAGTCCCTTTGTAAAATAACTGTAATTCCACCATTCAGGGGTTGCGAAGTTACCGAACCACATTTGGGCAAACTCGAAAGTAATCATTTGGGCAATATGTTGTTTATCGAAGGTACTTGAATTGTCCGCATCGAAGAGAAGAGTTTGTTCCCTATAACGAGAAAATAATCTACTTTATGAAACAGAAATATTTCTATTGTGAACTAAACTCCATATTTTTTTACAGATTATAGTAGTATTTTTAGCGCCGTAAATAATAATTAATAACAAACCTAAATGTAATAAATCCAAAGTTCTCTGCAGAATTGACTGCTGTATTGGGTAGTGCTACCAGGTCCATTTTTGGAAATCCCATTCTTAGCCCATATCTGTAAATATACAGGGTACGCGTTTAGTGGCGTATAAGTGCGACTGCGCTATTATTTAAAATACACGAAACGATATTAATACAAAAGTTGGAGGAAGTATTCCGACTTGAGGAGACTTTTTCCCATTTTTGAGTCATTTTTATAACTTTACTATGTAAAAACTTACTGAATTAACGGTATTAGGTAGATACCTACCCATAATTAGTAAAATTATTTAAATCCCTCATAAGAAGAGGCCCAATTTCCAGCGCCCAGTCTCTGTAGGACTCAGTTTCGGGTCTGGAGCAGACCTGGTAATATTCAATACCGGTACTAATATTCTCTCCCGTTGTACAGGTGAAATCGGTAGTTGGCACTATAGAAAATCCTGCCATATATGTTTCCATATCGCCAGTGGTCTTGAAGTATGTTGTTATGGCTCTAAAAATTATCTGTGGTTAATAAGCATTAAAAAATTTGTTTTATGAAGTACAAGAAAAATTTTCAAATGTGCAAGTACGTTCCAAAATGTATCGTTGCCTTTTAGTCTAATAAATAAATAATAAAATTTACTGGATTTCGGGCATCAATGACGCCCTATTACAGTCAAAATATTTTGGAATGTACAGGGTGGCCAACTAAGCGAGGTAAGCGGCTATATCTCGGAAACCGTTCACCGTACAGCTTTCGGAAAAAAATATTTATAGGAAAAGTTGCCAAGAGAAATTGCTGGAAATTATTTGCAAGTTTGTAGGCCGGCCGCTAGGGGGCGTAACACGAATAGTAATTTGTTACCAGTCGATTTCTCTACAATTGGCGTAGGTAAGGTATATTGATAATACTTATAAATAAATCTCACTTGTATCGTGAACAACTTTGCTTAAACACTTTTTTCGCTAACCCTGCAAATAAAGTGGTGGGGGTAACGCAAACATCGATTTGCAAAATATGCAATATCTCAGGAACGCCTCATCTGAAAAGATATGGTGGTGTTATTTGAAAGAGCTCTTCTTGCTTTATTAGCTACACTTCTATGTCTATGTCATTTGTACTGTAGTCGCTAGATGGCGCTTTCAACAGATTTAATATATTTATCGTTTTTCTCCAAAAACTTAAATGCAATGGTAAATATGTTATTACACCAGTACAAAGAGGAATAAAGGCCAGGGCAAACGGTGAAAACCGCAAGTTCCTATCTTTTTTCTAACCGGAGATATCAATGAAAAATTAATTTATATCATACTAAATCTCTCGCCCGGTACTTACATATGTTGCAAAAAAGAAGAAGGCTTTGGAAACAAAATACATATTATATATAATAGGAGTATTGGGAAGAAACGTTCATTTTATAAAACCAAACGAAACGTATTCTAGTGCTTCCTTAAATGCTCAAACTGTCTGCCCTCCTGGCCCACACATTGTCTGAGCTTTCCTATAGTAATAGTAGAAAGTTCATTCCTAAGGAACTCCAAAAACAGGTTCCCATTTAGTGATTGGTCAAAGAAATAGGGTCCAATAATTGTACCCCCTATTATGCCACACCATACGTTGACACTCCAACGTCCTTGGTGCTGAACTTCTCGCATCCAGTGAGGGTTTTCTGTAGCCCAATAATGCGTGTTATGCAAATTTACCCTTCCGTCGCTATTAAAAGTAGCCTCAAAAAGCTCAGACAATGTGTGGGCCAGGAGGGCAGACAGTTTGAGCATTTAAGGAAGCACTAGAATACGTTTCGTTTGGTTTTATAAAATGAACGTTTCTTCCCAATACCCCTATTGTATTTTGTTTCCAAAGCCTTCTTCTTTCTTGCAACATATGTAAGTACCGGGCGGGAGATTTAGTATGATATAAATTAATTTTTCATTGATATCTCCGGTTAGAAAAAAGATAGGAACTTGAGGTTTTCACCGTTTGCTCTGGCCTTTATTCCTCTCTGTACTGGTGTAATAACATATTTACCATTGCATTTAAGTTTTTCGAGAAAAACGATAAATATGTTAAATCTGTTGAAAGCGCCATCTAGCGACTACAGTAAAAATGACATAGACATCGCTTGAAGTGTAGCTAATAAAGCAAGAAGAGCTCTTTCAAATAGCACTAATTTGAATATTTTAAGATGAGGCGTTCCTGAGATATTGCATATTTTGCAAATCGATGTTTGCGTTACCCCCACCACTTTATTTCCAGGGTTAGAGAAAAAAGTGTTTAAGCAAAGTTGTTCACGATACAAGTGAGATTTATTTATAAGTATTATCAATATACCTTACCTACGCCAATTGTAGAGAAATCGACTGGTAACAAATTACTATTCGTGTTACGCCCCCTAGCGGCCGGCCTACAAACTTGCAAATAATTTCCAGCAATTTCTCTTGGCAACTTTTCCTATAAATATTTTTTTCCGAAAGCTGTACGGTGAACGGTTTCCGAGATATAGCCGCTTACCTCGCTTAGTTGGCCACCCTGTACATAGTTTACCGATAAAAACTTACGAAGCATCTGCATCCGTAGTATTTATAGAACTATCAACCGGTGTGTTAAAGTACGCTTCCATGTTGAGTGGGTGTGTAATATTGAAGCGGAAAGAAGTCTTCCACGTGGGTTCATCGAAGCAAGGGAACACCCGCCTGGCGAACGTCGGTCCAAATTGGGTTGCAACCATGTATTTGGTTTCTCCATTGCTGGTATAAGTCAGCTTGTAAAGACCGTATAAATCGGATATGCTTAACCTAGGAATAAAAAAATAAATATAAGAATAGGAAGGCCTTTCAATTGGTAGGATGCTACCTTCGGCAAAACTCTCTTGTTCTCGTTAGTACAGGGTTGATATAATACAGGGTGTTCCTTAATGACGTGCTAATATTTCAGGGTGTGATTCCTTAGGTCATTTTATAAAGAAAAGTTTATATGAACATATGTCCGCAATGGCTTCAATTTTTTGCTACAGGGTGTTTAATTTTTATTTTTTAAATGATTATTTTTTAATATCTCCGAAAGTAACTTAGATATTATTTTCAATTTTGGTATGTTTTAATAGGATATCGAACCACAAATTTTAGTTAGAAGAGTTATTCAATTGCTCCACCAGTGGCGTCCCTGCAAACATGTCCTCTGATATTTTTTACAAAAAACATGGTATGCCACTGACATTTTTCCATGTGGATATATTTTTTCATTAGCCTGGTTAATTCTACATGAAAACGGTCTCTTGAGTTTTTCTCGTCAGATTCACCGTTTTTGATTAAAACCACTTAATTCATATTGAAACTCATTATTATTAACATTGATAAAATATTTAATGATAAATTCTGCTTTATAAAAATTTGAATATTTGAACGAGTGGGCAATGCGATGCGAAAATGGATGGAAGCATGCCTTTTAAGTGAAGGTGGCCATTTCCAACAATTTTTATGAAACAAAATGTATCGTTAATTATTTTATCAATGTTAATAATAATGAGTTTCAATTTGAATTTAGTGGTTTTAATTAAGAACGGTGCGTCTGACGAGAAAAACTCAAGATACCGTTTTCATGTAGAATTCACCAGGCTAATAAAAGAATATATCCGCATGGAAAAATGTCAGTGGCATACCATCTTTTTTGTAAAAAATATCAGTAGACATGTTTGCAGGGACGCCACTGGTGGAACAACTGAATAATTTTTCTAACTAAAATTTGTGGTTCTATATCCTATTAACACATACCAGAATTGAATATAATATCCAAAGTACTTTCGGAGATATTAAATAATAACCATTTAAGAAATAAAAATTCATCGCCCTGTAGCAAAAAATTTAAGCCGTTGCGGACATATGTTCATATGAACTTTTCTTTATAAAATGACCTAAGGAATCGCACCCTGAAATATTTGCACGTCATTAAGGAACACCCTGTATACTATACTGCTAATCATTAGAAAGGATTGTTTTATGCAACTTTGCCCCAATCTTCTTATGACATTCCTGGTTTGTTTGGTTTACTTACCTGCTGGTGTAATAAATATTTAAATACGAATAGTATACATTTTCGCTGGCAATGCTGGTACCTCCCAAAGTCAAGATATCCGTGGAATTATCGATGTGAAAAGACGTCACATCGGTGGCATTCGAGTCAATTTCCAAATAAGCCGAATTCACTTTGATAAAATCGTGATCGGCATACATTTTTACATCGGTGCCGTAACTCGTATACATAGAAAATCTCAACTGTAGATAGCCTTGGTATTCATAGGGGGCTCTTGTAAACGTATCCTCGGTGAAATTCAGATGTAAGTTATATCCATAAGGCAGGATGCCCTTTGCAAGTCTGTCGCATTTTAGAGTAGAAATGGCGGTCGAAACAATTATAATATGGATAAGGTGCATGGCGTCTGGAAGAGAAATATTTAAATTAACGGAATGGACTTTTTATGTTTTTTATTGGGTATCATTTAACTGGTTAGCAAAATATTCCTATTTTTGCGAACAGAAAAATGTAATCGGTTAGCAAAAATGGCTAGTGTTGGTCAGCAACTTGTGGACAGCAATCATTTCTGAATCGTGACAGTGCCCTGGGAAAACAAGTGAAAACCCGCCCCCGCTACACCTTTTGTAGCCGATTTCCTTCTGTATTCGGCAAAAGAAAACACAAGAAAGTTACATAAATTGACAGTGCCCTGGGACCTCTGAAGTAAACTGCTTCTAGACATGTTTGTTTCTACTGACCAATTGTAAACTCTTGCTGACCAAGTAATAATTTCGCAGCTCGAGCTGTTAATAACAGCAAACCATTTAATTACTTCTCTTTATTATTTACCAATTAATAAAGCGATAGGTTTGATTTTTCAAGAATAAAACCCTATGGAGAAAACGTTAAGAGTCCATTTTGATGCTGTAAAATGTAAGTTCTATCGATGTCCTTATAGCTATGTAAATAAGACTTCAAGGATATTCCTATTGTTCTTATATGACCTTGAATCAATACCCTTGAAAGGTTTTTTAAATACTTTAGTTTCACATGACTGATAAATATTAATCGTAAATCTTTTTATCAGATATGATTATTCGAAATTATTTTCGATATGACTTTTTTAACAATGTATAAGTATCGATAAAACTGGCGAGGATTTGGTTATTTATGGAAATATACATAAAGTCGTCGAGATATGGTAAGGTCAATACAATATTATTTGTTTGTCTGCTTACTTCATTGATTATTGTTATGGAAAAATGTCAGTGTCGTACCATTGGATCCATAATAGTATATTAAGATACAAGTTTCATAAGACATTATCTTAGAGCACGTGTTTAATGCTCTAATTATCTTATGAACCATGTAATTTATAATACTTTTTTCTATTTGGGTCGTTAAAGTCTGAAAACCTTTAAAAATATAGTAGATTTTATCCATTTGAATTAATATTTTCATTTGGGTTGGCAATACTTTTACAATTTCATAAAATGTTACAGTTATTAAATATGCCATGATAGAAACAATTGAACACGACAAAGCTTCTTCCCATCCGTCATAATTAAAAATAAATATGTTAATAAAAATGAGTCAGGAAGAAAGTTGTACTCCGTCAGAAATACGGGAAATTGCAGAAAATAATCTAGAAAAACTTTTAAAATATGCAAGACTTTGCGTTATGGTGCGAGCAGAACAAAGTTCAAAATATTGAACAAAACAATAAATAATACTATTGAACAAAATATTGTGTCGACACAGAATCTGACAGGAATAACAATTAATGCCCAGGAAATGTCTAGAGTAACTATAAATATGTATATAAAGTAATATGTATAATACTAAATTGAATTAAAAATAAAAATAGTATTTTATTGAATAAAACTTGAGAAATAGATCATAAACTGGAAGATATCTCTATTATTTTTATGTTATGTTGTTTTATAGTTGTGACTAGAAATTAGTTGACGGACACCGTCAGCATGTTATATATTTCCGATTATAGGTATTTCAGATTAATATATAGTAAAAATGATCTACTTGCAAGGTTATAGGTTAGTATTTTAAAGATTTCTATTTCATAATGTAACCATTATAAAACCCAAATAGAAAAAATAACTTTTTTAACTAACATACATGGGTTAATATCCTATTCACAAACACCAAAATTGAAAATAAGATCTAATATATTTTTCTGACATATTAAAAAATAGCAATAGAAAAAAAATTCAACACACTGTAGTAATAGATTTAAGTCATTACGAACACTATGAAATATTGTCACGTCATTAAGGAACACCCTATATAAATTAATAGTAATTATGAAATATTTAACACTATTTCAGGAGTAATTAATGCATTAGCTTTAAGGATAATTTTTCATTAAAATCATTGATAAATACTCATAATTACTCAGTAATCAACTTTTAAAAAAATAGGCTAAATTTTTCAAATATTAAATGATATTTAACGAAAAGGATACGCGCCTTAAATTTTGACAATAAATTATTTTTGTGAAAATACGGTTTATGAAATATATATTTTTTGTAAACTTACCTGTGATTTTTAACAAATGAATGAATTAATCACACTGAGATCAGAAACGTCAATATACGGCAGACTTTAAAAATACCTAATTGATTATTCTTATCATTAATGTTTTTTTTTAAACGATCCTTAGACTGTTCGTAAATAAATGCAATTACGTGCAGTTACCGATTGGGATTTTAATCGCCCTTGAAAATCCTTTCAGTAAAATTGCAAATGAATCGAATTCTACAAACATAAGGGTAATTTTTCCTTCTTGGGATACATAATAGATAATTGGCTCATATTGTCAATAAAGTTTTATAATTTTCTCAAGTCTACCACAACATAATCGGACTTGGATATCGGTGGGTTTTTGACAAAACATCATAAGCGATAAATTTCTCGAAAATGGTATTTTTACAGCGAATTGTTGCTTTATGAATACTTATACAAGATCCACATTAGAAGAATTGGAATTCATCTCTCTTAATGCCGAGCAACTAAAAATATCACGAACACCTAAATTTTTGGGAATGGTCTTGGACAATACTCTGTCGTGGGATCACCATGTACAGTATGTGATTGGTAAATTGAATAAGGTGTGCTACACCTTGCGCATTTTATCCAAATACTTGGATAGACAAACGTGTAGAATGGTGTACTACGCAAATTTCGAATCACGGATTAGATATGGAATTATTCTGTATGGAAAATGTAGGGATGCAGAACAGTTGTTTGTATGTCAAAAAAGAGTAGTGAGAACCATATTTGGTTACAATTTTAGAGAAAGTTGTAGTTGGTCAATTTTAAGCGAATGGGCTTCTTACTGTCCCTGCAATTTACATGCAAGAAAGCATATTATTCTTTTTCAAAAATAGAGATTTGTTTAGAGGTTGTGAATCACAAAATGTATATTCAATAAGAACTTTGAATTATACGTTCCCCAAACACATACTAACATTGTACGAAAGTGGTGCGTATTACAACTGTATAAAACTATACAATACACTTCCACATCATATTAAAAATTGTGATAACTTAAAGACATTGAACCCTACAACATTGAAGAATATTTAACGAACACGTCAAATCTATGATTCGCAATAATCTGATGTATTTTTGACACTATTTCATTTTATGTTAAGTAATGTAAATCTGAAATAAAGAATGTTTATTATTATTATTATTAGGAAACTTTGGTCGGCCCGTAATTATTTAAAAAAGTCTAAGAACTCATATTTAAGTTATTGTTATTGTTTCGGAAGATTTTTCGACTTAATTGTATTTACTGTTCCATGTAGAAAGAAACTATGGACTTTCCTTCGATTATTAATAAAATTTAGACATCTTTTGTTCCACATTTTTATTTAAAAAATGCAGCGTTTTCATAAAAAGATAAAACTCCGTTTTTCAGTGCAAAAAATTGAAGTCTAGACTCCGATCACGTTCGCACTGACAAATATGCATTTACCAATGTCGTGGGTTACAAAATTGGAGCTACCTCAACCCACCTCTCTATGTTGCTCTAACTGAGCCTACGAATTATCACAAATTATTTAAAAACGCTACAGTAATTCAGATTCTTTTGGTTCGCCTCATCCCAGAGAGAGATTTTTTATAAACATTTTAAACATATTTGGGATCACCACAATTCCTCATCTTGTAACTATTTTATGAGTTACGTCCGCATGGTTTCTTAGCCGTAGTATGCTCCCCTGTCTATAATTCATTTTATTATTTTTTTTTAAATATACAACAAAAATGTCACTCTTGATTTAATTATTCCGACCGAACCTTCAAATTTTCTGCAAGAACTACTTGAATTTGTTTCAATTTAAGCTAACACATTTATTTCATCAGTCTCGAGATTATCCTTGTGGTAGATTTTAGGGCGAGGTTTAGAAAATGAACAGTGTCCAATTAAATTTGATTTTATTCATGAAAAAATTCGTTTATTCGGTTGTCGTCTTTCGGGATATCTACAAGTAATTTAAGAAAATTTATAAATTTCATAGATTTAGTAAATAAGGGCTTATATTTATCTATTCAAATACACTTCTAATGCTCCATCTGTATTTTTGTTGCACTGGATATAACAAACGAACATATCGTACTTCTCAAATTTTACATGCTCTGCCATAATTAGGACAAACTGATTTTTCACTATTAATTAGAAATTTTAAAACAACTTAGAGAACCTGAATGCTCTGACAGAATTAGAAAATTTTATTATTATGACACATAGGACTGTGTTTGTTTTTACTATCCGTCATGGCATATTAATAAAAAATGGTAAATTTTTGAAAAACGTATATTTCGGGCCTAATACTAAGACTAAAAATAAAGTGTTATATATTTTTGAGAAGCGCGTTACAAACTAAATTATATTAATAAAAAATATATAGGGTGACCAATTTAAAAAAAGCAAATTTGTTTATTTTCCTTGTAAACTATTGAATGTAGAAAAATGTGAGTACGTCACTGGATTCTACGTAAAAATCTACAAAAAGAACATCTTATTTCTTTTTGATACGTTACGGGGTAACCGAGATATGGGAGTTGTCCCAAAATGCACAAATCTCAAAAACATCCCGTATATCAAAAACAAGGCGGCCTAGAAAAATTCTGATTACGGCATCTTCTGTTTGACAAAAAAATAGCACAGTGTTGCGAAAACCGCATCCTTCTATCTTTACTACTACCCAAAAATGGACACCCTGTATGCACAAGAGATAGGTCTATAGGTAAGTATACTTTTAAATGAAACGCAAAAATAGAATATATTTTCGAATAAAAGTTTATTTAGAAAAGATAACAATAGAAATATATTCGTTTAATACACTAAAGTAAATTTTAACAAAGTGCTTTTTATTATCTAGCACGTATATGAACTAATGGTTATACTAATTTACATGGCTACAATGCCGAACAGTGAAAGTACACTAACTACGACCAAAAGTACCACATTTATTTGGGCCGTACTGGCACCATCGGGCTTAGAAGTTACTTTGTAGAATTTCTCCAACTCTGCTTTATGATCAGAAACCCATTTTATATTGGCTAGTGCTTGTGCCAAGGCTTTTAGTGAGTCTGCTTTGATATCAGCAGAAAAATCTGTACTGGAATTTATAAGCGCCGTTAACTAAAAAAAATAGTTACGGATTAATAACATCATGTCAAGGATTTTAGAGCAAAGAGGATATGGCTTTGGTTCACGGTCTTTGAAGAATATAAACAATTCACATTCTTAAATCATAAACAACTTCCCAGAAAAACAATTTTGGGAGCTTTGAAACTTAGTATAATTTTTCCTTGTCGTTTTCTGTTACTTGGACAAAGATATTATGTCGCATTCAGGCGTTCGAAACGTGCCTTTTATAAAGTCCATATTGGAACGCCCGTCTTTCATACCTTCTTTCACGTTTGAAACTACCGGATTAACAACTGTGATATTTAAATCAAATACCAATATGGAAAATTATTATTTCCAGACCACCCGGTGATCCTTATACTATAAGGGCGTATTTTTGTCTACACAGAAGCACAGTAGGAGGTCCATTTTCTGCTGCAAGTTTGTCAAACTCGTATTCCTTATTTATTTTAAAAGCTTTTAATACTTCTAGCAGTTCTCGTTTTTGTAAGTTTCTTCAAAATATAAATCATTTTCAATCATGAAATTTTGAATTTCTGCTTTTGTATTATTAGAATTGGTTGCCGACTATGATAACTAGCATTGTCCATTACAATGACATTTGAAGATGCCCCCCTTTCAGCACAATTCCAAGGACGCCACATTCTACCACTAATAAGCCTAACTAAACATTACTCGCCGGAAAACCACTAAAGATTAAAATTATTAAAAATCACTTTGTACTTATATATGCATCAGGCATAGGTATAATTTGAATTTGTATACCTGGTCCGGCTCTGCTCGAAAAGGTTTTAAAATTTGGGTTTGTTCCTTATTTATTTAATGGTCGAAGGGATAATGAGGTTTTATTGCAGTCAAAAGATCAACGGTATAATTCTGCAAATACTATATCCTTTTTATTAAAAAAATATTTTGTTACTTTATTCTTGTTGGGTCACCCTGTAGTTACCGAACGCTTCGGCGTACCAGTTAATTTTACCATATTTTAAAAAAAGTTTTATCTTTACCTTGGAAACTTGTTCAGTGGTTGTTAGCTGTCCAGCGATTCCGCTAATGAGTGATTTTTGGGAACTAGCTGATGGAATTCTAAAAATTTTATAAATATCAAAAAATTATTTGTATTTGGTTATCGCTCTAGTGCGACAACGGAGATATTAACGAACTAGGACCATTTCTGTTAGGATGGAGCTAAGCCACAAAGAATAATTTATAATATCAGAAGCAAGAGCAATTATCTTACCGATGGACATTGCTCTGCGTCAAGAACAGACGACTATAAGTTCCTAAAAAAAGAAGGATCTGTTAAATTTATCTGTTTACGACTTACTTTTTAACCACGCTTGGTGCGTTGGCAACCAGGAAATCCAACGCTACCCCTGCGCCTTTTTCTGATCCACTGTAAACTGACGTGAACGCTGTAAGGACATCTTGGGTTCTAATTTGCGATACGTCTTTGACTGCTTCTTCTAATAATCTAAAAGCACGCATCAATAAGTTAACATGTATTGACATTCTTACGAATTTTATATTTACTTAAAAGGGATCAGTTCAGAACGGTTCTCCATTATTAAATCTATAATTAATTTTATTATTTCCCCTTAAAATATGATTTAGGAGATATTTATGCATAAAAATTACTATAACTTAGTCTACTACCACTATTTCCTAAGAAAATAACGAATACCAACCCTTTAAGTTTCGCTTCATTTTTGCTGAAACCCAGACTACTCAAAAGTGTCTTTTTTTCGCTAGCTATATTAGATGCCTGGTATTGCTCAAATAAATAATCGTAGTTAACATCATCGGCAGCATTTTTGAGGGCGCTGCAGTAGACGATACTTCTTATATTTTTATTTATCCTAAAAATTATATTTGGTAACTTAATTAAATAATACCACCTGTTAACAAATAATAACTATTAATAGTAATCAATCATTGTATGATAGACAAGAGCAACTTTTGTATAAATGAAAGGATTATATCGATCGACCTGTCGACTCGAATACCTTAAATAAATCCCCAGATACCCAATCGGAGTTATTAAGATTATTACACGGCTGTGATAAAAATATACAGTTATATGCCGATGATTGGCAATTGTTTAACTTTTATATCCATACAAGTAAAAGAACTTACTTTGTTTTATTCACATAATATGATTGATAAGCGGCGTTCGCCTTGGTAACGCAATCTTCGAGGCCTAGCTTGCACGCCCAAGAAATGGCTAATACTTGTTTTTGAGTAGCCGTTTGGTCATCGTCATTCAAGGCATCGAATGATACAGATTCATATAAAGTTGTAATTAAATTCAACAATTGTGCCTGAAAAACGATATTTAATATTAATGGTCGCCAACGTTGATATTGAACCATACTGCTCAGACCTTCTATCTTAATCATTAGAAGGGATTCACTTCCCTTATCTAATCACGACCGGATCAAGACCTGGAGCTGCTCTCTTATTAGCTAAAGCTATTCGATGAAAAAGATTTTAGCAGAAGCTTACCTCAATTACTGTTCTTAATTCTGTTCCCTCCGCAAACTTTTGCATTAAGAAGTTGAAGCCTTTTAACGCTGGTACCCATGCATAATACGATGTCTCTTTCTTCAAGAAATCTATACTTCCGAGAGCAACGGAGTAAGATAATTTTCCGGCTTGTGCCAAACTGAATAGATCATCAACGATTTGGGCTTTGTTTAGATCAACAATTCCTTCGGAATCCGTTGTATTTAGAGCTGCAGCTATTGCAGTCCATGAGTTCGCGTCGTAGTTGACTCTGTAGTAACCTGCAAATTTAATTAAAACATCTCCATCCTTTACATATTGTTCTAATTGATCATATAAGAACCCAATCAAACTAGCTATCAAAAAAATCTAGCATCTTCCACTATGACGAAGTAACAAAACTGATAAGTTACCTGTTTGTAATGAATTAAGAATAACCCAGGTGTTATTATTTTCAAGTGGCAAACTTATTTGTGGAGCGTCTGGAGTTAGCCAAGCCACTGGCTTAGTATCCTGGAACTTAGTCTTACTCGTTGATTCTGTGTAAGTTATTGGAACGTACCATTTTGTAACTGCGTCTACTTCCGTCTGCAGGAATCGTTCCTGAAATATATAAATACATGGTTGCATGGGAATATTACAACGATTGCAGGAAATATATTATTATATTTATGGCACCGCTACTTAGTATTTTTACGGCAATTTTTATTTACCTGTGAAATATTTAGAGTTTTTCCATCCAAACTGACTGTCAGCAAGGGATACCCAGATTGGTCAAGCCAACTTGTCATAGCTGTTGTAATAGTAACGCCTTCAGGTAAATTAGATGTTGCTGTGTCGAAATTGTTTTGCAGTATGTTTCCTAATTCGGTAAAAGTGGTTACACCATATAGAAGTCTGGAAGGATTAATATATATTTTCCGGTGGTTTATAAATAATAATTTTGTATGATTATATTCATTTGCTTCTACAACAGAACCCTAAGTTTCTTGGAATATAAAACTTGTAGAATTGTATTTAACGGTATGAACAAGTGAATCAAATCAAACAGAGTGGTGTAAATAAGCAGCAAAAAATGGTTTCTTTTCATTTATCGAAATTTATTTTAACTTCGTACTTTTGAAGATTAATTTTGTTGACTGCCTTTTATAAGATTGCATTAGAAATATTTCTAATAGTTCTATGAGAGCTATCGAGTTGAAAATTGGCCGTATAAAGGTTTCACGCGATACATGACTGTTTTAGGGTCGAATAGATACTATATTACATTGTATAGAACAGTTTTTGTAGCTGTACGAATATCGATGTGAATTAAATAAGACAGCTTTTTTAACTTTTATCTTACACTTCAGGATCCCTTGTAATGGTTGCAAGAACTAAGGGAAAATATATACAGATTGAAGCTTAAACTAGTTATTTTTAAAATTTGGTAAACATTGTGTCACGAAAAATGGATATTAATGACTGCAGTAAAAGTACCTGGGGCCATCCCATTATTTATGACCGTTTGTTATTATTATGTGGAAAGGACCGGACTGTAATAATTATAATTAAATATAGGCACATCAGGTAGGTTAGGTTGCTTAATTTATATTTAAATATATTTTTGTGGTAAAATTTGTTAGTTTTTGAGTAATGGTTCAAGAATTGTCTTTTACCAAACATTCCTCAGAATAGCGTGATAGTAATGGACAATGCGAGCTATCACAGTCGCCAATTGCATAAAGTTCCAAGCTCAAATAATACAAAATTGGAGATTCAGAACTACATGGCGGCGAATGATATATATTTTGAAGAAAGTTATAAAAAAAGTGATCTTTTAGAAGTTTTAAAGACATTTTGTATAAAAAAAGTATATGTTTGTGACACATTGGCAGAAGAAATTGGACATACAGTGCTACGGCTCCCACCCTATTATTGCATTTTTAACCCCATAGAGCATATGTGGCACCAGTTAAAATCACTGGCTAGGTCTGAAAATATTTCTCCGACTTAAAGTTCTAGTATTGTAGAATTAATACGAAAATGCCTTAATGATATTCCCCCAGGTAGTTGGAAAAATTCAGTCCGTCACGTAATAACTGTAGAAAATTCGTATATTACTCTGGATGTATAATTAATCCAATTATAATTAATTTTGATGAGGATATATAGCGATAGCGAAACAGAACTATCTATAGAATGACATGATAAATGTAAATAAATATGACTAGTAATATTTAAAAAAAATGTTATTTCATTTGATTACATTGATATAATCATATCATTACTTATTTTCCTTAGTCCGTCCCTTCATACTTCACTTGTTTATTGCCAAGCTCTTGTCGACACAATGGGACCGACCCAGGAAATCATTAAGTCGTATCCAATTTTCGTGAAACGTACTGTAATAGATCCCTGCAAATGATATATCTTACCCTGAAGCTTCTTGGAAATATTCTTGAATTGCCAGTTTGAACTTTTCTTCTCCCATTATGTGCGCAAACATTCTAAGAATACTAGCACCTAAAAAATGTAATCCAATTGAGATAAATAATAAAATGGATTATGAAATCCACAAATACCTAAATAATCTTTAGGCTTAGTGAGGTCAAATTAAGTTATTCACACTCGAACGACAAGGTAATAAACGCAACAGTCTTCGTTGATGAGATAGAAGCCTTTGATTGTGTATACGACAAAACATATTTTTTAAGTTATTAAAAGTACCTTTCTTATAAGTTATTTGTCCAAATTTGGCATTAACTTCTAGGGGAGTAAAAGCATCAGACTTTAAGGCCTGCGAGTCTGCTATAGAGATAGAGTCTAATTCTAAAACTGGTTGTAACGTGTCTAAGACAAACTGCTGGTCGACCTCCCAAGTGGAATCAATCTAAAAACAGAAACAAGGCTTGCATTAATGTAAATATACAGAGAGTTCATTTGAAAACTTCCCACCACGGATTTATCGAAAACCACTGATTAAAAGAAAAAAACGCCGAGACACGTCAAAAGATTTGCCAAAGGGGACAACTTTTTAACCAAAAACTACTCACCCCCTTTTACCCTCTGGCCCCCGGGGTCATTCCCTTAAAAAATTTAAATGACAAGGGGTAGCAAGTAATAGCTTGTTTGAAAGGTCTTTCAAAGTGCTTTATTTTGACGTTTGATTTTTTAAAATCGGTCGATTCGTTTTCGAGAAAATTAGAAAAATCTTTATTTATCTTAATTTGTTCAGATAGAAAAAAAAAGCACACGAAAATATCACTTTTTATTTCAATAAGTGTTCAAAATGTTGCCCGTTATTGGCCAAACAATGATATAGGCGATTTTCAAATTCCTGACGGACATTTTCAAAAACATGTTGTGTGAGATCATGGCAGCTTTCGGTGATGCGTTGACGAAGTTCATCCAAACTGTTAGGTTGAGGAGTGAACACAATAGTTTTCAAATGGCCCCATAGAAAAAAGTCTAATGGCGTCAAGTCAGGAGATCTAGCAATCTAGTCTATAGGCCCTCTTCGCCCTATCCATTTATCTGGAAACTCGTCGTCATTGCCGAACCGGAAGAACATAGTGAGGAGGAGCGCCGTCTTGCTGGCCTCATCAAGTATAGTGTTTTCATCGTCTTCGATTTGGTTTCCAATGGTTTCAGTGATAAGCGGATTGATGGTATTTTCCAACATATCTAAATAAATGCCACCATTTAAATTCCCATTAATAAACAATGGCCCAATCACTTTGTTTCCTAAAATGCCTGCCCATACATTAATTTTTTGGGGGTACTGAGTATGCCCTTCTACAAAAGCATGAGGATTTTCATTGCTCCAATACCTGCAGTTATGCTCATTTACGAATCCATTTAGATAAAATTTGCATTCATCACTGAATCAAATATTCTTTACATGAATGGTATAATCATTAATCGCTGCAGTCATTTGTTCACAAAACTCAACTCGCCTATCGAAATCATCTTCTGTTAACTCTTGCAATATTTTCATCTTGAATGGATGAAATTTATATAATTTAGTAGCTGTGTGTACAGAGCCTAATGAAATACCAGTCGCATCAACAATTTTGCGTAATGAAGTATTAGGATTTATGGCAAAATAACCCAAAACTTCAACTTGAGCGGCTTCATCCAAAACTCTACGATGATTACGTTTTTTATTTGCAACAGATCCAGTTTGAGTAAATTTAGTAACAAGGTCCAAAGCATACCTATGCGAAGTTATCTTTTCCGGATGTCTGGCGTTAAATGTAACGGCAGTTTGCCGAGCACATTGATTTTGGGCACCATAAATTAGAATCATTTCCACTCTTTCCGCTAGTATGTAAACCATTTTCGAAAGGGGGGTGAAGTAGTTTTTGGTTAAAAAGTTGTCCCCTTTGGCAAATCTTTTGACGTGTCTCGGCGTTTTTTCGTTTAATCAGTGGTTTTCGATAAATCCGTGGTGGGAAGTTTTCAAATGAACACCCTGTATATAAATAGTCCAGCCAGAAAGTGAAAGAAACCATAAGTATAAAAAATATTAATATAAACCTCAATTAAGCAACAACGGTAAGAGATACGAAGTCGGTTAAATTGGGCCGGTAATTATGGGCCCAATAATATGGCGCAAAAAAATTAAAAATAAATACAGGTGTTTGTTCGTTGTGTGTTTTCAAAATATTTGGAGGAAGCTAAAATTTTCTTCTCGATTTTCAACCTTTCCTGACTTTGTTCGATGTCCAAAAATAAATTTCACTTCCTCGTTGCTACTTTTTATTCTCCACGAGATGGCATCATCAGATCTTTAATGGGACGTTTCGTCTTTAGGTCACCATCATCAACTTAATTTTTTTAAATAAGGGCATAGATTTTTTTGCTTAAATTATGAAAGAGGATCGAAATCTACGTTCAGTGGTATACAGGACTTACTGGTTTTCCGACGTTTTGTTTCTTAAATTGATCATCTTCATTAAAATACCCCTAGTACGTTCCTGTAATTTACCTTTGATTCGAAGAAACTAAAGATTTTTAAATTATTTTGCTGTTTCTGTCTTTAATTGTTATTACGTACTACCACTGTTTTTTTTTCTTTTCAAACTAATAGTTGTATCAAATTTCTACTTAGCGTAAGTAAAATTTCTACTTAGCGTAAGTACACTTTCTACTTAGCGTAAGTAAAATTTCTACTTAGCGTAAGTAAAATTTCTACTTAGCATAAGTACAATTTCTACTTAGCGTAAGTACAATTTCTACTTAGCGTAAGTACAAGTAATTTATTTTATTAATACAAATAAAGTTTGACTCTTAAAGCGAGCACTATCGTAAGAATTTCATGAATATAGTATTACTTTGTCCAGATCATTTTCATTACCTCATTAGTGATGATGTATTCAAAGTATGATGCGAAACCCTCGTTGAGGTAAGTTTCCGACCACCAAGCGCATGTTATTAAGTTCCCAAACCATTGATGGGCGAGTTCGTGGGCTATTATCTGGGTTACAGCCCTTTTGGAGGTAGTTAAGTCTTCTGTGTTCCAGAGGAGGGCTTCTTCTCTAAACAAGTTAAAAAGTTGTTGCATATAATGGGAGATGAAATTAATATATTTGAAAATGTAGAAAGATTAAGTCTTAAATTCCACTTATTCAATCATTCTTTAACTGATTAAATACCTATAAGTCACCAATCCCCAATTCTCCATTGCCCCGACACTAAGATCCGGCAAGGCTATTTGATTCAATTTATTTATGTCAGTACCATACAAGCGTCCCGTATACTCATTCAATTTTTGCAAAACTATTGGTCCCACTTCTTGCGCGTATGCTCTGGAAGTCGCCATGTTATCTCTGGACCAAACTACATGGGCAACAGTGTCATCTATAAACATATTTACTTGTCAGCTAGTGATGAATTACGCTGGCCGAGACTTTCGTCTCGTACTGTATATTACATTATACTATTATTCAATACACTGTGATTGATTCTTTATGAAATATTTTTTAAATATTTATAATTAAAACACTTATCACTTTTTAATGTTTCAAGTTATATTAGAGTTATCTCTACATATGTTTCGCCTTATTAGGGCTTTTTCAAGAGTATTATTTGTATACTAAAGTTTGCATTTCGTTTACAGTATTCATAATGTCTGTTTTTATTACCTAGTCTATTATAAACCTTATTTATATTATGCTAAAACTTCGGGAAGTCCGGACTGTAAAGATTCTAAGAATTAATCAATTATTGGGGTGTTCTTTTACCTTTATTTTCAGCGTGAAGCAATTGAGTGTTACTTATATTTACAAAGTGATTATTTTCTATACAGTGAGCGCACTAATAACGCAAAACATATGTAGAGATAATTCTATTTATTTATTTACAAAAATAGGGATACAGTATAGCATCCACGTTGTGGTATTGGCTAGTGGGAGTTATTAGTGCTTAAATTAAGTAACATTAAATTGTGTTAACGTAAAATTTATGTACATTTATAGCATTGATTTTACACATTTTTTAAATCTAATTATAGACATATCGAACATTTCCATCCCTAAAGAAAGCCTATTACATGCCCTAGTCGCTCTACTGAGAAGATAATTATTTCCAGAATTCGTATTTCTTAGTGGAATATTAAAAGTATTTTGAAGCGTTAAGTTCCTAACCGGAACATTAAAGCTTAACCTTGACCTCAGCGGTGGCGAATCAACAAGACCGTTCACCAACTTGTAGATCATAACTACATCGGAAACCATTCGTCTCTCAGTAAGTGGCATTACAGAAAATTTTTCCATTATAGGCTTATATTGACTATAGCTATGTCTGTTTTTCATGATACGAACCGTAAAAATTTGTTTTCAATACTTTCCAGCCTTCGCTGGCAAACCGCGTATTGAGGGTTCCAAACAACCGATGCAAAACTAAGTTTACTAAATATAAACGCATAATACAAGTTTAGCACTGTTTGAGGATTATTAAAATTTAAACTATTTCTTATAATAAATCCCAAAAATCAATTATACTTATTGATAACCTGGTCAATGTGAGAGCTAAAAATTAACTTAGTGTCCATTATAACACCCAAATCGGGTATTTCATTAACTGATTCGAGATCTCTATTAGTAACAGTATAACGAAAATTGTGTACATTCTTGTTTCCGGTAAACGTAATCGATACACACTTCTCTAGATTAAGAAATAAACTCTGACTTTCACAGAATCTTACCAAGGCATTAAGATCGATCATCTTGCAGCAAATGGCAATCCCCTGGCACCCTGATTCGAAAAAGTTTTAGGTCATCTGCGTATATCAAAAATGTAGAAAATTTAAAGCATTGTTGTATGTTATTAATGTATATGATAAAAAACAGGGGACTAAGGTGACTGCCCTGAGGCACACCAGACGGCACGTTAAGAGGTTTAGAATAAAAACCACCAACGGAGACCATCTGTCATCTATCACTAAGATAGGACCAAATCAATCTCAACAAGCTGCTATGCACACCGACGTCAGCAAGACGCTCCATCAGTATGGAATGACTAACTTTGTCAAATGCCTTACTGAAGTCCGTGTACACAACATCAATCTGCCTCCGATCATCCATACTTCTTAAAATAAAATCTGTAAATTCCACCAGATTACTCTCAATGGACCTACCTCATATATATTTTGAAGCATTAGAAAGCAGTGTTTTAATTATAAATATTACTCAATACTTACCAACCACGTTTACAGCTGTGGTAGATGTAAAATCTGATATAACCAAAGCAACCAAGTATGATGACATCTTGGGTGTAGTCTTAAACTTAACAGTGGTTATTCTAAAAATAAATTAATAAAAGATCTGTGAGGTGAATTTCTAGACAATATTTGTTAAATGTGGGGAAACAGATATTCTGAACTTTTCTGTTAATTTAACAGCGAATTTCAGCGGGATAATTGTAACTTACCCGTCAGCATCTTTTGGTTCACCGTCAATTTCCGTATTAAAAAGAACCCCCAGATTTTTGGTCGAGGGATAACTAACAGTAACGTCAAAAGTAGCCTTAAATGAAGGCTCGTCAAAACATGGAAACGCTTTCCTGGCATAAACCGGTTCAAATTGCGTTGCCAATAAATAAATGGTTTCGTTAGCGGCATTTGTATAACTGCTTTTGTAGATACCTACAAGCCCGAATAATAATTTTATTGTTTAAAACGGGAAATGACGAGTTGACATTTTTTGGAAAGATTTCTGCTGCTCTTAAAAATATTCTCTTGAATTAAGATTATGGGTATTTGATATAAGGAAGATTCAATACGCTTGAGGAAATCAAATTGGTTCTTTTAAGGGAAATAATCATACAATAGATACTCGAAAATAACGTTATCATAATAGATCGAATGTTTCCTTTAGAGGTGGACTTAGTAAAATGGATTATTTCATTTGTGTGACAAATACTAAAATATCTAATCGATCCCAATAGGATATCAAAATAAATAGGGATTAATTTCGATACCTTTTTATTTATTTTTCAAGCAAACATTATAATTGAAAATTGCGAATCGAAATGTGCATGTTCATGTGCAATTTGATATAAGATAAAGGAATCAACTAAAGCCCACACTTTAAAAAATTTACATAAGAAACCAGCCCCACCACAAAAAACACAATTACATCATATATTTGGCGTATCTCGTTAAGAGATACGTCTTTGTTCCTATCAAATGTTGAACCTTAAAATTCCGCTTTTTGATATTTAACCCGTGAGAACTGATGGGTGTAAATAAAATTACGTTTTCTCGAAAACGGTTAGGATTAGCGACATGAATGAAGAGTACTTAATTTTTAGTCAATAGTTAAAGGTATGTAAAAACCCTTGTCCAAAGTTCTTATCATACAGGGCGTTAAAAAACGGGCCATGAGTATCACAGCAGCTGTGAGTAATTCACAACACTTTCTTGGATAGTAATTTGAAGAACCTTACCTGGTATATAAACTCCTGGACAAAATGAACTCAACATCATAAATTTCCCATATTTTTTATGCTATTTTTTTTCTTCTGAATTTATGATCTGATTTGAATGATTTTTTTGCATTGTAGGTTGGTTCCTTGACAATGTCATAGTTTTAGCTGTTTATGATAAAAATTTAATTCTCGATTTATACTGGGTGTACTAAAAATGCCATGTTTTTTTTCGAAAATTCGCATCACCCTGTGGAGTATATTAGCAACCGAAACTTATTGCAGTTGACACATCGCTTGCAATGTCAGAAAAAGTCCATAGTCTACTTGAAAACATTTAACAATGAATGTGTTGAATATTAAAGTCTATAAAAACATGTTACGCTATAAAACGGTCCTTTAATAACAGAGATAATGAAGTAAACCAAAAGAGAAAATGTTGGGGAAAGGTGGACCTACCGTTTAATGTTAACTGCAATATGTTTCGGTTGCTAATATACTCCACAGGGTGATGCGAATTTTCGGAAAAAACATAGCATTTTTAGTACACCCAATATAAATCGAAAATTTAATTTTTATCATAAACAGCTAAAACTATGACATTGTCAAGGAACCAACGTACAATGCAAAAAAAAATCATTCAAATCGGATCATAAATTCAGAAAACAAATAGCATAAAAAATATGGCAAATTTATGATGTTGCGTTAATTTTGTCCAGGAGTTTATCATATCAAATAAAAATTAAATATACCTGGTGGTTCAATCTTTTTGTGTAATATTGAATTAATTGGAGCTCTTTGGGAGCCCATATCTTCGAGGAGGACGCCTATACAAAAAAAGTTTATATGAAATTGTAGTCACTTGTTTTCCTCATATCCGGGAGATCTCCCACATTTTCTCGGACACCCTGTATATTTAAGTACCATCTGATAAAACTTAGTATACCTACTTACCGTTATATTCACTAGTGCCGATCTTTCCTTTATAAGCAATGATCAATCTATATGTTTTTCCAGCATCAATAGGCATTCCTGTTGTGTTTATGGTTAATATTTCAGTAGTTGCATCAATGGAATACTCTTCATTTAATTGCAAATCAAGATTTGTTAGAGTCAATGCGGTAACCTCGATTTCACTGGCGACGTGAAGTTTAATCTCTGTTATTGCCGATGTCACTGACATATCAATTGTAACACTTCCATCGAAATCGGTACCTTCTAGAGTAAAAGCCGTATCTAAAAGAAGAAAACATTATCTACAGTATGTCCATGGATGGGGTTTACAAGAGGACAAATGGACTAAAAATTGAAAGATACGAAAAAAGTCACTCTTAATAAACGTTTTTGCTTGTCTAGAAAATACGATTCATCATAAGAAACTTCAATTTTTTTATACAGGGTGGTTAAAAACTGTAAAAATGTTATTTTGTTTAAGAGTAAACATACTTTATTTTGGAAGATACGAAAAAAAGTCACTCTGAATAAACGTTTTTACTTGAATAATGAATAGGTGATACTTGTTGTCAATGTCTGTATTTAATAAAGTAATACGAACGAACATTTTTATTAACATGAAAAGAATACGATAACGATTTCAAAATTCAAAAACTCCACCCCCATACTCGACACATTTTTCTAATTGCTTTCTCAAATAAGAGTTTCTCATTTCTTCCTGAGATATCGATTGGACAGCCTGGATAATTCTGCCCTTCAGCACTTGAATATCATTTGGTATTGCGGTTGCAAAAACAATTTGTTTTAAACGGCCCCATAAAAACATATCGGCCAAGGTTAAGTCGGGACTTCTTGGGGGCCACAAAACTGGGCCTTTCCTGCCAATCCACCTTGGACCAAATCTGCGGTCAAGCCATTCTCTAACCTCACGAGCGAAATGGGCTGGCGGCTGGACAACCATCTTGCTGAAAATACATATTTTGTCGAAAATTTAATGGTAGATTTTCGAGTTCATCATTGAAAAATGTCTCCGGCATTTCTAAATATGATAATCTATTGCTTGTGTTATCAAAAAAATATGGGCCAATAATTCCATGGATGGATATCGCACATCACACGTTCACTTTTGTGAAATATTGTCTTCTCGTCATAATTCTGAATTCGGGATTTTCTAAAGACCAGTACTTAACGTGCTGGGTTGCAACGGTTCCATTTGTGAAAATGTACTTTCATCAGAAAACATGATTACATTTATAGAAATCAACATTTCCACTTAAAATTTTGTCTCCTATCCACAGGCAAAAATCAAGTCGTTTCGCGTCGTCTCCCTCTTCCAATCTTTGATCCAACTGAGTAACACGATTTCTAAGGGACGTTATAGGATTTTCGTCAACAGAATGAAGAACTAAGACTGTAGCAGCATCATCATGGTCGTATTCTTCTTTTTTTTGGAGGTCCAAAACCGAACCAGTTCTCTTAAACTTTTTTATTAACTTGCAGATTGCCATCCTAGTTATTGGGATTCCTACAAATTTCTCGGTAAATTGTTCCATGACGTAGCGGTATGAAACTTGACCATCCCCATAAGATTGTATTATAAAAACTCTTTGTTCAGTAGATAGCATTTCTACTTAAATAATAACTTCATTAAATAAAGACAACAAGTACCACCTTAAGTGTCATTATTATTTTAACTAGGTTCACCAGTCAGAGGTGTGCCAGGGAATACTTTTTGGGAAATAATTTTTACATAGGTAAACCTTTTAATGAATTGTTCTACTTCGGTTTGTTGTGTAGAAAACACATTCATTAAGAGTGACTTTTTTCGTATCTTTCAAAATAAAGTACCTATATTTACTCTTAAGGAAAATAACATTTTTGCAGTTTTTACCCACCCTGTATAAAAAAATTGAAGTTTCTTATGATGAATCGTATTTTCTAGACAAGCAAGAACGCTTATTAAGAGTGACTTTTTTTCGTATCTTTCAATTTTTAGTCCATTTGTCCTCTTATAAACCCCTTCCGTGGACATACTGTATATCAATCTACTTATGGTTTATAGGTTATTATTTTAAAAAACAATATTGTATTTTTTTTTATGATCAATCACAAGCACTATAGGAAAAATCCTTTAGGCCACTCTGGGAGTGGTGCGTGTGCGCCAAAAGCGATTCACGTTGATTTTGAATCGTTGGAGGTTAGATTCGTTGGAAAAAACGACATCGGGAAGGTCGTTCCATAAGGATGAAGTCCTTCAAATGAAAGAATTCTTAGATAATGAAGTTCGAGGAGTACTAAGCTTAACCACATATTGGAGGAGCGGTACTGGTTCGTTTATTATTATTAAAGTTAATAAAAATGAGTCAGGAATACGAGAAATTGCAGAAAATAATCTAGAAAAACTTTTAAAAAGTATATGCAAAACTTTGAGTTATGGTGCGAGCAGAACAAAATTCAAAAAGGTATATATAAAGTAATAAGTATAATACTATATTGAATTAAAAATGAAAATAGTACTTTATTGTTAACTGTAAAAATAGAGCATAAACTGGAAGATATTATTATTATTTTGCGGTTGTTTTATAATTGTGACTAGAAATTAGTTGACGGACACCGTCAGCATGTTAGATATTTCCGAGTATAAGTATTTCGGATAAATATCTAGTAAAAATGATCTATTTGCAAGGATAAAGGTTAGTATTTTAAAGTTTTCTATAAAAAAAATTCTGTCGAATCCATAATGCCTAGAAAACTAATTTCAACGAAATCGAAGTAGGCCTAAAATTCGAACCCTACTTGTTGCCAACATAAAGGAAATTAAATTTCAGTTTCATAAAGTGGCAAGCTATTCAATTTTTTTTGTAATACTATAATGTAGCCATTATGAAACCCAAATAGAAAAAAAAATTAAAATCTTTGACACCCTGTATTTTGAAAGTTGATACGTTTAGGATATGTGTTCATATGAAGCTTTTTCTGAAAATGAACACAATAAACCTCCTTAAATATTACCATATTAAGAAAACCCTTTATAATTTAAGCGATATGTTGTTGTGCGATGGTTACATAATATCATGACGTTCTATTTACCATGTCCAAGAACAAATATTTTAAAGTTCTCCCCTATTTTTCAAATGTGTGACAAATACAACAGACACGTTGACTTAGATTTTTTTTAATTGCTCGATAAGTACAGTTAAAAAGCTGTTGCCTCATTAAACTGCCTTTCAATTATGTCTTACGGCTTGCATATTTTTTTGTCCCTAAAGTTTTTATTGTAAAACTAAATAAGTTTTGAGATTTATGATGTAAATTTATTCGCGTTTCATTTCTTTAGATTATGTTTCTTTATACAGTGTGTAGTTAAAGTAAGGAACAAATTCATTATCTAAGAATCTAAAAATATTTCGGAAAAATCCTCGGACACGTGTATAATAATTTTTAATGGCGCATTTTTTCCCATACAAACTTAATATACAAGGTGGCTCATGTAGTAGATATGACATTATCGACGATTTTTTTAAATGGGAACCCCTATATTTTAGTTCAGATCTGTAATCTCCAAGAACAGCTGATTTCAAAAACATAACACACTTAGGGCCTAAAATTCATAGTTTCGTTACTACAGGGTAAAACAAATAATCTTATTTAAGATATTTTTAATTTAAAAAAATGTAAAAAAATTAAATAAGCTATTTAATTAAGTGTTGAAATTATCCCCCTTCTGCTGCCTGACAGTACCCCAAGCGATCAATAAATTCTTGTTGGACTTTTCTTATGGTTTCTTCTGAAATGTTCCTGCATTCTGTTGTTATTCGATTTTTTAAATCTTCAATATTGGCAGGTCTGACTTTATAAACAACATTTTTCAGGTGACCCCACAAGAAAAAGTCCAGTGGTGTAAGGTCTGGAGACCTAGGCGGCCATTCAACAGGCCCACGTCTTCCAATCCACTTGTTCGGAAAAACTTGGTTTATGTAATGGCGGACTACTGCTGCATAATTTGGAGGTGCGCCGTCTTGTTGGTACCACAAATTTTCATCTAGAATTCCTGGATTATTTTTACTAGGGTATAAGTTAACTAGCGTAGGGATAAGAAAGTTCTGAAGAAAATGAAGATAATTTAGCCCGTTTACATTGTTGTCAAAAAAATATGGCCCAATAATTTGGTTGTTCACAATACCAGCCCAAACATTAATTTTTTGAGGATATTGAGTATGGTGCTCACGCATCCACCTGGGATTTTCTTTTGCCCAGTATCTACAGTTTTGCCGGTTCACTTCTCCATTTAATTTAAAGGTAGATTCATCCGAAAATATGATATTTTCAACAAACAAAGGATCTAAGTTACATTTTTCCATTAATATTTGACAAAACTCCATCCTACGATCTGGATCATCTTCATTCAACTCATGAACCAATCGGATTTTAAACGGGTGCCATTTTTCTACCGTCAATAGGTTATGAACGGTCATAGCAGCCGCCCCATGATCAATGCTAATCTGGCGGACGCTGTTGTGGGGATCTTCTTCCATAGCCAATAAAATATCTAATTTCTTATCATCCGGAATAGTTGGACGGCCTTTTCTGGGAATATCTTCCACTGAACCCGTTTCCCGAAATTTTATTTCAAGTTTACTCACAGTTGATCTAGTAATTGGTCTTGCTGGATACTTAGTGTTAAACAAAATGCAAACTTCTTGTTGAGTACGGATCCTATCACCATATCCAATCATCATAAGAATTTCTATTCTTTGTGTTAAAGATAAACGCATAGTAACTTAATATGTTTTAAAATAAAATTTATTACTTCTAATAACTTACTAGAAAAATATAATGTAATGACAATGACATTATCTAAATACCATAGTTACATAACAGCAAATAAGCCTACTTGAGAAAAAACATAAGTAACAGCAAATGATGGTGCGTCCACGTAAGGCTTTCAGGTAAAATTGGGTGATGGCGGAAGGGATTGAGCCAAATGTCACGAAATCTTTTATTGGGGGTTGGAAAATCGCTAAAAACGCCTCACGTAATTAATTGATGCCTCCCAAGCCAAAAAAAAATATCTTAAATAAAATTATTTGTTTTACCCTGTACTAACGAAACTATGAATTTTAGGCCCTAAGTGTGTTTTGTTTTTGAAATCAGCTGTTCTTGGAGATTACAGATCTGAACTAAAATATAGGGGTTCCCATTTAAAAAAATCGTCGATAATGTCATATCTACTACATGAGCCACCTTGTATATTAAGTTTGTATGGGAAAAAATGCGCCATAAAAAATTATTATACACGTGTCCGAGGATTTTTCCGAAATATTTTTAGATTCCTAGATAATGAATTTGTTCCTTACTTTATGTACACATTGTATGTATTTAATTTATTTTAAGTTCAATTAATGTCATGTGAAGATCTGCCATGCACTACATGAACCTAGTAAGTCGACTTACTATAAAACAGGGTAGTAAGTTTTTAATATTTATTTAACTGTTTATTTGTTAATAAAAATCAATGATTTTTTTGGAAAATGAAACTATGTAACAAGAGCTTACTGTGTATAAAATTTTAGAACAATAAATTAAATATTAAAGAAGTTGTGCAATTTTTAAATGGAATGTCCTAAAATTTACTTTTACGACTTTCTAGCTTCTTGTATTGCACGGCAGAGATATCTTTTGTCCTGTCTTGTAGTTGGGAAATGTACCTGTAAGGGGGTACAGTAAATAAATAAATAATTACAAGAAAGTTCATTCTTTGAGTCTCAACCCTAAAGAATACCTGAACCGTTTAAAAATATGACATATTTTTGGAGACGGCTGCTTGGATTATCCGGATTTCGATCAAAGACCTAATACATACCTGGGAAATTCAATACAATGGAATATTTTGTCGGAACTACGGCAGTGGGTAAACGATAATCGGCATTTTCCACCATAAGCTTCTTAGGTGCAGGGTTAGAATAGCACGACACAATCAGGAATAGCAGTCCGAATATTTTTGGACTCACCATTGTTAAGCTGGCTAAAAAAGTCGGTAAGAAATAGTAGGGATGCTATGTCAAGTCGTTTCACCTTGCTCTCTTGTACCTAACTCGATTTCTACAACGCGTCCAAAATAAGGAGGGCCAGTACAGGGATCTCGGAAACCGTAAGAGATACGAAGTCGGTTAAAAGGAGGTAAAGAGTTGTGCCTTTACGTGCCTAATAATATGCCGTTTAGAAAGTTTTAAAATTCCGAGTAGTTCCGGAGATATCCGGAAAAAACCGAAACTCTGAAAAATCGTATTATTGTTTTCCTGAGATTTTTGAGATCGAATTCTAAAGTAAACTGCACTTTTGCTTTGCCACTTTTTCCGCTCTATCTAACAGCGTTAATAGTTTTGTAATCCGACGAGTCGTCTTCGAAGGGCCATTATCAACTTTCTTTTTTTAAATACGGTCCTGTTTTCCTGATATTGCCATTTGAGAGCATTCTTTCTTCCGAATGCAACGATGTATGACACATTGTAGTTTAATGACGTTTCGAGGGTTTTTTGAACAACATCAGGAAATATTGGGATACGGTCCTGTATTTCTCCTAATTTTATAAATAATATCTCATAATTAAGCTCTAAATTTTTTACTTATGTTGGACTAGTTCAATAAACCACAAATACGTGAACAAAAATCATTCCGAAACAGTAATAAAACGAATAACGAAAAAAGTAAGGAACTATATAATCAGGGGTTCAAAATGATTTCCATTATTCTCTAAGCACAAATAACATCTTCTAACTGCCACATAACAGTTTTTTTGAGATAAAATAAAACATGCGATAGAATATCAAACTTTTCAGCATTTGTAAATTTATGTTCCATATTTTCTGGAAAATAGAGAACCTCTTAAAATACCCTCAAACAATCACTATGGGAATGTCAAGTGAAACAAATCACGCGTCACCACCTTAATTTTTTTTGTTTCAAGTGCCTACTTTTCTTTTAAATCAACAGCAGTCTGAAATAATGTTTCTGTATTTTGTTCACTTATTTGTGGTTTACTATTAAATTATTTGTTATTTATTGAACTAGTTCAACAAAAGTAAAAATTTAGAGCTTACTTATGAGATATTATTTATAAAATTAGGAGAAATACAGGACCGTATCCCAAAATTTCCTGATTTAGTTAAAAAAACCCTCGAAACGTCATTAAACCACAATGTGTCATACATCGATGCATTCGGAAGAAAAAAAGCTATCAAATTCCAATATCAGAAAAACAGGACCGTATTTAAAAAAAAACTCGTCGGATTACAAAACAATTAACGCTGCGGAAAAAGCGGCAATGTAAAAGTGCAATTTACTTTAGAATTTGATCCCAAAAAAACACAGGAAAACAATAAAACGATTTTTCAGAATTTCGTTTTTTCCGGATATCTCCGGAACTAATCGGAATTTTAAAACTTTCTAAACGGCATATTATTAGGCACGTAAATGCGCAACTTAACCTCCATTTAACCGACTTCGTATCTCTTACGGTTTCCGAGATCCCTGTACTGGATCTCCTTATCTTGGACACGTTGTATATGTTATCGTAAAAACCCGATTTCAGTTAAAACCCGACCTTACTAGGAAAAATTAGTTTTAACTATTTTCCCTAGTCAACTCTAGATTCAACTCGTTCAAACTAGAATTGTCTCATAATTCCGGTTAAAACTAAAAATTTGACACTCGCTTAATTGAACTTTTACAGTTTTTACTAGAGTAAGTCAGTTGAAACCGTCGTAGAATTGATCCAAGGTTACGGTTGCACTTGATCCAGAAAACGCCACAGCTGGCGCGGGTTTTTACTGGGCTAGTAAAAACTGATTTTGACTAAAATATGTTTAGTAAAATCCAAAATTAATTGAAAATGTTTGCTAACTCTAGATTGAACTAGTTAAATGTACAAATGACTAAGAAGGATAGGTAAAACTAGTTTTTCCCAGGAAGATCGGGTATTAACTAAAATCGGGTTTTTACGGTAACATACTGTAAATGTTACTGTAAAAACCCGATTTCATTCATACATACTTGTCCCCTATGTAAGTATTTTACAGGAAGTTCTAGTTTTAACTAGTTAAATCTAAAATTGACTAGGACGGATAGTTAAAACTACTTTTCCTAGGAGAATCGTGGTTTAATTGAAATCTAGTTTTTAAGGTAACATAATTAAGGTAAGTTAGAAATTCCCATTGGCTGTCTAAGAGCCCGAAAACTGCGAGAAACCATGACGACATGAAACCATATAATAATTATCCGCCTTCTTATGAAGAAAAAAGTACAAAGATATAAAAATTCCCATGACTCCCGCTGAGTTTAAAAAAATGTAATGTAATAGAAGACCATCAAATTAGAAAGAAAAACTGTGTTGTATAATATTTAGATGTCCTGTTTTTATTCCAACCGCAACTATTTCAAATTTCACATCACTGTATCGTTACTAAAACTACTTACTAGTCTAACATAAATCTCACACAATGTAACGAAAAGAACTTGCGCCTCTATTATTTATAATATTTTTTTATCGACTCTTTTAAGTATCTAATCTGTGCTTTATTTTCACACAATCCCACATATCTGGGATTAACAATTCAATATGGAAAGTGATTGATGGAAGTAAAACAAACATTATATTTAAATGGTTTTGAAAAATATATGTCGTTACCGAAATTTTGAGAAACTAAATATTCATATAAGGCAGAATAATCTTGTAAATACCTCATTTTAAGTACCTGATGAATTATTGGTGAGCTTAGTTGAATAAAAATGATTCATATATGATTCAGACCAATAGTTTACTTTGACATTTAAATGAAGATTTTTTTTTTAGCATTATACCTAAATACACGAATGTTGCCTTATTGTTAAAGGCATCATCTACATCTGATTAGCAAATCATTTTTTCTTTCTTATACAACTTACCTAACTCAAGCTGGGAGGAAATACGTCTTGGCATGACCATTCCGTGGCAATCGCCAAGATTGCTTCTGAGAAACTCGATGTACTCTTCCGGACCAAAAAATTGTATACACCTCAACAAGTTTGGACGGACGGCTCTCATCTTTGGAGTTCTGCACTCAAGCATACTTTCAGCTATTGGATTCCATCTGTATGGTAAATGTTCCACTGATATTGCCAGCATAATTCCACATAGAGTAACAAATAGGAGAAATATACGATGAACGAGTTAGTACCACTCGAACTTTTTTTTATGATCAGAAACAAGCACTATCAAAAATCCTCACGTTGGTTTTGAATCGTTGGAGGTTATATTCGTTGGGAAAAACTATCTCGGGAAGATCGTTCCACAAGGATTAAGTCCTCCAGATGAAAGAGTTCTTAAATAATGAAGTTCGAGGAGTATTACGATTAACCACATATGGATGGGCGGCAGTGGTTCGTCGTGTATTTCTGATATTCGCCGCTCTGGGCGGAATTAAGAGGGCAAGGTCAGCCGAGCACTTTCCATGAAAATATCTGTAAAAGAGAGTCAAATCACCAACTTACCTACGATGTTCTAGGCTGTCGAGGTTCTTTGTCAGCTCGTGGTCTCCAATCAGACGAATGGCCCTCCTTTCGATGGAATCCAGTAGCCGAAGAGTATGTTTAGGTGCAGATCTCCAGACATGGGAGCAGTACTCAGTGATGGTCGAATCTGGGCTTTGTATAGTGTCAAAAGTTGTTGAGGTGTGTACAACTTTCTGATTCGGAAGAGTACTCCAAGTTTCTGAGAAGCTATCTTGGCGATTGCCACAACGTGGTTATGCCAAGACATATTTCCTCCCAGATTGACGCCAAGCAAACTAATAGATGAAGCCAGTGGGATTGCGTGTCCGTCCATGACTATATCCGGTTCTGTAATGTTAACCTTTTTAGAGAAAACTGCTGCCTGGGTTTTTTAGTGTTAAATTCGACTTGGTTACTGTCACCTCAAGCCAAAATTTCTTCTAGGTCTTTGTTGAGATCCATTATCCCTTATGAGACTCCATTATTCAATCGGGACGATGTCGTCTTTGTGAAACGATCTTCCTGAAATCGTGTTTCTTCACGAATATAACCTCCAACGGTTCAGAACCAACGTGAACCGCCTTATTTGCACACACACTACTCCCGGAGTACCCTAAAGGGTTTTCCTATAAGGCTTGTGCTTAATAATACAAAAAAGGCACATTCTTAATACACAATACTTTTAAATAAAACAAAAAAATTGAATATATTTTCAAATAAAGGTTTATTTAGAAAAGGTAACCTTAAAAATATATTCATTTATAATACTAAAGTACATTTTAATCAGGTCTTCTTTATTGACTAGCAAGTAGATGAAACTAACATCAACTAGTGGTTACACTTATTTACAATGCTAGAACACCGAACAGTGAAAGTGCACTAATTACAACCAAAAGTATTATATTTATTTGGGAAGTACTGGCACCATTTGGAACTATGAAGAATTTCTCCAAATCTGCCTTATGATCAGAAGCCCATTTGATGTTGGCTTCTGCCTGCGTCAAGGCTGCTTGTGAGTTTGCTTTGACATCATCAGAAATATCTGCACTGGATTCTATAAGAGTTCTCAACTAAAAAAAGGATAGTTACGGATTAAAACACATCCTGTTGTTCGGTCACATCTAATTAAAGGTTTTGAACGTATGATCCAGAAGATCCTGCTCATTTTTATTTACAAAATTACCATCCAAAAACTCTTAAACATTTTTCTTTTGTCACAATTTGATGTCTAGAAATTAAAATTGTGATAAATTGCAACGGAAGCTCACACTGTCAATATATCGATCTCCTTCAGTTCTGTTCCGACATTTTTTGTATAGTTTAAATATTAGATATTGCGCCAATGTACAGTTATTATATTAAAAAAAAGTTTTTGACTTTACCTGTAAAACTTGTGCAATATTTGTTATTCTTCCTGCTATTCCTGTAATAAGATCCTTTTGGGAAGCAGATGTTGTAATTCTACAAATAAAAATCATAATTAAATTTTTTCTTTAGGAATATCAAAAAAACTCTCATCGCTCCAGTGCGACAGCGAAGATATTATCGCACTGAAACCAGTTCTCTTCTAATGGACCTATACAAACAACAAATAATAAACAGGATCAAAAGCAAGCGGTCGAAGTAGGGAAATTAACATAATATGAAATTAAATGAGAAATAAAAAATATACGGAATCTCTTGTTACAAAAAAACACAAGACAATTTTAATTCTCTCGGTAGCACTTTAAATACTGTTTCAGATTGAATGGTACTACCAAGAAAAGGAAGCCCTCTCCATTGATAGGATGCAACCACCGGTTAGACCGGTTTCAAACTTATTTGTTCTCGTCAATACAGGGTAGGTGTACATACCCATCACCAGAGAGGACTTTTACTTTGTCGACCACCGTCGATAGTACCATTAATAGGACCACATATCCTGCAAAACGACCTGCCAGAACTTTTAGAAAATGTTCCTTTAGTTCGGATAAGGGACGTGTGACTTCTACAAGCATAGTTTACGGATTGTCACTGAAATTTGGACGTCCTATGTGCGTTTATTCTAGCGTACGGTAGTGTTTATAGTGGGTTTGTGGGTGTCTGTTTCTTGAGTGATTTAGTTAGTTTAGATATGCCGGTAATGTCCCGAGATTGGAAAGAAGAAGACAAAGTAGTTTTAGTGGGTATAAGCAAGCGAGGAGTAGACTGTGACTTTGAGTTTACTTCTTAATAGCTATTAGGCAGTCCCACACTATTATCAGGGCACGTATAGAGCATAAAGTGTGAGCATGATGTGATGAGCATAGAGTATCCTCGATATACTTTCCTTGTATATTAAGGTACGCTAAATAATTAATTTTATAGCATTGCAGGAACATGTGTTTGTCAGACAGCTCCGCCGGATAATATCATATGGTGCCGCGGAGTCACCTGTAGGTTTAGTGGTGAATTACCCCACTTTTTAAACGTTCGATTTAAAAAATAAATGTAGCGCTTCTCTAGGACACCCCAGGAGTCACCCATTTAAATATAATACGTCATTTCCATAACACCCTGTATACGCTTAGTTGGCAGAATAGTGGGAGTGGGAGTAGCCAGTTACGCCAGTAAAGAGAAGTGATATCTATTCACTGGACTGAAATCATTACTAATGCCAGTGCTGAATTTTAGTACTAAAATGTCTGTCTATACCAAGAAACTACTAAAATCCAATACTGGATGGACTGGATAAAATTTATTTATTTAAAACTTACCTTTTAAATACGGTCGCTGCATTTTCAACCAGGAAAAGCAAAGCAACTTGAGTGCCTTTCTCCGAACTACTGTAAACTGTCACCAACGTTGCAAGGTAATCTTGTTTTCTAAGTTGCGATTCATCTTGAATTATATGTTCTAATAACCTAAAAACACATATGAAAAGGTTTATTTATATTTTGAGATGAGAGGAGAGGTAGATGTTACCCTTAAAATCTAATCGGAAAAAGTTGTATAATTACTTTATTATTATTATATTATTATTGCCTCCAAATAACGGATACTTACGTTTTAAGTAGGGCTTCATCTTTGGTGCACCCCAGACTACTCAGGATGTTTATTTTTTCAATGTCAACTTCAACTGATAAGTATTGAGACCATAAATAGTCGAAGTTAGTATTATCGTCAGCATTTTTGAGAGCTTGACAGTAAATAGTACTTCTTAAGTTCTTATTGGGCCTAAAAATGACGTTTATTAATATAATTAAATTATTACCACCTGTCAATAATAAGACCAAATCTTCTTCTAGTATAAGAAGCCTGTGAAATATATTGAGAAAATCCTCAGATAACCAACCGAAGGTATAAAATTCTACTCACATTATTTTGTCAGTGTAATATGATTGAAAAGCAGCGTTTGACTTGGTTACACAATCTTCGAGGCCTAGTTTGCATGCCCAAGAAATAGCTAATACTTGTTTTTGAGTAGAAGTTTGATCATCCTTCAGGTCTTCAAATGATACCGAGTCGTATAACTTCTGTATTAAAGTCAACAATTGTCCCTAGAAAAAGGTTAAGTAAGTAAGTAAGTAAGAAATTAGGAGCCCATCCATATTATAGCTGAAATTAATAAAGACTAACAACAATGTAATTCTTTTCGAACCCTCTTCTTATATGAGCTTCTGCTGGTGATATTAATTAGCGTATTTTTAAAATATTTCGAAGTGAGTTATGTCTGTGCCGCCTGATTTTTTAAACTCTTGAGTATACTTCTGTCAGTGGCACTGCTGTGTTGCTACTTCAGCCAAGAAATGAGATGAATTAGAATTGGAACCAGAAGATGAATCTGATAAAGACATAGGTCTTGGCTTTTTTTTAATAAGTATATAACTTTTATTGTTTATATAAATATTGTCTCAACAGTCTTTCATTAAACGAATGCACAAATAAAGAGAGGGATACAATTTTTTTGTATCTGTATGGATATGAAAGTAATTATGGCTATTCTCTCTGGACACATATTACATATTGAGGAAATTCAACACATCTTTAGGATCTTTAAAAATAAAGTACAGACAGGAGTTTAAAAAATGACAATAAAGCAGATGATTAACTCACTTAAAATAGAGCTGAAAATAGTTCTAGTAAAACTCACCTCGAGTGATTTTCTTAATTGCGTTCCCTCCCCAAACCTTTGTATTATGAAGTTGAAGCCTTTAATCGCTGGTAACCATGCATAGTACGAAGTCTCTTTCCTCAGGAAATCTACACTTCCGAGAGCAACGGAGTAAGATAATTTGCCGGCATGCGCCAAACTGAATAGATCATCAACGATTTGGGCTTTGTTCAAATCAACAATTCCTTCGGAATCATCTGTATTTAGAGCTGCAGCTATTTTGGTCCATGAGTTTGCATCGTAATTAACTCTATAGTAGCCTGAAATTCGAAATAAAATATCTTTGAATTAAAATACTATTCTAATTGATCCTCTAACAATTTTATCAAACTGTGAGGAAGAAATTTTTGGTTTTTCAAGCGATATAACAAACTCGTATCTCCTAATATAACGAAGAAACAAAATTGTTACGTTACCTGTTTGCAATGAATTAAGAATAACCCAGTCGTTGTCATTTTCTAGTGTCAAAGTTATTTCTGGAATGTCTGGAGTTAACCAATCAACTGGTTTGGTATCCTGGAACTTCGTCGTACTAGTTGATTCTGTGTAAGTTATTGGAACGTACCATTTTGTATCTGCGTCTACTTCCGTCTGCAGGAATCGTTCCTAAAATATTAAATACATGGTTGCATGGGAATATTACAACGATTGCAGGAAATATATTATTATTATATATTTTATCGGAATTCGGCACCATTACTTGCTATTTTTACAGAAGTTTTTATTTACCTGTGAAATTTTAAGAGTTTTTCCATCCAAACTGACTGTCAGTAAGGGATACCCAGGTTGGTCAAGCCACTTTGCCATAACCTCTGTAACAGTGACATCGTTAGGAAGTCCAGAAGCTGTTGTGTCGAGATTTTTTTCCAGCGTTTCCCCTAATTTGGCTGAAGTGGTCACTCCGTTTAGAATTCTGGAAGAATTAATACATATTGTTCAGAGGTTTATAAATAATTATTTTGAATGTTTAGTATAAATTTTGAAAAGCTTCTACGGAAGAAATCAAAGTTTATTGGAAAATAAAAATTTAAGAATTGTATTTAACATTATAAATAACAGAATTAAATATATAGAGTCTTGAAAAACAGGTAATTGGTTTAACAGATTTATAGTAATTATAAAATCTGCATTTTTGCAAATTTGTTATATAAAGTCATCCGTGATTCATACTAATTTTGAAGTTGACCCCTGCAAACGATAACTGAAGCTAAGATTGTGATGGCATGGCAGAATTCTTACCCTGTATCAGTGAAATAATCTTGAATTGCCGTTTTGAAATTTGCTTCTCCCATTATGTGCGCAAACATTCTAAGAATACTAGCACCTAAAAAATGTAATCCAATTTAAGTAAATAAAGACATGGATAAATTTAAAGACGACATAAACTGCCAAAATATTTCATAAGTTGTTCAGAAGAACGATAAGGGAACAAGCCGGAACAAACACAGGCCCTAGTTCATCTGATAGAAGCCTTTGAAAGTGTACCCGATAAAACATATTTATTAAGTCATGAGTAAAGTACCTTTCTTATAAGATATGTCTCCAAATTTGGCATGAACTTGTAGTGGAGTAAATGCTTCAGAAACTAAGGCTTGTGAGTCTGCTATAGAGATAGAGTCTACTGCTAAAGCTGGTTGTAACGTGTCTAGGACAAATTGTTGCTCAACCTCCCAAGTAGGTTCAATCTAAGAACAGAAACAAGAGTTGCATTAATGTAAACATCAGAAATATTCCAGAGATAAAGTGAAAGTTATGAAACATAAGTATAAAAAATATTAAAATAAACCTCAACTAAGCGACATTCGCTTTTGTAGTAACGTATACATTTATAGAAGCTTTGATTAGAAGCATTACCTTTCCTATATTATTAATTACCTCATTTATGATGATGTGTTCAAAATATGTTGCAAATCCCTCGTTAAGGTATGTTTCGGACCACCAAGTGCAAGTTACCAAGTTTCCAAACCATTGATGGGCGAGTTCGTGGGCTATTATCTGGGCTACTGCTCGTTTGGAGGCAGTTGGGTAGTCTTCTGTATTCCAAAGAAGAAGTTCCTCGCTGAAAATATTTAATACTATTATATATAATAAGGGTATCAGAGAAAGTAAAATTATTTCTAGAAGTAGAAAGTGAAGATGTAGGAATGAAATTAATTCTTCCTTGTCAATGTTACGGAAAATCATTTTCTAGTTGTTCTGGTAAACTGAAAAGTATTAGATCCTTCTTGAACTGATTAAATACCTATAAGTCACCAATCCCCAATTCTCCATTGCTTCGACACTAAGTTCCGGCAAGGCTATTTGAGCCAATTTAGTCATGTCCGTACCATACAAGCGTAATGTATATTCATTCAATTTTTGCAAAATTATTGGTCCCACTTCTTGCGCGTAGGCTCTGGAGGTCGCCATGTTATCTCTTGACCATACTGTATGTGCAACAGTGGTGTCACCTATAAAAATATTTATATGTCAGCCATTGAGAAATTACGCTGAGCGGTACAATGTTGTCACGGTGCAAAAATTAAAAATTTTGAATAAATTTTGTCAAACGTTTCAATACTTACCGACCACGTTTACAGCTGTGGTAGATGTAAAATCTGATATAACCAAAGCAACCAAGTATGATGACATCTTGGGTGTGGTTTCAAAGGAAACTAAGTTCATACTGAAAATAAAAAAAAACAATAAAAATCTGTGTGGTGTGGTGTGGGTACATTTGGAGACAAGATGGAATGCTTGTCAATGCATCTAGTAGCAGGTAGAGACCTTCATTGGGTATTTATCAAGGCTATTTTCTAAAAACCGTAATATGTTTCAGATATATCATTAAAACCATGTCCAGAAGTCAAACTGGAAGCAGGCGAAGTCACTAAATATTTCAACCGACATTCAAGTGGTACATTATTGTTTTATCATTGTTTTAGCTATATTATTTGAATGAAGGCAAATCTTAGGCGTTCGTATTTGAGTTGATCCCAAAGAAAATGGCACAAAATATTTTATTATTATGAATATTTTCTCTTTCCGCTTTCAGAGGCATCTTGTACGGTCAAGAATTATTTTACAATCCAATCTCCAACCTCCAGAAATGGCTGCATCAATGGTATCAGGGGTACCCAAACTCAATAATTTTTTCAGCAGTGTCATTTTTACATTATAATATGACATCATAAATTATAACTTACTCTTCACCTTCTACTGGGGTTGGACCAGCTTTTATCTCCGTATTAAAGAGAACCCCCAGATTTTTGGTTGAGGGATAAGTGACAGACACGTCAAACGTAGCCTTAAGTGAAGGTTCGTCAAAACACGGAAATGCTCTCCTAGCGTATACTGGTTCAAGCTGCGTTGACAATAAATAAACTGTTTCTTTATTGGCATTTGTATAACTGCTCTTGTAGATACCTAGAGGAAGAAATAATGAATTTATTATTTAAAACTGTAAATCTGGTGTTTTTAAAAATATTAAATCAAATGAGGCAAAAACATATTCATTGGCGATAAAAGTGCACATTTTTTCCTTTTACTATGACGTTTTGATACTACTTAGCAGTGGCGACCTATCAGGGACAGGGCAGGGTCGGCAGTGTCGGTAACTAAAATAATTTTTATGAAATTAAGTGAAATACGGTACATATCTCGGGCCGTCGGAGGCTTTTCGGCCCTTTGTAATGTACTATTAAAAAACTGTACTTACCCTTATTTTCATTAGTGCTGATTTTTCCTGTATAGGTAATTGCCAAGGGGTAGGTGTTCCCTACTTCAATAGTCATTTCATTTATGGGTATAGTTAGAATTTCAGTGATTGCATCAAAGGTATAGTCTGTAGCTGTCAATTCGTGAGTGTCTAGTGTCAATGTGGAAATGGTAATGTCATTGGAGACGTGAAATTTAATTTCTGTTATTGCTAACGTCACTGAAATATCAATAGTAACAGTTCCCTTGAAATCGGTACCTTCTGAAGTAAAAGCCGTTTCTAAAAGAAGAAAACATTATCAATATAAGTTGACGTATGTCCTTTCAGAACTGAAACATGCTATTATTATGTTGAGAAAATCAATAATATATTTTATATTCCGACGATTGATGAATTTTAAGTTTTCGTCAGTGAACTAATAACTTGATTTTAATAAAAGCAGGCAACTATAGAAATATTTGTTTGTATTGTCATTGTCAGAATTGAATTTTTAATTTTAACGTTTATATAATATAATATGGATAATAATTTGGCATCAGAAATCGAAGAATTGGCCAATAAAGCAGTTGTTGGTTTGTTGCCCGAAAAGTCTAAAGGCATATATGAAAAACCTTATGCCAATTACAAAACTTGGTGTTCCCAGAAAAAGGTTGTCAATATCGTACACGGAAAGGCACTTTTGGCATATTTCAAGGAAGAAAAGTCTTCGAGTTTATGGAGTTATTACTCTATGTTAAGGAGTACACTATTACTTAAGAAAAACGTCGACATAAGTAAGTTCAATCAATTGATAGCTTTTTTACAACGAAAATCTGATTCTTACACACCCAAAAAATCCAGGATTTTGACTAAAGAAAATATTGTAAAGTTTTTACAAGAGGCAGACAAGGAAACATACTTGCTATTAAAAGTGTCAATGATAATAGGTATAAGTGGAGCATGTTGAAGAGTTGAGTTAAAAAACTTAAGTATAGAAGATGTAAACGATGAGGGGGTTGTTTTTCGAATTTTCATACCTAGTAGAAAAACCAAGGTGCAGCTTGTTCGGACCTATGTAGCAATGAGACCCCCCGATGCCGAAGTTTCTCGTTTTTTTCATTTTTCATCATTCAGAAACAACAAATGTACAAAGCAACCAGTGGGTATCCATACTTTCGGAAATATGTGCAAAACGATCGCTGATTTTTTAAAGTTACCCTATTCCGCCTAATACACAGGTTTCCGAAGGTCTTCAGCTTCACTGCTGGCTGATTCAGGAGTCGATCTTCATACTATTAAACGCCATGGTGGCTGGAAAGTTGACACAGTTGCTGAAGGATATATAGAGAACTCGAAAACAAGAAAAGAATTTCAGCAGCCATTCTCGGGAAGAAATCATCATCGAGTGTTTCATCGACTGTCGTTCCCTCAGAAGAGACACAAACCATAGAAATTAAAAATCACAACAACGCAACAATTTCAACTCCTATGTCCAACATCAATTTATCGAATTGAAATAATGTTACTTTTAATTTTAATCAATTAAATTTTGTTCCATTTTGTTTTAAATAAGTTTTTTCATTTTTGCGTATATTTTTCATTATAGTACTCAGTCCTATAATGAAATCATTATAGTACTCAATCCTATAAAGTATGTCATTTTGACACTGAAAATGAAATCCATAATAATGTCATTATGACACGTCGGAATATACAATATTGTATGAAATTGAGATCATAAACAATCATTATGGTACACGCCGTGTTATTAGACTATATAAATATCTATTATATTCACCAGCGCAAGATTATTTCCATTTATTTAATTTCGTTAATCATTTTAGATAAGCATGCTTACTAACTAACTTTTATTAAGAAATGTCATTAAATTGTACTAAAATTTTAACCTATAATTTTACTAATAATATTAAAAATATTTTGTAAAATTGACTAACATTTCTTGTAAAAATTTTGATACACGTAGTCTCCCAGCGGTGACCAATTTTAGTGATATCTCGCGTTGCGTCGCGACTTCGTCGATCGATATTAAGGTCCCTGTATAAGTTCTCGATCTAATTCAAGCATTTTGTTCTTGAAAAAAGCATTTTTAGAAAATTTCATTTAAACATGGTAATTTTTACAATAATAAATACTTAAAGTACAATAATACTGCCGTGTTCGTTCAAAGAGGCGTATCTACTGAAAATTTAATTGTGAAATATATCGATTATTCAACTTTCAATTTTCAATTACGTCCATATTTGCAGTTACAAACGTATTAATAGGTTTTGGTAGCATATACTGCTCTCGAATTTAACAGAGATTTAGATGACCTTCATGGCACGTTGGTTGAACGGTATAAGTAACTTTTGACGACATTTGCGGATACGCCCTTTCGAATTAACACGGCAGAATAGTCGTCAGTAAAATATGCCATACATTTAAAAATATTTCACTACTGGAATTATTTTCACTTACATTCGTTGCGAAATTGAAAATATATTTTCGTATTTACTTGATTGTACTAAATTGATTAGAAATACTAACTATAGTTTATTATAAATTACGTGTACCATATTATTTAAGTAGGGATTATTAATAATAGTTATTTATGTATCAAGGGTACTAAGAAGATGATTATGCCATGAGGGCGACAGTCTTACAAAACCGAGGGCCTCTGGCCCGAGGGTTTGTAAGTCGCCTGAGGGTATACAGGGTGTCCAGGAACATGTGGGAAATCTCCCTGATATGAAGAAAACACGTGAAAAGAATACTATAGGTTCATATAAACTTCTTTCGTATCGGCCTCCTCTTCGGAGATATGGGCTCCCAAAGAGCACCAATGGAATCAAGTTTTTTACACATAATTATTGAACCACCCGGTATATTTCAATTATTTTTTAATATGATGTATACCAGGTAAGACCCGTCAAATTACTACCCAAGAAACTGTTGTGAATTACTCACAGCTGCAGGGACGGACTAGCTGTAACACTCATGGGCCCATTTGTTTTACGCCCTGTATGATGAGAACTTTGGACAATGTTTTTTACATACCTTTAACTATTGGCTAAAAATTAAGTACTCATCATTCATGCCGCTAATCCTAACCGTTTTCGGAAAAAACGTCATTTTATTTACACCAGTCCCCTAAATTCTCACGGGTTAAATTTTAATATGAAAAAGCGGAATTTTGAAGGTTGAACATTTGATCGGAACAAAGATGTATCTCTTACAGAGATACGCCAAATGCATGACGTAATTAAAATGTCGTTTTCTTGAAAACGGTTAGGATTAGAGACATGAATGAAGAGTACTTAATTTTTAGCCAATAGTTAAAGGTATGTAAAAAACATTGTCCAAAGTTCTCATCATACAGGGCGTAAAAAAAATGGGCCCATGAGTGTTACAGCTAGTCCGTCCCTGCAGCTGTGAGTAATTCACAACAGTTTCTTGGGTAGTAATTTGACGGGTCTTACCTGGTATACATCATATTAAAAAATAATTGAAATATACCAGGTGGTTCAATAATTATGTGTAAAAAACTTGATTCCATTGGTGCTCTTTGGGAGCCCATATCTCCGAAGAGGAGGCCGATACGAAAGAAGTTTATATGAACCTATAGTATTCTTTTCACGTGTTTTCTTCATATCCGGGAGATTTCCCACATGTTCCCGGACACCCTGTATATATATATTAGTACCCGTGGTGCATACAAAGTTTGATGTCATACCAGTTCGTTTTAAATAACAAATATTTTTTTAAAATTTAATTTCATTTACCAATTTTTTATTTTTTCCTGCGAGGGTACCACATTTGCTGAAGGATATTTAGAGGATAGCATATCCTCAAAAAATGAGGTTTCAAGGATGTTGGCAGGCGTACCATCTGGATCTCGCATTTCCTTACAGAAACTAGAGACGCAGATAATGAATCATGAGTCAACCTTTGCTGCAGGAAATTTAGCTATATAAACGTAAATTTATATTTTGTTAATAAAGAATAAGTTAATCGAAAACTGTTTTTTGCGTCTTAATGCCAGCGCGGGCCATATTGTATACTTTATGCCCGCAAGGGCATAAAGTAATCTATTATGTAGATGGTATCCAAGGTATAATACGTACAATAATGCACTGGTAAGACATAAACAATCTAATTAATACTATATTTTATAGGAAATCGTACGATAATATCTTTACTATAATAATTTTCGTTTTTCGTGTATCTAAAGTACTTTTGCAGATATTGAAAAATTACTATTTAAAATAAAAAGTTCAACACTCTGTATAATCCATCATCTAGATCGAAATTTAGGTTTATTTAATACATACCTGGGAATGTCAGCGCAATGGTATATTTTGTGGGAGCTACACCCGCGGGTAAACGATAATCCGAATTTTCCGCCGTAAGCTTCTTAGGTGCTGGGTTGGAATAGGAGGACACAATCAGCAATAGCAGCCCCAATATTTTTGGACTCGTCATTGTAAAGCTGGCTAAAAAACCATTAAAAATAGTAACTGTGCTATGTCAAGTTATTTCACGTTGCTGTCTTGTACCTTGTGTAAGCTCTACGACTAAATTATATGAATCTAAGTGAGAAATTCCTTTCGGCTGTCTAAAAAATGCCGGCCCGGGACTTGAAATTTTGGGAATATGTAGTTATGGTATTTTTTTTTGACGCGACAAAAATATAACTTATCGCATCATGTATACCTACCGTATGAGTAGGTGGATAAAATACAATGTTCTGGAATAGCATTATAACTTTAAAACAGTGATATATAAAACACAAATAATAATAAAGGAAAATGTAGAAAACAGAGCAATCTATACTCCCGTGGGGATGTAAGTACTTAGCTATACCCGAAAACCCCCCCTGTCCCAAAGTAAATTTTAGTAAAAAAATACCATTTTTTCTTTTATCCCGTATATTGAACAAATGAACGGAAAAATTAAACTTTGGTACATCAGTGTGTATCTGAATAGTAGAGCTACTCGCCGGTAAAAAGTTTATCAAAATCCATTAAGCGCATCAAAAGATATAGTATATGAAAAGTATTTAAAATTAAAGTGAGTCGTTTCCTATGTCTATCAGTGCATTTGTTTTGGTATGTTGAGAAAAACGTATTTTAGCGGATCGGTGAAACGTTTCTGAAAGGTGGTTGGAGACCACTGATATAGGATATGTGGTTACTTTAAGGCGCCTTCATCCATTACCATTTCTTGGTAAATAAAAATGTTTACACCAAAAAGAAATTGGATGATCCAAAATAAAGTATTACGAAGCCGAACTGTAAATTATGGAAAAAGGTCTTCAATTTTTTTATTGTAACCATAACTCTTAGGGGCACCATAAAATTTTAAATTTCACACATACATCACTATGTCGTAACTAAAACTACTTACAAGTATAACTTAAGTTTCACACAATGTAACAAAAAGGACCTGAGCCTTTATTATTTATAACAGTTTTTTATCGCCCATTTACACCATCTAATCTCATATCTGTGCTTTATTTTGGCTCCATCCCGCAATAAAGGATTAACCCATCAATTTGATAAATGACTGATTGCATGAAAACATTATTTTAATTGTTTTAAAAGTGATATATTTTTATAGATAAAATTATTTCAGAATTTACATATTCAAGATATATTATAAATGTGCAAATGACTCAGTGTGAATATCCGATGAATCATTAGATTTATTAGTCGGATAAGAATGAATCATATACGATACCATTCAAATTCAAGAGCCCCTTAAATGATTCAGCCTGTAGTTGAGGCTTACTTCAGGGACCCCCAATTAATTGCAGGTTCATGCCCGTTCTTTTACGATACTATTTAAAATAGAAGAGTTCTTTAGTACCAATTTTACGTAGGCAACAGCACTAGCTAAGGTGTCTTCCTAGCAATGAAAGAACATATTTTTCAAATGGCAGGAATGCTAACAATGCCGAACAAACCACGCTATGGCGTATACTTTTCCTGACCAAAAAGTTGTATACACCTCAACAACTTTTGACACTGTACAAAGCCCAGATTTGACCATCACTAGAATTACTATGCCTATGTCATCATAGGCATAAGCCTATGTCACCCATATTTGGAACAACGCAATCGAACATCATGGGGAATCTCGGGTTGTTGCACTGGATATTTCTAAAGCTTTTGATCGTGTTATGTCCAGTCAATTATGTGCATGGTTGTCTAGCTTTCTTCAGGACGGCTCTCTGCAAGTGGCGATTAACGGATTTCTCTCAGACACCTTCACCATCAATGCCGGTGTTCCTCAAGGGTCCATATTGTCTCCCACTCTCTTCTTACTCTACATTAACGACCTTCAAGTGAAAACTAAAAATCCGATATTTAGTTTTGCTGACGATAGCACACTTATCTCATCTTTCTCTCTGAATGCGCAAACATCGGCTGCCGACGCACATCTTCGCAGACAGCATGAAGTATCACGCCTCAACAAAGACCTGGAAGAAATTTTGGCTTGGGGTGACAGTAACCAAGTCGAATTTAACGCTAAAAAACCCCAGGCAGCAGTTTTCTCTAAAAAGGTTAACATTACAGAACCGGAAATAGTCATGGCCGGACACGCAATCCCACTGGCTTCATCTATTAATTTTCTGGGCGTCAATCTGGGAGGAAATATGTCTTGGCATAGCCACGTTGTGTCAATGGTCAAGATAACTTGTCGGAAACTTGGGGTACTCTTCTGAACCAGAAAGTTGTACATACCTCAACAACTTTTGACACTATACAAAGCCCAGATTCGACAATCACTAGAATACTGCTCTAATGTCTGGAGCTCTGCACCCAAACATACTCTTCGGCTACTGGATTCCATCGAAAGGAGGGCTATTCGTCTTATCGGAGACCACGAGAAGACAAAGAACCTCGACAGCCTAGTACATCGAAGACAGGTTGGGGATTTGACTCTATTTTACAGATATTTTCATGGAAGGTGCTCGGCTGACCTTGTCCTCTTAATTCCGCCCAGAGTGGCGAATAGCAGAAATACACGACGAACCACTGCCGCCCATTCATATGTAGTTAAGCTTAGTATTCCTCGAACTTCATTATTTAAGAATTAGAGGACTACATCCTTGTGGAACGACCTTCCCGAACAAACACCCTCTTTTACAGAATTTCCACGGCGAATGTTCGACTGGTATTTCCAGCTTAATTCCACTTAGAGCGACGGATAGCAGAACTACACGACGAACCACTGCCTCGTTCATATGTGGTTCAGCTTGGTACTCCTCGAATTTCATTGTTTAAGAATTATTTCATTTGGAGGTCGTCATCTTTGTGCAACGTCCTTTTTTGAGATAGTGTTTCCTAACGAATATAACCTTCAACGATTTAAAACCAACGTAATCGCTTGATTCGAACACGCACACCCATTTCACTTGTTGTCTTCATGTCCGGGAGATTTTCCACATTTTCCCTGCCATGCTGTATACAGGACTAAATAGTAGCCTTATAATCCCTAGTGGACAATTAGAACTTACCTCTAAATCAGATTTATGATTATTATTGTGTTGATTCCTCTTTTAGTAACATGATTACGGGGTTCATATTCCAATTCTTTTCCAAGGGACAAAATATGGATGGATATGAATAAATGAATTAAATGAGTAGGCTGAGGCCATCCAGGCTGAGAGCGTGGAGCGTCGCGTCTGGCACGTCTGTTCTTGCTACAGGAATAGTCACTTCTCTGGATGAAATCGTTCTCCTAAAGCAAGAACAGACGTGTAATAAGCGACGCGACTCTCGACGCTCTCAGCGTGTCTGGACCTTTAGACTTTATTTGTTGAAATAATTTTAATTTTTAATTTATCAAAAGTGATAAATTGTCGACAATATAAAGTATTTAGAGGAAATGGTAATTTTTTGGCGCCTAGAGGGGCATGGCGCTACTTTTGGGTCAGTGTCTAACCCAGATATACAATGTGGTTATCTCCAATTGGTTTAGTTTAAAAAATAAATATTAAACCACACCCATTACCATTTATAAATTTAAAAAAATATCAGAGAGCCCAATTCTACCCTACTAACAAAATACGTAAACTAAAAATCCGATATTTAGTTTTGCTGACGATAGCACACTTATCTCATCTTTCTCTTTGAAAGCGCAAACATCGGCTGCCGACGCACATCTTCACAGACGGCATGAAGTATCACGCCTCAACAAAGACCTGGAAGAAATTTTGGCTTGGGATGACAGTAACCAAGTCGAATTTAACGCTAAAAAATCCCAGGCAGCAGTTTTCTCTAAAAAGGTTATCATTACAGAACCGGAAATAGTCATGGCCGGACACGCAATCCCACTGGCTTCATCTATCAATTTGGTGGGCGTCAATCTGGGAGGAAATACGTCTTGGCATCACCACGTTGTGGCAATCGTCAAGATAGCTTCTCAGAATCTTGGGGTACTCTTCCGACCAAGAAAGTTGTACACACCTCAACAACTTTTGACACTATACAACGCCCAGATTCGACCATCACTAGAGTACTGCTCTCATGTCTGGAGCTCTGCACCCAAACATACTCTTCGGCTACTGGATTCCATCGAAAGGAGGGCTATTCGTCTGATTGGAGACCACGAGCTGACGAGGAACCATCGAAGACAGGTTGGGGATTTGACTCTCTTTTACAGATATTTTCATGGAATGTGCTCGGCTGACCTTGCCCTCTTAATTCCGCCCAGAGCGACGAATAGCAGAAAACTCGAACAAACCCCATATGTGGTTAAGCTTAGTACTCCTCGAACTTCATTATTTAAGAATTCTTTCATCTGGAGGACTACATCCTTGTGGAACGACCTTCCCGAGGTCGTTTTCCCCAACGAATATAACCTCTAACGATTTAAAACCAACGTGAATCGCTTTTTGCGCACACGCACCACTCCCAGAGTGCCCTAAAGGATTTTTCCTATAGTGCTTGTGTTTGATCATAAAAAAATAAAATAAAAAAATAAAATTCAACTAATTTAAATTTTAATCAAGGTTTTCTTTATTAGTTAACACTTAGATGACAGTTATATGAACTAATTGTTACACTTATTTACATTGTTAGAACACCAAAGATCGATAGTGCACTAATTACAACCAAAAGCACCATATTTATTTGGGCCGTACTAGTACCATCGCCATCGGGCTTAGGACTAGTACCATCGGGCTTAGGAGTTGTTGTTGGATCGTCGTCACCTTCATAGAATTTCTCCAAATCGGCTTGATGATCAGAAGCCCATTTTATGTTAGCTTCCGCTTGCGTCAAGGCTGCTTGTGAGTTTGCTTTGACATCATCGGAAATATCTGTACTGGATTCTATAAGAGTTCTTAACTAAAAAAAGGATAGTTATGGATTAAAACACATCCTGTTGTTCGATCACATCTAATTAAAGGTTTTGAACGTATGATCCAGAAGTTCCTGTTAAGTTCTTTTTTACAAAATTACCATCCAAAAACCCTTAAACATTTTTCTTTTGTTATAAATTGATATCTAGAAATTTAAAATGTCATAAATTACAACGGGGCTTTATTGACCCATCTTGTGAACATAAACATAATTTCACAATGTAGACATATCGATCTCCTTCAGTTTTGTTTCGACATTTCTTGTATATTTTAAATATTAGATACTTTGCTCCACTGTACAGTCCTATAACGCTTCTACGTAAAGATTGTTTCACGAAAAGTTGATATAACTTAATGACTGCAGTAAAAGTACCTGTGGCCATCCCATTATTTATGACCGTTTGTTATTATTATGTGGAAAGGACCGGATTGTAATAATTATAATTAAATATAGGCACATCAGGTAGGTTAGGTTGCTTAATTCATATTTAAATATCATTTTGTGGTAAAATTTGTTAGTTTTTGAGGAATGGTTCAAGAATTGTCTTTTACCAAACATTCCTCAGAATAGCGTGATAGTAATGGACAATGCGAGCTATCACAGTCGCCAATTACATAAAGCTCCAAGCTCAAATAATACAAAATTGGAGATTCAGAACTACATGGCGGCGAATGATTTATATTTTGAAGAAAGTTATAAAAAAAGTGATCTTTTAGAAGCTTTAAAGACATTTTGTATAAAAAAAGTATATGTTTGTGACACATTGGCAGAAGAAATTGGACATACAGTGCTACGGCTCCCACCCTATTATTGCATTTTTAACCCCATAGAGCATATGTGGCAACAGTTAAAATCACTGGTTAGGTCTGAAAATATTTGTCCGACTTTAAGTTCTAGTGTTGTAGAATTAATACGAAAATGCTTTAATGATATTCCTCCAGGTAGTTGGAAAAATGCAGTCCGTCACGTAATAACTGTCAAAAATTCGTATATTAGTCTGAATCGTATAATTAAACCAATTAAAATTAATTTTGATGAGAATAGCGATAGCGAAACAGAACTATCTATAGAATGACATTATAAACGTAAATAAATATGACTAGTAATATTTAAAAAAAAAATGATATTTCATTCGATTACATTAATATAGTCATATCATTACTTGTTTTCCTTAGTCCGTACCTTCATACTTCACTTGCTTATTGCCAAGCTCTTGTCGACACAATGGGACCGACCCAGGAAATCATTAAGTCGTATCCATTTTTCGTGAAACAATCTTTACCAGTAAATATTATTATATTAAAAAGAATTTTTTGACTTTACCTGTAAAACTTGTGCGATATTTGGTAGTCTTCCTGCTAATCCTGTAATAAAATCCTCTTGGGAAGCAGGTGTTATAATTCTACAAATAAATATCATAATTAAATTTTTCGTTCGCTCGGACACGTCAATTTAGTTTTATTTATGCTCACATTTTCACGTTATTAGTTTGTTTATTTATAGACATTTATCAGAGATATGACGACATCGATCTTCTTTTTAAATAGAAACATACAGCTGGTGATACATCATTTAAAAGCCAATATCTCGTACAGTATGCTCATAAATTTTAGCGCGATTCTGTCAAGCTATTTCAAAATGGCGACTGTTAAAAGTTTTAAAAAAATCTCTATTTAAATAAGCGGAAATGATAAATCATTGATGTTTTTTTTTTATCTTTCAAGGGAAAAAATCTTCATTGTTTCACCTTCTGACATTTTGTGACATTGTGAACTTGTAAAATTAATTTAGGTATTTCCAAAGTATTATTTAAATAGAGATTTTAAAAATTTTTTTAACCATATTGAAATAGCTTGACAGAATCGCGCTAAAATGTATGAGCATACTGTATGAGATATTAGCTTTCAAATTATGTATCACAAGTTGTATGTTTCTATTTAAAAAAAGATGGATGTCGTCATATCTTTGACAAATGTCTATAAAAAAAACAAACGAATAACCTCAAAATGTGAGCATATATAAAACTAAATTGACGTGTCCGAGCGTTTTCCCCGAAAGTTACACGTTAAGGCTAGTGCTGGGCGATGTTCATCGATGTTTTTGAAACATCGATGTTCTGTTACCGATGTTCCATGTTTTCGACATCGATGTCGACATTGATGTTTACCTTTCGATGTTCAATGTTATAACAAAACAAGAAAACTAGGTTGTAATCTTAAACTCAATTTTCCCAGCACAAGAAAATAAGAGCGAAAGCTTTTGATTTCATTCAATTAGAATCGACAATAAAAATTTCCGGTGCAATGGCAATTATAATTGCACGAATTCATGCGCAGTAAACCGTTCTAGATCAACTGGCGCCTTGCTAACAGTCAGAAGCAGTTGGTAGTGTCGAAATCTCTAAAATACCTCCAGAATTAGAGATGAGCAAACCTATTAGTTCTGACTGGCAGTTAAAGCAGCTACTGCTACTTACAAATGGCAGTAGCCATTAGCTGTTCATAGGTGCTTCGACCGATTAATAAACATTTAAAAGTAACAGAATAATCCATCTCTACCCAGACTTGCACCGGCAATGGCACTGAAAGTGGCGCGTGCCCCATTTCTGGCAATGCGAGACAGCTGATCGAGAACAGTGTACTGCGCATGAATCCGTGCAATTTTAATTGCCAGAAGGCTAGAATTGCCGACTGTAATACGGATTCCATTCTCGCATTGCGCCCGCAATGCGAGAAGTATTTGGCCAGCTGATCCAGAACGGTTTAGTGCGCATTAATACGTGCTTAAAAGGTAGTTAACATCTTTTTTTTCCAAAGCCGGCGAAACTATGGCCCCAAAAACGAAATAGCTTGCAAGGAATCATCATTAATCTAGTTTTACAAAAAAAAAATAGTTTACAAGTTGTTAGTGACTGGAATTCATGCAGTTTTAAAATATTATGTTTTAATATTTGCTTTTTTTTTTTATTTATATTATTTTTTAAAATTTTTGTTATTTTGTTTTTTGACGTTTCATAATTTTTCAATTCTTTCTAATAACAAGTTTATTTTTATTTTTTATATCTAATTATTCCTAATCGAAAATATACTTTTTTAAATGTCGATGTTTGAACATCGATGTTTAGAAAGCATCGATGTTTTACAACCGATGTTTCTACGCCATCGATCTAAGCTTTCGATGTTAACATAACATCGATGGTCAACATCGATGTTCCGTTTCGATGTCCCAGCACTAGTTAAGGCTATATTAATTTTATTCCGAACTTCTGGGCAACCCTGTATAATCACGGCTAAAAGCAAACCGCACTAGCGAAATTAAGTTTCAACTCCTACTAACTAAGACCAAACGCTGAACTCCACTGCCAAAAAGCATGTCTATACACGTTTAGTTGGCAAGATAGTGAGAGTAGCAATTCACGCCAGTAAATAGAAGTCCTTTCTATTCACTGGACTGGAATCATTTCTAAAGCCAGTGCTAGATTTTAGTACTAAAATGTCTGTCTATTTTTTTTTTTTTTTTTTTTTTTTATGATCAAACACAAGCACTATAGGAAAAATCCTTTAGGGCACTCTGGGAGTGGTGCGTGTGCGCAAAAAGCGATTCACGTTGGTTTTGAATCGTTGGAGGTTATATTCGTTGGGAAAAGCGACCTCGGGAAGGTCGATCCACAAAGATGCAGTCCTCCAGATGAAAGAATTCTTAAATAATGAAGTTCGAGGAGTACTAAGCTTAACCACCAGTGGTTCGTCGTGTATTTCTGCTAATCGTCGCTCTGGGCGGAATTAAGAGGGCAATGTCAGCCGAGCACCTTCCATGAAAATATCTGTAAAAGAGAGTCAAATCCCCAACCTGACTTCGATGTTCTAGGCTGTCGAGGTTCTTCGTCAGCTCGTGGTCTCCGATCAGACGAATAGCCCTCCTTTCGATGGAATCCAGCAGCCGAAGAGTATGTTTGGGTGCAGAGCTCCAGACATGAGAGCAGTATTCTAGTGATGGTCGAATCTGGGCTTTGTATAGTGTCAAAAGTTGTTGAGGTGTGTACAACTTTCTGGTTCGGAAGAGTACCCCAAGCTTCTGAGAACCTACCTTGGCGATTGCCACAACATGGTTATGCCAAGACATATTTCCTCCGAGATTGACGCCCAGCAAATTAATAGATGAAGCCAGTGGGATTGCGTGTCCGTCCATGACTATTTCCGGTTCTGAAATGTTAACCTTTTTAGAAAAAACTGCTGCCTGGGTTTTTTTAGCGTTAAATTCGATTTGGTTACTGTCACCCCAAGCCAAAATTTCTTCCAGGTCTTTGTTGAGGCGTGATACTTCATGCTGTCTGCGAAGATGTGCGTCGGCAGCCGATGTTTGTGCATTCAAAGAGAAAGATGACATAAGTGTGCTATCGTCAGCAAAACTAAATATCGGATTTTTAGTTTTCACTAGAAGGTCGTTAATGTAGAGTAAGAAGAGAGTGGGAGACAATATGGACCCTTGAGGAACACCGGCATTGATGGTGAAGGTGTCTGAGAGAAATCCGTCAATCGCCACTTGCAGAGAGCGGTCCTTAAGAAAGCTAGATAACCATGCAGTTTACTTAGAAGCCCCTCATGCCAAACACGATCAAAAGCTTTAGAAATATCCAGCGCAACAGCCCGAGACTCCCCATGATGTTGATCTGGACTTCCGAAAACCATATTGATGATCGCTGATAATGTTGAAGCCTTCCTATACCAATAAACTACCAATAAATACTGGATGGACTGGATAAATTTTATTTATTTAAAACTTACCTTTTAAATACGCTTGCTGCATTTGCAACCAGGAAATCCAAAGCTACTTGAGAACCTTTTTCTGAACTACTATAAACCGTCACAAATGTTGCAAGGTAATCTTGTTTTCTAAGTTGTGTTTCATCTTGAATTATATATTCTAATAACCTAAAAACACATATGAAAAGGTTTATTTATATTTTGAGATGAGAGGAGAGGTAGATGTTACCCTTACAATCTAATCGGAAAAAGTTGTATAATTACTTTATTATTATTTCCTCCAAATAACGAATACTTACGATTTAAGTTGAGATTCATCTTTTGTGCACCCCAGACTACTCAGGATTGTTATTTTTTCAATGTCAGCTTCAACTAATAAGTATTGAGACCATAAATAGTCGAAGTTAGCACTATCGTCAGCATTTTTGAGAGCTTGACAGTAAATAGTACTTCTTAAGTTTTTATTGGGCCTAAAAATGACGTTTATTAATATAATTACATTATTACCATCTGCCGGTAAATACGAACAAATCTTCTATAAATCTTCAGATACCCAATCAAAGTTATAAAGTTTTACTCACATTGTTCTGTCAGTGTAATATGATTGAAATGCGGCGTTTGCCTTGGTGACACAATCTTCGAGGCCTAGTTTACATGCCCAAGAAATAGCTAATACTTGTTTTTGAGTAGAAGTTTGATCATCCTTCAGGTCTTCAAATGATACCGATTCGTATAACTTCTGTATTAAAGTCAACAATTGTCCCTAAAAAAAGGTTAAGTAAGTAAGTAAGAAATTAGGAGCACATCCATATTATAGCTGAAATTAATAAAGACTAACAACAATGTAATTCTTTTCGAACCCTCTTCTTATATGAGTTTCTGCTGGTGATATTAATTAACGTATTCGTAAAAGATTTCGAAGTGAGTTATGTCTGTGCCGCCTGATTTTTTAAACTCTTGACTATATTTCTGTCAGTGGAACTGTTCTGTTGCTACTTCAGCTAAGAAAGGAAAGAAATTAGATTTGGAACCAGAAAATGAATCTGACGAAGAAATAGGTATTAGCTTTCCTTTACTAACTATACAACTTTTGTTATTTATATAAATATTGTTTCAACAACCTTTCATTAAAAGAATGCACAAATAGTTCTAGTAATAGCTCACCTCGAGCAATGTTCTTAATTCCGTTCCCTCCCCAAACCTTTGTATTAATAAGTTGAAGCCTTTAATCGCTGGTACCCATGCATAGTACGAAGTCTCTTTCCTCAGGAAATCTATACTTCCGAGAGCAACGGAGTAAAATAATTTGCCAGCTTGTGCCAAACTGAATAGGTCATCAACAATTTGTGCTTTATTTAAGTCAACAATTCCTTCGGAATCGTCTGTATTTAGAGCTGCAACTATTTTCGTCCATGAGTTTGCATCGTAATTGACTCTATAGTAGCCTGAAGTTCGAAATAAAATATCTTAGAATTAAAATACTATTCTAATTAATCCTCTAATAATTTTATCAAACTGTGAGGAAGAAATTTTTGGTTTCTCAAGCGATATAACATACTCGCATCTCCTAATATAACGAAGGAACAAAACTGTTACGTTACCTGTTTGCAATGAATTAAGAATAACCCAGTCGTTGTCATTTTCCAGTGTCAAACTTATTTCTGGAATGTCTGGAGTTAACCAATCAACTGGCTTGGTATCCTGGAACTTAGTCTTACTCGTTGATTCTGTGTAAGTTATTGGAACGTACCATTTTGTAGCTGCGTCTACTTCCGTCTGCAGGAATCGTTCCCAGGGCCGGATTTACACAAAACGCCGCCCTTGGGCAGTGGCAAAAAATGCCGCCCTAAGTTTTTTCAGCTAGTTCTGATACAATAAGATACATATACAATCAAGATAAATTAGATTCCAAGATTATATTGTTTCATTTATTCACAATTGGATAAAAGCAATGGAAGAGGCGAAATTTTTTCAACATAACTTTATTTAACATTCACTATTGTTTGTATCGCTAACGATTTTCGTTAATTATCATAACTATACTCAGCAATTTATATTATCTTTTTTGAATATACATGATTTTAAATAATTCAATAATCCATTTCAAATGAATACACGTCTCAACTTTCGTTTCGCAAAGTCCGCAATCAAATCTTTGCCATCTAGAGAACGTAGTATGTCTGATTCGATGTTTAAAAGAGCTAAACTATTCAAGCGATTCCCTGTCATCGTAGAACGTAAGTAGTTTTTGACCCTCTTTAAACACGAAAACGATCTTTCCGCAGAGCAGTTTGTTACAGCTATGGTAATAAACATCCTGTATGCGATTTCGACGTTCGGATACACAGTGTACAATTGCTTATCACGCAGTATTTTTAAAATCTCTAAAGGTGAATTTGTTTCCATCTTTTCTGCGAACAATATGCGTGAAAATGAATAAATTCGTCATCCAACGAACTTTCAAGGTCAGAAACGTAAATGGTCCTCAATTTTCGTGCTCTTTCGCGGATTTCATCAGAATTCAAACTGCCAAATTCAGTTATAACAGAAAAATTTTCGTGAAGCTCTTCATAAGCTGAACACCTTTTTTGTAATTCAGAAACTAAATTATCCAAAATAACATAAAAAGTTTTCACTCTAAAACTGTCCCGGCCCGAAAATTCAACTTCTCCAGCGCGTGTCTCATCACTCTGCAATTTCCTCTTCCTTTTTCGAGTAGTATTCATCGCATATTCCTGGTTTTCCGAGATTTCCAAGGCTTGTTTTTCGTAGGCTTCAAACTCGTGCCTTGTATCGGCCACGATTTTCATGAGTCCATGATAGTGATCAATCACTTCGGTAATGCTGATATCAACCTTTTGCGATTGGCAACTGACAGCGTTAAATCTTGACAGTAAAAAGTGCCAAAGAATTTGCATGAAAGCTGTTTCTAGTCGTTCAAGTTGGATTCGAATACCTTTTGCTTCTTGTCGTGTTATCGCATTTTCTAAAACATCTTCTTCAATAGTAATCAGAGCGCCGACTATTTCTTCGAAGTGTCGGTTTAGTACTTTGACTGCCTCGTAACGTGCCGACCATCTAGTTGCAGATAATGATTTCACTTTGATTGCTTTTCCACATAGCGATTGAAGAATTTCCCAACGGTGTGTGGATGCTGCGAAAAAATTGTACAAGATTTGGACTGTGTTGAAGAATGAAGCTGCTTCTGGACAACTCTCAACCGCGTGGACACCAACTAAATTCAAAGAATGGGCCGAGCATGGGGCATATATTGCCAATAAGTTGATTTCTTTGACTCTCGCTTGGAGACCTGAATAAACTCCTGAGACATTCCTGGCGTTGTCATACGACTGACTTCGACAGTCGATAATGTTCAGTTCAAAAGACTCGAGAGTAGATATGAGGGCATCCATTAACTCTTCGGATTTGTGCCCAGGGTTTTCGATGAAGAGTAAAAACCGCTCAACAGGTGTACCGTCGCTTTTCACGTATCTGATTATGAAAGAGAGTTGATCAATGTGCGATATGTCCGGGGTAGAATCTACGATAATTGCATAATACTTTGCTGTTTTGACTTCTTGAATTATGATGGATAGAATTTTTTCCGCAATAAGTTGTATAAATTCTTCGTATATGGTTTTCGAAAGATAGCTCGTAGTGCCAGATCCTTTGTTCCCAAATCGTCTGATGTGATCTGCCAAAAATGGATCAAATTCTGCAAGGAATTCGAGAAGCATCAAAAAGTTGCCATTATTTGGAGATCCGAATTTCTCATCACTCCCTCTGAAGGACAGTCCACGTGAGGCTAAAGCTTTTGTGGCAGCGAAAACTCTTCTCAGAACATCTTTCCAATATGACATCTCTGCGTCTGCTTGAGCAATCAAATCTTTGTCGATTCTGTTATCGGTATTTCCTCTCTCTTCCATTATACAAATGCATTCTTTGTGTTTTCTGGAGTTTTCATGTTTTGCAACAAGAAAGCCTGCATGCTTCCAATCATTGAATCCGTCTTTTCCATTAAATGCACAGTCTGAAGCGAAAAGAAGGCATGCCACACAGAACACGGTTCCTTTACTAGCTGAATAAACGAGCCATGGGCGGGAAATCTTTTCTCCATTAAGAAGTTCCCTTTGAAACAATGATTGTGACAGATATCTCGTACGTCCATCGGTGTATTCCTTTTTCGAATTTGAAAAATCGAGATTCTTGTTTTGACCGCAACCATTTTTTACGACATAATCTCGGATGAAATCGTCGATTGCCCATTGCCCTGGATCATCACCTACAGCCTTATCTGTCACCTTCTTAGCTTTGTCTACCTTCATCGAGCTAGAAATTTGCTTTTCCTTTTCTGGGTTTGGCCGCGATAGAGAAGCCATGGCGTTATTACTTTCAACTATAAAAAAAAAACATAAGGAATTGTACTTGCTGCTTTGGAAAGTGAGTCGAATTTACCGATGAGGGCGCCGTGGGCAAACTAAAATATCCGCCCCTAATTGTTTCTAAAAAATATTGAATTTAAATTTAAAATTGATCACTCGGAGTCAGAAATAATTGTCAGCTTTCCGAAAAAACTTAAAAATATAGAAATAGATCCATCTCCAACTTTAATATGGATAAGATAAAAAATCGTGATCTAGAATCTATAACACTCAATATTGGAAATGGCAGAACAACCATTTTTGGCTTAGAAAAATCAGAATTAAGAAATAAAACTGTCAATTATACAATACATAAAAAAAATTTTTTATCTGAAATTTTCATTTCCCAAATCTTCAAACCTGAATGTTGTACTAATTCAACATTAATATAAATAATAATAAATTTCTTTCTTCACTGGGTTGAAATTAGTTGTATTCAGTTTTCATTTTTCGAATTCCCAGTCAATTTTTATTATTAACTATACAGTCGACGTTTCGGTCTCTTTAGACCCTTTTCAAGACCTATTCAACAATATTTCAAGATTTACACTTTTTTATACAATTTTATATCGTTATATATATTATTTACACTTAAGGTTTTTTATTATTACTCACGTCCATAGTAATTCGTAGAATCTTTTATTAAAAAAATTCTCGGTCATAGTTAATTTGTTTCTAATATATTATACATACTTTCGTCAAACAAATAGTAAAATTACTTTCGTCAAAAATATGGATCAATTTCGATAACATTGTAACATTATTACGTCGTTCCACTTTGGTGTCTAATGACCGACTGACAAGACTTCATTTGTAATGTTCCATAACAATGTATTTTTTCTTTTTTCTGCGCATGTCTATTTAGTATTGAGAGTTATGAAAGTACAATTTTATTATTATAGAGAAATTGATATAAATTTTATTAAAAATATTTTACTAATCCATCATATGTATCATTCCAATTTTTTAAATCAATTTGTTTATTAATTATTCGTTTATTATATTTTTTAATGGAAGCCATTTCAGAGAATAGTCTTATATAATAAGAGGTTTCTTTGTGTAATATTTGATAATTTTCCCAATCGAACTCATGGTCAAATATTGTAGGATTATTTGGGTAGGAGTAGGAGGAGGTATCATGTTTAAAGGGTCCTGGTTGTATCGAGCAAAAATGTATTTTCTAAATGAATGTCGAAGTGCCTGTTCTGGTTGTTCTGGTGTTCCTTCCAAGGGGAACGAGATTTGTTGATCTGGACACCCCAGTGGCTGGTGAAAATTGAGAGCAAAGAATCTGTAGCCTGCGACAAGCATTTCATAGACCTAGAAGACGTTTAATTGGAAATAATAATACACTAGCTGATGATATTTTCCTTTAAGTAAAGCCAGGAGAGAGTTAAGACCAAAACAGCGATTTTCGTTTCCTTACGATTTTTTTTTTATGATCAAACACAAGCACTATAAGAAAAATCCTTTAGGGCACTCTGGGAGTGGTGCGTGTGCGCAAAAAGCGATTCACGTTGGTTTTGAATCGTTGGAGGTTATATTCGTTGGGAAAAACGACCTCGGGAAGATCGTTCCACAATGATGAAGTCCTCCAGATGAAAGAGTTCTTAAATAATGAAGTTCGAGGAGTACTAAGCTTAACCACATATGGATAGGCGGCATTGGTTCGTCGTGTATTTCTGATATTCGCCGCTCTGGGCGGAATTAAGAGGGCAAGGTCAGCCGAGCACTTTCCATGAAAATATCTGTAAAAGAGAGTCAAATCACCAACTTGCCTTCGATGTTCTAGGCTGTCGAGGTTCTTCGTCAGCTCGTGGTCTCCAATCAGACGAATGGCCCTCCTTTCGATGGAATCCAGTAGCCGAAGAGTATGTTTGGATGCAGAGCTCCAGACATGAGAGCAGTACTCTAGTGATGGTCGAATCTGGGCTTTGTATAGTGTCAAAAGTTGTTGAGGTGTGTACAACTTTCTGGTTCGGAAGAGTACACCAAGCTTCTGAGAGGCTATCTTGGCGATTGCCACAACGTGGTTATACCAAGATATATTTCCTCCCAGATTGACGCCCAGCAAACTAATAGATGAAGCCAGCGGGATTGCGTGTCCGTCCATGATTATATCCGGTTCTGTAATGTTAACCTTTTTAGAGAAAACTGCTGCCTGGGTTTTTTTTAGCGTTAAATTCGACTTGGTTACTGTCGCCCCAAGACAAAATTTCTTCCAGGTCTTTGTTGAGGCGTGATACTTCAAGCTGTCTGCGAAGATGTGCGTCGGCAGCCGATGTTTGTGCATTCAAAGAGAAAGATGATAAAAGTGTGCTATCATCAGCAAAAGTAACTATCGGGTTTTTCGTTTTCACTAGAAGGTCGTTAATGTAGAGTGAGAAGAGAGTGGGAGACAATATGGACCCTTGAGGAACACCGGCATTGATGGTGAAGGTATCTGAGAGAAATCCGTCAATCGCCACTTGCAGAGAGCGGTCCTTAAGAAAGCTAGACAACTATGCACAGAATCGACTGGGCATACCATAGGATCGCAGTTTACTTAGAAGCCCCTCATGCAAAACACGATCAAAAGCTTTAGAAATATCCAGTGCAACAGCCCGAGACTCCCCATGATGTTCGATTGCGTTGTTCCAAATATGGGTGACATAGGCTAGAAGATCTCCAGTTGATCTGGACTTCCGAAAACCATATTGATGATCGCTGATAATGATGAAGCCTTCCAGGTACTTTAGAAGATGTTGGTTAATAGCTTTCTCCATTACTTTTGATATAACTGAAAGACGAGACGAATGTCTCGGAATTTTCCTAATATCTTCAAGGCATATTGGTCGGCTATGAATTGCGGAATTTTCTCCAATTTAATCCTTGCTAGATCCCTTACCATTTATGAGATCCCAATGGTGAACATCGAATTTTTAACACCCTGTATACAGGGTATCCGAAAAAATGTGGGAAATCTCGCGGATATGAAGAAATAAAGTGAAATGAGTACTTACTGAGTAAGTTAATTTTTTGTATAGGCCTCCTTTTTGGAGATATTGGCTCCCAAAGAACTCCAATGGAGTCAAGTTTTTTACACATAATTATGGACAACACTTTCTTGAATAGTAATTTGACGGGTCTTACCTGGTATACATCATATTAAAAAAAAATTGAAATATACCTTATGCTTCAATAATTATGTGTAAAAAATTTGATTGCATTTAATCTCTTTGGGATCCCATATCTCCGAAGAGAAGGCGCCTATACGAAAAAAGCTTATATGAACTTATAGCACTCTTCTCGCTTGTTTTTCCTACATTTTACCGGACACCCTGTATACAGGACTAAATAGTCGTATAATCCCTAGTGCAGGGGTCGGCAACCTGCGGCTCGCGAGCCACATGCGGCTCTTTGGATGTGAAGCTGCGGCTCTTTAGTTCCACACGCAAATATTATTTATTTTATCGAAAAAAAACATTAAAAATTCGTTCTGACTCGATTAACGAGGATTAGGCACCGATTCTATCTCTCAGACACTTGAACTCGCGTTTCACGGTCCCCTCCCCCGTGACACGCGTCGTTACTGTCGCCAGTCCGTCGAAAGCTCTCGAATGACGCCGTCGTCGGATGTTTCTATGTAGGTTTTAATTCGTTTTCGACGCAAGACAATTTGGCGTCTTCACCAGTGCTTTGGCTGTGACCAGGGGTCGGCAACTTACGGCTCGCGAGCCGCATGCGGCTCTTTCGATGTCAAGTTGTGTCTCTTTCGATATCAAATTGTGGCTATTTAAAAACTGAGAAATTATGTAAATTATAACTTTTGGCTCTTCCCCTGCCCTAGTGGATAATGAGATTTATGTTTATTATTGTGTTGATTCTTCTTTTAGTAACATGATTAGGGGTTCGTAGGTATTCACGCCGGCTGACACTTTCCAATTCTTTTCCAAGGGACAAAACATGGATATGAATAAATGAATTAAATGAGTAGGCTGAGGCCATCCAGGCTGAGAGCGTGTAGTGTCGCGTATTGCATGTATGTTCTTTGTACAGGAATAGTCACTTCTCTTGATATGATCGTTCTCCTGAATCAAGAACAGACGTGTAATACGCGACGCGACGCCACGCTCTCAGCCTGAATGGACCTTTAAACTTAACTTGTTGAAATTACTTTTATTTTTAATTTAGCACAAGTTATAAATAAATTAATTCAATAAAAGAATACAAGAACAATATAATAGTTTCATCAAAAATAAAACCGACTCAAACTATGCTATTCATTTACTTGATAACAAACACAATTTTCACCCATCTTTTAAAATTTTACACACAGAAAATAAATGATTTAAACTGAATCTGTTGGAGTCTATGGAAATTAATAAACTTAAAAATTAGATTTAAATAGTTCTCCTTTGTTAAACTTATTTTGTTGACCTACATATTGTAAAATCCCATCAGGTACTCTATTCAATTACAGTGACCATAATCTTGGTTTCTCCCGACATTGCAACCCCTCAATTTCCTTCTTTATAATTTTAATAACGTGAATTTGTTGTTTCATTATATCTTCATTATATCATTTACATCTGACGAAGCTATAGTATAGCGAAACATGTTATGTTACTTTTTATAATATAGTGGAAATTTACCAGTTCAACTCTGTTTTACTTCTTACCATAATATTAAAGTCATAAATTGTCGACAATATAACATATTTAGAGAAAATGGTAATTTTTTTGGTACCTAGAGAGGCACGGAGCTCCTTTTGGCTCAGTGTCTATCCCAGATATATGTAGTTATCTCCAATTGGTTCAGTTTAAAAAATAAATCAAATTCAACTAAAGTAAATTTTATTCAGGTTTTCTTTATTGTTACACTTTTTTACATTGTTAGATCACCAAAGATCGATAGTGCACTAATTACAACCAAAAGCACCATATTTATTTGGGCCGTACTGGCACCATCTGGCTTAGGAGTTACTGGATCGGTTAATGGATCGTCACCTTTGTAGAATTTCTCCAAATCGGCTTGATGATCCGAAACCCATTTTATATTCGCTTCTGCTTGTTTAAATGCTTTTTGTGCATCTTCTTTGACATCGTCGGAAATATCCGTACTGGATTCAATAAAAGTTCTTAGCTAAAAAGAGATTAAGGCAACGTAAATTAATTATTGTGTACCTTATCTATTAATTAATTAAAGATTTATTTATTTATTTATTTAAAAAGATGTAGTTTTATTTAGTTGATTCAGAACCGTTAAAACCGTTTTTTAATTCACTAGAAAAAACCTTAAAATCATTCATTTTTTAATTTTTGACTTAAAAAAGCTGAAAAATCCAAATATTGCTAAAATTTCGTTCGAAATATGAAAATTTTACACTTTAACACGATGCAGCTTCTTCGGAAGAACCTAGGCTTTTACATTACATTTCATTCTCAGCACCTTCCGGTTTAACTGTAAAACCTACAATACCGGACGTACGGGTTTAACAGCTAATCCAGATATTGACAGTTTTATAAGGAAATTGAAAAACTAGGATGAATGTGAATGCAGGCCAGTTTTTCCAAATTCTACAGTCCAAGTTTAACAGTTTAAAAGGGGATACCTAGTAATTTATAACATTTTCTAAACTTTAACAAAATACACATGTTTTTGAGGGATATTACAGTTATTATCAAAGATAGAATTTTGTGGTTTTCACTTTAGTTCCTCACTTTTTAACGGAACTAATACTTACCCCAGAAAGTGTCGAAAACGGGACACCCTGTACATGTGCTGTAAGTATCCCATTTTCAAAAAAATGATTGTTTGTTACTTTCCGCTTTTTTGAGCAACCCTATATCATATTTTTAAAAATTATTTTGTATTACCTTTAAAACTTGGTCATCAGTTCTTAGCCTTCCTGCCATTCCTCTAATTATGGCCTTTTGGGAACCGGCTGAGTCAATTCTAAAAAGTTATATTATTTATTGTTATTTTATAATTTTAACAACATTTTTCAAATATCCGAAGAAATTTATTGTATTTCGTTATTCTTTTTTCGAAATGTATCTCAACTTCCATGGCTTGAATATATCTATGTGTGCCCCCTTAGTAGTATAGCAAACAAGAAGTTTTAAAATAGTTATCTTGCCGGAAGTAAAAATTTCAAAATCAATTTTGATGTCACAATAACTTTATAACTACTTCACTTGGTCGTTATTTTAGCGGAATAAAATTGACTTAAAACCGTTTTATTGCTGCAAGAAAATCTGCAACACGTTGCAAAAGCGAGATCACCTTGTAATTTGGTTTTACATGGGGCAACGCTCTTTCAACTGCAGCTAGGGGATCCCGTGATCCCGAGGAAAAGCCCGGGATTAAGCCCTCAAATCTCCGGATTTTAGACTATTTTATGCACTTTAAGATAAAAAAAAGAAATTCCACTTAACGGTCAACAAATTTACTTTTGAGGGATTGCATTTTTTTTAATCCCCCAAGTTAAATTTTTATTCCTTTGTGATTAAATGTTTTTAAATCCCTTATCCTAAGGGTTTAAGTGTAGAAACAGAACGCTGGTTCTCGTTAGCAGCTTATACTTGCCATAAGTTACGATCGAGTTTTGGAGACGACGCACTGTTTTTTTTTCGTTCCTTTTTTTCTAAATTGTTTAGGTTCTTTTCGTTTTGTTAACAGTAGGTAAGATTTCTTAGTGTATTTAATTGATTAAACACAAGCTTTCTCCTGTTAATTTTTTTGGGATTAGTACCGTGATCCCGGGATTAGATACTGTCCCGGGACTGGCACCAATACGTGCAAGTCATTGCCAGCATTGTAAGAAATCCGATTGAATCGAATGGAAATAAATTTTCAATTTTACTTTTCCTTTTTGTCCGAAAAAACATGAATTTTCCCATAAACTAATAAACATCAGCTGTCAACCATGCAGGAACGTTTATCAGATCTTGGCCATAGATGAATACTTAAAAGGGTCTTAGTAAGACTGAAATTGCTAAGTTTCCCATTAGAAATTGGTCTTGCACTTGCATAAATATTGAACAAAACCGATGATCTGCAAGTGTACGAAAATTACGAGAAAAGATCAGCTGGATGGCAACTGTGCATGCCTCTTGGTAAAATACGTTGCGGCTTGCAGGTAATCTTGTAGCATGTAAAACGACCTTTATTTATAAACTTACTGTGCGAATACGCTTGTTCTGTTGGCAACCAAGTAATCCAAAGCTACTTCTATGCCATTATCTGATCCATCGTAAACTGCCTCGAACGCTATAAGGAAGTGTTCCTTTTTAGTCATTAACGAAGAACCCAATAACCTAAAAAGACAAATTAACAAATTTTGAAATATTTTTTTTTGTAGACCACTACTCAAAAAATAATAATTATTCATGGTATTGTTGGCAAGAGATTTAGGCGGCCATTAAAAGGATGTGCCACTAGACCCCCCCTTATCATTTAAGGCTTTAAAGGTAACATATACCCCTTCCCGGGGGTTAGACTACGGAGGCTGCAAATATTATTTAAAAGCACTATACAATAAATTTTAAAAAAAAATTGAAAATTTACTGGAAGCTAAGGTCCTTTAGAACTAAACTACAGATAATAGTAGTTTAGTTCTAAATGACCTTAGCACTCGACTAATAAACCTGTCCAGAGAGATAAATGGTTGTATCCATGTCCGTGGCCGTGTTATATCAAGATGTTAAAGTTTGACGTTAATTAATATGAACTTGAAAATGCGTGTCTTCGACTTGATCCTGGGGTGATTTTTAAAATTGGGGTTTCGTCTTTTATCCTATGAATAGATTATGTTATTCTCCACCAAAACGCAGATTTATAATCTGACGTTGGTCCATCAAAATTTGCTGGTTTTAAATAAGACCAGACCAGACACTTAGTGCCTGTTCTCACCAAAGCAACTGGCACCGCAACGAAACTACAACGCGACCGCAACTTCAGTTAAGTTGCTCATGCGTTCCCACTGGAATTAAAGCCATCGCAACGCAATTGCAACGGTTTCAAATCTCTTTTGACATGACTGGAAGCAACTGACGATGGCGACGCGGTATGCCGGGCAACTCATAAGCAAGTAGTTGCGTTGCAGTTGGGTTGCCTTAAGTCAAGTGTCACGTTGATGTTACGTTGCGATTGTTAGTTGCTTTGGTGAGAACAGACACTGATAACACCAAGTCTGTCCCAGAGCAAACGATAGCTCAAGGCTAAAGATATAACATTCCACTGATAAACCCGTTCTAAAACAATTTTCAATTAAGGAAAGTTGTGCGATTAATACTATTTCCTCAAAATACTTACACTTCAAGCCACATTGATTTTTGAGAGCAACCCATACTGGTCAAGAGTATTCTTCTCTCAATATCAGTTTCAGCTAAAATGTACTTAACTAATAGAGCTACGAACTTATTATCAACATCATCATCACTTTTGAGACCTTGGCAGTAAATAGCACTTCTTAAATTTTTATTGGGCCTAAAAATTACGTTTGTTGACATAAATAAATCATATGACCTATCAACAAATAACCTATCAAATGGCTTCACACCGCACCATCACACTTAATAAATATTAAGATTAATTTACAACTACTATAAACCCACAGACCGATGATCGAAAATTATTTAATTTTTATATCGGTACAAATAACAGAACTTACATTGTTTCATTCACATAGAACAATTCAAAAGCAGCGTTTGCCTTGTTAACGCAGTCTTCGAGGCCTAGTTTGCACGCCCAAGAAATGGCTAATATTTGTTTTTGAGTATACGTTTGGTCATCATCTCTCAGCTCCTCGAACGATATTGATTGATAAAACGTTTCTATTAAATTCAACAATTGTGCCTAAAAATAATGAGTTTTGGTATTAAAATGCTTCTTAAACGTTTGTTTATATCTCACAACTTAACAACAAGAAACTTTCGAAATTTATGAGCCCAGGATATTTCTATTGGCAAGTAGTAGCTTTAACAAAAAGTGTTTTCTGTTTGATTTTTCGAACTTTTGAGTCTATGTGCTTTATTTGTGACAAATATACTTGAAATATTAATGAGTATTGCAGATTATATATTGAGGTAGAGAGTCAAATTGTTTTTATCTATTGAAAATAATGCCTTCCAACGCTGAACTATCTTGTGATTATTGTGCAACATCATAATAATTCTCATGAATTGAAGAAAATATCTAAACAATCCCAAAAAGCCCTAACGTTGATGTAGAACCCTATGGGCCGTGACTTTTATTTTGGTAAAAATCCTATGAATATTATCACCATCGAATCTGGAGGTGGTGCTGCTCCCCAAATAAAGAATAGGGAAAAGTTTAAAAATTCTTATGATAAGGATATTAGCTATAGCTATTCGATAATTAAAATTTCAGTAGAAGCTTACCTCGATTAATGTTCTTAACTCCGTTCCATTCGCAAATCTTTGCATTAAGAAATTGAAGCCCTTTAACGCTGGCACCCATGCATAGTACGAAGTCTCTTTCTTCAAGAAATCTATACTTCCGAGAGCAACAGAGTAAGATAATTTGCCGGCTTGTGCCAAACTGAATAGATCATCAACAATTTGGGCTTTGTTTAAATCAACAATTCCTTCCGAATCATCTGTATTTAGAGCTGTAGCTATGTTGGTCCATGTGTTTGCATCGTAATTAACTCTATAGTAACCTGAAAATCGAGAATCGAATTAAAACACTATTCGAATTGATCCATTAACAATTTGATCGAACTTTGCGAAAGAAATTTTCGTTTTTTCAAGCAATATAACCAACTCGTATCTCCTAATATAACGAAGGAACAAAGCCGTTAAGTACCTGTTTGTAATGAATTAAGTATAACCCAAGTGTTATTATTAGTAAGTGTCAAACTTATTTGTGGAGCGTCTGGAGTTAACCAAGCCACTGGCTTAGTATCCTGGAACTTAGTCGCACTTGATGATTCGGTGTAAGAAATTGGAACGTACCATTTTGGTTCTGTGTCTACTTCCGTCTGCAGGAATCGTTCCTAAAGTATGGAAATACATTGTTGTATGGGAATATTACAACGATTGCAAGAAATATATCATTATTATATTTTTTACTTAGTACATGATATTTTTACAGCATTTTTTATTTACCTGTGAAATATTGAGAGTTATTCCATCCAAGCTGACCGTCAGCAAGGGATATCCAGGGTTTTCAAGCCAATTTGCCATAGCTGTTGTAACAGTAACACCGTCAGGAAAGCCAGAAGCTGTTGTGTCGAGATGTTTTTGAAGTATTGTCCCTAATCTTGCAGAAGTCGTTACACCGTATATAATTCTGTAAAAATTAATATATCGTTTTCAGAGGTTAGTTAGGTAGGTTATAAAATTTAGAATATGCTTAAGGGTTTTCGTAGATTGAACGTATTGCAATTTTTAAAGAAATCTACCAGTAGAGCGCATATGCTGTTCCCAGTACCATGGTGAGTAAATTTGCATTGTGGGGTTGCTTCTTAATACTTTTTCGATCACGGCATGGATATGATCTATCTCCGTGTAAGTGTGTCTAAGTAAAAATATATGCTCTACTTTTTTAAGTTAGTACAAACCCGAACAAACCATGACGTTTCTATTCTGGCTGGGGCAATTATTACTTCAAATTATCAAATGTTCAACCGTAGAATTGCAATTAGCGATTTCAGCCCATTTCCTGCCTCAGACTCATCCCATATCATACACTACGATTTCTTTGTAGTTGCGTCGTAAATAGTAAAATTTAGGGTCCACAATTTTAGACAATGAACTCTAATTATTTATTAGTCAGATATGGGGTAGGGAGGCACTTCTATAAATAATAAATTATGACTTTGGTTCTTTCGGGTGAATTTTTACTCTCTTTTTTGTCTTTTTCTGGTGTATTGTTTGTTGTCGATTTTTTTTTACCACTAGGATACTGATATATATTTATTCTTACCCTGTAGCAGTTTGGAAATAATCTTGAATTGCCAGTTGGAAATTTTCTTCTCCCATTATATGCGCAAACATCCTAATAATACTTGCACCTAAAAAAAAATTGTACTAACTCAGATAAATAATAAAATGGACGAAACTAAGAAACACACATAATCCTAAATAATCATTTGACTTATTTAGGACAGCTTAACAAAGACGCGCAGTCTTCGTTGATCTGATAAAAGCCTTCGATTGTATATCCGATATAATATATATTCTTGAAAGTACCTTTATCATATGTTAATTGTTCAAATTTGGCATTAACTTCTAGGGGAGTAAAAACATCAGAAACTAAGGCTTGTGAGCCTGCTATAGAGATTGAGTCTAATTCTAAAGCTGGTTGTAACGTGTCTAAGACAAACTGCTGGTCGACCTCCCAAGTGGATTCAATCTATGAAGAGAAACAAGATTTGAATTAATGTAAATATTATAAATAGTCCATTGGCAAAGTCAATGTAAGAAAACATAACTATAAAAAATATTAAAATAAACCTCATCTAAGTAACATTCGTTTTTTTAGTGGTGTGTGGGTATATCTATCGAGGCTTCGGATAAAAGTATTAATTTTATGGATGATTACCTCATTAGTGATGAGATATGCGAAATATGTAGCGAAACCCTCGTTGAGGTAAATTTCCGACCACCAAGCGCAAGTTATCATGTTCCCAAACCATTGATGGGCGAGTTCATGGGCTAACATTAGGGTTATTGTCCGTTTGGTGATAGTTGGGTAGTCTTCTGTGTTCCAGAGGAGAGCTTCTTCTCTAAAAATGTTAAAAAGTTTTTCATATAATGAGATAGAGAATAGAAAATTGATGAAAGATGTTGAAAACTTTTGAAGCGTTCCTAGCACAAGAAAGGCTATTTTGATTAAAATTACGCATATTCTATCCTTCTTGAACTGATCGAATACCTATGAGTCACCAATCCCCAGTTTTCCATTGCTCCGACACTAAGGTTCTGCAAGGCTATTTGATCCAATTTATTTATGTCAGTACCGTACAAGCGTCCTGTATACTCATTCAATTTTTGCAAAATTGTTGGTCCCATTTCTTGCGCGTAGACTATGGAGGTCGCCATGTTACTCCTTGACCATACTTTATGGGCAACAGTATCACCTATAAAAACAATTAAACACAGGTAGTGGTGAATTACGCTGAGCTGAATTTAAATATAGATTATCTCGTAGTTTCGTGATGTCAGATGTAACTACTGTATATTCTATTATGATTCAATACTTACCGACCACGTTTACAGCTTCGGTAGATGTAAAATCTGATATAACCAAAGCAAGCAAATACGATGACATCAAGGGTGTGGTATTAAAGGTTACTTTGACCATTCTAAAAATTAAATAATAAAGATCTGTAAGGTGTAGGTACATTTGTAGGCAAGATAGAGTATTGACAATGCCTATAATTTCAGCTAGAGACCTTCATTGGGTACTTAAAGTTCACATATTTTGTAATACGGTGACAATATGAATTATATCTTACCCTTCAACCTCTGTTGAGGCTGGTTCAGCTATCTTCTCCGTATTAAAAAGAACCCCCAGATTTTTGGTTGAGGGATAAGTGACCGAAACATCAAAAGTAGCCTTAAGTGAAGGTTCGTCGAAACATGGAAATGCCTTTCTGGCGTATACTGGTGCAAATTGAGTTGCCAATAAATAAACAGTTTCATTAGCGGTATTTATGTAACTACCCTTGAAGATACCTACAAGACGGAATTATAATTTTATATTTCTAGACGGGTTTTTGATGATCTTAAAAATATTTTCTTGAATTAAAATTACATGTATTTGATATAAGATAAGTTCAATACGCTTGAGAGCGTTCATTTAAAGAGAATATGTATATGTTTGAAATAGATACTGGAAATGTTATCTCGAATGATTCCTTTAGTGGTGGTCTTCTCGAAACGTATGATTCATCAAAATTCGAAATGGACTTATTATATCTTAAAATATAGAGTGATCAGTGTCGAAAGTTTCTCATTTATTTTTGAAGCAAACATTAAAATTGATAATTGCAGTGTAGAACTTTAAACTTGATGTATCTCACATAAAAATTTAATTTATTTTGTAAACTAAATCAATCAAATCCAAAGGTATCGATATGGTACCAGTTCTTCTAAAGATACATATATATTGTCGAAAATACGTCTCGTAACAATCAATGACAATTCATTTATAACTTTTTGCTTCTGTTAACTCAAAAATAGAAATCATTTCAACAAACAACGTCTATAACTACTCAATTATCTATTCAGTTTCATTTACCTAACAGTAAGAAACTCTAAAATAACGATACTATATAAGTTCGGCGATAAAACACTATGTATTATAGACTTTGATTGTTGCAATTATTTTTACTTTTAATTTCTGACGCTACTTAGTTTACTTACTTACCGTTATATTCAGTAGTGCTGATTTTTCCGTTATAGGTAATTGTTAATAGGTAAGTTTTTCCTGACTCAATAGACATTTCTTTTATGGGTATAGTTAAAATTTCAGTTACTGCATCTATGGTATAATCCGTAGTTGGTTCCAAATCATAAGTGTCTAGCTTCAATGCGGAAATGATCAGGTTATTGGAGACATGAAATTTAATTTCGGTTATTGGCAATATCACTGCAATAAGAATTGTAACAGTTCCATCGAAATCGGTGCCTTCTGATGTAAAAGCCGTTTCTAAAAAATAGAACATCATCAGCAGCCGGAATAAAAAAATGATAGTTATTAATCACGAGGATGAAAATTGAATATATTATTATTTTAATCCACTAGCTAAATGCCGAAACAAATACAAACAAAAGTATCTTGAATTTGTTTATTACCCGACAAATTCACTCGTCCTGTTTCAGAATATATTTAAGAAGTATGGATGATTGACGTTCTGTACACGGACTTCAGTAAGGCATTTGACAAAATTAGTCATTCTATACTGATGGAGCGTCTTGCTGATGTCGGTGTGCATGACAGCTTGTTGAGATGGATTTGGTTAGTGAGGGACGACAGATGGTCTTCGTTGGTGGTTTTTATTCTAAACCTTTTAACGTACCGTCTGGTGTGCCTTAGGGCAGTCACCTTGATCCCCTGTTTTTTATCATATACATTAATAACATACAATAATGCTTTAAATTTTCTACATTTTTAATGTATGCAGATGACTTAAAATTTTTTCGAATAATCACGGTACCAGGGGATTTCCATTTGCTGCAAGATGATCTTAATGCCTTGGTAAGATTCTGTGAAAGTCAGAGTTTATTTCTTAATCTAGGGAAGTGTGTATCGATTACGTTTACCAGAAACAGGAATGTATACAATTTTCGTTATACTGTTAATAATAGTGATCTCGAATCAGTTAATGAAATACGCGATTTGGGTGTTATAATGGAAACTAAGTTAATTTTTAGTTCTTACATTGAACAGATTAATTATCAATAAGTATAACCGATTTTTAGGATTTATTATAAGAAAGAGTTTAAATTTCAATAATCCGCAAACAGGTCTAAACTTGTATTATGCGTTTATATTTAGTAAACTTAGTTTTGCATCGGTTGTTTTGAACCCTCAGTACGCGGTTTACCAGCGAAGGCGGGAAATTATTCAAAATAAATTTTTACGGTTCTTATCACGAAAAACAGACATAGCCTATAGTCAATAGCAACTATAAGCCTATAATGGAGAAATTTTCAGTAATGCCACTTACTGAAAGACGAATGGTTTCCGATTTAGTTATGATCTACAAGTTGGTGAACGGTCTTGTTAATTTGCCAACGCTGAGGTCAAAGTTAAGCTTTAATATTCCACTAAGAAATGCAAATTCTGGAAAAAATTCTCCTCTCTGTAGAGCGGCTAGGGCATGTAATAGGCTTTCTTTAAGAATGGAAATGTTCGATATGTCTATAATTAGATTTAAAAAATGCGTAAAATCAATGCTATAAGTATTCATAAATTTTAGGTTAACATAATTTAACGTATACTTAATTCAAGCATTAATAACTCCCACTAGCCAATACCACAACGTGGATGCTATATTGGGCTCAGTGCCTATTTTTGTAAATAAATAAATAAAAAAATAAAGAATAAACCCGAACAATCCTGAGCATCGCGTTTCAGCATTATTTAAAAAAAAATATATTTTTTTAAATGGGACATCCTGTATACCACTAAATAATGGTTCTATGTAACTGATAAAGCAAGATAAATTACTATTAAACGGTATTATTTCGTGTCCCGTTTAAAAATTGCATTATTTCGGAATAATGTAAGAATGCTATTTTAACAATTCTTTATCAATTTTCGCCACTATACTCAGAAAAAGATAGTGATATTGTACTGATTTTACCAGCATCGTAGCTCTAGTAAAAACTGAGTTAGCACTTGGTATGCATTCCAGGACCGTATTGAAAAATAGTACATTTACTTTGCAAAGTTTAGGTATTTTGAAATGAAATGACTTTTGGAAATTAGAAGAAAAATGTATGTATCTTTCAGTTGAGTGTGTTTTATATTTATTATTTAGTACTTTGCTACTCATTATCATCAATTAAACTTTAAAAGCATTGGTTTACCACCACTCAACTGGGAAATTTTATTGAATTTCCCAAGCAGCTGATCGACTACATATTGATGGTATCAACTGTCGAAGAACGCGAGAGTTCGCTGGACTATCTATATATTATAATCCGTCTTCGAAGGTCGAAATTAAATAGCTTATTTAATACATACCTGGGAAAGTCAGCGAGATGGTATATATTGTTGGAATTACACTTGTGGATAAACGATAATCGGCATTTTCCACCGTAAGCTTCTTAGGTGCCGGGTTGGAATAGGAGGACACAATCAGGAATAGCAATCCGACTATTTTTGGACTAATCATTGTAAAATTTGCTAAAAAAATTTTTTTAGAAGTAGTAAAGGTGCTATATGCAGTCTTTCACATTGCTCTTATATCTTGTCTAAACTCTATCTCTAAATATATAAAAGAAAGTTGGAAAAAGGTCTCCGACTACTTCGTGATATATGCATACAGGGTGTCCGAAAAAATGTGAGAAATCTAGTTCATATTAGCTTTTTTCGTATAGGCCTCTTCTTCGGAGATGTGGGCTCCTAAAGAGCTCTATTTATTTAAAATAAAATTAGTGTACAGGCAACGTTTATATGAGATATACGGGATATTTTTAGACAACTTTTTACTTAATTTTTTAAATAATTTTTTTTAAAAATCAAATAAACCCGAACAAAAATATCTATACAATGGGCTATAAATGTCAATGTATACAAACTTCCTAGGTTTCATCATCTTTACGCATGTTGCCTTGATACAATGCTTTACACAATACTTTTTCTATAATATACTATTGCTTTCAAGCATGGGAACTGTTAACGCTTTAATCGCACCACAATATTTTAAAAGTCACACATACTCACTATCACTTGGTTGTTACTTACAATTATTAATGACAACGAAACGTAACAAAAGAGATTATTACGATTATTATTTATAATATTTTTTTTTTATCTCCCCATTTGAACATATAATCTCATATCTACGCTACATTTTCGCAGAAACCCATACTTACATTCAAGGATTACTGTTCAATTGGATCGGAGATAGGCTTAAGTAAAATCAACATAATTCTGTTTAAAAAATATGTATTGTTGTTATCCATAAAAATATTTCAGAATCTACATATTCAAGATACTTCTGAATAATTTTGTAAACGACTTAAAGTGTACTTTATGAGTCAGTGGCATAAAAATGAATAATATATGATGTGAGACTTATTTTCAGATACTTTTACTATGCCAATTAAATGAACAGTTTATTAGCACAGAACAACTGAAACAATCAATACAATTTTATGTAGGTTTAAGCAACTAACACTAGCGAAGATTTCCTGCTGGAAATAAAATAACACAGTTTTTCAGACGGCAAAAATCTGAACAAACCACATTTGCAGCAATTGCCACGGCAGCTTGGCAGAAACTTAGTGCACTCTTCAGGACCAAAAACCTCAACCTCAACGACTTTAGACACCATACAAAGCCCAGATTCTACCATCACTAGAGTACTGCTCTCATGTCTGGAGCTCTGCACCCAAGCATACTCTTCGGCTACTGGATTCCATCGAAAGTAGAACCATTCGTCTCATCGGAGACCAGACCAGAGGTGACAAAGAACGTCGAATCCTGTAACATCCACGGCAGGTTGATGATTTAACTCTCTTTTAAAGATATTTTAATGGATAAACAAAGTCACAATATAGAAATTAAATATATTTATCAGAAAAACGAAGTTTTAATACGAAACCAGAAAGTAAGTAATATTGTAGGATTATTTGGGTAGATACAGGTTTAATTCATTTAGAAGAAATCAGGTTTAAAGGATCTTTGTTGTATCGAGCAAAAATTTATATTTAAATGAATGTCGAAGTGTCTGTTCTGGTTGTTCTGGTGTTTCCTCCAAGAGGGATGAGGTTTCCTCATCTGGACGCCCCAGTGGCAAGTGAAAATTGAGTACAAAGAATTTGTAGCCAGCGACAAGAATTTCATAGACCTAGGAGACCAAAAACTGGATAGTTTATTTGGAAATGTACACTAGCTGATGATATTTACTGTTAAATAAAGCCAAGAAAAATTTAGAACCAAAACGATTTTCGTTACCTAACGAATTTCTCGGAATTTTCCTAATATCTTCAAGGCCTATTGGTCGGCAATGAATTGCCCAATTTTCCCCAAATTGTCCCTTGCTGTATCTCTTACCATTTATGAGATCCCAATGGTGAACATCGAATTTTAAACAACCTGGATACAGGGTATCCGGGAAAATATGGAAAATCTCGCGGATATGAAGAATACAAGTGAAAAGAGTACTACAAGTTATTTTTTGGTATAGCCTCCTCTTCGGAGATATCGGTTCCTAAAGAGCTTCAAAGGAATCAAACTTTTTACGCATAATTAGTGATCCACCAGGTAGATATGTATGTATACCAAGACCCATCAAATATAATATACGTATATAATATAATGACGTGCTAATATTTCAGGGTGTGATGCCTTAGGTCATTCTATAAAGAAAAGTTCATATGAACATATGTCCGCAACGGCTTACATTTTTTTCTACAGGGTGTTGAATTTTTATTTTCTAAATGGTTATTTTTTAATATCTCCGAAAGTACTTTAGATGTTATTTTCAATTTTGGTATGTGTTAATAGGATATAGAGCCACACATTTTAGTTAGAAACGTTATTCAATTGTTCCACCAGTGGCTCCCTGCAAACATGTCCTCTTGTATTTTTTACAAAAAAGATGGTACGCCACTGATATTTTTCCATGAGGATACGTGTAATTTTGGTATGTGTTAATAGGATATAGAACCACAAATTTTAGTTAGAAAAGTTATTCAATTGTTCCACCAGTGGCTCCCTGCAAACATGTTATCTTGTATTTTTTACAAAAAAGATTGTACGCCACTGATATTTTTCCATGAGGATACTTTTTCTGATTAGCCTGGTCAATTCTATATGAAAACGGTCTCTTGAGTTTTTCTCGTCTCTCCGTTCTTTATTAAAACCACTAAATTCTTATTGAAACTCATTGTTATTAACATTGATAAAATAATTAATGATAAATTTTGTTTTATAAAAATTGTTGGAGTGGACAAGTCGATGAGAAGACGGGCGGAAGCATGCCTTTTAAGTGAAGATGGCCATATACAGGACTAAATAGTAGCCTAGCAAATTATGGTATTATCGAAATGGAATTTAGACTATCTTTAAAATTACCATATGACCAACCTTCTTATTTAAGGGCAAGGGTAACACCTTCTCATTTAAGGGTAAGGGTAACATATACCCCATTTCAGGGGTTTAAACCACGTTTGGCTGCAAATATTCTTCTAAGTTGACTTGTTTTTTTTTATATTATTTACTGGAAGCGATATAATAAGGTTGGGAAATTTTCTTTGACATAAAATATTCTGGACCTGGATAGTTGGGACATCAAAAATACAAAATCATTAGATACATATGCCATATCTAGCTTGTATTTTGAATGTTAAGAAAATAAATTAAATGAGTAGATAATTTCGTATCACTCTGTATTCAGGTCCATCCAGGCTGAGAGCGTGCAGCGTCGCGTCTGTCACGTCTGTTCTTGCTACATGAATAGTCACTTCTCTCGATATGATCGTGCTCCTGAATCAAGAACAGACGTGTAATACGCGACGCTCAACGCTCTCAGCTAGGATGGATCTTTAGACTTTATTTATAGAAATTACTTGTATGCTTAATTTAGCAAAAGGGATAAATTGTCGACAATATAACGTATTTAGAGGAAATGGTCATTTTTTGGCGCCTAGAGGGGCATGGCGCTACTTTTGGGTCAGTGTCTAAACCAGATGTATTTCCAATTGGTTTAGTTTAAAAAAATAAATAAAATTCAACTATAGTAAATTTCAATCAATGTTTCTTTATTAGTTAGCACCTAGATGACAGTGATATGGACTAATTGTTACACTTCTTTACATTATTAGAACACCAAAGATAGATAGTGCACTAATTACAACCAAAAGCACCATATTTATTTGGGCCGTACTAGCACCACCGGGCTTAGGTGTCGTAGGATCGTTGCCACCTTTGTAGAAGGTCTCCAAATCGGCTTGATGATCCGAAACCCATTTTATATTCACTTCTGCTTGTTTAAATGCTTTTTGTGCGTCTTCTTTGACTTCATCGGAAATATCCGTACTGGATTCGATAAAAGTTCTTAACTAAAAAGAGATTAAGGCAACGTGAATTAATTATTGTGTACGTTATCTATTATTTAATTAAAATGTTAAAAATATTTAGTTCCTTTTAGTTGATTCTAAACCGTTAAAACCCTATTCACTAATTATATATATTAATTAATTCACTAAAAAACGTTAAAATCATTAATTTTTTTTTAATTTTTGACTTAAAAAGGCTGAAAATTTCAAATATTGCTAAAATTTCGTTCGAAATATGAAAATTTTACACTTTAACATGATGCAGCTTCTTCGGAAGAACCTAGGCTTTTACATTAAATTTCATTCTCAGCACCTTCCGGTTTAACTGTAAAACCTACAATACCGGACGTACGGGTTTAACAGCTAATCCAGGTATTGAGAGTTTTATATGGAAATTGAAAAACTAGGATGAATGTGGATGTAGGCCCGTTTTTTCCCAATTCTACAGTCCAAGTTTTACAGTTTAAAACGGGATACCTAGTAATTTATAATTTTCTATACTTTAACAAATTGCACATGGTTTTGGGGGGGATATTAGAGTTATTATCACGGATAGAATTTTGTGGCTTTCACTTTAGTTCCTCACTTTTTAACGGAACTAATACTTACCCCAGAAAGTGTCGTAAATGGGTATCCCGTTTAAAAGAAATGATTGTTTGTTACTTTCGGCTTTTTTGAACAACCCTATATCATATTTTTAAAAGTTATTTTGCATTACCTTTAAAACCTGTTCATCAGTCCTTAGCCTTTCTGCCATTCCTCTAATTAGGGACTTTTGGGAACCGGCTGTGTCAATTCTAAAAAATTATATTTTTTTTGTTATTTTATAATTTTAAAATTTTTTTCAAATATCCGAAAAAATTTATTTTATTTCGTTATCGCTTTTTCGAAATGTATCTCAACTTCCGTATAATTTTTAAGATATGATTGAATATATCTATCTTGACCCCCTGAGTAGTATAGGAAACAAACAGTTTTAAAATAATTATCTTGCCGGACTTAAAATTTCAAAATCAATTTTGATGTCACAAGAACTTTAAAACTACTTGGCTTCGTCGTTATTTTAACGGAATAAAATTTACTTAAAGCCGTTTTATTGCTGCAAGAAAACACGTTGCAAAAGCGAGATCACCTTGTAATTTCGTTTTACACGGGTCAACGCTCTTTCAACTGCAGCTAAGGGATCCCGTGATCCCGAGGAAAATCCCGGGATTTAGCCCGGATTTTGGACTATTTTATGCACTTTAAGATAGGGAATATTGAGTCCTAAAATAATTTTTAAAAAAACTAAATTTCACTTAACGGTAAACAAATTTACTTTTGCGGGATTAAATTTTTTCTAATCCCCCAAGTTAAATTTTTATTCCTTAGGGATTAAATGTTTTTTAAATCCCTTATTCTAGGGGTTTAAGTGTAGGAACAGAACGCTGGTTCTCGTTAGCAGCTTATACTTGCCATAAGTTACGATCGAGTTTTGGAGACGACGCACTGATTTTTTTTCGTTCTTTTTTTTCCAAATTTTTTATGTTTTTCTCGTTTTTTAACAGTAGGTAAAATTTCTCAGTGTATTTAATTGAGTAAACACAATCTTTCTCATGTCAATTTTTTTGGGATTAGTATCGAGATCCCGCGATTAGATACTATCCCGGGATTAGGACAAAACTTCGGGACTAGCACCAATAATTTCATGTCAGTGCCAACATTGTAAGAAATCCGATCGAAGCGAATGGAAATAAATTTTCCTTTCAATTTTTGGCCAGAAAAAACATGATTTTTCCCATAAACTAATAAACCATCAGCTGTCAACCATGCTAGAGATAAATACTCAGAAGGGTCTTGGCAAGACTGAAATTTCTAAGTTTCCTCTCAGGAATTGGTCTTGCGATTGCATAAATATGGAACAAAACCGATGATCTGTCAGTGCACGAAAATTACGATAATAGATCAGCTGGGTCGTAACTATGTATGCCATGCTACAGCATGTAAAACGGCCTTTATTTAAAACTTACGATCTAAATAAGACGGGTCCGTTGTCAACCAGGTAATCCAAAGATACTTCAGCACCATTATCGGCTCCATCGAAAATTGCCTCAAACACCAGAAGATAATCTTGTTGTCTAATTAGCGAATATTCTAATAACCTAAAAAGCCAAATGAAAAAATTAACATATTTTGAAATATTTTTTTTTCTTGGAAATTAGTACCACTCAAAAATTAATAAATAATTATGCTTTTTATATAAATATTAGGTTGAATTTCAGGGTGTGATTCCTTAGGTCATTTTACAAAGAAAAGTTCATATGAACATATGTCCGCAACGGCTTTAATTTTTTGCTACAGGGTGTTGAATTTTTATTTTTTAAATGGTTATTTCTTAATATCTGCGAAAGAACTTTGGATATTATTTTCAATTTTGCATTGTGTCAATAGGATATAGAACCAATAATTTTAGTTAGAAAAGTTATTCACTTGTTCCACCAGTGGCGTCCCTGCAAAGATATCCTCTGATATTTTTTACAAAAAAGATGTTACGTCACTGATATTTTTCCACATTTTTTTCTGATTATTCTGATCAATTCTACATCAAAACGCTCTCTTAAGTTTTTCTCGTCAGACGCACCGTTCTTGATGAAAACTACTAAATTCATATTGAAACTCATTATTATTATTACATTGATAAAATAATTAATGATAAATCTTGTTTTATAAAAATTTGAATATTTGAACGAGTGGGCAATTCGATGCGAAGACGGGCGGAAGCATGCCTTTTAAGTGAAGGTGGCCATTTCCAACAATTTTTATAAAACAAAATTTATCATTCATTATTTTACCAATATTAATAATAATGAGTTTCAATATGAATTTAGTGATTTTAATCAAGAACGTCGCGTCTGACAAGAAAAACTCAAGAGACCGTTTTCATGTAGAATTGACCAGGCTAATCAGAAAAAATATATCCATATGGAAAAATATCAGTGGCGTATCATCGTTTTTGTAAAAAATATCAGAGGACATGTTTGCAGGGACGCCACTTGTGGAACAATTGAATAACTTTTCTAACTAAAATTTGTGGTTCTATATCCTATTGACACATACTAAAATTGAAAGTAATATCCAAGGTACTTTCGGAGATATTAAAAAATAACCATTTAAGAAATAAAAATTCAACACCCTGTAGCAAAAAATTTAAGCCGTTGCGGACATATGTTCATTTGAAATTTTCTTTATAAAATGACCTCAGGAATCACACACTGAAATATTAGCACGTCATTAAGGAACACCCTGTATAGTGTCATTTACGGGAGTGGCCTACTAAATGATCTCTCTGGAATACCCTATATATATGACATTTTTGGATTCTACGCAAGATTCTAGACAGATTTCGTATATCACTTCATATATAAGTTTAAGAGAATGTTTGATATATTTAAGGTTTTATGTCAAAAATTACGTTTCCGGACCTTAAAATAATTATTAATTTTTCCTCTAAGGAAGCCTGTATTATTTAATTTGAGATGGAGTCCTTGTTGAAAAGGTCCTGCTCCAATGGATTTTTTATAATATTTTTAAACGATTAATACAGAGTGTTAAAAAAATTAGATTAAAAATTAAATTGAGAAAGCTGCAAAAAATCTGCTTCCTCAATTGGAAACGAACAAACCCAAATTTTATGATTATTTTTTATTTAGTATTTTAGCATATACGTGTAAGGTTGGCAGTTCTGAATCTTTTTAGTTTCCGAAATATTTCCTATTTAATATTTTTATATGGCGATTTTGCTTCGGATTTTGAGTTCAGTTACTCCTAGTTAGCCATGAAGACGTTGAGAAACAGTCAAATGCTACACCCTGTATGTCATACCTTTCATAATTGTTAAAGATAGTTAAATAAAAAAATAAAAAACATATTATAAATCTATTATTAATTTTACGAAAAGTTAGTTTTTAGTTATTCTTCATAAAACGTTCTGCATGGTCTAAAACCTAAAACGAAACTATCAGATATGAATTTCTATTTCTATTCTAGGCGTATACGAGGTTTGTCAAAAAATATGAATTTTGCCCAAAAGCAAAGTACCTTTATTTTTGACAATATCGAAAATTGTTATTAAAAAAAGTTGATCAGAATAAAAACCCACGTTTAAACGTGCAGTTACACCCATTTACGATGAAAAAAAGATTTTGTTATTTTTTAATAATTTTTCTGCATTTGCATTTGTTTCTAATAAATTGACCATGGCCTACTGTTAGTAACGTAAATTATTAAAAATATAACATATTTAGGTTCTTTTTCAATGTCCCATTTAAGAATTTTGATTTTTGTTAACATCTCAAATACGAATACGAATCTTTTTAGAGAAAAACTGGCTAGCCACTGAACTTTACGTGGAAATCTGTAACAAGATCAGTTTGGAAAGAGATATATACTTACGATAAAAGAATCAGTGGCTCTTGGGCGCACCCCATACCAGTCAAGAATGCTTTTCTCTCAATATCAGTTTCAGCTGACATATAATATCCCAATAAAGTTCCTAAGTTAGTACCATCGTCGTTAACACTTTTGAGACCTTGACAGTAAATAGCGCCTCTTAAATTTTTATTTGGCCTAAAAATGACGTTTGTTAACATAAATAAATCATACCACCTACCAACAAATAAGAACAATTATTATACGATAAATATGGGCAACTTTTGCACAAATAAGAAAATTATATCGAATGTTCTTTTTTCTTCACAATTTACAGAATTGATATGAAGACTATTTCAGTTAACTAAATGGATATAATGTCATATTCATCCTAGTTTGCACTAATCTTGTAAAGGTAATAATTCGAACTTACTTTGTTGCATTATGAAAGAATAATTGATAAGCAGCGTTTCCTTTGGTAACGCAATCCTCGAGGCCTAGCTTGCATGCCCAAGAAATTACTAATATTTGTTTTTGAGTATACGTCTGGTCATCATCTCTCAGCTCCTCGAACGATATTGATTGATAAAACGTTTCTATTAAATTCAATAATTGTGCCTAAAAATAATAGGTTTTCAGTATTAAAATGCTTCTATTAATGAATTATATATCACAAGTTAACAAGAAACCTTCCAAATTTAGGAGCTGATGATATTTTCTATTGGTAAGCACTAGCTTTAACAAAAAGTTCTATTCGTCTTCCCTCTGATTTCTCAAACTTTTGAGTCTATGAACTTTATTTGTAATAATTATACTTGAAATATTATTGAGTATTGCAGATTATATATTGAGGTAGAGAGGCAAATTATTGTTATCCATTGAAAACAATGCCTTCCAACGTTAAACTATCTTGTGATTATTGTGCAACAACATGATAATTCTCAGTAATTGGAGAAAGTATCTGAACAATCCTAAAAACCACTAACGTTGATGTAGAACCCTATTGGCTGTGACTTGTTTGGGTAAAAATCTTATGGATATTATCACCATCGAATCTGGAAGTGGGGCTACTCCCCAAAGAAAGTATAGGGAAAAGTTTAAAAATACTTGGGATAAGGATGATCTTAGTTATAAGCTTACCTCGATTAAAGTTCTTAACTCCGTTCCCTTCGCAAATCTTTGCATTAAGAAATTGAAGCCCTTTAACGCTGGTACCCATGCATAATACGAAGTCTCTTTCTTCAAGAAATCTATACTTCCGAGAGCAACGGAGTAAGATAATTTGCCGGCTTGTGCCAAACTGAATAGATCATCAACGATTTGTGCTTTGTTTAGATCAACAATTCCTTCGGAATCCGTTGTATTTAGAGCTGCAGCTATTTTAGTCCATGAATTGGTATCGTAATTGACTCTATAGTAACCTGAAAATCGAGAATCGAATTAAAACACTATTCGAATTGATCCATTAACAATTTGATCGAACTTTGCGAAAGTACTTTTCGTTTTTTCAAGCAATATAACCAACTCGTATCTCCTAATATAACGAAGGAACAAAGCTGTTAAGTTACCTGTTTGTAATGAATTAAGTATAACCCAGGTGTTGTTATTATTAAGTGTCAAACTTATTTGTGGAGCGTCTGGAGTTAACCAAGCCACTGGCTTAGTATCCTGGAACTTAGTCGAACTTGATGATTCGGTGTAAGAAATTGGAACGTACCATTTTGTGTCTGTGTCTACTTCCGTCTGCAGAAATCGTTCCTAAAGTATGGAAATACATTGTTATATGGGAATATTACAACGATTGCAAGAAATATATCATTATTATATTTTTTACTTAGTACATGATATTTTTACAGCATTTTTTATTTACCTGTGAAATATTGAGAGTTATTCCATCCAAGCTGACCGTCAGCAAGGGATATCCAGGTTTTTCAAGCCAATTTGCCATAGCTGTTGTAACAGTAACACCGTCAGGAAAGCCAGAAGCTGTTGTGTCGAGATGTTTTTGAAGTATTGTCCCTAATCTTGCAGAAGTCGTTACACCGTATATAATTCTGTAAAAATTAATATATCGTTTTCAGAGGTTAGTTAGGTAAGTTATGAAATTTAGAATATGCTTAAGGGTTTTCGTAGATTGAACGTATTGCAATTTTTAAAGAAATCTACCAGAAGAGCGCATATGCTGTTCCCAGTACCATGGTGAGTAAATTTGCATTGTGGGGTTGCTTCTTAATACTTTTTCGATCACGGCATGGATATGATCTATCTCCGTGTGAGTGTGTCTAAGTAAAAATGTATGCTCTACTTTTTTAAGTGAGTACAAACCCGAACAAACCATGACGTTTCTATTCTGGCTGGGGCAATTATTACTTCAAATTATCAAATGTTCAACCGTAGAATTGCAATTAGCGATTTCAGCCCATTTCCTGCCTCAGACTCATCCCATATCATACACTACGATTTCTTTGTAGTTGCGTCGTAAATAGTAAAATTTAGGGTCCACAATTTTAGGCAATGAACTCTAATTATTTATTAGTCAGATATGGGGTAGGGAGGCACTTCTATAAATAAAAAATTATGACTTTGGTTCTTTCGGGTGAATTTGTACTCTCCTTTTTGTCATTTTCTGGTGTATTGTTTGTTGTCGATTTTTTTTACCACTAGGATACTGATATATATTTATTCTTACCCTGTAGCAGTTTGGAAATAATCTTGAATTGCCAGTTGGAAATTTTGTTCTCCCATTATGTGCGCAAACATCCTTATAATACTTGCACCTAAAAAAAAATTGTACTAACTCAGATAAATAATAAAATGGACGTAACTAAGAAACACAGATAATCCTAAATAATCATATGACTTATTTAGGCCAACAAACACGCTAAGTCTTCGTTGATCTGATAAAAGCCTTCGATTGTGTATCTGATATAACATATAATTTGTTGAAAGTACCTTTATCATATGTTAATTGTCCAAATTTGGCATTAACTTCTACGGGAGTAAAAACATCAGATATTAAGGCCTGTGAGTCTGCTATAGAGATTGATTCTAATTCTAAAGCTGGTTGTAACGTGTCTAAGACAAACTGCTGGTCGACCTCCCAAGTGGATTCAATCTAAGAAGAGAAACAAGATTTGAATTAATGTAAATATTATAAATAGTCCATTGGCAAAGTCAATGTACGAAAACATAATTATAAAAAATATTTAAATGAACCTCATCTAAGTAGCATTCGTTTTTTTAATGGTGTGTGGGTATATCTACCGAGGCATCGAATAAAAGTATTAATTTTATGGATGATTACCTCATTAGTGATGAGATATGCGAAATATGTAGCGAAACCCTCGTTGAGGTAAATTTCCGACCACCAAGCGCAAGTTATCATATTCCCAAACCATTGATGGGCGAGTTCATGGGCTAACATTAGGGTTATTGTCCGTTTGGTGATAGTTGGGTAGTCTTCTGTGTTCCAGCGAAGAGCTCCTTCTCTAAACATGTTAAAAAGTTTTACATATAATGAGATAGAGAGAGAGAGAGAATAGAAGTCGAAGATGTAGAAAAGTTTTGAAGTGCTCCTGGCACAAGAAAGACCATTTTGATTAAAATTCCGTATATTCTATCCTTCTTGAACTGATTAAATACCTATGAGTCACCAATCCCCAGTTTTCCATTGATCCAACACTAAGATCCGGCAAGGCTATTTGATCCAATTTATTTATGTCAGTACCATATAAGCGTCCTGTATACTCATTCAATTTTTGCAAAATTTTTGGTCCCATTTCTTGCGCGTAGACTATGGAGGTCGCGATGTTACTCCTTGACCATACTGTATGGGCAACAGTATCACCTATAAAAACAACTAAATGTCAGATAGTGGTAAATTACGCTGAGCTGAATTTAAATATAGATTATCTCGTGATGTCAGATGTAACTACTGTATATTATATTATTATTCATTACTTACCGACTACGTTTACAGCTTCGGTAGATGTAAAATCTGAAATAACCAAAGCAAGCAAATATGATGACATCAAGGGTGTGGTATTAAAGGTTATTTTGACCATTCTAAAAATTAAATAATAAAAATATGTAAGGTGTAGGTAGATTTGTAGACAAGATAGAGTATTGACAATGCATGTAATTCCAGCTGGAGACATTCATTGGGTATTTAAAGTTTACATACTTTATAATACGGTGACAATGTGAATTATATCTTACCCTTCAACATCTGTTGGAGCTGGGTCAGCTACCTTCTGCGTATTAAAAAGAACTCCCAGATTTTTGGTGGAGGGATAAGTGACAGAAACGTCAAAAGTAGCCTTAAGTGAAGGTTCGTCGAAACATGGAAATGCCTTTCTGGCGTATACTGGTGCAAATTGAGTTGCCAATAAATAAGCGGTTTCATTAGCGGCATTTATGTAACTACTCTTGAAGATACCTACAAGACGGAATTATAATTTTATATTTCTAGACGGGTTTTTGATGATCTTAAAAATATTTTCTTGAATTAATATTACAGGTATAATACGCTTGAGATTGTTCATTTAAAAAGATTATGCATATATTTTAAATAGATACTTGAATTGTTATTTGAATTCATTGAATGATTCCTTCACTGGTGGACTCTCGAAACGTATGATTCATCAAAATTCCAAATGGACTTATTATATCTCAAAACAAAGAGTGATCAGTGTCGAATGTTTCTCATTTATTTTTGAAGCAAACATTAAAATTGATAATTGCAGTGTAGATGTGTGTAAAAATTCAATTTATTTTGTAAAATAAATCGGCCAATCCACACGAGGTAATAAAAATGACCATTTCGTCTAAATATACATGTATATTGTCGAAAATACGTCTCGTAAAGAATCAATAACAAATTATTTATAACTTTTTGCTTTTGGTAAATCAAAAATAGAAATCATTTCGACAAACAACGTCTATAACTACTCAATTATCTATTCAGTTTAATTTACCTAACAGTATTCTAAAATAACGACACTATATAAGTTCGGCGATAAAATAATTGCATAGCATTCTGTAGATATTATAGACTTTAATTCTTGCAATGATTTTTATTTTAATTAAGCAAAAGTTAGAGATGATGAAATGTCGCAATGATTGTAATAATGTTAATTTGTTTTGTTGCCTCGAGTAGCATGGCTAGTGTCTAAGCTAGATTAGAAATCTAATTGGTTTAGTTTAAAAAATAAATTAAATTCAATTTTTATGTAATCATTTTTTTATTATGGCGTTTTAATACTACTTAGTATACCCACTTACCGTTATATTCAGTAGTGCTGATTTTTCCGCTATAGGTAATTGTCAATGGGTAAGTTTTTCCCGACTCAATAGACATTTCGTTTATGGTTATAGTTAAAATTTCAGTTACTGCATCTATGGTATAATCCGTGGTTGGTTCCAAATCATTAGTGTCTAGCTTCAATGCGGAAATGATCAGGTTATTGGAGACATGAAATTTAATTTCGGTTATTGGTAATAACACTGCAATAAGAATTGTAACAGTTCCATCGAAATCGGTGCCTTCTGAAGTAAAAGCCGTTTCTAAAAAATAGAACACCATCAGCAGCCGGAATAAAAAAAATTACAGCTGTTAATCATGAGGATGAAAATTGAAAGAATGCCAACAAGCATTTAGATAAAATCTAGAATATATTACAACCGGACTTATTCAGCATTAAAATTAATTAATATTAAAAATCAGTTTATCAGCTGAGGTAGAAGGCAGACAATAATTATGTTCACAAATTTCTGTCTTTCATATAAATGGTTTAATAAAATATCAACCTATACAGTTTTCGTCACGTGATTATTGCGGTTTACACCAACTAGTTCATCAAACTGTTAAAAACAAATAAACTATACTAAAACGACGATAATACACTTTTAAAATTTATTAGCATCAATTAAACTTTGAAAACCACTCAACTGGGAAATTTTTTTGAATTTCCCAAGCAATTGATGTGCTACATATTGTAGGTATCAACTGTCGAAGAATGCGAGGGTTCGCTGGACTATCTACAGGGTTGCCAATTAGTGCGACAAAGCTCAATATCTCTTTTACCGCTAGGGATAGCGGAAAACTTTTTCACGAAAGTTATTAAGCGTTAAGAGATGCAGCTTTTAAAATTATTCTCGACCATACACGGTGCTCCAAAAGGACGGTGTGATAAAAATTTCATATTTTTTAAATGGGACACTATGTATATTTTTACATATTTGAATTCACCGTAAAATTCTGTACATAGCACCGTAATTATTTCTACACATTTTTGCAACGTTGCCAAATAGATTGGAAAATTCCTAAAATTTGTGCAAAAACATGGTTCAATCAATTGTTTAATATTTATTAACTTATAATAATTTGAAATAAAATATTTTTATGTCGGAAAGAGGAATGTTGATAGAAGTCCCCTATGATAACATATGTCAATATTATTATACAGGGTATTTTTTTGGATATGCCAACATTATGAAGTTAAAACCTGAATTTCGTAAGTTTTTTAAACGAAACACCCTGTATATGATTACTTTATCTTGTAGATATTTTAATCCTCTCTAATTTTTATTAAGGTCTTTCTATGCTTATCTCTACCAATATTGGTGCTATTTCAAATTTTATTTAAACTTGAGCAAAAAAAATTGGATGTATATTACCATTGTCCATTTTCTAGTCACCTATGACAAAATAAAAACAAAATGTTGTAATTTAAAAAAAATATATTTATGCATACGGGAGGATACGACACAAAAATATTTTAGCGATTCAAGCTTGTGGACAATTTTTGAAGTAAATTATTACCTAATTATTTGTTCATATAGTAACCCCCAATACCTTGAACACATAATTCAATACGTTTTTTAAAAGAATGAGTAATGTAGCTACACATTTTCAACTGTTTTCAAAGTATTACTCGGCAAATGTCTAGAAACATTCTTTTGAAAAACGTAGTGAATATATTGTGTTAAAGTTAATGGGGGTCACTATGAACAAATAATTAGGAAATACGTTGAAAACACTGGACTGTCAACATTCCGCTTTCCGACATAAAAATATTTTATTTCAAATTATTATAAGTTAAGAAATATTACACATTTCATTGAACCATGTTTTTGCACAAATTTTAGGAATTTTCCAATCTATTTGGCAACGTTGCAAAAATATGTAAAAATAATTACGGTGCTACGTACAGAATTTTACGGTGAATTCAAATATGTAAAAATATACATAGTGTCCCATTTAAAAAATATGAAATTTTTATCACACCGCCTTTTTGGGGCACCCTGTATAGTCGAAAATAATTTTTAAATCTGCACTTCTTAACGCTTAATAACTTTCGTGAAAAAAGTTTTCCGCTATCCCCAGCGGTAAAAGAGATATTGAGCTTTGTCGCACTAATTGGCCACCCTGTATATAGTATAATTCGTCTTCGAAGATCGAAATTAACTAGTTTATTTAATACATACCTGGAAAAGTCAGCGAGATGGTATATATTGTTGGAATTACACTTGTGGATAAACGATAATCGGCATTTTCCACCGTAAGCTTCTTAGGTGCAGGGTTGCAATAAGAGGACACAATCAGGAATAGCAGCCCGAATATTTTTGGACTAATCATTGTAAAATTTGCTAAAAAAAAAAATGTTTTAGAAGTAGTAAAGGTGCTATATCCAGTCTTTCACATTGCTCTTGTACCTTGTGTAAACTCTATCTCTAAATATATAAAAAAGAAAGTTGGAAAATGACTGTTTATAGGTTTCCGACTACTTCGTGAAATATATATACAGGGTGTGGGAAATGTCGCGGATAAGAAGAAAACAAGTGAAAAGAGTACAAGTTCATTTAATTTTTTTTTATCGTATAGGCCTCATCTTCAGAGATATGGGCTCCCAAAGAGCTCGAATGGAATCAAATTTGTATACACATAATTATTGAACCACCAGGTATAATTCAATTTCTTTTTAATATGATATATACCAGGTAAAACCCTTCAAATTACTATCCAAGAAAGTGTTGTGAATTACTCACAGCTGCAAGGACTTACTAGCTGTGACACTCAAGACGAATGTGTATTTAATTTTTAGTCAATAGTTTTAAAGGTATGTAAAAAACGTTGCCCAAAGTTCTTATCATACAGGGCGTTAAAAAAATGGAGCCATGAGTGTAACAGCTAATCCGCTAGCTTGTATAGAAATTTGAAGGGTCTTACCTGGTATTCATCATATTAATCAATAATGTTGTACTCTTTTCACTTGTTTTCTTTATATCCGTGAGATTTTCCACATTTTCCCGGACACCCTGTGTATAAACTCAAAAGAAAAGTAACTCAAAAATATAGTAAAGTCACCCGACTTCCCGCGGTACTGAAAAAAATATTTAAAATTTTTTTGGATTTTTGTTTAAGAGGTTCTTTCCCCCTACATCTTTTTTGACCTTGTTATGGTATGGTACTCATCATAGTGTATGAGTTGCCAAGCTAATATTTTTATTTTATTTTCCAAAAATAATCAAAATTATCTACAAAAATACTAGTGTAACTACATTTTTTAAGTGATCCTTTATTAAGGTTTAATTTAAGAAAAAAATTAGTGTACAGGAAACGTTTATACGAGATATACAGGATATTTCAATCAATAATGTTGTAGTACTCTTTTCACTTGTTTTCTTTATATCCGGGAGATTTTCTACATTTTCCCGGACACCCTGTGTATAAACTCAAAAGAAAAGTAACTCAAAAATATAGTAAAGTCACCCGACTTCCCGCGGTACTGAAAAAAATATTTAAAATTTTTTTGGATTTTTGTTTAAGAGGTTCTTTCCCCCTACATCTTTTTTGACCTTGTTATGGTATGGTACTCATCATAGTGTATGAGTTGCCAAGCTAATATTTTTATTTTATTTTCCAAAAATAATCAAAATTATCTACAAAAATACTGGTGTAACTACACTTTTTAACTGATCCTTTATTAAGGTTTAATTTAAGAAAAAAAATTAGTGTACAGGCAACGTTTATACGAGATATACAGGATATTTCAATCAATAATGTTGTAGTACTCTTTTCACTTGTTTTCTTTATATCCGGGAGATTTTCTACATTTTCCCGGACACCCTGTGTATAAACTCAAAAGAAAAGTAACTCAAAAATATAGTAAAGTCACCCGACTTCCCGCGGTACTGAAAAAAATATTTAAAATTTTTTTTGATTTTTGTTTAAGAGGTTCTTTCCCCTACATCTTTTTTGATCTTGTTATGGTATGGTACTCATCATAGTGTATTCTGTGAGTTGCCAAGCTAATATTTTTATTTTATTTTCCAAAACTAATCAAAATTATCTACAAAAATACTAGTGTAACTACATTTTTTAAGTGATCCTTTATTAAGGTTTAATTTAAGAAAAAAATTAGTGTACAGGCAACGTTTATACGAGATATACAGGATATTTTTAGACAACTTTTTATTTAATTTATTTAAATAATTTTTTTTAAAAATCAAATAAACCCGAACAAAACTATCTATACAATGGGTTTATAAACATCACTGTATACAGACTTCCTTGGTTTCAGGAGTTTAGGGCCCTTTCTCAACATCATCTTTAGGCATATTGCCTGGATACAATGCTTTACACAATACTTTTTCTATAATATATACTATTGCTTTCAAAACTGTTAACGCTTTTAATGGTACCACATTATTTTAAAAGTCACACATGCTCACTATCACTATGTTGTTACTTACAATTATTAATGGAAACGAAATGTAACAAAAGAGATGATTCCCTTTATTATTTATAATATTTTTTTTATCTCCACTTTTGAACATCTAATCTCATATCTACGCTTTATTTTCGCAGAAGTCCATACTTACACTCAAGGATTACTGTTCAATTGAAGGCTTAAGTAAAATCGACATAATTCTGTTTAAGAAATATGTATCTTTATCCGTAAAAATGTTTCAGAATCTACATATTCAAGATACTTCTGAATAATTTTGTAAACTACTCAAATTGTACCTTATGAATCATTGTCTTTAAAATGAATAATATATGATACCATATCCAAGAACCTCTTAAATGATTCGGGCTCTGAGTGAGACTTACTGCAGATATCCCCAATTGATGGTAAGTTGCATGTTCATTCTTTTACTATGCCAATTAAATGAACAGTTTTTTAGCACAGAACTATGCGCGGATCTACTATGCAGCAAAGCCATGCAATTCGGGGGAGCCCAGGCGTCCACGTGGCTCACGGCCCAAAGTGGTATCCCGTTATGCAATGAGAGGCCCCTCGCCACTTCAAAAAGTGTTTTTTCTTACGCAACACTAATTTATTATGATTTTATGCTATCATCAAGAAAAGGAGTTCCTACACTATATTTTAAGAACTTTTACAATTTAAGAAGTTACTTTAAACAAGTCGCAAAAATAAGTTTCCTCAAATAATTGGGATTTATGTGTTAAAGCCTCTTATATTCTCAACAGAAAACACGTTTAGAGATTTTTTGATATTTCAATTGGTTAAGCATTTGTGACAAATTTTCTGTCCAAATGTTTCTAAGCAATTAGAAAGTAATTATTGCTGTTTTTAGTCAGTTGGCCATGGAAACAATTTTATAAAATAGAACAGAATTGATAATATTTTTGTGAAAGAAATGTATTTCGTCTTTAATTTGTTAAATAATATGTGAAAAACATTATTAACATCAAAATAATAACTTACTAGTAATATACTAATCTACAAGCAAGATTAATTGAAAAGTTGGTCAATGGTTCAATTTTAGTGAAAATATACATACGTTTATAGAAATGCATGGAACAAACCAGAGGTCATATTGATTTCTTTCATTCAAATATCATTTATTTCATTTTATACAATATCAGTTATTAACTTTGGTCAGAAAATTAGTTATAAATGGTTAATCGAGTGAAATATCTCCTAATATATATTTTTTTTCAGAATACAAGAAGGTTTAACATGTAAGTCTAAATTATTTGAGGAAAGAAACAACTTTTTTTGCGACTTATTTAAAGTAACTTCTAAATTTAACCTGCCTTGTATAATATTCTAATTATTCGATCTTATTATGTATTTTTAAATTAATTTTACGAGAACTTATACTTTTGTAAATATTTCCTGGAGATTTGGTTTAAAAGTGATTTCAAACACTAAAGTTATTCAGAAAAGGATAGTGTGGTCACTTTTTATGGGTTTTAGAATAATATTATTATAATAAATATATATATATATATATATAAAAATGTGACTTTTAGTATAAACCTTAGTTTCTATAGAGCATTAAAAAAAATTCTCTCATAGGAATCATCAGCTTTTTATTTTAAATTCCTATGGAGTACAATAGAATTTAATGTAGCTTTAGTAACTAATATTAGAGATGATTTCCTCCTGGAAATAAAATAGCCTGCTTTTTCTCACGGCAAAAATGCGAACAACTCACATTGCAGCAACTGCCACGGCAGCTTCGCAGAAATTTGGTATAAATACACCTAAACAGCTTTTGACACCATACAAGGCCCAGATTCGTCCATCACTAGAGTACTGCTCTCATGTCTGGAGCGCTGCCCCCAAGCATACTCTTCGGCTACTGGATTCCATCGAAAGGAGAGCCATTCGTCTCATCGGAGACCAGAGCTGACAAAGAACGTCGACATCCTGGAACATCGAAGGCAGGTTGGTGATTTAACTCTCTTTTACAGACCTTGACCTAGATCGTCGAATATAATATGTGGTTCAGATTAGTGCTCGTCGAACTTTATTGTTTAAGAATTAATTCATCTGGAGGACGACTTGTAGAAAAACCTTCCCGAGGTCGTTTTTCCCAACGAATATAACCACCAACGATTCAAAACCAACGTGAATCGCTTTATTCACGCACACGCACCACTGCCAGAGTGCCCTACATGATTTTTTCTATAGTACTAGTGGTTGACCACCCTTACGAGCAACGTCCTTTATGTATAAAGAAAGTCACAATTTAAAAACTAAATATATTTATTAAAAAACGGAGTTTTATTACAAAACCAAAAAGTAAGTAATACTGGAGGATTATTGGATTAGGTACAGTTTTAGTTCACTTTGGAGCCATCATGTTCAAGGGATCCTTGTTATATCGAGCGAAAATTTCTTTTTTAAACATGTCGAAGTGTTTTCTGTTCTGATTGTTCTGGTGCTCCCTCCAAGGGGGGCGAGTTTTCTTCACCTGGAGGCCCCAGTGGCAGGTGAAAATTGGGGAGAGGACGAAGAATTTGTAGCCGGCGACGAACATTTCATAGACCTGGGAAACAAAAAATGAGATTGTTTAATTGCAAATGTAAACTAGATTGTATTTTCCTTTAATATGGCCACTCTTACGTTCTTGTATTTTCTGTTCATATTTTTGGTTTGTAATTCGTATTAATGAAAATACGAACGAATTTGAAATAAATACAGTATTGATATCTTGTAATTTCGAAAATACATATTTAAACCTACTTTTACTTAATGTATAGGCATAGCTTCTGCCACATAATATAAATAAGAGTAATTTTAAGAGTTTTCACCAACCTGACTATTTCTGGTGTATCCATATCCTACAAATCGTTCATCGTGCGGTGGTACATTGTCAGTCGCAATATAAAATGGTTCATACAGGAACTCGAAATTCGTTACCGGATGGCTTATCCTAATTTTTTCGTCTGGATCTTTGTAGCTCTGCCATCTTAAAAATAAAAAAACCTAATTATGTATCATGCATTATGTTACCACACATTTTTGGGCCACCCTGTATATTTAAAAATATTTTCCTGAAATACACCCTATAATACAGTTTAAATCGGCATATGAATTAAATTCCTAAGTTGATTCGTATAGGAGCTATGGAAGCCTGACACACTATTGCAGGACCCTGTATAACTAGGGACCCATTACCGAATATTTGTCCTGAAAATTACTTTACGCCTAATTTTTGCATCACGCTGTAACTGCAGTATGATCCGTTTCTCTCGAATCACCCTGTATGTTATACAATAAAGAGAGTCGTTTTAGTACTTATCTTTATAGACTTTTTAAAATGGATAATAGTTTTAGTTCCTGTAAAAATACTTTTAAGTCTCTCTTGGAATAAAAAACAATACCAGCAAATAACTATGAAACAAGTTATTCGGCGAATCGTTTGACGTATTTAAAATATCAGAAAGTACTTATTTAAATATCTTCCTTATCAGTTCATTTTCAGGAACCTGTACCTAAGGTTCGGAATTAGAAAAAAAAAACCATCAATTCTTCGTGACAATGGTACGATGCACCATCAATATGGTTCTTTAAGCTTTTTGGCTGTATAACTGGTGTGTTAATGTTTCCTAAATACTGCTGCACAACTCTTATGTGGGTAAGCTATTGTCAGATCAACAGAATGATGATGAAATAAATGCGTAACACAGGTTTGTCGTTAAAGTTAAGGAATGATATGTTGAATTTTTTGTTTATGATTCACATATATACAGGGTGTTCCTTATTGACGTGCTAATATTTTTTCAAATTTGGTATGTATTACTAGGATATAGAACCACAAATTTTAGTTAGAAAAGTTATTGAATTGTTCCACCAGTGGCGTTCCTGCAAACATGCCCTTTGATATTTTTTACAAAAATATGGTACGCCACTGACATTTTTCCATGTAGCTATTTTTTTCTGATTAGCCTAATCAATTCTACATGAAAACGGTCTCGTGATTTTTTCTCGTCAGGCACACCTTTCTTGAGTAAAACCACTACATTCATATTGAAACTCATTATTATTAACATTGATAAAATAATTAATGATAAATTTTGTTTCATAAAAATTGTTGGAGTGGGCAATTCGATGCGAAGACGGCGGAAGGATGCCTTTTAAGTGAAGATGGTCCTTTCCAACAATTTTTATGAAACAAATTTTATCATTAATTATTTTATCAATGTTAATAATAATGAGTTTCAATTTGAATGTAGTGGTTTTAATCAAGAACGAGACGAGACGAGAAAAACTCAAGAGACCGTTTTCATGTAGAATTGACCAGGCTAATCAGAAAAAATATCTACATGGAAAAATGTCAGTGGCGTACCATCTTTCTTGTAAAAAATATTAGAGGACATGTTTGCAGGGACGCCACTGGTGGAACAATTGAATATCTTTTCTAACTAGAATATATGGTTCTATATCCAATTAATACATACCAATATTGAAAATAATATCTAAAGTACTTTCGGAGATATTAAAAAATAACCATTGAAAAATTAAAAATTCAACACCCTGTAGCAAAAAAGTTAAGCCATTGCGGACATATGTTCATATCGATGCCTGAAAGGTAAAAGGTTATAAGCGACATTTATTACTTTTTACAGTAGACCAATTTAAAGTCAATTTTTTTTAAAAATAATTCACAACTTAGTTTTTAGTTAATAAATTCAAATGCTAAAACTGCTAAAGTTAATTTTAGAACGTGATTGTTCTTTTCCTTATAAATTATTGTTACTCGAATCATCTGATGTATAGGTAGTGTCGCTTAAGCAAATTCGCTCCTAAATTTAATTTCAGCAAAAAGGGCTTAAGGTACTTCATTAAGATGTATGTGTCATAGTAAAAGTTCCTAACAGCCAATATGCTCAAGTAGTAACAACAAGTAAAACAAACTAACGTTCAAAATTACTTCAATTTTTTTTCGGTAATAATGAATAACCATTATGAATCACAAAAAATAATTTAAAAACCTAACTTTTATTTTTAGGGCGAATTAATAATATAAGATTTTAGGATATGATTTACGATGAGGAATTAATATAACATTTTTGAATACAATTTTTTTATTAGAAACATACAAAAGATGTGTTGAAATTCCAAACAAGAAAGCAATAAGAATTTTTATATAAAATAACATTAAATTCTAAAAGTAAAGGTACATTTACTCAAAGTCTTCATCCTCCAAATCTGTCTCAGCTAGAGTATCTCTGATATTAGCAGCAACAGGGATATTGAGATATTCATGATGAAATAGGGGAGGTATCACATTGTTTGAACAAAGTTTATTTAGGTCGTCGTATTTTTGTTTTGATATGGGTATAAGTGCTTTGTAGCAGCTAGTTGGAGTTGCTCTCACTTTTGTTTGAACCTCGATTTCGTAGCTTGGTGCCTTATCATCCATAGAATTTTTTATTATTATTTTGTTGGGATCTCCTTTCTTAAGAGTACAGATGCGAATTTTACTTATTTTTCCGGTTAAGTTTCCCTTAAAATATTTTTCCCCAAGCACATCCCATTTGTTAAAATCTTTGAAAGTTAAATTTTCCACTTTATAGGGTCTAGGATCCTGTCTAGCCGTTTCGAAAACAGTGTACCATTGTGATGGACCCCATATAATTGAATGTTTAATGTTTCTTTCTATAACGGCATGAACAGAATCCACAGGCATGTATGTATGTCCTGAGAGCAAAAAGTTAACTTGAATAGTTTTAATACATGACGTACAGTTTTGTAGCGTTGCATGTATCATCGCTAACATTGTTCGGTTTCGATTCTGACCGGGACAGCAGTCACAATACAAAAGCAAATGAGTTACAGTTCCGCGGTTATCAACCATTGTAATATATTTGTTCAAAATGGTTGCCATTTCATTTGCTCCACGCTTCCCATTTTTCTCATCCCAATAATAGCAAAATACGTCGCGAGTGCCACTTTCATAAAACGTAAGATTGTATACTGAAAGCTTGCGTGAATAGTATAAAAGCATACTCTCACCATGAGGGGTATTTAAGACCTTTTGGAGGTCGAAACTTACACACAAGGTTCCAGCATTATTCTTGTGGATGTTTTGGTGTGCTTTAAAGCGATTATAGGAATGTTCTTTTTCGGCCAAATGTTCTAACTTTGCATGCTGCATAGCTTCATCGGGGGTATCTAATCGCTCAAACCGAAGACATTTTAGACATTTATCTTTTTTAGGGACATGAAATCCTATATTAAAGTTTTCATTAAAAATATTTCTAAACACTCTTTCACCAACTACGTCTACTCCCTTTTCAATATTAGCTTTTTTGTATATCTGGTATAAACAAGATAAGTTTTTAAACTCTTGGGGCAAGTATACACGGTTCGAGTCTTTGCGGGTATAATGAGATGGTATGGCTGGGAGTGACTTGATAAAGTTATTTACTACCATTTTAGAGCTGTCCGTAGTTTTATTCGGTGGAATACTTTTACCCCTCATATCCTCTTTGGCTGAACCAAATGATGCGTTGCTAATTGTATAATAAATGAACTTTTGAGAAACATTCAACGTATCGCTTAAGAATTGGAGGCAAACATTTCTTTTACCTTCACCCTCATTTATAAAGTATTTAAATGTAAATTGTCTTTTATCTGACTCTGAAGATCGTTTTCTTTTAACTGGCAATTTTTTTGTCATACCAACAATCCAATCTTTGCGACGATCTGGAGGAAGATTCCAAAAATGATCAAAAATTTGTTGTCTTCTTTCTTCTGATATGGCTTCACAGTTGTTACCACATTTTTTGCCTGCACATGGATTGGGTTTAATCTTTTTTGCAGGAACCACAGCGCCGTTGGATTTTGTATATTCCTGACCGGATCGTCTGGCTTCTTTTTTTATTTTTTCTTTATTTTTTTTCTTGGTTATATTTCCTAATTCCCCCACGATATTTTCCTGGTTACTATGTACAGTTTCTTGTTTTTTATTTTTATTTTTTTTCTTCTTTTGTCGTTTGATTTTCGAGCCATTGCTTGATAAAGAATCAGAATCAGACTGTCCTTCCCACAAGTCTGAATCATCATCGCCATAATACTCGGCTAAAAAAGCCTCATCTTCAAATAAATAATCCATATATGCGCCAGTTTTCGATTGTTTTGTTCTAAGTGACTTTTTGTTGATATGAGTTGTTGGGCCAGGGCTATTTGAATGAGCATTTTTTTCAGAGTATATTTGAGATTCATTATTTGTTAAATGCAGGAAAATATCAAATGACTTGCTTGTACCTGCTACGTTCAGATTTTCTGTTTCGTAATTTTCATTTAAAACATGTGATAAATTACCTAAGATCACTGATTCTTGCATATTTTCCGATTCAGCTGGAATACCATTTATTTCACCTTCATCGCAATGTCCTTGCAGGCAAACCATAATATGGTGAGGTTCTGCATTCTAAAAAAATAAAAATTTGCATTACGGTCGTAATTTAAATCATTACGAAACTATTTTTTTTGAAATTGTAATATTTAACTTACAAAATGAAAGTAGATACATTTCAAAATTTAACAATATACCTGTGAACTTTCTGCAATACCTTCTTGCTGCACATGATTGGTTATTTCATTTTTATGAATCTCGGAAATTTCCTGAAGCAAACACTCAAATTAGCAACTTCACTTAACTTCTAAATTTAACAGATGTAAAATTTCAAAATTTTTATAATTTTAAAATTACCTTCTTATTATTGTCGAGCACACTAAAAAGGTCCTTGCTCATTGTTTCTTTATCTTTCTCAGGTATTATTGATCGTTTTGCTAACTCCACAAGGTGTTTCCCTCTTAAGTTACTCATTGTTCTCTAAAATTTTTACACTATCACAGCTTTGATAAAAAAATAACATAATTTGTATAATAATAGTATTAACTTTTCTTAAAACTTTCTTTTCAACACATAGGACGTTTAATTTAGGAACTCTTACTTTTTTAATGTATTGAAGAGAGCCTAACCAAATATTACTTACTTCGATACCCCTTTTTCCACGGCACTGTTACACTTTACTGTTTGACAACGTGGCTCAACGGCGTGAAACTCACTCTTACAGTGCTGCGGGTGCACTAAACTAGAAACTACACACAACAAGCTTAGACAATCCAGTAAGCATCGATGTTTACCGAAGCGACAAGTCCGAATATGCACGAAGGTCATTATGTACAAGGACACGTAAATTAGGATACTGTAGTAACGTCTTAATAGCCCTATTAATTTTTAAATGCATTAAATAAACTAGCATAAATGAAATTACCATCATAAACTAGAAACAGGTAAAAAAGGATAAGCGCCATTTTCTCAAATTTATTCGCAGCGTAAAACAGTTTAAGTAACACTTAAGATTCTAAGGGCGCCAATGAAAAACAGTCTAAAGAATAAAGAGTTTACAAAGTTATTTAGAGTAAAACAGGATAAACGACAAAATATAAAAAGATTTGGAATTTCCAAATGGCGCAAGGTCGGTTTTCTTTTTTGCTATATAATCTAAGTAGCAATATTTTAAAATCCTCTTAAATAAGGTCGCTTAGTAAAGAAAAATGTACATAAATATCAAGTTTCACGATTGGCTTAAGCGACAAATAAATAATCGTAGCCAGCTCAAATATATACCATCCGACGCAGAATAAAAAACTACACTTAGTGGCGTTCAAACCACAATTTCTTGAAAAATGTCGCTTACACCCTTTTACCTTTCAGGCATCGATATGTACTTTTCTTTATAAAATTACTTAAGGAATCACATCCTGAAATATTACCACGTTATTAAGGAACACCTTGTATTGTATATTGCCAATACGAACGTTAAAAAAAGTGGGAGATGACGCGGGCCTATTGAGTTTGCGCAGTAGGGTGGAAACTTTATCGATCGCGTCAGAGCCGGCCCGACATTATCTATTTGTTGTTATTCGTCGCCATCTTTGGTTCTGGATGTTTTTTCAAATTACAGAATAAAAAGTGGTTCATCCGCATTGTTGTCGGTATATTAGTGCTGATAAACTTTCATTACCTAACAACAACAGGTATAAAGTATTTCAAGTATGTATATATACATTTTTGATTTATTTTATCATAGCTTATACCTTGTGCTGGTAATACTTAAAGTTCCAATAAACTATACAACATCTACTAGGTAATTAATCGAGCGTTGTTTTTAAAAGTTAGTTTGTGTTTATGATTTAGGGCGGATTTATTCACCTTATCTTTTATAGTAACCAAAACCAGTGCATTAATAGTGATTAGCTGCAATTAGGAAGGAGCATTGGAAAATTAGGCCGTTGTAAAAAGGTAATCTGACATTTTGGGGCGTACGCCAGACCTCTGTACGGGTGCAAAATTTCAAAGCCGGCATCCCATGCATACGGTTTGTCACCAACATTCATTTTGCGTACGAAAATATTTTGCCTGTGACATTATCCCATCGTCGGAACCGAATTTCACTAAAAAGCTTGTAAAAAAGAAGAGAGCGTCACTCGTATACAATATAATATATATGTGGTCACTACCTAACCTTAAAATTAATGTATTTTTTAATTTGGTGCATTAGTAGCTGATAATAATTCCCCAAATAGTCAATATAGTCATTCATTCTTAATTTTTGGTTTAGAAAAAAGTGAGGTTAAGAAACGTACGACGTCGGATGAAAGTTGAAATAAAGCTGATCGTGTCGATTGTTACAAATATTCGAACGGAATTTGGCACCAAAAGTTTACACCAATCCGGGCACCGTCGGATCATCATATCGTCAAAAATCGTATGCATGGAACGCCGTCTTAAATCGAACTAATCGAAATTTTGATTGCAATATTCCGCCTAACTAACCAGTGAAATTTACATTAAAAAAGTTGAAATCCGGTCCTGTCGAATGTTTACTTTCAAAAGGAAATTTCCGATCTGCGCAAGCTGCGCCTCCTTCGATGCCCATAGCGGGGACCTAATTGCAGATGGTATTAGCAATATACTGTATACATAGTGTGTAAAAAGTCCCGGAACAGTCAATTATTTCAAAAATGGTGCACAATATAAAAAAACTTTCTGTATAAAAGTTGTTGGTCTTAAAGAAATTTATTAAACTTAGATCCCTGTAATTATACAGGGTTGCCCAAAATGTCGTGGTAACCGAAACTTCATTTTTTTTAAATGGAATGACCCTTTTTTGATCACATTTTCTGATTCCTCTAAACATTCTAAACAACAATTATAGAACATGTCATATGGCTAAACCTATTAGTTTTAGAAATAATTTGAGTTGAAGGACATAAATGCGATAGGTACGATATTACCTTTTGCATTGTTTCGAGTCGGCTCAAATGTTTTACGTTAAAATTAAAAGAAAAACATTAAACTCGTGTAAAATGAACCTCACTCAAGTTGTCTCAAAATTTTAATAACAACTAAATTATTAAATACAAGCAGTAAAATTAACAATAACTTGAAAAGAACAAAAATAAAATTAAGTGTAAGTCGTTATTTAATTAAATGCTGAAAACGTCCTCCTCCCACAGTTTGACAATGGGCTAGGTTATAATAAAATTTGTCGATGACGTTTTGTAACATTTCTTGGTTAATAGATGCACATTCTTCAATAATTCTTGCTCTTAATTCATTCAGATCTGCAGGTATTGTCACAAATACTTTATTTTTTAGGTGTCCCCAAAGAAAATAATCAAGGGGCGTTAAGTCTGGCGACCTAGCAGGCCATTCTATGGGGCCTCTTCGTCCTATCCAGCGGTTAGGAAAAGTGTTGTTTAAATAATTTCTAACAGCTAGCCCAAAATGAGGAGGAGCTCCATCCTGCTGAAACCACGTATTGCGTAATAGTGGTCCTACTTCATTGTTTATTGCTGGCACAATTTCATTTTGCAGCATGTGGAGATACATTTCGGCATTCAAATTCCCCTCTATAAAGAAAGGCCCCACTAATCTGTTGCCAATAATTCCAGCCCACACATTTACTTTCTGGGGGTGTCGAGTATGTGTTTCTCTCATCCAATGTGAATTCTGATCAGCCCAGTAACGACAATTATGGCGATTGAGAGACCCGTTCAACATGAATGTTGCCTCATCCGTAAAAACTATTTGATTAAAAAAAATTGTTATTTTCTTCATGTTTTTGCATCATTACTTCGCAAAATTCCAATCTACGATCAAAATCGTCTTCTGAGAATTCCTGGACAAGAGTTATTTTATAGGGATGAAAATTACTGGTTTTTAAAATATTGTCAATTGATTTAAAACAAACATCAACTTGTGTAGCAGATTTTCTGAGTGACAAATGTGGATTCTGAACAAAATGAAGTAATGTCTCTAATTTTTTTTCATCACTACTTGCCGACCTTTGAACTGTTCTCACAACTGTGAGATATAGGCTCTCGGTTTGGAAAAGTTGTATTAAATAATTCCTTTGTCTCGATAACTGATCTTTGTCGGTCTCCAAAACCTCTTATTATTAGTAAAGTTATACGTTCCCTTTCGCTGAGCGACATTTTGAGAATTTACTTTGACAGTGACGCAAAAAATTCTAGTAGCAGCTTATAAAAATGCAAAAGGTAATATCGTACCTATCGCATTTATGTCCTTCAACTCAAATTATTTCTAAAACTAATAGGTTTAGCAATATGACATGTTCTATAATTGTTGTTTAGAATGTTTAGAGGAATCAGAAAATGTGATCAAAAAAGGGTCATTCCATTTAAAAAAAATGAAGTTTCGGTTACCACGACGTTTTGGGCAACCCTGTATAATTACAGGGATCTAAGTTTAATAAATTTCTTTAAGACCAACAACTTTTATACAGAAAGTTTTTTTATATTGTGCACCATTTTTGAAATAATTTACTGTTCCGGGACTTTTTACACACTGTGTATATGTGTTATGGTTAGGCACAGACTTTTGTAGAGTCTTTTGTAATTAGGAATCTCCCCAAATTTGATAATTTTTATTTCGTGGTTGGCAAAAATTATATATATAACACCCTCCCCCATCCCCCCCGACCATCCATTAAATCAAAATGCCTACCTACTAAAATTCGTGGCGTATTGATTGTAAATAAAAACTTTATGGTGAAAGGGCCTGGCAAGCCCTTTGTTGGCCATTCGTATCAAATCAGTCTTATTTGGCGGAAATAATACTCTCTCGTCCAGCTCGTACGTCGGTACAACGTATGCACATTTTTTTCCATCACATTTTTGACTATCTGAAAAAGAAATACAAAAATTACTTAAAAATCCTACATAGGAAAGATTACGACAGGATTAGCCTTCTGATTATTTTAAAAGTAATTTCAATTTTTGTTCCAAGGAATCCTTTAATCTAAATTATATCAGCTATCAAATTCCACGGATATGACGGCATTCTAATTTTTTTTAAAAATAGCAATCCTCTTACTACCTATTTTCATCGTATTTATAAACTAGAATTATCGGCTTGATTACAAATTACAGATAATTTTAATTTAAAGGCGTTTCCTTTGTTGTGTTTGTGTGCGTGTTTCAATTTAAATTAAATTCATTTAATGTAGAATTGACCAGGCAGAAAAAATATGTCATATAGTCACATGGGAGAATGACAGTGACGTACCACTTTTCTTGTAAAGAATATCAAGAGACATGTTTGCAGGGACGCCATTGGTGCATCGATAGAATAACTTGTCTTACTAAAATATGTGGTTTTATATCCTATTAACACGTACCAAAATTGAAAATAATATCTGAAGTACTTTCGGAGATATTAAAAAATAACGAAATCAAAATTATTTCAACATCCTGTAGTAAAAAATTTAAGCCGTCGCCGTTGTTCACATTAACGTTTCTTCATAAAACAACCCAAGGAATAACACTCTGAAATATTAGAAACACGATGTAAAATTTTCAATATTTCTTATACCCCCTGAACAGTAGAAATAATTAAGATTGGGTATCATTTAACTGGTTAGCAAAATATTCTTATTTTTGCCAACAGAAAAATGTAATCGGTCAGCCAAAATGGCTAGTTGGTCAGCCACTTATGGACAGCAAACCTTTCAGTAATTAATGTCATACTATAGTGCTCTAAATTATTTTGGTACGCAAATTAAATATATAAGCTGCTATGAGCGATCCACTTTTAAACAGATATTGGTAAGCAATCAGCGGGTAAGCAAAATATTTAATCTTGGTCATCAAAAAAAAGCAATAAAACGTGAAATAGTAACAGTGCCCTGGGAAAACAAGTGAAAACCCGCCACCGCTACACCATTTGTAGCCGATTTCCTTCTGTATTCGGCAAAAGAAAACACAAGAAAGTTACATAAATTAACAGTGTCCTGGGAAAACAAGTGAAAACCCACCACCGCTACACCTTTTGGGCCTTGACTGCTACACCGAATGAAAACACTCGTGTCACGTGACTGCTTTCGCTCCACCCACAAAAACGAACTTTGCCGATTATTCAAAACAAACGCAATCCAATGATTTATATTGATAACCATTCTCTTAAAATGCAAACCTCTGAAGTAACTGCTTCTAGACATGTTTTTCTCTACTGACCAATTGTAAAATCTTGCTGACCAAGTAATCATTTCGCAGCTCGACTGTTAATTAAGCGAACACATGATATTACAAGCGGACTGATATCGGTTAAATTGTTGACAGTTTGTAGCATTTTTTGCAGAACAAGTGTTGCAGCCCGATTTTTATTTATTGCAAACAAAATCTTTTTATGCTGATCAACTGATTTAATGGCTATTTTTTGCAGCGAACCAATTTTAATAACGGCAAACCATTTCATTACTTTTCATTAAGATTCAGTATATACTTACCTAAAAATTCATTTAAACTTTCAGCCATCCCTCTACTAGGAATAATATCGACATCGGTAAGGAACACGTACTTGGTATGGCAGTTTTTTCTTGCCAAGTTTCGTAGCAGATTTTGGGGGTAAGCAAGCTTGTATCTCCATGGATGATTCGAATTCTAAAAAAAATATATTTTTTTATTGTCAGCGGTTGCCTCACAGTTCCGCTTCAGCGAAAATACCAAGGAGGGTACGACGTAAGCAGTGAGCAAACAAAAGCACTATAGGAAAAATCCTTTAGAGCAGTCTGGGAGTGCTGCGTGTGCGCAAAAAGCGATTCACGTTGGTTTTGAATCGTTGGAGGTTATATTCATTGGGAAAAACGACATCGGGAAGGTCGGTCCATAAGGATGAAGTCCTCCAGATGAAATAATTCTTAAATAATGAAGTTCGAGAAGTAGTTTAACCACATATGGATTGGCGGCAGTGGTTCGTCGTGTATTTCTGCTATTCGCCGCTCTGGGCGGAATTGTGAGGGCAAGGTCAGCCGAGCACTTTCCATGAAAATATCTGTAACCTCTAACATTTTTAGAGAAAACTGCTGCCTGGGTTTTTAGCGTTAAATTCGACTTGATTACTGTGTTAACCCAAGCCAAAATTTCTTCCAGGTCTTTGTTAAGTCGTGATACTTCATCCTGTCAGCGAAGATGTGCGTCGGCAGCCGATGTTTGTGCATTCAAAGAGATAGATGAAATAAGTGTCAGCAAAGCTAAATATCGGATTTTTAGTTTTCACTAGAAGGTCATCAATGTAGAGTAGGAAGAGGGTGGGAGACAATATGGACCCTTGGGGAACATCGGCATTGATGGTGAAGCTGTCTGAGAGAAACCCGTCAATCGCCACTTGCAGAGAGCGGTCCTTAAGGAAGCAACCATGCACCGAATCGACTGGGCATACCATAGGATCGCAGTTTACTTAGAAGCCCCTCATTCCAAACACGATCAAAAGCTTTAGAAATATAAAGTGCAACAGCCCGAGACTCCCCATGATGTTCAATTGCATTGTTCCAAAGATGGGTGACATGAATGATGAATCTCTATACAGAAAATATGAAAGTAAAAAATTTTGAATTAGGTATTCTATTTTAAATTTTATACTCGTACATATAAATCTTTTGTATAATGTGCCAGACAAGGGGGGGGGGGGGGGGGGGGAAGGGGGGAAGCGCTCCGTAGCTATGCATATGCTCCCAAGTCTTTGACAAGTCTTTCAGCAATTGCGATACACTTGAAGGAAGGAATGCTCATTAACGAGCCGACTGATTTCTTTTTGCAATACTATTGCAACTTGCAAGACTTGCCAAAAAGCGGGACTGCTCGATATTTGTTGCAATTTTTGCTGCAAGTCTGATGGAAAACATTGTAATTTTTACATTACCAACCAGAAATAGTCGAGAATGCGGCGCCAGGATATAAATAGTATATTACATCACTAGGCTCGAAAGTGCTACTTTTACTGCCGGGGCGATAGTACTGCCGAGGCGCAGCCGAGGCAGCACTATCGCCCCGGCAGTGAGTAGCGCTTTCGAGCCGTGTGATGTATACTATTTTTTATGCTTCCAACCAGAAAGGTGCCTACTATCAAGCCGCGTTTCCGGCCCGAAAGTACCACTTTTCACGGCCGCTCCACGGGAGAAGCGGCCGTGAAAAGTGGTACTTTCGGGCCGGAAACGCGGCTTGAAAGTAGGCACTTTCGGGCTAGGGAGCATGAAAACAACTTATTTGTAATTTTACGAGATTTTTGTTTAATTTGTTATCAAGTTATCGCCGTATTTGAAAGCCAAACTTAAATTATAATTGTAATAACATGAGATAAAGTGTTAATTGACGTCGAATTGCATCAAAATTATCAACAGGTATTATTCTAAATTTTTTCAGATAAGCTTGAACGGTATTTGATTATTCGTTGGATTAAAGGATTATATAAAATTAAATAACCGACATAGGGGAAATACTAATGGGGATTTAATTATAATAATTTATTTTGGGATTACCTTCTGTTAGGACAATCACTAGGACTTGATCATTTGGGTGAGGGGGGAGGGGGGAGAGGTTTCTTCGTGCTGTTACACTTACAGATCTATTTTAATTGGTGTAGGAATGCTCTCCAGGAAAATGTGTACAGATTTAAGCTCAAAATGTTAGCTATAAGAATATTTTTGTTTTTACCAATCTTGGCAATCGTTTTTCTTTGAACAAACCCGAACAAATATAACCTGTAAAGATTAAAAACCAACGTGAATCGCTTTATTCGCACAAGCACCACTCCCAGAATGCCTTAAACGATGTATCCTATAGTGTGGTTGATCCAAAAAGCTACGCTTCGAATAGCTTTTTCAATTTCAAATCATTCCATTTTATTACAGGCCTGTGTAATTCTGTTTTTTTTAATCCATTATTGTCACATCCACAATAAGCACAATTTCTACGTTTTTTTGGTTAATAAGACGCATTTTTGAGCAATTAAGTTTTAAGAATCATATTTACTTTTATTTTTATCCCTGATTGTTTCATACGTGACTTGATATCTTGTATGTATAAAAAATTATGTTTTCCATATTTTCGCAAGAAAAAATAGATGAAAAGATTTTTTTCCCTCGTAGATGGTTTTTTGGTGCCATATTTCAAATTTCAAATAATCATAAACAATTTTGGAATTTTGTGTCTATAAATAGGCGAAATTCGGGTGTGCCATCTGTTATGAGACTGCGTTAACGCTCTAGATATCAGTAATTTGTTTGGAACATATTTTAAAAGTGTATTTGAAATCTCAGATAATGGCGAATATAATAATCAATATAAAAACTGTAATAAAAATCAACTTACTGTCATTCAGCTTCAACTGAATGACGTAAAGACTGGTATTAGAGGGTTGGATCCAAGAAAGGGTGCAGGACATGATGGCATTACTGCAGTATTTGTAAAAAACTGTGAAAGGGGACTCGCAACTCCTCTATTTCTTTTGTACAATCGATCATTAATTTCTGAATAATTTGGTTTCTTTTCAGAAAGATCAATTGAAAGTAATCTTTTAACTTACACAGAAGATATTAAAGTAAATCTTGATAAGCGCACTCAAATAGATTCAATCTACACCGACTTCAGTAAAGCGTTTGATAAAGTTAATCATCTTTTTTAAAAGTGGATTCATTTCTATGTCAGAAACTGCAAATTTAATGTTATCATAAATGGATTTACTTCTAATACATTCTCTGTCACATCAAGTGTACCGCAGGGTTACCATTTGGGGCCATTGATATTCATTATATATATATTAACGATCTCAATAAATGTTTTCTTAATTGTAAATTCTTACTATATGCGGATGATCTCAAATGTTATAGACAAACTAGAACTCTACTTGATCGTGTGCTTATTCAAGAAGATCTGACCCGCCTTGAAAACTATTATAAGCGTAATAACTTATTTCTTAATATAAAAAAATGCTGTATAATCTCATTTACTAGGAATCGTGACCCTATATAATTTACTTACTCGATCAGCAATTCTGAGCTGAATCTAGTTTCTGAAGTGAAGGATTTGGGAGTAATTTTTGACAGTAAGCTGATCTTCTATAGCCATATTAATTCAATAATTTGTAAGACTTTTCGAATGTTAGGTTTTATTAATAGGCAAGCAAAATATTTCAAAAATCCAAAATCATATTTAGCTTTATATTATGCTTTTGTGCATAGGGGATTGAATTTTGCTTCGATTGTTTGGAACCCTTTCTATTCAGTTTATATAAATAGATTAGAATCAGTACAGAATAAATTTCTAAGGACTCTCTCAGTCAAAGCAAACCTTGATGACTATCATCGTAGTTTGATAAGACATCATTTTGGAATTATGACTTTGGAAAATAGAAGAAAACTGTCGGAAGTTATGTTCTTGAGTAAACTTTTTTGTAATAAGGTGGATTCACCTGATTTGTTGAGTAAAGTTACTTTTAATGTTTTTCCTCGTCAATTTAGATCTGGTTCTCTCTTCAGTATACCCTTTAGATACACAAATAATGCTCACTATTCCCCTTTATGCAGAATGATGAAATTATCAAACTTATATTGTTGCAATTTTGATATTGATTTTTTTAGTGTGTCACAAGCCGTGATGAGGAGAACAGTAAAGGAATATTTATTGGAATGATTGTTTAAGGTTTTTTTGTTTTTTTTTCTGCACTATCAAAGTAAATAGAGTATAGTTTTTATAAATTATACCCTAAAATCTATTAATTTAATTTATCTTTTTGTTATCTCAATTAGCCATATTAAGTGGATACTGTATTGGGCTTTGATGTTTGTTATCCTGAATAAATAAATTAATAAATAAAATATAGATTAGTGTTCCTTACTCTTAGCATTTTTTGCACATTTTCTTATTGTTTGACCACGCTGTACCCTATATTTGTATTTCTTTCAGGGATTAAGGGTTTGTTCGGGTTTGTTCAAAGGAATAGTTTTTTCCTAAAATTACAAATAAAAAAGATTTCCATATGGCGCCCTGTACCTGACCCTGTATGGTATGCTTAAATTTCTACCTGCTTAGTCATATCACGTAACAACCCATGTAGAACTGCCATCGGATTACCGCAATCCATTTTTTCCAGCTTCTCCTCGTCTATTACGAAAGTGTTTGGCCCCTTCTCCTTTATTACGGCGATGTGAAAAGTAACTTTCTCTTTAATCCTTATGTTACATTTTCTTAAATATAATATGTACAGAAGAAGACGGTTCAGCTCTTTTTCGTTCGATGCAAAAACGGCTAGTGATATTGGACCACCTATAGGAAGAAAAGTATTTGTTATGGTAAGTTATAATGGCACTCGGTACTCTTAAGGCAGCTAATGATACTAGTACTCTTACACTGACAAAAATGCATTTACCAATGTCGTGGGTTACAAAATTGGAGCTACCTCAACCCACCTCTCTATGTTGTTCTAACTGAGCCTACGAATTATCACAAACTATTTAAAAACGCTACAATAACTCAGGTTCTTTTGGTTCGCCTCAACCCAGAAAGAGATTTTTTATCAACATTTTAAACATATTTGGGATCACCACAATTCCTCATCTTGTAACCATTTTATGAGTTACCTGAACTCAGTTTATGGGTTGGGAAAACTTACTAATTGATTATAAAGTGTCGTTTTAACCCGGACGTGCATTATTTTAACTCATTACTATGTGTAAATTATTTTGAGTTTGAATAATTCAGGAAACATGCTCCAAACCCCATATCGAGGGTAAATCACAAGATCGTAAGGTTACGAAAAGTTCCGAATTCGTGCTCGTGCAGGTTTGGCGCCGTTCATTCCATTGTTATTCGTCAATTCTTCTTCGATCACGCGTATAGACACCTGTTGGCCGTTGCGCCGCTTGCAGGATTTGTCATCTTTGTTCTCTGTGCATGAAAATTTGTGTTTTGCATAATTTTGGTCAGTTGGCGTAAAATGGTGGGACAGGAGGGAGATGCATACAAATTGTCATTATTGGAATGGAGCGTTATTATTTATAAGTATGTATTAATATTATAATATTATTAATACGTATTTACTCAAGATTTGTACATGTGTTACACATGAAATGTTATTTTTCGTTTTAAGTGTATTCTTAAAGTAGAGCATTTGGGTGCTCTTACAAAATGTTTTTTTTTTATTTTATTAATAAACTTATCTACCTAAACTAATAATAGGGTTTGAATTAAGTTTCCAAAATCCATCTTTTAATCTATTTAAAAAAATAGTATTTTTTTATACTATTGTTCTTATATTTTGTTCAGAACCACTAGTGTATGTTAAGAAAAGAAAACAACAATAGAGACATCGTCGACAAAATCGCAAAAAAAATTTGAAAAAAGTTCTTTACTTGTATTGTAAGGGTGCGTCCATATACCTGAGGAAAACGACAGCACGGAAAAAATACAGTGCTCAGGACTGGCTAATAATTTCTATTGACACTAAACAAATGATGTTTTCCTCAGGTACCCTTCATACTTCTTTGAAGGTACGCCTACATATTGTGAATATAAACATGATAACTTTTTTTTTAAGACCTGATAATTTTTTCCCTGTTTTACAAAATTAATAATTAAGTACCTAATGATATACACAAACACGAGTATTATACTACGATTAAGATAATTTTATTCAGCGAAGTGATAATCGCGCGCTTCTTTACAGTATATTAAATCAAGTTGTCTTTTGAAGCAATCGTCAATACTTGGTCCGCATGATTTCTTAGCCATAGTATGCTCTCCTATCTATAATTCATTTGATTATTTTTTTTTAAAATATACAACACAAATGTCATATCTTGAAAAAACAAAAGACAATTGAAGTCCACAATATACAGGCGTTAAATCAAATAAATTGCGCAATTTAGGTACTGGTAGTACAAAATCTGGACTCTGGTAGCCCAAAGAGTGAGTTATTCCAGCCACCATCGTAAGCTAGAACAACTTAAATGTCAAGTTTTGATAGCTCGAATCATAAATTAATCTAGCCCGACTAGTAACACATCACAATTCACATACTGGTAGCTACGGTAGCCTATCAATAATTTAAGACGGTGGGGCCTGAGCTATTCCAACGCATAAAATAACCCATCTTCTGTGCTATCATAACTTATGAATAGTGAGTTGGTGCAGTTTCTTCGATTTGGTTGCCGTTATTCAGAGGTCTGGGCTGTCCCCTATTAGCAACACGCTTCGGTCTAGGACAACTCATATTTGAGTTATATCAACTCGAGATTTCGCTCAGTGTAAGTTGAATAATAATATCCGTGTTTTATTTTCTCTAAAGTGGCTAACATTGCAAAACTGGATGGAAATTTGTCTTGGCATAACCACACTGTGCCAACGAAGCTCCAACCAAAACCGAGAATCGCATTATTTGCACACGAACCACTTCCAGAGTGCCTTAAAGAATTAAAAAGAAACAGGGAAACAAACAATCAATATCCCATAAATTATAATGTATGTTTGTTAATCATTGATGATTTATAATCACGTCGACAAAATGCCAGTGGTTGTTAGATGGACGTTTAAGTTTTTACAGTACAGTATCCTTTCTTACCCCAATAAAGGCTGCTTTCAATAAGCGATGCAATCTTGTCTAACGAGCTTTGCGCAGCCAAACAGGTCTGGTACTTTTTTGACAACTCTACGTACTGGTCGCCAACTATAACGTTATCGAAAAGTTTATAAGACAATCTATTGTCCGATCTTCCCAGGTCCAGGTTCAGATTCAAGGAGTATCTTTGGTTCAGTTGCATAGTTTTGTACATCTCTGCCACATTTTCGAAAATAGATTTATTAAATTTGTTAAGTTGCTTTATTGGATCATTCTCTTGATTCGGCAAGTTTTCTAAAACAAAATTTGAAAAAATCGAACATTAAATAAGTCCGTTATAAATTACGAGAGTCGCTAGACAAGTATTCTCCATAACAGTGACACAAAAATGTATTTTTTATACCTAACCAAAGATATTACAAACTATAGATGGAAAAATGTACATGCCTAGCCTACGCAGCGACTGCTAACAGTATTTCCCACCTCTTTCGGACATTATTGCAGCATAGCCAGATCGTCACATTTATCGCAAAGGTATCTCAATTAAAAATTTGTTAATTTGCAATTACAATTGGTTTAAGGTTAATTTGCTCTTAAATTACATTTATTTCCCAATAATTTTACTATAAACTGTGAAAAGGCGATGACAGATTCATTAAAGAAATATTATTATACTTAAAAGTATCAAACGAATCTTGAACTAATCCACCTGTACTCTGGCAACATCTACTTATATTTTACTACTGCGTTACGATCCAGGAGCCAAAATATGAATGAATACTAATCTCGTAAACATTACGACGTTGGCGCTTTGATCTAACGGATTGTTTATATATTTTGGTTGATTTGTGTTTTTTTTGTGAATATTGTTGAAAAATCGTCTTTATTATAAACAATCATGGTGCATTTATGTGTAGTTTGTAAAAGAGTGGATCATTTAAATAAGGATTTATCTTTTCATCGGTAAGTATGGTTATGTTTTAGGATATTTAACCATCTGATATAACCAGACTTCAAGATTGTTGCCATTCAGCTAACGAACATGTAGTTCTCCCTTCCACCCATTACTGATTTTCAATAACATTTCACACAATGACAGCGTCACTTTCCAAGAACTTTATGAATGGATTATGGAATCTGTAGTTTACAATACCTTTGCACCTAACAATAATAACGATAATAGTAAGCATGATATATGTACCACAAGCCATACTGATATTTATTAGCAGTCACTATCAATACTAATTTATAATAAAGGAACATAATCAAAATAGCAATAAATAATGGTTATCAGTCCAATGTCGTAGGCTATAGTTAATAAAAAACAATCTAATAATGCAGTCAATCAGTTCAGTATATCCAATAGAAAAGACTCTCACCTATACAGGAGAACTGAGAGACCAAATTAAAAAACACTCAGGGGCAATAGTTTAAAGTGGCATAGTACTATACTAATAATAAATTGAGTGAATTTATTAAAAACATCAAAAGTACGACTAAAATAGAACCGGGTATACAGTATGTCCACGTATGGGGTTTACAAGAGGACAAATAATGGACTAAAAATTGAAAGATACGAAAAAAAAATCACTCTTAATAAACGTTTTTGCTTGTCTAGAAAATACGATTCATCATAAGAAATTTTTTTATACAGGTTGGGTAAAAACTGCAAAAATGTTATTTTGCTTAAGAGTAAACATACTATATTTTGAAAGATACGAAAAAAAGTCACTCTTAATGAATGTGTTTTCTACACAACAAACCGAAGTAGAACAATTCATTAAAAGGTTTACCTATGTAAAAATTATTTCCCAAAAAGTATTCTCTGCCACACCTCTGACTGGTGAACCTAGTTAAAATAATAATGACACTTAAGATGATAGGTACTTGTTGTCAATGTCTTTATTTAATGAAGTTATTATTTAAGTAGAAATGCTATCTACTGAACAAAGAGTTTTTATAATACAATGTTATGGGGATGGTCAAGTTTCTTACCGCTACGTCAGGGAACAATTTACCGAGAAATTTGTAGGAATCCTAATAACTAGGATGGCAATCTGCAAGTTAATAAAAAAGTTCAAGAGAACTGGTTCGGTTTTGGACCTCAAAAAATAAGAAGAAGAAATACGACCATGATGATGATGCTACAGTCTTAGTTCTTCATTCTGTTGAAGAAAATCCTATGACGTCCCTTAGAAATCGCGTTACTCAGTTAGAAGTTGTGAAAAAATGTCAAATTCAGAAGATCCTTAAAGCAAATAAATTGTATCCGTATAAATCGCACTTTAATCAAAGATTGGAAGAGGGAGATGACGCGAAACGACTTGATTTTTGCCTGTGGATAGGAGACAAAATTTTAAGTGGAAATGTTGATTTTTATTAATGTATCATGTTTTCTGATGAAAGTACATTTTCAACAAATGGAACCGTTGCAACCCAGCACGTTAGGTACTGGTCTTTAGAAAATCCCGAATTCAGACTTATGACGAGAAGACAATATTTCACAAAAGTGAACGTGTGGTATGCGATATCAATCCATGGCATTATAGGGCCATATTATTTGATAACACTTGCAATAGATTATCATATTTAGAAATGCTGGATACATTGTTCAATGATGAACTCGAAAATGTACAATTAAATTTTCGTCAAAATATGTTTTTTCAGCAAGATGATTGTCCAGCCCATTTCGCTCGTGAGGTTAGAGAATGGCTTGACCGCAGATTTAGTCCAAGGTGGATTTGCAGGAATGGCCCAGTTTTGTGGCCCCCAAGAAGTCCCGACTTAACCTTGGCCGATTTGGGACCGATGGGACCATTTAAAACAAATTGTTTTTACAACCGCAATACCAAATGATATTGAAGTGCTGAAGGACATAATTATCCAGGCGGTCCAATCGATATCTCAGGAAGAATCAGAAATTCCTTCACTTATTTGAGGAAGCAATTAGAAAAATGTGTCGAGTATGGGGGTGGAGTTTTTGAATTATAAAATCGTTATCGTATTCTTTTCATGTTAATAAAAATGTTCGTATTATTATTATTATTATAATTACTTCATTAAATAAAGACATTGACAACAAGTATCACCTATTCATTATTCAAGTAAAAACGTTTATTAAGAGTGACTTCTTTCGTATCTTTCACTTTTTAGTCCATTTTCCCTCTTGTAAACTCCATCCGTGGACATACTGTAAAAACTTAAATAAAAGTACATAACAGTACATATGGGACAAAGAGGTAGATTATTTTAAAACCACTCCCAGAGAGCCCAGGAATGCTCCTGTAGTACTGGTGTTTTATCATAAAAAACACTTAGCTATAATAATAAATTATATCGATTCTCATTACTCTCATTATCTAAATCACCACAACTTTAATATTAAAATTATACATGTAGAAAACAAATCTCTAAAACTTAACACAGTCAACGAAAAATAAATATTTCACTATACCAGTTGGGCCGAACAAACCCAATTATTAAATTGAAATGTAATTAGTTGGTATTTCCACCCATCATAAAACCGAAACTCTCTATTAAATACCCAGGCCCTTAAAATTTAATTATGATGGTGTTTTTACGTAATTTATATTAAATAACTATATTAAGTTTAGGTATGTAATTTTAGAGCAGTTTTTATAGTTAATAAGAACTGCTCTTAATCGAACTACTACCTTCGAAGAAGACACTGTGCTATCGAAACAATTGTTATGTTACTCTTAAAATTTAGTTAATATTTGTAGATTTCCTTAATTAATAAATTCGGGTGCGTTGTGAACCTGATTTTTCATATAACCATACAGAAAACTTCATGGAAAATTAAATAACAACGAAACCTTGAGACTTTGGGAGTGATTTGTGTTATAGAAATTTTTCTTAAAATAATATACTTACTATTATCACAGTCGACCTGTTCGACTTTGACATTTTCTGGTGCTGAGTTCATGGGATAGTGCGAGTTTTGCGCGCATGAGGTGGAATACATCAACCTCACAGTAAGGAAGATATTGTATAAGGTAAGGAAGACCAAAATGGATATGCTTATGTTCCAGAGGCGCCATTTTCCCTAAAACAAAGATTTTTTAAAAAATTTTAAAACATTTATCGTAGTTTAGTTAACAAAGGGTGATTTTTTAGGCAACGGAGTTTTCGTGGTATAAATCTTTGCGTGATTGTCCGACATCGGGATAGTAAAAACTATATCATCTACAATTTTACCCCATTCTGGCCGGTAATCAGGCCGGATGAGATAGGATATCTCGTGGGATACGATACAGACTCTCCAATCGGTAGGTGTAACCAAGGGGTGATACCCATTGAAGGAGTGTACCGTATGAGTATGAGGGCCATGGTCTCTTGGGGAATGGTTGGTTGGTTGGTTAAAGGCGGGGGTCGGTTTAAAGGCCCGAACTTCAAATCACTGCAGCCTTTCGGCTTATTGTGTACCCCGATCTTGTTAGAAGATGTTTGTTCCTTCTATGAGGTCCAGTAATCTTCTACCAAGCTTATCATGTGGGAGGTTGTCACCACGTTGTATGTTCCCGAAGATATTTTGTCTTCTACGGGACAGCGCTACGCAGCGGTATATTATGTGTGAGGCGGTTTCATCCTCTTCGCCGCAGAGTCATTCATGGATCCGTTGTTTAGCCTTATCCGTTGAAGGTGTTTTCGCAGGTGGCTGTGGCATGTTAGCAGACCCATCACTTGTTCCAACTGGGGCCGCGTCAGGGTTAGCATCCCATTCGATAGTATTTTCGATGGTTTTCCCATTACGGCCCGTGCGTGTATTAGACCAGGTAACTCTTGCCATCGAGATAGGTGTTGCTTTTTCGACCATCTATCTAATGTTGTTTTTGTTGCCTGTTTTGATATTCCAAAGGCCGGTTCAGGGCCCCTGAGACTTTGGGCAGATCCGGCTCTCGCTAGTTCATCCGCATTTTCATTCCCTAATATCCCGGAGTGACCAGGGACCCACAAGAGTTCCACCTTGTTCCCCCTGGTCGCCAGTACTTTTAGGTTGGTATGGCACTCCAGTGTATGTTTTGAAGTAAACCTATTGGAGTTCAGAGCCTTAAGACCAGCTTGGCTGTCCGAAAGGATGTAAATCTTTTGGTCGTGATAGTCCTTTTCAAGATTTTGTAGTACACATGCTTGTATGGCATGAACTTCCGCTTGGTATACTGTGGCGTAGGTCCCCAGAAGAATGCTTATGTCCATCCTGGGCCTTTCCAAAAATGACCATGGGAATGACCTAGCAGCAAGCAAAAATTAAAAAAAAATACAAAAAGTATCATAATGTCAAAATATCATATCATGTGCAAATCGTGGACCTACCTGAAACATCAGTATTTCTGTGCTTTAGATCACCTTAAAGTTTAAAATCTTCCGATTTTCAGGCCTACCTTTCTCGGAAACTCTTTTGTTTCGAAACAACTATTTTATAAAACATTTTTGTTATATAAATCACATTTATTTAATATTTTAAATTAATATTACAGACTCCTCCCAACCGACAGATGAATGCCGTTGTATTTGTATTAAATGAAGCTTTTTCTGATCTCTTTGAGCGAATAGAATTTTGGTCGTATTTACACTTTGACAAGGGGCTACAGATGGATGTGAAAGACTGGTTCGTTTAGTCGTCTACTTTGTTCCCGATTCGGTTCAAACCTCGGTCTGTCTCACTCCTACAAAGGTAAATTGTAATAGTGTAGGAGATTTTTTGTTGCGTATAAATTTTGATTTATTTATCCACGCTTCCACCGAATTGGTGATTTCTTGAAAACAAAAATACTGAAACAAAAAACAATTTATTCTGTCAAGGGTCACCAGAGTGAACAAACCACTTATATGTAACCATTATATTGCCAATACGAACGTTCCAATTTACAAAAAGTGTCCCGCTATGGGATATGGCTTGGCACCATTGATTTTGCGCAGTAGGGTGGAAATTTTATCGATCGCGTCAGAGCCGGCCCGACATTATTTGTTTGTTGTTATTCGTCGCCATCTTTGGTTCTGGATGCTTTTTCAAATTACAGAATAAAAAGTGGTGCATCCACATTGTTGTCGGTATATTAGTGCTTATAAACTTTCATTACCTAACAACAATTTTTAATTTGTGGTGATTCGATTCGCTGTTTGTTAGGTTAGTAACTTGTTTTGTTTAAGATGAAAGGGCACAAGTGCATGGTGCTTTTTTGCAAAAGTGGATCAATACCAGGTATAAAGTATTTCAGGTATATACATATATACGAAAATATTTTGCTTATCAGAGTATCCGATCTTCGGAACCGAATCTCACTAAAAAGCTTGTAAAAAAAGAAGATAGTGTCACTCGTATACAATATAATATATATGTGGTCATTACCTAACCTTAAAATTAATGTATTTTTAATTTGTTGCATTAGTAGCTGATAATAATTCCCAAAATAGTCAATATAGTCATTCATTCTTAATTTTTGGTTTAGAAAAAAGTGAGATTATAAAACATACGACGTCGGATGAAAGTTAAAATAAAGCTCATCGTGTCGATTGTTGCAAATAGTCGGACGGAATTTGGCACCAAAAGTTTACACCAATCAGGGCACCGTCGGATCATCATATCGTCAGAAATCGTATGCATGGAACGCCGTCTTAAATCGAACTAATCGAAATTTTGATTGCAATATTTTTCCTAACTAACCAGTGAAATTTACATTAAAAAAGTTGAAATCCGGTCCTGTCGAATGTTTACTTTCACAAGGAAATTTTCGAGCTGCGCAAACTCACTATTACCCGTCCGATGCCCTTAGCGGGGACATAATTGCAGATGGTATTAGCAATATAATGGTAATATATATATGTGGAACAAACCCGACAAGCTGTCTTATTGCATTGATATGAAACGCTTGTTTTTTTAACGTAATTAATAGTTTGATTGTTGTCCCCCAAAGAAGTGAGTATCTGCTCGTCTCCTCCACTTAGAACGTTTATATTCCCGGAGACATGAGGAATCAATGCAAAATTTCCTCCACTATGCGAACCTGCAGGAATAATTGAAAATTTGCTTCCCACAGCGCAAAATCAGCATTTTCTCCACGTGCGTGGGATACATCCAGCGTTGCCGACGCTGTATACTTTTTAATTCAATTCTCCTAGTGTACAAGGTGTTCTTTATTGACGTGATAATAGTTTGCCGACCATTTCCAACAATTTTTATGAACCAAAATCTGTATTTAATTACTTTAATCAGAAATGGTGCGTCTCATGAGAAAAATATAACATATCATTTCTATGTAGAATTAACCGGACTAATCAGAAAAAATATTGACATGGAAAAATGTCAATGGCGTATCAACTTTTTTCTAAAAAATGTGATAAGACATGTTTGCGCGGACGCCACTGGTGGGTAAATAGAATAACTTTCCTAATAAAAATATGTGGTTTAATATTCTATTAACGCATACCAAGAATGAGATTAATATCTAAAGTACTTTCCTAGATATGTAAAAAATTACGATTTAAAATAATATTTATATGAACTTTTTGTCGTAAAATTACGTAATAAAGAGCCGGAATATTTAGTTTTTTAGACAATAGCACTCGTTAAATACAGTCCTCTTTAGGATAATACATGTTTGGATAAAAGTAGGGTGATAGTGTCTTTGTCTACTTACAGGCACCTACAAAAACTATACTGAACAATTATCTAGCTTCTACAGTATGTAAAAATAGGAAACTAGGCAACACCGTACTTATCCCTATTGATCCAAACCAACGAATGTTCGCTTCACCCAATGGATTCCCAGGGGATGACATTTTGGATGTTCTATGGACATTTTTTATTAAACACATACAGGGCGCTATACCGAAAATGTCGTAGTGCGACAAAATGAAATATTTGTAGAAATAACAAAAGACACACGTGCGCCAAGAACAATTGAGAGTACTAATGCCTAATTTTGGGACTAACCGGAATTTTTTTGCTGGAAAAAAGTCATCGCAACGCTTTTTTTTTGTTCCCCATACATACAAAGAAATAAAATACTCTGCCTTCATAAATTTTAGTATTTCAAATTATTGCAGTATTCCAATTAATCCATAATCTTTTTTCACATTTAATTGAACAATACAAATGCCTAAACAAATAATTAAAACATATTTCTGACAACAACAGAAAATCAAATTCGGTGAATATATATTTTTGTTTCGATCCTATTATTAAATAAAATACATTTTTATTTTTTACGAGATACATATCTTATCCGATTAAAATGACGCAATATTAAAATAAGCATGTGTCTACCACAACTTTAACAAACATAGGTAAATTTTTTTTTCTTTTTGAAGTATTCCATCTCGGAGTGGAGTGAAGTTATAGTGAGGTAAAGAACAATATCAAAAACCATACATGTTTCGAAGGTTCAAACCTTCATCTTCAGTGAAAAATACAAGAACATTAGGAGAAACTCATGACATTGATTTAAACTGTAAGGGAAAGAAAATTGTTTATATAAGTTGAGTTTAAGTAAAATAAAAGGAGTTGAAGGTAATGGAATTAACTAAATGATTTAGATCACCTTCTTACCTGAGCAAAGCAGGAAAAACAAAAAATCCATTTAAAAATCCATTTATAATTAAAAAAAAAAAAAAAAAAAAAAATTACGCCAGACTCAACTTATATAAACAATTTTCTTTTCCTTGCAGTTTAAATCAATGTCATGAGTTTCTCCTAATGTTCTTGTATTTTCCACTGAAGATGAAGGTTTGAACATTCGAAATATGTATGGTTTTTGATTTTGTTATTAAACTAGTGGAGCAGATTATGAGTTTCTTTACCTCACCAAACATAGGTAAGTTTACGAATCTTTTATTTGAAAGGAGGCAACTGAAATCGATATTCAAGGCAAGGTAATATCATATGCGGATGATACTGTGCTTCTCTTTAGTGATAAATATTGGGAGGCCGTGAAGATGCGAGCTGTAGCAGGATAAGAACATGTCAAGAATTGGTTGGATGTTTATAAATTATCACTAAATGTTTATAAAACAAACTATATTGCATTCTCTAAAACATTGGCTGATCGTCCCCAATTTAAAAAATTTACATGTGCAAACTAGTACTCTGAAATACAAGAAACTAGAACTTCTCAATATTTGGGCATTATTATAGACCAAAACTTGAAATGGAACTGTCACATAATCTATGTAGCAAAAAAACTTAGATATTTAGTTACAAATTACAAAATACAAATTCTATCTTATGAAACAATTTCTTAATTTGGATTCTGAACGCGACCCAATGAAGATTTCTTACCTTGAAAGGTAAAAAAAACATTAATGATTTATAATTTCCGTTTATTTAAATATAGATTTTTTAAAAACTTTTAACAGTCGCCATTTTGAAATAGTTTAACAGAATCGCGTTAAAATTTATGAGCATACTGTACGAGATATTAGCTATCAAATGATGTATCACAAGCTGTATGTTTCTATTTAAAAAAAAAGATCTATGTCGTCATATCTTTGACAAATGTTTATAAGAAACAAACGAATAACGTCAAAATGTGAACATATATAAAACTAAATTGACGTGTCCGAGCGTTTTCCCCAAAAGTTACAGGTTAAGGCTATATTAATTTTATTCCGGACTTCTGGGCCACCCAGTATATATTTGTGTTATGTAGATATATTTCTGAATAAATAAATAAATAAATAAATATCTATTTTGATTATTATTTGAATATTTTTTTAAACCAACCTCACCTTGAAATACTGCATATAATATATACCCCACGAATTTAAAACTTATTCTATGGTATTTATTTCGATATTGATTTGCCACATCAATTAGAACAAACGAATACTAAGAAAACACTAAACATCAGTTAAAAAAGGCAAGAAAACCACAAATACAGGAAACAACGATACATGCACGAAACTATTATGACGAAACCAAATAAAAATAACCCGCGAAGAATTTGCTTGTTTGTTCTTCTCGGAAATGAAATTATTATCCCTAAGAGATATCGATCTTGACGTCGTTGGTCGCGTAATACACCCGATGTACCTATTCCAATCTTCCGTGTAATACTGCAAATACTTGGTATATTAGATTTTTTTATTTCAAGATGCATATTTACAAGAATTTCTAACAAACTTTTTCTAATTACCTTTGTGTTATTCATAAGGTTAAACCGATTTAATGTTAACACTACCCCCACAAGTTGTCACAATATAAACGCAGTTTAAACAATATTATTTTTAGCAGCAACACATCAACTTAATTACTCTTTGGGTACAAACATATAACTCCCTTGTCGTAAGCATTAATTAACTAATTACACGCTCACTTTTATTATAGAAGAGCGAAAATAATATTTCAATAAGTGGAATATAGTGAATTACCTAGTCAGACAGAATTTATTTACTTTCGGTCAAGTACCGAGTTCATTAGATAAATTACACTGGGGAACAGCAAAAATGTTTCCGAGACCAAAATAGCAAAATCTTACTTATTTTATTATACTAATTAACAATCTGTCTTGCAAAAGGCTCAGTTGGCTCCGGTTTTATAGATCCATCCCAATTATGATAATTTACCTACCTGCCCTTAATATATGGGAAAATTTCACCATTAAATGAGAAATACCTGGATTTATTATAACAGGTGTACTTTATAAGGGGTTTAAATACATATAATATAAATCCTAAATTGTTAGTTAGTTGTATTTCAACCACCAGTTGATCGAGAGCTGTTCGTATTTGAGAAATTAGAGAGTTTTGAGCAACATGTCGCGAGTTTGTGTAAATAAGCCGGATCATTTTTATTATATATGTGGTGAAATGACTTTTGTGAAACAAAAACGTACGCTTAGCCCTTTAATAAAAAAGGCTTACCACTTGTATTTTGGCTGCAAAGTTGGAGACCAGGATAAAAATTGGGCTCCCCATATCTGCTGCTACAAATGTGCGTCCAACATTCGCGGCTGGCTAAGTGGAAAAAACCGTAAGATGCCCTTCGCTGTTCCTATGATCTGGCGAGAACCGAAAGACCACGTTACTGACTGTTACTTTTGTTTGACACCTCCCATCAAAAAAGGCTTTTCAGAGAAAAAAAGGTCTGCGATACAGTATCCAAATTTACAATCCGCCATACGCCCGGTGCCTCATAGTGACGAGTTGCCTATACCTAATCCACCTCAGGAATATACCCTTCATTCTGATGATGATCAAGAGGATTCAAACGGTAGTGTACCGGAAAATGTCGCCGGCCCATCAACCTCGCAAGACTCCGATTTTGTCTGTGAACTTCCAAGTAAAAAGCCTCACAAAATAAGTCAAAGTGAATTAAGTGACCTTATAAGGGATTTGGAACTGCCCAAGACAAAAGCAGAACTATTGGCCTCTCGATTGCAACAATGGAATTTACTTGAAGATGAAGTAAAAGTTTCTGTGTACCGAAGCCGTCAGAAAAATCTAACACCATTTTTTAACATGGATAACAATTTGGTAGCCTGTAGGGACATTGAGGGATTAATGGCAGCTTTAAATCTGGACTATGATCCAAAAGACTGGAGACTTTTCATTGATTCCTCAAAAGTAAGTCTTAAAGCTGTGTTACTCCATAATGGAAACAAATTGCCTTCAGTCCCAATTGGTCATGCAGTCCATATGAAAGAAACATATAGCAATTTGAAATTGTTACTTGAGACCATACAATATGAAAGATATAAATGGCAAATTTGTGGGGATTTAAAAGTTGTGGCGATCTTGCTTGGAATGCAGCTAGGTTATACCAAATACTGCTGCTTCCTCTGCGAATGGGACAGTCGAGCACGATCGGATCACTACAGAAAGAAAATTTGGCCACCGAGAGAGTCTTTTGAGCCAGGAAAGAAAAATGTGACCAGCGCGCCATTAGTTGCTCCAGAAAAGATTTTACTACCGCCACTTCATATAAAATTGGGACTTATGAAAAATTTTGTGAAGGCAATGGACAAAGAAGGCCGTGCTTTTAGTTATTTAAAAGAAAAGTTCCCTAGAATCAGTGACGCTAAAATTAAAGAGGGAATATTTGTCGGTCCCCAGATTAGGAAACTTTTCGGAGATGCGCAATTCGATTCCATACTTGAAGGCAAGGAAAAAGACGCTTGGGATGCCTTTAAAATGGTTGCAAAAAATTTCTTGGGAAACATAAAAGCAGAAAATTATAAAGACCTGGTTGCCCAACTTCTTTTGTGTTACCAAAACCTAGGGTGTAATATGTCGTTGAAAATTCATTTCCTGGATTCTCATCTGGATTACTTTCCGGAAAATTGTGGTGCTGTAAGTGACGAACACGGTGAGAGGTTCCACCAGGATATTTCGAACATGGAAAGAAGATATCAGGGAAAATGGAACTGTGAGATGTTAGCCGACTACTGCTGGACTATTACGAGAGATGCCCCAGAGGCTGCTTTCAAAAGGCAAGCTAAGAAGCGCAAAATGAGTGTCTAAACTTTGGATTCAATGATAAAAATGTGCTATTTAGTTGCTTTTGTTGAACCAACAATATATTGTTATCTGTATTTTGTATGTCCATTGTATATGCCTATGAATTAAAATTTTGTAACAAATAATTGAGATTTTTTTTTTTGCGAGCCAACTAAAATCTTTAATAGGTATTTTTTAGTTACTTGGGTACAGTTGAATCCAAAAAAAATAGGTTTTGTTCAGGAAACAAAAAAAAAGTTGAAATTTGTTTCCCAGTGTTATACGAGTCGTTAGCGTACGTAAATGAGTGGCAAAAAGGACCTACTAATTCACAGTATACACTACTATTAGCTTGGAATGTGACAAAAATGCAAATTTCCTAATTGGTGATAAACGCAAGATACAATCATCTAAACCCCCCAGGTTGACGCCCAGACGATGATTGACTCCAAATATAACTCATTCCGAGGAATTCTTAATATAAAATCTCTCTGCCCATAGACCTTTCGAAAACATAGACCTTTTTATCGAATTATCAGACAATATACCCACAAACAATTTCCCTTAAGAGGGTTTGAACTGCAGTGGCGTCACGACGCACAATACAAGAAAGAGTTAACTTTTAGTGTTAATTTCTCAACAAGAAGAACTATTTATGAGGAATACATTTTTTTTGAAAGGTGAAAGTTAAAAATAAAAAGTCTCCATTAAGATGGCTTTTCTGTACACGCTGTACTTAGATAGAAGATAAATTTATTTTAAAAATAGCTAATATTAAATAATATAATAGCAGCGTATGTGATTATGATATAGGAGTACTAAATAACCGATAATTGTCAAGTGCACATTGAAAATATCTTATCTATATAGAAAATGTGATACCCAATCCTTGCCGGATCTAATTAGGATATACAGGGTATCGCGAGGAACTGGCCAAACTCCAAGAGCGTATTTTATATTTGAAAATAGCACACTTATATCATCTTTCTCTTTGAATGCGCAAACATCGGCTGCCGACGCACATCTTCGCAGACAGCATGAAGTATCACGCCTCAACAAAGACCTGGAAGAAATTTTGGCTTGGGGTGACAGTAACCAAGTCGAATTTAACGCTATAGAAACCCAGGCAGAGTTTTCTCTAAAAAGGTTAAAATTACAGAACCGGATATAGTCATGGACGGACACGCAATCGCACTGGCTGCTTCTATTAATTTGCTGGGCATCAATCTGAGAGGAAATATGTCTTGGCATAACCACGTTGTGGCAATCGCCAAGATAGCTTCTTACAAACTTGGTGTACTCTTCCGAACCAGAAAGTTGTACATACCTCAACAACTTTTGACACTATACAAAGCCCAGATTCGACCATCACTAGAGTACTGCTCTCATGTCTGGAGCTCTGTACCCCAACATACTCCTCGGCTACTGGATTCCATCGAAGGAGGGCCATTCGTCTGATTGGAGACCACGAGCTGACGAAGAACCTTGACAGCCTAGAACATCGCAGACAGGTTGGGGATTTGACTCTCTTTTACAGATATTCTCATGTAAAGTGCTCGGCTGACCTTGCCCTCTTAATTCCGCCCAGAGCGGCGAATATCAGAAATACACGACGAACAACTGCCGCCCATCCATATGTGGTTAAGCTTAGTACTCCTCGAACATTATTTAAGAAATCTTTCATCTGGAGGACTTTATCCTTATGGAACGACCATCCCGAGGTCGTTTTTCCCAACGAATATAACCTCCAACGATTCAAAACCAACGTGAATCGCTTTTTGCGCAACACGCACCACTCCCAGAGTGCCCTAAAGGATTTTTCCTATAGTGCTTGTGTTGGACCATAAAAAAATAATGTAAAAACCACGTCCTTATCTTTCAATTGTTTTCAAGTTATAGCATAATTTAAAAATGTTATCAACCTGTATAAACTTGTAAATGGTTCAAAATTTGTTTGCAGGGCCTCCAAGATCTCCAAACCTCACACCACTTGAGTTTATGGGGCTTGTTCAAAAATATATTAGAAATGCTGCAGTCGATATTAAACGGCACGAAGCAATCAGGAGATTAACAGGCGCCCCTCATGGACGATGCAGAAAGTATTTAGAGATGAATAGTGATATTTTTCCACATTTATTAAAGTAACGTTATGCTTAAAAAATATTGATGTATAAAACTTTGATTATTTATAATTTAAAAACAAACGAAATACCGGATAAAGACATAATACGAAAAATCAATTCTTAATCATCTGAATATACAAACCCGAATAAACTCCGGACTGTTGACATGATATACAAACAAATAAACCTTCTGGATATCTTAAAATTATAATTTCTGTCTCACAAAAGAAACTACACCATAAATCATATATACCTGTAGTGTAACATACATGATGACAGTTTTAAGGCAAGAACACGATTACTGTGAGTTGAGTTAGTGCTATTAAAGTTTGCTGTTGTTACGATCTTAAATCGCACCTTTTTTCTAATTTTTACGTCATCTTAACGAATTTAATTAAACGTTTACAACCAAACAGATTAAATTAATCTTATAACAAAGACCGCTGGGAATTGATTTTTTTTTTTAAGGTATTTCTTTATCAAATTGTTAGGTGTGAAACTTGCCCAAAAAACAATCTATTACTACTTGGCAATGTCGATAATATTCATAGATAATGTGTCTTCACACTACGTACTTTATTATGAACTGATATTTTTTGGATTTTTGTTATTATTTTAAAAAAACAATATTGCGGGGGTTCTGATATAGGGGTGATACCATTTACAATTCTTTACCAGGGTTGGTTGGTTGGTTGGTTACAGACGGGGGTCGGTTTAAAGGCCCGAACTTCTATCTCTGCAGCCTACCGGCTTATTGTGTACCCCGATGTTGTAAGAAGATGTTTGTTCGTTCTATGATGTCCAGTAACCTTCTACCAAGCTTGTCATGTGGCAGGTCATCACCACGTTGTATGTTCCCGAAGATGTTTTGTCTTCTACGAGACAGCGCTACGCAGCGGTATATTATGTGTGAGGCGGTTTCATCCTCTTCGCCGCAGAGTATGCATTCAATGGATCCGTTATTTATACCCATTTGTTGAAGGTGTTTTCGCAGGTGGCAGTGGCCTGTTAGCAGACCCATCACCTGTTTCAGCTGGGGCCGCCTCAGGGTTAGCATCCCATTATTTGATAGTATTGTCGATGGATTTCCAATTACATGCATGTATTTGACCAGGTAACCCTTGCCATCGAGATAGGCGTTGCTTTTTCGACCATCTATTGATTTTGTTGCCTGTTTTGATATCCTAAAGGCCGGTCCGGGGTCCCTGAGACTTTGAGAGGATCCGGCTCTCGCTAGTTCATCCGCTTACTCTTTACCTAATATCCCATAGTGACCAGGGACCTACAAGAGTTTCACCTTGTTCCCCTTCGCCGCCAGTTCTTTTAGGTTGGTATGGCACTCCAGTGTAAGTTTTACAGTGAACCGATTGGAGTTCAGATCCTTCTTTAACAGGGACAAAGCGATCGTTTAAATCTCCACTTGTGGAACTCGATTTATTTTCAACTACTATTCAGAAAGTAATAAATTATGGCATTATTGTAAAGAGCTTTAAATGATTTTTAAAATGATGTGTTACTTGACACCTCCTCCTTGCCAGTTAAGATTTTAAGGGTAACATCTATCCTTCCCAGGGAGTTATCCACGATGGCTGCAAATAATCTTTAAAAGCGTCCCCCCCCCCCCCCCCCCATCCGGTTTTTAATAGTTTTAACTTGAAGCCGGAATCAGTGGCAGTAGAAACTAAGGTTTATACTAAAAATCTCACTTTTTGTTTATAATATTATTCCAAAACCCATAAAAAGTGACCACACTATTCTTTTCTGAATAACTTTATTGTTTAAAATCACTTTAAAACCAAATTTCGAAGAAATATTTACGAAAGTATAAGTTCTGGTAAAATTAATTTAAAAATACATAATAGGATCGAATAATTAGAATATCATACAGGGCAGACTAAAATTAGAAGTTACGTTAAACAAGTCGCAAAAAGTTTTTTCTTTCTTCAAATAATTTAGACTTAAATCTATTATATTCTGAACAAAAAAATATGTTAAGAGATTTTTTGATATTTCACTCGATTAACCATTTATAACTAATTTTCTGATCAAATATTTCTAAGCAGTTAATAACTGAATATCACAATGTTTAATCATCAGTTAGCCATGGAAACAATTATTGTATAAAATGAAACATGATATTTGAATGCTAGAAAAAAAATTATTTTAAAAATTGTTCAATATGACCTCCGGTTTGTTCAATGCATTTCTGTAAATGTATGTTCCCTAAATTGAACCATTGAACCAACAACTTTTCAATTAATTTTGTTTGTAGATTAGTATAATACTAGTAAGTGATTCTTTTGATGTTAATAATGCTTTTCACATATTATTTAACAAATTAAAGATGAAATACGTTTCTTTCATAAAAACATCAATTCTGTTCTATTTTATAAAATTGATTCCATGGCCAACTGACTAAAAACATAGATATTTAGTTTTTAACTGCTTAGAAACATTTGGTCACAAAATTAGTCAGAAACGCTTAACCAAATGAAATATCAAAAAATCTCTGAACGTGTTTGAACATATAAATTATTTGAAAAAAGAAATAACTTATTTTTGTGACTTGTTTAAAGTAATTTCTTATTGTAACCTGCCCTATATGATATTCTAATTCGATCTTATTATGTACTTTTACCTTTAAATTCATTTTACGAAAACCTTTGTAAAGATTTGCTGCAAATTTGGTTTAAAAATAATTTCAAACGATAACGTTAATCAGAAAATGATATTGTGGAAACTTAGCAACTCTAAAATGTTGCAGTTGTTAATTCCTTGTTAGTATAACCATTATCCAGGACCTATTTTCCTGGCCCAGGCCCGGTGGGTCTGGGCCTGGGGCCCCACTTTCAGAGGAGCTCAGCACTTGGCTTGCGCGACACTATACTTATTCAACACAAACAAGACAAAAACTTACCTTATTTGCATAACGAATAGGTATGCTTTTTTAGTACAAAAAAAAATTGTAAAAGCTCTTAAAGTCAAAGGCGATCGACAGATATGTAGGAACTCTTTTTCTTGATGATAATATTAAATCATAATAAATTAGTGTTGCGTAAGAAAAAAACAGTTTTTGAAGTGGCGAGGGGCCTCGCATTGCGTTACGGAAGGCAATTTTGGGCCGAGAGCCCCCTGGACGCTTGGGCCCCCCTGCGTCGTATGGTCTTGTTGCATAGTCCGCGCCTGAGCCGGATATTAAGAATGGGAAGTTTTCAAATCGTCAACCTGTATTCCAAAGTGTGTCATATTTTTGCAATAATACATCATTATCTAATGCTTACCAAACGGGTCACCAATTGTTGGTATTCCTCGTTTGCTTGACTGGCCGACACAATCAACCATGAAATCACATATTCAACTCAACATTTATCACAAACCGCTGATTTTCGTTAAAGCGCGCCTTCATTCGGGATCGAATCAATCGGATTAATAAGTAAGATGTTGTAATATTTATTTAACACCTTTTAAAAAATGTAAACCGTTTCTACGAATATTACTTACGAATACTTATTACAAGAAACGGTATTGCAATAATAAGCGAATTATCTAACTATATTGGAAACCGCATGAAATTGGCCATTTTCCCTTCCAAAAGAACTATTTTAAATGAATAAAAACAAATTGTTTATAAAAGCGTGGAGTTAGTATTTTAAACTAGTTAGATATTTATTAAATTTAAAGAACTGGTCAGGCAGTAAAAAGTGTAGCTTCGAAGTTATTTCGGTCAGTCCGACCAGGATCAGTTTTTTTTGTAGAATAATTGTAATATTTGGTATGTAAATTTAATTTTTTTAATGTTAGTACCAACGTAATTGTTACATGTTAATTTAAAAAAAAAATTTAATAATTTATTTACGAAATTTCAACGAAAAAAATTCCAAAAAAGAATTAAAAAAATGTCAAATCAGTGAAACGTCAGCATTTCGAAGAAATGTATAATTATACGGGGTGCCTACAATTAAGTCTCTTGCTAACTCCATTATTCTTAAAGCTACGATATATGTAGATTAAATCAGTAAACTAGTCACATTATTTTCGCTGGTTTAAATGGAAAAACCGAAAAAATAATTGTACTAGGTTATCAATTTAGTTTGTCCCACTTTTAAGAGCCTGTAACTAAAAACAAGATGTAGCATTTTTAGCCAAGTTTTAACGGGTCTTGTCAAAAATGACAGTTGGTGTAAAGTCTGTTTCGTTGCCGTTGATAGCTCGATACCCTCATTAAAGATTCAAAACAAGGGCCCGGTGGCCTAAAATATTTTACCTATAAAATGGTCTTTTTACGTACATCTAGCATAAAGATGAAGAAATTTTGACCTATTCCACCGGGTAACAGATAAAGTAACAATAGAGCCATAAAATGAAATGAAAGGATAATGATTAAAACGGCCCATCATGGTCGGAGAGTTGGGTTTTTAATGTAACCGCTTATTATTTTATTTAAATGTAATAGATTTTATGATTTTATGAATTTATTTACAAGAAAACTAATTTATTTACAGATCAAAAAATATTGACAATTTCAATAATTATAACTCGATAAAATGGTCCTCAGAAGAATCTGAAGAGTCATCATGTCCTACGCTTATTACTAAAGGCTCAATTTCCATAGTTGTGTCAATTACGTTGTCAAGTTCCCACATTTTTTGTGCCTCTACTATAGCATGTTTTATGGCGTTTTGCCAATTTTGCTAAAGAATGAAGCAAGAGGTGTCGCACTTCTTGCATTTTAAAAGTTTTGTTATTTCTAGCAACATATCCTTTTACTTGAGCCCATATTAATTCGATAGGATTTAGCTCACAATGGTAAGGTGGTAAACGGAGCACTATAATACCTCGATCTCTTGCCATCTCGTCAATAACATACTTTTTATACTGTGATTTATGTAGCCTAACAATATCCAAAAGTTCTTTTTTTACCATGGTATTATCGTAACTCAATTCCTTTCGTTGTAACCAGTTTACGATTTCCGCCTTTTTCCATGAAGTTGTGGGAAGATTCTCTTTTAGCCTAGAGTGATAGCTGGCATTATCCATCACTATTACAGAATTAGCGGGAATGTATTCTATCATTTGCTTAAAATATTCCTCGAAAACATCAGCAGTCATTTCTTCATGATAGTCTTTAGTAGAATTCGACTGGAATTGTAATAATCCTTGATCCAAAAAGCCATTTGAACTTCCTATATGAGTTATAATAAGTCTGCGTCCCTTTCCAGATGGTGGTCTAAGTCCTGTTGACCAGCCTTCCATGACAGCTTGTCGAGAACTTAGGACATTTTTATCTTGCCAAACTTTAGATACGGTGTGCCCTTCGTTCAGCCAAGTTTCATCCAAATAGAAAATGTTTTTGCCTTCGCTGTGGTATTTTCGGATGGACCTTAAGTATTGACGTCTCCAGCAAATAATATCTGCTCTATCAATAAGAAAAGATTTTCTGTTCTCCCATCGAAAGTTCATATCATGAAGTATTTTCCATAGTTTCGTTCGTGATAGCTGTGGTAAGTCCTCGTCGTAGTTAATGGCTTGTAAAATTTTGTCTATAGTTGGTATTTCCTTGGCAAAATAAAAACTATGTACTTTTCTTCTAATACCATTTTTAATGAAATTGTCAATTTCTAACGGTTTCTTTCCTGGGAGTGGTTTTGGCTCACTGAGGTTCTTAGATTTTCTTTCACGCAAGAACCTATATATAGTAGCCTCTCCAACTCCTACCATATTGGCACACTCTGCAATGATGCTACGAACATCACTTGCAGGTTTCTGGTACACTAGAGCATCATGCACGTTTAATATTAATGTCTTTTCTCGGAGAGAATATGCACTCTTGCTAATTTGACGAAGACACGTTGGCGAAAAACTTGAAGCCATTGTTACAAGTATAGGAAATAATTCAACTTTGAGATAATGCAGTATCTAAATACAACTAAATACATAGTTTGACAAACGCACATCAAATGGCGTAATAACATCCTAAAGCAGGCAAAAATAGGTAAATTAATTACCCCTGTTGTACCTACTTTAACCCTAATCCTACTTAACAATGGACAGAGGCCAATTTTCTTATTAAATAAGGTAATTACTATTGGCAACGCCTATGGTTTACGGTTGTTTTATGGCTTCAACCCTCGATATGAGCTATCAACTGCAACAAAACGGACTTTAATATGTCACACCGAAAAGCAATTATTTTTTTTTTAAATGGGACACTCTATATGTCAGAAGAGTATTAGATAGCGGGTTTTCTTCCGATATCCAAAATATAACACATTATAATATAATAATATATAACTTTTCAATTAATTTTGTTTGTAGATTAGTATATTACTAGTAAGTTATTCTTTTGATGTTAATAATGCTTTTCACATATTATTTAACAAATTAAAGATGAAATACGTTTTTTTCATAAAAACATCAATTCTGTTCTATTTTATAAAATTGATTCCATGGCCAACTGACTAAAAACATAGATATTTAGTTTTTAACTGCTTAGAAACATTTGGTCACAAAATTAGTCAGAAATCATTCTTTTCTTCAAGTGAGCAGTAGAAAAACAATTTTATTAATATTGCCATATCTAGAAAATAGCAAAAGTTTATAACATTAATTTAATAACTAGAATTATATAATAATTATTTCATTATCTATATTGTTCTACATGACCACCTCCTTTTTGGATACATTTGCGAAACACTTTTACAATGTGACTAAAAAATTTTTATTAAAACTTCTCTATTAGTTTGAAACTGAAGAATGGCGTTTTCAATTCTAATATACAGTTCATTCAACGAATAACACGGTGTATTTTTTAATATATCCCCAAAAGAAAAAATCACAGGGTGTTAGGTCTGTGCTGTTCGGCGGCCATTTTATAGTACCCGATTTTTCAATCCATTGGACTTATTTTGTGTTTAAATATGCAGTTTCTGGAGCTACACTATGTGTCGGCGCTTCATCTTGACGCCATATTAAATTTCTTAGGGTTAGAATGCCGCATATTCAAATACCGCGGGCCAGTTAAGAAACCTTCGAAAATTATTATAATTGGAAGGAACCCGTCTATTGGGAAACTCAATCCTATACCTCCTAAGTGCTATGGTTGCACTGTCCGTTTGACGAAACATCAAACATAAAACACTTTTCCCCCACTGAATAATAATATCTCATATTAGTTGGTTTCATTGGTTCATACAAAATAACTTTCCTACAAAATTCGAGACGATTAATAATGCTGAGAATCAACGAATACTTATAAACAGGAAGAAGACAAACAGCCGTGTTAACACATCGAAGCAAGTATGAACAAACGAACAAACCAGGCACCCATGACGTCTGGAATCAGCTGGCAAACGCACGTGCTTTTCAAATGTTACTTTTGTCAAAATTTTTATTACTGGGAGATTTAACCAATAAAAAACATTCAAACCCCTTTTATTTGATTTACTAAGTAATATTTAAAAATTTACTAAATAATATTAAATATTTAAATCAAATATTAGGATTCTGACATGTTTTAAGCTGTAAATATCACTTTTAAATAATCCTTACACACTCTTATATCATTTTTTGAATTAGTAACGTAACTACAAATGAAAAATTAAACTTCAGAAATAAGCTTGTAAGCAGTTTTATTAAAAAATAGGAAGTAAATCATAATTTACATAAAATATTTTACCATCTTCAAATGGGCTCTAGGTCCTAGCAACTATTTCAAGCTTCAAGTCAAAACATATTTTTGGGCCCCATGTGATTTAGGAAAAGAAATTATTATTGAAGCTTACTCTCAGTAAAGATGACTAAATGAATATTTCAATTACAAATTACTCACTTGCACCAAAAAGGAAACGACGTTTTTCGTAAAAGATTAGAATATTAAAAAATTATTTTAAAATTTAAATTAAATCATATCAGATGTTGCTTGATTTCCATGCCCGTCAGACAAAGGAAGTTAGCTTGTTTAACAATTCGTGCTGTTCGCATTCTATGCCTGTCTCTGTCTGCAGCAACCTTCCCTAATTCAGTAAAGTGAGACAAATATGACCAGGATCAAGTCGCCTGCAAAAACACTTACTTTTGGGCTTTCCATATTAACTCTACGTAAGTCTGATATTGACGCTTAAATGATAGAGTGAAACAGATAGATAAAAGTAGGTTACTTGTGAGCGTATGGAGCAGAGTAGGCTTAGCATCACTTCCAAGGCCTTCTTACGTGTTTCGATCCCCCCCCATAAGCAGTCTCACCGGGCTGCTGAGAATGATAGACTGAAATATAAATAAAGATAAAATCCATAGCAACCAAAACAGTTGCATAGCTATCTCGATGCTTTTTAACAATAATATATTTTTACATATTTTTGTCAATGTTTGATGGAATGAAGAAAAAATTGCATATCTATGTGTGTTAAAATTTTGAGATCGGAAGAAAATGCGCAATCTAATGCGCTTCTGATATATAGAGTGTCACATTTAAACAAAATTATAATTGCAATTCGGTGTGACATATGACACCTACTGTCATTTTTGACAACACTCATAAAAACTTAGCTATAAATGCAAACAAAACATCTCGCGCGCTAACTCAAAATACAAAAAAGTTAGAGGCCTTTAAAAGTGGGACAAACTAAATTGATAACCCTGTACATCACGTTTAAAATGCACTTTTTTTAAATGTGACACACTAAATGAGATGAAGATTTTATAGTAATTTAATTTAATTTATTAGAGTGCAGATAGATAAGTGATAGCATAGCGTAGTGTTGTAAAAATTGCCAAATAAGCCGTGCCTTTAGATAATAATTACAATTTATCCTCGAAATTACATCCCCATAACAGATCTATGATAATTAGGGATTGGATTTTAGACATGATATCATATACACTCCCACAAGAAACCTCTCTTATTTGTGAGAAAATGTACAGAGTGTGCATTTTTCGGTGGTTTTATTAGGAATCTGCGCTATTAGTATGGATAGAAGGATGCGCTTGTCGCAACACTAAAAAAACGTAAATACCGGGCACATTATTAAGACTAGAAATAAAGTATTATCTATTTCTGAGAAGCTTGTTAAAAACTGAATTATATTTTTAAAAAATAAATGGGGTGGCCCAATTAAAAAAAAACAGATTTGTTTTTTCTTGAAAACTATGGAACGCAGAAAAAATCTGAGTACGTCACTGGATTCTACGTAAAAAAACTACAAAGAGAGCATTTGATTTCTTTTCGATAAGTTACAAGGTAACCGAAATAGGGGGGTTGGGGGGGATGTCCCAAAATGTAAAATTGTCAAAAAAAAAAATTCTTACAGCAAACTAATTTTATAAGAACGTTCATACACCATTAAAACAGATCCAGAAGTGTAAAAACCCCAGATTTTCCCCAAGACAGTTGTGTAACAGGATTTAGAAAACATCAAATTAAGCAAAAGAGCTTATATAACCAATTAGCTGTTTAATGTAAGTTCTATTAACGTATTGCCTTTAAAAGAAACTCCAATCATTTTCGTATTTTGGAGAAAGAGCACGGCCTTTTTATCAAACATGAATGTAAAAATGACGTACCATTACAGATGAAAACTTAAAACTGAATAAGCTCTTTTTGCAGGTTTGGTTTTTAAACCAGAAACATTCCAAAAATGAACAAATTCTTCGTTTGCTTCTCTTTGGTTATTGCCAGCGGTGTTGCCGCCCCTGCCAAAGACGAGCTGATGTTCGAAGGACCAAATGATACGGCTACCGTGGAAAGTACCGTAAGAGAAGCCAGAGCTGCCCCCAGTCATATTGGGGATTTAGTGGGGCCAGGTAATCTAAAATAAAATAGTTATTTTCATTCATTCAACTTAGATGTACAGGGTATCCCATTTTCGACACTTTTATAGGGTATCTCCGTTATTGCAAGTGCTATCAAAAAAGTAATGTAGGTGGCATGTGCTTTTTTTCGCACAAACTTAAAATGGTAAAATCATAATTTGAAAATTTTCGCTCGCTTAAGAGATACGGGGGAAAATCAGCAATTTGACAATTTCTAAGTTACCCTATATTTTCTTAGTTAAAAGAGATACAGAAAAATGTTTTATATAGAAGTTTATTTATAATGATTGTTGAATAATCTACCGTTTTCAGAATAAGTATACGGGGTCAGGTAAGAAAGTTATCGGACCTAACCTCATTTTTTTAAATGGAACCATGTATAATTTTATCTAAAAAGATAGCATTTTAAGCTCTCTTTTCAAATTTATAACATACTATGGATGATGGATATCATCAAATTTTTCAAAATGTTGATAAGGATTTTTCACAAATATGTAAAAAATGAAATTGACGTTAAATGTTAATAACTAGAAGAATATCAACATAGTTGTCTCTAGGATATTAGTTTTTGTTTCATGGCCTACTTTGGTTCAAAGTAATCAAGTTTAATAAATCGCCTAGGAAACCAATATCATCCATGGTGTGTTACATATTTGAAAGGAAAATTTAAAATAGTATATTTTTAGATTAAAATATAAAGGGTGTTCCATTTAAAAAAATGAGGATAGGTCCGATAACTTTTTTACCCGACCCCGTATACTTATTCTGAAAACGGCAGATTATTCAATAATCAATATAAAGAAACTTCTGTATGAAATATTTTTCCATATCTCTTTTAACTATGAAAATATTGGGTAATTTAGAAATTGTCAATTTTTTGATTTTCCCCCGTATCTCTTAAACGAGCGAAAATTTTCTAATTTTGATTATACCATTTTAAGTTTCAACCCAAAAAAAGCACATGACACCTACATTACTTTTTTGATAGTACTAACAGTTACGGAGTATATACAGGGTGATTCACGACGAGCGTGCATTAGAACTTTATGGAGAACTACTGAATATATGTTCCTGAAACTTTGGGGATTTGAGTTTATCGATATGCTCTCTTTAACTAAAATATTGACATGTTCCTGTCATTTCCGGTTATACCGGAAGTAGCTGCCAACTTTCGTTTTTTAAATACAACATGGTAATTTTTATTACATTTTTCGATTAAGCATTAAGTATTAGGCACATTTTATAGAAAATGTTTTTGTCAGACTCTATTAGTTTTTGAGATATCTGGACTTTTTGTAATTATTTGGCAAATGCATGACGATGAAATAATCCATATAATTTTTTTACCTTAGCCCTTGGACTAAAAATTTTTTCTCACCGAATAGATAGAAGATCATCAAGTCTCTAAAACATTTCAAAGTCGGCATAAAATGTACAGGGTGGTCACAATGCAAGCCTCATTGTGAAAGAATTCAACAATTAAAAACTTTCTTATTTTAAATGGAACACCCTGTATATTTTTATTTAATTTGATGGCAAATTAGTTGTTCTTTATAAATAGTATTTACTGTCCTATACCTATATCAAAGCGTTTTCTAAAAAATCCCAATTTTATTCCGAAAATACTATTTGTTCAAGTGTGCTATGAAAACAATTTTACTTAGGGGATATATACTGATGTCTATACGGAGGAAAAGTTATTGGTATCAAAACGATGGGTCTCCAGCACACAACGCCCAAGTTGTTAAGACTGCCCTAAACAGACTTTTTCATGACCAGTGGATCGCAAACCAAGGTCCCTTCCACTGGCCAGCTCGTTCGCCAGACTTAACTCCACTGGACTTTTCATCTGGGGAACCATTAAAGATAAAGTTTACGCGCGTCCCATCACCACGAAGGAAAATCTAATTGAAAGGGTGAAGGCAGCATTTCAATCTCTCACAAGAAATTAGGAATGCTACAAGAAATAACATGATGAAAAGAATACATAAATGCTTGGAAGTAAATGGCAATCATTTCGAACATATTTTAAAATTATATTCAAAAATATTAGGTATAATTTTCAAACACATTTTTAATTAAAGAATTTAAAGTTTATAAACTTGTTTCCTTGCTATTTTTAAAAAAAAATATTTAAACCATTAAATTTAAAACAATCAACTGCATTTTATTTATAAATTATTAAGAAACACTTTAGATTAGAATATTGTATTTTCCAGCAATCAATCACTTTTACTCCGTATAGACATCAGTATACAGCCTCTAAGTACAATAATTGTTTTCATAACACACTTGAACAAATAGTATTTTCGGAATAAAATTGGATTTTTTGAGAAAACGCTTTGATATAGGTATAGGACAGTAAATACTATTTATAAAGAACAACTAATTTGCCATCAAATTAAATAAAAATATACAGGGTGTTCCATTTAAAATAAGAAAGTTTTTAATGGTTGAATTCTTTCACAATGAGGCTTGAATTGTGACCAACCTGTACATTTTATGCCGAATTTGAAATGTTTTTGAGACTTGATGATCTTCTAGCTATTCGGTGAGAACATTTTTTTAGTCCAAGCGCTAAGGTAAAAAAATTATATGGATTATTTCATCGTCATGCATTTGCCAAATAATTACAAAAAGTCCAGATATCTCAAAAACGAATAGAGTCTGACAAAAACATTTTCTATAAAATGTGCTTAGTATTTAATGCTTAATCGAAAAATGTAAGAAAAATTACCATGTTGTATTTAAAAAACGAAAGTTGGCAGCTACTTCCGGTATAACCGGAAATGACAGAAACATGTCAATATTTTAGTTAAAGAGAGCATATCGATACACCCAAATCCCCAAAGTTTCAGGAACATATATTCAGTAGTTCTCCATGAAGTTCTAATGCACGCTCGTCGTGAATCACCCTGTATATATAATATAAAAGTATCGAAAATGGGACTCCCTGTACGTTATCTATAAAATTCAGTGCCACCTATAGGCTATTTGTAAATGTACAAAAATTCGACGTCGATACCGATAAGTATTGTGTGAAATAATCGTCAATATCAGCCCAAAGAGTTTGACGATAAAACACTAGATGTCACTACCGATACCCTTTTACTCGAATAAAAACGATGGCGTTTTAAAAAATTCTTCAATGTATTTTTACACATTCTCATGTCAATAAAAAAATCTTAAGCAAATAGGACGATTTATGTGTGTTATTTTATCAATATACGTGTCTGATAAAGCCAGCATGCAAAGGGCCACGTATGGAGATAACCAAAATGTTGGTACAACGTTATTTATATTAATAATAAATCTCTGTATTTCCAAACATTACAAATCAAAAATATGATGTACAGTGTGTAGCGATAAATATACTTTAACATAAGAAATGTTGTTAATCGTTAAAGTTACGGATCTTTGATTTTTGCTCCTAAATATAGCATAAAGATAAGTTAAAGTTGAATATCAACTCGCAGTTTATATAACTGAATTGTTTAAACAATTTTTTTTTCTGAAAATATACTTTAAATGTAGTTTCCCGTACATCCTGTATAGTGTGAATAAATAAAGTACAAAGGTGTCACACATGCATGACAATCAAGGTGACTTGCTCTGCGTGCTTCGATAAAGTAAGGAATTTTTTAAATAACGTAGTATGATTTGTTAACAATATTGCATTATTTTAATTATTTTTTACCATGGTTTATAATTTTTGATATGGTACCCATTTCCCTCAAACAAATTTATAAAAATAAATATGATGGAATCTAAACAATTAATAGAATTGGCCTTCAACTCAAATAAAAATAATACTTTGGGCCACCAGGCATTTTTTTTTAAATGTCATTGGCACTATACAGGATGTTATGACCAAGCGCGGATCCAGGGGGGTCATGGGGGACATGACTCCCCCCCCCCCCCCCCCAACCAACAATTTAACAAGAAAAATACCTTAAGTACCGGCTTGACTAACGCGACAAGGTATTATTTGCGTAACTTTTCCTTCCTCCCCCCCTAAAACGAAATTTGACCCTCCCTAGACCGAGATTCTGGATCCGCCCTTGGTTATGAGAATAACTTATTATATTTAAACCGTCAAATCCCGAGATGAAAAGAAATCGAAGAAAAATATCGATAAATGGCGCTTATAATTAAACAACAAGAGAAGTCACCTTATGTCAAACCCTGCTAAAATTGAATTACGATTTTTAGGAGTAAAAGACGCATTTCTCTATGTCTACGGGGACGCGGAAAATGACGACGGCGACCTTCACGGCTACTCCAAAAAAATGAAAGACAGGGGCCAGGATGGATACAAGCACAAGGACAGTTTCCATAAGTCAGATGGTGATAAGTACGGGTACGAGAAGCATGCCGAATTTGGCCAGGAAAATAGGGCGGAGATAGACGGGGCAAATGACGATGGACTAAAACATGCGCATTTCGAAGGTAAGGAGGAACATGCAATAAATAAGAAAATGGTTTAAGGCGCTTAATGCATTTCTGGCGATGCTTCTTAAGCTCAACCCCAACAATATCACAAGTAATAAAGCTGGCTGTCTTCTAATCATACAGAATAGAACCCACTTAGTCTAACATGGTTAAAACTATATCAAAATTAATATTATCTTGGATTTTACCCATAGCCTTTTAGTTAATTTTATACCATTTCTGTGTGATGTATGTGGTATTTTCATTGTGTATACAGTATGTCCACGGATGGGGTTTATAAGAGGACAAATGGACTAAAAATTGAAAGATACGAAAAAAGTCACTCTTAATAAACGTTTTTGCTTGTCTAGAAAATACGATTCATCATAAGAAACTTCAATTTTTTTATACAGGGTGGGTAAAACTGCAAAAATGTTATTTTGCTTAAGAGTAAACATACTTTATTTTGAAAGATGCGACAAAAAGTCACTTTTAATAAACGTTTTAACTTGAATAATGAATAGGTGATACTTATTGTCAATATCTTTATTTAATGAAGTAATTATAATAATAATAATAATACGAACCTTTTTATTTACATGAAAAGAACTTCAATATCATTTGATATTGCGGTTGCAAAAACAATTTGTTTTAAACGGCCCCATAAAAACATATCGGCCAAGGTTAAGTCGGGACTTTTTGGGGGCCACAAAACTGGGCCATTCCTGCCAATCCACCTTGGACCAAATCTGCGGTCAAGCCATTCTCTAACATCACGAGCGAAATGGTCTGGACAACCATCTTGCTGAAAATACATATTTTGTCGAAAATTTAATTGTAGATTTTCGAGTTCATCATTGAAAAATCTATCCAGCATTTCTAAATATGATAATCTATTGCACGTGTTATCAAAAAAATATGGCCCTATAATGCCATGGATGAATATCGCACAGCACACGATCACTTTTGTGAAATATTATCTTCTCGTCCTAATTCTGAATCCGGGATTTTCTAAAGACCAGTACATAACGTGCTGGGTTGCAACGGTTCCACTTGATGAAAATGTACTTTCATCAGAAAACATGATACATTTATAAAAATAAACATTTTCACCTAAAATTTTGTCTGCTATCCACAGGCAAAAATCAAGTCGTTTCGCGTCGTCTCCCTCTTCCAATCTTTGATTAAAGTGCGGTTTATACGGATACAATTTATTTGCTTTAAGGATCTTCTGAATTTGACTTTTTATCACAACTTCCAACTGAGTAACACGATTTCGAAGGGACGTCATAGGATTGTCTTCAACAGAATGAAGATCTAAGACTGTAGCAGCATCATCATGGTCGTATTTCTTCTTTTTTTTTGAGGTCCAAAACCGAACCAGTTCTCTTGAACTTCTTTATTAACTTGCAGATTGCCATCCTAGTTATTGGGATTCCTACAAATTTCTCGGTAAATTGTTCCATGGCGTAGCGGTATGAAACTTGACCATCCCCATAACATTGTATTATAAAAACTCTTTGTTCAGTAGATAGCATTTCTACATAAATAATAACTTATTTTAACTAGGTTCACCAGTCAGGGGTGTCGAGAATACTTTTTGGGAAATAAACCTTTTAATGAATTGTTCTATTTCGGTTTGTTGCTTAGAAAACACATCCATTAAGAGTGACTTTTTTTCGTATCTTTCAAAATAAAGTATGTTTACTCTTAAGCAAAATAACATTTTTGCAGTTTTTACCCACCCTGTATTAAAAAATTGAAGTTTCTTATTATGAATCGTATTTTCTACACAAGCAAAAACGTTTATTAAGAGTGACTTTTTTTCGTATCTTTCAATTGTTAGTCCATTTGTCCTCTTGTAAACCCCATCCGTGGATGCCATACTGTATATTGGGGGTCATTTTTAGTGGTCGATTATTTATATCCTATTTTGCAATTTTTTTTGTAGCTGAAGGTGGTGATGATGGAAAAGAATCCAGAAAATCATATTCCGTCTTTGACAAATTAAACGAGTAAGTTTTAAATTTGATGGATATGCATCGAGGGCTTCAATCATGGGATCCCGGGATTCACCAAAACTACGGCTCGTTTACGAACTCAGGAATCCCAGGATTATACCGCCTAAGAACGTTATTCGTCATTTATATACATTATCTAATTGTTTTAGAGATGACAAGAAACAACCCAAGAAAAAGATAGAATCCGACTACAGTTTCTTTGGTGATGATGGAGGCAGTTACTATGGCGAAGAATCTTCAGAGGGTGACGGTGAAGTGGAATCCGAATCTGCAGAAGGCAAGTACATAGTATAAGAACGCCTCAGGATTATTATGCCATTAACAAGAAAAGAAAAATATGAATTGCATAACTATTAATTTATGACAACAAATTGACAAAAAATCCCTATTTCTAATTAAATGCACTAAGTAACAAAATTATCATCTAATAACTGCTAAATATTTCAATTTTTTAAAGATTAAAACTATTAAAAATGTTGGCATTTTATAAGTGCGTACTTATATGGCGTATATTAACTCTATAGCATGTATTGATAATATTTATTACTTCAGAATATACCTGATTATTCTGTAATGTATGGCATGCCATGCCATTTTTACGAAACATCAATCCATGTTAAGAGGATGCCGGAGTCATTTGAAATCTCCGATTTGACCCCTGTTCATTTCGCGTTGTGTAGGCACGAGGCGAATTGCCTTTCCCCTTGCCCTTAGAATAATACGTCGTGCGTCCGCCCGTAATCGGTACGTGAACAGAGACGACGTTAATCGGAAGATAGAGACCGAACGTGATCGGGATCTAGATTTCAATTTTTAAACACTGACAAACGAGTTTTCTTTTTTTTATGAAAATGCTGCATTTAAAAAAAAAATTCGAACAAAAGATGTCTAAATTTTATTAATGATTGGAGGAAAGTCCATAATTTCTTTCTACATGGAAGAGTAAATTCTTTTTTTTTTGTTTTTATGATCACACAACACAAGCACTATAGGAAAAATCCTTTAGGACACTCTGAAAATATCTCTAAAAGAGAGTCAAATCCCCAACCTGTGTTCGATGTTCTAGGCTATCGAGGTTCTTCGTCAGCTCGTGGTCTCCGATCAGACGAATAGCCCTCCTTTTGATGAAAGCTCCAGACATGATAGCAGTACTCTAGTGATGGCCGAATCTGGGCTTTGTATAGTGTCAAAAGTTGTTGAGGTGTGTACAACTTTCTGGTTCGGAAGAGTACACTAAGTTTCTGAGAGGCTATCTTGGCGATTGCCATAACGTGGTTATGCCAAGACATATTTTCTCTCAGATTGACGCCCAGCAAATTAATAGATGAAGCCAGTGGGATTGCGTGTCCGGCCATGACTATTTCCGGTTCTGTAATGTTAACCTTTTTAGAGAAAACTGCTGCCTGGGTTTTTTTAGCGTTACATTCGACTTGGTTACTGTCACCCCAAGCCAAAATTTCTTCCAGGTCTTTGTTGAGGCGTGATACTTCATGCTGGCTGCGAAGATGTGCGTCGGCAGCCGATGTTTGCGCATTCAAAGAGAAATATGAGATAAGTGCGCTATCGTCAGCAAAACTAAATATTGGATTTGTAGTTTCCAATAGAAGGTCGTTAATGTAGAGTAAGAAGACAGTGGGAGACAATATAGACCCTTGAGGAACACCGGCATTGATGGTGAAGGTGTCTGAGAGAAATCCGTCAATCGCCACTTGCAGAGAGCGGTCCTTAAGAAAGCTAGACAACCATGCACAGAATCGACTGGGCATACCATAGGATCGCAGTTTACTTAGAAGCCCCTCATGCCAAACACGATCAAAAGCTTTAGAAATATCCAGTGCAACAGCCCGAGACTCCCCATGATGTTCGATTGCGTTGTTCTGTGAAATGAAATGAAATCTAAAAATCTTCCGAAACAAAAAAATTGATACTTTCCTCCAATTTTAGTACCATTTTTCACTAACATTTTTTTCCTAAAACAGAAATAAACGTTTGGAGAGAAAACTCGTTTAGAGGTACTCCGGAATCCATGAGTTCAGAGGACATATTTGCAGGGACTTGTGAATCGATAAAATAGCTTTTTCAACTTAACTTATAAAGACTTCCCTGAATCCCTGAAATATTACCACTTCATTAACGAATGTTTATTATATAACTCATTTTCTTGTTTTGCGGTTACATAATCGTTACATTTTTGCTATTATTTCGCTTATTATTCCAAAAACTAATTAACTCGAACAAATTTGCATCGCCTCCTTTCCCCCAAATACATGTACCCAATATACCCAAAATTCAAATTTGTGGTATTAACCGTGCCAGAGCGTCTGTTTACGATATACGGCGAACTAGGCGCGTAGTCTGGTCCAGATTTATACGTCAGCTAGGTATAATAATGTAAATTACGCTACTATTCTCCATGTCTCCATATCGATGAATAATAGACTGTGACTCCTATGGGTTTGAGTCCTTTGTATAATTGTTTATTACACTGGTAATGCCAGGTTTGAGGCGTGATTTATTATGTTGCATCTTACTTTAATCGTCTCTATAAATTATCGACAGTACGATACGGGCAACTTTTAAAAAATCTCTGATTCAGATCGCCTTTTAAAAGTATTTCAATTACCATGGAATAGATACAATACACTCTCACTTTTTATACAGGGTATCCCATAACTAATAGTACACAGGAAAACTGCAGATTCCTTGGGTAAAAATACTGCGATTTGGCCATACTTAGTTTAGTTCAATAGCTGGTAATAACCGAGATACAGGGTGTCCAAGTAAAAATTTAATTTTCAATTTTCCTAAATAACTTATTTCTGAATCAATATCTTTGCACAAAATTTAGTGACTAGGGTTTTTTTGGGAAAAGGAATTTGAATTTGTTAATAATTTTGATGTAGATTATAGAGGGCGCTCTCTGCGGTACTCTGAGCACATAAAAAGAAATGTAACTTTTTAGTGCCTTAGCATAATTATATTTTAATTAAAAATATCAGTTTTTCCGTCATTTTTAAGCAATAAAGGTATACTTTGTAAATGTCTCTCCGACTAACCGTTTTCGAGATATTTTCAATTACAATTTCTAATGCGCCCGTTAAAATTTTGATTTGTAAATATGAAATTTGTCACAGTAGGCTTTAGTAAAAACAAATGCAATGAAAGCACTTTGAAACCTCATTTCTGTCAAAGTTTATTTTCATTTGTCAGCATTGTGGGTGTTTTAAGGAGTTTTTGAAGATACTGTTATGAAAAAATAAACTAAAAATGCCGCTACATTTTTCGTTTTGGACGCAAGGATCCTATTTCTCCGAGTCTGTCGTATAGGCTTCTAAAAAATTTAAAATCTGGCTGCCTTCTATTTGGATACATTTCCAAATACCGCCTGTTAAAATTTTCTTGTGCGTATAAACATACCATGTCTCGCATTTCTCCGTTAGAAAACAGTTATGTCGCGGCATTTTTAGTTTAATTTTTGATAACAGTATCTTCAAAAACTCCTTAAAAACACCCACAATGCTGACAAGTGAAAATAAACTTTGACAGAAATGAGGTTTCAAAGTGCTTTTATTGTATTTGTTTTTACCAAAGCCTACTGTGACAAATTTCACATTTACAAATCAAAATTTAAACGGGCGCATTAGAAATTGTAATTGAAAATATCTCGAAAACGGTTAGTCGGAGCGACATTTACAAAGTATACCTTTATTGCTTAAAAATGACGGAAAACTGATATTTTTAATAAAAATATAATTATACTAAGGCCCAAGAAAGTTATACTTCTTTTTATGTATCCAGAGTACCACAGAGAGCGCCCCCTACAATCTACATGAAAATTATTAACAAATTCAAATTCCTTTCCCCAAAAAAACCCTAGTCACAAAATTTTGTGCAAGAATATTGATCCAGAAATAAGTTATTTAGGAATATTGAAAATTAAATTTTTACTTGGACACCCTGTATCTCGGTTATTACCAGCTATTGAACTAAACTAAGTATGGCCAAATCGCAGTATTTTTACCCAAGGAATCTGCAGTTTTCCTGTGTACCATTAGTTATGTGACACCCTGTATATAATTAGGCATAGTATTAAATCTGTGGAGACCCAATCAGGGCGAAAGAAATTGGCAGCTCTACCTGACCTTGGAAAAAATGCAATAAATATTATTTAATGTTTTACCAGGTGATGATGGTGAAGCTGAAAGCGATGCACCCCAGGAAAGTGAAGAGGCCGAAGAGAGTGAGGAAGCTGAGGAAGAGGAAGAGTAGGATTTGAAGAAATGCGAAGCACAATACTATTACAACACCGTAAACTAAAAAAAAATTTTGCATTAATAACTTTTATGTAGTTTAGCTAAGAATGCTTCTCTTTTATTTCCGACTTCCAGATTTCATCAACAATACATATTTTCATGTTTAGTCTTCCTTTTTATTGTCACAATTTGTCTCTGTTCCTTAACGACTTTTCCTCTCTTATTTTCTTCCATTTAATTACCTACTTTCTTTCTTATTGTTTCTTATTTTATTCTCTTACACTTAATCCTCTTTTCAACTGTCTTGAATCTTTAATCTTCTTTAGTTTCTTCGTTAGTCATGTTTATATTTTACTTCCTTTTTTATTTACGACTGTTGCTCTTTCTGCCATTTTTTATATAGAAATATAAATGTAGGTATCAGGTAGTATGTCTATAAATCCTTACTGTCTTCTATAGTATATCAATTCTTTGTTTCTATTTTGTTATTTTTATTGTAATATAGTATTGTTATTAGCAATGTGTATATTTTATTTTAAAAATTACTTAGAAATTAAAAAAGACTTATCGCTTGTATTATGTATTAAATGATTTGTGTCCACAAATGTATTGTTTCTGTACTGCAATGAAACTTTCACGATTTCGAATCGGTTTGCCGGTCATGGCACTTCAACTTACGAACTCTCATCCTAAACGCCGTTTTAAGTAATAAACTAAGGTCAATACAGGGTGATCGGATTTACGAGATACTTGTACTGGTGATTTTACATGTTTAAATAAAGGCACTAGTCGAAAACTCAATTTCTTTTTTGCTTCAATTTGAACAACTGACTGATGTTACTGTTGCTAACAAAAATTGTATTGCTAACAATAATTGTACCATTATTTTAACATGTAGAATCACCTTTCTAACTATCCAGATGCATTATTGGAACACCGTGTATAAGTAGGATAAAATTAAACTTTTGATGCAAGTTCTTAATTAAATTTTTGAATTATTGCAATAGTTATTAGTGTTTCCTGAAACAAATAAAATTTAATTATTTAATGTCACGTTATTATTAATTACTAATAATTCTACATAGTTTATTAACTATAATGTTAAGTGACCCAAGAAGGTTATTGGTGATAAATTTTGGAAATCCCTATGGGTACAATCCAGTGTTAAATAATATAGATGATAATAAAATTGCATAATATTTTCTAAATTTAATAAACAAAGTATTTTATAAGTACGATCAATAATTTGTTGCAATATTTGAAGAAAAAAGGTTTATTTGAGTCCGGGAACGGTGATATACCAAGTCAAATGAAAGTTATAAATATAAAAAATATTTAAAATAAAATATATATTTAAGCAATATATGATGGACATGACAGACAATTTTAGACCTGGAAACATATTTTTTAAATAAAAAATAAACATGCAAGGCGTGCATAAATTTTTGACAATTTTGTAGAATAAGCCGAGGATTTATTTTGATGAAAACATATTTGTGAATGCCATGTAGTTTAACGTCCTGTGGGGGTAAATGTTACCCTTAAAACCTCAAGTGACATATCACTTTAAAGGTAATTTAAATCTCTTTCCAATATACACGGTGGTGAAAAAGCCGGTTCCATCGCATTGCAGCGGAAAATATCTGGGGAAAAGTTGTTTAGTTTTGAAGAAGGAATAGTTTACAATTTAAATGACCCCCCACCCCTTCAACCCCCGGGCGCGGGTGTGGCTAAGTTAAGATTTTCAAATGGAACCCCATATTTTTCATTGGCGTATCGTGTTCTCCGACCAAAAATAAACATCTATTGTCCGAAAAAGTTTTTTATTCGGGCCCATCCTTCACCAATAATCACCATGAGAAAGACAATATCAGAACCGTGCAAAAATCAAGTTTTTTCGCGGAAATACTCTTTTTCTCTGTCTTGTACTAAAAAATGCCCGTGGACTACACACAACTTTTTCCAACGCCAATAAAAAATATGGGGTTCCATTTGAAAATCTTAACTTACCCCCCACCTGCGCGCAGGGTTGAGCGGGTGGGGAGTGGTTTAAATTGCAAACTATTCCTCCTTCAACACCAAACCAAACTTTTTTCCCAGACATTTTCCGGTGCAATGCGATGCACCGGAGTTATTCGGTGGTACCGATCTTTTTTCAACACCCTATATAATTTATTAGTCAAAAAGTTTTTTATTTGACACACTGTATATTTTATGTCGAAAATTTATTTCTTGTGCGTACATTTCAACACATCAATGTTAACATTTGCCAGCGTTGCAAGTTATTTATCCAAAACAAAAGTTAAACTGCGAATATTTTAGATAAAAGTATTTTGAATTTCCAACATTTTTCCTTTCATAATATTTCGGCGGTTTAAAAGAGCGATATGAGCCATGCGATGACCCTGTATAATACAATCGGAGCCATTACTTTTGATTGTGATTATTTAATTACATCCGATTTTATTTATACAATCATAGGGAATCTATAGTACATTCGCGATCGGAATGGATCCTTTCAAGCTATAAAATAATAACGATTAAGATATTTATTTGAACTAAGTAAAATAAAATTAACATTATGATTAATTACACAAGTCGATAAAATTAGATTTTTGTATTTGTATCGTATTTTAGAGTCCTAAATCCGAAAATGATAAGCTAATTACTGTAGCATGTACAGTTTTTTTGTTATAGGGGGTAGGTGGTGGAGAAGAAAGAGGAGACGACATATTTTTACAATCTAATATATTTATTTAATATGTACATATAAAACATGTGGCATCTATGCAAAAACATTACTGAGGATTGGTTGTTATGTTAATAAAAAATATATTGCACAAGATATGATACAGCGACAAAAACGTTCATTTTTTCCTTTTGTGTTCTGTAGCATCATCCCTTTTTAAAAACCAACAGTAGTCGCCCAACATAGATGGCTTCCAGCGTCCCTGGTATCTTGTTTCCATCGTCCTGATGTCCTGGTGAAACCTCTCTCCTTGTTCATCGCTTACTGCACCCAAATTTTCCGGAAAAAAATTCAAATGGGAGTGCAAAAAATGTATTTTTAGAGACATGCGACACCCTGGTAACTAATAGGTTTTCAACAGTTCATCTATGAGTCTTTTATAGTATTCATCTTTCTTGTTGCCCAGAAATCCTTTCACTACACGTACAAAACACGTTCAAGCTGCCAATTCCTTTCCATTTAATTGTTCTTGAAAATGGAGATTATCTAGGAGCTATGAGGTCCAATAAATATGCCTTCTTTTAATTTTGCATCACTTAGGTGAGGAAATATTTCTCTTAGGTACTGGAAACCACTACCTTCTTTGTCCATTGCTTTGACAAAGTTGTTCATTAGTCCAAGCTTAATATGGAGAGGCGGTAGCAGCACCTTTTTTTGGGTTAACAATATCTAATGTTTGAAGTACAAGGTTCAAAAGAAGTTCTATGAGGCCAATCATTTTTACTGTAGTGTTCTTTTGTTGCCCTACTGTCCCACAGACACAAAACAGCAATACTTTATAAAACCCCCTTGAAGTCCTAGCAATATACCTATCACTTTTAAATCTCACTGTTCATATTTAACACGATTTAATATGGTTGCTAAGTTGTCATACGTTTCTATCATTGTCACTGAATGGGCTAAAGGAATGGATGGTTTTTTGTTTCCATTATGAAGCAGGACTGCTTTTAGGCTGTATTTCGACGAATCTAGGAATAAACGCCACTCACTAGGATCATGTTCCATATTAAGCTCATTCATTAAACCATCAGTATCACAACAGACACATAGCGACCCTTCCATTTTAAAAAAACTTGATAATGTTACATTCCGTTTTCGGTAAAGTGAAACACTTACTTTTTTATCTAACAAGTTCCACTGATGAAGCTCCGATTTTTGTTTTGACAATCCTCCAAGTGAGGTTCACTGGTAGTTGGTAAAAATGTTGGGTCACAACTGGTGTTCTCAGGAAGTTGTTGATCAGATTCGGATGAAGAATTAGAATCACCTGGAAACACGATGTCCAGGTTTAAAGGCGCTATCGGTACCGGTAGTTCCTGCAATGAGGAACTGGCCTTAGCGCAGAAGGCAAATTTGGATACTATATTTTGTCTCTACGCTTTTTTGAAATAACTTCTGTTTTAGTTATGCAAAACTAGCAATCACTTACATGGTCATTAGGTTCTCTCCACACCATAGGAACAGCAAACGGCATAGAATTTTTCTTGCGATACATCTACTGCACTAAATTTACATGACAACTCACACAACAAACATGAGGAGCCCAACTATTATCTTGATCCACAATTTGGTACTTAAAATATATAAAAGAGGCTTTTTTGCCTTCCTCAGATATAAATCTAGCTTGGGACTTTATAATAAATTATTCACATATATAACAAAACTTATCGGCTGGATTTTTGCAACATCGACGACTCGAACTTGCCATTTTATATCAAAATCGACTTAAACACTTGACTGTACTGTAAACAAGACAGGAGCCAACTAAACTGCAGAAAACAATAAAACTCTTAAAGGTTTGTATAATACTGTGAAAATAACACCCCTGCGGTCTTGTTGTGATTGATTTTAAAGATCGCATTATATAAAAGAGAAGCAGGTACTTGAAATTGAGACGTGCTAGGCTATTTGTCGGAAAAGGTGTTTTAATAACTTCCTAAATGAAGCGCAAAATAAGCATTATCGTCGATGTTACAAAAATTATGTCGACTTGTGTTATTTGTTAACGATTTGGTAAATATACTGTTTTCCCCAACATATTTATCGATGTCTTAGCATGTAAAAATCTCCACAAAACACAATTTTCTCAACGCATGCCTCTTACTCAGGGGTTCCTCTCGTCGAAGAAAAGTGGCCTGATAGACATCAATAAAACTTACACTATTCATCAAAATGGTTTTTCTGCTGTATAAATTGGTTGTTGATGATTAATAAACGCTGTTAAACAACTTTTATGTAACAAATCTGGCGTTTTCCATCTATAGACCTCTTTTAAGAGTTGTAAGAAACTCCTGGGGCAAATTTATACAGCTTGATTACTTCATGTCTTTCTTTAATATCGGCTGCAGTATTTCTAATACATACATCGAATTAGTGCATCCCGACGATGTTACTTTGAAAGCTTTCTAAGTCTAGTGGAGTGAAGTCTGGAGATATCGGATTGGTACCACCACGACCACTGGAAATAAAATTTGAACCATCTACAACAACCATTAAATCGAATCCAAATGGAATTCTATGAGGGCATATAAGTTTTTACATAATTTTCGAGCAGACAATATGCTCCTAGATGTTGCACCCTGTATAGATGGCTTCTCTCGATCCATCTAGATCAGGAACCAGCAATTTAAGCAGTATTTCTGAGTATTTATTTTAACATAAAATTATAAGTATATAGAAACTTTTAGTTAACTACCTTTTGAAATTTATTTCTAGTACCCACTTGACAATAGTTTTATTAGGCTGTATATAAAGCGTGGGATTTTTTTCCTGTACCTAATAATTAGTTTAGGTGTTATACGACTAGGAACCATAAATAAATGGTCATACATCCAAAAAATGTGCTGTGCGAATAGTAGAAGTTAGTGTTTGATAAAGAACAGCGTACTAATCACCGAATACAATTTAAGTAATTTAAAAACTACATTGCGCGAATATTTTTGTATTTTTTTTGTGTTTTATTGCATTTTTATTATACTACTGTTAGTGATAAGTCTCCGATATATACTAATCTAGCGGAATTTTTAACACCAACGTTTTCACTAAACTAAATATTATAATAGTGCAATTTTAATTTATTTTTTATATTATACAAACTATTTCACCGGGACTTAAAAAAAAAATTAATAATGGAAAGTGGAAAACAAATGCCGCAATGCCAAAATGGAGGGATATGTTGTGTGCACGGTGATAAAGGGTGTATTGAAATGGACAAGATAACCCAAAATTCACAGGTTAGTCATTAATGGTAAAACATAACCTTAGTTCTTTATCGGAATGAGGCTGAAACTAGGCCAGAAATTAAGAACTAATTATCTTGGTATATAACGATTATTTCCTTACTGCAAGCCAATTTGAACACTTCCCAGCCTTATTATCTCGCTTCCAGTGACTAATTTAAACATCGGAAAGACATATCTATTTTATCGTGAGGGGTTACTTGAACAGGATTATCATAACCAGGGTACTTTGCTCTCACTGTGAATGGTGAATTTCATATCCTAACTAGGGTGGATATGCAATTACATCCATTCAGATACGTGAAATAGCCTTCATGTCAATGTTTTAGATTATGTAGGAAACAGAAGATATAAGCACATGTTGGAGTAGAAAAAAAAGCAAACCCATCAGGTTGGATGCAAGAGTCACATTTTTTGGATTTCCTTAAATTTTTTCACCTTTATGTAAAAAGTAGGGTAGAAAGACCGTGCCTGCTTCTATTAGATAACCATGGTTCACATTTGAGCATAGAAGGGCTTAATTTTGCCAAAGCCAATGATGATATTGTCATGCTTCCTTTTCACCCGCATTGCTCACACAAGCTTAAACCTCTCGACCGCTGTTTTCGGCCCTTTTAAGAAATATGTCAATACTTCCTGCGATGCTTGGATTTTAAATAACCCCGGCAAGACCATGACTATATATGACATACCTTCAGTGGTCTCCAATGCTTACCCCTTGGCATTTACTCCTAAAAATATCCAGTCTGGGTTTCGGGTGTCCGGTGTGTTTCCATATAACAGAGACATTTTTACTGATGATGAATTTCTTGCGAGCTCTGTTACTGATAGGCCGGTTCCAGGCATCTTAAACGAAGAAGAAGCTAGGCCAGATCCGGGCATTCTAAACGAAGAAGAAGCTTGGCCAGATCCGGGTATCTTAAATGAAGAAGAAGCTGGGCCCGATCAGGGCATCTTGAACGAAGAAGTAACCGAAAGACATATTCAAACGAGCCTTAATGTTCCGCGCTGTAGTGGTTTAGCAAGGCAGAATACTGGGAACCTAGTAACTCCGGAAAGTCTGAGACCTTATCCAAAGGCCTCGGCAAGAAAAATATATCGAGTTAGCCGTCATAAACGAGAAAGTGCAATACTTACTGACACCCGAGTAAAAGACCAATTAGAGGAAGAGAGAAATAAACGCCTGAACAAGAAAAACAAAAAGAAGGAAACAGTAAAAAGAAGAAACCAAAAAAAAATTGAAAAACCTAAGACCACAAGAGAGACCACCAATTCGAATAGTGAAACTGATGAAGAAGAATGTTTTTGTTCCTGTGGTGGTTGGTCGCATAATGCGTGCACTGATAGACAATCACTTTATATTTGCCATAACTGCGAAAGTGAATGATTTTAAAATCACTTTTCTACTTTTCCTTAAAAACTTTAGAATAATAACATTTTGTATTAAAAATTTGTATTATTATATGTTCTTAAAATAATTTTATAAATTATTTATCCTGAAAAATACGTCATGACATCCAGCCCCAACAAGGGGGCAAGTTGTCACAATTGTGTCTATTTTTTGAAAAATTCAAATTTTGCACTTTGAATTCATGTATGTACAGCCTTATAGATTTTAAATAGTATTTTCAAAGCATGAAACATCCTAGTGATGCACTAAATGCGCACATAATGATTCATATTTAATTATAAACAAATAATTTCTTAAAATTGTGAAATTCTGGCCCCGGTCTCCCCTACTTTAAAGTATTAAAATATTTTTTTAAGGAATCTCTCTTCGCCTTTTCACAGGTTATAGTAAAATCATTGGGAAATAAATTTATTTTAAGAGCAATTGCGGATTAACCTTAAACCAGTTGTAATTGTCAAATTAACAATTTGCAAGATTTTGCAAGATACCTTTGCGATAAATATGACAATCTGGCTATGTTGCAATAATGACCGAAAGAGGTGGGAAATGCTGTTTATATTCATTGCGTAGGCAAGAAATGTACATTTTTCAATCTGGAGTTTTATAAGATTTTTGGTTCTGGCCTTAAATCGAAAAATCTTAAAATTTAAAGTTAAGCAATATTTTTGTCGATGTTTTATTGTAACAAAGAGAAAAACAACAACAGTACCATAACACAATTAAGTGAATATTTTTAATTGTTATCATAACAAACAGATCTTAAGTTGTCTGAAAATATTGACATTATTTCATCAATATTATTTTTATAATCGTTAAAACCACGGTAACGGTAATAATGAGTCAATACTTGGGCTTTATAATTAGTATAAATAGATTGTACAGGGTGTCCCACTTTCGACACTTTTATAGGATATCTCCGTAATTGTTAGTGCCATCAAAAAAGTAATGTAGGTGTCATGTGCTCTTTTTGGGTCAAACTTAAAATGGTAAAATCAAAATTTGAAAATTTTCGCTCGCTTAAGAGATACGGGGGAAAATCAACAAATTGACCATTTCAAAATTACCCTATATTTTCTTAGTTAAAAGAGATACAGAAAAATGTTTCATACAAAAGTTTCTTTATAATGATTTTTTAATAATCTGCCCTATTTAGAATAGTTATTTGCGGTCAGGTAAAAAAGTAATCCGACCTAACCCCCTGTATATTTTAATTTAAAAAGAAGCCATTTTAAATTCTCTTCTCAAATATACACAGTGTGTAAAAAGTCCCGGAACAGTCAATTATTTCAAAAATGGTGCACAATATAAAAAAACTTTCTGTATAAAAGTTGTTGGTCTTAAAGAAATTTATTAAACTTAGATCCCTGTGATTATACAGGGTTGCCCAAAAAGTCGTGGTAACCGAAACTTCATTTTTTTTAAATGGAATGACCCTTTTTTGATCACATTTTCTGATTCCTCTAAACATTCTAAACAACAATTATAGAACATGTCATATGGCTAAACCTATTAGTTTTAGAAATAATTTGAGTTGAAGGACATAAATGCGATAGGTACGATATTACCTTTTGCATTTTTATAAGCTGGTACTAGAATTTTTTGCGTCACTGTCAAAGTAAATTCTCAAAATGTCGCTCAGCGAAAGGGAACGTATAACTTTACTAATAATAAGAGGTTTTGGAGACCGACAAAGATCAGTTATCGAGACAAAGGTATTATTTAATACAACTTTTCCAAACCGAGAGCCTATATCTCACAGTTGTGAGAACAGTTCAAAGGTCGGCAAGTAGTGATGAAAAAAAATTAGAGACATTACTTCATTTTGTTCAGAATCCACATTTGTCACTCAGAAAAGCTGCTACCCAAGTTGATGTTTGTTTTAAATCAATTGACAATATTTTAAAAACCAGTAATTTTCATCCCTATAAAATAACTCTTGTCCAGGAATTCTCAGAAGACGATTTTGATCGTAGATTGGAATTTTGCGAAGTAATGATGCAAAAACTTGAAGAAAATAACAATTTTTTTAATCAAATAGTTTTTACGGATGAGGCAACATTCATGTTGTAATTGTCGTTACTGGGCTGATCAGAATCCACATTGGATGAGAGAAACACATACTCAACACCCCCAGAAAGTAAATGTGTGGGCTGGAATTATTGGCAACAGATTAGTGGGGCCTTTCTTTATAGAGGGGAATTTGAATGCCGAAATGTATCTCCACATGCTGCAAAATGAAATTGTGCCAGCAATAAACAATGAAGTAGGACCACTATTACGCAATACGTGGTTTCAGCAGGATGGAGCTCCTCCTCATTTTGGGCTAGCTGTTAGAAATTATTTAAACAACACTTTTCCTAACCGCTGGATAGGACGAAGAGGCCCCATAGAATGGCCTGCTAGGTCGCCAGACTTAACGCCCCTTGATTATTTTCTTTGGGGACACCTAAAAAATAAAGTATTTGTGACAATACCTGCAGATCTGAATGAATTAAGAGGAAGAATTATTGAAGAATGTGCATCTATTAACCAAGAAATGTTACAAAACGTCATCGACAAATTTTATTATAACCTAGCCCATTGTCAAACTGTGGGAGGAGGACATTTTCAGCATTTAATTAAATAACGACTTACACTTAATTTTATTTTTGTTCTTTTCAAGTTATTGTTAATTTTACTGCTTGTATTTAATAATTTAGTTGTTATTAAAATTTTGGGACAACTTGAGTGAGGTTCATTTTACACGAGTTTAATGTTTTTCTTTTAATTTTAACGTAAACCATTTGAGCCGACTCGAAACAATGCAAAAGGTAATATCGTACCTATCGCATTTATGTCCTTCAACTCAAATTATTTCTAAAACTAATAGGTTTAGCCATATGACATGTTCTATAATTGTTGTTTAGAATGTTTAGAGGAATCAGAAAATGTGATCAAAAAAGGGTCATTCCATTTAAAAAAAATGAAGTTTCGGTTACCACGACTTTTTGGGCAACCCTGTATAATTACAGGGATCTAAGTTTAATAAATTTCTTTAAGACCAACAACTTTTATACAGAAAGTTTTTTTATATTGTGCACCATTTTTGAAATAATTGACTGTTCCGGGACTTTTTACACACTGTGTATAACACTCAATGAATAATATTGATTTCCTAGGCGAATTATTTAAACCTTATTACTTTAAACCACAGTAGGTCATGAAACTAAAGCTAATATCCTAGAGACAACTATGTTGACATTCTAGTTGTTATTAACATTTCATTTTTACGTATTCATTTGTGAAAATGACTTATCAACATGTTGATAAATTTGATATGATATCTATCATCTATGGTTTGTTATAAATTTGAAAAGAGAGTTTAAAATGCTATATTTTTAGATTAAAATATACAGGTTGTTCCATTAAAAAAATGGGGTTAGGTCCGATAACTTTCTTACCTGGCCCCGTATACTTATTCTGAAAACGGCAGATTATTCAACAATCATTATAAACAAACTTCTATATAAAACATTTTTCTGTATCTCTTTTAACTAAGAAAATATAGGGTAACTTAGAAATTGTCAAATTGCTGATTTTCCCCCGTATCTCTTAAGCGAGTGAAAATTTTCGAATTTTGATTTTACCATTTTAAGTTTGACCCAAAAAGAGCACATGACACCTACATTACTTTTTTGATAGCACTTACAATAACGGAGATACCCTATAAAAGTGTCGAAAATGGGACACCCTGTACAGGGTGTTCGGATAAATTCTACATATTAAAATAAAAGTAGTAAGTCATAATATAACAACAAGTCGACAACTCAACACTTGTTTTATAGGCATCGGCCATCGCCATATTTTTTAATTATTTCTCAAAACTTTTCATCGATATTTATTTTCCTGTTTCAGAAATCAATTATAAAACAATCAAACGGAGTTTGTAATAAAACCACGTACTACTATGAATCAAATGAAGATGTTGACACCTATTTTGCACAAAATAGGATAAATATTCCGGAAACAGAAACTGTAAGTTGTATTATTATTCCTCATTCTTTTAAGTTAGAAGAGCCGTTATTCCTGTGAATACTAGGGTTGGGAAAAAACGATGATTTTAATAGTCGAGTACTTGATACTCGAGCGATTTTAATAATCGAGTGAATCCCTCGAGCAATTAATCATTTGGAATTTTTATGACTAAGAAGAATGTGTCGATGAAACACCAGGGGTTGTTTTTGTAAGTTTTAGAAGTTTAGTCTGGAATTTTTATTAAGGAAGAAGTTGATTCTGATTTTTAAAAAATTTACAATCACCGCTGGCTAGCCAGTCAAAACAAAACCCACGTCGCGATGAATGCACTAAGGCCATACTTTTTTGTATACACCTTCCCGTTTATGTGCCTTTAACAAAGACGTATGTCGTGTCAGCCGTCTGAGCGTCATACTCGAACGTCGGCAATCGACACATTAAGTGAAACGATTTTTTGCTTGAATTCATAACTAGTATTTCCTCTCGATCGAATACAACGTGTTCAAGATAAGGAGGGCCAGTACAGGTGGATCTCGGAAACCGTAAGAGATACAAAGTCGCTTAAATGAAGGTAAAGTTGCGCATTTACGTGCCTAATAATATGCCGTTTAGAAAGTTTTAAAATTCCGATTATTTCCGGAGATATCCGGAAAAAAACGAAATCTGAAAAATCGTTTTATTGTTTTCCTGGGTTTTTTTGACATCGAATTCTAAAGTAAATTGCACTTTTACATTGCCACTTTTTCCGCTCTATCTAACAGCGTTAATTGTTTTGTAATCCCACGAGTCGTCTTCGAAGGGCCATTAACAACTTTATTTTTTTAAATACGGTCCTATATTCCTGATATTGGAATTTGAGAGGTTTTTTTCTTCCGAATGCAACGATGTATGACACGTTGTGGTTTAATGACGTTTCGCGGGTTTTTTGAACAACATCAAGATATTTTGGGATACGGTCCTGTATTTCTACTAATTTTATAAATAATATCTCATATATAAGTTCTAAATTCTTACTTATGTTGGACTAGTTCAATAAATAACAAATAATTTAATAATAAACCACAAATAAGTGAACAAAATACAGAAACATTATTTCAAACTTCTGTTGATTCGGGATTTAAAAGAAAACTAGGCGCTTGAAACAAAAAAAATTAAGATGGTGAAGCGTGATTTGTTTTACTTGACATTTCCATTGTGATCGTTTGAGAGCGTTTTAAGAGGTTTTCTATTTTCCAGAAAATATGGAACATAAATTTAGAAATGCTGAAAAGTTTGATATTCTATCGTGTTTTATTTTATCTCAAAAAATATGTTTTTTGTTCACTAATTTATGGGTTATGATTAAATTATTTGTTATTTATTGAACTAGTCCAACATAAGTAAAAAATGTAAAGATTACTTATGAGATGTTATTTATAAAATTAGGAGAAATACAGGACCGTACCCCAAAATTTCCTGATGTTGTTCAAGAAACCTTCGAAACGTCATTAAACCACAATGTGTCATACATCATTGCATTCCGGAGAAAAAAGCTCTCAAATTCCAATATCAGGAAAACAGGACCGTATTTAAAAAAATAAAGTTGATAATGGCCCTTCGAAGATGACTAGTCGGATTACAAAACAATTAACGTTGTTAGATAGAGCGGTAAAAGTGAAATTTACTTTAAAATTCGATCTCGAAAAATCCCAGAAAAACAATAAAACGATTTTTCAGAATTTCGTTTTTCCGGATATCTCCGGAACTACTCGGAATTTTAAAACTTTCTAAACGGCATATTATTAGGCACGTAAATGCGCAACTTTACCTCTATTTAACCGACTTCGTATCTCTTACGGTTTCCGAGATCCCTGTACTGGCCCTCCTTATCTTGGACACGTTGTATACGAGCAGTTTTTTTACCTCGAGCGATCACACTACCAAGCGGCATATATCAAGTGAAAGGTAAATAAGTAACAAGCGACGATTTTCGCTTGAATTTATAACTCGAGCATTTTTTAATAATCGAGCAATGTCGGTTATTTCAATAATCGAGTACTCAAGCGGTTTTTCGCTCGAGCGATCACAACACTAGTAAATACTACCTGAACTAACAAGTTACTAATTATTTAAATAAATTTTAGGTAGGCTTCAGTTTTAGAAAATTATGGGCCTTCACGGGACCAGGACTCTTAATGTCAATAGCCTACTTAGATCCTGGCAACATAGAGAGCGACTTACAATCTGGAGCTATAGGAAGATACAGGTTGCTGTGGGTGCTTTTCGGAGCAACAATTTTAGGGTTCGTCATGCAAAGTCTGGCGACTAAGTTAGGTAAGTTAGTCGATGACAAGAAACTGGAAAGGTACATATTCTAATGCCCATACAACTGTGTGAAAACTGAGTTTAGTTACAAGTTGAGTTACACAAGCTACCGTTTATATTGTGACTTCACCATGTCCTCACTGCCATAGAAATAGCGCCGCCATCTTTCTTTACTCAATTTTAAAAGAAAATTACGAAAAATTTTGTAGCTGACCAGCTTAATTGATTTCAGGTGTAGTAACAGGACTACACTTAGCTGAAATGTGCTATAGACAATACAAGAAACTACCGAGATTGATCTTATGGATAATGGTAGAGATAGCAGTAATTGGATCTGATATGCAAGAAGTTATAGGCACTTCCATTGCTATTTATATGCTCTCTAATAAAGCGTAAGTCAAAAATAATTTTACTTACAACCATGCATGTAATAACGACAAGGTGGAAAGTAAAGTATTTTTTAAAAAATCGATATCTCAAAATAATATACGAACACACTTTTTACAAATGCTAATAGCTTTGCGTGTTTAGATATGTCTACTTTTTCCCTAATTGATAGAGTGGTCCTCACCATTGAATATTTTGACCAAATCGTTGATATCTTCTTTGTCTTGGCATTTTCACTGAAATAAGCTAGTAGCGCCGACTCAGAACGAGGATTTTGAACATTGTTTCCCGTACACCATTCCTGAAACTTGAATATGCCTTGTCATATCTCGGGCGGCTTTTAGTTGGCAGAAGATCATCTTCTACTATTTTTGCTGCTTCTCCAAGTTCTGGTGGAGTAGCTGCAAAATCAAATTCCTCATTTTTCTGTTGTTAAAATAATATATTGTTTAGTGACATGGAAACCATATTAAAAAAATTATATTTGCCATCTTCGTTTCTGTTTGAAGGTTGTAGACAATGGTGTTTCTTGAAGGATAGAAGAGTTTTGGACTTGCATTGTCTTTACTTGTTATAAATCACAACGTTTCAACTGATAAGTATCTCCAGTCGTCTTTAGGTGAATACTAAATAAGAGAAGTAACTACAGCTCTATTAATAATAGCTATATGCACTGAATGATATTAGTAATTCTAAGCTTAAATCTACTTAACAAAGGTTTCCAGACATTTCTTAAATCTAGGGAAGGTTTACTAAAACAACCTGGGTTCCTGTGTATGGTAGCTGCTACCATACACCAGAACCCAGGTTGTTTTAGTAAACCTTCATTAGATTTAAGAAATGTCTGGAAACCTAGCACATAGCTAGTATAAATAGAGCTGTAGTTACTTCTCTTATTTAGTATTCACCTGAAGACACCTATAGAACTGGAGACTGGAGATACTTACCAGTTGAAACGTTGTGATTTATAACAAATAAAAACAATGTAAGTCCAAAACTCTTCTATCATTCATTACCTACGTTATTTTACCACCTGCGGTTATTTGAAATTTTTGTCTAATTTTTCAATGGAAAAGTTAAAATGACATTTATCTTTTATTAATAATTTTAATTCAAAATAATAAGAAGTGGATGTTAGATGTGGTTGTAAATAAAATAGTATACAAACCTCGGTGAAAACTTTCATTACTCTCTCGAGATTTAGTTAACCGACTCTCTCGACAGGAATGAAACACTTTCCACCTCGGTAAGTAATATACTATTACCGTGTTTGTAGCCTTGTTGATTCCCTCTTGGTTCGCCTTCCTGTAGTTTCTTTATTGTATATCAATTTTTTTAGAGTTCCACTATGGGCAGGCTGTCTCATCACAATCTTCGACACTTTCACATTTTTATTTCTGGATAAATACGGTTTAAGAAAGCTGGAAATCTTATTTGCCATACTAATTGCCGTCATGGGAGTCACTTTTGGATACGAGTACGTTATTTCTGGCCCGAGCTCGGCAGAAGTAAGTAAAGGATTATTCCTTCCGTGGTAAGTTCAGTTAGTTTAGTATTATGTCTAGTTAATTCGTCATTCAAGTCAGATTATAATTGTGACTTTTACTCGTAGGTGTGAAAATTGCGATAGGGATGTTCTCCTGCAGGCAGTAGGGGTGATAGGGGCAGTAATAATGCCGCATAACTTATATTTACATTCGGCCTTAGTCAAATCGAGAAACATTGACAGGAGTAAGCCGGAAAAAATTAGTGAAGCCAAAATGTATTATTCGATTGAAAGCGCAGGCGCTTTGTTGATAAGTTTAATTATCAATATTTTCGTGGTGTCTGTGTTCGCCTATGGATTGTTTGACAGAACTAATAATGATTTGGTAGGCATAACAAATAAATTTATTATACAATACATTTAAGGATTCCTAACTACCTGAAGATACATAATGCAACAAGCAGCTATTTTCGGGCTAAAGCTCTAGTTAAATAATGAATGACATTTGACAAAAACAGAGGAGCGATTAAGGTAAGTTAATGAAGAAGAAGAAGTAAGTAAATGAAGAAGAAGTAATTGAAGAAATTGGGACTGTATAATTAGCAACGCTACATAGCCAACAAGGATATCGAATTAATGGTAGAATATTTTACAGCCCACAGTGGTTTTATCTAGAAGATTGTTAAATAAAGACAAAAGGTAAGTCGCACTTTTATATATCGAACAAATAATGAAAAAGTATATAGGTAAGACTAATTATAGTGCATTCGACGGAGAGAAGAACGGCGATATATCTAAAAGCAGAGCATAATTGAACAGGCTTAACACGGAACATATTAAGGGACAATTAAAGAACCAAACACGTATATGGCTTGTAGGTCCATGAAAATATATCCAGTATTTTATAAGACATGTGTACAAAACACGGGCATTTTTAAATAAAATTATCATTTTCAGCTGGCAACATGCAGCAATACGAGCATTTCGATGTTTGACAAAGCCAAAGAAGTATTTCCTGTAAGTAAAGAAATTATAAAAAATAAAATTTATTTAATATCCTGAATTGGATCATTTTACAGTTAGTTCAGGGAAAGAATGAATGTGCATCATAATTTTATAGTAATGAAATATTTTCTTGGCATGCATTGTAAGCAATTGGTTACCTTTGTCAAGAAATATTATTATATTTTAAACAATAAATTATATTCGAATTGATTCAGAAATATAAAGAAATAATCCATATTAGAATTAGCTACACCACTGCTTTACCAAAAAAACATAACCTCATTTTTCTCACTCTCAGTACAGACTTGGCATCGTTGATTACTGTATAAAACTTGGTATGATTCTGACAACATAAAAACAATTCTGTCTATATATAAATTAAATTTTTAAGACTTTGCATGATTCTGATTGAACAATTCGGTCTATTTATTAATTAAATGTTTAAGACTTTGTATGATTCTGACAGCATAAAAACAATTATGTCTATTTATTAATTAAATGTTTAAGACTTCGTAAGATTCTGACAGCATAAAAACAATTATGTCTATTTATTAATTAAATGTTTAAGACTTTGTATGATTCGGACAGCATAAAAACAATTATGTCTATTTATTAATTAAATGTTTAAGACTTCGTAAGATTCTGACAGCATAAAAACAATTATGTCTATTTATTAATTAAATGTTTAAGACTTTGTATGATTCTGACAGCATAAAAACAATTCTGTCTATATATAAATTAAATTTTTAAGACTTTGCATGATTCTGATTGAACAATTCGGTCTATTTATTAATTAAATGTTTAAGACTTTGTATGATTCTGACAGCATAAAAACAATTATGTCTATTTATTAATTAAATGTTTAAGACTTCGTAAGATTCTGACAGCATAAAAACAATTCTGTCTATATATAAATTAAATTTTTAAGACTTTGCATGATTCTGATTGAACAATTCGGTCTATTTATTAATTAAATGTTTAAGACTTTGTATGATTCTGACAGCATAAAAACAATTATGTCTATTTATTAATTAAATGTTTAAGACTTCGTAAGATTCTGACAGCATAAAAACAATTATGTCTATTTATTAATTAAATGTTTAAGACTTTGTATGATTCTGACAGCATAAAAACAATTATGTCTATTTATTAATTAAATGTTTAAGACTTCGTAAGATTCTGACAGCATAAAAACAATTATGTCTATTTATTAATTAAATGTTTAAGACTTCGTAAGATTCTGACAGCATAAAAACAATTATGTCTATTTATTAATTAAATGTTTAAGACTTTGTATGATTCGGACAGCATAAAAATAATTCTGTCTATTTATTAATTAAATGTTTAAGACTTTGTATGATTCGGACAGCATAAAAATAATTCTGTCTATTTATTAATTAAATGTTTAAGACTTTGTATGATTCGGACAGCATAAAAATAATTCTGTCTATTTATTAATTAAATGTTTAAGACTTTGTATGATTCTGACAGCAAAAACAATTCTGTCTATTTATTAATTAAATGTTTAAGACTTGGTATGATTCTGACAGCATAAAAACAATTCTGTATATTTATTAATTAAATGTTTAAGACTTTGTATGATTCTGTCTATTTATTAATTAAATTTTTTAAGACTTAGTATGATTCTGACAGCATAAAATTAATTCTGTCTATTTATAAATTAAATGTTTGATTCTGACCGCATTAAAACAATTCTGTCTATTTATTAATTAAATGTTTAAGACTTTGTATGATTCTGTCTATTTATTAATTACATTTTTAAGACTTTGTGTGATTCTGACAGCAAAAAAACAATTCTGTCTATTTATTAATTAAATGTTTAAGACTTTGTATGATTCTGTCTATTTATTAATTAAATTTTTTAAGACTTAGTATGATTCTGACAGCATAAAATTAATTCTGTCTATTTATAAATTAAATGTTTGATTCTGACCGCATTAAAACAATTCTGTCTATTTATTAATTAAATGTTTAAGACTTTGTATGATTCTGTCTATTTATTAATTACATTTTTAAGACTTTGTGTGATTCTGACAGCAAAAAAACAATTCTGTCTATTTATTAATTAAATGTTTAAGACTTTGTATGATTCTGTCTATTTATTAATTAAATTTTTTAAGACTTAGTATGATTCTGACAGCATAAAATTAATTCTGTCTATTTATAAATTAAATGTTTGATTCTGACCGCATTAAAACAATTCTGTCTATTTATTAATTAAATGTTTAAGACTTTGTATGATTCTGTCTATTTATTAATTACATTTTTAAGACTTTGTGTGATTCTGACAGCAAAAAAACAATTCTGTCTATTTATTAATTAAATGTTTAAGACTTTGTATGATTCTGTCTATTTATTAATTAAATTTTTTAAGACTTAGTATGATTCTGACAGCATAAAATTAATTCTGTCTATTTATAAATTAAATGTTTGATTCTGACCGCATTAAAACAATTCTGTCTATTTATTAATTAAATGTTTAAGACTTTGTATGATTCTGTCTATTTATTAATTACATTTTTAAGACTTTGTGTGATTCTGACAGCAAAAAAACAATTCTGTCTATTTATTAATTAAATGTTTTTCGTCTTACCTGGTTATTTTTTAGAGCAATAATGACATTATTGATGCCGATATCTACAAGGGTGGTATATTCTTAGGATGCACGTACGGCGCCATAGCGATGTACATTTGGGCTGTAGGTATTCTAGCCGCAGGACAAAGTTCGACAATGACAGGAACATATGCAGGACAGTTTGCCATGGAAGGTACGGCCGCTTTTTCGAAATTATTATTCCTGCTATTAATTAAATCGACTAAAGCCGATAATATCGGACTTATTTATTTTAATTTCAGGATTTCTTAACCTGAAATGGCCGAAATGGAAGCGGGTACTCTTCACAAGAAGTATAGCGATGATACCCACGTTTTGCATAGCATTTTTCAGTTCGCTCTCGGAACTGACAAATCTTAATGATTTTCTTAACGCCGTTATGAGTTTACAGTTACCGTTTGCGTTAATACCCACGATAGCCTTCACTAGTAATCCGAGAATAATGGGAGAATTCGTTAACGGACTGTAAGTATCTGACGGTAAAGTTTTCTCTCTATTTCATACTGTCCGGTAAATGTCACATTACATACCTGGGCCCCTCATTGACAAACATAACATTTTAGAATCGTCCGAATTTTTTTAATAATAATAATAATATTTCAGGGTATGATTTCTTAGGTCATTTTATAAAGAAAAGTTCATATGAACATATGTCCGCAACGGCTTAAATTTTTTGCTACAGGGTGTCGAATTTTTATTTTTTAAATGGTTATTTTTTAATATCTCCGAAAATACTTTAGATATTATTTTCAATTTTGGTATGTGTTAATAGGATATAACCACAAATTTTAATTAGAAAAGTTATTCAATTGGCGTCAGTCAGTGGCGTCCCTGCAAACATCTCTGATATTTTTTACAAGAAATATGGTTCGCCACTGACATTCTTCCATGTGGATATTTTTCTGTTTAGCCTGGTCAATTCCACATGAAAACGGTCTCTTGAGCTTTTCTCGTCAGATGCACTGTTCTTGATTAAAACCACTAAATTCATATTGAAACTCATTATTATTAACATTGATAAAATAATTAATGATAAATTTTGTTTTATAAAAATTGTTGGAAATGGCCACCTTCACTTAAAAGGTATGCTTCCGCCGTCTTCCCAGCGAATTGCCCACCCCAACAATTTTTATGAAACAAAATTTATCATTAACTATTTGATCAATGTTAATAATCATTTTTTCAATATGAATTTAGTGGTTTTACTCAAGAAAGGTGCGTCTGATGAGAAAAACTCAAGAGACCGTTTTCATGCAGAATTGACCAGGCTAGTCAGAAAAAATATCCACATGGAATAATGTCAGTTGCGTACCATATTTCTTGCAAAAGAATCAGAGGACATGTTTGCAGGGACGCCACTGGTGGAACAATTGAATAACTTTTCTAACTAAAATTTGTGGTTCTATATTTTATTAACACATACCAAAATTTAAAATAATATCTAAAGTACTTTCGGAGATATTAAAAAATAACCATTTAAAAATGAAAAATTCAACACCATGTAGCAAAAAATTTAAGCCGTTGCGGACATATGTTCATATGAACTTTTCTTTATAAAATGACCTAAGGAATCACACCCTGAAATATTAGCACGTCATTAAGGAACACCCTGTATACATCCGATTAGGTGACACGTACTTAAAGAATTAAGCCCAGTATTAAATAACACAAACAAACTGTTGCACGGTTATTATTTTAGGGCTTACAAGATAACCTCCATCTTCCTAGGAGCTGTCATCGTATCCATAAATATATTCTTCGTGGCATCTACTATCGAAGGCTATAACTTGAACAGTTTCGTCCTTGCCCTCGTATATCTGTTAGCGCTGGGTTATTTCTGCCTAATAGTCTACACAACTATTCATATGGTGGTGAGTTTTAGCGGAACTAGCCTGGAAACTGTTCCTTGGATCAAACAGTACGTTATGGTGTCTTTGAATAACCAGAATCATGGCTGTAAAAAAAACAATGGGGTGTAACCAAATGTTAGTCCGTTTTTTGGACTGCAAGCGTTCAATAAAACTATAAAAAATCAGTACCAATTACAGAAAGAAAAGGAATGAAAATTATAATTAAGCGGAACATGACCTTATTCGATTTTCATTTGTTTTCAAGTGTGTAATCATCAGATCAAGCAATACTTGGACGATAGGTTTCCAGGAATTTGAATTGGTCGCGATGATCCTCTTAGTTGACCTACAAGATATCCAGACCACGCACCGCTAGACTGTTCTTCAACAGGCATTCTTCGTAGACGAAGCAGAGAATGTTGAGAGGTCAATCAATGGCGATATTTTAGAACGTTTATTAAAAGAAAAAAAAAATGTATGAAACTTTGTTTATTTATATACAGGGTACACCAAGTAAAGTGGCCTATTAGAAGTATATCGAGAACTAAATGAGATTATATTTTGAAAATTAATTTGGCTGTGGCTATAAGAGATGGTTTTCTACGTCTATAAAATATTTTGGATGGTGCGGTGTTGCCGGATCATATCGAAAATGGTTGCAACTTCTGAATTTTAAATGAATTACCCTATATATTGTATTTTTTTGGAATCTAGATAAAAATCTAGAACAGTTTTCTGTATATCATATACCTATCTTTAAGAGTTTTTGAATTATAAATAATTTTGTGATTTCCTAACGCCGTATCGGGGGGGTTGTTGCGCTGGATATTTCTAAATTTCTAAAGCTTTTGATCGTGTTTGGCATGAGGGGCTTCCAAGTAAACTGCGATCCTATGGTATGCCCAGTCGATTCTGTGCATGGTTATCTAGCTTTCTTAAGGACCGCTCTCTGCAAGTGGGGATTGACGGATTTCTCTCAGACACCTTCACCATTAATGCCGGTGTTCCTGAAGGGTCCATATTGTCTCCCACTCTCTTCTTACTCTACATTAACGACCTTCTAGTGAAAACTAAAAATCCGATATTTACTTTTGCTGACGATAAGCACACTTTTCTCATCTTTCTCTTTGAATGCGCAAACATCGGCTGCCGACGCACATCTTCGCAGACAGCATGAAGTATCACGCCTCAACAAAGACCTGGAAGAAATTTTAGCTTGGGGTGACAGTAACCAAGTCGAATTTAACGCTAAAAAAACCCAGGCAGCAGTTTTCTCTAAAAAGGTTAACATTACAGAACCGGAAATAGTCATGGCCGGACACGCAATCCCACTGGCTTCATCTATTAATTTGCTGGGTGTCAATCTGGGAGGTAATATGTCTTGGCATAACCACGTTGTGGCAATCGCCAAGATAGCTTCTCAGAAGCTTGGCGTACTCTTCCGAACCAGAAAGTTGTATACACCTCAACAACTTTTGACACTATACAAAGCCCAGATTCGACCATCACTAGAATACTGCTCTCATGTCTGGAGCTCTGCACCCAAACATACTCTTCGGCTACTGGATTCCATCGAAAGGAGGGCTATTCGTCTGATCGGAGACCACGAGCTGACGAAGAACCTCGACAGCCTAGAACATCGAAGACAGGTTGGGGATTTGACTCTCTTTTACAGATATTTTCATGGAAGGTGCTCGGCTGACCTTGCCCTCTTAATTCCGCCCAGAGCGACGAATAGCAGAAATACACGACGAACCACTGCCGCCCATCCGTATGTGGTTAAGCTTAGTACTCCTCGAACTTCATTATTTAAAAATTCTTTCATCTGGAGGACTTCATCCTTGTGGAACGACCTTCCCGAGGTCGTTTTTCCCAACGAAGATAACCTCCAACGATTCAAATCTAACGTGAATCGGTTTCTGCGCACACGCACCACTCCCAGAGTGCCCTAAAGGATTTTTCCTATAGTGCTTGTGTTTGATCATAAAAAAAAAAAAAAAAAAAAAAAGAAAATCATATCTTTTTAGCGGTTACAACTAGGAAGCTGAAAATTTGACAATAGTTTCACAAGAACATCGAAATTTTATAATTTTAAACAGTATTAGTTTTATATAGGGCGTCTCCATAACAATATTTCTGAGGAATATGAATTATTGCAAAAATCTTGTTTGTTTAAAATGGGACACCCTGTATTTGATATGTTTTGCTAATGGAGGATCGAATTTTCTATCTAATGATATTAAGTGTTCCTATACCACAATATTTTGGGACTTATATCGAATTTTAAAAATTATCTTATAAAAATATATTTTGTAGTTGTAGTTGGATGTGGAATGGATTCATAGAAACAAAATAATGAAAAATCCATTTGACGTTATGTGTGTGTTGTTGTAAAAAAAAATAGTTAACAAATAAGCAATTTATTAATAAATAAATAAACAAAATTAAAATTACGCCACAACACCAGAAAAAAAAAATAAATTGTTGGCTCTTAAACATTCATGAATTGTGGTGATAACATGTTCATTTGTCACCTTTTTCATCCTCGATCCTCCATTAGCAAAACATATCAAATCCGATTTAAAAAAATGAAGATTTTTGCAATAATTCATATCCCTCAAAAATATTGTTATGAAGACGCCCTGTATAAAACTTAGTAAATACTGTTCAAAATTTTAAAATTTCGATGGTCTTGTGAAACTATTGTCAAAATTTCAGCTTCCTAGCTGTAACCGCTAAAAAGATATGATTTTCTTTCCAGGTCCCGATACGGCGTTAAAAAATCACAAGATTATTTATAATTCAAAAACTCTTAAAGATAGGTATATGATATTATACAGAAAAGTGTTCTAGATTTTTACCTAGATTCCAAAAAAATATAATATATAGGGTAACTTATTTAAAATTCCGAAGTTGCTACCACTTTCGATATGATCCGGCAATACCGCACCATCCAAAATATTTTATAAACGTAGAAAACCATCTCTAATCGCCACAGCCAAATTTTCAAAATAAAATCTCATTTAGTTCTCGAGATACTTCTAATAGGCCACTTTACTTGGTGTACTCTGTATAACTGGAAAATAAATGAAAATCTGATAAGGACTTGTACAATACATTCCTGGAGATTGGGACGTTCCTTCCAACCTGTATAGTATGGCCCATATAATTTTGCTTTTAAATATCGATACTGCAAATCTAGTTTAGAGTTTTTTTATTGAATGTAAATTATTGTAAAATCTGACGATTCAAATAAATGATTTATAATAAGCTATTTGTATTTTCTCCTCATCCAGATGATTAAAAAAATGCTCTTATTATGAATGATGAAATATCTTTCTATAGTCTTGCAGTTTGCGATTTTTTCGGTTAGACTTGTTGTTGGCTAAGCAATGCAAATATTTATGGAGACAAAGTGGAAAGATTACGGGGAAAGGTATATCTTTCAGTACATAGAGTACCCACCTACCTTCATTGATCCTATTGTTACGTATTAAAGTATTAGAACCATCATAAATACCATATAATCTGAAACTTAAAGAAAAAAACTGAGCTTCCTAATGTCAATTACTAATAATAAACATTCCCCAAGTATCCATTCTGCCATTGTATTCGGAAAGCAGCCATTTCGGCATCGGAGGGCGAGTACATTAATTAGGAACATGCATTATTGCAAAACATTTATCTTTAGTCTAAATCTGAGTTGATGAGAGATTAGTTTCAGCGGCCATTTCATTTTTACTTAATGGTTAATTAATAAAATGGAGCAACGAATATGATAAAAACTCACTAGCTCTTTTTTTTTAATGATCAAACACAAGCACTATAGGAACAATCATTTAGAGCACTCTGGGAGTGGTGCGTGTGCGCAAAAAGCGATTCACGTTGGTTTTGTATGGTTTGAGGTTATAATCTTTGGAAAACGACCTCGAGAAGATCGTTCCATAAGGATGAAGTCCTCCAGATGAATGAATTCTTAAATAATGTAGCTTAACCACATCTTGATGGGCGGCAGTAGTTCGTCGTGTATTTCTGCTATTCGCCGCTCTGGGCGGAATTAAGAGGGCAAGATCAGCCGAGCACTTTCCATGAAAATACCTGTAAAAGAGAGTCAACCCAACCTGTCTTCGATGTTCCAGGCTGTCGAGATTCTTCGTCAGCTCGTGGTCTCTAATCAGACGGATGGCCCTGCTTTCGATGGAATCCAGTAGCCGAAGAGTATGTTTGGTTTGCCGAGCTCCAGACATGAGAGCAGTACTCTAGTGATGGTCGAATCTGGGCTTTGTATAGTGTCAAAAGTTGTTGAGGTGTATAAAACTTTCTGGTTCGGAAGAGTACACCAAGTGCCTGAGAAGCTATCTTGGAGATTGCCACAACGTGGTTATGCCAAGACATATTTCCTCCCAGATTGACGCCCAATAAACTAATAGATGAAGCCAGTGGTATTGCGTGTCCGTCCGTGACTATATCCGGTTCTGTAATGTTAACCTTTTTAGAGAAAACTGCTGCCTGGGTTTTTAGCGTTAAATTCAACTTGGTTACTGTCACCCCAAGCCAAAATTTCTTCCAGGTCTTTGTTGAGGCGTGATACTTCATGCTGTCTGCGAAGATGTGCGTCGGCAGCCGATGTTTGTGCATTCAAAGAGAAAGATGATATAAGTGTGCTATCATCAGCAAAACTAACTATCGAGTTTTTCGTTTTCACTAGAAGGTCGTTAATGTATAGTAAGAAGAGAGTGGGAGACAATATGGACCCTTGAGGAACACCGGCATTGATGGTGAAGGTGTCTGAGAGAAATCCGTCAATTGCCACTTGCAGAGAGCGGTCCTTAACAAAGCTATACAACCATGCATAGAATCAACTAGGCATACCATAGGATCGAAGTTTACTTAGAAGTTCCTCATGCCAAACACGATCAAAGGCTTTAGAAATATCCAGTGCAACAGCCCGAGACTCCCCATGATGTTCGATTGCGTTGTTCCAAAGATAGGTGACATAGGCTAGAAGATCTCCTTATCAAACATATCAATCAGCTGTCTACAGATATAATTCCCATCTCTTCTCTGTTGTATTTATTTTCGTAATAAGAGGCGTCCCATTGATGTCTATAAAGCAGATATAAATACCGAGTCCATGTTTGTTTCAAGTCGATGAGTACGTCTATGTTTCAAATTCAATCAAACCAAAACCCCATGTAATAAAATTGTCACGGTAATACTAATCGGATGGGATCCTTCGACCATGAAAATTGTCGGGATATGTTTATCCAGAATGATAGTAAATACACCAGTAACCACGTTATTGTCGGTGGTTAACAAAGCTTTGTTAATAACCACACCATCTCATGGGAATTCTTCAATCGATATAATATTGTTCAGGATATAGGCGTATAGTTTACATAGGATCTGTTCGGGGATAAATACGATATTACGAGTAAATAGTTTGTAGAAAAAAGGGTATACGTTGGAAAAAAATCAAATTAGTTCAGGTAGTTCTAAAATACTTCGTGATATATGTTTACTAACTAAACTTACGTAGCCTCTTTGTGGCATAATCTTAATGTCCCAGACAGTACATCGATGGATAAAAATTGTTGTCTACCTTCCCAAGAATCTCTCTCTTCTTGGTTCCATTCCTTTTCCAATTTCTTAGGGTTTGAATTATTGCAAGGTATCTACTACTACTACTAAACTATAATACTGGCGTTATTTTATCGAAGCGCTCGATCTAGCAAAGCAATCCCGAAACTACCCTGGCAACATATTTTTCAATTAACATCGCCGTTATTAATTTTTCGAACTTTTCTCTATTTCCATCGTCTCTGTTCGGTTTCGGTCGGAAAATTCCGTGACCTGCCTCTTTCGGTGCAATGTTGCAGAAATATGGGCAGTGCGATATACGGTAACATAACGTGCGGTCTGTCAACGAATTTTCCGGAAAATTCGCGACTATCACGCGGTTCTGAATTTCTTATTCGGTGAGGAAATTTTCGAAAGAGTGAACGATTTTTCAGTGCAGTGTGTGTGTTGTGAGTGAAGTAAAAATAAATTGGCAACATGTGGGAGATGTTCGATGATGAAAACTTACAAAATTTTAACTAAAGTACGTATTTTAATTTTTTTATTTAATCTAGCAAATATATTCCAAAGGGTTTCTTTGTACTGAAGAACAAAATACCGTATTAATTACACTCTGGTTTTAGAACACGAATACTAAATGAATTCGTAGAATTAAATGACTTATTTTTTATTTTAGTTAAATGTGTGTCATACTTAAAAAGATTGTGAAGTAAAATGTTCATAAAGAAATGCGTATCATAATTTATCAAGTTATGAAATTTAAAAAAAAAACTCCGATATTTAAACACTTATATTTACCAAAAGAAGGAACTAATTTTACCGCTGTACAACAGACTTTGTAATCGTAAACGAATCCGCAGGCACTGACATTTTTACATATTTACAAAGAAGTTAGGTCTGATCGGTTATGTAGTTCTTGAATACCCTTAATAGTACTCAATTTTCCTTTCTTTTACTGAGTAATGATACGACGCAACGTGTCTAAAAATGGATCTGGCCTCTAAACCCTTAATACACGTATAATCTTATACAATCCATTAATTTTTTAAAAATCATTATTATTTAACAGTGTCAGGCTCAATGAATTTTTAATAAATGAATTCGTTAACAAGCACTTGCTATAGCATGTCGGGCTTCCATTGTAGCGGAAAATGTAAAAAACGAGACGAGAGCACGCTGTGATGCGTCCAGCCGGCGAAAAATTTTAATGAACTTAAATTAAATCGGTGTTTTGCGAAAATTTTCCCTGCAAATTTACGGAGGCAAACAAAAATGGGTTCTATGATATTAACGATAATTTGCTTTCGGTTAGTAGTTAGGTAGGTCTTCGTGAGACTCAAATTCCACTAGACTAGAAGCTAACTAGGAAACATATCTCTCTCTTTTCAATGAAATCCAATAGCCGAAGAGTATATTTGGGTGCTAGGATTCAGACAGTAGAGCAGTATTGTGGTGATGAACGAATCAGGGCTTCCTAGAGTGTCAAAATTTTATAATAATTAATAGACGAAGCCATCAAATCCATTGACATCAATTTGGCATAGAGACCTAAAATTTGGCATAGGGCAACCCCCATATAATAGTAGAGAACAATTGAAAAATTCGGGCAATAAAATGTTCGCCCATTTTATTTTATAACCAAATCTCCCATAAATTTAAATCACTTGCTCCAGCTATAATCGCCGAATTTATTCCAACCGAAAAAAAATCCTGTTGACCTTCAACATAAATATTCTTTCAATCGGTCATTGTCTACGAAATGGCATGTCCCACGGTGGGTTGAGTTTTGAATTCTCTCGTCTGAAATGTAGATTTTATTACTGCCGTAATGATTTTTTATATTTTTTGCTATTAAATCAGTGGATTCCCTTAAGACAAGTTTTATGAGCTGAAAGAAAAATAAAGCTAATAAGCACCTACAGAGAGAGGATTTATTTCAGGGTTTAATTACTGATTTGCACCGTAGAAGGATTTTTTTATTCATCCCTTAGCGTTTCTTTAGGAGATTAAGATCGTAAAAACTTTTAATGCCCCCTTTTTATTCATAATTATTCATTAATTCATTAAAACCTTCCTTCGTGACACATAAAAGATTTACGACTTATCAAAATAGAGGCAGGTAGCGTAATTAAGACACGTTCTTAATTTTCTGTACAGTAGCCAAATGAAATTTGTATCCCGGTCCTGATAATATTCCTGGCATATTTATTAAACGATGTAGTGCATATCTTGCTAATCCTCTTTTGCACATACATAACCTCTCATTAATACAGGGTATTTTTCCTACAATGTGGAAACCATCTCATATAACTCCTTTAACCAAGGATAGTGATAAACATAATGTCAAAAACTATAGACCCATAAGTAAATCATGCATTTTTGGGAAAATATTTGAAAAAATTATTCATAACATTATATTGAAGCAAGTTAAAGATATTATTTTGAAACAACAACACGGATTTTTTCCACGTAGGTCCATTGAGAGCAATCTGATGGAATTTACAGATTTTATTTTAACAAGTATGGATGACAGAAAGCAGATTGACGTTATGTACACAGACTTCAGTGAGGCATTTGACAAAATTAGTCATTCCATACTGATGGAACGTCTTGCTGATGTCGGTGTGCATAGTAGCTTGTTGAGATGGATTTGGTCCTATCTTAGTGATAGACGACAGATTGTCTCCGTTGGTGGTTTTTATTCTAAACCTTTTAACGTGACGTCTGGTGTGCCTCAGGGCAGTCATCTTGGTCCCCTGTTTTTTATCATATACATTAGTAACATACCATTGCCATTTGCTGCAAGATGATCTTAATGCCTTGGAAAGATTCTGTGAAAGTCAAAGTTTATTTATTAATCTATGGAAGTGTGTATCGATTACGTTTACCGGAAACAAAAATGTACACAATTTTCGTGATACTATTGACCAGGTTATCAATAAGTGTAATCGATTTTTAGGATTTATTATAAGAAATAGTTTAAATTTTAATAATCCTCAAACAGCAACTACGCAGTATCCAAACCCACAAATCGGTAACAGTACGGGGATTATTATGACGGTTGCAAATTAGTTGGCAATCGGTACATTTTTCTCTACGAACACCGAGTCTGTTTGGCTTCTTTCAACCAACGGCGCATGTCTAGGGCAGTTTTTAACTATTCCGGACTGCTCTGAAAACGAGCCTATTACTATAACCGATTTTATCCACGTTATAAAGTTAATCGAGATTCTTTTGATTATAATATAATTTAAATTTCCAAATTAACATATAAATTAACTTTAGTAGCACAGAAATTTCTACAGTGACACACTACATCACTTCCCAAATGACTTTTGCGTGCTTGTCCTAATCAATAAAAACAAGAATATGGAGGACGTTGCAAGACTAATTGAATAATTTTTTATTAAGGTTTGTTTAACAAAAAATGTTTTCCGCCTTGCTGGTATACCGGGTGGCCCCAAAATAATTTTATATGCCTTATTTGAGTTATTACTGCTGGTAAAAATTGAAATTTGGTCGCAGGATTGATGGTTTTACTGGAATTGAGAACCTTTTTTTTAAATAGGAACTGCTCACGTTTGGATAGCTCTCTAAATTCTCTTTCCAAAGATGTATCACAAGTTGTCTTTTGTTTTCAAAATGGCGGCCCAGGAGGCATTTTTGCTAATTTCAGCACTCCATCATTTTGAAATATGTAAAATATTTAGAGAGACATTTAAAAAAAAGTTCAAACTTTACTTAAAATGACGAGACTTGCTCGCATGTGCGATTAAGTAGGCGGGGCATAATGCAGTTTCTCTGTAGTAACAAGTGGCGGGAGACAGCGGGGGATAGCGGGGCTATGGCGATTTAACATGGGAAAGCCGCATAATTTTAGTGTGCGCCGCGCCGTTGTCTGTTCGTGCATCTAGTTAGAAATTCGAGCGTGTATGTTTTAATATTTTAATATTATATATTTATTAAGTTAAAATGAATAGTTTGACGGTGGACTATTTAAAAAATAACTTTAGCTCTTTGAGTTTGGAGCAAAAAATTGAAGTGAAGAATGCGGGAAGACCTAAACCCGAAATTAATTTAACGCAGACCATAAAGGGTAAATCTAGGGACTTTATTAGAAAGTTTAAAAATTAAATATATGAACAAAAATGTATAGAGGGTATTCCAAACTTTAATGAGGCTGATCAATTTTCTACAATTAAGAACCGAAGAACGGACTTTACGTTTAAGCACTATACACACTAAGAAAATCTTTCTTATTTTCCAAAAGTTGTATTTCCTCGTAACGCATTTTCTTGTTAGGTATTTCTTTTCTTTCTAAATTTAAAACGCCTAGAAAGTAATTGTTTGGTCGTTACACAAAAATAAAATTTTAAAAATTATTTCACCATATTTGTCAACCCCCTCTATCATAGGTCACGAGCCGCCACTGGCAGCGAGGCCTTCACGAATATTAATCAAGTGTAGTTATACAATGTACAAGGCTCATTTCCGAAATAAAAATAATATAAATTACATACTTCAAGTAAGTAATTTTGTAATCACATTAAAAACGACGATTCCTCGTTGGCTGAAAATCCCACTTCTGATCATCTTAGGGACTATATTCAGGTTTTGTTAAACGGAAGGTTCAAGATAAGCCGACTCTGTCCATCATAATAATCCGAAGCAAGAAGTCACTTCTCGTTAAAACGGTTATCCATTACGACCACTAAACCTTCCGTTATCTGGCCCGCATTTTCGGTCATTTTTCTTTAAATCTCGATGACGGAATAAGGTTTTATTGATCATTCGTTAGTAGGAAACAAAAAATTTATGCGCATTCGAAGACCAATCCCCGTTACGGGGAAAATCAAAGAAGCGTATTCGAAAAATGGTCTTTTTCTTGACAGCAATGAATAATCGTTCGTAAGGAAATGTTGGGGGTCTTTTCGTGGTCGGTTTAGTTAGGCCGTTAGAAGATAAATTACTGTTTTATATTACCACTAAAAAATATTTAAATTTTGCGACATTTTGGTTTAAGATTCGTATTATATGTTCGATTCAAAATTATAGAAGGAAAAACTAAGTTAAATTTACTATAATAATTGTAAAAGTAACCATAATTTATGGCTCTATATGTGACTGGAATGGATTTTAGTAAGAACTATCTACTTTACTAAATTTATTAGAAATTCTAACTATAGTTTTTTGTAAATTATGTTTACAATATTATTTTGATACGGACGCGCTGCTTACAGCATTGCCATTTTTAAATCTATCTTCTAACTTATCTGGAACTGGGTCAGCCTTATCTGGAACTGTGTAAGCGTGTATGATTGTTAACAAATTGTATTTTATGAATGCAATGTTTGATCTCCCTTTAATGTTATATACAGGGTGTTATGGAAATGACGTATTATATTCAAATGGATGACTCCTTGGGTGCCCTAGAGAAGTAGTGCTCCTACATATTTTTATTTTTTCAAATCGACCGTCTTAAAAGTGGGGTAACAAACCCTATTACTCACAGGTGAGTCCGCGGTAATAAATCACAGCACTCTGTGGCAGTGTATCATAAACACCTGTTAAGCGCAATGTTGCCAAACTGTGTAAAAACGTAAAACTTTAGTTTCTTATAAAATTGAATATTTGGCTTACTTAGAAAGTAAATCCAGGGCGCTGTAAGGAATCCAGGACGCAGACACCTCCAGTTCTTTTTTCTATGGGAAATGCTTTATGCTCATCACGTGCCCTGATGATAGTGTGGGACTGTATAATAAGCTTATACCCACTAAACCCCATTCGGCCTCTTCTTTCCAAGCTGAGAATATAACCGGCATATCGTCTGAGAGAAAAAAACACATAGTGAAACAGAACAAATTACACTAAATCACTTAAAGAAACACACAGACACCTACGAGCTTCAAATCAGTTTTGTTGAAGATATGCATCTATATTAGATTACACAAAAGCACTTAATACTAACGCATAATTAATAACACTACCGTACACATAAGAACAACAGCACTATAGGATACAAATTATTTCGCAATAGAAATTCAGAAATAATAAAAACGCTAATTTCTAATGGGCTAATCAAATATATTAATCCTTTACTGGAGAAGAATGATGAAATAATTATGTTGATAGACAGGACATCCCTTTAAAATAAATAGTCTCTCGTCTAACTAGCGCGGTTGCCATTATACAGGAAAGTATTACAGAAGGAAATTCCGCAATTTATGAATATAATCTTGTAAAATATCGAAAGTGGCAACGCTGTATTTTCAGCCCAAATAGCTAAATATCGATCGACCTAGTAATCCCGAATATGTCAAACGTGTTTAGTTACTTTCAAAATTTTTAGATGTCAAATACCAATGTATGGAAATTTATATTATTTCCCAGAACAATAAGGGCGTGTTTTTGTCCATACAGTAGCACTTTAAAATACTAAAAACTTAGATGTGTTCATGAGATGCATACCTACGCGAAAACTAATGTGAATTTATGTGGCTTGTTTTGGTGTTTTGTGAGGTTATTGTGTCGGCTTTTGTTCGGATTATTTACTTGGTATTTTTTATAAATTAAGTTGGTTTTAAATAAGGCCGAAAAGGTAAATAAAATTGCTTTTTTTTCTAAAGGGTAAAGTGGCATTTAAGTTGTTCAGATTCGACGGTGTCGTTCGAATTGAACAAATGAGACCATACCTGACCATTTATAAACTCCGCGGCGGTTCGTTCGAGTCAGTTCAAGTTTATAAATCAGAGATTGTTTCCCAGCGAACTGAACTGAAAGTCAAAGTTTATAATAATGTACCCTGAAAAATAAACAACTTCCAATCTGTCAAGCGGTTATTGACTTTCTAAAGAGTTCACCATGAAAATGTGACAACACTGCTCAAAATTTACTGACGTTTTTTGCCATATGTTGCTTTGTTTACCTTTCTCCCAGTGACACACGTGCTTATTTTTGGTTTGACCTGCTGTCAAGGCATATTAAATTAAATCGCCGTTTTTGGATATTTTTCTTCAATTTGTTTTCATCTCAGGAACTGCCGGTTTAAATATAATAAGTAATTTCCATAACACCCTGTATCTATGCCTTATACAACTTACAACGTAGGTAATTTCACGTGGCCACGTATAGGAAAAACCAACGTGTAATGTTGTAGTAATAAAACCCCTGCGAAAATTTTAAAAAATAATTATAAAAGACAAATTGCTTTAGTTGTTATTAAATTCTTCCATTACGAAACTTAGTTTCATACATTTTTAAATCGCAATAAGGAATTTTTCAGCACACGTTTAAAAGTTCGATCAAACTGTCACGAAGAATCATAAAATTTCCCGGTAACTATTTTACTTTAAAGAAGTTTCCCGGTGTACGTGCGTCTAATTTAAACGTCATAATATGACGACGGGCGTTTTATCTCTTATTTATTGAAATAGTTTAGACGAAAAGGTCATTCCACAGCAAAAAATCGCCGAGTATATATTTTCTATACAGGGTGCTGATAAAGTCTGGAATAATCGATTTTTCTTGAAAACGCAAAACTTTTTCGAAAAACGCTCGTACCCGTCGATTTTATTTTATTCTTTGAAATTTTTTGGCGTTCTTCAATATTATACCGGATGCGCCAAAAACGCTAGGCAAGTGTCAACTTCACTTTTTCAAATAGAACACCCCTTTTTTTCTCCAATATTCAGATTCCTCTCTAAACTCTAGACAAGTTTCATATAACATATTGTATGGCTAAAGTCAACAGGAATTGAAATACAGTGCCCACAATAAAAATCAAGGTATAATTTTAAGGTCTAAGTATTTACCTTCTTACCGGTTTCTACATAATAACTTAGTTACGTAAATGTCAAAACATTTAATATTTACTCCAAAGTTGTCACTTTTACCCATAAAAATGTTTCTAACGGAAGCTGAGAGAATCGAAATATTAATAATAGTAGGATGTGGAGATCGAAAGAGAACACAAATAGAAGTTTGTGAGTATTTTAATGATAAATATCCAAATAGAGAACACATAAATCAGGCAACTGTTTCCAAAATTGTTAAGAAGTATAATGAAGTTGGTCACGTTAAGGATAAACCTAGAAGTGGACGACCTAAAATTTCCGACGATGTCAAACTTGATATTCTAGTTTCGTTGGAAGAGAGACCACATTCGAGCACAAGAAGCATTTCTCAAAATGTTCAAAATATCCACGATTCAACGGTGGCAAAGTTCCTGAAAAAGGAAAAATTGCATGCATATAAATGTCAAGGAGTACAGGAACTTTTGGAAGGCGACCCTGACAGAAGGAATGAGTTCTGCGAAATTCTCATGGATAATTACTTGATTAACGATGCATTATTTCCGAGTAACATAATTTTTTCCGATGAGGCTACTTTTTTCTTGGATGGCATGGTAAATCGTCAAAATTGCCGGTATTGGTCCAGCGAAAATCCCCATTGGTTCCGAGAAATTCATACCCAGCGGCCGAGAAAAATTAATGTATGGGCAGGAATAATTCGGGATACTGTTATAGGACCCTATTTTTTTGAGGAAAATTTGACTGGCCAAAGATATTTGCAGTTTCTTGAAGAAGACCTCGCTCCAGCGTTGATTGCCCTATTTCCCGATCGGAACATTCCTGACTCACATGATACAACTATGTGGTTTCAGCAGGATGGTGCACCAGCCCACTATTCGGTCGAAGTCCGTAGATACCTGAATGAGTTATTTCATCATCATTGGATAGGTCGACGGGGTGAAATAGAGTGGCCTGCGAGGTCCCCCGACTTAACGCCATTGGACTTCTTTCTGTGGAGCTATATTAAGGAAAGGGTTTACAAAAATAAACCAGAAGATATTGATGTTCTCAAAACGCGTATAACAACAACCATAAGACAAATTACCCCAGAAATTGTACATAATGTACAGTTAGAATTTGTTGAGAGATTGGGACATTGTAGAGCCGTAAATGGACACCATTTTCAACACTTACTCAAATAATTTTTTAGATTGTTCACTGTATTACCAATTTCCTGTTAGAATTTTTTTTCTAGCCTAAGTATTTGTCATGGAAAACAAGCTTTAAAATTATACCTTGATTTTTATTGTGGGCCCTGTATTTCAATTCCTGTTGACTTTAGCCATACAATATGTTATATGAAACTTGTCTAGAGTTTAGAGAGGAATCTGAATATTGGAGAAAAAAAGGGGTGTTCTATTTGAAAAAGTGAAGTTGACACTTGCCTAGCGTTTTTGGCGCATCCGGTATAATATTGAAGAACGCCAAAAAATTTCAAAGAATAAAATAAAATCGACGGGTACGAGCGTTTTTCGAAAAAGTTTTGCGTTTTCAAGAAAAATCGATTATTCCAGACTTTATCAGCACCCTGTATAACGGTTCATTCTGTATCCAACTGACACTTATTTCTTTAATCTTCAATATTGTTGCTGCAAGTTAATTTTTGGCATGAGACTTGCAAGCAATGTGTCATAGAATCATTTTACAGTCCGGCAATTCTATTGCAGTTGCTGTGGGCTGCTAAAAGCCGTATTAGAGTCGGCAATTCTTCTCTTGCGCCTGCGATGGCAATTATTATTGCACGTATTCATGCGCAGTCAACCGTTCTGGATCAGCTGGCACCTTGCCAACAATCAGAACAGCAGTTTGTACTATCGAAATCCCTACAATACCCCCAGAAGTAGAGATGGGAAAAACTTGTTAATCTTGATTATCAGTTAAAGCAGCTACTGCTACTTATAAGTAACAGTTCAAAAAAGTTGCGACGAATTAACAGTAAAGGACGTTTCACGAAATTTGGATACGACTTAATGATTTCCTGGGTCGGTCCCGTTGTGTCGACAAGAGCTTGGCAATAAACAAGTGAAGTATGAAGGGACGGACTAAGGAAAACAAGTAATGATATGATTATATTAATGTAATCAAATGAAATAACATTTTTTTTAAATATTACTAGTCATATTTATTTACATTTATAATGTCATTCTATAGATAGTTCTGTTTCGCTATCGCTATCCTCATCAAAATTAATTATAATTGGATTAATTATACGATCCAGACTAATATACGAATTTTACTAGAACTTAAAATCGGAGAAATATTTTCAGACCTAACCAGTGATTTTAACTGGTGCCACATATGCTCTATGGGGTTAAAAATGCAATAATAGGGTGGGAGCCGTAGCACTGTATGTCCAATTTCTTCTGCCAATGTGTCACAAACATATACTTTTTTTATACAAAATGTCTTTAAAAGTCTTTGTCGCTTTCGTCGAAACATTTGATAAAACCGGCATCTTTACGCTTCTTTCCAGATTTAATGGGATTTGACGCGATTCTTTTCACTGGTGGAGGAGGTATCTTAAGTCAAATCAGACGTTTCCAGCACTAGCATAAAGTCCTCTGTTGAATAAAGAAGTATATACTCTTTTTACAATTTCCCTAGCATCAATGTTTTTCCATGGACGCCACATACTGTTTTTTTATACATTTGGTAAAATAATATCGGTAATACAACTAAACTCTTCCAGCAAGAAATAAAAACTAACAAATTTTACCACAAAAAGATATTTAAATATAAATTAAGCAACCTAACCTACCTGATGTGCATATATTTAATTATAATTATTACAATCCGGTCCTTTCCACATAATAATAACAAGCGGTCATAAATAATGGGATGGCCCCAGGTACTTTTACTGCAGTCATTAAGTTATATCCATTTTTCGTGGAACAATCTTTACCTATGCTTAATAAAGAATGTGAACTGTTAATTTAAGTACCAGTTAGTTTAAATTGCCATTAGCTGTTCATAGTTGCTGCGACCAAATAATAAACAGTTAAAAATAGCAGAATAATCCATCTCTACCCAGACTTGCAGAGGCAATGGCAATTAAAATGGCGCACGACCCATATCTGGTAATGCAATACTAATTGCGCCAGCTGATCGAGAACGGTTTACTGCGCATTAATACGTGCAATTATAATTTCCATTGTAGGCGCAAGAGAAAAAACTGCCGACTCGCTTTTATCCAGCAAAAAAAAGTACCTTGAAACTATAAAAAAACGACGCTTAAGCTTAAAGAATATAAATCGAGACGAATACACGATCAACAATATTTAGTAACTTTTACTCTGGTTGGTAATGTAAAAATCACTATGTTTTCTACCCGAACCCCGAACATCATGGGGAGTATCGGGCTGTTGCACTGGATATTTCTAAAGCCTTTGATAGTGTTTGGCATGAGGGACTTCTTGCTGACGATAGCACACTTATCTCATCTTCGCAGACAGAATGAAGTATCACGCCTCAACAAAGATCTGGTGGAAGAAATTTTGGCTTGGGGTGACAGTAACCAAGTCGAATTTAACGCTAAAAAAACCCAGGCAGCAGTTTTCTCTAAAAAGATTAACATTACAGAACCGGATATAGTCAAGGACGGACACGCAATCCCACTGGCTTCATCTATTAATTTACTGGGCGTCAATCTGGGAAGAAATATGTCTTGGTATAACCACCACGTTGTGACAATCGCCAAGATAGCTTCTCAGAAACTTGGTGCACTTTTCCGAACCAGAAAGTTGTACACACCTCAACAACTTTTGACACTATACAAAGCCCAGATTCGACCATCAGTAGAGTACTGCTCTCATGTCTGGAGCTCGGCACCCAAACATACTCTTCGGCTACTGGATTCTATCGAAAGGAGGGCCATTCGTCTGATTGGAGACCACGAGTTGACGAAAAACCTCGACAGCCTAGAACATCGAAGACGGGTTGGGGATTTGACTCTCTTTTACAGATATTTTCATGGAATGTGCTCGGATGACCTTGCCCTCTTAATTCCGCCCAGAGCGACGAATAGCAGAAATACACGACGAGCTACTGCCGCCCATCCATATGTGGTTAAGCTTAGTACTCCTCGAACTTCATTATTAAAGAATTCTTTAATCTGGAGGACTTCATCCTTATGGAACGACCTTCCCGAGGTCGTTTTTCCCAACGAATATAACCTCTAACGATTCAAATCCAACGTGAATCGCTTTTAGCGTACACGCACCGCTCCCAGAGTACCCTAAAAGATTTTTCCTATAGTGCTTGTGTTTGATCATAAACAAAAAAAAAACGACTAGCAACAAAAATCGGGCAGACCCATTTTTTGGCAAGCCATGCAAGTCGCAAGAATATTGCAAAAAGAAATGCGCATGCGCATGCATTCCTTCAAATTAATTGCCAATTGTAATGCGGCCATTAAAATTTAGAGTACTTTTCGAATAATATGGAGTAAAATAATTTAAAAAATATCAATGAATAATTTTCTCTCTTACTTATAACTTGGTAGATCGAAAACCTTAATTGTCAAATTTAAGTGATTTATTCAGACGTCTAAACTGAATAAGTGAAGGTTGTACCGAATTAAAACCCAATCAATTTAAACACCAGGAAATAAGAATTTTCTCCGAAGAAAAACAGAATCGATTAATTTACTTTTGACACGGAAAAAGTAAATAAAAATTCCGAACCATCAATTAGTTAATTTAAGAGAATCAACAAGAAGGCTTTGTTTAAAAACAATTAATTATATTCTTCCCCTTTTTTTGTTTTACCTACGTTTCCTGTTAAAAATATAAAAATGTAATAAAATCATTTTTAAATGAAGGGAACGAACGAAAAAAGCTGCTGCTTAATTAGTTTATTGCTCTTGTGTGATGACCTATGTATTTCCTCGGCGATGAAAGACAAGATGATCTATAATATACAGGTCGACAAGTGAATCTGTGTCTACGACATATCGGTAAGGGGAAAGCGATATCGTTTAAAACATGGTCTAGTCATGGGCGTGCTATTATTATTTTAAATAATTTAATAAAAATAGGAAATTCTTCAGTTATTGCCTTTTATGTTTGAAGGAAGGTAACTATTTTTATCAAGGTTTAAAAAATACTTTTTCAAGATGTAGATTTTTCAATATGGAAAAAAACAGCAACATAATTAATTGATTAATGATTGTTTTTCAGTTTTGGGCGTAATAATGTACCTTCCTAGCTTTCGCTTAAGTGGCAATTTCAATATATTGATTTGTGATTACCCTATAAACATTTGCAATCACCACGGATCTGACTGTGAAGGTTTTTTCCAGAAGTATACTCATTCATTATCATAAAGTTTAAAATTTTAAATTGCCCTTTCTATCACTACGCAACTGGGTGGGTACATCCATCAAATTGCCGAACAAGACCGATGGCCCATCGTGAGTCTCACGAGACGCAAGCGCTATCAACTGTCTGGGATATAACCAATCAAATTATCGCTAGCTACCTGTATCCATTGACAACCGACCATGTTGCCATATTTTTAGATTAAAAGTACTTTAACCAAAAAAATATATTAGTTTGCATTTAACTATCAAAATAAATAGTTTGAAAAGAAGGTTTGAATAATATTGAAACTATGATCGAATATTGATTTCTTATATAACTATTGCAATTTATTTTAAATGCGTTAATGTAAATTTATTGTTTTCTCGGTAAGGGATTATTAAATTAAAATTTAATATATGTGACAACATTGTTAACACCAGAACTTTTCTTGCCCGCATTCCTTTCGTAGCTACAGATAAAGTTGTTGACCTGTAATTGATGTTCTGTTCTCTTATCGAATAGAAATAAAAATCCTTTTTTGACTTATTTATTATAAATAATATTCTTTGTCGGCGACGCGACGGCTTCTTTACAGTCCACCGCCAGGGCGGCATCAATGAAATTATTGAACGACTGGCCACGCCGTCGGCTTCTTTATATCTGCTCGCAAGAAATAATAAAATATATAATATTAAGCGAGGATTTGTATTGGAATTCGATCAGAGAATAGAATACCAACTATACCTCTGTGGCATCATTGACATAACCTAAAATTTATTACGTCTGCACTCTGTAGGCAGTACACACACACACTAGATGCATGTTTGAACAGTTCTATAACGACTTGGCGAATCTCCGCTTCGCGTCACGTGCGGAACATTATAAGTTACCACACTCGTTAGGTAAATACCTATTTTGTACAATCGCCTCATAGATATTGGAACGATAGTATATTTTCTTGTAAACCGGTAACTGACAAGAAAGTTTCCATAGTATTTATTTTACTAAAATAACTGTTGCACTTAAACTATGAAATTTAAATTTCGGGCACGTCTTCCCGGCCTTCGGGAATACTCCGGGATGTAAAATAGTTTCGAAAGAATTTTACGACGACTTTCTGGAAGAGTTTGATTGGGGGTTTTAAACGTGTAGCTAATAAAATATTACGTTTCGCGGTGTAAAAATATGTAAAACTTTGTGGGTAGAGAGAAGGCTTTTAAATTAATTTTCCAGCGAAGCATAAAACGATGGAATATCCAATTAAAATTTCATTATGGTCCAAATTACAGATCTTAGTCTTAACGAAGAATGAAAAACTAAGATAGAAATATGCAAGCTGCAGACTGGCAAAGTGTGGGAAATATTATTTTTTAAAAATAAATTTTTCTGGTTTAGATATAGCAACTTTTAGACAACTTAGACAAAAATTGGGCATTAGTTAGTTCTACAATGTCCTCTTTTCAAATTAAAAAAAACGACCTCGGGAAGGTCGTTCCATAAGGATGAAGTCCTCCAGATGGAAGAATTCTTATATAATGAAGTTGAAGCTTAACCACATATGGATGGGCGGCAGTGGTTCGTCGTGTATTTCTGCTGTTCGCCGCTCTGGGCGGAATTAAGAGGGCAAAGTCAGCCGAGCACTTTCGATGGAAATATCAGTAAAAGAGAGTCAAATACCCAAACTGTCTTCAATGTTCTAGGCTGTCGAGGTTCTTCGTCAGCTCGTGGTCTCCGATCAGACGAATGGCCTTCCTTTCGATAGAATCCAGTAGCTGAAGAGTATGTTCGGGTGAGTTCCAGACATGAGAACAGTACTCTAGTGATGGTCGAATCTGGGCTTTGTATAGTGTCAAAAGTTGTTGAGGTGTGTACAACTTTTTGATTCGGAAGAGTACAGCAAGTTTCTAACAAGCTATCTTGGTGATAGCCACAATGTGGTTATGCCAAGACATATTTCCTCCCAGATTGACGCCCAGCAAATTAATAGATGAAGCCAGTGAGATTGAGTGTCCTGCCATGACTATATCCGGTTCTGTGATGTTAACCTTTTTAGAGAAGACTGCTGCCTGGGGTTTCTCAGCGTCAAATTCGACTTGGTTACTGTCACTCCAAGCCAAAATTTCTTCCAGGTCTTTGTTGAGCCGTGATTCTTCCTGCTGTCTGCGAATATTTGCGTCGGCAGCCGATGTTTGTCCATTCAAAGACAAGTGTACTATCGTCAGCAAACCTAAATATCGGATTTTTAGTTTTCACTAGAAGGTCGTTAAAAAAAAGAGTAAGAGGAGGATCGGAGACAATATGGACTCTTGAGGAACATCGGCATTGATGGTGAAGGTATCTGAGAGAAATCCGTCAAATCGCCTCTTGCAAAGAGCGGTCCTTAAGAAAGCTAGACAACCATGCACAGAATCGATTGGGCATTCCATAGGATGAGTTTTCAATCCGACGTATCCGTTTATCGCAACCATCATTAACTTTGTTTTTTAACTAGTAGTAAGATTTTATTTTATGATTTATGAACTACACTTTATATTCTGAAACCAACGATATATCACACCTATTATTTGTTAGGCGTTTCGACCTAAAAAAAAAACTTATCTTCAATGCATATAATCTCCTTATTTCTCCTTATTTTTGTTTTTATTGATATAAATACTCCAGTTTGCATTAAAAAAAATGTTTTTACATTATTTACAATAATCATCAAGGACATACCTGAACATTTACATTTTTGATTATAACTTTTAAGCAACCATGTATATTTTAATGAAATTTTGTAATTATGTAAAGATGGACTAAGAAACTCATTCTGGTACATAGCCAGGGAAACCGCACTCGTCGGATGACAATTTTGGAAAACTAATCTATAATTTTGAAATTTCTCTTTAAAAGACTTCATATATTGCGAAAAAAAATTAAATTTAAAACAACATTGTTTTGCAAATGTTATTACGAATGAAGCAACAATTAAAAAATTGAACATTAAATTTTTATCGTTGCTTAAGATGTCATAAAGAGTACAGTTATCCATCGGTAATAAAACACAAATGACTGTAAAGGCCTTAATTTTTTATGTTAAAACCGCAATGACAGATGCCGAAGTAACGAAATAAAAACTATATAAGAAGAATAAAAAATTAATCCCCGAAACATCATGCACTCATTAAAGGCAGCTTTACTACCTGGCTTAAAGCTTTAAACATGCGAATAAAGCACCTAAAAGACAACGTTCTTATATACAGGGTGTCCATGGAGGGAAAAACAGTAAAAATTAGGGTTTCCTTATTGATTGGGACATGGCTTACATAATTTTTCCAAGTGTTCTGAAATGCTTCTTCATGAAAATTTATACTTCCAGGTAAAAAATAAACTTTCGGATAAAACATGGGTTTGTTAGGGGCAAATCTACAACCTCCAATCTCATTTGTTTTTGCTCAATTTGTGGCAGAAGCCCTTGATCAGGACTGCCAGGTTGATGTTGTTTTCACGGATTTTTCAAAAGCATTTGACGGATTAGATCAGTTCGTTTGAAATTTCAGATGGTCTTATAACTTTTTTTCATTCTTACTTACATGAACGACAACAAGTAGTGGAGTGCGGTGGTCAGTCATCTGGGCAGATATATGCTACATCAGGAGTACCTCAGGGGTCCATTTTGGGTCCTTTACTGTTTGTTATATTCATTAATGGCATAGTTAATTCTCCGGACATTAATAGCTTTATGCTGATGATAAGAAAATCTATGCTCGCGTCCGTAACCTGGCGGACTGTGAAAGGCTTCAAGTGTCTATTGCCATGATATATAGCTGGTGTGTTCAAAATAAACTTCCGTTAAATATAAGTAAATGTAACGTAATGACCTTTGCTTTAAAGCGACATACCCTTGTGTACGATTACAAAATTAACAACGTAATACTGAACAGAGCTGAGACTTGCGATTTGAGTGTGTAATCTATCTTTTGTTCCTCATATAAATGAGCTTATTGCAGCTTGTTATAGGTCCCTAGGTTTAATAATAAGAAATTCTCGTGATTTTTTTAAATTGTCATACACTAAAAATACTTTTTTATGCATTTGTAAGGTCAAAATTGAAATACGCCTCGGTTGTGTGGTCTCCATATTATTAGGTGCACCTAAATCGCAGCGAAAAGGTCCAATGACGTTTCCTAAAGTTCCTGAGTTTTAAAATTGATGGTCAGTATCCTGAGATAGGCATTCCAGATGATGTTCTATTGGGCAGGCATTCGTTTTGCTCCTTAGAGGATAAACATACTATTGCTCGACTTAACGACGAATGCAGTGATATGTTGAGATACCTGCAATTTCTCGTTCCTAGAACACGTCATTCCCAGACTTTTTATATACCGACAGCGCGTACCAATATCTGTAAATAATGTGCAATACTTACAAACTGCACCAATATAAATTTGACATTTTCAGCTGTAGCTTATCCAGTATAAGATTAAATTAGTGTTTTCTTTAGGCATCTAATTACTCTCCTCAATATATACCTACACATATATTAATATAATACTTTTAATATTTCTTCCTATCAAATATCTTTTTGTTGGGTTATTATGATTACTTATTTTATATTGTAGATCTGTGATACTCATTTGTTAACTGGATATTTTGTAACTGTGAAATGGTGTAAAATAATATAATAAAAAAAATAAAAATTGATTTTAATTTATCTTGTAAATTAAACTAATCAAAAATATACTGGATTTGTTTGCAATGTAACTACCTACTCGTTTAATTCATTCGCTTACAGTGTTCCATTTTCAAACTGTGGACATCCTGTTTGTTATATTTTTTACGATCAAGCACCGTTATCTCCCGACAAAATTTAAAATATCCCCGCGTAACAAGCAATAAAAAAAGAGCAATAAGTCGATATAATGAGGAGAAGGTTTTATAAAAGAAGTAAAGAAAACTAAATACATATTTTAATTGCACTTGTATCATCAGGTAGATGTGGGCATTTAAAATATATATTGTCTCCTTCTAACCTGGCAAGAGGCGGCATATTTTTTAAGTTGAATTGTTGCAACTTAGACGGCGACGACCCGCGAAGCGGGGAGTTTTCTAAAGTACAAGTGCTCTAATTTCTTATAAACCGTGTATTTGATAATACTTTTTCTATTTGGGTCTTTAAAGTCTGAAAAACTTAAAAATGTAGTAGATTTTTTCCATTTGAATTAATATTTTCTAATTAAAAATAAATATATTCTTAAAATTAATAAAAATGAGTCAGGAAGAAAGTTGTACTCCATCAGAAATACGAGAAATTGCAGAAAATAATCTAGAAAGACTTTTCAAAAGAATATGCAAAACTTGAGCTATGGTGCGAGCTGAACAAAGTTCAAAATATTGAACAAAATAATAAATAATATTATTGAATAAAATATTGTGTCGATACAGAATCCGACAGGAATAACAATCAATGCCCAGGAAATGTCTACAGTAACTATAAATATGTATATATAAAGTAATATATACAATAATATATTGAATTAAAAATAAAAATAGTACTTTATTGAATAAAACTTTAGAAATAGAGAATAAACTTGAAGATATTTCTATTATTTTTAGGTTATGTTGTTTTATAGTTGTGACTAGAAATTAGTTGACGGACACCGTCAGCATGTTATATATTTCCGAGTATAGGTATTTCAGATATCTAGTAAAAATGATCTATTTGCAAGGTTAAAGGTTAGTACTTTAAAGTTTTCTATAAAAAATTTTTGTCGAATCCATGATGCCAAGAAAACTAACTTCAACGAAATCAAGGTAAGCCTAAATTTCGAACCCTACTTGCTGCCAACATAAAAAAAATTAAATTTCAGTTCCATAAAGTGGCAGATTATTCATTTTTTTTGCATTTCATAATGTCGCCATTATGAAACCCAAATAGAAAAAGGATTTTATAAACTTCCAGATTCCTTTTCCAAATCATCGGACATATTTGTGTCTAGACAATAAGAATGGGAAATAAACGGGATTAAATTGTTTCGCACACATGCACATTCCCGCGTCCGTGGCGGTGCGGAGGCGGTTCCTTTGTTCTTGAGCATTGCTTCGCCGACGTGTCATTATTTTATTGTCTTTAATTCTAGATTTACACTTTTACACACGATTTAATGATGACGTATCTAATAACTATATAACGAAAATTTCTTGCAACAATCAAAAACATTTAATTAATAAATAGACAGAATTGCTTCTCTCAGAATTATACACAGTTTTAAACAGTAATCAATGATGCCAAGGCTATACAGAGAGTCCTTAATCTACCGCCTGCGTTTGAAACAGGAAAGTATAATATTAATTATAGGTATTGAATGCATTTCTCGTATACATATACATATTACGTAAAAACATTGTAAAGTACGTTTCAAGAAATTTGGATAGGACTTAATGATTTCCTGGGTCGGTCCCATTGTGTCGACAAGAGCTTGGCAATAAACAAGTGAAGTATGAAGGGACGGACTAAGGAAAACAAGTAATGATATGATTATATTAATGTAATGAAATGAAATAACATTTTTTTTAAATATTACTAGTCATATTTATTTACATTTATAATGTTCTATAGATAGTGTTGAGTAAAGAAGTATATACTCTTTTTGCAATTTCCCTAGCATCGAGAGATAAATGCATTTTCTTCACTGCAACACTAGAAGAAGCACCATCAATGTTTTTCCATGGACGCCACATACTGTTTTTTTATACGTTTGGTAAAATAATATCGGTAATAACTCTTCCAGTAAGAAATAAAAACTAACAAATTTTACCACAAAAAGATATTTAAATATAAATTAAGCAACCTAACCTACCTGATGTGCCTATATTCAATTATAATTATTACAATCCGGTCCTTTCCACATAATAATACCACTCGGTCATAAATAATGGGATCGCCCAGGTACTTTTACTGCAGTCATTAAGTTATATCCATTTTTCGTGAAACAATCTTTACTAAATATGTGTGTATTTTTTAATTTTCTATTCGTAAAGTTATTGATATACACGGTGTTGAAAAAGGTCGGTACCCCGGAATAACTCCGGTGCATCGCATTGCAGCGGAAAATGTCTAGGGAAAAAGTTGTTTGGTTTTGAAGGAAGAATAGTTTGCAATTTAAACTACCCCCCCCCACTCCCCCGAACAAACCCCCGGGCGCGTGTGGGGGTAAGTTAAGATTTTCAAATGGAACCCTATATTTTTTTTTGCCGTATCGTGTTCTCCGACCAAAAATAAACATCTTTTGTCCGAATTTTTTTTTTATTCGGGCCCATCCTTCACCAATAATCACCATGAGAAAGACAAAATCAGAACCGTGCGAAAATCAAGTTTTATCCCGGAAATACTCTTTTTCACTGTCTTATACTAAAAAATTCCCGTGGAAAAAGTTGTTTGTATTCTACGGGTATTTTTTAGAACAAGATAGAGAAAAAGAGTATTTCCGGGATAAAACTTGATTTTCGCACGGTTTTGATATGGGCCCGAATAAAACATTTTTCGGACAAAAGATGTTTATTTTTGGTTGGAGAACACGACACGCCAATAAAAATATGGGATTCCATTTGAAAATCTTAACTTACCCCACCCGCGTCCGGGGGTTGAGGGGGTGGGTAGTGGTTTAAATTGCAAACTATTCCTCCTTCAAAACCAAACACCTTTTTCCCTAGACATTTTCCGCTGCAATGCGATGCACCGGAGTTATTCCGGGGCACCGACCTTTTTTCAACACCCTATATATCCCAAGAACATCAAATAGCAATGTTTTAAAGAAATCACAGTGGCAACGCTGTATGCTCATTTTTACCTGCTAGTGTAATCTGATTCAATTTTCATTCATTTTCCCCGGCGGTGTCGTTACCGGTTTATCGCTGCTGCTTTTTGTGATCTATTGTGTTTTTGGATGAATTCTTAGTGTTTTTTCGAACTAAAACTATTTAGAGCTCTTTATTAGCCATCTGCAATCGTTCGTCAGTGCGTGGTGTGTAAGAAAATCGACTATTCTAACCCCGGATTAATATTGTGTTTTGTCTCCTGTTTTATATTATAAGTTGGCAACAATAGTACCTATATCTTGAACCGAAAGTACCCTAAAAGGAAAGTAGCTACATAAATCGAAAATATAATTTTGCAGGTACATTGAATTTTAATTAAAATTGCATATTGAAGATTGAAAGTAGGAAATAAATAAAGAGTAGCCCGGCATTAAAAAGATTTTTTCTTAGAACAAAAGAGCCTGTTTACTCAGTAGTCTTTGTTTCAAGAAAGAGAAACCTTTTCTGTTCATTAACTTACCCTCTCGCATCTTTACTTCCTTGACAAAAGCTCGAAAGTGTTATATCAGGAAATTTTTGCCTTTTAATAAGACTTTCTCTGTGCTTTCTGTTAACATTGTTCAAATATTAAGATAAACTCAAGTGTAAGTGCATTTCTCGTAATACTTCAGACGTTATTTTTTTAAACTGGTAATACCTAGGTTCGTTCGCACAGAGAAATTTCCAATCGGTTGCACGTTTTGTTGGTGACGCTCTGATAACGAACCTATTATTTCATATGAAAATTAGACGGAAGCAAATAACTTTAATGATGATAATGAATTCATTATTAACACGGAATTCTCGCTTGAAAACAAGCAACTTTGCATTTTGATACAATTCTGATAAAGCTACCGAGGGGAGTAAAGTTCTTTTGCCTCTTATTTCGTACCGTCGTTCTAGTTGGTAATACTTTATTGTTCAAAATTTATAAAGGGGATAAAAATTTATCGTGATACACTGCAAGCATGAAGGATAGGTAGAAGAACAAACAAACACATGTATTGCGTTCAAAATTGGTCAAAAATGTGTTAAAAAAGTGTCCCTAGAGTACTTAAAAACGGGCTTTTATTCAAAGACATTTAATAGCCTGGGAATATACTTTACTTCATTGTATACATTAAACTTTTACATTTTTTTGACTTTTTATGATCAAACACAAACACTATAAGAAAAATCCTTTAGGGCACAGTGGGAGTGGTGCGTCTGCGCAAAAACGATTCACGTTGGTTTTGAATCGTTGGAGGTTATATTCGTTGGGAAAAACGACCTCGGGAAGGTCGCTCCATAAGGATGAAGTCCTCCAGATAAAAGAATTCTTAAATAATGAAATTTGAGGAGTACTAAGCTTAACCACATATAGATGGGCAGCAGTGGTTCGTCGTGTGTTTCTGCTATTCGCCGCTCTGGGCGGAATTAAGAGGGCAAGGTCAGCCGAGCACTTTCCATGAAAATATCTGTAAAAGAGAGTCAAGTTCTCCAACCTGTCTTCGATGTTCTATACTGTTGAGGTTCTTCGTCAGCTCGTAGTCTTCAATCAGACGAATGGCCCTCCATTCGATGGAATCCAGTAGCCGAAGAGTATGTTTGGGTGCAGAGCTCCAGACATGAGGGTAGTACTCTAGTGATGGTCGAATCTGAACTTTGTATAGTGTAAAAAGTTGTTGAGGTGTGTACAACTTTCTGGTTCGGAAGAGTACACCAAGTTTCTGGGAAGCTATCTTGGCGATCGCCACAACGTGGTTATGCCAAAACATATTTCCTCCCAGATTAACGCCCAGCAAATTAATAGATGAAGCCAATGGGATTGCGTGTCCGTCCATGACTATATCCGGTTCTGTAATGTTAACCTTTTTAGAGAAAACTGCTGCATGGGTTTTTAGCGTTAAATTCGACCTGGTTACTGTCACCCCAAGCAAAAATTTCTTCCAGGTCTTTGTTGAGGCGTGATACTTCATGCTGCCTGCGAAGATGTGCGTCGGCAGCTGATGTTTGTGCATTCAAAGAGAAAGATGAGATAAGTGTGCTATCGTCAGTAGAACTAAATATCGAATTTTTCGTTTCCACTAGAAGGTCGTTAATGTAGAGTAAGAAGAGAGTGGGAGACAATATAGACCCTTGAGGAACACAGGCATTGATGGTGAAGGTGTCTGAGAGAAATCCGTCAATCGCCACTTGCAGAGAGCGGTTCTTAAGAAAGCTGAACAACCATGCACAGAATCGACTGGGCATACCATAGGATCGCAGCACGATCAAAGGCTTTAGAAATATCCAGTGCAACAGCCCGAGAGTCCCCATGATGTTCGATTGCATTTTTCCAAAGATTGGTGACATAGGCTAGAAGATTTCCAGTTGATCTAGACTTCCGAAAACCATATTGATTATCGCTGATAATGTTGAAGCCTTCCAGGTACTTTACAAGATGTTGGTTAATAGTTTTCTCTATTACTTTTGATATAACTGAAAGCAATGGGACTGGTCGATAGTTGTTAGGCAGGATTCTCTTACCTTTCTTTGGTATAGTCTGAACTCGCGCCGTCTTTCAGCACGATGGAAATATTCCTTGTTTCTAGGATAAGTTAAAAAGTCTACAAAATACTGGTATTAGTTCATCGGCGCATCTCTTGAGAACTATAACAGGAGTCTGGACCAGAAGCTTTCATGACTTCGAGACCTTTCAGGATTCGTTTGGCGGGACGCTGACGGAACACGATTTCGGTCATTTCGGATTGAACTGCAGGAATGTCGGGTGGTGTTCTTCCCTGGAAATCTACAGTGGAATGCGAAGGAAATAGTTCAGCAAGTAAGTTTGCTTTGTCTCCGGCTGTGGATGCTGTACCATCGGAACGTGTTAAAGGTGGAATAGTTGATTTGGTAAAATTTCGGCCTTACCGACCGAACAAAAGGCCTTGATCCGTTTGGACTGTCAAGAAGTTTGTTCACATCACAAATTATTTGTTAATTTATATTGATACTCTTAAGTTGAGTACTAACTAACAATGGAATCTATACTAACAACCAGGAAAATCGGTCGTACTTAACCAAACATAAATAAGGTCAACCTACGAAAGTTCTGACGTGTCCAAACATTTGTCCCGGTACCATAAAAGATAAGTGAATATCTATACAAATTGTGATTCGTTTTTGTGTAGAGCAGTGTCTCTTTTAATAGCACAATGACATGGGTTATAGTATAGTTCAAAGAGACATAATAAAATAATGAAACTCACGTCCTTGCGTATAAACCTGATTTCAGGAATAAAATTGAGTTTTTGATTTAAAAGAAGCGTCTTTATTTTACTAGAATATACGGATATGGTGTCAAATAAAAGTAGAATATGAGAACACGTAGAAAGAATATTTGATTTAAATTTCGCCTAGATATAAAGTGCACGCCAAGAAATTCGATAAATTGACAATTTTTAACCCGTTTTTTTCCAGCTATGTAGTTCCGAAACGACCACGCATATTTAACAACGGCTTACAAATTTCGAAACAGAAGAACAAAAATGAAATTTTAACTTTAACACCCTGTATCTCAGTTAATATCAACTTTCGGATATAGGTAAGTATAATTAAATCCCAATATCTTTATGTAAGGAGTCTGTGGTTCTTTCATGTACCATTAATTAGCGGACACCCTGTATAGATAAGGAATATATCCAGATAACTAGGTAGAGAATTTTAATGATTTGGGCCAAAATGTATCATCATCTCCATCTTATTTTCACCACACCACACCTCTTGGAAAGTGCCTTGAGTGAAGTGAATGAAGTTGGGGGGTTGGCAGCAGACGGGAATTGTCCTGGTAACGAGCAAGAAGAAAAAAGGGGGGAAAGTTAAAAAAAAAGCACAAATTCACTCGGGAAATTTTTAAATTTTAAAACCGCTGAAAGCTTAGATTTTTCCCGAGCTTAATTTTTTTATTAGTTGCTTTATCATTTTGTAATAACAAAAGCGGGTGTTGACAAACCCAGGCTAGGGTCAGCCTTTTGTTATTTTCCAACCAGAGTACGAAGGGGATGATACAAAACGGCAGGGGATTTTTAAGGTAGAAGCCTTTCGGTTTATTTAATAAAACACCGTTAATAATTAAAAAATGTAAGATTGAAACAAAAAATAAACCAAATTGATTTACTTATTCAGCTAGATTTACAGGACTGCATTGAGAGGATTTTAGAGTAATTTTAGAGGGCAGTCGATATTAAAAAAGACATGAAGCAACCAGGAGGAGACGTAATAGGCGTCCTCCGAAATTTTTTAGAGGTCAATAGCGATATTTTTGAACATTTATTAAAAGATCGTTATGAAATAAATGTTCATGTACACGTACAGGGTGTCCCACTATCGATACTTGTATAGGGTATCTCCGTAACTGTTTTTTTTTTTTTATTTTTTTTATATATACTTTATTTAGCACTTGGCTAGTAAAAAGAACAAAATAAATACATATTTACATACATTGTTTACAAATACAAAATGCTAACATAAGCTCTGTCCTCGCAAATACACAAAAAGTTTTCTACAAAATACAGTCAAACTAGGTGAGCTCCTTATCACATCGGGAAGCGCATTAAAACGGCGAAGTCCCTCATAAAAAAGAGTTTTTTGTAGACCAACAGATTTTACATAGTTAATGTTTTAGTTTCTTGCTGATCTGATACCATAATTGTGACAGTCATATCTTCTCTCAAGATATGAGTTGAGATAATGAGGCAATAAATTGTTTTCCATTTTGTATATTAAAATGAGGTTCGCCCTTCCAATCCACTGCCCGACGTTCAACCAGCCCAACTCTGTTAACATACAATCTATTGGTGTATATTTATTACATCCGAGCAAAATCCTCATGACCTTATTTTGCTGTACCTGCAATCTACCAATCTCCTCCCCCGTACATGAAATTAACAAAGTTATAGTGCTATCAAAAAAGTAATGTAGGTGTCATGTACTCTTTTTGGGCCAAACGTAAAATGATCAAAATTAGAAAATTTTCGCTCGTTTAAGAGATACGGAGGAAAATCAAAAAATTTACAATTTCAAAATTACCCTATATTTTCTTAGTTAAAAGAGATATGGAAAAATGTTCTATACAGAAGTTTCTTCATATTGATTGTTGAATAATCAGCCGTTTTCAGAATAAGTATAACGGGGTCAGGTAAAAAAGTTATCGGACCTATCCTCATTTTTTTAAATGGAACATTCTGTATATTTTAATCTAAAAATATACTACTTTAAATTATCCTTTCAAATATATAACACACCATGGATATTGTTTTCCTAGGCGATTTATTTAAACTTTATTACTTTAGTGCTCGGCTGACCTTGCCCTCTTAATTCCGCCCAGAGCGGCGAATATCAGAAAAACACGACGAACCACTGCCGCCCATCCATATGTTGTTAAGCTTAGTACTCCTCGAACTTCATTATTTAAGAACTCTTTCATCTGGAGGACTTCATCATTGTGGAACGATCTTCCCGAGGTCGTTTTTCCCAACGAATATAACCTCCAACGATTCAAAACCAACGTGAATCGCTTTTTGCGCACACTCCCAGAGTGCCCTAAAGGATTTTTCCTATAGTGCTTGTGTTTGATCATAAAAAAAAAAAAAAAAAAAAAAAAAAAAAAAAACCAAAGTAGGCCATGAAACAAAAACTAATATCCTAGAGACAACTGTTATTAACATTTAACGTCAATTTCATTTTTTACATATTCATTTTTGAAAAATACTTATCAACATTTTGAAAAATTTGATATCTATCATCCATGGTGTGTTATAAATTTGAAAAGAGAGTTTAAAATGCTATCTTTTTAGATTAAAATATACAGGGTGTTCCATTTAAAAAATTAAGTTAGATTCGATAACTTTCTTACCTGACCCCGTATACTTATTCTGAAAACGGTAGATTATTCAACAATCATTATAAATAAACTTATGTATTAAACATTTTTCTGTATCTGTTTTAACTAAGAAAATATAGGGTCATTTAGGAATTGACAATTTGTTGATTTTCCCCCGTATCTCTTAAGCGAGAGAAAATTTTCAAATTTTGATTTTACCATTTTAAGTTTGCCCCAAAAAGAGTACATGACACCTACATTACTGTTTTGATAGCACTAACAATAACGGAGATATTGTATACCCTATAAAAGTATCGAAGATAGGACAGTTTTTTATATTATTTTCACTTGTACACTTGGAGTTTCACCCAGTATAAAGACTTTTCCATATTTATTAAAATTTCCCGATTGATAATTATTTTTATGAAAGCATGTTACTAAAAATAAAAACCGATTCTTCGACGTTTATTTCAGTATCATAAAAACAAGTTACTCGTGTCGAAAATATTTCAACCCACAAGGCTTTTAAAAAATAATTTTCTTTACGAGAAAAGTAACTTATATCATGTTTGTAAACCTGCTCGTTTTTCCGAAACCCTTGCAGAGACTGTTGTTGACGTTATGTATTAATAAATTTTGTAAAAAAAATTATTTCGCATCAAAATATCAGATTTTCTAATATGAAAGAAAATATATACTTTGAATAAACAACGGAGAAAATATAGCGGCTGTGTTCACTCTTCTAGTGAGTTGACGTTTGCATTGTAGCAGATTTCTACTAGATGTCGCTACCAAAATTCGATGTTTACCATGAATTGTGCAACTTTGCCCATATTTAAGAGGATGCCGGCGTCAGTCAGCTACTCTACATATAAATAAATTAGAGAAATATAACAAGTATTTATTATTTCTATACTAATGTTCATCTGTCCTACACGATCTCATTGGCCAATATGTCTATTCCAAAGAACAATTTTCGAATCATGCTCGAACCCGAAACTTACACACTATACCAAATAATTTTTCCATAACGAAACACACACGAAACAACAAAGAAAGTATGCATATTCTATCCTTGTTTGTCGACTTCCGCTCCGTCCGCGTCGCAAGGGTGGGTAGGGCAATTGAAGGAACGAAGATTCCCGGTTGAACACAGTGACGTCCGAGTGGTAGGGCAGAGACACTTTAGGACAGATGTGGTTTCCCCCCTTGCAGTTAGAAGAATACGAGCGTCCGCCCGTAATCGGTACGCCGAAACAACGATAATCGGAAGAAAGAGACTGTACGTGATCGGGGTCTATACTTCAATTTTCTACGCTGAAAAACGGAACTTCCTATAAAAACGGTACATTTAAAAAAAAAATATTTTAACTAAAGATGTCTAAATTTTGTTAATAACTCGAGGAAAGTCCATAATTTTTTTCTATATGGACCAGTAAAAAAAATTAAATCTAAAAGTGTTCCGAAACAAAAAAATATAGACTTTCCGCAAGTTCTAGTTCTATTACAAAGTTTTTTTCCTTTGACATTTTTTTCCTAAAACAGGAATAAACGCTTGGGAAGAAAACTCGTTGACAGGTATTCCGGAATCCTGTTAACCATTGCTGTATCTCTTAAAGATTGTTTCACGAAAAATGGATACGACCTGGGTCGATCCCATTGTGTCGACAAGAGCTTGGCAATAAACAAGTGAAGTATGAAGGGACGAACTAAGGAAAACAAGTAATGATATGATTATATTAATGTAATCAAATGAAATAACATTTTTTTTCAATATTACTAGTCATATTTATTTACATTTATAATGTCATTCTATAGATAGTTCTGTTTCGCTATCGCTATCCTCATCAAAATTAATTATAATTGGATTAATTATACGATCCAGACTAATATACGAATTTTCTACAGTTATTACGTGACGGACTGAATTTTTCCAACTACCTGGGGGAATATCATTAAAGCATTTTCGTATTAATTCTACAACACTAGAACTTAAAGTCGGAGAAATATTTTCAGACCTAACCAGTGATTTTAACTGGTGCCACATATGCTCTATGAGGTTAAAAATGCAATAATAGGGTGGGAGCCATAGCACTGTATGTCCAATTTCACAAACATATACTTTTTTTATACAAAATGTCTTTAAAACTTCAAAAAGATCACTTTTTTTATAACTTTCTTCAAAATATATATCATTCGCCGCCATGTAGTTCTGAATCTTCAATTTTGTATTATTTGAGCCTGGAGCTTTATGTAATTGGCGACTGTGATAGCTCGCATTGTCCATTACTAACTATCACGCTATTCTGAGGAATGTTTGGTAAAAGACAATTCTTGAACCATTCCTCAAAAACTAACAAATTTAACCACAAAAAGATATTTAAATATAAATTAAGCAACCTAACCTACCTGATGTGCCTATATTTAATTATAATTATTACAATCCGGTCCTTTCCACATAATAATAACAAAGGGTCATAAATAATGGGATGGCCCCAGGTACTTTTACTGCAATCATTAAGTTATATCCATTTTTCGTGAAACAATCTTTACCCTTTATGAGATCCCAATGGTGAACATTGAATTCTTAACACCCTGTATAATAACTATCTACTTAAACAGATGAAATACACGTTTCGATTTCATATAAATTTAATTATGCTTATACGGATAATGTAGATGTTAATTTCTTTGTACAATAAATGGTAAACAAGACGAAGCTGAATTAAAAAGAATATTAAATTACTTTTTAATCTGTCGAGTCTTTCAAGAAACATATTTTTCCACCCCGTCGGTCTTTATTTATCCACGATAAACCATTTTTTATTTCCTTTTAAACCGCGGTTTTACTTCCGTTCAGAAACTTGTCACGGGAAAAAGAAGATGTAATTAATTTTAAAACGATCCGCGGAACGCCGGGATTGAAAATGTTGAAGCGAAATTAATTATTCCTTAGTTACTATTAAATCGAAATAATATACAGGGTGTTAATTAATGACAATTAAAAAAAAAAACTCTCTTTCGCGTAGCTATTTTATTTTATTAGCCTGGGCAATTCTACGTGAAAACGGTCTCTTCCGTTTTTGTCGTCAGACTAAAACAATTAAATTAAAATTAAATCTTACTGATTGGCATTGAAAATGATAAATATTATATTAATAATAAAAATATTTTTGTCCATCAGGCCAGGAGAAGATGCCGGAAACATTTTGAGATATCAACACGGGCAACTAGTCAATATAATCCTCATCAGCTCCATCCCCAAAGACTTTTGAAACTTTTAACCCTTGAAAGATTAACGGCCATGCGCATTTCTAAGCTGCTTGCTTTACTTCTTATATTTTCGTCTATTCCGACAGAAAATTTGGTACCTGCGGTCCGTGTTGCATCGAGCTAGGGACAAACATCAAAAATTGTAGGGGCGAGAGGCCGTAGAACCAAGGACGAAAACCAGACTCTATTTTAAGCGACGGGGCAACCCTAGCGAACGGTCCAAGACCGCTACCAAGCGGTGTCACCCGATTACAGGACCATATGACGGTGTTGCCCTGGTGAGCAACATAACCTTTTAATTTTCTGTAATGAGGCCCGAAAGCTCACCGTTTCTTCATAGGGAATAAGAACAAAGTTGTCGTTTATTTTAAAACTGGGAATAAACTTTTAATTTGCCTCTTTAAGATTATGTAAGAGGAGAAAAAAAAGTATCATCCCCATCCCTACTCGTGTGGTATGAGGGAAGGTATGTACTCCCTAATCGCAGTGCGAGAATGCAAGGGTGATGGTCCTCAGAGCCGAGGATCCCCCTCAAGAATGGCCCTGCCAAGCGAACGAAGAGGAAAAAAACTTCTTTTAGGCGCTTAGTACCAACGTTTCCTTAAGCTATAGAATGACATAAGTTATCCTTAATACAAGTATACTATATATTCAAGTTCTCTTTAACTATCATCTAAAGGTATAGATCCTTAAGGACGTGATAATCTTCCACTTAACGCGTCAATAGACCTAATTAATTTGAAACATCGTTTTTTAAGGTTTACCATAACGTTAGACAGTGGCGGCTCGTGAGCTATAATAGAGGGGGTTCACAAGGATGGTGCATAGGCGTTTTAAATGTAAAAAGAAAAGAAGTAATAAGAAAATGCCTTAGATAAAACAGATTTCACACAAGGAAATACAACTTTTGGAAAATAAGAAAGGTTTTCTTAGTGTGTATAGTTATCGGATCTTAACGTCGTCGCATGCAACCCTCGTAACAATATTCATACAGTCCACTACTAATACTACTAAAGCCATCTACGAGCTATCAAGAAAACCGAACGATGTCCAATACTACTAACGCCATCTACGAGTTATGAAGAAAACCGAATGATGTCTAATACCACTACGCCATCTACGGGATATGTCATTAGGTGCAACCAAAACGAGAACAATAGTTAACTGTTTTATGACGAGAACAAATCGAGCCACGATACTGACCAGTTGGCATTCTTCATATTTTTAGTGTTTTTTAGTTTAAATCCTTAAATAAAATGGTTTAAAATCATATCGAGTATCATTTATCGAAATACACAACATTTATCGACCCTACACAACAGTGCTTAAACGTAAAGTCCATTCTTCGGTCTTTATTGTAGAAAATTGATCAATAACAGCCTCACTAAGTTTGGAATACCCTCTATAAATTTTTTTCATATATTTCATTTTTGAACGTTCCAATAAAGTCCCAAGATTTACCCTTTGTGGTCTTCGTTAAATTAATTTCGGGTTTAGGTATTCCCGCAATCTTCACTTCAATTTTTTGCTCCAAACTCAAAGAGCCAAAGTTATTTCTTAAATAGTCCACCGTCAACTATTCATTTTAACTTAATAAATATATAATATTAAAATATTAAAACATACACGCTCGAATTTCTAACTAGATGCACGAACAGACAACAGCACTGTGCACACAAAAACTGTGCGCCTTTTCCATGTTAAACCGCCATAGCTCCGCTATCCCCCGTTGCGACCCGCCACCTATTACTACTTAGAAACTGCACTATTTAATCGAACGTGCGAGCAAGTCTCGTCATAATCGTCATTTATCTCGACCGAGGCACGGTTGCCGGATCTATACAGTTTGGTTCGACGAGATGATAAAATATTAGGGAGGGTCGAACTTTTTTAGTTTGACGGTACGATAAAATATTAGGGAGGGTCGGACTTTATACGATAAATAATATTCAATGAATATAAATTAATATTTTTTTTTATTCGTTTTGTTTTGGGGGTGCACCTGCGCACGTGCTTCTGTGGAAGAACCGCCACTGACGTTAGGGTTACCTTAGCTAAGTTACCTTAGTTAAGATAACAGCCCTTAGATAGAGATATGGAGTGTCTCCTCGAGCCGTCACTAACAAGAACTATAAAGGTTTATCCTATTTCTCGCTTTGATAAGTAAATAATTTAAAAAAATAAGAATATTCTTGTCCGTTAATTCGTGTTAAGTGCCACACAGTACACACCCCTTAATTAATTATTTACAAAGACGAAATCTTGGTATTTGAAAAGGATGGATGGTAAGCATGTGAATGTATTATTTTGTTACGTCAGCTACTGAAGAGCAAATTCGGTTTTATTTATTTAATGTTATTTACTCCTTAATTAGCAAAGAAATTATTTGATCGGCAGTCCCAATTTTATCGACAAGCCGATATTGATTCACAAAAAAATATTGCCTGTTTACAAACATGTTCAAAAAGGAATGATATTTTATGATTGAGGCGTACAACCAAGGAGAAACTTCGTTATTTACACTGCATTAAAAAAATAGTATATTAAAGTACAAGTTTTATAAAGCATGATATTTTAGCACGCGTCCACGTTAGGAAACAAGCCACTTGCGGTGAGTTTTCTAAGTGGACAAGTGCTATAAAAGCTTTATAAATCATGTACTTTATACTACTTTTTCTATTTTGTGTATTTTTTAATAAAAAAACACACAATTAAAACTAATAAATGCCATAAAAATTTTGTAAATTCGGGTTTGTTCGGGTTTGTTTAAATTTAATGTTGGCAATAGTCAAATTATTTATCAAGTGAGCTTTGATAAATTATACGTGTCCGCCATTTTGTCGCGAATATTGAAAGCTTTCTTAAAATTAATCAATAATGGATCAAGAAGATATTATTAATTTAACTCCTCCTGAGTTAAGGAAAATTGCAAATAATACATTGGATAAACTTTTACCAAAAAAGTCCAAGAAAGTATACGAAAAAGACTACAAGAGCTTCACAACCTGGTGTACTGCGAAGGGTGTTTCTAGAAATAGTGAAATTGTTCTAATCGCTTATTTTGAGAAGGAAGTAAAACTAAGAAGTCGTCGACTCTGTGGTCCTTATACTCAAAATTAAGAGCTTGCATTAACATTTATGAAAACACACATATAAGAAATTATGAAAGACTTCAAGCCTTTTTAAAAAGGCAATCTGAGAGCTACAAGCCCAAAAAATCTTCCATTTTAGATTTAGAGGATATCAATAAGTTTATAACTGAGGCTGAAAATAGCATTTACTTAGGTTTAAAGGTAAAAAAATTGTACAGTACCTACCTATACATTAATTTTTTACAACCAGTTCTTAATAAAAGTGGATTATTTGATCCGCAAATAAGGATTAATCCTGAACAAAACGTTTCAAACACGCAAACTATGCCCGATTTTAAAATTAACGCTGCAGACACAAGTACGGCCACAATAAATGTTTATAACAACTGCACTTTTAATAGTAAATAAGTATAATTAGTGTACGGTGTATTTATTAGCTTTAAATTTATATCTTTGTAACAGAATATATTACGCGTTCATCTAAACTTGTGATTGTGAGGTTAGTTTAGGAATTGTTTATTGGTATCGAAAAAAGCTTATTACGATATTGAAAACGGTATCGAAAAATCTTTCATATGAAACCAAAATAGAAAAATAACTTTTTAGTATTTTCGAACACAAAAAAATGCTTAAAAAAATTCACTCGCCCCCAATTTAGAAGATTTAATATTTATAAGAAAGTTAAGATTAAGTACTTAAAGCAGACAGAAAAGATAAATGACAGTAATATGATAAAAACATAAGAAGGAAGATGCAAAAGGAAACAACAAAAAAAAATATGGTTCGAGCCAATCAAAGAAATAATAAATACGGGAACCGAATAATACTTTTGATTAGTTTTAAATTAGGATCATTTTTTTACCTTATTTATGTTGCTTATACAGGGTGTTCCTTAATGACGTGCTAATATTTTTTTGGTTATTTTACGTTAAACGTCGCTTTGTCAAATATAAACTTGATAGTTTAAGAGCTTACCGCAATATTAAAAATTAAAAAAAAAACGTTGACAGGTTGTAACTCGAAAAGTGTCAAATGATACTGCCGAATTGCCGACTGTAATACGGCTATAAATATATGGCTTAAAGCCGTATTAAAGTCGGCAATTCTTCTCTTGCGCCTTCAATGGCACGTGTTCATGTGCAGTAAACCATTCTCGATCAGTTGGCGCATTGCCAATATTCAGAACAGCAGTTGGTAGAGTCTCGAAATCCCTAATATACCCCCAGAATTAGAGATGGACCAACCTGGTCATCTTCATTATCAGTTAAGCTACAGAATAATCCATCTCTACCCAGACTTGCAGCGGCAATGGCAACTAAAATAGCGCACGACCCATTTCTGGCAATGCAGGACTAATTACACTAGCTGATCGAGAAAGGTCTACTGCGCATGATTCCGTGCAAATTTAATTGCCGCAAAAGTAGAATTTGTTGACTGTATTACGGATTCCTTTCTCGCATTGCGCTCGCAATGCAAGAAGTATTGCGCCAGCTGATCTAAAAGTGTCTACTGCTCATCAATACGTGCAATTATAATTGCAATGCGCAAGAAAAAAAATTGCCGACTCTAATACGGCTTTTACTATCCTTATTTTGACATGTTGAATCGCCCTTTTCAAGTATCCTGATGCCTTATCCGCACACCCTGTATATTTTATATATTTTTATCCATGATGGGGAAAATTTCCTATAAGAATTAATTTTGCTTCGTACTAATCGACTTATTTTGTAATGCTCCATTGGACAACACGTATAAGACATTATTTTTCTGTACATCTCTCATCAGCGTGTCTGTTAGCTCCCATCCCCGCATTTTTTATTAAACTTTCAAGGGAAATTTTTCAGTATTAAATTATTTTTTCTCGGGAGGTTTTCCTGACGTAAAATAAAACCAATTTTGGGGATTATACCTTCCTTGAAAACAGCATTATAAACGGCTAACGGATGAAAGTGCTTATATTAATGCCCAAAGGAAATTTTTATAACACAGTTTGCAGAACTGTTGTCAGTCACAGATAAACAGAAAAAATAATGTTATAGTATAAAACTGCAACGACCTTCGTCGATAATACAGGGTGTTATGGAAATGACGTATTATATTTAAATGGGTGACTCCTGGGGTGTCCAAGAGAAGCGCTACATATTTTTTTTTAAATCGAACGTTTAAAAAGTGGGGTAATTCACCCCTAAACCCACACACAACTCTCCTCGACACATTCATATATGAACATATTACATTGCCCAGCTGGGTAATAAACCTGATGTTCAGGAACAATGTTGCCAAAATGTTTAAAAGTGTAAAACTTTAGTTCCTTATAAAAATAAATATTTAGCTTAAATGACAAGTTTTATAAAAATTGTTTGAGTGGGCAATTCGATGCGAAGACGGGCGGAAGCATGCCTTTTAAGTGAAGGTGACCATTTTCAACAATTTTTATGAAACAAAATTTATCATTAATTATTTTATCAATGTTAATAATAATGAGTTTCAATATGAATTTAGTGGTTTTAATCAAGAAGCGTCTGACGAGAGAAACTCAAGAAGCCATTTTTATGTAGAATTGACCAGGCTAATCAGAAAAAATATCCACATGGAAAAATGTCAGTTGCGTACCATCTTTTTGTAAAAAATATCAGAGGACATGTGTGCAAGGACGCCACTGGTGGGACAATTGAATAACTCTTATAACTAAAATTTGTTGTCCTATATTCTATTAACACATACCAAAATTGAAAATAATATCTAAAGTACTTTCGGAGATATTAAAAAATAACCATTTAAAAAATAAAAATTCAACACCCTGTAGCAAGAAATTTAAGCCGTTGCGGACATATGTTCATATGAACTTTTCTTTATAAAATGACCTAAAATATTAGCACACCCTGTATAGACATTATCCAAAATTTATAAAAGAAAAATTTTGCAAACACATATTTACTTATTTAAAGAGCATTCCCCACATAGGGTTTAACCAGAACATAATGGATTACTAATGTAAAAGGGTTGGAACGGCATATGAGTTGGGCTATAAATATACTCCAGATGATTTTAATTTTAATATAATATTGCCTGAGATAAATACATCGTACAAACACCCATAATATATTTTATATGATATCGTAATCCTGCCTTATTTAGGTAAAACAAAAAAGTTTTAATATTCTGATTATGTAAATATTTGCCCTTGCTATAAATATGCTCGCTTAGAGATTTGAAGGATTGGGAAAATTGGATTTTTTTTTTGTTTTTTTTTAGCTTCGAAAAAAACAACTTTAGTAGTCGGAGACCATGAAAACAATTGTCAGGCTCAATGAAAATTATTTATTTAACATTAGTGTCAATCCTTCGTTTGTGATTTTAAGTTGACGGTACAATGGAAGATCATAAAAGTAACTCAAATGCATTTTTAATGAATTTACTTATTCTACATGGACATTGTGATAAGATCATCGGCAGAACGTGTAGAAAATTTAATGAAATGTATCCACGTTTATAAAAAATAAATATCAAGAAATTTAATCGAATCCAGAACTATGTCAGAGATCTCAAATTCAAATATCAGGAAAACAGAACCGTATTTAAAAAAATAAAGTTGATAATGGCCCTTCGAAGACGACTGGTCGGATTACAAAACAATTAACGCTGTTAGATAGAGTGGGAAAAGTGGCAATGTAAAAGTGCAATTTACTTTAGGATTCGATCTCAAAAAATCCCAGGAAAAAAATTAAATGATTTTTCAGAATTTCGGTTTTTTCCGGATATCTCCGGAACTACTCCGAATTTTAAAACTTTCTAAACGGTATATTATTAGGCACGTAAATGCGCAACTTTACCTCTATTTAACCGACTTCGTATCTCTTACGGTTTCCGAGATCCCTGTACTGGCCCTCCTTATCTTTGACACGGTATATATGCTCGCCTGGGAAAATTGTAAAAACGTTTTTTTTCTGTTTTTTTTTAATACAATTATGCCAAATGATAATTAAAGTAATTTTATGCAAAAAAACACGTGTGTTTTGTTTATAATTCATATAAAAGTAATTTTATCTATTAAATATAGTCTAGATACACAGCTGCCACAACTCACCTTGATACCTGTCACAATTTACCTCGGTGTTAGGAGAGTTGTGACTAAGGGAGTAGTTTCAGTTTCCGTGGATTTTCTCAGAAACCTTATAACTTTCATTGACTTTGATGACTGTTTTTAAAAGAGTAAGGATTGAGCTACATTAAGGCTTGCGATTCATAATGGTGGTATGTTTCTTTATTGAGATATGTTCTTTTCAGTAAAAATTGTCACAACCCTCCTCGGTCTCCCCTACCATCAAAATTAGTATTCACTAGTATCATTCTAACCATTTTAAAATTTTATCAATCCAATAAAAGGTGATTAGACTGTTACTTTTTCCTAGAAACTGTATCCATAGGCGAATTAAATTATCATGGCAAACGTCCAACAAACCTTTTACAAAAACAAAGACTCGCAAACTTTCCGTATACCCTCTTGACAAAGTTACAGAAGTCGTCAACTTAACAACAATTGTTCAAACTCTAGAAACTTTTAAATGAATAAATTCCTCCTTTCAGGAACTATATCCAGGTTTTTATTGGTTCGAGGCAAGATTGGAAACGCCGGTCAGGAAATACATGTGCTGTGCTCTATCTATTTGTACGTAGAAGTTCCAAAAATGTCATTGCGCAAAAGACGATCATTTTCATTTTCATGGTAGATGGGTGAAATTAATATCTGATGGTTTCATTGTAGGTTTTAGGTCATCCAGAGCTTTTTTTGAAGAATCCCTTTTTTTCTTAAAAATAATAATAAGAAAGTTTGCCAGATGCCTACAACTAAAGTAGGACTTAGTGTATGGCCATAACAGCGCACCGACCCTCGCTCATTGCCTCGCCTTTCGATCAGTTTGTCTCTCGGCATCGAAATATAAACATGGACTGTGCGTTGTCATCTTGTGCGTCAACAAAATGGTATATGTTTAAACAGAAATCAAGATTACCAGTGCATCCTATTAACGCAAAACTAAGATTCTAAGGAGAATTTTATCACCTTCATAAAGATCTAAGGAAAGATCCCCAACGCGTTTGTGAATATATGAGAATGCATATAAATACCTTTGATTATATCGTAAGCAACAGTGAAATGCCATTCTCAACCTATATCAGTGGAAGAAAGAGTAATGGTAATTCTCATATGTTCAAAACAGCGTTTTGAATATTTCCTTAGATCATTATAAAGATGATTAAATTTTCCATTGAATCTTCGCTTTACGTTAATGGGATGAACTGGTAATTTTGATTTTTGTTTAAGCATGTAAGTACCACACTTACGTATATTAGAGTGTATAACAATATCTTATTCATCGGAAGAAGATAGCAACGCACAGTCCATGTTTATATCTCGATGTCGAAGGACTACTGTGCGAAGCTCAAGCGAGGCTGTGCGGTGCAGTCAAAGATCTTACAAACTCCAGATAGAATTGTTTACATGTGTAGTCGACGTAAGGATTGTAAACGTGCACTCCCCACCTTGCTGTTATGCTTGCAGCATAGCCAGATTGTCCTATTTATCGCTAAGGTATCTGCAAAATCCCAATTAAAAATTTGTTAATTTGACAATTGCAACTGGTTTAAGGTTAATCCGCAATTGCTTTTAAAATAAATTTATTTCCCAATAATTTTAATATAAATTGTGAATAGGCCTTGAGAGATTTAGAAAAAAAATATTACTATTATACATAAAAGTTTGAAATAAACCGACTGCACTCTGACAACATCAAGTTAAAAGATACTACGCTCGACGGCAAACGATCAAACTTTATCAATGTATCGGATTATAGTAAAGAATACACTGTTGCTACTCGCTGCTAACCGCTTTTAAGGGAGTGTTTATATACTTGGTTGTTTTTATTTTTTTTTTGTGAGTATTGGTGAAAAATCGTCTTTATTATAAACAATGATGGTGCATTCATGTATAGTTTGTAAAAGAGTGGATCATTTAAGCAAGGATTTATCTTTTCTTCGGTAAGTATGGTTATGTTTTAATATGATTGTATTAATATGATTTCTGACTAACCATTGACGTTTAAAAGGTTATGGACCGGTCCGTGGTGCTAGTCCGGGCAAAAAGCAGTCGAGTTGGTTTATTTCTTAATATAAATCTTGCATTTACAAGATGGTTGAGTCTTGTGCGGCCATAAAATACTTCACTAGAAGATGCAATGGTGTTAAATTAAAATTTCACAGGTTAGTAAATATATTTAGAAATTTGATTTTGAGTTTGCATCACCCATTCCGTTTCTCCCTCCTTGCTAATTGGCCACACCCAATGCATGTGAGCAGGTAATAAACTAAAGATAGATGACCAGAGTGCAGTTGGATTATTTCACGATTTATTTGATACCTTTAAGTATAATAATATTATTTTAAAGAATCATCCTTTTCACAGTTTATAGTAAAATTATTAGAAATAAACTTATTTTAAGAGCAATTGCGGATTAACCTTAAACCAGTTGTAATTGTCAAATATGACAATCTGGCTAGAAATATACACTTTTATATCTGGAGAGTATCATCCAGTAATGAATACACCAAAAATATTGATGCTAAGCATAAATAGTTAAATCCATCCTTGGGTACACTGTATATAAAAACTGGATCAATATTTCTATCTTTTTTATAAATATCCAATATTCGAAACTACACTTTTTGAATAGATAATATAGTTAAACGTAAAGAATCTCAAAGTAAATTATACGCCCTTGTTGGGCTTTTTACCAGACTAGCTCCGCTCCGAAACGATGAAGACCGCTCCATAACCTTTTAAACGTTATTGGATTTAACCTTGTAAGATCTCCGTTAGGATCTTCCGATCACAAACTTATTTCAACTCTAAGCGAACTACCAATTAATTCTGAACAACCTCCTAAACCTCGCAAGATATGGCATTACAGATCGGCCAAGTGGGAAGACCTGAAAGACCATTTTCGGACTTTTCCTTGGATGAGCGTATGCTTCTCTTCTGATGATCCATCCGTCTGTGCTGGGGAGGTCTCCGACGTCATTCTGACGAGCATGGAAGCATTTATCCCCTCCTCCCAAAAACGCCCTTCCAACGGCAAGCCTTGGTTTGGTAAGGAGTGTGAGCGTGCTGTCAAGTCAAGGAGTCTGGCTTACCGACAGTGGCGTAAAAACCCTACCACTGAGAATCGTACCATCTTTATTACCGCTCGAAACCAATGTAAGCTAACAATAGATCAAAGCAAAGAAGACCATAACGTGAGGATCAGAAACAAACTTCTTGACTGTCCAAACGGATCAAGGTCCTTTTGGTCAGTCGCTAAGGCCGTCAGCCAAAATTTTACCAAATCAACTATTCCACCTCTAACACGTCCCGATGGTACAATAGCATCCACAGCCGGAGACAAAGCAAACTTACTTGCTGAACTATTTTCTTCGCATTCCACTGTAGATTTCCAGGGAAGAACACCACCCGACATTCCTGCAGTTGAATCCGAAATGACCGAAATCGTATTCCGTCAGCGTCCCGTCAAACGAATCCTGAAAGGACTCGACGTCAAAAAAGCTACTGGTCCAGACGAAATTCCTATTATAGTTCTCAAGACATGCGCCGATGAACTAACATCAGTATTTTGTAGACTTTTCAACTTATCCTACAAAAAAGGAATATTTCCATCTTGCTGGAAGACGGCGCGAGTCCAGCCTATTCCAAAGAAAGGTAAGAGAACCCTGCCTAACAACTATCGACCAGTCGCATTGCTTTCAGTTATATCAAAAGTAATGGAGAAAGCTATTAACCAACATCTTCTAAAGTACCTGGAAGGCTTCAACATCATCAGCGATCATCAATATGGTTTTCGGAAGTCCAGATCAACTGGAGATCTTCTAGCCTATGTCACCCATATTTGGAACAACGCAATCGAACATCATGGGGAGTCTCGGGTTGTTGCGCTGGATATTTCTAAAGCTTTTGATCGTGTTTGGCATGAGGGGCTTCTAAGTAAACTGCGATCCTATGGTATGCCCAGTCGATTCTGTGCATGGTTGTCTAGCTTTCTTAAGGACCGCTCTCTGCAAGTGGCGATTGACGGATTTCTCTCAGACACCTTCACCATCAATGCCGGTGTTCCTCAAGGGTCCATATTGTCTCCCACTCTCTTCTTACTCTACATTAACGACCTTCTAGTGAAAACTAAAAATCCGATATTTAGTTTTGCTGACGATAGCACACTTATCTCATCTTTCTCTTTGAATGCGCAAACATCGGCTGCCGACGCACATCTTCGCAGACAGCATGAAGCATCACGCCTCAACAAAGACCTGGAAGAAATTTTGGCTTGGGGTGACAGTAACCAAGTCGAATTTAACGCTAAGAAAACCCAGGCAGCAGTTTTCTCTAAAAAGATTAACATTACAGAACCGGAAATAGTCATGGCCGGACACGCAATCCCACTGGCTTCATCTATTAATTTGCTGGGTGTCAATCTGGGAGGAAATATGTCTTGGCATAACCACGTTGTGGCAATCGCCAAGATAGCTTCTCAGAAGCTTGGCGTACTCTTCCGAACCAGAAAGTTGTACACACCTCAACAACTTTTGACACTATACAAAGCCCAGATTCGACCATCACTAGAATACTGCTCTCATGTCTGGAGCTCTGCACCCAAACATACTCTTCGGCTACTGGATTCCATCGAAAGGAGGGCTATTCGTCTGATCGGAGACCACGAGCTGACGAAGAACCTCGACAGCCTAGAACATCGAAGACAAGTTGGGGATTTGACTCTCTTTTACAGATATTTTAATGGAAGGTGCTCGGCTGACCTTGCCCTCTTAATTCCGCCCAGAGCGACGAAGAGCAGAAATACACGACGAACCACTGCCGCCCATCCATATGTGGTTAAGCTTAGTACTCCTCGAACTTCACTATTTAAGAACTCTTTCATCTGGAGGACTTCATCCTTGTGGAACGACCTTCCCGAGGTCGTTTTTCCCAACGAATATAACCTCCAACGATTCAAAACCAACGTGAATCGCTTTTTGCGCACACGCACCACTCCCAGAGTGCCCTAAAGGATTTTTCCTATAGTGCTTGTGTTTGATCATAAAAAAAAAAAAAAAAAAAAAAAAAAATCAGACTTCAACATTGTTGCCATTAGCGAGACCAACATGTTTTGTCACTCTTCCACCCATTACTGATTTTCAATAACATTTCAAACAATCACAAACTCACTTTCCAACAGATTTATGAATGGAGTGTTGGCCTTGTGGGTGCAGTACAGGGCTATGGGCGAGGGTCGGTGCGCCGTTATGGCCATCCACTTAGGGTACTAAAATAGTGGCGCGGTGAGCTACTCTATACTGTACCTATATATGTATAAATTTTATGCAGCCTTATGTATATGTAAATTAATCGATATATCGGAAAGCCCAAACTACTATTTTCAAGCATTTTAGTTTTACGCTGGATCTTTTCAATAATCATCAGTAATTTATCAGTAGTTATAGTCTATTTCACATTAACAATGTGAAAACAACTAAACCAGAAATAATAGAGCTGCGTTTTGTTGTAAACGCGGTCACCGGGCCCTGGCAAAAAATCCCGATACATTACCAAATTTTGGCACAACAATCAGCCAGTTGTGTTTTTAGGATAAATTGCTGATGCTCTAATTTAGCTTTTATTTTTCTGCAACTAACAATGGTATCCTTAAAAAAAAGGTATTTCACAGAGTGACTACCTAGAGACTCCGAATCATTCTTCTGCTAAAGAGAGAATGTTTCCCACTCCCACATCCTTCTCATTTAAGATTTGTGTCTCTGTAATTTTTAATATTATTTACTGATTTTTTTTTACACCTTTTATGCATGATATAAGTAACTACAGAATAATAATTTGATAAGTTTTTATACAGGGTGTCCCATAACTAATGGTACACAGGAAAACTGCAGATTCCTTGGGTAAAAATATTGCGATTTGGCCATACTTAGTTTAGTTCAATAGCTGGTAATAACCGAGATACAGGGTGTCCAAATAAAAATTTAATTTTCAATTTTCCTAAATAACTTATTTCTGAATCGATATTTTTGCACAAAATTTTGTGACTAGGGTTTTTTTGGGGAAAGGAATTTGAATTTAATAATAATTTTGATGTAGATTGTAGGGGGCGCTCTTTGCGGTACTCTGGATACATAAAAAGAAGTGTAACTTTCTTGGACCTTAGTATAATTATGTTTTTATTAATAATATCAGTTTTTCCGTCATTTTTAAGCAATAAAGGTACACTTTGTTAATGCCGCTCCGACTAACCGTTTTCGAGATATTTTCAATTACAATTTCTAATGCGCCCGTTTAAATTTTGATTTGTAAATGTGAAATTCGTCACACTAGGCTTTGGTACAAACAAATACAATGAAAGCACTTTGAAACCTCATTTCTGTCAAAGTTTATTTTCATTTGTCGGCATTGTGGGTGTTTTTAAGGAGTTTTTGAAGATACCGTTAACAAAAATTAAAGTAAAAATGCCGCGACATAACTGTTTTCTAACGGAGAAATGCGAGACATGGTATGATTATACGCACAAGAAAATTTTAACAACGTCCAAAACGTAATAGTGGAGGATCCTGTTTCTCCCAGTTTGTCGTATAGGCTTCTTAAAATTTTAAAATCTGGCTGCCTTCCATTTGCATACATTTCCAAATACCGCGTCTGTTAAAATTTTCTTGTGCGTATAAACATACCATGTCTCGCATTTCTCCGTTCGAAAACAGTTATGTCGCGGCATTTTTAGTTTAATTTTTGATAACAGTATCTTCAAAAACTCCTTAAAAACACCCACAATGGTGACAAATGAAAATAAACTTTGACAGAAATGAGGTTTCAAAGTGCTTTTATTGTATTTGTTTTTACCAAAGCATACTTTGATAAATTTCACATTTACAAATCAAAATTTAAACGGGCGCATTAGGAATTGTAATTGAAAATATCTCGAAAACGGTTAGTCGGAGCGACATTTACAAAGTATACCTTTATTGCCTAAAAATGACGGAGAAACTGATATTTTTAATAAAAATATAATTATACTAAGGCACAAAAAAGTTACATTTCTTTTTATGTATCCATAGTACCGCAGAGAGCGCCCCCTATAATCTACATCAAAATTATTAACAAACTCAAATTCCTTTCCCCAAAAAAACCATAGTCACGAAATTTTGTGCAAAAATATTGATTCAGAAATAAGTTATTTAGGAAAATTGAAAATTAAATTTTTACTTGGACACGCTGTATCTCGGTTATTACCAGCTATTGAACTAAACTAAGTATGGCCAAATCGCAGTATTTTTACCCAAGGAATCTGCAGATTTCCTGTGTACCATTAGTTATGGGACACCCTGTATAGTCAGGTTAAGGTAAGTTAGAAATAAATAAGTCAACCAGGTTTTTGGCAAAATTTTTTTATTATTTATCATAAAATCAAATAGCGAATGTGTAAAATACTTTGCAATCCCCCGGAACTAATAAAACGGGACAAATTTAATATGAACACAAATTAGGATGAAGTTGTAAATCGGAAACGCATGATGGCTTATCCAAATTTAGCAATTATCTATTTCGGAACCATTTGGATTAAAGCTAGTGAAATTTTCATAACCGATTCATTGATTTTGAAAACCATGTATGACTGAATGTAAGCCTTTTGTCCAGGAAACCTGGATAATGGTTTATTCTAAAGCTAATTATTTTTTATGCATGATTTGATTTATCGCTGATCGAAAGATTCGATAAATTACTTAAATTGTATCACGGTATTAATAATAATCATCTAAAATCGGAAAATTTATTTGAAGTCAAAAAACAACCCTATAAATAATATTTTATTTATTAATTTATATTCTAAATCTGTCAAATTCATATTGTTTATCATCATTAATCTAATTCGAAACTTATTAATTAATTTACTATTTAATTACGTTGAATTTACATAATTTAATTAAAATCTAAATGCTTCAAAACATCCTGGTTGCTGACGAGGAAAATATTTACATTAATGTAATTTTAGTAACGGAAATATATGGATATTTTTGTCCATGCAATTTTTTTCCAGGCGAATAATTCAAATACCAAGCTTCTTGATTCTTGATGATGACAGTGACTCTCTCTAAATTCATAGTCGAGTCATTCAAATGTCTACGCACATCATCACAGGCAGCATGAAGTAACCACATATATACAGGGTGTTATGGAAATGACGTATTATATTTAAATCGGCAATTCCTGAGATGAAAAGAAATTGAAGAAAAATATCCAAAAATGGCGCTTTAATTTAATATGGCCTCTACATGACCTTATGTCAACCACGTTGTGCCCCTGTCAGGAAGGTAAACAAAGCAATATATGTCAACAGTGTTGTCATATTATCTTCAAGGTAAACTCTTTAGAAAGTCAATAACCGTTTGACAGATTTCAAGTTGTTTATTTTGCAGGGTACATTATTATAAACTTTTAAGTTCAGTTTAGTTCGGAAACAATCTCTTACCGTTTAAAAAAAAATGCAATTTTATTTAGCTTTTCGGACTTATTTAACACCAACTTAATTTATAAAAAAACACCAAGTACCTAGGTAACTTGAACAAAAACAAACCGGCACAATAAAATCACATAACACATATAAGTACCGATCGATATCGGCCTGCTTCTTTAAACAGCTGTGGCTAATATTTAAAAACACAGCGTTGCCACTTCCGATGCTTTATAAGCGACTATCATAAATTGCCGAATTTCCTTCTATAATATTACTTTCCTGTATAATTATAGTCTCGGAAATGGCAACCGCGCTGGCTCTAGAGAGCGGAGATTTCTCGGAAAGAAAGTTCGACAACTGGTCCGAAGACGGACTAGACCATTATTTCAGAGGGTAGTTCCTGTCAATTGTTAACATAATTGTTTCATTTTATCTTTAGTAAGGGGTTAATCGCCCATAGAAATTACCGTTTTTATTATTTCTATTGCGAAATGATTAAGTGCTCTTGTTCTATGTGTGTTATTGTAAAGTGTAATTATGCGTTAGTGTTGGGGTTTAGTGATAAGCTTATTATGCACTCCCACACTATCATCAGGACACGTGATGAGCATAAAGTTTTCCCATAGAAAAACGAACTGAAAGTGTCTGTGCCCTGGATTCCTTAATCGCGTCCTCGATTTACTTTCTAAATATTTACTTTTATAAGAAACTAAAGTTTTACCCTTTTAAACATTTTGGCAACATTGTGCTTGAACATCTGTTGATTAATCAGCTGGGCAATGTAATATCTTCATATATGAATGTGCCGAGGAGATGTGTGTGGGTTTAGGGGTGAATGACACCACTTTTTAAACGTTCGATTTTTGTTTAGGACACCCAAGGAGTCACCCATTTAAATATAATACGTCATTTCCATAACACCCTGTATAACCATTATATAGCTAATACCATCTGCAATTATGTCCCCGCTATGGGCATCGAAGGGGTAATAGTGAGTTTGCGCAGTTTCCTTGTGAAAGTAAACATTCGACAGGACCGGATTTCAACTTTTTTAATGTAAATTTCACTGGTTAGTTAAGAAAAATATTGCAATCAAAATTTCGATTAGTTCGAATTAAGATGCATTCCATGCATACGATTTCTGACGATATGATGATCCGATGGTGCCCTGATTATAGTAAAATTTTAGTGCCAAATTCCGTCCGAATATTTGTAACAATCGACATGATGAGCTTTATTTTAACTTTCATCCAACGTCGTATGTTCTTAATCTCCTTTTTTCTAAATCAAATATTAAGAATGAATGACTATATTGACTCTTTTGGGAATTATTATCAGCTACTAATGCACCAAATTAAAAATACATTAATTTTAAGGTTAGGTAGTGGCCACATATATATTATATTGTATACGAGTGACACTCTCTTCTTTTCTTACAAGCTTTTTGTTGAAATTCGGTTCGAAAAATCGAATAATGTCATAAGCAAAATATTTTCGTATATAAATGTACATACCTGAAATATCTTATACCTGGTATTGATCCACGACTTTTGCAAAAAAGCACCATGCACTTGTGTCCTTTCATCTAAAATAAAACAAGCCACTAACCTATCAAACAGCGAATCACCACAAATTAAAAACTCCTTCACGAAAATTATTGTTAGGTAATGAAAGTTTATAAGCAATAATATACCGACAACAATGTGGATGAACCACTTTTTATTCTGAATTCGAAAAAGCACCACCCTACTGCGCAAACTCACTAGTAACACGTCATCTCCCAAAGCGGGGACACTTTTTGTATTTTGGAACGTTCGTATTGGCAATATAATGGTTATAAATATGTGGAAGTAACATGTCTGAACAATGTCCTGGAAGAAATCTCGTCTTGGAATGACCTAGTCGAATTTAATGATAAGAAAACCCAGGCAGCAGTTTCCTGTTGCAGAACTCCGCGCCCACGCATACTCTTCGCCTATTGTCGTGTTTCCCAACGACTATAATCTCCAATGATTCATAACAAACGTGAATCGCTTTATTCGCACTTACATGCATCACCTCCAGAGTGCCTTAAGTGATTGTTCCTATAGCGCTATTGTGTTTGATAATAAAAACAAGTAAGTCTTACTTTACTAGTTTAGTTTTTGACTATTTTTGGAGTCGCTACTCTAAAAAGGGAGTAAAAGTCTACCTTAATAAAAAAAAAACACTCACAAAGCCCTCTTAAACTTTTACTATGTGTCTAATGAAAGAGAAAATACATAATACGACCCTTCAACTGCCACGAAAATACTTTTTATATTTTCAATATGATATCGCAAAGATGTGGATGTGTCAAAAGTCGCCGACAGAAATGTTTTTGAATCCGAAACTTGCTATCAAAAGAAACTTTTCAAATTCTTAAGAGAGTTCTTTTAAGGATTACTTTTTTTGCAATTTTCATAAAAAGTAAAGGATTCATTCTTTAGCTGCAAGAAAAATATGATTTTAATGGTAAATATATTGTTGCGTAGCTAGGGTTTGGGGTCACCTGGGGAAGGGGAGGGGGGTTACTGCTTGTCCTCCCGCTTTAAAAAATGGTAAATACAGATTGTAGTTACACCAAAGACTTATTTTTGGGGGTTGGTATTGGCTTATATTTTTATGTCGCATTTTTTTATTTCTGCATGAAAATTTTTTAATTCGATCTCATCCGGCCGGCCGCAGTTTTAGCAAAATCCCAAGAGTTGGATATTTATACCTTTTTACAATATACACGAATTACCGTTGGTTCGTTTGCAAATTTAAATTACACGGCTATTAAATAATTTATTATTTTATGCTGCTTAAACTGAGGACGTCCATTAAAATTGCAATTTCTGTCACCCTAAATATTAATAAGCTGAGTATGCATGGTTCAGACGAAATTTTAAACATTTTAATGTTTAGAGTGCTAGTAATCCCTGGTAGAATTGTTTGATGATGACCTAGGATGGCTTTAATTAATAAAATATAACATAATTATCCTAAATTCTGTTAAATATTATTACGAGTTTCTTGACAATGTCTCAATCTCAATTCATACTAACGAATAATGCATCAGGACTAGGGAATCCAATTCCACAAATGCGGGATCCCGCGTTAATTTCGCGGGATTAAACGTGCGGAATTCGCGGGATTCGCGGGATTTGCGTGACTCGATGTGGGTGCTGTATGTTAATAAAAAGTTGTTTTATGCAATTAGAAACACAGTAGAGTAGCAGGAAAATATTTATTGCATATAGGTACAATACAATAGTACGACTAGTTTAACGGTTACATGTTACATTGATTTTGAAAGTATTTTCGGAGAAAAGATGTTTCATCTTTTAGATTTGATCTTATTTTATTGCACATGTATCCTGCAGCTGAAAACGCACGTTCATCTTCGACACTTGTCGGCGGAATAGATTTTACACAATTTGTGACCCTCTGATTCAAATAGTTGGCGCATATCGGTCTATGTGATAAACTTTCCAAACGGTATACCATCTTTAGCTACCATTCGAGACACTCTTTCCTCCATCGAAACTTTTTTCTCAGTTGAAAAAAAATATGTAATTTTCATTTTCTTAGGTAGCACAGAAGAACAAGAACCACTAACATCTGAGCGCTTAGCAATAGAACTAAACGAACTACTCGAACTGCTGGTACTAGCTTTCATTTCCTGTGTTATTTTATCAATATCAACACTACCGCTGCTGCTCTGTACTTCAAATTAATATTATGCTTTGTTTGTATGTGGCTGTGAAGACCTTTGGTGGAACGAGCAGACATTTAGCTGTAAGACCATCTTCCGACTAAAAAATAATTCCAAACTAAACTTAAACCTTTATTGTCTTTGTAAAGTACACCGACTTTGACTCATTTTTGTAATTGCTGTTTCAATTCCATGTATTATATTCAACCACTTGATAATTGTCACTAGATACTAGTAGTACGTACGCAAGAAAATTGTTCTGTTGAACGTATTTTCAATAGCCCAGCATGGCGGGGAATCCCCGATGCGTCGACCAAAAATACCGCCGTTCATTGTTTGCTATCCCGCAAATCCCGCGGATCCGCGGGATCGATGGGCTCAATCTCGCAGGTTGACGGGATTAAAGTTTGGGTGCGGGATTGGATTCCCTAATCAGTACCCTTTGTAGAATTGATTCCCAAGCGTTTATTCCCGTTTTAGGAAAAAAATGTCAAAAGAAAAAAAACTTTCTAAGAGAACTAGAACTCGCGGGAAGTCTATATTTTTTTGTTTCGGAAGATTTTTAGATTTAATTATTTTTACTGCTCCATATAGAAAAAAATGATGGACTTTGCTCGAGTTGTTAACAAAATTTAAACATCTTCCGTAAATTTTTTTTTTTAAATGTACCGTTTTCATTGGAAGCGAAAACTCGTACGTCTTTCAGCGTAGAAAATTGAAGCATAGATCCCGATCACGTGCAGTCTCTTTCTTCCGATTATAGTTGTTTCTGTCGGCGTACCGATTACGGGCGGACGCTCGACGTATTCTTCTAACTGCAAGGGAAGATCCAATTGCCTTCAAAGCGTGAAACGAACAGGGGTCAAATCGGAGATTTCGGCTGACTCCGCGAATACTCTATATTTTCGCGCAAGTAAAACAAATTTACAAATATTTTTTAGACCGAATCTATATCTTAATTAATTAATTTCTAAATAAATATAATTGACGGGAATTATTTAATAAACATCATCTTAAAGTACCCATTACCGAACTTTAACAAATCTACCCAATATTGCGACATTAAATCATGTTAAATGTATCCCAAAATCCAATAAATGGTTCTTTGTTATATCTGCTGGGGCTCCCGAAATCGTATAAAAGGAAGAACGATATAAAAGGATAAATTAAATGAAACCCCAACAACCCTTAAAATTCGGAAATATTTTTAAATCACTTTGAAAGTTATCCTTGAGGTTTTTTTTTCTTAAATAAGGATTCTTGGATTGCAAAATTGATCGTTAAAAATGGGACTTATTTTTTATATTTCTATCTCGGGGTAAAGAAAGAATACGATTCCGATGAGATGGTTTAACAAGAGTTTACGGGCTGGTAGATGTTTTAAATAATGTTATTAATATGAAAATTTGAGTCGAAAATGTTAATTTTACCGTTTTCAGAAAAACATTATTTGTTCTTTATTATTTTATTACTGAAGTAACACCATTTCCATCCATATAACTTCCCTTCTGACATTTTTTATTAAAATTAAGCAAATTTAGTAAATCACATTTTGGGAAATTCCCTTGTCCACATCAAAGGGTTAAAACAGCTAAAATATGTCCGGGCTTATTAGAATTTAAAAGAGAAAAACATATTTTCCAGGTAAAATGAATTTTTCTAATTAAGTTTAGTTAATTAAAAGCGTCACGATTAATGAAATGGACACCTGTGTTTAATTAGATTAAAAAATTATGATAGGGGAGTTCGTATGATATACCTACATAGTTTCCTTTTTCGGTATAAAGTGAAAACGGATCAGGTACGGATCAGGTGCTTTTTGGTAGTAGATTTACCCAAGGATTTTTAGTCAAGGAGAATATGGAAGAATAAACAATTCACATTCTTAGGTATGTTGTAAACAACTTTCCAGAAAAATAATCGGGGAGCTCTGAAAATTAGTTTAATTTTTCTTTGTCGTTTTCTGTTAATTAGATAAAGACATTATGTCACTTTCGAGCGTTCGGAACGTTCTTTTTTTTTTTGGCTTTGCGTCAAGCCCATGCAGCTACTACCCAAAGTCAACTATTCCTTTATGGAATTACGTCACACACAAGCTCAGTCACACCCATATCTAATCACCATATAGGAAACCCCTATCCTACTCGAAACATACTGATAGACATACAACACTTGACCGCGGATGGTAGATTAGCAAAAGGTAAACATTAGGATACTCAAAGCCCTACAACATTCTCTCACACTTTCTTACAAATCCGATGAAAATATCGTTGATTCTGTTTTCCCGTCTTACTATAGACATTAGGCTATCGGCATTAATAGGCAAATAGTGTATTTTAGCCAGTTCTTGTACTAGATAATCAGAAGCTCTTTGGTTATGCAAACAGTTAAACAACCAGTGGTTTAGATCAGCCACGCTTGTACCATCACATAGACGGCTATACCAAGTTCATCTTATTTAATAGATATCTGAGGTTGCCATGTCCGAAAATTGCTCTGACATAAGATATGTAATACCCCCTACTAAGGGATATTTCCTGTATATTTGCCTTGGGAACCAAGGTTTTATTATTTCGGGTGTAGTGGTTAGAGTTACTAGCTGCATATGATTCCTTCCATGCATTCTTAATATTGACCTGAACCTGTGAGAATATATCATAGAGCTGGAGGCCGGGTATTATCATGCCTTCATGAATGGCCCGTTTGGCAAGAAGATCGACCTTGTCATTACCTACAATTCCTGCATGGCCCTTAACCCAAACCAAGGAGACCTTGACACTATTGCGTTCCAGGTTTAGTAGTTTCTAACATACCTCGAATATGAGGAGGTTCACATACACAGTTTTAGCTTTGTTCTCTATTGCTTTAATACATGACATAGAATCCGATAAGATAATATACCTAGAAGGTGTAGTATGTTGGAGTAAGTAGTCAAGAGCCTGCCTAACAGCTATTATCTCCGCCGTTAATATGGAAGAGTTGAGGCCAATCTGAAAGGATCGGGCAATGTTTTCACTGGGTATATAGAATGCACATCCCACTCCATCCGTGTTTTGGAACCATCCGTAAATATCGGAATGGCCCCTGGTTGTTTCTTTATAATATTATTAACTATTGCATTATTGCTGTGGCTGAATTCTGTGTATTCTGGGAACATGATATTCGTATGGCATAAGATGGAATTAAAATCCCCCATAAAAAACGGCAGATTGTCGCTAGTAACTGGGTCATTCTGAAATCCTGCTATCTCAGTGTAATCGCGCGAGTAAGCGGAGGAGAGTCTTTATTTGACCAATACTTGGATGTCAGTTGTCAGGATGTTATTAATGAGGAACTTATTATTTAAAGAAACATTTTCTAGTAAAAATTTCTGAGCCAAGAAGAGCCTTCTCAGGTTGAGGGGTAATTCTCCGGTCTCCGCCAGCAACGCATAGTCGAGTAGTGATCGAACGTAGGCTCTATAGAACATTAGTGCTACCTTGGCTCGGCACCCCATTGTCGCCTGGTAGTGGCTTTTAGTATGTTTAGTCCTTTTTCACCCTTAGCTGCTATATTATTGATATGATCTTCCCAAGTCAGTTCCAGGGAATATCCATGTCACCCAGCCGAATTGTCTCCCGGTAATTGAGACGATGTCTCGTGAATACGATTACTGCCGATTTTGTGGATGAAATGTCCTGCCCATTATTGAAAAAATATGTTGGACATGTTTCCATAGCACGGCTCAGCAGATGGATGCAGTGGATCAAATATTTTTGAGTAATGTATATACAAAAGTCGTCAGCATATTGTAAAATAATCACGCCTGGGATGGCATTATGTATGTCCGCCGTATACAGATTAAAAAGAAATGGGCGTAAAACTGAGCTTTGCGGGAGTCCTCTGCTAGTTACTCTGGGGTACCCTATACGTTCGAAGCTCCTGAAAGTTTGTTCATTCGATTAACTTCGAATGGAAAAAATTACAGGAGCTGACACCAAACAAAGCGCATAGCTTAAAAGCTAGATACAGAGACAAACATACACGATTGCAGACAACACTATCGAGTGAATATGAGTCAAAGGCTAATTGCCTCACTCCGCGGTGAGTTTAGTCGGCCGGCCTGCCCTCGTTAACCTACGAGGATGTTCTTTTCCTTCAGAAAAGATGATGTTGAGAGAGCCATATAATTCCCCCAAGTTGCCAAACCCGACACTACCCTGCAGCCGCGTCTGCAGAGTGTCTGTCTGCAGATTCTCATCGCCAGTTATCCAAAAAAAAAAAATTCTGTTAGAAAGGGTATTAATGACGTTAACAGCAAAATCCCTAGGTATGCCAAGAAAGTTCTTTTTATAAAACTCTTATTGAAATGGCCGCCTTTCATACCTGCTTTCACATTTGACACAACCGGATTAATGTCATATTTTGTCGTTATTGTGAAATAACGTTGTTGTTCAGTGTTAAATTTAAGTATTGTTTGTGGAAAAAAATAGTAATTCTTAACTCAATATGATAAGGGTGTGCCAAGTTTGTCATAAACTGGACAAAAATATAGTCCGTTGTTTCTCCTAATCAAGCCATATCAAGCCGAAGAGCTGTTAGAATGAAAACAGAAACAGGCGGACGGTAAAAAGAGATGGGGATTCTACAGATAGAATTCCCATCTCTTTTTTATTGTGTTTTTTTTCGTAATAACAGGTAGAAATACCGGTTTTATGCTTGTTTCAAGTCGATGGATTTACCTACCTATCAACAGGGTCTTCTAAATAAAATGTCTCGTCGAGTTATTTGTAAAGATACAACACGGAGGACCATTTTAAGCAGTATGTTAGTTATCCTTGCTGAATAAATCAGAATTCTTAAAAAAAAATTAGGTAGAACACTTCTCTAGTGCCCCCCGTATACCATAGAAAATCGTGTCTATAGTCCTAAAACTTGAATTACCTACTTAATTGATGTATACGCCGTGCATCGTTGTACAACCCTTTAAGCTAGTCGTGTAATTACACAACTGGAAAGGATGTAATTACATGGGACGTAAGTTAAGTTATGCCGTCATTATCTTTTCTGGATTAATGGCAATTAGCCTCGCCAGATATTGCACGAAATCCGATGGAAGACACGCAAATGTACCTGGAAATAGCCCCTGGAACGGATACCGCTGTCTAGAATGGTGTTTTTTGGAAAATTTAATTTCCAGTATGTATTTCACGAGAATTAGCATTAATGAACGTTTCATTTTTCTGAAGCTATATTAATTGCGAACGGTTTTTAAGGATATTTCTTTTCCTAATGAACTTTACACACTTACAATTCAATCGTAATTGTGCCATAAAAAGGAAACGCAAGGCAAATAATAAAATAATTTTAAGAACTTTTTAACAAAAAAAAGTCAATATGGAGTTTTAAAAAAATTAACCAAAATTTATGAGTGATGTTTTCCGGTTTAATTTAAACTTTTTATTCGCACAAACTCTTTTGTTGTTTTCGTCCAATGTGGTGCGTGGAAGAAATTAAATCGTAATTTTCATTGTTCTGTACAGTTAGAATTTGTAAGTAATTTAGTACTCAAGCCTTATTATTATAGTATTGCAAAAGAGTCTACATTAGGGTAAGAATCCCTTCCTCTCCTTAATCTCTTCCCCCTGAAGAATCGATTCATGTTTGAAATTTCCACCACCTCAGGAAGACGTCCTGCAGGTGAAAGGGTTAATAAAGCTGAACCACATATCCAACATTTGCCATGGAAATCTGTATAAAAGAGTCGAATGACTTCCCAACATGTCTTCAATGCTCTGAGGTTCTTGGACGCTTGAATGGATCTTCTGTCGTTGGAATCCAGTAGCCCAAGAGTATGTTTGGGTGCAGAGCTCCAGACATGAGAGCAGTACTCTAGCGATGATCGAATCTGGGCTTTGAATAGTGTCGAAAGGTGTTTAGGTGTACCTTTTTGGTCCGGAAGAGTACATCAAGTTTCTTAGAACCTGTCTTGGCGATTGCTATAACGTGGTTATGCCGAGACATATTTCCTACTAGATTGACGCCCAGCAGCAAATTAACTGACGAAGACGATGTGGAATTGCGTGTCCTACCATGATTATATCCGGTTATGCAGTGTTAAGATATTTAGAGAAAACTGCTACCTGGCTTTCCTTAACATTAAATTCGATTTGGTTACTGTCACCCCAAAATAAGATTTCTTCCAGGTGGGTATTCAGACATGATACTTCATGCTTCCTGCGAGGATGTGCGTCGGCAGCCCATCTTTGAGATAAACGAAAGAACACGTAAATAAATATATGAATATTTTATAAAACATTTTAAAATTATGGCCTTGTGCATTTAGATAAATAAGTACTTATTTTTCGTATAATATGCAAACTTGTTAACATTTTGCTGTCGCGTCGATAAAAGAATGTGGCAACCCAACCGATTTATATTCACATTTATGAAACTATAAATCCGAAGACTCATAAAATTTTGTTATTACCCACGATAAATACATGCATAATGCATTTTTAACTGTGCTACGGTCGATATTATGTTTTGTTTCTGCTCAATATTTTGGAACCAAATCAATTTAATAATAATAATAATAATAATATTAATAAAACATTTTACCTACACCACACAGGATAACTACTAACACGATTTATGTTTCCTCAATTTTTTCCTAGTCGTTCACCTGGCATGGCCATTCCCGAGGGGACCTTGAGCTTAACATGGGCTCCGAACCCCGATCCTCGATAATACGCTATTCCCCAAAGGCTATCACCCTTGGTTTGGTCGTGTTGCAGTACGACCAAACCGATTGGGAAGTACGTACAGTTTCTCGTACCCCACGAGATATCCGATCTCATCCATCATGCTACCGGCGTGAATGGGTCAAAAAATTTTTACAGGCAACTTTCAGTCCTTACCATATAACTTACTAAAATAAACTATTTGCCTGTAGAAACGATTATAATTTGCGAAATATATGTTACTTCCTGCATTAGAAAGCAATTTAAATTTTTTTTTTAGATTATGGCTGCAGTATTCAAATTTGAATTTGAAAAGGTATCGCCGGTCACATGTTCCCAGTGACTAATTTCTTACTTTACCCTTTTATATTTCACGTCATATTACTAAAGTTACTTTTAAATATAAATAATTTACACTCCTACTACAATTTGTATTGAAAAAATAATGCTCAAAGATCAACGGTTTAGTTTCTCTAACGCAATTATTAACCAGAAGTTCCGTCCCCGCAGCCGCATGTATCGCCGGTCACGGCAGAAATTGCTTATAAATAACGCCACTACAGGTCGGCCTAATCGTTTTACAAATATAACGGTATGTGTTTGAATTTGTGTCAAGCGTGCTCCTGTTTAGGTAAGTTCCCTATTATGTTTATTTAGGTATAAACTAGATCATTGCCTACTTTTTACCATGCGTATGTTTTTATGTTGTATCGCCGGTTACAGGGTTAACTCAGACCTAGTAGTCTTAATTAAGGGAAAAATACTACACGAAGTCATTCTCTTGAGTACAGATACTCATTTCAGTCTAAAAAATTTAAGAAATAGCTTGTATTAGCTATTATCCACGAATTTGTACATTTTATATGGCCGGCCACAGTAACACCGGTCACGCATGATAATGTTATCGGAGATAAATTGATGTGACGGTTTGTTCTCCGAAGCTATACACAATATTATTTCATTAACCATTTATAAACCATTAAGGAAAAATATATTTTGATGTGCAAGTTTCCTTGACGCCTTTGGTAGATTTAAAATATGACTAATTTTCTTAGTATTTTAACATTCTATAAGGAACATTCCAAAACTTTAAGCCAATATAAGACAGGGCTGTTATAAATAATAGGAAAATTGTTATAGTCCAAATATTGGCGTTATATGATTCAGAAGAGTAAAATTAGCCATAAAAAATCGATGCTATAGACCACGATCTTTGAGACGATGATCTTTTGCGCGGACATATATAATTCGTCTAATTAGATACTATAAGAAACCTATTAAAAAATTAACAGGTGTTTTTGAGATTAATTATTTTTAAAATCCGATTTACTGAAAGCTGCCTGTAAAACAATTTTGACCCGAATAAGATATGATAAATTTTTCAATCTTCGCTATTGTTTGCATGACGCCGTGTGCCCACGTGACAAAAATATTTAAATTGATAGATTACTCTATATTTCATTTATTTTTGATTTAATTAATAAAAAAAAATCCTTGCCATGAGTCGTTCCCGGTTTTATAATAACAAAGTGTATCGCGTGAGCTATAAAACGCTTTCTTTTGTTCCCGCCATGAAGTGGAATAGTGTTTTTATTGCCGAGATTACTTAGCCATAAAACCGATAAAATATTTTACTTTTGTAGATTTTTCTTTCTTCGGTTAGAGTGGGAAAAAGACAAGAGATATAACGAAATGAACGTCGGTCCGTTTTTCGGGCTTTTATTACGTGGAAAAAATAAGTGAAATGTGATCGTATGATCGGTATTGCAAGTAGAAGGTAGTAAATAAATTGATACCGCCCTTATAGCTCGGACGTAGGAAAAATGGGAAAATATTGCTCGTAATACGGAGAAGCAATGGGAAAGTTATTTCGCATAAAATGAAGCAGAATGATATTTTCCAACAAAAGCACTATACCTTTTATCCGATCGGCAAGAAAATTCTTGTCTGCCCTAAATAATATATTCTATACATTAATATCTTCCTGTAAAATGGTGTCGCCCCGCTGTGCTTCCTTCAATTTATAAATGAAATATCAGACTACCCCAAATCTGGATGACGCGTACGCCATCTCAAGAAAGTAACACTGGTGGAAATGGGTTGGACTCTGGCTGGCAATGTCATAATATATTGAATGTCATTATACTGGGTATTCGGTTAATGCATCCGAGTATTTGGATACTTTTTTTGGTTCCATTTGATTTTACTGCCGCTTTAATTCTAATTTTGCGTCTAAATGGTGGGGTTTAGCGACTCGAATAAAGTGTACCTTTTTTATTAAGTCTCTTGTCTTTAAAATTACCTTTAGGGGCGACCGAGCCGATTTGTTTTGTGACAGAGCAGAGTTGTGACAAAGACGATTTCTCGGAATCTATCGCCGTTAGCGAGCTGACAACAGCCCACGATTGTTTGTTTATAGACGCGCTACTTGCGCGCTACTTGACGCAGTACGCGACAATGGCCCACGACAAGCGGTTGCGTGATTACGACGTCTGCATGAAAAAACAACCAAAAAGTAAAATTTGTATAAAATATTTGATTGTATTTAAATCATGATATATTACATTCACGTGGTTATGCTATTTTTTCTTATATTGTGTGGGTTTGGAGTTTGACAGCGTGGCATTGTTTTGCTGTGTTTGCATCTTGTTTCGAAATTACGAATTATTATTCTGACCAGATTTTTGGCACCTAGAGGAGTTATAACAGCGTGTCACAACTCTCGTATTAAAGGTTGTTTTCTGGTTAGCTTATTTTACACGCTTTTTGCAATGTTTTTCTGTTTATTTCTGTTCCTGTTCGTTTGCTTTGGTCAATTCTTGAAACCTAAATTGGATATAATGATACCACAGTTAGGTACTAATAAAAGGTTTACTGTTATGTTAATGTTTCATGTTATTGTAGTTCCTACAATTTTGCCAAATGATAATTAAAGTAATTTCATGCAAAAAAACGTGTATTTTGTTTATAATTCATATAAAAGTCATTTTTTTTTATGATCAAACACAAGCACTATAGGAAAAATCCTTTAGGGTACTCTGGGAGTGGTGCGTGTGCGCAAAAAGCGATTCACGTTGATTTTGAATCGTTGGAGGTTATATTCGTTGGGAAAAACGACCTCGGGAAGATCGTTACATAAGGACAAAGTCCTCCAGATGAAAGTATTCGTAAATAGTGAAGTTCGAGGAGTACTAAGCTTAACTACATATGGATGGGCCGCAGTGGTTCGTCGTGTATTTCTTATATTCGCCGCTCTGGGCGGAATTAAGAGGGAAAGGTCAGCCGAGCACTTTCCATGAAAATATCTGTAAAAGAGAGTCAAATCCCCTACCTGTCTCCGATGTTCTAGGCTGTCGAGGTTCTTCGTCAGCTCGTGGTCTCCAATCAGACGAATGGCCCTCCTTTCGATAGAATCCAGTAGCCGAAGAGTATGTTTGGGTGCAGAGCTCCAGACATGAGAGCAGTACTCTAGTGATGGTCGAATCTGGGCTTTGTATAGTGTCAAAAGTTGTTGAGGTGTGTACAACTTTCTGGTTCGGAAGAGTACCTCAAGCTTCTGAGCAGCTATTTTGGCGATTGCCATAACGTGGTTATGCCAAGACATATTTCCTCCCAGATTGACGCCCAGCAAATTAATGGATGAAGCCAGTGGGATTGCGTGTCCGTCCATGACTATATCCGGTTCTGTAATGTTTACCTTTTTAGAGAAAACTGCTGCCTGGATTTTTTTAGGGTTAAATTCGACTTGGTTACTGTCACCCCAAGCCAAAATTTCTATTAAAATTAGTCTAGATACACAGCTGTCACAACTTACCTTGGTACCTGTCATAATTTACCTCGGTGTTAGGAGAGTTGTGACAAAGGGAGCAGTTTCAGTTTTCTTGAATTTTCTCAGAAACCTTATAACTTTTATTGACTTTGATGACTGTTTTTAAAAGAGTAAGGATTGAGCTACATTGCGGCATACAATTCGTAATGGTAGTATATTTCTTCATTGAGATATGTTCTTTTAAGTGAAAATTGTCACAACCCTCCTCGGCCTCCCCTACTTTTTTCCAATAACCGTTAATACAAAAATGATATGCCAAGAATTAAATTTCAATTTCAGGCACGGTGTCTTCTGATCTCGTCAAGAATTCTGATGCATTATACGAACACCCTGTATACCAGGGCGTTTTTGTTAGAACGACGTAATCAATCAGAGGTCTGGGCATAGGCGTAACTAGAGGGGGGGCCAGGTGGGCCGTGCCCACCCCAGATTGCTCTGGTGCCCACCCCAGTGTTTCCGAAGTTCGAAGCCATACATACGTCATAGTGACACTTGTCATTAAAATCCTACTAGACTAGGGGCCAGGCCCCCCTACAAAATCATTCTAGTTACGCCAATGGGTCTGGGTAGGAGGTTACGTGTTTGTTCGCGGTATTTGATGATGCTTTACTGCAAAGAAACCAAATAAATAAAAAAAAAATAGAAAAATAAATTGTAGATGGCTTATTTTGCGACATAAATAATTCAACCATATTGCTCAATTTAGTTATAGGACCATAGATTGGTTTAGCCCATGCACCGTTTACATACAGCCATAAATAAACAGCCTTTCGCCATATTTGGTTTATCCATTAAATTTCGTGCGATTTGCTCGTGCAACAACTTAAACTGGGTTAAAGCTTCTCTTTAATAGTTTAAATAAATAATTACTATAGTCGATTGTACTCGTAAATTACATATTGATTATAAAATAGTAACGCTGTATTATTAGAGAGGTTCGTAACTCTTTATAGAGTTCTATCGCTGGATTTTTCACATTGGGGTCAAGAGAACGAATTTTAAAAATTGGGAATGGGATTTTGCAAGATACCTGTCGCCAAGAGGTGAGAAGGACTGTTTGCACTCGTTGCCTAGGCTAGAAATGTACATTGTTCTATCTGTAGTTTGTAATATCTTTGGGTACAACACACCTCACGGTATATTAAATTGGTTGTAGTTAAACGTTTTACATGAGGTAACAAAGAAAATCCACTTCTGGTACAATTGCACACAATTTCCCATTGTGCACAAGATTGAAATATTTAACGTAATTGTATAATCGGTAAACATTTTAAAGTAAAATCTTTAAAGCCACTTTTGTCTAAGTTGGAGCTGCTTTTATAGTTTTTATTATACTAATGCATAGCTGGAAAGTTTCGTTTTGTAAAGGAAAATGTAAGCGGAACAAAAAACAATGTAACGAGATATGCACACCTGGCGCTTTTATCTGTTTTTATTTGTTATTTTTGGCATCGTTCATTTAATTTCAATAATAATATGTTATTATTTTATTATTATTCGAAACAAATTGTTGCCTTGTTTTTGTTCGTTTATATTTTACATAAATAAGCGCAATTTGTTTTTTATTTTATACGAAGCGTGGCCAAATCACTTTAGATAGCACTTTCAACAGTAAGACGGTTAAATTAACAATACCTTCGCTATACTTGATCGTACCGAACATTCCACTGGTTCACTGTAGTCGGCTGGGCAAAATCAGCGGTTCCAAAACAAAAACATCTTAGAATTATGTACCGCGATAAATATGTTTATCTTGTTTATTTTTCACTCATAGTTTTTTTTATTTATGAAATGAAAAACATTTTGTGTCATTAAGTTAAAGATTTTCTCAGGTATCTTTTTCTAGAATTTAGTTATTTTGGGATCATTATAGTTAAATATATCAGTGAAATCCGTCATTCCCTGAAATGCCTAGTCATTTCACGTATTGCCGGCCAGTAGTGTAACTCTACGTTTGGTACACCGTTTGCCTCAGAGTATCAGGCATTCCCTGTAATGACTGAATTCTTTCAGTCAAACGCTGATGTACTTAACTAAATTATTAAGTTACCCTGTTTGCCGGTTTCAATCGAACGCTGTAATTAATGTTAACATCTGTGTAGTGATTTTTTTTGTTGAAATTGAAATGTCGAAGCATTCAGAATTCTTTATAAGAAGTTAGATGACTATTACTCCAATCAAAGTAAAATAAAACCTTGGATTTCAAACATAACCTCAAACTACTTCAACCTACAAAATCACTTCAAATTCGTACACTGTTGTCACGTTTAACACGGTTTTATAATTCATATGCTTGGGAAAGGAGTGATTTTGTTCTGTGCCTTTTTATTGGTTTTTATTAACCGACTTCAAAAAAGGAGGGGTTCTCAATTCGGTTGTATTTATTTTTAGTTGTGACCTCAGAACTCCGCCATTTATGAACCAATTTAGACATTTTTTTTGTTGGAGAGGGAATATTTTCAATTAGGTCCCATTTTAATTGTACTACAAAATTCTCAAAGGGTGGGAGTAAAATTAGGGGGTTATTAATTGCCAAAAAATTACGTTTTTATTTTAAATATAAGAAAAAAAATTTAGTTGCGCACTTCCTATGGGTTTTGGAATAATATTATTATAATAATTAATAATAAATGTGATTTTTAGTATAAAGCTTAGTTTCTAACAAAGATCTTACAAACTCCAGATAGAATTGTTTACATGTGTAGTCGACGTAAGGACTGTAAACGTGCACTCCCCACCTTGCTGTTATGCATGCAGCATAGCCAGATTGTCCTATTTTCCGCTAAGGTATCTGCAAAATCCCAATTAAAAATTTGTTAATTTGACAATTGCAACTGATTTAAGGTTAATCCGCAATTGCTTTTAAAATAAATTTATTTCCCAATAATTTTAATATAAATTGTGAATAGGCCTTGAGAGATTTAGAAAAAAAATATTATTATTATACATAAAAGTTTGAAATAAACCGACTGCACTCTGACAACATCAAGTTAAAAGATACTACGCTCGACGGCAAACGATCAAACTTTATCAATGGATCGGATTATAGTAAATAATACACTGTTGCTACTCGCTGCTAACCGCTTTTAAGGGAGTGTTTATATACTTGGTTGTTTTTATTTTTTTTTGTGAGTATTGGTGAAAAATCGACTTTATTATAAACAATGATGGTGCATTCATGTATAGTTTGTAAAAGAGTGGATCATTTAAGCAAGGATTTATCTTTTCTTCGGTAAGTATGGTTATGTTTTAATAAGATTGTAATAAGATTGTATTGATATGATTTCTGACAAACCAGTGACGTTTAAAAGGTTATGGACCGGTACGTGGTGCTAGTCCGGGCAAAAAGCAGTCGAGTTGGTTTATTTCTTAATATAAATCTTGCATTTACAAGATGGTTGAGTCTTGTGCGGCCATAAAATACTTCACTAGAAGATGCAATGGTGTTAAATTAAAATTTCACAGGTTAGTAAATATATTTAGAAATTTGATTTTGAGATGGATCACCCATTCCGTTTCTCCCTCCTTGCTAATTGGCCACACCCAATGCATGTGAGCAGGTAATAAACTAAAGATAGATGACCAGAGTGCAGTTGGATTATTTCACGATTTATTTGATACCTTTAAGTATAATAATATTATTTTAAAGAATCATCCTTTTCACAGTTTATAGTAAAATTATTAGAAATAAACTTATTTTAAGAGCAATTGCGGATTAACCTTAAACCAGTTGTAATTGTCAAATTTACAAATTTTTAATTGGGATTTTGCAAGATGTCTTAGTGATAAATATGACAATCTGGCTAGAAATATACACTTTTATATCTGGAAAGTATCATCCAGTAATGAATACACCAAAAATATTGATGCTAAGCATAATTAGTTAAATCCATCCTTGGATACACTGTATATAAAAACTGGATCAATATTTCTATCTTTTTTATAAATATCCAATATTCGAAACTACACTTTTTGAATAGATAATATAGTTAAACGTAAAGAATCTCAAAGTAAATTATACGCCCTTGTTGGGCTTTTTGCCCAGACTAGCTCCGCTCCGAAACGATGAAGACCGCTCCATAACCTTTTAAACGTTATTGCATTTAACCTTGTAAGATCTTTGATTTAACCAGACTTCAACATTGTTGCCATTAGCGAGACCAACATGTTTTGTCACTCTTCCACCCATTACTGATTTTCAATAACATTTCAAACAATCACAAACTCACTTTCCAACAGATTTATGAATGGAGTGTTGGCCCTGTGGTTTCTAAAGAGCATTAAACAAATCATCAGTTTTTTATTTTAAATTCTTATGGAGTAACATTTATATCTATAATTTACCCAATTACGTTATTCCAGCTGTGAACTAAATAAATCATTTTATAGGGCCTGATAAATAATTTTGCGGGGGGGGGGGGGGGGTAAATTTTGAAGTCCCGCCACTAGAAAGTGCGATATAAGGGCATGCAAAAAAAAATTAATTATTTTCGTACTTATGTTTGCTTCGATTCACCTGAAAGGTATACCAAAAGAGAGCAAATACGCTGAGATTTGTTGCTATTACAATAGGGTGATCACAGCAAAACCACATGCTTTTAACTTTGGACGTTGATTGTTAGATAGTAGCACGATGCTGAACAAACTGAGTAGATGTAAACTGTAGCATTTCAAGTGACCGGAATACCCCACCTGACTGAGGTTCCCCCACTTCCCCCCTACTTCAAATACCTTGCCCATGGAAAAATTCTTCCCCAGTAGAGAAATTAAAAAATCTCCTCACGGCTACAAATAAATTTTCACAGGTACGAAAATTACATCCTGTGTTCGATTCGATAGAGAAAAGCTTTTGAGAATTACTTAACTCGCCGGTATCGGTATTATTTCGTTCCCTACATGCCGGAGAAAATGCATTAGGCTTTTTTGGCCGCTTTCCAGCGATAAAAATCGACAGGTTAAAGGCGAACTTTGCACTTTTCGTCCACTTGAATCGCGCCTCGTCGCCATTTGATGGAAATGGCCTAAAGTGGGCAGGAAAATCGGAAAAAACTCTATTGAAAGGCTTCGCCGAGTTATTTGCGATTTTTCTTTTTATTCTGTGATAAGTTTTCCATTTAAAACTGGATGTCGTCGACTCGTTAAAAATTGAGATAAACTTCAAGCAAACTTATAACGAGAGCAATAAATAAAATTCAAAATGCATCAAGCATCACGCCTCAACAAAGACCTGGAAGAAATTTTGGCTTGGGGTGACAGTAACCAAGTCGAATTTAACGCTAAAAAAACCCCAGGCAGCAGTTTTCTCTAAAAAGGTTAACATTACAGAACCGGATATAGTCATTGACGGACACGCAATCCCACTGGCTTCATCTATTAGTTTGCTGGGCGTCAATCTGGGAGGAAATATGTCTTGGCATAACAACGTTATGCTCTTCGGCTACTGGATTCCATCGAAAGGAGGGCCATTCGTCTGATTGGAAACCACGAGCTGATTAAGAACCTCGACAGCCTAGAACATCGAAGACAGGTTGGGGATTTGACTCTCTTTTACAGATATTTTCATGGAAAGTGCTCGGCTGACCTTGCCCTCTTAATTCCGCCCAGAGCGGCGAATGGCAGAAATACACGACGAACCACTGCCGCCCATCCATATGTGGTTATGAACGAATATAACCTATAACGATTAAAAATCAACGTGAATCGCTTTCAGCGCACACGCACCACTCCTACAGGGTTTGTGTTTGACCATAAAAAAAAATTAAACTATTTCATTTACAACATTCACATGTGGTTAATTCCCCCATTCTGAAGCAGACCAATCAGACATCAATATTTTTGTTATACTAGCAGGTAAAAATTAGCATACAGCGTTGCCACTGTGATCTCCCTCTTGGGATATATGTAAATAGCTTTACATATCTGTCTATTGATTAATTAAATGTTTTTGGTCGAAACAGTATATTTGACAGGTGATGGAAATAATCACCAAAAAATATGGACGGTACCCATGTGGAAGTACAAACATAACAAACCAACCTGAACAAATAAAATTAACTAACTAAAACAGCTAAATATAATTTTATAAGAAAAACACACTTCTCGGAAGATAAACACATAAAATAATTTAAAGGCATGTAGCAACATATTTTTGTCAGATATGAAGCAACATTCTTTTCGTAAAATGACAAACTACATGAGAAAAATGACACATTTATCCACACACTTTTGATAAATTATAGATCTTGTTATCATTCTTTTAGCGTCTCAGTGTTTTCCAAACGCAAGGGAACATATTTTACTAAAGGTCCGCCAAAAGACGTCAATATTTAGGAAGATTTATGTCGACTGTAGATTCTTGGTTCTAAAATAGATTTCGGTGCGATTTCAGCAACATTTTATGCAGTTTTTACCAGTTGGATTTATGGAATGTTGTCTCCTTATAATACTTTTCCTTGAAGGGGATTGTGAGTTTTATTTTCTCTGAAAACGAGCTCTTGACTCTCTTTCTTATTCTATAATAAAAATATGGGTAATTTATGATAAGAGGGGGAGATATTAATACAATATTTTTAATATACATTAATTTGTACTTTTAGTATAGTCTACATATATCAAACTTTAGCGTAATACCTCAAACTACACATAGATTCAAAAGTTTCGCATCACTCTGATTTTGGCATGTTACGATAATTTCCGGAATGATTTTTTTTTAAATGTTTATCAGTTAAAACGATACCATTTCTTGTAGCAAAAAAAAATATTGTCTTGTGACATTTGTTTAAGATAATGTTGTATTAGTGTGTAAAAATGAATCGCCGAGTAATATCTGAAATTGATTGTGCAAGAATAGTAGCTTTAGTTGAAGAAGGTCATTCCCAAAGGTTTGTTGCTGAAAGAATAGGGTTTTTTCAATCTCGCATATGGAATCGCTATCTAGAGACCAATTCTGTGTAAGATAGACCACGAAGTGGTAGAAGGCGTGTAACTAGCGAACAGCAGAACCGTTCTAATACGTTAACATTTCGGAGAAATCGTACTAGGCCAGTCCCACAACTTCAGAGAGATGTTACGCATGCAATTGGAGTTCGCGTATCCGTCTCTACACTGAGAAGGCGCATGCTAGGAGATGGCGCTACGCGCTGTATTTTCTTGACTACCGTTGATAATATGGCGTGAAGTATTAGATGTACACCTTCCCTGTCAATGGAAAAGGCTTCCTTTTCTGGTAGTACCATTCAATCTGAAATAGTATTTTAAAGTGCTACTGTATAGACTAAATACGCCCTTATTGTATAAGGTATCATCGGGTGGTCTGGAAAAATAATAATTTTTCCATACATTGGTATTTAATATTTCTTTGCTCTTTTTTAAACAATAAAATAGGTAATAATTAACAAACACAATTGTTGAAACAACAATATGATGTTGCTCCTAATAATGAACTATATTGATTATCATATAAATATTTATTTTTTCGGGTACTAGAAGTACTTGGTTGACTTAAAAAGAGGTATTAGTGACTTCAACTAGAATAATCGCAGCAATAAAATTTGACCTTCGATACTAAATTAATTTCTTCTTATCGCCAAATTTACTAAATTTTCTTGTTATTGAGAATAAGATCTTGGTATCCTAAACTAGACCATTTTTTAGAGTGTATGACCAATTTTTGAAGTGTATGTCAGAAAATGCTGTAGAAAACATTAACGAAACTGTACTGTTGGGGTACTTTAATGATCTATCAGCGGAACCTTCTAGAATTGCCAGTTCTATGTAAATACAACCAAATAATATGTAAACGTAAATTTCCATTTTGTTAATAAAGAACAAGTTAATCGAAATCTGTTTTTGCCTCTTAATGCCAGCGCGGGCCATAATGTGTACTTTATGCCCGCACGGGCATAAAGTAATCCATTATGTAGATGGTATAGTATTTGCAGAATTATACCGTTGATCTTTTGACTGCAATAAAACCTCATTATCCATTCGACCATAAAATAAATAAGGAAATCCCAAATTTTAAAACCTTTTCGAGCAGAGCCGGACCAGGTATACAAATTCAATTTATACCTATGCCTGATACATATATAAATACAAAGTGATTTTTAATAATTTTAATCTTTAGTGGTTTTCCGTCGAGTAATTTTTAATTAGGCTTATTAGTGGTAGAATGTCGCATCCTTGGAATTGTGCTGATAGGGGGGCATCTTCAAGTGTAATTTTTAAAAGAAAGCATTTATCTACCGATGCCAAACTAATAATTAAAAATGTGTATCAATCGTTGTTGAGTAGAAATTTTAATTCGATGGATGCTTTAGCAGAGACGTCTACTTTGACAAAAACTCCTTTATCTTCAGAATCTCCAAAAACTGTCAAACCAAGGCGCCATCAAATAAAGGCAAAAGAATCACAATATTACATGCTGGTTCAGAGAACGGGTTTGTTCCAACCTTGCTTGCTTTCAGCTAAAAACATAGCAGATTCTTCTTTAGATTACCATCAAGATACCGACGCACAACTTTTTGAAGATTGGTTTAAACATAAACTCCTTAAAAATATACCTAAATAGCGTCATTGTAATGGACAATGCTAGTTATCATAGTCGGCAAGCAAAAATCATTCCCAATTCTAATAATACAAAAGCAGAAATTCAAAATTTTATGATTGAAAATGATTTACATTTTGAAGAAACTTACAAAAAACGAGAACTGCTAGAAGTATTAGAAGCTTTTAAAATAAATAAGGAATACGAGTGTGATAAACTTGCAGCAGAAAATGTACATACAGTGTTGCATCTTCCTCCGTACTATTGTATATTCAATCCTATTGAGCTAATATGGCACCAATTAAAATCTAATATAGAGAAATAACATTTCTCCTACATTAAATGCATCTGTAGTAGAATTAATTAAAAACGAAGTAAGAAAAATTTCTGCAGACAGCTGGAAAAACTGTGTACAGTATGTACTTAAGGTGGAAAATTCTTACATTTGTATGATTACAAATGTTCAACCCTTAATTATAAGTTTAGGCTTAGATGAAGATAGTGATAGTGATACAGAGTTAAATTTTTAATAAATTATCAATAGTTTCTTAGAGTTTAATTAATTTTTATTGTACTTGTTATCCTAATAGTTATACTTTTAAAGTATATTATTTTCAATTATCATTAATTGTTATCATTATTTTACATTTATTATAGGTATCTAAAACTAAAAATACCTATCTATTTATTTAAAATTATAAAAATAAATCATGTGGTGTGGTATACATTTTCAAGCAGGCCCTGATCCCATTTATTGAGCTTTGAAGATGTTGAGGCGTATACAATAGGGTTTAATCAGGTAGTTTATTTATTGCAGTAAGAGTCAACGGTATAATTCTGCAACAACAATATCTAAGGTATAAAAACACAATAATGCACCGGTATGACACAAAAATATTTTAAATTTATTTATACCGTTCACTGTTTGTATCATTATCCCGAAAATATATTTGTTATAATTTATATTCAAAATTAACTAAACATTATATTAAATGCATTTTGGAGCGGCCCGTAATTTAAATTCTATTTTGTTTGTGATGGCCTCATGTTGTTTATCAAAAAATATTGAAACATATTTAAAGTTAAAATTAACATTTATTTTTGAATTTTGCGTCTAATTGAATTAAAAATTCAAAGCTTCATTGCATACAAAAAATAATATGCCGAGTTATAAAATATTAATAGTTTTTGTAATTAATAATTTAGAGGAAGGACTAGTTAACCAGAGTATGTCTTTAATGCATTTTACATTAAAGAACGCCGAAGGAAAAATTCTCAAGACACTCTGAGAGTGGTACGTTGGAAAACACGACCGCAGGAAGGTCGTTCCACATTACGTCCTCCAGAAGAATTTTTACCACATACGGATGGGCGGCAGTGATTCGTCGTGTATTTCTGTTATCCGTCGTTCCAGGTAGAATTACCTGTTTTCCATTTTGGGGTTTATTTTTGGTTTTTGTAATTTTTTTAGTGAAGTTTGAGAAAATTGATTGAGACAAGGAGTTAAATTTTGATATAGAAGTCAATAATTAAGAAAAATTACCTATAAATATACTATATTAAGTACCGAGGTGGAAAGTGTTTCATTCCTGTCGAGAGAGTCGATAGTTAACCGAGACAGTAATCAAACTTTTCACCGAGGTTTGTATACTATTTTATTTACAACCACATCTAACATCTACTTCTTATTATTTTGAATTAAAATTATTAATAAAAGATAAATGTCATTTTGACTTTTCCATTGAAAAATTAGACAGAAATTTCAAATAACCGCAGATGGTAAAATAACGTACGTAATAATACATATCAAGATGGCAAATATAATTTTTTGAATATGGTTTCCATGTCACTAAACAATATATTATTTTAACAACAGAAAAATACTCATCAGATGAGGAATTTGATTTTGCTGCTGCTCCACCAGAAATTCGAGAAGCAGCAAAAATAGTAGAAGAAGATCTTCTGCCAACTAAAAGCCGCCCGAGATATGACAAGGCATATAACTGTTTCAAGGAATGGTGTACGGGAAACAAAGTTCAAAATCCTGGTTCTGAGTAGGTGCTACTTACTATAGCTTATTTCAGTGAAAATGCCAAGACAAAGAAGATATCAACGATTTGGTCACAATATTCAATGCTGAGGACTACTCTAGCAATTAGGGAAAAAGTAGACATATCTAAACACGCAAAGCTATTAGCATTTTTAAAAAAGTGTGTGCGTGTATTATTTTGAGATATCGATTTTTTTTTAAATTACAAAAAAATAATTTACTTTCCACCAGGGTGGAAAGTAAAAGTAAAAGAAACGTCAACTTTCTACCTTTCAAAGATAGATGAAATTTCATTATTACATGCATGATTGTAAAATAAAAGAAATTATATTATTTTGAAACCATAAATAAATGAAAATGTTAGTTACACGGGAATATTAATTTATGAATAAATGATGGTAAATATGATATAATTGATACGTATAATTAATAAATTAAACACAGGCTAGTCCATAATTAAGTAATTAATAATTTACCCCCTATATACACGTAACCCTATATTATCTGCGTTCGTGCTTTCCCATTAGTGAATTAAATTTTTTCGCGGTTCAATCGAGAATTAGAACAGTTTTATGAAATTGTTCTGAAAAATACATACATGTATGGTAACGGCAACCAACAATTACACACAACACGCCTTAACAAAGACCTGGAAGAAATTTTGGCTTGAGGTGACAGTAACCAAGTCGAATTTAACGCTAAAAAAGCCCACGCAGCAGTTTTCTCTAAAAATGTTAACATTACAGTAACCGGATATAGTCATGGCAGGACACGCAATCCCACTGGCAGGAAATATGTCTTGACATAACCACGTTGTGGCAATCCCCAAGATAGCTTCTGAGAAACTTGGTTTACTCTTCCGAACCAAAAAGTTGTACACGCCTCAACAACTTTTGATACTATACAAGGCCCAGATTCGACCACCACTAGAGTACTCTCATGTCTGGAGCTCTGCACCCAAACATACTGATGGGCTACTGGATTCTATCGGATCGGATCGGAGACCACGCGCTGACGAAGAACCTCGACAGCCTAGAACATCGAAGACAGGTTGGGGATTTGACTCTCTTTTACAGATATTTTCATGGAAAGTGCTCGGCTGACCCGTCCATATGTGGTTAAGCTTAGTACTGCTCGAACTTCATTATTTAAGAATTCTTTCATCTGGAGGACTTCATCCTTATGGAACGACCTTCCCGAGGTCGTTTTTCCCAACGAATATAACCTCCAACGGTTCAAAACCAACGTGAATCGCTTTTTGCGCACACGCACCACTCCCAGAGTGCCCTAAAGGATTTTTCCTATAGTGCTTGTGTTTGATCATAAAAAAAAAATTATAAATCACATGTACAGTTAAAATCACACAAGTTTTTTCGAAATGTTTCTCGTTCAGAGATGTAGGCTGTTGAAGGTGAAAGTTTATTTTCGAAAATAAGCCATAATTTGCAAATTTTTGAATCGGATTGAAAGATGGTCTTATAATATTTTTATGAGTTAAAAATGAGGATTTGCAAAAATTTTTAAGTTTCACATTAGACGGCGCTAGTTACATATACCGGGTTTAATAAATCTATGATTGATATACTCGGCTCAACCTTAAATCTCCAACCGTTTTCGAGATATGTCCAAAAATGGATATATCGCTATACCCTGTATAATAAAACAATATATCATTTTTTAATGCCTCTCGTATATGGCTATGTACGTATTTTAGTATGTTCAATTCCGCTATACTTAATGATCAAACAAATTTATTTGTTTTCAATTAATATCGCCCCTTATTTACTAAAACCGAACATGCTTTATTTTTAACAATTCATTAAAATGTTTCAAAGGGTACAAATAGAATTTCACTGCATTACGTCATTTAGCTCACAAATACCTGAAATATGAAATATTTTTATATATTTTGTGTAACTAATTATATATTTATATATTGTAAAACTTGATATGTATTAAGGGATACTATCTCGTTAAGTATTGCGATCCCCGGATTAAACTTTCGTTATTCCGGGATTCTGGGATCGAGCTCGAGATTAAAACATTATTGCTCGGAGCGACATTGACAAGGTAAAAGTGATGAGAAAATTGATATTCATAATAAAAACATAAATACACTGAAGCGCAAACACGTTGCATTTGTTTCTATGTACAAACCCGACCTATCGGTAAGGGGAAGGCGCTATCGTTTGAAACATGGTCCAGTCATGGACCGTGCTATTATTATTTTAAATTATATAATAAAAATAGGAAATTCTTCAGTAATTGCATGTTATGTTTGAAGATAGGCAACTATTTTTATCAAGGTTTAAAAAATTACTTTTTTCTATTTTGGTTTCATATGAAAGCATTTTCGATAGCGTTTTCAGTATCGTAATAAGCTTTTTTCGATACCGTTTTTTTAATTTTAAAGGGTTGGTGGTACTGCGGTGTATGTTTGGTTGCATAATAAACAATTCCTAAACTAACCTCACAATTTCAAGTTTAGATCAACACGTAATATATTCTATTACAAAGATATCAATTTAAAGCTAATAAATACACTGTACACTAATTATACTTATTTATTATAAAAAGTGCAGTTGTTATAAACATTTATTGTGACCGTACTTGTGTCTGCAGCGTTAATTTTAAAATCGGGCATAGTTTGTGTGTTTGAAACGTTTTGTTCAGGATTAATCCTTATTTGCGGATCAAATAATCCACTTTTATTAAGAACTGGTTGTAAAAAATTGAATGTATAGGTAGGTACTGTACAATTTTTTTACCTTTAAACCTAAGTAAATGCTATTTTCAGCCTCAGTTATAAACTTATTGATATCCTCTAAATCTAAAATGGAAGATTTTTTGGGCTTGTAGCTCTCAGATTGCCTTTTTAAAAAGGCTTGAAGTCTTGCATAATTTCTTATATCTGTGTTTTCATAAATGTTAATGCAAGCTCTTAATTTTGAGTATAAGGACCACCGAGTCGACGACTTCTTAGTTTTACTTTCCTTCTCAAAATAAGCGATTAGAACATTTTCACTACTTCTGGAAACACCCTTCGCAGTACACCAGGTTGTGAAGGTCTTGTAGTCTTTTTCGTATACTTTCTAGGACTTTTTTGGTAAAAGTTGATCCAATGTATTATTTGCAATTTCCCTTAACTCAGGAGGAGTTAAATTAATAATATCTTCTTGATCCATTATTGATTAATTTTAAAAAAGCTTTCAATATAGCGGACACGTATAATTTATCAACGCTCACTTGATAAATAATTTGACTATTGCCAACATAAAATTTAAACATACAAATTTACAAAATTTTTATGACATTTATTAGTTTTAATTATGTGTTTTTTTATTAAAAAATACATAAAATAGAAAAAGTAGTATAAAGTACATGTTTTATAAAGCTATTATATCTGTATTATATCTCTATTAGGCAGACATTTTTTCATAGTCCGGAACTAGGTATATAAAATTCCATGAAAATCAACCTCTCTTGTTTTCATACAAAGAGTTCGAAAACCCACCAAACCCCAGCTCCTAACAAATTTTTAAAAATATTTAGACGAATAAATACGGTCCAAAAACTCTCTGAAGACAGACTGGCAACCAATCGCGTATGCGTGGTAGCGCGAAAGGACTTCGCCGAATGAAAGTATGTGTGATTTCCCCGACAGCAGTCCGCCGTTTATTTGTGAGTTGTCAGGTTAAAATCGTAAATAAAATATTGATGTTGTGGAAGTTTGTAATTTGATAACAACGATTTGGGCGAGTTTATTAACATCGATAGCAATGTGCTATTAGAAGATGATAGTGATCCCATTCCTACCGATTATGTAGTCCAAACTGAAACCACATCACTATCTGACGAATCTGATGAAGAAGTTGAATGCAGTAATCAAACAAATGTCACCAATTATGGTAAAGGAATTATAAGACTATGCAAAGAATAGAGGTGACTCTACAGCAATGGAATTGTTATCAGACTTGGAACTACATTTTCTAGATTGCAAGTATAAAACGCAAACACGTCAAACTAGTTTATTTTTGTTATGTTATGTTTATTTCTATGTACATATACATAGTAATAATTTTGCATTTACATATTACCTAATAACAAATTTCCCACGGGCGGACACCCGCCTAAGAGAAGTTTCACTGTACATACATAGAGAATATGAAATAAATGCTAATACAACGTTTGCCTGTGAGAAACTAGTTTCCTAGTCTCAAATGCGTGTCAACAGTTCCTATAATATAAATTTCATATAATAAGGCATCTTTATATCAAAATGTCTGACCCAACATGCCGAAAAACGAGATCCGTCATATTTCCCCCAATATAAAACGTCTTTCGGTCCCTAAAAAAAGCACGTACACAAAATCACGCAAAATAACCTCGGATCGCCTTTAATAAATGTCACTGGGCTTTTTGCAACAGTTGCTAAAATGAGCCCTTCGTCATAAAGGACAACGGGTTTAAACCAGCGGCGTACAGTGCAGGAAAGTTAGTGAGAAAAGGGAACTAAATGGAATGAATAACGGACGAAATGATAAAAATTTAATCGCCCAATATAGGTTTTGTCGTTGGGTTTCGTTCATATTCCTTTTTGACTTTTAAAAGTAATATTATTAAATTATATTGCTTCACACAATTATTTTTTTTTATGATCCTACAATTTTGCCAAATGATAATTAAAGTAATTTCATGCAAAAAAACGTGTATTTTGTTTATAATTCATATAAAAGTCATTTTTTTTATGATCAAACACAAGCACTATAGGAAAAATCCTTTAGAGCACTCCGAGAGTGGTGCGTGCGCGCAAAAAGCGATTCACGTTGGTTTTGAATCGTTGGAGGTTATATTCGTTGGGAAAAACGACATCGGAAAGCTCGTTCCATAAGGATGAAGTCCTCCAGATGAAAGAATTCTTAAACATTGAAGTTCGAGTAGTACTAAGCTTAACCCATTTGGATGGGCGGCAGTGGATCGCCGTGTATTTTTGCTATTCGTCGCTCTGGACGGAATTAAGAGGGCAAGGTCAGTCGAGCACTTTCCATGAAAATATCTGTAAAAGAGAGTCAAATCCCCAACCTGTCTTCGATGTTCTAGGCGGTCGAGGTTGCCTTGGCCATTGCCACAACGTTGTTATGCCAAAACATATTTCCTCCCAGATTGACGCCCAGCAAATTAACAGATGAAGCCAGTATGATTGCGTGTCCGTCCGTGACTATATCCGGTTCTGTAATGTTAACCTTTTTAGAGAAAACTGCTGCCTGGGTTTTTTTAGTGTTAAATTCGACTTGGTTACTGTCACCCCAAGCCAAAATTTCTTCCAGGTCTTTGTTGAGACGTGATACTTCATGCTGTCTGCGAAGATGTGCGTCGGCAGCCGATGTTTGTGCATTCGATGAGAAAGATGAGATAAATGTGCTATCGTCAACAAAACTAACTATCGGGTTTTTCGTTTTCACTAGAAGGTCGTTAATGTAGAATGTAAGAAGAGAGTGGGAGACAATATGGACCCTTGAGGAACACCGGCATTGATGGCGAAGGTGTCTGAGAGAAGTCCGTCAATCGCCACTTGCAGAGAGCGGTCCTTAAGGAAGCTAGACAACCATGCACAGCATCGACTGGGCATACCATAGGATCCCAGTTTACTTAGAAGTTCCTCATGCCAAACACGATCAACGGCTTTAGAAATATCCAGTACAACAGCCCGAGGCTCCCCATGTTGTTCGATTGCGTTGTTCCAAAGATGGGTGACATAGGCTAGAAGATCTCCAGTTGATCTGGATTTCAGAAAGCCTTATTGATGATCGCTGACAATGTTGAAGCCTTCCAGGTACTTTAGAAGATGTTGTTTAATAGCTTTCTCCATTACTTTCTTTGGTATAAGCTGGACTCGCGCCGTCTTCCAGCACGATGGAAATATTCCTTGTTTGTAGGATAAATTAAAAGTCTACAAAATACTGGTGTTAGATCATCGGCGCATCTCTTGAGAACTATAACAGGAATTTCGTATTTTAAACAGCCCTATTTTTTTAATATTTTTTCTGACTCTGATCATTTTAAAGTATTTTTAGGTGATCAGTCATCATTGGTATCAGTTCAGTAGTTTTTACTAAGTAATTAAAAAGTTTCTGTATTCATTTCATGTTGAGTGGGTATCCAAATAAATGGCCGGCATATCCAAATGGATACTCAAAAGTACGTTAAAAAATGTCTTGGACCAGCATGTCAATTGAACATTAAAAATCGGAAAGGCACGGAAATTTTATTGTAAAAGGGGAAGCTTTTATTTGCAGCCTTCGTGGTTCAATCCCCTGGAAGGGGTAGACGTTAGCATCAATACATCCTTTCCAATTATTTAAATGGCACAATTTTTCTGTATTGAGGATGATCTCCGTGATTTCTGGCAGATTATTATAATTTATCAAAAAATAAGGAGGTAAAGTAATTGGTACAAAACTCCGGGATTAAACGAAGCAAATCGGGACTCGGAAAAAATTCCGGGAGAATCCCGGCCATTCCCGGCCACCTGGCAACCCTCCGGGATAAATTTTACATGATATTGCTAAAAGGTCTATATTATTTATTATCTCCGTCACTGTATAGGAAGGACCTGATTTTATTTATCCGTGCTTGAAGGAACCTATTACAACGTGTCAGATCTAAATCATTCGGAGTGAGCCTTTGAATCGAGTTTGATTGGGGCTTAATAAATGTGGGTTATATAATGGCAATTTTTTGTTATTTTTATATTGATATTTATGGACAAAAATACCTTTTGTTCGGGAAATGGCCCTAAATAACTTATAATAAACACTTGTTTGGAAATGTTTTTTAACGATTATTTTACATAGAGACACAGACGGTATTGTATGTTTGAAGTAAATATTTCTTCGTATAATATTTTGTTAACTAAGCTGTCTATATTGTATGCCCAGCCGTTTCTTCATACCGGAAGGAAAGCCAGCTAACAGAAAAGAATCATGTAATTTTCAAGTAAAGGAACTAAAGTTACCAATAATATAATAATTTTTATATTCCGACGTGTCATAATGACATACTTTATAGGACTGAGTACTATAATGATTTCATTATAGGACTGAGTACTATAATGAAAAATAGACGCAAAAATTTTTCCTTGAAATATGCCAAAAGTACCTTTTCGTGTACGATATTGACAACCTTTTTCTGGGAACACCAAGTTTTGTAATTGGCATAAGTTTTTTCATATATGCCTTTAGACTTTTCGGGCAACAAACAAACAACTGCTTTATTGGCCAATTCTTCGATTTCTGATGGCAAATTATCCATATTATATTATATAAACGTTAAAATTAAAAATTCAATTCTGACAATGACAATACAAACAAATATTTCTATAGTTACCTGGTTTTATTAAAATCAAGCTATTAGTTTACTGACGAAAACTTAAAATTCATCACAAAAAACACAAAAATCGTCGGAATATAAAATATTGTATGAAATTCGGATCATACACACGCCGTGTTATTAGACTCGGCTGACGCCTCGTCCTATAATACTCACGGCTAGTACCATAATGATCGTTATTATGATCCTTATAACATAAATATCTACTTTCTATTTGGATTTCATAATGGCTACATTATGAAATGCAAAAAAATTTAATAACCTGCCACTTTATGTAACTGAAATTTTATTTTTTTTATGTTGGCAGCAAGTAAGGTTCGAATTTTAGGCTTACTTTGATTTCGTTGACATTAGTTTTCTTGGCATTATGGATTCGACAACAATTTTTTATAGAAAACTTTAAAATACTAACCTTTAACCTTGCAAATAGATCAGTTTTACTAGATATTTACCCGAAATACCTATACCCGGAAATACATAATATGCTGACGGTGTCCGTTAACTAATTTCTAGTCACAACTATAAAACAACATAACCTAAAAATAATAGAAATATCTTCCAGTTTATGCTCTATTTCTATAGTTTTATTCAATAAAGTACTATTTTTAATTCAATATAGTATCATACATATTACTTTATATATACATATTTATAGTTACTGTAGACAATTCCTGGGCATTAATTGTTATTCCTGTCAGATTCTGTGTCGACACAATAGTTTGTTCAATAGTATTATTTATTATTTTGTTCAATATTTTGAACTTTGTTCTGCTCGCACCATAGCTCAAAGTTTTGCATATTCTTTTTAAAAGTTTTTCTAGATTATTTTCTGCAATTTCTCGTATTTCTGAAGGAGCACAACTTTCTTCCTGACTCATTTTTATTAACTTTAATAATATATTTATTTTTAATTATGACGGATGGGAAGAAGCTTTGTAGTGTTCAATAGTTTCTATCATGGCATATTTGATACTTGTAACATTTTATGAAATTGTAAAAGTATTGCCAACCCAAAAAGAAAATATTAATTCAAATGGAAAAAATCTACTATATTTTTTAAAGTTTTTCAGACTTTAAAGACCCAAATAGAAAAAGTATTATAAAATACACGGTTCATAAGACAATTAGAGCACTTGTACTTTAGAGAACTCCCCGCTTCGCGGGTCATTTCCTGAATTAAACAAGAGCTCTAAGATAATGTCTTATGAAACTTGTATCTTAATATATTATTAATACAATGTTATGTCTAGTATTATCAAATCAACCTAGACAAACGTAAAAATGATGATATCCACAATATTTAAATAAATCTCTATTCATTGTCTTCAGATATGTGGCAACGCTGCAGCCGCAGCGATTTTTTCGAGGGGCGAAACCCTGCAAGATTTTTCCATAGCCTTTCATTAAGCTAACAATAAATAATTAGATCAAAATTGATAAGTACCGACTCATTATATTATTATGTTTCATAAAATATATCATAAAATGTGTTTTATCAAATTTTACATCCGACACTAAAACAAAAAGTTCATTAATTTAATTTTATATCTTATGTAGCTCCGCTCTTCGTACCGCCGTTAAAATGCACAGAAATTAGTTTCTGCAGTGGCGTGAAACGCGGAGACGAAATTTTGTGTTTTGTTTATCATGGTGTTTTTCTATCAATTAAGTGATGGATCAGACAATAATTAGAAATAATACTTACCGCTGAAATGATAAATCCTTATTTAAATGATCCAATCTTTTACAAACTATACATGAATGCACCATGATTGCTTATAATAAAGACGATTTTTCACCAATAATCACAAAAAAACACAAATCAACCTAAATATATAATCATCTTTCTCTTTGAATGCACAAACATCGGCTGCCGACGCACATCTTCGAAGATAGCATGACGTATCACGCCTCAACAGAGACCTGGAAGAAATTTTGGCTTGGGGTGACAGTAACCAAGTCGAATTTAACGCTAAACCCAAGCAGCAGTTTTCTCTATAAAGGTTAACATTACAGAACCGGATATAGTTATGGACGGACACTCAATCCCACTGGCTTCATCTATTAATTTGCTATGCGTCAATCTGGGAGGAATTATGTCTTGGCATAACCACGTTGTGGCAATCGCCAAGATTGCTTCTCAGAAACTTGGTGTACTTTTCCGAACCAGAAAGTTGTACACACCTCAACAACTTTTGACACTATACAAAGCCCAGATTCGACCATCACTAGAGTACTGCTCTCATGTCTGGAGCTCTGCACCCAAACATACTCTTCGGCTACTGGATTCTATCGAAAGGAGGGCCATTCGTCTGATTGGAGAGAACGAGTAGACGAAAAACCTCGACAGCCTAGAACATCGAAGACAGGTTGGGGAATTGACTCTCTTTTACAGATATTTTCATGGAAAGTGCTCGGATGACCTTGCCCTCTTAATTCCGCCCAGAGCGACGATTAGCAGAAATACACGACGAACCACGGCCGCCCATCCATATGTGGTTAAGCTTGGTACTCCTCGAACTTCATTATTTAAGAATTCTTTCGTCTGGAGGACTTCATCCTTATGGACCTACCTTCCCGAGGTCGTTTCTCCCAACGAATATAACTTACAACGATTCAAGACCAACGTGAATCGCTTTTTGCGCACACGCACCACTCCCGGAGTGCCCCAAAGGATTTTTCCTATTGTGCTTGTGTTTGATCATAAAAAAAATCAATTCATTAGATCAAACGACAAACATCGCAATGTTCATGAGATTAGTATTCATTCATGTGGCTTATCTTTAGGGTCAGAATCGTAGTAAAATAAAAATAGATGTTGCCAGAGTGCAGTTGAATTAGTTCAAGATTCATTTGATACTTTTAAGTATAAAAATGTTTTTTTTAAGAATATCTCATCGCCTTTCCACAGTTTATAGTAAAATTATTGGGAAATAAATTTATTTTAGGAGCAATTGCGAATTAATCTTAAACCAGTTGTATTTGCCAAATTAACAAATTTTTAATTGGAATTTTGCAAGATACCTTTGCTATAAATATGCCAATCTGGCTATGGTGCAATAATGACCGAAAGAGGTGGGAAGGACTGTTTACAGTCGTTATGTAGGCCAGAAATGTTCCTCCCCTCGCTCTTTATACAAAAACGTTCAAATAAAACGGGACAAGCAATAGCCACGAAGGTGAAGCGATACCCTTAATACTAAATGAACTGGCCACAGCTAGAAACCCCTAACAGTCTTTAATTATATCTATTTAATCTACATTACATAGCCGTTCTGCGGTTCGATGGGTCTATCTAGTTTGGCAGTGTAGACATAGACCGCTAATTTCGGTATAAACGTGGCTATTAGCTGGAATCACCCTCTGTGTTCCGAGGTGATCGAATACCCCATGAGGTCTAATTTAATAAGTCATATATCGGTAATTCAATAATTACTGATATTTAATTTGTTTTTCGCAACCTTGCTTTGCCGCAGGTTATAGGGAATAACGCCCATGCAATAACCAAACGGCTTAAGTTCCTTCCACGCCACTGTTAATTGTTTGAATTGCCATTACCTCTCTGTGATAGTTCAAAGTGGGTGTGTAATTAAATCCATACATGTTAGGCACATATGCAACTGCATACATAAACTTGTTTATTGTTGCCAGTTCGACGTCTGTATTTCGTAACGCAGAGAGAAAGTTCATATTCGGATTTGAATTAAATGCTTTTTCTTATTGGAATTGGAAAATTTGCATAAGTAATTGTTTAGTTCGAATAAGCAGATCCGATTGAGTAGCGAAGTTAAAACGTATTCGTACTTTTTAATCATAGTACTCTTTTAATAAATGTTCAGTGACCTACAAACATTTTGTCCTGATTGCTTCATGTCTTCCTTCTTTAATGTCAGCTGCAGTATTTCTAATACGTCGGCTTGGTGCATCTCGAGTGTCGACGTTTACTTGGTAAACCAGCCCCATAAACAAAACTCCGGTAATGTGATGTCCGGAGATCTCGGAGACCACCACGGCCGATCCGATACCCCTGGAAATTTTTCGTCCAAATGGTGCTGTCCAGTTGATCTGGACTTCCGAAAACCATATTGATGATCGCTGATAATGTTGAAGCCTTCCAGGTACTTTAGAAGAGGTTGGTTAATAGCTTTTTCCATTACTTTTGATATAACTGAAAGCAATGCGACTGGTCGATAGTTGCTAGGCAGGGTGCTCTTACCTTTCTTTGGTATAGGCTGGACTCGCGCCGTCTTCCAATACAATGGAAATATTCCTTGTTTGTTTGGAATTTCGTCTGGACCAGAAGCTTTCCTGACGCCGAGACCTTTCAGGATTCGTTTGACGGGACGCTGACGGGACCCGATTTCGGTCATTTCGGATTGCACTGCAGGAATGTTGAGTGGTGTTCTTCCCCGGAAATCTACCGTGAAATGCGAAGAAAATAGTTCAGCATAATTTAAAAATAAATGAAAATCGGATCCGGATAATTACATTACTTTCACGTACCTATACACTCCTAGAGTTTACTCCGTTCATCCCCCTGTATATTATAATTTTTCTAGAGTCGATTTGAGAACTGCTTGTCCCCGATTGGGGGATTCTTGATTGTCGTCTAGTCGATTTTATCACTAGATCTAGGATAATCACCTTTGCTCCATGTATTTTATGTTTATTAAGAAAATTAGGTGCTATATTCACTAGGGTTGTAAATAATTCATTTTAATTTCCGTCCATCCTGCAAAAGATTAGAAAACCCTTAGGTTTTAGGACGCAGGGAAAAGGTCCCTAATTTAGAAGGAGCCGACATACAAGCGTAAGCCCTACAAACCTTATAATTAGTCTATTAGGAAACCGTGGGAGATTCTATTTTACACCCTGACCGTTTTTTGTGCTAATTCAGCAGGCGAGGCGACTTTTTTACTATATAAAAGGAATTAAGAGAATATTACGAAAATAGAGCGCTTTTGTAAAAATTAATCTATATTCTTAGGATATTGTTGCGCTAGCAACTTAAGCTACCGGTTAAGTAATAGTACCGAATTTTTGGTGTAACTGTACATAAAAATGATGATCTTGTTTAGTTGCTATAGAGAGTCTCAACAAGGTTTAATTTTTCAAAGGGCAATTTATTTTGTATGTCTTCATTGCAGGAATTTATATCAGGTAGAATACTAAAGGTACAGGGAAACCGTCGATTTGAAAATTAAAGCTGCAATAGTCTTTAAAAACATCCTCATTCACAATAAAACTAACATGTCTTAAGGGTGGGGGGGGGGACACTCGGTATAATATTCGATATAATTTAGGGCATATAGAACAGTTTTAAGTACAGGGTGTTCCTTAATGACGTGCTAATAGTTCAGGGTGTGATTCCTTAGGTCATTTTATAAGGAAAAGTTCGTATGAACATATGTCCTCAATGACTTCAATTTTTTGCTACAGGGTGTTGAATTTGTATTTTTTAAATGGTTATTTTCTAATATCTCCAAAAGGACTTTAGTTATTATTTTTAATTTTGGCATGAGTTAATAGGATATAGAACCACAAATTTTAGGAAGAAATGTCATTCAATTGTTCCACCAATGGCGTCCCTGCAAACATGTCCTCTGATATTTTTTTACAAAAAATATGGTACGCCACTGGCATTTTTCCATGTGGATATTTTTTTGATTAGCCTCGTCAATTCTAAATGAAAACGGTCTCTTGAGTTCTTCTCGTCAGACGCACCGTTCTTGATAAAACCACTAAATTCATATTGAAACTCATTATTATTGACATTGATAAAATAATTAATGATAAATTTTGTTTTATAAAAATTGTTGGAGTGGGCAGTTCGAGGCGAAGACGGGCGGAAGCATGCCTTTTAAGTGAAGGTGGCCATTTCCAACAATAAAACAAAATTTACCATTAATTATTTTATCAATGTTAATAATAATGAGTTTCCATATGAATTTAGTGGTTTTAATCAGGAACGGTGCATCTGGCGAGAGAAACTCAAGATACCGTTTTTATGTAGAATTGACCCAGCTAATCAGAAAAGATATCCACATGGAAAAATGTCAGTGGCGTACCATCTTTCTTGTAAAGAATATCATAGGACATGTTTGCAAGGACGCCACTGGTGGAACAATTGAATAAATTTTCTAACTAAAACTTGTGGTTCTATATCCTATTAACACATACCAAAATTGAAAATAATATCTATAGTACTTTCGGAGATATTAATAAATAACCATTTAAAAAATAAAAATTCAACACCCTGTAGCAAAAAATTTTAGCCGTTGCGGACATATGTTCATATGAACTTTTCTTCATAAAATAACCTAAGGAATCACACCTTGAAATATTAGCACGTTATTAATGAACACCCTGTATATCGGTTTAAACATTATCCATATTTAATTAATCAAATTACGGTTATTTAGCATTAATGATGGCTAGTTTAAAATGTAAAGAAAATAAAAAAAATTTGCATTCATTTCAATGACTAAGTCTGCCAAGTTTACCAATTTAGGAAAAATTACAGTCATTAGGTGTTGTTGAATAAAATAGTTGCCTAAATTTCGCTAATATAACCAAATAAAAAGTTCTTTTTCAGCTTTTCATTACTTTAAATGAGGCATTTAAAAGGACGACTTCGCATTTTCGTAAAAGGTTTTAAAATTTACATTTCATTCACAACATTATGTTTAAATTATGTCAGTTTATTTCGAAAAATACTAAAAGCTAAGGACGGATAGTTTTTGAACTGTTTATTAGATTTATTTTCAATGAGGGATCGTCCTTTTACTATAATAAGCAGATTATGATGCTGCAAAATTAATTTTTCCCAGTTGCTTGCTTGTTGTGTCTCCGAAAAAGTCTTTCGCTATAAATAAACACTGGATGCAGGGCACAGATAGGTATTTTTTGCCGTTTTATGATAAAAATGGAAAATATCCTTCATGTTTTTCTACAAGTCAAATTTTGATTGATTTTTAGAACGTTTTGTTGAAAATACACGATCCGGTTTCGGTACAGGATTTTCAAAAAGTAAATGTAACCGATTGACGGATTTCTCTCAGACACCTTCACCAACAATGCCGGTGTTCCTCAAGGGTCCATATTGTCTCCCACTCTCTTCTCACGACCTTCTAGTGAAAACGAAAAATCCGATACTTACTTTTGCTGATGATAGCACACTTATCTCATCTTTCTCTTTGAATGCGCAAACAAAGACCTGCAAGAAATTTTGGCTTGGGGTGACAGTAACCAATTCGAATTTAACGCTAAAAACCCAGGCAGCAGTTTTCTCTAAAAAGGTTAACATTACAGAATCGGATATAGTCATGAACGGACATGCAATCCCACTAGCTTCATCTATTAGTTTGCTGGGCGTCAATCTGGGAGGAAATATGTCTTGGCATAACCACGTTGTGGCAATCGCCAAGATAGCTTCTCAGAAACTTGGTGTACTCTTCCGAATCAGAAAGTTGTAGACACCTCAACAGCTTTTGACACTATACAAAGCCCAGATTCGACCATCACTAGAGTACTGCTCTCATGTCTGGAGCTCTGCACCCAAACATACTCTTCGGCTACGGGATTCCAGCGAAAGAAGTGCCATTCGTCTGATTGGAGACCACGAGCTGACAAAGAACCTCGACAGCCTAGCTAGAACATCAGAGACAGGTTGGGGATTTGACTATCTTTTACTGATATTTTCATGGAAAGTGCTGGGCTGACCTTGCCCTCTTAATTCCGCCAAGAGCGGCGAATATCAGAAATACACGACGAACCAATGCAGCCCATCCATATGTGGTTTAGCTTAGTACTCCTCGAACTTCACTATTTAAGAATACTTTCATCTGGAGGACTTCATCCTTATGGAACGACCTTCCCGAGGTCATTTTTCCCATCGAATATAACCTCCAACGATTCAAAACCAACGTGAATCGATTATTGAGCACACGTACCACTCCCAGAGTGACCTAAAGGATTTTTCCTATAGTGCTTGTGTTTGATCATAAAAAAAATAAAAAGAACTATACGAAAATGAAGACTTTAATATTAAGTTCGGCATAATCATCAGAACAAATCAGTTCTCGTCCTATGCTAATTAATAAATTCTTCTATTTATTATTATGTAATGTTTTACTACTATAGCTTTTAGCTTATGAATATAAATGGCTGCCAGCCTTCTTTGAATGAAACTGCCCACGCAAAATTAACTTTTCCTTATATTTATTCAAATTGATATTTATTAATTAAATTGGTACCATACGTAGACTAACCAGTGGTGTCCACAGAATAGGTATGACCAAAAAATATCAGTTTGTGTTTAGTGGTTTAGTATATGGATGTCAATTTGAAAATTTCATTTCGTCAATTTATTGTGTCAAAGAATTTTTACAGCTTTCGGAGTTTTTCAATTTTCAATTCATTACCAGGGGCAAAGTCACATGATCACCGCCAGACGAGGTGAATCGAAACTATAAGGGCGATATACTTTTTCTTATTAATAATCTACTCAAAATTAATCTTCTTATACAGGGTGTTCCTTAATGACGTGCTAATATTTCAGGGTATGATTCCGTAGGTCATTTTATAAAGAACCGTTGAACCTATGAACATATATCCGCAATAGCTTAAATTTTTTGCTACAGGGTGTTGAATTTTTATTTTTTAAATGGTTATTTTTTAATATCTCCGAAAGTACTGTAGATATTATTCTCAAATTTGGTATGTGTTAATAGGATATAGAACCACAAATTTTAGTTAGAAAAGTTATGCAATTGTTCCACCAGTGGCGGCCCTGCAAACATGTCCCCTGATATTTTTTACAAAAAAGATGGTACGCCATTGACATTTTTCAATGTGGATATTTTTCCTGATTAGCCCTGTCAATTCTACATGAAAATGGTTTATTGAGTTTTTCTCGTCAGACGTACCGTTCTTGATTAAAACCACTAAATTCATATTGAAACTCATTATTATTAACATTGATAAAACAATTAATGATAAATTTTGTTTTATAAAAATTGTTGGAGTGGGCAGTTCGAGGCGAAGACTGGCGGAAGCATGCCTTTTAAGTGAAGGTGGCCATGTCCAACAATTTTTATAAAACAAAATTTTCAACATCAAATTTTTTTATCAATGTTAATAATAATGAGTTTCAATATGAATTTAGTGGTTTTAATCAAGAACGGTGCATCTGAAGAGAAAAACTCGATAAACCATTTTCATGTAGAATGGACCGGGCTAATCAGAAAAAATATCCACATGGAAAAATGTCAGTGGTGTACCATAATTTTTGTCAAAAATATCATAGGACATGTTTGCAGGGACGCCACTGGTGAAACAATTGAATTACTTTTCTAACTAAAATGTGTGGTTTTATATCCTATTAATATATACCAAAATTGAAAATAACATCTTAAGTACTTTCGGAGATATTAAAAAATAATCATTTAAAAAAATAAAATTCATCACCCTGTAGCAAAGAATTTAAGCCGTTGCGGACATATGTTCATATGAACTTTTCTTTATAAAATGACCTAATGATTCACACCCTGAAATATTAGCACGTCATTAAGGAACACCCTGTATATGGAAATACATATTAGGTATTTCTTTAGAAACATTAAAATCCTATTACATGGTTACACTCAATCGATAGTCACAGAAACGTTATAAATACGTCTTTTTATAGAATAAAATCACCACATTAAACAACCTCGGCATGTTAAAAGGTTTGAACTACAACTAATTCCGTCAACACTTACAAAAATACCAATATATTATGACAAGGATAAAGAGCTTTTTCTGGAAGTTTTTTTGATGTTTTAATGACCGATTAGTGAAGATGACGGAACTGGGACAGTTTAAATTTGGAATTAAGAGGAGATAGCACCGGTTTAATCCAGGGACGGATTCAGTAAACTTTTTAAACAGCTTTTTCGCTTAATAACGATAGTAAATACCTACTTAATTTATAAGAATAAAATTTTCGATTTTTTCTGTACCTAGTACCTCTATACAGGGTGTCACTAAATAATATGTACTTATTTTAATAAGTGATTCCTGGTCATTTTTGTTAGTTAGTTAAGTAGTGAAGGAATGCAAGGCCGAGGGGCGAGAGGGGGACGCCTCCTATGTACGCCATGCATGTGCCTAGGACTGTACTATAATCTATAGTGCTCTGTCGCGGAAATAGAAAAGACAATAGCCATAGATCACCGAAATCCGAGTTGCAGATGCACAACGTTCTGCACTAGCGAAATATAAATTTTCCTGCCAAGCTGCAGGAAGATAGAAAGTTCCAAAAGCCGCAAGAATCCCGCGGCTAATCGAAATTTAAATCCACAATTCTCGTTGCTCGTTCAAGTGAAATTCGTAGTTTCAATTCAATTTTCGTTTTGAATTGACGGCGCGACAAAAGGGCTCATTTTGGGTTAGTTGACCGCGTTCGGGAAACTCTACGATCATTTCCAGATATGAGAAAGGGAAACCCTGTTAAAGTTTCCTCCTTTTACCTAAATTTTAAAGCACAAAAGCTTACTTTTTAAAAATCTATTTAAGAAATAAGAGGTCTATACTTGTCAGGTGGTATTAATATCAAATTCTAATGTATGGAAAAATATTATTTAAATTAGTATTTAAGAGTATTTTAAAGTACTACTGTGTAGACTAAATACGCCCTTATTGTATAAGGTATCATCGGGTGACCTGGAAAAATAATATTTTTCATATATTTGATAAAAGCTTACACTAATATTTTACTTAAATTAAGATATTTTAATGTTTTTACCAGCAGCCAAGACGACATATCCCTAAGAGGACAAGGCCCCTTCTCCCCTAACAGTGGCGTAGCGCTACTACCGCGAACCCCCGCAGTCGCGGGGGGCCCGAAGGCTTGAGGGGCCCGAAAGCTTCGAGTGCCGAAAGAGCTTATTGCTAATTAGCAAATCTTTCAAATAAATACCAATATTACCAATGTCCACCTGATCTAGATTTTGTCACACTGTACCCGTAATTATATAAATTTGAAGAATGAAGCAATTGGTATATCAAGATCATGGAATATAAACCCGGAATTTGAAGATAAAAGACAATTAAAACCAAAAAACACTTTGATGAAGCCAATACAAATTATCTATTTTCTAGTCGAGAAAACTATTTTATGATAAATATATATTACAAAGTATTTGATATTGTAATTAACCAAATAGGTAATCGTTTTGAGGGAATGGAGTTATTTCTAAATAAATTTAGATTTCTATGTCCCCAAGTTCTAGTAACTTTGCCAGAAAAAGAATTATTTATGTCTGCAGAAACACTACAGCAAACATATTCCAGCGATCTGTCTGCGACTTTTCCTTTAGAGATAGTCGCGTTGTGTATGACGTTAAAGGAAAAAATTGATTCTCTTCAAAGTATTAAAAACTTTGCTGTATTTTTAATTGTGGAAAATAACACTTTATCGTCAAATTTTCCAGAGGTAACAACAGCCTTATTATTATTTTTAACTCTTCCAGTAAAGCTACAGCTGAGAGATCCTTTTCCAAATTAAAAATAATTAAAAATTATTTACGAAATAGTTCCTCTCAGACAAGGTTAAACAACTTGGCTATCCTGTATATAGAGGCACAATAGGCAGCCAAAATGGATAATAACCATTTAATAAAAAATTTTGCGGAGGCAATAGCTAGAAAAAAACAATTTACCTCCTGAAAGCAACAATATAAGAATAATTTTACAATATAATAATTAAAATAGGCAATTGGCCATTGGCCAATTGTCTCGCAATAACTATTGAGATACCTATAATATTATATTCAAGATTTTGTTGCTTAATTTTAAATACTTTTGTTTTTATCTCACTGTAACTTTCAAGTATCGCTACCTTAGCTCGGTACCTAAAGAATTTTTTCGTGTTTGTTCCTTTTAGTTTTAAAGAATGTTTTTTATTTTCTTCTTGTTGTTCAATAATTTTATTTTTTGTAACGTTCTCTACATATAGGTTTGTAGTTTATATAATAAACAGTATTATCTAATTTTGTTTGTTTATATGTTTATATATGTATATTCTTAATATAGGGTAGGGGGCCCTAACTCAATTTTCGCGGGGGGGGGGGGCTATAATTTGCCGCTACGCCACTGTCCCCTAAATAAGTGGACAGTGCTCCAAGATGATTCCATGATCAAGTTAACTATACTATACTACTATACGAACAAATATTCAAATTTGACAGAGTGGAGACGACAGCTGATATCTTAAACCGGAAAATGATTGCCCGGCTAGCAAAACTATTTCAGATAGAACGTTGGAAAACTTTAGTTTAAGGTTGTACAACTGGCCGATAACTGATAAATACTATGGAATTTATTATAAACAAGTTATTTCGGGTCGTTGCAGTTGACATTAAACAGTAGATCCATCTTTCCCCAATATTTTCTCTTTTGGTTTACTTGACTATCTCTGTTATTAAAGGAGATACACCGTTTTATAGCGTAACATGTTTTTATAGACTTTAATATTCAACACATTCATTGTTAAATGTTTTCAAGTAGACTATGGGCCTTTTCTGACATCGCAAGCGATGTGTCAGCAGATGTTGTGTTTTAAAGTTACAAAGGTGAAATAAAATTCGCCATACTGATAAAAACTGTTCGGAAACTGCTTATTAAACGTTCGTTTTGTATGCCCAGTTGCCCGACGAGTATTTTAATCTTGAAACCTACTTGAAAACATTTAACAATGAATGTGTTGAATATTAAAGTCTATAAAAACATATTACGCTATAAAACGGCGTATCTCCTTTAATAACAGAGATAATGAAGTAAACCAAAAAAGAAAATGTTGGGGAAAGATGGACCTACCGTCTAATGTCAACTGCAATATGCTTTGATTGCTAATATACTCCACAGGGTGATGCGAATTTTCGGAAAAAAACATAGCATTTTAGTACACCCAGTATAAATAAAAAAATCATATTTTTATCATAAACAACGAAAACTATGACATTGTCAAGGAACCAACCTACAATGCAAAAAAAATCATTCAAATCGGATCATAAATTCAGAAAAAAACTAGCATCAAAAATATGGCAAATTTATGATGTTGCGTTAATTTTGTCCAGGAGTTTATAAAAATAAACGAATATAACCACAAACGATTCAAAAGCAATTTGAAAATTCCCACACGCACTACTCTTAGAGTGACTTAAAGGATTTTTCCAATAGTCCAATAAAACAAAGTTATATACGAAAAATCATTACGGAAATATGTAGTCCTAATCGATTGGATATAATCACAAAAATATTTCTAATCGCTATTTTTTCCCGCCACAAAACGGGCTTAATCGATTGTTCGTTTAAGAACAAATCCCCGTTTTGATGAAGTGAAATTAATGAGTTAACCCGGTGCCACTTCACCCCTTGAGCTGTTTTTACCCCCTTCATTTTATTGGAAAATAGAGTTTTTTAATTAAATCCAACATCAAGAGAGGCTTAATTAGGACTTTTTGCCCGATGCCCGTGCAAACAATCCTGTAGCACTTTATTTTAAAAAAGATTTCGTAATTCCTTTATAAAAGAGACTAAATACGAAATATTATACACAGAAATATTATATTGTTTATGAAAAAATGAATAAGAGAGTTTTTTCGGGTTGTTTCGTACACCCTCACTCAACAGTTGGAAGAAGAATTATTTAACAACGTAGGATCAATTTGAAAATCTGAGCATTTTAGACGTTGCTTATCCAATAAGATAAGAAGTGTTCTTGTTAGAGATTTTTAGGTAAAGTCCAGTGGCGTAGTCCAAAATTTTGACAGTTATTCTAAATATTAAATTGGATTATATGAAACATGCCAACATATCATAATTACTATCATAAACGACCATTGTTAAGAATAACCAAATAGGAAACATATTTTAAAAACTCTTACGTGGTAGCAAGAAATTGGGGCATTACGGACATATGTTCACATAAACTTTTCATCATAATATGACCCAAGGAACACCCTGTATAGTTTTGTTTGGTTGTCGTAGGTTAATAATTATGGTATAAATTAACACATGTGCATTGTGCAGGCTGAATATCAGACGTAAAACATAGATGGGTGAGTTTTGTTCAACACGCTTCCTTAAGAAACAAAAATTTAAACCCTATTGAATATCCTATATGAAGAATTTCCTTCAATATGAAGAACTTTAGCCTAAAAAATAGGCAATTATTAAGAAAAGAAGAATATTTTACGGAGACTACTAAAATATGAAGAATTTTAATTTAATATAGCGACGCTACTGGATTCTATCGAAAGGAGGGCCATTCGTTTGATTGGAGTTGACGAAAAACCTTGACAGCCTAGAACAGACAGGTTGGGGATTTGACTCTCTTTTACAGATATTTTCATGGAAAGTGCTCGACTGACCTTGCCCTCTTAATTCCGCCTAGAGCGGCGAATAACAGAAATACACGACGAACCACTGCCGCCCATCCATATGTTGTTAAGTTTAGTACTCCTCGAACTTAATTAGTTAAGAATTCTTTCCTCTGGAGGACTTCATCCTTATGGAACGACCTTCCCGAGGTCGTTTTTCCCAACGACTATAACCTCCAACGATTCAAAACAAACGTGAATCGCTTTTTGCGCACACGCACCACTCCCAGAGCGCCCTAAAGGATTTTTCCTATAGTGCTTGTGTTTGATCATTAAAAAAAAATTATTGAAAACTTTTATATATAGTAGTTTAGTTCCATTGGAGGGAAAAATTTGGGGAACCGGAATTTCCACACCCGAACCTCTAAAAAACTAGGTCATCACTTTCATCCGGGGGGGCCTTGCAGAATTATGAAGAATTTTTCAGGTTAAATCGAAGAAAATCACCAAAAAATAATCCGACAACACTGCCTATATGTATTATGTAACCCCAATATTTAACTTAACCTTTATTATAAGCATATTTAAATCACCTGGGTACATTTATAAGCACTTTCGCTCTACCGTTCCACAATTTTCTTAATAATCCCTTAAGTTGGTTGAACCTCACGTGGGAAAAGCTATTTAAATGGTTATTTCGTGTACTTGGGGAATTTATCTTAAATACTTATATAAACTTGTAGGAATCAGCTTAAAAATGTTTATTTAACTATACAGGGTGTTCGCTAATTAATAGTACATGGATAAACCCCAAATGTTTAATTTTTTGAGTTTATCGTAAGTTTGTGTTTTCTTTGTTCGACACGATATTTTCTAGGGTCAAAGTTATTTTAATTAAAGTAAGTTAAAGAACAATCCAATTGTTGCATTTATTATTTCCAATTACCATTACTAGAACATTAATTATCATGTAAAAGTTAATTGGTAAGAAGTAACAAAATATTATTGGCTTTCCTGAGCTAACGCACTAAGCAATTTAACCCTTAACCGCCGTAGTGCAAGAACACTAACGTCGTCGCCGTGGTGCGGTCTCGGTGACCGCAAATCTTTAAGAGCCTCAATTTTAAAAAAAATAAGTGTGTAGCTCCCTGTAAACAATTTTATGGGATTAAGGTACCCCAAAATAAAACTCAAGATTTAAATTTGACTCCAGTTAATTTATTTTTCAAGTAAAAACTTTAAAAAATATAAAGAGCATTTTTTTTTTATTAACGGTAAACATTATTTGAACTGAAATTGGTAACAAATTCTAACATGTTATTCTTCAAAAAAAAAACTAATTAGTTTGTGTTTTAAAATAAAAGAAGTAAGAAACTACAATGGGCAAAATAGTCAAATATTATGACTACAACTTTTACAAATTTTAGATGCGCATTCCAAACAAGTAGGTTCACTCATTTTCTCTGTTTCCTCCCGATCACTAAGTTCAATCTCCGAGTCTGTATTATGTTCACTTTCTTCATAATAGTCCTCATCAACAGCCTCTTGATCACTAATGTCTCCATCATCTTCCACCTCTTCATCCCATTGTAGTAAAGTACTTTCAAAGTCTGGCTCACCATACCGAACTCATTTGGATGTGGTTGGATTCTCACTCATCGTTAATAGTTAATTAAAATACAAATCAGTCAGAAAAATCCCAAATAGAAGTCACTAACTATTTAAAACGCACAACCGAAATACTAACACAAACACCGTAGTGCGGTCCCTGTGACCGTATCGTATCTTGAGCCGTTTTTTAATTGCAAACCAATACAAGTACCACTTCCAATTTTCTGCAATATACTGAAGATGTGCCAACTTGAAGGTACCGAAAATATGGATGAGTTACATTAAAGTGGTGATAAGATATATAGGAATGAATATCTGCTGCGGTCACTGAGACCGCACTACAGTGGTTAAGGGTTAAATGCAAATATCTCCGAAACGGTAACTCTAGGCGACCTGAACTTAGTATACCTTTTTTACGTAATAGATATGAGAAAAGTATTATTTTCATTAAAAACTTAAATACACTGAGGCATAAAAAAGTTATGACCGTATGAATGAACGAAGAATGACGCAGACAGCGCCCCCTACATTGAACATTAAAATTTCACAAAGAAATCGATTTCTCGTCCTAAAAAAACCATAATTGCTAAATTTTGTAAGAAAACGTTAGTTTCTATCAGAGTTATTAAAGAAAAACAAAATTAAGGTTTTAACTTTAACACCCTGTATCCCAGTTAATATCAGCTTTCGGATATAGGTAAGTATTATTAAAACCTAATATTTTTACGTAAGGAATCTGTGGTTTTTCCATGTACCATTAATTAGCGCACACGCTGTATACATAGCGTGGCGCCATTAAAGTTGGAACCATATGGGGGAAAAGTGTATTGTTCAATTTAGGTTAATTTTTGCTTCCATAAAGACAAAAAATGACGTAAATATGTGGAACCATGCGGCTTTTGTTAACTGTAAACTTTAACATTTTCTTAGTATGTCGAAAAATGGCATTTATTGATCGAATTTTACAGAACTTTATTTGGAAAAGTTATTTGTATTATAATTTTGTCTCCACATACCGAGTTTGAATCGCTTATGATAATTTTCGTATTCTATGTACTTTTGGACAGTATCTATTTTCATTGAAATTGTCGAAAACTACTCTACATGAAACGCGGATCTATTAAAAGGATAACGAAACATTTTCCTGTCATGTTTTGTAAGCAATTGGTTACCTTTATCAAGAAATATTGGTATATTTTAAATAATATATCATATTCGAATCGATATAATTCTATTCGCTGCTGACGTGTTTTGTCTGTGATTTTTTTTTATGATCAAACACAAGCACTATAGGAAAAATCCTTTAGGGCAGTCTGGGAGTGTTGCATGTGCGCAAAAAGTGATTCACGTTGGTTTTTAATCGTTGGAGGATATTATATGATATGTTTAGCTTAACAACATATGGATGGGCGGCAGTGGCTCGTCGTGTATTTCTGCTATTCGCCGCTCTGGGCGGAATTAAGAGGGCAAGGTCAGCCGAGCACTTTCTATGAAAGTATCTGTAAAAGAGGGTCAAATCCCCAACCTGTCTTCGATGTTCTAGGCTGTCGAGGCTCTTCGTCAGCTCGTGCTCCGATCAAAAGAATGGCCCTCCTTTCGATGGAATCCAGTAGCCGAAGAGTATGTTTGGGTGCAGAGCTTCAGACATGAGAGCAGTACTCTAGTGATGGTCGAATCTGGGCTTTGTACAGTGTCAAAAGTTGTTGAGGTGTGTACAACTTTTTGGTTCGGAAGAGTACACCAAGTTTCTAAGAAGCTATTTTGGCGGTTGCCACAACGTGGTTATGCCAAGACATATTTCCTCCCATATTGAAGCCCAGCCAATTAATACATGAGGATTGCGTGTCCTGCCATGATGACTTTATATCCGGTTTTGTAATGTTAACCTTTTTAGAGAAAACTGCTGCCTAGGTTTTCTTAGCGTTAAATTCGACTTGGTTACTGTTACCTCAAGCCAAAATTTCTTCCAGGTCTTTGTTAAGGCGTGATACTTCATGCTGTCTGCGATGATGACGCACGTTTATTCTTCCTACTGTTAGACTGTAATAATTTCTAATCTAAACTAGTAGAATGGCAAGCTTGAAGCTTTTTTCTTTTAATACCAGAAAAATTTTCAAATACATTTATTTTCAGCTCGTTTATCCTCTCGTTCAGAAATAAACCGAAACGATCAAAAGTGATAAAGTTAAACCAGTAAATTACGAATTTAAAACGGATTTTTATCTACCAGTTAATGGTCCGTCCAAATTAAATTTTTTCTTAGGGTGGCTAATTTTTTGTAAGAATGTATTCTAGGTCGATAAATAAATCTTTAGTATGATAAAGAATCGATTAATCAACTAAATTATTCATTTTTTGGGTTTCTCTTGGGCGGACTCTCCTTTGTGCGGACGCGGACAGGCTGTTTTCATACAAAGAGGGCGAAAACCCTCCTTTTTAAACGGACAGAAAACTTTTAAAGTATTTGGGAGACGAATAAGTACGGTGCAAGAACTCTCTGAAGACAGACCGGCAACCAATCGCGTAGGCGCGGCAGAGCGAAAGGACTTCGCCGAATGAAAGTATGTGTGATTCCCCGACAGCAGTCCGCCGTTTATTTGTGAGTTGTAAGGTTAAAATCGTAAACAATGGCACAAGAATGCCGCTTTTTGAGTCCGGAAAGAGAATATTAATGTTGTGGAAGTTTGTAATTTGATAACAATGATTTGGACGAGTTCATTAACATTGATAGGAATGTGCTATTAGAAGATGATAGTAGTGACCCCATTGCTACCGATTATGTAGTCCAAACTGAAACCACATCACTATCTGACGAATTTGATGAAGAAGTTGAATGCAGTAATCAAACAAATGTCACCAATTATCAACAAGCCATTAGTATGGTAAAGGAATTACAAGAGTATGCAAAGAATAGAGGTGACTCTGCAGCAATGGAATTGTTTTCAGACTTGGAATTACATTTTCTAGATTGCAAGTTTAAAAAACACGTCAAACTACGTTATTAGATTTTTTAGTACTACATCCTAACTAAAACTAATTTTTGTTATGTTATGTTTATTTGTACATACATATACATAGTAATAATTTTACATTTACATATTACCTAATAACAAATTCCCCATGGGCGGACACCTCTATTAGGTGACCACGTTTATGCAGTCCCGTAGGTATCCGCCTAAGAGAGGTTTCACTGTAATTGAAGAAAAAACTTTTATAATATTTTTCTATCACTAATAGAAAGATTGCGTCCATGTGGATATGCACAAGTAGATTTTTATGCGGAGAACAAATCTCAAAAAAATTCCTTAAAATGAGTAAACTTAATTGTCTTTCCGAGAATAGTTAAAATTATTTTTCTTAAATAGAAATTCAGTTGGCATCGTCGTCAATTCATATGGAGTCTAAGTCAAGGAAGTTTCATCAAATCAATCAACAAGCATTGCCAGGATTCAGGTCGAGAGATGGCAATGGGTCCTGCAATCGAACAGAAATCTTTCTTACTTACTTGTCGCCAAACATAGTGTAAGTGGGGTAGAGAAAGATAGAAGATGTAAAAGGTTTTTATTTACAACAATGCATGTAATAATGACATTTCTTCTATCTTTGAAAGGTGGAAAGTTGACGTTTTGTTACTTTTACTTTCCACCCGGGTGGTTTTTTGTAATTTTTTAAAAATCGATATCTCAAAATAATATACGAACATACTTTTTTTAAAATGCTAATAGCTTTATGTGTTTAGATATGTCTACTTTTTCCCTAATTGATAGAGTGTTCCTCAGCGTTGAATATTGTGACCAAATCGTTCATATCTTCTTTGTCTTGGCATTTTCACTGAAATAAGCTAGTAGCGCCCACTCAGAACCAGGATTTTGAACTTTGTTTCCCGTACACCATTCTTTGAAACAGTTATATGCCTTGTCGTATCTCGGGCGGCTTTTAGTTGGCAGAAGATCTTCTTCTACTATTTTTGCTGCTTCTCGAATTTCTGGTGGAGTAGCAGCTCCAAGCAGCAAAATCAAATTCCTCATCTGATCATCACTTTTCTGTTGTTAAAAGAATTTATTGTTGACATTGAAACGATATCCAAAAAATGATATTTGCCATCTTGATATGTATTATTACCTACGTTATTTTAATACCTGTGGTTATTTGAAATTTCAAACTAATTTTTTAATGGAAAAATGAGTGGATGTTAGATGTGGTTGCAAATAAAATAGTATACAAACCTCGATGAAAAGTTTCATTACTGTCTAAGTCTTATATATTTTGTATTTACATATTACCAAATAATTAATTTCCCATGTGCGGACACCTCTATTAGGCGGACACATTTAGATGGACGGTCCCGTTGGTGTCGGCCTAAGAGAGGTTTCACTGTATTTATAAATGTGACCTTCTTTAAAATTGTAAAAAATGTGAATCCAAGGTTAAAACAGATGTTAAGAAGCTTAAAATATATTTTGAACAGTCGAAAACTATTTCAATGTTACGAGGTTAATAAACTTCGTAAAATGTTGGACCGTTTATGATTTTTTTCATGTTCTTTCGCTACAACAAAAAATCGACAAACTTACATCGTCTAGAAATGAAAGACATACAGAATTTAATTTCTCTATTTGGGTTTCATGATGGCTACATTATGAAACGAAAAAAAATGAATAACTTGCCACTTTATGAAACTGAGATTTTAATTTTTTCATGTTGACAATAAGTAGGGTTCGAATTTTAGGCCTACTTCGATTTTGTTGAAATTAGTTTTCTAGGCATTATAGATTTGACAGAAATTGTTCATAGAAAACTTTAAAATACTAACCTTTAACCTTGCAAATAGATCATTTTTACTAGATATTTATCTAAAATACCTATACTCAGAAATGTATAACATATTGACGGCGTCCGTCAACTAATTTCTAGTCACAACTATAAAACAAAATAACCTAAAAAGAATAAAAATATCTTCTAGTTTATATTCGATTTCTGAAGTTTTATTCAATAAAGTACTATTTTTATTTTTAATTCAATATAGTATTATACATATTACTTTATACAGGGTGTCCGGGAACATGTGGGAAATCTCCCGGATATGAAGAAATCACGTGAAAAGAATACTATAGGTTAATATAAACTTCTTTCGTATCGGCCTCCTCTTCGGAGATATGGGCTCCCAAAGAGCACCAATGGAATCAAGTTTTTTACACATAATTATTGAACCACCTGGTATATTTGAATTATTTTTTAATATGATATATACCAGGTAAGACCCGTCAAATTACTACCCAAGAAACTATTGTGAATTACTCATAGCTGCAGGGACGGACTAGCTGTAACACTCATGGGCCCATTTTTTTTACGCCCTGTATGATGAGAACTTTTGACAATGTTTTTTACATACCTTTAACTATTGGCTAAAAATTAAGTACTCTTCATTCATGTCGCTAATCCTAACCGTTTTCGAGAAAACGTCATTTTATTTACACTGGGTCCCCTAACTGCTCATGGGCTAAATATGAAAAAGCGGAATCTTGAAGGTTGAACATTGGATCGGAACAAAGATGTATCTTTTATTGAAATACCCGAAGCACATGATGTATGTGAAATGCCGTTTTTTCGAAAACGGTTAGGATTAGGAAAAAAATGGGCCCATGAGTGTTACAGCTAGTTCGTCCCTGCAGCTGTGAGTAATTCACAACAGTTTCTTGGGTAGTAATTTGACGGGTCTTACCTGGTATACATCATATTAAAAAATAATTGAAATATACCAGGTGGTTCAATAATTATGTGTAAAAAACTTGATTCCATTGGTGCTCTTTGGGAGCCCATATCTCCGAAGAGGAGGCCGATACGAAAGAAGTTTATATGAACCTATAGTATTCTTTTCACGTGTTTTCTTCATATCCGGGAGATTTCCCACATGTTCGCGGACACCCTGTATATACATATTTATAGTTACTGTAGACATTTCCTGGGCATTAATTGTTATTCCTGACAGAATATTTTGTTCAATAGTATTATTTATTATTTTGTTCAATATTTTGAACTTTGTTCTGCTCGCACCATAACTCAAAGTTTGGCATATTCTTTTTAAAAGTTTTTCTAGGTTATCTTCTGCAATTTCTCGTATTTCTGACGGAGTACAACTTTCTTCCTGACTCATTTTTATTACCTTTAATAATATATTTATTTTTAATTATGATGGAAGGGAAGAAGCTTTGTTGTGTTCAATTATTTCTATCATGCCATATTTGATACTTGTAGCATTTTATGAAACTGTAACAGTATTGCCAACAAAAAAAGAAAATATTAATTCAAATGGAAAATATCTACTATATTTTTCAGACTTTAAAGACCCAAATAGAAAAAGTATTATAAAATACATGGCTCATAAGACAATTAAAGCACTTGTACTATAGAAAACTTCCCGCTTCGCGGGTCGTTTTCTAAATTGAAGGCGTGCTCTAAGATAATGTCTTATGAAACTTGTATCTTAATATACTATTAAGCGAGAAAAATTAGTTAATTTTTTAATTATACATAAAATGTTTGTCTCTCAATATCGACTTATAATATATCTGATTACGACATATTATATGAGTTCCAAGAGACTAAAATAATTTCGTGACTGAACTCCATTTAGAAATTATATTTGATGATTAGATATAAGGTTGTTGCACCATCAAAAATATAAATACCACTAAAAATATCGCGAAAATTTGCCGTAGATGTGGGATAATGGAAACATTTTATAACTCTCGAAAAATGCTGCCGACTCTGCGCTCTTGGATACGTTCCAAACGACAAGTTGTAAAATGTTATACCTTTCGTTGGATTATTGTGATCCAATAGGTCGTTCGGTAATATAACTTTTTTCTAAATGTGATTTTTGGTAAAATATCTTAATGTCATGATAAGATTCACTAAAATGCTGTCGATATTGTTGTTGTATCAACAGCTCCAGATAATTAGTTTAAAATTAATATCATTTATCGGGTTTAATTACTGAATTGGATATACACCAATATACACTCGCCTGCACAAAATTCGGCCACCCTGAATTTTTGGTCAAGTTTGATATTTTATAACTTTTTTATTTTTCATGGGATTTTCATAATTTTGTTATCAGTTTGTAGATCAATTTATTGTATTTTTGCTTAATTATTTTATAAAGTAACATTTTTCGATTAGGCTGTATTATACAGGAGTCAATCAAACTGTTGTTTTTTATCGTAATTTCAAAATACCCTGTAGGAAAATTGAGGTGGATAATTTTATTTACATACTGTTTCTTGTAAACTTTGATGTATTTTGCTGCGAGCTGCAAAATTTTAAATGAAACGCTGATTTGAAGCCTATTTTCATTCAGAAAAACAAACACTATGTATATCATAAAGTTAATTAACAAAAACAATTTTAATATCGTGTATTTCCTCCTCTCGCAGCAATGACAGCTTAAAGTGTTCGTGATATCGAACGAATGAGCTTGAGGGATAGCCTGATATTCTTCGGTCAGCATCAGTCGTAAGTCTTGCAAGATATATGGATGTATAGGACGAGGACAAACGGCTCTTTTAAGTTGATACCAAAGATGTTCGATTGGGTTGAGATCCGGGCTACATGCGGGCCATTCCAATCTTGGAAGTCCAACTTCATCTAGATGTTCGCTCACTACATGTGCAACGTGAGGTCTAGCATTATCATGCATTAATCTAAATTGGTTCCCAATGAAAGGAGCAAATGGAACAATAACTTCTTGGAAGATTTCCTCAATGTAACGGTGGGCGATTAGAGCTTAACAAATCCAAGATTGGTGCGTGCTTCGGTAGAAATACCCATGACATGTATTTTCTAAAAATAACATCGTTTCATTTAAAATTTTGTAGCCCGCAACAGAAATGAGATAATGGAATGAATCAAAAATCGAAATGTTTAGAATACGTCAAAGATTCCAAGAAACAGTATGTAAATAAAATTATCCACCTCAATTTTCCTACAGGGTGTTTTGAAATTACGACAAAAAACAACGCGTTGATTTACTTCTCTATAATATAGCCTAATCGAAAAATGTTACTTTATAAAATAATTAAGGAAAACACAATAAATTGATCCACAAACTGATAACAAAATCATGAAAATCGCATAAACAATAAAGAAGTTATAAAATATCAAAATTGACCAAAAATTCAGGGCGAAATAGAAAACTGAAGTAGAAAAAGTATTATAAGAAAAAGCGTGAAGCTACTTTTTTCATATACGGAATTGTAAAAAAGTAATACTATATGTATTTGTTACATTAATATCTATTTTAAAGTTTCCTTAACTTTCTAAAACGTTTCTAAAACATTTAAGGATCACGACGAGTGTCCAGCAACGCATAGATTTACCCGTAATTTTCCGGAATTACTGAAAAACTTTCCGGTGTGTTCTTAGTATCAAGAAAATAATTGCGTTCTAAAATCGGATTGGAATTATTTCCAGCTTAGTATGTCCATTAAAAACTTTTCCTTCGTATTTGAGTTTTTAAGAGGTTTTAGGTTTTAATAATAATACTTTATTTTTATTTTGAAGATGCCCAAAAAGTTTATTTTTCGTCGGTTATTGAAAGCTTACGTTCCGGTTCCTTTTAAAGTTATAAAAGTTTTTAAAGTTAGATAGAAACATTACTTTTCCCGGCGGTCCGCCCTGTCCACTTGATTTTAACAATGTTTCCTAAGGTTTTCTCTCTTGCTATTTTTTGTTAGCGAGAAAACTTATTTAATGTTCTAATTCACAACTCTCAGACTTCCTGAAAAATTCCCTTAAAATATACATTTAAATAGTTATTATTATACTTAAGTTTTTTTTACGTTCTTTCTCATTATTTTCAGCTGGCTCTAAAATGTTTATTTTCCAGCACTAATGTTTGTTTAAAATGTTTACTACCCCGTTCGGTCGGCTAAGCCTTAATTATTTTAAAAGTAGTTTCAAATGTGTTTGCGTGTTAAAATGCTTTGGAAAGGATTTTTTAAACTATAAAATTACTTTTAAATGTTTTTGTTTGGCTGAGTTATTACGCTGGCCGTTCTCCAGGTGTACGGTTGGTTTTAACGATGTATTTTTAAAATGAACACATCATGCACATCAGCTAGGGTCAAAATTTAACATTTATTAAACATATTTTAATGGTTACCAAAATTATACTTTCACAATTTGTAAAATCATGACACACACCTGAATATCGATTTCATAATTATTACAAATATGACATACCGTTTGTTACTCGTATGACAAAATGATAAACTATACTTTTTAACGCAATTCTACAATATCCATATACAGGGTGGTTGATTAGTGCGAGGAAGTCAAATATCTCCGTTGTTCGGGATTTCTTGCAAAATGAGTTACGACGCTTGTCAAAAAATTTGCCAAATTTTGTAAAAGACAGAATGTGGTATTTGCATGATGTAGCTCCAGTCCACCATACGGCTGCAATCCATGAACATTTAAACAATGAATATCCTAATAGACGGATATGGCCGCCTCGATCTCCAGATTTAACAAAAATGGACGACTTATTCTTGTGGGGATACGTCAAAGATGAAGTGTATAAAGTGCCTCCAACCACAAAAGGGAATATGAAGAACCGCATTACACAAGTTTTTCGGAATATCAACAACAATATATTAAATGAAGTTAGTAGATCAATTCAAGAACGCGTAGAGACCTGTTTAGATGTTAATGGAGGTCATATTGAACACTTGTTATAGTTTTTTTTATTTAGTTTATTATTTTTTTTGTTCAACTCATGGCCAACTTATTGAAAGTGCCGATATTTTTACATTGTTTAAATCAAACATAAAATATTAAAAGAACGTTACGTTTTAGAGTATTTATTATAATTGCCTATTTAAAGAGGTTGAAATTATCTGTAAACTGACATAATAATATACAGAGGGGTCGATTTGAGAAAATCGAATAATATTTATCTAAAGATTGCTACATTTGTACCGATATAAAAAGCACCCTGTATACGATATTGATGCTTTCTTTTACTAAAAATATTGGGACACCTCTAAGGTTTATAAAAATATAAAAACTTCTTTTTTAGTTTAAATTAGTAATATTTTGAAATAATTTTTTCGATATGATGTTTTTCGAGAAAATTTTAGGAAGAATTGAATCACCAAAATAAAGTAGCAGTATAGTATAGTACAGTTTTAATTAAATATCACAGATGGTAAGTATCACAGAAGGTAGGTATCACAGAGGGTAAGTATGACTACTTATTTTTAAATTTTGTCAAATAACTCTATACATTTCATATACTCTAAAGTATTTTTTATGTTTTGTGTTTGCAAATTTTGTGCAGTATTCTCTTTCAAGCGATATTGCTGTCTTTGTGTGTTATACATTGGACATTTACTGATAATATAGACTACTGACAGAGCAACATTACACTGATCACACATTGGTGCTGGTTCGCCTTTAAGAAGATGTTGATGAGTAAAAGTTGTATGTCCTGTACGAAGTCTAGATGCTTTTGTGGTTTCCAGTCTACTTAGTACTATGGAATTGAAGGTCTTTTTAACCATTGATGAAGAAATATATTGGTTCGATCCCATAATATCTTGCCATTCATCAACAATTTTCTTCTTTAACTTGTTTGTGAACACAGTTTTCCTAATAGCTCTATCATTTGCTGCTTGATTTACATTTTGATCATCTTCCAGAATATCGGGGAATTCTACGTCGATATCTCTTAAATACTCTAGGTATCGTATTGCGAGAGGGCGAGTAATGGTGGGTCTATTGGCGTACCCATTTTGAACAGGAAATATGGATTCATTGTTTGGATTTTTGGGATAAGATTTAACTCCTGCAAGGTAAGTTGTTTTTAGAATTTTTCTTCTTTGGTCTAGGGGCATTATAGCAGATTCACAATAGATACTTTGAACAGGAGTCGTTGGGAATGCATTTAGACAAAAGCGTATTCCCAAATTTTGTATTTTATCTAATCTGTTCAGATGACTTTTTCTTGCTGAAGAGTACACAATGCTGCCGTAGTCTATCTTAGACAATATTAACGCCTTGTATATCATAAGAAGACTTTTCGGGTCAGCTCCCCATTTTGTATGTGCTAATACTTTTAAAATGTTTAGAGATTTTCTGCATTTTGTGCACTAGTTCAATGTGTTCTTTACTTGTATTACTTATAAAATAATAAATATAATATATATATATAATAAATGTAATTACTTATATGATGCCCCGTTTTTTTGGAGCATCCTGTGTATCCAAAAATATTTTTAAAATGTGCACTTTTATTCATCCTAGAACCTTTGAATTTAATATATTTCGATATTTTTAAGAACAACGGAGGTATTTGACTTCCTCGCACTAATCAATCACCCTGTATTTATTTAGTGGTTGAAATCACAACTAGCTTATCTTTTTGTACTTTTGGTTAAGACAAAGAATTTTTTTTAAATTTTAAAATTAATATTTGTTTTTTTTCCTCCCAATCCCATTGCCAGTTGAAACGTCACGACAAATATTTATTTATTCCTCTGTTATATCCACAATATGGCGTTTTTTATTAAATATTAAAAAGCTGTTTGAATTTTATGATGTTACATTGGCTTATACTACCACTTTTGAATATAAATAGATCCGCACGTCGACAGTCTGTTTATGTATCGACATGTATTTTTAAAATCCCTTATTTACTGCGTTCCAACCGGAATTCGCCCGGCTGGAGGCTGATAATATGATAAACATCGTTATGGATTTTGCTATGTTACCATTTTTATGAAGGAAGCAAGCCCATAACGATAATTACCATTTTTTTGATAAGAAATGCAATGCTTGTTTTTTTTGTAGTTTTGTTCAAAAAAACCGCTCAAAACGGTTGGATTTTATGGGTTTCGGATCAAAAAAAGGATTATAAATTCTACCATTTAACCGCTTATTTCTATTGATGGCTCCTTGGGTATCCCAGAGAGAGCCTACATACTTTCTAAATTGAATGTCTAAATAATTATCTAACAATCCTTAACATTGCCCCACGTGTCATGGTTAAGCGATGTCGCCAGATCTCTAGAAGTTCCTGGGCATCGAATTCAACATTGCGCCCAACATGTGGTCACGGGTCTGTTTCGCTTGATGCTCAAGTGGAAATTAAATTTTCACATTGACATAACGAGAATTAGTGTCAATGACAATATGTCCATTATTCTTATGTTGAGTTTTACGTAAATTTTTGGCAATAGCGTCATAAAAATGATCTGCTTGTGTTTGCTCTATTACCTGAACTATAAGAGTTTCATGGATTTGCTATCACGTTTAATTGAACAGGGTAGAAGTGGCTCATCAAACTGTATTGAAACTCGGCACATGGTTTTACCATATCGGCATCTTCAGAATGCAGTTTTTCTAAAATCCGAAATGACCGAAATCGTGTTCCGTCAGCGTCCCGAACAAACGAATCCTGAAAGATCTCGACGTCAAGAAAGCTTCTGGTCCAGACGAAATTCCTGTTATAGTTCTCACGAGATGCGCTGATGAACTAACACCAGTATTTTGTAGACTTTTTAACTTATCCTACAAACAAGGAATATTTCCATCTTGCTGGAAGACGGCGCTAGTACAGCATATACCAAAGAAAGGTAAGATGACTCTGCCTAGCAACTATCGACCAGTCGCATTGCTTTCAGTTATATCAAAAGTAAAGGAGAAAGCTATTAATCAACATCTTCTAAAGTACCTGGAAGGCTTCAACATTATTAGCGATCATCAATATGGTTTTCGGAAGTCCAGATCAACTGGAGATCTTCTAGCCTATGTCACCCATCTTTGGAACAAGGCAATCGAACATCATGGGGAGTCTCGGGCTGTTGCACTGGATATTTCAAAAGCCTTTGATCGTGTTTGGCATGAGGAACTTCTAGGTAAACTGGTATGCACAGTCGATTCTGTGCATGGTTGTCTAGCTTTCTTAAGGACCGCTCCCTGCAAGTGGCGATTGACGGATTTCTCTCAGACACCTTCACCATCAATGCCGGTGTTCCTCAAGGGTCCATATTGTCTCCCACTCTCTTCTTACTCTACATTAACGACCTTCTAGTGAAAACGAAAAATCCGATATTTAGTTTTGCTGATGATAGCACACTTTTTATATATCTCATCTTTGTCTTTGAATGTACAAACAGCGGCTGCCGACGCACATCATCGCAGACAGCATGAAGTATCACTCCTCAACAAAGACCTGGAAGAAATTCTGGCTTGGGGTGACAGTAACCAAGTCGAATTTAACTCTAAAAAAACCCAGGCATCTCTAGCTTTCTCTAAAAAGGTTAACATTACAGAACCGGATATAGTCATGGACGGGCACGCAATCATCTATTAATTTGCTGGGCGTTAATCTGGGAGGAAATATGTCTTGGCATAATCACATTGTGACGATCGCCAAGATAGCTTCTCAGAAACTTGGTGTACTCTTTCGAACCAGAAAGTTGTACACATCTCAACAACTTTTGACACTATACAAAGCCCGATCACTAGAGTACTGCTCTCATGTTTGGAACTCTGCACAAAAACATACTCTTCGGCTACTGGATTCCATCGAAAGGAGGACCATTCGTCTGATTGAAGACCACGAGCTGACGAAAAACTTCGACAGCCTATAACATCGTAAACAGGTTGGGGATTTGACTCTATTTTACAGATATTTTCATGGAAAGTGCTCAGCTGACCTTGCCCTCTTAATTCCACCCAGAGCGGCGAATATCAGAAATACACGACGAATCACTGTCGCCCATCTATATGTGGTTAAGCTTAGTACTCCCCGAACTCCATTATTTAAGAATTCTTTCATCTGGAGGACTTCATCCTTATGGAACGACCTTCCCGAGGTCGTTTTTCCCAACGAATATAACCTCCAACGATTCAAAACCAACGTGAATCGCTTTTTGCATACACGCACCACTCCCAGAGTGCCCTAAAGGATTTTTCCTATAGTGCTTGTGTTTCATCATAAAAAAAAAGAAAAAAAGAAATGTACTGGGGTGTCAATATGAAGGGTCCACGAAGGTTTGTTAGGGTTTACTCTGTTAATAATCAAAAAAATTTATTAAAATATAATTACTAACTAAACCCCTTATTTTGGTTTGACTGAATTTTAGAAAATAAGTAAATAATTTTGTCAAAATTATTACCAAAAAATATATATATTTAAAAACGTACAATCTCATTTAGATACATTTAACACTATTATCGTTTTGAACATTTTAATTAAAAAATTAAGTCGAAATTTAATTAATAATATTCAATTAAGCTCAACCAGTCCAATTAAACTTTTCCACTAATCTACCGAAAATTATTAAACCTTAACTTAAGAATTTTGAACTTTGCTTCCTCGAGATTGTCGAACTTCTCCTAACGGGGGAAAATGTTCGTAAAGTATTTTTAAAACTAATGAGCCGTTACCGAAAATGTTCAATATTACTCTTTAATTGGTTTTTAATAAGGGAAAAATATTTTCATTACTAAAGATCGGTTTTTAAGCATTATGCTTATTGCTGAATTTTATAAGGAAGGATGAGATTATTTAATTTTCAACTTTGAAATTTTACCGCTAATCAAAAAATGATAAAACCTCTTAAAATCAATACTGAAGGTATAGTAACCAAATTGAATTTGACGCTAAAAACCCCAGGCAGCAGTTTTATGTAAGAAGGTTAACATTACAGAACCGGATATAGTCATGGCAGGACACGCAATCCCACTGGCTTCATCTATTAATTTGCTGGGCGTCAATCTGGGAGGAAATATGTCTTTGCATAACCACGTTGTGGCAATCGCCAAGATAGCTTCTCAGAAACTTGGTGGACTCTTCCGAAGTTGTACACACCTCAACAACTTTTGACACTATACAAAGCCCAGATTCGACCATCACTAGAGTACTGCTCTCATGTCTGGAGCTCTGCACCCAAACATACTCTTCGGATACTGGATTCCATCGAAAGGAGGGCCATTCATCTGATTGGAGATCACGAGTTGACGAAGAACCTCGACCGCCTGGAACATCGGAGACAGGTTGGGGATTTGACTCTCTTTTACAGATATTTTCATGGAAAGTGCTCGGCTGACCTTGCCCTCTTAATTCCGCCCAGAGCGGCGAATATCAGAAATACACGACGAACCACAGCCGCCTATCCATATGTGGTTAAGCTTAGGACTCCTCGATTTCTAGTCACAACTATAAAACAACATAACCTAAAAATAATAGAAATATCTTCCAGTTTATGCTCTATTTCTAAAGTTTTATTCAATAAAGTACTATTTTTATTTTTAATTCAATATAGTATTATACATATTACTTTATATATACATATTTATAGTTACTGTAGACATTTCCTGGGAATTAATTGTTATTCCTGTCAGATTCTGTGTCGACACAATATTTTGTTGAATAGTATTATTTATTATTTTGTTCAACATTTTGAACTTTGTTCTGCTCGCACCATAACTCAAAGTTTTGCATATTCTTTTTAAAAGTTTTTCTAGATTATTTTCCGCAACTTCCCGTATTTCTGACGGAGTACAACTTTCTTCCTGACTAATTTTTTTTAACTTTAATAATATATTTATTTTTAATTATGACGGATGGGAAGAAGCTTTGTTGTGTTCAATTGTTTCTATCATGGCATATTTGATACTTGTAACATGTTATTAAATTGTAAAAGTATTGCCAACCCAAAAAGAAAATATTAATTCAAATGGAAAAAATCTACTATATTTTTTTAAGTTTTTCAGACTTTGAAGACCCAAATAGAAAAAGTATTATAAAATACACGGTTCATAAGACAATTAGAGCACTTGTACTTTACTTAAATTAAACTCGTGCTCTAAAAAAATGTCTTATGAAACTTGTATCTTAATACACTATTTTAACATTTTTATATGATAACATTACATATTCGTTAATAATAAGTAAGCCATGAAAATCCAAATAATAAAATTTACAAATAGCTGTGATTGGTTTCATCATAATTTGTTATTTTGAACTGAAAATTGTGCTTTTGTTGCTTATAACAGATTAGACAATTTGGCAATTGTCATATTCTATTGCTAAAGCATACTGGCCGTGTATTTTCACATATGTTTTCACAATACAGTTATAGCCCACCAGGAGTACGCTATAAGATATCCTGAGAGACAACATTTTCCGCGTGCCTTTTGAGTTTGTATCGGTAAAACTTGTCCAGGTTGTCGCAACCGTTAAAAACCATACGCCAAACATGTTTTCTCTCAGGATATCTTGTGTGCTACTGGCAGGCATTGACGGTATATGGTGTACTTAACAGATTAAAAAATAATATGAGTACCAAAATGCAAATTTAATTTGGAAAACATTTTTTCGAGTTGTTATTTTTCAATTAATAAAAAACGGGCTATCCTTTCCTGTCCCTTTTGAGGCCGCTTTCAAAAAAAAAGTTATTAAATTGTAAAATTCTTGTATATTTTCAACCCTTACTAAATTACATTTCCACGTTTTTTATTAAAGGAAAATATTGTATACGTATTATAGCTTGTTTTGGAAAATTTGATTCATTTGCTAAAAATTTTTTTTTATGATCAAACACAAGCACTATAGGAAAAATCCTTTAGGGCACTCTGGGAGTGGTGCGTGTACGCAAAAAGCGATTCACGTTGGTTTTGAATCGTTGGAGGTTATATTTGTTAGGAAAAACGACCTCGGGAAGGTCGTTCCATAAGAAAAGAATTCTTAAATAATGAAGTTCGAGGAGTACTAAGCTTATCCACATATGGATGGGCGGCAGTGGTTCGTCGTGTATTTCTGCTATTCGTCGCTCTGGGCGGAATTGAGAGGGCAAGGTCAGCCGAGCACCTTCCATGAAAATATCTGTAAAAGAGAGTCAAATCCCCAACCTGTCTTCGATGTTCTAGGCTGTCGAGGTTCTTCGTCAGCTCGTGGTCTCCGATCAGACGAATAGCCCTCCTTCCGATGGAATCCAGTAGCCGAAGAGTATGTTTGGGTGCAGAGCTCCAGACATGAGAGCAGTACTCTAGTGATGGTCGAATCTGGGCTTTGTATAGTGTCAAAAGTTGTTGAGGTGTGTACAACTTTCTGGTTCGGAAGAGTACCCCAAGCTTCTGAGAAGCTATCTTGGCGATTGCCACAACGTGATTATGCCAAAACATATTTCCTCCCAGATTGACGCCCAGCAAATTAATAGATGAAGCCAGTGGGATTGCGTGTCCGGCCATGACTATTTCCGGTTCTGTAATGTTAACCTTTTTAGAGAAAACTCTGCCTGGGTTTCTATAGCGTTAAATTCGACTTGGTTACTGTCACCCCAGGCCAAAATTTCTTCCAGGTCTTTGTTGAGGCGTGATACTTCATGCTGTCTGCGAAGATGTGCGTCGACAGCCGATGTTTGCGCATTCAAAGAGAAAGATGAGATAAGTGTGCTATCGTCAGCAAAACTAAATATCGGATTTTTAATTTTCACTAGAATGTCGTTAATGTAGAGTAAGAAGAGAGTGGGAGACAATATGGACCCTTAAGGAACACCGGCATTGATTTTGATTGACCAAAACATACTCTTCGGCTACTGGATTCTCTCGAAAGGAGAGCCATTCGTCTGATCGGAGACTACGAGCTAACGAAGAGCCTCGACAGTCTAGAACATCGAAGACAGGTTGGGCATTTGACTCTCTTTTACAAATATTTTCATGGAAAGTACTCGGCTGACCCATCCATAGAGGGTTAAGCTTAGTACTCCTTGAACTTCATTATTTAAGAACTTTCACCTGGAGGAATTCATCGTTATGGAACGACCTTCCCGAGGTTATTTTTCCCAACGAATATAACCTCCAACGATTCAAAACCAACGTGAATCGCTTTTTGCGCACACGCACCACTCAGAGAGTGCCCTAAAGGATTTTTCCTATAGTGCTTGTGTTTGATCATAAAAAAAAAATAGCAAAGTACCATTTGTGAACCACATAAGATACAAATGTGTAAATGACAAATAATGACATGTCAATATTTTATTTTGCCATTTTCGTCTAGTACCTACACTGGAATTGTATTTCGCTTTCAAAGAGAAACGTTGTCTGGTTTATTCTTTTTCATTAACTGATCAAAGCAAAAAGACATTAATGTTAACAGGTCTTTGGTGTTACTGTAAAGTTATGGCGCTCGTTCATTATTTCGCCAGTCCAACTATACTGGAATTTATAACCATACAAGTCAAAATGCTTCACACAATTTTAATGTTAAGAATTTTATAACTGTTAGGTGACAATTGCTGCAGTAAAACCCAAATAAACCCATTTGATTACAAATAAAAGTGGACGTAAAGATTTTAGTACTTTTAACGACACAGTTATACCAGCGGAAGATATACACATCAGATAAGTGCAAAATAAATCACAAATGTTACCGGGAAAACCCGATTTTCCTAGGGGGAAACTAGTTTTAACTATCCTTCCTAATCAGTTCTATATTTAACTAGTTAAAACTAGAATTTATAAACATTCCCAGTTAATTCTAGATTTGTCAAAACGCATATAGTTAATAATCGAATTAGCAAACATTCTCAGTTCATTCTAGTTTTGACTAAACATATTTTAGTCAAAATCAGTTTTTACCCAGCCCGATTCTTTTACAATCCAATATAGCTTCGATATATTCATGATTCGAGCTATCAAAACTTGACATTTAAGTTGTTCTAGCTTACGATGGTGGCTGGAATAACTCACTCTTTGGGCTACCAGACTCCAAATTTTGGACTACCAGTACCTAAATTGTTGACAATCGGAACTCAAAATATTTCTTTGATTTAACGCCTGCATATTGTGGACTTCAATTGCCTTTTGTTTTTTCAAGATATGACATTTTTGTTGTATATTTAAAAAGAAATAATCAAATGAATTATAGACAGGAGAGCATACTACGGCTAAAAAACCATACGGAGGAAGTGATGACGATTGCTTATAAATAATAAGGTTCCATTCCAATAATAGCAAAATTATGCAAAACACAAATTTTCACGCACAGAGAACAAAGATGAAAATTCCCGCAAACGGCGCAACGGCCAACAGGTGTCTATATGCGCGATCGAAGGCGAATTAACGAATAACAATGGAATGAACCGAGCCAAACCTGCACGAGTACGAATTCGGAACTTTCCGTGACCTTACGATCTTGCGTTTTACCTTCGATATGGGGTTTTGGAGCACGTTTCCTGAATTATTCCAACTCAAAATAATTTACACATGGTAATGAGTTAAAATAATGCCCGTCCAGGTTAACACGACACTTATATCAATTAGTAAGTTTTCCCAACCCAGAAACTGAGTTCAGGTAACTCATAAAATAGTTACAAGATGAGGAATCTCGTTCTGGGTTGAGGCGAACCAAAAGAACCTGAATTACTGTAGCGTTTTTAAATAATTTGTGATAATGTTTAGGCTCAGTTCGAACAACATAGAGAGGTGGGTTAAGGTAGCTCCAATTTTGCAACCAACGACATTGGTAAATGCATTTTTGTCAGTGTGTAGTAGTAGAGTCGTTTTATAAATATTATCATGCAGTTGCAGCAAAGGAAAATTATTATGCTTGCATAGCCATTTACCACCGGTTGAAACGATACTTTACTGGAACAATAAAGATGTTTTCTGACGCCCAGAAATGCGCCAGATTACGATTGGTAACTTTTAATATACATTCAAAATATGTTCTACAATATACAGGGTGGCCCATATTTCTTAAACGAGTGGATCGAGTTTCAAAAACCTTCTTCTCTTCTTTCATAGCGTTTCGATAGGTCACGCTGTATACAAAATTAAGCACAATATACCTTCTCTCTGTTTAGGGTTATTCATATCTTTACATTTAAAACTTTCAAAATAAATACTTTTGTTTTAATTAGAATCTCAAATTGGTACTAGTAGTAGCAATACTACTAGTAGCCTTCCTCTACGCCACAATGATGGAATAAACAACAAAAACCCAAATAAATCGCATATTTTCAATATTTTTAGCGGGTCTGTTTGTTAATATTGCTGCTTGTTTTGAACAAGGATAGTAAAATAACCTTAATTTTATTACTCCACTTTGACCCTTCAAAATTGAGCTAATTAATATTTTATGAGCCAATCTTCGCAAAGCTCGTATCCTAAATTTAAGGTTCCTAATACCCCTAATTAATTTAATAAATTTATATAGCAAAACAATTAGGCATTCGAAATTAAATTCTACGGAATAATAAATGCCAGATTTATACGTTTTCAATATTTTTTAAGTAGAAATGTATGGTATTAGCAAAAGTATTTCTTTCGAAATGTCAAGACTTATAGGAAGTTGAAGTTCTTTAAAATAAGCATATTTTGGTTTTGCAAATATGTTTTCATCCGACGTGTCGTTTTTTGCAACCTTTGTCATTAAGTTCGCTGATCCTGGGACACATTGTATACAGGGTGTCCGATAATTAATGGTACATAGAAAAACCACAGATTCCTTACGTAAAAATATTAGGATTTAATTATACTTACCTATATCCGACAATTGATATTAACTGAGATACAGGGTGTTAAATTTAAAACTTTATTTTTGTTTTTCTCTAATATCTTTGCCAGAAACTAACTTTTTTTTACAAAATTTGGCATTTTGGTTTTTTTAGCACTAGAAATTGATTTTTTTGTGAAATGTTAATGTACAATGTAGCGCGTTGGCTTAGGCAAGTAAATAATATTTTGTTACTTCTTACTAATTAACTTTTACATGATAATTAATGTTCTAGTAATGGTAAATGGGAATAATAAATACAACTATTGGTTTATTCTTTAACTTACCTTAATTAAAATAAGTTTGACCCTAGAAAATATCGTGTCGAAAGAAACCAACAACAATGAAAACACAAACTTACGATAAAATTAAAAATTAGACTTTTCTGTTCCATAGAAACTGCATCTCTAAATTTTATTTGTTTTCTCATAGGTTACTCTAAGAAAAAAAATTTTGTTTGCAAATTAATGATAATTGGGCAGGTGCACTAAATAATTTAAATACAGATATCTCCGAAACGGTAACTCTGGGCGCCCTGAACTTAGTATACCTTTTTTACGTAATAAATATGAGAAAAGTATTATTTTCATTAAAAACTTAAATACACTGAGGCATAAAAAAGTTATGACCTCATAAATGTGCAAAAAATTCCGCAGACTACATTGTATCATAAAATTCCAACAAAAAGATCAGTTTCTTGCCCTAAAAACACCATAATTGCCAAATTTTGTAAAAAAAACATAGTTTCCTGCATAGTTATTAGACAAAAACGAAAATTAAATTTTAACTTTAACACCCTGTATCTCATTTAATATCAACTTTCGGATATAGGTAAGTATAATTAAATCCTAATATTTTTACGTAAGGAGTCTGTAGTTTCTCCATGTACCATTAATTAGCGGACACCCTGCATATATAAATATTTTTACCTACCTGGTAAAGGTGTTTAGGCTATACTGCTTTAAATAATAAACATGAACACATTCTCCTGTTTATCAAAAATTATCGGTACATTAGTCCCTATTGTTTTTACCGCACAAATGTTCATAAAGTTGCAAGTCCATTACAGAACGTTCCCATTTGAAATTTAGACATAAAGTAACTAAAAGTACATTTGCATATATATTCATGGCACTTCAAGCTTGTATTTAATTATGTCATTTCATATAATAAACTTCTGTTTGGAACAAAATACGAGGCGGCAACATATGCTGAACAGAGGGCGGTATTGTTGAACGTTTTCTGCTGGAAAGTTTTCAATTGTATCTGCCACAATTTACATATTACTCGGTCTGCAATTTCTGAAGGTTTCCATGTCAAAACCATATTTTTAAATCTAGAATATTGTCATTTGCGTCATTCACATACACTGACATTTTAGAATAGTCCGAAATTTTTTTAACAACTTATGAGAGATGAGAGCAGTATTCTAGTTATGGATGAATCTGGACTTTGTAAAGAGTCAAATATTGCAATAAAAAAAGGGTCGTTTGTATATCCCCTTTTTGAAAATATCCGAACAAACCCGAACAAACCCGAACAAACCCGAACAAACCCGAACAAACCCAATAAGTTAATTTCACAATAATCGTTATGCAGTGTGTACATAAAGTAAGGAACAAATTCATTATCTAGGAATCTAAAAATATTTCGGAAAAATCCTGGGACAATGGCGCATTTTTTTCCCATACAAACTTAATATACAAGGTGGCTCATGTAGTAGATATGACATTATCGACGATTTTTTTAAATGGGAACCCCTATATTTTAGTTCAGATCTGTAATCTCCAAGAACAGCTGATTTCAAAAACATAACACACTTAGGGCCTAAAATTCATAGTTTCGTTACTACAGGGTAAAACAAATAATTTTATTTAAGATATTTTTAATTTAAAAAAATGTAAAAAAATTAAATAAGCTATTTAATTAAGTGTTGAAATTGTCCTCCTTCTGCTGCCTGACAGTACCCCAAGCGATCAATAAATTCTTGTTGGACTTTTCTTATGGTTTCTTCTGAAATGTTGCTGCATTCTGTTGTTATTCGATTTTTTAAATCTTCAATATTGGCAGGTCTGACTTTATAAACAACATTTTTCAGGTGACCCCTCAAGAAAAAGTCCAGTGGTGTAAGGTCTGGAGACCTAGGCGGCCATTCAACAGGCCCACGTCTTCCAATCCCCTTGTTCGAAAAAACTTGGTTTATGTAATGGCGCACTACTGCTGCATAATGTGGAGGTGCGCCGTCTTGTTGGTACCACAAATTTTCATCTAGAATTCCTGGATTATTTCTACTAGGGTATAAGTTAACTAGCGTAGGGATAAGAAAGTTCTGAAGAAAATGAAGATAATTTAGCCCGTTTACATTGTTGTCTAAAAAATATGGCCCAATAATTTTGTTTTTCACAATACCAGCCCAAACATGGGATTTTCTTTTGCCCAGTATCTACAGTTTTGCCGGTTCACTTCTCCATTTAATTTAAAGGTAGATTCATCCGAAAATAGGATATTTTCAACAAACAAAGGATCTAAGTTACATCTTTCCATTAATATTTGACAAAACTCCATCCTACGATTTGGATCATCTTCATTCAACTCATGAACCAATCGGATTTTAAACGGGTGCCATTTTTCTACCGTCAATAGGTTATGAACGGTCATAGCAGCCGCCCCATGATCAATGCTACTCTGGCGGACGCTGTTGTGGTGGGGACCTTCTTCCATAGCCAATAAAATATCTAATTTCTTATCATCCGGAATAGTTGGACGGCCTTTTCTGGGAATATCTTCCACTGAACCCGTTTCCCGAAATTTTGTTTCAAGTTTACTCACAGTTGATCTAGTAATTGGTCTTGCTGGATACTTAGTGTTAAACAAAATGCAAACTTCTTGTTTAGTACGGATCGTATCACCATATCCAATCATCATAAGAATTTCTATTCTTTGTGTTAAAGATAAACGCATAGTAACTCAATATGTTTTAAAATAAAATTTATTACTTCTAATAAACTTACTAGAAAAATACAATGTAATGACAATGACATTATCTAAATACCATAGTTACATAACAGCAAATAAGCCTACTTGAGAAAAAACATAAGTAACAGCAAATGTTGGTGCGTCCATTAATTACGTAAGGCTTTCAGGTAAAATTGGGTGATGGCGGAAGGGATTGAGCCAAATGTCACGAAATCTTTTATTTGGGGAAGGGGGGTTGAAAAAGCGCTAAAAACGCCTCACGTAATTAATTGATGCCTCCCAAGCCAAAAAAAAATATCTTAAATAAAATTATTTGTTTTACCCTGTAGTAACGAAACTATGAATTTTAGGCCCTAAATGTGTTATGTTTTTTAAATCAGCTGTTCTTGGAGATTACAGATCTGAACTAAAATATAGGGGTTCCCATTTAAAAAAATCGTCGATAATGTCATATCTACTACATGAGCCACCTTGTATATTAAGTTTGTATGGGAAAATAATGCGCCATTAAAAATTATTATACACGTGTCCGAGGATTTTTCCGAAATATTTTTAGATTCCTAGATAATGAATTTGTTCCTTACTTTATGTACACACTGTATATCCCTTCTTATAAGCCTGCATAAGCTGTTCTTAGCTTAGCGTAAAGAACAAGACTTATAATCTCTAAATTAAGTCCAACAAAAGTGAATCAATCCCAGATATATTTCGGGTAGAATTTCCATAAAGTAATTACGACTTCAAAGTAGAGCCTAGAGCTTTTTGTCAACGGAAATAAAGCTTTGCTATACATGCGCCGTTTAGGAAGCCCCGACGATACGTTTGATGCTTTTAGGCAAATTGGGAAGGACGCCAAAAAGCAGGGTAGTTAGTGTTTTTCACTGTAACAATAAATTAATTTTGTTCTCCGGTAAATATTCCATATTTATATGGGACATCCTGTATATGCATATATGAATATTTTTACCTACCTACCTACTGTTATTAGTTTAATCGAAAACATATATTTAATAAATAGACAGAATGGTTTTTATTCTGTCAGAATCATACAAAGTTTTAAGCATCAATGCTGTCAAGTCTCTACTGAAAGTCCTAAATCTACCGTCTGCGTTTCAAACCAAAAATTATAATATTATCCCAAGAACATAAAATTGCAATATTTTAAGGAAATCACATTGGCAACGCTGTTTGCTCATTTTTTCCTGCTAGCGTAAAAATAACAAATTTCTTTCATTTTCGCCGGGGGTATTGTTACCGATTTATCGCTGCTACTTTTGTATTTATTTGTGTTTTGGATTCATTTTTTCGAAGTAAAACAATTTAGAGCTATTTATTAGCCATTTACAATAGTTCGTCGGTGCGTGGTGTGTAAGAAATTCGACTATTCTAACCCCGGATTAATATTTGGTCGGTGAATGAGAATAATTGTTTTAAGTAAATATTGCAAAAATATGGATTATTTCTTTATATTATCTGAATTTCTGTAAAAAATACCTACGCTTACCTATTTATGACTAGTGTTAGATCGAAATTATCTAAACGTGTACCTTATTACAGCGTTGCCGTTTTTTAAAGGCATCTCCTTCTAACTTATTTGAAACTGTAGAACTGATTACATGATTGTAAATAAATGGTGTTTTATGAATGGAATGATTTGTCTCCCCTTTTATATTATATGTTTATGGTTTTAACATTAAATAACAAATATGAAAACGTTCTCCTGTTGTGAAAAATTATGACTGATCATGTCGTGAAGACATTCTTAAAAATAATAATATTCAATTAAAAGTTTGTATGTATGTACTCGCAACAAGATTTGAAACAACTTTTTTATTTGTCATTTTGCCCAATAATTAAAGATACGAGTAATTTAATTCCCCCTTGTACTTTTTTATATTCTTGTATTTTTTGAGAACCCTGTATAATATAATACATTTTTTCTTCATAAATCTTGGTTTCTTGCCAAGCAACAATAACCAAAAAATGTGTGCTGAACTCCCTTGTTCACGTTGTATACAGCCATATGGACATAGTTTCGGAGATATTACCGTTAAATATGTTTAGAATGTTTCGTAACAATGGCAATTAGCTCTGACTTGTCACAAGAACGCCGTTACCGAGACACTTATTTTTAATTTGTACGCTGCAAAATAAAACCTACAAAAATACACTTACTTTGTGGATTTCCTGTTTCATATTACGACTCGTGTACAATCCGGAGACAAGAAATATTAGAAAATGAAACGACACGGCGAGAATTGTATTTCACTCGGACTGAAGTTCCAATTATTTGCAGTAAATTGGTTTATCCGACGCTTATCTTCGAGGCACAACTACATAATAACAGCCACAATCTTGAAAGTTGCCAAATTGTCAAAGAAATTGTCGCCGAATTTGTGAAAAAGACCCGAAGGAATTTTTTCACGCGGTACGTACGTACATTATACCATGATATGAGTGGAGTATGTAGCCCGAAACGTTCGTCCGTTTTGCGCTTAATAAATGATAGGTAACTCTAAACGTTATCCTTATCTGCGCGTTTCACGTAAGACGTTTTTTGATAACCCCCGTATAACCAAGTTTCCCCTTATGATTTATTTGAATTTAATTTAATCAGATTATTAAGTAGACGGCTATTTTTTGGAAATTTAATTTTGTCCCATTTTTGAATTTAATCGAAAGGTGAATTCCCCACCCAGGAATTATTTCTTTAAAGCCAATCTAACTATTTGAATCATTTTAAATTTTGAAAATGTATGATTGCTGGTCGACACTATCAGTTGTGTCGCCACTCTTAATAATTAATGAAAAAGTCATCGCAATCGAAGACTTTCCTACTTAATTAGTTTTACTGACGCTTATATTGATCGATTACGATTTTTCGTTGTTTATTGTCAGGGATGCCAGGCATAATGCCATTGCCGACTTGACACGCACGTGTTAGTCGGTCTTGGGTGGGCCACTATCCTTTCCCCGCCAACTGGAAGCTGTCAGCAGTCCACCAGAGTGCATGAAAAAAGGGCAAGAATTGTGTCTAAGAAGTAAATGACTCAATGACTAAAACCTGTAGCCGAAAATACGCCCCCCCCCCCCCACCCTTCTTACGTAAAAATTAATAAAAAACTAAATCGCGTTTGAGTACGACTCTGGGAAGCCCCAATCGACGGTATACCGCGTAGTTGAAGAACCCAAAACCGACTAAAAACTGCCTCCTGCAGAATTTCTTTATCCGTCTGTTTTAACGTTACATTGCGTCATCCTGACTGATTTAATCTACCGGTGACGCCATACCCGTTGCGGCAAGAGAGAGAAGGAACCAAATACTGCTGACACCGTAAAATTATAAGAAGCCGGTCTGATTTTGCATGCCATCCTATTTATTTGTTAAATTGTTTAAAAAATAATCTAACGTAAAACTTTCATTACTTTTCTGGAATTGGAAAAAAGGTATTTTTACAACAAAATACCCAAATAGCACAATTTTCCATTTGTGATAACTGATAAAAATGAAATATCTTAGCTATTTTTTGATATAGCAGCACAGCTGGCAACATAGCATGGCTCAGTGCAGTAGAATTTGTGCCGGTTCTGCTTTAGATACGTTGTTTAATTTTTTCTTTTATCCGAGAAATATAAAACTAATGGGCGAGGCGATTGTTTCGGGTTCCAAAAATAATGAGCACAATTAATAAAATTACGAAAAATTATCGTCATATTTCAAAAGGTTTTAAGCTGTGATTAACGGTAACAATTTTTCCTGTTTTATTTACGAAAATTAATGTCTTAAAAAATATAGTTTGTTATAATAGACCATAATTATAATATAAGAGATATACTTACACAGTTGCAGATAAGTTAGAAGAAGATGGCTTTAAAGAATGGTAACGCTGTAAGCCCGATTTATCCTTGTCAGTGCAGTGGCTTGTGGTTTTTTAATAGCATTAAAAATAAAGTTTTTTAGTTAATAATATTATTTATCTCTGGACGCTCACAAGATTTTTTGCGCTGCATTTCAAATATTATTTACTGCGTTTAAAAATGATAAATTCGGCTGGGAATTTTACAATAATTGGATGGTTTCGATCAATAATTAGACATAACCACGTAAATGATGTAGGTATTTTTTAAAGAAATTCAGATAATTGAAAAAATCCATATATCTTGCAACATTTACTTAAAATACAAATTTAGGTACACCACTGCTTTAACCTAAAAGAAATAACCTCAATAATCTCATTTATCGCCGAAATATTAATTCGGGGTTAGAATAGTCGACTTTCTTACACACCACGCACCGACGAACCATTGTAGGTAGTAAATAGATAATAAATAGCTCTACTAAATACTTCTAGTTCGAAAAAATACTAAAAGTTAATCCAAAAACACAATCACAAATACAGCTAAACTGTAGCCTTAGAAATAAAATTCAGGGTCGCTCATAGCTAAAAAGCCCTATACAGTTTTGCCTTAGTGATTGCCCTAAAACTGTATAATTTGATAAAAATATAACGTTCTGTTTTAAACCCAAGCAGTAGATCTGAGGCAATCAGCAGAAATGTGTCATCATTGATTTCTGTTCAAAATGATCTGTGATCGGGACGGAATGTTAACAATAAATTCTATCTTCCTTTTATATAATATGTATATGGTTTGTTAAAACGCGATAAAATATGGATTATAGAGGACAATTAATTGCACAGTGCATGAAATTGTTGCCATGAAAAACGAGATATACTGTGTTTGTACGCACACAAAAAAGAAATACTTATTTTACAAATATAATAGTCAAATGGGATATAGTAGGCAAAGAAATATATTTTCAAAAAAAGTATTTAAATTCATAAATAGATATTATAATTATTATTATTTTGAAAAATTAATTTCTTGGTAGCATATACGAGTATATTTCTTTGCATAAGATTTTTTTCTATGTACGGGTAAGATAACGAGAATGATAAATTTTAGTGTTCCCCTTCAAAAAAGTACATTGTTACCAATGATTATTTCGGCGCGAGACGCAATGTTTCATGTCAGTTTGTTTCGGCAATTTCGAATTTTTTTAGTCTCGTTCGGGTCTGAAAATCAGACAAAACGTCCAGGATCTCTCATATTCGAGCGGGACGAGAGTAAAAAGGCATGTTTTTAATTGAATTGGTCGTTAAACCTTTTAGTTCGTCTCTCGCTGAGCGTTTTAAATTCAAACGAATTGTTGCAGATTCTCTCTCATGTCCTGAAACAGGAGTCAATAAAAACGTTTTCCCGAACAAAATACTTCTCGCTTGCACTCTCTCAAACTGCTATAATGTCGATGATAGTGTACTCTGTCCCATCCGCCCCAAAATCTTTAGAACCTTCAACAGTCAATTTGGAAACTTACCACTCGAAATAAATACACTTCCAGTAAATAAAATTAAAAATGGGAAAGAAACGTCAACTATATTGTGAAGGGGGCATTTGTAAAAAATATTTGCAGCCTTCGTGGGTTAACCCCTTGGAAGGAGTAGATGTTACCCTTAAAGTCTTAAATGATAATGGGATCAAGTTAAATCACTTTCCAGTAAGACCATCATTTATTGGTTTTTGAATAGTAGTTTCCTGGCCTTAGACTTATTCATGTAAATTATGAGGCGGTTACTTTTTAAGAAGTAAAAAGTCTATGCTTGTCAGGTGGTATTAATATCAAATGCCAATACGGAAAATTATTATTTCCAGACCACCCGATGATCCTTATACAATAAGGGCGTATATTTGTCTACACAGTAGCACTTTAAAATACTATTTCAGATTGAATGGTACTATCAAGAAAAGGAATCCCTCTCCATTGATAGGATGCAACCACCTGTAGACCGGTTTCGAACTTATTTGTTCTCGTCAGTATAGGGTAGGTGTACCTACCCATCATCAGAGAGGACTTTAACTTAACGCCGTACTATCGACGGTAGTCGACAAAATACAGCGCGCAGCGCCATCTCTTAGTAGTCCCACACAATCTGAACAGACGTTATTTGATTAAATCAAATTTTAAAAATATATTTAAGAAACAAAAAGTCTATGCTTGTTATTTCATAAACAGATTTTTAAAATTTGATTTAATCAAATAACGTCTGTTCAGATTGGGTGGGACTACTAAGAGATGGCGCCGCGCGCTGTATTTTGTCGACTACCGTCGATAGTGCGGCGTTAAGTTAAAGTCCTCTCTGATGATGGGTATGTACACCTACCCTGTACTGACGAGAACAAATAAGTTCGAAACCGGTCTACAGGTGGTTGCATCCTACCAATGGAGAGGGCTCCCTTTTCTTGGTAGTACCATTCAATCTGAAATAGTATTTTAAAGTGCACTGTATAGACAAAAATACGCCCTTATTGTATTTAGGATCATTGGGTGGTCTGGAAATAATAATTTTCTATATTGGTATTCGGTTACTTTATCCCTGGTAAAGAAATGGAAAGGGTATCACCCAGAGTGACTACCTAAGAACCCCTAATCATTCTACTGTAAGAGCAGTCAACACAATAATATTTTTTTAATTAATAACCTAAAAACTGGATCATCCGCCGTATCGTTTGTATTTGGGTCCTTCAGACTTCTTTAATTAAAAAACACCCGAGGCGCGGCGCTTTGCAGACAATGGCCAATTAAATAAGAACGCTGTTTTGAAGACCAACAGGAATCCTTTTATTATCTTGTAAGAATGTTTTCGTTCCCCTAAATATGTTCAAATTACACCGGACGCCAAACCTCTATGTTTAGTCAGCCCCTGCAAAATCGGAATTTCACATCAAATTCGTCCAAGTTCCGAACTCTGAAAATTCACTTTATTTGCGATTTTAATTCAATTTATCATCCTTGCGCTTATATTAGCTTGTGGGCTTCCAGTTGATTATCGTAACGTTCTCGGTGTGAAAGCATAATTTGTAGAAACTTAAAGTCAAAGCTGTGAAGTGTGTAAATTGATATTTGAATTGGAAACCAGTTCCAGTATCTATTCGACAAACTATCCAGTGAATTTGAAAATAATGCCGGGTAGCTTTAACAGATGTAGGATCGATGAAAACAGTTCCTTGCTATTGAAATATTGCCGGCGTTTCGACTATAATAGGGTATTCATCAAGACAGCCGCTTTTTTTATTGATCCAACATTAGCACTGTAGGAAGAATTCTTTTAGGCACTCTGAGAGTGGTGAGTGTGCGAAAAGAGCATTTCACATTGGTTTTGTGCAGAGTATACAACATTTTGGTCATGAAAAGTACACCAAGTGCCTGCCATCTGCCTTGGTCATTGCTACAACGTAGTTAGTTCCTCCCAGATGGACGCCCAGCAAATTAATAGACGAAGCCAGTGGAATTACGTGTCCTGCCATGACTATATAAGGTCCTGCAATGTTAGCCTTTTTAGAGTTTTTGTTGAAGCTTGATACTTCATGCTGCTCAGAAATCCAATTGAACGATGAGATAAGTGTGCTGTCGTCAACAAAGTTATACACGTATTCAATTGTTAGGTTTCACTAGAAAGTCGTTAATACACAGGGTGTTATGGAAATGATGTATTATATTAATTCCGGCAATTCCTGAGATGACAACAAATTGAAGAAAAATATCCAAAAATGGCGCTTTATTTTAATATGACCTGTGCATGACCCGACGTCAAACCGAGATTAAGCACGTGGTGACACTGGTAGAAAGATAAACAAAACAACATATGGCGGAAAACGTCAGTGAATTTTGAACAGTGTTGTCACTCTTTAGAAAGTCAATAACTGTTTGACAGATTGGAAGTTGTTTATTTTTCAGGGTACATTATTATAAACTTTTACGTTCAGTTCAGTTCGCTGGGAAACAATCTTTGATTTATAAATTTGAACTGACTCGAACCAACCGCCGCGGCGTTTATAAATGGTCAACATATGTTTTAATTTGTATTTTAGATAAAAAAAACTGCAATTTTATTTACCTTTTCGGCCTTATTTGAAACTAACTTAATTTATAAAAAACACCAAGTAGGTAATCCAAACAAAAACCGGCACAATAACCTCACAAAACACAAAAACCAAAGCGCAAATTCACATTAGTTTTCGCGTAAATTTGTATGCATCTTATGAACACATCTAAGTAGAATTCAATCTGAATTAGTATTTTAAAGTGCTACTCTGTAGACAAAAATACGCCCTTATTGTATAAAGTTTCATCCGATGGTGTATTTAACATCTAAAAGTTTCTAGTAACTACACGTTTCAGTCTGTTTCGGGTTTATTCGGTCGATCGATATTGTCTTATTTGGAAATATCTAAAAACACAGCGTTGCCACTTTCGATGTTTTATAAGATTATATTCATAAATTGTGGAATTTCCTTCTGTAATATTACTTTCCTGTATAATTATTGTCTCGGAAATGGCAACCGCGCTATTTTTCCGAATATGTACGAAGCACTCGACCCTTGGTTGGACTCGTCTATATTAAGACTGAAGGGGAGGTCCTGTTGTTGTCAACATAATTATTTCATCATTCTTCATTAAAGGATTAAAAATTGTTGTAGGCCTATTAGAAATTAGCGTTTTTATTATTTCTGACTTTCTATTGTGAAATAATTTGTATCCTATCTTCTGTGTGTGCTGTTGTTCTATGTGTACGATAGTGTAATTATGCGTTAGTGTTTAATGCTCTTGTGTAATCTGATAATAGGTGCATATCTTCAAAAAAACTAATTTGAAAGTCGTGAATGTCTGTGTGTTTCTTTAAGTGATTTAGTGTAATTTGTTCTGTTTCACAATATTTTTTTGTTCTCTCGACGATATGCCAGTTATGTTCCGAGATTGGAAATAGAGAGGCCAAATGGGATTTCACACTATCATCATGGCACGTGATGAACATAAACCTCTTCCCATAGGAGAAATAACTGAAGGTGTCTGTGCCCTGGATTCCTTACTCGTGTCGGCGGCCTGGATTTAATTTCTAAGTAAGCTAAATATTTATTTTTATAAGAATCTAAAGTTTTACACTTTTCCACAGTTTGGTAACATTGCACCAGAACATGTGTTTATTATACAGCTGGGCAGTGTAATATGATTGTGCCGCGGAGTGACCTGTGGGTTTATGGGTGAATTACCCCACTTTTTAAACGTTCGATTTAAAAAAAATATGTAGCGCTTCTCTAGGCCACACCAGGAGTCACCCATTTAAATATAATACGTAATTTCCATAGCACCCTGTATAGTAAGAAGAAGATGGGGAGACCTAAGTAGTGAAATTCAAAGTTCATTAAATTGAGACGCTGTCTCGTTTTCTGGAATTGAATTTCTAATATTAAATATCTGAAGACCGTGGAGACAGGAAAGAAATGTCATAAAACCGAAATTTGATGGTTTTACAGCCTTGTTTCGAGCATGTTGAACAAAACATATGTATGTACCTATATGCGACCGACATAACTCGATAAAAGAAAATACGCCTGCACCTTTTAAAAAGCCATTAAAAGAAAATGTTATTTTTTTTTATTTCCATTTTCCTTATCGGTTTATGGTGCTCGTAAAATGTAACGTCACTTATTCGAAATACATCCATTTCAAAGAAAAAACATTTTTATGCGTACTTCAAATTTGGATCAAAGGGAACTAAATGTAATTTCAATTTTACGCGAGTCCCCTCTGTCAATGTTCATGGTGAAAGTGAGTGCTTCGAGTATTACCATATTACCGAAGAAGATATCTTATACAGGGTGTTCCTTAATGACGTGCTCATATTTGAAAGTAGGTCATTTTATGTCGAACAAACCCCACATCGTCTTAAACGCATGTTTTCATCCAACGAGAAATCCTGACGAGAAAAATATAAGATACGGTTTTCATGTAGAATTGACCAGGCTAATCAGAAAAAATATGCACAAGGAAAAATCTCAGTGGCATACAAGGATTCCTGTTAATTAGACAAAGACATTACGTCGCCTTCGACCGTTCGGAACGGACTTCTTTAAAGCCCTTATTGGAACGGCCGTCGTTCATACCTACTTTCACGTTTGACACTACCGGATTAATAACTGTCATAATTGTCTTTTCGTTGTTTTTCAGTGTTTGTGTGTTAAATTTAAGTATTGTTTGTGGAAAAAATAATTCTTAACTCAATATGGTGAAACAGTGCCAAGCCTGCCTTAAACTGGATAAAAATATAGATTTTTGAGTCACGTCCGTCGATTGTTTGTTTTCCCTAACCAAGACAGAAACAGACAGAAGATAAAAAGATATGGGGGTATTCTACAGATAGAATTTCCGTCTCTTTTGTTGCGTTTATTTTATATATAGATATACAGGGTGTCCCATTTTCGACACTTTTATAGGTTATCTCCGTAACTGTTAGTGCTATCAAAAAAGTAATATAAGTATCATGTACTCTTTTTGGCTCATAAGCGAGAAGGTGCATATAAAAAAGTATGCCAAATCCCTTAGCGGAGTCATCGCGACATGGGTTTTGGAAAGTTTTGTTTTAACTGGCTAGCCAGCGGCGTAGTTTAGGTCTCCGATTGTAAATATTAAAAAATTAAAGGATATAATTTTTATAAACTCGAGAAAACTTCTCAAAAATAGCATAATAATAGAAATTGTTAATGAAAAATAACAAAACGAACAAAATGGTTAACAAAATATATAAAAAAATTCATTGGTAATCTTATAGTAAACATTTTTAAATCTAAACATGAACTTTTTATTATTAAACTCAAGAAGACTTCTTAAAAATAACATACATTATAGAAAATGTTAATGAAAAATAAGGAAACGAGCACGATAGTTAACAAAACATAGGTATCGACAAATTTTTTGGTAACCAAAAGTAAACATTCTTAAATTTAAACAGGAACTTTTAGGTAACTATAAACATGAATTTAAAAAAATAATCACCTATTTTCTTATTTTGCCAGTGGCGTAACTAAGCCTAAATTTTTGAAGGGCACACAGTGGGCACCAGATAATTTAAAGTGGAAGAATTTTACAAGCCATTTCAAATATCTACTTATTTTATGCTCCTAGATTGAGAAAGATGTGAAGAAAAATAACTCTTGGTAATACTTTTTGTTTTAAAAAAGCAGAGGAATAAACCCGAACAATAAATACATATTTGGGTGATTTCTTGCAGTTTTTTTGTTTGGTATCGAGACACGTGGTAAAAATTCATTATTCACAAATAAAAAAAATTTGTGGAACTTTTTTGGTGGCTACTAAAATTTTTTAACTAACCGTGTGCCCACCCGTAGTTACGTGCCTGCTAAATACCCTACCTGATCACATGTAAATGGCTAGGCTGCCGGTCGAGCAGTCGGTGACGTCATTGCTTGGTGAATTGGAATTTCAAGCGATTCACTCGATTATTAAAATCTCTCGAGTACCAAGTACTCGATTATTAAAATCATCGGTTTTTCCCAACACTACAAACCACTGATGTATTCTTACCGCGAATATACCATAGCAATCTAGCATAACAAGTGTAATTCTAATAAAAACCACCCTTAGACTCGCAAAACCACTTTAATGCCAACATGTAATGAATGTGAGCGGGAGCGGAACATTCTCCTGTCGTATGGCACAAGTGTCGCCCGAAATATGTGCCAGGCGGCCAATGTTAATCCGCGTAAATAATTCCCGAGGGACGCCTCGGAGGTAAACAATGGTTTATGTGCATTCTAAGCGAGAATTAAAGTCCTAATTTGGGACCGTACATACCCATCTGTCATATTTGGTCGTAACTGTTAACAATGGATACGGAATTGATCGGATAAGCCTCAGATCTTATTGGTTTGAGGCGACGACGATCCATTTTTGGAATCGGGTATCTTCACAATAAAATTGACGTGCCTTTCGGATTGTTAATATTATTTACTTGAATTATATTATACGACTTATTGCATAACGCCATAACTTGTACCACTAAAATCCACCTAGTGCGAATCGGTTTTCCGGCCAAGCGGGATTGAACCTACCTTGAGTGCCCAGTGACTGCCGCTTTAGCCACTGAGCTACCAGAGCCGTTAAATAGTATATTACGTAGTTACCGAGGTGGAAAGTGTTTCATTCCTGTCGAGAGAGTCGGTAGTTAACTAACTAAATCTCGAGACAGTAATGAAACTTTTCATCGAGGTTTGTATACTATTTTATTTACATCCACTATTTTGAATTAAAACTATTAATAAAAGATAAATGTCATTTTCATTTTTCCATTAAAAAATTAGATAGAAATTTCAAATAACCACAGGTGGTAAAATAACGTAGGTAATAATACATATCAAGATGGCAAATATCATTTTTTGGATATCGTTTCAATGTCAACAATAAATTCTTTTAACAACAGAAAAGTGATGATCAGATGAGGAATTTGATTTTGCTGCTTGGAGCTGCTACTCCACCAGAAATTCGAGAAGCAGCAAAAATAGTAGAAGAAGATCTTCTGCCAACTAAAAGCCGACCGAGATACGACAAGGCATATAAATGTTTCAAAGAATGGTGTACGGGAAACAAAGTTCAAGATCCTGGTTCTGAGTGGGCGCTACTAGCTTATTTCAGTGAAAATGCCAAGACAAAGAAGATATCAACGATTTGGTCACAATATTCAACGTTGAGGAACACTCTATCAATTAGGGAAAAAGTAGATATATCTAAACACGTAAAGCTATTAGAATTTTTAAAAAAGTATGTTCGTATATTATTTTGAGATATTGATTTTTTTTTAAATTACAAAAAACCACTGTTCGATTGCAGGACCCATTGTCATCTCTCGACCTGAATCCTGGCAATGCTTGTTGATTGATTTGATGAAACTTCCTTGACTTAGACTCCATGAATTGACGACGATGCCAACTGAATTTCTATTTAAGAAAAATAATTTTAACTATTCTTGGAAAGACAATTAAGTTTACTCATTTTAAGGAATTTTTTTGAGATTTGTTCTCCGCATAAAAATCTACTGGTGCATATCCACATGGACGCAATCTTTCCATTAGTGATAGAAAAATATTACTAAATTTTTTTCTTCAATTACAGTGAACCCTCTCTTAGGCGGACACCTACGGGACTGTCTAAATGCGGCCACCTAATAGAGGTGTCCTCCCATGGGAAATTTGATATTAGGTAATATGTAAATGCAAAATTATTACTATGTATATGTATGTACAAATAAACATAACATAACAAAACTACACTATAGTCTGTTTCGTTGCCGTTGATAGCTCGATACCCTCATTAAAGATTCAAAACAAGGGCCCGGTGGCCTAAAATATTTTACCTATAAAATGGTCTTTTTACGTACATCTAGCATAAAGATGAAGAAATTTTGACCTATTCCACCGGGTAACAGATAAAGTAACAATAGAGCCATAAAATGAAATGAAAGGATAATGATTAAAACGGCCCATCATGGTCGGAGAGTTGGGTTTTTAATGTAACCGCTTATTATTTTATTTAAATGTAATAGATTTTATGATTTTATGAATTTATTTACAAGAAAACTAATTTATTTACAGATCAAAAAATATTGACAATTTCAATAATTATAACTCGATAAAATGGTCCTCAGAAGAATCTGAAGAGTCATCATGTCCTACGCTTATTACTAAAGGCTCAATTTCCATAGTTGTGTCAATTACGTTGTCAAGTTCCCACATTTTTTGTTCCTCTACTATAGCATGTTTTATGGCGTTTTGCCAATTTTCTGATGACACATTTGCTAAAGAATGAAGCAAGAGGTGTCGCACTTCTTGCATTTTAAAAGTTTTGTTATTTCTAGCAACATATCCTTTTACTTGAGCCCATATTAATTCGATAGGATTTAGCTCACAATGGTAAGGTGGTAAACGGAGCACTATAATACCTCGATCTCTTGCCATCTCGTCAATAACATACTTTTTATACTGTGATTTATGTAGCCTAACAATATCCAAAAGTTCTTTTTTTACCATGGTATTATCGTAACTCAATTCCTTTCGTTGTAACCAGTTTACGATTTCCGCCTTTTTCCATGAAGTTGTGGGAAGATTCTCTTTTAGCCTAGAGTGATAGCTGGCATTATCCATCACTATTACAGAATTAGCGGGAATGTATTCTATCATTTGCTTAAAATATTCCTCGAAAACATCAGCAGTCATTTCTTCATGATAGTCTTTAGTAGAATTCGACTGGAATTGTAATAATCCTTGATCCAAAAAGCCATTTGAACTTCCTATATGAGTTATAATAAGTCTGCGTCCCTTTCCAGATGGTGGTCTAAGTCCTGTTGACCAGCCTTCCATGACAGCTTGTCGAGAACTTAGGACATTTTTATCTTGCCAAACTTTAGATACGGTGTGCCCTTCGTTCAGCCAAGTTTCATCCAAATAGAAAATGTTTTTGCCTTCGCTGCGGTATTTTCGGATGGACCTTAAGTATTGACGTCTCCAGCAAATAATATCTGCTCTATCAATAAGAAAAGATTTTCTGTTTTGCTTCTCCCATCGAAAGTTCATATCATGAAGTATTTTCCATAGTTTCGTTCGTGATAGCTGTGGTAAGTCCTCGTCGTAGTTAATGGCTTGTAAAATTTTGTCTATAGTTGGTATTTCCTTGGCAAAATAAAAACTATGTACTTTTCTTCTAATACCATTTTTAATGAAATTGTCAATTTCTAACGGTTTCTTTCCTGGGAGTGGTTTTGGCTCACTGAGGTTCTTAGATTTTCTTTCACGCAAGAACCTATATATAGTAGCCTCTCCAACTCCTACCATATTGGCACACTCTGCAATGATGCTACGAACATCACTTGCAGGTTTCTGGTACACTAGAGCATCATGCACGTTTAATATTAATGTCTTTTCTCGGAGAGAATATGCACTCTTGCTAATTTGACGAAGACACGTTGGCGAAAAACTTGAAGCCATTGTTACAAGTATAGGAAATAATTCAACTTTGAGATAATGCAGTATCTAAATACATAGTTTGACAAACGCACATCAAATGGCGTAATAACATCCTAAAGCAGGCAAAAATAGGTAAATTAATTACCCCTGTTGTACCTACTTTAACCCTAATCCTACTTAACAATGGACAGAGGCCAATTTTCTTATTAAATAAGGTAATTACTATTGGCAACGCCTATGGTTTACGGTTGTTTTATGGCTTCAACCCTCGATATGAGCTATCAACTGCAACAAAACGGACTTTAGTTTTAGTTAGGATGTAGTACTAAAAAATATAATAACGTAGTTTGACGTGTTTGCGTTTTATACTTGCAATCTAGAAAATGTAATTCCAAGTGAGATAACAATTCCATTGCTGTAGAGTCACCTCTATTCTTTGCATACTCTTGTAATTCGTTTAGCATACTAATGGCTTGTTGATAATTGGTGACATTTGTTTGATTACTCCATTCAACTTCTTCATCAGAGTCGTCAGATAGATCTGACTACATAATCGGTAGGAATGGGGTCACTATCATCTTCTAATGGCACATTGCTATCACTGTTAATGAACTCGCCCAAATCATTGTTATCAAATTAAAAACTTCCACAACATCAATATTCTCTTTCAGACTCAAAACGCGACGTTTTTCTGCCATTGTTTACGATTTTCACCTTACAACTCGCGGACTGCTGTCGGGGAATCACACATACTTTCATTCGGTGAAGTCCTTTCCCGCTGCCACGCATACGCGTTTGGTTGCTGATCTGTCTTCAGAGACTTTTTGCACCATACTTATTCGTCTCCCAAATACTTTAAAAAAATTTTTGTTGGTTGGCCGCGTCCGTCCAAGAGAGGTTGATTTTCATTGAATGTCATATACCTAGTTTCAGACTATGAAAAGAGAGAGATGTCCCTTATAAGAGGATCAACTGTATTTATAGAAGACGCTTCTCTTCTGATTAACTCGTAATAATCATCGTCATCCGAGCAATGAAATGTCTGTTAGGGATATCTGATATTAAATACCTACTTTATTATGAAGTTATTTGTCACGTGTCATGAAATCCTCTGGAAATGTAATATGAGATAACGAAAAAACATATCGGATAATATGTGAATATCTCTGCATGACAACTGGAATAACAGAGCCGAGCTATTTATTTCGAAAGTTCCTTTGCTTTGACTCTACTTGAATAATTGGCTGAAAGCGGTTTGGAGCTTCTCCAAAAATAGTATCTATGAGATTAGGGGGATTATATGAAGCCGTATACTGTTAAAAATATATATATATTTGTTTGTTGAATTTTACGACCAAATATAGGGGAGTTCTGCCTAAAATGACATACTCTGATAAAATGACATGGTGGCTGTTGAAGCATTGTTACTCTTCCAAATGATCTGCGGCTCACTCCGCCTGGATTTACAGATGGCATTGTAATGGTAGTCCGGTGAAAAACTAGCGCGGTGAAAGAAAAACTAAAAGTGAAGTGTCTGATATATAATACAAGTTAAGTGGTGTGTAGAACTATCATTAGGATTTCCATGATTTTATTGATGTTGTATTTCTTTGCCACTAACTGGCCAATAATCTATGCTATAGATATTCTAGTTTGCACGATTTTAAAGGTGAGAATTTAGTATTTTGGCAACATTGTTTAACACGCAATTTGGGTAAAACGACATACTATGGTCTCGGATAATATGACATACTATGTCGTTTTACCCGGAGCTAATTTTTGTATACATATTATGACTAGGAAATTTCCAAATGATTGAAGGCAAACCCTGGAAGAGTTGTCACTCAGTTTCAGAGTGCCTCGTTATTTTCAGCTGCATAGGGTAAAGCTGCACAAACTAGTGTCGCTCAAAATGGATTTGCTAAAACTGGGATTTGGCCAGTGAACCCTGAAATATTTCCGGATTATCTTTTTGCTCCAGCAGAAACTACTACTGTAGAAGAAACTGAAGTCCAACCTCCACAACGAAATTTAAATGAAGTCCAACCTCCGCAACAAAACCAAAATATTGCTGAAGCAATTCAATCAACTTCGAGAGCAATCCAGATAACATTAAAAGCTGCAGAGAGAGCGCCTAAAGTACAACTTTCAGAAATATCAGCAATACCTCAAGCGGAACTTGAACGGCTCAAGTCAGCGAGACAAGCAAAAAAGCGCTTCGTAATTTCTCCGGAGGAAGCATACGAAGAACTAAAGTTATTTAGAAATGCTGACGATGACAATGACGGGGCATGCATTTTTTGTAATGACGTCTATTCGAGGTCTAAGCCTCATGAATTTTGGTTAAAATGCCAAATCTGCTCATCATGGGCACAAGCAGAATGTGCTGGAAAGTCTGCGAAAACGAAATCGTTCATATGTGACCTATGAATATAAAAAGAATTTGTAAATTTGTACCTATTTTTTTAATAAACGTGTTAAAAATACTAGTTAACATTTCTTCCCACCTTTCCCACTAAAACGATATAGTATGTCTTTTTATATCATAGTTTCCGCCTAAAATGTCGGCCATTAAAAAATAGTGTAAATAATATATGGGTTGAATTTATGGTACTTTTATTATCTTTATTGAAAATGTCATATTTGTAGCTAAGTTTAAAAAAAGAAAGGGTAATGCTTGAATCAAGCTGAGGCTAGATGCAACGAATACTTATAAACAGGAAGAAGACAAACAGCCGTGTTAACAAATCGAAGAAAGTATGAACAAACGAACAAACCCGGCATCCATTACGTCTGGCATCAGCTGACAAACGCACGTGCTTTTCAAATGTCACTTTTGTCAAAATTTTTATTACTGTCAATATTTTAAAGTGACATTTAACGAACAAAAAACATTCAAAACCCTTTTATTTGATTTACTAAGCGGTGAAAACCAATATTAGGATTCTGACATGATTTAAGCTGTAAATATCACTTTAAAATAATCCTTACACACTCTTATATCATTTTTTTGAACTAGTAACTACAAATGAAAAATTAAACTTTAGAAATAAGCTTGTAAATAGTTTTATTAAAAAATAGGAAGTAAATCATAATTTACATAAAATATTTTACCATCTTCAACTGGGCTCAAGGTCCTAGCAAATATTTCAAGCTTCAAGTCCAAGCATATTTTTGGGCCCCATATGATTTAGGAAAAGAAATTATTATTGATGCTTACTCTCAGTAAAGATGACTAAATGAATATTTCAATTACAAATTACTCACTTGCACCAAAAAGGAAACGACGTTTTTCGTGAAAAGATTAGAAAATTAAAAATTAATTTAAAACTTAAAGATGCTGTTTTCTCCACCATTTTAAATCACATCACATGTTGCTTGATTTTCATTCCCGCCAGACGAAGGAAGTTAGCTTGTTTAACAATTCGCGCTGTTCGCATTCTATGCCTGTCTCTGTCTGCAGCAACCTTCCCTAATTCAGTAAAGTGAGACAAACATGACCAGGATCAAGTCGCCTGCATAAACAATCACTTTTTGCCATTTCATATTAACTCTACGTAAGTCTGATATTGACGCTTAAATGATAGAGGGAAACAGATAGATAAAAGTAGGTTACTTGTGAGCATATGGAGCAGAGTAGCCCCCCCCCCCCCCCCCCATAAGCAGTCTCACCGGGCTGGCTAGATGTAAGCCCCAATGTTTAGGGTATGTCATTTTAGGCAGAACTCCCCTACATATATGGTTCGTTCGCGGAACGGTTGCAAATTTCATTTTTGCTTATTGTTGGTGTTACAAAATGTCATATGTCACAAAAAGGGCAACATTGTTTCTTGCCGTAAGTTAAATAGTTTCGCAATGCCCACACAACTGGAAAATATCACAGTGTCTATGTCTAATAGGTGACAAGCTGTGTTCGGTTGTCGATGAGTTTGCCGACGAATTTATCGTCAGGTTGTCGTTTTTTGCCACAGATTTTGCTTCTGTGCTTCTCGGTTAGATTTTGGTGTTCCAGAACTAAAGTTTTTGCTTGTACTGATTAAATTAAAATTACAGAACTTGTAATATTCATATTTTATGAGATGGGATGTCCATGCATATGACGTATTTCCCTGTTAAATACATTTTAGTTCATTTCGTTCATCCAAGAAGCGCTTGTTTAAAAATTAAGCACTGTTACATCAGTTTGGCTTACTTCACCGTTAAAAAAAGAATTTCCAAGACCCTAAATTTACGTCCCATAAATTAAATAAACCGTTTATTTTATGTTGCATCATAGTTTAAATTAACCCCGGAGTTCCTGAAAAATGTACTAATTAATATAATCTCCCGATAATGTATTTATCACATAAATTAACACTCTGTGCTTGATAAAGAGGTATTTTAATTGTTTACATTAGTTTTCTGGTGCGAAGCCAACTATTTAATTAAAAAACGGGAACATAAATTTGGATATAGTACATATATTAAGCAAGCTGCAACTTTTACAGAGAATCATTAATTAAGACATTTATTTTATTTACGTAACCTCATATTTCTCATTTGTTTGTAAATGCGATTGATATTATCGATTTATTTACCTTTGAGAAGTTCCATTTTACGACGACGGTGACGGCGCTATTTAAACAAACAATTTAAAAAGTAAGGTTAACTTGTATAAGTCGCAACTATTTTCAAAACTTATAAAACTCTCTCTATTTATCATGCCCTTCCAGTATAGTTTTATTGTCAACAAGATGTGTTTTATGGCTCTCGAAATAGAGACCTGATGCCTGGCTTAGGTCTGTTCAGAGCTATTTAGGGATAAATTAATTGAGGTACTGACAACAGAGAACCTTTTATTTCAGCGGCGCACGTTTATTAAATAAACTGACTAGTGTTTTATGGCCACCATCTAATATGGAAGAAACTTTGGCTTGGGGTGACAGTAACCAAGTCGAATTTAATGCAAAAAAACCCAGGCAGCAGTTGTCTCCAAAAAGCTTAACATTACAGAACCGGATATAGTCATGGACGGACACGCAATCCTACTGGCTTCATCTATTAATTTGCTGGGCGTCAATCTGGGAGGAAATATGTCTTGGCATAACCACGTTGTGGCAATCGCCAAGATAGCTTCTCAGAAACTTGGTGTACTCTTCCGAACCAGAAAGTTGTACACACCGCAACAACTTTTGATACTATACAAAGCCCAGATTCGACCATCACAATGTCTGGAGCTCTGCACCCAAACATACTCTTCGGCTACTGGATTCCATCGAAAGGAGGGCCACTCGTCTGATTGGAGGCCACGAGCTGACGAAGAACCTCGACTGCCTACAACATCGAAGACAGGTTGGGGATTTGACTCTGATACAATACAGTATTTAAATGGGCATATTGTTCAACCAAGGCAAACGTAACACTATTACTAGCAAAGGAGGCATTTAACGCAGGGCTTCCACAGTATAATGGACTTGGCTACTACCATGGTCTTGTAAGTAGATATAGCAGAATCCAGACAGAGTGTAGCTACAAGAAGTATTAGGTTACGGCTACCGGTTACGAAATAGAAAAAAACTGAACAGGAGAAATAAAAATATAGAATATAATAGAACAACAATTATCTACTACTATTTTCGAAGCTATTAACGTCTTCAACATGGAAACAAATACAGTACAGGAACAGAGGCAGGAAGAGGAGACGAAAGGAAGAAAAACTAAACAAACCAGACAAACTAGAAGCAAAATTAGACGACATAAAAGTTTTAAATGACGATCTTGCATATAAATATGTCAATCTTAAATATGTTCTACTGCCCATTAACAATTCCAGACAAGCATATAGTGAAGTCAAGATTCGCCCTGATTGAAACAAAAACATCATCAACTATTCCAGTCGGTACCCGCGAGATACGTTCAGCTGTTCTCAGAGTCACCTGATCATTACGAACACCCGGCGGTACCGCGGTACTTCAGTACTTGCTTATGCTTTAGAACCAGTTTACGAGACCCCGCTCCCCCCACCGCACGCCTATGCAACCGACGAGCACATGGCCTGCGATAATAAACGTCGGGAATGTTTGGGGTGCACCATTGCCAAGTCTCAGTTATATCCTGGACCGTGGGATACATTGGAATAGTATATGTATATAAAAATATAACACGTTTATTTTATTATTGACTTTTTTTAACTATATGCTTCCTCTGGGAATCGAACCGATTATAGATTGTGCAAGATGTCTTGTGCTGATGCAAAATATTGATAAATACGATGGCTGGGGACTCAGTTCGAAGGTCTACGTATAAATCCAGTTAAATTGATAAGGAGGTTAAAAGTATCAGGGCCGGATTTAACGTTGTAGGAGAGATGGGGCTTTGCTAATATGGGGGCCCGCACAAGGGTAGTTAAATAGAGTAATTTTCTTTAGCTAACAAAGCTGTGTGTGCTATAACGGAAATTGAATCTATTTTTAAAACGATATTGATGTAAAAAAACTGGATAGATAGTAGAGTATCTGTATTTGCTACTTTTTTGGTTAAAATCTCCAAGGATTTCTTTAAATTATTGATATTGAGAAAAAGGGGGGCTGTTTATGCCTAGTCCAGTAGTCCAAAATGATAGAGATCGCGTAGAAGCATTCTATGATCCGCAGTAACAGCTGGTAGTTGCCTTAATTGAAGAAACATACTAATTTAAAAGTTTACTACCGTTATTATTGTATGTCATAAACTAATTGGATTGGACCAAAAATCCCATATCAACGTTGCCAAAGGAATCACGAAATTTATCCAAAATTCAGCGAAACACATAAAACATATTATCATCGACAAGATTGTAAAGTTCATTGACCATGCACATACACAATTATGTCTTATACAATAACATTAGAAAAAACATGTTATTCCGAGATTTTTCCTGGATAAATCTGGCAACGCGTCGGCCGAGCCAACCTGAATGTAGTAAAAACACGATTTGAGAGGTTAGTCGGAAACAAAACTCATGTAGCTGTTCTCGGTCTATGGAAATTAGCGTTTTGTTTTCACGGAACGCGATTATATCGACGGTGCTAAACGGGGTGGAAGAGCTTTAGAAAGTACGAAGCTTCATGGGCAGCTTTACAGTACGGGCAGCTGAAAAGTAATCGTTTTCTTGAGTGTGGTGCAACGAAAAATCCATGGTCTTATAATTATGTTGTTGTGAAATAGTCATTAAAAGTGAATTCTTCAAGAGTTGTGCATGGCTCTTCTTTAGTAGTTTTTTTTTGAAATAAGTGAATGAAAGTGCGGCTAAATCACGTGCCTCTTTTTGGATTACTCTTATTCGGATAACGGGGAAGCTTATTTTGAGAAGGTAGGTTATTATTGTTTTTATTTTCTCGTTATGTCGTCCTCAAGGTTTTCAGGTTTTGGTTCGAGGATTTTATCTCTGAAATAACTTTTATAGTAAATTACGATACCAGGGATATCGCAAACGTTTTCTAACTAACAACGAACCACACCGGGATATTTTCGATAAGCTGGAGCACCCACCATACACTCCAGATTTATCTCCATCTGAAAAACTCTGTGAATAATTTATTAGGAGCGCACGGTAGACCACACTTATAACGCTATGTGGACTCGCACATATTCACTTTATTTTTGTGTTGTGTAATTAAATCCTGCGCTGACAAAAATGCATTTACCAATGTCGTGGGTTGCAAAATTGGAGCTACCTCAACCCACCTCTTTATGTTGTTCTAACTGAGCCTACGAATTATCACAAATTATTTAAAAACGCTACAGTAATTCAGGTTCTTTTGGTTCTCCTCAACCCAGAAAGAGATTTTTTATTAGCATTTTAAACATATTTGGGATCACCACAATTCCTCATCTTGTAACTATTTTATGAGTTACCTGAACTCAGTTTCTGGGTTGGGAAAAATTTACTAATTGATTATAAAGTGTTATGTCAACCCGGACGTGCATTATTTTAACTCATTACCATGTGTAAATTATTTTGAGTTGAAATAATTCAGGAAACGTGCTCCAAAACCCCATATCGAGGGTAAAACGCAAGATCGTAAGGTCACGGAAAGTTCCGAATTCATGCTCGTGCAGGTTTGGCGCGGTTCATTCCAGTGTTATTCGTTAATTCTCCTTCGATCGCGCGTATAGACACCTGTAGCCGTTGCGCCGTTTGCGGGATTTTTCATCTTTGTTCTCTGTGCGTGAAAATTTGTGATTTGCATAATTTTGCATACGAATTGTTATTATTGGAATGGAGCCTTTTATTTATAAGCAATCGTCATCACTTCATCCGCATGGTTTCTTAGCCGTAGTATGCTCTCCTGTCTATAATTCATTTGATTATTTTTTTTAAATATACAACAAAAATGTCATGTCTTGAAAAAACAAAAGGCAATTGAAGTCCACAATATGCAGGCGTTAAATCAAAGAAATATTTTGAGTTCCGATAGTCCACAATTTAGGTACTAGTAGTCCAAAATTTGGAGTCTGGTAGCCCAAAGAGTGAGTTATTCCAGCCACCATCGTAAGCTAGAACAACTTAAATGTCACGTTTTGATAGCTCGAATCATGAATTAATCTAGCCCGACTAGTAACGCATCACAATTCACATACTGGTAGCTACGGTAGCCCATCAATAATTTAAGACGGTGGTGCGTGAGCTATTCCAACGCATAAAATAACCCATCTTCTGTGTTATCATAACTTATGAATAGTGAGTTGATGCAATTTCTTCAATTTGGTTGCCGTAATTCAGAGGTCTGGGCTGTCCCCTATTAGCAATTAGCAACACCCTTCGGTCTATGCTCGGGTCTAGGACAACTAATATTTGACTTATATCAACTCGAAATTTCGCTCAGTGTGGCCATTTTGCGCACTACTGAACAGCTCTGGACACCCTTATATTCGTCGACTGAAAATATCGTTAAATCGTGTGCAGTCTCGTAATAAAAACACGTTACAATCAATATTTTTGAATATGATTAGCAATTTTTCCCTAGTTTTACGGTTATTTTCTTATTTACACGTCGAGCTCATAAGATTATCTCTTGAGGCAAAGTTGATGAAGTTAGTTATTCCGTAACAATGCTTGGGGTGCAGGTATGTCGTTTTTGTCTTCTTCTGACAAACTTATAGGGTCTTGAAAAGAAATAGGTTGTCTTGTTTTCGATGTTGAATTCAGACCTGTCTCTCAATTCCACCCTAAGATTTCGAAGTTGTACGCAGGTAAACATTTAAAATTATAACTTCGTGAAGAGACCGGAAACTCATGTGCCGAGCTTGAAGACATTTTAGTGAGCCAAACACTAAATTTTGATATTAACAAAATGACAATTAGTGTCAGTAAAAATATTTTTCCGAAAATAGTTCGGAAAAAATGACATTTTTGATAACATTTTTGAAAGAAATGTCAATATTTCCCTACACTTAGTCGTTGCTGGGCAACGGAAAATAACTGTTAGGAAATATTCATTTCCTTACTGTAAGGAATAGTACATTACGTATCAAGGGCCGAAAAGAGGCTTTTACGGACAAGATGCGGAAAAGCCTTCGACGGCCCGAGATATGTATCGTATTTTTTTTACAAGTGCACCGAAACTTTGACGCCAAATAAATAAAGAAATTCTTCAGACATTTTTCCTGTCTACATGACATGAAAACACTCGCGCATGGAGAATGTAAATATCTATTTATTATTTTTGACAAATAGGCTAGGTGGCCTAGTAGTATAGCGTACCCCTTGTAATCTGAGAGGTTCAAATCCCGCACTCGGCATCTATGATCTTATTTATTTTTTTACAAGTGCCCGAGTCTTTGAGGCCATATAAATAAAGAAATTCTTCAGGCATTTTTCTAAAACATCTTTGAAAAATTAACTGCCAATTTAATTTATATATAATCCGCTATTTATTATCGCTTGTAGTATGGCTCGGTGGGTAGTGTGTGCGCCTGGCGATCTGAGGGTCGCGGGTTTAAATCCCGCACCGACAATTCTGGTTTTATTTATTTATGAGCACATGGTGACTCGAAGCGGGCGGGAGAAATCTTTCCCGCCCGCTTCGATACTTTCCCGCCCGCTCTCTTGGAAAACGCCACTTTCGGTGAAGAGAACATGCATGAAAAGAGGCACTTTCAGGGCACATGTAAAAAAAATTGTATTTCCTTACAGTTGTTAGTGTTCTACATAAATGATTGAAAACACGTTTTTCATAAGGAATTAATTTATATTTTGAAAACCCAATGGATTAAAGAATACATTTTGAAATTAGTTTGTTATATTCACAGTTATTTGACAGTTTATTGAAAATTGAAGGAACATTATTAGAACTATGAGAAACATTTTGGACAACATGCGAGGTAGTAGGGTTATTTTGTTGCATATTTTGTACGGTGAAAATTTTATTTGCTACCTCAGCCTTATTGTTAAGAGATTCTTCAATATATCCTTCAGCAACGTTTGATGACTTCCATCCGCCATGCCTCTCTAAACTAGTTATGTTGGCACCATAGTCAACCAATATTGTTGCAGAAGACCGACGAAATCAGTGACCAGTATATTCTATCGGATTTACCAAGTTCAACGTTTATATGCATATTTGTACTTTTCTCTTGATTTCTTTGGCAATAATTCTAATGAAGCAGTATTCACTGCCTCAACCAGCTCTGGAGGAGTCCCAGAAATGGAAAGTTCATCATCACTTATCATGTTATACTGTCTTGCTTTCGGAAACACCAACAATTAAATTTATATGCGTCAAGTCTGACAATTCAACATTAATACGTTTCCATAGTAACGCAACCAATTTTATTACGAATTTCAAAGCACCATTCCTATTTGTGAATAAAATTATTCGCGATTTTTTCAAAAATTAATCAATATCTGTCGATTTTTATATGATTTTCGGAAATAGTATGTCTACCTCGTAGGAAAAGCCACATTCGTGGACTCTGTGTTGCTATCTTCACAGTCGTCCAGGAACGTTAGGCATTTCCTACTCGGTAAACAATGTACTATTCATTCATTATGTCCAGCTTTATGCCTTATTTGCTGTTGTTTACTGTTTTACCTGAACTATGAGAGTTTTGTGTTTTGCCATCACGTTTAAATGAATAGATTAGGATTGGCTCAACAGAATATATTCAAACTGGGCATTTTTCCTATAAAATGTACAGGGGAACTAATATTCAGCCACCTCGAAAATTACATGGGATTTCTTATGTTCAACTCAAGAATGTATGACCTTTTATAACCTCCATGCGGAAGGGACAGATGCTTTCCTACCAATATTTATTTCTTTATGCAGGTTGCAAGAATATTCTTACAGCTTTCTTGAGCTTAAAACTGTATAAATAAGTATTTCCCGTGAATGCTCTTCTTCGAACCATTAAATGAAATGTATAAGTGTATAAACCTCAGATTTGCTACATAACAGTTTTCTAACAGCGTTTAGGACAACAAAGTTATATAACAAGAAAGCTTACAGAACAATTTTGTTGTATAATGGAATGTTATGTTGATGTTAAGTATTACTCGAGGCATTACTATTTAAAAGACATTTAAAAAGTCTTATAATTTGGCGATAAGAACACGTCCGTTTATATTCACATTTAAGGAATAATATTGTGATAAATGTGTATTATACTGCAATAAATTGTGATAAGAAGAAAAAATGTCACAATAAATACTTATGAATTGGATCTACGATTTCTCTAGCAAGATTACCTTAGGCCTTAAGCAATACGTGTATATCATCATTGCCCAATAGGGTGGAAAAATCTATTGTAACACGATAGTTTAGTCATGTAATTACAGATTAATTTACCGTATACATGATTCTTGGCGAATTTAATTATCAATTCTATTTAATAATTAACACATCTAGGAACGGCGCTAGAATATTTTTCTTCTTAAGAACGTTTAGCCAAATATACTTAGTGTTTCGTAAAGTTAAAGGATTGGAAAACGCTATGAAAAAATTGCGTTAAAAAATATAATGTTATAAGAATAACAATGACAATTTCAAATATGAAGTTTTCTCTTAAAAGGTTAACATTACAGAACCGGATATAGTCATGGACGAACAGGCAATCCCGCTAGCTTCATCTATTGATTTGCTGGGCGTCAATCTGGGAGGAAATATGTCTTGGCATAACCACGTTGTGGCAATCGCCAACATAGCTTTTCAGAAGCTTGGGGTACTCTTCCGAACCAGAAAGTTGTACACACCTCAACAACTTTTGACACTATACAAAGCCCAGATTCGACCATCACTAGCGTACTGCTCTCATGTCTGGAGCTCTGCACCCAAACATACTCTTCGGCTACTGGATTCCATCGAAAGGAGGGCCATTCATTTGATTGGAGACCACGAGCTGACGAAGAACCTCAACAGCCTAGAACATCGAAGACTGGTTGGGAATTTGACTCTCTTTTACAGATATTTTCATGGAAAGTGCTCAGCTGCCAAAAAGCGGCATATTTTTTAATTAAATTGATGCAACATAGATGTATCTGATTGCTAATTTAGGATTGTTTGGGATCCTCATCTTAATAATGTAATTAAAAAAAATGTTATTAATTTTATTCTTGTTACTATTACTATATTCGAGACCATATTGTAATGGACGGGTTTGTTTGAGTTTGTTTGTTTGTTCCAGATAATATGGTAAAATGTGTAGGATTACGTTTCTAAGAAATCTGTTGCCTACCCCAATACCTTGTGTAATTTTTTTTTATTGCCAATACAAGTTGTTGTTTAATTCGATTGTCTATAAATAATAACAATTCGATTCAGTTATTCACACCTATGCAATTATATAAACGCCTTCATATTCCGTCAATCACTATTAAATATTTGTAAAACTATTATACATTATTATACAGGGTGTTACAGATTAGGCCTTCACTATTGGGATTTCGGAAACGGTAAGAGATGCGAAGTCGGTTAAGTTGGCCTAAAGTTGGGTAATTATGAGCCCAATATTATGCCGCAAAAAAATCTAAAATAAATACAGGGGTTTTCGAAATATTTGGAAAAATCTAAAATTTTGCGTTTCGGTTTTTATTTTTTCCTGACTTTGTTCGAAGAGAAGTCCAAAAGTAAATTTAACTTTCTCTTATTCTCCACAAGATGGCATTATCAGTACATAAAACATACAGTAGCATAAAACAAGCCATCTGTCAAGTGTAAAGATTGTTTCACGAAAAATGGATATAACTTAATGACTGCCGTAAAAGTACCTGGGCCATCCCATTATTTATGACCGTCTGTTATTATTATGTGGAAAGGACCGGATTGTAATAATTATAATTAAATATAGGCACATCAGGTAGGTTAGGTTGCTTAATTTATATTTAAATATCTGTTTGTTAGTTTTTATTTCTTGCTGGAAGAGTTTAGTTGTATTACTGAAATTATTTTACCAAACGTATAAAAAAACAGTATGTGGCGTCCATGGAAAAACATTGATGGTGCTTCTTCTAGTGTTGCAGTGAAGAAAATGCATTTATCTCTCGATGCTAGGGAAATTGTAAAAAGAGTATATACTTAACACTATCTATAGAATGACATTATAAATGTAAATAAATATGACTAGTAATATTTTAAAAAAATGTTATTTCTTTTGATTACATTAATATAATCATATCATTACTTGTTTTCCTTAGTCCGTCCCTTCATACTTCACTTGTTTATTGCCAAGCTCTTGTCGACACAATGGGACCGACCCAGGAAATCATTAAGTCGTAACCAAATTTCGTGAAACGAACTCTACCTAAACTCAGCTATTGTCAATGGCGGATTATGTGATTATAATGTGCCTTCTTAAGAAACAATTCGTCATACACCATAAAATTCTAATCTGCTTATAGCTGTGAATAATTTTAATATATTTATAAACAATAACATTATTCATTGGTATATTTATTTGGGTCTAACAACTTAATCGCTTATTGTTGAAAATTCGCAGAAGCACGGTTTCAGTGATTGCTTATTTCTTTATTTCCAGGTAACAATTATTGGAAACTGAAACGTCACTAGGTAGGCAGACATGTTGGGCGTGTCCAGTACAAATATCTCAGAAATCATTAGGAACGATCACAATGACAAATACACAACTGTGTTTTCGAGTAATTATTTCTCTAATTATAAAACATATTTTTCAAGTTTTGAAACAGTGTGAACAGACGCGATTTTCATCAATTTTCAGACTCAAAGCAGTAACATTAGGGTTGGCAACAGTAACTGTAGTGTCGTCTGCGAATAGAGTCACCTAACTACCCATAGTCGGCGTTGTTGGCACTATAGGAAAAATCCTTTAGGGCACTCTGGGAGTGGTGCGTGTGCGCAAAAAGCGATTCACGTTGGTTTTGAATCGTTTGAGGTTATATTCGTTGGGAAAAACGACCTCGGCAAGGTCGTTCCACAAAGATGTAGTCCTCCAGATGAAAGAATTCTTAAATAATGAAGTTCGAGGAGTACTAAGCTTAACCACATATGGATGGGCGGCAGTGGTTCGTCGTGTATTTCTGCTAATCGTCGCTCTGGGCGGAATTAAGAGGGCAAGGTCAGCCGAGCACCTTCCATGAAAATATCTGTAAAAGAGAGTCAAATCCCCAACCTGTCTTCGATGTACTAGGCTGTCGAGGTTCTTCGTCAGCTCGTGGCCTCCAATCAGACGAATGGCCCTCCTTTCGATGGAATCCAGTAGCCGAAGTGTATGTTTGGGTGCACAGCTCCAGACATGAGAGCAGTACTCTAGTGATGGTCGAATCTGGGCTTTGTATAGTGTCAAAAGTTGTTGAGGTGTGTACAACTTTCTGGTTCGGAAGAGTACCCCAAGCTTCTGAGAAGCTACCTTGGCGGTTGCCACAACGTGGTTATGCCAAGACATATTTCCTCCGAGATTGACGTAACATACATAAGCAACAATAAGGGTCCCCAGCTACAAATATGATACACTGGAACTTTGTTACTGGGATTTCCCAATTTGTTAGCTTTTATTTAATCTTTCGCAATCCAGCTAGATAATAAAATTCCAGCAGAATGGTTTTATCGCGGATATTAAGTTTTGGCGCCTCTCAATGAATTACACCGCGCATAATCCATATCTAATGTAATTTATTTAATGTTCTTACGTACAGGTACATTTTAAAAAGATCGCATTCTTATTTAGTTTTAAAGTCGATATTTTCCTTAATAAAATTACTTAATGAATTACAGTAAATATTTTGACAACGATTTCTTCTTATCCTATTGCATGTGTAAACTACTGATTTCAATAAAATGCCGAAGAGCGAATCAAGCAATATATTAGAAAATATTGTAAAATAATAAGCATATTAAAAGAAAAGCAATTAATACAGGAAGGTCCGTGCAAGTACGCGTCGTCAGACCAGACTGCTGTTCCCTTTTTCTTCCTATATTCATATGGGTTATGTTTTCGTTACACAACCCATAAAATTGTTATTTGTGGTTTCCTATGAATGCACTTCTCTAATCAATGAAACATAGTAGTCTATGAAATTAGTTCGGTCGGGTGACGGAGTTATATTATACATGTAATTTTTAACACAAAAAGTAGGTACCGACAAGGGCTCTTACATCAAGCATACGATAGCTTTGGAATTTCTTATAATTTTTCTTTGTGGTTTTCTGTTAATTAGACAAATAAACTCCTGGACAAAATTAACGCAACATCATAAATTTGCCATATTTTTTATGCTATTTTTTTTTCTGAATTTATGATCCGATTTGAATGATTTTTTTTTGCATTGTAGGTTGGTTCCTTGACAATGTCATAGTTTTCGCTGTTTATGATAAAAATTAAATTTCCGATTTATACTGGGTGTACTAAAAATGCTATGTTTTTTTCCAAAAATTCGTATCACCCTGTGGAGTATATTAGCAACCGAAGCATATTGCAGTTGACATTAAACGGTAGGTCCATCTTTCCCCAACATTCTCTTTTTTTGGTTTACTTCATTATCTCTCTTATTAAAGGAGATACACCCTTTTATAGCGTAACATGTTTTTATAGACTTTAATATTCAACACATTCATTGTTAAAGTTTTCAAGTAGACTATGGACTTTTTCTGACATGCAAGCGATGTGTCAGCAGATGTTGTGTTTTAAAGTTACAAAGGTCAAATAAAATTCACCATACTGATAAAAACTGTTCCGAAACTGCTTATTAAACGTTCGTTTCATATGTCCAGTTGCCCGACGAGTATTTTAATCTTGAAACCTACTTGAAAACATTTAACAATGAATGTGTTGAATATTAAAGTCTATAAAAACATGTTACGCTATAAAACGGTGTATCTCCTTTAATAACAGAGATAATGAAGTAAACCAAAAAAGAAAATGTTGGGGAAAGATGGACCTACCGTTTAATGTCAACTGCAATATGCTTCGGTTGCTAATATACTCCACAGGGTGATACGAATTTTCGAAAAAAAAAATTACATTTTTAGTACACCCAGCATAAATCGAAAATTAAATTTTTATCATAAACAGTGAAAACTATGACATTGTCAAGGAACCAACCTACAATGCAAAAAAAAAAATCATTCAAATCGGATCATAAATTCAGAAAAAAAATAGCATAAAAAATATGGGAAATTTACGATGTTACGTTAATTTTGTCCAGGAGTTTACATTGCGTCGCCTATTGTTAAATAAAATTCTTTGTTGTTGTTCAGTGTTTGTGTGTTAAATTTAAGTATTGTTCGTGGAAAAAATAATAATTCTTAACCCAATATGACAAGTGGGTGCCAAGTCTGCCGCGTAAACTGTATAAAAATATAGACTTTTGAGTCACGTCCGTCTATTGTTTATTTTCCCTAACAAAGACATATCAAACCGGTCACCTGTTACAAACAGGCGTCACATTGACTTGCACAAAGCAGATAGAAATACCGGGTCCATGTACGTTCAAGTCGGTGGTACCGACACTGACTTTTTTACATTTTGACAATTTGTTACACATTTAAATGACTAAAAAAGAACTCTTAGTACTTATTTGAAATCAACTTCATTCAGAATCATCCTGTTAGTATACATAATTTTTGTAATAATTTCTTTCAAAATTACGCAATAAACTCAAGAAATCCGGTGTCCTGATTAAGTTTAGCATTGCCAAAACTATGATAAACATATATATTCAATTTGTAAATCCCTCGTACATTTTATTTGAAGTTTATCACATAAAATAAGCCATGCACTCAAATGAGGTCATCAAATAGAATTCATTCATTCGCTGCTATAATGGTAATATTTATTCACTAAAAATTCACTTTATCAGATAATATTTAATATAATTATGTATAAAGGTAATTTGGGCGTTTCAAACCCTGTTTTATAATTGAAATTTCCATTAATTTGGTTCATTCATTTTTCGTGTAGTGCTATAAATAATATACAGCGTGATCCATTAATTGTGCAACAAATTGATTTTTTTATTAGCTGCGTAATTGAAATATCAATCTTTGGTGGATTTAAATAACAAAGGAGAGTCTTATTCTTACTGTCAATCTTTCAATTATTTATAATCACGGGGTAAAATGAGTTTTAATTTTAAATGGGAGAAATAACGACATTTGCAAGATTTATGATGATTATTCTTGGAATATAATGCAACAAAATGCATAGAGTCAAAAATACTATAACTTAATCAATGATAACGCTGTTTTTTTTTTATGATCAAACACAAAACACAAGCACTATAGGAAAAATCCTTTATGGCACTCTGGGAGTGGTGCGTGTGCGCAAAAACCGATTCACGTTGGTTTTGGGTCAGCCGAGCACTTTCCATGAAAATATATGTAAAAGAGAGTCAAATCCCCAACCTGTCTTCGATGTTCTAGACTATCGAGGTTCTTCATCAGCTCGTGGCCTCCAATCAGACGAATGGCCCTCCTTTCGATGGAATCCAGTAGCCGAAGTGTATGTTTGGGTGCAGAACTCCAGACATGAGAGCAGTACTCTAGTAATAGTCGAATCTGGGCTTTGTATAGTGTCAAAAGTTGTTGAGGTGTGTACAACTTTCTGGTTCGGAAGAGTACACCAAGCTTCTGAGAAGCTATCTTGGCGATTGCCACAACGTGGTTATGCCAAGACATATTTCCTCCCAGATCGACGCCCAGCAAATTAATAGATGAAGCCAGTAGCTGTAGCTGGCTTTTGTAGTCTGACTTGTATTTTGTTAGGCAAAGTGTAACCAAATATATATTCATAAATATGTCCTTAAGTCAAATATCATTAACTTAGTCATATAGGTATTGGGATTATACCTTTCTATTAGAAATATTTTATATGGTAGTGTTTTACTGGCGCGCTTTCCGATTGGTCTTAATTTAAAAGACAAATAGACGATTTAAAACTTGAATCTTTCTTTAATTTTCCATAGTCCCTTTTCCTATAATTATGACAACTGTATATGCTTACTTAGGACATTGGCTGCATTCAGCAGAGCCCATTACAAATGAATCTACTAACCATTTTTAACCACGCACTTGTACTGCAGTAAAAACGACACACGTGACCAAATGACCAACGACGAACTTTTCCGTTCCAACCCGCCGAAATATTTCGTAACGAAATGTAATAAAAACCAGGACTTTAAGTGTATTGTATATTTAATTATAAAACGTGTCTAATGTTCGATCGGATCGGTAAATAACGATTTTTTTGGTTCCTGTTTATTGATTAAGCGATCCAGACGTGCAAACAAATTAATGTTCCTTAAGAACATATTAACTACAGAGAAGATAGACGATTAATATAAACTATAACAAGAATGGTCTTAAAATACACTGGGTGGATCAAAAATAAAATTATAAAAATTTTTTATAAATCTATGATCATCGTGAAATTACTTAGATGCCCATTTTACTCAGACACACTTTATAAACAGAACTTTACCGGAATAGCCTTTCCAAATAAACAAAAAATCACTCAAAGTGCTTAAATATGTACGTGAGATATGGAACAGTTGTATAAACACAATCGACTCTTTAATGGAAATCGTAATATAAACATACTTTTTGCAACGAAGAGCTGAATAATATTTAGATTGTGTTAAATTTATAAAGGAATAATATAACTTGATTATGTAGGACGGTGTTTGAAGTTTTTTTTTGTTTATCCGAAGTTCTCGCAAGGTTTTACGTCCTGAGGCGATTCCAATTCAAACTTTTCTTTCCAGAAATGGACCAGAAGGAAAAGGAATTAACAATAAAATATTGATGTCTGTTTGAAGGTTGTAGACAATGGTGTTTCTTGAATGATAGAAAAGTTTTGGACTTGCATTGTCTTTATTTTTTATTAATCACAACGTTTCAACTGGTAAGTATCTCCAGTCGTCTTCAGGTGAATACAGCTCTATTTATACTAGCTATGTGCAGCATAATTGAGATGGGTGCAGTCGTGCGTTCAGTTTTGCGCGATATTAGTAATTCTAAGCGCTTATAACTACTTAACAAAGGTTTCCAGACATTTCTTAAATGTAATGAAGGTTTACTTAAACAGCCTGGGTTCTGATATATGGCAGCAGCTTCCTTGAACTTCCTCCAGTGTGGTTCTTTGAGCAGGATTTCGGCTTCTGTCCACCTGATGTGATGGCCGTGTGTTCAAGCATGGTCGGTTGCACCTGATTTTTCCGTCTCTCCTTTTTGAGTGTTATTTCTGTGTTCTTTAATCCTTGTTTCCAGTGGCCATACTGTTTCCCCAATATACGATCCGACCACATTCGTAGGGGAACTGGAAGACACAGTTTTTCCTATCTATTGGGCTAGTTGGTTTCGTCTTCGTTAGATGGCTTCTTAAGGTGTCTCTCGAGCTGAATACCGTTCTGATGTTGTATCGTTGTCCTAGTCTTCTAATTCTCTCGGATATTCCTTTGACATATGGAATGTTGAGTGTTGGTTGAGCCTCTTTTGTCTCTCCTTTTTGTGTATTTGGGCGAGTCTTACGACTCTCCAAAATTTTGTCAACTAATTTCGTGGGGTAGCCATTTTTGTTGAGGTCGGTCTTGATGTGGTCAATTTCTTCTTTGACATCTAGGAAAGGTAGACCATGCCTGGATACACGGCCATCACATCAGGTGGACAGAAGCCGAAATCCTGCTCAAAGAACCACACTGGACGAAGAGGAAGTTCCAGGAAGCTGCCGCCATACACCAGAGTCCAGGCTGTTTTAGTAAACCTTCATTAGATTTAAGAAATATCTGGAAACCTTTGTTAAGTAGATGTAAGCTTAGAAATACTAATATGGCGCAAAACTGAACGCACGACTGCACCCATCTCAATAATTATGCTTCAGTGCGCATAGCTAGTACAAATAGAGCTGTAGTTACTTCTCTTATTTAGTATTCACCTGAAGACGACTGGAGATACTTACCAGTTGAAACGTTGTGATTAATAACAAATGCAAGTCCAAAACTTTTCTATCATTCAAAATATTGATGTTTTACTGTTCATTGTAATACAAATTGTCGCTCCAATTTTTTTTCTCTTATAATTTTTGGCCAGAATCATATGCAGGAACTCGAACAATCCTCACACGACGGCATGGAAGAACAATAATATTTGTCCCCCCCTCTTAACACCAAAAATAGTTGTCATGTACTCGCTTGTACAAACGTACGTGTTTAGGAAGAATATTTTCTACGCTGAAAAGTATGCTAATTTTTTTCAGGCACGTATCGCCGATGTGAGTATACATGCAACGATATTGATTATGACAAAATTACATAAATAAAAGTATGACAAAATGTGTGTTCGTGTTTCTCTACCCATTTGGTCTACTGACATATTTATATTCAAGTAAATAATTATTCACATTAATAGCGATTAACATTAACAACATCATCAGCGATCATCAATATGGTTTTCGAAAGTCCAGATCAACGCGAGACCTTCTACCCTATCTCATCCATCTTTGGACTAATGCAATCGAACATCATGGGGAGTCTCGGGCTGTTGCACTTGATATTTCTAAAGCTTTTGATCGTGTTTGGCATGAGGGGCTTCTAAGTAAGCTGCGAGCCTATGTATGCCCAGTCGATTCTGTGCATGGTTGTCTAGCTTTCTTAAGAACCGCTCTCTGCAAGTGGCAATTGACGGGTTTCTCTCAGACACCTTCACCATCAATGCCGGGGTCCCTGAAGGGTCCACATTGTCTCCCACCCTCTTCTTACTCTACATTAACGACCTTCTAGTGAAAACTAAAAGTCCGATATTTAGATTTGCTGACGATAGCACACTTTCATAATCTTTTTCTTTCAATGCCCAAACATCGGCTGCCGACGTAGGTATACATCTTCGCAGACAGCATAAAATATCACGCCTCAACAAAGACCTGAAGAAATTTGGGCTTGGGGTAACAGTAACCAAGTCAAATTTAACTCTAAGAAAATCCAGGCAGGAGTTTTCTTTAGAAAGGGTGCCATTACAGAATCGGATATAGTCTTGGCAGGACACGCAATTCCACTGGCTTAATCTATTAATTTGCTGGGCGTCAATCTGGGAGGAAATTTGTCTTGGCATAACTACGTTGTGACAATCGCCAAGATAACTTCGCAGAAACTTGTAAATTCTGGAGTTATTTCCAGTTCAATAGAAACTTACGTATACTCATCGCTGTAAAATTATCTTCTTGCAAATTACATTGTCAGGCAAGGACTATACCGAAAGGAAATCGGAACAGATAATTTGTGTATTTGGAATCTAGCCGACAAATCAGTTAGGTATTACCAAACTCCGTACACCCAAACACTGTAAGCTTCCCACACCTGCCTATTTTAATACGCCCATATCCTTTCTAATCTCACTGTAGTTCAATAAAACAAGAATCAACGCATAATAGAATTATTATTGGTTTTATTAATAGTTTACCAGACCTATAAGGAGGTTATCAAGAGATAATGAAATTTATTCATTGTATTATACTGTATTATTTTTGAGATATGTAAACAATGGATGCAGGAAAATACATTAATGACCCTTTATTAAATATGTACATACTGTATTATATGTATTAACATGTACACCATCATCTATTAACGGTCTACTATAGTTGCACGGAGAGATATTTATTTTATTACAAGAAAAATCCTTTAAGACACTTTGGGAGTGGTGTCAATACGAATAAAGCGATTCACGTCGGTTTTGAACTGGTATATAATGGTTATATCCATTGGGAAACACGATCTCGTTCGATAAGGATGACGTCCTCCAGATTAAAGAATTCTTAAACAATTAAGTTCGAGAAGTCATCAGAGAAGTCCTAAGTTGAACCTCACATATGGATGGGTGACTATGGTTCGTCGTGTATGTCAGCTATTCATTGCTCTAGGTGGAATAAGCGGGCAAACTCAGTTCGCCATGGAAATATCTATAAAAGAGATTCAAATCACCCCTGTCTTCGATGTTCCAGGCTGTCGAGGTTCTTCGCCAGCTCGTGGTCTCCTTTCGATGGAATCCAGCAGGCGAAGAGTATGCTTGAGTGCATATCTCCAGGCATGAGAACAGTACTCTAGTGAAGTGAACTGCGAAGTTACCTTACCGACTACCACAATATAGTTATGCCAAGACAAACTTCGCCCAGCCGATTAATAGACGAGAGTGTCGCCTAATTGAGAAAAAGACACAAGTGGAACGTACGTACATTATACCATGATATGAGTGGAGTACGTTGCCCGAATCGTCCGTCCGTTTTGCGCTTAAATGATAGGTAACTCTAAACGTTCTCCTTATCTGCGCGTTTCACGTAAGACGTTTTTTGATAACCCCCGTATAACCAAGTTTCTCCTTAAGGTTTATGTGAATTTAATTTAATCAGATTATTAAGTAGACGTCTATTTTTTGGAAATTTAATTTTGTCCCCATTTTTGAATTCTATCCAAAGGTGAATTCCCCACCCAGGAATTATTTATTTAGAGCCAATCTAACTTTCTTAATCATTTTTAAATTTTGAAAAAAGTACGATTTCTGGTCGACACTATAGTTGTGTCGCCACTCTTAATAATTAATGAAAAAGTTATCGCAACCGAGGACGTTCCTACTTAATTAGTTTTACGGATGCTATGTTCGATTTTCGATTTTTCGTTGTTTATTGTCAGGGATGCCAGGCGTAATGCCATTGCCGACTTGACACGCACGTGTCAGTTGGTCTTGGGTGGGCCCACCATCCTTTCCCCGTCAACTGGAAGCTGTCAGCAGTCCACCAGAGCGCATGAAGAAATGAGGGCAGGAATGTTGTCTAAGAGTAAATGGCTGATTTTAATTTGAAGTATAGTTGTTTGAACGTAGGACGAGGCCTAACTTTTGTTCAAACTATACTTATTTATTATTGTATTTTGGTATTGGTTCGGGCATGTCCAATGAATACAATAACAATGCAAGTTATTATATTGAACACAGAGGGCTTTTACTTATTTAATTTTACTGTCCGTTGTCATTGAGGGTGAATTTAAGGGTTAGTCTTACGTCAGTCGAGTAACGCGACCCGAAGTACTAATGCGATCATTATTTACATTTTATTTACAATAAAGAATTATCCTATACTAACATTCTGCGTTTCAAGCCAACCTATCACTCCTCTGTCACGTACTCCATTTAAATTTAGATTCATTTTATTTTACAATATAAAACTATCCTAAGCTAACATTATATTCTCAACTAAAGAGATGTCAACTACCCTAATAATTTCCCAAAGATTATAACACGCGGTAGTGAATGCTACTAACTAACTTTATTTTACACTGTTTTTTATGTCACAATCGGGTGAATTTTCTTCTAAGAACTTATTTATACTCGCGTCAGAAACGAGTGTCCGAAGGTCAATTTCGGTTATTATTTATTTAACCTCGGACCAAAATACACGAGGGATCGAAGATATTCCAGAATTATTTATACTCGCACTGAAATAAACGAGTATTTGGGGAAATTCCAGTATTATTTAAACTCGCCGGAACCACGAGTATGCGACGATGAAAATTTTCTCAGGGAAAATCCGCGGCTGGATGCTCTCGAAATTGCTTGATGTAAACACTGAAAACCTGTAGCCACCATGAGCGCGGTTCTGGGGATACCAGAAAACCGACTACCCTCCTCGTTCGTCTCCACGTAGAAATCCTTCATTCGTCCCATCCAATGCCCCATTGCGTCATTCACACCGATATAATCCGTTCATTGTCGCGGCCGTTACAACAACAGAGCGAGCGAGAACGAAATTACGACGTTGCAACATTACAAACGGCCAGTCTGATTTTATCAATAATTTCTTTAATTGGAAAAGCTGGTTTTACAACAAGAGTTAATAAAGGAGAGCAACAAAGAACATCTCCATAATACCATATATAATGATGGACACCATCGTAATAAAAAACTGTCATTATTAAATTAATACCAGAGCAATTGCTAGTGATAGGGAAAATCCGCGACTGGATGTTCTCGAAATTGCTTGGTGTAAACACTGAAAACCTGTAGCCACCATTGCGGCACCCATTTTGAAAAGATCGAATCGCTGGTGAGCGCGGTTCTGGGGATACCAGAAACCGACAGACTTCGTCGTTCGTCTCCACGTAGAAATCTTTCATTCGTCCCTTCCAATGCCCCATTGCGTCATTCGCACCGATATAATCCGTTGATTGTCGCGGCCGTTAAAACAACAGAGCGAGCGGGAACGAAATTACGACGTTGCAACATTACAAACGACCAGTCTGATTTTATCAATAATTTCTTTAATTGGAAAAGCTGGTTTTACAACAAGAGTTAATAAAGGAGAGCAACAAAGAACATCTCCATAATACCATATATAATGATGGACACCATCGTAATAAAAAACTGTCATTATTAAATTAATACCAGAGCAATTGCTAGTGATAGTTACATTGCAATTCATTAATCATTATTATCAGTGTCTATTATTAAAATAACTCACGATCAAAATTAAACAACGGTCCGAATTGTGTAATATCGAGTTTGTGTGATGTAAATCAACTAAATTATTATTACCGACAGCGATACTGGTTGAAAGTGCCCAGCTAATGGTCAGTTACTAATTTATTGATTACTTAATCCCATGGCTGAAAATGAAAACATAGAACTCGGACTACTGTATTTATAAGCAACATGATGCTAACTATACAGGGTCCGCAAACGAAGCGTGGACGGAAGATTAAATCGTTATCGAAGAACTTATCAACAATACTGAAAAAGTTTGAGATATTGGATTAAAAGCGGCATGTTCTAAAAATATTTTACATTATACAGGGTGGCCCAAAAAAGTGTGACAGCATGAAGTTATATTTTTTTAAATGGGACACCCAGTATTTTATTGCATATTTAGGTTCGTATTACTATCGTTTATAAGTGCCTCAAATTTTATTTAATTTGGTTTTGTAGTTTCGGAGAAATAAATTAAAAACTAAAAAAAAAAAGTTTTGCAGTCCTGAATAAAAAAATCAAAAAAAAACAATCCAGAACTATTTTTTTAACCTCGGCATTGAGTGAAATTTATGACAAGAGGTCTAGAGATACTATGAATGTAATTGCGGTTATTTATTTTATACAGGGTGTTCATAATAAGCTTTCAAAAACTCCACATTTTAAAATAATTTTTCTCAAGTTTTTCAAATGGAACACCCTGTATATTATTTGGCTATTTGACGTAGAATTCATAGACATTTTTTTTTTGTTATACAAGCATATAAGCTATATCCAGCGGTTTCCGAAATAATTGTAAATATCATAAATTATGTTGTTTAAATAGAGTTTTTATTGGGAAATTTTGTTATAGGCGACTAGGCCAATAATTGTAAACTAAAGTAAATGTTCAAAATAGCTTCCTTATACTTAATTTAATGATTTTCCTCTACTGCCAACAGAACTCTTAATTCATTTTCTTCATTAATAACGGGTTTTTTGATTAGCATCCTTTTTGTGTACGCAGTGCTTCCTGTTGCTACAAATCGTTGCAACAATTTCTCGAAGGTTTTTGCTCTCGGCTTTCTCTCAATATCTGGATATCTTTCAGAATACACTCGGCTCGCGAGGAGGCAATTTCTTGCACATTGACCCAGTATAAAAATCATATTTACCATTTCTAAAGTTGTAAAATTCGACAGTTTGTGTAAGTTAATACTTAATTTCGACGACTTAACAAATATAAATAACTTTATTTGGCTGTCATAGTGACAATCTCAACAAAAATAAATCATGGCAACTCGATTAAGAATAAAAAATAAAATTAAATAATAAAAGTAGCAAAAATGTATGCTTTTAAAATTTATATCGAAATAACTAAAATACGGTAAACTCCAAGAGTAAAAGGAAGCTATTTTGAACTTTTACTTTAATTTACAATTATTAGTCTAGTCGCCTATAAGAAAATTTCCCAATAAAAACTCTATTTAAACAACATAATTTATGATATTTATAATTATTTCGAAAACGGCTGGATATAACTTATATGCTTGTATTACAAAAAAAAATTGTCTATGAATTCTACGTCAAATAGCCAAATAATATACAGGGTGTTCCATTTGAAAAACTTGAGAAAAATTATTTTAAAATGTGGTGTTTTTGAAAGCTTATTATGAACACCCTGTATAAAATAAATAAACGCAATTACATTCATGTATCTCTAGACCTCTTGTCATAAATTTCACTCAATGCCGAGGTTAAAAAAATAGTTCTGGATTGTTTTTTTTTGATTTTTTTATTCAGGACTGCAAAACTTTTTTTTTTAGTTTTTAATTTATTTCTCCGAAACTACGAAACCAAATTAAATAAAATTTGAGGCACTTATAAACGATAGTAATACGAACCTAAATATGCAATAAAATACTGGGTGTCCCATTTAAAAAAATATAATTTTATGCTGTCACACATTTTTGGGCCACCCTGTATAATATAAAATATTTTTAAAACATGCCGCTTTTAATCCAATATCTCAAGCTGTTTCAGTATTGTTGATAAGTTCTTCGATAACGATTTAATCTTCCGTCCACGCTTCGTTTGCGGACCCTGTATAAATTATATTATAAAATACATTCCACTGTAAATGCTATTTCATAATTTCTTAATCATCTTTCGAAATCTTAACGAGATAAAAAGTACCAGCAAAACCTAGTCACTTACATCTTCCACTCCAGAACAAGCCCCTAGACAAGCAGAATGATCGTCAGGAAAAAGCTTTTACAGAAATAAACATACTCTTTTCCGGGTTTCCGCGAATAACGACACAAAAACTTCGTGATGGGAAAAGTGAAAACGTTTTATTAATCGAATAAAACAAAGTTTGAGTGGCTGTCCCATTACCCGATAAGTTTGTTTGTTTATGGTTGTTGAAAACTAACTTTTCTGTAATAAAATTCCAGAATAAGTAATAATTTAACTTTTTAGCGACAAAAGAAACCTATATGGTGTATTCCAGGATAAGCGAACCTATGACGAGAAATTTTCGAATTGAAATTTGACCAATTGAGATCTTGACCCGATTGATTAGAAAATAAAATTTAACTTATTTCGATATTTATGAAATCAAGCATGCCAACCTAGTTTCGGACGAAGATATCTCTCGGCAAGAAGTTTTTTAGGCTGGGCGCCCATGGACACTTTTTATCTACTCACCGAATCCTATCAGTGAGGAAAGTTTGGATTTTGGATTGGATTTGAAAAGGATTCTGTGGGGTCCTTTAACCTCGTTTTTTCGATTTACGATATCGGTGATGTCATGATGTATGCATAAAAATTAAATTCACTTATACAATAACGTGTCTGATAAACATTTGTATTCGCTTAAATAACACACCTTCAATGGCGCCAACGATATATTTTTTTTACACTTATTTTTAAATATTGATAATTTTAATAAGAAATATGGCAAATATTGTTGATCTTGAACGTGCCCGAACAAATATTTAATAAAAGAAATATGTCATTCATGATAAATTTAGAGTTCCAAATATAGTTGCACATTAAACATGAATATATAGATACAGATGTAATTAATAGTCTAAGAGATTGCACCATTAAAAAGCGGATTATATTACTGAAGACTGTGAATTAAATTGAACTTTTTTTGGACCTTTCGCTTATAGAATTCTTACTTTTCCTTCTTTCGGACAGGATGCAAGAGTGTAGAGTAAGCCAGTAACGCAGCAGACAGCAACAGCCTTTGCTGTTGCAGCACATAGCACTACCTCGCACTACATTTTACAATCCACGTACTTCCGAGTAACACAGCAAATGCTGTTGCTGTCTGCATTACCATGAAGGTACACTTCTGAGCAACGCAGCAGCAACAACAGCAGATAGCCGGCAACCGTATTAATATGGTTATGCTGCTTGCAAACTAATACGGTTTCCGGCTCTCTGCTGTTGCTACTGATGCCTGCTGCGTGTATCTTTCTGGTAATGCAGACAGCAACAGCATTTGCTGCGTGGCTTGGAAGCACGCCGATTGTGAAATATAGTGCGAGGTAGTGGCTATGTGCTGCAACCGCAAATACTGTTGCTATTTGCTGCGTTACTAGGCCTTACACTCTTAAACTAAGAGTGTCAAAAGACTAATGCTTAACAATAAAAATAAAGAAACAAAATATTGACGATAATTTTTCAACTTCACCTTATTTCTCTTATTCTTCTTACTCTACATTAACGACCTTCTAGTGAAAACGAAAAATCCGATATTTAGTTTTGCTGATGATAGCACACTTATCTCATCTTTCTCTTTGAATGCACAAACATCGGCTGCCGATGTACCACTTCGCAGACAGCATGAAGTATCACGCCTCAACAAAGACCTGGAAGAAATTTTGGCCTGGGGTGATAGTAACCAAGTCGAATTTAACGCTAAAAAAACCCAGGCAGCAGTTTTCTCTAAAAAGGTTAACATTACAGAACCGGATATAGTCATGGACGGACACGCAATCCCACTGGCTTTATCTATTAATTTGCTGGGCGTTAATATGGGAGGAAATATGAAGTTGTACACACCTCAACAACTTTTGACACTATACAAAGCCCAGATTCGACCATCAGTAGAGTACTGCTCTCATGTCTGGAGCTCTGCACCCAAACATACTCTTCGGCTACTGGATTCCATCGAAAGGAGGGCCATTCGTCTGATTGAAGACCACGAGCTGACGAAGCACCTCGACAGCCTAGAACATCGGAGACAGGTTGGGGATTTGACTCTCTTTTACAGATTCCGCCCAGAGCGGCGAATATCAGAAATATACGACGAACCACTGCCGCACATCCATATGTGGTTAAGCTTAGTACTCCTCGAACTTCACTATTTAAGAATACTATCCTATATGGAGGACTTCATCCTTATGGAACGACGTTCCCGAGGTCGTTTTTCCCAACGAATATAACCTCCAACGATTCAAAACCAACGTATCGCTTTTTGCGCACACGCACCACTCCCAGGGTGCCCTAAAGGATTTTTCCTATAGTGCTTGTGTTTGATCATAAAAAAAATAATTTTACAAGAATGGCCCGCCCCACCATCAAAAACCCTTGTAGGTTGTCAACCTAAAAGAAATACATCAATTTATAGACAGGAAGGTAGAAAAAGGAAGGACAATTTTCCATCCTTTAAAAGCGTCCCTCTTAACAACAAAATGGACGTGTCTTTTCCATTTTTAATATTAATTACTTTAAGTGAGATATTTAGGGTGGACAGCTTTTAATTACCACCCTGTATATAAGTATATATAATAACGGATTACACCGAATCTCATAAATTAAATCCATACTTTTATCATATTATTTTTATTACCATTTATCATTATTCTGACACAGGAAATATAAATATCCACAAGTTTAATACTCTACACTCGATTTGCAGCGTTCGAAGTATAGGTAACTAACTGTTTGTCGGATTTTTACTATTTATCGACCTATTCTATCTTTACGCCACCGTCTCGCCTTCGGATTGGAAAGTTCGTTCAAAGGTAGTTATCTTTTCGGATAACATAATATCTATATTTAGTTTATCTAACCATAAATAAGCCAGGGAATAAACTTGGGCTTCAAGTTGCATTACCAACATGTTCTTTAGTTATTTGTTTTCCTTGGAATTAATGCGGAGATGTGTATCTTAGCGTAAGCATCGTCAGACAATGTTTATATTTTATTATTCTCTGCACTAGCTCTGCAGCAGGAGCTAGAGTTCGTCGGTGTCGCAGTATTTTATGATTTCCATCTGTGCTTGCAAGAAAAAACGACTGTGGAATTAGTTTACTTTGGTAATGACTAGAGAAGCCACTTTTTAAAAATGCAGATTAAATCGTAATATGATCGGGTTCAAAGTTTTATATATCCATTAATGATGAACGCATTTTTCCACTTTCAGCTGATACGTTGCAATAATTGTTGACATATCAATAAGATTTAGTTTAATTTACAGGCATTGTAAAGTGTTCGGGTTGAATTTCTAACAAGATTGGTTCAGGTTGAAGCCACATATATATAACCATTATATTGCTAATACCATCTGCAATTATGTCCCCGCTATGGGTACCGAAGGGGTAATAGTGTGTTTGAGCAGTTCGGAAATTTTCTTGATTCGACATGACCGGATTTCAACTTTTTTAATGTAAATTTCACTGGTTAGTTAGGAAAAATATCGCAATCAGAATTTCAATTAGTTCGAATGAAGACGGCGTTCCATGCATACGATTTCTGACGATATGATGATCCGACGGTGCCCTGCTTGGTATAAACTTTTGGTGCCAAATTCCGTCCGAATATTTGTAACAATCGACGCGATGAGCTTTATTTTAACTTTCATCCGACGTCGTATGATTTTTAACCTCACTTTTTTCTGAACCAAAAATTAAGAATGGATTGTTGACTATATTGACTATTTTGGGAATTATTATCAGCTACTAATGCACCAAATTAAAAATACATTAATTTTAAGGTTAGGTAGTGACCACATATATATTATATTGTATACGAGTGACACTCTCTTCTTTTTTTACAAGCTTTTTAGTGAAATTCGGTTCCGAAGATCGGATAATGTGATAAGCAAAATATTTTCGTATATATGTACACACCTGAAATACTTTATAGCTGGTATTGATCCACGACTTTTGCAAAAAAGCACCATGCACTTGTTTCCTTTCATCTTAAAAAAAACAACTAACCTACCAAACAGCGAATCGAATCACCACAAATCAAAAACTCCTTTACAAAAATTGTTGTTAGGTAATGAAAGTTTATAAGCACTAATATACCGACAACAATGTGAATGCACCACTTTTTATTCTGTAATTTGAAAAAGCATCCAGAACCAAAGATGGCGGCAAATAACAACAAACAAATAATGTCGAGCCGGCTCTGACGCGATCGACAAAAATTTCCACCCTACTGCGCGAACTCATTAGTACCAAGCCATCTCCCATAGCGGGGACACTTTTTGTATTTTGGAACGTTCGTATTGGCAATATAATGGTTATATATATGTGGTTGAAGCCAATGAACTGCAAGGTACATATTTTTCCAATAGAAGTACTAAAACAGATCGTCGCTATGTTATTTTTCTCTGTAAAATATTAAACCTTTTAAAACTGACTCGATAGAAATTGGCGAGTCGTATCTGAAAAAAATTGTGACTCGAAATTAAATTAAAGGAACGTAACCGAAATTGTCTTATTAAAAAAGCATTGTAAAAATAATTGAATTTGTGTTGCTTGAGGGAATGAATTCAAATTAAAGATACACAATGAAAATAAGAAATACGGAAAGGAAGAAGTTATTAATAATCATTAATTCATGCTCGGAAAATGTGTGTGGTTTAACCCTTATTGAATTTGATATTTTAATATTCAATATAAGATATTTTTTACATATATAGAGAGGAGGGAACTGCATCAAGCATGTTACTTTCATAAAATTATAAATTTAAAATGTCCAACATACTTATACAACCGAATTGTATTTAGAACGCATGTGCATTCCCGTAATATTAGATTTAGAGGTAAAATAACGCCACCATTTCATCGTACCGCCATTTTTGAGCGGAGTTTTTCTTACAACATTGCTAAGTACTATAATTCTATACTTACCCGAGAATTTTAAAAAGCTTACACTTTCTGCTCTCAGGCTGCAGTATGCTAAATTTGTATCAGGTGGACGACATATCACTGTATAGATTTGTTGTGTTGCATCTGTTCTCTTTCACTTCTTGTTTTTAACACTAGGACCATCACTACACCACAGATTATTTTTTTTTTTTAATTTAAAAAAAATTTTTTTTAAAATTTTTAATGTTTTTCTTTTTATTTTTGTTTCATTATTAATTTAATTTAAGGTAAATTACATATAGGTTAAGTACGATCAGAGGGGCATACTAGGATGCCTCATCTGGACTTCGCCTTTTTCTGAATATAAATGCTTTTCTTTTCTTTTACAGGTACTGTACTAAATATGTTTGTTCTTAATATTCAGAAATAAAGACATTATTAGTATTATATAGAATTACACGCATAAAAAATTGGAAAAATATCATCTCCGATGAATTTTATGTATTTGTGTTCAGCCCATTTTGGAAAACTGTCGAAAAATCGACAATAAACAAAGCCTAAGGGATTTCATTTGGCATTAGCATATAAATACATATTGGGAGTTCAAAAAATGATAGATGGATATTTGGTCCTAATAATAACGTGTGTGGGCGCATATAATAAAAGATTTATTTTTGTATAAACTTGATATACGTATTCCAAAATAAATTTTAAATACCTACACAAAGTATATCCGTATAGCTATAATTTTACCGGGTCAAAAAGCTGACTTGGCGGCGAGGAAAAAGCGCGCTTTGCGTCCCCAGTGACAATTTTATCTTGATATTTTTTCAATTTTTGGAAAATTATTATATTTTTTACATCAATACCATTATTAATGGGTCAATAATCCAGACAGCCAAAACAGAAAAAACAATAAATTCCTCTTTTGTTTTTGATCTGTAAAAGGCGTTGAATTACCTAAACCAGAAATACGGCTTTTGGTCATCATCAGGTTTATACTAACCATATATTTATAGTCCGAGGACCGCTGCAGCCATTGTGTCATCGTTTTATATGGGAAACGCCGCATATAACCTCTAAATCCTCAATTTCAAAAATGCCATCGCATTATTTTCTTCACTACAGTACCTACTTTTATAGTATGTAAGAATATAGTAGAGAAAACTTGGAAACGTGGAACATTGCGATTTTTGGAAAATGAAACTATGTAGCAAGAGCTTAATTAAATATTAAAGAAGTTGTGCAATTTTTAAATGGAATGTCTTAAAATTTACTTTTACGACTTACTAGGTTCTTGTATTGCACGGCAGATGTCTTAACAAATTTATTCAGTCTAGTTCAGATTTTATTATTCAAAAACGATTACTTTGAGATTTTTGGCGTTCGCCGATTGCTAACTAATTCAGGAATTAAGTCAACAAGATAAAATTAATAGGCTTGAAAGGCTTGTTGAAATTTTATGAATTTGCGTGAACACACAAACAAATTTAGTTTAAAACTATATAATAACTAAAATATAATAAATCATACGCAAGAAATATATTTTCAAAACAAGTATTTAAATATACACGGTGTTGAAAAAAGGTCGGTACCCCGGAATAACTCAGGTGTATCGCATTGCAGCGGAAAATGTCTGGGGAAAAAGTTGTTTGGTTTTAAAGGAGGAATAGTTTGCAATTTAAACCACCCCCCACCCCCTCAACCACCGGGCGCGGTTGGGGGTAAGTTAAGATTTTCAAATGGAATCCCATATTTTTTATTGGCGTCTCGTGTTCTCCGATCAAAAATAAACATCTTTTGTCCGAAAATTTTGTTTTATTCAGACCCATCCTTCACCAATAATCACCATGAGAAAGACAAAATCGGAACCGTGCGAAACTCAAGTTTTATCCCGGAAATACTCTTTTTCTAGTACTAAAAACGCCCGTGGAATACAAACAACTTTTTCCACGGGCATTTTTTAGTACGAGACAGAGAAAAAGAGTATTTCCGGGCTAAAACTTGAGTTTCGCACGGTTCTGATTTTGTCTTTCTCATGGTGATTTTTGGTGAAGGATGGGCCCGAATAAAAAAAAATTTCGGACAAAAGATATTTATTTTTGGTCGGAGATTACGATACGTCAATAAAAATATGGGGTTCCATTTCAAAATCTTAACTTACCCCCACCCGCGCCCGGGGGTTGAGGGTGGTTTAAATTGCAAACTATTCCTCCTTCAAAACCAAACAACTTTTTTCCCAGACATTTTCCGCTGCAATGCGATGCACCGGAGTTATTCCGGGGTACCGAACTTTTTTCAACACCGTATATAAATAGATATCATAATTATTATTTCTGAAAAATGACTTCCTTGCTACTAGATCAAGTGCTCTATTCATACATTATTTTGAAAATATATTTCTTTGCGTTAATTTATTCCATTTCAGTACTATATTTTCAAAAAATCACGTTTTCATTAGCGGCGAAGCCAATTTCTATCTGAAATAAGAATCGATTCATTCATGAAGCTAATTCCCAGACTATGCTCTCGTACTATTAGTCCTACACATTTTCTCTCACTCGGTCAATCACTTCTGATAACCCCCCGTCATTATGTTATTTCAGCTTGAGGTCATTATACGAGTCTTTTTACTTTCAGTAGGCTTATCTAATAAATCACAGTCCTACCTACGCGGTGCATCGGCTAATTTAACATACCCACCATCGTTTTAAGATGCGACTTTTTTTTTTGTTGGTCAATTTGAATAATTTTGGGTTTCGCTGTGTCCGCCGTAATTTTCGGAGGCTGGTACTCTTTCTTGTTCCTGCACGTTTGTTCCTGCAAATATCTTGTGGACAACTGTCAGAACTATAGCGGGTCCGTAAACAAAGCGGAGACTGAAGATTAAATCGTTATCGAAGAACTTATCAACAATACTAAAACAGCTTGAGGTCTTGGATTAAGCGACATGTTTTAAAAATGTTTTACATTATACAGGGTGGCCCAAAAAAGTGCATAAAGTTATATTTTTTTAAACGGGACACCCAGTATTTCATTGCATATTTAGATTCGTACTAATATCATTTATAAGTGCCTCAAGTTTTATTTAATTTGGTTTAGTAGTTTCGGAGAAATAAATTAAAAACTAAAAAAAGAGTTCTGCAGTCCTAAATAAAAAAATAAAAAAAAAACAATCCAGAACTATTTTTTTAACCTCGGCATTGGGTGAAATTTATGAGAAGAGGTCCTATGTATCTAATTGCGTTTTTCTATTTTATACAGGGTGTTCGTTATATGCTTTCAAAAACGCCACATTTAAAAAAAAAATGCTCAAGTTTTTCGAATGGAACACCCTGTATATTATTTGGGTAGGTAGTTTTTAATGGTTTACATTTGTTATGAATGAGTTAATACGGTATACGCTAAGAGTAAAAGGAAGCTATTTTGAACATTTACTTTAGTTCACAATTATTAGTCTAGTCGCCTATAACAAAATTTTCCAATAAAAACCCTATTTACTCATTTATTGTATTACAAAAAAAATTGTCTATGAATTCTACGTCAAATAGCTAAATAATATACAGCGTGTTCCATTTGAAAAACTTGAGAAATTTTTTTTAAAAATGTGGCGTTTTTGAAAGCTTATAACGAACACCCTGTATAAAATAGATAAACGCAATTAGATTCATAGGACCTCTTGTCATAAATTTCACCCAATGCCGAGGTGAAAAAATAGTTCAGGATTGATTTTTTTTAAAATTTTTTTTATTCAGGACTGCAAAACTTTTTTTTTTAGTTTTTAATTTATTTCTCCAAAACTACGCAACCAAATTAAATAAAACTTGAGGCACTTAAAGACGATACTAATACGAACCTAAATATGCAAGAAAATACTAGTGTTCCATTTAAAAAAATATAGCTTTATGCTGTCACACTTTTTTACCCCGTATAATGTAAAATATTTTTAAAACATGCCGCTTTTAATCCAATATCTCAAGCTGTTTTAGTATTGTGGATAAGTTCTTCGATAACGATTTAATCTTCCTTCCCCGCTTCGTTTGCGGACCCGGTATAACTTAAGAAGGACCACAATTCGTGAGCTGGTACTTTCAAAATGAATGACATTTCGGATTTTTTTGGATTTAACTCCTTACTTAAGTTCAGCAATCACTCCCGTTTTCATGTCTTTTCTTTATTATATCCGTTCACACTAAACCCGAGTAATTCTGAGGGCACTGTTTTATTCTGACTAAAAAGCTCGTTTCCAAGTCGTAATTTGTTATGTGAGACCGCAATCCTTTGAAAAGCAACCGCCCGAAACGGACTCTGAAATGTAAAAGTGCACTAAAGTAACTCCTTGCTCGGTGATTCCCTTAGGGCCACTTTCGCAACTTACAGGTAATAATAACCAATCACTGTGATATTTAAACTGGAGTTTAACTCTTGGCGTACCTTGCTTCGTTAACATATTATATTTATCCTCTGGACTTTCATGATATAGACGCCGTATTAGAGTCGGCAATTTTTGTCTCTTGCGCCGGCAATGTCAGTTATAATTGCACATATTCATGCGCACAAAACCGTTCTCGATCAGCTGGCCCGATACTGCTCGCATTGCCGGCGCAATGCGAGAATGGAATCCGTATTACAGTCGGCAATTCTAGTTTTCTGGCAATTAAAATTGCACGGATTCATGCGCAGTACACCGTTCGCGATCAGCTGTCTCGCATTGCCAGAAATGGGGCACGCGCCATTTTCATTGCCCTTGCCGGTGCAAGTCTGGGTAGAGATGAATTATTCGGATATTTTTAAATGTTTATTAGTTGGTCGAAGCACCTATATAATGGCTCGTTAAACTAACTGGCACTTAAATTAATAGTTCACAGTCTTTATTAAGCATATGTACTGCTAATTTGCCACAACTTTTTTGAACTGCCATAGTAAGTAGCTACTTTAACTGCTAATCAAAACGAACAGGTTTGCCCATCTCTAATTCTGGGGGTATTTTAGGGATTTCGACACTACCAACTGCTGTTCTGATTATTGCAATGCGCCAGCTGATCGAGAGCGGCTTAAGGCCGTATTACACTTGGGAATTTTTATGGCGCCAGCAATGGCAATTATAATTCAAGGATTCAGGCGCAGTACACCGTTCTCCGTACTACAGTCAGAAATTCTACTCTTCTGACAATTAAAATGACACGGATTCATGCGCAGTACACTGTTCCCGATCAGCTGTCTCTCATTACCAGAAATGGGGCAGGCGCCATTTTAATTGCCCTTGCCGGCGCAATTGGGTAGACATGGATTATTCTGTTATTTTTAACTGTTTATTATTTGGCCGAACCAGGTATGAACAGGTAATGGCCATTTAAACCCACTGGTACTTAAATTAGCAGTTTACATTCTTTATTAAACTTATGGACTGCTAATTCAGCCACTTTTTGCACCTCCTATTTGTAAATAGCAGTAGCTGCTTTAACTGGTAATCAAAACGAACAGGTTTGCACATCTCTAATTCTGGGGATATTTTAGGGATTTCGACAGTACCCACTGCTTTTCTGATCGTTGACAATGCTCCAGCTGATCGAAAACGGTTTACTGCGCATGAATACGTGCCATTATAATTGCCGGCGCAAGAGAAAAAATTGCCTAGTCTAATACGGCCTTTACTGCTTATGAATTCGTGCAATTATAATTGCCATTGCACCGGAAATTTCTATTGCCGACTCTAATACGGCTTTAAGGCACTTTCCAAGCAAGTTAGACGTGCTTTTTTTCTCAATTTCGTATATGATCGTAGAAAAACTTATTTTTAAAGGTTTCCTCTAGCTAAAATATCGTATTAGCTCGAAATAACCCGGTACGATATACATTTTCTAAATAATCCATGGTTTATACTTAAATTCACTTAGAAAAAAGTGGCCCTTGGAGCTCGGAGCGACTCTCTTAACCCCGAGGTGGCATTCCGCCCTGAAGACACACAACGCCAGGCTGTGACCCTACATCTCCGCTTTGACCGCTTTTGAATTATGCAAACGAGGCTGTTGTTGAGAAAGGTCTCGAACGGGTCTTGTATGTCACGCCGGCAGGTCGTATTTAAAATAATGCACACAGTGACGTGGAAGAGAATGGGTACTTTTCTAGGCTATAGGGGGTCCAATCCGGTTAACTATTGGGATCGCGGGCGTTCGTGATTAAATATTTTTTAATCCCTGGATTAAAACGTACACACTCTAAAAAATGCATTGGTATCTAGGACTAATTTTATCTTGCTGTTAAGGTTTTAGCCTTATGCAAAAGTAATTTCTAGTTAGCAACACTAATTTTCGTTTTAACTGAATTACGATGAATAAGATGATCTAGTTAACAGAACTAACTCTTATTTTTAACTACTTCTGAGTCAACATAACTACATTATCATGTTGAAACCAACCCTATACTAATTTACTTAATTATTGGTATTAGCCAGATATAGTAGTAATAAGTAGGTACGATGTGAGACTTGACGTCACACCAACTGCCGCCATTTGCTGCTAGGAGATGGCGCTGCGCGCTGTATTTTCTCGACTACCGTTGATAATACGGCGTGAAGTATTAAATGTACACCTACACTGTACTGACCAGAATTAAAGAGTTCAATACCGGTCTGCAGGTGGTTACATCCTATCAATGGAAAAGGCTTCCTTTTCTTGGTAGTACCATTCAATCTGAAATGGTATTTTAATGTGCTACTGTGTAGACTAAATACGCCCTTATTGTATAAGGTGTCATCGGGTGGTCTGGAAAAATAATAATTTTTCCATCCATTGGTAATTAATATTTCCTTGCTCTTTTTTTAATAATAAAATAGGTAATAATTAACAAACACAATTGTTGAAACAATAATATGACGTTGCTCCTAATAACTAACTATATTGGTTATCATAAATATTTATTCTTTCGGGTACTAGAAGTACTTGGTTGACTTCAAAAGAGTTATTAGTGACTTCAACTAGAATAATCGTAGCAATAAAATTTGGCCTTCGATACTAAATTTCCTCTTATCGCCAATTTCACTAAAATTTCTTGTTATTGAGACTAAGATCCTATCTCATCTTTCTACTTATCTCATCTTTCTCTTTGAATGCGCAAACATCGGCTGCCGGCGCACATCTTCGCAGACAGCATGAAGTATCACGCCTCAACAAAGACCTGGAAGAAATTTTGGCTTGGGGTGACAGTAACCAAGTAGAATTTAACTCTAAAAAACCCAGGCAGCAGTTTTCTCTAAAAAGGTTAACATTACAGAACCGGATATAGTCATGGACGGGCACGCAATCCCACTGGCTTCATCTATTAATTTGCTGCTCGTCAATCTGGGAGGAAATATGTCTTGGCATAACCACGTTGTAGCAATCGCCAAGATAGCTTCTCAGAAGCTTGGGGTACTCTTCCGAACCAGAAAGTTGTACACACCTCAACAACTTTTGACACTATATAAAGCCCAGATTCGACCATCACTAGAGTACTGCTCTCATGTCTGGAGCTCTGCACCCAAACATACTCTTCAGCTGCTGGATTCCATCGAAAGGAGGGCTATTCGTCTGATCGGAGACCACGAGCTGACGAAGAACCTCGACAACCTAGAACATCGCAGACAGGTAGACCAGATATTTTCATATGTGGTTAAGCTTAATGCTCCTCGAACTTCATTATTTAATAATTCTTTCATCTGGAGGACTTCATCCTTGTGGAACGACCTTCCCGCGGTCGTTTTTCCCAACGAATATAACCTCCAACGGTTCAAAACCAACGTGAATCGCTTTTTGCGCACACGCGCCACTCCCAGGAGTGCCCTAAAGGATTTTTCCTATAGTGCTTGTATTTGATCATAAAAAAAAAAAGAAAAAAAATATTTTTTTAGAGTGCAAAAAAGTTTTTTTATTCTCGATTTCTCGATGAAATAAAACGGTCGCTAGCCTATGTGACACGAATCACAAATACGAGGGATGTCTAAAAGTTGAAAATTTTCAAAATTATCTTATTAGATTTAGATTATGATAAATTTGACCGGAATCATTCGGTTCGTTAAAAAGTACAACACTAAACTGAAAAACGCGACATTCTATCTTTGGTAATAACTCCAATACCCCCCAGAAAGTGACGAAAATCAGGCACTCTGTACAAAAAAAATCGGAATTCGAACCAAAATCGCGCATAATACGGAGATCTTGTAAATTGTTTGTAAAACTATTTTTAAGAATAAACTTCATAAACACTTCATATTCGTTAGTCGCTAACTGTGGCGTCGGAACGAATATTCCCGTACACTCTAAACACGTTAAGCTCGGAGTGTCTTTTTGCCCAATTTAACCCGGTTGCTTCGCAAACGCTAATCCGAACGGAGCATGTAATCCTATCTTTGCCGGTTCCACTCTACCGTCGGTGACTTTGTACGCTGTTTCGCTGAAAATGCAGTTCGCGATGCGACAAGCGCCACGTTCCGAAATGTTTTACTTCAGCAGGAGGACGCCATACTATGTGTGGCAGGTGGTAGATGCAATACATACCGCACCGGCTAGTCTCACATTCCGTACAAAAGAAGACACCGATACGACACGAACGTTGAGCATCAGCGTTGCCATTGTACTGTGGTTCGGATCACACGTAACCGACCGACTGACAAGTCGAGTTAAAGCAGCCGATCGAACAAATGCGCATGAATCCAAACCCGCAATTCCGTACCAGTAAGCGGATTTTTCTGACGGTGGCAAATCAGTTGGTAATCCATACATTTGGCCCTACGACTGCCGAATCTTTGGGCAGCTTCTGTGAAGACTTTAAACCACAGGATAGTTTATTCCACCTATGTATAGTTAACCGTTATATTGCCAATAATGAAACGAACGTTCCAAAATACAAAAGTGTCCCCGCCATGGGAGATGGCGTGGTACTATTGAGTTTGCGCAGTAGGGTGGAAATTTTATCGATCGCGTCAGAGCCGGCCCGACATTATTTGTTTCTTGTTATTCGTCGCCATCTTTGGTTCTGGATGCTTTTTCAAATTACAGAATAAAATGTGGTTCATCCACATTGTTGTCGGTATATTAGTGCTTATAAACTTTCATTACCTAACAACAATTATTGTGAAGGAGTTTTTAATTGGTGGTGATTGGCTGTTTGATAGGTTAGTGGCTTGTTTGGTTTAAAATGAAAGGACACAAGTGTATGGTGCTTTTTTGCTAAAGTCGTGATCAATACCAGGTATAAAGCATTTCACATATGTACATATATAGGACAATATTTTGCTAATCACTTTATCCGATCTTCGGAATTTCACTAAAAAACTTGTAAAAAAAGAAGATAGTGTTACTCGTATACAATATAAAATATATGTGGCCACTACCTAACCTTAACATTAATGTATTTTTCATTTGGTGCATTAGTAGCTGATAATAATTCCCAAAATAGTCTTTTAATTTTTGGTTTAGAAAAAAGTGAGGTTAAGAGACATACGACGTCGGATGAAAGTTCAAATAAAGCTCATCGTGTCGATCGTTACAAATATTCGGACGGAATTTGGCACCAAAAGTTTACAACAATCAGTGCACCGTCGGATCATCATATCGTTATCGAAGTTTTGATTGCAATATTTTTCCTAAAGGCCGTATTACAGTCGGGAATTTCTATGGCGCCAGCAATGGCAATTATAATTCAAGGATTCAGGCGCAGTACACCGTTCTCCGTACTACAGTCAGAAATTCTACTCTTCTGACAATTAAAATGACACGGATTCATGCGCAGTACACTGTTCCTGATCAGCTGTCTCTCATTACCAGAAATGGGGCAGGCGCCATTTTACTTGCCCTTGCCGGCGCAATTGGGTAGACATGGATTATTCTGTTATTTTTAACTATTTATTATTTGGCCGAACCAGGTATGAACAGGTAATGGCCATTTAAACCCACTGGTACTTAAATTAGCAGTTTACATTCTTTATTAATCTTATGGACTGCTAATTCAGCAACTTTTTGCACCTCCTATTTGTAAATAGCAGTATCTGCTTTAACTGGTAATCAAAACGAACAGGTTTGCACATCTCTAATTCTGGGGATATTTTAGGAATTTCGACAGTACCCACTGCTGTTCTGACCGTTGACAATGCTCCAGCTGATCGAAAACGGTTTACTGCGCATGAATACGTGCCATTATAATTGCCGGCGCAAGAGAAAAAATTGCCGAGTCTAATACGGCCTTAACTAACCAGTGAAATTGACATTAAAAAAGTTGAAATCCGGTCCTGTGGAATGTTTACTTTCACAAGGAAATTTCCGAACTGCGCAAACTCACTATTACCCCTTCGCTGCCCATAGCGGGGACATAATTGCAGATGGTATTAGCAATATAATGGTTATATCATACTATATGTGGTTTATTCGGATTTGTTGTATTGGTCTAGTACTTTACATAACATACAGTAACGTAGTCTTTAAGAGAGTAATCCGATCTATTCGTTTTGCGCTTCGTTTAGTAATAGTGCATTAAAAGGGCCGACAGGAAAGATGGATGTATTTGTTCTTTTCTTTTTACTGCACGGATTAGTATTGTTATTACTCTAATTTAAACGAACGACCCAAAATCAAGTGAAATGTCCTCTCGTTAAATGGGAGATTTGCCCAACGAGTTTAAGTTAGTCCTTCAATTCGTTTCTCTCTTTTATTCTTTTATATATAGAGTGTTTAGATTGTGTTGCTATATTTATAAACGCAAAGAAAAACTAAGTTAATTTTACTATAAAAATAGTGAAACTAACCATAATTTATGGCTTATATGTGAATGGCTTAACTTTTAGTAAGAACTGTCAATAAATTTTAGCAAAGATTTGTAGTAAAAATTACCAAAAAATTTAGTAAACCATTTATATTTTTGTTAAATTTGCTAAAATCTTTTGTAAAATTTTATTATTTTTAATATTTGGGAAAGTCTATCTAAAAATCTATTTTTGGCCAATATCTATTTTCATTGAAAACGGAAGTTGACCCACCACCATAAATTTTTGGTCTTTATTGAAGTAAGAACTTATGGTAAATTTAAATTTTACCTAAATCCCATATGGTTCCAACTTATATGTCGCTGTATCACTTAAAAAATATAACAGTGTGTGTTTTAAATCGACTTCATCTTCATCCATATTACAGCATTTTTGATTTAGTCTATTTATCTTTCGTTTTAAGTCATTTTATAGCTGTTTAGTCTCGACTAGCCTCCTTGAGATGCTGCACAGATGAACGATCTAATCCGCAAAGGAAATAAACTTTGAAGAAAACGATGTTTATTTGGAAACAAATTTACTTTTTCGATAAATATGATTATCCTAATTTTACATTTATGCAATTTTCGATATCTTTTAGTGGAAATGGCAATTTTAATGATATTCGAAATCTATAATATCTTTATTAAGTACTTGTCAGTTAATTAGGCAATTTCTTACGGATTAAAAAGATAATATATAATAAAGTCATTTTACAGGAATATTTCGCGGTGAAGTTTACAAATTAAAATTGGCCCTTGTCCTTGTACTGAATCCTACTCATAAATCCTCCTCTTACGCTTTAATTTATTGAAAAGAGAACGTTTTTGAAACACCCTATATAATCACTTGACAAATCGGGAGCAATGACGAAAAATGTCGTCAAAACATAACAGAGATATCAAAATAAATCGACATTCTCTCCGGAAGAGTGGCAGTGTCTCAAATCGGTTCGGATTAGAGAAAACTGTTCCGCCATTTAACAGGAAAAGCGAGGTTTCCATCACGATTGACAGCTGAAACTAGAAGATGAAAGTAAAAGGGAAATTTAGAAGAATTTCTTATGATTTAAAATTTACACGGTTTAGAAGGTTTCAACCAGGTTTTAAGATTAAAATACTCGTCGGGCAACTGGGCATACGAAACGAACATTTAATAAGCAGTTTCCGAACAGTTTTTATCAGTATGGCGAATTTTATTTGACCTTTGTAACTTTAAAACACAACATCTGCTGACACATCGCTTGCGATGTCAGAAAATGCCCATAGTCTACTTGGAAACATTTAACAATGAATGTGTTGAATATTAAAGTCTATAAAAACATGTTACGCTATAAAACGGTGTATCTCCTTTAATAACAGAGATAATGAAGTAAATCAAAAAAGAAAATGTTGGGGAAAGATGGACCTACCGTTTAATGTCAACTGCAATATGTTTCGGTTGCTAATATGCTCCACAGGGTGATGCGAATTTTCGGGAAAAAACATATCATTTTTGCACACCCAGTATAAATCGAAAATTTAATTTTTATCATAAACAGCGAAAACTATGACATTGTCAAGGAACCAACCTACAATGCAAAAAAAATCAGTCAAATCGGATCATAAATTCAGAAAAAAAAAATACCATCAAAAAGATGGCAAATTTATGATGTTGCGTTAATTTTGTCCAGGAGTTTATTTCAAGATTATTATTCGTTTTCATGTAAAATCCGTAAATAAGTAAATTTTTCACAAATTATCTTTACGAAAGCAAGTAATAACGTAAATCCTGCAAGAATTATTGATTGGTCGTTCAAGCGAACAAATTAAGGTAGTTAAGCCTTTTGAAGTCGGCGTATTTCGATTTTGCGTTTCAACAAAATCTCACAATTTTCATTACCGGTTCTTCGGCCATAATAAATTAATTCGCCGGAACAATTCCAGTAACGATGTTAAATATGCTCCCGATATTGGCTAATATTTTTGCTTAAAAATCGCCGGTATGGTTATTAAATTCTCGTTTAATTGCGATCTATAAGGACTTTTGATCTTTAAATCCCGATTTTTCCAACTGGCGGAGTAATCCGTTCAATTCGTTACTTTGTTGCTTTTGTGCTTGAAATTTAGTATCTAAAAGAATTCTCAAACGTTTTTATGTCAATAAATGTACACTGAGAAAAAATGTTTGCTACCGTTATAAAAATTTTATATACAGGGTGTTCCTTGATGACGTGCTAATATTTCAGGGTGTGATTCCTTAGGTCATTTTATAAAGAATCATATGAACATATGTCCGCAACGGCTTAAATTTTCTGCTACAGGAATTTTTATTTTTCTAAATGGTTATTTTTTAATATCTCCGAAAGTACGCTAGATATTCTTTTCAATTTTGGTATGTGTTAATAGGATATAAAACCACGTATTATAGTTAGAAAAGTAATTCAATTGTTCCACCAGTGGCGTCCCTGCAAACATGTCCCCTGATATTTTTTACAAGAAATATGGTACGCTACTGATATTTTTCCATATGGATATTTTTCCTGATTAGCCTGGTCAATTCTACATAAAAACGGTCTTTTGAGTTAGATGCACCGTTCTTGATTAAAACCACTAAATTCATATTGAAACTCATTATTATTAACATCGATAAAATAATTAATGAAAAATTTTGTTCCATAAAAATTGTTTGAAATGGCCGCCTTCACTTAAAAGGCATGCTTCCGCCCGTCTTCGCATCGAATTGCCCACTCGTTCAAATATTGAAATGTTTATAGAACAAAATTTTTTATTAATATTTTATCAATGTTAATAATAATGAATTTCAATATGAATTTAGTGGTTTTTATCATGGACGAGAAAACTCACGAGACCATTTTCTTGCAGAATCGACCAGGCTGATCAGAAAAAATATCCACATGGAAAAATGTTAATGGCGTACCATCTTTTTTGTAAAAAATATCAGAGGACATGTTTGCAGGGACGCCACTGTTGGAACAATTGAATAAATTTTCTAATTAAAATTTGTGGTTCTATATTCCATTAACACATACCAAAATTGAAATTAATATCTAAAGTACTTTCGGAGATATTAACAAATAACCATTTAAAAAATAAAAATTCAACACCCTGTAGCAAAGAATTTAAGCCGTTGCGGACATATCTTGACATGAACTTTTCTTTATAAAATGACCTAAGGAATCACACCCTGAAATATTAGCACGTTATTAAGGAACACCCTGTATATTATAGAGATAAGAGGGGCACAGTAAAGAGTATTCTTTCCCCAGCATAAATAAAGATTAATGACAGAAAATAATATTTTTAAAGAGTTAAATTGTCACTATAAACTAAAAATAGCTAAGTTTCTTCTAACAGGAATAAGGAATATCCAGGAATATTGTTTCTACTGTCGCAAAAAACCATTTTGCTGTTACGGGTAGAATATAGTCCATCCCAGCTAAAACAATCCTAGTAATTTTTTTTTTAGCTAGGGCTTTACTCAGCGTATTTAATTTTGATTGGTTAGTTACGTTAAAAGAAACCAGCAGTCGGTTCTCTCCAACAAAGTATTGCCATACCTATGTGCCAAATCATAAATTATACCATGGAAAAGAGCCAACTATGTATAGTCGCGAACATACATTATTCTCAAACTCGCTTGCCGATATGCGTGTCCGTACATTCATCGATATTATTATTTATATGGTATAGGATTATTTAGGAATGATTTATGTGTTCGTTTAAAAGCCTCCAAAAATGTTTTAGCATACTAGCGAATATTTTGTAGATAATAGGCCAAAGCCATAAACATATAATATAAAAGGGGAGACAAAACATTCCATTCATAAAACACCATTTGTGTACAATCATGCACAGTTCCACAGTTTCAAATAAGTTAGACAAGAATGGCTTTAAAAAATGGCAACGCTGTAATAAGGTACGCGTTTAGATAATTTCGATCTGACATTAGTCATAAATAGGCTATCGTTGTAGGTATTTTTTACAGTAGTTCAGATATTATAAAGAAGTAATCCATGTTTTTACAATATTTACTTAAAGTATCGAATTAGCAACACCACTGCTTTACCTAAAAAAAGATAACCTAATTATTCTTACTTACCGACGAAATATTAATCGGGGTTAGAATAGTCGAATTTCTTACACAACACGCACTGACGAACCACTGTAAATGGCTAATAAATAGCTCCAAATAGTTTTAATTCGAAAAAACAATATAAATAGCAGCAGCTATAAACTAGTAACAACATCGCCGGGATATTGAATGAAATTAGTAAACTGCAGGGTCATTTTTACACTAGCAGGTAAAAATGAACATACAACGTTGCCAATGTGATTTCCATAAAACATTGCAATTTGATGTCCTTGGGATATATATAAATAACTTTACGAGTAAAAATTTTAAAAAATACACACATATTTAGTACAATATTTTTAATTAATAGGTACACATTAATTAAATGTTTAAGACTTTGTATGATTCTGACAGCATAAAAGCAATTCTGTCTATTTACTAATTAAATGTTTAAGACTTTGTATGATTCTGACAGCATAAAAGCAATTCTGTCTATTTACTAATTAAATGTTTAAGACATTGTATGATTCTGACATTTCTGAGTATTTATTAATTAAATGTTTAGGCCTTTGTCTAATTCCGACAGCATAAAAACAATTCTGTCTATTTATTAATTAAATGTTTAAGACTTTGTATGATTCTGACAGCATAAAAGCAATTATGTATATTTACTAATTAAATGCTTAAGACTTTGTATGATTCTGACAATTATGGCTATTTATTAATTAAATGTTTAAGACTTTGTATGATTCTGACAGCATAAAAGCAATTCTGTCTATTTACTAATTAAATGTTTAAGACTTTGTATGATTCTGACAGCATAAAAGCAATTCTGTCTATTTACTAATTAAATGTTTAAGACTTTGTATGATTCTGATAGCATAAAAGCAATTCTGTATATTTACTAATTAAATATTTAAGACATTGTATGATTCTGACAGCATAAAAACATTTCTGACTATTTATTAATTAAATGTTTAAGCCTTTGTCTGATTCCGACAGCATAAAAAAAATTCTGTCTATTTATTAATTAAATGTTTAAGACTTTGTATGATTCTGACAGCATAAAAGCAATTTCTGTCTATTTACTAATTAAATGTTTAAGACTTTGTATGATTCTGACAATTCTGGCTATTTATTAATTAAATGTATTAATTAATTAATATTTTTGGCATAAGCTTGTATAAACGTATCATATTAACCCTATTTCAATAATGTATTGACGAAGAAAAGGAACCAAGATTAATTTTTACTAAATTACCAAATAATACGGTGTAACAAAAACGCGGGTCCGCTAGTCCGTATAATTCGTTAGCTTTTTTTAATATATTCCCTATTCTTTCCAGATTCTTTCGTGATGAGCTGAAAATAAGATGCTTCGATGCGTATATCTAGTCGCATCAGTTCTTTGTCTCTGTCTCACGCATACGAATCAGGCGACGGAAGATGGCATATCCGGCGGCGATGTTACGTTTCGATTTACCGAACAGTTGTACAACGTCAGTATTCCGGAGAATAGCGTGGCCAAGACGTACGCCTCACAAAATCCAGGGGCGCCACGGATGGGGGTCGAAGTGGCACCAAATACGTTTACGGATATCAGGTAAAATATTACGTCAATTATTTATTATTAATACATAAGGATACCTTAAGGCGAGCCTAAAGGTAAACATATTTTTGTTCCAGATACAAAATAACAGAGGGCGATAAAGATCGCTTCTTCAAAGCGGAGCAGCGATTGGTGGGCGATTTTTGTTTCCTTTTCATCCGAATTAAAACGGGAAATAACGACGTATTAAACAGAGAGAGAAAGGACAAATATGTTTTGCAAATTAGGGCAACTGCGAGTATTAAAGAAGGCAAACAGAAGGTAAGACAATCAAAATATATATGCCCTTGGTTCCTCTAATACTTTTAGTCCATTTTCCCCTACTTATATTATTTCAATTTTTTTTTTAGGTCCAATACACATCAGATACCTTAGTAGTAGTCACAGTCTTAGACACAAACGACTTAAGTCCTCTATTTTACCCAATGGAGTATAACGCGACCGTTTCCGAGGACACCCCTGTCCATCAAAGCATCGTCAAAGTAATCGCCGAAGATGCCGATTTGGGTCGAAACGGTGAAATTTATTATTCGTTTGCTGAGGATACGGACAAGTTCGCTATTCATCCGGTGACGGGAGTGATTACACTAACCAGGCCTTTAATGTAAGTATTTTAAGGTTTTGTTTAGATCCATACAGTGGCGGCTCGTGACCTAAGAAGATTGTATGGTGAAATTATTTTTAAAATTTTATTTTTGTGTAACGACCAAACAATTACTTTCTAGGCGTTTTAAATGTAGAAAGAAAAGAAGTATATTGTAATAATATACAGTGAGGACGTAAAGTAAGGAATAAATTCATTATCTCGCAAACTACAATTATTTAAAAAAATCGCTCGGACCCTTCGATTTTGTTTTTCGAACGCGCATATTCTGACATAAAATGTAGATATACAGGGTGTTGCAAATAAGAGTGACACAAAATTTTTTTTTCTTAAATAGAACCCACTGTATATTATTGCATATTCTTCGGAAAATCCTAAACATTTTTCATGTAGCATGTGCTATATCTTAGCCCAAGCGTTTTGGAGTTATTCTCATTCAAAATTTGAAAAGTGGAAAAAGTCATGGAGAAAACAAAGAATAAAATTATTTTAAAAATGTCTTATTTATCGAAAAAACAGTTAGGTGAACTTAAAAATAATTTTTCTAAAGTAAATGTTCGAAGTGTCTTCCGTTGGTCAACTGACAATAAGCCTAACCGATCTACAAATTCTCGCTGAACATTTCGAACCATTTGGGGTGTAATTTGCCGAATTTCTTGCCGGGTTTGTTCCCATCCCCATAAAAAAAAGTCGAGTGGTGTTAAATCGGGTGACCTTGGCGGCCACTCAATAAAACCACCTCTTCCAATCCACCTATTTGGAAAAGTATCGTCCAAATATGTACGAACTCCCACAGCGAAATGTGGGGGAGCACCATCTTGTTGCAACCAGATATTATGATGTGGCAAATCGGGACGTTCTAACTCAGGAAAAAGGGTGGCCAGGGCTGGAACAAGTTCTTGTTCTAAAAAACTCAAGTATCTCTCGCCTGTTAAATTTCCGTCAAGAAAGAAAGGCCCTATAACAATGTCATCGACAACGCCAGCCCACACATTGATCTTTTGATTAAAATGTGTGTGTCCTTCCGTCATCCAGTGTGGATTTACATCGGACCAATATCGATAATTTTGGGTATTTACGTCACCATTCAAGCAAAATGTGGACTCATCGGAAAAAATTATATTTTTACAAAATTTCTGTTTACGAAACACATATCCTCAGTCTCGATCCGCGCTGGCCGTGAAACGCACGTTCGGTATCGGCGGCATTTTTCGGAGTTCTTATCAGTAATCTGACTTTTTTTTGCTACCCACTGGGTCTCGCTTTAGTGACTACTGTTGTTAAATTAATATAAAGTGATTCTGGTTCAACAAAATGGACACTCCCCTACCAGGGGATGATCCCGGAGGGACAGAAGCCTATATTAGTGATATCACTGATCAGGAAATACCTACTGATGGATTACAATTAGAGTTATCAGGAAAAAAACAACAGGAAACTGTTACAGAAAAAATATATACATTTAATCAATTTCTTGACAAATACGACGCCAATTCCATTTTTGTACACGTGGAACGTATCGGAGAAAATGCTAACTTGGGGAAACTTCATCCGCTTCGTGTAGCATACATTCTCAGAAAAAAATTGAATACAAAAAATATTCTAAACATTAAAGAATTAGGGAAAAACCGCGTCAAAGTCATATTTAATAATATAGCAGACGCTAATTCATTAGTGTGTAATAAAAACCTCGCTGAGGAACAACTTAAAGCTTATATACCTAGGCATTTACTGCAAAAAAAAGGTTTAATTCGTGGAGTCGATACCTTTTTTGAAGATGATTACATAAAAAATAACATTAATTCCTCGTCTCCAGTCATTGACATAAAAAGACGTACCAAAAATATATTAAAGGATGGTAACTTTATTTCGGTTAAGAGACAACAGATTATACTCACTTTTGAGGGTAATTGTTTACCGGCTGAAATTAAAATAGACTGTGTTATTTTTCCCGTAGAACCCTTCTACGGTAACGTTATACAATGTTACAAATGTCTTAATTACGGGCACACTGCTAAGCAATGCCGCTCTACTTCTGTCCTTTGTATCAAATGCTCAAAAACGAAAGAAGATAATCACTCTTGTATGCCCATGGATAAATATTGTTTCCATTGTAAATCTAACAACCACTCATCTAATTTTAAACAATGTCCGTTTTTTGAGAAACAAAAGCAAATAAGAATAACAATGATAGACCATAACTTAACTTTCAAAGACGCTAAAGAAGTTTTTGAAAAATCATACACAGGTGTAACAATATCCAATAAATTTAATGTTTTATCTGAGGCTAATTATAACGCAAATTTTCCCATGCTAACTCAGCCACATAAGAAGCTCTCACTTAGCCAACCGCTTCGCCAACATAATAATAATTTTAGTTTCTCTTCTCAGCCCAGTACTTCACGTACTGCTCTAACAGCAACAAAAAAAAGGAAAATGCAACCCGCGACTCCTCCTAGTCCCATGTATCCCTTTAGTTTTGGACCCTCGTCACCGCTTCCTTCCAACCCCAAGATTCAAGACTTTGAAACAGAAAAAAGACAATTTTTAGAGCAGATTACCACCTACGTTCATGAATTAATCGGTAAAATAGGCAATAGTGATAACAACTCGATCCTTAACTTAGAAGATGTGAAAAACGATATGTCGGCATTAGTAAACAAATCTTTTAATACAAAACACAATGTTCAACAGTCGATATAAGAACTTTAAAATAATGCAGTGGAACGCTCGTTCTGCTGTAGCTAATAAAATTAGTCTAAATAATTTTTTACTACTCAATAAAATACATCTTGTACTTATAAGTGAAACCTGGTTTAAACCTGGATCTTCCCTTTCCTTTAAAGGGTATAATCTGGTCCGCGTAGACCGTGCAGATGGTAGAGCTGGAGTTGCAATTCTGATAAGAAATGATTTTGCTTACACAGAAATCAAACTTATGAACAATTTTAACCAAGGTATTTGCGCTTGCGCAGTTAAAGTCTTGATAAATTCACAAAATATTACTTTCATATCGTCTTACAGACCTCCTAACCTAGTTTGTAATGTCAGGGATTGGAACAATATCTTATCGCAAGTTTCGCCTCCCTACATTTTTGGAGGGGATTTTAATGCCCATAACAGACTTTGGGGTTCCCACAGGAATGATGTCGTGGGTGATCAATTGCTTAAAGTTCTAGATGATTTCAATCTTGTAAATTTAAATAATGGCTCTAACACTAGAATAACTCGTCCTAACCAAGAAAAGTCCGTCGTAGATCTGTCTTTTTGTACAACAAACATAGCAAATAAGTTAGAGTGGAGTGTTCACGATGATACACTTGGATCAGATCATTTTCCAATTTTAATGACTTACGAAACAAACTTGAGTAACTCCAACACAATTATTCCCAGTAATAAATGGAATATGAAAAAAGCCGATTGGTCACTGTACTCTCATCTTATAGAAAGAAAATTCGAACAGCTACCTCGGTTCGCCAACGTTGAAGATATGTACGACTATCTATATTCTTGCATAGAGGAGGCTGCTAAAAGCGCCATTGCACAACACAAACCACATACCGCCAGATCAAGATTGCCCCCTCCTTGGTGGGACCCCTTATGTGATACCGAGATAAGCAAGCGAAAGGAAGCCCTTAAAAAATACAAGCAGTTCCCCACTGACGAAAACTATCTTAACTGTCTTAAAACAAACGCCCTAACTAAGAAAAATCTTAAAGAAAAAGCCAGAGCAAGTTGGATTCAATGGTGTTCCAATCTCAATAAAAACACACCATCGTCCAATCTATGGGAACAAGCGAAAAAAATGCAAAGAAAAAACTCATATAAAAAACCCAAAGACGACAATTGGATAGAAGAATTCTTCGATAGAGTGGCTCCCCCTTTTGTCTCTGACTTAAACAAGAAAAACCCAGAAAATTCCTCTAGCAGATACCACTTTCTATGCAAACCATTCCTCATTTCGGAATTAGAAACTGCCCTCAATGAAAGGCCCTGCACTGCCCCTGGGTATGACGATATTAAGTACCCCATGATCTATCATTTGCCCCTAACAGCAAAACAGTTCCTATTGCATATTTTTGACTATGTTTACTATTATGGACTTGAAATCAAGCATTTTAAAAAAACTATTATAATACCTATTCAAAAACCATCTAAAGATCCAAACAAAGCGTCATCGTATAGACCTATAGCCCTCTTATCTTGCGTTCAGAAAACCCTGGAAAGAATGATAAAAAACCGTCTAGAATGGTGGCTAAATAATCATGAACTCTTGCCGGCGAGCCAGTTTGGTTTTAAAAAAGGGTTTGGTACTCATGATGCACTGGCTACACTTGTAACAGATTTTCAAATCTCTTATAGCAACAATGATTATATGCCCTCACTGTTTTTGGATATTTCTGGCGCGTACGATTCAGTTAATTTACAGATCTTAGCGGATAAATTAATATCTAATTTCAATATCCCGCCTAACATTGCTTATTCTATAACGAAACTGTACTCCCACAGACTCATTTATGTCCGCGATAAAAATAATAACCTCATCGGACCCCGTATTAACAACACTGGCTTACCACAAGGCTCGGTTTTGAGCCCATTGCTATTTAATTTATATACTGCCGATATTCATAAGAATATATCCTTCAAAATAGTACAGTATGCGGACGACTTCTGCATCTATGTTATAAGCAAATACTTTATGGACGCAATAAACCTAATTACTTCGGCCTTCACTATAGTAGTAAAATGGCTAAACTTCAACGGATTTGAGTTATCTAGAGAAAAAACCGTAATGTGTCTCTTTACTAGGCACTATAAACCAAACCCTAGGAATATAGTCCTAGATAATTATATTATTCCCGTAAATTCAGAAGTTAAATATCTAGGCATCGTCCTCGACAGAAAATTAAGATGGCATAAACATGTTGACTACATCATAGGAAGATGTGAAAAAGGTCTGAACTTCCTGAGAGCGGTAACAAGGACATGGTGGGGCTGCGATGTCAAAACCGCCCTGACTTTTTACAGATCTTATATCAGATCCATTTTGGACTATGGCTGTGTATTATACGGGTCCGCCTGCAAAACATTGTTAGACAAGATTGACCGCATACAATTTAAAGCTCTCAGAATTTGCCTTGGTGCCATGAGATCAACGCCGACCGAAGCTCTTTTGGTTGAAGCCTTAGAGCCCCCTCTGACTTTTAGAAGGGACATGTTATCTAGTAAATTTATATTCAAACACAAATATCTTGACACAAACCTTATCAATAAAATATTTGTTCTAAACGTTCATGACCTGACAGACATATATTGGATACGTAAAAACCCACCCCCCTTATGTCTAGCTTTTAGAAATTTTAACCGAGAAATAGATAATATTGATCATTTTTCACAACTTACATTAGAGTACTTTAGTGTGATTCGTCCAATAAGTCTCACTGTTCCCCCCTTTACAGATCTTCACGCAATTAACTCAATTATCCTCAAAAACAGATTAGAAGCATTCTCAGATTTCCTGCATATCTACACCGATGCCTCAAAATCTGAACCTGGATGTGGTGGGGCCTTTTATATCCCCAAAATCAACTTCGAAAATAAATTCAAATTAAATTCCAGTTTCTCAATTTTCACTTGCGAAGCAATCGCTATCCTGGAATCTATAAATTTTTGTATTACCTCAGTGCACAATAAATTCCTTATCCTATCGGATTCTATGTCGGTTTTGAAAGCACTAAAAAACCTGAATAGCTGGGATTATCGCAAGTGCCCAATACTTTTCAATATAAAACAGGCACTAAATAAGATTAATCAATACAATAAAGTGGTGGAATTCATGTGGATCAAGGCCCACACAGGTCTAGCATACAATGAAGCTGTGGATAAACTTGCGAAAGACGCCATACTCCATGGTACACCTAATGACTATCCTATGAACTTATCAGACTCCTATCTTATTTCCAAAAATAAAAGCCTAGTACAATGGCAAGATAGATGGGATAGGTATAGAATAAGCCGAAATACAAGATTGTCACTGATTCATCCAATTATCCCTAGGACTTTCTGGCATTCCAACCTTAAGGTCTCAAGAAGGTATATAACAACCTTAATAAGAATAAAATTTGGCCATGCATCTTACCCTGCCCATTTAAAAAAAATTAATGTTATCGAATCAGATCTATGTGTTCACTGTGCTGTTGTATGTGATCTGGACCACATATTTTTCGAATGCACCCAATACTCCAACAATATATATAATGCTTTAATAAAAAATTGCCATTTATCGGCTCCTCTTAACATATTGCATGTCTTATCGAAATTGAATGATGCCAATATACAGAAGACCATAATGTCCTTTCTACATCAAAATAACATAAAATTATGATTCTTAAAATACTTTAGATATCCTTATATCCCTTTGTTATGTGTTTTCCCCGGGCCCTCCTGTTTGTCTATAGAATGCTCTGATCGGCCCAGAGCGAGAAGAGTGTGACCTTGTGTTCTTCCTATCAGGGAATAAGCTTAAATTGAACTACCTTAATCTAAATGTTTGAACGAGCGAATCAAATAACCCAATTAGCGACTGGCCGAATGGCAGACTTGCCAAAGCCAAAAAAAAAAAAAAAAAAAAAAAAAAAAACACATATCCTGTAAACGCTCACAAAATTCAAGGCGCCTCTCAAAGTCCCTTTCCAAAAGTTCTTGGAGAACTTGCATTTTATAAGGATGGTATTTATTTGTATGCAGTATTTTAAGCACTGTTGTTTTTCCAATATCCACGTCACTTACTACCTGCCTAGACACCACATGCTGGTTATCTTGAACTGCCAGTAATACTTCTAATTGTTGATTTTCATCAACTTGAGGACGACCAAATCTAGGGACATCTCTTACATGACCGAATTGCCTAAACTTGTACTCAATTTTGCTTACTGTTGATTGTGATATTGCCGGACGATTGGGGTATTTTTGATTAAATAACTCACAAGTTTCTTGCTGTGTTCTAACCCTATCACCGTAGCCTATCATCATCAAAACCTCTATGCGCTGTTTCTCAGTGAGCCGCATTTTAATTTAATTTAGTTATGAAAACACGAAATGAGTCTTTTGAAAACTAGTAAAACGTTAGGAAAATACACATAAAACTGACAATAACAGTAACTATTGACATTAATTCTTTTGGTTCTTGCATCATAACTCCAAAGCCTATTTGACTTTTCTTGCGCTTCACGCATGCTGACTACAGGTTTTCCTCAGCGTGCATGAATCAATGCAAGTCTTGCGATATATCTGATTTTCAAATTTTGAATGAGAATAACTCCAAAACGCTTATGCTAAGGTATCGCACATGCTACATGAAAAATATTTAGGATTTTCCGAAGAATCCGTACATGCAATAATATACAGTGGGTTCTATTTAAGAAAATTTTTTTTGTGTCACTCTTATTTGCAACATCCCTACATTTTATGTCAGAATATGCGCGTTCAAAAAACAAAATCGAAGGGTCCGAGCGATTTTTTAAAAAAATTGTAGGTTGCGAGATAATGAATTTATTCCTTACTTTACGTCCTCACTGTATATTGTAGTAATAAGGAAATTGTTAAGTAAAAGATATTTTTATTTATTTTTTAATTTTACACAAGGAAATACAACTTTTGGAAAATAAGAAAGATTTTCTTAGTGTGTATAGTGCTTAAACGTAAAGTCCGTTCCTCGGTTCGTAATTATAGAAAATTAATCAATAACAGCCTCATTAAGTTTTAATACCCTCTATAAATTTTTTTTCATATATTTCATTTTTAAATTTCTAATAAAGTCCTTAGATTTGCCCTTTATGGTCTGCGTTAAATTAATTTCGGGTTTAGGTCAGGGGCGGATCGTGATTTTTTGGGGCCCTAGGCTGATTCAATTTCTGGGGCCCCCAACCCCCCGAAATGCTTTTTTTTTTAATTTCCATAATGTAGTTATTTTTTGATATAAAACGAATTAAACGACTAATGTAAAAAATAAAAATCTATTCTATTTAAACTAAAAAAAATACGAGAACATATTAAAATTAAAGCTAATTACATAGCAATAACAAATTTAAAAAAATTGTTGTCTTCTGCACTTAACTGTGACGTATTCACGGATTGCTTCTTCATAGGAAATAGATCTCGTGATGTCATACTCAATTGACAAAATTGAAAGGCAATTTAGCCTCTCGTCCGTCATTGTTGACCTATATTTATTTTTTATAAATGCCATTTTCGAAAAGGACCTTTCGGCTTCACAGCTTGTTATTGGTATCGTTAAGTAAATTTTAAGAATTGTATACAGATTTGGAAATATATCAATAAGGTTTTTTTCAAAAATTAATGTTAACACTTCGGAAGCCGTAATACACTCATTTTGTTTAAACCATACCATGTTTAAATAATGTTGGAACTGAGTGCATTCACTTAAGAGTTTTTCCCCGATATCATTTTTATATATTGATATTACGGATTCCATTGATTTAGATTCAATAATCGAGTTTTTTTTGCCCAAGTTTATTAAAAAATTAAATTTTTCTGCAAGTTCTTTGTATGCACTACTTCTTTTTTCAAGTTCTACCCCCAATTTATCTCAAAGAACATTGAATACCTCTATTCGAAATTTTTCCTTTCCGGTAAGAATATTATCTTTTTGTTTCGGCCCAAGTACTAAATAAATGAATTTATTTTACAAAAGTATGGTTTTTTTTTAATTTGATTTTTATTGATGATGTTTTTTTATTATTTATTTTTAATAATTTACCATGTTAAATCGCCATAGCCCCGCTATCCCCCGCTGTCTCCCGTCACCTGTTACTACAGAGAAACTGCATTATGCCCCGCCTACTTAATCGCACGTGCGAGCAAGTCTCATCATAATCGTCATTAACCTCGACCGAGGCACGGTTGTCGGACCGAGAGCCTATAATATACAGTTTGGTTGACGGTACGATAAAATATTAGGATGGGTCGGACTTTATACGATAAATAATATTCAATGAATATAAATTAATATTTTTTTGTTCGTTTTGGGGGGTGCACATGCGCATGTGCTCCTGTGGAAGAACCGTCACTGGATCCATGCTCAGAGGCGTTTTACATAAATTATAACTTACCTTCATTTTAGATATAACGAAGGAACTTATCACGAACTGACGGTGTTCGCTCAAGATCGCGGCGGACATTCCGGTTCGGGTACCGGATTTAGCCGGGCGAAGGTGCGAATCCGCGTCAAGAAAGTCAACCTGTACGCACCCGAAATCCGCATCCGGAGGCACCCTACCATAGTTGAAAATAGTAACGCCGATATTTACGCAATAGTAAATGTGAGCGATAGAGATAGCGGTGTGCATGGTGAAATAGATCGACTGGAAATCGTGGACGGTGATCCGGATGGACATTTTAGGATACGACCGACTAGACAGAAAGGAGAGTATAATATCGAGGTGCTCAAATTGCTGGATCGAGAGAAAACTCCTCAAGGATATCAGTTGCAACTGAGGGCTGTAGATAAAGGTAAGCAAACTAGTAACGACAGCTTCGAAAATGTAATATTATTAACGATATACAACGTGTCCAAGATAAGGAGGGCCAGTACAGGGATCTCGGAAACCGTAAGAGATACGAAGTCGGTTAAATGGAGTTAAAGTTGCGCATTTACGTGCCTAATAATATGCCGTTTAGAAAGTTTTAAAATTCCGAGTAGTTCCGGAGATATCCGGAAAAACCCAAATTCTGAAAAATCGTTTTATTGTTTTCCTGGGTTTTTTTGAGATCGAATTTAAAGTAAATTGCACTTTTACATTGCCACTTTTTCCGCTCTATCCAACAGCGTTAATTATTTTGTAATCCGACGAGTCGTCTTCGAAGGGCTATTATCAAATTTCTTTTTTTAAATACGGCCCTGTGAATTAGAGAGCTTTTGTTTCTACCGAATGCAACGATGTAAGGACGTTTCGAGGGTTTTTTGAATAACATCAGGAAATTTTGGGATACGGTCCTGTATTTCTCCTACTTTTTTAAATAATATCTCATAAGTAAGCCCTAAATTTTTTACTTATGTTGGACTAATTCAATAAATAACAAATAATTTAATAATATACGACAATTAAGTGAACAAAATCATTCCAAAACAGTAATTAAACAAACAACGAAAAAAGTAAGGCACTACATAATCAGTTGTTCAAAATGATTTCCGTTATTCTCTAAGCACAAATAACATCTTCTAACTGCCACATAACAGTTTTTTTGAGAAATACAGGACCGTATCCCAAAATCTCCTGATGTTGTTCAAAAAATCCTCGAAACGTCATTAAACCACAATATCAGAAAAACAGGACCGTATTTAAAAAAAGAAAGTTGATAAAGGCCCTTCGAAGACGACTCGTCGGATTGCAAAACAATTAACGCTGTTAGATAGAGCGGAAAGTGGCAATGTAAAAGGGCAATTTACTTTAGAAATCGATCTCAAAAAAACCAGGAAAACAATAAAACGATTTTTCAGAATTTCGGTTTTTTTCCGGATATCTCCGGAACTACTCGGAATTTCAAAACTTTCTAAACGGCATATTATTAGGCACGTAAATGCGCAACGTTACCTCCATTTAACCGACTTCGCATCTCTTACGGTTTCCGAGATCCCTGTACTGGCCCTTCATATCTTGGACACGTTGCACACATCTTGAGTGACAGACGAATTTTGGACATTGTCTTTATTTATCTGTTTATATCACAACGTTTCTCGTTCTACGTCTATCACTAATAATACACCATTATCTCTAACCTTGAAACAAACACTATAACGTCTGCAAACTATATTCTTTTAAGGTATTCCTCCTAGAGAAAGTTACAAAGCAGTACCAGTACAATTAGCCGATTTAAACGATAACGCTCCAATTTTTAATAAGGAAATATACGATGTTAAAGTTCCGGAAAGCGCTCCAATAAATACTCCCTTGATCAGACTGAAGGTGACTGATGCAGATGAGGGTCGAAACGCGCAGGTAAGAAGTTTGAGCTTGATCTTGCGAGGAATGTAATAATAAGTAAGCGTGTCTACCTTTATTTAACGCCGCGACTTTTAGTTGACTTAGGAAGAAGATGTGTATCAATAAATACCTGAAATGCTTTTCGTTGCAGGTTTTTTTAGAAATCGTCGGCGGAAATGAACAAGAAGAATTTCATATCAATCCCGAGACGGGGATGCTTTATACAGCGGTGCTGCTAGATGCCGAGACCAAACAATTTTACAGCCTGACAGTGTCGGCCATTGATCAAGGAAACGTGGGTACAAGAAAACAGTCCTCGGCAAAAGTAAAAATCTACGTGGAAGACACCAACGACAACGACCCCATATTTGACAAGTCCGAAGTCACCGTGTGGATCGACGAGAATCTTCCCGCCGGTACATCGGTGACGACGGTGCATGCTAAAGACAAGGACAGGGGCGAGAACGCTTACATTTCCTATCTCATAGCGAACCTAAACAAAGTCCCTTTCGAAGTAGATCATTTTTCTGGACTCATTAAAACCACACAACTTCTGGACTATGAAAGTATGCGAAGGGAGTATGTTCTCAGAGTAAGGGCTTCAGATTGGGGCTTACCTTATAGGAGACAGACTGAGATGCAGTTGACAGTTAAGGTAAGTAACTATTAATCGTGATCAGTTTAGATCAATACAATTGATTGATATATTTTTCAGGTGCGTGATATCAACGACAATCGACCGCAATTCGAAAAAATTGACTGCATAGGCAACATTCCCCGTCACATCCCCATCGGCAGCGAGATCATCACCCTGTCCGCCATAGATTTTGACTCTGGAAACATCATCAGTTACCGCATCGTTTCGGGCAACGAAGACAACTGTTTCAACATCGATTCAACCGCGGGAACTATAACGGTGTCATGTGACCTGAACGACGTGCGTGTAAGCGAGAGAGAACTGAATGTGACCGCAACGGATAATACTCACTTTGCGGACATTGCTCGTGTGAGATTTAAGTTGGTGAATACGAAGAAGAACGCTTTCAGTAGCGGGAGGTTATTGACGGATGACACGGGGGTGTTTGATTGTAAGGATACTGGGGTAAGTCAACATTAGTATCTCCCAAATTATTGTATTTATTGTGCTTCCTATCTATCTGATCTTTTATTGAAGGAATTTGCATTTTTGACCTTTATCCAGTTTGAATTTTAAATTTGCTATCGTGAATGAAAATTCCTAGATTCATTTATAGCTGCATCAAACAAGATAAAACTAAATTGAACTTATTCGTCAGGTTGCCAGACGTCTAACAGAAGTGCTCGCCGAAGCCGAGAACAATAACAGTCCTTCCGAGATCGAGGATTTCCCGATGATGCCTATTCGTTACGGTCAAAACATCCACGCTCCAGAATTCGTCGACTTTCCAATTGAAATAAAAGTTAATGAAACCGTCGCCCTCGGAACATCTTTGGTCAAACTTAAGGCTAGAGATAGAGATTTGGGTTATAATGGGAAACTTATTTACGGACTATCTGGTAAGCTACGTTGATTTAAAGTTTCCGTTGTCATCAGAAATAATTAGGGGAACTTTGTGGTGCAGAATTTTATATTTATTCGGTCTTTCATGTTTCAGGTGGTGACTCGCACTCACAATTCTGCATAGACATGGAAACGGGCGAACTGAAAGTCATCGGCTACTTGGACAGAGAGAGAGAATACGAATATTTTTTAAACGTGACCGTATACGATCTCGGAAAGCCGCAGAAGAGTTCTTCCAGAGTTCTACCGATAACGGTGTTAGATGTCAACGATAATGCGCCGAAATTTGAGAAATCTCTGGCGAGCTTTAGAGTCACCGAGAATGCGCTGAACGGGACGGCTATTTTTAAAGCAAACGCCACCGATCTGGATGAAGGAGACAATGCAAAAGTTACTTATTCATTAGCTACGGATACCAAGGACTTTGTGGTGGATCAAGCTACTGGTGTTTTGACAGGTAACGTACCATTCTAGTAGTTTAATCATACCTTCACGGCGATTAAGTCTGACTCAATGACTTCGCTCTCTTTAAGTCCTCATACTGGAGGGTTGTAAGTTCTTAAGTGGAACTGTAAGTTGAAACAGTTTATCAATTTTCAGTTGCTAATGCGTTAGATCGGGAACGTCAAGATCTTTACGAACTACGAATACGAGCGACAGATAGCGGTGGCAAAGGACCTGACAATCCGCCGTTATTCTCTGAAGCCATTGTGAGAATTTCCATTGACGATATCAACGACAATGCGCCGAAATTTAGTTTACCGAATTACAATGTCAAGATAAGGGAAGATGTGCCAAAGGGTAAGTAACCTTACTTCCTATAATTGCAAATCAACACCTACATACAGTTGAACCGAAGGAAGAGTTAACAGAATGATTCAAATCGAGAGAATGTAGATCAAGTAAGATAATCATGCCAAGAAAATATTTCATTACCCTTGAAATTGAGCCACGTTTCATCCAGAAAAATGTCTTCACGTTAACGAATACTATTGTGATTATCAAAATAAACTCCTGGACAAAATTAACGCAACATCATAAATTTCCCATATTTTTGCTGCTATTTTTTTTCTGAATTTATGATCCGATTTGAATGATTTTTTTTGCATTGTAGGTTGGTTCCTTGACAATGTCATAGTTTTCGCTGTTTATGATAAAAAATTAATTTTCGAATTATACTGGGTGTACTAAAAATGCTATGTTTTTTTTCGAAAATTCGCATCATCCTGTGGAGTATCTTAGCAACCGAAACATATTGCAGTTGACATTAAACGGTAGGTCCATCTTTCCGTAACATTTTCTTTTTTGGTTTACTTCATTATCTCTGTTATTAAAGGAGATACATCGTTTAATAGCGTAACATGTTTTTAAAATGTTTTCAAGTAGACTATGGATATTTTCTGACATTGCAAGCGATGTGTCAGCCGATGTTGTGTTTTAAAGTTACAAAGGTCAAATAAAATTCGCCATACTGATAAAAACTGTTCGGAAACTGCTTATTAACCGTTCGTTTCATATGCCCAATTGCCCGACGAGTATTTTAATCTTGAAACCTACTTGAAAACATTTAACAATGAATGTGTTGAATATTAAAGTCTATAAAAACATGTTACGCTATAAAACGGTGTATCTTCTTTAATAACAGAGATAATAAAGTAAACCAAGGAAGAAAATGTTGGGGAAAGACGGACCTACCGTTTAATGTCAACTGCAATATGCTTCGGTTGCTAATAAACTCCACAGGGTGATACGAATTTTCCGAAAAAAACATAGCATTTTTAGTAAACCCAGTATAAATCGAAAATTAAATTTTTTTCATAAACAGCGAAAACTATGACATTGTCAAGAAACCAATCTACAATTGCAAAAAAAACTCATTCAAATCGGATCATAAATTCAGAAAAAAAATAGCATCAATTAGCGTTAATTTTGTCCAGGAGTTTAGTTTCATAGGAACCAAGCTAGAAGAATCTAGCTCCTACTTTATCGATTAATTAGAAATGAATATATTTTCTCGTTACAGGAACTGTCGTAGCCGTAGTTACAGCTTCAGATCCAGACCTCGGCCCCGACGGGGAAGTTCAGTACGCCCTTGAAGACAGCGACAGCGACGGTACCTTCAAAATGGACAAACTCTCTGGAACCATACGCACCACGAAACCGTTGGACTTCGAGGAACGTCAAGTGCACAGCCTCATGGTGTTCGCGTACGATCGCGGCAATCCGGGCTTATCGTCGGAAGCTACGGTAACGATAAACGTGGTCGACGTTAACGAGAACGTATACGCGCCGTTATTTAGTGACGCTGTGCTAACGGGAAAAGTGCACGAAAATCGGCCGGTTGGTACGGTCGTTATGAATGTGAGTGCGGTCGATATGGACCCGCCCGGTGGTGATTCGATGGTGGAATATTCTATTAAAGGAGGTGATGGAATTGGGCTGTTCAGCATTGATAATGAAGGTAAGAGTATAATAGATTCACAAAAAGAATCCAATGAATGATTAAAAACTTTTTTGCCTGAACGTTTCAAAGATTTACTACTGTTAAAGGATATCACATATTTATTTTAAAACTTTGTTCCAATATATTAAAAGGACCCTTCAGACTTGTTTGTTTTGTGTTTCCGCGAGGGGTGAATAAATTTATATATTTAAGAATACGGCCGTTATACCCAAATTGTTTTTAAAATAAGTAGAACGTATGAGAGAGCAAACGAAAATTTTTTTCATGTTCCAATAAATATCTAAATTTTGCTTTAATTTTATAGTTTGGGGGTTAATACAAACTAGACGAAGATAAAGACCAGTGGCCGGCTCGTGACCTATGATAGAGGGGGTTCACAAGTATGGTGAAATTATTTTTAAAATTTTATTTTTGTGAAACGACCAAACAATTACTTTCTAGGCGTTTTAAATGTAGAAAGAAAAAAAGTAATGCGTTAGGTAAAACATATAGCACATATATTTATTAACTAACCTTTTCTCAGTTAAGACGGACAGGTTCTTCTAGATGCAACAGCTGACGTTTGACTTGACAGAAAGATGGAATGTGGCCGACAAACAAGTCAAATTTCGTCGCGTCGCGTCTAATAAAATCTAATAATCTGATTTTCAAAATACTAATTATTCGTTCCGTTTCACTATCACTATGTGTTCTGTGTAGCTGTCAAGATCTAAGATGTTTCAACCATAAAGTGTTCCGGGGAGTGTTCTGTGCTCCCATGAAAAATCAAGAAAACTGATTGTGTTTGTACCTGGATTTCCTATCTCTAGGTATAAAGATAAATAATAGTAGGTAGATGTAATTTATTTTTATGATTTTATATGGAATTTCAGTTTTACATTAAGTTTGGCAACATTGCACTTAACGCGTGTGACACTCCACCACAGGATGACATGCTCAGTGTCGCGGGATGAGCTGTGTGAGTTTATGGGACTGCTATATTTATTTTTTAATTTTACACAAGGAAATACAACTTTTGGAAAATAAGAAAGGTTTTCTTAGAGTGTATAGTGCTTAAACGTAAAGTCCGTTCCTCGGTTCTTAATTGTAGAAAATTGATCAATAACAGCCTCATTAAAGTTTGGAATACCCTCTATAAATTTTTTTTCGTATAATTAATTTTTAAATTTTCTAATAAAGTCCCTAGATTTACCCTTTGTGGTCTGCGTTAAATTAATTTCGGGTTTCGGTCTTCCCGCATTCTTCACTTATATTTTTTATTGCTCCAACTCAAGAACTATTCATTTTAACTTAATAAATATATAATATGAAAATATTAAAACATAATTTCAAACTAGATGCACGAACAGACAACGGCGCGGCGCACACAAAAACTGAGCGCCTTTTCCATGTTAAATCGCCATAGCCCCGCTATCCCCCGCTGTCTCACGCCACCTGTTACTACAGAGAAACTGCATTATGCCCCGTCTACTTAATCGCACATGCGAGCAAGTCTCGTCATAATCGTCATTAACCTCGACCACCGAGGCACGGTTGCCGAATCGAGAGCCTATAATATACAGTTTGGTTGACGGTACGATAAAATATAAGGGAGGGTCGGACCTCATACGATAAATAATTTTCAATGAATATAAATTAATATTTTTTAATGTGCATGTGCTAGAAGAATCGCCACTGATAAAGATTTTGTATTGTCTCTATAATTTTAGGATTTTTTTGTATCTTCTGAGTTTTGCTTTCTAATTATGTCTATACATAATTTATTGGCAGATGGTCTTTGATAAGGGATAATCTGAAATACGCTCTTCCAAAAAAAAAGTTTCTAAAAGTAAAAATAGGCTTACAAGAGCGATTCTGTGAAAGGTGGACGAGAAAAAGGTTTTTGCTGATAATGTATTCAAATCCCTGAGTGATTTATACTTTAAGACACTTTATAATCGTTATACAGCAATAGCGAAGAACTTAAAAAGTTTTATTCGTAACAATGAACAAAAAAATCGACAAGATTATTTTAAATGAGTTGGTATCGACACTGTGACACATCGTATTCAACGCAAAATATCAAATTTTGTTAGCGTTGGTTATATACTATCAAAAATCTAAGGAAAGAACCTTTTTTCATACAAGAGAAAACTGATATATACCTACAACATTTAAAAAGATCGATGTGTGAAATTCGACATGACAGGTTATCTGATATAGGGCCGAAGTGGAGTGAGGTGGATATCGTTTTCCTACAGTATTGGTTGCAAGGATAAAGATGAGTAGGACGAATACAACAGAAAAGATATTTTTGTAATATTTTGGTGACTTTAATAAACAATTAAAATATTTGAACAAGACCGGAAATACAAGGTGTCCCATTTTGGACACTTTTATAGGGTATCTCCGTTATTGTTAGTGCTATTAAAAAAGTAATGTAGGTGTCATGTGCTCTTTTTGGGTCAAACTTAAAATGGTAAAATCAAAATTTGAAAATTTTCGCTCGCTTAAGAGATACGGGGGAAAATCAGCAAATTGACAAGTTCTACTAAATTACCCTATATTTTCTTAGTTAAAAGAGATACAGAAGAATGTTTTATACAGAAGTTTGTTTATAATGATTGTTGAATAATATGCCGTTTTCAGAATTAGTATACGGGGCCAGGTAAGAAAGTTATCGGACCTAACCTCATTTTTTAAATGGAATATTTTAATCTAAAAAAATAGCATTTTAAACTCTCTTTTCAAATGTATAACACACCATGGATGATAGATATCACCAAATTTTTCAAAATGTTGATAAGTGTTTTTCACAAATGAATATGTAAAAAATGAAATTGACGTTAAATGTTAATAACAACTAGAATGTCAACATAGTTGTCTCTAAGTTTCATGGCCTACTTTGGTTTAAAGTAATAAAATTTAATAAATCGCCTATGAAACCAATAGCATCCATGGTGTGTTATATATTTGAAAGGAGAATATAAAATAGTATATTTTTAGATTAAAATATACAGGGTGTTGCATTTAAAAAAATGAGGATCGGTCCGATATCTTTTTTACCTGACCTCGTATACTTATTCTGAAAACGGCAGATTATTCAGCAATCAATATAAAGAAACTTATATATAAAACATTTTTCCATATCTCTTTTAACTAAGAAAATATAAGGTAATTTTGAAATTGTCAATTTTTTGATTTTCCCCCGTATCTCTTAAATGAGCGAAAATTTTCAAATTTTGATTTTATCATTTTAAGTTTGGCCCAAAAAGAGCCCCTGACACCTATATTACTTTTTTAATAGCACTAACAGTTACGGAGATATCGAAATTGGGACACCCTACCCAGTACATTAAAATTTCATTTAAGTATTCGCAAACGCGGACTGATCCGAAAGATTCCCTAATAAATCAAAACAAGGACAATATTGGAAAATTTAATTGTGCCCTAAATTGATTCATTTTCCTCGATATTATTTCTTCGGTTTTTCTTTCTCGGCTTTATGACTGAACAGCTTCCCCACTTTGTAAAAATCCAATGCAGCCGATAAAACGATTTCGTCCTTATTTCAGACACTTATTGCATTTTTCTGGATGGAATTACATCTGTAATGTCTTTATTTTTATATTTTTAAAAGCTTAGAGCACAGTTTATTTTTTAAATTGAATTATATTCCTACATAGTATTGTGTATAAATAGAAAAATCTTTGGAAATCCAATCGTACAATTGTCAACCCCTACTAAAGAAAATAATCATCCGCCGAGATGAACCCCAAAACTTTTCTAATTTGCCACCTAGGGTGGCACACATGTCAAAGTAAGGGCAACGGAGACATCCCCTAGCCTCATTATATATGGCGAATATCCCTCCTGGGGAGGCAGAGCTACTTACATGAATATAGCGCGTAACAATACAAAACGGAATGGAAATAAATTAGTTTTTCTTTTTGTTTCTTATTTGCAAAAGAGGGAAGCATTGAAAAAACTTGTATAGCGCATTGTACACGAACTCGACTTTGAAAAATCACGAGGAGACTAATTAAACATAAACGTAGTCAATTTTGAATGCCGTAAGAAAAACCTCCATTCTGCAGAAATAAATTGGTGTTGAATAGATTTAAAAGCATCATCCCTGAACAGGCTTATGGAGAGGAAAAAAATAAAAATTACAGGACTATTTCGTGAAGCATTTACAAAGGAAATTCTATTAAAAGTAAAGTTGTATTTGATGGAGTTTTGAGTTCTTTGTCAGATAGTGGACGTAATACATTCTTCATCATTCCTATTCGGCTGCACTATGTCTAATACTTATGTCGAATTAGTGCATCTCGAATATCGAATTTAACTTTGTAAACTTCATTTTTCAATCAGCCCCTTAAACAAACGTCTGGTGTTGTGAGATCTCGAGATCTTGGAGGTCAACTAATACTAATAGCGTAAAAACTTTAAATAGTGCTCGCCCGTGATGCGATTCTCCAAATTGAAAGGGCCACTTAAATAACTATGAACCATACCACCCTATAAAACTAGAAAATAAATTAACATGGCAATGTTGTTGCATACAAGCATACATAAAACTTTTTAATGGTGGCTTAGTTATTTTGTGTTCATAATAATATCTACAACAAGAGACAAACTATACAGTAGCACATTTATATTCGTTACAAATGACCAATTCCTAACAACAAATTCTATGACAATAGATACTCCTTTAGCATATCATTTTAACTCATCATTACCATGACAATCATTGTTTGGCATACTTATCAGCGTAAAGCAATTAATTTTAATAGTTCGGTGTTTAATGACGTTAATATTTCAATGCCTCGTATAATATTATCTCTTTATATAGATCATGTCATATACATGGAAATGACGTATTATATTTAAACCGGCAATTCCTGAGATAAAACAAATTGAAGAAAAATATCCAAAAATGGTGCTTTAATTTAATATGCCCTGTATATGACCTTATGTCAAACGAAAAATTACCACGTGGTGCCCGTATTCGAAAGGTAAACACAGCAACATATGGCAGTGAATCTTGAACAGTGTTGTTATATCTTCAGGGTAAACTTTAGAAAGTCAATAACCGGTTGACAGATTTCAAGTTGTTTATTTTTTAGGGTACATCATTATAAACTTGCTGGGAAATAATCCTGATTTATAAACTTGAACTGACTCGAACGAACCGCCGCGGAGTTTATAAATGGTCAGGTATGTTCTCATTTGTTCAATTCGAACGACACCCGTCAGATCTGGATAACTTAAAAATTTATAAATGCCACTTACCATTTAGAAAAAAAAAATACAATTTTATTTACCTTTTCGGACTTATTTACAACCAACTTAATTTATAAAAAACACCAAGTACTCACATCACAAAATCACATTAGGTTTCGCATCACAACACATCTAAGTACCGTTCAATCTGAATTAGTATTTTAAAGTGCTACTGTGTAGACAAAAATACACCCTTATTGTCTGGGAAATAATGTATTTAACATCTAAAAATTTTAAAAATAAATAACACGTTGGTTCTCTCGATCGATATCGGCCGGCTTCTTTAAACAGCTGATTGTGGACAATCGGGCTAATATTTAAAAATACAGCGTTGCCACTTTCGATGTTTTATAAGCGACTATCATAAATTGCCGAATTTCCTACTATAATATTATGTTCCTGTATAATTATAGTCTCGGAAATGGCAACCGCGCTGGCTCTAGTAGCGGAAAGTTCTCGGAAAGAAAGTTCGACGACTGGTCCGAAGATGGACTAGACCATTATTTCAAAGGGTAGTTCCTGTCAATTGTTAACATAATTGTTTCATTTTATCTTTAGTAAAGGGGTAATGGCCCATAGAAATTGGCGGTTTTATTATTTCTATTGCGAAATGATTAAGTGCTCTTGTTCTATGTGTGTTATTGTAAAGTATAATTATGCGTTAGTGTTGGGGTTTAGTGATAAGCTTATTATGCACTCCCACACTATCATCAGGAAACGTGATGAACATAACGTTTTTCCCATAGAAGAAAGAACTAAATGTGTCTGTGCCCTGGATTCCTTAATCGCGTCCTGGATTTACTTTCTAAGTAAGCTAAATATTTATTTTTATAAGAAACTAAAGTTTTACACTTTGAAACATTTTGGCAACATTGTGCCCGAACATCTGTTGATTACCCAGCTGAGCAATGTAATATGTTCATATATGAATGTGCGGAGGAGTTGTGTGTGGGTTTAGGGGTGAATTACCCCACTTTGTAAACGTTCGATTTAAAAAAAAATATATGTAGCGCTTCTCTAGGACACCCCAGGAGTCCCCATTTAAATATACGTCATTTCCATAACACCCTGTTTAAATGGTGCCGAGGAAAAATATGAAAGAGGAAAATAATTAAGAATAGGATTGGTATGGAAATTGGAAAATAATGGTAAATTTTAGAACAAACGTGGGCAACGGATATCGAAAGTTTATCGATTAAAATGATTGCTCTTATACAGGATGACTCGGGTGGAACGGTCCACACTACAGGAAACTCATATGTCCTCGACTCACCCTTTATAAAAGAAATTCCAAAATATACTCTCGTGCGTGTTGTACATTTCCAGCCAGATGTTTTTAATCGAAACCGGTGATCCGGCAATATTTTAATGGAAGTATTTCACCATTATTTAATTACACTTAATTAAACAAATTAGCTGGTTCTGTACAAGGAAAAACAATTCGAGCGTCGTGTTTATTCGAGGTTGGATAAGGACGTGACATAGTAATCGAAACGTAAAATTTTTGGCAATTAACTAAAATAATTTGTTGTAAAACCGATATACGATCGGGTTTTATTTGGCACGCAAATCCTCTTTTATCCTGTATAGACATAAAACATCAAATATGCACACATGGATCTTGATGCATTTAAATTGACCATGTGTGGCTAAATTGAGATAATAAGTCGGGTCAGAAACGCGGTTCTAAGGTTAAATGACAAGTCATTTAGGCCTAATTTACGACAATATGGGACGAAGGACCCATTCTGAAATCATTGGCTTCGGTCATATTTTATGTTTAAAAAATAGAATATTACAGTAGGGAACAAGGAACTCATAAGTTTTGAAGTATAGTTGTTGCAGAATTATACCGTTGATTCTTACTGCCATAAATAAACTACCTGATTAAACCCTATTGTATACGCCTCACCCTCTTCAAAGCTCAATAAATGGGATCAGGGCCGGCTTGAAAATGTATACCACACCACATGATTTCTTATGATAATTTAAAATAAATAGATAGGTATTTTTAGTTTTAGGTACCTATAATAAATGTAAAATAATGATAACAATTAATGATAATTGAAAATAATATAATTTAAAAGTATACCTAACTATTAGGATAACAAGTACAATAAAAATTAATTAAATTCTAAAAAACTATTGATAATTTATTCAAAATTTAACTCTGTATCACTATCACTATCTTCATCTAAGCCTAAACTTAACATTGAACATTTGTAATCGTACAATTGTAAGAATTTTCCACCTTAAGTACATGCTGTACACAGTTTTTCCAGCTGTCTGCAGAAATTTTTCTTACTTCGTTTTTAATTAATTCTACTACAGATGCATTTAATGTAGGAGAAATATTATTTCTCCTAATATTGGATTTTAATTGGTGCCATATTAGCTCAATAGGATTGAATATACAATAGTACGGAGGAAGACGCAACACTGTATGTCCATTTTCTGCTGCAAGTTTGTCACACTCGTATTGCTTATTTATTTTAAAAGCAAAATATAAATCATTTTCAATCATAAAGTTTTGAATTTCTGCTTTTGTATTATTGGAATTGGGAATGATTTTTGCTTGCCGACTATGATAACTAGCATTGTCTATTACAATGACGCTATTTTCAGGTATATTTTTAAGGAATTTATGTTTAAACCAATCTTCAAAAAGTTGTGCGTTGGTATCTTGATGGTAATCTAAAGAAGAATCTGCTATGTTTTTAGCTGAAAGCAACAGACAATTTGGAACAAACCCGTTCTCTGAACCAGCATGTAATATTGTGATTCTTTTGCCTTTATTTGATGGTGCCTTGGTTTAACATTTTTTGGAAGAATCATCCTAACCTTTTCTTAGAGTGTCATGGGTATCGAACCATGTTTCGTCAAGGTAAATAATTGGACGATTTTCTTCTCTAAATTATTTAACAGCTGTTCCATTCCCGACACTTGAAGATGCCCCCCTATCACCACAATTCCAAGGATGCCACATTCTACCACTAATAAGCCTAACTAAAAATTACTCGCCGGAAAACCACTAAATATTAAAATTATTAAAAATCACTTTGTATTTATATATGCATCAGGCATAGGTATAAATTGAATTTTTATAAATGGTCCGGCTCTGCTCGAAAAGGTTTTAAAATTTAGGATGTCCTTAATTATTTTATGGTCGAATAGATAATGAGGTTTTATTGCAGCCAAGAGATCAACGATATAATTCTGCAAATACTATAATAGCGTATTAATTAAAAAAACAAATTTTCAGTAAACGTGTGGTGTGTTATGGTCAAAGGTATTGTAAACTACAGATTCCATAATACATTCATAAAACTCTTGGAAAGTGAAGCTGTGATTGTGTGAAATGTTATTGAAAGTCCGTAATGGGTGGAAGAGAGAACTACGTGTTTGTTGGCTGAATGGCGACAATGTTAAAGAGTGGTTATATCAGATGATTAAATATTAAAACATAACCATACTTACCGATGAAAAGATAAATCCGTATTTAAATGTTCCACTTTTTTTGCAAACTATACATGAATGCACCATGATTATTTATAATAAAGACGATTTTTCACCAATAATTACAAAAAACACACATCAACAAAAATATATAAGCAATCCGATAGATCAAAGCGCCAACGTTGTAATGTTTACGAGATTAGTATTCATTTTTATTTTGGGTCCGAATCCTAGCGCACATGTAGCGCAGTAGTAAAATAAAAATAGATGTTGCCAGAGTACAGTAATTGGATTATTTCAAGATTCGTTTGATACTTTTAAGTATAAATATATTTTATATTAGTTTATAGTAAAATTATTGGGAAATAAATTTATTTTAAGAGCAATTACGGATTAATCTTAAACCAGTTTTATTTTTTATATATGGTCAAACACAAGCACTATAGGAAAAATCCTTTAGGGCATTCTGGGAGTGGTGCATGTGCGCCAAAAGCGATTCCCGTTGGTTTTGAATCGTTGGAGGTTCTATTCGTTGGGAAAAACGACCTCGGGAAGGTCGTTCCATAAGGATGAAGTCCTCCAGATGAAAGAATTATTAAATAATAAAGCTCGAGGAGTACTAAGCTTAACCACATATGGATGGGCGGCAGTGGTTCGTCGTGTATTTGTGCTATTCGCCGCTCTGGGCGGAATTAAGAGGGCAAGGTCAGCCGAGCACAACGAGGCAAGTTTTTTCCAAATTGACAAATTTTTAAATGGGATTTTGAAAGATACCTTTGCGATAAATATGACAATCTGGCTATGCTGCAATAATGACCGAAAGAGGTGGGAAAGAGTGTTTTCAGTCGTTGCGTAGACTAGAAATGTACATTTTTCTATCTGTAGTTTGTAATATATTTGGTTATGGTACATAATTATTTAATTTGCCCTTTCATTTTGGAAAGTAACCTCAAAATTGAGAAACTCGATATTAGTTGTACACAGAACCTTGATCTGGGGAGGGTCAAAGTCAAGTCGCTATATAGGATATTTTCCGTGTTAAATTGTTGATTTGGGGGGAGCTTATGTGCCCCCCCCCCCCCCCCGAATCCGCGCTTGGTTGTACAATAGAAAAGCAGTAACCTACTATGGGATAGAATATGTCATATTTCAAACACCAACATCTCAAGACTGGTAAGTTTTTAAGGTATAGGCAACGTTAGAACAATCTATTTATCACTAGAATTTAAAAATATCACAAATTACATATTTGCGATTTTAGTACGAATAAACCCATCTAATTTTTTTTTTCGTTTATATTTTCTACAAAGATTTCTATTAAAGATTTATCTAGGCATGTCTAATTTATTTCTGTCTCCGAAATTGAACCGAAATACGCCATAAATTCGGTTCGAAAATTAAAAGTACAAGTCGATTTAATTTATAGCGGTTTGCCCCGTTTGAGCAGATTTACCAAAAAGATAAGAACCAGAGCAGTTCGGTATCAAAGTGCATCCGGTTCGGGTGCCGAAAGTTTCGCCTTGTTTTGTTAAAGTTATATAATGTAAAATTTATCAACAAAACATCGTTTCATGTTATATAATTGAATTGTCTATTTATTAAACATGTAATTCGGAAGAAAGCGAATAAATAATTTTGCACCGACTCTTATTCGGCAAATCCATGTTTAAGCCATAAACTTTCGATATTCAGCCAACCAAATAAACTAATCCACTACGAAGCCGTCGTTCTACATGCACAGTATTGGAACTTAGACATAAATTTCCCGAGTTTATACCTGCCTTTGATTTTGTAACACTTTGCTCTGTGCATGATTTCCTGTATTTATTATTCGTCTGATACTGACACCATGTTTTAGATTCAAGCGGAGTTAGAATTGAATACAGTGTCGTAACTTTAAGGCAAGCAAGCGCAGATCCAGGGGGGCGTCATGGGGGTCATGACCCCCTCCCCCCCAGACCAATAATGTAACACGAAAAATACCATAAAATATATACCGGTTTTACTAACGCGGCGTGGTATTACTTTTCGTAACTTTTCCTTGTTTGATCCCCCCAAAACGACGGTTTGACCCCCCACAAACCGAAGTTCTAGATACGCCCTTGGGTCAGTGACGGTTCTTCCACAGGAGCACTATTGTGTAAGGTCGATAAATGTTGTGTATTTCGATAAATGATACTCGATATGATTTTAAACCATTTTATTTAAAGATTTAAACTAAAACACACTGAAAATATGAAGAATGCCAACTTGTCAGTCTCGTGGCTCGATTCGTTCTCGTCATAAAACAGTTAACTATTGTTCTAGTCTTGGTTGCGCCTAATGACATAGCCGTAGATGGCATAGTGGTATTAGATATCGTTCGGTTTTCTTGATAACTCGTAGATGGCGGTAGTAGTATTGGACATCATTCGGTTTTCTTGATAACTCGTAGATGGCGGTAGTTGTAGTATTGGACATCTTTCGGTTTTCTTGATAGCTCGTAGATGGCTTTAGTAGTATTAGTAGGGGACTGTATAAATATTGTTACGAGGGTTGCATGCGACGACGTTAAGAGCTATACACACTAAGAAAACCTTTCTTATTTTCCAAAAGTTGTATTTCCTTGTGTAAAATTAAAAAATAAATAAAAATATGTTTTACCTAACGCATTTTCTTATTACTTTACTTTTCTTTTTCTTTCTACATTTAAAACGTCTAGAAAGTAATTGTTTGGTCGTTACACAAAAATAAAATTTTAAAAATAATTGCACCATACTTGTGAACCCCCTCTATCATAGTTCACGAGCCGCCACTGCCTTGGGTACAAGCTTAGTTAGCGCTGGTTAGATTACCTCTTCGCCCCCGCCCTCCGTGCTAAGGTATCTTGTTGTAACTATTACATAAATTTGCTTGGGGTTTTACTAGGCCGAAAAATTCACATTTTGTGTTTTATTGTCACTTTGGGAAAAACCCCAAAAACCCGAATACCAAAACATGTCATCCCGAATGGAATTTTCCAAAGAGAAATGAATATCCTCATCTTCGTTCCGACTAACAATCGTAAGACAATTAATATTGTTGCCAAAAGTTCCTTGCCAGGATATGAATATGCTCTTAATTTCACATTTACTGGCTAGGATATTTATCACAGAGAATTGGGAGTCCCCGCCCAGGTAAAAAACTTCTTGCGATGTAGCTAGGAGGGCAGCGAAGCTGTTCCCTGCCCCTCCCCCCCCCCCCCCCCCCCAAATAGCCCTTAAATATTGTAGATCGAAAAATATTGATGGTTAATGAGCAAGGACAGAGTCAGTGAGGAAAATTCATCTTTATTTTGTTATTTAAATATTTTACCGCTTCCCCATCACGGCAATCCACCTCACAAGAAACGATAGGAAAAAACTCTTTCTGTATAGTCTTTCCGATATAATTTCATCAAGTTATGTACAATTTTTTTTAAAATCTACATTCCTGTTCTTTAGAGCAAGCAACTGGCTGAGATCACATTCATGTTCAGGTTGTGTGATTATTTTCCGTTTGCGACGCATATTTGGATCATTTACCTCAACAAGGTAGATCTGAACTATATTTATAGTCGTATAGCACTCGCCAACTTTTTAATGAAATACATAGAACGTATTTTTGAAACTATATACGATTCCAAGTTAAACTTCGGTCATCTTATCTTCATTAGCGAACTTTTGTTGTCCAACTACAAACTGATATCCTGCTATATCCGATTTCCTGAAACAATTCATTTATATTAAACTAAAGTTTAATTTCCACACTACGACAGTCTGTCTTGGAGTTGTAGGGAACAACCACACGACAAACAATTAATACCGACAGCTAAGTTTAGTTTGGAGTTTTCAACACTAGTTTGTACACTTAGTCCTTACAAAAATGTATGCTGCAAACTGCTTGTTAATAATAGAATTAATCATTCAACATGTCGTGAAGTACGAAGGTGTAAAAGAGTTTCCTCAATACTGAATTACAAGCCAGCAACAATTCTGTTCCATCAGAAATAATGATTCCTATCAGCCTCATAGCATCAATATTAGTATTGGGAAAAACCGATAATTTTAATAATCGAGTACTTGATACTCGAGCGATTTAAATAATCGAGTTAATCGCTCTAGTGAATCGCCTGAAATTCCAATTTACCAAGCGATGACGTCACCGACTGCTTAACGGGCTGCCTAGCCGTTTACATGTGATCAGATAGGGTATTTAGCAGGCACGTAACTACGGGTGGGCACAGGTTTAGCTAAAAAATTATAGTGTCACCTAAAAAATTCCAGAAATTTATTCATTTATATATGTTGTTAACAATTTTGTTCGTTTTGTTATTTTTCATTAAGAATTTCTATTATTATGTTATTTTTGAGAAGTTTTCTCGAGTTTATAGTAAATAAAAATTTTCAAATTATATCCCTTAATTTTTTAATATTTACAATCGGAGACCTAAACTACGCCGCTGGCTAGCCAGCTTTCGGATCGCGCGGCGTGTAAAACGAAGGTCACTATAACAGTTGATATTTTTCGGTTTTTCGCCTGAATTTATAACTAGAGTATTTCCTATCGAGCGAAAAACTGTTTGAATATACGAGCAGTTTCTAATTCGATCACGCTACAGCGGTACAATTCCGTCGGCGGCAAGCGAAGCGCGGGTATCGAGTGAAAGATAATAAGTTACGGGCGACGGTTTTCGCCTGAATAGATAATTCGAGCGGTTTTTTTAATAATCGAGCGATGTCGGTTATTTCAATAATCGAGCGATCGAGCGGTTTTTCGCTCGAGTGATCACAACACTAATCAATATCCACTTTTAATTGCATATCATCAGTGGCCCTTGGTCATCATCTTTGGAAACCAAGCAGCAGCAATTCTTTTTTTGGATAAAGAGGTTGGCAGCAACGTTTAAAATCACAATGTATATTTAATAAGAGAGTTTTGTACAAGAGATAAATCTTTTCAACAAATGTAAAAGATAATTCCGACATTTTTCCATATCTTCCCCAGATGCCTATCTCCAAAAGGAACGGGGGCTGCTTTTTAGAGGTTTTTAAGATCCCGAAATTGCCACAAGTCTGGAAATTTATTAGTAGATAAGCCCGGAAAGTTTGTAGCGAATCGGTTTTTTAAGCGTAATTACAGAAGGGAAAGCTAATAGCGAGTTTGCTTGTAGAAGATTAACGGCTTTCGCGGAGGTAAAATACTGGTGCAACCGCCGGAGGGAACTAATTTCAGAAGAAAATTTAAATACTTGGGATTTTACCCACTTAATTTTATTGGATGTCTTTCGTTATCGACTGCAATCTGTTCTAATCTGAATTGCTATTGTCTCTTGGCGCTACCAAAGGTTCATCCCGCCCAGTCGACTAAGGTGTTAAAAATCTAATTCAATCGGTTGTTTCACAATCAATCTAAGTCATATTTTATAATTTTTCATCAAAAACATCGTCCTCAAACAGAGGATTTCTATTTTAATTTTTAGACGTGTACTATATATAATTATCATAAAATATAAAGCCCTAATTCTTGTTAAACATCATTAAAAAAATTAACAAAAAGTGGACTTGGATTGTTTCTTAAATGACAACTGTACAGTCAAGACATTTTTTTCTTAAAACTAAGTCGTTTATTGGTTACAAGAAACATACAACGTCTCCAAGGTAAGGATGACCAGTACAGGGATCTCGGAAACCATAAGAGATACGAAGTCGTTTAAATGGAGGTAAAGTTGGGGATTTGCATGCCTAATGATATGCCGTTTAGAAAGTTTTAAAATTCCGAGTAGTTCCGGAGATATCCGGAAAACCCGAAATTCTGAAAAATCGTTTTTTTGAGATAGAATTCTAAAGTAAATTAAACTTTTACATTGCCACTTTTCCGCTCTATCTAACAGCGTTAATTGTTTAGTGATCCGACGAGTCGTCTTCGAAGGGCTATTATCAACTTTCTTTTTTTAAATACGGTCCTGTTTTCCTGATATTGGAATTTGAGAGCTTTTTTTCTTCCGAATGCAATGATGTTTGACACATTGTGGTTTAATGACGTTTCGAGGGTTTTTTGAACAACATCAGGAAATTTTGGGATACGGTCCTGTATTTCCCTAATTTTATAAAAAATATTTCATAAATAAGCTCTAAATTTTTACTTATGTTGGACTAGTTCAATAAATAACAAATAATTTAATAATAAACAAAAATCATTCCAAAACAGTAATAAAATGAACAACGAAAAAAGTACGGAACTACATAATCAGGTGTTCAAAATGATTTCCGTCATTCTCTAAGCACAAATAACATCTTCTAACTGTCACATAACAAGTTTTTTTAGATAAAATAAAACATGCGATAGAATATCAAACTTTTCAGCATTTGTAAATTTATGTTCCATATTTTCTGGAAAATAGAAAACCTCTTAAAACGCTTTCAAACGATCACAATGGGAATGTGAAGTGAAACAAATCACGCGTCACCATCTTAATTTTTTTATTTCAAACGCTTACTTTTCTTTTAAATCCCGAATCAACAGAAGTTTGAAATAATGTTTCTGTATTTTGTTCACTTATTTGTGGTTTATTGTTAAATTATTTGTTATTTATTGAACTAGTCCAACATAAGTAAAAATGTAAGGCTACTTATAAGATATTATTTATAAAATTAGTAGAAATACAGGACCGTATCAGAAAATATCCTGATGTTGTTCAAAAAACCCTCGAAACGTCATTAAACCACAATGTGTCATACATCGTTGCATTCGGATAAAACGATTTTTCAGAATTTCGTTTTTTCCGGATATCTCCGGAACTACTCGGAATTTTAAAACTTTCTAAACGGCATATTATTAGGCACGTAAAGGCGCAACTTTACCTCCATTTAACCGACTTCGTATCTCTTACGGTTTCCGAGATCCCTGTACTGGCCCTCCTTATCTTGGACACGTTTGTATGGTAAATTTGACTGTAACTTTGAGTTATATTTCGTTTGGAGGAATGTATGCGATCGGTAGACATAAAAGCTTTATACATTTTGCAACTGAGAATGTTCCCATCAGGTTTACGCAACTGTCGAATAAAAATTTATAAATATTGAGCTTCAATTTGTATTTAATTGTTTTAGTCAACGTCAACGTCTGACGAGAAAAACTCAAGACGTCGTTCTGATCTAGAATTCACCGGGCTAATCAGGGAAAATATGTCGGTGGCGTACCAGTTTTTTGCATAAAATATCCAAGGATGTGTTGGCATGGTGACGTACGTCCTTGGTGGATCGATAAAATAATTTTGCTAATTACATTTTGTGGTTTAATATTCCACCCATAAGAATATCGAAAGTAACATCTAAAAACTTTCGGAGATATTAACAAATAACGATTGTATATTTGAGAAAAATAGACGATTATGTCCTTGTGTCCAATTGTTTTCCTCTTAGACACCTAAACTCCATTAGGATTAAATGCACAGAGTAAAAACAACCCATTTCAAAAAACATATTTCACGTAAACACATCCCTTTAAAGTGTCACAGAATATATATTACCGTTAGTCTTACTAAAAAATTGCTCTTTTCAGCAAAGCAATTTATAGAGCCCTAGAGTGACATTTATAACCTTAAATATACAGCTATGCTCGCAACTTTTCGTTATATGTCATATGTATACGGGCATGAAGTGTTATTTATAGTGGGTTTCGAACGATATAATATAAAGATCTGTTTATGTAATTTTTCTAATTTATTTAATACCAATGTATGGAAATATTATTATTTCCCAGACCACCCGATGATACCTTATACAATAAGGGCGTATTTTTGTCTACACAGTAGCGCTTTGAAATACTATTTCATATTTAATGGTACTACCAACAAACTGAAGCCTTTTCCATTGATAGGATGTCACGACCTGCAGATCGGTTTCGAACTCTAATGCTCTCGTCAGTACAGGATAGGTGTCCATACCTATAATCAGAGAAGACTCTATACTTCACGCTGTATTATCAACGGTAGTCGAGAAAATACATCGCATAGTACCATCTCTTAGCAGTCCCACACAATCAATTTAAATCGGTTATTTTAAGCAATGGTATCGGCCGTAATCTGAAAAGGAGAAGTGGCAGGAAGGACTGTGTCCGCCTAATAGAAGTGTCCGCCCATCGAAAATTTGTTATTAGGTAATATGTAAATGCAAAATTATTAATATGTATATGTATGTACAAATAAACATAACATAACATAAATACACTAGTTTTAGTTGGGATGTAGTACTAAAAAAAACTCGTGACGTGTTTGCGTTTTATACTTGCAATCTAGAAGATGTAATTCCAAGTCTGATAACAATTCCATTGGTGTAGTGTAGAGTCACCTCTATTCTTTGCATACTCTTATAATTCCTTTACCATACTAATGGATTGTTGATAATTGGTGACATTTGTTCGATTACTGCATTCAACTTCTTCATCAGAGTCGTCAGATAGTGATGTGGTTTCAGTTTGGACTACATAATTGGTAGAAATGGGGTCACTATCATCTTCTAATAGCACATTGCTATCAATGTTAATGAACTCGCCCAAATCATTGTTATCAAATTACTTCCACGACATCAATATTCACTTTCAGACTCAAAACGCGACATTTTTGTGCCATTGTTTACGATTTTAACCTTTCAACTCACAAATAAACGGCGGACTGCTGTCGGGGAATCACACTTTCATTCGCCGAAGTCCTTTCGCGTTGCCACGCATACGCGATTGGTCGCCGGTCTGTCTTCAGAGAGTTTTTGCACCGTACTTATTCGTCTCCCAAATTTTTTGTCCGTTTAAAGGAGGGTTTTCGCACTGTATGAAAACAGCCTGTCGGCGTCCGCCCAAAGGAGAGTCCGCACAAGAGAGGTTAATTTTCATGGAATTTCATATACCTAGTTCCGGACTATGAAAAAATGTCCGTTTAATAGAGATGTCCGCTTATTAGAGGTGTCCACTATGAGAGGTTTCACTCTATTCTTCTTAGTTCTTTAGTTATTTTTTCAGCAGAAAGAGAAGAATGAGTAATAGACGTGTTTTGGACTTCCATTGTCTTTATTTCATTTAAATCATAACGTTTCAACTGGTAAGTATCTCCAGTCGTCTTCAGGTGAATACTAAGCAAGTTACTAAACTACGAGAGTATTTATACTAATAAGGGGGGGTGAGAAAGTTAGTCGAGTATGACCGAGGTGGGTGCAGTCATGCGTCAATACTAGAGGACGTACCTAAACTAAGATTACATTTGCTTAACAGGGGTTTCCACGTTGTGATTTAAATGAAATAAAGACAATGGAAGTCCAAAACACGTCTATTACTCATGATACAGCATTGTCTCTAACCTTCAAAGAAACGAAAGAGAAGAATGTGTTCAGTTTCGGGGCAAACGTTAGATCATTTGGCAACGTTGGCGTTTTTTCGTTGAATAATAATCCAGTTTTTACTGTATTATCAGTTTATATCCCGAGGATTACGTCTGCTAAAATCCCCTAATAAAAGGAGCAAAAAGACCGTGATGCTTTCACACGGTTGGGAAGGTCTTCGTCATTCAATCACCGGGAGTGTCATAAAATTGACTCCCGGTTTATGTTTTTGAATCCGCCCAGAAGAGTTGTAAAAAACTTTTATGGGTTTCGTTGAAAATCTTTTGAAATTGGTATATATATATATATAGGGTACATCACGATGAGTGGCCTGTTTAAAGATCTGGGGAGGTAAACAATATATTTGTTTGAAATGTTCTTCTTCTTCTCTAGGTGCCATCTCCGCTGCGAAGGTTGGCAATCATCAAGGTGATTCTTATTTTTTTTTGAGACCGCAGCCCTAAATAGTTCGTTGCTGCTACATCCGAACCATTCCCTCAGGTTCTTCAGCCATGAATTACGTCTCCTTCCTACCGATCTTCTTCCTTGGATTTTTCCCTGCATAATGATTTGCAATACTCTATATTTCTCTCCTCTCATAACATGTCCCATATACAACAGTTTCCTTCTTTTAATTGTTGGAATCACTTCTTTCTGTTTGTGCATACGCATCATTACTTCCACATTGGTTACTCTCTCCACCCATGAAATCCTCAATATTCTCCGGTATATCCACATCTCAAATGCCTCCAGTCTTCTCTCGTCAGCCACCTTCAGTGTCCAGGACTCCATCCCATAATACAGTATAGACAACACGTAGCATCTTATCATTCGAATTTTTAATTCTAGGTTTAGATCCCTGCAATAGGAAAGTCTTTTCATTCTTGTAAATGTGTTTCTGGCCTATACAGGGTCATTCACGATGAGTGGCCTGTTTAAAGATCTGGGGAGGTAAACAATATATTTGTTTGAAATGTTGGTACTCCCTATCAAAAATTCCGTTCTTTACGTACCTATTACTTTCATTATACAGGGTGTTCCTTAATGACGTGCTAATATTTCCGGATGTGATTCAGGTCATTTTATGAAGAAAAGTTCATACGGACATATGTCCGCAACGGCTTCAATTTTTTTCTACAGGGTGTTGAATTTTTATTTTTTAAATGGTTATTTTTTAATATCTCCGAAAGTACTTTAGATATTATTTGCAATTTTGGCATGTGTCAATAAGATATAGAAATACAAATTTTAGTTAGAAAAGATATTCAATTGTTCCACCAGTGGCGTCCCTGCAAACATGTCCTCTGATATTTTTTACGAAAAAGATGGTACGCCACTGACGTTTTTCCATGTGCCGTTTTTTCTGATTAACCTGGTAATTCTACATGAAAACGGTCTCTTGAGTTTTTCTCGTCAGACGCACCGTTCTTGATTAAAACCACTAAATTCATTAAAACTCATTATTATTAACATTGATAAAATAATTAATGATAAATTGGGTTTCATAAAAATTTCAATATTTGAACGAGTGGGCAATTCGATGCGACGTACGGCCGAAGCATGCCTTTTAAGTGAAGGTAGTCATTTCCAACAATTTTTATAAAACAAAATTTATCATTAATTATTTTATAAATGTTAATAATAATGAGTTTCAATATGAATTACAATTACAAATTACAAAAAACGCAACATCAAAGAAATGATTCGTATAAAAAAAACAATAATACGATTAATTTTAGAACTGATACAGATAACCTTAGTAATATTTACAATAATATAATTACATCAAACTAAATGCAAATTTTTACCATCATAAACGGAACACTGATGGCACCAAATAATTTTAATATAGGAATTCCCAAACCCTATTGTAAAGGTATGAACAGGCCAAAAACCCAAAATGTAAATTGTTTAAATATTCATACCTTCTATTTTATTGTAAAGATTGTTTCAAGAAAATTGGATATAACTTAATGACTGTCGTAAAAGTACCTGGGTCATCCCATTATTTATGACCGTTTGTTATTATTATGTGGAAAGGACCGGATTGTAATAATTATAATTAAATATAGGCACATCAGGTAGGTTTAAATATCTTTTTGTGGTAAAATTTGTTAGTTTTTGAGGAATGGTTCACGAATTGTCTTTTACCAAACATTCCTCAGAATAGCGTGATAGTAATGGACAATGCGAGCTATCACAGTCGCCAATTACATAAAGCTCCAAGCTCAAATAATACAAAATTGGAGATTCAGAACTACATGGCGGCGAATGATATATATTTTGAAGAAAGTTATAAAAAAGTGGTCTTTTAGAAGTTTTAAAGACATTTTGTATAAAAAAAAGTATATGTTTGTGACACATTGGCAGAAGAAATTGGACATACAGTGCTACGGCTCCCACCCTATTATTGCATTTTTAACCCCATAGAGCATATGTGGCACCAGTTAAAATCACTGGTTAGGTCTGAAAATATTTCTCCAACTTTAAGTTCTAGTGTTGTAGAATTAATACGAAAATGCCCCAGGTAGTTGGAAAAAGTCATTCCGTCACGTAATAACTGTAGAAAATTCGTATATTAGTCTGGATCGTATAATTAATCCAATTATAATTAATTTTGATGAGGATAGCGATAGCGAAACAGAACTATCATAGAATGACATTATAAATGTAAATAAATATGACTAGTAATATTTAAAAAAAATGTTATTTCATTTGATTACATTAATATAATCATATCATTACTTGTTTTCCTTAGTCCGTCCCTTCATACTTCACTAGTTTATTGCCAAGCTCTTGTATAGACAATGGGACCGACCCAGGAAATCATTAAGTCGTATCCAATTTTCGTGAAACGTACTATAACTAAATATTAACCTGCCCCACTGCTAAAATAGTTTAGTTCACATCCATTAAACAACGTGACTAAATGTTTCTAATTTCAATGCTATCTTAGTGTAAGTGGGTCAGAATTGTACAAGGTATGTCCATTCTGTCATTTATAAATTTTCTTTTTTCATTCTAAACACGACTAACTCTAACATAAAATAGGAATTTTGCTTATAACACCATCAAAAAATGTTGCTTCGTTCTAATTTTGTTTATACGCCTTTTTTATTTATGTTCAAATAGTTCTGACGATGGTTTAAATAAATTGAACCGAAACGTTGATTGAAAATTGGATTTTCATTTCAAAAGTCACCTAGACCCAGGAACAAACCTATAAGTTATTGAGAAACACCCTGTACATCACCTTGCAGGAGTTAATGAGAAATGTTTTGTTCTTCCTCTGTATACTGACACTGCGTCCCGCTAAAGGTCTCTATTATTTAGTCCGACGGATTTCTATATAGAGAAGGACCAAACCGAATTTTTCCGGTCCATGAAACATTTCAGCCGATGGTAAAAATATTCTTTGTGTCTTGTACAAATAGTTTGATTTGAAACGTATGCCTAAATGATCGTCCAAATGCAATCTACCAGTAATCCTGAAAGGTTTTCGTTTAGGGGTTTGCGGAAATTCGTTTTTCAACTTCTTTTTACCCTTCGTTAGGTTTTCTCCTTTTTTTATACCGAATATACCGAATTTTTTTTCCTTTAATTTTTTTTTGAGGAAGATATACAACGTGTCCAAGATAAGGTGGGCCAGTACAGAGATCTCGGAAACCGTAAGAGAGCAGTTCCGGAGATATCCGGAAAAAAACACATTGCCACTTTTTCCGCTCTATCTAATAGCGTTAATTGTTTTGTAATCCGACGAGTCGTCTTCGAAGGGCCATTATCAACTTTCTTTTTTTAAATACGGTCCTGTTTTTCTTATATTGGAATTTGAGAGCTTTTTTTCTTCCGAATGCAACGATATATGACACATTGTGGTTTAATGACGTTTCGTGGGTTTTTTGAAGCACATTAGGATATTTTGGGATACGGTAATGTATTTCTACTAATTTTATAAATAATATCTCAAAAGTAAGCTCTAACTTTTTACTTATGTTGGACTAGTTCAATAAATAACAAATAATTTAATAATAAACCACCAATAAGTGAACAAAATACAGAAACATTATTTCAAACTTCTGTTGATTCGGGTTTTAAAAGAAAAGTAAGCGTTTGAAACAAAAAAATTAAGATGGTGACGCTTCAGTTATTTCACTTGACATTCCCATTGTGATCGTATGAAAGCGTTTTAAGAGGTTTCCTATTTTCCAGAAAATATGGAACATAATTTTACAAATGCTGAAATGTTTGATATTCTATCGCAGGTTTTATTTTATCTCAAAAAAACTGTTATGTGGCAGTTAGAAGATGTTATTTGTGCTTAGAGAATAACGGAAATCATTTGTATTTCCTTACTTTTTTCGTTGTTCGTTTAATTACTGTTTTGGAATAATTTTTGTTCACTTATTTGTGGTTTATTATTAAATTATTTGTTATTTATTGAACTAGTCCAACATAAGTAAAAATTTAGAGCTTACTTATAACATATTATTTATAAAATTAGGATAAATACAGGACCGTATCTCAAAATATCCTGATGTTGTTCAAAAAACCCTCGAAACGTCATTAAACTACAATGTGTCACACATCGTTGCAGTCGGAAGAAAAAAAGGTATCAAATTCCAATATCAGGAAAACAGGACCGTATTTAAAAAAAGAAAGTTGATAATGGCCCTTCGAAGACGACTCGATCTAGTAAATAATACAAAAAATCGGCGGTGGTTTGGTTTTCACATAGACACCCTGTATATGAGGGGATATTTTAACGCAAATTTCCCAGAACCGGCTGGCTCCTGCTCCTGCAATGCTCTGTTCTGGGAAAAACTTTTAGTAGTTAGTATAAAATACTGTTTACTCAGATAAGAAATATAAATCCTGAGATTGTCTACGATAAATACAGATAGATATTGATAGGAAAAGAAACAACGTTCCAAACCCTTTCCTATTAACGTATAATTAATTTTCATAAAAGAAATGGATTATTTCGCAGGAGCGGCAGGAAGAAGCAGAGCGCAAACAAAACTTTTCGAATAAGTTTTCCATTTTTCCGGTAAGCAGACACTTGAAACTTGGCGTCGGTTTTTGATTATGCCTCTCTGCCAGATAATACGCGGAAAAATATCCTGAATTTAATTTAAACTTTACTAGGTAAAAAGTTGCTGCGTGGCTTGTGATTGTTCCGCAAATTAAACGAAAATAAATTAGATTAAGGCTTGGTTTTGAATGTTCTCTGCCTGTTTAAATGTATGAGTTAAAATTTCAATGAGGTTGAATAGGTTCACGGTACACGAGGAAAAACTGGTCTATCTGGTCCAAGGAACCGCATCTTATATTTACTATAAATTATTGATCAAATTTAGCAACATTTGGGCGTGGTCCAAATAAATTTTTGCGAGTTTTGTACAGGATGTCCCATTTTCGACACTTTTATAAGGTATATCTCCGCAATCGTAAAGGCCGTATTAGACTAGGCAATTTTTTCTCTTGCGCCGGCAATTATAATGGCACGTATTCATGCGCAGTAAACCGTTTTCGATCAGCTGGAGCATTGTCAACGGTCAGAACAGCAGTGGGTACTGTCGAAATCCCTAAAATATCCCCAGAATTAGAGATGTGCAAACCTGTTCGTTTTGATTACCAGTTAAAGCAGCTACTGCTATTTACAAATAGGAGGTGCAAAAAGTTGCTGAATTAGCAGTCCATAAGTGTAATAAAGAATGTAAACTGCTAATTTAAGTACCAGTGGGTTTAAATGACCATTACCTGTTCATACCTGGTTAGGCCAAATAATAAACAGTTAAAAATAACAGAATAATCCATGTCTACCCAATTGCGCCGGCAAGGGCAATTAAAATGGCGCCTGCCCCATTTCTGGTAATGAGAGACAGCTGATCGGGAACAGTGTACTGCGCATGAATCCGTGTCATTTTAATTGTCAGAAGAGTAGAATTTCCGACTGTAGTACGGAGAACGGTGTACTGCGCCTGAATCCTTGAATTATAATTGCCATTGCTGGCGCCATAAAAATTCCCGAGTGTAATACGGCCTTTAGTGCTATCAAAAAAGTTATGTAGGTGTCATATGCTCTTTTTGGGTCAAACTTAAAATGGTGAAATAAAAATTCGAAAATTTTCCCTCACTTAAGAGATACGGGGGAAAATCAGAAAATTGACAATTTCTAAATTACCCTATATTTTCTTAGTTAAAAGAGATACGAACGTTCCAAAATACAAAAAGTGTCCCCGCTATGGGAGATAGCGTGCTACTATTGAGTTTGCGCAGTAGGGTGGACATTTTATCGGTCGCGTCTGAGCCGGCCCGACATTATTTGTTGTTGTTATTCGTCGCCATCTTTGGTTCTGGATGCTTTTTCAAATTACAGAATAAAAAGTGGTTCATCCACATTATTGTCGGTATATTAGTGCTTATAACCTTTCATTACCTAACAACAATTTTTGTAAAGGAGTTTTTAATTTGTGGTGATTTGCTGTTTGGTTGGTTTGTTTTGTTTAAGGTGAAAGAATACAAGTGCATGGTGCTTTTTTGCAAAAGTAATGGATCAATACCAGGTATAAAGTATTTCAGGTAAAGTACGTTTCACGAAATTTGGATACGACTTAATGATTTCCTGGGTCGGTCCCATTGTGTCGACAAGAGCTTGGCAATAAACAAGTGAAGTATGAAGGGACGGACTAAGGAAAACAAGTAATGATATGATTATATTAATGTAATCAAATGAAATAACATTTTTTTTAAATATTACTAGTCATATTTATTTACATTTATAATGTCATTCTATAGATAGTTCTGTTTCGGTATCGCTATCCTCATCAAAATTAATTATAATTGGATTAATTATACGATCTAGACTAATATACGAATTTTCTACAGTTATTAGGTGACGGACTGACAACTTATTTGGGTTTCATCATTGGTGAGCCGTTGCTTGTAGGTACGCGTTGCGGTGTAGATTTTTCGCCTTATCAAGTCCTTGTCGCTTTCGTCGAAACATTTGGTGAAACCGGCATCTTTACGCTTCTTTCTAGATTTAATGGGATTTGACGCGATTCTTTTCACTGTAGTCAGAGGTATCTTAGTCAAATCAGACATTTCAATCGCAGCAGCACTAGCATAAAGTCCTCTGTTGAGTAAAGAAGTATATACTCTTTTTACAATTTCCCTAGCATCGAGAGATAAATGCATTTTCTTCACTGCAACACTAGAAGAAGCGCCATCAATGTTTTTCCATGGACGCCACATACTGTTTTTTTATACGTTTGGTAAAATAATATCGGTAATACAACTAAACTCTTCCAGCAAGAAATAAAAACTAATAAATTTTACCACAAAAAGATATTTAAATATAAATTAAGCAACCTAACCTACCTGATGTGCCTATATTTAATTATAATTATTACAATCCGGTCCTTTCCACATAATAGTAACCAACGGTTATAAATAATGGGATCGCCCCAAGTACTTTTACGGCAGTCATTAAGTAATATCCATTTTTCATGGAACAATTTTTATGTACATATATACGAAAATATTTCACTTATCACATTATCCGATCTTCGGAACCGAATTTCACTAAACAGCTTGTAAAAAAAGAGGAGAGTGTCACTCGTATACCATATAATATATATGTGGTCACTACCTAACATTAAAATTAATGTATTTTTAATTTGGTGCATTAGTAGGTGATAATAATTCCCAAAATAGTCAATCTAGTCATTCATTCTTAATTTTTGGTTTAGAAAAAAGTGAGGTTAAGAAACATACGACGTCGGATGAAAGTTAAAATAAAGCTCATCGTGTCGATTGTTACAAATATTCGGACGGAATTTGGCACCAAAAGTTTACACCAATCAGGGCACCGTTAAATCGCCATATCGTCAGAAATCGTATGCATGGAACGCCGTCTTAATTCGAACTAATCGAAATTTTGATTGCAATATTTTTCCTAATTAACCAGTGAAATTTACATTAAAAAAGTTGAAATCCGGCCCTATCGAATGTTTACTTTCATAAGGAACAAACTCACAACGCCCCCTTTGATGCCCATAGCTGGGACATAATTGCAGATGGTACTAGCAATATACTGTTACAATATATGTCTATGGAATAACCCATAATGATACTATGTTGAATAGACAACATTTTGATTACATTTTTACTGGTTCTTAACATGCCTGATATCCATTTAAAAAAAATTAATATACAAAAGTTGGCTCAAGCCAGTACAGAAATTTTCGTAGAGCCTTGGGCCGCGGCTCTCCATTAAACTCATTTTGTAAAACCGCAGTCTTAAACGGGATTAGCATCTTTTGAACTGGAATTCAATGTAAACCGCCGCTGAAAGCGTTACTAAATCGCCGGCCCTTGAAAATGTGTATATTAATAAATTCATCCCCTGTGCAGAAGTTTATCACAATATGATATACAATGGTTATATCATAATCATTGAATTTTTGATTGATATATCGGTAAAGTGAAAAATTCTCTAAAAATTTGTAATATTCATATTTTTGCTACATGAAATTTGTGTAACAGCATTTAAAAAACATCAAAAAAGAATTAATACGACAATTAAGCTTACAGAACCATTTTTCGTCTGTATAATGGAAGTTCTGTTGTGTGTTTTACAGCTGTCAGTTGATTATACATTCTTTCAATGCAATATTGTACCAATTTGATCCGAAAGAATCACGAGAGACGAGAGTTATACAAGAAATCGCGTACTCCTTTGAAACTGTTACAACTCGGCGTCTTCCACTCGCATCTTTGCAATACAATAAAATTTTCATTTTTAAATTAAATTAGGTACACTTTTACTTTCCAGAAAAAGCATTCCGAATTTATTTCACTTCACCCCCCACACACGGTGTTTTATTTGCCTAAATCCTCAAATGCAAACCTTTTTCTTTATTTGATTTGGTAAAAGCATATACTCCTGCAAAGGGCCAAACTTTCCCATTCGGATGAATGTTCTTTTTATGTACATCCTTCGGTAAAAAACTAATTTAGGGGATATTTATTCAAATTGGACGTTGTTTATTACAGTATCTTTCCGTTAAACACGTTAGGTTATAATGTAAACGGTTTATAAAGAGAAGGGCCAAAGTATCTGCCAAAAAACTTATAAAAAAAACTTATAGATCTATAAGATTGAATATGTATTAATACAAGTAAAATCCTATAATTCTATAGGATAGTGAAACACATGTAATATTTCAGGTAGTTTAATAGGATTCAATCAGTTTTAATGAGTCCTTACCAGTCTTGATAGTATAAAACTTATAAGCAGTAATATACCACCTCATAGGATTGTACATGGTCTTAAGAGTCTTTACATGTCTTAACAGTATAAAACACATATATTATATTATGGCATTTATAGGTTTATACATGGTCTTAAAAAGTCTTTATCTGTCTTAATAGTATAAAACACATATATTGTAGTATGGCATTTTATAGGTTTGTACTTGGTTCTCTACAGTCTGTACACGTCTTAATAGTATAAAACACATAATAATATAGTTTCATATTATGGCATTTTATAGGTTCGTACTTGGTTCTCGACAGTCAGTATACATCTTAATAGTATAAAATACATATATTGTAGTATGGCATTTTATAGGTCTGTACAGTTGGTATAGGTCTTAATAGTATTAAACACAATGATAATTAGAATAATACTTACCCTTAAATGTATATTTTTGGTAGATTTGCCCTTTACTGATTTTTTTGATATTGCTAAATAGTTTTAAAAAACGGAAGAGGAACTGTGGTGTAAATTAGTAAGCACTGGTTAACTTTTCCATAACTAATTTATTTAATACAAATCAAAAATCATCATATCAATAAAATATATTTCATGTGTCATCTTCCATTCTAAAAAGAAAGAAAAATAAATCAATAAATATTTTGAAAATAATTAATTAATTCATCAAATATTAATTAAATGCTTAAATTAAAACTTGCAAAAATGTAATATTTGCATTTAAGGTTAACATACTGGTAAAATTAGATGTTTTTAATATCACTGGCCTATATAATACCTCGTAAGTACATCAACCGCCAAAAGAGATGCTTTGCAATACCTCAGACGCACATCTCGCGTGCAATATATACTAAAAAGTTTTTTTCGCTATACAGCCACAAGTGTTATTCAGAGCACATACAAGGTATCCACCTAGAACAGTGATATTTTTAAAAAATAAACAAATAGGTTTTCCATACCTCAAGACCTCTTCGTCAAAATTCAAATCTTCTTTCCCAATCTCTTTCACGCATGTCTGTTCATCTAAAATAATTATATTATTATCAGTAAAGCGAGTAAACATAATGTAGGTATGGTCTACTTGTCCTCTACCTCATCCAATCGCTTTTTCCTTTTTGTGGCTCGTTAAAACCTATCAATGTGTGTATCACCCACAGAATGAGAACTAACATATCCCATATTTTGATTTGGAATCCAATCAGGATGGCCCTTCTGAAGTAATGCAGCAAGCGCACCTAAAAAAGGAGTTTTTTAGAATTTCATTCCCTGATGTCATCTTTATATTTTATTACCAGTTTTGAAATGTCTAGAGCAATCACGTACATGCATCATTTGGGATTCACTTAATGGTCCCCTTTGATAATAGATAATTGGTCCACATCCCTTGCCTGTGTTTAGATAAAGCATTTGGGCGGTTACCATCATTTTTCATAGCAGCAGGTATATTCTAAAACGCCTTACATTGTCTCTATTTCCTCTTATCCCACACGGCACTACTGCACAAAATGACGGCATTAGCAGTTTATTATCTTATGATAAAGTCACTTAAACGATCTCGAAAATACAGAAACACAACACATCACCTAACCTAGTTCGGATTTGTTTGCCGGGTTTGCCCCTCAGGCAAAATGGCTGCCGCGTTGTGACGTCATTCGAAAATTGTCAATTAGGAATGTCTAGTAGGAATAACTTGTATAGGCATAATAAATTTCAGTATGTTTTTTCTTGCCATATTATGAAACTATATGTATGTATATGAGGAAAAACAAACTTATTTAGAATCATAAATCAATTATGAAAAAATACTCATAAGGAGACAAATAAGATATTGCGTATTCAAACCTACAAAATACATATTAATAGTTTGACATATTTACTCTTATTGAAACATATTAAATGCTCTATGTGTCTTTGCATATAAAAATGTATCAAAATTAAGGCTCATTGAAACTTATTAAATATTAAAGTTTTTTGCTTGTTGAGTCGTCTAAAATATATGCCTTATCAAAAACATATTAAATCCCAAAGAAATTTTAATAGATTTATTATTATAAAAATGTATGGTTTATTTCTATAAGGATTTATGATACATTTCAGTATGTTTTTTCTTGCTAATATTATGAAACTATTTACAAGAAGAAACCAATTCAGAACCATAATCACCTATGAGAATATACTCATAGAGATTCCAACCAGGTATTGCGTATACAAACCCCTACAAAATATTTAAATGAAAATACATATTAAAAGTATGACATATTTACTCTTATTGAAACATATTAAATGCTCTATGTTTTTTTTCATATAAAATAGCTTAAGAAATCTGTTATATCATAACATATTTATACATATTAAACCTATTCATTTTAATCCTTTCAAAATGTGATTTTTGTAACTTTATAAGAAATAACATATAGACTTACTTAAATGTCAATAAGGTTTTCCTTATAACCAGCTTTCTTATAGAATAATAATAGAATCCTATAAAGGCCAGGCAAGGCTAATTTCGAGACATATAGAAAACCAGCTTGCCTTATTGAATCCTTTTAAAACTTATTAAAGTTCTATATTTTTTTACAAGACTGTATATGGCATTTTTGGCAGGGATAGAGTAACATTTTCATCAAATATTAAAGAACTGACTTTGTTATTATTATTAAAGGTACAAAATGAAGAAATGATTTTTTCTTATAGATTTCTTAAAAACTCCATTTCGCATTGTTTTCTCTCAAAAACGATTGTATAACTGTGAATATTTTATGCCCTACCCACATAGCTCGAGAACCTGCCGGAAAAGCCGTAAGTTATTTAACAAAACGAAAAAACACACCTAATGGCGAAATAATGAGCACAAACTGACTTTTTAGTCCGTCATTGTTAACAGAATGGCCGCTAAAAAACGAAAAGGTTAAGTGTGAGGTGTATTAAATCAAGAAAGCTATGCATACCAAGTACTTTAAACAAGAACTTAGCAAAATGCCTTAAGATTACTCTGACGTATCAAGAAATCTCAGGAATAGATTACTTTAAGTTAGTTAGTTAAAGTTCATTCGAACGTATACAAGCCAACCCACCAACCTACAAGTGTTCTTGCTTATTTCTGTTTTGTATTGGAATGTATATTTATAGAAAAAGGGACAGTAAGTTTAACCAACACTGTAAACCAACTACAGGTCGACAACTTTAACTGTAGCTACAAAAGGAATGCGGGCAAAAAAATTTCTTGGGATAACAATGTTGTCACATATAATAAGTTTTAATTTAATAACATGTTACCAAGTAAACCCTAAAATTAAATTTACCCATTTAAAGTAAATTGTCATAAGTATATGAGAAACTAATATTCTATTATAGTTTCAATGTTCTTAAAACTTTCTTTTCATACAATTTATTTTAATATTTAAATGCCATTAAAGTACTTCTAATCTAAAAATAGGGCAACATGGCACAATATCAACGGTAACCATGGATGAGAGATGGAGAGGATGACGTCATGCGCCTGGTGACACGCCTATAGTGCCAGCGTGCTTGGTCGGCGATGTCCAATATGCTTCATCCAGTTGCGTAGTGATAGGGTTTGTTTTAAAACTGTGATAATGAATGAATATACCCTGGTAAATCCATAATCAAATCCATGAAGTGATTGCCAATGTGTACAGGGTGTGTGAAGAGGAATCACAAATTAATACATTTAAATTGCCACTTAAGCGGAAGCTAGAAAGGCTCGCAATGTATACGGGAGTAAGCGTGGGTGCAGTAAAAAACATGCACATACTGAAAGGAAGAAAATAACCCGAATCAATTGTTGTAATCTCCTGTCAAAAAAGGGACCGTCTCTCTGCTGTCGAAAAAATCGAAGGCTTCTACTTTGGCATTGTTAGGAGAACAATACAAAATTTTATTTGGAACTAAAAGTATTTCCAACCTTAAAAAAGTTGCTACAACAGCTGAGAAGTGACATAAACATTCCATTTCCCTTGAGACTTTGAGGTGCATGTTGAAATCAAATGCCAAAATAAGCGAGGAATATTAATGAAAAGGCCTAATATATTGCACTGGTGATACAAATATATTCATGCTATGAAAAAATATATATTATTACATTATTAAGATAATAATAGCACGCCCATGACTCGGCCATGTTTTAAAAGATATTGCTTCCCCCTTACCGATACCGCGTAGCTATAGACTTGGTTGTCGAACTGTACGCATGACTCGGGCTCTGCGAACAAACCTATGAATGTTGAATAATAATGTTATCAATAAAGTATCATTTGATCAGAGTCAACAAAGAGACTTTTCATAAAACCTCATTGCAGGATCTACATCTATGGCTGATAGCGAAACGTACCGTTATAATTTTTCTCTATCAAAGTAGGCTGGGCTCTTTAACGATGTATACTCGACAGAAGCGCATTTTATTGGGCGCACGTTATTTTACCGTAGTTTTTAATAACTTTTTCTTTTACCTGAAAAGCGTGTTTTTTCGAAATTGAAAACCAAAAATTTATATAAAATAATGATTATCTTGATATATTGCCCTTGCAATAGGCGCAACGGTCGGATTTCTATAAGCCGTATTAAGGTCGTATTAGACTCGGCAATTTTTTCTCTTGCGCCGGCAATTATAATGGCACGTATTCATGCGCAGTAAACCGTTTTCGATCAGCTGGAGCATTGTCAACGGTCAGAACAGCAGTTGGTACTGTCGAAATCCCTAAAATATCTCGAGAATTAGAGATGTGCAAACCTGTTCGTTTTGATTAGCAGTTAAAGCAGCTACTGCTATTTACAAATAGGAGGTGCAAAAAGTTGCTGAATTAGCAGTCCATAAGTTTAATAAAGAATGTAAACTGCTAATTTAAGTACCAGTGGGTTTAAATGGCCATTACCTGTTCATATCTGGTTCGGCCGAATAATAAACAGTTAAAAATAACAGAATAATCCATGTCTACCCAATTGAGAGACAGCTGATCGGGAACAGTGTACTGCGCATGAATCCGTGTCATTTTAATTGTCGGAAGAGTAGAATTTCTGACTGTAGTACGGAGAACGGTGTACTGCGCCTGAATCCTTGAATTATAATTGCCATTGCTGGCGCCATAAAAATTCCCGACTGTAATACGGCCTTTAGAGTCGGCAATTATTCTCTTGCGCCTGCAATGGCAATTATAATTGCATGTATTCATGCGCACTAACCGTTCTCGTTCAGCTGGCGCATTGCCAACAGTCAGAACAGCAGTTGGTACTGTCGAAATCCCTAAAATACCCCCAGAACTAGAAATGGGCAAACCTGTTCGTTTTGATTATCAGTTAAAGCAGCTACTTATACTTACAAATAGCAGTTCAAAAAAGCATTTATCCTTAATAAATAATGTTATTTTTATTACATTGCCACTTATTCCGCTCTATCTAACAGCGTTAATTGTTTTGTAATCCGACGAGTCGTCTTCAACGGGCCATTATCAACTTCCTTTTTTTAAAATACGGTCCTGTTTTCCTGATATTGGAATTTGAGAGCTTTTTTTCTTCCGAATGCAACGATGTATGACACATTGTGGTTTAATGAGGTTTCGAGGGTTTTTTGAACAACATCAGGAGATTTTGGGATACGGTCCTGTATTTCTCCTAATTTTATAAATAATATCTCATAAGTAAGCTCTAAATTTTTACTTATGTTAGACTAGTTCAATAAATAACAAATAATTTAATAATAAACCACAAATAAGTGAACAAAAACATACCAAAACAGCAATAAAACGAACAACGAAAAAAGTAAGGAACTACATAATCAGGCATTCTGAAAGACCATGGCCAGCACGCTCGCCTGATATGACGCCCTTAGATTTTTTTCCTCTAGGGGTATGTCGAAAATTATGTTTATAAACTTATAAACTTCAAAACAGAAGACAAACTTAGGAGGTTGGTGCTTGAACATTTCAAAGTATTACGCCAGAAATGTAGTCAAATGTTTTAGAATCGACAATTAGAAGATGTCATTTGTGCTTAGAATAACGGAAATCATTATTAACAGCTAATTTCAGTACCAGTTAGTTTAAATAGCCATTAGCTGTTCATAGCTGCTTCGACCAACTAATATACAGTTAAAAATAACAGAATAATCCATCTCTACCCAGACTTACAGCGGCAATGGCAATTAAAATGGCGCTTGCACCCATTTCTGGCAATGAGAGACAGCTGATCGGGAACGGTGTACTGCGTTGCCAACTCTAATACGCCTTTAAGGCATTCAGGTGGCACCAATCAGTTTATTGGCGATAAAAAAAAATAACAAAACTTACTTAATCGTTTTGTAATTTGGGGATACAACGCCTGGACGTTACCGTAGACGGAATCTCTTAACGTTAATCGCCTAAATGGATTTTTGTTGCTAGCAGTCCCTAATAACAATAGGTACAACGTTAGAGACAACATTTTATATTAGGATATCCGTAGGGCACGCCAGGCCAGGCCAGGCTGTCTACTATGCCATTTATCAGAGTAATGCCGACAACAAAAATTTTCTAACAAGCTGTGTGGGCAAAGAATTAACTATTGTTTAATAACAGAATAACAAAGCCCTATTGGGAACGGTTTCTAATAATGTTTTTCACATCTTGATAGGAACCGAGCTCTAAGATATTATCTGTTTTCAGCTCTTAAAAATTGTGCGAGTGTAAAGTAAGTTTCATTTCCTTTCGTTAACCTTTTATCTGAGCATATTTAGTTACAAAAAATAATACAAACCCGATCAAACCCGAATGAATTTTCTTTTAGCTAGCTTCAAATACCAATGTATGGAAAAATTATTATTTCCCAGACCGCCCGATATTATACACAGTAGTACTTTAAAATACTATTGAATGGTACTACCAAGAAAAGGAGGCCCTCTCCATTGATAGGATGTCACCACCTGCAGACCGGTTTCGAACTCTCTTGTTCTCGTCAGTACAGGGTAGGTGTACATACCTATCATCAGAGAAGACTCTATACTTCCCGCTATATTATCATTTTCTTGGTAGTACCATTCAATCTAAATTAGTATTTTAAAGTGCTACTGTGTAGACAAAACACGCCCTTATTGTATAAGGTATCATCGGGTGGTCTGGGAAATAATAATTTTTCCATACATTGGTATTTGATATTAATACCACCTGAAAAATATAGACCTTTTTATTTCTTAAATAAATAGACTTTCTAATTAGCTTCTTTGGCAAGTAAACAAATTATAAATTTGTTGTTTATTTCATTATGCCTGTTGTTTCCGTGTAATTTCATCCGAAACCTCACAACAGCTAATTGAACAAACCCTGATATTCCTTCCGCTCGGCTGGCAAGGGTGTGTGATTCGGAGTGAAAATATCTAATCAAATCGAAGAAAAAATATGCTGAAACAAACAGAACATTGATGTGTGTGTTTCTGCTTAATGTGCCATTTTTATTTGAAAAAACGAATACAAACTTAAAATGAATACATTTGTGATTTTTTCTATAGGCGCTGCTGCTGAAGTGTGATCTTTTCTTAATACAATCACTTTTGGTTCACGTCATTATCTTCAGTTTAAAAGAAGATACACCTTTTTAAAGAAAGTATTGCTAGATATTCAATTTTATTCACAATTCAGAACGTTTCATTATTTTATCGAGTACATCAATAACACGAAGTGGCAATCCGCGTTAATAATTTTTAGATATTTGTTTATGCTACTCCATAAACTAATGTAAATGTTCTCAATTGTGAACAGAATACGGAATATTTCCATCTTGCTGGAAGACGGCGCGATTCCAGCCTATTCCAAAGAAAGATAAGAGAACCCTGCCTAACAACTATCTACCAGTCGCATTGCTTTCAGTTATATCAACAGTAATGGAGAAAGCTATTAACCAACATCTTCTAAAGTATCTGCAAGGCTTCAACATTATCAGCGATCATCAATATGGTTTTCGGAAGTCCAGATCAACTGGAGATCTTCTAGCTTATGTCACCCATATTTGGAACAAGGCAATCGAACATCATGGGGAGTCTCGGGCTGTTGCACTGGATATTTCTAAAGCTTTTGATCGTGTTTGGCATGAGGGGCTTCTAAGTAAACTGCGATCCTATGGTATGCCCAGTCGATTATGTGCATGGTTGTCTAGCTTTCTTAAGGACCGCTCTCTGCAAGTGGCGATTGACGGATTTCTCTCAGACACCTTCACCATCAATGACGGTGTTCCTCAAGGGTCCATATGGTCTCCCACTCTCTTCTTACTCTACATTAACGACCTTCTAGTGAAAACTGAAAATCCGATATTTAGTTTTGCTGACGATAGCACACTTATCTCATCTTTCTCTTTGAATGCGCAAACATCGGCTGCCGACGCACATCTTCGCAGACAGCATGAAAGCCCTGGAAGAAATTTTGGCTTGTGGTGACAGTAACCAAGTCAATTTTAACGCTAAAAAACCCAGGCAGCAGTTTTCTCTAAAAAGGTTAATATTACAGAACCGGAAATAATCAATCTGAGAGGAAATATGTCTTGGCATAGCCACGTTGTGGCAATCGCCAAGATAGCTTCTCAGAAGCTTGGGGTACTCTTCCGAACCAGAAAGTTGTACACACCTCAACAACTTTTGACACTATACAAAGCCCAGATTCGACCATCACTAGAGTACTATTCTCATATCTGGAGCTCTGCACCCAAACATACTCTTCGGCTACTGGATTCCATCGAAAGAAGGGCTATTCGCCTGATCGGAGACGACGAGCTGACGAAGAGCCTCGACATCCTAGAACATCGAAGACAGGTTGGGGATTTGACTCTCTTTTACAGATATTTTCATGGAAGGTAGCCGAGCCGACCTTGCTCTCTTAGCGACCAGAGCGACGAATAGCAGAAATACACGACGAACCACTGCCGCCCATCCATATGTGGTTAAGCTTAGTACTAGTCGAACTTCATTATTTAAGAATTCTTTCATCTGGAGGACTTCATCCTTGTGGAACGACCTTCCCGAGGTCGTTTTTCCCAACGAATATAACTTCCAACGATTCAAAACCAACGTGAATCGCTTTTTGCGCACACGCACCACTCCCGGAGTGCCCTAAAGGATTGCTCCTATTGTGCTTGTGTTTGATCATAAAAAAAAAACTGAAAAACTGCAATACTTTCTAGAAAAATTTGTATCTTCTTTTAAAAAGTAGTTAATGACGTGAACCAAAAAACGTTGTGTTAAGCAAAGGTCACACTTCAAAACAAACCATAACTCAGCTAAATTCTACTGCTCAATTTTTCAACAGGCCGGTTGAAATTAAGGGTAAAAAACTAACTTTTGTTTCTGCCCGTATAATGACATAAGGATTTTTTGAAACTAAAATTCAGAATATCATTCCAAGATACAAGTCTACGCTTTGCTAAAAATTTCATCAAGATCGGAAAACAATTGAAAAAGTTACAAAACTATAAACCTGACTAACATTATTTTTCTCCGAAATTTATTGCTGGATAGTGTATTTACATGGGTTCCTCCTTGGACGTTCACGAAAAAACCCTTCATAATTTTTTCTTAAATCGATAGTTTAGGAAATTGGGTAAATACCCCCTCGATACTTTTGTGTATAATAAAAGAAAAAACTTTCGGGTTTTTATTCTCTAAGGAAAAAAAGCCTTCTTTCCTCCCCTTCCACGAGCAATCGCCCAAAAAACGTGTCCCATTTAAACACATTCTTTAAAGTGTCGCCCAACATATACCACCCGTTAGTCTTGCTAAAATTTGTGCTCTCTCTAACAGAGCATTTTATGGAGCCCCAGAGTGACATTTATAACCTCCAAATATACACAACTCTGCTCTTAACTTTCGGTTATACACCGCATATACTTTTATTTACACCGGTGCAGTGTGAACAGGAGCGTTATATGATAATTTAAGTTAGCTCTCGGTATTAAATCTGAAACTCGGTTTAGGAATGATGTACGGCGAAGGTGAATAAAAGTTTATCTTTTATATTATGGTTAGGAGTTTCGGTATGAAACTATAAAGTGGCATTATGTAATATTATATTTAATTTTAAGGACAAGGTTTCTATTTTAACGTCGGCAGTAATAAAGGAGAGAAGAGGCGGCTCCTTGCATATACATGGTGTTGAAAAAAGGTCGGTACCCCGGAATAACTCCGGTGCATCGCATTGCACCGGAAAATGTCTAGGGAAAAAGTTGTTTGGATCTGAAGGAGGAATAGTTTGTAATTTAAACCAACCCCAAACCCGAGTGTGGAAAAAGTTTTTTGTATTCCACGGGCATTTTTTAGTACAAGACAGAGAAAAAGAGTATTACCGGGAAAATTGATGATTTTTGCACGGTCCTGATTTTGTCTTTCTCATGGTGATTATTGGTGAAGGATGGGCCCGAATAAAAAAATTTTTCGAACAAAAGATATTTATTTTTGGTCAGAAAACACGATACGCCAATAAAAAATATAGGGTTCCGTTTGAAAATCTTAACTTACCCCCACCCGCACCCGGGGTTTGAGGGGGTGGGGGGTGGTTTAAATTCCAAACTATTCCTCCTTCAAAACCAAACAACTTTTTCCCCAGACATTTCAGCTGCAATGCGATGCACCGGAGTTATTCCGGGGTACCGATCTTTTTTCAACACCGTGTAGACATATAAAATGGAATTCATAAAACACCATTTATTTACAATCATACACAGTTGCACAGTTCCAAATAAGTTAGACGAAGATGGCTTTAAAAAATTGCAACGCTGTAATAAGGTAAGCGTTTAGATAATTTCGATCTGACATTAGTCATAAATAGGTAGTCGTTGTAGGTATTTTTTTACATAAATTTAGATAATATAAAAAAATAATCCATATATTTTCAATATTTACGTAAAATATAGAATTAGCTACACCACTGCTTTACCTAAAAAAAAAACATAACCTCATTATTTTCACTTACCGACGAAATATTAATCCGGGGTTAGAATAGTCGAATTTCTTACACACCGCACACTGACGAACCATCGTAGATAGCTAATAAGTAGCTCTAAATAGTTTTATTCCGAAAAAACACTAAAAACTAATCCAAAAACACAACAAATCACAAACAATTACAAAAGCAGTAGCCAATAAGCGTGACGTCTAGTCCACCGAGAAATGGATGAGAATCCTAAACTTCAGGGTCATGTGTAATGAACCATAAAAAGGGCCTTGCAGCGTTGCCAGAATGATTTCCCTAAAACATTGCAATTTGATGTTGTTGGAAAATTATGAATAACTTTACGAGTAGAAATTTTAAAAAATACACACATATTTAGTACAATATTTTTACTTAATAGGTACACATGAGAAGTACATTCAATATAATTAATATTATGCCTTTCGGTTTCAGACGCAGGCGGTCTATTTATGACTCTCAGTACAGACTTGGCGTCATTGATTTCTGTTTAAAACTCTGCACGATTCGGACAGAATATAAAAATTCTGTGTCTTTATTATATTAAATGTTTTTGAATTATTTTTAATCAACTTCGGCCATACAACGTATTCAATTTGTATGTTAATTCTATGAAGATTTCAGGTTTTCATAAAATAGATTATTCTTTCACTTATCCATAAATATAAATCTAAGATAGACATGAAGACAATGCATCTTTCCTCAGGTAATCAATTTAATACTGTACCGATTTGAGTAATGCACTGTTCGTATTTCCAATCCAAGACTTGCAAATGGAGCATTTATCTTAATTTTCCAGTCGCTATAGAAAACGTTCAAAGCGCTTTTTCGCAGTGTTCCAAGCCGGTAGGCTGAATGGATGTCACAATTTGGGAAAATATAAAAATAAATGGAAAATCATTTGCATGCTACTAGGAGTGCGTGGAAATATATTTAATATATTTTTATATTTACGATGGAATAATAAATTTGCGTTTTATATAAATGTATTTCTCAATATGGGTTTGTTATTTGCTTTACCTACGTCTTTACTCTGCTACGTTTTTCGCCGCTTCATGCACATCTGTTTTCAGTTAACCCGTTTATGTAGGTCAGCAGGCCAACGGTGATGCCAAATCATAACGCGAGACGGGCGCGGTTACTTCAGTTCTCTTCAATCCCCATCGGTTGTAGCATTGACAGTTTCTTGTTCTCTGGTGAACTAATTTATAATAATAAATGTTGGGATGCGATTTCAGATTTGTGTGATATTACTAAGGGTTGTGTTGCAAATTGTAGAAAGAATTGTAAATATGACAACACCGCCCAATATTCACTGTCCTCTTTTGAGAGACTTGTATAGGGGAGACCGAGGAGGGTTGTGACAAATTTTACTTAAAAGAACATATCTCAATAAAGAAACATTCCACCATCATGAATGGTATGCCGCAAGGTAGCTCAATCCTTACTCTTTTAAAAACAGTAATCAAAGTCAATGCAAGTTATAAGGTTTTTGAGAAAATCCACGAAAACTGAAACTGCTCCCTTTGTCACAACTCTCCTAGCACCGAGGTAAATTGTGACAGGTACCAAGGCAAGTTCTGACAGCTGTGTATCTAGAGAATATTTAATAGTTAAAATTACTTTTATATGAAGTATAAACAAAACACACGTTTTTAGCATAAAATTACTTTAATTATCAATCGGCATAATTGTAGGAACTACAATAACATGAAACATTAACATAACAGTATTAAATCTTTTATAAGTAATTATGGCATCATTATATCAAACTTAGGTTGTAAGAACAAAGCAAATGAACAAAAAACAGAAATAAACAGAAAAAACATTGCAAAAAGCGTGAAAAATAAGCTAACCAGAAAATAACGTTTAATAGGAGAGTTGTGACAGCGTGTCACAACTCTCCTAGGTGCCAAAAATCGCGATCTGGTCAGAATAATAATTCGTAATTTCGAAACAAGATGCAAACACAGCAAGACACTGCCACGCTTTGAAACTCCAAACCCGCACAATATAAGAAAAAATAGTATAACCACGTTATATCATGATAAATACAATCAAGAATTTTATGAAAAATTTAATTTTCGGTTGTTTATCCATGCAGACGTCGTAATCACGCAACTTGGCGCGTACTGCGCCAAGTAGCGCGTCTATAAACAAACAATCGTGCGCTGTTTGCCAGCTCGCTAACGGCCATAGATTCCGAGAAATCGTCGTTGTCACAACTCTGCTCTGTCACAATTCTCCTCGGTTTCCCCTATCTCTCCCCAGTGGTTTTCGGGTTTGACAAAAGGTGACTTATGCGTCACTTCCTTCGTTCAATTCAATTCGTCAAGTCATTTTCATAACACTAAATGTTCGATGTAGCGGACTCTACCTTACAATAAATTGTATCCCTTGCCGCAAAATCAAAGTTTAACATGGAAAACGAAATAAAAAGCAACAACCTTAGAAAACGAGCAAAACGGTGCCCAAGCGGCCAGGCAATCTGAGTAATTACTTAGCAGTGACGATTGCTGGGCGGTTTACTTAAACCCCTCCAGAAGCTTTTGGGTAATTGAAATTTTATAAAATATTTTCAACTCTCTCCGCGTGACACCGAGAAATTAATTAGAGTAATGGAAAGCTGTGACTGTTTTTTTTTTGGCTTTTATTTTTATTAATATTTACTAAACCGCGAATCATGTGTGCTGATAGTTAATTATAAAAATTAGATCGAGAAGACATGTCATTGTTGCTAGGACGACCTGGAGTTACCAGCCAACTACTCTATATCGAGAGATTTGAGATTTATAACAGTTTTATATCAGCTCTCTTGTAATACATCATTAACAGATCAAACGAACTTACCTGTATGTGAAGTTCGATCTGGATTATATGGAGTCTTGTCGAAGTAAATAAGTTAAGCAGGTAGTTTCCCCGAAGGGTGTCGAGTCCACACGACACCCTTCGGGGAAACTACCTGCTGGGGAAACCACAACTGCCCTAAAGTGCATCTGCTCCTCGGAGGTCACTTCGTGTTGAACCGGGAATCTTCGTTTTTGCAATTGCCCTACCCACCCTTGCGACGCGGAGGGAGCGGAAGTCGACAAACAAGGATGGAATATGCATACTCTCTTTGTTGTTTCGTGTGTGTTTCGTTATGGAAAAATTATTTGGTATAGTGTGTAAGTTTCGGGTTCGAGCATAATTCGAAATTTGTTATTTGGAATAGACATGTTGGCCAATGAGATCGTGTAGGACAGATGAACATTAGGATAGATATAATAAATACTTGTTCTCTAATTTATTTACATGTAGAGTAGCTGTCGGCCAATTTGCTCTCGAATTTTGTTTTTCAAATTAAAATACAATAGGAAATCGTCTCCAAAAGGTGTATCTGGGCGGGTTTGCACTTGTTTCTCCAGGGCATCTATAAATATTATTACACATTAATTTTCTTCTCATGTAAGAATAAAATTTCGAAGATAAAATAACTACAACTAATAGCGTAGTCAGGTAGGGTGCAGGAAATCCCAAAAAATATTACAGTTCTAATATAAAAATAAATGTGACATAACCATTCCATCGTTCGACGCTAAAAGCAATATTTTAAGTCTCTATCCAATAATAATTCACAGCATGTCAGTTAAAATGCATGTAAACAGGGGGAAAAGGGCGTTCCCAACGGATTAGGTTATACGAGCTTAACCGAACATCAGCCGAATACACTCGACTGGTAGGGCAGATGAACATTAGGGTAGTTGAACAGTAGGACAGATGAAGCCATCTCTACCTGCTTAACTTATTTACGAGACAAGGCTGAAATATAATTGTTTTAAGGTCATATTACGCTGTAAGAATATCCCTACATCCAAATTATAATACGGTTTCATAGAAGTCTTTTTAAATAGCTGCGTAAACCACATCACTGCATAAATTATATCATTTTGACCCTACCATACGAATTTATTAGGAATGTTTTAATAATTTCTATTTTTTTCCGCATTATCTTCATATTGAATTCGTTTACGTTCATATATCACTCAAGTGATTACTTCTGTCTTGAACCAGCACCTTTTTGCCATCGCGCCGTTATTTATTGGGGACAAAAACTAGGGTAGACGTGCCTCACAATAGGAGGGGGGGAGGGGGGGCGAACGGATTGAATGTCAACGAAAATCGAATAGGGGTTGTCTCGTTGTTTATACGGGAGAAGCGGGGCTTCTTTTGTCTGAGTTTGTAAGGTTTCTATACGGCGCTAAAATATCGGTTTAATTCCTTTTGTGATATGTGGGTTGTTCGTCGTTCTATAAATAAAGATTATAATTTTTAAAACCGATACAACATCGATATTTTTATTTTTTTAACGGACGTCTGCAAAATCCTTATAAAATTTTTAACAAATCATAGAATTATTATTATACTTTTATGGATTATACAGGGTGTTATTGAAATGACGTATTATATTTAAATGGGTGACTCCTTGGGTCTCCTAGAGAAGCGCTACATATTTTAATCGACCGTTTTAAAAGTGGGGTCCAGCCCCATAAATCCACAGCTCATCCTGCGTCACTGTAATACGTCACCCTGTGGTGGCATGTCAGAAAATAGGTGTTATGTGGAATGTTGTCAAACTTAATGCAAAACTGAAATTCCATATAAAATTATAAAAATAAATTATTTATCTACCTACTTGTATTTATCTTTAAAGAGCGAGAAAATACAAACACAATCAGTTTTCTTTTCTTATTCAAGGGAACACTCCTGGAAACACTTTATGCTCGAAACATTGCATCAAGTCAAACGTCCAAAAGAAACTACTCGTTTTAGGTTCGTCAATAAAAACAATGTAAAATTATATTAAAAGCGTGGACGCGTAGCCCGAAATGCATTACAAAACAATTATTATACGCGTATCTACTGAAAACAAAGCGGATAGACGAGAATGTAAATGTAAGCAACAGAACCGACCGTATTCTAACGCGTATCTTCTAATACTGACACTTGCAAGACGCACGCTTGTACGCCTAAACTTACGTTGCCCCGGCGCCCAGTGGATTGTGTGAAAGAGATGGAGAGATGACAGTGTGAGAAAGAAAATTAAATCTTCGTCGGTCTTGTCATTTGGAGTAGAGCTGAGCTAATTTAATTTTTTGAGCTTCTCAAGTATAGTCGCAGTATTATCCCTTACCTTAATTGATGGATATATCACTACTATCATTTTATTCAATTCAGGGAAGAATCTCGTTTATCACCATAAGAAACGCATTTAAGCGATCTTAGCCCGTCCCGTAACGCCTATTATTAGGATTCAATTACCGTGACCGTGAAATATCAAACTGTCAAATATTGCCCATCTCTATTCCGAGTTTTACACGTACCATTTCGTTCGTTCGTAGATATTAAATTGAAAGAATTGTATTTAAAGTATGTGTTTTCTAAATTAGTTAAATAAATAAATCTAAGCGAGAAAAAAAGGACCAAAATTAGAACAGTTTTCCCGTGCATTCTTTCTATGTGAATAGCTGCTATTTGTGAGGTTATGTGAGAGTTTTTTTCCTAAAACTTAGATTCTGTGTGGTTTCTGTGAAACAAATAAAACTAATACTTGTATTTAAATAAGGAAAGGTACAGAAGCACGGGTCTTAAATAAAATTGCATTTTTAAAGAGTTTGAAAAATAACAGAAAGTTCAATGACGTTTGACCTATTTACTTTCCTGCTTGCGACCGCTTCGCGGGTAGTTTTCTAAGTTAAACGCGTGCTCTAAGACAATGTCTTATGAAACATGTATCTTAATATACTATTAAATGTGTTAATTTTGCACTATGATTTGAAATTCCTGCTTCCCATGTTATATATTATATAACTCGAAAATAAAATTCGGTCATATATTCTAAAGTAACCGGAAATAGTTTGAAAAATAATCGATCTGAGAAACCAATAAGACAGCTCCGTAGTCGATTCGGAAACCCATTCTATTTCCAGCAGATTTCCACTATCAATTTCAAGCAAATTCTTCGAAAGAAAAGGAGCCATCAAGCGGCCATTTTCCGGATGTTTTACGCGACAGTGAAAAATACTTCCGATTGTTCCTACGGTCGCAAACTGAAACTAACATAGTGTGGAGGATTTTGGCGTTTCGATGTATATTTTGAAAGGCAGCAGGAATCATTTTCTTCTGATGACTGGAGCTGCGAATTTGCGTTGCCCCCATAGGCGTGCACGTCATTGGCATTATAATACTATATTTCAACTAAATTAAATTACGTACCTTTACAAATTACTATACGTAATTGTTCATCGCCAAATATTAAATTTATTTCTAATACAGGTCGACAACTTTATCTGTAGCTACAAAAGGAATGCGGGCAAGAAAATTTCTTGTGTAAACAATGTTATCACATATATTAAATTTTAATTTAATAACATGTTACCAAGTAAACCCTAAAATTAAATTTACCCATTTAAAGTAAATTGCCATAAGTATATAAGAAACTAATATTCTATTATAGTTTCAATGTTATCAAAACTTTCTTATCATACTATTTATTTTAATATTTAAATGCAAAATAAATATTTTTTTATTAAAGTACTTCTAATCTAAAAATAAGGCAACATGGGTAACCGGTGGCTAGAGATAATTTGATAGGTTATATTCCAGACAGAGGATGACGATACGCTTCTGGTGACACGCCTATTGTGCCGGCATAGTTATTCGGCGATGTCCAATATGCTTCAACCAGTTGCGTAGTGATAGGGTTTGTTTTAAAACTGTGACATTCACAAAGATACTGAAAGGAAAGAAAATAACCCTGATCAATTATTGTCATCTCCTGTCGAAAAAAGGACCCGTCTCTCAGCTGTCGGAAAAATCGAAGGCTTCAACTTTGGCATTGTTAGGAGAACAATACAAAAGTTTTATTTGGAACTAAAAGTGGTTCCAACCTTAAAAAATTTGCTACAACAGCTGAGAAGTGACATAAACTCTCCGTTTTCCCGTGAAACTCGCAGCTCTACTGATGACATAAAGTGGGAAGCTTCTCGCCCACATCGGACTGTAGAAGAACCCACACCAGACTGTAGAATTTCGTTCTATATTCCGGGTATGCCATACATGATTCACTCCATAAGTTAATCAACAACCCGTTTTTGACGATTGCGGACAATTAAATAATCTCTTAAGCCTTACAAACACAACGTTTTTTTTTTAATTAAATCACCAGACGGAAATTTTTCGTGCATCTTATCGACCCGTCATAATTTCTTTATGAAATATAACGGAGCTTAAATTTACATGCAGGTCACGAATTTTACTACTACAAAACTGCGTCTGGTTTCCGTATATATAAGTTTATGCTGGTTCGCTCCAAGTCAGACGGCGCTTAAAATCTTTTTACGACTTTCCAAAGTTTCCTTTCGCGGATACGAATCTCGGCATTTTATTGAAAAAAATTTAAGCGGAAATGTGTCAGTTTGTTGGGGGAAGAGAAACAAATATTTTCGACGTAAAATAATTCTTAAAGCGCTTTTTATTCGACATAGATACTCTTCGGCTAATGAATCCCATCGCAATTCCATTGACCTCGTCTGTGAATTTGATGGACATCAATTTGCAATAGCAATCGCCAAGGCAGCTTCCGAGAAAATGTGATAACTGGGTGTACTTTTTCCGGACCGAAAAGTTGTGTATTAAACTTTTGGCACTCTATCAAGCCCAGCTTCGGCCATCGCTAGAATACTGTTCGCATGTCTGGACCTCTCCACTCAAGCATACTCTTCGGCTACTGGATTCTATCGAAAGGAGGGCTATTCGTCTGATCGGAGACCACGAGCTGACGAAGAACCTCGACAGCCTAGACAGGTGTTGGTGATTTTACTCTGTGGTTCAGCTTAGTTCTCCTGGAACTTCATTGTTTAAGAATTCTTCCATCTGGAGGACCTCATCCTTGTGAACGCCCTTCCTGAAGTTGTGTTCCCCCAAACTATAACCTCCAACGATTCAAAACCATACGTAAATCGTTATTATTCGCACCAGCACCGATCCTGGATGACCTTAAACGATTTAAATATCATTCTTTTTCCAGATGGCAGTGAAACCTCCTCTTCTATGCCAATTCCAATGACAATGAAAAATATCACTCGTTGTTTTGGTCCACTCAAAACATAAAATTAATCGTATTACATTCCGATTCGTGGACACGCCGATTTCTCGTAAACAGCTTTTTCTATGCTCAGTCAGGTTTTTGTCAACGTCACAACAGCTTAAGAATTTCCAAAGCGAGACTTTAGTTTCAAATGATCATTTCTACACATCTTTACGCATATCTAGGTGGATTTGATAATACTACGCATAACATTATATTAAAATTTATTATATTACTGGAAAATTTTATTTACCACCTCAACCTTATTGTTAAGAGATTCTTCAATATATCCTTCATCAACGTTTGATGACTGCCATCCGCCATGCCTCTTTAAACTAGTTATAGTGGCACCAGAGTCAACCAATATTGTTGCAGAAGACCAGCGAAAGCAGTGACCAGTATATGCTGTCGGATTTACCAAGTTCAAATAAGTAGCAACTATTTTAGGCATTTTTCTAAATTGATGTATTCCTACCACTTGTCTGCAATCCTTTTCCGCTTTGATATTTAAAGAAAAATCGGTCACTGTTCATATGTTCTGGTCTTAACGAAATATACTTTCGATAAACATTCAAGTACATCTGATTAACTACAAATGATCTTGGTTTGCTGGTCTTAGAATCAGGTATGCGAATTAAAAGCTTCGATTTTAGGTTTCTACATCGTGTAGAGTCATTCGGATTAATTCATCCATTCTACAGGCCCCAGAAATACCAAATATTAAAGCCACCTAAAAAATAAATAAAAACCTTGTTAATCATTAAATTTTCTTTATCTGGAGCTTCCTGGATAAGTTTGTCGATTTCTTCCTTCGTTAAAATCTTAGGTTTCTTTGCCCTATAACCTTGAGCTTGTCGTTTCAATAAAGAACGAAGTTTTGAATATGTAGATATATCTACATTGTGTTTAATTGCAAGGGTTGACTTCAACATTGAATAATTGGCCCATAATGTTGAAGATTTCATCTTTAAACAAAGGTCTAGGAATTACATCATTATTACAACATTTTCCGAGAAAGAACTCAGGAACAACAGGAATGTTAGGCATTTCCTACTCGGTAAACAATGTACTATTACAACACAACTAACGGCGTCATAGCCTTTTCTTGCTCGCATACCATCCGAAGCTCACACTCGGCTGGGCGTACAATACTTGCTAGTCGCAATGAAATTAATAAAACAGCCTAGAAGATCATATTATAATAAATGTTTTAAAAGTTGCCTAAATCTTTTGACGTAAATGAATTGTGAATTAAACTGATAAGGCTTAATGATCATCAATATAAATCACGTCATATATTTGTATTGTTGTTTCTTTTATATTTATTACATCCTCAGAGCGTGAGTAATAAAAACGTTAGAATTTTCTTTTAGGAAAAGTTTTAAAAAAAGTAATAAAAACATTTTAATCCGAACCAAGGGGGGAGTAAAGTTTTATATACAAAACCGACATAGTTTGTCGTATATCTCGTGACCGACATGCAAAACACAGCTCCTCCATTTTATGGAAAATTATTGCGATCGATCGATAAGGGATTCGGGAAAGACAAAATAAGGGATACAACTTTTAAACGGGGGTTTAATCTTTATTGGCATCGTCCGACGACGAGTTCTCTTAGCATCGTGACTCCTTGCTCATTGACATAATATACAATTTACGGCAAAAAAAAAACACATTTTACCTCTTAAAATAAAGCATACAAAAAGTTCAATAAGTCGCCCCGTTAGTTTGTGGAAACTAAGCAGTTTAGAAAGTTTTATTTATTCCCAGTGGTGGTATCAAGTCCAGGATTATTAGCCGAAGAAAAGTTGTATAACGTTTTTCAGTGTAACTGAGGGAATGTTTGAAAAGTAGAACACAATAGTGTTAAAGAGGTTTTATTAGAGAAGTTTAGATAGACTTGAAATATAATGGTTCTATACGAAAGTTCTCTCGTACCTTTGCAGTTGTGCAATGAATATTTTTTCACTTTTACTAGTGTTTGAAAATAGCGATGATTTTAATAATCGAGTACTTGATAGTACCAATAGCACCAATGAGTCCAACAGGATTGCTCACGTAGAAAAGAAATCAGGAAAACAATAGAAAAATTAAACCAATTTTAACTTTGAATAAATACATCGTTCTCGGAAAGTAATAAAACTCATTACCTAACCTCAATATTTATAGACATGGAGTTAGATGTCGTGAATTATGACAATTTTACATTGTATTTGCTTGGAACAATATTGAAATTATTATAAAAACAATTATAATTACATAAATCACGTTTAAACTTTCGCTGTATGAAACCGTTTACGATTTTAACCTTACAACTCACAAATAAACGGCGGACTGCTGTTGGGGGAATCACACATACTTTCATTCGGCGAAGTCCTTTCTCGCTGCCACGCATACGCGATTTGTTGCCGGTCTGTCTTCAGAAGCGGTTGATGAGGAAAAATCTTTCCCGCCCGCTCTCTTGGAAAACGCTCTTTCGGTGAAGAGAACATGCATGAAAAGAGGCACTTTCTGGGCACATTTAAAAAAAAGTATATTTCAACCCACCTAACGAAAAATATTTGTTCAACTCGCGTCTGATCTAGGACAGGACACTTTCTAGCTAAGTTGGTTGTGCTTTTTTTCTCATTTTCGTAGATGATCGCAGGAAAATAAAAATTCAAGATATAGAGATTGAAATTTTACACAACCTAAGTACCGTGGTTGTGCCCCCCACTAGAGGACACTAAAACTTGTTGATGTATTAAAAGCAGCCGTTCCGCTTGAAATTCCGACGGTCCGTCAAGTTTTACGACCTCCATCAATATCACTTATCCAGGCAAAGGATAATTTCCTGCTGTCTCCCCCTTTCAATCATCCATTTCCTTGGCAAGTCTTATCTAATATCGATCCTGATGTATTCATGCCTCGAATCTTGGTGCCTAGATCTCTTGCAAAGTGTTAGCTTTTCTAGGACTATATCAACAGATAAAAGAGATTTTACTGCAATCGCATAGTTATACAGTGATCGGCAAAAAGCTTGCCACACATGGGAAACTTTTTATTATTGAAATATTAAATAACTTTTTACGCCGATTTCCTCTGCATGATTCATAGCCTGAAAATACATTTTAATATTTGACATATTCACACTCGTTTGACTAGAAAATTGAAAAAATTATTCCGTCATGGAAAACTGGTATTAGATGACAAGATATCAAAAAAAGTTATTTGAAAAAGTGTTTAGATTTTAATCTTATGTTCTTTTGCAAAATTTGAAGCCAAAACTCCAAAAATTTTATTTTTCTGAAAAATATTAAATTATTAATGTTAAATGTCGATATATACAGGGTACACCACTACATATGACCTATTAGAAGTATCTCGAGAACTAAATGAGATCTTATTTTGAAAATTTGGCTGTGGCTATAAGAGATAGTTTTCTACGTTTATAAAATATTTTGGATGGTACGGTGTTGCCGGATCATACCGAAAATGGTAGCAACTTCGGAATTTTAAATGAATTACCCTATATATTATATTTTTTTTGGAATCTAAGTAAAAATCTAGAACAGTTTTCTGTATAATATCTCTTTAAGAGTTTTTGAATTATAAATAATTTTGTGTTTTTTTAACGCCGTCTCGGGACCTGAATCATATCTTTTTAGCGGTTACAGCTAAAAAGTTGAAATTTTGAAAATAGTCTCACAAGACCATGGAAATTTCATAATTTTGAACAGTATTTAATTAGTTTTATACAGGGCGTCTCCATAACAATATTTCTGAGGTAGATGAATTATTGCAAAAATCTTTTTTTTTTAAATGGGATTTGATATGTTTTGCTAATGGAAGATCGCATTTTCTATCTAATAATATTAAGTATTCCTAGACTATCTTCAATATTTTCGGAAAATTTAAAAATTATGTTATAAAAATATATTTTTTGGTACTTGGATGTGGAATGGATTCATAGGAACAAAATAATGAAAAATTCATTTGACGTTATGTCTGTGTTGTTGTAAAAAAAAATAGTTAAGAAATAAGCAATTTATTAATAAATAAATAAGCAAAATTAAGATTACGTAACAACACCAATAAGATAACTAATAACTAAATTGTTGGCTCTTAAACATTCATGAATTGTAGTGATAAAATGTTCATTTGTCACCTATTTCATTTATTTCCCTTCTAGAGACCCCAGAGCTGTTCTTACTCGATTTTCTAAATCTTCCCTTGTTGTGACGGGTGTCTTGTATAATATTTGTTTAATCCCTATCCCATAGATAAAAATCTAGGGGGGTAAGATCCGGAGATCTTGGGGTAATTTCCACCTGGACCTCCTCGGCCAATTAACTTTTTGGGAGTCATAGGAGCTGCATCAGGATAAAGTTCATTAAATTTTCTGCAAGTTCTAGATAAAACTCTACCACACTTATTTTGTTTCTATGAATCCATTCCACAACCAACTAGTAAAAAATATATTTTTATAAGATAATTTTTAAATTTCGCTATAAGTCCGAAAATATTGAAGATAGGTATAGGAACACTTAATATCATTAGATAGAAAATTGGATCCTCCATTAGTAAAATATATCAAATACAGTCCCATTTAAAAAAAATAAGATTTTTGCAATAATTCATTTCCCTCAGAAATACTGTTATGGAGACGCCCTGTATAGAGCTAATTAGTTACTGTTTAAAATTGTAAAATTTCGATGGTCTTGTGAAACTATTGTAAACATTTCAGCTTTCTAGCTGTAACCGCTAAGAAGTTATGGTTTTCTTTTCAGGTCCCGATACGGCGTTAAAAAATCACAAGTTTATTTATAATTCAAAAACTCTTAAAGATAGGTATATGATAGAAACAGAAAACTGTTCTAGATTTTTACCTATAGATTCCAAAAAATATATATATAGGGTAATTCATTTAAAATTCCGAAGTTGCTACCACTTTTGGTATGATCCGGCAACCAAAATATCTTATAAACATAGATAACCATCTCTTATAGCTGCAGCCAAATTTTCAAAATAAAATCTCATTTAATTCTCGTGATACTCTTTACGAGATATTCTTTACTTACTATTACTTTATAATAGGCCACTTTACTTGGTTTACCGTGTATAAAACCACCAAAAATGATTGTATAATAGATTACTCCCTTGGTTTTCGATCATTTAACACATTTTCATTATAGTCCCGAGAATATGGAACTAACACTGCAAACTTTGCAAAAGATTAAAGTCTAAACACTTTTTTCAATAACTTATTTCGATATTTCGTCATCTAATACCAGTTTTCCATGACAAAATATAATTCTTTCAGTTTGTTCCATGCAATCGGCATGAAAAGTTTTTTAATATTTCAATAATAAAAAAGGTTCCACCATTTGGCCAACTTTTTGGCAGGCACTGTATATTCAGTATCTTGACTTTTTCAATTCAGTGGCAAGGCATCACGGTAACTAATTTCGATAATAACGTTTACGTTTTAATGAGAGATATGAATTTTTGCATAACAATTGTCATCACCACCCGCTCTCCAAAAAAGGAAACCCGGCAATTTAGGTTTCTTTTCGCTAACAAAAGGTATCACTACACTTTCTCTTTCCAATTCCATCAGCGAAATCTCTTTTCCGGGTAGGTCTAGCGGAAAATTTAATTTTGCATTTCCCCCAGTTTAGGGATGTAATTTTATTCAATTTAACTGGCTTTTCTTTTGTAAAGTATATCGGAGCATCCTTTTATACTGTTCCTATAATTTTTGTGGCTAAAATTGTTTGCTTCAAGTTAAACCGAAGGCCTTCAAAAAATTCCCCAATTTTCTTTTATAAATGGATTTTTTTTTTGTGGTAAGATTGAAAATTTGATTTATTAACCGGTTATTATCTGTCATGTATTTTGACTATATGACTGCATGACGTAAGTAATATTGGAGTAACATAATATACGAGGAGACTGTCAGAAGTTTGCTCTTTATTGATAAAACAACAGGCTAATTTTTAAGCAAAACATGTATTGCAATAACCACGTATAATTACTTACCTCATTATGAAATAAACATGCCCAAACGATCATTATTGCCAGAACCTAAATTAAATATTATAATAATTCGAGAAATACTTTTAAATATGCAACATCGATAGACCCCAACCCTTTCGTTTAAAGTTATGTGACTAAAATTTCAAACGAAAACATGTCACCAATGTCGGTAAATAAGAAAATACATTGCAAATCAACAGTAAGTTACATATTTCTTTACTTAAATCCTACCTTTAAAATAGTTTTCCGTTTGTCCAAGGTAAATAATAATGAAAATCTAAAAAAATACGCATATCTTAATAGAAAAAGTCATTCAAACTTGACATTTATTAAAACTCAAAATATTTGGAATATCAAATACCAATGTATGGAAATATTATTATTTCCCAGACAACCGTGAAGTACCAGAGTCTTCTCTGATGATAGGTATGGATGCCTACCATGTACTGACGAGAACAAAAAAGTTTGACACCGGTCTGCAGATAGTGACATCTTATCAATGGAAAAGGTTTCCTTTTCTTGGTAGTACCATTCAATCTGAAATAGTATTTTAAAGTGCTACTGTGTAGACGAAAATACGCCCTTATTGTATAAGGTATCATCGGGTGGTCTGGGAAATAATGATTTTTCCATACATTGGTATTTGATATTAATACCACCTGAAAAGTATAGACTTTTTATTTTTGATTCCCGGACTAATTTAACCGATTAAATTTCTAGGTCTTGTGATATAATTATACGCTTTCTAAAAGGAACCAACTGGTAGATTTATAAAACGTTTTAAAATGATAGTGAAGGGAATACTCTAATAAGCTTTCACCGAAATAATTTCCATCTAAAACAGACCTTAGGGATCCGGGATTATTAATAAACCACCTTAACCATACGTTCCCAGTTTGGGAATATATTATCGACGGGGGAATTTTGTTAGGGGCAAGGTAATCCTCAACAGATAAATTTTACGTTATAAAATATTATATTGTTAAGTGTTAACATCAACGAATACTTATAAACAGGAAGAAGACAAACAGCCGTGTTAACAAATCGAAGCAGGTATGAACAAACGAACAAACCCGGCATCCATTACGTCTGGCATCAGCTGACAAACGCACGTGCTTTTCAAATGTCACTTTTGTCCAAATTTGTATTACTGTCAATATTTTAAAGTGACATTTAAGCAACAAAAAACACTCAAATCCCTTTTATTTGATTCGCTAAGTGGTGAAAGTCAAATATAAGGATTCTGACATATTTTAAGCTGTAAATATCACTTTAAAATAATCCTTACACACTCTTATATCATTTTTTGAACTAGTAACGTAACTACAAATGAAAAATTAAACTTCAGAAATAAGCTTGTAAGTAGTTTTATTAAAAAATAGGAAGTAAATCATAATTTACATAAAATATTTTACCATCTTCAACTGGGCTCTAGGTGCTAGCAAATATTTCAGGCTTCAAGTCCAAACATATAAATGAATATTTAAATCACAAATTACTCACTTGCACCAAAAAGGAAACGGCGTTTCTCGTGGAAAGATTAAAAAATTAAAAATTATTTTAAAATTTAAAGATGCTGCGTCTTCTCCGCCATTTTAAATCACATCAGATGTTGCTTGATTTCCATTCCCGCCAGACGAAGGAAGTTAGCTTGTTTAACAATTCGTGCTGTTCGCATTCTATGTCTGTCTCTGTCTGCAGCAACCTTCCCTAATTCAGCAAAGTGAGACAAATATGACCAGGATCAAGTCGCCTGCATAAGCACTCACTTTTTGGCATTTCATATTAACTCTACGTAAGTCTGATATTGACGCTGAAATGATGAGAGTGAAACAGATAGATAAAAGTAGGTTACTTGTGAGCGCATGGAGCAGAGTAGGCTTAGCATCACTTCCAAAGCTTTCTTACATGTTTCGATCCCCCCCATAAGCAGTATCACGTTTTGTGTCGCTGGTATGACAGTAGGTATATTAACCAGCTGTACAGTGAGAGCTCGTGCAGTTGTTGACACCTATTGTTATAATAACATACATTGTTGGAGTTTGGGTTAAAATAGAGCCAGTGGACTGTATACAGGGTGTCGCAGAATATGTGGACAATCTCCCGCCCCTAACGGAGATGCGGGCACATAACAGACGTCTCCGGAAATCGTTGTTTTTTAAATAATTTTTAGTACTGTAGGTGTAATTTAATAATTTTTTAGTATAATGTTTACAAATGAGTCTCCTTAAAATTCGCGCTTTTAAACACATGTGGCTTATTTAGTTTGACAGGGACGGACTAGGCGTAATACAAAAATGCTTTTCTTACACCCTGTATGATGAAGGAACGACAATAATATTTTTTAAATTTATATGAACTTCTCCTGTTATTTTTAAGTGTTCTATCTGAACCCGGGAGATTGCCAACATATTCTGGGACACCATGTATATATTGGTTAAGGAGAAAATATGAGGAGGAATTTAAAGACAAAATCGCGAGCTATTAAGTATGAGAAGTTTCCAATTTTCCAATTATTTTATACATTTACCTAATAATCAATAAACAAACAATGAACTCCTAAAGATAAACATAGATAATCCGAAAATGAAATCCCTGTTTAAACCATAAAATAATCCGCGTGATAACTATATTTGGGATAATCGTACCCTTAGTTTCCATAAAACTGGTTTAATGCAATTTTTACGACATTTTACACATTAAATTTTTAACATGTGCCAAATTTCAAATAAAAAAGGCAATAAAACTCCAGGTTGATTCATGACGAAATTAAAAACATTAACGTTTGGGTAGCTGCAATTTAAGAAGTAATTATTCTGTTTCATCGCACTTTTAGTGCCAATTTATAAAAAATCGTGATCTAACATTTCAGCCGTTTCAAATATTTTTATATTTATGGGGGTCGGCTTGCACTCGATAAGCTTACCTCGTAAATCTGACCTGTTTTAGTGTAAAAATCAACAATATAGTATATTGTCCAACAAGTACAACACCCGTTTGGCATGTTGACAGCAATAATAATTGTGCAGTGTTTCGGTTGTGTTGTTATGGAAACGCAGGCAAATGTTTTCATGGCCTAAGGAGATATTGGCCGCTAATCGTCACATGGAAAACGTGCGGTATCAATTTGCCATGTACCAATTCATGACTGCCTTGGGTTATCATAATAACAGTGAGAAATTATTTCTCACTATAATGGCGGATATTTCTCACTGCGTGAGAAATTCCCCGTTTTGAACGTATGGAAACGATGAGAGAAATGGAACATTCCATAGCATCCGTAGAAAAAATCGCGTATTATCGGTATTGAGAGGCGAGTCACTTTTCCTAATTTACGATTAAAAAAGGCGTATCATGCATTCGTAAGTTGTAGTCACAAGCCTTTCGTTAGTCCGATAACTGGTTTCATAACTGCTTCTCGTATGAAGTTATGGTAATAGTAGAAAGAACAAATCGTTATAAGAACTAAATTATTTTTTTAGCAAATGAATACATAAATGCAATTTAAAATAGTACATTACGTATCAAGGGTCGAAAAGAGGCTTTTACGGACGAGATGCGGAGATGTCACACGAGTCCGGAAAAGCCTCCGACGGCCTGAGATATGTACCGTATTTTTTTTACAAGTGCTCCGAAGCTTTGATGCCAAATAAATAAAGAAATTCTTCAGACAGTTTTCCTGTCTACATGACATAAAAACACTCGCGCATGAAGAATGTAAATATCTATTTATTATTTTTAACAAATAGGCTCGGTGGCCTAGTGGTATAGCGTACGCCTTGTAATCTGAGAGTCGCGGGTTCAAATCCCGCACTCGGCATCTCTTTTCGGACTTATTTAAAACCAACTTAATTTATAAAAACACCACGTACTCACATTACAAAATTACATTAGTTTTCGCGTCACAACACATCTAAGTACCGTTCAATCTGAATTAGTATTTTAAAGTGCTACTGTGTAGACAAAAATATGCCCTTATTGTCTGGGAAATAATGTATTTAACATCTAAAAATTTTAAAAATAAATGACACGTTGGTTCTCTCGATCGATATCGGCCGGCTTCTTTAAACAGCTGATTGTGGACAATCGGGCTAATATTTAAAAATACAGGGTTTGCGACTATCATAAATTGACGAATTTCCTTCTATAATATTACTTTCCTGTATAATTATAGTCTCGGAAATGGCAATCGTACTGGCTCTAGTAGCGGAGAGTTCTCGGAAAGAAAGTTCGACGACTGGTCCGAAGATGGACTAGACCATTATTTCAAAGGGTAGTTCCTGTCAATTGTCAACATAATTGTTACATTTTATCTTTAGTAAAGGGTTAATGGCCCATAGAAATTGCGTTTTTATTATTTCTATTGCGAAATGATTAAGTGCTCTTGTTCCATGTGTTATTGTAAAGTGTAATTATGCGTTAGAGTTGTTGTTTAGTGATAAGCTTATTATGTACTCCCACACTATCATCAGGACACGTGATGAGCATAAAGTTTTTCCCATAGAAAAAAGAACTGAAAGTGTCTGTGCCCTGGATTCCTTAATCGCGTCCTGGATTTACTTTCTAAGTAAGCTAAATATTTATTTTTATAGGAAACTAAAGTTTTACACTTTTAAACATTTTGGCAACATTGTGTCCGAACATCTGTTAATTACCCAGCTAGGCAATGCAATATGTTCATATATGAATGTGCCGAGGAGTTGTGTGTGGGTTTAGGGGTGAATTACCCCACTTTTTAAACGTTTGATTTAAAAAAAAATATATGTAGCGCTTCTCTAGGACACCCCAGGAGTCATCCATTTAAATATAATACGTCATTTCCATAACACCCTGTATTTTAATTTCGAAAAGAGAATTGATACGATCGTTGAAAGAATATTGTGTGAAACTTGCATAAAGTTACACTTCTTCACATACGAGATTGCGGTGTAAGTTAAAATTGGGAAAAAAATACAAAAATCTTATAATAACGTAAAATAGAGTTATAAGTCGCCATATTTTATCAGACATCAGGTGCCATTTTACGACGGCGGCCGGATATATCTAACTTTAGTCGTTAAATTCGCTTGTAAACTAGAGAAATTGCGAAATCAGGATTTTTATAACCAGACAAGATGTTGGAATTGCGTTCTTTTTTAGATTTAATAATGCGATATAAGAAACTGTAAAGTTCTTCATTTTGAACCAGAAAACTTTTCAATATTGCGATATTAAATAAAAAATGATACAAAGAAAAGCGGAGCGATATTTCTATTTAAAAATAATATGGAATGAATATTCACCTTCCCGAACAAATATTAATAAAGCTCGGACTATATTGTCTGGCATATACAGTGTGTTTGCTAATGATATTTTAAGAAACACATCGTCAGTTCTTCAGCCAAAATAAGTGATCGATTGTGTAAACATTACTCCAAATAATCCAGGCATAGACGATTGAATCTAGCGTGAACCAAACGTGTGTGGTGCCAATGAAGACCCTTGAAGAGACACGTCTGATACTTATTCGAAATCTCAACAGTATGGTTTCAAACCCACATCAACTTTTGGTGCCGTCTGGTTATCCAGATATACTAAAATGGGTTCCGGGACCTGCCCTCCATCGAAGACAGATTGGTGGTTTGACTATTTTTTATAGATATTTCTATGGTAAATGTTCATTGACCTGCTTATTCCCAATGAATATAACCTTCAATGATTCAAAACCAACGTGAATCGCTTTATTTGCACAAAGGATATTTCTTAAGAAATCGCTGTTGCTTAATGTTTGTTAATTAACGACAAAAAGACTTCGGAAGGAACCACCAGGACCTCGAAACTTGATAACATTGCTATTTTATTATTCATAAATTCAATATAAATTTTAATTGAAAGTTGAGGCTCCGGTTTAGCTGAACGTAAGGAAAGTTTTTGTGGTTGACGGATTTTTAATGGATTTTAAATATTTGGGTATGGAAGCAAATTACCCAGGTAATGTTAGCGAAACTTTATTCATTAAAAAAATAATTAATTTTTCAAAGCGGACGGAAAGGGTAGATGTACAGTTTTTTGTACACTTTGTTTAAATATACTAACCTCGCCGTCTGATATTGTTTTAACGCTGTGGGAAACAAGGTAGAGTGTTTCCCTTCGAAATAAAATTGACTCGTCTTTCCAATTTTTAATATTACCTACCGCAACCGCAGGTATATTTGGGGAAAGACCCAGGATGGACATAAGCATTCCTCTGGGGAACTACGCCACAGTATACGAAGCGGAAGTTCATGCCATACAAGCACGTGTACTACAAAATCTTCAAAAGGGCTACCACAACCAGAAGATTTCCATCCTATTGGACAGCCAAGCTGCTCTTAAGGCGCTGAACTCCAATCGGTTTACTTCAAAACTTACACTGGAGTGCCATACCAACCTAACAGTACTGGCGACCAGGGGGAACAAGGTGGAACTCTTGTGGATCCCTGGTCACTCCGGGATATTAGGAAATGAAAAAGCGGATGAACTAGCGAGAGCTGGATCTGCCCAAAGTCTCAGGGGCCCCGAACCGGCCTTTGGAATATCAAAACAGGCAACACAAACAACATTAGATAGATAGAGGTCGAAAAAACAACACCTATCTCGATGGCAAGAGCCTGATCAAATACACGCACGGGTCGTAATTGGAAAACCATCGAAAATACTATCGAATGGGATGCTAACCCTGACGCGGCACCAGTTGAAACAAGTGATGGGTTTGCTAACAGGCCACTTGCGAAAACACGTTCAACGGGTAGGGATAATCAACGGATCCATTAAATGTAGACTCTGCGGCGAAGAGGATGAAACCGCCTCACACATAATATACCGCTGCGTAGCGCTGTCTCGTAGAAGACAAAATATTTTCGGGAACATACAACGTGGTGATAACCTCACACATGACAAGCCGAAAGGCTGTAGTGATAGAAGTTCGGACCCATAAACCGACCCCCACCTTTAACCAACCAACCAACCGGAAGCGAGATATTATGGTTGGGAAGTTTCCAAATTTATATCCTGTATGTCTACGACGTCCATGTGTTAGTTTCTAGATGGTCGACTTAAAAAAAAAGTGCTTAGGCTTTTTTTCACATAAATAAAATAAATAATTTTCGTAACACCCTGTATATAAGCTTGGCATAATGATAACGACTTAGATGTTCTACTAAATTAAATTACATGTATGAATAATAAACAATTTTTGCCATTTTGCAGAAATTTGCGTGTTGGTAAGAAGCCTCTAATATTTCGCCTATACGGGGGTAAAATATTAATTTGTGTTTTCATAGAGGAGCCAGCTCAAGGCAAAAATATTGCATAAACTAATTACAGACTCCCCCGTGTTTCACTATAATAAAGTAGCAGGATAATAACAAGCGAGGTGAGATACTGCATTATAGTTTTAAAGTTAAGTTAATTTAAATTATTAAGGAGCGTATCTTTTGGGGATTAAACTTTAACACTTCTTTTGTGTGTTCTCGCAACCACTAGAGGGGTCAAGTTTATTCTGAACGTGGTTTATCTCTATCTAGACCGGGTTTTAATACCTTCCGCTTATGTATCTATACTTTTGGTCATTTATATGATTGACAAATTGAAAACATTTTGATTAAAACCGATTCTGGTCAACAATTTTATTAAACTTGAATATGAAAGATTTTTGGGAGAAACAGGCATATAAAAAGTTTTTCTAAGGCCTGTTAAAGTTTATCCCATGTCATATTACGTCCAGATTGGATTCCAAATATTTTTCGATACGGGACGATCCCGGGGGAAGTTTGTTGACGAAAAAAGATTGAAAAAGAGAAAAGGAAATTTTTTTATGTATGTAGTGCATTTTACGAATCTATTAAAAAAGTATTTGGAGTTTAAAAGCCGAAATTCAAATGATTTTTTTATGTGTATTGCATATTACATTACAAAAATGTATCATTATCAATATTAATAATACAGTGGAACCTCTCTTAGGCGGACACCTACGAGACCGCCTAAATGTGTCCGCCCATGGGAAATTTGTTATTAGGTAATATGTAAATGCAAAATTATTAATATGTATATGTATGTACAAATAAACATAACATATCAAAAATACACTAGTTTTAGTTAGGATGTAGTACTAAAAAATCTAATAACGTAGTTTGACGTGTTTGCCTTTTATACTTGCAATCTAGAAAATGTAATTCCAAGTCTGATAATAATTCCATTGCTATTCTTTGCATACTCTTATAATTCCTTTACCACACTAATGGCTTGTTGATAATTGGTGACACTTGTTTGATTACTGCATTCATTGAAAATAACGAGATATAGTAAAAAATTTAGGCCTTTGCGGACATATGTTCATATAAACTTTTTCTCATAATATGGACTAAGAAATTACACAATACTAATACATGATTAAGGAACACCTTGTATATTTAGTAAGCCAATTACGATGTTCTGCTGCGATTGGTGGATTAAAAAAAGTATTTAAAAATAAGCTTAAAGCCCCATTAGCGAATACTTTAAAACTCGCTTTAATCGATCCACCAGAGTTCGCTGTACACCCGCTTTCCAAAGTCAAAAGCTAAAAAATATTATGGTTTAAAAATACGGAGCACAAAACTTTGTACAAATTTTGCATTGGCAATAAAGAATGCAATGGAGAAAGCTATTAACCATCTTCTAAAGTACCTGGAAGTCCAGATCAACTGGAGATCTTCTAGCCTATGTCACCCATCGCAATCGAACATCATGGGGAGTCTCGGGCTATTGCACTGGATATTTTTAAAGCCTTTGATCGTGTTTGGCATGAGGGACTTCCAAGTAAACTGCGATTCTATGGTATGCCCAGTCGATTCTGTGGATGGTTGTCTAGCATTCTTAAGGACCGCTCTCTGTAAGTGGCGATTGACGGATTTCTCTCAGACACCTCCACCATCAATGTCGTTGTTCCTCAAGGGTCCATATTGTCTCCCACTCTCTTCTTACTCTATATTAACGACCTTTTAGTGAAAACGAAAAATCCGATATTTAGTTTTACTGACGATAGCACACTTATCTCATCTTTCTCTTTGAATGCACAAACATCGGCTGCCGACGCACATCTTCGCAGACAGCATGAAGTATCACGCCTCAACAAAGACCTGGAAGAAATTTTGGCTTGGGGTGACAGTAACCAAGTCGAATTTTTATCTAAAAAGGTTAACATTACAGAACCGGATATAGTCATGGACGGACACGCATTCCCACTGGCTTCATCTATTAATTTGCTGGGCGTCAATCTGGGAGGAAATATGTCTTGGCATAACCACGTTGTGGCAATCGCCAAGATAGCTTCTCAGAAACTTGGTGTACTTTTCCGAACCAGAAGTTGTCCACACTTCAGCAACTTTTGACACTATACAAAGCCCAGATTCGACCATCACTAGAGTACTACTTTCATGTCTGGAGCTCTGCACCCAAACATACTCTTCGGCTACTGGATTCCATTGAAAGGACGGCCATTCGTCTGATTGGAGACCACGAGCTGACGAAGAACCTCGACAGCCTAGAACATCGGAGACAGGTTGGGGGTTTGACTCTCTTCTACAGATATTTTCATGGAAAGTGCTCGGCTGACCTTGCCCTCTTAATTCCGGCCATGGTTTAGCTCAACTCCTCAAACTTCAATATTTATGAATACTTTCATCTGAAGGACTTCATCCTTATGGAACCTTCCCGAGGTCGTTTTTCCCAACGAATATAACCTCCAACGATTCAAAACCAACGTGAAATGCTTTTTGCGCACACGCACCACTCCCAGAGTTCCTTAAAGGATTTTTCCTATAGTGCTTGTGTTTGATCATAAAAAAAAAATTGGCGGATTTCACTTTGAGTTTGGATACTATTTTGATAAGCTTAAAATTGAAAAAATATTTCGAAAAATCATAAATAAAATAGACCGGAATAATTGCAGCTTTCGTGGTTTCACCCACTGAAAGGGGTAGATGATACCCCCTATTATCGCGTTAACTCCGCTTTTAGGAGAATGATTAGGTGGTCCATAGGCCCGGGTGAAATGGAAATCCCGAAAATAACCGGTAAAATTGACATTATTTTAATATTATCTGTATATTCTAGATAACAACAGCGCTCTCATACTGTACGCATGAAACGACCACCGTGTTTATCCCTTACCAGACAGACCCTGGCTTAAAAAAAATATAGGAGTGGCGCCCTAAAAATATTACGCTATAATATTTCCCTTGTGAAATATAGCTACAACATGAGAATGCTTGAATAGTATAACTAAATAAAAATCTGTTCTTTTTCGCCGTCCCTCTCATTCTTTTTTCGGTAACAAAAGTCTCGTGGGATTCCTCAGCACCGAAAAATATTGGAAATCCAATCTGAAACGTATATAGCGGGGGATAGAGTTAAATTGTGATTTTTGCAAGTTCTCTTTACTGGGTTTTCAGCGGAGTTTTCACGTCATCATATAAATAGTGTTTTATTTATTATTATACAGGGTGTTCCTTAATGACGTGCTAATATTTCAGGGTATGATTCCTTAGGTCATTTTATAAAGAAAAGTTCATATGAACATATGTCCGCAATGGCTTAAATTTTTTGCTACAGGGTGTTGAATTTTTATTTTTTAAAAGGTTATGTTTTAATATCTACGAAAGTACTTTAGATATTATTTTCAATTTTGGTATGTGTTAATAGAATATAGAACCACAAATTTTTGTTAGAAAAGTTATTCAATTGTTCCACCAGTGGCGTCCCTGCAATCGTGTCCTCTGATATTTTTTACAAGAAAGATGGTACGCCACTGACATTTTTCCATGTGGATATTTTTTCTGATTAGCCTGATCAATTGTATATAAAATCGGTCTTTTGAGTTTTTCTCGTCTTGGTTAAAACCACTAAATTCATATTGAAACTCATTATTATTAACATTGATAAAATAATTAATAATTAATTTTGTTTTATAAAAATTGTTGGAAATGGCCACTTTCACTTAAAAGGCACTCGTTCAAATATGAAATTTTTATAAAACAAAATTTATCATTAATTATTTTATCAATGTTAATAATAATGAGTTCAATATGAATTTAGTGGTTTTAATGAAGAGCAGTGCGTCTGACGAGAAAAACTCAAGAGAGCGTTTTCATGTAGAATTGACAAGGCTAATCATAAAAAATATCCACATGGAAAAATGTCAGTGGCGTACCATATTTTTCGTAAAAAATATCAGAGGACATGTTTGCAGGGACGTCACTGGTGGAATAATTGAATAACTTTCCTAACCAAAATTTGTGGTTCTATATTCTATTAACACATACCAAAATTGAAAATAATATCTAAAGTACTTTCGGAGATATTAAAAAATAACCATTAAAAAAATAAAAATTCAACACACTATAGCAAAAAATTTAAGCCGTTCCGGACATGTATTCATATGAACTTTTCTTTATAACATAACCTAAGGAATAACACCCTGAAATATTAGTACGTCATTAAGGAACACCCTGTATAAGCTAATAACATTGCAGTTTAAGTCTAATATTTTTCCTATTTAATAATATAATTAATAGCCCTAATTGTTTGGGAAACAATGAAAGTTCTATTATTTACTTTAATTTATAAGCACCTGCTCATTTGAGCCTAAGAATACCATAATTAGGGTATTTTGTAACGAAAAACGAGGAGTACTAAGCTAAACCACATATGGATGCAAGGCATCAGTGGTTTGTATTTCTACTATACGTCGCTCTAGAGTCTAGATGGAATTAAGCGGCAATATCAGTCGAACATCTGTAAAAGGGAGTCAAATCACCAACCTGCTTTCGATGTTCTGGGTTGTCAAGGTTTTTGGTCAGCTCGTGGTCTCCGATCAGACAAATATCTCTTCTTTTGATGGGATCCAGTAGCCGAAGCACCAGGCAGTAAAACTATTAAGAAGTAAACGCAAGTCAGGGTCTCACGAATTTCGTGAGTAATGTTTGTTAAACAGGAGAAAATGGACTATTTCTTTGATTTTTTAGCAAATTAATAGACAATGCCGGTGGAATTCCGTGTCCTGCAATGACTATATCCGGTTCTGCAACGTTAACCTTTGTAGAGGAAACTGCTGCCTGAGTTTTCTTAGCATTAGACTTGGTTACTATAGTATTTTAAGACGGATGTCTATTATTTTCCAAATAAGTAACTAAGCCCCTTCTGGATAGCAGCCATAAACGACCCAGTTTCTTGGCTCTCATATTAAAACATTTATTTTATTTATTTAAAACCGGTCTTTTGCTTTAAACTCTTCATTTTCAAAGGAATTCCATATACTTAGTCCGCTTAGCGGAAAATACCTTCCTCTGGCACAATGCGTCCCTAAATTCTAAAAGGAAGTAAATAATCCCAGGAAATATCCCTAAAATATGCCCGACATATTCCTGTGGGAACGTACGACAGTCCGATACGGAATTTATAGTCTTATTAGAATATGAACTATTTCCATAAGCGTTCTGTTCTTTTTTTGTTACCTGAAGATTATCGACTGTTTCTCAAAAACAAGTACTTTTTACCTGACATTTCTATTCATTATAATAATAATAATTCTATATCATATTATGTGTTTTTGGAAATGCAAACTAAATCTTACCTTTATCCCACCCCGGCCCTAACCAAACAGTTAATTAAATTCTATTTTCCTACGGACCTATAATTTATATCACAGATAACCTATATTATTCCACTATTTCATTAATAACCCATCTCAAATAACAAACAAAGGGGAAGGGGAGACGTGTAGACTAGGAGACGTCAACCTTTTCAAACACACCGCTTTGGAGATCCATTATAATTCTCCTGGCTTGAACAATAATGGGAAATACAACATAACAATAGAGAAACAATTTAGGACTGATCAGGAAGATTACGGGAATCATTTTCATCGGGGTCTCAGTTTTTGTTTCTGTTTGATTAAGTGTCAGTCAGAATGGAGAGTGAAGGGAAGGCATTTGAAAGAAGGAAACAAATAAAATATACCTAGTGAATACAGTGGCGTACTTATCCCCCCCCCCCCCCTTCTAATGAAGTAGATTTTTTTATAAATATTGTATCAACTGCAGAAACCATTGATAACCTTGCTGTCTTTTTTGAACCAAATTTATTTTAGTTTACAAGTTACTCTTGCTGTCTAGCTAATTGCTTGTGGGTACATAAAGAGATATTTATATTAATATAAATTAAATGACCAGAATCTACCGAATTAAATAACATTTCTATGAAGCTTTAAACGAAAATTAAAGTTCCTTCCATTCGCACGAATATTCTCGTAGAAGAAAATTAATTTTAGAGCTTTCCAACTATTTAATTTAAAAAGTTATATTTAAATGATTTTATATTTCGTTACGTTTCCATTTTAAATTTCTATAGAACCGACCAGACTCATTCAAGAATGCATACTTCAGTAAATTTTTAGGTATTCAGTAACGGTTTGCAACATTGATGAGAAAGAAATAGTATTACAGTATTACTTCAATATTAATAATTATATACGATGTTGAAAAAGGTCGGTACCCCGGAATAACTCCGGTGCATCGCATTGCAGCGGAAAATGTCTAGGGAAAAAGTTGTTCAGTTTTGAAGGAGGAATAGTTTGCAATTTAAAACACCCCCTCCCCCCCCCCCCCTCACACCCCCTCAACCTCCGGGCGTGGGTGGGGGTAAGTTAAGATTTTCAAATGGAACCCCATATTTTTTATTGGCGTATCGTGTTCTCCGACCAAAAATAAACATCTTTTTACCCCGGAAATACTCTTTTTCTCTGTCTTGTACTGAAAAATGCTCGTGGAAAAACTCGTTTGTATTCTTTTTCTCCTGTCGGGTTCAAATTGTTTATAACATATCCTTTTTACAAAGTAATATAACATGTAAATGAATTTACATCTCTGAAAACTTATTTGCAACTGTTTTATTTACAGTTAATTTCGCTTAAACCAACACCACTTTGTTTTGTTATTCATTGGTAAAACACAAACTAAAAGTGACAGTAAACACGAGGGGGAGCTACTTGCAATTCAAATTCGAAACTTTCGGGTATAAAATTTTCGAGCTTAAATATATTTAAATTTTAATAGATAATTTGCATTAAGAATATTTATTATGTTTAAGAAATGTTTAAGTTAGCTTAGGATGTTGCTTAAGCAAGTTTACGGTTGATTTTAGTTAAAATCAGTATTATTTGAAGTATACAGAGTGATCTAGTTCACCATAGCACATACAGAAATGATCGAATTAGACAAAACTCGCAAATTAGTGAGTTCTGCAACGTTTTCAAATTAAAAAAACAACAATAGTTTCAATATTGTGCATATTTACATTGAGGATAAGTTTTTTGAGTTCGAAATCAAAATGTTATTGTTTATTTTCGTGCAAATTACAGGCAGCTATTCCCGGGTTTGTACTATATTTTTTGTGATTCTCCTTAACATGAGTTCACTTCCCGAATAAATTACATTTTGCATTGTAGTCGATGTCAGCTAGATGGCGATAGGCTATATTTAGTGCCGATCATAACAGCTAGTTTGTATTAAAATTGAATTTGTTCGCGTGTGTTTAGTCCAAATAATACTGACGAAACCATTTTGCATGGTCTACCTAATCCAGAGTATGTCCATCCATTCCTTTCTTAACATCAATGTCTTCTATTTTAATTAAATTTTAATTTTCTCGTTTTAGAGACCTTAATTTTATTTTCTATTAACAATGTTTCGAAGCAAGTGGGAAACTTAATTTTGAACTGAATAGCTCACTATTTAATCAGTTTAATTTCAAAGTTTCTTAGGAAAACGGCTGTTTAATTTGTATTTCATAGAGGAATAATGGCGGAAATATGAAATCAATTAATCCTTTTATAATAACTAATTTGTTTTCTCCAAAATATGGTATACTTATTTAATAATAGTGAATAATTTGAATTTAATTGTTTCAATCAAGAACGGTGCGTCTGACTAGACAAACTCAGATGCCGTTTTCATATAGAATTAATCAGGCTAATCAGAAAAATATGGCTTTATATCATATTAAAACATACCAAGATTGAAAATAATATTTAAAGTATGTCGGAGACATTGAGCCGAGGAAAAAAATTAAAATTATTGATTTATTTTGAAATAAAACAAATACAAAATTGCTCTGGCGGTATCATCAATTTAGTAGCAAATTAAAACCTCATTCTACCGCTATAAAGTGTCATAAACCTCCATTCCGTAAATTATTAATGCGTTTAACAAATAAAGAAGCCGTCGCAACTCAAAAACAAAGTTTCGGCATGCCGTTCTGTTTTTGTCGCCCCTTTCGGAATATCAAACCCGGTTTTACCATCTAATTTCCTGATGTTTTAATGAAAGTTCTGTTCCAAAGACAACATTTTATATACAGGGTCCTGCATTTTACTACCCGTCTTCGATAACTCCGTTAACAATTGAGTTAAAGTTTCGATCTTTTGCAGACTTTAACAGTACTCTAGGTCGCGTTTCAGGAATATATTTTTGAATATACAGGGAGGTCCAAAAAAGTTCGACGTCATGATGGTATATTTTTTGCTTATTTGTAGGTTTCTTATGGTCACTTGAATACCCTAAAATTTGATTGAGATATTAGCGAAAACAAAAAGAAATCAAATTTGCGCCACTTATTTTAAAACCTAATAAAAAATGGAAAATAGCACAAAAAATTATACATAGTAGTTATTAAATAAGATCCAGCCATTTCGCTAACCAGGTTTCATTCATACAGATTGTACAGGGTGTCCAAAATTTAGTATCACACTTTTCAAATTTGAAAACCCTGTATTTTTCTTATTTTCAATTAGGGCCTCTGTATATGGTTATGTCATTCGATGAGGAATTAAAAATTAACGATTTTCCTAATTACAATACCCTTTCCATCAAATTTAGAGTTAATTACGAAGAACTCATTTCATCAACTATCCTACAGGCATTTCATTGATTCAATGGAAAGCGCTTTAAACTCCGAAACGTTTGGCACTAAATTTTGGACACCCTGTACCATTCGTATCAAATCAAACTGGATTAAGAAGACTGCTAGACCTTATTTATTAAATATCTTGTATAATATTACTAACTATTAAAACCCGGTTCATAACAGATTTGACGGGGCGGATAACGAATTCCTATTGAACGTAAATTCAAGGATTCAGCAGATTTGATCATATCTAGATCACTTTGTTCACTTCACTTTGTTTCGAAGGTTTAAACCTTCATCTTCAGTGTAAAATACAAGGACATTGGAAGAAACTCATGACATTGTTTAAACTGCAAGGAAAAAATAAAAATGTTTATATAAGTTGAGTTTAAGTAAAAATAAGAGAGTTTAAGGTAATGGATGAAGTCAATTCCATTACCTTCAACTCTCTTATTTTTAGTTAAACTCAACTTATATAAACATTTTTCTTTTTTCCTTACAGTTTAAACAATGTCATGAATTTCTTCTAATATCCTTGTATTTTCCACTGAAGATGAAGGTTTAAACCATCGAAGCTGTATGGTTTTTAATTTTGTCATTAAGCTAGTGGAGCAGATTAGGAGTTTCTTTACCTACCTATATCTAGATCAGTCCAAATCTCGTCATGTATTTAAAATAGTAATTATGAAAAGAGCAAAAATACACTCTCAGAAAAACGTTTTGAAAAATTCATTAATAAAAGACCAAACAAAAGGGATAAAGGGTTGAATGTTTTTGACACTAAATTTAGGGTGAAAATAGGGCTGCTTTTTTGTTACTTCGGTCAAAAATTAATAAGGCAAATGAACAAGTCCTCTGCCGCAAAAAGTTGGTCGACACAGACATCCGAACCATAAAAAATTTAAGACAAAATAAATAAATGGAGTTATACAGGTTTCCGTTAAAACGGCGAGTACTTTAAAACCTTACGTGTAAAGAAAACTTTAGATACAGCTCTGAGTTCACTATAAAAATACAACAAAGATAACCTAGTTTGCTTCCTTCTCCATAAAAAAGTAAGTAACCAACAGCATCCATAAAGATGAAGTAAGATAATCCATACTCTATAAGTTACGTAGCAGAAGCTATTACCTAACAAGTCCTCCTTTTATTAAGTTATCTCGCCCTAAATGTCTTCTCTCGGCTCATTAATATTAAACCAAACTACGTAAACAGCCCGGCTCTCAAAGCTACTGAAAATGTTTCGTCAACTTAGTAATTCAATGTAAATTTTCTTTTGAATTTTAAATGACGCCCAAATGATATATATAGCAATCGCTTTTTGCATTCATTAGTTCTTCACCTTGAAAAGGGGATTTTCGGGGTTGTTTTGTGAAAGCTTATGGTTATGTTTATTTAATTTGTACATAAATAAGAATACATATAGTTGATTCGGGGAAAGAATGAGTGTGCACCATGGCCTGTAACAGTATGATTCAAATTGAGATTATACAGGGTGTCCCATAACTAATGGTACACAGGAAAACTACAGATTCTTTAGGTAAAAATACTGCGATTTGGCCATACCTAGTTTAGTTCAATAGCTGGTAATAACCGAGATACAGGGTGTCTAAGTAAAAATTTAATTTTCAACTTTCCTAAATAACTTATTTCTGAATCAATATTTTTACATAAAAAGAAATGTAACTTTTTTGTGCCTTAGTATAATTATATTTTTATTAAAAATATCAATTTCTCCGTCATTTTTAAGCAATAACGATATAGTTTGTAAATGTCGCTCCGACTAACCGTTTTCGAGATATTTTCAATTGCATTTTCTAATGCGCCCGTTTAAATTTTGATTTGTAAATGTGAAATTTGTCACAGTAGGCTTTGGTAAAAACAAATACAATGGAAGCACTTTGAAAGCTCATTTCTGTCAAAGTTTATTTTCATTTGTCAGCATTGTGGGTGTTTTTAAGGAGTTTTTGAAGATACTGTTATCAAAAATTAAACTAAAAATGCCTCGTCATAACTGTTTTCTAACGGAGAAATGCGAGACATGGTATGTTTATACGCACATCGGCGGTATTTAGAAATGTATCCAAATAGAAGGCAGCCAGATTTAAAATTTTTTAGAAGCGTATACGACAGACTGGGAGAAACAGGATCCTCCACTATTACGTTTTGGACGCAACATCTTCAAACCTTAAGACACCCACAATGCTGGCAAATGAAAATAAACTTTGACAGAAATGAGGTTTCAAAGTGTTTTCATTGTATTTGTTTTTACCAAAGCCTACTGTGACAAATTTCACATTTACAAATCAAAATTTAAACGGGCGCATTAGAAATTGTAATTGAAAATATCTCGAAAACGTTTAGTCGGAGCGACATTTACAAAGCATACCTTTATTGCTTAAAATGACGGAAAAACTGATATTTTTAATAAAAATATAATTATACTAAGGCACAAAAAAGTTACATTTCTTTTTATGTATCTAGAGTACCGCAGAGAGCGCCCCCTATAATCTACATCAAAATTATTAATAAATTCAAATTATTTTCCCAAAAAAACCCTAGTCACAAAATTTTGGGCAAAAATATTTATTCAGAAATACGTTATTTAGAAAAATTGAAAATTAAATTTTTACTTATTTTTATTACCAGCTATTGAACTAAACTAAGTATGTCCAAATCGCAGCATTTTTACCCAAGGAATCTGCAGTTTTCTTGTGTACCATTAGTTATGGGACACCCTGTATATGTAGATAGACAGAACCGGATATAGTCATGGACGGAGACGCAATTCCATTGGCTTTATCTTGTGGAGCACATGAAACACAATACAGAAATGTCAGTAACGTTTCCAGAAAAAAAATATTGTCTTTTTTATTAACTGATGACAAAAAGACACAACTGTAGATACCTATTTGGCTAATTTTACGATGAAAAACATTACCTGGCAGCACTTACAAGTATTAAATACGCCTGAAGCACTCTTACGGTGCATGAAGGCCTTTCAAAGTGCTCAAAGAAGTTCTTCTAAATTTAAGTTACGTTACGTGCTTTCCTATTAAATAGTTGTCGAAATATGTGCGGTTATAAATATGAGCTTCCATACATTATTATGCTTAAAACTTCACCAAAAAGTTCAACATTATTAGAATTGTTTAATATCTCAATAACCAACAAATCCCCGGGGTTATTTGCCATAATAATTCGTTTCACAAAAGGACTACTCTAATGAAAATTTTATTAACTTTAATAACAAATATTGGCATAACTTAAAGCCAATATTGAGCGAGGAAAACCGATATTATTTGCGTTAAATAGAGGACCAAGTTAAGAACACAAACACAAAACACACCCTTGTGAAAACTAATCCGGGATCAGATTATTCAGTAAACAATGGATAATAAGGTAAAGGGTATTTTGATCTATATATTTAAAGTGGGTTTGCAGTTGCAAGTATCTAACATCTATGGATTAAACTCTATACAGGGTGTTATGGAAATGACGTATTATCACACACAAATTTCAAATTCGTTACAAGCACAGGAAATTAAATAGGTGAGACGACCTTTTAAATAATAATTATCGTTCAAACTGTTTAAAAAAAATGCAATTTAATTTAAGATGCATGCTTTCTTACCTTTACTTATTTAAATCCTATTTTTATTTTAGTTCATAATTTCACACAAACCACACAGAATCTAAGTTTTAGGAAAAAACCTCTCACATAACTTCAAAAATAGCAGCTATTCACATGGAAAGAATGCAGACGAACACTGTTTTAATTTTGGTCCTTTTTTTTAGCCTAGATTTATTTATTTAACTAATTTAAAACGCACACATTTTAAATACACACAATGCAATTTAAAAATAACATTTTATCTACGAGCCATAAAACAGTTAACCTAAGAGCGAACGAAATAGATACCTTCAAAACTCGGAATAGAGATGGGCAATATTTGACAGTTTGATATTTCACGAGAATCTTCACTATTACGTGGCTATTTACCGCGAGATCTCTTGCAAGGCGTTTAATTGATATGGTGTTAATGGAATTTCGACCGAATTGAATAAAATGATAGTGGTAGCTGATAATACTGCGACTGTACTTTTTCTTTTGAGAAGCTTAAAAAATTAAATTAGTTCAGCTCTACTCCAAATGACAAGACCGACGAAGATTTTATTTTCTTTCTCACGCGGCCATCTCTCCATCTCTTTCACACAATCCACTCGGCGCCGGGCCGACATAGGTCTATGGGTACAAGCGTGCGACTTGCAAGTGTCAGTAATAGAAGAACAGCGTTAGGGTGCGGTCGCTTCTGTTGATAACCATTTACACTGTCGGCTATCCGCTTTGTTTTCAGAAGGTAAGCGTACAATAATTGTAATGATTTTCGGGCTACTCGTCCAAACTTTGTATATCATTTGACTTTGTTTCTATAGACGAACCTCAGTTGCTCAGTTAAAACGAGTAGTTTGTTTTGGACGTTTGACTTGAGAGAAAAATGGAATGTCGCCGATGAATAAGTCAAATTTCGTCGCGTCGCGTGTAATAAAATCTAATGATCTGATCTGAGCGTATTTTTAAAAAACTTGTGCCTGTAAAGATAAATACAAGTAGGTAGATAAATAATTTATTTTTATAATTTTATATGGAATTTCAGTTTTGCATTAAGTTTGGCAAAATTGCACGTAACACCTTTCCTGATATGGCACCACAGGGTGACATGACGAACAATCCCGAACAAATGCCGGATGAGGTATGGGTTTATGGGGCTGGCCCCACTTTTAAAACCGTCGATTTGAAAAAAAATATATGTAGCGTTTCTCTAGGACACCCAAGGAGTCACCCATTTAAATATAATACGTCATTTCCATAACACCCTGTATAATATAGTGTTCCTTAATTGCGTACCTTTAGGTAATTTTTCTAACCTATGTTGTTATTTTAGTGCCTTTTGTCTTGCATTTAACAAGAATTACTGCTGCTTGGTTCCAAATAGCGGTGGTCATAACCCTTCCTATACTATACTATAATTAATTGAAGAAATCATTGGTAGGAATCAATTGTGAAAAATAATCATATCAAAAAAATTGTGTAGTACCGTGCGATACATACAGTATCACTTTTCCAGAAATAGTTTCTAACGAAGTATCAAAAGCTACGGAATTATTAATGATTGACAGTTTATGCTGATAATAACTAGTATTTATTGAGGGCCCTTCAGCGCGACAACTAAGCAATACGTTCTCGAATTGAGGGCCCTCCCGATTATATTTTGTTTCATCGTTAAACTAATGCCTCTAATTTTTCTCTATAAAACACTTCATTTCCATTCAAATTCACAACAGAGCTGGAAATCCGTGAAACAATTAACAAAAGTTGCTCTAACCCCCCCGTTGAAACTGAAGCACAGTCCAAAACGATCACTATCAGTTGCAATTGCCGAGAATGTTAAATAGATTTCGTGCATTTCCCCCGGAATTGTTCCGTATGCAGTTTCTAGCTTTTTGTTTAAAACAAAAACTGCTTAAATCGTTATCTTAATTGTTCGACCTACGTGATGCGTGGCACGGTGGCAGCGATTAGAAAGTTTTGTTCTAGAGAACTGCTTGTTTCATTAAGACGAACGTTTAATCTCCGCAAATACGAAAGTCGGTTAAAAAGAAGTAAATTTCATCAGCAGCTTTTAATACCCAAAATAACACCTGTTAAATAGCGATAAGACATATTGCTCGTCGCCCTATCTTGAACCAACATAACCCAATTCTGTGTTGTTCTAATTTAGGCGGGCTCATATACTTGTTCCTTGTGTCTAATCCGTCTCACGTCAAACAAACTTACCGTCCTTCATCGAGCTAATAAAGATGGTAATTATGGCAACTCGTACATCAATTGCCCTTAAAATGTAAGCTCGTTATCTCGAAAATGATTGGAACGCTTGTCGTCGATTATGGTGCCCGGGAGTCACCTGCTGTTGACGCTGCTATAATTTTTAATTATACATATACAGGGTGTTCAGATAATGTGCCGATATACTTGAAGAGGTGATTCTACATGTTAAAATAAAGGTCTAGTAAGTTATATAACAAAATATAGGAAACTCAATACATTTTGAGTTACCGCCAGTCAAAATAAATATTTTTTTTCAAATTTTGAACTTCTTGTGGTTAGTTTTTAAAAATGTATTAAGCTTTCGAGTTGTCATATGACTTATTACCATTAATTATTATCCTTTAAAAATAATAAATAATAATAAAAAAATAGCAAGGTATTAAAAAATCTTATAGAGATCTCATCTAGGCCATAATAGCGAAGTATTAACAAGCAAGTACAGAGATCTCATCTAAGTCATTGTTGGTTGGTTGGTTAAAGGCGGGGATCGGTTTAAAGGCCCGAACTTCTATCACTGCAGCCTTCCGGCTTATGGTGTACCCGATCTTGTTAGAAGATGTTTGTTCCGTCTATGAGGTCCAGTAACCTTCTACCAAGCTTGTCATGTTGTATGTTCCCGAAGATATTTTGTCTTCTACGAGACAGCGCTACGCAGCGGTATATTATGTGTGAGGCGGTTTCATCCTCTTCGCCGCAGAGTCTGCATTCAATGGATCCGTTGTTTATACCAATCCGTTGAAGGTGTTTTCGCAAGTGGCAGTGGCCTGTTAGCAGACCCATCACTTGTTTCAACTGGAGCCTTGTTAGGGTTAGCATCCCATTCGATAGTATTTTCGATCGTTTTCCAATTACGTCCAGTACGTGTATTTGACCAGGTAACCCTTGCCATCGAGATAGGTGTTGTTTTTTCGACCATCTATCTAATGTTGTTTTTAATATTACCTGTTTTGATATTCCAAAGGCTGATTCGGGGCCCCTGAGATTTTGAGCAGATCTGGCTCTCGCTAGTTCATCAACTTTTTCATTTCCTAATACCCCAGAGTGACCAGGGACCCACAAGAGCTCTATCTTGTTCCCCCTGGCCGCCAGTACTTTTAGGTTGGTATGGCACTCCAGTGTAAGTTTTGAAGTAAACCGATTGGAGTTCGGAGCCTTAAGAGCAGCTTGGCTGTCGGACAGGATGTAAAACTTTTGGTTGTGGTAGCTCTTTTCAAGATTTTGTAGTACGCATGCTTGTATGGCATGAACTTCCGCTTGGTATACTGTGGCGTAGTTCCCCAGTGGAATGCTTATGTTCATCCTGGGTATTTCCCAAAATATACCTGCGCCCACACCGTTGGCGGTTTTTGATCCATCGGTGTACCAAACTAGACCCTTATCAACCGACGGGGGTGCACTGTTCGTCCATTTATCAAAGTTCAAGTCAATCTTGAAAGGCTTTGTGGCTAGATCATAATAGCAAGTTATTAAAAAATCTTAGAGAATTATCTCATCTAGGCCATAATAGCAAAGTATTTTAAAAACACTACAGAGATCTCATCAAGGCCATAATAGCCCAAGCCTTTGATCGAGCAGTTAATAGTAACATAACAACATAATTAACATTTGTTTTTACTTTCAGGTATGTAAATGGTCCTGTTCTAACCAAGGAGAGTGTAAGTAATTTAAAACGCATTTGTTAATAGTTAGAATATTGTCCCTAACAATAATACACAAGATCTACATTTTTTTAATCCATCATAAATAATATAATTTTCAATTTATTATTACGGAGATAACTTTTGTAACATTCTTAATTTGACTCGCTCACACATTGTATATAAAAAAAGCAACCTATTAGCATAAATAAATTCGAGGACATCAGCTAAGTAGCTTTTAGCACTGCGCTCTAAATTTCGGCAAATATGTTACGGCTCGCCCGGGTCTATTCTAAGCAACGGTTTCCAACTGCACGTTAATTATTTAAAACCCAGTTGTGCTAATGACCGGTTATTCCCAAGAGGTCGGATTTAAACCGAAAGATTGAAGAAAAAAGAACAGGGATAATCCCGATATAGACCGCGTTGCTCTAAGAGACTTTTTTATCTTTTTTTTTCTTTTAAGGATGCTTTCAAAGGAACCTACAAACATTTTTTATATAGTAGGAACAGGAAGGATATATCTGTTACTCGAGATAATATTAAAAATAATTGAAATTTAAAATATAATTTATTCGTAACATTAACAGATAATTACATAGTTATTATATACAGTGAGTCCCAGAAGAAATGTCTAAATTCATTTAAAATTCAGCGGTAAGTTTTTTCAAAAAACGCTCGTACCCGTCGATTTTGATTTTTGATTTTTACTTTTTTTGTGGTAATTTCATGTATACAGGGTAGCTCAAAAATAAGTTACGACCATCAACTTCATTTTTTCAAATGAAAACATATATTTTTTATTTAATTTTTGAATTTTGCATTGAATTCTAAGCATGTTTCATGTACCATGTCCTATACATAAACTCAACAGTTATTGAAAAAATTAGGATTGAACATATCTATAAGTAAGACCTGTTTATTAAAAAAAACACAACAAAATCAAATTAAATGTTGAAAATGTGCGCCATTTACGGCTTGACAATATCCAAGACGATCAATAAACTCTCTTTGCACGTTACCAACCATTTAATTTGATTTTGTTGTGTTTTTTTTAATAAACAGGTCTTACTTATAGATATGTTCAATCCTAATTTTTTCAATAACTGTTGAGTTTATGTATAGGACATGGTACATGAAACATGCTTGGAATTCAATGCAAAATTCAAAAATGAAATAAAAAATATATGTTTTCATTTGAAAAAATGAAGTTGATGGTCGTAACTTATTTTTGAGCTACCCTGTATACATGAAATTACCAAAAAAAAATAAAAATTAAAAAATCAAAATCGACGGGTACGAGCGTTTTTTGAAAAAACTTACCGCTGAATTTTAAATGAATTTAGACATTTCTTCTGGGACTCACTGTATTTCCTCGTTAAGGAGTAACAGGTTTAGGACAATATAAAAATCGCATTTTATAGAAAAGGCCGTCCCGAAATACCCAGAATCAAACTAAAAATTAAAATCTACTCAAAGCGAGAAATCTAATAATACACAGAGAAATATCAATACATACCATATTGAGCTTATAACTCGAAAATTTAATTATCCCTTTGACTAGTGGATCAGGCGAAAAAATTTAGGACCTTTATTATCTCACCAAAATGACGGCGCACACTGCGGGGTTTTTGGTAGTAAATAAAAAATATGTGATAACATAATCGGAATTTTTAGTGAATTTATGGACCTAAACCAGAGAGTTTGTGCTGAAGGTTTTTTTTTGTAAAAAGTCAATTTGGGCTACTAAATCAAAGGACGAAATGATCGACGATTTACGAAATAAAGCCTTTAACTGCAAATAGAGCTCGTAATTGCGTTATCGATTGATTTTTAAAAGGTACGAGTAAAAAAGCTAGTGCAGTTCCGGTTCCAGTTTCGTTCTTCTTTAATTTTTATCTAATTAATTATTTTATGGAGATAGTTCGATTGCCCAATTAGCTTATCATTTCAATGTAGTTAAATATTTGTAACACATTACTACTAATGACAAGAAATATCTTTCTTCGCATTACTTTACTAATTATGACTTACATTTATTTAGTTAAATACAATTTTTATGTTAATGACATACCAATTTCTTTATGAGTTCTATATAGTTTGCCCATATGAAGTCTACGGGGTTTTTGGATGTCCGGCATGATCATTTCACAACGCTTGTTAATAGAATTAGGAGAGTCCAGCCCCCAAAAAGTTTAAAAAGAATATACTCGTTATTCATTGAAACACAGTAACGACAAATTGAGGTTTTTCCATATGAGTAATCGTTTTCACAGGGAACTTTGATTTAATACGAATTGTTGTAAAACCGACTTTATAGCAAAATCTCTATATTCATAAACCTAAATATACAGAGTTAAGCATTAAAGAATCATATTTAGAAGTTATATCAGTAAGAATGGTCTACTAAGTTGACACCGCCCGAACTCTATTGGAAATATTCAAATTTCAGGTAGAATGGCCCTTGTAATGTTTTAATACTCTTATAAATAAATATACCGGGTGTACACAACAGTGATACCAAGCCTGCGCCCGTTTAAATGAATAGGAATAATTTTATATCGGAGTAATGTTTAAAATTTTATACAATATGGAGTTATGTTATTGAATAAACTGAAATAGTTTCGATGTTACGTTTTAACTAAATTTGCAATGACAAGATCTGCTAAATATTTATAAACCAATCAGGTTTGCCTCGGAAAGTTCCATAAACCAACCTGCGTGCCTTATCTAGAACTAATACATGTAATAAGTACCCGGATTCACTTTGGTAATGTGTAAATTTTCAACTATTCAGCATGTGGGGAACTTCCCTCCGAGTTTATAACTTAATAACCACTTCATGATTTTAGAAGTGCTTTCAGCTAGAACGTAGAAATTACGAGGTTCTTCAGATAGAGTTGTGTGACAATTATATAAGTGTTCTATATTATAAAACAAGTCGTTTTAGAGTTATCGTCGATTTGCTTTAGTCTAATAATAATTCGGAGAGGATTCGGTGTTTATAGTACGAAATTTATGTTGAAAATAATTACAAGTTTTGCAATAATAAGTTTGTAACTTCTATTTCTATCCTACGGAAAGATAATCATTTTCTGAATCAGAATATACTATTTTCATCGATATGTAGATATGAAAAGAACCTTTTCTACAATGCTAATAATATAATCCAACTGTAGGATGCAACTCGTTGGGCGTCGTGCATTTATGAATATCTGAATACTAATATTATGTCTATTGCAAGTTTTCGCTAGAAATGCTTCCATATTGAAGATGGAAAATAAATTTTATATTCGTTGTTATTAGTTATAGTATGTGTTGCTGCTTGCACATTTGATGGCAAAATTGGGGTTTTGGGAATATCTCGTTTGCTACAGGTCGGGCAGCAAGCATAGCAATTAGTAAAATACTGGACTGGAAAATTCCGTACCAAAAATTGTACATATAATTCTCACAAGCAAGGAACCGCTTTCAAGTTTTGCTGTCCCCAATGAATCAATACCATCTTTAACATAGAATGCAACTAGTTTTCTGTTATACTATACGATTCTTTAATTTTTAACCTAGGTCTATAAAATAATGATGTTTTATAGTTATGAACGAAAGAAAACAGCATGAAAAACTTCATAGGTTGAAATAAGTTCCAGTATCTGCTTTAGAGGATTTTCACACGCAATAGATACATACATATATGCTTATACTATATAAAAAATTTGGTATAATGGGTAGAAACCATATGAAACCAATCTTGAAATTAAATCTTCATTACCATAACAGTTATATTATAAGAGTTAACATTGACTTTACCAACTGCATTAATGCGGTGTTTATTAACCTACATAATTATAATTAAACAGAAGCTTCGACCTGTAAGCTGGTTTCTCTTGACGACCGAAACTTTGACTAGATTCAATTCGTTTGTCTCCCGAGTTATTTAGTCATGAATATCTGCGGTGGTTGGTGAACTTAAAGTTATTATTTATTATAGGTAGTTTGTTCCTGGGTCCTGGTCACTTTTGAAAGGAAAATCCAATTTTCAGTCAACGTTTCGGTTCATTTTATTTAAACCATCGAACTATTTGAACATAAATAAAAAATGCGAATAAACACAATTAGAAAGAAGCAACATTTTTTGATGATGTTAAAAGCAAATTCCTATTTTATGTTTGAGTTAGTCATGTTTAGAATGAAAGCAAGAAAATATATAAATGACAGAATGGACATACCTTGTACAGGGTGGCCAACTAAGCGAGGTAAGCGGCCATATCTCGGAAACTGTTCACCGTACAGCTTTCGGGAAAAAATATTTATAGGAAAAGTTGCCAAGAGAAATTGTTGGAAATTATTTGCAAGTTTGTAGGCCGGCCGCTAGGGGGCGTAACACGAATAGTAATTTGTTGCCAGTCGATTTCTCTACAATTGGCATAGGTAAGGTATATTGATAATACTTATAAATAATTCTCACTTGTATCGTGAACAACTTTGCTTAAACACTTTTTTCTCTAGCCCTGCAAATAAAGTGGTGGGGGTAACGCAAACATCGATTTGTAAAAATTGCAATATCTCAGGAACGCATCATCTGAAAATATTCAAATTGGTGTTATTTGAAAGAGCTCTTCTTGCTTTATTAGCTATACTTCAAGCAATGTCTATGTCATTTTTACTGTAGTCACTAGATGGCGCTTTCAACAGATTTAACGTATTTATCGTTTTTCTCGAAAAACTTAAATGCAATGGTAAATATGTTATTACACCAGTGCAGAGAGGAATAAAGGCCAGAGCAAACGGTGAAAACCGCAAGTTCCTATCTTTTTTCTAACCGGAGATATCAATGAAAAATTAATTTATATCCTACTAAATCTCCCGCCGGTACTTACATATGTTGCAAAAAAATAAGAAGGCTTTGGAAACAAAATACATATTATATATAATAGGAGTATTGGGAAGAAACGTTCATTTTATAAACCAAACGAAACATGTTCTAGTGCTTCCTTAAATGCTCAAACTATCTGCCATCCTGGCCCACATATTGTCTGAGCTTTCCTATAGTAGAAAGAACAGCAGCTTCCACTTCCGTTCTTAGCAGGCGAAGAATTGCATTTTGAGGCTACTTTTAATAGCGACGGAAGGGTAAATTTGCATAACACGCATTATTGGGCTACAGAAAACCCTCACTGGATGCGAGAAGTTCAGCACCAAGGAGATTGAAGTGTCAACGTATGGTGTGGCATAATAGGGGGTACAATTATTTTACCCTATTTCTTTGACACCAATCACTAAATGGGAACCTGTTTTTGGAGTTCCTCCTGAATTGTGTGTTTTATTAGAAGATGTGCCTCTTGAAACCAGGCAAAATATGTTCCTGCAGCTCGATGGCTGTCCAGCACATTTTTTAATTAATGTGCGAGAATACCTGCATGAGACATATCCAGACCGATGGATAGGAAGAGGAAGCCTTTTTCGTGGCCAGCCAGGTCACCTGACTTGACCTGTTTGGAGTTTTATTTGTGGGGACGATTACAAGATATTTTATTCCAAGCTAGGCCTACGACCAGGGAAGATATGAAGAACAAAATCCAAAATGAAATTCTTCGCCTGCCAAGAGCGGAAGCTGCAGTTCTTTCTACTATAGGAAAGCTCAGACAATGTGTGAACAAGGATGGCAGACTTCTTTTGATTTATATAATGAACGTTTCTTCCCCATACTCCTATTATATATAATATGTATTTTGTTTCCAAAGCCTTCTTATTTTTTGAAACATATGTAAGTACCGGGCGGGAGATTTAGTAGGATATAAATTAATTTTTCATTGATATCTCCGGTTAGAAAAAAGATAGGAACTTGCGGTTTTCACCGTTTGTTCTGGCCTTTATTCCTCTCTGCACTGGTGTAATAACATATTTACCATTGCATTTAAGTTTTTCGAGAAAAACGATAAATACGTTAAATCTGTTGAAAGCGCCATCTAGCGACTACAGTAAAAATGACATAGACATTGCTTGAAGTGTAGCTAATAAAGCAAGTAGAGCTCTTTCAAATAACACCAATTTGAATATTTTCAGATGAGGCGTTCCTGAGATATTGCATTTTTTGCAAATCGATGTTTGCGTTACCCCCACCACTTTATTTGCAGGGTTAGAGAAAAAGTGTTTAAACAAAGTTGTGCACGATACAAGTGAGATTAATTTATAAGTATTATCAATATACCTTACCTATGCCAATTGTGGAGAAATCGACTGGCAACAAATTACTATTCGTGTTGCGCCCCCTAGCGGCCGGCCTAAAAACTTGCAAATAATTTCCAGCAATTTCTCTTGGCAACTTTTCCTATAAATATTTTTTTCCGAAAGCTGTACGGTGAACGGTTTCCGAGATATGGCCGCTTACCTCGCTTAGTTGGCCACCCTGTACAATTCTCATCCACTTACACGAAGATAGCATTGAAATTAGAAACAATTTGTCACGTTGTTTAATGAATGTGAACTAAACTATTTTAGCAGTAAGGCAGAGTAATATTTAGTTACAATAAAATAGAAGGTATGCATATTTAAACAATTTACATTTTGGGTTTATGGCCTGTTTATACCTTTACAATAGGGTTTGGGGATTCCTATTTTAAAAATTATTTGGTGCCATCAGTGTTTCTGATGGTAGAATTTTGCATTTAGTTTGATGTAATTATATTATTGTAAATATTACTAAGGTTATCTGTATCAGTTCTAAAATTAATCGTATTATTGTTTTTTTTTATATGAATAATTTCTTTAATGTTGCGTTTTTAGTAATTTGTTTCGTAATCTAATCCTTGAACTTTTTTTATTTATGTTCAAATAGTTCTGAGGATGGTTTAAATAAAATGAACCGGAACGTTGACTGAAAATTGGATTTTCATTTCAAAAGTGACCGATACCCAGGAACAAACTACCTATAATTTGTTAAAAATCGGTAAAGAAAACAAAACTATAGTTATTGTTTATATTTATAGACCTTAATGGAAATTAGTTTTAGCGGATTTTATTCATACTTTGATAAACGGAACATAGGAAGACCCATGCAAATTTTTAAGTGATTAAATACAAACACAATTTTCTATTTTATTCTAAAAAGACATCTAAATACTGGTATGTTCGGGTTTGTTCGAACAAACCCGAGCTAACTGGCAACTTCAATTGTCAACTCAAAGAATCAATGAGGTCTTTCTCAACTCACATATTTCGCATTTCTACCTTAATTTAATTAAAGATTTGTTAATGTCGAAAACTGTAGTGTTTGGGTATGAACGATATTTGTGAACATTCCTTAGTTACCTTTGAGGTATTAAAAAATGTTATTTAACTTTACCTGAATCTATTTCTTGTAATTCAAAACTCGTAACTAAGCATTTGCATATTATAAGTAATCTTGAATATAAATGTCGTCTGAAATTTGAAATATAGCCTTCCAAAATACTACCAAGTTAAAGTTTTCGACTTGCTTAGGTTTATCTAAATTTCAAATGAAAAGTTTTATCAAAAACATTTTGCTCGCTACCTCGTGAGCGTAATCAGTTTTCATTAAATGAATGCGAAAACTTTTCAAAGTTCTAATTAAAATTTGGCTTGCACAATTTCGTAATATTATATATTTAATGCCTTTTCCCAATTTCGGTTACTTTAATTTGAGCTTTCGGTGCTAGAATTAATGAAATTTTGATATACAGGGTGTTCCTTAATGAAGTGCTAATATTTCAGGGTGTAATTCCTTAGGTCATTCTATAAAGAAAACTTCATATGAACATATATCCGCAACGGCTTAAATTTTTTGTTACAGGGTATTGAATTTTTATTTTTTAAATGGTTATTTTTTAATATCTCCGAAAGTACTTTAGATATTGTTTTCAATTTTGGTATGTGTCACTAGAATATAGAACCCCAAATTTTAGGTAGAAAAGTTATTCAATTGGTCCACCAGTGGCGTCCCACACATGTTTTTTGAAATACCTACCTTGTATAGACTTAGAAAGAAATATTGTTTCTGTATATGTGTCAAGGCTAAATAAGCATTACATGATCAGCGTCTAATCTCATTACCCCGTACACTTTAGGTAGGGAAAAATATCACTTATAAAACTCATATTATCTGAGAATAACCCACATTAATTTATTAGCAAAATAATGCTAGCCATTTAATTTATAATATCGAAACAATGATTCGTCTTTGAGGCGTGCTCCAGATATGTCCGGCGTGAAAGACATCTGGCTGAGTAATACGTCACCATCATCCAGAATCCCGGAATCACGTCCCTCTTCTTTTCAGACAAACCGTTTTCCAGTCTGATGAATTATTCAGGCTGAAAGGGACCGATAAAGTGGACTTGAGAAAAAGTCCCTCGGGATGCCGAGCCGGTATTGGTTATTGGCAGTTTATTTTTATTCCATTACGGGAGAAATATATAAAAATGCTTTCCTGTTCTTTTACATTTTTTCTTACTCTAATAATTTTTTCGCAAATAAATTGCAATAGTCCATTAGCACTCATTTAATCTCTGATCGAATCGAATCGAAATGAAAATCTTCTTTTAAACTATTATACTATTTAATAGTGTAAATTGTACTTAACTTAAGCATCCATCTGAATATCGAGCGCTGAGGTTAAAAGCTCGTACGTAATTCAGATTGGTTCAATTGCTCATGAAACATGCTTACTTAACAGACTATATATAGGATCTAAGGTGTTAACAACAAACGATCTTAATTTGTACGTTGTGAATTTTAAAACGCTAACAACGTCTCGCACAAAAGGTCATGTAACGTTCCAAATCGATATTTTAATATCCGCTTGCTGCTGAATCGGGTTATTTATGACATCCATTAATAAAATAGAAATTCCATGCTGGGATTGTATTGAATTTATTTCGGTCGAAAAAGTCAAAAAAAAGAAACACTTTAACCGTAATGTTTGTCAATTATTTAAATTAATGAAAATAAAATGACGATCGAACAGGACATATGGAAATAAATGATTTATTTAATCGAGATTTTTAGAGGACGAACTACAAAATATCTTATGGTATTGAGCTACAGAATAAGTTAAATATAGAAAGTTTTAATATGTAAGGAAAATGATTTCCAATATATATGTCCTTATTTGATTTTCATCTGTTTATAAGTTAAATAGGAACAGTTTTAATTTTTCACGATAAAGAAAAATATGTAAGGAAAATGATTTCCAATTCAAAGTAACCTATGAGAAAACAAATGAAATTTAGAGATGCAGTTGCTATGGAACAGAAAATTTTTCCTTTTTGGAGTTTATTGTAAGTTTGTGTTTTCAAAATAAGTATCAAAATATTATTTGCTCGCCTGAGCTAACGCACTAAACAATTTAAATGAACAAACCCGAAACGGTAACTCTGGGCGACCTGAAATTAGTATGCCTTTTTACGTAGTAAATATGACAAAAGTATTATTTTCATTAAAAGCTTAAATACACTGAGGCACAAAAAAGTTATGACCTTATAAATGTGGAAATAATGCCGCAGACAGCGCCCCCTACATTGTACATTAAAATTTCACCAAAAAATCAGTTTCTCGTCATAAAGAAACCATAATTGCCAACTTTTGTAAAAAATCGTTGGTTTCTGTCAAAGTTATTAGAGAAAAACAATAATGAAGTTTTAACTTTAACACCCTGTATCTCAGTTAATATCAACTTTCGGATATAGCTAAGTATAATTAAATACAAATAGTTTTACGTAAGGAGTCTGTGGTTTTTGCGAGTCCCATTAATTAGCGGACACCCTGTATATGTCCTTATTCGATTTTCATCTGTTTTCAAGTTATAGTGTAATTGCAAATAACAAAGTTTCATCCATTAACGTTTTTTTTTTATCTTAACGTTATTTTAATTCATGTTTTAATTATTGTATAAAGAATTTAAAAGCGTCTTCCCGTGAGACGATTCTCCAAAATGAAAGGGCCAATAATTAAATAATAATAGACCTTACCACACCACACGTTTGCCGAAAACTTCCGCTAAAACTTTCCCAGTCGAGGCCAAAAATTGTTACTAGAGTTATTTCCAGTGCTATGCCATGCTCTACTTTTTCAACATATAATATCACTATATTTTAATTAAAATAAGCCATCCAAGCGAGAACAAAAATGGAAAACTTAGAACACCAGAACCGATTATATAATTATTACATAACGACAAGTGGGATGCGCCTAAAAGCACTAAAAGACAATGATGATAATTCCTTCATTTTCTCGCCGTTTTCTTTTTGTACGTTTCACTTATTTCGGCTAAAGCGCTTAGCAACGACCCAAAATGAAATATAGTGATAATTAATTTTATGAGAGGAATTAATGTTATATGCCGCTGAGGTTACGTAAAGATTTTCCAGGCACAGCTCTGCTAGTGGTATAACTAGGCTATTACCAGAGATTAATTTCCAAAAACTTTTCCAGTGTCGTCACTAAAGTATATTGTCTACTATAAAGTAGACCTTGTGGTATTTTACAATAAGAAATTCCAAACTTTGTTCGGATGTCGCTTCCCACCCTTAAAAATATTCGCAGCTTTCTTGGTTTAACCCCCTGGGAGAGGCAGACAGTATTTTATTTCATACCTTCTAGAATATACAGTGTGTCTACTTAAGTCGGAACCATATGGAAAACTTTTTTTTATTATTGGTTATATGAAAAAACGATATTCAAGGTCTAAACCTCAAAATGCAACCTTCAGTTATCAAAATTTCCCAGTCATATACGAGGTATATCAGAAATTACGAATTTTGTTCAAGAGTAAAGTACCTTTATATTTTTGACAATACAGAAGAATGTTATGAAGAAAAGTTATTTGAATTAAAAGTTATATTCAAATATGGAATTACAGTTATTTAGCATGAAAATTTAGGTTTTGTGATTATTTACTAATCATTCCGTATTAATTCTTCTGACTCGATACAATTTAACGTAATTTAGGATGCACTGACAAGAAATATTTGACACGGAATGTCATTCATAGTGCGTTGGTATTTATAAAATACATTAGAATTGGCAGCTTTACTAAGTTGTGAAGAAAAAATAGAAATTGTTTTAATAATTAATACGGAATGATTAGTAAATAATCACAAAACCTAAATTTTCATGCTAAATAACTGCACATTTGAATATAACTTTTAATTCAAAATAACTTTTCTTCATAACATTCTCCTGTATTGTCAAAAATAAAGGTACTTTACTCTTGAGCAAAATTCGTAATTTCTGATATACCTCGTATATGACAGGGACATTTTGATAACTGAAGGTTGCATTTTGTGTTTTAGAACAGGCAGAACTTTTTATGAAGAATAATTTGTTTTCATAAAACCAATAATAAAAAACTTTTTCCATATGATTCCAACTTAAGTAGACATACTGTATAACTGTTTTTAAAATTTTTATATATTACTTATTTTTTAACAAGATCTTTATTAAATTAATAAATTATCTAACAACAGTCTCACGTGTTTAAAAAATGAAGGACAATTATTAAAAAAGATAATTATACGGAAGGCTTCCCCGAAAACATTTCTTAAATGCCTATTACACATATTTTGGAATAACAAACGAGAAATTTAATATAAACCGAATTAAAACTTCTATAAGGCTTTTCAAATTCCCCATAAAAAAATAGTCTGTCATTTAGACAACACGATAAAAGCACCTTTTGTGTCACTGAAAGAAAATTCAGTGAAAAAAACCGAGTGAAAGATATTCCCTCTGCGTTTTTCAGTAATCTCGGCACGGAGACATGTATCCTCGAAATTAAAATGGAACACAATGGTTGCTGACAATGAAAACAAGTTAGTGGTTTTGATGTATTTACCTTATCAACGGAAAGATTTCTTTGCGACAAATAGGAGGTTGGAAAGAAGCGTACGGTTACACAGGGTGTTATGGAAATGACGTATTATATTTAAACCTGCAATTCCTGAGATAAAGACAAATTGAAGAAAAATAGCCATAAATGGCGCATTCAATAATTCATTCAGCGGTAAAAGTGACCTGACGTCAAACCAGAGAAACACCTGTGTGGCACTGCGATACATGTAAGCAATCAAGGAATTCTGGCCGGTGTTGTCATATGTACAACTTAAACTCTTTAGACAAAATAAAATAATTTAAACACTTTTCCATTCTGTAATACTTTTTTGTAGAATTAATTGAGGAACATCTACGACGGACTATGTTTTAAACAACCCGAAAAAACATATGGAATAGTATTAATTATTATGAGTGAGTGTGTATGTATGTTGGTTGTTTTGGGTTTTTCTTGTGAATATTGGTGAAAAATCGTCTTTATTATAAACAATCATGGTGCATTCATGTATAGTTTGTAAAAGCGTGGATCATTTAAATAAAGGTTTATCTTTTCATCGGTAAGTATGGTTATGTTTTAATATTTAACCATCTGATATAGCCAGACTTCAACATTGTTATCATTCAGCGCGCACACATGTAGTTCTCTCTTTCACCCATTACTGATTTTCAATAACATTTCACACAATCACAGCTTCATTCTCCAAGAGTTTTATAACTGGGTTATTGGACCTGTGTATATATTAAAAGTATTTCTCGAATTATTATAATATTTAATATAGGTTCTGAAATAATTATCGATTAAATTTTTCATTCTAACACTCAAAGTTTTTTTTTTTTGAAATTTTACTCAATGATCGTTTGGGCATGTTTATTCATAGATTATATCACTCGAGCTTCCCAATCCCAAAAAACACGTTATTTAATTCGTATTCCAAATAATACAAAAAACAACAAACCTAACTCTGATAAATCTATTATTATAATCGAGTTTTTTGTTATCAGGAATCGAAACAATTTAGTTTTAAATTTTTAAATTTGTTGACATTGCATTTCATCAATTTGCATAAAATTGTACGGGGGATAGTCGATAGAAATATGGTCAAAAATGTGTAATCCAAAGGCGATAATTACCTTAACAGGCTCGTCAGAACCAACCATAAAATTCAGGTTTTTATCGATCGTACCTCGTAAAGGAACATTTTTCAATTTCCCGCATCAAACAATTATGTTGTTCCTATTGAAAAATTTAATAAAAGCATTTACATTTGTAAATATTTAAAAATAACTTCGATGTATATGAAAATTTTTATAAAAATATTTTGCAAATATAACAATGCAATTGTGTATGTATTGCTGGATTTTAATTTGGCTTAACTGACATTTTAAATTAATCCCAAATGAATGTTTTAAAATAATCAGTACAGAAAAAACATTATCGGAGAATTTTTTAATAGTATATTACGTACCGAGGTGGAAAGTGTTTCATTCCTGTCGAGGAAGTCGGTAAATCTCGAGACAATAATGAAATTTTTCACCGAGGTTTGTATACTATTTTATTTACAACCACATCTAATATCCACTGAAAAATTAGACAGAAATTTCAAATAACCGCAGGTGAATATGGTTTCCATGCCACTAAACAATACATTATTTTAACAACAGAAAAAGAGAGATGAGGAATTTTATTTTGCTGCTACTCCATCAGAAATTCAAAAGCAGCAAAAATAGTAGAAGAAGATCTTTTGCCAACTAAAAGCCGCCCGAGATATGACAAGGCATGTAACGTTTCAAAGAATGATGTACGGGAAACAAAGTTCAAAATCCTCGTCGGCGCTACTAGCTTATTTCAGTGAAAATGCCATGACAAAGAAGATATCAACGATTTGGTCACAATATTCAATGCTGAGGACCACACTATCAATTAGGGAAAAAGTAGACATATCTAAACACGCAAAGCTATTAGCATTTTTTGTGTTGGTATAATATTTTGAGATATCGATTTTTTTTTTAAATTACAAAAAAATAATTTTTTTACAAGTGTCCCGAAAGTGCCTCATTCATTCATTACTTCACCGAAAGTGGCGTTTTCCAAGAGAGCGGGCGGGAAAGTATCGAAGCGGGCGGGAAAGATTTTTCCCGCCCGCTTCGAGTCACCATTTGCTCATAAATAAATAAAACCAGAATTGTCGGTCCGGGATTTGAACCCGGGTGGAAAGTAAAAGTAGAAAAACGTCAACTTTCCACCTTTCCAAGATAGATGAAATGTCATTTTTACATGCATGGTTGTAAATAAAAATATTTTCTATATAGAAAAATCTTAATAATAAAAATGTTCCGTTACAAAGCTGTCCGATACATCGTCGTATCCTTTAATATTTTTCTAGCTCTAAATTTCGATCGAACAGCAGAGAACAATCATATAAATTGCATTTTCGGAGCCAACCGAAAAATCTTGCCAAATAAATTTTACGTTTGACAGTTCAAGATCCAGTCTAAACAAGCGGAACTTATTGTTTAGTGCTCCTCGGATTCAGGTTGAGAACGAAATATTTTCAGATTTTCTCGACGATGAGAAATAACAAGTTTGAACAAGATGCTGTCAACTATAGTGTCATAACACATTTAAGATATAGTACATTACAGCATCCTTTCAACCGAATCCGACCATTTTAATGACCCCCCCAACAACATCTAAAAGATCTGGTAAGATAACGGTGCTTAAAAGCACTAGGGTTTTAACGTCTAGCGTTGAAAGATAAGAGGAGGAAAGGCGTGTTGAAAACGAACCTATTTAAGAGATATAATCTTTACATAGTGTCAGGGTGTCCTGCTTTTTATATCGATCACGTAAAAATACTCGTCTTGTGTATAATATACAGGGTGCCCCAAGTAAAGTGGCCATTCAAAGTATCTCTAGACCTCTTGTCATAAATTTCACACAATGCCGAGGTTAAAAAATAGTTCTGGATTGTTTTTTTTTAATTTTTTTATTCAGGACTCCTTTTTTTTAGTTTTTATTTTATTTCTCGGAAACTACAGGACGAAACTAAATAAAATTTGAGGCACTTATAAACGATACTAATACGAACCTAATTATGCAATAAAATACTGGGTGTCCCGTTTAAAAAATATAACTTTTTGCTGTCACACTTTTTTGGGCCACCCTATATAATGTAAAATATTTTTAAAACATGCAGCTTTTTATCCAATATCTCAAGCTGTTTTAGGATTGTTGATAAGTTCTTCGATAAGGATTTAATCTTCCGTTCCCGCCTCGTTTGCGGACCCTGTATAATACGTTCCACGAAAATAATAAAACTCATAGCCTTACCTCAATATTTTTTTTCACATTTTTTATGTTATGTGATAAAACGGGGTTTAAAAAATCCAATTTTGTATGAATTCCCAGTTTGTTACGGCACTAGCCACACGCCATAAAATACGTTGGCCCTATAATACATGAATTTCTTAACGTTCGGCTCCCTTTTACTAAAAACCCAAACCGCAGTACACAAAGCAGGGATTCCAGTCATTGTTAAGGAATAATGGAGCACTCTTGTTCCTCACCGTGATAATTAGACGCTATTCTCCTTTAATAAAAACCAACAAAGCGTTTTATAACTAAACTTTTCGCATTCGAAACCTCAAAGTAGTTTTTTTTTTATTGTTGCTCGGTTTCTTATTAAAGATAGAGAGTCAAATCCCCAACCTGTCTTCGATGTTCTAGGCTGTCGAGGGTTTTCGTCAACTCGTGGTCTCCAATCAGACGAATAACCTTTCGATAGAATTCAGTAGCCGAAGAGTATGTTTGGGTGCAGAGCTCCAGACATGAAAGCAGTAATCTAATGATGGGGCTTTGTATAGTGTCAAAAGCTGTTGAGGTGTGTACAACTTTCTGGTTCGGAAGAGTACACGAAGTTTCTGAGAAGCTATCCTGGCGATTGCCACAATGTGGTTATGCCAAGACCTATTTCCTCCCAGATTAACGCCCAACAAATTAATAGATGAAGCCAGTGGGATTGCGTATCCGGCTATGACTATATCCGGTTCTGTAATGTTAACCTTTTTAGAGAAAACTGCTGCCTGGGTTTTTGTAGAGTTAAATTCGACTTGGTCACTGTCACCCCAAGCCAAAATGTCTCCCAGGTCTTTGTTGAGGCGTGATACTTCATGCTATCTGCGAAGATGTGCGTCGGCAGCCGATGTTCGTGCATTCAAAGAGAAAGATGAGATAAGTGTGCTATCGTCAGCCAAAACGAAATATCGGATTTTTCGTTTCCACTAGAAGGTCGTTAATGTAGAGTAAGAAAAGAGTGGGAGACAATATGGACCCTTGAGGAACACCGGCATTGATGGTGAAGGTATCTAAGAGAAATCCGTCAACCGCCACTTACAGAGAGCGGTCTTTAAGAAAGCTAGACAACCGTGCACAGAATCGACTGGGCATACCATAGGGTCGCAGTTTACTTAGAAGTCCCTCATGTCAAACACGATCAAAGGCTTTAGAAATATCCAGCACGACAACATTTCTTTGGTAGAGACATTAATCATTTGGCTGGTGGAGACGGTGGACACGAATCTTAAACATTCAATTACAAACACTTACAAACGATGGCCGGCTGCAAATGATTTTTTTTAGATACGCACCTTAATCTTCCGTCGACTGCCACGTTAAGATTATAAATATTTTTTGGGTTTTTCAACGGTTTTTCCTCTAACATCCGAAATTACTTAATATTCTGTATGCTGCTCCATTTGTCTTCTTTGACGTATACATTAGTCTTAATTTAACGCCGCCCTTTCTGTAATCAAAAGTAGCATGACAAACAAGTATTATTTTTTATAGCCTTTGCGTCTAGATCGGATAATACATGAAAAATACACAGCGTCGAAATACGTTTTTAAAATAATATCGTAAAAAAAAATTTGGTTACAAAACTCCAGGACAAAATTAACACAACATCATAAATTTCCCATATATTCTTTTCTGAAATTATGATCCGATTTGAATGATTTTTTTTGCATTGTAGGTTGGTTCCTTGACAATGTCATAGTTTTCGCTGTTTATGATAAAAATTTAATTTTCGGTTTATACTGGGTTTACTAAAAATTCCAGGTTTTTTTCCGAAAATTCGTATCACCCTGTGGAGTATATTAGCAACCGAAGCATATTGCAGTTGACATTAAACGGTAGGTCCATCTTTCCCCAACATTTTCTTTTTTGGTTTACTTCAATATCTGTATTATTAAAGGAGATACACCGTTTTATAGCTTAACATTTTTATAGACTTTAATATTCAACACATTCATTGTTAAATGTTTTCAAGCAGGTTCAAGATTAAAATACTCATCGGGCAACTGGGCATACGAAACGAACGTTTAATAAGCAGTTTCCGAACAGTTTTTATCAGTATGGCGAATTTTATTTGACCTTTGTAACTTTAGAACACAACATCATCTGCTGACACATCGCTTACAATTTCAGAAAAAGTCCATAGTCTACTTGAAAACATTTAACAATGAATGTGTTCAATATTAAAGTCTATAAAGAGATGTTAAGCTATAAAACGGTGTATCTCCTTTAATAACAGAGATAATGAAGTAAACCAAAAAAGAAAATGTTGGGGAAAGATTGACCTACCGTTTAATGTCAACTGCAATATGTTTCGATTGCTGATATACTCCACAGGGTGATGCGAATTTTCGGAAAAAACATAGCATTTTTAGTACACCCAGTATAAATCGAAAATTAAATTTTTATCATAAACAGCGAAAACTATGGCATTGTCAAGGAACCAAACTACAATGCAAAAAAAAATCATTCAAGTCGGATCATAAATTCAGCAAAAAAAATAGCATAAAAAATATGGCAAATTTATGATGTTGCTTTAATTTTTTTTTTTCGGAACAAAATAAGAGGCATCAGTATTGTCGTTCAATTGGTTTGATTGGGTTTGTTCGTGTGAGCTTCACAGTTATTCATACCTATTTTGAAGACCGACAGGAAGTATTTTGTTTCACAGGTGCCGCTTTCTGAGTCTATTGTTTTAATATAAGACGAGAAAATTTTTCGCGGGTTCCCTCGTACATAAGAAGATAATTTATGTGAAACAACGTACGCTTTTTATTCATGTTCCATACAAGATATTTGTTGTCATATGCTTTTAAAAATATATATTTTGTACATTGTTAAAACATGCACGTTTTTGAAAAAACGTATTTTTGCACCTGTTCTGGAATTGCTAAAGTAAAACACGTTTTGAAGAAAAAAAAACCCGTAAAAAGAATTTTTTTTAAATATACAGTGTGTCAATTTGAAAATACCCACCCTTAATATCAAGCTGGGGGCAGCCTTCATAATTTAACACCCTGGAAGGGATAAGTGTGACCCTACGAATTAGGGTCAATCTCCAAATCCAAATTTAAGACCATAATAAATATATAACGTTTGTAAATTAATAAATATGTAATTTTTTTAAATATTCGTGTGGCAGAATTAGACAAGCCGGTACTCTACAGCGTGTTATGGATTCAGGACTTATAATATTTAAACCGGCAAATCCTGAGATGAAAATAAAGTGACGAAAAATATCCATAAATGGCGCTTTGAATTATGAAACAAAATATACACGTTATATGAAATCTGAAAATTTACATGACCGCTACTAATGACATTCTCAATCAATAATTTATTGAGGCAGTCTCAAAAGAGGTCAGCCCATTGTAGGCGGTGTTGTCATATTACAACACAGAATTGTAAACGCATGTGTTCAGTTTTTGATAACAAGGCGTCTTTAACCCGCGTTATCACTTATTTTTCAAACTTTCTAGAAAAAAAAAACCCTACAATTTTAAGGTACTTACTCTCTTACCTTCGTCTTATTTTAAAATAATCCGTTTTGTAATTAAATGAAATAAAAAAATAACAAAAAGTATGTTTTGCAACAGAGCCGACAGTAGATAATATCACACAAATTTGAAATCCCATCACAACATTTATTATTATGAATTATTTCACAACAAAAAAAAATCAGGTAATGCTACAACTAACAAAACGTTTAAAATTCGTATACGTCAAGCACGTGGCACTATCGGCAACGTCGTTCCAAAACCGAGTATCGAAACATACTGAAGCAACTATACTGAAGGTTAAACATATAAATACGCGCGCGCAGCGGTTATCCAAGCAAGGGCGAGACAAGCGGTGTAATCTGGCATCACTGTAGTTTCCTTTACAGGCGACAGCGTGTAGGCAAATATTGCTTTTACCTTAGTATTTAGATATTCGATCAAAAAAAAGTATGTAGACTTTCTCTACGACATCCATTTAAATATAATAAGTCATTTCCATAACACAATGTATAAAACTTAATTACCAAACGCTTTTTGTGTCTAGGAGATTTTGAATTTCTCCTGTATGCAATTCCGAAGAGCTTTTCGTAAACAGGAAATTTGAGGCTCATGTACCCAGAAACACATTGCTCTGGAAAGACTCCTAAAATGTTCGTGTCTCCTCGTTCAAGATGGGAAATTGCCACTAAAATGTCTTTATGGGATTTTGGAAATGATGTTTGGCTCGGCTATATCATATTTTATGAAATGCTTAGAGGAATGAAAGTTAACGTGAGATATCAGTAGGTAACAAATATAAGGCCTTTATATAGTGTGTGAAAAAATATTCGTTATGTAAAGTAGACACCTAAATATTTTTAGAATCTTTTTGGGTCATCAGCTTGTTTTTGCGAGTCACTTGGATTATTTTTGTAAGAAATTAGGGAAAAATATTGTATTTTCTGTAGCGTTTCGAATTGTTAGTCCCAATGGGTCAAAACATTAGTTTTTAACACAATCATTTTGCCTTTGTTCTTAATTAATATCTTGTATTCAGTAAAGTAGCCATTAAAAGGGCAAATTTAATTCTAATATATAAAAATAAACATTGCACAATTGAGCAATTGAAAATATATTTTAATGGCCGGACACGCAATCCCACTGGCTTCATCTATTAATTCGCTGGGTGTCAATCTGGGAGGAAATATGTCTTGGCATAACCACGTTGTGGCAATCGCCAAGATAGCTTCTCAGAAGCTTGGCGTACTCTTCCGAACCCGAAAGTTGTACACACCTCAACAACTTTTGACACTATACAAAGCCCAGATTCGACCATCACTAGAATACTGCTCTCATGTCTGGAGCTCTGCACCCAAACATACTCTTCGGCTGCTGGATTCCATCGAAAGGAGGGCTATTCGTCTGATCGGAGACCACGAGCTGACGAAGAACCTCGACAGCCTAGAAAATCGAAGACAGGTTGGGGATTTGACTCTCTTTTACAGATATTTTCATGGTAGGTGCTCGGCTGACCTTGCCCTCTTAATTCCGCCCAGAGCGACGAATAGCAGAATTACACGACGAACCACTGCCGCCCATCCATATGTGGTTAAGCTTAGTACTCCTCGAACTTCACTATTTAAGAACTCTTTCATCTGGAGGACTTCATCCTTGTGGAACGACCTTCCCGAGGTCGTTTTTCCCAACGAATATAACCTCCAACGATTCAAAACCAACGTGAATCGCTTTTTGCGCACACGCACCACTCCCAGAGTGCCCTAGAGGATTTTTCCTATAGTGCTTGTGTTTGATCATAAAAAAAAAAAAAAAATGATTTTCTTAAAAAAAGATAAAATTTTCATGATTATAATATTCGCTCTGGGCCCGCACTATAATATTGAGACAGTTAAGACCACATCTCTACAGAAATCGTTATTTTTTGAGGGAGTTCACCTTTTTAAATGACCTCCCAGATGGGATTAAAGATCCAAATGGGTCGAGTGATTTTCAAAGAAGATTTTCTCAGTATTTGAAGGGCATTTTTGTAACTGACTTGTAAACACTGTTTTATAACTTTTTTTAACGAGCCAATAATAATAATTATTATTATTATCCTCAGCTGTTAACTTGAGCGGAATATGCACAACAATCACAAACAGCATGTCTCTAACGGTGTCGTTTCTTTTCTAAGGAAGAGATTTTTTTTATAATCAAGCACAAACACATTCTTTTAAGTATTCGAACAGAATTTCGTCATCGGCTCCATAAACTTCGCATAAAATATATTTTTAAATTTGTGGTTTCACACACATAGTTCTTATTTAGCCAGATTTTAATTTTTTCGCTTGCGAATATTTGTTACAGGCATCTTGTTGACATTACTGCCTGCAAACAACATGGACAGAAATATTTACCTTCAATCATCCAGGAAAAAGCCCTTTTATTGTCGTTTTTAACCTCCTCAAACACCTAAATCGTTAAGCACAAAGAACAAAATAAACACAATTTATTTACCTCTGCATACACAAATATAATTTAGGATGATGGCTTTATTTTTAAATAAAAGTGTTAATATAAAAAATAAAATATTTTTTGTTTATTTACTAATATCACATGTGATTTAAAGTGGGGAGGGGGGGGGGGGGTGTTCACCAGGAATGGAAAGTATGAACCGACAGCCGAAGCAGTATGGCACAGCGATTTCTTGGTTTTGCAGCATTTAACAAGAATTAAATAAACAATAATAATTATTGTTTTCACATAAAAATACTTATAATACATGTTTGTAATAGAATTTTAAAAAAATGCCGAACGTTTCATTGGCCATAATTATCACGTGACCAAACATACGACTCAGCCCCGAACAAAAATTCGGATAAATTTTTTAAAAGTTATATCGAAATGCATTTTAATAAAGAAATTGAAATTTTATAGGAAAATTCGCCAAACGTTTACACATACGTTTTATCCGATCAAAAATTCATTGCGACCGTTCGTAATACGGTCACGTATTTCTAAAAACATATTTTGGGACCGGTTTTGTCACCTGGCTTGAAAAATTGCTCTTCGAACGGTTTGATCTTGTTGAGTCTAACGTGAACAACATTTTTAGTACAGTTTTTTCGTGTTCCTACTAAAAAAAAATGTGATATAATTATTAGATAAAGTACAGTTTGAGAGATGTTGATAGGCGAGACACATAAACGACGATTGAGGAAAAGGCGACCTTTAAGACGGAAAAAAACTTATCACATTTCAACAGGAACAACAAAGATATTTAATGTTAAATTAGTTGATGTATGTTGGGTTGCATATCGTCAACAGGGTGTGGCTGCCAATGAGGCTATTATTTCTCAAGGTTATAGATCAGCATGCGTTTTGGTGTTGATAGCCAGAAAAATAATTTTGATATACAGGGTGTTATGGAAATGACGTATTATATTTAAATGCCTGGGTGTCCTAGAGAAGCGCTACATTTTTTTTTTAATCGAACGTTTAAAAAGTGGTATAATTCACCCCTAAACCCATAGGTGACTCCGCGGCACCATATGATATTATGCGGCGGAGCTGCCTGACAAACACATGTTCGTGCAATGTTGCCAAACTTTGTAAAACTGTAGAACTTTTAGGATACAAGGAAAGTAAATCGAGGATACTCTATGCTCATCACATCATGCTCACACTTTATGCTCTATACGTGCCCTGATAATAGGGTGGAACTGCCTAATAGCTATTAAGAAGTATACTCAAAGTCGCAGTCTACTCCTCGCTTGCTTATACCCACTAAAACTCCTTCGTCCTCTTCTTTCCAATCTCGGGACATGGCCGGCATATCTAAACTAACTAAATCACTTAAAAAAACAGACAGAGACCCACAGGTTTCAAATTAGATTCTTTGAAGATACGCACTTATTATTAGATTACACAAAATCACTATAAACCCTACCGTACGCTAGAATAAACGCACATAGGACGTCCAAATTTCAGTGACAATCCGTAAACTATGCTTGCAGAAGCCACATGTCCCTTATCCGACCTAAAGGAACCTTTTCTAAAAGTTCTGGCAGGTCGTTTTGCAGGATATGTGGTCCTATTAGGTGATTATCAATAATACCTGCCGATATGTTCAAGAAAAACCTTATCTGGCTATTGATCTCGCTAATTAAATATTCCATCGCGGGTAAAGCCAACCTCATCTGTGAACTATCCTTCGGAATTAGTCAGGTACTTCGACGACTTGACTGTATGTACCTTCTTGTAAAGGGAAGTCTTGTAGTTACAACTTTTTAATTTTTGTAGTACAGCGGCTAATATGTTTGGGTTTCTCTCTCCTCTATAACTCGCTGATTAAATATTCCATCTCGGGTAAAGCCAAGCTCATCTGTGAATAGTGTGGTTCCATTGAACTATCGAAAATCAGGTGAAATAGAGCGAGGTTTAATTGAACACTTTTTTTATTACATATTATTTAGGAAAAACGTATCTTTATTACAGAAACTAATATAAAACGTCTTTATACTTTAAGTTGCCGTAGGATGGCGCTACCTTAATTACGAATATGAATATTTATTCTTAACAGTTTCCATTTACCAGACTTTAAGATTTACGCGGCAAAACTTAAAATTTAAAACCAAATTTAAAAATATGATTTTTTTCCTGCAGCAGAGGAAAAAAATAATACGGAATGTAATATTACAAAAGGAAATTAGTCGACGTATGAATTTAAACTTATAAAATAGCAAAAACTCTTTGTCGACAAGCTGAATTTCTTGTTATTAGTATTTGGTAGTTTGGAAACACCGATCCGAAATTCACAGATCCATTCAGCCGGCCGACAGAAGACGGAATGTCAGCTGAAACAAATACTGTAAACAAACAAATCATTACTATGAACTTTTCATTTATTTTGTTAAATTTAATATGTGTGTCGAAAATAAATGTGCCCACAAATTTTTACGGGTTTGCTCGTTGTTGTAATAGAAAATTCCATTTTTTTTTTCTAAATGAAGCCGGATCAATCAAAAGGTTGACTGAACATTGACTTTTGATAATATATGTGTTTTCTGTGTGATGTGACAAAAGTGCATAGAAAAATCTACGCGAGAATTATAAATTTTGTTAAAGGTGAGGGGCCTAAATAAAATTCCTTTTTTTATAAAGAAGTTCCTTTCAATCATAAGGACATTGGTATTCTAAAGAGTTATCGTGAAGATATGATAACACTGCTCAAAATTAACTCACGTTTTAGAACATCTGTAGTTTGTTTATTTCTTGGGACAGCGCCATATGTGCTTATTCTTGATTTGAGACCAGGTCATATACAGGGCATATTAAATTAAAGCTGCATTTTTTAATATTTTTCTTCAATTTGTTTTCATCTCAGGAATTGCCGGTTTAAATGTAATACGTCATTTCCATAATACCCTGTATAAGGTTTTTATCCATTCCAAGAGATTAAAAAAAAACAATTAGGTTAGATATAGGTTTTATGAGCGTTCATTGGCTCAAGACTTATTTGGAAAAGAAATTGGAACGGCTAGATATCATACATTGTGTTTATTGCATCATGGCCACTGATATCCACAACATGTTTATCTGGTTGCATAATAAAACGCAGTTATAACCGTAACCACACTTAACAGTCGCATCGAATCGTCTAGTCCCAAGCCCCTAGGGCGTCGCACGATCTAGATAATAAGGCTTCAATGAAATTCACGTAAATGTACTGGAAACCTGTGTCTAATGTTAACTGATATGCACGTCTCTCATTTCGCTCGGTTTATATTATCCTTAATCCAATCCTGCGACGATAATTGATCCTCCTTCGTCGTTTATTGTACTGAGGGCTTGATAAATACATCCCGTGTCTATAGTACGAACCTATCTCGGAAACGTCAAGAAGATTGCTATGACTGTTACACCTTGATAGTAGGGCATTGGAATTTCACGGATTTGAAATAAACGTCGTTACCTATAGTTATTGTTACGCAATAGAATGAGTTACCTGGTCTAAATTTATTTAAATTTAAAGCCGATAACTTAGTACCTACACATTAATTTTGTACAAGTTTTTAAGGACCTTATTATTAGAGCTATGGTGTTGGTTAAATTAGTAATTCGATACACAAGTCGACATAATTTTTGTAACATCGATGAGAATGCTCATTTTGCGTTTCATTTAGGCAGTTATTAAAACCCTTTTTCCCAGAAATGGCTCAGCACGTCTTATTTTCAAGTACAGTACGTGTCACGAAAATTGGATACGACTTAATGATTTCCTGGGTCGGTCCCATTGTGTCGACAAGAGCTTGGCAATAAACAAGTGAAGCATGAGGGGACGGACTAAGGAAAACAAGTAATGATATGATTATATTAATGTAATCAAATGAAATAACATTTTTTTTAAATATTACTAGTCATATTTATTTACATTTATAATGTCATTCTATAGATAGTTCTGTTTCGCTATCGCTATCATCATCAAAATTAATTATAATTGGATTAATTATACGATCCAGACTAATATACGAATTTTCTACAGTTATTACTTGACGGACTAAATTTTTACAACTACCTGGGGGAATATCATTAAAGCATTTTCGTATTAATTCTACAACACTAGAACTTAAAGTCGGAGAAATATTTTCAGACCTAACCAGTGATTTTAACTGGTGCCACATATGCTCTATGAGGTTAAAAATGCAATAATAGGATGGGAGCCGTAGCACTGTATGTCCAATTTCTTCTGCCAATGTGTCACAAACATATACTTTTTTTATACAAAATGTCTTTAAAACTTCTAAAAGATCACTTTTTTATAACTGTCTTCACAATATATATATATCATTCGCCGCCATGTAGTTCTGAATCTACAATTTTGTATTATTTGAGCTTGGAGCTTTATGTAATTGGCGACTCTGATAGCTCGCATTGTCCATTACTATCACGCTATTCTGAGGAATGTTTGGTAAAAGACAATTCTTGAACCATTCCTCAAAAACTAACAAATTTTACCACAAAAAAATATTTAAATATAAATTAAGCAACCTAACCTACCTGATGTGCCCATATTTAATTATAATTATTACAATCCGGTCCTTTCCACATAATAATAACAAACGGTCATAAATAATGGGATGGCCCAGGTACTTTTACGGCAGTCATTAAGTTATATCCATTGTTCTTGAAACAAACTTTACCTGCTTCTCTTTTATATAACGAGATCTTTGAAATCATTTTTACCTGCCTTAGGACCGGAAAGTACAACAAGACCGCAGAGCGGATATTTTCACAGTATTGTACGAACCTTTAAGAGTTTTATTGTTTTCTGCAGTTTAATTGGTTTCTGTCTCGTTTACAGTACAGTCAAGTGTTTAAGTCGATTTTTATATAAAATGGCAAGTTCGAGTCGTCGATGTTGCAAAAATCCAGCCGATAAGTTTTGTTATATATGTGGACGATTTGTTATAAAGTCCCAAGCTAGATCTATATCTGAGTTGTTAGTTAAATTAATAATTCCCCTAGTTAGTTGTTAGTTAAATTAATAATTCGATAATTAATTGACACAGTGTAGTCTATTAATTTAACTAACATCGTAGCTCGAACGATAACGAAGCGAGTAATAGTGCCGACTTAATCGAAGTCACCCTGTATATTCATTCCGACGCCCACTTTGTATGCCTCGAGTGATGCCGTTGCCACGGCACTAGATTCGAATATTCCGACTTTGAAAGTCATATGAACCCATAAATTCTCGATAATTCTCCCCTTGCATAATATGGAGGCGTGCAAGTGACACCCCGATCGTTAGACCTTGTTCGATGGACCCTTTTGTGGGATATATGGCGAATTGGCAACACTGAAATACTGACCTAGAGAGAAAATGGTGGAAGGACGCTTTAAACTTTTATACGAAAAATGTCGAGCAAGGTACGGAATATTTTATATAAAGATTTATATTGGTCACAAGTTCCCTGGTCGATTTATTCATCGACTTGAAGAAGGTCCAATTTCGAGAGTAGCTTGGGCATTTTTTAAACAAATATTGAAAGGGAAAATAACCATAAACATGCGTGTTAACTTAACAAATATAGTGTTGGTCAGTCATTCCATTATAAGGCCATGTTGCCAACCCACTGTGCGTACCTAGACTTTCCGTCCGCTTTCTTATGACAATAACATAAGGTTATGGTTATTTTTCTGCAATATATCCTCAGGATCTGCTGCGAGGTGGACTATTTTTACAAGACAAACATTAAGATTTGAGTGTATGCACAAAGAACAGCTCTTTGAATTAAGCATATTTCGGTTTCGATTATACATTTTGGCTTGGGATGGCAGTCGGAAGTCGGAATTAACGCTAAAAAAACAGGCAACAGTTTTCTCTAAAAAGGTTAACATTACAGAACCGGCTATAGTCATGGACGGACACGCAATCCCACTGACTTCATCTATTAATTTGCTGGGCGTCAATCTGGGAGGAAATATGTCTTGGCATAACCACGTTGTGGCAATCGCCAAGATAGCTTCTTAGAAATTTGTTGTACTCTTCCGAACCAGAAAGTTGTACACAGCTCAACAACTTTTGACACTATACAAAGCCCAGATTCCATCGAAAGGAGGGCCATTCGTCTGATTGGAGACCACGAGCTGACGAGGAACCTCGACATACTAGAACATTGAGGTCAGGTTGGGGATTTGACTCTCTTTTACAGATATTTTTATGGAAAGTGCTCGCCTGACCTTGCCCTCTTAATTCCGTCCAGAGCGGCGCATAGCAGAAATACACGACGAACCATTGCCGCCCATCCATATGTGGTTAAGCTTAGTACTCCTCGAACTTCAGTATTTAAGAATTATTTTATCTGGAGGACTTCGTCCTTATAGAACGACCTTCCCAAGGTCGTTTTCCCCAACAAATATAACCTCCAACGATTCAAAACCAACGTGAATCGGTTTCTCACTCCCAGAGTGCCCTAAAGGATTTTTCCTATAGTGCTTGTGTTTAATCATAAAAAGAATACATATGTTCACGTAAACAAAATAAATATCAAAGTTATTGAATCATATTTTAAAGGAAAATATATATACAGGAAACACACTCGAACTTTTCTCCTGCTACAGAAAACACACAGGAATTTAACAAACGTTCTTCAAATATCTGTGAAAGAGTACGTATGAAAATTTAAACTGCTTTGTGGAGAGGACTTTTGGATTTCTCGGTTTTCTTCTTAAATATTTACTTTAATAGTTCAACAGAAGTGAATGCTAAATTATTAAATCCACCAGTTGTTATCAGTCTTTACTGTACTTGTACGAAAAATATCAGAATAATTCAGTTTGTATCAATAATTTTCCTGTAGACGAACCAACTAAAGTGGAAAGAAGATCCACACAGTCATTATTGGTCATTATTATTCTCGTTTTAAATAAATCGTCGACGTTAAAGTAAATCAATTCCAATTTCAGAAACGAACCCATAAAAAAAATACGTCAAATTTGATGGACGTATTAAATAAATAAAAATCAATCTCCTGGTCCTAGAAAACCCACTTTCAGAAAAGGGACATCGGAATTATATAATGTTACAAACACACATATTTTGATTGACAGAACAAACTGCTAAAAAAAGTTATCGTAGTCCGAACATGGACACGAACATAGCGTGTCAATCATGATACACATTTTTTAGAATAGAGTTGTTTCGCGTAAATCGGGTAAACGCCATTTGTAAAAAATGGCGGACGTGGACGTGACTAGAGTAGCGACACATGAGGGGAATCCGTGATAAATGAGTTTAAAAGTTGTTACCGAAGGTCACAAACATAGAAAGAGAGTACAGAGTGATAACCGTAGCTGAGAATTACACCAATAAAAACCCTTAAACACTAATAAACTTAATTGTTTTTAATATTTCTTAGCGGCGCGATTTCACGACAAAACATTCGTTCTGCGTAATCTCCCAAAACTTAAAGAAAATAAATCAAACCGACCCAAATTCGCCATCAAAAATAACGGAATTATAAAATATACTCTGGAGACAAATAGGGTCCTTCTACAAGGGACATAGTTTGTTCTCCACGGAGTGCCTTGATGTATGTAGAACGATTTAAAAACAAATGACGGGGCCTTTGCGAGTTTTTGTTGGTTTTTTATTTGTCCGTTCTTTATAAGGGCAACATTAAGGAAGTCTATTTTTTATAAAGGAATTTGAAAAATTCGGTGATGATATCGGAGTTAATGCATCAGTTGTGGTGAAATATTTTTTATTATACCGGGACGGTAACTATAGGGCAATTTACATTTTCTATTATAAATTTTTGGTAACCCTGTATATTTTAATGAAATCTTGTAACTCTTAACTTTGCACAGCCCATAGGAACTAAGAAACCATTTTTTTATATTGCCAGGAAAGTTAGTTTTGGAAAAACAAAATATGTTTTAAATATTTTTGGCATTTTATTTTAGAAAAAGTACTATTCATTTGTTTAAAAAAACAACCATTTTCGAGATAATCTAATTCTTATACAATCTAATGTCAGTAACAATTTAGTCGTTGGGAAATGGAATTTCTTTTATTTACAACCATCCATGTAATAATGACACTTCATATATCTTTGAAAGGTGGAAAGTAAATTATTTTTTAAAAAATCGATATCTCAAAGTAATATACGAACACTCTTTTTTAAAAATTCTAATAGCTTTGCGTGTTTAGATATGTCTACTTTTTCCCTAATTGAGAGTAGTCCTCAGCATTGAATATTGTGACCAAATCGTTGATATCTTCTTTGTCTTGGCATTTTCACTGAAATAAGCTAGTAGCGCCGACTCAGAACCAGGATTTTGAACTTTATTTCCCGTACACCATTCTATGAAACAGTTAAGTGCCTTGTCATATCCCGAGCGGCTTTTAGTTGGCAGAAGATCTTCTTCTACTATTTTTGCTGCTTCTCGAATTTCTGGTGGTGTAGCAGCAAAATCAAATTCCATATCTAATCGCATTTTTCTGTTTTGTTAAAATAATATATTGTTTAGTGACATGGAAACCATATTCAAAAAATGATATTTGCCATCTTGATGTGTATTATCACCTACGTTATTTTACCACCTGCGGTTATTTGAAATTCCTGTCTAATTTTTCAATGGAAAAGTCAAAATGACATTTATCTTTTATCAATCATTTTAATTCAAAATAATAAGAAGTGGATGTTAGATGTGGTTGTAAATAAAATAGTATACCAACCTCGGTGAAAAGTGTCATTACTGTCTCGAGATTTAGTTAGTAACTACCGACTCTCTCGACAGGAATGAAACACTTTCCACCTCGGTACGTAATATAGTATTTTCGGTTGGAAAAGGATTAAGTAATAAAGTGTAAAATAGTACATTACGTATCAAGGGCCGAAAAGAGGCTTTTACGGACGAGATGCGGAGATGGCCGACCGAGCCGAAAACCACACGATATGTACCGTATTTTTTTTTACAAGTGCTCCGCAGCTTTGATGCCAAATAAATAAAGAAATTCTTCAGACAGTTTTCCTGTCTACAAGACATGAAAACACTCGCGCATGGAGAATGTAAATATCTATTTATTATTTTTGACAAATAGGCTGGGTGGCCTAGTGGCATAGCGTACGCCTTGTGATCTGAGAGTCGCGGGTTCAAATCCCAAATCCCAAATTTATTTTTTACAAGTGCCCGAGTCTTTGAGGCCATATAAATAAAGAAATTCTTCAGACATTTTTCTAAACCATCTTTGAAAAATTAACTGCCAATTTAATTTATATATAATCCGCTATTTATTATCGCTTGTAGTATGGCTCGGTGGGTAGAGTGTCCGCCTGGCGATCTGAGGGTGGCGGGTTCAAATCCCGCACCGACAATTCTGGTTTTATTTATTTATGAGCACATAATGACTCGAAGCGGGCGGGAAAAATCTTTCCCGCCCGCTTCGATACTTTCCCGCCCGCTCTCTTGGAAAACGCCACTTTCGGTGAAGAGAACATGCATGAAAAGAGGCACTTTCGGGGCACTTGTAAAAAAAAGAAAATTTTAATCGATGAAACAGAAAAAAAATACTTTTATATCACTGCCCCGCCCCCATTTTTAAATTTAAAAATGCACCAACCGGCCTCGCGACTCTTTTCCCTCAGTTCCTTCTACCCTTTTATCTCCGCATGAGTACGTGCTATATGTTGCCTTTATATCAGACCAAGTCTTTTAAGAGATTCATTTTAAAAACGTAGTTCAAAGAAAACGATTTCAGTTTGTAAGCGACTATAAATGGTTTAGTTTTTTTTAAAGGAGCATATTTTTCTCTCGCCGAGAAAAATTATTGCTTAAATAATTGGCAGCCGGGCTTCGTATAATTTATCTGGTCTCTTTTCATATATTTTTTACGATCAAAAACGAGCTCTAGTTATATTAACTTCACAAAAACACGGAAAAGAATTTAATAAAATTAACTATTTTCTCTTAAAAATAGACGCCTCAATTGTGAAAGCGGTCTGTAATCAGGAAATTAGGTAAATTGTCCCCTTTTATCTTGTAATCTACATATTTCTCTAGGTTATTATTTCGTCGAAACTAGGATGCAGTGCATAGTGCATTAAAAGAGGGTGACTGACTGAATTGCAGAGTTGACTGACTGCCTATTCAATTTTAAATTATTTAAAGCGGTTTCAGTGAAGTAGAAGAAAATAATGCCAACGAAGGAATGGACACACTGCCTTTTGCATATGTTTTTTGCGTTATTAAAAATACTTTTTACACTTTTAACACACCGGCAGTCCCTAGGAACTCTAGGTTGAGAGTTGGACGGTTCAAACTCCACAGCCGATGGATTTTAATGATATACTTTACTGAAGAGCGACAAATGTATCATCCCCCTATCCCCATTGTACGCACTCCCCAAAAAAACTGCAAAAAATCACCCAAATATGTATTTATTGTTCGGTTTTATTCTTGTGCTTTTTGAAAACAAAAAGTATTACCAAGAGTTATTTTTCTTCACATATTTCTCAATTTACGAGCATAAAATAAGTAGATATTTAAAATGGCTTGTCAAATTCTTCCACTTTAAATTATCAGGTGGCCACTGTGTGCCCTTCAAAAATGTAGGCTTAGTTACGCGACTGGCAAAATAAGAAAATAGGTGATTATTTGTTTAAATTCATTTTTATAGTTACCTAGAAGCTACTGTTTACATTTAAGAATGTTTACTTTTGGTTACCAAAAAATTTGTCGATACCTATGTTTTGTTAACTGTTTTGCTCGTTTTCTTATTTTCCATTAACATTTTTCTATAATGTATGTTATTTTTAAGAAGTCTTCTTGAATTTAATAATAAAAAGTCCTGTTTAGATTTAAAAATGTTTACTATAAGATTACCAACGAATTTTTCTATATATTTTGTTAACCATTTTGTTCGTTTTGTTATTTTTATTTACAATTTCTATTATTTTCTACGTTATGTTATTTTTCAGAAGTTTTCTCGAGTTTATAGTAAATAAAAATTTAAAAATCATATCCCGCCGCTGGCTAGCCAGTTAAAACAAATCTTTACAAAATCCATGTCACGATGACTCCGCTAAGGGATTTGGCATACTTTTTTTTATGCACCTTCTCGTTTATGTGCCTTTAAGAAAGACGTATGTCGTGTACCTGCTCAGCTTCAAACTCGAACGTCGCCAATCGGATGGCGCGGCGCGTCAGCTGAAGGTCGTGTATCAAGTGACAGGCGATATTTTTCGGTTTTTCGCCTGAATTTATAACTAGAGTATTTTCTATCGAGCGAAAAACTGTTCGAATATACGAGCAGTTTTTTAACTCGATCACACTACAGCGGTACATTTCCGCCGGCGTCAAGCGAAGCTCGGGTATCGAGTGAAAGATAATAAGTGACGAGCGACGGTTTTCGCCTGAATAGATAACTCGAGCGGTTTTTTTAATAATCGAGCGATGTCGGTTATTTCAATAATCGAGTGATCAAGCGATTTTTCGCTCGAGCGATCACAACACTAATTATTTCTATGTATATTGATCACAAGGAACGCTTCTATAACCCCTTTGGCTTGTGACTACTTTACTCGCCGTTACGCCTATGATCAAAACCACTTCTAGCGATTCTAGGTCAGTGGTGGCATAGACATCGCATTCGTAGAAAATCGCAGATTATAAATTTATTGCTGCAAAGGTGAGTTAATGTCACTGGGGTCTGTACTCTCACCTACATTCAGTTCGAGCAGTAGTTTAATATGCAGCATGTACAGCTAGTGATACGTTGAAATTTCAAGCACATATTAAAAGAGAAGTAATTAAATGGTTTGCAGTTATTAAAATTGGTTCGCAGCAAAAAATAGCCATTAAATCAATTGATCAGCATAAAAAGATTTTGCTTGCAATAAATAAAAATCAGGCTGCAACACTTGTTCTGCAAAAAAACTGTCAACAATTTAGCCGATATATCAGTCCGCGTGTAATATCATGTGTTCGCTTAATTAAGAGTCGAGCTGCGAAATGACTACTTGGTCAGCAAGATATTACAATTGGTCAGTAGAAAAAAACATGTCTAGAAATAGCTTACTTCAGAGGTTTGCATATTAAAGAATGGTTATCAATATAAATCATTCGATTGCGTTTGTTTTGAATAATCGGCAAAGTTCGTCATTGTGGGCGGAGTGAAAGCAGTCGCGTGATACGAGTAGCTAATTGCGTGCGTGTGTTTTAATTCGGTGTAGCAGTCCAGGCTCAAAAGGTGTAGCGGGGGCGGGTTTTCACTTGTTTTCCCAGGCCACTGTGAATTTATGTAACTTTCTTGTGTTTTCTTTTGCCGAATACAGAAGAAAATCGGCTAGAAAAGGTGTAGCGGGGGCGGGCTTTCACTTGTTTTCCCAGGGCACTGTCACTATTTCACGTTTTATTGCTTTTTTTTTTGATGACCAAGATTAAATATTTTGCTTACCCGCTGATTGCTTACCAATATCTGATTAAAAGTGGATCGCTCATAGCAGCTTATATATTTAATTTGCGTACCAAAATAATTTAGAGCACTCTAGGATGACATTAATTACTGACCAATTCAGAAATGTGTGCTGACCAACTAGCAATTTTGGCTGACCGATTACATTTTTCTGTTCGCAAAAATAAGAATATTTTGCTAACCAGTTAAATGATACCCATATTAAAATACCCAACAGAACGGAAAAGTTCATGTTTCATGGCAATTAAAAAAAAAGTGTACGTCTAAAAAGGGAAAGTATTCGTACAATGAAAAACTTACTAACATTTTGTCTGACAAAAATGTATTAACTAATTATTTACTAATAATACTTGAGCAGTTCTTTTAGTAGCTTTGCAAGGAGGGGAGGGGTGCAGGAAAACTATTTTAATAACGTTCTAAAGTTTTTGTTTCATAAGGGGTTGGCCCCGCTTGCGCCGCCAATGGTTTTACCCTATATTTGTCCAAATCTACAACTAGTTATTGTATATTATTTGTAAAACATATTTACTGGCCTAACAACCCCAGAATTATTTAGTTTTATTGTTCGTTCTTTATGCTATTGCATGCCTGTGTAGGTACCGACTTGCCGTTTCTACAAGCATGCGAACATTAATAATAAGAGGCTACTTGCTTGAACATAAATAGAATAAGAAAATAGTCAACTGAAAGATTAATAATAGTTTCTTTAACATGAGTTATTGCGGTAAGTCAGCGAGGAAAAAGTATTATTATTGTACCGGGTGTCCCACTAAGAATGGCTCTCGGCAGTATCTCTGAAAGTGTTAGTCGTATGGCTTGCGGAAAAATTTTTTAATATGAAAAGTAATCATAAGAAATTACTGGAAATTATTTTGAAGTTTCTCAGTCGAGCGCTAGAGGGCGCAACCGTAACGGTAAATCCGTAAAGCTTAGTTTTTTCAGAAGTTGCCGCGTTAAGGTATATTGAAAATAGCATTTTCGTATACTTTAAGGTTTTATGAAGAAAATTTACTTATGACATATTTTCGTCACTTTTAAAATAAAGTGGTGGGGGAAGGTTGAACATTATTTTAAATAAATGCCTACAACTCCGGGTTGGCTCAACAGAATTTAGTGAAATTTATTTTGTTAAAAAGAGGTTCCCTTACTCTATACTTTACTGTATAAACTATGACAATATGACTTTTAAAGTAGGCGCTAGAGGGAGCTATTTTACAACTTATAAATACAACAGTATATTTAATTTTACTTCATCACAAAGATATCACAATAATAAAAGCCTAATAAACTGGCGAAAACCACAACTTGATATCTTTTTTCAAACCGGAGATATTAACAAGAACAAAAATAAACACGGAAAAATATGATTATATTTAAGTTTCAACGGAACAGGTTTTTTCAAAAGTCAAATAAAAACTTTGACGTGAAAGCACCTAATTTTAAATTATATTTTGTTTTTCCAAGGCCTATTTGACTTTTGAAAAAACCTGTTCCGTTGAAACTTAAATATAATCATATTTTTCCGTGTTTATTTTTGTTCTTGTTAATATCTCCGGTTTGAAAAAAGATATCAAGTTGTGGTTTTCGCCAGTTTATTAGGCTTTTATTAATCTTTGTGATGAAGTAAAATTAAATATACTGTTGTATTTAAAATTTTTGAAAAAATGCGCAATGTTTGTTAAGTTGTAAAATAGCTCCCTCTAGCGCCTACTTTAAAAGTTATATTGTCATAGTTTATACAGTAAAGTATAGAGTAAGGGAACCTCTTTTTAACAAAACAAATTTCACTAAATTCTGTTGAGCGAACCCGGAGTTGTAGGCATTTATTTAAAATAATGTTCAACCTTCCCCCACCACTTTATTTTAAAAGTGACAAAAATATATTATAAGTAAATTTTCTTCATAAAACCTTAAAGTATACGAGAATGCTATTTTCAATATACCTTAACGCGTCAACTTTTGAAAAAACTAAGCTTTACGGATTTACCGTTACGGTTGCGCCCTCTAGCGCTCGACTGAGAAACTTGAAAATAATTTCCAGCAATTTCTTATGATCACTTTCAATATTAAAAAATTTTTCCGCAAGCCATACGACTAACACTTTCAGAGATACGGCCGAGAGCCATTCTTAGTGGGACACCCGGTACATGAAAAATGTGTATATTTCATATTAAAACCACATTTTTACATTTATATTAAAACCTGTAAATATTATAACAATTAACGATGAATAATTTACACTGTAAGAACAAATTTAAAGTGGTCCTCGCCGCGCAATTCAAAATCATGCAAGCGTACCGCCAGCCTACATAAGTTTTTTTAAACCTTTAAACGGGAAAAAAATTTAAAAGTCTATTTACTTTTCAGGTGGTATTAATATCAAATACCAATGTATAGAAAAATCATTATTTCCCAGACCATCCGATGATAACTTATGCACTAAGGGCGTATTTTTGTCTATACAGTAGCACTTTAAAATACTAATTCAGATTGAATGGTACTACCAAGAAAAGGAAGCCTATTCCATTGATAGGATATCACCACCTGCAGACCGGTATCGAACTCTTTTGTTCTCGTCAGTACAGGGTAGGTGTCCATACCTATCATCAGAGAAGTCTCTGTGCTTCACGCTGTATTATCAACGGTAGTCGAGAATATACAACGCGCAATGCCATCTCTTAGCAGTCCCACACAATCTGAACAGACGTAATTTGACTAAATCAAAATAAAAAGTCTATTTACTTTTCGATTGGTACGCCCTTATTGTATAAGGTATCATCGGGTGGTCTGGAAAATAATAATTTTTCCATACATTGGTATTTGTTAGCAATAAAATTGTTCATGGTATGGGATAATTTATTAGAAAATATTATTTCGGAAATAACATTTCCTAGGCAGGCCCGTAGACAGGGGGGGGGGGGGGACCGGGGTGTTTCCCCCCGGGCCCGGACTTTTGAGAGGGGCCCGGATTTTTGGATTGTTAACGACATAAAATTAGCAAATAATAAAATGATGCATGATTTTTTGCAAAAATTGTTAAGACGTTAAGGTTGATATTGATATGTCATATTTTTGTCATAATAAGTATTTGATCATATTTCAGTTTGTAAATTAATGCGATACACAGTTCCTAACTGTATGTAGATGTTCATTATTTAAGTAGTGGTATGCAAAAATTATCGTATAATAGTCCTCGGAATCTTTGACATTATATATATATATATACATTTTTTGTTATGCTGAAAAAAAAATTTTTGAAGGTAAGGGGCCCGTAATGTGTACCCCCCCGGGCCCGGTATTTTCTCTCTACGGGCCTGTTCCTAGGTGACTATGATGAGGAAACGATGATTCGATATTTTGTGCAGAAGAGGCACTTTACCTAGATAGAAAATCAAATGAATGCTCCCCTCAAGGTCTGCTTGATTTATTAAATATTAAAATATGTTAATAAGGTTCAAATTTCAACATCTATTAGTTAAGCTAAAGAATCCTGGGACTCACAGTATAACTAACAATAATTTTATCGATTTTAAAAATAAATTTCTCTCTTCTTCTACCTATAATAAATATTCTACAATTTTCATTTTCCTTAGCAGACTCTACTATAACAAAGATTATATTATGCCATGAAGGTACAATAATGAAATGAAATATTCACGTTTGTTGTTTTCTAAAGTAAAGGTATTCTTTTGTTTCGTAAATGTAATTGTAACAAGACGAGAAAGTAAAATCTGTTTTATGTAAATCGCTTTCATGTAAAATGTATATTATCTAGAAATTTAATTACATTCACAATTCACAAAAATTAGACTATATTTGAAAAGGGTTTAAAAAGATTTTAAATACCAGGGCGGTTCAGCTCAACTGATTACAAGCAGAAATATTAATAATAAATATCTTAAAATAAATATGAAAAAAAGTAAGTGAAAGAATGAGCCTATCCAATGGATGTCTTCCTCAAAGTCTCCATATCCATCATAGTAGGTTCATTTACAGAGCAAGTTTTCTGCACATGTTCGGTTATACAACGTGTCCAAGATAAGGAGGGCCTGCACAGGGATCTCGGAACCCGTAAGAGATACCAAGTCGGTTAAATGCAGGTAAAGTTGCGCATTTACGTGCCTAATAATATGCCGTTTAGAAAGTTTTAAAATTCCGAGCAGTTCAGGAGATATCCGGAAAAACCCGATATTCTGAAAAATCGTTTTCTGGTTTTCCTGGGTTTTTTTGAGATCGAATTCTAAAGTAAATTGTCATTGCCACTTTTTCCGCTCTAACTAAAAGCGTTAATTATTTTGTAATCCGACGAGTCGTCTTCAAAGGGCCATTATCAACTTTCTTTTTTTTAAATACGGTCCTGTTCCCCTGATATTGGAATTTGAGAGCTTTTTTCTTCCGAATGCAAGATGTATGACACATTGTGGTTTAATGACGTTTCGAGGGTTTTTTGAACAACATCAGGAAATTTTGGGATACGGTCCTGTATTTCTCCTAATTTTATAAATAATATTTCATAAGTAAGCTCTAAATATTTACTTATGTTGTACTAGTTCTATAAATAACAAATAATTTAATAATAAATCACAAATAAGTGAACAAAGTACAGAAACATTATTTCAAACTTCTGTTGATTCGGGATTTAAAAGAAAAGTAGGCGCTTGAAACAAAAAAATTGAGATGGTGACGCGTGATTTGTTTCACTTGACATTCCCATTGTGATCGTTTGAGAGCGTTTTAAAAGGTTTTCTATTTTCCAGAAAATATGGAACATCAATTTACAAATGCTGAAACGTTGGATATTCTATCGCATGTTTTATTTTATCTCAAAAAACTGTTATGTGTCAGTTAGAAGATGTTATTTTGTGCTTAGAGAATAACGGAAATAATTTTGAACACCTGATTATGTAGTTCCTTACTTTTTCCGTTGTTCGTTTTATTACTGTTTTGGAATGATTTTTGTTCACTTATTTGTGGTTTATTATTAAATTATTTGTTATTTATTGAACTAGTCCAACATAAGTAAAAATTTAGAGCTTACTTATGAGATATTATTTATAAAATTAGGAGAAATACAGGACCGTATCCCAAAATTTCCTGATGTTGTTCAAAAAACCCTCGAAACGTCATTAAACCACAATGTGTCATACATTGTTGCATTCGGAAGAAAAAGCTATCAAATTACAATATCAGAAAAACAGGACCGTATTTAAAAAAAGACAGTTGATAATGGCCCTTCGAAGACGACTCGTCGGATTACAAAACACTTAACGCTGTTAGATAGAGCGGAAAAACTGGCCATTCAAAAGTGCAATTTACTTTAGAATTCGATCTCAAAAAAACCCAGGAAAACAATAAAACGATTTTTCAGAATTTCGTTTTTTCCGGATATCTCCGGAACTACTAGGAATTTTAAAACATTCTAAGCGGCATATTATTAGGCACGTAAATGCGCAACTTTACCTCCATTTAACCGACTTTGTATCTCTTACGGTTTCCGAGATCCCTGTACTGGCCCTCCTTATCTTGGACACGTTGTAGACGAGTTTCTAACTGGTTGGTGCCTTTTGTTTGTAAACGGGTGCAAATATCAAACCTTCAACAGATAAATCTGCTCATTACGTACAAATATTCTTATTTTTCCTTATTGCTAGCTTTTCGCTTTGGAATGACTATTTAACGAGTAATCTTCTTCAGGTGAATGCAGTATTCACCTGAAGACGACTGCAGATGTTTACCAGTTGAAACGTTGCGATATTAAATAAACAAAGACAATGGAATTCCAAATAATGACGACAATCTGTACATTTTCATCTACAAACACCGAATTCCTGGTCAGCGATCTCAGATTGGGCTTCTGTGAACACTTTAAACTAACCGCGTATGCCTCCGGTTTGTTCCTCAGGCAGCCGGTCCCGCTAAAGTTATTTCTATTTAAATAAAATAATTTAAATAATAAATTTTACGAGTTTTCTTTGTAATTCGTGTCAAGATATAACTGGATTTTCCCACGGTAGGATTCTCCTAAGGAAGCGATGAATTATTTATTTACAAATATACGGTTTTTTACACGCAACTTCTTGGCACATCATACCAAGTAATTTGGCCCAATAAATTTACCCCGATAACACGTAAAAGTCATGAAACCCTAAAACAGCACATTTCCAACAGGTTAAACAGCACCTAGGGCAAAAATATTGCGGCATTTTTCATTTTATGTCTGCATATTACGTGCTAGGGGCAAACAGCGACTCGTACTTACATATGATATGAAAGAAAAATATTTGAATAGTTAGGAATATAATATTTTTTCATACAAGAGCGATAAAAATATTAACAATTTATTAAAAATGCGTATATTGCATTGATGAAAATAATGTACTAATCCGATTTGCCTTTGTTTCCAAGTTACAATACGCTACCGGGTATAGTTATTGCAGAATTATATCGTTGATCTCTTGACTGCAATAAAACCTCATTACCTACTCGACCATAAAATAAATAAGGAAATCCCAAATTTTAAAACCTTAAATTCAATTTATACCTATGCCTGATGCATATGTAAATACAACGTGATTTTTAATAATTTTAATCTTTAGTGGTTTTCCGGCGAGTAATTTTTAGTTAGTCCTTGGAATTGTGCTGATAGGGGGGCATCTTCAAGTGTCGGGAATGGAGACTTAAATATTTAACAGCTGTTAAACAATTTAGAGAAGCAAATCGTCCAATTATTTACCTTGACGAAACATGGTTCGCTACCCATGACACTCCAAAAAATGACAAACCAATGCACCATCAAATAAAGGCAAAATAATCACAATATTACATGCTGGTTCAGAAAACGGGTTTGTTCCAAATTGTCTGTTGCTTTCAGCTAAAAACAGAGCAGATTCTTCTTTAGATTACCATCAAGATACCGACGCACAACTTTTTGAAGATTGGTTTAAACATAAACTCCTTTAAAATATACCTGAAAATAGCGTCATTGTAATGGACAATGCTAGTTATCATAGTCGGCAAGCAAAAATCATTCCTAATTCTAATAATACAAGCATTTTATGATTGAAAATGATTTATATTTTGAAGAAACTTACAAAGAAACGAGAACGGCTAGAAGTATTAAAAGCTTTTAAAATAAATAAGGAATACGAGTGTGACAAACTTGCAGCAGAAAATGGACATACAGTGTTGCGTCTTCCTCCGTACTATTGTATATTCAATCCTATTGAGCTAATATGGCGCCAATTAAAATCCAATATTAGGAGAAATAATATTTCTCCTACATTAAATGCATCTGTAGTAGAATTATTTAAAAACGAAGTAAGAAAAATTTCTGCAGGCAGCTGGAAAAACTGTGTACAGCATGTCCTTAAGGTGGAAAATTCTTACAATTGTATGATTACAGATGTTCAACCCTTAATTATAAGTTTAGGCTTAGATGAAGATAGTGATAATGATACAGAGTTAAATTTTGAATAAATTATCAATAGTTTCTTAGAATTTAATTAATTTTTATTGTACTTGTTATCCTAATAGTTATACTTTTAAATTATATTATTTTCAATTATCATTAATTGTTATCATTATTTTACATTTATTATAGGTACCTAAAACTAAAAATACCTATCTATTTATTTTAAATTATAAAAATAAATGATGTTGTGTGGTATACATTTTCAAGCCGACCCTGACCCATTTATTGAGCTTTGAAGAGGTTCAGGCGTATACAATAGGGTTTAATCAGGTTGTTTATTTATGGCAGTAAGAATCAACGGTATAATTCTGCCAGAACTATACAATCGCCACTAAATCATTCGAAAATAAGAACCCATTTACTTAAAATCACCCCGGCAACTGTAAATTTATCGGCGTTTAAAAGCTAGACAAACAAATCCTTCGGCCAGTAAAACAGAAAAAAAAAATAAACGAAAAAAGTGCTTATAGTTAATCGAAAACTTGCAGAGTGTAAGTAAGCGCGAAAATAAAACCACAAACTTCGTTAAATTTATAACCGACCACTGCTTTGCAAAAACTCATTTACTTTGAAGGACTTCGAAAAGTTCGTTCAAAAACATTACTTTCCTGATAGGTCTTGAGTTTTTAAAAGTTTCTACTATTCAGTCCTTTGTCTATTTTAATACTTGCTATTTAGTGAACTTTGGCTTTTAAATAAATTTTGGACGTAAGAAGATTTCCGCAAGAATGTTTTCTCGTACACCTTATATTCAGTGGCAGTTCTTCCACAAGAGCACATGCGCACGTGCACCCCCAAAACAAAACGAATAAAAAATATTAATTTACATTCATTGAATATTATTTATCGTATAAAGTCCGACCCTCTCTAAGTTTTTATCGTACCGTCAAACTAAAAGAGTCCGACCATCCCTAATATTTTATCATCCCATCAAACCAAACTGTATAGATCCGGCAACCGTGCCTCGGTCGAGGTAAATGACGATTATGACTTGCTCGCACGTGCGACTAAGTAGTGCGGTTTCTCTGTAGTAACAGATGGCGGGTGACAGCGGGGGATAGCGGGGCTATGGCGATTTAACATGGAAAAGGCGCACAGTTTTTGTGTGCACCGAGCTGTTGTCTGTTCGTGCATCTAATTCGAGCGTGTTTGTTTTAATATTTTAATATTATATATTTATTAAGTTAAAATGAATAGTTGACGGTGGACTATTTAGGAAATAACTTTAGCTCGTTGAGTTTGGAGCAAAAAATTGAAGTGAAGAACACCGAAACCCGAAATTAATTTAACGAAGACCACAAAGGGTAAATCTAGGGACTTTATTAGAAAGTTTAAAAATGAAATATCTGAAAAAAATTCCAAAATTAATGAGGCTGTTATTGATCAATTTTCTACAATTAAGAACCGAAGAATGGACTGTGTAGGGTCGATAAATGTTGTGTATTTCGATAAATGATACTCGATATGATTTGAAACCATTTTATTTAGGATTTAAACTAAAAAACACTGAAAATATGAAGTATGCCAACTTGTCAGCCTCGTGGCTCGATTCGTTCTCGTCATAAAACAGTTAACTATTGTTCTCGTCTTGGTTGCACCTAATGACGTAGCCGTAGATGGCGTAGTGGTATTAAACATCATTCGGTTTTCTCGATAACTCGTAGATGGCGGTAGTAGTATTGGACATCATTCGGTTTTCTTGATAGCGCGTAGATGGCGTTAGTAATTTTAATAGTGGACTGTATAAATATTGTTACGAGGGTTGCATGCGACGACGTTAAGCTCCTACAGCTATACACACTAAGAAAACCTTTCTTATTTTCCAAAAGTTGTATTTCCTTGTGTAAAATTAAAAAATAAATAAAAATATGTTTTACCTAACGCATTTTCTGATTACTTTTTTTCTTTCTACATTTAAAACGCCTAGAAAGTAATTGTTTGGTCGTTACACAAAAATAAAATTTTAAAAATAATTTCACCATACTTGTGAACTATAGATAAGCCTAAATTTGTATCGATAGTAGCTAGAATATTAGCCTAGATCTTGGATCATAGCCTATCATAGGTCACGAGCCGCCACTGCTTATATTATTAGATAAAATAAACTATGTTAATTTCAGTCTAGTGGTGTGAGGTTCGGAGATCTTGGAGGTGCATCAGGAGCACCATCGTTTGATAATACAGTTGCAGTCTGATGTTTACAGGAAGATCCTCTAATAGTATTTCTAATTCATTATTTATTTCGTTGCTATTTTCATTACGTCCGTCGGAAACTGAGAATGAAGATTATCAAAAGTCACGAAGACCTACTTCACCAACATGTGAATGAATGTGAACCTTAATAATATACGATCAATATAAGTTGCTCATTAGTGATCAGATGGTAATTATAAAACACCAAAGTGGCATAATAAAAACAAGTAAATCCAAATGTCGGTAATTTTCCGTTTGTTTCAAGGAAAAACTTTTTAATTAGGAGATACCGAAAAGGTCACACAACGGCTTTACTTTATCATCAAACGACGTTAAAAATCCTTCATAATCCCTCTTTATTGTTCTTTCATTACAGTTCTATTATGTTCTTGAACGCCGGCTTTTTTACGTTACAACGTTTCTTTCTCTTCGTAGAGTTGTTCTTCGTCTATTCCATACCAGTGGTGTACGATGGCATGTAATTGTTTGAGAAAGTCAGGCCATGAAGTTTTGAGCCCTACGGCATCTTCAGACATGGCTCTTGTAATATGACTCACGTGTAGATTATACAGGGAATCCGCTAATTAATGGTACATGGAAAAACCAACCAAACCAACTCCTTACGTAAAAATATTAGAATTTAATTATACTTACTATATCCGAAAGTTGATATTAACTGAGATACAGGGTGTTAAAGTTAAAACTTAATTTTTGTTTTTCTCTAATAACTTTGAGAGAAACAATTTTTTTTACTAAATTTGGCAATTATGGTTTTTTTAGGACGAGAAATTGATTTCTTTGTGAATTATGTACAATGTAGGGGGCGCTGTCTGCGGCATTTTTCGCACATTCATACGGTCATAACTTTTTTGTGCCCCAGTGTATTTAGGTTTTTAAAGTCCGTTTTGTTGCAGTTGATAGCTCATATCGAGGGTTGAAGCCATAAAACAACCGTAAACCATAGGCGTTGTCAATAGTAATTACCTTATTTAATAAGAAAATTGGCCTCTGTCCATTGTTAAGTAGGATTAGGGTTAAAGTAGGTACAACAGGGGTAATTAATTTACCTATTTTTGCCTGCTTTAGGATGTTATTACGCCAGTTGATGTGCGTTTGTCAAACTATGTATTTAGTTGTATTTAGATACTGCAATATCTCAAAGTTGAATTATTTCCTATACTTGTAACAATGGCTTCAAGTTTTTCGCCAACGTGTCTTCGTCAAATTAGCAAGAGTGCATATTCTCTCCGAGAAAAGACATTAATATTAAACGTGCATGATGCTCTAGTGTACCAGAAACCTGCAAGTGATGTTCGTAGCATCATTGCAGAGTGTGCCAATATGGAAGGAGTTGGAGAGGCTACTATATATAGGTTCTTGCGTGAAAGAAAATCTAAGAACCTCAGTGAGCTAAAACCACTCCCAGGAAAGAAACCGTTAGAAATTGACAATTTCATTAAAAATGGTATTAGAAGAAAAGTACATAGTTTTTATTTTGCCAAGGAAATACCAACTATAGACAAAATTTTACAAGCCATTAACTACGACGAGGACTTACCACAGCTATCACGAACGAAACTATGGAAAATACTTCATGATATGAACTTTCGATGGGAGAAGCAAAACAGAAAATCTTTTCTTATTGATAGAGCAGATATTATTTGCTGGAGACGTCAATACTTAAGGTCCATCCGAAAATACCGCAGCGAAGGCAAAAACATTTTCTATTTGGATGAAACTTGGCTGAACGAAGGGCACACCGTATCTAAAGTTTGGCAAGATAAAAATGTCCTAAGTTCTCGACAAGCTGTCATGGAAGGCTGGTCAACAGGACTTAGACCACCATCTGGAAAGGGACGCAGACTTATTATAACTCATATAGGAAGTTCAAATGGCTTTTTGGATCAAGGATTATTACAGTTCCAGTCGAATTCTACTAAAGACTATCATGAAGAAATGACTGCTGATGTTTTCGAGGAATATTTTAAGCAAATGATAGAATACATTCCCGCTAATTCTGTAATAGTGATGGATAATGCCAGCTATCACTCTAGGCTAAAAGAGAATCTTCCCACAACTTCATGGAAAAAGGCGGAAATCGTAAACTGGTTACAACGAAAGGAATTGAGTTACGATAATACCATGGTAAAAAAGGAACTTTTGGATATTGTTAGGCTACATAAATCACAGTATAAAAAGTATGTTATTGACGAGATGGCAAGAGATCGAGGTATTATAGTGCTCCGTTTACCACCTTACCATTGTGAGCTAAATCCTATCGAATTAATATGGGCTCAAGTAAAAGGATATGTTGCTAGAAATAACAAAACTTTTAAAATGCAAGAAGTGCGACACCTCTTGCTTCATTCTTTAGCAAATGTGTCATCAGAAAATTGGCAAAACGCCATAAAACATGCTATAGTAGAGGAACAAAAAATGTGGGAACTTGACAACGTAATTGACACAACTATGGAAATTGAGCCTTTAGTAATAAGCGTAGGACATGATGACTCTTCAGATTCTTCTGAGGACCATTTTATCGAGTTATAATTATTGAAATTGTCAATATTTTTTGATCTGTAAATAAATTAGTTTTCTTGTAAATAAATTCATAAAATCATAAAATCTATTACATTTAAATAAAATAATAAGCGGTTACATTAAAAACCCAACTCTCCGACCATGATGGGCCGTTTTAATCATTATCCTTTCATTTCATTTTATGGCTCTATTGTTACTTTATCTGTTACCCGGTGGAATAGGTCAAAATTTCTTCATCTTTATGCTAGATGTACGTAAAAAGACCATTTTATAGGTAAAATATTTTAGGCCACCGGGCCCTTGTTTTGAATCTTTAATGAGGGTATCGAGCTATCAACGACAACGAAACAGACTTTAATGAAAATAATACTTTTCTCATAATATCTATTACGTAAAAAAGGTATACTAAGTTCAGGTCGCCTAGAGTTACCGTTTCGGAGATATTTCCATATAAATTGTTTAGTGCGTTAGCTCAGGTAAGCAAACAATATTTTGTTACTTCTTACCAATTCACTTTTACATGATAATTAATGTTCTAGTAATGGCAATTGGGAATAATAAAATACAACAATTGGATTGTTCTTTAACTTACTTTAATTAAAATAACTTTGACCCTAGAAAATATCGTGTCGAAAGAAACTAACAGCAATGAAACACAAACTTACGATAAACTCAAAAATGAAACATTTTCTATTCCATAGCAACTGCATCTCTAAATTTTATTTGTTTTCTCATAGGTTCCTTTAAGAACAAGATTTTGTTTGTAAATTAATAATAATTGGGCAGGACGCACTAAACAATTTAAATGCAAATATCTCCGAAACGGTAACTCTGGGCGACCTGCATAGCTTTTTACGTAATAAATACGAGAAAAGTATTATTTTCTTTAAAAACTTAAATACACAAAAAGTTATAAGCCAATAAATGTGCAAATAATGCCGCAGACAGCGCCCCCTACATTATACATTAAAATTTCATAAAAAAATCAATTTCTCGTCCTAAGAAAAACATAATTGCCAAATTTAGAAAAAAAACCTTAGTTTCTCTTAAAGTTATTAGAGAAAAACAAAAATAAAGTTTTAACTTTAACACCCTGTATCTCAGTTAATATAAACTTTCGGATATAGGTAAGTGTAATTCAATCCTAATATTTTTACGTAAGGAGTCTGTGGTTTTTACATGTACCATTAATTAGCGGACACCCTGTATAAGAGTATCGTTGTAAATAGAGTCGTACATTTTTGTAGGTTACTATTATTAGGTCTATTCGATAAGTAGCCAAATTTATCTCAAATATTAATGCTGCTAATCTATAAGGCATGATTTAATAACAAATAGCTCGTTAATAACAACCTTTCCTGGCATACATTTTCCAAGTCATTAAATAAAGGAAATTCTATATTCGGTCTAGGCATGGTATTAAATTTCGATTTTATTGCTATGTTGTTATTGCTGAATTAATATTGCATATATTTTGGAAAATCTCATAACTCATTATGAGTATCAAAGAGAAGAATAATGGCTAGCAGACCAGTGTGTACACTGCCTATATTTTAAAGGCAAAAAATGTACATGTATCCAGATTTGATGCACTAGCCTATATAATTTAACATATCAGCACGTAAATTTCTCTGTCCTAAACTCTATTTTCTATTAGTATTATGGCATATATTTTGGAATATATGACTTTTTTATTAAAAACGATGTGGAAACTCAATAAATTATAATATTCAATTCACAATGGAGAAAAGTCAAAATAACATGATTTAATTTTTAGGCGTCACGGTTAAGAAAATTAAAAACCAATTAGAGTTTGATATATACAGAAAACCTACCACTACAGATACAATCATACATCAAATATCCAAACAGTCACTGAAGATTAAATTAGTCCCATTTCACAGTTTTATACAAAGACTAATAACATTTCCTCTAAATAAAGAAAGCTTCAACAAAGAAATAAGTGAAATTAAACAGATAGCAAGAAACAACGGCTACAAAGAAAGTCTAATTGATAAACTAATAAAAAACAAACAGAGGATGGTACTAAGCAGATAATTTTATAGCGTTAGTCCTCCAAAAAATACTAACTTTAAATTCATAAATTATACCTCCAACTTAAGCAACATGATAAGTACTAAATTGAATAACTTAAGATGTGGAACAATATGTGTAAATAAACAAACTTTAGGCAGAATATTAGTGAATAATAACGACAAAACGGACATACTTGACAAATCAGGAGTTTACAAAATTAATTGTGCAGATTGTAATGCTATATAAGGTAAAACCGAGGGATATGACGCGGTCGGGGATATGCCGCAATCGCGATATCTCCTTTATGTAGGTATCTATGAACCTTAATGGTCGAATATTCTTTAGTTCGATTGGCCACCACCTCATCGACAGCACGCCATTCAGTGTTGAATCAGTTGCCATGAAAAGAAGACGCATCTTCTTCATCAAAATCAGGTGAGCACCTCCAAAAGTTTTATAGCGTTATTTTTAAAGCTCTGTATTAGGTCTCCTTCTAGATTTTTAATTGTTTTTATGAATTCTATAGCATAATACGACTTCTAAAATTGATAGTATGTAGCCGACTTAGTCATCTTTGTCTTTGTTATGATTTTGCATTCTTGTAAATAAAATGGCGGAAAACTAGGGATATGAACCTAGTGACATGTCAGGGATATGACGCGGGTCATATCCCCGTCTCTTCTTGCCTTAGGAACTTGAGTACTTATTTTACTTTAAATTTTTAATTTTTTCAGAAATGCCAAACTACAAAGCCAAGGGTCTGCGAGGGACATGGTCGGAAGAAAATCTTCGTGCTGCTGCTCAAGCGGTTGCTGAGGGATCATCCATTAGAAAAGCAGCAAAAGCCAATAGAATCCCTGAAAAAACTCTGCGCCACCGTTTAAAATCAAACAATCTCATCAAGGGCAAACTAGGACAACCACCAGTACTTGGCTGGGAAGCAGAGAATAAAATCGTTCTGCACGTGAAGAGACTACAAAAGGCTGGATACGCCCGACAAAAACGGCTTTGCGCAAGATGGCGTTTAATTTGGCGGAGAAAATGGACATAGTTTCAGCAACACATTTTTCCAAAGAAACCCGCTCTGCGGGCAAGGGGTGGCTTAAAGCTTTTCTTAATCGAAACAGTACTCTAACAATAAGGAAAGCGCAAGGGGTGTCCAAGGCTCGAGCTGACGGAATGAACAAACAGGAGGTCACCGAGTATTTTGCGCTTTTAGAAAGAACTCTCGCAGAATACAGCTTACTTAATAAACCTGCTAATATATACAATGTTGATGAAACGGGTCTCCAACTTAACAACCCACCACAACATGTTGTAGCTGCGAAAGGAAGTAAATCTGTTCAAGCTCGACAATCTGCAGAGCAAGGGGAAACCATGACAGTAGTTGCTTGTTCCAATGCTGAAGGGACTTTTTTACCTCCCTACATTATATTCAAGGGTGTTAACAAGCAGCAAGCATGGCTAGATAACCTGCCTAATGGGGCAGAGCTGGTAATGGGAGGGAAATCTGCGTACATAAACGAAGAACTTTTCTTAAATTGGCTAGAAAATCACTTCATTCCAAGAAAATCAGCGGGTCCTTGTTTACTCTTGCTCGATGGACATGGATCGCATACGAATTCTCCTGATATTCTAGAAGTGGCACTACAAAACAACGTGCATTTCCTTTGCCTTCCTAGCCACACCACCCATTACCTGCAACCCCTCGACCGTGCTTTCTTTAAGCCACTAAAAACGTACTACCGTAACGCAGCTATTGAGTTTGGTATTGCAAATCCTGGAAAGAAATTAGAGCGCAGACATTTTGGTCCACTTCTAGAGAAAGCCTGGTCTCAAGCTTCAACGACATCGACTGGATCAGCAGGATTTCGAGCTTGTGGAGTATTTCCATTTTCACCATCAGCAATTCCAGAGTATGCCTATCTAACAGACGAAAATAACGTTGATCACGGATTAGAAAGACCTGGCACATCAGGTAGACCCAACCAAACATCCAAGAGTCCAGAAATTCCCGCATTGACAAGACCTAGCACATCAAGAAGTCCTCAGAAAACACTCAAGAGTCCTGAATGTCCCGCATTAACTCCATCCAAAGTACTTGACATCGTATCCCCAATACCAATAGCGGATCCCTCACAAGTAAAAAGGAAGCAACATGCTCAAGTGCTGACCACTCCTGAAAATATCGCCAACAAAAAAGCTAAGAGGGATGCAAAAACTGAAAAGCAGAACAAGCGAGAGAATAAGTCGGTGTTTAAGCTGGTTCGCAAGCCTTTCAAGAAGCGAATTGCTTTCGAAGATGGACTACCTTCATCGTCCGGAGGTGAGTGGGATGAAGATTTATCTGATGATGAACACGAAGTCGATGAAACCGACTTTTTCGAAAATGTCTGTAGCGTTAATGTCGACGACTACGTTTTAGTACAGTTCGTCGGAAAGGTAAAGCCGTTGTACTACATTGGTATTGTTACGAAATGTGAAAACCAAGAAGTAACTGTTAATTTTATGAAGAGGGGAAAATTGCAGTTTATTTTCCCGCAAGCAAAAGATGAATCAGTCATTCAAATGAAAACTATAAAAAAAATACTGCCACCTCCATCGGAACGTCGTGGACACTTTACATTCAAGGTCATATTTCCAAAAACCATTACACTTGTTTAAGTAATATTTTATGTATTATTTTCAGTATTTGTAGTATGTTTTTTATGTACTTATATATTATTTCGAAATGTTTGATGTTTTTTATGTATTTTATGATGTAATTACTATTTTAATAAATTACATGTAAACTGCCATAAGCAATATCCCTAGCCCCCTAAACGTCATATCCCCAACCCCGTCCGGGATATGACGCAAAATTCAATTTTCATAAACAATTTAATTAATAATAGTTAGCACAATTTAGAATCACCAACACTTCCTGTTTATGATACATTAGGGTTACAGCTAGATAGAAATTCAAAATATATGGGAAATTTGTGAATGATAACTGAGAAATTGAAACATTTCAAAACGTGCGTCATATCCCTCGGTTTTACCTTATGTAGCTCAAAGCGGCAGAAGTATTAAGACAAGATTGAAAGAACACAAAACAGCTATTTTAAACAATGTAAACAACTCAGGGATGTCCGATCACTGTATAGAAAACAATCACTTTGTAAATTTAAGTTACGTTGAATTGCTTCACACCGAAAACAAAGGTAAAAGATTGGATTTATTAGAACAACTCGAAATCAAAAAATCCATGAGAAATAATCTTATTCACTATACTAATGACCAACAAAATTGCCACAACACCCCAATAATTGATAAATTCTTAGAATCCTTACAGCCCGGACTTCCCAAACCTTTAGTATAATATAAATTTAAGTAGGTTTATAATAGACTAGGTAATAAAAACAGACATTATAAATATTGTAAACGAAATGCCAACATTAGTATACAAATAATACTCTTGAAAAGCCCTAACAAGGCGAAACCTATATATAGAGATGACTCTAATATAACTTGATGCATTAAAATGCAATAAGTGTTTTAATTATAAGTATTTAATAAATAACCAAACGCGGAATCAACACAGTGTATTAAAAAAATAGTATAATGTACATGACTTAATAGATGCTACATATAGCACATGTCCCCTTTTTCACAAGCGGCTCGTTTCCCAACATGAGTATTATAAAACATTATTTTTAATGTTGACGACCCTGTATCTTTGGCATTTTGCCAAGGTTAGACAATTCGTCCGGGTCAACATTTTTTCCGTATATATTTTTCGTAGTCCCAAGTAAAGCTAAGCAAGATTTGTTCCTAATTTTCCTTCCTCTTGTTTTAGGTAAGCTTCGAATCGAGCCCCGGAGACCAATTTTCCGTAAGTAAAATATAATGCTGGCATTATTTCGAAGATCGTAAATAACGGAAAAAAAGCGGCGAAGGAAAAGAAGTGTGTTCGGCGAAAAGCAGGTTCAGATAAAGGTAAATTAGTTGTGTTTTTTTTTATAAATAGCTTTGGTTTAAAGTATATCATATTTTGGGTTTGTTTGGGTTTGTGGAAGTGGAAGTGGAGAAAAACGTGCCGAGTTTAAATATATTTTATTGAGCCAATTCTAAGCTAGTCAATTAAACGTGATGGCGAAACCACGAAACTCTCATAGTTCAGTGGATACAACAAATACCAGCAAATTAAACACACCGACACTATTTTCATTAGTCGTTATGCGTCGTAGAAAAGCCGAAATGCCAGCAAAAAATGCTTTAAATAGTTTTGTAACCACAAATCGACGAATCTGTTGTAAATAATGTTTTATATTCTGTCTCGGTAAATGCAGCTCGACGAAATATCTCTGTTCAACCAGCAAAGTTAAATTTATGACAGTTTTGAAACTCTTATATTTTCGTTTATTTCCTGTTAAGCTTGTTAATTTCCAAACTTACAAGTAACTTTAGTTGTTTGGATAGGTTTTGTTGGTGGTTTCTTGCTATTTTAACTTCCAGGGATTCCCGAGAACGACAGAGGCCATGTTTCGTCAAATAATGCAGAAAACTTTGTTAGAATCAGAAAACAGGCATTTTATTTAACAAGAGATTTGTTCCACGAGCAGTAGAAAGTAGTTATAAACTTTATAAAGATTTGTGGCCAATGTTCGTAGAGCAAAATGTATTGATTTGCAAGTGATTTGCCACCGTCAGAATAATCCTCGTACTGGTACGGATATCTGGGTTTGGACTCGATTTTTTTAGCGATCGGTGACATCATCGCTTAATGGATACGAATTTCCAGCGACTAATCGCTCGAGCGATCGCTCGATTACTGAAATCGCTCGAGTATCAACTACTCGATTATTAAAATCCCAATACTAATGAAATCCAAATATCATGGCATTTTCCTATAAAGAAAAAAGTCATTAAATATTAATTTTCCATGTTCGCCGCTTTCCTTTCCCGTTAACATCCCTTTTGTTATCCCTAGATAATAAAATTTCAGTCACCGGATCGTATCCAATTCTCCATTTTAAAGCCGGTATTTTAATATGAGTTTATCCAGAGCAATTAATAATACAAACAGATAAAAAGGGACCCTAATTCTGGATAATTTTCTCCAAAGTGGGAGATACGACTCAAATTAAACCCCGGCTAATGCGATTACCGGAAAAGCTGCACACAGAAGGATTTTTTAAGTAACTTGTAGTGGAAAAGGTTTCGATGGCGTTTGGGATATTTTAATTTACCAGCGAAAGATTACATTTGACTGTATTATCAAAAATTATCAAAAATTTCGAGCGTGCTATCTGGCCATGATGATGAAATATTTATAGTTAATAAGTTAACAATACAAAGCAAGCAATTAAAACACCTTTTTCCAGTTTATGAGAAAATTCATTTTCCCCAATTTTTCTGGGGAAAAAACATTTTTTCCAATTTTTCTGGAAATTTTATATCTCTAATTGTGACCCAGATATCGAGCGTAGGCTGCTGAAGCTGAAACTAGCTCTTTTTTACTTAAAATGTACGCTATAGCGATACAGTATGAGCTGTGAGCTGGCAAATTCGATGTACTTTTTTTCCTTTTGAGGGCTTTATTATCACTTTCCATCGTTTAATTTAAAAAAAAAATATGTGCTTCATGCCAGTGAGCTGTCCTTATTTGATGAATCTTCATATAATTTTTTTAATTTCTTTTAAAATTATACTCGAAATCAGAGGAAATCAGGGTGCCAATGTTTCAGTTTTAATGTACAAGTGCCAAATCTTCCCCTTAAAGTAATAATTCCCTTTTTTTATGATCAAACACAAGCACTATAGGAAAAATCCTTTAGGGCACTCTGGGAGTGGTGCGTTTGCGCAAAAAGCGATTCACGTTGATTTTGAATCGTTGGAGGTTATATTCGTTGGGAAAAACGACCTCGGAAAGGTCATTTCACAAGGATGAAGTCCTCCAGATGAAAGAATTCTTAAATAATGAAGTTCGAGGAGTACTAAGCTTAATCACATATGGATGGGCGGCAGTGGTTCGTCGTGTATTTCTGCTATTCGTCGCTCTGGGCGGAATTAAGAGGGCAAGGTCAGCCGAGCACCTTCCATGAAAATATCAGAGAGTCAAATCCACAACCTGTCTCCGATGTTCCAGACTGTCGAGGTTCTTCGTCAGCTCGTGGGCTCCGATCAGACGAATAGCCCTCCTTTCGATGGTATCCAGTAGCCGAAGAGTATGTTTGGGTGAAGATGTCTAGACATGAGAGCAGTACTCTAGTGATGGTCGAATCTGGGCTTTGTATAGTGTCAAAAGTTGTTGAGGTGTGTACAACTTTCTGGTTCGGAAGAGTACCCCGAGCTTCTGAGAAGCTATCTTGGCGATTGCGTGTCCGGCCATGACTATATCGAACTACTACCTGCTTTTATTTTCTTTTTATCGATTTTTAAACTTTTCAAACCCAGTTTTTAACTTAATTAAGCTAATTGAACCCTCTTTTTATTTTACTTTACTTTAAGTTTGAAGTGGTCTCACAAATCAGAGTAAGTTGTGTGGAACTATGTAGTTTACTTCATAATTAGCAGTTTTATGCAGTTATTTCGATTGCGAAGTCTTTTAAATTAATGGGGCATACATTGTATCGAACAAAAACAAAACCAAGGTACGCGTAACCCTTATAAGCTCCACTATTTAAGCGCTTTAAGAGTTGTATAAGGGTAACAAAAATATGACTGTAACTAAGTTATACGGGGCGCTAATTTGAAAAAATCTAATTGTATTATTGGAAATAGATTTAAATTACCCTTAAAATGGTGCTCCTGGACCCACTGCAATTATACCATTCATAACGAATGCAATTTTATTTAAATACATAAAAAAACATCCCATTGTGCTCGGTTTTTAGCTATGTCTGTAAGTTCAACAGCACAAAGAAAGAAATTAAAATATATATATCCCAGATTTCCGTTCTTAGAGAACCCATTTTGTTGGCAAGGTATTGTGTCTCATTTTTACAAACTGCTGGATTTTTGGGCTTATTTTCCCAGTGGCATTGGCGTATCAGCAACATGTCCACGTTAATATTGTATTCCACTTGCGATTTCCAAGCTTTGATCGCTGATTGGCTATTATCGAACCAGCCACTCTGAAAATACACGATGAGCTACTGCCGCCCATCCATATGTGGTTCAGCTTACTACTCCTCCAACTTCATTGTATAAGGATTGTCGGTAACAAATGCAACCTCCAACGATCCAAAACCAACGTGAGTCGCTTTATTTCTACACGCACCACTCTCAGTGAGAGTGGGTTTTTCCTATAGTGCTTGTGTTTGATTAAAATAAGCGGGACTATGGCGATTTAACATTGAAAAGGCGCACAGTTTTTGTGTGTTCGGGTTTGTTCGGGCATCTAGTTAGAAATTCGAGCGTGTATGTTATAATATTTTAATATTATATATTTATTAAGTTAAAATGAATAGTTGACGGTGGACTATTTAAGAAATAACTTCAGCTCTTTGAGTTTGGATCAAAAAATTGAAGTGAAGAATGCGGGAACACCTAAACCCGAAACTAATTTAACGCAATGTTGTGTATTTCGCTAAATGATACTCGATATGATTTTAAACCATTTTATTTAAGGATTTAAACTAAAAAACACTGAAAATATGAAGAATGCCAACTTATCAGTCTCGTGGCTCGATTCGTTCTCGTCATAAAACAGTTAACTATTATTCTCGTCTTGGTTGCGCCTAATGGCGTAGCCGTAGATGGCGTAGTGGTATTAGACATCGTTCGGTTTTCTTGATAACTCGTAGATGGCGGTAGTAGTATTGGACATCATTCGGTTTTCTTGATAGCTCGTAGATGGCTTTAGTAGTATTAGTAGTGGACTGTATAAATATTGTTACGAGGGTTGCATGCGACGACGTTAAGATCCGATAGCTATACACACTAAGAAAACCTTTCTTATTTTCCAAAAGTTGTATTTCCTTGTGTAAAATTAAAAAATAAATAAAAATATGTGTTACCTAACGCATTTTATTATTATTCTTTTCTTTCTACATTTAAAACGCCTAGAAAGTAATTGTTTGGTTGTTACACAAAAATAAAATTTAAAAAATAATTTCACCATACTTATATATACCATATCATAGGTCACGAGCCGCCACTGATAGGAAGACAACTCGTATAATCCCTTTTAAAAGTCGTGATAATTATTGTAAATGATAATTTCTCGGTGCGTAATACAAAGAAATATTCGACATACGCCACTGGCATTAACATGCCAGATACATAAATTCGGAAACTTGGCACGAATGAAGCGAAAAAGGATTTCTAGACGCTCTTTCTTCGTCATACAATTTTTATAATAAATATTTTATAGTTCTGCTTTATATTCGGAAACCCTGACTGGAAAGCTTTCGAACGAAACATTTTTGAAACGCTCGGACTAGGATTTATGATGGGGTTTTGTGAACGCCAAAAATTGATAGTAGTTTTTATTGCTTTACAAATATCCTGAAAGAAGCTTATTTTTGCTACAAATTCGGCTATTTTTAACAATCCATGCACAGAAACGAAATCTATCTGTTAAAGATTTCCGATGCTCTTAAAAATAATGTATGTACTTTATTAAATCTTTTTCTATTTGGGTTTCGTAATGGCTACATTATGAAATGCAAAAAAATTGAATTACCTGCCTGGAAAATGTTTAAAAACGAATGGCGATATTTTTGTACATTTACTAAAAGAGTACTACAATTGACATTATTATTTATTTTAGTGTAAATCCTGATTAAATAAATCATTACCTTTAAAATATGTTCTATATTTCCTGTTTATCCATATTTTGCTGTTAAATTCCGACGTAAAACTTTATGAACGTCTGCTACGACTTATTACCTCGTTGTGAAGTTGGCGAACGACATTTTTCGTTTAAATGCACCCTTAAACGGTATAAACAACCCTTTTAGTAGATCCTTGGCTATATTGGAACCTAAATTAAATATTTACAACTTTTGGCGCGTCAAAAAACCAGAATTATCCGGGAAATATATAAACAGTTCAGGTGTTCAGAAAATAATGTCTAAAAGCAGGGATTTGGTTGCTTATTATAGGAAGGGGTTCAACAATAAAATGTTTATTGTTTGACAAGTCACTAACTAACTTTGTTCGACGTGTAATGAAATTAATGGAATCAATCAAACCTTACAATATGTGGAGCCATATAGTTACATTAAATTAAAAGATATGGTGCTACTTGACAGGTTAGATAGCGACAGAGATCCATTAGCTTCCCCAACTTCTTCCCCACTAGTTCATACTCAACTAAGAACTAATTTTTAGTTATTTTCTCTTACAAGTTCTATTTCAAGTTAGAGAAAACTGGAACTTGAACTGGATTTGACAAAGCGCCTGCTCAACAGGTCGCTCCTATTAGAAGGAATGTACATTTTTCTTATAGGAACAGAATGAACAGTAATTTTCCAAATGTCAGCGAATGCGGAAAATAAATATTTCCACAATATTTATTTTCGTTTTAATTTATTTTTACCAAGAAGGTTAGATACATCCAAGTCATACGATAAAACTTCTCAATCCACTGCAATAAATCTCGGGTTTTCAAGCTTAACAGAGATTATATTGTTATAGAAGGAAATTTATAACTTCAGCTTTACGAAAATATTATTTCTACTTTGGTTCTCTCGGAGTCTACTTTTTGCAATTGCATTTTTTTGGAAAACGTTCCACTTTATATCAATGAAATTTTATTTTTATGTTGGCAATATCGTTTTCAAACTTCTTACTTAATGCAATTTTTCAAAATGTCGTGTTTAAGGTGCTGTAGAAATTGTTTATGAAATTGAATGAATGTAAAATAGTTGAACAGTTTTATCTTAAGGAAACATTGGAAAAACACGTCAACTTTATTGTCAAGAAGGTATTGATTGTAATAGTATATTAAGATACAAGTTTCCTAAGACATTATCTTAGAGCACGCGTTTAATTTAGCGAAGCAGGGACTTTTCTAAAGTACAAGTGCTCTAATTGCCTCATGAACCGTGTATTTTATAATACTTTTTCTATTTGGGTCTTTAAAGTATGAAAAACTTTAAAATATATACCTAGTAGATTTTTTCCATTTGAATTAATATTTTCTTTTTGGGTTGGCAATACTTTTACAATTGAACACAACAAAGCTTCTTCCCATCCGTCATAATTAAAAATAAATATATTATTAAAGTTAATAAAAATGAGTCAGGAAGAAAGTTGTACTCCGCCAGAAATACGAGAAATTGCAGAAAATAATCTAGAAAAACTTTTAAAAAGAATATACAAAACTTTTAGTTATGGTGCGAGCAGAACAAAGTTCAAAATATTGAACAAAATAATAAATAATACTATTGAACAAAATATTGCGTCGACACAGAATCTGACAGGAAGAATAACAATTAATTCCCAGGAAATGTCTACAGTAACTATAAATATGTATATATAAAGTAATATATATGTATAATACTATATTAAATAAAAAATAAAAATAGTACTTTATTGAATAAAACTTTAGAAAGAGAGCTTAAACTGGAAGATATTTCTATTATTTTTAGGTTATGTTGTTTTATAGTTGTGGCTAGAAATTAGTTGACGTATACCGTCAGCATATTATATATTTCCGAGTATAGGTATTTCAGATAAATATCTAGTAAAAATTATCTATTTGCAAGGTCAAAGGTTAGTATTTTAAAGTTTTCTATAAGAAATTATTGTCGAATCCATAATGCCTAGAAAACTAATTTCAACAAAATCGAAGTAAGCCTAAAAATCGAACCCTACTTGGTGCCAACATAAAAAAAATAAAGTTTCAGTTACATAAAGTGGCAGGTTATTCAATTTTGTTGCATTTCATAATGTTGCCATTATGAAACCCAAATAGAAAAAGAATATTTGCAGCCTTCGTGGTTTAATCCCAAGGGAAGGGTACATATTATCCTTAAAATCTTAAATAGGGAGAGGGTCAAGTTCGATTCTTTAATAATATTACCAGTTTTGTTAGTTTCCTTTTAATAACAAGTTATATAATATTACAGTGGTATTACACATAATCTGTTCATATACTACAACACATCTGGGAGTTTCCAACTATGTACTTGATAGACGGAGAACATTATTATCAAAGAAACTTATAACATTAAATTTTAGAGAAATGATGATGTATTTTATTATCGTATAGTTGCAGCTTCATTTCTCTTCCAAAACTGACAATGTGACGTCCTCAGTAATTGTGGAGAGCGTACAGCTAGAGGATGATATATTTACTGTATATACTTTGTCATAAATATCATATAACTTGTTTTCATTTATTATTATTATATTTACAAGCATATACTGCAGCGAAAATTAAAACCAGTATGAATTTATAGTTCCGCCGTTTCCCAGGGAGACAATAATTTAACGTTTTGCTATTTTTGAGCTATTTTAATAAACGTCGTGCAGCTAAATAGCAGACCTGCCCGTGAATAATAAATGCAGTACTTACTTACGGCGAACGGCTTCTGCAGAACACTTTTAAAATAGATTTTAAAACACTAACAACAACGTGAATCTCCATAAGAAATTTAAAAATAACTCTTTGAAGGCCATGCGAAATTGGAACGGCTATCTTGTGTTTACGGTTCTTTTGTTGTATTCCTGAACAAATACCCGTACCTGCAATTCAGTTTATTTGAAATTACTATTACAAAGGCCTTCACGTTTCGTAGACCCTGATTTTCTCGACACATTTTATGCAAAATATCAAATACACGTTTACCCTAACAAAACAAGCAATGACACCCGACGGCGTTCTGTGATATATTACAAAGCAGCTTTTATCACGGACATAACATAATAACAATCTAGAGGAAAACAAGACGCAACAGCCTTGTCTTAATAATATAATGTACATTGTATATTTAGTTATACCCTAAGAGAGCCAAAGATGCTTCATTTCCTTAGTAGTGCCATTGAATCTAAATCAGTATTTTGATATATGTGTTATTTAGGACAAGCTATTGCTTATAATTCAACGGTCTACGTGGCCCATGGCCCCGAGAATATCTGCTTAGCGTTATTTGTTCAGGTTTATTGTTTTTTATACATGATATACACCTGACAAGCAAAGCAGTTCTTATATGTGTCCCATGCGAGTTTATGTTCAGATTTTTGGGACTATTAAGAGATTCGTAATACAGGGTGTTATGGAAATGACGTATTATATTTAAACCGGCAATTCTTGAGATGAATACAAATTGAAGTAAAATATCCTTAAATGGCGCTTTCAATTCATTCAGCGGTAAAAATGACCTGACGTCAAACCGGAATACATCTGTGCGGCCCTGCGACACATACGAATTCTCACCGGTGTTGTAAGAATTACACCATACACTCTTTAAGTTTGAAATACGCAACTACGTAACTAGGTCAAATGTCAATGATCTTTTGACTTTTTGGGGGTTTTTCTGATTTTTTAATGTAATTTTATTTAGGCCACACACATACACTTACCTTGTCGGTCTTATTTAAAAATTAGTGTCAATTTCTATAAATTTCTATAAAAACTTATACAGCGTTTTAGTAAAAAAACCGGCACATCCATAACCCATAACCATAATCGCAAAACTTCACATGGACAATGCCGCCATAATGCACAAAATTCACATGGAGACATCGTTTTTATTAACATTGGCTTGTCTCGTCTAGATTTGTATGAACTTTTGTTTTTAATTAAAAAACACATTGTAAAATGTAAATAACATTTCTTCGAATTAAAAATGACATCTGAACTGAAACATTTAAAACACGAGCTGTCAAAAAGTAGAGATGTACTATTGCAATGTGTGTTTTTCCGGTAGATTCCAGCGCATTCACCAAAAAAGGTTGAAATAAATAATTATAATAATCTACAGCACTTATTTATTGTTTTCCTTCACTGCTGTAGATGCCAATAAAGATTAAAAAACTTGTTAATCGCTGCTCTGGTGCTCTTTTTCATTCGAAAAGCTTAAAAAATTAAATCGATCGTTTCACAGCGGGATTTTAAATCCAAAGATAAGCCATCTCTACTAAAATCGACAGAAGGTTAGAAGTTGACATTTGCTTGACAACAAGATATTCCTCTGCGGCTTCGCGCGAAAGAGTTTTTTCGGGATATTTAATCAACTGTAACAGTGCAAATAAGTGTGAAATTGCGTCATTCGCACCGATATAATCCGTTGACTGTCGTGGCCGTTACAACAACAGATCGAGCGGGAACGAAATTACGACGTTGCAACATTATAAACGGCCAGTCTGATTTTATCAATAATTTCTTTAATTGGAAAAGCTAGGTTTACAACACATCAAATATCGGACATCGCTGAAATGTGATGTACAAACATCTAAAAAAAAATCACATCAAAAACAATAAATCTAAAAATAAGGTCACAACATTGACTATGAACCTTTATTCAATTTTTCTTTAATTTCAAAACATGACGTTGCAGTTCTATAGCTAATGAGATCACTGTAGACTGCATTCTCATTTATGACACCCTGTATATTAAGGTGGTTAAGAAATGAATCCGCCATACATATTTAGAGAACAAAGGAGTTTTTTCAATGTACAAAGTTAAACACGGTCCATATACAACTTTCAGCCAAAAAACAGCCCTTAATTCAAATTCGGGACCGGTCCTTCTAATAATGAAAAATATCTCTTTTATAAGCTAAACGATAAATCCAACTTTGCCACGGTGATCCCGGGATTAGACTTAATACCCACTCGTTAAGGAAAATTAATTTTAAACCTGTGGCGTGTTTCCTTTTTTGTTTTAATTATATTTGTGGAACGACCTTTTTGTTTATATACTAAATAAATGAGATTTGTCATTCTCTTATTCTTTATCGACATGTTTTTGTATCAAAATTCTGAAATGGCTGTTTACACAACTAAGTAAATCTTGTAATCTTATTTTTGGACTCCACTGGGTCTAATCTGAGAAATGTTTTTGCTTTATAGTTAGTGAGTTCTGCTGTTTAATAATAAAGTTAATATATTCTTTTATCGTTCCGTGGAGAATAATTTCCTGTACACCTAAGACATTTGCCTTGGCATTTGTTATAGCCTCAATTAGCTTCAGCTTCTCTTATTGCCTTCTTTTGTAACTGCGTTACTAGGAGTTTCAGGCCTGTTCCTTTCTACGGGGTATCCGGTAAGTACCTAGTAATCTCTCGGGAGCATACAGAGGAGGTCAAAATAGACATAATTTGTCATTGGAAAAAAGAGTGTTTCTTAACTGAGATGCAGCAAAGCCCCAGAGATTAACTCGTTTGGCTTTTGAACAGACATGTATAATTTTATAATGTTTTACATAGCCAGGGAAGTCAGGAACGGAAGCAATGGAAAATAGTATTTTTAACTGTTATGTTTAGCATTAGTAACTTATCAATGTTTCGAATAACAACCGATTTATCTCGAAAACCACCAGTTCTATCCACCGACCTATATCTATGGAAGCTCTGAAAGCTAATCGTCAGATGTCATCCCCCATTTTTTTTTGGATCAAACACAGGCACTATAGGAAAAATCCTTTAGGGCAATCTGGGAGTGGTGCGTATTCGCAAAAAGCGATTCACGTTGGGTTTGAATCGTTGGGAAATCCTAATATTTGATTTTCTCTACTTAGTAAATCAAATGAAAGGGTTTTGATGTTTTCTTTGCTTAAATGTCACTTTAAAATATTGACAGTAATATAAATTTAGACAAAAGTGACATTTGAAAAGCACGTGCGCGCCAGGCATAATGGATGTCGCCGTATCATGCCCGCTTCGATTATTTAACACGGCAGTTTGTCTGCTTCCTGGTTATAAGTATTCGTTGCAAGAGACACTACGATTTTGTTCTCACAAATTAAATTTACTTTCACCCCTTTGTATGCTCCCGAGAGATTAGGAGGTATTAACAGGATACTCCTGTATATTGATACCTAAGGGCAAAAGGAATTATCGTTTGTTTTGTCTCATTATTGCAACGAAAGGATTTAAAATGAACATTTTATAACAAATTACGTTTAGAATACAACAAGAGCTTTTAAAGGTTTATTGAATGGGTCCTACGTCATTGGCAGTATTCACCCCGTTTCCATCAATCTACCAGCGTTGCCGCAAACAAAGAGAATCCATAACACAATGGCGGAAGTACAGTAAAAATAAATAGTCTTTCAAAGGGCCATAGTAGCGTTTGATCCATTAAATGCTTCTTTCATAATTAAATACGTCAAAGGTTTTTATTTGTTTGGGATTTCGTGTGCCTTTGTACTGTCTATTAGAGATTTCTTTAAAATTGCACACACAAGCATTCAAGACAGATATTATTTTTATATGAAATTTTTTAAATTTTTTTGAAAATTTTATATGAAATATATAATGTCAGTTTTACATTAAGTTTGGCAACATTGCACGTAACACGTATTTTGTACCACACCACAACACGTGTTACAGTGTCGCGGAATAACCTATGAGTTTAAGGGTGTGTTACACCACTTTTAAAACAGTCGATTTTAAAAAAATATATGTAGCGCTTCTCTAGGACAGCCAAGGAGCTACCCATTTATTTAACAACTTTAAAGTACCTGGAAGGCTTCAACATTATCAGCGAGCATCAATATGGTTTTCGGAAGTCCAGATCAATTGGAGATCTTCTAGCCTATGTCACCCATCTTCGGAACAACGCAATCGAACATCATGGGGAGTCTCGGGCTGTTGCACTGGATATTTCTGAAGCCGTTGATCGTGTTTGGCATGAGGGGCTTCTAAGTAAGCTGCGATCCTATGGTATGCCCAGTCGATTCTGTGCATGGTTGTCTAGCTTTCTTAAGGACCGCTCTCTGCAAGTGGCGATTGACCGATTTCTCTCAGACACCTTCACCATCAATCCCGGTGTTACTCAAGGGTCCATATTGTCCCCCACTCTCTTTTTACTCTACATTAACTACCTTCTAGTGAAAACTAAAGATCCGATATTTAGCTTTGCTGACGATATCGCACTTATCTCGTCTTTCTCTTTGAATGCACAAACATCGGCTGCCGGCGCACATCTTCGCAGACAGCATGAAGTAAGTATCACACCTTAACAAAGACCTGTAAGAAATTTTTGCTTGGGGTGACAGTAACCAAGTTGAATTTAAGGTTAACATTACAGAACCGAATATAGTCATGGCTGGGCGTCAATCTGAGAAGAAATATGTCTTGGCATAACCACGTTGTGGCAATCGCCATGATAGCTTCTCAGAAACTTGGTGTACTCTTCCGAACCAAAAAGTTGTATACACCTCAACAACTTTTGACACTATACAAAGCCCAGATTCGACCACTAGAGTACTGCTCTCATGCCTGGAGCTCTGCACCCAAACATACTCTTCGGCTACTGGATTCCATCGAAAGGAGCGCCATTCGTCTGATCGGGGACCACGAGCTGACGAAGAACCTCGACAGTCTAGAACATCGAAGACAGGTTGGGGATTTGACTCTCTTTTACAGATATTTTCATGGAAAGTGCTCGGCTGACCTTGCCCTCTTAATTCCGCCCAGAGCGGCGCACCAAAGAACACGAATATAACCTCCAACGGTTCAAAACCAACGTGAATCCCTTTTTGTGCACACGCACCACTCCCAGAGTGCCCTAAAGAATATTTCCTATAGTGCTTGTCTTTGATCGTAAAAAAATGTTGTGTTTTTTTAACTGATCGTGTAGATGGTGAAAGAATATTAAATAAAAGGTATGAGAATGCAAATATTTGCTGATTTTTTAAAATTTAAAAAAAGAAATTCTGTCTTCTTGTGTGGGAAGAATCACTCAGAGCCATTATTCATATTAATGTCACTTTTGAGTAATGCTTTCTGCTTTGTCATCAATCCTCTTTCCATATTTTCTGTGTTTCGTATTCAAAGTTGTTATTTATGTGAACATATTTAAAACAGATTTTGTTCGTTTCGTATAATATAAGGGTATTTTTAGTATTACGATTTCGGAAAGTAGATCATTTATCAGTAAAAAGACGATAAAGTACATATCGAAATATGCATTGTTTACTAAAATGTTCTTCAAATACTCTCCCAGACCCTCGTATATTTTAAATAGTTATTTTTTCGTGGTCTATATAGTTAAATTTACTTTTTGTATATTATGTTTACAATATTATTTTGATACGGATTACTAATAAAAAATATAATTAATACTATACAGGGTGATTCACGACGAGCTTGCATTATAACTTTATGGAGAACTACTGAATATAAGTTTCTGAAACTTTGGGGATTTAGGTTTATCGATATGCTCTTTTTAACTAAATATTCATATGTTTTTGTAATTTCCGGTCATACCGGAAGTAGCTGCCAACTTTCGTTTTTTAAATACAACATGGTCATTTTTATTACATTTTTCGATTAAGCGTTAAATACTAAGCACATTTTATAGAACATCTTTTTATCAGACTCGGTTAGTTTTTGAGATATCTGGACTTTTTGCAATTATTTGGTAAATGCATGACGATGAAATAATCCATATAATCATCGAATCTCAAAAATATTTCAAATTTGGCAGAAAATGTACAGGGTGGTCACAATTCAAGCTGCATTGTGAAAGAATTCAACCATTAAAAACTTTCTTATTTTAAATGGAACATCCTTTATATTTTTGTTTAATTTTATGGCAAATTAGTTGTTCTTTATAAATAGTATTTACTGTCCCATAGCTATATCGAAGCGTTTTCTCAAAAAATCCAATTTTATTCCAAAAATACTATTTGTTCTAGTCTACTATGAAAACAATTGTACTTAGGGGCTGTATACTGACGTACTGAAGGAAAATCTAATTGAAAGGGTGAGGGCAGCATTTCAATCTCTTACTGCACAATAAATTAGGAATGCTACAAGAAATAGTATGATGAAAAGAATACATAAATGGCAATCATTTCAAAAACATTTTTAATTAAAGAATTTAAAGTTTATAAACTTATTTCCTTGCTTAATAAAAGAATAATATTTAAACCATTAAATTTAAAACAATTTAAAACAATCAACTGCATTTTATTTATAAATTGAATTTAGAAACGCTTTAGAACGTTGTATTTTCAAGCAATCAATCACTTTTCCTCCATATACAGCCCCTAAGTACAATTATTGTTTTCATAGCACACTTGAACAAATAGTATTTTCGGAATAAAATTGGATTTTTTGCGAAAACGCTTTGATATAGGTATAGGACAGTAAATACTATTTATAAAGAACAACTAATTTGCCATCAAATTAAACAAAAATATACAGGGTGTTCCATTTAAAATAAGAAAGTTTTTTTATGGTTGAATTATTTCACAATAAAGCTTGAATTGTTACCATCCTGTACATTTTCTGTCGAATTTGAAATATTTTTGAGACTTGATGATCTTCTAGCCATTCGCTTAGAAAAAATTTTTAGTCCAAGAGCTAAGGTAAAAAAATTATATGGATCATTTCATCGTCATGCATTTGCCAAATAATTACAAAAAGTCCAGATATCTCAAAAACTAACAGAGTCTGATAAAAAAACATGTTCTATAAAACGTGCCTAGTATTTAACGCTAAATCGAAAAATGTAATAAAAATTACCACGTTGTATTTAAAAATCGAAAGTTGCAGCTACTTCCGGTATAACCGGAAATGACAAAAATATGTGAATATTTTAGTTAAAGAGAGCATATCGATGAACCTAAATCCCCAAAGTTTCAGAAACATATATTCAGTAGTTGTTCATAAAGTTCTAATGCAAGCTCGTCATGAATCACCCTGTATTTTATAGGAAATTATACAGAAAATCTTTACTATACAGGGTGTTAATTAAGTATGTGCAGTAATTTTAAGAGACTTTGGATAATTCTAAGAAGAAAAGTTCATATAAATATGGGTCCGCAAATTCTCCGTATTCAAGATACAGGATATTAAAGAAATGATTTATTTCCCTGCTTGTCTTAGATTTCACAACACTAATCAAAGAGAGCCTCTAGAATCTAAAGACATGTCAACTCGCCCCAGGCATCAGTAACAGCAGATTTTATCTGTCATAACTGGAATGAACTATTAATATGCAAAAAAATGATAATAGCAAGATACGAAAAAAACTCAAGAGACAAAAGTGTTGTATTTTTCGTTGCTTAATCCGAGAAAAATATAAAAATTCCAGAAAAAGTCAGTGGCTTACTTTTTTTTTCCAATAATATTCGTTAAGATTGCGCCCGGGACGCCACTGGACTCAATAAATTTAATCTACTTAGGGCTAAATTAGCCCCTTAATACTACAATTAGAACTGCCAATTTTCAACAATATCGACAAAAGAATATTGAAGATATTTACGAGAACCCGATCAAAAAAAAAAATTTTAACACCCTGTATCTTGAAAACGAAGCCTTTGCAGACCCATGTTTACATGAACTTTTCATCTTACAATCACCCAAAGAATCGTCTCTTAAAATTACTTCCCATACTTAATTAACAACCTGTATAATTTTATTGTGGTATTTTTTTCGTGAAAAAAAACTTTTATTTTATGTTAGTTCAATACTAAATTTATTAAGTTGAAATCCAGGAAGAAAAATCCCTAAAATTTTTCTTTATTCTTATTAAATTTTCAACATGCCGACATTCCTGTCCCCCAGAACAAAGATATTTTAATCAACTTTTTCTAAAATAAAGAGACTAAACACCCGAAACAAAGGCCTCCCACAAGGCAGCTTGTTTCAATTTTCAATAAAAGGGCAATGGGGTAAGCTAAGTAAGGAAACTCCGGCGCTCTCTTGAATTTCCCATAAAAAATAAACAGTTTTTTTTTTTTTGTAAGAGATTGAGTTTTCGCAAGTTAAGTTTGTCGAATTCCGAGTTAGAAAAGACTTAGGGCGGCTTCTTAATAATGAAATTCGAGGTATATGGAAACATACTTTGGCCTCAACTTACGTAGTCATGCCAAAATAAGTTTACTTAATGGGGGTGGACTGATTTTTTTCGTTTAAGCGGAATTCTTTTAATATTATAATAAAAGTAACCTCTCAGATATATTTAAAAATGATACATTTTTATAGGCAATGGAGCAAAAAGAATAAGATTTTTTTTTATGATCAAACACAAGCACTATAGGAAAAATCCTTTAGGGCACTCTGGGAGTGGTGCGTATGCGCAAATAGCGATTCACGTTGATTTTGAATCGTTGGGGGTTATATTCGTTGGGAAAATCGACCTCGGGAAGGTCGTTCCATAAGGATGAAGTCCTCCAGATGAAAGAATTCTTAAATAATGAAGTTCGAGGAGTACTAAGCTTAACCGCATATGAATTGGCGGCAGTGGTTCGCCGTGTATTTCTGCTATTCGCCGCTCTGGGCGGAATTAAGAGGGCAAGGTCAGCCGAGCACTTTCCATGAAAATATCTGTAAAAGAGAGTCAAATCCCCAACCTGTCTTCGATGTTCTAGGCTGTCGAGGTGATGGTAGAATCTGGGCTTTCTGGTTCGGAAGAGTACACCAAATTTCTGAGAAGCAGCTATCTTGGCGATTGCCACAACGTGGTTATGCAAAAAAATATTTCCTCCCAGATTAAGGTGCAGCAAATTAATAGATGAAGCCAGTGGGATTGCGTGTCCGTCCATGACTATATCCGGTTCTGTAATGTTAACCTTTTTAGAGAAAACTGCTGCCTTTGTTTTTTTAGCGTTAAATTCGACTTGGTTACTGTCACCCCAAGCCAAATTTCTTCCAGGTCTTTGTTGAGGCGTGATACTTCATGCTGTCTGCGAAGATGTGCCGATAAGATCATTGATTGGCACAAAGAAATTGTACCGGGTTTGTTCGGGTACTACTACTACGAATTAAGAAAAGTGGCCAAGAGAAATAGCTGGAAATTTTGTTTGCCAGATTGGCCCCTAGAGGGCGCAACAGTGAATTGAAGTTTCTCCTTAATTAAAATTTTCCGCCGCAAGAAACCCCAATCACAAACTAGGAAATTAGAAAATAAAATTCTCACTTGAAAACGCTGTATCTCGGTTATTGTCAACTTGTGTGAACTATCCTGAGAGAATACTCCCATCGATTAAATGTTCCTCCAAACCGTGGGACGTCCATTTAAAAATTGACCTCTCGAAGTCGGATCCTGTGCAAACTAAAAAGTTAAACTAATGATCCCCGATCTCCAGGGATTCAGTTAAAAAGGATTGAGCGCACCGTTTTAAATGTATGGTTGTTTAAAGCAGGTCCGACAGTGATAGATAGCCCCATTGATCAGATTGGTCAGTATATAGAGCAGTTTTTCGTTCAGTTAGTTGAAAAAATTAACCTACTTCAAAAAATTGTAGCACAGTAAACTCTACCTTAAACGGACAGCAGCCACGCTGCACTATGTCCGTTGGATGGAGGTATCCATTGAAGGGAGAAAAGGAAATACATAAATTTTAAAATATTTACACATGTACAGGATGTTCCATAACTTATGAGCCATAGGGCAACTGGAGATACTAAACAACAAACTAGACGGAGTCAGTCATATAAGTTTTTTCGAAATATTTCTTGTTCTACAACTCAGGGTGTTGAAAGTGAAAGTTTATTTTCAACAGTAAGCCGTAATTTGAAACCCTGCTTGGAACCTGTAGCTTAACGTGGACTCCGAACCACGCTCCTCGATCATACGCTGCCCCTCCAATGGCTATCAACCCTAGGTATGACGGGGAAATCACATCTGTCCTAAAGTGCATCTGCCGTATCACTCGGACGTCACTTCGTGATGAACCGGGAATCTTCGTTCCTGCAATTGCCCTACCCACCCGTGCAACGCAGAGGGAGCGGAAGTCGACAAACAAGGATGGAATATGCACACTTTCTTTGTTGTTTCGTGTGTGTTTCGTCATGGAAAAATTATTTGGTATAGTGTGTAAGTTTCGGGTTCGAGCATGATTCGAAATTGGCTCTTTGGAATAGACATGTTGGCCAATGAGATCGTGTAGGACAGATGAACATTAGGATAGAAATAATAAATACTTGTCATAGTTGTCTAATTTATTTATATGTAGCGTAGTTGTCGGCCGGTTTGCGATCGAATTTTGTTTTTTCAAATTAAAATACAATAGGAAATCGTCTCCAAAAGGTGTATCGGGGCGGGTTTGCACTTGTTTCCCCAGGGCATCTATAAATATTATTACACATTAATTTTCTTCTTATGTAAGAATATAATTTGGATAATAAAATAACTACTACTAATGGCGTAGTCAGGTAGGGTGCAGGAAATCCCAAAAATATCACAGTTCTAATATGAAAATAAATATGACATAACCATTCAATCGTTCGACGCTAAGAGCAATATTTTAAGTCTCTATCCAATAATAATTCACAGCATGTCAGTAAAAATGCATGTAAACAGGGGGAAAAGGCGTTCCCAACGGTCATACGAGCTTAACCGAAGATCACCCGAATACATTCGAGTTGTAGGGCAGATGAACATTAGGGTACTTGAACAGTAGGACAGTTGAAGCCATCTCGGTATGATCTACTGATTGGAAGTAGTATTGTTAAATTAAACAAATACGAACAAGCATAAAAAAGTTGAAAAATTGTATACACAACAAGTCTAATTACAAACTTTTCGAGATATAAAATTCCAGACAAATTAGAAAATGTTTGATCAAAGCCTTAAAAATAAGGAAAATGAATAATAAAAACCTGCAGTGAAAATTCATTAATCACTTCCCTTTTAAGGTGGAAGTTAAAAAATAATTTGTCGGGACTTATTATTCATAACTGACAAAGGGGTGATACGCCTTAGGCGGACAGCCTTAATTTTAAAAATTATGACCTCCATTTTTTATACCAAAGGAATATTTTATGGCTACATAAAAACCGTTACAAGTTTCCCTTATTGTCCACTTTGTGTTCGAGATTGCGTTTCGAAAATTTATAAGCCGTCACAGAAAAATTATATATTCAATATTTACTCTATAATAGTTATTTATGTATGAAGGGTACTAAGTATAGTTGTTGCAGAATTATACCGTTGACTCTTACTGCTATAAATAAACTACCTGATTAAACCCTATTGTATACGCCTGAACCTCTTCAAAGCTCAATAAATGGGATCCATTTGTTCGTTTTGTTATTTTTATTTACAATTTTTATTATTATGTTATTTTTGAGAAGTTTTCTCGAGTTTATATTAAATAAAAATTTAAAAATTATATCCTTTAATCTTTTAATATTTACGATCGGAGACCTAAACTACGGCGCTGGCTAGCCAGTTAAAACAAAACTTTACAAAACCTGATAACGCGATAACTCCACTAAGGGATTTGGCATATTTTTTTATATACACCTTCTCGTATATGTGCCTTTAAAAAAGACGTATGTTCTTGTACCTGCTCAGTGTCAAACTCGAATGTCGCCAATCGGATGGCGCGGCGCGTAGACCCAAGGTCGTGTATCAAGTGGCAGGCGATATTTTTCGGTTTTTCGCCTGAATTTATAACTAGAGTATTTCCTATCGACCGAAAAACTGTTCGAATATAGGAGCAGTTTTTTAACTCGATCACACTACAGCGGTACAATTCCGTCGGCGTCAAGCGAAGCTTAGGTATCGAGTGAAAGATAATAAGTGACGAGCGACGGTTTTCGCCTGAATAGATACCTCGAGGGGTATTTTTAATAATCGAGCGATGTCGGTTATTTCAGTAATCGAGTGATCAAGCGGTTTTTCGCTCGAGCGATCACAACACTACTCTGCACCCAAGGATACTCTTCGGCTACTGGATTCCATCGAAAGGACAACCATTCGTGTGATCGGAGACAATGAACTGACCAAAAACCTCGACAGCTTAAAAATATCGTACATAGTTTGATAATTTTTTTACAGAGATTATTTTTCTATATTTGACATCAATTTTATTCTTTTTGATGGGGGTTTTCCAGCGTGGCTGTGCAAAAATCTAAAAAGCTTCTGCGAACGAAAAAATAATCCATTAAAAACAATATTGACTTCCAAAAAAAACCGCTTTAATAACATACGGTTATTAAACATTTTTCCGGCGACATGAGAGCGATTTTTGGCATTTTTAAACGCCGGGATATTATCAGAAATATTAATTGCTGCCGTTCTATTTTACGTTTGGTCAATATTTTTTGCCAAATTAAAAGCTTTTAACGATATTAAATTTTCGAATGTAAATCTGTTGGCATCGGTAGTGAAATATTGACGATAAATAACTTTCAAAGTAAAAAATTGATCTCGAAATTTGCATTTAAAAAGGTATTAAACAATAAAAACCAGTCACCATGGGCTACTTTTCCCATGAATAAGGTGTGTATTAGGGATGGAGCAAGTCCTAGTTGGGACCTAGAGCCAGCCTGGTTACAAGCCTGCATAGGGTAGGGATGGGGGGACGATACATTTTTTTATTTGAAACTATCCATGTAATAATGACATTTCATCTATCTTTGAAAGGTGGAGAGTAAATTATTTTTTTGTAATTTTTTTTAAAAATCGATATCTCAAAATAACATACGAACACACCAACATACAACTCATTACACAAATTTAACGATAATGAATTTTTTTTTTATTTTTTAAAATAAACCTAATGACATTTATCAAAAATAAAAAAATTAACATGGTTTTTGTTTAACTTATTTACATTAAATATTACATTGGCATTATTGTAGGCAGTCACTGATATGTTAAAACCTTGCTGAAAATCTTGTTTTGAAAGGTTTAGTTCATGATTATTTGTTAGTAAAATTAGTGTTAGTAAAACTTGAACTTGGCTTTGAAATCAAATTTGCCGTATTAACTTGAGTAGAACTATCTACAGTATGTTCACGGATGGGGTTTACCAGAGGACAATTGAAAGAAAAAAAGTCACTCTTAATAAACGTTTTTGCTTGTCTAGAAAATACGATTCATCATAAGAAACTTCAATTTTTTTATACAGGTTAGGTAAAAACTGCAAAAATGTTATTTTGCTTAGGAGTAAACATACTTTATTTTGAAAGGCACGAAAAAAAGTCACTCTAAGGCCGGTATTAGACTATCAAATATATTTGACAAAGATATTTTATAATAGAAATTTTATAAAATATTTGAAGTGTAATATCAGTTCTTTTATAAAATATTTATTTTATAAAAGATATTTTATAAAAGATAACAACAGACGATTATCTTTGATAAAAGATTTTATAGTTGATTGGTAACGGTAGTAACCTCATTTTCTGACAATAAGGCATACATTTGACATTGACTGCGACTGGTAGTGGTATATAATACCATGACGAAAAATAAGTTTGTCTGGTGCATTTCAACAACAAAATTGCTAATTTCGGAGTATGAAAGGTTCGAAATATTGTACAACCATCAACAACCGGGTTACAAAAACCGAAATAAAAGACTGGATATATTTATTTATTTATTTTCATTTTTTGCCTTGCAAGTTTCTGGGATTATGCATGAAAGGGTACATTGAGGTATGCGACTGCTGTACTGTAAACTAGCATAACTCTCTCCTGTTGCCATAAACCGAAGGGTAACCATAAGGCGTTCCTCAACGCTGATAAAATTCCTTAATGTGTATTCTGTCGGGATATCAATGGCGATATCTTTATAACAATAAAGTTAATGTGTCCTCGTCCATTCTTAAATAGTTTTTATAACTCCTAATACCTTCAACTCGTAACTTCCGAAGGATATTGTGGTGGACATCCCTTAAATTACGTCTTGCCACCCAGGGCCTTACCCAAAGCTGCCTGGCTCTTTTTTTTTTGTTTTTTAATACTAAACACATTGTAATCACGGCAGCACGTAACGCTAGACAAGCTAATGCACGTCTATCGTTCATTTTTAATTGTAAAAACGTGACAAGTTCCTTCAAAAATTGGCAAAGTTCTTTGACAGTGTAATACTAGTATAAACTTTTATAAAAGAAATATTATCAAAGAAATGCTACAAAATATTTTATAAAAGTTCTTTGTCAAATATATTTGATAGTCTAATACCGGCCTTAATGAATGTGTTCTCTACACAACAAACCGAAGTAAAACAATTCATTAAAAGGTTTACCTATGTTCCCGTACAGCCGTACACCATTCTTTGAAACAGTTATATGCCTTGTCATATCTCGGGCGGCTTTTAGTTGGCAGAAGATCTTCTTCTACTATTTTTGCTGCTTCTCGAATTTCTGGTGGAGTAGCAGTAAAATCAAATTCCTCATCTGATACATTTTTCTGTTGTTAAAATAATATATTGTTTAGTGGCATGGAAACCATATTCAAAAAATAATATTTGCCATCTTGATGATTTGTATTATTACCTACGTTATTTTACCACCTGCGGTTATTTTAAATTTCTGTCCAATTTTTCAATCGAAAAGTGAAAATTACATTTATCTTTTATTAATAATTTTAATCCAAAATAATAAGAAGTGGATGTTAGATGTGGTTGTAAATAAAATAGTATACAAACCTCGATGAAAAGCTTCATTACTGTCTCGAGAATTAGTTAACCTAGCAGCTTCGTGCCTCGGTTAACTACCGACTCTCTCGACAGGAATGAAACAATTTCCACCCCTGTACGTAATATACTATTACTCTTCTCTATGTTTTACATGAAACCTAAAATCCACCGTGGTGGTTTGAAACTACGAACTCTCGTGCGTCACCCTTGGGGGCGGACCGTATGATCGAGAATCGCGGTTCGGAGCCCACGTTAGTCTAGAGATCCCCTCGGAAACAGCCCTGTGCGAAATTTGAGGCAAACAAAATATTCTTATTTAAAATATCAAGCTGCTAAAAATGGATCCAATTCTATGCTCTAGTTATAACCAGATTAGCTGCTAGTGCAAAATGGATCGGAAAATTAATATTATTTCCGGATAGCCTGATTTATAGAGTGTCCCGAGTTTTATCTTACCCAAATGGATATTTAAATCCCTTTTTAGTATTTCCCGACAGATAAAGTTTTAATATAAAATTTATAGCGACCCCGACTCGCACGGACCTTCTCCGAAGTTGGACACTTGCTTACATAGCCGGAAATTCTCTTAGCTTAGTATAAAAGTAGAGAAATAAATCCCGACCGAAGCTTTCAAGAACATGGCTGAGAGAGCGAGTTTTTGCACGTGTCTAGATAAAATCAAACACATCGATGGTTAAAAAGAACACTGTCTATGCACGTACTATGCACGGTGCTAGAAAAGGAATTGAAAAGCCGTATTAGATTCGGCAATTTTTTCTCTTGCGCCTGCAATTACACGGAATCATGCGCAGTACACCCTTCTCGATCTGCTGGCGCAATTAGTATTGCTATGCCAGAAATAGATCGTGCGCCATTTTAATTGCCATTGCGCTGCAAGTCTAGGTAGAGATGGATTATTCTGTTATTTTTAACTGTTTATTATTTGGTCGAAGCAGCTATGAACAGCTAATGGCTATTTACACTAACGGGTACTTACATTAGCAGTTCAAATTCTTAATTAAGCATACGTGCTGCTGATTCGTCCCAACTTTTTCGACCTGCTATTTGCCAGTAGCAGTAGCTGCTTTAACTGGTAATCAAAGCGAACAGGTTTGCCCATCTCTAATTCTTGGGGTATTTTAGGGATTTCGACAGTACCAACTGCCGTTCTGACAGTTGGCAATGCGCCAGCTAATCGAAAACGGTTTACTGCGCATGAATACGTGCAATGATAATTGCCATTGCAGGCGCAAGAGAAGAATTGTCGACTCTAATACGGCTTTAAGATTTTAATTTTGAATATAAATTGAATGTCCCTTAAATGATCTTGCGTTATAACTATTGCTCAGATTATAGACATTAATTACATACTATTCCTGTCTCGAGAAATGATTCACCCCGGCGCTACGCGTCTTTTCTCTCTACATTAATGAAGCACTTTCCACTTCGGTATGTAATACTAGTTTTTCGTTTCTATTTTGCCCAAAGAACTGGGTATTTACTACAATAAAAACAACAACAGGTGTTTTACTTAAAGGCACCTGGATAAATTGTAAATTCGCCTTAAGCAGTGATTTATACGTGGCGCACATCCAGAAAGATTTATACAGATTGTAGCTGCAAGGCCCAGGGAGTCGTTTGTATGCCCTCAAGGCATTAACAAAAAATATATATTTTGTTAAAAGTCCTACAGAAATCTTCTTTGTTTATTTCGAATAAAATACAGATAATAGAGAGATTTTTAAGAACGATATTGTAATAGAGAGATATTCCGTCTTCACTTAATTTCCGTTATTTATACAGGGTGTTCATTTGAAAACGCCCCACCCTTAATATCTGGCTTTCGGTAAATAATATTAAAAATAAGACAGGTCAATTTCGTGGTTTAACTCCCGGGGGAGTGGTTGATGTTACCTTTAAAATCTTAAATAGAAAGAGACGCGTCATTATTGTAACTTTTCTCCTTGTAAAGAATTGGAAAGGGGGTCACCCGGAGTGATTGCCTATGGACCCCTAATTATTGGACTAAAAGAGGAGTTAACACAATAATGTTTTTTTTAATAATAATTTAAAAACCATCTAAATTCTAATTACATCCATTTTTGGAACGTGAACTACTACTCAAAAAATAGTAATTTATGGTATTATTAGGAGATAAAAGACGAGAGGACTCTTAAAATGATGCAACACTTGCCCCTCTCCTCCCATTTAAGAGTTTAAAAGCCACATCTACTGTCATTTGAAATTGAAAATTATCCATTTTCTTTCATACCAAAAGACACGAATACATTCCATAGAGGAGGATTAGCGTCTCTCTAATTCCCGTTGGCCAGTTTTATCTCTAAATTACTTATTTATGAAACTAATAGTCCCACTATAGTACTTTATTTTTTGGCCCTTCGAGGCCGATCGTACCCACATAATAACCAGTATATTGCCAATACGAACGTTCCAAAATACAAAAAGTGGCCCCGCTATGGGAGATGGCGCGGGCCTATTGAGTTTGCGCACTAGGGTGTAAATTGTATCGATCGCGTCAGAGCCGGCCCGACATTATTTGTTTGTTGTTATTCGTCGCCATCTTTGGTTCTGGATGCTTTTTCAAATTACAGAATAAAAAGCGGCTCATCCACATTATTGTCGGTATATTAGTTCTTATAAACTTTCATTACCTAACAACAATTTTTGTAAAGGAGTTTTTAATTTGTGTTGATTCGATTCGCTGTTTGGTAGGTTAGTGGCTTGATTTGTTTAAGATGAAAGGACACAAGTGCATGGTGCTTTTTTGCAAAAGTCGTGGATCAATACCAGGTATAAAGTATTTCAGGTATGTAGATATATACGAAAATATTTTGCTCATCACATTATTCGATCTTCGGAACCGAATTTCACTAAAAGGCTTGTAAAAAAAGAAGAGAGTGTCGCTCGTATACAATATAATATATATGTGGCCACTACCTAACCTTAAAATTAATGTATTTTTAATTTGGTGCATTAGTAGCTGATAATAATTCCCAAAATAGTCAATACTTAACTTTTGGTTTAGAAGAAAGTGAGGTTAAGAAACATCCGACGTCGGATGAAAGTTAAAATAAAGCTCATCGTGTCGATTGTTACAAATATTCGGACGGAATTTGGCACCAAAAGTTTACACCAATCAGGGCACGGTCGGCTCATCATCATATCGTCAAAAATCATATGCATGGAACGCTGTCTTAAATCGAACTAATCGAAATTATGATTGCAATATTTTTCCTTTTAAAAAAGTTGAAATCCGGTCCTTTCACAAGGAAATTTCCGAACTGCGCACACTCACAACGCCCCCTTCGATGCCCATAGCGGGGACATAATTGCAAATGGTATTAGCAATATACTGTTTATATATATGTGATCGTACCAGATGTGCAGAAACAAATTTTCCGCATTATAAGTTGCTTCTCACTAAAAACAAATTATTGTCATAAAAAATCTCCCGATGGAATTGTATATACCCTCAATTTATCCATCGGAGATTGGTTATTTGAGTGGAACGTCCAAAAAACTAAGTAAAGGATAAAAAGGGCTTTGTGCTCTTGCCAATTCGTACAAATATTCATTTCCGCTACGTCTGAATTCCCAAATCGCTTAATTTATTTTCCTCCGTCGATGTGACTAGGTCAGTACTTTAAAATTTATTGTATTTGTCTTATTTATTGAATATTTTTAGCTGCTAACAAAGAAGATACAATCAGAACGAATAACGCTTATGTCACGTTATTATAATAATGTGCATCAGTAGCGGATCTAGAGTTAGATCGAGGGAGGGGCTGAGTAAAACTCGCGAAAAATTGTTGGAACCACACTCGAATATCCCTAAATTTAATAAATAATTTATAGTAAATAGTACTGGAAAAACTGGGTAGTGTGAATTCAGATAAATAACATAAAATTTTTACATTATCATCCCATCCTTCTTACATTGCATTTCCCCTCCGTTCTGACCAGTCCTCCTCCTTCACCTAAAATATTATGAACTTTATACAGGGTGGCCCATCGAGAACAGTCCAGCAAGGTTTACCGCTGTGTACGTGAAATAGTGGTGGAATACTATCGATAGTCAGCCCTATCGATAGTTTCCGATAGTCTAAAGAGTTACTATCGATAGTATCGATAGTACTATCGAAACTATACCAACCTTGATACGTGGTAGAGTTGTTGAGTAATACATTTTACTTATGGACCTTATGGTTGACATACACTTTTTATAAAATACTCCCAAACGTATGACTTCCCGCATTTACTCATTTTTTAAATTTTAATTAAATTAATCAAAATTATGGAAGACAGCGAAACGTAGTACACTACAACAACAAGGCCGGGGATTCCCTGTAGGATTTTTCTTTAATTTGTTCATAAAGCAATAGATGGCAGCACCAACAGCAAGTAGAGTGCGCATGTGATTAAAAAAGAGACAACCTTTAAAACAGATTTATGATCTAGTGCTGAATTTGGTTTATTTTTAATTTAAGTTTTTTAAATCGAATTCCATGAACTTAAATTTAAGAAATACTAATAACATGCGAGTTTAAACTATCGATGATTACTTAAAACAATCGATAGTTTTCGATAGTAACAAACTATCGATAGTATCGATAGTGCCATCGATAGTATTCCACCACTAACGTGAAATTAAAAAAAAAACCTCGGACCGTAAACTTGTCTTTTCAAGGGGACACGTTTCACTATTAATTTCATTCCTGTAACCTCAACCCCCCTAGCGGGGGCGGCAACTGCCCTTGTTTTTTCAAATGGGCATGGGTATGTTGTGATACATCGTTTTAAAGGGCATTAAATTCTCTTTAAAATGGCGCTTTGTTTTGTAAATTTGAGCTACGCGCCGCCGAGAAATTGCGTTTTAAAAAATGTAATTTTGTTGAGTAATACTTACATGTTATCTTATTAAATGTTGAAAATGTCCGCCATTCACCTCCATATAATAGTACAACAACTGTTCAAAGTGTTCTCGGCCATTGTGAAGAACATCTGATGTAATTTGTTGACATTCAAAATTGTTTACGCACAAACCTGTGTACTTGATGCGAGGTGCAGTGAAATGTTTCAAATTCCGTGGCTCGGCGGCGCGTAGCTCAAATTTACAAAACGAAGCGCCAATTTAAAGAGAACTTAATGCCCTTTAAAAAGATGTATCACAACATACCCATTCCCATTTGAAAAACAAGGGCAGTAGCCGCCCCCGCTAGGGGGGTTGAGGTTACAGGGATGAAATTAATAGTGAAACGTGTCTCCCTGAAAACACAAGTTTACGGGTTTTTTTTTTTAATTTTCACGTACACAGCCGTAAACCTTGCTGGACTGTTTTCGATTGGCCACCCTGTATAGATACTGTTTGTATGTGCAAAGTCCGGAAAGTAATACAAAGCATCATTTCCTAGCCTCATGAGTCATTTCTCTGACTCGAATTACAGATGCGTATACTGTGATATAGTATGCAATAAAGTTAACAAATATATTACATGTCATTTTACGATGTACTATTGAAATATGATTAAAGTTTTTCTACATGATGAAAAATGTGAAACCCAATACGTCCCTGCATTCCTGCTACGTATTGACGGGCATATGTTCCGACAGCATAGAGAAGAATTTGAAAATTGAATTACTCATGCTCTTTTATTATATAACCGTATACTAAACAAACTTTTTACCAATTTCAGCTGATATGATTGGCTGTACCTAAAAAATAAAACTTTTATATTTTTATGGGTTGCAAAATTGAAAAGGATTGGATTGGAAAGGTAGCAAGATAATTTAATTTTCCTTGCGGACACTTGCGACGGTCTCTGGTTCTCTATACAGGGTGTTCCTTAATGACGTGCTAATATTTCTGAGGTCCTGTCGTATGATATTTTTAAAAAAAAAGGTGGTACGCCACTGACATTTTTCCATATCGGTCCTAAACACACTGGAATTGTAGTTAATTTCCAAAAAAAGCCATTGCCTGTGTTATCCAATGGTATTGTAAACTACAGATCTCATAATCCATTCATAAAACTCTTGGAAAGTGAACCTGTGATTGTGTAAAATATTATTCATACTCAGTAATGGATGGAAGAGAGAACTACATGTTTGTTGGTTGAATGGCAACAATGTTGAATTCTGGTTATAGCAGATGGTTAAATATTAAAACATAACCATACTTACGGATGAAAAGATAAATCCTTATTTAAATGATCCACTCTTTTACAAACTACACATGAATGCGCCATGATTGTTTATAATAAACACGATTTTTCACCAATAATCACAAGAAAACAAATCGACCAAAATATATAACCAATCCATTAGATCAAAGCACAAACGTCGCAATTGTTACGATATTAGCGCAGTAGTAATGAAAATGGATGTTGCCAGAGTGCAGTTGGATTAGTTCAAGATTCATTTGATACTTTTAAATATAATAATGTTTCTTTAAAGAATCTCTCATCGCCTTTTCACAGTTTATAGTACAATTGTTGGGAAATAAATTTATTTTAAGAGCAATTGCGGATTAATCTTAAAAAAGTTGTATTTGCCAAATTAACAAATTTTTAATTGGGATTTTACAAGATACCTTTGCGATAAATATGTCAATCTGGCTATGCTGCAATAATGACCGAAAGAGGTGGGAAAGACTGTTTGCAGTCGTTTCGTAGGCTAGAAATGTACATTTATCTATCTGCAGTTTGTAATATCTTTGATTTTATCCTATTTCATTAACTGATAACACATAATATTGTTGTAAAATTACGATGCAGGTTTAGTCTTTCCCCGGCCTAACTGTATATTCAACAACAATTATTTTTTTAAACATTTAGAAATCTATAAACGGCTTAGTTGGTTGTTAATTAAGTTTCAAAAAGTTTATTTCCAATTTTTAATTAAATAAGCAATAATTTTTGTACTAAAATGTCAGTGATAACGATGAGCAAATTGATATAAATCGGTGCCTCGGAAAATGTATTTTAAATTTGATAAAGAGTGACATTCGGGTGACTACATAATAAAATGAGGGTAATATACTACAAAATATTTTCATCAATTGATTACTGTGTCACGTTGTTAATATGGATTTTATGAATTGTTTTAACATATTTTTCTATTTGAGTTTCACAATGGCTACATTATGAAATCCAAAAAAAAATTGAATAACCTGCCACTTTATGAAATTGAAATTTTATTTTTTTATGTTGGCAGCAAGTAGGATTCGAATTTTAGGCTTACTTCGATTTCGTTGAAATTAGTTTTCTAGGCTTTATGGATTCCACAAAAATTTTTTATAGGAAACCTTAAAATACTAACCTTTAACCTTGCAAATAGATCATTTTTACTAGATATTTATCTGAAATATCTATACTCGGAAATATATAACATGCTGACGGTGTCCGTGAACTAATTTCTAGTCACAACTATAAAACAACATAACCTAAAAATAATAGAAATATCTTCCAGTTTATGCTCTACTTCTAAAGTTTTATTCAATAAAGTACTATTTTTATTTCTAATTCAATATAGTATTATACTTATTATTTTATATATACATATTTATAGTTACTGTAGGCATTTCCTGGGCTTTAATTGTTATTCCTGTCAGATTCTGTGTCGACACAATATTTTGTTCAATAGTATTATTTATTATTTTGTTCAATATTTTGACCTTTGTTCTGCTCGCACCATAACTCAAAGTTTTGCATATTCTTTTTAAAAGTTTTTCTAGATTATTTTCTGCAATTCCTCGTATTTCTGACGGAGTACAATTGTCTTCCTGACTAATTTTTATTAACTTTAATAATATATTTACTTTTAATTATAACGGATGAGAAGAAGCTTAGTTATGTTCAATTGTTTCTATCATGGATTTGGTACTTGTAACATTTTATTAAATTGTAAAAGTATTGCCAACCCAAAAAGAACATATTAATTCAAATGGAAAAAAATCTACTATATTTTTTAAAGTTTTTCAGACCCAAATAGAAAAAGTATTATAAAATACACGGTTCATAAGACAATTAGAGCACTTGCGCTAATTAAACTAGCACTAGGAAGTTGCCACTATGGAGACTCTCGGTGACCAAATTCCATCTTGATAGCTGGGAGGTAATAGTCTTGTATATGGAGTAAATGGTGCGCCCCACGCTGGATGCAGAACATTGTTACAGGCACCGTCTATCCTTCGGTACTTATCGGGAGTAAGGGGGCAGAAAGGCACTGATTCAAAAGTGTGCCCGAAGGGACTGTTGCTCAAATCTTGGTTAATCATACCCAGTTCCAATTCCTCGTTTGTTAAACCTTGTCTGTCTTTAAAAGCTTTAGTGGCTATTGCCAGTTCCAATGCTTTGCTGGCAACATTCTTGACCTCTGACAAATCTGCCTCATCGAAAGCTCTGGAATTTCGGAAAGGCCCGTAAGTCGCAGGTCCTGGTAATAAAATTGTGGGCTCTTTTGAGGATAGTATTGCATTGGAAAAATGTATGTGTTATGATACAAATGCACATTGTTGGTTAATAATTTGGATGAAATGAAATTAAACATAAACAAATAGTATTAAATACAGGGTGTTTTGAAGGTACGAACCGTAACTTCAGAATGTAAGTTCTTACTATACGGGGTGTCCTATTGGAAACCCTGTATTTAAGGAAAAAAGTCTCTATACACATATGTCTTCTTACCTAGTTATAGTTAACAATTTTTTAAATATAATATTTTTAAACCTTTCTCTTTTTTTCAGGAGTTATCAAAACCACCGCCATTCTGGACATCGAAACGAAAAACCAGTATTGGCTCACCATATTTGCTCAAGACCACGGAGTTGTGCCTCTGTTTTCATCTGTAGAAGTAAGTGTCCCAAACTTATTACGAAGGATTTTATTTCACCGGAATAAAAATATTTTAGAAATAATCTCGAGGTGAACTAGTCATCTGCCTTTGAGGTTCCAAAAAAAACATTTGTGTTGAAGTTGAAAAGTCAAATTATAGAAACAATAAAACTACGTTATATTTCTTTTCCACTATATTCTTAAAAATTACATGTTTCGCTATCACTGTAGCTTCTTCAGATTGAGAATGAATGAATATTTTTCTATATCTAACAAAGTGTACAATCTTAAATTATTATTACAGGTATAAAGATGGTGTAGGGTGTAGGGGATATAATAGTAACAGTGGGATTTTCCAAATGATCAGTAAAGTGATTATATAAATTATTTTATAGATTTATTTATACATGTAATAGCGGATTAGTGAAATAAATTTAACAAAGGAGAATTGTTAAGGTCTATTTGATCATTCAGTAAAAAATCGGTATTTTTAAGTTTATTTATTTATTTTAATTATGTTGGTTTTCTTTTAAATGGTTGGAATAATTAGAATCTGTTTTATCATTTATGTAATTATTATAATATTCTTGTATTCTTTTTACAAATTGTCTCCCTGTTTGGCCAATGTATGTTTTCGGCCAATCTTTACATTTTAGTTTATACACCCCTGATTTTCTATTTTTATGATTTTTAGTATTATTATTTTTTATATATGTCCCTAAAGTGTTGTTAGTTGTAAGTTGCTTAATAAACTCAATATAAGAGTATCTTACAAAACACTTTAGGGAAAAATATGTAAAAAAATAATAAAACTAAAAATCATAAAAATAGAAAATCAGGGGTGTATAAATTAAAATGTAAAGATTGTCCGAAAACATATATTGGCTAAACAGGGAGCCATTTTGGAAAGAGAATATAAGAACATTATAATAGTTACATAAAAAATAAAACAGATTCCAATTATTCCAACCATTTAAAAGAAAACCAACATAATTTTGATTCAAATTTTAAAATCTTACATACTGAAAATAAAGGCATAAAACTTAATTTGTTAGAATCCATGGAAATAAATACATTTAAAAATACCGATGTTTTGCTGAATGATCAAATAGACCTTAACAATTCTCCTTTGTTAAATTTATTTCACTAATCCGCTATTACATGTATAAATAAATCTATAAAATAATTTATATAATCACTTTACTGACCATTTGGAAAATCCCACTGTTACTATTATATCCCCTACCCCCCTACACCATCTTTATACCTGTAATAAAATTTTAAGATTGTACACTTTGTTAGATACAGAAAAATATTCATTCATTCTCAATCTGAAGAAACTACAGTGATAGCGAAACATGTCATTTTTAAGAATATAGTGGAAAAGAAATATAACGTGGTTTTATTGTTTCTATAATATTAGTTATGGATTTCCCAAGTATCGGCTGAATAAACTAATTTAAAAAGTAAATATTATAATGAAAGAAATAATTACCAAAATAACAGCTCATAATCAAACAGTTTCCACCTTTAAGGCGATGAAAAAGGTGCACTGAAAAAGTTAAATTGAACTATAAACACCAGGACTCTCATCCGCAGTAACTCTGCGGGAAATTGAGAGAAATCACTCAGTCCAGACCTTTAACTTTGTTGTTTCCCGGAAAATGGAATAGCACAAATACCTTTTCGGATTTTTCCTGCTTCCTGGCAATATTGCACTTTCGACTAAAGTAGTAAAGAAATCTATTTGGTCTATTTGGCTGGGACCGGTCTTTAATTTTATCTGGGGAACATTTTAACACAGTTTTGGACGAAAGATATTTTCTTAAAAAAAAAAATATGAAGTAATAATAAACCAGACACAGCCCAACAAGACTTTGCCTTTCTAATCTTGTTGTGTAATATACTATTGTAGAACCAAAATGTCCCAAGAAGCCGGCGCTTGCCTCCAAGAATGATTTGTCACATTATTCACACTGTTCTGCATAGGCCGACGTTCAAAACCCTACAGCTACATCTTATACAGCGTCATCATTAAAGCTGGAACCGTATTGGGGAAAAAATGTATTGTACGCAGTGGCGGCTCTTCCACAGGAGCACATGCGCACGTGCACCCCCAAAACAAAACGAATAAAAAAGTTTAATTTATATTCTTGAATATTATTTTTCGTATAAAGTCCGACCCTCCCTAATATTTTATCGTACCGTCCGACTAAAAAGTCCGACCCTCCCTAATATTTTATCATCCCGTCAAACCAAACTGTATAGATCCGACAACCGTGCCTCGGTCGAGGTAAATGACGATTTTGACGAGACTTGCTCGCACGTGCGATTAAGTAGTGCAGTTTCTCTGTAGTAACAGGTGGCGGGTGCCAGCGGGGGATAGCGGGGCTATGACGATTTAACATGGAAAAGGCGCACAGTTTTTGTGTTGCTGTTGTGAAATTCGGGCGTGTATGTTTTAATATTTTAATATTATATATTTATTAAGTTAAAATGAATAGTTGACGGTGGACTATTTAAGAAATAACTTTAGCTCTTTGAGTTTGGAGCAAAAAATTGAAGTGAATAATGCGGGAACACCTAAACCCGAAATTAATTTAACGCAGACCACAAAGGGTAAATTTAGGAACTTTATTAGAAAGTTTAAAAATATATGAAATAGATTTTATAGAGGGTATTCCAGACTTAATGAGGCTGTTACTGATCAATTTTTTACAATTAAAAACCGAAGAATGGACTTTACGTTTAAGCACTATTGTGTATGGTCGATAAATGTTGTGTATTTCGATAAATGATACTCGATATGGTTTAAACCATTTTATTTAAGGATTTAAACTAAAAACACTGAAAATATGAAGAATGTGAAAGATTCGTTCTCGTCAAAAAAGAGTTAACTATTGTTCTCGTCTTGGTTGCACCTAATGACGTAGCCGCAGATGGCGTAGTAGTATTAGACATCATTTGGTTTTCTTGATAACTCGTAGATGGCGGTAGTAGTATTGGACATCATTCGGTTTTCTTGATAGCTCGTAGATGGCTTTAGTAGTATTAGTAGTGGACTGTATAAATATTGTTACGAGGGTTGCATGCGACGATGTTAAGATCCGACAGCTATACACACTAAGAAACCCTTTCTTATTTTCCAAAAGTTGAATTTCCTTGTGTAAAATTAAAAAATAAATAAAAATATGTTTTACCTAACGCATTTTCTTATTACTTTTTTTCTTTCTACATTTAAAACGCATAGAAAGTAAATGTTTGGTCGTTACACAAAAATAAAATTTTAAGAATAATTTCTTCATACATACTTAAAACAATAAGGAGGCCTAAAATGTTTCAAAGTGATTCAAATTCGGTATGTGGGCATAAAATTGCAATACAAATAACTTTTCGAAATACAATTTTTTAAAATTCGATCAATAAAAGCCATTTTTGACATTTTGTGGAGAAAATCGCAAATTTGACCTATATAAATATGTTGTGGTGTTTCTTAATAATATGTTCATATTTAAGGAGGTTATTCTTGGGTGCGTTCTCGGAAAAAACTCCATATAGTTCTAACTTTAATGTTGACACTGTATTTACAAATTTCCTGTTCCTTGTCTAACTTTTCCGGAACTGTTCCTTTTATTCCCGAATTTGTCAACAAAACCTCAATTTACGCCTCAGTACTCGGCGGGATAATTTAATAACTCAGACGTAAACGCACCCCATATCGCAAATTACAGTCGGGATTCGTGGTTTCATTAGTTCTAGGGGAACGTCGATTTCCACCCACCCCCCCCCCCCCCCCCCCCCCCCTGCTTTGCGAACGCTGCAGTTATAGTATTTTCAGAACTAATTGAAATCCAAAAAATATTGTAGTGTTAAGACTGGAATTAATCTACAAAATTATACAGGGTGTTCCTTAATGGCGTGCTAATATTTCAGGGTGTGATTCCTTAGGTCATTTTATAAAGAAAAGTTCATATGAACATATGTCCGCAACGGCTTAAATTTTTTGCTACAGGGTGTTGAATTTTTATTTTTTAAATGGTTATTTTTTAATATCTCCGAAAGTACTTTAGATATTATTTTTAATTTTGGTATGTGTTAATAGAATATAGAACCACAAATTTTAGTTAGAAAAGTTATTCAATTGTTCCACCAGTGGCGTCCCTGTAACCATGTCCTTTGATATTTTTTACAAAGAAGATGGTACGCCACTGACATTTTTCTATGTAGGTATTTTTCTGATTAGCCTGGTCAATTCCACATGAAAACGGTCTCTTGAGTTTTTCTCGTCAGACGCACCCTTCTTGATTAAAACCACTAAATTTATATTGAAACTCATTAATATTAACATTGATAAAATAATTAATGATAAAATTTGTTTTATAAAAATTGATGGAAATTCCTACCTTCACTTAAGAGGCATGCTTCCGCCCGTCTTCGCATCGAATTGCACACTCCAACAATTTTTATAAAACAAAATTTATCATTAATTATTTTATCAATGTTAATAGTAATGAGTTTCAATATGAATTTAGTGGTATTAATCAAGAACGGTGCGTCTGACGAGAAAAACCCAAGAGACCGTTTTCATGTAGAATTGACCAGCCTAATCAGAAAAAATATCCACATGAAAAAATGTCAGTGGCGTACCATTTTCTTGTAAAAAATATCAAAGGACATGTTTGCAGGGACGCCACTGGTGGAACAATTGAATAACTTTTCTAACTAAAATTTGTGGTTCTATATCCTATTAACACACACCAGAATTGAGAATAATATCTAAAGTACTTTCGGAGATATTAAAAAATAACCATTTAAACAATAAAAATTCAACACTCTATAAACAGGGCTCGAGGTCATAAATTTGCCACTTTTGCTTTTAGAGCTTGGCTATCCATAGTCGACTTTAGACTTTTCTTCATAAAATAACCTACGAATTCGCACACTGAAATACTATCACGCCATTAAGCAAGACCCGGTACAGGCAAGAGCGTTGAACTTTGCATCTTATCTTGTAAACTAGGATAATCCTAAAAATCGGTACATTGTGAGGAAGAAAACAGTTCTAGTGACTCTTCATATAAAACTACAGAATAATACAAAAAAATATTTATTTATCACCATTTCTGAGCGACAACAAGCTATACCCATTGTGTGGTAGACTGTACGGGAACCGAGCGTCTTTCAAGCGCTTCGATTATTGTTCGCAGTATATCTTTGTAGTCCCGGAGAACTAGAAACCCTCTGACATGCTTGGAATATTTCGTTCGATCCAACTTGACATCCTCCGGAAGAATCTTCCTGGTAACATCCTTGGGTAAATCGTTTCCATATAAACATAAATTATTTTTTATGAAACACAGCAGCGACATCATAGGTTCGATTTGGTTCTTAATCGATGCATTTTCCTGGAAAAACTCCAAATACACCGAAATTTTCTGCAGTATAGTGAAGCTATGTCGTAAAATCCCTTCCATCGTTTCTTCTTTCTTTACTGATAAAGCGTTCTTGAACTGGATCAAGTCAACGCCGGATAACTTTTGGTCACTTGTTATTTTTAATGTAAGCTCGCTCTCTTGTTCGAAAAGCTGTTGGGAATATTCGGTACTAGCCTGCTTTGCGACATAGGCCGATTTGGAAAGAAGCTCTGCAAACAAAATATATATACAGGGTGTTGCTTAATGGCGTGCTAATATTTCATGGTGTGATTCCTTAGGTAATTGTATAAAGAAAAGTTCATATGAACATATGTCCGCAACGGCTTAAATTTTTTGCTACAGGGTGTTGAATTTTTATTTTTTATATGGTTATTTTTTAATATCTCCGAAAGTACTTTAGATATTATTTTCAATTTTGGTATGCATTAATAGGATATGGAACCACAAATTTTAGTTAGAAAAGTTATTCAATTGTTCCACCAGTGGCGTCCCTGCAAACATGCCCTTTGATATTTTTGACAAAAAAGATGGTACGCCACTGATATTTTTCCATGTGGATATTTTTGCTGATTAGCCTGGTCAATTCTACATGAAAACGGTCTCTTGAGTTTTTCTCGTCAGATGCACCGTTCTTGTTTAAAACCACTAAATTAATATTAAAACTCATTATTAACATTGATAAAATAATTAATGATAAATTTTGTTTCATAAAAATTGTTGGAGTGGGCAGTTCGATGCGAAGACGGGCGGAAGCATGTCTTTTAAGTGAAGGTGGCCATTTCCAAGAATTTTTTTAAAACAAAATTTATCATTAATTATTTTATCAATGTTAATAATAATGAGTTTCAATATGAATTTAGTGGTTTTAATCAAGAACGGCGCGTCTGACGAGAGAAACTCAAGAGACCGTTTTCATGTAGAATTGACCAGGCTAATCAGAAAAATATGCACATGGAAAAATATCAGTGGCGTACCATCTTTTTTGTAAAAAATATCAGAGGACATGTTCGCAGGGACGCCACTGGTGGAACAATTGAATAACTTTTCTAACTAAACTTTGTGGTTCTATATCCTATCAATAAATACCAAAATTGAATATAATATCTAAAGTACTTTCGGAGATATTAAAAAATAACCATTTAAAAATTAAAAATTCAACACCCTGTAGCAAGAAATTTAAACCGTTGCGGACATATGATCATATGAACTTTTCTTTATAAAATGACCTAAGGAATCACACCCTGAAATATTAGCACGTCAATAAGGAACACCCTGTATACAGGGTGGCCAATACAGGGTGGCCAAGATTAGGGGATCCCGTTGATGGTACAGATACAACTTCGATTAAGTGGGGGAAACTATTTCCGTCATTTTCCAGAGACCAGATGACTAGTAAAGCTATTGAAGCCTTACCAAGCGTAAGACCACAAATGTTTTAAATTCTGCAATTTTAAGATGCTATTTGTTTGGAGACTGACGGAAATCATTTCGACCACCTTTTGGAAAATTAATTTATCTAATCTACTGGTTAATGTTTTTTGTTGATGTATAATGCCGTTATTGTTTTTTCTTTTTCATACTTGCTGTTTTATTATTGTTAATTATTGTTTGTTATTGTTATTCTCTTATGAGTATCATGTAGTGAGAATGTTTTAAAAGTTTATTACATCGTCTAGCAATAGAGAAATCAAGTTGACCAAAAATTATAGAAATATGTACTGAAGATTATTTCGGTTTGGTATATTGCGAACTAAAGCTTGGAAGAGAAAACCAGACCGCAGAAATTACAAGAAGAATCGGACTATCCTGGTGCGCTTTCGGTCGCCTAAGTTACATCTTCAAGAACCAAACCATCCCTATGTGTCTAAAAAGAAAAGTGTACGATGCCTGTGTCTTGCCCGTGGCTACTTATGGACTGGAGACTGCGACTATGACAGAGAAAAGCGCCGACAGATTAAGAAAATCGCAAAGAGCTATGGAGAGAAGAATGCTGGAAGTAACTCTCAGACAAAGAATAAGAAACGCAGACATTAGAGACAGCAACAGGATAACAGATATTATCGAGCGCATCGCACACATGAAATGGCAGTGGGTTGGGCATGTGGCTAGACAGGACTGTGATCGATGAACTACGAGACTCGTCCATTGGAGACCCAGAGGAAATAACCGCAGCAGGGGAAGACCCCAAAAACGATGGCTTGACGACATTAGACAACACGTGGGACGACATTGGTTTCAGCTAGCGAGGGACAGGGTTGCATGGAAGACGGAAAGAGAGGCCTTTATCCAGCAGTGGACAGGACGGTGATGATGATGATGATGATGATGATGATGATATTGTGAACGTTGATCGCGGTATAAACAATATGTATGAATCCTGCAAAAAAACGTGTCGTGTGAGCATATCGTTACTGATATCATCCTATTTGCCTGAGACTTACCTAAAAAAGTATTGACGATTTGTTCTTCATTGGGATTTGCTTGTAACTGCCTAGTGACGACATTTATAGGTTTAAATCGTGCGCCCATTTTCCCCGAGCAAGGATTCACCCAGAACGGAACTTCGTCATTTTGATCGGATCGTTTTTTAGTTATCTTGTTGGTTTTTTGTTTACTGGAACCAGAACTACTCGACGGTTTACTCGAACCAATTTTTCGTTCGCTTTTATTCAGTTGAGTAAACGGATTAGTTTTCGGTCGCCGAAACGGTTTTTGGAATTTCTAAACGTACATACTTTTTCTGTCACTGTCATTTTTAACTGATTATCTTTGATTGTTAATTTTAGACGTGTTTACTTTACTTGGGTAGTAATATATCAGGTAGATGGTGGTATTGTGAAGGTGACATTTGCAGAACACGCCAAATAATTGGCCCTGCCGTATCCGGGACGTCAGTACATATGGCATCCTTGTTATTTATTAGAAACATGGAGATTTTATTTATAAATTCGCCCCGATTGAGGTCGCCTTCAGCAGAACTCATCGATTTGTAAACGATTAGTAATCATCTGCTGAATGAAGTAGGAAAGAATCGATTTCACAAATCGATGGGAAATTGGACGCCATCTTTTCTATCGAATTAAAAAAGCGATTTGTGATTTGGCAACGATTTAGGCAGCAACGAATACTTATAACCAGGAAGAAGACAAACTGCCGTGTTAAATAATCGAAGCAGGCATGATACGGCGACATCCATTATGCCTGGCGCGCACGTGCTTTTCAAATGTCACTTTTGTCCAAATTTTTATTACTGTCAATATTTAAAATGACATTTAAGCAAAGAAAACATCGAAACGCTTTCATTTGATTTACTAAGTAGAGAAAATCAAATATTAGGATTTTGACATAGGTTTTCAGCTGTAAATATCACTTTAAAATTGTCCTTACATACTTTTATATTATTATTGAACTAGTAACGAAACTAGAAATAAAGAATTCAGAGATTGAAGGTTGTACTTAGTTTTATTAAAAAATAGGAAATAAATCATAATTTACATAAAATATTTTACCATCTTCAACTTCAAAGAAATCAAGGCAAATACAATACTATATGTACAGCTACTAACCAAGTAAATATATGCACCATCATTATGATTATGGGCTTCCAATTTGTTTGTTTCGTAGCATACTCCTGGCAACATTAGTGATCGAAGTCCTCTTTAATGTTCAGTCATTATGGGATTCTCAATTAAACTATGAAAAGAAAGAATTATTATAATAATATATTACCGGACTTATCAAAATTCTGGCTACGGGTTAATATAACTAAGCTGTAATTATTATGTTGTAGCTTTTGACTTCTGGATTGTAAAATTTAAGTAAAATTCTTTAAAAATGTGTTTGTTGCTAGTTTGCGTGACAAGTTTGGGACATAATGGGACAATTTTATAATGTAAAATAACAATAACGAATAAAAATTAGTAAAAAAATATTTCAATCATAAATTACTTACCTGCAACAAAGCGAGAAGGTCCGTTTTCGTGAAAAGAATAGAAAATTAAAAATTATTTTAGAATTTAATGACGCTTACTCCACCATTTTCAATCCCATTATAAATCATAATCATATGTTACTTGATTTTATCCCCTTCCAGACGAAGGATGTTCGGTTGTGAAATAATTTAAGAACGTGTGCTGCTCGCATTCTATGTCTGTCTCTGTCTGCATCAACCTTCTCCGATTCAATAAAGGGAGACAAATATGGCCTAGATTAAATCGAACAAACCCAAAGTCTGATATTGACACAGAACGATCGACACAAAAGGATAAACGTATGGAGTAACCTGCCTGGCTGTGACGTCACTTGCACGGCCTACTTATATGCTTCGATCCCCGCCATAAGCGGTCTCACCGGGCTGTTAGGCATATAGGCATATAGGCTGTTAGGCAGCCCGGTGACACTGCTTATGGGGGGGGGGGGGGGGGGGGGGGATCGAAACATGTAAGAGAAGGCCTTGGAAGTGATGCTAAGCCTACTCTGGTCCATGCGCTCACAAGTAACCTACTTTTATCTATCTGTTTCACTCTATCATTTAAGCGTCAATATCAGACTTACGTAGAGTTAATATGAAATGCCAAAAAATGAGCGTTTATGCAGGCGACTTGATCCTGGTCATATTTGTCTCACTTTACTGAATTTGGGAAGGTTGCTGCAGACAGAGACAGACATAGAATGCGAATAGCACGAATTGTTAAACAAGCTAACTTCCTTCGTCTGGCGGCAATGGAACTCAAGCAACATCTGATGTGATTTAAAATGGTGGAGAAGACGCAACATCTTTAAATTTTAAAATAATTTTTAATTTTCTAATCTTTTCACGAGAAACGTCGTTTCCTTTTTGGTGCAAGTGAGTAATTTGTAATTGAGAGAGTAAGCATCAATAATAATTTCTTTTCCTAAATCATATGGGGCCCAAAAATATGCTTGGACTTGAAGCTTGAAATATTTGCTAGCACCTAGAGCCCAGTTGAAGATGGTAAAATATTTTATGTAAATTATGATTTACTTCCTATTTTTTAATAAAACTACTTACAAGCTTATTTCTGAAGTATAATTTTTCATTTGTAGTTACGTTACTAGTTCAAAAAATGATATAAGAGTGTGTAAGGATTATTTTAAAGTGATATTTACAGCTTAAAACATGTCAGAATCCTAATATTGATTTTCAGTACTTAGTAAATCAAATAAAACGGTTTTAAATGTTTTTTGTTGGTTAAATGTCACTTTAAAATATTGACAGTAATAAAAATTTGGACAAAAGTGACATTTGAAAAGTACGTGCGTTTGTCAGCTGATGCCAGACGTAATGGATGGGTTTGTTCGTTTGTTCATACCTCCTTCGATTTGTTAACACGACTGTTTGTCTTATATATTTGTCTTATATATTAAATTAATATTGAAACCCATTATTATTAACATTGATAAAATAATTAACGATAAATTTTGTTTCATAAAAATTGTTGGAAATGGCCACCTTCACTTAAAAAGCATGTTTCCGCCCGTCTTCGCATCGAATTGCCCACTCGTTCAAATATTGAAAATTTTATAAAACAAAATTCATCATTAATTATTTTATCAATGTTAATAATAATGAGTTTCAATATAAATCGACGTCTGACGAGAAAAACTCAAGATACCGTTTTTATGTAGAATTGACCAGGCTAATCAGGAAAAATATCCACATGGAAGAATGTCAGTGGCGTACTATCTTTTTTGTAAAGAATATCAGAGGACATATGAACTTTTCTTTATAAAATGACCTAAGGAATCACACCCTGAAATATTATTTATATATATTATGAATTATAGCTCACTTTTATACCGGATAAAAAAAGAAAAGCCTTACACTCCCAATATAAAGCGAATTAAAAACAACTATGTAAAAGAAAAAAACATCCCGTGTCCCGAACAAGAGAGTATCGGAACTTTTAAGTTTTATTGAATTTTATAGTTCAGTTGTTTTGGTTTGGCGCTGCGGTTAGCAGTTCGTTTGTTCTGTACATAGCCCGGAGGCACGTTTTAGTTGGTTTTATTAACTTTTCATTGTAGGGATTTTATTTTTAATTCATTGTTGCCAATGGACAAAAGGTATACCGAGAGAATTTTACACAGGAATATAATAATAACATAATAGGTTATCATAGTACAAGATGATAGTAAAGAACCCATTATAGAACATTAAAACTTGGTAATAAGTTCGCATTATTTGGTTTTGTAATTTCGTTTACATCACGCGAACAGATAAGGATGGTCCAAAAAAACCCATAATGCCTAATAAATAAAAATCAATTCAAAAAATTTAGTTCATCTGCCTTGTAGAATCTTTAAAAAAACTATTCTTACCAAAGGTATTGTAATCTACAGATCCCATAATCCATTCATAAATCTCTTGGAAAGTGAAGCTGTGCTTGTGTGAAATGTTATTGAAAATCAGTAATGGGTGGAAGAGAGAACTACGTGTTTGTTTGCTGAATGGCAACAATGTTGAAGTCTGGTTATATCAGATGGTTAAATATTAAAACATGACCATACTTACCGATCAAAATATAAATCCTTATTTAATGATCCACTCTACACATGAATGCACCGTGATTATTTATAATAAAGACGATTTTTCACCAATAATCCCAAAAAACACAAATCAACCAAAATATATATCAATCCGTTAGATCAAAGGACACATCGCATTGTTTACGAGATTAGTATTCATTCATCTTGCTTATCTTTTGGGTTCGAATCACAGTAAAATAGAAATAGATGTTGCCACAGTGCAGTTGGATTAGTTCAAGATTCGTTTGATGCTTTTAAGTATAATGATATTTTTTTAAAGAATCTCTCATCGTCTTTTCACAGTTTATAGTAAAATTATTGGGAAGTAAATTAATTTTAAGAGCAATTGCGGATTAATCTTAAACCAGTTGTAGTTGCCAAATTAACAAATTTTTAATTGGGATTTTGCAAGATACCTTTGCGATAAATATGTCAATCTGGCTATACTGCAATAATGACCGAAAGAGGTGGAAAAGGCTATTTGCAGTCTTTGCGTAGGCAAGAAATGTACATTTTTCTTTAGTTTGTAATATCTTTGATTCTTACTAATAAATCACATCGTTTTTGTGTACGAGACCTAGTTTAGTTTCTTAGGAATTCTTAAGAATTTAGGAAAAAGGTTTATTAATCAAAAGAAATACTTGAAAAAATGGAGAAAATTACGCAAAAATACAATTGTAAATTAATCTTCCTACGTATATATGCAAAGGAAACTAAACGTAACAAAATAAACTTTCCTTTACCTGGCTTTGCGAAAAATTCAGAAGAAATTTTTCCTGCTGGCCTGGAGGGCATCAAATTTATTACAAGGGAAAAATGTAACAAAAGATTTCTGTATGTATAAAGACGACAGTTTTTTCGAATTGATGATTAAACAAATGGATTTAGATTGATAAGGAATTATTTGTTTTTAATAAAATATCATTACGTGGGGAATTTTTCTTTTTCTTTGTTCTGCATTGTGCATGTACTTACTTAAACTTTTGAAAGACTACAAATAAGAATAAGATCCTTGATCAATTTAAAGTGTATTTTCTTCTTTGCATCTCAAAAGAGACATATCCTGAATACTCCCCTGGACAATGACATTCCGAAATGCGATTACATAAAATACCAGGCTCTTTGTTAACGTATTGCAAGAGCAACGAAGAACAGATTGTTTTTTTTTTGTCCGTTAAGATTGCGGATTCGAAAGGTCTTTTAAAGTTAAAGGGCAAAAAATCGTAGATTTTTTAACGAGCTTTAAAGCTTTCTTAAAAGAAACACATTTTCGTGAGTGGAAGAAGAGATTGAAAATAACAATTTAATTTATTTGTAAGTATTCGCAAACCAAGGAACAAATTCTTAAAGTAAACATTCTGTTCTTGTTTAATTTGATACAAACATGTTTCATGGTATCTCTTATAATTTCTTCTTCAGAGGGAAGTGAAAAATTACACGTTATGGCACTTTTTTAACCCTAAATTACTTTGTTTTAACTCGTTCTCATAAAAAAAAAATATAGTTTTTATAACGATCGCAGAAAAAACAAATCTAGTTGATTAATCGCGGATCATTGTCACTTTCCTGGTAAATTCCGAGGTGGAAACTTTCAATTAATTAACTTATAATCCAGTGGCGGCTCGTGACATATGATAGAGGGGGTTCACAAGTATGGTGAAATTATTTTTAAAATTTTATTTTTGTGTAACGACCAAACCATTACTTTCTAGGCGTTTTAAATGTAGAAAGAAAAGAAGTAGTAAGAAAATGCGTTAGTTTTTTTTTTATTATTTATTTTTTTATTTTACACAAGGAAATACAACTTTTGGAAAATAAGAAAGGTTTTCTTAGGGTGTATAGCTGTCGGATCTTAACGTCGTCGCATGCAACCCTCGTAACAATATTTATACAGTCTACTACTAATACTACTAAAGCCATCTACGAGCTACCAAGAAAGCCGAATGATGTCCAATACTACTACCGCCATCTACCAGTTATCAAGAAAACCGAATGATGTCTAATACCACTACGCCATCTACGGGCTACGTCATTTGGCGCAACCTAGACGAGAACAATAGTTAACTGTTTTATGCCGAGAACGAATCGAGCCACGAGACTGACAAGTTGGCATTTTTCATATTTTCATTGTTTTTTAGTTTAAATAAAATGGTTTAAAATCATATCTAGTATCATTTATCGAAATACACAACATTTATCGACCCTACACAATAATAGTGCGCAAACGTAAAGTCCATTCTTCGGTTCTTAATTGTAGAAAATTGATCAATAACAGCCTCATTAAGTTTGGAATACCCTCTATATTTTTTTTTTTTCATATACTTCATTATTAAACTTTCTAATAAAGTCCCTAGATTTACCCTTTGTGGTCTGCGTTAAATTAATTTCGGGTTTAGGTGTTCCCGCATTCTTCACTTCAATTTTTTGCTCCAAACTCAAAGAGCTAAAGTTATTTCTGAAATAGTCCACCGTCAAACTATTAATTTTAACTTAATAAATATATAATATTAAAACATACACGCTCGAATTTCTAACCAGATGCACGAATAGACAACAGCGCGGTGCACACAAAAACTGTACGCCTTAGCCCCGCTATCCCCCGCCACCTGTTACTACAGAGAAACTGCACTACTTAATCGCACGTGTGAGCAAGTCTCGTCATAATCGTCATTTATCTGGACCCAGGCACGGTTGCCGGATCTATACAGATTGGTTTGACGGGATGATAAAATATGAGGGAGGGTCGGACTTTTTTAGTTTGGCGGTACGATAAAATGTTAGGGAGGGTCGGACTTTATACGATAAATAATATTCAATGAATATAAATTAATATTTTTTATTCGTTTTGTTTTGGGGGTGCACGTGCGCATGTGCTCCTGTGAAAGAACCGCCACTGTTATAATCCTTTATAGAATCGAGTTATGTGGAATTGAATACTTAGTTAGGAGCATAGAAGCTATAGAATTGTTAACATTTCTTAACAATCTTCTGTATTTGTTACAGGTTTACATCGAAGTTATTAACGAAAACGACAACGTTCCCCTAAGCGAATTACCCGTCTACTACCCCGTCGTCCAGGAAGACAGTCCTGCGGGTACTTTTGTCCTGCAAATCAAGGCAACCGATCGAGATAAAGACGTCAATCAGCAAATAACTTTTAAGATAGCGTCTGGTAACCCCGAGGGATTCTTCGCTATTAATTCGACATCAGGTATGTAGTTGTTCAGTTATTATTATTAAATGAAGTGAAAATCCGGCTCTATTGGAAGAACCTATAAAGTAGTGTTGGGAAAAACCGATGATTTTAATAATCGAGTACTTGATACTCTAGCGATTTTAATAATCGATTGAATCGCTTGAAATTCCAATTCAACAAGCGATGACTTCACCGACTGCTCGACCGGCAGAATAGCCGTTTACATGTGATCAGGTAGGGTATTTAGCAGGCACGTAACTACGGGTGGGCACAGGTTTAGCTAAAAATTGTAGTAGCCACCAAAAAAATTCCAGAAATTTATTTATTTGTGAATAATGAATTTTTACCACGTGTCTCGATCCAAACAAAAAAACTGCAAAAAATCACCCAAATATGTATTTATTGTTCGGGTTTATTCTTGTGCTTTTTTAAAACAAGAAATATTACAAGAGTTATTTTTCTTCACATCTTTCTCCATCTAGGAGCATAAAATAAGTAGATATTTAAAATGGCTTGTCAAATTCTTCCACTTTTAATTATCAGGTGCCCACTGTGTGCCCTTCAAAAATGTAGGCTTAGTTACGCGACTGGCAAAATAAGAAAATAGGTGATTATTTTTTTAAATTCATGTTTATAGTTACCTAAAAGTTCCTGTTTAAATTTAAGAATGTTTACGTTTGGTTACCAAAACATTTGTCGATACCTATGTTTTGTTAACTATTTTGCTCGTTTTCTTATTTTCCATTAACATTTTCTATAATGTATGTTATTTTTAAGGAGTCTTCTTGAGTTTAATAGTAAAAAGTTCCTGTTTAGATTTAAAAATGTTTACTATAAGATTACCAACGAATTTTTCTATAATATTTTGTTAACCATTTTGTTCGTTTTGTTATTTTTCATTAACAATTTCTATTATTATGTTATTTTTGAGACGTTTTCTCGAGTTCATATTAAATTAAAATTTTAAAATTATATCCTTTAATTTTTTAATATTTACAATCGGAGACCTAAACTACGCCGCTGGCTAGCCAGTTAAAACAAAACTTTACAAAACCCATATCGCGATGACTCCGCTAAGGGATTTGGCATACTTTTTTATATGCACCTTCTCGTTTATGTGCCTTTAAGAAAGATGTCGTGTTACCTGCTCAGCGCCAAACTCGAACGTCGCCGATCGGTATATTTCGGATCGCGCGGCGGGTAGAACGAAGGTCGGGTATCAAGCGATATTTTTCGGTTTTTCGCCTGAATTTATAACTAGAGTACCTATTTTCTATGTAGTGAAAAACTGTTCGAATATCCGAGCAGTTTTTTAACTCGATCACACACTCGAACAGCGATACAATTCGACGTCAAGCAAAACTCGGGTATCGAGTGAAAGGTAATAAGTGACGAGCGACTGTTTTCGCCTGAATGGATAACTCGAGCGGTTTTTTTTAATAATCGAGCGATGTCGGTTATTTCAATAATCGAGTAATCAAGCGGTTTCTCGCTCGAGCGATCACAACACTACTTTAAAGGTTAAAATAGTCACCTTCATGTTTCAACACGCAGATCTGTAAATATTTTTTTAGAGAATATAATGGGACGTAGAGCGTATATAATAAAACCTCGCTCTTGTACAGATAAAGACGAGAGATAAGGAATTTGCACGCCAAAGCAACTGTCCTACAGGAAAGCCCTAGGCTATCCCAAGGGATGCTTGATAGCAACCACAGGTAACGCGTCGTATCGTTGGCTTTGTTGAGGATTCGTGACGCGAAGGAATGGGGGGATCTTTAGCTGGAATTTTATCCCTAACGACATCTCAGATGTTTTTTTTTACGTTCTGCATTGAGTCGCCGAAAAGTAAAATATTTCGTCTGTACAAGGTGTTATGGAAATGTATTATATTTAAACCGGCAATTCCTGAGATGAAAACAAATTGAAGAAAAATATCCATAAATGGCGCTTTCAATTCATTCAGCGGTAAACCAGGAAAACTTCTGTACGGCACTGAGACACATACGAATTCTCACCGGTGTTGTCAGAATTACACCTTACACTCTTTAAGTTTGAAATACGCAACTACGTAACTAGGTCAAATGTCAATGACCTTTTGACTTTTGATTGGCTGACTGATTTTTTAATGTAAGTTTATTTAGGCCACACACATACACTTACCTTGTCGGTCTTATTTAAAAATTAATGTCAATTTCTATAAAATCTTATACAACGTTTTAGTACAGAAACCGGCACATCACATAACCCATAATCATAATCGCAAAACTTCACATGAACACTGACCAAAACACACAAAAAATTCACTTAGAGACATCGTTTTTATTAACATTGGGTTGTCTCGCCTAGATTTGTATGAACTTTTGTTTTTAATTAAAAAACACATTGTAAAATATAAATAACATTTCTTCGAATTAAAAATTACATCTGAACTGAAACATTTAAAACACGAGCTGTCAAAAAGTAGAGATGTACTAATGCAATGCGTGTTTTCCGGTAGATTCCAGCGAATTCACCAAAAAAGGTTGAAATAAATAATTATAATAATCTACAGCACTTATTTATTCTTTTCCTTCACTGCTGTGGATAGCAATAAAGATTAAAAAACTTGTTAATCGCTGCTCTGGTGCCCTATTTCATTCGAAAAGCTTAAAAAAATTAAATCGATCGAAGGTTAGAAGTTGACATTTGCTTGACAACAAGATATTCCTCTGCGGCTTCGTGCGAAAGAGTTTTTTCGGGATATTTAATCAACTGTACAGTGCGAAGGGGTGTGGAAATGTTTAGTACATGCAGAAAAATCAAGTCGAAGGCATATTAGAAAATGTTCCTTTAGTAAGACAATCGCAAGGTCACCGGATCTTACACCATGCAATTTTTTTCTATGGGGTACGATGAATAAAGAAATAGTTTATAACGTCGAAGATATGGATCAGTTGCGATATAAGATATTGGATGCAGCAGATAAAATAATTGCTGAACGTTTTAGTTTATAAAGGGCCAATTTATGTCCTCCTCTCCTATTTGTGTGTTTGTTAAAGAATGCATTAGTGTGTAGCGATTTTGTGTGACAAGGGCATATCTTCAAAAAACTAATTTGAAACATGTGTGTGTTCCTTTAAGTGATTTATGGTAATTTGTTCAGTGTTTCACTATGTGTTCTGTGTCTCTGACGATATACAGGGTCTTGTTCTGAGATTGGAAGAAAAACGCCGAAGGGGTTTTAGTGGGGTATAAGCTTTACCCACTAAAACCAAAAAAACTGAAGATTTATGTGTCCTGGATTACTTGCTAGTGTACTGGCACCTGGATTCACTTCTATTTGGATACTAGGTAGCTAAATATTTATTTTAATAAGAATCTAAAGTTTTACCAGAACAATGTGGCAACATTGCGCCAGAACATCTGTTTATTACACAGCTGCACAGTGTAATGTGACTGTGCCGAGGAGTTGTGTGTGGGTTTATGGGTGAATTACCCCACTTTTTAAACGTTTGATTTGAAAAAAAATATATGTAGCGCTTCTCTAGAACACCCCAGGAGTCGCTCATTTAAATATAATACGTCATTTCCATAACACCCTGTATAACGTTCATAATTAAGGTTATGAGAAAAAATTCAAAATATGCATCAGATATAAACGCGGTTATTTAAAATTTTATATTGCTCATTTGATCCGACAACGTCGCAACGGCCTTTTGACTTTTTTAAAGTTGTCGTATTTTTAGTGTTATGGTTATTGCGGGTCCCGGCCACTCCGGAACTTTAACGAGAGAATGTAAATTTAGGCCGTGTTATTATAGTTTTTGTTTCGTTGGTTAGCATGCAGGCCTACCGTTGTACATTAGTCCCCGAGTTTATTTTAGTTTATTGTAATGGGCAAAATTAGGGCCCCCAGGTAGTTAATTCAGTGAAGGAATAAGGTATATTTAAACGAAATAATATGACCAGAACCACTTCTTTAAAAACCTAAATTTAAACTTTGACATTAGAGCTTTTTTTACCCCCCAGAACCGCGCTGACCAGCAATTTAATTATTTTTTTCAAAACGGGGGGCCGCGTTTTTACACCAAATATTCCGAGAACCGTCAGTCGCGGATTTTCCCTAAAAATTTTTTTATCTTCGCTTACTCGTGTTTCCGGCGAGTTTAAATAATACTGGACTTCAACACTCGTATGTATCAGTGCCAGTATAAATAACTCTTGAATGTCTTCAAACACTCGTGTTTTGGTGCGAGTATATATAAAAACTAAAATATCTTCGACCATTCGTGAATTTTAGGGCGAGTCTAAATAAAAACTAGAATTGACCTACGAAAACTCGTAGCTGTCCGTGCGAGTATAAATAATGCTGCGATATCTTCGAACACTCGTCTTTGGTGCGAGTATAGATAAGTCTGAACTTGAAAGACATCTTAAGTGCGAGGAAAATTATTCTATATAGACTTTGCGCCCAAAGCCGAGAATAATTTTCGAAATCAAAATTTATCCGATTGTGACGTTAAAATGGTTACTAGTTTTTGCTATGTACAGATGACGGGAACTAAAAATATTCTAAATATGAAATAAAATATCTTAAGTTAGTTATTAATAACCTCTACCGCGTTTCTACAGTTCTTGAAAAGGATAGGGTAGTTTGAGATTCTCTTTAGATGAGAAAATATACTAGCTTAGATTTATTTTTCTTTTGTGAATAATACAAATACCTAAATTTAAAAGCTGAGTACGTGACAGATGAGTTCTAGGTTGGATTGAAAAACTGAATGTTAGTCTAGGTTAATTCCTATTTTACATAAAAATGTAAATAATCAACTACGAGTACTTCGGGTCGCGTTATTCGACTAACGAAAGGACCAACCCATTAAATCAACCCTAAAAAGACAAATACTTAAAATTAAATAAATAAAAGCCCTCCGTGTTCTAATATAACAACTTGCATTGTGTTGTTGTAATACTTGCATTGTGTTGTTGTATAGTTTGAACAAAAGTTAGGCTTCGTCCTACGTTCAAGTAACTAGACAAAATATTTTGCCCTCATATCTTCACTCGCTCTGGTGGACTGCTGACAGCTTCCAGTTAGCGGAGAAAGGATGGTGGGCCCACTTAAAGTCCGACGGGCAAGGCATGTAGTTGTCCCTCGGCTGGCATCCCTGACACACAAAAAATCTAACGAAAAATCGTAATCGAAAGAAAAGCGTCCGAAAGAATTAAGTAAGTAGGAACGTCTTCGGTTTACGATGAATTTTTTATTACTCACTAAGATTGGCGACATTACTGATAGCGTCCTCACATATTCTAAAATGATTCAATAGATTGGCAATACTAAATATTCCTAGGTGGGGGATTACACCTTCGGGATAGAATCCAAAATTGGGACAAAATTAAAATTCAAAAAATTGCCATCTAACTCATAATCAGATTAAATTAAATTCAATCAAAATTCAAGGGGTAAATTGGTTATACGGGGGTTATCGAAAAACGTCTTACGTAAAAATGCGCCGTAGGAGAACGCTTAGAGTTCCCTACTATTGGTTAAACAACAAACCCGATAAACCCGAACAACCCAGACCACCGAATGATTATGTATCTTCATAGAAAGTCCTTAAATTTTTGTGCATGTACATATATTAAAATGCTGATTCCAATCCTGATATTTCGATAAAACAAGTCCCTGAATTACGGTCCTTAACAGCGAAGATCTCCTATCGTTGTTTTAAGTTTTAATGATCCGATAGAGGTTATTAAAACGAACCAGATTATATTAATCCGGTAAAATTTGGACAGATTATATAAAGGAAAATGTTATCTACATTTAATAACTAATACAGCGCTGGCGATAAACAAACATGAAAAGGGTTATTTATTTTTAATTTATGGGGAAGGATAATAATTTACCCCTAACATGGCAATAAAAATTGCCATATTATTAAAAGCTATGATATAATGGTTTACGAGGTTGCCTATAATGTACAGAGTACAAACAGCATGTGCGTTAGTGTAATTTAATGATAACTTTCAAGTCGAACTTACCCTACGATTTTAAATAGGATTGGGGGGGGAGGGGGGTATCAAGTGCCACAATCATCATTTTAAAGGTTGTTTAAATATCTTTCCAATAGTAAGATAACTGCACTGATATGGTTTTTAGGTATTATTATAAACAAACATTATTGTATTGACTCCTCTTTTAATAGATTGATTAGGGGTCGTGGTTTTTCCTTCGGGAGACATTCTATCCGATTCTGTATATAGGGTGTCCCATTTTCGACACTTTTATAGGATATCTCCGTAATTGTTAATACTATCAAAAAAGTAATGTAGGCGTCATTTACTATTTTTGGGTCAAACTTAAAATGGTAAAATCAAAATTTGAAAATTTTCGCTCGCTTAAGAGATACGGGGGGAAATAAGAAAACTGACAATTTCAAAATTACCCTATATTTTCTTAGTTAAAAGAGATACGTAAAAATGTTTTATACAGAAGTTTCTTTATATTGATTGTTGAATAATCTGCCGTTTTCAGAATAAGTATACGGGGTCAGGTAAAAAAGTTATCGGACCTAACCTCATTTTTTTAAATGGAACACCCTGTATATTTTACTCTAAAAAGATACTATTTTAAATTCTCCTTTCAAATATATAACACACTATGGATGATATTGGTTTCCTAGGCGCTTTATTTAAACTTTATGACTTTAAACCACAGTAAACCATGAAACAAAAGCTAATATCCTAGAAACAACTATGTTGGCTATTAACATTTAATGTCAATTTCATTTTTACATATTCATTTGCGAAAATGACCTATCAACATTTTGAAAAATTTGATATGATATCAGTTTATATTGCTCAGTGACAGAAAGTTCCGAGTCTCCTTGGGCAACCTTCAGAGTAACTTAAGAACACTGAATAACGGGCTGCCCCAGGGATCAGTACTTGCGCCAGTCCTATTTAGTCTGTATATATCAGACATGCCTGAAACCAACTCACGTAAATTTGTATACGCAGATGACTGGGGGATTGCGACTAGGCATTCCTCATTCGAACACGCCGAAGAGATCCTCACAGATGACCTCGCTAAGATCAACACTTACTTCAAACAGTGGAGACTCAAGCCCAATCCTAATAAAACGGAGGTGTCTTGCTTTCATCTCAACAACAAGATGGCAAATAGACAACTAAGAGTATACGCCGATAACCAACTACTAAGGCATAATAATAACCCAAAATATTTAGGGGTTACCCTGGACAGAACCTTGTCTTTCAAACAACACCTTCAGAACACAGCAGCCAAACTAAGAACCCGTAATAACATCATCCATAAACTACGTGGAACAACATGGGGATCAACAGCTGCAACTCTGTTGTGCTCGGCCTTAGGACTGGTATACTCAGCAGTTAAATACTGCGCTCCTGTGTGGCTTAACAGCTCTTACACCCGACTCATCGATGTGCAGCTCAATACCACCATGAGACTAATATCTGGCACACTTAAATCAACTCCAACCCAGTGGCTCCCACTACTAAGCCATATTCCCCTCCCAGAACTACGCCGACAAACCGCCTTACTTAGAGAGTTTGAAAAAATAGTCAAAAATCCTCACCTGCCAATACATGAGGATATTGCTGACGCCAACATCGACAGACTACGCTCTAGAAATCCTCCTGTTAGAGCAGCGAACGAACTGCGAATGAGCAATTTCAAACTTGAAAACAAATGGAAGGAAGAACGAAACAACGCGCCATATAACACAATGCAACTGATGCCAAGCATTGACAAAACACCACCGGGATTCGACCTCCCTCGCGGAACATGGACTTCTCTTAATAGAATCAGAACGGGCCATGGAAACTGTAGGGACTCTCATCATAAGTGGAATGTGGCCCCTTCCCCGGAGTGTGACTGCGTAGCTGCAAGACAGACCATCTCTCACATCGTCACCGAATGCCCTCTCAGAAGATATGCTGGGAATAGTGAAAATTTCGCCTTTGCGACACCAGCTACGGTTGATTATATCAATAGATTGGACACTAAGTTGTGAATTGTAACTTGATTATATTGTGTGCAATTGCCATACGCTAAATAAATAAATATATTGAAAGTGGAAAAAACGAAGAAATGGCGCAAAATGTATATTTTGCTCGCTATCCGGAAAGACGGTAACCATTTAAGGACATATTCCGGACATTTGCGATGATTCCCCTTATTTTCTACCTTAATCTGAATCTTTTATTTCGTTTCAAGGTAATAAAGTATTAAATAAATCGCCTAGAAAACCAATATCATCAATGGTGTGCTATATATTTGAAAGGAGAATTTAAAATAGTATCTTTTTAGATTAAAATATACAGGGTGTTCCATTTAGAAAAAGAGGTTAGGTCCGATAACTTTTTTACGTGACCTCGTATACTTATTCTGAAGACGACAGATTATTCAACAATTAATATAAAGAAACTTCTGTATAAAACATTTTTCTGTATCTCTTTTAACTAAGAAAATATAGGGTAATTTTGAAATTGTCAATTTTTTGATTTTCCCCCGTATCTCTTAAGCGAGCGAAAATTTTCATATTTTGATTTTACCATTTTAAGTTTGACCCAAAAAGAGCACATGACGCCTACATTACTTTTTTGATAGCACTAACAAGTACTGAGATACCCTATAAAAGTGTCGAAATTGGGACACCCTGTACATACATACATACAGATACCTTCTTCTAAAAGCTAAGTTAACGAAACATTATAGTACTAGTGGAGGAATTACTTTTATAATCACACTAGCGCAACAACAGGCTAAGAAGTTCCAAATTAATGTTACTTCAAACTTATGCAAAACCGGGTAGCGTTGTAACTATAGATCCGTCGTCGGAAATACAAACATTTTCCTTATAGTTCCCAGGCACTTGAGCCATCGCGAACTTCACTAATTTGATTATATTGTTAACAAGCTTCTTTGTAAAAGTCGTGCTTTTTAAAGTTTTCGGTCATTTGTCTTGGAGAAAGTTCTGATTTAATTCGGGGCATTTCTTTTTAAAAATAAATTAGTAATTGTGAATTTATTATTGTTGGTTTGTCATGTCTGACGAGGAATTATACGCTAGAGAAATACTAACGTCATTATAAGCCTCCTCCGGAAGTAATCGCCCTGGAAAATCATGCATGATCGACAGGATATGAAGAGGACGTGTATCTTACGTCTATTATAATACCAAAATAATATCCAAACATCAGTGGCGGTTCTTCCACAGGAGCCTGCACATGCGCACGTGCACCACCAAAACAAAACGAATTAAACATATTAATTTATATTCATTGAATATTATTTATCGTATAAAATCCGACCCTTCCTAATATTTTATCGTACCGTCAAACTAAAAAAGTCCGACCCTCCCTAATATTTTATCATCCCGTTAAACCAAACTGTATCGATCCGGCACCCGTGCCTCGTTTGAGGTAAATGACGATTATGACGAGACTTGCTCACACGTGCGATTAAGTAGTGCAGTTTCTCTGTAGTAACAGGTGGCGGGTGGCAGCGGAGGATAGCGGGGCTATGGCGATTTAACATGGAAAAGGCGCACGGTTTTTGTGTGCACCGCGCTGTTGTCCGTTCGTGCATCTAGTTAGAAATTCGAGCGTGTATGTTTTAATATTTTAATATTATATATTTATTAAGTTAAAATGAATAGTTGACGATGGACTATTTAAGAAATAACTTTAGCTATTTGAGTTTGGAGCAAAAAATTGAAGTGAAGAGTGCGGGAACACCTAAACCCGAAATTAATTTAACGCAGACCACAAAGAGTAAATCTAGGGACGTTATTATTAAGTTTAAAAATATGAAAAAAAATTTATAGAGGGTATTCCAAACTTAATGAGGATGTTATTGATCAATTTTCTACAATTAAAAACCGAAGAATGGACTTTACGCTTAAGCACTATTTTGTAGGGTCGATTAATGTTGTGTATTTCGATAAATGATACTCGATATGATTTTAAACCATTTTATTTAAGGATTTAAACTAAAAAACACTGAAAATATGAAGAATTCCAACTTGTCAGTCTCGTGGCTCGATTCGTTCGCGTCATAAAACAGTTAACTATTGTTCTCGTCTTGGTTGCGCCTAATGACGTAGCCGTAGGGTAGCCGGGGAGGTATTAGACATCATTCGGTTTTGTTGATAACTCGTAGATGGCGGTAGTAGTATTGGACATCATTCGGTTTTCTTGATAGCTCGTAGATGGCTTTAGTAGTATTAGTAGTGGACTGTATAAATATTGTTACGAGGGTTGCATACGACGACGTTAAGATCCGACAGCTATACACACTAAGAAAACCTTTCTTATTTCCCTTGTGTAAAATTAAAAAATAAATAAAAATATGTTTTACCTAACGCATTTTCTTATTCGTTTGTTTCTTTCTACATTTAAAACGCCTAGAAAATAATTGTTTGGTCGTTACAGAAAAATAAAATTTTAAAAATAATTTCACCATACTTGTGAACCCCCTCTATCATAGGTCACGAGCCGCCACTGACAAACATATTGAACAGAATTGATAAAATGTTATGCATCTTTATTTTGATAGCCACAATATGCTGTGACCATAAATTTCAAGTCATTTCAATGCTCTATCCATAGTATGGCATAAATATGCACTTCATTTCTCAAGTCCTCTTAAAAGTACACAGGAATATCCAAATCAGGTGCTCCATAATCGAGTAAACTTACAATACTTGCCAAATTATTTCCTTATAGATATTCTTACCTGAATGAAAATGATTGCTTGCTACATTCCGCCCAGTGCGGCAACATCGCGGAGGTAAAATTTAACTTTTCGTACTCGTTGTCTTTTTAGTGTTAGTATTATTAGGGTCGGGATTGTTTTGAAACTCTAACTGCCGGTTTTAGGCCATAATATAAATAGTTTTTTGTTTCGCGCGGTTAAGGTTCGGGCCGGCAGCCCTGTTGGGTCCGGTCCGGCCTCTAAATATAGTTTATAGTAATTGCTGGGAAGGGACACTTTGCATTATTGTTTGAGCTATAATAGTACATTAGGGTTAATTTACTAGAGGTAGATTAAAATACCTTGTTATAACAGGGATGGGCAAAAGTCCGGACCCGTTCGCAATAAGTGTGCGAAATATCGGTGACCCTTGCTTTGTTTGATAAGGAATGTTCGAGATGATATTGTCTACCGGCCGTGGGCACCTGGTATGTGGTTATTATCAGTTACGTTCAATTTATAGGGTGATTGGCCCGAATATACAGGGTGTTCCTTAATGACGTGCTAATATTTCAGAGTGTGATTCCTTAGGACTTTTAATAAAGAAAAGTTCCCATGAACATATGTCCGCAACGGCTCAAATCTTTTGCTACAGTGTGTTGAATTTTTATTTATTAAATCTTTTTTTTTTTAATATCTCCGAAAGTACTTTAGATATTATTTTCAATTTTGGTACATATTAATAGGATATAGAACCACACATTTCAGTTAGAAAAGTTATTCAATTGTTCCACCACTGGCGTCCCTGCAAACATGCCCTCTGATATTTTTTACAAAAAAGATGGTACGCCACTGACATTTTTCCATGTGGATATTTTTTCAGATTAGTCTGGTCAATTCTACATAATAACGGTCTCTTGAGTTTTTCTCGTTAGACGCACCGTTCTTGATTAAAACCACTAAATTCATATTGAAACTCATTATTATTAAGATTGATAAAATAATTAATGATAAATTTTGTTTTATACAAATTGTTGGAAATGGCTAGAGGCATGCTTCCGCCCGTCTTCGCATCGAATTGCCCACTACATCAAAATTACGATTAGTTCGATTTAAGAAAGCGTTCCATGCATACGATTTCTGACCATATGATGATCCGACGGTGTCCTGATTGGTGTAAACTTTTGGTGCCAAATTCCGTCCGAATATTTGTAACAATCGACACGATCATCCGATGTCGTATGTTTCTTAACCCCACTTTTTTCTAAACCAAAAATTAAGAATGATGTTGACTATTTTGGAAATTATTAGCAGCTACTAATGCACCAAATATAAATTAATTTTAAGGTTAGGTAGTGACCACATATATATTATATTGTATACGAGTGACACTCTCTTCTTTTCTTACAAGCTTTTTAGTGAAATTCGGTCCGGAAGATCGGATAGTGTGATAAGCAAAATATTGTCGTATATATGTACATATCTGAAATGCTTTATACCTGGTATTGATCCACGACTTTAGCAAAAAAGCACCATGCACTTGTGTCCTTTCATCTTAAACAAATCAAGCCACTAACCTATCAAACAGCGAATCGCCACAAATTAAAAACTCCTTCACAAAAATTGCTGTTAGGTAATGAAAGTTTATAAGCACTAATATACCGACAGCAATGTGGATGAACCACTTTTTATTCTGTAATTTAAAAAAGCATCCAGAACCAAAGATGGCGACGAATAACAACAAACAAATAATGTCGGGCCGGCTCTGAAGCGATCGATAAAATTTCCACCCTATTGCGCAAACTCAATAGTACCACGCCATCTCCCATAGCGGGGACACTTTTTGTATTTTGGAGCGTTCGTATTGGCAAGATAATGGTTATATATATGCGGTTAAGTCTAGATTTAAATAAGAGAACGATCCATTGTCGGAGGAGTCTGACAACAATAGAGAACGCCACTGTACTGACGAGAACGAAAATTCAAAACCAGTGTTACTTTTATAAAACGGCTGAAATCCACCGGATATTAACGTTAAAGAAAGTTCGGTAATTTAGAGAGAACCGACAGATTTAGAAAATCCTTATTTTTAATTAAACGTTTCTAATGAATCTATTTAAAGCCATTTAAATAGAAATGACCTTTAAACTTTTACTACTTTCTCGACTCGTTAAGCCATCCATTCTGTAAAAGTTTGTTCTATCTGCGCGAACTAAATAAAAACCAAAGTTAACTACTTAAATTACGAATTAACCGACTCCGGTGGCTTCATGATTAAGGATGCTATTTTATTTACTTACATAAACTTCAACAATCGCACAAGCACATATGCATATGGTCGTCGTTTATAAGGGGCAGGAGGGGGCAGTTGCCCCCTCAGCCCCTTGAATTTGATAACTTAATAACACATCAATAATCTTTTATTTCGTTAGCGGAAAAGATAGTAACTATGTTTTTTTCTATTTTTTCTCAAATTTGGTACGTATTTTTAAAGTCTTAAGTAAATTTGACAGTCGAGGCGGTGCATAGTCGGATATTGTTTCTTCAGAAATATTTCTCTTAATCGAAGCTACGCCAAACGAAGAAATATTCTAATATAGCGGATCCGAAGCTGCTATACAGTGTGTCTACTTAAGTTGAAACCAGATGGAAAACTTTTTTATTATTGGTTTTATGAAAAAAGGTATTCTTCACAAAAAGTTCTGCATGGTCTAAAACTCACAATTCAACCTTCAGTTATCAAAATTTTCCAGTCATATACGAGGTATATCAGAAATTACGAATTTTGCTCAAGAGTAAAGTACCTTTATTTTTGACAATATAGAAGAATGTTATGAAGAAAAGTTATTTTGAATTAAAAGTTATATTCAAATATGCAATTACAGTTATTTAGCATGAAAAGTTAGGTTGTGTGATTATTTTCTAATCATTCCGTATTAATTATTCTGGCTTGATACAATTTAACGTAATCTAGGATGCACTGACAAGAAATATTTGACACGGAATGTCATAGTGCGTTGGTATTTATAAACTACATTAGAAATGGCAGCTTTACTAAGTTGTGAAGAAAAAATAGTAATTGTTTTAATAATTAATACGGAATGATTAGTAAATAATCACAAAACCTAAATTTTCAGGCTAAATAACTGTAATTGCATATTTGAATATAGCTTTTAATTCAAAATAACGTTTCTTCATAACATTCTTCTGTATTGTCAAAAATAAAGGTACTTTACTCTTGAACAAAATTCGTCATTTCTAATATACCTCGTATATGACTGGGAAATTTTGATAACTGAAGGTTGCATTTCGAGTATACACACTGTATAAACAAATTTATATTATAAAGAAATTTTTGGCACCGTTATTATTTAATTAAATCTAGATTTTCGGACATCAGTGCATTACATTTCTTCGATTTATTGACCAAAAATAATTTTTAAGCCTATTCACATTTGTGTCCGCAAGAACTATTTGACATTGAAACAATTTACGATGAAATTATTGCATATTTGGCATTACAACCGTAGAATACCATTAAAATACAAATAAGCATACTAATCAATGTTACTTAAAATAAATATGTATGGAGTTATTTTTTGGTTTGTTTTCCGCTCTCTCTTTTTGTATATAGCTCGTAAAATCGGGTACATTTTAAAAATACTGACAAATCCTCAGAAAAAAGGAAAACTCTTCTTGGAAAAAAAATTACTTTTGTTCGTCTGCTGTAACTTAAGTAAAAATGTCGCGCTTTTTAAATTGAGTATAATGAGAACACCTTACTGACCTTACCGCTCGGTTTTTCTAGTATTTACTATAAATTATGGATTAAATTTAGATGTGTATTTTGGGTTTGGTCGTGGGGCGTGATACATAAATAATTTCGCCGGCGCGCTTTCTTTCGCAGCGTGCCTTTTCCCCTTCTTGCTACCGCTGGTGTCTCCTGGTTTTTAAGTTCATAAAAGTACTCATTTTATCATCCCCCCCCCCCCCCCCCCCCCCTACAAGTCTTTCTAGCGACGCCTATGCATATGTATACGTTTGTTGGTGATTTTCATTTTACCTTTTCTTCCAAACAAGGGGTAAAAGTATCCAAGAGCATGTTCGCCTTAGGAAGAAGGCAGATGGACATACAAATAAACAGACATCAAAGTGATAATAAAATTGTTCCGTTCCCCCTAATTTTAGCACGAGCATAGAACAAGGGATGCACAAGTTTGGCCCAAAATATAGAAATGAAACCTCCATTTTCGTCATTTAAAATAAACTTTCTTGAACAGTTGCCACCTTGATTAGTGAAGCAGTAATTTATTTTCCAGTTAAATGAAAATTTTAATTAGTATTCAGTTAAGAATAACGAAGTTATCCGGAAGTTTGCCTGATAAAAGATAACTTCGGTAACTTAATTATAATTATTTTTGTATTATTTTAAATTGTAACGATTTCACTTTGTGACGACTAATCTGGCTTACTATAGAAAGAATGTAAAACGTGCCTTATACAGAAATAACAAAAAAATTGAAAACGAAAAATAATTCCATTGTATTAGATGGAAATGGCAAAATAAGAATATTGAATAGTCATTATTGACATTTATATGTGGTGTTTTATACAGGGTGTCCCAGAATATGGGGTCAATCTCCCGGGTTCAGATAGAACACTTAAATATAACAGGAGAAGTTCAGGAATAGCAACAATGAGGGATTTTTATGAACATAAAACAACAACCAATATTGAACAATATATTTTTTTCGAAAACAGTTCATTTTATCGACATTGATTAGAGTATCTTTTTTCAGCTTAAGGTTTAGAGTATCCAAAAATATTATTGTCGTTCCTTCATTATACAGGGTGTAAAAATAAAGCATTTTTATAGGAGAAATCCTTTAGGGCACTCGGGGAGTGGTGCGTGCGCGCAAAAAGCGATTCACGTTGGTTTTGAATCGTTGGAGGTTATATTCGTTGGGAAAAACGACCTCGGGAAGATCGTTCCACAATGATGAAGTCCTCCAGATGAAAGAGTTCTTAAATAATGAAGTTCGAGGAGTACTAAGCTTAAAAAAATATGGATGGGCGACAGTGGGCGGAATTAAGAGGGCAAGGTCAGCCGAGCACTTTCCATGAAAATATCTGTAAAAGAGAGTCAAATCACCAACTTGCCTTGGATGTTCTAGGCTGTCGAGGTTCTTCGTCAGTTCGTGGTCTCCAATCAGACGAATGGCCCTCCTTTCGATGGAATCCAGTAGCCGAAGAGTATGTTTGGGTGCAGAGCTCCAGACATGAGAGCAGTACTCTAGTGATGGTCGAATCTGGGCTTTGCATATTGCCAAAAGTTATTGAGGTGTGTACAACTTTCTGGTTCGGAAGAGTACACCAAGCTTCTGAGATGCTATCTTGGCGATTGCCACAACGTGGTTATGCCAAGACATATTTCCTCCCAGATTGACGCCCAGCAAACTAATAGATGAAGCCAGTGGGATTGCGTCCATTAATCATACCAAACATTATACTAAAAAAAATTTTAAATTACACCTAGTACTTAAGAAATTATTTAAAAATCAACGATTTCCAGGGACGTCCGTTATGGGCCCGTATCTCCGTAGAGGGGGGCCGTAGGAAGAAGAATTTATATGAATATTATTTTTAAGTGTTCTATCTGAACCCGGGAGATTGCCCACATACTCTGGGACACCCTGTATATTACAACCAGCGCTGGGAACCAGGACAAACATTTAATCTCTAAGAGCTTCCATCAATTACCATCAAGCTAGCACCTAACTTAAATCGCTTTTATTATACCCGAACTATTTTGTTGGTACACGATGACATTAAGAAAACTTCTATAAAGCCCTTAACCAGGCAAATTTAATTAGCAAAATTAAAATACAATGGCGAGCTTCGCTCTCATCAAGCTTAATTACGCTAAAACAATGAGCCCATAACAACTCGAAAACGAGCTCAAAGTCGTTAGGTGCATTTGAAATAAATAAGTGTTTTCGGTTTGTTCGGACTTGTTCGAGTTTGTTCGTTACGACAACTTTATACTCCGGATCCAACGATATATCACACCTATTATTTATTTTTTGTTGTGTGTGAAAATGATGCGTGTTTGAAAACAAGAAATAATTTATGTTATATTATTATTATTATTGTAAATAATCAAATAAATAATAATTTTTTATGCCAACTAGATTACAAATAGAACAATAAAAACAAAAATATTTACAATAAGGTGCTTATTTGCATTGAAGATAAGAGTTTTTAGTCCGAAACGTCTAATAAATATCAGTGTTACACAAAAACATGTATTTTTGAATTTTAAACACAACAAGTGTTTTTTTTTTGTTTTAAACGGTTTTTTTTTGTTTTAAACATGTTTTTTTTTTGCTTTTAAAGTTCATGTTTTAAACAAATAAAACCTTATTAAAAACATAGTTTAAAACATGTTTTCAATGTTTTTAGTAGAAATTAAAAGATGTGTTATGTGTTATTTCCAACAATTTGCTCGATACGGTTTATAACTCAATACAAACAACAATGAAAGACAATTTGTGTTAGAAGAAAGTTTGTCTAGCCCTTGACGGTTGGAGTAACGTCCAGGAAAAAAAATGTATAGGAACTTCTCCTGTTATTTTTAAGTGTTCTATCTGAACCCGGGAGATTGCCCACATATTAGGACACCCTGTATAAATATAAATGTTAAAATATAATGTAATATATAAATATTATGAGGAGATTGCCCACATATTCTGGGACACCCTATATAAATTTAAATGTTAAAATATAATATAATATATAAATATTATGATATAATATAATATTTTAAAATAAATGACCTCTATTTGAATATTAATTAAAATTTATAATAATTGTACGAAATGTACAATGTACACGCGTTTAAATACGAAAGGACAATAAAATATTTATATATTAACTTTCCACACTTATTTGACTAAAATTAACTACGTTCCAAATTGTCGACGCCCCTCTCTCTCCCACTTGCACGCGGCACTTTCGCGTAAGAGAAAGACGGCCTATTTATTTTTAATTGCGACGTAGTCGGGTCGTAAAAAGGGATCGCGACGACTGTCCTTAATTAATAAATTCCGTAATTAAGGGGACCGCTTAATTTCTGCACAAGGATCGCTTTGTATATGAGGCGGGGGTAGCTTAATTAAATTCAACTGGAAATTAATCAAAGAAATTCCTTTTTTGCGGCTTTGCGAAGTCGTTAGTGTGCTCTATCCCATCGAATAAAATTCTGAAAGAAAGGCGAGGTTTGAAAATTTTCCCTGTGAGTGTTCCAGTAGATCAACAGGGAGAGTCGGAAGGAAAATACCAAACTCCAGGTCTATCTTGACTAAATTAAACCGCTGAGAAACGTATTTGCTATTTTTATCTGTTTTTACAGAATTGATACACTGCATTAGTCTTCTATAAGATGCTGCTTTAGGTTAGGCAAATATACCGCGAGATGTCGCCACCAGTTTAATACTCCTTTCGAAATAATAATAATAATATGCCGTTTAGAAAGTTTAAAAATTCCGAGTAGTTCCGGAGATATCCGGAAAAACCCGAAATTCTGAAAAATCGTTTTATTGTTTTCCTGGTTTTTTTTAGATCGAATTCTAAAGTAAATTGCACTTTTACATTGCCACTTTTTCCTCTCTATCTAACAGCATTAATTATTTTGTAATCCGACGAGTCGTCTTCGAAGGGCCATTATCAACTTTCTTTTTTTAAAAAGGGGGTCCTGTTTTCCTGATATTGGAATTTGAGAGCTTTTTTCTTCTGAGTGCAACGATGCATGACACCTTGTGGCTTAATGACGTTTCGAGGGTTTTTTGAACAACATCAGGATATTTTGGGATACGGTCCTGTATTTCTCCTAATTTTATAAATAATATCTCATAAGTAAGCTCTAAATTTTTACTTATGTTGGACTAGTTCAATAAATAACAAATAATTTAATAATAATTCACAAATAAGTGAACAAAATACAGAAACATTATTTCAAACATCTGTCGATTCGGGATTTAAAAGAAAAGTAAGCATTTGAAACAAAAAAATTAAGATGGTGAGGCGTGATTTGTTTCACTTGACATTCCCATTGTGATCGTTTGAGAGCGTTTTAAGAGGTTTCCTATTTTCCAGAAAATATGGAACATAATTTTACAAATGCTGAAAAGTTTGATATTCTATCGTGTTTTATTTTATCTCAAAAAAACTGCTATGTGGCAGTTAGAAGATGTTATTTGTGCTTAGAGAATAACGGAAATCATTTTGAACACCTGATTATGTAGTTCCTTACTTTTTTTCGTTGTTCGTTTTATTACTGTTTTGGTATGATTTTTGTTCACTTATTTGTGGTTTATTATTAAATTATTTGTTATTTATTCTAGTCTAACATAAGTAAAAAATTTAGAGCTTACTTATGAGATATTATTTAAAAAATTAGTAGAAATACAGGACCGTATCCCGAAATTTCCTGATGTTGTTCAAAAAACCCTCGAAACGTCAATAAACCACAATGTGTCATGTATCGTTGCATTCGGAAGAAAAAAAACTCTTAAATTCCAATATCAGGAAAACAGGACCGTATTTAAAAAAAAGAAAGTTAATAATTGCCCTTCGAAGACGACTCGTCGGATTACAAAAAAATGAACGCTGTTAGATACGAAAAAATGGCAATGTAAATATTGTGCAATTTACTTTAGAAATCGATCTCAAAAAAACCCAGGCAAACAATAAAACGATTGTTCACAATTTCGTTTCTTCCGGATATCTCCGGAACTACTCGGAATTTTAGAACTTTCTAAACGGCATATTATTAGGCACGTAAATCCGCAACTTTACCTCCATTTAACCGACTTCGTATCTCTTACGGTTTCCCAGATCCCTGTACTGGCCCTCCTTATCTTGGATACGTTATATATTCGTATATTCTTTATAGTAATGCACTCTAACTGACTATGGCGGACTCGCTCTATGTGGTGAAGCAAGAGCAGATTTTTGTAAGGCAAAATAAGATCGCTTTCCGTCAACACACGACTCTTTCTAGAATAAATCTCGTCAGAAATGTAAACATTTTTGAACGGTGGACGGCAACGTATGTGTTTAAGTTCATTGTAGATGTAGATACGCAGTTGCTGAAACAGCAGCTCTCAAACTATAGTAATTAGAACCATTCGTTACACGGCTACATCAGTTTTTGCCATCGCTTTGTAACCGCAAAACGTTACTTGGTGAAATATTATTACCGGAGGTGCATTCATTACGTGAATGTGCAAGCGAATGAGTATCATTCATTATCCAGGTTGTACGTGGTCTATTTCCAACGTCATAGAAAGCCATAAATCAGGGAATATAGGGATATATTTATATAGGGTGTCCCCCCGATTAAGTCCGCAATATCGGTTAAATTAGTAAAACTAAAAATCTATTAAAGCAAGTCAATCACGTTTAATTCAATCGCTTAGGATTGGCTCACCAAATTGTATTGAAACTAGGTACATGGGTTCTCGATGTCGGCCTCTTCAAGAAGTTATAATGCAGCGTTTCTATAAAATGTACAGGGGAACCAATAGCCGGCCACATCAAAGATTTACATGGGATTTTCTATGTTCAACTTAACGAGGCATCACCCGGTATAGGTGCCTGGTGGGACAGCCATGGGCCTCGTTTATAAGGGGCAAGAGGCGGCAGTTGACCCCCCCCCCCCTGGAATTTGATAACTTATTAACGCATCAAAAAACTTTTAGTTCGTTCGCGGAAAAGGTAGGTAGTTCGTATGTTTTTTCTATTTTTCTATTTTTTCTTAAATTTGATAGTTGCTATTGCATCGGCGTTCGTCCCACATTATGTGGTTCCTCCTAAACATAGCGGGCTTTTTAGCATGCGTGGTTGTCGCCCATTGTTAAAATTATACATCAATAATCTTTTCTTTCGTTAGCGGGAAAGATAGTATGTTTTTTCTCAAATTTGGTACATATTTTTAAAGTCTAAAGTAAATTTGACATTCGAGGCGGTGCATAGTCGGATATTGTTTCTTCAAAAATATTTCTCTTAATCGAAGCTAGGCCAAACGAAGAAAAATTCTAATATAGCGGATCCGAAGCTGCTATATAGTGTGTCTACTTAAGTTGGAACCATATGGAAAACTTTTTTATTATTGGTTTTATGAAAAAAAGTTATTCTTCATAAAAAGTTCCGCATGGTCTAAAACTCGAAATGCAACCTTCAGTTATCAAAATTTCCCAGTCATATACGAGGTATATCAGAAATTACGCTCAAGAGTAAAGTACCTTTATTTTTGACAATATAGAAAAATGTTATGCAGAAAAATTATTTTCAATTAAAAGTTATATTAATATATGCAATTACAGTTATTTAGCATGAAAATTTAGGTTTTGTGATTATTTACTAATCATTCCGTATATTAATTATTCTGGCTTGATACAATTTAACGTAATCTAGGATGCACTGACAAGAATTTGACACGGAATGTCATAGTGCGTTGGTATTTATAAACTACATTAGAAATGGCAGCTTTACTAAGTTGTGGAGAAAAAATAGAAATCGTTTTTATAATTAATACGGAATGATTAGTAAATAATCACAAAACCTAAATTTTCAGGCTAAATAACTATGATTGCATATTTGAATCTAACTTTTAATTCAAAATAACTTTTCTTCATAACATTCTTCTGTATTGTCAAAAATAAAGGTACTTTACTCTTGAGCAAAATTCGTAATTTCTGATATACCTCGTATATGACTGGGAAATTTTTAAAAATGAAAGTTGCATTTCGAGTTTTAGACCATGTAGAACTTTTTATGAAGAATAACTTTTTTTCATAAAACCAATAATAAAAAAGTTTTCCATATGATTTCAACTTAAGTAGACATACTGTATAAACAAATTTATAAAGAAATTTTTGGCACCGTTATTATTTAAATTAAATCTAGATTTTCGGACATCAGTGGACTAAATTTATTCGATTTGTTGACCAAAAATAATTTTTAATCCTATTCACATTTGTGTCCGCAAGAACTATTTGATATTCAAGCAATTTACGATGATATTATTGCATATTACATGTTATCATAGAATACCATTAAAATACAAATAAACATACTAATCAATGTTACTTAAAATAAATAAGTATGGAGTTATTTTTTTGGTTTGTTTTCCGCTGTCTCTTTTTGTATATAGCTCGGAAAATCGGGATCATTTTAAAAATACTGAAAAATTCTTAGAAAAAGGAAAACTCTTCTTGGAAAAAAAATTACTTTTGTTCGTCTGCTGTAACTTAAGTAAAAATGTCGCGCTTTTTAAATTGAGTATAATGAGAACACCTTACTGACCTTACCGCTCGGTTTTTCTAGTATTTACTATAAATTATGGACTAAATTTAGATGTGTATTTTGGGTTTGCTCGAGGGGCGCGGTCCATAAATAACTTCGCCTGCGGCGCTTTCGTTCGCAGCGAGCTTTTTCCCCTTGTTGCTACCGCTGGTATCCTGGTTTTTAAGTTTATAAAATGACTAATTTTATCAGCCTATGTAACGTTTATATGTGGAAAATACGTATCTTGCCCAACAACCCTAAAGATCAAAAACACTTTAAATTTTACACAGGTATAAAAGAAACCCCAAAATAGTCTATGAAAACGTTATTAAATCACATTTGCCAACTTCTCGGCATTTGCAACTCGATTTCCGCACTCCAGTCAATATCGAATCAATCATTCGCTCGCGCGTTATCAATCATGTGACTCCCAACATCGCGGGAATCATCCACCAGGAATCGAACTAGGGTATCAATTTTACATTTCCAGCATTTGTTACCGAAACCGGATGTCCGGGTCATTACGATCCGGTGATCGTGTGTAATTTGTGGTTGTCAATTTTAAAGCGTTTAGTTTCGGCTGCGGTATATTTCGCTACCGGGTAAATATTTGCTAAAATAAAGTTGTGTTATTTCCGAGTTGGATAAGTCAAATAAGGACATTTTATATTAATTATGTTTGTAATTTTAGGCTTTTTCAGTAAATTACCTTGTTCTTGTAACAGGTACATGGAAAGAATCTGGGAAAGTATCCTAATTGGGTAAAGATCACATATATAAACATGTTTATATATATGCAGTATATTGCTAATGCCATCTGCAATTATGTCCCCGCTATGGGCATCGAAGGGGGCGTTGTGAGTTTGAACAGTTCGGAAATTTCCTTGGGAAAGTACACATTCTACAGAACCGGATTTCAACTTTTTTAATGTAAATTTCACTTGTTAGTTAGGAACAATGTTGCAATCAAAATTTCGATTAGTTCGATTTAAGACATCGTTCCATGCATACGATTTCTGACGATATGATGATCCGACGGTGCCCTGGTTGGTGTAAACTTTTGGTGCCAAATTCCGTCCGAATATTTGTAACAATCGACACGATGAGCTTTATTTTAACGTTCATCCGACGTCGTATGTTTATTAAACTCACTTTTTTCTAAACCAAAAATTAAGAATGAATGACTATATTAACTATTTTGGGAATTATTATCAGCTACTAATGCACCAAATTAAAAATACATTAATTTTAAGGTTAGGTAGTGACCACATATATATTATATTGTATACGAGTGACACTCTCTTCTTTTTTTACAAGCATTTTAGTAAAATTCGGAAGATCGGATAATGTGATAAGCAAAATATTTTCGTATATATGTACATACCTGAAATACTTTATACCTGGTATTTATCCACGACTTTTGCAAGAGAGCACCATGCACTTGTGTCCTTTCATCTTAAACAGAACAAGCCACTAATAACCTACCAAACAGCGAATCGAATCACCACAAATTAAAAACTCCTGTACAAAAATTGTTGTAATGGTAATGAAAGTTTATAAGCACTAATATATCACTTATTATTCTGTAATTTGAAAAAGCATCCAGAACCAAAGATGGCGACGAACAACAAACAAATAATGTCGCGCCGGCTCTGACGCGATCGGTAAAATTTCCACCCTACTACGCAAACTCAATAGGCCCACGCCATCTCTCGTAGCGGGGACACTTTTTGTATTTCGGAACGTTCGTATTGGCAATATACTGTTTATATATAGGTATGTGGTAAAGAACCAGTTGCCAACAACTTCCGAGAACACATATTGGAGCAAGATTAATACCTAGTAATTAATATTCAATCTCTATACAACTCAAAGCCACGTCTCTATAGTGTGCTTTTAAATGAACTTTTAAATAACAAACCTCCCATTTTTATTCAGAACAGTTTCCGGTACATTATTTTTGTTGTTCCTTTCTCTAATATTCTCCGGACCCCTCGCTTTAAAACGACGGAACACTTTTCCTTTATTTGCAAATATTGCGTCCAATATGAATCTTCAGATAATGGGTCCCCCGTTTAAATAAGAGCGTTCCGTATATCTTTCAGCCATTTATTTTGGTTATGATGGCCCTAAATGTGCTTAAATATTCCAAATGACTTTTTTTAACGCACAGGGATATAAGATGGCTTTTCGGTTGGATTAGGGCTATGCTCTGATTAGTTTTTCTTCCTTTCATTCGGGATTAAGAACGATTCTGAGTGGTAGATATTTAATAACTTTTGGAAAATCCGGCTAAATCGCAATAGCCTTAATTTTCGCGATAACCATATAGCTATCTGTTTTACCGGCTTTGCCACGACAGCACACTTATATTATCTTTCACTTTAAATGCACAAACATCGGCTGCCGACGCACATCTTCGCAGACAGCATGAAGTATCACGCCTCAACAATATCCTGTGTTGGGGTGAACCAAGTCGAATATAGTGCTAAGAAAATCCAGGCAGCAGTTTTCTCCTAAAAGATTAACATGGCAAAACCGGATATAGTCGTGGCGGTGGCAGGATACACAATTCCACTGGCTTCGTCTATTAATTTGCTGGGCGTCAATCTGGGAGGTAATATCTCTTGGCATAACCACGTTGATATGCTTTTCCAGACTAAACAGTTGTATACACCTCAACAACTTTTTACCCTTTTGAAAGCCTAGATTCGACCATCACTAGAATCCTGCTTTCATGTCTGGAGCTCCTCTCCCAAGCATACTCTTCGGCTACTGAATGAAGACAGCCTGGTGATTTGACTGTATTTTACAGATATTTCCAAGGCACGACGAATTACAGAAATAGATCACTGCCGCCCATCCATATGTGGTTCAGGTTAAAACTCATCGAACTTCATTGTTGAAGGATTATTTCCTTCATCTGAAGGACGTCATCCTTATGGAACGACCTTCCTGAGATCGTATTTCCTAACGAATATATCCTTCAACGATTCAAAATCGACGTGAATCGCTTCATTCGCGCACGCACCTCCCACTGCCTTAATATTTAACGAATAGGTCTCGTAATTTCTTAATCTCTTAAAAGTCTGAAAATTACATCTTGAATAAAATTAATTTGCACGAATTTATCGTATTTTCTTCACGCCTCGCCGATAGTGAAGCGAATTGTTAATTCCCGTAGGCTCTCCTAATTTGAAATTCGATTGCAGGAGTTGCTTTTTTTCAATAGTTCGTTTAATCAGGGCTTCATTAATATTTTTTTGATTTTAACGAGAAGTCTGATTTAATGTAGTATAACGAACAAGTGGATTCATGAATACAGGGTGTCGAAGATCGTTCAATTTAGCATTATTTGTTTAACCCTTATTACATAGCGCCAAAGCGGTATGCAAGAAACACCTTAAACGTTTATAACTCTCATAAGCACGTAGGAAATCCGGGGAAAGCCGCATCGATGACGTTCCCTCACGCGTATTAAACGAGACTGGCTATGTGCAATTTTTAATCGCTCCGCTTCGGGGGTCGACCTTGTTAAGTGAAAACAGACGTGTATGGCGTGGCAGCATGTGGGGTTATGTTAAGGATTTTTACCTAAGCGTCTTGACAGTCGATTTAAAAAAAAAGTATGTAGGCTTTATCTAGGACATCCACGGAGTCATCCATTTAAAAATAATAAGCCATTTCCAGCCACACACTGTATATAAGAAAATACGTTTTTAAGAATGTCCATAACATAACACTTATAGCCACGCAAAATAGAAATTATAGGAAAACCATTGGCATTGTAGGTAAGTATGCATGCCAGTTTTATTTTTGGATGTAATCGGTTTGGTCGATAGTTGAGAAACATTCAGTCCAACATTGACAAAAAATACATATAGCGTTAGGTTTGCTGGTCAACTACTTAATGCCAGCGGCGGCTCGTGATCTATGATAGAGGGAGTTCACAAGTATGGTGAAATTTTTCTACGCGTTTTAAATGCAAAACAAAAAAAGTAATAAGAAAATGCGTTAGGTAAAACATATTTTTATTTATTTTTTAATTTTACGCAAGGAAATACAACTTTTGGAAAATAAGAAAGGTTTTCTTAGTGTGTATAGCTGTCGGATCTTAACGTCGTCGCATGCAACTCTCGTAACAATATTTATACAGTCCACTACTAATACTACTAAAGCCATCTACGAGCTATCAAGAAAACCGAATGATGTCCAATACTACTACCGCCATCTACGAGTTATCAACAAAACCGAATGATGTCTAATACCACTACGCCATCTACGGGCTACGTCATTAGGCGCAACCAAGACGAGAACATAGTTAACTGTTTTATGACGAGAACGAATCGAGCCACGAGACTGACAAGTTATCATTCTTCATATTTTCAGTGTTTTTTTAGTTTAAATCCTTAAATAAAATGGTTTAAAATCATATCGAGTATTATTTATCGAAATACACAATATTTATCGACCCTACACAATAGTGGTTAAACGTAAAGTCCATTCCTCGGTTCTAAATTGTAGAAAATTGATCAATAACAGCTTTAAGTTAAGTTTGGAATAGCGGATATTGTACAGAGTAGCCAAAAAAATGTGAAATTGATCTAAGAATAGAATACCCTTATTTCCAGATATACAAATGCCGTTTTGAAGGTATTCTTATGTTCGCTGTATCTAAACATGCTGACGAGAACAATTTCGAATCCCACATGTGAAAAAAGTAACTTTATGAATAAGTTCCATACAATATGTTTCCTACGATCGTATCAGTTTTCTTTTTCGAAATTAAAATACAGGGTGTTATGGAAATGACGTATTATATTTAAATCGGCAATTCCTGAGATGAAAACAAATTGAAGAAAAATATCCAAAAATTGCGCTTTAATTTAATATGCCCTGTACCGTTCAATCTGAATTAGTATTTTAAAGTGCTACTGTGTAGATAAAAGTACGCACTTATTATCTAAATAACACGTTGGTTCCGTCGATCGATATTGAACTGCTGGACTGGGGCACTGCCGTCGCGAAAAGAACAAATAACTTAATAATTTAAACTCGGGTTTAAGTATTAGCAAACAATTTAACACACAAATCTGCTTGAAAAAACAGTAAGAAACCGGCCGGCTTCTTTAAACAGCTGATCTTGGACAATCGAGCGGGTTGCCTATTCTGCCGCTACGGCAGCGGCTGGGGTTAATATTTAAAATTACAGCGTTGCCACTTTCGATGTTTTATAAGGTTATATTCATAAATTGCAGAATTTCCTTCTGTATACTTTTCTGTATAATGATAGTCTCGGAAATCGCAACCGCGCTAGTTGGACGAGACTATTTATTTTCAAGGGGTTGTCCTGTCTATCAACATAATTATTTCATCATTCTTCTTCAGTGAAGGATTAATAAGTTTGATTAGCCCATTAGAAATTAGCGTTTTTATTATTTCGGAATTTCTATTGCGAAATAATTTGTATCCTATAGTGCTATTGTTTTATGTGTACGGTAGGTTATTGTAAAGTGTAATTATGCGTTAGTATTTATTGCTTTTGTGTAATCTAATAATAAGTGCATATCTTCAAAAAAACTAATTTGAAACTCGTGGATGTCTGTGTGTTTTTTAAGTGATTTAGTGCAAATGAGATTGGAAATAAGATGCCGAATGGGGTTTAGTGGGTATAAGCTTATTATGCGGTTCCACATTATCATCAGGGTACGTGAGCATAAAGCTTTTCCCATAGAAAAACAAAAACCTGAAGATGTCTGTGTCCTGGATTACTTGCTAGTATACTGGCACCTAGATTCACTTCTATTTGGATACTAGCTAAACTAAATATTATTTTTTATAAGAATCTAAAGTTTGACATTTTTTAAACAGTTGGCAACAATGTGCCTGAACATCTGTTTATTACACAGCTTGGCAATGTAATATGACCATATATGAATGTGGCGAGGAGTAACCGGTTGGTTTAGAGGTGAATTACCCCACTTTTTAAACGTTCGATTTAAAAAAAAAATATGTAGCGCTTCTCTAGGACACCCCAGAATACCCTGTATAGAGTACTTCGCCATTATTGATTCGTTTAATTAAATTTACTTAACCCTAAAAACTTTTTATTTGTATCGTTTTTTTCTGGAACTTTTGTATTGTAATTCCCAGAACAAATAGATAATAATAATTATTTCACTGGATAGTCATCAAAAGTATAAATCTACAGAATTTCAATTAAAATATAGCAATATTATTAAGACTGCTTAATTCAGAAATAATCAAAATGACTCTCTGAATAAAACCCATTTGCTCAAATTTATCCCCTGTTCGCTCTACGTTTACAGGTATTAAAGCAACTTGTTAAATCCTGCAAAATCCAGTAATTTCGAATCTGATTGCAGGATATGCCTTTTTGAATAGTTCATTTAGTTACGGTTCCGGTTCATATTTTCCGATTTGAACAAGCAATATGACTGAGATTATTTGACGTTTCGCTGATTGACAAAAAGAGTGAAAGCGACGTGCTTCTTGCGTAATAAATCTTCATTATTTTTCAGGTATGAAATTTTACGATAAAAATGCAAGGTAACGGTTGCAGATCAGTTGGCAATGGATACATTTTGGTGTTCGAAAACCGATTTTTAGTCAGCGCTCACAGATTTTGCTTCTGTGAACACTTTAAACTGACTTGCGCATGGCTCGGGCAGCTCTGATTGTTCCGCTAACTAATCTAATGGTTTATTCCATCTGCTCTGGACTTATACAGGGTATTATGGAAATGACTTATTACATTTAAATGGGTGACTTCTGGGGTGTCCTAGAGAAGCGCTACATTTTTTTTTAAATCGAACGTTTAAAATGTGGGGTAATTCACCCCCGAACAAACCCACACGCACATTATTTTCTATTAAATTGATTAAATATCCCTATACAAACGGCTTTCAAATTCCAAAGCAAATGTCAACTTAACTTATAACCTGCTTTCTTTTGTCGATTTTTAGTAGAGATGGGCTTAATATTTGTTTTTAAAATCTCACTGTGAAACGATCGATTTAATTTTTTTAGGATTCTCGAATAAAAAAGAGCACCAGAGCAGCGATTAACAAGTTTTTTTAACCTTTATTGGTACCTACAGCAGTAAAAGAAACATAACAACAACTGTAGATTATTATTTATTTCAACATTTACCGACCCTTTTAATTGATAAGCCTGCTTATCTAAGAAAAGTTCCATCTCTACTTTTGACAGCTCGTGTTTTGAATGAAGGTCAAATCTCATGAAATTTGTAATTCAAAGAAATGTTATTGCAATGTGATTTTGAGTAAATTAAAAACAAAGGTTCATACAAATCTAGGCGAGACCAGCCAATGTTAATAAAAAGGATGTCTACAAGTGAATTTAGGCATTTAAATGTTTTATGACGGCCATGTGAAGTTTTGTGATTATTATGGTTATGTTATGTGTGGTTTTTTTTACTAGTATTTATAAGTTTTTATAGAAATTGACAATAATTTTTAAATAAGACCGACAAGATAAGTGTATGTGTGTGGCTTAAAATAATAATAATAAAATTGCGTTAAGAAATAAACAATGACCAGTCATTCAAGCGACAAAAGGTCATTGACATTTGACCTAGTTACGTAACTTATTTGAGTTGGGTTTGTTCGATGTTCCAAAAAACATCTCTCTAGTAATCTTTCTTAAATTAATTGTAGAAAAAGGTATGGCAGAATGGAAAAGTGTTTAAATTATTGTATTTTGTCTAAAGAGTTTAAGGTGTAAATATGACAACACCGGCGAGAAATCGTATGTGTCGCAGTGCCGCACAGATGTTTTTCTGGTTTGACGTCACGTCACTTTTACCGCTGAATGAATTGAGAGCGCCATTTGGTATATTTCTTAAATATAATACGTCATTTCCATAACACCCTGTATTGTCCAAAAATTAAACAAACTCCTATTTTTCCTATTATGTTTTTCTACCATTCATGAAAACCCGCTTTTTTCCCAAAAATAAAAGTCTTAGCTAACTCAAAACAAACTTTACCTAAAAAATTATACCACAATGAAAATTGGCCCCTTAAATTCGTATAATTTCCTTATCGCGTGATGGCAAGTGTTACCAGGACTCCTTTAAATGGCCGAAAATAAATTCCCTCATTCGCAAATTGACGGGCCACTTTTATAAATTACGTTCCTAATTGCCTTGTAGGCGTAAATAAATTTAAGTTTGTCATTTATTCATGCCAAAAATGAAAAAAAACTAACTGAGCTAGATAATTATTGTACCTGACTGTATAATCTTTCGACTGAAATCGGTAAATCTTTATTAAAATCGTCAGGTTTTAAAAAAAAATTTAATTTATAATGTGAAAGCGGAACCGGCTATGATTTAATTCGGCATTTAATTCCCCTGCGATTCGTCAGTTCGTATTACGGCAGGAATTACTGCACTCGGGAATCATAAAAAATTTAGGACCGGTGGGTGCTTTTATTGAAGTACATTATCAGATTCGTTGTGTTGCTTCACTCACTTTTGCTACACGAAAAGAACAACGTAGTTAAATTTACTATAAGAATAGTAAAACTATCCATTATTCATTTTTTCAGTAAAAAAATAATAGCCAGTGAAACCACATACATATATATAACCATTATATTGCTAATACCATCTGCAAGTATGTCCCCGCTATGGGCATCGAAGGGGAACTTGTGAAATTGTGCAGTTCGGAAACTTCCTTGTGAAAGTAAATATTCGACAGGACCGGATTTCAACTTTTTTAATGTAAATTTCACTGGTTAGTTAGGAAAAATATTGCAATCAAAATTTCGATTAGTTCGATTTAAGGCAGCGTTCCATGCATACGATTTCTGACGATATAATGATCCGACGGTGCCCTGATTGGTGTAAACTTTTTGTGTCAAATTCCGTCCGAAGATTTGTAACAATCGACACGATGAGCTTTATTTTAACTTTCATCCGACGTCGTATGTTTCTTAACCTCACTGTTTTCTAAACCAAAAATTAAGAATGAACCAATATATTGACTATTTTGGGAATTATTATCAGCTACTAATGCACCAAATTAAAAATACATTAATTTTAAGGTTAGGTAGTGACCACATATATATTATATTGTATACGAGTGACACACTCTTCTTTTTTACAAGCGTTTTAGTAAAATTCGGTTCCGAAGATCGGGTAATGTGATAAGCAAAATATTTTCGTATATATGTACATACCTGAAATACAATACTACCTGGTATTGATCCACGGCTTTTGCAAAAAAGCACCATGCACTTGTGTCCTTTCATCTTAAACAAAACAAGCCACTAACCTACCAAACAGCGAATCAAATCACCACAAATTAAAAACTTCTTTACAAAAATTATTGTTAGGTAATGAAAGTTTATAAGCACAAATATGCCGACAACAATGTGGATGAACCACTTTTTATTCTGTAATTTGAAAAAGCATCCAGAACCAAAGATTTCTACGAATAACAACAAACAAATAATGTCTCTGACGGCTCTGACGCGATCGATAAAATTTCCACCCTACTGCGCAAACTCAATAGTACCACGCCATCTCCTATAGCGGGGACTTGTATTTTGGAACGTTCGTATTGGCAATATAATGGTTATATATATGTGAGTGAAACATACCATATACAGGGTGTAATAGAAATTACTTATTGTATTTAAACCGTCAAATAAAATTAACCTTAAATGGCGCTTCGAATTATTTTACGAAATATACACTTTATATGAAATCTGAAAGTTTACGTGGTCGCTACTGAGGACGTTCGCAATCAATAGTTTATTGAGGCCGTGTTGCCATATATTGCAACACAGAATTATAAACAAATGCACGTGTTCAGTTTTTACAACAAGACGTCTTTGATCCGCGTTATCACTTCTTTTTTAAACTTTTTAGAAAAAAAATACTACAATTTTAAGGTACATACTCTCTTACCTTCGATCTTATAATCCGTTTTATAATTAAATTCCATAAAAAAATAAAACACAAAAGTATGTTTTGCAACAGAACCAACAATAGGTATTATCAGACAAATTTGAAATCACATCACAATATTTCTTATTATGAATTATTTCACAACAGAGAAAAATCGGGTAATGCTACAACTAATAAAACGTTTAAAATTCGTATACATCAAGCACGTGGAACCCTCGTCAGCGTCATTCTACCCCCGAGTCTCGAAACATGCTGAAGCAACGACAGTCGCGCGCGGCAGGTATCCAAGCAAGGGCGAAGCATGCGGTGTGATCTGACAACACTGTTAGTATACTCTAGTGACCAGCATTGTTACTAACTGAATCCGGATGGAACGGCGCGACAGAATGTGGGTAAAAAGGGTAAAAACCCAAGTATTTAGATATTCGATAAAAAAAAACGTATGTAGACTTTCTCTAGGACACCCTAGGAGTCACCTATTTAAATATAATCAGTCATTTCCCTAACACCTGTATATTTAATTAATGAGAAACCTAAGGATACTTAATTTGATTAATGCCATAACAACAAACTAATTCAATTTATCCAAGGATTACCGGCACAGCTATTTGTTTAACGTCTTGTCAACTTGTAAATACATAACCCTGGCTGTTGTTAATCTATTGAAGTGTGAAACGGGATGAGACTTTGTTGAAAAGGATCAACAGACTGGTAAGGGATGTTAAAAATAGGACGTGGTTTACATATGCAGATCGTGTAATGGCTTGGTTATTTTCATCACATGGCTGGTAATATATTAGAAAGAATATAAAATACCGTTTCTGATAGAGAAATCTCTTTATTCCAGATTTTTGATAATTGTTCTTAAAAGTATTCCCTTTACTAAGATTATACACTCGCCTGCACAAAATTCCACCACCCTGATATTTTGATCAGATCAAGTTTGATATTTTATAACTTTTTTATTTTTTAAGCGATTTTCATGATTTTGTTATCAGTTTGTAGATCCGTGTATTGTGTTTTCCTTAATTATTTTATAGAGTAACATTAATCAAACTGTTGTTTTTTGTCGTAATTTCAAAATACCCTGTAGGAAAATCTAGATCGATAATTGTATTTACACACTATCTCTTGTAATCTTTGAAGTATTTTAAACATTTCGATTTGTGATTCATTCCATAATCTCATTTTAGCTGCGAGATGCAAAATTTTAATTGAAACGCTGATTTGAAGCCTATTTTCATTAAGAAAAACAAATACTAAGTATATCATAAAGTTAATTAACAAAAACAATTTTAATATCGTGTATTTCCTCCTCTCGCAGCAGTGACTGCTTGCAGTCTTCGTGATATCGAACGAATAAGGTTACTTATCCTTTCTTGAGGGATAGCCTGATATTCTTCGGTCGATGCCAGTCGTAAGTCTTGTAAGGTTTGTGGTTGTATAGGACGATGACGAACGGCCTTTTTAAGTTGATCCCAAAGATGTTAGATTGAGTTCAGATTCGGGCTACACGCGGGCCATTCCAATCTTGTAAGTCCAACTTCATTCAGATATTCGCTCACTACATGTGCAACGTGAGGTCTAGCATTATCATGCTTTAATGTAAATTGGTTCCCAATGAATGGAGCAAATGGAACAACAACTTCTTGGAGGATTTCCTCAATGTGACGGTGGGCGATTAGAACCCAACAAAAACAAGATTGGTGCGTGCTTCGGTAGAAATACAATGACATACATTTTCTAAAAATAACATCGTTTCATTTAAAATTTTGCAGCTCGCAGCAGAAATGAGATAATGGAATGGATCAAAGAACCAAATGTTTAGAATAGATCAAAGATGACAAGAATCAGTATGTAAATAAAATTATCCATCTCAATTTTCTTACAGGGTGTTTTGAAATTACGACAAAAAACCACAGTTTGATTTACTCCTGTATAATATAGCCGAAAAATGTTACTTTATAAAATAATTAAGTTAAGGAAAAACACAATAAATTGATCTACAAACTGATAATAAAATCATGAATATCGCATAAAAAATAAAAAAGTTATGAAATATCAAACTTGACCAAAATTTCAGGATGGCGGAATTTTGTGCCGATGAATATATTATCCAAAACACAGCAACTAAGAGAAGAAATTTTGTTTTACTATAGGGTCATTCTCGTACAAACCGCACACTTCCGAAATTTTTTTCACAACCTATATACATACAATTAGTTGATACGTATTTCAGGATTTTCCTGAAGAAAAAAATTATTTTTCAAAATATCCATCATTTTTGATATTTTGATGGATTTTCTCCACTTTTCTCATATTTGAAATCTAATATCTCCAGTTGTACTGACCGTATCAATGTCGGTCTTTTTCCGTTTGAGACTTTGTTACGTTAGCAACAATATAATTGTTGAACTTTCTTATAACTCAACTTAAATTAATTTTAAAGTTCTTCATCCTCTTATCTGTAAAAAAAACATTTACGAAAAAGTGACACCTCTATTAGATCGGTAGTTATTAAATATTTTCGATCGCAAGTCACCCAGCGCGTGAAGAGAGAAGCACGCGATGCGACGGGTGGAAACGTGACAGAACAAGCCTTGTTCAACAAAATTTAGGAGAGATCATCAACCAAATTATACAACAAAAAAGGGTATAGAACCACGACCATGACCTCAGGAAGGCTCTTTCACAAGGATGACGTCCTCCAGATGAACGAATTCTTAAACAACGAAGTTTGACGAGTACTCTGAACCAAATACGAATGGGCGGCAGTGGTTCGTCGGGTATTTCTGCTATTTGCCGCTCTAGGTGGTGGAATTAAGCGGGCACTGTCAGTCGAACAATTACTATAGAAATATCTATAAAAAAAGTCCGACGAAAAAAACTCAAGAGACCGTTTTCATGTAGAATTGACCAGGCTAATTGGAAAAATATCAACCTGGAAAAATGTCAGTGGCGTACCATCTTTTTTGTAAAAATATCAGAGGACATGTTTGCAGGGACGCCACTGGTGGAACAATTGAATAACTTTCTAACTAAAATTTGTGGTTCTATATCCTATTAACACATACCAATATTGAAAATAATATCTAAGTACTTTCGGAGATATTAAAAAATAACACCCTGTAGAAAAAATATGAGCCGTTGCGGACATATGTTCATATGAACTTTTCTTTATAAAATGGCCTAAGGAATCACACCCTGAAATATTAGCACGTCATTAAGGAACACCCTGTATATAAGGAAGATCTGCTAGTTGTCGAGTTGTTCTTTTCCGAGCCCGGGCACTTCTTAATCGCTTTATTTAGGCGCTATAACTCAAATTTCAATCAATATTTCCTTATGGCCTTATTAATCAACCAAATATTAGACCCTTTTCCTCTTAAAAGGGTTATCTTAAGATGAACGGCCACGTTGAAATTCCTAAATTAATTCAGCAATTACTACGGGCCGCCGGTTTTGCTTTCCTTGGCGGGAGACGCCCGTAATAATATACATAACTAATTACCTGGGCTGCTAAAGTTTACACTGGGTCGCTTTGGTGCTCTAGGATGTTCTTTAATATTTTCTTTGGCTTTGGAAAGTTTCTGTTTGCCGGGGTATAGAGAAAGGGCCTATTAAGAGGATTGAACGTTTCGTTTCTATACCCATTTATAGCGAAACTAAGCGAAACATTTTCCTTTTTTATATTACCAAATGGAAAGAGGGTATCCATATGGGCGCCAACCACATGGTACTCCCAACTCTCCGAAAATTTAGAGATATACAGAGTATCAATTTAAATTTCGCATCTAATAAATAATATTAAACATCGGAATGACGTCAATTTAATTTTGGAGGGAGAATATTTATAGCCTTCGTGGTGTAACACCTAGAGAGAGGTAACTGATACCCTTCCAATCTTAAATGGGAAGGGATTTCTTTCCAATAATACCATAAATTATTATTTTTGTATTAATTTTCTAAGTAAACTGTGATCCTATGGTATGCCCAGTCGATTCTGTGCACGGTTGTCTAGCTTTCTTAAGGACCGCCCTCTGCTAGTGGCGATTGACGGATTTCTCTCAGACACCGCCTTGCACTCGGATAAATTGATGTCGATATATCGCGGAAGTTTCAAATGCTATTAAATCTTAAGTAAATATTGCAATTTGCGTTTTTTAATGAACACTATCAGCAATTATTATTAATATTTCAATTAGTTTGCGGATTGTTGGTAATAAAGTAGTTATTTATGTAACATACGGGATTGCTGCATGCGCCTTCGGCTCGTGAGCTCAAATTTCCCGTTCGTCAAGTTTCTTACAATATTTTTTCCAAGATCAGTCAGTCCGTCGATCAGTTTTCTTTGGAAAAATTTAAAAAATAGCGGTCTCCTTTAGGGAGGAGAGGCTTAAGATAGTCCAGTGTCATCGGCGTTCCTAGTGGATGGCGGGGTTTTTAAATGCATTAAATTTAATTCAAGTACTAAATCTCAGGGTCCATATTGTCTCCCACTCTCTTCTTACTCTACATTAACGACCTTCTAGTGAAAACGGAAAATCCGATATTTAGTTTTGCTGACGATAGCACAATTATCTCATCTTGCTCTTTAAATGCATAAACATCGGCTGCCGACGCACGTCTCAACAAAGACCTGGAAGAAATTTTGGCTTGGGGTGACAGTAACCAAGTCGAATTTAACGCTAAAAAACCCAGGCAGCAGTTTTGTCTAAAAAGGTTAACATTACAGAACCGGATATAGTCATGGCAGGACACGCAATCCCACTGGCTTCATCTATTAATTTGCTGGGCGTCAATCTGGGAAGAAATATGTCTTGGCATAACCACGTTGTGGCAATCGCCAAGATAGCTTCTCAGAAACTTGGTGTACTCTTCCGAACCAGAAAGTTGTACACACCTCAACAACTTTTGACACTATACAAAGCCCAGATTCGACCATCACTAGAGTACTGCTCTCATGTCTGGAGCTCTGCACCCAAACATACCCTTCGGCTGCTGGATTCCACCGAAAGGAGGGCCATTCGTCTGATTGGAGACCACGAGCTGACGAAGAACCTCGACAGCCTAGAACATCGAAGACAGGTTGGCACACGCACCACTCCCAGAGTGCCCTAAAGGATTTTTCCTATAGTGCTTGTGTTTTATCATAAAAAAAAAAGAGATATCAATTTGGAAACCAAATATTTCGCTCCTAATAAATATAGTTTAACACCCAGGGAGAGGTAAATATTAACCTTAAAATCTTAAATGGGAAGGGATTTCTTTCCAATAATACCATAAATTATTCTTTTTTGATTAGTTCATTGACGAAGAAACCCAGAAATAACCCGCACCGATTTGAAATCATTTAAACACATTTCATAAAAATATACGACAAAAATCAGTTTTACCCGGTTACGATTTGCATAAGGGATCGGCCAGAGCAATCAAATCGGCATTACGAGAATCGATAAGGCCAAGAGCAAGTCGTTTCGCTTTTTTCGACGATCTCGGAAATATGGTGCTATTTTTGTTGGCCACGTCTTATTCTGGTTTCAAGTGGCTTGCTTTTTTATTCATATTTTCGCTGATTTTGAGGATTTTTTAAAAATATTTTTAATCATTTTTTCAGCGTACACCACGTTATCAAAAAGCCGTATTAGAGTCGGCAATGTTTTCTCTTGCGCCTGCAATAGCAATTACATTGCACGTATTCATGCGCAGTACACCGTTCTCGATCAGGTGGCGCAATTAGTATTGCATTGCCAGAAATGAGCCGTGCGCCATTTTAATTGCCATTGCCGCTGCAAGTCTGGGTAGAGATGGAATATTCTGTTATTTTTAACTGTTTATTAGTTGGTCGAAGCAGCTATTAACAGCTAATGGCTATTTAAACTAACTGGTACTTAAATTAGCAGTTCACATTCTGTATTTAAACTTTTTTGACCTGCTATTTGTCAGTAGCAGTAGCTGATTTAACTGGTAATCAAAACGAACAGGTTTGTCCAGCTCTAATTCCGGGGATATTGTAGGGATTTCGACAGCACCAACTGCGGTTCTGACTGTTGGCAATACGCCAGCTGATGAGAACGGGAAGCATGCATGCAAACGTGCAATTATAATTGCCATTGCAGGCGCAAGAGAAGAATTGCCGACTCTAATACGGCTTTAATAAAAAGAGTTCCTCGAGTTATATGTTTCCTAATTTATTACAGTCAGAAGCGTCCGATTCTTAGTTTTAATTATCTTCGTTCTTTTGTTTCAGGAGTTATAACGACGACTGCCAGGAAACTGGACCGGGAAGCTCAAGACGAACATATTCTGGAAGTAAGTAGCCATTTATTTTTGTGATTCTTGTGGTTCACAAATTTTTCAAGTTTATTACAGTTTATTTGCTCCACAGTAAGTACATTGCTATACAGGGTGTAACAAATTCGTCCTTCACCATTGGGATTTCGGCAACGATTAGAGATACGAAGTCAGCAAAATTGCGTAATTATGAGCCCATATTATTAGTGATAAATTGAGACTACAAACTGTCTACACTGTCCACCTTTGCCCAGTAAAATAATTCATTGATTATTTGGTATCCAGGCTGAATCTACATGGGCATAAGTTTGTTATACTAATTTCGCTGAACTGTTACTAATTCGATATTATCGTATTATGAACCTTGTGGTGTAATATTATTCTGTTCATTAAACATAAATTACCTGAAATATAACGAAACTTTAGCTAATTTTCAATACCGCTTATCGTCGAACTAATAACTAAAATTGGAAATTTAATAGCTTCGAATATTTTACAATAAAAGTTACAAAAACAAGACGATTGAGGTAAAAGATAGTCGAACATTGAAAGGTTATTATACATTTCTTCTTTCAATGTTATACAGGGTGTTATAGAAATGACTTATTATATTTAAATGGGTGACTCCTTGGGTGTCCTAGAGAAAGTCTAAATACTAAGGTAAAAACCCATTTTACCCACATACGGTCGCCCCGTTCCATCTGGATTCACTTAGCAACAATGTGGGTCACTAGAGTATACTAATAGTGTTATCAGATCACACCACGTGTCTCGCCGTAGCTTAAATACTTCAGTATGTTTCGAGACTCGGGAATGAAACGACGTTGGTTCCACGACGTCGAGGGTTCTACGTGCTTGACGTATACGATTTTTAAACGTTTTGTTAGTTGTATTGCCCGATTTTTTATTTATTGTGAAATAATTCATAATAATAAATGTTGTGATGCGATTTCAAATTTGTGTGACATTATCTACTGTTGGTTCTGTTGAACAACAGACTTTTCGTGTTTTATTTTTTTATGGAATTTAGTTATAAAACGGATTATTTTAAAATAAGATCGAAGGTAAGAGAGTATGTACCTTAAAATTGTAGTTTTTTTTGTTTCTAAAAAGTTTGAAAAAGAAGTAATAGCGCGCGTCAAAGACATCTTGTTGTCAAAAACTGAACACGTGCGTTTAGAATTATGTGCTATATAATATGACAACATCGCCTATAATGCGCTAACCTCTTTTGAATCTGGAGACTGTCTCAATAAAATATTGATTGCGAAGGGCCTGAGGAGCGGCCACGTAAATTTTGAGATTTCAAATAAAGTGTATATTTCGCTTAATAATAATTCAAAGCGCCATTTATGGTTATTTTTCTTCAATTTATTTTCATCTCGGGATTTGCCGGTTTAAATATAATACGTCGTTTCCATAACACCCTGTATTATTGTTTATTTAAAAATTTTTTAATAAAATTTGAAAATGTATGGAAAATACCCGAGATTAAAACAAGAAAAACGCATTTCGGAAAAAGAATTCCTCGTAATTTATTTGTTATTTTGTGTAAAACTTGATAATATTCTGCCAATAACACTTCTTATCTCGCAACCAAAACAAAATATTAATTAGAAAACTATATTACGTTCAAGACAAGAGTACAGTGGCTTTGATCGTAATCACCGATCGATATTATATGGTTTGTTATGGACCATGTTTTTTTTATGGTGAAACACAGGCACTATAGAAAATAATCCTTTAAGGCACACTGGGAGTGGTGCGTATGCGATTAAAGCGATTCACGTTGGTTTTGAATCCTTGGAGGTTATATTCATTGGGAAAAACGAACTCAGGGAGATCGTTCCATAATGATGAAGTGCTCCAGATGAAAGAATTCTTAAATAATGAAGTTGGAGGAGTGCTAAGCTTAACCACATATGGATGGGCGGCAGTGGTTCATGGTGTATTTCTGCTATTCGCCGCTCTGGGCGGAATTAAGAGGGCCGTAAGTAAAAGAGAGTCAAATCCCCAACCTGTCTTCGATGTTCTAGACTGTCGACCTAAACCCGAAATTAATTTAATGCATACCACAAAAAGTAAATCTAGGGACTTTATTAGAAAGTTTAAAAATTAAATACATAAAAAAAAAATTATAGAGGGTATTCCAAACTTTAATGAGGCTGTTATTGATCAATTTTCTATAATTAAGAACCGAAGAACGGACTTTACGCTTAAGGACTATACACACTAAGAAAACCTTTCTTATTTTCCAAGAGTTGTATTTCCTTGTGTAAAATTAAGAAATAAATAAAAATATGTTTTACCTAACGCATTTTCTTATTACTTCTTTGCTTTCTACATTTAAAACGCCTAGAAAGTAATTGTTTGGTCGTTACACAAAAATAAAATTTAAAAAATATTTTCACTATACTTATGAACCCCCTCTATCATACGCCACTGCAATAGTGCCGACTTAATCATAGACACCCAGTATAACTATGATTTCTAGTTAATAAAGACATTTGTTTTGACAAAATAATCACCTACATATGTATATATGGGAATAACAGTGATTACTTCGTGGAATATAAACAGTTCCTATACGTATTCTTAAACAGGTCAAACATTAATAATCAGGACTGACCTTTGGCTATATAAGAATATGTATAAAAATAAAAGCTTCATTTTCGTTTTAAAATTATGCCAGATAGTTACAATGCTTCCAAAGTGTGTACTAGTTTTGTGTGCCGTTTCAGTATTGTACCCTTTTACATTTGGTAAGTACTGACTTAATTTTTATTTAATTTTTTATTTTAACATTTTTCACATATTCCCAATTATTATTGAGAAAATTCCTTCCTAACCGTCACCGGTAAGTCGAAACTATGTCCTTTCAGGCCCGGTGGTTGCGCACAGAATGCAATCCCGTCGACGTCGGTTAGATTACGGCCCATACCGCGGCAGCGGATTGCAGGTCATGTGCAACATTCATTTAGTTTTTAAAGAGAAATCAGCTGTTTCGCTGTTGTTTTTGCGGGTACTGTGGTGAACCCAGCTACCTATATCTATGGATAGCCAAACTCTAAAAGCAAAAGTGGCGAATTTTTGGCCTCGCGCATGTGCACAAAGCTGATGATTATCAGATATCATGCGCAATGCCAAACTATTTACCTTAACCAACGAACAGGACCGTACTTCGCCCTTAATGAAAATACAGGGCAAGTTTTTGGCACATCAAGACATTCTTTACTGGAAAGTAAACAACCTATTCTCTCGTATAAAAAAGCCTTGTGGCAATCACTGAAAAGCCACTTTTAGAATTTATTTTGATCGATATCGATCGATTTTGAATATCGTTACATATCTACGACTGATTTCGGTTCTGGACGGTCGTCGTTGGTTGGCAACCAAACCGGCACCAATGCCGGCGGGGTTGCCTATATGACGGCGACAACAGAGTGCGCAAGACAACCGACTTTAAAAATATGACCGGTGAATCGTGCGCACCAACTCATTTTTTCACTTATAAAATTTGACTTTTTTAACCCCATTCCGGATCTTGAGGGTGTCGTTTTCAAACGTATGCCCGTTTTTCTGGAAAATATTTTATTTCTGTTGTTTTTTAGCTTTAACTCGATATAGTGTGGTACCATACCGCAGATACCCGCTATTTACCTATTCAAATAACCCACCATTAAAAATCACCACACAGACATATGATGATGGAAAAGAACTGAAACCTATTCACAAAGGCATTTACAAGGATTACTTTGTTTCTCAAGAAAAAGTAAGTAATTTGTCCATATATACAGGGTGTCCCATAACTAATGGTACACAGGAAAACTGCAGATTCCTTGGATAAAAATACTGCGATTTGGCAATACTTAGTTTAGTTCAATAGCTGGTAATAACCGAGATACAGGGTGTCCAAGTAAAAATTTAATTTTCAATTTTCCTAAATAACTTATTTCTGAATCAATATTTTTGCACAAAATTTTGTGACTAGGGTTTTTTTGTGGAAAGGAATTTGAATTTGTTAATAATTTTGATGTAGATTATAGGGGGCGCTCTCTGCGGTACTCTGGATACATAAAAAGAAATGTAACTTTTTTGTGCCTTAGTATAATGATATTTTTATTAAAAATATCAGTTTTTCCGTCATTTTTAAGCAATAAAGGTATACTTTGTAAACGTCGCTCCGACTAACCGTTTTCGAGATATTTTCAATTAGAATTTCTAATGCGCCCGTTTAAATTTTGATTTGTAAATGTGAAATTTGTCACAGTAGGATTTGGAAAAAACAAATACAATGAAAGCACGTTGAAACCTCATTTCTGTCAAACTTTATTTTCATTTGTCAGCATTGTGGGTGTTTTTAAGGAGTTTTTGAAGATACTGTTATCAAAAATTAAACTAAAAATGCCGCTACATTCTTCATTTTGGACGCAAGGATCCTGTTTCTCCCAGTCTGTCGTATAGGCTTCTAAAAATTTTAAAATCTGGCTGCCTTGGATACATTTCCATCATGTCTCGCATTTCTCCGTTAGAAAACAATTATGTCGCGGCCTTTTTAGTTTAATTTTTGATAACAGTATCTTCAAAAACTCCTTAAAAACACCCACAATGCTGACAAATGAAAATAAACTTTGACAGAAATGAGGTTTCAAAGTGCTTTCATTGTATTTGTTTCTACTCTACAAATTTCACATTTATAAATCAAAATTTAAACGGGCGCATTAGAAATTGTAATTGAAAATATCTCGAAAACGGTTAGTCGGAGCGACATTTACAAAGTATACCTTTATTGCTTAGAAATGACGGAAAAACTGATATTTTTAATAAAAACATAATTATACTAAGGCCCAAGAAAGTTACACTTCTTTTTATGTATCGAGAGTACCGCAGAGAGCGCCCTCTACAATATACATGAAAATTATTAACAAATTCAAATTCCTTTCCTCAAAAAAACCCTAGTCACAAAATTTTGTGCAAAAATATTGATTGAGAAATAAGTTATTTAGGAAAATTGAAAATTAAATTTTAACTTGGACACCCTGTATCTCGGTTATTACCAGCTATTGAACTAAACTAAGTATGGCCAAATCGCAGTATTTTTACCCAAGGAATCTGCAGTTTTCCTGTGTACTATTAGTTATGGTACACCCTATATACAACGTGTCCAAGATAAGGAGGGCCAGTACAGGGATCTCGGAAACCGTAAGAGATACGAAGTCGGTTAAATGGAGGTAAAGTTGCACATTTACATGCCTAATAATATTCCGTTTAGAAAGTTTTAAAATTCCGAGTAGTTCCGGAGATATCCGGGAAAAAACCGAAATTCTGAAAAATCGTTTTATTGTCTTCCTGGGTTTTTTTGAGATCGAATTCTAAAGTAAATTGCACCTTTGCATTACCACTTTTCCCGCTCTATCTAACAGCGTTAATTGTTTTGTAACCCGACGAGTCGTCTTCGAAGGGCCATTATCAACTTTCTTTTTTTAAATACGGTCCTGTTTTCCTGATATTGGAATTTTCCTGATTTCAGAATTTCGTTTTTTCCTGATATCTCCGGAACTACTCGGAATTTTAAAACTTTCCAAACGGCATATTATTAGGCACGTAAATGCGCAACTTTACCTCCATTTAACCGACTTCGTATCTCTTACGGTTTCCTAGATCTTGGACACGTTGTTATACTCTATGCCCACCAAAGGGGCCGAAAAGAAAAAAAAATGGTTTCACATTCTTTTCTCACTTTCAAAAACTGATTTCAAAGCAAAAAATAGGAAAAAGGAGGTTGCATAGGTGCACTGCTTGCCATCCATGGTTTACTGTACAAAATATCTGGGATATACAGGGTTTTCCATTATATAAATTAATAATAAATTGTCCGCTGAAAGATAATAAAATTAAATTTTTTCTTTAATTCATAACATTGTTCATTGATAATTACAGAGGATAATTTTTACATTTTAGTTAAATTGGACCGACGCCAAAAATGCTTGCGAGGGAATGGGAATGAATTTGGCAACTACATTTACTTATGACGATAAATTGGATATAGAAACTTATCTCATAAAAAATTCCCTGGTACCAGAAGATCAATACTGTAAGTAACTAGACTACTAAACTGAGTAAGATATTGAAAATCTCATAAAATATTATTGCATTTCATTTAAAAAAAATATGTTATGATAAATTTTACATTATTTTAGCTGGTTACTGGATTGGATGCCGTCGACAATCAACATATGAGCCATGGGTTTGGGAGAACGGTAAAGCAATAGACAGCGAATTCGGTTGGTTACCTGGTGAACCAAGTGCCTTCGACGGCGAAAATTGCATAGAGTTTAAGAACGATTGGGGTGATATGGGTTGGAACAATTACTACTGCAGTGATACCAGAGGGTAAGGATATTTTAATCATTGGACCCGTAAACTCACTATACTCTTGAGTTAAAGATTGTTTCACGAAAAATGGATACGACTTAATGATTTCCTAGGTCGGTCCCATTGTGTCGACAAGAGCTTGGCAATAAACAAGTGAAGTATGAAGGGACGGACTAAGGAAAACAAGTAATGATATGATTATATTAATGTAATCAAATGAAATAACATTTTTTTTAAATATTACTAGTCATAATTATTTACATTTATAATGTCATTCTATAGATAGTTCTGTTTCGCTATCGCTATCCTCATCAAAATTAATTATAATTGGATTAATTATACGATCCAGACTAATATACGAATTTTCTACAGTTATTACGTGACGGACTGAATTTTTCCAACTACCTGGGGGAATATCATTAAAGCATTTTCGTATTAATTCTACAACACTAGAACTTAAAGTCGGAGAAATATTTTCAGAAGTAACCAGTGATTTTAACTGGTGGCACATATGCTCTATGGGGGTTAAAAATGCAATAATAGGGTGGGAGCCGTAGCACTGTATGTCCAATTTCTTCTGCCAATGTGTCACAAACATTTACTTTTTTTATACAAAATGTCTTTAAAACTTCTAAAAGATCACTTATTTTATAACTTTCTTCAAAATATATATCATTCGCCGCCATGTAGTTCTGAATCTCCAATTTTGTATTATTTGAGTTTGGAGCTTTATGTAATTGGCGACTGTGATAGCTCGCATTGTCCATTACTATCACGCTATTCTGAGGAATGTTTGGTAAAAGACAATTCTTGAACCATTCCTCAAAAACTAACAAATTTTACCACAAAAAGATATTTAAATATAAATTAAGCAACCTAACCTACCTGATGTGCCTATATTTAATTATAATTATTACAATCCGGTCCTTTCCACATAATAATAACAAACGGTCATAAATAATGAGATGGCCCCAGGTACTTTTACTGCAGTCATTAAGTTATATCCATTTTTCGTGAAACAATCTTTACCAGACGAAAAACTGTAACAAATGCTATAAAATCAAATAAATATTGTTAAATTGCAATCTGCCTGGCAGGGTTATGTTATCAGTCAAATAGAACATACCCCCAAATAATTGGTAATTTAACAGAATATTAATTTATATGCATACTGATGGACATATCAATCTCTTATTAATAATGATTTAATTTTAGGTATGTTTGTGAGGCACTGCCTTATATTACCAACGAATTAAGGAAAAACTTCCTCCAAAATCCAAAGGAATTGCATGAAGAAATCTTAAAAGAATCTATTCATCATGGAGATGAAATTGAAATGTCTAGCAGAGATGATCAAGACGTTCCTGTGAATGAAGAACCTGTTATAGACACAGAAGCGTCATTTGAACCATATTTTATAACCCGACTTCCCTCAAGCTTTGAAACGGAGCTAATAGTTGAACCTAAAATAAGCTATGAGCTGTCCTCGGATGAGATATGGAACTTGGAACCGATTAATGTTGATGATAATAAACCGGCAATCCCTTTGGATGATCAGAATAACTTAGAAATGAATAGTACAATTTTAAAAGGTAAAAATGACATTGTTGTAGAATTTCCCGCAGATGTTTTGACGCCATACAATAATTTATACGCTGCCAAAAATATCAGTAATGATAATCAAAAATCATTGGAAAAACATGTGGAAGTTGACAACTCAGAATATTCCACCGAGAACACAAATAACCAGGAACGCTTGTACGAAATTGGATCAACGGACATAACAGAAGCGAAACCCAATGATGAAGCTACACCAGACGATGATAGTGATATTATAATGGTGGGCAGAAACGTAGAATTCATTAACGTTAATGGTGTTTTGCTAGTTAAAGATGGAAGTGAAGAATATACGCTCTCCCCTCAGGACATGGAAGAGTTAGAACCTTGGTGGACTAATAAAGATGAGAATAGCGTGGAAGATGAAGACAGCTACTACGATATCGATGATATATAATTTAATTCTTAATTTTTGTACCTGCATAACTTAAATTATAAAAATATACTGTTTTTTTTTTAAATATCAGTTTTTTCCATTTTTTTTCTAACTTAACTTAATAAACTTCTTCACAACTTAATAAACTTCATTAAACTCGGGTCAAATGTGTATTTGGATACACCATGTATAGCAGTGTGTTTCTGATCATTTATAAAAAATTATTATGTTCCTATTAATTCACTCTTATCAGATTTTTATGACCCCTTGACATGAAAACATAAATCGACTATATATCGTTAGCATAACGTGAAAGTGGTTAATTTGTCAACAACGACAATGTACGGGCAATTTTCATCAAATTAGTAATCAACTGGGAATTGTTGAATATTGTTCCCCCGTTTTTGTGTTGTTATTACAAATATTGATTAGTTGACACCTATATGTAAAAATGTATTTTAATTACTTCACACTCCAGAACAACCAGAGAAGAAAGAACCACGAGCATGGGCGTCCTTTATAAGAGGGCAAGAGGGGGCAGTTGCTCCCCCCTGCCCTTGTAATTTGATAACTTGATAACACATCAAAAACTTTTAGTTCGTTCGCGGAAAAGATAGGTAGTTCGTATGTTTTTTCTATTTTTTCTTAAATTTGATAGTTGCTATTGCATCGGCGTTCGTACCACATTATGGGGTTTGTCCTAAACATAGCGGGCTTTTTAGCATGCGTGGTTGTCCCCAATGTCAAAAATATCCGTCAATAATCTTTTATTTCGTTAGCGGAAAAGATAGTATGTTTTTTCTATTTTTTCTCAAATCTGGTACGTATTCTTAAAGTCTAAAGTAAATTTTACATTCCAGGCGGTGCATAGTCGGTTATTGTTTCTTTAAAAATATTTCTCTTAATCGACGCTCAGCCAAACGAAGAAAAATTCTAATATAGCGGATCCGAAGCTGCTATACAGTGTGTCTACTTAAGTTGGAACCATATGGAAAACTTTTTTATTATTGGTTTTATGAAAAAAAGTTATTCTTCATAAAAAGTTCTGCATGGTCTAAAACTAAAAATGCAACCTTCAGTTATCAAAATTTCCCAGTCATATACGAGGTATATCAGAAATTACGAATTTTGCTCAAGAGTAAAGTACCTTTATATTTTTTACAATATAGAAGACTGTTACGAAGAAAAGTTATTTTGAATTAAAAGTTATATTCAAATATGCAATTACAGTTATTTAGCATGAAAATTTAGGTTTTGTGATTATTTACTAATTATTCTGGCTTGATACAATTTAGCGTAATCTAGAATGCACTGACAAGAAATATTTGACACGGAATATTATAGTGCTTTGGTATTTATAAACTACATTAGAAATGGCAGCTTTACTAAGTTGTGAAGAATAAATAGAAATTATTTTAATAATTAATACGGAATGATTAGTAAATAATCACAAAACCTAAATTTTCAAGCTAAATAATTGTAATTGCATATTTGAATATAACTTTTAATTCAAAATAACTTTTCTTCATAACATTCTTCTGTATTGTCAAAAATAAAGGTACTCTTGAGCAAAATTCGTAATTTCTGATATACCTCTTATATGACTGGGAAATTTTGATAACTGAGGGTTGTATTTCGAGTTTTAGACCATGCTGAACTTTTTATGAAGAATATTTGTTTCCATAAAACCAATAATAAAAAAGTTTTCCATATGATTCCAACTTAAGTAGACACACTGTATAATCAAATTTATAAAGACACTTTTGGCACCGTTACTATTTAAATTAGATCTAGATTTTCGGACATCAGTGGATTAAATTTTTTCGATTTATTGTCCAAAATTCCGCAAGAACTATTTGACATTGAAGCAATTTACGATGAAATTATGGCATATTTGGCATTACAACCGTAGAATACCATTGGAATACAAATAAGCATACTAATCAATGTTACTTAAAATAAATAGGTATGGAGTTATTTTTTGGTTTGTTTTCCGCTGTCTCTTTTTGTATATAGCTCGTAAAATAGGGATCATTTTAAAAATACTGAAAAATCCTCAGAAAAAGGAAAACTTTTCTTGAAAAAAAATTACTTTTGTTCATCTGCTGTAACTTAAGTAAAAATATCGCGCTATTTAAATTGAATATAATGAGAACACCTTACTGACCTTACCGCTCGGTTTTTCTAGTATTTACTATAAATTATGGACTAAATTTAGAAGTGTATTTTGGGTTTGCTCGTGAGGCGTGGTCCATAGATAATTTCACCTGCGGCGCTTTCGTTCCCGGCAAGCTTTTTCCCCTTGTTACTACCGCTGGTGTTCTGGTTTTTAAGTTTATAAAATTACTCATTTTATTATCATTTACTACTATACAGGGTGTTGTCGAAATAGTCTATTATTTTTAAATGGGTGACTCCTTGGGTGTCCTAGAGCAAGCCTTTATCCTTTTTTTAATTAAATTAACACACCTAATATTTCATGAACTTATTTTCCTTTACTAAAAATCCTCGACTACCTGAAGAAAATAGCTGAAAACCCTCCGTTGTTCTCGCCTATTCAAAATTCTTATTGTCGCGGGTTCCCCGTGCTAAATAACATAAGCAGTTAATTAGAAACTTTATGAAACTTCCCAGCAGTCAGTCTTTATTGAGGCCATAAAACTTGCGAGAATCGTTATTAGAGGTAATGGAAATTGATAATGGGGATTTTCATTAAAACAACGCCGATTATATTAATAGACTTGTTTATTTTTATCGCTTTTTTAGTGGTTTTCTCCCTTTCGTGCTGCTTCTGATTTTCGAGAAGTTTTTAGCCCCAAAAGACAGAACGGTGTTTATTACTTATACACGGTTATAATAAAAGAATCGTTATACAGGGTATTCACAGTGTATTATGAGGAAAAGCACATACAGGGTGACAATTTAAAAACTTGAAATGGCCATATATTAGAAACGAAAAACTGAAGAAAAAAACGCAAAAAACAGTTTCTATAAAACGAAGGGGGAACAAAAATAAGCGTATTAGCCCACCCCTATCTGCAACCCCTTGGACAGGGGGACATGAAAAAACGAAATGAGTCTTTTGAAAACTAGTAAAACGTTAGGAAAATACACATAAAACTGACAATAACAGTAACTATTGACATTAATTCTTTTGGTTCTTGCATCATAACTCCAAAGCCTACTTGACTTTTCTTGCGCTTCACGCATGCTGACTACAGGTTTTCCTCAGCGTGCATGAATCAATGCAAGTCTTGATTGATTGCGAAATATCTGATTTTCAAATTTTGAATGAGAATAACTCCAAAACGCTTGGGCTAAGGTATAGCACATGCTATATGAAAAATGTTTAGGATTTTCCGAAGAATCCGTACATGCAATAATATACAGTCGGTTCTATTTAAGAAAAAAAAAATTTTTGTGTCACTCTTATTTGCAACACCCTGTATATCTACATTTTATGTCAGAATATGCGCGTTCGAAAAACAAAATCGAAGGGTCCGAGCGATTTTTAAAAAAAATTGTAGTTTGCGAGATAATGAATTTATTCCTTACTTTACGTCCTCACTGTATATATATTATAAACAAAATTGTCACGCTCAATTTTTCTACAGGGTCCTTCGAATGTGCAAGAAAAAACGTTTTAATTAATATTTCGCATTGGACAGAAACGTTATAAAATTTCATCCATCCCGAAAATCGTTGCCACGAAATTACCCCCATCCTTTCACAGTGCACATTTGTGATATCTCCATTAATAACCGAAGAGGGAGCCACTGAACATTGACTTATCACCGGACTTAATAATTAGCCTTGACACAATCTCTAAATTAAGGCTGAAACCCAAAGTCCGTGGTTTTAAAATTATGATAAATTATTTTAGGCTTTTCACTCGACGTCCACCTTTAACTGAAATAAGCTTTTCGGATATTTCAGGTTTATTCGGTTTTGTTGCCGTTCATTTATATTAATTTTAAGCTATTTTCTTAATAATTGTGTATTTTAAATATTTCTGGTTAATTGTATCTAATTACACTGGGCAACAAATTTCAACTTTTTGTTTGTTTCCTGAATAAAATCTTTTTTTTAGTGTTGGGAAAAAGCGATGATTTTAATAATCGTGTACTTGATACTCGAGCGATTTTAATAATAGAGCTCGAGTGAATCGCCTGAAATTCCAATTTGCCAAGCGATGACGTCACCGACTGCTTAACGGGCTGCCTAGCCCTTTACATGTGATCAGGTCGGGTATTTAGCAGGCACGTAACTACGGGTGGGCACAGGTTTAGCTAAAAAATTGTAGTAGCCACCAAAAAAATTCCAGAAATTTATTTATTTGTGAATAATGAATTTTTACCACGTGTCTCGATACCAAACAAAACACTGCAAAAAATCACACAAATATGTATTTATTGTTCGGGCTTATTATTGTGCGTTTTTAAACCGAACAAAAAGTATTACCAAGAGTTATTTTTCTTCACATCTTTATTTATTTATTTATTTATTTATTTACAAAAATAGGGATACAACAGGCACTGAGCCCAATATAGCATCCACGTTGTGGTATTGGCTAGTGGGAGTTATTAAATTGAGTATACATTAAATTATATTAACCTAAAAAATCTATGAACCTTTATAGCATTGATTTTACACATTTTTTAAATCTAATTATAGACATATCGAACATTTCCATCCCTAAAGAAAGCCTATTACATGCCCTAGTCGCTCTACAGAGAGGAGAATTTTTTCCAGAATTTGTATTTCTGAGCGGAATATTAAAAGTATTTTGAAGCCTTAAGTCCCTAACCGGAACATTAAAGCTTAACTTTGACCTCAGCGTTGGCGAATCAACAAGACCATTCACCAACTTGTAGATCATAACTACATCGGAAACCATTCGTCTCTCAGTAAGTGGCATTACAGAAAATTTTTCCATTATAGGCTTATAGTTGCTATTGACCATAGCTATGTCTGTTTTTCGTGACAAGAACCGTAAAAATTTGTTTTGAATACTTTCCAGCCTTCGCTGGTAAACCGCGTACTGAGGGTTCCAAACAACCGATGCAAAACTAAGTTTACTAAATATAAACGCATAATACAAGTTTAGAACTGTTTGAGGATTATTAAAATTTAAACTGTTTCTTATAATAAATCCTAAAAATCGATTACACTTATTGATAACCTGTTCAATGTGAGAGCTAAAAATTAACTTAGTGTCCATTATAACATCCAAATCGCGTATTTCATTAACTGATTCGAGATCACTATTATTAATAGTATAACGAAAATTGTGTACATTCTTATTTCTGGTAAACGTAATCGATACACACTTCCCTAGATTAAGAAATAAACTCTGACGTTCACAGAATCTTTCTCAATCTACGAGCATAAAATAAGTAGATATTTAAAATAGCTTGTCAAATTCTTCCACTTTAAATTATCAGGTGCCCACTGTGTGCACTTCAAAAATTTAGGCTTAGTTACGCGACTGGCAAAATAAGAAAATTGGTGATTATTTTTTAAAATTCATGTTTATAGTTACCTAAAAGTTGTTTAAATTTAAGAATGCTTAATTACCAATAAATTTGTCGGTCCCTATGTTTTGTTAACTATTTTGCTCGTTTTCTTATTTTCCATTAACATTTTCTATAATGTATTGTTTGAGTTTAATAATAAAAAGTTCCTGTTTAGATTTAAAAATGTTTACTATAAGATTACCAACGAATTTTTCTATATATTTTGTTAACCATTTTGTTCGTTTTGTTATTTTTATTTACAATTTCTATTATTATGTTATTTTTGAAAAGTTTTCTCGTCTTTATAGTAATTAAAAATTTTAAAATTATATCCTTTAATTTTTTAATATTTACAATCGGAAACCTAAACTACTCCGCTGGCTAGCCAGTTAAAACAAAACTTTACCAGATCATGTCGCGATGACTCCGCTAAGGGATTCAGCATACTTTTTTATATGCACCTTCTCGAACAAACCCGAACAAACCCGAATATACGAGGAGATTTTAAAACTCGATCACACTACAGCGGTATATTTCCGTCGGCGTCAAGCGAAGCTCGGGTATCCAGTGAAAGATAATAAGTGACGGGCGACGGTTTTCGCCTGAATAGATAACTCGAGCGGTTTTTTTAACAATCGAGTGATGTCGGTTATTTCAATAATCGAGCGATCAAGCGGTTTTTCGCTCGAGCGATCACAATACTATTTTTTTTATTCAACTACGCCCAAGTAATAAGAAATACACTTATTATCGGTCTTTTTAATGAAAATTAAAGTTGCTAAAAGTTAAATTAAGAATTGCAAAAGCCGTTAAAATTTAGGTTTTGTATTTTTTTTCCGACGGCGAAAAGCCGTGGACCGAACGCGACGTGGGAATTATTATAATGATCTTAGTCGAACTTTGTTTAATATATTAAGAACTTCAAAAACTTCCCTATAGGAAGCTCTTTCAGTTATTAATCGTTTAAAGTTCTTAAGGGGATTATTACAGTTTAAAGAGGTTTTTCCTCATACTGAAATAATAATTACCTAATAATACAGTGTGTTCGAATAATGCATGAGAATACTTGGAAACGTGTAGAAGGCAGTGGCGGTTCTTCCACAGGAGCACATGCGCACTTGCGCCCCCAAAACAAAACGAATAAAAAATATTAATTTATATTCATTGAATATTACTTATCGTATAAAGTCCGACCCTCACTAATATTTTATCGTACCGTCAAACTAAAAAAGGCCGACCCTCCCTGATATTTTATCATCCCGTCAAACCAAACTGTATAGATCCGGCAACCGAGCCTCGGTCGAGGTAAATGACGATTATGACGAGACTTGCTAGCACGTGCGATTAAGTGGTGCAGTTTCTCTGTAGTAACAGGTGGCGGGTGGCAGCGGGGGATAGGGGGGCTATGACGTTTTAATATGGAAAAGGCGCACAGTTTTTCTGTGCACCGCGCTGTTGTCGTGCATCTAGTTAGAAATTCGAGCGTGTATGTTTTAATATAGTAATATTATATATTTATTAAGTTAAAATGAATAGTTGACGCTGGACTTTTAACAAAAAATTGAAGTGAAGAATGCGGGAACACCTAAACCCGAAATTAATTTAACGCAGACCACAAAGGGTAAATCTAGGGACTTTATTAGGAAGTTTAAAAATGAAATATATGAAAAAAAAATTTATAGAGGGCATTACTTAATGAGGCTGTTATTGATCAATTTTCTACAATTAAGAACCGAAGAATGGACTTTACGTTTAAGCAATATTGTGTAGGGTCGATAAATGTTGTGTATTTCGATAAATGATATTCGATATGATTTTAAACCATTTTATTTAAGGATTTAAACTAAAAAACACTGAAAATATGAAGAATGCCAACTTGTCAGTCTCGTGGCTCGATTCGTTCTCGTCATAAAACAGTTAACTATTGTTGTCGTCTTGGTTGCGCCTAATGACGTCGGGAATTTCAAACCTTGTTCCATTTTTGATTTTTGACTTTGACACATTAAACATTTGAATACTTATCTCCCTAGCCACAGAGACGCAGGCTATAATAATGTCAAGGTAATGTCGCAGGTAAAAATAAAAATTGGTAAATCAAATTAAATTAAAAAACAAATATTTATTATTTAAAACGAACTGGTATGACATAGAAGTTTGTATGCACCACGGGTACTAATAGATATATATACCCTCGGGCGACTTACGAACCCTCGGGCCAGAGGCCCTCGGCTTTGTAAGACTGTCGCCCTCAGGGCATAATCATCTACTCAGTACCCTTGATACATACATAACTATTAAATGTTTTTAAAGATTAATAAGAGTTTTCTGCCAATGTTACAAATTATGTTTTGTTTAAGGTTTTAATTTGTGACAACGGAGAACCACCGCTGTCATCCACAACGAGAGTGGTTGTCAAAGTAGAGGATGTTAACGACAACGCGCCCGAATTCGAACAAATATCTTACAGCTTCATCATACCGGCCACTGGAAACTATGATCGAGCGATGTTCCAAGTAAGTATAGTGACCATGGTGGGATAATATTAACTTTAAAGTATATGTTACTGTGAAGGACCGACATCTGACGAGTGTCGACATTCTGTGGTGAATGTCGACATTCTCTGAAGAAATATTTTCCTAATATCATTATTTCTTACTTACACCGGCGAATGTCGACATTCATGCACTAATGGTGAATGTTGAAAGGAGACAAGAAGCCTGATTTTTTATAACAATCTCCCGGGCTCAGATAAGATAGAACACTTAAAAATAGCAGGAGAAGTTCACATAAATTTTTTTAAATTGTGGCGTTTTTGAAAGCTTATTATACACACCCTGTATAAAATAGATAAACGCAATTAGATTCATAGTATCTCTAGACCTCTTGTCATAACAATGCCGAGGTTAAAAAATAGTTCTGGATTGTTTTTTTTTTGATTTTTTTATTCAGGACTGCAAAACGTTTTTTTTAGTTTTTAATTTATTTTACCGAAACTACAGAACCAAATTAAATAAAATTTGAGGCACTTATAAACGATACTAATACGAACCTAAATATGCAATAAAATACTGAGTGTCCCATTTAAAAAAATATAACTTCATGCTGTCACACTTTTTTGAGCCATCCTGTATAATGTAAAATATTTTTAAAACATGCCGCTTGCAATCCAAGACCTCAAGCTGTTTTAGTATTGTTGATAAGTTCTTCGATAACGATTTAATCTTCCTTCCCCGCTTCGTTTGCGGACCCGGTAAAAAAAGTGATGTTTTCTGAACGAGAATTCTAAAATGAAATGCGATTTATTGAAGTAGCTGTATAGACTAATTGAAATATTCGAATCATTCAGGCGAAGCGAATAAAAAGTCTATTTATCAGGGTCCCGCTACTGAACTGATATGATTCGTATAATTAGCACCAGCAAAAAACAGTTAATAATCTAGTATCTCATAGGATAAATAGGTAAGTTAAAATACTGGCAAAATCTCTGCATGTAACTACAACATAATGTTGTTACCAATTAGAAGCGACATTACAGGAACCAATTATGTGATATTTTCCTTTTAAACAAGTAGGAAATGTCGTATCTAGCTAATGTCACTGCTGGAATTCGGAACTGGGGATACAACTTAATTAACATAATTAATAACATTATCACATAGAATGGGTACGGTGAAATGAACGTAGCATTTGGAATTTACGGAATTAGAATTTAACCAAGTGTAGGCGAGGTAATGTAGCCGTTTGGTCGTTAGCTTTAATTTAAAGATTATCAAAATTTTAAAGTTTCTCCGAAATATGTCTATCGCTGTCTAGTTATAATACAATTTTAAAATAATGAGTACTTTATTTGGATCAAGTGTTGCATTCTTAATTCTTAAATTATTTCTGAACAATGTGGTTTCTTTTCAGGAAGATCAATCGAAAGTAATCTTTTAACTTACACAGAAGATAATAAAGTAAATCTTGATAAGCACACTCAAATAGATTCAATCTACACCGATTTCAGTAAAGCGTTTGATAAAGTTAATCGTCTAATTGTTCTGAATAAACTTAGAGCCATCGGTGTAGATGGCCCTTTTTTAACTTGAATTGAATCCTATATCAGAAACCGCAAATTTAATGGTATCATAAATGGGTTTACTTCTAATACATTCTCTGCCACATCAGGTGTTCCGCAGGGTTCCCATTTGGGACCACTGATATTCATTATATATATATTAACGATATCAATAAATGTTTTCTTAATTTTAAATTCCTACTATATGCGGATGATCTCAAATGTTATAGACAAATAGAACCCTACTTGATTGTGTGCTTATTCAAGAAGATCTGACCCGCCTTGAAAACTATTGTAAACGCAATAGCTTATTTCTTAATATAAAACAATGCTGTATAATCTCTTTTACTAGGAATCGCGACCCTATATAATTTACTTACTCGATCAGCAATTCTGAGTTGAATCGAATTTCTGAAGGGAAGGATTTGGGGGTAATTTTTGACAGTAAGCTGATCTTCGATAGCCATATTAATTCATTAGTTTGTAAGACCTTTCGAATGTTAGGTTTTATTAATAGGCAAGCAAGATATTTCAAAAATCGAAAATCATATTTAGCTTGATATTATGCTTTTGTGCATAGCTGATTGAATTTTGCTTCGATTGTTTGGAACCCTTTCCATTCAGTTTATATAAATAGATTAGAATCAGTACAGAATAAATTTCTAAGAACTCTCTCAGTCACAGCAAACCTTGATAACCATCATCGTAGTTTTATTAGACATCATTTTGGAATTATGACTTTGGAAAATAGAAGAAAACTGTCGGAAGTTATGTTCTTGAGTAAAATTCTTTGTAATAAGATGGATTCACCTGATTTGTTGAGTAAAGTTACTTTTAATGTTCCTTTATGCAGAATGATGATATTATCAAACTTATATTATTGCAATCTTGACATTGATTTTTTTAGTGTGTCACAAGCCGTGATAAGGAGAACAGTAAAGGAATATTTATTGGAGTGATTGTTTAAGGTTTTTTTGTTTTTTTTTTTCTTTGCACTATCAAAGTAAATAGATTATAGTTATTGTAGTTTTTATAAATAATACTCTAAATTCTATTAATTTAATTTTGTTATCTCAATTAACCACATAACATATTAAGTGGATACTGTATTGGGCCTTGCCTTTTTTGTTATCCTGAATTAATAAACAAATAAATTAATCTGATGACATATTGTTCTATATTTCGATATTTTTATGGTCCCTATCAACATTCTGATGGTAACAACAGCATATTGAGAAGCGAAATGTTAAATTTATTCTCCAGCGTTTCTAGTAATGCCAGAAATAAATCGTCTACTCATCATCGAAACACCCATTATAACGTCAAATATATTCCAAATTCCAGTCTAAAGCTCCAGTCACGTATGTACAACATTGTTATCATTTGCGTAGAAACGGCATGTCATATACATATGAATTGTTCGCTCGAGCAAAGTCACGACTCTTGACAAAAATATTTTTTTGTATATTCGGGACTCACCTCTCTTATTATAAAGGTTTAGAAAAAAAGTTGTACGAACAGGATAGAAAAGTTCTCTTCCTTACAAAGAAATAAAACTAGTTTTAGTACTTTATTACATATTTTAGGATATACAGAGCTATATTAAATATTTAAAAATAAAACCCACACGCACTGAAATATAATAAATATACAATTTTCCTGTTATTGTTTTCGGATATAAGGCAAATAGCTATTGAATATTTTACAAGGTCTCGAATCTGTTTCATGGCTCGTGACTTCCAGTAGTATGGACCATTCGTATGTATATGCCATCCCCTTTTTTAAATAAGAGGTAGCAATAGCATTGAAAATGTGCGATGTGGAATCTTGCTAAGATATTTATCGTGTTCATTAATTGTTTTGCGTCGATTTAATTTATGTACTAGGATCATTATCAATCAAAGGTAAGCATCTAAGCCACACGTGATTTATTTCAATACCTTAATCCTTTCATGATAAGCTTTTTGAAAACATATCACATGTCCCTCATAAAAAATAAATTAAAATTAGATTTTATTGGCAAGATTGATTAATAAAGTGGATAAATGTGATCTCCGTTATATTACCTCCGTGATAACGGAATGACGTTATGATCGGTCATATTTTACCAATCAGAACAAGCTCAGCCACTAGTTCTAGAGAGTAAGTAGGTGTCTTGCAATTGATAAAACACCAAAGTCCTACTTGGAAAAAGTTTCCCTCCTAATGGCAATGGCCTATTAAGAATAGATTCTGTTATATACAGGGTGTCCGCTAATTAATGGGACATGGAAAAACCACAGACTCCTTACGTAAAAATAGTAGGATTTAATTATACTTACCTATATCCGAAAACTTCATTTTTGTTTTTCTTTAATAACTTTGACAGAAACCAACGGTTTTCTACAAAATTTGGCAATTATGGTTTTTTAGGACGAGAAATTTATTTTTTGGTGAAATTTTAAAGTACTGCTGCGGTATTTTTCGCACATTTATTAGGTCATAACTTTTTTGTGCCTCAGTGTGCCAAGTTTTTAATAAAAATAATACTTTCTCATATTTATTACGTAAAAAAGGTATACTAATTTCAGGTCGCCCAGAGTTATCGTTTCGGAGATATTTGCATTTAAATTGTTTAGTGCGTTAGCTCAGGCAAGCAAATAATATTTTACTAACTAACTTTTACATGATAATTAATGTAATGGTAATTGGGAATAATAAATACAATTGGATTGTTCTCTAATTTACTTTAATTAAAATAACTTTGACCCTAGAAAATATCGTGTCCAAGGAAACCAACAGCAATGAAAACACAAACTTACAATAAACTCAAAAATGAAACATTTTCTGTTCCATAGCAACTGCAGTTTCATTTGTTTTCCAAAAGGTTACTTTGAGAAAAAAGTTTGTTTGCAAATTAATAGTAATTGGGCAGGGTGCACTAAACACTTGAAATGCAAATATCTCCGAAAAGGTAACTCTGGGCGACCTGAAATTAATATACCTTTTTTACGTAATAAATATGTGAAAAATATTATTTTCATTAAAAACTTGAATACATTAAGGCACAAAAAAGTTATGACCTAATAAAAAAATGCCTCAGACAGCGCCCCCTACATTGTACATTAATATTTCGCCAGAAAATCAGTTTATCATCCTAAAAAAACCATAATTGCCAAATTTTGTAAAGAACCGTTGGTTTCTGTCAAAGTTATTAGAGAGAAACAATTAACACCCTGTATCTCAGTTAATATCAACTTTCAGATATAGGTAAGTATAATTGAATCCTAATGTTTTTACGTAAGGAGTCTGTGGGTTTTCCATGTCCCATTAATTAGCGCGGACACCCTGTATAAATATAAATAATATTATTTTTCAACATAACTTCAAATTTCTTGCGCCACCGATGGTGCAATGACTGTATTCCATCAGAAAACATTATTGAAATATATTTTATATTATACATAGAGTGTATAAAAAATATTACCATCGAATACTTTGCCGCAATGTGACGATTCTTGCGGCCCGGACAATTCGTATGTATATGATAAGCCTTTTCTACGTGAGAGATAAGTGAGTCGAATACGTGACTGAATATTTTAGGTCTAAATTTCAGAAAGGACTTGGCCAAATTTATGATGTTTTCCTAATTAGGGGGCCAATTTTATGCAGACACAGCGCTGAGGTTTACATTCGGGTTATCCTTAATGTCTTAAGATATGATACGTTGGATTGCTTGTACCAGATTTATCAGATAAGGAGAAATGGCAGGGTTTACAAAAGATATGAACAATTATTTAAATAAATATTATCAGCCAGCGCGCAATTTGGGAAAAGAAAATTGTTAAATATGGTTCGTATTTAGGAATAAAAACATTACATAATCCAAATTAAGTAAGCGTCCCCCATTTGCTATTCAACTGGGCGGATGACCTCAAATCTTTATTTTTGTCCCATTTAAGCTAACATGCAGCCCATTAAGTCGCTAAAAATTGAAGAATATAGATGTTCCCACAATTTTAAAATAAACAATAAATCCCGTTCATTACTCTTGTTTTAAAATCACCAAATGCGTTTATTGTGTCATGAATATGTATTTATAAAGTCGTTATATAAAATCACCACTTTAAAAGCAGTTGACAAATGTGTAAAATTCAGATTACAAAGGGGTGAATTTTGATTGGGTACGGTATCGACGTCGCGCAGTTTAATTTGGTAAAATAATATAGGAAAGATACAATTGAAGCGACTTCAAGATTTTGAGAAAATAATAATAGGCGATAAAAATTTATTGGAAAAAAATATTTTTATTTTAATATATTTTCTTAAAATAGCATAAAAAATTATAGCCTGAATTATTTACCGTACTGTATAACAATTTGACTTCTCGGAAGAATATTTGTAAGTATATTTCATCAACATGTGTTTTTTGGGTTTGTTCGGGTTTGTTCTCATTAATTATAATATTATGAGAAACAATAAAACTACGTTAAATTTCTTTTCCACTATATTCTTAAAAATGACATGTTTCGCTAACACTGTAGCTTCTTCAGATTGAGAATGAATGAATATTTTTCTATATCTAAGAAAGTGTACAATCTTAAAATATTATTACAGGTATAAAGATGGTGTAGGGTGTAGGGGATATAATAGTAACAGTGGGATTTTCCAAATGGTCAGTAAAGTGATTATATAAATTATTTTATAAATTTATTTATACATCTAATTGCGGATTAGTGAAATAAATTTAACAAAGGAGAATTGTTAAGGTCTATTTGATCATTCAGTAAAACATCGGTATTTTTAAGTTTATTTATTTCCATGGATTCTAACAGATTAAGTTTTATGCCTTTATTTTCAGTATGTCAGATTTTAAAACATGAATCAAAATTATGTTGATTTTCTTTTAAATGGTTGGAATAATTAGAATTTGTTTTATCTTTTATGTAACTATTATAATGTTCTTGTAATCTTTTTCCAAAATGTCTCCCTGTTTGGCCAATGTATGTTTTCGGACATTCTTTACATTTTAGTTTATACACCCCTGATTTTCTAATTTTATGATTTTTAGTTTTATTATTTTTTATATATTTCCCTAAAGTGTTGTTAGTTTTGTAAGCTATCCTTAGATCGAGTTTATTAAGCAACTTGCTCACATTTTTATTAGGTTTTCCAATGAAAGTGACAACTTTAAATTTATCTGCTGACGTTTTACTATTTGGGAAAACTAAATCAATCGTTTTTTTTGTAAGTCTTTTTCTTTAAAATTTTGTTTATGAAATTCGAAGAATAACCATTATTGACTGCTATTTGTTTAATAAAAATAATAGCGAAACATGTCATTTTTAAGTATATAGCGGAAAAGAAATATAACGTAGTTTTATTGTTTCTCATAATATTAGTTATGGATTTCCACCAAGTATCGGCTGAATCAAATAATTCATTAATTATAATTGCACTATTCCCTAAGGGTCTAACCTATTTTTTACCAACGTACCATGCTTTATTCTTACAAACATTGCATCTCTTTGTAGAGGTTCTGAAGAATAGCACTGAAAAGTGCCGAAACCGGTAAACCAATAAACAAACAAAATTTTGTGACAGAGAAGACTTTATTCCTTTTATAAGAAATAACTTACATAATGGTAAGCCTTCAAGATTTAAACAATAAATCTACTTACCGAAAAATATGACATTTATGTATATTTAATGTGAATTTATATAATCGCACAGGGGCCAAACATTCGACTCTTTATCTATCTAGAATCCGCTAAATTGAGCATTTTATAATAATTTATGGGGAACAAGTTCCTGCTTCTACAACAATTGGTTTTATTATGGTTATTAAGGCAAGGAAGAGGTTATACGAAAAGTTAGTTTTATTGGACGGGTGGTAAATTACTCGTAAATTTGAAAGGACTGGCGCGAGTTAAAGAACCAAAACGCCAGATAAGCCGCTTTTATACATACACTGAGCGAAATTTCGAGTTGATATAACTCAAATATGAGTTGTTCTAGACCGCAGCGTGTTGCTAATAGGGGACAGCCCAGACCTCTGAATTACGGCAACCAAATCGAAGAGAATTGCATCAACTCACTATTCATAAGTTATGATAGCACAGAAGATGGGTTATTTTATGCGTTGGAATGGCTCACGCCCCACCGTCTTAAATTATTGATGGGATACCGTAGCTACCAGTATGTGAATTGTTATGCGTTACTAGTCGGGCTAGATTAATTCATGATTCGAGCTATCAAAACTTGACATTTAAGTTGTTCTAGCTTACGATGGTGGCTGGAATAACTCACTCTTTGGGCTACCAGACTCCAAATTTTGGAGTACCAGTATCTACCTAAATTGTGGACTATCGGAAATCAAAATATTTCTTTGATTTAGCCTGCATATTGTGGACTTCAATTGCCTTTTGTTTTTTTCAAGATATGACATTTTTGTTGTATATTTAAAAATAAATCAAATGAATTATAGACAGGAAAGCATACTACGGCTAAGAAACCTTCCATTCCAATAATGACAATTTGTATGCATCTCCCTCATGTCCCTCCAGTTTACGCCAACTGACCAAAATTATGCAAAACACAAAGTTTCACGCACAGAGAAGAAGATGAAAAATCCCACAAATGGCGCAACGGCCAACAGTATATACGCGCGATCGAAGGAGATTTGACGAATAACAATGGAATGAACCGCGCCAAACCTGCACGAGCACGAATTCGGAACTTTCCGTGACCTTACGATCTTGCGATTTACCCTCGATATGGGCCTTTGGAGCACGTTTCCTGAATTGTTCCAACTCAAAATAATTTACACATGGTAATGAGTTAAAATAATGCACGTCCGGGTTAAAACGACACTTTATAATCAATTAGTAAGCTTTCCCAATCCAGAAACTGAGTTCAGGTAACTCATAAAATAGTTACAAGATGAGGAATTGTGGTGATCCCAAATATGTTTAAAATGTTCTCTTTCTGGGTTGAGGCGAACCAAAAGAACCTGAATTACTGCAACGTTTTAAAATAATTCGTAGGCTCAGTTAGAATAACATAGAGAGGTGAGTTGAGGTCGCTCCAATTTTGTAGCCCACGACATTGGTAAATGCATTTTTGTCAGTACACTTACAGTTCAATTGGGGAAAGGATAAACGTGCGCCATCATCTGTAACATTATGATTCAAATCGAGATTGTCACGCAATCTTCTTAAATTTTCAAGTAATATCGTTACCCTGCTCCCTAGAATGCCTCGTATGTTCATTCAAGAGTCGACCAACTTCCCAACATATCGGAAGTTTCAGGCTCCACTGTCAGCTCAATGAAACCCAAGACAAGAACTGAAATTTGTTTTTCTTTTGTCCGTCCATTTTCGATTTATACAAATAAAGGAAAGACGGATATCGGTTATCTTGAGGATAGCGCACAGGAAATACTGCTAATATTTTTTGGCGGAAAGCTTCTATGAAGAGGGCTCCAGTTACTATTCGCCTGAAAATATATAATCTATGATTACATACCAAAGCTACCTATAAAGAGTATTCTTATTAACTTACAAGTTAATGTGTTCTATAGGCACATCACAGTTATTAGTTACGACTTATTAGTTTCATCTGCTTAAAAATTAAATATTATCTTAGAGTGACGCCGGCGGTTACCTGGTGGACGATTTCGAGGGGGCCGACGCCGCCGTTGACCTCGAACCGTGGGAAAGCCATGGGCCTAGTGATTTCGAAGGGCTTGAGCCGGCCCTACGGGTAAGAGCAAGAAATGCATGCGGTATGCTTTACATATACACTTCTGGCTCTTTAGAAGGCATTTTTTTATTTTACCAGTGGCAACTGATATAATTTTGTTTAAATTTACTTATAAAATGCAGCTCCTTGACACATCGCTATTTGCATGCTAAATGTCATATTTCAAAACTAGTTTTGCTGTGTTTTTTTTAGATAACATTTATACGTTGCTTTCTTGAGTTAATACCAAAATGTTGGCAAAAATGTATAAGTCTAAATAAAGCTGTACCTAAGTATTTTTGGTTATCTGATGAACTACATCGCCATTAACTATTCTGGAATACCTTATAAATATAAAAATAGTGTCAGCTGTCACTGTCTTATTCTAAAAAAAACAAGCTTCTATTTATAGTCGTCTATATATTCTAGAATCGCATGCGGCATGTGGATATATTTGCTCTTCACTCAATTTTTCATTTACGTGGATCATTATTAACAAAAACATTTCGTAATTAATCATCAAAAAGCACACATCAATAATTTATGCAATGTTCAGCTGGGTACTTATTTATTTATGTCAGAAGATGCAAACTTCATCTCGTTTTAACTCAAGATTAACTTAAGTAGCCCATCAAAGACAAAGATAATGCTTCCTGTGACTGTAGCTTCATGATTTATAATATACGCTGTTCTTATTAAAAACTATATGTTGGGGGTTCTCGAGTTTTTTACATGTCTTTGGTTAATATTTTCGACCCATCTGTTTAACTTCTAATACTTAATTAATAATTTTAGACTTGTATAGAACATTTTTTTAAGTGTGGTAAGTACACTTAGATAATAGAAACGGTACTTCCAAGTCTAAGATCCACAGTAACTCAGTCAGTCCGATTACAATGAACGAAGAAATCGAGCAATCTAGTCGATTACAATCACAATTCGATTTTTTCACATAATACAGGATATTATGGAAATGACGTATTATATTTAAACCGGGATTCCTGAGATGAAAACAAATTGAAGAAAAATATCCAAAAATGGTGCTTTAATTTAATATGGCCTTATGTCAAACCAAAAATTACCACGTGGTGCCTCTGTTCGGAAGGTGATCACAGCAACATATGGCAGTAAATCTTGAACAGTGTTGTCATATCTTCAGGGTAAACTCTTTAGAAAGTCAATAACCGTTTGACAGATTTCAAGTTGTTTATTTTTCAGGGTACATTATTATAAACTTTTACGTCAATTTTATTTACCTTTTCGGACTTATTTAAAACCAACTTAATTTATAAAAAACACCAAGTACTTATATCACAAAATCACATTAGTTCTCGCGTCACACCACATCTAAGTACCGTTCAATCTGAATTAGTATTTTAAAGTGATACTGTGTAGACAAAAATACGCCCTTATTGTCTGGGAAATAATGTATTTAACATCTAAAAATTTTAAAAATAAATAACACGTTGGTTCTCTCGATCGATATCGGCCGGCTTCTTTAAACAGCTGATTTTGGACAGTCGGGCTAATGTTTAAAAATACAGCGTTGCCACTTTCGATGTTTTATAAGCGACTATCATAAATTGCCGAATTTCCTTCTAGTCTCGGAAATGGCAACCGCGCTGGCTCTAGTAGCCGAGAGTTCTCGGAAAGAAAGTTCGACTGGTCCGAAGATGGACTAGACCATTATTTCAAAGGGTAGTTCCTCTCAATTGTTAACATAATTGTTTCATTTTATAAAGGGTTAATGGCCCTTAGAAATTAGCGTTTTTATTATTTCTATTACGAAATGATTAAGTGCTCTTGTTCTATGTGTGTTATTGTAAAGTGTAATTATGCGTTAGTGTTGGGGTTTAGTGATAAGCTTATTATGCACTCCCACGCTATCCTCAGGACACGTGATGAGCATAAAGATTTTCCCATAGATAAAAGGACTGAAAGTGTCTGTGCCCTGGATTCCTTAATCGCGTCCTGGATTTACTTTCTAAGTAAGTTAAATATTTATTTCTATAAGAAACTAAAGTTTTGCACTTTTAAACAATTTGGCAACATTGTACTTGAACATCTGTTGATTAATCAGCTGGGCAGTGTATATATTCATATATGAATGTGCCGAGGAGTTGTGTGCGGATTTAGGGGTGAATTACCCCACTTTTTAAACGTTCGATTTAAAAAAAAAATGTAACGCTTCTCTAGGACACCTCAGGAGTCACCCATTTAAATATAATACGTCATTTCCATAACACCCTGTATATCGTAATTTTTTTTTATTAAAATTGTGAAATGTTTTTTTAATCCACGGAAAAACTTGACAAACATATAAAAACCCACTAAACTACTCCAAGGAAAACTTTTAATAACTGTTGTATAAAAATCGCCTCGGAGTGATGATCTTAGATAGGTCATTCTCTTGGGATTTAGCAACCACGAGAAACTTTGGCTTTGCGTTGAGGTGGCATGTGGACTAACGACTTTCTCTTTCGCCAGATGGTTGTTAGTCGTCTCGAGGAGAGTTTTGGGAACATAATTTTGAGTTGCCGATAAAGTTAGACATACTTAACAAAATAAGAATTTAGAAAAGTTCTCCTCTTAAACCCCTTTTTCGATACTTCACAAGCTCATGAAAATTCCAATTACTGTTCCAGTTACTGGAAGCTAGAACGTTGATATTTAATGGAAAAAATTAATTACACGTAAAACACCTGCGGTCGACTTTTAGTAGTGAAATAAATCAATTATTGTTAATAGGATATGAAATACGCTGAAAGAAAAGATTGGGTCTGAGGAATGAACTTTTGACTTAAAGGATACATAGTGCTTTAACGGTACTTTACAAAACTCTACGACTTCGCCGTTTATCAGAGTGATGAATAAGGGTTTCTACTCGGTCTTGGCTGTAGGATTCCGAAAAGTATGTCTAATTATTATGGATTAAAATGCCCCGGTCTCAAGTAGAGCAAATTAGCTTTCAGGTCTTTCAAGGGTCTTGTCCCCAATTTTGCCGTTTTAGTAAATACCATGCGATTAATAATAAGACACTTAGGGCACTTGATAAAGGTAAATTTGATTTAATAAGCGTTTAAAGAGCAAGATAATGAACCTTAATTAGTTATTTATTAATAAGAAATAACAAACGTTTATCTCTTCATATCTTCTTATCGCCCTTAACTGCTTCTATCGTTCTGTTACAAACATGTTGCTCTACTGTGTTGCTAGACGACTATTTACCTGAATTTCAAATTTATTTTTTGACATATCTTTTTCGACAGTTATTGGAAAAAGGATATATCGTCGTTGAAGTACTAATACCTCGTAAGCACATATATACAGTGAGTCCCAGAAGAAATGTCTAAATTCATTTAAAATTCAGCGGTAAGTTTTTTCAAAAAACGCTCGTACCCGTCGATTTTGATATTTTATTTTTTATTTTTTTGTGGTAATTTCATGTATACAGGGTAGCTCAAAAATAAGTTACGACCATCAACTTCATTTTTTCAAATGAAAACATATATTATTTATTTCATTTTTGAATTTTGCATTGAATTCTAAGCATGTTTCATGTACCGTGTCCTATACATAAACTCAACAGTTATTGAAAAAATTAGGATTGAACATATCTATAAGTAAGACCTGTTTATTAAAAAAAACACAACAAAATCAAATTAAATGTTGAAAATGTGCGCCATTTACGACTTGACAATATCCAACACGATCAATAAACTCTCTTCGCACGTTTCCAACCATTTAATTTGATTTTGTTGTGTTTTTTTTAATAAACAGGTCTTACTTATAGATATGTTCAATCCTAATTTTTTCAATAACTGTTGAGTTTATGTATAGGACACGGTACATGAAACATGCTTAGAATTCAATGCAAAATTCAAAAATGAAATAAAAAATATATGTTTTCATTTGAAAAAATTAAGTTGATGGTCGTAACTTATTTTTGAGCTACCCTGTATACATGAAATTACCAAAAAAAAAAAAATTAAAAAATCAAAATCGACGGGTACGAGCGTTTTTTGAAAAAACTTACCGCTGAATTTTAAATGAATTTAGACATTTCTTCTGGGACTCACTGTATAACTATTATATTTCTAATACCATCTGCAATTATATCCCCGCTATGGACATCGAAGGGGTAATAGTGAGTTTGCGCAGTTCGGAAATTTCCCTGTGAAAGTAAACATTCGATAGGACCGGATTTCAACTTTTTAATGTAAATTTCACTGGTTAGGCCGATATTAGACTATCAAATATATTTGACAAAGATCTTTTATAAAATATTTTGTAGCATTTCTTTGATAATATTTCTTTTATAAAAGTTTTTACTAGTATTACACTGTCAAAGAACTTTGACAATTTTTGAAGGGACTTGTCAAGTTTTTACAATTAAAAATGAACGATTGACTAGATTGTCTAGCGTTAAGTGCTGCCGTGATTACAATGTGTTTAGTATTAAAAAAGAAAAAAAAAGAGCCAGGCGCCTTTGGGTAAGGGTTTGTTCGGGATTGTTCGGGAGTTACGAGTTTAAGGTTTTAAGGAGTTATAAAAACTATTTAAGAATGGACGAGGAAAGATTTAACTTTATTGTCTTAAAGATATCACCATTGATATCCCGACAGAATACACATTTAAGGAATTGTGTCAGCGTTATGGTTACCCTTCGGTTTATGGCAACAGGAGAGAGTTATGCTAGTTTACAGTACAGCAGCCGCATACCTCAATGTACCATTTCAGGCATAATTCCAGAAACTTGCAAGGCAAAAAATGAAAATAAATAAATAAATATATCCAGTCTTCGAACCTTTCATACTCCGAAATTAGCAATTTTGTTGTTGAAATGCACCAGACAAGCTTATTTTCCGCCATGGTATTATATACCAATACCAGTCGCAGTCAATGTCAAATGTTTATTATCAGAAAATGAGGTTACTACCGTTACCAATCAACTATAAAATCTTTTATCAAAGATAATCGTCTGTTGTTATCTTTTATAAAATATCTTTTATAAAATAAATATTTTATAAAAGAACTGATATTACACTTCAAATATTTTATAAAATATCTTTTATAAAATATATTTGTCAAATATATTTGATAGTCTAATACCGGCCTTAGTTAGGAAAAATATTGCAATCAAAATTTCGATTAGTTCGAATTAAGACGGCGTTCCATGCATACGATTTCTGATGATATGATGATCCAACGATGCCCTGATTGGTGTAAACTTTTGATGCCAAATTCCGTCCGAATATTTGTAACAGTCGACGCGATGAGCTTTATTTTAACTTTCATCCGACGTCGTATGTTTCTTAACCTCACTTTTTTCTAAACCAAAAATTAAGAATGAATGACTATATTGACTATTTTGGAAATTATTATCAGCTACTAATGCACCAAATTAAAAATACATTAATTTTAAGGTTAGCTAGTGACCACATATATATTATATTGTATACGAGTGACACTCTCTTCTTTTATTACAAGCTTTTTAGTGAAATTCGGTTCCGAAGATCGGATAATGTGATAAGCAAGATATTTCCGTATATATGTACAATAATGTACATACCTGAAATACTTTATACCTGGTATTGATCCACGGCTTTTGCAAAAAAGCACCATGCACTTGTGTCCTTTCATCCTAAACAAAACAAGCCACTAACCTATCAAACAGCGAATCACCACAAATTAAAAACTCCTTCACAAAAATTGTTGTTAGGTAATGGAAGTTTATAAGCACTAATATACCGACTACAATGTGGATGAACCACTTTTTATTCTGTAATTTGAAAAAGCATCCAAAACCAAACATGGCGACGAATAACAACAAACAAATAATATCGGTCCGGCTCTGACGCGATCGATAAAATTCCCACCCTACTGCGGAAACTCAATAGTACCACGCCATCTCCCACACCGGGGACACTTTTTGTATTTTGGAACGTTCGTATTGGCAATATATTGGTTAAATATATGTGCTCGTAAGCCACAAATGAAAATTGATACTGTCTTACACATTATATGGGCATTTTCAATACAAGGCATAAGAAATCTTAAATATTCAGTGAAGTGATCTTTTGTGGTATGAAATATATTAGGGAAGTTGTAGAATTTGGCTTACACCACTACCCAATGCCACCAAAAACGCGGCTGTGTGTGTGGCTTACGAGGTGTTACGACGATATGATTTATATGAGTCGATAAACCACATCGTTTAGACGCAAAACGGGTTTTGTTATCAGTAAAATCAGTTTTTCAAATGGAAACTAAAAAGTGTATCATGAATTAATATCAAACATACAGGCTACTTTTATATCTACCGCGTATAAACTTTTTAATTCTAAGCAAACACTATGTGGAATTCAAATAGATTCAAATCCCTTTGAAACAAGGTTAAAGTTACTTCATGTGGAAAAAACACACTTGTTTCAAATGGGGCTTATATGCGGGTACAACCGGAAGTTCAACTTTTTGTTTTAAGCTGTATCCGACAAAAAAGGGGTCCCACAAGCGCTACTGCGTCGGAAGTTGAAAAAGATAGTGGTGTATTTTGGGGTTGTTTATTCAGGACAAGGATTTTTTATCGTTATAGAAGATACTAGTGGTATTTTTTGTCGACGCGGGCATTAAATATTTGCTAAGACGTAAAAAATTGTTCTGGGTCATTTCTCACATATATTACGATTTCTCCTCCGGAATTTATTATGGAGATAACCAACAGGAAGGAAAAGTGACAGAGCAATAATAAAATTGTGTCCTAGCTAACGAGGGCAATATACAATATTGGTTAACGATACAAGCAATCGATACGGTCAGAAGCCAAAGAATTCCAGTATCCTTATCTATCACTTTTTAAGATTCCCTTGATTTATTATACAGGGTGGCCCATCGAAAACAGTCCAGTAAGGTTTACTGCGGTGTACGTGAAAATTTAAAAACCTCGGACCCGTAAACTTGTAATTTCAGGGGGACACGTTTCACTACTAATTTCATAGCTGTAACCCAACCACTCTAGCGGGGGCGGCTACTGCCCTTGTTTTTCCAAATGGGAATGGGTATGTTGTGATATATCTTTTTAAAGGGCATTAAATTCTCTTTAAAATGGCGCTTTGGTTTGTAAATTTGAGCTACGCGCCGCCGAGAAATTGCGTTTTAAAAAATGCAATTTTATTGAATAATACTTACATGTTATCTTATTAAATGTTGAAAATGTCCGCCATTCACCTCCATACAATAGTACACTTTACTGAAGATAAAGTTGAATTGACTGATACTTATTACTTAAAAAAAATGGTTTACGCACAAACCTGTGTACTTGATAAGAGGTGCAGTGAAATGTTTCAAATTCCGTTGCTCGGCGGCGCGTAGCTCAAATTTACAAAACGAAGCGCCATTTTAAAGAGAGTTTAATGCCCTTTAAAAAGATGTATCACAACATACCCATTCCCATTTGAAGAAAGCAGGGCAGTAGCCGCCCCCGCTAGAGGGGTTGAGGTTACCGGGATGAAATTAATAGTGAAACGTGTCCCCCTGAAAACACAAGTTTACGGGTCCGAGGTTTTTTTAAATTTTCACGTACATAGCCGTAAACCTTGCTGGACTGTATTCGATGGGCCACCCTGTATAGTATATCTTGGCTCACCTAGGTATGTGATTTTAATAATTTTATCAATATTTGCCTATACAGTTCCTTGAAATTCTCAATGCGCAAAATATTATTTACAGTTTTTTTATATCTTCTATTTTTTATAAGAGACACACATTTTTCTCACATATACTGCGGTGATAACAGATTCTTGTGTAGTTATACTTTTACAAATAATATAAACTTTATCATAATATATCTGGTCCGTTTTCTTCCATTGTATCCTATCTTTTGGTGGAATTGCACACGAAAATTACGGTGCGATTATATGTTACGTGCTAAGCATCTCGATTTAAGCTATAGGAATGAGTTCACATATCGATATACAGGTTTGGCAAAGAATTATTAGAATCATGCGCCTAATGGTCAAAATAGAGAATGAGAATGTCGTATCCTAATTCGCTTGATTTTCCCCTCTGCCACCGTAGGGGAATTTACGTATTCTCCTCTCGCAGACTCTACAAGGCCAGTTGTTGGTACAGTGTTGCCGGATTTAGTCAAATTTCGCTAGATTTACTGATTTTTTTTTCAATTAGTGATTTAATATTTTCTATTGATTTTTTTATACACATCCAAAATGTAATTAATATTTTTCCAGACCTGTATGATGCTAATGGACCGATTTCTCACCAATATCTTCACCTCTGTAACCTTTCAGCGAAGTATTAATGTGACCATTGCAAAGTTTAAACGCTTGAATCTTTAAAACCTGAAACAACTTAAAAGAGGTTTGAATACGGGATCAAAAATATGTTGTCGACCTTGTAATAATAACGCAAACTTCGATAATGTCGATATCGATACATAATCTCATTACGAACGAGCTTGGCCGTGATATATACAACGAGGCCAAGCCGACTACCACATTTTATCGGAGAGATGCGCGTTTCACAAATGACCGAGCTGGAAAAATGCAGCTAAAAATGGAATGAAATAAATGGGATACGACGGGGTTGTCTGGAAAATATGTGGCATGGACATGCATCATGCATGCGTTTCTTTTGTTTTGTATAGCGATTGTAGTGCTTAAAAATATAAAATTGCTTATTTAGTTGCCCGTTTTAATTCATCAACATGTTTTCGCGTTTCACGTAGCAGGCTATTTTGCAATTTAGCGTAGTTTTTTTATTTAAATATCCACCTGCATAAATAGAAGAAATAAACGTGTTTTTGTTCCACCTGGTTAATTAATTTTATCTTTGGCAAACGATTATTTATTTCCCCTCCATATTTGCTAATAAGTTTAAAACATGTATTTACTGGGACGAAAAATATTTGATTAACATAAACTAGATGCATAGCTAAATTACTGTTTCCATTCCATGTACAGGGTGCCCCATTTTTCGACACTTTTAGAGGGTATTTCCGTAATTGTTAGTGCTATCAAAAAAGTAATGTATGTAGGTGTCATGTGCTCTTTTTGGGTCAAACTTAAAATGGTAAAATTGAAATTTGAAAATTTTCGCTCGCTTAAGAGATACGGGGGAAAAACAGAAGATTTAGAATTTCAAAATTACCCTATATTTTCTTAGTTAAAACAGATACAGAAAAATGTTCTATACAGAAGTTTCATTATATTGATTGTTGAATAGTCTGCCATTTTCAGAATAAGTATACAACGGTTTATTTAAACTTTATTACTTCGAAATGAAATAAAAGATTCAGATTAAGGTAAAAATAACGGGAATCATCACAAATGTTCGGAATATGTCCTTAAATGGTTACCGTCTTTCCGGATAGCGAGAAAAATATACATTTTGCGCCATTTCTTCGTTTTTTCCACTTTCAATATAAACTGATATCATATCAAACTTTTCAAAATGTTGATAGGTCATTTTCGCAAATCTGTAAAAATGAAATTGACGTTAAATGTTAATAGTCAACACAATTGTTTCTAGGATATTAGCATTTGTTTCATGTTCTACTGTGGTTTAAAGTAATAAAGTTTAATAAATTGCCTAGGAAACCAATATCATACATGGTGTGTTATATATTTGAAAGGAGAATTTAAAATAGTATCTTTTTAGAGTAAAATATACAGGGTATTCCATTTTAAAAAAATGAGGTTAGGCCCGATAACTTTTTTACTTGACCCCGTATACTTATTCTCAAACCTGGAAATTATTCAACAATCAATATAAATAAACTTCTGTATAAAATATTTTTCTGTATCTCTTTTAATTAAGAGAATATCGGGTAAGTTTGAAATTGTCATTTTTTATTTTCCCCCGTATCTCTCAAGCGTGAGAAAATTTTCAAATTTCGATTTTACCATTTTAAGTTTGACCCAAATAGAGTACCTACATTACGTTTTTGATAGCGCTAACAATTAAGGAGATAACTTATAAAAATGTCGACAATTATATATCCTCTCCTCTGGGTATAGTAAGAACAATATTCAGCTCAATTCAGAGCCAGTTTATTTAATATAATTTTTTTCTTTCTTCTTAGGTTCTTGCCTTTGACAGAGACATCGGACCTAATGCCCAACTGCATTACCAAATAAAATCAGGCAAAGGACGATCCAAATTTAAAATTGACGCCAACACTGGCATGGTGTATGCTCAAAAAGGTTTCGAACCTGGCAAGGAATATGAGTTGAATGTAAGTAAAATGGAATCTCATTCGAGGCTATGCAACAGTTAAATACAGTTGATCCGCAGAAAGAATAAACATGCGTTCTCACACAGTATGATTCAAATCGAGATTATGTAGATCAAATAAGCCACATCAGCTAATGGAAGTGATTTACATTATAAATATTGAATTCAGATTCAAACCCTGATTTTCGCCTGTGTAGTTGTTCATTGTCATAAGAAATGCTTCCCATTTAACTTTAATGAAAACATATATAATTTAATGTAAAGAAAGTAAAACAACAAAATTTCATAAACACGTCCGTGATAGAGAGCTTCCTCAAGTCTACCTACATTAATCTGAGGAAAACCCCTAATTCTTAGGCAATATAAAAAGATTAGCGACTAAAGTGTATAAAAACCCCTAAAATAATTTTTCTATTTGGGTTTCATAATGGCTACATTATGAAATACAAAAAAATTTAATAACCTGCCACTTTATGAAACTGAAATTTTATTTTTTTTTGTGTTGACAGCAAGTAGGGCTCGAATTTTAAGCTTACTTCGATTTCGTTGAAATTAGTTTTCTAGGCATTATGGATTCGACAAAGTTTTTTATAGAAAACTTTAAAATACTAATCTTTAACCTTGCAAATAGATCATTTTTACTAGATATTTATCTGAAATATCTATTCGCGAAAATATATAACATGCTGACGGTGTCCGTCAACTAATTTCTAGTCACAACTGTAAAACAACCTAATCTAAAATATCTTCCAGTTTATGCTCTATTTCTAAAGTTTTATTCAATAAAGTACTATTTTTATTTTTAATTCAATATAATATTATACATATTATTACTTTATATATACATATTTATAGTTACTGTAGACATTTCCTGGGCATTAATTGTTATTCCTGTCAGATTTTGTGTCGACACAATATTTTGTTCACTAGTATTATTTATTAATTTGTTTAATATTTTGAACTTTGTTCTGCTCGCACCATAACTCAAAGTTTTGCATATTCCTTTTAAAAGTTTTTCTAGATTATTTTCTGCAATTTCTCGTATTTCTGACGGAGTAGGAATAATAATATATTTATTTTGAATTATGACGGATGGGAAGAAGATGTTGTATTCAATTGTTTCTATCATGGCATATTTGATACTTGTAATATTTTATGAAATTGTAAAAGTATTGTCAACCCAAAAGAAACTATGAATTCAAATGGAAAAAATCTACTATATTTTTTAGAGTTTTTCAGACTTTAAAGACCCAAATGGAAAAAGTATTATAAAATATACGGTTCATAAGACAATTAGAGCACTTTTACTTTAGGGAACTCCCCGCTTCGCGGATCGCTTTCTGAATTAAATGCGTGCTCTAAGATAATAGCTTATGAAACTTGTATCTTAATATACTATTTTAACTTTAGTATTCATCTTGCAGTACTCTTGAAAAAGGCCTAAAATGCCGAAACATTTAGAGTAATCTTCTCAATATATTGAAACATTTAAAAGCAAATTTCTTCTTTCTTTACATTAAATTATTTTAAAACATGTTTCATAAAGAACCAACCGCGGAATCAGTCAAGTATATTGAAAACATATATTTTCCAGATTAAAGTAACGGATGGAGGCAACCAATCAAAAAGCAGCTTCTGCAAAGTGTCAGTTAAAGTAGTTCCTGTGCCAGAAACGTCAAAGAATCCTCCAATCGTTAAAACTCCATCGTCTGTCAAACTGACAGAAGGTGACGAAATTGGCTTCTTGGTTAGTTTAATACAAGCTAGTGACCCTGATAACGACACGCTGTGGTATGATATTGTGGGTAAGTTGTATACAATGTTTTTATATTTAAAGTTTGTTTCACGAAAAATGGATATAACTTAATGACTGCAGTAAAAGTACCTGGGGCCATCCCATTATTTATGACCGTTTGTTATTATTATGTGGAAAGGACCGGATTGTAATAATTATAATTAAATATACGTGCATCCGGTAGGTTAGGTTGCTTAATTTATATTTAAATATCTTTTGTGGTAAAATTTGTTAGTTTTTATTTCTTGCTGGAAGAGTTTAGTTGTATTACCGATATTATTTTACCAAACGTATAAAAAAAACAGTATGTGGCGTCCATGGAAAAACATTGATGATGCTTCTTCTAGTGTTGCAGTGAAGAAAATGGATTTATCTCTCGCCGCTAGGGAAATTGTAAAAAGAGTATATACTTCTTTACTCAACAGAGGACTTTATGCTAGTGTTGCTGCGACTGAAACGTCTGATTTGACTAAGATACATCTGACTACAGTGAAAAGAATCGCGTCAAATCCCATTAAATCTAGAAAGAAGCGTAAAGATGCCGGTTTCACCAAATGTTTCGACGAAAGCGACTTGATAAGGCGAAAAATCTACACCATGTACGAAGAGCAACGCGTACCTACATTAGATTCTCTGAAGCAACGGCTCACCAATGATGAAACCCGAAAATTTAATATTATAAATTTAATACGAAAATGCTTTAATGATATTCCCCCAGGTAGTTGGAAAAATTCAGTCCGTCACGTAATAACTGTAGAAAATTCGTATATTAGTCTGGATCGTATAATTAATCCAATTATAATTAATTTTGATGAGGATATCGATAGCGAGACAGAACTATCTATAGAATGACATTATAAATGTAAATAAATATGACTAGTAATATTTTAAAAAAATGTTATTTCATTTGATTACATTAATATAATCATATCATTACTTGTTTTCCTTAGTCCGTCCCTTCATACTTCACTTGTTTATTGCCAAGCTCTTGTCGACACAATGGGACCGACCCAGGAAACATAAAGTCGTATCCAACTTTCGTGAAACATACTGTACCTAGCTAATTGTATGTTTTTGAAAAAATATATATAAAAATTGCATAATTATGCTACCTTATTAAACTAAAGCATTATAACCTGCAAATAACGGACAGTAAGAATGTCTTTATGCGCCCAAAGTCGTTTGTCTAATGAAAACTTTAACGAGGTCTAACGCCTTAGAAAATTTTATGGCACATTACAATATCCCACAAATACAAAAGCCCTTTGTGATATTCAATATTATGATGAAAGGTCTATTTTTATCCTTTTGTGGGCCTCGTGGCACTCCGGATTCTGATTTGAAGGAGTTTAAATGCACTTAGAAATTCTGAATTCAAAATCGTGTTAAAGTCATTTCATTTCTTTTGTCATGAGAAGTTCTGTGCAAAGAAAAACTTTCGAAATGTAATGCTTGAATATTTTTATGCTCCTTCAATGTATCCGGAAGAATAATTACTATGAAAAAAACAAAACTGTGTGCAAAAAAAAACGAACAAACACCATAGCTGCTTGTGCTGATGACACTACTAAACTCCTGGACAAAATTAACGCAACATCATAAATTTGCGCCATATTTTTGATGCTATTTTTTTTCTGAATTTATGATCCGATTTGAATGATTTTTTTTTGCATTGTAGGTTGGTTCCTTGACAATGTCATAGTTTCTGCTGTTTATGATAAAAATTTAATTTTCGATTTATACGGGGTTTACTAAAAATGCTATGTTTTTTCCGAAAATTCGCATCACCCTATGGAGTACATTAGCAACCGAAAAATATTACAGTTGACATTAAACGGTAGGTCCATCTTTCCCCAACATTTTCTTTTTTGGTTTACTTCATTATCTCTGTTATTAAAGGAGATACACCGTTTTATAGCGTAACATGTTTTTATAGACTTTAATATTCAACACATTCATTGTTAAATGTTTTCAAGTAGACTATGGACTTTTTCTGACATTGCAAGCGATGTGTCAGCAGATGTTGTGTTTTAAAGTTACAAAGGTCAAATAAAATTCTCCATACTGATAAAAATTGTTCGGAAACTCTTTATTAAACGTTCGCTTTGTATGTCCAGTTGCCCGACGAGTATTTTAATCTTGAATCCTACTTGAAAACATTTAACAATGAATTTGTTGAATATTAAAGTCTATAAAAACATGTTACGCTATAAAACGGTGTATCTCCTTTAATAACAGAGATAATGAAGTAAACCAAAAATGAAAATGTTGGGGAAAGATGGACCTACCGTTTAATGTAAACTGCAATATGCTTCGGTTGCTTATATAGTCCACAGGGTGATACGAATTTTTGGAAAAAAACATAGCATTTTTAGTACACCCAGTATAAATCGAAATTAAAATTTTTATCATAAACAGAGAAAACTATGACATTGTCAAGGAACCAACCTACAATGCAAAAAAAATTATTCAAATCGGATCATAAATTCAGAAAAAAAATAGCATCAAAAATATGGGAAATTTATGATGGTGCGTTAATTTTGTCCAGGAGTTTATTTTAGCAATAGTAAACCTAGTTAACGATAAGACAAGAAGATGGCACAAAACATGTAAATTTTACTAATAAAATTAACCAACATCTACCAATATATGTAAAGAATAACAATAAAAATAAATGGTGTCGTATATTTTAACAACAAAATAAAATAAATAGCTCCGAGCCCCGCAAATTAATTCATTCGGTATGGGATTAGGTGCCACCGGGCCAATTTCGAATAAAGTCAGAAAAATTTACCCGCAATCAATCATTCTATTCAATTTGATGGAAACCAACTGATAAATTTGACTTTGCCGCTTTCGAATACTGTCCTCAATTTAGTAGTGTGGTTTATTGGGATTTTTCTAAAAGACTCGGAAAGATATGGGTTTGTTTTAAAGTGATTTCAAATTGGGAATACATTATTACTTTGAATGGGTTAGAGCCAGCATACTTGTGTGTGTACCCTAGGGTTTGATAAAGGATTCAGTTTGAAGTTAAAACGACATAAGATACAAAATACATTTTTTCTATTTGTGTTTCATAATGGCTACATTATGAAATGCAAAAAAATTGAATAACTGCCACTTTATGAAACTGAAATTTTATTTTTTTATGTTGGCAGCAAGTAGGGTTCGAATTTTAGGCTTACTTCGATTTCGTTAAATTTGGTTTTCTAGGCATTATGGATTCAACAACAATTTTTTATAGAAAACTTTAAAATACTAACCTTTAACCTTGCAAATAGATCATTTTTACTAGATATTTATCTGAAATACCGATGCTCGGAAATATATAACATGTTGACAGTGTCCGTCAACTAATTTCTAGTCACAACTATATAACAACAACAACATAACCTAAAAATAATAGAAATATCTTCCAGTTTATGCTCTATTTCTAAAGTTTTATTCAATAAAGTACTATTTTTATTTTTAATTCAATATTGTATTATACATATTACTTTTTATGTACATATTTATAGTCACTGTATACATTTCCTGGGTATTAATTGTTTTTCCTGTCATATTCTGTGTCGACACAACATTTTGTTCAATAATATTATTTATTATTTTGTTCAACCTTTGTTCTGCTCGCACCATAATTCAAAGTTTTGCATTTTATTTTTATAAGGTTTCCTAGATTATTTTCTGCAATTTCTCGTATTTCTGACGGAGTACAAATTTATTCCTGACTCATTTTTATTAACTTAATATAATATTTATTTTTAATTATGACGGATGGGAAGAAGCTTTGTTGTGTTCAATTGTTTCTATCATGGCATATTTGATACTTGTAACATTTCATTAAATTGTAAAAGTGTTGCCAACCCAAAAAGAAAATATTAATTCAAATGCAAAAAAATCTACTATATTTTTAAAAGTTTTTCAGACTTTAAAGACCCAAATAGAAAAAGTATTATAAAATACACGGTTCTTAAGACAATTAGAGCACTTGTACTCCAGAAAACTCAACGCTTCGCGGGTCGTTTTCTAGATTAAACGCGTGATCTGAGATAATGTCTCATGAAACTTGTATCTTAATACACTATAATGAACCATAGCGATAGACTATCGAATGTAATACCACAAGATGTGTCGGGATTACCGAATAATACTTTTACCTGACACGAAACGCGTTACCCGGCAACAACACTACGACTCCGAAGGAGGAGTAGTGTTGCCGGGTAACGCGTTGAGTGTCAGGTAAAAGTATTAGGTAATACCGAAACATCGAGTTGTATTCAAAGGATTATACAACGAAATAAAGTACATATATCTTTCTGAGTTAAACATTTTTATTACAGTAATTATTGTTAATTACGAAATTACAATTATTATAGTTAAAACTTGAACTATTGGATAAATTATTATCATAGGTTGGAGGTGTTTGAAATTGGGCTTCAGCATCAGAAGTAGATGACGATGTATTTTCGGCTCTCATTTGCGACAAAATCTTCAGATGATGCTGCTCGCTGAGCTGGAGATAGGGAGTAACAGAATTTATAGAACTATGGCCCGTTATTTTGATAACTTCCTGGAGATTAGCACCTGAACTGCTAAGGGCACTTACTGTTGAAGCTCTATTAGAGTGATTCGTAATCTTTTTATTTTTCGTATCTAGGCCGATGTTGATTGCTCCCATTTTTGTCCAGTTTCTTATAATGTTAATACCTGCTGGACAATTCTTAAACCATGGGAAATTATCATTCTGTTTCCATTTCTGATTGACCGTCAAAAAGAATCGATTAGTTTTAATGTTTTCGCCTCTTTTGGACATTAGCTTAAAATATAACCGAATTGGACATAAATCCGGATTCACAAGATTTTTTATAAGCCACTTACTTTCGCATGTTCGACTTGCTCCTCCTTGCGCCGTTTTAGAAAATATTGGGTTGTATTCCAGACGACCGGTACTAGACCCGTTATTATATTTTTCCTCCTTAAAATATTCCAATAGCAAAAAAACTGCTTCATTTCCCCTCCATGCTAGTTCGGATGCAGCTATGTGGAAAAATTTCCGTTGAAGCCAATCTGGGGTATTTTCATCCAAACTAAAGGCCATTTTTTCTATTTCCTGTCTCGTCAAACCCGTGGAACTCTCCTTTCGTGCACCAGGTACCGCCTGCAACTCTTTTCGTTTTGCATTACGGGCAAAACGGGCGCTTTGAAAAACCATGTCATCAAAATATAGTTCCTGGAGCATTTTGGCCGTTTTGTTCCATAAAAGCTTGACCACACCTTCTTTATAATCGCTTCCGTCGGATTTTCGCATATTATATGCCCAGTCTTTTAAAATGTTGCACAAATCCTTGTCTGTTGACATTTTCTCAATTTCGAAACTTCGCGCAAGGCAAAACTCAGTAAACTGCTTCCATACATATTTGTCGGAACGCTCGGTATTTTTTTGCTTCACATTTTTAATAGCATCGTCGACTTTAGACAACAAAATTTTACCAAATCTTTTTTTTGCCATTTTGTAACAAGAACTGACAGAAATTACTTCTGAAGTAATTTGTCAAAAAATTACAATTACAACAATGTGACCACCAAGTGATAATCACTTAAATGATTATCACTTATTAATCACATCCTTCTATATGGGAAAAATATACATGGAGTTGTATAATCGAAAGAACATAACTAAGAACATAACCATGTACCTTAAAACCATATATGTTAGCACCACATGTATCCGAATCATCTTTTATAGTCTGTTTCATAAAATTCCAGACAAACCTTCAAATCTAAACATTAACGCTAAATTTTATTCTCGTTTGTTTTTATTTTCCATTATGTTGACGCCAAACGCAATCAAATCAAATAGAAAAGCCATAACGTTCCCTTTATGCTTATTTTATGAAAATCCTTTTATTCTCGAATCGATCTTTTAATTAAGGGCTTCGTTCGGGATGCTCCAGAAACTTTTATGCCACCTACCAATAAAAGGGGCTTTGTTTGATTCTGTTTTCGACTGTTTTTCGTAATTCAGAGGCCATTAAACGGCAAAAAACCTAATTTACGGGCCTACCGACTTAAGCGGGCTCTACATTTAAACGATTTCAGTATCTGCGTCTGTTGCCTATTTAATATTATTTGATATACTCGCACTACAATTCTATAGTAATAATGTAGAAGAGTATATTGTTAATTAAATTATGGACTCACTCTTTTGTACAATATTACTTAAATCATATACTCACAATTAATATAATAGAGTTTGTCATCATCATCTATATGGAAATTGTTTCCAAATACTTTTAGTGTTAGAAACTTCAAGATCCTTCTCCCGTAAGAATTTTAGATTACCCCTAAACCCACAAGGGAGGAAAGATATCATTATTTATTTATTTGGGACCTAAGAGAACAAAAAGTCCTCTTAAGAGATACAGAATTGTATTACGGCTAATTAAGACCCAATAGGAAGGTAATAAAAGTTAGTAGTTTACCGGGGCCAGAATTAATTACGAAAAAACTTTCTTTGGATTAGGTATTAAAGGAAATTGTCTCTTCTTAAGAAAGTTCGGTCAGTTTTTGCATTAGGCGTATATAATAGTATATTAAGATACAAGTTTCATGAGACATTATCTTAGAGCAAGCGTTTAAAGTACAAATGCTCTAATTGTCTTATGAACCGTGTATTTTATAATACTTTTTCTATTTGGGTCTTTAAAGTCTGAAGTCTTTTTGGGTTGGCAATACTTTTACAATTTAATAAAATGTTACAAGTATCAAATATGCCATGATAGAAACAATTGAACACAACAAAGCTTCTTCCCATTCGTCATAATTAAAAATAAATATACCTGTTATTAAAGTTAATAAAAATGAGTCAGGAAGAAAGTTGTACTCCGTCAGAAATACGAGAAATTGCAAAAAATAATCTAGAATAACTTTTAAAAACAAAATATGCAAAACTTTGAGTTATGGTGCGAGCAGAACAAAGTTTAAAATATTGAACAAAATAATAAATAATACTATTGAACAAAATATTGTGTCGACACAGAATCTGACAGAAATTACAATTAATGCCCAGGAAATGTCTACAGTAACTATAAATATGTAATATGTATAATACTAATACCAATATGGAAAATTGTTATTTCCAGACCACCCGATGATCCTTATACAATAAGGGCGTATTTTTGTCTGCACAGTAGCACTTTAAAATACTATTTCAGATTGAATGGTACTACCAAGAAAAGGAAGCCCTCTCCATTGATAGGATGCAACCACCTGTAAACCGGTTTCGAACTTATTTGTTCTCGTCAGTACAGGGTAGGTGTACATACCAATCAACTTAACGCCGTACTATCGACGAACGAACGACGAGAACAAATAAGTTGAAAACCGGTCTACAGGTGGTTGCATCCTATCAATGAAGAGAGCTTCCTTTTCTTGGTAGTACCATTCAATCTGAAATAGTATTTTAAAGTGTAGACAAAAATACGCCCATATTGTATAAGAATCATCGGGTGGTCTGGAAATAGTAATTTTCCATATTGGTACTTGATATTAATACCACCTGACAAGCATAGACTTTTTATTTCGTAGATGGATGTATAATTCTATATTGAATTAAAAATAAAAATAGTACTTTGTTGAATAAAACTAAAGAAATAGAGCATAAACTGGAAGATATTTCTATTATTTTTAGGTTATGTTGTTTTATAGTTTTGACTAGATATTAGTTGACGGACACCGTCATCATGTTATATATTTCCGAGTATAGATATTTCAGATAAATATCTAGTAAAAATTATCTATTTGCAAGGTTATAGGTTAGTATTTTAAAGTTTTTTATAAAAAAAAGTTTATCGAATCCATAGTGCTTATAGAAAACTAATTTTAACGAAATAGAAGTAAGCCTAAAATTCGAACTCTACTTGGTGCCAACATAAAAAAATAAAATTTCAGTTTCATAAAGTGGCAGGTTATTCAATTTTTTTGCATTTCATAATGTAGCCATTATGAAACCCAAATAGAAAAAGATCATTTTCTAACTAATGGGCAATGGACGTTAGCATATTGAACAATAGTCACTTCTCACGAATATACAAATTTTCAGCAAAATCCGATACAACCCACTCATATTCGATAGAGAAGAGCGATATTTTTATACCGTTTGACTTAGATAGTCACCAGCTTATACCGGTGACCCAAACTCAGTCAAGAAGCGACTATGTCGCTGTTAAAGTTCCCTCGTTCGTCACTTGCAAACATTGACGAGATATTTATTTCTTTTAGTTAACAACCAGCGCCCAGTTCTTATTCTTCAATCTTAATAGACATCGGATCGCTAATCTAAACAGCGCTGTTAAAAGTAACCAGTTACTGTGTGGTCCCTGTCATCGGTATACCGGTGACTTAAGAGTCACTGCTAAGCTCATCTCTAAGGTCTTGTATTGACCAGGAATCTACTTTAGTCGACTATTTCCTGTAATTAATGGATTCATGTCAATTATTTATCCCGTTTTAAGAAATGACCTTAATCGATTCAAACTTTAAACGACGTTAATGCTGCATTAACTCCTCGTTCGACGTACATTTAATCCCAAACTCTGAATTTGTCATTTTCCGATTAATAACCAATCTGATGGGAATTAGAGCTGACTATAGTACAAGAGTTTACGACATAAAATTCAATAAAGTTTCTTGTTGGCAGTGTGAATTTTATTATATTTTCGATTAGAATATGGCCCATAGTCGCTCGGACTATAACTCTCAAACTTAATGCGATTTAGAGCTGTCTATTATTTTTCTATTATCCCGTGCTTCAAAACGTGGGCAGGTAATAATCAATATCCGAACGTTTTCCCGATTAACTGTAAACAGTGTTTCGCTTTCTTAACGAGCCAAGAGACAGGAAAATGTTATGAATTTATAGGGACTTGTTGCAAATGGTAACGTTAATGTTCCGTTGTCGTATATATCGCCGAAACTACATGCACGTATTATTTTCATACATCTTTCAGTTCCTTAACTGTATGTCAGCCACAGAACACTATGAACTGAGATTTTAAAGAACGGGAATTTCAGAATATATGTATTTTGCATTTCTCTATACAGGGGTTTCTTGTCTAATTTGATCATTTCTCTATATCCTATTCATTTCTCTATATCATATTGTGAATTCTTATCGGGGATCCAACAGTGGCGACTCGTGACCTATGATAGAGGGGGTTCACAAGTATGGTGCAATTATTTTTAAAATTGTATTTTTATGTAACGACCAAACAATTACTTTCTAGGCGTTTTAAATGTAGATAGAAAAGAAGTAATAAGAAAATGCGTTAGGTAAAGCATTGTTTTATTAATTTTTTCATTTTACACAAGGAAATATAACTTTTGGAAAATAAAACATGTTTTCTTAGTGGGTATTAAACGTAAAGTCCGTTCTTCGGTTCTTAATTGTAGAAAATTGATTGATTGAAAGTTTGGAATACCCTCCTTACATTTTTTTTCATATATTTAATTTTTAAACTTTCTAATAAAATCCCTAGATTTACCCTTTGTGGTCTGCGTTCAATTAATTTCGGGTTTAGATCTTCCCGCATTCTTCACTTCAATATTTTGCTCCAAACTCAAAGAACTAAAGTTCACTATTCATTTTTAACTTAATAAATATATAATATTAAAACATACACGCTCAAATTTCTAACTAGATGCACGAACAGACAACGGCGCGGCGCACACTAAAATTGTGCACCTTTCCCATGTTAAATAACCATTGCCCCGCTATCCCCCGCTGTCTCCCGCCACCTGTTACTACAGAGAAACTGCATTATGCCCCGCCTACTTAATCGCACATGCGAGCAAGTCTCGTCATAATCGTCATTAACCTCGACCGAGGCACGGTTGCCGGATCGAGAGCCTATAATATACAGTTTGGTTGACGGTACGATAAAATATTAGGGAGGGTCGGACTTTATGCGATAAATAATAATCAATGAATATAAATTATATTTTTTTATTCGTTTTGGGGGTGCACGTGCGCATGTGCTCCTGTGGAAAAACCGCCACTGGGATCCAATTAATTTAGGAAAAATAGGTACATAGAGCATCTATTCTTTGAAATATCTTCAAAATGATTCGCAAGAAGTCGCCAATACTTGTAGAAATGGTAATTGCCAAAAGTAAGAATAAGAGAATCGGGGAATATTATAATTAGAATGCAAACAATGTGGGAGCCGTCGATTTTTTCCCTTAGGTCATCATTTATATTCCTGCGAATTGAATCGAGAAATCTGTATAATAATAAGGGTAGGAAACTTAAAAAGACCTAGAGGGAAATTTAATTAACTGTGCGACAATTATCGCAACAGATAAACCATCAGTTATTATTATAATATATTAAAAATAACTTAAAAACGTACATTTTCAAGGGGAATTATTGAACATGCGTCAACACTTGTCACAGTATAAGTCATAGCGGGATTATATAGATACAATATTTAACACTTGTCAATACTTTAATTTTTGTCGTTATGATCAAATATTTATCTTATTTTTAGGTGGTGACGAAAGACAAATCTTCTACATTGGCAGAGACATGGGCAATATTCTTTTGGCTCACTGGCTAGATCACGAGCTTCAAAACGAGTACTTCCTAAACGTCAGCGTCACTGATACTGTGTACACGGTTTATACGCAACTTAACATTACTGTCATCGATATAAATGATCATAGGTAATTTTTTTAATTAATTCTTTCAAAAATTTATCATTAATTTTCTTCAATTTGTTTTTACCTCAGAATTTGCCGGTGTTAATTTAATAAGTCATTTCCAAAACACCCTATATTTAAAGGATATAACATCTACTAGCTATTTTTTTTTAATATACACGGTGTTGAAAAAAGGTCGGTACCCCGGAATAACTCCGGTGCATCGCATTGCAGCGGAAAATGTATGGGGAAAAAGTTGTTTGATTTTGAAGGAGGAATAGTTTGCAATTTGAACCACCCCCACCCCCTCAACCACCGGGCGCGGGTGGTTGTAAGTTAAGATTTTCAAATGGAACCCCATATTTTTTATTGGCGTATCGTGTTCTCCGACCAAAAATAAACATCTTTTGTCCGAAATTTTTTTTTATTTGGGCCCATCCTTCACCAATACTCACCATGAGAAAGACAAAATCAGAACCGTGCGAAAATCAAGTTTCATCCCGGAAATACTCTTTTTCTCTGTCTTGTACTAAAAAATGCCCGTGGAAAAAATTGTTTGTATTCCAGGATTTCCGGGATAAAACTTGATTTTCGCACGGTTCTGATTTTGTCCTTATCATGGTGATTATTGTTGAAGGATGGGCCGGAATAAAAAAATTCTTCGGACAAAAGATGTTTATTTTTGGTCGAAGAATACGATACGCCAATAAAAAAATATGGGGTTCCATTTGAAAATCTTAACTTACCCCCACCCGCGCCCGGGGGTTGAGGGGGTGGGGGGGTGGTTTAAATTGCAAACTATTCCTCCTTCAAAGCCAAACAACTTTTTCCCCCCACATTTTCCGCACCAATGCGATGCACCGTAGTTATTCCGGGGTACCGACCCTTTTTCAACACCCCATGTAATAACTTCTTGTTATTTTTAGGCCTGAATTTTCAGAAAGCCTGTATAAAATTGAAATATCCGAAGCTGTCCCAATAGATACAGAAATATATAAACTACAGGCCACTGACAAGGATGAAAACGATAAATTAATATACAGTTTTTACTCCGCCGAAAATATGCTCTCATTGAAAACGTTCAGATTGGATTCTATAACAGGTATTTTTTAATATTGTGGAGTAGAAATCTCAATGCAAAGTATTTGTGTTTGAAACTTTGTGACACTCTTCCAAAATTTGTTTAATTATTAAAATACATATTATTTGTAGGTGTCATCACTCTTGCCGCAAGTCTGGATCGGGAGACTCTCAGCGAGCACATTCTAACTGTCATGGTGCGAGACGCTGGATATCCAGCAAAGAAAAACTTAGCAAGAGTCCATATCATAGTCCATGATCATAACGATCATACGCCTCATTTTTCCGATAAGATTTTGGTAAGGGTAAGACATAATAATTAATAAGGATACCTTCATGGTTCCATCTGGATAAGGTCCCGAATTTGTAATGTATAGGATGCAGGAACATTTTCATTTTAGGTCGGCAAAGTCTATGAAACTGCATCAGTTGGTAGCGTGGTTCTACGGGCACTTGCCGTCGATCACGATAAAGGAGAGAATGCCAGAATCACTTATTCAATCATATCTGGAAATGTGGGAAACGTATTTAATATTGATCCCGATTTAGGTAATTTTAAATCATGAATATCTCACACAAATAAACAGGTACCTTTAATTTGAATGCATAAATATTTTGCTACGTTTCAGGTACGATAAGTATTGCCCGCGAACTGGATCTTACAAGTGCTTCAGAATATACTCTACATATTCGAGCTACGGACCACGGTCAACCTCCTCTATCTTCGATGGTGCCAGCTCATATTTCTTTGACCATGGCCGATAACGCCCCTCCTAAGTAAGTATATGCCGTAATGCCAAGCAGTAACTTAACAGAACTCTTAATATCATAAAATATAATTTCAGATTCGTAAACAAGGAAATCGCAGCGGAGATCTACGAGGACCAACCCCTCGGTAGCTATGTAGCTCATTTAGATGTCCGCAGCACTTCCTCTTTGCAATTTGAAATTTTAAATGGCAACAGCGACGGCAGTTTTATTATCAGTCCCAGTACCGGTGTGATAACGACTCAGAAGTACTTGGATTATGAGACCAACAAGTTCTATAATTTATCTGTGATAGCCATTAATATGGTAAGTCCAAGAAAATGTATTTAAATAAAGTTTATATAAGGCAATAGAAAAAATTCCAGCTCATTCACAATCTAAGCTTGTTGTTAAATGTGTTTTTTATGATTAGGCCTCTGTATCTGCAACTTGCAACGTGATAATCCACATCCTAGACAAGAACGATAATGCGCCCCAGTTCCTCCAGTTCCAGTACTTCGGGTTCATCAGCGAATCGGCTCCGGTCACGACCCTGGTACTGACCAACACTAGCGAGCCGCTAGTGATAAAAGCGTTCGACGCTGACAGTGAAAGGAACGCGTTGTTGCATTTTGATATTATCGAAATTTTACCGAGGAGATATTTTCAAATTGACTCAAATACAGGTGCTATTAGGATTATAAGGCTTTTGGATTACGAGACGTTACCTAGTTTTACCTTTCATGTGCAGGTAAGTGTGTGTTTGTACAATAAACAAATGACTGTCAGTGATATTGCATAATTTCTTTAGGTTTCCGATATGGGAAAACCTAAACTTTTTTCTGAAGCCACTGCCAAAGTTGACATACAAGTGACAGATATCAATGACTGCCCGCCAGTTTTTACGAGTCCAATCTATAATGTGACACTACTGTTGCCTTCCTATGAAAATGTCGCTGTCATTCAAGTCAATGCGAGTGACCCTGATACGTCAGAAAGTGGATTTTTGAAGTACGATATTATTGAAGGAAACAAATTAGGTAAAGTTCATGTTTCTATGATCTTAAGCTTGACACTTCAAAGACATTGTATAATTACAACGATGCTTATCAGTTCGCTGTACCTATTCCAGGTGCCTTTACAATAAATCCTCAAACTGGAGTCATAACCCTAGTCGACCCGGACCATCTTAAGCCGTCAGCCTCCTACAAGCTTCACGTCAGAGTTTCGGACGGTAAATTTTCCAACGTTGCCAAAGTGTACATCAGAGTGGACGAATCTGACAACAGTGGATTGGTTTTCCAAAAATCGTTCTACGAAGGAAGTATAGTGGAGAATTCGACGAAAATTACCACCGTATTAGTAGTTAACGTATTAGGTAGTGCCTTAAATGAAAACATCGAGTTTAGGATTTTGAATCCGTCAGATATGTTTACTATTGGGCCTACTTCAGGTAAGGACATATTATTAATTAGATACTCGTAAAGTGTCTATACTACGGATTTTTTTCAGGTGTAATAAGAACAACAGGAGTAAAATTTGACAGAGAAATCAAAGACAAATACCAGCTTATAGTCGAGGCAAGAAGTAACATGCCTCAAAGAGAGAGACCTAGAGTGGCCCATGTCGTAGTTAACGTCACGGTATTGGATATTAACGACAACTGCCCCATGTTCGTTAACTTGCCTTATTACGCTGTGGTGTCAGTTGATGACGAGAAGGGATCAGTAAGATAAATTTTATAATATGTGAAATATTCGGTAGAAATCTAACTGTATTAAGTAAGTATTGACTCATAATATATTGCAGGTTATTACCAAAGTCCATGCTATAGACCTAGATAGCTCGGAAAATGGAGAAGTAAGGTATGAGCTTATACGAGGTCACGGAGAACTGTTCAAAGTACAAAGAGAGACTGGAGATATTGAAATTAAACAAAATCTTGAAGGTCATAACAGGGAATATGAACTGCTAATAGCTGCGTATGATAAAGGTAATAATGAAATGAAAAACGGATGATCGTATCCCGATAAATTATTTCTGTAACAAGAAAAGGCTTATCATATATGCATATATTGTGCCAGCAACAAGAAAATGAAAGTCAATCAAATTTTTGGGGAGTTTTATAAAAAATAGTTACATAACGACAAATGTTACCATTTATTTACTTATTTGTTAACTTCTATATATTCAGGTATCACGCCTTGTCGTACCGACGTAACAGTTCACATAAAAGTCATAGATCGATCAATGCCAGTATTCAAAAAGCAGTTCTACTCTGAAACAGTCCCGGAAAATGTAGAGCTGCATTCTCCATTGTCCATTTCCATTGAGGCTGAGTCGCCGTTATCAAGGAAACTTATTTATAGTATCGTTAAAGGCAACGAGTTGGAGGAATTTGCTCTTGACTTTAATACCGGTGAGTAATTTGGTTTAGGGACTATTGTGTATTGTTTTTTAATATTCCTACCGAATGGATCAACACAGACTTCAATTTTAATAATGTGTATGTTCTTAAAGTAACTGTCTTATTGTCGCATTTGTCTTTAGTTGGTTATGTTATTCTTGCTTGGTTTAAAATTGAAGTCTGTCCAAGCGAACAGAATGTATAATTACTTCAACTTTGTTGTTTAGTATCTTCAGTCCGTGCATATAGGCCTAAATTTAAGCACCGAAATCTAATAGATTTCTTAGAATATTTGACGACTTCGAAGAAGTCACAGAGAGGTATTTGGTTTGCGGTTGGATTTCTAATTGTAGCTCTATTTTTTTATAATTAGTTTTTTTTTATAACAATGATCTAATGTTTAATGGGAGTGGTGTTGGATTTCTTTAATTTTAACCAATTAACATAATAACGCACGCTCTTACACTATTTTGGAAATTGTTAATATTTGTAAAATTCTTAGAGTAAATCATTGTCTATATACAATTGAAAGGGAATTAATGGCTAATTTTTATTATTAGAGCACTTTATATAGAAAATAGTACGCTTTTAACAGCTTCCACCTTGTGTTATAGAAATGGTTTATTATACAGGGTGTTTCGGGAGGAAAGGGAAATATTTTGGGAACATGTTCAGAAGGTCAAAATAAGAGAAATTAACCCATATGTTTTAATCCGATTCTTAACCGTCTCTGAAATAATCGGTTCTAAAGCTTTTTTTGTAACTATTTTTTATTTCAAAAGCAACACCAATAGATACTAGTAAAACAACAAAATGCCACTAATTTAGAATGTTTTCGAAAATACCCCCACCAACTTCAATACAAGCTGCACCACGTTTGTTAATCGCTCGTGTTGCGCGTTGAATTGCTTGGGGATTGTTTATAATGATATTTGCAGCATTAAAAATTCGATTGTGGAGCCCTTCCACGGTTTCTACTCGTGTTTCGTGTACTAGTGATTTCATCCACCCCCAGAGGCAATATTCCAGTGGGTTTAGGTCTGGTGACCTCGGTGGCCAAGCTTAAGGTCCTCCTCTGCCAATCCAACGATCAGGAAAACGATTATTATAGAAATTACGTACCCGGCGACTAAAATGAGGTGGGGCTCCATCGTGCTGAAAGAACATTCGGTGTCGAACAATTAGCGGAACATCATCCAACATGTGTGTTAAATGGTCTTCCAAAAACCGTAAATATCCATCTCCAGTAAGACGCTTATTCAATACAAAAGGACCAAACAACTGGTCGTTGAGCATTCCACACCACACATTAATACTGAATCTATGTTGAAAGTTTCGTTCAAACGTGGCATGAAGATTTTCATCTGACCACCGATGTTCATTGTGACAGTTATTGATTCCATCGCGGGTGAACTGAGCTTCATCGCTAAATAAAATGTATTTATGTAGGCCTCGATTTTGTTGGATCCATTCACAAAATTGAACCCTTAAGCCATAATCACCTTCTTGAAGATGTTGGACCGGTTGAACATGGAAAGGCTTTAAACCTTTTTTTCTAAGTATCTTCCAAACGCCCACATGTGATTCTAATCGAAGTTCTTTCGTAATCCGCCTCGTACCAACACCTGGGTTCTCTTCAGCCATATCCAGAACATTCTCTTCATTTTCCACATTTAGACCCGCCACTCGTTCAGAATCAATCCTTACGCTTGGAAACATTCCCGTTTCCTGAGCATTTGCAAAAACTTTTTGAAACACTTTTCGATTAGGAACTCTTCGATTTGGAAAACGACGTCGGTATTCATCAACAGCCCGTAATGCGCTACTATTACAGAAACCATACACGAATATCATGTCAGCATACTCCCTATGGGTGAATGTGTGAGGCATTACGTATGGAACCTTTTCTCTTTTCGAGTCGAAACGCTTAGAATAAATCAAACTGACAACCAAGCTTGTCAATTAAATTAGGTATTAACAAGCAATGAAATACCTACAAACTGGAGTTAGAAATACAAAACTTCTTAATTACTCCAAAACTTTACAAAAAAAACTTTAGAACCGATTATTTCAGAGACGGTTAAGAATCGGATTAAAACATATGGGTTAATTTCTCTTATTTTGACCTTCTGAACATGTTCCCAAAATATTTCCTTTTCCTCCCGAAACGCCCTGTATTTAAATGAGTAATTCATAGGGAGTTCTAAGAAGGAAAACTTTTTTAATCCTAAAAATTGTGTAAAGACCTCTTGCAATTTGCGAATTTAATCATATTGAACTATTTCCATAAGATCATGTAGAAGTAATTATTGTTAAACCTGAAAGTAAAACGTATATTTTCCCATCCCACCTTTAATCAAAGAACTGCCAAAATTTCCTCAAAAAGCAACAATAACTTCCCACCCATACACCTAAATTATTAATAATTCCCTTGTTTTTCGCAGCTCCGGACAGTAACAATGGGCCTTGTGAGTATTAGCCTTAAATTTATTTGAGCTACGCTTTTTGTTCCCATTTAGATAGACCCACCTACCCGCTTATTTGCCCTGCATAGGCGTATCAAGGCGTCTAACGTTATACAAGAAAAATATAGCAATATTAGCTTTAATACTGCGTAGGTTTTTGACCATTTTAACAGCATTTTCGGTAAATTGCCTGTGCTTTTATTTTACATAAAATTTGAATTTGATTTATTTTTTAAGGGGGTCGTCTACCCAGAAATTTGAAAATTTCGTTTTTTTTTTTTTCACATAAATTTGATCTCTAGTGTTTCAAGAACATTTGTGCCAGAGGATTTTTTTTCTTCCATAATTAACGGAGTTACAGATGAAAAGGCAAGCGCTGCCGTGGTCCCGAGCGAGCGAGCGCTCTCAGGTACCTACCGCGCGGCCTCAGGTAAAGATTGTTTCACGAAAAATATATACGACTTAATGATTTCCTGGGTCGGTCCCATTGTGTCGACAAGAGCTTGGTAATAAACAAGTGAAGTATGAAGGGACTGACTAAGGAAAACAAGTAATGATATGATTATATTAATGTAATCAAATGAAATAACATTTTTTTTAAATATTACTAGTCATATTTATTTACATTTATAATGTCATTCTATAGATAGTTCTGTTTCGCTATCGCTATCCTCATCAAAATTAATTATAATTGGATTAATTATACGATCCAGACTAATATACGAATTTTCTACAGTTATTACGTGACGGACTGAATGTTTCCAACTACCTGGGGGAATATCATTAAAGCATTTTCGTATTAATTCTACAACACTAGAACTTAAAGTCGGAGAAATATTTTCAGACCTAACCAGTGATTTTAACTGGTGCCACATATGCTCTATGGGGTTAAAAATGCAATAATAGGGTGGGAGCCGTAGCACTGTATGTCCAATTTCTTCTGCCAATGTGTCACAAACATATACTTTTTTTATACAAAATGTCTTTAAAACTTCTAAGAGATCACTTTTTTTATAACTTTCTTCAAAATATATATCATTCGCCGCCATGTAGTTCTGAATCTCCAATTTTGTATTATTTGAGCTTTACAAGCAAAAAAACCTTTCAAAAAAACGAAGAAATCCATTTTTTTTTTAAATTACGCCAAAGTCTGATTTTTTGTTCTTTTCTTCTGATTCTGATAGGGGACATAGCTAAGAGTGTGCAGATACTGATTTTTTTTGCTGCTTGCTTTCAGACACCTGAGTCGCCTACAATCACCGGAGTTCTGCAGCGTTGCCGAACTTTTTTTTCAAAAAAAAAAAAAAAGACACTCATACTTATGATATACGAATAATGACGTCTACCAGACGGCAACTCTGTATCTCGCTTTCTCTCCACACAACGAACTGTAGAATATAACGCTTGAAACGCTACCTATTGGGTAGACGACCCCCTTAAACTAAGCGAATGCGAATTAGAGACGCGGTTAGGCAATGACTGAAAAGTATGCAATGATATTTATTTTTAATCAAAAACGTTTGTGAAACGGTTTTTCGACAATATAACGTATTTAGAAGAAATTGTAAATTTTTTTGTTACCTCGAGTGGCATGGCAATTGTTTTGGGCAAGTGTCTAACCAATATACAGGGTGGTAATTAAGTATGTGCATTTTAAGAGACGATTCTTTGTGTGATTCTAAGACGAAAAGTTCATATAATCATGGGTCCTCAAATACTTCGTTTTCGTAAATATCTTAAATATCCTTTTGTCGATATTGTTGAAATTTTACAGTTCTATTTGTAGTGGTAAGAGGCTAATTTAGCCCTAAGTATATTAAATGTATATATATTATTGGAAAAAAACAGTAAACTACTGGCTTTTTTGGAATTTTTATATTTTTCTCGGTTTAAGCAACTAAAAATACAACACTTTTGTCTCTTGAATTTTTTTCGTATCTTACTTTGTTTTCGAGAAAAAAAAATGAAAGCCACTTTGATGCATGTCACTGAAGATGCATGGACATTTTCTTTTTTAATCATGGTTTGCTTTGGAACATAATTGCAGCATTTAACTTGACAATTGTCAGCTTATTTATAAGGTATTAATTTGTTGTGTTTATAGAAAGTATTTTTGGTGATTATTTTTTGTTCCATAAATTTTTTTAACACTCTGTATCTTGAAAAAATATGAACTTTTCGTGTTAGAATCACCCATGGAATCGTCTCTTAAAACTGCACGTACTTAATTATCACCCTGTATATCTAATTGGTTTAGTTTAACAAATAAATTAAATTCAATATTTATGTCAAATTTAAATTTTAAAAAATTTACTAGCATCTAGATTTTATGGACTACCCCGTACAATTAGACGCATCAGGACATAAACTAGCTGCTCTGTCCTCTGTTTTCTATCAGTTAAAAGGCTGTAAAAATATTCTTGCTACCGTACCGCGATAATATTTTAAATGCGTTGCTACGCCTATGAAGTAAACCTATTTTTGCAGCACTATAACATCTTGCTTCCTTAACCCGCAACCTAACAGCATCCGAAAAGTTAGATAATGTTGCGAAACTTTTTACCTTTATTTGCCGTATGTAATAAAATAAGTTATATAAACCGACGCAGATCTGCCCTGGAAAGTTTCGGGAAGTTGAACCGGAATGTTTTTCGTCAATGAATTCGCGATTTTAGCATAAACCTCAAGGAAACCGTATTTTGCGACTTGTATTCTTGATTGGTTCGTTTTTCATTGCTTAATAGGACGAGGAAATTGATACTTTTCAAACTCGACTTTTCATATTTTTCAACAGACAAATAAAAAAAATTTTAAAAATTGGTTTTTAATTTTCTAAATTACTATAAGGTACTCTGGTTCGCTAGCCCTTTTTATAATTTTATTTTAAAATCTATCCCAGCAGTCGCGTAGCGACAGGGGCGTACAGGGGCGATTTGCACCTGCCCCGCTTGGCCTGGCGCCCATTTACTGCTTAAATACAAAGCACAAACTAAAACTAAAATCAACTCACAAAGCCTGTAAATGAGGGTTTTAAAATCAGAAAGTTGTTTTTAAATTGATTAAATTTTGACTGAATGTGGAAAAAAAAAGAAAAAAGTGACAGTGAATTATATTTAAAAATATAGGCGCCCCAAAAGGAATTCTTTCTAAAGATAGAACATCAAATAAAAATGTGATTTTTGGTACCTCACCTGGAAACCCGATTCATTGCACTCACTGTTGTAGTAAATGCATGTTTAACGTTGGTTAGGGCCAAGAATTAATACCATATTTCTATTTAATTTTAGGTGTTATATCGGTGGTAGATGAACTAGATTATGAACAGACTTCCCAGTACGAACTGATGATCAGAGCGACTGATTCAGTCTCGGGTGTTTATGCCGAGGTTCCGGTAAGTATCATGAAGCAACTATAAGTGCTGCTTCCTTAAAGAATCGACAATGTTCCTTGTCGCTCCCTATCAGAACTTTAATACCAACGGAACCACCATTTTGGTCATCAAAATTCATACCTCCCCCTTTTTCAACTATTTTACAGGTTTCAATTGTTCTTTCTGACGTCAACGATTGTCCCCCGGAATTCACCCAGGAATCCTACAACATCTCCATCTCCGAAGCGGCACAGTTCGGCACTCACGTCCTCACTGTGCTGGCACACGACAACGATACTGGTACCAACCAAAAGATATTTTATTCCATAGAAAGAGATATTCACAATAACGCTACCGACTACTTTTACATAGATGAGAAAGAGGGAAAGATATATTTAAAGCAGAGCTTGGATCACGAAATGGCCAGCGAGCATCATTTCGTTGTGGTGGCTACGGACCAGGGGGTACCGAGTTTGAATACTACAGCCCATGTGTGGGTAGGAGGTATGTGGTTATTCATTGCCATCCATGTACTTATAATATTTATCCACGTATGTGGTACTTTCTCCGGATTCCTTACTGTTTCCTTATGGTTCTCTTTATTTTTATTTATAGTGCTTGATATGAACGATAATCCACCCAAGTTCGAGCAGTCCTCTTACACCTGTGGTCTTTCAGTATCTGCCAAAAGAGATCAGTTTGTAACAATAGTAAAAGCAAGCGATGTTGATGATATTGACCAACATAATTTGAGGTACACCATTGTAGCTGGCAATGAACAACAGACTTTCTCGATGGACTCCAGTACTGGAATTATATCCTTGGGTATGTTGTAAATGAGTGATATTCGCGCGGTTCTCTGATAAAGTTTACTGGACAGTATTTAGTTGTAGATGATTTCTTCCAATAGCGTTTTATCCAGGTTTCTCTATTTCAGTTAACTTGGCAAATTTTGGCAACCAACAAATGATGTTGCTTAACGTCTCGGTAAGCGATGGAGTATACACTAATTTCGCAAGACTCAAAGTGGAGCTCATTCCGGCCAATCTACATTCGCCTACGTTCGGAGACGTTATATTAGGTAAGCAAATTGGATTTTAAGTGTAGCCAGCTCAGTAGATGTTGATTTGAAATTTAAAACGTTGCTTTCTAGATGTTGCTGTATCTGAAAACAGAATGCCAGGTGTCACTGTAGCGGTAGTGAATGCTACAGATCTCGATTTTGGTGATTTCGGAACGGTGACCTACAGCATCCATTCAGATTTACTAAGCGAGTTATTCAGTATCGATAAATCCAGCGGAAGAATCCAGACTAGAACCAGGTAGTTGTTTTTATGTTTGCAATAAATTGTAATAGAAAATTATTTCTTAGTGCATGATTGCGACGTTAAAGAATAATCTTCTTTTAGACTCGACAGAGAAAAACAGAAGCAATACGAAATCCCGGTTATGGCAACAGATGGAGGAGGTCTAAGCGACTTTCTGACAGTTAGAGTCAAGGTAGCCGATGAGAACGATAATGCCCCCAAATTTTTACTTAAGGAGTACAAGATTACTATAGCGTCTAATTTAACAACGGGGATATCTTTCGCGCGGGTGAGAAATTTACTGTGAAGAATTGACTGGTTGAATTTAAAAATTTGCTAAATTCATTGTAGGTAAAAGCAACTGATGCCGATGAAGGTATGGCGGCTCAACTAGAGTATTCGATCTATGAAAGGAAGTCCTCTGAAGTGGCGAGCATATTCGGAATGAACCCCTCGACAGGGGAACTATTTTTGATAAGGAACGTGTTTGCTTGGGGTAAGCATCATCGGAAGCTTGTTGTTCAGTCTTTTAAGCGGGCTGATATCTAATGAAATCAGTCGGGTTTTATCTTTTCAACCTCGCTGCTTCTAACGTTTCTAATAATTTTTCAGTTGGAGAAGTCTTTCAATTTTTCGTCCGAGCAACGGATAAAGGCAAACCGGAAAAACATAGCGACGTACCTGTCAATATCTTAATAATGGGACCGACGGATTTTCCGCCCGTCTTTGAAAGAAAAGATGGAAAATTCTTTTTGTCGGAAAACTCTCCGACGGGAACCGTTATAACGAAGTTGAAAATTTTGTCTAACGTCTCCGTCAACTATGAGATAGGTGAGTTAGTAATTGAACCGGTTTTATCAGAATTTTTAGATTTTTTTGAATTAGTTTCAGACTCGGACGAGAACCCTCAGTTCGCCATAGATTCTCAGGGTCAAGTTTCCCTGGCTCGTCCTCTAAATTTCGAAAACCAACCGACACACCTCATCGGCGTACTAGCAATGACGGACAGCAGTCCTCCTTTGACGGCCCTCGCTGAAATAGCTCTACAAGTGCAGGACGAGAACGACCATGCTCCGCAGTTTGAAAGCAACACCTACCTGCTGTACCTCGGAGAGAATGTACAGGAAGGTGCTTCCATCATGAAAGGTAGGTCGTTGGTATGGTTAAGACATCATCTCCAGTATCATTTTTATTTGACACTCTTTTTCTGATGATGATGATGTGAATCTTTTAGTTATTGCCCACGACGATGATCAAGGAAGCAACGGAGAAGTGCGATACAGTTTTACTTCAGACAATGTAGATATAGTTAACTTCTTCGCCATAGACACACATACAGGATGGATCAGTACCTTAGTCAAATTAGATAAGGAGACCAGGTCTGAATATAAATTCTATGTGATTGCCACTGACAACGGTACTCCCAAGCACTCTGCCAGAACAACAGTAAGTTGCAGGGTGTATTTAACTCAAGTTCTTGTTCACGAGCTGCGTATCGTGCGTGATCAATGATATTCCCTTGTTTTTAGGTAATAGTGAAACTAAAAGACTATAACGACAGTCCCACAGTCTTCAAAGAGCCCTTCTATGAATCTAAAGTCGCCGAGGATGCTTTGCCTGGTACCGTATTGCTTACTTTAACAACATCAGACCTGGATGCCGATTTGACAACACCCGTTGACTTCTATATAACGTCTGGAGATCCCAGCTCGCAGTTCCAAATCAGACAGACGGGAGAACTCTATGTCGCTAAAAGTCTGGATAGGGAAAGAATAGGCAGTTATAATTTAGACATTATAGTTACTGACGGATTGTTTACTGACACGACTAAGGTGGCGGTTACTATATTAGATGCCAATGGTGAGGTTTATTTTTTTTATTATTCACCGATTCTAATATCGAAAAAATTTCTGTTAAATCGTGTTGAATGTACTCTTCTTTATCTATCTTGTTCATAAACTGGTTAACTCAGTTCTGCTTCAGGCACATGTTTAATTCCCTTGATTGTTCAACGTTTTCTTTTCTAGATAACCCACCATATTGTCTTAAATATCGCTATAGGCAGGTTTTGTCAGAAGGTATACTACCAGGGTCATTTGTTCTGTCGGTTCTTGCAAGTGATATTGATGGGCCAGAACATTCTAAGCTCAAATACATATTATCGGGTAAGTCCTCGAATATTTTGACAAGAACTTTATTTGAAAAAATATTAGGAAATAACATTACATTAGGAATTCATTTCCACCATAGCTTCGAAGAAATATCGTTGATCTCTTGACTGCAATAAAACCTCATTATCTATTCGACCATAAAATAAATAAGGAAATCCCAAATTTTCAAACCTTTTCGAGCAGAGCCGGACCAGGTATACAAATTCAATTTATACCTATGCCTGATGCATATATAAATACAAAGGAATTTTTAATAATTTTAATCTTTAGTGGTTTTCCGGCGAGTAATTTTTACTTAGGCTTATTAGTGGTAGAATGTGGCGTCCTTGGAATTGTGCTGATAGGGGGGCATCTTCAAGTGTCGGGAATGGAGACTTAAATATTTAACAGATGTTAAACAATTTAGAAAAGAAAATCGTCCAATTATTTACGTTGACGAAACATGGTTCGATACCCATGACACTCCAAGAAAAGGTTGGGATGATTCTTCCACAAAATGTCAAACCAAGGCACCATCAAATAAAGGCAAAATAATCACAATATTACATGTTGGTTCAGAGAACGGGTTTGTTCCAAATTGGCTGTTGCTTTCAGCTAAAAACATAGCAGATTCTTCATTAGATTACCATCAAGATACCGACGCACAACTTTTTGAAGATTGGTTTAAACATAAACTCCTTAAAAATATAGCTGAAAATAGCGTCACTGTAATGGACAATGCTAGTTATCATAGTCGGCAAGCAAAAATCATTCCCAATTCTAATAATACAAGAGCAGAAATTCAAGATTTTATGATTGCAAATGATTTATATTTTGAAGAAACTTACAAGAAACGAGAACTGCTAGAAGTATTAAAAGCGTTTAAAATAAATAAGGAATACGAGTGTGACAAACTTGCAGCAGAAAATGGACATACAGTGTTGCGTCTTCCTCCGTACTATTGTATATTCAATCCTATTCAGCTAATATGGCACCAATTAAAATCCAATATTAGGAGAAATAATATTTCTCCTACATTAAATGCAGCTGTAGTAGAACTAATTAAAAACGAAGTAAGAAAAATTTCTGCAAACAGCTGGAAAAACGGTGTACAGCATATACTTAAGGTGGAAAATTCTTACAATTGTATGATTACAAATGTTCAACCCTTAAATTATAAGTTAGATGAAGATAGTGATAGTGATACAGAGTTAAATTTTGAATAAATTATCAATAGTTTCTTAGAATTTAATTAATTTTTATTGTACTTATTATCCTAATAGCTATACTTTTAAATTATATTAGTTTCAATTATCATTAATTGTTATCATTATTTTACATTTATTATAGGTACCTAAAACTAAAAATACCTATCTATTTACTTTAAATTATAAAAATAAATCATGTGGTGTGGTATACATTTTCAAGCCGGCCCTGATCCCAATTATTGAGCTTTGAAGAGGTTGAGGCATATACAATAGGGTTTAATCGGGTAGTTTATTTATGGCAGTAAGAATCAACGGTATAATTCTGCAACAACTATACCTACTACTATATACCTTCTTGGTCATAAAAATAATTATCAAAACTAAACATTTTGACTTCGTTTAGGTGATGGTTCCGAAAGCTTTCTTCTGGACAAGGATACAGGCGATCTAAAAACGGTAATGCATTTAGACAGAGAGATACAATCTAAGTATCTGCTAACGGCACATGTGCACGATAAGGAGCATACAAGTTGGGAATGTTCATCACAAATTGAATTGATGGTATCGGATTTAAACGACAATCCACCGGTAAATTATTACGATTTTTAAAAACATACTGCAAACTTTTACCTTATATGTCTGATCATTTTGTTTCTGGAATACTATACCAACTGAAATACGTTTTTATAAACGTTTGTGTAACATTGCAGGTCTTTAATTTAGACCACTACTCCGTGGCCCTACCGGAAGACGTAGAAATCGGGACGCTGGTAACAAAAATCCATGCCACCGATGCGGATATAGGAATCAATAGGAAAATTAAATACTCCTTTATAGATTCATTCAACGAACACTTTCTGATGGCGTCCGACAGCGGAATCGTAACCCTGGCCAAGCCTTTAGACCGGGAGATCAGGGCTATGTACAATTTGACAGTTCAGGCGGTCGATCAGGGGACTCCCCAAATGTCCAGCGTTGCCAGTTTGATTGTAAATGTGCAGGACATCAACGATAATCCTCCGGAATTTGCGAATAAGTATTATTTCGCTACGGTACCTGAAATTGATGCTATTGGTAAGTACGTCGCGCACTAGTACCGGGCCTTCGTTTCATACAAGAACTTTTTTTTAATTTATTTTCGAAATAGTTCACTGGTAGTTTATTAACTAACTGATTTTATAGGTACAGAAATAGTTCGGGTATTGGCCACCTCAAAAGACATTGGTCCTAACGCAGAAGTGTACTATTCGATAATTGGTGGAAACGAACACAAAAAGTTCGCTATTAATAACAAGACGGGCGTGATTACCATCGCTGAGATGTTGGACTATGAACGGGCAAGGGACTATTTCCTGACAATACAAGCTATAGGTAGGCCGTATATATTTAAAACAAGGCTTTATTGCATACGATAATAGGGAAAAATCCAGACTAACAATGCCGGAAGTTAGAAAAATATTTTACTTGTATAATGTCATATTTAAAATTTTTCCTGTATTGTCTCTATTATTCCTGTATTTTAGATGGAGGTACTCCACCACTGAGTAACGTAGCCACCGTTAACATAACGGTAACGGACTGTAACGATAACGCACCGGTATTTACGCAAGTTGCTTACAGCGCTCGCGTTAGAGAAGATGCGCATATAGACGATAAAATATTGCAGGTATGAATTATTGTTATCCCCAGTAGGCCAATTTTCACCGATTAATCATTTTATTCCATCCAGATAACAGCGACAGACCTTGACAGCAACGAAAATGGCAAGATCACCTACTCAATTATAAATGGTGACGGTCTCAATCAATTCTCGATAGACCCCGAGTCTGGTTACGTGTCGGTCGGTGCTCCGTTAGACAGAGAAGTAATTGCGAATTATGTCCTGGAAATATTGGCCAGGGACAACGGTATTCCCGTATTGTCCAGACAGACGATGCTCAACATAGAAATATCGGATGCAAACGACAATCCGCCAGTTTTCTCGCAATCGAACTATACATCGATTATACAGGAGAACAAGGTGCTTGGTAAGTATTGATATGTTTTTTAACGGTACTGAGATAAGGTATGCCATTCCCCGTTGGAGGGAAACCATTGTATTACTTGAATGATAACCTGAACCGTTTTTAGGTCACCCGATTCTTCAATTCGCCATAACTGATGACGATAGTCCACCGAATACCATTCCATACACCTTTGACATACGGGTAGGCAATGAAGGAAACTACTTCCGATTAGACCAAGATGGTATCTTAAGAACAGCATCGAAGTTTAACCATAAGATAAGGAATAATTATTTGCTACAAATACGGGTATTCGATAATGGAAGTCCTCCGTTGTATTCGGATACTTGGGTAAGTTGAAATCAGCGACCAAATCGGGCCTAAGTTATGATTGTGATTATAATGTTATGTCTGGGTTCTAGGTACTGATAAAAGTAATAGAAGAATCTCAATATCCACCAATAATTACACCTCTGGAAATCACTATCAACTCATATCTGGACGAGTATCCGGGTGGTATCATTGGGAAAGTGTACGCGAACGATCAAGATCAATATGACACTCTTACCTACGCTCTCTATCCTACAGTTGGGATATCTTATCCAACCCATGAATTATTTCAAATAAATAGGTAAGTACATTTTCATTACCATATTTTCTAACGTATTTCTTTCACGGGTTTGTTTAGGCTTAAAAACAGTCGTCATCGGTGATCAAATGACTTTTTCTAGGTCTGATGGTACTCTGGCGGCTCTCCCTCGACTAGATGTTGGCGAATACAGACTGAATGTCTCGGTAACGGATGGAAAATTCTTCTCCTACACAATCGTCAAAATAAACGTCGAAGTTTTAACGGAAATAATGCTCGATAACTCCGTAGGCGTCCGATTTAGAGATGTCAGTCCTGAGGCTTTCGTATTAAGCCATAGAAAAGGTAAATTACATTTAGGTGACCCTATTTTAAAATTATAACAATCGCATATAGAGAGGCGCGGAGTTTTTACGTAAGATTTCTGTCGCACCGTCTAATATCCTTATTTTAAATGATATTAAATATACAGGGTGATTCATGACAGTACCTATGTACAGTTGTTTTCATAGCACACTTGCAAAAATAGTATTTTCAGGATCAATTTGAGTTTTTGAGGAAACTCTTTGTTAGAGGTATAGAACAGTAAGAACTATTTATAAAGAACAACTAATTTGTCATGAAATTAAATAAAAATATACAGGGTGTTCCATTTAAAATAAGAAAGTTTTTAATGGTTCAATTCTTTCACAATGAATCGTGAATTGTGACCGCCCTGTACATTTTCCGCCAAGTTTGAAATATTTTTGAGACTTGATGATCTTCTAGCTATTCGGTAAGACAACTTTTTTAGTCCAAGAGCTAAGGTAAACAGATTATGTGGATTATTTCATCACCTGGCATTTGACAAATAATTACAAGAAGTCCAGATATCTCGAAAACTGGCAAAGTCAGACAAAAACATGTTCTATAAAATTTGCTTAGAATTTAATGGCTAATCGAAAAATATAATAAAAATTACCATGTTGTGTTTAAAAAACGAAAGTTGACACCTACTTCCGGTATAACCGGAAATGACAGGAACGCGTGAATATTTTAGTTAAAGAGAGCATATCGATGAACCTAGATCCCCAAAGTTTCAGAAACATATGTTCAGTAGTTATCCATACAGTTCTAATGCGAGCTCTTCGTGAATCCGAATCCATGTAGAGGACTAATAATGTTGCAGGTTTTGTACGAGCTGTCAGAAATGGCATGAACTGTAGACTAAAAGATGTAATAATAATAAGTGTACAACCTTCCAACGACGAGGACTTGTTAAGAGCTAGAAGATACGCCAACGATTCAAGTAATATTTATAATGAAAAACTCCATGTCAGGTAAATAAATAGTTTCCGAAAGAGAAGATAATTCGTTCCTTACCTTTTCATTTTTTAAAGGCCCAAACGTTACATTCACAAAGACCTGGACGTCCTATTCACAGTCCGTAAATCGGATGAAGGTTTCTACACGTCAGACACCATCAGGAAATCGCTGAACGACAATCTGGAGGAACTAGAAGAAAGTGCCAAGTTAGTTGTGGAGGAGATAATTAGGCCGAAGTGTAATAACAAGTATTGTATGTATGGAGTGTGCCAGGATCATTTTATGTTGGACGTATCGGTAATTGAATCGGTCTCTACCGATGTTACCAGTTTTGTTTCGCCCAAACATAAGCAAAAGTTGGATTGTTTGTGTAAAGAGGGTAAGAAAATGGCTCACGGGGCTAGTTTTTGCCTAATACTTAATATTATTAACAAGGAACTTTTTACAACTGGTTACATAAACATCTATTTCAGGTTACGGAGGTGACCGATGTGACACCATTGTAAACGAATGTGCCCGAGAGCCGTGTCCTGTGTTCAAGATATGCATTCCCGATGCCTCCCAAACCGGTTACTCCTGTCAATGTCCAGAGGGGTACGCGGGGCCCGCTTGCGATGTGGATATCTCCAAATGTCACGATCAAAATTGCTACATCGCACGGAACCCTATATCGTTTAGCGGCAAGAGTTACTCCCAGTATAGAATTATCAATAAGAAGTCTATTGAGGACCAGTTCAGTCTGAGTCTTAGGGTGAGGACGGTACAACCTACCGGTAAGCGTTTTTTCAAATACTTATGCAATTTAAAAAATCTAGCGATTATCTCCTACATATTTACTGTTATTTTAGGTAATCTTATGTATGCCTGTGGAAAAGTCGACTACAATATCTTGGAAATAATCAACGGCGGAGTGCAATACCGATTCGAGCTCGGTAGTGGTGAGGGCATCGTCAGAGTTGGAGATGTGTATGTTTCGGATGGTAGTTGGCACGAAATTAAGTTGGAAAGAGATAGAAATAATGCCAAGATCACTATAGGTAAGTAGCCTCTATCTAATCGATAATTTACACCTGGACTGGTTTTAATTGTTTTTCTAGATGGTACTTACACAGCTCAAGGATCTGCCCCGGGAGTGAGCGACATACTGAACCTACAGAGCGACGAGATGTACTTGGGGGCAGAAGTACATTTGCACCCGTCGATTTTAGGTTTTGAGGATGTGCAAAAGGGGTTCTCGGGATGTATGGATGATATCAGAATAAGCAGGGTAAGTATCTTAATTCGTTCATGGTTGAGACAATCTTGTACATAGTTTCGACTTCTTTCATCAAATTCTGTAACGTCTTTTTTGTTAGGTTTCGGTGCCTTTGCATAAATCGGGAGAGAACTCCGTCGTAGTTCTGAAGCGATTCGCCAACGTCGAATTCAGCTGCGACATCGGTAGCATTTTAACACCGCCGGGCCCATGCGGCTCTCAACCCTGCATGAACGGCGGGACCTGTAGAGAAACAAAAGTAGCGTAAGTATCGTCAGCTAATAAATTCATGATTTCGAACGACCTGTCTATTAAAATTATCAATGACCACCAAAGAAGAAGAATGTGTTTCTACAAAAAGGTGTTGTACTTCCTAATATGAATCAATCGACTTTTAGCTATGAATGTGAATGCCACAACAGATACAAGGGTACCCTCTGCGAACTGGATACGGACCCCTGCGCTTCCGCCCCTTGCCTCTACGGGGGCAAGTGTACCCCGACTCACGCTGGCGACTACGTATGCGAGTGCGTTCTGCGGTTGAGTGGAAAACGGTGCGAGTACGGTCGGTATTGTTCGCCGAACCCTTGCAAACACGGAGGGGTATGTGAGGAAGGGGATGACGGACCTTTATGTAAATGCAGGTAAGGACTCTTTGGTAGAGACCGATCAATTGTCTGCAGATTATTAATAATTAATTGTTGTTTTTTTTTTTAGATCTTTCGCTGGAGAATTTTGCGAATTTGACCTGAACGAATGCGAATCGAACCCGTGCCAGAACGGCGGTACCTGTATCAACGAAATCGGTTCGTTTCACTGCATATGCCCGCCGAACGTCACAGGACCCTATTGCGCCAATTCCATATACAATTCGCCGATTTCGTCGACCTTCTTCCTGAACATAACCTGGAATCAGTTGATTTATGTGGGACTCGCGTTGATTGGAGTGTTGATGCTTACGATAATTATTTGTTCGATATGTTGTTGCAGAATGAGACGGTAAGTTCTTGCCTATCTTCGCCATATTTTACCCAGAATTTCTACTAATCATTAAACCCATCAATTCCTAAATTATAGATCCAAGAAACGACGAGGTCGTATGGTCAACAACGAGCACATTAAGGATAACAATGTCCTGAACTTAACGAGGCCTCACGAATTGTCCGAGTTTAAAAGAGGTTCGAAGCTCAGCAATCTGGAGGTGAACCATAGAGAGATGCCTCTTTGTCCTCCTAGGCCGGTCAGCTACACTCCTAGTTCGCAGAATGAAGGTAAGAGGAAAGCTAAACGGAGGGGAATGTTAAAAAATATCGGCGTTGACCTCTAAACATAAATTAGTGCATCCCCAGTGTCGATTTTGTAAACTCGGTGTCAGCTTGTAAACTTCATTATTAAACCATAGCCTCACTAGACGAAAGTCTAGTGGTGTAAGGTCTGGAGATCTTGGAGGCCAACTGAGGACGACCGATCAAAAGCTCTGGGAACCTTTGGTCCAAATATTGCTTAACCTGATGAGCTAAATATGCATCGCACTGGTGATACAGTTGCATTCTAATGTGTACAGGAACATCCTGCTGTAGTCCTTAGTAGTTCATTTTGGAAAGAATTTAAACAAGATGAAAGGGCCAATTAAATAACTATGGACTACGCCACACGTTTACCTTTTCAAGTGTACAACACGCTCTTGAAGTTTGGTCCATTCGTTTACTGCTATAACAATCCTAGCGGTTATTTCGGAAATACTGCTATAATCCAGTATATATTTCTCAGGTATCTACAATTGCAACAATGCAACTTTGATGCTGAACAACTTGGACACTCTTCGCAGCTACGGGTCGGCCGGAGATGAACTGGAAAACGTTCCACCTGACTACGTCAGGAACCTGAACAGGAGCGCTCCGCAGGGATGTATCGGAAACCATTGCGATACCGAGAAAACGAAGTGGGCGGAACAGATGCATTTAGCTTCGAGCTTGAACGATAAAGGAAAAATGAAGAATGGTATGTACTGTATATTGTTTGGTTCGTATAGGCAATTGTCATATTTCTTATGTAATTTTAATATCAAGGCATCTTAATCTTATTGCTTTAGATTATAAAGTATCAAGTCCTGTCAACTGTGATCCACCGAATAGGCTTTATGGAGGTAGAAGTAACTCCATGGCTAACAGCAATCTGAGGCCTCCGGGTCCAAACGTTGGAGATGAAGAGCAAATAAGAAACGTAGGAAGTAAGTATTTATCGTCATAATAAATTTTGTTAGATAAAATATAAAATTATTTCAATTTTAGGTTACCATTGGGACTGCTCCGATTGGGCGCGACATTCCCAGACCTTGCCGAACATAACGGAAGTGCCCGGCTCTGAAATACCCGATTCCTCCAGCTTTCATAGTAACGAGAGCAACGAGTCACGTTGCGCCAATCACGTGCCCCATTCGTATCCTCACCATCGAGGAGGGGGAGTGGCAACCCTAAATGAGGTAAGAATTATTATAACTTGTTAAGAGCTGCGTTTAATCACCAGTTGCCAAGCAGGCACTATTTTATGCGAACGTTTAGCCAAATATACTTAGTCTTTTGCTAATCTCAAACTGGATTCGTAAAGTTAAAGGATTGGAAAATGCTATGAAAAAATTGCGTTAAAAAATATAATGTTTTAAGAATAATAATAACAATTTCAAATATGAACAATTTTCAAATTTTTGTAACAGATCTTCCTGAAACCTGAAACCAATAGACGTGTCGGACAATCTAAATCTCAATAATTTAACAAAAAAACTTTATTATTAACGGCTTAAACTTCACGAAAAGAAATATTGATCAGCTGATGACTCTCGTCTCTTTCTAACCTGCGATAAAGCGGCATATTTTTTAATTAAATTGATGCAATATAGATGGCTCTGATTGCTAATTTGGGATTGTTTGGGATCCTCATCTTAAAGGCAATAAAGCTGTAAATCGAAACAGCTCGACTTTAGATGAGGCTCCCAAATAATCAGAGCCATCTATGTCAATTTAATTTAAAAATATACCGCTTTTTGGCAGGTTAGAAAGAGACTAGAGTCAGCTGATCAATATTTCTTTTCGTGAAGTTTAAACCGTTAATAATAAGGTTTTTAAGTTAATTTATTGATATTTAGAGTGTCTGACATGTCGATTGGGGTTATCAATAAGTTTCAGGAAGATATGTGACAAAAATTTTAAAATTGTTCGTATTTGAAATTGTTATTATTATTCTTATTATATTTTTTAATGAACTTTTTTCATACCGTTTTCCAATCCTTTAACTTTACCTATCCAGTTTTAGATTACATCATTCGGTTTCCTTGATAAATCGTAGATGGCGGTAGTAGTATTGGACATGATTCAGTTTTCTTGATAGCTCGTAGATGGCTTTAGTAGTATTAGTAGTGGACTGTATAAATATTGTTACGAGGGTTGCATGTGACGACGTTAAGATCCGACAGCTATACACACTAAGAAAACCTTTCTTATTTTCCAAAAGTTGTATTTCCTTGTGTAAAATAAAAAATAAATAAAAATATATTTTACCTAACGCATTTTCTTATTACTTTTTTTTCTTTCTACATTTAAAACGCCTAGAAAGTAATTGTTTGGTCGTTACACAAAAATAAAATTTTAAAAATAATTTCACCATACTTGTGAACCCCCCTCTATCATAGGTCACGACCCGCCACTGTACGTAGGTAACTTTTTTTTCACCTGTACTTCACACAGGCAGCGACACAAAGAGGAGGTACCATCGACTCGCAAGATGCGACACGCGCATGTGACATGTGCGATGTGTCGTCAACGCCAACACAAGAATTAAAAACCATTTTTTTTTTAGGTCGATGCCGAACTAGAATACACGGGAGACATAGAAGATGGATCAAATAGTGATCCTAGCGTTTTAAATCACCTGAATGACGGCGGTAGCGAACAGGACTACCGATTTCCCACAGGTAAATGTCTTGTTGTGCTCGGAGACTTTTAAATTTAGTTTCGGAAAATTTGGTTGGTGATGGGGTGATTGTTATTAATTTTTTAAGAATTCACGGAAAACAAGCTACTTATAATAACTTTGTGCATAAATCAAAATCCTCCAACTTTATTTGAAATTCAAATTTCATTTTATGCATATCTTTTTGTTTTGACATTTTTTCGATAAAAGGACATATTATTATGTCATTTTAGAGACGAAAGAATACCTAATAAAAGAACTATTTATTCGAGTTTATAAACCAAACCGTTCAGGTGTAAAATTGGAATTAAAGTTTTTGTTAACAGTAAAATCAGTTTTTCAAATGGAAGCAAGAAAAGTAAAAAACTACCTTTATTTTGAATGATAAAAAAGTTTTGGGCTGGCATTGTCTTTATTTGTTACAAATCACAACGTTTCAACTGGTAAGTATCTCCAGTCGTCTTCAGATGAATACTAAATAAGAGAAGTAACTACAGCTCTATTTATACTAGCTATGTGCACTGAAGTATAATTAAAATGGGTGCAGTCGTGCGTTCAGTTTTGCGCGATATTAGTAATTCTAAGCTTACATCTACTTATCAAAGGTTTCCAGATATTTCTTAAATCTAATGAAGGTTTACTAAAACAGCCTGGGTTCTGGTGTATGGTAGCAGCTTCCTTGAACTTCCTCCAGTGTGGTTCTTTGAGCAGGATTTCGGCTTCTGTCCACCTGATGTGATGGCCGTGTGTCCAGGCATGGTCAGCTGCACCTGATTTTTCCGTTTCTCCTTTTTGAGTGTTGTTTTTGTGTTCTTTAATCCTTGTTTCCAGTGGCCGTAGTGTTTCCCCAATATACGATCGGCCACATTCGCAGGGGATCTGGTAGACACAGTTTTTCCTATCTTTTTGGCTAGTTGGTTTCGTCTTCGTTAGATGGCTTCTTAAGGTGTCTCTCGAGCTGAATACCGTTCTGTTGTTCCGTTGTCCTAGTCTTCCAATTCTCTCGGATATTCCTTTGACATATGGGATGTTGAGTGTTGGTTGAGCCTCTTTTGTCTCTCCTTTTTGTGTATTTGGCGAGTCTTACGATTTTTCAAAATTTTGTCAACTAATTTCGTGGTATAGCCATTTTTGTTGAGGTCGGTCTTGATGTGGTCAGTTTCTTCTTTGAGGGCTTCATTTGAGTTGCAAATGGTTATTGCTCTATCCACAAGCGTTCTTATGATCCCATGTTTTGTGTTGTTTGAGTGATTTTATGTGTATTTTAGATATTGACCTGCATGAGTAGGTTTCCTGTACACTGAAGTTTGGATGGTGTTGCCATTTTTCTTTACATTGACATCTAGGAAAGGTAGTTGACTGTTATCTTCTTTCTCCATGGTGAATTTGATTGTCGGTGCGAAGCTGTTTATGTGCTGTAGGAATTCCTCGAGTTCATCATCGTTTCCATTCCAAATAATGAAGGTGTCATCTACATATCTCAGCCACCACCAACTAGCAAAAAAGAAACCAGAAACGGAAAAATCAGGTGCAGCTGACCATGCCTGGGCACACGGCCATAACATCAGGTGGGCAGAAGCCGAGATCCTGCTCAATGAACCACACTGGAGGAACCCAGGCTGTTTTAGTAAACCTTCATTAGATTTAAGAAATATCTGGAAACGTTTGTTAAGTAGATATAAGCTTAGAATTACTAATATCGCGCAAAACTGAACGCACTACTGCACCCATCTCAATTATGCTTCAGTGCACATAGCTAGTATAAATAGAGCTGTAGTTACTTCTTTTATTTAGTATTAACCTGAAGACGACTGGAGATACTTACCAGTTGAAACGTTATGATTTATAACAAATAAAGACAATGCAAGTCCAAAACTTTTCTATCATTCAAGAAACACCATTGTCTACAACCTTCAAACAGATACCTTTATTTTATGCATCATATAAATAGCTTCTTTTCTGTAGCACGATACAAAAAGACAATGCTGAGCTAACTTTATAAAAAAATCAATGTAACCTGTAAGACTGATAAAGCTCAATAATTGTACGAGAAACATTTTCAAATATAGAAAAAATAATTTTTTATTTTAGAATTTTATATTTCAAGATAATCTCCGTTCATTTCAATCAATAACCCAGTCAGGGCCATAACCTGGACGGAATTCCGTGGAGGAGGGGTCGTATATCAGTATAAATGTTTCTAAAATGCTTTCGAAATTTGAGGGAGGGGCTAGCCTCCGTCTGGTTACAGCCCTCGACAAATTAAATACAATATTGATGCCTTTTAATGGGGAGTATGTTGAGAAATAAAATTACCAAAAAATTAAATTACCCAAATAGCTTTTATTTCATTGACTCGAGTGTCGTGAGTAAAAAACATCGTAGATGGCAAGTTCGATTGTGTTTAAACAAGATCGGGCCGGGGAAAGAATATGAAACATACTGTGTAACAGTATGTTTCATAGCGAGACTATATAGATCAAATAAGACAAGAGCACGTCAGCAGCTAAAGGTAGTGATTAACATTATGAAGGTCCTACATGTAGAACACTCCTTTATTTTTATAGGTACTAAAATAAAAAATTAAATATCAAAATGATATTTGATGCGTTATAGGTATTTTAAGTTTTACTTAATTATATTCAATGCAAGTATGATTTATTGTTTAAAATACAGGGTGTTATGGAAATGACTTATTATATTTAAACCGGCAAATCCTGAGATAAAAATAAATTGAAGAAAAATAACCATAAATGGCGCTTTGGATTATTAAGCGAATTATACACTTTATATGAAATCTGAAAATTTACGTGGCCGCTACTGACGACGTTCCCAATCAATAGTTTATTGAGGCAGTCTCGATGTTCAGAAGAGGTTAGCGCATTATAGGCGGTGTTGTCATATTGCAACACAGAATTGTAAACGCACGTGTTCCGTTTTTCACAACTAGACGTCTTTGACGCGCGTTATCACTTCTTTTTCAAAATTAAAAAAAAAAAAAACTACAATTTTAAGCTACATACCCTCTTACCTTCGATCTTATTTTAAAATAATCCGTTTTATAATTAAACTCCATAAAAAAATAAAACACAAAAAGTATGTTTGGCAACAGAACCAACAGTAGATAATATCACAACAATTTGAATCACATATTTATTATTATGAAGTATTTCACAACATAAAAAAAATCGGGTAATGCTATACGTCAACTACGTGGAACCTTCGACAGCGTCATTCCATTCCCGAGTCTCGAAACATACTAAAGCAACAATAGTGGGGCTCACCGGGTATTCAAGCAAGGGCGAGACACGCGGTGCGATCTGACAACACTGTTAGTATCCTCTAGTGACCCACATTGTTGCTAACCGAATCCAGATGGAACATTTAAACATAATAAGTCATTTCCATAACACCCTGTATAATAATAATATTTCTTGACAAATCAATCAACTTTATAACTAATAGTTGTTATAAGAACTGATTTGATAACTAAATTCTATATAGCAAAGCACTTTCGTTTAAAAAACCTGAAGTTTTTGCGAACCACACGAAACACAAAATAGAAATGTCAATAATGGCTTGATAATATTGCAATTTTGCCATTTCCGTCTAACACACGCCACACACAAAGTCACATACAAGGAGAAACGTTGTCTGTTATATGCTTTTTCGTGAGCTTATAAAACAGGCATTAAATATGACGCACCTTCATTCTTTCCCCGGCCCAACAAATTTTATATAACTGCAATTTATTTATTTTTAAAGTGCTCCTGTTAATATCCAGGAGCATTTAAGCTCCCCTTGAAATGTAAGGTTTATGTTTTTTGTTTGTCTGATCTTGTGTCATGTAGGTTACATATTTTTGTACATGATAATCAATTAGGATTCGAACTTTCAGCGGTGCTATGGCACGAAACATCGTTATAGCAAACGTGTCTAGGTAACCAAAATAAGTCTACATATGTAAGTGACCTTGATGTGAGCCCGAGAGTTTTTTTTTGTACTTTCTATATACATGTACTGATATGTATCGCATCCCCTAACCACTTTTTAGATAATAAGCAATATTCAGGATAGGATTTAGCAATAGTACATGTCAACTCAAACATGTCCCCGCAATTTCTGGATTTTCCTGCGTGGTTTTAAAAGAAATAATAAGTCCTGCAATAAGTTTAGAGATCACGTTAACACAGTGGCGGTTCTTACACAGGAGGGGCACACACGAATAAAAAATTATTAATTTATATTCATTGAATATTATTTATCGTATAAAGTCCGACCCTCCCTAATATTTTATCGTACCGTCAATTATCGTATAAAGTCCGACCCTCCCTAATATTTTATCGTACCGTCAACCAAACTGTATATTATAGGCTCTCGATCCGGCAACCGTGCCTCCGTCGAGGTTAATGACGATTATGACGAGACTTGCTCGCATGTGCGATTAAGTAGGCGGGGCATAATGCAGTTTCTCTGTTCTAACAGGTGGCGGGAGACAGCGGGGAATAGCGGGGCTATGACGATTTAACATGGGAAAGCCGCACAATTTTAGTGTGCGCCGCGCCGTTGTCTGTTCGTGCATCTAGTTAGAAATTCGAGCGTGTATGTTTTAATATTTTAATATTATATATTTATTAAGTTAAAATGAATAGTTTGACGGTGGACTATTTAATAAATAATGTTAGCTCTTTGAGTTTGGAGCAAACAATTTAAGTGAAGAATGCGGGAAGACCTAAACCCGAAATTAATTTAACGCAGACCACAAAGGGTTAATCTAGGGACTTTATTAGAAAGTTTAAAAATTAAATATATTAAAAAAAATTTATAGAGGGTATTCCAAACTTTAATGAGGCTGTTATTGATCAATTTTCTACAATTAAGAACCGAAGAACGGACTTTACGTTTAAGCACTATACACACTAAGAAAACCTTTCTTATTTTCCAAAAGTTGTATGTCCTTGTGTAAAATTAAAAAATAAATAAAAATATGTTTTACCTAACGCATTTTCTTATCACTTCTGTTCTTTCTACATTTAAAACACCTAGAAAGTAATTGTTTGGTCGTTACACAAATACAAAATTTTCAAAATAATTTCACCATACTTGTAAACCCCCTCTATCATAGGTCACGAGCCGCCACTGGGTTAACATGACATACAATCTATGACTAACAAATATAATTTGAACCACAAATGTCATTAATAGTAAAATTATACTTAAAAGATGATTTATTTATGTTTTCTCCACCGCAAGGTGAAAAGGACAAATGATTTCCGACAACATTCCTGCTGTCTTATATGCGATACACTGCCACAGATCCAGTGATTTTTGTCCGACGAAGGAAGACAATATACTTGTTGCTAAAACCGATCCGTGTATATTTCCCTTTTTACACGAAATATTTTTAATATAGTCCTAACATAATGTACGTATGTTGTAAAATACTACCTATTCTATAAATAAGTTAACGTTAATTTTGTGTAAGACCCACTAACGCCCATCCCGATAGAATATTACAATTAACCATCTAATTGTTACCTTTTATACTTTTGTACTATTTTTAAACACTTAAGCGAATTAATAGAGATTTTTTGTGTTTGTGCATCCCAGTGCCTTTAAAAATCGTAAAACCAAGTGAGTATATCTCGAGATTCAAACGTGTATCGGTCAGATTTGCATGATTAAGTTGTCGTTTGCACGTTTACATTGTTGATGGCACAAGAAAAGGTTTCTTTGAAATACATTCATTAGAGTTACATTCAATTTTAGGACGCACAGTGTAAGCCTAACCATTTATTTGTCCACAGCCGAAAGTTATATTCGCCATCCCAATTCCTACCTTCCTCCGCATAGTTATAACATTCCCAGCGAGGCCGAAGGCGAGTCCTTGCAAAGCCCAGGTTCCGATGATGTGGAACCCTATGGGTTCCCTAGCAATCGCAACAGGAGGAAACAGGTTGACGATGATATTGCCAGCGTTATAACAACTTTAGGTACGTAGAATAATAAATCAATTAAATGCGTTACTATTTTTTAAATAACTGTGTGACTTTCAGTTACAATTCTTTAAACTAAATTCATTATACAGGGTGTTATGGAAATGATTTATTATATTTAAATGGGTGACAGCCTGGGTGTCCTAGAGATTAGATAACCGCCGCGCGCGTGTTGATTTGTTTAACCTTCACTATCGTTGCTTCAGTATGTTTCAATACTTGGTACCGGAACGACGTCGCCCATGGGTTCCATGTGCTTGATGTATACGAATTTTAAACGTTTTGTTAGTTGTAGCATTACCCGATTTTTTCTGACGTGAAATAATTCATAATAATAAATGTTGTGTGGGATTTCAAATTTGTGTGATATAATCTACTGTTGGTTCTAACAAAAATAAAAAATATTAATTTATATTCATTGAATATTATTTATCGTATAAAGTCCGACCCTCCCTAATATTTTATCGTACCGTCAAACTAAAAAAGTCCGACCCTCCCTATTAATTTATCATCTCGTCAAACCAAACTGTATAGATCCGGCAACCGTGCCTCGGTCGAGGTAAATGGCGATTATTACTAGACTTGCTCGCACGTGCGATTAAGTAGTGTAGTTTCTCTGTAGTAACAGGTGGCCGGGGATAGCGGGGCTATGGCGATTTAACATGGAAAAGGTCTGTTCGTGCATCTAGTTAGAAATTCGAGCGTGTATGTTTTAATATTTTAATAATATATATTTATTAAGTTAAAATGAATAGTTGACGGTGGACTATTTAAGAAATAACTTTAGCTCTTTGAGTTTGGAGCAAATAATTGAAGTGAAGATTGCGGGAACACCTAAACCCGAAATTAATTTAACGCAGCCCACAAAGGGTAAATCTAGGGACTTTATTAGAAAGTTTAAAAATGAAATATATGAAAAAAAATTTATAGAGAGTATTCCAAACTTTAATGAGTCTGTTATTGATCAATTTTCTACAATTAAGAACCGAAGAATGGACTTTACGTTTAAGCACTATTGTGTAGGGTCGATAAATGTTATGTATTTCGATAAATGATACTCGATCTGATTTTAAACCATTTTATTTAAGGATTTAAACTAAAAAACACTGAAAATATGAAGAATGCCAACTTGTCAGTCTCGTTGCTCGATTCGTTCTCGTCATAAAATAGTTAACTATTGTTCTCATGTTGGTTGCGCCTAATGACGTAGCCATAGATGGCGTAGTGGTATTAGACATCATTCGGTTTTCTTGATAACTCGTAGATGGTGGTAGTAGTATTGGACATCATTCGGTTTTCTTGATAGCTCGTAGATGGCTTTAGTAGTATTAGTAGTGGACTGTATAAATATTGTTACGAGGGTTGCATGCGACGACGTTAAGATCCGACAGCTATACACACTAAGAAAACCTTTCTTATTTTCCAAAAGTTGTATTTCCTTGTGTAAAATTAAAAAATAAATAAAAATATGTTTTACCTAACGCATTTTCTTATTACTTTTTTTCTTTCTACATTTAAAACGCCTAGAAAGTAATTGTTTGGTCGTTACACAAAAATAAAATTTTAAAAATAATTTCACCATACGTGTGAACCCCCTCTATCATAGGTCACGAGCCGCCACTGGTTGCAAAACCTATTTGTTGGGTTTTATTTTTTATGGAATTTAATTTATTTATTATATTTTAAAATAAGATCGAAGGTAAGAGAGTATGTACCTTAAAATTGTAGTTTTTTTTTCTAAAAAGTTTAAAAAAGAAGAGATAACGCGTGTCAAAGACGTCTTGTTATCAGGAACTGAACACGTGCGTTTACAATTCTTTGTTGCAATATGACAACACCTCCTAAAATGCGCTGGCCTCTTTTCGGGTTTGTTCGGTGGGACTTGAGACTTTCTCAATAAACTATTGACTGCGAACGTCCTCAGTAGCGGCCACGTAATTTTTCAGATTTCATATAAAATGTATATTTCGCTTAATAATTCAAAGCGCAATTTAGGGTTATGTTTCTTCAATTTATTTTCATCTGAGGATTAGCCGGTTTAAATATAGTAAGTCATTACCATAACACCCTGTATAACGTATTATTTCTTTACAGAAGAACGTCACTCCCTCCTCGGCGGTTGCTACGCCAGCAACAGCGACCTCTCCACGAACCTCTGCGAAATCGAGGACTCCGAATGCGAGACGGAACAGAAGCCCCTCAACTACATGTCCAACAGGGTTCACCAGACGGAAGTTTGACAAAGCGCCCATGGACCCAAGAAAAAAGTCCGTTTTTTGGGATAGCACAATGTTATTATTATTGAAGAATCTACCGAATCATAACCTCGAAATTAGGTTTTAGGTTAGGGACGTATAAACAAATCCCTCATTGTATATATATACCTATAATGTGCACTGCACTACGTGATATTCCGCGAAAAAGCTTAGAAGAAGCTTTTTCAATGCTTTGAAGGACCCAGTTTCTAATTAATGTTACAAACAACGGCAGCTAGATATATAGAACATTGATAAGATAATCTACTAATAACTTATAATTACCCGAATTCAGCACGCACGGACAGATGTTTATAGACCATGCTTTATAGTAATCGAATTAGGCGGAACGACGTACCATTCTAATGTAAATAATCTGTCAACCGTAAAAAGGGGTGGGGTGATCCTACTAAACTTTTTCGATCAAATGTTATAAGCGAGAACAAATTTATATCAATCGAATCGATACAGTTTGAAAATTTTAAAATACACGCATTGTTTCTGAATTTACTAAAATATAAGTGCGCCAAATTGTTAACAATCGGGGGACATTTTCAAAGATTTATTAACAATTTGGGAACGTTATATTTATTATATATAATAATACTAAATTATACGTATACACAAATGTTAAGAGAACTGTTTTTATAATGCGATTTCCAGAATTTGGAATTGATGTAGTTATCAAGGAAGAATAATTTTATCATAGTATTTGCATATCAAGATCGATGGAAGGGGTCCCGTTGTTTTATACCGTTTTTAGTTTTTAGGGAATATAGAGACAAAGGGTTTCCACGGGAACGAATTAATTTTGCGAGCCATCACCATATGTACATACATTTATAAAGCCATATTCGAAGATCTCCGCGGGCTGCTTTCGATTCTCGATAACCCTGTATACCCCGTGTCCAAGATAAGGAGGGCCAGTACAGGGATTTCGGCAAACGTAAGAGATGTGAAGTCGGTTACATGGAGGTAAAGTTGCACATTTACGTGCCTAATAATATGCCGTTTAGAAAGTTTTAAAATTCCCACTAGTTCCGGAGATATCCGGAAAAACCCGAAATTCTGAAAAATCGTTTTATTTTTTTCCTGGGTTTTTTGGGATCGAATTCTAGAGTAAATTGCACTTTTACATTGCCACTTTTTCCGCTCTATCTGACAGCGTTAATTGTTTTGTAATCCGACGAGTCGTCTTCGAATGGTCATTATCGACTTTCTTTTTTTAAATACGGTCCTGTTTTCCTGATATTGGAATTTGAGAGCCTTTTTTCTTCCGAATGCAATGCATGCACACATTGCACACATTGTGGTTTAATGACGTTTCGAGGGTTTTCTGAACCACATCAGAAAATTCTGGGATACGCTCCTGTATTTTTTTCCTAATTTTATAAATAATATCTCATAAGTAAGCTCAAAATTTTTACTTATGTTGTACTAGTTCAATAAATAGCAAATAATTTAATAATAAATAACAAATAAGTGAACAAAAAATAATTCAATAATAAACACCAGTAAGTGAAAAAAACATAGCAAAACAGTAACAAAACGAACAACGAAAAAAGTAAGGAACTACATAATCAGGTGTTCTGAAACACCATGGCCAGCACGTTCGCCCGATATGACACCGTTAGATTTTTTCCTCTGGAGGTATGTCGAAAATTATATTTATAAACACAACTTCGAAATAGAAGATGAACTTAGGAGGTTGGTGCTCATCATCATTTTCAGCATCTGATTATGTAGTTCCTTACTTTTTTCGTTTTTCGTTTTGTTACTGTTTTGCTGTTTTTGTTCACTTATTGGTGTTTATTATTGAATTATTTTTTGTTCACTTATTTGTTATTTATTATTAAATTATTTGTTATTTATTGAACTAGTCCAACATAAGTAAAAAATTTAGAGCTTACTTATGAGATATTATTTATAAAATTAGGAAAAATACAGGATCGTATCACAAAATTTTCTGATGTTGTTAAAAGAACCATCGAAACGTTATTAAACCACAATGTGTCATACATTGTTGCATTCGGAAGAAAAAAAGCTCTCAAATTCGAATATAAGGAAAACAGGACCGTATTTAAAAAAAGAAAGTTCATAATGGCCCTTCGAAGACGACTCGTCGGATTACAAAACAATTAACGCTGTTAGATAGAGCGGAAAAAGTGGCAATGTAAAAGTACAATTTACTTTAGAATTCGAAAAAAAACAGGAAAAAATAAGACGGTTTTTCAGAATTTCGGTTTTTTCCGGATATCTCCGGAACTACTCGCAATTTTAAAACTTTCTAAACGGCATATTATTAGGCACGTAAATGAGCAACTTTACCTCCATTTAACCGACGTCCTATCTCTTACGGTTTCCTAGATCCATGGACTGGCACTCCTTATCTTGGACACGGTGTATATGCTCTCAAAAAGAGAACCATTTTTTTTTGTTTTTAGATAGTGACTATAAATATTGTGATAGAATTCGATGTGACCCTTTCCATCGATCATTTAAAAAAAAACCTACTTAATATTTATTGTAAAAAAATCGTAAAATTACCTATTTTTGTAAAATTAATTAAGACTATTACCGTTAGGTTTTTATATGTATTATTGTAGCCAATGCTTTTATTTGTACGGTACAGGGTGAACTCTTTTAGATGGATCTAAAATCACAAAATAATAAAGGTAGCTTAACGGTTTACCCTGTAGGTATTTTTTTATTTGTAGCCTTCAAGTAAAGTCTGTACGTTGTATCTTTACTTGTACGTCATTAATTAGAATCATACGAATCAATCAAAATTTAGCACCAAATAAATATGACAACAAGGACTGACTTCATAAACATTATTATAGGCGTGCCTAGCGTGAAATAATGACGGCGAAAACTGACGATCTATTTTTTATCGTAAAAGTATTATATATCGCTTTCGGAATTCGGTGTTTTCATAATCCACTCTAAAATAATGAATACATCCATTTAACGAACATTAGCCCTTAAATGTTTGTCATGTTATGATATAACTATAACAAAACAAGGTCATATTGAGTTATATGAGTAACATATATTCATAAATATTTACCGAAAACACACAAATACGATGAAAAAGCTATGAAAATTAAAAGAACTGTTTTTAGGAGTAATTCCACTTCACGGCACAAAAACTGTAAAAACCAATTAAGATTGACACGTCAAAATGATCAAAACAACAAATATGAGTTAACAGCTGAAAAATAAGGGCTGCAAATCCATACTCAACTGCGATTATAACTGTTCTCTTTGTCTAACACGTTATTGAATTCAAAACGTATTGCGGAACTCCGCAGACTCTCATTATGTTATTATTCACTTTTAAGTATGTAATAAATAAAGGATAGGGAGTTTTAAGTCACGACGGCTCTTGATCCGTGTAAAGATATAACGCACAGACTTTATTAACAATATAATTTTTTATTCATTAAAAATTATTTACCTTCCGTACATGAATCCAAAATGGCAGACAGGTAGTTTAAACAGGACAGGTGCGGGCTCATCCAACAATACAAAATAGAATTTACTAGAAACAAAATGGTTTCTTAATGGTGCTTAGCTTAGCTCTAGTACACACCAACCTGTCTGCTGTTCTTATTTTTTCGTACAGAATTATGTTTAGAATAAGTGAAAAAACCAATTTAAATTATTTTCCCGGTTTCCCTTTTTCCAACATTTCATTTCTAACGTAATTTTAAGGTTAAAAAAATGTGCCTATACAGACCCATGACAGATGACAGCTGTGCTGTTTGTTTAGCAGCCCGGTTCGGTTCCTCGTAAATTGTAACCAGACTACTCTAAGAAAATGTTTAAGTAAATTCAATTTTTATTGTCGATCGAATTTAAATAAAAATAATTATTACGTTGAAAAATACATTTTGCGATGAATAAAGTAAGCGAACACATGCTGCCATACGTCTCGGCGGCGACGGCTTCTTTATACACTACGACAATTAATTGTCGAATATTCAATAATTCAGATAGATACAAAATAATTAGGTACATAAGCCATATCTAGCGTATATTTTGTTAAGTAATTGTTGAAATGATTTTTAGTTTTAATTTAGCAAAAGCCGAAAGCGATAAAATGTCGCTGTGGTTGTTTACAAAGCGTTTTTCCACAATGTAACGTGTTTAGAAGAAATGGTAATTTTTTTATTAACTCGAGTGCCATGTCGATTCTTTAAGGACAGTGTCGAACCCAGATATACAGGGTGTCCGTTAATTAATGGGATATGGACAAACCACAGAAGACTCTTATATATTAGATTAGGATTTAATTATACTTACCTATATCCGAAAGTTGATATTAACTGAGATACAGGGTGTTAAAGTTAAAACTTCATTTTTGCTTTTCTCTAATAACTTTGACAGAAACCAATGGTTTTTTACAAAAGTTGGCAATTATGGTTTTTTAAGACAAGAAACTGATTTTTTGGTTAAATTTTAATGTACAATGTAGTCTGTAGTCGGGTTTGTTCGGGTTTGTTCGGGTCGTTTAGTGCACCCTGTCCAAGTATTATTATTAATTTGCAAGCAAAATTGTTTTCTTAAAGTAACCTATGAGAAAACAAATAAAATTTAGAGTTGCAGTTGCTATGGAACAGAAAAGGTTTCATTTTTGAGTTTATCGTAAGTTTGTGTTTTCATTGCTGTTGGTTTCTTTCGACACGATATTTTCTAGGGTCAAAGTTATTTTAATTAAAGTTAAAGAACAATCCAACTGTTGTATTTATTATTCCCAATTACCATTACTAGAACATTAATTATCATGTAGAAGTTAATTGGTAAGAAGTAACAAAATATTATTGGCTTGCCTGAGGTAACGCACTAAACAATTTAAATGCAAATATCTCCGAAACGGTAACTCTGGGCGACCTGAACTTAGTATACCTTATTTACGTAATAAATATGAGAAAAGTATTATTTTCATTAAAAACTTAAATACACTGAGGCACAAAAAGTGATGACCTATAAATGTGCAAAAATGCCGCAGACAGCGCCCCCTACATTGTACATTAAAATTTCACCAAAAAATCAGTTTATCGTCCTAAAGAAACCATAATTGCTCAATTTTGTAAAAAACCGTAGGTTTCTGTCAAAGTTATTGGAGAAAAACAAAAATGAAATTTTAACTTTAACACCCTGTATCTCAGTTAATATCAACTTTCGAGTATAGGTAAGTATAATTAAATCCTAATATTTTCATGTAAGGAGTCCGTGGTTTTTCCATGTCCCATTCATTAGCGGACACCCTGTATATCTAGTTGATTTAGTTTAAATAATAAATTAAATTGAATTTTTATGTTTAGGAAATGTCAAATATAAATTTTAGAAAATTTACATGCTTCTAGATTTTTGAATATTCAATAATTAATTGGTATAGCGCTGTTCCTGGCAAAACAATAATATTTATTAAAAGAATTATTCTTATTATAATTATTATTTTTAAAACGCGATAAAATAATAAAAATTGAACTTTATAAGTATAGTTTTAATTTCATTTAAACTGATTTAGATTTTTAGAGGTAGCGTTTTTAAAGCCCACCGATTGTTCAGTTAGCTTTGTATATTGTTTAAAGACTTATTTGACCTGTAAGTATTTATTGTTCGTAGGTAGCTTAGTAAGAGCGTGAGGAAATTATACAAGATGGCTTAAAGTCAATCATCAGGCAATCGAAAGCAAAATAAATAAAAAATACATAAAGTTTTGAAACAAACGCTAAGCCGAATTTAATCGGACATTTACTTTAAGCTGCACAGTATGTGACCTCTGGACCAAGACTTTAAGCCACCGATTACATTTTTTTCTGTTAATATTCCTTTATGGTAGCTAAATAACACTTATATCCTATTTATCAAGATTATTATTACTTTTTTTATAATAATTTTTTACATTTTCAACACAATCTTATTTATAATGAAAGAAGAAAATAAAATTTAGATGTAATTTTTTATATTAAACAAAGCAAAAATATTTTTAACGAGTTTTATTTCATTAAATCCTGCCCAGCCAAAATTGTACACTCTTACGGCAAATATTTGCAGTTTCATGCTGTGGTTTTCTCTAAGACAATTGTTACAGCCAGTGGCGGCTCGTGACCTATGATAGAGGGGGTTCACAAGTATGGTGAAATTTTTCTAGGCGTTTTAAATGTAGAAAGAAAAAAAGTAATAAGAAAATGTGTTAGGTAAAACATATTTTTATTTATTTTTTAATTTTACACAAGGAAATACAACTTTTGGAAAATAATAAAGGCTTTCTTAGTGTGTATAGCTGTCGGATCTTAACGTCGTCGCATGCAACCCTCGTAACAATATTTATACAGTCCACTACTAATACTACTAAAGCCATCTACGAGCTATCAAGAAAACCGAATGATGCCCAATACTACTACCGCCATCTACGAGTTATCAAGAAAACCGAATGATGTCTAATACCACTACGCCATCTACGTGCTACATCATTAGGCGCAACCAATAAGAGAACAATAGTTAACTGTTTTATGACGAGAACGAATCGAGCCACGAGACTGACAAGTTGGCATTCTTCATATTTTCAGTGTTTTTTGGTTTAAATCCTTAAATAAAATGGTTTAAAATCATATCGAGTATGATTTATCGAAATACACAACATTTATCGACCCTGCTCAATAGTGCTTAAACGTAAAGCCCATTCTTCGGTTCTTAATTGTAGAAAATTGATCAATAACAGCCTCATTAAGTTTGGAATCGCCTCTCTAATTTTCTTTTTCATATATTTCATTTTTAAACTTTCTAATAAAGTCCCTAGATTTACCCTTTGTGGTCTGCGTTAAATTAATTTCGGGTTTAGGTGTTCCCCCTTTTTTCATTCCATTTTTTTGCTCCAAATTCAAAGAGCTAAAGTTATTTCTTAAATAGTCCACCGTCAACTATTCATTTTAACTTAATAAATATATAATATTAAAGTATTAAAACATACACGCTCGAATTTCTAACTAGATGCAGACAACAGACAACAGCGCGCGGTGCACACAAAAACTGTGCGCCTTTTCCATGTTAAATGGCCATAGCCCCGCTATCACCCGCCACCTGTTACTACAGAGAATCTGCACTACTTAATCGCACGTGCGAGCAAGTCTCGTCATAATCGTCATTTACCTCAACCGAGGCACGGTTGCCGGATCTATACAGATTGGTTTGACGGGATGATAAAATATTAGGGAGGGTCGGACTTTTTTTAGTTTGACGGTACCATAAAATATTAGGGAGGGTCCGACTTTATACGATAAATAATATTCAATAAATATAAATTAATATTTTTTATTCGTTTTGTTTTAAGGGTGCACGTGCGCATGTGCTCCTGTGGAAGAACCGCCACTGGTTACAACCATTAAGAGTGTAAAAAAACTCTGATCTGCCACATAAAATGTTTATAACAGTATTTAAGAAAAATTAACAACAAAGCTATACCGCAAAAAAACCTTACAAACACTAAATTATGATAATATCGGAAAGGGGTTTACGGCTTTTAAGATGATGTTAACTCCAGCCCTTCCCATTTAAGATTTTAAGCGTAACAAAAATAAGGGAAGTCCCCCTAACTAGGTAATATTTCTTAAAATTAGCACATAAGTCACATAAAAAGGACCAAGTAGGTGGAAGTGGTAAGAAATTAAAAAAAAAACACCAAAGTTTTCAATTTTCAATTTTTTTAATATAAAATAACAGTCAACAATATAAAATTAATCAACAATAACAAAACTATGTACAAAAACAGTCTAAATGGTTTGAGAAAGAGAAATTTTGGCAAAACCAGCTCTATATTATAACCTATTCGAAGATACCCCGAGGCATCCAGAATCTAACAATATAATTCTGGTTCCTAAATCAGCCTAAAGAAAAATTTTAATCGCGCTAATGGCCAAATGATCCTGATGATAGCGATTCATAACCACCACCACCACCATGTCCGCTAGAAGAATCATCACCGGCTCCTGGAAGAATTTTTTTTGATTAAAAAAAATATATTACCTCGCCAGTACGTTGGAGTATTTTGTATTTATATAACTCTGTTAAATCTATGTTAATTACCTAACACATCACTGTAGTGTCCGTTCCATCCACCTTCAGATACTCCGTAACCTTCATGGCCTCCATCGGAACCTCCACCGCCGCCTCCATGTCCTCCTGAGGAATATTTGCTGGAAGCAACAAAGCTACCTCCAAAAGCTCCATGATGCCCCTCGGCTGAGAAAGTAAATTATTAAAGAATTATGATAAATTTAACTGAAATCTTATGAAGCACGAATTGTGACAAAACACTCACCTTGCTGCGTCAAATCGATTATCTGTCCCTGTTGTCCTCCACCTCCTCCGACGATACTGACGCCGTGATGGAAATCTCCTCCCGAAGAGCCTCCACCACCTCCCCCGGAACCCCCGCCGAAACCTCCGCTAGCCCATTCTTGGCCGCCGCCGCCTCCGCCACCGCCAAGGTCTAAGGAATAGCCTTCACTACCAAGGCCGCTGTCGCTAATGCCGTGACTGGCGCCGGCTAAACTTAAACTGCCTAGGTCTAGGCCGCTGATTCCTTGGTCATAACCGCCGCCGCCGCCGCCGCCACCGCCGTAAGCTGAAAAAAGGTGGTTTCTAGAGTTTTTTTTTGGCACTACAAAACTTTTCAATGCGACCGAGAGGGTGAGATTGGAGGTTGAAGGTACCCTCATCCCTTATTGAGTTTGTAGAAAATTCCTAAGTCAGTCACTGGTATTTATCGAGTTAAATTTAATCAAGAGTCAACACCCGATTGAAATGCAGTAGATCAAATATATTGATCGACGCTCAACATACAGGGTGATTGATGGTGGATGGCCTATTAGACGTTTATGGAGAACTAGTCTTCGGATCACTTAATAAGATAAAATATAGGATATTTCATATAAAAAAACGTACTATTTACCATTTTTCCAAACCATCAAAATATTTGTATTTTGAAACACCCTGTACTATTATAACTAATATTTGGAAAGAGGTTGAAAGACCTTTGGATATAACCTGACTCCATACCAAATTTCAGTGCTTTAATTTGTCAGAGTTTAAAAAATTATCACTTAGGTCATGTTTTCCGAAAAAAAAAAGTGAAATTAATTATTATCTCGAGAACTATAACAAATAGGTATAGGAAAATATTAAGGAAAGTAATTAAGAAATTAATATGGATTCTAAAACAAAAATAATACACAGGGTGTTCCGTTTAAATTATCAAAGTTGCTAATACTTTCAAGTAGAAGCGGCAACACTGCATGACTAAAAATATTTTTAAAAGAGAGATCATGTCCGCCTCTATAAGCTCCCAAATTTTCAAAGTGATCCGATGACTAGTTCTCCATAAACGTCTAATGGGCCATCCACCATCAATCACCCTGTATGTTATCACCGTAATCACTTTCACCGAATATGAAAGATTTGCATTTTTGTTCTTGGAATCGGGTATACTCTCTATTATGAAAAATCATTGAACTGAAGTAAAATGAATGCACTGTAATTAACTCACAAAGAGATAGTACTAAAAAAAACAGATGAAAGGGAACGTAATTTAAAACGTAGTAAATGAAAGTGAAATTTTATCGCCTACAAATTTAAAACGTAACAGTATAGCTTAAATATGTATAAATATGTAATAAACATACAGCATATCTTCTTCCGGGCCAGTTTGAAATGTTAACTACATCGATATAATCGCCTCGGGGCATGGAAGTTACTTAAGAAGAAATTATTTCAAACAATGTACGAGTTAAAAACTGGTTCCGTCTTATTTATTGTTTTCTTTATAACCCGAGGCTTATTTCATAATCATAACGCAGAAGAAAAGTGAAAAGTGGAAGTTCATGCTTGGCCATCTGTGTTCCCTCTAGTGGTTGCCAAAAGAACTTTTACTATTTTGTATCAAAATTAGACAAAATATACTTACAGGTAGATACAATTCCGGGTCTGGAGGATGCGATGGCCACTACGGCACTGAGTACCACAAACTGAAACAAAATATACCACTAAATATACCACAAAATAATAAATAGAAATTCTAAGGAACAAAAATGGTTTATTCTTTTTTTTGCAATAAAATTTTCATTTGGACTAACTTTCGTTATAGCAGTAGAAATGCGATTGAATTGATGTTCTTTCGTTATCATGTCACATTAATAATTTGAATTTCGGTGACATGTTACCAATTAAAATCAATATTCATTCATAAAAGTATGCTTTTTGAAAGCTTGATCTGAGAAACAACAACAGGCGGGTAAGAAAGTAACCCACCTCTCTCGTGAAATATTAAACGGTATTTTTTCCCAATTTCGATATTTAAAGTGACACAACAAACTGAAAGTTTGGAATGTTTCACTTTTCACAACTAGTTATGAAAGGTAAAAATGCATATAACACCTCATCCCTATTTCATATTTATTGATGTGTGGAATTTTTTTAAGACTTTGACTTGGGCAAATTTCGACTACTTAGTCAAAATTCGAAAAACTATTGTTTTCCTCCATATGAGAGTCTAAAGTTATCAAATGTTAAAATATACACTACGACAATTAATTATTTAATTTGAAAAATTCACTCCTTAATTAATAAACTGTTATTTCACTATTTCGCATATTAAAAATATTAAAATTGGTTCATTATTATTTTAATTGATAGGCAGCAAATTTTATAGTTTAAGGGAGAGCATTTTGCGTCCCGATACGTCTAAATGTACGGGGTAGGCCATAAAATCTAGATGAATGTAAAAATTTGACAAATCTTACATGAAAATTTAATTTAATTTGTAATTAGAGATATATCTGGGCTAGACCCTGGTCCAAAAGTATCGCCATGCCACTCTTCGTAACAAAATATTCCCATTTCTTCTAAATATACTTTTCGTGGACAAACACTGCGACATTTAATTCCTTTTGGTTTTTGCTCAATTAAAAATAAAAATCATTTCAACAATTAAATCCCATAATACAGAGTGCTGTATATATAATGCACCCTGTATATAACATGTGTTTTCAAATTCTGTTCAATGAATTGATTTGGAAAATATAATTCTTATCTTACAAAGAAAAATAAACTTTTTGGTAAATAAATCTACTGCGACTAGATATATAAGTCATTAAAATTGCATTTATACATGTCTATCGTAGAGGCGCGGTACCCTGTCGCCTCACAAAGTCCAGTGTTTTCATCAGTTCTCTCTCAGTGATAATACAATTACACATATTACTCACCCTAAGCATTTCGATTTGTTTCGAAAACTATAACAGAATTAAAATACTCGTAACTAAAATTCTACTTCCTGACCGCAATCTTTTATAGTGGAAGTGATTGTAAAATAAATGTTTGTTCAAGAAGGGGACAGGGTGGGCCCAAGAAAGCCTTTCTCTCTCGAGATGGATTGGACGATTCAAGAGCAAATGTTAATAAACGGTAAGAATTTTAATAAGATCACTGAGATGGATCGATATCATTTCTTTGCACAGGTTTCTTATGATTTAAACGCGATATACAAGCTTTATTTATGGAAATAATAAAAAAATATAACTGAAAAATAATTAATAATATTTTTCAACATAGTGCACGGCTGATAAACTGATTCGCACTGGGGATTTTAGTGGTATACGTCATGGCATGCAAAAAATCGAGAAATATTTTTACGTATTGTTAATAAAAACCAAAATTCAATATCAATATCACTAATTACAAAAGGAAACAGCTGTTTCAAGTGCATATGTCTGCATTATTTAGTTTCTGTCCACTTTCGTTTATAATCAACTAAGCGTGATCTTATTAATTTATAAACTTTTTAATTAATTTGCTATTATAAATGAATTTAAACTATATCATTTCATTATTCGTTTTTTGTCGTATAAAAGATAGTAAAAGTTAATATCATTAATCATGTGAAATTAAGGCATATTAAATTATTTAATAGAATGAACGCGAATTAAATATTGCCATGCCGACATTGGCGTCCGCTTACAACTCCAGTGGCGTAACAGCTTGAGCATTAGGTAAACAAGAAGAACTGATCAAAGGACTAACAAGAAGTATATATTTATTTTCAATTATTAACATGGTTCGTCTAATTGACAGGCTACTAAAAAGATATATTCTGCTAATTTTTTATTCAATTTAAATGATAACTCTAACATGCACACTGCAATAAATAATTATCGAATATTCAAAAATTCACCGTACAATTCGACGCATTCGGCCGTATATTGTAGTGTTGTGATCGCTGGAGCGCAAAACCGCTTGATCACTCGATTATTGAAATAACCGACATCGCTCGATTATTAAGAAAACCGCTCGAGTTATCTATTCAGGCGAAAACCGTCGCCCGTCACATTATCTTTCACTCGACACCCGAGCTTCGCTTGACGCCGGCGGAAATATACCGCTGTAGTGTGATCGAGTAAAAAAACTGCTCGTATATTCTAACAGTTTTTCGCTCGATAGGAAATACTCTAGTTAGAAATTCAGGCGAAAAATATAGCCGGTTACTTGATAGACGACCTTCGGCCTATGCGCCACGCCATCCGATTGGCGACGTTCGAGTTTGACGCTGAGCAAGTACACGACATACGTCGGGCACATAAACGAGAAGGTTCATATAAGAAAGTATGCCGAATCCCTTAGCGGAGTCATCGCGACATGCATCTTGTAAAGTTTTGTTTTAACTGGCTAGCCAGCGGAGTAGTTTAGGTCTCCGATTGTAAATATTAAAAAATTAAAGGATATAATTTTAAAATTTTTAATTACTATAAACACAAAAAACTTCTCAAAAATAACATAATAATAGAAATTGTTAATGAAAAATAACAAAAGGAACAAAATGGTTAACAAAATATGTAGAAAAATTCGTCGGTAATCTTATAGTAAACATTTTTAAATCTAAACAGGAACTTTTTATTATTAAACTCAAGAAGACTTCTTAAAAATAACATACATATATGTATAGAAAATGTTAATGGAAAATAAGAAAACGAGCAAAATAGTTAACAAAACATAGGTATCGACAAATTTTTTGGTAACCAAAAGTAAGCATTCTTAAATTTAAACAGGAATTTTTTGCAGTTTCTTTTGTTTGGTATCGAGACACGTGGTAAAAATTCATTATTCACAAATAAATAATTTTCTGGAATTTTTTTGGTGGCCACTACAATTTTGTAGCTACACCTGTGCCCACCCGTAGTTACGTGCCTGCTAAATACCCTACCTGATCACATGTAAACGGCTAGGCTGCCGGTGGAGCAGTCGGTGACGTCATCGCTTGGCCAATTGGAATTTCAAGCGATTCAATCGAGCGATTCACTCGATTATTAAAATCGCTCGAGTATCAAGTACTCGATTATTAAAATCAGCGGTTTTTCCCAGCACGAATTGTTTCGTTATTAACAAAATAACAGCATATTTATTAAGAGGCGAATTTTTGAATATTCGTTAATTAATTGGCGCATACATATTCGAAGAATTAATATTTTTCTTTCTCCAGATTATGGCACTAATTTTTGGCACTTGTAAGGTGAGAGACATATCACTGTAATTTTGACCTCTATCTAGAAGGATAGTAGTTTCAAGAATGAAGTAACAGTAATGTATAGAATATTATTCTTGACGCTATGGCGAACGTTTTTTATCACAAAGTATTTTATCAAGTACGTTCGCCTTTTCCTCAAGAAACTATAGTTGATATTTTATTTTCTGATCAAACTCCAATCCGAATACTAATTCTCCCTTATTATTTTTTGCGACCAGTCGTAAAATAATTGAACCGATGGCGCCGTGGCGATGTCGGGCTTGATCGGACTGTAAAGAAGCCGGCTCATCAAATAAACCAATAAATAATAAAAACTTCATATTTTTATTTCTATTGGAATTCGACCAGGGAATAAAATATCAACTATAATTTATAACGGGGTAATTAGGGCTCGGCCCCGCCTGATTAGGAGGCCACTTGCTGTTTTTTTCTACACATATTAACTGCTTACGAACAAGCACTTGTCTTACCTAATCTCAAGTTCGTTTCTGACCTGATCTAAGCTGTTTGTTCGTACGCGTCATTCGGCATTTATTTTAGAATTAACTTTGGCTTTGTTCATTTAACTGGTTAGCAAAATATTCTTATTTTTGCGAACAGAAAAATCTAATCGGTCAGCCAAAATGGCTAGTTGGTCAGCAGCTGATGGACAGCAAACATTTCTGAATTGTGACAGTGCCCTGGGTAAACAAGTGAAAACCCGCCCCCGCTACACCTTTTGTAGCCGATTTCCTTCTGTATTCGGCAAAAGAAAACACAAGAAAGTTACATAAAATGACAGTGCCCTGGGACCTCTGAAGTAAACTGCTTCTAGACATATTTTCTTCTACTGGCCAATTGTAAAATCTTGCTGACCAAGTAATCATTTCGCAGCTCGACTGTTGATAACGGCAAACCATTTAATTACTTCTCATTAACTTTTAACCAGCCAGTTTACATAATTCATACCTGTGTGTAATTTACGTCAAAAACATCGAATTTTGCTCAACTTAGATATCTCAGTCGAAAATTCGAGCGTCTTAGCAGGGGCAAGGGGGGAAAGTTGTATCAACTTTGACTTTTTTGAATGTCTAAACAAACACGAAAGTACTTTGATGAAAATAATCATGATTTTGCGTCGTTATATCCATTCTAAAGGCAATATTAGTAAGTCTTGTTGAATTATTATTTTATAAATTGCTAGCTTCCTCTGCACCTGAATAAAAGAGAATTATTTAAGTTTGGCAAACCCTGAAGAAGTATTAGAATAAAAAAAATTCGGATCATCGCTGCATATTAATATTTGAACAATACTTTTTTAGAATCTGATATCGGGATGTTTCAAACATCATTTTAAGGTCACGTGACTTCAAATTGTAAAGCTGATTGGTCAATTTGGCGCATGAATTAAACTTTCCGATCTCTTTTTACAGCGGTCCTTTTCCTAAAGATCGTCTGTTCGCGAAAAATAATTTTTTCCGACAATATTTAGGTCATCCTAAACAATTTTGTGATCGAAAATGGTGCAAAAGAAAGTAAGTTTTGTATATTTTATTTTCTAGTGGGTATCAATTTTGTTTTTGGCCCCGATGATGCCTAGAATTTGATGTAAATTTGGGTATTGACAGGTAACTGAAAGTGTGTTGTGAAAACATTAATTTTCCCTTATTTAGGTCTGTTAAATGAATTCTGATTTAAAATCCGATTCAATAAGCCTGTATACTGTATTTTAGCAGATATAGTTTACAATCCGTATTTTTCTTCAGCGAGGATCCATAGTTTAAGGTTATGTTTACCCCAAGTTAACATCACATTTTGGCTTAAAACCAGTAAGGCCGTATTGTCCCTTTTTATGATGACCGTATTTGCTATCTGAATGGTTTTGAAGAAGACCTAACTACCACCAATAGTTGAGACTGAGGTTCTTTTTCAAATATATAACTACATACCAGCATGAGTGTTTTTTTACAAGTAAATAACTTTTTTTAGCCCAAGAAGAAGTCTGGGAAAAAGGTAGCAGCAGCCCCACTAGCTGTCAAGAAAGTAGAAGTAAGGAAAGAAGTTAACCCTCTTTTCGAAAAAAGACCCAGGAACTTTGGTATCGGTAAGTAACTGTTCTGTATTTCGATCTTTGGTAGTCCACAGATTAAACTTTTAATGATGATAATTTATTATTCAGACTATACAATCTGGTGTACTTCAATTATACGAGCTTTTTAATTCTGATTTAACCAATAATTTACTATTTTTAATAAATGAAAATCAAACATTTATTTTAAGTTATTTGTTTTAATTTTAAGGCCAGGATGTGCAACCGCCCCGTGATCTTTCTCGATTTGTAAAATGGCCCAAGTACATCAGAATCCAGAGACAGAAGGCTGTCTTACAGAAGAGGTTGAAGGTTCCCCCACCAATTAACCAATTCACACAAACCTTGGACAAACAAACAGGTTAGTTCGATGTAAGTTTTGTAAGTAAACATTTTTTTTTTTGGTAACTGATTTAAATTTTTTTATTTTACAATGATGAGTCCTATTTTCACCGGCGAACATAACAAACCTTGTTGAAATATTTTACTTTGTATGGTCTGAGAATTATTTTTTTAATTAGAAAATTATTCTGTCTTTACGGTGGTTTTTATAATTTCGTGCTTTTCCTTTCAGCTACCCAACTTTTTAAGGTTTTGGAGAAGTACAGGCCCGAGACAGCCCTCCAAAAAAAGAATAGGTATGTATATTTGTGTTCCATTGAATTTAAATTTGATTGATGCTTTCCAGATTTATTTTTGTATCTATCTAATTGTTTCTTGTAGACTTAAAGCCAAGGCTGAAGCCAAGGTAGCCAAAAAAGAGGAGGCCCCGTCAAAGAAACCCAACACTCTCCGTGCCGGAACAAATACCGTCACCAAGTTGATTGAACAGAAGAAAGCTCAATTGGTAGTGATTGCACATGATGTTGATCCTATTGAGGTAAGTAATATATTTTAAAAATCTATATTGTTTCCTTTAAAACAAATAAAATTCTTATCATTCCTCTGTGTATAAATTGGTAGTATGCCACCAAAAAGAAAAGAAGAAAATTTATTATATAACAACATAACCAACAATTGATGTTGTGTATCGGTTTTTTGATAATGTAATTTGAATGAGTAATTTTCCAATGATGCCATATGAATTTCTTCGACTGAGGTTACATTTTGTAACAAAAAATGAAGAGAATTGACACTGAGGAAATTTGTCCTTTGCATAAATAGTTCTGAATTATATCATGCTAAGGAGAACGGGGGGAATCACGGTTTTTGTTTTCTTTTTTCAGCTCGTTCTGTTTCTCCCGGCCCTCTGCAGAAAAATGGGGGTACCGTACTGTATTGTTAAGGGCAAGGCTCGTTTAGGTAAGTTATCGCCCATCCCGACTTCTCTGTGCATTTATTTCTTACCAATAAAAGTTTTTGAAATTTTATTATAATGATGATTTACTTACTTTTGTCTTCTTTTCCCGTCTGAGAAGATGTGCTGACAACTATTAATCTGAAAAAAAACCTAATCACCACATAATTGGTATTTTAGCCATATTTTTGAATAATTTAACCCCATTTTTTTTTTATCGCAAACAGGTCTTCTCGTCAGACGCAAAACCTGTTCGGCCATAGCCTTGACACAAGTCGATTCCGGTGACCGATCCAACTTCAACAAGATCGTTGAATCGATCAGGACCAACTTCAACGATCGCGCTGATGAAATCAGGAAACACTGGGGCGGTGGTCTGCTCGGTTCGAAATCGGCCGCGCGCATTGCAAAGATTGAGAGGGCGAAGGCCAAGGAATTGGCCCAAAAACAAGGTTGAATTGACTAACCTTACGATTTTTTGTAATAAATAAGTTATAAGTTTAGAATGGTGTTTTATTTTCATACAGCCTGCGCCGCGTGCGCGAGTAGTTAGTAATATTCCGAAAAATGAAGTTACCGTTTGATTGGGAAAGCGATATTTTTCCATTTATTAAATGCAAATAAAAATCTTAATTCAAAGAAGTAGTCCGCTTCTCAAAGAGAAATGATTTTAGTAACAAAAACGCAAATATACAGAGTGTTTCAAAAACGTGCCACAGCTCGTGTAGTGATTCCTTACCCAAAAATTGCTGTCGACATACTACAGGGTGTTTAAATTTTTTCGGTGTTTTCAAGTTATTTCCGAAACGACTAGTAGTTTTAATGAGACTTCGTTTATGAAAAAAGTATTTATTTAGCAATAAAAATGTGTGGACAAGTTTAGCAGAGGCGTGTGTGCGATCAAGCGCTGTAATTTTCACAAAATCTAGCTATTTTAGGTACTTTTCATAACCCAAATTTCACTATAAGTATTTACTAAAGCCGTTTCAGAAATATCGTGAAAACACCTAAAAAAATTTGTAACACCCTGTACCTTTCAAACATTTGTCTTGGTAAGCTAAGTAAGTAAACCTAAATGTCTGATATTATACAATTCAAATTAATAGTTTACCGCTGTTTTACGATATCCGGACCTGCGTATCACTCATTTCCTGCTCTTGGTTTTATGGCTATATGTCTTCTTAACAATATATTTGTACTTTGCAACGTTACCTAAACATACACCTTTATTTCTGTAAGTATTTTCTCAAAATTTTGAAAATCGATGATGAAGTATGAACATCGAATTTTATAACTAAATGATTGCCATCTTCTAGCAAAGTCATGAACTAATGTTGAGTGGTCAACGCCCTTAGGATTATAGTCGGTTGAGAGCTCACCAGATGGCCGCGATATAAGTCGTCGCGCTTGTGAAGCCATAAACGGGGAGAGAGCATAGACAGGGTCTGATTCGAAAATTATCATGCATAATATATTATACACGGTGTTGAAAAAGGTCTGTACCCCGGAATAACTCCGGTGCCTCGCATTGCAGCGGAAAATGTCTCGGGAAAAACGTGTTTGGTTTTGAAGGAGGAATAGTTTGCAATTTAAACCACCCCAACCCCCGGGCGCAGGTGGGGGTAAGTTAAGATTTTCAAATGGAACCCCATATTTTTTATTGGCGTATCGTGTTCTCCGACCAAAAATAAACATCTTTTGTCCGAAATTTTTTTTTATTCGGGCCCATACTTCACCAATAATCACGATGAGAAAAACAAAATCAGAGCCGTGCGAAAATCAAATTTTATCCCGGAAATATTCTTTTCCTTTGTCTTGTACTAAAAATTGCCCGTGGAATACAAACAACTTTTTCCACGGGCATTTTTTAGTACACACGGTTCTGATTTTGTCATTCTCGTGGTGATTATTGGGGAAGGATGGGCCCGAATAAAAAAAAATTTCGTACAAAAGATGTTTATTTTTGGTCGGAGAAGACGATACGCCAATAAAAATATGGGTTTGTTTGAACAAACCCGAACAAACCCGAACAAACCCGCGCCCGGGGATTGAGGGGGTGGTTTAAATTGGAAACTATTCCTCCTTCAAAACCAAACAACTTTTCCCCAGACATTTTTCGCTGCAATTCGATGCACCGGAGTTATTCCGGGGTACCGACCTTTTTCAACACCCTATATAATTATTTTTTATTATTTTTTAAAGTCTGTGTACTCAAAAGACAGCCACGTATAATTAGAAACATTTTTTTAAAATACCAGTAAAACGTTTCAAGCTTCATTTATTTGTATGCTGTTTTAACAACTTTCAAATGCTTAGAACAAGTTTTCCTTTTACTTTAAATAATTATAATAATCATAATCAAAAAGTTTTTTAGGCACGCCCCGTAGGACATTAGAAATCTTCACTCCTTCCATTCTATTGTGGATCCTATTGTAGTCTTCATTGTAGTTCCTAGGTCCTTTCATCATATGAGCTGGTGGGTCTTTCGTACCACGCAATAATAGAAATGTTTCTTCTATGGCGCCATAATTTCCTTCTGGTCCAATCTGCATCAGAAAATGAATATAATTAATCCTAGTAATTTAAATATTAGAAGGGCTACATACGCTATCTGATACAGTTAAGGTCCATACCCCACTGGCAAGTTCCCCCCACGTCATCACTGACATAAAAGTCCAATTCACAAATCCCTTTGTACTTTTGTCGAATTTTCTTGGTGCCAGAAGCTGTACTGTGGTACCTAGAAAATCCGTTACATTCTTACAGTTCTCCTACAACAGTTCCTCTTACTATAATAATAATTGTCTCCTCTACGATTGTTGCTAAAATTAATTGTGCTATATTACCTGCTGGTGAAGTCAGATGGACTTCTAGAGCTCCCCGCACAGTGTAGTTAATCGTGGTCCTGACTTCCACATGTTCAAGAAATATAACTTGTTTATCCGTGCCTTGACATCCCGTGGTGAGAGCGAAGAGTTGGGTCTGGTTTCCAAAAGATATTGTTGAATTTGACAATCTAAAAATTGAACCAGCGCTATTACTTTTACTTGTACGCCAAGTCTATAAATTTTTGTAACTGCAGAATGTTTTAAACGTACTTGTCAAATCTGACTTCACATTTGAAGTCTTTTGGAACGTTCGTCCAATTGGCGGCAGTCGATACTAGTCCATATGCATTCATTAGTCCAAATCCAAACTTGGTGCTGAACCACAGTCCTGCTGCGTTCTTCTGCCATCCCGGATTATCCACAACCGGGTCTAGTTCTGAAGTCCAGACTATGAGATGTTGGACATCTCTCCAAGTTAGGGATGGGCTAAAATTAATAATGATTGTGTCATATAACGTCGTTTTAAACCCAGTTGTTTATTATTCTTTACCTTACAAGAAAAAGAAAAGGATTCAAGATGATGCTTAACATTTTCTTGTAAAGAAAATCTTACACCAGTCACCGATAATGCGATAATAAAACTTCTAGACTTACTTTACTTCCAAGGCTAATGCTATTATTCCAGCAGCAAGAGGTGCCGAGGCCGAGGTGCCAGTGTGCTTAATGGTACATTTGTTGCCGAGGTCAGTAGTTGCCTGAAAACAAAACGTGTTCCGTTACCGCGAGCTATATATTTTTCGATTTAATTTCATTGTCTCCTTACTATCATTTGGTCCTTATAAGCGCCGCTACTATAGGTCACCGCCAACGTCGAGGCACAAGCCTCCCCATACCACGGAAATTCCCCTTTTTGAGAGGCACTTCCTATAGAAATCGTATAGGGACTAGCTAGGTATCCGTCGCAGTTGCAATTGTCGCCTCTACTGCCTCCATTGCCCGATGCCCAAACGTAAATGGAACCTCTACCATTTCTACCCTTAAATTGTAATGAATGTATGAAACAAAAGACAACAACGAAAGGGAAAATGCCCATAGATCTATATGTACATGAAATTGCATGGCTTACTTTTTCAATTCCTCGCTCAATTGCTTCCCTGGCCAATCTTCCAGGACCATCAACCGTTTTTCCATCGTCATTTGGTCCCCAGGACGCGCTATATATATCTACCAGATCCTGAGCGTAGCCTAGAGCTGTTCCTTCTATCCTGTCTGTTACTAATCCGTCTAACATTTTGACACCACCTGGTAGAAAGAGCTTTTTAGAACATCTACGCTTAACTAATGAATTGCTGATGTGTTACTTACCTATTTTAGCGCCAAAAGCAATCCCCACTCCACATTTTTTGTTATTAGCAACCATGGCTACTTCTCCGGCACACCTGGTACCGTGGCTATTCGATTTTGTTACTTCATATCTTGGTAAAGGATCGTTGTCTTCTTCATTGCAATTATAACTTATGTCTGGGTCCTTAAAAAAAAATGGAAAACCTTCGTTTTAGTACGAACTAACGCCACAATATTTGTGTACTAACATAATTGGGACTTAAATCTTCATGAGTGTATTCAATACCGTCGTCCAATATGCTTATCCTGACACCTTTACCAGATATTCCTGCTCTGTAAACTGGAAGAACGTTAAGGTCCAGTTTTGGTAGATCAAGTCGAGTTCTGGTGTCTCGCTAAGAAATTAAACATTTATTAAGCCTGGAAATCAGGCTACAGACATCATAACCTCATAAATTTTTTAAAATTAATGTAACTATTTTTTTAAAATTACCAGATACCACTGCTGACTCCATAATTCATCATTAAAGGTTTGGTCGACATTATCCGATGATATCGCGTATCTTTTTCTACGATTACTCAGTACCCTTAGTCTATCTTTCACATTTCCGATACCAAAATATGTATTTATTATTTCATTATTTTCTACTTTTAAACCAGTTTCCTCGGTTATGTTTGTACTTTTAATTGTTGTTATTGTTTTATCAGTGTGGGTACTTCCATTTTCTTTATTTGTCTGATTGATTTCAAGTCTTTTAACTCTTTCTTTTGGTATATCCGCAGGGTCTATGGTTATAAAGTCCCTTTTTGAACGCTCTTTCTCTTGTTGTTCTTCCGCCCATAACACCTACAACCAAGAATAAGGAAGCGGTGAAGATCATGTTAGAAATTTAAAAAAACTCGACAGTTTTAGTTTTTTAAAAGTTAATTTTTTTTTTAAATACTTACCCTTTGATCCTCTGATAAACTTCTTGTTACTGACCCTCCTCTCTTTTGTTCGTTTAGTAAGAAAGTTAAGTTCTCCACTGGAATAAGGACGTATGTGTTTTCAAACCCAACGACCTAGAATTTAAAAGAAAAGTTTTGACAACAGCCAATGTGTAATCAAACCCTAAGATTACTTTAATATGAATAAATCTCGAGCCCCCCTATATTGACTACCAAGAGGACCCTATAAAACTGACCTTTAACAAGACAGAGCAGAGACATTTTTTTGTCTATATGAACAGTAACAAACTATTCACCATAAACATAGCGATAACAATTTCTCTGATAATAATTTTATCCGCCTTATTTTTAACTCATTAGCGCTAACAAACAACCTGTCAGAATTTGCAAATTTTCCCAAATTTACAGATTTCCATCCATACGGCTAATTACATAGTTCATATGGGACATGGCATAACTGCTTTAATTGCTATTAATTTTTTTTATTAGATGGGGGTGACATTTTATAAGCATCTGAAGTCTCATTCAATGCTAGCTTGAAATGCCGAGATAACGACAAGGAACAGGAGATTCTATAGTGTCTCGCAAATGGTCGCCTTCCTGCAATGCATTGCATGCTTTTGGTAGATACTTTACTGGAAGAATTTACAGAGTTCTACTCTGTAGATAATAAAATAACCGTATAAAGTCCTATTAGGTAAAAATATTTTCATAGAAATTTGTTCGACAATTACCAGAATTTGCTTGTTATTCTTTCTACCTGGCTGAAAACATAATTATGGCAGTTGGCACCAGGTAGGTAGATACAAATCGACTTTAAATATATACAGGGTGTCCGCTAAGTAATGGGACATGGAAAAACCACAGCCTCCTTACGTAAAAATATTAGGATTTAATTATACTTACCTATATCCGAAAGTTGATATTAAATTGAGATACAGGGTGTTAAAGTTAAAACTTCATTTATGTTTTTCTCTAATAACTTTGCGAGAGACCAACGTTTTTTTACAAAATTTGGTATTTATGGTTTTTTTAGGATGAGGAACTGATTTTTTGGTGAAATTTTAATGTACAATGTAGGGGGCGCTGTCTGCTTCGTTTTTGCACATTTATTAGGTCATAACTTTTTTGTGCCTCCGTGTATTTAAGTTGTTAATGAAAATAATACTTTTCTCATATTTATTACGTAAAAAAGGTCGCCCAGAGTTACCGTTTCGGAGATATATGCATTTATATTGTTTAATGCCTATTATTAATTTGCAAACAATTTTTTTTTAAAGTAACCTATGAGAAAACAAATGAAATTTAGAGATTCAGTTGCTATGAAATCTCTATGTTGTTATTTGCTTGTTGATTATTGTAAAATAGCTGTGTAAAAAATGTTTCATTTTTGAGTTTATCCTAAGTTAAGTAACAATGCCGAAGCCGAAACACAATAATCAACAAACAAATAACAACATGGAGGTTTCATAGCAACTGTATCTCTAAATTTAATTTGTTTTCTCATAGGTTAGTTTAAAAAAAATTGTTTACAAATTAATAATAGGCACTAAACAATATAAATGCATATATCTCCGAAACGGTAACTCTGGGCGACTTAAATTAGTGTATCTTTTTTACGTAATCAATATGAGAAAAGTATTATTTCATTAAAAACTTAAATACATGTTATGACCTAATAAATGTGCAAGAAATGCCGCAGGCAGCGCCCCCTACATTAAACATTAAAATTTCACCAAAAAATCAGTTCCTCATCCTAAAAAACCATAATTGCCAAATTTTGTAAAAACTGTTGGATTCTGTCACAGTTATTGAGAAAAACAAAAATGAAGTTTTAACTTTAACACCCTGTATCTCAGCTAATATCAACTTTCGGATATAGGTAAGTATAATTAAATCCTAATATTTTTACGTAAGGAGTCTGTGGTTTTCCATGTCCCATTACTTAGCGGACACCCTGTATAAATGAAGCAAACATTTTGAAATGACGAACGAAATAAAGTAAATCGTTTCTTTCTGTTCAAAAAAAGAAAGTTTCTACAAAAAAGACAACAACTACGTTGAATACACAAGAACCTAGATATACAAAAATAAGATTGTAAAAATTAAATGAATAACAAACAAGAAAATAAAATTTTAAATTACAGTTCCGTCATTTTTGTTTCGCCAATTTTGATTCTCAATACTTTAGGTTTAGGTTTTAGTTGCTTAGAAATGTGAAGTTTAGGAAAAGTTCCGAGTAGGATACCGGTGAAATGCGAGGAGAACAGTGTCATCTATCTTAAGAGTTTTTTACTGCTACAGAATATTTTTTAATATTTATAGGGCAGGAAAAGCTTGCAAAAAATACAAAAAGTTAAACAAGGTAAGGTGGGTAACTGGTAAAACATGAGGTTTTAACTTCAGCCTTTACAAGAAACCGATATTGTGTGATGCGAACAAAAACAACACGCTCATTGGCACCGAAACAAATATCCAAAAATACTTCGCCGAATTTCCCCAAGCGTTTCCCCAGCTTTTCACGCGTTTCCCCAGTTTCACTTCGAAGAAAATCGACGCTTTCAACCAGGAGCACAGAAGTATCGAAAAGTTTTCGGCACGCGTCTAACGGTATACAAAACACCCTCTATAAATAGTCCATATAACCCCCCCACCCCCCTCCATATGTGTATACAAAATTAGATTGAAACGCGTACGAAATACTATTTCCCTATAATGAACAAGCGTTACAATGAGTTAGATAAAGAAAAGCAGATCAAGTAAAACATGATAAAGCTATAACTCATAAACAAAGGGGGTGTTGCGTATGCATGTAACATATACAATGCATAAAGGCATAGCTAGCAGGCACGTGCCAGTCCTAACACAGCTGTCTTCTCGATGCAGCTGTACAGTGTAATGTAACATTCATGTGCTGGGCAAACGAATAATAATATCTGTAAATTAATTAGGTTTTAACATTGTCAAAATGTATCATTCGGGGGGAAGGCAGATGCCCCCCCACCCCACCCCTTACATTCACCAAATTTTGCACGGTTCCTAAGAGATCCTAAGAAATAAGCAGAGCAGAGGGTATTTTCCAAGCGGTCTAAAAATATAATTTATTACAATAGAGAGCAAGCATGTTTTTTCTTAGAAAATATTACATACTTCAACTAAATTGTGCCATATTGCATTGGTTTAATGTTCTAGAAACTTATGAACAATCTTTTTCCCCGTCTAACTACGGGATTTTATTTTTTTTACTCTTATGAGCAAATTTACTTGTACTTGATTGGCTATAATAACCCTAATTTCGAAATATTTGGAGTCTTTCTTATTAATTTTTTATTAAATCTCATTAATAACGACAATGTGTATACCTATATATTATTATGTAATAAGTGAAATAGCTTATGCTAGTAATAACCCCAATTATCATATTATATAAGTGCCAGTGGCGGCTCGTGACCTATGATAGAGGGGGTTCACAAGTATGTTGCGCGTTAGGTAAAACATATTTTTTAATTTTACGCAAGGAAATACAACGTTTGGAAAATAAGAAAGGTTTCCTTAGTGTGTATAGCTGTCGGATCTTAACGTCGTCGCATGCAACCCTCGTAACAATATTTATACAGTCCACTACTAATACTACTAAAGCCATCTACGAGCTATCAAGGAAACCGAATGATGTCTAATACTACTACCGCCATCTACGAGTTATCAAGAAACCCGAATTATGTCTAATACCACAACGCCATCTACGGTCTACGTCATTAGGCGCAACCAAGACGAGAACAATAGTTAACTGTTTTATGACGAGAACGAATCGAGCCACGAGACTGACAAGTTGGCATTTTTCATATTTTCAGTGTTTTTTAGTTTAAATCCTTAAATAAAATGGTTTAAAATCATATCGAGCATCATTTATCGAAATACACAACATTTATCGACCCTACACAATACTGCTTAAACGTAAAGTCCATTCTTCGGTTCTTAATTGTAGAAAATTGATCAATAACAGCCTCATTAAGTTTGGAATACCCTCTATAAATCTTTTTTCATATATTTAAATTTTTAAACTTTCAAATAAAGTTCCTAAATTTACCCTTTGTGGTCTGCGTTAAATTAATTTCGGGTTTAGGTGTTCCCGTATTCTTCACTTCAATTTTTTGCTCCAAACTCAAAGAGCTATTTATTTCTTAAATAGTCCACCGTCAACTATTCATTTTAACTTAATAAATATATAATGTTAAAATATTAAAACATACACGTTCGAATTTCTAACTAGATGCACCAACAGACAACAGCGCGGTGCACACAAAAACTGTGTGCTTTTTCCATGTTAAATCGCCATAGCCCCGCTATCCCCCGCTGCCACCCGCCACCTGTTACCACAGAGAAACTGCACTACTTAATCGCACGTGCGAAAAAGTCTCGTCATAATCGTCATTTACCTCGACCGAGGCACTGTTGCCGGATCTATACAGTTTGGTTTGACGGGATGATAAAATATTAGGGAGGGTCGGACTTTTTTAGTTTAACGGTACGATAAAATATTAGGGAGGGTCGGACTTTATACGATAAATAATATTCAATGAATTTGAATTAATATTTTTTATTCGTTTTGTTTTGGGGGTGCACGCACGCATGTGCTCCTGTGGAAGAACCGCCACTGATAAGTGCCTCAATCTGAACTTTATTAACTTTCACCATAAAACTAATATAAAGTCCTTGCATACAAACATAAAAATTCATTACACATCTACGTATCCAACAAACCATTAACTTTAAACTTTATTAATTATAAAACTTTATGTAACAGTAGGGTAAATATTAGGTTTGCTTTATTGAAAGCAAACATTCTGGACACGCAAGATTGTTTTTGAAAAGTTTCTAAACGCTTGACCAACGAACGACCTGGTCATGATCTCGAAACAGCTGTCTAGAATGGGCTTCTTTCGAACAAAAACTGAATATCCATCCAGCGACTTCTTCAGTGCAACTGAGGGGGTCGCTTTTATAGCTGGTAGGGGCCAGCTTAGTAAGGATACTCATAAGGTAAGGTTTCCGCTTTTATTAAACATTGTTTGGGATATAGGCGGCTTTTAGTTGGCAGATGATCTTCGTCTACTATTTTTTCTGCTTCTCGAATTTCTGGTGGAGTAGCAGCAACATGAAATTCCTCTTCTGTTTCCATTTTTTTATTATTAAAATAATATATTGTTTAGTGACATGGAAACCATATTCAAAAAATGATATTTGCCATCTTGATATGTATTATTAAAGATTGTCTCACGAAAAATGAATATAACTTAATGACTGCAGTAAAAGTACCGGGGGGGGGGGGGAGGCCATCTCATTATTTATGACCGTTTGTTATTATTATGTGGAAACGACCGGATTGTAATAATTATAATTACATATAGGCACATCAGGTAGGTTAGGTTGCTTAATTTATATTTAAATATCTTTTTGTGGTAAAATTTGTTAGTTTTTGAGGAATGGTTCAAGAATTGTCTTTTACCAAACATTCCTCAGAATAGCTTGATAGTAATGGACAATGCGAGCTATCACAGTCGCCAATTACATAAAGCTCCAAGCTCAAATCATACAAAATTGGAGATTCAGAACTACATGGCGGCGAATGACATATATTTTGAAGAAAGTTATAAAAAAGTGATCTTTTAGAAGTTTTAAAGACATTTTGTATAAAAAAAGTATATTATGTTTGTGACACATTGGCAGAAGAAATTGGACATACAGTGCTACGGCTCCCACCCTATTATGGCATTTTTAACCCCACAGAGCCAGTTAAAATCACTGGTTAGGTCTGAAAATATTTCTCCGACTTTAAGTTCTAGTGTTGTAGAATTAATACGAAAATGCTTTAATGATATTCCCCCAGGTAGTTGGAAAAATTCAGTCCGTCACGTAATAACTGTAGAAATATTCGTATATTAGTCTGGATCGTATAATTAATCCAATTATAATTAGTTTTGATGAGGATGGCGATAGCGAAACAGAACTATCTATAGAATGACATTATAAATGTAAATAAATATGACTAGTAATATTTTTAAAAAATGTTATTTCATTTGATTACATTAATATAATCATATCATTACTTGTTTTACTTAGTCCGTCCCTTCATACTTCACTTGTTTATTGCCAAGCTCTTGTCGACACAATGGGACCGACACAATGGGACCGACCCAGGAAATCATTAAGTCGTATCCATTTTTCGTGAAACAATCTTTACCTGCGTTATTTTACCACCTGCGGTTAATTGAAATTTCTGTCTAATTTTTCAATGGACAAGTCAAAATGACATTTATATTTTATTAATAATTTTAATTCAAAATAATAAGAAGTGGATGTTAGATGTGGTCGTAAATTTTATACAAACCTCGGTGAAAAGTTTCATCACTGTCTTGAGATTTAGTTAACCGAGGCGCGAAGCGGCGAGGTTAATTACCGACTCTCTCGACAGGAATGAAACACTTTCCACCTCGGTACGTAATATACTATTTTCTACTACTGTATAAATAAATCAACTTTCGGGCCGTAGCAACACGAAAGAAAACGAAAGTAAATGTTACAGTTACCTGAATATTATCCGTTGCTAGCTACGAAAGTAGGTTGCTAGCTACGAAAGTAATACTTTCGGTGCCAGGACAAAAAACAAGAATAACATTTTTTATTGTATTTATTCAAGCGAATTAAGAAAAAATCTTACTTAATAATAAAAAGTTTATATTTATTGAAAAAACAAGTGGTATAATAACAATAATATAAAACTTAAATAACACTAATTTGTATTTATTGTCATTAAGGTTAATAGTGAAATTTGAACAGTTAGAAATATTAATTGATGGAATATTATTCAAGTCAATACCTTCGCCGCTTCTTATTAGAGACTCGTTATTATCCGGGACTTGGACCATACAACTATTTGTCACTCTCGCGTCGTTAGATGGAATAATAGTAGGAGATCGATTTAAGATCTTTTTGGAAATTTCGATTTTATTTGTATACGAATCACCAATATATCCCTCCGCAACGGACGAAGATCTCCAACCGCCATGTCTTTTTAAATCCAAAATATCGATACCTGGAGCATTTGCAAGAAAGGTGATGTTCTTCTAAACGAGTGACCAGTGAATTTATTTATATCTTGAAGTTTTAAAAATTTGGCAATTTCTTTGGGAACATTTGAAATAGTGTCCAATCACCTGATTCACACACCTACCTCGTTCATAGCGATATAACAAGCGTTCGTCTTGTGCATTTTGGCCTAAGTTTAATATAATCTTGAAGTAACCTCATAAAAGAAACTGGACCTCCATCATCGGCTATCACAAAACTTCTTTGAACCTTGTTTTTGCTCTGGAGGATTTTAACAATAGCTACATCATCCTTGATTTCGATGTCGTTCAATTTCATATATTACCACCTGGCATCTTTTAACGTACTTTTGAGTATCCATTTGGATACGCAGGCCTTTTATTTGTATATCCAGTAGACATCAAATGGATCCAGAAATCTTTTAATTACTTATTAATTTAAAAACTACTGAACTGATATATATATGTTGTGGAAGTTTGTAATTTGATAACAATGATTTGGGCGAGTTCATGTGCTATTAGAAGATGATAGTGACCCCATTCCTACCGATTATGTAGTCCAAACTGAAACCACATCACTATCTGACGACTCTGATGAAGAAGTTGAATGCAGTAATCAAACAAATGTCACCAATTATCAACAAGCCATTAGTATGGTAAAGGAATTATAAGGGTATGCAAAGAATAGAGGTGACTCTACAGCAATGGAATTGTTATCAGACTTTGAATTACATTTTCTATAGATTGCAAGTATAAAACGCAAACACGTCAAACTACGTTATTACATTTTTTTAGTACTACATCCTAACGAAAACTAGTGTTTATTTGTACATACATAAAATTTTGCATTTACATATTACCTAATAACAAATTTCCCATGGGCGGACACGTCTATTAGGCGGACACATTTAGACGGTCCGCAGGTGTCCGCCTAAGAGAGGTTTCATTGTATATATCATTTTAACACATAATTCTGATCTCTAATTTAATGTTTTTTGTAGATCTGCGAATTTGCGTTGCCACCCATAAGCGTGCTGCGTCATAGGCATTAGAATACTATATTTCAACGAAATTAAATTACTTACTTTTACAAATTATTTTGATTATTATGGTATTAGGTATGACTAATACTAATAATATTAAAATTGTTATTCCAATGCAGTTAAATACGTAATTGTCCATCACCAAATATAAATTTTTTTCTAATACGACTACCACCAAACAAAACACACACATACATAAACATAACATTTTTTATGTCATACCAGGGCATTATTGTGTTTTTATACCTTAGATACCATCTACATAATGGATTTCTTTATGCCCGTGCGGCCATAAAGTACACATTATGGCCCGCGCTGGCATTAAGACGCAAAAAACAGTTTTCGATTAACTTATTCTTTATTAACAAAATATAAATTTACGTTTATATATTATTTGCTTGTATTTACTAGAACTGGCAATTCTTTAAGGTTCCGCTGATAGCTAAATTTCCTGCAACAAAGGTTGACTCATGATTCATTGTCTGGGTCTCTAGTTTCTGTAAGGTAATGCGAGATCCAGATGGTACGCCTGCCAACATTCTTGAAACCTCATTTTTTGAGGATATGCTATCCTCTAAATATCCTTCTGCAACTGTGGTATTCTTCCATCCACCATGGCGCTTCAGCGTAGTCATACTTGCTCCAGCTTCTGCTAAAAGAGTTGCCGACATTCGACGTAAACAATGATCAGTGTACTTTTAGGGGTTCAAACCCAAATATTTTGCAATAATACAGTTAATAATACCAGTGATGACTGATACCTAAAAATGCTTTAAAATGATCAGAGTCAGAAAAAATATTAGAAAAATAGTGCTGTTTAAAAGACATGGATACGCAGCAAAAATTTTCCAAAGACATGGATACGCAGTAAAAAATCACTAAAAGATTATCAGTATAATAGTAATTGTTAATACAAAGGCAAAAAAATGTGTTTCACATAGAGGTCTCGCATAAGAGTGGACTGCCGCGAGTAAGTATAAAAATAGGTGGCATATGGCCGTTTACAGCACGCGAGGGGGATTGATAAAGTGCATTAATCTATTTTTAGGGTTGGCACGTGCCACGTGCTTTACAGAAAAATTTACTATACGTATTTCATGCTATCCTGGTTAAAAGCGTCGAGATTTTGAGCTTTATCCTTGCGCGACTCGGACGCCGGACGTCGCGCGCCTTAAATCACGCAAAAATTATGTTGTCTAGAATTTTTCATCTCTTTTAACGTTAGTTCATGAGATGGGACCACTTGGTCTTATAACTGCAATGCAAATTTACTTGGAAAATATTTTTGGTGCAGATAAACTATACCGTTCAAAAATCTCCAAAATAAAGCGATTTCTGTCTTATTTTTTTACAGAAAATTTAACGAGAATCTCGGAAAAGTTATTCCGCGTTTGTTTCCTGCGGTCTTGATAAAAGGCGTCTGAATTTCCTGCGGCGAAGATGCCCGACGGATATGTGTCCGATGCTGATAACGCGACGGACGACGCCAACGCCTCGACGCTTGGCGTCGTGTCTGTGAAGAGCGATGTAATGTTTAATTTCCTTCCAATTCTTAGTTTTAATAGGGGTAGTCGTATATACATCACATATGTACACATACACACGTAATATACGTCATCACCTGTAGCAGTATGATTTAAATCGAGATTGTGTAGATCAAATAGGAGAAAACCACGCCAGCAACTGCTGGGCGTGATTAACATTATGAAGGTCGTAGCAGTGGCGGACTTCAAAATTTGCCCCCCCCCCCCCCCGCAAAATTATTTATTGCCCCCCCCCCCCCTATAAAATGATTTAAAAAGTGACCACACTTTTCTCCATAACTTTATTGTTTAATATTACTTTTAAACCAAATTTCCAGGAAATATTTACAAAAGTATAAGTTCTCGTAAAATTAATTTAAAAATACATAATTAAATCGAATACTTAGAATATCATACAGGGCAGGTTAAAATTAGAAGTTAGTTTTTTCTTTCCTCAAATAATTTAGACTCGCAAGCCCCCAAGCATCAATTTAACACGAAAAATACCATAAATACCGGTTTGACTAACACGACAGGGTATTACTTTTCGCAACTTTTCCTTGTATGACCCCCCAAAACGAAGTTTGACCGGTTTGACCCCCAAACCGAAGTTCTGGATCCACCCTTGTGTTAAATCTTCTTATATTCTGACCAAAAAATATGTTAAGAAACTTTTTGATATTTCACTCGATTAACCATTAATTATAACTAATTTTCTAAGCAGTTAATAACTGAATATCACAATGTTTAGTCATCAGTTAGCCATGGAAACAATTATTGTATAAAATGAAACATAAATGATATTTGAATAAAAGGAATGTATTTCAGCTTAATAATAATAATTATTTGAAAAATTGTTCAATGCATTTCTGTAAATGTATTTTCCCTAAATTGAACCATTGACCAACTTTTCAATTAATTTTGTTTGTAGATTAGTATATTACTAGTAAGTTAGTCTTTTGATGTTAATAATTCTCAGTAAGAAATAATTCTTTGAAAACTTAGCACCGCCATACCGCCAAATAAGTGTAAAAAATATAATTTATAAATAACAAGTGCTGTATTTAGACCAGTTTGCTGTCGCTCCGGAGCACCTATTTCGTTGCGCTCGGGATTTTTTATATTTTAAATTCAATTTCCTTAAATTATTTGTTTAGGAATAGCTACGGTGTCATAAAAACTGTAAAACGTTGTAGTTGTTAATTTCTTGTTACTCTAAACATTATCCAGGACCTATTTTCCTGCTAGGCCCGGTGGGTTTGGCCTGGGGCCCCACTTTCAGAGGAGCTCAGCACTTGGCTTGCGCGACGCTAACTTATTCAACACAAACAAGACAAAAACTTAACTTATTTGCAGAACGAATAGGTACCTATGCTTTTTTATAACAAAACAAATTGTAAAGGTTCTTAAAATCTAAGGCGATCGACAGATGTACAGGAACTCCTTTTCTTGATGATAGCATAAAATCATAATAAATAAGTGTTGCGAAAGAAAAATACACTTTTTGAAGGGGCGAAGGGCCTCACATTCCGTAACGGGAGGCCACTTTGGGCCGAGGGCCCCCTGGAAGCCTGGGCCCCCCTGCGTTGCATGGTCTTGCTGCATAATAGTTCCGCGCCTGGGTCGTAGATATTCCTTTATTGTAATAAAGTCAAGAATTAAATTTTAAAATGGTTGTTGGTAATTATATCAATTCAAATATGATTTATTGTTTAAAATATAAAATAGGTCCCCATAAGAACTGATTTTGATGATTAAATTCTAGATAACAGGAGGATTTTCGTTTAGAAACGTGAAAAATTTGTGAACCATACGAAACCCAAAATACAGGGTGTTTCGGGAGGAAAGGGAAATATTTTGGGAACATGTTCAGAAGGTCAAAATAAGAGAAATTAACCCATATGTTTTAATCCGATTCTTAACCGTCTCTGAAATAATCGGTTCTAAAGTTTTTTTTGTAAAGTTTTGGAGTAATTAAGAAGTTTTGTATTTCTAACTCCAGTTTGTAGGTATTTCATTGCTTGTCAATACCTAATTTAATTGGCAAGCATGGTTGTCAGTTTGATTTATTCTGAGCGTTTCGACTCGAAAAGAGAAAAGGTTCCATACGTAATGCCTCACACATTCACCCATAGGGAGTATCCTGACATGATATTCGTGTATGGTTTCTGTAATGGTAGCACATTACGGGCTGTTGATGAATACCGACGTCGTTTTCCAAATCGAAGAGTTCCTAATCGAAAAGTGTTTCAAAAAGTTTTTGCAAATGCTCAGGAAACAGGAATGTTTCCAAGCGTAAGGATTGATTCTGAACGAGCGGCGGGTCTAAATGTGGAAAATGAAGAGAATGTTCTGGATATGGCTGAAGAGAACCCAGGTACGAGGTGGATTACGAAAGAACTTCGATTAGAATCGCATGTGGGCGTTTGGAAGACACTTAGAAAAAACGGTTTAAAGCCTTTCCATGTTCAATCGGTCCAACATCTTCAAGAAGGTGATTATAGCTTAAGGGTTCAATTTTGTGAATGGATCCAACAAAATCGAGGACTACATAAATACAATTTATTTAGCGATGAAGCTCAGTTCACCCGCGATGGAATCAATAACTGTCACAATGAACATCGGTGGTCAGATGAAAATCTTCATGCCATGTTTGAACGAAACTTTCATCATCGATTCAGTATTAATGTGTGGTGTGGAATGCTCAACGACCAGTTGTTTTGTCCTTTTGTATTGAATGAGCGTCTTACTGGAGATGGATATTTACGGTTTTTGGAAGACCATTTAACACACATGTTGGATGATGTTCCGCTAATTGTTCGACACCGAATGTTCTTTCAGCACGATGGAGCCCCACCTCATTTTAGTCGCCGGGTGCGTAATTTCTTGAATAATCGTTTTCCTGATCGTTGGATTGGCAGAGGAGGACCTCAAGCTTGGCCACCGAGGTCACCAGACCTAAACCCACTCGATTATTGCCTCTGGGGGTGGATGAAATCACTAGTATACGATACACGAGTAGAAACCGTGGAAGGACTCCACAATCGAATTTTTAATGCTGCAAATATCATTATAAACAATCCCCAAACAATTCAACGCGCAACACGAGCGATTAACAAACGTGGTGCAGCTTGTATTGAAGTTGGTGGGGGTATTTTCGAAACCATTCTAAATTAGTGGAATTTTGTTGTTTTACTAGTATCTATTGGTGTTGCTTTTGAAATAAAAAATAGTTACAAAAAAACTTTAGAGCCGATTATTTCAGAGACGGTTAAGAATCGGATTAAAACATATGGGTTAATTTCTCTTATTTTGACCTTCTGAACATGTTCCCAAAATATTACCCTTTCCTCCCGAAACACCCTGTATAAATGTCTGTAATGACATGTCAAATTTTGCCGTTTCTGTCTAATACACTGGAATTGTATTTTGTTTCCAAAGAAAATCGTTGTCTGTTTTTCCAGTAAGTGATAAAACAAAAATACATTAAAAATTACAGGTCTTTGATATCTTGATTGATTACTATTAAGTTATCTTGCACGTTCAAAATTTTACTTTTTTCTTTCCTGAAGTACACTCACGACGTGACGAATATCCGGATGAAGTTGGACATCCAAGATTGGAATGGCCCGCATGTATCCCCGATCTCATGCCAATCGAACATCTTGGGGATAAACCTAAAAGGGTAGTTCGTCGTCGTCCAATGCAACCCCAAACCTTGCAGGACTTACAACTGGCGCTGGCCGAAGAATATCAGGCTATCCCTCAAGAAAGGATAAGTACCTTATTCATTCGATGTCACAAAGACTGCAAGATGTCATTGCTGCGCGAGGAGGAAATACACGATATTAAAATTGTTTTTGTTAATTAACTTTATGATATACCTAGGGTTTGTTTTTCTTATCAGCAGCGTTCCATTTTCAATTTTGCAGGTCGCAGCAGAAACGAGATAATGGAATGAATAAAAAAACGAAAGGTTTAGAATACATCAAAGATTGCAAGAAATAGTATGTAAATAAAATTATCCACCTCAATTTTCCTACAGGGTGTTTTGAAATTACGACAAAAAACAACAGTTTGATTTACTCCTGTATAATATAGCCTAATCGAAAAATGTTACTTTATAAAATAATTCAGGAAAAACACAATAAATGGATGTACAAACTGATAATAAAATCATGAAAATCGCATAAAAAATAAATAAGTTATAAAACATCAAACTTGACCAAAATTTCAGGGTGGCGGAATTTTGTGGCCGGTGAGTGTAGCAAATTTCTAAAGTCTTATAGTATTTGTCATATTAATATATGGAACGTGCATGTGTGTCGTGTTTACCACAAACGGTGTTAAATTAATGAGGGCCCCGTATGAGTCCGTTACATATGCGTAAGTCAATCTACGGAGGATATTGATCTATTTTTAGGGTTGGCGCGTGCTAAAACCGCGAAAGTGGTAACAGAAAAATTTACCGTTCGTGCTCTGTGGGATCCTGGTAAAAAGCGTCGAAATTTCCGTGTCACGAATGTGTCCGACGTGAACGTCACGCGACGCCGACGCCACGCCAACCGACGCCCATATTTTATTGGTAATTGTGTGTATATTGCGTTGCTTTATATAAAGAAAATTCGAAAATAATCACTGAAATATTCAAAAATTAAGTATAGATTCGTGCAATATTGACAGGACATAGAAAGTATGACCAAAAAAAAATATATACAGTATGTCCACGGATGGGGTTTACAAGAGGACAAATGGACTAAAAATTGAAAGATACGAAAAAAGTCACTCCTAATCAATGTGTTTTCTACACAACAAACCGAAGTAGAACAATTCATTAAATGGTTTATTCCCAAAAAGTATTCTCTGGCACACCTCTGACTGGTGAACCTAGTTAAAATAATAATGACACTTAAGATGATAGGTACTTGTTGTCAATGTCTTTATTTAATGAAGTTATTATTTAAGTAGAAATGCTATCTACTGAACAAAGGGTTTTTATAATACAATGTTATGGGGATGGTCAAGTTTCATACCTCTACTTCATGAAACAATTGTTTGTTCGAGAAATTTGTAGGAATCCCAATAAGTAGGATAGCAATCTGCAAGTTAATAAAAAAGTTCAAGAGAACTGGTTCGGTTTTGGGGCTCAAAAAAAAAAGAATAAATACGACGATGATGATTCTGCTACCGTCTTAGTTCTTCATTCTGTTGACGAAAATCCTATGACGTCCCTTAGAAATCGTGTTACTCAGTTGGAAATTGTGAAAAAAAGTCAAATTCAGAAGATCCTTAAAGCAAATAAATTGTATCCGTATAAATCGCACTTTAATCAAAGATTGGAAGAGGGAGACGACGCGAAACGATTTGATTTTTGCCTGTGGATAGGAGACAATATTTTAAGTGGAAATGTTGATTTTTATAAATGTATCATGATTTCTGATGAAAGTACATTTTCAACAAATGGAACCGTTGATACCCAGCACGTTAGGTACTGGTCTTTAGAAAATCCCGAAATCAGAATTATGATGAGATGACAATATTTCACAAAAGTGAACGTGTGGTGTGCGATATCCATCCATGGCATTATAGGGCCATATTTTTTTGATAACATGTGCAATAGATTATCATATTTAGAAATGCTGGATACATATTTCAATGATGAACTCGAAAATCTACCATTAAATTTTCGACAAAATATGTATTTTCAGCAAGATGGTTGTTCAGCCCATTTCGCTCTTGAGGTTAGAGAATGGCTTGACCGCAGATTTGGTCCAAGGTGAATTGGCAGGAATGGCCCAGTTTTGTGGCCCCCGAGAAGTCCCGACTTAACGTTGGCCGATATGTTTTTACGGGGCCGTTTACAACAAATTGTTTTTGCAACCGCAATACCAAATGATATTGAAGTGCTGAAGGGCAGAATTATCCAGGCTGTCCAATCGATATCTCAGGAAGAAATCAGAAATTCTTTCACTTATTTGAGAAAGCAATTAGAAAAATGTGTCGAGTATGAGGGTGGAGTTTTTGAATTATGAAATCGTTATCGTATTCTTTTCATGTTAATGAAAATGTTCGTATTATTACTATTATTATAATTACTTCATTAAAGAAAGACATTGACAACAAAAGTATCACCCAGTCATAATTCAAGTAACAACGTTTATTAAGAGGGACTTTTTTTCGTATCTTCCAATTTTTAGTCCATTTGTCCTCTTGTAAACCCCATCCGTGGACATACTGTATATTTTGCCTTTCAAAATAAATCTTATTAAATAACTCGGTTAATTTTTGATATAAAAAAAGATCAACAAGAAACTTTCTTAACACTTAAACACGTCCTTAAACTACCAAATGGGGTGGCTTGAAATTTCGCACCCAAATCTACGGTATTATCTCGAATTTGTTGTGCTGTCCCCATAGAACGGGCATTTAAAAGTAGCCCAGACTTTTCCCTCTCTTAAACGAATTTTCCATTTTCCGATAGACGGAGAACTCTTCCGAACTGCTGCCTTCCTGTTCCTATTTGGCGGTTTTCGCGGCGTGAAACTGACCGACGGCGACGCCCGACGTCGCGATGTGCGTCCCGATACGACGCGACGCCCTAAGATGTCCGGTTCGGCGCTACCAAGGCGCTACGGGGGTACCCGAATCATGCAACACCTGGAAAATGACTGGGATTTAATCATTTTACGAGGGATGTTTGATTGGTACTACAGGGTGTTACTCAGTAATATGTACAGGCTGTCCTATTTTCGACACTTTTATAGGGTATCTCCGTAATTGTTAGTGCTATCAAAAAAGTAATGTAGGTGTCATGTGCTCTTTTTGAGTCAAACTTAAAATGGTAAAATCAAAATTTGATAATTTTCGCTCGCTTAAGAGATACGGGGGAAAATCAAAAAATTGACAATTTCAAATTACCCTATATTTTCTTAGTTAGAAGAGATACATAAAAATGATTTATACAGAAGTTCTTTATATTAATTGTTGAATAACCTGTCGTTTTCAGAATAAGTATACGGGGTCAGGTAAAAAAGTTATCAGACCTAACCTCATTTTTTTTCAATGGAACACCCTGTATATATTAATTTAAAAAGATATTATTTTAAGTTTTCCTTGCAAATATATAACACACCATGGATGATATTGGTTTTCTAGGCGACTTATTTAAACTTTATTACTTTGAAACGAAATAAAAGATTCAGATTAACCCCGTATACTTATTCTGAAAACGACAGTTTCTTCAACTATCAATATAAAGAGCTTCTGTATAAAACATTTTTCTGTATCTCTTTTAACTAAGAACATATAGGGTGATTTTGAAATTGTCAATTTTTTGATTTTCCCCCGTATCTCTTAAGCGAGCGAAAATTTTCTAATTTTTATTCTACCATTTTAAGTTTGACCCAAAAAGAGCACATGACACCTACATTACTTTTTTCATAGCACTAACAATTACGGAGATACCCTATAAAAGTGTCGAAAATGGGATACCCTTTACTTATTTTAATGCGTGATTCCAGAATAATTTGTAGGTAGAAAAGCTCATACATGTTGACATTTTATGTATATCGTAAAATGCCTTGTTTTCGATATAAAGTTTTTATATACATATTTGTTTCGGTTTTAATAAAAATCTCTAAACCAGAAAAGAATCTAAACGTTCTCTTACAGAATAACAATGCCAAATTGATTTTATTTAAACGATTAAGATTTCTATAAAATATTATATGGAAAAGCGATGCATAATTATTATTATGTTATTCTCTCCCAAAAAGTAAATTTGAAGAGAAATTCTTTAAAATTGAATGGTAAATAATAATAAAATAATTGTTTCGAAAATATCAGTGGCGGAACACTTCTTGTGGTTAAAATTGTATTGAGGCGGAGCCGTACGTACACCACTGGCTTAAGAAAAATCCATTTTTCAAGGTAAAAATTTTTGATTTTATATCATTATATATTATACCAAAATTTAGGGCAATATCTCAAATTGTTTGCCAGATTTTTGATAAAAACCAAAAAAAAAAACTAAAAACACCCTGTATAGAAACTATAATAAAAATATAAACATAAATAAAATCCGTTTATTACGGACTGAACTGTCCAACGTCACGAAAATTTGAGATCAATATAGTTCGATCCTTAGAAAGTCGAGAACCTGTAACTTTAAGAATTTACTGAAAAGAACTTATTTTTGTAAATTTATTCAAATCTGCGTACAATAAAAGTTACCTGGGATTAGGGCAGTCGGGTAGAGACAGGTATTAGTCAAATTGTACGTATTTAAACATGTACCTGTCGTCTACCTTCAGACCCTTTCAGACCGTTACGAATTATTTCTTTTTCAACAGAACATGCCTTTAAAAAGGATTAACAGCGCTAAACCAGTAATACATCTAACGCCAGCTTTTAAACTAATATATACGCGTGTTTTTTTCTATTTTATGAAACTAGGTAAACGTATAAATAAACTAAACAAACTGGGAAATTACATATTTGTCTAAGATCGATGGATGATTCATTCTCTTCTTTTGTGGATGTAAAAACTAAAATGTCCACCACAATTTTTGTTTAGTAACGACGGCTTCCTAATCTGTCTCCATTTACAACATAATTCAAACAGCCGAATAATTTTTGGTAGGTAATATAAAAAATTTTAAAAATTTATGGCCCTAATCCGGCCCTGTCTGTTTCTCCTCCTTTCACCTGGCATGCTACGTGACTGAACATTTAGCCACTCCTACAACCCAAATTACAGTTTCCTTCTATAGCAAACCGGCAAAACGTGCTTCTCAGTATTGAACGAAAATTCATTTCAGTCTCTTCGAAGGGTAAAATTAGTATTTTATCCCTTTACAAAAGTATATAGAGGGTCGAACGCCCTTCGGTGAACGCGAAGCAGAGGATTTTTAGCCCTATAACAAGGTTGGATAGGGCGAAGGGCGATTACGTGTCAGAAATCCCGCGCAAATCAAGGAGCTTGTGAGAGAGAGGGAACTAGCGAAGCCGGTGTCGATCTCCCTCGCGCTCGTGGTCGGCCATTTGACAGTGACGCCGGAAGCTTGGCTAACGAAGTCCGCGTGTTCTTGTAGTGTTTTAAGTAAAAATATTGTGAAATTTACAATGGATACTACTCAAAACGGTGGCTCAGCCATCAAACCAGGTCAGGATGAAGATAAGAAACTTTTTGTCGGCGGCCTTACATTGGAAACCACTGAAAAAGAACTGCAAGACTACTTTGGGCAGTTCGGCGCCATCCAAAGCGTTAGCATCAAAATGAATCCTCAGACCGGTAAGTCGAAGGGCTTCGCTTTTGTCCTATTCAGCTCCGCCGAAATTGTTGACCAAGTTCTTGCTCAAAAAGAACACGTGATTAACAACAAAACAGTGGACGCCAAAAAAGCTAAAGCCAAGCCAGGGAAAATTTTCGTCGGCGGCATCACGCCCGACTTGACCGATGACGACATCAAAACCTATTTTTCACAATTTGGAAGTATTTCACAAGTGGAGATGCCCTTTGACAAAACGAAAAATCAGAGAAAAGGGTTCTGTTTCATTACCTTTGAAAATGACGCCATTGTTAGAGAACTGCTCAAAAAGCCCAAACAGACCATTAAAGACCATCAGGTAGATGTTAAGAAGGCAGCAACTCAACCCAACAACATGATGGGCAGAGGAGGTTTTGGGGGCAGAGGAGGCCGTGGTGGACGCGGAGGACAAGGAGGTTGGGGAGGCGGCTGGGGTGGTGGCGGCGGTCAAGGTGGATGGAACGACTATGGTTACACTGGTTATGATAATGGTTATGGAGGCAGTGGTGGTGGCTATGACTACTACGGAGGTGGATATGGTGGTGGCTACGGAGGTGGCATGGATACCGGCTATGGAGCTACCGGCGGAAGCTATGGTGGTGGTCGAGGTGGGGGCGGAGGCGGCGGTAGAGGAGGACGTGGGGGCGGCCGAGGAGGCCAAAGGCATACTCCTTATTAAACCAGTGTATAAGTAGACTTAAGAGAAAATGTGTGAGAAACTGTTTGTGCATTGCGCATGTTGTGCTCGTAGAGACTAAGGTCGCATCTTCCACAACCCAACAGATTTCAGTCTGTAAAATTAAGACAGGATCTTAATAATATAGTTCGTTTTGTATTGTTTTGTAATAATTCATATAAGTAAATTAAGAATATTTTTGTAAAAGTTGAGCTCGTTTATTTTTAATATTATCAATTTTTGTCATCGGTCTCTTTATGTTGAAGATAGAATGATTACAACTGTTTAAAACCACTTTTATAAAACTTGAAATAATAATTTTTATTTCCATTATAATATAACTTAATAAATAATCTCTCTAAAAAACCTCTCTACTCTCTTTTCTTTATAAAAGTTTACATAATTTTTAGTATTATGTAAAGAACTACCTCTTACACTTAGGGAATACTGAGAATCTTTTTTTATATAAAAGTATAAAACCAAGAAAAAAATAGAAAAATTATTGTAAGTCTCGATAAGACTGATTGAAAAAGTATAAAAAAAAAGTATTGTAGAAAATAATTTTCTACCTATGAATAAGGAATAAGCAGTTTTCTGCTGTGAGTGAGAATTATTTTTTAAATAAATTAAGAACAATAGAATATGTGGTGTTTTATTGATGAAAATATTTGTTGTCCAAATAACTAGGTATTTGCCGCCAATATTACACCTAAGGTACCTGTTGTATAAAAACTTAAATGTTTATAATTTTTTTTCAAAGTTATCTGAGTAGGTACCCATCTAGTGTACTTCGAAAAAAATTAATTATTTAAAAAATAAGACAGCAAACGCATTTTTTGCTTTATCTAGCAATCATTTTAATTAATTGTACGAAGGTTTGTTTTAGATAAAATTGGCCAACAGAAGCCACGTGCGCGGCCATGCAAAATCGACAAAATGGCGGCATTGGCGTCATCTCGCTAAGGTTAATAACACCGGCTTGTGTTTTTGGCAATGGGTAGCATTGATTTTAACCAAGGTTACTTATACAAGGTCAAATTTTCTTGAAAATTATTATTTTAAAAAAGTTCGCGTGCTAGCTAGCATGTAAAAATACATTTTTGCGGAAATTTTGCATTTGCGATCTGGCCTGACATCTGTGGACTGCACAGAGGATTTTGTAGATTTATCCTTTTACGAGAATCTGTTTTACAGAATTTTCAATTTGTTTGCTTGCTCTGACAGAGATGGCGCTGGAGCAAAGTTGAAAATATAGCGACTTTATATAAATAGTAAAGACAATTTTATTTTTATATCAGTTATCAATAACAATCAATATTATTTGAGAGAAATTTTTCGTGATATCTGAAGTTCGGGCATTCAACACAACACAGGATACTTATCTTTAAATGAAGCCTACCAAGTATAAAATATCTTAAACTTTGTACAGGTACATTTTTTCCCGGGTAATACGCCATATACACATACATTTCTTCATGCAATCGCCAATATAATATATTTCTTTTATAGATAATTAGAGCACTGTATTTTCTCTACAACTTTACGCTGCTTTCTACAGCTATAATATTTATTTTTTGCGAGCTGATTGCCTTCAGGAGAGCCTTGGGCGATACTCAAAAGATGGTGAGTCAGATCGGTATGATGTTTACCCATCTGGTGGGTCTTGGAAAACTCTGGATTCTGGTCGGTAAGAGAAAGAGTATTGATTCGATAAAAGCCAAGCTACAGGATAAGCAATACCAATATAAACCTTTAGGTAAGATTTATCTATCTAATGTAACCTTAGCAGTTCCAGAGGGATAGAAAAAAGTAATAGTATTTTTCAGGAGAGTTCCAACCTGGCGTACGCATGCGCAAAGAGAAAGTCGTATCCGTTTTTATAGCGACCTTCATCTTCAGTCTGTATAGTTTTGTGGGAATATCGGCTCACATTAGCACTGTACTCATAGTGCGAAAAAATACCGTCGGAGAGACTTTTATCGGGAATGCGACATGTGAAACCCTATTGCCGTATTCTTATTACTATCCATTCGATGTCAGTACTAAAACCGGATGTTATTACTCCCTTGATTATATGGATATAGCTTTGGATATCTATGCTTGGTATATCGCAAGTGAGTAACAATTAATTGGTAGAGGAAGCGTCGGTGTCAGCACTAGGAGAATAATTTAAATGTACAGTACGTTTCACGAAATTTGGACACGACTTAATGATTTCCTGGGTCGGTCCCATTGTGTCGACAAGAGCTTGGCAATAAACAAGTGAAGTATGAAGGGACGTACTAAGGAAAACAAGTAATGATATGATTATATTAATGTAATCAAATGAAATAACATTTTTTTTAAATATTACCAGTCATATATATTTACATTTATAATGTCATTCTATAGATAGTTCTGTTTCGCTATCGCTATCCTCATCAAAATTAATTATAATTGGATTAATTATACGATCCAGACTAATATACGAATTTTCTACAGTTATTACGTGACGGACTGAATTTTTCCAACTACCTGGGGGAATATCATTAAAGCATCGTATTAATTCTACAACACTAGAACTTCGTCGGAGAAATATTTTCAGACCTAACCAGTGATTTTAACTGGTGCCACATATGCTCTATATGGGGTTTAAAATGCAATAATAGGGTGGGATCCGTAGCACTGTATGTCCAATTTCTTCTACCAATGTGTCACAAACATATACTTTTTTTATACAAAATGTCTTTAAAACTTCTAAAAGATCACTTTTTTTATAACTTTCTTCAAAATATATATCATTCGCCGCCATGTAGTTCTGAATCTCCAATTTTGTATTATTTGAGCTTGGAGCTTTATGTAATTAGCGACTGTGATAGCTCGCATTGTCCATTACCATCACGCTTAGAGATGTAAAATTACCGGTAATTTAAAAATCGGTAATATTACCGGTAATATTACGTAATATTACGGTAACATTGGTAACATTGGTAATTTATGAAAAAAACAGCTTTTTAAGTAATACTAGTTTTTTTTATTTCAAAACTGTAAAAACATTACGAAAAACAATAAGAACGTTTTTTAAACTAGTCAGAGTCAGAATGGACTACGTAATAGAGTGGATAATGGTAAATCATCCTCATCATCATCCCCAACCTCGTCATCTGATTCTTCTTTCTCTTTCGTTAATTGAGTCAAGTCTATAACTTCGAAACCGATATCTTCTTTTTCTATTTCTTCCTCAGTATCTTCTACTATTCTCGAATGATCTTCTTCATTTAGTAAATTATAATTATGGGCAATATAAGTTAGTTTTCCGGCCCTCTCCACGGTTAGTCTGTTTCTTTTTTGCCGATGAATAAATCCATAAGTACTAAAGGTTCTTTCGGTTGCGGCTGTTGACGATGGTAAATTTAAAATGTCTACAGCTAACCTACTTATTTTAGAACTGGAGCAAATTCCTGCCCACCAAACAGATCCAGACATAGATTTTTCGCTGGAAATGACGAATTCCTTAGCAAAAATATTACCTCTAATTTTGTACTGTGCGAGTGCTTCCATAATAAGATCTACTTGTGAAGAATACTTTGGATGACGCCTTGCAGTTTCATAGATGAACTCCGTTGCAATTAAATTTTCAGCTTCAGTTAACTTCTCGCCGCGTTGACTTGGTTCTAATAGGTAAGCAGCAAGATGAACGGGTTTTAAACATTTATTTTCTCGTTTTTCAAGAATTGAACACATTTTCTGGTTTTCAAACATAGTAATAGATAAATTTGATACTTTGTCACGTAATATAGACCTTATTTCAAAAAAGCAGATAAACTCTTTTGAGATTGTTGGCCCGTTAGCTTCAAAAATCGTTATCCACTTAGACATTGGCTGGAACAAGTCATAAGTTGCTTCTATTTGCAACCAATATTCGTTTTGAAGAAGAAGTCTTACTGTATTTGATGAAAGAACATCAGAAATATCTGGGCTATCATCAACTGCTAAACTTTTTAATGAATGTTTAGTCTCCAAAAAGCTTTTTATACAAGAAACAAAGGAACCCCATCTTGTTTTCACCGGCAATTTTAAAGAGATGTATCGCCCCGTTTTGTTCAACTGGATTTGGCTTATGGAAAAAAAAAAAAAAAAAAAAAAAATATTTCCAATGTTACCGATCTTGCGGTAATATTACGTAATATTACGGTAACATTACCTCGGTAATATTACCTTTACATCTCTAATCACGCTATTCTGAGGAATGTTTGGTAAAAGACAATTCTTGAACCATTCCTCAAAAACTAACCAATTGTACCACAAAAAGATATTTAAATATAAATTAAGCAACGTAACCTCTACCTGATGTGCCTATATTTAATTATAATTATTACAATCCGGTCCTTTCCACATAATAATAACAAAACGGTCATAAATAATGGGATGGCCCAGGTACTTTTACTGCAGTCATTAAGTTATATCCATTTTTCGTGAAACAATCTTTAAATGAATAAAGTTGTACTTTGTATAGGTTCCAAATTGTATTAGCCTATTTTTGGTGGTAACCCAAAACACGACGAAAAAACGAGAAATTTTTTAGTCAAGAACCGATAAACGGAAGTAAATTAAAAAAAATATATATAGTTTATTAATGAATCTGACCTTTTCTTGTTTGTAATTGTATTTTGAGTGTTTTTGATAATGCCACAACAGTAACAACAACAATAACGGTGTTCATTAGGGCGTATACTAATCGGACATGAACGTGCGGCGATATACAAGCAATTATAATATTTGATTTGATTAAAAGAGATTCGTTCCGTTTTTTTTTAGCCTTGGACATGATTTTCGTAACCGTACTTCATTTGTTGCGGACGCAACTACAAATTTTAGGTGAAGCTTTCCGGACCATCAGGAAACGATGTTTGGATAGGTTGGGACTAGATAAGGGTTTTTCTATTCACTGTGACAAGGACTGTCCTACTTTGGAAGAAGAAATGTATAAAGAATTGACGCATTGTACTAAACATCTTATGTCTTTATTAGAGTAAGTATAATCAGAGTAGGTATTTTTGCGGAATAGAGATTACATTTTCTGGTCATTTTTAGTGTTCGAAATGATATTGAAGGATTGTTTACGTTTATAACGCTGGCTCAGACTTTAGCATCTCTACTTATATTCGCTTCATGCTTATTTGTCGCGGCACGGGTAAGAAAATTCTTATTATACAGGGTAAATCGCGATACGTTTTTTTTCGCTTCCATTTGAAGAACTGATTTTACTACTAACAAATACTTTAATTCTGAAATAAAGAGTAGCGTTTTTTGGTAGGTATTATTTTGCAATGCTATACAGCGTGTCCAAGATAATGAGGGCCAGTACATTGATCTCGGAAACCGTAAGAGATACAAAGGCGGTTAAATGGAGATAAAGTTGCGTATTTACGTGCCTAATAATATGCCGTTTAGAAAGTATTAAAATTACGAGTAGTTCCGGAGATATCCGGAAAAAAACGAAATTCTCAAAAATCGTTTTTTGTTTTCCTGGGTTTTTTTGAGATCGAATTCTAAAGTAAATTGCACTTTTGCATTGCCACTTTTTCCGCTCTATCTAACATCGCCAATTGTTTTGTAATCCGACGAGTCGTCTTCGAAGGGCCATTATCAACTTTCTTTTTTTAAATACGGTCCTGTTTTCCTGATATTGGAATTTGAGAGCTTTTTTCTCCCGAATGCAACGATGTATGACACATTGTGGTTTAATGACGTTTCGAGGGTTTTTTGAACAACATCAGGAAATTTTGGGATACGGTCCTGTATTTCTCCTAATTTTATAAATAATATCTCATAAGTAAGCTCTAAATTTTATACTTATTTGGACTAGTTCAATAAATAACAAATAATTTAATAATAAACCACAAATAAGTGAACAAAAATCATACCAAAACAGTATTAAAACGAACAACGAAAAAAAGTAAGGAACTACATAATCAGGTGTTCAAAATGATTTCCGTTATTCTCTAAGCACAAATAACATCTTCTAACTGCCACATAACAGTTTTTTTGAGATAAAATAAAACATGCGATAGAATATAAAATTTTTCAGCATTTGTAAATTTATCTTCCATATTTTCAGGAAAATAGAAAACCTTTTAAAACGCTCTTAAACAATCACAATGGGAATGTCAAGTGAAACAAATCACGCGTCACCATCTTAATTTTTTTGTTTCAAGCGCCCACTTTTCTTTTAAATCCCGAATCAACAGAAGTTTGAAATAATGTTTCTGTATTTTGTTCACTTATTTGTGGTTTATTATTAAATTATTTGTTATTTATTGAACTAGTCCAACATAAGTAAAAAAATTTAGAGCTTACTTATGAGATATTATTTATAAAATTATGAGAAATACTGGACCGAATCCCAAAATTTCTTGATGTTGTTCAAAAAACCTTCGAAACGTCATTAAACCACAACGTGTCATACATCGTTGCATTCGGAAGAAAAAAAGCTATCAAATTCCATTATCAGAAAAACAGTACCTTATTTAAAAAAAGAAAGTTGATAATGGCCCTTCGAAGACGACTCGTGGGATTACAAAACAATTAACGCTGTTCGGAGTTTTAAAACTTTCTAAACGGCATATTATTAGGCACGTAAATGCGCAACTTTACCTCTATTTAACCGACTTCGAATCTCTTACGGTTTCCGAGATCCCTGTACTGGCCCTCCTTATCTTGGACACGTTGTATATAGGGTGTTTATTATATTGAAATTGGTGACGTCTTGCTAAAGAAACACTCCATACTTTTGTTACCATATCAGGATTTGCTGGGTTAAGTATAACAAACCAAAACACCCTGTATTGTAAAAAGGACCAATTACTTTCTCACTGAACTAGATCACTTCTCTACTTTATTTTTTAAATTTAATGAACTTTTAGGTTCCGATCAATTCACCGAATTTTTTCTCACAAGTGGAATATTTTTGTGCCGTTTTGGCCCAGTTCTCTGTATACTGTTGGTTTGGCAATCAAATAACCCTTAAAGTAAGTATAAGATTTAAATAATTGTATATTTTTACCGCTCTCAGAAAAGGGGGAAGATTCTGTTTAAGCCTAAAAACAAGTTTAACGTAATTTACAGTCTTGCGCCAGGATTTGATTTGGAAATTGCAATATACAGTGAAACCTCTTATAATGAACACCTCTGATAGGCGGACATCTCTATTAAGCGGACATTTTTTCATAGTCCGGAACTAGGTATATGAAATTCCATGAAAATAAACCTCTCTTGGGCGGACTCTCCTTTGGGCGGACGCGGACAGGCTGTTTTCATACAAAGAGTGCGAAAACCTTCCTTTAAACGGACAAAAATTTTTAAAAAGTATTTGGGAGACGAATAAGTATGGTGCAAAAACTCTCTGAACACAGACCGGCAACCAATCGCGTATGCGTGGCAGCGCGAATGACCTCGCCGAAGAAAGTATGTGTGGTTCCCCGACAGCAGTCCGCCGTTTATTTGTGAGTTGTAAGGTTAAAATCGTAAACAATGGCAGAAAAAGGTCGCGTTTTGAGTCTGAAAGGGAATATTGATGTTGTGGAAGTTTTTAATTTGATAACAATGATTTGGGCGATTTCGTTAACATTCATAGCAATGTGCTATTAGAAGATGATAGTGACCCCCATTCCTAACGATTATGTAGCCCAAACTGAAACCACATCAATATCTGACGACTCTGATGAAGAAGTTGAATGCAGTAATCACACAAATGTCACCAATTATCAACAAGCCATTAGTATGGTAAAGGAATTATAAGAGTATGCAAACAATAGAGGTGACTCTACTGCAATGGAATTGTTATCAGACTTGGAATTATATTTTACTACGTTATTAGATTTTTTTAGTACTACATCCTAACTAAAACTAATGTATTTTTGTTATGTTTAATTGTACATACATATACATAGTAATAAATTTTGCATTTACATATTACCTAATAACAAATTTCCCATGGGCGGACACCTCTATTTAGACAATCCCGTAGGTGCCCGCCTAAGAGAGGTTTCACTATATTCTTTAATCATGTGCTAACATTTCAGAATTTTTCCGAAAAAGAAAAGTTTATATATGTCCGCAACGCGACATTTTTTGTTACAGGGTGTTGACATTTTTTTATTTCAATCGTTATTTTTTAATATCTCACACATGTCTTCTGATATTTTTACAGGAAAGCCGGCACGCCACTGATATTTTTCCATGTAGATATTTTTCCTGAGTAGTCCGGTCAATTCTGCATGAAAATGGTCTCTTGTATTTTTCTCGTCGGACGCATTGTTCTTGATTAAAACAATTAAATTCAATTCGAAACTCATTGCTATTAAGTACCATTGATAATAATAAATTTTGTTTTATAAAAATTGTTGACGGGAAAAACGCAAGAGACCGTTGTCATGTAGAATTGACTAGGCTAATCAAAATCCACATGGAAAAATGTCAGTGTCGTACCTTTTTTTGTAGAAACCATACGATGACATGTTTGCTCGGCTTATCATCATTCATACAAACGTTTCTTCCTAAAATGACATCAGGAATATTAGCAGGTGATTAAGGAACACCCTGTATATATATTATTTTAATTTCAGTGTGCATCCATAGCTTTCGAGCTGTACAATAGCGACTGGTACAGTTGCAGTCAAAGATATAAGAAATCCATGATATTGACAATGACCAGAGCACAGAGACCTCTATTCCTGTCTATTGGAAAATTTACTCCGCTGGCTCTGTCCACGCTTTTAGGGGTGAGATTTTTGTTAATTTTTTTGTATGGTATTAATTTAAAAAAAATTATATTTCAGGTTATCCGAGGATCTTTTTCGTATTTTACCGTATTTCAAAGCGTGGGCACTGTGGAACAGTTGGAGTAATCATGATGAGGAACCTAAAAGGGTTTCTCTTTTAAAGCTTAAATGACGACGATTATATTGGAACAAGCAATTTAAAATTTTAACTGTAGTTTAACGTAGAGAATAAATATAGTATATGAGCATCAAAATGATATTTATTAACATCGTTATGCGGGTCAAAATTTTTTTACAGGCAGCTTTCAGTCCTTAGCATATAACTTACTAAAATAAACTATTTACCTGTAGAAACGATTATAATTTGCGAAATATATGCTACTTCCTGCATTAGAAAGCATGAGAATTGATCGAATAGATAATCGAGTAGCACACTCTCTGTATTACAGACTTTATTTGTTGAAATGATTTTTATTTTTAAATTAGTAGAAGCCACAAGCGATATAGTTTCGCATTGTTGGATATAAACTGCCTCTAGAATCAGTTAATACAAAAATTATTAAAATATTTGGTCGTCAATGTTTTGTATTTATTAAAATCGATATAAACTGCTGGCCATTTGCTTTCGAGCAAGAAAAATTTCGCCTAAATTTAAAAGTTAATATTTTCTGAACCAGATATGACATCGATCTCCGGTTTTTAATGGTTGATAGATTTGTCCCTTAGGAAACAATTGCCTAAGTTGGATTGTCTTAAACTGTCAGAAAATTTTATATACAGGGTGTTAAAGAGGACGATGATTTTTGCACCAATTTCAATAGCATGTAACTTTCACAATAATATTTTTAAATTTTATCACTGTACGTCAATTGAATCACTGGTTCATAGCAAAGAAAGAAATCTGGCAAATTTTTGATATCTGCTATATTTTAAGGGATACCGATTTTTTTCAAAAACTTTGCTTTTTTTCAATTTTTTGTTAGCTAGATCCCACTGTGCGTTGAATCGTGCAAACTTTGCAAGTGATTATTATACCTTATGAAAGGCTTGTTTATGTTCAGTAACAACAATTGTACCTAAATGTTGTGATGTGCAGTGGCGTACTTATAATCACTTATATGTCTATGAGTATCTCACAATTTTTTTTGTATTGGAAAGTACTCGCCCCTAGATTAGGCAAGTTTTTCCTTATTTTTTAGTTTTTCATATCGCGCTACAGGTATATTATACAGTGTTTACAAAATTTTAAAAAAGATAATTTTTTTATTTAATTGTTTGAAAAAATTTATTTAGTTTAATTTTAGGAATAGTGTCGTGTTAGAAAGTTAGAAATTAATAAATAAATGTCTTCAAACAATTAAATAAAAAAATTATCTTTTTTAAAATTTTATAGACACTGTATAATATACCTGAAGCGCGATATGAAAAACTAAAAAAAATAAGCAAAAACTTGCCTAATCTAGGGGCGAGTACTTTCCAATACAAAAAAATTGTGAGATACTCATAAAGCATAGACATATAAGTGATTATAAGTACGCCACTGCACATCACAACATTTAGGTACAATTGTTGTTACTGAACATAAACAAGCTTTTCATAAGGTATAATATTCACTTGCAAAGTTTGCACGATACAACGCACAGTGGGATCTAGCTAACAGAAAGTTGAAAAAAGGCAAAGTTTTTCAAAAAAATCGGTATCTCTTAAAATATAGCAGATATCAAAAATTTGACAGATTACTTTCTTTGCTATGAACCAGTGATTTAATTGACGTACAGTGATAAAATTTAAAAATATTATTGTGAAAGTTACATGCTTGAAATTGGTGCAAAACTCATCGTCCTCTTTAACACCCTGTATATAAAATTTTCTGACAGTTTAAGACAATCCAACTTTGGCAATTGTTTCCTAAGGGACAAATCTATCAACCATTAAAAACCGGAGATCGAGGTCATATCTGGTTCAGAAAATATTAACTTTTAAATTTAGGCGAAATTTTTCTTGCTCGAAAGCAAATGGCCAGCAGTTTATTTTGATGAATTATGAACAAACTTGACAACCAAACAGACGGCAAAAATGCATATATTAATCACCGAACGCCTACGAAAGCTACTCGATAAAACTTTTTTGTTTGCATCGGTGATAATGCGTGTTTACTAATTCATAAAAACATATGGATATAAGTACCATAAGCCGGATATCGATAGTAGGTACGTCATTCGTAACATGGCGACATCCAATAATAACGAAAAAAATTCAGCGAAAGACACGTCGCGTCGCTACCGTAAACAGCATTATGAAGATCCATATAATCAGATAAACTCTTCATTATATGAAAAAGAGCATAAAAATTTCGATCAAGAACATATGGTCCTATATTTGCTTACCTCGTATCGGGATAATCAGTTCAATATATAATTTATAATACTCGTAGTTTCTTGCGAATGACATCACATCACACCAGTATATAAATACGTTAGATAGATACGTGATAGACGTATTTTGGACTTTATTTATTTATATCGCAACGTTTCACTAGTAAACTTCTCCCGTCGTCTTCACCTGAAGAGAACTGGTACAGTGAAACCTCTCTTAGGCGGACACCTACGGGACCGTCTAATAGAGGTTCCGGACTATGAAAAAATACCCGCTTAATAGATATGTCCGCTTATTAGAGGTGTCCGTAACGAGAGGTTTCACTGTATTACGTATTTTTAATCGAATATTCTCATTATCATTTTTCTAAACTAACAAGGAAGCTTGTGTCTTTAAAAATAACGAAAAGAAAACATTTCTTATAAAATGGTAAAGTTTATTTATTCCATCATTAAATTATTGAGAGAGAACTCCTTAATTAGAATTTTATTATTGGAAAAAACCTAACGACTTTCTTTTCAATCTCATTAAGAATTATAAGAGTGCACATAAAACTGTAAATAAAAACATTTACAATGCTAAGGGTTATTAAATAAGATGCTCTACATAAAACTGGGTGGATTTTTTGGATTTTTATGTCATAACGACGTATAAATCCTTATCATCCAGCTTATTGAATGTGCTTAGGAGGTAGTGATGCATTCGGCTTAGGTAATAGCGTCTTCATCAAAATTTCGTCACAATTTGGTTGTACTAAAAATCAGCCAAATACCAGGGTTTTATTATAAAGGGTGTTATGGAAATGTATTATATTTAAATGGGTGACTCCTTGGGTGTCCTAGAGAAGCGCTATATATTTTATTTTTTTTAAATCGACCGTTTTAAAAGTTGGGTAATAAACACTCTTACTCACATATCAGTCCGCGCTACTGTACAACATTTCACCCAGAGCCAATGGCAATGTTGCCAAACTTAATGTAAAACTGAAATTCCATATAAAATTATAAAAATAAATTATTTTCTACCTACTTATATTTATCCTTATACCTAAAGAGCGAGGAAATCCAGGCACAAACACAGTTAGACAAAAATAAAATTTTAAAAATAATTTCACCATACTTGTGAACCCCCTCTATCAAAGTTCACGAGCTGCCACTGATATACCACACCACACGTGAAGAACACATGAAAATCGATTACATTATTTTCACGTATATAATACGCTTCTGGAGATTGGCTCATTCTTTCCGAGTCACCCTGTATACTTACGTGTGGAAAATTATATGTAAACTTACCGGTCCTTTGAAAAGATGTCCAGTTTCGATGGCCAGCAGCTCTGCGACAAGAGGTCCGCCTTCAATCCGCACCACCAGTTCATTCTGGAAGGATGGGCCCACACCAAAGTAGGAAAATAAAAGTATTCCGAATACGAATAGTACCATTTCGATTTTAGTTTTATAGGTATTGTTCGGTTGATGCTAAGATTCTGAAAATGAATAAAGATTTCAGGCTACATAAGATGGTTTTTATTCCGATTGTAAAAATACCAAGAAGGTAGTGGCGCGGTGCCGGCGGTTTTCTTTCGATCGGGCGACAAAAATGTGTATTATTTCGAGGACTAGATACAGATTTTTATATCATTTCTTCTATATTTTCTTGCTCAATTTAGCAGATTGGGCGAAAACAATTTGGGCTCGTCCAAACCTCGCGCCGCCGCTGCTGCAGGAATTTCAAATGCATAATACACTGACAAAAATGCATTTACCAATGTCGTGGGTTACAAAATTGGAGCTACCTCAACCCACCTCTCTATGTTGTTCTAACTGAGCCTACGAATTATCACAAATTATTTTAAAACGCTACAGTAATTCAGGTTCTTTTGGTTCGCCTCAACAAAGAGATTTTTTATCAACATTTTAAACATATTTGGGATCACCACAATTCCTCATCTTGTAACTATTTTATGAGTTACCTGAACTAAGTTTCTGGGTTGGAAAAATTTACTAATTGAGTATAAAGTGTCGTTTTAACCCGGACGTGCATTATTTTAAATCATTACCATGTGTAAATTACTTTGAGTTGGAATAATTCAGGAACGTGCTCCAAAACCCCCTATCGAGGGTAAATCACAAGATCGTAAGGTCACGGAAAGTTCCGAATTCGTGCTCGTGCAGGTTTGGCGCGGTTCATTCCATTGTTATTCGTCAATTCTCCTTCGATCGCGCGTATAGACACCTGTTGGCCGTTGCGCCGTTTGCGGAATTTTTCATCTTTGTTCTCTGTGCGTGAAAATTTGTGTTTTGCATAATTTTTGTCAGTTGGCGTAAAGTGGAGGGACAGGAGGGAGATGCATACAAATTGTTATTATTGGAATGGAGTCTTATTATTTATAAGCAATGGTCATCACTTCGTCCACATGGTTTCTTAGCCGTAGTATGCTCTCCTGTCTACAATTCATTTCATTATTTTTGGTAAATTACAACAAAAATGTCATATCTTGAAAAAACAGAAGGCAATTGAAGTCCCCAATATGCAGGCGTTAAATCAAAGAAATATTTTGAGTTCCGATAGTCCACGATTTAGGTACTGGTAGTCCAAAATTTGGAGTCTGGTAGCCCAAAGAGTGAGTTATTCCAGCCCCCATCGTAAGCTAGAACAACTTAAATGTCAAGTTTTGATAGCTCGAACTATGATTTAATCTAGCACGACTAGTAACGCATCACAATTCACATACTGGTAGCTGCGGTAGCCCATCAATAATTTAAGACCATCTTCTGTGCTCTCATAACTTATGAATAGTGAGTTGATGCAATTTCTTCGATTTGGTTGCCGTAATTCAGAGGTCTGGGCTGTCCCCTATTAGCAACACGCTTGCGGTCTAGGACAACTCATATTTGAGTTATATCAACTCATATATTTATTATATGGGGGGGGGGGGGGGGGGGGGGTGAAACGTTTTGCGGGGAAAATGTGCAAAAACTAATGTAGATTTGCCTTATAAGATTTGGTTAATAGAAAATTATGATTTGTAATAGTTTTATGGAAGCTCTCGATTCGTACCGCTCTCCCGTGATTTATTCTTGTTTTTAGGGTTATATTACGATGCTGGAATGTCATTACAATCAAATTATAATCCTGTTAGCTGTATATAGGCTGTTAATAGTATTTTCATTATACAGCATAATGATTTTGTAAGCTTTTTACTGTATGTCATTCCTAAACGCCGTTACACAACTCTTATATAGCAAATCGGGGGTTATTACACTTCTAGACGTATTCAATGGTTGTAACAACGTTCTCAGGGGATAAATTATACAGCGTTTGTCATGTTTTTTGTTGCCACAAATTGTATGTTATGCACAAATGTAATTTTAAAGGTAAGTAAAAGTAATTCGAAAACTAAAAAAACATTGTGGATTGTGAATATAGGTACTTTACCGCCTAATTTTGTCTCTTCACGCCCTTTTTATTTTTCCTAAAGCTTTCAAAAATTTATTTCAACCTTACCTAGCGGAGTACTTACTTTTTTTTATGCTTCCTTTGAATGCTTGAACAATTGAGTCACTAAAAAAACTACCGGGATTTTTTTTTCGAATAACTGCCGCGCTTTTCGACAGTAAACTGAAAATTCACCGTCAAGTTTCCCTTTTGGTGGTGGGGGAGCTTCTGAAAACATCAAAACAGCTGCGAAAACAACTGAACTTGATGCTCGATTGTTTTTTCCTTTCGTGACGACGTAACGGTATTTTATTGGTTTTAGGAAAAACTGCTATGCAGGTCGGTTAGATTGATAAAAACAAAAACAGGATTGTCTTGAGCCTACTTTAACTAATCGATTTACCTGTAGTACAGGCATTTGTTTTAGGTCGGCGTATATATTGTATAAGGATTACTTTTTTCTGCAGATTTTTCCATGGAATTTTTTAACTCCAGTTTTAGTAGAATGCTAAAACTTACATGAGGCAGTACATTTTTGGAACGCGATTCCGTGGAAACAATTACCTTAAAAATAATGGATTATGGTATTATTGGAAAGAGATTTAAATGATCTATAAAATGACGTACCAGTGGCCCTCTTTCCAGTGGCGTAGCCGCAGGAACGAGGGGGGGGGGAGAGGGGCGAGCTACTTAAATACCTAATAACATGTGTATAAAGAAATATAGGCAGACGCCTCAAAACGACTTCGCACTGTTTCCAAACCCTGGCTACGTTACTGCTCCCTTCCCATTTAAGATTTTAAGGGTTTTTAACCCCTCCAATGGGATTAAATCCCAGTGACTGCAGATACATGAAATGTTAGGTAATATATTTCTGATGAAATATAAAAATAGGAAATTTATGAATTTTTAAAAATTTTACTTAAAATCCCTAAAGTTATCTCTGTTATTGCAATCAATATCGAAAATTTGTATATATACTTTCTTATAGAGAATTTAATTGTGCATTTACCCCTTCTTACCATTTCTTTCCAAACTTTTTCGAGATATTTGCACAATTTTGAAAACCATGTTCTGGTCAATATCTCAAAAACTATAAGAGCTACAGAAACGTTTATATTCAAGGAATGTAGCTTATATCAAAATATAACTTGCCTGTATTTGCATTTTTGATGTAGAGTTTATACTTCTCGAATAAAATGCCAATATATTCAATCACTGCTGAAATTAAAAAAAAAAATTTTAAAAATATGTAAATTTTTAAAAAAATATACATGAAATATTAGGTAAGCATATTTGATGAAATATGAAAAACAGAAGTTTTATGAATTTTTAAAAATTTAATCCCAAAAATTTCGGCTATTTTTGTATTAATTTAATTATCTCTGATATTTCGACCATTATAGAAAATTTATATATAAACTTTTTTATGGAGAATTCATTTCATTGTGCATTTAATCCTTCAAGCCGTTTCTTTCCAAACTTAACCGTTTTCGAGGTATTTGCAAAATTTTGTAAACCATGTTTTGGTCAATATCTCAAAAACACAAACGTTTATATTCAAGTATTGTAGCTGATATCAAAATACAACTTTTTTGTATTTACACTTTTGCTGTAGAGTTTATACTTTTCGAATCAAAAGACACCCTATCACCGCCACACTTAACTTCGTCTGTAGGCTGGCCCATTTAACTTTTTCCATATTTTTTTAGTTTATCGTTTAGAGGAATAATAGCTGAAGTTCCACCCCAAACGCATCCTTCGAATTAATATCTAGAGGGCTAAAAAAATAAAATAGAACCAATTTCACTAATTTCTCGATGAAGGTTTTATTTATCCCAATTGATTAACCCTCAATGTATTTAAGAATTTAGCAAAACCTATTGAAAAAGAAAACGTTTAAATTCCGGGATCGATTTTTCTCCTCTATATTCCCTCGCATCTGGTAGACATCGACATTAGGCAGATTCGGGATTTAGGAATTCGATGTAATTACAATTTATTGTTTTAGTGGAAACACGGACGACGTTTTATAGGCGTATCGGGATTAAACGGGACTAAGCCCTGTCATCAAAAACGTGCTCGAAAACAAACAAATAGGTCATGTGATTGACATGTGCGGGGGCCGATAATGATAAGGCGAGCTCAAGGGATGTAGATTGGCTGCATTTAACTTTTAAGAACATTTTCCTGCAATTTATTCAGACAAAACAACGATGGGGGGCACTGGGCGGCAATCTGGGAGGAAATATGTCTTAACCACGTTGTGATAATCGCCAAGATAGCTTCCTTCATACACATAAACTTGATGTACTCTTACGGACTAAAAAGTTGTACAAACTTCACCAACTATACAAAGCCCAGGTTCAACCACCACTAGAGTACTGCTCTCGTGTCTGGAGCTCTGCACCCAAACATACTCTTAGGCTATTGGATTCCATCGAAAGGAGGGCCATTCGTCTGATCGGAGACCACGAGCTGACGAAGAACCTCGACAGCCTAGATCATCAAAGACAGGTTGGGGATTTGACTATCTTTTACAGATATTTTCATGGAAAGTGCTCCGCTGACCTTGCCCTCTTAAGTCTCCACAGAGGGGCGAATAGCAGAAATACACGACGAACCACTGCCGCCCATCCATATGTGGTTAAGCTTAGTACTCCTCGAACTTCATCATTCAAGAATTCTTTCATCTGGAGGACTTCATCCTTATGGAACGCCCTTGTCGAGGTCGTTTTTCCCAACGAATATAATCTCAAACGATTCAAAACCGAAGTGAATCGCTTTTTGCGCACACGCACCACTCCCAGAGTGCCCTAAAGGATTTTCCCTATAGTGCTTGTGTTTGATCATAAAAAAAAAACAGTATAAGCGACATTCCCGTGAAAAAGGTGCTTAATTATTCGTTTCGATTGTAATTCGATGAAACGTGTTTTTCCACTTGTAATTGCACCCCCCTGGCGTAATTTTGAACAGATGCACTGAGCGAAATTTCGAGTTGATATAACTCAAATATGAGTTGTCCTAGACCGAAGCGTGTTGCTAATAGGGGACAGCCCAGACCTCTGAATTACGGCAACCAAATCGAAGAAATTGCATCAACTCACTATTCATAAGTTATGATAGCACAGAAGATGGTCTTAAATGATTGATGGGCTACCGTAGCTACCAGTATGTGAATTGTGATGCGTTACTAGTCGGGCTAGATTAATACATGATTCGAGCTATCAAAACTTGACATTTAAGTTGTTCTAGCTTACGATGGTGGCTGGAATAACTCACTCTTTGGGCTATAAGACTCCAAATTTTGGACTACCAGTACCTGAATTGTGGACTATCGGAACTCAAAATATTTCTTTGATTTAACGCCTGCATATTGTGGACTTCAATTGCCTTTTGTTTTTTCAAGATATGACATTTTTGTTGTATATTTAAAAAAAAAATCAAATGAGTTATAGATAGGAGAGCATACTACGGTTAAGAAAGGAAAGAAAAGGAAGTGATGACGATTGCTTATAAATAACAAGGCTCCATTCCAATAATAACAATTTGTATGCATCTCCCTCCTGTCCCTCCATTTTACGCCAACTGACCAAGATTGTGCAAAACACAAATTTTCACGCACAGATAACAAAGATGAAAAATCCCGCAAACGGCGCAACGGCCAACAGGTGTCTATACGCGCGATCGAAGGAGAATTGACGAATAACAATGGAATGAACCACGCCAAACCTGCACGAGCACGAATTCGGAACTTTCCGTGACCTTACGATCTTGCGATTTACCCTCGATATGGGGTTTTGGAGCACGTTTCCTGAATTATTCCAACTCAAAATAATTTACACATGGTAATGAGTTAAAATAATGCACGTCCGGGTTAAAACGACACTTTATAATCAATTAGAAAGTTTTCCCAACTAGAAACTGAGTCCAGGTAGATCATAAAATAGTTACAAGATGAGGAATTGTGGTGATCCCAAATATGTTTAAAATGTTGATAAAAAATCTCTTTCTGGTTTGAGGCGAACCAAAAGAACCTGAATTACTGTAGCGTTTGTAAATAATTTGTGATAATTCGTAGGCTCAGTTAGAACAACATAGAGAGGTGGGTTGAGGTAGCTCCAATTTTGTAACCCACGACATTGGTAAATGCATTTTTGTCAGTGTGATCACAAATATACAGGAATTGAAGCTTAATTCTATTAAATGTTTGTAAATTTGAATTAAATACTCGTCTATCATATTGTCTTTTTCCTGCAAAGCTCTTGCGTCCTGCTGCACTCAATGAGGAAATTAAAAATAAAATGCGAATGAATAATAAAACGAAAATATATTAGTTTTACTCATAAACATAACAACACAGCACTTAAGTATTCAGTAAAATATTCTAAATACGTTTATAAATTGTTTAGTAATCAATATTACATTTATACAGAAAGTAATTAGATGACTCTTCACAGGAAAAACTAGTCGAATTAATTGGAAATAAATTTACCGAAAAAGCAACTAGCTACACTCCGCGACAATAAATTCCTGACAACATTAATGTTAGTCAGTTTTATAGTCTTATAACAAGCTTATAACGTTCTAAGTTGTTTTCCGATCTTATGGAAATGACGCATTGAGAAAGCATGCTACGTCATTTGTTTGTGCTACACGAAAATAAAAATTAATGTAATGTACTGAATTGTGAATAAAAAATAGAAAACTGCAAAAAATTGTATCTTCTTATTAAAAACAGACAATGACGTGAACCAAAAAACATTGTATCAAGAAAAGGTAACACTTCAAAACAAAACATAACAGAGCTAAATTCTACAGCTCAATTTTTCCACATGGCGTTAAGAAATGATGGATAAAAAAGTAACTTTTGTTTCTGCATGTATAATGATTGAGACATCAGGATTTCTTGGAAACTAAAATTCAGGCTAACATTTCGAAGACACAACTCCACACATTACTAAACATTTCATCAAGATCGAAAAACAATTTAAAACTAGAAACTTGACTAACATTTTCCTTTTTCCGGAATTATTGTCGTGGAATGTATATTTTCACAATTTTTTTTACAATAATCTGTAGTAGTCATTTATTTTGTACCCATTTATAACCCACTTCACAGAGATCGGATATTTCCGTGGATCTTAATCTTTATTCGTTCATTATTCGTACTACTTCATTAACTCTCGTATCGGTTCCGTTAAAGTTCGCTGTTACGAGGTAGGTAACTAAGGGGAAACCACATCTGTCCTAAAGTGCATCTACCCTACTACTCGGACGTCACTTCGTGATGAACCGGCAATCTTCGTTTCTGCAATTGCCCTACCTACCCTTGCGACGAGCGGAGGGAGCGGAAGTCGACAAACCAGGATGGAATATGCATACTTTCTTTGTTGTTTCGCGTGTGTTTCGTTATGGAAAAATTATTTGGTATAGTGTGTAAGTTTCGGGTTCGAGCATGATTCGAAATTTGTTTTTGAATAAACATGTTGGCCAATGAGATCGTGTAGGACAGATGACCATTAGGCTAGAAATAATAAATACTTGTTATAGTTCTCTAATTTATTTATATGTAGCGTAGTTGTCGGCCGGCTTGCGATCGAATTTTGTTTTTTCAAATTAAAATACAATAGGAAATCGCCTCCAAAAGCTGTATCGGAGTGGGTGTGCACTTGTTTCCCCAGGGCATCTACAAATATTATTACACATTAATTTTCTTCTTATATAATAATAAAATGTCGATAATAAAATAACTACTACTAATGACGTAGTCAGGTAGGGTGCAGGAAATTCCCTAAAAATATTGCAGTTCTAATATGAAAATAAATATGACATAACCATTCAATCGTTCGACGCTAAGAGCAATATTTTAAGTCTCTATACAATAATAATTCCCAGCATGTCAGTAAAAATGCATGTAAACATGGGGAAAAGGCGTTCCCAACGGATTAGGTCATACGAGCTTAACCGAAGATCACCCGAATACATTCGAGTTGTAGGGCAGATGAACATTAGGGTAGTTGAACAGTAGGACAGACGAAGCTCTCGGTAACTAAAGAAAGGCGAGAATATCCGATCCGATCGACAACGAAACGATGTTTCTTGATAAGAAATTATTTGGACCTCGTAATTCTTGTTTGAGCGCTTTTATTTTTTTTTTAGAAACAAGTATTATTTAACATTAACGCTAGCTAATGTACGTAAGTACCTTACTACTATGAAAACACTTTCTAGAACTAGTAGAACTAGAGATACACTTACCTATTGTGGATGGCATACAAGGACAATAAGTTTGGTTTTTGGCAATAGAGGTATGTGTTTATTTTTTTTTAAATAAAGCAAATAAATTTTGGCATAAGTTAAAGATATAGAGGGTTTTACCTTCATAGATCTCTTGTAATCATTATAAGCGCCCTATCAGCTCTCTTAAGAATATTTTTGTACCCTTTATGAAGAAGTAATTGTTGATTGATTGGCTGACTCCAGAAAATTTCCTTTACTCTTAATACGAAGAATCATACAAATAAATTAAACATTTTTTTTTTATAATATATTCCATCTAAAAATATTTGGTCCGATAGTTCGAAGGTTTAGGGAAGTTATGATATGCTCATGACTAAAAAAGGCACCTATTTTAATTAGGTAGGGACATGTAGGTTCTTATACAGGTAGTAAAGCCTTAAAATTACAATAGGTGAAATATTTTCACGGTTTTTCTTCTATTTTAGAAAAGTAGGTTCTCCAATGAACAGAAGCTGTTAATGAAATTTAGAATTTCACTTTGGAGTCCAAAATGGCTGATTCTTCTTCTTCTAGACCATCAAATACGAGGTCTAGCATATGCAGCATTTGTTACATTTCTTCTTATTGTGGCCGCTTCTTCGTGCTTCATTTTCCTGATCTATTTTTCTTCGTACTGTATCTAAAATAACAAAAAAAATTGCCGGATCAACTTGTTACGGTGCCTACTGGTTTTTGTTATGAAGCGTGAGTGAGAAAGACTTTCTGAGCCTGACTTCTGATTTGTGTTGTTTAAAAATGGAAGGAAATTACCTAATTTGTGTTTGGGTAAAAAATTTTTTTCAGGCAACTTTCAGTCCTTAGCATCCTAATTTACTAAAATAAACTATTTGCGTGCAGAAACGATTATAATTTGCGAAATATATGTTACTTCCTGCATTGGAAAGCAATTTTAAAAGTTTTTTTTTAGATTATAGCTGTAGTATTCAAATTTGAATTTAAAAATGTATCGCCGGTCACGTGTCCCCAGTCAATAATTTCTTTTACTTTACCCTTTTATATTTCACGTAATTTTACTAAAGTTACTTCTATATATAAGTAATTTACACTCCTACTACAATTTGTATTGAAAAAATAATGTTCAAAGATCAACAGTTTAGTTTCTCTAACGCAATTATTAACCAAAAGTTCCGTCCCCGCAGCTGCATGTATCGCCGGTCACGGCAGAAATTGCTTATAAATAACGCCACTATAGGTCGGCCTAATAGTTTTACAAATATGACGGTATGTGTTTGAATTTGTGTAAAGCGTGCCTCCTGTATAGGTAAGTTCCTTACTATGTTTATTTAGGTATAAACTAGAACATTGCCTACTTTTTACCAGGCGTATGTTATTATGTTGTATCGCCGGTCACAGGGTTAACTCAGTTAACCTAGTAGTCTTAATTAAGGGAAAAATACTACACGAAGTCATGCTTTTGAGTACAGTACAGATTTCAGTCTAAAAAAGTTTAAGAATTAGCATTTTTGTGCATTTTTGTATCGCCGGTCACGCATGAAAATGTTACCGGAGATAAATTGATGACGGTTTGTTATCCGAAGCTATATACAATATTTTTTTATTAACCATTTATAATCCATTAAGAAAAAATATATTTTGATGTGCAAGTTTCGTTTACACCTTAGTAGTAGAGAAAATATGACTAATTTTCTTAGTATTTTAACATTCTATAAGGAACATTCCAAAACTTTAAGCCAATATAAGTCAGGGCTGTTATAAATAATAAAAAAATGGTTATAGTGACTGATTAAAATAACTCAGTTCCAAATATTGGCGTTATATGATTCAGAAGAGTAAAATTAGCCATGTGACGGGCGTTAAATTATTAAAAAATCGATGCTACACAAAAATAGACCAAAATCTTTTTGACGATGATCTTTTGCGCGAACATATATAATTCTTCTAATTAGATACTATAAGGAACCTATTAAAAAATTAACAGGTGTTTTTGAGATTATTTATTTTTAAATTCCGGTTTACTGAAAGTTGCCTGAAAAAAAATTTTGACCCAGTTCTGGACTATCAGAGATGAAATAAAGTGACCACAATCGCTAGATAAATATAATAAGAATTGTACACTAGTGTCCATTACCAGCTAAAGGTCTCTTTCCAATGGCTACCAAGCTTTCGTACAGTTCTTTAATGGGATTAACTTCCGGACTCAAACCATGTGCCCATATTAACATCATCCTAAAGCCGTGCTCTTTGTAACTGGAAGGCCCTAAAATTGCACAGATAAGGTTCAACCGTTAGTTAGTTTTCATTAATATTCGCAGCCATCGTTGTTTAAGCCCCGAAAGAGGTAGATGTTACCCTTAAAATCTTAAATGGGAAGGAGGGTCAAGTGTCGCATTATTTTAAAAGTTGTTTTTAGATGATTTTTAATATTAATAGGGGGGAGCGGACCGATATTTCACAGTCACCTTAAGGTACAGAATGACGTAAGTCTTCCTTAATGCACGTCTGCCGTGCAATACAAGCACCTAGTAAGTCGATTTACTATAAAATAGAGTGGCAAGTTTTAAATATTTATTTAACTGTTTATTTGTTAATATAAAATCAATGTTTCTTTGGAAAATGAAACTATGTAACTAGACCTTACTGTGTATAAAATTTTAGAACAATAAATTAAATATTAAAGAAGTTGTGCAATTTTTAAATGGAATGTCTTAAAATTTACTTTTACGACTTACTAGGTTCTTGTATTGCACGGCAGACGTTTGTTTGTTATTAAAGTTCTTTTAACTCTTATCTAAAGGAATACAGATTTAAGGACGTGGTAGTCTTAGACTTAACTCGTCAACTGACCCTCAAATTAGTTTTTAAGGCTTACCTTGACCTTAAGGCTACCATCTTAAGGTAACATTTAAATATCGGCCCTAAGGATGGAAAGCTTACAATTTGACACCCTGTATAACTGAAGAATGTTTGCTGGATTTTTTATTATTAAAGGAAAACAACATCACTGTTGATTACTTATTCTTTCCTTATCTTATTTAGATAAATATATAGAAATTATACCGTTATATTGATGTTCAATCGCCTTTATCTGATCGTCCGTAAATGCCCAATGATATGCCAGTCGTTTCCATTCGCCGTGACTTAAATGTTTATACGCCAACTTATATAAGATTTCCTTAAGTCGTTCGTACTCTTTCGCCTTCGTTTCATCTTTGGACGCCGACCGCCATCTTCTGCTCAGTTTCGGTTTTAATCCCGCGCTTTCCTTCTTTTCGGGAGATTCTTCCTGAAATATAATTTCTATAGTTGATCGAAATTCATTCTATTTCATTTCTATTTTCACTTTTAAGATGAGGATCCCAAACAATCCCAAATTAGCCAGTGGCGGGTCGTGACCTATGATAGAGGGGATTCCAAGCGGGGTGAAATTTTTCTAGGCATTTTAAACGTAGAAAGAAAAAAGTAATAAGAAAATGCGTTAGGTAAAACATATTTTTATTTATTTTTTATTTTACGCAAGGCAATACAACTTTTGGAAAATAAGAATGCTTTTCTTAGTATGTATAGCTGTCGGATCTTAACGTCGTGGCATGCAACCCTCGTAACAATATTTATACAGTCCGCTACTAATACTACTAAAGCCATCTACGAGCTATCAAGAAAACCGAATGATGTCCTATACTACTACCGCCATCTACGAATTATCAAGAAAACCGAATGATGTCTAATACCACTACGCCATCTACGGCTAAGTCATTAGGCGCAACCAAGACGAGAACAATAGTTAACTGCTTTATGACGAGAACGAATCGAGCCACGAGACTGACAAGTTGGCATTCTTCATATTTTCAGTATTTTTTTATTTAAATCCTTAAATAAAATGGTTTAAAATCATATCGAGTGTGATTTATCTAAATACACAACATTTATCGATCCTACACAATAGTGCTTAAACGTAAAGTCCATTCTTCGGTTCTTAATTGTAGAAAATTGATCAATAACAGCCTCATTAAGTTTGGAATACCCTCTATAAATTTTTGTTCATATATATTTCATTTTTAAACTTTCTAATAAAGTCCCTAGATTTACCCTTTGTGGTCTGCGTTAAATTAATTTCGGGTTTAGGTGTTCCCGCATTCTTCACTTCAATTTTTTGCTCCAAACTCAAAGAGCTAAAGTTATTTTTTAAATAGTCCACCGTAAACTATTCATTTTAACTTAATAAATATATAATATTAAAATATTAAACGCTCGAATTTCTAACTAGATGCACGGTGCACACAAAAACTCTGCGCCTTTTCCATGTTAAATCGCCATAGCCCCGCTATCTCCCGCTGCCACCCGCCACCTGTTACTACAGAGAAACTGCACTACTTAATCGCACGTGCGAGCAAGTCTCGTCATAATCCTCATTTACCTCGACGGAGGCACGGTTGCCGGATCTATACAGTTTGGTTTGACGAGATGATAAAATATTAGGGAGGGTCGGACTTTTTTAGTTTGACGGTACGATAAAATATTAGGGAGGGTCGGACTTTATACGATAAATAATATTCAATGAATATAAATTAATATTTTTTATTTGTTTTGTTTTGGGGGTGCACGTGCGCATGTGCTCCTGTGGAAGAACCGCCACTGTCTGACATGTCGATTGGGGTATCGATAAGTTTCGGGAAGATCTGTGACCAAAATTTGAAAATCGTTCATATTTGAAATTGTTATTATTATTCTTATAACATTATATTTTTTAACGCAATTTTTTCATTCCGTTTTCCAATCCTTTAACTTTACGCATAACATACTGCCTGCTTGGCAACCTGTGATTAGAAGCAGGTCTTAATAGACAACCGGAACTTACATGTGCGGGAAAATCTAACCTAGCCGTTTTAATTATCATGTCTACGATAGCGGTAAAGCTACCCCTTGCAGCGATATACAGCGGGGTTCTTCCTCCTTGTTCCCTTTGTTCTATATCTGCTCCAGCTCCGAGTAGCAGTTTGCATATGTCCGTGTGACCCATCTCTGCCGCTATGTGTATTGGAGATTGAAGTCTCTAAAAAAATTTTTTTTTTATAAATATTCATATACAGGGGGTGTCGATTTGCGAAGTTCCCACCCTTAATGTCTCGGCTTGCAGCAAATAATATTAAAAATCGCAAAGACACGTCACTTTTATTGTGAAGAGGCACGACATTTCTTTGAAACTACAACTCAAAAAATAATAAATCATATACAGTGTGTCAGCTAATTAATGGTATATAGAAAAACCACAGACTCCTTACATAAAAATATTAGAATTGAATTATACTTATCTATATCCGAAAGTTGATATGAACTGAGATACAGGGTGTTAATGTTATAACTTCATTTTTGTTTTTCTCTAATAACTTTGCAGGAAACCAACGTTTTTTTACGAAATTTGTCAATTATGGTTTTTTTAGGACGAGAAATTGATTTCTTTATGAAATTTTAATGTACAATGTAGGGGGCGCTGTCTGTGGCATTTTTCGCACATCTATTAGGTCATAACTTTTTGTGCCTCAGTGTATTTAAGTTTTTAATGAAAATAATACTTTTCTCATACTTATTACGTAAAAAAGGTATACTTAGTTCAGGTCACCCAGAGTTACCGTTTCGGAGATATTTGCATTTAAATTGTTTAGTGCGTTAGCTCAGGCAAGTAAATAATATTTTACATGATAATTAATGTTCTAGTAATGATAATTTGGAATAAGAAATACAACAATTGGATTATTCTTTAACTTACTTTAATTAAAATAACTTTGACCCTAGAAAATACCGTGTCGAAAGAAACCAACAATAATGAAAACACAAACGTACGATAAACTCAAAAATGAAACATTTTCTGTTCCATAGCAACTGTATCTCTAAATTTTAGTTGTTTTCTCATAGGTTACTTTAGGAAAAAAATTTTGTTTGTAAATTAATAATAATTGGGCAGAGTGCACTAAACAATTTAAATGCAAATATCTCCGAAACGGTAACTCTGGGCGACCTGAACTTAGTATACCTTTTTTACGTAATAAATATGAGAAAAGTATTATTTTCATTAAAAACTCAAATACACTGAGGCACAAAAAAGTTATGACCTAATAGATGTGCGGAAAATGCCGCAGACACATTATACATTAAAATTTCATAAAAAAAATCAATTTCTCGTCCTAAAAAACCATAATGGCCAAATTTTGTAAAAAAACGTTGGTTTCTTGCAAAGTTATTAGAGAAAAACAAAAATGAAGTTTTAACTTTAAAACCCTGTATCTCAGTTAATATCAACTTTCGGATATAGATAAATATAATTAAATCCTAATATCTTAACGTAAGAAGTCTGTGGGTTTTCCATGTACCATTAATTAGCGGACACCCTGTATACCTACGCCTAAATAAATATTAATGCATCTTTACTAACCAAATATTCATCCATAAAACAAATAATTTTGTCGCTTATCGACAGCATTTCGATGAAAAATATAACCCGAAATATCATAAGAAAGCAAAACAGATCCTTTTACGATGTTTTATTCTTAATCCTTTAAAAATAGTAACGAAATAGTGGAAATAGATCCGATAATTTCCATTATCTATTCACCTTCATTCGATAAAAAGTTCAATAGCCATTATTTTTGGAACGAAAATAAACTCCACGTTGGCAAAGTATAATATGAATTTTTTATATTTTGCCCTTGCACGATCCCTGCTTCTCATATAGATTTTATTCTTATTTTCGTACTATAATTGAAATAACAAAATAACCAGAATGTTTGTTCCTGTTTTTAAAGGTTATTACAGCTAAAATTACTTAAAACTTATAATTCATCAGGGATAAGATAGAACAACAAGGGATTCAATTTCAAATTAAAGATTTTAAAGTTGTGGATGATTTGTTCTTCTAGATGAGTTTTTTTATGTGTACTTATTAATAAAATTCTAGGACATCCAGTATACTTACCGATGAATGTGTATTACCTTATTTAGACAGTTCAAGTTGGCTCCTTTATGTATTAAAATCTCCACAGTCTCTCCTTCGTTCGATTGACAAGCCATATGGAGTGCTGTATTTCCACACTGAAATAAAAGTAAATGACGTACAAGGTCATTTTGGACACTTTGATAGGGTATCTCCGTAATTGTTAGTGCTATCAAAAAGGTAATGTAGGTGTCATATGCTCTTTTTGGGGTCAAACTTAAAATGGTGAAATCAAGATTTGAAAATTTTCGCTCGCTTAAGAGATACGGAGGAGAATCAAAAAATTGTCAATTTCAAAATTACCCTATATTTTCTTAGTTAAAAGAGATACAGAAAAATGTTTTATACAGAAGTTTCTTTATGATGATTGTTGAATAATCTGCAGTTTTCAGAATAAGTATACGGGGTCAGGTAAAGAAGTTATCGGACCTAACCTCATTTTTTTAAATGGAACACCGTGTAAATTTTAATCTAGAATGATAGCATTTTACATTCTCTTTTCAAATATATAACACACCATGGATGACTTTGGTTTCCTAGGCGATTTATTTAAACTTTATGACTTTAAACCACAGTAGACGATGAAACAGAAGCTAATATCTGAGGAACAACTATGTTGACATTCTAATTGTTATTAACATCTAACGTCAATTTGATTTTTACATATTCATTTGTGAAAATGACTTATCAAGATTTAAAAAAAATTTGATATGATATCAGATAATATTGAAAGTGGAAAAAACGAAGAAATGGCGCAACATTTGTATTTTGTTCGCTATCCGGAAACACGGTAACCATGTAAGGACATAACCTGAACTTTTGTGATGATTCCCGTTATTTTTTACCTTAATCTGAATCTTTTATTTCGTTTCAAAGAATGATGTGAGTGAAACAGATAGATAAAAGTAGGTTACTTGTGAGCGTATGGAGCAGAGTAGGCTTAGCATCACTCCAATCCTTCTTACGTGTTTCGACCCCCCCCCCCATAAGCAGTCTCACCGGGCTGGTGTTACTGCTCCCTTAGTGGGGACACTCACACTATGACAGTGGGGATAAGCTATAATGTATTTTATTAGATATATTTACGTTATTAACATCCCGTATGAATTCTTTGAAAAAGTAAATAAAATTTCGTTAATAAATAAGCCATAACTTGGCATATCCAGCTATTAATTTTATTATTAAACACATGTTAAACGATAGGCGACAATTACTATATTTTACTTCGAATATGGATCTGTTAACATTAATTTAGTAATTTTATTGTGGATTAATGAATATTTTATGCCAATAAGGATAAATAATTAATTAAATCTATAAAATCGGTTTACTGTTGAGCACTATTCCATAATAATTATAAGTGATGTAATTTAAAATAATGTACAGGTTTAGAATAAAGTAACGCCCCCAACTAGCGTCAGAAAATTTTAAATTAATAAATTGATAAGCAAGCAGAGCAAAAACATAATAATCATGGTGATTCAGAAGTGGGATCCATTACAAATTTAATGACACTAGATGGGTTCATCAAATAAAGACCGAGTCACTTTTAATCTAACGTGACTATTTCTATTCCTCAATTTTTCTTACCTGATTTTGTTTCGATAAGGACGCGCCATGCTGCAGTAAGCACTCCAAAATACCCTTACTTCCTAAACTCGCCGCTATGTGCAACGATGTGAAGCCTTTCTAGAAGAAATTAAATACAAATTTAAACAAGAACGGTGTTTTATTTTTAACGAGACAACTTTCCATTGCTGTCTAGTACATTTGAATAAACCGAATGAATTGTTTTATAAAATTTGTTGGAAAGAGACGACAAATTAACTTGTTTTAATCAAGAACTTTCGAAACTATTAAAGAATAGAGACTTTAAAAAAACCCTTTAGCCAAAAACTGTAATATAAACACGTCATTATGGAACACCCAGTATAAAAAATTATTATAATATTTCACTATTCATTTCATCCCTGTAACCTCAACCCCACTAGCGGGGGCGGCTACTGCCCTTGTTTTTCAAATGGGAATGGGTATGTTGTGATACATCTTTTTAAAGGGCATTAAATTCTCTTAAAAATGGCGTTTCGTTTTGTAAATTTGAGCTACGCGCCGCCGAGCAACGGAATTTGAAACGTTTCACTGCACCTCTTATCAAGTACACTTTTTAAGTAATAAGTATCAGTCAATTCAACTTTATCTTCAGTAAAGTGGTTGATCCATATCTACATACGTTATTTCTGCGCTATTATTTCTTTTGATTTGATCGTGACATAAAAGATGGTTTATTCTATTGAGGAGAGAGTGGAAATTATTGAATTGTATTTTATAAACAATCAATGTGCAAGACTAACGGCAACTTTGTTTAAGGACAGACATCCAGATAGACACGTACATCATGGTTATATCCTAGAATTAGTGGCAAAATTTCGGCAAACTGGTTCAGTGGCAAATAAAAAAAGGATCATTGAAAATCCGGTAAGAAATAAAGTAGTAGAAGTAGCTGTTCTGGGTCAAGTTAGTATGAATCCAACATTAAGTACCAGAAAAATGTCTGATATAACGGGAATTTCGCGGACCACTGTACAGAGAATTCTGAAACATTATAAATGGCACCCATACAAAATTCAACTTCTCCAAGAATTGAATGAAGATGATAATGACCGCCGTTTACACTTTTGTGAAGTAATGTCAGAACTAGTATTAAATTATCCGAAGTACCTTTTTAACGTTTGCTTCTCAGAGACCAATGTTCTTTTTTTCTTAATGGCACTGTCAATCGACATAACTGTCGTTACTGGTCCGACACGAATCAAAGGATTTACCACGAGGTTCATACTCAAAATCCTCAGAAATTAAACGTTTGAGCTGGTATTTTCGGTGATCACATCCATTTTTCTTACCGGGAAGTTTAAATGGAGATACTTATTTAGACTTGTTGGAGAATGCTGTCAACCCAGCGCTGATGGAAATTATGGAAAACGACAAACGTTACCAGGAAGAAAATCCAATATCTCAACAAGACGGGGCTCCCCCCCCCCATTATGCATTACCCGTACGCCACTTTCTGGATGAAACGTTTCCTGGTAGATGGATTTGGAGGATGGGTGCTATTGAATGGCCCGCGAGATCGCCCGATTTATCTCCCCTTGATTTCTTTTTGTGGGGACATCTAAAATCCAAAATTTATGCTACCCAACCCTAATGCTTAGAAGATTTACGGAACCGCATTACTAATGAATGTCAACAAATTACACCAAATGTTCTTCATAATGTCCGAGAACACTTTGAACAGTTGTTGTACTATTATATGGAGGTGAATGGCGGACATTTTCAACATTTAATAAGATAACATATAAGTATTACTCAATAAAATTACATTTTTTAAAACTCAATTTACGCCATTTTAAAGAGAATTTAATGCCCTTTAAAAAGATTTAAAAAGATGTATCACAACATACCCATTCCCATTTGAAAAAACAAGAGCAGTAGCCGCCCCCGCTAGGGGGGTTGAGGTTACAGGGATGAAATTAATAGTGAAACGTGTCCCCCTGAAAGCACAAGTTTACGGGGTCCGAGTTTTTTTTTAATTTTCACTTACACAGCCGTAAACCTTGCTGGACTGTTTACGATGAGCCACCCTGTATAATGATGCCCTGTCAGTATGTATTTAAATGACAAGGCCCACAGAGTCATTAAAATAAAGTAAATAGTCAGTTTGTGGAGGTTGAAATACAAACATGCCATAAAAAAATCGACGATTAACAATAACAATTAACTTAATTGGATTTTTTATATAATTTCGTGGCTCAATACGATGTGTTCGTAGCACATTATAAGTAAACAATTTTACACGGTGTCACAAAAAGCTAGAATATATCTTAAAAGGCTGGAATGCAAAAGACCAGATTCCAAAAATTTTGACTTTGGTGTCATGTTAAAAAATACAAAGTTGAGATTCAAGGAGGGGGGGTACTGGGAACAGTACCCCCGAGGAAACGAAGCTATAGACTGCAGCATATCCAGCCTACGCTTAAATCCGGCCCGGGTGAATAGGATTCATTGATCAAGTTGTCTAATTAATACCTGGTTCTCACTATCCGGATCAGCACCGCTATCCAATAAGATCTGCACCAGCCGATTCTGCTGGTGCTGAGCAGCTACATGTAGGGGAGTGTTATCTTGATTGTCTCGAGCTTCCATGTCAGCTTCACGGGCCAATAGAAATTGGGCGACTTCGGCGTGGCCGCCTTGACAAGCTTCGTGAAGAGCAGATCTATTTTCCTAAATAAATATTATATATATTTCCTATTGCCATAACAGGTAAATGCAAATTCTTTAACCAAATGTTTCATAATCGATGCATGTAATATTGAGTGGACTGCCAGAACTCCAGACCTCGCCCCTCTGAAGTTTTCGCGAGGTTTATTAATTAAGTACATTAATTTTGTTAGTCTACCTTATTTTTTCTATCCAAACTAGCACCCATTTCTAAAAGCCTTTTGACAATACACGCGTGGCCATTAGCGGCAGCGTGAAATAGCGCCGTCTGTCCATCTCCGTCTATGGCATCTATGTGAACATCTTCCAAGGTATCCAATAGAAAATCTATTACGTCGACTCTGTTATTTCTAGCCGCACAGGTTAGTAGCGTGTATTGGGTCTGGATTAGTAAAAACAATATTATAATTGGTTAAAAACTGAGAACAAAAATATATATTCCGAAATTCTACGAGGTCTTTGATCATTTTATCCATTGAAAAATGTAAGCGTCTCATTTATTATGCCTATAGAAAATGTACACTATCTCAGTTTACAGTATAGCAATTAGCTAACTGGAACTTAATAAAATAATTACGTTACGGTCAGAGAATAGTTGTTCACTTCCAGGTAATTGCTTTGCTTGGATCAGGATATTTAATAATTTACCATTAGATGAGGTATAATATATCAAAAGGGCAGACAAGACAACTGAATAGCGATCATTTGATTCCGGTAATTAATGTTAAACGTCAGTTTCATTGTGAACAGGCACGCTTTTAAATAATATGGCAAATATTACTTCGTGGTTTAAACCACTGGGACGGCTAACGACATTGAGATTAGTAACTATAAAAAAGTGGATATACCTTTGTTACTGCGTTAGTACAAGCTCCTAAATTTATTAGTAATTGTACAGCCTTCGGATGTCCATGCCATGCTGCCATATGCAGAGGTCGCATCCCATACTACAAAGTTTTTTAAAATTAATTCCGATTTTATGGTATTAGTCAAAAGTCGATAAAGCGACGGATCCCAAAAGAATGTGTATACCCACCCATATAAAGTGAGTCTCAATATTCACAAGACATATTATTAAATATTGACGTCAAAGTATATAGTTGATTTTTCATTAAACTTTAACATTTAATTTCATGAATATGAAACTTTTAATTAGCTAATGTTCGAGAGACGGGTTTCCTCGTAGGAGAACAAGAATGTATTATTAATGTAGTATAAATTGCTACATCGATAAGTAATGTGAATTAATTACAAAATATACTATAAATATCATAAAAAAAAATAGAAAATGTACTTATTTACTACCAGAAAGTACCGGATACTCCGTCTGGATACCATATACAGGGTCCGCAAACGAAGCGTGGACGGAAGATTAAATCGTTATCGAAGAACTTATCAACAATACTAAAACAGTTTGAGATATTGGATTAAAATCGGCATGTTTTAAAAATATTTTACATTATACAGGGTGGCCCAAAAAAGTGTGACAGCATAAAGTTATATTTTTTTAAATGGGACACTCAGTATTTTATTGCATATTTAGGTTCGTATTACTATCGTTTATAAGTGCCTCAAATTTTATTTAATTTGGTTTTGTAGTTTCGGAGAAATAAATTAAAAACTAAAAAAAAAAGTTTTGCAGTCCTGAATAAAAAAATCAAAAAAAAAATCCAGTACTATTTTTTGTACCTCGGCATTAAGTGAAATTTTTGACAAGAGGTCTAGAGATTCTATGAATGTAATTGCGTTTATTTATTTTATACAGGGTGTTCGTAATAAGCTTTCAAAAACCTCACATTTTAAAATAATTTTTCTCAAATTTTTCAAATGGAACACCCTGTATATTATTTGGCTATTTGACGTAGAATTCATAGACAATTTTTTTTTGTAATACAAGCATATAAGTTATATCGAGCCGTTTTCGAAATAATTAAAAATATCATAAATTATGTTGATTAAATATAGTTTTTATTGGGAAATTTTGTTATAGGCGACTAGACTAATAATTGTAAACTAACGTAAATGTTCAAAATAGCTTGCTTTTACTATTAGAGTTTGCCGTATTTTAGTTATTTCGATATAAATCCTACATTTTTGCTACTTTTATTTATTTAATTTTATTTTTTATTCTTAATCGAGTTGCCATGATTTTTTTTGTTTAGATTGTCACTATGACAGCCAAATAAAATTATTTCATTTGTTCAGTCGTCGAAATTAAGTACTAACTTACACAAAATGTCGAATTTTACAACTTTAGAAATGGTAACTATGATTTTCATACTGGGTGAATGTGCAAGAAATTGCCTCCTCGCGAGCCGAGTATATGCTGAAAGATATCCAGAAATTGAGAGAAAGCCGAGACCAGAAACCTTCGAGAAGTTGTTGCAAATGAACTTATGCATAACAAATGTAAACCATTAAAAAGTTACCGCTAGATTTTAAGAAAAAGTAGCAAAAATGTATGCTTTTAAAATTTATATCGAAATAACTAAAATACGGTAAACTCTAAGAGTAAAAGGAAGCTATTTTGAACATTTACTTTAGTTTACAATTATTAGTCTAGTGGCCTATAACAAAATTTCCCAATAAAAACTCTATTTAAACAACATAATTTATAATATTTATAATTATTTCGAAAACGGCTGGATATAACTTATATGCTTGTATTACAAAAAAAAATTATCTATGAATTCTACGTCAAATAGCCAAATAATATACAGGGTGTTCCATTTGAAAAACTTGAGAAAAATTATTTTAAAATGTGGGGTTTTTGAAGGCTTATTATGAACACCCTGTATAAAATGAATAAACGCAATTACATTCATAGTATCTCTAGACCTCTTGTCATAAATTTCACTCAATATTGAGGTTAATAAAATAGTTCTGGATTGTTTTTTTTGATTTTTTTATTCAGGACTGCAAAACTTTTTTTTTTAGTTTTTAATTTATTTCTCCGAAACTACAAAACCAAATTAAATAAAATTTGAGGCACTTATAAACGATAGTGATACGAACCTAAATATGCAATAAAATACTGGGTGTCCCATTTAAAAAAATATAACTTTATGCTGTCACACTTTTTGGGGCCACCCTGTATAATGTAAAATATTTTTAAAACATGCCGCTTTTAATCCAATATCTCAAGCTGTTTTAGTATTGTTGATAAGTTCTTCGATAACGATTTAATCTTCCGTCCACGCTTCGTTTGCGGACCCTGTATATTGGTAGGATGTCACCACCTGCATACCGGTTTCGAACTTTTCTACTGTCATCAGTATTTAGTCGGCGTATATAATTTACCATTAGAAAGATCTTGGAACGTCACGGTATCATATCAACCCTAGTGGGTAGTATACAACTAACAGCCACATTTCATGGTAGTCTCATAAAGGAACAAAGACCGATATGCAGATAGTGACACCTGCCAATAGAAAAGTTCGATTTTCTTTTATTGCTCTGCTTAGCATTATTTTATTATTCCTTATTGTATAATGAATTCTTCTATAAATGTATTCTTATAATGTAACTAATTTGATCATTAATCCCAAAAGGTTTTGAGGTTAGAAAGTTTTGTTGAGCTATATTTTTAAATTACGGTTTATTGGTATTTTAATTTCTTAAATAGTATAAATTAAAATTATATTAAAGGTAAATAACAATATACTACAAACCTTATCCCTAGCTTCGATGTCGCAATGTGCATTGAGTAACATTTCCATAATTTCTATGTTTCCCCGTGCGGAAGCCCAATGAATTGGAGCTCTTCCATACTAAAAAAGGATACGTACAGCTAACAGTATGAATCAAATCGAGATTATGCGGATCAAATAAGACAAAACCACGTCAACGGCCAATGGACGTGATTAACATTATGTCGGTTGTAGATATAAAATAGTATATTAAAGTACAAGTTTTATAAAGCATGATATTTTAGCACGCGTCCATGTTAGGAAACGAACCGCTTGCGGCGAGTTTTCTAAGTGGAGAATTGGTATAATAGCTTTATAAAACATGTGCTTTATACTACTTTTTCTATTTTGTGTATTTTTTAATAGAAAACATATGTTGGCAATAGTCAAATTATTAATCAAGTGAGCTTTGATAAATTATACGTGTCCGCCATTTTGTCGAGAATATTGGAAGCTTTTTTAAAATTTATTAATCAATAATGGATCAAGAAGATATTATTAATTTAACTCCTCCTGAGTTAAGGGAAATTGCAAATAATACATTGGATCAACTTTTACCAAAAAAGTCCAAGAAAGTGTACGAAAAAAACTACAAGACCTGAGAGCTACAAGCCCAAAAAATTTTCCATTTTAGATTTAGAGGATATCAATAAGTTTATAACTGAGGCTGAAAATAGCATTTACTTAGGTTTAAAGGTAAAAAAATTGTACAGTACCTACCTATACCTTAATTTTTTTACAACTAGTTCTTAATAAAAGTAGATTATTGGATCCGTAAATAAGGATTAATCCTCCAAACCTGAACAAAGTGTTTCAAAAACACAAACTATGCCCAATTTTAAAATTAATGCTGCAGACACAAGTACGGTCACAATAAATGTTTATAACAACTGCACTTTTAATAATAAATAAGTATAATTAGTGTACAGTGTATTTATTAGCTTTAAATTGATATCTTTGTAAGAGAATATATTACGTGTTGATCTAAACTTGTGATTGTGAGGTTAGTTTAGGAATTGTTTATTATGCAACCAAACATACACAGCAGTACCACCAACCGTTTAAAATGAAAAAATCGGTTTCGAAACAAGCTTATTACGATAAGCTTTCATATGAAACCGAAATACAAAAACTTCATGATTGTACTAAAGGGATCTACAAAAATAATTTGACGTTTATGAATACTATTGCGATTTTCAAAATATTTTCGTAAAAAGGTTGGTAAAAACCAAGCTCTTAGAAATTAAATATTTATCCTCGTCGATGTTACATTACGTTTTGTATTTTTAAAAACGTTGTTTATTGACAATGAAAAATATATTTAAATAAATTATATGAATAAGTAATAAAGTCAATTATAATAAAAAAAATGCTTGTATTAGAAAAATAAATGTTCAGGCACTATAAAGTGTTTTTTCTTTGTTATTCTTCCATAGTTCGACAAAGTTTAAATATTATTTGAATTGTGTCAGCGGAATATTCCGGCAAATTGGGGTAAAGAGCGCGTTTCTAGATTCCCGGTTTAGTCAAAAAGGAAAAGAAAGTCGTTATAAATGCCGACGTGAAATAATATCTAAGTTATATCGGTGGTGTGTGAAAAAATGTGAAAAATATATGACAAAATTCAGTACATGCCGAGGGAAACGAATTATTTAGATTGAATATATTTTCCCTGTCTAACAAATTTTAATGTAATAAACCCCTACATACCCGACAAGATCCATGCCTTGAGGATTAATATTGTCAAAGTTTTAACTCAATTTTGTCGAATACTGGCGAAAGTTTTCTCTTTACTGTCTGATCACTTGGGAAATCATTATATTGAGCTTCTCTAATATTTTTGACCGCAAAATTAATAATACTATGTGGTTTGAATTCGAAATTCCACACAATTGGTTACTGACATTCTGTTTGAGGGCGTTAAGCCTATTTCAAAAATCTTTAGTGCTTGGAGAACAATTAATGTGACAGGTAATAGGTAATTTAAGGACCTTTAATAAAATAAAAAAGCCCTTTCAAGTTTTCCGTCCTTTAGGTAAAGGGCTTGAGGCTTAAGGCTCCTTTGCTAAGGTATTTTACCAGCTCTGTCCTCGTGGTATGTTAATTATTTTTTTTTGTGGTCAAACACAAACACTATAGGAAAAATCCTTTAGGGCACTCTGGGAGTGGTGCGTGTGCGCAAAAAGCGATTCACGTTGGTTCTGAATCGTTGGAGGTTATATTCGTTGGGAAAAACGACCTCGGGAAGGTCGTTCCACAAGGATGAAGTCCTCCAGATGAAATAATTCTTAAATAATGAACTTCGAGGAGTACTAAGCTTAACCACATATGGATGGGCGGCAGTGGTTCGTCGTGTATTTCTGCTATTCGTCGCTCTGGGCGGAATTAAGAGGACAAGGTCAGCCGAGCACCTTCCATGAAAATATCTGTAAAAGAGAGTCAAATCCCCAACCTGTCTTCGAGGTTCTTCGTCAGCTCGTGGTCTCCAATCAGACGAATAGCCCTCCTTTCGATGGAATCCAGTAGCCGAAGAGTATGTTTGGGTGCAGAGCTCCAGACATGAGAGCAGTACTCTAGTGATGGTCGAATTTGGGCTTTGTATAGTGTCAAAAGTTGTTGAGGTGTATACAACTTTCTGGTTCGGAAGAGTACCACAAGCTTCTGAGAAGCTATCTTGGCGATTGCCACAACGTGGTTATGCCAAGATATATTTCCTCCCAGATTGACTCCCAGCAAATTAATAGATGAAGCCAGTGGGATTGCGTTTCCAGCCATGACTATATCCGGTTCTGTGATGTTAACCTTCTTAGAGAAAACTGCTGCCTGGGTCTTTTTAGCGTTAAATTCGACTTGGTTACTGTCACCCCAAGCCAAAATTTCTTTCAGGTCCTTGTTGAGGCGTGATACTTCATGCTGTCTGCGAAGATGTGCGTCGGCAGCCGATGTTTGCGCATTCAAAGAGAAAGTTGAGATAAGTGTGCTATCGTCAGCAAAACTAAATATCGAATTTTTAGTTTTCACTAGAAGGTCGTTAATGTAGAGTAAGAAAAGAGTGGGAGACAATATGGACCCTTGAGGAACACCGGCATTGATGGTGAAGGTGTCTGAGGGAAATCCGTCAATCGCCACTTGCAGAGAGCGGTCCTTAAGAAAGCTAGACAACCATGCACAGAATCGACTGGGCATACCATAGGATCGCAGTTTACTTAGAAGCCCCTCATGCCAAACACGATCAAAAGCTTTAGAAATATCCAGTGGAACAGCCCGAGACTCCCCATGATGTTCGATTGCGTTGTTCCAAGTATCGGTGACATAGCCTAGAAGATGTCCAGTTGATCATATTGATGATCGCTGATAATGCTGAAGCCTTCCAGGGACTTTAGAAGATGTTGGCTAATAGCTCTCTCCATTACTTTTAATATAACTGAAAGTAATGCGACTGGTCGATAGTTGCTAGGCAGGGTTCTCTTACCTTTCTTTGGAATAGGCTGGACTCGCGCCGTCTTCCAGCACGATGGAAATATTATAAACGGAATAACACTTAAATTGTTTAAATTTGGCATCTAAGTTCCCAATATCGTATTTTCCTGGCTGGTAAAGTTGTTTCTTTCCGACAGTCTCTTAATTCTCTGACTAATGCTCGTATTATTGTTCTGTCCTATTCCTTGATTACATATCAGTGCATTTTATAATAACAGATCGGGGTTTCTCAACAATAGTCGACGTTTGTTGTTCGATTTTCCAGCAAAATTGTAAAAATTCCGTAGAAAGGAAAATGTAATGTAAAGTCGATATAGTTTCCATTAATGTGATTTAATAAATAAATCATCTAATATTTATCCTTTGATGCCCGGAATCAATAAAAAAATGCAGCGAAAAGCGACTCGAATAGTGAGAACATCGCCGATAGGATAATAATAATTTAGTAGCCCGAACAATACCGTCGAAATTGTATAAAAAAGACCATAATATATTTTTTTAATGTTGTACTATAATTCCTCACCAAAGACCTGGAAGAAATTTCGTCTTGGTATGACAGTAACCAAATCAAAATTAATGCTATAAAATCCGGGAAGCAGTTTTTTCTATCTGAAACTAGTAACCTAAAGAACTAAATATAAAACTTCTATTGCAAGCGTTCAAGACATAACTCGTTTCATTAAAATGAAATTTTAATTAGGGAATTTTAATTAAAACGAGAACGAAGGTACTCAAAGGGATTATTACTCAAAAAATTGTCGAGGAAAAAGATTACAAAAGGACAAAGCGAAATTTTCTCGTCCCTTTAGTAATTATTTCGTCCATTAAAAGCCATTTATATTTTGTTTTATTTCATTTTATGGTGTTTTTATAATTTGAAATTGGAAGTTTACACGGAAAGGCTTTGAGGGGGATTTCGAAGAAATCCTATTATCATTTGTGGGACAAATATTGAAATTTAACGGGGGTTCAGAAGATTAACTGAAATTTGATATTAAAACAATTTTATTTGTTTTATTATACTTCGAAATCAATAGACAGTTGCCAAGCCGAACAAATCTCGAATTCGAACAAGCAGTAAAATCGAAGTGCAAGTGTTTGCCCAAGGGATAGTTTGTGCCCTGGCGTAAATGTATTTTAGTTCTACAAATAAGACAGGATTTATTAAATAAAATGAGTAATATTATACTTTCACCTTTACCTAATTACAGAAAAGTACTCAGCATAGCTCTAATAATGTCTTCCTTTTCATAATGAATCTCGGAGGTAGAAACAGAGACTTTATTAATGTAAAAATAATGTCTCTTCACGAAATTTATTTAATTTTTCAGCCTCGGGGAACTCTTCAGCTTTGACTTCACAATATTCGCAACGACGAATTTTTAATGTGAAAAATTAACGTTTTAGAAAAATGATTTTATTATTAATTAATTGGCCCTATAGAAATCCGTTTTCTCTTCGCTACTGTAGTGTCGGCCAATCTAACAAGGTTTTGCAGTGTTGTCAAATCACTACGCGTGATTTTCCGTCATTCGTTAATACGACGTGACTACATGTACCAGTTCTCAGCACATCATCCTTCTGCTCTGTTGTGAAATAATTTGCTGTCATGTGCTTGTGACGTGATTTGATATGGCAGTAAATTTGTTTGCAAGAAAGACGTATTTTGTTGTTGTCTCTCTCAAAATCGAAAATATTATATTAAGATACAAGTTTCTTAAGACATGATGTTAGAGCACGCGTTTAATTTAGCTTCACGGGTCGTTTTCTAAAGTACATGGGCTCTAATTGTCTTATGAACCGTGTATTTTATAATACTATTTCTATTTGGGTCTTTAAAGTATGATGAACTTTTAAAAATATAGTAGATTTTTTCCATTTGAATTAATATTTTCTTTTTGGGTTGGCAATACTTTTACAATTTAATAAAATGTTACAAGTATCAAATATAAAAAACAATTGAACACAACAAAGCTTCTTTCCATCCGTCATAATTAAAAATAAATATATTATTAAAGTTAATAAAAATGAGTCAGTAAGAAAGTTGTACTCCGTCGGAAATACGAGAAATTGCAGAAAATAGTCTAGAAAACTTTTAAACAGAATATGCAAAACTTTGAGTTATGGTGTGAGCAGAACAAAGTTCAAAATATTGAACAAAAAAATAAATAATACTATTGAACAAAATATTGTATCGACACAGAATCTGACAGGAATAACAATTAATGCCCAGGAAATGTCTACAATAACTATAAATATGTATATATAAAGTAATATGTATAATACTATATTGAATTAAGAATAAAAATAGTACTTTATTGAATAAAACTTTAGAAATAGAGCATAAACTGGAAGATATTTTCATTATTTTTAGGTTATGTTATTTTATAGTTGTGACTAGAAATTAGTTGAAGGGCATAGGTATTTCGGATAAATATCTAGTAAAAATGATCTATTTTCAATATTTTAAAGTTTTCTATAAAAAATTTCTGTCGAATCCATAATGCCTAGAAAACTAATTTCAACGAAATCGAAGTACTAGGCCTAAAATTCGAACCCTACTTGTTGCCAACGTGAAAAAAATAAAATTTCAGTTTCATAATGTGGCCATTATGAAACCCAAATAGAAAAAGTATAAAATATCTTCTCTTGTTATAGACCCTTACGTTGCAGTAAAATACGAAATATATCTGATATTTATAGTCCTGAATATAATATTTTATGGGGTTTCCCATTTGCATCATCGTTATGCATACAAGAAATCTTATCTCCGACTATTGAATTCATATTAAGTGAAATTCAATTTTTATGAAACATAATAATACCGAGTTTCAATTTGAATTTCATTATCTTATTTAAGAACTATGCGCCTGACGATAAAAATACCAGAGACTGCTTGTATATAGAATTGACCAGGCTCATCATGGAACGAACATTGATAACCATCAGTGGCGTAGCACGTTTTTTGTTAAAAATATCACGTTTGTTCGTCGTTGCTGGGACGGCACTGGTGAATCAATAGACTAACATTTTAACTAAAATAGGCTGTTTTATATCTTATTAACACATACGAAATAATGAAAACTGAACTACTCGTAAAAGAAATAAGCAACTGAGCTGGGTAACACGGCAGAAGGGATGCCAATTAAGGTTCAACCCGCCCCGATGTCTAATTAAAAAGAAACTCGTCTCGAAATACGGGCAAACACGAGCCTTTTCCGATATTGTAATTTTACCAAAAGCCACTGTACCAGTGACATAGACAGAGGGAATTTATCTGATTTCCGGTTAGTCAGAAATAGTTACTTGAATTAAAATTAAATGTGTTTTAATCAAGGTAAGCTTAAAATAAGAAATTAAATCGTTGAGTTAAACATGAGAAATCCATTGAAATTTTTGCGGTGGCTGAATATTGCCTCCCCTATACATTTTATGAAGGAACTGTATTATAACGTCTTGAAGAGGCCGACATGGTAAACTCATGTGCCGAGTTTGAATACATTTTGGCGAACCAATCCTAAGCTCTTCAATTAAACGTGATGGCAAAACCAGGAAACTCTCATAGTTCAGACAATACAGGAAACTCGCCCATGGTAATCGTCATCAATTAAAATTACACGCATGCGCTTTTTCAGAACAATATAAATATAATTTCTCTAAAGAAGTTAATACATCAGAGAACCGGATATAGTCAACCCCACTGCCTTCATCTATTAATTTGCTGGGCGTCAATCTGGGAGGAAATATGTCTTGGCATAACCACGTTGTGGCAATCGCCAAGATAGCTTCTCAGAAACTTGGTGTACTCTTCCGAGCCACACCTCAACAACTTTTGACACTATACAAAGCCCAGATTCGACCATCACTAGAGTACTGCTCTCATGTCTGCGGAACTCTGCACCCAAACATACTCTTCGGCAACTGGATTCCATCGAAAGGGGAGGGCCATTCGTCTGATCGGAGACCACGAGCTGACGAAGAACTTCGACAGCCTAGAACATCGAAGACTGGTTGGGGATTTGACTATTTGTTACAGATATTTTCATGGAAAGTGCTCGGCCGACCTTGCCCTCTTAATTCCGTTAAATCCGCCCAGAGCGGCGAATAGAAATATACGACGAACCACTACCGTCCATCCATATGTGGTTAAGTTTAGTACTCCTCGAACTTCATTATTTAAGAATTCTTTCATCTGGAAGACTTCATCCTTATGGAACGACCTTCCCGAGGTCGTTTTTCCCAATGAATATAACCTCCAACGATTCAAAACCAACGTGAATCGCCTTATTTGCACACGCACCACTCACAGAATTCGAACCCCGAACAAACCCTAAAGGATTTTAACTATAGTGCTTGTGTTTGATCATAAAAAAATATATATATATTTTTTTAATCTACGCCAATGTCGTCTTCTTCCTTGTTTACTAAAAAGGGTATTAACGTGGGATATCGCAAGCACCATGCTTCTACCCGCCTTTGTAAACAACAGCGCATATCTTAGCGTCAAAAGAATCTCTAATCCAATAAAAAATTAATATTTTTTAATATTTAAAGTAAACGTTTTTTGGCAGCTTCTTAATTTTGACGTTACCGGCCGAGAAATATACGCACTGAAATAGTATATTACGTACCGAGGTGGAAAGTGTCTCATTCCCGTCGAGGCGCGAAGCGGCGAGGTTAACTAAATCTCGAGACAGTAGTGAAACTTTTCACCGAGGTCTGAGTACTATTTTATTTACAAACCACATCTAACATCCACTTCTTATTATTTTGAATTGAAATTATTAATAAAAGATAAATGTCATTTTGACTTTTCCATTGAAAAATTAGACAGAAATTTCAAATAACCGCAGATGGTAAAATAACGTACGTAATAATACACATCAAGATGGCAAATATAAATTTTTGAATATGGTTTCCATGTTACTAAATAATATATTATTTTAACAACAGAAAACTGCGAAATCAGATGAGGAATTTGAATTTGCTGCTACTCCGCCAGAAATTCGAGAAGCAGAAAAAATAGTAGAAGAAGATCTTCTGCCAACTAAAAGCAGCCCGAGATATGGCAAGGCATATAACTGTTTCAAGGAATGGTGTACGGGAAACAAAGTTCAAAATTCTGGTTCTGAGTCGGCGCTACCAGCTTATTTCAGTGAAAATGGCAAGACAAAGAAGATATCAACGATTTGGTCACAATAATCAATGCTGAGGATCTCTCTATCAATTAGGGAAAAAGTAGACATATCTAAACACCTAAAGCTATTAGCATTTAAAAAAAAGTGTGTTCGTATTTTGAGATATCGATTTTTATTTAAATTACAAAAATATAATTTACTTTCCACCCGGGTGGAAAGTAAAAGTAAAAAAACGTAACTTTCCACTTTTCAAAGATAGATGAAATGTCATTACATGCATCTCTCTTCTCTCTCTTTGTCAGCCCTATCCGGTCCACTCCTGGACATAGGCCTCTCCGAGTCTTTTCCATTCTTGTCGATTCTGAGCCAGTTGCGCCCAGTTTCTACCAGCGACCCCCCTGATATCATCCAGCCAACGCCTTTGCGGTCGTCCTCTACTTCTTTTTGTTTCTCTGGGGCGCCAGTGGGTCACTTTGTTCGTCCATCTACCGTCTTCCTGTCTTGCAAGATGTCCTGCCCACCTCCATTTCATCTCGGCCATGTAGCGAACTACGTCGGTCACCTTCGTTCGTCTTCTTATTTCTTCGTTTCTGATCCGGTCCTTTATGGAAACTCCAAGCATTGTCCGTTCCATTGCCCTTTGTGTTATTTTTAATCTGTCTGCACTGCCTCTTGTGATTGTCATTGTTTCGAGGCCATATGTTTCGATATATGCATATTTGATATATATATGCATAGTTATCAATAAAGTAAAATTCGGCATCACAGATAGTTTAGGTGAAGTTGTAGAGGCTGGTTTAAACCCAGCACAATTCTGTATAACTTGGGCACATATAAAAAACATCGCTTTCAAATTAAATATCGTTTTTCTTGATTTCAAATGTACGTACACTTATTTATTTGCTAGGAAATTCGATTTCCCCTTTTGTGCTTCTCTTTTCCCTTTTTTGGCCATCTGTATCCAATTACTTCTTTTAAATTGCTTCAAATATAATCAACGTTTCAACTTTTGGTTTTGACAAGGGTATTTTATGAGAGATGGCACCGAAATTTTATATTGCGATTTGTAGCATGCTTGTGACGTGCACGCGCGAGCATATAAACCGATAATAATTTTTTTCCTCAATTTTTCCCCCGTCGTTCGCCTTGCAGAGCCATTACCGTGGGTGTGTTCAATCATACGTTCTTCGATCATACAATACCCCTCCAAGGACTATTAACCCTTAGTTGCTAGCATTGCGGTATGACCTACCGATTGGGGTGTGCGTACCATTCCCCACGAGACATCCGATCTCATCCGGCCTGTTTACCAGCTTAAATGGCGTTAGTGTTATTAGCATAACATAATTTATCATTATCAATGTCAATCATAATAATAGGTTTCAATTTAATCGTTTTAATCAAGCCTGACAATAAAAATGCGAACCATTTTTATGCAAAATTGACCAGGCTAATCAGTAGAGTACTCGTATGAATAAATATCAGTGATGTACGACTTTCTTTGTAAAAACATACTGTATGTAAGCAGGAACAACACTCGTGGATCTATGAAATAAGTTTCATAACTAAAATGGTCCGCCAACGAAGCGGGGACGGAAGATTAAATCGTTATCGAAGAACTTATCAACGATACTAAAATAGCTTGAGATATTTGATTAAAAGTGGCATGTTTTAAAAATATTTTACATTATACAGGGTGGCCCAAAAAAGTGTGACAGCATAAAGTTATATTTTTTTAAATGGGACACCCAGTATTTTATTGCATATTTAGGTTCGTATTAGTATCGTTTATAAGTACCTCAAATTTTATTTAATTTGGTTCTGTAGTTTCGGAGAAATAAATTATAAACTAAAAAAAAAAGTTTTGCAGTCCTGAATAAAATAATCAAAAAAACCAATTCAGAACTATTTTTTTACCTCGGCATTGGGTGAAATTTATGACAAGAGATCTAGAAATACTGTGAATCTAATTGCGTTTACCTATTTTATACAGGGTGTTCATAATAAGCTTTCAAAAACGCCACATTTTAAAATAATTTTTCTCAAGTTTTTCAAATGGAACACCCTGTATATTATTTGGCTAATTGACGTAGAATCCGTAGACAATTTTGTGATACAAGCATATAAGTTATATCCACCTGTTTTCGAAATAATTGTAAATATCATAAATTATGTTGTTTAAATAGAGTTTTTATTGGGAAACTTTGTTATAGGCGACTAATAGACTAATAATTGTAAACTAAAATAAATGTTCAAAATAGCTTCCTTTTACTCTTAGAGTTTACCGTATTTTAGTTATTTCGATATAAATTTTTTAAAAGCTTACATTTTTGCTACTTTTATTTATTTAATTTTATTTGTTATTCTTAATCGAGTTACCATGATTTTTTTTTGTTTAGATTGTCACTATCTACCCTCAAAGCTATTCTTGAAAAGATAAAGGAGAAATAACTTTGCGATATTGGAACTACCAGTTTGTTCATCATTTTAAAAGATCTGGGCTTCAAATACAAAAAAACCAACAACAGAAAAGTGCTTTGCGAGCTGTCCAATAATGTTTCAAAAAGAAGGTAATTGTTTAAGGGAATATTTAAGAAACAAAAAATCTGCATTGTCAAGTCAAGTTGTTTTTCTTGACGAAACATGGATATATGCAAACGGAACTTCAACAATATCGTCTTGGTGTTCCAGTACCCGTGAGATCACCGCCCTACCATTGCCATTACAACGCAATTGAATTGATATGGGGTATGTCGCAAGACTACAACATCGGTTCTTTTTAGAACTAAAACTTAATAAAAAAAAGAATTCGTAAAACTAATTTGCCTAAATAAATATAATAATATAAAGATAATTATTTTTCTTTACCTAAACTAATTTTTTATTTACTTTAAATTATTTTATTTAGAAAATACTTAAAATATAATTTATTGTTTGAGAGCCACCGACTACCCTGGTCGAGGGGTTTTATTGCTTAGTGGACTTCATACACCGTACCGACTTTTAGCAAGGATTCTAAACAGTAACAAAATTATATAAGCACAATGCGGCTTAATGGCATTAAATATTTGCACTGAACACCATAAACTTGCAGATTTATGTAGTCGTCAATAATTTAACAGCTAATTGCGACGTCTGGGAGCGATAATTAACTAACTACAGTCATATTTCCTAACGTATTGCTGAAATCCAGGTTGATTTTATTTCAAATTACAAAAAAACTAAGAAAAACATGTAATTTTCTATAACCGATGAAAAGCAGTTACTGATGTGGATGTGGATGTGGACACCATCAGTTGAAGTCCATCAACTATCTCGATGTGTGATGTAACACGCCTATACCGCTACTAAATTCAATCGTTTTTTTGCTCTCATTTTTTATGGAAATTATTTAAAGAATTATTGAGTTGAAAATTACAACAGAGGATATTTTTTAGAGTTTGAACTTATGGGAAAAATAACGGAACACCCTGTATACCATGACGTTAAAATAATAGTACTTCATAATTCTAAGGCATTTTTAAAGTCTTATTTTTTTATAAAAACCTTTTCTTGATACATTTTCTGTTTTTTTTATGATCAAACACAAGCAATATAGGAAAAATCCTTTAGGGCACTCTGGGAGTGGTGCCCGTGCACAAAAAGCGTAAAGTGTATTTCTGCTATTCGCCGCTCTGGGCGGAATTAAAAGGGCAAGGTCAAACGAGCACTTTCCATGAAAATATCTGTAAAAGATAGTCAAATCCCCAACCTGTCTTCGATGTTCTAGGCTGTCGAGGTTCTTCGTCAGCTCGTGGTCTCCAATCAGACGAATTGCCCTCTTTTCGATGGAATCCAGTAGCCTAAGAGTATGTTTGGGTTCAGAGCTCCAGACATGAGAGCAGTACTCTAGTGATGGTCGAATCTGGGCTTTGTATAGTGCCATAGTGTCAAAAGCTGTTGAGGATTTTTCTGAGAAGCTATCTTGTGGCGATTGCCACAACGTGTTTATACCAAGATATATATCCTCCCAGGTTGACGCCCAGCAAATTAATAGATGAAGCCAGTGGGATTGCGTGTCCGTCCATGACTATAACCGGTTCTGTAATGTTAACCTTTTTAGAGAAAACTGCTGCCTGGGTTTTTTTAGCGTTAAATTGGACTTGGTTACTGTCACCCCAAGCCAAAATTTCTTCCAGGTCTTTGTTGAGGCGTGATACTTCATGCGAAGATGTGCGTCGGCAGCCGATGTTTGTGCAAGGATGAGATAAGTGTTCTAAAACAATAATTCAAAAACTGATGGTACTTACATTATTTCGAGAATTAATATCAACAGGTTCCCTTAAAATTTTCCGAACTCCGTCGGTATCATTTTTTATAACAGCCTCGTGGAGGAGAAGATCGTTTCTTTGGATAATTGCCCTCCTGCCTAGCTCTTCCGGGGTCGATGTCGGAGAGGGGCAATTTCCTCTGCTTGGACAACTGATATATTGGAGGTTGCTGGCCATTTTGATTAGTTCTGTATGAAAAAATATGTTTCAATTCTGTATTCCACTTTTGCTGGGACTCGTCTAATTCCTGTTGTCTTTTATTCCTAAAAGTAGGATAAAAACGCGCCTTTAAGAGAAGAATTAGATGGACGAAATGAATTATGCCGCCTTACCACAATTTCTTTCTAGTTTACTATAAATCACTCGTCAAAAAACATTTTGTTCCACCTCGCAGACAAACCGTCAGCTGTCGACTTGGAAGATAAACTTCGTCCGCCTACCCACGCCATTTTGCGGCGGATAAAATTTATCTCCTATAGTTGAATTAAAAGTTAAAGTCAATTTTGTTTTCCGCTGTTTCGCCCTCAGCTCCTAGCCGGGTTCCCTTCTTGTTTTATTTATGATTGCTTAGGTGACTATCTGAAAATAAAAGAAAAACATTATATTTTACTCCGTATAACATGGGCGGCGGCAGATTATTTTCTAGGGGGGGCCGCACAGTGAATCGGTTAATGCATTTTAGGAAGACAAAAGTAAGGTAAACATTATTAATTGAAAGTAATTTAGATAACTTAGAAAAACCCCAATGACCATAAAAACAAAAGGATTTGTAAAAATATCCATTAATAATCAGGTAGTAAAGCTTCGAAATTAGGGTATTTAAGTAGTTTTATTATAACAGTTTTGTCATCCGCATCATTCAACCCGAGCAATGCGGTTTTCGCCCAATGCACTCCACCACGCTCCAGACTGCCAGACTTGCCGAAATGGTAGCTCAGGCTTTCAATAAGCAAGCCAGCCTGGGTACCGTCATGCTGGACGTTTCCAAGGCGTTCGACAAAGTCTGGCACGAGGGCCCCATACTGAAACTGATCAGATTCGGCTTTCCTCCCCACCTAACCAAGATCATAGCATCGTTTATTAAAGAAAGGTCCTTCCAAGTTAAGATCGACGACGCCCTATCAAGTACCTGGGAAATGAAAAGCGGAGTCCCCCAAGGCTCTCCCCTCTCACCGGAACTCTTCAAGATATTCATCGCGGAGATGCCTGAAGACCCAGACACAGAGATCGGTCTCTTTGCGGACGACACCACTCTATCAGCGACAAGCAAAGATCCAAGGCTAATATTTCTCAGACTGCAAAGGCACCTCAACAAACTGCTAACCTGGACAGACAAATGGAGGATCAAGCTCAACCCAGGGAAAACACAGGCGATCCTCTTCAACCCCAAACTTCGTCGACCTGAAATCCAAAACTTGACTATAAGAAATACACCCATTAGATGGTGCACAACAACCAAATACTTAGGACTACACTTCGATAGAAAATTAAAATGGGATAACCAGGTCCAGGCCACCATCCGCAAAGCAAACTGTACCCCCTCTTAAAAAACAGGAAGATGTCAACCAGAAACAAATTAACGATCTTCAAGACTATTATTAGACCAACACTCACATATGCCAGCCCTACCTGGATCCAACTAACCAAAACCAAAAGAGCCAAACTCCAAGCAATTCAAAACAGGGCCCTAAGAATAATTACAGGAGCGCCATGGTTCGTCAGAAACGCTCAAATACACAGGGACTTAAACATGGAAACCATAACTCAACACTTAAACAGAATTTCCACCAAATTCATAGCGAGCACACACACCCACCCAAACCTCAAAATTCGACAAGCTTTTAGACCAATAATAATCAGAAGAGCCAGAAGAACTCACCCAAGACCAAGCGACCCTCCTCCACCAGCGCTAACCTAAACCACTCCACCACGCCAACCAGTGGAAAACCCCCCCTAATCAATTGTCATAAGTTATAAAATCAATCATGTAATAGAAGTAAGAGGACTTAGTCCTAACTTATTGCCAAATAAAGATATTAGAGAACAGTTTTGTCAGTTGTGTACTATTATATCCCGTCACCCTACACCATCTTTATACCTGTAATAATATTTTAAGATTCTACACTTTGTTAGATATAGAAAAGTATTCATTCATTCTCAATCTGAAGAAGCTACAGTGCTAGCGAAACATGTCATTTTTAAGAATATAGTGGAAAAGAAATATAACGTAGTTTTATTGTTTCTCATAATATTACTTATGACAATATATTTTTTTTAAATCTATTACTATACTACGAATTTAACACCATCCACGTAGAATAAAGACTCTATGCGTCCAGATTCTATCCAGATCCGTCACTCCGTTTACTCGTAATTGAGTAACAAACATATAGTACATAATATATAAAGACATTTTTACACGAAAAGTGGCTTAAAACGTCGCGTTTTAACCAATGAAAACCAGGAAAAGGATCTTTTCTTGCCATGCAAAAGGCACGTAGCATAGATAATAACAATAATTAACAGCTAGAACCTGGATAATGATCTAAATTTAAATTTCCCCCTACCGAGATCCTACTTATCTAGACTCAAGACTAAATCACCTAATTTGATAAATTAATTCCCGACTGTTTCTTGGTTAGATAAGACGAACTGGTTCAAAGAGATTGTGATTAGAATGGGAAGATGTCAAGAAATTATAAGCTGGTTTGAGGGGGCGTACAGCAGAGTTACACAGGAAAGAATGCTTATAAATGACGGATTTATAGATGACACGAAGGGCTCACCTAAATATAAATAAATAATATTAATCGTTCTACTAAAAGGGGAGTCCATACAATAACGTTTATTTAAGTAATAACCAGTCGCATCTTACCCTACTATCCACTATTATGAGTTTCCATGCAATGATGGAGCCCGTGCAATATGTGGGTTATTATGTCTATCAAATTAATATCGCGTTATATATAGTATTGAAATTGAAAAATGACTCACTATGTCCGACAGTGGAAAACTTGATTTCTTAATTTCTTTTGTTTCATTATTGATTTAATGTAATATCTACCTATAAGAGGATGCATCCGCAATAATATCCAGCCGTTTTAAGTAATATTTTTTACAAAAATACAGCAATATACAGCATGTTTTTCTTTAATTTGAAAAAATAATTCCAAAAATAAGTATAGTAAGTAAGTAAATTTTATTTCTTTGTTAAAAACACAAGACACAAGACGCGCGCATGAAACGCATCTTAGTGAGATGGATGGTACTGCTTTCTACTTCCACACAGCTACTTTATGTTGGGCTTGATTTGAAGAAAGCTGCCGCCACCACATATATATAAACAGTATATTGCCAATACGGACGTTCCAAACACACAAAAAGTGTCCCCGCTATGGGAGATGGCGCGGGCCTGTTGAGTTTGCGCAGTAGGGTGGAAATTTTAACGATCGCGTCAGAGCCGGCCCGACATTATTTGTTTATTGTTATTCGTCGCCATGTTTGGTTGTGGGTGCTTTTCAAATTACAGAATAAAAAGTGGTTCATCCACATTGTTGTCGGTATATTAGAGTTTTTAATTTGTTGTGATTCGATTCGCTGTTTGGTTGGTTAGTGGCTTGTTTCGTTTAAGATGAAAGGTCACAGTGCATGGTGCTTTTTTGTAAAAGTCGTGGATCAATATCAGGTATATGGTATTGCAGGTATATACTTATATACGGAAACAATTTGATTATCACATTATTCGGAACCAAATTTCACTAAAAAGCTTGTAAAAAAAGAATAGAGTATCACTCGTATATAATATAATATATATATAGGGTGTTATGGAATTGACGTATTATATTTAAATGGGTGACTCGTGGGGTGTCATAGAGAAGCGCTACATATTTTTTTTAAATCGAACGTTTAACAAGTGGGGTAATTCACACCTAAACCCACCGGTCACTACTCGGCACATTCATATATGACCATATTTCATTGCCAAGCTGTATAATCAGCAGATGTTCAGGAACAATGTTGCCAACTGTGTAAAAAATGTAAAACTTTAGATTCTTATAAAAATAATATTTAGTTTACCTAGTATCCAAATATAAGTGAATCCAGGTGCCAGTACACTAGCAAGTAATCTAGGGCATAGACATCTTCAGGTTTTTTTTCATGGGAAAAGCTTTATGCTCATCACGTACAGTGTGTCGTTTGGATCTGCGACTACGCGGTATCGGTAAGGGGGAAGGAAGCCAACTGGTTAAATGGACAATCCATGGGCGTGCTACTATTGTTTATAAATTAAATATAAAAATACTAAAATCTCTAATTTTTTTTGTAAATATGAGGAAGTAAGTAGGTACTTAATACAAGTTAAAATAATAAAAACAAAAAAGTATTGGGAGAAAACAGGAATGGAACAGTTTATTTCTGAAAAAACTCCCAAATCAGAAAGCAGGTATAAAATGACATAAAAAAACTAATCTTGGTCGATATCGTTAGCGTCTTCACTATCAGACTCACTATCTTCAGAGTCGGACTCACTATCGTCATTGCCCAGTGTAAATATGATAGGTTCTATTTCTTCCATCATATAATCTGTCTCCCAAAATTTATTTTCAATATTAATCACATGCTGGCAAAATTTTTCCCAGTCCGATGACGTAACTGAGCTAATGGCTTCATCTAGGACCTCTTTCAGCTTAGTTAAACTGAAATCCCCTGACGTGTTTAGGTTCCGTATGTACCTTTTTACTTGAGCCCATGCCAACTCAATTGGATTCAGCTCGCACATATAGGGTGGAGTTCTAAGGGGAATATGGCCAGCCTGTTGTATTATATTGTCAATGACATAGTTTTTCCTGTCACCTCGAGGCTTGTGCAATTGCACAAGTTCGAAAAGGTCGAATTTCCTAGTAGCTGGATCATGCGGGATTCCTAAAAAAATACTTTTACTTTGCAAAATTGACTAATGTAAGAAGATGTTACCTTCCTTGGATAGCCATTCAACTATGACTTTCTTCAAGGACGATTTTGTTGGCACTTTATCTTCTTGGACTGAATGATAGGGGGCGTTATCCAAAACAATTACGCTATTAGGAGGAATATTTGGAAGTAGCTTTTCGTTTAGCCATTTAGTAAAGTTTTCCCTGTTCATTTGCCCATGGTAATCACCAGAACTAAGTCCCGCCTTAAAGACTAACCCGGCGTTTTGTACAAAACCACCACTTGAACCTGCATGAACAACGATAAGTCGGCCTACAATATGACACCAATCATTAAATTTCATTTTACAAAAGGTTATCTATTTATTTACCGGTTGAGCTAATATTACTTGGTACCCCAAAAACTTCTGCACTCTGCCAACACTTTTTGACTGTTAAGTCATTATCAACCCAAGTTTCATCAAGGTAGATAATATTACGGCCCTCTTCACGATGCTTCCTTATGGAATGTATATATCTATCAATAAAAAATGTTGATAACCGTTCGTAAATACGAGAAAAAAACTATACTACATACCTATACCGCAAATGTAAAATATTTGGTTTTTCAACCAACAATTTCCGTTTATTTTGGCATTTGCGAAAATAAAATCCATTGGCTTTTAGAAGTTTGTGCAAAGCGTCTTTTCCATATGGAAAATCAATGTCCTGACGTACTTGCCTTAAAAGCTTTCTTAATGTTGGAACCTTAAATAAAGTGTTATCTTCCTATGAGTAAGTGTAATATAACGATTACCATTAACCGACGATTATTCGATTTAAACGAGTAATCGTAATCGTCAATATGAATATCAATCGTCGATTATTGGGATTATTAATCATATCAACATTAACAACAATCGTTGCATCACTACGTAGTACGTAGATTTAGGTGTTTATTAAATTTACTTAAAAACAATATTTTTAAAGGAAAATTTACAAAAGTATTATGATTTTTGCAAGCAATAAGTATCAAAGTACATTATTGTATTTAATCTATTTAAATTTACATACCTGTTTTAACTCTAGATAGAATTTTTGAATGATGCGTCTTATTACACTAAAGTCAAATTTTAATTTGTCTATTACGGATAAACGAGGTCTTTTCTTGCCGGGAGAAGATAACAACTTTTCAGGATTATTCGCTTTCCGGTCTTCATCTTCTTTGTGAATTTTTTTAATGACGCTAATACCAGCTCCTGTATACATCGAAACCCTGTCCAATTTTCGCTTTACCGGCAAATTAAATGCATTATTTCTCGCCTCTTCATCACATGCATTATAAACAGTAGCAATAATTTCCCGAGATTGGCCATGCAAAGTTTTTCCACGAATATATGCCATAATTTAAAAAACATACAAAGAAAAACACAAGGAAAATTTGTTTACTTATTAATTGCATAAAATTCGTAACCACCACCACTCGCCGCAGCTGGTCAGAAATCAAAGCGTGTCTGGCGCGTGTCTGCGGAGACGGGTCCGAATACTCCGAATCAAGAACATATTCGGCAATGAATTATATGTTTTGTCTCTGTTTAATGCTGTTAAACAAAATAGAGGCGGTAGGGACCATAAGTGTTTGCTGAAAATGCATATTCCAATGTTGTCAGATTTGCTACTAAATAGATAATTCAATTAATATTTTAATTTTGTTGGGTAATTAAAGTTAGTCGGATGTAAACATATTAAATGAAACTTAAAATACCCGTCAGTTTTTAAGTCTGAATGATAATATTTTCTAATTTTTTAACTTATAGGCTAAATTCTGTATTCATAGGAGGTATAACTAATAAATTTCATAATAGTTATTAGATTTGGTAAATTAATTTGACAACATCGATAATATTTCGTCTGCATTCTTTAAATAGTTTTGGTAGTCGGAGAACGGAACGACAAGCTGTACCCTGATGATAATGTGGAACTGCATAATAAGCTTATACCCACTAAACCCCATTCGACCCCTTATTTCTAATATCTCGGAACATTTGCAATCAATCACTTAAGGAAACACACAGACACCCAAGAATTTCAAATTAGTTTTTTTGAAGATATGCACCTATTATCAGATTACACGCAAACACTAAACAGCACTGAATTATTTCGCAATAGAAATAATAAAAACGCTAATTTCTATGGGCCCGAAGGGGTCCGTGAACCCCAGTTTGAGAAACGCTGTTCTAAAGGATCCGGCAGGAAATGATTTAAAAAAAAACAGTGTTTTAGAATTTACGAGCAGAACCACTGCGACGCAGTGGAGTTGATTTATTTAAGAAGATTAGGAAGATTTTCGCCGTGTTTTTTCCTCCACTCAAATGCATTTTGATCCGGAAAAAGATCAACGCGGATTCCGGTATCCGGCAGACGCTAAAAATAACGATCCCAATATCCACAAAGACGTCTTGTAGGGGCGGAAAGGTCTAATAATTTTACATTCTTTCTTTTACGCACTTATCCTCGTCGATGCGACGACGAAACCTCTCAAAACACTTAGCTCTTGCCCGTCAAATTTTTCCTTTTTCGCTGAAACAACATGAGCGAACCCTGAAAGGGCCCATTAAAAATTCAACACGGTAAATTACAAGAACAAACTTGGCTCCCGTTTCATATTTTTAATAAGATTTCGTCGGTATAAGTTTATTGGATGTAAAAAATTGAAAGGAAATTTACGAACATGCTATATTTATATACAGGGTGGCCCATCGAAAACGAAACAGAGACATTTACTGGCAGCTCAGTTTTTTTTTGGAAAAACGCTCAGACCCGTTGATTTTGTTTTCGAGGGGGACACAAAATCGGAACAATATCACGTCAACAAGTGCAGCCCCCTGGGCGGGGGTGGCACCACCCCTAAAATCTTAAATGGAAAGGGGGGTCGAGTGATACCTTATTTTAAAGGTATTTCAATTCCCTTTATAATGATCTAAAATTCATAATACTTCAGTTCAGTAGTTTTGGAGATTTATTGATTTTAAACTTAAATAAAACTTTAATACATCATTAGTGGAAATCAATACATTTGGTAGCAAAGATTTTGCTCAAAACGTTGCCGCACATTTTGCAATATTTGAGGAGTAATTTGAAGGCACTCATTCACAATTCTTTGTCGCAAATCTTCTAACGATGTTGGTTGAGTAGCATAGATTTTGCTTTTTAAGTGACCCCACAGAAAGAAATCCAAAGGTGATAAGTCTGGCGATCTTGGGGCCATTCAATGGCACCTCTTCTACCAATCCATCGACCTGGAAACGTCTGATCTAAATATTGTCGAACACGTAATGCGTAATGTGGTGGGGCACCATCCTGTTGGAACATCAACCTATTCGCAATGTACCGCCGATCATTCCCATTTTCAATTATGGCTGTTAATGCAGGATCTATGGCGTCTTGCAGTAATTCCAAATACATTTCACCGGTTAAATTTCCAGGCAAGAAAAAAGGACCAACTAAATGATCGCCAAAAATACCAGTCCAAACATTTAATTTTTGTGGCTGCTGTGTGTGTACCTCATGATAAACTCTGGGATTAGAATCTGACCAATATCGGCAGTTATGACGGTTTACTAGGCCATGTAAGAAAAAGGAACATTCGTCGGAAATGCAAGTGTTGAATAGAAAATGTTCATCGTTTATAATTCGTTCACTCATATCTTCACAAAATTGTAATAGCCGATCAAAATCGTCTTCATTAAGTTCTTGTACAAGGTGAATTTTATACGGATGAAAACTATGGGCCTTCAGAATCCGTTGGATACTACATAGACTAACACCACACACAGTATCCAATTTGCGGGTACTTAACGTAGGATCTACATAAACTTGCCCTAAAACCCCCACTTCTATTGCTTCGTTCCTTATGGGATTTTCAAAGTTGCGTTTTTTATTGGCGACTGATCCAGTGTCCCGAAATTTAGCTATAAGTTCTAGGACATATTTTCGATGCACGTTACTGTTCTCATGTCGCTTATTAAATATGTGTGCTGTTCTACTAGCGCACTGATTATTTCCGAAAAATATTTCGATAATTTCAATCCTTTCTGCCGTGGAATATACCATGGTTAATTTATGAATAAAGCGGTAAAAGGTATTTTAACAACAAAGTTTGGTCGAATCAATCGCAAACTATGTACAAGTTCCTATTTAAAATAAGTACGAGACATTCCCTGCTTATCTTTCTTCAATAAACCACTTTTTTCGCGACAAAAACCGCTCCAATCGCTATTTTGAACACCAAAATGATAAACAAACCATGGGCGCAGTGAAGAAAAACATTAAATTAATAAGTAACTGCCTTTACTCAAATTTCTTCTGAAAGTAGTACAAACTAATCAGATGTACCTATTAAAGTGTACTGTAAGCTTAAAATCAATAAATCTCCAAAATTACTGAACTGAAGTATTGTGAATTTTACATCATTATAAAGGGAATTGAAAGACCTTTAAAATAAGGTATCACTCGACCCCCCTTTCCATTTAAGATTTTAGGGGTGGTGCCACCCCCGTCCAGGGAGCTGCACTTGTTGACGTGATTTTTTTCCAATTTTGTGTCCCCCTCGAAAACAAAATCGACGGGTCTGAGCGTTTTTCCAAAAATGAACTGAGCTGCCAGTAAATGTCTCTGTTTCGTTTTCGATGGGCCACCATGTATACTCGCCGGCAGAAAGTTCTAACACCCTGAAATTTAAAATTTTGCAGCTCGCAGCAGAAATGAGATACTGGAATGAATCAAAGAACGAAATGCTTAGAATACATCAAAGATTACAAGAAACAGTATGTAAATAAAATTAGCCACCTTAATTTTCCCACAGGGTGTTTTGAAATTACGACAAAAAACAACAGTTTGATTTACTCCTGTATGATATAGCCTAATCAAAAAATGTTACTTTATAAAATAATTAAGGAAAAACACAATAAATTGATCTACAAATTGATAACAAAATCATGAAAATCGCATAAAAAATAAAAAAGTTATAACATATCAAACTTGAGCAAAATTTTAATGTGGCTGACTTTTGTGCAGGCGACTGTATATTTATACAGGGTCGCTTTTATGTATGGAAACGGTCGATTATTTGCTAAAGTAAGATAGCTAGCGAAGAATGTTAAATACAAAACTTTTAGGGTTTTTAGAAATCTATTATACTACACATAAACTAAGTATACAGGATCAGTCAAACAGCCATGGAAGAACAAAGTTACTTTATTTTAAATGGAACCCCCTGTATATTATTCAATATTTTAATTATTTACAAGATTCTAAAAAAAAATGTTAAACACACCACATACCCAATCTTAACCGTTTTCGAAATATCGAGTCTCGAATTTCGTTTTCAAATAAATTATTAAATTCATTAAGTCTACGCCATCAAGTTACCTTAGAAAATATTTATCTTCATAACAATGTTGTTTTATCAACAGATATGCCAAAAATGCTTACATTTACAATTTGTGAACAATTTTCGCGTAAATATGGCACGTTTAAGTGATACCGAGCGCATTGAAATTTTAATGATGATAGAGTACGGCGATAGGACACGGAGTTTTACCCAAGTGGTGAATATTTTTAATGAATTGCATCCAGATCGGGAACCTATAACTAAATCAACTGTTTCCAAAACATTGCAGCGTTTTCATGAAACTGGAGGTGTGAAAGATCGACCAAAAAGTGGAACACCGGTGTAAGCGTTACTAATGAAGAAAATCTAAATCTCATGTTAGATGTGGTAGAAAATCCATTAAATTTGACGCAGCAGCGCGCTTTAAATCATAATATGAGTCGATATTCCATTCAAAAAATTACCAAAAGAGAAAAATTCAAACCATATAAAATTCATTTGTTACAAGAATTGGGTGAAGACGATTTTGATCGCAGAATACAGTTTTGCGAAATCATTATGGATAAATTGAATCAAAATATCAACTTTGTCAACCACATTGTATTTTCTGATGAATCAACGTTTTGTTTAAACGGGCACGTAAATCGACACAACTGTAGATATTGATCAGACCAAAATACACATTGGATGGAACAAGTTCATACCCGACGACCACAAAAAAACAATGTTTCGTGTGGCATTATTGGTGGAAACGTCATAGGGCACTATTTTATACAAGGAAATTTGAACTCTGAACGATATTTATTACTTTTACAAGAGAATATTGTTCCACAGCTCAGACGATTATTCCCGAACCATAATAATCCCAATTTACCGGCTGAACGAATATGGTTTCAACAAGATGGGGCTCCACCACATTTTGGACGGATGGTGAGGGAATATCTAGAGGAAACTTTTCCTGGTAAATGAATTGGGCGCAGAGGTGCAATTGAATGCCCTGCTAGGTCTCCTGATATGACCCCTCTTGACTTTTTCCTGTGGGGCCATATAAAAATTTAGTGTACAAAAATAAGCCACAAAATATCGAAGATTTGCAACAAAGAATAATGCATGAAATTTCCAGTATTGCTTTGCTTTGCTTTGCTTTTAGATTCGCTACAAAATATTGTTCACCGAATTCATTATTGCCAGGAAGTAAACGGTGGACACTTTGAGCACCTTATAAAATATGATTTTAAATTGTTGTTTACTAAAACTTAGTTTGTCTTTTTTATTATTGATTAGATTTATTTGAAAACGAAATTCGAAACTCGACATCTCGAAAACGGTTAAGATTGGGTATGTGGTGTGCTTAACATTTTTTTTTAGAATTTTGTAGATAATTGAAATATTGAATAATATACAGGGAGTTCCATTTAAAATAAAGTAACTTTGTTCTTCCATGGCTTTTCGACTGATCCTGTATACTTAGTTTATGTGTAGTATAATAGATTTCTAAAAACCCTAAAAGTTTTGTATTTAACATTCTTCGCTAGCTATCTTACTTTAGCAAATAATCGACCGTTTCCATACATAAAACCGACCCTGTATAACAATAAATAGCTGATGTAGCTTGTATATTTTCATGTACAATGTGCCATCATTTTTTAGTGTTTAGTGCATGGCTTGTACAGGGTGTTCTCTAATGGCGTGCTAACATTTCAGAGTGTAATTCCGCAAGTCATTCTATATCTCCGAAAGTACTAGGATATGAAACCGAATATTTTAGTTAGAAAAGTAATTCTATCGCTCCACGAGTGGCGTCCCTTCCAACATGTCCTCTCCTTTTTTTTCTAAAAAAAAAAAGTTTTCCGACACTGACATTTTTCCATGTGGAGGACATGAAAACAGTCTCTCATGTCAAAGTTCAATTTTTTCGTCCGATTTCTCACGTCATGCCTTTAGTTTTTAAACTATCGTTGACATTTAGCACAAAGACAATAAAAATGTTTTTCCACTGTGCCACCAGAGGTCACTTTAACTGAAGTTGGAATTTAATTTTTCGCATATCTTTTTTGTTTTTTGACAGTTATTGGAGAAAAGGACATGTCATTTTAAAGATAAAGTATTCGACTCGATAAACCGCACTGTTTAGGCGAAAAATTGAAATTAAAGTTCTTGTTAGCAGTAAAATTAATTCTGCAAATATTTGCCAAAAAAATTATTGATTTTCCACTTTTTGTTACACTTCTGCGAGTATTCGAACGCCCTGTATAGCGAGAGGGAATTCTTAAGTAATAATCTCAGTTAATTAATTATTTTTTTAAATATGTCGCACGAAGCAAATTCTGACTAACCCGGACAAGGATGTTATATAAAATATTTAGCACATTTATATTAAATAATAAAACTTATCTAAAGCAAATTAGAAGTGGTCCTGATTATACCCGAACAAAACAAGATAAAACAATTAAAAGGTATAAAGGATAATTTAACGAAGGGGATAGCGGAGCATATTTTAAAATTATCTAAACATAGGAAAAGAGAAAAAAATGCTCGATAATATTTATTTCTTTAAAATATTTCCTAAATTAAGATTATCACATTGAGAACAAGATAATAGAATAACAGAGAATATGACAATCTCAAATAATGGACCAAAATTAACCTTAAGAGCTGGGTTTAATTATAGGTTGCCAAGCAGGCACTATTTTATGCGAACTTTTAGCCACATATACTTAGTTTTTTTCTAATCTAAAACTGGATTCGTAAAGTTAAAGGATTGGAAAACGCTATGAAAAAATTACGTTAAGAAATATAATGTTATAAGAATAATAATAACAATTTCAAATATGAACAATTTTCAAATTTTTGTCACAGGTCTTCCTGAAACTTGTTGATCGATCGATATGTCAGACAATCTAACTATCAATAAATTAACTAAAAAACTTTTTTAGTAACGGCTAAAATTTCACAAAATAGTATATTAAGATACAAGTTTCATAAGACATTATCTTAGAGCACGCGTTGAACTCAGAAAACGAACTGGGAGTTTTCTGAAGTACAAGTGCACTAATCGTCTTATGAACCGTGTATTTTATAATACTTTTTCTATTTGGGTCTTTAAAGTCTGAAAAACTTTAAAAAATATAGTGGATTTTTTCCATTTGAATTAATATTTTCTTTTTGGGTTGTCAATGCTTCTACAATTTCATAAAATGTTACAAGTATCAAATATGCCATGATAGAAACAATTGAACACAACAAAGCTTCTTCCCATCCGTCATAATTAAAAATAAATATATTATAGTTAATAAAAATGAGCCAGGAAGAAAGTGGTACTCCGTCAGAAATAATACTACACAGAATATGACAGGAATAACAATTAATGCCCAGGAAATGTCTATACAGTAACTATAAACATGTGTATATAAAGTAATATGTATAATTGTATAATACTATGTTGAATTAAAAATAAAAATACTACTTTATTGAATAAAACTTTAGAAATAGAGCATAAACCGGAAGATATTTCTATTATTTTTAGGTTATGTTGTTTTATAGTTGTGACTAGAAATTAGTTGACGGACGCCGTCAGCATGATATATATTTCCGAGTATAGGTATTTCAAATAAATATATAGTAAAAATTATCTATTTGCGAGGTTAAAGGTTAGTATTTTATAGTTAAAATTGTTGTTGAATCCATAATGTCAAGAAAACTAATTTCAACGAAATCAAAGTAAGCCTAAAATCCGAACCCTACTTGCTGCCAACATAAAAAAAATAAAATTTCAGTTTCATAAAGTGGCAGGTTATTAAATTTTTTTGCATTTCATAATGTGGTTGATCAGCTGATGACTCTCGTCTCTTTCTAACCTGCCAGAAAGCGGCATATTTGCTAATTAAATCGATGCAACATAGATGGCTCTGATTGCTAATTTGGGATTGTTTGGGATCCTCATCTTAACTAACACAAACCGCGCCCAAGGCGCTTTCGCATTGCATAGCCCGAAAATGGCCTCCGGAACCAAGTCCAGTAGTTACATTGTTATTCAACTACGCCCAACGTTCCCCTAGAAGGGACGGTGGTAATTAAGGATAATAATTAAGTATTTAGTGATTTTTATGATCTCACCACACTATTTTAGTATTATCCTTGTTTTAATTTAAGCAGTATCATTTTTGAAGTGTCTGTCACAAGTGTCACCTTTTATCGCGTTTTTTTAGCAATGTGGTAAGTAATTATAAATACATTAACATAATACAATATAGCACATACCTACAGTACACCCTGTATAGTTACTTATGCAACATATCCAAGGAAGTTCTATATAAATGGAAGACTTCTTATTATGCGCTTTATGGAAGAAAGTGTCTCTTCGTAAAAAGCTCTGCTCGGCCAAGAACTATAGTTAGAGAGACGGTGACAATAGGGGGTCCGTGAAGTGGAATATCAGTAATTTGTTTTTTCGTGGAGTTTAGGTCCCCCTCTACAACTTTTATATCTGATGAAATGCCGTAGAGCGTTTGCTGAGAGGCGCTGTACCGCTTTAGATAGGAAATTCTCAATAAATTCAAAATTATATCGAGCCATGTCTGAAAATGAATTTACAGCATCTGCGTGACCCCTAAAGTCAAGGGAAACACATTTTCTGACAAGTCAACCCTTGCATATACTTTTCCGAGCGTGTCAAAAAAAAAATGAATGGAAAAATTATAAAGTCTCTGACATGGGTCCAAGTGGGCTTAATCGATTTGTATTTACACGGAAAAAGTGGCAATGCAAACGTTCAATTTACTTTAGAATTCGATATCAAAAAAACCCAGGAAAACAATGAAGCGATTTTTCAGAATTTCGTTTTTTCCGGATATCTCCGGAACTACTCGGAATTTTAAAACTTTCTAAACGGCATATGATTAGTCACATAGATGCGCAACTTTACCTCCGTTTAACCGACTTCGTATCTCTTATGGTTTCCGAGATTCCTGTACTGGCCCTCCTTATCTTGGTCAAGTTGTATTATACAGGGTTTGTTTAGGTTTCTTCCGACTTGCGTTCAACCTTTTTGTTGTTTCTTTAAATAAAGGCGTGAAGGTGTTGTTAAAAACAATAGTATTTAATTCAATTTTGTATTTGTACTAGGCAACAAGATTTGAAGCAACTCGTCGTTTCACTCAAAAATTAATGGTAGCTCCCTCTTGACCCTTTCAAATAATTTACATAGTTTTCATATTATGTGGAATTTTGAGAATTTATTTGATTAATATATTTACAGTACAAGTTTTTCCGTTCTTGAGGCCCATGTTAACGTTAAAATTCAACACTGCTTTATCCAATTTCGTCCCAACCAAACCACTAATGAATTAATGAAAGGTTAAACCTAGATCAGATTTCGTTTACTACAGTGGCGGGTCGTGCCTTATAAATACACGGGTTACAAATAACACTAATAGTTAAATAATTAAATAGCACACTATAAAGCAAGAATAGTCTTAATCATACAGACCATCGTTACGAGTTAATATCAGTGGCGACTCGTGACCTATGATAGAGGGGGTTCACAAGTATGGTGAAATTTTGCTAGGCATTTTAAATGTAGAAAGAATAAAAGTAATAAGAAAATGCGTTAGGTAAAACATATTTTTATTTATTTTTTAATTTTACACAGGGAAATACGACTTTTGGAAAATAAGAAAGGTTTTCTTAGTGTGTATATCTGTCGGATCACATACAACCCTCGTAACAATATTTATACAGTCCACTACTAATACTACTAAAGCCATCTGCGAGCTATCAAGAAATCCGATTGATGTCCAATACTACTACCGCCATCTACGAGTTATCAATAATAACGAATGATGTCTAATACCACTACGCCATCTATGGCTACGTCATTAGGCGCAACCAAGACGAGAACAATAGTTAACTGTTTTATGACGAGAACGAATCGAGCCACTAGACTGACAAGTTGGCATTCTTCATATTTTCAGTGTTTTTTAGGTTAAATCCTTAAATAAAATGGTTTAAAATCATATCGAGTAACATTTATCGAAATACACAACATTTATCGACCCTACACAATTGTGCTTAAACGTAATGTCCATTCTTCGGTTCATAATTGTAGAAAATTGATCAATAACAGCCTCATTAAGTTTGGAATACCCTCTATACATTTTTTTCATATATTTCATTTTTCAATTTTCAAAAAAAGAGATTTAGATTTAGATTTACCCTTTGTGGTCTGCGTTAAATTAATTTAGGATTTAGGTGTTCCCGCATTCTTCACTTCAATTTTTTGCTCCAAACTCAAAGAGCTAAAGTTATTTCTTAAATAGTCCACCGTCAACTATTCATTTTAACTTAATAAATATATAATATTAAAATATTATATCAATTTCCAACTAGATGCACGACCATACAGGGTGCATACAAAAACTGTGCGCCTTTTCCATGTTAAATCGCCATAGCCCCGCTATCCCCCGCTGCCACCCGTCACCTGTTACCACAGAAAATGGAACACCCTGTACATGACTGCTATAAATTTTCAACTGGATTGTGAAAGTTAATTGGGACATTTATATAAATACATAAATTTGGTAATAAGTGTACTTAACATGATAAGATTACAATAAATAGTTAAGATTTCTATGTTTCTTCCTACCAGAGCAACGTTATCTTCAAGGAAAAACTCATTTATTTTAAAATCTAATGAAAAAGGTCCAAAACATAATTTTTTTTCCCCTTTAAAATGCAAATTACTCAGTGCAAACATTTTAATTCATTTGGCCTTCCGGCAGGAGAGAATTCATTAACTTTTGGTTTAAATTAAACGGTTTAAGTGTCCTAGCTAAACAAATTGGATAAGTTTGACTAACCTTTCGCATTTGAATAAATTTTTTAGCATTTAAATTGAGGGTTATGAGATATTTTTACAAAACTTTATTAAACATACTTATGGTTGTTTTGAGGTTGTATTTGTGTACTCAGCAGAAGATATGATAATATAAATTCTGGAAAAAATCTGGACACACACGTGCTGTATATCACAAGCAAACCCGAAAATTACTTTAGTCACGCCACGGCATTATCCAAACACACAATTTGATCAGTGAAATTTTTTTCCATTACAAGGAAAAAAAATGGGGGACGGCATAATGATACCCATCAATTAGATATATCTGTAGTTACAGAACTTTTGGAAAGAAAACAGTAAATAAATGATTATTGTGTTTAGACTAATCACCCGGTTTACTAATAATGTCTGTAATTTTACTTTTCCTGTAATTGGTATTATCCAATAACGTGAATGTGTATGCCAATGTAAATATACAGTGAAATGTCGCTTAGGCGGACACCTACGGGACTGTCTAAATGTGTCCGCCTAATAGAGGTGTCCGCCCGTGGGAAATTTGTTATTAGGTAATATGTAAATGCAATATTATTACTATGTATATGTATGTACAAATAAACATAACATAACAAAAATACACTAGTTTTAGTAAGGATGTAGTACTAAAAAAATGTAATAACGTAGTTTGACATGTTTGCGTTTTATACTTGCAATCTAGAAAATGTAATTCCAAGTCTGATAAGAATTCCATTGCTGTAGAGTTGCATACTCTTGTAATTCCTTTACCATACTAATGGCTTGTTGATAATTTCTGACATTTGTTTGATTACTGCATTCAACTTCTTCATCAGAGTCGTCAGATATTGATGTGGTTTCAATTTGGACTACATAATCGGTAAGAATGGGGTCACTATTATCTTCTAATAGCACATTACTATCAATGTTAATGAGCTGGCCCAAATCATTGTTATCAAATCCTAGAAATTCAATCTCACGTAAAATAGAAAGAGGTAGGTTATCTTCTGCTGAAAAATCGTCACTTCCTACAATTTGATTTTGATCTGTTGTAATTCCTGCTTTACGAAAACAATTCGTAATTGTTTCTTTTGTAACTTTTTGCCAGGCAGTTTTTATAAAATAGACAGCGTCTAAAACATTTATAGTAGTAAGACCTTGAACATTTGAAACAGATTCCATTTTTGATAATAGATTTTTGGCCGATTAAAGGAGAGTTTTCGCACTCTTTGTATGAAAACAGACTGTCCGCGTCCGCCCAAATGAGAGTTCGCCAAAGAGAGGTTGATTTTCATGAAATTTCATATACCTAGTTCCGGGTCATCATTGCGAGCTGTTTGAGACAATTAAGAGGAGGAAAACAGCAATCATGAGGAGTGAAAAATACCGATTCTTGCAGCTGATGATCGAGGGCAAGAGTGAAGGCAAAAGAGGGATCGGAAGGAAGAAGATGTCTTGGCTGAGAACCATCAGGCAATGGACAGGGATACACGATGTTCAGTCGCTGATACATACCGCAAGAGACAGGGAAGCAATGGAAAATGTTATCGCGAACATGCATTAGTGGATATGCACCAGAAGAAGAAGAAGGGTCATCATAGGTGTCCATTATGAAAGGTTTCACTGTACATTGAAAAGCATTTCCTGACAACTGGACTAGTCCGAAGAATGATCGTACTTTCATAAACCACACCACCGTATTCCATGAATTATTGAAAAAAAGTCTGAATATATATCTGAAATTTACATCATATGTTATATAATTTTCGATCCCGCTTTTGTATCCTATTTTAAGGAAAATACTTTCCAGGCGAAAATCTTCGCAGCTTTACCTTTCCTAACAAGCTTTCGGGCTTCGTATAAATAAGAGAAGGAAAAATAAGTTCAGGTTCGATATCAAATCGAGAAGTTATATAATTTGCATAGACACAGAGGCGTGTGGCCATTTATCTACTTTAAGGGTTGTAAAAATAATCAGGGAAAATTTATATAGCTTGAAACTCAATATTACCTTGGTGCTCCTTTAACCATTTTGTCAATAGAAAAGCACAGAAAATAAATTATTTGTTAAACCCCACTCTTAATTTTAAGTTAAAGTTGCATAATAAGTGTTGTGCGTAAACATACTCAGTGGCCTCTCGTGATCTATGATAGAGGGGTTCACAAGTATGGTGATATTATTTTTAAAATTTTATTCTTGTGTAACGATCAAACAATTACTTTCTAGGCGTTTTAAATGTAGAAAGAAATAAAGTAATAAGAAAATGCGTTAGGTAACACACATTTTTATTTATTTTTTAATTTTACACAAGGAGATACAACTTTTGGAAAATAAGAAAGGTTTTCTTAGTGTGTATAGCTGTCGGATCTTAACGTCGTCGCATGCAACCCTCGTAACAATATTTATACAGTCCACTACTAATACTACTAACGCCATCTACGAGCTATCATGAAAACCGAATGATGTCTAATACCACTACGCCATCTACGGCTACGTCATTAGGCGCAACCAAGCCGAGAACAATAGTTAACTGTTTTATGACGAGAACGAATCGAGCCACGAGGCTGACAAGTTGGCATTATTCATATATCCTTAAATAAAATCATATCGAGTATCAATTATCGAAATACACAACATTTATCGACCCAACACAATAGTGCTTAAACGTAAAGTCCATTCTTCGGTTTTTAATTGTAGAAAATTGATCAATAACAGCCTCATTAATTTTGGAATACCCTCTATACATTTTTTTTCATATATTTCATTTTTAAACTTTCTAATAAAGTCCCTAGATTTACCCTTTGTGGCCTGCGTTAAATTAATTTCGGGTTTAGGTGTTCCCGCGTTATTCACTTCAATTTTTTGCTCCAAACTCAAAGAGTTAAAGTTATTTCTTCAATAGTCCACCGTCAACTATTCATTTTAACTTAATAAATATATAATATTAAAACATACACGCTCGAATTTCTAACTCGATGCACGAACAGACACATAAAAACTGTGCGCCTTTCCCATGTTAAATCGCCATAGCCCCGCTATCCCCCGCTGCCACCCTGCACCTGTTACTACAGAGAAACTGCACTACTTAATCGCACGTGCGAGCAAGTCTCGTCATAATCGTCATTTACCTCGACCGAGGCACGGTTGCCGGATCTATACAGTTTGGTTTGACGGGATGATAAAATATTAGGGAGGGTCGGACTTTTTAGTTTGACGGTACGATAAAATATTAGGGAGGGTCGGACTTTATACGATAAATAATATTCAATGAATATAAATTAATATTTTTTATTAGTTTTGTTTTGGGGGTGCACGTGCGCATGTGCTCCTGTGGAAGAACCGCCACTGTAAACATACACGCCTCTGTATAAGTACAAACAACAAACAACCGTCTTTAAGACGTAACAGGAGAAGATGCTGTCGAGTACCTTATAAAGAGAAAAGCTTTGTAAATAAAGCAATAAAGAATAAAAGGTCTATTGGCGCGGAAAAATTCGATTTAAGTTCGGAAAACTGGGTAAACATACAATACTAAACATGCTTTTTTTTTAAATATATTAATAAAGATATTTTGAAACGTTTGTTGTGGTATTTTGAGTAAATATACTTCAATATTATCGCGATGGCTACGTTTAAGTCTAAAAATATATTGTTGGTGGTATTTTCAATAAAATTTATGACCGGTATAATTTTGACCACGGCGTCGGTTGTGCGACAGAAAGAAATACGACATCTACTTATAATTCTTTGCACTTTTTCGACATTATTAGAAATGTTTATTTTCTATGCCAAAAAAACAGATTGTTTTATGAAGCCGGAAAACCGATTCACACTAGGTGGATTTTAGTGGTATAAGTCATGGTGTTGCATTCAGGCAGGTAACCAGGCCGGATGAGATCGTGAGATACCCAATGCGATAAACCAAGGGTTGATAGCCCTTGGGGGCGCTGCGTATGATTGAGGATCTTGTTTCGGATCCCATGTTAACCTGTAGGTTCACTCGGGAATGGCCCTGGCAGCGAGCGAAGAGGAAAAAATTGATAGAAAAAATAATTTATTTAAAATTCAATCATAAACGTTATGAATATGTACTAAATAACGTGGTGGTAAAAAGTTAAATTACTGCACTATTTTTCGTATTAAGTATGTAATTATCCAAAAAATGTTAGGCAGAAAGTTTCCTTAAAATCCCTAGTAAAGTACGTTTCACGAAATTTGGATACGACTTAATGATTTCCTGAGTCAGACCCATTGTGTCCACAAGAGCTTGGCAATAAACAAGTGAAGTATGAAGGGCCGGACTAAGGAAAACAAGTAATGATATGATTATATTAATATAATCAAATGAAATAAAAAATTTTTTAAATATTACTAGTCATATTTATTTACATTGATAATGTCATTCTATAGATAGTTCTGTTTCGCTATCGCTATCCTCATCAAAATTAATTATAATTGGATTAATTATACGATCCAGACTAATATACGAATTTTCTACAGTTATTACGTGACGTACTGAATTTTTCCAACTACCTGGGGGAATATCATTAAAGCATTTTCGTATTAATTCTACAACACTAGAACTTAAAGTCGGAGAAAAATATTTTCAGACCTAACCAGTGATTTTAACTGGTGCCACATATGCTCTATGGGGTTAAAAATGCAATAATAGGGTGGGAGCCGTAGCACTGTATGTCCAATTTCTTCTGCCAATATGTCATAAACATATACTTTTTTTATACAAAATGTCTTTAAAACTTCTAAAAGATCACTTTTTTTATAACTTTCTTCAAAATATATATCATTCGCCGCCATGTAGTTCTGATTCTCCAATTTTGCATTATTTGAGCATGGAGCTTTATGTAATTGGCGACTGTGATAGCTCGCATTGTCCATTACTATCACGCTATTCTGAGGAATGGTTGGTAAAAGACAATTCTTGAACCATTCCTCAAAAAGTTCGGCCGTTGTATCTTCATGGTAGTCCACACAAGAGTCTTTAATGTTTTTTGCAGAAAGCCACAAGGCATTTGGAACCCAACCGTTTTCTGAGCCAGCATGTAAAATGCTTATTCTTTTTCCTTTATTTGACGAGCTTTTGTTTTACACTTATCGGAAGAATCAGACTAGCCTTTGGATGGTGTTTCATGCGTGTCAAACCAAGTATCGTCGAGGTAAATTATAGGACGGTTTTCAGAACGGGATTTCCTTACATTTTCCTTACTCATGACGCCATTTTTGTAAACGGTGGGATTCCACGTGTACTTGCCTTTTGTCAATTTTGCGGTATCTGAATCCCATTTCCGACAAAACTCTCCAAAGGCTAGTGCGGCTACGACTTATTTGGGTTTCATCATTGGTGAGCCGTTGCTTCTGAGAATCTAATGTAGGTACGCGCTGCTCTTCGTACATGGTGTAGATTTTCGCCTTATCAAGTTCTTGTCTCTTTCGTCGAAACATTTGGTGAAACCGGCATCTTTACGCTTCTTTCTAGATTTAATGGGATTTGACGCGATTCTTTCACTGTAGTCAGAGGTATCTTAGTCAAATCAGACGTTTCAGTCGCAGCAGCACTAGCATAAAGTCCTCTGTTGAGTAAAGAAGTATATACTCTTTTTACAATTTCCCTAGCATCGAGAGATAAATGCATTTTCTTCACTGCCACACTAGAAGAAGCAGCAGCAATGTTTTTCCATGGACGCCACATACTGTTTTTTTTATACGTTTGGTAAAATAATATCGGTAATACAACTAAACTCTTCCAGCAAGAAATAAAAACTAACAAATTTTACCACAAAAGGATATTTAAATATAAATTAAGCAACATAACCTACCTGATGTGCCTATATTTAATTATGATTATTACAATCCGGTCCTTTCCACATAATAATAACAAACGGTCATAAATAATGGGATCGCCCCAGGTACTTTTACTGCAGTCATTAAGTTATATCCATTTTTCGTGGAATAATCTTTACCAGAAAATAGTTTTCATTAATTTTTGATTCGGGAAACGACGACTTTTATTGGTTAGTTTATTAAATTTATATTTATGGTCAGCTTTAGGTAGTAAACTCTAACATATAAATCAAAATTACACTGTAAACACCTGTTGGTCATAAAACTTTATTAAGAAACTAAGTAATAGTCTGGGTACACTTATTAAAGTGGTAAAAAGGTGGTTTTTATTGTTTTTTCCGACATTATACACCTTGAAGTTGAAGATACAACTTGTCCAGGAGGGCCAGTACAGGGATCTCGGAAACCGTAAGAGATACGAAGTCGGTTAAATGGAGGTAAAGTTGCGCATTTACGTGCCTAATAATATGCCGTTTAGAACGTTTTAAAATTCCGAGTAGTTTCGGAGATATCCGGAAAAAAACGAAATTCTGAAAAATCGTTTTATTGTTTTCCTGGCTTTTTTTGATATCGAATTCTAAAGTAAATTGCACTTTTGCATTGCCACTTTTTCCGCTCTATCTAACAGCGTTAATTATTTTGTAATCCGACGAGTCGTCCTCGAAGGGCCATTATCAACTTTATTTTTTCAAATACGGTCCTGTTTTTCTGAATTTGGAATTTGAGAGCTTTTTTCTCCCGAGTGCAACGGGTTTTTTGAACAACATCAGGAAATTTTGGGATACGGTCGTGTATTTCTCCTAATTTTATAAATAATATCTCATAAGTAAGCTCTAACTTTTTTACTTATGTTGGACTAGTTCAACAAATAACAAATAATTTAATAATAAACCACAAATAAGTGAAAAAAAATCATTCAGAAAAACAGGACCGTATTTAAAAAAAGAAAGTTGATAATGGCCTTTCGAAGACGACTCGTCGGATTACAAAACAATTAACGCTGTTAGATAGAGCGGAAAAAGTGGTAATGCAAAAGTGCAATTTACTTTAGAATTCGATCTCAAAAATCCCAGGAAAACAATAAAACGATTTTAAGAATTTCGGGGTTTTCTTCCGGATATCTCAAGAACTACTTGGAATTTTAAAACTTTCTAAACGGCATATTATTAGACACGTAAATGCGCAACTTTTCCTCTATTTAACCGACTTCGTATCTCTTGCGGTTTCCGAGATCCCTGTACTCTCCCTCCATATCTTGGACACGTTGTATATCATCGCTCAACTATAAAAGTTTGATTTTTCAGAAAATCTCTTGTTTTATAAGGCCAGGGATAAATAAAAATTATGTCAAGTTGAAAAATCCCCACCCTTAATATTTCGGCTTGCAATAAATAATATTAAAAATTCTAGAGACACGTCAATTTTATTGTGAAACGGGATGCTTTTAAAGAACTCATTGGGAGGGATAGATGTTACCTTAAAAGTCTTAAATGGGAAGGGTACCCTAATTTATTATTTGTTGAGTAATACTTTCCAAGAAAACGCGTTCCAAAAAAGGAAGTTACTAGAACTTTTTTAGACAGTCATGTTTTCTTATAGTTAGAGAGACGGTGACAATAGGGTTTGTTCGGGTCCGTGAAGTGGAATATCTGTAAATTGGGTTTCCGTGGAGTTTAGGCCCCCCTCTACAACTTTTATATCTGATGAAATGCCGTAGAGCGTTGCTGAGAGGCGCTGTACCGCTTTAGATAGGAAATTTTCAATAAATTCAAAATTATATCGAGCCATGTCTGAAAATGAATTTACAGCATCTGCGTGACCCCAAAGTTACGGCAAACACATTTTCTGACAAGTCAACCCTTGCATATACTTTTCCGAGCGTGTCAAAAAAAAATGAATGGAAAATTTAAAAAGTCTCAAGTGACATGGGTCCAAGTGGGATTAATCGATTTGTATTCACATGGAGATGACTCTTAAATAATTTTCTGATAAAAAGAATATTGCGATTGAATATTGAATATATACAACTGAACGATACCTGCCTTCGGTATCTCTGCGTAATATTGTCAGAATTCCGCCTAGCTAGGTGTGATTCTTTCGAATTTTTTTTTTCACAATATGTGGGTGTCAAGGAATGTAGTGTGACAATTTTCTGACATGTCACGATCGTTTTCCGAATTTCCTGCGAGGAGATTTTTAAAAAATTCCAATAATGAAATGGCGACACCTGGAACGACAAAGTTTTTTTCACATAATCTTTAACATATAATGTTCCAGTCTTGAAAGTTTCAACTTCAAATACTTTTCTTTTTTTTTTTAATTTTCATTTTTTTTTGACACGCTCGGAAAAGTATATGCAAGGGTTGAGCCTCTATTGTTACGGTGTTACAATTCGTGTGCGTACACAACAATAATATGCACCGACATTATTTTATTTCTATGACCATTTCATCGTATAATAATACAATCAAACTCATTACACTTCTTCTTCTTCCAGTGCCGTGCCGATTCCTGCTTAGGCGTTCATCCTCTCCTACTCCCATCATATTATGTCTCTATTAGCTGCAGCATTCTGCATTGTTCGGGTTTGTCCTTTATCCCTGTCCATTGGCGTATATTCCTGAGCCATGACAACTTCTTTCCTCATTACACTTGCATGTTTTTATTTCTTATAAACGCCCTTATCTTACTAAAAGCTTAATGTTAGGTTCGAAAAATTTACCTGCCGTTGTATAGAATTGCGTGTCAAGGTAATAGTATTTAGTTTAAGGCACATAAAGTTACACAAGCCATATACATATATATAATGTTATTTGTGCCGGTTTGCGAAAAGTGGTATCGCTCCACACGCGACTAATATGGAACAGAAAAAATTGTGGAAAAAGGTCCTTCAACCTCATTATGTTAATATTAATACTAATAGTAAATAGCTTTTCCGATTAATATTATTTCATTACTTAATAAATTACGACGCACCTTTATTTGTAGTCGCTTACTTCCATGAAAACATTAATGTCGAAAATATTAGTAAACCTTAAACATGCAATCGTAGCGACATGTCGTAGAAATTAATTTAGCTCACTGTTTTGAGTCCAGTTATTTCTATTTAACATTAACACTGTACACACACACTACACACCTACACATTAAAATATAATAATACTTCTTGATAAAGGTAACAAATTACTTCCACTTAGATCCACGTTTCATCTGGAGACAGAGCTCTTAAAGATCTGACTCTTTTCTTACTCGACACTAACGACCTTCTAGTGAAAACGAAAAACCCGATATTTAGTTTTGCTGACGATAGCACACTTATTTCATCTTTCTCTTTGAATGCACAAACATCGGCTGCCGACTCCTTCGCAGACAGCATGAATTATCACGCCTCAACAAAGACGTGGAAGAAACTCTGGCTTGGGGTGACAGTAACCAAGTCGAATTTAACGCTAAGAAACCCGGGCAGCAGCTTTCTCTAAAAAGGTTAACATTACAGAACCCGATATAGTCATGGACGGACACGCAATCCCACTGGCTTCATCTATTAATTTGCTGGGCGTCAATCTGGGAGGAAATATGTCTTGGCATAACCACGTTATGGCAATCGCCAAGATAGCTTCTCAGAAACTTGGTGTACTCTTCCGGACCAGAAAGTTGTACACACCTCAACAACTTTTGACACTATACAAAGCCCAGATTCGACCATCATTAGAGTACTGCTCTCATGCCTGGAGCTCTGCACCCAAACATACTCTTAGGCTATTGGATTCCATCGAAAGGAGGGCCATTCGTCTGATTGGAGACCACGAGCTGACGAAGAACCTCGACAGCCTAGAACATCGAAGACAGGTTGGGGATTTGACTCTCTTTTACAGATATTTTCATGGAATGTGCTCGGATGACATTGAACTCTTAATTCCGCCCAGAGCGGCGAATATCAGAAATACACATCTGGAGAACTTTATCCTTATGGAACGACCTTCCCGTGGTCGTTTTTCCCAACGAATATAACCTCCAACGATTCAAAACTAGCGCGAATCGTTTTTTAACACGCACCAGTCCCAGAGTGCCCTAAAGGATATTTCCTATAGTGCTTGTGTCTTATCATAAAAAAAAACAAGCAACCTTCTACCAAGCTTGTAATGTGGGAGGTTGTCACCACGTTGTATGTTCCCTAAGATATTTTATATTCTACGAGATAGCGCTACGCAGCGGTATATTATGTGTGAGGCGGCTTCATCCTGTTCGCCGCAGAGAGAGTCTATATTCAATGGATGGATTTGATGTAGATTATTCCAACAAAATACAATGTTCTATAACTAAATATACACTATTTAACACCACTTATAGAATAACACATTTGTTCTTTGAATTAGAAAATTGAATAATTTATAAACCACACGCCCCAACTGTATATATTTTTTGATTTTAGTTCAACCAAAGAATATCAGGTGACAGCCGTGACGCCAGTAGTCCAGCATGCTGAAGGACCAGTATGGGAACCCAATGCCGGAGTTCTATATTACGTAGACACATTTAAGGCTGTCGCTTACAGATGGGACCAAGCAAGTAATTTAGTCACAAGTCATAAACTAGGTAAGCATTATATGGCTTTGTATCAACCTTAGGAGCGATATTTGACAGTATCTAATGAAACAGCATTAAAATTTATATATTTTGAATTCCTTCTCATTTCTGTCATCGTCATCGTCACCTGGACAAGCAGTAGAATGCTGAACGGGAAATTATTTCTCTTGCTAGATGAAAAGTATATAAATATAATTGTATTTTAAACAATAAATCATATTTCAATTAATATAATTAAATAATGCATCAACTACCATATTAAAACTTAATTTTTGACTTTAGTACAATAAAGAAATTATTTATATCGACGAACTTCATAATGTTAGTCATGTTCATTAAATTTAATCATACTATTACAGGTGATGATGCTCGTTCGTTCTTTTCCCGGTTCAGCTGTCCCTCTACATAAACTGTGACTTTCTTTGGATTGTATGTTAAAAAACCTCAAATTGTATAAATAACAATTTCCTTATTTTATTTTTTTAGAGGGAAGAAACTCCATCGGAACTATCATGCCAATAAGGAGCAAACCAAATCAATTTATCGTTTCAGCTGACCGATATATTTATCGGTTCGATTGGGACGGGTTGAAAAATAATTCGGCGAAAGTTACTGAAATGTTAAAAATCGAGGAGCAAAAGCCCGAAAATCAATTCAATGACGGAAAAGCTGACGTGAAGGGCAATATATGGTTAGGTTGGTATATAACAGTGCGGAAATCCGCCTAGTTTTACTTCTAGAAACTTTTATTTAGGTATTAATTAAAGCAAACAAAATGAATGTATTCTTTTCGCTGATCAACTGTCAGTTCTTCGTTCTTCTTCAGTTCAAAAACTCTCTGAAGGCAGACCAGCAACCAATCGCGTATGCGTGGCAGAACGAAAGGACGTCGCCGAATGAAAGTATGTGTGATTCCCCGACAGCAGTCCGCCGTTTATTTGTGAGTTGAAAGGTTAAAATCGTAAACAATGGCACAAAAATGTCGCGTTTTGAGTCTGAATGAGAATATTGATGTTGTGGAAGTTTGTAATTCGATAACAATTATTTGGGCGAGTTCATTAACATTGATAGCAATGTGCTAAGATGATAATGACCCCATTCCTACCGATTATGTAGTCTAAACTGAAACCACATCACTATCTGACGACTCTGATGAAGAAGTTGAATGCAGTAATCAAACAAATGTCACCAATTATCAACAAGCCATTAGTATATTAAAGGAATTATAAGAGTATGCAAAGAATGGAGGTGACTCTACAGCAATGGAATTGTTATCAGACTTGGAATTACATTTTCTAGATTGCAAGTATAAAACGCAAACACCTCAAACTACGTTCTTATATTTTTTAGTACTACATCCTAACTAAAACTAGTGTATTTTTGTTATGTTAAAGAGGAATAGGAATATTTGTACATACATATAAATAGTAATAATTTTGCATTTACATATTACCTAATAACAAATTTCCCATGCGCGGAAACCTCTATTAGGCGGACACATTTAGACGGTCTCGTAGGTGTCCGCCTAAGAGAGGTGGTTTCACTGTACAAGTAATTTTTTTAATGTTCAGTACTGCTATAATGCCCTTTACCCCGTTATTCAACATTAGCCGTGCTTGTTTCCTCATTTTCGTAGTTGGTCGCAGGAAAATTCTTTTACTTAATTATACAAACAAATTTTAATGTATTTTTTACAGGAACCTTAACACGTCAAGAAGATCTTGGTGTCACTCCACACGGTGGAAGTCTATACAAACTAATTCCTAGTGAAAATTTCAATTATACGGAAATTCTTTCGAATATAAGCATAAGCAACGGGATAACATGGACGAGAGATAACAAATATATGTTTTTCATTGATAGTTCTACGCGAAAAGTGGAAAAATGGGAATTTGGACTAAATTGCACCATCGGTAAGAATGTTTACGGAAAATACTTTACATTTCGTGTACGCAAAAAAAATTATTCTAGATAAAAAGATGATACTTTTTGACCTTGCAAACTACCCCAAAATTGAAGGTATTCCGGATGGTATGACCAGTGATTCGCAGGACAACCTATATGTTGCTATTCACGGAGGTTCGTGTGTAAGTAGACTTTGAAGATACTTATATCAATCACATATTCAGATTTTATGTGCGAGAGAACTTTTAAAATCTAGTTTATTTTGAAAATTGAAACTTTTGCATCGTGTCGCGGTTTTTTATATTTACCAGTTAAACCTAATTGCAAATTCTTACCCGTTTAGAATAGCAACCTACCATAAACTGATGAGAACAACAGAGTTCAATACCGGTATACAATGGACACGATATAACAACAGAAAAAGCTTAATTTTCTTGTTGCTACCATTCAATCTGATTGGTTATTTTGATATCTCTCCATAATTCAGCGGTCGACGGAGCTTACACCTCCTATTTAGCATTATTTCGTTACTCCTTATTGCATTTGGCATCTATAAGTGGCAAAGAAATGATTTCCTTGAATATTTATTTGATATAATTCATAATTTTGGAGATAATTAATTTTCTAAGAAGGTTTTAAATTTAAATCGCACAGCTGTTTAGTTTTAAATCGAGATATTTTTACCAAAAGTTTTTAAAGGTTAAAGGTAGGTCACATTAACCTTGAATGAATCATTAGAAGTTTCCCGAAACTTTAGTTTTGTTCGCAATTTTACATTAAAAAGTTTTTACCTTTCTATAAACTTTGAGTGTTCGGACAAATTTTGCTTATCATATTTTTTACAAAAGTGCCAGAAAATTACAGAAATTACTAATTTAGAACTTTATTTTTAGTAAGTCCTAAAAATTGAAATAAAAGTAACTTGCCATTGTACAGGGTGTCCCATTTTCGACACTTTTATAGGGTATCTCCGTAACTGTTAGTGCTATCAAAAAAGTAATGTAGGTGTCATGTGCTCTTTTTGGGTCAAACTTAAAATGGTAAAATCATTGCATGGCACCTACATTACTTTTTTGATAGCACTAACAATAACGGAGATATCTTATAAAAGTGTCGAAAATGGGACACCCTGTATATTCAAAAATATTATCAACGCACGCACGGTCCGGAACAATAAGTATTGCGCAAACTCGACTCACATTCACAACGTTTTCCTTTAGGTCCTGAAAATCCATCCAACGACGGGGCAACTTTTGCAAACCATAAAAATACCAGCCAGATACGTAACATCGGCAGCCTTCGGAGGACCCGACATGGACATACTCTACGTGACCACTTCCAGATTAAAAGAAACAAATTTATGCCCAGCATCAAAGGCTGGTGCAATATTTGCAGTCACAGGGTTAGGAACAAGTGGATTGCCGATGTACGAACCCGTTCTATAATGGTTCTTTATGAAACCGGTGTAAAAACGCGGAATACAAACATAGTGCCGTAATAATTGTTATCTAATTAGTGCAAAAAAACTCTAACATGATGATAATTAATATAATTCGGTATTTCAAAAATAATCCTTATTTTAATATAGTGATAGGAAACTGTGTGTCGTACTTGATAATATTGTGTAAACTGAAAGAAGACGTATATCATAATATCGAAAGTTGTGTTGATAACCGTAAAAATTCTCTTATTTTGCAAGGGCAGGAAAATGTGTTAGTAATAACTTTTTAATACACTCGCCTGCACAAAATTCCACCACCCTGATATTTTGGTCAAGTTTTATATTTTATAACTTTTTCATTCTATATGCGATTTTCATGATTTTGTTATCGGTTTGTAGATCGGTTTATTGTGTTTTTCCTGAATTATTTTATAATGTAATATTTTTCGATTAGGCTATATTATATAGGAGTAAATCAAACTGTTGTTTTTTTTATCGTAATTTCAAAATACCCTGTAGGAAAATTGAGGTGGATAATTTTATTTACATACTGTTTCTTGTAATCGTTGATGTATTCCAAACATTTCGATTTATGATTCATTCCATTAATTTATTTCTGCTGCGAGCTGCAAAATTTTAAATGAAACGCTGATTTGAAGCCTATTTTCAATAAGAAACACAAACACTAGGTATATCATAAAGTTAATTAACAAAAACAATTTTAATATCATGTATTTCCTCTTCTCGCAACAAAGACAGCTTGCAGTCTTCGTGATATAGAGCGAATAGGGTTACTTATCCTTTCCTGAGGGATAGCCTGATATTCTCCGGTCAGTGCCAATCGTAAGTCTTGCAAAGTTTATGGTTGTACAGGACGATGACCGGCCCCTTTAAGTTGGTACCAAAGATGTTCGATTGGGTTGAGTTCTGTCTGGGCTACATAAGGGCGATTCCAGGCTTGGAAGTCCAACTTCATCCAGATGTTCGCTCACTACATGTGCAACATGAGGTCTAGCATTATCATGCATTAATGTAAATTAAAGCAAATGGCACAGTGGGCGATTAGAGCTCAACAAATACAAAATTGGTGTGTGATTATGCTTCGGTAGAAATACCAATGACTAGAGATGTAAAATTACCGGTAATTTAAAAATCGGTAATATTACCGGTAATATTACGTAATATTACGGTAACATTGGTAATTTATAAAAAAAACAGCTTTTTAAGTAATACTAGTTTTTTTTATTTCAAAACTGTAAAAACATTACGAAAAACAATAAGAACGTTTTTTAAACTAGTCAGAGTCAGAATGGACTACGTAATAGAGTGGATAATGGTAAATCATCCTCATCATCATCCCCAACCTCGTTATCTGATTCTTCTTTCTCTTTCGTTAATTGAGTCAAGTCTATAACTTCGAAACCGATATCTTCTTTTTCTATTTCTTCCTCAGTATCTTCTACTATTCTCGAATGATCTTCTTCATTTAGTAAATTATAATTATGGGCAATATAAGTTAGTTTTCCGGCCCTCTCCACGGTTAGTCTGTTTCTTTTTTGCCGATGAATAAATCCATAAGTACTAAAGGTTCTTTCGGTTGCGGCTGTTGACGATGGTAAATTTAAAATGTCTACAGCTAACCTACTTATTTTAGAACTGGAGCAAATTCCTGCCCACCAAACAGATCCAGACATAGATTTTTCGCTGGAAATGACGAATTCCTTAGCAAAAATATTACCTCTAATTTTGTACTGTGCGAGTGCTTCCATAATAAGATCTACTTGTGAAGAATACTTTGGATGACGCCTTGCAGTTTCATAGATGAACTCCGTTGCAATTAAAATTTCAGCTTCAGTTAACTTCTCGCCGCGTTGACTTGGTTCTAATAGGTAAGCAGCAAGATGAACGGGTTTTAAACATATATTTTCTCGTTTTTCAAGAATTGAACACATTTTCTGGTTTTCAAACATAGTAATAGATAAATTTGATACTTTGTCACGTAATATAGACCTTATTTCAAAAAAGCAGATAAACTCTTTTGAGATTGTTGGCCCGTTAGCTTCAAAAATCGTTATCCACTTAGACATTGGCTGGAACAAGTCATAAGTTGCTTCTATTTGCAACCAAAATTCGTTTTGAAGAAGAAGTCTTACTGTATTTGATGAAAGAACATCAGAAATATCTGGGCTATCATCAACTGCTAAACTTTTTAATGAATGTTTAGTCTCCAAAAAGCTTTTTATACAAGAAACAAAGGAACCCCATCTTGTTTTCACCGGCAATTTTAAAGAGATGTATCGCCCCGTTTTGTTCAACTGGATTTGGCTTATGGAAAAAAAAAAAAAAAACAGTATTTCCAATGTTACCGATCTTGCGGTAATATTACGTAATATTACGGTAACATTACCTCGGTAATATTACCTTTACATCTCTACCAATGACATACATTTGCTAAAAATAACATCGTTTCATTTAAAAATTTGCAGCTCGCAGCAGAAATGAGATAATCGAATGAATCAAGAAACGAAATGTTTAGAACACATCAACGATGACAAGAAACAGTATGTAAATAAAATTAGCCACCTCAATTTTCCTACAGAGTGTTATGAAATTACCACAAAAAACAACAGTTTGATTTACTCCTGTATAATATAGCCTAATCGAAAAATGTTACTTTATAAAATAATTAAGGAAAAACACAATAAATTGATCTACAAACTGATATCAAAATCATGAGAATCGCATAAAAAACTTGACCAAAATTTTAGGGTGGCAGAATTTTATGCCGGCGAGTGTATTAACTTAGATATTTCGTTCGTAGCGGTTCACTGATAGACAATGTAAATAATTAATAAACCATTATAAGACTGATTGTTTTACATAGTTTATTGCATATCATTCATTATTGCCGTATAGTTAACATAGAAAGTTTACCTATATATTTGTATACAGTCACAGCGATACTCTAAATTATTTATACAATGTATCCTAGAGATAACAGTAGCAATTTTATTCAGAAAACAAATGTATTGTGTCCAATGTCAATGTAATATACTATGTATCCAAAGAATGCATCAGGTTACTTGGTTTATTATTATTATAATCAGAACACCCTATACCGATAATATTGGGTAAAATATTACATATATTCCCGAGTTGTCTAGATACATGATCCATACAGTAAAAATATAAACGTCAGCGGAAATTGATACACATTTGTGGCCCCTAATCGTTAGGGAATACTTATAAACTCATTTCAAATAGGGCTGTGTTGCATTAAACATTAAGTGGGCGGTAACAGGAAAATACATTTCATTGAACGGGGTTTCATTGTTGTTTTAAATATAAAGGTTTTTCCTAACAATAAAACACCTTATGGTAGGGTGAGAATCGATTCCTAAAAGAAGAAATATTCTAACGCTACTGCTTTAGTCGCGTGCCAAAGTATGGACCACATATACATATATAACTAAGATATTGCCAATACGAACGACTCAAAATACAAAAAGTGCCCCCGCTATGTTAGATGGCGTGGTACTATTGAGTTTGCGCAGTAGGGTGGAAATTTCATCGATCGCGTCACAGCCGTCCAGACATTATTGTTTGTTGTTATTCGTCGCCATCTTTGGTTCTGGATGCTTTTTCAAATTACAGAATAAAAAGTGGTGCATCCACATTGTTGTCGGTATATTAGTGCTTATAAATTTTCATTACCTAACAACAATTTTTGTGAAGGAGTTTTTAATCTATGGTGATTCGCTGTTTGATAGGTTAGTGGCTTGTTTTGTTTAACATGAAAGGACACAAGTGCATGGTGCTTTTTTGCAAAAGTCGTGGATCAATACCAGGTATAAAGTATTTCAGGTATGTACATATACGAAAATATTTTGCTTATCGCATTATCCGATCTTCCGAACCGAATTTCACTAAAAAGCTTGTAAGAAAAGAAGAGAATGTCACTCGTATACAATATAATATATATGTGGTCGCTACCTAACCTTAAAATTAATGTATTTTTAATTTGGTGCATTAGTAGCTGCCAATAATCCCCAAAATAGTCAATATAGTCATTCATTCCTAATTTTTGGTTTAGAAAAAAGTGAGGTTAAGAAACATACGACGTCGGATGAAAGTTAAAATAAAGCTCATCGTGTCGATTGTTACAAATATTCGGACGGAATTTGGCACCAAAAGTTTACACCAATCTGGGCACGGTCGGATCACCATATCGTCAGAAATCGTATGCATGGAACGCCGTCTTAATTCGAACTAATCGAAATTTTGATTGCAATATTTTTCCTAACTAACCAGTGAAATTTACATTTAAAAAGTTGAAATCCGGTCCTGTCGAATGTTTACTTTCACAAGGAAATTTCCGAACTGCGCAAACTCACTATTACCCCTTCGATGCCCATAGCGGGAACATAATTGCAGATATATATGTGGTATGGACACAATTTGTATATGTATATTTTATAATTTCTCATTAAACGGAATTCAATGTAAAAACGTGTTTGGTTATCAAAATATACAGAATTCTACATCGTCGCCTATTTATCTATATTTGGGTTTGTTCGGGTGTTGTGTGATATTGATTTTCCCAGTACAAAACATATAAATCATGTACATATACTCTCTAAAAGTATTATTTATGCATCAGGATAAATATTTTTTAATGGAGCTCTGGATGTACTGATAGTCAAAAGTTCTACTTGCTCCTTATGATTTATAATAGTTTTATAGAAGCTCTGGATTTGTACATTTGTTTTGTAAAAGTCTCACGCGAAACATTTTTGTTTTTAGGATCAAATACCTACGTTATAAAAGTATTGTATATCGTTTCATTTTATTGCGGTATGAATGTCAAAACAAATTCCATCGTTCTGACAGAAGCAAATCAGTTGGTAATCGATACACTTTGGCTCTACGAATGCCGAATTATCGGTCAGCGGTAAAGATTGTTTCACGAAAAATGGATATAACTTAATGACTGCAGTAAAAGTACCTGGGGGCCATCCCATTATTTATGACCGTTTGTTATTATTATGTGGAAAGGACCCGATTGTAATAATTATAATTAAATATAGGCACATCAGGTAGGTTAGGTTGCTTAATTTATATTTAAATATCTTTTTGTGGTAAAATTTGTTAGTTTTTGAGGAATGGTTCAAGAATTGTCTTTTACCAAACATTCCTCAGAATAGCGTGATAGTAACGGACAATGCGAGCTATCACAGTCCCCAATTACATAAAGATCCAAGCTCAAATAATACAAAATTGGAGATTCAGAACTACATGGCGGCGAATGATATATATTTTGAAGAAAGTTATAAAAAAAGTGATCTTTTAGAAGTTTTAAAGACATTTTGTATAAAAAAGTATATGTTTGTGACACATTGGCAGAAGTAATTGGACATACAGTGCTACGGCTCCCACCCTATTATTGCATTTTTAACCACATAGAGCATATGTGGCACCAGTTAAAATCACTGGTTAGGTCTGAAAATATTTCTCCGACTTTAAGTTCTAGTGTTGTAGAATTAATACGAAAATGCTTTAATGATATTCCCCCAGGTAGTTGGAAAAATTCAGTCCGTCACGTAATAACTGTAGAAAATTCGTATATTAGTCTGGATCGTATAATTAATCCAATTATAATTAATTTTGATGAGGATAGCGATAGCGAAACAGAACTATCTATAGAATGACATTATAAATGTAAATAAATATGACTAGTAATATTTAAAAAAAATGTTATTTCATTTGATTACATTAATATAATCATATCATTATTTGTTTTCCTTAGTCCGTCCCTTCATACTTCACTTGTTTATTGCCAAGCTCTTGTCGACACAATGGGACCGACCCAGGAAATCATTAAGTCGTATCCAAATTTCGTGAAACGTACTGTAACAGATTTTGCTCCTGTAAACACGTTGAACCAGCTGCGCATGCCTGAGCCAATTTGCAACCATTTCTGGCTGCTTAGCGAACCAACCTAACATGGAGGGGTCAAGATAATTAGTTCAATATAAAGTAACTAATTTTCTAAAATGGTAGAATCGTTGGTTAAGTTAATATTATTATAGAATACAGCTTGGATTATTTACAGGCGAGCATGTTGCTAATAGCAATAGAATTAATAAATTAATAATGTTCGTAGTCGATTATTTGTTACTAATTCTCGTCTGAAAAACGAGAAATTGCTATCCTCGGAGAAAACTTGTTAGTTCTTTTAGCGACAAAATCGCTACCTAGTAATTTGGAATGGGTAAATTAATTTTTAATATTTATTTATTATTTAACTTGTTAACGAGAAACTAAAAATACATTTTTATTGCATAATAAATAATACTTTTTAATAAATATGATTTTCCATGTCTCTGAAGGTCGGTTATTATGTACCACTTATATGCTTAACCTAATACGATTAATATTATATAGAAATCTGGAGAACTTCTGTAAAATGTAAGATACACAGGGTGATTCACGACTAGCTTTCATTAGAACTTTATGGAAAACTACTGAATATATGTTTCTGAAACTTTGGGGATTTAGGTTTATCGATATGCTCTCTTTAACTAAAACATTCACATGTTTTTGTCATTTCCGGTTATACCGGAACCAGCTGCCAGCTTTCGTTTTTTAAATACAACATGGTAATTTTTATTACATTTTTCGATTAACCGTTAAATACTAAGCACATTTTATAGAACATGTTTTTATCAGACTCTGTTAGTTTTTCAGATATCTGGACTTTTTGTAATTATTTGGCAAATGCATGACGATGAAATAATCCATATAATTTTTTTACCTTAGCGCTTGGACTAAAAATTTTTTCTCACCGAATAGCTAGAAGATCATCAAATCTCAAAAATATTTCAAATTCGTAATAATGTACATGGTGGTGACAATTCAATCTTCATTGTGGAAGAATTCAACAATTAAAAACTTTCTTATTTTAAATGGAACGTCCTGTATATTTTTGTTTAATTTGATGGCAAATTAGTTGTTCTTTATAAATATTATTTTCTGTATATCAAGGCGTTTTCTCAAAAAATCCAATTTTATTCCGAAAATACTATTTGTTCAAGTGTGCTATGAAAACAATTGTACTTAGGGGCTGTATACTGATGTCTATACGGAGGAAAAGTGATTGATTGCTTGAAAATACAACGTTTTAAAACGGTTCTTTATTGAATTTATAAATAAAATGCAGTTGATTGTTTTAAACTGTTTTAAATTTAATGGTTTAAATATTAAATTCTATAATTAAAAATGTGTTTGAAAATTATACCTAATATCTTTTGATTATATTTTTAAAATAAGTTTGAAATAATTGCCATTTACTTCCAAGCATTTATGTATTCTTCCATCATACTATTTCTTGTAGCATTCCTAATTTCTCGTGCAGTGAAAGATTGAAATGCTGCCCTCACCCATTCAATTAGATTTTCCTTCAGTATCTCTTCAGTACATCAGTATACAGCCCCTAAGTACAATTGTTTTCATAGCAGACTTGAACAAATAGTATTTTCGGAATAAAATTGGATTTTTTGAGAAAACGCTTTGATATAGCTATAGGACAGTAAATACTATTTATAAAGAACAACTAATTTGCAATCAAATTAAACAAAGATATACACGGTATTCCATTTAAAATAAGAAAGTTTTTAATGGTTGATTTCTTTAACAATGAAGCTTGAATTGTGACCACCCTGTACATTTTCTGCCGAATTTGAAATATTTTTAAGATTTGCTGATCTTCTAGCTATCCGAGTAGAAAAAATATTTAGTCCAAGAGCTAAGGTAAAAAAAATATATGGATTATTTCATCGTCATGCATTTGCCAAATAATTACAAAAAGTCCAGATATCTCAAAAACTAACAGAGTCTGACAAAATGTGCTTAGAAGTTAACGCTTAATCGAAAAATGTAATAAAAATTACCATGTTGTATTTAAAAAACGGAAGTTGGCAGCTACTTCCGGTATAACCGTAAATAACAAAAACATGTGAATATTTCAGTTAAAGAGAGCATATCGATAAACCTAAATCCCCGAAGTTTCAGAAACATATATTCAGTAGTTCTCCATAAAGTTCTAATGCAAGCTCGTTGTGAATCACCTTGTATATGCCAATTAGATATTTCCCCCTAAAAAACTGGCGCAACTAAGGATTTTATCTCGATATTTTCGAATATTAATAACCAAAATTCACTTTTACGGAGTAGTACGTACATAAACAAGGAAGTTACAAAGTTCCTTGGCTTCATATTATTTTACAAATAAATGTCATGACAAAAAAAAATAATGAAGACAAATTTCTTGATCGGCAGCCAAAGAGCTTTAAAAAAAGCGAGACTATTCTATTATTCGTAGAAAACAGAGTAATTTATATTTTGTATAAAATGACCAGGGATGCGTGTGACAACACGAAAATATTAACGGAGTAGTTATAGATCGCAAGCATTTCAACCATTACTAACAAAAAAATTGTAGATAACGATATTCATTAAATAAATGGTATAAAAAATCAATAAATTGAATTGATAATAATCTAAATGGTCATATTTGTTAATGGGTCCATCGAACCGTGCCCTTGATGGGTTAGTAGGGGAAATCCGCTCAAGGTGTTCCCAGAAAGGAAATTTAAAGAAACAATAATAAATAATGTACTTAATACATATTATACAGGTGGGTCAAAATTTTCAGTAAATCGGATTTTAAAAATAAATCATCTCAAAAACACCTGTTAATTTTTTAATAGGTTCCTTATAGTATCTAATTAGAGGAATTATATATGTCCGCGCAAAAGATCATCGTCACAAAGATTTTGGTCTATAGCATCGATTTTTTAATAATTTAACGCCCGTCACATGGCTAATTTTACTCTTCTGCCTCATATAACGCCAATATTTGGAACTTAGTTATTTTAATCGGTCACTATAACCATTTCCCTATTATTTATGACAGCCCTGTCTTATATTGGCTTAAAGTTTTGGAATGTTCCTTATAGAATGTTAAAATACTAAGAAAATTAGTCATATTTTTAATCTACCTAAGGTGTAAACGAAACTTGCACATCAAAATATATTTTTCCTTAATGGTTTATAAATAGTTAATAAAGAAATATTCTATATAGGTTCGGATATCAAACCGCCACATCAATTTATATCCGGTAACATTTTCGTGCATGGCCGGGCGATACAAGAATGCACAAATTCGTGGATACCAGCTAATACAAGCCATTTCTTAAACTTTGTTAGACTGAAATGAGTATCTGCACTCAAGAGAATGACTTCGTGTAGTATTTTTCCCTTAATTTAACTACTAGGTCTGAGTTAGCCATGTGACCGGCGATACAACATAAAAACATACGCCTGGTAAAAAGTAGGCAATGTTCTAGTTTATACCTAAATAAACATACTTAATAAGGAACTTACCTAAACAGGAGCAAGCTTTACGCAAATTCAAACACATACCGTCATATTTGTAAAACTATTAGGCCGACCTATAGTGGCGTTACTTATAAGCAATTTCTGCCGTGACCGGCGATACATGCAGCTGCGGGGACGGAACTTCTGGTTAATAATTGCGTTAGAGAAACTAAACTGTTGATCTTTGAACATAATTTTTTCAATACAAATTGTAGTAGGAGTGTAAATTATTTATATATAAAAGTAACTTTACTGAAATTACGTGAAATATAGAAGGGTAAAGTAAGAAATTATTGACTGGGGACACGTGACCGGGATACATTTTTAAATTCAAATTTGAATACTAAAGCTATAATATAAAAAAAATTTTAATATTGCTTTCTAATGCAGGAAATAACATATATTTCGCAAATTATAATCGTTTCTACATGAAAATAGTTTATTATAGTAAGTTATATGCTAAGGACTGAAAGTTGTATGTAAAAATATTTTGAGCCAGGTAGTCAATTTGAAAACCTTAAATCAATCAATATCTATTACTATATTTCTAGCTCTATTATACAACTTCAAAACTTTATAAATTTATAATAAAGTTATTAATTTGTTAAATTCAAATATAATGACAATATTTTTTCCCATAATTAAGGTGCACAATGTCAGTCAGTCTCCGTTTAAAAATGACCTTTTAAAAACACCACTCGCATTATGAAACAAATGATGACGGATGCCCACTTGTATTCGTGTATGTTTGTTGTCAGCACATTGATTGGCTGAAAAGCCTGGAATATTCCGAGGGGAATCGAGGATACTGTAGTTTTTATAAAATTACAAAAGAAAGAGGCGTTGAAATAAAAATGTGTTTTTGTTTTGGCGCATTATACATGAAATGTGGAGCATTCATAGGCGTGCGATTTAGATAACTTATTTTATATATACTTCCAATTTCAGATCCGTATTGGTTCTGATAATTATTATACCTAATTTATATTCATTGAATATTAATTATCTTATAAAATCCGATCCTCCCTAATATTTTATCGTACCGTCAAAATAAAATAGTTTGACCCTCCCTAATATTTCATCATCCCGTCAAACCAAACTGTATAGATCCGGCAACAGTGCCTCGGTCGAGGTAAATGACGATTATGACGAGACTTGCTCGCACGTGCGATAAGTAGTGCAGTTTCTCTGTAGTAACAGGTGGCGGGTGGCAGCGGGGGATAGCGGGGCTATGGCGATTTAACATGGAAAAGGCGCACAGTTTTTGTCTGTTCGTGCATCTAGTTAGAAATTCGAGCGTGTATGTTTTAATATTTTAATATTATATATTTATTAAGTTAAGATGAATAGTTGACGGTGGACTATTTAAGAAATATCTTTAGCTCTTTGAGTTTGGAGCAAAAAAAGTTAAGAATGCGGGAACACCTAAACCCGAAATTAATTTAATGCAGACCACAAAGGGTAAATCTAGAGACTTTATTAGAAAGTTTAAAAATGAAATATATGAAAAAAAATTTATATAGGGTATTCCAAACTTAATGAGGCTGTTATTGATCAATTTTCTACAATTAAGAACCGAAGAATGGAGTTTACGTTTAAGCACTATTGTGTAGGGTCGATAAATGTTGTGTATTTCGATAAATGATACTCGATATGATTTTAAACCATTTTATTTAAGGATTTAAACTAAAAAACACTGAAAATATGAAGAATGCTAACTTGTCAGTCTCGTGGCTCGATTCGTTCTCGTCGTAAAACAGTTAACTATTGTTCTCGTCTTGGTTGCACCTAATGACGTAGCCGTAGATGACGTAGTGGTATTAGACATCATTCGGTTTTCTTGACAACTCGTAGATGGCGATAGTAGTATTGGACATCATTCGGTTTTCTTGATAGCTCGTAGATGGCTTTAGTAGTGTTAGTAGTGGATGTATAAATATTGTTACGAGGGTTGCATGCGACGACGTTAAGATCCCACACACTAAGAAAACCTTTCTTGTTTTCCAATAGTTGTATTTCCTTGTGTAAAATTAAAAAATAAATAAAAATATGTTTTACCTAACGCATCTTCTTATTACTTCTTTTCTTTCTACATTTAAAGCGCCTAGAAAGTAATATTGTTTGGTCGTTACACAAAAATAAAATTTTAAAAATAATTTCATCATACTTGTAAACCCCCTCTCTATCATAGGTCACGAGCCGCCACTGGTTACTTGAAGAGGCGATTCTACATATTAAAATAAAAGTAGTCATACAACGAAAGCTTAGTGCGAGAGAGATAGTTCTTGCTTCTACATGTCTTGCAATGGAAAACGAAAAAGATACTGTCCCTTAAAAACGAAAGAATCGTATTACATACAGCCTTGAGAAAGAAAACAAACGTTGCGAGGATGTTCTTTCGATCCAAAACAAACATCAAAACACGATATAAAAGAAAATTGTATATTTTTAATTAATTTTATGCTTTTTCTATGCGATTTCTTCCTTTTATTATGTTATGCTGTTTATTTTATTCTTTTTATTTCAAGTTTCGTTTTTATCGTTTATTGTTTCGACAGACAATTTACACGGTTTAGTCAAGCGTACGTGCTAAAATAAATAAATCGTAAAAGTCTAGGATTAATGGATTTGCATGATTTTAAAATTGCATATTGCCTTAAAAAACTAATTTCCTGAAATTCTTAAGGGTTGCCATAAAGATGTTATTGATTTAAGAAAAAGGCTACATAGTATGCCTCACGGGAGACTTTTATACAACTGTTATAAACCTTTCAATAAACAAATATTATAAGGGGAACCTGAAATCATATTAAAAATCGACACACACGAGAATTTTAATATCAATGGGGACGCTTTTAAATAATATATGCATCCTTCGTGGCGCATCCTTTAAAAATATTTTACATTATACAGGTTGGCCCAAAAACATGTGACAACATAAAATTGTTTTTTTTTAAAATGGGACACCCTGTATTTTATTGCATATTTAGGTTCGCATTAGTATCCTTTATAAGTGCCGCAAATTTTATTTTATTTGGTTTTGTAGTTTCGGAGAAATAAATTAAAAACTAAAACTAAAATAAAAAAAAACAATCCAGAACTATTTTTTTAACCTGGCCTGGGGTGAAATTTATGACAAGAGGTCTAGAGATACTATGAATCTAATTGCGTTTATCTATTTTATACAGGGTGTTCATAATAAGCTTTCAAAAACGCCACATTTTAAAATAATTTTTCTCAACATTTGCAAATGGAACACCCTGTATATTATTTGGCTATTTGACGTAGAATTCATAGACAATTTTTTTTTATAATACAAGCATATAAGTTATATCTAGTCGTTTTCGAGATAATTGTAAATATCATAAATTATGTTGTTTAAATAGAGTTTTTATTGGGAAATTTTGTTATAGGCGACTAGACTAATAATAATTGTAAACTAAAGTAAATGTTCAAAATATCTTCCTTTTACTCTTAGAGTTTACCGTATTTTAGTTATTTCGATATAAATTTTAAAAGCCTACATTTAAGTACTTTTATTGATTTAATTTTATTTTTTATTCTAAATCGAGTTCCGTGATTTCTTCTTATTTAGATTGTCACTATGACAGCCACTTGCACATTCACCCAGTATAAAAATCATATTTACCATTTCCAAAGTTGTAAAATTAGACATTTTGTGTAAGTTAGTACTTAATTTCGACGACTGAACAAATGTAAATAATTTTATTTAGCGGTCATAGTGACAACCTAAACAAAAAAATCATGGCAACTCTATTAAGAATAACAAATTAAATTAAATAAATAAAAGTAGCAAAAATGTAGGCTTTTAAAATTTATATCGAAATAACTAAAATGCGGTAAACTCTAAGAGTAAAAGGAAGCTATTTTAAACATTTACTTTAGTTTACAATTATTAGTCTAGTCGCCTATAACAAAATTTCCCAATAAAAACTCTATTTAAACAACATAATTTATGATATTTACAATTATTTCGAAAACGGCTGGATATAACTTATATGCTTGTATTACAAAAAAATATGTCTATGAATTTTACGTCAAATAGCCAAATAATATACAGCTTATTATGAACACCCTGTATAAAATAGATAAACGCAATTAGATTCATAGTATCTCTAGACCTCTTGTCATAAATTTCACCAAATGTCGAGGTTAAAAAAAATTGTTCTGGATTGTTTTTTTGATTTTTTTATTCAGGACTGCATTAGTTTTTTTTTAGTTTTTAAATTATTTCTCCGAAACTACAAAACCAAATTAAATAAAATTTGATACACTTATAAAGAATACTAGTACGAACCTAAATATGCAATAAAATACTGGGTGTCCCATTTAAAAAAATATAACTTTATGCTGTATAATGTTCTTCGATAATGATTTAAACTTCCGTACCCGCTTCGTTTGTGGACCCTGTATATATGGCACTGCTGCAAATAGTATTTGAAAGCACCCCTTTTATTAACTATATGATTTTTAATGTTATTTACTGCAAGTGTAGGGTGGGAAGATTTCGAATTGACCGTCTGTCTAAATTATTTTACGTTTGGTGGGTGTTATTTTCATTTATGAAGGTTTTTCGCATTCAAACAAATATAACAAATCTTGTATAAGGCACCTAAATGTTTCCTTTTTATTAGAAACCCCACTGAAGTCAATTTTTCGTTCTGTTCGTTCTGGCAGACCGTCTTTAAGCAAAACCCAAACATTTTCATGATTGTCATTTTTTGGTGTTTTTGGTCCGTTGGAAAAAAAATATTTGAAACCCAAGTTTAAAAATCCTGTAAAAAACCAATTAAACACAAGCGAATGCGGTAAAAATCTGCCGCATTGTTTTGACAATAACAAAGCCCTTTTTTCTTAAGAAATATCAAAACAAAAACAAAAAACACCCAATTTATTAACGTGAAAATTTTTCAATGTAGTAAGTGATTCGCAAAACAAAATCTCATGCTCGAAAATAAACAAACCTGTTGAGGTGAACCCCACCGCATTTCTATCGAGCGTGCTGCGATCTTCCTCACTATTTTCGTCGATAAACCTGCGTGACGTTACTTATGAAGCGTCGCGACGCACTGATCCTCGACGCTACAGACTGGCGTCCTGTTTCGAATGTTGGCTGTATACCGAGTGTTGGCGCATTTAATTTAGGTATAAATTACATTCTTTATCTAGTTGATGAGTATAGATTGTTTCACGAAAAATGGATATAACTTAATGACTGCAGTAAAAGTACCTGGACCATCCCATTATTTATGACCGTTTGTTATTATTATGTGGAAAGGACCGGATTGTAATAATTATAATTAAATATAGGCACATCAGGTAGGTTAGGTTGCTAAATTTATATGTAAATATCTTTTTCTGGTAAAATTTGTTAGTTTTTGAGGAATGGTTCAAGAATTGTCTTTTACCAAACATTCCTCAGAATAGCGTGATAGTAATGGACAATGCGAGCTATCACAGTCGCCAATTACATAAAGCTCCAAGCTCAAATAATACAAAATTGGAGATTCAGAACTACATGGCGGCGAATGATATATATTTTGAAGAAAGTTATAAAAAAAGTGATCTTTTAGAAGCTTTAAAGACATTTTGTATAAAAAAAGTATATGTTTGTGACACATTGGCAGAAGAAATTGGACATACAGTGCTACGGCTCCCACCCTATTATTGCATTTTTAACCCCATAGAGCATAATGGGCACCAGTTAAAATCACTGGTTATGTCTGAAAATATTTCTCCGACTTTAAGTTCTAGTGTTGTAGAATTAATACGAAAATGCTTTAATGATATTCCCCCAGGTAGTTGGAAAAATTCAGTCCGTCACGTAATAACTGTAGAAAATTCGTATATTAGTCTGGATCGTATAATTAATCCAATTATAATTAATTTTGATGAGGATAGCGATAGCGAAACAGAACTATCGTATAGTATTATAAATGTAAATAAATATGACTAGTAATATTTAAAAAAAATGTTATTTCATTTGATTACATTAATATAATCATATCATTACTTGTTTTCCTTAGTCCGTCCCTTCATACTTCACTTGTTTATTGCCAAGCTCTTGTCGACACAATGGGACCGACCCAGGAAATCATTAAGTCGTATTCAATTTTCGTGGAACGTACTGTACATACATATTTCTATGTTCAGTAGTTTTTAATGTTGACTTTTTTAGTATTTATTATGTTAGTCCAGAAAGATATAATTTTTAAAATACCCCGTATAAAAAGTGTCTAGTATTTTTATGAAATAAAAAGATACATTACTTTTTCCAAAATTGCTCCAATTTTTACATCTTTAACTGCATTAATCACGAAGTAAAGTCATATTACCAATGGCATGTATTTTATAAGAAATTCCTTTTATGATTTTATCTCAGAAATGAGTATAGGAAATTGTTAACAATGGATTTTTACATATCGAAATATGCCAAAATATTCAGGGCATTCTATTTAAAATAGCAACGTTAAGGCTAACTTCCGGTGTAACCGGAAGTGATAGATACATCCAACTATATTTGTTAAAAAACGTTCGTTAAAGCAAATATACTATTTAAGTGAAATTTAGTCACTTTGACAATTATTGTTCTCGAGGTCTTACACTAACCATGAATGACCCTGTATATCATATTTAACATTAGACAACCACGCTCACAAGCAAATTATAGATCGCTGAGAATGACGAGGTGTAGTGTTAAGTATAGTAAATAGATGTCACCACGTAAGTAAGATAAGTATAATGCATCTCTTTTATTAGGTACCTAATCTAAGATCACAGATCACACTTGGAGAGATTAAATCTACATATTAAAGCAAAGGTCGTCGTCTGATCGGAGACCACGAGCTGACGAAGAACCTCGACAGCCTAGAACATCGAAGAAAGATTGGGGATTTGACTCTCTTTTACAGATATTTTCATGGAAGGTGCTCGGCTGACCTTGCCCTCTTAATTCCGTCCAGAGCGACGAATAGCAGAAATACACGACGAACCACTGCCGCCCATCCATATGTGGTTAAGCTTAGTACTCCTCGAACTTCATTATTTAAGAATTCTTTCATCTGGAGGACTTCATCCTTGTGGAACGATCTTCCCGAGGTCGTTTTTCCCAACGAATATAACCTCCAACGATTCAAAACAAACGTGAATCGCTTTTTGCGCACACGCACCACTCCCAGAGTGCCCATAAAGGATTTTTCCTATAGTGCTTGTGTTTGATCATTAAAAAAAAGGTAGTAAGTTATGTAACAAAAAGTCGAAAACTCAATATTTGTCGGGTTTGTTCGGGTTTCTTTTCTTATTTTAAACATCTTGCGGTGACTATTTGAACTATCAAGTTTATATTTGGCACAGTACTATGCTAACGACTTCTGTCATTAAAAATACTTCTCTACTGTGCCACGAGAGGCCACTGTTACCTCAAATTCAAATTTAATTTTTGGCGTATATTTTTTGTTTCGACAGTTATTGGAAAAAAATGATAGTCATTTTAAAGACAAAGAATACGTAATAAAAAAGGTATTCTCGTTTCAACTCGATGATACACCGTTTTAGCGCAGTTAAAAGTTTTGTTAGCAGTAAAATCAGTTTTTCAAATGGAAGAAAAAAAGTATTGAATATTCGACTATTTATTGTTATCTGCCTTACTACCTTACCTTTGTTTTAATCTGTAGAATCGCCAAACCTACTGACACTCTGTATATTATGTATATCTTAATAAGTTGTCAGTTTACCCCATCATATTAATTTAATGGTCTCTATAGCTTGGATTTTCGAAAACAAGCTGCTGATGTACGAGCGAATACATTTCTTTCCACATTTTTTTTTTGTTCGGGACTGTCTCTTTTTAATGCGGTATCACAAGTGATTATAGGTGTACCGACAAAAGGAGAGTACAGCACGATCGAAGGTACTTCTCGCAAAAAGAGAACGATACTCGTGTCATACGAGGGAGAGAAAGAGACCACGCCATATCGCAGGCCGAAGCCCATGGCTTTTCGACCGTTCATGCCACTTCATGCAGACAAAACATAAACATTCGAACAACTGTGGCGTTTAGTGTGCCGTTTCCTCTCTCGAACATACGACGTGGTTTTTATTGTGTTTTTCGTGTTTACGAGTTTTTTTATAAACGGCGATAGTGAAAGGCTGGACTGGCTTTGTGAATTTTTCGTAAATCCATCAGGACGCTTTCTGTATTGGATTATATTGGACTGTTTGTGACTTAAGTAAGTTGTAACACTTTTTGTATAGAAAATATACTTCCTATATGTAAATTATATTCCACATAGCTTAGACATTAGCCCAAGGGCTTCAAGCATCGAGCGCAGCCTAGTTCTAGCCCTAAAGCATTTGGAGGTTGCAAGCCTTTTTGCAAACCCAAATTGCCACGTTCAATTCAAATTAGATATTTTACATAGACCGGTGCTTGTAAGCTCTCAAAGGGCTTGCAGCCCTAAAAGGGCTTTCCAGCTCTAAAAGGGCTTTCCAGCTTACAATTAATTGTAAGAAAAGACTACCTATATAGAATATTCCACCATTTCTAGATGGCATCCAAATTGATCCATATACAGGGTGTCCCAGAATATGTGGGCAATCTCCCGGGTTCAGATAGAACACTAAAAATAACAGGAGAAGTTCCTATAATTTTTTTTCCTATGTCCTCCCCTACGGAGATACGGGTCCATAACGGACGTCCCTGGAAATCGTTGATTTGTAATTTAATAATTTTTTAGTATTATGGTTAGTATAGATGAGTCTCCTTAAAATTCTGCCTTTTAAACACATTTGGCTTATTTAGTTTGTCAGGGACGGACAAGACGTAACACAAAAATGCTTTTTTTACACCCTGTATGATGAAGGAACGACAATAATATTTTTGGATACTAGGTATACGGTCCTGTATTTCTCCTAATTTTATAAATAATATCTCATAAGTAAGCTCTAAATTTTTATTTATGTTGGACTAGTTCAATAAATAACAAATAATTTAATAATAAACCAAAAATAAGTGAACAAAATACAGAAACATTATGTCGAACTTATGTTCAAAATAATTAAGATGGTGACGCGTGATTTGTTCCACTTGACATTCCCATTGTGATCGTTTGAGAGCGTTTTAAGAGGTTTTCTATTTTCCAGAAAATATGGAACATAAATTTACAAATGCTGAAAAGTTTGATATTCTAACGCATGTTTTATTTTATCTCAAAAAAACTGTTATGTGGCAGTTAGAAGATGCTATTTGTGCTTAGAGAATAACGGAAATCATTTTGAACACCTGATTATGCAGTTTCTTACTTTTTTCGTTGTTCGTTTTATTACTATTTTGGAATGATTGTGGTGATTTGTGGTTTATTATTAAATTATTTGTTATTTATTTATTGAACTAGTCCAACATAAGTAAAAAATTTAGAGCTTACTTATGAGATATTATTTATAAAATTAGGAGAAATACAGGACCGTATCCAAAAATTTCCTGATGTTGTTCAAAAACCCTCGAAACGTCATTAAACCACAATGTGTCATACATCGTTGAATTCGGGAGAGAAAAAGCTCTCAAATTCCAATATCAGGAAAATAGGACCGTATTTAAAAAAAGAAAGTTGATAATGACCCTTCGAAGACGACTCGTCGGATTATAAAACAATTAACGCTGTTAGATAGAGCGGAAAAAGTGGCAATGCAAACGTACAATCTAATTTCGATCTCGAGAAAACCCAGGAAAACAATAAAACGATTTTTAAGAAATTTTGTTTTTTTCCGAACAAACCCGGAACTACTCGGAATTTTAAAATTTTCTAAACGGCATATTATTAAGGCACGTAAATGCGCAACTTTACCTCCATTTAACCGACTTCGTATCTCTTACGGTTTCCGAGATCCCTGTACTGGCCCTCCTTATCTTGGACACGTTGTATACCAAGATGATCATGGGAATTATCAAAATAATTTATGAAAATTATTTTAAATAATTATATGTATATAATAATACAAAGAAACTCTAGCAATTAACATTTTTCGAGCTTATACGAAAAGATTAATTTTTCCCAAAATTTCAGTTTTCTTTCGACATTTAAATTTTCCGGGAATTTTAAATCGCTACTGGCACATGATGAATGCATTTTTCACTTCTGCGTATCAAAAGTTAACGGAGCAAGAAGACCGTACCGGCTACTTAACTTTTATAATAAAATATACAATGACACTTAAAATTAATGTTATTATTTCGCAGCGCGACAAATCTTGCACTTCTCGAAGTGACAACATACCAGATTTAAAACATCTGCACGTCTTCTGCCATCACATATGCCATTTTTTAAATTATTTCTATTAATAATGGCAGTCACTGTGAACTTTACGACGAGAGTTCGTAGGTTCAAATCTCACAGTCGGTGAACCGATTCGCACTTGGTGAATTTTAGTGGTATAGGTCATAGCGTTACTATAGGGCGTCAAACAAAAGATAGAGAAGAGTGAGAAACTTACCATCCCCCATCTCTACCCCATTCCCCCGTTAACCAGGCCGAATGAGATCGGATATCTCGTGGGGCAATGCGAGGAACAAGAGTTGATAGCCCTTGGGGGAGCAGCGAATCACCGAGGTTCATGGTTCCCGAGTGGCGACTCGTGACCTATGATAGAGGGGGTTCACAAGTATGATGAAATTATTTTTAAAATTTTATTATTGTGTAAGGACCAAACAATTACTTTCTAGGCGTTTTAAATGTGGAAAGAAAAAAAGTAATAAGAAAATGCGTTAGATAAAACATATTTTTATTTATTTTTTAATTTTATACAAGGAAATACAACTTTTGGAAAATAAGAAAGGTTTTCTTAGTGTGTATAGCTGTCGGATCTTAACGTCGTCGCGTGCAACCCTCGTAACAATATTTATACAGTCCACTACTAATACTACTAAAGCCATCTACGAGGTATCAAGAAAACCGAATGATGTCCAATACTACTACCGCCATCTACGAGTTATCAAAAAACCGAATGACGTCTAAACCACTACGCCATCTACGGCTACGTCATTAGGCGCAACCAAGACGAGAACAATAGTTAACTGTTTTATGACGAGAACGAATCGAGCCACGAGACTAACAAGTTGACATTCTTCATATTTTCAGTGTTTTTTAGTTTAAATCCTTAAATAAAATGGTTTAAAATCATATCGAGTAACATTTATCGAAATACGCAACATTTATCGACCCTACACAATAGTGCTTAAACGTAAAGTCCATTCTTAGGTTCTAAATTGTAGAAAATTGATCAATAACAGCCTCATTAAGTTTGGAATACCCTCTATAATTTTTTTTTCATATATTTCATTTTTAAACTTTCTAATAAAGTCCCTAGATTTGCCCTTCGTGGTCTGCGTTAAATTAATTTCGGGTTTAGGTGTTCCCGCATTCTTCACTTCAAATTTTTGTTCCAAACCCAAAGAGCTAAAGTTATTTCTTAAATAGTCCACCGTCAACTATTCATTGTAACTTAATAAATATATAATATTAAAATATTAAAACATACACGCTCGAGTTTCTAACCAGATGCACGAACAGACAAACTATGCGCCTTTTCAATGTTAAATCGCCATAGCCCCGCTATCCCCCGCTGCCACACGTCACCTGTTACTACAGAGCAACTGCACTACTTAATCGCACATGCGAGCAAGTCTCGTCATAATCGTCATTTACCTCTACCGAGGCACGGTTGCCGGATCTATACAGTTTGGTTTGACGGGATGATAAAATATTAGGGAGGGGGTCGGACTTTTTTAGTTTGACGGTACGTTAAAATATTTGGGAGGGTCGGACTTTATACGATAAATAATATTCAATGAATATAAATTAATATTTTGTATTCGTTTTGTTTTGGGGGTGCACGTGCTCATGTGCTCCTGTGGAAGAACCGCCAATGTGGTTCACCCGAAAATGGCCTTACAGCCATACTTCTGAAAATATTGTAATTGTCAATATGCTAATTAACAGTAAGCTGCCATCGACCTGTGTTGACATTGGCTCAGCTTGGCGAAATTTAATTAATGCGTAGCCATTATTAATTAATTTTAATCCTTAATTTATAACTAGATAAATCTAACTTTTACGCCCACCGACTAAAGCTTCTTACATTTATGAAGTTATTGATTTACCAGACCCTTTTTTTGGAAAACCAAACACATAACACGTAACCCTTATTAATTGTTATTAATCTTGTGAAAACCTAAGAAAAGGATTAATTTCTACGAGGGAAAGTAAACGCGGTAAGTTAAAAGTGCTGATCAAAATTAATTAATTGAAATGAGAATTTTTAAAAATTTTTCCCTGGTAACTTTCTCGATTTACTTTTGCCGTACAGAATAATTTGATAGAACTGAAAGTAGAAGAAATGCCACTTTTAATCATAAAAATCGTAACTGGGGTTCGTTCTAATTAATTTAAAATTTTAATTTTTGTATTTTATTTTAAACAGGAAAAAGCACCGTTATAAAGTTGAACCAATTAATTTTAACTAATTAAAGTGAATTAGTGAATAATTTAGCAATAACTAGGTGAAACACGCAAGTGTATTAAGAACATTAATCACAGACGTAGTTATGTTGAAATTTCATACCATACAATTATTATTGATAAGAATTAAGGCGAGTTTCGATTTGAATTTAATTGTTTTAATTAAGAACGGTGCGCCAGGCGATAAGAACGCAAGAGGCCGCTCTCATGTAGAATTGATCGGGAAAAAATGTCAATAGTGTATCTCGAGGACTGCTTGTTATCAGGCACGCTACTGCCGGATCGATAGAATAAGTTTTAAAACTAAAATATAACTAACTAGTATAAAAATGGTATTTTTATTATTAAATAAGTATACAGGGTGTTCCTTAATGACGTGCTAATATTTCAGGGTGTGATTCCTTAGGTCATTTTATAAAGAAAAGTTCATATGAACATATGTCCGCAACGGCTTAAATTTTTTGCTACAGGGTGTTGAATTTTTATTTTTTAAATGGTTATTTTTTAATATATCCGAAAGTACTTCAGATATTAATTTCAACTTTGGTATTTGTTAATAGGATATAGAACCACAAATTATAGTTAGAAAAGTTATTCAATTGTTCCACCAGTGGCGTCCCTGCAAACATGTCCTCTGATATTTTTTACAAAAGAGATGGTACGCCACTGATATTTTTCCTTGTGGATATTTTTTCTGATTAGCCTGGTCAATTCTACATGAAAACGGTCTCTTGAGTTTTTCTCGTCAGACGCACCGTTCTTTGTTAAACTCACTAAATTCATATTGAAACTCATTATTATTAACATTGATAAAATAAATAATGATAAATTTTGTTTTATAAAAATTGTTGGAATGGGCAATTCGATTCGAAGACGGGCGGAAGCATGCCTTTTGAGTGAAGGTGGCCATTTCCAACAATTTTTATAAAGCAAAATTTATCATTAATTATTTTATCAATATTAATAATAATGAGTTTCAATATGAATTTGGTGGTTTTAATCAAGAACGGTGCGTCGAGCGAGAAAAACTCAAGAGACCGTTTTCATGTAGAATTGACCAGGCTAATCAGGAAAAATATCCACATGGAAAAATGTCAGTGGCGTACCATCTTTTTTATAAAAAAATATCAGAAGACATGTTTGCAAGGAAGCCGCTGATGGAACAAGTAAATAACTTTCCTAACTAAAATTTATGGTTCTATATCCTATTAACACATACCAAAATTGAAAGTAACATCTAAAGTACTATCGGAAATATTAAAAAATAACCATTTAAAGAATAAAAATTCGACACCTTGTAGCAAGAAATTGAAGCCGTTGCGGACATATGTTCATATGAATTTGTCTTTCTAAAATGACCAAAGGAATCACATCCGTAAATATTAGCACGTCATTAAGGAACACCCTGTATAAATCCATTTTGTTCCTTATTGTTGCACGAATTGGAAAGCAAGGCCACAATATTCATTTAATATGTACATTTTGGTTCGTTGATAAAATTGCATTCGATTTTATTGTTAATATTGCATTTAAACCGTGTTATTTAACAGACGACAATAAACTTGTATATAATATGCATGATTAATCACAAAATTTTAATAGCGTATTAATTTTTATCAGTTTTTAAACCATAGGAATTTTAATAATGATATTCATGCCGTTTTAAAGTAGTTATGGGCAGTTACTCCAGTTACGTAAATGAAATCCATATGCATTTTTATATCCACTTTAAAACATAGCTATTGATTTATAGGAACTAATTTAAATCCAGTTACATAAAGCTATTTTAATATTTATAATATTAGTAGTAGGTATTTATTTAAAATCCCTTAAGGGTGGGCCCGATTTTGTTGCGTGAGACGATATTTTATGTGCAGATTGGCAAAATCGAGAGGGTTGTTCAATTGCGAGAGTATCTTGTTTAGTTCTTAAACAAATCCATCTCTGGTTTCTTCCTGAAGTTTTACAATTTCTTCTGTAATTCTTTTTCCTCTCGGCATGACTTATACCACTAAAATCCACCCGGTGCGAGTCTTTTTACTACTTTCGCAGTGGCGGTTTTTCCACAGGAGCACATGCGCACGTGCACCCCCAAAACAAAACGAATAAAAGATATTAATTTATATTCATTGAATATTATTTATCGTATAAAGTCCTCCCTAATATTTTATCGTACGGTCAAACTAAAAAAGTCCGAGCCTCCCTAATATTTTATCATCCCGTCAAACCAAACTGTATAGATCCGGAAACCGTGCCTCGGTTGAGGTAAATGACGATTATGACGAGACTTGCTCGTGCGATTAAGTAGTGCAGTTTCTCTGTAGTAACAGGTGGCGGGTGGCAGCGGGGGATAGCGGGGCTATGGCGATTTAACATTGAAAAGGCGCATAGTTTGTCTGTTCGTGCATCTGGTTAGAAACTCGAGCGTGTGTGTTTTAATATTTTAATATTATATATATGTGTGCACCCGCGCTGTTGTCTGTTCGTGCATCTAGTTAGAAATTCGAGCGTGTATGTTTTAATATTATATATTTATTAAGTTAAAATGAATAGTTGACGGTGGACTATTTAAGAAATAACTTTGGCTGTTTGATTTTGGAGCAAAAAATTGAAGTGAAAAATGCGGGAACACCTATACCCGAAATTAATTTAACGCAGACCACAAAGGGTAAATCTAGGGACTTTATTAGAAAGTTTAAAAATGAAATACATGAAAAAAAAATTATAGAGGGTATTCCAAACTCAATGGGGCTGTTATTGATCAATTTTCTACAATTAAGAACCGAAGAATGGATTTAACGTTTAAGCACTATTGTGTAGGGTCGATAAATGTTGTGTATTTCGATAAATGATATTCGATATGATTTTAAACCATTTTATTTAAGGATTTAAACTAAAAAACACTGAAAATATGAAAAGTGCCAACTTGTCAGTCTCGTGGCTAGATTCGTTCTCGTCATAAAACAGTTAACTGTTGTTCTCGTCTTGGTTGCGCCTATAATGACGTAGCCGTAGATGGCGTAGTGGTATTAGACATCATTCGGTTTTCTTGATAACTCGTAGATGGCGGTAGTAGTATTGGACATCACTCAGTTTTCTTGATAGCTCGTAGATGGCTTTAGTAGTATTAGTAGTGGATTGTATAAATATTGTTACGAGGGTTGCATGCAACGACGTTAAGATCCGACAGCTATACACACTAAGAAAACCTTTCTTATTTTCCAAAAGTTGTATTTCCTTGTGTAAAATAAAAAATAAATAAAAATATGTTTTACCTAACGCATTTTATTATTACTTCTTTTCTTTCTACATTTAAAACGCCTAGAAAGAAATTGTTTGGTCTTTACACAAAAATAAAATTTTAAAAATAATTTCACCATCTTGTGAACCCCCTCTATCATAGATCACGAGCCGCCACTGTACTTTCGTATAGATATCTAGTAGCTATAAAACTGGCATTGATTTTACTGACAACAGTACAACAAAACCACGACCTGAACTTCTAAACAAAGAAAATGATTTGTTACAATGTAAACAATAATTAATTACAAATGTTAATAGCAAGCGGACTTGCACAGTGACTTTACGACGCTAAACCGCCTACTTATATGGCGGTCATTAGGCGATGGTTCTGAATGATTTCGGGTTCAATTACACCGGCGCACCCAGATAATTAATTATTAATTATTTTGTAAACGGAAGTCTTAAATCAGGAATGTCTTATTGATACATTTTGAATTTACACGTAGGTAGGTGTCTCAGATAAAAGATAGAAATAAACTCCTGGACAAAATTAACGCAACATCAAAAATTTGCCATATTTTTGATGTTATTTTTTTTCTGAATTTATGATCCGATTTGAACGATTTTTTTTGCATTGCAGGTTGGTTCCTTGACAATGTCATGGTTTTCGCTGTTCATGAAAAAAATTTAATTTTTGATTTATACTGGGTTTACTAAAAATGCTATGTTTTTTTCCGAAAATTCGTATCGCCCTGTGGAGTATATTAACAACCGAAGCATATTGCAGTTGACATTAAACGGTAGGCCCATCTTTCCCCAACATTTTCTTTTTTGGTTTACTTCATTATCTCTGTTATTAAAGGAGATACACCGTTTTATAGCGTAACATGTTTTTATAGACTTTAATATTCAACCCATTCATTGTTAAATGTTTTCAAGAAGGTTTCAAGAGTAAAATACTCGTCGGGCAACTGGGCATACAAAACGAACGTTTAATAAGCAGTTTCCGAACAGTTTTTATCAGTATGGCGAATTTTATTTGACCTTTGTAATTTTAAAACACAACATCTGCTGACACATCGCTTGCAATGTCAGAAAAAGTCCATAGTCTACTTGAACACATTTAACAATGAATGTGTTGAATATTAAAGTCTATAAAGACATGTTACACTATAAAACGGTGTATCTCCTTTAATAACAGAGATAATGAAGTAAACCAAAAGAAGAAAATGTTGGGAAAGATTGACCTACCGTTTAATGTCAACTGCAATATGTTTCGGTTGCTAATATACTCCACAGGGTGAATTTTTGGAAAAAAACATAGCATTTTTAGTACGCCCAGTATAAATCAAAAATTAAATTTTTATCAAAAAAAGCGAAAACTATGACATTGTCAAGGAACCAACCTACAATGCAATAAAAAATCATTCAAATCGGATCATAAATTCAGAAAAAAAATAACATCAAAAATATGGCAAATTTATGATGTTGCGTTAATTTTGTCCAGGAGTTTATATTCATAAATCGCATTTACGATGCCGGTAAATCCCCCCGCATTAACGGGAATCGGCAATGATGATGCGCGAAGGTCTGGAAGAAATGGTGCGAATACCATGGGCACTGCCCAGTATAAATTTGTATCTGCATACGTATTTGCTTGTTCGTATTAGGTAGAATTATAGTTGGTTGTGCAGGTGGGTCACGTTATTATTGCAAGCGATTGCTTAATTTTGTTGCTAAATTTTAAATGCAAACCCGGACAAGCCTATAATGTTACTATAAAAAATGAAAATTAACCAATTAGTTTCATCGTTCCCTAACAATGTAGATTTTTATCGATTAAAAAAAAAATAATCACCTTAATAATTCATTACAAAATATTTACACATAATTTTAATTTCAAAACGGCTACGCAGTGTTCGAAGGAAACAAAGCGATGCGATGCGCACATCGAGAGGATTGAGAGGAATCTCGATTGATGAATTGAGAACCGATTTATTTTCAAAAACATTTCAAACGAAGTTTGAATATAGTTTATTTATTAATTTGTGTGAAAATAAAATAATACTTTTCTTGTTTTTATTGAAGATCCATACAATAAATACACTTATGGAGACTCACGTTGTTGTTGTTAGCATTTTTAAATCTCTTTTAAAGGTATTGAAAGGTTTTATGCATTTAATAGTAGATGAAATGAACGAATAATATCAAGGTATTTAGATATATTTATTTCATAAAAATACAACATACACTCAGCGAAATTTCAAGTTTATATAACTCAAATATGAGTTGTCCTAGACCGAAGCGTGTCGCCAATAGGGGACAGCCCAGAGCTCTGAATTACGGCAACCAAATCGAAAAAATTGCATCAACTCACTATTCATAAGTTATGATAGCACAGAAGATGGGTTATTTTATGCGTTGGAATAGCTCACGCCCCACCGTCTTAAATTATTGATGAGCTACCGTAGCTACCAGTATGTGAATTGTGATGCGTTACTAGTCGGGCTAGATTAATTCATGACTCGAGCTATCAAAACGTGACATTTAAGTTGTTCTAGCTTACGATGGTGGCTGGAATAACTCACTCTTTGGGCTACTAGACTACAAATTTTGGACTACCAGTGCCGAAATTGTGGACTATCGGAACTCAAAATATTTCTTTGATTTAACGCCTGCATATTGTGGACTTTAATTGCCTTTTGTTTTTTCAAGATATGACAAAAATAATCAAATGAATTATAGACAGGAGAGCATACTACGGCTAAGAAACCATGCGGACGAAGTGATGACGATTGCTTAGAAATAATAAGGCTCCATTCCAATAATAACAATTTGTATGCATCTCCCTTCTGTCCCTCCATTTTACGCCAACTATCCAAAATTATGCAAACACACAAATTTTCACGCACAGAGAACAAAGATGAAAAATCCCGCAAACGGCGCAAGGGCCAACAGTTGTCTATAGGCGCGATCGAAGGAGAATTGACGAATAACAATGGAATGAACCGCGCCAAACCTGCACGAGCACCAATTCGGAACTTTCCGTGACCTTACGATTTTGCGTTTTACCCTCGATATGGGGTTTTGGAGCATGTTTCCTGAATTATTCCAACTCAAAATAATTTACACATGGTAATGAGTTAAAATAAAGCACGTCCGGGTTATAACCACACTTTATAATCAATTAGTTAGTTTTCCCAACCCAGAAACTGAGTTCAGGTAACTCATAAAATAGTTACAAGATGAGAAATTGAACAAACCCGAACAAACCCAAATATGTTTAAAATGTTGATAAAAAATCTATTTCTGGATGGAGGCGAACCAAAAGAACCTGAATTACCGTAGCGTTTTTAAATAATTTGTGATAATTCGTAGGCTCAGTTAGAACAACATAGAGAGAGAGGTGGGTTGAGGTAGCTCCAATTTTGTAACCCACGACATTGGTAAATGCATTTTTGTCAGTGTAGATTAGAGCTAAAATATTACCAAGTTAAACAAATAAAAGTGTGACAAATCTTACATTGTGTAATACAGGCCATTTCTAAATAAATGAGAGAAATTGTGTGGTTGTGCGTTGAAAAGTGTTTATTTTTGATCTATTTTAAAGCATTAGCAAGCCTATCTTACCCCACGGGCGATTCTTCGCCACTGTCCCCTGCAGACGGCTAACGCTTCTTAAAGTGAAAGCAGTTGTTGCAAACAAAATTCGTTAGTTTGTAGCTTTTAAATGTTATTTGCGATAAAAATCGAGGGATCTTCACGAATTTTTAAACGTTTTGTAACTCGTAAGGAAATGGTTCATTATTTCCGCTAATCGCATGGAAAAATAATTTAATCGGACGTATCCGACATGTTTGGAACCATTTAAATGTAGGTTTGTACCGTGTAGGCGTAGGTAGGCACATGAATATGTGGTAGAACATCAATTTGTATTTCTTTAATGGAGATTTGAAATCTCGACAAAATTTATCATAATTAATAAATTAAATTAGAATATACAGTGAAACCTCTCATTACGGACAGCTCTAATAAGCGGACATATCTATTAAGCAGACATTTTTTCATAGTCCGGAACTAGGTATATGAAATTCTATGAAAATCAACCTCTCTTGGGCGGACGCGGACAGGCTCCTTTAAACGGACAAAAAAATGTTTAAATTATTTGGGAGACGAATAAGTACGGTGCAAAAACTCTCTGAAGACAAACCGGCAACCAATCACGTATGCGTGGCAGAGCGAAAGGACTTCGCCAAATGAAAGTATGTGTGATTCCCCGACAGCAGTCCGCCTTTTATTTGTGAGTTGTAAGGTTAATATCGTAAACAAAGGCACAAAAATGTCGCGTTTTGAGTCTGAAAGGGACTATTGATGTTGTGGAAGTTTGTAATTTGATAACAATTATTTGGGCGAGTTCATTAACATTGATAGCAATGTGCTGTTAGAAGATGATATTGACCCCATTCCTACCGATCATGTAGTCCAAACTGAAACCACATCACTATCTGACGACTCTGATGAAGAAGTTGAATGCAGTAATCAAACAAATGTCACCAATTATCAACAAGCCATTAGTATGGTAAAGGCATTATAAGAGTATGCAAAGAATAGATGTGACTCTACAGCAATGGAATTGTTATCAGACTTGGAATTACATTTTCTAGATTGCAAGTATAAAACGCAAACACGTCAAACTACGTTATTAGATTTTTTTAATACTACATCCTAACTAAAACTAGTGTATTTTTGTTATGTTATGTTTATTTGTACATACATATACATAGTAATTATTTTGTATTTAAATATTACCTAATAACAAATTTCCCATGGGCAGACACCTCTATTAGGCGGACACATTTAGACGGTCCCGTAGGTGTCCACCTAAGAGAGGTTTCACTGTAATTGTTTTAATTAAGAATGGCACGTCCGTAGAGAAAAACACAAGAGACCGGTATTCATGTAGAATTGATCGGGCTATTCAGAAAAAATATCCACTTGGATAAATGTCAGTGACGTGCCACTTTTTTCATAAAAAATATCAGAGGACATGTTTGCAGGAACGCCACTGGTGGAACAATTGAATAACTTTCCTAACTAAAATCTGTGGTTCTATATCCTATTAACGCATAACAAAATTGAGAATAATATCTAAAGTATAGTTGTTGCAGAATTATACCGTTGACTCTTACTGCCATAAATAAACTACCTGATTAAACCCTATTGTATACGCCTGAACCTCTTTAAAGCTCAATAAATGGGCTCAGGGCCGGCTTGAAAATGTATACCACACCACATGATTTATTTTTATAATTTAAAATAAATAGATAGGTATTTTTAGTTTTAGGTACCTATAATAAATGTAAAATAATGATAACAATTAATGATAATTGAAAATAATATAATTTAAAAGTATAACTATTAGGATAACAAGTACAATAAAAATTAATTAAATTCTAAGAAATTATTGATAATTTATTCAAAATTTAACTCTGTATCACTATCACTATCTTCATCTAAGCCTAAACTTATAATTAAGGGTTGAACATTTGTAATCATACAATTGTAAGAATTTTCCACCTTAAGTACATGCTGTACACGTTTTTTCCAGCTGTCTGCAGAAATTTTTCTTACTTCGTTTTTAATTAATTCTACTACAGATGCATTTAATGTAGGAGACATATTATTTTCGTTAATGCTTCTAAATGTGCCAGAATCACTCCGATTTTTTCTAGGATTAACAAGTACTATGTCTCTTACCGAAGATAAAGGAGTTTTTGTCAAAGTAGACGTCTCTGCTAAAGCATCCATCGAATCATAATTTCTACTCAACAACGATTGATACACATTTTTAATTATTAGTTTGGCATCAGTAGATAAATGCTTTCTTTTAAAAATGACACTTGAAGATGCCCCCCTATCAGCACAATTCCAAGGACGCCACATTCTACCACTAATAAGCCTAACTAAAAATTACTCGCCGGAAAACCGCTAAAGATTAAAATTAGTAAAAATCACTTTGTATTTATATATGCATCAGGCATAGGTATAAATTGAATTTGTATACCTGGTCCGGCTCTGCTCGAAAAGGTTGTAAAATTTGGGATTTCCTTATTTATTTTATGGTTGAAGGGCTAATGCGGTTTTATTGCAGTCAAAAGATCAACGGTATAATTCTGCAAATACTATACTTTCGGAGATATTAAAAAATAACTTTTTAAAACGAACGTGAACGTCTCTTTATTAAATCATCTAAAGGAATCGCACTCTGAAATATTAGCGCGTCATTACGAAACATCCTGTATAAAAGTGCATTGATCCATGGTGTGCTCCGAACCGAAGACAAAATGACAGATGTCTAGTTTGCAATACCAAACACTATTATTTGTCAAATACTCGAAGCTTTAAAAAATTTAAATTATACCTTAAATATGGGATTAAACAAAGTCTACTGTTACAGGTCGTCAACCGTAGAATAAATTGGTAATTTTTATAGCGACTATTTTAGTTTATGTAGTTTTAGGGCTTGTTCCCTGAACGCTTTGTACGCTATAAGAATGTTCTTAGATTATTATGATTATACAACGAAATAATACCGTAAGCTACACACACAACTCTTCTGCGCTGCTTGCACTTTTGCATCCCCTTGCAAAATTTTCTGTCGGCGCTCTTTCTGGCAACTATATTTTATGTCTTGTTGCTTGGATTGTTGCTGACCAGCTCAGATACAGCGATAGCTAAGAATCCTGATACAACAACTCAAGGTACGATATCACGCAAGGGACCGTGGTCAAATCACTCTCCAGTTGCGTCACTTCGCTCTCCAAGAGAGAATATCTTACATGATATCGCGCGAGGAGGCATGGATGGCTTGGTGACGTCAATGAATTTCACTAAAAAGCTTGTAAGAAAAGAAGAGAGTGTCACTCGTATACAATATAATATCTATGTGGCCACTACCTAACCTTAAAATTAATGTATTTTTAATTTGGTGCATTAGTAGCTGATAATAATTCCCAAAATAGACAATATAGTCATTCATTCTTAATACGACGTCCGATGAAAGTTAAAATAAAGCTCATCGTGTCGATTGTTACAAATATTCGGACGGAATTTGGCACCAAGAGTTTACACCAATCAGGGCACCCGTCGGATCATCATATCGTCAGAAATCGTATGCATGGAACGCCGTCTTAATTCGAGCTAATCGAAAATTTGATTATATTATATTTTTCCTAACTAACCAGTGAACTTTACATTAAAAAAAGTTGAAATCCGGTCCTGTCGAATGTTTACTTTCACAAGGAAATTTCCGAACTGCGCAAACTCACAACGCCCCCCCTTTGATGCCCATAGCGGAGGCATAATTGCAGATGGTATTAGCAATATAATGCTTAAGGCCGTATTACACTTGGGAATTTTTATGGCGCCAGCAATGGCAATTATAATTCAAGGATTCAGGCGCAGTACACCGTTCTCCGTACTACAGTCAGAAATTCTACTCTTCTGACAATTAAAATGACACGGATTCATGCGCAGTACACTGTTCCTGATCAGCTGTCTCTCATTACCAGAAATGGGGCAGGCGCCATTTTAATTGCCCTTGCCGGCGCAATTGGGTAGACATGGATTATTCTGTTATTTTTAACTGTTTATTATTTGGCCGAACCAGGTATGAACAGGTACTGGCCATTTAAACCCACTGGTACTTAAATTAGCAGTTTACATTCTTTATTAAACTTATGGACTGCTAATTCAGCAACTTTTTGCACCTCCTATTTGTAAATAGCAGTAGCTGCTTTAACTGGTAATCAAAACGAACAGGTTTGCACATCTCTAATTCTGGGGATATTTTAGGGATTTCGACAGTACCCACTGCTGTTCTGACCGTTGACAATGCTCCAGCTGATCGAAAACGGTTTACTGCGCATGAATACGTGCCATTATAATTTCCGGCGCAAGAGAAAAAATTGCCTAGTCTAATACGGCCTTTATGTATATATGTGGACATAACTGAGAGTTTAGTTGTATTAAATCAAATAAATTTTATTTCCTGATCATACCAGATGTCATTCTAATAATTTACACTTAGTTGGCAAGTAATTCTGGAAGTATGTGATCATAAAAATTGACCATGTGACGATGTAACATAAGGTTTATGTGTTTACACAACAAGGATACATGAGACAATAGAATACTTGTGACTGCATAATGTTCTTCAATTAGGATGGGCGCAGTCAAAATAAACACGTAGAATGAGTTTTAGTGCAACAAGTAATAAATAAACAGAGAAAATATTTGCAATTAGGGTTTCTATTCGAAAAATATATTCTCCTTTCTTTTAGTTATTAATGACCTTCTGGTGTCACAATCAGCCCAGTATGTCCCTTTAGTTTCGCCTTCGGTTATTATGCAAGGAAGTCATAATTGCCCCGAATTTAGAACTTATACTTATGACTACTGTACTTATACACCCCGTTATTGCTTATTAGCAGAAGTGTGTTAGAAATTGAATAAAATGGCAAACATCAATATAACGGTTTGAGATAAATACACCTAAATACAGTTTACCAACATTTGAACGTTTATACAGTCGTTCTCTCTTATGCAAATGTTTATAGTGAATGTAACACATGTACAGGGGCGTACTACGAGTGTGGTCCTGGAGGAAAGTTAGGATATATCAGGAATTAAAAAAATGTTTCTTAAAAATTTTTTAATGGTGAAAGGAAAATGTGATTATGTGTTTATATAGCCTTTTTGCTATTGTACCACATATCTTTCTTTATAAAGGAGTATTCTTATAGCAAAGACTTTGAGCTTTTTTTTTTTTTTTTTTTTTTTTTTTATGATCATACACAAGCACTATAGGAAAAATCCTTTAGGGCACTCTGGGAGTGGTGCGTGTGCGCAAAAAGCGATTCACGTTGGTTTTGAATCGTTGGAGGTTATATTCGTTGGGAAAAACGACCTCGGGAAGATCGTTCCACAATGATGAAGTCCTCCAGATAAAAGAGTTCTTAAATAATGAAGTTCGAGGAGTACTAAGCTTAACCACATATGGATGGGCGGCAGTGGTTCGTCGTGTATTTCTGATATTCGCCGCTCTGGGCGGAATTAAGAGTGTAAGGTCAGCCGAGCACTTTCCATGAAAATATCTGTAAAAGAGAGTCAAATCACCAACTTGCCTTCGATGTTCTAGGCTGTCGAGGTTCTTCGTCAGCTCGTGGTCTCCAATCAGACGAATGGCCCTCCTTTCGATGGAATCCAGTAGCCGAAGAGTATGTTTGGGTGCAGAGCTCCAGACATGAGAGCAGTACTCTAGTGATGGTCGAATCTGGGCTTTGTATAGTGTCAAAAGTTGTTGAGGTGTGTACAACTTTCTGGTTCGGAAGAGTACACCAAGCTTCCGAGAGGCTATCTTGGCGATTGCCACAATGTGGTTATGCCAAGACATATTTCCTCCCAGATTGACGCCCAGCAAACTAATAGATGAAGCCAGTGGGATTGCGTGTCGGTCCATGACTATATCCGGTTCTGTAATGTTAACCTTTTTAGAGAAAACTGCTGCCTGGGTTTTTTTAGCGTTAAATTCGACTTGGTTACTGTCACCCCAAGCCAAAATTTCTTCCAGGTCTTTGTTGAGGCGTGATACTTCATGCTGTCTGCGAAGATGTGCGTCGGCAGCCGATGTTTGTGCATTCAAAGAGAAAGATGATAAAAGTGTGCTATCATCAGCAAAACTAACTATCGGGTTTTTCGTTTTCACTAGAAGGTCATTAATGTAGAGTAAGAAGAGAGTGGGAGACAATATGGACCCTTGAGGAACACCGGCATTGATGGTGAAGGTGTCTGAGAGAAATCCGTCAATCGCCACTTGCAGAAAGCTAGACAACCATGCACAGAATCGACTGGGCATACCATAGAATCGCAGTTTACTTAGAATCCCCTCATGCCAAACACGATCAAAAGCTTTAGAAATATCCAGTGCAACAGCCCGAGACTCCCCATGATGTTCGATTGCGTTGTTCCAAATATGGGTGACATAGGCTAGAAGATCTCCAGTTGATCTGGACTTCCGAAAACCATATTGATGATCGCTGATAATGTTGAAGCCTTCCAGGTTCTTTAGAAGATGTTGGTTAATAGCTTTCTCCATTACTTTTGATATAACTGAAAGCAATGCGACTGGTCGATAGTTGTTAGGCAGGGTTCTCTTACCTTTCTTTGGAATAGGCTGGACTCGCGCCGTCTTCCAGCAAGATGGAAATATTCCTTTTTTGTAGGATAAGTTGAAAAGTCTACAAAATACTGGTGTTAGTTCGTCGGCGCATCTCTTGAGAACTATAATAGGAATTTCGTGCGCTTCAACCATTACAACCATTATAAGAGTAAAAACTTGGGTACGTAAAAGTTGTATAACAGGATTTAGGCAGCATGAACAACCATGACCCTAAAAACAAAAATGGAGGACATATTATGAAATTCATATTTCGTAGGAATAGGCCCATACGATCTTAAGGTTTGTATGTCATTCGTAAAAGATTACCGTGCGTATCAAAAACAACATTTACTGTTAACTAATTTTATGATAAAATATTTAAGAGAGAAATCAGCCCGGGGCGTCATTCATTTATCAATAACGACTTTTTCAACATCTGTTATTTTGAAGCGAATCTCCATTTTTCTGCAATAAATATTTTTATTAATGAAATAAATTTTAATAGAATTTCTTTATCAGATATCAATAATGCACCTTTGCCGATGGTTTTTATGAAAGATACAGTTAATTTATTACGGTAAAAATAAATGGCCATATAAACTTTCTCGCTAAATGATTTTTTTAAAAGGAGAAAACCCATACATTTTTCTTTGGAAACGAAATACAGTGAAACCTCTCATGACGGATACCTCTGATAGGCGGACATCTCTATTAAGCGGACATTTTTTCATAGTCTGCAACTAGGTATATGAAATTCCATGAAAATCAACCTCTCTTGGGCGGACTTATTTTCATACAAAGAGTGAGAAACCCCTCCTTTAAACGGGCAAAAAAATTTTAAAATTATTTGGGAGGGGAATAAGTACGGTGCAAAAACTCTCTGAAGACAGACCGGCAACAATCGCGTATGCGTGCGTCTCAGAGCGAAAGGACTTCGCCGAACGAAAGTATGTGTGATTCCCCGACAGCAGTCCGCCGTTTATTTGTGAGTTGTAAGGTTAAGATCGTAAACACTGGCACAAAAATGTCGCGTTTTGAGTCTGAAAGAGAATATTGATGTTGTGGAAGTTTGTAATTTGATAACAATCATTTGGGCGAGTTCATTAACATTGACAGCAATGTGCTCATTCCTACCGATTATGTAGCCCAAACTGAAACCACATCACTATATGGCGACTCTGATGAAGAAGTTGAATGCGTAATTAAACAAATGTCACCAATTACCAACAAGCCATTAGTATGGTAAAGGAATTATGCAAAGAATAGAGGTGACTCCACAGCAATAGAATTGTTATCAGACTTGGAATTACATTTTCTAGATTGCAAGTATAAAACGCAAACACGTTAAAGTATGTTATTAGATTTTTTTATTGTTGATTGTTATGTTATGTTTATTTGTACATACATATACCTAGTAATAATTTTGCATTTACATATTACCTAATAATAAATTTCCCAAGGGCGGACACCTCTATTAGGCGGACACATTTAGACAGTCCCGCCTAAGAGAGGTTCCTCTCTAATTACAATTCCAGTGTATTAGATGGAAATTTCGAAATTAAAATATTAACATGGGCAACGAAATATTTTCTTGGCAGGTCTGGTAAAGAATTAGTCAATAAATATTATTATATTTTACAGAAAAATTCATATTTGAATTGATATAATTAAATAAAATTTAAAATAGATGCCTAGAACACCATTTTGAAATTTATTTTCGTTTCTTTAGCACATTAGAAAAAAGTCTTTTATATCTACGACCGTCATAATGCACTTCCATTAGCCGCTCACGTGGCTTCATTTTATTCAATCGATATAATATCGATTTGAATCGTACTGTTATAGGTGATGTATCAAAGTTACAAAAAATAGTTTATTTACAACCATGCATGTAATAATGACATTTCATCTATCTTTGAAAGGTGGAAAGTTGACGTTTTTTTACTTTTACTTTCCACCCGGGTGGAAAGTAAATTATTTTTTTGTAATTTTTTTAAAAATCGATATCTCAAAATAATATACGAACACACTTTTTTTAAAATGCTAATAGCTTTGCGCGTTTAGATATGTCTACTTTTTCCCTAATTGAGTGGTCCTCAGCATTGAATATTGTAACCAAATCGTTGATATCTTCCTTGTCTTGGCATTTTCACTGAAATAAGCTGGTAGCGCCGACTCAGAACCAGGATTTTGAACTTTGTTTCCCGTACACCATGCCCTGAAACAGTTATATGCCTTGTCATATCTCGGGCGGCTTTTAGTTGGCAGAAGATCTTCTTCTACTAATTTTGCTGCTTCTCGAATTTCTGGTGGAGTAGCAGCAAAATCAAATTACTCATCTGAGCATCGCATTTTTCTGTTGTTAAAATAATATATTGTTTAGTGACATGGAAACCATATTCAAAAAATGATATTACAGTTCGTTTCACGATATTTGGATACGACTTAATGATTTCCTGGGTCGGTCCCATTGTGTCGACAATAGCTTGGCAATAAACAAGTGAAGTATAAAGGGACGGACTAAGGAAAACAAGTAATGATATGATTATATTAATGTAATTAAATGAAATAACATTTTTTTTTAAATATTACTTGTCATATTTATTTACATTTATAATGTCATTCTATAGATAGTTCTGTTTCGCTATCGCTATCCTCATCAAAATTAATTATAATTGGATTTATTATACGATCCAGACTAATATACGAATTTTCTACAGTTATTACGTGACGAACTGAATTTTTCCAACTACCTGGGGGAATATCATTAAAGCATTTTCGTATTAATTCTACAACACTAGAACTTAAAGTCGGAGAAATATTTTCAGACCTAACCAGTGATTTTAACTGGTGCCACATATGCTCTATGGGGTTAAAAATGCAATAATAGGGTGGGAGCCGTAGCACTGTATGTCCGATTTCTTCTGCCAATGTGTCACAAACATATACTTTTTTTATACAAAATGTCTATAAAACTTCTAAAAGATCACTTTTTTTATAACTTTCTTCAAAATATATATCATTCGCCGCCATGTAGTTCTGAATCTCCAATTGTGTATTATTTGAGCTTGGAGCTTTATGTAATTGGCGACTGTGATAGCTCGCATTGTCCATTACCATCACGCTATTCTGAGGAATGTTTGGTAAGAGACAATTCTTGAACCATTCCTCAAAAAGTTCGGCCGTTGTATCTTCATGGTAGTCCACACAAGAGTCTTTAATGTTTTTTGCAGAAAGCCACAAGGCATTTGGAACCGAACCGTTTTCTGACCCAGCATGTAAAATGCTTATTCTTTTTCCTTTATTTGACGGAGCTTTTGTTTTACACTTATCGGAAGAATCAGACCAGCCATTGGATGGTGTTTCATGCGTGTCAAACCAAGTCTCGTCGAGGTAAATTATAGGACGGTTTTCAGAACGGGATTTTCTTACATAAGTTATATACTCATGACGCCATTTTTGTAAACGGTGGGATTCCATGAGTACTTGCCTTTTGTCAATTTTGCGGTATCTGAATCCCATTTCCGACAAAACTCTCCAAAGGATAGTGCGGCTACAACTTATTTGGGTTTCATCATTGGTGAGCCGTTGCTTCAGAGAATGTAGGTACGCGTTGCTCTTCGTACATGGTGTAGATTTTTCGCCTTATCAAGTCCTTGTCGCTTTCGTCGAAACATTTGGTGAAACCGGCATCTTTACACTTCTTTCTAGATTTAATGGGATTTGACGCGATTCTTTTCACTGTAGTCAGAGGTATCTTAGTCAAATCAGACGTTTCAGTCGCAGCAGCACTAGCATAAAGTCCTCTGTTGAGTAAAGAAGTATATACTCTTTTTACAATTTCACTAGCATCGAGAGATAAATGTATTTTCTTCACTGCAACACTAGAAGAAGCACCATCAATGTTTTTTCATGGACGCCACATACTGTTTTTTTATACGTTTGGTAAAATAATATCGGTAATACAACTGAACTCTTCCAGCAAGAAATAAAAACTAACAAATTTTACCACAAAAAGATATTTAAATATAAATTAAGCAACCTAACCTACCTGATGTGCCTATATTTAATTATAATTATTACAATCCGGTCCTTTCCACATAATAATAACAAATGGTCATAAATAATGGTATCGCCGCAGGTACTTTTACTGCAGTCAATAAGTTATATCCATTTTCGTGAAACAATCTTTACCTACGATATTTTACCACCTGCGGTTATTTGAAATTTTTGGCTAATTTTTCAATAGAAAAATCAAAATGACATTTATTTTTTATTAATAATTTTAATTCAAAATATTAAGAAGTGGATGTTAGATGTGGTTGTAAATAAAATAGTATACAAACCTCGGTGAAAAGTTTCATTACTGCCTCGAGATTTAGTTAACTACTGACTCTCTCGACAGGAATGAAACACTTTCCACCTCGGTACGTAATATACTATTATATTTGTCTGTTACGTTTGGCAACGCGGGCGTCGAATCACAAGCCGTCCAACTCCCGCTTTACGACATCGTACCCGCATAAAAAACTGTGAAATGCAACACACGGCTCTCTCCCCCATCTTTCAAAGATTACTATTAATTCGAACCACTTAAAGTTGGGCCGAGACGCGTCCTCCGGTATTTCAAATGTAATCTCCGCGAAGTCATTTTATTTTTGAAAAGAGAAAAAGTCACTTCCTGTGGATAATTTTAAACGTAGACCGAAGACAGACAGTCGGTCGGCTCGGTAGTTCTCGAAATATCACGGCTAAATGCAAATAGTTTTCGAGCAGTGACGGTGGGACAGATTTTTGTGTATCGAAGGCCTCAAGGCAATGCCAAAATGCACACCTTTATTATATGGGTACGCAAACGAAGCGGGGACGGAAGATTAAATCGTTATCGAAGAACTTATCAACAATACTAAAACAGCTTGAGGTCTTGGATTAAAAGCGGCATGTTTTAAAAATATTTTTCATTATACAGGGTGGCCCAAAAAGGTGTGACAGCATAAAGTTATATTTTTTTAAATGGGACACCCAGTATTTTATTGCATATTTAGGTTCGTATTAGTATTGTTTATAAGTGCCTCAAATTTTATTTATTATGGTTTTGTAGTTTCGGAGAAATAAATTAAAAACTAGAAAAAAAAGTTTTGCAGTCCTGAATAAAAAATAAAAAAAAAACAATCCAGAACTATTTTTTTAACCTGGGCATTGGGTGGAATTTATGACAAGAGGTCTAGAGATACTACGAATCTAATTGCGTTTATCCATTTTATACAGGGTGTTCATAATAAGCTTTCAAAAACTCCACATTTTAAAATAATTTTTCTCAAGTTTTTCAAATGGAACACCCTGTATATTATTTGCGTATTTGACGTAGAATTCATAGACAATTTCTTTTTTTAATACAAGCATATAAGTTATATCGAGTCGTTTTCGAAATAATTGTAAATATCATTAATTATGTTGTTTAAATTGGGATTTTATTATAGGCGACTAGACTAATAATTGTAAACTAATGTAAATGTTCAAAATAGCTTCCTTTGACTTTTAGAGTTTTCCGTATTTTAGTTATTTCGATATAAATTTTAAAAGCCTACATCTTTGCTACTTTTATTTATTAAATTTTATTTTTTATTCTTGATAGAATTGCCATGACTCTAAGAGTAAAAGGAAGCTATTTTGAATATGTATTTTAGTTTACAATTATTAGTCTAGTCGCCTATAACAACATTTCCAAAAAAAAACTCTGTTTAACAACATAATTTATTATATTTACAATTATTAAGAAAACGGCTGGATATAACTTATATGCTTGTATTACAAAAAAAAATTGTCTACAAATAATATACAGGGTGTTCCATTTGAAAACTTGAGAAAAATTATTTTAAAATGTGGCGTTTTTGAAAGCTTATTATGAACACCCTGTATAAAATAGATAAACACAATTAGACTCATAGTATCTCTATACCTCTTGTCATAAATTTCATCCAATGTCGAGGTTAAAAAATAGTTCTGCATTGTGTTTTTTTATTTTTTTATTCAGGACTGCAAAACTTTTTTTTTTAGTTTTTAATTTCTTTCTCCGAAACTACAAAACCAAAATCAATAAAATTTGAGGCACTTATAAACTATACTAATACGAACCTAAATATGCAATAAAATACTGGGTGTCCCATTTAAAAAAATATAACTTTATGCTGTCACACTTTTTTGAGTCACCCTGTACGGACACGGACTGAATTTTTCCAACTTCCTGGGGGAATATTATTAAAGCATTTTCGTATTAATTCTACAACACTAGAACTTAAAGTCGGAGAAATATTTTCAGACCTAACCAGTGGGGTTAAAAATGCAATAATAGGGTGGGAGCCGTAGCACTGTATGTCCAATTTCTTCTGCCAATGTGTCACAAACATATACTTTTTTTATACAAAATGTCTTTAAAACTTCTAAAACATCACTTTTTTTATAACTTTCTTCAAAATATATATCATTCGCCGCCATGTAGTTCTGAATCTCCAATTTTGTATTATTTGAGCTTGGAGCTTTATGTAATTGGCGACTGTGATAGCTCGCATTGTCCATTACTATCACGCTATTCTGAGGAATGTTTGGTAAAAGACAATGCTTGAACCATTCCTCAAAAACTAACAAATTTTACCACAAAAAGATATTTAAATATAAATTAAGCAACTTAACCTACCTGATGTGCCTATATTTAATTATAATTATTACAATCCGGTCCTTTCCATATAATAATAACAAACGGTCATAAATAATGGGATGGGCCCCAGGTACTTTTACTGCAGTCATTAAGTTATATCCATTTTTCGTGAAACAATCTTTATGTAACTAGCCCTTCTAATGTGAATGTCGCCGAAATAACGTTTTTGTTCCGCTGTAGTGATAGTTGGTAAAGCGGTAGCGTCGCCTGCGGCGCGTTGTTCATCAATCGTTATCGTGGGTCCCTCGTATACCCATTTTTCCCCTTGCTTATTTATCGCCAGGTCGCTGCTTTTTTTGCTACTTTTGTCCCATTGGAATTCTAGGCCCGAAGGCGGCGATTCCCCACCAAGATGTTTATTTAGAGCCAACGTTAAGCGTTGACGTGCAGCGGACCTAGTAATAGAGTCAGTGTAAGTAGCGTCAAGGTACTGGTCGACACTACCGGTGAGGTCAACAGTCCTATAACGGCTATCAAAGTCGGTGCTAGATATGGTATTACTTAAATTATCGTTTTCCGCCATTTTTCGATACTTCGACGTTTCGATTTTTTGATTTGGTAGTATCGTCAGGGATGCCAGCCGACGGCAGGTGTCTGTCGGTCTTAGTGGGGCCCACCACCTTTCCCCGCTAACAGGAAGTCGTCAGCAGTCCACCAATTAAGATGAAGATGAGGGCAAGAATTTTGTCTTAGAATTAAAGGATTGATTTTACTGTTATAAGTATAGTTGTTGGAACGTAGGACGAAGCCTAACTATTGTTCGAACTATACTTTTGAGTTTATTGGCACGGGCACGTCCAATTGAATATAACAAGGCAAGTTTGTTATATTGAACACGGAGGGCTTTTTGTTTATTTAATTGTAAGTCTTTTATCTTGAGGGTTATTTATGGGTTAGTCTTACGTATGTCGAGTCCACGACCGGGGCGATTTTCGATTAATTACTTTTATTTTCTTTACAATAAAAAAATTAACCTAGGCTAGCAATGGTCCTCTACTAAGAGGGAATTAACCCACCTAACTGTCTTCTAAGACCCTACACGCGAATCCTAGCTTTGCCTTAAATATATCAACTTAAGATTTTTTAAGAACCCTTACTTCGAGCCGGACTTAGAAAAAATCCTAATAACCGTTACTTATTATTCCTAGCGCAAGGCGTCTATAAAGGAATAAATCGGTAAAAACGAATATTTTTTATTAAGTTATTTCGGGCGCTAATGTCTATAACGAAATACTTATTGATTAACGCAATATTTCTCTCAACCTGCGGTTTTTTGAGAAACTTATGCGTGTCGCATCTTTAAGAAGTTTTTTCGATTTTTTTTTTAACGCCACGCTGGCCGACGCCGCCCTCAGTGCAGGGACAACGATGCCTTAATGACCGAACAGAAATGACTATTCCGTTTGTCTCTCTACCTTAGCTTCCACCTTATAAAAAGGACGCTATTTTAACGAACGCTAGTCCTACTCCGACCGAATTTATTTACTTCTTCTTTGCTTCAAAGATGTCTTCTTTTTTGGCCTTTTCACTTGACAAACATTAGCGATATTTGCCAAGGCGGGCGACTCAATACACTTCGTTAGGAGGGATCGACTTATTAGGAGGTATTCTCCCGATCGAAATAATATTGAGCCTGTGCAACACCGTCTAGATTAATCCGCCGGTATATAGATGATACCTTGCGAGGAAGAATCTATAAAGCTCACACTGGAATCGCGGGGGACCGAACTGGGGTTGCGCACCAGTCTGCTTTTCCAACGGTGGACGCTGAATTAGAAAGTTTATACTCCGCGTTAAAAAACACAGAGTGTTAAATCCCTCGTTGTACGGGTTTCTTCAAAGTTTAAACTCTGTATTCAAAAATACGAGTGTTCGTGAAGACTGTACTGGACTTTTTCCCAGCGAACGATCTCGCGGAGATAGGTCTCTCAAAGCAACCAGAATTCAACTGCCGTACTCGATTTTTTTACATATATAGTTTTCGTCATTCCATCTAATCTCGTGCCGACGAAGCGTTTTGATAAACGGACAGCGGGAACCACACACAGCTGTTTACGTTGCAGAAATATAAAAAGCCTCTGATTTTGCATGTTGAAAGATTATATTATAACCTTGTTAAATAAATCGTGCTATAAAAATAATCCTTTTTTGGTAACATATAGGAAAATATGTTGAATTATTAAAAAATAATCCAACGTAAAAATCCTCCTTATTTTCTTAATTTGAAAAAAAAACATTTTTACAACATGAACACCACAAATCATTATTACTGATTCATTCATTTTCCGGTTAATGCCGGTAATATTCGTGGCACCTCATTTAAGCTTTAATACCCCCACCCCCTCCCCCTCCCCCCAGCCTTTCTAGAGTTTAAATCTACGCCACTGTGTGTATGTAGTGGTTCGTTCACCCATAGGCCCTATTGAAACGCTTGAATTATGGCATATTTATTTTAGAATAAGACTCGCCACAAACTCGGCCTACTCACAATATGCCCATGGCATATGGCGCCAAAGATTTTTATAGAATAGGGATATTTATGGGGTATGGAGTGAAAAATGGCCTGCCAGGATACATCGTGAGGATGGCACGTCTCTAAAATATAAGTATCCGTTATACGAAATGACGTTTTCACACAAACATATTAGTTTAGGATTTTGTCGGTAAGCTTGGGGTGATATTTAAGGGAACCGAGGCAATTTTTACGAAGTTGTACCTAAAATGCAATTTGTTCGGGTTTGTTCTGATTTATTTTTTGTCTTGCTCAAAATAAACAAACCTACCCATATCTATGGATAGCCAAACTGTAAAAGCAAAAGTGGCAATGTCGACTGATAAACCAGTGACCTTAATCGGCGAGCAGGACCGTACTTCGCCCTTAATGAAAATTAGTACACGGCAATATTTTGGCATATCAAGACCTTCTTTACTGGGCAATAAACGATCGAATTTCTCGCATAAAAGAAGGCCTTGTGGCCAGTGGCGGTTCTTCCACAGGAGCACATGCGCACGTGCACCCCCAAAACAAAACGAATAAAAAATATTAATTTATATTCATTGAATATTATTTATCGTATAAAGTCCGACCCTCCCTAATATTTTATCATCCCGTCAAACCAAACTGTATATAGATCCGGCAACCGTGCCTCGGTCGAGATAAGTAACGATTATGACGAGACTTGCTCGCACGTGCGATTAAGTAGTGCATTTTTTTTTTTTTTTTTTTTTTTTTTTTTTGGACAGCCGATGAGAATCTGCACACAGACACCTTACAGACGCGGCTGCAAGGTAGTGTCGGGTTTAGCAACTTGTGGGGATTATACCTCCATCAACATCATCTTTTCTGAGGGAAAAGATTCGCCTCTGAGAGGCGAGCCGACCGACTAAACTCACCGTTTGAGTCAGGTATAAAGCCTTTAACTCCTTTCACTCGACGTGTTATTTTTGTCTATCATAAGTATGATTTTTGGGTTAAGCCTTTAGGCGTTGTTGATGATGTTTGGTGTCAGCTCTAGTATCTTTCTAATTTGAATTTAATCAAATGAGCAAGATATAAGGGCTCCTAACATGTTGGCGGTAGGTGTGTGGTAGGCGGTGTATTTTTACAATAGTCGTGTAGCGTTTTGTGTATAGTGTGATTGTATGAAGAACAAGTTCTTAAATAATTTTGAGTTTGGATTTTAGTGAGTGATCCAGTCTTTAGGCATTTTGTGGTGTGGTAGTTTAGGAATGTGCGATGCGGCTATCTTCTCGTTATTGGCCAGATTCGCCTTAGTATGATATTTTATGATTAGTTTGTCGAGAAACTCCGAAATTGTATCAATTTGGAGATCTCGGTGTATAATGTCATTTCTAGTGTATCTAGGTGTATTCAGTATTATTTTAAGTACCTTGTTCTGCATTACTTGTATCTTCTTTAAGTCAGGTCTACTCAGTGTGCACCATGACGCTGTCCCGTATGATAGCAGCGGCCTGATGAACACCTTGTACATCGTGACTTTCGTCCTTGTGCTTAACTTGCTTCTTTTGTTAAGCATCGGGTAATTAAGTAGTGCAGTTTCTCTGTAGTAACAGGTGGCGGGTGGCAGCGGGGGATAGCGGGGCTATGGCGACTTAACATGGAAAAGGCGCACAGTTTTTGTGTGCACCGCGCTGTTTTGTCTGTTCGTGCATCTAGTTAGAAATTCGAGCGTGTATGTATGTTTTAATATTTTAATTTTATATATTTATTAAGTTAAAATGAATAGTTGACGGTGGACTATTTAAGAAATAACTTTAGCTCTTTGAATTTGGAGCAAAATATTGAAGTGAAGAATGCGGGAACACCTAAATCCGATATTAATTTAACGCAGACCACAAAGGGTAAATCTAGGGACTTTAATAGAAAGTTTAAAAATGTTATTGGTCAATTTTCTACAATTAAGAACCGAAGAATGGACTTTACGTTTAAGCACTATTGTATAGGGTTGATAAATTTTGTGTATTTCTATAAATGATACTCGATATGAATTTAAACCATTTTAATTAAAGGATTTAAACTAAAAAACACTGAAAATATGAAGAATTCCAACTTGTCAGTCTCGTGGCTCGATTCGTTCTCGTCATAAAACAGATAACTATTGTTCTCGTCTTGGTTGCACCTAATGATGTAGCCGTAGATGGCGTAGTGGTATTATACATCATTCGGTTTTCTTGATAACTCATTGATGGCGGTAGTAATACTGAACATCAATCGATTTTCTTGACAGCTCGTAGATGGCTTTAGTAGTATTAGTAGTGGACTATATAAATATTGTTACGAGGGTTGCACACGACGACGTTAAGATCCGACTGCTATACACACTAAGAAAACCTTTCTTATTTTCCAAAAGTTGTATTTCCTTGTGTAAAATTAAAAAATAAATAAAAATATGTTTTACCTAACGCATTTTCTTATTACTTTTTTTCTTTCTACATTTGAAATGCCTAGAAAGTAATTATTTGGTCGTTACACAAAAATAAAATTTTGAAAATAATTTCACCATACTTGTGAACCCCCTCTATCATGAGTCACGAGCCGCCACTGCATGTGGCCATCACTGAAACGCCACTTTTAGAACTAATTTTGATATTTATTGTCCACGTATCGATGGACTTTTAATATCGTTACGTCTCTACGTGCGTCGTTGGTTGGCAACCAAACCAGCACCCATGCCGGCGGGGTTGCCTATATGACGGCGACAACATTATATGCAAGACAACCGACGAGCAACCTTTAAAAATATTGTACGTATCCATAGTTATAGGTCGGTGTGTTAATTTTTGCGCATAGTACATTTTGCCGATATCAACATTTTAATCGGTATTTGGCTTTAGTAACAAGCCTAAGTCATTAATTATAAATTTGATTGCAAAACTCAACTTTTTAACGATATTATGACCTTTTAAAGGTATTTATTTTATTAGTAGATTTTCCTTCTTAAACTTCGATATAATACATACTTTATTTATTAATTTATAGTTGAGCATTTTGCAATTGTGCAATGTAGGTAGCCCAATCCACATAGTTAACAATCTTATAATTATTTATTTACGGGGATTGTTATAAATTATTATTAACTTAGACAGGGATACAGTTTTGTAAAGAGCAGGCCAGTTAAGACGAAAACGAATATTGCACCGTTAATACGGTTTTAAATGCCAGTTCAGTGAGCAAAATTAACAAGTCAAAGGCTCTGAAACAGTGTAAGATGGCACCTGCATTCAAAAAATTATTTGATGCTCGTGTTATAGGACACCTATCACTTGAAGACCACTCGCACTTGATCGCACTTTTACTTTTAGTGTAAAATGATAGTGATCTGATTAAAAAAAGTCCCCTGGTTTATGCATTAAATAAAAAATTAAGTAACAACTTATGATAAGCTTTTCAAATAATTAGCATATGTGTATATGTATATCTAATAGAAATTTCTCTATTCCTTTCACGCGACTTCTGGTGCATATATTAAAGATAACACTGGTCAGCAAATAATTTACTGCCTTGTGAAAAGTTTCTAGGCAATTTGTCAGAATCCAAAAATGACGTGGAATTTGCTCTATCAGCTTTATTTTTCTGGACCGACATTAGTACATTACGTATCAAGGGCCGAAAAGAGGCTTCTACGAGTCCGGAAAAGACTCCGAGGGCCCGAGATATGTACCGTACTTTTTTTAACAAGTGCTCCGAAGCTTTGATGCCAAATAAATAAAGAAATTCTTCAGACAGTTTTCCTGTCTAGATGACATGAAAACACTCGCGCATGGAGAATGTAAATATCTATTTATTATTTTTGACAAATAAGCTCGGTGGCCTAGTGGTATAGCGTACGCCTTGTGCTCTGAGAGTCGAGGGTTCAAATCCCGCACTCGGCATCTCTGGTTTTATTTATTTTTTTACAAGTGCCCGAGTCTTTGAGGCCATATAAATAAAGACATTTTTCTAAAACATCTTTGAAAAATTAACTGCCAATTTAATTTATATATAATCCGCTATTTATTATCGCTTGTAGTATGGCTCGGTGGGTAGAGTGTCCGCCTGGCGAACTGAGGGTCGCGGGTTCAAATCCCGCACCGACAATTCTGGTTTGATTTATTTATGAGCACAAGGTGACTCGAAGCTGGCGAAATGAGAACATACCATGACCATTTATAAACTCCGCGGCGGTTCGTTCGAGTCAGTTCAAGTTTATAAATCAGAGATTGTTTCCCAGCGAACTGAACTGAACGTAAAAGTTTATAATAATGTTTCCTGAAAAATAAACAACTTGCAATCTGTCAAAAGGTTATTGACTTTCTAAAGAGTTTACCCTGAAGATATGACAACACTGTTGACATGTGTTGCTTTGTTACCTTCCTGACACCACATTGTCATTTTTGGTTTGGCATAAGGTCACGTACAGAGCATATTAAATTAAAGCGCCATTTTTGGATATTTTTCTTCAATTTGTTTTCATCTCAGGAATTTGCCGATTTAAATATAATACGTCATTTCCATAACACCCTGTATATTAGGTACTGATAGGCATCAATGATCATGATATGACCACTAATCATCGAAAGTGACAGCGCTTAAATTTATGGGCGCGACCGAAACCATTTCATTTTAACTTGAATTGCTTAATTTTTGCTACGCTTTTAAATTAAAAGTGGAACACAAATCAACCGTAATGATATTTTAATTGTACATGTGCTTACTAAAAAAAAGAATATTTTTATATTTGTTTCACTAAATTTGTTCCACTGATTCCAGAGGGTAAAAGTGGATTCCTTATTCCTTGAAGGAATAAATTGGGAATTTCATCTTGATACATATTGTGTTGGCAGCATTGCCAGTCGGTGTTGAATTTCTAAAGTATATTCAATATCCATGTTTATTTAGTACCTGTTTTCAAACAGGAAACAATATTCAAAAGCCTATGTTAACAAATAACGAACGTATCGACTAAACCTAAAATATAATTTTCCCATGACGAAGTATGCGAGTATGTACACAGGATGTTTGTATTATTTAGGGCCCGAAACTTGATTTCTTTTCGACGAGTACCGAGTACCTGTTAAGGTATCCGAATGATATAAATCGTTAAACGCGGAAAATATGATAATATGCAACAACAAACTAATGCAACCTCTATTAATTTAATTAATGGTTATAATTCATAATGATAAACTTTCTTAGTATAATTGCATGTTAACTATATAAAAATGTTGGAAACATCCGTATAAACGCTTTCTTTTTTTTTGTAATTTAGTTGCTAATTGTAGAATTATTATTATTAAACTTTATTGCGTATTGTTGTTAAAAAAAATATCACAAAATGGGGCTAGGGTATTTGGTCTTGGAACCCAAGTAGTTTTTTTCTAATGAACGATTGTCATATACAGGGCGATTCATGACAGAACATCTTTTTGTCGGATTTTTTGACAGTTTTTTAGATATCAGGACTTCTCGTAATTATTTGGCAAATGCATGGTATTTTTCTTATGGTCAAACACAAACACTATAGGAAAAATCCTTTAGGGCACTCTGGGAGTGGTGCGTGTGCGCAAAAAGCGATTCACGTTGGTTTTGATTCGTTGGAGGTTATATTCGTTGGAAAAAACGACCTCGGGAAGGTCATTCCATAAGGATGACGTCCTCCAGATGAAAGAATTCTTAAATAATGAAGGTCGAGGAGTACTAAGCTTAACCACATGTGGATGGGCGGCAGTGCTTCGTCGTGTTTTTCTGATATTCGCCGCTCTGGGCGGAATTAAGAGGGCAAGGTCAGCCGAGCACTTGCCATGAAAATATCTGTAAAAGAGAGTCAAATCCCCAACCTGTGTTCGATGTTCTAGGCTGTCGAGGTTCCTCGTCAGCTCGTGGTGTCCAATCAGACGAATGGCCCTCCTTTCAATGGAATCCAGTAGCCGTAGTGTATGTTTGGGTGCAGAGCTCCAGACATGAGAGCAGTACTCTAATGATGGTCGAATCTGGGCTTTTTATAGTATCAAAAGTTGTTGAGGTGTGTACAACTTTCAAGTTTCTGAGAAGCTATCTTGGCGATTGTCACAACGTGGTTATGCCAAGACATATTTCCTCCCAGATTGACGCCCAGTAAATTAATAGATGAAGCCAGTGGAATTGCGTGTCCGTCCATGACTATATCCGGTTCTGTAATGTTAACCTTTTTAGAGAAAACTGCTGCCTGGGTTTTTTTAGCGTTAAATTCGACTTGGTTACTGTCACCCCAGGCCAAAATTTCTTCCAGGTCTTTATTGAGGCGTGATACTTCATGCCGTCTGCGAAGATGTGCGTCGGCAGCCGATGTTTATGCATTCAAAAGACAGATGAGATAAGTGTGCTATTGTGGGAATGGTGATGAAATAATGCACACAATTTTTTTTACCTTAGCTCTAGGGCTAAAAAAACTTTCGTACCGAATAGCTAGAAGATCATCGAGTTTCAAAAATATTTCGAACTTGGCAGAAAATGTACAGGGTGATCACAATTCAAGGATCATTGTGAAAAAAATAGACCATTAAAAAATTTCTTATTTTAACACCATGTATATTTTTATTTAATTTGATGTCAAATTAGCTGTTCTTTATAAATAGTGTTTACTGTTCTATCGAAGCGTCTCAGTACCTAGTATAATTATTGTTTTCATAGAACATTGAAAAAACTTGATTTTTTGAGGAAGCTGTCGCTTATTAGCACCAACAATTTTTTGACAGGATTTAAAATTGCCGCTAAAATTTATGCAAATGAAATTTCACAAGGCGTTTCCAACGTTGAATAATCAAATCAGTGAGTCACAAAAAAAAATCGCAACCGCATATATTTTATTATTGTTGTAACGCACTAAAAACTGTCAATGAAAGTGTGTCAATACCAAATAATAATCACCGTATAAAAATGCAGTTTTCTAAATATTTAAACAAGTCGATTATTCGTTTGCTAGGAAGAAGTGAGAGACGCCCTATTATACAGGGTGAGTCGTGACGGACTAAATTCCAGGGGTAATTAAAAAATCCCCACGCTATAGTGGCAATTCATATGTTCCCGTAAACATCAGAATGTAACTGTATTATCAAGTCCATAGTCTTGTGCCTGTGTAATGTAATATCAATATTAAAGTACGTTTCACGAAATTTGGATACGACTTAATGATTGGTCGGTCCCATTGTGTCGACAAGAGCTTGGCAATAAACAAGTGAAGTATGAAGGGACGGACTAAGGAAAACAAGTAATGATGATGTGATGATATATTAATGTAATCGAATGAAATAACATTTTTTTTTAAATATTACTAGTCATATTTATTTACATTCATAATGTCATTCTATAGATAGTTCTGTTTCGCTATCGCTATCATCATCAAAATTAATTATAATTGGATTAATTATACGATCCAGACTAATATACGAATTTTCTACAGTTATTACGTGACGGACTGAATTTTTCCAACTACCTGGGGGAATATCATTAAAGCATTTTCGTATTAATTCTACAACACTAGAACTTAAAGTCGGAGAAATATTTTCAGACCTAACCAGTGATTTTAACTGGTGCCACATATGCTCTATGGGGTTAAAAATGCAATAATAGGGTGGGAGCCGTAGCACTGTATGTCCAATTTCTTCGGCCAATGTGTCACCAACATATACTTTTTTTATACAAAATGTCTATAAAACTTCTAAAAGATCACTTTTTTTATAACTTTCTTCAAAATATATATCATTCGCCGCCATGTAGTTCTGAATCTCCAATTTTATATTATTTGGGCTTGGAGATTTATGTAATTGGTGAATGAGATAGCTTGCATTGTCCATTACCATCACGCTATTCTGAGGAATGTTTGGTAAAAGACAATTCTTGAACCATTCCTCAAAAAGTTCGGCCGTTGTATCTTCATGGTAGTCCACACAAGAGTCTTTAATGTTTATTGCAGAAAGCCACAAGGCATTTGGAACCCAACCGTTTTCTGACCCAGCATGTAAAATGCTTATTCTTTTTCCTTTATTTGACGGAGCTTTTGTTTTGCCCTTATCGGAAAAATCAGACCAGCCTTTGGAGGGTGTTTCATGCGTGTCAAACCAAGTCTCGTCAAGGTAAATTATAGGACGGTTTTCAGAACGGGATTTTCTTACAGAAGTTATATACCTACTCATGACGCCATTTTTGTAAACGGTGGGATTCCACGAGTACTTGCCTTTTGTCAATTTTGCGGTATCTGAATCCCATTTCCAACAAAACTCTCCAAAGGATAGTGCGGCTACAACTTATTTGGGTTGCATCATTGGTGAGCCGTTGCTTCAGAGAATGTAGGTACGCGTTGCTCTTCGTACATGGTGTAGATTTTTCGCCTTATCAAGTCCTTGTCGCTTTCGTCGAAACATTTGGTGAAACCGGCATCTTTACACTTCTTTCTAGATTTAATGGGATTTGACGCGATTCTTTTCACTGTAGTCAGAGGTATCTTAGTCAAATCAGACGTTTCAGTCGCAACAGTACTAGCATACAGTCCTCTGTTCAGTAAAGAAGTATATACTCTTTTTACAATTTCCCTAGCATCGAGAGATAAATGCATTTTCTTCACTGCAACACTAGAAGAAGCACCATCAATGTTTTTCCATGGACGCCACATACTGTTTTTTTATACGTTTGGTAAAATAATATCGGTAATGCAACTAAACTCTTCCAGCAAGAAATACAAACTAACAAATTTTACCACAAAAAGATATTTAAATATAAATTAAGCAACCTAACCTACCTGATGTGCCTATATTTAATTATAATTATTACAATCCGGTCCTTTCCATATAATAACAACAAACGGTCATAAATAATGGGATCGCCCCAGGTACTTTTACTGCAGTCATTAAGTTATATCCATTTTTCGTGGAACAATCTTTAACTGTATTCTCAAGTTTAAATTGTCCATGGTCTTGTGCCTATGTAATATCAATATTACCTGACCTGATGTATAAATTAATGGAAATCAAGTTAGAATTGAATAAATTTGTAAAATTATGCCTACTAATGATCTACAGTAATGCTTATACGAGTTATATAACCCAATTTTTATTCCACTAACAAATTTCCACCTGTTTAAAAAAATTTCTACGACTACGTAACGTAAATGTATAATTTTCAGTGACCTTTGAATGTAAGATATGCACAAGGAAAAGAATGGGAACTGCCAAGGTGAGAAATAACAACTTATCTACAAGTGAATTAGAATTGAATTTATTAGACTAGTTTTTATTTATGGTTGCACAATCCTTATTCAGACATTCCTGCGTACTAAGATTTTTTAATGGTTTTTATTGGGAATTTTATAATTTGCATAATTATTATTATATCCTTCATCAAATATCCAACAATATCTGTTATTAATAATAATTAATATTCGTGGTTAAATTTCAAAAATACGTTCATTCTGAAATTAATGTAAAAACCCCCATATATCGATTTTCACACATGCTGTTTTCTTCACTCTCCTGATTACTTCATGCCTTTAATATCGACACCGAGTGTCGTCTTTGACTTTTTAAACTTCATTTTTGAAAATTTTTGGCTTGGGGTGACAGTAACCATGTCGAATTTGACGCTAATAAAACCCAGGCAGTAGTCTTCTCTAAAAAGGTTAACATCACAGAACCGGATAGAGTCATGGCAGGACACGCAATTCCACTGGCTTCATCTGTTAATTTGCCGGGCGTCAACCTGGGAGGAAATATGTCCTGGCATAACCACGTTGTGGCAATCGCCCAGATAGCTTCTCAGAAACTTGGTGTACTCTTCTGAACTAAAAAAACACTCAACACTTTCGATACTATACAACACCCAGACTCGACCATCACTGCTCTCATGTGTGGAGCTCTGCACCCAAACATACTCATCGTCTACTGGATTCGATCGAGAGGAGGGCCAGTCGTCTGATCGGAGACCACGAGCTGACGAAGAGCCTCGACAGCCTAGAATATCGAAGACAGGTTGGTGATTTGACTCTCTTTTACAGATATTTTCATGGAAGGTGCTAGGCTGACCTTGTCCTCTTAATTCCGCCCAGAGCGACCAATAGCAGAAATACACGACGAACCACTGCCGCCCATTCATATGTGGTAAAGCCTAGTACTCCTCAAACTTCATTATTTAAGAATTCTTTCATCTGGAGGACTTCATCCTTGTGGAACGACCTTCCCGAGGTCGTTTTTCCCAACGAATATAACCTCCAACGATTCAAAACAAACGTGAATCGCTTTTTGCGCACACGCACCACTCACAGTGTGCCCTAAAGGATTTTTCCTATAGTGCTTGTGTTTGATCATAAAAAAAAAATCTGGAGGACTTCATCCTTATGGAACGACCTTCCCGAGGTCGTTTTTTACATTATTTTCACGTATATAATACGCTCCTGGAGTTTGCCCCGTTCCCCCCGACTAACACTGTATACATATACATTAATATTCCCTTTCTATTAGTTAGCCGCAATCCTTTTTCGTCTCCACCTTAAAAACATGACCTGTGACACTTGCACACGACTTGATCATCATTACTACACACACACGTACCGCACAATGATTTTTCTTTTTTGTCGTTGCACAATACGTATTATCACACTGGGTAAAATTGTCACGTATGAGGTACTTACAGAAATAAGCACTAAAAGATGTTAACAGAATTAATATATTACCTAGTCAATACGTGTCTGGGAAGTTAAATTTTTTAATTTAATTACTGGTCGACATGAAAGTGAAGAAAGTAGATTATAAAGTTAAATACTGGTTTGCTCAAAAAATACATTTCAATGTTCAAAACGGCCAATTTTTTTGGACTACACCGGTTAGTAACACCATGACTTATATCACTAAAATCCACCCAGTGCGAAATCTACATACTATGTTTAAAGAACTGGTGATCTCGAGGCGCAAGTTAACTGTACAGTTAGTAGTTATGGTTCTAACTCAAGTCACGATTTATTTACGTCGTCTACGCTAACGACTTAGATAAATGGCATCGCCCGTGCATAAACAGTAAAAAAAATTCTAGAGAATCAATCCACATTAGGCGTAACGGTTGTAACACATTTAGCAATTCTTTTGTAGCAAACGCACGACGCGCTTGACTTCTGCATATTTACGGGATTTTATTTTAGCTCGTTTCCTCGACAGCTTCTTGTGTTGTTTCCAAGAAATCTCGTTTGAAAAATAGAGTAATTAGAACTTAACTGCACTGAGATTTGTTTAATTTTGGTACCTATTTGAATAAACATTATTTAGTAGAAAGATTGGGGTCTTTAGGCAGATACTCCGGGTGCCACCATCTCCAATTCTTTACCAGAGAAAAATCGCCGCCTAAGAAAGGTTCTATTTAGCTATAATACTAATATGACGTCCGTCTGTATACAGGGTGTTATGGAAATGACGTATTATATTTGAATGTGTCCTAGAGGAGCGCTACATATTTTTTTTAAATCAAAGTTTAAAAAGTGGGGTAATTCACCCCTAAACCCACACACAACTCCTCGGCACATTCATATATGAACATATTACATTGCCCAGCTGGGTAATCAATAGATGTTCAGGCCCAATGTTGCCAAATGGTGTAAAAAATGTAACATTTTAGATTCTTATAAAAATATTATTTAGTTTACCTAGTATCCAAATAGAAGTGAATCTAGGTGCCAGTACACTAGCAAATAATCCAGGGCACAGACATCTTCAGGTTTTTGTTTTTTTTTTCTATGGGAAAAGCTTTATGCTCATCACGTACCCTGATGAGAATGTGGAACTGCATAATAAGGTTATACCCACTAAAAACCATTCGGCCTCTTTTTTCCAATCTCTCGGAACATTTGCACTAAATCACTTAAAGAAACACACAGACACCCACGAGTTTCAAATTAGTTTTTTTGAAGATATGCACCTATTATCAGATTACACGTAAACACTAAACAGCACTTAATTATTTCGCAATAGAAATAATAAAAAAGCTAATTTCTATGGGCCATTAACCCTTTACTAAAGATAAAATAAAGCAATTATGTTGACAGGAACTACCCTTTGAAATAAATGGTCGCGTCCAAGTGCTTTCTTTGTGCACATTAAGAGAACTAACTTGAACTAGCGCGGTTGCCATTTCCGAGACTATAATTATACAGGAAAGTAATATTATAGAAGGAAATTCCGCAATTTATTTATAAAACATCGAAAGTGGCAACGCTGTATTTTTAACTATTAACAGGCAACCCGCTGGATTGTCCAAAATCAGCTGTTTAAAGAAGCCGACCGATTTTCACACGCGTTATCGGTTTCCTACTGTTTTTACCAAGTTTCAAGCAGATTTGTGTGTTAATACTTAAACCCGAGTTTAAATTATTAAGTTATTTGTTCTTTTCGCGACGGCAGTGCCCCAGCCCAGCAGTTCAATATCGATCGACGGAACCAACGTGTTATTTATTTTTAAAAATTTTACATGTTAAATACATTATTTCCCAGACCACGCAGACAATAAGGGCTACACAGTAGCACTTAAAAATACTAATTCAGATTGAATGGTACTTAGATGTGTTATGTGATTTTATTGTGCCGTTTATTTTTGTCAAGTTACCTAGGTACTAGGTGTTTTTTTATAAATTAAGTTGGTTGTAAATAAGTTCGAAAAGGTAAATAAAATTGCATTAGGGTAAGTGGCATTTATAAACTTTTAAGTTGTCCAGATCTGACGGGTGTCGTTCGAATTGAACAAATGAGAACATACCTGACCATTTAAAAACTCCGCGGCGGTTCGTTCGAGTCAGTTCAAGTTTATAAATCAGAGATTGTTTCCCAGCGAACTGAACTGAACGTGAAAGTTGATAATAATGTACCCTAAAAAATAAACAATTTGCAATCTGTCAAACGGTTATTGGCTTTCTAAAGAGTTTACCCTGAAGATATGACAACACTGTTCAAGATTCAGTGACGTTTTTAGTCATATGTTGCTTTGTTTACCTTCGTGACAGGGGCACCAGGGACATAAGGTCATGTACAGGGCATATTAAACTAAAGCGCCATTTTTGATATTTTTCTTCAATTTGTTTTCATCTCAGGAATTGCCTGTTTAAATATAATACGTCATTTCCATAACACCCTGTATTCTTAATATGTCTCGCCAACATCCCTTTTTAAGAAGTCATTTTAAAATCAACTAAAATAAACCATTAAAAAAACCAGAAAAAATAGCAAGGACACAATTTAAAAAGCTACTTTGTCTTAAAAGGCAAGGTCACCAACTCGCTAAAACTGTTTCGTAACAAAATAGATATGTATACCAACCAGGTCAAGAAGAAAAAGGAATACGCTAACTAACTGTTACCAAATTCCAAGTGGATGTACCCATATCAAAAAGCTACTTGGTATTCTTCTTGTGTTTGTGGAACTACTAGAATTGAGAGTACCTATCTATCTATCAGTGTGTCTATTCTCGACGTAGGAGAATGATGATATCGAAAGATGTGCAGTGCCGTAGATAGTTTTGTTTCCTTGAGGGGTACTGGTATGGCAAGCTTCACTTTACGCGCGGTTCCCATTTCGAGGCAAATCCCCGCTTCTGGGTGGGTAACCCAGTACCCCACCTTATCTACTGTGGTGGAGAAGTGCTTAATTCTTTCTCGTTCTCTGCGTTCTCTCGATATCATCGTTCTCCTAAGTCGAAAATAGACACACAGACAAGGCATCGTTTAGTGATTTTTTACTGCGTATCCATATCTTTTCCCTCTGGCCGCCTGTACTTTTAGGTTGGTATGACACTCCAGTGCAAGTGTTGAAGTAAACCGATTGGAGTTCAGAGCCTTAAGAGCAGCTTGGCTGTCCGAAAGGATGTAAATCTTTTGGTTGTGATAGCCCTTTTCAAGATTTTGTAGTACGCATGCTTGTATGGCATGAACTTCCGCTTGGTATACTGTGGCGTAGTTCCCCAGAGGAATGCTTATGTCCATCCTGGGTCTTTCCCCAAATATACCTGCGCCCACACCATTGACGGTTTTTGATCCATCGGTGTACCAAACTATACCCTTGTCAACCGACGGGAATGCACTGTTTGTGCATTTATCAAAGTTCCAGTCAATCTTGAACGGCTTTGTGAAATCGTATGTTGCTTTTATACGATCAGATTGCATATCCAAGAGCTCATCGTTGATTAGATCTGTGGCTCTTGTGTGTCCAATTTTTACGGGGTGTTGTGTCCATTCCCCATTTGTGATGATCCTTGAGGCGCTGCAAATAGCCTCCATTCTGATGTGGATGTCTAGGGGTATTAGTCCCAGTATGACTCCCATTGCTGCAGTGGGGGTACTTTTCATCGCCCCACTGATACACAGGCAGGCCAGCCTCTGCAAACTGTTAAGTTTGTTTGCTGTCGTAATCTGCTGTGTTTTTGTCCACCAGACTACAGACCCATATGATAACTGTGGCATAGAGCCATTGCATCATCTGGGGCTTGAGTCCCCAGGTTTTCCCGACCAAGCTCCTGCACCGCATTAATCACATTTTTGCTTTGTTTAGGTATTTGTTTAATTGTTGGTTCCATGTCAGTTTGGCGTCCAAGGTTAATCCCAGATACTTTACCTCGCTGACTGTGTTTATCCGTTTACCAAAGATTTTCGGGTCGTTGTAGTTCCCTATTTGTCTTCGTTTGGTGAATGGTAGTATAGCAGTCTTTGCGGCGTTGACTTTAAGACCTGAGATGTGATGGTTGAGATTATAAGTAATTAATTTTTTGAGATTTCCGAAAGTTTACGCACAAAGAAATTATTTTTTAGTTATAGAACAAACCCATAAAGGTATAAGCATGCCAAGAAAATGTTTCGTTACCCTTGTAACGAAACATTTTATTGGAATTTTGTGAGCAAGGTTCACTAGGGTGAACCACACGAAACACAAAATATAAATGTAAATAATGACATGTTAATTTTTCCATCTTCGTCTACTACACTGGAATTGTATTTCGTGTCCTAAGAAACCCTCGTATGTCTTTGTCTTATCCTTTTTCATTAACTGATCGAACAAAAAGCGTTTAAAAATAACAGGTATTTGATAGTATTGCACAGTTATGACGCCTTTACTCTGGCCGAAGATATGGTGTGCCTAATGCATATTTGAGTCCAAGCAAATAAATTTAAAAAAACTCTTCGTCTTTCATTCAAACGGTACCAACCTTAATTTATGTACTAACTCATAGGTTACGGCACCGTCAGTTTTCCGCTAAACAACAATAAGGCTATTCCTTAAAAATCTTGACACAAATCTCATCGTAACGTTAAACATATTTCACTTTAATTACTTTTTTACCAAGAGTAATTTTTCTGATTGTAAATAAATAAGCATTGTTGTTAAAATTAAATTAGTGGAACGGAGGCGAAGGACGGCAGCAGTCATGAGTGAAACCCTATTTAACTATTTATTATAAAAAAATTAAGTGGAAATTTTACAATGGCGTTTTACTTTATAGTTTGATTGCAGTTTCCGCAGCTTCGTTTACGTAAATATACAGCTTTCCAAAAATGGATGTAATTAGAACTTGAGAAGAATTATTTAAAAAAAAAAAACATTATTCTGTTGACTCCGATGCCTTTAAAGATGTACCCCTACCAGAGGGTTAATGTTAAACCGCGAAGACTGCAAATCAAGAAGCTTTCAAATTGACAGCCTGTATATATATTCGCTGGTCAACTTTCTGAATATCTTAAGATTTTGATTTTTGTCTCATGAAAGGATACTTTCTAAGAGCTAAGACCCAAAGTACTTTTAAACTCAATCCCACTGATCTCGTAAACAAAATGTGATAACATCGATATGCCGTTTTTATTGGGGTCTATAAGATAAAAGTTATGGCATCACAAAATTATGTAACTGGTAATCGTTTTCTAGATAAAGGAAGATTGTAGGCATTCTTCTCGACAACTCGTCTGTAAAATATAGGTTACTATAATTTCATTTTAACTACATATTAGTCGTGTAATCATTAACACTGCAGTGCTTGTTATGAAGAAATATTTCGTAGAAAATCTATGGATCTATGCAGTGGCGTCTCGTCCTGGTGTAGACCACATATGTATAAACAATATATTGCCAACACGAACGTTCCAAAATATAAAAAGTGTCCCCGCTATGGGAGATGGCGCGGGCCTATTGAGTTTGCGCAGTAGGGTGGAAATTTTATCGATCGATTATTTGTTTGTTGTTATTCGTCGCCATCTTTGGTTCTGAATGCTTTTTCAAATTACCGAATAAAAAGGGGTTCATCCACATTGTTGTCGGTATATTAGTGCTTATAAACTTTTATAACCTAACAACAATTTTTGTAAAGGAGTTTTTAATTTGTGGTGATTCGATTCGCTGTTTGGTAGGTTATTGGTGGCTTGTTTTGTTTAAGATGAAAGAATACAAGCGCATGGTGCTTTTTTGCAAAAGTCGTGGATCAATACCAGGTATAAAGTATTTCATATACGAGTATACGAAAATATTTTGCTTATCACATTATCCGATCTTCGGAACCAAATTTCACTAAAAGCTTGTAAAAAAAGAATAGAGTGTCACTCGTATACAATATAATATATATGTGGTCACTACCTAACCTTAAAATTAATGTACTTTTAATTTGGTGCATTAGTAGCTGATAATAATTCCCAAAATCGTCAATATAGTTCTTAATTTTTGGTTTAGAAAAAAGTAAGGTCAAGAAACATACGACGTCGGATGAAAGTTAAACTAAAGCTCATCGTGTCGATTGTTACAAAATATTCGAACGGAATTTGGCACCAAAAGTTTACACCAATCAGGGCACCGTCGGATCATCATATCGTCAGAAATCGTATGCATGGAACTCTGTCTTAAAGCGAACTAATTTGAAATTTTGATTGCAATATTTTTCTTAACTAACCAGTGAAATTTACATTAAAAAAGTTGAAACCCGGTCCTATCGAATGTTTACTTTCACAAGGAAATTTCCGAACCGCGCAAACTCACAACGCCCCCTTCGATGCCCTTAGCGGGGACATAATTGCAGATGGTATTAGCGATACATGCATCGAATATCATCGGAAGTGACAAATCGTGTTCTTACAGGAGAAGACATAACAGGTTCGGGTTTATTACTTTACCATGATACTACAGGCAAAATACCAAAATAATCAGATATAAATGGGATGAAATAGGCATTTTACAAAAAAAATTAAGCTAAAAACCCAAATTTTAATTTTGAAATATTCAAGTCTATTCAAAATTGGTCAAAATGTCACTTACAATGCTATTTGATGCATGTATCGATATGTGATGTAGACGAATTCACAATTAGTAGTAGACAATTAATTATGGAATCATTAAAAATCCACGTCCTAATTAATAAATCTGTTATGTCTTTAATAGTGAAAGAATTTTCATCATTTTTGTTTTAACTAATAGAAACAGATTCTGGAGTTTAGGAAGTAGTTTACTTCCTGATAAGTCTAAACGTTTTTTTCGCCAATATAACGATTTTAGAAGAAGTGGTAATTTCTTTGTTACCTGTAGCAGCATGTCGATTCTTTCGGGCCAGTGTTTAACCCTGATATATCTCTGGTTTAGTTTAAAAATAAATACAATTCTTAATTAATCTCTGAACCTTCCGCTACCACCTGATGGTACGCCCCTGAAGGTACACAAGGCTACATACAAACGCAAAAACTTAGAAATAAATATTTATGGTCTTAAAATTACATGCTTATATTTATCTTACTGTTATTCTGGCGTTGAAAGTTTAATTCATGTGTCATCGCAATAGGGAAGGACATTTAAACAAAATTCGAATTTTTGCAAAAATATTTTGATTTCAGAAAAAAAAAACACCCTTAAAGTACTCGAATAAAACATCCCTGCTAATTTTAAGTTATACGGTCGCGTCTGCTCACAGAAAACTGAATTATCTAATAAGTAGATAAATTATTCTTAACAAACTAAGTCAAACATACATTTTGTACCAAAAAGTAAGTCGTTTGACACTCTGTATATTTATACTGATAGCAAATACATCGTGGACACCACCCATCGCCCATGATAATAATTTAAAATACATTTTACTTTAAGTTCAAGAGACCGGTTTGGAAAAAATTATCTGAGAAAGTTTAAGACGCCATAACAAGTCTTAGGATGGTTTCAAAAGTAGTTTGCTATGGCCCCGCTGGCTGTGTTACTTTCAAAACTAATACAGCCTTGACCTTAGTTTCTTTTCCGTCGATAATTTTGTTTATACTACATATGGCTAATTAATGGATTTTTTTGTCAGTGGAAAGCATATATCCGCAGTTTTTTACCATTTATTAATGTGTACCTGTTCACAGAGATAAAAATCAGCAACCAACTGAACGTGTGCGGAACAAAATTTGCAATCATACGCTTAACTGCAAATAACTTTATAAACAATTTATTTGTAGAAATTATTTTCCATAGATAAAAATTGCACATAGTAAACCCACATTTTCCACAGATTGTAAATCAGTTTTATGCTAAATACTTAGCCTACTCATAAGATGAATCAGACAACCACAACCCAACGCAAAAACTCATTAAGGTAAATCGGGGTAACTGCGTACTTGGCGTAAATGAGACCGTCTAACTTTTTTTCTATTTGGGCTTCATAATGGCTACATTATGAAATGCAAAAAAATTGAATAACCTGCCACTTTATGGAACTGAAATTTTTTTTATGTTGGCTAAGTAGGCTTACTTTGATTTCGTTGAATTTAGTTTTCTTGGCATTAAGGATTCGACAAATATTTTTTATAGAAAAGTTTAAAATACTAACCTTTAACCTTGCAAATAGATCATTTTTACTAGATATTTATCTGAAATGCCTATACTTGGAAATATATAACATGCTGACGGTGTCCGTCAACTAATTTCCAGTCACAACTATAAAACAACATAACCTAAAAATAATAGAAATATCTTCCAGTGTATGCTCTATTTCTAAAGTTTTATTCAATAAAGTACTATTTTTATTTTTAATTCAATATAGTATTATACCTATTACTTTATATAGTATACATATTTATAGTTACTGTAGACATTTCCTGGGCATTAATTGTTATTCCTGTCAGATTCTGTGTCGACACAATATTTTGCTCAATAGTATTATTTATTATTTTGTTCAATATTTTGAACTTTGTTCTGCTCGCACCATAACTCAAAGTTTTGCATATTCTTTTTAAAAGTATTTTTATATTATTTTCTGCAATTTCTCGTATTTCCGACGGAGTACAACTTTCTTCCTGGCTCATTTTTATTACCTTTATTTTTAATTATGACGGATGGGAAGAAGCTTTGTTGTATTCAATTGTTTCTATCATGGCATATTTGATACTTGTAACATTTTATTAACTTGTAAAAGTATTGCCAACCCAAAAAGAAAACATTAATTCAAATGGAAAAAATCCTATATTTTTTAAAGTTTTTCAGACTTTAAAGACCCAAATAGAAAAAGTATTATAAAATACACAGTTCATGAGACAATTAGAGCACTTGTACTTTAGAAAACTCCCCGCTTCGCGGGTCGTTTTCTAAGTTAAACCCATGCCCTTAATGTCTTATGAAACTCGTATCTTAATATAGTATTAACTGTATTTTAAAAAATAAAATGTAGTCGTTATGATATTGAGTTACCTAGGTTGCTCGATGAATGTACGTTGAGATCGAAAAGACGGTGTCATTGAGATAGTGAGCCTTTAACTTCAGGCGCATTTGCCCCGACTCACCGCGCTCAAATAAAGATGTTGCGGACGATCTCTATATCATTAATTACGGACATGTTATTTAATAACATATCCCACACGATATTTTTTAAATTGGCTATTGCATAATTGAAAAAATTAATATCCCAAAATAAAATTCTATTATGGATGTTTAGAACATTATCGAATACGGAAATCTATAGGCATGATGCTGTGGTATTCATTCAAATAATGTGTATACAGGGTGTTCCTTAATGACCTGCTAATATTTCAGGGTGTGATTCCTTAGGTCATTTTATAAAGAAAAGTTCATATGAACATATGTCCGCAACGGCTTATATTTTTTGCTACAGGGTGTTGAATTTTTATTTTTTAAATGGTTATTTTTTAATATCTCCGAAAGTACTTTAGATATTATTTTCAAATTTGGTATGTGTTGATAAGATATAGAATCAGAAATTGTAGTTAGAAAAGTTATTCAATTGTTCCACCAGTGGCGTCCCTGCAAACATGTCCTCTGATATTTTTTACAAAAAAGATGGTACGCCACTGACATTTTTCCGTTTGTAAATTTTTTCTGATTAGCCTGGTCAATTCTACATGAAAACGGTCTCTTGACTTTTTCTCGTCAAACGCACCGTTCTTGATTAAAACTACTAAATTCATATTGAAACTCATTATTATTAACATTGATAAAATAATAATTAATGATAAATTTTGTTTTATAAGAATTGTTGGAAATGGTCACCTTCACTTAAAAGGGATGCTTCCGCCCGTCTTCGCATCGAATTGCCCACCTCAACAATTTTTACAAAACAAAATGTATCATTAATTACTTTATCAATTTTAATAATAATGAATTTCAATATGAATTTAGTGGTTTTAATCAAGAATTTACGAGAAAAACTCAAGAGTCCGTTTTCATGCAGAATTGACCGGGCTAATCAGAAATAATACCCGCATGGAAAAATGTCAGTGGCGTACCATCTTTTTTGTAGAAAATATCAGAGGACATGCTTGCAGGGACACCACTGGTGGAGCAATTGAATAACTTTTCTAACTAAAATTTGTGGTTCTATATCCCATTAACGCATACCAGAATTGAAAATAATATCTAAAGTACTTTCGGATATATTAAAAAATAACCATTTAAAAAATAAAAATTCAATTTAAGCCGTTGCGGACATATGTTCATATGAACTTTTCTTTATAAAATAATCTAAGGAATCACACCCTGTATATACAGTGTGTCAATTCGAAAACTTCCCACCTTTAATATCTCACTTCCTTTAAATAATATTAAAAATCGGAGACACGTCTCAATTTAATTTCTTTTAATGATTTTTTAAATTTGTTATTAATGGTATGATTTGTTTTCAGATCAAGGATATACATGGATACGCTTTGAAGCGTCAATATTTTACGGAAAACCTAAGAAAAGAAGTAGGGAACTGCACCCCATGAGGAAGACAGACGGTATTATTTTTATTGAATTATTTATTTCGAATATTTTTAAAAAATAAATTATTAATGTTCCTGTGATCATTAAAAAAATCATTAAAACACGTAAAGATTAATAAACACGTACATAATATTTCTATAAAAGGTACCATGACTACACGCCTATGGCAATCTAATCTGCATGGGTGAATCCACCGTTTTACTAAGAATACCATAATTCGTCGACATGACCAACGATATTTATTTATCATTAGACGATATTCAACTTTTACCTGTTCCACCTCGAATCGGACACGTTTACATTAGACAGGTGCGGCATAAAGCACAAAACCAAATTCTGGTAGGTAGATGTAGGTAGGCTGTGTTAAGCGAAAACAAGTAACCTCTCGATGATCCCAATGGAAATACCCTTATCCATCCATTCTAAGTGCTAGCACCATTCCGACTTCCTCGGCGACGAATGAATTTCTATATAATTCAATACCTGGCGTGGCATACTGTCAGGGAAGTAGTTGTTTTCGGCGTTTCGGTATTCACTAGTCTTGACCGCAAACCTCTGTGAATTTAATAAGATTCTAATAATTTTTTAAAAATGTTCCGTTCACTTGTGTACTAGGTAAACGTAGCCAAACACTATTAGTTAGTCACTTTTATTCACATTAAATAAATTGTATTTACGTGTATTTAGTATAACATCTCGGCAAATATGGTATACTTGATCGTTGAAAATTCAATTTTAAAAATGTCAATATATTTTGTCAGTGCGATGATATAAGTGATATTTAGTGTGAGGAGAACTGTGTTAATATTTATTTAATTATAACGGATTACTACAGGAACTTTGTTGTTCTAAAAGGTCAGTTACCTTTTTCTATTTTTCATCAATGTTGTCCCCTTTGCTCGCCTGATAGGGCTTACCGTGAACTCGAAACTAGTGTTGTGATCGCTCGAGCGAAAAACCGCTCGAGTTAGGGTTGCCAGGTTTAAATTTTGATATCGGAGGACACAAGTTTGACGATGGAAGGGCATATTCAAATAAGGAAGGACATGTTTTAACTAAACTAAAACACAATTTATTTTATACACAATATACCTTTAAAATGCTCTAAGAAAATTAATTATTTGGTTGAAAAAGAATATTTCTTATCACTTTCGACGGCTTCCAAGAACTTATTGTTTTTAACTGCCATATTATAAATTTCTTTGCAAGTTAAACCAAAATGTGTTTTAATCTGAAGCTCTGCTTTAATATGACCAACCAAGAGCTTATTGCGGCTGTCGCTTCAGGCCGCATTGCACAAAGAAAAAACGCTTTCAGAGTTAGCATTTGAACCATATATTGAAACATTATTTTCAAAAAATTATTCATTTCGGGAGTAGCTATGAAAAGGTTATTCCACCTGCGAATAGAGCCTTCAGGTACAGTGGAAGCTTTCTCAAAGGTGGGTTTCATTATACAAAATTCTTCATATAAATTATTCAGGTTTATTTCAATAGATAAGTCAGTAACAATTTCCCCGACTGAATCAAACTTAAACGATCTTTTTAGAGAAAAAATAGATAATTTTGAAAACCAATTAAAATGGCGCTGAGTTATATAGCTTCAAAACAATTTATATTTTGAGTATTTATGAAATCCAGGATATTAGGCGTCCTGCCGCAGGTCTCCGCAGGACGCTTATATTCGAGCCTCAAATCCAGGACATCCTGCGAAATCCAGGACACTGGCAACCCCAGCTCGAGTACTCGATTATTGAAATAGCCAAAGATCTTATAAACTTAAAGATAGAATCGTGTACATTTCTAGCCTACGCAACGAATACAAACAGTCTTTCCCACCCCTTTCGGTCATTATTGCAGCATATCCAGATTGACATATTTATCGCAAAGGTAAAGATTGTTTCACGAAAAATGAATACGACTTAATGATTTCCTGGGTCGGTCCCATTGTGTCGACAAGAGCTTCGCAATAAACAAGTGAAGTATGAAGGGACGGACTAAGGAAAACAGTAATGATATGATTATATTAATGTAATCAAATGAAATAAAATTTTTTTTAAATATTACTACTCATATTTATTTACATTTATAATGTCATTCTATAGATAGTTCTGTTTCGTTATCGCTATCCTCATCAAAATTAATTATAATTGGATTAATTATACGATCCAGACTAATATACAAATTTTCTGACGGACTGAATTTTTCCAACTACCTGGGGGAATATCATTAAAGCATTTTCGTATTAATTCTACAACACTACAACTTAAAGTCGGAGAAATATTTTCAGACCTAACCAGTGATTTTAACTGGGGCCACATATGCTCTATGGGGTTAAAAATGCAATAATAGGGTGGGAGCCGTAGCACTGTATGTCCAATTTCTTCTGCTAATGTGTCACAAACATATACTTTTTTTATACAAAATGTCTTTAAAACTTCTAAAAGATCACTTTTTTTTATAACTTTCTTCAAAATATATATCATTCGCCGCCATGTAGTTCTGAATCTCCAATTTTGTAGCAACCTAACCTACCTGATGTGCCTATATTTAATTATAATTATTACAATCCGGTCCTTTCCACATAATAATAACAAACGGTCATAAATTATGGGATGGCCACAGGTACTTTTACTGCAGGCATTAAATTATATCCATTTTTCGTGAAACAATCGTTACCTCCCAATTAAAAATTTGTTAATTTGACAATTACAACTGGTTTAAGGTTAATCTGCTGAACAAACCCGAAATGTGCCGATTAGCGACGTTCGAGTTTGACGCTCAGAAGACTGACACGACATACGTATTTGTTAAAGGCACATAAATCAGAAGGTGCATACACAAAAGTATGCCAAATCTCTTAGTGGATTCATCGCGACATGGGTTTTGTTTTGACTGGCTAGCCAGCGGCAATTGTAAATTTTTAAAAAAATTAAAGGATATAATGTTTTTTAAAATCCGAATCAACTGTTCTTCCTTAATGAAAACTCTAGACTAAACTTCTAAAACTTACAAAAACAACCCCTGGTGTTTTAACAACACATTCTTCTGAGTCATAAAAATGTCAAGCGATTCACTCGATTATTAAAATCATCGGTTTTTTCCAACAGTTCCTAGGGTTTCCCAATAATGATCGTAACATTCGCCTGAAGATTTCTAATATCGAATTTACTAAGTATGTTTTTCAATATACGCATATTTCATCAATAAATACATAAAAAAGAAAGTGTTTTAATTTTGAATACCAATTTAAATCGGTCTCAGGACCTTAACCTTCGAACAAATTGGTTGGCGCTGCTTTTAATTACGAATTTATTTAAATCGAGTAAAAGTTAATGAAAAAAAAAAACCGAACATCCGGTGATTTTAGGAGACATTGAATTGTAATAAACAAAAACCATTCAGAAGTTTATAATACAGTAGTCTGCAATGTTCCCATCATTTGTTATAAATAAGAATCCGACCATTATGTATTATTTATAAAAAAAACTATTACTTTCACTAGGTAATTTTAGCATAAACAAGACGTTTACAAGTACTATGTAAGTACAGGGATCTGAAACAGTAACTATACAGGGTGTCCGGAAATGACGATGCAAAATTTTAAGTTATGATTCTACATAAAAAGATATGAAAAAAAGTTCATATTAACATAGGTCCGGAAATGCTTCCAGAGGGAGCTACAGGCCCTTGAAGATGGTGCCATAAAAGTGGTTTTTATTTAATTTATCAGGATCTACTTACAATACAGGAATTAACTTCTACGTATAAGTTACAGTGATTGGAGGTCATTTTTTGAAAATATCAGGTGACCCATATTGCAACCAGTGGCGTGGGAACAAAGGGTTGGTTAGTTATTTAGGGTCTTATTTTTTTCGCCGAGTGTATTTTCGCTATCTTTTAAATAAATTATGATTCTTTGAACATTTTTACGTAAAAAAGGTTCCCTTGGTATAAAGTCGTATAGTCGACCGTTTTCGAGATAAACGAAATTTAATGCTCAGATTTTTCTTTCCGCCAAAAACTTCATTTCGCATAGGATACCAAGTGCTTCGCAACAAATCATAGTTGGCTTAATTCAAATGCATTTGAACTTGTTTAATAAGCAACTTCACTCTGTCACTTTTTGAAGTTTTAGTTGAACAACCCGTTATTGTGATTTGTGTGTTTTTACTATTTAAGAATTTCACTAAAAAGCTGAAAAATTAATTACTCATTTCAAGAAATGGCACAAATGCACTTTCTGTATGGAAAAGCAAATGGTAACGCTCTCGAAGCGCGGAGATTATATCAAGAGTCGTACCCTGACAGGCAAGTTCCATGCATTCAATTTTTCATTAATGTACATAGAAGACTTTGTGAAGGATCTTTTAAACCAGATTACTCAACGTGGTAGACCACGTACCACTCGAACTGTCGAAGATGAAGAGAGAGTTCTTGAAATAGTCGCAGGTAATTCAGGGATAAGCATTAGAAGGCTAGCTACGCAAGAAGGCATTCCAAAGAGCTCGGTTTTGGAAATTTTGCATGAACAGTGTCTCTACCCATACCACATTCAAAGAGTTCAGACTTTAAAACCCGAAGATTTTAAACCCAGGATGCAATTCTGTCGATGGCTAAGACAAACATGGCACCGAGATCCCGACATGACAAGTAAAATATTTTTCATGAGGCCGGATTTACTAGAGACAGAATTATCAACTTCCATAATAACCACGTATGGGCAGACGAAAACCCACATGCGATTTTTGAATCAAGGCACCAAGAAAAATTTTCCATTAATGTCTGGGCGGGAATATTTGGGGACTATTTAATAGGGCCCTACATTTTACCAAATAGATTAAACGGTGAATCATACATAGAGTTTCTACGAAATGTGCTACTTGATGATGTGTCTTATGCTCTAAGGACAGATATGTACTTCATGCAAGATGGGGCTCCACCACATTTTAGTCTTAATATGAGGGCACATTTAAATAAAGTTTATCCTGAGCGATGGATATGGCCACCTCGTTCTCCAGATCTAAATCCATTAGATTATTTTTTATGGGGTTACCTAAAATCCTTAGTATACGAAGTACCAGTTCGCAGCGTTGAAGAATTAGAGCAGCGGGTGTTTGCTTGTTGTGAAGTTATAAGAATTAAACCTCATATTTTTAGAAAAGTTAGAAGATCTATGAGAAAACGAGTTCGAGGATGCATTGAAATGAACGGGAATCATTTTCAACACTATTATAAAATTTATAATAACCTTGAAAAGGATTTAGAAATTTAGGGACAGCGTTGTTAATTATTTTGTTATTGATTTGTTGGTAATTTTATTAATAAAATGATTATTCAAAAAGAAAAATCTGAGCATTAAATTCCGTTTATCTCGAAAACGGTCGACTATACGACTTTATACCAAGGGATCCTTTTTTACGTAAAAATGTTCATAGAATCATAATTTATTTAAAAGATAGCGAAAATACACTCGGCGAAAAAAAATAAGACCCTAAATAACTAACCAACCCTTGGTTCCCACGCCACTGGTTGCAATATGGATCACCTGATATTTTCAAAAAGTGACCTCCAATCACTGTAACTTACACGTAGAAGTTAATTCCTGTATTGTAAGTAGATCCTAATAAATTAAATAAAAACCACTTTTATGGCACCATCTTCACGGGCTTGTAGCTCCCTCTGGAAGCATTTTCGGACCTATGTTAATATCTTTTCATGTAGAATCATAACTTAAAATTTTTCATCGTCATTTCCGGACACCCTGTATTTAAAAAGAGATCAGTAACACGTGCCGCACTGGCCTGTAGTCGTTTGGAGCTAAAATAGCCTTATCCAAAATTGATTTTTTGATCGTAAATCCTCTCGTCATTCATTGGTCCATCATATTTTCTGTTCGTTAGCAGAAAAAACGTTTATAAGCAAAATTAAAAAGCTGTTTACACTCATACACGTTGAAAAATTTTTAAATCCGCACCGGGCCGACCATGGTGCATGTCTTGGGTACGCTCACCCGAGCCGGTTTCGAAACAATCACAGTACCGGCGGGTCATTAGGTCTGTTGCGAGTAAATTCGAGCTCGTATCCGTATAATCTCATTCAAAAGAAAGCAAAGATCTGTTATAAAATACCTATGCTGCTATATCTTTGAGCGTATAGAAGCATATAGAGCCTAGAAGAATAAGTGAAGAATAAAGTGATATTAGGTATTATATTTGTTATAAAATTTCAATTTAAACCCTAAGTGAAAAGTGGGGCAGTAAAAATTTGGATATTTGGACGTATAAACATATCAGACCGTTCGTTTTCTAGAGACTTAGTTACTGAACATTCCAACCAGTGCATGTTTTTTTTCTGATTAAACTGCTTGACCCCTTGGGTTTCTTTTCACAGGTGTTCGCTCTAAGATGAAGATTCTCGACATAATGAGAATTTTATTGCTGTTTAAGCAACTTCTTGAGTTTATTATAGCACGTATATGAAGTCTTTCATTATTTTTTCTGGAATATTAATGCAAAAGGTGCAAGCCCATCGCCATCGGTGGGAACTTTATGTTTCTTTTGGTCTGTAGTTCGCAATTTGATAAACAGGAAATTATAAATGCAATAGTTTGATATAACGTTCCAGTAACATAATAGAAACTGAACCGAAAAAAAATTACGACATACTTTCTGTCCATTATCGAACGATCCTAGCATATGCCGATTTCACCTTTTCTCTTTTGTTTCAAAGAAAATATCAATGTCTCTTTGGCCCCAAGGTATCTTTACACCGTTCAGCTTCTTGCATTGCATTTTCTTACGATTTTACTTTCCTGTTTATAATTCCGGAATTTAAGATGAGTATGGGAAACGGTAAGCAAAATGTTACCAACGAAACATTACTGAATATAGAATTTATCAAGGTAAAGGCCGTATTAGACTCGTCAATTTTTTCTCTTGCGCCGGCAATTATAATGGCACGTATTCATGCGCAGTAAACCGTTTTCGATCAGCTGGAGCATTGTCAACGGTCAGAACAGCAGTGGGTACTGTCGAAATCCCTAAAATATCCCCAGAATTAGAGATGTGCAAACCTGTTCGTTTTGATCACCAGTTAAAGCAGCTACTGCTATTTACAAATAGGAGGTGCAAAAAGTTTCTGAATTAGCAGTCCATAAGTTTAATAAAGAATGTAAACTGCTAATTTAAGTACCAGTGGGTTTAAATGGCCATTACCTGTTCATACCTGGTTCGGCCAAATAATAAACAGTTAAAAATAACAGAATAATCCATGTCTACCCAATTGCGCCGGCAAGGGCAATTAAAATGGCGCCTGCCCCATTTCTGGTAATGAGAGAATGCTGATCGGGAACAGTGTACTGCGCATGAATCCGTGTCATTTTAATTGTCAGAAGAGTAGAATTTCTGACTGTAGTACGGAGAACGGTGTACTGCGCCTGAAACCTTGAATTATAATTGCTATTGTAATGTAATACGGCCTTAACAATAAAGTACAAAAAGTTTCAAGCAATAAAGCACGCGATGCCTTTATTATAACCTATATAAAATGAAACTATAATCACATTTAACTTAATTATCTTCCTCCTCCGTTTGGGGATCGTACACATTCATTTGTTCTTCATAATCTTCTGATTCTGTTATCTCGCCAACTTCGCTGGTGTAAGTAGTGGTGGGAGGTTCTGTTTCTTCATCGCTGCTAACTTCACCCATGATTTCTTCCAATTTTTTATCCTTGATCAACAGGGCTTCATCTCGTTCCTCAAAGTTTACTAGCGTTTTATTCAGCCTCTATTAAACAAAATATAGGTTGCCAAGAAGCAATTTAAGGTCTCTAGATCAACAAGCACATTTACCTTTAGGTTAGGTAACAATACAAGTACCGCTATCCTTATGGGATCCAAATTACTTGGCTGGCCATCCTCACCAAATACCTCTTCCTCTTCATCGTCACTAACTCCCTCTCCTCTAACCGCCAAACCCTTAGATTTTCCGTCCACGGGGTTCCCACTTATTATCAACGTATCTAACTTCGGTAAGCACGCTAGTTTCCTGAACTGTCGTAATTTCACTATGCCATTATTTCGTAAGTTCAAGTAAGATAGCTTGGTAAGAAATTCGGTGAATCCGTTGAGTTTTCTTATTTTGTTGTCTCGCAAATGCAGTGTTGTCAGGTTGGTCAGCTTGTATAAGGCGAGCCCGTTCAGTTTGGCGATTTTGTTTTGGGCAAGGAATAATTTTTCTAATCTAGCGATAAAAATTGATTTTAATGGAACAACTTGTACACAAAAGAAGAAATACTTAATTTAAAAATATTATACTTAAATAGAATAATCTAAACTAAATATTTCCTTTTTGTGTGTGCAATTGACGGATTTCTCTCAGACACCTTCACCGTCAATGCCGGTGTTCCTCAAGGGTCCATATTGTCTCCCACCCTCTTCTTACTCTACATTAACGATCTTCTAGTGAAGACGGGAAATCCGATATTTAGTTTTGCCGACGATATCTCATCTTTCTCTCACGCCTCAACAAAGACTTGGAAGAAATTTTGGCTTGAGGTGACAGTAACCAAGTCGAATTTAACGCTTAGAAACCCAGGCAGCAGTTTTCTCTAAAAGGGTTAACATTACAGAACCGGATGTAGTCATGGCCGGACACGCAATCCCACTGGCTTCATCTATTAATTTGCTGGGCGTCAATCTGGGAGGAAATATGTCTTGGCATAACCACGTTGTGGCAATCGCCACGATAGCTTCTCAGAAACTTGGTGTACTCTTCCGAACCAGAAAGTTGTACACACCTCGACAACTTTTGACACTATACAAAGACCAGATTCGACCATCACTAGCTGTCATGTCTGGAGCTCTGCACCCAAACATACTCTTCGGCTACTGGATTCCATCGAAAGGAGGGGCATTCGTCTGATTGGAGACCACGAGCTGACGAAGAACCTCAACAGCCTAGAACATCGAATACAGGTTGGGGATTTGACTCTCTTTTACAGATATTTTCATGGAAAGTGCTCGGCTGACCTTGCCCTCTTAATTCCGCCCAGAGCAGCGAATAGCGAACTTCATTATTTAAGAATTGTTTCATCTGGAGGACTTCATCCTTATGGAACTACCTTCCCGAGGTCGTTTTTCCCAACGAATATAACCTCCAACGTGAATCGCTTTCTGCGCACACGCACCTCTCCCAGAGTGCCCTAAAGGATGTTTCCTATAGTGCTAGTGTTTGATCACATAAAAATATCAAAACGTTAGGCAATGTATACTTACTGTTCAGGATAAACTCCGCTTAAATCCACTAAATGGTTGCCCTTAAGGTCGAGTTCTTTAAGATTGGGCAATCGTAGTCTGTCGAAGTGTGCGATGAAAATTTGATTAAATTCCAGTTCCAATGTTTCCAAGCTCGGTTGTTCGATGTTATTGGTTTCGAATATTCTGTTCATATTTAATGTCAATACCTAAAATTTTAATTCAAATTAAATAAGAAGTCCTTGATAGGTCTATTATGCTCAGACGTATCACCTGAAGATATGGCATAGTGTCTAAGGCACCACTTTCAACCCTGTTTCTGTCGGCTCTCAGCATGATCAAGAACGGCATGTTCACTAACATCTGTAATGCTTGCAAATTCAAGAAATTACCGCTCAACTCTAAAAACAACACATGCTTGAAATTCAAAATTATAGATACATCGGTAAGCTTCATATCCGTTGCCGTGATCATCAGGTAAGCGTATCTGATACCGCTCTCGTCCTTTCCCAGAGTATTGAGGCATTTTGATGCCTCCTCGAAAGTGAGTTTCTTATCTTTGACGGGGACTTCAAAGGCGACTATAAAGTGGGGACTTGGGGGTTCGGTATAAACTCGACCTTCTCCCGGAAAACCTTTCGGTGACGACTCGCCATAATACCCTTCTCCTTCAGCCATGTTTTGACAGGTTTAAAAAAAAATAAAAAAAAAAACTTTGACATTTATTAATACATGTCATGTTATGGTCATAACCTGTGACGACAATTTCGAAACCTTGATTATGTTGTCCTTCTCTTGTTACCAGTGGCGGTTCTTCCACAGGAGCACATGCGCACGTGCACCTCAAAAACAAAACGAATAAAAAAATATGAATTTATATTCATTGAATATTATTTATCGTATAGAGTCCGACCCTTCCTAATATTTTATCGTACCGTCAAACTAAAAAAGTCCGACCCTCCCCAATATTTTATCATCCCGTCAAGCCAAACTGTATAGATCAGGCAACCGTGCCTCGGTCGAGGTAAATGACTTCTCGCACGTGCGATTAAGTAGTGCAGTTTCTCTGTAGTAACAGGTGGCGGGTGGAAGATGGCGTTTTAACATGGAAAAGGCGCACAGTTTTTGTGTGTTCGTGCATCTAGTTAGAAATTCGAGCATGTATGTTTTAATATTTTAATATTATATATTTATTAAGTTAAAATGAATAGTTGACGGTGGACTATTTAAGAAATAACTTTAGCTCTTTGACTTTGGAGCAAAAAATTGAAGTGAAGAATGCGGGAAGACCTAAACCTGAAATTAATTTAACGCATACCACAAAGGGTAAATCTAGGGACTTTATTAGAAAGTTTAAAAATTAAATATATGAAAAAAATTTATAGAGGGTATTCCAAACCTAATGAGGCTGTTATTGATCAATTTTCTACAATTAAGAACCGAAGAATGGACTTTACGTTTAAGCACTATTGTGTAGGGTCGATAAATGTTGTGTATTTCGATAAATGATACTCGATATGATTTTAAACAATTTTATTTAAGGATTTAAACTAAAAAACACTGAAAATATGACGAATGTCAACTTGTCAGTCTCGTGGGTCGATTCGTTCTCGTCATAAAACAGTGTATAAATATTGGTACGAGGGTTGCATGCGACGACGTTAAGATCCGACAGCTATACACAAAAGTTGTATTTCCTTGTGTAAAAAAAAAATAAATAAAAATATGTTTTACTTAACGCATTTTCTTATTACTTTTTTTCTTTCTACATTTAAAACGCCTAGAAAGTAATTGTTTGGTCGTTACACAAAAATAAAATTTTAAAAATAATTTCACCATACTTGTGAACCCTCTCTATCATAGGTCACGAGCCGCCACTGCTTGTTACCTTTAATTTTAACAACGCTGTTTTTTCAGGCTCGACTAGAATCTCGAAAAAATGTCTTCAGCAATCTGCCAGAACTTCGTCCAAAACGCCTGGAAGAAAGAACTTTGTTCCAACTGCTTCAAATCTAAGGACGAACACACCGCCCTGCCGAAACTAAAAACCGTTTGTCTGATTGCGAGCAGCAAAGTTTGTGGAATCATCAAGGATCCCAAAAAGTCGAGGAAGAAAAGAAATGTTAAGTTTACGAAAGAATTAACGCAATTTATTGGTAAGCCACTTTTATATTTTATTAGTTTCCAATATATAATCCTGTTCTTCTGTTTTATTGTCAATAGGTTATGGCGGTGAAGATTGGCTTTCTGGAGATGAAGCCGATAATGAGGAAACTATTGAATCGGACGATATAAATGAAGATGATCTCCTAACAGACTCGGACGAAGACGAACACGTTAAGGAAATGAGACGACAAACCAAGAAGAACACAAATTTTAACACGGTGTCGCTTGGCGAGGTGATTGAAGAGAAGAAAACTTACGCTCATCTAATGCTCGGCAAACCTCTGGTGAATTCCGAAGGGAAGAAACAGACACTTTTAGTATCGGTTACGCCGTTCGGGGAAGATAGCACACCTAGAAAATTCCACACTTCTAGTACGATGAGGACATATTCCAGCACAACCAAGAATAATAAGGAAATACCTAAAGAAACTAAAAATAGTAACATAATTCTCAGATCGTACACTAGCAAAACTGAAGAAGACTCTGGAAAGACTGATAAAGAGGAAAAATCCCTATTGGATGAAATATCTGAAACCCTTGAAAAAAGTAATAATTCGATACTTGGTAAGAGGAAAGTGCCTCAAAAAGAAACGGAATTAAAGGTTAATGGAAGCAACAAAGAAAATATTAACGTTGTGCAGAAGGAAGACAAAAATAAGGAAGTTGAGGGACTGAATAAAAATGAAAGGAAGGTTAGTTTAAGTAGAACCCCGGCTCTCAAAAGCAGAGATTTGGAGAAACCGACGATTTATCAAACCTCAACGGCTAAAATAGAAATTTTGAACTCTAAAAACCTTAAATTGAGCAAAGAACTTTCATCTGCCAACCAGGAAACTTCTAAATCAGACGCAATTAACGATAAAAACAATAATAAAGGCGGCAAGCTGTCTGACGATGATAAAGGATTAGTTAGTGATATTGTATCGTCTTCAAATTTTATTAAAAGTGAGATACAGGTCTCAAGCGTCCAGTGTGTCCTAGCCAAGGAACAACAGAAGAATGCTATTAAAAATAATAACTCTAATAAGCCATCTTCCCCTGCTTCCAAATTTAACCTAAATCTTCCGCAAAGCAGAGAACAAGCAGGAAAACCAGATGGTAGGGAAGACCCCGATGCTCCAGAGCTTCCCGCTTTACCCCTCACTCCCCCACCTACCTTAGAAAACCAAACATCTTTCCTCCATGGACATAATAACAATATAAATCACACTAGTAATAACCAAACTAACTCGCCCTCTCCCCACAACCCACCTTTGTTAGAGAAACCAAAAATTCCGTCTAAGCCAACAACTGTTCTACTACGCAAGCCAATAGGAATGCAAAATGTAAGTCACATGGGGCAGAGCCAGTCTATGACAACATTTGCGAAGGAACCTTTGGTGAAACAGGATTCGGGTAGTGATGATGCCAGGTTGGTCACTATATTAAATTACAATTATTTTTAATATCAATATTAATGCTACCACATATATTTTTAATTCTTGTTTAATATTAAACTATGTTTTTAATTTTTAAGATCAAATAAGAGAAGAGCACCGAAACCACCCGAGGAAACTACACCGCCTCCTCAACCTAGTAACATAGGGCCAATATTTACGAGAAACTCCATCGTGTCAACGAATGGTGACTCTCCAGTAGTGAGAGAGAAAGAAAAGAGAGAAAGGGGCGAAAGAGCGAGCTCTTGCGCACCGAAAATGTATGTCGTGAACGCTAATCCTAATGGAGAGGATCATGATTATCAGATCCCTGCACCTACTCCCAGAAAGAGCCTATCTATATCCAGTGATAACTTGGTAAGTAGATATTTGTATTTAAATAACCAACTACGCCCTTGCGTAGGTGGACTAAAATATATTATAGCTTCAACTGTTTTATTGCTTTCTTTTGCTTTCAATACTTTGGAATAGGAACAGACGTTTCCCTTCCCTACTGCATCGTATCGAATGGGATAGAATTGTTTTTGGAAATTAATGATTCGTTTTAACAGCAAATAAACACTAACAATTTTCTATAGATATGCACGACTGATGAGAAACGCAAGGAAAAATCGAAAAGCCGGTTCTCCCTTCGCAAGTTTCTTCGAATGGGTTCGAGCAAGGACCTACCCAGGTTACCAGGGGATACTTCAACCACTGAAGAAACCTTGGAAGCTCCCAAACCCAAGCCTAGGTTGGTTATTGTTCATCCCAGCGAGTTGAATGGATCAAAGGTTGAGGTTGTAGCTAAACCTGACCAGACCGATAGTCCTGCGATTGAAAATAGCGAACGGTAATCATTTATTTCATATTATTTATTTTCTGCTACGTTTCTAGATATGTTTATACCGGTTAGAAGATAGGTCTCATAGCTCTTCCAATCAATGGAATTTTATCTTAATCTCTTGTAGTTCCAGCCTAAAAACGAATAAACCTCCGCCACCGCCAAGAAACTACGACAACTGGAAACCTCCTCTTACCTCTCCACCTCCACCTAAAAGCATGGAGATATTGAATAGGCAACTCGCATTATCCAGAAATAATTCCAATTCCAGTACCGGTACGAATAAATCAAAGATGGAGACTGTGTATGCCAATATTGGAGAAGTCAGGTAAATTTAATTAATAATTAACTTATCAGATGGATCGAAACGACTAGAAGTAGAATCTTTGAAATATTTATTTTATAGATCTTCGATTGTTCCGAACAAACCTGTAAGGACGGCAAGTATGCGGGAGAGAGAGGCGCAACAGCAGAAACAAATACATCAAAGAAAGAATCACTACGAACCAATAGGAACCCAGCACATGAAATCTACGGAAAATGTATACGACTATGTGAATGGATCGAGTAATCGATCTAGTAGTCCTAGTAGTGATTCTAGTGATAAAAATAGTCCCAAGTCGAAGAATACTAGATTGAACAAAAGGTAAAACATCTAGGCATTCATGCATGCATTCATAGGCGATAGCAGGATTGTCCAAAAGTCAACCAAAGATAATTAATTATTAACATAACATTTTATTAATTTATTCTAGATCCGAGAGTTCCATAGATGTTTCCGGTGAATATTTTAAATATGGAAATATTCCACGAAGTATGTCCCTCACTTATTGCGGAAGTGAAACGGAATCTGAAATATATTCTCCTTACAGTTTTTATGGAAGTGAAACGGAGGTAAATATATCTTTATTTTATCATCAAAACTATTATTTTAGAAGAAACTAAATGTTTGATTTTTTTTAGGTGACCGAGGACGATCACGATTGGATACAAAATGGCCGTACACACAAGCTTCGTTCTAGAAAGGGCAGAAGCATCGTACACAAAAATCTGGAAGACAATTATGGCGCTGTCATCGTCGCCAATCACGAAGCCTTGGCCCAAGTTCTTGAAAATGTAAGGAAAGAATACCATCATACACTGAGCGAAATTTCGAGTTGATATAACTCAAATATGAGTTGTCCTAGACCGAAGCGTGTTGCTAATAGGGGACAGCCCAGACCTCTGAATTACGGCAACCAAATCGAAGAAATTGCATCAACTCCTTGCCTTTTGTTTTTTTCAAGATATGACATTTTCGTTGTATATTTAAAAAAAAATAATGAAATGAATTATAGACAGGAGAGCATACTACGGCTAAGAAACCATGCGAACGAAGTGATGACGATTGCTTATAAATAACAACGCTCCATTCCAATAATAACAATTTGTATGCATCTCCCTCCTGTCCCTCCATTTTACGCCAACTGACCAGAATTATGCAAAACACAAATTTTCACGCACAGAGAACAAAGATGAAAAATCCCGCGAACGGCGTAACGGCCAACTATACGCGCGATCGAAGGAGAATTGACGAATAACAATGGAATGAACCGCGCCAAACCTGCACGAGTACGAATTCGGAACTTTCCGTGACCTTACGATCTTGCGTTTTACCCTCTATATGGGGTTTTGGAGCACCATTCCTGAATTATTCCAACTCAAAATAATTTACACATGGTAATGAGTTAAAATAATGCACGTCCGGGTTAAAACGACACTTTATAATCAATGAGTAAGTTTTCCCAACCCAGAAACTGAGTTCAGGTAACTCATAAAATAGTTACAAGATGAGGAATTGTGGTGATCCCAAATATGTTTAAAATGTTCATAAAAAATCTCTTTCTGCGTTGAGGCGAACCAAAAGAACCTGAATTACTGTAGCGTTTTTAAATAATTTGTGATAATTCGTAGGCTCGGTTAAAACAACATAGAGAGGTGGGTTGAGGTAGCTCCAATTTTGTAACCCACGACATTGGTAAATGCATTTTTGTCAGTGTACCTTTTGCTTCTAATTCTCGTCGTACATTCCCTAACAAATAATCGTCGGTTCTTTCAGATACAACAAACTGTGTTCATTCAGCCAGCACTAAGAGGCCTGAAAATGTGCTCAAACTTGCGCCTGACGGACTTCTCAATGAAATCCGGTCTATCCGCTACAGCGATTGGATCCAAAACCTTCCACCAGGCCCTATGGGGCGCACAGCATGTAACTTTAATGTTTAGCACTGGCGTTAATACTTCTAGCACCATGAACTTGGGCACCTTTAGTTTAAATTCGGTCACCGACTTCAGCGATTTGGTACCTTGTGAATATTTGCCCAATGAGAAGCAGAGTAGCAAGCAGGTGCAAAGTAAGTAGTATCTGCTTATTAAATTCGGTAGTTTTTTCATGTATAAATCCATGTGAAAATTATTGAATTTTCCATTTTCTTCTAGCCACCATTTCTATACTTCCATGGCTCCAAATCCATACCGTCCAAACGTACAGCGACTTCCTGAAAGACAAACCCAATCAAGAGGAAACGTGGCGAGACGGATTTTTCATGATGCTTCAGCTGGTAAATGCTTTAAAAATGCTTCAAGCCCAGGGTATAGAAGAATTACCTTTAAGCTTGAATACGTTCGGCCTTTGTAAGGATATGGATAGGGATACCCATCATAGGTTGTGTATTATGCAAGGGTATGTATAGATCTACTTAAAATTTGTTGTGGTACCCACAAGAATTACTACCAGTGGCGGTTCTTCCACAGGAGCACATGCGCACATGCACCCCCAAAACAAAACGAATAAAAAATATTAATTTATATTCATTGAATATTATTTATCGTATAAAGTCCGACCCGCCCTAATATCTTATCGTACCGTCAAACTAAAAAAGTCCGACCCTCCCTAATATTTTATCATCCTGTCAAATCAAACTGTATAGATCCGACAACTGTGCCTATGTCGAGGTAAATGACGATTATGACGAGACTTGCTCGCACGTGCGATTAAGTAGTAAGCAGTTTCTCTGTAGTAACACGTGGCGGGTGGCAGCGGGGGATAGCGGGGCTATGGCGATTTAACATGGAAAAGCGCACAGTTTTTGTGTGAACCGCGCTGTTGTGTGCTCGTGCATCTAGTTAGAAATTCGAGCGTGTATGTTTTAATATTTTAATATTATATATTTATTAAGTTAAAATGAATAGTTGACGGTGGACTATTTAGGAAATAACTTTAGCTCGTTGAGTTTGGAGCAAAAAATTGAAGTGAAGAATGCGGGAACACCTAAACCCGAAATTAATTTAACGCAGACCGCAAAGGGTAAATCTAGGGACTTTTTATTAGAAAGTTTAAAAATGAAATATATGAAAAAAAATGTATAGAGGGTATTCCAAACTTAATGAGGCTGTTATTGATCAATTTTCTACAATTAAGAACCGAAGAATGGACTTTACGTTTAAGCACTATTGTGTAGGGTCGATAAATGTTGTGTATTTCGATAAATGATTCTCGATATGATTTTAAACCATTTTATTTAAGGATTTAAACTAAAAAACACTGAAAATATGAAGAATGCCAACTTGTCAGTCTCGTTGCTCGATTCGTTCTCGTCATAAAACAGTTAACTATTGTTCTCGTCTTGGTTGCGCCTAATGACGTAGCCGTAGATGATGTAGTGGTATTAGACATCATTTGGTTTCCTTGATAACTCGTAGATGGCGGTAGTAGTATTGGACATCATTCGGTTTTCTTGATAGCTCGTAGATGGCTTTAGTAGTACTAGTAGTGGACTGTATAAATATTGTTACGAGGGTTGCATGCGACGACGTTAAGATCCGACAGCTATACACACTAAGAAAACCTTTCTTATTTTCCAAAAGTTGTATTTCCTTGTGTAAAATTAAAAAATAAAAAAAAATATGTTTTACCTAATACATTTTCTTATTACTTTTTTTCTTTCTACATCTAAAACGCCTAGAAAGTAATTGTTTGGTCGTTACACAAAAATAAAATTTTAAAAATAATTTCACCATACTTGTGAACCCCCTCTAGCATAGGTCACGAGCCGCCACTGATTACTACGGCGTCTATTCGCCACAATACTTAATTAATCGAACTAACTGTATTCTATCATTTATAGTAGCTTTCCCTCCGAACTAACCACCTCGCAAGAAGAATACGGTTCGCTCTGTATGTGCGCCGCCAAGGCTATTTCCCTTCTACAACCAGCCTCAAAAACCACAACCTTAATCCAATCGTTGCTGAGCAATGAAAGGTCGGTCTCTTTGACCCAAGTGAAGGCTGTGCTAGAGTTTAGCCTCTGGGGACCATCAGATGTTTCGTTGGGATCTACGGTGCGAGAAAGAGAGCTTACGCTTCAGAGGTAAGTTAAAAACGTTCAAACATTCACAGTAAAAAATGTACAAAAAACTAATTTTAAAAACAAATACTAATTTTTCTTACAGATGGTTGGACCTTCAACGAGCTACAGTCCTTCATGGTCTAGTATGCACCAGAGTTCAACTCACTGTATATGAAGAGTGTCACTTACTATTTTTAGTAAGGAGTAACGCTAGAATGATGAGCGACGCGTCAATGCTTATAGAATCGAATAATTTGAAATATTCTTACTCTAGCAAAGCTTAATGCTTGCCAAAACGATCGTAACGTGTTCTGATTTGAATATCCATATCCGTAATAACAACAGATGCCATATTTCGTCACTACTGTACGTATAGAAAGACCGTGATGCTTCATAGTGGGACAGTGGGGTTCACACAAAAGGCGAGTCGGCCATGTGTTATGGGTAAAACAGGCATCGCCTCCAAAAGTATATCGTCAGCTTGTTCCCGATAGTTCGAAAATCAAAGCTAGAAGTAAATTTGATTTGATTGGTGTGATATGGTAAAAGAATTGTTTTTTATTTATTTTTCAAATTTTTTGTGATATATTTAAGTGCAATTTGATTTAGGTATTTCGGTTATCATTGATAGAGGAGGTTTTCTAAGAGAAAACGATGTTTCCTAAAAAATGATTTGGGGTGAGTTAAAAAAAGTGAGATCCAAGTCACAGGCTAAACTCCTGTGAGCATCTGCTTCTTTATTTAAATTTAATGTTGTTTTAAAATTCTTATCACACTGATATTATACCTGCCAACTGAATATTGATATTTATTTAGGTCGCAACTTCAAAAATACTCGGTATATTCTATTATTTATTTAAAAATTATATTTACGCAGTTATCGATCACTTTTGGTCTATCGTTTTCATAACCAATACAAATGTATATGTTTTTTGTTAGGTTACCACCACACAATATCAAAATATAAGTTATTTTCTGTATCATTTATATTTCCAGTAGGTACTAACACTATATAGTTAAGAATACTAACCATTTCATTTGTATTTTTTATATAAATATTCTATAGAAATAAAAATGCTATATAGTATTTCAAGGGGCCAATATTCTAGTTAGAATGAAAACTGAACAGCGCACAGCGACTTACTTTTCATGAACAAATTAAACATTTAAGGCCGTATTACAGTCGGGAATTTTTATGGCGCCAGCAATGGCAATTATAATTCAAGGATTCAGGCGCAGTACACCGTTCTCCGTAGCTACAGTCAGAAATTCTACTCTTCTGACAATTAAAATGACACGGATTCATGCGCAGTACACTGTTCCCGATCAGCTGTCTCTCATTGCCAGAAATGGGGCAGGCGCCATTTTAATTGCCCTTGCCGGCGCAATTGGGTAGACATGGATTATTCTGTTATTTTTAACTGTTTATTATTTGGCCGAACCAGGTATGAACAGGTAATGGCCATTTAAACCCGCTGGTACTTAAATTAGCAGTTTACATTCTTTATTAAACTTATGGACTGCTAATTCAGCAACTTTTTGCACCTCCTATTTGTAAATAGCAGTAGCTGCTTTAACTGGTAATCAAAACGAACAGGTTTGCACATCTCTAATTCTGGGGATATTTTAGGGATTTCGACAGTACCCACTGCTGTTCTGACCGTTGACAATGCTTCAGCTGATCGAAAACGGTTTACTGCGCATGAATACGTGCCATTATAATTGCCGGCGCAAGAGAAAAAATTGCCGAGTCTAATACGGCCTTTTTAAAAAATGGTTCAGAATCACATAATACAATGCGTCCACGGATAGAGTTTGGAAGAGGAATCACTTTTTTATTTGTAGATTTAGAAGAAAAAGTCATTCTTCATAAAAGCGTCTGCTTGTGTCGAAACTACAATTTCTAATACCAAATTTACGATTACTATATAGGGTTAGTCAGAAATAACATTTTCAGTTTTTTCGATTTCGATTTTTTTTTCAAATTTTATGAAAATATTTTCAAACCATTGATTTGTTTCACCATGTGCAAAAAAACCTAATAAACATTTTTTCAAAGTGGTTAATTTCACAGGAGAAGAAAAAGTATGATGAAGATGATGCTGTAACTGTAATGATAATGGAACCGAATCCATTATCATTACAGTCCCAGACTGTCTTTAAGAAAAAGATCTTCTCAAATTGGCAATGTTAGTAAATCTCTAGTAGAAGAGATCTTAAAATTCAATAAAATTCGTCCGTAAAAACCTAAATTTATTCATTTTCTGGAAGAAAATTACGACATGAAGCGTTTGGATTTTTGTTTGTGGATAGGGAAAAATATCCTTAGACAAAGAAGTTTTGTTAATAATATTATTTTCTCGGACGAGGCCACTTTTAACACAAGCGGGGTAGTCAGTTCGCAAAACTGTCGCTATTGGTGTGTAAATATCCCAATACAGCAAATTAGGAACTGTTATCGGGAATTCAGATATCGAGTTGAACTAGGCGCTGAACTCGGTGGTACCACATTTGAATAGAACTTTATTTATTTTAATATTTTATAATTTATAATTGAATGAATTAAAGAAATATGACATGTAATAATAACAATACAAATAAAAAATAGTTTTCTTACAACAAAATCGTTATTCGGCCAGATATAAAATTATATTTTAATAAGAAAGCAACAATAGTTGTTTGTTTTTACGTAAATCTGTTTTAAACAAAATCCAAAAAATTAAAAATGGTATTTCTGACTAACCCTGTATAGTAATCATAAATTTGGTATTAGAAATTATAGTTTCGACACAAGCAGACGTTTTTAAGAAGAATGACTTTTTCTTCTAAATCTACAAATAAAAAAGTTTTTCCTCTTCCGAACTCTATCCGTGGACACATTGTATATGAAGGTTTAGAAGTCGAGGAGTTTGTTCGTTTATTATAATAAAAATAATGTAATTCGCGAGCACCAGTGAGGGGAGCGACAAACAGTTGAAGCGCAGAGGATCCCCGGCTCCCGACTTCCTCAAAATATGTAGCCCAGGAGTTGCTACTTCATTTTTATTGTAAATATTCTCAGAAATCTAGCGTAAAACAACTGCCATTAGTTTAGTAATCGAGTCGACAAGGGCGTCGACGATATTTTGTACAGTTTTTGTATTTTTATAAAAGTACTTATTTATGAATTTCTGTTATTTTTTTAAAACTTGTATAGTATAGTTATTAAATAGAATCGCCTAGACCTTCATGTACCTGTAATGTTTTATTGCGCAACAGTTGCAGGAGGGTAGTTATTGTTACTGTTTATTCTGAATTGTTTATTTTTAAACGAACAATAAATAATAATAAAGTAAAACGTTTTTTATTTTAGTGTTTATTTTTAAATCAACAATCAATAAATATAAATTCAAAAATCAATTATTGCTCACAACATAAAATATACAGTATAAAAAAATGTACAAGTAAAGTTCCTGAATCGATATTGCTGTATGAAGTAACATAGGTCGTTTTTTAATCCTAAATTATTGAGAAGTAATAAGAGATATATCGAATAATATTGGTGTAAGTGTAACAATTAAATTTAAAATTTTGCTGCTTGGCAGCATAGGAAAAGACACAGAGTCAGTAGTTGATTAGTATTTTTTAAATCCAGTTCGAATTAGTTTTCTCCATTTAACAACAATCCCAATTTCTTTGCAAGCGCGGATCCAAACGAACAATGGGACACGAAAAATAAGACATATCGGTTTGACTAACGCGGCAGCGCATTACTTTTCCTTGTAAGACCCCCACCCTAAAACCAAAGTTCTGGATCCGCCCTTGTTTCTTTGACGATTGATTTAACAAAAAAAGTATGCAGTGTTGCTAGAGGATACCCAAGGCGTCACCCATTTAAATATAATCAACCGTTTTTTATAATACCTTGTATATGAAAGATAAAAATTGAGGTTTTTCAAATTTTTGAATATATATTTTTACTAAATTTCCTCCCAACTTGAGATCAAATAGAAATTCAGTATTTGGGTTAAACTGTATTTAAAAAATACCTACCAGCTAAAATGTCCAGAAATTCGCTAAAAGTTGGATGTCGCCGAAATTGCATTTTTTATAGATTTTTAGGACAAAAACCGTACAAAAATGAAATAGCGTTGGAACCATCACCATGAGTATACAGGGTGGCCCATCGAAAACAGTCCAGCAAGGCTGTGTACGTGAAAATTAAAAAAAAAAACCTCGGATCCGTAAACTTGTGTTTTCAGGGGGACACGTTTCACTATTAATTTCATCCCTGTAACCTCAACCCCCCTAGCGGGGGCGGCTACTGCCCTTGTGTTTTCAAATGGGAATGGGTATGTTGTGATATATCTTTTTAAAGGGCATTAAATTCTCTTTAAAATGGCGCTTTGTTTTGTAAATTTGAGCTACGCGCCGCCGAGAAATTGCGTTTTAAAAAATGTAATTTAATTGAGTAATACTTACAAGTTATCTTATTAAATGATGAAAATGTCCGCCATTCACCTCCATACAATAGTACAACAACTGTTCAAAGTGTTCTCGGACATTGTGAAGAACATCTGGTGTAATTTGTTGACATTCAAAATTGTTTACGCATAAACCTGTGTACTTGATGAGAGGTGCAGTGAAATGTTTCAAATTCCGTTGCTCGGCGGCGCGTAGCTCAAATTTACAAAACGAACCGTCATTTTAAAGAGAATTTAATGTCCTTTAAAAAGATGTATCACAACATACCCATTCCCATTTGAAAAACAAGGGCAGCAGCCGCCCCCGCTAGGGGGGTTGAGGTTACAGGGATGAAATTAATAGTGAAACGTGTCCCCCTGAAAACACAAGTTTACGGGTTCGAGGTTTTTTTTAATTTTCACGTACACAGCCGTAAACCTTGCTGGACTGTTTTCGATGGGCCACCCTGTATAACTAAATAACCTGTAGAAAAAATACAATATGCATAAAAAAACACGTAAAAAGTTGTAAATAAGATATTAAATAACGGATTATTTCGCAGCAGTACTAAAAATATTTTTAAAATACATGTCACCCTGTATACTGTATAAAAAGAGCCGACAGAAAAAAAATTAAATCCTATTATCTAATTAAGTGTTTTAAAAAATCAATTATAAATATCACAATAATATAATGTCAAGCAAAATGTTGTTCTCTTTTTAATTTTTTTACTTATCTATCAAGAAGACAGGTCCTGAGAAAAATCATAAAAAGAATTAAATACCAATACAGGGTGTCCAGAAAATAGTGGATCATAAATAAAGACGATTTACAAGCATCATATGGTTTCAAAATTGCAAGCTGTAAATAAAGCCGATTTATCTCGACAATGGTAAAAGATATGGAATCAAACAAAGTATAACTTTTTTCAGCAAATTAATAGGGGAATTGAACTACCAAAGCAAAATGTAAAATTTTTCAACACCGTCAAAATTGTACAAATTTTAAAATTTAATTTTGACCGTACCTGTTTTATATAGCATTTCAAAAACGAACATTGTATTGCTTTCTTTATGAACAAACAAGCACTATAGGAAAAATCCTTTGAGGAACTCTGGGAGTGGTGCGTGTGCGCAAAAAGCGATTCGCGTTGGCTTTGAATCGTTGGAGGTTATATTCGTCGGGAAAAACGACCTCGGGGAAGGTCGTTCCATAAGGATGAAGTCCTCCAGGAGAAAGAATTCTTAAATAATGAAGTTCGAGGAGTACTAAGGTTAAACACATATGGATGGGCGGCAGTGGTTCGTCGTGTCTTTCTACTATTCGCCGCTCTGGGCAGAATTAAGAGGGCAAGGTCGGCCGAGCACTTCCCATGAAAATATCTGTAAAAGAGAGTCAAATCCCCAACCTGTCTTCGATGTTCTAGGCTGTCCAGGTTCTTCGTCAGCTCGTGGTCTCTAATCAGACGAATGCTATGAGTTACTATCACCCGAACATACTCTTCGGCTACTGGATTCCATCGAAAGGAGAGCCATTCGTCCGATCGGAGACCACGAGCTGACAAAGAGCCTTGGAAGCCCGGAACATCGAAGACAGGTTGGTGATTTGACTCTATTTTATAGATATTTCCATGGAAAGTGCTTGGCTGACCTTGCCCTCTTAATTCCGCCCAAAGAGCGAAGAAAAGAAGAAATACACGACGAACCACTACCGCCCATCCATATGTGGTTAAGCTTAGTACTCCTCGAACTTCATTATTTAAGAATTCTTTCATCTGGAGAACGCCATCCTTATGGAATGAGCTTCCCGAGGTCGCGTTTCTCAACGAGTATAAGCTCCAACGATTCAAAACCAACGTGAATCCCTTTTGCGCACACGCAACACTCCCAGAGTGCCTTAAGGGATTTTCCTATAAAATAGTAATTTGACACCCTGTATATCAATAAGGCAGCCAAATAGGAAAAATATTTATATGAAGTATTGGCATTATGTGGACTTCCTTATATATCCTCTAGTTTTTGGACCCTGTATAGTTCTTTTTTTTTAGAAAATCCAGGGGAACTGTCTTAATGTACGATTTAAAAGTGTATTAATTTAAAATTAAACTTGTTAACCGCTTACTATCTAGTTACGTATACTTTTCTCGAAAAGTGATACCAGAGATGTAATCTACCTAACAATTGTCTTCTACTACCGACATATTCGTTCATTAAAAATGCATTTTTATTGTCACGAGTTCTCTAAAGGCCTTTGTTGAAGTAAATTCGTTCAGGGACTTTATCTCCACAACCCTTTTTGATGTTTTCATAAGCCTCCGGCTCTAGCCAGGCGAGTGTTGTCACCTTCATTGAACTAAAATGTTAAGTTTTTTAATGTTTTAATTTATATTTTAATTTTTTTAAATTATCGTGCGCTATATCGCGCCTCTTTTTCACTTACCATCTTTGCGGGAAAATTGCACACGCCGTAGGAACCATGAAAGATAAGCTGAAAATAAAGAAAAATAAAAAACTATGATTGTTTATATTAAAATAAAATTTCAAAGCTGCAGAGATATAAATAGTGGACACAACATGAAATAGTTTTCTATCGCATTTATATAATTAAATAACGTCACTTACAAACAACCAACCGCTACAACCTGTATGGGTCCGTGCAAGAATGTAATTTTCTTCATGAATGGATATTTTTCCGCTCGTTCCATGATCACAGGCAAAATTAACATGCCTGGAGCACACATTACTATTCGAGAAAAAATTACCTAAAATTGATTGATTGATTGAATGAATGATGCATATCTGGCCCATCATACTATACCGGGTGTTGGGATAATAATGCATCAAGATACATGGAGAGGTGATTCTATACAGGGTGATTCACGACGAGCTTGCATTAGAACTTTATGGAGAACTACTGAATATATGTTTCTGAAACTTTGGGGATTCAGGTTTATCGATAAGCTCTCTTTTATTAAAATATTCACATTTTTCTGTCATTTCCGATTATACCGGAAGTAGCTGCTAACTTTCGTTTTTTAAATACAACATGGTAATTTTTGTTATATTTTTCGTTTAAGCGTTAAATACTAAGCACATTTTATAGAACATGTTTTTGTCAGACTCTGTTAGTTTTCGAGATATCTGGACATTTTGTAATTATTTGGCAAATGCATGACGATGAAATAATCCATATAATTTTTTTACCTTAGCTCTTGGACTAAACATTTTTTCTCACCGAATAGCTAGAAGATCATCAAGTCTCAAAAATAATTCAAATTCGGGAGAAAATGTACAGGGTGGTCACAATTCAAGGTTCATTGTGAAAGAATTCAACCATTAAAAACTTTCGTATTTTAAATGGAACACCCTGTATATTTTTGTTTAATTGTTTATTTTTAAACGAACAATAAATAATAATAAAGTAAAACGTTTTTTATTTTAGTGTTTATTTTTAAATCAACAATCAATAAATATAAATTCAAAAATCAATTATTGCTCACAACATAAAATATACAGTATAAAAAAATGTACAAGTAAAGTTCCTGAATCGATATTGCTGTATGAAGTAACATAGGTCGTTTTTTAATCCTAAATTATTGAGAAGTAATAAGAGATATATCGAATAATATTGGTGTAAGTGTAACAATTAAATTTAAAATTTTGCTGCTTGGCAGCATAGGAAAAGACACAGAGTCAGTAGTTGATTAGTATTTTTTAAATCCAGTTCGAATTAGTTTTCTCCATTTAACAACAATCCCAATTTCTTTGCAAGCGCGGATCCAAACGAACAATGGGACACGAAAAATAAGACATATCGGTTTGACTAACGCGGCAGCGCATTACTTTTCCTTGTAAGACCCCCACCCTAAAACCGAAGTTCTGGATCCGCCCTTGTTTCTTTGACGATTGATTTAACAAAAAAAGTATGCAGTGTTGCTAGAGGATACCCAAGGCGTCACCCATTTAAATATAATCAACCGTTTTTTATAATATACCTTGTATATGAAAGATAAAAATTGAGGTTTTTCAAATTTTTGAATATATATTTTTACTAAATTTCTTCCCAACTTGAGATCAAATTGAAATTCAGTATTTGGGTTAAACTGTATTTAAAAAATACCTACCAGCTAAAATGTCCAGAAATTCGCTAAAAGTTGGATGTCGCCGAAATTGCATTTTTTATAGATTTTTAGGACAAAAACCGTACAAAAATGAAATAGCGTTGGAACCATCACCATGAGTATACAGGGTGGCCCATCGAAAACAGTCCAGCAAGGCTGTGTACGTGAAAATTAAAAAAAAAACCTCGGATCCGTAAACTTGTGTTTTCAGGGGGACACGTTTCACTATTAATTTCATCCCTGTAACCTCAACCCCCCTAGCGGGGGCGGCTACTGCCCTTGTGTTTTCAAATGGGAATGGGTATGTTGTGATATATCTTTTTAAAGGGCATTAAATTCTCTTTAAAATGGCGCTTTGTTTTGTAAATTTGAGCTACGCGCCGCCGAGAAATTGCGTTTTAAAAAATGTAATTTAATTGAGTAATACTTACAAGTTATCTTATTAAATGATGAAAATGTCCGCCATTCACCTCCATACAATAGTACAACAACTGTTCAAAGTGTTCTCGGACATTGTGAAGAACATCTGGTGTAATTTGTTGACATTCAAAATTGTTTACGCATAAACCTGTGTACTTGATGAGAGGTGCAGTGAAATGTTTTAAATTCCGTTGCTCGGCGGCGCGTAGCTCAAATTTACAAAACGAACCGTCATTTTAAAGAGAATTTAATGTCCTTTAAAAAGATGTATCACAACATACCCATTCCCATTTGAAAAACAAGGGCAGCAGCCGCCCCCGCTAGGGGGGTTGAGGTTACAGGGATGAAATTAATAGTGAAACGTGTCCCCCTGAAAACACAAGTTTACGGGTTCGAGGTTTTTTTTAATTTTCACGTACACAGCCGTAAACCTTGCTGGACTGTTTTCGATGGGCCACCCTGTATAACTAAATAACCTGTAGAAAAAATACAATATGCATAAAAAAACACGTAAAAAGTTGTAAATAAGATATTAAATAACGGATTATTTCGCAGCAGTACTAAAAATATTTTTAAAATACATGTCACCCTGTATACTGTATAAAAAGAGCCGACAGAAAAAAAATTAAATGCTATTATCTAATTAAGTGTTTTAAAAAATCAATTATAAATATCACAATAATATAATGTCAAGCAAAATGTTGTTCTCTTTTTAATTTTTATACTTATCTATCAAGAAGACAGGTCCTGAGAAAAATCATAAAAATAATTAAATACCAATACAGGGTGTCCAGAAAATAATGGATCATAAATAAAGACGATTTACAAGCATCATATGGTTTCAAAATTGCAAGCTGTAAATAAAACCGATTTATCTCGAAAATGGTAAAAGATATGGAATACAACAAAGTATAACTTTTTTCAGCAAATTAATAGGGGAATTGAACTACCGAAGCAAAATGTCAAATTTCTCAACACCGTCAAAATTGTACAAATTTTAAAATTTAATTTCGACCGTACCTGTTATTGTATTGCTTTGTTTTTTTTTTTGTTTTTTTTGTGATCAAACACAAGCACTATAGGAAAAATCCTTTGGGGCACTCTGGGAGTGGTGCGTGTGCGCAAAAAGCGAGTCACGTTGGTTTTGAATCGTTGGAGGTTATATTCGTCGGGAAAAACGACCTCGGGGAAGGTCGTTCCATAAGGATGAAGTCCTCCAGATGAAAGAATTCTTAAATAATGAAGTTCGAGGAGTACTAAGCTTAACCACATATGGATGGGCGGCAGTGGTTCGTCGTGTATTTCTGCTATTCGCCGCTCTGGGCGGAATTAAGAGGGCAAGGTCAGCCGACCACATCCCATGACAATATCTGTAAAAGAGAGTCAAATCCCCAACCTGTCTTCGATGTTCTAGGCTGTCGAGGTTCTTCGTCAGCTCGTGGTCTCCAATCAGACGAATGCTATGAGTTACTATCACCCAAGCATACTCTTCGGCCATCCCTTCTGATTGGAGACCACGAGCTGACAAAAAGCCTCGGCAGCCCGGAACAGCGAAGACAGGTTGCTGATTTGACTCTCTTTTACAGATATTTACATGGGAAGTGCTCGGCTGACCTTGCCCTCTTAATTCCGCCCAAAGCGAAGAAAAGAAGAAATACACGACGAACCACTGCCGCCCATCCATATGTGGTTAAGCTTAGTACTCCGCGAACTTCACTATTTAAGAATACTTTCATCTGGAGGACTTCATCCTTATGGAACGACCTTCCCGAGGTCGTTTTTCCCAACGAATATAACCTCCAACGATTCAAAACCAACGTGAATCGCTTTTTGCGCACACGCACCACTCCCAGAGTGCCTTAAAGGATTTTCCTATAAAATAGTAATTTGACACCCTGTATATCAATAAGGCAGCCAAATAGGAAAAATATTTATATGAAGTATTGGCATTATGTGGACTTCCTTATATATCCTCTAGTTTTTGGACCCTGTATAGTTCTTTGTTTTAGAAAATCCAGGGGAACTGCCTTAATGTACGATTTAAAAGTGTATTAATTTAAAATTAAACTTGTTAACCGCTTACTATCTAGTTACGTATACTTTTCTCGAAAAGTGATACCAGAGATGTAATCTACCTAACAATTGTCTTCTACTAACGACATTATCGTTCATTAAAAATACATTTTTATTGTCACGAGTTCTCTAAAGGCCTTTGTTGAAGTAAATTCGTTCAGGGACTTTATCTCCACAACCCTTTTTGATGTTTTCGTAAGCCTCCGGCTCTAGCCAGGCGAGTGTTGTCACCTTCATTGAACTAAAATATTCAGTTTTTTAATGTTTTAATTTATATTTTAATTTTTTTTAATTATCGTGCGCTATATCGCGCCTCTTTTTCACTTACCATCTTTGCGGGAAAATTGCACACGCCGTAGGAACCATGAAAGATAAGCTGAAAATAAAGAAAAATAAAAAATTATGATATTAAAATAAAATTTCAAAGGTGCAGAGATATAAAAAGTGGACACAACATGAAACAGTTTTCTATCGCATTTATATAATTAAATAACGTCACTTACAAACAACCAACCGCTACAACCTGTATGGGTCCGTGCAAGAATGTTATTTTCTTCATGAATGGATATTTTTCCGCTCGTTCCATGATCACAGGCAAAATTAACATGCCTGGAGCACACATTACTATTCGAGAAAAAATTACCTAAAATTGATTGATTGATTGAATGAATGATGCATATCTGGCCTATCATATACAGGGTGATGGGATAATGCATCAAGATACATGGAGAGATGATTCTATACAGGCTGATTCACGATGAGCTTGCATTAGAACTTTATGGAGAACTACTGAATATATGTTTCTGAAACTTTGGGGATTCAGGTTTATCGATATGCTCTCTTTAATTAAAATATTCACATTTTTCTGTCATTTCCGATTATATCGGAAGTAGCTGCTAACTTTCGTTTTTTAAATACAACATGGTAATTTTTGTTATATTTTTCGTTTAAGCGTTAAATACTCTAAGCACATTTTATAGAACATGTTTTTGTCAGACTCTGTTAGTTTTCGAGATATCTGGACTTTTTGTAATTATTTGGCAAATGCATGACGATGAAATAATCCATATAATTTTTTTACCTTAGTTCTTGGACTACACATTTTTTCTCACCGAATAGCTAGAAGATCATCAAGTCTCAAAAATAATTCAAATTCGGGAGAAAATGTACAGGGTGGTCACAATTCAAGGTTCATTGTGAAAGAATTCAACCATTAAAAACTTTCGTATTTTAAATGGAACACCCTGTATATTTTTGTTTAATTTGATGGCAAATTAGTTGTTCTTTATAAATAGTATTTACTGTATATACCTATATCAAAGCGTTTTCTCAAAAATCCAATTTTATTCCGAAAAAACTATTTGTTCAAGTGTGCTATGAAAACAATTCTACTTAGGGGCTGTATACTGATGTTTATACGGATTTTCAAGTGAAAATTTTTTAAATTTATTTACGGTTTACATTGAATGTGGTATAATTAAGTTAAGAGCATGTCAATCTATCGGGATAAATATCTGAATAGGCCGATTCCCACATCTGATATTATTAGAAGACTAAATAATAATTCTTTAATATTTGGATCATTTGAAGTCAAAGTACCAAGAATTAAACCAATACTAAAACAATTTAAAACAATCAACTGCATTTTATTTATAAATTCAATTAAGAAACGTTTTAGAACGTTGTATTTTCAAGCAATCAATCACCTTTCCTCCGTATAGACATCAGTATACAGCCCCTAAGTACAATTAATTGTTTTCATAGCACACTGGAACAAATAGTATTTTCGGAATAAAATTGGATTTTTTGAGAAAACGCTTTGATATAGGTATAGGACAGTAAATACTATTTATAAAGAACAACTAATTTGCCATCAAATTAAATAAAAATATACAGGGTGTTCCATTTAAAATTAGAAAGTTTTTAATGGTTGAATTCTTTCACAATGAACCTTGAATTGTGACCACCCTGTACATTTTCTGCCGAATTTCAAATATTTTTGAGACTTGATGATCTTCTAGCTATTCGGTGAGAAAAAAATTTTAGTCCAAGAGCTAAGGTAAAAAAATTATATGGATTATTTCATCGTCATGCATTTGCCAAATAATTTCAAAAAGTCCAGATATCTCAAAAACTAACAGAGTCTGACAAAAACATGTTCTATAAAATGTGCTTCGTATTTAACGCTTAATCGAAAAATATAATTAAAATTACCATGTTGTATTTAAAAAACGAAAGTTGACAGCTACTTCCGGTATAACCGGAAATGACAGAAACACGTGAATATTTTAGTTCAAGAGAGAATATCGATAAACCTAAATTCCCAAAGTTTCAGAAACATATATTCAGAGTAGTTCTCCATAAAGTTCTAATGCAAGCTCGTCGTGAATCACCCTGTATATTAAAATAAAAGTAGTAAGAGCCCATATTTTAAGATACAGAATTGACATAAGTCGTCCTTAATACAAGCTCGACAAGTAGGGCCGATATTAGACCTTAGCTATGGTAGCCTTAATGTTAAGCTAAACCTTAAAAAACAATGGTTTAAATTAATTTGAAGATCAATTGACGCGTTAAGTGGAAGATTACCTATTATTGCTTTATATAAGAGTTAAAGACAACTTTAATATACTGTTAAACTTGTGTTAAGGATACTTATGGCATTCTGTACCTTGAGGTAACATTCAAATGCGAATACTCTGATGTGTATTGTCAAAAACTATAATATTTAGACACTTACTTGACCAAATGCCTTAATAGACGCAACTTTGGATTGACCAACAATATTCCCTTTATCATCTGAGCAATCTATACCGTGAAAGAATTCGTTTTGCCTCATTAGGGGAATGTTTACACAATTTGCAGCCGCGACTGCTGCAAAAGGCACATACCTCTGAAAAAATTACATTAGTGAAAATATGTCCTACCTTTCATAGGGAACCTACCTGCATGAAGGGCGTTGCGTTCCTCTGCCAATAATACTTGCAACCCAACGCCGTAATCATAGCCGACGATGTTGCTGAAACATAGGCAACCACCAATTGGGTTGTACTCGTGGGTGACTTGGCGTTACGGTTGGTATAGTTCACTAATGCATTAAAGGATTGATTGACCCACTGCCAGAAGACTACCGCGAATGGAGTACTGAAAAAACAATTGCCTGTTCTAAAGCCGATGTTTTTGAAGGAATTTTTAGGTCACTTACCGATAAAACTGTAACATGGCTCCAGTGATAGCCATACCCCCAGGCACTTGAAATGACATCCTGCCGAAAACATTCTGTTTCTCACCACTATCCGGGTGAAAAGCACTTTCGTATAACTTTTTTGCATATATTACTTGCTCTACACTAGTACCAGGCGGTTCGGTACCTTTCCTGTATTGTTCTACCAAATTTTTGGCTTGATCTAGAGTGTCCTCGCCTGAATTACGAAAATCGTAGTTAATTTTTAAACCTTATCAGATTTGTTAGGATACATAATATGGCCCAATCAGTTTGGTTTTGTGGAAGGAGTCAGCACTTCGGACGCTATGCATAGGATGATTACAGAGGTTGTAAACAATTTAAATAATAGGAACAAGTGCCTTGCTGTGTTTTTAGACCTTGCAAAAGCGTTTGATACTGTTCCCCACAATAAACTGATTAATGTGTTTAACAATTATGGCATGTCATTGCTGGTAAATTGCTTGTTAATTACCTATCAGATAGATATCAAATGGTAAAATCAAATAATGCTATTAGTAATAAACAAAAAATTATCATTGGTGTACCACAGGGGACCGTAATCGGGCCACTTTTGTTCATTGTTTACATAAATTCTTTGTTGAAAGTGAATATTGATTGTTTGACGATTTCATATGCTGATGATACAGCCATTGTATTTTCTGGTGATACTTGGGAATGCGTGAAAAATAGAACAATGATTGGTTTGAGCAAAGTAAAAGACTGGCTACAGGAATATAAACTGATACTAAACTTTTAACGAAAACAAATTATATAGCATTTTCACTAACTAAAGCTGACAGACCAACATTTAATAACATTTTAATAGGAAACCACCTTATGCAAGAAACATCACAGACTAAGTATCTCGGAATCATTATTGACCAGCACATTAAATGGCAGCCTCATGCTGAGTATTTGTCCAACAAAATACGTAAACTAATTCACAAATTCTATTTGCTAAGGGAATTCCTTGATAAAAAACCCTAATAATGATGAATAAGGCATTTGTTGAATCAATCCTTGGATACGGAATCTTGGTATGGGGGGGACTTTACAGTAACTGTTTGTATAAGTTAAATATTGTCCAAAGATACATTTTAAAAGTGATATTTAAAAAAAAAGACTTTATCCTACCAGAATGTTGTTTACACACAAGGTATGTAACATATAAGAACTTTATATATGCAATCAATTTGCTCTTATATTCGTCAGAGAGAAAAGTTGCAGAATTTCATAAATCATGGATATGTTACATGTGGTTATGTGAATAAAAAATTGCAAATACCTATAAGTAATAATAATCTAAACTTGAGATATGTAAATTTTATTGGACCTAAAGTTGGTAAAGAGATTAACAACAGGAAAAAGTTTGCAAGTTTCTGCAGGGAGTTGTAGAAATTTTGAACAATTTGAGAGGTTGTTTTGATTCTTTCATTTTTCTCTGTTTTTGTTTTTGAGATGATGGGATGGGTAAGTACTGGGATTTAGGGATATTCCTTACCGACAATACAAGTCCTGGGATCCGTAACCCACAGAAAATGTTTAAACCTGCCTACGAATGTTTTCTGGTCCCATAAGGGCTGATCTATGTTCAGTCGTTCTGGCATTCTGGCTAGGGTTTTATTCCTACTAAGTTGTAGTTAGACTGTAATAAAATTCAGTTTTTTAATGAGATAAAAATGTTATTAAACGAGAGGAGTAAAATATTTTTATTTGGACGACGATATCTTAGCAGGTCAATGATAGTCTTGACCCCATACATAAATAGGTGTATTAAAATGTATCCAAACCAGTGTACCTACAGAAAAATTTTTAAAAATCAATTAATATTTTTGTCCCTATTTATTTTCCGTGAAGTACCAAATAAAAACAAAAAAATCGCGTCTCAAGGATTACTAAAAATAATATCCTGCATTTAAAAACTTGTTTTTAAAACGGCCACTTACAAATTATATTGTATAATATGAGCCCGAATCATTCAAATATTATAATGTTAAATATATTTACCCAAATAGAGATAAAACGATGATATTTTTCACGGTTCACTTACCAAGTAAATTATATCATTAATTGTTTGTAATTTTTAGTACTTGAATCGGATTCCTGCGAAAAAAACAAATTTTTGGAACCGAATTATATCACCCCCCACCCCCTTTGCACTTTACTGTGTTGCCAAATATCCTTATACTTTATCGATTTATTGAGGAGCCGCGGTTACAGGGAGTCTGACTCTTCTAAACACCTCTCAGGACACTCATCAAACTTGGAATATAATATAGGCCTTTACATATTGGATTATTTTTCTGTTCAAAAATTAATAAGGCGACTCGCCATTCTTGAAGAGCGATGAGTGGTTCACGGGCAATTCGTGAACAGTGTGTGTGTAAAATCGAACGGGACGAACCCACATATATAATATATGTGGACGAACCGCACCTTGAGCATCAAGAATGGCGAATAATCTCTGTGGCCACCTTAAGACATTTAGCATAAGGCAAATAGAATAAAGTTAAGCGAGCTAAATTACAAAATGAAATATATTTTTTAAAGACGGCAACGTTGTTTCTGTGTGTCAAATACCATGGAGACGCGCGCACTTGTATTATAAAATGCATAACTAAAAGGCGCACGAAGAGTACCTACTGAAATGTAATTTTAAAAATGGAGTCCACTTGCAAGTAAAAATACTTATTCTATAAATACTTTTCAATTAGCTATTAATGTTCAACAGGTAATTTGACCTGCCATTACGTTGATTTTAGGTTACCTAAGCAATATAAGAAAGATTTACTTAAACTATGAAAATTTTAGGTCACCTAAATAATGGAACAACTAGATACATTTTATATTATGTAGGCCTCGAGCACGGTCATGTAATAAAAATGCCAACAGCTTGTTATTTACTAAAATACGTCTAGATAGTTATTACAATATACTTATTTTTATGCCATAACTAATAGATAATTAGATAAACCTGAAACGGCTAGAATCACACTCGTTGAACGTCAATTATTTGATAAAGCGAACGTGCACAACTTATGAACAGGTGTTTTGTAGATTTACGGCTGATCCCGATGTAAAGGGTCGTAGCGAAACGCGAAATCAAGGAGGCACATCATTGGTCCTGGGGGCAGCGGAAAAGACGCTAAAAAGCTGGCTTCGATAGATTCACGAATACTTATTCCATCTTACCGGCAATATGACTAAATAGTTAAAACATCTACTGACTTAGTGAATTTCTCAACAAATTTTTATTTCTTCAAAAATATTTATTATGTATAGTACGCTCGTACACACTAGCGGAATTTGCTCAAACTTACTGCTGGCATTCTGTGATGCTGTCATGTTGACGCTCAGCTGAGAAAGTTAGGTTAAGTATTTATCCATTTTGCGGTAAAACTACGGTTTTAATAGTTTTAAACAGTTTTATAATGGAAGAAACCAAAGAATCCGCTCAAAAACGATGGACACATTTGAAGAAGGTCCTAGAGAGACCTGGGCCTTTTAGCCATCCAGAATTCGAACCGTCTCCGGACATTTTAGACTTCATTCTTTCTACCTGCAAGATCCTCGTTATTGGAGCTGGAGGACTGGGCTGTGAATTGCTCAAAGACTTGGCTATGATGGGGTTCAAGCACATGCATATCATAGATATGGACGTAATAGACTTATCAAACCTTAATAGACAATTTTTATTTAGGCACAAGGACATTGGAGTGTCCAAAGCACAGGTACAAAAATATATATTTTTTAAGCTATTAGATTTTTATTATAATATTATTTAGGTAGCTGCAAACTATATTAATGCAAGGATACCGGGGTGTCAAGTAACCCCACATTGTTGTCCTATTCAAGACATGAATGAAGATTTTTACCAACAATTTCATGTAATTGTTTGTGGACTAGATTCCATTACAGCGAGGAGATGGATAAATGGAATGGTGGTGTCTTTATTGAATTATGACAATGGGGCTTTAGATCAGAGTACTGTTATACCGCTAGTTGATGGAGGTTGGTGTATTACAATGTTACCAACACCTTTTTTTCTAATGTGTGTCTTTTTTACAGGAACCGAAGGCTTTAAAGGCAATGCTCGTGTGATCCTGCCTGGTATGACGGCCTGTATAGAGTGTACTTTAGATCTGTATCCACCTCAGGTTACATATCCCTTGTGCACAATAGCTAATACACCAAGGCTTCCAGAACATTGCATAGAATACATAAAGGTAGTCCAGTGGCCTAAAGGTACCAAACAAATATATTTTAAATTAATCATCTGGCCAATATTCATATGTAAACATGTTATAGATAATCCTTTTGGGGTTGCGTTGGATGGTGACGATGCCCAGCACCTAACATGGATCCACGAAAAAGCTACAGATAGAGCCAATCAATTTGGCATACAGGGTATATCCTTTAGACTAGTGCAGGGGGTTGTTAAAAATATCATTCCTGCTGTAGCTTCTACCAATGCCGTTATTGCTGCAGTATGTGCTACGGAGGTAAGTTTTTAAACATACATCTTGGCCGTTTTTTTTTAAATCATATTTTTTCCTGTAATTTTAGGTTTTTAAATTAGCCACAAGTTGTTGTACACCTCTGAACAACTTTATGGTATTTAACGATATAGATGGAATCTATACGTACACTTATGAGGCAGAGAAAAAGGAGAATTGTATAGTATGTTCGAATATACCTCACCCGGTCGATATAGACGATGCTTCTAAAATGAAATTAAAAGATTTGATCGATTTTCTTTGCGAAAATCATAAGTTTCAAATGAAAAACCCCGGCCTTACGACCAATATGGATGGTAAAAGCAAGACCCTGTATATTCCCGCGATCGCACAAATAGAGGAACGAACGCGACCCAACTTGGGCAAATCTCTGCTCGAATTGGGCCTGAAAGATGGACAAGAAATTGTTGTAGCGGACACGACCACCCCCACTTCTGTAATTATAAAGCTTAGATATTCCATAAGTGATGTGGAAATGAACAATTAGTCATATTAATTTTAATTTATTTGTATTTTGTATGTAAAGTGCTTTAAAAAGGCCCTATGTATATTCTACTCGTAGCTGATCAATAAGAAATAAGGCTGGAATTGTTTTTCTTTGTACTCTATTGTAATAAAATCTGTATAATATAAATTTTGCCGTTGCCTCGTATATAAACTTATTATGCATTGATTTTGTGAAACGCCCTCGTAACAATAAAACACCACAAACTGGGAATCAGTCAGTTCGACCGCCCGATAGGAAAACGAACAAACCTGAAATAGGCGGAAAACGCCATTCTTTTCTCGTCATAAAAAGAAGATACGATATGACAGCTGTTTATTATTATTTGTGATATGTTCCTCAAAAATCATTTTTTCCCTATATTAAGTGCAATAAATATTGTGAAAATAGTTTTATAAGGTTCTTGAAAGGATGGATGAACTTAGCGATAAGTTCTATTACCTCTACAGCTCAGAGGTCCCTGTGAGAATCCAAATTAAAATGTGAGTCCTTTGATTTCATTTTCCTTGTTTCACCAATTTTGCATTATAAATGTTTACTTTTGACTAATAGATCATTAAATATGGTTTTTGCCATTTAAAATCTATAACAATTATATAATTGTTACCAGAACTGTATTACTTTTAATATTTTGTATACTTATGTATTTTTAAACTTTTCTTTACAATACTAAAGGCCTCTCAAGAACTGTCTAATCGATATTGTAGGCACACTAAAGTTAATATAAGACAACGCAGTTTAGGGAACTATGTTTGTTTTTGCTGAAAACTAATTTTTCAACAGTGGTACTCTAGAAGGAAAAAGAACAAAGCCTTCATATGACGAACTTCTAAAAGATCCCCACCTAAAATTCTCAGGGGCAAACCAGGATGGATGTTCTGATTTGATGGTGGAGTGCCAGATATGGGATCACAATGAACCACTGTGTTCCTCCGTTACAACTGAATATAAGGCTTTCACCAATCGCTGGAAGTAAGTGTACCCAGAAATGACAATCATTTATAAACTTTTCTATTGTTACAAATAAAAAGAACATTATTTTGTTTAGCTGGAATGAGTGGTTGCATATGCCTTTGGAATTTTGTGACTTACCTAGAACCGCACAAATGGCAATAACTATTTTTGACTGTGGAGGACCTGAAGAACTTTTACCAGTAGGAGGCACCACTGTCTCACTTTTTAGTAAACACGGTGTATATAGAGAAGTAAGCAGTATAAGTATTGGTTTTGTGGTACTGACCTAGGTTTTCTTCTAGGGAATGTTGGATCTCAGAGTATGGCCTAATGTAGTTGCAGATGGAAGGACCCCCACTAGTACCCCTGGTAAGGGTTATAATGGAAAAGATCACTCAAATGATCAAATGTGGAAATTGGCCAAACTCGCTAAGAAACATAGAAACGGGCATATACCCAAGGTAAAGTTGACTGTAACATTGTTGATTTGTTTAAATTTCTCGATACTCTTTTATGTTTTACCCTTTTCACTCATAATTCTTCACTTTAAGGTAGATTGGTTGGATAGATTGACCTTTCGAGAGCTAGAAGTGATTAACGAAAAAGAAAAAAGATCTTCGGACTTTATGTACCTCACCATTGAATTTATGAAGGTGTACACCGATGGGATCCCTCATCATGTTGTATACTTTGAACAAAACGGCGAAGAAATTCACACTTTTAAGGCCAACGCCGACTTGGTGTTTGTTCCAGATCCAGAAATTGGCAAGGTAAGATTTTGATTATTGATAATCCTTTGTAAATCTTTGATTTTGATTATGGCTTAAAACACTATTTATTTTACAATAATAATAATAAAAAAGCAAGCGAGAGATGAGTACTTTCATTATTTGCCAAAAAGGTAAATAAAATAAACACTCAAATCATGAATTATATTTAATTAATCTTGGGCTCAAGATAAGAAGCACATTAGTTAGTTTATCATATTGATAAGGATTTTCAATATGACTGTAAATTATATTTTTGACTGCCGCGTTTGATACAGGGGAAATTTCAACCGTTTTTGAGTAAATAACCAATGACGAATAAGTTACAATGAATAGTTTTTGAGGAAAATTGGTCTGGTGACAAGTCGAACCTCAGAGATGTGATATTTATGTGGAAAGTGTTGTGTTTTAAATTGTTTAAAATCAGACAGATGGTTGGAAGTGGGCTAATTTAATATTTTTCTTTAAAAAAAAAATACCATTATGATTAGCAAAGTATACATAACCCCCAAATAATGTCTAAATCGAATAACCTATGGAGCACCGTCACCATGCGTCTAACCACTCAAAAAACGAAAGAACAAAACAACAACAAAATCGTAGCGTGCCAACTGTGCGAGCACCCCATCAAATCCAGCACCATCAAATGTTTGAACTGCGACCGGTACCTTCACAAGAAATGCCTCGAAAGGGCGTGCATGTTGTTCGACGTGAGTCAAAACAATTGGCAGTGCCGGGACTGCGTCAATTTGAGCCCTACCAAGTTCGAGCTGAGTCTGGTCAGGAAAGAAAATGAAAGCTTGAAGCAGCAGGTTAATATTCTGACGCGGCTGGTTAGTGAACAGGATATGGTTAATTGTTTGCAAAGGGAGAAGATTCAACTTTTAGGAGAGGATGTAAGTTCCCAACAAGAGATTTCCGAAAAAAATGTATTTCGGTAAATTCCCGAAAAAAGTCGCCCGCGGCACGATTCTTTTTAAACTAGAAAGAGTATTTTTGTTTGTGAATTTTTTATGGCAAATTAATTAAATTTATTAAATGAATTCTCAGAAGAATGAGACTCGGACTCAGGGAATAGGGTTTCTGCCTATAGTTTGCTTTGTTGTTTTCACTTCACATAACTATAAATATCTTTTCCGGTTTCCTGCATTGTTCGGCTTTTTACCAATCTTTCCTGTTTCCAAACAGTCCGTACTCATGACGACACATATTATCCTCTGTCCTCTCATTCTAATCTGATTCGGTTTTTTTAATGATTCCATCTCTATATTAAACTGATTTTACTGGTATCAAAAGTATGTAATGTTTTCGTCAATGCAAAACTTATTATACAAAGTGGCCGCTCGTGAGCTATGACAGAGGGTGTTCACAAGTATGGTGAAATTTTTCTAGGCGTTTTAAATGTAGAAAGAAAAGTAATTAGAATAGGTAAAACATATTTTTATTTATTTTTTAATTTTACACAAGGAAATACAACTTTTGGAAAATAAGAAAGTGTGTATAGCTGTCGGATCTTAACGTCGTCGCATGCAACCCTCGTAACAATATTTATACAGTCCACTACTAATACTACTAAAGCCATCTACGAGCTATCAAGAAAACCGAATGATGTCCAATACTACTACCGCCATCTACGAGTTATCAAGAAAACCGAATGATGTCTAATACCACTACGCCATCTACGGGCCACGAGACTGACAAGTTGGCATTCTTCATATTTTCAGTGTTTTTTAGTTTAAATCCTTAAATAAAATGGTTTTAAATCATATCGAGTATCATTTATCGAAATACATAACATTTGTCGACCCTATACAATAGTGCTTAAACGTAAAGTCCATTCTTCGGTTCTTAATTGTAGAAAATTGAACAATAACAGCCTCATTAAGTTTGGAATGCCCTCTATAATTTTTTTTTCATATATTTCGTTTTTAAACTTTAATAAAGTTCCTAGATTTACCCTTTGTGGTCTGCGTTAAATTAATTTCGGGTTTAGGTGTTCCCGCATTCTTCACTTCAATTTTTTGCTCCAAACTCAAAGAGCTAAAGTTATTTCTTAAATAGTCCACCGTCAACTATTCATTTTAACTTAATAAATATATAATATTAAAACATACACGCTCGAATTTCTAACTAAACTGCTGGCCATTTGCTTTCGAGCAAGAAAAATTTCGCCTAAATTTAAAAGTTAATATTTTCTGAACCAGATATGACCTCGATCTCCGGTTTTTAATGATTGATAGATTTGTCCCTTCGGAAACAATTGCCAAAGTTGGATTGTCTTAAACTGTCAGAAAATTTTATATACAGGGTGTTAAAGAGGACGATGATTTTTGCACCAATTTCAATAGCATGTAACTTTCACAATAATATTTTTAAATTTTATCACTGTACGTCAATTGAATCACTGGTTCATAGCAAAGAAAGTAATCTGTCAAATTTTTGATATCTGCTATATTTTAAGAGATACCGATTTTTTTGAAAAACTTTGCTTTTTTTCAACTTTTTGTTAGCTAGATTCCACTGTGCGTTGTATCGTGCAAACTTTGCAAGTGATTATTATACCTTATGAAAAGCTTGTTTATGTTCAGTAACAACAATTGTACCTAAATGTTGTGATGTGCAGTGGCGTACTTATAATCACTTATCGGGCTATGAGTATCTCACAATTTTTTTGTATTGGAAAGTACTCGCGCCCCTAGATTAGGCAAGTTTTTCCTTATTTTTTAGTTTTTCATATCGCGCTACAGGTATATTATACAGTGTTTACAAAATTTTAAAAAAGATAATTTTTTTATTTAATTGTTTGAAAAAATTTATTTAGTTTAATTTTAGTAATAGTGTCGTGTTAGAAAGTTAGAAATTAATAAATAAATTTCTTCAAACAATTAAATAAAAAAATTATCTTTTTTAAAATTTTGTAGACACTGTATAATATACCTGTAGCGCGATATGAAAAACTAAAAAATAAGGAAAAACTTGCCTAATCTAGGGGCGAGTACTTTCCAATACAAAAAAAATGTGAGATACTCATAAAGCATAGACATATAAGTGATTATAAGTACGCCACTGCACATAACAACATTTAGGTACAATTGTTGTTACTGAACATAAACAAGCTTTTCATAAGGTATAATAATCACTTGCAAAGTTTGCACGATACAACGCACAGTGGGATCTAGCTAACAAAAAGTTGAAAAAAGGCAAAGTTTTTCAAAAAAATCGGTATCTCTTAAAATATAGCAGATATCGAAAATTTGCCAGATTACTTTCTTTGCTATGAACCAGTGATTCAATTGACGTACAGTGATAAAATTTAAAAATATTATTGTGAAAGTTACATGCTATTGAAATTGGTGCAAAAATCATCGTCCTCTTTAACACCCTGTATATAAAATTTTCTGACAGTTCAAGACAATCCAACTTTGGCAATTGTTTCCTAAGGGACAAATTTATCAACCATTAAAAACCGGAGATCGAGGTAATATCTGGTTCAGAAAAAAATATCTTTTAAATTTAGGCGAAATTTTTCTTGCTCGAAAGCAAATGGCCAGCAGTTTAGATGCACGAACAGACAACAACGCGGTGCACACAAAAACTGTGCGCCCTTTCCATGTTAAATTATACAGTTTGGTTTGACGGGATGATAAAATATTAGGGAGGGTCGGACTTTTTTAGTTTGACCGTACGATAAAATATTAGGGAGGGTCGGACTCTATACGATAAATAATATCAATGAATATAAATTAATATTTTTATTCGTTTTGTTTTGGGGGTGCACGTGCGCATGTGCTCCTGTGGAAGAACCGCCACTGATTATACCAAGGATGTATGTCCTCTTTAATTGAATTAATTTATATGTGCCGCGTGAAAGGCTTCATATTTTAACCGAATATCATATGTCTAGTGGTTTTAAAGCAGGTGAAAATTGCAGTACAAGATTAAAGTGAAAGTGACATGTAAATTGTAATGTGTATTATTACCCTCTGTCAGAATTGAATAATTTAGAACTGCTACTTTAATTTACCAGTATTTACAGAGTCTGTTAGTGCTTCGCAATATAATTTTCTGACAGCGCCGTCTGTAACAGTGTTACAAACCTAAATAATCTGTTTACGGTCTAAATATGTGCTGTTGTAACTTTTTGTATTTCCTAATCACTACGTTTCTTACGACGTACTCCTCCTCCTCCTCAGGAAAACCTCGTCGAACGAAAGCATCACATGCTGGCGAGATCGCTGCGAAGCGGCCATAACGATAAAGATGCCAAGCCCAATGCGACAGTGAGAGACATACTCAATCAGATCGTGTCGTATCCCCCTACCCAACAGTTGTCGAACGAGGAGCAGGATTATGTTTGGAAATACAGGTACAGCACGTTTCACGATATTTGGATACGACTTAATGATTTCCTGGGTCGGTCCCATTGTGTCGACAAGAGCTTGGCAATAAACAAGTGAAGTATGAAGGGACGGACTAAGGAAAACAAGTAATGATATGATTATATTAATGTAATCAAATGAAATAACATTTTTTTTAAATATTACTAGTCATATTTATTTACATTTATAATGTCATGATGCTATAGATAGTTCTGTTTCGCTATCGCTATCCTCATCAAAATTAATTATAATTGGATTAATTATACGATCCAGACTAATATATGAATTTTCTACAGTTATTACGTGACGGACTGAATTTTTCCAACTACCTGGGGGAATATCGTTAAGCATTTTCGTATTAATTCTACAACACTAGAACTTAAAGTCGGAGAAATATTTTCAGACCTAACCAGTGATTTTAACTGGTGCCACATAATCTATGGGGTTAAAAATGCAATAATAGGGTGGGAGCCGTAGCACTGTATGTCCAATTTCTTCTGCCAATGTGTCACAAACATATACTTTTTTATACAAAATGTCTTTAAAACTTCTAAAAGATCACGTTTTTTTATAACTTTCTTCAAAATATATATCATTCGCCGCCATGTAGTTCTGAATCTCCAATTTTGTATTATTTGAGCTTGGAGCTTTATGTAATTGGCGACTGTGATAGCTCGCATTGTCCATTACTATCACGCTATTCTGAGGAATGTTTGGTAAAAGACAATTCTTGAACCATTCCTCAAAACCTACAAATTTTACCACAAAACGATATTTAAATATAAATTAAGCAACCTAACCTACCTGATGTGCCTACATTTAATTATAATTATTACAATCCGGTCCTTTCCACATAATAATAACAAACGGTCATAAATAATGGGATGGCCCCAGATACTTTTACTGCAGTCATTAAGTTATATCCATTTTTCGTGAAACAATCTTTAAAAACTTTATTTCCTTGACTGAAAGGTATCAAAAAATTCCTGTTGGCTTTCAAAATGGCTATAAAAAAAAAATAGTCAGATTATACCGGTGATTTTTTAGGTTCTACTTAAGTACTCAAAAAAAGGCATTGGCAAAGTTTTTAAAATGCGTAAATTGGAAACAGAACAATGAAGTACGGCAAGCTTTGCACATGCTCGACATTTGGCAACCGATGGACATAGAAGGTAAACTATTTAATAACTTAAAACTATTGCCTCTGTACGAACGTATATATTTTTATCTCGTAGATGCGTTGGAACTTCTTAGTCCAAATTTCGCACACCCGGCGGTACGTAGATACGCAATATGTCGACTACAGCAAGCGCCAGACGAGGAGATCTTACTTTATTTATTACAGTTGGTGCAGGCATTGAAGTACGAAGATTTCTCGACTATCCAGGAAGGTATACTATATAGGACATGTATTCGTTGATGCCTGTATTTTTTTAAATTAAACTTGTTTTTTTGCACATCGACATAACGCATGTCTCTAGTCTACTCTTTATCCGATATTCCCAGTAGAGTTTTTTTTGGTTTTGGTAATATGTGGTAGATTTCTTAAAATTTCACTAAAAGCAGTGAAATATAGGTTAATTTTTTACTGATTTTTACATTTTTTTCGAGTAGGTACCCAAGTTTATGCACCTCGTGTTAACACTTGATTTTTAGGTAGAGGTTCTAAATTGCTTCAAGTTTATATTTAGAAATTTGAATGTGTTTAATAATAATTTAATAGTTTGTAAAATTTTGTTTGCATCGGTCCAAATGCAAATCCAAAAGCAGGAACGTGCAGAAAGGGTTATTTTGAGTTAATTTTTTGTAGGAAGTTTCTAAAGCACCTGAAAAATAAAATAGTGTGCAAATTAAAACCCAAATTTAACGTTAAAAGAAAGACGACATCTTCCTGGTCTGATTACCAAAACTGATTCTTTCGCACGTTCGTGCCTTTGACGTTAGACCGACTATACAGGGCGTTATGGAAATGACGTATTATATTTAAATGGGTGACTCCTGGGGTGTCCTAGAGAAGCGCTACATATATTTTTTTTAAATCGAACGTTTAAAAAGTGGGGTAATTCACCCCTAAACCCACACACAACTCCTCGGCACATTCATATATGAACATATTACATTTTTTTTGACCTGTGTAAACACTTGTGTTTTAACATTAATAAAACTATTGACTATTGACTATTGACTATGTTACATTGCCCAGCTGGGTAATCAACAGATGTTCGGGCACAATGTATCCACACTGTTTAAAAGTGTAAAACTTTAGTTTCTTATAAAAATATTTAGCTTACTTAGAAAGTAAATCCAGAACGCGATTAAGGAATCCAGGGCACAGACACCTTCAGTTCTTTTTTCTATGGGAAAAACTTTATGCTCATCGCGTGTCCTGATGATAGTGTGGTAATGCATAATATCACTAAACCTCATTCGGCCTCTTATTTCCAATCTCGGAATATAACCGGCACCGAACAAATTGCACTAAATCACTTAAAGAAACACACAGACACCCACGAGTTTCAAATTAGTTTTTTTGAAGATATGCATCTATTATCAGATTACACGAAAACACTAACGCATAATTACACTTTAAAATAACACTACCGCACACATAGAACAAGAGCACTTAATCATTTCGCAATAGAAATAACAAAAACGCTAATTTCTATGGGCCATTAACCCTTTACTAAAGATAAAATGAAACAATTATGTTAACAATTGACAGGAACTACCCTTTCAAATAAATGGTCTAGTCCACCACCTCACTTTCTTTCCGAGAACTCTCCGCTAGTATAGCCAGCGCGGTTGCCATTTCCGAGACTAGAATTATACAGGAAAGTAATATTATAGAAGGAAATTAGGCAGTTTATGAATATAACCTTATAAAACATCGAAAGTGGCAACGCTGTATTTTTAGATAGGCAATAGACACGTGAAGATAGGAACAGGTTCAAGGTTAGTTTCAACATTTTTAGATGTCTAATACCATTGAATTGAATTATATTATTTCCCAGACTACCAGCTGATAAAATCTTATACAATAAGGGCGTATTTTTGTCTACACGATAGCACTTTAAAATACTAATTCAGATTGAAAGGTACTTAGATGTGTTCACGAGATGCGCGATGTGAATTTATGTTTTTTTGGTGTTTTGTGACGGTTTTTGTTCGGTTACCTGTTTTTTTTTATTAATTAAGTTAGTTTTAAATAAGGCCGAAAAGGTAAATAAAATTACATTTTTTCTTCTAAAGGGTAAAGTGGCATTTTAGTTCCCGGTGGTTTGTTCGAGTTTGTTTATCTTCCTGGCAGGGACACCACGTGGTAATTTTTGGTTTGAGATAAGGTCATGTACAGGGCATATTAAATTAAAGCGCCATTTTTGGATATTTTTCTTCAATTTGTTTTCATCTCAGGAATTGCCGGTTTTAATGTAATACGTCATTTCCATAACACCCTGTATAAAGTTTAAAGAGAAAGAGGGCGGAATGTTCATTCTTTATCGAAAAAGAGATTACTACACAATTCAACAAGCCTAAACGAAACTGGCAACGAATTATGCATTTTTTTAATTTAAAAAAAATTCATTTTTATTTATGCTCTGCTGAAAAATGGCAACTTATGGACATGTCGCTTTTCTTCCCTTTACCCTTTGGTGTATTGGTATCAAAGGTATTGTAAACTACAGATCCTATAATCCATCCATAAAACTCTTGGAATGTGAAACTGTGAAATGTTATTGAAAATCCGTAATGGGTGGAAGGGAGAACTACATGTTTGTTGCCTGAATGGCAACAATGTTGAAGTCTGGTTATATCAGATGGTTAAATATTGTATCAAAATATATAATCAATCCGTTAGATCAAGGCGGCATCGTCGCAATGTTTACGAGATTAATAATTCATTCATTTTTTGGGTCCGAATCGCAGCGCAGTTGTAAAATAAAAATAGATGTTGCCAGAGTGCAGTTCAAGATTTGTTTGATACGTTTAAGTATAATAATATTTTTTTAAAGAATCTCTCATCGCCTTTTCACAGTTTATAGTAAAATTATTGGGAAATAAATTTATTTTAAACCAGTTGTAATTGCCAAATTAACAAATTTTGAATTGGGATTTTACAAGATACCTTTGCGATAAATATGTCAATCTGGCTAAGCTGCAATAATGACCGAAAGAGGTGGGAAAGACCGTTTGCATTCGTTGCGTAGGCTAGAAATGTCCTGAAATGTACATTTTTCTATCTGTAGTTTGTAATATCTTTGATTTGTATTTATATTTCCTACAAACAGCACATTTTCACTAGCTTTTTATTAACCCTTTTGCTTGTGAATGCTTCTAGGTTACGTGCATGTGATGTCCATGGTTCCACCAGGTAAATGTACAACTTTATAGATATCGTCATCTTAGAAGCATACTGTTCTATGCGCATTTTTACAAATTTTACAGGAATACATTGGTTTGGGTTATACCATGTTACTAAAAACAGCACATTGAAACACTTTGGTTCCAAGATGATATATATTCCAATATATTATATTATAGACTAAATATCCAAAAAATTAATCAATAATCTACTTCTACCGTTTTTCGCAATTTGAAATAATATTTCCAGGTTTTTCCCGCATAGCTTCGGGACACGAAGTATTCCCTCTAAACGAAGACAATAGCAACAACGTCCTGGAAAAAAAAGATAGCAAGGAAAGCAACAGCACGATAACGGCGGAATCTATTCTACAGCGATCATCCAGCTACAGCAGTTACAATCAGGCCGATCATTTAGCTTCATCCACCGTTAACAGTGTCGTGGAAGTAGACACGGACAGGTTACAGCAGGTAGAGTAACCTTCTTTATCTCGTCAAGTTTGTAATGACATTTTCGTGTTTGTTCCGATATTTTCTATCTAAACTGCTGGCCATTTGCTTTCGAGCAAGAAAAATTTCGCCTAAATTTAAAAGTTAATATTTTCTGAACCAGATATGACCTCGATCTCCGGTTTTTAATGATTGATAGATTTGTCCCTTAGGAAACAATTGCAAAAGTTGGATTGTCTTAAACTGTCGGAAAATTTTATATACAGGGTGTTAAAGAGGACGATGATTTTTGCTCCAATTTCAATAGCATGTAATTTTCACAATAATATTTTTAAATTTTATCACTGTACGTCAATTGAATCACTGGTTCATAGCAAAGAAAGTAATCTGTCAAATTTTTGATATCTGCTGTATTTTAAGAGATACCGATTTTTTTGAAAAACTTTGCTTTTTTCAACTTTTTGTTAGCTAGATCCCACTGTGCGTTGTATCGTGCAAACTTTGCAAGTGATTATTATACCTTATGAAAATCTTGTTTATGTTCAGTAACAACAATATTACCTAAATGTTGTGATGTGCAGTGGCGTACTTATAATCACTTATATGTCTATGCTTTATGAGTATCTCACAATTTTTTTGTATTGGAAAGTACTCGCCCCTAGATTAGGCAAGTTTTTCCTTATTTTTTAGTTTTTCATATCGCGCTACAGGTACAGGTACAGTGTCTACAAAATTTTAAAAAAGATAATTTTTTTATTTATTGTTTGAAAAAATTTATTTTTTTTTAATTTTGTAGACACTGTATAATATACCTGTAGCGCGATATGAAAAACTAAAAAATAAGGAAAAACTTGCCTAATCTAGGGGCGAGTACTTTCCAATACAAAAAAATTGTGAGATACTCATAAAGCATAGACATATAAGTGATTATAAGTACGCCACTGCACATCACAACATTTAGGTACTATTGTTGTTACTGAACATAAACAAGCTTTTCATAAGGTATAATAATCACTTGCAAAGTTTGCACGATACAACGCACAGTGGGATCTAGCTAACAGAAAGTTGAAAAAAGGCAAAGTTTTTCAAAAAAATCGGTATCTCTTAAAATATAGCAGATATCAAAAATTTAACAGATCACTTTCTTTGGCATGAACCAGTGATTCAATTGACATACAGTGATGAAATTTAAAAATATTATTGTGAAAGTTACATGCTATTGAAATTGGAGCAAAAATCATCGTCCTCTTTAACACCCTGTATATCAAAATTTTCTGACAGTTTAAGACAATCCAACTTTGGCAATTGTTTCCTAAGGGACAAATCTATCAACCATTAAAAACCGGAGATCGATGTCGTATCTGGTTCAGAAAATATTAACTTTTAAATTTAGGCGAAATTTCTCTTGCTCGAAAGCAAATGGCCAGCAGTTTATATTTTATTATAGCCCTCTCAAAGCCTTCCAGCCAACGTCCTGCAGAATGTCTGTACCGAATCGGGCAATACGGACACGCTTCAAAGTCACATGTACGAGGAGGAAGAGGACATCAACGATCTGGCGTCGTTTCTGGTATACAGGGCCTGTAAAAACTTTACTTTGGCTAATTATCTTTACTGGTATTTGTTGCTCGAGTGCGAGGATCAAGAAGGCACAATCAAACAAGATGTAAGTTTATACAGTTGAACCGGGAAAAGAACGAACGTTATGAAGGTCGTAGAATATAAATCAATAACAGGGTCCTGCATAAATGGGACACTCTGTATTTTATTGCATATTTAGGTTCATATTAGTGTCCTCTATAATTGCCTAAAATGTTATTTAATTTGCTTTGGTATTTTAGGAGCAATGAATTAAAAACTAAAAAAAAGATAATATGCTTCTAAAGTCGGTTCGTTTTATGAAGTCCGATATCGGATTAAATCATTAATTGTTCATCATTGTTAAACAGTAAGACGGTTAAGTTAACAATACGTTCGCTATACTTGATCGTACCGAACATTCCTCTGGTTCACTGTAGTCAGCCGTGCAAAATCAGCGATTCCAAAACAAAATTATCTTAGAATTATGTACCGCGATAAATATTTTGCGTCAATAAGTTAAAGATGTTCTCAGGTACTTTTTCCTAGAATTTAGTTATTTTGGGATCATTATAGTTAAATCTATATAATAATCACTATGTTCCGGGAAATACTTAAAGTTTGCTCAAGTGCAGGATGGTATGTTCTATTTTAAATAAGTAGTTATGCTTTTTGCTTTTAGTCTGTTTCTCATTATTGTGTGTTAATTAAAAGCAGTTATAAAGCAAAGTTATGGAAAATGTTCACAACGCCTAGAAGGTGGTTATCTCCAGGTGAACGCCGTTTGGTATTACAAGTGGAACGTTGTTTTACTTAGAAAAAGATAACTCGGGCCCGTTAGTGTCTGTTTTGGCAGTGCAAAAACGAACGTCTGATGCTTGCGGCATTTCAGATAAGACCTTAAGAAGACTTCGAAAAAAGAGTGAAGAGGAATTGAACAGACCATATAAAAGGGTTCGACTCAATTCTAGAACCCTTGATTTATCCCAAGGGATAAAACTATCGATTAGGAATATTGTTTATGATATGTATAAAGCCAAGGAATGTTACCCATCAAAGCTATTCTTGAAAAGATAAAGCAGAACTTTGCGATATTGGAACTACCAGTTTGTCCATCATTTTAAAAGAGCTGGGCTTCAAATACAAAAAAAACGAACAACAGAAAAGTGCTTTGCGAGCTGTCCAATAATGTTTCAAAAAGATGGCGACATCGGTTCTGTTTAGAACCAAAACTTTATAAAAAAGGAATTCGTTAAACTAATTTGCCTAAATACTATAAAAGCTAAAAAGTAATTATTTTTCTTTGCCTAAACTAATTTTTTATTTACTTTAAATTATTTTATTTAGAAAATACCTAAAATATAATTTATTGTTTGAGAGCCACCGACTAGCCGGCTCGAGAGGTTTTATTGCTTAGCAGGCTTTATACACCGTACCGACTTTAATAGTGTTTATCTATTTTATACAGACATATAAGTTCATAAATTATATTGTTTAAATAGCATAGGCGCCTAGACTAATGAGTTCAAACGTCTTCTATTTTGAAATTTCTAACTTAATTCGTATAGGAGCTATGGAAGCCTGGCGCACTATTGCAGGACTCTGTATAGCCAAAGTACTTTTGTTTTAAAACTTGAAAAATAAGTAATATAAATGTCAAAAATTGGCATGTCAATATTTTAACGTTTTTATAGAAAAACGCTGTCTTGTTTATCCTTTTTCATTAACTGATAAAATAAAAAGACAAAATATTACTGTCCAGTTATGATTTATCCATATTTCGCAGGAAGAGGTTAGAAATAGGTACCTGACTGTGATGAAAACCTTCTCCCAGGCTCTGGCGAAAGGTACCGAGGCCATGCAAAAGAAAAGGGCTACCTTGGCCAAACAGCAGAAGTTTATCGATAAGTTAGTGCAACTTTTAAAAGCGGTAGCTCGAGAGCACGCGAATAGAGCCAAGAAGACTGTTAAGCTGAAAGAGTTGTTAGCGGATCCGGACGCTTTTAAGTACAATTTTGGGAAGTTTGAGCCGATTCCGTTGCCGTTAGATCCTGAGGTAAGCGTCGTCAAGAGTAATCCGAGCCTATTGTATATCTTTACGAATTTTTAGGTTACCATTACTGGTATAGTACCCGAGAAATCGCTTCTCTTTAAATCGGCCATGATGCCTTCGAAATTACACTTCAAAACGTCAACCGACAGCGAATACGTCGCCATTTTTAAACTAGGCGACGATCTGAGACAGGACCAGCTGATTCTCCAGATGATCACTCTCATGGATAAGCTGTTGAATAAGGAGAACTTAGATTTGAAGCTTACGCCATACAAGGTGTTGGCCACAAGCACAAGGCACGGGTTTGTGCAATTTATTGATTCTATACCGGTTGCTGAGGTACTTGCCATAGATGGTAAGTTTGTGTACATTTTGGATTTTTCTTCGGGTTTAACAAATGCTACTTTTTACAGGAACCATCCAGAACTACTTCAAAAAATACCACCCGCAGGAAAACGCCCCCTACGGCATACAACCTGAAATTATGGACGCATATGTACATTCCTGCGCAGGATATTGCGTCATCACCTATCTGTTAGGGGTTGGCGACCGCCATCTTGATAATTTGTTATTGACTACAGATGGCAGGCTGTTCCATATCGATTTTGGGTAAGTTAGGTGCCCATATTATCCACATTGCTAAGACAGTGAGCTTTTTTTAGAACCAATGATTTTCTTTTTAGGTATATATTAGGGCGGGACCCGAAACCTTTACCTCCACCCATGAAGTTAAGTAAAGAAATGGTGGAGGCCATGGGAGGAGTAAACTCTGAACATTACCAAGAGTTCAGGAAGCTGTGTTACACTGCGTTTTTGCATTTGCGAAGGTACATTTTCAAATAAGCCTCGACACGTTATTCAAGTCGCCATCTTCATGAATTTCGGTTATGTTATAGAATGATATTCCCGCTGTCGATTGAAGAAGACTAGAATAGCCTACGGCTAGGCGTTTTTTTTTTGGGGGATTTTTTTCGTGGGACTTGCAAGAGAATTTTTCGCAGTCGCGATGATACATTTTCAAATAAGCCTCGACACGTTATTCAAATCGCCATATTTGTGAATTTCGGTTATGTTATAGAATGATATTCCCTCTGTCGATTGAAGAAGACTACAATAGCCTACGGCTAGGCGTTTTGTTTGGGGGGATTTATTTCGTGCGACTTGCAAGACAATTATCGCAGTCACGATGATACATTTTTAAATAAGCCTCGACACGTTATTCAAGTCGCCATCTTTATGAATTTCGGTTACGTTATAGAATGATATTCCCGCTGTCGATTGAAGAAGACTAGAATATCCTACGGCTAGGCGTTTTTTTTTTGGGGGATTTTTTTCGTGCGACTTGCAAGACATTTTTTCGCAGTCGCGATGAAAAATTTTTAAATAAGCCTCGACACGTTATCCAAGTCGCCATCTTTATGAATTTCGGTTACGTTATAGAATGATATTCCCTCTGTCGATTGAAGAAGACTAGAATAGCCTACGGCTAGGCGTTTTTTTTGGGGGATTTTTTTCGTGGGACTTGCAAGACATTTTTTCGCAGTCGCGATGAAAAATTTTTAAATAAGCCTCGACACGTTATCCAAGTCGCCATCTTTATGAATTTCGGTTACGTTATAGAATGATATTCCCTCTGTCGATTGAAGAAGACTAGAATAGCCTACGGCTAGGCGTTTTTTTTGGGGGATTTTTTTCGTGGGACTTGCAAGACATTTTTTCGCAGTCGCGATGATAAATTTTTAAATAAGCCTCGACACGTTATCCAAGTCGCCATCTTTATGAATTTCGGTTATGTTATAGAATGATATTCCCTCTGTCGATTGAAGAAGACTAGAATATCCTACTGCTAGGCGTTTTTTTTTGGGGGATTTTTTTCGTGGGACTTGCAAGACAATTTTTCGCAGTCGCGATGATATATTTTCAAATAAGCCTCGACACGTTATTCAAGTCGCCATATTTGTGAATTTCGGTTATGTTATAGAATGATATTCCCGCTGTCGATTGAAGAAGACTAGAATATCCTACCGCTAGGCGGTTTTTTTTGGGGGATTTTTTTCGTGGGTCTTGCAAGACAATTTTTCGCAGTCGCGATGATATATTTTCAAATAAGCCTCGACACGTTATTCAAGTCGCCATCTTTATGAATTTCGGTTATGTTATAGAATGATATTCCCTCTGTCGATTGAAGAAGACTAGAATAGCCTACGGCTAGGCGTTTTTTTTTGGGTGGATTTTTTTCGTGGGACTTGCAAGAGAATTTTTCGCAGTCGCGATGATATATTTTCAAATAAGCCTCGACACGTTATTCAAGTCGCCATCTTTATGAATTTCGGTTATGTTATAGAATGATATTCCCGCTGTCGATTGAAGAAGACTAGAATATCCTACCGCTAGGCGTTTTTTTTTGGGGGATTTTTTTCGTGGGACTTGCAAGACAATTTTTCGCAGTCGCGATGATATATTTTCAAATAAGCCTCGACACGTTATTCAAGTCGCCATATTTGTGAATTTCGGTTATGTTATAGAATGATATTCCCTCTGTCGATTGAAGAAGACTAGAATAGCCTACGGCTAGGCGTTTTTTTTTGGGTGGATTTTTTTCGTGGGACTTGCAAGAGAATTTTTCGCAGTCGCGATGATAAATTTTCAAATAAGCCTCGACGCGTTATTCAAGTCGCCATCTTTATCAATTTCGGTTACGTTATAGAATGATATTCCCTCTGTCGATTGAAGAAGACTAGAATAGCCTACGGCTAGGCGTTTTTTTTTGGGTGGATTTTTTTCGTGGGACTTGCAAGAGAATTTTTCGCAGTCGCGATGATATATTTTCAAATAAGCCTCGACACGTTATTCAAATCGCCATATTTGTGAATTTCGGTTATGTTATAGAATGATATTCCCTCTGTCGATTGAAGAAGACTAGAATAGCCTAGGGATGTGCGTTTTTTTTTGTGGGACTTTTTCGCATTCACGAATAAATAGTCTAGACGGAGTGATGAACTAATGAAAATTTTTGAAAAGTTTTTCCTTATTCGGTAATTAAGGACCAAAATTATCACTTTATCTTCCTTACAGGCATGCCAACTTAATGCTAAACCTATTCTCCTTAATGGTGGACGCCAGCGTACCGGATATCGCCCTCGAACCTGATAAAGCCGTCAAGAAGGTCCAAGAGAAACTGATGCTAGATCTGGGAGAAGAGGAGGCCGTCCAGTACATCCAGAATCTTATAGACTCTTCTGTGACGGCGGTCATGGCTGCCATTGTGGAACAGTTTCATAAATTAACGCAGTATATGAGGAAATAAGGAGAACATGAAATGTTTTCGAAATTTCAAGAGACGGAGCGACAAGATTTCGCTCAGATGACCCCGGTACAGGCAAATATACAGTTTTAATAATTGGAGAAAGTGAAGGATTTGTCGGGGAATACGGTCTTGTCGCTTTGCATTGCCGGCGCAATGCGAGAATGGAATCCGTATTACAGTCGGCAATTCTAGTCTTCTGGCCATTGAAATTGCACGGATTCATGCGCAGTACACCGTTTTCGATCAGCTCTCTCGCATTGCCGGAAATGAGGCACGCGCCATTTTCATTGCCATTGCAAGTCTGTTATTATTAATTGATCGAAGCACCTATGAACAGCTAATGGCTATTTAAACTAACTGGTACACATTCTTTATTAAGCATATGTACTGCTAATTCGTAGCAACTTTTTTGAACTGCCATTTATAGGTAGCAGTAGCTGCTTTAACTGCTAATCAAAACGAACAGGTTTGCCCATCTCTAATTCTGGCGGTATTTTAGGGATTTCGGCACTACCAACTGCTGTTCTGGCTGTTGGTAATGCGCCAGCTGATCGAGAACGGTTTACTGCGCATGTATTCGTGCTATTATAATTGCCATTGCAACGGGAATTTTTATTGCCGACTCTAATACGGCTTTAAATAATTGTTGGCAATGCTATCTCATGACTTTAAATAAATTATATAAACTGCTGGCCATTTGCTTTCGAGCAAGAAAAATTTCGCCTAAATTTAAAAGTTAATATTTTCTGAACCAGATACGACATCGATCTCCGGTTTTTAATGGTTGATAGATTTGTCCCTTAGGAAACAATTGCCAAAGTTGGATTGTCTTAAACTGTCAGAAAATTTTATATACAGGGTGTTAAAGAGGACGATGATTTTTGCTCCAATTTCAATAGCATGTAACTTTCACAATAATATTTTTAAATTTTATCACTGTACGTCAATTGAATCACTGGTTAATAGCAAAGAAAGTAATTTGTAAAATTTTTTATATCTGCTATATTTTAAGAGATACCGATTTTTTTGAAAAACTTTGCTTTTTTTCAACTTTTTGTTAGCTAGATCCCACTGTGCGTTGTATCGTACAAACTTTGCAAGTGATTATTATACCTTATGAAAAGCTTGTTTATGTTCAGTAACAACAATTGTACCTAAATGTTGTGATGTGCAGTGCCGTACTTATAATCACTTATATGTCTATACCTTATGAGTATCTCACAATTTGTTTGTATTGGAAAGTACTCGCCTCTAGATTAGGCAAGTTTTTCCTTATTTTTTAGTTGTTCATATCGCGCTACAGATATATTATACAGTGTACAAAATTTAAAAAAAAAAAATTTTTCAAACAATTAAATAAAAAAATTATCATTTTTAAAATTTTGTAGACGCTGTACCTGTACCTGTAGCGCGATATGAAAAACTAAAAAAATAAGGAAAAACTTGCCTAATCAAGGGGCGAGTACTTTCCAATACAAAAAAATTGTGAGATACTCATAAAGCATAGACATATAAGTGATTATAAGTACGCCACTGCACATCACAACATTTAGGTACAATTGTTGTTACTGAACATAAACAAGCTTTTCATAAGGTATAATAATCACTTGCAAAGTTTGCACGATACAACGCACAGTGGGATATAGCTAACAAAAAGTTGAAAAAAAGCAAAGTTTTTCAAAAAAATCGGTATCTCTTAAAATATAGCAGATATAAAAAATTTTACAAATTACTTTCTTTGCTATTAACCAGTGATTCAATTGACGTACAGTGATAAAATTTAAAAATATTATTGTGAAAGTTACATGCTATTGAAATTGGAGCAAAAATCATCGTCCTCTTTAACACCCTGTATATAAAATTTTCTGACAGTTTAAGACAATCCAACTTTGGCGATTGTTTCCTAAGGGATAAATCTATCAACCATTAAAAACCGGAGATCGATGTCATATCTGGTTCAAAAAATATTAACTTTTAAATTTAGGCGAAATTTTTCTTGCTCGAAAGCAAATGACCAGCAGTTTAGTATAAGATGGAATTTTTACTAAAGACATTTCAAAAAATCTGGTGTATTTTTTTTCATACTCGTTACCAACGGGGGGCGTCATATTAGAAAAATATCTGACATATTAGTTCACTATTTTTATTAAAGTATATCATAAAATTACACGTTACATCTGCATTTGAGTACAATAAAGGGAATAAACGTTTGTACGTAAAGAATACATGCAATAAAATATAATACGCGGTTCATAACAACACGTTTTCTTCCGAACAGAAAACTTTATATGCCTTTTTACTGAACTCCGGACCGAGCTTTCTTTGTCCGCCCAGCGGGCCCGCGGCTCTCCTAACGGGTAAATCTTGCAGTAATTTTTGTGCTTCTTCGGGCGTTCGACAGCTTTTATAAGCCTAAAATAATACATAGAGTTGGACGGGGACAGAATGGACGTGTTTCATAGTAACATCACAGAGCTGTTATTTTTAATGTCTTGGTTTTGTCAGAAACGATAAAAAAGAACTTTTTCTTTGAAAACGAAATACAATTCCAGTGTAAAATTAAAATGCTGCCACTATACACTGTGTCCAAGATAAGGAGGGCCAGTACAAGGAACTCGGAAACCATAAGAGATACGAAGTCGGTTAAATGGAGGTAAAGTTGCGCATTTACGTGCCTAATAATATGCCGTTTAGAACGTTTTAAAATTCCGAGTTGATCCGGGGATATCCGGAAAAAACAAAATTCTGAAAAATCGGTTTATTGGTTTTTTTGAGATCGAATTCTAAAGTAAATTGCACTTTTACATTGCCACTTTTTCCGCTCTATCTAACAGCGTTAACAGCACACATTGTGCTTTAATGACGTTTTGAGGTTTTTTGAACGACAACAGGAGATTTTGGGATACGGTCCTGTATTTCTCCTAATTTTATAAATAATATCTCATAAGTAAGCTCTAAATTTTTACTTATGTTGGACTAGTTCAATAAATAACAAATAATTTAATAATAAACAACAATAAGTGAACAAAAAACATACCAAAACAGTAATAAAACTAACAATGAAACAAGTAAGGAACTACATAATCAGGTGTTCAAAATGATTTCCGTTATTTTCTAAGCACAAATAACATCTTCTAAATGTCGATTCTAAAAGTTTTGACAACATTTCTGGCGTAATACTTTGAAAGGCTTCAAGCACCAACCTCCTAAGTTCGTATTCTATTTCGAGTTGTGTTTATAAACATAATTTTCGACATACCCCCAGAGGAAAAATCTAACGGTGTCATATCAGGCGAACGTGCTGGCCATGGTGTTTCAGAATACGTCGCAATCAGTTTTCCGGTAAATCCCGAATCAACAGAAGTTTGAAATGTTTCTGTATTTTGTTCACTTATTTGTGGTTTATTATTAAATTATTTGTTATTTGTTGAACTAGTCCAACATAAGTAAAATTTTAGAGCTTACTTATGAGATATTATTTATAAAATTAGGCGAAATACAGGACCGTATCCCAACATCTCCTGATGTTGTTCAAAAAACCCTCGAAAGGCCATTAAACCACAATGTGTCATACATCGTTGGATTCGGAAGAAAAAAAGCTGTCTAATTCCAATATTAGGAAAACAGGACCTTATTTAAAAAAGAAAGTTGATAATGGCCCTTCGAAGACGACTCGTCGGATTACAAAACAATTAACGCTGTTAGATAGAGCGGAAAAAGTGGCAATGCAAAAGTGCAATTTACTTTAGAATTCGATCTCAAAAAAAAAACCAGGAAAAAAAATAAGAGGATTTTTCAGAACTTTTTTTTGCGGATATCTCCGGAACTGCTCGGAATTTTAAAACGTTCTAAACGGCATATTATTAGGCACGTAAATGCGCGACTTCGTATCTCTCACGGTTTCCGAGATCCCTGTACTGGCCCTCCTTATCTTGGACACGGTATATATATATATTGTAAATATTTTCAATATCGCATTAATATTCATAAACGTCAAATTATTTTTCTAGATGCAACGTGGATCTATTCCAAGGGCACAGTTTCTTGGCATATTTCGTAAGGAAATATTACTATACAGGGTCCGCAAACGAAGCGTGGACGGAAGATTAAATCGTTATCGAAGAACTTATCAACAATATTAAAACAGCTTGAGATATTAGATTAAAAGCAGCATGTTTTAAAAATATTTTATATTATACAGGGTGGCCCAAAAAAGTGTGACAGCATAAAGTTATATTTTTTTAAATGGGACACTCAGTATTTTATTGCATATTTATGTTCGTATTACTATCGTTTATAAGTGCCTCAAATTTTATTTAATTTGGTTCTGTAGTTTCGGAGAAATAAATTAAAAACTAAAAAAAAAAGTTTTGCAGTCCTGAATAAAAAAATTTAAAAAAACAATCCAGAACTATTTTTTAACCTCGGCATTGAGTGAAATTTATGACAAGAGGTCTAGAGATACTTTGAATGTAATTGCGTTTATTGATTTTATACAGGGTGTTCGTAATAAGCTTTCAAAAACCCCACATTTTAAAATAATTTTTCTCAAGTTTTTCAAATGGAACACCCTGTATATTATTTGGCTATTTGACGTAGAATTCATAGACAATTTTTTTTGTAATACAAGCTTATAAGTTATATCCAGCCGTTTTCGAAATAATTATAAATATCATAAATTATGTTGTTTAAATAGAGTTTTTATTGGGAAATTTTGTTATAGGCGACTAGACTAATAATTGTAAACTAAAGTAAATGTTCAAAGTAGCTTCCTTTTACTATTAGAGTTTGCCGAATTTTAGTTATTTCGATATAAATTTTAAAAGCCTACATTTTTTCTACTTTTATTTATTTAATTTTATTTTTTATTCTTAATCGAGTTGCCATAATTTTTTTTTGTTTAGATTGTCACTATGACAGCCAAATAAAATTATTTCATTTGTTCAGTCGTCGAAATTAAGTACTAACTTACACAAAATGTCGAATTTTACAACTTTAGAAATGGTAAATATGATTTTCATACTGGGTGAATGTGCAAGAAGTTGCCTCCTCGCGAGCCGAGTATATGCTGAAAGATATCCAAATATTGAGAGAAAGCCGAGACCAGAAACCTTCGAGAAGTTGTTACAAATGAACTTATGCATAACAAATGTAAACCATTAAAAAGTTACCGATAAATTTTAAGAAAAAGTAGCAAAAATGTAGGCTTTTAAAATTTATATCGAAATAACTAAAATACGGTAAACTCTAAGAGTAAAAGGAAGCTATTTTGAATATTTACTTTAGTTTACAATTATTAGTCTAGTCGCCTATAACAAAATTTCCCAATAAAAACTCTATTTAAACAACATAATTTATGATATTTATAATTATTTCGAAAACGGCTGGATATAACTTATATGCTTGTATTACAAAAAAAAATTGTCTATGAAATCTACGTCAAATAGTCAAATAATATACAGGGTGTTCCATTTGAAAAACTTGAGAAAAATTATTTTAAAATGTTGGGTTTTTTAAGGCTTATTATGAACACCCTGTATAAAATGAATAAACGCAATTAGATTTATAGTATCTCTAGACCTCTTGTCATAAATTTCACTCAACATTGAGGTTAAAAAAATAGTTCTGGATTGTTTTTTTTGATTTTTTTTATTCAGGACTGCAAAACTTTTTTTTTTAGTTCTTCATTTATTTCTCCGAAACTACAGAACCAAATTAAATAAAATTTGAGGCACTTATAAACGATAGTTATACGAACCTAAATATGCAATAAAATACTGGGTGTCCCATTTAAAAAATATAACTTTATGCTGTCACACTTTTTTGGGCCACCCTGTATAATGTAAAATATTTTTAAAACATGCCGCTTTTAATCCAATATATCAAGCTGTTTTAGTATTGTTGATAAGTTCTTCGATAACGATTTAATCTTCCGTCCACGCTTCGTTTGCGGACCCTGTATTTTATTTTAAACAATAAATAACATTTCAATTGATATAATTAAATAAAATTTAAAATAGTATGTATAATTTCATTTTTTACTTTAGCACAATAAAAAGCTATGGATTTGTCTTATTTGATCTACATAATCTCGCCTTGAATCATACTGTTACTGTTAAGGGATGACGCACATTCATTATTTCGCCGATTCAACTGTATCATATTTTCTTAATAATTACCTCCATTAATGAATGTATAGTCGGATACACAGAGCTAACTGCCTCGGCCGTTTCCAAGCTTGCCAAGGGAAACATTCTCAAGAACTGGTTCCATAACCTCCCAAGTCCGTTACCGTCCTTGTCTACTTTCACACAATCTCTGTTATTTACCGTGAAAAACTCACTTTCTTGCTGTGCAAGTTGTGCTTTGGCAGTTCTAAAAAATAACAGAAATTTTTATAACTGCTTCTTAACGGAAAATATTATTTATCGATTTTAAAAATACCTTTTTGTGTGTACTTATTAATTTGAAAGTGCTTACTTATGAGGAATTTGGGCTACAGATTTCGTACATTCCCCCACAAAAACTGCCAAGTCTTCATACTTTTCCACTGGCCTAATATAAATATTTTTGCAAAATATTTGCAATTCTACCAGTTTAAGTTCTATATCTTTTTTGGACGCTTTCGGTAGATCTCTGAATTCAATATTGGTTGTTTTACTTATATCAGATTCTGCTACAGCAGCCTGAAAATTATACAGACATCTAGTTAACTCTAAGGTGTGTCAGTGTAAGAAAAAACCTTACCTTAAATTCTTTATTTCTTTCGCCTTTTAAATATTTATAATATCGTTGCAATCCCAATATTGCTATAGAAAGGTGTTGTATTTCCTGCAAGCTTTGTACAGACTGTATGTGGCTAGTCAAAGTGTTTCCAACGATATGTTGTATGAATTCTGCTATTTCCATTACCAATAAAAAGTGTTCTTCTTGTTGAAAGACGTTTTGCAAAAACTAAAAGTATACCACAAGGGTTTAATATATCCCAGATAATTAGTAGACAATATAGGCATCAAAATATTTACATAATAGCACGCGTACACTTGTAATTACAGTGTTAATTTTTAATTAAATGCTTTTTCATGTTTGTATTTACCATATTTTCAATTGTAGGCACTTTTCTTGTCCAGGAAATTAAGCTTGGAACTAACTGTTTGGAAACCTTGTAGTTGTAACTTCCACTATGCAAACCTGCCTTTATAACTTCTCCATATTGTTTGTTTGATATAGTTTCATCTATATTCACCGTAATATACTAAAAAAACAAGCAACTTATGACACCAGCATAGACATACGAATATATTTGCCAAATAAAAGTATCCCGGCTTCAGAAAGTGGCAGACATAAGTCCTCATAGCTACCTGTATACACTGATCAGGTTTGATACAGTTGTCCACAACTTTTAAGGCATTTTTCAGTTGTTTCTGATTTTCCTTCTCCAATTTTTTCTGCTCTCTTTCTTTTGCTTTATCAGCTTTGGCCAAGTCCTTTTCTAGCTTCTGAGCTTCTTTGTCTGCTGAATTTATCTTCTTCAACTTCTTTGTTTTGGGTTGACCTAAATTAAATTATTAAAAACCTCACAATCAATTTGTTAAAGTTACTTGCACTATAAGGCCCAAATTAATTTTTCAACATAATGGAATAACTTGATCTTATTAAAAAAACATTAAGAATTACCTATTAATATGTCCTCAGAACTTGACTCAACAGATGAATTATTAGATTTTAAACTGTCAGCCTCTGAACCCTTTATATCAAATTTAAAACCATTTTTTAGCTTCTCCAAGTCGAAACTGTTGGAGTTTTGATCCTCGGATGACCCACTCCATTGAAAAGAACCTTTACCATTTATGGAAGGCAGTTTTTTAGGCTTGGGCTTTTCTATAATATTTCCACTGATTAAAGATTGCATTTCTTTACTAAGTTCTTGTCTAGGTTTGTCTGAAAATTGTTCAGACAACTGGCTAATTCTGTTTAGAACTGCATCAATATCATTGGAATCTTCACAGAAATCCTCAGTCGAAAACTTATCTTGCCATGAGTTATTTGTACTGACAAATTCGGTGTTGGTTTCTCTATTCATCAGTCTGGTTTGGAGCGGTGGATAATCAAACTCTTCGTCAGAAAACTCATCTAAGTTATAAATGTTTTTGATGGCTTGAGTTTTTCTTGAAGTAGAAGGTAAATCAAAGCACCTTTTCTTAGAAAAATCATCTAAATTAGGCTTGTTATTGCTAAAAGAACTGGTATTCTTTGAATTTGTAGGTAAGGTGAAATCGTCGTTGCCGTATTTCTTAAGAATGGTGTCTATTTCGTCATTTTCCACTAAAATAGTTTGATTGGAAGTATCACTTGATATTTCCAAACCCTCGTTCATGCTTAAAATAAGGAAGATTAAGGGCTTAAAAAGTAAAATTTCAACATAAAATAAGGAAAAATTATTATAGAGGTTAGGATAAACAAAAGCGAAGTTAGGTACAGAATAAGGGAATTTTGGGCGAGTCGTAGAAGGGCAGTTCGTTCTTAACTGCACTCTGAGCACACCGTTGATTATGTATAGTAAGTATTCATCCTTCAAAAAGGAACGGAGTGCTGGTTATTATTGGACCTCAAATTAGACTCTTTGTGATACTCATTTTGTGCTAAAATGCGTATAAAAAATTTGGATGAGTTGGTTGTCTGACGAGTCGTGTTGATTCTATTTTGTACAATGTTAGATTTGTGCCACTTTTAAAGAAAAGAAGACTAGAGAGAGATATACATAGCCACTAATAAGAGATACGGGATTCCAAGGTTGCCATATCGTCGAAATATGACATTTGAGTGACGTGAGATACGGGGGAAAATAAAAAAATTGTTTCCTAAATTACCCTATATTTTCTTAGTTAAAAGAGGTACGGAAAAATGTTTTATACAGAAGTTTATTTATAATGATTGTGGAATAATCTACCGTTTTGAGAATAAGCATACGGGGTCAGGTAAAAAAGTTATCGGACCTAACCTAATTTTTTTAAATGGAACACCCGCTGTATATTTCAATCTAAAAAGATAGCATTTTAAACTCTCTTTTCAAATTTATAACACACCATTAATGATAGATGTCATCAAATTTTTTAAAATGTTGATAAGTCTTTTTCAGAAATGAAAACGTAAAAAATGAAATTACGTTAAATGTTAATAACAAATGTCAACACAGTTGTCTCTAGGATATTAGTTTTTGTTTCATGGCCTACTTTTGTTTTAAGGTATAAAGAAAAATGAGGATAGGTCCGATAACTTTTTTACCTGACCCCGTATACTTATTCTGAAAACGGCAGATTACTCAACAATCAATATAAAGAAACTTCTGTATAAAACATTTTTCTTTTTCTGTATCTCTTTTAACTAAGAAACTATAGGGTAATTTTAAATAGTCAATTTTTGGATTCTCCCCCGTATCTCTTAAGCGAGCGAAAATTTTCTAATTTTGATTTTACCATTTTAAGTTTGACCCAAAAAGAGGACATGACACCTAGGTTACTTTTTTGATAGCACTAACAATTACGGAGATATCCTATCCTAAGTGTCGAAAATGGGATACCCTGTACAACCGCCAGAATTTCCGCTCCATATGGAAAATTTTTTATTATTGATTTCTCAAAAAATGTTCTTGATAAAAGTGAAACTGTAGTGCATACGAGGGAGATTCAATTATTTAAAAGTTACAACTTTCATTTATAAAAGTTGTTTAGAATTAAAAGTTATACGAAATCTATTCTTCTATTCAAAAAAACGAAAAACATTCTTATTTTTCTTGTCTTAACCAGTGCCTGTATAGAGCTAGATTGAAATTAAATTATTGGTAAAAGTATAAAAGTTCTTTTTAATGTTTACTTTGAGAATATTGGTCCTTTAAATGTCTCGTTATCTATTTTTTTCTGAAACCATTCAAGAAAATTATTTTTGGAGCAATTATGTTTAATATAATATTTGACAATATGTTCACGATCTTCTTAAATTACTTAATTATAATTGGAAACCAAAGCCTCTTTTTGTACATTAGTCGGAGCTGTGTGGCAATCTTGTGGATATAAAGTCATTTGGAACTCCAGCCTTGAACATATTAACCGCCGTTGTCACAGGTACTTTTATATTAGCTAACATCAGCCAATATGTAAGCGCTGCCCTCTCAGCTTCAGTTTGAACCTAAAAGTGAAACTTTTAAACTTTATATACACTTACGTGCAAAGAAAACCGCTATTTCAAAATTTTGATAAGTTTAGGTTTGATCTTGGATATCAAAAATTTAAATTTTTCCATAATTTCATTATTGTTGTTGGAATTAGAATAATTTTTTTTTAATGGATAAACATAAGATTATCATCAGGAGGCAGAAATTATTGTTGTAATCGAGTTTTAACTAGAAATTCATTTAGAAACAAAGTTAACTACCAATTTTTACTTTATTTAAAAACAAACCTTTTAACTTAAATATGTCTCAATACTTATATACTATTTACAGGTTGGGATTTCGGAAACGGTAAGAGATGCGAAGCCTGTTAAATTGGGGCAACTAAGTTGCATAAATATGGACCAAATAATATGCCGCAAAAAAATCCAAAATAAATACAGGGGCTTTCAAAATATTTGGAAAAATCTCAAATTTTCTGACTGAACTGACTTTGTTCGCTTGACACTTTTCATTCTCTACAAGATAGTATTGGTAGATTTTTCATCCGACGTTTCGTCTTTAGGTCACCATCATAATTTTTTTTTAAATACGGGTCTGCATTTTTTTGTTTAAATTATTATAGAGGGCCGAAATCTACGTTCAGTGGTATATAACACTTACTGATTTTCCGACGTTTTGTTCCTTAAATTGACCATCTTCATTTAAATACCCCTAGTATGTAAGTAATTTATTTAACTAATACAAATAAAATTTAACTCTTAAATTAAAAAATTTAAAAAAAAGTAAATTACAGGAACGTACTGGGGAATTTTAACGAACAATTTAAGGAACGAAACGTCGGAAAGCCAGTTAGGTGTTGTATATCGCTGAACGTAGATTTAGGACCTCCTTCATAATTTAAACAAAAATATTCAGGCCCGTATTTAAAATAATTAAGTTGATGATGGCGACCCAAAGATGGAAACGTCGCATAAAAGATCTGATAATGCCATCTTGTGGCAATGAAAAAGTGAAATTTATTTTCGGACATCTCTTCGAAAAAATAAAAATCGAGACGCAAAAGTTTAAATTCTTTCAAATATTTTGAAAGCCTCAGTATTTATTTTTGATTTTTTTGCGGCATATTATTGGGCCCATAATTATGCACTTCTGCCCCAATTTAACAAACTTCGTATCTCTTACTGTTTCTGAAATCCCTATGGCGAATGCCGAATTTGTAACACCCTGTATATACTTCGGTTCATACCATCACGGAACCTCCTCCTTGTGAAAGAAATTACTGAATTCATATTTCAGCAGAAATTATGGAAAAACTTAAATTATTGATAACCAAGATCATTTTGCATGTATTGGACATGAACCATAAAACAAAATATACAAAATAGATTACTCTAAATGAAAACTGATATATCGAAATAATTTTGAATTATTCGACAGGGTGTTGGGTTTTGTAAAAGGGACACCCTGTAAAAGACACGTTAAAACTGATAGTTGTAGCTACAGTGCTCTAAAAAAATTTTAATTTAAAATTAAATATCGGACTAAAAATAAAAAGGTTATAAGCCTAAAATTTTATCAAAATTCTGTAGTGGCCGTTTTCTTTGCACGTGAGTGTATTATAATAAAAAATACTTAAAAAAAAATAGAACAATTATTATAGAAGAAAGCGCTGTTTTCAAAGAGAAATGTTTTTAACTAGGGTGTGCCCAGAATATGTGGGCAATCTCCCGGGTTCAGATAAAACACTTAAAATTAACAGGAGAAGTAGGTACCTTATAAATTTTTCTTCCTACGGCCTCGCCTACGGAGATACGGGCCTAATCAGTAATATTTTTGGATACTATAAACCTTAAGCTGAAAAAAGGTACTCTTGATCAATGTCGATAAAATGAACGGTTTTCGAAAAAAAGATATTTTTGTTCAATACGATTTATATTCAGTATACGTAAATTCCATTACTAAGTTAGGAACTAATAAGACAAAGGAGAAAAACCGCAAATTTCAAGACTACCATAAACTGACACTAGCATAAATATTCTTATTTAAATCGGTACATGTGAAAAAAACCATAGCAACAATGAGGGAATTTTATGAACATAAAACAACAACTAATGCATAAAACCATATCGAACAAAAATATTTTGTTTTCGAAAACCGTTCACTTTATCGACATTGATCAAGAGTACCTTTTTTTCAGCTTAAGGTTTAGAGTATCCAAAAATATTATTGCCGTTCCTTCATCATACAAGGTGTACAAAAAAAACATTTTTGTGTTACGTCTAGTCCGTCCCTGGCAAACTAAATAAGCCAAATGTGTTTAAAAGGTCGAATTTTAAGGAGACTCATCTACTAACCAATATACTAAAAAATTATTAAATTACACCTAGTACTTAATAAATTATTTAAAAAATAACGATTTCCAGGGACGTCCGTAGGGGAGGCCGTAGGAAAAAAAAATTATAAGAACTTCTCCTGTTATTTTTAAGTGTTCTATCTGAATCCGGGAGATTGCCCACATATTTTGGGACACCCTGTATATTGTATATTAGGAGCAAAGCTCGAAAAAAAATAACCAACAGTTTTGCTCAATTTTGGGATTTTATAGCGAAGTTTAATTTACTTTCGGGCTTTGACCTTCTCCAAACAGTCAAACCTGGAATTGTGCAATTATGAAACGACCAAAGCGTGGCAACAATTTTTAGTAGATCGATACGTAAATTTTAAAACTCGAAAAAAGTACGTGGGAATCATGTTATTTAAATTTGTAGGATAGTTAATTTAGTCAATTCATAGAAACATTTAAATAAATACTGGATTTAGTATGCATACCTTGTATTAATATCCTCTAAGGCCTCAGCAACTGTTTCGGCCTTCCATGGCCATCGTCAGTGTTGTACGGCCCTGAACCAGGGGGGGGCAACAACAGACAGCTGCTTACCCATTAAAAACAACAACCTAAAATGCAAACAGCTGCCAAGAATATATAAGGACCATTCAAGTTTGACCACCTATAATATATTCTTAAATCCTAAAAAAAACTGTTAATTAAAACACAAAAAGGGTGGTTTTGTACATCAATATTCGAATATACTGGACAAAACCTTTCCTAAAAATAAAATCGTTAATTAAAACCTAAAAAAAATGTATAAAATTAATATAAACCGGTGGTTTTATATATCAACATTTGGAAATAGTGGACAAAACCTTTCCTAAAAGTAAAATCGTTAATTAAAACCTAAAAAAAAATGTATAAAATTAATATAAACCGGTGGTTTTATATATCAACATTTAAAAATAGTGGACAAAACCTTTCCTAAAAGTAAAATCGTTAATTAAAACCAAAAAAAAATGTATAAAATTAATATAAACCGGTGGTTTTATATATCAACATTTGAAAATAGTGGACAAAACCTTTCCTAAAAGTAAAATCGTTAATTAAAACCTAAAAAAAATGTATAAAATTAATATAAACCGGTGGTTTTATATATCAACATTTGAAAATAGTGGACAAAACCTTTCCTAAAAGTAAAATCGTTAATTAAAACCTAAAAAAAATGTATAAAATTAATATAAACCGGTGGTTTTATATATCAACATTTGAAAATAGTGGACAAAACCTTTCCTAAAAGTAAAATCGTTAATTAAAACCTAAAAAAAATGTATAAAATTAATATAAACCGGTGGTTTTATATATCAACATTTGAAAATAGTGGACAAAACCTTTCCTAAAAGTAAAATCGTTAATTAAAACCTAAAAAAAATGTATAAAATTAATATAAACCGGTAGTTTTATATATCAACATTTGAAAATAGTGGACAAAACCTTTCCTAAAAGTAAAATCGTTAATTAAAACCTAAAAAAAATGTATAAAATTAATATAAACCGGTGGTTTTATATATCAACATTTGAAAATAGGGGACAAAACCTTTCCTAAAAGTAAAATCGTTAATTAAAACCTAAAAAAAATGTATAAAATTAATATAAACCGGTGGTTTTATATATCAACATTTGAAAATAGTGGACAAAACCTTTCCTAAAAGTAAAATCGTTAATTAAAACCTAAAAAAATGTATAAAATTAATATAAACCGGTGGTTTTATATATCAACATTTGAAAATAGTGGACAAAACCTTTCCTAAAAGTAAAATCGTTAATTAAAACCTAAAAAAAATGTATAAAATTAATATAAACCGGTGGTTTTATATATCAACATTTGAAAATAGTGGACAAAACCTTTCCTAAAAATAAAATCGTTAATTAAAACCTAAAAAAAATGTATAAAATTAGTATAAACCGGTGGTTTTATATATCAACATTTGAAAATAGTGGACAAAACCTTTCCTAAAAATAAAATCGTTAATTAAAACCTAAAAAAAATGTATAAAATTAATATAAACCGGTGGTTTTATGCATCAACATTTGAAGATGTTGGACAAAACCTGAGCTAAAAATAAAAGGTTATTAGTAAAGGATAATGACGGTTATGCATCAAAATTAATTCGATTCCATTTCTTCCTTTTTCTGGCTTTTATTGGCCATGGATTATAGATTCCCCATCGGTTCCATGTTGGCCAGTATAATGAATAGTGTGGCTAAAACAAATGTATTAGTAGACGGCCGATTTATCTTAAATTAATTTAAGTATCTATATTTAAATAGTTCACCAAATATTGTACATTTATACCATACCAGAAAGCCGTCCTCCATAATTTAATAGGCTTGTTTCTTCAGTTGCAGCTTCTTATTTTCACTCACTTCACTAACTTACCAGAATCGGCAACGTGTCCCATCTTTAAGAGCAATAACAAAGCTCCTTCACCATATTTTAGTGATTATAAAGAGATGCGCATAGCCCGTTTTTTAAAAACTATTATAAATATCTTAATAGTGTCCAAAATTTAATGAATGAGAAAGAAGAAACAAAATGGTGCGGACCTATATATTGCTATTGCTCTTAACCCTTCATTCTTTCACCTGTAGCAACAGAAAAGGAAAGAAAACTATCTTACCTTTCAATCATGATAGAAGCGAAGGTGATGGTATTAACAACGGTGCCAATTGCAGCAAGACGGATCAATCCACATTCAAGCAAGCACTTGAGCGAGGAATGACCCGTAAAACACTAAAGGTAGTAGATAAGCTACAAGAGTTCGGGGTCAAATACCACCACTTTTACATGTTATTTCTTATGGGAAAATTTAAGGTTCGATCTGCATTTTTTTTACCGACGCCCAGCGTCGCGACGCCCAGAATGAGAAGAACGTGAGGAGTGTGGAGATGAATGGAGAGCAAATATCGTCATTTTTACATGTATTTTCCCATAAGGAAATTTAAGGTTCGATCTGCATTTTAAATCTAACGACGCTTAGCGTCGCGACGCCCAGAATGAGAAGAATGTGGGAAGTGTGGAGATGAATGAAGAGCAATATCATCATTTTTACAGGTATTTTCCCATAAGGAAATTTAGGGTTCGATTTGCATTTTTTTTTACCGACGCCAACCGTCGCGACGCTTAGAATGAGAAGAACGCGTCTCCACCATAACCATAAAACTTTAATATTTGATTTAAATTTTACTTTTTGTGTGTGTGTGTGTTTATCGCAACCATTTGTGGATGGCTGATAAATTTTCTATTTCATTATAAGTAATTACTGATTAAATACAGTTTTTTTTACTTCTAAATTATCCAAAAAATAGTTGAAAACATCACATTCAAAGTAAAAAAAAAATCTCTTAATTCTTACATATCAGTTTTTAACGTTTGTTGCTTTTAAATTTAAACCCCTAATTAAAAAAAATATTGAAGGAAAGACACATACAAATTTAGAAAATTATAATTTCCCATCATAACCCTTTAGAGATGGCCGATAGATGATTTCTTTAATAGCCAACAGGCAACAATTTTCCCTGATCGTGTCTATAAGACATATGGAAAACACTGTATATACCTAACTCTTTAAAAGTGTCAACCTCTTTTGTAGGGAGGGATTATCGATCACCAGAGTCGGTACGTCTCCCCTCGGAAGGGTACCTGTCGTGTTTCCATGCGGAAAAAAGTGGATCATCCCTTTATATCACAGAAGCCAAATCGTATATAAAATATTTAAGTTTTAACTCTATTATTTATCGCAACCCTCTCAGGATGATTTAATAAATTTTCTATTTCATTATAAGTAATGACTGAAAATTTATCAGCCATCCTCAAATGGTTGCGATAAACACACACACACACACACACACACACACACACACACACACACACACACACACACACAAAAAGTAAAATTTAAATCAAATATTAAAGTTTGATGGTTATGGTGGAGACGCGTTCTTCTCATTCTAAGCGTCGCGACGGTAGGCGTCGGTAAAAAATGCAAATCGAACCCTAAATTTCCTTATGGGAAAATACCTGTAAAAATGATGATATTGCTCTTCATTCATCTCCACAGTTCCCACATTCTTCTCATTGTGGGCGTCGCGACGCTAAGCGTCGTTAGATTTAAAATGCAGATCGAACCTTAAATTTCCTTATGGGAAAATACATGTAAAAATGTCGATATTTGCTCTCCATTCATCTCCACACTCCTCACGTTCTTCTCATTCTGGGCGTCGGTAGAAAAAATGCAGATCGAACCTTAAATTTTCCCATAAGAAATAACATGTAAAAGTGGTGGTATTTGGCCCCGAACTCTTGTAGCTTATCTACTAAAGGTCACTGTTCACTTATTCCAGGTTGTAACAACAGTCGAAGACTTGTTTGCCGACAGCGCGAAACGGACGCTTCCAACACCAATCATGCTCACTTACCTGAAACAATAGAGAACATTTTTAGTTACACAGTTTACATCAATAAAAGTTTAATCAATTATTATAGGTTTGATAAAATTTGATTTTTGTTCTTATTAATTTATACGTTAAATAATGATATGGCGAATGCGTCACTACCATTAGCTCTAAAAGCGAATATGATATATCTAAATCTAAATTACATTGCGTTATGATTAGTACCAACCCTTTTTTATCCTTACTTATTTATCGGTGAAAAATTTTTCGACGACACAATTTGTTATCAACTTTGACTTAATAGTTATAAAAGTACAAAGGATATAAATTCTTAACCAGAGCAGTACTAAATGTAACAAAAATCAATTTTTATCATCATCCTCACAGTTGGTATAGTCATTATTCAAAACAAACCCGCCCCCCCCCCCCCCCCCCCCCCCTTGAACTAATCCAACTGCACTCTGGCAACAACTATTTCTATTTTACTACGATTCGGACCCAAAAGATAAGCAAAAGATGAATGAATACTAATCTCGTATATATTGCGATGTTTGTTCTTTGATCTAACTAACGGATTGTTATATTTTGGTTGATTTGTGTTTTTTTGTGATTATTGGTGAAAAATCGTCTTTATTATAAACAATCATGGTGCATTCATCTGTAGTATGTAAAAGAGTGGTTCATTAAAGAAGGATTTATCTTTTGATCGGTAAGTATGGTTATGTTTGAATATTCTGATATAACCAGACTTCAACATTGTTGCCATTCAGCCAAAAAACATGTAGTTCTCTCCTCAACCCATTAATTATTGTTCAATTACAGCTCGAAATCTTTTGATTGCCAAACTGCTTTGCATATAAAAATAAAATATTATTAGTTTCAAGCTTCCCCAGTAAAATTGATTTTTTGGTTGGTGAACGCAGAAAACAGAAAACTAAATAAATGCACATTTAAAATATTGGCAACTACGATTCACTTCACACAAACTTATTTTCGAAAATAACGAAACATTGATCAACCAACACTGATGAAAATATATTTTTTAACTAAATATTACCTTAATAAATTCTCGCAGGCTGCTCTAATCCAGCTTGTGTCCCGAACGTTTAGCTTGCAGGTTTATGTTTCCATGGTCGCAGTCAATTGAAGCCCTCGAACCGATCCAAAAAACAACAATTTTTTGCAACAACTGGTCCTTAGGGAATCGGCAATTAAACAGACACAGAAACCAACGGAGTTTGATTGGATGAATCTACTTCAAATACTGCATATACATTTTTATAAAGTTACGATTGCTTATAATAGCTGCTTAAAAGTTATGTCATCATAACGCGTTAAAAAGTTCATTTTGTTTAATCATTCATACCCCATTTTGAAATTGTCAATACGATCGGTCAGATCCTTCCTGTACGTTAGACTAGGAAAAGTCGGACTGATTTATCAATCAGATTTTTTCTGTACGTTAGACTAAAAAAAATCGGATTGATTAAGGCTCGATGGGGTTCAGCAAAACGATCAATCAGATCATTCCTGTACGTTAGACTAGGAAAGACCGGACTGATTTATCAACCAGATTCTTTCTGTACGTTAGACTAAAAAGAATCGGATTGATTTGACTGCGCGATTGGTTTCTGTGTCTTCTGCTACCCTGGAAAATTCGCGTGCCCGATTTTATAAATTTTCTTTAGTGCCCATGGCCATGATCCTAAAACAGAGGAAAATGCGTTTAGTTTTCATGTAAATAGGCAAATTTGAGTAAATTAGTAAAGTGTAGGTCATAATCGACACGAAGGCTTATTTGAGAAATTGTACATTTTGACATGAACAAGTGATTCAATGCTAATGAGCATAAATTAAAAATAAATAGCCAATACTAGCGAACTCCAGATGAGTTATGAAATAAGAAATACCTGTTTGGGGAAGAAGGCTTGGGGGAAGCCCAAGCCAAAAAATAAAATTAATTTCAGTTCACATTAGTTGGGAGGGAAAAAAAATGTTTTCTTGAAAAAAATTCTAGTTCTAATCACAACTAGCTATAATAAATTTGCTAACTTATTTGCTGATTCTTGCTATACAGGGTGTAACAAACAAGTCCTTCATCATTGGAATTTCGGAAACGGTAAGAGATACGAAGTCGGTTAAATTGGAGCAAAGTTGCATAATTATGGGCCCAATAAAATATTTGGAAAAATCTAAAATTTTGCGTTTCGGTTTTTATTTGTTGCTGACTTTGTTCCAAGAGATGTCCAAAAATAAATTTCAGTTTTTCATTGTTACTTTTTATTCTTCTCGGGATGGCATGATCAGATCTTATTTAATGCAACGTTTCGTCTTTGGGTCACCATCATCAACTTAATTTTTTTAAATACTATAATACAATAATAATTTTCAAATTTTCAGTTTCGTCGAAACAAAAGATAATTACAGGAATGGATTAGGGGTATTTTAATCAAGATGGTAAATTTAAGGAACAAAACATCGGAAAACCAGTAAGTCTCATATACCGCCGAACGTAGATTTAGTTCCTTTTTCATAATTTAAAGAAAAAAATCCAAGCCCGTATTTAAAAAATTAAGTTGATGATGGTGACCCAAAGACAAAACGTTGCATTAAAGATCTGATGATGAAATCTTATGGAGAATAAAAAGTAGCAATGAGAAAGTGACATTTATTTTTGGACATCTGTTCAAACAAAGTCAGGAAAAAATAAAAACCGAAACGCAAAATTTTAGATTTTTCCAATTATTTTGAAAGACCCTGCATTTATTTTTGATTTTTTTTGGGGGATATTATTGGGCCCATACAGGGTGTTTTTTAATAGAGTGCCGAATCCTTGGGTGATTTTAAGAAGAAAAGTTAATACAGTGCAACTTCGATAATCCGGACTAATTAAAACCGCGGTCATCCGGATTAGTAATTAATCCGGATTATTGAAGCGACACAGTTTTTTTATTGAAAAACGAAACATTTAAAACATTTAATAGAAAACAACTAGAAAATAGTACATAAACAAAAATTATTTGAAACAGAAGCTTACCATGTGAAAAAAACAATAACAATAATGAGGGAATTTTATGAACATAAAACAACAACTAATGCAAAAAACCATATCGAACAAAAATATTTTTTTTTTTCGAAAACAGTTCACTTTATCGACATTGATCAAGAGTACCTTTTTTCAGCATAAGGTTTAGAGTATTCAAAAATATTATTGTCGTTCCTTCATCGTACAAGGTGTACAAAAAAATAGATTTTTGTGTTACGTCTAGTCCGTCCCTGGCAAACTAAATAAGCCAAATGTGTTTAAAAGGGCGAATTTTAAGGAGACTCATCTATTAACCATTATACTAAAAAGTTATTAAATTACACCTAGTACTTAAAAGATTGTTTAAAAAACAACGATTTCCAGGGACGTCCGTTATGGGCCCGTATCTCCGTAGGGGAGGCCGTAGGAAGAAAAAATTATAGGAACTTCTCCAGTTATTTTTAAGTGTTCTATCTGAACCCGGGAGATTGCCCACATATTCTGGGACACCCTGTATAGGGTGTGCCATTTAAAATAAAGAAGGTGACACCGACCTCCAGTTTAACCGGACGTATTACCATAATAAAAATATTTTAGCCCAGTGATCAAATCAACATTAGCATACTATCCAATTTTAAAAATTAGAGAGAGCAACAGGGCCCGCAGAAATTAAAAAAATGTGCTATTCTAACTCATTAAAATAATAATTATCAACAAACCACCTTGTAACTCTGTAAAATTTTTACTTTAAATCTATTTCGTGCTCAATAGATATCATAGTAAAGTTAGCCCGTTTCGGGCTTGTTCGTACCATGCCGCCCAGTTTACCCCCTCCTCAGTGGCGTATATAGCCCCCCCCCCCCCGAAATGTAATGTTGTAAAAAATTTATTCAAAGATGAATTCGCTAGGAAAGATATAAATCTTGATTTCACTCGATGTTTGTTTTTTGTAATGATTGTTTTTTTTTGTTCGTTATTGTTTAAACGCTCAGTATATTTTTTGTTCAGTTCATAATTAAGCCAGAGCTAGCGGCGCATTCGCCATTTTGTTTTTTGATCAATATTTTTGATACTATTACGTTTTATCCTAAAAGCGGTTAATTACCTGTTTTTAGGGACCAATTACGTTAAGTTTAGAGTAGAAATTTTTTTAATTAATAAATAAATGGAAGCAAGAACCGAAATTTTGTCAATTTGCACAAATTTCGTTTCCTGCACAAATTTTTTTATCAGAAATTTTAAAATTTAGGTAATTCATCCCTTAAATCGGGTATTTTCGGATAAAACTAAAAAGAAACGAAATATTTCAAAAAACGAAAGCGCCACTACTACTTTTTATGTACACCCCCCCCCCCCACGCACACATTCCTATATACGCCACTGCCCCTCCGAACCAAAAACGGTCCTCGTCGACACTTAGAATCCAGATTTTTCCGCCCCGATATATTTGACCCCCCCTTCTCATTTACGATTTTAAGGGTAACAGTTACCCCTGCCAAGGGGGTTAAACCACGAAGGCTGCAAAAATTCTTGTGAAAGGGAGGGGGGAGGGGGGGGGCCTTCACAATAAAATTTTCTTTTTACCGGAAGCGACCTATTAAAGGTGGGTAGTTTTCAAATTAAAACCATGCATAAGTGAAAACTGAAGGGGCCCATATACTTGCGAGCAAATTGCGCAACGAAGGTTGTTGCGCAACGAGTTGAGCGTGAATGCCGCTGTTCGACGCGTTGCGCAACATCGAGTAAAGCAATGGTAAAAACGACTCAAAAAGAATTGTGGAAAGAGTTTATAAGTATTTATCGCCAGTTACTACCCCAGTTATGGAAGGTAAAAAGCGAGGAACCCGTTGCATAATAGTGTATGGGCGGGCCCCTTGTGATGCGACTTCGTCAGAATACGAGTAAATATTTGTAATGCTACTAAATGTATTTTGAAAAAAATGTTTAAAAACTCACCTTACAGGGAACAGAGCAAAACTTCGTTTTAGGATGACACTATTACCCGGAATTCCGACAACTCTTTAAGCAGTGGCAGGAGCACCATGGTCTGGACGTTGGAATTATCACGCGGGATAATTTTCCAGAAAAAATAAAACCGGCGAATACGCGAGCTCCTTTCGAGTCGACCACCGCAAATAAACTAACAAAGTAAAGCAAGGCAAAGGTATTTTGGTGCAAAAAATTCGTTTGTTTTTCTAACGATTACTCGCTTACATTGTAGAAAAAACGGCATGACTCATGTCGAGTCGTTATATATCCAAATTCATGCCGTTTTACGAAATTTAAAATGAATTGTATTTTGATAGGTATAATTTCATTTTTAAAAATAGGGAATTTATCTTCCCGGAGGATCCTAAATTTTTGTATGAGGCGGTAACCCTTGTGTCGCGTCATTTGACTTGTTCGCAGCACTTTGCTACTTTTTTGTCAAACAGAAGATGCCGTAATCAGAATTTTTCTAGGCCGCCTTGGTTTTGATATACGGGATGTTTTTGAAAATTGTGCATTTTGGGACAACCCCCATATCTCGGTTACCCCGTAACGTATCAAAAAGAAATAAAATGTTCTTTTTGTAGCTTTTTATGTAGAATCCAGTGACGTACTCAGATTTTTTCTACATTCAATAATTTTCAAGGAAAATAAACAAATTTGCTTTTTTTAAATATTTCGGGCCTAATACTAAGACTAAAAATAAAGTGTTATATATTTGAGAAGCTTGTTACAAACTAAATTATATTATTAAAAAATATATAGGGTGAAAACAAATTTGTTTATTTTCCTTGAAAACTATTGAATGTAGAAAAAATCTGAGTACGTCACTGGATTCTACGTAAAAAACTACAAAAAGAACATTTTATTTCTTTTTGCTATGTTACGGGGTAACCGAGATATGGGGGGTAAGCAGAACCTCTAGAATGTTTTAGTAATATGGACGTCACTGACCAGGAATCAGACGCTATATAATACACAGTTTACGCTATTACTTCATAGATGGAGACACACACACACACAGTATCATTTTTCGGATGAATAAAACTTAAAAGGAATGTTTTTGCAAGTTCCCTGATCTCAAAATTGTTTCCTGGATTTAAATATGTTGTTGCTGTTTGTATAAAGTCGAAATACGAGGGCAAACCCACGCCTACTTTGTGTTGTGACGTCACAGTAAGTGACTTATTCCTACTCTGTTGCGTCTCTTGACATACGTCAGAATTTCGGACGAAATGGCAACCTTGGAGTCCGCATAAATAAATAAGTCATAAAATAAGTACATGAAATAGATAAAGATAGCCATATAGAAACTGAGAATTTCAACTTTTTCACCGACAGCAGCGGGTCGGAGCAGATCGGTTCGAGCGGCCGTCCGATTTGCTAGCTTGTGCCTTGTCACAACGTCGCGTAATAAAATCCACAGGTGTTTCTTGTTTTGTGCTTTGTTCATGAAATAAAAACGGAAATACTTTATATTTTAGGTAAGAAACGCTGATTTAATTAGTTCTATTAGTGTAAAAGCGGTCTTTATTGTCAGTAATTTAAGAAAAATAGTTTTTATCTGCGCTGTAATACCTATAACGGTACAAAAAACGGTCAGTTTTTGTGTTTTTTTTTTTACTTTACTTTATTGATAGTTTCTGTGCTAAAGTTTATCCGGCTCTCAAGGTATGAAATGATAGTTTTAGAAATTACGTAAATCCAACAAAGCAATAGATTAAACATTATGTTTGTATTACCAGCGTTATTAACGGGACAGGTTCGTTATATTGCTCATGTAAATTTTAAACTTTCAAGGTACTATCTTGAATAATTTCCTGTGCAAGTGGAACTGATAATTTTGCAAGAACCAAAAACGGTCGATCAATCTTGGGGAGCATACAAGAACTAATTTCATTTTAATAAAATACTTGTTATCAATGATATCAAGTGGTAACAGGGTTATCATTTTATTTTATTGCGTTATCAGTGATTACCTGCATCATTGGGTTTACATAGTACCTGTCTAAAATTAATTAGTGATTATTAATCATTTACGAGGTTCCTGGAATATATAGATCAGAAGTAGATATTTATTTATAGACTAAAATATCCATAAAGACTAAGAAAGTCTATCAGATTGCAAACATTCCACAAACTAAGGCCATGCTAAATTTCAGCTCTCTCTTTCTGTAGGATCTGTTCAGATATAGCCAAATACGGGTTTTTAAAAAAATTATACGACTTAAATACAACTTATTCTGTTCTGTATGTGATAGTCAGAGAAAGGTCATATAGTAAGTGTTTTTTTAAGATTTGAATTGAACCCTAAAACGGGGGGGGGGGGGGGGGTCAAAAAATTTTTACAGACAACTTTGAGTCCTTAGCATATAACTTACTAAAATAAACTATTTGCCTATAGAAACGATTATAATTTGCGAAATATATGTTACTTCCTGCATTAGAAAGCAATTTTAAACGTCCTTTTTAGATTATAGTTAAAAATGTATCGCCGGTCACGTGTCCCCAGTCAATAATGTCTTACTTTACCCTTTTATATTTAACGTCATTTTACTAAAGTACTTTTATATATAAATAATTTACACTCCTACTACAATTTGTATTGAAAAAATACTGTTCAAAGATCAACAGTTTAGTTTCTCTAACGCCAAAAGTTCCGTCCCCGCAGCTGCATGTATCGCCGGTCACGGCATAAATGGCTTATAAATAACGCCACTACAGGTCGGCCTAATAGTTTTACAAATATGACGGTATGTGTTTGAATTTGTGTAAGCGTGCTCCTGTTTAGATAAGTTCCTTAGTATGTTTATTTAGGTATAAACTAGAACATTGCCTACTTTTTACCAGGCGTATGTTTTTATGTTGTATCGCCGGTCACAGGGTTAACTCGGACCTAGTAATCTTAATTAAGGGAAAAGTACTACACGAAGTCATTCTCTTGAGTACAGATACTCATTTCAGTCTAAAAAAGTTTAAGAAATAGCTTGTATTAGCTGTTATCCACAAATTTGTGCATTTTTGTATCGCCGGTCACGCATGAAAATAGGGAGATAAATTGATGTGACGGTTTGTTATCCCAAGCTATATACAATATTTTTTTATTAATCATTTATAAACCATTAAGGAAAAATATATTTTGATGTGCAAGTTTCGTTTACACCTTAGGTAGATTAAAAATATGACTAATTTTCTTAGTATTGTAACATTCTGTAAGGAACATTCCAAAACGTTAAGCCAATATAAGACAGGGCTGTTATAAATAATAGGAAAATGGTTATAGTGACTGACTAAATTAACTCAGTTCCAAATATTGGCGTTATATGATTCAGAAGAGTAAAATTAGCCTTGTGACGGGCGTTAAATTATTAAAAAATCGATGCTATAGACCAAGATCTTTGTGACGATGATCTTTTGCGCGGACATATATATAATTCCTTTAATTAGATACTATAAGAAACGTATTAAAAAATTAACAGGTGTTTTTGAGATTATTTATTTTTAATATCCGATTTACTGAAAGTTGCCTGTAAAAAAATTTTGACCCAGAGAACAGAGAAAAGTAACAGTAATACCCATATCAAATTGTTAGAACCAGATACCATCTAAAAGAAAACCGAAATGCTATTTTAAATTGCCCATTATAATGAAACTTTACACTCTATTAATTGCTGTTTTCATGGTGTGTTGTTCCTTCTCTTTTTCTTTTTCCTCATTAAACGGTACATTCTGTAAACTGAGGAATTAGGCAAAGATTAAAAATAATCGCATTTTTGGATTAACAATCTAAATTATATTTATTTATTACATTTTCAAGACAGGGTGTCCGAAAAGTATCTCCTAATCTATCAGGAGCATACAGAGGAGGTCAAAATAAACCTAATTGGTCATAGAAAAAAAATTCGTACGGAGATACCAATTTACTTTTTTTGGCGCTAACTTTTGAACCGCCATGTATAATTTAATGAAATTTTAGTATTTTATAGAAATATGCTGCTGAGAGATTAGGAAGTAGATACCGGACATCCATGAGCGTCGTTAGAAATTTTTGTAGGGGGGGCAATGATAAAATGAGTAATTTTATAAACTTAAAAATCAGGACACCAGCGGTAGCACCAAGGGGAAAAAGCTCGCCGCGAACGAGAGCGCCGCAGGCGAAATTATTTATGGACCACGCCCCACGAACAAACCCAAGATACACATCTAAATTTAGTCTATTAATTTATAGTAAATACTAGAAAAACCGAGCGGTAAGGTCAGTAAGGTGTTCTCATTATACTCAATTTAAAAAGGGCGACATTTTTACTTAAGTTACAGCAGACGAACAAAAGTAATTTTTTTTTTCAAGAAGAGTTTTCCTTTTCCTGAGGATTTTTCAGTATTTTTAAAATGATCCCGATTTTCCGAACTATATACGAAAAGAAAACAAACCAAAAAATAACTCGATACCTATTTATTTTAAGTAACATTGATTAGTATGCTTATTTGTATTTTAATGGTATTCTACGGTTTTAATGCCAAATATGCAATAATTTCATCGTAAATTGCTTCAATGTCAAATAGTTCTTGCGGAAACAAATGTGAATAGGATTAAAAACTATTTTTGGTCAATAAATCGAAAAAATTTAATCCACTGATGTCCGAAAATCTAGATTTAATTTGAATAATAACGGTGCCAAAAATTTCTTTATAAATTTGTTTATACAGTGTGTCTACCATATGGAAAACTTTTTTACTATTGGTTTTATGAAAAAAAGTTATTTTGCATGGTCTAAAACTCGAAATGCAACCCTTCAGTTATCAAAATTTCCCAGTCATATACGAAGTATATCAGAAATTACGAATTTTGCTCAAAAGTGTAAGTACCTTTATTTTTGACGATGCAGAAGAATGTTATGAAGAAAAGTTATTAGCATTTTGAGTTTTAGACCATGCAGAACTTTTTATGAAGAATAACTTTTTTTCGTAAAACCAATGATAAAAAAATTTTCCATATGTTTCCAACTTAAGTAGACACACTGTATAGCAGCTTCGGATCCGCTATATTAGAATTTTTCTTCGTTTGGATTAGCTTCGATTAAGAGAAACATTTTTGAAGAAACAATATCCGACTATGCACCGCCTCGAATGTCAAATTTACTTTAGACTTTAAAAATACGTACCAAATTTGAGAAAAAATAGAAAAAACAAACTATCTTTTCCGCTAACGAAATAAAAGATTATTGATGGATAATTTTGACATTGGGGACAACCACGCATGCTAAAAAGCCCGCTATGTTTAAGACGAACCACATAATGTGGGACGAACGCCGATGCAATAGCAACTATCAAATTTAAGAAAAAATAAAAAAACATACGAACTACCTACAGTTTCCGCGAACGAACTAAAAGTTTTTTGATGTGTTATTAAATTGAAGGGGGGGGGGGGGGGCTTATAAACGACGCCCATGCGGACATCCTGTATAGTATAATAAGGGTGGTGTGGGCCTCAACCTGTACTAATACATATATGGTGGCATTCTTTCATGATGTGTAAAATAGGTTTTAAATTCTTATTGTGCCGTCGTTTACGGTAAAGTCGCTCAGACTGTGAGGTAGGCGAATCTTTATTTTGGCTGCACCAGTACATGTAAACGCTCTTTCGTATTAAATCATTATTCCAAAGAAATTAAAAATGAGACCTAGATTAGATTAGGTGTCTGATTTACCTACATATAAAACTGATAATACCTTATCCAGATTATTATGGATGGTTCATCTGGGATTATATATTTAATCGAGGATTTATACTGATTTCCTAACCGCCGAGGTGTGTAACGGCATTCCACCACTCCAGTTTTAATGTTTTGAAGTGGCTACACATACCTACCTACAGATATCATTTTGTTTTTGATATTGTGGATTAGCAACACCTTTAAATAAGGTATGATATCACATTTTTGAAAAGGATTATTTACTATTATAATAATTCGGTATAATAGTATAAGGTATGTAATTTATTTTTAAAACATTTCAAAGAATGGCGACCCTTTGCTTTCCCCTTAGGGCCTATAAAGTTTGCAAATAGTAGAAGACTCATAAATGTCAAAAAAATTCAGTACAAAAATCACCTTGTATTAAAATCGGTGATATTTTTGTAACAATACAGGGTGTTCCTTAATGACGTGCTAATATTTCAGGGTGTGATTCCTTACGTCATTTTATAAAGAAAAGTTCATATGAACATAATATGTGCGCAACGGCTTAAACTTTTTGCTATGGTTGTTGCAGAATTATACCGTTGACTCTTACTGCCATAAATAAACTACCTGATTAAACCCTCTTGTATACGCCTCAACCTCTTCAAAGCTCAATAAATGGGATCAGGGCCGGCTTGAAAATGTATACCACACCACATGATTTATTTTTATAATTTAAAATAAATAGATAGGTATTTTTAGTTTTAGGTACCTATAATAAATGTAAAATAATGATAACAATTAATGATAATTGAAAATAATATTATTTAAAAGTATAACTATTAGGATAACAAGTACAATAAAAATTAATTAAATTCTAAGAAACTATTGATAATTTATTCAAAATTTAACCTGTATCACTATCACTATATCTTCATCTAAGCCTAAACTTATAATTAAGGGTTGAACATTTTTTGTAATCAAACAATTGTAAGAATTTTCCACCTTAAGTACATGCTGTACACCGTTTTTCCAGCTGTTTGCAGACATTTTTCTTACTTCGTTTTTAATTAGTTCTACTACAGATGTATTTAATTTAAGAGAAATATTATTTCCCCTATTATTGGATTTTAATTGGTGCCATATTAGCTCAATAGGATTGAATATACAATAGTACGGAGGAAGACGCAACACTGTATGTTCATTTTCTGCTGCAAGTTTGCCACACTCGTATTCCTTATTTATTTTAAAAGCTTTTAATACTTCTAGCAGTTCTCGTTTTTTGTAAGTTTCTTCAAAATATAAATAATTTTCAATCATAAAATTTTGAATTTCTGCTTTTGTATTATTAGAATTGGGAATGATTTTTGCTTGCCGACTATGATAACTAGCATTGTCCATTACAATGACGCTATTTTCAGGTATATTTTTAAGGGTTTGTTCGTTTATGTTTAAACCAATCTTCAAAAAGTTGTGCGTCGGTATCTTGATGGTAATCTAAAGAAGAATCTGCTATGTTTTTAGCTGAAAACAACAGACAGTTTGTGCCTCATGCATTTGGTAAATCTTTCTTCTTAATAAATTTATAAAACGACCTAAGAAATCACACCCTGAAATATTAGCACGTCATTATGGAACACCCTGTATATTTGTTAATCTTACTTTTACAACTAGCTATTATATTATAGTTCTTATTTGCTATATTGCGATTTATACGCTTTGCTTTAATGAGTCACCCTATTCAACGTCAACGGTAACAAACCGTAATTGTTCATTATGAAAATTGTAATTGCCTTTAAGTGACTATTATACAGGGAGAGAGAAAAAAAGAGATCTCGCGGACATAGCCAGCTTTGATAATCAAAAAAGTCTTCTTGAGTTTAATAATAAAAAGTTCCTGTTTAGATTTAAAAATGTTTACTATAAGATTAGCAACGAATTTTTCTATATATTTTGTTAACCATTTTGTTCGTTTTGTTATTTTTATTTACAATTTCTATTATTATGTTATTTTTTTAGAAGTTTTCTCGAGTTTATAGTAAATAAATATTTAAAAATTATATCCTTTAATTTTTTTATATTTACAATCGGAGACCTAAACTACGCCGCTGGCTAGCCAGTTAAAGCAAAACTTTACAAAACCCATGTCGCGATGACTCCCCTAAGGGATTCGGCATACTTTTTTATATGCACCTTCTCGTTTATGTGCCTTTAATAAATACGTATGTCGTGTACCTGCTCAGCGTCAAACTCGAACGTCACCAATCGGATGGCGCGGCGCGTAGACCGAAGGTCGTCTATCAAGTGACAGGCGATATTTTTCGGTTTTTCGCCTGAATTTATAACTAGAGTATTTCCTATCGAGCGAAAAACTGTTCGAATATACGAGAAGCTTTTTAACTCGATCACACTAAAGCGGTACATTTCCGTCGGCGTCAAGCGAAGAGCGTAAAATACTGCCTGTTTGGCAACCTGTGATTAAACGCAGCTCTTAAACAAACAACCAATTTTGGTTTCTTACTATCTTGCTTTAGCCCACTGTGTAAACCGAACATCGTCCCCCATATTGACGCCCCTGGTGGAATTGGCGAAATAATAGAGTAATATTGTCATATTGTGCAGTCCGGTAAATAGAGTAATAGCGAAAAATCACGTCACCGAATCAGATTACGATTATCAGAACGCGATACTGAGAAATCTTATCTTTCAATGTCACATAATATCATAAACGGATTCGTTATAAATATATTTTTACGTGTAAACCGAGGAAATATATAAACCGTAATCCTGGGTTATTTTTTTTTTATTTTCCGCATATCCGTTAACAGTCGCGATGGGTTAGATAACGTGAGCGTCCGTATTTGTGTTAACGGTATTTTGCAAGACCTCTCTAGTAATCATATGCAGGCGGGCTCGCTTTTGAATCATTCAAGGTCTAGGTCGCGCAATTTAAACAGATTTTTATGACGCCTACAGGTCTTTTGTCCCACAGTCCATATTAATAATTATTTATATCAATTATGTAACGAAACAAGGGAATACAATAAACAATAGCCGAATTTTGAAAGATTAATTATATTGTTTTAAGGAAAAAAGTGTTTTCTCATGTGCCAGTATCCTACAGGCCGAATTAGAATACATTTCATAAGCATTGTTAAATTATAATACAGGGTGGCCCATCGAAAACAGTCCAGCAAGGTTTACGGCTGTGTACGTGAAAATTAAAAGAAAACCTCGGACCCGTAAACTTGTGTTTTCAGACGTTTCACTATTAATTTCATCCCTGTAACCCCAGCCCCCCTAGCGGGGGCCCTTGTTTTCTCAAATGGGAATGGGTATGTTGTGATACATATTTTTAAAGGGCATTAAATTCTCTTTAAAATGCCGCTTTGTTTTGTAAATTTGAGCTACGCGCCGCCGAGAAATTGCGTTTTAAAAAATGTAATTTTATTGAGAAATACTTACATGTTATCTTATTAAATGTTGAAAATGTCCGCCATTCACCTCCATACAATAGTACAACAACTGTTCAAAGTGTTCTCGGACATTGTGAAGAACATCTGGTGTAATTTGTTGACATTCATTAGTAATGCGGTTAATCTTCTAAGGATTCGGGTTGGGTGGCATAAATTTTCGATTTTAGATTGTCCCCCACAAAAAGAAATCAAGGGGAGATAAATCGGGCGATCTCGCGGGCCTTTCAATAGCACCCCTCCTCCCAATCCATCTACAAGGAAACGTTTCATCCAGAAAGTGGCGTACGGGTAATGCATAATGGGGGGGGGGGGTCGGATTTCTATCATTAAACAAAGTTGCCGTTACTCTTGCACATTGATTGTTTATAAATTACAATGCAATAATTTCCACTCTCCCTCAATAGAATAAACCATTTTTTATGTCACGATCAAATGAAAAGAAAATAATAGCGCAGAAATAACGTATGTAGATCTGGATCAACCACTTTACTGAAGATAAAGTTGAATTGGCTGATGCTTATTACTTAAAAAAAAAATGTGTAAAACCTGTGTACTTGATAAGAAGTGCAGTGAAATGTTTCAAATTCCGTTGCTCGGCGGCGCGTAGCTCAAATTTACAAAACGAAGCGCCATTTTAAAGATAATTTAATGCCCTTTAAAAAGATGTATCACAACATACCCATTCTCATTTGAAAAAACAAGGGCAGTAGCCGCCCCCGCTAGGGGGGTTCAGGTTACAGGGATGAAATTAATATTGAAACGTGTCCCCCCGAAAACACAAGTTTACGGGTCCGAGGTATTTTTTTTAATTTTCACGTACACAGCCGTAAACCTTGCTGGACTGTTTTCGATGGGCCACCCTGTATACAGTGATACACAGCAAAAATATATCAATTAGAACTTTCTTGTGCCGAGATTTATGGTTTTAGGTTGTTTTAAAAAAATATATTTCATAAAAGTAAAGCCATACAATAAAAATAATAGTATACTTGAAAAAACTATAAGCTATTATTGCAGCAGTCAAGATTAGATAAAATTATTGATGGATTAAATATATTCAAAAAAATTTTGATAAGAACATCTATCTAAACTTTTTAAAATAAAAAAATAAATGGAACGTCAGCACTTAAGAAGGGAAAATCCTTCTATCGTTGTTGCGATTATTAAAAAGAATTACTATTCATATACAGGGTGTCCCAGATAAGAATACACTTTAGAGGGATCTCTTTAACCATTACACATACATAAATAACAATGAAATCCACTTTATATTCTGAATCCAACGATGTATTACACATATTATTTATTAGACGTTTTGGACTGTTCTTTTTTTTTTTTATGATCAAACACAAGCACTATAGGAAAAATCCTCTGGGAGTGGTGCGTGTGCGCAAAAAGCGATTCACGTTAGTTTTGAATCGTTGGAGGTTATATTCGTTGGGAAAAACGACCTCGGGAGGGTCGTTCCATAAGGATGAAGTCCCCCAGATGAAAGAATTCTTAAATAAGGAAGTTCGAGGAGTAGTTAGCTTAGCCACATATGGATGGGCGGCAGTGGTTCCTCGTGTATTTCTGCTATTCGCCGCTCTGGGCGGAATTAAGAGGGCAAGGTTAGCCAAGCACTTTCCATGAATATATCTGTAACAGATAGTCAAATCCCCAACCGGTCTTCGATGGTCTAGGCTGTCGAAGTTCTTCGTCAGCTCGTGGACTCCGATCAGACGAATTGCCCTCCCTTTTCGATGGAATCCAGTAGCCGAAGAGTATGTTTGGGTGCAGAGCGCCGCAGACATGAGAGCAGTACTCTAGTGATGGTAGGGTCTGGGCTTTGTATAGTGTCAAAAGTTGTTGAGGTGTGTACAACTTTCTGGTTCGGAGAGTACACCAAGTTTCTGATAAGCTATCTTGGCGATTGTCTCAACGTGGTTATGCCAAGACATATTTCCTCCCAGATTGACGCCCAGCAAATTAATAGATGAAGCCAGTGGGATTGCGTGTCCGCCCATAACTATATCCGGCTCTGTAATGTTAACCTTTTTAGAGAAAACTGCTGCCTGGGTTTTTTTAGCGTTAAATTCGACTTGGTTAATGTCACCCCAAGCCAGAATTTCTTCCAGGTCTTTGTTGAGGCGCGATACTTCATGCTGTCTGCGAAGATGTGCGTCGGCAGCCGTTGTTTGTGCATTCAAAGAGAAAGATGAGATAAGTATCGTCAGCAAAAGTAAATATCGGATTTTTCGTTTTCACTAGAAGGTCGTTAATGTAAAGTAAGAAGAGAGTGGGAGACACGTGAGGAACACCGACATTGATGGTGAAGGTGTCTGAGAGAAATCCGTCAATCGCCACTTGCAGAGAGCGGTCCTTAAGAAAGCTAGACAACCATGCACAGAATCGACTGGGCATACCATAGGATCGCAGTTTACTTAGAAGTCCCTCATGCCAAACACGATCAAAGGCTTTAGAAATATCCAGTGCAACAGCCCGAGACTCCCCATCTACAATAATAATGTAACATAAATTATTTTTCATTTTCAAAAACGCAACGCTGTATACAAATTTTGGCGACACAAAAGACAACACTGACCCTTGGTGAAGCGGGGTCGCCGAGCTAATTTCATTTAAAAGCTTAGACAAGGGCAACTGAATTATATTTTATCGATATTATAACACGAACCAGCACAATAGATCGGGAAAAGGCAAAAAGCGTGTATCCTGCCGACCGGACTTATTTTTATTTTTCTCCGTGCTATTTTCACCGGCGTGAAGCCGTTTCCGGTCCCAACCGGAACTTAATCATCACGCTGGATGATAAACCCCACCTTTGCGTCGAACTAAAAATAGATTTTTGTGACATTTGTTTGTGCACTTTGATATTTCTCACTAGGTATGTCCTTAATAGCTTTTAATAGGGTTAACCTACTATTTTAAGAAAGAGGCCGTCGTGCACGTCGTCCTTTGACCCCGCCAGTGAAAATGTAAAACTCTTTTCTCTTCGCAATTTAAACGAAACAATACAGGGCCGTATTTAAAGAAAATCAAATTGATGATGGTGACCTAAAGACGAAACGTCGCATTATAAAGATCTGATGATGCTATCTTGTGAATGAAGAATGCAATTCCGGTTTACACCACGAAACGAACGCAGATAAAACAGTATTTAACCATCAGACAGTATGGTCGACACACTTGGAGGCACAGAAATACACGGCCTTTCAAAAAGAAGTAGACCAAACCACTTCTTGTTAACGGATAGACATATGTGCATCAGTCCTCGGTACTAACAGCGGAAGATGAACCATATGGCCTAAAGAAAACAACCGTTTGGACGATTTTAAGGAGCTAATCGAATTTGGTTATGAATGATTTTAAATTATATTTTTGTCGCATCAAGATAAAATTATTATACAGGTTGTTCCTTAATGACTTGCTAATATTTCAGGGTGATTCCTTAGGTCATTTTATAAAGAAAAGTTCATATGAACCTATGTCCGCAATAGCTTAAATTTTTTGCTACAGGGTGTTGAATTTATATTTTTTAAATGGTTTTTTTTTAATATCTCCGAAAGTACTTTAGATATTATGTTCAATTTTGGTATGTGTTAATAGGGTATAGAACCACAAATTTTAGTTAGAAAAGTTATTCAATTGTTCCACCAGTCCACCCTGCAAACATGTCCTCCGATATTTTTTACAAAAAAGATGGTACGCCACTGACATTTTTCCATGTGGATAGATTTTTTGATTTGCCTGGTCAATTCTACATGAAAACGGTCTCTCGAGTTTTTCTCGTCAGGCGCACCGTTCTTGATTAAAACCACTAAATTCCTATTGAAACTCATTATTATTAACATTGATAAAATAATTAATGATAAATTTTGTTTTATAAAAATTTGAATATTTGAACGAGTGGGCAATTCGATGCGAAGACGGGCGGAAGCATTTTAAGTGAAGGTGGCCATTTCCAACATTTTTTATAAAACAAAATTTATCATTAATTATTTTATCAATGTTAATAATAATGAGTTTCAATATGAATTTAGTGGTTTTAATCAAGAACCCTGCATCTGACGAGAAAAACTCAAGAGACCGTTTTCATGTAGAATTGACCAGGCAACCCAAAAATATATCCACATGGAAAAATGTCAGTGGCGTACCATCTCTTTTGTAAAAAATATCAGAGGACATGATTGCAGGGACGCCACTGGTGCTAGAATTGAATAACTTTTCTAACTAGAATTTATGGTTCTATATCCTATTAACACACACCAAAATTGAAAATAATATCTAAAGTACTTTCGAAGATATTAAAAAAAACCATTTAAAAAATAAAAATTCAAAGCGTATGAACTTTTTTTTATAAAATGACCTAAGGAATCACACCCTGAAATATTAGCATGTCATTAAGGAACACCCTGTATATTATTAACACATATTATATAGATCAAAAGTAAAAAGTCTATACTTTTCAGGTGGTATTAATATCAAATACCAATGTATGGAAAAATTATTATTTTCCAGACCACCCGATGATACCTTCTACAATAAGGGCGTATACAGGGTGTAACTAAATAAGTGTAAAATATTTAAGGGGGTGATTCCTCATCGAAAAAAAGATAGGATCTTTCATATAAAGAAACTTCATTGGAGCATCCCTTGTTAAGATACAGCCCCTTAAAGGGGGTACATAAAATGTGTTTAACAATTTTTTTCACAAGCACTAAAAAAGTTACAATATTGAAATTAACCTGACATTTTCTACTACCAAAAAGACTAGCCAGTAATTTATTTGGTTTACCCCATGGTTGTAAGGGTGGAAAACGCAACCCCTAAAATTTATTTCCAATGTAAGTTTTTGTCTTATTATTTGTTTACCATCTAAAAATTTATTTCCGATAGCCTGTTTCATTCTAAACAAAAAATGTCTCTTGAATTTTTTGCCCAAAATAAACCAGTTCGCAGCAAAAAATTATTTTACGAACAAGATACATATCGCCATAAAACGCGCGAATACGTTGCTCAATGCGCCGACGTCTAGACGCATGCGTAATGTCTGAAGGTAGACATATTGAACATTTACTATGATTTCTAGATGTTGTATGTTTTGTTATTAATAAATTAGTTTCGTTTATTTATAAATTTTATGTACCCCCTCTAAGGGGCTGTATCTTAACAAGGGATGCTCCAATGAAGTTTCTTTATATGAAAGATCCTATCTTTTTTTCGATGAGGAATCACCCCCTTAAATGTTTTACACTTATTTAGTTACACCCTGTATAGTCTACACAGTAGCACCTAAAATACTATTTCAGATTGAATGATACTACCAAGAAAAGGAAGGCTTTTCCATTAATAGAATGTAACCACCTGCAGACCGGTTTCGAACTCTTCCACCTGGTTACATCCTATCAATGGAAAAGCCTTCCTTTTCTTGGTAGTACCATTCAATCCGAAATAGTATTTTTTAATTGCTACTGTGTAGACTAAATATGCCCTTATTGTATAAGGTATCATCCGGTGGTCTGGAAAATAATAATATTTCCATACATTGGTATTTGACATATTATATAGATTTAACAAAAGTCTGGTTCGAACTAATGACAATTTTCTCTGCATGAACGGGTTTGTTCGGGGACATAAATACCAGAACAATGCGTTTTATAAATTGACACGTTCTGATAACTTTTCATTCATTACTTAGAAGGCGATCAATAAATCTGTTATTAAAATAATGAGATTGGTTTCTGTCGAGAGACATTGTATCGTAGAGCTTCAAAAGAACGACAGAAAACTGATAACCGATAATTGTTCCGTGCCATGCGCTGCTATAGTTATTCTAGTATGAATATTTTACCAGATACGGGGATCGGACTGACTAGAGCGGTTTTTCAGAACAATCATTTAATAAATATTGTTAACTTACCATAAAAAATCTCACAACACACCATAAAAGCGGTATACGCTTAGTTTAGCTGGGCGCATGTTATGGTTGGTGATTTTTTTCGGGGATTTACCGAAATGCTGAGGGGAATCACGGGTGCATTACATTTCGTTATTATTTTAGTTAATAACATGCATTTTTGAATCAAAATATGTACTTATACAACGTGTCCAAGATAAGGAGGGCCAGTACAGGGATCTCGGAACCCGTAAGAGATACGAAGTCGGTGAAATGGAGGTAAAGTTGCGCATTTACGTGCCTAATAATATGCCGTTTAGAAAGTTTCAAAATTCCGAGTAGTTCCGGAGATATCCGGAAAAAACGAAATTCGGAAAAATCGTTTTATTGTTTTCCTGGGTATTTTTGAGAGCGAATTCTAAAGTAAATTGCACTTTTATATTGCCACTTTTTCCGCTCTGTCGTTAATTGTTTTGTAATCCGACGAGTCGTCTTCGAAGGGACATTATCAACTTTCTTTTTTTAAATACGGTCCTGTTTTTCAGATTTTTTTTTCGAATGCAACGATGTATGACACATTGTGGTTTAATGACGTTTCGAGGGTTTTTTGAACAACATCAGGAAATTTTGGGATACGGCCCTGTATTTCTCCTAATTTTATAAATAATATCTCATAAGTAAGCTCTACATTTTTTACTTATGTTGGAGTAGTTCAATAAATAATAAACCCAAAATTTTCTGATGTTGTTCAAAAAACCCTCGAAACGTCATTAAACCACAATGTGTCATACATCGTTGCATTCGGAAGAAAAAAGCTCTCAAATTCCAATATCAGGAAAACAGTACCGTATTTAAAAAAAGAAAGTTGATAATGGCCCTTCGAAGACGACTCGTCGGATTACAAAACAAATAACGCTGTTAGATAGAGCGGAAAAGTGGCAATGTAAAAGTGCAATTTACTTTAGAATTCGATGTCAAAAAAACTCAGGAAAACAATAAAACCATTTTTCAAAATTTTGGTTTTTTCCTGATATCTCCGGAACTACTCGGAATTTTAGAACTTTCTAAACGGCATATTATTAGGCACGTAAATCCGCAACTTTACCTCTATCTAACCGACTTCGTATCTCTTACGGTTTCCGAGATCCCTGTACTGGCCCTCCTTATCTTGGACACGTTGTATGTTAAATTTTTATAAAAATATTTCCTTTTTTCAATTTCTCTGAAAAAAAACGATTTTTTAATTTTATACGGTAAAATATAGGAATATATAATTTCTGTATTATATGATAGGATGGAGGAGTTTTTTGTCAATAAAATCACTATTACCACCCAGTTTCACCATTTTTCGCGTATTCTCGATGTATTGTGTATGTTTTATTACTATTTGATTGTTCACCCAAAGTATGTGGCGTAAAAAGTATGTAAAACATTTTTAAAATTGGTTCCCATAAATAATGATAAGCATATCGTATTAATAATGGAATTACTCGTGCACAATAGCGCATCCCCAATAGATTTTTTTTAACTTTAAACAATAGTGTTGATGCGTGAAAAGGACGCCTTCATTTATCAATTATCACTTGGGTATAAGTCCGGTTGTTCGTATGGCCATTTACATAATTCTACGGTACGGTGGATGAATAATTTATAATTAGATTTATGAGTGAAGTATTCTGGGTTTTCTTACAATAGTAGTTTTTTTTTAACAATGTTCTTTGTTAAACCATGTTAGCTTAGGGACATGTATGTATACTTTCTATTGGTACAAGTTGTTGACCACAGCAGAAACAAACAAAGTTCCGTTGTTCGGCATTACGCTGTACTTTCTATGATTAAAAATAACAGAATTAATGATATCTGTGTAATTGTATACCGACTAAAATGCTAAGTCCATCCATATTCTTAAGGAAATATAAAATGCCGTGACTAAACTAATTTCCCCAGTTCCTATTCTTGTTTAGAATAAAACTACAAGATTTCAACCAATTTTTAGTTTTGTTCATAGTTTGTTGAACCTTTTAAAGTAAGTAAAATGGGCCTATTGCAAGATACTAAAAGAAACCGACTAGTTTTTCGAATAACTTTACAATGAATGTATAGAAATATGCATACAATATTTATTATAAATATCAACATAGCTAAACGCAGTTGTTTCGGCCTTGAGAGGAAAATGCCATTTGTTTGCTAGTTATTACAGAAATATACCAAGTTTACGCAATTTTAACAAAGTAAAAAACACTTAAATTATTAATTATAACATAACATTTAGTCACCGTGTTTCTAAATTAAATAATATCGTAACGAAATCGACAATAATAATAATAATGACTTCTGTTTGTGACTTAATTATGTTAGCTGTTTTATACAGTTTTATAAGTTACTGAACAAAAAAAAAAAGTATTTAGAACACCCTGTATACAACGTGTCCAAGATAAGGAGTTAAGGATACAGGGATGTCGGAAACCGTAAGAGATACGAAGTCGGTTAAATGGAGGTAAAGTTGCGCATTTACGTGCCTAATAATATGCCGTTTAGAAAGTTTTAAAATTCCGAGTAGTTCCGGAGATATCCGGAAAAAAACGAAATTCTGAAAAATCGTTTTATTGTTTTCCTGGGTTTTTTTGAGATTGAATTCTACAGTAAATTGCACTTTTGCATTGCCACTCTTTCCGCTCTATCTAACAGCGTTAATTGTTTTGTAGTCCGGTATTATCAACTTTCTTTTTTTAAATACGGTCCTGTTTTCCTGATATTGGAATTTGATAGATTTTTTTCTTCCGAATGCAACGATGTATGACACATTGAGGTTTAATGACGTTTCGAGGGTTTTTTGAACAACATCAGGAAATTTTGGGATACGGTCCTGTATTTCTCCTAATTTTATAAATAATATCTCATAAGTAAGCTCTAAATTTTTTACTTATGTTGGACTAGTTGAATAAATAACAAATAATTTAATAATAAACCACAAATAAGTGAACAAAAATCAGTCCAAAACAGTAATAAAACGAACAACGATAAAAGTAAGGAACTACATAATCAGGTGTTCAAAATGATTTCCGTTATTCACTAAGCACAAATAACATCTTCTAACTGCCACATAACAGTTTTTTTGAGATAAAATAAAACATGCGATAGAATATCAAACGATTCAGCATTTGTAAATTTATGTTGCATATTTTCTGGAAAATAGAAAACCTCTTAAAACGCTCTCAAACGATCACAATGTCAAGTGAAACAAATCACGCGTCACCATCTTATTATTTTGTTTCAAGCGCCTACTTTTCTTTTAAATCCCGAATCAACAGCACTTTGAAATAAAGTTTCTGTATTTTGTTCACTTATTTATGGTTTATTATTAAATTATTTGTTATTTATTGAACTAGTCCAACATAAGTAAAATTTTAGAGCTTACTTATGAGATATTATTTATAAAATTAGGAGAAATACAGGACCGTATCCCAAAATTTCCTGATGTTGTTCAAAAAAACCTCGAAACGTCATTAAACCACAATGTGTCATACATCGTTGCATTCGGAAGAAAAAAAGCTATCAAATTCGAATATCAGAAAAACAGGACCGTATTTAAAAAAAAAGAAAGTTGATAATGGCCCTTCGAAGACGACTCGTCGGATTACAAAACAATTAACGCTGTTAGATAGAGCGGAAAAAGTTTCAATGTAAAAGTGGAATTTACTTTAGAATTCGATCTAAAAAAAAAACAGGAAAACGATTTGTCAGAATTTCGGTTTTTCCGGATATCTCCGAAACTACTCGGAATTTTAAAACTTTCTAAACGGTATATTATTAGGCACGTAAATGCGCAACTTTGCCTCCATTTAGCCGACTTCGTATCTCTTACGGTTTCCGAGATCCCTGTACTGGCCCTCCTTATCTTGGACACGTTGTATAAAGACGATAGATAAATATTCTTTTGTTGAATGCAATGTTTTTCTTGCAGAACAAACCATGGAGGACACGGTATGGGCTCGTGACCATACGGATGGTTTCGTGCTTGGGCGAATCAACGAAATCACTAGCGATGGAGCGGAAGTTATCCCGGTGGATCCCAAGTATCCCAGAAGGGTTCTGCCCTTCAGCGACATCTTCAGAGCGAACGTGGAAAAGGATAAGGATTATGAAGATAATTGTAAGCATTACATTAATAATAATAATGGATATTGTATTTAATTTAGACACACACACAACTAAAGAGTTGACGGTGGATATTAAGAGCCAAAGTATACCGTATGACCAATTAAAATAAGTATGATTTTTCAGGTGAAATGATGTTTCTGAACGAGGGCTCTCTGTTGAACAACATTCGTACAAGATATTACAAAAATAAAATCTATGTAAGTCTTCTATATCCAGTTTTGGATGTAATTAGTACATACATATACAACTTTTCTTTTTTTTTTAGTCCTATGTAGCCAATATTCTCATAGCAGTTAACCCGTACAAAGATATTCCAGAGCTCTATTCCAATAAAACAATAAAGGCCTACCAGGGCAAATCTTTAGGGGAACTACCGCCTCACGTCTTTGCTATAGCCGATAAGGCTTTTAGGGATATGCGCGTTTTTAAGCAATCGCAATCGATAATCGTGTCTGGAGAGTCCGGAGCTGGTAAGTCATAGAGCACAAGCGTTTTACCTTCTATAATTACTTATTCGATATTCATCGCGTTTTATGCAAATATTTTTAGGTAAGACTGAATCTACAAAACACCTGTTAAAATATCTTTGTGAGGGAGGTGCCGCCGGGCCCATAGAGCACAAAATCCTGGACGCCAACCCTGTATTGGAAGCGTTCGGTAACGCTAAGACGACCAGAAATAATAACAGGTACAGTACTGATGTGTGGGTTACAAAATTAGAGCTACCTCAACCCACCTCTCTATGTTGTTCTAACTGAGCCTACGAATTATCACGAATTATTTAAAAACGCTACAATAACTCAGGTTCTTTTGGTTCGCCTCAACCCAGAAAGAGATTTTTTATCAACATTTTAAACATATTTGGGATCACCACAATTCCTCATCTTGTAACTATTTTATGAGTTACCTGAACTCAGTTTGTGGGTTGGGAAAACTTACTAATTGATTATAAAGTGTCGTCTTAACCCGGACGTGCATTATTTTAACTCATTACCATGTGTAAACTATTTTGAGTTGGAATAATTCAGGAAACGTGCTCCAAAACCCCATATCGAGGGTAAATCGCAAGATCGTAAGGTCACGGAAAGTTCCGAATTCGTGCTCGTGAAGGTTTCGCGCGGTTCATTCCATTGTTATTCGTCAATTCTCCTTATAAATAATAAGGCTCCATTCCAATCAATAATAACAATTTGTACGCATCTCCCTCCTGTCCCTCCATTTTACGCCAACTGGCCAAAATTATGCAATACACAAATTTTCACGCACGGAGAACAAAGATGAAAAATCCCGCAAACGACGCAACGGCCAACAGGTGTCTATACGCGCGATCGAAGGAGAGTTGACGAATAACAATGGAATGAACCGCGCCAAACCTGCACGAGCACGAATTCGGAACTTTCCGTGACCTTACGATCTTGTGATTTACCCTCGATATGGGGTTTTGGTGCACGTTTCCTGAATTATTCCAACTCAAAATAATTTACACATGGTAATGAGTTAAAATGATGCACGTCCGGGTTAAAACGACACTTTATAATCAATTAGTAAGTTTTCTCAATCCAGAAACTGAGTTCAGGTAACTCATAAAATAGTTACAAGGTGAGGAATTGTGGTGATCCCAAATATGTTTAAAATGTTGATAAAAAATCTCTTCTGCGTTGAGGCGAACCAAAAGAACCTGAGTTATTGTAGCGTTTTTAAATAATTTGTGATAATTCGTAGGCTCAGTTAAAACAACATAGAGAGGTGGGTTGAGGTAGCTCCAATTTTGTAACCCACGACATTGGTAAAGGCATATTTGTCGGTGTACCATCGCATTTTAATTCGCACTTTTTGGAGACTTACTGAAAGTATTTAACTAAATTGAATGTGCATTTTTTCAGTTCGAGATTCGGTAAATTCATAGAGGTCCACTTCGATAAAAAATTTCAAGTAGCAGGAGGTCATATATCCCATTACTTGTTGGAAAAGAGCAGGATATGTTCGCCGCACGGAGAAGAGCGGAGTTATCATATTTTTTACATGATTATGGCCGGCGGTCCGGAAAGTTTGCGACAGAAGTTATGGTTAACGAAACCCGACGATTTTAATGTAAGTTAGTTCTTGTTATGTATACCGGGTCCTGCATTAGTGCGTCGAGCATCCATAGCATCCTTATTTACAACAGTAGAAAAAAAAGTTCAATACAAAAGTTGTACGATGTGGGTTGATGCATATTTTAAAAATATTTGTAAATATACAGGGAGGGCCAAAAAAGTGCGACGTCATAAAATATATATTTTTTAGATGACACCCTGTATTTTTTTGGCACATTTAGCTTCCTTTTGGTGTTCTCTCTGATGTGCAAAAATATTTTTTTATTTGCTTCGATATTTTAGGAGCAATAAATAAAAAAAGATAAAAAGATCGTTTTGCACGCTTGGAAAAATTAGAATCTTGTTAGATCTGTTTTGTTCCAGCTAAATAGTGTGAACAGTAATGCTAGAGGTCTAATAATACTCTCACAATAAACAGGTTTTTCTTATTTTATACAGGGTGTTCAAAATTTGGTTACAAAAATGGCAACTTTCAAATCAGTTTTTCTTAGGTTTTTTAAATGGCACGCCCTGTATTTTATTTCATTATTTAATGCAGAATTTAATTACAAGCATATTTTGTTATAACGAATGTATTCAAATTCTCAATGGTTTTAGAGATATTTACCAAAAGCCATAAATATCCTCATTAAACTAAAAAAGTATTGGGAAAATATCATGGAAAAACAATATGTAGGTGTTTATTTATCACTTTACAGACTTTAACAGGAACTATTGGCAATTTATTTTAACAAATGTTCAAAATGTCTTCCATTTTGCTGCAAACATTGTTTATTCTTATTTGTAAGCTCCCATCCCCATCGCTGGTGTAATTGTCGCAAATGCCTTAATTATTCTCTGCCGCATGTTCCCCTCGGTAGTTGGCCGTTCCTTATAAACTATATCTTTTACATACCCCCACAGAAAAAAAATTTAATTTGGTAAGTCGGGCGACCTCGGAGGCCATCGAACTGGCCCTCCTCTTCCAATCCAGCGATTTCCGTGCGTATTATCTAACTCTGCTCTAACCTGTTTATGCCATTTGTTGTGCCATTAGAGTGTCAATTTGGCATATGGCTCTGCCCGAAAAGATGCAAATTCAGGGCATTTTATGGTCAGCAGGACAATTAGAGTTTTATGTTTACTATCCTTGACTCCAAGTTACAAACTCTCACTGTATACGAATCACATTTTGTAGTATTTGAAACACGGTTGCACGAGATACTTCGCAACGTCGTCGACCGAGAAAACGATCACGGCGAGTCAAAGAAGCGCGGCTCAAGCCAAGCAGGGGTCGCTCAGGGACATCCTTATCGACGACGTCGAAGATTTCAAAGAGCTCGATTTGGCGCTGTCGCGGCTCGGAATGGCGGACGCGGAGAGATTACAGATTTATACGACTGTAGCTGCCGTGTTGCACCTGGGAAATGTGGGTAAGTTAACTTAGGCTTACGCTATGATCAGTTAATTCATGTATTATGCCAAGCCAGTTGTTTGCAGTTGTAAAACTTTGTATGGTTTTACGCATAAACATGTAATATAAAAGGGAAACATAATTATTTATAGTTTGTCCGGATCACGAATCGTTTTTAACAGAAATCAATGAATGATGACAAATTTCCGATGATTACCTTACCTTAGATCTACCGCCTGCGTTTAAAACCAAAAGTTATATTAATTATTAGTGTTGGGAAACACCGATGATTTAAATAGCTACACTACACACTTCATAGACTCTAGTGACGTAACATCATCGCTCTGTCATATGACGTCAAAGATATTCATCAACGAATACTTATAACCAGGAAGAAGACAAACTGCCGTGTTAAATAATCGAAGCAGGCATGATACGGCGACATCCATTATGCCTGGCGCGCACGTGCTTTTCAAATGTCACTTTTGTCCAAATTTTTATTACTGTCAATATTTTAAAGTGACATTTAAGCAAAAAAAACATCGAAACCCTTTCATTTGATTTACTATGTAGTAGAGAAAATCAAATATTAGGATTTTGACATAGGTTTTCAGCTGTAAATATCACTTTAAAATTGTCCTGACATACTTTTATATTTTTATTGAACTAGTAACGAAACTAGAAATAAAGAATTCAGAGATTGAAGGTTGTAATTAGTTTTATTAAAAAATAGGAAATAAATCATAATTTACATAAAATATTTTACCATCTTCAACTTCAAACAAATCGAGGCAAATACAATACTATATGTACAGCTACTAACCAAGTAAATATATGCACCATCATTATGATTATGGGCTTCCAATTTGTTTGTTTCGTAGCATACTCCTGGCCACATTAGTGATCGAAGTCCTCTTTAATGTTCAGTCATTATGGGATTCTCAATTACACTATGAAAAGAAAGAATTATTATAATAATATATTACCGGACTTATCAAAATTCTGGCTACGGGTTAATATAACTAAGCTGTAATTATTATGTTGTAGCTTTTGACTTCTGGATTGTAAAATTTAAGTAAAATTCTTTAAAAATGTGTTGTTGCTAGTTTGCGTGACAAGTTTGGGACATAATGGGACAATTTTATAATGTAAAATAACAATAACGAATAAAAATTAGTAAAAAAATATTTCAATCATAAATTACTTACCTGCAACAAAACGAGAAGGTCCGTTTTCGTGAAAATAGAAAATTAAAAATTATTTTAGAATTTAATGACGCTTCCTCCACCATTTTCAATCACATTATAAATCATTTGTTACTTGATTTTATCCCCTTCCAGACGAAGGATGTTCGGTTGTGAAATAATTTAAGAACGTGTGCTGCTCGCATTCTATGTCTGTCTCTGTCTGCATCAACCTTCTCCGATTCATTAAAGGGAGACAAATATGGCCTAGATTAAATCGAACAAACCCAAAGTCTGATATTGACACAAAACGATCGACACAAAAGGATAAACGTATGGAGTAACCTGCCTGGCTGTGACGTCACTTGCACGGCCTACTTATATGCTTCGATCCCCGCCATAAGCGGTCTCACCGGGCTGATATTCATCCCGGTATGTGGTCAAGCTGCGTTCAGTAAATTTAGAATTTTTTTTTTAGAATTTGAAGATAATCCGGAAGACACAAGGGGCGGCTGCCGGGTGGCTCCTAGCGGGGAAAAGTCCCTAATTATAGCCTCAAAATTACTAGAAATCGACCCGGAAGAGTTACGGCAGGCCCTAGTTTCCAGAGTTATGCAGAGTGCTAGAGGTGGACTAAAAGGGACCGTCATAATGTAAGACAATAAAAAATTGTTCGTGGGACTATATAGTACCACGTTTACCTGGCGCCCCCTTTAGAGTTGTGCTTGCGGGGAACAAAACCATCAAGCTACGAGTATTAAAAGAACTACTTTGGTACCTTGTTATATAATATACTATTTTCTTACTACTTTCATCTTGTAGGGTGCCCTTAAAAATGTACGAGGCCAACAGCGCCAGAGACGCCTTGGCCAAAGCCGTCTACAGTAATCTTTTCGACTACATCGTTAGCAGGATAAACCAGAGCATTCCTTTCCAAACCTCCAATTACTATATCGGCGTGTTGGATATTGCCGGATTCGGTAAGAAAACGTTCTAACATCCAGTTGTCCTCCGATTAATAATTTCTTTCGTTCCAGAATTCTTCACGGTCAACAGCTTCGAACAGTTCTGCATCAATTACTGTAACGAGAAACTGCAACAGTTCTTTAACGAGCGCATTCTTAAGTTCGAACAGGAACTGTACAAGCGAGAGGGGTTGAGCGTTCCCGAAATTTCCTTCACCGACAACCAAGACTGCATCGATGTGATAGAGGCCAAGAATAAGGGCATTTTGACCCTCTTGGATGAGGAATCCAAGTTGCCTAAGCCGTCCTATACTCACTTTACGGAGGAGGTGCATAAGGTGTGGGGTAAAAATTATAGGTAAGTTTCGGTGTTACTTTTACGTGTTTTAACCCCGGACTATTTATGCGCATCTTTGCAGCAGGGGATTCCCCCCGAGACCCATTCGGCCTATCATTGGTCAATAGAGTTTCAAGTATATTTTATGAAGAAAAGTTGATATGAACGACCGGCTTAAATTTTTTGCTACAGGGTGTTCAGAGTTTTTTTACACTAGTTTGAATTTGAATTTAATTGTTTTAATCAAGAACGGTGCTGACGAGAAAACGTTGGAGACCGTTCTCATATAGAATTGACCGGTCTAATCAAGAAAAATATCCACATGGGGAAAATGTCAGTGGCGTACCGCTTTTTTTGTAAGAAATATCAGAGGACATGGTTGCAGGGACGCCACTGGTGGTTCGATAGAATAACATTTCTGACTAAACTGTCCTATTAATACATACCAAAATTGAAAATGATATCCCCAGTACTTTCGGAGTTATTAAAAAATTATGATTTTTTAAATAATCAACAGCCTGCAGCAAAAACATTTTTTCCGCCACTGCCCTGTATATACAGGGTGTCCGGGAAATCTCAAGAAAACAAGTGACAAGAGTACTAGAAGTTCATATAAAATTTTTTCGTATAGGCCTCCTCTTCAGAGATATGGGCTCCCAAAGGAATCAAGTTTTGTACAATAATTATTGAACCACCAGGTATATTTCAATTTTTTCTTGATATGACGTATACCAGGTAAGACCCTTCAAATTGCTATCCAAGAAAGTGTTGTGAATTACTCACAGCTGCAGGGACGGACGGAAATTGAAATATACCCGGCGGTTCAATAATTATGTGTCAAAAACTTGATTCCTTTGGAGCTCTTTGGGAGCCCATATCTCCGAAGAGAAGGCCTATACGAAAAAAGTTTATATGAATTTGTAGTACTCTTTTCACTTGTTTTCTTCATATCCCGAGAGATATCCCACATTTACCCGGACACCCTGTATATAGAACACTCTTAAGTCGACTCTGAAGGACGTTTTTTATTTATTTTTGTAAATTCCAAAAGACCGGTACCATGTTTTTTGCTATTAAAATTTCAGGTTGGGATTGCCGAGGTCTTCCAAACTGAAATCCCATCGCAGCATTCGAGACGACGAAGGTTTTTTGATAAGACACTTTGCGGGCGCCGTTTGTTATCAGACGGTAAGTAAAATTACATCACTGAAAAATAGCAAATTCTGCAGGAGTATTTTAAGTCATGCGGCTAAAAGTGCAGATAATCTGATTCCCCTGCATATTTCAGGACTAGCGTTTGTAAAAGCTGTTATGGAACGTATATATCACAATAATCCTTTTTCTCTCTTCTTTAGAACCAATTTATAGGGAAAAACAACGATGCCCTCCACGCATCCCTCGAAGGCATCATCCAAGACAGCAAGAACAAACTTATCCAAACGCTGTTCGCCACTTCCATGGCCCAGAAAGGTAAACTCACCTTTATAAGCGTGGGTAATAAATTTAAAACTCAGCTTCAAGAACTCATGGAGAAGCTTCGGAACAATGTAAGTGTTTATTTATGATGGATGGCTCTTTGTTGTTTCAATCGAAACCGGTAACTAGAAAAATGTTTTTTTTAACAATTCAATTTTTTAGGGAACAAACTTTATCCGTTGTATCAAACCCAACACGAAAATGATCGACTTGCAGTTTGACGGCAGCTTAAGTTTAATGCAGCTGACTTGTTCGGGTATGTATTTCAAATAGGCGCACCAAAATTATGTACGGTTTAAAATGGGAACATTTCACAAATCTACCCGAGACGTCCCATGATTCTTTTTACAATCAAAGTAGTACACCACTGACACTTTTTCCGTGTAGATTTTTTTCTTGTTAGCCCGGTCAATTCTACATGAAAACAGTCTATTTCATTTCGTTCTCGTTAGGCAACCATTGCAATTTCCGGAATTTTTTTTAGGAATGACCTCCGTCCTGGAACTTATGGAACATGGTTTTCCCAGCAGAACTCCTTTCTCCGATCTGCACGCCATGTATAAGGATTACTTGCCGCGAGAATTAAAACAGCTGGCGCCCAAGACATTTTGCGAGGTAAGATCCATCCAGGGGCGCACCCAAGGAGGGCGGAGGGGTCGAAACTAATTTTTTAAATATTTTGGTACTTTTTTTACGCTTAATGTCTTAACGGCCTGGCGACCAATTGGGCGGTAGAATTTAGCTTCATTATGTTCTGTTTTGAAGCGTGACCTTTTCTCAACGCGATGTTTTTTGGTTCACGTCATTATCTCTTTTTTAAAAGAAGATACAGATTTTCCAAAGAATTATTGCAGTTTTTCAATTTTATTCACATTGTTTTATCGAGTAGCATAAACAAATATCCGAAAATTAATAGCGCGTATTGCAACCTCATATTCGTATCACTTCTACCATGTGACGAGACATTGATTTTTGGATATTTGTTTATGCTACTCGATAAAACAATGTGACGTTCTGAATTGTGAATAAAATTGAAAAACTGCAATAATTCTTTAAAAATTTGTATCTTCTTTTAAAAAGCAGATAATGACGTGAAACAAAAAGCATTATGTTAAGTAAAGGTCACACTTCAATACAAAGCGTAATGAAGCCAGATTCTACTGCTTAATTTTTCTACCGGGTGTTAGGAAATTAAGGGTAAAAAATACTTTTGTTCTTGTCTGTAAAATGATTGAAAGTTTTTAAAAATTAAATTAAGGATAATATTCCGAGACACAAGTCTACGCTTATATTTTAGGCGATGTTACACAGCCTCAAACTCCAGGACAAGGACTTTAAATTCGGTATAACGAGAGTATTTTTCCGACCGGGCAAGTTCGCCGAGTTCGATAAAATTATGCGATCCGATCCGGAGAACTTGAAAGCTATCGTGGCCAACGTCAAGAAATGGCTGATCAAATCGAGATGGAGGAAGGCCCAGTTCTGCGCCTTGACTATCATCAGAAGTAAGTTATCGATAACTGTCGCGGCGTCGGACTGGGAGAACTACAGGTCGACAACTTTAACTGTAGCTACAAAAGGAATGCGGACAAAAAAATTTCTTGGGATAACAATGTTGTCACATATATTAAATTTTAATTTAATAACATGTTACCAAGTAAACCCTAAAATTAAATTTACCCATTTAAAGTAAATTGTCATAAGTATACAGGGTGATTCACGACGAGCGTGCATTAGAACTTTATGGAGAACTACTGAATATATGTTCCTGAAACTTTGGGGATTTGGGTTTATCGATATGCTCTCTTTAACTAAAATATTGACATGTTTCTGTCATTTCCGGTTATACCGGAAGTAGCTGCCAACTTTCATTTTTTAAATACAACATGGTAATTTTTATTACATTTTTCGATTAAGCATTAAATACTAAGCACATTTTATAGAAAATGTTTTTGTCATACTCTATTAGTTTTTGAGATATCTGGACTTTTTGTAATTATTTGGCAAATGCATGACGATGAAATAATCCATATAATTTTTTTACCTTAGCGCTTGGACTAAAAAAATTTTCTCACCGAATAGCTAGAAGATCATCAAGTCTCAAAAACATTTCAAATTCGGCATAAAATGTACAGGGTGGTCACAATTCAAGCCTCATTGTGAAATAATTCAACCATTAAAAACTTTCTTATTTTAAATGGAACACCCTGTATATTTTTATTTAATTTGATGGCAAATTAGTTGTTCTTTATAAATAGTATTTACTGTCCTATACCTATATCAAACCGTTTTCTCAAAAAATCCAATTTTATTCCGAAAATACTATTTGTTCAAGTGTGTTATGAAAACAATTGTACTTAGGGGCTGTATACTGATGTCTATACGGAGGAAAAGTGATTTATTGCTTGAAAATACAATATTCTAAAGTGTTTCTTAATAATTTATAAATAAAATGCAGTTGATTGTTTTAAATTTAATGGTTTAAATATTATTTTTTTAAAAATAGCAAGGAAACAAGTTTATAAACTTTAAATTCTTTAATTAAAAATGTGTTTGAAAATTATACCTAATATCTTTTGATTATATTTTTAAAATATGGTCGCCATTTACTTCCAAGCATTTATGTATTCTTTTCATCATGTTATTTCTTGTAGCATTCCTAATTTCTTGTGAGAAATTGAAATGCTCCCTTCACCCTTTCAATTAGATTTTCCTTCGTGGTAATGGGACGCGCGTAAACTTTATCTTTAATGGTTCCCCAGATGAAAAGTCCAGTGGAGTTAAGTCTGGCGAACGAGCTGGCCAGTGGAAGGGACCTTGGTTTGCGATCCACTGGTCATGAAAAAGTCTGTTTAGGGCAGTCTTAACAACTTGAACGTTGTGTGCTGAAGCCCCATCGTTTTGATACCAATCACTTTTCCTCCGTATAGACATCAGTATACAGCCCCTAAGTACAATTGTTTTCATAGCACACTTGAACAAATAGTATTTTCGGAATAAAATTGGATTTTTTGAGAAAACGCTTTGATATAGGTATAGGACAGTAAATACTATTTATAAAGAACAACTAATTTGCCATCAAATTAAATAAAAATATACAGGGTGTTCCATTTAAAATAAGAAAGTTTTTAATGGTTGAATTCTTTCACAATGAGGCTTGAATTGTGACCACCCTGTACATTTTATGCAGAATTTGAAATGTTTTTGAGACTTGATGATCTTCTAGCTATTCGGTGAGAAAAATTTTTTAGTCCAAGCGCTAAGGTAAAAAAATTATATGGATTATTTCATCGTCATGCATTTGCCAAATAATTACAAAAAGTCCAGATATCTCAAAAACTAATAGAGTCTGACAAAAACATTTTCTATAAAATGTGCTTAGCATTTAATGCTTAATCGAAAAATGTTATAAAAATTACCATGTTGTATTTAAAAAACGAAAGTTGGCTGCTACTTCCGGTATAACCGGAAATAACAGAAACATGTCAATATTTTAGTTAAAGAGAGCATATCGATAAACCCAAATCCCCAAAGTTTCAGGAACATATATTCAGTAGTTCTCCATAAAGTTCTAATGCACGCTCGTCGTGAATCACCCTGTATAAGAAACTAATATTCTATTATAGTTTCGATGTTCTTAAAACTTTCTTTTCAAACTATTTATTTTAATATTTAAATGCAAAATAAAATATTTTTTCATTAAAGTACTTCTAATCTAAAAATAGGGCAACATGGCACAATATCAACGGTAACCATGGGTAACTGGTGGCTAGAGCTAATTTGATAGGTTATATCCCAGACAGAGGATGACGTCACGCGCCTGGTGACACGCCTATAGTGCCAGCGTGCTTGTTCGGCGATGTCCAATATGCTTCATCCAGTTGCGTAGTGATAGGGTTTGTTTTAAAACTGTGATAATGAATGAATATACCGTGGTAAAACCCTTCATAGTCAAACCCGCTAAGTGATTGCCAATGTATACAGGGTGTGTGAAGAGGAATCACAAATTAATACATTTAAATTGCCACTTAAGCGAAAGCTAGAAAGGGTCGCAATGTATACGGGAGTAAGCGCGGGTGCAGTAAAAAACATGCACAAAGAAGATACTGAAAGGAAGAAAATAACCCGAATCAATTGTTGTCATCTCCTGGCAAAAAAGGGACCGTCTCTCTGCTGTCGAAAAAATCGAAGGCTTCGACTTTGGCATTGTTAGGAGAACGATACAAAAGTTTTATTTGGAACTAAAAGTATTTCCAACCTTAACTGAGAAGTGACATAACCTTTCCATTTTCCCGTGAAACTTTGAGGTGCATGTTGCAATCAAATGGATTTTATTGGCGAAAATGCCAAAATGAGCGAGGAATATTAATGAAAAGGCCTAATATATTGCACTGGTGATACAAATATATTCATGCTATGAAAAAATATATATTATTACATTATTAAGATAATAATAGCACGCCCATGACTCGGCCATGTTTTAAAAGATATTGCTTCCCCCTTACCGATACCGCGTAGCTACAGACTCGCTTGTCGAACTGTGGAGCCCTCGATCTACTATCTATATTTTTCTCTTTTTTAGTGAAACACAAGATTCTATACCGACGTAAAGCTCTGATAATCGTACAGAAACACGTTCGAGGTTACTTGGTTAAAAAGAAATACGGACCGAGGATTAAAACGATCAGAAATATTCGGTTGTTGGACGTCAAGCTCAGAAAATTAGAGGATATATCGCAGCAGCTGAAGAATAAAGATACCACGACGAACGGTATTAATCAATTAAAGTCGGACATAGCGTCCGCTATAGACAGAATTAAGGTGAATACTGGTTTAGTTCTCCTATATTTTCGGTAATTTTAATTACTTTGGTAACGGTTCGGGTTTATTTTCAAACGAAGACGAAGATCTTGTAAAGCTCCGGATAGAAAAATGTACATTTCTAGCCTACGCGACGACTGCAAACAGTCTTTCTCACCTCTTTCGGTCATTATTGCAGCATAGCCAGATTGTCATATTTATCGCAAAGGTATCTTGCAAAATCCCAATTAAAAATATGTGTTAATTTGGCAATTATTACAACTGGTTTAAGGTTAACCCGCAATTGATATTAAAATAAATTCATTTCCCAATAATTTTACTGTAAACCGTGAAAAGGCGATGAGAGATTTTTAAAAAAAATATTATTATACTTAAAAGTATCAAAAGAATCTTGAGCTAATTCGACGGCACTCTGGCAACATCTATTTCTATTTTACTACGATTCGGACCCAAAATATAAGCAAAAGATTAATGAATACTAATCTCGTAAACATTGTTTGTCCTTTGATCTAACGGATTGTTATATATTTTGGTTGTTTTGTGTTTTCTGTGATTATTGGTGAAAAATCGTCTTTATTATAAACAATCATGGTTCATTCACGTGTAGTTTGTAAAAGAGTGGATCATTTAAATAAGGATTTAACTTTTCATCTATAAGTATGGTTATGTTTGAATATTTAACCGCCTGATATAACCAGACTTCAACATAGTTGCCATTCAGCCAACAAATATGTAGTTCTCTCTTCCACCCGTTACGGATTTTCAATGAAAGTTCACACAATCACAGCGTCACTTTCCAAGAGTTTTATGAATGGACACGCCCTGTGTTTTCATAAACAAGTGTTATATATCAGCAAAAAAATGTCTGAAGGTGGTTGAAAATAAAACCGAAACGTTAACAAAGTAAACCTCTTTTAATTCAAAAAATGTCCGAAAACGTAAGAGAACAAACCACTACTATAACAATTTATTTATTAAAAAAAACTATAACCTTTGATTTTACCTGTAAAGAACGACGGTACAATGTAAATATCTGTCGCCTATTTTTCGTAGTTAAACGGCTGGTTTTGTTTTAGCGAGATGACAAACTTGATATTAAGACTGTTGAAAGCATCTATAGTGGTCTAGTGGCCAAGATTAACCAACAGATGGCAGGCTTAGAGAAAAAAGTCCAGGAACAGAAGAATCGGGAGGAACAAGAACGGTAATTTGCAGAATTATTTTTAGCTTAACATGGACTCCGAACCACGATCCTCTGTCATACGTTGCTCCTCCAAGGGCATCAACTAGATATAAGATGTCATTCGGGAGTAAATGGGGAATGATACATTTTTTACTCTTCCCTATTTTTTGCATGACGCCGTACAGCAACACCATGACTTATACCACCTGTAAATTAAAATGTGTAATTTTTTACAGATTAAAAAAGATTCAAGAGGAAATGGAGCGAGAGAAACGGAAGAAGGACGAGGAAGAAAGGAAAATAAGAGAGGAGGAGGACAATAGAAGGAAGAGGGCGGAAATCGAAGCTAAGAGGAAGCTGGAGGAAGAGGAAAGGCTGAGACAGGTAAAAATACTATCGAAATAAATATAAAATGAAAAAATATATAAAAGTAATATAACAAATTGTTTAACTTAGGAGTGGGAGATATATTATGACCAGAAAATGGCCCAAGTAAGAAGCTGCATGTGCTCCATAGTTACTATGCTTTTGAGCTTAAAATTATTATTTCAAAATGTTGCTTGAAATCTAGGACAAGCCCTTTTTCCCCTAACATATTTATAAATTTAATACTATCATAAATTTTTTCTATATGCATGTTTATTTGAAAACCCACCCTTAATACAGGGTGTTATGGAAATGACGTATTATATTTAAACCGGCAATTCCTGAGATAAAGAAAAATAGCCATAAATGGCGCTTTCAATTCATTCAGCGGTAAAAGTGACCTGACGTCAAACCAGAAAAACACCTGTGTGGCACTGCGATACATGTAAACAATCAAGGAATTCTGACCGGTGTTGTCATATGTACACCTTAAAGTCTTTAGATAAAATAATTTAAACACTTTTCCATTCTGTAATACCTTTTTGTACAATTAATTGAAGAACATTTACGACGGACTATGTTTTAACAACCCGAAAAAAATATGGAATAGTAATAGCCACGTACGTCACTAGGTCAAATGCCAACGACCTCTTGACGCCTTACCTCGGCTGAGCGAAGTAGTTTCATGTAGCGCCGCACGCTTGTGTCTGTTAGTTGAAGACCAACGAGCGGCCGGGTACGTTGTGTCTCGTCGATCACCAACACACTCTCAGCAATCCGCTCTGTTTTTTCGGTTGACGCGTGTATCTTGCCCGTCCATAAATAATCTTTGAATATTGTTTTTATTGACGCGTTTCTTCTGGACGTCAAATTTCGTCGCGTGTAATAAAATCTAATAATCTGTAGTATAATCTGTATTATTGTATTTTCAAAAGCTAACTATCGGTTCTGTTTCACTATTACTGTGTGTACATAAAGTGATTCCAGGAGTGTTCCCATGAAAAAGAAAAAAAAACTGATTGTGTTTTTATAAGGATAATTACAAGTAGGTAGAAAATAATTTATTTTTATAATTTTATATGGAATTTCAGTTTTACATTAAGTTTGGCAACATTGCCATTGGGTCTGGGTGAAATGTTGTACAGTAGCGCGGACTGACCTGTGAGTAAGAGTGTTTATTACCCCACTTTTAAAACGGTCGATTTAAAAAAAAATTAAATATGTAGCGCTTCTCTAGGACACCCAAGGAGTCACCCATTTAAATATAGTACGTCATTTCCATAACACCCTGTAAATCGCTAAAAAATATTAAAAATCGGGAGAGTCACGTTAATTTTATTGTGAAGGGGGACGCTCTTAAAGAATATTTGCAGCCTTCGTGGTTTAGCCCCCTGGGAGGCGGGATGTTACCCTTAAAATCTTAAATAGAAAGGGGCGCGGGTCAAGTAATTTTAATAGTCGTTTAATTCCCAGGGGGTTAATCACGAAACAAATAGTCTTTAAAAGCGCCCACCCTTTACAATAAAATTATTTACTGGAGGCGACAAACTAAGGGTGGGACGTTTTCAAATCGACACCCTGCAGTAGCTAACCATACAGGAGCTGTATTGCATTATTGCACCGTTTCGTTGCTGTATAGCAATTCTATGCTTATTACCATCTAAAAAGCCAACGGAGGCCAAATATTTAACCATATATTTCTTAGGAGGCAGCCGACAAGAAACTGGCCCTAGAATTACAGCAGCAACAAGAAAAACTGGACCAAGAGGAACGCCGGTATCAAGAGCAGCTGGAACAAGAGCGGCAAGACCGAGAGCTTGCCCTTAGATTAGCGCAAGAGAGCAACGGACAGATCGAAGAGAGCCCACCGTTAGCTAGGAAGTATGTATTTTTAAAATTATATCCTAAGTATACACCGGGTGGACGCTCTACAATAGGGATCGTGCAAAATTTGCCGGAACGTTTTTTCTGAAAATTTGTCTTTAAATTTTACATGTTATCCCAGGGTGTCGAGATTATAAAGGTTACTTATCTTTTTTAAATTTATCAATAGTCTCCATGTAATCTAATCTTAATTGCATAAAATAATACCTTTTTAAAATCTATTAGCTAAAATATCTGGATCGCACAATAATCAGTTAAAATAATCTCAATATAAAATTCCCATAAGTCTGTTGGATGCCTGTTCTATAGTGAATCGATAATTAAAAAATGGGAATTTGCTGCTGTAGGCACCACATTATAATCGTCGAAGAAATCGATGTGATATACTTTTCAAATGGAGACGTTTTTAGGTAATATTTCTCTTGCCAATGTTAGGTACAAAGTGTCAAACTATTTTAAAACATTTTCTTATTTCAGATTTATTTTTCTAGGTTTTCTAACGTGTCAGGTTATAAACTGACGAGCACTTTTGAGTTTGTAATATAGCACATTTTTCTTTTATTTATAAATGCGGCTGTACGGACCTCCGAAAGCATGATATGTATTTTTACAATCTCCCAGTCGTAGCGAGCAGCCGCCAAGAGGGACGTTCGCTATCGGCCCTTATGCACATAACATACAAGACGTCTAACAGGTCGATACCGCTTCGTAGTCGACTTGGCGGGTCGCAGGAAAAAGTTTCGTTTCGTGTTGACATCGACAGTATGACAAAAGTAGTACAAAATACAACGTGACCTACATAAGGAGGGCCAGTACAGGGATCTCGGAAACCGTAAGAGATACGAAGTCGGTTAAAAGTTGCGCATTTACGTGCTTAATAATATGCAGTTTAGAAAGTTTTAAAATTACGAGTAGTTCCGGAGATATTCGGAAAAAACCGAAATTCTGAAAAATCGTTTTATTGTTTTCCTGGTTTTTTTTTGATCGAATTCTAAAGTAAATTGCACTTTTGCATTGCCACCTCTTCCGCTCCATCTAACAGCGTTAATTGTTTTGTAATCCGACGAGTCGTCTTCGAAGGCCCATTATCAACTTTATTTTTTTAAATACGGTCCTGTTTTTCTGATATTGTAATTTGAATGCAACGATGTATGACACATTGTGGTTTAATGACGTTTCGAGGTTTTTTTGCACAACATAAGGAAATTTTGGGATACGGACCTGTATTTCTCCTAATTTTATAAATAATATATCTTATCTGGGCTCTAAATTTTTACTTATGTTGGACTAGTTCAATAAATAACAAATGATTTAATAATAAACCACAAATAAGTGAACAAAAATCATACCAAAACAGTAATAAAACGAACAACGAAAAAAGTAAGGAACTACATAATCAGGTGTTCAAAACGATTCCGTTATTTTCTAAGCAGAAATAACATCTTCTAACTGCCACATAACAGTTTTTTGAGATAAAATAAAACATGCGATAGAATATCAAACTTTTCAACATTTGTAAAATTATGTTCCATGTTGTTCAAAAACCCCTCGAAACGTCATTAAACCACAATGTGTCATACATCGTTGCATTCGGAAGAAAAAAGCTCTCAAATTCCAATATCAGAAAAACAGGACCGTATTTAAAAAAAGAAAGTTGATAATGGCCCTTCGAAGACGACTCGTCGGTTTCCAAAACAATTAACGCTGTTAGATAGAGCGGAAAAAGTGGCAATGTATAAGTGCAATTTATTTTAGAATTCGATCTCAATAAAACCCAGGAAAACAATAAAACGATTTTCCAGAATTTCGGGTTTTTCCGGATATCTCCGGAACTACTCGGAATTTTAAAACTTTCTAAACGGCATATTATTAGGCACGTAAATGCGCAACTTTACCTCCATTTAACCGACTTCGTATTCCTTACGGTTTCCGAGATCCCTGTACTGGCCCTCCTTATCTTGGACACGTTGTATAATATAAAATTATTCAAGCAATGTCCTCGAGCGGACGATGGAGGTTTAGCTTCGTCGCGAGGTGGGGTGCAGCCATATTTATAAGTAAAATGGCGGGTCACGTGCAAGTCGATTAAAATCGACGAACTTTGTGATCGTTTCTAAATTCTTCTGTTTATGTTACTTTCCTATAAATATACGTCCAGACAAAACATTGCATATTTGTTTATCTACGTATTCCTTATATTGTTAATTGACAGATCAGTTAAATTTATTGGCATGGCGTTTTTATGACGGGCAATAAATGGGTACAGGGTCTGCTTGAAAAGATAGTTATCTACATATTGATTTATTTTTATTTAAAGAGACACCTTAAGATGGTATAGTAATTAGGCATACAGGTAAATAAAATTTGTAGTCCGGTTCTCGGTCACAAGGCTAATTGGTGTTTTACGGCAGTCAAAAGATCAGTGGCGTAGCGCTACTACCGCGAACCCCCGCAGTCGCGGGGGGGCCCGAAAGCTTCGAGTGCCGATAGAGCCTATTGCTAATTAGCAAATCTTTCAAATAAATACCAATGTCCACCTGATCTAGATTTTGTCACACTGTGCCCGTAATTATATAAATTTAAAGAATGAAGCAATTGGTATATCAAGATCATGGAATATAAACCCGGAATTTGAAGATAAAAGACAATTAAAACCAAAAAACACTTTGATGAAGCCAATAAAATTATCTATTTTCTAGTCGAGAAAACTATTTTAGGATAAATATATATTACAAAGTATTTGATATTGTAATTAACCAAATAGGTAATCGTTTTGAGGGAATGGAGTTATTTCTTAATCAATTTAGATTTCTATGTCCCCAAGTTCTAGTAACTTTGCCAGAAAAAGAATTATTTATGTCTGCAGAAACACTACAGCAAACATATTCCAGCGATCTGTCTGCGGTTTTTCCTTTAGAGATAGTCGCGTTGTGTATGCCGTTAAAGGAAAAAATTGCTTCTCTTCAAAGTATTAAAGACTTTGCTGTATTTTTAATTGTGGAAAATAACACTTTATCATCAAATTTTCCAGAGGTAACAACAGCCTTATTATTATTTTTAACTCTTCCAGTACGTGTTGCTACAGCTGAGAGATCCTCTTCCAAATTAAAAATCATTAAAAATTATTTACGAAATAGTTCCTCTCAGACAAGGTTAACCAACTTGGCTATCCTGTCTATAGAGGCACAAGAGGCGGCCAAAATGGATAATAACCATTTAATAAAAAATTTTGCGGAGGCAAAAGCTAGAAAAAAACAATTTACCTCCTGAAAGCAACAATATAAGAATAATTTTACAATATAATAATTAAAATAGGCAATTGGCCAATTTCCTCGCAATAACTATTGAGATACCTATAATATTATATTCAAGATTTTGTTGCTTAATTTAAAATACTTTTGGTTTTATCTCACTGTAACTTTCAAGTATCGCTACCTTAGCTCGGTACCTAAAGAATTTTTTCGTGTTTGTTCCTTTTAGTTTTAAAAAATGTTTTTTGTTTTCTTCTTGTTGTTCAATAATTTTATTTTTTGTAACGTTCTCTACATATAGGTTTGTAGTTTATATAATAAACAGTATTATCTAATTTTGTTTGTTTATATGTTTATATATGTATATTCTTAATATAGGGTAGGGGGCCCTAACTCAATTTTCGCGGGGGGGGGGGGGCTATAATTTGTCGCTACGCCACTGCAAAAGATCAACGGTATAACGTAAACTTAACTATACCTTGTGTGGTTTTCACGTACTCTGGTTCTAGCTCGGCATATGATATCAATTTAATACAGTAATTTATTAAAATATGCAATATTTACGTCACGAAGTATATTTTCCGTTTATCATGTAAATATTGTAAAAATAGGGAAGGTGGCAGTCTATCTAAATGTCAAATATGTCTTTGCTTCTTGTTTTCCATGGCACTCCAGCGGGATGAACGGGACAGATTCGCAACGGTCGTCGTTTAAACTCAACAGGTACAGTGTACAAAGTTACAAATTTGGGGAGTTTTTTTTTTACTAACGATCTATGTTAATTTTAGATTCTGCTTAGTTATACAGGGTGTCCCATAACTAATGGTACACAGGAAATCTGCAGATTCCTTGGGTAAAATACTGCGATTTGGCCATACTTGGTTTAGTTCAATAGCTGGTAATAACCGAGATACAGGGTGTCCAAGTAAAAATTTAATTATCAATTTTCCTAAATAACTTATTTCTGAATCAATATTTTTGCACAAAATTTTGTGACTAGGGTTTTTTGGGGAAAGGAATTTGAATTTGTTAATAATTTTGATGTAGATTATAGGGGGCGCTCTCTGCGGTACTCTGGATACATAAAAATAAATGTAACTTTTTTGTGCCTTCGTATAATTATATTTTTATTAAAAATATCAGTTTTTCCGCTATTTTTAAGCAATAAAGGTATACTTTGTAAATGTCGCTCCGACTAACCGTTTTCGAGATATTTTCAATTACAATTTCTAATGCGCCCGTTTAAATTTTGATTTGTAAATGTGAAATTTGTCACAGTAGGCTTTGGTAAAAACAAATACAATGAAAGCACTTTGAAACCTCATTTTTGTCAAAGTTTATTTTCATTTGTCAGCATTGTGGGTGTTTTTAAGGAGTTTCTAAAGATACTGTTATCAAAAATTAAACTAAAAATGCCGCGACATAGCTGTTTTCTAACGGAGAAATGCGAGACATGGTTTGTTTATACGCACAAGAAAATTTTAACAGTCGCGGGGCACATCGGCGGTATTTGGAAATGTATCCAAATAGAAGGCAGCCAGATTTTAAAATTTTTAGAACCTTTACGACAGACTGGGAGAAACAGGATCCTCCACTATTACGTTTTGGATGCAAGGATCCTGTCCTGCCTTCTATTTGGATACATTTCCAAATACCGCCGATGTGCCCCGCGACTGTTAAAATTTTCTTGTGGGTATAAACATACCATGTCTCGCATTTCTCCGTTAGAAAACAGCTATGCCGCGGCATTTTTAGTTTAATTTTTGATGACAGAAACTTCAAAAACTCCTTAAAAACACCCACAATGCTGACAAATGAAAATAAACTTTGACAGAAATGAGGTTTCAAAGTGCTTTCATTGTATTTGTTTTTACCAAAGCCTACCGTGACAAATTTCACATTTACAAAACAAAATTTAAACGGGCGCATTAGAAATTGTTATTAAAAATATCTCGAAAACGGTTAATCGGAGCGACATTTACAAACTATACCTTTATTGCTTAAAAATGATGGAAAAATTGATATTTTTAATAAAAATATAATTATACTAAGGCACAAAAAAGTTACATTTATTTTTATGTATCCAGAGCACCGCATCATCACTACATCAAAATTATTAACAAATTCAAATTCTTTTCCCCAAAAAAACCATAGTCACAAAATTTTGTGCAAAAGTGTTGATTCAGAAATAAGTTATTTAGGAAAATTGAAAATTAAATTTTTACTTGGACACCCTGTATCTCGGTTATTACCAGCTATTAAACCAAACAAGGTATGGCCAAATCGCAGTATTTGTACCCAAGGAATCTGCAGTTTTCCTGTATACCATTAGTTATGGGACACCCTGTATGTATCGAGCGTGAGTGTGCGGTATTTTGAAAGTATATCTGGGAAGTATTTTGATGTACAAATTGTCTGTCCAGAGGAAAAACTGACCTAACATGGGGTATTGTGATCGATGGTTGATTTTGAATGTGGCAAATGTACTTATATCTCCCATAAATTACAGTGACAAGTCATCAAGGGTGATAATGTCCCCTGAAAAGAAGTCAGTTTTATCGTTCTGTAACTTTTTAAATTATTTTCTGATCTTGGCGACAGTTTTGGCACAAGTCTACACTCGTGTCCCGGGATGTTAGCCTGAATTTTAGTTTTCAAAGCATATTGACGTCTTGCCCTTTATGCAGCCCGAAACATCCCGGGAACAAGTGTACACTTTGCTAAAAATGTCGCCTAGATCAGAACTATAAACATGATCGTTGTCAGGAATTTATTGTCGACGAGTATTGGAGATTTGGGTTCATAGAAAGTATGTTCAGAATGACATCTGCATGTAATATTTGCAAATTTGAGAAAAAATTCACAATAATTGTTCTTTGTCGAAAGTGTTTCGCACTGGGTTTTCTGCATCTTACTGCCTAAATTCCTACCTATTTATTTTAGAACAGACATTTACTGTTATATATTTTTTAATAATTTTGAGTTTGAAATGCATTCTCGTCGCCTTAGAAGCAGACAATTTAATATGCATTTGTACGAATTTTACAGGACTTTATTTTAAAATTTCAAATTACTATCGCGTTTTATAGTTAGAGAGACGGTGACAATAGGGGGTCCGTGAAGTGGAATATCAGTAATTTGGTTTTTCGTGGAGTTTAGGTCCACCTCTACAACTTTTATATCTGATGAAATGCCGTAGAGCGTTGCTGAGAGGGCGCTGTGCCGCTTTAGATAGGAAATTCTCAATAAATTCAAAATTATATCGAGCCATGTCTGAAAATGAATTTACAGCATCTGCGTGATCCCAAAGTGACGGGAAACACATTTTCTGACAAGTCAACCCTTGCATATACTTTTCCGTCAAAAAAATTATATAAAGTCTCAAGTGACATGGGTCCAAGTGGGCTTAATCGATTTGTATTCACATGGAGATGACTCGTAAACAATTTTCTGATAAAAAGAATATCGCGAATAATTTTTCCCGTCATACAACTGAACGATACCTGCCTTCCGGTACCTTTGCGTAATATTGTCAGAATTCCGCCTAGCTAGGTGCGATTCTTCCGAAAAATTTTTTTCTACAATATTTGGGTGTCAAGGAATGTAGCGTGACAATTTTCTGACATGTCACAATCGTTTTCCGAATTTACTCCGAGGAGATTTTTAAAAAATTCCAATAATGCAATGGCGAGACCTGGAACGACAAAATTTTCTTCACATAATCTATAACATATAATGTTCCATTCTAGAAAGTTTCAACTTCAAATTCGCTTTTTTTCAATTTTCTTTTTTTTGACTCGGTTGACTCGTAAGAAAATGTAATTCCCGTGACTTTGGGGTCACGCAGATGCTGTAAATTCATTTTCAGACATGGCTCGATATAATTTTGAATTTATTGACAATTTCCTATCTAAAGCGGTACAGCGCCTCTCAGCAACGCTCTACGGCATTTCATCAGATAAACCTAACCTAAAAACCTAAACTCCACGAAAAAACAAATTACTGACATTCCACTTCACGGACCCCCTATTGTCACCGTCTCCCTAACTATTATGGCAGCCTTAAAAATCCACTTGTGATTCCCCCGAAACCATATTCCAGCATTATCGGATACAGCCTCGACTGTCGGGTATTATGACGGTAAAAAATAAATTCCGTAAAAAACGTCACATGGGTGTAGGCTCTGCTTTTAAGACGACGATATTTTTGGGACGTTAATACTAAGATTGTCAGTCTATTAATGTATTATATTTTTGTAATTAGGTCCGACGCAGTCAAATCACAGCTGGCGAACCAAGCGAAGGGTAAATACGACCTGTCCAAGTGGAAATATTCAGAGTTACGTGACACGATCAATACGTCGTGTGACATCGAGCTTTTGGAAGCGTGCAGGCACGAGTTCCACCGCAGGTAATGCTTAACATCAACCTTCCACCCCCCTCTTATTCCGCCTTGATAATAATAACTTTTAGTTCACAATTTTAAAAATTTTAATTTGTCAATTAATTCATGAATTCAGTCGACCCGGCCCCACCATATGTTTATCCATTTTAATGTGCGAAATTTAATATTAAACTATGCTGTGGTGTTTCAATTAAGTTTTCCTAAATTCCAGACTGAAGGTGTACCATGCTTGGAAGGCCAAGAATAAGAAAAGAACCGTAATGGAAGAGAACGAACGGGCGCCGAGATCGGTTATGGAATCCGCCCAGAAAACTCCAAGGTAAGAAGAATCCATTCTCTTCGCTCAAAGAATGTCGTAGACCCGATTTAATTTTCGTCTTTTAATTAAGGTTGCCCCAAAAGGCGGTCATCGATCACAACTCGCAGCGCTACTTCAGAATTCCGTTCCAGAGGCCGGGAGGCGACCAGAACAAACGGGGTTGGTGGTACGCGCACTTCGACGGCCAATACGTGGCGCGGCAGATGGAGCTGCACCCGGATAAGCAACCCATATTGTTAGTAGCAGGTGAGGAATAGGACAAATATAATTATACATAGATCACGTTCACTTACCCTGTATGGATAGTATTCTATCCATGATGTTAATGGGTTGCCTGATAATTCTCTATATTTATATACAGGGTGTTATAGAAATTACTGATTCCTTGGTAGTCCTAGAGAAAGTCTACATACTTTTTTTTTTATCGAATATCTAAATACTAAGGTAAAAACCCTCTTTGCCTACATGTTACCGCGCCGCTCCATCTGGTTTAAGTTAGCAACAATGTAGGTTACTAGAGTAAACTACAGTGATGCCAGATCACACCGCGTGTCTCGCCCTTGCTGGGATAACCGCCGCGCGCGTATTGATATGTTAAACCTTTAGTATCGTTGCTTTACTGACGTTGCCGAGGGTTCCACGTGCTTGATGTATACGAATTTTAAACGTTTTGTTAGTTGTAGCATTTCCCGATTTTTTTCTGTTGTGAAATACTTCATTATAATAAATGTTGTGATGCGATTTCAAATTTGTTACTTAAGCTGCAAACAGACTATTATCACGTCATGTGAGATCGCATGCTATCACGCAATGTCACGGCATACCCGAAATATCTGCAAGGCGGTTTATGCGTGCTTATAAATAGGTTTAAGCCGCAAACATACTATTATCACGTCACGTGACATTGCGTGATAGCATGTGATCTCACGTGACGTAATAATAGTGTGTTTGCAGCTCTACTGTTGGTTCCATACTTTTTGTGTTCTATTTTTTTATGGAATTTAATTATACAGGGTATTATATTTAAACCGGCAAATCCCGAGATGAAAATAAATTGAAGAAAAATAACCATAAATGGCGCTTTGAATTATTAACCGAAATATACACTTTATATAAAATCTCAAAATTTACGTGGCCGCTCCTGAGGCCCTTCGCAATCAATATTTTATTGAGGCAGTCTCGAGGTTCAAAATAGGTTAGCGCATTATAGGCGATGTTGTCAGATTGCAACACAGAATTCTAAATGCACGTGTTCAGTTTTTGACAACAAGGCGTCTCTGGCGCGCGTTATCACTTCTTTTTCAAACTTTTTAAATCAAGAAAACTACAATTTTAAGGTACATACTCTCTTACCTTCGATCTTATTTTTAAATAATCCGTTTTATAATTAAATTCCATAAAAGAATAAAACACAAAAAGTATGTTCTTCAACAGAACCAACAATAGATAATATCACACAAATTTGAAATCACATCACAACATTTCGTATTATGAATTATTTAACAACAAAAAAAAATCGAGCAATACAACTAACAAAACGTTTCAAATTCGTATACGTCAAGCACGTGGAACCATCGACACGACGTCATTCCACTCCCGCGTCTCGAAACATACTGAAGTATGAAGGGCGCGCGGTCAGTATTGATGCAAGGGCGAGACACGCGGTGTGATCTGACAACACTGTTAGTATACTCTAGTGACCCACATTGTTGCTAAGTGAATCCCGATGGGACGGCGCGACAGTATGTGGGTAACAAGGGTTTTTACCTTAGTATTTAAGATATTCGATTTTAAAAAAAAGTATGTAGACTTTCTCTAGGACTCCCAAGGAGCCACCCATTTAAATATAATAAGTCATTTCCATAACACCCTGTATAATGGATTATTTTAAAATGATCGAAGGTAAGAGAGCATGTACCTTAAAATTGTAGTTTTTTTTTCTATGCTATGCTGAAAAGTACTATACTACGGGCGTAGGACAAATATGTGTCCCCAAGTATTCAACCCTAAGGGCGAGTAATGCGACAGTGTAAAAAAAATATTATTACTACTTTCAGGCAGGGACGACATGCAAATGTGCGAATTGTCCTTAGAAGAAACGGGACTTACGAGAAAAAGGGGCGCCGAGATCCTGGAAAATGAATTCAACAAAGAATGGGAAAAGAATGGGGGGAAACTATACGTGAGACCGGCGGATAGGAAATAAGTTTAAAAAATATATTAGTTTTTTCCCCACGTCTGTGGTTTTTTTTTGAAATGTTAATGTTAAACAATTTATTGTTCAGATAAATTCACAAGTAATTTATAAAATGCTTAATGATAAAAGGAGAACGAATGTCTATATCTAAATCGATAAAACATTCCGTGCAATGGAGTCCTGTCTATGCTCCTTATAACCACGTCCTACTATACTACGTACTGAACTTTCGCATTTAAACTGATTCAGCGCCGTAGTAATTCGGTCTATAAGTATGCGCACTCGACAAAACCGCATTTCTATATACAGCCGTATCGACCGGTCTATTACTAATTAATATATTATTGAAACTTCTATTTGAACTGAAATTGGATCCGGAAACGACGGTGAGATATTAAAAATTAACACCGGCAATACAATTGATCTATGAAACTTTCTGTAATTTAATTTACAATTAATTTATGCTACCATTTTATAGATGGAGATACCATCGTTTTTTTGAAACTATAGATGGCGATAATCGATAAGAATCAGTGTCTGTGAATATTTATCTTTTTTCTGGGATTTTCGGGGTTATACAAGTACAGTTCCATATTAACCGACTGCTGAGATTGTTTACTTGTGTACATTTATTTTATCTGAAGCTTTATATTCTACAGTAAAATTGTTGCAATCATTTTTAGCTTTACAGTATTGTAATGTAATTTAAATAAAATAAAAACTTATTCATATAATAATCGTTTTATTCCGTTCTATAGACATAATGCACAATATGACAACATCCTACCCCTGATGCAGATTCATCTTATGCAATGTTGCCAGAAAATTACGCCTCCACAATGATGCTAAATTTCCCTAAAAATTAAATGATGCAAATGTTTTATTAAACAACAAGTTTAACAAAGTTTTACTGAACGTATATAACTTTTGAGTACGAGCGAGCGAGTTACTTAAAGGATATATGAGCTCAGTAAATCTGGTTTTCCGACGAGGTTTGTTTATACTATATTTTCGCCATTGCCAAATTATGCAATTTTTCTGTAATTTACATATTTGTAATGGCGATGTTGCCATTATTATTTCACCCCAAATTAAGGAAAACAAATAAATGAAGCTAATAAATGCGCTTCAAACGTCTTACGAACCCTGTTACAAATTAACCCGTTGCCAAATTAGCCAATTTTTCTGTATTTTACATAATTTGGCAATGTTGCCATTATTATTTCACCCTAAATTAGGAAAAAACAAATGAAGCTAATAAATGCGTTTCAAAAGTTTTTCGAACCCTGTTACAAATTAAACCATTGCCAAATTATGCAATTTCTCTGATTTTTACATAATTTGGCGATGTTGCCATTATTATTTCACCCTAAATTAGGAAAAAAAACAAATGAAGCTAATAAATGCGCTTCAAACGTCTTACGAACCCTGTTACACATTAAACCATTGCCAAATTATACAATTTCTCTGATTTTTACATAATTTGGCGATGTTGTCATTATTATTTCACCCTAAATTGGGAAAAAAAACAAATTAAGCTAATAAATGCGCTTCAAACGTCTTACGAACCCTGTTACAAATTAAACCATTGCCAAATTATACAATTTCTCTGATTTTTACATAATTTGGCGATGTTGCCATTATTATTTCACCCTAAATTAGGAAAAAAAACAAATGAAGCTAATAAATGCGTTTCAAACGCCTTACGAACCCTGTTACAAATTAAACCATTGCCAAATTATGCAATATCTCGGATTGTTACATAATTTGGCGATGTTGCCATTATTATTTCACCCTAAATTAGAAAAAAAAAATGAAGCTAATAAATGCGCTTCAAATGTCTTACGAACCCTGTTACAAATTAAACCATGGCCAAATTATGCAATTTCTCTGATTTTTACATAATTTGGCGATGTTGCCATTATTATTTCAACCTAAATTAGGAAAAAAAAACAAATGAAGTTAATAAATGCGTTTCAAAAGTCTTTCGAACCCTGTTACAAATTAAACCATTGCCAAATTATGCAATTTTTCTGTAATTTACATAATTTGGCGGTGTTGCCATTATCTTCACTCTAAATTAGGGAAAAAAATTAAGCTAATAAATGCGTTTCAAGTCTTACGAACGGCAAACGAAAAAATCTAAAATTAAGTACTCCTAAAGCAATACGGCGTTGCCACCGTTGGCATATTATGCAATTTTTCTGACATTTTAGCGATGTTGCCTGGTAAACAAATAAATAAAAATGTACCTAACAAAAAAAAAACATATTTTCTTTTACCACCCCACAGAAAAGTTGTCTAGAACCGCCCTTGTTGCAAACTTACCATCAAAATCGAAATATTCACAGTAAATCTATGGCCAGTGCTGGGAAACCTTTCAGGTCCCATATGGTAGCCGCTAATCTTCTAGTTTGTTCAAGTACACCCGACGCAGTCATCAGGCCCAAGTGTATGCAGAATAGTTCGTAACACTTGATTTTAGATGGCGCCATCTTCGGAAAATATATCGTTTTTAATTTCCTAAAAATAACGAAACCATGGTAGAAAAAAAGTCCATTTAGTTCACCTTATAAAAGGCGTCATCATGATGCGGATTATGAATTTGCCGATTTAACTTACGCATAGTAGTCTTCCCGCAATATTCCAGGAATCTTATCGCCTACGCTTGGTCTGACCGTGGTCTTAAGGGCGCCTCCACTGCTGTCTTCGAACCAGAAGAAGTAGCTGTACGTAAAAATTTTGTCCTTCCATATTATAGAGGTGTCCCCGTCTTGAAGGTGGGAATGTGCAAAAGCTATCATACACCATATCTACAACAATGAAATAAACACATTTCATTGTTGCATAATTGCATATGGTTTGATTTAATATGTTACAAGGCGTCTCATATTTCTCTTTGAATTCTCAAACATCGGCTACCGACGCACACCTTCGCAAGCAACACGCCTCAACAAGGACCTGGAAGATACTTTATCTTGGAGTGACAGTAACCGAGCAGTGGCGGCTCGTGACCTATGATCGAGGGGGTTCACAAGTATGGTGATATTATTTTTAAAATTTTATTTTTGTGTAACGACCAAACCATTACTTTCTAGGCGTTTAAATGTAGAAAGAAAAAAAGTAATAAGAAAATGCGTTAGGTAAAACATATTTTTATTTATTTTTTAATTTTACACAAGGAAATACAACTTTTGGAAAATAAGAAAGGTTTTCTTAGTGTGTATAGCTGTCGGATCTTAACGTCGTCGCATGCAACCTTCGTAACAATATTTATACAGTCCACTACTAATACTACTAAAGCCATCTACGAGCTATCAAGAAAACCGAATGATGTCCAATACTACTACCGCCATCTACGAGCTATCAAGAAAACCGAAGGATGTCTAATACCACTACGCCATCTACCGCTACGTCATTAGGCGCAACCAAGACGAGGACAATAGTTAACTGTTTTATGACGAGAACGAATCGAGCCACGAGACTGACAAGTTGGCATTCTTTATATTTTCAGTGATTTTTAATTTAAATCCTTAAATAAAATGGTTTAAAATCATATCGAGTGTCATTTATCGAAATACACAACATTTATCGACCCTACACAATAGTGCTTAAACGTAAAGTCCATTCTTCGGTTCTTAATTGTAGAAAACTGATCAATAACAGCCTCATTAATTTTTGTTTTCATATATTTAATTTTTAAACTTCTAATAAAGTCCCTAGATTTACCCTTTGTGGTTTGCGTTAAATTAATTTCGGGTTTAGGTGTTCCCGCATTCTTCACTTCAATTTTTTGCCCCAAACTTAAAGAGCTAAAGTTATTTCTTAAATAGTCCACCGTCAACTATTCATTTTAACTTAATAAATATATATTATTAAAATATTAAAACATATACGCTCGAATTTCTAACTAGATGCACGAACAGACAACAGTGCGGTGCACGGAAAAACTGTGCGCCTTTTCCATGTTAAATCGCCATAGCCCCGCTGCCACCCGCCACCTGTTACTACAGAGAAACCGTGCGTGCGAGCAAGTCTCGTCATAATCGTCATTTACCTCGACCGAGGCACGGTTGCCGGATCTATACAGTTTGGTTTGACGGGATGATAAAATATTAGGGAGGGTCGAACTTTATACGATAATTGACGGTATGATAAAATATTAGGGAGGGCCGTACTTTATACGATAAATAATACTCAATGAATATAAAATAATATTTTTTATTCGTCATAGCCCCGCTACCACCCGCCACCTGTTACTACAGAGAAACCGCACGTGCGAGCAAGTATCGTCATTTACCTCGACCGAGGCACGGTTGCCGGATCTATACAGTTTGGTTTGACGGGATGATAAAATATTAGGGAGGGTCGGACTTTATACGATAATTGACGGTACGATAAAATATTAGGGAGGGTCGTACTTTATACGATAAATAATATTCAATGAATATAAATATTTTTTATTAGTTTTGTTTTGGGGGTGCAAGTGCGCATGTGCTCCTGTGGAAGAACCGCGACTGTAACCGAGTCGAATTTAATGCTAAGAACACCCAGGCAGCAGAACCGTATACAGCTTGCTGGGCGTCAGTCTTGGAGGAAACATGCCTTGCCATCTTTTCCGGACTTAGGACGAAAATAACTATATTCCTTAAATATCAGCAACCTACCTTTTGCTTAATAAACGGAGCTTCTTCAGCTTCCATATCCAAGGATGGGGTCGTGACTCTGTGCGTATTCCGGTCCACGTACAGAAAATGTACCAATCCCGGGAATTCCTCTAGGTACTTGTAAATCGTTAGGGAATCTCTTGTACAGTAAGATTAAGGACAAAAAGAAACAACAAATCATTACTACAACTATCAGCTCTCTATGACAATCACACTCCGCGTTAAAACTGCCACTGAATAATAAAAAATTTAAAAAAGGATATGATCCCAGTGAAAAATTCTTGATCCCTTTGACCTCGAAGAAGTCGGAAAATGCTTCCAAATCCGCTTTTACTTTGGGTATGACTTTTTCTATGTGTTGGCTACTACAAGCTAATACTGAATCGTCCACAGACGTAAGACCGAGCAGTGCTTTCAGCTCTTCTAGAAAACATATTAACAACGTTTCCGCTCTTAGCAGGGCTTCATCGGAAGAACTTTTTAGATATTCCTAGAAAGTGATCATATTGCCATGAATTTTTTAACAGGATCTAGGAATCGGGGAATTAACCTAGGCACGTGCGTTATAACATGTAACAGTACGATTCAAATGAAGATTATGTTAGATCATTAACTGATAAACCAAAAAGGCATTAAAAATAACTACAAAATATACACTACTGTAAGAAAATTTAAATGTCTTGCGTCCAAACTGTACAGGGTGCCCCAAGTAAAGTGGCCTATTAGAAGTATCTCGAGAACTAAATGAGATTTTTTTTTGAAAATTTGGCTGTGGCTATAAGAGATAGTTTTCTACATTTCTAAAATATTTTTGATGATGTGGTGTTGCCGGATCATACCGAAAGTGGTAGCAACTTCGGAATTTTAAATGAATTACCCTATATATTATATTTTTTTTGGAATCTAGGTAAAAATCTAGAACAGTTTTCTGTATAATATCATCATATACCTATCTTTAAGACTTTTTGAATTATAAATAATTTTGTGATTTTTTAACGCCGTATCGTTACCTGAAAAGAAATTCGTATCTTTTTAGCGGTTACAGCTAGAAAGCTGAAAATTTTACAATAGTTTCACAAGACCATCGCAATTTTATAATTTTGAACAGTATTGAATTCGTTTTATACAGGGCGTCTCCATAACAATATTTCTGAGGCAGATGAATTTTTGCAAAAATCTTCTTTTTTTTAAATGGGACACCCTATATTTGATATGTTTTGCTAATAGAGGATCAAATTTTCTATCTAATGATATTATGTGTTCCTATACCTATCTTCACTATTTTCGGACTTATAGCGAAATTTAAAAATTAAATCTCATTTAGTTCTCTAGATACTTCTAATAGGCCACTTTACTTGGGGCACCCTATATATATATGTATTTTAAAATTAGGTACCCTGTATTTGTTTTTGATAAAATCCCACTTTCTGGTCAATTGTTTGTGTAATGTTTCAACAGCGCCAATTTTTGCCTTTTTGAGGCTATCGTTCAGCCTTTTGACGGCCAACTCTACATTTTCAAAGGCTAACTGAATCGTATTTTTTTCCCTTTGAATTTGGACGAATTGTAGCGTATGAACGTGATGGAATGTCTCAAAGAGTGCAGCTAAAATTGATTTTTAATAATAATATCGTATTATTGGTAAGAGATGTATATTAGATGCTACTTGAATCCCCTTCCCATTTAAGATTTTTAGGGCAACATCTACCCCGTCCAGGGGTTAAACCACGAAATTGAGAAAAGCTATACAATTTAATGTAAAAAAAGAAGAAACTTGCTTTTAAATGTTTCCATATATTAAGAGGATTACTCTACATGTTTCGGCTTTTTAGGCCTCTATCAAGAGCATTGCAAGATGAATACTAAACTTAAAAATTATTTTACGGGTCTTCATACAGTCACTAATAAACTTTTTTATTGTCCCAGATTAGTGTAGGTAGACTTGAGAAAGCTGTCTATCATGAGCGTTATTTACGAAATTTTGTTGACCATTAGTTGTGAGGGGATTATTTTTTATAGACTTTTTAATTTCGTACTGCTCTAGAACATAATAAAGGTTGGCCCTTTCTTTCGTTATGTAATAGTTTAATGTTGTCCATATCTATAAAATGGTTGTTTTCTGTACAAGGTGTGGAGATTCCGGAATTTTTTACGTTATTCAAAATAGAATTGCAATGTTCTTTTATTCTTGTCTTGATGTTTCTACCAGTCTGTCCAACATAGATAGCTTCACAATCCTTACATTTAATCCTATATACCCCAGATTTGTTAAGTTTACCTATTTGTCTTTGTTATTCACCAACATAGATCCTAAACTACATTTATTCACCACCCCTGTATTGCAACCTAGGCTATTGAGTTTTTTTGAGACTATTACTTAATGTAGGTACACAATTTATAAATCTATGATGTTTTGGTGTTTGGTCATTAACACTGTAAAAATGTTTCTTAAGTATTTTATTTTTAATTATGTTATCTATTACAGACTCCCTATAGCCGTTATTTTTAGCTATCTGTTTGATAATATAAAATTCCTGTTTATAGTCTATTGAGTTTAAAGGGAAATTTAACAGTCTGTGTGTGAGGCTATGGAAGGGTGACATTTTTATTTTACATGACTGCTGATAATTGATATGAATGCCCGTATCTGTGGTAGTGGGTTTCCTGTATATATTGTATTGGAATTTATTATTCATTTTCTTTATGTTAAGTGTTAATGACCAAACACCAAAACATTATAGATTTATAAATTATGTACCTACATTAAGTAATAAATGTAGTTTAGGATCTATGTTGGTGAATAACAAAGACAAAATAGGTAAACTTAACAAATCGGGGGTATATAGGATTAAATGTAAGGATTGTGAAGTTGTCTATGTTGGGCAAACCGGTAGAAACATCAAGACACGATTAAAAGAACATCGCAATTCTATTTTGAATAACATAAAAAAGTCCGGAGTCTCCACACATTGTATAGAAAACAATCATTTTATAGATACGGACAACATTAAACTATTACATAACAAAAGAAAGGGCCAACGTTTAGATCTTCTAAAACAGTACGAAATTAAAGTCTATAAAAAATAATCCCCTCACAACTAATGATCAACAAAATTTCGTAAAGACGCCCGTAATTAAGTCTGTTCGTTTTATGAAGTCCGATACATTCGTACCGAACATTCCACTGGTTCACTGTAGTCGGCTAAGCAAAATCAGCGGTTCCAAAACAAAATTATCTTAGAATTATATACCGAGATAAATATTTTTATCTAGTTTATTTTTCACTCATAGTTTTTTTATTTATCAAATGAAACAGATTTTGGGATCATTATAGTTAAATCTATATAATAATCACAATTTTCCAAGAAATAATTACAATTTGCTCAATTGCAGGATGGTATGTTCGATTTTAAATAAGTAGTTATGCTTTTTGCTTTTAGTTTGTTTCTCATTATTGTGTGTGAATTAAAAGCAGCTATAAAGCAAAGTTATGGAAAATGTTCAGCAAGGTGACCCAACGCCTAGAAGGTGTTTATCTCCAGGTGAACGCCGTTTGGTATTACAAGTGGAACGTTATTTTACTTTAGAAAAAGATAACTCGGGCCCGTTAGTGTCTGTTTTGGCAGTGCAAAAACGAACGTCTGATGCTTGCGGCATTTCAGATAAGACCTTAAGAAGACTTCGAACAAAGAGTGAATAGGAATAGGACAGACCATATAAAAGGGTTCTAAAACCTTTGATTTATCCCAAGGGATAAAACTATCGATTAGGAATATTGTTTATGATATGTATAAAGCCAAGGAATATGTTACCCTCAAAGCTATTCTTGAAAAGATAAACAAGAAAGTACTTTGCGATATTGGAACTACCTATTTGTCCATCATTTTAAAAGAGTTGGGCTTCAAATACAAAAAAAATCGAACAACAGACAAGTGCTTTGCGAGCTATCCAATAATGTTTCAAAAAGATGGCGACATCGGTTCTTTTTAGAACCAAAACTTGCTAAAAAACAATTTTTTTTCTTTGCCTAAACTAATTTTTTATTTACTTTAAATTATTTTATTTAGAAAATACCTAAAATATAATTTATTGTTTGAGAGCCACCGACTACCCGGATCGAGAGGTTTTATTGTTTAGCGGACTTCATACACCGTACCGACTTTAGACAGCTTTCTCAAGTCTACCTACACTAATCAGGGGAAAAATCCTAATTCTTAGGCAATAAAAAAGTTTAATAGTGAGTGTATAAAGACCCGAAAAATAATGTTTAACTTTAGTATTCATCTGGCAATGCTCTTGAAAAAGGCATAAAAAGCCGAAACATGTAGAGTAATCCTCTCAATATATTGAAACATTTAAAAGCAAATTTCTTCTTTTTTTACATTAAATTATTTTAAAAATATTTCATTAAGAACCAACCGCGGAATCAGTCGAGTATATTGAAAAGCTATACATATTAGTTGTGGAAACTTTGCCCGAAATAACACTATAGAACATTTTAGCTTTACCTGAAACCAAAGGATTGCCAAGTTCAACCAAATAAACCAAAAACACACATTCAAATATCTTGACAATATGCACCGCATGAGGTAGACATTTTGGTTCTGGCTCGGGTCCATTTAAAAGAACCTGATAACTAACTATCGGATCCTCATTTTCTCGAGTTTTACAGTGAGTTAGGATCGTCGTAAAAAGGACGTCCGCCGAAGATAACTGTTTAGCATTTGCACTAAAAGAAAGGACACAGAAATACTAAAACGTTAAAATCGGATATCTAGAAAATTAAGAAAAATTACCTGGAATATAAAGACAAAAATTTATCCTGGACCAATAAAAGTGCGTGAACTTTAGAGCACTCAGTGTGAACTGCCAATTCCGTTATAGATTCCATTAGACTCTGGAGACAGGCAGAAGTAATATCATTGTTGACCACCAGTTGCTCTACAGCTTCTACCAAAATAGCTTGATCGCCGTTTCTGTGAATTAACCATTGGTCTAATAGGCTGGTTAATAGCGTAGACTTCGATTCTTGTAAGCGTAATCTGTAGACAACAGACACTATGTACCAACGAATACTCATAAACAGGAAGACAAACAGCCGTGTTAACAAATCGAAGCAGGCATGAACAAACGAACAAACCCGGCATCCATTACGTCTGGCATCAGCTGACAAGCGCACGTGCTTTTCAAATGTCACTTTTGTCCAAATTTTTATTACTGTCAATATTTTAAAGTGACATTTAAGCAAAAACAGACATTCAAAACCCTTTTATTTGATTTACTAAAGTGGTGAAATCAAATATTAGGATTCTGACATATTTTAAGCTCTAAATATAACTTTAAAATAATCCTTCCACACTCTTATATTATTTATTGAACTAGTAACGTAACTACAAAAGAAAAATATAACATCAGAAATAAGCTTGTAAGTAGTTTTATTAAAAAATAGGAAGTAAATCATAATTTACATAAAATATTTTACCATCTTCAACTGGGCTCTAGGTCCTAGCAAATATTTCAGGCTTTAAGTCCGAGCATATATTTTGGGCCCCATATGATTTATGGAAAGAAATGCTTACTCTCAGTAAAGATGACTAAATGAATATTTCAATTATAAATTACTCACTTGCACCAAAATGGAAACGACGTTTCTCGTGAAAAGATTAGAAAATTCAAAATTATTTTAGAATCGCTTCGCTTTCGCCATTTCCATTCACTTTAAATATCATTCATTTGTTGCTTGATTATATTCCATGCCAGACGAAGAAAATTGACTTGTAAAATTATTTAACAACTCGGCCTGTTCGCATTTTATGTCTGTCTCTGTCTGCATCAACCTTTCCCTATTCGGTAAAGTTAGACAAATATGGCCAATATCAAATCGCCTTCATTAAACACTCCCACTTTATGGCTTCCAGATATAACCACGTAAGTCTGATATTGACACTTAATGCATACTAATATATAAAAGGTTAACGAAGAAAGAAAAACAGCCACATTCATTCATGACAGTGATGCGCTTATCAAAATGACAGGCCTCCAATAAGTTTCTATTGGTTGGTTTGGAACTTATGTAGACTCACAACCTAACCCCTTCCAGGAGTCAGTGGGATGTCTGTTATTCGTCCTTTGTCTACAACTTATATTTTTCTAAGGCCTTACTGTACACAATATTTTATGTAAAAAAATGATAGAAATATTGAGAAGCAACACTATCCATGTTATACTTACTGGTCAATGTCTGGTCCGCAAAGGAATCGAGCAAAAGTTACACACATTTGAACATAATTCTTTATACTTCCATCATTGACAGCCATAAAGAGGTAACCCATAAACTAAAATTGATTAACATAAAGATTGTGATATGCAAGCTCTCGTTTGATATATCTCCCCCCAGATGGCTGTAAGTAAACACCCTCAACTCTCTACGTCTGATGGTATTTGAAAAAACGAGCCGTTTCTTCAACTATTTATTTATATTTACCTCGGAAAATGTTAATGTTAGATCATCATGAAACTGTATTGTAGTGTACGAGTTCCCAAACTGGCAGTGCATTATACGATGAGACGTGACTACTGGTGAAAATATTTGAATAAACACATCATTGTTCATACAACACTCCGGATCATCCTGAAAGATATACTTTTTTAATTTATATGCATCGCTGCATACTAACATATAAATGTATCGATATGCCTTATAAAGATGGCGTACTAACGAACAAAGCTTGGACTACGAAGCGCCAATAAAGATAAAGTAAGAGAAAGTAAGGTTATATCCCCGGCGGAATACTGTCAAAACATTTCAAGTCGATATATAATTTTTCTAAAAATTGCGAGATAAATTAGTTAAAACGCATCAAGATGCACAAATTAATTAAAAACAGTAATATTAAATTTTTACGAACTCTTTTACATAAAAATCTTAAACTGACACCGGTCTTGTACAACAATTATAGTACTGAAAACAAGTTTAAAATACAAGATGAATTCACTGGACGGCCCCTTTACTTAGATGCTCAAGCCACAACGCCCTTAGATCCGAGGGTTTTGGATGAAATGATGCCATATTCAACCTCTTATTATGGAAATCCGCATTCTAGGACACACGCTTATGGTTGGGAGACGGAAGCTGCAGTTGAGAAGGCCAGAAAACAAGTAAGAAAGTACTACATAATATCCTATTTAGGGCAATTTGATAAAAACTAAAGGATTAAACCAATTTCCATGTATATGACTATTTTAGGTTGCCGACATAATAGGCGCCGATCCAAGGGAAATAATATTTACTTCAGGTGCTACGGAGAGCAATAATATAGCTGTAAAAGGAGTAGCCCGGTTTTATGCTGCAAAAAAGAAACATATTATCACAACACAAACCGAACACAAGTGTGTCCTAGATTCGTGTAGAGCCCTTGAAGCAGAGGGATTTAGAATTACCTATTTACCTGTTCAGGCAAATGGTTAGTCTATTATATGAACACATACTATCAATAACCCTCTACACCATTATTTAACATTATTTCCATTTCTAGGTATAATTTCCTTAGAAGAATTAGACAAAAGCATCACACCGGAAACATCGCTCGTATCCATAATGACTGTAAACAACGAAATTGGTGTCAGGCAGCCTGTAGAAGATATAGGAAAAATATGTAAAGCACGGAAAGTATTTTTCCATACAGATGCCGCACAAGCCGTGGGGAAAATTCCAATGGACGTACAAGAAATGAATATTGATTTGATGTCAATTAGTGGTCATAAAGTTTATGGCCCAAAAGGTATGTTTTTGAAAACATATATTTTATGGAGTAAGTTATGCTAGTTTTACTATGTTTAATTCTTTATTGTGCAGGTATTGGGGCCATTTATGTGAGGAGACGCCCTAGAGTCAGAGTAGAAGCAATCCAAAGTGGCGGTGGTCAGGAAAGGGGTATTCGTAGTGGTACTGTTCCTGCTCCTCTTGTTGTAGGTAGGAAATATAATAAGCTTTAAAAAGAGTTCCAGATTATGGACATCTCATTTGCCTTCCCTGTATCTTTCATATACTTTTACTCAACATATTTATTCATGTTTTTTTTTGCTTTAGGATTTGGACGAGCATGTGAAATCGCACAATTAGACATGGCATATGACCATGCCAGAATTGAAAAATTAAGTAATCAATTATTAGATACAATTTTTGGAGAACTATCTCATGTGATAAGAAATGGAGATCCAATACAAACCTATCCAGGTAAGCTAGAATATCTCCAGGGAAATAAGTACTTTCACTCTAGGTATAAATTGTTAAAAAGTATTTAAAGGTAAAAAAAACTAAAAAGTTTTTAAATAAGAACATAATTTACGAACTTATTTTACAGAAAAAACAGATTAACTGGTGAGGTTTTGTCTAAATTAGTACCACTGAAACATAAAATTCTTTTTAGGTTGTATTAACTTATCATTTGCCTATGTGGAAGGAGAATCACTACTTATGGCTCTTAAAGACGTGGCTTTATCTAGCGGCTCCGCATGTACCTCTGCCTCTTTAGAGCCATCCTATGTCTTGAGAGCTATAGGGACAGATGAAGACCTAGCTCACAGTTCCATCAGGTAACTAATATACAAGACACACACACACACATTATAGGCCTTCAAAATATTATCTTTGTACCCGGTACTGGATTTTTTTTGGACACTCTACACTATAACCTTTTAAACAATAAATATGCTCTACAATTCTTCCTGATCTATTATTAGGTTTGGTATTGGACGATTCACAACCGAGGATGAGATAGACTACACGGCAAGGAAATGTATCCAGCACGTTGCGAGATTGAGAGAAATGAGCCCCTTATGGGAAATGGTACAGGATGGAATAGATTTGAAGACCATTCAATGGTCTCAGCATTAGGGTTTTTTATTGTTGATTTTGTTTTTATAAAGTTACTATTGATAATAAGACATTGTATAATATACTATAAGGAATAAAATATTTTTGCTAGTTACTTAGGTCATATAACTAATGGAACCTACTCAAAATAATTAGGTATCTTGGCAAAGTAATATTTTATAAATTATCATATTTTATCAATATATTGAGATGCAATAAAAATATTCGAGTTTTTTTTGTAGCTAAAGAACACCCTAAAGTCTCTAATTATTGTATTTCTATTACTGTATAATTAACAAAGGACCTGCGAACATCAGTTTTATCATTTACTTACCTCGGGAAGAAGTCCCTGGTTAACGGCAAAGGATTTGATGTATTTGCCAAACTTTTCGTTGTATTTTGAATACAGCAGATCATTTAAATTATCGAAGATCAATAAACAATCCATTTTTATCTACAGTACCTACTTGTCTCTCTTACAACATTGCATTAACGACCACAAGATATCAACAATTTTCTCTTCGTACACTCGATTTCTTAGCTTACATTTTACATCAAAGAAAATTATGTTTACATAACCAAAAAAAAAATCTTATGTCAATTTGTGTGGGAGTGACGCCCGTTGCCTGTGTAACCTTTAAAAATTTATTCCATCCACGACATGGTGTTTTCCATTTGAAAACTAGTGCGACCCAAAATAGTTGGATTCCAGCTCATCTCGTAAGGAGCAGTTGTAAAATAGAAGTAATTTGCACAGGGACATGTGAAAACTAGTGCAGATTTTACCATTCACCCCACAAATACGTACAAGCCAAAACCGAATTTGTTGATTTATTTTCTTTCTATACATAGTTCAATCGAAGACTAAGATTTACGTTTTCAAATTTCCAAATAGGCTGTTTTCTAAAATTCATTCTTACACGTCTAGAGGACAGCATGTTTATCAGCGTCTGCTGCTCTCTTCTGAGAATTTTGGGAACCACAGATTTAGATTGCAAAAGCTGCCGCGATGATCCGTTCGACGTGTTTTCTAATAGACTGGGTAAAAATGTACGAACTGAAATTTCGCAACTGGAATTATGATAAATCTCGATCAGATTTCAGTTTATTCTCTCCTTCAATCTTTAAATATTATTCGATATTCCTAAAATAAAATATCTACAACACGCACTAGGTGAGAAGAGTGAGAAAAGGTATCATCCCCATCCCTACCCTGGGGACGGTATGCACTCCCCCAATCGGTAGGTCATATCGCAATGCGAGAAACCAAGGGTTGATACGACAGCCCTTGATGATGAATGTATCATTAATAAGATTAAGGCGAATTTGTAGTGTGCGGATCGGAAAGAAAAATGTTCCATTTTTGGTGAGCAGGCTGTATCACAAATAAGTTTTAAATTTTAATAAATCCTGATATTTAATCTGATTGAATTGCAATTGAAATATATTGGATGAGCTGACGACGGCCTCTTTACAGTCCGATCAAGTCTAACGCCGCCACGGCGGCATCGGTCCAATTATTTTACGAGGCGGCGTTCAGCTTCTTTATATCTGCTCGCAAAAATAATATATAATATTAAGAGAGAATTTTCATTTGGATTGGAATTCGACCAGGGAATAAAATATCAACTATCGTATAGTGTTACACTGATGACGCATTTAGCAGAAAGAATAAATATTATTTGTCGATCGTTCTTCGATAGAACGGGTTCTGGCGAAATTTATTTACATTACCGCCCAGTCTATCTGGCCGTCGTCCTCGACGAGGTCCTACGATCTCCACCGAAAAGCGTGCCCGAAGAGGCGAAACGTGCAAACTTCACGTCGCTCGAACGTAGAATGGAAAATCTTTACGTCGCGAGGTGAGCGTGTTATCCTTGCGCGGGTTTTTCGTAAAAAAATACGCTATTTAAAACTTTTTTTTTAAAGTTCAGTTCAACAGTTTGGTGTAATGGTGTACATTAGCTTAAAATATCAGTGCAGTTATGTATAACGAGGCTAGTAGTGGCATTGGTTCGTCGATAAATGTTAAAATAAAAAAAAGTTACCCAAATAGTGTGTAGTTCAAATTTTTAGTATAATAATGGCATATAAGTGCAGAGAAGAAATTGTGGGAAAGAGGTTTCTAAGTGTTTCGAGTGGATTTACAAAAATTAAAGGCAAAGTAAGGGACTGGAGCTGGAGGGCTGGAGTCATAAGGGCGGCTACGCACAGGGACAACTCCAATCCTGATCTACAGGTAACTTTAGAAATACTAGATATAAACAATACTTAACCCATAAAAGCTTTGCCCATAAAAGGCTCAAATCTAATTGACCTTTTGACGTCACCAGAATATGGTTTGCTCTGGCTAAGTGCAAAGAAAAAAAGCAATAATGTACATACCCAGCGAAACAAAAACGATATACTACAATAATATTAATAATAATATCACCCATTAAATAGTAAAATATCACACGTCACTTAACTATAGAAAAAAATAAACTGATTAACATTATAATTAACAATATTAAGTATTAACTATTCATATTTACTAATTTCGCAAAAATATGTTTACGTTAAAATAATTATTTTCATATTTAAACGGGCTCTTTTCGTGCGAACTAAAAAAGGGGGTGTGTCCTCGAGAGTCCATGATGATATCTACGCACAAATATTACAGTCGTATGATTTATACGCATAGAATTGTTAAATATCCTTATTTTCCATTAATTATTTGATTTGGTTGCTGCCCGAATTTGTGAATTGCATTGTTAAACATACCTACCAAAGGCTTGTGACGAAAATAGCTTGTCATTGTACAAGATTTAAAGCACAATCGAGAACAACAGGAAGAAAGTCGAGAAAAAATTAACTTTTTATACTGATTCATTGAAATTACTCCCAAATCTAAAATGATATCTTCATTTTAAAATTCTCTAGCAGATCTAAATAATATCCCATATCTAATCCAGTTAGTTTTCCAACCCTCTCCAACTCCCGCATATTTTATTTATCAATCATTCTGTATTAAGAAAGGAGTTATGTATCGTATCCTCTACAACTATGGCAAGTTCCTCAGTTATATTTTTTAAATCAGGAAATCAACATAACCTTTCACCACCACCACATTTACCTTAGGAATATTTTGTTATCTAAGAATTATTTTATTTTATACGATAAGTAATTGGAAAACCCTTGGGGCAATGAATAAGGGAGAACCATGATAACACTGGCACTGCTTGGTAGTTGAGATATAAGATTCCGAGACCCCGACATCCATCAGTTCACAGACAAAAGTTATAGCTGGTTGACACTACCATTACTGGAATTCCATTCGATTGCAATTCGGTTGCCCTGATGCACTAAGATGCGACAAATCCTTCTTGGATTCCAAGTTGGAACCATTTCGCCAACAATGCATTTTGTATGAAGCAGAAGGCAGCTAATTTGAAAATACGCTGTCGACATAAGGACTTTAAACTTTAAATGCCCTAAATAAACACCAGGGGTTCAAATTTAACAAGGACGTGAGGGGTCCGCATCGACCACTTGCTTTACACACGGCCCAACACCGGTGTATAGTATATTTATGTGACAGAACGTGACAGGTGTTTCTTTTGATCTCGATAACGCTTTTATACCCATTTGAAACAGGTGGAAATATGGTGGTCTAGATTTGAAAGAAAACTGGGTAAATGGGTTGGGCCGAGTATAAGTTTAAATCACTTTTTTACTTTAAATTATACTAGAAAGGGTTATGAAAATTGCAATTCCAGTTGTAAAGTAATATTACTTACCAGTTATACCTAAAAAGATTGTAGAGTTTGTACTGCAGAAATCTCCATACCTTTACCAATATAACATTAATCACAAGTACAAATTAGGGAGAGCAGTGCCAATCCTTGGCAATTCTATCAGCAAAGGAGTCTCATCAGAAACTGGGACGAATAGGTCTTAAGGAACGAAAACCTGAAAAGGTAATTCCACACAGGTGGAAACGGTGGAAGAAATGAAAAAAGAGGCCTAGCCAGAATCAGACAATTGTAACATTCGTGTATAGTATAATATGAATATCTGCTATATGTACATATAATTGTGTGATATTCTCTCGGATATATCGCTCAGATATCTGGAAATAATCTACCAAGCGACGCTGGATTCTGAATGATATATTGTGTTGAAACTACGTGTTTGGAACTTAGATTGGTGATTTGACTCCTAATGCATAGTAGGTACCACTAGGAATCCGAACAAACCTCCATTGTAAAGCAAAAATGGGTCAAAGAAACTTCTATGGGACACGTCTGGGGAAAGTTAAGAGCATTGTTGTTTTCAGTCTCAATGATACGGTCACGTCTATCTGACATAAACTTATGACTACATAGTTCTTTTGAATATAATTACATTCGGGCTATTTCGACGGGTCGTGTGTACGAAAATCATTAACACACAGAGCAATTAGTAACCAATGACCAAAACTATACAATTTCCAATCGTTATTTTCCCATTATCAAACGACTATTAAAATATCCATTTGCATTTACGAAGGTACTTACTTAGACTATTTACGTAGTGAATCTCCCACCGATTCCCGATTTCTATTTTCGACATTAAAATCCGTTGTCACAGGGAGTATCGACTTCGAGATATTAAAGTTAAAGCCATAAAGACAAGCCAAGTCTGCCGATGTTGCTGAAAGGCCATCGTGCCATGCAGGGCGGGTCAACGCACTGCTCAAGCCACATGATGCACCCATGCTTTAATGTTCGAATAGGCCGGTGTGCCGTTTAAAAGCTTCTTCTTTAAAGGGGGCCAGGGTACCGTAAATGAATTCGGTAGGCCTGGTTCATGCATATACAGGGTGTTTCGGGAGGAAAGGGAAATATTTTGTGAACATGTTCAGAAGGTCAAAATAAGAGAAATTAACCCATATGTTTTAATCCGATTCATAACCGTCTCTGAAATAATCGGTTCTAAAGTTTTTTTTGTAACTATTTTTTATTTCAAAAGCAACACCAATAGGTACTAGTAAAACAACAAAATTCCACTAATTTAGAATGTTTTCGAAAATACCCCCACCAACAATACAAGCTGCACCACGTTTGTTAATCGCTCGTGTTGCGCGTTGAATTGCTTGGGGATTGTTTATAATGATATTTGCAGCATTAAAAATTCGATTGTGGAGTCCTTCCACGGTTTCTACTCGTGTTTCGTATGCTAGTGATTTCATCCACCCCCAGAGGCAATAATCCAGTGGGTTTAGGTCTGGTGACCTCGGTGGCCAAACTTGAGGTCCTCCTCTGCCAATCCAACGACCAGGAAAACGATTATTCAAGAAATTAAAATGAGGTGGGGCTCCATCGTGCTGAAAGAACATTCGGTGTCGAACTATTAGCGGAACATAATCCAACATGTGTGTTAAATGATCATCCAAAAACCGTAAATATCCATCTCCAGTAAGACGCTCATTCAATACAAAAGGACCAAACAACTGGTCGTTGAGCATTCCACACCACACATTAATAGTGAATCTATGTTGAAAGTTTCGTTCAAACGTGACATGAAGATTTTCATCTGACCACCGATGTTCATTGTGACAGTTATTGATTCCATCGAGGGTGAACTGAGCTTCATCGCTAAATAAAATGTATTTATGTAGGCCTCGATTTTGTTGGATCCATTCACAAAATTGAACCCTTAAGCCATAATCACCTTCTTGAAGATGTTGGACCGGTTGAACATGGAAAGGCTTTAAACCGTTTTTTCTAAGTGTCTTCCAAACGCCCACATGTGATTCTAATCGAAGTTCTTTCGTAATCCGCCTCGTACTAACACCTGGGTTCTCTTCAGCCATATCCAGAACATTCTCTTCATTTTCCACATTTAGACCCGCCGCTCGTTCAGAATCAATCCTTACGCTTGCAAACATTCCTGTTTCCTGAGCATTTGCAAAAACTTTTTGAAACACTTTTCGATTAGGAACTCTTCGATTTGGAAAACGACGTCGGTATTCATCAACAGCCCGTAATGCGCTACCATTACAGAAACCATACACGAATATCATGTCAGCATACTCCCTATGGGTGAATGTGTGAGGCATTACGTATGGAACCTTTTCTCTTTTCGAGTCGAAACGCTCAGAATAAATCAAACTGACAACCATGCTTGTCAATTAAATTAGGTATTGACAAGCAATGAAATACCTACAAACTGGAGTTAGAAATACAAAACTTCTTAATTACTCCAAAACTTTACAAAAAAAACTTTAGAACCGATTATTTCAGAGACGGTTAAGAATCGGATTAAAACATATGGGTTAATTTCTTTTATTTTGACCTTCTGAACATGTTCCCAAAATATTTCCCTTTCCTCCCGAAATACCCTGTATGCACATACCTTCATTGAAATATTTTCTCTAGACAGCAGTACCTATATGATATATTTAAAGAAATATCTGCAAGTCACATACTTGAGTATCCATTAAAGTACTATGATATTGAGACATTCAGGAAGCTATCACTGTTGAAACCAGAAGTCGATGTATTGAGCTATTGTGAACTAGATATCCGCCACTGCTAAGGGAATAGTTGTTTTCGGATTTACTATGGCTTCGCTCACTTGAAAAGAGGTTACCTACCACGTCGACGTGTCAAAATGGTGGTGGCAAGCAGACTAGGTGCTTGCTGACGTCAAACTAATATTAATAAGACCCTTCGCTTTGGTTAGCTTTATCAAAACATCACCTATACCTTTTGAAACTAAGAGTTTAAGAGTATTGGTTATCCCTCAGAATCAGGATAATGCTTTGGGTTCAGACCATACCTTGTATATGGAGGAACATGATGATGTGCAGGACTTTCCTAATATTTTTATTGGTATTATTTTGAGACCAGAAGCATTTCTATATTTATTAATAAATAACGCTTATTTTCACACCACGGCGCATATTCGTTCTTTCGGTTCCTTTATTTACAAATTCAAATTTCATAGTTTGCAATAGGTATTCTAAAAAGAACCTTCAAATTTCGCGAATAAGCGCAACGTCTGCAATCAGACGAAAACAACAACAATAATAATTACATTGTTTTTAGAATTATTATGGAGGTCAGTTCCGTGCAATCCAATATTGAAACAACAATAAACATAAAAACATCTTTATTTTTAATAATAACTTAATAAATATTTACGTAGCAGCATGATTAAAAAAAGAGTTTCTGAATTTACAAATTTTTTACAAAATGAATTCCAAAAATTGCTAGAGATGATGCTGCTGTAAAGTGTAAACATCAGAATGCAACTGTATCTATAATCCGGCACGATGGAGCTCCTACAGATATCGCCTATCAGGTCGAGCAACATTCGGATTGGTCGAGGTGGTCCTATTATTTGGCCTCCAAGATCGCCAGACCTCACACAACTAGTGTGCATGTTTCGAAAAAAATCCTTATTTTACTGATATAGAAATTAGGTACTGTTTCCTTACAGTTGTTTAAAAATATGTCTCTATTAATTGGTCTGGATCTGTCAACACCCGGAGTGTCCCCGAGGAACTGAAATGCTTAGAAACAAATTCTCTACCCTTCCAAGAAGCTTGTTTTCCGGAAGAAAATGAACTGAAACCTGGAAAATTGAGAGCTTGGCTATGAGGAGTAGGTAATTATGTTGATTCGTTCATCAAGGCGGCGAATGATCTATATTTTGAAGAAAGTTATAAAAAAAAGTGATCTTTTAGAAGTTTTAAAGACATTTTTTATAAAAAAAGTATATGTTTGTGACACATTGGCAGAAGAAATTGGACATACAGTGCTACGGCTCCCACCCTATTATTGCATTTTTAACCCCATAGAGCATATGTGGCACCAGTTAAAATCACTGATTAGGTCTGAAAATATTTCTCCGACTTTAAGTTCTAGTGTTGTAGAATTAATACGAAAATGCTTTAATGATATTCCCCCTGGTAGTTGGAAAAATTCAGTCCGTCAAGTAATAACTGTTGAAAATTCGTATATTAGTCTGGATCGTATAATTAATCCAATTATAATTAATTTTGATGAGGATAGCGATAGCGAAACAGAACTATCTATAGAATGACATTATAAATGTAAATAAATATGACTAGTAATATTTAAAAAAAATGTTATTTCATTTGATTACATTAATATAATCATATCATTACTTGTTTTCCTTAGTCCGCCCCTTCATACTTCACTAGTTTATTGCCAAGCTCTTGTTGACACAATGGACCTACCCAAGAAATCATTAAGTCGTATCCAAATTTCGCGAAACGTACTGTACCTGTACTACGTAATAAAATTACTTAGAGAGCTCGCTCGATACCCTGTCATTTTGAATTCTTCCTCTCTAGTTCTCTGTTTGGTTCTTGCTCGTGTTTTCCTGTAAAACTCTTGTAGAAAACTGTCTGCATAATGTATGTAACATTATTAGAGAAGTAATTAAATGGTTTGCCGATATTAAAATTGGTTCGCAGCAAAAAATAGCCATTAAATCATTTGATCAGCATAAAAAGATTTTGTTTGCAATAAATAAAAATCAGGCTGCAACACTTGTTCTGCAAAAAATGCTACAAACTGTCAACAATTTAACCGATATCAGTCCGCTTGTAATATCATGTGTACGCTTAATTAACAGTCGAGCTGCGAAATGATTACTTGGTCAGCAAGTTTTTACAATTGGCCAGTAGAAAAAAACATGTCTAGAAGAAGTTTACTTCAGCGGTTTGCATTTTAAAAGAATGGTTATCAATATAAATCATTGGATTGCGTTTGTTTTGAATAATCGGCAAAGTTCGTTATTGTGGGCGGAGCGGAAGCAGTCGCGCGATACGAGTAGCTAATTGCGTGCGTATGTTTTCGGTGTAGCAGTCAAGGCCCAAAAGGTGTAGCGGGGGCGGGTTTTCACTTGTTTTCCCAGGGCACTGTCACTATTTCACGTTTTATTGCTTTTTTTTATGACCAAGATTAAATATTTTGCTTACCCGCTGATTGCTTACTGATATCTGATTAATCGTGGATCGGATATATATTTAATTTGCGTACCAAAATAATTTAGAGCACTCTAGTATGACATTAATTACTGACCGATTCAAAAATGTTTGCTGTCCATAAGTTGCTGACCAACTAGCCATTTTGGCGGATCGATTACATTTTTCTGTTCGCAAAAATAAGAATATTTTGCTAACCAGTTAAATGATACCCATATTATTACAAGATGGAGTAAAATCGCATACCTCTTCCACCGAGGAAAACTTCGTGAACTCTACATTATACGTTGATTAAAATCAGTTTTTTAGTAAACTCCTTGGTACTCCAGAGAACCAAATCCCATAAAGCTCATATCTTTTCCAGCTCCACCTAGCCCTATGTAGGATAAGGTGTTTCATGTTCGTTACGTAGTTATTTCTGGGACCCGTACTCTATTCCCTAACAATTTTTGCGAATATCATCCCAACTTAATACAAAACAGCTCAAACTATAGCCAAACGGTTTCTGTGCGGAGGAGCAGCAGCCAGCACCAGCTGGGTCGATGCTAAAACGGCCTCTCTGCAAAACCGGGAGCGTGGAGCACGAAAGGATAATAGCGACTGCTTCCCTTTAACGGCACACCGGCGTCTGCCTGATGACGGTCATAATTATGCGAGATGCGAAGTTGGTGTTAAAAAATACCGCGACCGCAGAAATTTAAGGATTTTGCTGTATGAGGATCTTAAATGACTTTTTTGTTAAATATTATTTTTGATATTAAAGCAGATTAAGATGACAAAACATCATTTAATTCACTTCTTGATGGATTTTAATTTTGATACGGAACAAATGGTATCACCGCGAGCGAATCGGCGGGTATAAATATTTTTCTCGTAATTGGACACTCATTTTACATAGGCATGGCAAATTTGAGCCAAATCGGTTGAATAATTTAGGAATTATCCTGGGGAGAGACGTACGAAACATCATTTAATTCATTTTTTGATGGATTTTAATTTTGATAGGGAACAAATGGTATCATCGCGAGCGAATCGGCGGGTATAAATATTTTTCTCGTAATTGGACACTCATTTTACATAGGCATGGCAAATTTGAGCCAAATCGGTTGAATAATTTAGGAATTATCCTGGGGAGAGACGTACGAAACATCATTTAATTCACTTTTTGATGGATTTTAATTTTGATACGGAACAAATGGTATCACCGCGAGCGAATCGGCGGGTATAAATATTTTTCTCGTAATTGGACACCCATTTTACATAGGCATGGCAAATTTGAGCCAAATCGGTTGTATAATTTAGGAATTATCCTGGGGAGAGACGTACAAAACATCATTTAATTCACTTTTTGATGGATTTTAATTTTGATACGGAACAAATGGTATCACCGCGAGCGAATCGGCGGGTACAAATATTTTTCTCGTAATTGGACACTCATTTTACATAGGCCTTGCAAATTTGAGCCAAATCGGGTGAATAATGTAGGAATTATTCTGGGGAGAGACGCAAGAAACATCATTTAATTCACTTTTTGATGGATTTTAATTTTAATACGGAACAAATGGCATATCACCGCGAGCGAATCGGCGGGTACAAATATTTTCCCCGTAATTGGACTATTGGATTGGTAGTGCATATTTAATCGGAGACACGAAATAAACCCTAAAATATATGAATTTATTGAAAGCCGACCAAGTTCCTTTTTTTCGTTGCTTCATTTTTGAAAGCAATAAGGTCAAATGCAGTTTATTTTCGGCGCATAGCTTCGAGTCTGATACCTTTGCCAGAATCGTTCAGCGGCATCAAGCCAGAACCGCGTACCTGAAATAACTGGATATTTAAAGAAAATGTTTACAATAATGTTTTATTTTTAAGAATAAGACGTGGACTCGATGCAATTTTCGTAAAGTTGGACCACACAACAAAATTGTTATAGAAACGTCAACGCCGATGCATGTGTGAGCTTTCAATTTTTGGACGAACGGAATTAAAATAAATTTAATTAACCGTTTTTGTTTTTTTAATAAATATTTAATTTATTAACGCTTGGCCTGCCTTGTTGTTGCTTTTCGACCCTTTGAACTCTAGTCAATCAGTCAATGCATAATAAAGAATGTCATTATCAGAAAATAATTATTTTGGTGACGATGAGTTTCGTTTGACCTTAACGGGTTCATTTTTATTAATCTACTCATATCTGCTTCAAGTTCGTAAACAAACAATATCGACTGACAACAATAATTATTCTTGCTGAAGTATTTTCTATTTTATTGTAAATCTTTATATGAAACGTCCTTAATTCTTTCAGAGGGTTGACTTTCACACAAGTAATGTACACAACTTTTCCTACGACCACAACCAATTATTTGGGCATTTTAATCAAAAACATTTAATTAATAAATGAACATAATTAGTGATCGCTCTAGCGAAAAACCGCTTGATCACTCGATTATTGAAATAACCGACATCGCTCGATTATTAAAAAAAACGCTCGAGTTATCTATTCTGGTGAAAACCGTCGCTCGTCACTTATTATCTTTCACTCGATACCCAAGCTTCGCTTGACGCCGGCGGAAATATACCGCTGTTGTGGGATCGAGTTAAAAAACTGCTCGTATATTCGAACAGTTTTTTGCTCGATAGGAAATAAATTCAGGCGAAAAACCGAAAAATATCGCCAGTCACTTGATAGACGACTTTCGTTATACGCGCCTCGCCATCCGATTGGCGACGTTCGAGTTTGACGCTGAGCAAGTACACGACATACGTCTTTTTTAAAGGCACATAAACGAGAAGGTCCGGATACCTCCGGAACTACTCGGAATTTTAAAACTTTCTAAACTGCATATTATTAGGCACGTAAATGAGCAACTTTACCTCCATTTAACCGACTTCGTATCTCTTACGGTTTCCGAGATCCCTGTACTGGCCCTCCTTATCTTGGACACGTTGTAGATCTTATACACAGCGTTCTAGTTTTACAAAATTTCCATACCGACGAACCTCCTTCTAGAATTGGACACCCAGGTCGTTCAACTAAGATCGACTAAAACTTTCTCTCGCATTAATTCCCGATGTGGTCGTTAGGCAAAATCTAAATAATAACAATGAATGTGCACAAGGTGTACCAGAAACGGTGACGACGACCATACACTTTTGTTTTTGTTGGTACTGCTGGAATTACCATAGAATTGTTTTTGTTATATTCCGGTAAACAATACACTTTCAAATACCTCTCTTTCCCTTATTGTTGCCTCGTGGATTTTTTTCATGTCGGAAACGTTGATTAAAGACTAAACTGTTTTAACAACTGTCAAGAATTCGTCTGTTCTGCGCTAATTTTCAATTTTAATTCATTTTTCTTCTACAATAAATTTCCTTTTTCTACGACCAGCGGCGGTTCTTCCACAGGAGCACATGCACACGTGCACCCCCAAAACAAAACGAATAAAAAATATTAATCGAATATTATTTAACGTATAAAGTCCGACCCCCCTAATATTTTATCATCCCGTCAAACCAAACTGTATAGATCCGGCAACCGCGCATCGGTCGAGGTAAATGACGATTATGACGAGACTTGCTCGCACGTGCGATTAAGTAGTGCAGTTTCTCTGTGGTAACAGGTGGCAGCGGGGCTATGGCGATTTAACATGGAAAAGGCGCACAGTTTTTGTGTGCACCGCGCTGCGCTGTTGTCTGTTCGTGCAATAAATAGTTAGAAATTCGAGCGTGTATGTTTTAGTATTTTAATATTATATATTTATTAAGTTAAAATTAATAGTTGACGGTGGACTATTTAAGAAATGACTTTAGCTCTTTGAGTTTGGAGCAAAAAATCGAAGTGAAGAATGCGGGAACACCTAAACCCGAAATTAATTTAACGCAGACCACAAATGGTAAATCTAGGGACTTTATTAGAAAGTTTAAAAATGAAATATATGGAAAAAAAATGTATAGAGGGTATTCCAAACTTAATGAGGCTGTTATTGATCAATTTTCTACAATTAAGAACCGAAGAATAGACTTTACGTTTAAGCAGTATTGTGTAGGGTCCATAAAAGTTGTGTATTTCGATAAATGATACTCGATATGATTTTAAACCATTTTATTTAAGGATTTAAACTAAAAAACACTGTAAATATGAAGAATGGCAACTTGTCAGTCTCGTGGCTCGATTCGTTCTCGTCATAAAACAGTTAACTATTGTTCTCATCTTGGTTGCGCCTAATGACGTAGCCGTAGATGGCGTAGTGGTATTAGACATCATTCGGTTTTCTTGATAACTCGTAGATGACTTTAGTAGTATTAGTAGTGGATTGTATAAATATTGTTACGAGGGTTACATGCGACGACGTTAAGATCCGACAGCTATACACACTAAGAAAACCTTTCTTATTTTCCAAAAGTTGTATTTCCTTGTGTAAAATTAAAAAATAAATAAAAATATGTTTTACCTAACGCATTTTCTTATTACTTTTTTTTCTTTCTACGTTTGAAACGCCTAGAAAGTAATTGTTTGGTCGTTACACAAAAATAAAATTTCAAAAATAATTTCACCATACTTGTGAACCCCCTCTGTCATAGGTCACGAGCCGCCACTGTCTACGACCATCTACCAAAATGAGAAAAGATCTTAACTCTAGTTAGTTTTGTGACGGGAAAACAAAATTACTGTATCCCATAATATGATCTCCTAAAACTTCTCCCCGGGGGGAATAATATATGCATAATTTATCGAAGAAATTTAACCCACAAACCCAGATTCTGGCCACGACACACCCTCCATCGTAACTTTTCGCTCTTCGCATTTCAACGCACAGGGGTGATATATCGATCCTGTCAACTCAAATACTGGACACAATGTATCTGGCCCGTGTGTGTTCGGATAGATTTCGAATCAATAATCTGAGACGCAAATGGGTAGGATATGGTTTTTTTTCTGTGCCGGACCGAACGTATAATTTGAATTACGAATTTAAATTCCTAGGAAGTATTCTGATCTGCGAAATAAGTGTATTTAAATACTTCTCATACAGGCTACACCAAGTAAAGTGGCCTATTAGAAGTATCTCGAGAACTAAATGAGATTTTATTTTGAAAATTTGGCTGTGGCTATAAGAGATGATTTTCTACGTTTATAAAATATTTTTGGATGGTGCGGTGTTGCCGGATCATACCGAAGGTGGTAGCAACTTCGGAATTTTAAATGAACTACCCTATATATTATATTTTTTTTGGAATCTAGGTAATAATCTAGAACAGTTTTCTGTATAATATCATATACCTATCTTTAAGAGTTTTTGAATTATAAATAAACTTGTGATTTTTTAACGCCGTATCGGGACCTGAAAAGAAAATCATATCTTTTTAGCGGTTACAGCTAGAAAGCTGAAATTTTGACAATAGTTTCACAAGACCATCGAAATTTTAAACAGTATTTAATTAGTTTTATACAGGGCGTCTCCATAACAATATTTCTGAGGCAGATAAATTATTGCAAAAATCTTCTTTTTTTTTTAAAGGGGTATTTAATATGTTTTGCTAATGGAGAATCGAATTTTCTATCTAATGATATTAAGTGTTTATATACATATCTTCAATATTTTCGAACTTATAGCGAAATTTAAAACTTATTTTAAAAAAATATATTTTTTGGTAGTAGGCTGTGGAATGGATTCATAGAAACAAAAGAATGAAAAATCCATTTGACGTTATGTCTGTGTTATTGTAATAAAAATGGCTCATTCACATTATTCGAGCTTAGATATTTTAAGTTTATTTCATATTCATGGGGAGTGTGGTAGAGTTTTATCTAGAACTTGCAAACGAACTTCATCCTGATGCAGCTCCTATGACTCCCAAAAAGTTGATTGGCCGAGGAGGTCCATGGAAATGGCCTTAAGGTCCTCGGATCTTATCCCCCTAGATTTTTATCTGTGGGGTAGGATTAAAGAAATAGTATACACCCGTCACAACAAGGGAATATTTAGAAAATCGAGTAAGAACAGCTCTGGGGTCTCTAGAACGGGAAGAAATGAAAAAGGTGACAAATGAACGTGTTGTCACCACAATTCATGAGTGTTTAAGAGCCAAGCAATTTAGTTATTAGTTATTTTATTGGTGTTGTTGTGTAATTTTAATTTTGCTTATTTATTTATGAATAAATTGCTTATTTGTTAACTATTTTTTTTTTACAACAACACAGACATAACGTCAAATGGATTTTTCATTACTTTGTTTCTAGGTACCAAAAAATATATTTTTTTAAGATATTTATTAAATTTTCTCTATAAGTCCGAAAATATTGAAGATAGGTATAGGAACACTTAATATCATTTGATAGAAAATTCGATCCCCCATTAGCAAAACATATCAAATAGAGGGTGTCCCATTTAAAAAAAAGAAGATTTTTGGCAATAGTTCATCTCCCTCAGAAATATTGTTATGGAGACGCCCCGTATAAAACTAATTAAATACTGTTCAAAATTATAAAATTTCGATGGTCTTATGAAACTATTGTCAAAATTTCAGCTTTCTAGCTGTAACCGCTAAAAAGATATGATTTTCTTTTTATGTCCCGATACGGCAAAATCACAAGTTTATTTATAATTAAAAAACTCTTAAAGATAGGTATATGATATTATACAGAAAACTGTTCCAGATTTTTACCTAGATTCCAAAAAACATATAATATATAGGGTAATTCATTTAAAATTCCGAAGTTGCTACCACCTTCGGTTTGATCCGGTAACACCGCACCATCCAAAATATTTTATAAACGTCGAAAACCATCTCTTGTAGCTACAGCCAAATTTTCAAAATAAAATCTCATTTAGTTCTCGTGATACTTCTAATAGGCTACTTTACTTGGTGTACCCTGTATATTATTTCTCTGAATTTTAATTAACATTTCCTGCAAGAACAATACTCGAAAACTGCACATGGAAAAATCCCTGTATGCAAGGGTTTAAAGGCTCGTAAAAAATATTTGGTTGAATCCGATCCGATGGTTTGGGCAAATATATATCATACTTCCTCTATATTCACTTAAAATAGTTATTTAAAACTAAGGGATGTAAATACCCCAACAAAAATAACGAATATTTATTATGAAACCATATAATATAGAATTTAAAACTTTAATCGCACTGCTTCTTTTTCTTGGTAGTACCATTCAATCTGAAATTAATGTTTTGACATCTAACTATGTTAAGCAAATTACCACAAATTTTGCTAATAATTTAGAGCTCGACGGGGCTCAGCCCGGACAGTACCTATTTGTTTATCTTTATTGTATAAGGTATCGTCAGATGGTTAGAAAATAACTTTTCCATACATATTACAGTGTATACAGTCAATATCCTTTTCGATTCAGGTACAGTACGTTTCACGAAAAATTGATACGACTTAATGATTTCCTGGGTCGGTCCCATTGTGTCGATAAGAGCTTGGCAATAAACAAGTGAAGTATGAAGGGACGGACCAAGGAAAACAAGTAATGATATGATTATATTAATGTAATCAAATGAAATAACATTTTTAAAAAATATTACTAGTCATATTTATTTAATATTTATAATGTTATTCTATAGATAGTTCTGTTTCGCTATCGCTATCCTCATCAAAATTAATTATAATTGGATTAATTATACGATCCAGACTAATATACGAATTTTCTACAGTTATTACGTGACGGACTGAATTTTTTCAAGTACCTGGGGGAATATCATTAAAGCATTTTCGTATTAATTCTACAACACTAGAACTTAAAGTCGGAGAAATATTTTCAGACCTAACCAGTGATTTTAACTGGTGCCACATAGACTCTATGGGGTTAAATATGCAATAATAGGGTGGGAGCCGTAGCACTGTATGTCCAATTTCTTCTGCCAATGTGTCACGAACATATACTTTTTTTAAACAAAATGTCTTTAAAACTTCTAAAAGATTACTTTTTTATAGCTTTCTTCAAAATATATATCATTCGCCGCCATGTAGTTCTGAATCTCCAATTTTGTATTATTTGAGCTTGGAGCTTTATGTAATTGGCGACTGTGATAGCTCGCATTGTGAGGAATGTTTGGTAAAAGACATTTCTTGAACCATTCCTCAAAAACTAACAAATTTTACCACAAAAAGATATTTAAATATAAATTAAGCAACCTAACCTACCTGATGTGCCTATATTAAATTATAATTATTACAATCCGGTCCTTTCCACATAATAATAACAAACGGTCATAAATAATGGGATGGCCAACGTACTTTTACGCAGTCATTAAGTTATATCCATTTTTCATGATACAATCTTTAGTTGCATTTGAATTCACATTATTCCTTCTGTATGTTCAATGCTCTACCGGGTACTACATCGTTAAGTTGAACATACATTCCATGTAATTTTTGAGGTGGCTGAATAATGGCAATAGCGTCAAAGCTGTAATAGCTGAACTATGAGAGTTTCGTGGTTTTGCCATCACGTTTAATTGCATAGCTTAGTAGTGGCTCACCAAACTGTATTCAAACTCAGCACATGGGTTTACCATATCCGCCTCGTCAAGAAGTTATAATGCAGTGTTTCTATAAAACGTCCAGGGGAGCCAATATTCAGTCACCTCAAAAATTACATGGGATTTCCTATGTTCAACTCACCAATGCATCAGCCGGTATACACTAACAAGGACAAATCATAGGGAAAAAAAATCGTGATTCGATCACGAGTAACCATGTGACTTTCCATACCCCCTGCTCAGATAACTCGTTTTGTTAGTAAACATCAGACAGTCCCGTATCAAATCTACCCGGAAAATACACGCCGCATATCCAGAACCGTGTGCCGTTAAAGGGCGATGTCCCGTTTTCGGCTTCTGGGATCGCTTCCAGGACTCTCCCCTTGAAACTATGGATCGTGGATCGGGTCGTTGCCGACTGGTGGCGCGGTGCGGACTCCCGCAGGCGGACGAGCGGGTTCGTCGGTTTGATGCGGGCGTGTATGATGGGGTGGGTGGCTGGGTGGGTGGGTTTCGGAGGTGCGGACGAGAACGAGGGGTGTTTTGTTTTTGTTCTGCTTTGTCACCTGAGGTGGTGCAAGGTGTTGTGCGTTCGTGACAGTAATAATCCGAAGCTCGGGCAAAAAGTTTTAACGAGGGAGATATTAAGACATCAGCTTTAAGAATTAACGGGGTATATTCAATAAGGCCTTTACGCATATGATTATCTTTATCTGCTATACGTAGTACGAGTATGGATTTCTTATTAGAAATATAAACGACGATAGGTTGCGAGATTCTGCAATTCGAATGAAAGTGAGGTAATTTTTGGTAGGTACAATTGGACCGGGGATTTTTATTTCTATTGGAATTCGAACAGAAAATAAAATATGAACTATATGTCATTTTTTACACTGACAAAAATGCATTTAGCAATGTCGTGGGTTACAAAATTGGAGCTACCTCAACCCACCTCTCTATGGTGTTCCAACGGAGCCTACGAATTATCACAAATTATTTAAAAACGCTACAATAACTTATAAGGTTCTTTTGGTTCGCCTCAACCCAGAGAGAGATTTTTTATCAACATTTTAAACATATTTGAGATCACCACAATTCCTCACCTTGTCACTATTTTATGAGTTACCTGAACTCAGTTTCTGTGTTGGGAAAATTTACTAATTGATTATAAAGTGTCGTTTTAACCCGGATGTGCATTATTTTAACTCATTACCATGTGCAAATTATTTTGAGTTGGAATAATTCAGGAAACGTGCTCCAAAACCCCATATCGAGGGTAAATCGCAAGATCGTAAGGTCACGGAAAGTTCCGAATTCGTGCTCGGGCAGGTTTGGCGCGGTTCATTCCATTGTTATTCGTCAATTTTCCTTCGATCGCGCGTATAGACACCTGTTGGCCGTTGCGCCGTTTGCGGGATTTTTCATCTTAGTTCTTTGTGCTTGGAAATTTGTGTTTTGCATAATTTTGGTTAGCTGGCGTAAAATGGAGGGACAGGAGGGAGATGCATACAAATTGTTATTATTGGAATGGAGCCTTGTTATTTATAAGCAATCGTCATCACTTCGTCCGCATGGTTTCTTAGCCATAGTATGTTCTCCTGTCTCTAATTCATTTGATTTTTTTTTAAATATACAACAAAAATGTCATATCTTGAAAAACAAAAGGCAATTGAAGTCCACAATATGCAGGCGTTAAATCAAAGAAATATTTTGATTTCCGATAGTCCACAATTTAGGTACTGGTAGTCCAAAATTTGGAGTCTGGTAGCCCAAAGAGTGAGTTATTCCAGCCATCATCGTAAGCTAGAACAACTTAAATGTCAAGTTTTGATAGCTCGAATCATGAAATAATTTTAGCCCGACTAGTAACGCATCACAATTCACATACTGGTAGCTACGGTAGCCCATCAATAATTTAAGACGGTGGGGCGTGAGCTATTCCAACGCATAAAATAACCCATCTTATGTGCTATCATAACTTATGAATAGTGAGTTGGTACAATTTCTTCGATTTGGTTGCCGTAATTCAATGGTCTTGGCTGTCCCCTATTAGTCGGTCTAGGACAACTCATATTTGAGTTATATCAACTCGAAATTTCGCTCAGTGTACCATTTCTAGCTGCATAGTACTTTTTTTCATCAAAAACGAATAATGTAATATAATAATTAACATTATAAGTCTAATTTCTAATAAGTTATTGTATTCTGAAGATACCGGTACTTTAAATCAGAACATTGTGTAACACTATCTTATCAAAACTAAATTAATGAACTTCCACACTTCCATTCGCCATGGCTGTTTGAATCCAGTTACAACTGGATTGATCTATTTGATGTATAAATAATTCGGAATAAAAGTTTGCCAAAGTAATCCTACAATTGTTTATACACAGGGTGTTCCTTAATGACGTACTAATATTTCAGAACGTGATTAATTAGCTTTATTTTATAATAAAGAACTTGTTAATAATAATAATAATAGCATGCCAAAGGTAATTTGACCTTACTTTGGAACTATGCAGTTAAGTGATAAAAAATTCTAGAACATTTAGACAAGGTTTGGATTTTTTAATTCATCAAAATACTAAATTTATTTTTATGATCAAACACAAGCACTATAGGAAAAATCCATTAGGGCACTCTGGAAGGGGTTTGAATCGTTGGAGGTTATATTCGTTGGGAAAAATGATCTCGGGAAAGTCGTTCCATAACGATGAAGTCCTCCAGATCAAAGATTGCTTAAATAATTAAGTTCGAGGAGTACTAAGCTTAACCACATATGGATGGGCGACAGTGGTTCGTCGTGTATTTCTCATATATATATATATAACTATTATATTGCTAATACCATCAAGCAATTATGTCCCCGCTATGGGCATCGAAGGGGTAGTAGTGAGTTTGCGCAGTTCGGAAATTTCCTTGTGAAACATTCGACAGGGCCGGATTTCAACTTTTTTAATGTAAATTTCACTGGTTAGTTACGAAAAATATTGCTATCAAAATTTCGATTAGTTCGAATTAAGACGGCGTTCCATGCATACGATTTCTGACGATATGATGATCCTACGGTGCCCTGATTGGTGTAAACTTTTGGTGTAAAATTCCGTCCGAATATTTGTAACAATCGACACGATGAGCTTTATTTTAACGTTCATCCGACGTCATATGTTTCTAAACCTCAGTTTTTTTCTAAACCAAAAATTAAGAATGAATGACTATATTTGACTATTTTGGGAATTATAATCAGCTACTAATGCACCAAATTAAAAATACATTAATTTTAAGGTTAGGCAGTGACCACATATATATTATATTGTATACGAGTGACACTCTCCTCTTTTTTTACAAGCTTTTTAGCGAAATTCGGTTCCGAAGATCGGATAATGTCATAAGCAAAATATTTTCGTATATATGTACATACCTGAAATACTTTATACCTGGTATTGGTCCACGACTTATTCAAAAAAGCACCATGCACTTGTGTCCATTCATCTTAAACAAAACAAGCCACTCATAACCGACCTAACAGCGAATCCAATCACCCCAAATTAAAAACTCCTTTAAAAAAATTGTTGTTAGGTTATGAAAGTTTATAAGCACTAATATACCGACAACAATGTGGATGAACCACTTTTTATTCTGTAATTTGAAAAAGCATCCACAACCAAAGATGGCGACGAACAACAACAAACAAATAATGTCGGGCCGGCTCTGACGCGATCGATAAAATGTCCACCCTACTGCGCAAACTCAATAGTACCACGCCATCTCCCATAGCGGGGACACTTATTGTATTTTGGAACGTTCGTATTGGCAATATAATGGTTATATATATGTGGTATTTCTGCTATTCGCCCCTCTGGGCGGAATTAAGAGGGCAAGGTCAGCCAAACACTTTCCATGGAAATATCTGTAAAAGAGAGTCAAATCCCCAACCTGTCTCCGATGTTCTAGGCTCTCGAAGTTCTTCGTTAGCTCGTGGTCTCCAATCAGACGAATGGCCCTCCTTTCGATAGAATCCAGTAGACGAAGAGTATGTTTGGGTTTTAAAAATGATACCTTCCTGGTATCACGAATCATGACGATATCATCTCCTTTCCTTAGAAATACTTAACAATTAATGACAAAAAATGATCAAAATTTTTTTAAACTCTTATACTAATTACCAATCAATGGTTAGTATAGGTACATTATAATGAAGAAACGCTATTTAATGCGCAACAGCTTATAGCCTTGTAATGGTTTATTTTCTTAGAAAAAAACTATTTCTTCATCACCAATTTAACCGTTGAAGTGACCGAGTCAAGCAGAAAACCTTATATTATCAAGGTTCTGTTCAAAGTCCATGCATGGTGCTCAAATCTCCGGACCAACTTTAATAATTATAAGTTTAGTGGATTTGTAATTAAGTTGTCTTCAGCCATTTTCTAAGTAAGATGTAAAAATAAGCTAAGCTATTAGTTTGATTTTAACCTTAATATACCGTTGGGCCGGCAAAAGAACTAACCTGCGACATTTCAACGTTACGTAATATCAACGACCTGCTATTTCTAATGCCTTATTGTTTTATCTGATAAAGGGATTAAGATGAGGATCCCAAACAATCCTAAATTGGCAATCAGAGCCATCTAGGTTGCATCAATTTAATTAAAAAATATGCCGCTTTTTGGCAGGTTAGAAAGAGACGAGAGTCCTCACAGCTGATCAATATTTCTTTTCGTGAAATTTTAGCCGTTAATAATAAAGTTTTTTAGTTAATTTATTGATATTTAGATTGTCTGACATGTCGATTGGGGTATCAACCAGTTTCAGGAAGATATGTGACAAAAATTTGAAAATTGTTCATATTTGAAATTGGTATTATTATTCTTATAACATAATATTTTTTAACGCATTTTTTTCATAGCGTTTTCCAGTCCTTTAACTTTACGAATCCAGTTTTAGATTAGAAAAAAATAAGAATATTTTAATTGATTCAGCCGATACTGGGTGGAAATCCATAACTAATATTATGAGAAACAATAAAACTACGTTATATTTCTTTTCCACTATATTCTTAAAGATTACATGTTTCGCTATCGCTGTAGCTTCTTCAGATTGAGAATGAATGAATATTTTTCTATATCTAACAAAGTATACAATCTTAAAATATTATTAGAGATATAAGGATGGTGTAGGGTGTAGGGGATGTAATAGTAACAGTGGGATTTTCCAAATGGTCAGTAAAGTGATTATATAAATTATTTTATAGATTCATTTATACATGTAATAGCGGATTAGTGAAATAAATTTAACAAAGGAGAATTGTTAAGGTCTATTTGATCATTCAGTAAAACATCGGTATTTTTAAGTTTATTTATTTCCATGGATTCTAACAGATTAAGTTTTATGCCTTTATTTTCAGTATGTAAGATTTTAAAATTTGAATCAAAGTTATGTTGTTTTTCTTTTAAATGGTTGGAATAATCAGAATACAAGAACATTATAATAGTTACATAAAAGATAAAACAGATTCTAATTATTCCAACCATTTAAAAGAAAAACAACATAACTTTGATTCAAATTTTAAAATCTTACATACTGAAAATAAAGGCATAAAACTTAACCTGTTAGAATCCATGGAAATAAATAAACTTAAAAATACCCATGTTTTACTCAATGATCAAATAGACCTTAACAATTCTCCTTTGTTAAATTTATTTCACTAATCCGCTATTACATGTATAAATAAATCTATAAAATAATTTATATAATCACTTTACTGACCATTTGGAAAATCCCACTGTTACTATTATATCCCCTACACCCTACACCATCTTTATACCTGTAATAATATTTTAAGATTGTACACTTTGTTAGATATAGAAAAATATTCATTCATTCTCAATCTGAAGAAGCGACAGTGATAGCGAAACATGTAATTTTTAAGAATACAGTGGAAAAGAAAAAAATATAACGTAGTTTTATTGTTTCTCATAATATAAGTATATTTGGCTAAACGTTCCCATAAAATAGTGCCTCCTTGGAAACCTGTGATTAAACGCATCTCTTAAACAGTCAACTAACGCTTTTTTTAATCGGTGAGAATTTTTTTTTATGATCAAACACAAGCACTATCGGAAATATCATCTCTAACAGCTCGGTTTCTGCGAATATAGTTTGAAAATCGCAATAGTATTCATGAAAGTGAAATTATATGTCTTAGATGAAACGTTTATACAGTAAACCATATTTGAATTGATATACTTAATTAAATAAAATTTCGCTGGGTGCTTATTTGTATTAAAGAAGTGTTTTTAGTACGAATCGTCTAATACACAATAGGTGTGATATATCGTTGTGTTCAGAATATAAAGCGGTCATAAAGCATGAGATAAAATGTTACTATACTCTTTACTACTGATTTGATCGTTTTTGTATGTCCTATGATTAACCAGATCCCAGATACCCTCGTATAAACCTATTAACCTAAATAGAGCAGGTTCATTCGAAAGGGATGTACGAGGTGTGGGCACGGGTGCGTTTTTGTCAAAGAGAGGATTCCGCGTCGCGCCGTCACATCCAGAGAAATGCGGGCCTCGCAAATTGTCTAGGGGCGGGCGTGGGAAGCGAGAATTCCGTTCGAAAATAATGCACACAGCAGCGGTGGGATTTTCTTTTGATACGGGGGGATAAGGGAGCCGATCCGATGAAACAACCGACCCAATTTCTCATCTGGGCGTCCCGTGCGCTGATGATACAAGTGCTAGTCAATTGGACACACACGTTTTAGTTCCAACGCAATCGTCGTACAGCTGAACCGGGAAAATATCGTAACCTGTAACACTGATGATTCAAATTGAGGTTATGTAGATCAAATAAGACGAAACCATGTCGGCAGTTAATGAACGTGATTAACATGATGAAGGTGGGCGCTAGGATTTGCAAAAATCCCTGGTCTGGTCTGGTCTGGTGTTGTTATTTGTTACTAATAATGGTCTTCCGTGCTCTTTGGTTTGTACTAAATAAAGGATTCCACCAAATTTGCTCCGCTGTCAGGAGAATTAGCTGTTGCCCGTCCCGAAATAGCACTAGCAATTTACGTTGGCCTCGTTTCAGCCATTTCAGAGCGTCACAAATGGAACCCGCGGCTCCGCTAAAGGCGCAAACCGCCCCAGTCTTACGACCGCATGGAACATTGAGCAAAATGGGTTTCGTTATAGCGTATGAGCTATTTTAGTGTATTTGGTTTATGGCTAACTTCATTGCAATGTGTTTCCGACTAGGAACATGCTGGTTTTAACTTGAATTTTATGTAATGGACATTTCTGGAATCTAAAACTCGCTCGCCATTTTATTTTTATTAGTAGTTAATTGCACAAGACGTTTCCTATTATTGGAAGGGCCGTGCTATTTTTGGGTTTTGCCATTATGCATGTTGCCATTTCGCAACTTCTAAAGATAAGTGTTTCTATTTGCGTATTTTTAAAAATAATTTCAAATAGTCCATTATCTTCATAAGAAGATACAGATAAAGATTGTTTCACGAAAAATGGATATAACTTAATGACTGACGTAAAAGTACCTGTGGCCATCCCATTATTTATGACCGTTTGTTATTATTATGTGGAAAGGACCGGATTGTAATAATTATAATTAAATATAGGCACATCAGGTAGGTTACGTTGCTTAATTTATATTTAAATATCTTTTTGTGGTAAAATTTGTTAGTTTTTGAGGAATGGTTCAAGAATTGTCTTTTACCAAACATTCCTCAGAATAGCGTGATAGTAATGGGCAATGCGAGCTATCACAGTCGCCAATTACATAAAGCTCCAAGCTCAAATAATACAAAATTGGAGATTCAGAACCACATGGCGGCGAATGATATATATTTTGAAGAAAGTTATAAAAAAAGTGATCTTTTAGAAGTTTTAAAGACATTTTGTATAAAAAAAAGTATATGTTTGTGACACATTGGCAGAAGAAATTGGACATACAGTGCTACGGCTCCCACCCTATTATTGCATTTTTAACCCCATAGAGCATATGTGGCACCAGTTAAAATCACTGGTTAGGTCTGAAAATATTTCTCCGACTTTAAGTTCTAGTGTTGTAGAATTAATACGAAAATGCTTTAATGATATTTCCCCAGGTAGTTGGAAAAATTCAGTCCGTCACGTAATAACTGTAGAAAATTCGTATATTAGTCTGGATCGTATAATTAATCATTAATTTTGATGAGGATAGCGATAGCGAAACAGAACTATCTATAGAATGACATTATAAATGTAAATAAATATGACTAGTAATATTTAAAAACAATCTTGTTTCATTTGATTACATGAATATAACCATATCATTACTTGTTTTCCTTAGTCCGTCCCTTCATACTTCACTTGTTTATTGCCAAGCTCTTGTCGACACAATGGGACCGACCCAGGAAATCATTAAGTCGTATCCAAATTTCGTGAAACGTACTGTACAGACGCAACAATAATCGGAACAGATACAAGGAAAAAAGAATGTTCATTATTGATTAAATTGCCAGTTAGTTAGGATGTGGTAACGGTCCCAGTTTTATATGTTTACAATTCCATCCCTCTCGTAAAGTAAAAACGAAAAGAAATTCAGTCGATGGAAAAAAATCAACCATGCCCACCATCCACTCTGGTCACAGTCCGCATGCCATTATTCCGATGAAAATGCATGCCCCAAAAATTTACCTGTTCAACGAGTTCTGGCCATAGCGAGGTCGACAACCGTACAGAACGTGCGGTTTCTTTTTTATCGGTCAACGGCTACGGCTATTTTCATCCACTAGCATGGGCCGTAACTGGTTGTACAACACGATGCATCTGATGTACGAGTCATTATTTCTAGCTTGAAACTCGAAAGCAACCTACATCTATGCCGTATTGCTTTTTCTGGCTGTTGGGGGATAAGAACCTATAATAATAACCGAGAGGTGTTTGCGCATTTTTGGAACCAACTTTTATCGAGTGATGGTTAGCAATTGTGTTGTATGGCGGAAGATGACGGGTTTGTTCCTCCACTCCACAGTCTATTGAAGAAGTGTTCGCCAAATTCAACATTTCTCTAATGAATTTTTTCTATAGAGTGCCAATTTACGACACGCGGTAAAATGTCGCCTTTATCTAATAATTAATCTTGACATTGCTTCGTTCTTTGTCACTACTGCTTATACCCACAGGTCTTACGACTCCGTAGAAGAAGCGAGGCAATTTTCTCTGAATAATTAAGGACATAAGGCGATTTCTAATTTGCCCGGCATCAACTACGGAGGTAACTATCAAGTTTACACCGAACAAACCCGGTTTTTCAATGTTTAAAATGAATTTCTCAATTGGACGACGCCAACGAATGACAATGAAGCATTAAAAGCATTTTTAAGTAAAGTGGCCATTAAAATTTAATGTTTTTAACATACTTCTGCAAGGTGTTATGGAAATGACGTATTATATTTAAACCGGCAATTCCTGAGATGAACACAAATTGAAGAAAAATATCCAAAAATGTCGCTTTAATTTAATATCTGTACATGACCTGCTGTCAAACCAAAAATAAGCACGTGGTGTCACTGGGAGAAAGGTAAATAAAGCAACATATGGCAAAAAACTTCAGTGAATTTTGAGCAGTGTTGTCACATATTCAGGCTAAACTCTTTAGAAAGTCAATAACCGTATGACAGATTGGAAGCTGTTTATTTTTCAGGGTACATTATTATAAACTTTTAAGTTCAGGTCGAAACAATTTATAAACTTGAACTGACTCGAACGAACCGCCGCGGAGTTTATAAATGGTCAAGTATGTTCTCATTTGTTCAATTCGAACGACACCGTCAAATCTGAACAACTTAAATACCTCTTTACCCTTTACAACAAAAAATGCAATTGTATTTACCTTTTCGGTCTTATTTAAAACCAACTTAATTTATAAAAAACACCAAGTAAATAAACCCGAACAAAAACCGACACAATAACCTCACAAAACACCAAAACAATGCCACATAAATTCAGATTAGTTTTCACGTAGATATGCATCTCATGAACACATCTAAGTTTTTAATATTTTAAAGTGCTACTGTGTAGACAAAAATACGCCCTTATTGTTCTGGGAAATAATATAAACTTCCATACATTGGCATTTGACATCTAAAAGTTTTGAAAGTAACTAAACACGTTTGACATATTCGGGTTTACTAGGTCGATCGATATTTAGCTATTTGGGCTGAAAATACAGCGTTGCCACTTTCGATGTTTTATAAGATTATATTCATAAATTGCGGAATTTCCTTCTGTAATACTGTCCTGTATAATGATAGTCTCGGAAATGGCAACCGCGCTAGTTGGACTAGACTATTTATTTTGAAGGGGTTGTCCTGTCTACATAACATAATTATTTCATCATTCTTCTTCAGTAAAGGATTAATAAATTTGATTAGCTTGAATTTCTATTGCGAAATAATTTGTATCCTATAGTGCTGTTGTTCTATTTGTACGGTAGTATTTAGTGCTTTTGTGTAATCTAATAATAGGTGCATATCTTCAAAAAAACTGATTTGAAACTCGTGGGTGTCTGTGTGTTTCTTTAAGTGATTTAGTGTAATTTGTTCTGTTTCACTATGTGTTTTATTCTCTCGACGATATGCCGGTTATGTTCTGAGATTGGAAGGAAGAGGCCGAATGGGGTTTAGTGGGTATAAGCTTATTATGCAGTCCCATAGAAAAAAGAACTGAAGGTGTCTGCGTCCTGGATTTACTTTCTAAGTAAGCTAAATATTTATTTTTATAAGAAACTAAAGTTTTACATTTTTACACAGTTTACAACATTGCGCGTAACAGGTGTTTGTGATACACTGCCACATGGCGCTGTGATTCATTATCGCGGAGTCATCTGTGAGTAAGAGGGTTTTTGTTTTTAAAACGGTCGATTTGAAAAAAAAATATGTAGCGCTTCTCTAGGACACCCATGGAGTCACCCATTTAAATATAATACGTAATTTCCATAACACCCCGTATATTAAAGATATTCTACGTAGTACTATATTTCCAGTTCAACGCCCATCAAGATGCGCATCACCTGCAATTGGACTAATTTAAATATATTTTATTAATCAACTGTTCCAACTTCCATGTATAAACAATAATGACAAACTTTTAATTTCTCTTTTTACGATAACTTTATTGTTTACTATTGTTATGGGTGCGTTATGTCACACTGATAAGCCAGGAATTATTGAAATGTTAACTGATAAGAGCCATTATCGACATAAGGTCGCACAAACCTGTGCATGCATGTATCTTGGTCGATATCACACGGTGACCTTGTACTTTGCGAGCTAGGATGACTAAGTCATCAATAGCTATCATTGCTGATTATCAATTGTTGGATGGATGCAAGGAAAATATGACTGTTATGGCCACCAATAAACAGGATTGATCTATCTTAAGAAATCGCCAAAAAATAAGCCATACAGGGTGATTCACGACGAGCGTGCATTAGAACTTTATGGAGAACTACTTAATATATGTTCCTGAAACTTTGGGGATTTGGGTTTATCGATATGCTCTCTTTAACTAAAATATTGACATGTTCCTGTCATTTCCGGTTATACCGGAAGTAGCTGCCAACTTTCGTTTTTTAAATACAACAAGGTAATTTTTATTACATTTTTCGATTAAGCATTAAATACGAAGCACATTTTATAGAAAATGTTTTTGTCAGACTCTATTAGTTTTTGAGATATCTGGACTTTTTGTAATTATTTGGCAAATGCATGACGATGAAATAATCCATATAATTTTTTTATCTTAGCGCTTGGACTAAAAATTTTTTCTCACCGAATAGCTAGAAGATCATTAAGTCTCAAAAACATTTCAAATTCGGCATAAAATGTACAGGGTGGTCACAATTCAAGCCTCATTGTGAAAGAATTCAACCATTAAAAACTTTCTTATTTTAAATGGAACACCCTGTATATTTTATTTAATTTGATGGCAAATTAGTTGTTCTTTATAAATAGTATTTACTGTCCTATACTTATATCAAAGCGTTTTCTCAAAAAGTCCAATTTTATTCCGAAAATACTATTTGTCCAAGTGTGCTATGAAAACAATTGTATTTAGGGGCTGTATACTGATGTCTATACGGAGGAAAAGTGATTGGTATCAAAACGATGGGGCTCCAGCACACAACGTCCAAGTTGTTAAGACTGCCCTAAACAGACTTTTTCATGATCAGTGGATCGCAAACCAAGGTCCCTTCCACTGGCCAGCTCGTTCGCCAGACTTAACTCCACTGGACTTTTCATCTGGGGAACCATTAAAGATAAAGTTTACGCGCGTCCCATCACTACGAAGGAAAATCTAATTGAAAGGGTGAATATCAATCTCTCACAAGAAATTAGGAATGCTACAAGAAATAACATGATGAAAAGAATACATAAATGCACGGAAGTAAATAGCAATCATTTCGAACATATTTTAAAAATATAATCAAAAGATATTAGGTATAATTTTCAAACACATTTTTAATTAAAGAATTTAAAGTTTATAAACTTGTTTCCTTGCTATTTTTAAAAAAATAATATTTAAACCATTAAATTTAAAACAATCAACTGCATTTTATTTATAAATTATTAAGAAACGCTTTAGAATATTGTATTTTCAAGCAACCAATCACTTTTCCTCCGTATATACATCAGTATACAGCCCCTAAGTACAATTGTTTCCATAACACACTTGAACAAATAGTATTTTCGGAATAAAATTGGATTTTTTGAGAAAACGCTTTGATATAGGTATAGGACAGTAAATACTATTTATAAAGAACAACTAATTTGCCATCAAATTAAATAAAAATATACAGGGTGTTCCATTTAAAATAAGAAAGTTTTTAATTGTTGAATTCTTTCACAATGAGGCTTGAATTGTGACCACCCTGTACATTTTATGCCGAATTTGAAATGTTTTTGAGACTTGATGATCTTCTAGCTATTCGGTAAGAAAAATTTTTTAGTCCTAGCGCTAAGGTAAAAAAATTATATGGATTATTTCATCGTCATGCATTTGCCAAATAATTAAAAAAATGTCCAGCTATCTCAAAAACTAATAGAGTCTGACAAAAACATTTTCTATAAAACGTGCTTAGTATTTAATGCTTAATCGAAAAATTTAATAAAAATTACCATGTTGTATTTAAAAAACGAAAGTTGGTACCTACTTCCGGTATAACCGGAAATGACAGAAACATGTCAATATTTTAGTTAAAGAGAGCATATAGATAAACCCAAATCCCCAAAGTTTCAGGAACATATGTTCAGTAGTTCTCCATAAAGTTCTAATGCACACTCGTCGTGAATCACCCTGTATAATGGGAAATAAATTAGTTATAGGAATTTTTTACTGCCTAAAAACTTAAAAATACAAATACATCTCAGGACACACCAATTGATCCAATGGAAGATGGTGCTGCTATTCAAGAATATAACCAGAATTTCGTGTCATCGTTGAAATAGTAAACAAAATCGTTAAAAAGTCTGTAGAGCCGATTAAAGTACCGCAGCCCATGCATGACCTTGTGTAACTATTGTTGGTCGTACCCGACAAACAGTACAAAATAGTAAATAAATAGTTTATTCATGTAAAAGCTTGTTGTGACGTAAGCCCGCCAAGGTTGTTTTTAATGAAGTGTGGTTCGGGTTTGTTTAATTTAAGCGCTCCTTAAGCCAATAGAAATGTTGAATGGAATATATGGAGGGTTTGTTTGGGTTGGGGAGGGTGGGTTTAAAAAACGTATACATATATATATATATATAGGGCTTTGCAGCAAATGAAAGTGCACTCTTTAAAGTTGGTCCAAGCTTTCGGAAATCTTTATGTCCATCATCAGGGAGACTAAAATATAAGAAAAGGTTGACTGATGTTAGAGATAAGCTCTGAAGTAATCACGACAACCGTAGTTACTTACAACTTTGTTGAGGTTGATCATGTAATTGTAGAAATACATTATTTATAGTAACACAGCAAAATTTGGAAGCACTGAAGTAGTAAACCAGACAAAATCCTTTACGGTTAGCAAACTAATACAGACAAAAACGTAATACATTACTTAAAAGGACGACAAAGATTAACAAAATCTTAAATCTAAAAAATTAAATCTTTGTCGTCCTTTTAAGTAATGTATTACGTTTTGGTCTGTATTAGTTTGCTAACCATAAAGGATTTTGTCTGTTTACTACTTCAGTGCTTCCAAAATTTTGCTGTGTTACTATAAATAATGTATTTCTACAATTACATGATCAACCTCAACAAAGTTGTAAGTAACTACGGTTGTCTTGATTGCTTAAGAGCTTATCTCTAACATTAGTCAACCTTTTCTTATATTGTAGTCTCCCTGATGATGGAAATAAAGATTTCCGAAAGCTTGGACCAACTTTAAAGAGTGCACTTTCATTTGCTGCAAAGCCCAATATTTCCCAATTCGTTTTCCCTAACTAGTCAGCAACGACTACCCTTACCATATATATATGTATAAATATTAGGTATTGTACAACTTAACAAAAGAAATAACAAGTTTACTAAAAAATATCATTAAAGTATTAGAGTTGTCGTCTTATAAGATAAGTAAAGGGTCTATCCTAAGTAGAAAAATAATGGATATACTATATACGGTTATACTCTAATTCCATTAGATTGATCACCTGCTAGAAACTATGCTTCCAGGGTCGGGTTTCCAGTCGTTTACGCCGTGGGATTTACCTTCGAGACCTTTTCCTTTGCCGGACTTGAAATTTGATTAATCTATTTATCCACGAACGTATACTATAAACTTTGGAATTTTTGTGTTCTTTACATAAATCGACAAAGAATTGTGGCTAATACATGTCTAATTATAAGGGAAATAATTTTACATGTAAGGTGCTCTTTGGGATGTAACATTATGTCCCTTACAATTAGACACAATTATTTGTTGATTTATGTAAAGAACACAAAATTTCAAATTTTGAGATGTAACTCTCGTCAGGATTCAGTAATGAAGATTGTAATTACTATAATAATTTTACCATAGTCGCTGTTCCGTGTGTCTCTTAGAATAGTGTACAGTGAAACCTCTCTTAGGCGGACATCTACGGGACCGTTTAAATGTGCCCGCCTAATAGATGTATCCGCCCATGGGAAATTTGTTATTATGTATATGCATGTACAAATAAACATAACATAACAAATACACTAGTTTTAGTTAGGATGTAGTACTAAAAAATCTAATAACGTAGTTTGACGTATTTGCGTTTTATACTTGCAATCTAGAAAATGTAATTCCAAGTCAACAACAATTCCATTGCTGTAGAGTCACCTCTATTCTTTGCATACTCTTATAATTCTTTTACCATACTAATGGCTTGTTGATAATTGGTGAGATTTGTTTGATTACTGCATTCAACTTCTTCATCAGAGTCGTCAGATAGTGATGTGGTTTCAGTTTGGACTACATAATCGGTAGGAATGGGGTCACTATCATCTTCTAATAGCACAATGAACTCGCCCAAATCATTGTTATCAAATTACAAACTTCCACAACATCAATATTCTCTTTCAGACTCAAAACGTCGACATTTTTGTGCCATTGTTTACTATTTTAACCTTACAACTCACAAATAAGGCGGACTGCTGTCGGGGAATCACACATACTCTCATTCGGCGAAGTCCTTTCGCTCTGCCACGCATACGCGATTGGTTGCCGCCGGTCTGTGCTCAGAGTTTTTGCACCGTACTTATTCGTCTCCCAAATACTTTAAAAAGGAGAGTCCGCCCAAGAGAGGTTGATTATCATGGAATTTCATATACCTAGTTCCAGACTATGAAAAAATGTCCGCTTAATAGAGATGTCCGCTTATTATATGTGTCCGTTATGAGAGGTTTCACTGTACATAGTATAATATAAAATAATAATGTATAAATCCTCTCTCAAGACTGATATTTCAAGGAATACCAAAACTTCCACAACAAAAAAAAAATCCACTAAAACTGATTTTTGTATTGTTCATCTAATTCATCAATTATTCCAATCCAAGGCCAACTTTAATAGTTTTAATAACGTAGTATACGTAAACAGCACGTGTTGCAAGCTCCTTCAAAGCAGGTTCGTATATCGTAACTTTGACGGGGCTCCCATTATGAGAAATCTTAATTTAGATCGTAATTCAGATAGAAAAGCGGAGGCAGGCGTTACCCAGGCTGTGGCGGCGAACTTTCGATCCGATATAATGGAGGTAATGAAACGTGTGTGTTGCGGGGTCGATGTCAGGAGATATTAAATTTTGGTAACCGTATAGATAGATACACTGCATCAGTCAGAATCCAGGAGACCTTTCCAGTTCTGTTAATAAAGAATTCTTCAAGTGCCATACTTGTAATAGGAACATAGACGACTTTCCTACAGTATTAACCATATCTGAACGGGACTATTATATTTTGAGAGGTTGTACAATGGGAATGCTGATTATTGCGGATTGCGTTCTACGAAGGTCGCTGCTTGACATAGTACCACCCGACGTTTCGCTGTCGTGCCACTTCATCAGATTTCCTAGTTCTTCATTTTTAGATACCAGAACAAAACACGTTTCTTATCAAATGTGAAAAAAATATGGGTGTTCAGAAATTTCTTTCTATAATTTCCTCTCCTGCGACAAATTATTGTCAGAACGAAATATATTATCCTCTGAGGCTGTATCGGCTCGTGACCTATGATAGAGGGGGTTCACAAGTATGGTGAAATTATTTTTAAAATTTTATTTTTGTGTAACGACCAAATAATTACTTTCTAGGCGTTTTAAATGTAGAAAGAAAAAAAGTAATAAGAAAATGCGTTAGGTAAAACATATTTTTATTTATTTTTTAATTTTACACAAGGAAATACAACTTTTGGAAAATAAGAAAGGCTTTCTTAGTGTGTATAGCTGTCGGATCTTAACGACGGTCGCATGCAACCCTCGTAACAATATTTATACAGTCCACTACTAATACTACTAAAGCCATCTACGAGCTATCAATAAAACCGAATGATGTCCAATACCACTACAGCCATCTACGAGTTATCAAGGAAACCGAATGATGTCTAATACCACTACGCCATCTACGGGCTACGTCATTAGGCGCAACCAAGACGAGAACAATAGTTAACTGTTTTATGACGCGAACGAATCGAGCCACGAGACTGACAAGGTGGCATTCTTCATATTTTCAGTGTTTTTTAGTTTAAATCCTTAAATAAAATGGTTTAAAATCATATCGAGTATCATTTATCGAAATACGCAACATTTATCGACCCTACACAATAGTGCTTAAACGTAAAGTCCATTCTTCGGTTCTTAATTGTAGAAAATTGATCAATAACAGCCTCATTAAGTTTGGAATACCCTCTATAATTTTTTTTCATATATTTCATTTTTAAACTTTCTAATAAAGTCCCTAGATTTACCCCTTGTGGTCTGCGTTAAATTAATTTCGGGTTTAGGTGTTCCCGCATTCTTCAGTTCCATTTTTGCTCCAAACTCAAAGAGCTAAAGTTATTTCTTAAATAGTCCACCGTCAACTATTCATTTTAACTTAATAAATATATAATATTAAAATATTAAAACATACACGCTCGCATTTCTAACTAGATGCACGAACAGACAACAGCGCGGTGCACACAAAAACTGTGCGCCGTTTCCATGTTAAATCGCCATAGCCCCGCTATCCCCCGCTGCCACCCGTCACCTGTTACTACAGAGAAACTGCACTACTTAATCGCAAGTGCGAGCAAGTCTCGTCATAATCGTCATTTACCTCGACCGAGGCACGGTTGCCGGATCTATATATAGTTTGGTTTGACGGGATGATAAAATATTAGGGAGGGTCGGACTTTATACGATAAATAATATTCAATGAATATAAATTAATATTTTTTATTCGCTTTGTTTTGGGTTTGTGCTCCTGTGGAAGAACCGCCACTGCTCTGAGGTCATATAGGTAAGCCATGGATAAGGCTTAACTAATCTACATCTAGGTACGGTATTTTTTTTATAGTTGCTAATAGCTTTTGTAGTCCATTTGTGTTGTTTGTTCCGGAATTATGTCAGACAACTGAAATCTAGGTGTGGAGGAATAAATATATAAGGCGTACGTACCCCCCCGACCGATACCACTATATCTACAGAATAACAGAATAGATAACACAAACTAAAACTGAATTGGAACGGCGTGTTACAATAAACCATTACTCCTATTTCGAAATTTCATGTTGTCGGTTGTCTAACTGGGTTATCTTAATTGTATTGCAGTCCACAAGAGAGAAACACGGTAATAAAAATGGTGTAGGGCATCTTGCACGCTGATATTAAATTATAATGTCAATTTGTTTAAGAATCGTTTAAAATTGAAGCTATTCGTTAACTAGACAACAGGCAAAAGCAATAATGTTGGCTGAATTCAATTATATCGCAAATTCTAGCTAAAGTTGGTTTTATGAAGTCCGATATCGGATTAAAGCACTTTCAATAGTAAGACGGTTAAGTTAACAATACCTTCGCTATACTTGATCGTACCGAACATTCCACTGGTTGACTGTAGTCGGCTGGGCAAAATCAGCGGTTCCAAAACAAAAGCATCTTAGAATTATGTACCGCCATAAATATTTTTAACATGTTTATTTTTCACTCATAGTTTTTTTATTTATCAAATGAAGAACATTTTGCGTCATTAAGTTAAAGATTTTTTCAGGTACCTTTTCCTAAAATTGAGTTATTTTGGGATCATTATAGTTAAATCTATATAATAATCACTATTTTCCAAGAAATAATTAAAATTTGCTCAAGTGCAGGATGGTATGTTCTATTTTAACTAAGTAGTTATGCTTTTTGCTTTTAGTTTGTTTCTCATTGGGTTAGAATTAAAAGCAGTTATAAAGCAAAGTTATGGAAAATGTTCAGCTATCGATTAGGAATATTGTTTATGATATGTATAAAGCCAAGCAATATATTATCCTCAAAACTATTCTTGAAAAGATAAAGAAGAGATAACTTTGCGATATTGGAACTACCAGTTTGTTCATCATTTTAAAAGATCCGGGCTTCAAATACAAAAAAACGAACAACAGAAAAGTGGTTTGCGAGCTGTCCAACAATGTTTCAAAAAGATGGCAATTTTTAAGGTAATTTTTAACAAATTAAAAATCGGAATTTTCAAAGCAAGTTGTTTTTCTTGACGAAACATGGATATATGCAAACGGAACTTCAACAAAATCGTCTTGGCAGGATGATTCGAAACATTGCTATTCCACTTCTCGTGCCAGTAATGGAAAAAGGTATATAATAATACATGATGGCAATGAAGAAGGGTTTGTTTCAAATGCCAGTGCTATTTTCATCAACAAAAAATACTGATGATTATTACGGCAATATGGATGTTGAAATTTTTGAGTATTGGTTCGAGGAAACACTTTTAAAAAGTTTAGAAAGCCCTTCCTTAATTGTTTTAGACAATGCCTCTTACCATACGAGACTTGAAGAGAAATTTCCCACAAGCAGCTGGAAAAGGGAAGAATTAAGAGAGTGATTACAGTACGTTTCACGAAATTTGGATACGACTTAATGATTTCCTGGGTAGGTCCCATTGTGTCGACAAGAGCTTGGCAATAAACAAGTGAAGTATGAAGGGACGGACTAAGGAAAATAAGCAATGATATGATTATATTAATGTAATGAAATGAAATAACATTTTTTTTAAATATTACTAGTCATATTTATTTACATTCTGTAGATAGTTCTGTTTCGCTATCCTCATCAAAATTAATTATAATTGGATTAATATACGATCCAGACTAATATACGAATTTTCTACAGTTATTACGTGACGCACTGAATTTTTCCAACTACCTGGGGGAATATCATTAAAGCATTTTCGTATTAATTCAACAACACTAGAACTTAAAGTCGGAGAAATATTTTCAGACCTAACCAGTGATTTTAACTGGTGCCACATAATATGCCCTATGGGGTTAAAAATGCAATAATAGGGTGGGAGCCGTAGCACTGCATGTCCAATTGCTTCTGCCAATGTGTCACAAACATATACTTTTTTTATACAAAATGTCTTTAAAACTTCTAAAAGATCACTTTTTTTATAACTTACTTCAAAATATATATCATTCGCCGCCATGTAGTTCTGAATCTCCAATTTTGTATTATTTGAGCTTGGAGCTTTATGTAATTGGCGACTGTGATAGCTCGCATTGTCCATTACTATCAGGCTATTCTGAGGAATGTTTGGTAAAAGACAATTCTTGAACCATTCCTCAAAAACTAACAAATTTTCCCACAAAAAGATATTTAAATATAAATTAAGCAACCTAACCTACCTGATGTGCCTATATTTAATTATAATTATTACAATCCGGTCCTTTCCACATAATAATAACAAAGAGTCACAAATAATGGGATGGCCCCAGGTACTTTTACTGCAGTCGTTAAGTTATATCCATTTTTCGTGAAACAATCTTTACCTAAACTAATTTTTTATTTACTTTAAATTATTTTATTTAGAAAATATCTAAAATATAATTTATTGTTTGAGAGCCACCTACTACCCTGCTCGAGAGGTTTTATTGCTTAGCGGACTTCATATACCGTACCGACTTTATTCTACAATCATTGCAGGTATTTTAAATATTTCCTAATTTCAGCCGTATACTCACTAATTTACCCAGGTTCTCAATATTCGTAATGTACAAGCAGCATTAAAAAATAATATTTTTAACACAATCTGCTCGTGAAATGGTAATCATTTATATAGGTGTGCAGCTCTAGATAACCTACACAAAGCAAGAAAAAGCTATAAACAATGTCCTTGAGTGAGATTTAGTTTCACCTATTAATGAACCAGGAGTCTATTAATCATTGTTACGTGTCTATGGTCTATGAGTTACATTCTCGAACTGGTAGATTCTCGGAAAGCAGTTTTGCAACGGTACAGGTTAATAAAGCTTTACAGACGCCACGGGCCGTAACAATTGCCACTATTTCATATTTATTCGTCTTTCAGCGTCTACAATTTTCGTTATGAAATACAAGAATGAGATGAACAAATGCACTTTTGAATAGAATACAAAAAATAAATAAAAATTATTCTACTTCCGCCACCCTGAAATTTTGGTCAAGTTTGATATTTTATAACTTATTTATTTTTTATGCGATTTTCATGATTTCGTTATCAGTTTATAGATCAATTTATTGTGTTTTTCCTGAATTATTTTATAAAGTAACATTTTTGGATTAAGCTATATTATACAGGAGTAAATCAAACTGTTGTTTTTTGTCTTAATTTCAAAACACCCTGTAGGAAAATTGAGGTGGATAATTTTATTTACATACTGTTTCTGGTAATCTTTGATGTATTCTAAACATTTCCTTTTTTGATTCATACCATTACCTCATTTCTGCTGCGAGCTGCAAAATTTAAAATGAAACGCTGATTTGAAGCCTATTTTTATTAAGAAAAACAAACACTAGGTAGGTATGTCTTAAAGTTAATTAACAAAAACAATTCTAATATCGTGTATTTCCTCCTCTCACAGTAATGACAGCTTGCAGCATTCGTGGCATCGAATGAATAAGGTTACTTATCCTTTCTTGAGGGATAGCCTGATATTCTTCGGTCAGCGCCAGTTGTAAAGGTTTGTGATTGTACAGGACGACGACGAACGACCCTTTTAAGTTGATCCCAAAGATGTTCGATTGGGTTGAGATCTGGGCTACATGCGGGCGATTCCACGCTTGGAAGTCCAACTTCATCCAGATATTCGTTCACTACATATGCAACGTGAGGTCTAGCATTATCGTGCTTAATGTAAATTGGTTCCCAATGAAAGGGGCAAATGGAACAAAAACTTCTTGGAGGATTTCCTCAATGTAACGGTGGGAGGTTAGAGCTCTATTTTCAACAAATACAACATTGGTGCGTGCTTCGGTAGAAATACCCGCCTAAATCATGAACCGCCATGATATAAGATTCGGACTGATATGATGCAAGCAGCATATCTTTCATTTATACGTATGTATACCCGCTCACGACCATCCGGCGACCTTAAACAAACCCTGGATTCATCAGTGAATAGTACGTAAGAATATTGTCACTGTCAAATATTATGTCACAATAATATCGCGTACTTAGCCAACGTCGATAATTTTTAATCGAAAGCTTGACATACATTTTCTAAAAATAACATCGTTTCATTTAAAATTTGGCAGCTCGCAGCAGAGATGAAATAATGGAATGAACCAAAAAACGAAATGTTTAGAATACATCAAAGATTACAAGAAATAGTATGTAAATAAAATTATCCACCTCAATTTTCCTACGGGGTGAAATTAAGACAAAAAAAAACAACAGTTTGATTGTATAATATAGCCTAATCGAAAAATGTTACTTTATAAAAGAATTAAAGAAAAACACAATAAACGGATCTACAAACTGATAGTAAAATCAAGAAAATCGCATAAAAAATAAAAAAGTTATAAAATATCAAACGTGACCAAAATTTCAGGGTGGTGGAATTTTGTGTCGGTCGAGTGTATATTATACTCACAACCGCGAAAAAATATTTATCACGGGAGACCTCTGCACAACAAATTTACAAATCCAGAGTGATTATAGAGCCGAATTTAAAAGATTGGCTGGTATCGACTATACGTACCCTACAAAGGCCCAAAATTTATAATCGAAACATTTTCCCAAGCCTTTAATTTAAGAGAAAGCGTATCTATATAGCAAGCTGTATATAAAATATATTGGTCGTTAATAAATAGTAATGGGTACAGATCCCTGCAAAAAAAAACTGTAATATAATGGAGGCACTTACAATCTGAAATGTCAAGGGAACTGTTAACTGTTTGCGAGGAAACCTATACGAAATGGCACTGGGATATCGCAATCTTAAATAGATAGGGGAGACAGGGTTGAAATCGGACAAGGACGTAGAGTACTGTGGACGCCCTATACTTTGTGTAAAAACCCAATTATAAATAGTTGTCCTTTGCTTTGCTTGTTTGAATCTTAAAGCTAGAGAAATAGGGTGATATCTATGATTCGTAGTGAAAAAACCAATTATTATAATGAGAATATTGATAAATGTAAGGGTGACGGAAGACGAATGTGGAGAACAATAAAGGATTTAACAGGAAACAAAAAAAAAACAACATCTATTTAAGAAATGAAAAGTCTATGCTTGTCAGGTGGCATTAATATCAAATACCAATATGGAAAATTATTATTTCCCAGACCACCCGATGATTCTTATACAATAAGGGCGTATTTTTGTCTACACAGTAGCACTTTAAAATACTATTTCAGATTGAATGGTACTACCAAGAAAAGGAAGCCCTCTCCATTGATAAGATGCAACCACCTGTAGATCGGTTTCGAACTTATTTGTTCTCGTCAGTACAGGGTAGGTGTACACTGTACATACCCATCATCAGAGAGGACTTTAACTTAACGCCGTACTATCGACGGTAGTACGCTGTATTTTGTCGACTGAATGCATGGTAATAGGGTCAAAAACAAACTGTAAAAATTGTTTAGCTTTGGATGAATTTTTAAACATTGATGGATCGATCGCCTATTGATTTTGCAACTGAAATTAAATACGTAGGAGTATATTTGGATCCACAACTAAATTTTAATAATCATGTAGATTTTTTATGTAAAAAATTAGGTAAAAAATAGTTTTTTTTTCGTCGAGTGTCTCCTTGCCTGTCTCAGTGGACAAAAATGCTTGTATTTAACACAATTGTCTTGCCACATTTTAAATACTGCTCTTCTTTGATGATTTCATGTACCAAGAAAAATTTAGATAGGCTACAAGTGCAACAAAATAAAGCAATGAGAATTATTGTATTGAACTGTGATAGGTATACTTCAATAATAGACATGTTAGCAGCATTAAATTGGCTATCCGTTGAGCAATGCGTTAGACAGGCAAATTTAATATTAATATACAAAATAGAACATAATCAGTTACCTGCATATTTGAATCTCTTTTTGGAAAGGAGATCAGAGTTTCATGAACACAATATTCGTTCCAGACAGAATTATCATGTATCTCCCGTTAAAACAACGAGCTTACGAGAAACACCTTTTTATGAGGGCATTTGCCTGTACAATGCTTTGCCTGTCCAAATCAAGGGTTGTTCGGGTTTGTTTGTTGTGTAGTTTGAATGATTTTAAGCAAAGACTGTTTGGCCATTTAACTGACGGTTAATAATGTATATTAGAAACACTGTGTACAGGTCGACAACTTTAACTGTAGCTACAAAAGAAATGCGGGCAAGAAAATTTCTTGGGTTAACAATGTTGTCACATATATTAAATTTTAATTTAATAACATGTTACCAAGTAAACCCTAAAATGAAATTTACCCATTTAAAGTAAATTGTCATAAGTATATACGAAACTAATATTCTATTATAGTTTCAATGTTCTTAAAACTTTCTTTTCATACTATTTATTTTAATATTTAAATGCAACATAAAATATTTTTTCATTAAAGTACTTCTAATCTAAAAATAGGGCAACAAGGTACAATATCAACGGTAACCGTGGGTAATTGGTGGCTAGAGCTAATTTAATAGGTTATATCCCAGACAGAGGATGACGTCACGCGCCTGGTGACACGCCTATAGTGCCAGCGTGCTTGTTCGGCGATGTCCAATATGCTTCATCCAGTTGCGTAGTGATAGGGTTTGTTTTAAAACTGTGATAATGAATGAATATACCCTGGTAAAACCCTTCATAGTCAAACCCGCGAAGTGATTGCCAATGTGTACAGGGTGTGTGAAGAGGAATCACAAATTAATACATTTAAATTGCCACTTAAGCGAAAGCTAGAAAGGCTCGCAATGTATACGGGAGTAAGCGTGGGTGCAGTAAAAAACATGCACAAAGAAGATACTGAAACGAAGAAAATAACCCGAATCAATTGTAATCTCCTATCAAAAAAGGGACCGTCTCTCTGCTGTCGAAAAAATCGAAGGCTTCAACTTTGGCATTGTTAGGAGAACAATACAAAAGTTTTATTTGGCTAAAAAACTAAAAGTATTTCCAACCTTAAAAAAGTTGCTACAACAGCTGAGAAGTGACATAAACTTTCCATTTTCCCGTGAAACTTTGAGGTGCATATTGAAATCAAATGGATTTTATTAGCGAAAATGCCAAAATAAGCGAGGAATATTAATGAAAAGGCCTAATCACTGGTGATACAAATATATTCATGCTATGAAAAAATATATATTATTACATTATTAAGATAATAATAGCACGCCCATGACTCGGCCATGTTTTAAAAGATATTGCTTCCCCCTTACCGATACCGCGTAGCTATAGACTTGCTTGTCGAACTGTATATCTATATGATTAGCCAAGTGGTAAATAAAGATATATTATTATTATTATTATAAAGGTTATTGGGTGCCCTTTGTCCTTAATAAAATGTTAACAAATCAGATCTTTTTTTAAATATAAAAACAACAAAATATTGCTTCTTTTTATCCAATATATCCGTTTATTGTATGAAGTAGAACGTCTGTCGTGGAAATTAATTCCACATAGTTTACATTTATTTTCTACTTAACTTTCTTTATCATTATTATTATTTCTGATTCCCTAAAACAAATTAATCCACTGATATACATTAATTTATAAATAGAGAATAAAAAAAAATGATCCAATTGAACTCGGTACCTGGAGATTATAAAAATAGTAAAAAATACCGGATACATCTGTAGATATCCTCATTCCAATTAGTAAATAATTTAGCTACGAATTCGTCATTTTAAATCTCATTGAAATATGTGTGTAATAAATATCGTAAATTATCGCGAAAAATATATACGCGAGCGCATTATGTATAACTGTTCGCCAGTCATGGTCAAGGCCGATCTCGGTGGAATGTGTTTTTATAATAATTTTATGCGAAATTTATTCTCGTGTTATAGTCCTTTAACATTTTTGTTGTGATAAATGTTTAGCGATTATGGATAGCGGGAAAGTTCATCCTTGACCGAAAACAATTACAATTTTTGTTATTGTATAATTAAACTTTAGAGACAGAAAATGTTTTTTTTTTTTTTTTTTTTTAATACCTAATTAATTTTAATAAATTACTTAGACCCGTATGGTTTAGAATTTGCATTCAAATTTTTCTCACAGCCGCAAGAGTTATATATTTATATACTTGCCATTAATTCCTTGCTTACAACCTCATGGTTTATGATTCACATTTCATTTATTGCTCACAACCTTACGGCATATGATTCGCACCGAACGGTAGGTGACACGCATTTAATTAGCTTGTCGAACATATTTCTTCACGATTCTATTCTGGTTCCGGTTGGGGTGGTTTCGCTCTATTCCTACCTTTTGGCCTATCTGATAACTACTAATGCTGTGTTTCATCGATTATGAAAAGGCGTTCGACAGAGTCCAACATCACAAACTGATCCAAATCCTAAATAGATTGGACATAGACCAAAAAGACATCCGTTGCATTCAAAGCCTATACTGGAACCAAATGGCTGACGTCAGAGTTGGTAACGATCGCACAGAAACAAGACCAATTTGCAGAGGGGTAAGACAAGGGTGTGTTCTCTCCCCACTTCTCTTCAATTTATATTCTGAAGCCATCTTTCAAGAAGCCCTAGAAGACCGCAACATGGGCGTTAAGGTGAATGGTGTATGGGTCAACAATATTCGTTATGCGGACGATGCAGTTCTGATTGCAGATAACATGGAAGATTTACGAGATATGCTTAAAATTGTCGGTGAATGCAGTAAGAACATGGGTCTCAATATCAACACCAAGAAGACTAAATTCATGATAATTGCTCGGGTTTGTTCGCCTAACATATGACAATCAACCAATAGAACGATTAAATAAATTTAAATATCTAGGAACGTGGCTGTGAGAAAACTGGGAATCAGACACAGAAATCAGATGCCGGATCGAGAGTGCCCGCAGTGCGTTCATGAAATTCAAAAAGGTGCTCACCAATACTGATTTTGATCTTGGCTTGAGAATTAGATTCGTCAAATGTTATGTCTGGACAGTGTTGCTTTATGGTATGGAGGGATGGACACTGAAGGTGAACACTATGAACAAACTGGAAGCATTCGAGATGTGGATCTATAGGCGTATACTGAGGATACCATGGACTGCAAGAAGAACCAATGATGAGGTTGGACACCATTAAACGTCGAAAAACAGCATACCTCGGCCATGTAATACGTAACGAGAGGTACCAATTCCTGCAATTGATAATTGAGGGGAAGATTGAGGGAAAGAGAGGAATTGGCAGGAAAACGATGTCATGGCTACGCAACGTCAGGCAGTGGACGGGACTGAGGACAATGCAGGAACTAATGAATACCATACGTAATAGGGAAGAATGGACAAATGTGATCGCAAACATCCATTAATGGATATTCAGCAGAAGAAGAAGAAGAAGAAGATAACTACTACACTGAGAATAATTAAACCATTAGAAAGTTTGTAAATCCCTAAATCGCATCGGCAACAAAATTTTCGCTTAACACTATTAGAGTAATCATAATCATTATAAAAATATTTTCTATCGGTAACATTTCATATATTCGGAATTGGACATGTTTAGACGTTTAGCAAATCAGTTCCCCGCGCTTATAATACAGGCATATTTAAAATTCAGCATGATAAGGTGTTATTAGAAATCTTATATTGCGAAATTAGCCGAATGATATTCCTTCTCCGAGCTAGTCCGAATCACGCCCACCATTTTAATCTCGAAGACTCCGCGCCGTGGTCGCAAGTGTTTTTATTGATGTGTACTGAAAAAAGTGAGAATTAAAGATATTCAAGGCTCAGCCTGTGTATCATTCATAGTAAGTATGCATTCTATACACTATAATCTATAATAGAGTAGTATAATATAATACTGTATTATTTTAAATAATTTTAGTAGATCTCTAGGTTTCATTTCACCATCCATGCACACGACATTTCAAATATATAACATACCATGGACGATATTGGTTTGTAAACTTTATTACTTTGAAACGAAATAAAAGATTCAGATTAAGGTAAAAAATAACGGGAATTATCGCAAATGTTCGGAATATGTCCTTAAATGGTTATCGTCTTTCCGGATAGCGAACAAAATATACATTTTCCGCCATTTCTTCGTTTTTTCCACTTTCAATATAAAGTGATATCATATCAAATTTTTCAAAATGTTGATAGGTCACTTTCGTAAATAAACATGTAAAAATGAAATTGACGTTAGATGTTAATAACAACTAGAATGTCAACATAGTTGTTCCTATGATATTATCTTTTGTTTCATGGTCTACTGTGGTTTAAAGTCATAAAGTTTAAATAAATCGCCTTGGAAACCAATGACATCCATGGTGTGTTATATATTTGAAAAGATAATTTAAATGCTATCATTTTAGATCAAAATTTACAGGGTGTTCCATTTAAAAAAATTGAGTCCGATAACTTCTTTACCTGACCCCGTATGTTTATTCTGAAAACTGCAAATTATTCAACAATCATCATAAAGAAACTTCTGTATATCTTTTAACTAAGAAAATATAGGGTAATTTTGAAATTGACAATTTATTGATTTTTCCCCGTATCTCTTAAGCAAGCGAAAATATTCAAATTTTGATTTTCCTATTTTAAGTTTGACCCAAAAGGAGCACATGACACCTACATTACTTTTTTGATAGCACTAACAATTACGGAGATACCCTATAAAAGTGTCGAAAATGGGACCCTGTACATTGATCACTTCAATAATTTAAGTAAGTTGCTTTCTCTGGGATTAGGTTTGTTCGGGTTTTTTCGATATTTATAATAAGTGAGAGAATTATGTATATGTTATACGTATCATTAAAAATATATACTGTTATAAGAGGCATTATGTTATTTGTTTTTTAATTTAAGAAAAATAGGGTTATATAAATGTTCTAAGCTTTAATAAAAAATGTTCGTTATATATAAATATATACAATAAATGGTTTTTTTGTTAAACTATAGAATATTAATATTAGTGTAAAAAGTACTCGATGCTTATATATGCAATATATTCTTATTTAAGTGGACCCCTTAGTATATCAGATATAGTGTAATATACACTATTAGAAGATACTTGTAATAGGTATTAGAATCTTTCATATATTGGGCATAAGCTATCTTTTATGTGGAATGAAACAGTATGATATTCAGTATTATTCTATATTATCACTGGTATTAGAAATTCTCATAAACGGTATACCGAGTGTATATTGGTCACTAGTATCAGTATTATAATAAGTACTTACAATCCAGCCACTAACTATTATTAAAATATCTTTATATTGGGTATAAAACCAATAACCGCTGCTGTAATATAATTAGTACCTCCAACTATTATAGATTATAACAACTATTAGAAGTAAGTTATTGCCACTATAACCACAGTTTAGAAAAGCGAGATTATTACAGTAGCCAACTGTCGCGCTGTCCAAATATGTATGTGGAAATCCAATAACTGATATAATATTCTTTATACCAGGTATTGGAATTTGGATCTGATAACTAGTAAGTACCATTGCACACTAATAACTACTTCTTCACACAAATAAACAACAACCAACACTTAAGTAACATAAAACAGTTACGAAGTCGAGGTACTTTCGGGTACCTTGCTTCAGCAACCGATAATATCCCTGGCACACTTGCATCGCATTACCTACATTGAACCTACCGGAAACTGCCTGGTTACAACAACGACGAGATTTCCGTTAGGGCAGGTCAGGCGAGGTTAAAGGTGTTTTATGAGCAAGTGGTAGTTACAGTTAAACCCGGCTGGAATTATTGGGTCATAAAATTCGTCTCGTCGTTTCAACGGATTTTATGATGGGGGGGGGATGAGCCATAATAATTTGTTGTTTTAATAGGAATAATAAAGTTAAGGGTAAAAAGCATCATCATACAGATCGAATGTTCACTGGCGGGTCATTATTAAAAGTTGTTAAACCTGTTTTTAAGTAGCTGGGTTTTCATATCAACAAAAAGTAACGTTTCTCTTTATCACGTAAAGTCGGTACGGTGTATGAAATCCGCTAAGCAATAAAACCTCTCGAGCAGGGTAGTCGGTGGCTCTCAAACAATAAATTATATTTTAGGTATTTTCTAAATAAAAAATTAGTTTAGGTAAAGAAAAATAATTACTTTTTAGCTTTTATAGTATTTAGTCAAATTAGTTTTACGAATATTTGTTGATGAAAATATGGCACTGGCATTTGAAACAAACTCTTCTTATGGCCAGCTTTTTCCATTACTGGCACGGGTACTGGAATAGCAATGTTTCGAATCATCCTGCCACGACGATTTTGTTGAAGTTCCGTTTGCATATATCCATGTTTCGTCAAGAAAAACAACTTGCCTTGACAATTCCGATTTTTTGTTTCTTAAATATTCCCTTAAAAATCGCCATCGTTTTGAAACATTATTGGACAGCTCGCAAAGCACTTTTCTGTTGTTCGTTTTTTTTTGTATTTGAAACCCAGATCTTTTAAAATGATGGACAAACTGGTAGTTCCAATATCGCAAAGTTCTTTCTTCTTTATCTTTTCAAGAATAGCTTTGAGGGTAACATATTCCTTGGCTTTATACATATCATAAACAATATTCCTAATCGATAGTTTTATTCCTTGGAATAAATCAAGAATGGAGTCGAACCCTTTTATGTGGTCTGTCCAATTCCACTTCACTCTTTTTTCGAAGCCTTCTTAAGGTCTTATCTGAAATGCCGCAAGCATCAGACGTTCGTTTCTGCACTGCCAAAACGGACACTAACGGGCTCGAGTTTTTTAAAAGTAAAATAACGTTCCACTTGTAATACCAAACGGCGTTCACCTGGAGATAAACACCTTCTAGGCGTTGTGTCACCTTGCTGAACATGTTCCATAACGTTTTAATTCACACACAATGAGAAACAAACTAAAAGCAAAAAGCATAACTACTTATTTAAAATAGAACATGCCATCCTGCACTTGAGCAAATTTTAATTATTTCTTGAAAAATAGTGATTATTATATAGATTTAACTGTGATGATCCCAAAATAACTAAATTCTAGGAAAAAGTAACTGAGAAAATCTTTAACTTATTGACGCTAAATGTTTTTCATTTGATAAATAAAAAAAACTATGAGTAAAAAATAAACAAGATGAAAATATTTATCGCGGTACATAATTCTAAGATAATTTGGTTTTGGAACCGCTGACTTTGCCCGGCCGACTACAGTGAACCAGTGGAATGTTCGGCACGATCAAGTATAACGAAGGTATTGTTAACTTCACCGTCTTACTGTTTAACAACCTTTAATGATTTAATTTAATTTAAACACAATTAAAATAAGAAAGTTGCAATACCTGGGCCACGTGATGAGGGGAGAAAAATATGTATTGTTGCAGAATATTATGCAGGGGAAGATACAGGGAAAGAGAAGTAGAGGATCAAGACGCATTTCCTGGCTAAATAACCGAAGGGAATGGTACCACTGTAGTTCCGTTGAGTTGTTTAGAGCTGCAGCATCAAAAGTTAGAATAGCTCTGATGATAGCCAACCTTCTAAGAGGAGATGGCACTTGAAGAAGAAGAATGATTTAATCCGATATCGGACTTCATAAAACGAACACCGACTTTAGGAATTTTATGCCCTTCTTTTCATCGGGGTACTTATATTAGTATAATGCAACATAACCGGTATTCAAATTTAGCCGATTGCCTGTTGCTCGACGCCGTCGCCTAAACTTATTCACACATCCGACACTTCATAAACTTATAGACGTAAATGTATGTTATACGTGTTTCTCGGCTGAAGTCGGACGCAATAACTTGGAATTTAGGTCAGTCGGACCGTTAGGCACTTTGTTTTAATTGGATACCAATGGCTACAACTCGACTCGGCTAATACGTAATTCGTAAACAGTAATAAAGTTGAGAATTGTTACGAAACAATATTTTATAGATAACTTGATACCAGATTTATATGATGATATAGAAAGAAGCCTTGACCATATCGTTTGATATAAGAGGGAAATAGGATAATAAAACTAACGTCAATCCTTAACAAACCCACTACACGCCAGCGTAGTCTTAATGGCAAATGTGCATATCTAAACAGATTTAAATTATAAACGGTTCTCATGCATTCATCCCATGTTCGTATAGTATTTGCAGAATTATACCGTTGATCTTTTGACTGCAATAAAACCTCATGATCCCTTCGACTATAAAATAAATAAGGAAATCCCAAATTTTACAACCTTTTCGAGCAGAGCCGGTCCAGGTATATAAATTCAATTTATACCTATGCCTGATGCATATATAAATACAAAGTGATTTATAATAATTTTAATCTTTAGTGGTTTTCCGGCGAGTAATTTTTAGTTAGGCTTATTAGTGGTAGAATGTGGCGTCCTTGGAATTGTGCCGATAGGGGGGCATCTTCAAGTGTCATTTTTAAAAGAAAGCATTTATCTACCGATGCCAAACTAATAATTAAAAATGTGTATCAATCGTTGTTGAGTAGAAATTTTAATTCGATGGATGCTTTAGCAGAGACGTCTACTTTGACAAAAACTCCTTTATCTTCGGTAAGAGACATAGTACTTAAACCTGTTAATCCTAGAAAAAATCGGAGTGATTCTGGCACATTTAGAAGCATTGATGAAAATGACATGGATTTATTAAGAAGAAAGATTTACCAAATGAATTAGGCACAAACTGTACCCACTTTGATTTCCCTCAAAGAGCGGCTGATTAAAGACGAAACAAATATCTCTTGTAGCCTTTCAGGCCTTAGGAAAATATTGCGTAAAATGGGTTTTAAATACCGAAGCATTGATAAAAGACAAACATTAATGGAATCTCAACGTTTACGGGAATGGAGACTTAAATATTTAACAGCTGTTAAACAATTTAGAGAAGAAAAATCGTCCAATTATTTACCTTGACGAAACATGGTTCGATACCCATGACACTCCAAGAAAAGGTTGGGATGATTCTTCCAAAAAATGTCAAACCAAGGCACCATCAAATAAAGGCAAAAGAATCACAATATTACATGCTGGTTCAGAGAACGGGTTTGTTCCAAATTGTCTGTTGCTTTCAGCTAAAAACATAGCAGATTCTTCTTTAGATTACCATCAAGATACCGACGCACAACTTTTTGAAGATTGGTTTAAACATAAACTACTTAAAAATATACCTGAAAATAGCGTCATTGTAATGGACAATGCTAGTTATCATAGTCGGCAAGCAAAAATCATTCCCAATTCTAATAATACAAAAGTAGAAATTCAAAATTTTATGATTGAAAATGATTTATATTTTGAAAAAACGAGAACTGCTGAAGTATTAAAAGCTTTTAAAATAAATAAGGAATACGAGTGTGACAAACTTGCAGCAGAAAATGGACGTACAGTGTTGCGTCTCCCTCCGTACTATTGTATATTCAATCCTATTGAGCTAATATGGCACCAATTAAAATCCAATATTAGGAGAAATAATATTTCTCCTACATTAAATGCATCTTAGTAGAATTAATTAAAAACGAAGTAAGAAAAATTTCTGCAGACAGCTGGAAAAACTGTATATACAGCATGTACTTAAGGTGGAAAATTCTTACAATTGTATGATTACAAATGTTATTAATTAATTATAAGTTTAGGCTTAGATGAAGATAGTGATAGTGATACAGAGTTAAATTTTTAATAAATTATCAATAGTTCCTTAGAATTTAATTAATTTTTATTGTACTTGTTATCCTAATAGTTATACTTTTAAATTATATTATTTTCAATTATCATTAATTGTTATCATTATTTTACATTTATTATAGGTACCTAAAACTAAAAATACCTATCTATTTATTTTAAATTATAAAAATAAATCATGTGGTGTGGTATACATTTTCAAGCCGGCACTGATCCCATTTATTGAGCTTTGAAGAGGTTGAGGCGTATATAATAGGGTTTAATCAGGTAGTTTATTTATGGCAGTAAGAGTCAACGGTATAATTCTGCAACAACTATACCCGAATTGTACATGGAAAATTGTATATACCGGTGAGTTGGAATCCATATAGCGATCCTACTTACTATATATTAGTTAAAATTACATCAAGACTTGTTGTTGAGTATAATTTTAATTAATACTATAAGTATCCCTTATAGTCGATATTTGATAATGATCACTTTAAGGAAATTGAACGATCTACTCTTGCTGTTATGTATTTTCAATAATATAATTTACTGACACTTAGAACATCTAAGCCTTATCAAAAATATCGTTGGTCCTTAAACGACTTGACCTAGTTGAAACTCCTACACGTACATTTATTCTTAGCACTTTCTGAATAAATTCCGCTTCCCAAAGAAGACCTGCCCCTGAATGGTCTGCAACTTCTTTAACATAACATTGGACTATTGTAGGAACGGAGCAAATAAATATAATAATATGTACCTACTATTGGAAAAAAATTGCATTAAAAATAATATTTCTTTCTTTCTTGCATGAAGTTATAAAAATATAAACAGATATGGGTAGATTGTTTTAACACGTAACGAAAAATTATGCATATTATCCAATATGGCTGCGGTTTCTTTGTTTAGTTTCTCGATACAGCAGAGCGTTTGATTACAATATTTTCTCTTTTACTGTCGGCACACAATGTATTGTAGAATAAGCACAAAGCCACCACATCTAATCGCCATTTCACCGAGTCACTAAACCAATTTCACAACGGCACTTATCTTTTGATACGAGAATCGACGCCATCACGCCATTGCCCTACACAAAATCGAATTTAGCCTCGGCACAATGACAGACACTGAGAACCAAAGCACCTGCGATCTTCACAATTTCCCGTCAAATTTTAAACATGCCAAACGCAAACAAAAAACCATCGAACCCGGGTTTCAAGAGACCTTTTTTCTTTTTAAATCCATTTTCGCCACACAATCATCTGTCACCGGAGAGTGACACATCGACTGCGCAGCGCGAACCCGACAGTCGAAGCACGCAAACCATCATGGCCGCTCAGCAATCCCTATGGCAACGGCTCGTAGACAAATGAATGACGCTAGATGACATAACAACGCCAGATTTCACGTGGAAATCGGAGGCGGAGCGAACGAGCGAAAGGCGGAGCACAATACCGGCCATTTTGAATTTTTATGACGTCATAGCGTAGCGATTGATTCGTGGCGCGCTCTGGCGGATGAAGTCCGAACCTTAGTCAGTGGCGCGTTCGCGGTAAGGCCAGGAATCGTTTTAATTTGTCCCTGAAGTCTGGTACACATCTACTGATGCATTTCCAACAACCCTTCTTCTCTTCAGGACTACAAGGTGTCGTGGTGAGAGACTTCCCGTTGCAAAGTGCTTCCTTCTTTCTTGTCTTGCCGTTAATAATACTTGAGGCATGTCCACCTTCTCAAGACAATAAATTTGAACTCAACCCCGTGGTCATATACTAGTAGTAGTGGAGGGCGACTCTTTCTACTGACATGTCTCTATGGTGTACGGTTCGAAGGTTGTTGCTACAAAGTGGTACAAATGTACCTCAATCTGTCGTGATCCGCATCCGATGCGACTTCACACGGGACACTATCTGCCATTTAGTATAGTAGGAGATAAAAAAATAATGGACCGAAGAAGCTCTAAATGGATAGAGACGGATCTGACGGATTAAATTTAAAAGAAAGCTACTACTCGGGGTTCTTAACACTACTTAAAACATTCATCGATTATTTTATCTAACATCTTTAATCTAAGAAATCGCTTTCAAATTTTCTGTATCGATTACTAATTAAACTGAAACATATCAAGTTGAGCGCCGTAATTATGGATCGATTGCAACCACCGTTCCCACAAAGTTACCTCTTACTTCGAAGTTTCCCAATGAAAATTGTAAATTAACAATAACCCGATCTGACTCGAACTTAGCCCATTATCTGGCCCAGGCATGCAGACCGGTCGAGTGGGCGTGCTGCAGCTTATACTGCCGTTGTGGGAATCATCCATTAATCAAAAGCCAGCGACAAGACAGACGAAACGATAAAATGCCAAACTGAAATATGGGCTCGTCTGGAAAGTTTGTGTTTCCCGTATTCCGTATATTTTGTAAATTATGACGACTCGGGAGAATTTAAAGTATTTACTTTGGTCTTATAACAGGAAGCCTGGTTAAAATTGGGATTTTTTTGAAATTTTGGTCGACAAAGTAACAAATTTGTAATTTTTTCTTTTCATCTGTTTATCTGACTGCATCCATATATAATTTTATGGCTTCTTGACGATTCTAGTGTACCTGGGTGCTGCGTGTTGTATTCTTGATTCATATTAGGGCTAGAACTTCTGTCGCCGAAATAACGATATCTTTCCGCCTTTGTTATTGTTGGCAGCGCGGTGGATTCGCCTGCGGTGCTCTTGTCGCGGATCCTTATTGTGGGTCCCCTCATATACCTATTTTTCCCCTTGCTTATTTATCGCCAGGTCGCTGCTTTTTTCGCTACTTTTGTCCCATTGAAAGTTCAAGCCCGAAGGCGGCGATTCCCCACCAAGATGTTTATTTAGAGCCAACGTTAAGCGTTGACGTGCAGCGGACCTAGTTATAGAGTCAGTGTAATGCGACTCCAGGTACTGGTCGACACTTCCGGTTAGGTCGACAGTCCTGCAGAGGTCATGAGAGTCAATGCTAGAATTGGTATGTGCGTTGTTGACGTTTTCCGCCATTTTTCGAGTTTTCGATTTTTGTTTCGTCAGGGATGCCAGCCGACAAGGGGTCTGTCGGTCTTAGTGGGCCCACCACCTTTCCCCGCTAACAGGAAGTCGTTAGCAGTCCACCAATTAAGATGAAGATGAGGGCAAGAATTTTGTCTTAGAATTTAAAAGGATTGATTGGATCGATAGTTGTTGGAACGTAAAAATCCTCCTAATTTTCTTGATTTGAAAAAAAAAGCCATTTTTACAACACTTCTTCCATCACGGCTAGTGCTTGGGAACATGTAGTAACAAAGACCATGTAGTTAGAATCGGTTAAAGAATACGCTGTTTTGATGGCTAACTTTACGAAGATGTTTCTACATATGGTATCTTTTTATGTAGGAGCAAAAAAGCCCACAATTCTTGTATTTGCTGCATGGCTTAGTCCATAATAATATAGTACAAATCTGAAATACGAATAAATTGTAAATCTAGCTCAAATTTCAATCGATCGTATCGCATTACACCTAGTACTGACGTGCTGTGAAAAATAAAGCAGAAAACGCGAACCCAGCGGCACTTATTCAATTTTAATTGCCAGAACTCGCGTGATTACCAGTTTTTCCCTGAAATCAACGAGAAATTATGCCCACGACAACCCGTTGTGTTTGTTCCATTTTTTTTTTATCATTCTTTGTTGTTGTTTTTTTATTTAATGTTTCAGATCGCATGTTAGGTGAGTTCCATAAGAAAGTTACAGTTTGCCTTATTTATAGAATTTAATTTCTCTTGGTAAATATAAATTACGGTTTTATCTACAAAAAAAAAAAAATGAAAACTTCTTAGTCGAACATACCCATATGATGATTACTATTGCACTGACAAAAATGCATGTACCAGTCGTGGGTTACAAAATTGAAGCTACCTCAACCCACCTCTCTATGTTGTTCTAACTATAACTTATTTTAAAACGCTACAGCAATTCAGGTTCTTTTGGTTCGCCTCAACCCAGAAAGAGATTTTTTTATCAACATTTTAAACAGATTTTTTATTTTATTATTATTTGAGTCATTGTAATATTGAATATTTTTAGTTCATAAGCTCATGTTTATTAATTTTTGAATTGATATTCTTTTTTCTTTTTTTTGGTTTTTTTTTCTCTTTTTTTTGTTTTTCTTTAACATTGTATTCTGGGATATGCTTATTGGTTTGCAAAATTATGGATTAATTGTATCCTATTATAGGATTTTAGTATTGTGGCTACTAAGCTTCTGTTTATTTTCTGATTATTTCATGTTTTTTTTTTTTAGGTATTGTATCTTTATGTTTAGATATGCTTATATGCATATAGGTTATATGTAAGAATAGCCCTGTTGGCTAAATATCGCCTATTTGTATATATTTATGATTGAATAAAAAATACGTATATTATTATTATTATTATTATTATATTTGGGATCACAACAATTCCTCATCTTGTAACTATTTTATGAGTTACCTGAACTCAGTTTCTGGGTTGGGGAATAATTGATTATAAAGTGTCGTTTTAACCCGGACGTGCATTATTCTCTATTAACTAATTACCATGTGTAAATTATTTTGAGTTGGAATAATTCAGGAAACGTGCTCCAAAACCCCATATCGAGGGTAAAACGCAAGATCGTAAGGTCACGGAAAGTTCCGAATTCGTGCTCGTGCAGGTTTGACGCGGTTCACTCCATTGTTATTCGTCAATTCTCCTTCGATCGCGCGTATAGACACCTGTTGGCCGTTGCGCCGTTTGCGGGATTTTTCATCTTTGTTCTCTGTGCGTGAAAATTTGTGTTTTGCATAATTTTGGTCAGTTGGCGTAAAATGGAGGGACAGGAGGGAGATGCATACTAATTGTTATTATTGGAATGGAGCCTTATTATTTATAAGCAATTAATCGTCATCACTTCGTCCGCATGGTTTCTTAGCCGTAGTATGCTCTCCTGTCTATAATTCATTTGATTATTATTCTTTAAATATACAACAAAAATGTCATATCTTGAAAAACCAAAAGGCAATTGAAGTCCACAATATGCAGGCGTTAAATCAAAGAAATATTTTGAGTTCCGACAGTCCACACACAACTGGTAGTCCAAAATTTGAAGCCTCGTAGCCCAAAGAGTGAGTTATTCCAGCCACCATCGTAAGCTAGAACAACTCAAATGTCAAGTTTTGATAGCTCGAATCATGAATTAATCTAGCCCGACTAGTAACGCATCACAATTCACATACTGGTAGCTACGGTAGCCCATCAATAATTTAAGACGGTGGGGCGTGAGCTATTCCAACGTATAAAATAACCCATCTTCTGTGCTATCATAGCTTATGAATAGTGAGTTGGTGCAATTTCTTCGATTTGATTGCCGTAATTCAGAAGTCTGGGCTGTCCCCTATTGGCAACACGCTTCGGTCTAGGACAACTCATATTTGAGTTATATCAACTCGAAATTTCGCTCAGTGTGCCTAACAAAAAATATATTTGCTTGCATTTGACTCGAGTTTAAATACAATCATTCCGAATGATTTAACTATTCATTTGTATAAATGTTTTTTATATTGTGCTAATTGAAACAACTTCCATAGTATTTTCAGCTATGACACAATTTTCTTAGAGAAAATAAATACTACAGCTTATAATAAAAAAAGATTTGCATTTATTTGCATTTGATTAATTAGATATGCTACCATTCCAAGGCCTAAAAGAAAATGAATGTAAATAATATAGAAATGATGTGTTCTTGTTTAGTAATCTCACCTTATAAGGAACTGCATTTGCACGAATAATGCCCATGCATGAATCCTTTAGGGCACTCCGGGAGTGCTGCGTGTGCGCAAAAAGGGATTTACGTTGGTTTTGAATCGTTGGAGGTTATATTCGTTGGGAAAAACGACCTCGGGAAGGTCGTTCCATAAGGATTAAGTCCTCCAGATGAAAGAATTCTTAAATAATGAAGTTCGAGGAGTACTAAGCTTAACCACAGTGGTTCGTCGTGTATTTCTGCTATTCGCCGCTCTGGGCGGAATTAAGAGGGCAAGGTCAGCCAAGCACTTTCCATGAAAATATCTGTAAATGAGAGTCAAATCCCCAACCTGTCATCGATGTTCTAGGCTGTCGAGGTTCTTCGTCAGCTCGTGGTCTCCAATCAGACGAATGGCCCTCCTTTCGATGGAATCCAGTAGCCGAAGAGTATGTTTGGGTGCAGAGCTCCAGACATGATAGCAGTACTCTAGTGATGGTCGAATCTTGGCTTTGTATAGTGTCAAAAGTTGTTGAGGTGTGTACAACTTTCTGTGGTTCGGACGAGTACAAGACATATTTCCTCCCAGATTGACGCCCAGCAAATTAATAGATGAAGCCAGTGGGATTGCGTGTCCTGCCATGCCACTTGAAATGGAAAGAATTAATGAAATAAGCCAGAACAAACCTTTGTCACCATATCTGTCGCCTGATCTCCTGAATTAATGGCGGTACATTTTCACATCTAAATATTAACAAAATTGGGAAACCGTTGACACCAGTAAACATCTTAATGACTCATGAATAAATTGTGTTAAGTAAAACACGCGGTAATTGACTCGAGCGATATGTGGGACTTGGAAAGTTTAGAATAAAATATAACAGTTACGCCATAGTTTACGTTAATTAATTTACAGTCCAGTTGATTCATTACGTATTGTTGTATCAAATAGAAGGAACACAATTCGATGGTGGTGCTCGCGTATAAACAATCGGTGAATATTCTATACTCATTGGAACCAACTACACAAAAATTGACCTCTGAATTTGATCAGCAATGTCTGGAATAGAATAATAAATAGTATTTTTAACTTAAGATTGACCTTAAATCCACCGATTAGTATAACTGTCAGGGTGTCACCTTGAACACTGGATCATGACTGGACCTCGCTTCCTGATTATTAGAAAATACGAGACTAATGAAATTGGATTTAATATACCTGCCACCCAGCAGCATCCTTCCTCTCGTAAAGCATTTAAATTTTAACACACGAGCCTTGACCTTTTTGGCGTTTCATACAATTACTTTCATTTATCTTTTATTCTAGAGCTGGAAGCACCGCACTGACTACATTACGAACTTTGTTTTGATAGCTGAATAGAGTTAAAACTGTCGACGTGAGCAGGCGCCGTCGCGTTGTGTTATGCAAATTCCGTTTATTTTACCCGGGGCGTTGAATTTTAATGTGGAAGTAACAAAAATAAAGCGCTCTGGGGGTGTTTTAGATGCAGTAATTTCAGTTGCGAGCGAATAGGTTCTATTTGAATTAGGGTTTAGAGAAGCGGCGACAGATAATGGATTAAAGATTTGTTGAGAAGAAATGAGACTGGACACAGAAGGGTTCCTCGGAGACCTATTATAGGAATTCCATATAAAGACGAATTGAAGTGAATTTTGACAGCTAATCAACATAGCTCATAAAAATCAGCTAGAGTGGCACTCCAAATGCATCGGGTGAACCTATTAAAATTGACCAGTTGAAAGAAATGATCACAAACCCTAACACGCTTTGGAATAAAATTAGAATGCATATGGTGTTTAGAAGATATCATATCATATATCATTGTAAAATTTTCCCTAAATAAATAAATACACATTAGATATATTTTCTCATTAGCTAGCTAACTTGAAAATGGCGTACCAATTAACTCAAACCTAATCTTCCCTGATGAGGGCATTATATCTCGAGCTGTTAGTAATTTCACGATTAAATTGTTTAAGAGATAAAGTGAACGTCGGAAACAACTCGCTGGGGAATTGTGACAAATTGGGTATTCACCACCAACCCTCAGAAGGGGTTTACTGTTAAATAAATGATTTATTTTCCATTATTTTATTTTAAAAATCCATCTAAGAAATAAAAAGTCTATGCTTGTCAGGTGGTATTAATATCAAATACCAATGTATGGAGAAATTATTATTTCCCACACCACCCGATGATACCTTATACCATAAGGGCGTATTTTTGTCTACACAGTAGCACTTTAAAATACTAATTCAGATTGAATGGTACTACCAAGAAAAGGAAGCCCTCTCCATTGATAGGATGCAACCACCTGTAGACCGGTTTCGAACTTATTTGTTCTCGTCAGTACAGGGTAGGTGTACTACCGTCGATAGTACGGCGTTAAGTTAAAGTCCTCTCTGATGATTGGTATGTACACCTACCCTCGAAACCGGTCTACACGTGGTTGCATCCTATCAATGGAGAGGGCTTCCTTTTCTTGGTAGTACCATTCAATTTGAAATAGTACATTACGTATCAAGGGCCGAAAAGAGGCTTTTACGGACGAGATGCGGAGATGGTTGACCGAGCCGAAGGTGAGGGAGGCCACCGCACGAGTATTTTTTTTTACAAGTACTCCGAAGCTTTGATGCCAAACAAATAAAGAAATTCTTCAGACAGTTTTCCTGTCAACATGACATGAAAACACTCACGAATGGAGAATTTATTATTTTTGACAAATAAGCTCGGTGGCCAAGTGGTATAGCGTACGCCTTGTAATCTGAGAGTCGCAGGTTCAAATCCCGCACTCGGCATCTCTGGTTTTATTTATTTTTTTACAAGTGCCCGAGTCTTTGAGGCCATGTAAATATAGAAATTCTTCAGACATTTTTCTAAAACATCTTTGAAAAATTAACTGCCAATTTAATTAATATATAATCCGCTATTTATTATCGCTTGTAGTATGGCTCGGTGGGTAGAGTGTCCGCCTGGCGATCTGAGGGTCGCGGGTTCAAATCCCGCACCGACAATTCTGGTTTTATTTATTTATGACCACATGGTGACTCAAAGCGGGCGGGAAATATCTGTCCCGCCCGCTTCGATACTTTCCCGCCCGCTCTCTTGGAAAACGCCACTTTCGGTGAAGAGAACATGCATGAAAAGGGGCACATTCGGGGCACATGTTAAAAAATAGTATTTTAAAGTGCTACTCTGTAGACAAAAATACGCCCTTATTGAATAAGGATCATCGCGTGGTCTGGAAATAATAATTTTCCATATTGGTACTTGATATTTTATTTTAGTTTAAAAGCAAAAAAGCAACTAATTGCAAGATAACAAAAGGAAATGCTTTTACAATCAGAATATCTCATTTTTAAGCCATGCGTTGAATGATCCTACGCATAGGAGTAATTCCTTTCCTCCTTTCTACAAAACCAATAGATTTTCTCGAGAACGAAGACAGTGTGGGCGAATAGGCGAGTCATAACAACTTAGTACGAGTCCTGCTGTGCTATAGACAAGTCACTTATTGTATTATAAATCTAATTTTAGAGCCCTCTACTTAGGAACAGGATGATATCTGTCCCGAGAAGCGCTGTACTGCTTGCCCATAAATGATATTCGTCTCAGATCATTAAATTTTAACGATAGGGCTGGGCGAACAAAAGTATTTATTTGTAACAGAATCGTAAATAAAACGTTCCAAAAAATAATTCGACTGCAGCTTCGCCCAAGATTTTTTCATGTATGACGTACTATTATACTAACAACCCAATTCTTTCTAGGTCTTGGTAGAATATGACGACGTTGAATGGCAAAGAAGAGAATGGATATGCATCTACCGGGATGACCTCTTTCACCTCTTTTTGGTAGAACAAGCACTTGTATGGGCAGATAGAAAAGATCCTTTTAGCCATGGTACCGTCATCTGGCCTGCATTGGTGAGTAAAGTGGATACCCGCGAATAGAAATGACAATCATAACTTCGTCTAGTCATAACAAAAAAAGGAGAAATTTTTGTAATTCCTTTATTTACGTGACATCAAATTCATATAATTTTGTTTGAACTATACCTCCTGCTTACTGTAAGATCAACTTACCGGAATTAGCCTTTCTAGTCGACAATAAAGATCCTTCAGCAATTAAAAACGATTAATTACGATGAGATTGAGTATTCATTCCGTCAGGTATTCAATTCAAAACATGATAAACAACTTTTAAACGCCAATTTGATTACAGCCGAGTCAATTACTGTGTTGACCTGCTTATTTATTTTTTCTTCCATCTTCAACCAAGGCCGCCCCGTGCTCATAAATAATTCAAAGCACGGACTCTGCCTCGGCACGAATTATTCCGGTGGAATTTTAATTTATTCGTGGGGAAAAGGTCGATATTTTATTACATCTGCAGTTCTCAGACCCGCGTTTTTTTTCCGGATAGGGTTTCTTTTCATTTAAATTGCGAACAAAAAAACATGTGTCATAAAACGTGTAATTGTGTCAGTTTTTCAAGCAAACGTTGATTGATTGATTGATTGACGGGTTTGGATTGGCTCAAATGAGCTCCCAATGAAGTTGGACAATATTGGAAAAACAAAAATAATAGCAAAATGAATACCAATTAATTTTAATATGATCAAACCCTATGGTAAAAGTGAATAAAATCACATACAGTGAGGACGTAAAGTAAGGAATAAATTCATTATCTCGCAAACTACAATTTTTTAAAAAAAAATCGCTCGGACCCTTCGATTTTGTTTTTCGAACGCGCATATTCTGACATAAAATGTAGATATACAGGGTGTTGCAAATAAGAGTGACACAAAAATTTTTTTTTCTTAAATAGAACCCACTGTATATTATTGCATGTACGGATTCTTCGGAAAATCCTAAACATTTTTCATGTAGCATGTGCTATACCTTAGCCCAAGCGTTTTGGAGTTATTCTCATTCAAAATTTGAAAATCAGTATTTCGCAATCAATCAAGACTTGCATTGATTCATGCACGCTGAGGAAAACCTGTAGTCAGCATGCGTGAAGCGCAAGAAAAGTAAAGTAGGCTTTGGAGTTATGATGCAAGAACCAAAAGAATTAATGTCAATAGTTACTGTTATTGTCAGTTTTATGTGTATTTTCCTAACGTTTTACTAGTTTTCAAAAGACTCATTTCGTTTTTTCATAACTAAATTAAATTAAAATGCGGCTCACTGAGAAACAGCGCATAGAGGTTTTGATGATGATGGGCTACGGTGATAGGGTTAGAACACAGCAAGAAACTTGTGAGTTATTTAATCAAAAATATCCCAATCGTCCGCCAATATCACAATCAACAGTAAGCAAAATTGAGTACAAGTTTATTCAATTCGGTCATGTAAGAGATGTCCCTAGATTTGGTCGTCCTCAAGTTGATGAAAATCAACAATTAGAAGTCTTACTGGCAGTTCAAGATAACCAGCATGTGGTGTCTAGGCAGGTAGCAAGTGACGTGGAATTGGATTCTTTAAATACTGCATACAAATAAATACCATCCTTATAAAATGCAAGTTCTCCAAGAACTTTTGGAAAGGGACTTTGAGAGGCGCCTTGAATTTTGTGAGCGTTTACAGGATATGTGTTTCGTAAACAGAAATTTTGTAAAAAATATAATTTTTTCCGATGAGTCCACATTTTGCTTGAATGGTGACGTAAATACCCAAAATTATCGATATTGGTCCGATGTAAATCCACACTGGATGAGGGAAGGACACACACAATTTAATCAAAAGATCAATGTGTGGGCTGGCGTTGTCGATGACATTGATATAGGGCCTTTCTTTTTTGACGGAAATTTAACAGGCGAGAGATACTTGAGTTTTTTAGAACAAGAACTTGTTCCAGCCCTGGCCACCCTTTTTCCTGAGTTAGAACGTCCCGATTTGCCACATCATAATATCTGGTTGCAACAAGATGGTGCTCCCCCACATTTCGCTGTGGGAGTTCGTACATATTTAGACGATACTTTTCCAAACAGGTGGATTGGAAAAGGTGGTTTTATTGAGTGGCCGCCAAGGTCACCCGATTTAACACCACTCGACTTTTTTTATGGGGATACCTTAAGGGAAAAGTATTCAAAAGCCAGCCTGCAAATTTAGATGATTTAAAAGATCGCATCCGGCAAGAAATTCGGCAAATTACACCCCAAATGGTTCGAAATGTTCAGCGAGAATTTGTAGATCGGTTATTCTATTGTCAGTTGACCAACGGAAGACACTTCACACATTTACTTTAGAAAAATTATTTTTTAAGTTCACCTAACTGTTTTTTTCGATAAATAAGACATTTTTAAAATAATTTTATTCTTTGTTTTCTCCATGACTTTTTCCACTTTTCAAATTTTGAATGAGAATAACTACAAAACGCTTGGGCTAAGGTATAGCACATGCAACATGAAAAATGTTTAGGATTTTCCGAAGAATCCGTACATGCAATAATATACAGTGGGTTCTATTTAAGAAAAAAAAATTTTTGTGTCACTCTTATTTGCAACACCCTGTATATCTACATTTTATGTCAGAATATGCGCGTTCGAAAAACAAAATCGAAGGGTCCGAGCGATTTTTTTAAAAAATTGTAGTTTGCGAGATAATGAATTTATTCCTTACTTTACGTCCTCACTGTATAACTGCAACGATAAAAGAACGAATAGTAAAACCTTTCAGAACTTTTGGCAGAGATTAGGCTGTTTGATTGAAAGCATCCGGTTTCGTGTGAATTATTATCGCCGGACGAAATTCGGAAAATATTGGAAAACCCAGAGGAAATATCGGGTAAATTTATTACAAAGCCATTTTTGGGAAAAGGAGATTCTGGGTATCATGCACATATAAATTGTTTTTAAGCACGAAAATAGAAAGTGCTCCCAAGTAGCATTTTTAGACACATTATGGTCAATGTATCGTAACTATCGTTTCTGTTTCCGATCAAAATTGGAAACTGTTGGTAACAAAAATGGAAATATTTCCGAAACGTATACATTTTAAATGGGACATTCACACGTGTTTCCAAGTGGTTGGTACTAGCTGTGACTTTCGCTGTTTCGATGCATAATCAAAAATGTTCGAAAATATTTCTAAACTGTTACTTATGTTTATTCAAAAATGACAGTATAAAGGGCCTGGGCTATGTTAAACCATCGCAAAACAATTAGGATACCTTCACTGTTGTAAAATAGAAGAAATACAATATGAAACAATAATTTCGCCATGATGAATTCGTTATAAGTATATTTCCTATAAGTTATTGTATTTCATATACCTAATTATTGCACATATGCACACAATTTAGTAATTTGGTTTTATATTTTTAACGTGCCCTCGATTTATTTTTATTTACAGAAAAAAATATACTTTGTCAACAAAAATAAAAATATTATCAAAATTTTATTTATTTCTTTTATAAATCGACTTAGCTAGGAAAATGGAACTTATGTAACAACTTTTGGCTTTGAAAGAGATGCAGAAATTTCATTAAAACTCATTTTAACAAAATAAAAATTAATTTCCCAAAATGGCAGCTAGAAAGCAATAAATTATTCTGGTCCAAAATGGACTCAACACACAATTTCTAGCATTGGCTTCGATAATGTGTCCATGATGCACAGAAAAATAAAAGGTTTGTTAAGGTGATGGTGAATGCCACAGAAAAAGAAGGTTTGCTTGTATGCACAGAAAACAAAGGTTGGGTATGGACAGCCTAAGTCTGACATCACGAGAGGCGTGGTTTCAAAAACCTTTCCAAACTAAAATTACATTGAAAATCCCATAAGAGATTTTTTAAAGCATCGGTACACGTTTATAAGCGATAAATAAGCAATTTCCGGATATTATTTGTAGATTAGTTGTTATATTATTGATTCATTTTCAGAAACAGATAGACGTAAGTGTTTTTGAAGATTTTTAATCAACATCTTGTTTGAGGTTATGTTATTATTGTGTGCATAGAGTGATTTAAATTGATATTTTTCTGTTAAAAACAGCTTATTGCACTGTATTTATCAACATAGAGTATACCCACCCTATAGCCATACTTTATGTTGATAAATACAGTAGAGTCAAAAAAATTTTACCGAAAAATAACAATGGAAATTCCGCTAAACAATAACATAACCTCAAACTTGTTCAGATGGTGATTAAAAATCTACCTAAAACACTTACTTCAATCTGTGGTTGAAAATGGATCAATAATAACAGCTAAAATATAAATAATATCAAGAAGTTGCTTATTTATCGCTAATAAACGTACACCGATGCTATAAAAAAAATCTCTTATGGGAAATTCAATGCAATCTTGTGTCTTACTAAAACCTTTTAAGTAAAAATTTTTTCGAAAAATATTTATCTTCGCGTATCATTAATGTATCGACACTATGGCTTGTAAAATATTTCGAAACAAGCACGTCTTTAAGTGTTTCTAGTAAGTGGAATGTGTCGCAAAAGTTTCGTAACACATATGTCTTGATACAACTTTATAATTTAAATCGAAAATGTTTCGAAACGTTTCTTAGCAAAGAATCTGTGTCCAATTTGTGTCTGAAAATTCTACTTGGGTTTCTTCAAACAAGCTTTGATATATCAGACGATTAAAAACTCGACCTTCTTAATAATATGCTGTTTGTTCAGGATTTTAGTCTAAGCAAACCTGCAATGTTGAGGTTACCAAAAATAAAGTAATACATGGTTGGTTGGTTGGTTGGTTGGTTAAAGGCGGGGGTCGGTTTAAAGGCTCGAACTTCTATCACTGCAGCCTTCCGGCTTATTGTGTACCTCGATCTTGTTAGACGATGTTTGTTCCTTCTATGAGGTGCAGTAACCTTCTACCAAGTTTGTCATGTGGGAGGTTGTCACCACATTGTATGTTCCCCAAGATATTCAGGATATTTTGTCTTCTACGAGACAGTGCTGCGCAGCGGTGTATTATGTGAGACGGTTTCATCCTCTTCGCCGCAGAGTCTGCATTCAATGGATCCGTTGTTTATACCCATCCGTTGAAGGTGTTTTCGCAAGTGGCAGTGGCCTGTTCGCAGACCCATCACTTGTTTCAACTGGGGCCGTGTTAGGGCTAGCATCCCATTCGATAGTATCCTAGATGGTTTTCCAATTACGGCCCGTGCGTGTATTTGACCAGGTAACCCTTGCCATCGAGATAGGTGTTGTTTTTTCGACCATCTATCTAATGTTGTTTTCGTTGCCTGTTTTGATATCCCAAAGGCCGGTTCGGGGCCCCTGAGATTTTGGGCGGATCCGGCTCTCGCTAGTTCATCCGCTTTTTCATTTCCTAATATCCCAGAGTGACCAGGGACCCACAAGAGCTCTACCTTGTTCCCCCTGGCCGCCAGTACTTTTAGGTTGGTATGGCACTCCAGTCTAAGTTTGGAAGTAAACCGATTGGAGTTCAGAGCCTTAAGAGCAGCTTGGCTGTCTGACAGGATGTAAATCTTTTGGTTGTGGTAGCCCTTTTCAAGATTTTGTAGTACGCATGCTTGTATGGCATTAACTTCCGCTTGGTATACTGTGGCGTAGTTTCCCAGAGGAATGCTTATGAAGTAATACATAGTAGCAAAGGAAAAAAAATCAATAATAATGAATTATGTTCTTGGTGAAGGCGCAGGATACGATTTCTTTATCCTAGCCTACAAATATTTCAGTATGAAAAAACGTTTCGATAAAATTCCAGTGTGAGGAACCGCGACGGTTAATGTTTGGACTGATATAAATAAACAGTGTTGTGGAAAATTATAGTAAACTCGCTGTAGTTGCTATTATTTACTAGGCCGGATGATTCTTTCCTCTTGAATAATACCTGTCATTATCTATTACTCATTGAATAATATATGGTTAAATTGTTTATAAAAGACGCTGGTTCTGGTGAAATATCGGTCGCGTTCTTCGCGATTAGATCTCAAAAAGTAAAGCAACGAAAAAATACCGACACCGAACAATGGAATAATTTTTTTCCGTCACGACCGATGAAACAGCAATAAACAACAATGCTACGCGCCACAATAATAACACCAAGAACAATAAAAACAACTCATTCAAGGTAACGCCTGCATTTTTTTATGGTTCGCTGTTATTTTATTCCGATTATTCCACGGGGTTCGTCATTCCATCGACCGTCACGCCATCTTTAAGAAGCGGTCGATGACTCACTGCACTAAAAAACGTGGAGAAATCGGCCGAGCGCGACGAATGGATAAAGATTGTAACATAAAACTAATAAATTACAACTAAAGTAGTAAATAAATGATTGTGTTCTGCAGTCTTGTCACTTTCGCCTCGATTTGGTTTTTATTTATTTTTAATTATATTAACTACCGCATTCATTAATATAACAAGGCGTCCGTCATTTTAGTGACATTGAAGACTTTTTGCAATTATGGCAAATAATAAATTGGTTAAACTCACATTTTTCGGAACGCTGTACAGCGTGTCCATTTTTCATTGGTTTACGGGATATCTCCGTTATTAGTAAAGATGCGGTTTTTTCAGTAGTGTGCTACTTTTTTGTGAAACAAAAGAAATTTACATTTTGGGACAAGTGCAAAGTTCTCAAAAATTTCCCGTATATCAAAAACGAGGAGGCCTAGAAAAATTCTAATTGGGGCATCTTTTGTTTCAGAAAAAGTAGTGCTGCGAAAACCGCATCATTCTATCTTTACCAATAACGGAGTAAAACCATCGAAAAATGGACACACTGTACAGGGTGTCCCATTTTCGATACTTTTATAGGGTAACTGTTAGTGCTATCAAAAAACTAATGTAGGTGTCATGTCATGTACTCTTTTTGGGCCAAACTTAAAATGATAAAATCAAAATTCGAAAATTTTCGCTCGTTTAAGAGATACGGGGAAAATCAAAAAATTTACAATTTCAAAATTACCCTATATTTTCTTAGTTAAAAGAGATATGAAAAATATTTTATACAGAAGTTTCTTTATATTGATTGTTGAATAATCTGCCGTTTTCAGAATAAGTATACGGGGTGAGGTAAAAAAGTTATCGGACATATCCTCATTTTTTTAAATGGAACACCCTGTATATTTTAATCTAAAAATATACTATTTTAAATTCTCCTTTCAAATATATAACACACCATGGATGATATTGGTTTCCTAGGCGATTTATTAAACTTTTTACTTTAAACCAAAATAGGCCATGAACCAAAAACTAATATCCTAGAGACAACTATGTTGACATTCTAGTTGTTATTAACATTTAATGTCAATTTCATAATTTACATATTCATTTGTGAAAAAGACTTATCAACATTTTGAAAAATGTGATGATATCTATCATCCATGTGTGTTATAAATTTGAAAAGAGAGTTTAAAATGCTGAGGTGTTCCATTTTCGATACTTTTATAGGGTAACTGTTAGTGCTATCAAAAAAGTAATGTAGGTGTCATGTGCTCTTTTTGGGCCAAACTTAAAATGATAAAATCACAATTCAAACATTTTCGCTCGCTTAAGAGATACGGGGAAAAATCCAAAAATTGACAATTTCAAAATTACCTTATATTCTCTTTGTTAAAAGAGATACAAAAAAATGTTTTATACAGAGGTTTGTGTATATTGATTGTTGAATAATCTGCCGTTTTCAGAATAAGTATACGGGGTCTGGTAAAAAAGTTATCGGACCTATCCTAATTTTTTTAAATGGAACAACCTATGTTAATTATGTATTCGAACGACACCCGTCAGATCTGGACAACTTAAAGGTTTATAAATGCCACTTACCCTTTAGAAAAAAAAAATGCAATTTATTTAGCTTTTCGGACTTATTTAACACCAACTTAATTTATAAAAAAACACCAAGTAGGTACCTAGGTAACTTGAATAAAAACAAACCGGCACAATAAAATCACATAACACATCTAAGTACCATTCAATCTGAATTAGAATTTTAAGGTGCTACTGTGTAGACAAAAATACGCCCTTATTGTCTGAGTGGTCTGGGAAATAATGTATTTAACATCTAAAAATTTTAAAAATAAATAACACGTTGCGTCTCTCAATCGATATCGGCCTGCTTCTTTAAACAGCTGATGGCGGACAATCAGGCTAATTTTAAAAATACAGCGTTGCCACTTTCGATGTTTTATAAGCGACTATCATAAATTGCCGAATTTCCTTCTATAATATTACTTTCCTGTATAATGATAGTCTCGGAAATGGCAACCGCGCTGGCTCTAGAGAGCGGAGATTTCTCGGAAAGAAAGTTTGGCGACTGGTCCGAAGACGGACTAGACCATTATTTCAAAGGATAGTTCCTGTCAATTGTTAACATAATTGTTTCATTTTATCTTTAGTAAAGGGTTAATGGCCCATAGAAATTAGCGTTCTTATTATTTCTATTGCGAAATAATTAAGTGCTCTTGTTCTATGTGTGTTATTGCAAAGTATAATTATGCGTTAGTGTTGGGGTTTAGTGATAAGCTTATTATGCACTCTCACACTATCATCAGGACACGTGATGAGCATAAAGTTGTTCCAAAAAAGAACTGAAAGTGTCTGTGCCCTGGATTCCTTAATCCTGGATTTACTTTCTAAGTAAGCTAAATATTTATTTTTATAAGAAACTAAAGTTTTACACTTTTAAACATTTTGGCAACATTGTTCCTGAACATCTGTTTATTACCCAGCTGGGCAATGTAATAGTCCTGCGAATGTGCCGAGGGGTTGTGTGTGGGTTTAGGGGTGAATTACCCCACTTTTTAAACGTTCGATTTAAAAAAGAAAAAATATGTAGCGCTTCTCTAGGACACCCCAGGAGTCAATCATTTGAATATAATACGTCATTTCCATAACACCCTGTAGATTATAAGGTATTTTTACTTGTTTCAGACCTTTATGCCTTTGGTGTCCAATGTGGAAATTCCCAACAACCTTCAACCTGTCGAATTTCTACTGGATCGAGAATTGGCATTTAAAGAATACAAGAGCTTGAAACCATACCACGTAAGTATACGCGCGCAAAAACTCCTTTCAAAGAGCTTATTTTCACCGAGATGTCTGGCATTTCCGCCACGTTAATAAATTATTTAATTTCGCTTTACGTGTTCTTTCTTTTCCGTTTTTTTTTCCATTTCTCTTTTGTTCACTTCGTTCGACAGGCTTGTAATTACAGAAATGTCGCCGCTTATTCCTGAAATAAATTGCTGAAAATGTATGCAAATTGTTGCAAAAGTAAATGGTGTTGCAGTAATTTTAGGTTTTGAATAATTAAGTATACCGTAGGGGGCACAAACTATAAATTACACAGGTGGTATTATACAGGCCGCGCAAAATAGTTATTATAGCTAAAGGTAAATTTGCCGAAAACTTTTTTTTAACTAACATATCTCCACAATTTGTTCCGGTAATTTTTAAAATTAGAACAGTACCGGGTGTCCCATTTTCGATACTTTTATATATTTTATCTCCTTAATTTTTAGTGCTATCAAAAAAGTAATGTAGGTGTCATGTGCCCCTCTTGGGTCAAACTTAAAATGGTAAAATCAAAATTTGAAAATTTTCGCTCGCTTAGAGATACGGAGGAAAATCCAAAAATTGACAATTTCAAAATTACCCTATATTTTCTTAGTTAAAAGAGATACAGAAAAATGTTTTATACAGAGGTTTGTTTATATTGATTGTTGGATAATCTGTTTTCAGAATAAGTATACGGGGTCAGGTAAAAAAGTTATCGGACCTAACCTCATTTTTTTAAATGGAACACCCTGTATATTTTAATCTAAAAAGATACTATTTTAAATTCTCCTTTCAAATATATAACACACCATGGATGATATTGGTTTCCTAGGCGATTTATTTGAACTTTATTACTTTGAAACGAGATAAAAGATTCAGATTAAGGTAAAAATAACGAGAATCATTTATTTATTTATTTATTTATTTATTTATTTATTAACGGGTTACAACCCATTTCGGAAAATTTAAGTACAAAGACTTAAAAACTAACAAAAATTAAAATTAAAATTTTAAAATTAAAAATTACAAGAGTAATACAATCAAAAACATTACAAAAAAATTCCAAAAACCTGACATTCAAAAACTAACTTAACATTCAACACACATAAAACACATCTCAGCCTATAATTATAGGAGTAGTAAAATTTAGTCTCAGATGTCTTTGAAATTCAGAATAGGAAACGCCAGCAAACTCCAGGCCACACTTCGCAACTGAAAGATTTGCCAATCTCAACATTCGGGACATGGAAGCATGATAAGCGTAATTTGTCCTATGGAATGGCAAATGAAACAGTGTTCCAGCTCTTGTGTTTCTGATGGGTACATGCAGATTTATCCTTGAAAGCAAGTAAGAGCAGTCCGTTCTGTAATTGAGAAGGTTGTAAATGTTCGGAATATGTCCTTAAATGGTTACCGTCTTTCCGGATAGCGAACAAAATATACATTTTGCGCCATTTCTTCGTTTTTTCCACTTTGAATATAAACTGATATCATATCAAATTTTTCAAAATGTTGATAGGTCATTTTCGCAAAAATATGTAAAAATGAAATTCACGTTAAATGTTCAGTCATAGTTGTTTCTAGGATATTAGCATTTGTTTCATGGTTTACTGTGGTTTAAAGTACTAAAGTTTAATAAATCGCCTAGGAAACCAACCATCATCCATGGTGTGTTATATATTTGAAAGGATAATTTAAAATAGTACATTTTTAGATTAAAATATATGGGTGTTCCATTTAAAAAAATGAGGTTAGGTCCGATAACTTTTTTTACCTGTCCGCGTATACTTATTCTGAAAACGGCGGATTATTCAACAATCAACATAAAGAAACGTCCGTATAAAACAATATTCTGTATCTCTTTTAACTAAGAGAATATAGGTTAATTTTGAAATTGTCGATTTTTTGATTTTTCCCCGTATCTCTTAAGCGAGCGAAAATTTTCAAATTTTGATTTTGCCATTTTAAGTTTGACCCAAAAAGAGCACATGACACCTTACTTTTTTGATAGCACTAACAATTACGGAGATACCCTATAAAAGTGTCGAAACTGGGACACCCTGTACATGGCAGTGTGGCTTTTCAGCTAAATCTGTCACAGATACAATCGCCATTTTTGTAATGGAAACCGGTTGCATGCAAGTGAAGCGACGTACTACATTATTGATTGTCCAAGTTCCTACCTTGGCTTGCCCACATATAATTGCACACCGTCTCTCTAAGCCATTAATTTTCAATACGAGTAGGTTTAATTTTTTAAGCACTAATGGGAGTTTTCAAATGTTCTGTCGTGACTTATCGTTTGTATTGATTTAACAATCAAGTTTTCATAATATACATTCTTGCGGTAAAAATGATAGATACACAGTGTTATGGCAATGATTTATTATATTTTTAACCCGCAAATCCTAAGATGAAAACAAATTGCAGAAAAATATTCATAACTGGCACTTAATTAATAAATGGGGATATTCGCCTTATCCACATATACAGGGTGTCCGGGAACATGTGGGAAATCTCCCGGATATGAAGAAAACACGTGAAAAGAATACTATAGGTTCATATAAACTTCTTTCGTATCGGCCTCCTCTTCGGAGATATGGGCTCCCAAAGAGCACCAATGGAATCAAGTTTTTTACACATAATTATTGAACCACCTGGTATATTTCAATTATTTTTTAATATGATGTATACCAGGTAAGACCCGTCAAATTACTACCCAAGAAACTGTTGTGAATTACTCACAGCTGCAGGGACGGACTAGCTGTCACACTCATGGGCCCATTTTTTTTACGCCCTGTATGATGAGAACTTTGGACAATGTTTTTTACATACCTTTAACTATTGGCTAAAAATTAAGTACTCTTCATTCATGTCGCTAAACCTAACCGTTTTCGAAAAAAAACGTCATTTTATTTACACCAGTCCCCTAAATTCTCACGGGTAAATATGAAAAAGCGGAATGTTGAAGGTTGAACATTGGATCGGAACAAAGATGTATCTTTTACTGAAATACGCCAAATACATGATGTATATGAAATGCCGTTTTTTCGAAAACGGTTGGGATTAGCAACATGAATGAAGAGTACTTAATTTTTAGCCAATAGTTAAGGTATGTAAAATACATTGTCCAAAATTCTCATCATACAGGGCGTAAAATAAATGGGCCCATGAGTGTTACAGCTAGTCCGTCCCTGCAGCTGTGAGTAATTCACAACAGTTTCTTGGCTAGTAATTTGACGGGTCTTACCTGGTATACATCATATTAAAAAATAATTGAAATATACCAGGTGGTTCAATAATTATGTGTAAAAAACTTGATTCCATTGGTGCTCTTTGGGAGCCCATATCTCCGAAGAGGAGGCTGATACGAAAGAAGTTTATATGAACCTATAGTATTCTTTTCACGTGTTTTCTTCATATCCGGGAGATTTCCCACATGTTTCCGGACACCCTGTATATAACCATTATATTGCTAATACCACCTGCAATTATGTCCCCTCTATGGGCATCGAAGGGATAATAGTGAGTTTGCGCAGTTCGGAAATTTCCTTGTGAAAGTAAACATTCGACAGGGCCGGATTTCAACTTTTTTAATGTAAATTTCACTGGCTAGTTAGGAAAAATATTGCAATCAAAATGTCGATCGATTTAAGACCATGCGTTCCATGCATACGATTTCTGACGATATGATGATCCTACGGTGCCCTGATTGGTGTAAACTTTTGGTGCCAAATTCCGTCCGAATATTTGTAACAATCGACACGACGAGTTTTATTTTAACTTTCATCCGACGTCGTATGTTTCTTAACCTCCTTAACTTTTTTCTAAACCAAAAATTAAGAATGAATATTTTGGGAATTATTATCAGCTACTGATGCATCAAATTAAAAATACATTAATTTTACGGTTAGGTAGTGACCACATATATATTATATTGTATACGAATGACACTCTTTTCTTGATTTACCAGTTTTTAGTGAAGTTCGGTTCCGAAGATCGGATAACAACAAACAAATAACGTCGGGCCGGCTCCTCTGACGCGATCGATAAAATTTCCACCCTACTAGGCAAACTCAATAGTACCACGCCATCTCCCATAGCTGGGACACTTTTTGTATTTTGGAACGTTCGTATTGGCAACATAATGGTTATATATATATATGTGGCATTATCCCATTGTCATCAAAAGCCTACAGACATTATTTGTAAATGAACCCACACATGCACATGGAAACAAATAATTTCACAACAGAAAACCTATACTCAAGGCCACCAACAACGAGTCACCGTAATACGAGACCATTCGTCGGGTTGACAAAGGCATAAACAATGTCGTTTCGATCGATTGAATAGCGGTATGTTACACGCATTATCAATGTCTGTATTAGTAAAAAATGGTCTTCTTTAGGAATGGGACACCAGCCTAAGAGGAGTCCGAGATTATCCGGAACTTCGCCTCGCAGTCAAACGATGGGCAGAACTACAAGATGGACAAAGGATATTGTTGACCACTCCCAGCGTGTTGGTAGGGTATAGGGTGGAGGTGTACAGGGCGGAAGGAACCACGCAATGGTATACAGCTGTGATAATTGGATACAACGAAGCTACAAGGGTAAGTTTATATATTTTAAGCATTTGGTATTTTTCTCGTTAACTTTGTCAAACCCCCTCCTTGTCTTGCTTTATCTTTCTAACCATTATAGTTTAGGAATTAGTCCCTTTTGAAGGATGACTTGAACTAAATAATAGAGTTACAGTACGTATATACGAAATCCTAAAAAAATATGGCTTTACTGCAAAATTTTACTTGCACTTAATGACAGTGAAGTCCTCGTCGAAGTTCTTCGGCAATAAAACTTGTTCCTGACATAAAAATTATTCGGAAAATCGGGCGTGCCCCGATTAGAAGAAAAACTTTTAGAGAAGTTTTCTTTTACTTTTCCTAACTAAATAGACAACTTTAAGGCTGCAGAAAATGGTTTCTCGAATCAAAAACTTTTCTGATAAATTTCGTTTTAATTCATTTAGAAATTATGGTAATACTTTACCGTATAAATTACAAATTTAATATACATTTACTTACTAAAATTAATACATAAGTCCATAATACATATAACAAACCCAAACAAAAAGTAAATATTATAAAAAATGGTGACCTTTTTTGAAAATGCCCAGATGCCATTCTAAAAATAATAATATCTACTAAGCTCGAGTGACACTTAATTTCTCAATTTCTACGATTCTGATTCCTGTTATTATTTAAAGCTCCAAATACAGTTACTACTGCTACTGCTGCAGCTCCGAGTCCCAAAGCTAAGAACCATCCATTCGTAGAACTTTCTGTCGTCTGTTGCATAGCACCTCCTGAATTTCTGAAACCGGAAGAACTAGCACTGTCTGGTGGGTCAGGTGTAGAGCGCGGGCCAAATGAGTGGTACGAACTACCTTGGTCAGATGACCTGTCCGACAATCCGTGGTCGGAAACTGTTCGTCGATTGTATTCGGAAAGAAATTCCTTATACTCCACTGAACCCTCTTTCAGTATCACTCTAGCTACTACACATGGATCGGTCATATGTTGATCCTTAATTCTCTTCAATAATCTAGATATCTCGTCGTGATGGTTACGCAAGGTAGCAGGATTGATCCCGTCTAATAAATTGTTATTTTTGTTCCAGTAGTAGGGAATTTTTCCTTTAAAAAGGCCGTCTTTATATATTTCTAAGAGTTTCATAAAGGTGTCGGCTAATGGTTCATTCCAATAGAAGTAGTTGGTGTCCAGTTCGCACAAGACCAACGTTTTAAGAGCATAGCTAGATATCTTGGTTTGTACCAAGTTATTTCTCATTTTCTTAAGCAACCTTAGAGCAGGTTTTAAGCGCTCCTTTCCTTTGATTAACTCTCGTTCCTGGTCCTGGAACGAAGCTCGCCAGTATCGTTCGCCATAATATATTCCTCGAGGTTTCTTTGGTACAATAAAGAAATCCGATCTATTGGTATTATTTGAACGAAATCCGGCATTGGGCCAATGTTGAGGACCGAATTTAAAGGCTGGAACTAAATCCACATCCATTTTACCAAATCGCCCATGAAGTTCTAGGGTAAGTGCTGGGCCTGATTCCGAATAATATCTGATCGAGTAATCGTATAAACTATCGCCTTTATCTTTCAGTTTGTCCAGAGCTTTAGTAACATTGCTTTTAAGCCAATTCAAAATCAAGTCCGTTTGTACATATCCATCTTTAATATATTTGTCTAAACCTGAATAGAAACCTTTCTCTATTTCAAACCAGAAAAACCCCGGTTTATTACTTGGAGTAACTCTTACACATTTACAAACTTTATTCTTATGCGCTTCACACACTTTCGGTAAAACCAGCAGTAGATCAAGATCGAACTCATCGGGTTCTCCAACCTTAAGGTCGTCATAGTAACTTCCACCAAAGTAAGGCCTCTCAAACAGTTCAGCAAAAAGTGGGTCTTGCTCTTTTAGGATTGCTATTAGATCCCATAGTGTTGACTTGAGCCTCTCGTTGTTGTGTTTGACTTTCTCGGTATCAAGGCTGACATACTTTTTATTAATAAGTTGTAAAACTTCCTCCATGTTCTTGTAACTGGTCATTTTACGTCGTTACTCTAAAAATAGAAAGAAATAGCAGTCTCAAATACAAAATTCATTTTTAATGTGAGAGTAGCGACAAAATAGTTACCTGCTGAATTATATTTAATAACAAATGAGATGAGCAAATCAAACTTTCGTTTGAACCACAAAACATGTGCTTATTATATGAATCACATACAAAAACGGTCCTATGCTATTAAAAATTAAAAACTATTAAGAAGTAGGTAGATGAATAAACATAATATGACTTAAACCCTTGATTATAAGTTTTTTAATACGACATAACTCGACAGTCATGATCTGGAATAAATTTAAGGATAATATTGTTATTACAACAAACAAATATAAGAGTACGAGTAAGGATGTGAAACTCGGACACTAGAAACACTAGGGAGCATTTAAAATGGGATCCACGGATTCCATCAATCAAGTTGTTAGAGTAAGTATAGAGAAGTAAGAAGAAATAGGACAGACTCAGATGGATAGCTATGGAAATCAATCTCGGGGAACCCCTCAATATATTAAAACAAAGATGAAAATATTATGATGTAAATAAGTATGTATTTTAACTTACCTTATAAAAACAGACGTATTTCACAATAGATTCAATAACAATACATATATTAAAATATCGATCCGTTTTATATATTATCAAGTACTTATAGGTGATAACTGATAAGATTAGGCATTTGGCAAGTTAATCCAAAAAAAAAGTACCCGCGTTCATGCATCTATTCCGGTGAATTTTTTAATTCGCCTGTAGGAAGGCCATCATTGTATTCTATAGGGACCAGTTAAACTTTATATTACACTGCCACGACTATTTAGTCATCATTAACTGAACAGACTGACCATGCTTCTAAATATATATCTTCACTTAAAATACCTCATAATAGATTAAGAACTAATTATATTTACTTGCCTAGGAAAAATTTAATATATTTGATGACTGTAAGTAGCTTATTTAAACTACCTTAATATGTAGTGAAAACTATCACTTTAGCGTGCTGGTTTTCAGTAACCAACGTGGCGCGTCGCTGCTGGTTGGTTTAAGTTGCAGTGACGGTCAGATTTGTCGCACTCTGTTGTGTAACCACATGTAACATGATTTGGAGTCATGTGGTCGTATGTAGAAGAAAGGACGAGGACGATCTTCAGCCGCTAAGATGTTAGGTGGATAGGGAGATACAGATAAATGTTCTAACATAATGACTTTTTTTTAAAATAAACACAATACATGTTTACATGTCTTTAGGTGGATAGGGAGAGATAGATAAATGTTCTAACATAATGACTTTTTTTTTTAAATAAACACAATACCCCATAGTGGACTATGGGGTTTACAAACCTAACTACACCTGTGGGATACGTGTCCCGCGGGATGCCCTAGTTTCTGCGCCAGATTCGCCTACCGAAGGCTTGGTGAGTGCTAGAACCCCCACTTCAAAACGCCTGTGATGCAGTTCTTCTGCAGGACTTTGGTCAGTTGCAGGCGCTTTTCCGTGGGTTCGTTTTCTCGCGGCCATATGCCACCTGCACCGATGATGATGGGGCGGAACTCCAACTGGTGGTTTGGCCAGGTCTTGCGTGAGTATGCCATGGCCAGTGTAACATCACCGCCGTCCCAACTGATTTGAGGGTCGCAGACGACCGCTGTCCCGTCATTGACCTCGATTATCAGGTCCGGTTTGTACAGCTCACCATCCTCCGGTCTAATGTGAGGTTCACGCGTGACGGCCCAGTTCTTCTTCTTGAAATGTTCTTCGAGCTTGTCTACGACGTAATTGTGGCGCTTGATGCGTTCGTCGTGAGTAACTGGCATTTCCTCAGATGTTCTGGGTTAGATGGATGTCCCTGGACGGGGAGGTTGTTGGTCCGGAGATGGATTGCACGGACGTAGTCTCTCCCGGTCCATCCACGGGGTCTGTGGGACACCCAGTCCCTCGAGGTGTGGTCCTCGCTGGCCACTTCCAGCCCTCTCGTTGTCGGTTGGATCCTCTGGGTTTGTCTGCAATGCTCTTTAGCTGCCAGTGGCCCACCCACGTTCTCCAGCTTCCTAAGGATGTTCGTTGTCCTCTCAGACTGTAGGACATCTAGGAGACCTGGGTCCTCAACAGCCCGAAGTAAGCCTCGAAGCTTTCCCATCAACTGCTGCGGTATTGTTCCGGACAGCTTCGTGATTCCGAGTCCACCATCACGTAAGTGAAGTATATCCTTGACGGTCCTCCGCACCAGGCGATCGGTGTCTTTGAGCCGTGTCTTCGTGGTGGCGAAGTTCTGAAGACCGTAAAGGACCTTGGGAAGGATGTAACTCGAAGTAGCAGGGATAGGGAGAGCTAGATAAATGTTCTAAACATAATGACCTTAAATTTACGATGTTTGCTCCCGGACAACATACCTCCTAATAACATGCTTTCGTGATGTACAGCAAATTGACCAAATTTTACATAACGTAACTGTAAACCTCGAAATAATACGTTTAGGCGTCCCGTTCATGGGCAGGCCCCGAAACTTTTGACCTTACTGCAATTTATACCCGGCGGGCATGTCCGAGCCCGCATACATACGGCCTTGTTAGCATAACTCGGGGCTGTAAAATAAGCGATTTATAAGAGCCAAAGCTCGCCGATAGGCGGACCGGTACAGCATTCCTAAAGAGCATACTGTTGTTTTAAATAATAGACATGAAAGAGTGGAGTTTTGCTGCTATAACGGAGGGCTCTAAAAGTAAATGGGACATGTATTTTATCCTTACGACTACCAAAACTAAAAAAAAAAACGAAACACAATTATCTACAGACCATGCACCTATTTATTGTAGTTTGAAGATGTTGGGACCAAAACAATGGGGTTTAAAGAGGTTGATTTATTGCAGCAAAGGTCGGTATATTAATGTAAACTAAATAATTTACACATAAAGTATAAAGCGAGTAATTTTCGAGTCAGTTTTTTCAGTGCGCGTATCACTTCAAGATGCAGTTTGCAGGCAATAAAGAACGATATAAACCATTTCACAAGCATCTGATGCGTGCTCGAGACGGCAAGCATTGCCAAAGACATAAAACTTATATACTACATATTTATTTTTAAACGTAGCAATTTTAAACACGCATGGTGTGTGGTGGGTTAACATGCACTTGTACGTTTTGAGTTCTTAGCTACACGGAAAAAAGAATGTTCATGTTTCCAGAATGGAGATTTTCTTGCCAATACTTACTTAGTTTAAATACTGCCGTGGGTCATTTAAATACATATTCCTCGGCCAATGCAATAATGTAAGTATTTTACAATGCTTACGTGTATAAATGCAAATATTTTAAAAGAAGACAGATAAGTTCTGGTTTTGATATGGCCCATTTTCTCATTTCTATTTATAGCCAGTTGGCACTCCGAATAAATTAGGTATCCATTTTTGTCAAACAAAATGACAAAAATTTAGCAAAAATGAATTACCGCCTTACTAATACAACTTGTCCAAGATAAGGAGGGCCAGTACAGGGATCTCGGAAACCGTAAGGGATACGAAGTCGGTTAAATGGAGGTAAAGTTGCGCATTTACGTGCCTAATAATATGCCGTTTAGAAAGTTTTAAAATTCCGAGTTTTATTTTTTTCCTGAGTTTTTTTCAGATCAAATTCTAAAGTAAAGTGCACTTTTACATTGCCACTTTTTCCGCTCTATCTAATAGCGTCAATTGTTTTGTAATCCGACGAGTAGTCTTCGAAGGGCCATTATCAACTTTATTTTTTAAATATGGTCCTGTTTTCCTGATACTGGAATTTGAGAGCTTTTTTTTCTTCCGAATGCAACGATATAGTGGTTTAATGACGCTTCGAGGGTTTTCTGAACAACATCAGGAAGTTTTGGGATACGGTCCTGCATTTCTCCTAATTTTATAAATAATATCTCATAAGTAAGCTCTACATTTTTACTTATGTTGGACTAGTTCAATAAATAACAAATAATTTAATAATAAACCACAAATAAATGAACAAAAATTAATTCAATAATAAACAATAAGTGAACAAGAAACATACCAAAACAGTAATAAAACGAACAACGAAAAAAGTAAGGAACTACATAATCAGGCATTCAAAACACAAATAACATCTTCTAATTGTCGATTTTATAACATTTGACAACATTTCTGGCGTAATACTTTGAAAGGCTTCAAGCACCAAAAACTTAAAACGCTTTCAAATGTTGACAACGGTCACAATGGGAATGTCGTGCAACAAATCACGCGTCACCATCTTATTTTTTTTTGTGTCAAACGCCTACGTTTCTTTTAAAATCAACAGAACTTTGAAATAATGTTTCTATATTTTGTTCACTTATTTGTGATATATTATTAAATTATTTGTTATTTATTGAACTAGTCCAACATAAGTGAAAATGAGATATTATTTATAAAATTAGGAGAAATACAGGACCGTATCCCAAAATTTCCTGATGTTGTTCAGAAAACCCTCGAAACGTCATTAAACCACAATGTGTCATACATCGTTGCATTCGGAAAAAAACAGCTCTCAAATTCCAATATCAGGAAAACAGGACCGTATTTAAAAAAGAAAGTTGATAATGGCCCTTCGGATTACAAAACAATTAACGCTGTTAGATAGAGCGGAAAAAAATGGCAATGTAAAAGTGCAATTTACTTTAGAATTCGATCCCAAAAAAACCCAGGAAAGAATAAAACGATTTTTCAGAATTTCGGTTTTTTCCGGATATCTCCGGAACTACTCGGAATTTTAAAACTTTCTAAACGGCATATTATTAGGCACGTAAATGCGCAACTTTACCTCCATTGAACCGACTTACGGTTTCCGAGATCCCTGTACTGGCCCTCCTTATCTTGGACACGGGGTATAGTGAAATTAAGTTTATAATTAAAACAAACTCAACAAATCGGTACTTAATTGATTAGTTGCTTAGACTTAATCCAAATAAGCGCCACAGGGGACTATTTTGTCATATTTTGGTTTGGTGTTTAGCGCTCCCTCTGGTTGTAGTTTCTGTAATTTCTTTAAAAACATGCCCATGTTATATTGATATCTTTATAAATAATAAATCTTACGGATATAAATACCGTTCAAAAATACACTGAACTAAAATTAGCAAATCGTGCTTTGAACTACATTCAGATCGAAAAAATGTTGAACACTAGCCAGAATTATATTGAGATTTGCATCATAAACAAAACAAAATCTTTTCGGTTTTTAAAAAATAAGTTGTGTTTTTTAAACTTTTTGACTATATTTTAATAATTTAACAACACAATATCATCCAGTTGAGAATCGATATATTTAAAATAATGTTTTAATAAAATAATAAAAATACTAAAAACTGTCCATGTTGTTATAAATTTGGCAAGGAACGCGATTTCATTATTTTATTTTATAATAAATTATTTTGATTTACCCGTTACGGAATATAAATTCAGTTGTTGAAATTAATTTCATTGTATTAATTTTATGAGAGAGAATTATTTGGTTTTTAATTGTGCGCTAAAATAATATTCAGAAAAAAGAGATTCGATAATTTTTTTATGCGCTTTGGGTGTAGTGAAATCTAAAAATGGAGCTCTGGAACTGACATTTAAACTGTAAAAACTACCATTGAGACTATTATACAGGGTGTTATGCAAATGGATTATTCTTGGGTATCCTAGAGAAAGCCTGCTTTTAAATCAAATGTTTACTTAGGTAAAACCCCCTGTATTACAAGTATTACCACTCCATACACATCTGTTATCAGTTAACAATTGTAATCTTTCCTAGTCTAGGAACTAAGACAGGCGATCAGCTGGGATTTTTACAGACAATGGTCAGAAAAACGTACCAACCTTGCGTCTCTTATGCATCGGCAGCAAACAGTGCAAAATTAACGCCTGCACACAAAATCGATCCCAACAGTTTCCTGACGGTTCTACAACGATACAAAAGTAGGGTGTTGGAACAAACCTACTATTGGTTATGTTGCGAAACATACATTCTTCGCCGTCATTTCAAATTGTGCAAAAAAATTGTTCAAAAATATATGACATGTGGCGGTTAATTTACGACACACTGTATATTTTGTTAGCTTTAAGAAATTTGTACATCTTGTAAATTATTTTAGAAAGTTAAGTGAATAGATCCATAAAACACCAGATGGTCACTTTTCGAGCCGATGGTCACTCTGACCTGAAAATAAAAGGGACTCCGGCTTGATCCGTCAACTCGAAAGCTTGTTTCGGTTTTTCTGTAAATATTAAAAATAAAGTCTATATTTCTGTTTTCCGACGAATGTGCATTATTTCGTAGACAATAGCTGTACAACCAAATAAAAACCCTAAAGTGGTGACCCCGACGTGATCTGTAGTAAAGTGATTGGGTTTTAGTGCAGTTATTGTGTCGCGATCTTGTGCCTATTCGTGGTTCGAATCGCGTCACAGACATGGATAACGTGGAAGCTAACACCGGCCCCGAAAGCTTAGCAATTAATCGTGTCGCGGTTCGGTTACCTCCATTTAACAACCACGATCCCGAGTTATGGTTTTCTACCGTAGAGACAAGTTTTGAGCTATCGAACGTAACTTCTGACAGTACAAAGTTCGCGTACGTTACCAGTACTCTTGACGCTAAGTTCGCGCAGGAAGTTCGCGATATCATAATTAATCCACCCGCGACTGGCAAGTACGAGAAGCTTAAATTAGAACTAATCAAACGGTTAAGTACATCTCAGGAGCAGAAAACACGTCAACTTCTTGAACACGAAGAAATAGGTGACCGAAAGCCTTCCCAATTCCTGAGACACCTACGTGGATTAGCAGGAACGAGCGTCCCAGAGCCCATGATCCGTACACTCTGGATTAGTCGGCTTCCTCAACAAATGCAAGGATTGTTGGCAACGCAGAAAAAGGCCGATTTGGATGAGGTTAGTGAACTTGCCGATGGTATCGCAGATCTTACGGTACCGACATCGCGGACCACCATTTACGAGACGAGCAGAGAGACCGCCGTAGAGTTGGCATTTAAAAAACTTGCGGACACTCTATCAAATCAGGTAACTTCACTCAGAAATGAAGTTGCCGAGGTCAGCGCAAGGGTAACGTCAGATAATAATCATCGCCCGCGCTTCCATCAGCGATCAGGCTCACAATCTCGCAGTCGCAGCAGGAGTCGCGGAGGATCCGACCAATGTTGGTACCACTGGAAATTTGGTACCAATGCCAAAAAGTGTGAAAAACCATGTACATTTAGTGCGGAAAACTCAACGGGCAGTCGTTAATGGCGGCTGACGACACCTGCCCGACATCGTCGCGCCGCATTTTCGTCACAGACAATAGTACCAAAATTCAGTTTTTAGTTGACACCGGTGCGGACCTGTGCGTTTATCCCCGCGATCTTTTACCAGGGAGACGTGAAAAGTCAACCTATGAACTATCAGCAGCTAATGGCACACCTATCAACACGTATGGCACCATTACGCTCACGCTTAACCTCGGACTACGTCGCGATTTTACCTGGATGTTCGTCGTGGCCAGTGTTTCAAAACCAATAATCGGTGTAGACTTTTTAAACCATTTTAACTTATTGGTTGACGTGCGAAACCGCCGCCTATTAGACGCCACAACTAGACTCACCTCGCGTGGCGAGGTAGTCAATAGTTGTGAGAACAACAGTGTTAAGACAGTGTCAGGGTCAGCGTGGTACCACCAACTTCTATCACGCTTCCCAGATATTACTAGGCCTGATGGTGCACCCAAGGACATTGTACATAAAACGAGGCACCATATAATTACCACGCCTGGTCCTCCAGTATCACACAAGCCGCGTCGTTTGGCTCCAGACAAGTTGAAAATTGCGAGGAAGGAGTTCGATGCCATGGTGAAGTTAGGGATAGCCCGTCCATCCAAAAGTTCCTGGTCGTCGCCGCTACACATGGTTCCTAAAAAGGGCGACGAATGGAGACCCTGCGGCGATTATCGCGGCCTGAACGCGAGGACAGAGGCGGATTTATATCCCGTTAGACACATTCAGGACTTTTCTCATACGCTCGCCGGAAAAACCATATTTTCAACTGTTGATCTGGTGCGCGCTTTTAACCAAATACCGGTTAATGAGGAGGACATACCGAAGACCGCGATAACGACACCTTTCGGGTTATTCGAATTCGCGTTTATGACATTCGGATTACGCAACGCGGCACAAACATTCCAGCGCTTTATGGACGAAGTGTTATTCGGCTTAGACTTTTGTTACGTGTACATAGACGATATTTTAATTGCATCATCCTCATTTAGTGAACACATGCAACACCTGGAAATAGTGTTTAATAGACTTAAACAGTACGGGGTGGTCATAAACACCGCAAAGTGCGTGTTCGGTGAACCCGAAGTAACCTTTCTGGGTTATTGTGTCTCGGGTAACGGGACACGCCCCCTACCTGAGAAAATCGATGCAGTTCGCTCGTACCCTCGACCCACAACAATAAAGCAGCTCCGTCAATTCTTAGGGATGCTTAACTTTTATAGAAGGTTTATACCTAACGCCGCACAAGTACAGGCACCACTCAATGACCTGCTACAGGGAAACGTTAAGGGCCGGACTCCAATCAACTGGACCCACACGGCCATCGAGGCGTTTAACGCATCCAAAGAGAGTTTAGCAGAGGCAGCCTTGCTTGCACACCCTGACATCGACGCTCCTTTAGCAGTTTTTTGCGATTCCTCAGATTTCACAGTCGGCGCAGCCTTACAACAACGAATTGGTGATACATGGCAGCCGCTTGCATTTTTCTCAAAAAAACTCTCATCGGCGGAAAAGAAATATGGCGCGTATGATCGTGAGCTTTTAGCGATCTACCTTGCAATTAGACATTTTCGTCACATGATAGAAGCCCGCAACTTTACAATTTTTACAGACCACAAACCAATCACGTTTGCATTTCGTAAAAAAGACAAACAATGCTCGCCTAGACAGTTCCGGTACCTGGATTTTATTGGTCAATTTACAACCGATATTCGCCATGTTGCAGGCCAGGACAACGTCGTAGCCGATGCCCTGTCACGTATTGAAGAGATTAAGAGTGCTCTCGATATGTCATCAGTGGCGGACGACCAGGAACACGATGAGGAGCTGAAAAATGTTTTATCTGGGAATTCCGGTTTACATCTCAAACTTGTAAATATACCATTTTCCGATAAAGATGTATACTGTGACATTTCTACAAATTCGGTGCGGCCCTTTATTACAAAAAAATATAGAAAGATGGCGTTTGACTCGGTACACCAACTATCACATCCTGGAATTAAAGCTACGGTGAAATTAGTGACTCAACGTTACGTTTGGCCGTCAGTGAAATCCGACTGCAGAAAGTGGGCAAGAAGCTGTATTGAATGCCAACGCTCAAAAATTTCCAGGCACGTGCAAACGAAGCCTGCGGCATTTACACCGCCGACAGCAAGATTTGAACACGTCCACATAGACCTGATCGTCATGCCGTATTCAGAGGGCTACAGGTATTGTCTTACCTGTGTGGACCGATTCTCACGCTGGCCAGAAGCCATTCCAATTGAAGATCAAGAAGCTGCCACTGTTGCTCGCGCCTTTTACTCCACATGGATTGCCAGGTTCGGCACGCCTCTGCGTATCACTACTGACCAAGGGCGCCAGTTTGAGTCGAACCTTTTTAGGTGTTTAAATAACCTAACTGGTACGACTCACCTAAGAACAGCGGCGTATCATCCAGCAGCTAATGGAATGGTGGAACGAGTACACCGGCAACTAAAAGCTGCAATCAAATGTCACCAAAACAGTAGTTGGACAGAAATTCTTCCAACAGTCCTACTTGGTATGCGTGCGTCTTGGAAAGACGACCTACAAGCTTCCACTGCCGAACTGGTATATGGAGAACCTTTACGGCTACCAGGAGAATTTTTGGACAACAAAGCTGGAGAAAGCTGTCAAGACACCAGTAACTTCGTAAATGACTTACGACACCATATGCAGCAGCTGCGTCCAGTTGATGGTTCACGACACGGAGAGAAGAAGACATTTGTATTCAAGGACCTCGCCACCACTGACTATGTTTTTGTACGTACTGATGCCGTTAAAAAACCTCTTCAGCAACCATACGAGGGACCTTTCAAGGTGATTCAGCGCTACGACAAGACATATGTTGTGCATCTGCGTGGCAAAGACACCGTAGTGTCAATCGACCGCCTCAAACCGGCATACGTTGTTACCGAAGAATACACACGTGCACAAAATCACAATGAACCACAGGCATTAACAGAAGATGTATATAGCGATACCCCATTTCACCCTCAGCGCGACGACACTGCTCCAGTACCAACTACACGTGCCGGTAGACGAGTACGTTTCCCTGACCGCCTACAAGTTGGATTTTCGTAATTGCTTCAATCACTGGCAGGGGGGTACTGTGGCGGTTAATTTACGACACACTGTATATTTTGTTAGCTTTAAGAAATTTGTACATCTTGTAAATTATTTTAGAAAGTTAAGTGAATAGATCCATAAAACACCAGATGGTCACTTTTCGAGCCGATGGTCACTCTGACCTGAAAATAAAAGGGACTCCGGCTTGATCCGTCAACTCGAAAGCTTGTTTCGGTTTTTCTGTAAATATTAAAAATAAAGTCTATATTTCTGTTTTCCGACGAATGTGCATTATTTCGTAGACAATAGCTGTACAACCAAATAAAAACCCTAAAGACATAATGAGAAAACGTTAAAATTATATTTTTTTCTGGAGTATTTAACGTGTAAATATGACAACAGCGGCCAACATTCACTGGCGTCTCTTGAGACTTGACCTAGTCTATTACATTCTTGACATCTCTCGCCATCTTTTAAGTTTTGCGGGTTTAGGTACAATAAGTCATTTCCATAACGCGCTGTATATTGTTTAGTTGATTTATATTTTGTTAACGTATTGATTTGTTGCAGGACCTGACTGTTACAGACGATACAGTATTGGAAGAGCACAATGAAGATCCTTCATTGGTGCAAATGCGGCTTATTGGAGATGGAGGTAAATATATACATTGATGGTTGAAAGGCAAAATATTCTCAGCTCATTTGGCCAATGTTAGAAGACCTTAAGGCACTTTAGGAATATCATACTTGCATTATCTATTTGTAGAAATACATTCTCGTGCAAATAATAATTTATTGGTGCAATTTTTTCAGTGGTGGAATCGATTATGCGCGGTGAGAATGTTGGGATAACGCCGAGGAGATCGAGATCGTCAGCTCTGTTACATCAACAAAATACCCAACTATTGCAGGTAAGCTTATACGTTCGTTTAAATTCTGTGACGACTTTAAAAACGGGAAATACATCTTATACAAAAGATTATAATATTATTCCCAAATTCAAGTCACCATCAAAATATAAATAGTAAAATCATACGTAAAAATGCGAGCTCGGGTTGGCTTTGGTCGCTCAGTGATTATAAGCATTAATGCACGAGTCCTAGTTGTTTTTAATTTACTTTTTTTAAAGAAAATATTCGGATGCTAGACATGACGCATTTTTATAGCTCCACATAAAATGCAGATTAAACACATTAAATTTTGAATAAACAGCCCCGTCTATTCGTGTGGTTGACCTCATTTTACTCGTTCCTTAAATAAAAGTTCGTGTATCTAATACTAGCGCATGGGGAGATACTGTAGATGTTTCCCCTTAACGGTATTCTCTAAAATTTAGAAATTAATATAAGCTAAACAAGTAGGAGGGAACCTCTTAGTAACTAGTCCATCTACTGTCATTCCAAAATCATGTGGTTTTAATATGATGCCAAATAATTTACGTAAAGATAAATTCTTCCACACAACGCAATTTCCCTATTCCTGAGCTACTAATTTAAAACAAACGAATACGTTTATTTTGAGAACCGAAACACATATAAACGGTGTTTGTTTTTCTTTCAGGAGAGTGTTGATACGTTAAAACCCAACAGTTGTCAAAGGTTTATGCTAAAAAGTATGCCTGTAAAGAACAGTTCGGCTTTTGTGTGTTTATTTTTCAGAAAAACACTAATTAATTGGGCCAAACAGTTTCCATACAAAAATATTATTTTTAATATGTAGGCGAATGTACTCTAAATAACATCCTAAAAATAATACAGGCGCTAAAGGGGGTTTGACGAGATAAGCTTACAACAGTTCTAGCACAAATACCATCACATTTCCATGTATTTTCCCCAACAGAAAATTTAAGGTTCGATTTTCATTTCAAGATCATCACCCCGCTTCTTTCTCCTCTTCTCTGCTAATTCATCTCTCTACTCTCCCCACCCCCCCTAAAGTCTGCCCTCTCTGTCCTCACTTTGCTGTTCTATTCTTCTCTCTCCAGTATTGGCTCGTCTATGGCTCTGGCTGAGCTGGGGCGTCCCGACGGTCGGCGCTTGTGCAATACCCAGCAAAAGACTCTTTGTATCACGTGGCCAAAGTACTGCTAATATTCAACATATAGGAAAAAACAAAAAAAAAATATATATGTTCTTGCAAAATTTTTTTTTATGATGAAAGACAAGCACTATAGGAAAATTTTTTTGATTTATTTATGATATGCAGGGTGTTATGGAAATGACGTATTATATTTAAACCGGCAATTCCTGAGATGAAAACAAATTGAAGAAAAATATCCAAAAATGGCGCTTTAATTTAATATGCCCTGTACATGACCTGACGTCAAACCAAAATTAAGCACGTGGTGACACTGGGAGAAAGATAAACAAAACAACATATGGCGGAAAACGTCAGTGAATTTTGAGCAGTGTTGTCACTCTTTAGAAAGTTAATAACCGTTTGACAGATTGGAAGTTGTTTATTTTTCAGGTTACATTATTATAAACTTTTACGTTCAGTTCAGTTCGCTGGGCAACAATCTCTGATTTATAAACTTGAACTGACTCGAACCAACCGCCGCGGCGTTTATAAATGGTCAGATATGTTCTCATTTGTTCAATTCGAACGACACCCGTCGGAACTGAACAACTTAAATGCCACTTTACCCTTTAGAAAAAAAACTGCAATTTTATTTATCTTTTCGGCCTTATTTAAAACCAACTTAATTTATAAAAAAAACACCAAGTAGGTAATCCAAACAAAAACCGGCACAATAACCTCACAAAACACAAAAACAAAAATTCACATTAGTTTTCGCGTATATTTGTATGCATCTCATGAACACATCTAAGTACCATTCAAACTGAATTAGTTCATACATTGGAATTTAACATCTAAAAATTTCTAGTAACTACACGTTTCAGTCTGTTTCGGGTTTATTCGGTCGATCGATATTGCGTTATTTGGAAATATCTAAAAAATACAGCGTTGCCACTTTTGATATTTTATAAGATTATATTCATAAATTGCGGAATTTCCTTCTGTAATATTACTTTCCTGTATAATTATTGTCTCGGAAATGGCAACCGCGCTATTTTTCCGAATATGTACGAAGCACTCGACCCTTGGTTGGACTCGTCTATGTTAAGACTGAAGGGGAGGTCCTGTTGTTGTCAACATAATTATTTCATCATTCTTCATTAAAGGATTCAAAATTGTTTTAGGCTCATTAGAAATTAGCGTTTTTATTATTTCTGACTTTCTATTGCGATATAATTTGTATCCTATCTTCTGTGTGTGCTGTTGTTCTATGTGTACGATAGTGTAATTATGCGTTAGTGTACGATAGTGTAATTATGCGTTAGTGTACGATAGTGTAATTATGCGTTAGTGTACAAACCCATCTCTTCAAAAAAACTAATTTGAAACTCGTGGGTGTGTTTCTTTACGTGATTTAGTGTAATTTGTTCCGTTTCACTATGTATTCTTTTCTCTCGGCAATATGCCGGTTATGTTCCGAGATTGGAAATAAGAGACCGAATGTGGTTTAGTGGGTATAAGCTTATTTTGCAGTCCCACACTATCATCAGGGCACGTGATAAGCATAAACCTCTTACCATAGAAAAAAGAACTGAAGGTGTCTGTGCCCTGGATTCCTTACTCGTGTCGGCGGCCTTTACACTTTTTAAACGTTCGATTAAAAAAAAATATGTAGCGCTTCTCTGGGACACCCCGGGAGTCACCCATTTTAATATAATACGTCATTTCCCTAACACCCTGTATAGTGTTGGCGATCAAATATTCTCATTACAGTAGCATCCATAGGGCTGTTGGCCACCTTACCACCCAGTCTGGGGCTTAATCAGAACCTAAGCGACGCTTGGTGATGATTTCCATAGTGCCGACATCTCTGTGGAACTTTTGGCTTGTAAGCATGTTACTATTGATAAAAACTGACGGTTTTCTGTTTCCGGCGATTATATATTTTTCCTCATCCTCCACGTTTCTTAATTCGCACGCTGCGAAAACTCTCAGGCCGTAGCTGCTGCCTCCGATGCCAACCATGGTTACATTATACGGGAAAGTTGTCTCTTTCTCATCTGATAATTTATTTATTAAAAGCGTTAGTCATACCTACTTCCTTAGAATGTTGTCTATATTTTAACCGACATGGTACACAGGATGAAGAAATTTACATTATTTAAATTTATTACGTGAGTTCTCACTTAAGTTTATTTTCGTTTGTTTGTAGAGTTACATTCGAATGTTGCCGTTGTACACTTGTGTGTATAGAGCATTTGTGCCTAATTTGTCTTGTGAATTATGTAATTGTAGGTTACATATTGATAAACATCAAGAAAAATAAAACTGACCTTTCGCCTATAATAGTATATTAAAGTACAAGTTTTATAAAGCATTATATTTTAGAACGCGTCCATGTTAGGAAACGAGCCGCTTGCGGCGAGTTTTCTAAGTAGACAAGTGCTGTAATAGCTTTATAAAACATGTACTTTATACTACTTTTTCTATTTTGTCTATTTTTTAATAAAAAAACACATAATTAAAACTAATAAATGCCATAAAAATTTTGTAAATTTGTATGTTTAAATTTTATGTTGGCAATAGTCAAATTATTTATCAAGTAAGCTTTGATAAATTATACGTGTCCGCCATTGTGTCGCGAATATTGAAAGCTTTCTTAAAATTAATCAATAATGGATCAAGAAGATATTATTAATTTAACTCCTCCTGAGTTAAGGGAAATTGCAAATAATACATTGGATCAACTTTTACCAAAAAAGTCCAAGAAAGTATACGAAAAAGACTACAAGACAACAACAACCTGGTGTACTGCGAAGGGTGTTTCTAGAAGTAGTGAAAATGTTCTAATCGCTTATTTTGAGAAGGAAAGTAAAACTAAGAGTCGTCGACTCTGTGGTCCTTATACTCAAAATTAAGAGCTTGCATTAACATTTATGAAAACACAGATATAAGAAATTATGCAAGACTTCAAGCTTTTTTAAAAGAGCAATCTGAGAGCTACAAGCCCAAAAATCTTCCATTTTAGATTTAGAGGATATCAATAAGTTTATAACTGAGGCTGACAATAGCATTTACTTAGGTTTAAAGGTAAGAAAATTATACAGTACCTGCCTATACATTAATTTTTTACAACCAGTTCTTAATAAAAGTGGATTATTGGATCCACAAAGAAGGATTAATCCTGAACAAAACGTTTCAAACACACAAACTATGCCCGATTTTAAAATTAACGCTGCAGACACAAGTACGGTCACAATAAATGTTTATAACAACTGCACTTTTAATAATAAATAACTATAATTAGTGTACAGTGTAAGTATTAGCTTTAAATTGATATCTTTGTAAGAGAATATATTACGTGTTGATCTAAACTTGTGATTGTGAGGTTAGTTTAGGAATTGTTTATTATGCAACCAAACATACACAGCAGTACCACCCAGCGTTTAAAATGAAAAAACCGGTATCGAAAAAGCTTATTACGATACTGAAAACGGTATCGAAAAAACTTTCATATGAAACCAAAATAGAAAAATTACTTTGTAGTATACCTAGTCATAACCTAAAAATTACTTTTTTAATTATTTACAATGCAGGTTCTATTTTTAAGCAACAATAATATACGCCTGGAAATGTGACCGGCATTAAAAGATAAATGATTGTAGGAAATTATGACATGCTGCAGCGAAAAACGATCAATTTACTATAAATAAAATACAATGATTTGATCGATCGTTTATATTTTATTCACGCTTGGTACTGATTGATAGAAATCGTATTTCCATCTCACACAAATACGATCGGTATGAATCCAGATGTAGTAGGAAGAATGTAGACAAGAAGGTTCTTGCTTTTAACTAAACAAACCTGTCCTTTTTAGTTTTCCACGATCGATATCGTTTGACCTTTTGTCTATTTCAGTATTCAATGCTAAAACTACACAACCATTATCTCTTTTATCCTTATTTCTGCCTTGTATTTCTTTATACCTGCAAGCTGCGGTTTATTATACCGTTACACCTGTTTCGCTCGACCGAGAGATTAGTACACATTATACAATGAGTAATGTTTTTCTTTTGCATCAGACAAGCAAAAAACTTTTACCTGCTTTTGATAGTGGAATCCAAATTAAAACTTCGTTCTTGGGATTATAGCCGTTTTTCGAGGTAGATATAAATCGCTATGGGGAAGAGAAACGTAAAATAAATAAATGATGTTGACGCAATATTACTTTGAAACTAATGAAAGACAACTGGGCCAGTCCCACTTTTTGTTCTTGCGTATTTGGCTTGGAAAACTATAGTCCCTTCTAATGGTCAGGCATGGAATTCGAAGAGGACCAGAATCCAGCCTTCTGACAGAATTTATCTCAACGTAGTCAAATACTATATTGTTTTTTTTTTTTTTTATGATCAAACACAAGCACTATAGGAAAAATCCTTTAGGGCGCTCTGGGAGTGGTGCGTGTGCGCAAAAAGCGATTCACGTTGGTTTTGAATCGTTGGAGGTTATATTCGTTGGGAAAAACGACCTCGGGAAGATCGTTCCACAATGATGAAGTCCTCCAGATGAAAGAGTTCTTAAATAATGAAGTTCGAGGAGTACTAAGCTTAACCACATATGGATGGGCGGCAGTGGTTCGTCGTGTATTTCTGATATTCACCGCTCTGGGCGGAATTAAGAGGGCAAGGTCAGCCGAGCACTTTCCATGAAAATATCTGTAAAAGAGAGTCAAATCACCAACTTGCCTTCGATGTTCTAGGCTGTCGAGGTTCTTCGTCAGCTCGTGGTCTCCAATCAGACGAATGGCCCTCCTTTCGATGGAATCCAGTAGCCGAAGAGTATGTTTGGGTGCAGAGCTCCAGACATGAGAGCAGTACTCTAGTGATGGTCGAATCTGGGCTTTGTATAGTGTCAAAAGTTGTTGAGGTGTGTACAACTTTCTGGTTCGGAAGAGTACACCAAGCTTCTGAGAGGCTATCTTGGCGATTGCCACAACGTGGTTATGCCAAGACATATTTCCTCCCAGATTGACGCCCAGCAAACTAATAGATGAAACCAGTGGGATTGCGTGTCCGTCCATGACTATATCCGGTTCTGTAATGTTAACCTTCTTAGAGAAAACTGCTGCCTGGGTTTTTTTAGCGTTAAATTCGACATGGTTACTGTCACCCTAAGCCAAAATGTCTTCCAGGCCTTTGTTGAGGCGTGATACTGCATGCTGTCTGCGAAGATGTGCGTCGGCAGCCGATGTTTGTGCTTGGAAAACTATAGTCCCTTCTAATGGTCAGGCATGGAATTCGAAGAGGACCAGAATCCAGTATTCTGACAGAATTTATCTCAACGTAGTCAAATACTGTATCCATTGTAGCAAACTGCTCTTTTCCCAAATAATAATAAGCTTTAGTTCAATCGTCACAAAACCAACATAAAAATCTAGTTAACAATATGTCCACAAGGCAGAAAGACAAGTTTATTTCCTGGGATTCTTCGTCCTGGCGACGAAATCGTTTTCATATTTCGAAACCCAAACAAGAGAGCAGTAAAAACAGCAAATAACCTAGATAAAAGGAAAAAGGACAAAGAGAACAGCAAAGAGACGGACCCACCTTTGTCCTCCTCTATGGAAGGAAAATCTCGATAATTACATTTTCCGTTCTGGCATTGTAGTCCAGTAAAAATCCACATATCCAATAAAGGCATTTATATAATCTCGTATTCCATATCAGTAATTTCTTTTTATATTTTTTTAAACATTTTCACATGGACCAGATGCATTCAAAGCGCTCCTCCACTAGCTGAAAGTGAATTTTCAAATATTCATCCATCTGGGCACTTATCCTCGACCTGAAGGTGCCCAGCTAATCAGATACAATCATATACAGTGGTACCTCGAGATACGAGTGCCCTAACATACGAGTAATTTGAGATACGAGCTGTCGAGCGAGCGTAGTTTTGTTTTGAAATACGAGCGACATTTGAGATACGAGGAACGGTCGGCTGCGACGCGATCTCTACAAATGAGATAAAAGAGATCTTGGGAATGTGGGACAGAGTGTCACAGTTCCCGAAAAAGTTGCAACTGGTCGTGCATCGGAGCTATTTAATGACACTTGCCTAACTCATTTCCGCAGCATTCTGAAAGGGAGGAAGAAACAAACCTCCTTGGACAATTTTTTTTTGAATCCGGCGAAGAAGGCAAAGACCAGTGAAGTGAAAAGCAGTGACTAAAATTAAACATACAGTAGCATCTAAGTTGTGTGTAAGTTATTATGTTTTTATACAATATTTGTCATTTATTACATTTTTCTTATTCAAAAACACGTAACAACAACAATTGGGGCTGGAACGGATTAAGGGCATTTCAATTAATTTCAATGGGGAAAATTGCTTTTAGATACGAGCAAATTGACATACGAGCAAGGTTACGGAAAGAATTAAACTCGTATTTCGAGGTATTACTTTACTAGTAGCAAAGCCATTTGGGGATTTCCTCGATTTAACGATCAAGCTCTTAATTCCTACCGTTGGAAATTTTATTTAAATTCTTACGCAAGTATTGTCATTTTCGGATCATCGTAGTGTCGCATGATAATAAAATTCAGCTTTAGCAGGAGGTTTAAGCTCTCGTCTTACCGGACTACAAGCAGACATATAAACGACGCGTCGGCTTTCTCCTGCCGCGCACGCGTAATGCCCTAACCGGTTTACGAGGCGCGACTGCTTCCCCGCGTTCCCCCCAGCAGGAACGGGCCTTCGCTTATACTGCAATACTAGCTTTTCAGGAATCGAATCCGCCATTACAGCTCTTTGTACGCGCTGTTTGTTTTCGAGCTTTTTGCAGCATCGAAGAGATCTTTGGTATTCCTGTGAAATTGGTTCTGGGAATTTCGACAAGACGTCCTGTTATCTAACGAATAGAGTCGTTGTACGGGCTGTGCGAGTCGGTAGGATCGATAGAGGGTGAGGGGAGGAGAGTAAACGATCGTCCCGATCCTCGCTGATTCAATTGAGCAAGAAGTGTGTTACGGTGGTTGCAGGAATCGCCACCGTTGCAGGGGATTATTGTGCGAAAGTGCGAGTGCTATGACTTTATTTGACTTTTATCAGCAACGGTATTTTTACGTGTAGATTAAGAGCGCAAGATCTAAGCGCGCACACACAAGGTAAGTTTGAAAATATTGATGGGTGATTAATTACGTTTGCTTTCAATTTTGAGACTTTTTCACCAGCACAGACTCGATAATATCGTTGTAGAAGTTGATTCGTAATGAATGATTATTCTATTTTATTTAATTATTGTCACCTTAATATACAGGGTGTTCCTTAAGGACGTACTATTATTTCAAAGTGTGATTTCTTAGGTCATTGTATGATAAGATTTTATATTAACACAAAATATGTTCGCGACAGCTTACATTATTTACTACAGTCGTTATTTTTTAGGCATTTTCAATTTTGTATGTGTTAATAGGATATAAAGCCTCACATTTTAATTAGAAAAGTTATTCATTCTATCGATCCCACCAGTGGCGTCCCTGCAAACATGCCCTCTGATACTTTTTGCAAAAAGGTGGTAACGACAGTGATATTTTTCAATGTGGATATTTTTTCCGATTAGCCTGATTAATTCTACATGAAAACGGTATCTTGCTAATAATTAAATTCAAATTTTCCTGAAAATTTAAACATACTAAGTATTGTGGAAATCTCCTTTACCTTCAAATTGTTAATACATATAAAATTCATACTTATTTTTATTTAAGTTTGCAAGTCAAAAATTAAAACCATTTTTCCGAAATTTTGCAGTCGTTCCAAGCCCTATTGGCACTTCTCAAAAGATTTATTCAAATTATTAGGATCTCTTAATGTAACTTGTTTAAGAAGACAGATAAAATTAATGCTGGACATGGTTTCTCCTCTTCGGAGATATGGGCTCCTAAAGAGCTCCAATGGAATCAAGTTTTTGACACATAATTATTGGACCACCAGGTATATTTCAATTTTTTAAAAATATGATGTATACCAAGGTAAGACCCTTCAAATTAGTATCCAAGAAAGTGTTGTGAACTACTCGCAGCTGCAGCTAAGGCACTCTTGGCCCCTTAACGCCCTTTATGATAAGAACTCTGGACAACGGTTTTTACACACCTTTAACTATTGACTCAAAATTAAGTACTCTTCATTCATGTCGCTAATCCTAACCGTTTTCGAAAAAACGACATTTTAATTACATCGTGTATTTGGCGTATCTCTTCAAGAGATACGTCTTTTGTTCCTATCAAATGTGAACCTCAAAAAATTCCTCTTTTTCATATTTAGCCCGTAAGAAGTTATTGGACTCATTGCCAAAGTGAATAAGATTAAAATCTAAACATTTTTTCCATATCTCGTAATCTAATACCAGTTTTCCATATATAAGCTATAGTCAATTGGATTATCTATAATATTATAGTCCTTAAAAGCTCTTAAACCACTTTCCAACGTCTTGTTAATTAAACGTTTATATTCCTGCGCCAATTACAAACCGAAATAAATCTTTAAAATGGATATCGCAACCTCGTATAGCATTCCAGTGCATTGAACAGAACATTTACCTAATAGCATTTGAAATAAAGAACCCCAGAACTGTTTCCTGCAAAGTGAAATATATATCTGCCTAATGACCGGTGAATAATGAGCGTTCTACAGAGATTCGGCCGGTTGCAGTATATTAGAAAGCTTATTAAACAACAACGGCGAGTAATTCAGTTCAAATGAATTAGAATGAGATAGGACGACGATGCAGTTCTCTTATTGTGACGGAGAACTAAATCGGTGTTGTAAAATGTAATTATCTTTCAGTCGTCGGTATAACAACAAATTATCGTGCAAAGTGATCCTCTTACTTTTGGAATGATGTGCATGCAGATGAAACTAACAGAAACGATATTATGGAACAATTTGACGTGTATTTCCAATTTTTAATATTATTTATTGGAAGCGAGACATTAAAGGGTGGGAATTTCTCAAATTGACATCCTGCATAAAGTAACCGAAACAAACATATTTAATTTTGAAATAAGAATTTAATAAAGCCATTTTATTAATCAGATTAAGCCGATTCCCATGGCGTTCTTTCGAGGTCAGAACAACAATTGACAAAATTTACACACACACACAACAGGTCATTTATTAAATCAAAATTATCTTGATACATTTTTCTCTGGGCTGTGAAACCAACTGGTTTGCTGATTATAGCTCTCGCGTTTTTTATGTTCTTGTCCTTTTTACATAATACCTGTTTATGATTTTGTAGGTATTTATAGCGTTCAAGGCGGTTACTGATGTTTTTATCAATAAAATCGCTTGAATAATTGTCGCCTAATTGTAAAATATTGTATTTTACCATTTAAGATTTTAAGGGTACGTCGTAAGAGTGGCGTACGTAATCCTTAACGTCCGTCCGTTTAGCGCTTAAGCAATAGTAGGTAACTCTAACGTTCTCCTACGGCGCGGACTTTTTTTATAACCCCCGTACAACCAATTTTCCCCTTAAGTTTTATTTGAATTTAATTTAATCAGATTACTAAGTAGATGGCTATTTTTGGAAATTTAATTTTGTCCCCATTTTTGAATTCTATCCAGAGGTGAATTCCCCACCCAGGAATTATTTATTTGAAGCCAATCTAACTTTTTTAATCATTAAATTTTGAATATACGTGCGAGTGCTGGTCGACACAATCAGTAATGTCGCCAGTCTTGATATTCAATGAAAAATTCATCATAATTTAGAGACGCTCTTGCTTAAAGTATTTTCGAACGCAATTTTCTCGATTATGGTTCTTCGAATCGATTAGGGTTTTTTTGTCAGGGATGCCAGGCAATTAATGCCATTGCCGACTTGACACGCACGTGTCAGTCGGTCCTCTGTGGGCCCACCATCCTTTCCCCGCTAACTGGAAGCTGTCAGCAGTCCACCAAAGCAATTAAAGAGATGAGGGCAAGTTTGTCATGAGAAAGAATGAATGATTTTAAGTTAAAAGTGTAGTTAGTTGAACGTAGGACGAGGCCTAACTGATGTTCAGACTATACTTTTGATTGTATTGGCTCGGGCGCGTCCAATGAATATAATAACAATGCACGTTATTATATTGGAACATGGAGGTAATTTTAAGTCTTTGTCTTGGGGGGTTGATTTAAGGGTTAACCGTATGTCGAGTAACGCGACCCGAAGTTCTCGTAAGCTAAGTACTTGTAATTTATATACAATCAGAATTAACTTAAACTAACATTCAATTGTTTCAACCAACATATCACTCATTTGTCACGTACTCTGTTTAAATTTAGATTTAGTATATTTTACAATATACCCTAAGCTGACATTATATTCCCACCTAAAGGGATCTCAACTACCCTAATAATTTCCCAAAAATTATAACACGCGGTAGTGACTACTATTATTAACTTAAGATATATTATTTCGGACTTACTTCTTATTCTGGACTCAGAATGATTTTTTTAACGTCACAATCGGGCGAATTAAAACAGAAAATATTTCAGAATTATTTATACTCGTACTGAAACATACATAGTGTTGAAGACAGTCCGGTATTATTTAAACTCGCCGGCAATACGAGTAAGCGAAGATAAAAATTTTCTCAGGGAAAATCCGCGGCTGACTGTTCTCGGAATATTTGGTGTAAAAACACGCCGAAACCTGTAGTCACCATTGACGATTTAATAAATTAATGACTGTTCATTTTTTAACCGACGAGGAATAAAAAATTTATCATCTCATATTTCCACCCCATTCTCGCCGCCAATCGGATCGAATGAAATATTTACGATATCCCAATCCGTAGGTTTTATCTTGATGTAAGTAAGTAAGTAAAATTAATTAATAGCACACACTGTAAATTGTTTTAATTAATTTAATTAATATTCTACAGTAACTGTCATGTGCCCCCATGCCAAAGCGACAGATGCAAGATAGATCGTGGATAAACATTAACTTATTGCCCATAAATAGTACCTTCGAGTACCACTTACGTACCCTACTTTTACCCACGTCCGATGAAAATCTAGTACCCGTGTTGATTAATCGATTAAAATGTGCAGTGAAGGTATTGAGCAAGATTTGCAGTGCAGGTTAAAAAATGTTCGTACTTTCTTGTTCAGTATTTGTTATTAATTGGAGAAAAAGATAGCAGTTGATTAATCAGTGTGTTTCTGTACTGCCTTTTGCATTCAAGTATTCAGGAAACAAAGAAAAATTGTCAAAAAATGATTAGGAATTACATTACAGGCTAATTTTGAAAATGTTCGCGTTAACTTATCAAAAATGTAAAAACAGATCTTGTTAGATTTTCACGTAAAATTCAATGGCGTAGCCAGGATTTCTGTAAAAGTTTCACTTGCGAGATATTACCAAAAATAAAAAATTTTAATTGGAACATCCTATAAATTATTTTTTTAATTAATTGCACATACTTTGGCCTTAAACAAAAATATAGTTGGTTATATTTAATATTCAAAAATAACCGAAATTTCGAAAATCTTAATAATACTTGTAACACTGTTATTGTTAAAAGTAACGTAAATTATTAAAAATATCACATTTTTTGGGTTCTTTTTGAATATAAAATATAACCAACTATACAGGGTGTTCCTTAGGGACGTGCTAATATTTCAGGGTGTGATTCCTTAGGTCATTTTGTAAAGAAAAGTTCATGTGAACATATGTCCGCAACGGCTTAAATTTCTTGCTACAGGGTATTGAATTTTTATTCTTGAAATGGTTATTTTTTAATATCTCCGAAAGTACTTTAGATGTTATTTTCAATTTTGGTATGTGTTAATAGAATATAGAACCACAAATTTTAGTGAGAAAAGTTATTCAATTGTTCCACCAGTGGCGTCCCTGCTAACATGCCCTCTGATATTTTTTTACAAAAAAGATGGTACGCCACTGACATTTTCCCATGTGGATATTTTTTCTGATTAGCCTGGTTAATTCTGCATGAAACCGGTCTCTGGAGTTTTACTCGTCAGTGGTTAAAACCACTAAATTCATATTGAAACTTAACATTGGTAAAATAATGAATGATAAATTTTTTGTTTTATAAAAATTGTTGGAAACGGCCACCTTCCCTTAAAAGGGATGCTTCCTCCCGTCTTCGCATCGAATTGCTCACTCCAACAATTTTTATAAAACAAAATTTATCATTAATTATTTTATCAATGTTAATAATAGTGAGTTTCAATATGAATTTAGTGGTTTTAACCAAGAACGGTGCTGCGTCTGACGAGAAAAACTCCAGAGGCCGTTTTCATGTAGAATTGACCAGTCTAATCAGAAAAAATATCCTCATGGAAAAATATCAGTGGCGTACCATCTTTCTTGTAAAAAATATCAGAGGACATGTTTGCAGGGACGCCCCGGTGGAACAATTGAATAACTTTTGTAACTAAAATTTGTGGTTATATATCCTATTAACACATACCAAAATTGAAAATAATATCTAAAGTACTTTCGGATATATTAAAAAATAACCATTTAAAAAATAAAAAATCAACGCCCTGTAGCAAAAAATTTAAGCCGTTGCGGACATATGTTCATATGAACTTTTCTTTATAAAAATGACCTAAGGAATCACACCATGAAATATTAGCACGTCATTAAGGAACACCCTGTATATACATTTTTATGAAGGCCAAAGTATGATCAAATAATTAAAAAAATAATATATAGGGCGTCAAATATTGAGGTGTACGATTTAATAAATATTTCATCGGGCAACAAAGCACATTATTTTATTTTTATACCCCGAAACCAAAGCATTCGGTCATTCTTCACCGAACGGGCGTTATCTTTCGTAAATTTTACGATCTAGAATGTTTCCAGGTTTTCGTATTTTCCTTTTATCGCAGCCATTTTCCGAGCGCCAGGAACGTGCCTGGGGAAATTGTTCATGAGTTTTAATTCCGCAAGGAATATTGTTCCGAACTTAACTTGAATCACGGCTTAATTTCGATTTCTGTTGACTGTAGAAACTTCTAATCTTTAACTTAAATTAGAGAACTTTTTAAATGCATTACACGGGAAAACATTACTTAATTTAAAAACTAATCCCTAAATTCAAGCGAATGTTGACTTTAATATTATTATAAATAAAACACGGCCTTAATTTGGAATAAGTCGAGTAAAAGTTTTTTTTATATCATATTTTGCTCTTATCATACAGGGTGTCCGCTAATTAATGGTACATGGAAAAACCACAGACTCGTTACGTAAAAATATTAGGATTTAATTATACTTACCTATATGCGAAAGTTGATATTAACTGAGATACAGGGTGTTAAAGTTAAAACTTCATGTTTGTTTTTCTCTAATAATTTCGCAGGAAACCAATGTTTTTTTACAAAATTTGGCAATTATGGTTTTTTTAGGACGAGAAATTGAATATTTTGTGAAATTTTAATTACAATGTAGAGGGCGCTGTCTGCGGCATTATTTGCACATTTATTAGGTCATAACTTTTTTGTGCCTCAGTGTATTTAAGATTTTAATGAAAATAATACTTTTCTCATATTTATTACGTAAAAGGGTATACCAAGGTCAGGTTGCCCAGAGTTCCCGTTTCCGAGATATTTGCATTTAAATTGTTTAGTGCACCCTGCCCAATTATTTTGCAAACAAAATTGTTTTCTTAAAGTAACGTATGAGAAAACAAGAGAAATTTAGAGATGCAATTGCTATGGAATAGAAAATGTTTCATTGTTGGTTTCTTTCGACGAGATATTTTCTAGGGTCAAAGTTATTTTAATTAAAGTAAGTTAAAGAACAATCCAATGTATTTATTATTCCCAATTACCATTACTAGAACATTAATTATCATGTAAAAGTGAATTGGTAAGAAGTAACAAAATATTATTTGCTGGCCTGAGCTAACGCACTAAACAATTTAAATGCAAATATGTCCGAAACGGTAACTCTTGGCGACCTGAATTTAGTAGACCTTTTATACGTAATAAATATGAAAAAGTATTATTTTTATTAAAAACTTAAATACACTGAGGCACAAAAAAGTTATGACCGTATGAATGTGCGAAAAATGCCTACATTGTACATTAAAATTTTTCCAAGAAATCAATTGCTCGTCCTAAAAAACTATAATTGCCAAACTTTGTAAAAAAAGTTGGTTTCCTGCAAAGCTATAAGAGAAAAACAAAAATGAAGTCTTAACTTTAACACCCTGTATCTCAGTTAATATCAACTTTCGGATATAGGTAAGTATAATTAAATCCTAATATTTTAACTTAAGGGGTCTGTGGTTTTTCCATGTACCATTAATTAGCGGACACCCTGTATACTTCATTTTATATGGATCTACAGGGTGTTATGGAAATGCCGTATTATATTTAAATGGGTGACTCCTTGGGTGTCCTAGAGAAGCGCTACATATTTTATTTTTTTTAAATTGACCGTATTAAAAGTGGTCTAATAAACACTCTTACTCACAGGTCAGTCCGCGCTACTGTACAACATTTCACCCAGAGCCAATGGCAATGTTGCCAAACTTAATGTAAAACTGAAATTCCATATAAAATTATAAAAATAAATTATTTTTTACCTACTTGTATTTATCCTTACACCTAGAGCGAGGAAGCCAGGCACAAACACAATCAGTTTTTTTTTCTTTCTCATGGGAACACTCCTGGAAACACTTTATGTACACACAGTAATAGTGAAACAGAACAGATAGTTAGCTTTTGCAAATACAATAATACAGATTATACTACAGATTGTTAGATTTTATTACACGCGACGAATTTGACGTCCAGAAGAAACGCGTCAATAAAAACAATATTCAAAGATTATTTATGGACGGGCAAGATACACGCGTAAACCGAAAAAAACAGAGCGGATTGCCGAGAGTGTGTTGGTGATCGACGAGACACAACGTATCCGGCCGCTGGTGGGTCTTCAACTAACAGACGCAAGCGTGCGGCGCTATATGAAACTACTTCGCTCAGCCCGATGTAAGGCGTCAAAAGGTCATTGGCATTTGACCTAGTGACGTACGTGGCTATTACTATTCCATATGTTTTTCGGGTTGTTTAAAACATAGTCCGTCGTAAATGTTCTTCAATTAATTGTACAAAAAGGCATTACAGAATGGAAAAGTGTTAAAATTATTTTATTTCGTCTAAAAAGTTTAAGGTGTACATATGACAACACCGGCCAGAATTCCTTGATTGCTTACATGTATCGCAGTGCCACACAGGTGTTTTTCTGGTTTGACGTCAGGTCACTTTTACCGCTGAATGAATTGAAGGCGCCATTTATGGCTATTTTTCTTCAATTTGTCTTTATCTCAGGAATTACCTGTTTAAATATAACACCCTGTATATACGTTATATGTCACTTTTCACTATCAATTGAGCATACATCTACAATGTAAACTCGGCACATTGGTTCACCAAATCGGCCTCTTCGAGGAAATTATAGTGCAGTATTTCTATAAAAATGTACAGGGGGAGCCGATATTTCAGCCACCTCAAACATTACCTATCAGATGTCCTATTCAACTCAAGGAAGCATGCACCCGGTCTATTTAAGAATTTACAACTTGTTAATGGTATATCAACCACAAAATAAACTGGTTTGTCCACAGATGGTGGTTTGCTACTTCTTTATTTCGCCTCTTTTCTTCGGGACCTTGGAAGACAGAAGGCATTTTAGCATTAAAATCGGCGTACTCGCGTCAAAGAATTTGCAAGTGTGCACAAGACTCTCGTACATCGCAATGTGCAACCCGATTGGTCGATCATAAACCGCTTATTTGCATTTTTTGCCACATGACCTTTTCAACCTTGACGACCAGACGTTTTATGCAAACCTGAATGGTGTCGAGGCAGCGTAAATTCTTTCTTAATGACGTGTTAATGATGCTCGTCGCTGATAAGTGATGATGACGCTACATCTTTTATTATTGGAACAGCCTTCGCTGATGAGGCAAATTCATCATATCGAATGGAATAATACGCGTATTTATCTGTCGATAATTTATTATTATACAGGGACCAAACTGCAGAATCCTATTGTATACGTGAAAATAATGTAAAAAACTCATATTATAACGTGTCCAAGATAAGGAGGGCCAGTACAGGGATCTCGGAAACCGCAAGAGATACGAAGTCGGTTATATGGAGGTAAAGTTGCGCATTTACGTGCCTAATAATATGCCGTTTAGAAAGTTCTAAGATTCCGAGTAGTTCCGGAGATATCCGGAAAAATCGAAATTCTGAAAAATCGTTTTATTGTTTTCCTGGGTTTTTTTGAGATCGAATTCTAAAGTAAATTGCACTTTTGCATTGCCACTTTTTTCACTCTATCTAACAGCGTTAATTGTTTTGTAATCCGACGAGTCGTCTTTGAAAGGCCATTATTATATTTTTTTAAATACGGTCCTGTTTCTCTGATATTGGAATTTGAGAGCCTTTTTTCTTCTGAATGCAACGATGTATGACACATTGTGGTTTAATGACGTTTCGAGGGTTTTCTGAACAACATCAGGAAATTTTGGGATACGGTCCTGTATTTCTCCTAATTTTATAAATAATATCTCATAAGTAAGCACTAAATTTTTACTGTTTAATAAATAACAAATAATTTAATAATAAACCACAAATAAGTGAACAAAATACAGAAACATTATTTCAAACTTCTGTTGATCGTGATTTAAAAAAAAGTAGTCGCTTGAAACAAAAAATTAGATGGTGACGCGTGATTTGTTTCACTTGGCATTCCCATTGTGATCGTTTGAGAGTGTTTTAAGAGGTTTTCTATTTTCCAGATAATATGGAACATAAATTTACAAATGCTGAAAAGTTTGATATTCTATCGCATGTTTTATTTTATCTCAAAAAAACTGTTAAAGATGTTATTTGTGCTTAGAGAATAACGGAATCATTTTGAACACCTGATTATGTAGTTCCTTACTTTTTTCGTTGTTCGTTTTATTACTGTTTTGGAATGATTTTTGTTCACTTATTTGTGGTTTATTATTAAATTATTTGTTATTTATTGAACTAGTCCAACATTATAAAAAAATTTAGAGCTTACTTATGAGATATTATTTATAAAATTAGGAGAAATACAGGACCGTATCCCAAAATTTCCTGATGTTGTTCAACTTTCTAAACAGCATATTATTAGGCACGTAAATGCACAACTTTACCTCCATTTAACCGACTTCGTATCTCTTGCGGTTTCCGAGATCCCTGTACTGGCCCTCCTTATCTTGGACACGTGGTATGTCCTTATTCGATTTTCATTTGTTTCACGTTATAGCGTAATTTAAAAATTAGTTATTTAATTGGCCTTTTTATTTTGGAGAATCGACTCTATTAGTTGGCCTCCAAGATCTCCGGGCTTAAGACCACCAGACTTTTGTTTATTGGCCTGGTTCACAAAAATTTACAAAGCAATTCGAGTCTCCACTCGAGATCCACTAATTCTATGTACCTATTAGAAATACTTGCAGACGATATTAAGGAAATACATGAAGCAATCGGCAGAGGAAGCAGAATGTTTAGAGGTCAGTCAATGGGGATATTTTAGAAATATGAGTTTTGTTTAATTATTTTCACGGATTCCTCCCGCCCCTGTATGAAGTCTTATTGTTTTGTCAATCCGTATAATAATATCCCTAACATATTTTTCTTATTAAGAAAGATGTTTTCTTTAACGAGCTAATTCTGTGTAGGTAGCGGTAACAATATCGCGTTCTTGTTTTTCATTTATTTTTAATATAAAATTCCATCCCGTCTCGAAGAAAAGCAAATAATAAAAGAGCCACTTTGTATCGATCCTCGACGACAAAAGACGCAATATCGCAGTTATAAAAGTTTCATGTTCGACCTCGATAACGGCGAAAAAGAAGGAAAATATCTGTTACGACATAATTTCTTGCTGTGAAGGAAAATTCACTTGCGCTCTCGTAAAGGTTTGTAATCAATCTTGTTTTAAGTTCTACAGCTCTAAAAAAGCGTTTTTCTATTTGGGTTTCATAATGGCTACATTATGAAATGCAAAAAAATTGAATAACCTGTCACTTTATGAAACTGAACTTTTATTTTTTTATGTTGGCAGCAAATAGGGTTCGAATTTTAGGCTTACTTCGATTTCGTTGAAATTAATTTTCTAGGCATTATGGATTCTACAACAATTTTTTATAGAAAACTTTAAAATACTAACCTTTAACCTTGCAAATAGATCATTTTAACTAGATATTTATCTGAAATACCTATACTCGGAAATATATAACATGCTGACGGTGTTCGTCAACTAATTTCTAGTCACAACTATAAAACAACATAACCTAAAAATAATAGAAATATCTTCCAGTTTATACTCTATTTCTAAAGTTTTATTCAATAAAGTACTATTTTTATTTTTAATTCAATATAGTATTATACATATTACTTTATATATATATATTTATAGTTACTGTAGACATTTCATGAGCATTAATTGTTATTCCTGTCAGATTTTGTTTCGACACAACAATATTTTGTTCAATAGTATTATTTATTAGTTTTTTTTTTTGAATATTTTGAATTTTGTTCTGCTCGCACCATAACTCAAAGTTTTGAATATTCTTTTTAAAAGTTCTTCTAGATTATTTTCTGCAATTTGTCGTATTTCTGACGGAGTACAACTTTCTTCCTGACTCATTTTTATTAACTTTAATAATAGGTATATTTATTTTTAATTATGACGGATGGGAAGTAGCTTTGTTGTGTTCAATTATTTTTATCATGGCATATTTGATACTTGTAACATTTTATTAAATTATAAAAGTATTGCCAACCCAAAAAGAAAATATTAATTCAAATGGAAAAAATCAATTATATTTTTTAAAGTTTTTCAGACTTTAAAGACCCAAATAGAAAAAGTATTATAAAATACACGGTTCATGAGACAATTAGAGCATTTTTACTTTAGAAAACTCCCCGCTTCGCGGGTCGTTTTCTAAATTAAACGCGTGCTCTAAGATAATGTCTTATGAAACTTGTATCTTAATATACTATTTCGAACAAAATTGAATTGTTTGAAAGCATATTGGGCACTGAGCTAAATCTAGCGTTCTAAAATGTCGCAATATCAATATTATATGCATCGCTTCAAAACGTTCGCAGTTTTTAAATATCTCTTTCTTCTTAAAATAACTTAAAATAATGTATCAATGGCTTTGCCAAAATAAATTAAAACTGAACACATCAAAGACAAAGTGTATGATAATAGGTTCAAAAGTAAATTGTAAGAAGTATGCCGAATTAGGATTAACCCTTAACATAAATGAGTCTGAAATTAGTTTAGTGTCGGAAATAAAATATTTGGGAGTCTTTTTGGATCCTCAGCTTGTTTTTACGAATCACGTTGATTACCTTTGTAAGAAATTAGGGAAAAAAATTGGTTTTTTCTGTCGCGTTTCGGATTGTTTGTCCCAGTGGGCCAAGACACTGGTTTATAATACAATCATCTTGCCTCACTTTAATTACTGTTGTTCTTTATTAATATTTTGTACTCAGGAAAATATACACAGGCTGCAGGTTCAGCAAAATAAGGTTATGCGAATTATTCTTAAATGCAACAGGTATATCCCGGTAAGAACTATGTTACAGAGGTTGAATTGGCTGTCTGTGGAACAGAACATTAGAAAGGCGAACTTGGTTTTAATATATAAAATTGAACATGAGCAGCTACCAATATATTTTAATGCTTTTCTTAAAAAAAGATCAAATTTTCATAGTTATGACATTCGCTCTGGGCAACATTATAACATTGAGTCAGTTAAAACCACATCTCTACAAAAATCGCTATTTTTCGAGGGAGTTCGTCTTTTTAATGACCTCCCTGAGGGCATTAAGGAGGCAAATGGGTTAAATGTTTTTAAAAGAAGATTGTTTCTTTATTTGAAGGATATGTAGAGTAGAGTAGGATTTATCATTTTTGTAACTGACATATAAACACTGTTTTGTAACTTGTATTTTTTAGTAATAACTAGCCAAGTGCTAAATAAAGATTATTATTATTATTATTATTATTATTATCTTGTAAAAGATGTCGCAGAAGCAAACATGTTACGCTGTAAAACGGTGTATCTCCTTTAATAACAGAGATAATGAAGTAAACCAAAAAGAAAATGTTGGGGAAAGATGGACCTACCGTCTAATGTCAACTGCAATATGTTTCGGTTGCTAATATACCCCACAGGGTGATGCGAATTTTCGGGAAAAAACATAGCATTTTTAGTACACCCAGTATAAATCGAAAATTAAATTTTTATCATAAACAGCGAAAACTATGACATTGTCAAGGAACCAACCTACAATGCAAAAACAAAATCATTCAAATCGGATCATAAATTCAGAAAAAAAATACCATCAAAAATATGGCAAATTTATGATGTTGCGTTAATTTTGTCCAGGAGTTTATTTCCATTCACAACACCACTCAAGGGAGGCTTTTATACAGTGTATAATGTTGACCTAATGCCACTTAAAGGAAACTTACGACATGTCCGAAACTAACACGAAAACCGGAAAACAAAAAATCTAATTAATACAATTCGTACAAGACGCGAACAAAAACTTTCTTAAAAGTTTTGACCTTTTGAAACTGGAAATACTCGTTTATTTTTCGCAATCGGAAAAAGCAAGACTTTGTTCGTATAAGACACTCCCTTTCAGCGAATTCAGAAGTTTTCCTCATCGATTCAAGTTGAACTTTCGACGATAAAATCAAAAGAAACGACGGAAAGGAGGTAGGAGAAGGACCGATAATATTAGGGCTGTTAAAAGTTTTTTCTTTCTTTGTCCTTGCGTGTTCTGCGAAGAAAACATCATTGAAAAGCAAACCCCCGGGCTGGGGAATATTTTATACGAAAGATGTTATTTGAGGAATTTAGAGGAGGGTCGAGGTTAAGTGTTTTATAATTAAATTGAAAAGTTTGTAATAAAAACAAGGAAGCAGCACTTATTTTTTTTCATGATCAAACACAACGCACGTATAGTGCATACAGGGTGTTCCTTAATGACGTGCTAATATTTCAGGGTCATTTTATAAAGAAAAGTTCATATGAACATATGTCCGCAACGCCTTAAATTTTTTGCTACAGGGTGTTGAATTTTTATTTTTTACATGGATATTTTTTAATATCTCCGAAAGTACTTTAGATATTATGTTCAATTTTGGTATGTGTTAATAGGATATAGAACCACAAATTTTAGTTAGACAAGTTATTGAATTGTTCCACCAGTGGCGTCCCTGCAAACATGTCCTCTGATATCTTTTACAAAAAAGATGGTACGCCACTGATATTTCCATGTGGATATTTTTGCTGATTAGCCTGGTCAATTCTACATGAAAACGGCCTCTTTAGTTTTTCTCGTCAGACGCACCGTTCTTGATTAAAACCACTAAATGCATATTGAAACTCATTATTATTAACATTGATAAAATAATTAATGATAAATTTTGTTTTACAAAAATTGTTGGAGTGTGAAGACGCGCGGAAGCATGCCTTTATAGTGAAGATGGCCATTATGAAAAATTTTTATAAAACAAAATTTATAATTAATTATTCTATCAATGTTAATAATAATGAGATTCAATATGAATTTAGTGGTTTTAATCAAGAACGGTGCGTCTCACGAGAAAAACTCAAGAGACCTATTTCATGTAGAATTCACCAGGCTAATCAGAAAAAATATCCACATGGAAAAATATCAGTGGCGCACCATCTTTTTTGTAAAGAATATCAGAGGACATGTTTGCAGGGACGCCACTGGTGGAACAATTGAATAACTTTCCTAACTAAAATTTGTGGTTCTATATCCTATTAACACATACCAAAATTGAAAATAATATCTAAAGTACTTTCTGAGATATTAAAAAATAAAAATTCAGCCGTTGCGGACATATTTTATGTTCATATGAATTTTTCTTTATAAAATTACCTAAGGAATCACACCCTGAAATATTAGCCCGTCATTAAGGAACACCCTGTATATAGGAAAGATCCTGTAAGGCACTCCGGTGTGGAGTGGTGCATGTGCGCAAGAAGCGATTCACGTTGGTTTTGAATCGTTGGAGGTTATATTCCTTGGGAAAAACGACCTCGGGAAGACCGTTCCACAAGGATAACGTCATCCAAATGGAGGAGTGGTTCGTCGTGTAAGCCAGACATATCGAACTTCTGCATGTTCTCTTACTTCCTATCTATTTTTGATCAGCTTTTAGTTGCTTCTCACTTTTTCCGACCAATTATATCATTTCTAGGATCACTCTGAAGATACAAATTACGTTTTAAAATATTTTTTTCGCCACAAAGTACACAACAAAACAATCTGGTGGAAAAAACACCGTTTATTTAAAATGCTTTTTCCACCTGCCTATAATTAAAAATATAAAAAAATGTTATTGTCAGTTATTAATTGGGTATATTTTGTAGGGCGTTCACTTTCCCTCCCTTCTTGTGAATTTCAATTACCTGCACGTGTATTTGTTTCGCACGTGCCAGCTTTTTAATTAAATCCCCTCCCCCCGAAATTTATGAGGAGCGGGGCATTACTCTGAAACCTTTCAAAATATTTGTTCACATATTTTTAAATATGGACAAGAAATGGTTTGACAAAGAAGGGGAATTTTAAGATATTATGGCGAAGAAGTTTCATATGATGGTGGAAGAGGAATTAAAACGTCATAGCCTATTGAGGAAGTTTTCATTAAATCCACTGCAACAAGCGCCAATTCAGATATGGAACAGAGCAAAATGGATGATCAGTATATTTTTCATATTAATTAGCTCGAGCGAAAAACCGCTTGATCACTCGATTATTGAAATAACCGACATCGCTCGATTATTAAAAAAGCCTCTCGAGTTATCTATTCAGGCGAAAACCGTCGCTCGTCACTTATTATCTTTCACTCGATACCCGAGCTTCGCTTGACGCCGGCGGAATTGTACCGCTGTAGTGTGATCGAGTTAAAAAACTGCTCGTATATTCGAACAGTTTTTCGCTAGATAGGAAATACTCTAGTTATAAATTCAGGCGAAAAACCGAAAAATATCGCCTGTTATTTGATAATCGACCTTCGTTATACGCGCCGCGCCATCCGATCGGCGACGTTCGAGTTTGACGTTGAGCAGGTAATACGACATACGTCTTTTTTAAAGGCACATAAACGAGAAGGTGCATATAAAATAGTATGCCAAATCCCTTAGCGGAGTCATCGCGACATGAATTTGGTAAAGTTTGTTTTAACTGGCTAGCCAGCGGCGTAGTTTAGTTCTCCGATTGTAAATATTAAAAAATTAAAAGATATAATTTTAAAATTTTTATTTACAAGAAACTCGAGAAAACTTCTCAAAAATAACATAATAATAGAAATTGTTAATGAAAAATAAAACGAACAAAATGGTTGACGAAATATATAGAAAAATTCGTTGGTAATCTTATAGAAAACATTTTTAAATCTAAACAGGAACTTTTTATTATTAAACTCAAGAAGACTTCTTAAAAATAACATATATTATAGAAAATGTTAATGGAAAATAAGAAAAGGAGCAAAATAGTTAACAAAACATAGGTATCGACAAATTTTTTGGTAACCAAAAGTAAACATTCTTAAATTTAAACAGGAACTTTTAGGTAACTATAAACATGAATTTAAAAAATAATAACCAACTTTCTTATTTTGCCAGTCGCGTAACTAAGCCTAAATTTTTGAAGGACACACAGTGGGCACCTGATAATTTAAAGTGGAAGAATTTGACAAGCTATTTCAAATATCTACTTATTTTATGATCGTAGATTGAGAAAGATGTGAAGAAAAATAACTCTTGGTAATACTTTTTGTTTTAAAAAAGCACAAGAATAAACCCGAACAATAAATACATATTTGGGTGATTTTTTGCGTTTTTTTTGTTTGGTATCGAGACACGTGGTAAAAATTCATTATTCACAAATAAATAAATTTCTGGAATTTTTTTGGTGGCTACTACAATTTTTTAGCTAAACCTGTGCCCACCCGTAGTTACGTGCCTGCTAAATACCCTACCTGATCACGTGTAAACGACTAAGCTGTCGGTGGAGCAGTCGGTGACGTCATCGCTTGGTGAATTGGAATTTCAAGCGATTCAGTCGTTTATTAAAATCGCTCGAGTATCAAGTACTCGATTATTAAAATCATCGGTTTCTCCCAACACTAATATTAATAAGAAACAACTTTATACCATTTTAGGTAGATGTCTCTTTAATTTAAAAATAATGTAGTTTCAAGCCGACCTTCCGTCCATCTATTGCGGTTTGAAGACGTTGAGACCTACACAATGACGTTTACATGTAATTGATTTATTGCAGTAAAGATCCGCGGTAAAATTTAAACGTTGCTATACTTTATGGCAAAAATCATTGATTTCAGATTGGAGACACAATCCCCACGTTGAAATGCGTATCGACTGGCATTTTACGAGCAAAAAATCAGGCTCCAGCATGCCCCATTCATTTTCTCGGGCTTGATGGTAATTTTATAGCCGTTGCATGCAAGAAGACTGGTCGGTTAGGCTAGCTGGGGTAACAATAAACCGATCAGTAGCGTTTCTAAAAAATATTTTTACTGCTACATAAAATAGCTTATTTCGTAGGCTCTATAGTTTGTTTATTGTTGTCCGAACTTGGTGAACTTTTTAGCAAAGTGTTCACTTGTGTCTTGGGATCATATATGCTGAATTTTAGTTTTCAAAAAATGTCTTGATCATTATACAGGCAGAAACAAAAATTACTTATTTACCCTTAATTCCTTAATGCCCTGTAGATGAATTTAGCTGAATTACGTTTTGTTTTGAAGCGTGATCTTTTCTCAACCCAATGTTTTTTGGTTCACGTCATTATCGGCTTTTTAATAGAAGTTACAATTTTTTAAAGAAAGTACTGCAGTTTTTAAATTTTAATCACAATTCATCATGTAACTATTTTAATTGTTGTCTGATCTTCTGATCATCAAAGTGTACACTTGTGTCTTGGGATAATATCCTCAATATTAGTTTTCCACGAGTACTGATGTGTTCATCATTATACAGACAGAAACAAAAGTAACTTCTTGGTGTGTATATCTAATGAAAAGTTAATAGTGCGAGGCTCGACTCGATATAATTGTATACTCCTTCAAATTGGACCGAGCGCCACCACTGTTTTGGTTTCCAAGAATTTATTATTTACCAGGAAAGGCATAAAACGCAGGGAATGCAAAAACTGAACTGAAAGGGTAGTAAACATCGATTTGGACAAAGGAATTTGCCGCTATGTTATAGGCGGCTGTTGCAACAGAGTTAATGTTAATGCCCAGATTCCTTGTTTTGAGTTATGTGTATGACGAACTGTAAAAAGTTTATTCTTTTGCTTATGAAAGAATTTACTACTTAAAGTTTCATATACGGGGAGGAACGGACTAAACTTCAATGTTTCTATTCTTCGCTTGGAAGAACCATCATATCATATCTCTAATCAACGCAGATATAGAGAGGGAAAGGAATAAACCCTTCTCTCGATATCATCGTTCTCCTAAGTCGAGAATAGACACACAGAACGTATTCTATACGTGAAAATAATGAAAAAAATCATCCGATTTTCATTTGATTTCTTTTAAGTTATAGCGAAACGTAATTCGGTAACATGTGGTGTGGTATGGTCGGGGGTTTGTTCTATTAGTTGACCTCCGAGATCTCCAGACCTCACATCACTAGACTCTCGGGACGGACTAATATGACGTATTAGAACCACCGCAGTCGATATAATAGACACTTCATAATATTTTCCAATTCCAACAAGATATTTTCAAAACTAGGTATTAATTTAAAAACTTAATTAACATAATTTGTTCAATAGTTACTTATCGTACAATTTTTGTTACAGAGTCGAGTAATACGTGGTTTGACAGGCGTCAACAACTGTCATACGAACGTCGCACGGAGACCGCGACAGGGAAGATCGGCAATATCGGAGACCGGAAATTCACCGGAACCACCCGATAAAGGTAAGTCCCTCTTACTACTATACGAAAAAATTGACCTCTTCGTGAACCTGACCGTTATATACACGGTAATTTAAATAGAGAAGTAATTAAATGGTTTGCCGTTATTAACAGTCGAGCTGCGAAATGATTACTTGGTCAGCAAGAGTTTACAATCGGTCAGTAGAAACAAACATGTCTAGAAGCAGTTTACTTCAGAGGTCCCAGGGCACTGTCAATTTATGTAACTTTCTTGTGTTTTCTTTTGCCGAATACAGAAGGAAATCGGCTACAAAAGGTGTAGCGGGGGCGGGTTTTCACTTGTTCTTCCAGGGCACTGTCACGATTCAGAAATGCTTGCTGGCCAACTTGCCATTTTGGCTGACCGATTATATTTTTCCGTTCGCAAAAATAAGAATATTTTGCTAACCAGTTAAATGATACCCTTTTAAATATGATTTCAAATCCTAAACTCTAACATCAACTAAATGCTTGCAAGCATCAAATTTCGTAACTTGTACTAATTAAAAGAATACCGAGTGAAGTTCGGGATAACTTCTCCTCCCTATATAATCTCCTCGGAATAGTTTCCCGCAGAGCGCTCCCATTCGTTACCAGATTGGGCCAAAGTTAGTCCTAATCTACAAGCGGACTACGTCGAACTTTCGGAATTTGCCCGCCGGCCGGGTCTTAATTTCGGGGATTGGGACTAATAAGAAGGCGCATTCATCGCATCTGGGTAATTTAATCGATGAAATTGTCTCGGAGATACTTAAAAAGTGAATAGGTAGTGCAAAAACGTCGTGAGGGCCTTCGAATTCTTCGATTAATTATAAATAAACAAATTTATGATCTTTTTGGTTACCTTGATCCCCGATGTAAAGCAACAGACCTAAAACGATATTTAATCCACTTGCAGATACTACTTTAAAAACCTTGTTTTGATTTTTCTCAAAGTGAGTGCGATATGGCAAATTCTATAGATGCAATTGTCGGCATATTCGGTTATAAGGTTGCTTAAATTGTAACTTATACTGTGACTTGCATGGATTTTAAGGATTGTCAACTCATTTAAACAATATCCTATTGGTTCAAAAATATCTGGTGATGGTAGAAATTCTAAACAATCAAAATAATTTTAAAAAACGTACCTGTTGTAATGCAACAATAAAAAACTAACGTCAATACAGAGTGTCCGCTAATTAATGATACATGGAAAAACCACATACTCCTTACGTAAAAATATTAGGATTTAATTATACTTATACCTATATCCGAAAATTGATATTAACTGAGATACAGGGTGTTAAAGTTAAAACTTCATTTTTGTTTTTCTCTAAACTTTTTTTTAATTTGGCAGTTATGGTCTTTGCTAGGACGAGAAATTGTTTTTTTGTAAAATTTTTATGTACAATGTAGGAGGCGCTGCCTGCGGCACATTTATTAGGTCATAACTTTTTGTGCCTCAGTGTATTTAACTTTTTAGTGAAAATAATACTTTTCTCATATTTATTACGTCAAAAAACGTTTCGGAGATAATTGCATTTAAATTGTTTAGTGCACCCTGCCAAATTATAATTAATTTGCAAACAAATGAAGTTTAGAGATGCAGTTGCTATGAAGCCTCCATGGTGTTATTTGTTTGTTGATTATTGCAAGATAGCTTTGTCAGAAAATGTTTCATTTTTGAGTTTATCGTAGGTTTGTGTTTTCATTGCTGTTGGTTTCTTTCGACACGATATTTTCTAGGGTCAAAGTTGTTTTTATTTAAGTAAGTTAAAGAACAATCCAATCGTTGTATTTATTATTCCCAATTACCATTACTAGAACATTAATTATCATGTAAAAGTTAATTGGTAAGAAGTAACAAAATATTATTTGCTTGCCTGAGCTAACGCACTAAACAATTTGAATGCAAATATCTCCGAAACGGTAACTCTGGGCGACCTGAACTTAGTATACCTTTTTTACGTAAAAAATATGAGAAAAGTATTATTTTTATTAAAAACAAATATAATATATTATATATATAATTATATCCTAATAATTTTACGTAAGGAGTCTGTGGTTTTTCCATTTTTGTTTTTTTTATGATCAAACACAAGTACTAAGTATAGGAAAAATCCTTTAGGGCACTCTGGGAGTGGTGCGTGTGCGCAAAAAGCGATTCACGTTGGTTTTGAATCGTTGGAGGTTATATTCGTTGGGAAAAACGACCTCGGGAAGGTCGTTCCACAAAGATGTAGTCCTCCAGATGAAAGAATTCTTAAATAATGAAGTTCGAGGAGTACTAAGCTTAACCACATATGGATGGACGGCAGTGGTTCGTCGTGTATTTCTGCTAATCGTCGCTCTGGGCGGAATTAAGAGGGCAAGGTCAGCCGAGCACCTTCCATGAAAATATCTGTAAAAGAGAGTCAAATCCCCAACCTGTCTTCGATGTTCTAGGCTGTCGAGGTTCTTCGTCAGCTCGTGGTCTCCGATCAGACGAATAGCCCTCCTTTCGATGGAATCCAGCAGCCGAAGAGTATGTTTGGGTGCAGAGCTCCGGACATGAGAGCAGTATTCTAGTGATGGTCGAATCTGGGCTTTGTATAGTGTCAAAAGTTGTTGAGGTGTGTACAACTTTCTGGTTCGGAAGAGTACCCCAAGCTTCTGAGAAGCTACCTTGGCGATTGCCACAACGTGGTTATGCCAAGACATATTTCCTCAAAGCAAATTAATAGATGAAGCCAGTGGGATTGCGTGTCCGGCCATGGCTATTTGCGGTTCTGTAATGTTAACCTTTTTAGAGAAAACTGCTGCCTGGGTTTTTTTAGCGTTAAATTCGACTTGGTTACTGTCACCCCAAGCCAAAATTTCTTCCAGGTCTTTGTTGAGGCGTGATACTTCATGCTGTCTGCGAAGATGTGCGTCGGCAGCCGATGTTTGCGCATTCAAAGAGAAAGATGAGATAAGTGTGCTATCGTCAGCAAAACTAAATATCAGATTTTGGGTTTTCACTAGAAGGTCGTTAATGCAGAGTAAGAAGAGAGTGGGAGACAATATGGACCCTATGTACCATTAATTAGCGGACACCCTGTATAATAAAAACAAATGAAAAACTACTTACGTAATTACACTGTTATCGATGTTAAAACAATAAAAGGGGATTTATAAGGTCATTGTTATGTATTGTTCCTCTGAAACAATGCGACGTTTTTCCAATATTCCTCCTACAAAAGATTGTAAAAAACATTTCTTTCGCAACATCGTTATTAAACGTGTAATTATTGTGCTCGAATAAAGTGATTCAGTTAATAATTGGATTTTAAAATACAAAGCAATTCCCGTAAACACGTAACGAAATAAATTTCTGCCGTAGTAAATAATGGGTTCGTTCCCAAAGCAGTCAGAAATTGCTAGCTACAAACTGCCAGAGGCATGCGAAAAGTTGGTTTGTTCGGATTCATTTTATTTTCTTTAGTTTTGGCATGTTTTGGTGAAACTCACTCTCCATTATTCCTTAAATATCCATGCCAAAACGAGAGGCGAGCTCTAAATAAAGCAGAAATGAGCAAGAACTTTTAGGTTAAGCTAAGAAGTCAATTCCAACGAATACTTATAAACAGGAAGAAGACAAACAGCCGTGTTAACACATCGAAGCAAGTATGAGCAAACGAACAAACCAGGTATCCATTACGTCTGGAATCAGCTGACAAACGCACGTGCTTTTCAAATGTCATTTTTGTACAAATTTTTATTACTGTCAATATTTTAAAGTGACATTTAACCGACAAAAAACATTCAAACCCCTTTTATTTGATTTACTAAGTACTGAAAATCAAATATTAGGATTCTGACATGTTTTAAGCTGTAAATATCACTTTAAAATAATCCTTACACATTCTTATATCATTTTTTGAACTAGTAACTACAAATGAAAAATTATACTTCAGAAATAAGCTTGTAAGTAGTTTTATTAAAAAATAGGAAGTAAATCATAATTTTCATAAAATATTTTACCATCTTCAACTGGGCTCTAGGTCCTAGCAAATATTTCAGGCTTTAAGTCCGAGCATATATTTTGGGCCCCATATGATTTATGGAAAGAAATGCTTACTCTCAGTAAAGATGACTAAATGAATATTTCAATTACAAATTACTCACTTGCACCAAAAAGGATACGCCGTTTTTCGTAAAAGATTAGAATATTAAAAATTATTTTAAAATTTAAAGATGCGTCTTCTTCACCATTTTAAATCATATCAGATGTTGCTTGATTTCCATGCCCGCCAGACGAAGGAAGAGCTTGTTTAACAACGCGTGCTGTTCGCATTCTATATCTGTCTCTGTCTGCAGCAACCTTCCCTAATTCAGTAAAGTGAGACAAATATGACCAGGGTCAAGTCGCCTGCATAAACACTCACTTTTGGGCTTTCCATATTTACTCTACGTAAGTCTGATATTGACGCTTAAATGATAGAGTGAAACAGATAGATAAAAGTAGGTTACTTGTGAGCGTATGGAGCAGAGTAGGCTTAGCATCACTTCCAAGGCCTTCTTACGTGTTTCGATCCCCCCCATAAGCAGTCTCACTCTTCAATTTGACAGTTGAAAGTTTGGCATTAGTACCCTTTCACAGACAAAAGGCACCAACCAATTAAAAACTCGTCCACCTAATAAAGGTACTTTATTTACCTTGTTCTGTGCTCATCTTGGCGATAAAAGCTAGTTTTTCCATAAAAGCCGTATTGGTGTCGGCAATTCTTCTCTTGCGCGTGCAATGGCAATTATAATTGCACGTATTCATGCACACTAAACTGTTCTCCATCAGCTGGCGCATTGCCAACAGTCAGAACAACAGTCGGTACTGGCGAAATCCCTAAAATACCCCCAGAATTAGAGATGGACAAACCTGTACGTTTTGGTTACCAATTAAAGCAGCTACTGCTACTTATAAATAGCAGTTCAAAAACGTTGCGACGAATTAGCAGTACATATGCTTAATAAAGAATGTGAACTGCTACCAGCCTTTAGCTGTTCATAGCTGTATCGACCAACTCATCATCATCATCATCATCAACAAACCCCTTCCTGTATCCACTGCTGGATGTAGGTCTCCCTTAATTCTCTCCATGTGTTCCGATCTTGAGCCGCCTGCATCCAGTTTCCCTGACAACGCTTCAAGTCATCGGTCCATCTTGTCGGAGGGCGGCCCCTATTTCGATAGGCTTCCTGTCTCGGCCTCCACTCCAATATTCGCCTGGTCCATCTGTTGTCCGTTAATCTGGCGACATGTCCTGCCCAGTTCCATTTAAGAGTTGTTATTCTCTCTATCGCATCTACTACTTTTGTCCGTTGTCGTATTTCACGGTTTGGGACTCTATCTCTGAGAGAAATGCCCAACATTGCGCGTTCCATTGCCCTCTGTGCCACGCGGATTTTGTGTATTGTTTTTCTCGTCAGCGTTAATGTCTCTGCTTCGTAGGTCAACACGGGCAATATGCATTGATTAAAAGTCTTTCTTTTAAGGCATATTGGAAGGTCTGATTTGAACACATGCTTCAATTTTCCGAAGGCTACCCAGGTTAGTCTTATGCGGCGATTAAGTTCTGTAGTTTGGTTGTCTTTTCCTATGCAAATCTCGTGTCCCAAATATTTGTATGTCGTAGTTTGGTCTATTTCATCTCCAGCGACAGTTATACTTTCGCTTAGCACGAGATTTGTCATGATTTGTGTTTTGGCCATATTTATCCTCAGTCCGACTTCCAGGGACCGACCAACTAATAAACAGTTAAAAATAACAGAATAATCCATCTCTATCCAGACTTGCACCGGCAATGTCAATTAAAATGGCGCTTGCCCCATTTCTGGCAATGCGAGACAGCTGATCGAGAACGGTCTACTGCGCATGAATGCCAGAAGAATAAAAAATCCCCTTTTTAACCCAAATTCGTAACTGCAATAAGGATTCCATTCCAGCAGTATTGGGGCAGCTGATCGAGGACGGTGTACTGCGCATGAATCCGTGCAATTATAATTGCCATTGCTAGCGCAAGAGACAAAAGTTGCCGACTCTAACACGGCTTTAAATGAAATATGAAATCGATAGTCGTTGAACTCCAACGCCCGAATGAACGCCATAGCAATTCATCGTGCGGCATGAAGTCTTTGGTGTGTTTGAAGCTATTAACGTTTTCATCTTATTTCCTTAATTTGCTTTTGTTGCCGCATATTTCACCTTCATTTTCTTTCGAATTATTTTTACGGGCTCATAAACTTTATAATTTGATTTTGCAACAATGAAATGTAACTTATTAGATATCTAAAAAATAAAATACACAAACTCGACATTGCAATAGAAATATGTTCATTGAAGGAATTTGGGAAGGGTGTGTTCGCAGAGAGAAATATCAACAAACCCGAACAAACCCAAACAGCCGATAGAGCGGATGCGCAAAATCCAAACCCACTCTGACGGTTGGAAATTAGTTGGCAAACGATACATTTTGCTCTACATTACCGAGATTCAATTGTTTATTCTTAAAATTCATCTTTTGTTCGGTCAGTAGCTAAATATTTATTGCAAGATGGCATCTTTGATAAGGAATTGACATTTCCTTGTCCCTTACGTGTATTTAATATATTAAATTTGCTATAGACAACAAACAAACCTATATAGGTCTCGCAGTATCCCCAAACATAATGAAAAACTCGGCAAATAAGGTATTTTTTCAATAAAGCCGTGGAAATATTACCCGGTCGTTACCAGGGAAACTGTCGACGTGGCCCCGAGCGCAAATTGGGCCTGCCCGACGGCGAATATGGCGAAAAAAATTTAATTTAATAAGAATTAATTACATTTTTCGGATAACGTGCAGGAACGAAGTTTATTACGGTTCTCATGCGGAACTTTATTAAAGTATATAAAGGATATTTATTTAATAACAGAATATTTCAAAATGTTTATGGATTTTTCATATTTTACACCATAGCGAGCGTACGATACAAAAAAAACTTTGATACGCATTTAATGATGATAACTCGTCTATCCTCATTTCTTAAAAATAAAAAATAATATAATTACGGGTATTAACCATAAACATACAGGGTGTTATGGAAATTACTTATTATATTTAAATGGGTGACTCCTTGGGTATCCTAGAGAAGCGCTACATATTTTTTTTTTAATCGACTGTTTTAAAAGTGGGGTCCAGCCCCATAAACCCACAGCTCATTCTGCGCCACTGTAATACGTCACCCTGTGATGACATGTCAGCAAACAGGTGTTACGTGGAATGTTGCCAAACTTAATGCAAAACTGAAATTCCATATAAAATTATAAAAATAAATTAGTTTTTACCTACTTGTATTTATCCTTACACCTAAAGAGCGAGGAAATCCAGGCACAAATACAATCAGTTTTTTTTCTTTTTCATGGGAACACTCCTGGAAATACTTTATGCTCGAAACAGACCATCAAGTCAAACGTCCAAAACAAACTACTCGTTTTAGGTTCGTCAATAAAAACAATATAAAATTATATACAAAGTTTGTACTCGTAGCCCGAAATTCATTACAAAACAATTATTATACGCGTACCTTTTGAAAACAACGCGGATAGCCGAGAGTGTAAATGGTAAGCAACAGAACCGACCGTATTCTAACGCGTATCTTCTAATATTGACACTAGCAAGACGCACGCTTGTACGCCTAGACTTACGTTGCCCCGGCGCCCAGTGGATTGTGTGAAAGAGATAGAGAGATGACAGTGTGAGAAAGAAAATGAAATCTGAGCTAATTTAATTTTTGGGGCTTCTCAAATACAGTCGCAGTATTATCCCTTACCTTAATTGATGGATATATCACTACTATCATTTTATTCAATTCAGGGAATCTCGTTTATCATAAGAAACGCATTTAAGCGATCTTAGTCCGTCCCGTAACGCCTATTATTAGGATTTAATTCAATGTCAAATATTGCCTATCTCGATTCCGAGTTTTGCATGTACCATTTCGTTCGTTCGTAGATAAAATGTCATTCTTAAATTGAAAGAATTGTATTTAAAGTGTGTGTTTTTTAAATTAGTTAAATAGATAAATCTAAGCGAGAAAAAAAGGACCAAAATTAAAACAGTTTTCCCGTGTATTCTTTCCATGTGAATAGCTGCTATTTGTGAGGTTATGTGAGGTTTTTTCCTAAAACTTAGATTCTGTGTGGTTTCTGTGAAACAAATGAAACTAATAATTGTATTTAAATAAGTAAAGGTAAGAAAGCACGGGTCTTAAATAAAATTGCATTTTTTTAAAAGAGTTTGAAAAATAATAGAAAGGTCAATGACGTTTGGCCTATTTACTTTCCTGTGCTTGTGACGAATTTGAAATTTGTGCGTAATATTACCGTTATTTGTTTTGCAAAACATCTTTCTCCGTCGGTTTTCTGGAATCATATTTGTTCATAAATGATAGAATGAAAAATTGTTAAAATTATAATTTGTTTTCTAAAGAGTTTGCCGTGTAAATATGACAACACCGACCGTCGTCAGTAGCGCCCATGTAAATTTTCAGATTTCACATAAAGTGTATAATTTCGCTTAATAATTCAATTTATTTTCATCTCAGGATTTGCTGGTTTAAATATAATATAAAGATTAGTCATAAACAAGTAATCGGTGTAGGTCTTTTTTTACTCAAACTCAGATAATATACAGAAATAATCCATATTTTTGCAATATTTACTTAAAATATAGAATTGGCTTTACCTAAAAAAAAACATAACCTCGTTATTCTCACTTACCGACGAAATATTCATCGGGGGTTAGAATAGTGGAATTTCTTACACACCGCGCAATGACGAACAATTGTCGATGGCTAATAAATAGCTCTAAATAGTTTTAGTTCGAAAAAACACAAAAAATGAATCCAAAACACAAACAAATACAAGAGCAGCAGCGATAATCCGGTAATAACCACCCCCGGCGAAAATGAATGAAATTTGTAAACTTCAGGGTCATTTTTACACTAGCAGGTACAAATGAGCATACAGCGTTGCCACTGTGATTTCCTTAAAACATTGCAATTTTATGTTCTTAGGATAATATTATACTTTTCGGTTTCAACCGCAGGCGGTAGATTTGGGACTCTCAGTACGGACTTGGCATCATTGATTACTGTTTAAAACTTTGTATGATTCTGACAGAATAACAACAATTCTGTTTATTTATTAATTAAATGTTTTATTAACGGGAATTTACTTAGTTTTCAAGCGATATTTTTTGAGAGAGTATCAAATTGTTTCGAAGAATAAATATTTAGATACATTTTCTTTCCTTGTGTAATTATTTTATACTGGTTCTCCGTCATCTTCATTACTTTGATTTATTTAAGAGAAATACCGTAGTCAACAACAAGCTGAAATAAATACAGAAACTATTTACATTTGCCTAAAAACACAAATTATTCAGTCAGCTTAACGAATGGATTATTTGAGTATTTTTGCTGATTACAAATTGGCATAGTTGGTAAATTTCCAATAGTCTGGCTTTCATTTTGATTTTCGAACGATTAACATATTTTGTAAATTACGTATACAGTTACCCGTATTCAAATAGTTTTTACCAAGATCTTTTGGAACAAGAAGTTATGGATTAAACGTTCTTTTCCACCCTTCTAATTGCTTATTATATTGTTTCTAAATTTTCATTTTGAAAGTACCGAATTACTATTAAATGTCTGTTTTATATTCAATATATTTTTTACGTTGTTCTATGGAAATGGATTAACTCTACCCCTGGGATCATGACAATAATAGTGTTTATCTGCGATTAAAACCGATATATTTTTTAGATAAATATGAATAATATATAAATAAAACAAAACGTCTAACTTGTATTCAGCGTAATATAATTCTACCAAACGCCTAGCGCTTTCGGCCTCTAAAAGGCCATCATCAGGGCTTCGTCAAAGTCACTTCAGGCACACATATCAAAAAGATATTACACATCCTTTTTTAATTTAACTGTGTGGTGGTTTCTTAAGTATAAATAAACGTTTAAGCAGTGGCGGATTTAAGGAAAAAGGCCCAGTGGGCAAAAAACTGCAGCACTCCGGGAAACTGCTGATCAAATTTTTTTCAACGATGAAGTTCAAATATTGCAATGGACTATGCTTGGTAGAATCTTGTTCTTGTGAGAAATATATATCCGCAAAACTGATTAACTCATACTTCAGGGCAGTTGTAAAAAAAGTTGGATATTTCTCCATTAAATTGCACACATTTTTTTCAAATTCTTTCTCTTCCATGTTTTTGAAGGATTCAGGTTTGAGAAATCCGAAAAGTGAGTTTATCTCATCAAAACCTTTGGCCTAATTCACTGCACATTCTGTCCAGAACTTCAAAGTACCCAATGCGATGTTTCGTTGTCATATCCAGAGAACTGTCCTCTGCATTCTCGCCTGGCATTTTTTTCGTTCGTCGTTGTCTAATGATCGGAAAATCCGGGGGCCCCTTTAGAACGTTTTTAATAAGTCAGAAATATTCGACAAACTTTGAGAAAATCGTAGACGTTTTAAATAACTGATTAATTACAAAAGTTATTTGATTTTATATTTAATTTACGATAGTTATCAAGCATTGCAATTATTCTGATAACAGGGGGCCCCTGAATGAAAATTGGCAAGCGCGCTTTTGCCCACCTGTTAAATCCGCCACTGCATTTAAGGTTTATTTATGAAATGGAATGGACATGTACTGTACATGATTTTATCACTACAAAACTGTAAAAATACAAATTTCTTAAATCTGTTCTGCCAAAAGCTCGATCCTCTTGCAAATAAAAACTGATACGGTCAAATAGAGCACCCAGAACTGCCTAGCTATACACCCCTGGTGCTTTTCAGTCACCAATATCATCGTGTCGCAAGCCTTTTCGATTGCGGGCGTGCGTTTGATTAAAAATTAACTTATTCATGTCATTTACATCCGCAACTCGATTGTCCGTCTGTGCACCCCGTCCGAATGCATATCACGTTGGAATTTCAATTAAATCTGCCACACCAAACGGCCTAAAACAATGTTCGTGTAGTTGAAGTGGCTAGAGCACAGGACCGAATAATAACTTTTCCAGATTTGTAATCAATGCATTCAAGAATTAGCACTGACCATATACCCACAAATAATTGTTTCGTTGTCATTGTCATCTATTAGTTCAGATTATTCAGGTATTCTCCCATCCATCGGTTTCCGTATTCAAACCATGCACGGCCGATGACTTCATTATATTGGATATTCTGGTTTGATTGATTTGTTGACTTGCTTGCTGCTGCTGATGGCCATTGTGAATCGTAATATACTGTTTGACTAGAACAATAGGGGTTTGTTCCTCCCTATAATGGCTATTAATAAGGAATGATCAAGTGAGGACGGGTGTCTTTCTTGAGCCACTTAATTTTTTTCTTTCGTTACTATTATTACTTCGCATCTGTAATAAACGTTTAGAATAAGCACGAACTCTCGTAAATTTTCTGAAACGGCGTGTAATAGCCGGGTTGGAGGTAACAAGCGCCGTTTACGTGAAAAACGACCGTCTGTAATGCACAGATCACTATCTTAATATCGTGGTCGATTTTCTTATAGTCAAAGTTAAATTTATACCGGGATACTTTGGTTCTTTGGCGCTCGTCTATCTGCAGAATCTTAAATACCTAACTCTAAACGAATAGTACTTGTTTTGTTGTTTGATGAATTAAATAAGGTAACATCTGTTCCACACATCAACGTCGTTTCATTTTTAATATACAGCTCGGACACTGAATCAAACTGACCTGGTTACGGTGTATAGTTGCATTTACTTGCCATAGCACATAGCATTTTATCTATCCCACCTTCTTAAGGCACTAGTAAAATAAATACAAGGTCTAGGTTACATTGCTCCTCAGCATAGAGGCGATAAGAAACGTCAAAATGATTTTCTTCTGGCAATTTCATTGCAATTACCTATAGCCTTTATTATTAAGTTCTGTGATACCAAGAGATGCGCCGATGAACTAACACCAGTATTTTGTAGACTTTTTAACTTATCCTACAAACAAGGACTATTTCCATCGTGCTGGAAGACGGCGCGAGTCCAGCCTATACCGAAGAAAGGTAAGAGAACCCTGCCTAGCAACTATCGCCCAGTCCATTGCTTTCAGTTCTATCAAAAGTAATGGAGAAAGCTATTAACCAACATCTTCTAAAGTACATTATCAGCGATCATCAATATGGTTTTCGGAAGTCCAGATCAACTGGAGATCTTCTAGCCTATGTCATCCATTTTTGGAACAATGCAATCGAACATCAGGCTCAGGCTGTTGCACTGGATATTTCTAAAGCCTTTGATCGTGTTTGGCATGAGAGACTTCTAAGTAAACTGCGATCCTATGGTACGCCCAGTCGATTCTGTGCATGGTTGTCTAGCTTTCTTAAGGACCGCTCTCTGCCAGTGGCGATAGACGGATTTCTCTCAGACACATTCACTATCAATGCCGGTGATCCTCAAGGGTTCATATTGTCTCCCACTCTCTTCTTACTCTACATTAACGATCTTCTAGTGAAAACGAGAAATCCGATACTTAGTTTTGCTGATGATAGCACACTTATCTCATCTTTCTTTTTGAATGCACAAACATCGGCTGCCGACGCACATCTTCGCAGACAGCATGAAGTATCATGCCTCAACAAAGACCTGGAAGAAATTTTGGCTTGGGGTGACAGTAACTAAGTCGAATTTAACGCTAAAAAAACCCAGGCAGCAGTTTTCTCTAAAAAGGTTAACATTACAGAACCGGTTATAGTCACGGACGGACACGCAATCCCACTGGCTTGATCTATTAATTTGCTGGGCGTCAATCTGGGAGGAAATATGTCTTGGCATAACCACGTTGTGGCAATCGCCAAGATAGCTTCTCAGGGGATACTCTTCCGAACCAGAAAGTTGTACACACCTCAACAACTTTTGACACTATACAAAGCCCAGATTCGACCATCACTAGAGTACTGCTCTCATGTCTGGAGCTCTGCACCCAAACATACTCTTCGGCTACTGGATTCTATCGAAAGGAGGGCCATTCGTCTGATTGGAGACCACGAGCTGACGAAGAACCTCGACAGCCTAGAACATCGGAGACAGGTTGGGGATTTCACTCTCTTTTACAGATATTTTCATGGAAAATGCTCGGCTGACCTTGCCCTCTTAATTCCGCCCAGAGCGGCGAATATCAGAAACACACGACGAACAACTGCACCCCATCCATATGTGGTTAAGCTTAGTACTTCATCCTTATGGAACGACCTTCCCGAGGTCGTTTTTTCCCAACGAATATAACCTTCAACGATTCAAAACCAACGTGAATCGATTTTTGCGCACACGCACCACTCCCAGAGTGCCCTAAAGGATTTTTCCTATAGTGCTTGTGTTTGATCATAAAAAAACAGGAGAATTATTTATTTACTAAAATACTATACCGAAGCACCCATTATCATATTATCCCCTAACCTGTTATCAGCTCTCGTGCGATATCGTTCACTTAGTTACTTACGTAATTCCCAGAATCAGAGATCGCATATCTTCCTTTTTCTCGCATGACCGAGTCATTTCGTGACCGGGATAAAGCGAGCCTGTAACTCTCCAATTATGAACTTCATGCTGAACATCGGGTCGGCTCGACCAGTTTCATGTTGATCGGAGAGATCGTTCAACAATTAATTGGTAGAAATGGAAAAGTTATCAAAGATAGTCGCTAAACCTATAGGGAAAGACTTAAAAATGAATGGCCTGATCTAAAGATATAATTTTCTTCGATGATGTAGTCGACTGTCGATAATGAAACATGTAATAAATAAAAAATTGTACACGGCCCGAGGCATAAAGAAAAGAGAAAGTACAATATTATGGTATATTAAAAACGTTGTAACCTAACCGACTAACCGTTTTGACCTCGAACGCGTATTTTCAATTAACTATTCGTCCCAGTAGCTCGCAATTTGTCATACTTGCTCGTAGATGCAATAAATTTTCTTTTGTTTATTACCCGATGATTCGTCACAGTTACGGATTACACAGATTCATTATCCCAAAGGATAGATGCTCAAACAGCTTACTTTCTACCATCACAGTATGGCAATAAATTAAAATTACCTAAAATTGTTTGCTTGAAGGTTAGAGACAATACTGTATCATGAGTCATAAGACGTATTTTGGGCTTACGTAGTCTTTATTTATATCGCAACGGTTCAAATGGTAAACATCTGCATCTTCAGGTGAATACACAGTAACCACCTGAAGACGACTGTAGTCCACACTGAGCGAAATTTCGTGTTGATATAACTCAAATATGAGTTGTCCTAGACGGAAGCGTGTTGCTAATAGGGGACAGCCCAGACCTCTGAATTACGGCAACCGAATCGAAGAAATTGCATCAACTCACTATTCATAAGTTATGATAGCACAGAAGAAGGGTTATTTTATGCGTTGAAATAGCTCACGCTCCACCGTCTTAAATTATTGATAGGCTACCGTAGCTACCAGTATGCGAATTGTGATGCGTTACCAGTCGGGCTAGATTAATTCATGATTCGAGCTATCAAAACTTTACATTTAAGTTGTTCTATCTTACGATGGTGGCTGGAATAACTCACAGTTTGGGCTACCAGACTCCAAATTTTGGACTACTAGTACCTAAATTGTGGACTATCGGAACTCAAAATATTTCTTTGATTTAACGCCTGCATATTGTGGACTTCATTTGCCTTTTGTTTTTCAAAATATGACATTTTTGTTGTATATTTAAAAAAAATAATCAAATGAATTATAGACAGGAGAGCATACTACGGATAAGAAACCATGCGGACGAAGTAATGACGATTGCTTATAAATAATAAGGCTCCATTCCAATAATAACAATTTGTATGCATCTCCCTCCTGTCCCTCCATTTTACGCCAGCTGACCAAAATTATGCAAAACACAAATTTTCACGCACAGAGAACAAAGATGAAAAATCCCGCAAGCGGCGCAATGGCCAATAGGTATCTATACGCGCCATCGAAGGAGAATTGACGAATAACAATGGAATGAACCGCGCCACACCTGCACGAGCACGAATTCGAAACTTTCCGTCACCTTACGATCTTGCGATTTACCCTCGATATGGGCTTTTGGAGCACGTTTCCTGAATTATTCCAACTCAAAATAATTTACACATGGTAATGAGTTAAAATAATTCACGCCCGGGTTAAAACGACACTTTATAATCAATTAGTAAGTTTTCCCAACCCAGAAACTGAGTTCAGGTAACTCATAAAATAGTTACAAGATGAGGAATTGTGGTGATCTGGATGGTGATATGTTTAAAATGTTGATAAAAAATCTCTCTCTGGGTTGAGGCGAACCAAAAAAACCTGAATTACTATAGCGTTTTTAAATAATTTGTGATAATTCGTAGGCTCAGTTAGAACAACATAGAGAGGTGGGTTGAGGTAGCTCCAATTTTGCAACCCACGACATTGGTAAATGCATTTTCGTCAGTGCATCACTCAAAAATTATAGTATATATAGTTATTGTCGAATAAATATTATGCAGACAAACTATAGAGGAGTCGCCGATAATCCCTCAAAGCAACGCGAAAATTCTTTACGATCCGTGGGCGCCCCCTTTCGCGTCCGATAGGCAATATGGCGGCCAGGAGTGACAGATTACGTGATGAATGGTGTGTTTTTTTTAAGTTGATTAGGTTTAGAACAATGATTGATGGCGGGCGTAAAGGTCCGGTAGCAGTGTATGTTTTTTGGTGTGCGGTAGGACAAGACCATTAATGATTAAATTATATATCATTTTACACGTGGAGGACCACACAGTAACATCATACATTCATCTTTTACGTTAATTTATTGTAACTGTAACTAAAAATCGATAATTTTCAATTTTGGCGGGATCGATGACGACGATAGTTCTTGTTGAAAGTCTATAGGCGGAACATAACTCTGAAGTGCTGCTGATAGAAGGAGCTATGGAGATCCACGGAGAAACAATTCAAAGTGGAAATTGTCGCTAGGGTCATGATTTAGTGCTAGATCGGGCGGCGACTTAGCCAATCGAAACGTTCGTTGAAGCTATCAGTCTCCTTTCATGTATTTATTATTTAGCCTTTATCTGCCACAACAATAACTTACCATAACAGCAACTACCTAATCCGCTTGCACCTGACTGGGCATAAATTACCCTTGTGTTGTCTGTTATGTTTCCGTAGGTCGTAACAACAATGCCGGGTATCTCTTCTATAGACCTCTGCGCCCGTTTGATCGATAATGTCCGCCATTTTGACGTAATGAAGACAAATGGGTGCAAAGGGCCCTAATGCTACGAAATTAATTAGATAGGCTTAAAATTTTGAAAGGGAATAATTCAATTTTATTGGGGGATTCACAGTTACATGGTCGGCAATGGTTAATATCAAATTAGATTTTCAAAGAACTATCTAGTCTTAATTAAACTGTGATTCTGGCCCCTCCATGCTTGAATAATTACAAGTCTCGGATCGCAGTCAAACCATATCTGGTCGATCTCGAAACGAATAATCTTCTTGAACCCGCCAAACAAAAGAAATGCATTATCTACTTCCATCTTGGGCTTAACGGTTACCCATACATGGGCGTACTGCTCCGTACTCGGCAATCCATCTATTCAAATTCAAATTCAAATGAGGATTATAAAAATCTGGTAATAAACGAGTGCTCGTTTTAAGAACAGATTGCAGACCAGTGGCGGGGAGGTTTGAATTAGCAACGAGTCAAAAGGATTGTGGTGTGGTCGTTTTAGTAATAGAACAGCTTTTCCGAAATCGAAATCGTCCGTTTAGCAGATTAGAAACCATAAGTACGCCACTGACCTGCAGTTTTTTTATTGGGCGCAGCTAGCAAGCCCGAGTAAATCGAGTATGCCGCGTGTGGTGCAGCATTTTAATGGCTTTTTTCATCTCAGACTGGTTTTCGTAACAAACAACACGTAAATAACCCACGCAACGTTTGTGAAATGTGAAATAACTGGCTTCGTGGCATAGCTTTCTTGTTGATCGTGTAAATTATCGTCTGTATATCGAAAACGCGCTTCTCGAGTAAAGGAAGTTTCTTGATTTAATTTTTTTTTGTACCTTTAAGGACTAATCAGGACTCATCGCATTACAATCGCTTTAATCCACAAATGAAGAAAAAAAGGTGTCAACAAAATACCATGGACAAATTCGACAACATGCGTGAAAGTAAATTCAAATGCAATTCAATTCCCAATCATAATTTATTTCAACCCAATTATTTAATTGCTCGTATTAGACCCAGACATTTAAATTTAATTATCTGTTTTATTTGCGTCATGGTTCCACATCGGTAATATTGGAATTTTTAGTCACGTTTGAACAAAAATGCGAAATTGGTCAAATCTCAACGGAGGATGATGGCAGACAATTAAGAAATGATGTAATCATTCCATCGGAATTTTGTTACAGGGAAATAAGACTATTGTAAAATTATTATAGTAAAGATTATATTGTAAAATCTTTCAATGACGACAAGCGACACAAGACGTTGTTACAACTTGGATGGGTGACCGCTTGGGAATACCATGTGTCAACATTTGTGTGATTTGAAGCATTTGTGAAGTACTTGGTTGATGTTTCATTTATGAATTCCTTGACGTTTGGTATGTTGAGGTCTCGGTGTATCGTGGTGTTCCTTACGACCCATGGGGCACTTGCGATTATTCTCAGAATCTTGTTTTGGAATGTTTGGATTTTGCTTTTCCCCGTTCTGCATAGCATCGCGTAGGGCTGGTCTTATGCATGTGTTGCTGCCAGGTGGTCCCTCTATATGAGCTTTTAAAGTTATTCCAGCCACATATAGAGCCATAAATTATGGTTAATTTTACTATTTTTATAGTAAATTTAAGAAAGGCTTTCTTTCCGTGTACGATCAATGTAAGTTTACCAACAAAACCTCCATAATATAAATGCAGCGATGGCTTCTATTCAATTTCGTTTTAGCACGGTCCCGCACGCTACGAAAGAAATAAAGGGACTCGAATAACGCTTCCACGAAGCGGCCGACGAAATCCTACAAATTTTAATTGGATTTTCTGGCTATTGGCAACCAAGGCCTGTTTCCTTTTCATTTTCCAACTAGCTGGCGTTTATCGGTTAATGGTGAAACTTCGCCGTATTTTACCCTATTACGCTGCCGGCATGATTTTCGACCGGAAAGTTTTGGCAGATTAGTTTTTGCTTAAGTAGTTATGCTAATACTTTTTTGCTCTTTGGAGAATCGTCTCGCGGGCGAGCACAACTTATATTTATTGATTTATATGCATTAAGTTTTCATATACCCCCTATAATTCGCCACTCTCAATTTAGAATCCTATAGCAGTTCAAAGTAATAAAGGCTGTAAATTGTCAACGATTTGGAAATGTTCCAAAGCTTGTCTCGGAGGAAATTCCAGTAGACTGCAAGATATCGGTTTACATTCTCGAGAATACGAGATTATTTTCTCCGGTTTATTTTAGTAATCCACCTTATAAATATGATTTAGGATTATTTTCTTACACGGCAAGAAAAACTTTTATTAAATTTACTATAGAAATAGTAAAATTAACCATAATTTATGGCTCTATACCTCTATGTGACTGGAATCACTTTTATTAAGATGCCATTAAATTATAGCAAAATTTATTAGAAATTCTAACTATACTTTTTTAGAAATTATGTGTATCTACAATATTATTTTGGTGCGGATTAATAATGAAAATTGTAAAGATTGTTTCACGAAAAATGGATATAACTTAATGACTGCAGTAAAAGTACCTGGGCCCATCCCATTATTTATGACGGTTTGTTATTATTATGTGGAAAGGACCGGATTGTAATAATTATAATTAAATAAAATTATAATTAAATATAGGTTAGGCTTAATTTATATTTAAATATCTTTTTGTGGTAAAATTTGTTAGTTTTTGAGGAATGGTTCAAGAATTGTCTTTTACCAAACATTCCTCAGAATAGCGTAATAGTAATGGACAATGCGAGCTATCACAGTCGCCAATTACATAAAGCTCCAAGCTCAAATAATACAAAATTGGAGATTCAGAATTACATGGCGGCGAATGATATATATTTTGAAGAAAGTTATAAAAAAAGTGATCTTTTAGAAGTTTTAAAGACATTTTGTATAAAAAAAAGTATATGTTTGTGACACATTGGCAGAAGAAATTGGACATACAGTGCTACGGCTCCCACTCTATTATTGCATTTTTAACCCCATAGAGCATATGTGGATCAGTTAAAATCACTGGTTAGGTCTGAAAATATTTCTCCTATTTTAAGTTCTAGTGTTGTAGAATTAATACGAAAATGCTTTAATGATATTCCCCCAGGTAGTTGGAAAAATTCAGTCCGTCACGTAATAACTGTAGAAAATTCGTATATTAGTCTGGATCGTATAATTAATCCAATTATAATTAATTTTGATGAGGATAGCGATAGCGAAACAGAGCTATCTATAGAATGACATTATAAATGTAAATAAATATGACTAGTAATATTTAAAAAAAATGTTATTTCATTCGATTACATTAATGTAATCATATCATTACTTGTTTTCCTTAGTCCGCCCCTTCATACTTCACTTGTTTAATGCCAAGCTCTTGTCGACACAATGGGACCTACCCAGGAAATCATTAAGTCGTATCCAAATTTCGTGAAACGTACTGTAATTAATGCAATATTTTGTCAATAATTGTCAATTTTTTGATTTTCCCCCGTATCTCTTAAACGAGCGAAAATTTTCGAGTTTTGATTTTACCATTTTAAGTTTAACCCAAAAAGAGCACATGACACCTACATTACTTTTTTGATAGCACTAATAATTACGGACATACCCTATAAAAGTGTCGAAAATGGAACACCCTGTATAATAAAATCGTTCCTGTAATAATTTTACTATAGTGTTTGTCCCGTGCGCATACATTCCTTGTAAAGTTTACAATAAATTTCAGTTTGCGCTTGATTTTACTAAATTTATTAGAAATCTCTTAGAACTGGATATAGTCATGGACGGACACGCAATCCCACTGGCTTCATCTATTAGTTTGCTGGGCGTCAATCTGGGAGGAAATATGTCTTGGCATAACCACGTTGTGGCAATCGCCAATATAGCTTCTCAGAAACTTGGTGTACTCTTCCGAACCAGAAAGTTGTACACACCTCAACAACTTTTGACACTGTACAAGGCCCAGATTCGACCATCACTACAGCACTGCTCTCATGTCTGGAGCTCTGCACCCAAACATACTCTTCGGCTACTGGATTCCATCGAAAGGAGGGCCATTCGTCTGATTGGAGACCACGAGCTGACCAAGAATCTCGACAGCCTAGAACATCGAAGGCAAGTTGGTGATTTGACTCTCTTCTACAGATATTTTCATGGAAAGTGCTCAGCTGACCTTGCCCTCTTAATTCCGCCCAGAGCGGCGAATATCAGAAATACACGACGAACCACTGCCGCCCATCCATATGTGGTTAAGCTTAGTACTCCTCGAACTTCATTATTTAAGAACTCTTTCATCTGGAGGACTTCATCCTTGTGGAACGATCTTCCCGAGGTCGTTTTTCCTAACGAATATAACCTCCAACGATTCAAGTCCAACGTGAATCGCTTTTCGCGCACACGCACCACTCCCAGAGTGCCCTAAAGGATCTTTCCTATAGTGCTTGTGTTTGAGTTTGACCATAAAAAAAAAAAAAAAAAAAAAAAAAATCTCAACTACAGTTTTTGGAAAATTATGTTTACAATATTATTTTGGTATGGATTACTAATAAATGCAATTATGTAATATTATATTGTACAGGAAATTTTACAATAAAATCTTTACCATAATAGTTTTACTATAGTATTTTTTCCATGTACTTCAGTTTTTTTGCTCTACATATTGACCGTGAAAAAAATTATAAGAAAATTGTTTCGTTGTTACGGTGCGCCCCCGTAGTCTTAATAATATAATATTGGCTTCCTTAAAAACCGTGGGTTTCGCGATTCAATGGCTTCATAACGATTATTTATACATTTATTTTCCAACCGGGCAGACTGTTAATTTAAAATGGCCTTGGCCAGCAAAATAACAATTCTAGCTGGTTAAGCAAATTCAATGCGATGCGAAATATCTAGGAAATTACGGCATCGTCAGCCAGGCTATTGACCGAGGTTAATTTTTAAATTAATTATATACAAGATGTTTGTCCAATTCAGGTAGGTAAACACTTTCACAAGGTAATATACAGGTTTCTTGGGATTGCTATTTTTGGAAGTTAATTAATGTATAATTCAAACAAAAACAAGGCCATTACAAATTATTTATTATTAATTAACGACCAAAGATTATTTAGATACACTGCGCAACACTGATGTTATGCATTTTCGAAATTTTGTTGGTCGATTTAGGTGAAGTACGTTTCACGAAATTTGGATACGACTTAAATGATTTCCTGGGTCGGTCCCATTGTGTCGACAAGAGCTTGGCAATAAACAAGTGAAGTATGAAGGGACGGACTAAGGAAAACAAGTACATAATAATGATTATATTAATGTAATCAAATGAAATAACATTTTTTTTAAATATTACTGGTCATATCACATGGAAGGTGCTCGGCTGACCTTGCCCTCTTAATTCCGCCCAGAGCGACGAATAGCAGAAATACACGACGAACCACTGCCGCCCATTCGTATGTGGTTAAGCTTAGTACTCCTCGAACTTCATTATTTAAAAATTCTTTCATCTGGAGGACTTCATCCTTGTGGAACGACCTTCCCGAGGTCGTTTTTCCCAACGAATATAACCTCCAACGATTCAAATCCAACGTGAATCGCTTTCTGCGCACACGCACCACTCCCAGAGTGCCCTAAAGGATTTTTCCTATAGTGCTTGTGTTTGATCATAAAAAAAAAAAAAAAAAAAAAAAAAATATTTATTTACATTTATAATGTCATTCTATAGATAGTTCTGTTTCGCTATCGCTATCCTCATCACAATTAATTATAATTGGATTAATTATACCATCCAGGCTAATATGCGAATTTTCTACAGTTATTACGTGACGGAATGACTTTTTCCAACTACCTGGGGGAATATCATTAAAGCATTTTCGTATTAATTCTACAACACTAGAACTTAAAGTCGGAGAAATATTTTCAGACCTAACCAGTGATTTTAACTGGTGCCACATAGACTCTATGGGGTTAAATATGCAATAATAGGGTGGGAGCCGTAGCACTGTATGTCCAATTTCTTCTGCCAATGTGTCACGAACATATACTTTTTTATACAAAATGTCTTTAAAACAGGGTTCGAAAATATCATGATATTTATATAAATATCATATCACCTGATATATATCCGATATATATCGGATATATATCCGATATATATCCGATATACAATCACGTTTAAAATTTATTTTCTTAATTAAAAAACGGCATTGTTTCTGCACAAACTATATTTTAACACAAACTCATTAACAAAGACCTATATTCTATATATCTCTCTCTCTAATTAAGCAGAAAAAACAAAAATCATTATTAAAAATATTAAAATAAACAGATTTTAGTATTATTTTATTAACATTAATATTTCAATACAATCACAAAATTAAAACTTATATTGTAAACAAAAAAACTTTTTATTCTAACATTTGCTCATAACTCCAATTAGGTAAAAAGAAAAGAATTAAGAACAAACAGATGTTAACATTATTTTATTAACATTGATATTGGTATATCATCCTCATCTGATGAATCATCATTATCATCAATATCAATAATGTTATTCTTAGTGACCATAACTTCAGAATCTTCCGATAATGCTGGTTCCCATGCCCAATCAAGGTTGGTTTTCTTTTTGTCTGTATTTCGGTTCATATACTTGAACATAAAAACCAGCTTACTGGCTTTTTGGTTTCCTAAGCGGTTTCGTAAATCTGATTGAACCAAACCGAAAGAAGAAAAGGCCCTTTCAATCCCAGCTGTAGAGGCCACTGCAGTGTGTAACTGTTCACATAATTTCAAAAAAGTGTCCTTGTCTGGCCAGTCTGAGTCCAATACAGGGATCGATTTCCACCACGTTACTGGTGGAGTAAGTCTAAAATGATCCCCAAAAAAGTACTTTGGAAATGGGCTAACTTGTGATATAAGAGACATCACAAATGGAACAAAAGAACTATTGATATTATTCAAATATTCAAAAGCCTCTCCTTTTTGAATAGCTGTTAAATGTCGTCCCAAAAATCGATGATCAATAATATTTGCTAGATAATGCATTGCCCCAAGTGCCATATTTTTTCTTTTAAAGAAACTTTTTTTCACCAAACAAATCGTCGCGTACCTGGGAATCCCGAAGTCGGCGGCGTCGGCGCGGTGATGCTTGCGCGGTAGCCAAGTGAATCCCTACAGTAATTATAATTTTGTACAGAGGCGTATTGAGACATTTTCGGATGTTTAGAATGGTGGAAAACATTTTTAATTTAATAAATGAAATTGTCGAATATATCGGATATATATCAAGTTATAAATATCATGATATATATCGTGATATATATCATGATATATATCACTTGATATATATCCTCCGAACCCTGCTTTAAAACTTCTAAAAGATCACTTTTTTTATAACTTTCTTCAAAATATATATCATTCGCCGCCATGTAGTTCTGAATCTCCAATTTTGTATTATTTGAGCTTGGAGCTTTATGTAATTGGCGACTGTGATAGCTCGCATTGTCCATCACTATCACGCTATTCTGAGGAATGTTTGGTAAAAGACAATTCTTGGACCATTCCTCAAGAAGTTCGGCCGTTGTATCTTCATGGTAGTCCACACAAGAGTCTTTAATGTTTTTTGCAGAAAGCCACAATGCATTTGGAACCCAACCGTTTTCTGACCCAGCATGTAAAATGCTTATTCTTTTTCCTTTATTTGACGGAGCTTTTGTTTTACATTTATCGGAAGAATCAGACCAGCCTTCGGATTGTGTTTCATGCGTATCAAACCAAGTCTCGTCGAGGTAAATTATAGGACGGTTTTCAGAACGGGATTTCCTTACAGAAGTTATATACTCATGACGCCATTTTTGTAAACGGTGGGATTCCATGAGTACTTGCCTTTTGTCAATTTTGCGGTATGGACGCCACATACTGTTTTTTTATACGTTTGGTAAAATAATATCGGTAATACAACTAAACTCTTCCAGCAAGAAATAAAAATTAACAAATTTTACCACAAAAAGATATTTAAATATAAATTAAGCAACCTAACCTACCTGATGTGCCTATATTTAATTATAATTATTACAATCCGGTCCTTTCCACATAATAATAACAAACGGTCATAAATAATGGGATCGCCCCAGGTACTTTTACTGCAGTCATTAAGTTATATTCATTTTTCGTGGAACAATCTTTACCATTTTTGTACAAGACGATGTGCTTCGTGTAGTTAAAAGTGGTGTCATTGCATTTCTACTAGGTACATATAGGAATTGCATAGATTCCACCATTAAACGTGAAAAATGTCAAATTTAATTTCCTCCGCATAGTACCTAACAGCGGTCTACATTCTAAAATAGCAACCTTTTAATCAAGCTTATCCCGTTCGTAAGGTTACGTAAAAAGTAAATTCTCGCGTGGCAATTTCAACCAGGAAACCGCACAAAATAACACGAAAATGTGTATAATCTTTCTATTACATCTAGAAAATCCCCCACGACCTCGGCCACGCTATTTTTAAACTGCAACATTAGCCGTTAATCATAATAAGCAGTTTAATGCCATGCTAGTTGCAGCGCGCTGCGCAATTCTGTTCTGCTAGATATGTAGTTTCACGTAGAAAAATACTTTTTAAAATTACTATTAAGTACCTAGTCATTATTTGTCAACGATTCGTTATTTATTGAACTATTCGATATTATCACACCCAACGATGAATGATAGTGTACGTATCTTTCTTCATTATAATGCGCGAGTCCGCAAAGCACAAGCCCGAACAAATCTGGATTTAGTTCCATCTGATCCAATTGGAAGATGATAGCCAGTGTTGACGGTATATTTTTCCGGACAATGGCATGAATTATAAGGACTACTAGCGGATGTTGCTGTAAACATCAGAACGATGTAGTTCCTTACTGCACGTTTTGCTCATCGGGCCAAGCAACATTTGAACGAAAGGTTTCCAGAGCTTTGGACTTGCCGCCGTGGTCCTATTAGTTGGGTCTCCGAGATATCCAGACCTAACACCACTAAACTTTTGTTTATGGGGCTGGTTCAAAAATGACGTTTACAAAGCTAAAGTCGACAGTCGGGATGTACTAATTCGATGTATGTATTAGAAATGCTGCAGTCTATATTAAAGACAGGTATGAAACAAAGGAGAGCGAAGCAGGCACTCTTCCTAGACGGACCAAAAAATATTTAGATGTCAATGGCGATATTTTTGAACATTAATTAAAGAACAATATACAGTGAAACCTCTCTTAGACGGACACCTACGGGACCGTCTAAATGTGTCCGCCTAATTGAGGTGTCCGCCCATGGGAAATTTGTTATTAGGTAATATGTAAATGCAAAATTATTACTATGTATATGTATGTACAAATAAACATAACATACCAAAAATACACTAGCTTTAGTTAAGATGCAGTACTAAAAAATCTAATAACGTAGTTTGACGTGTTTGCGTTTTATACTTGCAATCTAGAAAATGTAATTCCAAGTCTGATAACAATTCCATTGCTGTAGAGTCACCTCTATTCTTTGCATACTCTTATAATTCCGTTACCATACTAATGGCTCGTTGATAAATGGTGACATTTGTTTGATTACGCATTCAACTTCTTCATCAGAGTCGTCAGATAGTGATGTGGTGCCAGTTTGGACTATAGTATAATCTGTAGGAATGGGGTCACTATCATCTTCTAATAGCACATTGCTATCAATGTTAATGAACTCGTCGTCCAAATCATTTTTATCAAATTACAAACTTCCACAACATCAATATTCTCTTTCAGACTCAAAACGCGACATTCTTGTGCAATTGTTTACGATTTTAACCTTACAACTGACAAATAAACGGCGGACTGCTGTCGGGGAATCACACATAGTTTCATTCGGCGAAGTCCTTTCGCCTTTCGCCAGGCATACGCGATTGGTTGCCGGTCTGTCTTCATAGATATTTTGCACCGTACTTATTCGTCTCCCAAATACTTTAAAAACATTTTTGACCGTTTAAAGGAGGGTTTTCGCACCCTTTGTATGAAAACAGCTTGTCCGCGTCCGCCCAAGAGAGGTTGATTCTCTTGGAATTTCATACACCTAGTTCCGGACTATGAAAAAATGCCCGTTTAATAGAGATGTCCGCTTATTCCAGGTGTCCGTTCCGAGAGGTTTCACTGCAATTACAAAAATGTTAATGTATGAAACTTTCTTTATTTGTAATTACTTGAAAACGAATGCGTTTTTTCCCATTACATATTTTTACTTGTACAATACACTGAAGTTTGCATGGCCCGTTGCTCCCGACCCACCCGGTACAATATCTTTTTAACAACAGGGAGGAACAACTTTCTAAATATCTCACAATAAATAAACATATTATTTAAAAATACACAAGGGTTATTTTTATCGACTGTGTGCTATTTTCGTCCGAAGCTAAAATTATCTTGTGATGACGCAAAAATAGTCGAAGCGAAGCGTTCGCATGGAAACAGGTTAAATCCGCTTACAGAAAATTATAGAAACCGACGGCAAACAATATTTATAAAGATTGCCGAGATTAATAATAAATAACATTCGAAATGTTTGAAATAGAAACATATACGGTGGTTAAATTGGTGTGTATTTTTATGAAGGATCTTACGTCACACTGTTCACAGTCCTTGAAGGATAAAATTGTGCCATGTCGGCCGTAAACTGGATAAAAATATAGACGTTTAAGTCACGTCCGTCGATTGTTGGTTTTTCCTAACAAAGACATATCAAACCGGTTACCTGTTGACAATGAAACAGAAACAGACTGAAGATAAAAAGGCATGTGGATTATACAGATAGTCATATTGACGTGTACAAAGCAGAAGGAAATACCGACTCCATTATATTGCTAAGGCCATCTGCAATTACGTCTCCGCTATGGGCATCGAAGGGGTAATTATGAGTTTGCGCAGTTCGGAAACTTCCTTGTGAAAGTAAACATTCGACAGGACCAACTTCAACTATGTAAATTTCACTGGTTAGTTAGGAAAAATATTGCAATCAAAATTTCGATTAGTTCGATTTAAGACAGCGTTCCATGCATATGATTTCTGACCACATGATGATCCGACGGCGCCCTGATTGGTGTAAACTTTTGGTGCCAAATTCCGTCCGAATATTTGTAACAATTCACACAATGAGCTTTATTTTAACTTTCATCCGACGTCGTATGTTTCTTAACCTCACTTTTTTCTAAACCAAAAATTAAGAATAAATGACTTATATTGACTATTTTGGGTATTATTATCAGCTACTAATGCACCAAATTAAAAATACATTAATTTTAAGGTTAGGTAGTGACCACATATTGTATACGAGTGACACTCTCTTCTTTTTTACAAGCCTTTTAGCGAAATTCGGTTCCGAAGATCGGATAATGTGATAAACAAACTATTTTCGTATATATGTACATACCTGAAATACTTTATACCTGGTATTGATCCACGACTTTTGCAAAAAAGCACCATGCACTTGTGTCCTTTCATCTTAAACAAAACAAGCCACTAACTCATCAAACAATATACCGACAACAATGTGGATGGACCACTTTTTATTTTGTAATTGGAAAAAGCATCCAGAACCAAAGATGGCGACGAATAACATCAAACAAATATTGTCGGGCCGGCTCTGACGCGATCGATAAAATTTCCACGCGACTGCGCAAACTCAATAGTACCACGCCATCTCCCATAGCGGGGACACTTTTTGTATTTTGGAACGTTCGTATTGGCAATATAACGGTTTTATATATGCGGTTTCAAGTCAGTGATTTTTATAAATTATAATTTATAAATTACATGTACGAAATAAACGTAGGTACACCTTCCGGCCTTAATTGCAGTCGTTTTAATAAATATGTTATTACTTCCGTAATTTGCCTATCTGCCATCTAAAACTAATACATAAGTAATTTTAAACAGTCCACAAATAAACTTTTCCTTTTATAAACAGCACCATTAGTTAACCAGAAACGAGAAACGATAAAAGAACCGTGTAAACCGCCCATTTTACATTTTAAATATTGCTTACATAAATAATTGTCTGGTAAATATGCATGACTTCAGTGGGTATGTGGCTTACAAAACCAGTTTTCCCTGTACCGGTAAAAAAATACCAACATCATCTGTCGGATATACGTACAGCCTACAGCGTGATCGTAATATTAAAATTATTATCACCTGTTTTAATCACATTTTGTTTTTAACGGTTGTTAATTTATTTTTTCTACGATCGTTTTAAAACCTATAAATTGGTAATTTTTTAACGAGTTAAAAAAAGGGCCCCAACATCCTTCTCTCTGAATGTTTAAAATATCAAGAAGAAAACTCATTTCAACGCGCTCCAGACGACATAATTAATAAAACCAATGAAGCAACACAAAATGTATTGCCTGAAAAATTAAAAGAAGCTTACAAGAAGGAAGGAGGAAGGTTAAATGGCATTGGACCAAAGGCAAGTGAAGAGTTTCAGCCAACAGGTATTGTGGACGTATTTTCAAGAACGGTGAAACGTTCTTAAATCCTCCGACTCTGATAAGACGTGCTAAGGTACTAAGTAAGCATCATTAGATTATTATTTAATCTCAATTAACATATTATTAAATCCATCAACTGAATCAACACTAACACACCATCATATATTTGTTAATTGTTAATTTATTTCACTATGTATGTATGTATATACTCCCAAACGAGATAATGCCAAACAAAACAAACAAATAACAACTAAAATGTAATCAAACAAACGATATTTACAATGTGTCGAAATATGTCAAGCGATAACAGTTTTTTTTTTGTTATCTCGCTGTTGTTATAAGCCGAAATAGCAACGTTATCTCGGGCATGGTTCAGATTTAATTAATTATCAGATAAAGCTGCAAATGGCGAACGTGCTCTTTATATTACTGGGAATTCTGTATTTTACTGGATCATTACACATAAAAGAAAAAAACGGCGATAATGGTCGCTTATTCGCGAAACAAGTCATAGTTTATTTTTCTTATTAGGTCCACAACCGAACAAAATTTACAACCAGTTGGTACAAAAACGAACCTATTATTGCTTAAATGGCATTTTTAAGGTTCAACTCCTGGTTTTTAGTCTCCTTGGTTATTTAAGGGGGAGGAGGGAGTGTTACCCCAAACCCCTATAGTTATTTGAACTTCAGAAACATGGCTAATCTTCCTATCATGTATCCGATCAGATGGATATTGTTACGGAGATACCACCCAACCAGGTGATGAGCTGACCAACGGGAACCGTCCGAATTCATGACATGTCCCGTAACTGTGCGGGCAAAAATACACCATGAATGACTCTTAATAAACAGCTCATTTTTTCTAAGTAACTCATTATAAACACAAATAAAAACAAGTAAATATCTACGCACCAACATAATAATTATTCCTTTAGAAACCACTTCTATAGTGGTCGTACCAACAACCCGCAGAACCCATATCCGTTGGGTTCTGGCCACGCACTCCGTAGAGGTCGTTTCAAAGTCGAGCCTTTCTACTCCTCGCTTGAAGCGATAGCTCGTTTTTAAATTTCGTTCTGGTAGGTCTGCTTTAAAAGCAATTACTGTTCGGTACAATCGCGGTAATACGTGATTTCGTTAGTGAGTTTTAGAACGTGTCGGTCGGTTCGGGGAGTTGTACGATACGTTACGATAAAGTACCAACATTTTTGCGAATGCAGCTTCCGTATTTAACATCAGAACCCGGTGTCTGTTTGAAGGTTATAGACAATGGTGTTTCTTGAACGATCTTGATGATGAAACCAACTAGGCAAAAAGATAGGAAAAACTGTGTCTACCAGATCCCCTGCGAATGTGGCCGATCGTATATTGTGGAAACACTACGGCCACTGGAAACAAGGATTAACGAACACAGAAACAACACTCAAAAAGGAGAAACGGAAAAATCAGGTGCAGCTGACCATGCCGGGACTCACGGCCATCACATCAGGTGGACAGAAGCCGAAATCCTGTTCGAAGAACCACACTGGAGGAAGTTCAAGCAAGCTGCTACCATACACCAGAACCCAGGCTGTTTTAGTAAACCTTCATTAGATTTAAGAAATATTTCGAAACCTTTGTTAAGTAGATGTAAGCTTAGAATTACTAATATCGCTCAAAACTGAACGCACGACTGCACGCATCTCAATTATGCTTCAGTGCACATAGCTAGTATAAATAGAGCTGTAGTTACTTCTCTTATTTAGTATTCACCTGAAGACGACTGGCGATACTTACCAGTTGAAACGTTGTGATTTATAACAAATAAAGACAATGCAAGTCCAAAACTTTTCTATCAAGTGACTACCCGAAACTGGGTCACCGAGGCGAACTCTTGGAGTCACATGTCGTTGTCGTAAAGCAGACAGCTATATTTTTTCAACGTTTGAAGATGTTGGGACCAAACAATGGGGTTTAAACAATTGATTTGAAACTGGGTACTGGGTCACCGAGAACTCAACTCTTGGACAGTGCCAGGCGCCCAGGACAAGAATTAGATTTGTAATTGCGACCACAAAAATAACTTAATATAGCATACGGACCTGCTAGTAATGTAAAATCAATCGGCTTCAGAGTAATCGTTTAATAAATATTATTAACTTATCATAAAAAAAAAATCAGAAACACGAAAAAAAAGAGATTTATGCTGCGGGGCGCATGTTGTGGCTGGAGGAATACGAATTTTCGTTTTTTTGGAACTCTCGCAATTTTTTCGGAAATTTTAACTGTAAAGGGTAGAATATAATAAAGTCATGACAAAATTAAATTGAATGAGATTATAAAAAAAACCCTTATCTTAAATCCTTGTTTCTGTCAAGAATAAGACTGCTTTATCTGAATCTGAAACAAGACATTCAGTTTTCGTTTCACAAATAATAAAATTGCAAAATAAATAATAAATAGTCGCCTTGACCTTTTCCAGGACGAATTCAGAGAATTTTCGATCGTTAAAACGATTTTATTCATAAAAAATCTCATCTGGAATTGTTAAACGATAATAATAATAAAGTTATTTATGTTGTGTCTAATCGTAAATGAAATAATAAAGGATGGGTTATTTTCGTGTTGTTAACGTTTACAAAAAAAATAATGGATATTTTTATCAGCGATCGAATGACGAAATCGACCTTGTTTAATATCTGGTTTAATAACCATTTCAGAAATGTTTTTATGTCGATGTTTGGAATATAATTAAATTTTGGAAAACATAAAAATTGTTATGGTAGAGCGAGTAGTGGATTGTATAAGTTAACGACATTGATTTATAAAACATGCATTTTACAGCATTGAGGGGAGAGGGGAAGCTCGGACTTCACTTGCGAGGACCACGCGAAAATAACGACGCGATCGACGATACTAGCTAAGCAAAAGACTGATTTCATTATGTGATTGGTCCCAATGAGTCATGTCTAAGTAGAAAACGCCCGCAGCTTCGTTACGTCTTGAATGAAAATTTGAAAATCGCCTTAAGGAAAGCGTCTATTTTATCAATATTAATGCCTTAGCGCAATACGTTTATAGCGTCATAAACTTGAGAAATATAAGTGTAAAAGTTAAAAGTTATGACCAGAACGATTTTATGAACGCTTAGTCGGAGGTGTACGGCTTTTACAACAACGTTTAACGATCTCTTAAAACTAAGGTCGCATTGTCGTAAGCTTTTATTGTCAAATATTGAAATAAAAATGGCGATTTCAGTTTCCTACTTATAAACTTTAAAGTCGGAAATAAAAGTATACTGGAAACAATTTCATTACTCGTTGACAGTTGCCGGTCTCAAATTGTACCTATAGTCCAATAAACGAAGCCCTTAAATAGACATTTTAGTTAGAAAGCTGCATTTTTGGTGGAAGGTAGACTTTATAATGTGAAAGAACATTTGAGTACTATTTTAAGTCTATCCCTTGCACAAGAGTTAAAAAAAAACTCCAAATGGGGTTACAAATAACTTCCTGGTCTATAACTCTTAAACGAAAAATAATATGGAAAAAAGTTTTTTACAAATGTTATAGATCAGTAAATTTCGCACAAGAAAGGTTATTACTACTTTTTTCTAATCTACAATCGACAAGCCGTATGAGGTCCGAAAACAATTTTTCGACCAGATCTTCAATAAATGGAGGTTAATCACAATATGGCACCACTGTCGTCCTGGGACTAGAATTGAAGCGTCAAGGTGTGACATTTTAGAAATAGAAGAATATGATCGGATTTTTAAATGCTGAATAATTCCGTAAATGATTTTTTGCGGAAACAGGGTGCGCAAATAATATATTTATATCTATACGTCGGTTTAGATGAAATTTGGTGGGTAGATTTAATACCTCGGCATCGCACATAGGGTAGTTTTCATTTCGAAAAATGTTCAAGTGCGTGTCGGACATCGCGCAAAGCCGAATGGGACTATATTATATAAGTTGATATATGTATATTAAACAAAAAATCTCCCAGAATAGCATATGGCGTAGATTTTTTCGGAAAAATTAGTGCATGCCGGACGCCGGGCGAAGCTATTATATAAATCGATAAAGGCATTAATATGAAGCAAAAAAATGACTTTTTTGCTCTACCCTACACACTTGATTGGCATCGAGCATAATTATTATGCAAAATTCACCCCAATAAAATTATGATATTATGTCAAATAATTACAAACCATTTAATATTTTTGGCCTAATAGTTCATACATACCTTTCACAGGGTTATTTAGACATCATTTCACAAAAATATTTCACAAAATCTTAAAACATGTCAAAAAATACAAAATAATTATACTACAATAAAACACCTGACATACCAAAAAACTTTTTCAGACACCTGTGTCGAGTCTTAATTGGCTGATAGGCAGTGTTGCCCAGTTGAAAGTTTAATGCCTTCGTGACGTTTTGAAGACGCCGATCAACTCTTAAAATCCAGATGATTCTATGGCTATAACTATCCGAGATATCGTAAAAATGATTATTAACTTTTTTATTCAGATTTAAATTATCTACAACTTTTGATTGAAACTTAATTTACTAGTGTGTTTTGTTTCGAAGCTACGGGTCAAAAAATATTTAAAATTAATTTTCCATTCCTTACGCAAGGGTTGAATACAAAATAATAATGAATTGACTTTTCAAATAATAAAATGTGCTTTCTACCAAAAATGCAGCTTTCTAACTAAAATGTTTATTTAAGAGCTTCGTTTATTGGACTACTAGACGAGAATTTATCTACAAAAAAATCTGAAATGCAATTTATTTTGAACGAAGCTCACAAATTGTCTTCTCGCTTATATTATATTGTGCACCTAGAGCGCCGAATAGCACAAATACACGACGTACCACTGCCGCCCACCCCCAGATTTGTAAACAATACATTTTCTTTTTGCAATCACATGCATGAATAAATTGATTACCACGTTTGTTTACCGTGTAACCTCAGAGCCCGGCACATTTTACAACGCTCATCGGACCTTGGGCTGAAAATTAATGGGTTTCAGCGCCGTATTTACGTCTCTTAATAATATATAGTATAAACATTGCTCCTGTTGGAAGCATGGCAGCGCTTTCAAACCCGTAAGATTTTAGGAAACCTTTCTTAATTACTTTACAGATTAATATATTTACTTACAACGTATGTATAATAAAGTCCAGGAACAGAGGAATTTTGTTCTACTTAACATTTCAACAAATAAAATGTAATGTATAAGAAAAATGCAAGCCTTTTGCCAACAATTTTAAAATATTGCACTAAAATATCTAAGAATAAATTTAATATGAGTTTTTGGCACCCATGGTAAATGTTTTCCGATAATACCAATTTCTACATTACAAAAACATTTTCGTCATGTTAACTCTAATTTTTAAAAAATGTTAAAAAAGTGTCTGAAAAACCATGATGATGACTAGTGACTTTCATTGTCAACGACATTGTTATTAGAGGTTATTAAAATATATCTTATTTTAAGTTTGCGAAGTAGATACGAATTTGAGCACTGTTGCCGAAGAAGCAATCGACCCATCTCAATCGCAATTGGCACAATACCTGTCTCTCTAGAATACAATATCTACAGAATTGACACTCGACATCAATTTTTCCGGATTAATAATTAAGATGGGTTCCTTCGCAGATTTGGATTACCAACCACAATACTTTACTAGCATATGCTAATCTATACCATGTTACCAAGGAACTAAGCAATCGATCAGCATTAATAATTGTCTATTCGTATATACGTAATAAGCTGCTTAAGAGTTTTTCGTCCTGCAATTCGTTCGGATTAATTTAAAATTCGGGTTCCCAAATGCAATTTCCTATCAACACATGGGAATCTGAGTACTGTTACCGAAGAACTCAGCAATCGATGAAATACCTATCTCTCTAGAAGGCATTAATTACGCAAATGAACCACGGCATAAGAATATTTCCCGAGTATATTAAACATGGGTTCCGAGCCATAATATTTAAGAAGTCTGAGTAACGAAGAACTCAGCAATCGATAAAATACCTATCTCTCTAAAAGGCATTAATTACGCCAATGAACCACGGCATTAGAATATTTCCCGAGTATATTAAACATGGGTTCCGAGCCATAATATTTAAGAAGTCTGAGTAACGAAGAACTCAGCAATCGATAAAATACCTATCTCTCTAAAAGGCATTAATTACGCCAATGAACCACGGCATTAGAATATTTCCCGAGTATATTAAACATGGGTTCCGAGCCATAATATTTAAGAAGTCTGAGTAACGAAGAACTCAGCAATCGATGAAATACCTATCTCTCTAGAAGGCATTAATTACGCAAATGAACCACGGCATAAGAATATTTCCCGAGTATATTAAACATGGGTTCCGAGCCATAATATTTAAGAAGTCTGAGTAACGAAGAACTCAGCAATCGATAAAATACCTATCTCTCTAAAAGGCATTAATTACGCCAATGAACCACGGCATTAGAATATTTCCCGAGTATATTAAACATGGGTTCCGAGCCATAATAATTAAGAAGTCTGAGTAACGAAGAACTCAGCAATCGATAAAATACCTATCTCTCTAAAAGGCATTAATTACGCAAATGAACCACGGCATTGGAATATTTCCCGAGTATATTAAACATGGGTTTCGAGCCATAATATTTAAAAGTCTGAGTAACGAAGAACTCAGCATTCGATAAAATACCTATCTCTATAGAAGGCATTAATTACGCAAATGAACCACGGCATAAGAATAGTTCCCGAGTACATTAAATATGGGTCCCGAGCAATAATATTTAAGGAGTCTCTGAGCACTGTTACCGAAGAACTCAGCAATCGATAAAATACCTATCTCTCTAGAAGGCCTTAATTACGCAAATGAACCACGGCATTAGAATATTTCCCGAGTATATTAAACATGGGTTCCGAGCCATAATATTTAAGAAGTCTGAGTAACGAAGAACTCAGCAATCGATAAAATACCTATCTCTCTAAAAGGCATTAATTACACCAATGAACCACGGCATTAGAATATTTCCCGAGTATATTAAACATGGGTTCCGAGCCATAATATTTAAGAAGTCTGAGTAACGAAGAACTCAGCATTCGATAAAATACCTATCTCTCTAAAAGGCATTAATTACGCAAATGAACCACGGCATTGGAATATTTCCCGAGTATATTAAACATGGGTTCCGAGCCATAATATTTAAGAAGTCTGAGTAACGAAGAACTCAGCATTCGATAAAATACCTATCTCTATAGAAGGCATTAATTACCCAAATGAACCACGGCATAAGAATAGTTCCCGAGTACATTAAATATGGGTCCCGAGCAATAATATTTAAGGAGTCTCTGAGCACTGTTACCGAAGAACTCAGCAATCGATAAAATACCTATCTCTCTAGAAGGCATTAATTACGTAAATGAACCACGGCATAAGAATATTTCCCGAGTATGTTAAACATGGGTTCCGAGCCATAATATTTAAGGAGTCTGAGCACTGTTACCGAAGAACTCAGCAATCGATAAAATACCTATCTCTCTAGAAGGCATTAATTACGCAAATGAACCACGGCATTAGAATATTTCCCGAGTACATTAAACATGGGTTTCGAGCCATAATATTTAAGAAGTCTGAGTAACGAAGAACTCAGCATTCGATAAAATACCTATCTCTATAGAAGGCATTAATTACCCAAATGAACCACGGCATAAGAATAGTTCCCGAGTACATTAAATATGGGTCCCGAGCAATAATATTTAAGGAGTCTCTGAGCACTGTTACCGAAGAACTCAGCAATCGATAAAATACCTATCTCTCTAGAAGGCATTAATTACGTAAATGAACCACGGCATTGGAATATTTCCCGAGTATATTAAACATGGGTTTCGAGCCATAATATTTAAAAGTCTGAGTAACGAAGAACTCAGCATTCGATAAAATACCTATCTCTATAGAAGGCATTAATTACGCAAATGAACCACGGCATAAGAATAGTTCCCGAGTACATTAAATATGGGTCCCGAGCAATAATATTTAAGGAGTCTCTGAGCACTGTTACCGAAGAACTCAGCAATCGATAAAATACCTATCTCTCTAGAAGGCATTAATTACGCAAATGAACCACGGCATTAGAATATTTCCCGAGTATATTAAACATGGGTTCCGAGCCATAATATTTAAGAAGTCTGAGTAACGAAGAACTCAGCAATCGATAAAATACCTATCTCTCTAAAAGGCATTAATTACACCAATGAACCACGGCATTAGAATATTTCCCGAGTATATTAAACATGGGTTCCGAGCCATAATATTTAAGAAGTCTGAGTAACGAAGAACTCAGCATTCGATAAAATACCTATCTCTCTAAAAGGCATTAATTACGCAAATGAACCACGGCATTGGAATATTTCCCGAGTACATTAAACATGGGTTTCGAGCCATAATATTTAAGAAGTCTGAGTAACGAAGAACTCAGCATTCGATAAAATACCTATCTCTATAGAAGGCATTAATTACGTAAATGAACCACGGCATAAGAATATTTCCCGAGTATGTTAAACATGGGTTCCGAGCCATAATATTTAAGGAGTCTGAGCACTGTTACCGAAGAACTCAGCAATCGAAAAAATACCTATCTCTCTAGAAGGCAAATGAACCACGGCATTAGAATATTTCCCGAGTACATTAAACATGGGTTTCGAGCCATAATATTTAAGAAGTCTGAGTAACGAAGAACTCAGCAATCGATAAAATACCTATCTCTCTAGAAAGCATTAATTACGCAAATGAACCACGGCATTAGAATATTTCCCGAGTACATTAAACATGGGTTTCGAGCCATAATATTTAAGAAGTCTGAGTAACGAAGAACTCAGCATTCGATAAAATACCTATCTCTATAGAAGGCATTAATTACGTAAATGAACCACGGCATAAGAATATTTCCCGAGTATGTTAAACATGGGTTCCGAGCCATAATATTTAAGGAGTCTGAGCACTGTTACCGAAGAACTCAGCAATCGAAAAAATACCTATCTCTCTAGAAGGCAAATGAACCACGGCATTAGAATATTTCCCGAGTACATTAAACATGGGTTTCGAGCCATAATATTTAAGAAGTCTGAGTAACGAAGAACTCAGCAATCGATAAAATACGTATCTCTCTAGAAAGCATTAATTACGCAAATGAACCACGGCATTAGAATATTTCCCGAGTACATTAAACATGGGTTTCGAGCCATAATATTTAAGAAGTCTGAGTAACGAAGAACTCAGCATTCGATAAAATACCTATCTCTATAGAAGGCATTAATTACGTAAATGAACCACGGCATAAGAATATTTCCCGAGTATGTTAAACATGGGTTCCGAGCCATAATATTTAAGGAGTCTGAGCACTGTTACCGAAGAACTCAGCAATCGAAAAAATACCTATCTCTCTAGAAGGCAAATGAACCACGGCATTAGAATATTTCCCGAGTACATTAAACATGGGTTTCGAGCCATAATATTTAAGAAGTCTGAGTAACGAAGAACTCAGCAATCGATAAAATACGTATCTCTCTAGAAAGCATTAATTACGCAAATGAACCACGGCATTAGAATATTTCCCGAGTACATTAAACATGGGTTTCGAGCCATAATATTTAAGAAGTCTGAGTAACGAAGAACTCAGCATTCGATAAAATACCTATCTCTATAGAAGGCATTAATTACGTAAATGAACCACGGCATAAGAATATTTCCCGAGTATGTTAAACATGGGTTCCGAGCCATAATATTTAAGGAGTCTGAGCACTGTTACCGAAGAACTCAGCAATCGAAAAAATACCTATCTCTCTAGAAGGCAAATGAACCACGGCATTAGAATATTTCCCGAGTACATTAAACATGTAGGCATTAATTATGCAAATGAACCACGGCATAAGAATATTTATGGAGTATATTAAACATGGGTTAATCATACCGGCATCTCGGCAACATTAGTTTCGCCAGATGAAAACCGGTTAAAGTTTTTTCCATCAATTCATTCGGACTAATATTGGATAGGCAGAAAAAAAATTAGTTTTGAGTAAATAATTACTAGATTATTGTTAATTATTGGTTAATTCTTGTAAGGAACGTAAACGCATTGTTTCACAATAATTTCAATATTTCTGGTATTAGTAAGTATCCCCCTTTAATGTAAAAACCTATAGCAAAAATGTACTTAGAAATGTTACCTTCATATCAAGAAAAATAGGGCCAACAGTATACGTCCTGATACCTTTTATCTTTACCATTATGTATATGTCAAGAATCTTATAACGAAGCACATTTTAAAAAGAGAAAGGCAGTCATATTATTTTTAATTTAGTTTTAATTAATCTTGATTACCATATGGCGTTTCAGTATGTAATAGATACGAAAACATACACATACTTTATGGTCCTGGTGCATGAACAATGTTATTTACTGCCGCACCGGTCGTACAGTTACCGATGGAATCATAGAGGTCATTTCAAAGTCGTGAGGGTCTTAAAGAAAGTAATATACTGATGTTACGGATTACCTTGAATTGTATAAATCCGGTTTCGTATTTATAACCGGGCGTCTGCAAGTATTACAATTTTGGAGTTTCATCACATATTTATTAAAAACATTGTATTTATCTGCTCTTTGTTTTTCTCCAATCTAATCAAACAGTATTATTACATACGTATTAGTCTATTAAATCACATAATTATCTTTCTCTTTCAAAATGCCATTAAATGAATACAAGAATTAACGGTTTCATAATTAGTTTTTCTCTAATCTAAAACTAATAGATTCGTAAGCTCTGGACGGGAAAATGGCCAAATTTTCCAACATATTGCTGAATCCCTAATGCATCATTTTTTTTATTTTTTTTTTATGATCAAACACAAGCACTATAGGAAAAATCCTGTAGGGCACTCTGGGAGTGGTGCGTGTGCGCAAAAAGCGATTCACATTGGTTTTGAATCGTTGGAGGTTATATTCGTTGGGAAAAACAACCTCGGGAAGGTCGTTCCACAAGGATGAAGTCCTCCAAATGAAAGAATTCTTAAATAGTGAAGTTCGAGGAGTAGAACTAGTACCGTATTAAACCCGAAAACTGGGGTTAAAAAAAAATATCAACATACATAAAATAAAAAGTATTCTATAACTTGGAAACACGAAAAACTTCGGCTTATAGACTAAAAGTTCGTTCCAAAACTAAAGTGGGAATTTCGAAAGTTTCACCATTATACAGGGATTTATGACGGGGAAAGTTCCGAGAGTTTACTATAAAATTTTTTCTGGTCGAAGTTTTAATAGTTTATAGAGTTTTATAGTTGATCGCGCCGTTTTTCCAAATATGTTTCGTACAAAATATAAGTCCGTAAACTAATTGAAAATGTAGAATAGCAGAACGGAAAGAAAATCTATATTATTAAATTCCAAGCCCATATATTTACATTTCGCCTTTTAAATGTATGACATTTTTATTTTCACTCTACCTGACGTCTCACGATCCAGGCCACATTCTTTTGTACATATAATAAGACTGAATCTTGGCAGCGAGTAACTTGGATCCTTTTATTTCTTCTGAGGGTTTTATTTATTTTATGTCAAGTTAAAAGGGCGGAAGATATTGTTTTTTTTATTCCGGTGTGAATACTTTAGAGCACCGTCAGTTATGTATTAGCAAAAAATAACTGAACAGAAAAACGAATTTGAAACGGAAAAACCAGTTTTACTAGATGGACGACACTAATAGTCAGTTGGAGGGCGTACAGGTTTCGAAATCGTTGAATTCTTATGAGAAAACTATGTTTCAAATTAAGATTTATGGGTATGTTCCCGTGAATGGTGAAAATTGAGGATTAAATTAGTATATAACTTGTAGGCTACTGTAGTGTAGTATATGAGTCTAAAAACATATAGTTGGCCTATTTACAAAAGTGGCTATCCCACTCCTGATTTCGCCAAATTATTCGAAAACATCTAAATAACTCGTCAAACACGACATTTAACGAGAGCTGTTTACCAAAACGCCACTGTTAATATTATTTGTTATTTATTTCCAATAAATACTTAACAAAACCCATCGTAAAGTTTATAAAACCCGATCCATTAAATAAAACAAACTTTTTTCAAACTCATGTAAGTACGGCTTGTATATCCGAAATTAAAACTTTTATAAAAGTAATATGTTTATCTTTCGAACCGGAAAAACTTTTTATATCCATCATTTTCTTGTCTGAAAAGTTTCCAAGTTGTTTCTAAATGTTGTTTTTCTTTATTTTCAGGTAAGTTTCCAGCCACGAAAAAATTTCGTTGTATCTTTCAGTAAGTATAAAAGAAAATATGTAATTTAAATTTTCGATGGAAAAAATAAAAGCCAGGGGAAAGTTGAGGAGGGCGATATTATACGCCTTTGATTTTTAACACTTTTAATCACTTTCTAATCGCATTTGCGTTGCTACTAATTCCTCCGCCATTAAGGGGAGACATAAAGACGAGCTGCGCAGATGCGAGGAAGAAATGAATGAATATCACTTGCGAAGACGCAACTGAGAATTTTTATAGCGTGATGGGGGCGATCACAAACATATGCTTCCTTTCTTCAGTGATTTTTGTTTGCTGAACACTTGTAAAATTCATAATTTTAATGATTATTACTAAAATAAGCATTGCTAATTAATTTCCTTATAAAGGCATTGTAGTAACTGGTTACGAGTGCCCATTGAAGAACGACGTCAGTGTTGCAACATCTCTCTTTATTTCCGTAAAAAATATTTAATAAGATAGTGCATTATACAGGGTGGCCCATCGAAAACAGTCCAGCAAGGTTTACGGCTGTGTACGTGAAAATTTAAAAAAAACCTCGGACCCGTAAACTTGTGTTTTCAGGGGGACACGTTTCACTATTAATTTCATCCCTGTAACCTCAACACCCCTAGCGGGGCGGCTACTGTCCTTGTTTTTTCAAATGGGAATGGGTATGTTGTTATACATCTTTTTAAAGGGCATTAAATTCTCTTTAAAATGGCGCTTCGTTTTGTAAATTTGAGCTACGCGCCGCCGAGCAACGGAATTTGAAACATTTCACTGCACCTCTTATCAAGTATCAGTCAATTCAACTTTATCTTCAGTAAAGTGGTTGATCCAGATCTACATACGTTATTTCTGCGCTATTATTTTCTTTTGATTTGATCGTGACATAAAAAATGGTTTATTCTATTGAGGAGAGAGTGGAAATTATTTTGTGGGGACATCTAAAATTCAAAATTGCCACCCAACCCGAATCCTTAGAATATTTACGGAACCGCATTACTAATGAATGTCAACAAATTACACCAGATGTTCTTTAAAATGTCCGAGAACACACACACACGTGAATGGCGGTCATTTTCAACATTTAATAAGATAACATGTAAGTATTACTCAATAAAATGACATTTTTTAAAACGCAATTTCTCGGCGGCGCGTAGCTCAAATTTACAAAACAAAGCGCCATTTTAAAGAGAATTTAATGCCCTTTAAAAAGATGTATCACAACATACCCATTCCCATTTGAAAAAACAAGGGCAGTAGCCGCCCCCGCTAGGGGGGGTTGAGATTACAGATGAAATTAATAGTGAAACGTGTCCCCCTGAAAACACAAGTTTACGGGTCCGAGGTTTTTTTTAATTTTCACGTACACACCCGTAAACCTTGCTGGACTGTTTTCGATGGGCCACCCTGTATATTAAATCCTCCTCATTATTAACTAAATTATTTTGAAATGTTTTATTAAGACTGATTAAGTAAAGTTATAGCATTCCGGGTCCCACACTAGTTTGCACTGATATAAACTCGATAAGCGAGGCTTGTCTTGATAAAAACAAACATATCGATTGGAAATAAATGAGCTTTACGACCCGGTGACGCCCTTTACAATCTGAACAGACGCACAAACAGCCTTTTGTCTTTTGTTTATTTTTTTATCAACGGTGTAATTACATATTATTATTATCTATTTTAACGGATTGATTTGTTTTCTGATGACCAATGCTACAAATAACGATTCTATTGCTGTATGAATAAAATATGAAATGTATTCTAATCACGTAATCATTTCCTGATATAAACAATAAAAAGACGTAATTTTAGTACAAGGCATATTAGAAAGGTGACCATATCCGTCATCTTTTAACTATGGTAGATCCGAGAAAACAATAGATTAATTAACAGTTAAAAAATACCATTAAACACTTGTCATTTAAAGCGTCAAAGTTAATCGGTTGTAAATTTCGACTTCTATCGCAGACCTGAACTTGTTTAAATCCCTACTGTAATTAATCCGATCCAAAATTTAATCCTTTATCACTTAATCATCCATCAAACTTCGCTCACAGTCCATAACTTCGAACCCATTAAACTGCACAAATAATCTAACTTGTGTTAAACCTGGCAACGACGCACGTAACTTTTGCCGGGGTACCCCCTGATGCCTTTCGATGACATGATTACATCACAAGGCGCCCCTGGGGAACAGTTGAAAAGCGCCGGCAACTGCCATGCCAGGGGGAAAGCGCGGGGCGCGGCAGTTGGGAAAACAGGAGTATAAATGTGGAGCGGGGTGGGGGGACGACAACCCCAAAATGAATCCGTCTGCTGCATCGCGGCAGTGTTGCCATAGAGACCAGGGTCGTCGTAGTTAATTCAAAAAAACGGTTTCCTATTTTAAATTAAATGTTGTTTACTAAATAAATTAATGAATAATGGAAGCCTACATGTACCAAAGTATTATTTTTTATATGATGAGCACTATAGGAAAATCCTTTAGGGCACTCTGGGACTGGTGCGTGTGCGCAAAAAGCGATTCACGTTGGTTTTGAATCGTTGGGGGTTATATTCGTTGGGAAAAACGACCTCGGGAAGGTCGTTCCATAAGGATGAAGTCCTCCAGATGAAAGTATTCGCCGCTCTGGGCGGAATTAAGAGGGCAAGGTCAGTCGACCACTTTCCTTGAAAATGTATCTGTAAAAGAGAGTCAAATCCCCAATCTGCCGATGTTCTAGGTTGTCGAGGTGCTTCGTCAGCTCGTGATCTCCAATCAGACGAATGGCCCTCCTTTCGATGGAATCCAGTAGCCGAAGAGTATGTTTGGGTGCAGAGCTCCAGACATGAGAGCAGTGCTCTAGTGATGGTCGAATCTGGGTTTTGTATAGTGTCAAAAGTTGTTGAGGTGTGTACAACTTTCTGGTTCGGAACAGTACACCAAGTTCCTAAGAAGCTATCTTGGCGATTGCCACAACGTGGTTATGCCAAGACATATTTCCTCCCAGATTGACGCCCAGCAAATTGATAGATGAAGCCAGTGGGATTGCGTGTCCGTCCATGACTATATCCGGTTCTGTAATGTTAACCTTTTTAGAGAAAACTGCTGCCTGGGTTTTTTAGGGTTAAATTCGACTTGGTTACTGTCACCCCAAGCCAAAATTTCTTCCAGGTCTTTGTTGGTGCGTGATACTTCATGCTGTCTGCGAAGATGTGCGTCGGCAGCCGATGTTTGTGCATTCAAAGAGAAAGATGAGATAAAAATGTGCTATCGTCAGCGAAACTAAATATCGGATTTTTCGTTTTCACTAGAAGGTCGTTAATGTAGAGTAAGAAGCGAAAATTGGGGCATTTCGTCGCCTCACACATCAGACATAGATTTAAACCAAATGCCATCGCGAATTTGAACCTAAAACAAGTCTTCACCGGACTAATTTCCATTCCTTAATGGGCCTTTGTATAAATTTTTTAGACATCAGCTAACAATAATGGATACCATTTATTTATTTCTACCATGAGGTTAATTATACGGGCTTTTATTTTCACAGAACACAAATATCTTTTTAATTGCTAAGTGCAATATGCCGTGATGTGCATGGCTTTTGTTTATTTGCTCCAATGATTCAAACATGTCTTTATTCAGTTGCGTGTTAATGCGGGAAGCAAGATTCTTGGATTGCGACCAAACCATTAATTGTTTTATAAACTCTTCGACCGCCTGGTAGCCAAAATGTATCGACACGTCACTGTTATTTTTGCAATGTTATAGTTATGATAATTTATAACATGATTCCATGATGTGACATGGCAAAGGTTATGTTTTATGTTTTATGTCTATTTAGTTTTGCTGATGATAGTACACTTATCTCATCTTTCTCTTTTAATGTACAAACATCGGCTGCCGACGCACATCTTCGCAGACAGCATGAAGTATCACGCCTCAACAAAGACCTAGAAGAAATTTTGGCTTGGGGTGACAGTAACCAAGTCGAATTTAACCCTAAAAAACCCAGGCCGCAGCTTTCTCTAAAAGGGTTAACATTACAGAACCCGATATAGTAATGGAGGGACACGCAATCCCACTGGATTCATCTATTAATTTGCTGGGCGTCAATCTGGGAGGAAATAGGTCTTGGTATAACCACGTTGTGGCAATCGCCAAGATAGCTTCTCAGAAACTTGGTGTACTGTTCCGAACCAGAAAGTTGTACACACCTCAACAACTTTTGACACTATACAAAGCCCAGATTCGATCATCACTGGAGTACTTCTCTCAGGTCTGGAGCTCTGCACCCAAACATACTCTTCGGCTACTGGATTCCATCGATTCATCGTCTGATTGGAGACCACGAGCTGACGAAGAACCTCGACAGCCTAGAACATCGAAGACAGGTTGGGGATTTGACTCTCTTTTACAGATATTTTCATGGAAAGTGCTCGGCTGACCTTGCCCTCTTAATTCCGCCCAGAGCGGTAAATAGCAGAAATACACGACGAACCACTGCCGCCCATTCATATGTGGTTAAGCTTATTACTCCTCGAACTTCACTATTCAAGAATTCTTTCATCTGGAGGACTTCATCCTTATGGAACGACCTTCCCGAGGTCGTTTTTCCCAACGAATATAACCTCCAACGATTCAAAACCAACGTGACTCGCTTTTTGCCCACACGCACCACTCCCAGAGTGCCCTAAAGGAAGTGTTTGATCATTAAAAAAAGGGATTTTAGTTGAAGTGAAAGATAATCATTATGGATGCAATTAAGCGTTTTCCGATTTTTTGTCAGCGTTTTCCTGAATGTTTTTGATGGATTGTTCATTTAAATTTGTCACTATTTAATATATGCGATCAATATTCCTGTTGTCATCGACATGGCAAAATTTCGAAACGTTAGGAAGAGGGGTAGGCCTCGAAACTCGTATGCATGTTAAAAGTACGATAGTCAGAGGATAATTATTAAAGCATTTATATATTTTGGAGAATATATCCGCGAACAAACACGTAAAGCCAAAAACCGTTTAATCGTTAACAACGACGAAACCTTCAGTCATTCCGATGACCTAAAAACTCCAACTCATCCAAATCCATCCATTTAAAGTAATACAAAACCTTTTCTCCCTAGAAAATGCGCTCGACACCTGCTTCGCCCGCCCTTCAAAGCAATTTATTACGGAACTCCCTTTTAAGCCCTTTTAAAGCCGACTGCTGCCTTCCCTTTGACTCGCAAAGTTACCCTCGTACGACTGAAGGAGGGTGGTAGGTGGTGGATGAATTGCGGAATTTTTCGCATCGCGTAACCCTCAACTAACCTAGAGAACGACGATTCAAGATGACTACGCGGTTGCCAAATGTTCTTTAGGCTATGGTTAACAGGATTTCTTGTTCTAGCTAGCACAAAAAGATACAATTTGCTGAAAATTAAGACAAGAAAAACAACCTTAAAAATATACATCCATTCTTTGACTCCACAGAAAATAATTACGTCCATCTAAACAATATACAGTGCGTACACTTATCACGCGAAAACACATGGTCTTCTTCATTCAAAACCGCTGGGATGATGATCTCAATTTGATAATCACAAAGAATAATAAATAAATATTTAAAATCAATACTCGTTTAAAATATTCCTCGGTCACGTTTGACCTTCAGGTGACTTTGGAAAAATGTGTATCGAATGGAGCAGGTAATAATTATCATTTTTATATCATCATCAAGTACACTTGGATAGTGTAACCTTTTATAATTTTATTTGTATAATTAATCTAATCTACTCGGTGTTTACTCATGTAATGAGTGATAATAATGTTTGCCCAAGGACTAAAATTATTTGCTATGTTATGTCATGTTGTATAATATGGGTGTGTATGTAAAAGGAATATAAGCGTAATGTGTATTGTATTAACCAACTTTTACGAGCCTTTATTTTGACCACAGAAAAATTTGAAGAAAACAATTTAACTGGTACCGACGAGGTCTGTTTACGAATCGGAATATTATCAGTTAGTTCATGTTTATGATGTATAATCTCTTCACACAATAGCTTTTTTGGTCCTCTAGGACTAGCCGGATGGTAAACAAGTCCTGTGGCAGGACAGAACCCTTCTTGTACAAGTCCTTTAGGTGGACTTTCGTGCAGGGCAAATCCTTTCTGTAGAAGTCCTATAGGTGGACTTTCGTGCAGGGCAAATCCCTTCTGTAGAAGTCCTTTAGGTCGACTTTCGTGCAGGGCAAATCCCTTCTGTAGAACTCCATTAAATGGACTTTCGTGCAGGGCAAATCCCTTCTGTACAAGTCCTTTAGGTGGACTTTCGTGCAGGGCAAATCCCTTCTGTAGAAGTCCTTTAGGTCGACTTTCGTGCAGGGCAAATCCCTTCTGTAGAACTCCATTAAATGGACTTTCGTGCAGGGCAAATCCCTTCTGTACAAGTCCTTTAGGTGGACTTTCGTGCAAGGCAAATCCCTTCTGTAGAAGTCCTTTAGGTCGACTTTCGTGCAGGGCAAATCCCTTCTGTAGAACTCCATTAAATGGACTTTCGTGCAGGGCAAATCCCTTCTGTACAAGTCCTTTAGGTGGCCTTTCGTACAGGGCAAATCCCTTCTGTAGAAGTCCTTTAGGTGGACTTTCGTGCAGGGCAAATCCTTTCTGTAGAAGTCCTATAGGTGGACTTTCGTGCAGGGCAAATCCCTTCTGTAGAAGTCCTTTAGGTCGACTTTCGTGCAGGGCAAATCCCTTCTGTAGAACTCCATTAAATGGACTTTCGTGCAGGGCAAATCCCTTCTGTACAAGTCCTTTAGGTGGACTTTCGTGCAAGGCAAATCCCTTCTGTAGAAGTCCTTTAGGTGGCCTTTCGTACAGGGCAAATCCCTTCTGTAGAAGTCCTTTAGGTGGACTTTCGTGCACGGCAAATCCCTTCCGTACAAGTCCATTAGGAAGGCGTTCGTGCAGGGCAATTAATAATTCGCTCTAACAATACCCCCGTTGCTCCGGAATGACCCACATCCTTTTTTGCATGCAGCAGCGTTACCTTTTCCTCCAAAACATTAAATCCGATCGCTCTTCCCGAAGGACGTCGCTGAGCCTGGCATGGCCGGCAGACATCCAGCTAAACAGTTTCCCGGGCAACAGTTAGTGCTCTACGGCACGTCGGTCTCGATCCCGAGGTCACGTCAAGGGTGGCAGGGTGTGTGCGGGAAGTGGGGATGGGGGCAGAACGGGCGAGGGGGAGTTGGAAGCGAAATTCCCATCGTCAGCACGTGTACGGCGTGGGTGGCGCCCCTGGTATCGAAGCGGCGTTGCCAGGTGGGCCCCCGTCGCTATTCCATTTCGATGTTTTTCAGTTTGTTTTTATACGCTTTTTGGGACTTGTAAAGGTTATTACCGGGAGATTTATTAAACGGTTGTTTTCCTTTGTTGTTTTTCGTTATTCAATAAAGTTCATTTAATATTAATTAGGTAAACTTCATATATTTCCGGTATAATTAGATATTACTTAACTTTAAGTGCTGGATAAAACATAATACTTTCTTTAAAACGGCTAGGTTGGAAATTACTTAACACACACACACACACACACACACACACACACACACATAACCGTACACCTACGCATAAATAACGAACATTTTCGTTATGCACGGTAGAAACATAATATTATAAACAGAACAATACAATTTCGAAATTTATGGTATCCTCAATAAAAGAACTTCCTGTTTAATGACTATTTCATTATAGGGGGTGAAGCATTCGACAATTAATTCAGAGAATAATGTATTTAGTAAACAACTAATTTTGGAAAGGAGTTGGTAAATATAAATGTTTTATTGGGAAAGTCAAGGTGATTTCAAGGACAATCAATTATGTATCTAAGGTCATCCATAACGCGTTTCCTTCCCAGTACTGCATTTAGCTGACATTGTCGGGCGAATAATTGGTAATCGGATTGGGTGCTTAAACATTTCATGTCATTGTCTATTTGCTAAAACAGCCGCACCGTCCACAAACTCCCGTTTTCACCCAAATGATCCTTTAAATGCTAACCTTTCTATACCCACAGAATTATTTATTCAACCGACCAATTAGTCCGCATTAGATTGCGTTGTTTTCAATACAAGGGCGCAAACGTTTCGAATCATCAATTTTGAATTTTTCCACGTACCCGGACTTTTTTTGGCCCGATACTTATATTTCCTAAAATAGAATTAGGTATGTAATTATTTCGAGAGTAAAAATATAAGGCGGAAGCTTCGAACGTGATGATGTCAATTTTGATTATCTTCCTCCCTTCCCAGACCCCTGAAGATGAAAAACGCAGCTAAATAAATATGTGTCTCATATATTCTGAGAACATCAGAATAATAATAATAATAATAAAATTTCGTTAAATCTCCTCGATATAATCGATGCAAAAATGTATGCGCTTATTAACCTGGGGACTTCATGCCATACAAGCATGTGTACTATAAAATCTTGAAAAGGGCTACCACGACCAAAAGATTTACATCCTTTCGGACAGCCAAGCTGCTCTTAAGGCTCTGAACTCCAATCGGTTTACTTCAAAACTTACACTGGAGTGCCATACCAAGCTAAAAGTACTGGCGGCCAGGAGGAACAAGGTGGAACACTTGTGGGTCCCTGGTCACTCCGGGATATTAGGAAATGAAAAAGCGGATGAACTAGCGAGAGCCGGATCTGCTCAAAGTTTCAGGGGCCCCGAACCGGCCTTTGGCATATCAAAACAGGCAACAAAAACAACATTAGATAGATGGTCGAAAAAACAACACCTATCTAGATGGCAAGAGTTGCCTGGTAAAACACACGCACGGGCCGTAATTGGAAAACCATCGAAAGTACTATCGAATGGGATGCTAACCCTGACGCGGCCCCAGTTGAAACAAGTGATGGGTCTGCTAACAGGCCACTGCCACTTGCGATAACACCTTCAACGGATAGGGATAAACAACGGATCCATTAAATGTAGACCCTGCCGCGAAGAGGATGAAACCGCCTCACACATAATATACCGCCGCGTAGCGCTCTCTCGTAGAAGACAAAATATCTTCGGGAACATACGAACGTGGTGACAACCTCCCACATGACAAGCTTGGTAGAAGGTTACTGGACCTCATAGAAGGAACAAACATCGTCTAACAAGATCGGGGTACACAATAAGCCGAAAGGCTGCAGTGATTTGAAGTTCGGGCCTTTAAACCGACCCCCGCCTTCAACCAACCAACCAATTATGACGAATCTAAACAAACGAGTTTAGTTCTTCAGAATATAAGACCACGTCTTCTTCAAACCGAAACATAATAGAAAGATTGAAAAAGCGCCCTAAATATTTTACTGAATAAATCATAGACCCCGGGAAAATTCAGATATTCAATGTAGCATTCCAAATTGATGGCTACAAAAAGGCGAGACTCGATATCAGACTGTGGGCGTCAATTTCTATTCGCATTATGTTTCTCTCTCCCTTCTCGCCAATTATCTTTTTCTGCTTGAATTCGTAACGTCGGGCTAAGCTGCCATTGTAGTGTGGATGTAGTTTTCGGTTGATCCGCGGCGTTTGTCAACTGTCAAATGGAGCCGAATTTATTTGCAGATTGTTACGAAAGAGTGTAGTCCAAACGTTCAGTCTTTTTCCGATGAATTTATTACAGGAGAGAAGAATTATTGCTATAAAGTCGTCAAAGAAAAAAACGTTTCCTTCAGTTGACTGGATTTAATTTAATAACGAACAGCTCGTCACAATCATTGAGATAAAAAAAAACAGAAGACGAAGAACATAAAAGAAATAGGCCAAAGATAACCTTAAAGCACAATACAAAGTATCAAAAGCCCCAAGGTTTCATGGCGGTCATAAAATGAGAAGTCGTTTCCGCGCTTGCAGTGTTACGAAACGATAATTTGAAAAAGCGGCGGAGCCACGTTTTCAGCATATTAAAATTTAAATCGGGAAAAGGATTAAAACAGCCAAGGACACGGGATATAACTGGTAGTCGCCACCAATTTTAACCGTGTTCCGTATATATGTATATGTTGGTTTCTTGCAAATACTATACCCAAATATTGGTTACGTTCAAACTAACAGGACCTGAAACAACGTTAGGACTTGTGGTTACAAGAACGATTCACAAATACCATAAAATTAGTCACAGATGGCAACATCGCAGTTACACTGCAGTTCGGTCCGCATAACCTTCATTTGACATTGTACCGACACGGACCTCTGCATCAAGCGATGTGGGACCTTATGGAGTTAAAGTTACGACCCCACGGGATACATCTCATGTTACATGTTTACGTATACTTAACTCACATTCAAGTGCTTATATTGGGTTAAAAACGTTTAAAGAACCCTTCGGGGAGGATATGCATTGATAAATTTACAATTCCTGCATTTTTATTGCCAGCATAGAAAATTAACAGCTCTTTATAGTCAAGGAATATAGAAACATTGACAATTTATCTTCTCTAGATCGTTGTCAGGTAGTAAGGCAATATTGTTTGTTTGTTTCTCATTATTGTGTGTGAATTAAAAGCAGTTATAAAGCAAAGTTATGGAAAATGTTCAGCAAGGTGACCCAACGCCTAGAAGGTGTTTATCTCCGGGTGAACGCCGTTTGGTATTACAAGTGGAACGTTATTTTACTTTAGAAAAAGATAACTCGGGCCCGTTAGTGTCTGTTTTGGCAGTGCAAAAACGAACGTCTGATGCTTGCGGCATTTCAGATAAGACCTTAAGAAGACTTCGAACAAAGAGTGAAGAGGAATTGGACAGGCCATATAAAAGGGTTCGACTCCATTCTAAAACCTTTGATTTATCCCAAGGGATAAAACTATCGATTAGGAATATTGTTTATGATATGTATAAAGCCAAGGAATATGTTACCCTCAAAGCTATTCTTGAAAAGATAAAGAAGAAAGAACTTTGCGATATTGGAACTACCAGTTTGTCCATAATTTTAAAGGATCTGGGCTTGAAATACAAAAAAACGAACAATTATTTTATTTAGAAAATACCTAAAATTAATTTATTGTTTGAGAGCCACCGACTACCCTGCTCGAGAGGTTTTATTGCTTAGCGGACTTCATACACCGTACCGACTTTATATGATTCACCTTCCCAGGCATTTTGGATTCAGGGTATTCTAGTTCTTTAAATCAGCCTGGCTAGATAACGAACAAACCCGAAGAAATCCATGTGTTAAAAGGAGACATTTGCCCTGTTTGGTCCAGACACAGCGGCGGCTCCTCCATTAGGTCATTGGGTCAATGACCTCCCTATAAAAATTTAGGAAATAAAACTTTTTTTTAAATTAGAATTTACTACAAATGTACCTACTATAATAATTTACCTATAATATTTGAAACGCCCCCGTAAACGCAAACGTGTAGTGCGATTCAAAACGGGCTGGAGCCAGTAATTGACCACGATAGCTTAAATGGAAACGAATTTAGCCGAGCTCTGACGATTCCGGCAAGCGGGAGAAACATACGCGAAGTTTACCGCCGCTGGGTCAACAGCCCGGTTTATTGAAAATCTGAATAAGATGTACCTATGAACCTATGTCGTCTCATCATTAGTAATTATTAAATGCTTGGAAAAGAGATGGCAGGTTCCAGGTTGGACGTAGGTCGTAGGTCGCGCAACATTTAGTCTATATTAATTTTGGTTGTAATAATTTGTCTTAATACGAATAGAAAAACCATTTATAAATAGTATTGCTAATTTTAATGAGCGTGTTATAACTCATTTTGCAAATGTTAAAGACCGAAGGGTTGATCTAAAATTTAAAATAGTTTAAAAAAATAATTTTTTCTATATTGTTATCAACTCCAAGCTAATTCGATGCCGTTTTTAGTATCGAACTGAGCTTGTCTCGAAATAATTTTTTTTCTTTTTTAAAGGTTGGTAATTTGAGGTCATATATTTTATGTTTGTTTGCAGAAATAATTTCTAAAGTAACGTCACACCTGTCAAGTTTACTTTCTTTGTAAAGCTGAACACAGCACTACAATATTTTACAAATTTAAAGCTTTGCAATTTCCGTTAACTCAGGAGGATTAAAATCATCTTGGTTCATATTGTTTAATTATTTAAGAAAATTTTCAGTTTTGCGAAAAAATGATAGACATGGATAATTTATCAAATGCTATAAAATCATAATTTGATAGTACATATTACCAACATAAAATTTTCACATAAATATTTACGAAAGTTATATAAGTATAGCATGTATTTTTTTAATATGGATTTTTCTTATTAAGAAAACTTAAAATAGAAAAAATAGTACCTATAAAGTACTTGTACTTTAATATACTATTCTTGTATCGCATATAGCGTAATGACCCCCCAATGAGATTGACCACGAGCCGCCACTGTCCAGACAGAACAGAAGATGGGGTTAAGTAGAGTGGACTGTTAAACCTAAGTCTTGTTCGAGACGTGATTTAATTAACTAGCTTTATCTTTACCTTACAATAAAAACAACCCCCTTGGAAATAAAATAAATCTGAACCCTTCAATCGAAAACGTTGTAAGTACCAATAACGAAATTCAAATATGCTGGACAAGCCCGACTCTTCACTGCAGGGACTGTTTCAATTTAATTATATTCTGTAAAGAACAAGAACCCCTTTCTTTCTTAAATTGGGACGGTGAAAATAATTTTTCAATAGAACAATAATAATTAATTAATTTCAAAGTCAAAGTCTTGGGATAAAGTTACTTTTATGATAAGCTTTTTAGGTTTTCTGGCCAAAGTATTTTATTATAGTCCAAAATGATCAGTAATTTGAAACGATAACATAAACCCCGAAACGTTGTTTAATTTTACAGTCAAATAAACACAAAGGTCGGTAAACAAAGCTTTAGCGTCGCGTATTTACGCTCGCTCAAAGGGGAGGAACGGCCAAAATGTAGTTTTCGGTATGCGGAGAAACCGTCATAAATTTGCCGTAATGGACGGCAATATACCGAGTACGCGGACGGTTTCCAAGTTATATCGGGCTATAAATAACCGGGCTGGTTGTGTTTCCCCCTGAATCACGTCGGGACTACGGCGCGGTTGCCGCAGTTTCCGCACCCATCTGCATTTTAAGTGATTTTGAGAAAATTTATTAACTAACCTCTTATACAATGACGCGTATCACGCTGTCAGATGACCTTTTATTCACCAATGGAATCAGATATTGGACGGCAAAAGTAGTGCCCATATTTACAAACATCGTCTTATTGTCACCTGCAATATGATGGTGGAATTAAGTTCCCTGCTCTATTTAGGCGGCAAGTCCCCATTGTCTTAAATCCTACCAGGACAGAAGATGGCAAAGAACTTCGTACAGTATGAGAATAAATCTACGCTTTAATGGAAACCAAACATCTTTGAGCTTAAAACAACATACACCTAACATAAAAGATTGCTTGATACAGGTCGACAAGTGGATCTGTACCTCCGACGTATCGGTAAGGGGAAAGCAATATCGTTTAAAACATGGTCTAGTCATGGGCGTGCTATTATTATTTTAAATAATGTAGGTAATAAAAATAGGAAATTCCTCAGCAATTGCATTTTATGTTTGAAGGTAGGTAACTATTGTTATCAAGGTTTAAAAAATTACTTTTTACAAGAAGTAGATTTTTCGTCTTGGAAAAAATAAGCTAAATGATTATTTTTCGGTTTTGGTCGTATTAATGTCCGTTTCTAGCTTTCGCTTAAGTGGCAATTTAAATATATTGATTTGTGATTCCTCTTCACCTACCCCATAAATATATGCAATCGCTTCACGGACCTGACTGTGACTGATTTTTACCAGGAGTATACTCATTCACGTATTTATAAAACACTCTTCTACTGGTATCTTTCACTACTCATGATATGTCCCAGGTATGCTGCTTTCCTCCTAATAAGTAATAAACAAAAAATTATAATTGGTGTTCCACAGGGGACCGTAATCGGGCCACTTTTGTTCATTATTTACATAAATTCATTGTTGAAACTGAATATTGATTGTTTGACAATTTCATATGCTGATGATACAGCCATTGTATTTTCTGGTGATACTTGGGAATGCGTGAAGAATAGAACAATGATTGGTTTGAACAAAGTAAAAGACTGGCTTCAAGAATACAAACTGACACTGAACTTAACGAAGACAAATTATATAGCATTTTCACTGACTAAAGCTGATAGACCAACATTTAATAACATTTTAATAGGAAACCACCGTATGCAAGAAACATCACAGACTAAGTTCTCGGAATCATCATTGACCAGCACATTAAATGGCAGCCTCATGCTGAGTACTTGTCCAACAAAATTCGTAAACTAATTCACAAATTCTATTTGCTAAGGGAATTCCTTGATAAAAAACCCTAATAATGATATATAAGGCATTTGTTGAATCAATCCTTGGATACGGAATCTTGGTATGGGGGGGGGGGGGGGGGGGACTTTACAGTAACGGTTTGTATAAGTTAGATATTGTCCAAAGATACATTTTAAAAATAATTTAAAAAAAAAATAGACTTTATCCTACCAGAATGTTATTTACACCCGAGATATGTAACATAAGAACTTTATATATGCAATCAATTTGCTCTTATATTCGTCAGAGAGAAAAGTTGCAGAATTTTATAAATCATGGTTATGTTACACGTGGTTATGTGAATAAAAAATTGCAGATACCTATAAGTAACAATAATCTAAACTTGAGATATGTAAATTATATTGGACCTAAAGTTTATAATGTGTTGCCAATGCATGTTAAAGAGATTAACAACAGGAAAAAGTTTGCAAGTTCCTGCAGGGAGTTTGTCTGTAGAAATTTTGAACAATTTGAGAGGTTGTTTTGATTCATTCGTTTTTCTATGTTTTTTTTTTTTTTTTTGTGTGTTTTGAGTTTATTTTTCTTCTTGTATAGGATTCCGGTTATATTGATACTGTACATTGTTATTAACGCAAATATATTGATAGTTGTTATTATTATATACATATATCCACTAATGGATGTTCGCGATAACATTTTCCATTGCTTCCCTGTCTGAGCGACTGAACATCCTTGTCTGATGTTTCTCAGCCAAGAAATCTTCTTCCTTCCGATCCCTCTTTTGCCTTCAATCTTGCCCTCGATCATCAGCTGCAAGAATCGGTATCTTTCACTACTCATGATATGTCCCAGGTATGCTGCTTTCCTCCTCTTAATTGTCTCAAACAGTTCGCATTCCCTGTTGACTTGTCTAAGAACTTCCTCATTTGTCACTTTCACCGTCCAAAATATCGTAAGTGTGCTGCGTTTAACACAATACCAATAACTATTGCCCTTTCTATCACTACGCAACTGGGTGGGTACATCCATCAAACATCGGCCATCGCCGAACAAGCCCGACGGCTCATCGGGTGTCTCACGAGACGCACGCGCTATCAACTGTCCGGGATATAGCCAATCAAATTAACGCCAGCTACCTGTACCCACTGATAACGGACTATGTTGCCATATTTTTAGATTAAAAGTACTTTAATCAAAAAAATATAATATTTTGAATTTGAATAGCAAAATAAATAGTTTGAAAAGAAGGTTTTAATAATATGGCAATTTTAAACGCGTAAATGTAAATTTAGGTTTTCCTCGGTGATTTTAATATAGGTGACAACATTGTTAACCCCACAATTTTTTCGCCCGCATTCCTTTCGTAGCTACAGATAAACTCGTCGACCTGTACGCGTACCTCTATTTTCGTTATTTTCTGATCACTTACAGCAAAACGGATAATTACTCCCCATCCGTTCCAATTTGCAACTTAATTTCAAACTTGCCTAGACTTATTGCGTGCTCACTACGTATTCTAATTAACCTACCAGAAATGTGGAGGCATCGCCATGGGGTAATCACATCTCTTTCCAAAGACCAACGGGCGAAAGAGCTTTTTTTAGACTCAACCACCCGCCGGCAAAGGTTAATCGGGTTTATATTTCGAGAATTACGCCACAGCGGCACAAAGAAACAAAAAACTATATATTTTACACGACGTGACAGCGGTTGGGACGAAATAAAGTGCAAAAAATACCACGTTCCACGTAATCGGGAAAAAATTGCGGAAAAAGTAAACAATAAATTTCTGGATAGAATAATATAGTGATGTTGTTAAAGGCATATTTTCACAGACCGTCAATTCTAAACGCATCAACATTATATCAAGTAATAAAATCTATAGTAACGGGTGTTTCCTCTAATGTAAACTCAAACTAAACTCGAACTTCCCTAACGTCCGTAAAGTTTCTCGAAAACAAAGAAAGTTTTAAAGTTAAAGTTAACTGCTCGGGATAACTTTCCACATTGCGCTCTAGTTTATCAAAAACGGAATAAAAACTCTCTTCTTGCGGGTAAAACTCCGAGAAGCTTGAAAGAGCAAAAACTAATTTAAACTTTATAATAAATTTTATATAACCTCCTGGGCGAAGGGATTTGGTAATGAAACTTTATAGTTTTATAAGAAGTCCCCTCAATAGGATTAAACTTCAGGTAGTATTTTCTAGTAAAATTATTAGATAAGAAACCATTGCAAAGCTTAGTCGGTAAACTATTCAAAATATTTGATGCACCTACTTGCGGTGTGTGCCCCTGGAAAAGAATTGGAAAGAGTGTCACCCAGAGTGACTATATATGGACCCCTAACCACTCTCCTAAAAGAGGAGGACAATAATGTTTTTTTTGAATAATAACCTAAAAACCATAAATCTCTGTACAGGCATGGAAATAAGTAAATAAAGTAAGAATGACCACCAAGCCCAAAAATAGGCTATCGTTACGTGTCGTCAAAGATTGTTTAATGACCCAAATAGACGTGGAATTATTTTACGCCTTGTGCCAAAAGAATTTGCAAGTGTCGGTGACGGTCTGGTGAAAATCGCCAATATCTACGCATAAATGAAGCCCACATCGTTAAATGCCAGTGAACAGTAGATGTTTATAGTCCATTTTGGAACGCGACTTCGTGGAAACTATTACTCTAAATATAATGAAGTATTATTGAAAATACATTTAAGTGATCTTTCAAATAATGCCCCACTTGGATCCAACTTCCCATTAAAGACCTTAAGGGTAATATCTACCCCTCCCAAGGGGTTAAACAACGGCGACTGCAAATATCCTTTAAAAGCGTCCCCGTTCATAAAGCCCTGGTTTTTATTACATTTCGTTACGAAATATTTCGGTGGATTGGAACGGAAAAGTTCGTCGTTGGTCATTTGGTCACATGTGTGGTTTTTACTGCAGTACAAGTGCGTGGTTAAAAATGAACGATATTAGTAGATTCAATTGTACAGGGAGATCACGTATTATGTCCCCCCATCTTAACCTTTTTATTTTACGTGCTTGAGAAAAATGAAAACGATTGGTATACAAAGTTTTTAAAGTAGTATTTGCAATGGGAACAAATATCATTTAGGTCTGTTGATTTACGAGTAGGGTTGAACATACCTGTTTTATTTGATCCAAATTCTACCGCTATTTTTTCCAAATATTCTCCTTCATTTGTATGTCTTTAAAAGTTTTTAATTTTTTTGCCCTCTATCTATCTACTTTTACTTTCTATCAATAATTCATCTTCTAAGGCATAAACTCTAGTTTATGGTATTTTACACTCATAGTTAATAAAATAAAAGTTCACAAAACTAATAATCTGCAGCCGAAAAATTCCGTTCAAATCCAAAAGGTTGGATACCGACGAAATTTCGTCAACGAAAAGTTATTCCGCTTGACGTGTGTCATTATTAAGTGACACGGGTTATCGGTTCTTTGTTTCCATAGCAATCATGATTTTCCACAATAATAATCTGCCGCCGAAAAACTCCGTTCCAATCCAAAAGGTTGGATACCGACGAAATTTCGTTGAAAGACGTTTATTTCGTAAATTTTGTTGTGTAAAACCAACCTTACTTGTAATCAACAGATCTAAATGATATTTGTTCCCATTGCAAATACTACTTTAAAATCCTTGTATATCAATCGTTTTAATTTTTCTCAAGTACGTAAAATAAAAGGGATAAGATGGGGAGACATAATACGTGATCACTCTGTACAAATGAATCTACTAATATCGTTCATTTTTAACCACGCACTTGTACAGCAGTAAAAACCATACATGTGACCAAATGACCAACGACGAACTTTTCCGCTCCAATCCACCGAAATATTTCGTAACGAAATGTAATAAAAAAACCAGGGCTTAATAAAATTGATGAGTCTTTCCGATGATTTACATTATTTACTGGGAAGTTCTCAAATTCACACCCCGTGTACTTTTATAAAACCCAGTTTACTTTTTTTAGAAAGTGACCAACTGAGACTATAGTTAACTAAAACGGTAAAAGTTCAAACCAGTTTTATAAAACTTCCCGCATTACGTTTTAGTTAAAATCCACAAAAACAAATTCTCGTGATGGCGAAAACTTTTAACAACCTCGCCAATTTTTTAAACGACGCGAAACTAATTAAACTTTCATCGAAACACCGAAAAGGACAGAAAAAAAATCGGGAGTTGCCCAAACAACACAACACGAGTTCCAAACTTTGTTGGAAATTTCAATCGATTTTAATTATCCCGCTCGCGAAGTTGCACAACTTTAAACCCCTCATCATTTCGCTCTCAAGCTTTTAACATAATTTCCAGTGCTGGCCTATCGGATAAAACAACTTACAAACAAGTTACTTCTTCATCTAAAATTTTAATTTTTTAACAACAAATACAGTGAAACCTCTCCTAACGGACACCTCAAATAAGCGAGCATCTCTATTAAGCGGACATTTTTTCATAGTCCGAAACTAGGTATATGAATTTCCATGAAAATGAACCTCTCTTGGGCGGACTCTCCTTCGGGCGGACAGGCTGTTTTCATACAAAGAGTGCGAAAACCCTCCTTTAAACGGACAAAAAAAATTTAAAAGTATTTGGGAGACGAATAAGTACGGTGCAGAAACTCTCTGAACACAGACCGGCAACCAATCGCGTATGCGTGCCGAAAGGACCTCGCCGAATGAAAGTATGTGTGATCGCTATCTGACGACTCTGAGGAAGAAGTTGAATGCAGTAATCAAACAAATGTCACCAATTATCAACAAGCCATTAGTATGGTAAAGGAATTATAAGAGTATGCAAAGAATAGAGAGACTCTACAGCAATGGAATGGTTATCAGACTTGGAATTACATTTTCTAGATTGCAAGTATAAAACGCAAACACGTCAAACTACGTTATTAGATTTTTTTAGTACTACATCCTAACTAAAACTAGTGTATTTTTGTTATGTTATGTTTATTTGCACATACATATACATAGTAATAATTTTGTATTGACATATTACCTAATAACAAATTTCCCAAGGGCGGACACCTCTATTAGGCGGACACATTTAGACTGTCCCGTAGGTGTTCGCCTAAGAGAGGTTTCACTGTCCTCCCTTTTGTCAAACTCATCGATTGTAAAATGGGATACGGATCACTTGTGGAACCATTCATTGTGGGCAATTGATAGCCATAAATCCTTTCGTCAGACTTACTGGTGAGCCGTGATACGGCGAGAGGCATCTAAGGATGAGTTTCGACAAAAGAAGAAGGGCCAACAAAAAATATTTGTGGTTAAGCAGAAATCAGCAAGAATAAGAAGCTTTGTAGGCTAAGTTATGAAGTCAATTATCCGATTTGACAGGTGTACAGAGACAAGAAAGTCGTCCACAGAACCGGTTGGACAGTACGCTCTGCGAACAACCCGAATTTTTTAAAAATGATTCACCTTTTAAAGTCACCATCGCACTAATGACAGTTCACTTTAATATCTATTAAAAAAAAAGTATTTTAATCAAACGGCAGAAACTTTCCTAATTTCCAAAGAGTTTCCTAAAGACAAAGACTAAAGTTTGTTCGAAATCACTTTGGGAAACTTTTCCGTCGCTGTAATTTATCAAAAAAAAAGTTTAAAGTTTTATTTCCACAAAGTTCAAGGGAGGAAACGTTATTTTTTTTATTCGTTTTTAATTAGTTGGCCTTAAATTTAAAAAAAAAAAACGCTGTAAATAAAGGATGGAGATGATGGGATTGATTATCTGTAATAAATATATTGTGTAAATTTTTTTAAGAGCACCACCTATATGGGAAAAATACAAATCCAAACTGTACACCGTAGAGGCTGTCCCATTTTTGACACTTTTATAGGGTATCTCCGTAATTGTTAGTGCTATCAAAAAGTAATGTAGGTGTCATGTGCTCTTTTTGGGCCAAACTTAAAATGGTAAAATCAAAATTTGAAAATTTTCGCTTGCTTAAGAGATACAGGGAAAAATCAAAAAATTGACAATTTCAAAATTATCCTATATTTTCTTAGTTAAAAGAGATACAGAAAAATTTTTTATACAGAAGTTTCTTTATATTGATTGTTGAATAATCTGCCGTGTTCAGAATAAGTATACGGGGTCAGGTGAAAAAGTTACCCGACCTAACCTAATTTTTTTAAATGGAACATCCTGTATATTTTAATCTAAAAATATACTATTTTAAATTCTCCTTTCAAATATATAACACCATGGATGATATTGGTTTCCAGGTGATTTATTTGAACTCTATTACTTTGAAACGAAATAAAATATTCAGATTAAGGTCAAAAATAACGGGAATCATCGCAAATGTTCGGAATATGTCGTTAAATGGTTACCGTCTTTCCGGATAGCGAACAAAATATACATTTTGCATCATTTCTTCGTTTTTCCACATGTCAAATTTTTCAAATTGTTGATAAGTCATTTTCACAAATTAATATGAAAAATGAAATTGACGTTAAATGTTAATAACAACAACTAGAAAGTCAACATAGTTGTTTCTAGGTATTAGCTTTTCTTTCATGGTCTACTGTGGTTTAAAGTAATAAACTTTAATAAATCGCCAATATCATACATGGTGTGTTATATATTTGAAAGGAGAATTTAAAATAGTATATTTTTAGATTAAAATATACCAGGGTGTTCCATTTTAAAAAATGAGGTTAGGTCCGATAACTTTTTTGCCTGACTCGGTATACTTATTCTGAAAACGGCAGATTATTCAACAATCAATATAAGAAAACTTCTGTATAAAACATTTTTCTGTATCTCTTTTAACTAAGAAAATATAAGGTAATTTTGAAATTGTCAATTTTTTCCCCCGTATCTCTTAAACGAGCGAAAATTTTCAAATTTTGATTTTACAATTTTAAGTTTGACCCAAAAAGAGCACATGACACCTACATTACTTTTTTGATAGCACTAACAATTCCTAGCAAACCCGAACAAACCCTATAAAAGTGTCGAAAATGGGACAGCCTGTACATGTTATGTTTTAAAACCTGATGGTTACAGAGGCTTACGTTTCAACAACTAAAAAGGCTTAGATACAACAGCTAAATTCATATTTACGTCGGAGCTTTCCGAGCTTCAACCTAACACTGTAACAGCATTAACTAATTATCCCGCAACATAAAACATAACTTTTGGGTAACAAAGTTCCCTATAAATTTACAGCAAAGTATAAACCAGAACGTATGCATGTTAAACAAAACAAAATCTACGTCTAAAGCTCTACAAAACACCTTAGGCATATTAATAGGTTCGTTAGCAGACTCGTTAGGCCAGCAGAAATGAACAAGAATAACAATATTTTGTAGGTTAAGTTAAGAAGTCAATTCTCAGATTTGACAGTTGACAGGTTTGGCATTTAGACCCGGTCACAGAGACAAAGCAGCAACCGATGGAACTGCTCTGCGAACCTATTAAATCCTACTGAGACAAAAATATTAACATACCGATTACCTTAGATTACGAAATACTGTAACAATGCGCATTTTGACGGACTGGTACCACGAGTGTTGGGAAAAACCGATGATTTTAATAATCGAGTACTTGATACTCGAGCGATTTTAATAATCGAGTGAATCGTCTGAAATTCCAATTCACCAAGCGATGATTTACATGTGATCAGGTAGGGTATTTAGCAGGCACGTAACTACGGGTGGGCACAGGTTTAGCTAAAAAATTGTAGTAGCCACCAAAAAAATTCCAGAAATTTATTTATTTGTGAATAATGAATTTTTACCACGTGTCTCGATACCAAACAAAGAAACTGCAAAAAATCACCCAAATATGTATTTATTGTTCGGGTTTATTATTGTGCTTTTTTAACCCGAACAAAAAGTATTACCAAGAGTTATTTTTCTTCACATCTTTCTCAATCTACGAGCATAAAATAAGTAGATATTTAAAATAGCTTGTCAAATTCTTCCCCTTTAAATTATCAGGTGCCCACTGTGTGCCCTTCAAAAATTTAGGCTGAGTTACGCGACTGGCAAAATAAGAAAATTGGTTATTATTTTTTTAAATTCATGTTTATAGTTAAATACCTAAAAGTTCCTGTTTAAATTTAAGAATGTTTACTTTTGGTTACCAAAAAATTTGTCGATACCTATGTTTTGTTAACTATTTTGCTCGTTTTCTTACTTTCCATTAACATTTTCTATAATGTATGTTATTTTTAAGAAGTCTTCTTGAGTTTAATAATAAAAAGTTCCTGTTTAGATTTTAAAATGTTTACTATAAGATTACCAACGAATTTTTCTATATATTTTCATTTTGTTAACCATTTTGTTCGTTTTGCTATTTTTCATTAACAATTTCTATTATTATGTTATTTTTGAGGAGTTTTCTCGAGTTTATAGTAAATAACAATTTTAAAATTATATCCTTTAATTTTTTAATATTTACAATCGGAGAACTAAACTACGCCGCTGGCTAGCCAGTTAAAACAAAACTTTACCAAACTCATGTCGCGATGACTCCGCTAAGGGATTTGGCATACTTATTTATATGCACCTTCTCGTTTATGTGCCTTTAAGAAAGACGTATGTCGTGTACCTGCTCAGAGTCAAACTCGAACGTCGCCAATCGGATGGCGCGGCGCATAGACCGGCGATATTTTTCGGTTTTTCGCTTGAATTTATAACTAGAGTATTTCCTATCGAGCGAAAAACTGTTCGAATATACGAGCAGTTTTTTAACTCGATCCCACTACAGCGGTACATTTCCGTCGGCGTCAAGCGAAGCGCGGATATCGAGTGAAAGATAATAAGTGACGAGCGACGGTTTTCGCCTGAATAGATAACTCGAGCGGTTTTTTTAATAATCGAGCGATGTCGGTTATTTCAATACTCGAGTAATCAAGCGGTTTTTCGCTCGAGCGACCACAACACTAGGTACCACCGTACAAGCATTAGTGACAATTGTCCGATAAATAATTTTTTTTAATAACTTTCGGAATATCAAATTATAAACCCCCCAACCCACTCTTTTATTTAAACCAACGGTAAACTTTTCCAATTTGAACAAACTTTCTGACGCCGTGCGAAGTTTTAAATATTTCGAAGCTTTAGTTCATCATGGCCAAAAAAACTTCACGGACGAAACTCTACCCGGTGGAAAGTAATTTAAACTTTTTAATAACTTTTAAAAGTAACAATAGTATTAATAAAAAGTAACTTTATAATTCGAATTCGTGAATTTATATAAACTTTTGGCTTAAATGTATTTTCATATACGACAGCAGTTCATGACTTTTTGATGTAAAAAGATAAAGATGAGAGAAGAAAAGAAGAGTGACTTGATATATTCTTTGGTGGTTTCTTAGTCCAATAAACGAAGCCCTTAAATAGACATTTTAGTTAGAAAGCTGCATTTTTGGTGGAAAGCACATTTTATTATTTGAAAAGACACTTCATTATTATTTTGTATTCAACCCTTGCATAAGGGATAGAAAATTAATTTTAAATATTTTTTGACGCGTAGCTTCAAAACAAAACACATTAGTAAATTAAGTTTCAGTCAAAAGTTGTAGATAATTTAAATCTGAATAAAAAAGTTAATAATCATTTTTACGATATCTCGGATAGTTATAGCCATAGAATCATCTGCATTTTGAGCGTTGATCGGCGTCTTCAAAACGTCACGAAGGCATTAAACTTTCAACTGGGCAACACTGCCTATCAGCCAATTAAGACTCGACACAGGTGTCTGAAAAAGTTTTTTGGCATGTCAGGTGTTTTATTGTAGTATAATTATTTTGTATCTTTGACATGTTTTAAGGTTTTGTGAAATATGTTTGTGAAATGGCTATTAGGCCAAAAATATTAAATGGTTTGTAATTATTTGACATAATATCATAATTTTATTGGGGTGAATTTTGCATAATAATAATTATGCTCATTGCCAATCAAGTGTGGAGATACGATTTATGTAGGGTAGAGCAAAAAAGTCATTTTTGCTTCATATTAATGCCTTTATCGATTTATATCATAGCTTCGCCCGGCGTCCGACATGCACTAATTTTTCCGAAAAAAATCTACGCCATATGCTATTCTGGGAGATTTTTTGTTTAATATACATATATCAACTTATATAATATAGTCCCATTCGGCATTGCGCGATGTCCGACACGCACTTGATCATTTTTCGAAATGAAAACTACCCTATGTGCGATGCCGAGGTATTAAATCTACCCACCAAATTTCATCTAAACCGACGTATAGATATAAATATATTATTTGCGCACCCTGTTTCCGCAAAAAATCATTTACGGAATTATTCAGCATTTAAAAATCCGATCATATTCTTCTATTTGTGAAATGTCACACCTTGACGCGTCAATTCTAGTCCCAGGACGACAGTGGTGCCATATTGTGCGAAATTTACTGATCTATAACATTTGTAAAAAACTTTTTTCCATATTATTTTTCGTTTAACCTTCCAGTGCACGGGTGAAAAAAAGTTATACCGATGCACGGGTTGGGTCTATTAGACCCAATAACAAATATTAGGTATTTTTTTTTCTTTTATATTTTAGTGAGCAACTGATTTTTATTATAAGATAGTAAGTATTTTTTTGCAGATTTGGCGAAAAAAAAAACCATACGGTATTTTTATAAATGTCTTTATTAAATTGAAATAAAAAGCCTTACATTTTTATCGCCGTTACGTAAAAATTGGAAAAATAAACCTTAAACCTAAATTTTACAACTTAAACTGAATATTATTCTAAAAAGATGTTCAAACAATGGAAATATGAAAAAAAAAATATAAAAACAATAAACAGTATCCAAAAATTTTTTTCTAAGAATGTTACTGTTTTTTTTTCGCTACATTCTTGACAAGAAATTACAACATGCTGTAGTAATATTTCTTGCTGCTATCTCCTGATTCCTCTTCCTCTAAAATCAAATCATCTAGCTCTGTGTTAGATTCATGATCAGGAACTTCTTCATAGTTAGGATCGGCAACTGAATCATCATCACTGGTTATGTCTAATTCGCCACTGCTTCCACTACTTTGTAATATTTCCAGAGTGTAGCAACTTCAGCTTCATAACTATTCTTATTCATGTTGTATATCGATACAACAAAATAATATAAACACTTTTTAATAAAAATTTAAAGAATAACAAGTAAAAGCAAAAATTTAGAGATTCCCCGAAAACTAACACTAATGCACGGGTTGGGTCTCACAGGACGTTATCAGGTACTGCGATCTCCATATGCACTAAATTTGTCCCGAATCCATATTTTAAGTTGTGGAAGGAGTCGACCAAAAGGTACACCATGGCGCCACCCTGAATTCAAAAATGTCTAAAAATGGGAATCAAAAAATAAACTATCCGGTCTGTGAGACCCAACCCGTGCACTGGAAGGTTAAGAGTTATAGACCAGAAAATTATTCTTAACCCTATTTGGAGGGTTTTTTTAACTTTTGTGCAAGGGATAGACTTAAAATAGTACTCAAATGTTCTTTCACATTATAAAGTCTACCTTCCACAAAAAATGCAGCTTTCTAATTAAAATGTCTATTTAAGGGCGTCGTTTATTGGACTATCTGTACAGCATCGATATTTAAAATTACATACTATCATTTAAGATTTTAAGGATAACATCGATAACACCCTGTATGTGGTAGAAGCTGACGTAGGTCTTATCAATATTTAAATTACCCCCACCGATAAATTAATTACGGTACCAACTTTCTAATACAATAAAAACGCTAAACAATGGACGATACAGCGAAACTCCAACGTTAAAACAATGCCTTTGGCAATGATGCAACTCCTAACTTCCTATTAAAACTTTACCAGAGAGTTTCATTGCTTTTAATTACAATATTCTCGCAGTTGTGCAAATACCGCACTCACGGTAACCGCAGTCGCGTCCTGCCCACGAAAGCTTTTCTAATAACAGTTTCGGAAGTTGGGACGGGAGTTAGAATGCGAGTTTTAATTCGAACGAATTGATTGCATCGAGAAGTTTACGATCGAATTATCTGTAAAGCAATATTTGTAAAGGGATTTAGTTAATTCCGTCGATAAATAAATGAAAATTCCTTACGAATCATGACCGTGAGAAGAAATTCGTTCCATACTGGCAGAATGTTGTTGGCTGAATCAGTTGGGTGTCTGCGTCTAGTTCTTATTCCCAGATACCGTTGAGGACAGAGAAAAGCTAAAACAAAACAATTAAATTAATCACAAAACGTGTTCGAGCATTTAAGACCGTTTAAATGCGAAGCAACCTTGAATATATACCTTCGAAAGGTATCAAATGCGAACAAAATCGGACAAAATCTAAGAATATTCTGAAGATATATACATTTCCTCTGAGAACGTTCTTACATTGCTACATGAACGTCGTGTATCGGCATTTAGAAACACCAACAGCTCAGTTATATTGCAAAAGGCATCCAGAAACAGTTTGCTGTATAATGTAAATTCTATTAATATTCGTACAGCTTCAACATGTATAAGTCTACCCTGAGAACTTTCTTAAAACAGTTAAAATAAATCTACGTGTATAAACCCGATATTTGTTACATAAAAGTCGTGTGTCAGCATTTAGAAACATCAACAGCTCAGTTATATTGCAAAAGAGCATACAGAACAATTTAGCTTTATAATGTAAATTCTATTGATATTCGTACAGCTTCAACATGTATAAATCTACCCTGAGAACTTTCGTATAAACCCCATATTTGTTACATACATGTCATGTATCAGCATTTAGAAACATCAACAGCTCAGTTATATTGCAAAAGAGCATACAGAACCATTTAGCTTTATAATGTAAATTCTATTGATATTCGTACAGCTTCAACATGTATAAATCTACCCTGAGAACTTTCTTAAAACAGTTAAAAGAAATCTACATGTATAAACCCCATATGTGTTACATAAATGTCATGTATCAGCATTTAGAAACATCAACAGCTCAGTTATAGAGAGCATACAGAACCATTTAGCTTTATAATGTAAATTCTATTGATATTCGTACAGTTTCAACATGTATAAATCTACCCTGAGAACTTTCTTAAAACAGTTAAAAGAAATCTACGTGTATAAACCCCATATTTGTTACATAAATGTCATGTATCAGCATTTAGAAACATCCAACAGCTCAGTTATATTGCAAAAGAGCATACAGAACAATTTAGCTTTATAATGTAAATTCTATTGATATTCATACAGCTTCAACATGTATAAATCTACCATGAGAACTTTCTTAAAACAGTTAAAAGAAATCTACGTGTATAAACCCCATATTTGTTACATAAATGTCATATAGAAACATCGACAGCTCAGTTATATTGCAAAAGAGCATACAGAACCATTTAGCTTTATAATGTAAATTCTATTGATATTCGTACAGCTTCAACATGTATAAATCTACCCTGAGAACTTTCTTAAAACAGTTAAAAGAAATCTACGTGTATAAACCCCATATTTGTTACATAAATGGCATGTATCAGCATTTAGAAACATCAATACCGCAGTTATATTGCAAAAGAGCATACAGAACCATTTAGCTTTATAATGTAAAGTCTATTGATATTCGTACAGCTTCAACATGTATAAATCTACCCTGAGAACTTTCTTAAAACAGTTAAAAGAAATCTACGTGTATAAACCCCATATTTGTTACATAAATGTCATGTATCAGCATTTAGAAACATCAACAGCTAAGTTATAGAGAGCATACAGAATCATTTAGCTTGATAATGTAAATTCTATTGATATTCGTACAGCTTCAACATGTATAAATCTACCCTGAGAACTTTCTTAAAACAGTTAAAAGAAATCTACGTTTATAAACCCCATATTTGTTACATAAATGTCATGTATCAGCATTTAGAAACATCAACACCTCAGTTATATTGCAAAAGAGCATACAGAACCATTTAGCTTTATAATGTAAAGTCTATTGATATTCGTACAGCTTCAACATGTATAAATCTACCCTGAGAACTTTCTTAAAACAGTTAAAAGAAATCTACGTGTATAAACCCCATATTTGTTACATAAATGTCATGTATCAGCATTTAGAAACATCAACACCTCAGTTATATTGCAAAAGAGCATACAGAACCATTTAGCTTTATAATGTAAAGTCTATTGATATTCGTACAGCTTCAACATGTATAAATCTACCCTGAGAACTTTCTTAAAACAGTTAAAAGAAATCTACGTGTATAAACCCCATATTTGTTACATAAAAGTCGTATATGGGGTTTATATACGTAGATTTCTTTTAACGATTGTAAGAAAGTTCTCAGGGTAGATTTATGTTGAAGCTATACTGCTGTATAATGTAAATTCTGTTGATATTCGTACAGCTTCAAGCTGTACAAATATTCCTCGAGATAAGTGTATATTTGTGCATATTCTGCGTAAATTCTTATATTGTGCGTATATCAATGTAAATAGCTTTCTCTTTGCGTGTTCATCTAAAGAATTACCGATATGTCTTGTTCCGACTTTTATAAACTTTTCGCCAGTGTGTGGATTATGCGCCGGGGCTCGATATCCGATTAGCAATTCAAATACGGCCCCATTATTGTTTGTCGTCGGTCGTAAAAATAACGAAAAAAATCGCGCCGTTGCGATTCGAGTCACGGACCGCGACGTTTCCTAGCCGCGGGCCCCGATTGTTTACGTATGCGATTACGTTTTCTGAATTTATACGGGGCCCATTACCGAATTCCAATCGGCTTTTTAAGCGTTTTATTTAAATAATTTTGTGTGGAAATTTATTTCGGGTAATTTAAATAGTTGGTTTGAAGCGGGATCATTAGGACTTCGAATTTGTATATTCTTCGGATGACGTGGAGACTCCATAGAAGATTTTTTGCATCGTTAGAGGCGGTTTACAACACTTAAAATGATCCTTGTGGACGGGCTTCTAACTGCGTTCACAGATTTTGTTTCCGTGAACATTTTAAACCAACTGGGCATGCCTCGGGCAGCTTGTAAGTTGAAATACACGATAACATCAGAAGTGGGATAAAATTATTAATTATTGGAATTTTATTATATCATTGAAAACAAGCCGCATCTACACCGGTAACGGGCATAACCGAAAAACGAATCAAAAGTTGGGTTTGTTCGAACAAACCTTTGTTATTAATATCTACAATTAATTTTAATATTGAATGCCAGTCACGTCCATTTTATACAGGGTGTTATGGAAATGACGTATTATATTTAAACCGGCAATTCCTGAGATAAAGACAAATTGAAGAAAAATAGCCATAAATGGCGCTTTCAGTTCATTCAGCGGTAAAAGTGACCTGACGTCAAACCAGAAAAACACCTGTGTGGCACTGCGATACATGTAAGCAATCAAGGAATTCTGGCCGGTGTTGTCATATGTACACCTTAAACTCTTTAGACAAAATAAAATAATTTAAACACTTTTCCGTTCTGTAATACCTTTTTGTACAATTAATTGAAGAACATTTACGATGGACTATGTTTTAAACCACCCGAAAAAACATATGGAATAGTAATAGCCACGTACGTCACTAGGTCAAATGCCAATGACCTCTTGACGCCTTACATCGGCTGAGCGAAGTAGTTTCATATAGCGCCGCACGCTTGCGGTCTGTTAGTTGAAGACCAACCAGCGGCCGGATACGTTGTGTCTCGTCGATCACCAACACACTCTCAGCAATCCGCTCTGTTTTCGCGTGTATCTTGCCCCTAAATAATCTTTGAATATTGTTTTTATTGACGCGTTTCTTCTGGACGTCAAATTTCGTCGCATGTGATAAAATCTAATAATCTGTAGTATAATCTGTATTATTGTATTTTCAAAAGCTAACTATCGGTTCTGTTTCACTATTACTGTGTGTACATAAAGTGTTTCCAGGAGTTTTCAAATGAAAAAAGAAAAAAACTGATTGCGTATGTGCCTGGATTTCCTCGCTCTTTAGGTATAAAGATAAATACAACTAGGTAGAAAATAATTTATTTTTATAATTTTATATGGAATTCAGTTCTACATTAAGTTTGGCAACATTGCCATTGGCTCTGGGTGAAATGTTGTACAGTAGCGCGGATTGACCTGTGAGTAAGAGTGTTTGTTACCCCACTTTTTGAACGGTCGATTTAAAAAAATATATATATATATATAATACGTCATTTCCATAACACCCTGTAGTTCGTTTATTCACAGTGTGGGAAGTCGTTAATGTAGATGAGACATCTGATTAAACAATATATATTTGCACAGCGAAGGCCAGTGGCATCTTTAAAAAACCTTTTAGATTATTGATGGACTTTCCCTTTTTTCCTCGATCAAATTGCCTTCCGTAAATATTTCCTAAACCTAATTTAAAAGTTTTCTCGGACGGCTATAAAAGACAACAATATCTGTAAACCTCGCCGTTTCTCATAACCCAATAGAGAGGTACTTAACCTAAACTTCAGAAACTTCTACGAGTGCCGAATAAGTTGGAAAAGTTCCTAAATTTCCTATTCTGCGGGAAGTTCTTGTACATTCCCTTTTAGAAAAACAAAATACAATTTTAAGAGCAGTTTCTCGGCCTGTAATGGCCGTTATATTTTTAAAAGAATCTTTATTAAAATACAAAGCACTCTGGGAGTGGTGTGTATGCCAATATAAAGCGATTCACGTCGGTTTTGAATCGCTGGAGGTTATTTTCGTTGGGAAAAACGACCTCGGGAAGATCGTTCTACAATGATGAAGTCCTCCAGATGAAAGAAGTCCAAGGAGTACTAAGCGGAACCACATGCGAATGGGCGACGGTGGTTCGTCGTGTATTTCTGTTATTCGCCGCTCTGGACGGAATTAAGAGGGCAGGGTCAGCCGAGCACTTTCCATGGAAATATCTGCAAAACAGAGTCAAATCCCCAACCAGTCTTCGATGGGCTGTCAACGCTCGTCGTCAGCTCGTGGTCTCCGATCAGACGAATGGTCCTCCTCTCGATGGAATCCAGTAGCCGAAGAGTATGCCCGGGTGCAGAGTTCCAGACATGAGAGCAATATTACCCTGATGGACGAATTTGGGCTTTGTTGAAAGTTGCTGAGGTGTATACATGAGGTGTATACAACAATCAATATATTCAGTTGTTGGAAATATTGTTCAATAGATACCGATATCAACTTTAAGGGCCCTTTTTATTATGTATTTGCTATTAGCCCAGTTGTTCCGCGATAATCCACAAAGGAGACATAAAAACTAAACGTACGATCGTCTATTTGGCCATCTAACATTTACATACCTTCACACTACCAGTAGGTAATACAAAGATGGCCGATGTCGATTATTTAGAATATAACTGCAAGTGAAAGTTTTTTTTCCAGTGCATTAGTACCACAATACAAAGGTTACAACCGATAAAAACTATCTAATCTTGGACAGCTTTCACAATAAACAATAATTAATGACACAATACGCGTATTTAATATTTATAAAGTCATAAAATCTTTAAATTTTTTTTAGTAGTATTATATCAAGAAATACTTATCGATGAAAGTAAATATATTTTTCACAGGGTTATTCCCGAGGATACCTACGTGGCACGATCCTTGGTTTCTCGCATCGCGGTATGACCTACTGATTGGAGTTGTACTCCACGAGATATCCGAGTAGAGATGATACATTTTTTACTCTTCCCTATTTCTTGCATAACGCCTCACAGTAACGCCATGACTAATACCACTAAAATCCGCCTAGTGCGAATCGGTGTATCGGCGGTGGGGGTTTGGACCTACGAACTTTCCTCTTGGAGTTTCCAGTGCCGTTTATTTTTTGATAATGATTTTTTTTTATAACGGTGCGCCTATGATTATCGAAAATGAAGTAATAAATATAATATTTTTACGTTTATTATAAATGGTTTAACGATAAAAACAGTAATTGGCTATTGAACTATTCATATTATGACTATAATTAATTTTCTTCTTGTTTCGTATGTTCCCTTATAGTTAGAGAGACGGTCACAATAGGGGGTCCGTGAAGTGGCATATCAGTAATTTGTTTTTTCGTGGAGTTCAGTTCCCCCTCTACAACTTTTATATCTGATGAAATGCCGTAGAGCGTTACTGAGAGGCGCTGTACCGCTTTAGATAGGAAATTATCAATAAATTCAAAATTATATCGAGCCATGTCTGAAAATGAAATTACAGCATCTGCGTGACCCCAAAGTCACGGGAAACACATTTTCTGACAAGTCAACCCTTGCAATATTGCGAATCATTTGTCCAGTCATACAACTGAACGATACCTGCCTTCCGGTATGTCTGCGCAATATTGTCAGAATTCCGCCTAGCTAGGTGCGATTCTTGCGACTTTTTTTTTTCACAATATTTGGGTGTCAAGGAATGTAGTGCGACAATTTTCTGACATGTCACGATCGTTTTCTGAATTTCCTCGGAGGAGATTTAAAAAAAAATTCCAATAATGAAACGGCGAGACCTGGAACGACAAAATTGTTTTCACATAATCTTTAACATATAATGTTCCATTCTAGAAAGTTTCAACTTCAAATTCGGTTTTTTTCTTTTTTTTTGACACGCTCGGAAAAGTATATGAAAGTGTTGACTTGTCAGATAATGTGTTTCCCGTGACTTTGGGCTTACGCAGATGCTGTAAATTCATTTTCAGACATGGCTCGATATAATTTTGAATTTATTGAGAATTTCATATCTAAAGCGGCACAGCGCCTATATAAAAGTTATAGAGGAGGACCTAAACTCCACGAAAAATCAATTTACTGATATTCCACTTCACGAACCCCCTATTGTCAACCGTCTCTCTAACTATTATGATTTTTTCTACAGTAATATTACCAATAAAAAGGTAGACTATTTGTATGACATGATTTATTTTTTGTTTCAGGTAAGACTATTTGCCATGCATTGCGCGGTAAGTATGAGTAACTAAGAACGGAAACTGACATCAACAGTGGGAAAAAAGTGATAAACACCGTGAGGAACAAACCAGTCCAGGACCGATGTGACATTTCGCTTACAGCCGTCGAGCATAATTATTTTTACACCTGCCCCTTGCACGGTAATATCGCGACCATACAAGGATGCGACCATTCGTCCGGTTTCGAATCGTGAAAAAAGCGGTTGCTAGAGGTCACTGTCGTTTCAAAGCAGCTGGGAAACGTAACATCCTACAACATTTTTATCCATAAAACGTATTCGCGATGGGAACTGTAGATTTTACTATTAAAAATTTGTTGTTCTTGTCCCGTAATTCCTAACTGATTATACAGTTGTAATACATCTCAACAACTTTTGACCCTCTATAAACCCCAGCTTCAACCATCACTAACTAAATCCAGCGAATGAGCGGAGGGCGTCAAAACAAATATCACGTGATCAATAAAAGTCAGAATGTTTGTGCAGAGTTACATTGAGGGTCGATCGGAACTTTATTAAATTTTTTCTATTTGGGTTTCATAATGGCTACATTATGAAACGCAAAACAATTGAATAACTTGTCACTTTATGAAACTGAAATTTTAGGCTATTTTGATTTCGTTGAAATTAGTTTTCTGGGCAAACTTTCAAATACTAACCTTTAACCTTGCAAATAGATCATTTTTACTAGATATTTATCCGAAATACCAATACTCGGAAATATATAACAAGCTGACGGTGTCCGCCAACTAATTTCTAGTCACAGCTATAAAAATATCTTCCAGTTTATGCTCTATTTCTAAAGTTTTATTCAATAAAGTACTATTTTTGTTTTTAATCCAATATAGTATTATACATAATACTTTATATATACATATAATAATTATAACAATAATAAATTACTTTATTGTAAAAGATTACAAATGGCGAAGTTGAGGCCGAGCCTCCTAGCTTAACCTAGATATTAAGATTAATACAGACCCTATAAGTTGACATACTCTAACTGCCCACTATACGCATAAAATGCAGAAGCAAGCAGTGAGAGCATAATAAAAAAAGAAGGAATACAAAACAAAAAAAATAAGAAAAATAAATAAGAAAATATAAGACAACAGGAAAATGGTAAATTAGTACAATTCATATTCTTCTGACCGATTCCTACATAGAAAATGAACCCAATAGAATTATATAAACACCCTTACAAAACACTAAATTCGAAACCAGAGAGATCAGGATGAGTATCCCTACAAACTACATGAATCTATCTATCGAGGCTTTAGTTAGCCTCCTAAATTTAAAAGCTGAACACAATTTTAATTCTGAGTCGACTTTATTATATAATTTCGCTATATTAAATGAGAAAGATCTTTGGAAACAACATTTATAGTTACTGTAGACATTTCCTGGACATTAATTGTTATTCCTGCCAGATTCTGGGTCGACACAATATTTTGTTCAATAGTATTATCTTGTTCAATATTTTGAACTTTGTTCTGCTCGCACCATAACTCAAAGTTTTGCATTTCCAGATTATTTTCTGGAATTTCTCGTATTTCTGACGGAGTACAACTTTCTTCCTGACTCATTTTTATTAACTTTAATAATATATTTATTTTTAATTATGACGGATGGGAAGAAGCTTTGTCGTGTTCAATTGTTTCTATCATGGCATATTAGATACTTGTAACAATTTATTAAATTGTAAAAGTATTACCAACCCAAAAAGAAAATGTTAATTGAAATGGAAAAAATCTACTATATGTTTTAAAGTTTTCAGACCTTAAAGACCCAAATAGAAAAAGTATTATAAAATACCCGGTTCATAAGACAATTAGAGCACTTGTACTTTAGAAAACTCTCCTCTTCGCGGATCGTTTTCTAAAAATAAACGCGTGCTCTAAGATAGTCTTATGAAACTTGTATCTTAATATATTATTTGACATTTTTTTTTTATGATCAAACACAAGCACTCTGGGAGTGGTGCGTGTGCGCAAAACGCGATTCACGTTGGTTTTGAATCGTTGGAGGTTATATTCGTTGGGAAAAACGACCTCGGGAAGGTCGTTCCACAAGGACGAAGTCCTCCAAATGAAAGAATTCTTAAATAATGAAGTTCGAGGAGTACTAAGCTTAACCACATATGGATGGGCGGCAGTGGTTCGTCGTGTATTTCTGCTATTCGTCGCTCTGGGCTCTGCATAAACTGCAAAATTCTTGATTATATAACTCTTATATAGCATTTTTATAACAATGTTTGATTGGCACTGTACGAATTGACCGTTGGGATACAGACAAGCTGGCCGCCGCAACGATTCTGAATAAATCATAAAGCGTGGGAATGGAGCTTATTATTAGAAAAACAGTATACTTTGAATAGTCGTCATAATTATACACCTATACCTATCATGCCCATTAACATAAAATAGAACAACAAACTCTAATAACTGGAATATATTTACAACTTAGCAATAAACGAGTTCCCGAATTATACAAAAAACTGGTTTATAATTTATGCCAAAACTGTTTATTTTGCGCTAAAAGATATTTAAGTGCTGCCTACGTGCGACATTAAATAGACGTAATTAAAATTAACATGATTTTAAAAAAAAATGTTACTTTCAGTCACGTAATTTATATTCGCTGCTAATTGGTTAAAGGTGGATGGACTGTAATTTACGCGTACGTATGTAGTCGTTTCCAATCATTTTGTTTAATGATTGGCAGTATCTGCTTTTCAGTATCATGGACGAAAAACAAACCAGCATTTACTTAAGAGCTGCGTTTAATCACACGTTGCCCACAGGCACTATTTTATGCGAACGTTTAGCCAAATATACATAGTTTTTTTCCAATCTAAAACTGGATTCGTAAAGCTAAAGGATTGGAAACCGCTAGGAAAAAATTGCGTTAAAAAATATAATGTTTTTTTTTTTAAATGATCAAACACAAGCACTATAGGAAAAATCCTTTAGGGCACACTGGGAGTGGTGCGTGTGCGCAAAAAAGCGATTCACGTTGGTTTTGAATCGTTGGAGGTTATATTCGTAAGGATGAAGTCCTCCAGATGAAAGAATTCCTAAATAAAGAAGTTCGAGGAGTACTAAGCTTAACCACATATGGATGGGCGGCAGTGAATTAAGAGGGCAAGGTCAGCCGAGCACTTTTCATGAAAATATCTGTCAAAGAGAGTCAAATCTCTTTGACAGATCTTTTTTATATAACAAAATTTATCATTAATTATTTTATCAATGTTAATAATAATGAGTTTCAATATGAATTTAATGATTTTAATCACGAACGAGAAAAACTAAAGAGACCGCTTTCATGTAGAATTGACCAGGATAATCAGAAAAAATATCCACATGGAAAAATGTCAGTGGCGCACCATCTTTTCTGTCAAAAATGTCAGAGGGCATGTTTGCAGGGACGCCATCGGTGGAACAATTGAATAACTTTTCTAACTACAGTTTGTGGTTCTAAATCCTATTAACACATACCACAATTGAAAATAATATCTAAAGTAATTTCGGAGATATTAAAAAATAAAAAGTCAACCTGTAGCCAATTATTTAAGCCGTTGCGGATATATGTACATATGAACTTTTCTTTATAAAATGACCTAAGGAATCACACCCTGAAATATTAGCACGTCATTAAGGAACACCCTGTATATTATTTATTTAATTAATTAAGCACACTGTGGGGTTTACAAAAATGTATAGTAATTAATATTCAAAAATACCCTAAAAATACGTTATTTTAAATAATATACGTTAGCTATAACGATAGGCCTGCCTTCAATTAATGCACAAACAAAGCAATTGATTTAACAATAAATTGCAATTTCTGAATAAATAATGGGAACCTGGTTTACGATGCGTCGCGTCGGCGGATGATTTATTGTCGCGGGCATTATCAAGGTTTTATTGTTAATTTAAATTTATTGTTGTATTTTTAAAAATAAAATAATTATACGCCCTTGAATGGACATGGCGCATAACTAACCTTTTTATTTCCTATTGAAATGGACTCCGTACTTATCAAATTCAATTGTTTACTTTCATATGTATAACCTTTGGATTTCAAAAGCTATAAAACAACGGAACAACGTAAAAAGCGACTTGAGCACCCTCACACGCATAAACCCAAAAAAACGACTCCACAGGTATCAAAAATGAATGTCCTATACTGGGTGTTATGGAAATGACGTATTATATTTAAATGGGTGACCCCTGGGGTGTCCTAGAGAAGCGCTACATATTTTATTTTTTTCAAATCGACCGTTTTAAAAGTAGGGTAACAAACCCTCTTACTCACATGTGACTCCACGGTAATGAATCATAACACCCTGAGGCTGTGTATCACAAACACCTGTTACGCGCAATGTTGCCAAACTGTGTAAAAATGTAAAACTTTAATTTCTTATAAAAATAAATATTTAGCTTACATAGAAATTAAATCCAGGCCGCGGACACGAGTAAGGAATCCAGGGCACAGACACCTTCAGTTCTTTTTTCTATGGGAAGAGGTTTATGCTCATCACGTGCCCTGATGATAGTGTGGGACGGCATAATAAGCTTATACCCACTAAACCCCATTCGACCTCTTATTTCCAATCTCGGAACATAACCGGCATATCGTCGAGAGAAAAAAACACATAGTGAAACAGAACAAATTACACTAAATCACTTAAAGAACACACACAGACATCCACGAGTTTCAAATTAGTTTTTTTGAAGATATGCACCTATTATCAGATTACACATAAGTACTAAACACTAACGCATAATTACACTATCGTACACATAGACCAACAGCACACACAGAAGATAGGATACAAATTATTTCGCAATAGAAATTCACAAATAATAAAAACGCTCATTTCTAGTGGGCCTAAAACATTTTTTAATCCTTTAATGAAGAATGATGAAATAATTATGGGACCTCCCTTCAGTCTTAACATAGACGAGTCCAACCAAGGGTCGAGTGCTTCGTACATATTAGGAAAAACAGCGCGGTTGCCATTTCCGAGACAATAATTATACAGGAAAGTAATATTACAGAAGGAAATTCCGCAATTTATGAATATAATCTTATAAAACATCGAAAGTGGCAACGCTGTATTTTTAGATATTTGCCAATGACGCAATATCGATCAACCAAATAAACCCGAAACAGACTGAAACGTGTAGTTACTAGAAATTTTTAGATGTTAAATACACCACCGGATGAAACTGTATACAATAAGGGCGTATTTTTGTCTACACAGTAGCACTTTAAAATACTAATTCAGATTGAATGGTGCTTAGATGTGTTCATGAGATGCATACAAATTTACGCGAAAACTAATGTGAATTTGTGCTTTTGTTTTCGTGTTTTGTGAGGATATTGTGCCGGTTTTTGTTTGGATTACCTACTTGGTGTTTTAAATAAGGCCGAAAAGGTAAATAAAATTGCAGTTTTTTTTTCTAAAGGGTAAAGTGGCATTTAAGTTGTTCAGTTCCGACGGGTGTCGTTCGAATTGAACAAATGAGAACATACCTGACCATTTATAAACGCCGCGGCGGTTCGTTCGAGTCAGTTCAAGTTTATAAATCAGAGATTGTTTCCCAGCGAACTGAACTGAACGTAAAAGTTTATAATAATGTACCCTGTAAAATAAACAACTTCCAATCTGTCAAACGGTTATTGACTATCTAAAGAGTGACAACACTGCTCAAAATTCACTGACGTTTTCCGCCATATGTTGTTTTGTTTATCTTTCTACCTGTGTCACCACGTGCTTAACCTTTGTTTGACGTCAGGTCATGTATTAAATTGAAGCGCCATCCTTTTTCTTCAATTTATTTTGATCTCAGGAATTGCCGGTTTAAATAATAATACGTCATTTCCATTTTAAGTTTGTCCAAGGGGGGATCTATGGAGGAAGAGTTGAAGGGGAAGGCGGACACACAAAATCTTAACTGACACGCGCACAAAGTTCCCAAACAACACCGTACCCGATTCAATTTGAAACCCTCTTGTTTGCAAAAAAAACCCGCCCTAAGGGATCCATAACTTATGCAGTTTCCCCGAAAAAGTGGTTTATTTGAACATAATTTAAGTGGGTAGACAACGGGGCGAAAGAGCTTTCTCCAACAGCCCTCTCGGTTTTATGGTATTTTTTCTGCGAAGCCCATCCTAGTGATTTGTGGTGAAACGAAGCCTTTTTACTAGACAAAAATAACCATTTTCTCATTCAATTTATTTTTATAAAAGTTTTTTTGGAGAAAAATAAGAATCGAACATCGCTGACCTAGCGTCCCTTTTTTCTTACGCATTTCTGCTTTGTTTAGAGCTCGCCTTTCGTTTTGGAATGGATATTTAAAGAATAATGGGCATTTAAGCCAAAACTAAACAAAATAATAAGAATCGGTAAAAATAACGATTGCAAATCAGTTGGTAATCGCTACATTTTGCGCTACAATCACCGAATTCATTTAAAATTCCGAAGTTGCTACCACTTTCGGTATGACCCGGCAACACCGCACCATCCAAAATATTTTATAAACGTAGAAAACCATCTCTTATAGCCACAGCCAAATTTTCAAAATAAAATCTCATTTAGTTCTCGAGATACTTCTAATAGGCCACTTTATTTGGTGTACCCTGTATAACGAAGTTTCCAAAAAAAATATTTTACCCCACCTAATAAACCATCTGCTTTAAAGGGGTCGTTGTTTAGGTAGGATGGTGCGATCTATCCCTTCCAAGGGCATATAGAGGTCAAATTTTATCAGAGATGGGAAAACAACCCCTGAAAATTAGAGATTTTCGGGGTTTCCGCCGTTTAATTACTAATGCCTTATTTTGACGTAAAGACCTGATCAAATATTTGTCAGAGATATAATATCGTTTATTAAGCTTTTTCGATATTTTTTCTTGTTCCCTTTCTTCATAACGCAATGTAATTTTTACCAATTTTGACGACAAAAATAAATAAAATTGTTCGAACAATTATTGAATATTTACTATTATTTTATTCCTAACGAGGGACCATTACACGGAACAGAATGCGGCAAGTGAGCCAATGGTACAAAAGGTTTACCAGGGGCGTGTAATAATTTTTAACAGAAAATAGGTACCTGGCTTTGTCACATTTTAACAGCACAATTTGTTAGAAATTTAAACGATTAAAAAAATCTGTTAATATTTATTTTTCAGCTTCGTTTGCAAGATAAATGGGATTCGTGACTTGACCGACTTGCGATTGAAAATATTTCATAACTTCTGAACTAAAAGAGGTACCACGTTTCCGTAAAATGGGCTTTGTAGATAAGAGGATAAAGAACAAAACGGGTTTTCTTTAAATTAATTTAAGAGCATGTTAAATCTATTTGACCTGATATCGGACTCGCAAAAAAATCTATTTTTCAAGATAATTTTTATCTCTTGTCCTTCAAAGAATAAAAATCCATGATATTTATTTATTTATATAAAGGTAAAGAAAGCCTTTCAACTACGCCTTAATACAATAAAGATAAGGCCCTTAAGAATATACAGAAGAAGGTCCCATAAAACGCATTATTTAAAACCATAATTCTCTGTCCACCGACACAATCACCTCGATTATATTACATTTTTCTCGGTCCCTTAAAATGCGCACACCCTCATTTCTCTATTATGTCTTCTACCCTCTGATGTTATCGTTTGCTCCGAAATTTGAAGCTGGGCTCTTAAGAGATAGACCCTTCGAAGCTCTCTACCTACATTTGATACATAAATGACCCTTTTTAAAGGGGATGGATAATTTTCAAAGGGCTTTTTCATTCGTTCGGGTTTAGGTATGGGAAGGATGGAATTTGTGTGCCTTTAATAATTATTATTATATGATAATATAGTGGATAGTTTGCTTATAAGGAACGTAAAGATTGTTTCAAGAAAAATGGATATAACTTAATGACTGTCGTAAAAGTACCTGGGGGCGATCCCATTATTTATGACCGTTTGTTATTATTATGTGGAAAGGACCGGATTGTAATAATTATAATTAAATATAGGCACATCAGGTAGGTTAGGTTGCTTAATTTATATTTAAATAACTTTTTGTGGTAAAATTTGTTAGTTTTTGAGGAATGGTTCAAGAATTGTATTTCACCAAACATTCCTCAGAATAGCGTGATAGTAATGGACAATGCGAGCTATCACAGTCGCCAATTACATAAAGCTCCAAGCTCAAATAATACAAAATTGGAGATTCAGAACTACATGGCGGCGAATGATATATATTTTGAAGAAAGTTATAAAAAAAAAAGTGATCTTTTAGAAGTTTTAAAGACATTTTGTATAAAAAAAATATGTGTTTGTGACACATTGGCAGAAGAAATTTGACATACAGTGCTACGGCTTCCACCCTATTATTGCATTTTTAACCCCATAGAGCATATGTGGCACCAGTTAAAATCACTGGTTATAGGTCTGAAAATATTTCTCCGACTTTAAGTTTTAGTGTTGTAGAATTAATACGAAAATGCTTTAATGATATTTTCCCAGGTAGTTGGAAAAATTCAGTCCGTCACGTAATAACTGTAGAAAATTCGTATATTAGTCTGGATCGTATAATTAATCCAATTATAATTAATTTTGATGAGGATAGCGATAGCGAAACAGAACTATCTATAGAATGACATTATAAATGTAAATAAATATGACTAGTAATATTTTTAAAAAATGTTATTTCATTTGATTACATTAATATAATCATATCATTACTTGTTTTCTTTAGTCCGTCCCTTCATACTTCACTTGTTTATTGCCAAGCTCTTGTCTACACAATGGGACCGACCCAGGAAATCATTAAGTCGTATCCAATTTTCGTGAAACGTAATGTAATATAATTTTATTCTGTTAAAGACCTCCAATCGTGTTGAAAAATTACTTATCATCAATGCTATGGAAAATAAGGATTCAGAAAAAAATGACTGAAATGTGTAGACAGCAAAATATTGGCGGCCTTTTTTAATTTAGTCATCCACTCTTTACGTTTTGTTTTTTGGTTCATATCAATACATGCACATATTTTGAAACGAATGTAAACTGATTTGGTTAGCAATAATTTAAACTTTTCCATAATTTCTAGTGCAATATGACTTCAGTATTTTCTTTGACATGGAGGAAGTTCCTTATTCAAGGTACTAATTAGGGGTAGAGGAGACAATGCAAATTATCCAGGCATAATTAAATTAAAATGATTGTTTTTAAATAATATAGCATATTTAAAATTAAATTGGTGGTTAAGTTTGTTTCTAAATTAATTTGTAATTAAATCTTGATTACAACAATAATTTCTACGCCCTGATAATCTTTTGTTTATCCATTAAAAATTGTATTCTCATTCCAACGACAATAATAAAATTATGGAAAAATTTGATTTATTGACAACCAAGATCATTTTACATTTGGGTGACAATAAAGGCATGTATTGACATTGAACCAAAGAACAAAACGTAAAGAATATATGACTCTAAATGAAAACTGCCATTTTGAAACAATTTTGCTACTTGATTGTTCCACAGGGTGTTTTAAAATTAGTTAAAGAAATCACCATTTCAATTATCCTTCTATAATATGTCGAATAATCAATGTTACCTAAAATGTGTACAAGAGACGTTCAAGTTGATAGTCGTACCTACAGTTCTCTAAAAAAAATCACTCATATCGGACTAGAAATAAAATAGTATGTTAAGATACAAGTTTCATAAGACATTATCTTAGAGCACGCGTTTAATTTAGAAAACGACCCGCGAAGCGGGGAGTTTTCTAAAGTACAAGTGCTCTAATTGTCTTGTATTTTATAATACTTATTCTATTTGGGTCTTTAAAGTCTACAGTGTACCTACGACCGGTCGTATGTTCGGTTGATATACGGTGCTTGTGATTTTTTGCGCGTACGATATCGCATTTAATTTTAACAAAAAAATAAATACTTTAAACAAAATTCTTAATTGAGATAAACATGGATTTTGATCAATACGGAACTAAAGGAGATCCACCAGACCCGCCTGCAATTCAAAGCCAGAAAGAATCCAATACTATAGATTTGATTCAGGATAAATACATTAACGAATTGGGTGAGTCCGTTCCAATCACAAACTTTTCCACAAATATAGAAAACCAAACTGATCAGCCACAAAAAAGTGACATCAATAGTCTACATTATGACCTTAACAATCGATACCAGCCCTCCGATAAACAACCTTTTTACGTTTTCATAGAATCAAAGGACAAAAGTATAGGCAAATTACATGCTATAAGAGCAGGTCACTTCATTAAGCAAAACACATTCATTAAAAAATATCTAAATAACATTGTCTCAGTTGGTCGCAACAAAATCAAAGCAGATTTCACTAACTTTAAAGCGGCAAATGCATTAATTACTGACAGAAGTATGTCGGACAATAATTTAATTGCTTACATCCCAAAATTTTTTACAGAAAAGCGCGGCGTCGTAAAAGGCATTGACACCTTTTTCAGCGAAGAATACATCCTGGATGAAATTAAATTAGAACACCCAAATGTCACAAAAATACAACGCAAAACTCGTAAATTCACTGACGCCCAGGGCAACATAAATTACATTCCCAGACAAATGATAAATGTACACTTTTTAGGCAATAAGCTCCCTCAAGTTATTCATATTAATAGTGTGGAATTTGAAGTCGAACCTTTTATATATCCGGTTATCCAATGCGAAAACTGTTTAAGATTTGGACATGTTGCACAACATTGTAAAGGTAAAAAACGCTGTAAAAACTGCGGAGAGACGCATTCCGAGGCTTCCATGACATGCGAAACCACATGTGTGCATTGTAAATCCAAAAAGCATACATCCGATTCAAGAGAATGCCCGGAATTCTCAGACCAAAAAAAAATTAAGCAAATCATGGCAACCCAGTCGCTAACCTTCAATGAAGCGAAAAAAATTAATAATAACCCTTCATTTTTAAATATCCTCACCCAAAATAGGTATCAAGCCTTAAATAATTTAACAGAATTCCCACCTCTTCCAGAACCTACATCAAGAGTCTTTATAACAAAACCTAAACCTCAAACACCAAAATTTTTAAGCCAACCAACATACAGTAATCACGAATCACCAAAAAAACGCAAGGTCACTGATTTAGACGAACAGTCCAGATCATCATCTATACTTCCTAACCCGTACAGGGAAGAATTTTTAAATCATAAAGAAAAAATTATTGAAAAACTTGCGAGTTATACTAAAAACCTTATAAACACAATAGTTAATTCAAACTCAATTTTTAATATGACAGAAATGGAAAGTGAAATCAAGTCTAACGTCTCCAGTTTAATAAACAATTTAAATAGTATTTAACAATGGAACCAAATAATGTTATAGAATCCTCTCTTAAAATAGTACAATGGAACGCTAGATCAATTATTTCCAATAAACATAGTTTTCAGAAATTTCTCCGCGATGAAAATATAAGTATAGCTTTATTATCAGAAACCTGGTTAACTCCCAATCTATCTATTAATTTTCCAGGCTACAATTGTATAAGGCGGGATAGAACCAGGAGAAGTGGAGGTGTAGCTATTTTAGTATCATCTCAACTAATCTATGAGGAAATTAATCTAACGAATATTACTAAACCAGAAATATGCGGCGCAAAAATTTTATTTGATAATAAATGGATTCATTTTATTTCCATATATAGACCACCGACCTTAAAAATAACAATATCAGAATGGGATAATATTTTTACACTTTTCCCCAACATCGTTATTTTAGGAGATTTTAATGCACATCATGGGGCTTGGGGCTCATCCTCAAATACCAAGGAAGGCAGCGAATTGCTGGAGGCTATAAATAACTGCAACCTGGTTATATTAAATACTGGCTTACCTACTCGCCTATCAGCTCCAAACAGTCAATGCTCTTGCATTGATATATCATTGACTTCTGCCAGCATCGCTCCCCTTACAAACTGGTACATACACTCGGATACATTGGGATCCGACCACTTTCCAATTTTGTTAGAAATAGGAAAAAATTCATGCTCGGACAAAACCATATACCCAACCCGAAAATGGAGACTAAACACAGCCGACTGGAATACATTTTGTGATATTCTAGATAATCGAATATATAACGTACCCAGACTTGAATCCATTGACGCAAAAATGCAATTCTTCATTGACACTATAAATATGTCAGCTGATCAAGCAATTAAACAAAATCGTCCTTTTATACCAACAAAACGTAAAAATGCTCCCTGGTGGGACGATGAGTGTAAAAAAGTTTTTGAGGATAGAAAAAGTGCATTTAAGCTATATCAACAACAGGCGAATGAAGTCAATTTTTATAACCTCAAAAATATCATAGCTAGAGCCAAACTACTTTTTAAACAAAAAGCCAGAGCTCACTGGCATACATACTGCAATAAAATCAATAAAAATACACCCATAAAAGAAATATGGAACAAAATCAAGATCCTCAAAAGAAATAACGGCAATAAAAGAATGATACCGGCAGAAACATCCCTCCAACTACTGAACAAACTAGCCCCCCCTTTCGTAGGACAAGATCATAACATTAAAAAGAATAATTACGAAAACCAATTTTTGAACAAAGATTTTAACATTCATGAACTAGAGAAGGCTCTAAAAAGAACCGAAAATACAGCTCCCGGTCTGGATGATATATGTTATCCAATGTTGCAAAATATGGGCTACCATGCCAAAACATTTCTCCTTAACATATTTAACGATATGTGGAGAACTTCGCATATACCTTCATGTTTAAAAAAAAGTTTAGTTATTTTAATACATAAACAGCAGAAGAATCCTTCTAATATCAACTCATTCAGACCCATTACATTGATGTCGTGCATCACCAAAACTTTTGAAAGAATGATGAAATTCAGATTGGAATACTGGGCATTACATAATAATATTCTACCGAACAATCAATATGGATGTAAGCCAGGCCAAGGCACTACAGATGCTATGGTTAATTTGGTCACTGACATACAAATAGGACTAACCAAGAACGAATGCACAGGTTCATTGTTTGTGGATATCGAAGCAGCATATGAGCATATCAATTTAGACATTCTATGGTACAAACTGCATAGTTTAAAAATTCCCTCAAAAATAATACTTACAATCATAAACCTATTCCAAAATAGACAGATTTTTATTAAAAATGATAATATCATCTTTGGTCCCAGAATATCGTCAAAAGGAATACCTCAAGGATCAGTTCTTAGCCCTCTAATTTTTAATTTATACACAATGGATTTTCATAATATGTGGCCCGATAACATAAAATCGATACAATATGTTGACGATTTCGTAATATATATCACAAAAAAGAAACAACAGGATTGTATAAATACTTTAAACCACATAACATACTGCCTGCAGCATTGGTGCTTCGACAATGGTTTTAATATTTCAACTACGAAATCTGCAGTCGTTTTCTTCACCCGAAAAAGAACACCGGATCCAGAACATTTAATCTTGAATAATATTAGAATTCCTGTTGCAATGAACTATAAATATTTAGGAATAATACTGGACAAAAAACTGTTATGGACTGATCACATAAATCATATAATCAATAAAGCTGAAAAGGGCATAAACATCTTAAGACAGACTACCAGTTGTTCGTGGGGAGCACATCAGCAACTAGCACTTTTATTTTATAAATCGTTTATAAGATCAATATTAGATTACGGCAGCATTCTTTACAGCAGTGCATCTAACACTCACCTCCAAAAAATCGATAAAGTCCAGTATAAAGCACTAAAGATATGTCTGGGAGTAATGAAATCATCGCCTAATGCAGCGGTGATGGTGGAAGCATTAGAGCCCCCCTTGTGGAGCCGAAGAGAATTTTTAGCTTCAAAATTTATACTCAAATTACAATCAACACACAACCCACTTTTAAAAAATATATATGCAATATTTATTCACAATATGTCTGAAAAATACTGGGAAAAAAAGAATTCGCCCTCCTTGGCAGTCGCTTATGGCGAGTGTCATGATGGGGGTTTCTTAGTCTCCCCCCCCACAAAAGCACAAAATATTTATGAAATAGACTACCAATCAATCTTTGTAAAACCACTGATCCACATACCCTCTTACACAGAATTTGACTCGCTAAATTATCATGTCTTCAAAAATGCCCTATTAAAGTTTCCCAGCGATAGCCTACAGATATTTACAGACGGTACCAAAGATCAAAATAAGGTTGCCGCGGCTTTCTATGCTCCAAACAAAAACTATCAACAACGCTACATGTGTAATAATTATTGTTCCATTTTTACTGCCGAAGCGGCAGCTATTTATTATGCTCTATTATGGGCTGTTGAGCAGCGCTCTCGAAATATTCTAATATGCACTGACTCGTTAGCTGTACTCAAAAAAATCGATAATTTTGTCCATTCAAAAGTGAATTTTCCCCATTTATATATTTCAAAAATACTATCTTTATTATCACAATACTCCAGCAAATCGATAAATTTCATTTGGGTCAAGGGACATGCAGGAATAAAGGGTAATATAGAAATCGATAAAATTGTGAAGTCAACCACCGAAAATAACTCCGTGTTAGATACAAACCTCATCATACCTGACTTCATCCCATTAATAAAAAAAAACATTACAAAAAAGTGGAACAAACAATGGGAGGACTATGGCAGACGCACCAATACAAATTATTATAAAATCCATCCGCATATACCATCTTCTCACTGGTACGAAAAAACCAACTCTCCTAGAAGTCTTATAACTTTTATCAGCAGAATGAAACTGAATCACGGCAGATTCCCATCTCACCTGTATAAAATAGGTATAAAATCAAATCCCCTATGCTCATGCGGAGAATACGGAGATATTAACCATATCATGTTAAACTGCCACCTCCAAAGACATAATATAAACAACTTTTCACAAATATTACACAAATACAAATTAGTCAACCCCATATGGCTACCATCTATCATGGCAACAAACAATTACTCGTTGTACAAAGATATTTACGTACACTTTACACAGAAATTACATATCACATTATAAAAACATTTAAAACACATCCATTTCCTTTGTGTTCCTATAGTGTTCTTCATCCTTACCCCACAGGGTCCACCATGTCTGTCTTACAAACAAACGCCCTGAAAGACCCCTGGGCAAGAAGCGTGTGTCCCTGTCTAGTTTCCTCCCCCATCACATTAACAATTTTTGTATTAATATTTTAAAAGGCCTCGGCCATAATATTACCTTATTGAAAAATACACTACTCTATCTTAAATTACCACATTATAAACAATTAAAAGTTCGTGGCCAATACACTAGCTTGTAAGGCCAACTACACGAGAAAAAAAAAAAAAAAATTTAAAGTCTAAAAAACTTTTTTCCATTTGAATTAATATTTTCTTTTTGGGTTGGCAATACTTTTACAATTTAATAAAATGTTACAAGTATCAAATATGCCATGATAGAAACAATTGAACACAACAAAGCTTCTTCCCATCCGTCATAATTGAAAATAAATATATTATTAAAGTTAATAAAAATGAGCCAGGAAGAAAGTTGTACTCCGTCAGAAATACGAGAAAAACTTTTAAAAAGAATATGCAAAACTTCGAGTTATGGTGCGAGCAGAACAAAGTTTAAAATATTGAACAAAATATTGCGTCGACACAGAATCTGACAGGAATAACAATTAATGCCCAGGAAATGTATGCAGTAACTATAAATAATACTATATTGAATTAAAAATAAAAATAGTACTTTATTGAATAAAACTTTAGAAATAGAGCATAAACTGGAAGATATTTCTATTATTTTTAGGTTATGTTGTTTTATAGTTGTGACTAGAAATTAGTTGACGGACACCGTCAGCATGTTATACATTTCCGACTATAGGTATTTCGGATAAATATCTAGTAAAAATGATCTATTTGCAAGGTTAAAGGTTAGTATTTTAAAGTTTTCTATAAAAAAATTGTTGCCGAATCCATAATGCCTAGAAAACTAATTTCAACGAAATCGAAGTAATCCTAAAATTCGAACCCTACTTGCTGCCAACATAAAAAAACAAAATTTCAGTTTCATAAAGTGGCAGGTTATGCAATTTTTTTGCATTTCATAATGTAGCCATTATGAAACTCAAATAGAAAAAAGTTATAACGCCTCAAAATTTTGTAGTGGCCGGTTTTTTTGCATTTGCATTAACAGCGCGCACGAATAAAATTGCCTACGTTTAAAGTCCGTTTTGTTGCAGTTGATAGCTCATATCGAGGGTTGAAGCCATAAAACAACCGTAAACCATAGGCGTTGCCAATAGTAATTACCTTATTTAATAAGAAAATTGGCCTCTGTCCATTGTTAAGTAGGATTAGGGTTAAAGTAGGTACAACAGGGGTAATTAATTTACCTATTTTTGCCTGCTTTAGGATGTTATTACGCCATTTGATGTGCGTTTGTCAAACTATGTATTTAGTTGTATTTAGATACTGCATTATCTCAAAGTTGAATTATTTCCTATACTTGTAACAATGGCTTCAAGTTTTTCGCCAACGTGTCTTCGTCAAATTAGCAAGAGTGCATATTCTCTCCGAGAAAAGACATTAATATTAAACGTGCATGATGCTCTAGTGTACCAGAAACCTGCAAGTGATGTTCGTAGCATCATTGCAGAGTGTGCCAATATGGTAGGAGTTGGAGAGGCTACTATATATAGGTTCTTGCGTGAAAGAAAATCTAAGAACCTCAGTGAGCCAAAACCACTCCCAGGAAAGAAACCGTTAGAAATTGACAATTTCATTAAAAATGGTATTAGAAGAAAAGTACATAGTTTTTATTTTGCCAAGGAAATACCAACTATAGACAAAATTTTACAAGCCATTAACTACGACGAGGACTTACCACAGCTATCACGAACGAAACTATGGAAAATACTTCATGATATGAACTTTCGATGGGAGAAGCAAAACAGAAAATCTTTTCTTATTGATAGAGCAGATATTATTTGCTGGAGACGTCAATACTTAAGGTCCATCCGAAAATACCGCAGCGAAGGCAAAAACATTTTCTATTTGGATGAAACTTGGCTGAACGAAGGGCACACCGTATCTAAAGTTTGGCAAGATAAAAATGTCCTAAGTTCTCGACAAGCTGTCATGGAAGGCTGGTCAACAGGACTTAGACCACCATCTGGAAAGGGACGCAGACTTATTATAACTCATATAGGAAGTTCAAATGGCTTTTTGGATCAAGGATTATTACGATTCCAGTCGAATTCTACTAAAGACTATCATGAAGAAATGACTGCTGATGTTTTCGAGGAATATTTTAAGCAAAATGATAGAATACATTCCCGCTAATTCTGTAATAGTGATGGATAATGCCAGCTATCACTCTAGGCTAAAAGAGAATCTTCCCACAACTTCATGGAAAAAGGCGGAAATCGTAAACTGGTTACAACGAAAGGAATTGAGTTACGATAATACCATGGTAAAAAAAGAACTTTTGGATATTGTTAGGCTACATAAATCACAGTATAAAAAGTATGTTATTGACGAGATGGCAAGAGATCGAGGTATTATAGTGCTCCGTTTACCACCTTACCATTGTGAGCTAAATCCTATCGAATTAATATGGGCTCAAGTAAAAGGATATGTTGCTAGAAATAACAAAACTTTTAAAATGCAAGAAGTGCGACACCTCTTGCTTCATTCTTTAGCAAATGTGTCATCAGAAAATTGGCAAAACGCCATAAAACATGCTATAGTAGAGGAACAAAAAATGTGGGAACTTGACAACGTAATTGACACAACTATGGAAATTGAGCCTTTAGTAATAAGCGTAGGACATGATGACTCTTCAGATTCTTCTGAGGACCATTTTATCGAGTTATAATTATTGAAATTGTCAATATTTTTTGATCTGTAAATAAATTAGTTTTCTTGTAAATAAATTCATAAAATCATAAAATCTATTACATTTAAATAAAATAATAAGCGGTTACATTAAAAACCCAACTCTCCGACCATGATGGGCCGTTTTAATCATTATCCTTTCATTTCATTTTATGGCTCTATTGTTACTTTATCTGTTACCCGGTGGAATAGGTCAAAATTTCTTCATCTTTATGCTAGATGTACGTAAAAAGACCATTTTATAGGTAAAATATTTTAGGCCACCGGGCCCTTGTTTTGAATCTTTAATGAGGGTATCGAGCTATCAACGGCAACGAAACAGACTTTAAAAATAAATTTCAATAAAATTATTTCCAGAGATATATCGGGCCCCGTAATCTTTTCGGGAATCGTAGGTAACAGTTAATTACAGCCATGAAAAATAGGCCGCTTACAGAACTGGTTCGGTAAACCTGATAATTAGCCGCTGCTACTTCTTTCTTGGGTTTTATTGCCTCTAGTGGAAAGCAAAGTGGTTCTCGCCTTGTTGCCACTGCTACTCACTCATTCATTACATTCGTTGGTAATTTCGTAAAATGGTATATTAATTCTTTAATGATCGGGCATTTTGTCGTAAATTTCAGTTTTATTTTTTGTAATTAAAAAATTGACAATTTCAAAATTACCCTATATTTTCTTAGTTAAAAGAGATACAGAAAAATGTTTTATACAAAAGTTTCTTTATAATCGTTGTTGAATAATCTGCCGGTTTCAGAATAAGTATACGGGGTCAGGTAAAACAGTTATCGGACCTAATTTTTTTTTAATGGAATATGGAATGGTATATTTTAATCTAAAATGATTGCATTTTAAATTCTCTTTTCAAATATATAACACACCATGGATGATATTGGTTTCCTAGGCGATTTATTTAAACTTTATTACTTTAAACCACAGTAGGCCATGAAACAAAAGCTAATATCCTAGAGACAACTATGTTGACATTCTAGTTGTTATTAACATTTAACGTCAATTTCATTTTTACATATTCATTTGTGAAAATGACTTATCAGCATTTTGAAAAATTTGGTATGATATCTATCATCCATGGTGTGTTATAAATTTGAAAAGTCTTCCTCTGCATTTGAAATTTTATCCATGCTTTCAGACTCATCAGAATCATTATCATCCCTAATAATTAACGGTCTTACTTCGTCTATAACCTGTTCTGTCTCATAAGATTCAAAAATATTTTTTTCCCTGTGTTCAATGCATTTCCGCCATTCTTCTTTACCCACTTGGCTAAGCGCCTTCTCTGATAACTTTATATCGCTAGGCTTACTGATATTTTTACAGGCATGTTTGTCATAATAATTTTTGCTGATACCGCATATCAATTCAATTGCATTGTAATGGCAATGGTAGGGCGGTAATCTCAAAACTCGATGTCCATATTTGAGGGCTAATTCGTCAACAACATATTTCTTTTTAACTGCTCTTTACAAACTTACTCTTTTAAAAATAAATCTTCAAGGTTTATGTTTTTCTTTGACAACCACTCTCTTAATTCATCCTTTTTCCAGCTGCTTGCAGGAAATTGCTCTTCGAGTCTCGTATGGTAAGAGGCATTGTCTAAAACAATTAAGGAAGGGCTTCCTAACCTTTTTAAAAGTGTTTCCTCGCACCAATACTCAAAAATTTCAGCATCCATATTGCCGTGATAATCATCAGTACTTTTTGTTGATGAAAATATGGCACGGGCATTTGAAACAAACCCTTCTTCATTACCAGCATGTATTATTACATACCTTTTTCCATTACTGGCACGGGTACTGGAATAGCAATGTTTCGAATCATCCTGCCAAGACGATTTTGTTGAAGTTCCGTTTGCATATATCCATGTTTCGTCAAGAAAAACAACTTGCCTTGACAATTCCGAATTTTAATTATTTTTTTTGGAAAATAGTGATTATTATATAGATTTCACTATAATGATCCCAAAATAACTAAATTCTAGGAAAAGTACCTGAGAACATCTTTAACTTATATGAGTGAAAAATAAACAAGATAAAAATATTTATCGCGGTACATAATTTTAAGATAATTTTGTTTTGGAACCGCTGATTTTGCACGGCCGACTACAGTGAACCAGTGGAATGTTCGGTACGATCAAGTATAGCGAAGGTATTGTTAACTTAACCGTCTTACTGTTTAACAACCTTTAATGATTTAATCCGATATCGGACTTGATAAAACGTACAGGCTTTTTAAAAGACAACTTTCCACTACTTTCAACAACGGGTAGAATCATCATGTTTTTATGATAAAAAAAGGCTAATAATCCTTAGGCTGCGACCGCAATAACAAATTGTAAAATCGATCATTTACACTTCTCATAAAAAATGTCTACCATGAAATAATACACGTAACGGTTCCGACGAACGTTTTCACGTCGTGCAAGAAGAGATTATTCCCTGGTTACTTTATAGGTGCTTCACCTTTCCCGGTCGTGATCGATGCGACGGAGCCTTTCACCGCAACCGTGCATCAGTAGTAAAAGTGCCTGGTTTAACCGCTTTGTTGTCTTCTCGTCACTGTAATGGCATTAGTCAACGTGGACGGTTCGTCAGCTTACAACCCAGTCTGGCGTCTAGTCAAAGCAACCTACTCTGGCGTTTAGTCCTTGGTGATCACTATGATATTCAAACGGGGCAGATTCAACCCTCAACAGCTGATGGCGCAATTGAACTGCAATATTTTTTTTATGATCAAACACAAGCACGATAGGAAAAATCCTTTAGGGCACTCTGGGAGTGGTGCGTGTGCGCAGAAACCTATTCACGTTAGTTTTGAATCGTTGGAGGTTATATTCGTTGGGAAATTCTTTTCAATTCTTAAATAATGAAGTTCGAGGAGTACTAAGCTTAACCTCATATGGATGGGCGGCAGTGGTTCATCGTGTATTTCTGATATTCGCTGATCTGGCCGGAATTAAGAGGGCAAGGTCAGCCGAGCACTTTCCATGAAAATATCTGTAAAAGAGAGTCAAATCCCCAACCTGTCTTCGATGTTCTAGGCTGTCGAGGTTCTTCGTCAGCTCGTGGTCTCCAATCAGACGAATGGCCCTCCTTTCGATGGAATCCAGTAGCCGAAGTGTATGTTTGGGTGCAGTGCTCCAGACATAAGAGCAGTACTTTAGTGATGGTCGAATCTGGGCTTTGTATAGTGTCAAAAGTTGTTGAAGTGTGTGCAACTTTCTGGTTCGAAAGAGTACACCAAGCTTCTGAGAAGCACAACGACAAAGACATATTTCCTCCCAGATTGACGCCCAGCAAATTAATAGATGAAGCCAATGGGATTGCGTGTCCGTCCATGACTATATCCGGTTCTGTAATGTTAACCTTTTTAGAGAAAACTCCTGCCTGGGTTTTTTTAGCGTTAAATTCGACTTGGTTACTGTCACCCTCAGCCAAAATTTCTTCCAGGCCTTTGTTAAGGCGCGATACTTCATGCTGTCTGCGAAGATGTGCATCTTCTTAATTCCCCCCTGTTGTAAAATTTTTGAATATAATTTTTAGAATAGACATTTATAATAATTAATAATATAAATTGTCAGCTTCCACGATAAGATCTAAGGGGTTGAATTAAAAACTAATAATGTATATTCGATTATTATCTGTTTTTAGTAAAAACGGATTTAAACAAAAAGCTACGTATTATTATCCATTAAACCCTTAATAATCTTATCTACATTTTTTTCATTTTTACGCACAGGTGTCGAGACATTAAATAGAATGTACATATTTATTGTTTTTTAATCATCGTACAAATTCCACTACAGACTGTTTTCAATAATAAAAGCGCCAAGGACGAATAAAGGTCAATTATTGGAAAACTCAAGTATTGTTTAAATAAAAAAATATGAATATATAGATACTGGTGCGAATGGGAAAGTCTCTCGTTTCATTGGTAGGAAAGAAACTTTTTGAATGTTCTCGTAACGTTCAAACGCGAGCCTGAGGTTGACGCACAACATTTTCCCTTTGTTGATACAAACGATATTAATTCCCGATTGGTCCGTCACAGTTTGCTTGATAATATTTGAGAACTTGCTGTACAAAATGTCTTTACAATTAAAAGGAAACACGCAATTTTCTTACGCATATGCTAAAAACCATCAATTTCGATGTTCAATAAAAAAATTCTTCATAAGATATCAGAAATAATCTCTATTTTATAACTGATAACGACAAAGGAATAAATACATGTTTTCCAATTTCTATAGGTGGAATTTTTACCTGCGTGTCTAGATGACAGGTGCGAATTATAAACCCAACTAATCACCTTGCAGCCTTGGACTTGGAAACCCCGCGTTTAATCCCAGGTAGAGAGAAAATTAAATTAAATTGTTTCTCTAGATTTTATAAATACCCTGGAGATTAGTATTTTTAATAACGGAAATTTTGCTGTTACCTAATGCTGTTGTTGAGCTTAATGAGCCATTTTTTGAAGCTCTTTCTACGAGTTCTACACACGAGGCTCTATAAAATGTGCGAAGAAGCTAGTGGTAGTAGTCAGTTTGGATTTAAAAACGGTTTTGGAACTAGAGAGGCCATATTCAGTCTACAGACACTAATACAAAACTGTCAAGACCAAAGAAAAGATGTCTTCATATGTTTTATCGACTATGAGAAGGCTTTTGACAACGTTAAGCATAGTCTGCTAATATCATACCTTAATTAACCTGTACTGGAACCAAAAAGCAGAAATTCAATTACAAAACACAACAATAACAGAACAGTTTGAAATAAAAAAGTGTGTTAGGCAGGGTTGTATCCTGTCGCCAATGTTGTTTAATCTACATACAGAAAGAGCTTCTACTGAGTCAGTTCTAGATAGTCCTATAGGGATTAAAATTAATGGATTCCCTATTAACAATATAATATATGCGGATGATACAGACATTATTAGACCAGGTGAGTGAAGCGAGTAGAAGAACGGGTTTGAAAATTAATACTAGCAAAACCAAATTCATGGTCGTCAGTAGAACCAACGTTCAGAACTCAAGGATTCATGTAAATGGTAAAGACATTGAACGACTTGCGAAATTTAAATATTTGGGGTGTGCACCAAGCGAAAACTGTGACCCAGAGCAAGAAATAAAATGCAGAATAGAACAAGCAAGAACCACCTTCCTAAAGCTTCGGAAGTTCCTCATAGATAGGAAGTTGAGTTTCAATATCAGATAAAGATTGTTTCACGAAAAATGGATATAACTTATTGACTGCAGTAAAAGTACCTGCGGCGATCCCATTATTTATGACCATTTGTTATTATTATGTGGAAAGGACCGGATTGTAATAATTATAATTAAATATAGGCACATCGGGTAGGTTAGGTTGCTTAATTTATATTTAAATATCTTTTTGTGGTAAAATTTGTTAGTTTTTATTTCTTGCTGGAAGAGTTTAGTTGTATTACCGATATTATTTTACCAAACGTATAAAAAACAGTATGTGGCGTCAATGGAAAAACATTGATGGTGCTTCTTCTAGTGTTGCAGTAAAACAAAAGCTCCGTCAAATAAAGGAAAAAGAATAAGCATTTTACATGCTGGATCAGAAAACGGTTGGGTTCCAAATGCCTTGTGGCTTTCTGCAAAAAACATTAAAGACTCTTTTGAGGAATGGCTCAAGATTTATCTTTTACCAAACATTCCTCAGAATAGCGTAGTAATGGACAATGCGAGCTATCACAGTCGCCAATTACATAAAGCTCCAAGCTCAAATAATACAAAATTGGAGATTCAGAACTACATGGCGGCGAATGATATATATTTTGAAGAAAGTTTTAAAAAAAGTGATCTTTTAGAAGTTTTAAAGACATTTTGTATAAAAAAAGTATAAGTTTGTGACACATTGGCAGAAGAAATTGGACATACAGTGCTACGGCTCCCACCCTATTATTGCATTTTTAACCCCATAGAGCATATGTGGCACCAGTTAAAATCACTGGTTAGGGCTGAAAATATTTCTCCGACTTTAAGTTCTAGTGTTGTAGAATTAATACGAAAATGCTTTAATGATATCCCCCCCCCCCCCCCCCAGGTAGTTGAAAACATTCAGTCCGTCACGTAATAACTGTAGAAAATTCGTATATTAGTCTGGATCGTATAATTAATCCAATTATAATTAATTTTGATGAGGATAGCGATAGCGAAACAGAACTATCTATAGAATGACATTATAAATGTAAATAAATATGACTAGTAATATTTTAAAAAAATGTTATTTTATTTGATTACATTAATATAATCATATCATTACGTGTTTTCCTTAGTCCGTCCCTTCATACTTCACTTGTTTATTGCCAAGCTCTTGTCTACACAATGGGTTTGTTCGGGTTTGTTCCGAACCAACCCGACCCAGGAAATCATTAAGTCGTATCCAAATATCGTGAAACGAACTGTACAGAATGGTTAAGTGCTATGTCTGGTCGGTTCTCTTGTACGGCATGGACCTTAAAAACTACTTCAATAAACAAAATTGAGGCATTCGAAACGTGGACTCTGCGCAGAATGCTTAGAATATCATGGATTGATCACGTAAGAAATAAAGAAGTACTCCAGAGGGCAGAATTGACAGATCGTGAACTTCTCGATGCCATAAAAATAGGGTTACCATATTCCCTGATTTGTCAGGGAATTCCCTGATTTTGACCTTCGGCACTGATTCCCTGATTTTCGTTAAAATTCCCTGATTTCCGTGAAAAATGCACTGATTCCCTGGTTTCCTCCTGAATCAGCGATTTTTTTTTTTTTTGAGCGAGTGCGTGAAAAAAAGTGAGCATCACAGCGTTTTAGTCTATTTGGGCGTTTTGAATTTGCGCGCCACGCGTATGCGTCGTATGACGGTATGATGCGTTTACATGAATCATACCATTCATGGTTGCGTTCCAAAACTCTACCGAGTTCAACTCGCGCAGGTTTTTTTCGGTATAAAATTCCTGCGCGAGTTGAACTCGGTTGAGTTTTGGAACGCACACCATATATGATATCGCCATCATACATTTATACCGTCCATGCGTCCGAAAAATATGTGAAAAAAGATGTTAATGAATGACGATTGTAGCAGCTTAGTGATAGTTCTTAATTAGAGTCGGTATTACAATTACTGTTATTCGGATAATGTCGATAATGTTTGCAATAAAAAATGATTCGAAAAATGGTATTTATTTTATGTACCCCTAACTGAATCAAAAGAATGATCTAATAAAAAAAAAATAAAAAATAAAAAAACGATGGAGTTGGGCGGTTAGGTAAAGGTTGGTGGCCAAACTTGATTAATGTAGGGGGGGGGGTACATATGCAACGGGACTGATTTTGACTGAGACCGATATGGTAACCCTACATAAAAAGAAGAAAAATATCGTACCTAGGACATACTATACGTGGAGAACGTTAAATTGAGTTCCTGAGACATTTACGTTTAACAACCTTATTATCGTGTGTGGCGCAAGAGCTGTCTATTGACACCTCCTTAACAATTGACATTGTCTTGCATCTGAATTAAGTGGCATATTGTTTACCAGTGACTCACACGCATAGCATGTGCATATTATAAGCAAATGCGTTTATTTACTTTTTTATTCTCACAAAGGTGTTTTGTCATTTCATTTAATGATGCACATGTGCTTGTCAACTCACTTACGCGCCGGGAGGTATTTGACATTGGCGTTGCATGTTGTGCAAAATATCCTTTTTAATTATTTATTGACTGTTCTTTGAAGGACAAATTTTATGTTTTATTTCTTATGGGTCGATTCAGTAATGAAATTTGCACAGCTAAAAGTTCACGGCGACGGAAGCTGTCACTTTTACAATCAACTTAGCACCTTAAGCTTAAAGAGACGTCCATACAAAGTTTTGAAATGTATTAAGTCGTCTATAGAATTTGGTGGTTCATTTATTTGCAGTGCAAACGATGTATGTCACTATATGCGCCACTAGTTATTTGGTTAGATTAAAAACGTGCATTGTAATGCCGTGTAAACCTAGTTTAATGCGCTAAATTACATTTTAAGGTATCATTAATGGTATGTTTATGAAGCAGCATTCTTCTTCTTAACCTGCCATGCAGGTTCCTGCGTAGGTGTCCATCCTTTCATCCATATCCAATTTGTCTGTTTGTTGCAGCGCTTTGGAGTGTTTCGAAGTCCCGTATCCCATTGGCGAATGTTTCTCAACCAGGATAATTTCTTTCTCCCTAACCCCCTCTCACTTCACTTCTTTCCAGTGATATAGAAATTCATGTTTCGCAAGACCAGCAAGTTCAGTAATATTTAAAAATCAGCATCTTTTGCAAAATGTTCCATAGTTGGTTACCTTTTTTCACATTATTTTACACGAATTTACATTGTGTCATCTTGATTTTCAGATTCTGTGTAAAGTGTTCTTATATGTATATGTCGCAGCCTTTTAGTGTAATCAGCCGTTTCATGAAAACTCTGCTCTTTTCATGAAACGCTGCCAAACACGGAAACAAATAACTATTACGCCAAAAGGCTATAAATTGTAGACGTTACATGAGACGTCTGCCTGTTTCGGCCTGTTGATGAAAACGAGCAAAATATTACATTAAGTGACTGACTTTACTGGACTTTTCATGTAACGCTCCGAATCTACTTTGCACTTACTGAATTAACAACGAAATAACTTTTACTTCAAAAGAAAATAACTTTTATTACAAATAAGGTATCATAGCGGCTAGCTACAGTACAGGATCAACAAAAATACGAATGAAAGTAGAATCCTCAATTATTAACAAAAATAATCCAACGATATGTTACTTATTAAAGCACGGCAAGCTATTATGGCAACGGCTATTACAGATACACATATTCCTAGTACACTGTTGTTTGCTAGCTTTACACGAACATTTCAGAATGCCTTGACCACCTCATTCCAATGACACAGCTCTCTTAAGCCGAGTGATTTTTCCAAGGTGATTTCCTCTTTATTAAGAAATGCTGAACCCGCAACAGTAAGAGTTTCAGCACCAAACCATCCCTTTATAGTACCGTGCTTACCAGCAATCTGATTTACGTCATTTTCCTGATCTATTATCAAACAAACCATATTCCTGGAATCTCCTGGACTTCTGTCGACTTTGGGAATATTCAATAATACACAATCGCGTACATTACAAGTCGGCATTTTTTTTCCCGAATTACTTAACATTTTTTTCGCTGCTTCTTCAGTTTTATTTCTAGCAGAAATGTTTTTACTGGCAGAACATAAATTGCACAGTACTGATCCTTGTTGACAAACTTCTGCAATGTTAACAACACGTAAACAATTTTCGCGCGTTCGTTTTGTTTGTTGGCTTTAATTTTCTGCTTTGTGTAAACCTTTCGCAGTGGTTTTTGGGAATAGAACTCTTCCAATTTCTTGTAGAATTACGTTTGTTGTATAACACTAGAACTGACTGCTGTCACAATTTTCAGGTTATACAATACTCATTTTATTACATCAAGTGCAAAGTAGATTCGGAGCGTTACATGAAAAGTCCAGTAAAGTCAGTCACTTAACGTAATTTTGCTCGTTTTCATCAAGACGCCGAAACAGGCAGACGTTTCATGTAACGTCTACAAATGGATAGCCTTTTGGCGTAATAGTTATTTGTTTCAGTGTTTGGCAGCGTTTCATGAAAAAAGCAGGCTTTTCATGAAACGGCTGATTACACTAAATTAAGGACATATACATATTATATTCGAAGATCTAAAAATATGTATGCATTGAATAGTATTTTTGACGCATAATCACGCTTTACAGTAAAAGTGTAATTAATGAGAACGAAATGACCTTCTAATTAAACCAGAAAGAAAAGGCGAATATCAGCAATTCCGTTTACAACCTTAGTTAAATATTTTATATTCCGATTGTGTGGAAATTTCTAAAACCAGCCGTGCTTGTGAATTAAAATAATTTTACGTAATGAAATTACTCATATTATAGGATCTGTACGTATAGAAAATGCAAATAAATGGCCGGTTTATGTAAAACAACTAATTAAAATATAAAACAATAATTTTGTTTATTTAACTTTTTTGTTTATACTGGCGAACTGCAAGAATTGTATAATCACTTTTTTATTATTAATTAATTATACAAGCTGAAAATAGTGCTTATACGAAAAGTTTTCTATTATGACAATTTACTATAGCCTTTGATCAATACATAATTTCAATAATATTTTATAACTTTTTTCTTTTTAATCGGATTTTTACAATTCTTTTGCCATTTTATAGATAATTTAATTAACCTAACGGTCCACATAAATTCCCTAGCTATTAATATACAGTATGTCAACGGATGGGGTTTACAAGAGGACAGATGGACTAAAAATTGAAAGATACGAAAAAAAGTCACTCTTAATGAATGTGTTTTCTACACAACAACCCAAAGTAGAACAATTCATTAAAAGGTTTACCTATGTAAAAATTATTTCTCAAAAAGTATTCTCTGGCACACCTCTGACTGGTGAACCTAGTTAAAATAATAATGACACTTAAGGCGATAGGTACTTGTTGTCGATGTCTTTATTTAATGAAGTTATTATTTAAGTAGAAATGCTATCTACCGAACAAATTGTTTGTAGTTCTTCATTCTGTTGAAGAAAATCCTATGACGTCCCTTAGAAATCGTGTTACTCAGTTGGAAGTTGTGAAGATCCTTAAAGCAAATAAATTGTATCCGTATAAACCGCACTTTAATCAAAGATTGGAAGAGGGAGACGACGCGAAACGACTTGATTTTTGCCTGTGGATAGGAGACGAAATTTTAAGTGGAAATGTTGATTTTTATAAATGTATCATGTTTTCTGATGAAAGTACATTTTCAACAAATGGAACCGTTGCAACCCAGCACGTTAGGTACTGGTATTTAGAAAATCCCGAATTCAGAATTATGACGAGAAGACAATATTTCACAAAAGTGAACGTGTGATGTGCGATATCCATCCATGGCATTATAGGGCCATATCTTTTTGATAGCACGCGCAACAGATTATCATATGTAGAAATGCTGGATACATTTTTCAATGATGAACTCGAAAATCTACCATTAAATTTTCGACAAAATATGTATTTCCAGCAAGATGGTTGTCCAGCCCATTTCGCTCGTGAGGTTAGAGAATGGCTGGATAGGCAAGCTGTGTAGACAAGCAAAAACGTTTATTAAGAGTGACTTTTTTCGTATCGTTCAATTTTTAGTCCATTTGTCCTCTTGTAAACCCCATCCGTGGTCATACTGTATGTATTTAGTGCGAAAAGTTATTATCTGGTTGAAAAAAAAATCAATTAAAACTACCAACAAATTTCGAAATACATAGCATCCAAGTCTAGGCAAATTTAAATAAATACAATTTAAATAACACATGGTTCCAACATACTTTTAGAGTTTAATAATGCTAGAAAACTTTCATCAATTTACTATGTCTGTCGAGCTTTGGCCGTCCCGTAATTGCACAATTCCAGGTTCGGCTGTTCGGAGACGGACCAAAGCTCGATATTGAATTGAAACTCCAAACCTCATTCCAAATCTTTAATTATTAAATTATGCCCGTTCTAAATGTATACCTTATCGGTGAATGTGGTAAAATCTAATAGCTATTATATAGGTTAGTGAAAATGTACGTAATATTATAATGTTATTTGACGCTTACAACATATAAATATAATAACGTAGGTGTGTATTTTGACAGGCCGCTTGTTGTATTTTATTTCATGAAGGATGATATATTATCATGAATATAAAAACATGATGTATGTGAAATATCATTAAGAAAGGCGTGACAATGTAAGTATTAAATTGATTATAAATATGTCGATATTGAATCGCAGTGTCGCCCAGGGGGCTTGGAAAACACCCCCCCCCCCCCCCCCCCCCCCCAACACGAAAACCTTTTCTTTCGTATTAAATATGAATAAATCTTAAAATCATCCAAAAAAAAAAACAATTCCAATTTTCCAGTATGAAGAAAAGAAGTCATGGAAAGGATGCCATGATTTTTCAAATCTAAATCTGGACTTGATACCATACTTCTCACGTGAAAGACCAAGGCCAGCTGGCAATCAACGTAACCAGGAAAGAGTAAAAGCAGCTGTTAGTAAAAGATGATGCGTTGTTCAACATGCTTCAGCTCTTAATTTGATAGACAGAAGCATGATAATAATGTTGAAGAATTGTGCCACAATTTATCAAACTCATCAAGGTATAGAAACGACCGACGAAGATAAAATTGCCCCAATTGGGCTGAAGATAACCATTAAGAACTTCATCAGTGACGTTTACATAGTCGAAACGTAACCATAGTGTGCCATTTCCTTGTCTGACATTGTCGAACCTTATCTTTTTGAAGAAAATGGTTATCGTTAATGCATTGCGCTATTCAGAACTGATTCAATTCTTTTTGCCATCAATCCAGGATCTTTCATCAAGACGGACGAACAACAACAGGACTTTCAAAACAGACTAATTTCAAGAAACGGCATTTTCCTTGGCCTGCAACGTCTCTAGACCTCTAAGCCCCAAATATCTTCCTTTGGTGTTTATTATAAGGTAAAGTGTATTTCAATACACCAGTAAATCTTCAGGAACTGAAAATCAACATAACAAATGGAGTGAATGATATTCCAAGGCACATCATTCGAGCAGTAATGCACAGATTTATCAAGATTTTTGAAGAATGCATTGCTTAGTACATGATAATATCCTGTTCCCTGTATTGTTGTTTCTCTTTTTCCAGTTAACACATTTTCATAACTCATAAAAAATACATTTTGCCGGACCCAGTATTTACTTTGTAATCCGATCATTAACACTGACAATTAAAAGGCTACAATGTAATAATTTCAGTTTGGAAATAAAACGTTTTACGACTTTTAAACTAAAGCTATTTTGCTCGAACCGGAGTTTTAGTTTAAAACGGAAGTACACAAAGGCACAAGGGACGATAATCAGTTTAGTTACGTTTCGCCGAAGATTAAAATACGCCGACGTCTGCTCCGATATTTGGTCATTCTGGACCCCATCATGACCACGGACCAATGTCGTATCAGAACTAATGCAGAAATCTAAGACTTGTACGATATCACTGTCATCAGCAGACATTAAATCCCAACGACTAAGATGGGCAGGACACGTGCAAAGTCTTCAGGAAGACAAACTAGTAAGACTGGCATGGGAAGAGGTACCAATAGGAAAAAGACCACTCGGACCCAGAATGCGCTGGAGAGGTGATATTAGACATACAGAAAATGAATATTCCCTGTGAGCCCCAAATGATGGAAGACCCTGCCATTTGGAAAAAAGTTGTGCAGTCGGCCAAAACCCACTCAGGGTTGGAGCTCTAAGAATGGTGATGATCCAATCCCGCACCCAAACTTTAATCCCGCAAACCTGCGGGATTGAGCCTATCGATCCCGCGGATCCGCGGGATTTGCGGGATAGCAAACAATGAACTGCGGTATTTTTGGTCGATGCGTCGGGGATTCCCCGCCATGCTGGGCTATTGAAAATCCGTTAAACAGAACAGTTTTCTTGCGTACGTGCGAAAGTAAGGGCGTTGTTCTTATAGTATCTAGTGACATTAATCAACTGGTTGAATATAATACATGGAATTTAAACAGCAATCACAAATTGAGTGTCAGTGTAGTTTACAAAGACAAGTTCAAGTTTAGTTTGGAATTATTTTTAAAGTCTGAAGATGGTCTTACAGCTAAATGTAAGTTATGCCCTAGCATTATCAAAATCTCTGCTCGTTCCACCACAGGTCTTCTCTCAATTACAAACAAAGCATAATATTAATTTGAAAGTCCAGAGCAGCAGCGGAAGTGTTGATATTGATAAAATAACACAGGAAATGAAAGCTAGTACCAGCAGTTCGAGTAGTTCGTTTAGTTCTATTGCTAATCGCTCAGATGTTAGTGGTTCTTCTGTGCTACCTAACAAAATGAAAATTACAGATTTTCTGTCATCTGAGAAAAAAGTTTCGATGGAGGAAAGAGTGTCTCGAATGGTAGCTAAAGATGGTATACCCTTTGGAAAGTTTATCACATCGACCGATATGCGCCAACTATTCGAACCAGAGGGCCACAAATTGTGTAAAATCTATTCCGCCGACAAGTGTCGAAGCTGAACGTGCGTTTTCAGCCGCAGGTTACATGTGCAATAAAATAAGATCAAATCTAAAAGATGAAACATTAAACTTGTTATCTTTTCTCCGAAAATACTTTCAATATCAATGTGATATGTAACCGTTAAACTAGTCGTACTATTGTATTGTACCTATATGCAATACATATTTTCCTGCTACTCTACTCTGTTTCTAATTGCATAAAACAACTTTTTATTAACATACAGCACCCACATCGAGTCCCGCAAGTCCCGCACGTTTAATCCCACAATGTCAATCCCGTGAAACCACCGCGGGATCCCGCATTTGCGCGAGGATTGGATTCCCTAGTGATGATATAACTTGAAAATAAATGAAAATCGCATCTATAAGTTTTACCCAGTTACCGTTTTCCATTCCAAGGAAATAAAGCACAAATAAAATCTCTATACGTGATTGATCAGACCACTTTAAAAATGATTATTGGTTGTGAAACATTTCAAATTACAAACAAGCACCAACGATAACCCTTGTTCTGTTATTAATAATTTTATTTTCGATTTTTAATCGACAATGTTGATTCTATTATTTAATCTGACTAGTGAAATGGCATTCAAAGATAAACCGTCCATGGAAATGATTTATTTATCCTCGACAGAATATTTTTTATTCATTTGGAGTACTTTATAATGAAAAATACGTTCGATAAGCCAAGCGCTCAGTCAGTACGAGCTTATCAAGCTAATTAATATAAACAATTAAAAATGTAATTAATGATCGTTTTGTTCTTAGTAAAACAGTAATATAATAGGCGAAACTAGAACTTCCGTCAAGTTTCGAGTTACGAAAATGGATCTTTTGTATGTTAAGCATCCTGATTATGTAATTTTTATAAAGATAAACGATAGTTTATTATACATGGGGCCAATTTGAAAATTTCCCCCCCTTATCGCAAAGACATACTAATTTTCTTATGAAGACGGACGCGTTTAAATAATACTTGCAGTGGTTTCGTAACAGTCATGACCTAACGGTAAACGTTGTCTTACTAATATAGGAGTAGAAAAAAGCTTTTTCCGGTTATTTTGTCTTAGTCTGGCTCTTTCTCTAATGTTTCACTAAACGCGGTGCAGTATAACCTTAGTTAGTATCTTCACAGTACCAAACGCCCAAAATTGCAATTAACCGATTTAATTTGAGCTGAATTCCGCGTTTTAAATCCGGTCATTTTTCCTCGTCGACAAAAAAATAAACCGGACAGAAAAAGCAGTTTAAACAAACTATACCAGTGCTTTTAATTAAAAACCCTCCCGCTTTATGCATATTAAAACACAAAGTGTTCACTACACCATAGCAAAGAGACATCAAAAAACGGAAAACAAAAATAATAAAATGGCACAGCCAGAGATAATTAGCGGGAAACTTTAAAATAGGCTCGAACCCCTTTTATCTTTCGGTAAAGAGCAAAAGATTATTTGAAAAATTCATAATATAGTTCAGTAACTCTTAAAATTAAATTCTTCTTTTGTCGGCAACTTTTGAATTTCTATTCAATAAATTTTATTTTTGGTTTACGTTTATATTATATTTATAGCAAGTTTATCTATAATTGTAAGCTGTTATCCAAAAAGTCACATGTCCCTATTTAAATTGACAAGTGTCTTTCAGACATTCCCGTATATTTTCGTTTGCGCAATACATGTGATTATTATCCCAATCTCTTTTTGACAGCCAAATTAAGGCGATTGCCAAAACAGTCTATTTAAATCGATTTGTTGAAATGCCAAATCTCAATAAAAACGACATAATTCCAGATGTCAGAAGCAAACATATCGCATTCTCGCCCGTAGTCTCGCTGGTCCTTATGACTTATTTATAGCAAATAAATATGTATGGTTAATGCTTAGACCAATGACCCCTCAAACAAGTTAATAGAGAGGTTTTGATTTTCTTTCAACATAGAGGGACACCTAGATAGATACACATGCTGCTATAAATAAAAGTCTAGTGGTGTGAGATCTGGATATCTTGGAGGCCACCTAATGTGTGCAGGAGGCTGATAATGCTGTTATGGTTGATGTTTATAAACAACAAATCAAAAGTAGACAGCGGTTCGAGGTAATACGCAGAATCCACACTCACAATTCCGTACCAGTACGCGGATTATTATGGCGGTTGCCAATCAATTGGCAATTGATACATTTTCCTCCAGGAATTTTTGGAATATTAGTGGCTCTTCTCGCATTCCATTCGAGTGATAATTTCACAGAATATTTTAAAACCGATATAACAGCTTGCGACAGTACGGGTCTCAAAATCTCTCTAATATCGCAGAGGTGCTGTCCTATTTAAAAATGTCTTATTACTTGGCAGCGATCAAAATGAACGCATTTGGCAGGGTAATATATTTATTTGCATTTAATTGTGAAATCGTTCATACAATAGTCTTTGTTTAGCAAAAACTGTGGAATATTCAAAAGGAAAGCGGAGGTTTTATAGCAACAGGGTGGTCATGAAATTTTATCTCAATTGCATTTTGTGTATTTTAACAAATTATTTTAGAAATAAGTTTATTGATAGTTTTACTATTTTATAGTAAATTTGACTAAATTTTTCTTTCCTTGTACCAATACAAAGATCATCACAATCTTGAATGAACATGTTAAACTTTGTACACTGACAAAAATGCATTTACCAATGTCGTGGGTTACAAAATTGGAGCTACCTCAACCCACCTCTCTATGTTGTTCTAACTGAGCCTACGAATTATCACAAATTATTTAAAAACGCTACAGTAATTCAGGTTCTTTTGGTTCGCCTCAACCCAGAAAGAGATTTTTTATCAACATTTTAAACATATTTGGGATCACCACAATTCCTCATCTTGTAACTATTTTATGAGTTACCTGAACTCATGGGAAAACTTACTAATTGATTATAAAGTGTCGTTTTAACCCGGACGTGCACGTTAACTCATTACCATGTGTAAATTATTTTAAGTTGGAATAATTCAGGAAACGTGCTCCAAGAGTCCATATCGAGGGTAAATCGCAAGATCGTAAGGTCACGGAAAGTTCCAAATTCGTGCTCGTGCAGGTTTGGCGCGGTTCATTCCATTGTTATTCCTCAATTCTCCTTCGATCGCGCGTATTGACACCTGTTGGCCGTTGCGCCGTTTGCGGGATTTTTCATCTTTGTTCTCTGTGCGTGAAAATTTGTGTTTTGCATAATTTTGGTCAGTTGGCGTAAAATGGAGGGACAGGAGGGAGATGCATACAAATTGTTATTATTGGCATGGAGCCTTATTATTTATAAGCAATCGTCATCACTTCGTCCGCATGGTTTCTTAGCCGTAGTATGCTCTCCTGTCTATAATTCACTTGATTATTTTTTTAAAAATATACAACAAAAATGTCATATCTTGAAAAAACAAAAGGCAATTGAAGTCCACAATATGCCTGCTGTAATCAAAGAACTATTTGGAGTTCCGATAGTCCACAATTAAGGTACTGGTAGTCCAAAATTTGGACAAACCCGAACAAACCCAAATAGTGAGTTATTCCAGCCACCATCGTAAGCTAGAACAACTTAAATGTCAAGTTTTGATAGCTCGAATCATGAATTAATCTAGCCCGACTAGTAACGCATCACAATTCACATACTGGTAGCTACGGTAGCCTATCAATAATTTAAGACGGTGGGGCGTGAGCCATTCCAACGCATAAAATAACCCATCTTCTGTGCTATCATAACTTATGAATAGTGAGTTGATGCAATTTCTTTTATTTGGTTGCCGTAATTCAGAGGTCTGGGCTGTCCCCTATTGGCAACACGCTTCGGTCTAGGACAACTCATATTTGACTCGCAATTTCGCTCAGTGTATGTTCCCGGCGTTCGCGGTTAAAAACAACGAAGATGTCGAACTTGATTCCTTTGTCCTCATTTTTTAAAAAATGGAAAACCTAACCACCATGATTAACCATATGAAATAGGCGTTTATACAAATTTATTCACGAATAATTTAAACTTAAATACATAATATTAAATAGCACAATGTATGTAAAAGATAACAGGGTCGACATTAATGTTTTTATAACCCGTTATCAGCCATTATCACTCAAGGCTCAAGTGGGTCAACAATAGTAATTGGACAATTTAACTTTGCATTGTAATTCGAATGACTAACAAACAATTTAAGTAATTTTTAGATTAAAGTATGCTTACTTACGCAAGTAATTTGCGTAGAATGTTTAAACTGAGAGCGTTTTCATAACTACTGTCACTATTTACATATACAGGGTGTCCACACCGGGAACCGTCTCAATCTATACAACGTGTCCAATATAAGGAGGACCAGTACAGTGATCTCGGAAACCGTAAGAGATACGAAGTCGATTAAATGGAGGTAAAGTTGCGCATTTACGTGCCTAATAATATGCCGTTTAGAAAGTTCCGAGTAGTTCCGGAGATATATGGAAAATCGAAATTCTGAAAAATCGTTTTATTGTTTTCCTGGGTTTTTTTGAGATCGAATTCTAAAGCAAATTGCACTTTTGCATTGCCACTTTTTCCGCTCTATCTAACAGCGTTAATTGTTTTGTAATCCGACCAGTCGTCTTCGAAGAGCCATTATCAACCTTCTTTTTTTAAATGCGGTCCTGTTTTTCTGATATTGGAATTTGATAGCTTTTTTTCTTCTGAATGCTACGATGTATGACACATTGTGGTTTAATGATGTTTCCAGACATCAGGAAATTTTGGGATACGGTCCTGTATTTCTCCTAATTTTATAAATAATATCTCATAAGTAAGCTCTAAATTTTTTACTTATGTTGGACTAGTTCAATAAATAAAAAATAATTTAATAATAAACCACAAATAAGTGAACAAAAATCATTCCAAAACAGTAATAAAACTGTTATTAGGCACGTAAATGCGCAACTTTACCTCCATTTAACCGACTTCGTATCTCTTACGGTTTCCGAGATCCCTGTACTGGCCCTCCTTGTCTTGGACAAGTTGTATATGATAAATTATAAAACCTTAACCATGTCAATCATGCAACTTAGGTATAGGACATGATATATGAAATCTGCCTAGAATATTGCGTAGAATCCAAAAATGTGATATTCTAACCGAGTTGCCCCCATCAACCTTAGCATAGTATAGTACTGTTCAATTTTTAAAATTTTCCTATGAATAATTTTTCATATATAGATCGAGGCCGTTCCCGGTGGGCCACCCTGTATATCCAAGCATGGCTGGATGATATCTTTAATGTAAATACCACATCCTATACTAATGGATGTTACTTACACAAACTAAAACTTCTCCTGCTTACACATCTATTAATTATTTCAAACAAAGCCCCGAGTTATGTCTGGCCTGTTTTGTTTAAACCATACATTCGAATTTGCTTGTCATGACGGCGAAACACGGAACACCGCGTGGCACTTTCGTACATTCGTATTAGTCATAAGTATGTTAATGGATGCGTTATATAATACATTGTCTTTTGCTAGTATGGCTGGCTGGTTGTTGCCTTTATATAAAGGCGAATTCGCGGGGGCGTATGTAACATAATAACATACTAAACATTTTACATACGGCTGTATGGTACGGTATAATGATTTCGATTGTTGATTAACAGCGACATTTGAAGATTGTCATTTCATCCACGGTTGGAAATCGATATATAATTAAAATCCTCTTCTCTATTGATGGTTGATTTATTTCATAATATCTAGGCAGATCGTTTGACACTGACTTAGGCGTGTAATCGGCCCAATGTGTACCCGCGGAACTTAGGGCTTATAGAACTTGGTCAATGCAAGGCATATGATCCGGATCCCCATCGTACCTTCCTTACCCTCGCTATTGCGGGACAAGATGGAATTAGATAAATGGAGCTTTAATCTTATTCCGCATTCTTAGTAGTCCGATTCCTATGAGTATGAGGTGGTGCTCATTTAGATGGTGGTGTCCTTTAACGATATGACATCATCTTCAGATTTTTCCTCCTCTTTTTCGGTGTGTTTCCGGGTTAGTTCCCCAGTGGAGGCATTTGGATTGCCCCATATCTGGTGCATTGTGTCCGATTTCTGCGAACTTGCCCTCGCTATTGCGGGACAAGATGCAATTAGATAAATGGAGCTTTCATCTTATTCTGCATTCTTGGTAGTCTGATTCCTATGAGTATGAGGTGGTGCTCATTTAGTTTTAGATGATGGTGTTCTGTAACGATATGTCATCATCTTCAGATATTTCCTCCTCCTTTTCGGTGTGTTTCCGGGTTAGTTCCCCAGTGGAGGCATTTGGATTGCCCCATATCTGGTGCATTGTCTCCGATTTCTGATTTCACTTGCTGCTCAGGGATTCTCTGGATGGGTTCGATTCCCATCGGGTTTTTCGTTGCCTATTTGCCTTTATATTAGTCAATACATGCATGCGTCCACGTTCTACGTAAATTCATGCTTTAACTTTACAAGCTTTAGGCGCCAAGCATCATCTTTACTAGCGTTTCTTAGATATATTTGCCACTAGCTACAAACCAACCAAAAGTTGCTATCTAGCTCTTATGCAAATAAACAACTGAAATAATTCAAAATCCTCAAATATTTTCGTTATCTCTCTATTTACATATAATACCCCCGATCCCAGCATGTAAACCACAATGATAAGGTCGGCGAAAAAACTCTATATTTACATTACGCTTTATTTTTTATCTTTTATGTGTTTAATTATTAATGCTGCAATAATACTTTACAGTTAATCTTTTTATCATATTATTTATCAAATTTTTGAAGTAAATAAATTAGTTCTGACTAATTTCACATTCTATATCATCATCATACCTAATCATTGTATTTTCGCAAAAGTTCGTTGCGCAACTTTATCCGAGAAATACCAAAATTATGATCGATAGGTGTTGGTAATATGAAGGTTTATTTACAGGGTGAGACGGAAGGAACATCAGAATGCAACTGTAGGCCTAGTTGGCCTCCAATATCTCCAGACCTCACACCACCAGACATACAATATATATGAAAATATCGGAGCTAAGCGACTCTAGCTTAATTTCTACATATTTCTGTCGACCGACGTCTACATAACCTCAATTACCTTGCTAACTGCGTTATTATTTGCATTTTAAATTAACCTACTTTTTTACGAGCTGTATCATATAATCGTAAAATTCCTCATCAATTTTACCGTTCCGGTCTGGCACCACACGAATTATATTCTTCGGCATGAAATAATTCCAGTCGAAGGAGCAATTCGACATCTAACGGCAATTCTTGACATCGTTTCCTGAACGAATGGCGCCCGACACGGTCGTTGTAAAAGTAATGGGAAAACGGAATGAATAATATGCCCTAAGCCAATAATATCAGGCTTATTATAAATTATTAATCGGTGCAGAATCGCAGATTTGTTAGCTGTAAACTGCAATATTAATGGGCAAGAACGGGGTTTTTCTATTTCCGGAGTTACATACAAAAAAAGTTATGCGTTAGAGATTAGCGGCGCTCTGAAGAGGAATTATACGATAGGAAATTGATTCAATCCAGTAACTGATGGCAATTACGTAACAGTCGAAACCATGGAAACTGTCAAAATGCTGTGTTGTCATTGGCGGTTTGCATTGGTTTCCATGGTTTCGAACGTGCCATCAATTTTGGACGGGAACTATAGTGTTTATAGATTGTATTCAGAATTTGTTGCAATCTCATCCAGAATTAACATTAATAATTAGGGAAATTTCCAACCGGTTGTGGTCTGATTGGTTGCTGTTCTTTGGCTTTGTGAAAGGGTACAAATGCCAAACGTTCAATTGTCAAAGCTGAGAATTGACTTCTTAAGTTAGCCTAAAAGTATTCTTATTCTCCCTCATTTCCACTTTGTTCAGAGCAAGCCGATCGTTCTGGAATGGATATTTAAAGAATAAAAGATTATTGAGGCAAGTGTAGTAAATAGGATTTGCCCGAAAGTTTATAAAAACCAAATCAAAAAAAAATTACGACAGACTTATCAAACCATAACTTTAAAAATGTTTTCTAACAATCTTATTATTTATAATTTTTTTCCGCAAGACCAGTTTTCGATTACCAAATTAGGTTTACTATGCCAGTCTTTGTATAGTTTTTGTGGTTAGTTACCCCGCATACCAGATTTAAAGCAATGATTCCTGTAACAGACTTCACGCTTGTGAGCTCCTCGATTAGCCATAGGAACAAGTAAATTCGAATCGAATCATATAAAAATAAGAACAACAATAATAATTGAATTGTACAAGGTTTATATACCGAAGCTTGTCAAATCATCACACGGAAAGACTTTAAATTTACTATTTACTATAAAAAATAGTAAACTATTCACTCTATATGTGAATCGTATTTATTTTTAACTACTTAAACAAATAAATCTAACCGAGAAAAAAAAGGCACCAAATAGCTGCTATCTGTGAGGCTATGTGAGAGGTTTTTACACTAGAATAACCCGTGTGTCAAAACTGGTCTCGGTCTCTCTACGACATAATGCTCCTTAACGTCGTCGATCTTACGAGAAAGCATTACCTTTAAAAATCCACGACGCGACGCCCTTGGCGTCTAGAGACCATAAAAAGTTAATTAACCTAATAGAGCATGAATGATATCGTTTTTAAGATCGTTAGAAACAAATGACTAACTCGCCTGACCTTGATTTTATTGCCGCCATTTGCGTGTAATTGGCTTCTGTTTAAATTCGTGTTATTTGTATAACTTGGCGTTTTTTATTAACACAAAAAACGTGATTATCATAATTAACAATAGAAAATGAAAAATGTATTAATTTTAAGGTTAAAAAGTGGCTATAATAATAGTAACCTTAAATTGTTGAAATTAAATTTGCATTTTTTAAGTTTAGTTTTAACCTAGAATATTAATCGTACCTACAATAAAACTTTCCTATGGCAAAGTTAATCATTTTTACAGTAAATAAAGCTACTACATATATTCTATTGCCTGGAAGGTAAAAGGACTGTATGGAGTAGGGTCCCTAAGAGTAATTGGACTACAGCATCACCTATTGTGCAGTGGTGTAGCTAGGGTTTTGGGGCGATTGGTTGGTTGGTTAAAGGCGGGGGTCGGTTTAAAGGCCCGAACTCCAAATCACTGCAGCCTTTCGGCTTATTTTGTACCCCGATCTTGTTAGAAGATGTTTGTTCCTTCTATGAGGTCCAGTAACCTTCTACCAAGCTTGTCATGTGGGAGGTTGTCACCACGTTGTATGTTCCCGAAGATATTTTGTCTTCTACGGGACAGCGCTACGCTGCGGTATATTATGTGTGAGGCGGTTTCATCCTCTTCGCCGCAGAGTCTACATTCAATGGATCCGTTGTTTATCCCTATCCGTTGAAGGCGTTTTCGCAAGTGGCCTGTTAGCAGACCCATCACTTGTTTCAACTGGAGCCGCGTCAGGGTTAGCATCCCATTCGATAGTATTTTCGATGGTTTTCCAATTAAGGCCCGTGCGTGTATTTGACCAGGTAACTCTTGCCATCGAGATAGGTTTTTTCAACCATCTATCTAATGATGTTTCTGTTGCCTGTTTTGATATTCCAAAGGCCAGTTCGGGGCCCCTGAGACTTTGGGCAGATCCGGCTCTCGCTAGTTCATCCGCCTTTTCATTCCCTAATATCCCGGAGTGACCAGGGACCCACAAGAGTTCCACCTTGTTCCCCCTGGCCGCCAGTACTTTTAGGTTGGTATGGCACTCCAGTGTAAGTTTTGAAGTAAACCGATTGGAGTTCAGAGCCTCAGCTTGGCTGTCCGAAGGGATGTAAATCTTTTGGTCGTGGTAGCCCTTTTGTAGTACACATGCTTGTATGGCATGAACTTCCGCTTGGTATACTGTGGCGTAGGTCCCCAGAGGAATGCTTATGCCCATCATGGGACTTTTGGGGCGGTACTTTTATTATATTATCCGCACCCAAGCATACTCATCGGCTGCTGGACAGCCTAGAACATCGAAGACAGGTGATTTTACTCCTCTTTACTTTAAAGTGTTAATAGTCGTTAACAAAGAATTCCTTCAGGTGGAGGACGTCATCCCTGCGGAACGACCTTCCTGAGGTCGTGTTTTCCAACGAATATAACCTCCAACGATTCGAAACGAACGTAAATCGCTTTATTCGCACACACACCACAGAGTACCATAAAGCAATACAAAATAATGACTATAATGAGTTTATCGACGTTTCTATACGAGCCCGTATGAATACTCATTTACATACACCGCATCGTTAGCGAACTACCCATATCCTTTATGTCTATATATCGTTCTACCTCCATGCTCTCTACTTTTCACCTGTCGATTTTTCCAATTATCCGCTTTTAGAACTGCTTTTTAGGAACCATCTCAGTCTTAAGAATTAATCTACACCTGCAAATACTGACGGTTAGGTAAGGTTTCCGCCCTTGTGGTGCGGCACTTCGTGCATTTAACAGCCACATGTTTTGTCGATTGACCTCATGTGGGGTGCAGGCATAATATTTCGTTTCGGCTTGCGTAACTATTCTTTATAAAATGCCATTTATAATTCCCAGGCCATATTTAGAATTATTGTCATTACATGTCGCCCAAATAGTCACAGAAGTAAAATCTAAAAGAGGACCCGGCGATCTCATTATTTTTACGTTCAAGAGGTTACCAGAACTGATGATTTCGCCATCGCCGGCATTTTTCTAATTAATTGTCGGACAGCGTCGTCGTAAATAACCGAAAAACCCAAATAGATATCAACCAACATTATATTGCGAAAACTCTATTCTATTTCTGTCGGAACAGCGTGAATGCCCATTCGTTATGCCTCTCCTATTTATCCGTTCTAAATTCGTTCTGGCTTCGAGCCAGGGCCCAATGCAAAGTTGTGGGATATATAAACACTAGGCAAACACGAGACAGATAGAAATTTAAAACCGTTTAGAAAGAAATGGAAACAAGTTAAATTTAGAGCAGTTTGCACGACATAATTTTTGCCGAGGAGTCCTTAAAGCGGATATGCGATTTGACTGCACTTTGTCAATAATACAAGTGTGAATGCATGCCAGAGATGTGTCTGCTGAATAATATCACACTTCCTTCCTCCTACAACGTTCTGCAGCAGTCGAATTATTAAATGAAGATTAAACATTAATGTAATAGGTCTAGCATAATCGAATGAGATGTTGAAACATAATAAAGGGAACACTCGGTCGTAGAGCGTCGTCGAAAAGCGCCTCGGCAACGCCACAGAGCTGTGCAAGGCTGTTTCAAGACGAGCTCTTTCTTGGTTACTGAATATCTTGGTGAATAGTTAATGGGTTGATTGATACTGGCTTACTTAACACCTGGCACGCGGTCGTTATCTTTCATTAGCCACATGCCAGTCTACCCCCTTCGTTTTATTATTATTGCTCATTAAACAGCGCAAGTACTTTAATATGCAACGGAATCTTTCCATTTTCGGTCAAATTTACGACGGGGCAACTTGATCGATCACTCATACCGACTATTATCGAAACAGCTGCCGGTGCACGCCTCATTTATTTGTTTGTGAGAAGGTGAACAGATGTTTTGTGGGTCGAAAAGAAAGTACACAGACCGACGAGAGAGCTTTATTATTTCCCTCGGATTTTTTTCCCTGAAATCCTTAAATTAATAAAACATGCAAAGGGTAACGTCCGACAATAACAACGCTTTTTTTGCGTCACAGTCTGAAGGTCACCTTGGAATGGAATATTTATACATTAAAATATATGGTATTTTATTCTTGTTTGCATTAAACATTGGAATGCGCACAATGCATTGTAAAATATTTTTATCTTAACATTTTCAAATTAAGGTCCTGTTTCGCTTGTTCGAGCATTATCAGCATTACAGCCGGGGATAAGGCATATAATGCCCGACAGTTATTCTCGAAATCCTATTTCGAGCCTTAAACGGGAAAAATTATTTAAATATTTAATAAGGGTTTCTCCGTAAAATATTTTCGAGCACATTTTAAAAATTTACATAATCCACACGAGCAAGTCCATCCTGGTTATTTATATATTTGCCTAAAAAAACGGTTATAACGGCATATAAAGTTCGTGTTTACCTTAGCATATTTTCATTTACATTGTAAAACTCAAAATGTACATAGAATGCTAATAGTTTTTTCTTTGTTCTAGGTAAGCGTGACCTCCAAAGATAACATCATACATACGTATATAGTAAGTAAATTCTACATTATGCATATTTACGACGGAAATGCCAAGGGAATGAATAACAATATAAATTTTTAATTGACCTCAAGCTAATTTCATCGTAACTTAGTAAACTAAGCAATGGAAACGTTCTTTAAAAAAATTGTTTTGGATCCAAAAATCATGACTGAAAGGTTGAATTGTTTCGAGAATATGTGGCCTTAAGAGACACTGAGGTACACAAATTTATTAACTTAAAGAAAAGGAAATAACAATACATATTTATATGTACTCGAGAACAGGAGATACTGTGTTTTGGAATAGCATTCACTACATTTCTTATGTTTTTTACCTTTTAATAAATACCAAAGGGGAAAAAATTTGGAGACCTTGCAAGCCAAGGAAAACTGTCATTCCTTGAAATTAGTCCGATTTGAAAAACTTCCCTTAAAATAGCCATATTGATTCTTGGCAGTATGACTTGTTGCTACATCTTGCTGAAACCAACATACGCTTTTGGTACCTTATCATGGAAATAAAACGGGTAATGCATTTTGCCGAACCCAGTACGTAATCACACAGCCCCATCAATGACTATACATGCAGTTTTATATAATAAATTATACACCAAGGCTCTCAGCAACTTCCATATTATTCATTCTGGCCTAACCAGTTCCGAAAACAGTTTTCCTCTTTTTGTTTCGCCGTAATAAGACCAAGAGATGTTGTTTCAAAAGGCAAACCTGACGTTACCAAACGGAGAACCAACGTACAAGGAATTTTATCGCTTTAAAACTGGTTCTTTTTTATGGGCATTCTTTTACGTGTTATATACGGCCAAGAGGAATTGATTTTTAGTTGCGGATTTTTTTTTCGTATCGCTAGCGTGTTTTACCGGTTTAGATGAATTCAGACGTATATCAATTAACGATATAAAAAAATATATACGATTTTACAGTTATGTTTCAGTCGGCTTATGCTGAATATGAATGAAGGATTTACGGTGTGAACAAAAATAGATAGTTTCGCGTGCCTGATATCTATAGTAAGTACACCAATAATTATTTCCCTAACATTGCTAAACCCAAATTCAATATCACAGCACCGTTGGAGGTTTTGTTTATGATTAAATATATTTGTTTTTCTGTGAAATACGATAATAAATGACAGGAAAACCTAGCACAAACAACAATGCGAACGTAAATCTTATAAACGAAAAATAAAAATCCTCCGACGTATATCCACTTTAATTTCCTTGGACCTGTTCCAACGCCATTTCTTAGAAGTGCTTACACTCGCTGGGCAAGCCGGGAGTTAATATAGCCTGTTCCCAGAATGATGACGAAGCTATTTCGATTGGTGGATTATACTACGGGGTGATGCCTTTTAAAGCGGGCAGAATAGGATGATCATTACATTATTTCTAACAACCTAAAAGTCCAAATATTACGTAGACTAAACTAGTTTGAATTCAAATTCAGATTTTTAATAATTTAATGTAAAAAAGAAGAAATTAGCTTTTAAATGTTTCAATATATTTAGAGGATTACTCTACATGTTTCGGCTTTTAGGCCTTTTTCAAGAGCATTGCAGATGAATACTAAAGTTAAAAATTATTTTACGGGTCTTTATACTGTCAATAATAAACTATTTTATTGCCTAGAATTAGGGTATTTCACCCCGATTAGTGTAGGTAGACTTGAGAAAGCTGTCTATCACGGGCGTGTTTACGAAACAGGAATTATATACGATCAAACAGATAGCTAAAAATAACGGCTATAGGGAGTCTATAATAGATAACATGATTAAAAATAAAAAACGTAAAATACTTAAGAAACATTTTTATAGGGTTAATAACCAAACACCAAAACAGTATAGATTTATAAATTATGTATATAACTACATTAAGTAATAAAGTCTCAAAAAAACTCAATAGCCTAGGTTGCAATACAGTGGTGGTGAATAAATGTAGTTTAGGATCTATGTTGGTGAACAATAAAGACAAAATAGGTAAACTTAACAAATCTGGGGTACATTAAATTATTTAAACGATGTTTCATAAAGAACCAACCGCGGAATCAGTCGAGTATCAGATTTTTAAGTCCTTCTGGAAAGCAATGAGCTTTAATCTTTCAATGAAGGCAGTTCCATCGGTTCACAAGTATAACGCTAGTAAATGGTGAGCCCTAAGACTCGTCCCTGAGACACTCCCTCCTTTGCCAGAGTTAATCAAGTCATTATACGAGCAGATAAAGGTAGCTTAAGGGTATCTTACGGAATGTGGCCGGAGAAAAACCAATTTTTACTCATAGTCTATGGATAATTTAAAGACTCTGTATTTCTATCATCAGTAACATCGATTTATCGTTGATCGACATTTGTGAGACAGACTATAGCAACCCTCACAGTTGGGAGCACTTAACTCGGGGCGATTCCGAACAAAAGAATGTAATTTTATTTTCTACAGCGATGGCGTCCGACCATAGCATCGAAATTTAAACAGATGAGCGAGGAGCTTTGAAATAAGACCCAAGGTCACGCAGCGGTGAAAACCTGTTTGTGTTTATTTGGTTTCTCGATAAAATGTTAAATGGTATTACATACCACGAGGCTCTTATACCTGTCCTTAACGATGTCTGTAAAATCGTGTGATTTCACGAAACGAATTCTTTGGGTGTGAAAAGTTCCCATTATTGTTTTATTCCTTTTGTCCGATGTGACTGTAAATTAAAGTTTAAATGAGTTTGTTGGCATTAATTTATTATAAGGAGAATTGGCTGATCAAAAACCTTTAACCGTAGAAGAATTGAGGGACTCTACTGAAACATCGTTCGTTGTGCTGTGCCGACAATTTACACCACACAAACCTGAACAAACGAAACTGTGGTTTGCGATATCCGGTAATCCGCATTTCAGTATCATAATTATAATCCCGACACTGTATGTAACTTCCTTAAGTAAAAAAATGAATGTATTGTCGATAAATGCGTGGGTATCACGAATAACGATCGTGCTCGCCAGGTCAACGTGGCGAAATAATTTTCACTTCATGGTGGGTGTCTGTTTAGATAGAATTTATTATACCAGCAGCATACATTATTAATCGCCCAATAGACGTGGATATTTTAATGAAATGTTTGGATACGATATTTATTATTTTCTATCATCAAATTAGTGGAAGTGCTTATGAAGGTCAACGGTTTAAGGACCTGTTCGAAATTTGAACCATTGTTTTAACGGTGTTGTTGTTTATTACTTATTTTTAAAGCGTCTAACGTCAACATTAATAACTTTATTTCCATTATCGCTCTAGCTAGAACGTTTAAGTATCTCCTTTAGCAATATATATACGTACTTTGAATATTGGTTTAATTATTTTACGATTTAACGGTAAATTTATGGAAATGTTGCGTAGATAATAAAATAAGTATTCAAATTAATGATGCAACGCTTGTTGTTATACGATTAATGACCCAAATTTGTAATCATACGATTACCAAGTTAAATGAAGAACCATGTTCTTTGGATTTTTATTAAGGCCTATCGACCATCACTAGAGTACTGCTCTCATGTCTGGAGTTCTGCACCCAAACATACTCTTCGGCTACTGGATTCCATCGAAAGCAGGGCCATTCGTCTGATTGGAGACCACGAGGTGACGAAGAACCTCGACAGCCTAGAACATCGAAGTCAGGTTGGGGATTTGTCCCTCTTTTACAGATATTTGTGGAAAGTGCTCGGCTGACCTTGCCCTCTTAATTCCGCCCAGAGCGGAGAATAGCAGAAGTACACGACGAACCACTGCCGCCCATCCATATGTGGTTAAGTTTAGTACTCCTCGAACTTCATTATTTAAGAAGTCTTTCATCTGGAGGACAACGACCTCGGGAAGGTCGTTCCATAAGGATCAACCAACGTGAATCGCTTTTTGCGCACACACACCACTCCCAGAGTGCTCTAAAGGACTTTTCCTATAGTGCTTGTGTTTGATCATTTAAAAAAAAAAAATGAAGTCATCGCCAAAATAAACAAATTCACGATCAAAATCCATCTAAACATTGATCGATCGATTATTTTGGCAGTGAGTGTATTTAACATTTATTTTTTAACATTTTTAACATTTTAACATTTTTAACATTTTAACATTTTTAATATATAATATAATATAATGAATAGCGAAAACCAATAATAGATACTTAGTAGTGTCGAAATCTAAAATTAGACATATGTATATTATTATTTTCTATTTTTATTTATATTATCTATATTATAATTCTATGTAACACACGTTACTGAAACATACCCACAATCCTTATTGATTTAGTGAAAAAGTATTGAAAACTTTTCTGTATCCCGATAAACATACTGATTACACTTTTTACTAAAATTTTTTATATTTTTAATTGATTTTATTTTATCTGGGAGTAAATTTAATGATTTTGGTGCTAAGTAATCCATAAACTTTTTATTGACGGTTGTTAAATTTGTTATTAGATTTAGTCCTTGTTTCGGTAGAGTGATCTACATAGTTTAGTTTGGTCTTACACCGATAAACAAAATTACTTATATTGCTAATAATAAGTTCTGATATTTACAGTATCTTCCGAAAACAATAAATTTGTTGGAAATCTTTTTTTTTTTTTTAATATAATTTTAAGAATATATTTTTGTGTTATATTTAACTTATTAAGTACTGTGCCATAGGCACCACCCCAGACAATCATTCCGTATCGTATTAGCGACTACACAAATGCTTTATAAACCATCACATGTTTTCTCATTTAGAAATTCCCTTAATATATAAAATTTGTATATAAGTCTACGTATTTTATTAGAAACATAGTCAATATGTGGACTCTACTTCATAAATTGGTCAACCATCACACCAAGATATTTTGTGTGGGTTACCTAGCATTTCTATCATCATCGATAGTATTATGTATAAAATTGGGATGACAAACCCTTGTTAATGAAAAAGTAATTTGTTTTATTTAGATTAATTGATAATTTATAAGATTCCAACCAACTCTCAACCAATTTAAAACCTTCTATTGTCTTATTTTTAACTTCTTCCCAACCTTTACCAGTAGTTCAAAAGTGAAACAAGTCCACAAGTGATTCAATATAGCGTCTAATATGCACGATTTTTATAATAATCATTGAAATCTAGTGAAATCAAATAATTTCGTATAATAAGCAGTTTAATTAATTAGCAAAACCGTGAAATTTTTAAAAATTATTTCATAAATCCTATTAAATATATCACTTTCACTGCTCCGGTATTAAATTATTTTTTTTAACGGTTGCAAGTTCGAAATTGGACTAACCCGACTGAAACAGCTCCATCGTTAATAGCTGTAATATATAAATACGTATTAATTGCGCAACGTAAATTAAATTGATGCTTCTTTACAGCAATTTTTTTGCATTGAATGGGTTATAAATTATTTTAAAAGTGGTGGTATATTAACATGGTTCGGTTTAATAAGCGTTTTTAGATTTGATACGGTCTAAAAAATGTGCTAATAAAATTCGCAAATATAAAGTTTAAACTGTTAAATAAACGGGACTTTTTCGATTTTATATTAAGATGTACTATTTGTTCACAGTTTGGTAAGCAAAATTTAAAAAAATGCCGCTCACCAAGGCGAGTCGGGCGACACGCACAAAATCAAGTTTTTTTTTTTTTTTTTTTTTTTTTTTTTTTTATGATCAAACACAAGCACTATAGGAAAAATCCTTTAGGACACTCTGGGAGTGGTGCGTGTGCGCAAAAAGCGATTCACGTTGGTTTTGAATCGTTGGAGGTTATATTCGTTGGGAAAAACGACCTCGGGAAGGTCGTTCCATAAGGATGAGGTCCTCCAGATGAAAGAGTTCTTAAATAGTGAAGTTCGAGGAGTACTAGCTTAACCACATATGGATGGGCGGCAGTGGTCCGTCGTGTATTTCTGCTATTCGTCGCTCTGGGCGGAATTGAGAGGGCAAGGTCAGCCGAGCACCTTCCATGAAAATATCTGTAAAAGAGAGTCAAATCCCCAACCTGTCTTCGATGTTCTAGGCTGTCGAGGTTCTTCGTCAGCTCGTGGTCTCCGATCAGACGAATAGCCCTCCTTTCGATGGAATCCAGCAGCCGAAGAGTATATTTGGGTGCAGAGCTATGAGAGCAGTATTCTAGTGATGGTCGAATCTGGGCCTTGTACAGTGTCAAAAGTTGTTGAGGTGTGTACAACTTTCTGGTTCGGAAGAGTACGCCAAGCTTCTGAGAAGCTATCTTGGCGATTGCCACAACGTGGTTATGCCAAGACATATTTCCTCCCAGATTGACACCCAGCAAATTAATAGATGAAGCCAGTGGGATTGCGTGTATTGTATAAATGAAAATAATGTAAATTCAAAAAATCTAACCGCTTTCTTCTATGAAAATATTAACGATATAAAATAATTATTATCCTCAGGCCATTAATTTCATGCAAGGAGTTTTTCTAATTGCGAAATTTCAATTTTATTTATTCATGTTCGCATGAATAGATACAAAAATAAAACAAACGCGTGGGATTTGAAGCAATTAGATGGCATTTCAAGTCCAGAGCCAATCAAAATCTGCGGCATAGTTTTGTTCAACGAAATACCACACATTCGCCACCCACATTGACAAACATCGAGACCGAAAAAAAAATATTTGTTCCAATATTCTAAAGGTATAAAACATTTTTTGAATAATTAAAATGTCGTGGGATTCTAGGTGACAGTTACGTAAATGCCGAGTTATTGTTGGCAATAGGGAATCCAATCCCGCAAATGCTGGTATCGCGGGATTGACATTGCGGGGTTCGCGGGATTTGCGGGACTCGAAGTGGGGGCTGATGTTAATAAAAAGTTGTTTTATGCAATTAGAAACAGAGTAGAGTAGCAGGAAAATATGTATTGCATATAGGTACAATACAATAGTACGACTAGTTTAACGGTTACATGTTACATTAATTTTGAAAGTATTTTTTTGAGAATAGATAACATGTTTAAGGTTTCATCTTTTAGATTTGATCTTATTTTATCGCACCTGTATCCTGCGGCTGAAAACGCACGTTCAGCTTCGACACTTGTCGGCGGAATAGATTTTACACAATTTGTGGCCCTCTGATTCGAATAGTTGGCGCATATCGGTCGATGTGATAAACTTTCCAAAGGGTATACCATCTTTAGCTACCATTCGAGACGCTCTTTCCTTCATCGAAACTTTTTTCTCAGATGAAAAAAAATCTGTAATTTTCATGTTCTTAGGTAGCACAGAAGAACCACTAACGTCTGAGCGCTTAGCAATAGAACTAAACGTACTACTCGAACTGCTGGTACTAGCTTTCATTTCCTGTGTTATTTTATCAATATCAACACTACCGCTGCTGCTCTGGACTTTCAAATTAATATTATGCTTTGTTTGTAAGTGGGTGTGAAGACCTTTGGTGGAACGAGCAGAGATTTTGATAATGCTAGGGCATAATTTACATTTAGCTGTAAGACCATCTTCAGACTTTAAAAAATAATTCCAAACTAAACTTGAACCTTTATTGTCTTTGTAAACTACACTGACAAATTCCATGTATTATATTCAACCACTTGATAAATGCCACTAGATACTAGTAGAATAACGCCCTTACTTTCGCATGTACGCAACAAAAATGTTTTGTTTAAAGGATTTTCAATGGCCCTGCATGGCGGGGAATCCCCGACGCGTCGACCAAAAATACCGCAGTTCATTGTTTGCTATCCCGCAAATCCACGGCATCGATGGGCTCAATCCCGCAGGTTTGCGGGATTACAGTTTGGGTGCGGGATTGGATTCCCTAGTTGGCAATGAGGCAGTCGTTTCGTTAGGCGTTGATAGGTTTTAGAAGATTAAATATACAGTAAAAACTAAACTAAACCAATTAGAGATATATCTGGGTTAGGTGCTGGCCCGAAAGTATCGTCATACCACTAGAGATAACAATAACAAACCCAGGTATATCTCTTAATTAGTTTAGATTAAAAAATAAATTACATTCAAGTTCTATGTAAGATAGGTCATTATCGAGATTTTATGCGCTACCTCGTTTAAAATTGGTTCATTATTAACAACGTACGAACGGATATGTTTGCGTTTAATACCGATTTACGTTTGAAGCTGACGTAAGTCACGATTAAAAATGATCATCACAATACTATAATGTATGACGAACGTTTCTTTAAAGTTCACCACAATTTTTGTTGATATGATCCTCGTTTCACTAAAAAAGGTTACTGGAAAAAATACTTCAATATAAAAATAAAGCTCGGTCATAGATTTGAAAATTTCTCACAGGTTACATTTTTACTTCCTTTTCACCGTAAACAACGTATCAAGCCCACGCTTTTATTACAATAAAAATTGTGGGATAGCACATAATATGTGGCTGTGGAAAAAAAATTTACGATTTAGTCTCATGAGTTGGCATGGCGGCAAGCTTGGCAAGGCTCCAAGGCCAACGCGGATTTATGCATTCTACTAACAACTTTCTATTCGATCTGAACCGGTGGTAACGTTCTGTTTTACATTTCGTTGCATATTTTATTTCAACATCGCTGGTTGTATTATAAACTTGCTATTTTTATTGTTCGTTTTTTATTACCCATTGTTCGTTCCTTATTGAATTAATTGTCAGTGTTACGGAACCGCAGATAAGTGGGTATTATAGTTTATTGAAAAGTTGTATTGATGATTCCTCTAATTTTTAGACCATTATGTTTAATTTTGCTTATGGAGGCGAAGCGATAAAGATGTCTATAATGTTCAAGTTATAATAATAAGCTTTATATAGCACTCTTTAAAATTAAAGTTACAAAACAGTGCTTACATGTTAGTTACAAAACTAAACCCTACTCTATTGCCCTTCAAACATGAAAAATTGACAAAATTTACAATCTTAATCGGCATAGGTACTTCCTACAGTTTACTTTTGAACCTAATGCCTTCGCGGGTTGTTTTCTAGATTAAACGCGTGCTCTAAGGTAATGTCTTATGAAACTTGTATCTTAATATACTATTAAGTTCGCTGTTCAAAACAATCAGTTATTTCCCTAAAGTTGTTTCCTGATACACAAATAAGGGTTTGTTCCGCAAATAAATCAACAAACCATTTGTTTCAAGGTATATGGATATCATTTAGATAAATAATAAACAATAATGGACCCAGCACACTTCCCTGAGGAACATCCCATTTATTTTCCTTATTAGTTGATAGTTTGTCGTCCACTTTACTATTACTTAAGTAATCTTTAATCCAATCTAATGTACTGCCTTTTACACCATAAAGCCCTTGCAAAATCTAAAACCTTATACCCATTTTAGTTTATCAAATATGGCTACCATTTGGTTCGAACATTTGCCACCGTTTACGACATGCTGGCTCTGCAAATTTCGTTCACAAGTTCAATGCACCGTTGCTGCCGTTCTGCTGAATACATTACTATACTGGCACGTTACATACAATACAAAACCCGACACATGCATTCTTGCCATCCATCGCATGGCCCTGGCATCAACAACAGAGGAGGGCTCGTAAAACAATAGAGCATCTGGCGCGTGCAGACGACGGTCTTTTGTTCGCGGTGGTGGTATTACCGCGGATATTTACGATGGGCGGCCTTGGGGGAAATGCGTCCACGTTCGGAATTGGAGAGAAAGGGGTTCGGTGGTAACTCGTAACATAATTTCCTTAAAAGTTGGGGGGATGTTTAAGCGACTACAGGCAAAAACAAACTTATAATTAACTTTGAGTTTCGGTTGTGGCGTAAGTATCTGGTATAATAGAATTATGAAACGCCGGAAAAATAGAAAAAATTAGAGATTTTTATTTATATATACTTTATTTAGCACTTGGCTAGTAAAAAGAACAAAATAAATACATATTTACATACATTGTTTACAAATACAAAATGCTAACATAAGCTCTGTCCTCGCAAATACACAAAAAGTTTTCTACAAAATACAGTCAAACTAGGTGAGCTCCTTATCACATCGGGAAGCGCATTAAAACGGCGAAGTCCCTCATAAAAAAGAGTTTTTTGTAGACCAACAGATTTTACATAGTGAATGTTGTAGTTTCTTGCTGATCTGATACCATAATTGTGACAGTCATATCTTCTCTCAAGATATGAGTTGAGATAATGAGGCAATAAATTGTTTTCCATTTTGTATATTAAAATGAGGTTCGCCCTTCCAATCCACTGCCCGACGTTCAACCAGCCTAACTCTGTTAACATACAATCTATTGGTGTATATTTATTACATATATGCTATGGCTTCATAATAGGATCGTTCACAGAGTAGTCCGAAATCGTTACAAACTGTCCCATTACTACCCATTCACAAGGACATTATAAAACACAAGTGGCCAAAAATTCAGACTCGAACCGAGCCCGGTTCGTTTCGTGCCGCGCCAAACAGGCAATCTGCTTTCCGTCAAGTCACGAGACTACACCGACTCGAATATACAATTACCGGGACCTTTCCCCTCATCCCCTGCCACTCCACTTTGTATTCTTCTCTTTTATGCATTCACCTACTTTTCGAGAGCACTATATCTCGACATAATCGCCGGAAATGCTCGGGCAGATGACGTTTTATATTTCGAGAGAAGGAATACGAAGTGCCACCACATTGCAACAGATGTGGCCGAGAAACCGTTGAATTTTGACTTTTGAGGATAAGAAAATAATCTCTTAATTTATGCATATGATTATGTCTGTTACCATATATTACTAACAACATTTTTCGTTATCCATGTGAGTTTCAAATTGGTTTAATCAAGAACCATGCGTAAATCCTTTAGGGCACTCTGGGAGTGGTTCGTCTGCGAATAAAGCGATTCACGTTGGTTTTGAATCGTTGGAGGTTATATTCGTTGGGAAAAACAACCTCGGGAAGGTCGTTCCATAAGGATGAAGTCCTACATAGCCATAAAAAATTCCTAGGCTGAATAGAAAGCTAAATATGTGGTTTTATATCCTATTAACTGAAAATAACATCTAAAGTATTTTCGAGGTTATTAAAAACAAATTTCTACATCCTGTTGCAGAAAATTTGAGCCATTGGCTATTCGATATTGTTCATTTGATGACCATCACACTATGAAATATTAGCACGTCATTAAGGAACACCCCAGATATATTACAAAAAATTATAGGTGCATAACAGCGAACTAATGACGATTTAAGGTAGGTCATCCGTAAATATTTCAATTAAGAAATAAAGCTTTATTATAATTAACTTAATAATAATTAATAAAAAAATACACTTCCTGTTTTAAACATTCATTGATTCGAAATACTGCGTCCGTATGTATTACTTGCACGTTCCTCGACTGTTAATTATTTTAATATGATAATTAAGTGATAAATATTAATTACAATGACGAAACCTGCTATTAACGAAACGGTTACAAGCCAAATACAATTATCTCGATTACAATGCCAAGTGAAATTATATTTTTATAGTTTCCAATGACTTAAGACGGAAACCTCTCAACGATAACGATAATCTAATATAAACAACAAAAAAAGATAGAAAAAATGTATTTATATAATTACAGAAAAATCCCGTTGGCAATTCGATTTTCTCTAATTTATTTCAAACGCTACCATTCTAATTATTAACTGATCATGTATAAATTTTAATTACGCATGCATAGCGTTTCTAAAGTCCACGCTACATAGCCACCTGTTATTAATAGTTTACTTTCAATAATAATTTCCCAATACATAGTCCAATAAGCATATAATTGATAACTTTTTGAACTACATAAATATCAATCTCATAGTTATTGATCAGTTCTTGTACGATATACGCAAAGCAGCAAAAAAAGGGGCCTTTATCTCTTACCCTGGCTTACTCAATAATGTGTAGTAACTAGAAGTTAGTAGCAAGCATATTATTGATCTCTGCGAAATTTCCTATACAGTTTTATTATATACCATTATCGACGTCACATATTTCTTTTCGCACTATTAACATAACATTCTTATGTTGCCCTAAGCGCCCAGATTACAAACGTCATTGGAACACTCTCATATCAAAATATTTAAAAAAAAACTCTTTCGTGACCACAAGACCACAAATATACCAGATTGTTTCATAATGTTGTGTGAATAATTGAAAATTTTGTGTTACATTCAACGACAAAAAAGTTATCATAATGGCAGAGGTCAATCAACACAGCTTATATCAAAATAAAATTTAAACATGTCTGAATTACAGTTAATCTTTTAAGGTCTAGGTATACAGGGTGTAACAAATTCATCCTTCAAAAAATCTAAAATAAATACAATGGCTTTCAAAATATTTGGAAAAATCTAAAATTATGGATCAAAAATAAAAAGTCTATACTTTTCAGGTGGCATTAATATCAAATACCAATGTATTGAAAAAATATTATTTTCCAGACCACCCGATGATACCTTATACAATAAGGGCGTATTTTGTCTACAAAGTAGCACATTAAAATACTATTTCAGATTGAATGGTACTACCAAGAAGAGGAAACCTTTTGCATTGATAGGATGTAACCACCTGCAGACCGGTTTCGAAATCATTTGTTCTCGTCAGTACAGATTACCGTCGATAATAAATCGTGAAGTACAAAGTAGTCTCTAATGATAGGTATGTACACCTACCCTGTACTGACGAGAACAAAAGAGTTCGAAACCGGTCTGCAGGTGGTTACATCCTATCAATGGAAAAGACTTCCATCTCTTGGTACATTAAGTTTATGATGGTGAACCTAGGACGAAACGTCGCACTAAAGATCTGATGATGCTATGTTGTGGAGGATAAAAAGTGGCAAAGAGAAAGTAAGTGAAATTTATTTTCTGGACATGTCTTCGAACAAAGTCCGGAAAAAATAAAAACTTTAGAATTTTCCTGCATGTATTATAAAAATATTGCTCCTTATCTTAATCCCTTAAAAATGCTTTAGTTAAAAATAAACTAATTCCCTAATCCCGCCTACCATATTACTACTATCAAATCCCAAAATAGCGGGTTAAAATGATCAAATACATATTATTTTGTTATCATTTGTAAATATGTGACGATCATAATATGGTCTATATTTGTATTCCCTAGTGTACATTTTATCAGCAAATAAGCCATTTATTTTTATAAGTTTGGAAATTTCGCTTTGATACATTGATGCTTGGGTTTAACATGTTGATTACAGCATGTCGATCATGTGTACCAACTAACTTTGATTCTCCGAACGTCTGATAATCAATGTATTGGCAAATTCAAGTGTTTATTACCGAGCCAATTTTTCTTTTTGCAATTTTTTCACTTCCAAAAATTTCCGAGCAAAATAGAAATAATAAATAAAACGCGTAATAAAAATAAACACGATAACGAAAACGGAAAAAACACGGTCGGAAAATGTTTGTTTAATCGAATGCGAAAAATATTTTATATACGTGTATACTGGGAAAGTGGATTTTAAATTAATAATAAATAAATTTCAAACGTTTTGAATTGTTTATGTAGAAAGGATAAAAATAAAAACGGTTTATTTAATTTAGTATTGTGAAATTTTAAAATAGAATTTATATTGTAAAAGTTGGACGTATTATATTGAAGTATAATCAAAACAGAATCACACCACGCCTTAATTAATTAAAAATTTGGTATGTCGTAAAATATCCATTTTCAATACTCATATTACATGAAACTGTGGGTGACAGGTGACAGAGAGAAAGAGAATACACCTCGGTACGTCGTGGATGCTTGTAAAGCAATGGGCTTCTCAGAAACTTGGTGTACTCTTCCGAACCAAAAAGTTGTACACACCCCAACAACTTTTGATACTAGACAAAGCCCAGATTCAACCATCACTAGAGTACTGCTCTCGTGTCTGGAGCTCTGCACCCAAACATACTCTTCGGCTACTGAATTTCTTCGAAAGGAGGACCATTCGTCTGATCGGAGACCACGAGCTGACGAAGAGGCTGGACAGCTTAGAACATCGAAGACAGGTTGGGGATTTGACTCTCTTTTACAGATATTTCCATGGAAAGTGCTCGGCTGACTTAGCGCTCTTAATTCCCCCCAGAGCGGCAAAGCGGCATATGTGGTTAAGCTTAGTACTCCTCGAACTTCATTATTTAAGAATTCTTTCACCTTCCCGAGGTCACCGCACACGCACCACTCTCAGAGTGCCCTAAAGGATTTTTCCTATAGTGCTTGTGTTTAATCATAAAAAAAAACATTTTGGTGATTCAATTAAACGTGATGGCAAAACCACCAGCATTTTTTACCCCATCACATTGTACTTATTTAATGTTCTAAATCATAATTACAGCCTGTTAAACAATGAACGTAATCAAATTTCATTAAGCATGATAAATTGCGAAAATTTCCTCTTGGTAATTTTATACAGTTTCTATGCCCACCGATTCTCGGGCTGGCGGCCTAAAAATAAAAAATGACAGTCTAAATTTAACTTAACCCAAGCGAATCATTAATTTACGAGGCTCTCCATTTGCTTTTTTGTTTGGATTGCGCCAAGGCAATTAGAACGGCATCAGAATGTTGTATTTATACCCATTTATTATTTTATCTGAAAGAGGGAACTAAATCGAAACAAACTTCGTTTCCAAGTTGTTAAAATTGCTTTCGCGTTGTTTGTTTACGCTTTGTCATTAATAGTTTAGATTTCGATTACACAACCGTTTGTTATTAACGGCAGGAAAGTTTGTTTGGTTTGATAAGTTGGATTGTTGAAAGTGCGTGCGTTCTTGAGAATGTGTCCGTTATAGTTTATGTTACGCAACATGTTTTAATTGTAAAAAATCGATCACCAGGGTTTAGTAACCTATGATTGCCTCGGATCGATTGAAAAACTGATCGATCTAATTTACATATTTTGCGAACTCTGTCATCTGTAAAATTAGGAACAGGCCAAAAGTATTGATGCAAGCATAGGTGGTCTTTCTTAGATCTAACTCGTCTCTTGCTCAGTATTTCTGCACTCTTCCTAACCATATTCACAAATGCGCTAGGTATCTTCGCAAGAGCGTATTTTATTCTGAAACCCATCCATTGCCATTAAGAATGATCGGAATCCATTAAGTTAGAGTTATATCTTCTTCTTCTTCTTCTTCTTCTAGTGCCGTGCAGATTCTTGCTTAGGCGTTCATCCTCTCATATTCCCATCATATGTCTCTATTATTATCCCTGTCAATTGGCGTATATTCCTGAGCCATGACAACTGCTTTCTGCCCATTCCTCTTCTTCCTCCCTCAATTTTACCTTGAAGAATGAGGCGCTGAAAGTGGTAACGAACTCCGCGCAGTATGTGTCCGAACAAACCCTCAACATTCGTCGTAGGATCCACATTTCAAAGGCTTCTATTTTGTTAATGATTGCTGCCTTCAATGTCCATGCCTCAACACCATCATGCATCTTAAGTATTTAAACTGTGTGACCTTCATTAACATGCATAAGATGGTTTTATTGACGTTAAGCTTCAACCCCAGTCTCTGGCTCACCACGTTGACCCGATCCAGTAAACTTTGGAGATCCTGTGCGCTCTGTGCAATTATCACAGCGTTATATAAGAATTGACAAAATAGCAGAAATAAGTATGGCTCTAGACGGTGCCAAACAGTTCCATCCAATATCTCAGCTACACGAGGGAGATCTCTTTACCACTTACGTAGCGAAAAACCACGGTAGTGTGAATAAAATAACTGTGTAAACGTCGTTACAAACAGTCGGAAAACCAAACCTCATCATTAATTTCCAATAATACTTAAAGTACGTACTCCAAATAAACAAGAAAAAGTCCAAATGTGACGGCGAAAATAAACCCATCTATAAATAAGAATCCCATTTTTACGACGAAAATATTTTCTCGCATTTTACCGAAGTGTTTATTAAAGAAACGAGTTGCTCTATCAGCCGAAATGGCAGCGAGCCAGGACGCTCAAATCGACGTGGAACGTTCTTTGGAAAAATTCGCCATGTCGAAGGAGCTCGCGACGATTGATAAAAATACCGGTCGAAATTGGAATTTAAAATGTTTGTGGTTGGGTGTAATTTTTCCAGTTTTCTTTCGAGTGTTTATGTTTCTATGTAAATTAAAATATTTACATAAATTCATATGGTACTGACTCGCATCCTGTTCAATCCTGAAATCAATAGAGGTATCAAAATATCACTCAAGTCATCATTTTATAGAAATTTAATGTTTTTAAAATGATAATTCAACGACGTGAAGTATAATGATACTTCAGAAGTTTTAACTAATCGAAGTAATGATCCATATTATTTACGCGTGATAGACCTCTCATAACCCGCCACTCGATGTTGCTCTCCAGTCTCCAACCGGCATTTATTCATTCCTTTTCCTTATCGCTCGTCGTTTTATTACTCCCCATCGACGAGATTCCTGGTAGGATGATAATAATCACCATCATATCCGTCGAGTCCCTCCGGTGTTGCCAAATTGTGCAATTACATAAACGCAGGTCTGTTTTCAATAGTTTAAAAAGCTTCTCATATAATCGGAAGAAGATGCCACTGCGCTATGTTGGGGATTACTTTATTGGGCGAAATTTATGCCTTCAATTCAATTGATATGTGTTAAAACCAAAACGCTGTATACAATTATATTTTCAAAATAACCTCATACATGCCATTAGAGCCGACGTCTCACTTGGTAATCGGCTCCTAACTTTGAGGATAGTATTTTTCGATTACAAAAAAATCATCAACCCCGGCAACGTCGATGCCATCATCGGCTCAAGCGGCAGCCGAGCCGCCGAATCCATCAAGAAACAAAATAAATCCTCACTTGTTGCACGTTTTTGTTTGATCAAGTCGACTTCGCTTTCGTGCCCCCGCGCCCTCCCCGTCCCTCGACGACCGAACGGCCTATTGACGATCGGGCACCGTCGGAACCGTGCGATTCTCGGTCGACCGCGCCCGAACGCCGCTCAGTCAGCACCCGACCGCCAAAGAGATTGTTAGTGCCACGCTGCGTCGTGACTAGTTTCAAGGACATTCTCTTTTAGTGAGTGCTCCGGTCATAGGATACTTTTTAACCAAATTATTAATTGAACAGTGGGACTCCTATTACTGGACGAATTTAAGTGCAATATAATTGGATTATAAGTGAATTAGTGAGTGCTTAAAACGATTTTGCTCTTGGTAAGTTGCGACGGATTGAATATCGCATACGTGGAACGGAATAAGGAAATATCTATGAAATGTGATAAATGTTCGTTAAAGGATATCGTTGTGTGAACAGTAGGTAACATAATACCACTTGCAGTAGTCGGTGGTTAACAGCTGCCGTCAAAATTACGGGATTTTCTCGACTTATCAAACCGATATTATAGACCTAATTCTATTATTCTGCAATCCCACCCGTCCCGGGCAAATTAAATGCCGTCTTTTACATAACCATACGCCTGTTTCCCCATTAACTAGGTAGCTCCACGACGGTTATTCCGAATCAATTCCTGAAAACGAATTAGGTAACGATTACGTCGCGAAGAGATTTCCCTTTATTTGTTACAACGACGCTTTCTCCTAAAAGTTTCTTATAACAACAACGTTGTATTCAATTACTATCTGTAATACGTTATTTATCCACAGGACCATCTCTTACCCCATTACGAACTCGTTGCATAATTCTCGTATAAATGAATCGAAAATTAATTACCCCAAAACCGATTGTTCTTTGTCTACTCGTTCGTCTAACGCTCCAAAGTGTTCACTGGCGTAGTTGGCCAATCGAGCCGCCAGACCGCGCCACCAACTTGACTCTGCATTAAAACAGTGAGTACAGTGACCCTATGGCTTTCTCTCTCTCTCTCGAATATTGTAGCCCATTTTGCTTGACGTGTGGGGGTCGAATTACAATTATTAATGACATTTTCTCTAACCGGAGACGAAAAGAGGGTATGGTTGATAAATGTTGACATTTTAGAAATAATACAAAAGGTATTGTTGGATATAAAAATAATGTAGGAACCGATAGGAAATAAAATTAAGCAATACTTGTTTTGTGGGCGATAAGACATACTAATTATGGTTTAATTTGATGCTAATTAAATGCTTTAGTACTAGGTTGGGGCTATTTAAGGGCCAACAAAATCGGCATATGTTAACCCTCCCTTCAGTTACGTACTCCAGTAATTTACCTCAACATATCTCCAGGGGAAAATACGCGTTACAGGTTACTTCATTTTAATGCCGACAGGGTTTGTTGTGTAACCTCAATATTTCAAATATATTGTAATCGATTTGCATTAGAAAAACAAATTTAATGACTAACTCGATTAACTATAAATATTTTCAACTAATTACATAAAAATACTGTTCATTACTTTTCGAGAATCTTCCTTTAATAAACCGATCGGTTACTGCGTATATAACCGCTTACATTCTACCTGTTTTGTATTTGCTGTTAATGAGTGGAAGGAAAATAAAAACCTGATATTTCGAAATTGATTTTATCGGCAAAATCTCGGCTAATTACAGTTTTATGACATTTTAACAACTATAAATATCGTTACGCATTTCCTATAACAAATTATAATTAGTGACTAGATAAGTAAGACTTGTTACACTCCATTTACTAGCCAAAGGTCACTTAGAGGTCAAACGTTACTTTCTATGGATTCAAGTGCTTGCATCACTTCACAGTTGCGTTATTGATCAAATCATATTCAATAAAGCCATTTTTAATGACTGTATTAACTGGGGTTCATGATCATGAATTATCGTTTAGGAATTTTTCCTAATGGGCTTATTTGGACTAATAAATAAAATTATATTTCCATAAGTCACATAATAATCATTAAACTCTTACATCGTTAAAGTTTGGGGTAAGGTCCCATATCAGGGAACTGGCAACATGAACTAAACTCGTTTGTTTAGATTCGTCATAATTGGTTGGTTGGTTAAAGGCGGGGGTTGGTTTAAAGGCCCGAACTTCAAATCACTTCAGCCTTTCGGCTTATTGTGTACCCCGATCTTCTTAGAAGATGTTTGTTCCTTCTATGAGGTCCAGTAACCTTCTACCAAGCTTGTCATGTGGGAGGTTGTCACCACGTCGGATATTTTGTCTTCTACGAGACAGCGCTACGCAGCGGTATATTATGTGTGAGGCGATTTCATCATCTTCGCCGCAGAGTCTACATTCAATGGATCGGTTGCTACATGTCGTCTACTGTTGCCTAGGTGGAATTGAGCCCTCAATAATAGCATGGTAAAACATTGTCCTGTCGAAAGCGCTTCAGAAAAACTCAGAACTTTGGAAAAACTAACTGAGCCCGCTAATGACTATTTTTTCTAATTAGTTTTTTTTTATTTGAAAAGCCAGTCGATTAATGTTTCCACATGAGCAAGTTTTAAAACGAACAATGCCATAGAACTACGAATTTAATGACTACTTACAAAGCGCAATAAAAAAAATTAAGCTGTTTTAGATAACATTATTTTTAACAATCAATCATTTGTAGAAATAGTCAATAAAACGTAGAACGACGAATGAACGCGATACAGGTATGACCTCAGCTTTAGAAATAACACAATACCGTTAATTAGCTATTAATAGAGAGCAGAGCACTTACGTCACGGTAATAATTGCTAAAACGTAAACATATTTCACATAAAGCGACCGATCGTTCAATACTGAATTATTCCGCAAAATTTCCCATTTTAAATTAAACCGCGGAGCTAATTTATCATTGTTATTTTTCAGTTGTTTTTGTTACTGACATTCCTAAATGATAGCATTCGTCGTCCTCAATTTATATTTGGAATGTTTCCAAAATTGTTTACTGAACTAGCTATCTGTTAACATAAATAAAGTCTATTTTGGGGTCAGCCAAGTTCACTTGGATATTATAAATTAATGATGATAAATTTCTGAAATAATTAAATACTGTATTTTCTTTGTTAACACTAACAATATTTAACATAAACACTTTGAAGATTTATATGTAATCTGTATTTTTATTAAATATGTAAGTAGTTCAATATTCAAAAAAATATTTGAACAGTTACACCACTTTATCGCATTGCCAGAAAAAATTATGTCAATATCAGATAATTCTAATCTTTTCGCGTATATGTGATGTTTGTTCTGGGACAATATTTGTACAGATGAAGATAAAAGTGGATTGGTTTATATATTTTAATATTTAACATGACAGGATTCGCTATACTTAAGTCACATGTCAGTTGCTAACAGGGTAACAACGGAAAATTACAATATTCTCTTAATCACGTGATTCTCATCATAGCCATTAGCGGATAGCACTTAGCGAGAAAGCAGGTGCACTAAACCAAAGAGGGAGTTGCATGAAAGAGCTCAGATCGCCCTAAAACAAGTGATGGGTTAGACAAAAATCGAGTTGCACAATTGACTCTGATAAGCTGCTCAACGCCTCAAACGAAGTAATGGCATCATGCTTGAACTGTTGGTGAAACCCTGGAAAGTGTTATCATAGGTTTTGGGATTGGAAATTGGAATTTAACCTTTCTGGTTCCGTTTCATTTTGCGAATAGGTATGAATGTTTTTTTAAAGCTGTTGTAATTTCTGAAAATGTATGGCTGTTAAATTATTCAAATGTGACACTTTTCATTTTTTTTTAACGCTATGCATACATTAAAATGCGCAACGTATGTGACCTCTATGTCCATTAATAATTGAAGAATGTTGATTCTATTTCGAGTAGACTTGATTCAAAGGTCAATTGCCACTTAAATAATCGTTGGCAGTTTTTATTAGGTCACATTACACGCTTCCATAGGCACTGTAATTATTACTTCTTATTATTGTATTCTATTCCGAGAATTTATTTTGTTTTTTTATATAAAATTAACATTTCAAGGCTGCACGGAAAAATATTACCAAGCGATAGGTATCGAGGCAATATTAACAATTTAAACAGGTTTTTAAATGAAAAATTAATAACGCCGGGACAATAAAAAGTTTCGACGTATATGGTAAGGTAATTTATTTTATTATTACCTACTGGCGTTTGGTAATGGTTATAAAAATTCGCTTCAGGCGACATTATAAATTATTAACGGTGGAATTGTTGTTTGCAGTAGTCGTTTCTTATGCTTGAATCTCGATATTAATGTTTTAATTATTACTAAGTATAAGGAATTAATTATAAATGCCAGCTTCAGCGTTTCGCACTGTCCAGTTGTCGTTTATTGCTCGGTAGTGTTTCGATGGAAAACAGGATGCCTCCAGATTGAAAAAACCTAACTTTAACTGTAGAATAGACAGGGGGAAGGACTCCACTTCTTGGAGGTTCGAGAAGGGCAAGTTATCCGACCATCACTGTATGTACTGCTGTTATGTCTGGAGCTCTCCACTCTTTCGCTGCTAGATTCCATCGAAAGGAGAGTCACTCGTCTGATCGGAGACCACGAGCTCACCAAGAACCTCGACGGCCTGGTGATGGTGTTTGATTTAACAAAAAAAAAGAGAGGCTCGTAGATACCAAAAATTGTCCAGGAAAACTGAGAGTTCGCGTAGTCGAACGAGCGAACTCCCAAAGGCCCTATATTTTAATTCGTCATGAAAGGAAACGCAGTTCAAGTAACGTAAAGAACTTTCCGTATTTTTAGTGCATACGAAAATATGTACATATAAAAAACAGTGAATACAAAGTTCCGGATATGAGCAATACTTATTCATTAATAAAACGGCAGGTCAATAAGCGACTATATAATTTATTCAAGGCTACGGCCACAAAAATAGGAATGTTAGTATAACACGCAGACGAGCGATTACCGGCTATAAAATTAAAAATTGTTTATCTGCCTGCCCTTGAACTTTTAGAAGTCTATTGTTTAAGTTTTTTTTAGCCATTTTTATTTCCCTTTTTCGTGCGTCTAGTTTCTCATCCAATAATGGACTAACTTGGGTTGCAGAGTAATAATAAAATTAATTCACATAATGGGATATACTTCAAACCCTTTACTTCGTTTGACCTGTTGTAACTGAGAACCAACAACAAAAGCAAACGACAAAGAATGCAAAGCTAACAAAGAACGAGGAACGAGACACTATAATTACGAATATCAAAAACAATAAAAAGAACTACATGCGACGCAAAAACGGCATACCCTATAAGAGAACCGGTTCAAAAAGTTTTATAGAGAAGTAAGGCGGCGAGCCCCGCCGTTCATGCATAATTCAATAAGCTGGCCGGTGTTACTCGTTTCAAAATGAGTGGGTTCGGTTTCTCAAAACGGGTTTACGGCCCCGGAGTGAATGAAATTAGGAATTTAAATACACCCTTCGTAGTGTCGGGAAAGAGAAAACGATTTATGAGAGGTCGAAATGCAGCTAATCAAAATAATGAGTCAATGGAGGGCGAGTTGTTATGGAAAATTGCTTTGCACTATTGTGACCGTACACAAACCACGGAGTTGCTAGAATCATTAATCCCGTCGTGGATGAATCTTGCTTCGCATAAGGACACATGAGTTTTTTACATGTAGATAGTCTGTTCGGGTTTGTTCAAACCAATATTTTGACGCCCAACAACGAGCAAGGGTACATATTCTCCGGTGTTCCACAGAGTCCATCTGTTGGAGTGAAACTCCAGGCTATTGAGAGACTTTGTGTGGGGATTTTCTTCTGACCGTGCACAAACCACGGAGTTGCTAGTATCATTAATGCCGTCGCGGATGAATCTTGCTTCGCATAAGGACACATGGATTTTTTACATATAGATAATCTGTTTATAGAACGGGAGGCGCCAATATTTTGACGCCCAACAACGCGCAAGGGTACATATTCTCCGGTGTTCCACAGAGTCCACCTGTTCGAGTGAAACTCCAGACTATTGAGAGACTTTTACTGAATCAAAGAGGGAAAAGTTTATCATCGTCTCCGCGCGCTAATTCTAAGTAAAGAAATATTATTTCTAGCTGGCTCTTCATCACATTGTTTACAACCTTTTGTTTTCCGCTTGCTTCACGTCTCACCAAAACCTGTTTAAATATAGCAAATCATTGCGCGGCACGTTTAAAAACAAAAGAACCCCGATGTTATAACTCGCATAAAACAACTTAATAGGCTTCCTTTCTTTCGTGGAAAGTAGACCGGTTTTTGAACCGGCGACCGGACCGGTTATGGAAAAGCGAACCAATCGCTAATCACCATCTTTAAACCGCCATTGCTGAGAACGAATGTCGTGAGGCCTTTCGTGACCGTATACGGGGCCTTGTCGGTTGCCAATAAATTGGTTTGCTGACACTGCCGCCACGCATTTTTGTTATCTTGAAGTCTTTTACAATGACTCACTTGTATCGTGAGAGGATTCTTACATTATTACTACGATCTTGGGTTTCCTTTATTGTCAAGGAATATAGCTCATTGACTCATTAGTACTAAAAATCTTTAAAGAATGTAATAAGAAGGCTCTGTTTGTTGTTGTTGTTAATTATTGTAAATTTGCCAAGAACCATAACAATAAAACTAAACATGACCGCCGAATAAGGCTCGTACACAATGATGCAACTAGCTGAAAACAAGTGAAAGCTGCTATTAGTCGACGCGACATTTAAGACAACTTTCTACCAGTTTAAAAATACAATTAGATATTAGCCAAAGGCGATTGTTTTGTAACCGTAATAATTAACTTGTCCTCCTTTGTATGTCTAATACATTAATTATTTGCATTTACACGATAATTTGGTACGTTAAATGTATATTTGAGTCTTTCACGGCATGAAAAAAAAGGATGGAAAGGATGGGAATGTTCAAAATTTGGGAGCCACGTCTGTTGGTTATAAAATAAGCTAAAGTCGGTACGGTGTATGAAGTCCGCTAAGTAATTAAACCTCTCGAGCAGGGTAGTCGGTGGCTCTCAAACAATAAATTATATTTTAGGTATTTTCTAAATAAAATAATTTAAAGTAAATAAAAATTTAGTTTAGGTAAAGAAAAATAATTATTTTTTAGCTTTTATAGTATTTAGGCAAATTAGTTCTACGAATTCTTTATTTCCTCGAACCAATACTCAAAAATTTCAGCATCCATATTGCTGTGATAATAATCAGTTTTTTTTGTTGATGAAAATATGGCACTGGCATTTGAAACAATTCTTCATTGTGTTATTATATACCTTTTTCCATTACTGGCACAGGTACTGTAATAGCAATGTTTGGAATCATCTTGCCAAGACGATTTTGTTGAAGTTCCGTTTGCATATATCCATGTTGCGTCAAGAAAAACAACTTGCCTTGACAATTCCGATTTTTTGTTTCTTAAATATTCCCTTAAAAATTGCCATCTTTTTGAAACATTATTGGACAAGCAAAGCACTTTTCTGTTATTCGTTTCTTTTGTATTTGAAGCCCAGATCTTTTAAAATGATGGACAAACTGGTAGTTCCAATATCGCAAAGTTCTTTCTTCTTTATCTTTTCAAGAATAGCTTTGAGGGTAACATATTCCTTGGCTTTATACATATCATCAACAATATTCCTAATCGATAGTTTTACCCCTTGGGATAAATCAAAGGTTTTAGAATGGAGTCGAGCCCTTTTATATGGTCTGTCCAATTCATCTTCAGTCTTTGTTCGAAGTCTTCTTAAGGTCTTATCTGAAATGCCGCAAGCATCAAACGTTCGTTATTGCACTGCCAAAACAGACACTAACGGGCCCGAGTTTTTTTTAAAGTAAAATAACGTTCCACTTGTTATACCAAACGGCGTTCACCTGGATATAAACACCTTCTAGGCGTTGTGTCACCTTGCTGAACATTTTCCATAACTTTGCTTTATAACTGCTTTTAATTCACACACAATGAGAAATAAACTAAAAGCAAAAAGCATAACTACTTATTTAAAATAGAACATACCATCCTCCACTTGAGCAAATTTTAATTATTTCTTGAAAAATAGTGATTATTATATAGATTTAACTGTGATGATCCCAAAATAACTAAATTGTAGGAAAAAGTACTTGAAAACGTCTTTAACTTATTGACGCAAAATGTTTTTCATTTGATAAATAAAAAAAAACTATGAGCACATAGTATAAACAAGATAAATAAGATACATAATTCTAAGATAATTTTATTTTGGAACCGCTGATTTCGCCCAGCCGACTACAGTGAACCAGTGGAATGTTCGGTACGATCAAGTATAGCGAAGGTATTGTTAACTTAACCGTCTTACTGTTTAACAACCTGTAATGATTTAATCCGATATCGGACTTCATAAAACGAACCGACTTTAGCGGGCGATTACGTTCTCACTTGACCATATCGCGTGAGATTCTTCAAGGTCAAAATAATTAGACTGTTAATGCGAACGTGTCGAATGGTTTGTTCTTTTTGTATGTACATATATTTCTAGTATTTGTTTAATAATTAATACATTTCTTGCGTTTATTTTTTGCGATACCACGCTAATTAAGAGGAGGATCCGAAACAATCCCAAATTAGCAATCAGAGCCATCTATGTTGCATCAATTTAATTAAAAAATATGCCGCTTTTTGGCAGGTTTTAGCTGATCAATATTTCTTTTCGTGAAGTTTTAGCCGTTAATAATAAAGTTTGGGTATTTAACTGGTTAGCAAAACATTCTTATTTTTGTGAACAGAAAAATGCAATCGGTCAGCCAAACTGGCTAGTTGGTCAGCAACTTATGGACAGCAAACATTTCTGAATCGTGACAGTGCCCTGAGAAAACAAGTGAAAACCCGCCCCCCGCTAGACCTTTTGTAGTCGATTTCCTTCTGTATTCGGCAAAAGAAAACGCATGAAAGTTACATAAATTGACAGTGCCCTGGGGCCTCTGACGTAAACTGCTTCTAGACATGTTTGTTTCTACTGACCAATTGTAAACTCTTGCCGACCAAGTAATCATTTCGCAGCTCGACTGTTAATAACGGCAACCGATTTAATTACTTCTCATAAAGGTTTTTAGTTAATTTATTGATCTTTGGATTGTCTGACGTCTCGATTGGGGTATCAACAAGTGTCAGGAAGATCTGTGACAAAAATTTGAAAATTATTCATATTTGAAATTGTTATTATTATTCTTATAACATTATATTTTTTAACGCAATTTTTTAATAGCGTTTTCCAATCCTTTAGCTTTACGAATCCAGTTTTAGATTAGAAAAAAACGATGTATATTTGGCTAAACGTTCGCATGAAATAGTGCCTGCTTGGCAACCTGTGGTTAAACACAGCTCTTAAAACATTGCCAAAAGTACTGAATTTTTGTTCCTTAAGCATGTGTTTCATGACACAGAAGAATCAATCATATGTTTTATAAACACCGGTGCCTTCGTATCAAATATATAAAATCTTGAACATTTTCTAGCGCATTCGCCAAGATTTGCGATGACACTCCTTTAAGCTGTTCGTACAAAACCTCGTCGTCAAGTCTTCTCTGGACATTTTCCACCAATTTAGCAGCCGACGTGCAATTTTCAAACTGCTGACTTTACCGCGATTAAGTTAAATCAGCAAAAAGCGGGCCCCGAACGAAGCAATGCGAATAAAGACGCGAATTTGCAAGGTTCGCGAAAAACGCCGGTTCGGCCTCGCTTACTTGGCTTGTTTGGTGTACAAAAATGCTGACTGAATTCGTTTTGTCAGGGATTTTTTTTTGTTTAATTACTTTATTCTGGAAACAGCTATAAAATATACAGAGTGTCCCAGGATGAATCAGATGCCAGTATACAATTTATATAACGATATACAGACGTGCTAGTATTTAAGGCCGTATTAGACTTGACAATGCTCCAGCTGATCGAGAACGGTTTACTGCGCATGAATTATAATTATTGCCGGCGCAAGAGAAAAAATTTACGACTCTAATATGGCATTGAGAAACGAAATGACATTATTTGTCACAGTACGTGGTACTAGCAGATTCTACGTTCGCCATTTTGTCAGAAGAGAGAAAGTTTTTACTAATCCAAATTTTGTAATGACCGGTTTCTTTGCATACAAGTGTCGAAAAAAAAGTAGATGTAATTATGGTATAAATAATCTTCAGCGAACTCTACGGGCAACCATGACCGGGAAACTTCCAAGCAAATTGCTGAACCGCAACCTTCCTTGTAGCAGCGCGGTAAAGAATGCGATATTAACATTTCCTAGCGGAAAAAATTCACGTATTCATTGTTTCGATGATCATCGTCAATTATACAACAATGGCGTCGTTCTCCTATTGTTCGCAAGCGTGTGACCCGGTTAAGTTCGTCTTATCGTCGCATCTTTCCTTCATTGTTTAAAAATATAGCCACGCTTTGGTAATTCCGAGTAAATTCTTTTGAAATTACTTCGGTTATTCGTTCTATTCGTGTTTTTCTTATAAGAGTCCCATGGATCGTGTACAAACGATCTTTTTTTAACTATCAAGGAACGTCACGCGCCGTGAGCCGATTGTTTCGTATATTGTGAGCTTGGGAACAGTGGCGGCTCGTGACCTATGATAACAAGTATGGTGAAATTATTTTTAAAATTTTATTTTTGTGTAACGGCCAAACAATTACTTTCTAGGCGTTTTAAATGTAGAAAGAAAAGAAGTAATAAGAGAATGCGTTAAGTAAAATATATGTTTATTTATTTTTTAATTTTACACAAGGAAATACAACTTTTGGATAATAAGAAAGGTTTTCTTAGTATGTATAGTGCTTAAACGTAAAGTCCGTTCTTCGGTTCTTAATTGTAGAAAATTGATCTCAATAACAGCCTCATTAAAGTTTTGAATACCCTATATAAATTTTTTTTCATATATTTAATTTTTAAACTTTCTAATAAAGTCCCTAGATTTACCCTTTGTGGTCTGCGTTAAATTAATTTCGGGTTTAGGTCTTCTCGCATTCTTCACCTCAATTTTTTGCTCCAAGCTCAAAGAGCTAAAGTTATTTTTTAAATAGTCCACAGTCAACTATTCATTTTAACTTAATAAATATATAATATTAAAATATTAAAACATACACGCTCGAATTTCTAACTAGATGAACGAACAGACAACGGCGCGGCGCACACTAAAATTGTGCGACTTTCCCATGTTAAATCGCCATAGCCCCGCTATCATCCGCTGTCTCCCGCCACCTGTTATTACAGAGAAACTGCATTATGCCCTGCCTACTTAATCGCACACACGAGCAAGTCTCGTCATAATCGTCATTAACCTCGACCGAGGCGCGGTTGCCGGATCGAGAGCCTATAATATACAGTTTGGTTGACGGTACGATAAAATATTAGGGAGGTTCGGACTTTATACGATAAATAATATTCAATGAATATAAATTAATATTTTTTTATTCGTTTTGGGGGTGCACGTGCGCATGTGCTCCTGTGGAAGAACCGCCACTGCTTGGGAATAAATTATAGTTTCTGTCATTTTTAGTTCTAAATTTTCCAGTATTATATATTTTAACTAGATAGTTTCGCAATGTCGCACTTATTAACTTCATTGAACTAGTCATCGTGAAACGGAGTGTAGCAATAACAAACAACTAGTTTTGGGTATTAAATCTATAAAAAAAATCCCGGCGCGTTTTCTAGGACACGTATTTACCGCATTACCTGTTCTAAACACGTACCAACGCGCTCGGGGAGCATATTAAATAATTCTACCTACCCGATTCTCAATTAACAATTCATAGAAACGTTTATTTTCAACCGAGATGTGGGAGTTGCATTTAAATGAGCAACGGGAAAGGTCCAGTGGGCGTAACTAAGCACGTAAGCATTCAGAATATTCAATTCATGTGTTTACATATACATGTATGTAAAGAAAATATAAATAAACAGCCTGGATCAATCTGTTTGTTAAAAGTCATAGTATTAAACGAAAACAGGAATGTTTCCTAACAATGATTTTCTTTTAACTACCGAACATATTCTAACGTCTGTCTTTTTTCCAGGACCTCCACCTAAAACAAGGAAAAGAAAAACAAGCGAGACTGACACCCCATCAACGCGCACCCGTTACGCAAACAGCATAAAGGAAGATTTAGAAAACAAACAATCCCGAAGAAAAAACCACAATCGCTCTGTGAACAAAAAGAAAGTCCTAGAGGAAGCCAACAACTCCAAACTTCGAGAAGTTGAAATAATAGTAGAGGATTGTTTACAAAACGGCACATACCTTGCAACTCAAAGCCGTGTTGCTCCTGAAGAGGGACAAGTGGAAGAAGCTGGCAAAGAGGAGTCTGCGAAAGAGACAGATAAGGAGGAAGAGGTTTCTAACGACAGTGTTGTTGTGTCAGAAGTAAAGTCCAAATCGCCGACAAAAGGAGAGACGAAAGGTTGTGCGAGTAAAGAAGAGCTACTGCCAGAGATTAAAAAGGAAGAAAGATCGTTAGCTGACGTAAAAAATAAAACAGAAGTAGCAGCGTCTTCCTGTAGTGATAAAGTTGATGATAGCATAGTTAAAGAAGAAGCAGATTGTGATATTTTAGCTCAAAAAGTCGAGGCGGAGAATGTGCAAGAACCTAGTATAAGTAATTTTAGTAATAGTAATAATAGTGAATCTATTGTGCAATCAATCGATAGTGCATCCAAAGAGGAAAATGATGATGCGCGGTGTGAAACAACTAGTGGTGACGGGCGTTTGTGCGTCAAGGCAGTAAATAAGGAAGCAAAGCCCCCAGTGCAAAATAGTAGTGGTGCAAGTCAAAGTAGTAGTGGTGACGAAGATTGTGTTATAGTGGCGAACCACGAGTTGGAGTTACAGCAGAGGCAGCAGGCAGTAGCCGGATTCAGCGGTGGAAATTGCACTACGCCGAGTAAGGGCGGTGATCGCGAAACGGATTGCTCAATAAGAGGTAAGTTTTTTAAAAATAATTGTTAATTTATTCGGGAACAGATACTTCTAAAATACGGATTTTGTCGCTCCAACTCGAACCAAAAAGTGATGTTTTACGACCTGTGTTTTCTTGTTTCGTACACGTCAAAAAATTACCTGAAATATTCTTGTTTGGTTCACCGAATTAATTAACCCATTTTCGGCTTCTCGTTTCATACACCGACTATTATGATGGTCCAAAGAGTGTGGGTACCAGCAGGTAACGTAGTTATATATCCTAGTCTAACCCTTAATAATAAGAAAAAAAATTCATAATTATTAATTAGTACGCTGCAGATCGTATATTATACAGGGTGTCCGGGAACATGTGGGAAATCTCCCGGATATGAAGAAAACACGTGAAAAGAATACTATAGGTTCATATAAACTTCTTTCGTATCGGCCTCCTCTTCGGAGATATGGGCTCCCAAAGAGCACCAATGGAATCAAGCTTTTTACACATAATTATTAAACCACCTGGTATATTTCAATTATTTTTTAATATGATGTATACCAGGTAAGACCCGTCAAATTACTACCCAAGAAACTGTTGTGAATTACTCACAGCTGCAGGGACGGACTAGCTGTAACACTCATGGGCCCATTTTTTTACGCCCTGTATGATGGACAATGTTTTTTACATACCTTTAACTACTGACTAAAAATTAAGTAATCTTCATTCATGTCGCTAATCCTAACTGTTTTCGAGAAAACGTCATTTTAATTACATCATGTATTTGGCGTATCTCGGTAAGAGATCCATCTTTGTTCCTATGAAATGATGAACGTCAAAATTCCGCTTTTTCATATTTAACCCGTGAGAAGATAGCGGGATCAGTGCAAATAAAATGACGTTTCCTCGAAAACGGTTAGGATTAGCGACAGGAATGAAGAGTACTTAATATTTAGTCAATAGTTAAAGGTATTTAAAAAACGTTGTCCAAAGTTCTTATCATACAGGGCGTTAAAAAAAATGGGCCCATGAGTGTTACAGCTAGTTCGTGCCTGCAGCTGTGAGTAATTCACAACAGCTTCTTGGGTAGTAATTTGACGGGTCTTACCTGGTATACATTATATTAAAAAATAATTGAAATATACCAGGTGGTTCAATAATTATGTGTAAAAAACTTGATTCCATTGGTGCTCTTTGGGAGCCCATATCTCCGAAGAGGAGGCCGATACGAAAGAAGTTTATATGAACCTATAGTATTCTTTTCACGTGTTTTCTTCATATCCGGGAGATTTCTCACATGTTCCCGGACACCCTGTATACACTTACTTTGGGTTTACTCTCATGTGAGCGTCTTGTCTGCGAATTAAAACCTACATAGAAACATCCGACGACGGCGTCATTCGAGAGCTTTTGACGGACTGACGACAGTAACGACGCGTGTCACGGGGGAGGGGTGCGGTGAAAAGCGAATACAAGTGGCTGAGAGATAGAATCGGTGCCTAATCCTCATTAATCGATTCAGAACGAATTTTAATGTTTTTTTTCCGATAAAATAAATAATATTTGCGTATGGAACTAAAGAGCCGCAGCTTCACATCCAAAGAGCCGCAGGTTACCGACCCCTGGTTTAATACAATGATAAATAACAAAGTACACTTTAGTTTCATGGTATAAATTTAAAATGTATTGTCACAAAGTAACGAGCGAGTCAATTAATTATTGATATTTAGTTATAAAATTGTTCACCTACTAGAGATGGGATATACCGTCAAGCGCTTGTCGCGGTAAATACCGTCGCCCTACACAAAAATACCGCTACTAGATACCGTAAACTGTCGAATTTCTTTGCGATCTTAGATATAGCAAACTCGTAGCGCCATCTATCGCCTCATGTAAGAATCCAGTCTAAGTACTTATCGGCCTAATGGGACCGCCATATCAAAGGCGATTATTAAAGTCCAACGGTAGGAGAACAAGGCTTAGTTCTGCAAAAGTCCCGCAAAATATTATTGTCTTTAAAATGTTATTATGTTTAAGTTTCGTTTAGCTTCTTCGGTTAATTGATTCAGTGTACAGTACGTTTCACGAAAAATGGATACGACTTAATGATTTCCTGGGTCGGGCCCATTGTGTCGACAAGAGCTTTGCAATAAACAAGTGAAGTATGAAGGGACGGACTAAGGAAAACAAGTAATGATATGATTATATTAATGTAATCAAATGAAATAACATTTTTTTTTTAATATTACTAGTCATATTTATTTACATTTATAATGTCATTCTATAGATAGTTCTGTTGCGCTATCGCTATCCTCATCAAAATTAATTATAATTGGATTAATTATACGATCCAGACTAATATACGAATTTTCTACAGTTATTACGTGACGGACTGAATTTTTTCAACTACCTGGGGAATATCATTAAAGCATTTTCGTATTTAATGTCTTTAAAACTTCTAAAAGATCACTTTTTTTATAACTTGTTTCAAAATATATATCATTCGCCGCAATGTAGTTCTGAATCTCCAATTTTGTATTATTTGAGCTTGGAGCTTTATGTAATTGGCGACTGTGATAGCTCGCATTGTCCATTAGTATCACTCTATTCTGAGGAATGTTTGGTAAAAGACAATTCTTGAACCATACCTCAAAAACTAACAAATTTTACCACAAAAAGATATTTAAATATAAATTAAGCAACCTAACCTACCTGATGTGCCTATATTTAATTATAATTATTACCATCCCGTCCTTTCCACATAATAATAACAAACGGTCATAAATAATGGGATGGCCCAGGTACTTTTACTGCAGTCATTAAGTTTTATATCCATATTTCGTGAAACAAACTTTACCAAACAAGAATATTGCAGTTGAATTTTTGACGTGTACGAAACAAGAATGAATCCCTGTAAAAGAGGTTCTGTCCAGTTCTGGCCGGTAGTGTCAAAATATCTATTTACAAATGCAGAAATACAGAACTAGATACTCAAATACACTTCTCTACAAAAAAACTGAGCCTAATTTCTTCTCATTGTTGCTATCTTTCGAAATTTATTTAAACTTTATACCACTTAGATCGATCTATCTTGGTCTCACTCATATTATCAAAATTTGTTTGGCGTTGTCAAGTAACAAGGGGAACAAAATAAAACCAGAATACTATTTCTACAGGAAATTCCAAAATTCAATTCCCTTAAGAGTTACGGTCACTTGGGCTTCTGACCTTAATTATCGTTTTAAATTCCAAATAATAATTAATATATAAAGGAGAGTGTATGTAATCCTCCTTTCAAAGGTCAAGGATGGGATAACTAATATATTCTGTAAATAAAGCATAATTTATATCCTTTGATGTTTATAAATGTCAAGGTAAATTTAAAAATACTTTATTTGTATTTCGACAGTGATAAAACCTGATATAAAAATAAAAATCAGTGCAAATTTATATTTAACTATTACAACACATAATTATAGTTCAATTTTTTAAAATAATCTTCCTTTAATTTAACACGGAACAGTGCCGTAGACAATATGCCGCAGGCGAAAAATTTCAGTATCACGCCTACAATTCTTCAATAATCTATGTGATTTCAATTGATCTTTGATGTTTTTATTTCTTTTTTTCAGAACATGTAAAGAAATACTCTGCTCCACTAGTTTAATCAAAAGTTAAATATTTAATTTAATACATGTTTCGAAGGCATATACCCCCATCCTCAGTGAAACAAAAATAATATGTACATATGTCGGAAACTAATGATAATGTCAAGGTGAATTTAAAAAGAGAAATACTTATTAAGATGAGGATCCCAAATGATCCCAAATTAGCCATCAGAGCCATCTATGTTGCATCAATTTAATTAAAAAATATGCCGCTTTTTGGCAGGTTAGAAAGAGACGAGAGTCATCAGCTGATCAATATTTCTTTTCGTGAAGTTTTAGCCGTTAATAATAAAGTTTTTTTAGTTAATTTATTGATATTTAGATTGTCTGACATGTCGATTGGGGCATCAACAAGTTTCAGGAAGATCTGTGACAAAAATTTGAAGATTGTTCATATTGGAAATTGTTATTATTATTCTTATAACATTATATTTTTTAACGCAATTGGTTCATACCGTTTTCCAATTGTTTAACTTTACGGATCCAGTTTTAGATTAGAAAAAAATTAAGTATATTTGGCTAAACGTTCGCATAGAATAGCGCCTGCTTGGCAACCTGTGATGAAACGCAGCTCTTAAATATTTTCTAAAAAGATTAAATTATGATTTTAAAATGGTTTCGAAAAGGCTAATGAAAGTTAAGAGAGAAGAAAAAATATGTAGATTATCATACCTTTTGTAGCAGAAAAATTTTTGAAAAATAATTATGAAACACTATGAAAAAAAATACATATGGCAATATTTAACACTCAAAAAATACAAATATGGAATCCACCTCAGATTTAAATTGCTATTGCATTGCATGATTGCATATTTTTAATATATAAAATTTTTTTGGGGGGATAATTTTAATATGAAAAAAAGTTTTTCTTGTCTTTGCTCTGGACCCCCCCCCCCCCCCCCCCCCCCTAAATACGCCACTGTAACTTTATATATGACCAAACAAATGTTCGACTGATATTAATGTGTGCCCCCGTTTGTTCCAGGTGACGATGACGGCCCACTGTGTTCGTCTTCGCCCCTCAGCAGGATGGACTTTAATGAGACCCCCAACTCACTCCGTTTTGCAGACGACCGCAGTGACTCGGGCGTGAGTTCCCTACGATCAGGCAGTGGGGATGAGCGCTCAGGATCCAGGTTAGTGGAGCTCGGCATTTAATTTTCTCGGTTAAGAATAGAGAACAAGTTTTAAATAGCAAACAGAAAACAACTGGTGAACTAAAGGTTTTAATTTTTCGAGTAAATTTATTAGTTACCTGCAGATAGAAGTTTGATTTGAGTTTGCTATGTACACCGACCAGTTCCAAGGCGTTGCAATATAATTTAAATATACCAGGTAATTCACATAATGTCTACCTACCCTATTAGCATTCTGCACAATTAATACCATGAAAATAGAAGGTTTTAATACGAAAATATAACATCATTAGTACATGTTAAAAGAAAGGCTTACCAAACACATCTTGTTCTTGTTCTTTGCAATTCCCCATGCCAAATCTGAACCTGTCCATTCAACGAGTCGACGTCGCGAACGATTTCTTTTTCTCTTAGCATAATTTTAATTTCATTACAGGACTGTTTATTAATAAAAAACGGCACGACACAAAATTTAACCGCGGAATCGGCGTCATTAGAAATAATAGAGGAGGGCGTTTCTTTTATGATAGGCGTTCTTCTAGTTTGTCACAAAGAAAAGTTTTACTATTTCCCGCGTAAAAAGAGAAATCTAGGAAACGGAAAATGACGTAAGTTCTTCTTCTTGCATATTTCTTGGGACAATTGTCCAGCCCAATAATCAAGGTCGGCACAAGTTCATAAGCCAAGTTTCATGGTATTTTTGAAAATTCTAATTTAAGCTGTTGTAATCGTAAACACTTTTTTAACATCACCGTATTTTATTTACATATTTTAAAGTATAATTTGCAAGAGATGCCCTTTCCCGATTCCACGACACAAATTCACATTTGGTGTTTTGAATGGAATACTCACGCTCGTGCCACCGAGATCGAGTACAGCCTAGCATTCCTCTGTGGATAAACGTGCCAACTTCACTGTTTTTGTCTTTTATATGGCCAATTTTCCGTTAGTTTGTTCGGGTTTGTTTAATTTTTTCGTTCTTTGCGGTTTGTATTTCATTAATTTTAAGTGTTAACTCTTCCAAGACTCACGTTTAACAACCCTTTACAACACAACTAATACATTACAGAAGAAAAATGTTTGTTCACACAGAGTATAAGAAACACACTTTACACACACGTTGTTTTCATATTCCAAGTGCAATGTTTTTTAGAGCTTCAACTGTGTATTTTGGTGCTAATTATCAACCACTTTGTCAAAATATCACCATTGTTAATTTCCAGAACGATTTATCTGTAACAGGGTAATATTTTAAATGTCGACGATCTATTCTTAGCGTGCTAGGGTTAATGAAAATATCAAGTAGTATCCATCAAATCAAAATATTTTAAACCTTGAGACTAAGCCATAACATAATGTTTGTTACAGATCCAGCGCGTTAAGTTTATCTGACGAGCCCAATACCTCAACGGGGCACCCAACTTTAGCCCCATCGTTGCCGGCCACCACCCGTTCACCTCTGTTCGTCCCGGCCGGCGCCCCCACCGTCGAGCCGGTGCGCGTCTGGCGCGACCCCGGACTGCTCCTTCAGGTACGAGTAAGTTACCAATTCAGTTTTTTTTAAATAATTATTTATAAAATAAGGAAGAGTCTTGCGAGATTCTGTTAATCTACAGGTCACACGATAAGCCATATTATGGTATATCACTATCGCATGACCTGCAGTCCATTGTAGGCCTTTAAAATTAACATTAATATTTCTTTTCACCGACTAAATATTTCTGTGGACTCAACTGTATTTTCATTTACTATGTATGATAGAAATTTGGTAGCGATAAGGGATTCTGTAATAAGAGTAGCCCTGTTTTTTCCAGGAGGAGCCCCACGTGCGGCACGTGCATAGCGTGCAGCATCAGTCCCTGCTCATGTCGCACCCGCAGGCCCCCTCATCTGGCCCGCAGCCGCCCACTACGGCACCCACCAGCCACCCGGCTGCAGCTTTGTATCCTCCAATGGCGCCCCATCCATTAGCACATCCCGGCCTTCCGAATGGTAAGTTTTTATTGTAAATTTGAAAATTAGTAGAAATTGTCGAATTGTATGTCATTGCCTATATAATTGCAATTTATTTATTTTTTACCACCAACATTGTATGTTCTATATTATTTTAAATATAATGTTGTATACAACGTGTCCAAGATAAGGAGGGCCAGTACAGGGATCTCGGAAACCGTAAGAGATACGAAGTCGGTTAAATGAAGGTAAAGTTGCGCATTTACGTGCCTAATAATATGCCGTTTAGATATCCGGAAAAACCGAAATTCTGAAAAATCGTTTTATTGTTTTCCTGGGTTTTTTTGAGATTGAATTCTAAAGTAAATTGCACTTTTGCATTGCCACTTTTTCCGCTCTATCTAACAGCGTTAATTGGTTTGTAATCCGACGAGTCGTCTTCAAAGGGCCCTTATCAACTTTCTTTTTTTAAATACGATCCTGTTTTTCTGATATTGAAATTTGAGAGCTTTTTTTCTCCCGAATGCAACGATGTATGACACATTGTGGTTTAATGACGTTTCGAGGGTTTTTTGAACAACATGAAATTTTGGGATACGGTCCTGTATTTCTCCTAATTTTATAAATAATATCTCATAAGTAAATTCTAAATTTTTTACTTATGTTGGACTAGTTCAATAAATAACAAATAATTTAATAATAAACCACAAATAAGTGAACAAAAATCATTCTAAAAGAGTAATAAAACGAACAACGAAAAAAGTAAGGAATAACAATCAGGTGTTCAAAATGATTTCCGTTATTCTCTAAGCACAAATAATATATTCTAACTGCCACATAACAGTTTTTTTGAGATAAAATAAAACACGATAGAATAATCAAACTTTTCAGCATTTGTAACATTATGTTCCATATTTTCTGTAAAATAGGAAACCTCGTAAAACGCTCTCAAACGATCACAATGGGAATGTCAAGTGAAACAAATCACGCGTCACCATCTTAATTTTTTTGTTTCAAGCGCCTACTTTTCTTTTAAATCCCGAATCAACAGAAGTTTGAAATAATGTTTCTGTATTTTGTTCACTTATTTGTGGTTTATTATTAAATTATTTGTTATTTATTGAACACGTCCAACATAAGTAACAAATTTGGAGCTTACTTGTGAGATATTATTTATAAAATTAGGAGAAATACAGGACCGTATCCCAAAATTTCCTGATGTTCAAGAACCCTCGAAACGTCATTAAACCACAATGTGTCATACATCGTTGCATTCGGAAGAAAAAAAAGCAATCAAATTCCAATATCAGAAAATCAGGACCATATTTAAAAAAAGAAAATTGATAATTAACGCTGTTAGATAGAGCGGAAAAAGTGGCAATGCAAAAGTGCAATTTACTTTAGAATTCGGTCTCTAAAAAACCCAGGAAAACAATAAAACGATTTCTCAGAAATTCGTTTTTTTCCGGATATCTCCGGAACTACTCGGAATTTTAAAACTATCTAAACGGCATATTATTAGGCACGCAAATGCGCAACTTTACCTCCATTTAACCGACTTCGCATCTCTTACGGTACTCCCTGTACTGCCTCCTTATCTTGGACACGTTGTATGGTATAGATACAAGTTTCCTTTTCTATTCTTAGTGGGAAGCCACCCTCATTTACCCCCACACCCCCTTTATCACGCCCCCTTTCCGGATATAATCTGGAAGCAACGGTACGCAGCGGTTCCTGCGCATCTTCTAGGTAGCCAACAACCATCTCACACTGCCGAGGAATTAGAGAGAGAACGAGCGATCATGCAAGATAGGCATCATACGGAACGAATGATTAGGTAATATAAAACAAACAGTCTACATTTAATATATTTGTTAACTGTTTATGAAAATAGTCGACTGGAAACATTGGGGAAAGTAACATAAAAATTCCATATTTGATTATAGGCAACAAGAATTAGAAAAACAACATAAAGAAAAGGAAAGGATAGAAAGGGAACGACAGGAACGGGATAAAATGGAGAGAGAAAGGGAACGCGAAAAACAAGAGAGGGAGAGGGAGGAAAAAGAGAGGCAAGAACAAGCCTTGCACAACCACTTTGAGAAATCTTTGAGGGCGGCGCAACAGAAAAGGGAACAATGGAATTCGATAGGAAATAGGCCGCCGCAAAATAGGACGTCTAGTATGTCGGAGGAAGATAGGAAACAGACGGAAATACACCAAAGGGAACAACAACAGAGGCATCTAGCGGCTGTGAGAGCTAACGACGCTAATCATAGGTAAGAGCCGTAAAACCAGTTGCGGACGTTTGTAAAATTGACCATATGATGACATTTTCCACCAAGATCGCTGAAGCTAATGCTGATAGTATTTTTGAGTCTGATATTCTTAAATTTATTGTTTATTGGTTGTTTTTTTTTACTTTCTGAATAACACAATTTTTTTAATTTCAGGTCTTATTATGCGTCGGTACCAACGAAATCGAATGTACCATCTAAAGTAGAATATCCACCCCCTCCTGCGCACAGTAGACTGTCGCAGGGTAAATCGACTGACAAAATGACTAATATTCATCCTTCAATGATACCAAAAGGTAAGGAATATTGAGTGTAGGTAGCTTTTCTCCAGGTGCAAATAATATCAATTTCTTCTTACTTAAAAAGTATTTTTTCCAGGAGACCTGGCAATGTACGGCTATCAAGTCCATGCTTCTCAGAACGCCTACTACGAACCAAAGAAACCCGACCTCCACAAGACGACCCCGAGCGGATTGGTAGTCACCAAGACGAGCATGGACGGCAGGGACCTGCCGAACCCGCCGCCTCTCGTCAGCGAGATGAAGAATTCTGTGATTGTAAAGCATGACGCGCAAAAGGCGCACCATGTCGAACCGAGAGTCTCGATAGCCCTGAGTCCTAGTCCGAAGTTACGAAACGAGTTAATGGGCCACTATATGACGGCGTCCGGGGGAGGAGGACAGAAAGCGAATATTTATGAATATAGGTAAGTGCAAGCGTGGATAAAAATAGTGATTAAGTTTAATGGAAAATGACTTTTTAAGTTTCGCACCGTTTTTGACGATTGGATTACGACTAACAATCGTGTATTATTATTCCAAAAAATGTTATTGTTACTTTTCATTCAGTTATAATTTTTCTAAAACTCCAAAGTTTTTACAGAAGCCCGAGTCAGTCCCCGCACCACCTAGCCCCTCATGCGGGCAGTCCGCATCACCATATGGACGCTTCGAAATCGGCCTCGCAGCACCATCGGTCTTCCGGTGGCCAGCTACCCAGTCCGCACCACCAAAGACAGTCGCCGCACGGGCAGCAGCATCAGCACAGTCAACAACATCCCTCGCCGGAACTGAGGTATAGGCAGGAGTCGGCGGCTGGTGCACAGACTATGATATTCCCTAGTTCCGGTAAGTAAAACCTTTTATTTCTTGTGTACAGAGCTGGAGAACGGTAGCTAGCTACTTAGAGTCAGTGACGAAAAGGAAGAAAAAATTTTTATACAGTATGTCCACAAGAGGACAAATGGACAAAAAATTGAAAGATACGAAAAAAAGTCGCTCTTAATAAACGTTTTTGCTTGTCTAGAAAATACGATTCATCATAAGAAACCTCAATTTTTTTATACAGGGTGGGTAAAAACTGCAAATATGTTATTTTGCTTAAGAGTAAACATACTTTATTTTGAAAGATACGAAAAAAGTCACTCTTAATATATGTGTTTACTTGAATAATGAATAGGTGATACTTGTTGTCAATGTCTTTATTTAATGAAGTAATTATAATAATAATAATAATACGACCATTTTTATTAACGTGAAAAGAATAAGATAACGATTTCATAATTCAAAAACTCCACCCCCATACTCGACACATTTTTCTAATTGCTTTCTCAAATAAGTGAAAGAATTTCTGATTTCTTCCTGAGATATCGAAGCCTGGATAATTCTGCCCTTCAGCATTTCAATATCATTTGGTATTGCGGTTGCAAAAGCAATTTGTTTTAAACGGCCCCATAAAAACATATCGGCCAAGGTTAAGTCGGGACTTCTTGGGGGCCACAAAACTGGGCCATTCCTGCCAATCCACCTTGGACCAAATCTGCGGTCAAGCCATTCTCTAACCTCACGAGCGAAATAGGCTGGACAACCATCTTGCTGAAAATATATATTTTGTCGAAAATTTAATGGTAGATTTTCAAGTTCATCATTGAAAAATGTATCCAGCATTTCTAAATATGATAATCTATTGCATGTGTTATCAAAAAAATATGGCCCTATAATGCCATGGATGGATATCGCACACCACACGTTCACTTTTGTGAAATATTGTCTTTTCGTCATAATTCTGAATTCGGGATTTTCCAAAGACCAGTACCTATCATGCTGGGTTGCAACGGTTCTATCTGTTGAAAATGTACTTTCATCAGAAAACATGATACATTTATAAAAATCAACATTTCCACTTAAAATTTGGCTCCTATCCACAGACAAAAATCAAGTCGTTTTGCGTCGACTCCCTCTTCCAATCTTTGATTAAAGTGCGGTTTATACGGATACAATTTATTTGCTTTAAGGATCTTCTGAATTTGACTTTTTTCACAACTTCCAACCGAGTAACACGATTTCTAAGGGACGTCGTAGGATTTTCTTCAACAGAATGAAGAACTAAGACTGTAACAGCATCATCATGGTCGTATTTCTTCTTTTTTTTTGAGGTCCAAAACCGAACCAGTTGTCTTGAACTTTTTTATTGACTTGCAGATTGCCATCCTAGTTATTGGGATTCCTACAAATTTCTCGGTAAATTGTTCCATGACGTAGCGGTATGAAACTTGACCATCCCCATAACATTGTATTATAAAAACTCTTTGTTCAGTAGATAGCATTTCTACTTAAATAATAACTTCATTAAATAAAAAGACATTGACAACAAGTACCTATCACCTTAAATGTCATTATTATTTTAACTAGGTTCACCAGTCAGAGGTGTGCCAGAGAATACTTTTTGGGAAATCATTTTTACATAGGTAAACCTTTTAATGAATTATTTCGGTTTGTTGTGTAGAAAATTACACTCATGCATTAAGCTAGAGGTGTTGTTTTCGCATGATTACATCGAAAACAACCCCTCTAGCTATCGAAAACAACCCGCCAAGTTTTTATTGTTCATTGACAAAGATAATGACACTTTTTGACGTTTATTTATTATTTTTATTTTCCAGCTACAAACTCAAATATTAAATATTATTACAATTGCGTTATTAATAATTACTAATTTTTTAGTTCTTTATTTAAAAGTTGTAATATAAAGTTGTTTTAACCATTATTCGAGTAATTTTCTCCCTAAATTACACTCGTGCATAAAAATTCTCATATAATTTTGCATTTAAGCGTATTTCCTTTGAAAAACAACATTCGTTCATTTTCAAATTTTGTAAAATATGAAAATTAACTCTTGTTGTTTTTAGGCAATACGCTTTCATGCAAAATTATCGAAAATTTTTAGGCACTAGTGTAATTACCTCCGAAAATTACACTCATGCATTTAGCTACATATGTTGTTTTCGCATGATTACATCGAAAACAACCCCTCTAGCTATCGAAAACAACCCGCCAAGTTTTTATTGTTTATTGACAAAGATAATGACAGTTTTTGACGTTTAAAAAATAAATCTTATATTCCAGCTACAAACTCAAATATTAAATATTATTACAATTGCGTTATTAATAATTACTAATTTTTTTAGTTCTTTATTTAAAAGTTGTAATATAAAGTTGTTTTAACCATTATTCGAGTAATTTTCTCCCTAAATTACACTCGTGCCTAAAAATTCTCAAATAATTTTGCATTTAAGCGTATTTCCTTTGAAAAACAACATTCGTTCATTTTCAAATTTTGTAAAATACCCCTCCTCCTTCGGAGTCGGGCTATTTCGCCAAAATATGAAAATGAACTCTAGTTGTTTTTAGGCAATACGCTTTCATGCAAAATTATCGAAAATTTTTAGGCACTAGTGTAATTACCTCCGAAAACACATTCATTAAGAGTGACTTTTTTTCGTATCTTTCAAAATAAAGTATGTTTACTCTTAAGCAAAATAACATTTTTGCAGTTTTTACCCACCTTGTATAAAAATTTTTTTTATGATGAATCGTATTTTCTAGACAAGCAAAAACGTTTATTAAGAGTGACTTTTTTTCGTATCTTTCAATTTTTTGTAAGCCCCATCCGTGGACATACTGTAGAAGAAATTAAATAAATTGCTGAAAAAACTTGACGAAAAGATCTAAGAGGAAAACATCGTAATTTTTAATTCGATTTTTTGGAAAATAGCCATTAATTACAACAATAGAACCGAGATGTTACTCGTCACCATAGTTTTAAATATATGACGTTCAGTGCCACCAGCAACAGACGCTATTTACCCGTCAGTCATCTAGTATCGACCAGAATAAGTCGATTCGTACTTAAAAAGTCTTTTTATTTCAGCCAAAGCGAATTATTCCTTCCTCTCGTCGACGACGGCAGGCTATACTATGGCCACGACACCGACCATGTCGGGCGCCAAGCCCAAGGTGTCTTCGCCCGCGCCGCATCACATCTACGGCAAACCTACGTCGGTCAGCATGGTACCGGTTACGAGGCCCCACGAGTCGCAGCCCCCGCCGCCCATGCACAAGCCTCCTTTGGGGGCTAGCGTGTCGCCGTCGCCTTACCAACAGGTAATATTTTTTGTTGTACGAAGTGTTTTCAAAAAACGCGCATTAATATCGATTGAGATCACTTCAAAACTCGTTTTTTTTCGTTTGCAGGTATCTCAGTACCATCCACCAGCTATGACTTCGGGAATGAATATAAATACTTGCCCGCCACCAGCTCACAGTAGTCGGACAACATCAGCTATGAGGTAAATAATAATAAATCGTAAAAAAATAGCAGTCGAGGGTTCGTTTTGCAATACTTCTTGAATCGCGAGCGCAATGCGAGAACGGGATCCGTATTACAATGGGCAATTCTACTCTTGTAGCAATTAAAATTGCACGGAATCATGCGCAGTACACCGTTCTCGATCAGCTGGCGCAATTAGTCTTGCATTGCCAGAAATGGGACGTGCGCCATTTTAGTTGCCATTGCCGCTGCAAGTCTGGCTAGAGATGGATTAGTCTGTTATTTAACTGTTTGTTACTTGGTCGTATTAGTTGGTCAAAACAGCTATTAACAGCTAATGGCTATTTAAATTAAGCGGTACTTAAATTAGCAGTTCTCATTCTTTATTAAGCATATATACTGCTAATTCGTGTCAACTCTTTTGAACTGCTATTTGTAAGTAGCAGTAGCTGCTTTAACTGGTAATCAAAACGTACACGTCTGCCCATCTCTAGCTGTGGGGGGTATTTGAGTAATTTCGATAGTACCACCTGCTGTTCTGACAGCTGATCGATAACGGTTTAGTGCGCGTGACTCTACAGCTCGACAAGCGAGTCTATAGCTACGCGGTATCGGTAAGGGGGAAGCAATATCTTTTAAAACATGGCCGAGTCATGGGCGTGCTATTATTATCTTAATAAAGTAATAATATGTATTTTTTCATGGCATGAATATATTTTTATCACCGGTGCAATATATTAGACCTTTCCATTACTATTTTTCGGTTTTTTTGGCATTTTTGCCAATAAAATCCATTTGATTTCAACATGCACTTCAAAGTTTCACGTGAAAACGGAGAGTTTGTCACTTCTCAGCTGTTGTAGCAACTTTTTTAAGGTTGGAACCACTTTTAGTTCCAAATAAAGCTTTTGTATTGTTCTCCTAACAATGCCAAAGTCGAAGCCTTCGATTTTTCCGACAGCAGAGAGACTTGCCCTTTTTTGACAGGAGATGACAACAATTGATCCAGGTTATTTTCTTTCCTTCAGTATCTTCTTTGTGAATATTTTTACTGCACCCGCGCTTACTCCCGTGTACATTGCGACCTTTTCTAGCTTTCGCTTAAGTGGCAATATAAATGTTTTAATTTGTGATTCCTCTTCACACACCCTGTACACATTGGCAATCACTTCACGGGTTTGACTATGAAGGGTTTAACCAGGGTATATTTATTCATTATCACAGTTTTAAAACAAACCCTATCACTACGCGACTGGATGAAGCATATTGGACATCGCCGAACAAGCACGCCGGCACAATAGGCGTGTCACCAGACGCGTGTCGTCATCCTCTGTCTGGGATATAACCTGTCAAATTAGCTCTAGCCAATGGTTACCCATGGTTACCGTTGATATTGCACCATGTTGCCTTATTTTTAGATTACAATAAAAAAAAATTGTTTTGCATTTAAATATTAAAATAAATAGTATGAAAAGAAAGTTTTAAGAACATTGAAACTATAATAGAATATTAGTTTCTTATACAGTGAGTCCCAGAAGAAATGTCTAAATTCATTTAAAATTCAGCGGTAAGTTTTTTCAAAAAACGCTCGTACCCGTCGATTTTGATTTTTTAATTTTTTTTTTTGTGGTAATTTCATGTATACAGGGTAGCTCAAAAATAAGTTACGACCATCAACTTCATTTTTTCGAATGAAAATATATATTTTTTATTTCATTTTTGAATTTTGCATTGAATTCTAAGCATGTTTCATGTACCATGTCCTATACATAAACTCAACAGTTATTGAAAAAATTAGGATTGAACATATCATTTAGGGAATCCAACGATCTATCAAATCTTCTGGCAATATGGCATTTTGGGCTCCATAATAAGTAAGAGTGTACTGTCTCACTGTCACCGTTTATTTCCATAGAAACTGTATGACAATTTTATTTCAAATAAGTATAATTATTGTCAAGCGTAGTTTCAAAGTTGCGGTTTTCACAATAATGGTGAAGTTAACGGAACGGGAAAAAAATTGAAATTCTATGCATTCTGTGAACCTCTATCATCCAATGCGGATTTTCTGTTGCCCAATATCGACAATTTTGTCTGTTCACATTACCATTCAAATAGAACGTAGCTTCATCCGAAAAAATAATATTTTTCACTAAATTATTATCTAGATTGCACATATTTTGCATGCGTCCGCAAAACTCACTTCGCCTATCGAAATCATCTTCAAATAACTCATGCACTGGAATAACTTTGTATGGGTGATATTTGTTCTTTTGAACTACTCGGTGAACAACAGATTTCGGCATGTGTAAATCGGCCCCAATGTGCGACAGGGGAGTACATGGATTTTCTTCCAAGGAAAGCAAAACGTCCAGTTGTTCATTTTCATCTCGAGTAGGACGACCAGATTTAGGCAAATCTCTAACATGACCGAATTCTCTAAACTTAGCCTCTATTCTACTCACCATCTTTTGACATATGGGAGGACGATCAGGATGGATTTCATTAAATAATTGGGCTGTTTCTATTTGAGTACGTGTTTTATCACCAAACCCAACCATGCATAGAATTTAAATTTTTTCCCGTTCCGTTAACTTCACCATTATTGGGAAAACCGCAACTTTGAAACTACGCTTGACAATAATTATACTTATTTGAAATAAAATTGTCATACTGTTTCTATGGAAATAAACGGTGACAGTGAGACAGTACACTCTTACTTATTATGGAGCCCAAAATGCCATATTGCCAGAAGATTTGATAGATCGTTGGATTCCCTAAATGATATGTTCAATCCTAAATTTTTCAATAACTGTTGAGTTTATGTATAGGACATGGTACATGAAACATGCTTAGAATTCAATGCAAAATTCAAAAATGAAATAAAAAATATGTTTTCATTTGAAAAAATGAAGTTGTTGGTCGCAACTTATTTTTGAGCTACCCTGTATTCATGAAATTACCACAAAAAAAAATTAAAAAATCAAAATCGACGGGTACGAGCGTTTTTTGAAAAAACTTACCGCTGAATTTTAAATGAATTTAGACATTTCTTCTGGGACTCACTGTATACTTATGACAATTTACTTTAAATGGATAAATTTAATTTTAGGGTTTACTTGGTAACATGTTATTAAATTAAAATTTAATATATGTGACAACATTGTTAACCCAAGAAATTTTCTTGCCCGCATTCCTTTCGTAGCTACAGATAAAGTTGTCTACCTGTAATACGGCTTTTAGAGTCGTCTGTTCTTTACATTTTGTTTTTGGTGCGTGCCGATACATGCATTGATGGTGTTGGCTATCAACGATTCGATTCTTTCCATAATTTCACTATTGTTGGAATGAGAATAACATTTTTTATGAATAAACAAACATTTTGATTATCCTTGTATAATATGTCGAATAACCGATGTTACTTAAAATTTGTAAAATACACTTAAAGCTAAAGTCCCTTAAAATAAAGAAGTTATCAAGCCTAAAACTTAAGCAGAATTTAGTAATGGCCGTTTTTTTTTTGCACATAACTATAGATTTAAATGACCTTAAGAACCACAGGGTGAATTTTTAACCATTATTTTAAAAACTATCCATAAAAGTTGTATTATTTTTATATATCCAGTTATGACCGACTACCTTTTCCCACTGGTACGATGCCACCCGCCAGTCTTTCAGTGAAACTTTTGAACCAACCGGGTACGTCCCCCCCGACCGGCGCGTCCGCTCCTCTCAGTACATCCCGAATGCATTCAGGCTATAGTATATCTCCTGGACCCGCTGGCTTGCAACAGAACGTTCAGACGCAGCCCTTGGACTTGGGGGTCGGTTCGAATAAGTCCAAGTAAGTAAAGCAGTTGCCTATAAGAAGATACCAGGTTTTTAACAATTTTATTTTAACACACAAGATATAAACGATCCTATTTCTATGCGTTTAGCGATAATGGCCAACCCACATCGCCGAAAAGGAAAAGTACACCGCTCGTCGGCCCACCGGTATGCCTCGAGGTCAAGAAGAGACGTCTGGAAACGCCGCCAGGTTTGACGACTGCTTTGCAACAAAATCTGAAAAACTTCGGCAACAATGTCGGCGCGACGAACATGGTGATGCAGCCCGGTATGCCCGGGCAACCCCAACTGGCCCGAGTCAGCGAACCTAGTCCGTTGATTGCTAGCGCGGCGACTACAATCACTACTTTGGTGAATACAGCCGCATACAGGTACATACGTCTTAAACAATTTTAATTATTTGTTACAGTTAGATTATTATATTTAAACATCGTTATATAATTTGTTTGTTGTTTTCAGAGCGCCCCTAAATACCGTCGGCAACCCGATGGGCGGCGCCCAATCACCGACGGCGCTAACCGAGAACCTGCCCGATCTGAGCGTGACGGCTGTAACGGTGGAAGTACCGCGCCCTGCCAGTACAGATTCGACACATTCCATACCCCTCGTCAAACCCGGCACGCCTAATATTCCCTTGTGTTCCAGTCCGGCCCCAAGGAACACCAGCACGCCAAACAGCTTGGTGGGCATGCCGCCGAAAGCGAGCACGCCTAATCCTACTCTGTGCGGTGCAAGCACTCCTGCCAGCAGTACGGCGCTCGTGAATAATAATGGCGGAAGCGGTACCACCACGCCCAATCTGTTGACCACGCCGAACGCTTCCAGTAACGCCGGTACGCCTACTCCGCCCATAGTGGAGGATAACCCGGGGACTCCCGTTAAGGCCAGCGGTACTGTCACGCCCAGTATAGTGGACTCGGAGAAGAGCAACAGTCCGGGGCCGCAAAAGAGCTCGGGGGCGAGTTATCCGGTGCGGCATTTGAAGAAGGTAAGCACTGAGGGGGTAAGAATATAGAATAACATCTTTATTTTCGAATTTTCAATAGTCTGTTTGAAAATTATTTTAACATGATGACAAGTTCGTAGGGACATATGATAACCTCTGATTATTTACGTAGATGGGAATCTCTCTGATATAAATAATCATTAACGCACCTTGATGCTCGTTCTAGGCGACAAAACTGACATAATTTTTGCTTCCTTCCAGGCGTGGTTACAGCGACACACGGGCGAGGACCTCGAAGACACCACAGGCGTCGTGGGTTCGGGTAGTTGCGTTTCGCTCCCGCTCACCATCGTCAGCACGCCCAGTCCGCCGCCCGTAAAAACCGAGAACCCAGTGAATTCTATCCATTCTGTTGGCAGTATGGCCGTGAACAGTATAAGCAAAGCGAAACACTTTCAACCGAAAACGGTGAGCAGGAAGACGAAGGAGAGTAACGTGAACGGGCATCCCAGTGATTCGTCGAAGACGCGGGACGACTCGTCCAGTTCCGATCCCGAGAGGAGCGGCAGGAAGAGTCCGCCCAAAAGGAAGCCGCCCAAAGTGAAGAGAAAAAAGGGCGGAGGAGGGAACGTGCTGGCCAAGAAAGTGACGGAGGAGAAGAAAAGGAAGGGAGATAAATTGGTGAGTTGAAATGAATAAGGAGGGGGGTACAGATAATATATTATAATGCCTGATTGCAGACAATTTTAGCTTTGAGGTGACTGTAGTTATATTTAATCTCTTTTTAGCCTGCACAAAGTGAAAGTGGGAGCGACAGCGATAAGGAGTCTGACAGTGCAAAAGACAGCGATTCTGGAGCAAGTACAACCGTTTCAGGAAGTGGAGGTGGGAAGAAACCTGGAAAAGAACCTCGAAAACGGGGAAGAAGACCAAAGGGTTCAAAAAACGACAAGGTAGGTACGGTTATTTTTATAATTCATTTTAAAAAATTTGAGTTAATTTTAATTTTAAAAATTGTTTCCTAATTTTTTTTCTATTGCAGGGCGAGGAGCCGCGCGCGAAAAAACCTAAGGAAGAGCCCCCGCGCGACCCCTTTCGCAAACCTCCAGTGGGCCAGCTGAAGAAGACCGGTGAAAGTTTCCTGCAAGACGGACCTTGTTTCGAGGTCAGTAACATAAACGCCTTCTTATACAACTAGTTGTCGTGCGATTCGGTTTTGTATGGACAGGCGACAAGAAAGACTAACGTTTGTGTTTATTTTATTTTACAGGTCGCTCCCAAACTAGCCAAATGTAGAGAGTGCAGGTGGACACCCAATCAGCGATCCCGAAATATGCCGAACATTTTCTGTCGCTTCTACGCATTCAGAAGGCTGAGGTACACCAAAAACGGACAACTTGCCATTGCCGGTTTTAGTGATCCTCACAAGGATGCTCTGGAGGTGAGAAGAATACCTTCTGTATAACCCATGATAGTTTGCGTTCCCTTTGTCTATAATGATTAATAAATGTATTTTTTCCAGGAAGACATAAAATTATGGTTACCGAATCCCGATAATCCCCCGGCCGATTTAGACCTAGAAACGTCCCGATTTTTGCTGACTCAAGTCGGCGACCATTTTTGTGATCTTCTGGTTCAGGAGAAGGAGGCTCTTGCCGAGCACATGTCTGATGGTAAGAATATTTCTAACAGCTGATCGGTTTGATATGTATTGGTTAGGAAAACAAACAATCGACGGACTTGACTCAAAAGTATATGAACTCCTGGACAAAATTAACGCAACATCATAAATTTCCCACATTTTTGATGCTATTTTTTTTCTGAATTTCTGATTCTTTTTTTGCATTGTAGGTTGGTTCCTTGACAATTTCATAGTTTTCGCTGTTTATGATCAAATTTAATTTTCGATTTATACTGGGTGTACTAAAAATGCTATGTTTTTTTCCGAAAATTCGCATCACCCTGTGGAGTATATTAGCAACCGAAGCATATTGCAGTCGACATTAAACGGTAGGTCCATCTTTCCCCAACATTTTCTTTTTTGGTTTGCTTCATTATCTCTGTTATTAAAGGAGATACACCGTTTTGTAGCGTAACATGTTTTTATAGACTTTAATATTCAACACATTCATTGTTAAATGTTTTCAAGTAGGTTTCAGGATTAAAATACTCGTCGGGTAACTGAGCATACGAAACGAACGTTTAATAAGCAGTTTCCGAACAGTTTTTATCAGTATGGCGAATTTTATTTGTCCTTTGTAACTTTAAAACACAACATCTGCTGACACATCGCTTGCAATGTCAGAAAAAGTCCATAGTCTACTTGAAAACATTTAACAATGAATGTGTCGAATATTAAAGTCTATAAAAACATGTTACGCTATAAAACGGTGTATCTCCTTTAATAACAGAGATAATGAAGTAAACCAAAAGAGAAAATGTTGGGGAAAGATGGACCTACCGTTTAATGTCGACTGCAATATGTTTCGGTTGCTAATATACTCCACAGGGTGATGCGAATTTTCGGAAAAAAACGTAGCATTTTTAGTACACCCAGTATAAATCGAAAATTAAATTTTTATCATAAACAGCGAAAACTATGATATTGTCAAGGAACGAACCTACAATGCAAAAAAAAAATCATTCAAATCATTATTATGGCAAATTTATGATGTTGCGTTAATTTTGTCCAGGAGTTTATTTTTATCCGGTTTACAGCATACTTGACACAATCTTGCCATATTGAGTGAAGAATTATGGTTTTTTCCACAATCAAAGACTGTGAACTGTGAAAGATGACACACTTTGAAGAGCACAGAGAGGTAGAGAGAGTGTATAATTTTCTGACGATCCCCATTTTTGTTTCAGATAAAACAGTGGCATGGAAGAGGGTAGTTCAAGGAGTAAGGGAGATGTGTGACGTATGTGAAACGACTCTATTCAATTACCATTGGGCGTGTGGCAAGTGCGGTTTCGTCGTTTGTCTCGATTGTTACAAGGTGAGCAAATTAAAACACCTCCTATAATAACGTATAGAATTTTATCGTTTAGAAAGCATCTACTTAACCGATTTCCTTTTTTTTAGAGCCGACAACAAGGTACCTTAAAACCCGTCAGCGAGTCTGGTAAAGATCGCGACGAATTCCAATGGTTGCTGTGCACCAATCGATCGTCTCACGAACAAGAAAAACTGATGCTTACGCAAATTATCGCCAACAATTGCCTGTTAAAGTTGGGCAAGATGGTTCACGATATGCGAGAATTATGGAACATCGAGCAGTTCTGCGGCTGTCCCAGCTCGAAGGAGCCCAAAGTGAACAACGTGGAATGCAAGGAGGTGGTCAAGATGATCTTGGCGGAAAAAATGAACGGATTGAAGAAGGAGGTCAAGGAAGAACCGAAGGCCGCCGTGAACGGAGTGAAGGACGAGAAACCGTCCTCGCTGACGTGGTTGGCGGACGTGGCCCTTTCCAAGTCGGAAGAACCGGTTAAAAAGGAAGTGAAGGACGAAGGGTCCAGCAGTGAGGAAGAAGGCAACTTCTCCACGCTGCGCGAGCTCTTGATCCGACCATCTCATAAAGCTAACGGGTCGTCTAGGGCGGCGTCGCCCGTGTCGAAGAACGACAAGAAGAAGACGAAATCGGAGAGCGCGGAGGCTGATCCGTTGTCGAGCTTCGGTCTCGAAGCGCCGGTGAAACAAGAGAAAGAAGAACCGGAAGAGAAGATAGAGCTGAAGCATTACGTGCGGAGATATAACCGGCAACACAAGGGACGGCAGCAATTGCCCATCAGAATAATGACTTTGACCGAAAGTAAGAGCATGTATCCCAATGTGGCCCATTCGTGGCTGTGCGACGGCAAGCTTTTGAGGCTGAGCGATCCCGCTTGCAAAGATAACAGCAAGATTTTCCAGGTAAGGTATTGCATTGTTGTGTAGACTTTGGTTATTGTAAAAAATGTTTCCGTGTTGGAATAATTAAAACGGTATTATTTTTATTTACAGGACCAATGGAAACGTGGCCAACCTGTGATAGTATCGGACGTCTGCAGGACCATCGATAAAGAGCTGTGGAATCCGGACGCTTTCGCCCGTGACTTTGGCGACGAGAAAAACGACCTGATCAACTGCATGACGGGAAACTTGGTCCCCAACCAGCCGATGCGCAAGTTCTGGGAGGGTTTCGAGGAGCCCTCGAAGCGACTGAAGGACGAACGCGGCCAACCCATGTTGCTGAAGCTGAAAGACTGGCCTCCGGGCGAAGACTTCGCCGAGATGCTGCCGGCGAGATTCCAAGACTTAATGCGAGCGCTGCCGTTGCAGGAGTACACTAGACGTAGCGGGAAACTTAACTTGGCGTCGCGGTTACCGGATTGCTTCGTCCGACCCGATCTAGGACCTAAGATGTATAATGCGTACGGTTCCGCGCTGCATCCGAGCAAGGGCACGACGAATTTACACTTGGACGTCAGCGACGCCGTCAACGTCATGGTGTACGTGGGCGTGCCGAAAGACGGGGACTCTGACGAGCACATCAAGGAGGCCTTCCGCGCGATCGACGAAGCCGGATGTGATATTTTAACGCGGCGACGAGTGCGCGACAAAGGCGAACTTCCGGGCGCCCTGTGGCATATATACAACGCCCGCGACGCCGACAAGATTAGAGACTTGTTGAACAAAGTGACCGTGGAGCGGGGTGGGCGCTTAGAACAACACAACGACCCGATTCACGATCAGAGCGGGTACCTCGACGGTCCCCTGCGCGAGAGACTTTATAAGGAGTATGGCGTGGAGGGCTACGCGATCGTACAATGTCTGGGAGACGCCGTGTTCATTCCCGCGGGCGCTCCGCATCAAGTGCGAAACTTGCACAACTGTATCAAGGTAGCCGAGGACTTTGTCAGTCCGGAGAACGTGGCGCACTGTTTCCACTTAACGCAAGAGTTCCGCGGACTCAGCGATACTCACACGAACCACGAAGACAAGCTACAAATAAAGAACATTATCTATCACGCTGTGAAAGACGCTCTCGGGCATCTCGGCTCGGTGGTGAATAAGCGCCTGGGACGACGCGTCGTCGCCGTGGACAGCCCCAGCTCCGCGGACGGTGGCGATTCAGTGTAAAATACACCCCCTCCCCCCCGCCTAGTGTGAACTCAATGTATATACGTCCTATAGGCGAATCCGTTTCTCTCTGTACATAAGGATAGACCCTGTACAAAGCAGACTTAAAATTCGGTTGCAAGTTGCACGGTAAAACTTCCTGTTGTAGATTTTCGTGTCCGTTCTGACACACAGAACTTGTATTTAGCCTGTTTACACTTTTGTCTGTTGCGACCCCTGGCGGTCCCATTCCGAACCCACTATTATACACTCGAGAAATGTACTGCGGGTAATTTTTTAAATGTGCAAAAGTTTATTTGTCATTGTCTAAAGTAGACGCTGTTTAAACATCAATAGTTACGTAAATATTTAAATTGGCGAGTTTCCTGGTGTTTTAACTAAATATGAATTTTATTTAGGTGTTTTAAGACTTTTTACACCCAACTTTACGCTATATACAGGGTGGCCAATTAGTGCGACAAAGCGCAATATCTCTTTTACCGCTAGGGATAGCGGAAAACTTTTTTCACGGAAGTTATTAAGCGTTAAGAGGTGCAGCTTTTAAAATTATTTTCGGCCATACAGGGTGCTCCAAAAGGGCGGTGTGATAAAAATTTCATATTTTTTAAATGGGACACTATGTATATTTTTACATATTTGAATTCACCGTAAAATTCAGTACGTAGCACCGTAATTATTTGTCGGCATTTTTGCAACGCTGCCAAATAGATTGGAAAATTCCAAGATTGGTAGAGATAGGCATAGAAAGACCTTAATAAAAATTAGAGGGGATTAAAATATCTACAAGATAAAGTAATCATATACAGGGTGTTTCATTTAAAAAACTTACGAAACTCGGGTTTCAAGTTCGTAATGTTGGCATATCCATAGAAAATACCCTGTATAAAAATATTGATATGCGTTATTATAGGGGACTTCTGTCAACATTCCTCTCTCCGACATAAAAATATTTTATTTCAAATTAGTATAAGTTAAGAAATATTACACATTTCATTGAACCACGTTTTTGCGCAAATTTTAGGAATTTTCCAATCTATTTGGCAACGTTGCAAAAATGTATACAAATAATTGTATGTACAGAATTTTACGGTGAATTCAAATATGTAAAAATACTCATAGTGTCCCATTTAAAAAATATGAAACTTTTATCACACCGCCCTTTTGGAGCACCCTGTATGGCCGGAAATAATTTTAAAAGCTGCCTCTTAACGCTTAATAACTTTCGTGAAAAAAGTTTTCCACTATCCCCAGCGGTAAAAGAGATATTGAGCTTTGTCGCACTAATTGGCCACCCTGTATCTGTCAAAAGTTGCACGTAAAGAGACCGTATCTTGAAGCCATTTTAAAAACGTGGCCAATTGTTAGTGAAATAATAAACATGGTACAGTTTTCGGTACTGTAACGTTATGCTACTTTCGACAAAGAAAAAATAACACTATTTTGGACGTTTTTGTGTTGTTGGCAACGAAGTTGCTATTTAAATATCGATAGTTAATAACTTTTGGTGTTTTATGTAAAGAATAATTTGTGTACACGTGTCAAATGACTCGAGACTACTCTAGCCGTTGCATTGCACACATAATATAACCAATCACGACTGTTTTGAGACTTTAAAATGTAAATATCTGGAATTATGCTCGTGTTGTCCCGGTGTGAAGGAATACTTTTGTGTTCCCTCTGTCCCTGTATTCGATATTCGTAAACATATCTGTAATTGCACGCGCGATTTAAACGTTCCCCTAAGGCCTACTTGTCACCGAAATTCTCCGACTGTAGAGTGTGTAATGGTTGGTTAATTTTATACAGTGACTGGCGCAGTTCTTGCTCCGTATGGAGAACTTTTTATTGTTGATTTCTCGGCAATTGTATTCTTGCTAAAAGTTTCTGCGTCCCCTTAAACTAACAAGGCGCTCGTTAAAATTGAAGAAAACTGTGATGCGTACAAGGGAGATTCAATTTTTTAAAAGTTGCTCGAGAGTAAAATACTCTTGAGCAAGTTTTAATAAAACGAAGCCCCCTCGTATGCACTACGGTTTTCTACAATTTCAACGAGCGCCTTGTTAGTTTAAGGGGGCGCAGAAACTTTTAGCAAGAATGCAATTTCTGATAATAATTAATAATAAAAAAGTTGTCCGTATGAAGCGAGAACTCTGCCGGCCACTGTATATTATTGTTGTTTAAAAAGTACCAGTGTTATTTTTAAGAACTTATAATACTGTGCCTGTTCAAAAAAAATTGTATTTTAGCTAAAAAAATAATTGATATTTCAAATTTACCCAAAACTCGCCGCTATGAAATATATTCGTGGGTGTTTGGTAATTTAAACTGACTAAAAAAAAAACCTAAAAGTGCTATTTTAAAAGTGCCAATTGAACTTACTCTTCTAGGCAAACTAAAACGTATTTTCCCAATTTCGTTTTCTTTCGGTAAAAACCTTTGTTATGGGGGAATGGATGGAAATTAAAAACTGTACAGGGATTTTCGTGTATTTTGATCCTTACTTGTCTTATAAGCTATTCAAGAACACTCAAATATACCAGTGGAAAGAATTCCAAAAAAAATTACAAGCAATGAGTTCGAACAGATGGACTTTAAATGTTTAACGAGGTATTACATTTAGAAGAGCTAAAGCAGGCAATTTTTGTATAATATGCATTTCTGTATGTTTATAAGAAGATTACTACAGGTAGGTGGTTTGGATATACGCGAAATCCCTTTACTGTCAAATTTGTCATTTAAAAAGTGATCTCGATTTTTAATTTTTTTGTTAAACAAACAACGATTAGTGTGTTTAAACTATCTTTTTGTTCTTATTAGATGTACGTTATCAGAGTTTTTGTATAGTTACTTTTTAACTTCGTATATATATGTATATTGTTTCTAAAAAAAACACAGTAATTTATTTGCTTACGAGTTATATTGTACAGTTTAGAATATAAGTTTTTTGTACAGAAAGTGTTTTCCTTTTAAAATCCCTCTTTGGGGATATAATTTTTTTGTACTATGTATATTATGTAAGAATATAGGTTTGAATAAAAAATGTTTATTACATTAATTGGTTTTATTTTTGTACCCGTTAGTAAGGTGATAATAATTTCAATCGATGAGAAACATCTCGCTAAAAATCCGGCATAGACAGTTTTCCACTGAGAAGTACTCCATCGGTGCCGTAACACATCGGCCCAGAAGTCCGGAATAAAATTAATATAGCCTTAACCGGTAACTTTTGGGGAAAACGCTCGGACACGTCAATTTAGTTTTATATACGGTCACAATTTGACGTTATTCGTTTGTTTTTTTTTATAGACATTTGTCAAAGATATGACGACATCGATCTTTTTTTAAATAGAAACATACAGCTTGTGATACATCATTTGAAAGCTAATATCTCGTACAGTATGCTCATAAATTTGCCCCGATTCTGTCAAGCTCTTCTGAACGCGAAACAATGAAGATTTCTTACCTTGAAAGGTAAAAAAAACCATCAATGATTTATAATTTCCGCTTATTTAAATAGAGATTTTTTTAAAAACTTTTAACAGTCGCCATTATGAAATAGCTTGACAGAATCCCGCTAAAATTTATGAGCATACTGTACGAGATATTAGCTTTCAAATGATGTATCACAAGCTGTATGTTTCTAAACTGCTGGCCATTTGCTTTCGAGCAAGAAAAATTTCGCCTAAATTTAAAAGTTAATATTTTCTGAACCAGATATGACATCGATCTCCGGTTTTTAACGGTTGATAGATTTGTCCCTTAGGAAACAATTGCCAAAGTTGGATTGTCTTAAACTGTTAGAAAATTTTATATACAGGGTGTTAAAGAGGACGATGAATTTTGCTCCAATTTCAATAGCATGTAACTTTCACAATATTATTTTTAAATTTTATCACTGTACGTCAATTGAATCACTGGTTCATAGCAAAGAAAGCAATCTGTCAAATTTTTGATATCTGCTATATTTTAAGAGATACCGATTTTTTTGAAAACTTTGCTATTTTTTCAACTTTTTGTTAGCTAGATCCCACTGTGCGTTGTATCGTGCAAACTTTGCAAGTGATTATTATACCTTATGAAAAGCTTGTTTATGTTCAACAATTGTACCTAAATGTTGTGATGTACAGTGGCGTACTTATAATCACTTATATTTCTATGCTTTATGAGCATCTCACAATTTTTTTGTATTGGAAAGTACTCGCCCCTAGATTAGGCAAGTTTTTCCTTATTTTTAGTTTTTCATATCGCGCTACAGGTATATTATACAGTGTCTACAAAATTTTAAAAAAGAAATATTTTTTATTTAATTGTTTGAAAAAATTTATTTATTAATTTCTAACTTTCTAACACGACACTAGCTGCCGTCAAACCAAACCCCGTCCATCCGAGTGTATTAATTTGAATCGAGATTATCACGAAAAAAAAACAATATCAAGTCAGCCATGCTAATGCGTTTAGCAACAAAGCTAACCATGTGTTAGAAAGTAAGAAATTAATAAATAAATTTTTTCAAACAACTAAATAAAAAAATGATCTTTTTTAAAATTTTGTAGACACTGTATAATATACCTGTAGCGCGATATAAAGAACTAAAAAATAAGGAAAAACTTGCCTAATCTAGGGGCGAGTACTTTCCAATACAAAAAAATTGTGAGATACTTATAAAGCATAGACATATAAGTGATTATAAGTACGCCACTGCACATCACAACTTTTAAGTACAATTGTTGTCACTGAACATAAACAAGCTTTTCATAAGGTATAATAATCACTTGTAAAGTTTGCACGATACAACGCACAGTGGGATCTAGTTAACAAAAAGTTTAAAAAAGCAAAGTTTTTCAAAAAAATCGGTATCTCTTAAAATATAGCAGATATCAAAAATTTGACAGATTACTTTCTTTGCTATGAACCAGTGATTCAATTGACGTACAGTGATAAAATTTAAAAATATTATTGTGAAAGTTACATGCTATTGAAATTGGAGCAAAAATCATCGTCCTCTTTAACACCCTGTATATAAAATTTTCTGACAGTTTAAGACAATCCAACTTTGGCAATTGTTTCCTAAGGGACAAATCTATCAACCATTAAAAACCGGAGATCGATGTCATATCTGGTTCAGAAAATATTAACTTTTAAATTTAGGCGAAATTTTTCTTGCTCGAAAGCAAATGGCCAGCAGTTTATTTAAAAAAAGATCGATGTCGTCATATCTTTGACAAATGTCCATAAAAAAAACAAACGAATAACGTCAAATTGTGAGCATATATAAAACTAAATTGACGTGTCCGAGCGTTTTCCCCAAAAGTTACAGGCTAAGGCTATATTAATTTTTTTTCGGACTTCTGGGCCACCCAGTATAAACAATATATTGCTAATATCATTTGCAATTATGTCCCCGCTATGGGCATCGAGGGGGGCGTTGTGAGTTTGCGCAGTTCGGAAATTTCCTTGTGAAAGTAAACATTCGACAGGACCGGATTTCAACTTTTTTAATGGAAATTTCACTGGTTAGTTAGGAAAAATATTGCAATCAAAATTTCAATTAGTGCGATATAAGACAGCGTTTCATGCATAGGATTTCTGACGACAAATTCCGTTCGAATATTTGTAACAATCGACACGATGAGCTTTATTTCTTTCATCCGACGTCGTATGTTTCTTAACCTAGCTTTTCTCTAAACCAAAAATTAAGAATGAATGACTAGATCGACTATTTTGGGAATTATTATCACCTACTAATGCACCAAATTAAAAATACATTCATTTTAAGGTTAATATATATATTATATTGTATACGAGTGACACTCTCTTCTTTTTTTACAAGGTTTTTAGTGAAATTCGGTTCCGAAGATCGGATAATGTGATAAGCAAAATATTTTCGTATATAGTATGTACATACCTGAAATACTTTATACCTGGTATTGATCCACGACTTTTGCAATAAAGCACCATGCACTTGTGTCCTTTCATCTTAAACAAAACAAGCCACTAACCTACCAAACAGCGAACAACGAAACAAATTAAAAACTCCTTCACAAAAATTGTTGTTAGGTAATGAAAGTTTATAAGCACTAATATACCGACAACAATATGGATGAACCACTTTTTATTCTGTAATTTGAAAAGGCATCCAGAACCAAAGATGGCGACGAATAACAACAAACAAATAATGTCGGGCCGGCTCTGACGCGATCCATAAAACTTCCACCCTAGTGCGCAATCTCAAAAGGCCCGCGCTATATGTGAGCAGGACTCGCAGAAATCTCAGGAGAGCAGGCCCGTAGCCGGTGTTTTCTTCGGAAACTAACTTACATTCGCAACTAGGGCGCCGTGGCAAAACACTAAAGCTCTAAATGCGCCGCAAACTGAAAATCTGGGAACCACCGATTTATAACGTTGTTGACAGTTGATTGCTAGTGGATACTGGCGGATTAATAGCAACAACCACTATTTCGTTCCGAAAGTTACTAAGAAAAATTGCAGTGGTCAAGGAAACAAAGCGCACTAGGAAAAATAAAACAATTGTAAGTTTTTGCAATTATGTATTGACCATCGGACTGTTTACATGGCTTTGCAAATACATCCAATTCCAGCGAAGTCATTGTACTAAGAAAAAGTCCTCGTTTTACGTTGTCGATACAATTTAAAAAATATTTGTTCACTGTAAGGGTCAGAGATGACGTTGCTATTTAATTTTACAGACCAAGAACTGTTATTTAACGTAGTGTTAAAGGGCTTTTACAACTGTGCACAGAAGATTACCGGGCAACTAAGTAAAATGACTTCGGTGTCAATTGTTCCTTCCATTAATATTTAGATGAAAATATCGCCCTTTTCTTCCTTTTTATAATCTTACAAAAAGTTTACCAACTTCTCTGCGATACAACTAAAGGGTCGCATAAATTCAACTTTTTAAAAAAAATTAATTACTTATACGGGTTACCCGTATACTAAACACCTTTACCAATGATTTCTAGTACAGATAAATTAAAACGGGTAAAATACCAACTGAAAACTCAAAAGTTAAGAATTTAGAAAAATATACTAGAAAAACATTGTAAATGGTCGTCGCATCACTCAAACGTTTTTATTACGATAATATTTTATTGTACAATCAGCAAAAATATTTTATTTTTGAGATTTGCATTTCGTCACCGTCGTCGATAGAGTTGGGAAATACAGGGTGCCCCAAGTAAAGTGGCCTATTAGAAGTATCTCGAGAACTAAATGAGATTTTATTTTGAAAATTTGGCTGTGGCTATAAGAGATGGTTTTCTACAGTTCTAAAATATTTTGGATGATGCGGTGTTGCCGGATCATACCGAAAGTGGTAGCAACTTCGGAATTTTAAATGAATTACCCTATATATTATATTTTTTTTGGAATCTAGGTAAAAATCTAGAACAGTTTTCTGTACAATATCATATACCTATCTTTAAGACTTTTTGTATTATAAATAATTTTGTGATTTTTTTACGTGGCAAATGTCTGAGTTATTGTAATAAAAATGGCTAATTCACATTATTCGAGCTTAGATATTTTAAGTTTATTTTATATTCATGGGGAGTGTGGTAGTTTTATCTAGAACTTGCAGAAAATTTAATGAACTGCATCCTGATGCAGCTCCTATGACTCCCTAAAAGTTGATTGGCCGAGGCGGTCCATGGAAATGGCCCCAAGGTCTCCGGATCTTACCCCTTAGAATTATATCTATGAGATAGGATTAAAAAAATAGTATACAAGACACCCGTCACAACAAGCGAATATTTAGAAAATCGAGTACGAACAGCTTTGGGGTCTCTAGAAGAGAAAGAAATGAAAGAGGTGACAAATGAACATGTTATAACCACAATTTATGAATGTTTAAGAGCGAACGGAGGGCATTTTAAACAATTTAGTTATTAGTTATTTTATTGATGTAATTTTCATTTTGTTTATTTATTTATTAATAAATTCCTTATTTGTTAACTATTTTTTTTTACAACAACACAGACATAACGTCACATGGATTTTTCATTATTTTGTTTCTATGAATCCACAGCCAACTACCAAAAAATATATTTTTATAAGATAATTTATAAATTTCGCTATAAGTCCGAAAATAGTGAAGATAGGTATAGGAACACATAATATCATTAGATAGAAAATTTGATCCTCTATTAGCAAAACATATCAAATACAGGGTGTCCCATTTAAAAAAAATAAGATTTTTGCAATAATTCATCTGCCTCAGAAATATTGTTATGGAGACGCCCTGTATAAAACGAATTCAATACTGTTCAAAATTATAAAATTGCGATGGTCTTGCGAAACTATTGTAAAATTTTCAGCTTTCTAGCTGTAACCGCTAAAAAGGTACGATTTTCTTTTCAGGTAACGATACGGCGTTAAAAAATCACGAAATTATTTATAATTCAAAAAGTCTTAAAGATAGGTATATGATATTATACAGAAAACTGTTCTAGATTTTTACCTAGATTCCAAAAAAAATATAATATATAGGGTAATTCATTTAAAATTCCGAAGTTGCTACCACTTTCGGTATGATCCGGCAACACCGCATCATCCAAAATATTTTAGCAACGTAGAAAACCATCTCTTATAGCCACAGCCAAATTTTCAAAATAAAATCTCATTTAGTTCTCGAGATACTTCTAATAGGCCACTTTACTTGGGGCACCCTGTATAAATCGAGATATTTCGTTTGCCTACTACGTATTCATGGACTAGTTATTTAGAAAATGACAAAAAAGAGGCGATCTCGGCCATTGTCGAGATCGATTTCACGACGGCAATAAAATGCAAAAATCAATAAAACTTATCGAGTGACAATTATATTAACCTATATTTAGATTATAACAAATGGTAAGGCATATCTGAAGTTATGCTAAGGTTACAAAATAAAAATATGCTTACTTCTCTAAACTAACATAAACTCGGCGGGTTGGGTTGGGCATAACTCGACTATTAAATTTAAGTTATACATTAGTTGGTATAATGTTTACAGGGTATTATAAGCTATTTAATCCAACCGCACTGTATATATTTTTGTTATAAATACGGCGAGAAAGTTCACTAGAGTTAGGTTTCTTTTTTGAGGAAGCTCAGTTGTTGAAAACAACCGATTAAATTTCACATTTATCAACGAAATAATAAGGACAAACAAATATTGATACAGTGAACTCTCCAGGACTCGGGGGAATTTAAGGAACACTTGAAATCAAATAATATAGAATATATGAAGAAAAGGTTCCGTCTCCCCAATCATCAATAGGAAAAATTGAACTAAAAAAGGTATTCGGAAAACGGACCTTTAGCGCGTACAGCGTGCTCCTTAATTCTTTTAACCACCTTAACAAAATATAAACTATCTTACGTTCGTCCTAACCGAAAACTTTCTGAGAGCCTGATTTTAGCTGCCCGAGACTCGTCTTCTTATCGGGCAATTTGGAATTTCTAAAAGCTAAAAATGTTAGTTTTTTTTGTTATTTGTTTTTTTTTGTGTTTTTTTTTCTGAATTCTTTTTTGGGGGGGTTCTTTGTACAACATCAGCTGGAGGCGGAAAAATCTAACCGAACAATAAAATTTTGTATAAATTAAACATCAACGACAGAAATTAAAATAAACCCGTAGAAAAAACAAACCGATTTTTCGGCCAAGAGCTGAAGATATATCATTATAGTTTTTTACTACCTAAACTTAACCATGAAAACTAAAAACCACGATTTCCTTGTTCTTTTTGATATACGCGCGACATATATACAAATCCTAAATAGGCGACCGTTGATGCCATAATTGTTTCAATTCGTTTAAAAAAAAAAACCAGATGTTCAAAACGGTGAAAAAACACTTGAACTGCAAAAATGTTAGTCAGGTCTGTCCTTTGCTAAATTTGCGACATTTTTACAGTGTGTTTGGTGGCCCGTCGGCCACGTATAATTCCTGACAGACCTCGATTTTATTAACGTGAAAAATCAACAATCGTTTTTAATTATATGCAAAATAAAATAATGTTTTAGCTAAGTCTCTTATGTATGTATATAAAAAAATTTGGAAAAATCAACAATATTATAAGAAATTTGCAATGTACATAAAATTACCGATAGAAACTATAACTCTGTTAGATTAGATAAACGTCTATATAACGATCTAAACGTGAGTTACAAAGATAACCGAGACCAGTTTGTACACACAAATAGGAACGTCGAAAGCATAGCGCCACCGCATCAATTGGATAAGAAATTTAAAGTACATTGCAAACATACAGTGATGGGCTAAAATATGGAACAAATTCAATTAAAAATCAGGTTTTATTTTTTTGTAAAAACGCTCGGACACGTCGATTATAATTTTTTCTTCCGGATTTTTTGCCTCAAAAAGAAATTATACTGGGTGTGTCAAAAAGTAGATGTTGTAAAATTTTTTTGTATTTTAAATAGAACCACCCTATTTTTACTTATCACATAAATTCTACGTCAAATTCTGAGCATAATTCATGTAGCATACTCTATCCTTATCTCTAACGGTTTTAGACAAAAATTACATCTTAAAAAAGAAATTTCTTTAAAAAAAGGTACATGTACCTACTTAAAGGTAAACAGGTAAATTTAAATTAATTGTTACTACGATAGCAAGTCATGTGTCAATCAAAAAGAATTTTAAGTATAATTTTGAAAAAACGGTGATGAAACTCAAAGAATCGAAATTTTAATTTTAATTGGATGTGGAGACAAAACAAGAAGTCAAGAAGAAGTTGGTAACTTGTTTAGCGCTAAGTATCCAGAACGACCGATTACAAGATCTACAGTGAGTAAAATTGAGAAAAAATTCAGGGAAACAGGGAATGTAAAGGATCGTCTACGGCCAGGTCGTCCAAAAATTAGTGAAAACACAAAATTGAACATTTTGTTAGAAGTTGAAGATAATCCCCATAGTGCATCCACTGAAGTAGCCCTTAATAATGATGTTAGCCGACGATCTGTTTTGCGGGTATTGAAACAAGAAAAGTACCATCCGTATAAAATTAGGTTGCTGCACGAGCTAAACGAAGATGATCCCGACCGCCGACTACAGTTTTATGAAACTATGATGGAAATTTGCAACTTAAATCTATTTTTCCATCGCAGCGTACTTTTTAGCGATGAAGCCACGTTTTGTTTGAATGGCTCGGTAAACAGACAAAATTTTCGGTATTGGAGTACAAATAATCCCCGTTGGATGAGAGAACAGCATACGCAATACTCACATAAAGTAAATGTTTGGGAAGGGATATTAAATGATAGAATTATTGGACCTTTTTTCTTCGATGGAAATCTTACAGGAGACCGGTATTTACAATTTCTTCAAAATGAATTAATTCCCACACTAGCAGCGTATTTTCCAAATCCGAATCAGCCTAATCTACCAGAAGCGTCTATTTGGTTTCAGCAGGATGGTGCTCCGCCTCATTTTGCTCGACAAGTACGAGAGTATTTGAATACTATAAGAGGACCCATAGAATGGCCTGCAAGATCTCCTGATCTTACACCAATGGATTTCTTTCTTTGGGGTTATTTGAATTCAAAAGTGTATAAGGATAAACCACAAAATTTGAAAATTTAAAATTAGATATGAAATTAGGCAAATTAAGGAAAATACTGTAAATAATGTTTTAGAAGGGTTTTTAAGTAGATTGGCATATTGTCAAGAAGTTAATGGTTTGCATTTTCAACACTTAATAAAATAATTTTTCAAAATTATACCTACATCTACTTTTTGACACACCCAGTATAATTTCTTTTTGAGGCAAAAAATCCGGAAGAAAAAATTATAATCGACGTGTCCGAGCGTTTTTACAAAAAATTAATACCCGATTTTTAGATGAATTTGTTCCATATTTTAGCCCATCACTGTAGTATAGAAAAACAAGAAATGGTAAAACAACGAAAAGGAGACCCTATCATACTATGCGACTACTTTTTAAAAATGGGTTTTAAAGAAAATTTTAAGCAGTTCCGAACACTCACAGCAAACTCGCAATTCGCATGAAAATGAAAGTAACTTTATTTTCTATAGACTCGCGGTCTTGCAGCAATTTTATATGGTTAATAACCCTCGTTAAAAACGCTGCGAAGTAATTTTTCAGATTCTTTTGAAGTTATATTTGCAACAATACTCAGATCAACAATTTCCCCAATAGTCTGCGTCGAGACGTAAATAGCAAGTGTTGTTTCCCATATGGTTCCAACTTTAATGGCGACACTCGATAAATATTGACCGTAAAACAATGCGTCATTATGTAACTGTGTAACAGTCCAAAATAATAGTTAATCAACAGAACGTCGCCGTGGAACAGTTACTGTTACGACTCGTCTTGTATATTGACATTTATTGCATCCGTACAAGGGCCAATCAAAAATTGCTGCATAAAAAACCGCGAGGCCGTGTCTATTACTATATTTACAACAATAACGCTTGTAATTGTATAAACCTCACAATACAGCGACAATATTGCGTTCATTTTACGCGTCCGAGCGCATTTTTATTAATTTTTTTTGATTATTTTATTTTTTGGTTCTCACTACCGGCTTAAAATAATAATTTTAACGCTTCCGGGGGGTTGCTCTTACGGTTCTTTGGCCCATTCACAATAACTAAAACAAAATCTAACCACCTTCCCTTAAATTTTCTACACTTAAAACCATACAGATGAAATAATAAACGGGGGCGGGGCGACACGACCGCGAACAAAAAAAAAAACCGGCGATTGTCGCGCCACAGTTTCCAAAACTTTACACTAAATATACGACAAAAATTCACTAGAGCGGGACAACAAAAAAATACAAGCACGTCGTTGGACCTGGACAGATTCTGATTCGTGACGCACTTCGATCTAAACGAACCTTAGACCGAAAGCGTTCCTTTTCTGCACTAAAACTAATATGGCAGTTGTCACTCGTGTATGGGCGACCTTTAGGCTCCCGTCGCGACGACAGGAGCGGGTTGCGCCCCTAAATCTGTCGGTCCAATTTCTAATTCGAAGCCATTGTACTAGTTGTACTATCGTGGGACAGCGTTCTATCTAACGAGATGAAAAATTGCTTTGTTATTTTTAAAAAAAGGCTCGAAATAAAGACATATACACTAATCTCCAAAAAAAACCGGTCATTACAAAATATTGATTAAGTTTTAGGCTTGATAACTTTTTATTGTTTTTTAGTTCGATGTTAATGATTTTTTAGAGAACCATAAGGTATAACTGTCAGTTATAACGTGTCTTTTACAAATTACGTTAAAACCAAAGATCTTACAAACTCCAGATAGAATTGTTTACATTTGAAGTCGACGTAAGGACTGTAAACGTGCACTCCCCGCCTTGCTGTTATGCTTGCAGCATAGCCAGATTGTCCTATTTATCGCTAAGGTATCTGCAAAATCCCAATTAAAAATTTGTTAATTTGACAATTGCAACTGGTTTAAGGTTAATCCGCAATTGCTTTTAAAATAAATTTATTTCCCAATAATTTTAATATAAATTGTGAATAGGCCTTGAGAGATTTAGAAAAAAAATATTATTATTATACATAAAAGTTTGAAATAAACCGACTGCACTCTGACAACATCAAGTTAAAAGATAGTACGCTCGACGGCAAACGATCAAACTTTATCAATGGAAGAAGAATACACTGTTGCTACTCGCTGCTAACCGCTTTTAAGGGAGTGTTTATATACTTGGTTGTTTTTATTTTTTTTTTGTGAGTATTGGTGAAAAATCGTCTTTATTATAAACAATGATGGTGCATTCATGTATAGTTTGTAAAAGAGTGGATCATTTAAGCAAGGATTTATCTTTTCTTCGGTAAGTATGGTTATGTTTTAATATGATTGTATTGATATGATTTCTGACTAACCATTGACGTTTAAAAGGTTATGGACCGGTCCGTGGTGCTAGTCCGGGCAAAAAGCAGTCGAGTTGGTTTATTTCTTAATATAAATCTTGCATTTACAAGATGGTTGAGTCTTGTGCGGCCATAAAATACTTCACTAGAAGATGCAATGGTGTTAAATTAAAATTTCGCAGGTTAGTAAATATATTTAGAAATTTGATTTTGAGTTTGCATCACCCATTCCGTTTCTCCCTCCTTGCTAATTGGCCACACCCAACGCATGTGAGCAGGTAATAAACTAAATATAGATGACCAGAGTGCAGTTGGATTATTTCACGATTTATTTGATACCTTTAAGTATAATAATATTATTTTAAAGAATCATCCTTTTCACAGTTTATAGTAAAATTATTAGAAATAAACTTATTTTAAGAGCAATTGCGGCTTAACCTTAAACCAGTTGTAATTGTCAAATTTACAAATTTTTAATTGGGATTTTGCAAGATGTCTTAGTGATAAATATGACAATCTGGCTAGAAATATACACTTTTATATCTGGAGAGTATCATCCAGTAATGAATACACCAAAAATATTGATGCTAAGCATAAATAGTTAAATAAATCCTTGGATACACTGTATATAAAAACTGGACCAATATTTCTATCATTTTTATAAATATCCAATATTCGAAACTACACTTTTTGAATAGAAAATATAGTTAAACGTAAAGAATCTCAAAGTAAATTATACGCCCTTGTTGGGCTTTTTGCCCAGACTAGCTCCGCTCCGAAACGATGAAGACCGCTCCATAACCTTTTAAACGTTATTGGATTTAACCTTGTAAGATCTTTGATTTAACCAGACTTCAACATTGTTACCATTAGCGAGACCAACATGTTTTGTCACTCTTCCACCCATTACTGATTTTCAATAACATTTCAAACAATCACAAACTCACTTTCCAACAGATTTATGAATGGAGTGTTGGCCCTGTGGTTAAAACTGACAATTGTACCCAGAGTTCTCTAAAAAATTCACTAATATCGGAATAAAACTTGATAAAAACTTTGTAGTGACCGTTTTTTTGCGCACGAGCGTAGCTTCTTTATGACCAAGTCAAATCGATTTTACCTTACGATTCGTTTTTATAAGACACATATTGGCAAGACTAAAAAACTACAATGTAAAATCAATATACGACAATATTTTTTAACCAAAAATTATGAAAAAACTATAACATGATTGGTTTTCGGTTACAGTTTGATACTTAAAAAGGGGGGCATATTGATCGCCGCCCTCTTTATAGCGCTATGGACGTATCCTTGTACATTGATTAGCAAAATTCTACAGCGAATTAACTTCTAAAAACAGATCGAGTGTAAAAGGCTCAAAAAATAAAGCAAGGACAATTAAAATGGCGTATTAAAGAACGTTGTTATTCATTATTTATATAAGTTTGGTATGGTGTTTCAATTAAAAACATTAAAAAGCAATTTTTCAAAGTCACAATAATTAAAAAAAACCTTATCGCGACTAGTTCTGGCCCGAGACAGTACAATTTCAACTTATTCGCAAAACTATTGGGAAATCGAGGAGCGTAATCCAGGAAAATACATTGGCCTTATTTCCGTCATAATATAAACATCTACGCGCAAATACTGTACGCACCAGTTACCTGAAGACGTCGCAAACGAAACGTCGTTATTAAAACGAAAAAATACCACCGAGGTCTAGTAATTCCGTAATCGTACTCTATTAAAACATACATATCTAGTTAAATTAACCTTTGGAATGCTAAATATTTCTTCTATTGGCCGTTTCAACAAATTTTACAGAAATGTCGACTCGATTCCCCAATAGTTTTACAAACAAGTTTTCTTGTGTTACAAAATATTAACTAGGGTGGATTCTACCCGATAATAATTCTTTACAGGGTAACGGAACGCCGGGCGGGCAGGGTGGACAGGTTGATAAGGCAGTCCTCTTGCAGGCGTGTGGCGAAGCTCCACATTTCCGTATCATTATTCATGTAACTAAAAAAAATGTCATTTTTAAAAAATCGCATCCAATCTTGTTATGTAAACAACTTCCTTAATCTCGCACCGATTTTAACAAGGATCTTATATCAACGAGGATACAGCTTTGGTTCACAGTCTAAACAATTTTCCGATCAGCTGTTTGAATGAAAACAAAAACATACAGAAGATCATAGACAAAGGAAGAGAGGGGACGAATAATTCCGGTTTACGGGCCGTCGCAGAAAGTGTTACCTAAAATTGATCGGCCGCCATTGATAGGGAGCCAGACAATCGAGGTGGCACCCAATGTATTTTGGTGATTTGTGGTGAGGAGAGCTATTATAAGAATTTAGTTTATTTACAGAAAAATGGTGAATTGTTGTGCCTATAGCTATAAAAGCCGTAATGAACGAAAGAAGCTTGGAATTACTTCCCATCGGTAAATATTCAAATTGTATTTTTTGCATGCATTTATTTTATATTAGATATCTCCCTTGTAAGTTTAGCAGTATATGTTATTTGAAACTATGATTAAGTCTATAGTTAAAGCTACCTTCCTTTGTAATTTGTACTAGATTTGTTGCACTTTTCATTCAAGATTTCTAATAAGAACCAGGTAATTGCCCTTGGAGAGGGTGTGTCACTCAATGGCGTACAAAATTAAATTATTTCTTATTTAATTTTGGTTAATTATTAGTGAAAGCATTATATTATTTCGAATGTATTCCAGTGTTATTTTTTTAAAGAAAGCGATTATCGTTTGTCTTGAATCGTTGAAGATCATAGTCTTTGAGAAACACGACTTCAGGAGAAGGTCGTTTCACAAGGATGGCGTCCTGTTAAAACTTATTTTAAACCACTAAGCTCACACATTGTTGTATTGTTTTTAGATTTCCGAAAGATCCACAAAAAGCAAACATTTGGGTGCAGAACATGGGACGAGATTGGAGACCTTCTCCCGCCTACAGGATTTGTTCACAGCATTTTGAGAAGTCCTTTTTTATAAAGTCGAGGAAAGAGTTCGATTACTTGGAGGTGCTGTGCCAACAATATTTTCAAAACTACCAGTAATTACATTTTGTTGCTTCTTTGTAATAAATTTTGAATCGACCAATTTTGTTTTTTATCTTGCATTTTCCCTAAAGTTGAAAGATATTTAAATTTGACAACCTTTCCTATATGAAATTATATTTTTGGCTAATAAAATTAATATTTAGTAAGCATTCATAAATTATTGAGAAGCAGAAGAACATTTGTACTCAGTAGGGACACAATATACAAATTCAATTCAATAAAAATATTACTTCCATATTCCATAAATAATAATTTTGTACTGGGATAATACTAAGAAAATATTTATGTAACGCCACTGCTAAATCCGATAAGGAGCCAGGCGGTAACAAAATAGCTTCTGGTTTTACGCGTCCCCTCTCTTCCTTTGTCTATGTCTCGCACCGATTTTAACAAGGATCTTATATCAACGAGGATACAGCTTTGGTCACAGTCTAAACAATTCTCCGATCAGCTGTTTGAATGAAAACAAAAACACACAGAAGATAAAAAGAGAGATAGAATCTCTATCTCTTATTTGTTATTTATTTGCGTCATAACATTGACATGCACAGGGCGAGTCAACGATAGAGTAAAGTTAATTTTCTCCTTTATGTTAAGAATTAGATAAAAACTTGAAATACAAAAGTTGTAGAGATCATTAAAGTGCACGTTCTAAAATTATATTGGAGTATACAGGGTGGCCCACAAAGAAGTGGCAAATATAACTTACGTTTTTTTTAAATGGAACACCCAGTATTTCTATCAATTTTTGGATTATGCATAAGATTCTGAATATTTTTTATATATAATGTTATATAACTAAATCTTATAGTTTTCCCAATATTTCAATTTTTTCAGAAAAATGTCAGTTTTCAGCGTTGGATTTAATTGTTAATACCTACACTACCTCTGTAAATTAAAACTTCGTATTTGGTATGGACATTATATGGAGTTAAGGCAAATAAACTATGGAAACAAATTTATCTCACTTTTTACAGGGTGTTCAAAATAAATTTTCGAATTTCAGTAACTTTAATCAAAAAAACTTCGGTTTTTTTACATGGTACACCCAGTATATTTTATTTATTTCTGATAGAATACGTAATTCTCTTTAACTTTTATTTAATATGTCATATGTTTATTTTTAATACTTTTCGACATATTTTAATTTTTCTCTATTTTTCAATGTTAATTTCCTATATTTATATTATAACATCCTAGTTGCAAAGAAAGAAACAAAAAAACCTGTGGAGTCCCCAGGACAAAATCAAACGAGGTAAATTTTCAAAACATATCATATAATAAAATGGAAATGGAAATAAGTAACAACAAACTTGTGGAAAAGAATATTTACAATTAATATTTTTCTCATTTTTTAATTGTGTCGTAATAAATGTTCAATGTTAATGTTTTAGTAAGTTTTGCTGTACTCTCTTTAGCATGAATAGTGATACTGCCCTGCAAGCATTTCGTATTCTATATTCCAATTTTTTTCTGACTCTCCAAGTGTGTAAATCATGTCAATCAGCTCATTTTTAGGGAAATCCATACTTAATTTCTTCCTAAACACTTCTTACATCGAATAACAAACGTTTCTAGGTATTTCAGTATTAAGTACTTGTGTCAAAGTCTCGACACCTTTTGTTTTTTCATAGCAAGTACGATGTTATAATATAAATATCGGAAATTAACAATGAAAAATAGAGAAAAATTAAAATATGTCGAAAAGTATTAAGGCCGTATTACACTTGGGAATTTTTATGGCGCCAGCAATGGCAATTATAATTCAAGGATTCAGGCGCAGTACACCGTTCTCCGTACTACAGTCAGAAATTCTACTCTTTTGACAATTAAAATGACACGGATTCATGCGCAGTACACTGTTCCCGATCAGCTGTCTCTCATTACCAGAAATGGGGCAGGCGCCATTTTAATTGCCCTTGCCGGCGCAATTGGGTAGACATGGATTATTCTGTTATTTTTAACTGTTTATTATTTGGCCGAACCAGGTATGAACAGGTAATGGCCATTTAAACCCACTGGTACTTAAATTAGCAGTTTACATTCTTTATTAAACTTATGGACTGCTAATTCAGCAACTTTTTGCACCTCCTATTTGTAAATAGCAGTAGCTGCTTTAACTGGCAAACAAAACGAACAGGTTTGCACATCTCTAATTCTGGGGATATTTTAGGGATTTCGACAGTACCCACTGCTGTTCTGACCGTTGACAATGCTCCAGCTGATCGAAAACGGTTTACTGCGCATGAATACGTGCCATTATAATTGCCGGCGCAAGAGAAAAAATTGCCTAGTCTAATACGGCCTTTAAAAATAAACATATGATATATTAAATAAAAGTTAAAGAGAATTACGTATTCTATCAGAAAGAAATAAAAATGTACCATTTAAAAAACCGAGATTTTTTTGTTTGAAGTTACTGAAATTCGAAAATTTATTTTGAACACCCTGTAAAAAGTGAGGTAAATTTGTTTCCGTAATTTAGTTGCCTTAACTCCATATAATGTCCATACCAAATATGGAGTTTTAATTTACAGAGGTAGTGTAGGTATTAACAATTAAATCCAACGCTGAAAACTGACATTTTTCTGAAAAAAATGAAATATTGGGAAAACTATAAGATTTAGATATATAACATTATATATGAAAAATATTCAGAATCTTATGCATAATCCAAAAATTGAAAGAAATACAGGATGTTCTATTTAAAAAACGTAAGTTATATTCACCACATCTTTGTGGGCCACCCTGTATACCCCAATATAATTTTAGAATGTGCACCTTATTAATCTCTACAACTTTTGTATTTCAAGTTTTTATCTAATTCTTAACATAAAGGAGAAAATGAAATTTACTCTATCGTCGACTCGCCCTGTACAAAACAGATAAAAATATCGGGTCCATGTGGGTTTTTAACGAAATTTCGGTAAATTGTCAAAATTATCCTCTACAACTCAATTTTTGAAGTAAAAGGGCAAACAAATATTACCCGTTATGCCTGGATTCGTCACAATCTTATCTGAAACAACAGAATATTACCTGTGCCTTCTTTTCCTGTCCGTGGGAACGACGTTCGTTTGGAAATGAGCATCTACGAGTCTGGACGAGTCACTAAAGGCCTGCTGAACGTTACTTAAATCAGACATTAGCCTTTCCGCGTCTTCTCTGATTTCTTCGCGCAACTGCGTGGTCGTTTCTATCGGCGGTTCTTCTTCTTTGTTGTTTTGTAGGCGGGAACGACACATCTAGAAAGAAAATAGAGATATGTTGTATGTCCTATGATTAACGAGATCTCTGTAGAGTTATTCGATTAATTCTGAATCAAGTTTTTCGTCACATACATACCCCAGTTCCGTCCCAAATATATTTCAGCGTCTCCGAGTCCCAGTTAATGTCAAATTTCTGCATAAAGTTCGGCCATTGATGGTTTCCGTTGCAAAATTTGCATTTTTCATCGGCATCCTTCCAAACCAATTCGGCGAGATCGATTATATTTTCCGATTTGTCTTCTGCATTGATAAATTTCATCATACCCGGACAGCTCTCGCTTTTCAATCCGCCACATTCGTTACACTTCTCCGCCTCTGTTGTTTCCTCCTCCATTTCAGCCTCTTTTCCGAAGTCCATGCTTTCCATTATTTTGTAGGCGGTGTCTTCGATTTCCTTGAAGCTCTGCGCCAAAGATAGGAGTCCCAGTTCGTCTTCGGTTTGACTAGCCTACAAAGTAGAATATTTTATCACTTTTATACAATCAACCAAAGGTAAGTCATCTTGTTCTTGTCACACTGTCGCCGCATTATGCATTAAATTTTATATTTCTCGAATTAACTCTCTAACTAACTTTTTCTCCCCAACCAATAGTATACATGGTGTTATGGAAATGACTTATTATATTTAAATGGGCGACTCCTAGCGAAAGTCTACATACTTTTTTTTTAAATCGAATATCTAAATACTAAGGTAAAAATCCTTTTTACCCACGCGCCGTTCCGTCTATATTCACTTAGCAACAATGTGGGTCACTAGAGTATACTAACAGTGTTGTCAGATCACACCGCGTGTCTCGCCCTTGGTTGAATACTGGCGGCGCGCCCTTCATACTTCAGTATGTTTCGAGACTGGGGGAGTGGAACGACGTCGTGTCGAGGGCCCCACGTGCTTGACGTATACGAATTTTAAACGTTTGGTTAGTTCTATTGCCCGATTTTTTTTTGTTGTGAAATAATTCATAATAAGAAATGTTGTGATGCGATTTCAAATTTGTGTGATAGTATCTACTGTTGATTCTGTTGAAAAACATACCTTTTGTGTTTTATTATTTTATGGAATTTAATTATAAAACGGATTATTTTAAAATAAGATCGAAGGTAAGAGAGTATGTACCTTAAAATTGTAGTTTTCTTCGTCTAAAAAGTTTGAAAAAGAAGTGATAACGCGCGTCAAAGACGTCTTGTTGTGTCAAAAACTGAACACGTGCGTTTAGAATTCTGTGTTGCAATATGACAACATCGCTATAATGCGCTAATCTCTTTTAAACCTCGAGACTGCCTCAATGAAATATTGATAGCGAAGGGCCTCAGGAGCGGCCGCGTAAATTTTGAGATTTAATAATTCAAAGCGCCATTTATGGTTATTTTTCTTCAATTTATTTGCATCTCGGGATTTGCCGCTTTAAATATAATACGTCATTTCCATAACACCCTGTATACAGTCCACTCGCTCTCTTTTCTTTACCCCAAACCCCAACGTACAGCGAGGCAATCACGCATATTTATACTTGCTCGTACCTTATCATTCTGGGAAACCCAAAACTTCAACTTGAACTCCTCCTGACCGTCGGACTTGGGGCACGTCCTCGGCAAATTCACGGACTCGTCACTAGGTGGCTGCCAGCAATATTCCATATACTTCTTGCTCTCGCCGAATTCGGTTTCAAGGAAAAGGGTTCCCGAGTTGGTTCGTTTAAAATCCACCTAAATAAATAAATAAATAAATAAGTCCGTGTTATTTTTCTCCCGCAACAAAATCCAACACACAAAAACGCAACGCTCACCTTATCGAGACTCCCTTTTATAACGAACGTGGCCCCGTCCTGGTACCGCCTAGTGGGCTCCCTCCTATGCTCGGTCTTCGGCGGCGGAGTCTGGATGGGCCTGAACAGCACCAGCGGAGACTCCCACATCCCCTCGTTCGGCACCTGAGGGGTGGGCACTACCTTAGCGGGCATATTAGGTCCCTTGACGGGGCGACCGAAAGGGCGGCTGTACGGGCCGGAAAGCGGCAGTAAAGATTCGTTGTCCGGATCGGTGGGACGGACGTACTCGCCGAATGCGCTGCATTCCTGGAATAGACGAGATAACGTGGATTATTGCGATTGTAAGAAAAATTACCTAAATATAAGAATGTCTTGGAAACGTTCAGACTCGAGAAATGGTATCAGCATTAGCTTCAGCGATCTTGGTGGAAAAATGTCATCATTTAAGCTACAGCAATGATCAAATTAAGCAAATATTGCGTATTAGTCTCACTATGCCTCACCTTATTATGGTTGATCTTCATCAGACTGATAGTGTGCACGTCAAACAAACACTCGTTCTCGCTAAACGGCATACTGATGACGTCCCGATCGCTCCAAATATCGGCGGGCAACGAATGAAAGTTTTTGAATACAGACGGCGTGGCCTCCCTTCGATCGATATCTTCCAATAGGCTGTTCGATTCGTTCTGTATGTTCAAATCCAGCAGATCATCTGAAAGTGGAGGATATTGTATGCGAATTACTGTAAAAAATGAGATAGAAAAACCACAAACATCAGTCATTACATACCATGAATTTTAGTATCATCGAGCTCTACCAATCCAAAATCTATCGCATCTTGACTATAGGTTTCTAAGGGTTGCTCCAGCTTAGTCGACCACCGGCCGCCGATTTGTACCGACCTTTCATCGGTATTGTTCGACCACTGCCCGCCGACGTGAACTTTGATATCTTCGACGAAAGGTCGCTCGTATTCCATCTTTATGGCGCATTCTTCTTCGTCCTCCTCGAGCGCGCGTTGGTATTCCTCGCGGATGGCGCTCTCCTGCTCCGCCGGCAACCACAGGGCCCCTACAAGACATTTTTATTTGTAGCTTTGTATTTGAATTAAGTATTCATTTCTTGTTCGATTTTAAGTATCAGGTACAAAATAAAGTTATCAGCATTAGCTTCAGCGATCTTGGTGGAAAAATGTCATCATGAATTCCAAATAATTTACGAAAAAAAGGGGGGAAGGATGATTGTAGAAATGACCCTCAGGGACTGGGCTTCGGAATACTACATACACTATTGGTGGCATTTTTCTAGGTTATAATTCCCCCTAAGTGGCAATTCATTAAATACAAACTCGGACAGAGAAAGACGATTTTAAATCTGGAATTATATTCATACCTCTCCCATCGTTGTTCTTAAAAGGCTCATTTTGCGACCAATCACGACTCGGTTCCTCATTGGACCATATCGTTGACGGATAAACAGGGATGAACTGCGGTTTCCTAACCACACATTTGCGCAGATTGTTCTCCTGTAATAAATATTCGTCCATTAGTTCGCATTAAGGTGATTCAAGGTAGTGATAGATAATCGCATTAATCGAAGGGTTTATATACTCACAAACGAGCGCTTATCAGAAACCACTTCGCTTCTTATCAAATTGATTAAAAAATACCTGACCAACGCAAGTTAGAACATGCTTTTGCCTGCATTGTATGCGAGAGAAAAAAACAGTGTCGAGCTTGGTACAGTTTTGACATGTCAATGTATCTGAAAACATTGACAGCTCGATATTTTCTTTTTGATTCCATATGAAAAACTGATTTTGCGCCTAAACCGTGCGATTTATCGACTCGAATAAGGAGTACTTTCTTTATGCGCTATTCTTTTGTTTATTATATGACCATTTTCCCCATAACTGTCAAAATAAAAAAGATATGTCAAAAATTAAATTTGAATTTTAGGACCACCTCTGGTGGCACAGTAGACAAACGGTTTTATAACAGAATGATAGAAGAGTGATAGACGTGTTTTGGAATTCCATTGTCTTTATTTCATTTTTAAATCACAACGTTTCAACTGGTAAGTATCTCCAGTCGTCTTCAGGTGAATACTGAGCAAGTTACTAAACTACGAGAGTATTTATACTAATAATGACCGAGGTGGGTGCAGTCTCTCTTTAATCTGTATATTAATGACGCAGATGACGAGCTGGACGAGGAATGCACCTCGGCAAAGTATGCCGACGACTCTTCCTATTTATTTTCTCATGGGGACGATAGCATTTTGACTCAAAACTGTAATCGAAATTTGAACAGTCTGTGTAAATGGTTCTGTCAAAATTCACTATTTCTCAATAACACTAAAACTAATTACATCCGTTTTCACAATTACCAGGATCATAATAATCTGGATATGGAACTGCTTATAAATAATGAAGAAATATTAAAAATCAACTCTATAAAATTTCTAGGAGTGCAAATTGATGAGCATCTGAATTGGAAAAATCATTGTGATCTGCTCAAATCAAAATTAAATTCATGTTGTTTTCTTGTTCGTTCGCTCAAGACAGCGATTTCTATGAGGGAGCTCCTCATGGTGTATAATGCACAAGTTGATTCTCGTCTGCGTTACGGGGTGATCTTCTGGGGCTCGTCCGGTGTGGTTGGGGAATTGCTTGTGTGTCAGAAGAGAATATTGAGGACTTTGGTGGGTGTGTCAAGGACTTACTCGTGCAGAGGGCTCTTTAAGAAATACAAGATTTTGACCGTAATTTGTGTATACTTATTTGAACTATGTATATATATTTTTAAAAATAAAGGTCGATTTGCCATTAACAGTGATGTTCATACCTATAACACACGACAAGTCAGCTCATTTAGAGTTCCTTTTAACCGACTGAATGTTGGTAGAACATCACCAAACTCATTGGGGCCAGCAATCTTTAACAAGCTACCACCAAACCTGAAGGCTGTTGATAGTCTTATGTTGTTTAAAAAACGTTTAAAGCAATATTTGTTGTCTGAGGCTTTTTATTCAGTTAATGAATATCTTACAAGGGTGCAATAATGCCTGTACATTTTTTTATATTTACTTTTTTTTAACAATAACATAACTTTTATTTTAGGATAAGTTTGCTTTTCTAAATTTTGTATATTGTGTATTTGTATATCATACATTTTATATATACTCATGTATTTGACTCTGACGTTTTCCATACATTGTAAATTGTAATGTCTAAGGAAATAAAGTATAAAGTAAAGTAAAGTAAAGTCATGCGTCAATACTAGAGGACGTACCTAAACTAAGATTACATTTGCTTAACAGGGGTTTCCAAATGTTCCTTATATCTAAAGAGGGTTTGCTAAAACAACCAGGATTCTGAATGATGACAGCTGCTTCTTTGAATTTCCTCTTTCGCCAATGTTCTTCCTTAAGAATGATACTTGATTGTCCCCATTGTAAATGGTGGCCCTGTTAAGCAAATGTACTCTCGTAGTTTAGTAACTTGCTCAGTATTCACCTGAAGACGACTGGAGATACTTACCAGTTGAACCGTTGTGATTTAAAAATGAAATAAAGACAATGGAAGTCCAAAACACGTCTATCACTCATGATACAGCATCGTCTCTAACCTTCAAAGAAACAGAATGATAGAAGTTGTTAAACGGACTGTCAATCAAAGAGTATAGAGTCTGTTTGAAGGTTGTAGACAATGGTGTTTCTTGAATGATTGTTTTGGACTTGTATTGTCTTCATTTGTTATAAATCACAACGTTTCAGCTGGTAAGTATCTCCAGTCGTCTTCAGGTGAATACTACAGAGTAACTACAGCTCTATTTATACTAGCTATGTGCACTGAAGCATAACTGAGATGGGTGCAGTCATGCGTTCAGTTTTGCGCGATATTAGTAATTCTAAGCTTACATCTACTTAACAAAGGTTTCCAGACATTTCTAAAATCTAATGAAGGTTTACTAAAACCATGTTAACTTCCTCTTGCTCCAGCGTGGCTCTTTGAGCAGGATCTCGGCTTCTGTCCACCTGATGTGATGGTTCTAGTAAACCTTCATTAGATTTAAGAAATGCCTGGAAACCTTTGTTATAAGTAAATGTAAGTAAGAATTACTAATATCGCGCAAAACTGAACGCATGACTGCACCCATCTCAGTTATGCTTCAGTGCACGTAGCTAGTATAAATAGAGCTGTAGTTACTTCTCTTATTTAGTATTCACCTGAAGACTGGAGATACCAGTTGAAACGTTGTGATTTATAACAAATAAAGACAATGCAATTCCAAAACTCTTATATCATTCAAAGAGTATAGAGTTTTTATTATACGACTTACTACCCTTATTTTAACCCTGTATATTTTATATTTGTTTAAACTCTTTCCTCGGGAGTGGAAAGTAAAAAATTATAAGTTATCTTACCCCAATGTCCTGGTTGCCATTCTCAGCCTCGGCCATCCAATCCTGCATCCACTGTACCGGGAAATCATTTTCGTCCACGTTAAAATAGTCAGGAAGGGCTTCTGGCATGGTGGGACCAAAGGAATCTAAACATCGATCTGTAACAACACCAAACCGATAGTATTTGCCAGATTTTGTCGTATAACGCCTAGCATACTTCGCATATACAGGGTCGCTTTTATGTATGGAAACGGTCGATTATTTGCTAAAGTAAGATAGCTAGCGAAGAATGTTAAATACAAAACTTTTAGGGTTTTTAGAAATCTATTATACTACACATAAAATAAGTATACAGGATCAGTCAAAAAGCCATGGAAGAACAAAACTGCTTTATTTTAAATGGAACCCCCCGGTGTATTATTCAATATTTCAATTATTTACAAGATTCTAAAAAAAAAATTTTAAGCACACCATATACCCAATCTTAACCGTTTTCGAGTTTTTTAATTCCCGTTTTGCGCTTATACGTCGTGGTTTATCGACTCGATTAAAGAGTACCTTTTTATTAGGTATTCTTTCGTCTCTAAAATGACATTGACAATGTAAATTATTATTAACATGCCCTGTAATGAACTAATATAAACTGCTGGCCATTTGCTTTCGAGCAAGAAAAATTTCGCCTAAATTTAAAAGTTAATATTTTCTGAACCAGATATGACATCGATCTCCGGTTTATAATGTTTGATAGATTTGTCCCTTAGGAAACAATTGCCAAAGTTGGATTGTCTTAAACTGTCAGAAAATTTTATATACAGGGTGTTAAAGAGGACAATGATTTTTGCTCCTCCAATTTCAATAGCATGTAACTTTCACAATAATATTTTTAAATTTTATTACTGTACGTCAATTGAATCACTGGTTCATAGCAAAGAAAGTAATATGTCAAATTTTTTATATCTGGTATATTTTAAGAGATACCGATTTTTTTGAAAAACTTTGCTTTTTTTCAACTTTTTGTTAGCTAGATCCCACTGTGCGTTGTATCGTGCAAACTTTGCAAGTGATTATTATACCTTCTGAAAAGCTTGTTTATGTTCAGTAACAACAATTGTACCTAAATGTTGTGATGTGCAGTGGCGTACTTATAATCACTTATATGTCTATGCTTTATGAGTATCTCACAATTTTTTTGTATTGGAAAGTACTCGCCACTAGATTCCTTATTTTTTTAGTTTTTCATATCGCGCTACAGGAATATTATACAGTGTCTACAAAATTTTAAAAAAGATAATTTTTTTATGTAATTGTGTGAAAAAATTTATTTATTAATTTCTAACTTTCTAACACGACACTATTCCTAAAATTAAACTTACATTGAAAGGCACTTTAAAATTAAATAACGCTAGCTGCCGTCAAACCAAACAATTAAATAAAAAAATTATCTTTTTTAAAATTTTGTAGACACTGTATAATATACCTGTAGCGCGATATGAAAAACTAAAAAATAAGGAAAAACTTGCCTTATCTAGGGGCGAGTACTTTCCAATACAAAAAAATTGTGAGATACTCATAAAGCATAGACATATAAGTGATTATAAGTACGCCACTGCACATCACAACATTTAGGTACAATTGTTGTTACTGAACATAAACAAGCTTTTCAGAAGGTATAATAATCACTTGCAAAGTTTGCACGATACAACGCACAGTGGGATCTAGCTAACAAAAAGTTGAAAAAAAGCAAAGTTTTTCAAAAAAATCGGTATCTCTTAAAATATACCAGATATAAAAAATTTGACATATTACTTTCTTTGCTATGAACCAGTGATTCAATTGACGTACAGTGATAAAATTTTAAAATATTATTGTGAAAGTTACATGCTATTGAAATTGGAGCAAAAATCATCGTCCTCTTTAACACCCTGTATATAAAATTTTCTAACAGTTTAAGACAATCCAACTTTGGCGATTGTTTCCTAAGGGACAAATCTATCAACCATTAAAAACCGGAGATCGATGTCATATGTGGTTCAGAAAATATTAACTTTTAAATTTAGGCGAAATTTTTCTTGCTCGAAAGCAAATGGCCAGCAGTTTAGTTTGCTCGGGAATGAAAAAATTTAATAATAAAAACATACCATTTTCAAATTCCTGTATGAAATGTATTTAAAAAAAAATATGATTGGGTTGGTATCCATGGAAAATATATGACTTCTTATAAATATTTATACCTAGTCTATTCATATCACCACCAACTTTATCCACAAACGCCACACGACAAAAACTGTAAGCAGGAGCTTACACTATTCACGCAACGCTTTCTTGTGAACTACCGTCTGAATGTTGGTAATATGGGCGCGTATAAACCAACACCAGGTAGCAAAGATCAAAGTTATAGGTACTTATCCAGTTGTTTTGTACCATCAGTTCCATGAATTTAATCCCTTAGCGATAATCGTAAATCATGCAAATAAATTAGTAAATTCCTATAAGTAGGTAAAAGTAGATAAAAGACTATAAAAATAATTCGTTAAATATTTGGACCTTGCTGGTACAGTTCGTTTCACGATATTTGGATACAACTTAATGATCCTGGGTCGGTCCCATTGTGTAGACAAGAGCTTGGCAATAAACAAGTGAAGTATGAAGGGGCGGACTAAGGAAAACAAGTAATGATATGATTACATTAATGTAATCAAATGAAATAACATTTTTTTTAAATATTACTAGTCATATTTATTTACATTTATAATGTCATTCTATAGATAGTTCTGTTTCGCTATCGCTATCCCCATCAAAATTAATTATAATTGGATTAATTATACGATCCAGACTAATATACGAATTTTCTAGAGTTATTACGTGACGGACTGAATTTTTCCAACTACCTGGGGGAATATCATTAAAGCATTTTCGTATTAATTCTACAACACTAGAACTTAAAGTCGGAGAAATATATTGAGACCTAACCAGTGATTTTAACTGGTGCCACATATCGATCATCCTGAAGCAGAGAGTTACATCTCAAAATTTGGCATTTTTGTGTTCCCTACATAAATCAACAAAAAATTATGTCTTAATTGCAAGGGAAATATGTTGGTTTGGTTGGTTGGTTGGTTAAAGGCGGGGGTCGGTTTAAAGGCCCGAACTTCTATCACGGCAGCCTTCCGGCTTATTGTGTACCCCGATCTGGTTAGACGATCTTTGTTCCTTCTGAGGTCCAGTAACCCTCTACCAAGTTTGTCATGTGGGAGGTTGTCACCACATTGTATGTTCCCGAAGATATTTTGTCTTCTGCGAGACAGTGCTGCGCAGCGGTATATTATGTGTGAGGCGGTTTCATCCTCTTCGCCGCAGAGTCTGCATTCAATGGATCCGTTGTTTATACCCATCCGTTGAAGGTGTTTTCGCAAGTGGCAGTGGCCTGTTAGCAGACCCATCACTTGTTTCAACTGGGGCCGTGTTAGGGCTAGCATCCCATTCGATAGTATCCTCGATGGTTTTCCAATTACGGCCCTTGCGTGTATTTGACCAGGTAACCCTTGCCATCGAGATAGGTGTTGTTTTTTCGACCATCTATCTAATGTTGTTTTCGTTGCCTGTTTTGATATCCCAAAGGCCGGTTCGGGGCCCCTGAGATTTTGGGCGGATCCGGCTCTCGCTAGTTCATCCGCTTTTTCATTTCCTAATATCCCAGAGTGACCAGGGACCCACAAGAGCTCTATCTTGTTCCCCCTGGCCGCCAGTACTTTTAGGTTGGTATGGCACTCCAGTGTAAGTTTGGAAGTAAACCGATTGGAGTTCAGAGCCTTAAGAGCAGCTTGGCTGTCCGACAGGATGTAAACCTTTTGGTTATGATAGCCCTTTTCAAGATTTTGCAGTACGCATGCTTGTATGGCATGAACTTCCGCTTGGTATACTGTGGCGTAGTTCCCCAGAGGAATGCTTATGTCCATCCTGGGTCTTTCCCCAAATATACCTGCGCCCACACCGTTGGCGGTTTTTGATCCATCGGTGTACCAAACTAGACCCTTGTCAAATGACGGGGGTGCACCGTTCGTCCATTCATCAAAGTTCCAGTCAATTTTGAAGGGCTTTGTGAAATCGTATGTTGCTCTCATACGATCGGTTTGCATGTCCAAGAGCTCATCGTTGATTAGATCCGTGGCTCTTGTGTGTCCAATTTTTACGGGGTGTTGTGTCCATTCCCCATTGGTGATCATCCTTGAGGCGCTACAGTTAGCCTCCATTTTGATGTGTATGTCTAGGGGTATTAGTCCCAGTATGAGTTCCAAGGGAAATATGTTACATGTAACAATCTCTCGGGCGCCAAAAGCAGCTCAGTTATAACATTATTTCTTTTATAATTAGACATTGATTAGACATAATTTTTAGTTGATTTATGTAAAAAACACAAACATGCCAAATTTTGAGATGTAACTCTCTCCTTCAGGATGGTCGATATGCTCTATGGGGTTAAAAATGCAATAATAGGGTGGGAGCCGTAGCACTGTATGTCCAATTTATTCTGCCAATGTGTCACAAACATATACTTTTTTTATACAAAATGGCTTTAAAACTTCTAAAAGATCACTTTTTTTTATAACCTTTCTCCAAAATATATATCATTCGCCGCCATGTAGTTCTGAATCTCCAATTTTGTATTATTTGAGCTTGGAGCTTTATGTAATTGGCGACTGTGATAGCTCGCATTGTCCATTACTATTACGCTATTCGGAGGAATGTTTGGTAAAAGACAATTCTTGAACCATTCCTCAAAAACTAACAAATTTTACCACAAAAAGATATTTAAATATAAATTAAGCAACCTAACCTACCTGATGTGCCTATATTTAATTATAATTATTACAATCCGGTCCTTTCCACATAATAATAACAAACGGTCATAAATAATGGCATGGCCACAGGTACTTTTACTGCAGTCATTAAGTTATATCCATTTTTCGTGAAACAATCTTTACCATCGCGAGATCGACTAGCGCTGGATATATTTTAACACACGTTAAAACAAAAATTAATCCTTCAAATCGTCAAAAATCTTTAATTTTCTTTAAAATCAGTCTACCTGACTTATCTAGGGTAATAAACTCTTAATATTTTAATGGGTGTTATCAGGCGGACGATTTAAGCTGTAAACACCCTATTTTTATTCAAAACGCACTTTAAATAACATTATTTATTCATTAACATTCACAAAAAATAAATATTTACAGAAGCCCGACCGTTTTAAAATATTCATCGATTTACTTTTAATTGTCTGACCCCGATAGATAAATAGTTGATGAAAGGCCTAGCTAATACTATTTTGAAAATATACAGGGTGTTATAAAGGCCGTATTACAGTCGGGAATTTTTATGGCGCCAGCAATGGCAATTATAATTCAAGGATTCAGGCGCAGTACACCGTTCTCCGTACTACAGTCAGAAATTCTACTCTTCTGACAATTAAAATGACACGGATTCATGCGCAGTACACCGTTCCCGATCAGCTGTCTCTCATTACCAGAAATGGGGCAGGCGCCATTTTAATTGCCCTTGCCGGCGCAATTGGGTAGACATGGATTAGTCTGTTATTTTTAACTGTTTATTATTTGGCCGAACCAGGTATGAACAGGTAATGGCCATTTAAACCCACTGGCACTTAAATTAGCAGTTTACATTCTTTATTAAACTTATGGACTGCTAATTCAGCAACTTTTTGCACCTCCTATTTGTAAATAGCAGTAGCTGCTTTAACTGATAATCAAAACGAACAGGTTTGCACATCTCTAATTCTGGAGATATTTTAGGGATTTCGCCAGTACCAACTGTTGTTCTGACCGTTGGCAATGGTCCAGCTGATCGAAAACGGTTTACTGCGCATGAATACGTGCCATTATAATTGCCGGCGCAAGAGAAAAAATTGCCGAGTCTAATACGGCCTTAAAAAAATTAATTATTATATTCAAGCTGTCGAAAGCTAGAGAGGACGATTCATTGCTCAAATCACAGAACTCTATACTTCCTAGCAATAGTTCAAACGTGCAAGTACAATACGTTGGCGATAGATGTCGGTGGTTGTCTTTACATTCTATTTACAATTTTCACTTACCATTCACGTTGTAATTGTTGTTGTTATTATAAACAAACTCCCAATTCTCTCTGTTATCCGCCATCTCTCTCGTATAAGTTCTGACGCAATGCGCTTTCTTGTACCCGAATCTATGTCTGTTTTGGCCGCCCCTCGATGCCGATTTCATAGTATCATAGGGTTGCCCTTTCGGTTTTCTTTTCGTTTTTTTAGGAGAACCTAAATTTTTAATAAACCTTTAACCGGGACGTCCGACAAGACCAAGATTATATAAAATAATGCAAGATATATTCAATTAATTACCTGATGACGTCCACTTGGCAGCTATCAATTCGATATTATTGATACTTTTCTCGGGAGAAGGCCACTTGCCGGCTACTAAGTTGATATTGGAGGTTAGGTAACAGTTATCTTCTTTTTGGTTCAACGGTGGGAATGCGGCGTAATATCTAAGAGAAAAATTATTAGAAAAAGAACCCGAACAAACCCATTTTTTATAATATAAACTCTTAAAACCCTATAATAGTTCTGCTATGTAAATTTTGCAAAGCGTCTGTAATTATTCAACCTCTGGCAACACCTCACCGCGTCCTTATCTGTTTCATTACTTCATCGCACCCTGTCTCGCTATCGCGCCAGAGTCTTGCCTCCGAACCGAACCGATGTTTTCCGAATCAATTGACAAATAACCATTATGTTTTAAAACAGATAATACGTTTCGTTCCTTGGACTGGAGGCAAACAAGCCCACCTTGTAAATTGTAAAACTCGTTAGTCATTACGTATTATTACGGTGTTTGTGTAAGTTTAGCAGACTTTCAGTTTGGTTTAAGTATTTATTATAAATTATTGATCAAAAATTAATAAAAAACTTTTCGAGGCTTATTGGAAAGGTATCATCCACCTTCCCGATACTCCTTGCCTCTCCATGCCACTGGTTTTATCGATGCGTTCAGTCAAAAATCAGAATTATGTCTATTTATTTCCAAGATAGACTAGACATAAACACTGTTTGCGCATGATCATCAAGTGAGTAGGAGGAGCCTCCGCGCATGCGTATTCTCATTGGCCGTTCGATATTGAGCGAACGTGGGACGGGGCGGGGCTTAAAATTTTTACAGAGTTGAAATCAGGAAATTAGTCGGTCCCGTTGGTTATTGAGGCCAAGTTTCGTATTGGTTCGTTGGTTGTGATTATTCCATTTTTATTTTTGTCCTTTAATTTTTTGTTTGTTGTTGTTGTGAGTGCTACTTAACATATACCTTAGTATATTTGTTAAAGGAATGTCTAGCACCGATACTGCAGACGAAGCCCAAGTGTATATTAATTTGAGTCCATCTAAGAAACGTCACAAGAAAAATCATTTTAGTTTTGAGATGAAAGAAGTAATTTTAAAGACTTTTGTTGCCAAACATAATTCAACCTACAAGTTTGTCGATATGAAAGACCTTTTTGACCGTGCCTTAGCAGCTATTACACCTGAGAAGAGTCAAAAATGTATTAGTGCAACAAAAAGTAGAAACCAGAGTGTGGGAACTCGATAAAATTATCGAGATCCAAGTTGAACGACACTAATTAGGTGTTACTGTAGACTAAAGCGACGATGATAACTCCTCAAACTTATCCGAATAATTTCATCACAATAGGATCAATAAGATATACAGGTTGGTCAATACAGGCTGGTGAATTCGGGGATCTTGTACGGCACGCTTCATCAGTAAACAGAATTTTTTTAATGACAATTTGGATCACGGATTCTTTCGTTTCGAATAAATTGACAATTCTGACAAAATGTATCGTCACGTATTTTGCGGAAACCCTCTATTTATTAATTTATTTTATATTTTACCATGAATACTTATTTACATCCCGATGTTTCCAAATTGTAAGTATTCAACAATATTGCGATCATAATTTTTTATAATTATAATATTATAAGCACTGCCCTGTTCACTGTTAGTTTCACCGATCACGTGGGTTTGTTGTGGTCGGTCTATCTTGGAAATGAATAGACTATAGTCTCTTACTTTTCGGCAAGCTCTTTGGGGGAAATCTTTCTTTGCTTCGGGGACTCCTTGATGACTTTGGCAGTATCTTGGCTAGATTCTTTAGAATTTTCCGGTTCGGAATTGACCTCCTTCAGTTTCTCGCAGAGCTCGTCCACTAATGATTCGATTTCGCAATTCTGTAAAATAGAAATTGACTGATAGCAACAGAGAATTCGTAATTTTTTAAACTTATGGTGAAGAAGCGGGCATAATAGTGCAGAGCAGTACTTTACTATTCACACTACAATCATTGCAAATAAAAAAACATTTGGTTAAGAGCTTATTGTAGGATCTCTATTAGTTTATAAGTATGATGGGTATGGTACTATGGGTTAAATAATAAGGTGAACACACCACAATCTAATAGGGCACAAATTGTGCTTGCGTGATACAGAACATCCAGGACACTAAACAATCGATTGTGGAGTAAAAGTCGTAATTTTTATTCTCTACAAATCATATTGGCTAGACTACATAGTTCACTGTCACTGATGACATCTATTCTCCAGTTACAAAGTTACTATAACTAGGTAAGGAAACTTCAGACTTGACGCGACTTATGTCAACTTTGACAGCGCTTCTACAATGTTGTAATAGTGCCGCCAAATCCTGTAATACCCTGACAAATCCTTTAATACCGTCTTGCAACCGGAGAATGGATATGTAAAAGGCGACAGTGACATGACAATAAATATAGAAACTCATAATGACTTAGCCAATATAATACAAGGCGAATAAAAATCGTTATATTGGTGACGTATGACAGGCGTTTGACAGGTATTACCTGCTCAGCGGCTGACATGAGACACTCGACGGCTGCGGAACGTTTGATTTGTTCTGCGTCCGCGTCAGCATATCTCCACCAGGGCCCGGCGCGACGGAATCGCCTATGGAAAGCAGCGCTCCGTCCTCCGTCCTGAAGAGGTATTAGTAAAAAATATATATATCAATAATATTAAATATTATATTTATAAAGGGGGTGTTTCTTAAAGGCCGTATTACAGTCGGGAATTTTTATGGCGCCAGCAATGGCAATTATAATTCAAGGATTCATGCGCAGTACACCGTTCTCCGTACTACAGTCAGAAATTCTACTCTTCTGACAATTAAAATGACACGGATTCATGCGCAGTACACTGTTCCCGATCAGCTGTCTCTCATTTCCAGAAATGGGGCAGGCGCCATTTTAATTGCCCTTGCCGGCGCAATTGGGTAGACATGGATTATTCTGTTATTTTTAACTGTTTATTCTTTGGTCGAACCAGGTATGAACAGGTAATGGCCATTTAAACCCACTGGTACTTAAATTAGCAGTTTACATTCTTTATTAAACTTATGGACTGCTAATTCAGCAATTTTTTGCACCTCCTATTTGTAAATAGCAGTAGCTGCTTTCACTGGTAATCAAAACGAACAGGTTTGCCCATCTCTAATTCTGGGGATATTTTAGGGATTTCGACAGTACCCACTGCTGTTCTGACCGTTGACAATGCTCCAGCTGATCGAAAACGGTTTACTGCGCATGAATACGTGCCATTATAATTGCCGGCGCAAGAGAAAAAATTGCCTAGTCTAATACGGCCTTAATACGGAGTTCATTCTCGCATTGCGCATTGGGCCAGCTGATCGAGGACGGTGTACTGCGCATGAATCCGTGCAATTATAATTGCCATTGCAGGCGCAATACACAAAAATTGCCGACTCTAATACGGCTGTTAATAACATGCTAATTAAGGAGGCTATTCTTGCTTTCATTTTCAGAAAAAAAACTTCATATGAATATATGTCCTAAACGTCGTAACTTTTGAGATACAGGTTGTTAAAGATTTTCATGTCCTTTTTAATTAAAAATCTGCTTCTTATCTACTAGATCCGGGCAATTCCCGCACGAACGCCACTGGTCGGAATAAAAAAACATGTTATACATCATAAAATGCCTCTTGCTGAATAGAAAGCGTGTACCAAATTTCACATATCTAGAGCAGAATCACAGATATCAATAGAAAAGGAGATTTTTTGAAAATCTTTAACACCCTGTATCTTAAAAGTTAAGACGTTTAGGACATATGTTCTTATGAAGCTTTTTTCAGAAATTGGACCCAAGAATAACCTCCTTAAAATATTAGCATGTTATCAAGAAACACCCTGTATTTTCAGATACTCAATTAATTTGTTAATTATGTATAAGGAGAAAGTTAAATTCCTAGGATTGTTTTGAATAGATAATACGGGGAAACGTTAATAAACCATCGATATGACGTTTTTTCTTTTTCGATATTTTTAATCGACCGAATTATTACTCATAATCCTTATCAAAAATCATAATCCGGTTAAAACATATGACAAGGGATTAATGATAATGACAATAACGAACCATATGATTTGAGTTACGTAGCATTCTTATTTAATTACATCCGTTGAAAAACAGGCCCCTAGTAAACATACAGCAAACAATTAATAACATTTTGATGGACTCTGGTCTTGGAACTTCAGTCAGAATATTGCAACCTTGCCACATTGTATAAAATACACTCACAGACAGAATAATCGAGCAACGCATTATTTGGATGGAATTTGATCGTATTTTAATTACGATTTATATCATTCTTTTTTTATATTATAGGTAAATTTATCGAAAATGTCGCAAGTGTGTGAGATTTCAAGAGAGTTAAGAATATATACTATACAGGCTGAAACAAGAAGAAGTTTTTTACTCAAACTTTAAAATACTCTGTAGAGCGATGGAGATATCAAACTCTTTAATTTGTCATTTAATTATCAAGTGACATCAATTGTTAACATTTCTCGTTTCGGATTCATTTCAATACTGTAATTTTTGTAGGAGATACGATTTTTTAAAGCAACTTAACAATAGTATATTAAGATACAAGTTTCATAAGACATTATCTTAGAGCACGCTTCGCGGGTCGTTTTCTAGAGTACAAGTGCACTAATTGTCTTATGAACCGTGTATTTTATAATACTTTTTCTATTTGGGTCTTTAAAGTATGAAAAACTTTAAAAAATATACTTAGTAGATTTTTTCCATTTGAATTAATATTTTCTTTTTGGGTTGGCAATACTTTTACAATTTAATAAAATGTTACAAGTATCAAATATGCCATGATAGAAACAATTGAACACAACAAAGCTTCTTCCCTTCCATCATAATTAAAAATAAATATATTATTAAAGTTAATAAAAATGAGTCAGGAAGAAAGTTGTAGGTACTCCGTCAGAAATACGAGAAATTGCAGAAACTAATTTAGAAAAACTGTTAAAAAGAATATGTTCAAAATATTGAACAAAATAATAAATAATACTATTGAACAAGATATTGTGTTGACACAGAATCTGACAGGAATAAAATGTCTACAGTAACTATAAATATGTATACAGGGTTGTGATTTAATAACGGATAAATTCAATACAAATTAAATGGGTGCGTTTTCGGAACAACGCTCGAACCCGTCGATTTTGTTTTTGGATTGCGCATATCTTAACATAAAATGTAGGTATACAGGATGTCCCACAAAAGTGTGACAAAAAAAATATTTTTTCCTTAAATGGAACATTTCCCCAGAAACCGTAAAAAAAGTACAGCAAGAATTTATTGATCGTCTAGAGCAGTGGTGCGCAAACCGTGGGTCGCGACCCCCGGAGGGGTCGCGAGAAAATTTTTGGGGGTCGCCAAATTCAAAAAAAATTTTTGGGGGTCGCTAAATTCAAAAAACTTCACACCTACTGTCTATCCAGGGGTCGTGACAAAATTTTACACAAAATAAGGGGTCGCAAATGAAAATAGTTTGCGCACCACTGGTCTAGAGTACTGCAGAGCTGTTAATGGCGGACACTTCCAGCATTTGCTAAAATAATTTTAGTTTTTAAAAAATGTAATTTAGGCATCAATTTTTGTTGCAATAAAGTAATATTTTAATATTTGAACGTAAATGTTTCGTGAACAGTTGAAGATAGGTTTAGGACATTGTATATGAAACATGAATATAATTTACCGGACAATCCGAATATGCAATTATATACAGGGGTTTCCATTTGAGGAAAACATATTTTTTCTGTCACACTTTTGTGGGACATCCTGTATACCCACATTTTATGTCGAGATATGCGCAATCCAAAAACAAAATCGACGGGTTTGAGCGTTGTTCCGAAAACGCCCCCCATTTAATTTGTATTGAATTTATCCGTTATTAAATCACAACCCTGTATATAAAGTAATACGTATAATACTATATTGAATTAAAAATAAAAATAGTAAAGATTGTTTCACGAAAAATGGAGATAACTTAATGACTGCAGTAAAAGTACCTGGGGCCATCCCATTATTTATAACCGTTTGTTATTATTATGTGGAAAGGACCGGATTGTAACAATTATAATTAAATATAGGCACATCAGGTAGATTAGGTTGCTTAATTTATATTTAAATATCGTTTTGTGGTAACATTTGTTAGTTTTTGAGGAATGGTTCAAGAATTGTCTTTTACCAAACATTCCTCAGAATAGCTTGATAGTAATGGACAATGCGAGCTATCACAGTCGCCAATTACATAAAGCTCCAAGCTCAAATAATACAAAATTGGAGATTCAGAACTACATGGCGGCGAATGATATATATTTTGACGAAAGTTATAAAAAAGTGATCTTTTAGAAGTTTTAAAGACATTTTGTATAAAAAAAAGTATATGTGTGTGACACATTGGCAGAAGAAATTGGACATACAGTGCTACGGCTCCCACCCTATTATTACATTTTTAACCCCATAGAGCTTATGTGGCACCAGTTAAAATCACTGGTTAGGCCTGAAAATATTTCTCCGACTTTAAGTTCTAGTGTTGTAGAATTAATACGAAAATGCTTTAATGATATTCCCCCAGGTAGTTGGAAAAATTCAGTCCGTCACGTAATAACTGTAGAAAATTCGTATATTAGTCTGGATCGTATAATTAATCCAATTATAATTAATTTTGATGAGGATAGCGATAGCGAAACAGAACTATCTATAGAATGACATCATAAATGTAAATAAATATGACTAGTAATATTTAAAAAAAATGTTATTTCATTTGATTACATTAATATAATCATATTATTACTTGTTTTCCTTAGTCCGTCCCTTCATACTTCACTTGTTTGTCAGCACAATGGCCCAGGAAATCATTAAGTCGTATCCAAATTTCGTGAAACGTACTGTACTTTATTGAATAAAACTTTAGAAATAGAGCATAAACTGGAAGATATTTCTATTATTTTTAGGTTATGTTGTTTTATAGTTGTGACTAGAAATTAGTTGACGGACACAGTCAGCATGTTATTATATTTCCGAGTATAGGTATTTCAGATAAATATCTAGTAAAAATGATCTATTTGCAAGGTTAAAGGTTAGTATTATAAAGTTTTCAATAAAAATCGAAGTAAGCCTAAAATTCTAACCCTACTTGGTGCCAACAAAAAAAATAAAATTTCAGTTTCATAAAGTTTATGTAGCCATTTTGAAACCCAAATAGAAAAACTTGTTTAAAAATGTATATTAATTTCCAAATATCAAAACGTCAACCGAAAAGTCGTCGTTAGAACAAAATATGCTAAAAATACAATTTCAGAGAACTTTTAGCCAATTTTACCTTCTTCAATTGAGAATACGGCAGGTCCTCCTCGGGGTAAATCACATCCAAAGTATGGGCGTGGAGCAGGCTCAGTATGTAGCGAGTGTAAACTTCAGAATCAATCCCTCTGGCTTCAAGTTGTTCCTCTAACCAATCTGATACGGCTGAAGGCATTGACACCAGTTGGGGGTACTTCATAATATTCTATTAATAATAAAAATTATTTTACCTATCTTACTAATAACATATGAAAACAAAGACAACCGTCATCTCGACGTTATACTCTACGAATTATAGCTAGAAAATTGGAATCGTCATATTTCCTGCCGTTTGTCCGATAGGGCCATTGCAAGGGAACCTACAGCTGAACGGACTACGATCGTCGGTCACACGCTGCTCTCTCAAGGGCTATCAACGTTTGGTTTTTGACATTGCGGCATGACCTACCGATTGGGGACTGCGTACCGTCCCCCCACGAGATGCCCGTTCTCTTCCGACCTGTTTACCGACATAAGTGGAGAATGATACATCTTTCACTGTTGCCTATTTTTTGCAGAGAGTTCCCAGTCACTGCTAGTGATGAGCGATATCGTGATTTTTAATCACGTTGTGAAACGTGATCGTTATTTTTTGATATCAGTGAAATTAAAGCGTGACATGATCAGGGGTTATAAATTGTTATCACTGCTAAGCGAGATATTAACTGGATAATATACGCAAGAGAATATTGCGAGCATCGTAAAATAATTAGTGGGTGATGGTCGATTGATTTAAATTATTTATTATGTATACTACTTTACTACTAAAAGAACATGTAACAAAAGAAAACTAAAATCTGTAAAAAATATTACACAACATTGATAACAAACAAAAGAATACGTTATTTCTACCGAGATTAAAGTAGAATTTACACCTTTTAAAAAAACTATGATGAACTAAACACTGCGTACTTTACAACAAACTATTTGTTCGTGCAAATACGCATGGTTTCTTAATCGTTTTGTGCGTATTGCATATTATTATTTAAGAATAGAATCGTTAATCATTTGAGTTTTCTTATTACTTAGCCTGTTTCTTTAAAGAATGCCCAGAGCTCGCTAGTCTTTCGAATATTACTACTCATTTTCGTTTCACGGTTTCAAGTTCAAGATTCAGAAGTCACAGTCAAGTACCAAATAACGACCTGACAACTTCACGGAATCACATTTTAAATATTAGGTCTATATGAGATATGATGTGACCAATGTTATTCTAACGGTGATATGCAAAAATGGCCTATTCAGTGGCAGCTCGTGACCTCTGATAGAGGGGGTTCACAAGTATGGTGAAATTATTTTTAAAATTTTATTTTTGTGTAACGACCAAACAATTACTTTCTAGGCGTTTTAAATGTAGAAAGAAAAAGAAGTAATAAGAAAATGCGTTAGGTAAAACATATTTTTATTTATTTTTTAACTTTACACAAGGAAATACAACTTTTGGAAAATAAGAAAGGTTTCCTTAGTGTGTATAGCTGTCGGATCTTAACGTCGTCGAATGCAACCCTCGTAACAAAATTTATACAGTCCACTACTAATACTACTAAAGCCATCTACGAGCTATCAAGAAAACCGAATGATGTCCAATACTACTACCGCCATCTACGAGTTATCAAGAAAACCGAATGATGTCTAATACCACTACGCCATCTACGGCTACGTCATTACGCGCAACCAACACGAGAACAATAGTCAACTGTTTTATGACGAGAACGAATCGAGCCACGAGACTGACAAGTTGGCATTCTTCATATTTTCAGTGTTTTTTAATTTAAATTCTTAAATAAAATGGTTTAAAATAATATCGAGTATCATTTATCGAAATACACAACATTTATCGACCCTACACAATAGTGCTTAAACGTAAAGTCCATTCTTCGGTTCTTAATTGTAGAAAATTGATCAATAACAGCCTCATTAAGTTTGGAATACCCTCTATAAATTTTTTTTCATAGATTTAATTTCTAAACTTCCCAATAAAGTCCCTAGATTTACCCTTTGTGGTCTGCGTTAAATTAATTTCGTGTTTAGGTGTTCCCGCATTCTTCACTTCAATTTTTTGCCCCAAACTCAAAGAGCTAAAGTTATTTCTTAAATAGTCCACCGTCAACTATTCATTTTAACTTAATAAATATATATTATTAAAATATTAAAACATACACGCTCGAATTTCTAACTAGATGCACAAACAGACAACAGCGCGGTGCAAACAAAAACTGTGCGCCTTTTCCATGTTAAATCGCCATAGCCCCGCTATCCCCCGCCACCTGTTACGACAGAGAAACTGCACTACTTTAATGGCACGTGCGAGCAAGTCTCGTCATAATCGTCATTTACCTCGACCGAGGCACGGTTGCCGGATCTATACAGTTTGGTTTGACGGGATGATAAAATATTAGGGAGGGTCGGACTTTATACGATAAATAATATTCAACGAATATAAATATTTCAACAAAATATTTTTTATTCGTTTTGTTTTGGGGGTGCACGTGCGCATGTGCTCCTGTGGAAGAACCGCCACTGCCTGTTTTAACATAATTGGTATCGGTACAACACAATAAGGCCGATTATGGCAAATGTAATAAATGATTTCTAATGGTGTTACAACAAGTCATCCCCATGGGAATACATTTTAAACAAAAAGATAGATTTAATGATCAGTAAAAGTGAAATACATACTAAAAAGTGATTTGTTTAAACTGTGATTTGTTGATATCAGTGATTAAATCACAGTTCGTGAAATATCGCCCACCACTAGTAACAGCCGCTTAATCACAGAGCCACCAAAACCGTTAGGAAACGTCACAGTTTTCGAAAAACATATTTAATATCAAACTGGCCGAAAAACATTGTTGTCAGGGTTTTAGATTTGCACCAGAGGGCGTAACTAAATCATAGGCTGTAAAAACGGGACGTATAATTCTACAAGTTCAATTTTCCAAAGTCGCCGATTGATAATAATTTAAATAACGATGCGAGTTATACCTATTTTGTGAAAAAATTTCCATTAATTGATCGTTTAACGACGTTGCTAACTGAAACCGTACTATTATCTATTTTTACTCAAAACTCAAATCTAATGTCATGATCGCGTGGTAACCTTAGAAGCTATTTGTTTTTTATTTTATCATCTTCAAGGTCCTTCACTTTTATTGTAGTACTTAAAACGAGATTATATTTTAGGAAATAAGTACATACTATTCATAAACTTTTAAAAAAATTGTATTAATTTCCTATTTTTAATTTTAAATTATATTTTCATAATAATCATACAGTTGGGGCGGGAAAAGAATGAACGACGGGCATCATAACTTTACACTAATATCACAGAATTGATGGTTTTGTAAAACAGACATCGTTTTTATTTAAGGCCGTATTACAGTCGGGAATTTTTATGGCGCCAGCAATGGCAATTATAATTCAAGGATTCAGGCGCAGTACACCGTTCTCCGTACTACAGTCAGAAATTCTACTCTTCTGACAATTAAAATGACACGGATTCATGCGCAGTACACTGTTCCCGATCAGCTGTCTCTCATTACCAGAAATGGGGCAGGCGCCATTTTAATTGCCCTTGCCGGCGCAATTGGGTAGACATGGATTATTTTTAACTCTTTATTATTTGGCCGAACCAGGTATGAACAGGTAATGGCCTTTTAAACCCACTGGTACTTAAATTAGCAGTTTACATTCTTTATTAAACTTATGGACTGCTAATTCAGCAACTTTTTGCACCTCCTATTTGTAAATAGCAGTAGCTGCTTTAACTGGCAAACAAAACGAACAGGTTTGCACATCTCTAATTCTGGGGATATTTTAGGGATTTCGACAGTACCCACTGCTGTTCCGACCGTTGACAATGCTCCAGCTGATCGAAAACGGTTTACTGCGCATGAATATGTGCCATTATAATTGCCGGCGCGAGAAAAAATTGCCTAGTCTAATACGGTCTTTAGAAAAGAAATACAATTCCAGTGTATCAGATTAGGCATGGGTAACGCTGTGTTAAATGACAATCTTAAGCCGCAAACACACTATTATCACGTCACGTGAATTCCCGTGTTGTCATATCGGCAAAATAGCACATGCTGTCACTGCTTAGAAACAGACTAAGTACACTGCAGATCATTTTTATTACATATTTTGTGTTTGTCAAGATCGCAAGTGAATCTTGTAGCCTTCTAGCGTTAAACTCTGACCCAGTGTTATCACGCGTGCCGAATATGTAAATTTGCAGATTTGCAGAAAACTAAACACACTGACACTCGCGATGTTAGGTGTTGATATGTTTCATGATATAATTATCGTGTCAGTATCATGGCGGTGTTCATCCGTATTTTAAAATATTTATCATCGAAAGCAAATGATTGGAAATTATAATTTGCAACTGAGGCAGAGTCGAGTATAAAATGACAGAGGAAGGTTATTTTCTAAAAAATACTTACAAAATGAAAAATAGAAGAGAATGTCCTTGTGCGGTGCCTGTTTGGTTTTGTTCACTGCACCAAGAGGTGAGCGTTCAACAAAAAAGGATTTGGCAATGCCAAAATCCATTTTAGTTGGAGAAATCCATTATCCGTTGCCTGTAAGAAAAAAAAACGGTAAAGAAAAACCGACCGGGCTACCCTGTATATCAACGACAACTTACCTTAACTAATTTAAATGCGCCTGGTATATTAATTTGTTAGTTGAGTTAATTTTTTTTAGTGCACAAAGATCTTGCAGGGTCCTTTAGGCCCCATTGTATGCCTATAACAAAAATTTTAAAAATGAGATTTTTAAAATTTCATGTACATTTAAAAAAGTAACAAAATCATTAAAAAACGCATAAGGGGGGGCCCAAAATAGATAAATCCAAGTGAATCTTAAAGAGCATCAGAAGAAAACAGCAACAGTTTATCGGGTTCCTGACCCTATAGAGGCCCTAATTAAATAGGTATACCATTCTTGAAAACCGCCAATTATTTAAATAAAATTTCTGATGACCTTGAAAAAACCAAAAGAAATCAAGGTGAAATAGGTAGTCTAGCGGACAATAAACAATGAACTTTTTAAAATGAACCTAATCGATCTCTAAGTCAACGGCAAAAATACGAGTGCATTACACTGGAATTCAGAGAATTTCGTCAGCATTTCGCGCTGTATCCCGCCAGACACAAAACGACCGCTTCTAAAGGCATAAAGGAAAGGTTAACACACTTCCTAAAAATAGCGACAAGGGCGTACACAGTGCTTTTTCTTAGTTCCTGTTTGAATGCATATACAAATCGGTAGGTTAACCTACAGTAATTTTCACGTGACAGTTTCGTACTCAAAATAGAACCACGTCAGAGCGTCCCAAATTAATTTTTTCCTCGGATAATGCGGAATTAAAAGGGGTATCCATACCGCGTAAAAATTGGTGCAACGGAATGCATTGGCGTGCGTACTTTGACCTACAAAAAAGAAACGCATTTGCACCATGTTTGTATCCCACGTTGCACACGAATGCATTCACTTTTCTGACATCGTTTTCGTTTGCCTAGCTTAGCAGCGAAACTCACGCAATGCGTTAACGCTACGCACTTTCTTTTCCTTAATTGTGTCCTTCATCAACTGAAAATTAGCAATTTTACGGGCTTCACAGCAACTTCACATATTAACAAAATCAGCATATTACCTGGGCTTTCCGCGAGGAAAATTGCGAAATATAACTTTTACGGGAAATAGCTGTGGAGGAACATCATGACTATCGTTGTCGTGTGCACAAAACTAATCCACTTGACACAAAAAATCTAAACAACCGAGACGTACGCCATTAGACATTGCACAACAAACGTGGAAAGCGAAACGATCGAGATTTGTGTACTGACAGCGGATCGCGGGGCAATATTTTTAATAAATCACGTGTAAACTAACTAAAAATAAGTTTTCCCATACCTTGTAGTGCAATGGAGATGTTTTAAGGCGGTTTTTCTTCAACACACCCCACAGATTTATTAAAACATGGCAGCACGGCGCGGAGGCCTTGCCAATCAGACAAAATCCCGCTTAAAGCGATGTTGTCAGACTTCGGGCATAGATTTTCTTGTAATCCGCATTCCTTTCAAAACATTCTTGAGAAACGGGGCAACTTTTAAGAAGAATCGTGAATATTCTTTGTGCGCATGCATGGTAAGATAACATCGATGTTTATTATTACATTCGGATATGTGGTGGAAGTGAATAAACGGTACCCAACTGCAGGCATCGTTCTGGAACAAATTAATCGTTTCCCTTCCAGAGGCATTCCGCATTCCCAGTAAAATCCATTCCAAGTGAGAGGCTTCGCTTTCGAACAAAAGAACAACACTGACCCACCTAATTCCTCAATTTACACGGTGGATCTAAAATGAATGTTTTATAGGATAAGACACTTACAATATCCGAACAATATACGCAAGCATCATAAGACTAATGACATTATAGAAAAATCCCTTGTCCCTCGAATTATGAGAGAACGTGGCAACAGTGGCCACATGTACCGTTTGCGCACATGCTCCACGTACAAGCGAGAAATCTGCGCCAGCGCCTGTGTCAAGACAAAAATTATCGACTTTTATTTACCTTCGGCTTTACGGCTTGTGCTTTCTCTGTCTTACGCACGGAAAGTAAACGAGAAAAAAATAAAGGCGCACATTTTATTGCCTGGCGTCGTGCGGCATTTAATCGATGCATGAAATGTATCGATAAACGATGGGACTACGAATAGCAGCAGTGGAAGCGAATTAAAGCACGATTAAAGTTTTTTTATCACCGCAGAAAACACATGGCCGATATTTTTGTTTCAAGGTTGTGATTTGGTAATTTTAAACTTGATGGCACGAGGCAGTTTTAAATTCGGATTCATACCGAGGGAAGGGCAAAATTGCCGGAACAGCAAAATAATTTTCTCATGCTGATTGGTTAACATAGTAAACATAGGCACAAAATATCCAGCTGAATAAAATTATGGGCAGAATATGGTGCTGACCAAAGATCTTGTAAAACTCGTGCTGATCAATCTTTTTAAAAAATTGCTTCCTTGTGATTTCGATTTAAGAAATCATTACCTTTTACTTTTATGCAGAATAACTTTACTTAGGTATTTCTCTTCATTTATAATTTATAGAATTTGGATTAAAGTTTAACTTCTATGACGTCATGAAAGTCCTTGGACGAATTCAGAAATAGGACACCATTTAGTAACATTTTATCTTTAATCTTCTTGTGTTGGCAACATCGAGAAATCAGCTGTCAGGAATCGTAATTTTTATGTGGAAAATTTTGAAGTCGTTCGCGGATGAGCACAAAAAGTCTGGAAAATTGCGACAACATTGATTTATGGCACAGTTTACGACAACATCGAAAACATCTCCTGTGATATTTGTCATTAAAAGAATCTAAGCAAAATGTACGTCGTTTTACGATCGGTTCAGTTAAGAAACACTCGCTCCAAGTTGGTGAAATGTAAGTATTTTGTTTCAGTTTTAGGTTAGAAAACTCCCAAAACAAGGCGGTTTTTATTATATAATTTCCTTATTAGTCATGATTTTCCTTTATTCCTTATAAAAACCGACTCTTTTGCTTGCAGGTTGTCGGAATTTTTCTTTTAACCACTCTTGCGCGTGTAGTTTAAACTGTCAGTTTACAAATGTTAGCCTTCTCGAGCCCAGAAGATTGTATTCAGTCACGACACATTCAAACCTATTGAATTACGACGATAGAAGGGTGTATACAAATAATTATGAACTCACGAGGTATGTAGAGAGTCAAAACGCACTTGTCAATATACATCTTTAATTATAAGAGGCATTACAACATGTTTCTCAATTTTATGTAAAAGTAACTGACACTTGTTATTGTAGATATATATCACTGTCAGCTCCTTACTTCGATAAGGAGCCCCTCAAACCGTCATCGAAGCTGGAAGCTACTGTTCAGGAGCTTAAAAAGCAAAAGGAAGAGGTGGCAAAAGTTCAGGATGCCCAAGTAGCCAAAGCAGCCCCGGTAAAGAAATCCATACGGCAGAAAGTAGTTGATGAAATTTTGCATTATTACCATGGCTTTCGACTATTGGGAATTGACGTAAAGATTTCTGCAGGACTAGTTTGGCGTATTCTTCAGGGCAAAGCTTTAAGTCGAAGAGAATATCGTCTTTTAACTCGTACGGTAGGAGATCTGTTCCGTCTTGTTCCATTTTCAGTATTTATAATAGTGCCCTTTATGGAAGTATTGTTACCAGTGTTTATTAAGCTGTTCCCGGGAATGTTACCTAGCACATTCCAAACTACATTGGAAAGAGAGGATAAGATTAAACAGAACTTGAAGGTTAAGCTAGAGATGGCTAAATTTTTACAGGTAAGTTGCTTGTTTTGCTTTTTACACTGTTAAACCCATAGTTTTTTTTAATCATTGAGGAGTATCGACTGCATTTCCTAATTAATACACATCCAAAATTTACTAAGGTCAGTTTTTCTTCAAATAAAAATTCTATTGTTATGCACATTTAAAATTACCAATAAATATTTTTAGAACGCAAAAGATTTGATGACCTTGATTTTGAGGATGTTTTCATTTCGAAAAATTTAAAGGAAAATATTTGTATTTGTTTCACATTCCATTCCACATTTTATAGAAAATTGTGCAAAATAGCATAATTTTAAATACATTTTATTGGATGAGTTGCGATATTAGGAAAATAAGGACGTTAATCCCTTTTAAAAAATAAGTAGGATTTCTTAGAAGACCAGATGTTCCTCAAAAAAAATTTGGATTCATTCCAATCACTTTTTTTTATAGCGTCAATGACTTGCGTTTAATTTTGTTAAAATTTCTATATACATACTTTTATAATAATTTAACTGGTTAGAAAAATATTCTTATTTTTGCGAACAGAAAAATGTAATCGATCAGTCAAAATGGCTAGTTGGTCAGCAACTTATGAACAGCAAACATTTCTGAATCGGTCAGTAATTAAGCCGCAAATACACTATTATCATGTCACGTGAATTCACGTGTTGTCATATCGGCAAAATAGCACATGCTGTCACTGCTTAGAAACAGACTAAGTACACTGCAGATCATTTTATGTGTTTGTCAAGATGGCAAGTGAATCTTGTAGCCTTCTAGCGTTAAACTCTGACACAGTGTTATCACGCGTGCCGAATATGTAAATAGTGTACTTCTAAACCTATTTATAATCACGAATAAACCGCCTTGCAGAAATTTCAGGTGTGCCGTGCCATTGCGTGATAGCATGTGATCTCACGTGACGTGATAATAGTGTGTTTGCAGCTTTAATGTCATACTAGAGTGCTCTAAAATTTTGGTATGCAAATTAAATATACTATTAATATAATAACCACTTTTAATCAGATATTAATAAGCAAACAGCGGGTAAGCAAAATAGTTAATCTTGGTCATAAAAAAAAGCAATAAAACGTGAAATAGTGACAGTGCCCTGGGAAAACAAGCGAAAACCGCCCCCCTACACCTTTTGTAGCCGATTTCCTTCTGTATTCGGCAAAAGAAAACACAAGAAAGTTACATAAATTGACAGTTCCCTGGGAAAACAAGTGAAAACCCGCCCCTACTACCTTTTGGGCCACACGCATCAATTAGCTACTCATCACGCGACTGCTTTCGCTCCGCCCACAATAACGAACTTTGCCGATTATTCAAAACAAACGCAATCCAATGATTTATATTGATAATCATTCTTTTAATATGCAAACCTCTCAAGTAAACTGCTTCTAGACATGTTTTTTCTACTGACCAATTGTAAAATCTTGCTTACCAAGTAATCATTTCGCAGCTCGACTGTTAATTAAGCGAACACATGATATTACAAGCGGACTGATATCGGTTCAATTGTTGACAGTTTGTAGCATTTTTTGCAGAACAAGTGTTGCAGCCCGATTTTTATTTATTGCAAGCCAAATCTTTTTATGCTGATCAAATGACTTAATGGCTATTTTTTGCTGCGAACCAATTTTAATAACGGCAAACCATTTAATTACTTCTCATAATTTAATTTTTAACATATATATGTGGTAATAGATAATTACAAAAATCTTGTTTGTACTATAAGGTCTTGCTACATTCCAATTTTAAAATATTTAATGACAAAAACAATAAACAATATTATTTTAATTTGCTATCCATAACCTGATAACATTTTTTCATTACTCTCGTCGTCGCTTGAAGAAAAATTTTGTAACAGGAAAAAAAGATGTCCCCTGTTGACGCGACAAGCGCGAAAGCTCTAAAATTACTTACCAGACTGGTTGCGAGGGAGATGTGGGTGAGAGGGGAGCTTTTAATTACAGATTTATTAATTTAAACTAAAATGAAAAGTACTGCAACCTTGCCAAAATATTTCAGGGTACCTTAGATGAAATGGCCGTGCAACACAAAGATCGTTACTCCGAGAAAGCGAAGGAATTCGTCGAATTGTTCAGCAAAGTCAGAACGTCAGGGGAACAAGTGTCTAATGACGACATTATGAAATTTTCGAAGCTATTTGAGGACGAAATCACCTTGGATTCATTGACAAGGAGTCAGTTGATTGCTCTGTGTAGAGTAATCGACGTTCACACTTTGGGGACCAATAATTTTTTAAGGTGAGCATGCGGAGTCGTTTCGGGTTTTGTAATTTTGGTACTAACCTATCCTTGAGCCAGAGAAAGAATCAATGTGCGTCTTCCCCTGCAACAGTAGAGATTATGTAGATCCCATGATGTTCTTTCTTTCCCTGGCCCAACGGTATATGATTTGGTTACCTCATTCCCAGTTAAAAATGGGTCATTCTTTCCCCACCTACACCCTAAATTATCAAAATAAAAGGAAAGTAGTAATTTGAGTGTTATAAAACATTATAATCTTTAGATTTCAGCTGCGAATGAAGCTGAGACAGCTAGCTGCCGACGATAAAATGATTCAGAAAGAAGGGGTGCACTCGCTGACTCTGGGAGAAGTCCAGCAGGCATGCAGAGCCAGGGGAATGAGGGCGTACGGGGTGTCAGAAGAAAGGCTTAGGTCGCAGCTGAATCAATGGCTCGATTTGAGTTTAAATGAAAAGGTATAATAATACCGCTGGAAAATTCTACTTAGCATATACAGGGTTGGCGAAAAAATGAAACCCCCATTTTGCAAAGTGGAAAATACTAAAAATGATCTCTATTTAAGGTACCACCGTCTCTATTACTCTTATCAAGAGCCCTAATGTTACCAGAAACCATTCCGACTAGCGACAAACTTAAAGCTACCATTTCGTCACTACCGGAAACAATCATCAAACAGACCCAAGCGGCTATCGGAGAGAAGGAAGGTAAAATCGACAACAAAATCAGGCTGGAGTTGCTTAAAGAGGAGGAACTGAAGATCAAGGAGGAGAGGAAGGAACAGAAGTATGTGATTTTTATTTTGTTGTTGTACGGCCAAAATTAAACATTATATTTTACATTTGTAGAGAAGAAAAACGAAAATTGGAAGAAAAGGAAATGTTGGTGGACAAGGCCCCGATTATTTCTGCCACAACGACACCTATTTTGGAAGACACAGCTCTAAGGATATCGACGGAGAAGTTAGAGAAGGTGGAAAGAGTAAGTATTTTTTACACCGATACGTTTTCGATCATCAACAGAGTTTATGTTTATAAACCCGTCTACTTTTACAGGAAAAGGAAAGAGAGGAGGCCCTTCACACAAAAGATATCCAGATCATCGAGAACGCCATCGATAGCATCTCCAAGGAAAAGAAACTTATCGTCGAAAAAGAAGAAATTGAAGGACTTAAGTCGGAGATGGCCGATTACAAGGAGGATGTCGAGGATCTTGCCAAGGCTGTGGCTGACACGCCGAAGCCCGATATAGTAGAGACTAAGGCTGCTAAGAGGTTGTACAAGAGTGTGGATAGGATGATCAATAGAATGGATCAGGTGAGTGCTCGAAAAACACTCCCTCCGGACAAAAATAATTTAATTAATTTCTTAACGCCCTGTGGAAAAATTGAGCGGTAGAATTTAGCTTCATTATGCAGGGTGTTATGGAAATGACGTATTATATTTAAACCGGCAAATCCTGAGATGCAAATAAATTGAGGAAAAATACCCATAAATGGCGCTTTCAATTAATGACCGGATTATATCACCTTATGTCAAATCAGACAAACACATGTGGGGCAAAAGACGTCTGCTCATTTCGGCCGGTGTTGTCATATCTACACGGCAAAATCTCTCTAGAAAAAAAATTATAATTTTAACAATTTTTAATTCTCCCATTTATGAACAAATATGATTCCAGAAAACCGACGGCGAAAGATGTTTTGCAAAACAAATAATGGTAATATCACACACAAATTTCAAATTCTTTACAAGCACAGGAAAGTAAATAGGTCAAACGTCATTGACCTTTTAAATAATAATTATCGTTCAAACTCTTTAAAAAAAATGCAATTTTATTTAAGACACATGCTTTCTTACCTTTACTTATTTAAATACAATTGTTAGTTTCATAATTTTACACAAACTACACAGAATCTAACCTCTCACATAACCTCAAAAATAGCAGCTATTCACGTGGAAGAATACACGCAAACGCTGTTTTAATTTTGGTCCTTTTTTTCTCGCGTATTTATTTATTTAACTAATTTAAAACACACACATTTTAAATACACACAATGCAATCCTTCAATTTAAAAATGACATTTTATCTACGAACCATAAAACAGTTAACCTACGAACGAACGCAATAGATATCCTCAAACTCGGAATAGAGATGGGCAATATTTGACAGTTTGATGTTTCACGAGATTTTTCTCTATTACTTGCCTATTTATCGCGAGATCTCTTGCAAGGCGTTTAATTGATATGGCGTTAATGGAATTTCGACCAAATTGAATAAAGTGATAGTGGTAGCTGATAATACTGCGACTGTACTTTTTCTTTTGAGATCCTTAAAATATTAAATTAGCCATTCTACTCCAAATTAGAAGACAGATTTTATTTTCTTTCTCACGCGGCATCTCTTTCACACAATCCACTCGTCGCCGGGCCGACGTAGGTCTATGGGTACAAGCGTGCGACTTGCAAGTGTCAGTAATAGAAGAACAGAGTTAGGGTGCGGTCGCCTCTGTTGATAACCATTTACACTCTCGGCTATCCGCTTTGTTTTCAGAAGGTACGCGTATAATAGTTGTAATGATTTTCGGGCTACGCGTCCAAACTTTGTATATTATTTGACATTGTTTTTATAGACGAACCTAAGTTGCTCAATTAAAACGAGTAGTTTGTTTTGGACGTTTGACTTGACAGAAAAATGGAATGTCGCCGACGAATAAGTCAAATTTCGTCGCGTCGCGTGTAATAAAATCTAATGATCTGATCTGAGTGTATTTTTAAAAAACTTGTGTCTGGGGGTATAAAGATAAATACAAGTAGGTAGATCAGTTTTGCTTTAAGTGTGGCAACATTGCACGTAACACCTGTTTCCTGATATGCCACCACAGGGTGACATGACGAACAAACCCCGGATGAGGTGTGGGTTTATGGGGCTGGACCCCACCTTTAAAACGGTCGATTTAAAAAAATAAAATATGTAGCTCTTCTCTAGGACACCCAAGGAGTCACCCATTTAAATATAATACGTCATTTCCATAACACCCTGTATCGTGTTTTGAAGTGTGACCTTTTCGTAACACAATGATTTTTGGTTCCCGTCATTAACTGCTTTTTAAAAGAAGATACGATTTTTTAAAGAAAATAATGTCGATACTAACAATCTCAATAAATAACGTTGTAATTTTTATTTAGGCATTAGATAACTTGGAAAAGAAGGAAGCACAACTGAAGAAAGATCTAGAAGCCGGACCGAGCGATAAGAAAAAAGAAGAACTTCTTCAAATCGACGATATTATTGGGGCCATTCACAAGATCAAGGATGTGCCCACTCAAAGTAGACTGGAGAAGATCACGAAGGTGTTGAGAAAGATGGACGACGATCACGATGGATCCTTGAAGATCGACGACGTATTGAAGGTGATCAACGTGGAAAAATCGATTGTACGTCGATCGTTAATTAATCTATTTTTAGGTGATCGAGATAATAGGCAAAGAAAATGTAAAATTGAACAGCAAGCAAATAGACGAGCTCATAGAGTTGATAGACAAGGAAGAAATTTTAGAAGTGGAGGATAAAATCGAGAAAGCTTTACAAAAAGATAAGGAGGCAAAAGAAGCAGAGAGACTGCTAGCGAAAAATGACCTCGAACAGAAGCCCCAGCTCGAAGACAGTAATAATAAGGTAAGCGATTGAATTTGTTCTTATGTCTGTCTGTATATGGTAACACTTGCTTATTTTAAATAAAACATCCTATACCGGTTATCGAAGAACTTATCAACAATACAAAAACAGCTTGAGATATTCGATTAAAAGCGGCATGGTTTAAAAATATTTTACATTATACAGGGTGGCCCAAGAAAGTGTGACAGCATAAAGTTATATTTTTTTAAATGGGACACCCAGTATTTTAGTGCATATTTAGGTTCGTATTAGTATCGTTTATAAGTGCCTCAAATTTTATTTAATTTGGATTTGTAGTTTGGGAGAAATAAATTAAAAACTAAAACAAAAAGTTTTGCAGTCCTGAATAAAAAAATTGAAAAAAAAATCCAGAACTATTTTTTTAACCTCGGCATTGGGTAAAATTTATAACAAAAGGTCTAGAGATACTATGAATCTAATTGTGTTTTTCTATTTTATACAGGGTGTTCATAATAAGCTCTCAAAAACGCTACATTTTAAAATAATTTTTCTCAAGATTTTCAAATGGAACACCCTGTATATTATTTGGCTATTTGACGTAGAATTCATAGGCAATTTTTTTTGTAATACAAGCATATAAGTTATATCCGGCCGTTTTCGAAATAATTGTAAATATCATAAATTATGTTGCTTAAATAGAGTTTTTATTGGGAAATTTTGTTATAGGCGACTAGACTAATAATTGTAAACTAAAGTAAATGTTCAAAATAGCTTCCTTTTACTTACCGTATTTTAGTTATTTCGATATAAATTTTAAAAGCCTACATTTTTGCTACTTTTATTTATTTAATTTTATTTTTTTATTCTTAATCGAGTTGCCATGATTTCGTTTCGTTTAGATTTTCACTATGACAGCCACTTGCACATTCATCCAGGTAAAAAAATCATATTTACCATTTCTAAAGTTCAATTATTAGTCTAGTCGCCTATAACAAAATTTCCCAATAAAAACTCTGTTTAAACAACATAATTTATGATATTTACAATTATTTCGAAAACGGCTGGAAATAACTTATATGCTTGTATTCCAAAAAAAAATTGTCTACGAATTCTACGTCAAATAGCCAAATAATATACAGGGTGTTCCATTTGAAAATCTTGAGAAAAACTATTTTAAAATGTGGCATTTTTGAAAGCTTTTTATGAACACCCTGTATAAAATAGATAAACGCAATTAGATTCATAGTATCTCTAGACCTCTTGTCATAAATTTCACCCAATGCCGAGGTTAAAAAAATAGTTCTGGATTGATTTTTTTGGTTTTTTTATTCAGGAATGCAAAACTTTTTTTTTAGTTTTTAATTTATTGCTCCGAAACTGCAAATCCAAATTAAATAAAATTTGAGGAACTTATAAACGATACTAATACGAACCTAAGTATGTAATAAAATACTGGGTGTCTCATTTAAAAAAATATAACTTTATGCTGTCACACATTTTTGGGCCACCCTGTATAATGTAAAATATTTTTAAAAATTTTAACCCAATATCTCGAGCTGTTTTAGTATTGTTGATGAGTTCTTCGATAACGATTTAATCTTCCGTTCCCGCTTCCTGTATATGATTACAATTTTGGATTCTACGCAAGATTCTAGGCAGATTTTGTATATCATGTCCTATACCTAAGTCTAAGCGTGTTTGACATATTTAAGGTTTTATGTCTAAAATTACTTTTGCAGGCTTTAAAATAAATATTAATTTTTCCTATTTAAGCAAGCCTTTATTATTAAATTTGGGCTGGATTTCCTGTTGGCAAGGCCCTGCTTTAATAGATTTTTTATAATTTTTGATAATTATTAATAAAGGGTGTTCAAGAAATGAAATTATAGAATCTGAAAGTCAAAATTTAAATTAGAAGTTGATTAAATGATTAAATTATTAAAAATTTAAAACTTTTTATGGTTGAGAAATATTTCTATTGGTGTAGGGATATGTTTAGAAATATGACTTTTTGTGTTCCAAGGAAGAAATAGAAGAGAAAACCGAACCGAAACAGGAGAAAAAAGAAGCCTCATCTGGACAGAGTCCGGTATCACCGCCCAAACCGAAACTGGACTCCCAGGCCGTCTTACCGCCGCCCAGTATTGAGAAGAAGCCGAAAAACAGTTCCAAAATGCTTTAATAATGCTTCAGAATCGCAATGGGGGGCAGAGAATATGTATGTGCTGTGATTTTTTTGTATGTGCCTTGAGAAAATGTGTGCGTGTCCATGATTTTTTTTGCGTTTTAATTGTTGGTTAAAGTGTATTTATTTTTTACTAGCATTTTAATTGCATGTAACTATCGGAACTGTCATTGTCTAGTTAGTTTTCTTAGGCCTCTATTCTATTCCCTGTTCAATCATCGGTCAAACATCATTGGGCAGACTCCAAGCGACTTTTGGCGATTATATACCTACATTCTCTGATTGATCGCATAGACCCGCTAGCGCTGTTGTCAGATGTTTCCTTTTATCGACGCATGGCTCGTAGTGTGTGCATGAAAATCTGATATGACATAATGTATAGTTATATAAAGAGCGATTACGACACTACATATTGATCAAGGCACGTATTTATCCAACTATCGCATTCTAACCAGTACGCTTCTCTCTAAAACCGTTTCGGTATTTTACAGGGATAATAATTAAATTATTTTTTTTACGAGTTCTAGCTAATGATGTAAATATTATTTTTTAGCACGAGAGGAGAAAAGTGATAAATAAAATCGCGCTTAGAGGGCAGATTTTTCTTTATTTCGGCCCCCGTCCAGGGTGCTAGTTGTGTTGTTTTGTTTTTTTTTTTTAGAGAGATTCCAGGTTTATTTTTTTATGGCGTTTTTCGGTTGTGGAAATTTTTTTTGGGCAAAAATTTCCGATTCGAAATCCGCAATATTTTATAGTAATATATAATTTCTGGTAAGTCTAATTCATTTTTTACATAATTTATATGTATGTGTGTATATTGTAAAAAAATATTTACATGTTGTTACGGTCGTATTTGATTGGCGCGAATAAACGCAGCAGTTTCCTAGATATTCGTTTTATATCGAAGGTCCGTCCTTTTTACAGGCAATTGTGGCTTCATTCGGTAGGATGATCAAGTTGAGGACGTCTCAATCTATAGTTAGAGAGACGGCGACAATCAGTAATTTGGGTTTTTCGTGGAGTTTAGGTCCCCCTCTACAACTTTTATATCTGATGAAATGCCGTGGAGCGTTGCTGAGAGGCGCAGTACCGCTTTTAATAGGAAATTTTCAAAAAAATTAAAAATTATATCGAGCCATGTCTGAAAATGATTTTTTTTTACATGTACCCCGAAAGTGCCTCTTTTCATGCACGTTCTCTTCACCGAAAGTGCCGTTTTCCAAGAGAGCGGACGGGAAAGTATCGAAGCGGGCGGGAAAGATTTTTCCCGCCCGCTTCGAATCACCATGTGCTCGTAAATAAATAAAACCAGAATTGTCGGTGCGGGATTTGAACCCGCGACCCTCAGATCGCCAGGCGGACACGCTACCCACCGAGCCATACTACAAGCCATAATAATTAGCGTATTATATATAAATTAAATTGGCAGTTAATTTTTCAAAGATGTTTTAGAAAAATGTCTGAAGAATTTCTTTATTTATATGGCCTCAAGGACTCGGGCACTTGTAAACAAATAAATAAAACCGGAGATGGCCGAGTGCGGGATTTGAACCCGCGACTCTCAGATCACAAGGCGTACGCTATACCACTAGGCCACCCGAGCCTATTTGTCAAAAATAATAAATAGATATTTACATTCTTCATGCGCGAGTGTTTTCATGTCGTGTAGACAGGAAAACTGTCTGAAGAATTTTTTATTTATTTGGCATCAACTTCGGAGCACTTGTAAAAAAAATACGGTACATATCTCGGGCCGTCGGAGGCTTTTTCTCTTTTCGGCCCTTGATACGTAATGTACTATTACAGCATCTGCGTGACCCCAAAGTCACGGGAAACACATTTTCTGACAAGTCGACCCTTGCATATACTTTTCCGAGCGTGTCAAAAAAAATTAAAATTAAAAAAAACAGATAAAAAGCGAATTTGAAGTTGAAACTTTCTAGAATGGAACATTATATGTTAATGATTATGTGAAAAAAATTTTGTCGTTCCAGGTCTCGCCATTTCATTATTGGAATTTTTTAAAAATCTCCTCGGAGGAAATTCGGAAAACGATCGTGACATGTCAGAAAATTGTCACACTACATTCCTTGACACCCAAATATTGTGGAAAAAATAATTCAAAAGAATCGCACCTAGCTAGGCGGAATTCTGACCATATTACGCAGAGATACCGGAAGGTATGACAGAGGAAAGCGGAACTGGAGTAATCGGGTGCTGCAAAACTTTCTCTAAATCTATTTTTTTGAGAGAGAGCGATGCAGTCAGCAATTGTCCAAAGAGATCTCGCTGCATTCTTACTTCGTGCACCTTCGTACCGACTTTCAAAGTTCTTCCTTTTCACGATATCCTTGAAAGTATGCTGCCATATTCTCTTGCTCACGAGTTTACGAGTCATCTCCATGTGAATACAAATCGATTAAGCCCACTTGGACCCATGTCACTTGAGACTTTATAATTTTTCCATTCATTTTTTTTTTTTGACACGCTCGGAAAAGTATATGCAAGGGTTGACTTGTCAGAAAATGTGTTTCCAGTGACTTTGGGGGTCACGCAGATGCTGTAAATTCATTTTCAGACATGGCTCGATATAATTTTGAATTTATTGAGAACTTCCTATCTAAAGCGGTACAGCGCCTCTCAGCAACGCTCTACGGCATGTCATCAGATGTAAAAGTTGTAGAGGGGGACCTAAACTCCACGAGAAACCAAATTACTGATATTCCACTTCACGGACCCCCTATTGTCACTACTATCTTGGCTCCCTCTATGCTATTTAAATATGATATACAGGGTGTTAATTAAATAACTTGAGGGTCTTATTCCTTAGACAATTTTAAGACAAAAAGGTTATATAAACATAGGTCCTAAACGGCTTTGTTTTTATTATACAGGGTGTTAAAATATTTAAAAAAAAATGTTTTTCCTAAATAACCAGAAGACGTAAATCAGTATGACGTTGAAACTTGGTGAGAATTTTTCCTGTATACGGAGGAATCGTTTAACCTAAAAATTATCGGTGTATCATTTTGCCACACTGACAAAAATGCATTTACCAATGTCGTGGGTTACAAGGTTGGAGCTACCTCAACCCACCTCTCTATGTTGTTCTAACTGAGCCTACGAATTATCACAAATTATTTAAAAACGCTACAGTAATTCAGGTTGTTTTGGTTCGCCTCAACCCAGAGAGAGATTTTTTTATCAACATTTTTTGAGTACGGAATAGCACCCTCAAGGTTGGCCACATCCTTAATTGACACGCTGTATGATCATTTGCAAGCTCGAATTTCATCAAAATTTCTTCCGCGGTTTCTCAATTTAGTTAATTTAACCAAAATCGGGTGCGTCAGACGTTATTATGTAGAATTGACCAGGTTACTATCGATTGATTGGATTGACCTGTTTATTCGTTCGCTATCGGTAGTTTTTATTCAAGTAAATCCAAGACGACTGTTAGTGTGTATGATGTAGCTATTTGTCATCTGGTGATCAATCAAATAAATGTGTATATAACACTTAAAATGTTGCTGTTTTATTGTTTTTTTGTGTGTGCGTCCATTTTATTTTATCAAGTAGGCCGACTGTGACGCCCTGATTCAGCTTAAAACAAGTGACTGTAGGCATCAGTCAGCGCCAACTCTAACCAGCTAGCAACTTAGCTGTTTTTTTTTTATATGATCAAACACAGGCATTATAGGAAAAATCCTTTAGGGCACTCTGGGAGTGGTGCGTGTGCGCAAAAAGCGATTCACGTTGGTTTTGAATCGTTGGAGGTTATATTCGTTGGGAAAAACGACCTTCCATAAGGACGAAGTCCTCCAGATGTAAGAATTCTTAAATAATGAAATTCGAGGAGTACTAAGCTTAACCACCTATGGATGGGCGGCAGTGGTTTGTCGTGTAGTTCTGATATTCGCCGCTCTGGGCGGAATTAAGAGGGCAATGTCAGCCGAGCACTTTCCATGAAAATATCTGTAAAAGAGAGTCAAATCCCCAACCTCTCTTCGATGTTCTAGGCTGTCGAGGTTCTTCGTCAGCTCGTGCTCTCCAATCAGACGAATTGCCCTCCTTTCGATGGAATCCAGTAGCCGAAGAGTATGTTTGGGTGCCGAGCTCCAGACATGAGAGCAGTACTCTAGTGATGGTCACATCTGGGCTTTGTATAGTGTCAAAAGTTTACTGCCTTGGTTGGTTCCAACCATAACAACTTGTTTATCACTGCGTTTCAATTGTTCCTAACCACAGCAAGCTCTTTTCAGACCTTACACGTTTTTTTAATAGTAAATAAATACTAGGTAGTACCTTATAAGTAAAAAACAAAACGCTAGTGCGCCTCTTGATCTTTATCGAGCAAGCCATTTGCTCACCTGCTTGCGCCTAAAACAAGTGACTGTAGGCGTCAGTCAGCGCCAACTTGAGCACGGGAAAGCTCTCGCTCGGCCGCTTTCAGTTGTTTCTCACTGCGTTTCGGTTGTTCCTGGCCAATGCCGGCTTTTTAAGCACAGGTTTCTTCGACGGACCTTCCTTCAGTGGGTCAGTGGAATCGACAGCGTGTGTCGCGGTTTATGTTGATTGACTACATTTAGCGCGTCGTCGTCTTAACTCTCCGGTACCTGCCGGTTTTTGTGCAAATTATCTCTGAAGTGACTTTTTTTAGCGTTTCCTTTTCGATTGACGAGAGAGTGGAGAAAGCAGGGCTGTTTGGATTTTTTGCGAGAGGTATGTTCCTTTTTTGTAAGAGCGAGTTTTGCAATTTTTCCGTTGCCGAACTGTTGCCGCGTTAACTATATCTATTTGAACAGGTTTTTTGGGTTCCTGCTTCGATTCGTTATTTTGAATTTTAGCCTCGCGACTAGACTACGTTTGAAAACGCTTTATTTGGCACGCCGTCGTGGGCGGATGTCCTTATTTTCTACCAAGAATATAATTAATGATTGAAAAATAATAGTATGTCGGCGTATATAAATATATTTATTTAAATAACTATGCAAAAATCAAATCGAAATCAAGCGGGGTTAGATCTGGTGATCGGAGAGGCCAATGAATTGCCCATATCCATTGATCATTAGTTATTTAGTTACACAGATTTGTTTGGGATATGAAATAATCTTATAATATATATTTTTATAAAGGGTGTCCTAAAAGTATGGTCAGTAATTACGAATTAAGTATATTGGGCCAAAACAAGGTTAGAAGATCAAATCTTTTCCTTTCTTGTTCTCTCATTACCGAGCAACAGCTCCCTAAAAGGGAGACTCTGGAGCTAAGTATATTGGTCCAAAACGAAGTTAGATCTAACTAAGAATACCTTTTTATCGTGATATACAGGGTGTTCCTTAATGCCGTGCTAATATTTCAGGGTGTGATTCCTTAGGTCATTTTATAAAGAAAAGTTCATATGAACTTTTTTGCTACAGGGTGTTGAATTTTTATTTTTTAAATGGTTATTTTCTAATATCTCTGAAAGTACTTTAGATATTATTTTCAATTTTGGTATGTGTTAATAGGATATAGAACCACAAATTTTAGTTAGAGAAGTTATTCAATTGTTCCACCAGTGGCGTCCCTGCAGTCATGTCCTCTGATATTTTTTACAAAAAAATGGTACGCCGCTGACATTTTTCCATATTTTTCCATATTTTTCTGATTAGCCTGGTCAATTCTACATGAAAACTGTCTCTTGAGTTTTTCTCGTCAGACGCACCGTTCTTGATTAAAACCACTAAATTCATATTGAAACTCATTATTATTAACATTGATAAAATAATTAATGATAAATTTTGTTTTATAGAAACTGTTGGATTGTTGTTAAAAGGCATGCTTCCACCCGCCTTCGCATCGAATTGCCCACTCGTTCAAATATTGAAATTTTTATAAAACAAAATTTATCATTAATATTTTATCAATATTAATAATAATGAGTTTCAATATGAATTTAGTGGTTTTAATCAAGAACGGTGCGTCTGGCGAGAAAAATTCAAGAGACCGTTTTCATGTAGAATTGATCAGGCTGGTCAGAACAAATATCCATATGGAAAAATGTCAGTGGCGTACCATCTTTTTTGTAAAAATATCAGAGGACATGTTTGCAGGGACGCCACTGGTGGAACAATGGAATAACTTTTCTAACTAAAATTTGTGGTTCTATATCCTATTAACACATACCAAAAGTTAAAATAATATCTAAAGTACTTTCGGAGATATTAGAAAATAATCATTTAAAAAATAAAAATTCAACACCCTGTATGTTCATATTAACTTTTCTTTATAAAATAATCTAAGGAATCACACCCTGAAATATTAGCACGTCATTAAGGAACACCCTGTATAAGCATTGAACTTCTTTTAACTTAAAAAGTGCAAATTTTCATGTTACAAATAAGTTAGGTCTAATATTTCTCCACAACCCCCTTCTTTTGACAATACTTTTTAAGTGTCGACATTCCTAAGATAGTAGATCGCCTATCAGCGTACAAAATTTAATAAAATTTCATATTTCTTAGTTCATCTTTCATAGTTTCGAAAATATTTAGTGAAAACCATCTCCATAGCCCCCCTCCCCCCCGAACAACAACAACCCCCCCTTCAGGGGGCTGTTGCTCGGTGCTGAGGGGACAAAAGACATAATTTTATATGAAGTTCTAACCTGATATACTTTTACTGCCTAATTATTTAACATACCTTTTAGGACACCTATATCTTCCTATTCTATTATTATTTTATAATCATGCTTTTAAAACCTGACTAAATCATTGCTTTGTCGCGCTTTTCGAAGAAATACCCTGTAGATGTATACTTCTTTTCAAATTATAAGCTCCCTGGTAGCCGTGCATTGAAATGTGGCGCGGACGCAAATCAATGATATGAATTCACATTTGGACGGCCGACAAGGTAGCTGACAGAGGGCGCGATTGGAAAAACGGCGGCGTTTATGACGCGTAAGAATGTGGAGCTAGCTATATTATTTAGAAAACCATAAAAAATATATAATAAAGCCAATCAAGATATTGTCAATTACCTGCAAGCATTTAACAAGTTTATTTAATCCATTTAGCGTAGGTTTTACCATGTAAATGACTCGAGAATTAAATTTTTTTTCGGTAAGCCAGTAAAGCTGCTAATTATATTACCGTGTAAAATGCATGGACGCATATTATATGTCTTGTGGGTATATTACCGTGCATAATGTGAATATTGATTTGTGATTTGCATGTTATAAGTTGACATATTAGATATGAATAGAATATTCCACCCTCTAGTTATTTCTAAGAAGTGTATATTTTATATCCTGGGCAGTGGCGGCTCGTGACCTATGGTGAACGAGTATGGTGAAATTATTTTTAAAATTTTATTTTTGTGTAAGGACCAAACAATTACTTTCTAGGCGTTTTAAATGTACAAAGGAAAGAAGTAATAAGAAAATGCGTTAGGTATATATTTATTTTTTAATTTTACACAAGAAAATACAACTTTTGGAAAATAAGAAACGTTTTCTTAGTGTGTATCGTGCTTAAACCTAAAGTCCGTTCCTCGGTTCTTAATTGTAGAAAATTGATCGATAACAGCCTAATAAAGTTTGGAATACCCTCTATAATTTTTTTTCCATATATTTAATATTTAAACTTTCTAATAAAGTCCCTAGATTTAGCCTTTGTGGTCTGCGTTAAATTAATTTCGGGTTTACGTCTTCCCGCATTCTTCACTTAAATTATTTGCTCCAAACTCAAAGAGCTAAAGTTATTTTTTAAATAGTCCACCGTCAACTATTCATTTTAACTTAACAAAAAATATATAATATTAAAATATTAAAACATACACGCTCGAATTTCTAACTAGATGCACGAACAGACAACCGCGCGGCGCACACTAAAATTGTGCGCCTTTCCCATGTTAAATCGCCATATCCCCCGCTGTCTCCCGCCACCTGTTACTACAGAGAAACTGCATTATGCCCCGCCTACTTAATCGCACATGCGAGCAAGTCTGGTCATAATCGTCATTAACCTCGACCGAGGCACGGTTGCCGGATCGAGAGCCTATATAATATACAGTTTGGTTGACGGTACGATAAAATATTAGGAAGGGTCGGACTTTATACGATAATTGACGGTACGATAAAATATTAGGGAGGGTCGGACTTTATACGATAAATAATATTCAATGAATATAAATTAATATTTGTTTACTCGTTTTGGGGGTGCACGTGCGCATGTGCTCCTGTGGAAGAACCGCCACTGATCCTGGGCGAAAATCCGCTCGAGTACTCGATTATTGAAATAACCGACATCGCTCGATCATTAAAAAACTGCCCGAGTTATAAATTCAAGCGAAAGTCGTCGCTTGTTACTTATTACCTTTCGCTCGATGCCCGAGCTTCGCTTGACGCCGACCGAAATGTGCCGCTTGGTAGTGTGATCGCTCGAGGTAAAAAACTGCTTAGCAGTTTTTCGAAAAATCGAAAATCGTTGCCTTTCACTTGATACCCGATCTTCGCTCGACGCCGGGTTTGTTCGGCTCCGCCCGAAATGTGCCGATTGGCGACGTTCGAGTTTGACGCTCAGAAGGCTGACACGACATACGTCTTTGTTAAAGGCACATAATCGAGAAGGTGCATACAAAAAAGTATGCCAAATGTCTTATAGCGGATTCAGCGCGACATAGGCTTTGTTTTGACTGGCTAGCCAGCGGCGATTGTAAATTTTTAAACAAATTAAAGGATGTAATTTAAAAAAAAATCATAATCAACTATTCTTCCCTAATAAAACCTCCAGACTAAACTTCTAAAACGTACAAAAACAACCCCTGGTGTTTTATCAACACATTCTTCTTAGTCATATTATCTTTCAAATAAAGCATCTGCAGACCCATGTTTTTTGAAACACCCGGTATAATCTTAATATACAGGTTGTTTCTTTATATCTCCGAAAGTACCTACTTTAGATGTTATTTTCAATTTTGATTATGTGGTATTGATCCATCAGTTCAAATCCCTGCAAACATGTCCTCTGATAATTTTTACAAAAGGAATGGTACGCCACTGACATTTTTCCATGTGGATATTTTTTCTGATTTGCCTGACCAATTATACATGGAAACGGTCTCCCGCGTTTTTCTCGTCAGGCGCACCGTTCTTGGTTTAAACAATTAAATTTAATTTGATAATGATAAAATTTCGTTTCGTAAAAATTTCAATTTCAACTTTGTCCAATTTCTTTTAAAAGGTAGAAGTGGCAAGAAACTTTGAAAGTATTGCTGGAACTAAAAGAGTTTTTAGAATAATTTTAAATGATGGTGTCGCGTCAAACGTAGGAAGAATGAATAGGTACACATTATATTAGCAATCTCTACAGTATTAAATTATATTATTATGCAAAAGGATATCCTTAAGAAAACAACAAATTTAAGTGGGCGTCGGTATCTGTTGTCGGTTTAGTTTATTCACCGGGACTTTGTGGGTACTTTAATATTTATATAAGCCTTATTGGTTCCTACATAATATTAAGTCATTAATATCGTCTTCGAACAGCTATACATTATTGTCTGTATTTATATAAATACGATCATAACTTATCTTTGATGGTTTTATCAATGGCTACAATCATTGAAAGATACCAGTAAATGACATCATCTACCCCTCGAGATATTCAGGGTGGGAAGTTTTGAAATTAACACCCTGTATATACCCACCCCACCTCTGACTTCTTAATTTTTGATTCGGCAATGTAATTTTAATTAATCCTAATAAATGGAGGCGCGAGAGTGTATTGAAATGAGATTATCCCGATAAAAAAAAAGTGGGTACCCAGTCAGAAAAAGCACTGTTAAAAACCTGTTTAAACAAATTCCAATTACTGAAAGTGTAATAAAAAAACGTCTGCGTCGAGCTGTGCAGCTTTATTTGTAAAGTTCCAGTTTAAATACGGGATATTCTGAAATAAACAGCCTTAAAAATAATTAGGCTTTTGTCCGAAACAACGAAAAAAGTAAGGAACTACATAATCAGGTGTTCAAAATGATTTCCGTTATTCTCCAAGCACAAATAACATCTTCTAACTGCCACATAACAGTTTTTTTGAGATAAAATCAAACATGCGATAGAATATCAAACTTTTCAGCATTTGTAAATTTATGTTCCATATTTTCTGGAAAATAGAAAACCTCTTAAAACGCTCTCAAACGATCACAATGGGAATGTCAAGTGAAACACAAATCACCATCTTAATTTTTTTGTTTCAAGCACCTACTTTTCTTTTAAATCCCGAATCAAGTTTGAAATAATGTTTCTGTATTTCTGTAATCCTGGGGCTCTCAGTATATAGTATATAATCCAAGACTGACGCTTTAAAGACCATCCTGAATACAATAACACAATATAAGGTAAAAAATCGGAACAAACCTACGCTACTGAATTCGACATGCGATTACAGACAAAAACGGATACTTATGAATTGAAATTGCTTTTATACCAGCATGCGTTCGATTGGTTTGCCAGCGAACCGGTTTAGGTACCGGAACCATGAAATTCGAAAAACGTTACTGTTTTTGTGAAGAGTTTTTGCAACCGAGAAGATTTTGGGTAGTACTTTTAAACGTGTACAAATGTTCTCCTTCTTATAGGAACTGTTACTGTTACGTATTCAAGGAACAGGTTTAATACAGGGAGGTGATTCTACATATTAAAACTGTCAATGGTTTTTTTATTTTTAACATTTTACATAGCCGTAAATGGAAGGAAAAAAAACGATTTTTTGTTATATCACTTAAGGTACCCTGATTATAACATGAAGAATCATCTGTCCACGTATCCTGACGCATTATCCGAACATCTTTATCGGTCCTTTGCCAATAATCTTCTCTTTATTTTGAAAACAGATATAATTTACCATTATTTTCCGAATTTATAACGAACCAACGATTTTTTTTCCGGCATTCTTTCAGCAATCGAAACAACCAACAGTAGTAACGTTAAAACTCTTCGGCGTATGAAAAAAAAAACCTCTTAGCTTTTTTTATTACTAAAATTTCATACTGTGATATTTCAACATCACTTCAGAATCTAACATTCATCAAACAGCTGTTAAAATTAGCAATGCTTTCAAACACTTAAAAATTATTTCTCTTTTATAGTGTCTAACCCGATGCCATCTTTAAGAAGCTTTTTATTTATACTGTCAGTCCTTTAATACGTGGCTATGTTTTTATTACGATTACGATATTTATTTCTGCTTGCTTTTCTTTTTAGATTTGAAACTTGCGCCTTCCGAGGGCTGTTGATGAGTTTCTCCCCTATGCCCTAATAATGAAACGAATTTTTTATTGATAATGTTATTTTATCAGACAGAAATGATACCTACGTCCTACATACATATACAGGGTGTCCGCTAATTAATGGTACATGGAAAAACCACAGACTCCTTACGTAGAAATATTAGGATTTAATTATACTTAAAGATTGTTTCAAGAAAAATGGATATAATATGACCGTTTGTTATTATTATGTGGAAAGGACCGGATTGTAATAATTATAATTAAATATAGGCACATCAGGTAGGTTAGGTTGCTTAATTTATATTTAAATATCTTTTTGTGGTAAAATTTGTTAGTTTTTGAGGAATGGTTCAAGAATTGTCTTTTACCAAACATTCCTCAGAATAGCGTGATAGTGATGGACAATGCGAGCTATCACAGTCGCCCATTAAATAAAGCTCCAAGCTCAAATAATACAAAATTTGAGATTCAGAACTACATGGCGGAGAATGATATATATTTTGAAGAAAGTTATAAAAAAAGTGATCTTTTAGAAGTTTTAAAGACATTTTGTATAAAAAAGTATATGTTTGTGACACATTGGCAGAAGAAATTGGACATACAGTGCTACGGCTCCCACCGTATTATTGCATTTTTAACCCCATAGAGCATATGTGGCACCAGTTAAAATCACTGGTTAGGTCTGAAAATATTTCTCCGACTTTAAGTTCTAGTGTTGTAGAATTAATACGAAAATGCTTTAATCATATTCCCCCAGTTAAAAACTTAAATACACTGAGGCACAAAAATGTTATGACCTAATAAATGTGCAAATAATGCCGCAGACAGCGCCCCCTACATTATACATTACAATTTCATAAAAAATCAATTTATCGTAAAAATAACATAATTGACAAATTTTGTAAAGTCATTAGAGACAAAAAAAAATGAAGTTTTAACTTTAACACCCTGTATCACAGTTAATATCAACTTTCGGATATAGGTGAGTATAATTAAATCCTAATATTTTTGCGTAAGGAGTCTGTGGTTTTTCCATGTACCATTAATTATTAGCGGACACCCTGTATATACATACAGTAGCAAAGACTTATTATTTTTAATGGTCTTTTTGTTTTATCAGTTAATCGAAAGGGACAAAAGAGAAGAAGTTTTGCTTGGGAAACGAAATACAATTCCGTTGGGGTCCCAAATTCTAGTTTTGAAACGAAAGTACTTTGATGTATAAAATTTTATCATCAAAATTAATTCTTCTAAGAACTATCATTTGTTTGCTCCCAGTGATGGGAACCAGCAGTCTAATGTCCAATTGGTACATTCCGTCTCTAAGAGATTGATTTCTACGAGAATATTTTGAAAATCGCAATACTAATCATAAACGTGAAATTATTTCTCTCGATGAATCGTGGATGTATTCCAAGGCTAATGAAGCATACTCTCGGCATATTTTGTAAGCAATTTGTTGCCTTTGTCAAGAAATATTATTATATTTTAAACAATAAATCATATTCGAATTGAAAAAATTTTTAAATACGAATAATGCATCAACTACCACCATTTTAAAACTGATTTTAGTATAATAAAGAAGTGTTATACAGGGTGTCCGGGAACATGTGGGAAATCTCCCGGATATGAAGAAAACACGTGAAAAGAATACTATAGGTTCATATAAACTTCTTTCGTATCGGCCTCCTCTTCGGAGATATGGGCTCCCAAAGAGCACCAATGGAATTAAGTTTTTTACACATAATTATTGAACCACCTGGTATATTTCAATTATTTTTTAATATGATGTATACCAGGTAAGACCCGTCAAATTACTACCCAAGAAACTGTTGTGAATTACTCACAGCTGCAGGGACGGACTAGCTGTTACACTCATGGGCCCATTTTTTTTAACGCCCTGTATGATAAGAACTTTGGACAACGTTTTTTAAATACCTTTAACTATTGACTAAATATTAAGTACTCTTCATTCCTGTCGCTAATCCTAACCGTTTTCGAGGAAACGTCATTTTATTTGCACTGATCCCCCTATCTTCTCACGGGTTAAATATGGAAAAGCGAAATTTTGACGTTCATCATTTCATAGGAACAAAGATGGGTCTCTTACCGAGATACGCCATGATGTAATTAAAATGACGTTTTCTCGAAAACGGTTAGGATTAGCGACATGAATGAAGAGTACCTAATTTTTAGTCAATAGTTAAAGGTATGTAAAAAACATTGTCCAAAGTTCTCATCATACAGGGCGTAAAAAAAATGGGCCCATGAGTGTTACAGCTAGTCCGTCCCTGCAGCTGTGAGTAATTCACAACAGTTTCTTGGGTAGTAATTTGACGGGTCTTGCCTGGTATACGTCATGTTAAAAAATAATTGAAATATACCAGGTGGTTCAATAATTATGTGTAAAAAACTTGATTTCATTGGTGCTCTTTGGGAGCCCATATCTCCGAAGAGAAGGCCGATACGAAAGAAGTTTATATGAACCTATAGTATTCTTTTCACGTGTTTTCTTCATATCCGGGAGATTTCCCACATGTTCCCGGACACCCTGTATACGACCTACGAAAAGTTTTTTTTAAATGGGACTGATTTTCCAATTCTACCTCAAATTCTGAACGTAATTTGTGTAATACAGGCTATACCCAAATTCAACCGTTTTCAAAATCAAATATTCAAAATATAAAAAAATTCAGGAATGAAAGATAAAGATTGCTACGGGAAACTAGGAATCGATATCCCGTCTCACTTTTGTTCTCCGTAGCAATCTCGATTTATTTTCATTCCTGCATTTTTAGATATACAGGATGCACCAAGTAAAGTGGCCTATTAGAAGTATCTCGAGAACCGAATGAGATTTAATTTTGAAAATTTGCTTGTAGCTATGAGAGATGGTTTTCTCAGTTTCTAAAATATTTTGGATGGTGCGGTATTGCCGGATCATACCGAAAGTGATAGCAACTTCGGAATTTTAAATTAATTATCCTATATATTATATTTTTTTGGAATCTAGGTAAAAATCTAGAACCGTTTTCTGTATAATATCATTAAGAGTTTTTGAATTATAAATAATCTTGTGATTTTTTAACCTGAAAAGAAATTCATATCTTTTTAGCGGTTACAGCTAGGAAGCTGAAACATTGGCGATAGTTTCACAAGACTATCAAAATTTTATTATTTTGAACAGTATTTAATTAGTTTTATACAGGGTGTCTCCATAACAATATTTCTGAGGGAGATGAATTATTGCAAAAATCTTCTTATTTTTAAATGGGACACCCTGTATTTGATATGTTTTGCTAATGGAGGATCGAATTTTCTATCTAATGATATTAAGTGTTCCTATACCTATCTTCAATAGTTTCGGACTTATCTTATAAAAATATATTTTTTGGTAGTTGGCTGTGGAATGGATCCAGAAACAAAATAATGAAAAATCCATTTGACGTTCAGAATTTGACGTAGAATTGGAGAATCAGTTAATATACAGGATGTCCAAAAAAAAAATGCAAATCAACAGACTTAAAATTATATTACTTGAAAAACCCTCTATAGCAATCTTTTAAATTTTTCTTAAGTATGAAAAATAAAAAATATAAGAGGGGGGGGGGGGGCATTATACGAGATCCACCCTGTACATCAATATTTTCTTTCAATTGAGTTTGTTCGGCTTGCCGACTATTTTTCACTGTCTGATGACTTCAAATGTAGTTAGTCAAAAAGATTAAATAATTATTTTTAATTCCTAGTTCATTGCCTCCAAACTCGTTTAAAACATTCTACTTCACGAAGCGTATTTATTAATTTTATTCGGCTTTAAAATATATACTATTGTCATTCTCTGTATTTACAATTTAAATGAAATAGTGCTTGGCTTGTCCCAAAAACCTAACAAGGGCAAAATCAGGGTGGTAGAGGGTGTCAATTCGAAGCCAGTAAATAATATTAAAAATTGGCAAGACACGTCAATTTATTTTGAAGTGGAATACTTTTAAAGAATTTTTACAGCCTTAGTAGTTTAAGCCGTTGGGAGGGAAAGTATAGTATTTGCGGAATTATACCGTTGATCCCAAATTTTAAAACCTTTTCGAGCAGAGCCGGACCAGGTATACAAATTCAATTTATACCTATACCTGATGCATATATATAAATACAAAGTGATTTTTAATAATTTTAATCTTTAGTGGTTTTCCTGCGAGTAATTTTGAGTTAGGGTTATTAGTGGTAGAATGTGGCGTCCTTGGAATTGTGCTGATAGGGGGGCATCTTCAAGTGTCATTTTTAAAAGAAAGCATTTATCTACCGATGCCAAACTAATAATTAAAAATGTGTATCAATCGTTGTTGAGTAGAAATTTTAATTCCATGGATGCTTTAGCGGAGACGTCTACTTTGATAAAAACTCCTTTATCTTCGGTAAGAGACATAGTACTTAAACCTGTTAATCCTAGAAAAAATCGGAGTGATTCTGGCACATTTAGAAGCATTGACGAAAATGACATGGATTTATTAAGAAGAAAGATTTACCAAATGTATGAGGCACGAACTGTACCCATTTTGATTTCCCTCAAAGAGCGGCTGATTAATTAAAGACGAAACAAATATCTCTTATAGACTTTCAAGCCTTAGGAAAATATTGCGTAAAATTGGTTTTAAATACCGAAGTATTGATAAAAGACAAACATTAATGGAATCTCAACGGTTACGGAAATGGAGACTTAAATATTTAACAGCTGTTAAACAATTTAGAGAAGAAAATCGTCCAATTATTTACCTTGACGAAACATGGTTTGATATCCATGACACTCCAAGAAAAGGTTGGGATAATTCTTCCAAAAAATGTCAAACCAAGGCACCATCAAATAAAGGCAACAGAATCACAATATTACATGCTGGTTCAGAGAACGGGTTTGTTCCAAATTGTCTGTTGCTTTCAGCTAAAAAGATAGCAGATTCTTCTTTAGATTACCATCAAGATACCGACGCACAACTTTTTGAAGATTGGTTTAAACATAAACTCCTTAAAAATATACCTGAAAATAGCGTCATTGTAATGGACAATGCTAGTTATCATAGTCGGCAAGTAAAAACCATTCCCAATTCTAATAATACAAAAGCAGAAATTCAAAATTTTATGATTGAAAATTATTTTTATTTTGAAGAAACTTACAAAAAGCGAGAACTGCTAGAAGTTTTTAAAATAAATAAGGAATACGAGTGTGACAAATTTGCAGCAGAAAATGGACATACAGTGTTGCGTCTTCCTCCGTATTATTGTATATTCAATCCTATTGAGCTAATATGGCACCAATTAAAATCCAATATTAGGAGAAATAATATTTCTCCTACATTAAATGCATCTGTAGTAGAATTCATTAAAAACGAAGTAAGAAAAATTTCTGCAGACAGCTGGAAAAACTGTGTAGGTACAGCATGTACTTAAGGTGGAAAATTCTTACAATTGTATGATTACAAATGTTCTACCCTTAATTATAAGGTTAGGCTTAGATGAAGATAGTAATAGTGATACAGAGTTAAATTTTGAATAAATTATCAATAGTTTCTTAGAATTTAATTAATTTTTATTGTACTTGTTATCCTAATAGTTTACTTTTAAATTATATTATTTTCAATTATCATTAATTGTTATCATTATTTTACATTTATTATAGGTACCTAAAACTAAAAATACCTATTTTAAAAAATACTTATTTTAAATTATAAAAATAAATCATGTGGTGTGGTATACATTTTCAAGCCGGCCCTGATCCCCTTTATTGAGCTTTGAACAGGTTCAGGCGTATACAATAGGGTTTAATCAGGTAGTTTATTTATGGCAGTAAGAATCAACGGTATATTTCTGCAACAACTATACTTAGCCTTTCCGATTTTTCATATCATTTACAGGAAGCGTAAGGGTGGGAAGTTTTCAAAGTGACACCCTGTATAGCATACTGTTAGGTAGGTTCCTGTTAATAAGAAAAGGTCAAGGAAGGTAGGGCAGCAAACAGAACAGACAAGGTCATGTAAAGGCTATGCTTATGTAGGATTTCTTAGATAGTTTTATTCTTTGTTATCCTTTTAATTTACACATGTGAACATCTTTTCTATTTTTATGATTGTATAGGTGTAACTCTTAGGTGTAACTTGTAATTTGTAATACTAACCTAGACACGTGCGAAGAAGGTGACGTGTAGAGCATGTTTGATGGGCATCGACAGAAAAAAGGGGAATGTCGTCATTTCTTGCTGATTAGATCAACATCTAATTGGTTATTACTTAGGAAGCCAATTAAATAAAGTGACGCAATTGATCAGCAATGGCATGATTTGTATTGTATGTTCTTGGGCAAATTTCATTGGCACACCCTGTAAATAAGAAACTTGGCACCCGTGGAGGAGAACTATATGGATTTAAATATTTTGATGGACTAAATTTAATCCTCTTTAGCGATTAAGGGGCTGACTATTCCGAAAAATTGGCTACCTACTGTGACCGTAATCGATACCTTGTGCAATAATTACTTCCTCTTTCATTTTCTTACAATGAAAAGAATAGATAAGAACTGTAACCGTAGCGCAGCCTTTAATAAAGGAAGAAAGACATCAAAAGTAATCCCTTATTTTTAAAATTACACTGAACAACAAATTTTAGGTTATTGGTTGTATCTTGTATCAAAATGCATTTTTCTTGTTAATTTTGGAATGCTGAATACAAAAATGACGATGAAATTAAAAACTTAATTGCAGTTTTCAAAAAAAAGTTTTTTTAATTTTTATTAACAAAATAATAAAAACTAGATAATTTTATACTTTTAGAGTCACTAAATCCGCTATCGTTTGGCTATTCTTTTGTGAATTGTTTCTGGAGCATCTCTAACAAGAGTCCAACAGTAGTCGGCAAGCATGGAAGCATTCCAGTTTCCCTAGTACAGTACGTTTCACGAAATTTGGATACGACCTAATGATTTCCTGGGTCGGTCCCATTGTGTCGACAAGAGCTTGGCAATAAACAAGTGAAGTATGAAGGGACGGACTAAGGAAAACAAGTAATGATATGATTATATTAATGTAATCAAATGAAATAACATTTTTTAAAAATATTACTAGTCATATTTATTTACATTTATAATGTTATTCTATAGATAGTTCTATTTCGCTATCGCTATCCTCATCAAAATTAATTATAATTGGATTAATTATACGATCCAGACTAATATACGAATTTTCTACAGTTATTACGTGACGGACTGAATTTTTCCAACTACCTGGGGGAATATCATTCAAGCATTTTCGTATTAATTCTACAACACTAGAACTTAAAGTCGGAGAAATATTTTCAGACCTAACCAGTGATTTTAACTGGTGCCACATATGCTCTATGGGGTATGCAATGCAATAATGCAATAATAGGGTGGGAGCCGTAGCACTGTATGTCCAATTTCTTTTGGCAATGTGTCACAAACATATACTCTTTTTATACAAAATGTCTTTAAAACTTCTAAAAGATCACTTTTTTTATAACTTTCTTCATGTAGTTCTGAATCTCCAATTTTGTATTATTTGAGTTTGGAGCTTTATGTAATTGGCGACTGTGATAGCTCGCATTGTCCATTACTATCACGCTATTCTGAGGAATGTTTGATAAAAGACAATTCTTGAACCATTCCTCAAAAACTAACAAATTTTACCACAAAATGATATTTAAATATAAATTAAGCAACCTAACCTACCTGATGTGCCTATATTTAATTATAATTATTACAATCCGGTCCTTTCCACATAATAATAACAAACGGTCATAAATCATGGGATGGCCCCCAGGTACTTTTACTGCAGTCATTAAGTTATATCCATTTTTCGTGAAATAATCTTTACCTGTTCTCCATTGCTGATATATCCTGATGGAAGCGTTCGCCGTGCTCATCACTTACAGCTCCGCAGTTGTCGGGAAATAAGTCCAGGTCCATTTGCTACAAATGGGTCTTTAGAAACATATTGCAAACCTATTTTTTTGATACGACGACAGCATATTTTCAACAAGAGTAACGTAATTGCCAGCTTTTTTATTTAAATTAGTGACCACGAGGCGAAAGTCATTCCAAGCGTTTTTTTCAATATATGTTAGAGTGCTGTCAAAGTGTTCTTCTTTCAGAATATTTCGAATCGGTGGCCCAATAAAAATAACTCCTTTAGCCTCGGAAATTTCTGGCGTGAATGTGAACTGCATATCCGACATTAATAGACGGAAATATATTGCCAATATGCAATAGTACTGCCTTTAAACTAAGTGTTGAACTGCCTATAAACAATCTCCATTCCACTGGTTTGTAGTTTATAGTTAATGCCGCCGATAAACCGCCAATGTTATTGCAGAAAACCGAGTTATTTTCCATGTCAAAAATTGTGCTAGGCCTTTATGGCGTTTACGAAAAACACTTACAGAGGCATCGTCTTCTAATAGATTCAACTGCTGCAATCTTAATCCTAGTAGACAATATCCGTATTTAGGTAAATTTAATTAAAACTCATTACGTCGCTCTCTTATATTTAACAGATTTTGATTATACAGATACTGTTCAGTACAAGGCAGACATGAAAGTGAATATGGCTGTCGCTCTTATTTTAAGCAGTAGGAGGTTAGGACTTCGCATATGGGGATCATCCCTGGGGACCCACCATGCGGTGTTGTTGTGGTAAACTTCCTTAACTCATTGAAAATGTAGATTTGGCAATGTAAGATCCATATATTGTTATTGCAATACACATAAACTACGTGCGTGCATGCGGTTACAGTGTTAATATATTAAGGGGGGCATGACGCACGTATCTCTTAAACGTGAACTAATATTAAAAAAAAGATTTATTTTCGGTTTTAGCACACCTAAAATAGTAAGATTTAGTAGATTATATTTTGTATACATTATAGTTGTTGTCCAGTGTTATTTATTAATAATTATTGTTGAATATAGTCATGGACGGACACGAAATCCCACTGGCTTCATCTATTAGTTTGCTGTGCGTCAATCTGGGAGGAAATATGTCTTGGAATAACCACGTTGTGGCAATCGCCAAGATAGCTTCTCAGAAACTTGGTGTACTCTTCCGAACCAGAAAGTTGTACACACCTCAACAACTTTTGACACTATACAAAGCCCAGATTCGACCATCACTAGAGTACTGCTCTCATGTTTGGAGTTCTGCACCCAAACATACTCTTCGGCTACTGGATTCCATCGAAAGGAGGGCCATTCGTCTGATTGGAGACCACGAGCTGACGAAGAACCTCGACAGCCTAGAACATCGAAGACAAGTTGGGAATTTGACTCTCTTTTACAGATATTTTCATGGAAAATGCTCCGATGTCTTTGCCCTCTTAATTCCGCCCAGAGCGGTGAATAGCAGAAATACACGACGGACCACTGCCGTCCATCCATATGTGGTTAAGCTTAGTACTCCTCGAACTTCATTATTTAAGAATTCTTTCATCTGGAGGACTTCAGCCTTATGGAACCTTCCCGAGGTCGTTTTTGCCAACGAATATAACCTCCAACGATTCAAAACCAACGTGAATCGCCTTTTGCGCACACGCACCACTCCCAGAGTGCCCTAAGGGAGTTTTCATATAGTGCTTGTGTTTGATCATAAAAAAAATACAACGATTTTAAATCAAGGATGATACAGCTTTGGTTAACAGTCTTTGAAGAATCAACAATGCCCATTCTTAGGTAGGTTGTAAACAACTTTAAAGAAAAACAATCGAACAACATTGGAACGACCGTCTTTCATACCTGCTTTCACGTTTGACACTACCGTATTAACAATTTGTCGCTATTGTTATATACAATTCTTAACATATCAAACCGATCACCTGTTAGAATGAAAACTGAGTCCACAAAGCAGATAGAAAAATCGTGTCCATGTTTGTTTCAAGTCAGTGCGTTTAGCAATTTCCTCATTTCTATGGAATCGATTTCGTTTTCAGAGGAAGATTGAGAATGACCGAAACTCGATTTAAAAAGGGTTCTGTTCGAACCGGCACTTGTACACAATAATATATTATAAAAATATAATCAGGTCATTCGCATATTAAATGTTTATTTAAGTACAGTCGAAATTTGCATAAAATTCGCGTGCAAGTACCTTTAAACATTATATCTTAACTTTTGGCCATAAAGATAAGTACGAGTTACAGTTATTGACCATTTCACGAAATTAACTGTCTTACTTTTTTGCGGCGGTGCGGCCATTTTGGAGAAACTGAACATTATCTGTGAATATACCAGTGGCGGCTCGTGACCTATGATAGAGGGGGTTCACAAGTATGGTGCAATTTTTCTAGGCGTTTTAAATGTAGAAAGAAAAAAAGTAATTAGAAAATGCGTTAGTTAAAACATATTTTTATTTATTTTTTAATTTTACACAAGGAAATACAACTTTTGGAAAATAAGAAAGGTTTTCTTAGTGTGTATAGCTGTCGGATGCAACCCTCGTAACAATATTTATACAGTCCACTACTAATACTACTAAAGCCATCTACGAGCTATCAAGAAAACCGAATGATGTCTAATACCACTACGCCATCTACGGCTACGTCATTGGGCGCAACCAAGACGAGAACAATGTTAACTGACAAGTTGGCATTCTTCATATTTTCGGTGTTTTTTAGTTTAAATCCTTAAATAAAATGGTTTAGAATCATATCGAGTATCATTTATCGAAATACACAACATTTATCGACCCTACACAATAGTGCTTAAACGAAAAGTCCATTCCTCGGTTCTTAATTGTAGAAAATTGATCAATAACAGCCTCATTAAGTTTGGAATACCCTATATAAATTTTTTTTCATATATTTAATTTTTAAACTTTCTAATAAGGTCCCTAGATTTACCCTTTATGGTCTGCGTTAAATTAATTTCGGGTTTAGGCGTTCCCGCATTCTTCACTTCAATTTTTTGCTCCAAACTCAAAAAGCTAAAGTTATTTCTTAAATAGGCCACCGTCAACTATCCATTTTAACTTAATAAATATATAATATTAAAATATTAAAACATACACGCTCGAATTTCTAACTAGATGGACGAACAGACAACAGCGCAGTGCACACAAAAACTGTGCGCCTTTTCCATGTTAAATCGCCATAGCCCCGCTATCCCCCGCTGCCACCCGCCACCTGTTACTATACATAAAAACTGTACTACTCAATTGCACGTGTGAGCAACTGTCGTCATAATTGTCATTTACCTCGACCGAGGTTGTCGGATTTATACAGTTTGGTTTGACGGTACGATAAAATATAGGGAGGGTCGGATTTTATACGATAAATAATATTTTTTGGCGGCTCGTGGTTTATGGGTTTATGCGGCATGTAAAACGGTCTTAAAACTCAAGTAAAGCCATTAACTCTATAGCTTAAGCGTACTTATTTAGTATACTTAGCGTGTATTTGTAATCACAATGATTGATTTTTGCTTGATCGCACGAAACCCTGTATACTATGGCCAAACCAATTTGACATCATACGTTATATTATCTTCGTTAGTGTATTCTCTTGGGAACCATCTCTTTGATCTCCGTAATACTGACCTAGTCAAAACTGCTTAGCATAGGTCGTATGGCCCGAGGCGTCGGCCTACTATCGGCTCGCAGGCCGTCGTGGGGAACCGCCTTTTTGAGGAAAGCGTTTTGAATAACGGGTTACATCAGATATCAGATGACTTGTAATTTTCGAGATAATTACCTACCTATGTAATGTGGTTTCACGTTTGGCTATGAATATTTTTTTATTTTAGACAGCAAGAACATTGTACCGTTGACGTTTTTATATGTCACCACGTAGTCCCTACCGATTTGACACAAACAAGTAGTTATTCTTAGTGTTGTTATCGCTCGAGCGAAAAACCGCTTGATCACTCGATTATTCAAATAACCGACATCGCTCGATTATTAAAAAAACCCGCTCGAGTTATCTATTCAGGCGAAAACCGTCGCTCGTCACTTATTATCTTTCACTCGATACCCGAGCTTCGCTTGACGCCGACGGAAATATGCCGCTGTAGTGTGATCGAGTTAAAAAACTGCTCGTATATTCGAACAGTTTATCGCTCGATAGGAAATACTCTAGTTATAAATTCAGGCGAAAAACCGAAAAATATCGCCTGTCACTTGATACCCGGCCTTCGTTCTACGCGCCGCGCGATCCGGAATATACCGATTGGCGACGTTCGAGTTTGACGCTGAGCAGGTAACACGACATACGTCTTTCTTAAAGGCACATAAACGAGAAGGTGCATATAAAAAAGTATGCCAAATCCCTTAGCGGAGTCATCGCGACATTGGTTTTGTAAAGTTTTGTTTTAACTGGCTAGCCAGCGGCGTAGTTTAGGTCTCCGATTGTAAATATTAAAAAATTAAAGGATATAATTTTAAAATTTTTATTTACTATAAACTCGAGAAAACTTCTCAAAAATTACATAATAATGGGAATTGTTAATGAAAAATAACAAAACGAACAAAATGGTTAACAAAATATACAGAAAAATTCGTTGGTAATCTTATAGTAGGCATTTTTAAATCTAAACAGGAACTTTTTATTATTAAACTCAAGAAGACTTCTTAAAAATAACATACATTATAGAAAATGTTAATGGAAAATAAGAAAACGAGCAAAATAGTTAACAAAACATAGGAATCGACAAATTTTTTGGTAACCAAAAGTAAACATTCTTAAATTTAAACAGGAACTTTTAGGTAACTATAAACATGAATTTAAAAAAATAATCACCTATTTTCTTGTTTTGCCAGTCGCGTAACTAAGCCTAAATTTTTCAAGGGCACACAGTGGGCACCTGATAATTTAAAGTGGAAGAATTTGACAAGCTATTTTAAATATCCACTTATTTTATGCTCGTAGATTGAGAAAGATGTGAAGAAAAATAACTCTTGGTAGTACTTTTTGTTTTAAAAAGCACAAGAATAAACCCGAACAATAAATACATATTTGGGTGATTTTTTGCAGTTTTTTTGTTTTGTATCGAGACACGTGGTAAAAATTCATTATTCACAAATAAATAAATTTCTGGAATTTTTTTGGTGGCTACTACAATTTTTTAGCTAAACCTGTGCCCACCCATAGTTACGTGGCTGCTAAATACCCTACCTGATCCCATGTAAACGGCTAGGCTGCCGGTCGAGCAGTCGGTGACGTCATCGCTTGGTGAATTGGAATTTCAAGCGATTCACTCGATTATTAAAATCGCTCGAGTATCAAGTACTCGATTATTAAAATCATCGGTTTTTTTCCAACACTCGTTATTCTTGCACAACGCAAAGTAGCCAAAAGGATTAACAGTCACAACGGCAAAATCTAGCGGCCACATTCCCAGGCCTGACAAATGACTTGTTTATAACAAAACGTTATATTTGCAAGAATTCTTAATATTTAACTAAAAAATTGTAACAAAGCAAATGCACCGTTGCAATATAAACGACGATGTTACTTCTGAATTGCGGTTTAACTATTACATCCTAAGCCACGCACACGATTAAGCCGACGACGAGGTGTGCGGTCCAAATGCGAATATTTATTATTTGTGTAAGGTTTACTCGTGGTCGGCAAAACCCATGCTGCGTTCGATCATTTCCCACAAAGGCAATAAAATAAAGATGTCGTCTTTGGTGTTTCTGTGCCGCCATTTCGATTCATTATACACTGAGAAACGCCGCAAACCTGGAATAGGACTGACTACACTTATGACTGCTTATTTTCCTTCAATTTTCATGTTTTTTCATGTATTTTCGAAATTTGTTGGCGATTTAATTGATTTTTTTTCTAATTGTAGGTTGTTTTCTTAAGAAAATCACTGCCTTTATGATTTTGTTAAAAAAGTGACTTTAATATTAAACCGGGTGATATAAAACTGTTGTGGTTTATTGGTAGGCCGTTACGAAATCAAGAACGCCAATCTCAAAACTTACAAGAATGGGGCAACATCGGGCTCAACGAATTAGATTAGAATGAAAAGAACCTTAATTTTAAGTATTAATCAAAGAGTCGAGAGGTCGTTCGGGGCAGGCGTGGAACCACCAATTTTGGGTATTCCACTGTAGATTTCCAGGGAAGAACACCACCCGACATTCCTGCAGTTCAATCCGAAATGACCGAAATCGTGTTCCGTCAACGTCTCGTCAACCGAATCCTGAAAGGGCTCGACGTCAAGAAAGCTTCTGGTCCAGACGAAATTCCTGTTATAGTTCTCAAGAGATGCGCCGATGAACTAACACCAGTATTTTGTAGACTTTTTAACTTATCCTACAAAAAAGGAATATTTCCATCGTGCTGGAAGACGGCGCGAGTCCAGCCTATACCAAGGTAAGAGAGCCCTGCCTAACAACTATCGACCAGTGGCATGGCTTTCAGTTATATCAAAAGTAATGGAGAAAGCTATTAACCAACACCTTCTAAAGTACCTGGAAGGCTTCAACATTATCAGCGATCATCAATATGGTTTTCGGAAGTCCAGATCAACTGGAGATCTTCTAGCCTATTTCGCCCATCTTTGGAACAACGCAATCGAACATCATGGGTAGTCTCGGGTTGTTGTACTGGATATTTCTAAATCCTCTGATCGGGTTTGGCATGAGGGACTTCTAAGTAAACTGCGATCCTATGGCATGCCCAGTCGATTCTGTGCATCGTTATCTAGCTTTCTTAAGGACCGCTCTGTGCAAGTGGCGATTGACGGATTTCTCTCAGACACCTTCACCATCAATGCCTGTGTTCCTCAAGGGTCCATATTGTCTCCCACTCTCTTCTTACTCTATATGAACGACCTTCTAGTGGAAACGAAAAATCCGATATTTAGCTTTGCTGACGATAGCACACTTATCTCATCTTTCTCTTTGAATGCACAAACATCGGCTGCCGACGCACATCTTCGCTGACAGCATCACGCCTCAACAAAGACCTGGAAGAAATTTTGGCTTGGGGTGACAGTAACCAAGTCGAATTTAACGCTAAAAAACCCCAGGCAGCAGTTTTCTCTAAAAAGGTTAACATTACAGAACCGGATATAGTCATGTAAGGACACGCAATCCCACTGGCTTCATCTATTAATTTGCTGGGCGTCAATCTGGAAGGAAATATGTCTTCGCATAACCACGTTGTGGCAATCGCCAAGATAGCTTCTCAGAAACTTGGTGTACTACACCTCAACAACTTTTGACGCTATACAAAGCCCAGATTCGACCATCACTACTGCTCTCATGTCTGGAGCTCTGCACCCAAACATACTCTTCGGCTACTGGATTCCATCGAAAGGAGGGCCATTCGTCTGATTGGAGACCACGAGCTGACGAAGAACCTCGACAGCCTAGAATATCGAAGACAGGTTGGGGATTTGACTCTCTTTTACAGATATTTTCATGGAACGTGCTCGGCTGACCTTGCCCTCTTAATTCCGCCCAGAGCGGCGAATAGCAGAAATACACGACGAACCACTGCCGCCCATCCATATGTGGTTAAGCTTAGTACTCCTCGAACTTCATTATTTAAGAATTCTTTCATCTGGAGGACTTGTTCATCCTTATGGAACGACCTTCCCGAGGTCGTTTCTCCCAACGAATATAACCTCCAACGATTCAAAACCAACGTGAATCGCTTTTTGCGCACACGCACCACTACCAGAGTGCCCTCAAGGATTTTTCTTATAGTGCTTGTGTTTGATCATAAAATTTTTTTTTTTTATTTATTGTTGTTGCGATTTTGCCGTTTCTTTTTCAGTTCAAAGGAAAATTCGACAAAGAACAATTTCTCTCAGTGTATCTGACATCACACCGTGTGTGAATCCGCCTCGGGCGTCTATTTTGATTTCTTCTAATCTATCCGACACACCTTGTTAGGACTTAAAAGGTGAATAATTTAAGGTTTTTTTTTTTCAAGATAAAACCATTTAAATACATTAAAATAGTGAACGTTCGGACACGGTGGTCCGACACTTGTTTTGAGGTTTCACACCTAAATTGACACGTTTACCGTATATATATCGTAAAATCTCAACAGACCATGGGAATTTGTAGCCTTTACAGTTACATATTACCGATAAATCGTAGATAATAATTACTCGGGCATGATAAATTATAAACATAATATTGGTACTGCGAAATGATAATTCTCTGTTATGAACTAATAAGTGGCCAAAAATCTTTAAGTTACTCATTTCATGATGTTTCCAGTTCCGGTCAGTCTTTACTGCTACCTCGGAGACATGGTCCCGCAGACAGTGGTATAGTTAAAGGGGGCGGTCGCCCCCTTGGTTGGTCGTCCTGAAATATTAAGAAATTAAAGAAGAAAAGTGTGATTTCGGAAACCTTAAAAACGTTCACTCAAAGTTAAAAAAATTAAGGTAGAAGAAGAGAGTTTAAAGTAAAGATTGTTTCACGAAAAATGGATATAACTTAATGACTGCAGTAAAAGTACCTGGGGCCATCCCATTATTTATGACCCTTTGTTATTATTATGTGAAAAGGACCGGATTGTAATAATTATAATTAAATATAGGCACATCAGGTAGGTTAGGTTGCTTAATTTATATTTAAATATCTTTTTGTGGTAAAATTTGTTAGTTTTTGAGGAATGGTTCAAGAATTGTCTTTTACCAAACATTCCTCAGAATAGCGTGATAGTAATGGGCAATGCGAGCTATCACAGTCGCCAATTACATAAAGCTACAAGCTCAAATAATACAAAATTGGAGATTCAGAACTACATGGCGGCGAATGATATATATTTTGAAGAAAGTTATAAAAAAAGTGATCTTTTAGAAGTTTTAAAGACATTTTGTATAAAAAAAGTATATGTTTGTGACACATTGGCAGAAGAACGTACAGTGCTACGGCTCCTACCCTATTATTGCATTTTAACCCCATAGAGCATATGTGGCACCAGTTAAAATCACTGGTTAGGTCTGAAAATATTTCTCCGACTTTAAGTTCTAGTATTGTAGAATTAATACGAAAATGCTTTAATGATATTCCCCCAGGTAGTTGGAAAAATTCAGTCCGTCACGTAATAACTGTAGAAAATTCGTATATTAGTCTGGATCGTATAATTAATCCAATTATAATTAATTTTGATGAGGATAGCGATAGCGAAACAGAACTATCTATAGAATGACATTATAAATGTAAATAAATATGACTAGTAATATTTAAAAAAAATGTTATTTCATTTGATTACATTAATATAATCATATCATTACTTGTTTTCCTTAGTCCGTCCCTTCATACTTCACTTGTTTATTGCCAAGCTCTTGTCGACACAATGGGACCGACCCAGGAAATCATTAAGTCGTATCCAATTTTCGTGAAACATACTGTACCTCCGAAACATGGTCGGGCAGACAGTGGTGTAGTTAAAGGGGGCGATCGCCCCCCTTGGTTGGTCGTCCTAAAATATTAAGAAATTAAAGAAGAAAATTATGATTTCGGAAACCTTAAAAACGTTTAGTTTAAAAAATTAGGAAAATTAAGGTAGAAGAAAAGTTTAAAGTACCTTACCTTTTGTGGCCGCCACACATAAGGGTATTTGACCAGAGTAGTCGGTGGCTCTGAAACAATAAATTATATTTAAGGTATTTTCTAAATAAAATAATTTAAAGTAAATAAAAAATTAGTTTAGGTAAAGAAAAATAATTATCCTTATATTATTATATTTATTTAGGCAAATTAGTTTTACGAATTATTTTTTTATTAAGTTTTGGTTCTAAAAAGACCCGATTTTGTAGTCTTGCGACATACCCCATATCAATTCAGTTGCGTTGTAATGGCAATGGTAGGGCGGTAATCTCATGGGTACTGGAATAGCAATGTTTCGAATCATCCTACCTAGACGATTTTGTTGAAGTTCCGTTTGCATATATCCATGTTTCGTCAAGAAAAACAACTTGTCTTGACAATGCCGATTTTTTGTTTCTTAAATATTCCCTTAAACAATTGCCATCTTTTTGAAACATTATTGGACAGCTCGCAAAACACTTTTCTGTTGTTCGTTTTTTTGTATTTGAAGCCCAGATCTTTTAAAATTATGGACAAACTGGTAGTTCCAATATCGCAAAGTTCTTTCTTCTTTATCTTTTCAAGAATAGCTTTGAGAGTAACATTCCTTGGCTTTATACATATCATAAACAATATTCCTAATCGATAGTTTTCAATCGATCAAGGGTTTTAGAATTGAGTCGAACTCTTTTATATGGTCTGTTCAAATCCTCTTCACTCTTTTTTTCGAAGTCTTCTTAAGGTCTTATCTGAAATGCCGCAAGCATCATAGGTTCGTTTTTGCACTGCCAAAACAGACACTAACGGGCCCTAGTTATCTTTTTCTAAAGTAAAATAACGCTCCACTTGTAATACCAAACGGCGTTCACCTGCTTGCTGAACATTTTCCATAACTTTGCCTTATAACTGCTTTTAATTCACACACAATCATAAACAAACTAAAAGCAAAAAGCATAACTACTTATTTAAAATAGAACATACCATCCTGCAATTGAGCAAATTTGAATTATTTCTTGGAAAATAGTGCTTATTATATAGATTTAACTATAATGATCCCAAAATAATTAAATTCTAGGAAAAAGTACCTGAGAGAATCTTTAACTTATTGACGCAATATGTTTTTCATTCTAAATAAAAAAAACTATGAGTGAAAAATAAACAAGATAAAACTATTTATCGCGGTACATTTGTTTTGGAATCGCTGATTTTGCACGGCCGACTACAGTGAACCAGTGGAATGTTCGGTACGATCAAGTATAGCGAAGGTATTGTTAACTTAACCGTCTTACTGTTTAACAACCTTTAATGATTTAATCCGACTTCATAAAACGAACAGACTTTAAACTTAATCTCTATAAATCAAACTATATATTGTGGTGGAATATTTATAATTATGTATAATAATATAAATAAATAATTATTTTTGATAAATAATTATAACATTTAAAATATATATATATGTAATATAATAATTATTTAGTTATTATAGTTCTTCATCAGAAGACTGATCATCCACTTCTTCCGAGGAGGATTTTTCCGAATCTTCATCGAATGGGCTCGGCTCTGCTGGTATTAATAACTTCAGGGTCTCTTGTAAAAATGGTTTACTTTTTTTCTTCACGCTTGTGGTAAGCGGATCTGAGCTTAAAAGTAGCCCGTTATTGACGTCTAAGTTGCATGACTCCCTATAAAACTTTGTTGCAAAATTTTCGCGTTATAACCGGAAGTGTTGACAATGCCTGTAATGTCGTCAGCTGCATCTTATTGTGTCGTTTAGTCTTGAATGCTCTCTTGACCTTGCCTGCCCGCGTTAGTGTACTAGTAATTTCTTTCAATACTTCGGAACCATTTCTGTTCCCAGAAGTTCGTAATTTTATCTGCGCAGCATTCATTTGTACGTCTTCATTAGAAGCATTGCGCAGGCTTTCTGTCTTTCTTCGTTTAGTCCCCTCACTCGACTCACTAAATGTCTTGGGTGGCCAGTAGTGATAGTTAGTGCGTTCACCATCAATTTGAGTAGGTCCCTACTGCGCAGGCGCGTCATCTGTCATCTGTCATCTGTCATGTCATCTGTCATCTGTCATGTCATGTGTCATCTGTCATGGCCCTAACTACCAGTGGCCCTAACTACCAGTGGCACTAACTACCAGTGGCCCTAACTACCAGGGGCCCTAACTACTTGGGTCCTAACTACCATGGGTACAACTAGTGGTCGCGTATGTTCTCTGTGGCAGCCGCGTCTAACACTTCTTGGTGATCCATCCGTCACTATCTTCAAGGAGGTCCCAAAGTCGCACGTTTAAACCTGAAAAAAAGTTCTACCATCTGCAAGCCTCGAACCGCCGTCCTCTAGATTGATAGCCGGGAGTCATACCATTGAGCCACGGCGGCAATTGATATGTGTTCGCAACTATGCGTACTGTTATTACCGCTGCACGCGCTTAATTAACCAAATTGTCAAGAAGATGCTTAATAATATGCAATGGTGGCCGTTATATCAATATAAATGCTGTTAGAATATAGACGAGTTCACTATGTATTTGCTTTCAAACCCCCTTTAAGACAATGACAGTAGGCAACCATATATTGTGCTAATACGAAGAAACATAAAAGGTGTTATTATTGAATAAAGTAACTAGGTGTATAGAACTATAAATAGGCAGATGGCATTGTGTATTAATTATTGGCTTATAGAAGATGGTTAATAATATGTAATGGTGACTGTTATATCAATATAAATACTGCTGCTAAAGACTGTTGGAATATAGATGAGATGGGTAATTGCTTTCATGTTTAACAGTAGGCACACATATATACGAAGAAGCATAGTGTATTATTGATCAGATGTATAGACCTATAGACAGATGGTATTAATTATTGGCTTCTAAAACATAGAGGGCGCTAATATCGTATTATTTTAAGTATAGAGGTCATTCAAGAATGCTATATTTTATTATGCAGCAATGCGAATATGGGGTATACTTAATTTCAGTATGTATCAACGTAGAGTAACGCAGCAACTGTAACCAATACTTCTATCATACTTGGCAGTAGATAAAAAAACGAGAACACGCACAACTAAAGTAATTATTAACAACATCAAAACAGAAATAGCTAAAAAGTATAACCTCCGTTAGGGAGAAGAATTAGGGAAAACAAAGAACAAAATGGACAGTAAATATGGTATACAGAGAATCATAGAACATAGGTACGCTTATGGAAAATATTAACAGCAAAAGTAGATTTTTAACATATTATCCTTGTATTATAGAAATATATTAAAATAGATTAATAAAATCAGTAAAGCCCCACAAAATATATAAACAATAGTGTAAGGTAGCATGGTAATTGCCATTCGGTGGTAAAAAATCACCCATCACCAGCTACAGTTGCAATATATTACAATAAAATATAGGGTAAACCATATCTGATAGCAATTTATAGGGTAGAGTGTGGATTAAAGTTATTTCCTTGAGGATATGTGGTGGGTAACTATGGTTCTGAAAACAGAAGAAGGTACAGAAATATGCATTAAAGGCCGAGTATTCGTACAATGTTACAGCTGTTTACATTAATAGTATTATTGTCACATTGAAAGAAAATACAGGGGCGGACTAAAACAGTTTCTATGATCAAAATTAACGTAATAACAGTCCCTAATTCTCAGAAAACAGGAAACATACACTAAACCCCTGTTAGAGAACTAAAACACTGAAATAATTCACTAAGCCGTTGTAATAAACAGGAAACAGCCGTTAAACCACCCAAGAAACAGAAAAACCAGAAACAGGAAACACCACCCAAGAAACAGGAAAAACCACTCCAGAAACAGGAAACACCACCCCAGAAACAGGAAAAACCACTCCAGAAACAGGAAACACCACTCCAGAAACAGGAAAAACCACTCCAGAAACAGAAAAACCCCTTTTTTAAACAGGAAAACACTAGTGTCTTTGTAGTGTTACTGTTGTGTCAGTGTCCTGTCAGTGCTGTGTCTCTGTTGTGTCAGTGTCCTGTCAGTGCTGTGTCTCTGTTGTGTCAGTGTTTTGTCAGTGTTTTCTGCAGTGTTTGCGCAGTGTTGTTGAGTTAGTGTTGTATAGTATTTAATAACCCTAAAGTTGATATTTCGGAAACTAGTATTCACAATAATACAATTACTACATCAATGTACAAGATAGTTATACCGAAACAAAATAACAAGAACATAAACGCGCATAGCCATTCACTTAGGAGCGATATAAACAAAAATATATATAAAAATGTACCAAAAAGTTGACGATTATTATCCTATGAAGGGCGTTGTAGATGACATAGGGTTTGTAATAAAATGTATATGAAATAGCTATCTCTATTTTTACAAAGCTACGTCACATACAAATTATCACAGATCCCACAAAAGTTCTGAAAGGGAAAATAATAGTTCCAGGTGTGTATACCGGGATAAACCATAAAATATTTGCAAAGGGTAACATATAATACATCGTGCATACTGTATTGAGTATAATCGTTACGGTTAGCACACTAATACAGAGCTCCCACAAGTACGGTTCTGAAATTAAATATTAGTTGCATGCATTAAAGCCAGCATTCCGGAAACCAGGTAATAGGTATACACTATGCATAAATTTACATTAATAAAATAAATCAATAATTAGGAACATAATTATGCCTAGAAATTATTATAGGATAAAAATGCTAAATTTCGAAGCAGAACAAAGTAAAATAAACGTAATTGTATTGTGTATGGAACGTCTATGGAAAATATTGACAGCGAAAAGTAGATTAATGTGACGCGGAACTTTAGCATATTAACCATTTATTATAGATTAGGAATATATTTAAAATAGGTATCAAGAAAAGCATTTAATAAAGTTTGAACTGAAACTATTATTATATTCATAAACAATTGATTCCAATAAAGTATCAAAGAATAATAACCAAGTACGCTCCTGAAATTGATATAATAAGGCGGTGTATCAATTGCAACAGCACCTGCATTCCGGATGTGAGGTAATCCAAATAAGGAAAACGACAACAGGAATTAATCATTATTTCATTCAATATTATAGATATTAAAGATAGGCAACTAATTAAACTGCAAACCAATATACATTAAAAACATGGCAGACATAAACATTACGCAGACGAACTGTATATTCATACTTGCAATAATCACGAATACTAAAAAGGCTCTCTAGAAATCTACATAACAAATGCCCGTAAAAACCAGATATAATTGAACAAAAGGCAGTCAAAATAACGATGTAATGATCAAGACGATTTAACGAATAAAGTCAGGGCACCATTACACATCACAAGGTATGAATTAAATACATAAAATCAAGAACGAAGTGGATACAATGAACCACAGGCGAGTAAGATATAATAATCACAACTAAAATATATGGAGGTTTCTACTACTGGGTATGTATTATGTATTTAAAACTAAACATAGGACGATGGGGCTATTACCGAGCAGCAGGCGAGAATTGATAATGGTATGTAATACATGTGGCGCCACTTGAGTGTGGGAAGTTTTTCAAGGGCGTGGGAAATTTCTCCAGAGTGGGGTGAAGGGTATGAACATAGGCACAGACTGGCGCGTGCCATAGGACGATGTGCCTAGCAGCAGGCGAGAATTTACGATGGTATGTAATACATCATACATGATATCCTACCTATAGAATCTGAGAAATTACTGCTACTTTGATACACTGATACAATAATTATACCTATACATAGTAGCGACTAAATGCGAGGTTATGGTGTCGGTATATTAACATAATAATAGATAACAATGATAGCAAGCTGGGAAATTATATAACAAACCCACCACGCATAGGACCTATTAAACTTATTTAAAACTATAATGCAATGTAGAAAAACATTATTATACTCAATATTATAGGTACTAAAGATAGGCAAATAATTAAACTGTAAACCAATATACATTAAAACAGGGTAGGTACAGTTAACAGTCACATAACAAACACCCGTAAACCAGATATAATTGAACAAAAGGCAGACAAAATAACGATGTAAGGATCAAGACTTATGAATAAAAACGGGACCTGCGTTATACAAAACATCAAAATAATATCACTACTGTATGCTATTACACAGATCATTAAGGTCAAGGAGCCACAGGCGAGCATGCTATGCCGGGGTATCATTTCCACATCACAAGGTATGAATTAAATACATAAAATCAAGGATGAGGTGGATACAACGAGCCACAGGCGAATAAGATATAATAATCACAACTAAAATATATACAGGTTTCTATATTACTACTACAGGGTATGTATTATGTAATTAAAACTAAAATAGAACGATGTGCCTATTAACGAACAGCAGGCGAGAACTGTCGATGGTATGTAATACATCAAACATGATATATTAAACACGAACACTACTTCATGTGCAATATAATTCGCGCCTTCACAATTTTCCGCTAAAGTACGGATCTGTAACTGAAATAGACTTAATCATCGAAAAACAAATAAACATACACACCTTTAATAAGGAACCGGTATTAATAAATCACGAGCCGGTGCATTAACATATTAAACAGTGGGCTATATAGAGGCAGTCATGCGGAGTTTATGGTTTGCAGATCTTATTAATTTTTCCGATATTGTGTTTCTCTGTAAAGGTTCAGGTATCGGGGCACAAAAAACTGCAAATAAATATGTAACCATTTCTATGAACCGACAGAACGGTCAAAGCCAAGGACAAGGCTTACTGAATAAACATATCAAGAGGCGTGTTTATGGTAATTCCAGAACACCAGTATTTAAAATAACAGTAGTTTTGCAAGTTCAACAATAACATTCATTAATGATTGTAGTACTTTAAACTTGGGATATTAGAGCTTCTGTAACCATCCCAGATCATTAAACGCTGGAATGTTTTCTAATGTTTTCCATGGGTTCCCATAGACACAGCTATTAAATAATTTCCATAAATTCTTCTCAAAATCGGTTTGGCAGCTTGACGTAAGCCCATATTTAAAACAATGTATGAATTTAACCATGTAGATTGATTAAACGACAACACCCGTGTATTTGCATCAGTTTAAAGCCCACAGCCAATACATACTTCAAGTTCCTATAGTGGATTACTGACTTATTATGCAACTTTGCAAATAGTTTAACATTTTTACATGGGGTGATATATCGTGATTTAGACACCGCCGACCTTCAACTTAGTAGGCATAAGCCATACCACGGGGCTATGGAATTTTACCAATAAAAACACCAAGTATTATACGGGAGAATGTTCTAGAATGTATACTTAATATGTAGCAGAAATTGCGGCTATTTTTGATACAATAAGAGATCAATAATTATACCTATACATAGCATCGACTAACACTAAAAGCTAGGGTATAGTGCCGGTATATTAACATAATAATATATATAAAAATGATAGCAAGCAGGGATATTATACAACAAAACCACCACACATAGTACCTATTACACATATTTAAAGCTATAAGGCAATAATATTATGTAGAACCACATTAATATATTCAATATTATAGGTATTAAAGATAGGCAACTAATTAAACTGCAAACTAATATACATTAAAACAAGGCTGACACAAACATTGCGCAGACGAACTGGATATTCATACTTGCAATAATCACGAATACTAAAGAGACCCTCTAGAAATATATACATAACAAATACCCGTAAACCAGATATAATTGAACAAATCCGAGCATGTTATGTCAGGATACCATTTCACATCACAAGGGATGAATTAATTACATAAAATCAAGAACGAAGTGGATACAATGAACCACAGGTGAGCAAGAGTTAATGACCAAAAAAAATATAACTAAAATATATGCAGGATTCTATTTACTACTGGGTATGTATTATGTAATTAAAACTAAACATAGGACGATGTGACTATTACCAAGCAGCAGGTGAGAATTGGAGATGGTATGTAATACATCGTACATGATATCCTACCCTCTGGTACTCCTCTAGGGCCTCCATATTAATCCGAAAAAGTAATTACAAAATTATAAATTACAGTTGTGGATAATTCCAAGACAAAAAAAACAACATAAACAGGGGTTATTATAAGTGACTTTTATTCCATTTGCATTGCAACAAAATTTTCATTAAAACCTAGTCGATTTTAACGTTGGGTTTAGCACTCAATGTTTGAGCTCCATGTTTTTTACCAATATTTTTTCCCAATGTGTGATTAATCTAATATCAACACGCATGGGCAAGAACGTGTTCTCTCAGAAATTTTTTCGAGCGGAAATCATGTATTACAACCAACCGAAACATTATCTATTGGCACAGGAATATATGAGGATGCTTTAATTAGATTATATTTGGTTATGGCAATCCCTAAATGTAATATTTTTCCAAAACCCAACCTGATCCGTTTTAAGCAAATTTTGGCATTTTTCTCATTTATTTTGAATATAAACTTCTTATAAATTTCACTTAAATCTGTTGTTTATGACATAGCCTCATTTTTAGTATTAAATGATTTTTTCTCTATTGTTTCTTTTGTTTGTAAACTATAATAACCAAATATTTCCACATTAATCTTTAGACATCTATGTTTTCGTTAAGTTCCACGTGGCCATCACGTTTAAGTCTGCAATTGATGTTTTTAAAGAGATTGATGGTTTTAAAAAATTTTTGTACTCACTGCACTGATACACCTTGTATGTTTAGAACTAATTCTTTTTCTCATCATTTTTTTAAAATAACAGTAACAGAATGGTAACAATACCGTTTTTTATGTTCATAGGGTTGTTCGTTAGCAGTAATGCCTTCTTGTAGTTACAGGATTGTATGTCTCAGAATGTTGAAACATCAACTATCGTGACACCTTTTATAGTACAGTGAAAACAATTTAAAGATGGTTCTGAACAAAGATAAGCGCACTATTTTTTTTTGTTCTAGGTGTTTTAATATGGCTTTCAATTTTCACGTTATCATCACCTTTAGGCTGCTTTTTTTGGATTCTTATGTTTTAATAAGCTTTAGGCACATCACATAGTTGAGACTTAGATATTTATGGATTAGAATAGTGAATCCCCATCTGTTTTTCTTTCTGCGCATTCATAGGATCTTTTGTGCTAAATATGAATTCTTTGGTAAAAATAGGCGTATTTGTATATATTTAGATGAACTAAGACGTCCTTTTGATCGTTTTCCTATTGTATGTACAATAGTTGACAATAATATTTGTTTATTGGTATTTAAATCCTTTGCAGTTTTTATAGGATGACTCATGAATAGTAAATGCCCTTTAGTTAACTGAAATTCTTCCACAACAACACCAAGTATGATGTTGATAACAGTATTGGCTGAGAAGAAACAAACCATTATCACTTCTAAATCCGTACAATACAGGGTGTTCAAGAGATCGTTCATAGTATATCATGACATAAGGTAACAAAACGCAAAAACGAATATTTTTAGTGAACAAATCCTGTTTATTACCCTATTTTGTTACTACCAAAACAATATAACGACATATATAGGATTAAAATCAACTTCGCAGATAATAACCATACAATTGAAATACACTGCTTTATGAGAGATACGTAAACATGTTAAATTAAAGATTATTTTAAACTTTCGTGTGAAATGAGGCGGATTCTGAGGGCTTGAACTTTGACGTTTTCAAACACAGTAGACATGTAATAGGTGTACTATTTATTGTATAGAGCTTCTTCAGCATTATATCATGACCTTTATAACCTTAATAACTTGATGCTTAACATTGAATCTGTATAAGTTAGGAACTTAATACCAGCTAAACAGGACTAATAACCCTGGTTTCTAACCCAATAACAGTTAAACAGGGTTTAATAACCCTGTTTTAACCCAATAACAGCTAAACAGGGTTTAATAACCCTGGTTTTAACCCAATAACAGCTAAACAGGGGTTGTTAACCACCCGACGGGTTGTTAACCACCCGACGGGTGGTTAACAACCCCTGTTTAGCTGTTATTGGGTTAAAACCAGGGTTATTAAACCCTGTTTAGCTGTTATTGGGTTAAAACAGGGTTATTAAACCCTGTTTAACTGTTATTGGGTTAGAAACCAGGGTTATTAGTCCTGTTTAGCTGGTATTAAGTTCCTAACTTATACAGATTCAATGTTAAGCATCAAGTTATTAAGGTTATAAAGGTCATGATATAATGCTGAAGAAGCTCTATACAATAAATAGTACACCTATTACATGTCTACTGTGTTTGAAAACGTCAAAGTTCAAGCCCTCAGAATCCGCCTCATTTCACACGAAAGTTTAAAATAATCTTTAATTTAACATGTTTACGTATCTCTCATAAAGCAGTGTATTTCAATTGTATGGTTATTATCTGCGAAGTTGATTTTAATCCTATATATGTCGTTATATTGTTTTGGTAGTAACAAAATAGGGTAATAAACAGGATTTGTTCACTAAAAATATTCGTTTTTGCGTTTTGTTACCTTATGTCATGATATACTATGAACGATCTCTTGAACACCCTGTATTGTACGGATTTAGAAGTGATAATGGTTTGTTTCTTCTCAGCCAATACTGTTATCAACATCATACTTGGTGTTGTTGTGGAAGAATTTCAGTTAACTAAAGGGCATTTACTATTCATGAGTCATCCTATAAAAACTGCAAAGGATTTAAATACCAATAAACAAATATTATTGTCAACTATTGTACATACAATAGGAAAACGATCAAAAGGACGTCTTAGTTCATCTAAATATATACAAATACGCCTATTTTTACCAAAGAATTCATATTTAGCACAAAAGATCCTATGAATGCGCAGAAAGAAAAACAGATGGGGATTCACTATTCTAATCCATAAATATCTAAGTCTCAACTATGTGATGTGCCTAAAGCTTATTAAAACATAAGAATCCAAAAAAAGCAGCCTAAAGGTGATGATAACGTGAAAATTGAAAGCCATATTAAAACACCTAGAACAAAAAAAAATAGTGCGCTTATCTTTGTTCAGAACCATCTTTAAATTGTTTTCACTGTACTATAAAAGGTGTCACGATAGTTGATGTTTCAACATTCTGAGACATACAATCCTGTAACTACAAGAAGGCATTACTGCTAACGAACAACCCTATGAACATAAAAAACGGTATTGTTACCATTCTGTTACTGTTATTTTAAAAAAATGATGAGAAAAAGAATTAGTTCTAAACATACAAGGTGTATCAGTGCAGTGAGTACAAAAATTTTTTAAAACCATCAATCTCTTTAAAAACATCAATTGCAGACTTAAACGTGATGGCCACGTGGAACTTAACGAAAACATAGATGTCTAAAGATTAATGTGGAAATATTTGGTTATTATAGTTTACAAACAAAAGAAACAATAGAGAAAAAATCATTTAATACTAAAAATGAGGCTATGTCATAAACAACAGATTTAAGTGAAATTTATAAGAAGTTTATATTCAAAATAAATGAGAAAAATGCCAAAATTTGCTTAAAACGGATCAGGTTGGGTTTTGGAAAAATATTACATTTAGGGATTGCCATGACCAAATATAATCTAATTAAAGCATCCTCATATATTCCTGTGCCAATAGATAATGTTTCGGTTGGTTGTAATACATGATTTCCGCTCGAAAAAATTTCTGAGAGAACACGTTCTTGCCCATGCGTGTTGATATTAGATTAATCACACATTGGGAAAAAATATTGGTAAAAAACATGGAGCTCAAACATTGAGTGCTAAACCCAACGTTAAAATCGACTAGGTTTTAATGAAAATTTTGTTGCAATGCAAATGGAATAAAAGTCACTTATAATAACCCCTGTTTATGTTGTTTTTTTTGTCTTGGAATTATCCACAACTGTAATTTATAATTTTGTAATTACTTTTTCGGATTAATATGGAGGCCCTAGAGGAGTACCAGAGGGTAGGATATCATGTACGATGTATTACATACCATCTCCAATTCTCACCTGCTGCTTGGTAATAGTCACATCGTCCTATGTTTAGTTTTAATTACATAATACATACCCAGTAGTAAATAGAATCCTGCATATATTTTAGTTATATTTTTTTTGGTCATTAACTCTTGCTCACCTGTGGTTCATTGTATCCACTTCGTTCTTGATTTTATGTAATTAATTCATCCCTTGTGATGTGAAATGGTATCCTGACATAACATGCTCGGATTTGTTCAATTATATCTGGTTTACGGGTATTTGTTATGTATATATTTCTAGAGGGTCTCTTTAGTATTCGTGATTATTGCAAGTATGAATATCCAGTTCGTCTGCGCAATGTTTGTGTCAGCCTTGTTTTAATGTATATTAGTTTGCAGTTTAATTAGTTGCCTATCTTTAATACCTATAATATTGAATATATTAATGTGGTTCTACATAATATTATTGCCTTATAGCTTTAAATATGTGTAATAGGTACTATGTGTGGTGGTTTTGTTGTATAATATCCCTGCTTGCTATCATTTTTATATATATTATTATGTTAATATACCGGCACTATACCCTAGCTTTTAGTGTTAGTCGATGCTATGTATAGGTATAATTATTGATCTCTTATTGTATCAAAAATAGCCGCAATTTCTGCTACATATTAAGTATACATTCTAGAACATTCTCCCGTATAATACTTGGTGTTTTTATTGGTAAAATTCCATAGCCCCGTGGTATGGCTTATGCCTACTAAGTTGAAGGTCGGCGGTGTCTAAATCACGATATATCACCCCATGTAAAAATGTTAAACTATTTGCAAAGTTGCATAATAAGTCAGTAATCCACTATAGGAACTTGAAGTATGTATTGGCTGTGGGCTTTAAACTGATGCAAATACACGGGTGTTGTCGTTTAATCAATCTACATGGTTAAATTCATACATTGTTTTAAATATGGGCTTACGTCAAGCTGCCAAACCGATTTTGAGAAGAATTTATGGAAATTATTTAATAGCTGTGTCTATGGGAACCCATGGAAAACATTAGAAAACATTCCAGCGTTTAATGATCTGGGATGGTTACAGAAGCTCTAATATCCCAAGTTTAAAGTACTACAATCATTAATGAATGTTATTGTTGAACTTGCAAAACTACTGTTATTTTAAATACTGGTGTTCTGGAATTACCATAAACACGCCTCTTGATATGTTTATTCAGTAAGCCTTGTCCTTGGCTTTGACCGTTCTGTCGGTTCATAGAAATGGTTACATATTTATTTGCAGTTTTTTGTGCCCCGATACCTGAACCTTTACAGAGAAACACAATATCGGAAAAATTAATAAGATCTGCAAACCATAAACTCCGCATGACTGCCTCTATATAGCCCACTGTTTAATATGTTAATGCACCGGCTCGTGATTTATTAATACCGGTTCCTTATTAAAGGTGTGTATGTTTATTTGTTTTTCGATGATTAAGTCTATTTCAGTTACAGATCCGTACTTTAGCGGAAAATTGTGAAGGCGCGAATTATATTGCACATGAAGTAGTGTTCGTGTTTAATATATCATGTTTGATGTATTACATACCATCGACAGTTCTCGCCTGCTGTTCGTTAATAGGCACATCGTTCTATTTTAGTTTTAATTACATAATACATACCCTGTAGTAGTAATATAGAAACCTGTATATATTTTAGTTGTGATTATTATATCTTATTCGCCTGTGGCTCGTTGTATCCACCTCATCCTTGATTTTATGTATTTAATTCATACCTTGTGATGTGGAAATGATACCCCGGCATAGCATGCTCGCCTGTGGCTCCTTGACCTTAATGATCTGTGTAATAGCATACAGTAGTGATATTATTTTGATGTTTTGTATAACGCAGGTCCCGTTTTTATTCATAAGTCTTGATCCTTACATCGTTATTTTGTCTGCCTTTTGTTCAATTATATCTGGTTTACGGGTGTTTGTTATGTGACTGTTAACTGTACCTACCCTGTTTTAATGTATATTGGTTTACAGTTTAATTATTTGCCTATCTTTAGTACCTATAATATTGAGTATAATAATGTTTTTCTACATTGCATTATAGTTTTAAATAAGTTTAATAGGTCCTATGCGTGGTGGGTTTGTTATATAATTTCCCAGCTTGCTATCATTGTTATCTATTATTATGTTAATATACCGACACCATAACCTCGCATTTAGTCGCTACTATGTATAGGTATAATTATTGTATCAGTGTATCAAAGTAGCAGTAATTTCTCAGATTCTATAGGTAGGATATCATGTATGATGTATTACATACCATCGTAAATTCTCGCCTGCTGCTAGGCACATCGTCCTATGGCACGCGCCAGTCTGTGCCTATGTTCATACCCTTCACCCCACTCTGGAGAAATTTCCCACGCCCTTGAAAAACTTCCCACACTCAAGTGGCGCCACATGTATTACATACCATTATCAATTCTCGCCTGCTGCTCGGTAATAGCCCCATCGTCCTATGTTTAGTTTTAAATACATAATACATACCCAGTAGTAGAAACCTCCATATATTTTAGTTGTGATTATTATATCTTACTCGCCTGTGGTTCATTGTATCCACTTCGTTCTTGATTTTATGTATTTAATTCATACCTTGTGATGTGTAATGGTGCCCTGACTTTATTCGTTAAATCGTCTTGATCATTACATCGTTATTTTGACTGCCTTTTGTTCAATTATATCTGGTTTTTACGGGCATTTGTTATGTAGATTTCTAGAGAGCCTTTTTAGTATTCGTGATTATTGCAAGTATGAATATACAGTTCGTCTGCGTAATGTTTATGTCTGCCATGTTTTTAATGTATATTGGTTTGCAGTTTAATTAGTTGCCTATCTTTAATATCTATAATATTGAATGAAATAATGATTAATTCCTGTTGTCGTTTTCCTTATTTGGATTACCTCACATCCGGAATGCAGGTGCTGTTGCAATTGATACACCGCCTTATTATATCAATTTCAGGAGCGTACTTGGTTATTATTCTTTGATACTTTATTGGAATCAATTGTTTATGAATATAATAATAGTTTCAGTTCAAACTTTATTAAATGCTTTTCTTGATACCTATTTTAAATATATTCCTAATCTATAATAAATGGTTAATATGCTAAAGTTCCGCGTCACATTAATCTACTTTTCGCTGTCAATATTTTCCATAGACGTTCCATACACAATACAATTACGTTTATTTTACTTTGTTCTGCTTCGAAATTTAGCATTTTTATCCTATAATAATTTCTAGGCATAATTATGTTCCTAATTATTGATTTATTTTATTAATGTAAATTTATGCATAGTGTATACCTATTACCTGGTTTCCGGAATGCTGGCTTTAATGCATGCAACTAATATTTAATTTCAGAACCGTACTTGTGGGAGCTCTGTATTAGTGTGCTAACCGTAACGATTATACTCAATACAGTATGCACGATGTATTATATGTTACCCTTTGCAAATATTTTATGGTTTATCCCGGTATACACACCTGGAACTATTATTTTCCCTTTCAGAACTTTTGTGGGATCTGTGATAATTTGTATGTGACGTAGCTTTGTAAAAATAGAGATAGCTATTTCATATACATTTTATTACAAACCCTATGTCATCTACAACGCCCTTCATAGGATAATAATCGTCAACTTTTTGGTACATTTTTATATATATTTTTGTTTATATCGCTCCTAAGTGAATGGCTATACGTGTTTATGTTATTGTTCTTGTTATTTTGTTTCGGTATAACTATCTTGTACATTGATGTAGTAATTGTATTATTGTGAATACTAGTTTCCGAAATATCAACTTTAGGGTTATTAAATACTATACAACACTAACTCAACAACACTGCGCAAACACTGCAGAAAACACTGACAAAACACTGACACAACAGAGACACAGCACTGACAGGACACTGACACAACAGAGACACAGCACTGACAGGACACTGACACAACAGTAACACTACAAAGACACTAGTGTTTTCCTGTTTAAAAAAGGGGTTTTTCTGTTTCTGGAGTGGTTTTTCCTGTTTCTGGAGTGGTGTTTCCTGTTTCTGGAGTGGTTTTTCCTGTTTCTGGGGTGGTGTTTCCTGTTTCTGGAGTGGTTTTTCCTGTTTCTTGGGTGGTGTTTCCTGTTTCTGGTTTTTCTGTTTCTTGGGTGGTTTAACGGCTGTTTCCTGTTTATTACAACGGCTTAGTGAATTATTTCAGTGTTTTAGTTCTCTAACAGGGGTTTAGTGTATGTTTCCTGTTTTCTGAGAATTAGGGACTGTTATTACGTTAATTTTGATCATAGAAACTGTTTTAGTCCGCCCCTGTATTTTCTTTCAATGTGACAATAATACTATTAATGTAAACAGCTGTAACATTGTACGAATACTCGGCCTTTAATGCATATTTCTGTACCTTCTTCTGTTTTCAGAACCATAGTTACCCACCACATATCCTCAAGGAAATAACTTTAATCCACACTCTACCCTATAAATTGCTATCAGATATGGTTTACCCTATATTTTATTGTAATATATTGCAACTGTAGCTGGTGATGGGTGATTTTTTACCACCGAATGGCAATTACCATGCTACCTTACACTATTGTTTATATATTTTGTGGGGCTTTACTGATTTTATTAATCTATTTTAATATATTTCTATAATACAAGGATAATATGTTAAAAATCTACTTTTGCTGTTAATATTTTCCATAAGCGTACCTATGTTCTATGATTCTCTGTATACCATATTTACTGTCCATTTTGTTCTTTGTTTTCCCTAATTCTTCTCCCTAACGGAGGTTATACTTTTTAGCTATTTCTGTTTTGATGTTGTTAATAATTACTTTAGTTGTGCGTGTTCTCGTTTTTTTATCTACTGCCAAGTATGATAGAAGTATTGGTTACAGTTGCTGCGTTACTCTACGTTGATACATACTGAAATTAAGTATACCCCATATTCGCATTGCTGCATAATAAAATATAGCATTCTTGAATGACCTCTATACTTAAAATAATACGATATTAGCGCCCTCTATGTTTTAGAAGCCAATAATTAATACCATCTGTCTATAGGTCTATACATCTGATCAATAATACACTATGCTTCTTCGTATATATGTGTGCCTACTGTTAAACATGAAAGCAATTACCCATCTCATCTATATTCCAACAGTCTTTAGCAGCAGTATTTATATTGATATAACAGTCACCATTACATATTATTAACCATCTTCTATAAGCCAATAATTAATACACAATGCCATCTGCCTATTTATAGTTCTATACACCTAGTTACTTTATTCAATAATAACACCTTTTATGTTTCTTCGTATTAGCACAATATATGGTTGCCTACTGTCATTGTCTTAAAGGGGGTTTGAAAGCAAATACATAGTGAACTCGTCTATATTCTAACAGCATTTATATTGATATAACGGCCACCATTGCATATTATTAAGCATCTTCTTGACAATTTGGTTAATTAAGCGCGTGCAGCGGTAATAACAGTACGCATAGTTGCGAACACATATCAATTGCCGCCGTGGCTCAATGGTATGACTCCCGGCTATCAATCTAGAGGACGGCGGTTCGAGGCTTGCAGATGGTAGAACTTTTTTTCAGGTTTAAACGTGCGACTTTGGGACCTCCTTGAAGATAGTGACGGATGGATCACCAAGAAGTGTTAGACGCGGCTGCCACAGAGAACATACGCGACCACTAGTTGTACCCATGGTAGTTAGGACCCAAGTAGTTAGGGCCCCTGGTAGTTAGGGCCACTGGTAGTTAGTGCCACTGGTAGTTAGGGCCACTGGTAGTTAGGGCCATGACAGATGACACATGACATGACAGATGACATGACAGATGACAGATGACATGACAGATGACAGATGACAGATGACGCGCCTGCGCAGTAGGGACCTACTCAAATTGATGGTGAACGCACTAACTATCACTACTGTGGCCTACCTGAACGCTGCTGCACTAACTCTCGGTGTTTCGAATGTTCCTTGGAGCCATTCATAATTTTTTTTTAAATGAAAACGTCTTCCTTTTTGTGTGCTATCACCCACATTTTGTTGAATTGTGATTTAATATATGAAAACTGGCGCTTTGTGTCCTTCATTTGGTCTTCTGAGTAGTCTTCACATGATAAAAGGTAATTTTCTCGAGGTGCTCAAATTTGTCGTCAAAACTAGGCAAATTTTGCTGTTTCATTTTATCAAACAAGAGTCTTCGAGTCACAATTCTAGTGCCTGAGCTTCCCGGTACTCCTAAAATAAATTATAATCTATTTTTAACCCAAATAATATCAAACTAAAATTTTCGTTATTTACTACTATTTTATGTGAGGACTAAAAATTTAGGCATCCGCGGTTATCCGCGGCTAATTTTTGAACGGTTCGTTTACATGTCCTTTCATCTTTATATTACAGCAAAAGAAATAACCGGGACGCACCCTGAAGTACAACAAATACCTTGATGAATGTCAAAAAAGGGTTTTCGAAATGACAAAAAAATACCATTACTTTCAAGGCGCTAAAATATTACAAATTACAATAAACAAATCAAAAATACTTAATATATATGTTTTTTTTTCCTGCATTTTCAAGATCCATTACACTTTTTTTTAAAAATTAATCAGAACAGAAAATATTCACTATTGAAGTTTGTTCGTTTACACAAGGAATTCAGAGATCAAGTTTAGAATGACGCCACGGCTCGAAGGTTGAGGGTAGAAAAAGGGAAAGGGTTACTTGTGGTTCCCTGGTTATTCAACCCTTTCAGGCACTGCATTTTTTTCCACCTGAAGGGATTTTTACGAAATCGGTCAAATATCCGTATGTGCGCTGCCCCCCCTGGCTACGTCACTGCCCGTAGAGGGGCTGTTTATTAAGAGCCTGTGAGTTTAACTTCCTTATTAAAATTGCCGAAGATAAGGCCGTCTTAAATCGACAAATCCATTAGTACATTTCAGATTTAACGTCTTCAGTGTAGTTAGTTATCTGCCAACAATAGCTGCAGTCATCTTCGGTACTTCACGAGTTTTCTATTAATTGTTCAAAGTCATGACTGCAATTATTAACCTCCGTTGATTCTTTTCGGTTCGTGCACCATAACGACCGAGCGAAGCGGTGCGTATTGTATCTTCGATAAATACCTATTTAATCTTCCGTTGTTATCTTCGTCTGACATGAGGCAATTTAAGATTTTTACCGAACCAAGATAGATTCTATGGGTTGTTATTGTTGTAGTTTTTAGAGAGCGCATATACAGTGAGTCCCAGAAGAAATGTCTAAATTCATTTAAAATTCAGCGGTAAGTTTTTCAAAAAACGCTCGTACCCGTCGATTTTGATTTTTTAATTTTTTTTTGTGGTAATTTCATGTATACAGGGTAGCTCAAAAATAAGTTACGACCATCAACTTCATTTTTTCAAATGAAAATATATATTTTTTATTTCATTTTTGAATTTTGCATTGAATTCTAAGCATGTTTCATGTACCATGTCCTATACATAAACTCAACAGTTATTGAAAAAATTAGGATTGAACATATCATTTAGGGAATCCAACGATCTATCAAATCTTCTGGCAATATGGCATTTTGGGCTCCATAATAAGTAAGAGTGTACTGTCTCACTGTCACCGTTTATTTCCATAGAAACTGTATGACAATTTTATTATTAGTATAATTATTGTCAAGCGTAGTTTCAAAGTTGCGGTTTTCACAATAATGGTGAAGTTAACGGAACGGGAAAAAATTGAAATTCTATGCATGGTTGGGTTTGGTGATAAAACACGTACTCAAATAGAAACAGCCCAATTATTTAATGAAATCCATCCTGATCGTCCTCGCATATGTCAAAAGATGGTGAGGAGAATAGAGGCTAAGTTTAGAGAATTCGGTCATGTTAGAGATTTGCCTAAAGATGGTCGTCCTACTCGAGATGAAAATGAACAACTTGACGTTTTGCTTTCCTTGGAAGAAAACCCATGTACCTGTCGCACATTGGGGCCGATTTACACATGCCGAAATCTGTTGTTCACCGAGTAGTTCGAAAGCACAAATATCACCCATACAAAGTTATTCCAGTGCATGAGTTATTTGAAGATGATTTCGATAGGCGAAGTGAGTTTTGCGGACGCATGCAAAATATGTGCAATCTAGATAATAATTTAGTAAAAAATATTATTTTTTCGGATGAAGCCTACGTTCTATTTGAATGGTAATGTGAACAGACAAAATTGTCGATATTGGGCAACAGAAAATCCGCATTGGATGATAGAGGTTCACAGCCAGTACCCTAAGAAAATAAATGTTTGGTGTGGAATCGTACGCGAAAGAGTAATTGGTCCATTTTTCTTTGAACAGTCTTTAACTGGACAAGTATATCTCGAATTTCTCCAACTAGAATTAATTCCAGCATTAGTGGCTTTATTTCCGAATCCATTGGATCTAGACTCCCCTGACGAAGAACTGATATTCCAACAAGATGGTGCTTCTCCGCACTATGCGGCCACTGTGCGCACATTTTTGGATGAAACCTTTCCCAATCGGTGGATTGGAAGGAGAGGACCTATCGAATGGCCTGCTAGGTCGCCAGACCTAACTCCGCTGGACTTTTTTTTGTGGGGGTTACCTCAAATCAAAAGTATTTGTTAACAGGCCAAACAATATGCAGGAGTTGAAAGAAAGGATCCGAAGAGAAGTGCTTGTCATAACTCCGGAAATGGTTGGAAACGTGCAAAGAGAGTTTATTGATCGTCTTGGATATTGTCAAACCGTAAATGGCGCACATTTTCAACATTTAATTTGATTTTGTTGTGTTTTTTTTAATAAACAGGTCTTACTTATAGATATGTTCAATCCTAATTTTTTCAATAACTGTTGAGTTTATGTATAGGACATGGTACATGAAACATGCTTAGAATTCAATGCAAAATTCAAAAATGAAATAAAAAATATATGTTTTCATTTGAAAAAATGAAGTTGATGGTCGTAACTTATTTTTGAGCTACCCTGTATACATGAAATTACCACAAAAAAAAAAATTTAAAATCAAAATCGACGGGTACGAGCGTTTTTTGAAAAAACTTACCGCTGAATTTTAAATGAATTTAGACATTTCTTCTGGGACTCACTGTATACGATAAATAGAGGTGGTTATTGGGTACGTAGTTCGAACAACTTTCTTTTCAATGTTGCTTTGTTGCTTTCGGTGTTAAACTAAGAAAAATGTATGTTGGAATAGGAACCCAACCAAGAGTCTGTTACTCTCCCGATAATATCGGCTGCGGTATTTCCAATAGCCGAATTAATGCATCCCAAGGGTCGACTTTACTGTGTCACATTTTTGAACCAGCCCCCACGAACAATAGTCTAGTGGTGTGAGGTCTGAAGATCTTGGAGGTCAACTAATAGGACCATTGCGACCAATCCAAAACTCTGGAAACCTCTCGTCCGAAACCAAAATTAAAATCAATCAAAAAGTGAAATAAAAGATGTTTTGTACGGCTCTTCCCTAAATAATTCCTAAACAAGTCAACCGATTTGGCCCAAATTTGGTATGCCTATGTAAAATGAGTGTCGAATTGCGGCAATAATATTTGTACCCGCGGGTTCGCTCGCGGTGATACCATTCCTTCCATACCAAGAAATTTGCCATTTTTAATAACGCTATAACTGTACCTATATAAAATTAGCATCGATGGTGACTCCGAGAAACCAAACAAGTACCCATAACTACCATTGAAAGTGCAAGGACACTTCTATTAGGTATGTAAGGAAGTATCTCGAGAACTAAATGAGATTTTATTTTGAAAATTTGGCTGTGGCTATAAGAGATGGGTTTCTACGTTTATAAGATATTTTGGATGATGCGGTGTTGCCGGATCCTACCGAAAGTGTTAGCAATTTCAGAATTTTAAATGAATTACCATATATATTATATATTTTTTTAAATCTAGGTAAAAATCTAGAACAGTTTTCTGTATAATATCATATCCCTATCTTTAAGAGTTTTTGAATTATAAATAATTTTGTGATATAGAAGCTATAGAAAGCTGAAATATTGACAATAGTTTCACAAGACCATCGAAATTTTAAAATTTTGAACAGTATTTAATTAGTTTTATGCAGGGCGTCTGTATTTATGAGGGAGAATTATTGCAAAAATCTTAATTTTTTTTAAATGGGACACCCTGTATTTGATATGTTTTGCTAATGGAGGATCGAATTTTCTGTCTAATGATATTAAGTGTTCCTATACCTATCTTCAATATTTTCGGACTTATAGCGAAATTTAAAAATGGTCTCATAAAAATACATTTTTCAATTGAAGAAAAATAGCCATAAATGGCGCTTTCAATTCATTCAGCGGTAAAAGTGACCTGACGTCAAACCAGAAAAACGCCTGTGTGGCACTGCGATACATGTAAGCAATCAAGGAACTCTGGCCGGTGTTGTCATATGTACACATTAAACTCTTTAGACAAAATAAAATAATTTACACAGTTTTCCATTCTGTAATACCTTTTTGTACAATTAATTGAAGACATTTACGACGAACTGTTTTAAACAACCCGAAAAAACATATGGAATAGTAATAGCCACGTACGTCACTAGGTCAAAGGCCAATGACCTCTTGACGCCTGACATCGGCTGAGCGAAGCAGTTTCATATAGCTCGTCACGCTAGCGTCTGTTAGTTGAAGACCCACCAGCTGCCGGATACGTTGTGTCTCCTCGATCACCAACACACTCTCAGCAATCCGCTCTGTTTTTTCGGTTTACACGTGTATCGTGCCCGTCCATATATAATCTTTGAATATTGTTTTTATTGACGCGTTTCTTCTGGACGTCAAATTTCGTCGCGTGTAATAGAATCTAATAATCTGTAGTATAATCTGTATTATTGTATTTTCAAAAGCTAACTATCGGTTCTGTTTCACTATTACTGTGTGTACATAAAGTATTTCCAGGAGTGTTCCCATCAAAAAGAAATAAAACTGATTGTGTTTGTGCCTGGATTTCCTCGCTCTTTAGGTATAAGGATAAATACAAGTAGGTAGAGAATAATTTATTTTTATAATTTTATATGGAATTTCGGTTTTACATTAAGTTTGGCAACATTGCCATTGGCTCTGGGTGAAATGTTGTACAGTAGCGCGGACTGACCTGTGAGTAAGAGTGTTTATTACCCCATTTTTAAAACGGTCGATTTAAAAAAAATAAAATATGTAGCGCTTCTCTAGGACACCCAAGGAGTCACCCATTTAAATATAGTATTTTTTTTTTGGTAAAATTTTTCGTCACGAGACCCATTTTTAAGGTTTTCTTACAGGTTATACCTCCATTACAAACACAATATCTCTCACGCCAGTCTCTATTAGTCATCCTGCTCTTCAAACGATTATTTTTCTAACTGACACGATCTTAATCAGAGTTAATGAAATAAAGAAAGTCGTACAATGAATAGATAGATAGAACATGGTCACTACCCATTATGTCTTCTTATAGTCTCTTATTATTTCATCATGGTATGGGGGTCATGCTGGTATAGCCACGAAGAGATGATATAGTATAGAATCGAATAAACTTGTATACTCGAACCGTCTTTCTTTTACAATGTATCAAAAATAGTTATTGCAAGAACATGCTCATAAAGTCACAATTTACTACCAATTCATAAATTCAAATTTTACTACCGATGAATACTTACTTTACCCTTTGTATATGTCGGCGCTCTTATGAAACTAGTCACTTTAAAAACTGTATTGTATTGTTGCAATTTCGGGAGAACCAATCAGTCGGTGGAATGTCGGTAAGTATTGACTGTATGACGGTTATCTCTTTATTTAAGTATTTATGGCTATTGGTTACTCCTTAAGATGTCTGCGGCAAAATCGAGCGCAAACGAGACTAATCGGAAAAAATATCCACCTGGAAAAATGTCAGCGACAACAGAATCATTAAAGAATAATATTTAGTAGATATTATTCTCTTGTTATTTTAGTTTAGATTTTATAACTTGGTATAAAGCAGTCAGTATCAGTCAGGATCGTAAAGTACTCGATAGGACCTTTAATATGATTTATCGCTATTCAATTTTTTTTTTATCAAGATGGCCCCCATCCGCCATTTTGAAGGAAAGTGTAGCGCTCTGATTCCTACTACTCTATGCGAAGTTGTATTATTTTTCTCGGACGGTAAATGGACTAAAGGATAATAAAAAGAATAATAAGTGTGCTATTTTTAAAACGCCGCCATTATATATTAGGTGCGAATAGAGAAGTAATATACAGGGTGTTCCTTAATGACGTGCCGTTCCCGAAACCCGAACATATGTCCGCAACGGACATATGTTCAAATTTCTTGCTACAGGGTGTTGAATTTTTATTTTTTAAATGGTTATTTTTTAATATCTCCGAAAGTACTTTAGATATTATTTTCAATTTTGCTTTGTGTTAATAGGATATAGAAACACAAATTTTTGTTAGAAAAGTTATTCAATAGTTCCACCAGTGGCGTCTCTGCAAACATATCCTCTGATATTTTTTACAAAAAAGATGGTACGTCACTGACATTTTTCTGATTAGCCTGCTCAATTCTACATGAAAACGGTATCTTGAGTTTTTCTCGTCAGATGCACCGTTCTTGATTAAAACCATTAAATTTATATTGAATCTCAATATTATTAACATTGATAAAAAAATTAATGATAAAGATAAACGTCGAAAATAAGTAGAAATTTTGTTTTATAAAAATTGTTGGAAATGGCCGCCTTCACTTAAAAGGCATGCTTCCGCCCATCTTTGCATCGAATTGCCCACTCCAACAATTTTTATAAAACAAAATTTCTACTTATTTTCGACGTTTATCTTTCAACCCTTTGGGATTAGGCCTATAAACAATTTAAGGGGAGTTTCGCTCATATACGTTGTCAAAAATATTTTAAAAAATTTAGCAAGCATGCAGTATGATTAGTCTTATTATTTTTCACAGAAGCCAATTTTAATTCGTTAAAAAGTAATTAGTAAAAGTTGCTATGCCTTATTACAAAATTTTGACTCATTACCTAAATGTACAGGTACTAGCATTTTTCACATTATACAGGGTGTTCCTTAATAACGTGCTAATATTTCAGGATGTGATTCCTTATATTTCATCAATGTTAATAATAATGAGTTTCAATATGAATATAGTGGCTTTAATCAAGAACGGTGCGTCTGACGAGAAAAACTCAAGAGACCGTTTTCATGTAGAATTGACCAGGCGAATCAGAAAAATCCGCATAGAAAAATGTCAGTGGCGTATCATCTTTCTTGTAAAAAATATTAGAGAACATGTTTGCAGAGACGTCACTGGTGGAACAATTGAATAACTTTTCTAACTAAAATTTGTGGTTCTATATCCTATTAATACATACCAAAATTGAAAACAATATCTAAAGTACTTTCGGAGATATTAAAAAATAACCATTTAAAAAATAAACAGTCAGTAGCAAAAAATTTAAGCCGTTGCGGACATATGTTCGTATGAACTTTCCTTGTAAAATGACCTAAGGAATCACACCCTGAAATATTAGCACGTCATGAAGGAGCACCCTGTATATAAATAAGTTGGATTCCACATACGACGTTATGTGTGGGGGAGAAAACGGGCATGCGTCACAGTCATAGCCGTTGTTTGGTATCTTCCTGAGAAACGACTGTATGTCAAGAAAAAATGTGTTAAAAAAATAAGTCTTTAAACAATATAGCAAGCATCAAAGATTGTAAAAACTTTTCACCCTCTCCATTCTAAAGGAAAATCTATCTCCGTGTGATCCTCCCTAGATCAGCTGATTACATGGCCGCGCATATAAACACTCATTTTGTTGATTAACCTCTGCACCCGTAGCTATTTATATTCTTATAGCAGAAGGGGTAATGATAAGGTTGCAAGGCTGTAGTTTTTGCAATAAAAGACAATAAGGTCTATATTGCACTTTATTTAACATTCTCAAACGACGGTTGGCGGCGTAGGTACATCTTTTCAAGCGACAAGAAGAATCACGTCTCAACAAAGGCCTGGAAGAAACTGTGTCTTGTGGTGACAGTAACCGAATCGAGTTCAGTAGTTATACAAAGACATCCCAGGCAGCAGGTTTCTCCAAAAAGGTTAACATTGCGGAATCGGATATAGTCATGGCAGGACACGCAATTTCACTGGCTTCGTCTATTAATTTGCTGGGCGTCAATCTGGGAGGAAATATGTCTTGGCATAACCACGTTGTGGCCATCGCCAAGATAGCTTCTCAGAAACTTGGTGTACTCTTCCGAACCAGAAAGTTGTACACACCTCAACAACTTTTGACACTATACAAAGCCCAGATTCGACCATCACTAGAGTACTGCTCTCATGTCTGGAGCTCTGCACCCAAATGTACTGTAACGAGGCCACGAGCTGACTAAGAACGTCGAAGACAAGTCAGATATCTTCATGGCAAATGTTCGATTTACTTTGCCCTCTTAATTCCACCTATATGAACCACTTCCGCATCTCCATAACTGGTTCAGTTTAGCACTCCTCGAACAACGTAATCCTTGATACGAATATAATCTCCAATGATTCAAAACAACGTTCAGAGTGCCTTAAAGGATCTTTCCTATAGTGCTCAGTGATCAGGATCAGGTCGTCGCCTTGGCATAACATGGAGGCATCTTAAAGTTATAAATCGTTGCGAAATCTCTTTATAATATCGACCCTGAAAACTCTCCAGATTTGGTATACAGTTATCTCACGATGCCGTCTCTGGCGGATCTCGAGGAAGATTGGCGAAAAAATCACAATTCCTCAGATGAGATTCGAGATTAGATGAGCGCGATACGATCTAAGTTGTAGGAAGAGTTTGAAGAAAGGAAATCACGTAGGTTGGAAATATGTATTTTTTTCATAGTTTTTCTGTTGTGTAAAGACGATGAGCACATGTTCTGTACAAGTCCAATAGTTTTTATTAAAATTTTCAGTAGCAATGTTAATATGGATGAGTTTCGATGCGACTTTAATTGTTTTGATTCCAGAACGGTACCGAGATTAAAACTTTGACGTCCGTGTGTATTTGCCAAAAGTATCTTATTAAATTATATGTACATATGTTCTCTAATTGGCACGAATCGATCGGGTTTCTTCCTGGTGCAGCTAGCGAGTGAAACAAAAACAAACAAATCAAATTGAACGTATAATTTGCCAAACAATGGCCTATTAATATTAAAGTAGTACCATATCGAATATGGACATCGATATTCATCTATGCAATTTTCAGTAGCGGAGCTTTAGAATCAATAGAGTGTGTGGTTGAAATTGCAACTAATCATAAACCTCCTTATCTATACTCGAATATCCTAAATATTGTACAGAGTGGCCAAAAAAAGTCCATGGCCAAGGAGGTTCCCAGCCAACCATGGCAGGACACACAATCCTACTGGATTCATCTATTAATTTGCTGGGCGTCAATCTGGGAGGAAGTATGTCTTGGCATAACCACGTTGTGGTAATCGCCAAGATAGCTTATCAGAAACTTGGTGTACTCTTCCGAACCAAAAAGTTGTACACACCTCAACAACTCTTGACACTAAACTAAGTCCAGATTCGACCATCACTAGAGTACTGCTTTCATGTCTGGAGCTCTGCACCCAAACATATTCTTCAGCTAATGGATTCCATTGAAAGGAGGACCATTCGTCTGATCGGAGACCACGAGCTGACGAAGAACCTCGACAGCCTAGAACGTCGGAGACAGGTTGGGTATTTGACTCGCTTTTATAAATATTTTCATGGAAGGTGCTCGGCTCACCTTGCCCTCTAAATTCCGCTCATCTCTGAAACCACTGCCGCCCATCTTTTTCATTTGATAAATAAAAAAAACTATGAGTGAAAAATAAACTAGATAAAAATATTTATCTCGGTACATAATTCTAAGATAATTTTATTTTGGAACCGCTGATTTTCCTCAGCCGACTACAGTGAACCAGTGGAATGTTCCTTACCATCAAGTATAGAGAAGGTATTGTTAACTTAACCGTCTTACTGTTTAACAACATTTAATGAGTTAATCCGATATCGGACTTCATAAAACGAACAGACTTTAGTTCGAAATTCAAAGGTACCAGTATTTATACGACTGGCCCTGCCGATCTAAGTACACCAATGGATCCGAACCGGACGATAAGCCTGTTTCTAATATTGTACCAGACTTCTCATGATTCATTGTAAACAATAGATTATTTAAATGTTTGTAGGTCTCTATTGGGTAATTTTGTACGATAAAATTATCTCAATATGTCTTATAAATAAACCTCTGGGCAGGTTACGACTCTTTGTTGTACTTAAAGTAACGAGAACATGCAACTAGTGTACCTTTGTACTTGTTTATTAATCATTTCTTCCGGTCGGCATTATGGAATTTGTTTTATACAGGGTGGCCCAGATAAGAATTCAGTATTGAGGGGTTCTGTAACGTCATATTTTCAAAATTAAAAAAGTTTGGGCAATACCGAATTTTTACGATTTCCTTCTTTTGGTTTTCTGATTGAAAATTAAATTGAATTATCTTGTAGAGCAGAAAAGGTTTTTTTTATGATCAAACACAAGCACTATAAGAAAAATCCTTTAGGGCACTCTGGGAGTGGTGCGTGTGCGCAAAAAGCGATTCACGTTGGTTTTGAATCGTTGGAGGTTTTATTTGTTGGGAAAAACGACCTCCGGAGGATCGATCCATAAATATGAAGTCCTCCAGATGAAAGAATTCTTAAATAATGAAGTTTGAGGCGGCAGTGGTTAGTCGTGTATTTCTGTTATTCGCCGCTCTAGGCGGAATTAAGAGGGCAAGGTCAGCTGAGCACTTTTCATGAAAATATCTGTAAAAGAGAGTCAAATCCCCAACCTGTCTTCGATGTTCTAGGCTGTCGAGGCTCTTCGTCAGCTCGTGGTCTCCGATCAGACGAATAGCCCTCCTTTCGATGGAATCCAGTAGCCGAAGAGTATGCTTGGGTGCAGCAGAGCTCCAGACATGAGAGCAGTACTGTAGTGATGGTCGAATCTGGGCTTTGTTAGCGTCAAAAGTTGTTGAGGTGTGGCTCGGAAGAGTACCCAAGCTTCTGAGAAGCTATCTTGGCGATTGCCACAACGTGGTTATGCCAAGACATATTTCCTCCCAGATTGACGCCCAGCAAATTAATAGATGAAGCCAGTGGGATTGCGTGTCCGTCCATGACTATATCCGGTTCTGTAATGTTAACCTTTTTAGAGAAAACTGCTGCATGTTTTTTTTTTAGGTGGCATTAAGAATGTAAAATTTGTTTGAGTGTAGTCTTATCTGGAACACCCTGTATATGTCCACATATAAATATGCTCAAGAAACTCTGAAAAGACAAAGAATCGCTTACTGAAATACCGTAAATTATGCTAATGGGAAAATTATCGTTTCACGAGCTCTTTGTCATTTTTAAATTGATATTTCACCTGAAAGAATTTTCAGAATTCGACTACTTAAAATCTCTTGATAAAAATTATGTTAACCGCATTTTTGAATGTCGTAATCCAACACTTAGGCGTATTGGTGAGGCTAATTATACCATTAAAACCATACTAAACCATCGTGGTTCGTGGTAGGCTTTATATTAATGGTTATTATTATCTTCTTTACCCACAACTGAGATCAATAACCATATTGGATTAATCATGAAAGGGGCATCATTAAGAATCAGATTGTCCCAATGGAGTTAGTTGGTTAAGGGAGATTTGTGATTTATGACAGTTTTATGAACGCTCTCGATGTGCCAATTTGTCGTATAAATAGTTACAATATTTGGTCGTATGAATGTTTTTAAAACCGAATTATAAAACGGAATTTTTATAAAGGTTTGGGGCAAGACTGAAATTACTAAATCTTCTCCCAGAAATAACCCATAAGCTGCAAGTTTCAGAGACTTGTGAGAATAGATCAGCTCTAGGTTTTTGCATGGCCTTGTCGGTAATCTTACAGCATATTAAGAATGCCGATATTGCACTGGATATTTCTAAAGCTTTTGATCGTGTTTGGCATGAGGGGCTTCTAAGTAAACTGCGATCCTATGGTATGCCCAGTCGATTCTGTGCATGGTTGTCTAGTTTTCTCGAGGACCGCTATCTGCATGTGGCGATTGACGGATTTCTCTCAGATACCTTCACCATCAATGCCGGTGTTCCTCAAGGGTCCATATTGTCTCCCACTCTCTTCTTACTCTACATTAACGACCTTCTAGTGAAAACTAAAAATCCGATATTTAGTTTTGCTGACGATAGCACACTTATCTCATCTTTCTCTTTGAATGCGCAAACATTGGCTGCCGACGACCATCTTCGCAGACAGCATGAAGTATCACGCCTCAACTAAGACCTGGAAGAAATTTTGGCTTGGGGTGACATTAACCAAGTCGAATTTAACGCTAAAAAAACCCAGGCAGCAGTTTTCTCTAAAAAGGTTAACATTACAGAACCGGATATAGTCATGGCTGGATACGCAATTTAAAAAATTTTTTTTAAAAAAATTGCAGGAGAAACCCTGTATATTCATAAGGTTCTAAATGATTTCCACGGTTCCAAAATACACTTGGTATGACCAAAAAAACCACAAGATTAAATTTCGTCATTATATTTCAAGGTGTTTCGACATTTTTTCTTACCACAAAAACATAACTCGTTGACAACCAATGGATCGTAACGCAGCTTGTCCAAATATCGCAAGACACGGCCGACAAAATTCGATCAAAGGGCCGCGACGATTATCGAGAACGCTCGAGCGTAGCTTTGAATTATTTATAGCTTTTTTTGGGTTTTATGAGATTTTATATGGTTTTTATGGGCCCTGGTATGTCGCGAGTACCTTTAAGATTTAGTAATAGAAAATAGATTTACGAAATATTTCTCCAAAAGCGCGGAATACGTAGAGCGGCCTTGGTAATATTCCTGTTAGTTATCGCCCAAAAGAAGTGACCCTTAATTCAAAAGGGCATTATGAATGTTATGTTATGTTTGCTACCAATTAAATTGATTAACACGATGTCGTTGAGGGTCGGACTTTTTTAGTTTGACGGTACGATACAATATTAGGGAGGGTCGGACTTTATACGATAAATAATATTCAATGAATATAAATTAATATTTTTTATTCGTTTTGTTTTGGGGGTGCACGTGCGCATGTGTTCCTGTGGAAGAACCGCCACTGATCCCATGGTCACAAATCCACATAAATAGTAGAGAGTGACATCACAGCCTGATATTTTTCCTTTTGTTGTAAGTCAGTTCTATGAAATATCGTCAATAATGAGAAATTAGATGATCACAAATCTGAACAAATAATGGACAGAAACATCATTCAATGCAACCTGTCATTTTTCCTTTAGATAGAAGTCTCTCAAACTCGAACAAATAATGAACAGTTCATCATCATAAAGCAATCTGATATATTTGTTTACGTAAGCAAAATAAGGAACCGACTTAATGATAATATTTAGAAGATATGTTAGTGTATCTTTATTTTGAATTCAAAAAGTACCTTATATAAATACCTTCGATCTTATTACGGGTCTTGTTAGTTATGTGAACCAAGCACCAATTCATTTAGAAATTATTTCGCCCGAGGCGTACAATGGCATGCGAAATCGGTGGGTCCGATCATAAAAAACGCTCTGTAGTAAGTTACACTCGCAACTTTATGAATAATATAATGGGTCTACGTATTCGCCCACTTAATTCAAGGTAGGTTTTAGCCTGGTTCCCATGATTTGCTTTGACCACAGTCTGGACGTACAGGGTGGACTAATAACACATTTACCATTCTCTACCTATCCGAGCTGCTATACTTCCTCTCTATAATGTTTTAGCTTCAGTTCGACTCCCTCATTGTTTAGCTTGAAAGAAAAACGGCCTTCGTGCATTATTATATGTATTTATACAGTGAGTCCCAGAAGAAATGTCTATATTCATTTAAAATTCAGCGGTAAGTTTTTTCAAAAAACGCTCGTACCCGTCGATTTTGATTTTTTAATTTTTTTGTTTTGTGGTAATTTCATGTATACAGGGTAGCTCAAAAATAAGTTACGACCATCAACTTCATTTTTTCAAATGAAAACATATATTTTTTATTTCATTTTTGAATTTTGCATTGAATTCTAAGCATGTTTCATGTACCATGTCCTATACATAAACTCAACAGTTATTGAAAAAATTAGGATTGAACATATCTATAAGTAAGACCTGTTTATTAAAAAAAAACACAACAAAATCAAATTATATGTTGAAAATGTGCGCCATTTACGGCTTGACAATATCCAAGACGATCAATAAACTCTCTTTGCACGTTTCCAACCATTTCCGGAGTTATGACACGCACTTCTCTTCGGATCCTTTCTGTCAACTCCTGCATATTGTTTGGCCTGTTAACAAATACTTTTGATTTGAGGTAACCCCACAAAAAAATGTCCAGCGGAGTTAGGTCTGGCGACCTAGCAGGCCATTCGATAGGTCCTCTCCTTCCAATCCACCGATTGGGAAAGGTTTCATCCAAAAATGTGCGCACAGTGGCCGCATAGTGCGGAGGAGCACCATCTTGTTGGAATATCAGTTCTTCGTCAGGGGAGTCTAGATCCAATGGATTCGGAAATAAGGCCACTAAGGCTGGAATTAATTCTAGTTGCAGAAATTCGAGATATACTTGTCCAGTTAAAGACTGTTCAAAGAAAAATGGACCAATTACTCTTTCGCGTACGATTCCACACCAAACATTTATTTTCTTAGGGTACTGGCTGTGAACCTCTATCATCCAATGCGGATTTTCTGTTGCCCAATATCGACCATTTTGTCTGTTCACATTACCATTCAAATAGAACGTAGCTTCATCCGAAAAAATAATATTTTTTACTAAATTATTATCTAGATCGCACATATTTTGCATGCGTCCGCAAAACTCACTTCGCCTATCGAAATCATCTTCAAATAACTCATGCACTGGAATAACTTTGTATGGGTGATATTTGTGCTTTTTAACTCGGTGAACAACGTCAAGTTGTTCATTTTCATCTCGAGTAGGACGACCAGATTTAGGAAAATCTCTAACATGACCGAATTCTCTAAACTTAGCCTCTATTCTACTCACCATCTTTTGACATATGGGAGGACGATCAGGATGGATTTCATTAAATAATTGGGCTGTTTCTATTTGAGTACGTGTTTTATCACCAAACCCAACCATGCATAGAATTTCAATTTTTTCCCGTCCCGTTAACTTCACCATTATTGGGAAAACCGCAACTTTGAAACTACGCTTGACAATAATTATACTTATTTGAAATAAAATTGTCATACAGTTTCTATGGAAATAAACGGCGACAGTGAGACAGTACACTCTTACTTATTATGGAGCCCAAAATGCCATATTGCCAGAAGATTTGATAGATCGTTGGATTCCCTAAATGATATGTTCAATCCTATTTTTTTCAATAACTGTTGAGTTTATGTATAGGACATAGTACATGAAACATGCTTAGAATTCAATGCAAAATTCAAAAATGAAATAAAAAATATATGTTTTCATTTGAAAAAATGAAGTTGATGGTCGTAACTTATTTTTGAGCTATCCTGTATACATGAAATTACCACAAAAAAATAAAAATAAAAAATCAAAATCGACGGGTACGAGCGTTTTTTGAAATAACTTACCGCTGAATTTGAAATGAATTTAGACATTTCTTCTGGGACTCACTGTATGTTAAATTGCTTTACTTGACTTTACCGTGTGCGACGTTTTATAAAAACGATACAGGTTCACTCTGTAAAATAAGTAATATCCGAAAAATATTCCACTCTTTTTATTGTAATTTTACAGCCAGTTTAGAGCCACGATCGTTTTTGCGAGAAAAGCCATTAAACTCTGGAGTTGAGAATGAAAGCGGGAGTCGGGTTGCACATTCAGTATGCTTTTTATGCATGTGTAGCGTATTAGGTGGTATAATAACCTATAAAATACCCACGTATTATACATACAGGGTGTGACAAAAATTACGCTTTTTATCAACCACAAAATATATTGTAAATGGGTTCGTTATAAACATTCAACGACCAATATAACAATCTAAGTGCATTATGAAGAGTAGCAGCGAACCGATTAAGTAAGTCCTTGCAAAACCACACACCCTTTTCATGAAATAGGTTCAACGCGGATCTACGGTAGTATTTTTAATGGTACACCGTGGTCTTAATGGATTTTACGAACTTAACCCACTTCGGCACGATTATCCATTGTTATTTAAAAATCATTCAGCATATCTCGTCGAGTGAGGCAATTTTTGTTTCACGAAGAAAGAGCTGTCGACCTTACATCTGATAGTCTGATTCATTAATTAAGTTTATTAGAAAAATTGGGCGTAGTGAAATTAGTTAAATTAATTTATTATATTGTTTTATAAGCGATCGATAGTATAATAAATACGTACGTAAGTTATGTGTGTTATTTATAATACGATGGTTTTTATTGGCTTACCTTTTACAAACTCTTATTTTAAAGATTAGAGCAGCAGCAGAAATCTCTTATTTCTAAATGTAATAACGCGAATAAAGAAAATAATACTATGTAGAATATGTAGGGTTACTGAGTTTACTGACTGTTGCTCTCTATATTAATGCCTTTCAAAAATAACACCAGTTGCAGAAATCTCAGTCTTCAAATGTAATAACGCCAATAAAGAAAATAATACTATGTAGAATATGCAGGGTTACTGACTTTACTGACTGTTGCTCTCTAAATTAATGCCTTTCAAAAATAACACCAGTTGCACAAATCTCTGTCTCCAAATGTAATAACGCGAATAAAGAAAATAATACTATGTAGAATATGTAGGGTTACTGACTTTACTGACTGTTGCTCTCTATATTAATGCCTTTCATAAATAACACCAGTTGCACAAATTTCTGTCTCCAAATCTAATGACGCGAATAAAGAAAATAATACTATGTAGAATATGCCGGGTTACTGACTTCACTGACTGTTGCTCTCTATATTGATGCCTTTCAAAAATAACACCAGTTGCAGAAATCTCAGTCTTCAAATGTAATAACGCCAATAAAGAAAATAATACTATGTAGAATATGCAGGGTTACTGACTTTACTGACTGTTGCTCTCTATATTAATGCCTTTCATAAATAACACCAGTTGCACAAATCTCTGTCTCCAAATCTAATGACGCGAATATAGAAAATAATACTATGAAGAATATGCAGGGTTACTGTCTTTACTGACTATTGCTCTCTAATTTCTATTATATTTCAATACCGTTTCACAATAAAACCAGCCGCGGAAAACTCTATCTCTAAATTTAACGATATTTATATATGTGTGTGGCGATAAAAAACTATATTGAAAAAACAGATAGTGCGTTTTAAAGCACAAACAAACACACATTAAATTTTACCAGTACAAGTATTCTCATCAAAAAATCCTGACAAGTAATAATAACATTCATTAAGTATACAAACGAGTCTATCAACGAAAGAAAATGACTCTGATTGCACCACTTGTCTATATCTCGCAAACATGTTAAGATTTTTTTTTTCTGTTACATGTACACCACGCAGAATGGTTTATAGTCATGTTTCTTTATAGGAATATGATTTATCGTACAGATTGAGAACGAATTTTATGGCAGTTTTTATTGTGCGTAGGTACATGTGTAATGCCACGTTAATATACACTTTCACTCGATATTTTCAGATATTTAAGTACTGATAAGTTTGCGCGATTTCGCTCGGGTGGATAACATTTCTTTATTGGAGATTTCTTATTTTTCTGGCATTATTTGTTTCGTAAGATTATTGTGCCGATCTTCTTTAGTATAGCAAATCGACGAATTAACTGTTAAATCCCAATTATGTCAAAAAGATTAACAATTAACCTTAAAAATGATTAAAAGTCCGTTGGAAAATTACAGCTATAGCCCATGTCTTCGCGTAACGATCAATTTTGTTTCAGATATTATCTGGCCAATCACCACGCGGCGTGGGCATCGAATTCTTTTGTTTGGCCATATTACGGTATATCATTATGAAAACGTTTGGATATTTTACTAAAATTACGACCTATCTCTTTTGAATAAGTATTTCATTGATCGTGAGAACTTTAGAAAAACGATCATAATAGCACTATTGTCCTTAATCATTTTAATATACTCGAGACATTTTTTTTAAATGAGTTATTCTTTTAAGCATGTGAATTCCGGTAAAAGTTTAATTATTTAAAGCAAGTCATATAATAATTTTCTTTCTGTCTCGTTTCTTCTACTTACAAGGAGACCGACATAACTGGTCCAGTGGCGTATCCAAATGGTGACCCATCCATCAGACGTTCGCACGAATTGGTTGAGAGAGAGAGAGAGAGTTATAATTTATAATCGCTTTATAAAGGTTCTCGATTTGGAAATTTGTTGCATGGGTCAAAATTTTTTTACAGGCAGCTTTCACTCCTTAGCATATAACTAAAATAATCTATTTGCTAGTAGAAACGATTATAATTTGCGAATTGTATGCTACTTCCTGCATTAGAAAGCAATTTTAAAGTTTTTTTTAGATTATAGCTGCAGTATTCAAATTTCAATTTTAAAATGTATCGCTGGTCACGTGTCCCCAGTCAATAATTTCTTACTTTACCCTTTTATATTTCACGTCATTTCACTAAAGTTACTTTTATATATAAATAATTTACACTCCTACTACAATTTGTATTGAAAACATAATATCCAAAGATCAACAGTTTAGTTTCTCTAACGCAATTATTAACCAGAAGTTCCGTCCCGCAGCTGCACGTATCGCCGGTCACGGCAGAAATAGCTTATAAATAACGCCACTACAGGTCGGCCTAATAGGTTTACAAATATGACGGTATGTGTTTGAATTTGTCTAAAGCGTGCTCCTATTTAGGTAAGTTCCTTATCATGTTTATTTAGGAATAAACTAGAACATTGCCTACTTTTTACCAGGAGTATGTTTTTATGTTGTATCGCCGGTCACACGGTTAACTCAGACCTAGTAGTCTTAATTAAGGGAAAAATACTACACGAAGTCATTCTTTTGAGTACAGATACTGATTTCAGTCTAAAAAAGTTTAAGAAATAGCTTGTATTAGCTGTTATCTACAAATTTGTGCATTTTTGTATTGCCCGTCACAGTAACACCGGTCACGCATGAAAATGTTACCGGAGATAAATTGATGTGACGGTTTGTTTTCCAAAGCTATATATAATATTTTTTTATTAACCATTTATAAGCCATTAAGGAAAAATATATTATGAAGTGCAAGACTCGTTAGTAGATTAAAAATATGACTAATTTTCTTAGTATTTTAACATTCTATAAAGGAACATTCCAAAACTTTAAGCCAATATAAGACAGGGGTGTTATAAATAATTGGAAAATGGTTATAGTGACTGATTCAAATAACTCAGTTCCAAATATTGGCGTTATATGATTCAGAAGAGTAAAATTAGCCATGTGACGGGCGTTAAATTATTAAAAAATCGATGCTATAGACCAGCGTCTCTCAAACTGGGGTCCGCGGACCCCTTGGGGTTCCGCGAGCAGTTACCCAGGGGTCCGCGAATAGCTAAGTGGGAATAAAATGTCACAAAAACAAAATATCGTAATCGACTTAATGCCGAACCAGATATACTTTTTCTTAGTATTTTAACATTCTATAAAGGAACATTCCAAAACTTTAAGCCAATATAAGACAGGGGTGTTATAAATAATAGGAAAATGGTTATAGTGACTGATTCAAATAACTCAGTTCCAAATATTGGCGTTATATGATTCAGAAGAGTAAAATTAGCCATGTGACGGGCGTTAAATTATTAAAAAATCGAAAGCGTTTCTCAAACTGGGACCCCTTGGGGGTCCGCGAGCAGTTACTCAGGGGTCCGCGAATAGCTAAGTGGGAATAAAATGTCACAAAAACAAAATATCGTAATCGACTTAATGCCGAACCAGATATACTTTTTCTTAGTATTTTAACATTCTATAAAGGAACATTCCAAAACTTTAAGCCAATATAAGACAGGGGTGTTATAAATAATAGGAAAATGGTTATAGTGACTGATTCAAATAACTCAGTTCCAAATATTGGCGTTATATGATTCAGAAGAGTAAAATTAGCCATGTGACGGGCGTTAAATTATTAAAAAATCGAAAGCGTTTCTCAAACTGGGACCCCTTGGGGATCCGCGAGCAGTTCCTCAGGGGTCTGCGAATAGCTAAGTGGGAATAAAATGTCACAGAAACAAAATATCGTAATCGACTTAATGCCGAACCAGATATATAAGGCTGCAGCTTTCTTCAAATTAAGCCCAACATAACATAGCTGCGTGGAAGAAGAAGAAAGCAGAACTATCCATCTCATTAAGTACATTTGCTGCAGCCAGTGATATATTATTCAGATTTTTGTTAATTAATTCTTTTTGATTTGTGAAAAATAATAAGATTCGAATAAAAATTATGTTTAACTAAAGGTACTTACTTAGGCATTACTTCCTATCCCAGAATTAATTCTATACTAATGTAGTGAGCGGCTGGGGGTCCACAACAAGATTCTAGTATCAAAAGGGGTCCGTGGCGAAGCCACGGGCCAGTCGTTGCAGTCGACTTCAGGTGAATACTGGATATGTTAACCGGTTGAAACGTTCTGTGATAAAAAAAATGAATAAAGACAATTGTAGTCTGTTTAATTGAACCTTCAATTAAATTGTCTTATAGAGGAGAAGAAGTGGTAAAGGGAATGTAAAATTGATTTTCACACATCTCTTCAAATAAAATCGGAAAATAAAAAGAACAAAATCGTAAAAATTCGGGTTTTCCCATATAACATCATTCTCATCTGGGACACTCTGTATAAGAGGTCGCTGCTAGAATAATACAGACGTGTGAAAAAGGTTGCACTGAATAGAACGGTAGACAAGGAAAACTGATTTAAGAGACCATTGATGTATGTTTTCCAGGTCAATGGCAATCGGTTAAAGAGGATTATGTAGAAAAATAAAATTATTATAGAAAGCATTTTTGTGTTATTGTTAGGCCAGTGGCAGTTCTTCCACAGGAGCACATGCGCACGTGCACCCCCAAAACAAAACGAATAAAAAATATTAATTTATATTCATTGAATATTATTTATCGTATAAAGTCCGACCCTCCCTAATATTTTATCGTACCGCCAAACTAAAAAAGTCCGACCCTCCCTAATATTTTATCATCCCGTCAAACCAAACTGTATAGATCCGGCAACCGTGCCTCGGTCGAGGTAAATGACGATTATGACGAGACTTGCTCGCACGTGCGATTAAGTAGTGCAGTTTCTCTGTAGTAACAGGTAGCGGGTTTGGCAGCGGGGGATAGCGGGACTACGGCGATGTAACATGGAAAAGGCGCACAGCTTTTGTGTGCACCGCGCTGTTGTCTGTTCGTGCATCTAGTTAGAAATTCGAGCGTGTATGTTTTAATATTTTAATATTATATATTTATTAAGTTAAAATGAATAGTTGACGGTGGACTATTTAGGAAATAACTTTAGCTCGTTTAGTTTGGAGCAAAAAATTGAAGTGAAGAATGCGGGAACACCTAAACCCGAAATTAATTAAACGCAGACTACAAAGGGTAAATCTAGGGACTTTATTAGAAAGTTTAAAAATGAAATATATGAAAAAAAAATTGTAGAGGGTATTCCAAACTTAATGAGGCTGTTATTGATCAATCTGGGAGGAAATATGTCTTGGCATAACCACGTTGTGGCAATCGCCAAGATAACTTCTCAGAAGCTTGGCGTACTCTTCCGAACCAGAAAGCTGTATACACCTCAACAACTTTTGACACTATACAAAGCCCAGATTCGACCATCACTAGAATACTGCTCTCATGTCTGGAGCTCTGCACCCAAACATACTCTTCGGCTACTGGATTCCATCGAAAGGAGGGCTATTCGTCTGATCGGTGACCACGAGCTGACGAAGAACCTCGACAGCCTAGAACATCGAAGACAGGTTGGGGATTTGACTCTCTTTTACAGATATTTTCATGGAAGGTGCTCGGCTGACCTTGCCCTCTTAATCCCGCCCAGAGCAACGAATAGCAGAAATACACGACGAACCACTGCCGCCCATCCGTATGTGGTTCAGCTTAGTACTCCTCGAACTTCATTATTTAAAAATTCTTTCATCTGGAGGACTTCATCCTTGTGGAACGACCTTCCCGAGGTCGTTTTTCCCACCGAATATAACCTCCAACGATTCAAATCCAACGTGAATCGCTTTCTGCGCACACGCACCACTCCCAGAGTGCCCTAAAGGATTTTTCCTATAGTGCTTGTGTTTGATCATAAAAAAAAAAAAAAAAAAAAAAAAAAAAAAATTTTCTACAATTAAGAATCGAAGAATGGACTTTACTTTTAAGCACTATTGTGTAGGGTCGATAAATGTTTTGTATTTCGATAAATGATACTCGATATGATTTTAAACCATTTTATTTAAGGATTTAAACTAAAAAACACTGAACATATGAAGAACGACAATTTGTCAGTCTCGTGGCTCGATTCGTTCTCGTCTTGGTTGCGCCTAATGACGTAGCTGTAGATGGCTTAGTGGCATTAGACATCATTCGGTTTTCTTGATAACTCGTAGATGGCGGTAGTAGTATTGGACATCATTCGGTTTTCTTGATAGCTCGTAGATGGCTTTAGTAGTATTAGTATTAGACTGTATAAATATTGTTACGAGGGTTGCATGCGACCGTCGTTAAGATCCGACAGCTATACACACTAAGAAAACCTTTCTTATTTTCCAAAAGTTGCATTTCCTTGCGTAAAATAAAAAAATAAATAAAAATATGAGTGATAGACGTGTTTTGGACTTCCATTGTCTTTATTTCGTTTAAATCACAACGTTTCAACTGGTAAGTATCTCCAGTCGTCTTCAGGTTTCACCTGGAAGTCCAAAACACATCTATCACTCATGATACAGCATTGTCTCTAACCTTCAAAGAAACAAATAAAAATATGTTTTACCTAACGCATTTTCTTATTACTTTTTTTTCTTTCTACATTTAAAACGCCTAGAAAGTAATTGTTTGGTCGTTACACAAAAATAAAATTTAAAAAATAATTTCACCATACTTGTGAACCCCCTCTATCATGGGTCACGCCGCCACTGTGTTAGGCACTAAACTTTTATGGGACACCTCGTACTTTTCAAAAATATTATGAAGCAGTCTCATTCAGCTTACCGACGCGGCCTACTACCATAATTCTTATTCTGCACGTCAAAACCTAAACAGCTTAATTGTTACAATATGTTTAATATAAATATTAATAATAGCGACCGCCAATGTCCTACATAATCAGGCATTTATAATTTTATCGCCTACTTTTTGTAAAATTATTTACTCGAACAATAAAAAGCCGATAGATAACGGCGCTATTAATTTTCCATTTATAATAACGATACAAATAAGAAAATAAAATTATAAATAAATGCACGACCACTCCTTTAGTTATTACTATGGACCTAATGTAACACTTATCAATCACAAATAATACGTTTTTTTTAATTTAAAGCCTCGTTTCTCTGAGAATGTTCTTATTCATTGAAAGTTAGTGTGAAATACATAAATTTGATACGTAAAAGTACACTTTTTTGACATATATGTTATTTTTTATTGGATATCATTTAACTGGTCAGCAAAATATTCTTATTTTTGCGAACAGAAAAATGTAATCGGTCAGCAAAATGGCTAGTTGGTCAGCAACTTATGGACTGCAAACATTTCTGCATCGGTCAATGATTAATGTCATACTAGAGTGCTCTAAATTATTGTGGTACGCAAATTAAATTTATAAGCTGCTATGAGCACTATCCACTTTTAATCAGATATTGGTAAGCAATCAGCGGGTAAGCAAAATATTTAATCTTGATCATCAAAAAAAATAAAATAAAACGTGAAATAGTGACAGTGCCCTGGGAAAACAAGTGAAAACCCGCCCCCGCTACACCTTTTAGGCCTTGACTGCTACACCGAATGAAGACACACGCACGCAATTAGCTACTCGTATAACGCGACTGCTTTCGCTCCGCCCACGATAACGGACTTTGCCGATTATTCAAAACAAACGCAATCCAATGATTTATATTGATAACCATTCTTTTAATATGCAAACCTCTGAAGCAAACTGCTTGTAGACATGTTTTTTTTTCTTCTGACCAATTGTAAAATATTGCTGACCAAGTAATCATTTCGCAGCTCGACTGTTAATTAAGCGAACACATGATATTACAAGCGGACTGATATCGGTTAAATTGTTGACAGTTTGTAGTATTTTTTGCAGAACAAGTGTTGCAGCCCGATTTTTATTTATTGCAAGCAAAATCTTTTTATGCTGATCAAATGATTTAATGGATATTTTTTGCTGCGAACCAATTTTAATAAAGGCAAACCATTTAATTACTTCTCTTTTTTATTCCACATTCAGTCAAAAATTCAGAAATTTTTTATTTTAAAACCGGTCTTTACAGGCTTTGTGATTTGATTTTTTGGTAGACTGTACTTTCATATGTACCGGGTGTCCCACTAAGAATGGCTCTCGGCCGTATCTCTGAAAGTGTTAGTCGTATGGCTTGCGGAAAAAATTTTTAATATGAAAAGTGATCATAAGAAATTGCTGGAAATTATTTTCAAGTTTCTCAGTCGAGCGCTAGAGGGCGCAACCGTAACGGTAAATCCGTAAAGCTTAGTTTTTTCAAAAGTTGCCGCTTTAAGGTATATTGAAAATAGCATTTTCGTATACTTTAAGGTTTTATGAAGAAAATTTACTTATAACATATTTTTGTCACTTTTAAAATAAAGTGGTGGGGGAAGGTTCAACATTATTTTAAGTAACTCCAACTCCGGGTTGGCTCAACAGAATTTAGTGAACTTTGTTTTGTTAAAAAGAGGTTCCCTTACTCTATACTTTACTGTATAAACTATGACAATATGACTTTTAAAGTAGGCGCTAGAGAAAGCTATTTTACAACTTAACAAACAATGCGCATTTTTTCAAAAATTTTAAATACAACAGTATATTTAATTTTACTTCATCACAAAGATTAATAAAAGCCTAAAAAACTGGCGAAAACCACAACTTGATATACCGGAGATATTAACAAGAACAAAAATAAACACGGAAAAATATGATTATAATTATATTTAAGTTTCAACGGTACAGGTTTTTTCAAAAGTCAAATGAAAACTTTGACGTGAAAGCACCTAATTTTAAATTAGATTTTGTTTTTCCAAGGCCTATTTGACTTTTGAAAAAACCTGTACCGTTGAAACTTAATTATAATCATATTTTTCCGTGTTTATTTTTGTTCTTGTTAATATCTCCGGTATATCAAGTTGTGGTTTTCGCCAGTTTTTTAGGCTTTTATTAATCTTTGTGATGAAGTAAAATTAAATATACTGTTGTATTTAAAATTTTTGAAAAAATGCGCATTGTTTGTTAAGTTGTAAAATAGCTTCCTCTAGCGCCTACTTTAAAAGTCATATTGTCATAGTTTATACAGTAAAGTATAGAGTAAGGGAACCACTTTTTAACAAAACAAAGTTCACTAAATTCTGTTGAGCGAACCCGGAGTTGTAGGCATTTATTTAAAATAATGTTCAACCTTCCCCCACCACTTTATTTTAAAAGTGACAAAAATATGTTATAAGTAAATTTTCTTCATAAAACCTTAAAGTATACGAAAATGCTATTTTCAATATACCTTAACGCGGCAACTTTTGAAAAAACTAAGCTTTACGGATTTACCGTTACGGTTGCGCCCTCTAGCGCTCGACTGAGAAACTTGAAAATAATTTCCAGCAATTTCTTATGATCACTTTTCATATTAAAAAATTTTTCCGCAAGCCATACGACTAACACTTTCAGAGATACGGCCGAGAGCCATTCTTAGTGGGACACCCGGTACTTTCTTTTTAATTTATTTCTTCTCAACCAACTATAAAGATCGTTACATGGAGACTAATAACTTAAATATACAGTGTGTACCGAATTCGTCATTCACCATTGGGATTTCGGAAACGGTCAAGATATTTCAGGGGCTTTCAAATTATTTGGAAAAATTTAAGATTGGGCGTTTCTGTTTTTATTTTTTCCTGAGTATGTTCGAAGAGATGTCCAAAACTAAAATTCACTTTGCATTGCTACTTTTTATTTTCCACAAGGTTGCAGCATCAGATCTTTAATGCGACGTTTCGTCTTTGGGTCACCATCATCTACTTATTTTTTTTAAATACGGGCCTCGATTTTTTTGTTTAAATTAGGAAAGAGGAACTGAATCTACGTTCAGGGATATACAGGGTGTTCCTTAATGACATGCTAATATTTCAGGATATGATTCCTTAGGTCATTTTATAAAGAAAAGTTCATATGAACATATGTCCGCAACGGCTTAAATTTTCTGCTACAGGGTGTTGAATTTTTATTTTTTAAATAGTTATTTTTTAATATCTCCGAAAGTACTTCAGATATTCTTTTCGATTTTGGTATGTGTTAATAGGATATAGAATCACAAATTTTAATTAGAAATGTTATTTAATTGTTCCACCAGTGGCGTCCCTGCAAGCATGTCCTCTGATATTTTTTACAAAAACAATGGTACGCCACTGACATTTTTCCACGCGGATATTTTTTCTGATTAGCCTGGTCAATTATACATGAAAACGGCCTCTTGAGTTTTTCTCGTCAGACGCACCGTTCTTGATTAAAACCACTTAATTCATATTGAAGCTCATTATTATTAACATTGATAAAATAATTAATGATAAATTTTGTTTTATAAAAATTGTTGGAGTGGACAATTCGATGCGAAAACGGGCGGAAGCCTTTTAAGCGAATGTGGCCATTTCCAACAATTTTTATAAAACCAAAATTTATCACTAATTATTTTATCAATGTTAATAATAATGAGTTTCAATATAAATCTAGTGGTTTTAATCAAGAACGGTACATCTGATGAGAAAAACTCAAGAGACCGTCTTCATGTAGAATTGACCAGGTTAATCAGAAAAAATATCCATATGGAAAAATGTCAGCGGCGTACCATTTTTTTTGTAAAAAATATCAGAGGACATGGCTGCAGGGACGCCACTGGTGGAACAATTGAATAACTTCTCTAACTAAAACTTGTGGTTCTATATCCTATTAACACATACCAAAATTGAAAATAATATCTAAAGTACTTTCGGAGATATTAAAAAATAACCATTTAAAAAATAAAAATTCAACACCCTGTAGCAAAAATTTTAAGCCGTTGCGGACATATGTTCATATGAACTTTTCTTTATAAAATGATCTAAGGAATCACACCGTGAAATATTAGCACATCATTAAGGAACTTACGGGTTGTTCCTCAAATTGACCATTTTTATTAAAATACGTACGTAATTAGAATATTTTAAATAACATACAGGGTGTTTCTTGATAACATGCTATCATTTAAGGAAGTTATTCTTGGATCTATTTCCAGAAACAGGCTTGATATGAACATGCCCTAAACGTCTTAACTTTTAAGATACAGGGTGTTAAAGATTTTCATGTTTTTTAAATGATTTGTTAAGGTTAATGACTTAAATACGTGAGACCTAGACTAGGTAGACAACTGTCCAGACTGTTTATGTTTACAAAATAAAGTCTGCTTCTTACCTACAAGATCCTTTTTAATCTTTGTTAATACCTAATTTCACAACAGAGTGCAATTGAATAAATTTCATTTTTTTATGGCGAAACTGTACGTCAAACGAAAAAAATCAAGAGACGACATTTGCTCAGCAAACGAATGAGAGTTTCAAAAATAATTTTTATTTAAAAAAATGAAGTGGCGCACCGTTATTTTCTCCAAAAATACCGAGGGCAATTCCCTCACGAACGCCACTGGTCGGTATAAAACATGTTATACACCATAAAATGCCTCTTGACGAATAGAAAGTGAGTACCAAATTTCACAAAAATATCTAGAGCAGTATCGCAAATATTAATAAAAAGGAGTTATTTTGAAAATCTTTAACACTCTGTATCTCAAAAGTTAAGACGTTTAGGACATATGTTCTTATGAAGTTTTTCTCTGAAAATGGACCCAAGTATAACCCAGTGGTGGCCCGTCAGGGTCGCTCATTTATACTTTTATTTTAATATAATTCTTTATTCAACCAATTCAATTATAATATTTGTAATATTCAATAAATTATCGTATATTTAACAATTTAATAAATTTATTGTTCTCAAATATCCCCTGTAGCGGCATCTCGAAGATTACTATTCTTTGATTACTATTCGAAACCCGCGTAGACATAGTAGATGTCAAGAAATCGGAGCCGAATGACCTTGAAATATCACCACCTAATTGGTTTGGAAACGAAACATATTCTGTTGAGGATATGCAACCAGTGTATTCTTATTCATAAAATATAAATAATACCGGCTATTAAATCCGAGCTGCAAGCTGTGACGTAGTTCTGACTTTTCTCGCGAGCGGGAAATTAGGGAAACAAAATCAGTGGTAAATTATTTCGATTCGTAACGGTTTGCATTCGATTTTTTAAAGAGATTACGGACTATTTTCGGAAAATTATAAATTCAGTGTTAAAGTTACTTGACTTGTGGCAGTGTGGTTTGTATTTTGTGTTATTTGTTTATAATTTTTAGTAAAATAGAAAAGCGGTAGGTTTGAAAGTTTTTAGTAATTTAATTTATAACAAAAATGGAGGGAAATATGCAGATGATGGAAACCGAAGCCGGAACAAATACTGTAAGTAATAATATTAAGGACAAATCTGATATTGTTAATTTTACGATGGCGTTATTAATCACATTGCAACATCAAAAGATCGTCGCTTAGAACTAATTTATAAACAAGTTTAGACAGACATGTCACTGTCATACTTCTTAAAATTCTTAGGATTCTTGTCATTCAATTGTTTTCGAATTTTAAATCAATTATGTTCGTTAAAACGCATCTTAAAAACCTGTTATCGTATGTTAAATTGTTCTATCTGAGTTAACAAACAATATAAAAAAAATGCAATCTAATTTAATTTATAAAATAAGACAGTATTAAATAGGTTAATTTTTTTAAACTTTGGGCGTGGCCCTGAAATTTTTTCATTGCCTCCGGCGGTTTTTCTGCCTCTTAGTTGCGAGCCGCCACTGGTATAACCTTTTAAATATTAGCATGTTATTAAGAAAAACCCTGTAGAATAATCATTCCCTACGCATTTATTCAACGTTGTATTAAAAAATATAAAAGCCGCTGATATTTTTCATTTTTTAACTGATTTAAAAAAATAATAAATAAAAGAAATTTCTGTCATGTGGTAAATATCACGCATATCATTTACATGCATAATCGATTTTATAATTGCTAATTGTATTTAAAATATTTATGTGCGTTTTTGCTGATAAATTTGCATTTCTATGCCGATTTTTCTAAACGTTTCAATTTTATGTTTCCACACCGGGTGTTCCTTATTGACATGCTAAATAGTGGGGTTTATTAGGTAAATTTATGAAGAAAAGGTCTCATATTGCATTGCTTCAGTGTGTTGAAAAAAAAAATAATGAGTGTCATTTTGAATTTAATTGTTTCAATCATGAACGGTGTGCCTACCGCGAAAAATGCATTAGACCGTTTTCATGTAGAATTGACCAGGCTAATCAGAAAAAATATTCGCATGAAAAATATCAGTGGCTGACCACTATTTCTAAAAAAAATAAGAGGACATGACATTCATTGAACAATCAAAATGGCTTGACAACTTGACCTTTTCTTTATTTGTGGATGGTGGCGAAGCTGATGGTATGGATGTAAATAAAATAGCACACCAAGCTCTTTCTGTATAATGATAGTCTCGGAAATGGCAACCGCGCTAGTTAGACGAGACTATTTATTTTAAAGGGATGGATTAATAAATTTTATTAGCCCATTAGAAATTAGCGTTTTTATTATTTCTGAATTTCTATTGCGAAATAATTTGTATCCTATAGTGCTGTTGTTTTATGTGTACGGTAGGTTATTTGAAAGTGTAATTATGCGTTAGTATTTATTGCTTTTGTGTAATCTAATAATAAGTGCATATCTTCAAAAAAATAATTGGAAACTCATGGGTGTCTGTGTGTTTCTTTAAGTGATTTAGTGCAAATGTTCCGAGTGATTGGAAATAAGAGGCTGAATGGGGTTTAGTGGGTATAAGCTTATTATGCAGTTCCACATTATCTTCAGGGTACGTGATGAGCATAAAGCTTTTCCCATAGAAAAAAAACAAAAACCTGAAGATGTCTGTGCCCTGGATTACTTGCTAGTGTACTGACACCTGGATTCACTTCTATTTGGATACTAGGTAAACTAAATATTATTTTCATAAGAATCTAAAGTTTTACATTTTTGATACAGTTGGCAACATTGTGCCTGAACATCTGTTGATTACACAGCTTGGCAATGTAATATGATCATATATGAATGTACCGAGGAATAACCGGGTGGGTTTAGGGGTGAATTATCCCACTTTTTAAACGTTCGATTTAAAAAAAAATGTGGCGCTTCTCTAGGACACCCCAGGAGTCACCCATTTAAATATAATACGTCATTTTCATAACACCCTGTATATTAAAAATATTAAAAAATAAATGTTAAATGTTAAATATACAAATTAGGTTCGTGGATTTTTGTACGGATAAAACAAGGCTTCCTTCCTCTAGGTATCCAATGACCGAATATCTTCAAACTATGTCAATGCATTTACCACGCTTCATAAATATATTCATTCAAATTTAACAGTAATAAAACCATTAAACACACTGAACAATAGACTATCAAAAAAGTGCCATCAAAGACGGCCATAGGATACCGAGGCCAACTGTTTCTGTGACCGACAAAAGGAACGAAACAAAAGGAAACGCTGCAACAATGTGGCAAGATTGTAAAATCAAAGATTGTTTTATTTGTTTCGGAAACAATCATATCAGTTCTTAAAGAAACTGTTATTTGCACGGGTTTGTTCGAAACGAAACAAGCGTTGCCAAATAAATAAGTACGTGTGTAATAATATAGCACAATTTCCAAGTTTATTAGTACTATTGCACATAAATAAAATGGGTATTATTTAACTGTTTAGCAAAATATTCTTATTTTTTCGAACAGAAAAATGTAATCGGTCAGCTAAAATGGCTAGTTGGTCAGAAACTTATGGACAGCAAACATTTCTGAATCGGTCAGTAACTAATGTCATACTAGAGTGCTCTAAACTATTTTGGTACACAAATTAAATATATAAGCTGCTATGAGCGATCCACCTTTAATCAGATATTAATAAGCAATCAGCGGGTAAGCAAAATATTGGTCATCAAAAAAAAAGCAATAAATCGTGAAATAGTGACAGTGCCCTGGGAAAACAAGTGAAAACCCGCCCCCGCTACACCTTTTGTAGCCGATTTCCTTTTGTATTCGGCAAAAGAAAACACAAGAAAGTTACATAAATTGACAGTGCCCTGGGAAAACAAGTAAAAACCGGCCCCACCTTTTGGGCCTTGACTGCTACACCGAATGAAAACACACGCACACAATTCGCTACTCGTATCACGCAGCGGTTGGTTCTTCCATAGGAGCACATGCGCACGTGCACCCCCATAACAAAACGAATAAAAAATATTAATTTTAATTCATTGAATATTATTTATCGTATAAAGTCCGACCCTCCCTAATATTTTATCGTACCGGCAAATTAAAAAAGTCCGACCCTCCCTGATATTTTATCATTCCGTCAAACCAAACTGTATAGATCCGGCAACCGTGCCGTCGAGTCGGTCGAGGTAAATGACGATTATGACGAGACTTGCTCGCACGTGCGATTAAGTAGTGAAGTTTCTCTGTAGTAACAGGTGGCGGGTGGCAGCGGGGGATAGCGGGGCTATGGCGATTTAACATGGAAAAGGCGCACAGTTTTTGTGTGCATCGCGCTGTTCTCTGTTCGTAATAGCAAGTAATCCAGGGCACAGACATCTTCAGGTTTTTGTTTTTTTTTTCTATGGGAAAAGCTTTATGCTCATCACGTACCCTGATGATAATGTGGAACTGCATAATAAGCTTATTCCAACTAAACCCCATTCGGCCTCTTATTTCCAATCTCTCGAAACATTTGCACTAAATCACTTAAAGAAACACACAGACACCCACGAGTTTCCAATTATTTTTTTTAAAGATATGCACTTATTATTAGATTACACAAAAGCAATAAATACTAACGCATGATTACACTTTACAATAACCTACCGTACACATAAAACAACAGCACTATAGGATACAAATTATTTCTCAATAGAAATAATAAAAACGCTAATTTCTAATGAGCTAATCAAATTTATTAATCCTTTACTGAAGAAGAATGATGAAATAATTATGTTGATAGACCCTTCCTTCCCATCCTTCCATTAAAATAAATAGTCTCGTCTAACTAGCGCGGTTGCCATTTCCGATACTATCATTATACAGAAAAGTATTACAGAAGGAAATTCTGCATTTTATGAATATAACCTTATAAAACATCAAAAGTGGCAACGCTGTATTTTTAAGAATTAACCCCAGCCGCTGCAGTTGTGCAAGTTAGTCGGCCGGTTTCCTACTGTTTTTTCAAGCAGATTTGTGTGTTAAATTGTATGTTAATACTTAAACCCGAGTTTAAATTATTAAGTTATTTGTTCTTTTCGCGACGGCAGTGCCCCAGTCCAGCAGTTCAATATCGATCGACTGAACCAACGTGTTATTTAGACAATAAGGGCGTACTTTTGTCTACACAGTAGCACTTTAAAATACTAATTCAGATTGAACGGTGCTTAGATGTGTGAGTACTTGGTGTTTTTTATAAATTAAGTTGGCTTTAAATAAGTCCAAAAAGGTAGTGGCATTCGTTCGAATTGAACAAATGAGAACATACCTGACCATTTAAAAACTCCGCGGCGGTTCGTTCGAGTCAGTTCAAGTTTATAAATCATAGATTGTTTCCCAGTGAACTGAACTGAACGTAAAAGTTTATAATAATGTACCCTGAAAAATGAACAACTTGCAATCTGTCAAACGGTTATTGACTTTCTAAAGAGTTTACCCTGAGGATATGACAACACTGTTGACATATGTTGCTTTGTTTACCATCCGGACAGGGGCACCACGTACTAATTTTTGGTTTGACATAAGGTCATGTACAGGGCATATTAAATTAAAGCGCCATTTTTGGATATTTTTCTTCAATTTGTTTTCATCTCAGGAATTGCCGATTTAAATATAATACGTCATTTCCATAACACCCTGTATCGTACATCAGTTGCTCAATAAAGTCAACATAATTTATGGCGCAATCTAAGGTGTTTAGTTACCCGATCTATAACAAGCCTATAAACTTCATCATATCCATTATGTATATTCTATGCGATTTTAATGTGCCTTAGCGGAGGTCAATTAAACGAAAACTTTTTAAACGTTATTATAGTTATCTCGAGATTATCTACAGCTCTCTCGAAATAAGGTTTTCAATTCTCTGAAAAAAGCGTTTACGCTGGAATACACAGAATAACCTAACCTGATAAGTACGAGATAATCTCGATTTTAAGAAACATTTAACTACATATTTTGCAAAGGAGGAAATTGATTGTTAAAAGTGCGATAAATCTCGAATAAAAAACTTCGGAGGTAAAAGTACACACCTACTAGGTTTCGCGGAAATGGAATGCATGAATGCAATAAGCTACTAGAGCGGATGTAAAGTGATACTTTAACGCTGGCGTTGATTGTTTAGTCTGAAATAAAAGATATACAAGAGTTAGGTTTGAGAAATGTACCAGTGTGACCAAGAAACTATGTCTTTTTTTAAGTATTATCAAATACAAGCACTATAGGAAAATCCTTTAACGCACCCTGGGAGTGGTGCGTGTGCGCATAAAGCGATTCACGTCGGTTTTGAATCGTTGTAGGTTATACTCGTTGGGAAACATGACCTCGGGAAGGTCGTTCCATAAGGATAAAGTCCTCCAGATGAAGGAATTCTTATGTAATAAAGTTCGAGGAGTACTAAGCTTAAGCACATATGGATGGGCGGCAGTGGTTCGTCATGTATTTGTGCTATTCACCGCTCTGGGCGGAATTAAGAGGTCAAAGCCAGCCGAGCAATTTCCATGAAAATATCTGTAAAAGAGAGTCAAATCCCCAACCTGGGGGGCTGTCGAGGCTCTTTGTCAGCTCGTTGTCTCCGATCACACGAATGGCGCTCCTTTTGAAGGAATCCAGTAGCCGAAGAGTATGTTTGAGTACAGAGCGCCAGACATGAGAACAGTATTCTAGTGATGGTCGAATCTGGGCTTTGTATAGTGTCAAAAGTTGTTGAGGTGTGTACAACTTTTTGGTTCGGAAAAGTAAACCAAGTTTCTGTGAAGCTACCTTGGCGATTGCCACAACGTGGTTATGTCAAGACATATTTCCTCCCAGATTGACGCCCAGCAAATGAATAGATGAGGCCAGTGGAATTGCGTGCCCTACCACGTCTATATCCGTTTATGTATGTTAACCTTTTTAGAAAAAACTGCTGCCTGGGTTTTCTCAGCGTTAAATTTGACTTGTTTACTGTCACCCCAAGGATAGGGAAATTTATCATATAATATTATATCACAAGACCTATAAATTTACTCGATTAAAATATCCAACCTATTTTGAGCATGATTTTGCTTCAAAAATGATAGATGAATGCACAATAATTTAATAGGGTTTAGAGGGTTTTTATTTTTAAATTATTGTGCACGGAACTATTTGCCTAAAATCGCAATCGTGCAAAAAATATTTGTCCTTTCCTACAGAAAAGTCCATGTTTAAAATTTTATTGTATTTTTAATTATGACTTAAACGAGGCGCTCGGTAACTCCTTTTTTATAGCAAGGACATTTATAACAAGAATCTCGGAATTGATATAATAAACAACCACATGGAAGCGGCTATTTTTATAGCATGTGGGTGTGCATTCGGAGATTTTAAAATAAAATTATGTAACTAAATTAAATAAATCCGTATAACATATGACACATGACAACACTGCTCAAAATTCACTGACGTTTTCCGCGATATGTTGCTTTGTTTACTTTTCCCACAGTGTCACCACGTGCATATTTTTAGTCTGGCAATAGGTCATGTACAGGGCATACAAATTGTACAATTTGTTTTCATCTCAGGAATTGTCGGTTTAAATATAATACGTCATTTCCATAACACCCTGTATTGAACGTGCGCGGACGCCATTAGATAACTGGCTTGTTGCTGCCGGTTCTTCGATTAAACATTTTTATATTTCTCTTAAATATTGTTGAGATAATGAGGAAGCTTAATAACATTAATCTTACACTTTTACTATATATACGAACAAATTTGCTACGCGTAACGAAAGAAATCAATTTTATCGAATGACTGGCACTAAATTTTCATCACCACCGTAATCTACTTTTAAAGACACAAAAAGTACGATTTTTCACATCCAGTGTTCTCTCATTATTATTATTAATATTAATTAATATTAAAAATATTGAGTGACAAAAAAGACGCTTCCTCAATGCAAATCCTTCAATTTAAAACCATTTTTGTGCTTTAAAATACTATTAAAACGAATATGTTGTGACTTTTTTATTTTCCGTAATAATTATAGTAACGTATGTTCTTTTTCATTCATTTGTAATAGTTAATAACGGTAGATAGATTGTTAATATTTTGTCGACCTCTCCATAGGCGCTTCAAAGGCATTCATAAAAAATTAGTCATAAAAGCTATGTAACGTGTTTAGAAGCAATGACACTAATATTTGCATAATTTTTTTACATATTGAGCAAATAATGTTCCTCTTATACAGGGTGAGTCGGGTGGAATGGACCAAACTCCAGGAACGTATTATACAGGGTGTTACACAGGATGTTCCGATAGAACACTTAAAAATAACAGGAGAACTAAAGATTGTTTCACGAAAAATGGATACGACTTAATGATTTCCTCGGTCGGTCCCATTGTGTCGACAAGAGCTTGGCAATAAACAAGTGAAATATGAAGGGACGGACTAAGGAAAACAAGTAATGATATGATTATATTAATGTAATCAAATGAAATAACATTTTTTTTTAAATATTACTAGTCATATTTATTTACATTTATAATGTCATTCTATAGATAGTTCTGTTTCGCTATCGCTATCCTCATCAAAATTAATTATAATTGGATTAATTATACGATCCAGACTAATATACGAATTTTCTACAGTTATTACGTGACGGACTGAATTTTTCCAACTACCTGGGGGAATATCATTAAAGCATTTTCGTATTAATTCTCCAACACTGGAACTTAAAGTCGGAGAAATATTTTCAGACCTAACCAGTGCTCTATGGGGTTAAAAATGCAATAATACGGTGGGAGCCGTAGCACACTGTATGTCCAATTTCTTCTGCCAATGTGTCACAAACATATACTTTTTTTATACAAAATGTCTTTAAAACTTCTAAAAGATCACTTTTTTTTATAACTTTCTTCAAAATATATATCATTCGCCGCCATGTAGTTCTGAATCTCCAATTTTGTATTATTTGAGCTTGGAGCTTTATGTAATTGGCGACTGTGATAGCTCGCATTGTCCATTACTATCACGCTATTCTGAGGAATGTTTGGTAAAAGACAATTCTTGAACCATTTCTCAAAAACTAACAAATTTTACCACAAAAAGATATTTAAATATAAATTAAGCAACCTAACCTACCTGATGTGCCTATATTTAATTATAATTATTACAATCCGGCCCTTTCCACATAAATAATGGGATTGCCCAGGTACTTTTAATGCAGTCATTGTTATATCCATTTTTCGTGAAACAATCTTTACCTATAAATTTTTCTTCCTACGGCCTCGCCTATGTAGATACGGGCCCATAACGTACGTATCTGGAAATCATTGTTTTTTAAATAATTTTTTAAGTACTAGGTGTAATTTAATAATTTTTTAGGATAATTGTTAGTAGACGAGTCTCCTTAAAATTCGCCCTTTTAAACACATTTGGCTTATTTAGATTGCCAGGGACGGACTAGACGTAACACAAAAATGTTTTTTTTGTACACCTTGTATGATGAAGGAACGACAATAATATTTTTGGATACTCTAAACCTTAAGCTGAAAAAAGGGACTCTTGATCAATGTCGATAAAGTGAACTGTTCTCGAAAAAAAAAAATTTTTGTTCAATATGGTCTTTTGCATTAGTTGTTTTATGTTCATAAAAGTCCCTCATTGTTGTTATGGTTTTTTTCACATGTACCGATTTAAATAAGAATATTTATGCCAATGTCAGTTTATGGTAGTGTCTTGAAATTTGCGGATTTTCTCCTTTGTCTTATTAGTTACTTACTTAGTAATGGATTTTGCTTATACTGAATATAAATCATATTGAACAGAAATATCTTTTTCAGTTTAAAGTTTAGAGTATCCAAAAATATTATTGTCGTTCCTTCATCATACAAGGTGTACAAAAAAAAAACATTTTGTGTTACGTCTAGTCCGTCCCTGGCAATCTAAATAAGCTAAATGTATTTAAAAGGGCGAATTTTATTTTGAAATCCCACACCCTTCCATTTTAAAAAAACTTGATAATGTTACATTTCGTTTTCGGTAAAGTGAAACACTTGATTTTTTATCTAACAAGTTCCACTGTTGGAATCCGGAACCAAGAAGTTCCGATTTTTGTGTTTGACAATCCTAGGTCACGTACCAAGTAATTTAATTCATTCTGAGTTATTAAGTGAGGTTCACTGGTAGTTGGTAAAAATGTTGGGTCACAACTGGTGTTCTCAGGAAGTTGTGGATAAGATTCGGATGAAGAATTAGACTCACCGGGAAATACGATGATCAGGTTTAAAGGCGCTATCGGTACCGGTAGTTCCTGACAATGAGGAACTGGCCTTAGCGCAGAAGGCAAATTTGGATACTCTATTTTGTCTCTATGTGTTTTGAAATCCCTTCTGTTTTAGTTATGCAAAAGTAGCATCACTTACATGGTCAGTAGGTCCTCTCCACGCCATAGGAACAGCAAACGGCATAGAACGTTTCTTGCGATACATCCACTGCACTAAATTTACGTGACAACTCACACAACAAACATGTGGAGCCCAACTTTTATCTTGATCCCCAATTTGGCACTTAAAATATAAAAAATAGTCTTTTTGACTTCCTCAGATATAGATCTAGCTTGGGACTTGCTCGAACTTGCCATTTTATATCAAAATCGACTTGACTGTACTGTAAACGAGACAGAAACCAACTAAACTGCAGAAAACAATAAAACTCTTAAAAGTTAGTACAGTACTGTGGAAATAACCCCTCTGCGGTCTTGTTGTACTTTCCGGTCCTAAGGCAGGTAAAAATGATTTCAAAGATCGCATTATATAAAAGAGAAGCAGTTACTTGAAAATGAGGCGTGCTTGGCCATTTCTGGGAACAAGTGTTTTAATAACTAACTTCCTAAATGAAACGCAAAATAAGCATTCTCATCGATGTTACAAAAATTATGTCGACTTGTGTTATTGTCTATAGCTTTTCTTCATCATGTTATTATTATGTTCACATTGTGGTATTTTTTATAAATGTTACTCCTGCAAAAACAGTTAAACTTTCCATAACTATTTAAATTGTGCCCGAAGCAAATAATCATCGACTCGAGGAAATTCGCATCAAGCGAAACGTCATATATATTTTATGTTTATATGTAAAACCGCTATTTGCTATGTGCCTTTGCACAGATCATAAACCTTTATATATAATATAAAAGTATAATGCGTATCTAACCTACAATTTGCACAGTTAACTAATAATAATAACCATGCATGGTTTTTTTTTCAGTTTTTGGCAATAATGTGACAACAATGACATCCTGCACCACCGACAGTGGCACGGAAACACTGTTTTCCGATGATTCGCCGTGCGAGTTGGTTGGGTCGCCCAGTATATATTCGGGAGACGAAACCGTATGTCAAAATGTGCAGAACGAGGACGCCATCTCTGTTCATAGTAGATTGGCACCTCCCAATATACAGCCCTATAGCGGTGTTCTCGAGAAGGTAAGCATATAGACGATGTCAATTTAGGAGGTGACATCCTGTCAAATTCTTTATCTCAAATTTTTAAATCGTTAGTTACCCAGTAAGGTCAAGATAGGTAGTTATATGAAATTGTTAACAAAAGTTACTTATAACAATTAAAGTGTTAAAAATGGTTCTTCTGGCAATAACTCTAAAACGAAAGAACATATAGAAGTGCGGTTTTGAAGTTTTTCTTTCAAATTTAATCTACTTCTGACTATGAAATTATTATGATAATGTCGCCTAATTGAGAAAAAGACACGAAGGAATTTTTTCAAGCGGAACGTACGTACATTACACCATGATATGAGTGGAGTACGTAGCCCGAAACGTCCGTCCGTTTTGCGCTTAGTAATTGATAGGTAACTCTAACGTTCTCCTTATCTGCGCGTTTTCACGTGGGACGTTTTTTGATAACCCCTGTATAACCAATTTCCCCCTTATAGAATTTTAGTTTTGAATCTTATTTGACCAGAATTTTGTTAGATGGCAATTTGGAAATTTTAATGTTGTCCCATTATTGGCTTCCATCCGAAGGTGTATTCTCCCACCCAGGAATTGATTATTTAAAGCCTATCTAACTTCTAAGCCTTTTTAATTTAAATTTTGAAAATATAAGAACTGGTCGACACTATGAGTAAAGTGGCCAGTCTTAGCAAGTAATGAAAAAATCCACCGCAATCTGAAGGCGTGCTTACTTAATTAGGTTTTACGAACGCAGTTCTTTACGATTGCGATTTCGATTATTTTTGTAATGTCAGCGATGCCAGGCGTAACGCCATTGCCGACTTGACATGCACGCGTCAGCTTTTCCCGCTCTTATAAAGGTCGGTACGCCAATGAGCCGTGCACCAAAATGATACAGGATTGTCCACACTTCCTAACCATGGAGATATTCGGAGAAATTTAGAATTTAATATTTACTTTTCAATTGGGGACCGTACAAATCATTTCTAGGATTTTCTCATAGCCACTTTAATAATAAATAATTAATTTTTTTCCGTGAATCTATAAGCCCAGTAGTCTTAATAAACACCCTGTATATGTACACAGGTATGTAAACAGAAATCTTGCGTTTCAAGTTGACCATCCTGTATAATATATATAATATTATTTCTATGCAGAAAGGGCGATAAACTGTTTCAAACCATTTATGCCAAAAGCCAAGCTATTCTGCTTAATAACCTGAGGCATCTGCACCACCTTTTGGTTCAGCCGTTTGTTTGTTTTTCTTTCGCCGATTCAAGAAATATATGTTGATTCTGTCCCAGTTGATTTATTTCTGTTTACCCGACTATTTATCCACTTATCCACGCTGTCTGTGTTGTGGTTAGTAGGTACCGGAGAACCGGTATCAATGATGTACCTATATATAGATTTTTAATGGAGGGAAGGATAAAAGCCGTATTAGAGTCCGCAATTGTTCTCTTGCGCCTTCAATGGCAATTATAATTTCTAGTTCTCGATCAGCTGGCGCATTGCCAACAGTCAGAACAGCAGTTGGTACTGTCGAAATTCCTAATATACCCCCAGAACTAGAAATGGGCAAACCTATTCGTTTTGATTACCAGTTAAAGCAGCTACTGCTACTTACAAATAGCAGTTCAAAAAAGTTGCGACGAATTAGCAGTACATATGCTTAATAAATAATGAACTGCTAATTTCAGTACCAGTTAGTTTAAATAGCCATTAGCTGTTCATAACTGCTTCGACCAACTAATAAACAGTTAAAAATAACAGAATAATCCATCTCTATCAAGACTTGCAGCGGCAATGTCAATTAAAATGGCGCACGACCCATTTGGCAATGAGAGACAGCTGATCGGGAACGGTGTACTGCGCATGAATCCGTGCAATTATAATTGCTATTGATTGAGACAAAAATTGCCGACTCTAATACGGCTTTAAGCAACACACCATGTAAACAGTGCGTGTAAATAATAAAGAGAAGTAAAGTAATTAAATGGTTTGCCGTTATTAAAATTGGTTCGCAGCAAAAAATAGCCATTAAATCATTTGATCAGCATAAAAAGATTTTGCTTGCAATAAATAAAAACTTCAGTTCAACAGTTGTTCTGCAAAAAATGCTACCAAATGTCAACAATTTATCCGATATCAGTCCGCTTGCAATATCATGTGTTCGCTTAATTAACAGTCGAACTGCGAAATGATTACTTGGTCGGCAAGATTCTACAATTGGCCAGTAGAAAAAAACATGTCTAGAAGCAGTTTACTTCAGAGGTTTGTATTTTAAAAGGATGGTTATCAATATAAATTATTGGATTGCGTTTGTTTTGAATAATCGGCAAAGTTCGTTATTGTGGGCGGAGCGAAAGCAGTCGCGTGATACGAGTAGCTAATGGCTTGCGTGTATTTTCATTCGGTGTAGCAGTCAAGGCCCAAAAGGTGTAGCGGGGGCGCGTTTACACTTGTTTTCCCAGGGCACTGTCAATTTATGTACCTTTCTTGTGTTTTCTTTTGCCGAATACAGAAGGAAATAGGCTACAAAAGGTGTAGCGGGGGCGGGTTTTCACTTGTTTTCCCAGGGTACTGTCACTATTACACGTTTTATTACTTTTTTCTTAGATGACCAAGATTACATATTTTGCTTACCCGCTGATTGGTTACTAATATCTGATTAAAAGTGGATCGCTCATAGCAGCTTATATATTTAATTTGCGTACCAAAATAATTTAGAGCACTCTGGTATGACATTAATTACTGATCGATTCAGAAATGTTTGCTGTCCATAAGTTGCTGACCAACTAGTAGTGGTGGGATACTATCGATAGTCAGCCCTATCGATAGTTTCCGATAGTTTAAAGTATCGATAGTACAATCGAAACTATACTAACCTTAAAAAACACACATAATACTGAATTAATAGATCCGGGCCGGGAATTCCCTGTGATTGCATCCGGGGATTTATCTTTAATTTATTCATAAAGCAATAGATGGCAACACCAATAGTAAGCAGATACATAAGAAAACAGGGGGAGGCAGGAAGCACTCATGTGGTGGAGTACGTATGTGATAAAAAAAATAGTCAGACAACTTTTAAAACAGATTTATGATCTATTGCTGAATTTGGTTATTTTTAATTTTAATTCCTTAAATCGAATTCCGTGAACTTAAATTTAAAAAATACTAATAACATGCGAGTTCAAACTATCGATGATTACATAAAACAATCGGTAGTTTTCGATAGTAACAAACTATCGATAGTGCCATCGATAGTATCCCACCATTACCAACTAACCATTTTAGCTGACCGATTACATTGTTCTGTTCGCAAAAATAAGAATATTTTGCTAACCAGTTAAATGATACTCAATAATAAATGCAGACAATTAACGTCATGAATGTGCGCAGTTCTAACACTTGACGGAAAAAAATTACGTCGTTCACGCTCTTGTTAATATGAAAAATAAAAACAAACGTTTTCGAAATGCCGCAATCGAAATCGACACGTACGTTAAAAAATGCTGTACCATTTACGGCATAATTTTATTCTATTTCTATTCTTTATATTGCAGTTTCACCTTGTACCTTTAATCACTGCCTACTTCACAAATCAAAACTCATGCATACGAATTTTTGTCAAATCAAATTATACCATTGATAATTAGTAAATTAACCATTCATCTAAATGGGCACCTTGTTTACAATTTTCAGTTATGCGGCTATATGTCACAGCCGATTTATTAGTCGCATAACTGCATCGACTATAGGTTAACGAATAAATATATGTCTACCTACTTAAGTATATACCGGGTGACCAAAGTTGTCATAGTGACCTCAATTTATGGTTAATTTGGGTAATGTCTGACCTAAAGTCAGTGGCGGTTCTTCCACTGGAGCACATGCGCACGTGCACCCCCAAACAAAACGAATAAAGAATATTAATTTATATTCATTGAACATTATTTATCGTATAAAGTCCGACCCTCCCTAATACTTTATCATCCCATCAAACCAAACTGTATAGATCCGGCAACCGTGCCTCGGTCGAGGTAAATGACGATTATGACGAGACTTGCTCGCACTTGCGATTGAGTAGTGCAGTTTCTCTGTAGTAACAGGTGGCGGGTGGCAGCGGGGGATAGCGGGGCTATGGCGATTTAACATGGAAAAGGCGCACCGTTTTTGTGTCCACCGCGCTGTATATTTATTAAGTTAAAATGAATAGTTTACGGTGGACTATTTAAGAAATAACTTTAGCTCTTTGAGTTTGGAGCAAAAAATTGAAGTGAAGAATGTGGGAACACCTAAACCCGAAATTAATTTAACGCAGGCCACAAAGGGTAAATCTAGGGACTTTATTAGAAAGTTTAAAAGTGAAATATATGGGAAAAAAATTATAGAGGGTATTCCAAATTTAATGAGGCTGTTATTGATCAATTTTCTACAATTAAGAACCGAAGAATGGACTTTACGTTTAAGCACTATTGTGTAGGGTCGATAAATGTTGTGTATTTCGATAAATGATACTCGATATGATTTTAAACCATTTTATTTAAGTATTTAAACTAAAATACACTGAAAATATGACGAATGCCAACTTGTCAGTCTGGTGGCTCGATTCGTTCACGTCATAAAACAGTTAACTATTGTTCTCGTCTTGGTTGCGCCTAATGACGTAGCCCGTAGATGGCGTAGTGGTATTAGACATCATTCGGTTGTCTTGGTAGCTCGTAGATGGCTTTAGTAGTATTAGTAGTGGACTGTATAAATATTGTTACGAGGGTTGCATGCGACGACGTTAAGATCCGACAGCTATACACACTAAGAAAACTGTCTACATTTAAAACTCCTAGAAAAATTTCACCATACTTGTGAACCCCCTCTATCATAGGTCACGAGCCGCCACTGCCTAAAGTTCATCGGTTTTACGTATATTGAACTAGGGAATATACAGGGTGTCCCAGATAAGAATAGATAGAAGTAGGGACCCATTCCGTATATTTCCTTAACGATTTCGTTCCTTTTGTTTCCTGATCCTATTCGAAGAGCTATGTGAAAAAAAATTTTACATTTGAATTGCCACTTCTTGACCTTTAAGATAGTTTAATTAAATTTTCAATCGGACGTTTCGTTTGGTCGCAACCATCATCAGCTTTATTTTTGAAATAGTACATAGTAATATTTTCTAGGTTCTAAGATCAATCGATCAAGTGAAACGGCTGCGTTGCGCCACCCTGTATATATCTACATACAACGGTGGAAATCTAGATACGGAAATAAATTATTCTTTAATTTAAACATCTATTTAAATCAATGAACATTTTAAATTTAAATAAAATAAAGTAGGCAATAAGGCAATGGAGAGTGGGTTAGGCCTTCCGTTAGCCGGGCACGGACAATGTTGCCAAATAAATCTATTTGGATGTTAATGACTTCGATGGGCAAGAAATTGATAATTTCTACTCCTCCCATCACCGGACTGACCAGGAATAAGAGGCCTCCCCCATAATGAACATCCAAAAAACTGGCCGTGCCCGAACCCCAAGCTACGTAATGGGCTTCCTCAGAAAAGGCCTTCGCAGCAGTGGCAGTTCTTCCACAAGAGCACATGCGCACGTGCACCCCCAAAACAAAACGAATAAAAAATATTAATTTATATTCATTGAATATTATTTGTCGTATAAAGTCCGACCCTCCCTAATATTGTATCGTACCGTCAAACTAAAAAAGTCCTACCCTCCCTAATATTTTATCGTGCCGTCAAACCAAACTATATAGATCCGGCAACGGTGCCTCGGTCGAGGTAAATGACGATTATGACGAGACTTGCTCGCACGTAAGATTAAGTAGTGCAGTTTCTCTGTGGTAACAGGTGGCGGGTGGCAGCTGAGGATAGCGGGGCTATGGCGATTTAACATGGAAAAGGCGCACAGTTTTTGTGTGCACCGCGCTGTTGTCTGTTCGTGCATCTAGTTAGAAATTCGAGCGTGTATGTTTTAATATTTTAATATTATATATTTATTAAGTTAAAATGAATAGTTGACGGTGGACTATTTAAGAAGCTCTTTTAGCTCTTTGAGTTTGGAGCAAAAAATTGAAGTGAATAATGCGGGAACACTTAAACCCGAAATTAATTTAACGCAGACCACAAAGGGTAAATCTAGGGACTTTATTAGAAAGTTTAAAAATGAAATATATGAAAAAAAATTATAGAGGGTATTCCAAACTTAATGAGGCTGTTGTTGATCAATTTTCTACAATTAAGAACCGAAGAATGGACTTTACGTTTAAGCACTATTGTGTAGGGTCGATAAATGTTGTGTATTTCGATAAATGATACTCGATATGAAGTAGTATTAGTAGTGGACTGTATAAATATTGTTACGAGGGTTGCATGCGACGACGTTAAGATCCGACAGCTATACACACTAAGAAAACTTTCTAGAATTAAAACGCTTAGAAAAATTTCGCCATACTTGTGAACCCGCTCTATCATAGGTCACGAGCCGCCACTGCTTCGCAGGAAGAATAAACCAGATACAACCCTCAGAACAAGCCCAAGCCTATGCACCAGACTTTCTTCCAACCATGACTTCCCTCCCAGCAGGAATAAACTGAAGATACGCCCGACCATCGTATTCGTAGCTGGCTGCGGCAGCGGTATCGTTTTTGTTTTGATGCTCGATCGCGAGTTACGTTCGCGTTCCCACGATCGGCGACTGTTTTGCCCACGGCACGCAGCGACCAGAAGAGCACGAGCCTAACGAATCGGTCAGAATGGACTTGGGCCTTCGGGTAGAGTACAATCCTGATAAATATGTTGCAAAATCTGATTCAGGAAATTAGTGGAAACAGTCAGAAGTCTTCTACAGTCTATTTTTTGCCTTAAAAAAACGTCCGGTTCTACGTTACTCTATCGAAGCATTTTAGTATCAGTCCAGGGGTTCCCAAGCTTTTTCACGTCGCGGCGCACTTAGGACTTTAGTATTTTGTCACGGCGATCTTTTAAAATAGGGACCATAGTGATAAGAATACCCAAAAAGAAGGTCGCCATGGTGACGCCCCTGCTTATATTCCACGGCATCCCATGGCGCCGCGACGCACAGGCTGGGTACCCCTGCAGTATAGCCAGTGGCGGCTCGTGACCTAGGATAGAGAGGGTTCACAAGTATGGTGAAATAGTGTGTATAACTGTCGGATCTTAACGTCGTCGCATGCAACCCTCGTAACAATATTTACATAGTCCACTACTAATACTACTAAACCCATCTACGAGATACCAAGAAAACCGAATGATGTCCAATACTACTACCGCCATCTACGAGTTATCAAGGAAACGGAATGATGTCTAATACCACTACGCCATCTACGGCTACGTCATTAGGCGCAACCAAGACGAGAACAATAGCTAACTGTTTTATGACGAGAACGAATCGCGCTACGAGACTGACAAGTTGGCATTCTTCATATTTTCAGGTTTTATAGTTTAAATCCTTAAATAAAATGATTTAAAATCTTATCGAGTATCATTTATCGAAATACACAACATTTATCGACCCTACACAATAGTGCTTAAACGTAAAGTCCATTCTTCCGTTCTTAATTGTAGAAAATTGATCAATAACAGCCTCATTAAGTTTGGAATACCCTCTATAATTTTTTTTCCATATATTTCACTTTTAAACTTTCTAATAAAGTCCCTAGATGATCTGCGTTAAATTAATTTCGGGATTAGGTGTTCCCGCATTCTTAACTTCAATTTTTTGCTCCAAACTCAAAGAGCTAAAGTTATTTCTTAAATAGTCCACCGTCAACTATTCATTTTAACTTAATAAATATATAATATTAAAATATTAAAACATACACGCTCGATTTTCTAACTAGATGCACGAACAGACAACAGCGTGGTGCACACAAAAACGGTGCGCCTGCCTTTTCTGTGTTAAATCGCCATAGCCCCACTATCCGTCGCTGCCACCAGCCACCTGTTACTACAGAGAAACTGCACTACTCAATCGCATGTGCGAGCAAGTCTCGGCATAATCGTGATTTACCTCGACCAAGGCACGGTTGCCGGATCTATACAGTTCGGTTTGACGGGATGATAAAATATTAGGGAGGGTCGGACTTTATACGATAAATAATATTCAATGAATATAAATTAATATTTTTTATTCGTTCTGTTTTGGGGGCGCGCGTGCGCATGTGCTCCTGTGGAAGAACCGCCACTTATAGTGATAAGAATACCTAAAAAGATGGTCGCCATGGTGACGCCCCTGCTTGGGGCGCCGCCGCGCACAGGCTGGGTACCCCTGCAGTATAGCCCTTGTACACAACGTATATAGTAAAAGATAATCGTTCAATCATCGGCAATGAATGTATCTCACAATATCTGGCTTACTTTAAGCCTGGTTCTCATGGAAGATACTCTATGTTTCTCGTGGTTCTCATAGTTGCTGATCTGACAATAAAATGTAATGGATTTCTAACATTATTACGTTTATACTTGACCGACAATCGCCTTCGTTTCACTATTATAATGATCTTGTCAGGAACATTCGTTAAATATGTCTATGGTTCAACGTAGAAATCAGCTATGTTCCGAAATTTTTCAAAAATAAAGGTTTTATATGGCCGGGTCCGCAAACGAAGCGGGGACTGAAGATTAAAGCGTTATCGAAGAAATTATCAACAATACTAAAACAGCTTGAGATATTGGATTAAAAGCGGCATGTTTTAAAAATATTTTCCATTATACAGGGTGGCCGAAAAAAGTGTGGCAGCATGAAGTTATATTTTTTTAAATGGGACACCCAGTATTTTATTGCATATTTAGGTCTCGTATTAGTATCGTTTATAAGTGTCTTAAATTTTATTTAATTTGGTTGTGTAGTTTCGGAGAAATCAATTAAAAACTAAAACAAAAAGTTTTGCAGTCCTGAATAAAAAAATCAAAAAAATCAATCCAGAACTACTTTTTTAACCTAGGCATTGGGTGAAATTGACGACAAGAGGTCTAGAGATACTATGAATCTAATTGCGTTTATCTATTTTATACAGGGTGTTCATAATAAGCGTTCAAAAACGCCACATTTTAAAATAATTTTTCTGAAGATTTTCAAATGGAACATCCTGTATATTATTTGGCTATTTGACGTAGAATTCATAGACAATTTTTTTTTGTAATATAAGCATATAAGTTATATCCAGCCGTTTAGTATCTCTAGACCTCTTCTCATAAATTTTACCCAATACCGAGGTTAAAAAAATAGTTCTTGATTGATTTTTGAATTTTTTTTTCAGGACTGCAAAACTTTTTTTTTTAGTTTTTAATTTATTTCTCCGAAACTACAAAACCAAATTAAATAAAATTTGAAGCACTTATAAACGATACTAATACGAACCTAAATATGCAATAAAATACTGGGTGTCCCGTTCAAAAAAATATAACTTTATGCTGTCACACTTTTTTGGGCCACCCTGTATAATGTAAAATATTTTTAAAACATGCCGCTTTTAATCCAATATCTTATACTGTTTTATTATTGTTGATAAGTTTTTCGATAACGATTTAATCTTCCGTCCCCGCTTCGTTTGCGGACCCTCTATAACGTTTGGTTGCTTATGAAATGGACACGTGTGCTGGAAGATGGAAGATAGAACGTGATAGTTTTACAGTCCTACACGAGGAAGCGATGGACGGCCGTCTTTGAGGTGGGCGAAACGAAGAGTCATAAACGACAGTACAGATGGCGTCAACTTCCAAATGAATAGCGCCCAGGAACCGCGGACCGAAAAAAAACGTATCTTCGAACGTGGCAGTCCACTTGCAGATCTTATATCTGACTTTGTGGAGCAAAGTAGTTTCCATATATCTTGACCGGTGATCTACGGGTACTTTAAAATAAACGGTTTCGAGATTCGTTTTTTTTTTATTGTTATTTTGTGCGAGTACCCGTGTAGAAAATGTTTATCTTCAATTTCTAGTTAATTAAAGGCCGTGCTTGTTAAATTCAAAAATAGCTATTATGATAAGGATAGTGTTTGAAACAATTAAATTCAAATTGAGACTCGATATTATAAAAATTGTTGAAATTTGCCACATGGTTTTAATCGAGAACGGACGAGAAAAGGGCAAGCAAGATACCGTTTTATTGGAGAATTAACCGGACTAATCAGAAAAAATGTTAACATGGAAAAATTTCAGTGGCGTACTATTTTTTTTTGTAAAAATATTAGAGAGCATGCTTGTAGAGACGCCACTGGTGGGTCGATATAATAACTTTTCTAACTAAAATATGCGGCTTTATACCCTATTAATACATACCAAAATTTAAAATGATATCTAAAGCGCATTCGGAAATATTGAAAAATAACTAAAAAAAAATATGATTTTGACACCCTTTTAAAAAAAATGTAAGCCCTTGCGGACATACATTCATATGAACTTTTCGTCATAAAATTACCTAAGGAATCACGCTCTGAAATATTAGGACGCCATTAAGAAACACCCTGTATAAAAGAAACGGCCGATCGTACATTAACAAATAATGCAAATATTTTTTGAAAACTCATATTTCTATGTTGCACCTCTTATAATTAGAGAGACGTGACAATAGGGGGTCCGTGAAGTGGAATATCAGTAATTTGGTTTTTCGTGGAGTTTAGGTCACCCTCTACAACTTTTATATCTGATGAAATGCCGTAGAGCGTTGCTGAGAGGCGCTGTACCGCTTTAGATAGGAAATTCTCAATAAATTCAAAATTATATCGAGCCATGTCTGAAAATGAATTTACAGCATCTGCGTGATCCCAAAGTCACGGGAAATACATTTTCTGACAAGTCTACCCTTGCATAATATACTTTTCCGAGCGTGTCAAAAACAAGAAGAAAAAAAGCTAATTTGAAGTTGAAACTTTCTAGAATGGAACATTATATGTTAAAGATTATGTGAAAAAAATTTTGTCGTTCCAGGTTTCGCCATTTCATTATTGGAATTCCTTAAAAATTTCAACGGAGGAAATTCGGAAAACGATCGTGACATGTCAGAAAATTGTCACACTACATTCCTTGACACCCAAATATTCTAGGAAACATTTTTTTTAGACGAATCGCTCCTAGCTATGCGGAATTCTGACAATATTACGCAGAGATACCGGAAGACAAGTATCGTTCAGTTGTATGACGGGAAAAATCAACGAATATTTATAAACAGGAAGAAGACAAACAGCCGTGTTAACACATCGAAGCAAGTATGAACAAACGAACAAACCAGTCATCCATTCCGTCTGGAATCAGCTGACAAACGCACGTGCTTTTCAAATGTCACTTTTGTCAAAATTTTTATTACTGTCAATATTTTAAAGTGACATTTAACCAACAAAAAACATTCAAACCCTTTTATTTGATTTACTTAAGTAGTGAAAATCAAATATTAGGATTCTGACATGTTTTAAGCTGTAAATATCACTTTAAAATAATCCTTACACACTCTTATATCATTTTTTTAACTAATAACGTAACTACAAATGAAAAATTAAACTTCAGAAATAAGCTTGTAAGTAGTTTTATTAAAAAATAGGAAGTAAATCATAATTTACATAAAATATTTTACCATCTTCAAGTGGGCTCTAGGTCCTAGCAAATATTTCAAGCTTCAAGTCCAAACATATTTTTGGGCCCCATATGATTTAGGAAAAGAAATTATTATTGAAGCTTACTCTCAGTAAAGATGACTAAATGAATGTTTCAATTACAAATTACTCACTTGCACCAAAAAGGAAACGACGTTTTTCGTGAAAGATTAGAATATTAAAAATTATTTTAAAATTTAAAGATGCGTCTTCTCCACTTCTCCACCATTTTAAATCATATCAGATGTTGCTTGATTTCCATGCCCGCCAGACGAAGGAAGTTAGCTTGTTAAACTATTTAACAATTCGTGCTGTTCACATTCTATGCCTGTCTCTGTCTGCAGCAACCTTCCCTAATTCAGTAAAGTGAGACAAATATGACCAGGATCAAGTCGCCTGCATAAACACTCACTTTTGGGCTTTCCATATTAACTCTACGTAAGTCTGATATTGACGCTTAAATGATAGAGTGAAACAGATAGATAAAAGTAGGTTACTTGTGAGCGCATGGAGCAGAGTAGGCTTAGCATCACTTCCAAGGCCTTCTTACGTGTTTCGACCTCCCCCATAAGCAGTCTCACCGGGCTGGGAAAAATGATTCCCAATATTCCTTTTGTCAGAAAATTATTTACGAGTCATCTCCATGTGAATACAAATCGATTAAGCCCACTTGGACCCATGTCACTTGAGACTTTATAATTTTTCCCTTCATTTTTTTGACACGCTCGGAAAAGTATATGCCCCTTGCAGACTTGTCAGAAAATGTGTTTCCAGTGCAGTAATTTTATTTCAGACATGGCTCGGTATACTTTTGAATTTATTGAGAATTTCTTATCATAAGCGGTACAGCGTCTCTCAGCAACGCTCTACGGCATTTCATCAGATATAAACGTTGTAGAGGGGGACCTAAACTGCACGATAAACCAAATTACTGATATTCCCCTTCACGGACCCCCTATTGTCGCCGTCTCTCTAATTATTATAACTGCATAACTTTTATCCATCTGTCCTGGTAATTTACAAGTTTTGTAAGTTACCAGGACATTTTAACTAATTAATTATCAATTAATTACATCAACACGAATTTAATTAATCGTTTTATAAGACAGTTACCATCAATTATTATTAAAATGAAAATAATAATCGGCTCAATCATAAATTTAAGTGCATTATTATTATTGTGAAATTGCATAAGTTTATTTATGGCAATCAGATTCTTGTATTGTTCAGTCTATGTGATAATCAGTGGCGGCTCGTACGGCTTCAAGGCTGGCAAAAAAGCGCCGCAGGCGAAAACTGTATTATTTTATAAATTAAATTAGATTTTTCTATTATCTGCATATTTCCCTTCACTCTCTTTCCTCTTTTACTGAAACAGAGCTGGGCAGTATTTGTACTCACAAATACTTTTTTTTATTTAAATACTTTTTTGTATTTAAATACTGAGTATTTAAATACTTTTTTATAATAGGTATTTGTATTTATTTCACAAATACTTTGCAAAAGTATTTAGTATTTAAATACTTTTTTTATTTTCCTTTCAGTATTTAAATACTTTTTGGAGTATTTAAATACTTTTTTAGTATTTAAATACTTTTTTGAGTATTTAAATATTTTTTTAGTATTTAAATACTTTTTGGAGTATTTAAATAATTTTTTGGGGTATTTAAATACTTTTTACTATTCAAGTACTGTTTTCTATTTAAATATCGTTCATGTGGAAAATTCTAAGTTTGCACTTGTCACGCGTGTCAGGAAGCGAAAGATCGTTTCCGTACGATGCCGACACAAGTGGAAGGAACGAAATGGTAGCTTTGATGGTCAGAAATCAAATGATTCTGGACCAAAAATCATAGCTGTTCATCCTGATCAATGGCGTAGGAATCTCGAAAATAGGTCATGCAGGCGGGTATAAAAGGAGGGGGGGGGTTGTAATTACCCTCCATATACGATGAAACAGAAAAAAAAACTGGAGAAATCAGGCAAAAGTAATTTAAAAAAATACGATAATCTTAGCACATGTTACGTAATATACGAAGTTATTAATGTATTTTGTATTTATTAAAGTGTGTTTTTTACAAATATAATTCAGCTTCAAGTTTGCAGCTTAATTTTATCATATCACAAAAGAATGTACTTAATGTACAAAAGACTAACTACATTGGATTTTCTCTCACGGAAGCAAATCGTCCCCACTTTGCCCCACTTTGAAACCATTCACAATATATGCAAGACTCACAAACAGACATAGAAATGCTGAGAAAATATCCCATTATCAACAAATTATTTTTGAAATATAACACTACTCTTCCCTCATCTGCCCCAGTTGAAAGAATGTTTTCATTTGCAACATTCATTAATACGCCACGACGACATGCTTTATCAGACGATAATTTCGAAAATATTGTTCTTATGAAAGCTAACGCATCGAACATTTAAAACATTACATTATAAATTATTATTCTTGCATTACAAATTTTGAGTGTTTAGGTAGAAAGTCTTTTGTTATGTTATCAGTTGAAGAATACAGGGATAAAATAAGGATTGTCAGAAAATCAGAGTTTTGAGATAAAATGCATTTTTTAGTATGGACATCCCTAGTTTTATTTCAGTACAGTAAAACTTTGACTAATTTCTACAGACGTTCCTAGTTTTATTCGGCTAATATTTTGACCATGGAAAGTAACAACATGTGCCAACAGGTTGCGCTAGTAATCTCGATTTCGATAAATATGGACAATTCCTGTTTTATTCCTGTACCCTTAAGTTTATGTTGTCGTGGTTTTTTAATTAAAATTTACTGTCAATACCAATAAAATATTACAAAACACACTTTTTATTGCTGTTAAATCTTATTTGATTCTAAAATATTTTGAGGATTGAGGTACCTACCTATTCAACTGCCTAGTTAAAGGAGACAAATATACTACTATACTATTTAAATATTTTTAAAAGTAATTACAGTCGAACCTCTATAACTCGAACTTGAAGGGACAACCAAAAAAGATCGAGTTACAGAGAGTTGGAAGAGAGAAGGGAAAACCACATGAATATTCCAAAACATTTTTTTTTTATTACATACATTATGTCTATGTACCATTAAAATATGTACATAGAAATTTTGGAAAATATGCAAAAACCACTAAAAAGTCCGAGTTAAGGAGAGGTTCGAGTTATCGAGGTTCGACTGTAATTGTTTAAAAAGTATTTAAATTTTGTGTTTCATTCTTAAAAGTATTTATAAATATTTAAAAAAAAAGTAATTAAATACTCAGAAAGTATTTATAAATACTTAAAAGTAATTAAATACTTAGAAAGTATTTAAATACTTAGAAAGTATTTAAATATAGTATTTAAACCTAAAAAGTATTTAAATACTTTTTGTAATTAAGATTTAAATACTTCATTACTTCAAAAAGTATTTAATATTTAAATACTTTTGAATTTAATTAAGTATTTAGTATTTAGTATTTAAATACTTTTAAAAAGTATTTGCCCAGCTCTGTACTGAAAATGGTAACAAACAACACAACATAAAATACAAATCACCCGAATCAAGTATATTTAACAATTAATAATTCTAGGAAAATGGTCCGTATTGTTGCGGAAAAGACTTTTTACGTACCCGAAAAGATAATTGCACATTTTCTCCTGCTCTTTCTACTTAAAAGACTGTCCCATTTTCCTTGTAAACAGGGCGTAGCGCCCGGAGGCAAATTATAGGTTCGAACCTGCTTGTAATATACGCGCTGGCTCGCTCACCCATTATTATAAATAACCACAATGGTACAACTCTAAGTTCAAATCATAAGCATAGACGTGCAGGAAAACGGTTTCTCACAACAAGAGTTCTCTCTATACAGGGTGTTATGGAAATGACGTATTATATTTAAACCGGCAATTCCTGAGATGAAAACAAATTGAAGAAAAATATCCAAAAATGGCGCTTTAATTTAATATGCCCTGTCATGACCTGCTGTCAAACCAAAAATAAGCACGTGGTGTCACTGGGAGAAAGGCAAACAAAGCAACATATGTCAAAAAACGTCAGTGAATTTTGAGCAGTGTTGTCACATTTTCATGGTAAATTCTTTAGAAAGTCAATAACCGTTTGACAGATTTGAAGTTGTTTATTTTTCAGGGTACATTATTATAAACTTTTACTTTCAGTTCAGTTCGCTGGGAAACAATCTCTGATTTATAAACTTGAACTGACTCGAACGAACCGCCGCGGAGTTTATAAATGGTCAGGTATGTTCTCATTTGTTCAATTCGAATGACACCCGTCGGGTCCTGCCCGTCGGAACTGAACAACTTAAATGCCACTTTACCCTTTAGAAAAAAAAATTCAATTTTATTTACATTTTCGGCCTTATTTAAAACCAACTTAATTTATAAAAAAACACCAAGTAAATAACCCGAACAAAAACCGACACAATAACCTCACAAAATACCAAAACAAGGCCACATAAATTCACATTAGTTTTCGCGTAGGTATGCATCTCATGAACACATCTAAGTTTTTAGTATTTTAAAGTGCTACTGTGTAGACAAAAATACGCCCTTATTGTTCTGGGAAATAATATAAACTTCCATACATTGGTATTTGACATCTAAAAATTTTGAAAGTAACTAAACACGTTTGACATATTCGGGTTTACTAGATCGATCGATATTTAGCTATTAGGGCTGAAAATACAGCGTTACCACTTTCGATGTTTTATAAGATTATATTCATAAATTGCGGAATTTCCTTCTGTAATACTATCCTGTATAATGATAGTCTCGGAAATGACAACCGCGCTAGACGAGACTATTTATTTTTAAGGTATAATCAATCAATATAATTATTTCGTCTTTCTTCTTCAGTAAAGGATTAATAAATTTGATTAGCCCATTAGGAATTAGCTTTTTTATTATTTCTGAATTTCTATTGCGAAATAATTTGTATCCTATAGTGCTGTTGTTCTATGTGTGCGGTAGTGTTATTAATTATGCGTTAGTATCTAGTGCTTTTGTGTAATCGAATAATAGGTCCATATCTTCAAAAAAACTGATTTGAAACTCGTGGGTGTCTGTGTGTTTCTTCAAGTGATTTAGTGTATTTTGTGCTGTTTCACTATGTGTTTTTTTCTCTCGACGATATGCCGGTTATGTTCTGAGATTGGAAAGAAGAGGTCGAATGGGGTTTAGTGGCTGTAAGCTTATTATGCACTATCATCAGGGCACGTGATGAGCATGAACCGCTTCCGATAGAAAAATAATTGAAGGTGTCTGCGTCCTGGATTCCTTACAGCGTCCTAGATTTACTTTCTAAGTAAGCTAAATATTTATTTTTATAAGAAACTAAAGTATTACATTTTTACACACTTTAGCAACATTGCGCGTAACAGATGTTTGTGATACACTGCCACAGGGTGCTTTGATTCATTACCGCGGAGTCACCTGTACGTAAGAGGGTTTGGTACCCCACTTTTAAAACGGTCGATTTGAAAAAAAAATATGTAGCGCTTCTCTAGGACACCCAAGGAGTCACCCATTTAAATATAATACGTCATTTCCATAACACCCTGTATATACGTCCTACACATGAGCTTTGAGGACCGCATACAGGGCGTTTCAATTTAACAAACATACTTTTTGTCTTTTTTCCAAACAATCATAATATCTGTATTTTGAAACATCCTGTACTATATTTTGGGACAGAGCGAAAGGCCTCTGGGTATTACCTCGCTCCTAACTAAGTTCGCTAATATATCAGAGTTGAAAAATATCAGACATTTAAATAAAAAAAATAGGAAGTGGGGTCTTGCCATACATAATTTTAAAGGGTTCCTATTTAAATTTCTGTAAAAAATGGTGCCCATCCGCCTTTTTGACAGTTAATTCTGTCTTCGGTCAAAAAGTAGTTCTATTTCACTATAAGCCACAACTAGAAAAATAATAGCGGGTCAAAAGTTATTAAGCCGTTTCCAGACTATATGTACGATTCCGTCGTAATCGTCGGCGCCAATGTTCTAGGCAAAAATGTCTGATATAATGCGGCATTATTGGCCCTAAGATACACAAAAGGAAGTAAATAAATGAAATGTCCGTTTGCTAGATTTATTATTATAACACGGCGTTCGCTCGCAAGATGAACGCTATGATTATATCGCCGGATAAGAGTATAGTTAGTTTCCTTTATAATTTTAAAATGACGAGAAAAATGGGCGGTAAAATTAAGAGTAGGTACTGGGAAAACACGTAATAACATTAACCATAAGTCTCCGTCCGTTTATATAAGTACCATCTATTAAATATATTAAATTCTATCTATGCTTACTCCTTAAGCTACGGTATTCTGCGGACTAGACGTGATATGATAACATGCACACGGTGAAAGTCGCCCTTTTATGGTGAATTATTATAGTTAGAGCGACGGTGACAATAGGGGGTCCATGAAGTGCAATATCAGTAATTTGGGTTTTCGTGAGACTTTATAATTTTTCCATTCATTTTTTTGACACGCTCGGAAAAGTATATGCAAGGGTTGACTTGTCAGAAAATGTGTTTCTCGTGACTTTGGGGTCACGCAGATGCTGTAAATTCATTGTCAGACATGGCTCGATATAATTTTGAATTTATTGAGAATTTCCTATCTAAAGCGGTACAGCGCCTCTCAGCAACGCTCTACCGCCATTTCATCCGATATAAAAGTTGTAGAGGGAGACCTAAACTCCACGAAAACCCAAATTACTGATATTCCACTTCACCGACCCCCTATTGTCACCGTCTAACTAGACAGACAATAATTATTTAGATACCTGAACTATATCTTCTTTTTAGGGAAAGGTATTAATCAGACCAATAGCTTTTAAACCATCAGCACCAAGTATGACTGCTTCTGCGAAGTTTAGTGATCGTTATGGCTCAACACCGATTCTCACTAGGCCGGGTTCTAGGCTCACACTATATGGAAGTAAGTTTTTCTAACAGTGTTTGCTTTAAACGTAGCATTAACAATAATCTTAGAAATTACGAGCGGATTCAAAGGACAATAAATAAATCAAAATTCTAACCCTAATAGAATCTATGCATTTCATTCAGCATTCATCTGAATTTGATTAGAATCAAGAGGAAAATGACGCTTTCATCATCATCTCCATTTTTTCTAGGTACAAGTGACATTCACAGACAACCAAACACACAAAACTACTCGCTAGATAGAAAACTACGTTCCTCATGCACCTCCACGAACTCTTCACCGCCATTGGCCATGAGTTCATTACCATCGATTCCTCATAGTCACAAACTTATGAACTACGACAGTTTGGAAAGCGTGAGGAAGAGTCCGAATCAACATAATATTATGGATTATTCGTTAATGTGAGTATATTATCTCTTGTTCTACCTGGTCTAGTTCAATTTCGAAATTTACTGTTTCAGAAACAAAAATGCCTATCGACTATCTATGTCAAATATGGGAAGCCTAATGGACCTGACGCCTTCCCCTAGTGATTCAGGAGTTTCTGAGTTGGAGGCGGCGCTCAGAGATCGGGATTCAGAGCTGGCATATCTCAGACAAACCATGGAGCATAACGAACAAGTTATCTTTAGGGTATATCAAGAGAAAGAAAAGGTTTGTACCTGTGGTTACAGGAATCGGAAACCCATTGCAGTAAATCGGAAATAAATTCATCTCAATTTTTTATCATATTTTTGATTGATATATCGATTTCATAAATTTCGATAAATTCATCTCAATTTGTTATCATATGTATTTTTGATTGATATATCGATTTCTTTTTGTTTCTAGGTGTGGGAAAGAGAACTACGTAGACTTAAAACTGTTCACGAACACAGACTTAGGGCAAGCGCTCAAAAAGCTCTAAAATTGGAACAAATGTTGATGATGCAATCGTATCAGTTAAATCAGGATAAAAAGCGACTTTCAGGTAAAATAAGTACTTTCTTTTGGATTAACAATTTAATATTAAATTTGATATTTTAATTCGAATAGTTTATTTTGTAGGAGAAATACAAAGATCAAATTTTCAAAACGATAAATGCAAACAGGAATTGGGCGCTTTACGAGGTAGACTTGAAGAGACTGAATGGGGACTCTGTCAAAAGACTGGTGAAATGTCATTGCTCAAGACTCAGTTAAAGGAATGTCAGGTAAAGAAACAATGCATGAAATAGCTCCTTGTGTAACATAAATATAAATAACCTTTAATATCAAGTACTTTTCTATATTTAGAACGAACACACCGCAAAATGTCAAGATCTCCTACAACTAAGAACAGATTTTAGAGAACTTCAGCAGCAATATGAAGAACTGGACGACGAATTTGAAAAGCAAAAGGGCCAAAACGAAGAAAAAAGCAGCGAGGTATCCGATATGAAGATAGAGATAGAGAGTCTGAGGTACCAACTGAAGAAGTATGAAAGTTCGGAAAGTATTGATAAGACAAGGTAAGAAAATATATTATATATTCATTCACTACCTATAAGTGTCATAATATTGTCATAGTAGTAGATGTGGCGGTACTTGAATCTACTCCCACCACTATCTTTCTGACGTCAAATCCAAGGTCACAGGCGGGGTTGAGCTTGTCTCAAGCGAGAAAGTATTATTTATTATTTAGTTTTGCCGTGTATATTAGGTCATTTCATAAAGAAAAGTTCATATGAACATATGTCCGCAACGGCTTAAATTTTTTGCTGCAGGGTGTTGAATTTTTATTTTTTAAATGGTTATTTTTTAATATCTCCGAAAGTACTTTAGATATCATTTTCAATTTTGGTATGTGTAAATAGGATATAAAACCACAAATTTTAGTTAGAAAAGTTATTCAATTGTTCCACCAGTGGCGTCCCTGCCAAACATGTCATCTGATATTCTTTACAAAAAAGATGGTACGCCACTGACATTTTTCCATGTGGATATTTTTCTGATTAGCCTGGTCAATTCTACATGAAAACGGTCTCTTGAGGTTTTTCTCGTCAGACGCACCTTTCTTGAGTAAAACCACTAAATTTATATTGAAATAATTATTATTAACATTGATAAAATAATTAATGATAAATTTTGCTTTATAAAAATTGTTGGAGTGGGCAATTCGATGCGAAGACGGCGGAAGCATGCCTTTTAAGTGAAAGTGGCCATTTCCAACAATTTTTATAAAACAAAATGTTTCATTAATTATTTTATCAATGTTAATAATAATGAGCTTCAATATGAATTTAGTGGTTTTAATCAAGAACGGTGCGTCTGACGAGATAAACTCAAGAGACCGTTTTCATGTAGAATTAACCAGGCTAATCAGGAAAAATATCCATGTGGAAAAATATCAGTGGCGTACCATCTTTTTTGTAAAAAATATCAGAGGAAATGTTTGCAGGGACGCCACTGGTGGAGCAATTGAATAACTTTTCTAACTAAAATTTGTGGTTCTATATCGTATTAACACATACCAAAATTGAAAATAATATCTAACGTTTTTTTTTTTTATGATCAAATACAAGCACTATAGGAAAAATCCTTCAGCACTCAGGGAGTGGTGCGTGTGCGCAAAAAGCGATTCACGTTGGTTTTGAATCGTTGGAGGTTATATGAATGGGAAAAAATGGCCGTTCCACAAGGATGTAGTCCTCCAGATGAAAGAATTCTTAAATAATGAAGTTCGAGGAGTGTAAATGTCATTTTGCGCTTTTGGCACTATTACAGTGCAGAAAGGCATAGCGCTTCCGTACCCTCCGTACTTTCGGAGATATTAAAAAATAACCATTTAAAAAATAAAAATTCAACACCCTGTAGCAAACAATTTAAGCCGTTGCGGACATATGTCAATATGAACTTTTCTTTATGAAATAACCTAAGGAATCACAGCCTGAAATATTAGCACGTCATTAAGGAACACCCTGTATAAGGACACTAAGTTCATTATATCTTTATAGGTTTGAAGATATATTGGAAAATGAAAGATTAAAAGCAGAAATAAAAGAGCTGAGAGAAGAACTTTCCGATCTGTCTCTCAATGACTACAGCAATATTCAGCCGGGTCGTTTACTTCGTACTAAAAACGGTCAAAACGAGCTAGAGAATGTCCAAAATAACGACAGCATATCCTTGGAAGATTTGGAGATTCAGAAGCTAAATGACGATTACATAGAAAGTTTAAGTAAGGAAAGCAAGATGGAGAGGTTAAGGAGGGAGTTGGAAGTGCGGTCTAAGGAATTTGAGAGGGAGAAGTTGGTGTGGGCGCAGGAAAAAGAGAAAGTATTAAGGTAAAGAAAAATTGTATAGAAATGGTAAATGCATGCTGAACTCTCCCCTGGAAATTTTGATTCCTAAGAGCTGAACATAATCCCGATTTTTAGGTATCAGAGACAGCTGCAAATGAACTACGTCCAAATGTATAGAAGGAGCAAAGTTTTAGAAGCAAAAATAGAAAATTTGTCCATAGAAATAGCGTTGAAAAAAAGCGATGCTGACCAAGGACATATTGCAAAGGCAGAGCTAGCTCAAACTATCGAACTCTAACATTACAAATGTAAATTTAATTTCTCTTGAGAAAAATACCCAAAACAGCTATAAATAATATATCTAAACATTGTTTCAATGTTTGTCTTTTGTTGTAAATAAAAATATTAATGAGGTGTCATTAGATAATTTAAATGATCTTGCCGATACGTTTCATATTCGTATAAAAACATATTCTTGCCGTTGAGTTTGAACGTGTTTCGAGCTATTTTTCCTATCTATCATTGACGATTATTATTCTAGCAAACTTACATCATACTTTTTCTTATGTAGATAACATGTTCTACAATTGAGTTAAAAGTATGATTTCATTCATGCTAGTTTTACTACAGTGTGAGAAATTCTATTTCTGTAACTGCGGGCGTAGAATTTTTTTTTGATTACGCACTTGCCATTTTTTTAAATTTCTTTGTTAAACAAAGGTTAGGATTCTAAACAATTAAGTAGGTTAGTATATTGTTTTTAAATAACATACTTTTAATAATTATAGTGTAACCTCTAAAAATCAAAATTTACTCCACTTTTTATTGGAACTCTCCAATTAGATTCCAGAGGGTATTTTCACTTTTTAAACGAGGGCCGATTTAACATCCTACCGTGGAGAGGGGGTTATCTCCTTTAGATCACCGTAAATATGGCCTTGTTTTTAAATGACTTATATTAGAATAGGTTTCTTCCTAGTTATTTATATCCACAATGTGATTTTTAATCCAAGATACGTTTTTATTATTTATTTTAAGTTTAAGCATGAACCAAGTTTAAATGTATTATTTATTTTTAAACCGCGACAATGCATTTTTACCAGACAAAAATTATTTTTAAGTTTTTTACTTTTTTGTTTTTATATGTATATAGTTTTTGCAATAAATACATTATTCTCAAAACTACATAATGTTTTATTTGACTTAATGTAATATAAAGAGTTTGTTTTGCGCCTACGCTGGTAGGTTCCTCATCTTCCATATGACGCCTGAGAACAATACCCCCCCCCCCCATTCCAGGTATGTTAGCTTGCTGAAATTGAAAATAATACTGCCGATTGCACAATTTTATAGATACTGAACAGGAGGAGGTAAGGTCGGTCATGGTACAATTTAAATTCGACAATAAAAATATCATTAACATTTTAAAAATATTTATTTTTATAGATTCTGTCTAGAAGCTTGTAAACTGTAGACCAAACGTTTAATTTTTAATTCAAAATATACAATTATCAGTAAATATGAAGACCTCTATGTATTGTAATTGTAATAATTGTGAGCATTATTAAGTACTTTCTAATATTGACGATTACACAATTTTGTAGATACTGAACAGGGGGAGGTAAGGTCGGTCATATTAGACTTTAAATTCGACAATAAAAATATCATTAACATTTTAAAAATATTTATTTTTATAGATTCTGTCTAGAAGCTTGTAAACTGTAGACCAAACGTTTAATTTTTAATTCAAAATATAGAATTATCAGTAAATATGAAGACCTCTATGTATTGTAATTGTAATAATTGTGCGCATTATTAAGTACTTTCTAATATTGCCGATTGCACAATCTTATAGATACTGAACAGGAGGAGGTAAGGTCGGTCATGTTAGACTTTAAATTCGACAATAAAAATATCATTAACATTTTAAAAATATTTATTTTTATAGATTCTGTCTAGAAGCTTGTAAACTGTAGACCAAACGTTTAATTTTTAATTCAAAATATACAATTATCAGTAAATATGAAGACCTCTATGTATTGTAATTGTAATAATTGTGCGCATTATTAAGTACTTTCTAATATTGCCGATTGCACAATTTTATAGATACTGAAGAGGAGGAGGTAAGGTCGGTCGTGGTACACTTTAAATTCGACAATAAAAATATCATTAACATTTTACAAATATTTATTTTTATAGATTCTGTCTAGAAGCTTGTAAACTGTAGACCAAACGTTTAATTTTTAATTCAAAATGTACAATTATCAGTAAATATGAAGACCTCTATGTATTGTAATTGTAATAATTGTGCGCATTATTAAGTACTTTCTAATATTGCCGATTGCACAATTTTATAGATACTGAACAGGAGGAGGTAAGGTCGGTCGTGGTACACTTTAAATTCGACAATAAAAATATCATTAACATTTTACAAATATTTATTTTTATAGATTCTGTCTAGAAGCTTGTAAACTGTAGACCAAACGTTTAATTTTTAATTCAAAATGTACAATTATCAGTAAATATGAAGACCTCTATGCATTGTAATTGTAATAATTGTGCGCATTATTAAGTACTTTCTAATATTGCCGATTGCACAATTTTATAGATACTGAACAGGAGGAGGTAAGGTCGGTCGTGGTACACTTTAAATTCGACAATAAAAATATCATTAACATTTTAAAAATATTTATTTTTATAGATTCTGTCTAGAAGCTTGTAAACTGTAGACCAAACGTTTAATTTTTAATTCAAAATGTACAATTATCAGTAAATATGAAGACCTCTATGTATTGTAATTGTAATAATTGTGCGCATTATTAAGTACTTTCTAATATTGCCGATTGCACAATTTTATAGATACTGAAGAGGAGGAGGTAAGGTCGGTCGTGGTACACTTTAAATTCGACAATAAAAATATCATTAACATTTTACAAATATTTATTTTTATAGATTCTGTCTAGAAGCTTGTAAACTGTAGACCAAACGTTTAATTTTTAATTCAAAATGTACAATTATCAGTAAATATGAAGACCTCTATGTATTGTAATTGTAATAATTGTGCGCATTATTAAGTACTTTCTAATATTGCCGATTGCACAATTTTATAGATACTGAACAGGAGGAGGTAAGGTCGGTCATGTTAGACTTTATTCGTATATATTATTATTACATTATTAAGTACTTTCTAATATTGCCGATTGCACAATTTTATAGATACTGAACAGGAGGAGGTAAGGTCGGTCGTGGTACACTTTAAATTCGACAATAAAAATATCATTAACATTTTAAAAATATTTATTTTTATAGATTCTGTCTAGAAGCTTGTAAACTGTAGACCAAACGTTTAATTTTTAATTCAAAATGTACAATTATCAGTAAATATGAAGACCTCTATGTATTGTAATTGTGCGCATTATTAAGTACTTTCTAATATTGCCGATTGCACAATTTTATAGATACTGAAGAGGAGACGGTAAGGTCGGTGATGGTACACTTTAAATTCGACAATAAAAATATCATTAACATTTTAAAAATATTTATTTTTATAGATTCTGTCTAGAAGCTTCTAAAATGTAGACCAAACGCTTAATTTTTAATTCAAAATGTACAATTAACAGTAAATATGAAGACCTCTATGTATTGTAACTGTAATAATTGTGCGCATTATTAAGTACATTGAAAAAAAATAAGTACATATGGTTTAAAAACACACTTGTTTGCTAAATTACATTAACATATATTTGTGCGCATCTAAATTGCGTTCTATCACACTTAAATTGCTGTAAAATCAATATATTGAAGTAATTATTTATAGGTAATATTGTTATGTAACTGTAATCACCTTTAATAAATAATATTTGTAATCATAAAATAATCTATAATAACGTATTCTCTTTATGACTCGTATTTCCTTTTATCCGCAACTATTACATATTCTATCCATTTATTCAAATTACCTAAGGCTCGTAAATACCATACCATGTTATCCGCTCTACTTTGTAGACCTTCTTTAGACTTGTCGTTTAAAATTTAACTTTCGGGTATAGCTTATTGATTTTCATAGAAAATCCACCACCACCACCACCACCACCCTCCATATCTTTGGGCTTATACCCTAAATCCTGCGGAAATCCGGCGACTTTATGATGTATCGCGCTCGGCCCGTCGTTGGTAACATTCGTTATCTTCGTATTTTTCCGGTATTTATACCACCAATACTCGAACGCCAACGTGATACATGCTAGACCAATCCCGACGAAGATCACAATAAAAACGCCACCTATGTTTTGAATGCTGATACCATCCGACTGGTCGTCGGCTTTGTCGCACTGTTTCTTTTCTGGATTCTTGTTCCACCATCGCTCCTTCAGACGTTCTAGCTCACGACGGTTCAACAGTTGCAAGATGCTGCATACGAAAAAATGGTTGGTGACGGAAGGTATTTTTTAAGAGCATAGTGACAAGTAATAGTTAGAGAGACGGTGACAATAGGGGGTACGTGAAGTGGAATATCAGTAATTTGGTTTTTCGTATGAGTTTAGGTCCCCCTCTACAACTTTTATATCGGATGAAATGCCGTAGAGCGTTGCTGAGAGGCGCTGTACCGCTTTAGATAGGAAATTCTCAATAAATTCAAAATTATATCGAGCCATGTCTGAAAATGAATTTACAGCATCTGCGTGATCCCAAAGTCACGGGAAACACATTTTCTGACAAGTCAACCCTTGCATATACTTTTCCGAGCGTGTCAAAAACAAAAAGAAAAAAAGCTAATTTGAAGTTGAAACTTTCTAGAATGGAACATTATATGTTAAAGATTATGTGAAAAAAAATTGTCGTTCCAGGTCTCGCCATTGCATTATTGGAATTTTTAAAAAATCTCCTCGCAGGAAATTCGGAAAACTATCGTGACATGTCAGAAAATTGTCACCCTACATTCCTTGACACCCAAATATTGTGGAAAAAATTTTTTCAGAAGAATCGCACCTAGCTAGGCGGAATTCTGACAATATTACGCAGAGATACCGGAAGGCAGGTATCGTTCAGTTGTGTGACGGGAAAAATGATTCGCAATATTCCTTTTGTCAGAAAATTGTCATCTCCTTGTGAATACGAATCGATTAAGCCCACTTGGACCCATGTCACTTGAGACTTTATAATTTTTCCATTCATTTTCTTTTGACACGCTCGGAAAAGTATATGCCCCTTGCAGACGTGTCAGAAAATGTGTTTCCCGTGACTTTGGGATCATACAGATGCTGTAAATTCATTTTCAGACATGGCCCGATATAATATTGAATTTATTGAGAATTTCCTATCTAAAGCGGTACAGCGCCTCTCAGCAACGCTCTACGGCATTTCATCAGATGTAAAAGTTGTAGAGGGGGACCTAAACTCCACGAAAAAATAAATTACTGATATCCCACTTCACGGACCCCCGATTGGCACCGTCTCTCTAACTATAAAGCATCTCGAAGCAACAACAATTATGTACAGTAGCAAACCGCCCCCCCATTATTTGTTTGTGATAGACATATAAAACACAAAATTAATAAACACCCATTCCTCCCTCGAAAAGTTCTGTATTCTGATTGTGTACAGTGAGCACAAATATGCGTGTATGCGTGTTAAGTTAAACAACAAATGACTATACAGGTGTCAATTTGAAAAATTCCCAATCTTAATATTAAGGGCGAGAATTTTTCATATTGACACCCTGGAGAATATACACAACATCTTTTTTCTTAGTAGTTTAAGTACGCTACTTACGCAGTATTAAACTGATCCTTTAGCGGAGACCCTTGCTGAACCGCTATGGCATACGGTTTTCTGGAGAATTCCTCTCCAACAATGGTAAATTCACAGTTAGCCAGTTCTAGATATTTAATATCGGTTGCGTCACCCAAATATGCAAAACCTAAAAAGAAATAATACACATAGATTCAAAAGTTTTGCATCACTCTGTTTCTCGAATAAGTAATTACGTCATGGTGAAAATAGACCAAATATTAGTTCATTTATAAGTTTAAAATAAAAATCAACGAGTTTTAAAATTTTTATTTTACCACAACATTTTAAACCTTCCAAAAAACAAAACTAAAATTTATTTATATTGTATAATTTGTGAAATTTAAAAAATTTGGCTTCTAATAAAGTGTATTTCCTACTCTGGCCTCAACGCAAGCTTGAAGACGTCGCCTCATTTTGTGCGTAAGGTTAGCAATCCGTTCTTGTGGAATAGCCTGCCATTCCTCGGAAGCAGCGATGACAAGCTCCTGGAGAGTTCTAGGGGGATTTCTTCCAACGCGAACTGCCCTAGAGAGCACGTTCCAAGCATGTTCTATCGGGTTCATGTCAGGGAACAAAGCAGGCGACTCCAAGCGATTGATTCCCTCAATTGCTAGATATTCATCCAGAGTTCTAGTACGATGGGGCCGGGCATTGTCGTCCATAAACGCAAAATTGTTACCAACAGCCCCTCTCCACGTTATAACATAAGGATATAGAATATCCCTAATATACCTGTCGCCAGTCATTGTGCCTTGAACGTGGACTAACTCAGTACGCTCGTACCTGCCCAAAATATGGCGCTTCCTCCGGCGAATGGAGGCAAGGGGCGAGCATGGGCAAGTTGAGCGGCTCTTGTTGGTTCTCTCCAAACACGAATCCAGCTACTATCGTTTACCAGACCAATCCTGGTCTCGTCGGAAAATAGCACAGAATTCCAAAATTCTTCGGGTAAGTGAACGTGCGTTTCAGCCCACTGCAGTCGACGAACTCGGTGGTCATATTGTAGTTGTGGAACTCTTACCGGTCGCCGACATCTTAAACCGGATTCAAGAATTCGCCTTCTTAGTGTAGAGATGGATACGCGAACTCCAATTGCATGCGTAACATCTCTCTGAAGTTGTGGGACTGGCATAGTACGCTTTCTCTGAATTGTTAACGTAATATAGCGGTTGTACTGTTCGTTATATAGTAACACGCATTCTACAACGTCGTTGTCTGTCTCGCACGGAATTGATCTCTAGATAGCGATTCCATATAAGAGTTGTTTCAGCCACAAACCTTTGGGAATGACCTTCTTCAACTAAAGCTATTATTCTTGCACGATCAATTTCAGATATTACTCGGCGATTCATTTTTACATACTAAACCGAAAAATTTAACTGGCCAGCGCCAACAAAATACAACACTAAATATGTTAAGACATTATCTTAACATGCCAAAATCAGAGTGATGCAAAACTTTTGAATCTATGTGTATATAGTAACATTTACCGGTAAGTTAAAACGCATCCAGGTTAATTAAATCCATAAAACTTTTTTTAATTATCCTACTCGTTTTCCATATACAGGGTGTCCGGGAACATGTGGGAAATCTCCCGGATATGAAGAAAACACGTGAAAAGAATACTATAGGTTCATATAAACTTCTTTCGTCGGCCTCCTCTTCGGAGATATGGGCTCCCAAAGAGCACCAATGGAATCAAGTTTCTTATACATAATTATTGAACCACCTGGTATATTTCAATTATTTTTTAATATGATGTATACCAGGTAAGACCCGTCAAATTACTATCCAAGAAACTGTTGTGAATTACTCACAGCTGCAGGGACGGACTAGCTGTAACACTCATGGGCTAATTTTTTTTTACGCCCTGTATGATGAGAACTTTGGACAATGTTTTTTACATACCTTTAACTATTGGCTAAAAATTAAGTACTCTTCATTCATGTCGCTAATCCTAACCGTTTTCGAAAAAACGGCATTTCATATACATCATGTATTTGGCGTATTTCAGTAAAAGATACATCTTTGTTCCGATCAAATGTTCAACCTTCAAAATTCCGCTTTTTCATATTTAACCCGTGAGAATTTAGGGGACTGGTGTAAGTAAAATGACGTTTTTTCCGAAAACGGTTAGGATTAGCGACATGAATGAAGAGTACTTAATTTTTAGCAAATAGTTAAAGGTATGTAAAAAACATTGTCCAAAGTTCTCATCATACAGGGCGTAAAAATGGGCCCATGAGTGTTACAGCTAGTCCGTCCCTGCAGCTGTGAGTAATTCACAACAGTTTCTTGGGTAGTAATTTGACGGGTCTTACCTGGTATACATCATATTAAAAAATAATTGAAATATACCAGGTGGTTCAATAATTATGTGTAAAAAACTTGATTCCATTGGTGCTCTTTGGGAGCCCATATCTCCGAAGAGGAGGCCGATACGAAAGAAGTTTATATGAACCTATAGTATTCTTTTCACGTGTTTTCTTCATATCCGGGAGATTTCCCACATGTTCCCGGACACCCTGTACCTACATCAAACATACCATAGACCACGAACCGCCCTGAAAATAAAAACATATTTCTTACGAACCCTCCGACGATGATTTCGATGTTTTCACTCTATCCACAGCTTCATTTAGAGTTTGTGGCAATTTTGCTTCTTTCATAGCCTGCCACATTTTGGTATATTTGTCCGAAACTGGGTAGTCCCACACAGCTAACTTAGCTCGTTCGACGTCGGATAGGCTGTCGTTTAGACTCATATCTTTCCAAATCCTGGAAAGCATTAATAGATGAGAAAAATAATTATTAATTGGAAAAGTATTCTTACTCGTAAAATCGAGCTTCGATATCGGCCATTCGTTGGAAATACGTCATCGTGGAGCTTCCATTGACGGGAGCGTACTGGATCTTGTATTGTTTCGACAGATCATCTAACGATTCTATTGGTGTGTCCAATCGCGAGACAGTTAAAAAGGCAGCCAAATTAGCCGTATAAGATGCGATGATTATAAAGCCGAACAACCACCATGTTGCGGCGACAAGGCGTCCTAAAAGCGGAATATACTTGAGGATGGAAATATATAATAATTAAACGAAACGGTGTGGACACCAGCGGACAATAAAACAACATGAATAACTTTAGTAATATACATTACAACCTCCAAGACGATATATTACCTGATAAGTTCTTTGGTGCTTCACCACCACCTTGAGGTGTTAGAGAGGTCATGCAAAACCACAAGCACTCCTTAAGGTTAAATTCACGTTTTTCCTCGTCATCTTTGTACTTGTCCCTGTTGTTTTGGTAGCTGTATGGCGACCACCGGTCGAATACCCACATTAGGAAGCTAAATAACGTAAATAATATTTCATATCATTAATTTATATAACGTGTCCAAGATAAGGAGGGCCAGTACAGGGATCTCGGAAACCATAGGAGATACGAAGTCGGTTAAATGGAGGTAAAGTTGTAGATTTACGTGCCTAATAATATGCTGTATAGAAAGTTTTAAAATTCCGAGTAGTTTCGGAGATATCCGGAAAAAAACGATATTCTGAAAAATCGTTTCATTGTTTTCCTGGGTTTCGAACAAACCCGAATTCTAAAGTAAATTGCACTTTTACATTGCCACTTTTCCGCTCTATCTAACAGCGTTAATTGTTTTGTAATCCGACGAGTCGTCTTCGAAAGGCCTTTATCAACTTTATTTTTTTAAATACGGTCCTGTTTTCCTGATATTGGAATTTGAGAGCTTTTTTTCTTCCGAATGCAACGATGTATGACACATTGTGGTTTAATGACGTTTCGAGGGTTTTTTGAACAACATCATAATATTTTCGGATACGGTCCTGTAATTCTACTAATTTTATAAATAATATCTCATAAGTAAGCTCTAAATTTTTACTTATCTTGGACTAGTTCAATAAATAACAAGTCATTTAATAATAAACCATAAATAAGCGAACAAAATACAGAAACATTATTACAAACTTCTGTTGATTCGGGATTTAAAAGAAAAGTAGGCGCTTGAAACAAAAAAATTAAGATGGTGACGCGTGATTTGTTTCACTTGACATTCCCATTGTGGTCGTTTGAGAGCGTTTTAAGAGGTTTTCTATTTTGCAGAAAATATGGAACATAATTTTACAAATGCTGAAAAGTTTGATATTCTATCGCATGATTTACCTGCCAAAGCCAAAAAAAAAAAAAAAAATATCGCATGTTTTATTGTATCTCAAAAAAACTGTTATATGGCAGTTAGAAGATGTTATTTGTGCTTAGAGAATAACGGAAATCATTTTGAACACCTGATTATGTAGTTCCTTACTTTTTTCGTTGTTCGTTTTAATACTGTTTTGGTATGATTTTTGTTCACTTATTTGTGGTTATTTATTAAATTATTTGTTATTTATTGAACTACTCCAAAATACGTAAAAAAATTAAGGGCTTACTTATGAGATGTTATTTATAAAAATAGGAGAAATACAGGACCGTATCCTAAATTTTCCTGATATTGTTCAAAAACCCTCGAAACGTCATTAAACCACAATGTGTCATACATCGTTGCATTCAGAAGAAAATAAGCTCTGAAATTCCAATATCAGAAAAACAGGACCGTATTTAAAAAAAGAATGCTGATAATGGCCCTTCGAAGACGACTCGTCGGATTACAAAACAATTAACGCTGTTAGATAGAGCGGAAAAAGTCGCAATGTAAAAGAGCAATTTACTTTAGAATTCGATCTCAAAAAAACCCAGGAAAACAATAAAACGATTTTTCAGAATTTCGGTTTTTTTCCGGATATCTCCGGAACTACTCGGAATTTTAAAACTTTGTAAACGGCATATTATTAGGCACGTAAATGCGCAACTTTACCTCCATTTAACCGACTTCGTATCTCTTACGGTTTCCGAGACCCTTGTACTGGCCCTCCTTATCTTGGACACGTTGTATAAGGCTCGTAATTTCATTGATGAGGAAAAAGCAGACTTTTTTGCCCTCGAACAGACCAACAACAACAACCAACCCGGGGTAACGGTAATAATAAAATAATATAATAAATATACCTTGTAAAGAAATAAGCTGCAAGAATACACAACCACACCTCATTTTCTAGCACTGTAAGGAATTTAAACAGAGACGTCGGGGTTTCCGGTAGCTTCATCAAGATTGTTATGCCCACCAAGTCATAGTACGGTACCGTAAAATCTATGACGTTTTCTCGTTCTGCCATAACAGATAGGGAACCCAAACCTATATCTGCCTTTTTATCAACAAGATCCTACAGTAACAAAATAATAGAATTAATTTGTAAATAAAGAAATAAATACTGTTTAACTTACTTTAATGATACCGTTCCAATTTCCTTTTTCATCCATATTTCCGAACATTCCGTCAGCTACGGCCTCTATTTCGTAATCAAAATGTAAAATTTTCGCTATTTCATCTATAAGATCGATGCAATAGCCTTTGAAACCTTTCGGTGCTGATTCATCTTTGTATATGAAAGGCATTTGCTAAAAATATATTTTTTTACATGTGCCTCGAAAGTCCCTCTTGTCATGCATGTTCTCTTCACCGAAAGTGGCGTTTTCCAAAAGAGCGGGCGAGAAAGTATCGAAGCGGGCGGGAAAGATTTTTCCCGCCCGCTTCGAGTCACATGTGCTCATAAATAAATAAAACCAGAATTGTCGGTGCGGAATTTGAACCCGCGAAGCGATAATAAATAGCGGATTATATATAAATTAAATTGGCAGTTAATTCTTCAAAGATGTTTTGAAAAATGTCTGAAGAATTTCTTTATTTATATGGCCTCAAAAACTCGGCCATTTGTAAAAAAATAAATAAAACCAGAGATGCCGAGTGCGGGATTTGAACCCGCGACGCACAAGGCGTACGCTATACTAGGCCACCGAGCCTATTTGTCAAAAATAATAAATAGATATTTACATTCTCCATGCGCGAGTGTTTTCATGTCATGTAGACAGCAAAACTGTCTGAAGAATTTCTTTATTTATTTGGCATCAAAGCTTCGGAGCACTTGTAAAAAAAAATACGGTACATATCTCGGGCCGTCGGAGGCTTTTCCGGACTCGTGCGGTGCATCTCCGCATCTCGTCCGTAAAAGCCTCTTTTCGGTCCTTGATACGTAATGTACTATTATTCGTCAATTTGACAAAAGACGGATAATGGGATCAACTTTAATAAGAATTTTGGGGAAATATACTATTTTTTAACAAAAATATAGTAAAGCTTTTACCACGACAGTGACAATCTTATAGACGACGTCGGCAGTGTAATTCTTCATGTCTTTAGCACTAATCAGTGTTAAATTGTTGTCGAATCCACCCTGCCATGTGCCCAGTTGAGTCGACTTGTCCGATGCTCCCGCTCTGACATAGATAGCGGATAAAGCCATAGAAAATTCCATGTAACTTTGCCCGTTCACGGTTATGCTGAATGGACCATAAGTGGGAGGTTCTGAGGTTTCCTAATAATTAATAAAATCTGATTTCTAACGCACACTATACAGGGTGCACCAAGTAAAGTGGCCTATTAGAAGTATCTCGAGAACTGAATGAGGTTTTATTTTGAAAATTTGGTTGTAGCTATAAGAGATGATTTTCAACGTTTCTAAAATATTTTGGATGGTGCGGTAATAGGTTCATATAAACTTCTTTCGTATCGGTCTCCTCTTCGGAAATATGGGCTCCCAAAGAGCACCAATGGAATCAAGTTTTTTATACATAATTATTGAACCACCTGGTATATTTCAATTATTTTTTAATATGATGTATACCTGGTAAGACCCGTCAAATTACTATCCAAGAAACTGTTGTGAATTACTCACAGCTGCAGGGACGGACTAGCTGTAACACTCATGGGCCCATTTTTTTTACGCCCTGTATGATGAGAACTTTGGACAATGTTTTTTACATACCTTTAACTATTGGCTAAAAATTAAGTACTCTTCATTCATGTCGCTAATCCTAACCGTTTTCGAGAAAACGTAATTTTATTTACACTGAGTCCCCTAACTGCTCATGGGCTAAATATGAAAAAGCGGAATCTTGAAGGTTGAACATTGGATCGGAACAAAGATGTATCTTTTATTGAAATACCCGAAGCACATGATGTATATGAAATGCGTTTTTTTCGAAAACGGTTAGGATTAGCGACATGAATGAAGAGTACTTAATTTTTAGCCAATAGTTAAAGGTATGTAAAAAACATTGTCCAAAGTTCTCATCATACAGGGCGTAAAAAAAATGGGCCCATGAGTGTTACATCTAGTCCGTCCCTGCAGCTGTGAGTAATTCACAACAGTTTCTTGGGTAGTAATTTGACGGGTCTTACCTGGTATACATCATATTAAAAAATAATTGAAATATACCAGGTGGTTCAATAATTATGTGTAAAAAACTTGATTCCATTGGTGCTCTTTGGGAGCCCATATCTTCGAAGAGGAGGCCGATACGAAAGAAGTTTATATGAACCTATAGTATTCTTTTCACGTGTTTTCTTCATATCCGGGAGATTTCCCACATGTTCCCGGACACCCTGTATATTATCATATACCTATCTTTAAGAGTTTTTGAATTATAAATAATCTTGCGATTTTTTAACGCCGTATCGGGACCTGAAAAGAAAATCATAACCTTTTAGCGGTTACAGCTAGAAAGCTGTAATTTTGACAATAGTTTCACAAGACCATCGAAATTTTATAATTTTGAACGGTATTTAATTAGTGTTATAACAATATTTCTGAGGGAGATGAATTATTGCACAAATCTTCTTTTTTTCAAATGGGACACCCTGTATTTGATATGTTTTCCTAATGGAGGATCGAAGTTTCTATCTAATGATATTAAGTGTTCCTATACCTATCTTCAATATTTTCGGACTTATAGCGAAATTTAAAACTTATCTTAAAAAAATATATAATAACGTCAAATTTATTTTTCATTATTTTGTTTCTGAATCCATTCGACAGCCAACTACCAAAAAATATATTTTTAAAAGATAAGTCCGAAAACATTGAAGATAGGTATAGGAACACTTAATATCATTAGATAGAAAATTCGATCCTCCATTAGCAAAACATAGGGTGTCCCATTTAAAAAAAAGAAGATTTGTTAAGGAGACCCCCTGTATAGAACTAATTAAATACTATTTAAAATAATAAAATTTTGATGGTCTTGTGAAACTATTGTCAAAATTTCAGCTTTCTAGCTGTAACCGCTAAAAAGTTATGATTGTCTTTTCAGGTCCCGATACGGCGTTAAAAAATCACAAGATTATTTATAATTCAAAAAGTCTTAAATATAGGTATATGATATTATACAGAAAACTGTTCTAGATTTTTACCTAGATTCAAAAAAAATATAATATATAGGGTAATTCATTTAAAATTCCGAAGTTGCTACCACTTTCGGTATGATCCGGCAATACCGCATCATCAAAATATTTTAAAAACGTAGAAAATCATCTCTTATAGCTACAACCAAATTTTCAAAATAAAATCTCATTCAGTTCTCGAGATACTTCTAATAGGCCACTTTACTTGGTGCATCCTGTATAGAACAACAGTTCTATAATGTAAGTTCTTCTTAGCTTAAGTATTATTACCTATTCACAGTTTCCCAGCGAAAGGTGAATCATATGCACTTAAATTGTAACATCTCGTAACAATATGCGAATCATAATTTCACAAATTGTATTGAAAATATTTACCTTTTGTAAATATGACCTGAGGTCCAAATTAAATCGTTTAGGACTGTTTTTAGGTTCGTAATCATCGCATGTGACGTAGTTCGTTACGTTATTCTTCTTCCAAGACCCATCCAATAGCATTTCCCTATAAATTAATTAATATACATATCTACAATCTTGCGGAAAGTAATACTACTAGTCAGTGGCGGTTCTTCCACAGGAGCACATGCGCACGTGCACCCCCAAAATAGAACGAATAAAAAATATTAATTTATATTCATTGAATATTATTTACCGTATAAAGTTCGACCCTCCCTAATATGTTATCGTACCGTCAAACTAAAAAAGTCCGACCTTCCCTAATATTTGATCATCCCGTCAAACCAAACTGTATGATCCGGCAACCGTGCCTTGGTCGAGGTAAATGACGATTATGACGAGACTTGCTCGCACGTGCGATTAAGTAATGTAGTTTCTCTGTTGTAACAGATGGCGGGTGGCAGTGGGGGATAGCTGGGCTAAGGCGATTTCACATGGAAAAGGCGCACAGTTTTTGTGTGCACCGCGCTGTTGTCGGTTCGTGCATCTAGTTAGAAATTGGAGCGTGTATGTTTTAATATTTTAATATTACATATTTATTAAGTTAAAATGAATAGTTGACGGTGGACTATCTAAGAAATAACTTTAGCTCTTTGAGTTTAGAGCAGTAAATTGAAGTAAAGAATGCGGGAACACCTAAACCCGAAAGTAATTTAACGCAGACCACAAAGGGTGAATTTAGGGACTTTATTAGAAAGTTTAAAAATGAAATATATGAAAACAAATTTATAGAGGGTATTCCAAACTTAATGAGGCTGTCATTGATCAATTTTCTACAATGAAGAACCGAAGAATAGACTTTACGTTTAAGCACTTTTGTGTAGGGTCGATAAATGGTGTGTATTTCGATAAATGATACTCGATATGATTTTATGCCATTTTATTTAAGGATTTAAACTAAAAAAACACTGAAAATATGAAGAATGCCAACTTGTCAGTCTCGTGGCTCGATTCGTTCTCGTCATAAAACAGTTAACTATTGGTCTCGTCTTGGTTGCACCTAATGACATAGCCGTAGATGGAGTAGTGGTATTAGACATCATTCGGTTTTCATGATAACTCGTAGATGGCGGTAGTAGTATTGGACATCATTCGGTTTTCTTGATAGTTCGTAGATGGCTTTAGTAGTATTAGTAGTGGACTGTATAAATATTGTTACGAGGGTTGCATGCGACGACGTTAAGATCCGACAGCTATACACACTAAGAAAACCGTTCTTATTTTCCAAAAGTCATATTTCCTTGTGTAAAATTAAGAAATAAATAAAAATATGTTTTACCTAACGCATTTTCTCATTACTTTTTTTCTTTCTACATTTAAAACGCCTAGAAAGTAATTGTTTTTAAAATAATTGCACCATACTTGTGAACCCCCTCGATTATAGGCCACGAGCCGCCACTGCTACTAGTAGGTGTCTATCGCACTTGTGTGATTAATGTTACATAAGTATGAAAATACACTTACTTCACAGACATGAAAGCTTTGAGTGCAAGATCGAAATAAAAGGCAGCTTCTATTTCCGGTGTGACACTAGACAACTGATATGTTGATCCAATATCGCGCAATCTGTCCTGGTACATCGTATTCACTAAGGGTTTTGCGAAAAGTATTGTTGCGTTCTTGATAGATGCTTTTAGTTCACCTGAATCCTAAAATTGTATTATACAGTGAGTCCCAGAAGAAATGTCTAAATTCATTTAAAATTCAGCGGTAAGTTTTTTCAAAAAACGCTCGTACCCGTCGATTTTGATTTTTTAATTTTTTTTTTGGGGTAATTTCATGTATACAGGGTAGCTCAAAAATAAGTTACGACCATCAACTTCATTTTTTCAAATGAAAACATATATTTTTTATTTCATTTTTGAATTTTGCATTGAATTCTAATCATGTTTCATGTACCATGTCCTATACATAAACTCAACAGTTATTGGAAAAATTAGGATTGAACATATCATTTAGGGAATCCAACGATCTATCAAATCTTCTGGCAATATGGCATTTTGGGCTCCATAATAAGTAAGAGTGTACTGTCTCACTGTCACCGTTTATTTCCATAGAAACTGTATGACAATTTTATTTCAAATAAGTATAATTATTGTCAAGCGTTGTTTCAAAGTTGCGGTTTTCACAATAATGGTGAAGTTAACGGAACGGGAAAAAATTGAAATTCTATGCATGGTTGGGTTTGGTGATAAAACACGTACTCAAATAGAAACAGCCCAATTATTTAATGAAATCCATCCTGATATAATTAGTGGCTTTATTTCCCAATCCATTGGATCCAGACTCCCCTGACGAAGAACTGATATTCCAACAAGATGGTGCTCCTCCGCACTATGCGGCCACTGTGCCCACATTTTTGGATGAAACCTTTCCCAATCGGTGGATTGGAAGGAGAGGACCTATCGAATGGCCTGCTAGGTCGCCAGACCTAACTCCGCTGGACTTCTTTTTGTGAGGTTACCTCAAATCAAAAGTATTTGTTAACAGGCCAAACAATATGTAGGAGTTGAAAGAAAGGATCCGAAGAGAAGTGCGTGTCATAACTCCGGAAATGGTTGGAAACGTGCAAAGAGAGTTTACTGATCGTCTTGGATATTGTCAAGCCGTAAATGGCGCACATTTTCAACATTTAATTTGATTTTGTTGTGTTTTTTTTTAATAAACAGGTCTTACTTATAGATATGTTCAATCCTAATTTTTTCAATAACTGTTGAGTTTATGTATAGGACATGGTACATGAAACATGCTTAGAATTCAATGCAAAATTCAAAAATGAAATAAAAAATATATGTTTTCATTTGAAAAAATTAAGTTGATGGTCGTAACTTATTTTTGAGCTACCCTGTATACATGAAATTACCACAAAACAAAAAAATTAAAAAATCAAAATCGACGGGTACGAGCGTTTTTTGAAAAAACTTACCGCTGAATTTTAAATGAATTTAGACATTTCTTCTGGGACTCACTGTATAAGTTTAATTAACGCTGGGTTCAAGTAGAAAACATAATTACCTTAGTGAGCACATGCCAAGCGAACTTTCTATTAAACAAGGACTTTTTTTCGGCAGATTCTAGAACTATCATTATATTTTCCAAACTTGCCAAGACGAAGAAATTTTTTAGATCGAGCTTCACCAAATTCTCCAGTTGCTCCGGTATTTTGTTCGTGTCTGAATCGATTTCATCAATTAGATGGCGGGTAGCTACATTTTGAAGAAGAGCTTTGTATTTGTGATCCATTACTAAAAAAATATCTACTTCAGGATGGGCTTTAGACAAATTTATAGTGGTGGGAAAAACCGATGGTTTTAATAATCGAGTACTTGATGCCCGAACGATTTTAATAATCGAGTGAATCGCTCTAGCGATTAATCGCTTGAAATTTCTATGACTAAGAAGGACCTGTTGATAAAACACCAGAGGTTGTTTTATTGAAATAACCGACATCGCTCGATTATTAAAAAAAACTGCTCGAGGTATAAATTCAAGCGAAAATCGCCGCTTGTTACTGATTACCTTTCACTAGCTACCCGAGTTTCGCTTGACGCAGTTTTTCCCAACACTAATAATAAGTAGCGACGATTTTCGCTTGAATTTATAACTCGAGCGGTTTTTTTAATAATCGAGCGATATCGGTTATTTCAATAATCGAGTACTCAAGCGGTTTTTCGCTCGAGCGATCACAACACTAGAAATTTATACGCGTGTGGCTCACATTTACTTTTTTCGAAATTTTATTTGGTCATATAATTCTTACCAAAAGAGTCGTCGAATAAAATAGCAGCATTCGTGATATTTTGGTTTAAAACCAGAGTTCTGACCATTTCGGGTACAATATCGCCTGGAGGGGACACTTGAACTAGATATTCCTCCTCGTTTGGTGCAATTGTTCTCCATTGGCGCAAGTCCCCTAATTGCCCATACGAAGCAGTAACTAAAAAGTCATTAATTTAATAATCAAAACATACTGTACGATTTTTTTAGCTACCTGTAGGTAACCCCAGAGCCGCTGTAAAGGACTTTACAGTCTCCGAAGCTAATCCCGCTCTGGTGGTATCGAACACCAAGTGAGGAGGGGTGCCTGCGTCTAACATCTGTTGGTACGTTGCACATACTATAAAAATAAAATAGTTTCCTTCAAAATGCAACAGAGGATACATATTTCAATAAATAAAAGTATTTTTCATGCGTAATACATTTTTAAATTTCGATTTATTTTAACTTACGTGCATCCAAAATATTTTGAGAATCGGTTCGATTGCCGACGACTCTCCTCATATCAACGCTGAGTCCTAGTTTTCCGGTCTTTTTTATATAATTCAGAGCGACAGAGACCGCTTTGTCGGCCACGGTATTGCCTTCCTCATTTGTAAATACTAAAAAATAAATTTCCTTTTTAAAATGAGAAGTAATTAAATGGTGGGACGTTATTAAAATTGGTTCGCAGCAAAAAATAGCATCAGCAAAAAAAGATTTTGTTTGCAATAAATAAAAATCGGGCGGCAACACTTGTTCTGCAAAAAATGCTACAAACTGTCAACAATTTAACCGATATCAGTCCGCTTGTAATATCATGTGTTCGCTTAATTAACAGTGCGAAACGATTACTTGGTCAGCAAGATTTTACAATTGGTCAGTAGCAAAAAACATGTCTAGAAGCAGTTTACTTCAGAGGTTTGCATATTAAAAGAATGGTTATCAATATAAATCATTGGATTGCGTTTGTTTTGAATAATCGGCAAAGTTCGTTATTGTGGGCGGAGCGAAAGCAGTCGCGTGATATGAGTAGCTAATTGCGTACGTGTGTTTTCATTCGATGTAGCAGTCAAGGCGCAAAAGGTGGGTTTTCACTTGTTTACCCAGGGCACTGTCAATTTATGGAACTTTCTTGCGTTTTCTTTTACCGAATACAAAAGGAAATCGGCTACAAAAGGTGTAGCGGGGGCGGGTTTTCACTTGTTTTCCCAGGGCACTGTCACCATTTCACGTTTTATTGCTTTCTTTTTGATGACCAACATTAAATATGTTGCTTACCCGCTGATTGCTTACTAATATCTAATTAAAGGTGGATCGTTCATAGCAGCTTATATATTTAATTTGCGTACCAAAATAATTTAGAACACTCTAGTATGACATTAATTACTGACCGATTCAGAAATGTTTGCTGTCCATAAGTTGTTGACCAACTAGCCATTTTGGCTAACCGATTACATTTTTCTGTTCGCAAAAATAACAATATTTTGCTAACCAGTTAAATTATACCCTTTTAAAATTACCTTTTTAAAGATAAATACTTACTAGTTCGATAAAGTTATAGTTTTCAAATTGTCGGATAATGAAACAAAAATATAAAAATCAGGAATGTAATGAACGAGATAGTATAATTTTAATTATCGAGTTCAATCATTAAAATTATGACCACGCACCTGTGTTCCAGTTATATCATTAGAACTAGGTTAAATCTCTTAAGAACTAACATATTATAGCTTCCTCGTTTCTCACGTGGAGTAAAAAATAGATATCAACCGTCCGTAAATTGATTTCGAATGTATTAATAAAGTAATAATGAAATTACGCACGTGCGGCCCGTAAAAAATAGAATGCATGCATGTATAGTTGGTGTCGAAGACCTTAAGTTTCCCAAAAAATAAATTGAACATAAAAATTCAAATTAATTAATATTTCATATATATTTCTTTCCTGCTCCTGCACGTACTTCTTTAGAAAAACATTACGACGTTCACACTTTTGTAATATAGAGATTACTACAGTAATTCATCAAATTTAAAGGAAAAAATATTTATGAGAAAAAAATCATATTTAACTTGTTAATATGGAGACTAAATATACAGGGTGTTTCAGAATAAGATGCTGATCCTTAACGTTCTGAATCCTTAGGTGATTTTAAGAAGAAAAGTTCAAATGAACATATATCCTTAACCTAGCAACTTTCGAACTACAGGGCGTTAAAGTTTTAAGAAAAAAAATCGTTTTTCTATCATAACTTTAACAACTTTCTAGCTATTTTTATGAATTTTTCACACATGCCCTCTAAGCATCAATAGCATTTTTTTGGTGTAGAAAATTTTTTAAAATTTTTAACTAGTGGGGAAGGAATTTAATTTTTAAAAATTAACCATAGGCACATAGCGAATGTGCATTTAATGCTTTTTATTTTATTTGTCGGAAACTGTTTGACGGACGATAAAAAGGCAAGATATTAAATGTGGCCTAAAATGAATGGGTATTTTAAAAATAATTTTTATCTTGAGAAAAAGCAGTGGCGTACATAATATTTTTCGAAAATGTCTAGTCCAAACCCGTCGCCACTGGTTAAAAATTTTTAAAAAATTTTCACACCAAAAAAAGGCCATTGATGCTTAGAGGGCATGTGTGAAAAATTCATAAAAATAGCAAGAAAGTTGTTAAAGTTATGATAGAAAAACGATTTTTTTCTTAAAACTTTAACGCCCTGTAGTTCGAAAGTTGATAGGTTAAGGATATATATTAATTTGAACTTTTCTTCTTAAAATCACCTAAGGATTCACAACGTTAAGGATCAGCATCTTATTCTGAAACACCCTGTATAATATACAGTATGTCCACGGATGGGGTTTACAAGAGGACAAATGGACTCAAAATTGGATACGAAAAAAGTCACTCTTAATAAACGTTTTTGCTTGTCTAGAAAATACGATTCATAAGAAACTTCTATTTTTTTATACAGGGTGGGTAAAAACTGCAAAAATGTTATTTTGCTTAATAGTAAACATACTTTATTTATTTTGAAAGATACGAAAAAAGTCACTTTTAATGAATGTGTTTTCTACACAACAAACCGAAGTAGAACAATTCATTAAAAGGTTTACCTATGTAAAAATTATTTCCCAAAAAGTATTCTCTGGCACACTTCTGACTGGTGAACCTAGTTAAATTAATAATGACACTTAAGGTGATAGGTACTTGTTGTCAATGTCTATATTTAATGTAGTTATTATTCAAGTAGAAATGCTATCTACTGAACAAAGAGTTTTTATAATACAATGTTATGGGGACGGTCAAGTTTCATACCGCTACGTCATGGAACAATTTACCGAGAAATTTGTAGGAATCCCAATAACTAGGATGGCAATAAGCTGCAAGTTAATAAAAAAGTTCAAGAGAACTGGTTCGGTTTTGGACCTCAAACAAAAAAAAGAAGAAATACGACCATGATGATGCTGCTGCAGTCTTAGTTCTTCATTCTGTTGAAGAAAATCCTATGACGTCCCTTAGAAATTGTGTTACTCAGTTGGAAGTTGTGAAAAAAGTCAAATTCAGAAGATCCTTAAAGCAAATAAATTGTATCCGTATAAACCGCACTTTAATCAAAGATTGGAAGAGGGAGACGACGCGAAACGACTTGATGTTTGCCTGTGGATAGGAGACAAAATTTTAAGTGGAAATGTTGATTTTTATAAATGTATCATGTTTTCTGATGAAAGTACATTTTCAACAAATGGAACCGTTGCAACCCACTGGTCTTTAGAAAATCCCGAATTCAAAATTATAACGAGAAGATAATATTTCACAAAAGTGAACGTGTGGTGTGCGATATCCATCCATGGCATTATAGGGCCATATTTTTTTGATAACACGTGCAATGGATTATTAGAAATGTTGGATATATTTTTCAACGATGAATTCGAAAATATACCATTCAATTTTCGACAAAATATGTATTTTCAGCAAGATGTTTGTCCAGCCCATTTCGCTCGTGAGGTTAGAGAATGGCTTGACCGCAGATTTGGTCCAAGGTGGATTGGCAGGAAAGGCCCAGTTTTGTGGTCCCCAAGAAGTCCCGACTTAACCTTGGCCGATATGTTTTTATGGGGCCGTTTAAAACAATTTTTGCAACCGCAATACCAAATGATATTGAAGTGCTGAAGGTCAGAATTATCTAGGCTGTCCAATCGATATTTCAGGAAGAAATCAGAAATTCTTTCACTTATTTGAGAAAGCAATTAGAAAAATGTGTCGTGTATGGGGGTGGAGTTTTTTAATTATGAAATCGCTATCGTATTCTTTTCATGTTAATAAAAATGTTCTTATTATTATTATAATTACTTCATTAAATAAAGACATTGACAACAAGTATCACCCATTCATTATTCAAGTAAAAACGTTTATTAAGAGTGACTTTTTTTCGTATCTTTCAATTTTTAGTCCATTTGTCCTCTTGTAAACCCCATCCGTGGACATACTGTATAATAATATTCTCGACAGTTGCCAACGTTTTCATCAAGAATTATTATATCATTTACGTTCGCCATTTCGTCAAGAATCAAGCTCCATTTTTGTACGTTTTCACGTATAATTCTCGAACGAACATCCGAACGAATGTTTAGAATGTTCCCTTTTATAGACCATAGAGCGGGTTATAAATATATTAGGAAATACATAAATAGAATTAAATGCGTATTAATCTAGACCACATTTACTAGATGGCGGGTTATCCATGCAAATTAATTTTTAAAAATTTAAATAAAACCAACAACTACGTTGTTGATAAGACGTGTTGTAGTCTCACCCGGCGTAGTTTCACTTTAACAATCGGAAGAGAAATGTTTTTTTCTTGTTTAGATACACATTAGAAAACACACTGTTTTCGAATCTATATTCTTATACCAGATTTAATATTTTTAAATGATTAGTACTTACTGACATTGATATTTTGGGTTGTTTGTCCACACACAATATGCCAAAGACCAATCACAAAGGCTACAAACACTAAATAATTGTGCAATCTTTCCATTACTTTGCTTCAAACAGCAATCCCGAAAAAAATTAAAAAGTGTTTCTAGGACGCAATAAATTTTTGAATTTCCACCATGAATGTGAATCTTGCGACCCCGGTAAAACAATATCTAATGATTAATAATTGAATGTAGAGCCACGTACGTTGAAAAATAATAAATAAAAATTAGTTTTAGCGTAACAGAAAGCTACAGAAAACCGTTAAACTTGGATCAATTCTTATGGTATAACTCCGATCAAAATAAAGATAATCTCTCTGCCTCACGAGTTTCAGTAAACCGTTTTTAAAAACTAACGATACTATATCAAAAAATATGCTTGTCTGTTTGTTTATCTGTCACCGACACACTTGACTCCGTTTTTATATCGATGGAGCAATATGGTCAAAATTAAAACTTAATGGAAACACCTTTTTAAGGGTTAGAGCATCCTAAAACTACACTTTATATTTGTTGCTATGGACGCACAAGGATGTACACACATGAAACATGAATAATAGATGATATTGGCATTAAAATAACAGGAATTATTAGACCAAGAAGGAAAAACAAAGCCCTTAAAATATAATTTGTTCATTTTTTATAAAGCAAATAAAAAACCTTACACTACTGATCGATAAAACACTTTTAAAGTAATCGCTTCTTGATGTGATATATTTGAACTGAAGTAAAAATAATATTAATAATGGTATACTCCCATCTTCCTTAATTTTTTAAATAAATTATATAGTATGTTGGATCAACCTGAGAACAGCATTTTTATTATCTATACCATTATTCCTGTTCTAAGAAATTTAGAACAGGAAAGACCTATACAGTCCTGAACCACTTGAATAGCGCCGGGGATCCCCTGGATTTGAACCGATTCGACAACGGTGAGAATAATTAACTCGTTCAAAGTGCCATTGAGAAATGGTCATGATGCTTATAATTTAAAATGAAGAGGAGAGCAACCTAACCTTATACTTCGATTTTGACAACCATCAGCTGATGGGCCTCTCACAAATGTTATCCAACACCCCAAATTAGAAAATAATGGCCCAAAATGAACAAGAGATACTGCGAAACAACGAAAACACACAGAAGAACCCGAACTACGCCAAGATACTTATTATTGGAGCCGGCATGGCCGGGTTGAGTGCCGCGTATCATTTAACAAAGAACAACTTTACCGATTTTAAAGTTCTGGAGGCCAGGGGACGATTAGGAGGCCGCATATTACAGATCCCTATCGGACCAGAAAAGGTTGAATTAGGGGCTAACTGGATCCATGGAGTTTTAGGTAATCCTGTGTACGAACTTGCTATGCAACATGGGTTGGTTGATATCATGGCTGTGCCGAAGCCTCATAAGGTAGGTTTAAACTAGTAGTAGCTAGTTGTATTACACAAATAAAGTGTAAAGCGGCTTCCATTATCATGGTTTAAAATACAATATGTTATAGCTATTTTTAACAGCTTTAAATGTTAGATCGTAGCTGCCACAGAACAGGGCAAGCAAGTACCATTCTCAGTGCTCCAAGAAATCTATGAAGCTTACCTGTGCTTCCTAAAACGTTGCGAGGAGTATTTTATTTCCCAGTATGAACCACCAGATGGTATCGACAGTGTGGGTGAACATATAAGATTGGAAATAAATCTATATCTAGATACAGTTAAGGTATTTTATTAAATTACTTTAAACTAGACATAAATATCAGTTGCTTCTGTAATACAGGAAATCATTTTAAGGACCCAATTGACCGGCGTTTGAAAGATCTCTTGTTCGACTGTCTACTAAAAAGAGAAACATGTATATCGGGATGTAGTAGCATGAATGAAATTGATTTACTAGAAGTAGGCAGCTATACCGAACTTCAAGGAGGGAACATTACCCTTCCCAGAGGGTACAGTTCTATTTTGGAGCCATTAGAAAAGGTTATTCCAAAGGAGAATTTATTGAAGAAGCATCCCGTTAGACTTATTAAATGGAATTGTAACCGCAAAGCTCAGGTAATAACATTAAAAAAAATAACCCTAACTAGGAATTAAATTCCAAATGCAAGCTATAGCAACAACCGGAAATATTTTTTAGAAATCTGCAAAAACTGATTCTTTTGCCGACTCGGATTCTGATGACTCGGACAGAACTGTTATAGAAGACTTAAGTAGCACGCCAGGTAGTAGTAGAGAATCGTCACAAGAGAAAACGTTTCCTCCACCTCACGGTCACAATGTAGAAGTGGTTTGTGAAAATCATCAACGGTTCTATGGCGATCATGTGATATGCACCATACCTTTAGGAGTCCTGAAACATAAGGCTAAGAGTTTATTTAAGCCTCCTTTACCCGAGTATAAGATGGATGCTATAGATAGGCTGTTATTTGGTACTGTAGATAAGATACTTTTGGAATATGATAGGTAGGTTAAAATTTGCTAGTTATGTATCTATATCAAGCACTAAAATATTATTTGTAGGCCTTTCTTGCATCCTAATATAACAGAGGTCCTGTTATTATGGGAGGACAATCCCAGTGAAGACATTAGCAAAAACTGGTTTAGGAAAATATACTCTTTTAGCAAAATTACAGAGACATTAATTCTGGGATGGATTTCTGGAAAGGAAGCCGAATATATGGAAACTTTAGAAAATTCTGTGGTGATAGAAACTTGTACGATGATTTTAAGGAAGTTTTTGAATGATCCTTTTATTCCGAAGCCTAAAAGTTGTGCATGGTAAGGACTACTTAAATTTAAACAATTAAATCGTGTTATCAGTGGCGTAGCGACAAATTATAGGCCCTCCCGCGAAAATTGAGTTAGGGCCCCCTACCCTATATTAAGAATATACATATATAAACATAAATAAACAAAATTAGATAATACTGTTTATTATATAAACTACAAACCTATATGTAGAGAACGTTACAAAAAATAAAATTATTGAACAACAAGAAGAAAACAAAAAACATTCTTTAAAACTAAAAGGAACAAACACGAAAAAATTCTTCCAATACAAAAAAATTGTGAGATACTCATAAAGCATAGACATATAAGTGATTATAAGTACGCCACTGCACATCACAACATTTAGGTGCAATTGTTGTTACTGAACATAAACAAGCTTTTCATAAGGTATAATAATCACTTGCAAAGTTTGCACGATACAACGCACAGTGGGATCTAGCTAACAAAAAGTTGAAAAAAAGCAAAGTTTTTCAAAAAAATCGGTATCTCTTAAAATATAGCAGATATAAAAAATTTGACAAATTACTTTCTTTGCTATTAACCAGTGATTCAATTGACGTACAGTGATACAATTTAAAAATATTATTGTGAAAGTTACATGCTATTGAAATTGGAGCAAAAAACATCGTCCTCTTTAACACCCTGTATATAAAATTTTCTGACAGTTTAAGACAATCCAACTTTGGCAATTGTTTCCTAAGCGACAAATCTATCAACCATTAAAAACCGGAGATCGATGTCATATCTGGTTCAGAAAATATTAACTTTTAAATTTAGGCGAAATTTTTCTTGCTCGAAAGCAAATGGCCAGCAGTTTATTTATCCTAAAATAGTTTTCTCAACTAGAAAATAGATAATTTGTATTGGCTTCATCAAAGTGTTTTTTTGGTTTTAATTGTCTTTTATCTTCAAATTCCGGGTTTATATTCCATGATCTTGATATACCAATTGCTTCATTCTTCAAATTTATATAATTACGGGCACAGTGTGACAAAATCTAGATCAGGTGGACATTGGTAATATTGGTATTTATTTGAAAGATTTGCTAATTAGCAATAGGCTCTATCGGCACTCGAAGCTTTCGGGCCCCCAAGCTTTCGGGCCCCCCCGCGACTGCGGGGGTTCGCGGTAGTAGCGCTACGCCACTGCGTGTTATTCAAAATGTACCGCTGTAAAATAATGATTATTTTTAGCACAAGTTGGCATAGACAAGAGTATACTAGAGGTTCTTATACGGCCATCGCCGTGGGAGCGTCACAAATTGACATAGAATGTTTAGCACAACCCTTGTATTTAGATGAAAATGAAACTAAGGTTAGTATTTATTCTTTTAGATTGCCTTTCCACCGACATTATTTTAGGACACGTTCTTCTACAGCTATTTATGTAGCTTTCTAGCAAGAAATAAATACTTTTCAGCCTGTTTTGCTATTTGCTGGCGAACATACACACAGCAACTTCTATTCAACCGTACATGGCGCCTATCTAACTGGAAGGACCGTCGCTCAAACCATTCTTCACAGTGATACCCGTCAAGAAATTGTTGTCGACTGTGAGGATGAGACGGACTTGAGTTCGTGGATCCAAGGAATACATCTTGAGTAACCAAAACCGTGGATATTGTATTTGATAGGATCTAGTTGGATTAAGGACATGATACCAAAGTATTTTTTTTAAGGCATGTCAGTTCTTGGCGTTAAAGATTGTTGAAATAACCATCAGTGGAGGTATAAAGTGATTATACTTTCGGAAGTTAAACTCGTTGTGAATTGTTCAATATCTGTCTTACAGAGATCGAAATACGGATGTTAGTAACATTTTTATAAAATTTTATATGTGGGCTTTGTGCTGACAGTATTGATGATGTTAGCTGCAATGGAGTTGCACTGAACAATATACAGGGTGTTATGGAAATGACCTATTATAGTTAAACCGGCAATTCCTGAAATGAAAACAAATTGAAGAAAAATATCCAAAAATGGTGTTTTAATTTACTATGCCCTGTACATGACCTTATGTCAAACCAAAAATTACCACGTGGTGCCCCTGTTCGGAAGGTAAACACAGCAACATATGGCAGTGAATCTTGAACAGTGTTGTCATATCTTCAGGGTAAACTCTTTAGAAAGTCAATTACCGTTTGACAGATTTCAAGTTGTTTATTTTTTAGGGTACATTATTAGAAACTTTTACGTTCAGTTCAGTTCGCTAGGAAACAATCTCTGATTTATAAACTTGAACTGACTCGAACGAACCGCCGCGGAGTTTATAAATGGTCAGGTATGTTCTCATTTGTTCAATTCGAACGACACCCGTCAGATCTGGACAACTTAAAAGTTTATAAATGCCACTTACCCTTTAGAAAAAAAAATGCAATTTTATTTACCTTTTCGGACTTATTTAAAACCAACTTAATTTATAAAAAACACCAAGTACTCACATCACAAAATCACATTAGTTTTCGCGTCACAACACACAAGTACCGTTCAATCTGAATTAGTATATTAAAGTGCTACTGTGTAGACAAAAATACGCCCTTATTGTCTGGGAAATAATATATTTTCCATCTAAAAATTTTTAAAATAAATAACACGTTGGTTCTCTCGATCGATATCGACCGGCTTCTTTAAACAGCTGATTATGGACAATCGGGCTAATATTTAAAAATACAGCGTTGCCACTTTCGATGTTTTTTAAGCGACTATCATAAATTGCCGAATTCCTTCTATAATATTACTTTCCTGTATAATTATAGTTTCGGAAATGGCAACCTCGCTGGCTCTACTAGCGGAGAGTTCTCGGAAAGAAAGTTCGACTGGTCCGAAGGTGGACCAGACCATTCATTTCAAAGGGTAGTTCCTGTCAATTGTTAACATAATTGTTTCATTTTATCTTTAGTAAAGGGTTAATGGCCCTTAGAAATTAGCGTTTTTATTATTTCTATTGCGAAATGATTAAGTGCTCTTGTTCTATGTGTGTTATTGTAAAGTGTAATTATGCGTTAGTGTTGGGGTTTAGTGATAAGCTTATTATGCACTCCCACACTATCATCAGGACACGTGATGAGCATAAAGTGTTTCCCATAGAAAAAAGAACTGAAAGTGTCTGTGCCCTGGATCCCTTAATCGCGTCCTTGATTTACTTTCTAAGTAAGCTAAATATTTATTTTTATAAGAAACTAAAGTTTTACACTTTTAAACATTGTGGCAACATTGTGCCCGAACATCTGTTGATTACCCAGCTGGGCAATGTAATATGTTCATATATGAATGTGCCGAGGAGTTGTGTGTGGGTTTAGGGGTGAATTACCCCACTTTTTAAACGTTCGATTTAAAAAAAAAATATATGTAGCGCTTCTCTAGGACACCCCAGGAGTCACCCATTTAAATATAATACGTCATTTCCATAACACCCTGTAGTTACTTGTAAGAAATAATCCACAGCTATATTTTAAGAAATACGAATTTTGAGAACTATCCTAGTAAAAGCGGTCATGTGCATATAGTTTGACGCTAATATCAATTTCAACCTAGTCATTTTTAGTGTTTTTAAATACTTTTTATTTATATTTTCACCCGATTTTTCTTTAGTAGCCAATGTTTACCGTAATAACGTAGAGAGGGGTTGAAAAAGTTCGGCTTTTTAAAAAGCGCGATTATTACAGGCCTCTCTTTTTTTAAAAGGCAAGGGCAAGTTTTGCAGGAGGTGGGGGGCCAGTCACTAATACGGCTAATAAAGGGGAATTTATTGGATGGCTTATTACAAAAGGGTAATCTCCAAGCCACTACAAAAAAATTAAATAAAATTGTATTTCTTTTTACTTAATAAATTATTATTTCGTTATTATTAAATCGACTTATACATCTTTTATTTTTATATATCTACCTAAAATTTTTGAACAATTTGGTTATTCAATATGCATAATTTATTTTATGCCTTTATTGTAATAAGTTAAACTATGTTTAGTGATTTTTTATAAGCTTGAAGCTAGTCAATTTTTAAAATTTGAATAAATAAGATAAAAGTAATACATATTCTTTTTATTTATTAAAAAAAGTTCGGTTAAATAATTTAGGAGCTATCCTAGGGAGAGACGGTCAAAACATCATTTAATTCACTTTTTGATGGATTTTAAATTTGATACGGAACAAATGGTCACCGCGAGCGAACCGGCGGGTACAAATATTTTCCTCGCAATTCTACACTCATTTTACATAGGCATTGCAAATTTTAGCCGAATCGGTTGAATAATTTAGGAGCTATCCTGGGGAGAGACGTACAAAACATCTTTTAATTCACTTTTTGATGGATTTTAAATTTAATACGGAACAAAGGGTATCAGCGCGAGCGAACCGGAGGGTACAAATATTTTCCTCGCAATTCGACACTCATTTTACATAGGCATTGCAAATTTGAGCCAAATCGGTTGAATAATTTAGGAGCTATCCTGGGGAGAGACTTACAAAACATCTTTTAATTCACTTTTTGATGGATTTTAAATTTAATACGGAAGAAATGGTACCACCGCGAGCGAACCGGCGGGTAAAAATATTTTCCTCGCAATTCTACACTCATTTTACATAGGCATTGCAAATTTGAGCCAAATCGGTTGAATAATTTAGGAGCTATCCTGGGGAGAAACTTACAAAACATCTTTTAATTTGAGCCAAATCGGTTGAATAATTTAGGCGCTATCCTGGGGAGAGACTTACAAAACATCTTTTAATTCACTTTTTGATGGATTTTAAATTTAATACGGAAGAAATGGTACCACCGCGAGCGAACCGGCGGGTAAAAATATTTTCCTCGCAATTCTACACTCATTTTACATAGGCATTGCAAATTTGAGCCAAATCGGTTGAATAATTTAGGAGCTATCCTGGGGAGAGACTTACAAAACATCTTTTAATTCACTTTTTGATGGATTTTAAATTTAATACGGAACAAATGGTACCACCGCGAGCGAACCGGCGGGTAAAAATATTTTCCTCGCAATTCTACACTCATTTTACATAGGCATTGCAAATTTGAGCCAAATCGGTTGAATAATTTAGGAGCTATCCTGGGGAGAAACTTACAAAACATCTTTTAATTTGAGCCAAATCGGTTGAATAATTTAGGCGCTATCCTGGGGAGAGACTTACAAAACATCTTTTAATTCACTTTTTGATGGATTTTAAATTTAATACGGAAGAAATGGTACCACCGCGAGCGAACCGGCGGGTAAAAATATTTTCCTCGCAATTCTACACTCATTTTACATAGGCATTGCAAATTTGAGCCAAATCGGTTGAATAATTTTGGAGCTATCCTGGGGAGAGACTTACAAAACATCTTTTAATTCACTTTTTGATGGATTTTTAATTTAATACGGAACAAATGGTACCACCGCGAGCGAACCGGCGGGTAAAAATATTTTCCTCGCAATTCTACACTCATTTTACATAGGCATTGCAAATTTGAGCCAAATCGGTTGAATAATTTAGGAGCTATCCTGGGGAGAAACTTACAAAACATCTTTTAATTTGAGCCAAATCGGTTGAATAATTTAGGCGCTATCCTGGGGAGAGACTTACAAAACATCTTTTAATTCACTTTTTGATGGATTTTAAATTTAATACGGAAGAAATGGTACCACCGCGAGCGAACCGGCGGGTAAAAATATTTTCCTCGCAATTCTACACTCATTTTACATAGGCATTGCAAATTTGAGCCAAATCGGTTGAATAATTTAGGAGCTATCCTGGGGAGAGACTTACAAAACATCTTTTAATTCACTTTTTGATGGATTTTAAATTTAATACGGAACAAATGGTACCACCGCGAGCGAACCGGCGGGTAAAAATATTTTCCTCGCAATTCTACACTCATTTTACATAGGCATTGCAAATTTGAGCCAAATCGGTTGAATAATTTAGGAGCTATCCTGGGGAGAAACTTACAAAACATCTTTTAATTTGAGCCAAATCGGTTGAATAATTTAGGCGCTATCCTGGGGAGAGACTTACAAAACATCTTTTAATTCACTTTTTGATGGATTTTAAATTTAATACAAATAGTTTCCTCGCAATTCTACACTCATTTTACATAGGCATTGGAAATTTGAGCCAAATCGGTTGAATAATTTAGGAGCTATCCTGGGGAGAGACTTATAAAACATCTTTTAATTCACTTTTTGATGGATTTTAAATTTAATACGGAACAAATGGTATCACCGCGAGCGAACCGGTGGGTACAAATATTTTCCTCGCAATTCGACACTCATTTTACATAGGCATTGCAAATTTGAGCCAAATCGGTTGAATAATTTAGGAATTATCCTAGGGAGAGACCGTCAAAACATTATTTATATTCACTTTTTGATGGATTTTAATTGTGATACCGATAGCATAATTTCGAAAATGCTTTACCGATTTGGCTCAAATTTGCCAGGCCTCTGTAAAATGCGTGTCGAATTACAGGAAAAATATTTGTACCCGCCGGTTGGCTCGCGGTGATGCCATTTGGTCCGTATCAAAATTAAAATCCATCAAAAAGTGAATATAAATAATATTTTGACGGTCTCTCCCTAGGATAGTTCCTAAATTATTCAACCAATATGGCTCGAATTTGCCATGCCTATGTAAAATGAGTGTACAATTACGGTAAAAATATTTGTATCCGCCGATTCGCTAGTGCTCATGCCGTATCAATATTAAAATCCACGAAAAAGTGAATCGAAAGATGTTTTGTATGACTTACCCCAGGATAACTACTAGAATTATCTTTTGATTTCTAAATTATCCTGGGGAGAGTTCATAAAGCTTAAATAAAATGTTACTACTATTTAAACAAAGTTAATGATGTTTCTGTATGGTTGTCAAGATCCCCCTATGGATTGCATTCTTATCTGGGACACCCTGTATAAGCCATAAATAAAATAAATTTGTTGTATATATATAATATATTCATGCTCAACCCATTCCAGGTACCCGATATAAAAACACACCATCACTATCATAGTAACAATCATTTAACTTGTAAGTGTACCCTCTGCGATATTGTTTGCTCGGTATAGCAATTTTGTCGGGGTAAATTAAATGTGACATGTCCCGAGTTGTCTTCCTGACGGAACCTACTGTGCCACTATTTGCTTCACGTCTATGTTCTACTATGCTTAAGATGTCTTCTGGTTTCAGGACAACTGTAGTGTTCAAATCTTCATTTGAGGGTACTTTGGTTTCTTTAATAATTAATTTTTCTTGTTCTGAAACATTTTTTCCTTTAAATATATCTTTTTCTACCCTTCTTTGTAATTCTTTAAAAGTTAACAAAGTTCCATCTTTTCTTACAGTTCCTATGGTAGCCAGTAGATCGTTGTTGTTTGTATTATTATCATTCAGATATTTTGGTTGATCCTCCATTTGACTTTTGTTCGGACTGGCATTTTTACTTTGTAGCTGTTGGTAACTTGTTATTATTTCCGAAAATTCTCCCGGTTTAATATTTTTCTCTCTGTTAGTAATAATTTTTTCCTTATCATTTGGTATCTCAAATGGTTTTAAACTACGAGATCTAGTGGAAAATTTCTGAAGATGTTCTTTAAGGTCATCGGGAAGGGAATCTAGCTTTCCTTGTTTAAAATCTGTCCAATGTTGTGTTACTGATCGGTCATGAGAAGCTATTTTAGCCTGAGTCTTTTTGGTCCATTTGTTTCTAATAATTTTCTGTAAAAAATAAAATAACTCAATTTGCAATTCTCTATAATAGAGTAATGGCAATTTGTATAGAAAAAGTAAACGTACCGCTATGACTTCTGGTAGAGCAGGAAATGCCTCTGAAAGTTTCTCAAGACTCCACTCTTCAGGGTCGCTGTTGTGCAAATATTGGATATGTTCTTTATCGTGCCATGTTAAAAAATTAGGATACTTCTCTGTAAAATATTTTCTTTTAACTATTAGATATTTTTCTTTTTCTTTCCATGCCTCGATTTCATTTAAGTGATCTCTGTGTGACTTGCCTAAACCCATAAAGTCCGATTCCAATTCTTCGAAATCAATTTCAGAGTCATCTTCTTGTGCTTTAGCAACGATTTCTCTTTGGTGCCGAATACCTGGATCAACTCTTGTTTGCCTCGCATATCTGGAGGAATTTGACTGTCTCGAATATAAACGTCTCAAAATTAACATTTTTCTTGTTGCTAACATACTTTTTTCGATGTTAAAGTTGTGAAAATGTGAGGTTATATTTCTTTTGACAATTCTCGATAGGCAACCCTCGGATAAATCCATGTAAAGTCAAATGAAATAACTATTACCAACACTAGAAGGCATGGAATGCAAAAGAAATATCTAGTAGTAACTGACTGTTAATTATAAATTTTAAATATTACATGATTAATGTTGCGACTTTTTGCAACTATTTTAGTTAATTTAGAAATTTATTAAAGGCCAGGAAAAAATTATATTTAATCTCAATACTTTGCCGCTCGACGTTACGTCTGGATGTAATTTGGGTTGCATATGGGGACCATCATATGTTATGACAATGTGATGACAAGTAAATAATAACAGCGAGGTGAGTCAAAGGTGCTAAAAAGACAGAATTTTGCCAAAAAATAATGTAAATTTTAGTGTCACTCAATTCAAAAATTCACAGTGATATCTCCAAATTTTTAGTGCTTATCCTAGGTACAAATTGCACTTACTGCAAGAATTGCTCGAGGAATATAGTAACTACTAAACATGATCTTTGAACACATGGAGGTGTAATTATCTTAACTGGCAATTATGGAGGAAAACACAAGTGCAGTAGAGAAGAAGATTAGATTCAGACAGCCAGCTAAAGTGTTATTTAGACAAGACAGTAAAATCGAAGATCTATTGAGAAACGAACGTAAAGACAATGGAGATATGGACCACTTAAAATCAGGTAGGATGCTCATGCCGGATACACCAGAACCTTTAGTGGATATTTGCCAAGAAATACGCATTTGTTACGCTAAATGTTCGGATTTATCTCGAGATTTATTGTCTAAGAATTCGATTATTGTTTTTCGACAAGGCTACATTTTTAAAGATGATATAGATTTAATTCGGACAGATGTTTGGCTGGATTTTTAGTTAAGTAATTTTTATTTTTATATTAACCTGCTCATAAATAATGTTTTATTATAGCTACATTTCCATTCTTATTATCATAAAGTAAATAAACATACATACTGGGTGGTCATAACAAGGTATAATGTGTATGTAAGAATTTTGTAATATGTATATTAAAAATACAATTGTTACCTATTATTTTAAATTTTAGAAAAAGTTCCCTCTCTCATGTCATTTCTCCGAGTAGAATTGACAAGAGACTACCTTTTGGAAAATGATGAAGAAAGGTTCAGTGCGAGGAGGGAGAAGATCTACTCCTTCATGAAAATACCGAAAGAGGTAGAAAAATTTATGCAATATGGGATAATGCAATGTACGGATAGTTTTTTATTTGTTTATACCTTTTTACCCTTGCGGGTAGTGTTAGCTTTATGGGCACTTATGACTAGGCCTTTTTCGAAATGTTTTGGGTAAGTTACATATTTTTTACAAACAATTTAAAATAATTATGACCCTACTTGCTTGTAGTTTAGGCGACAGAAGAAATAGAAGAATCCTAACCCCAGCGGAAATCTGTGATTTACTAAAAGCTATTATCCTAATATCCTCGACTGTGGCCTTATGGTCAGTTGACACTAACATGATGTATCACATGATAAAGAGCCAGTCCGTGATAAAGCTGTATATATTTTACAACATGTTGGAAATTGGCGATAGACTTTTTAGTTCTTTCGGACAAGACACTATAGATGCCTTGTTTTGGACGGCGACCGAGCCGAGGGGGAAAAAGAGAGAACATTTAGGGGTGATACCTCATTTGGTGTTTGCTCTTGTGTATGTCAGTATCCTTTTTAAATAGCTATATTGCAATGTAATGTAACCTCGCTGGGTTTTAAATAACAATAATTTGTCGTAATACAACGGGACACCCTGTATTTAATAGTTATTTATTAATCTAAAGATAAAAACCTGTTTTGCTTGTGTTGTTACAGGTTATAGGTCAATTACCGATAATAATGATAAGTACTCCTGTTAATGAATTTTTGTTATGTCCCAGTTAAATAATTATTTGAGGCATCTCCAAATTAATAAGCATAAAAATTGAATTTTATATATTTTTTAAAACGAACGATAGGGAGGGCCAGTACAGGGATCTCGGAAACCGTAAGAGATACGAAGTCGTTTAAATGGAGGAAAATTTGCGCACTTACGGGCCTAATAATATGCCGTTTAGAAAGTTTTAAAATTCCGAGTAGTTCCGGAGATATCGGGAAAAAACCGAAATTCTGAATAATCGTTTCTTTGTTTTCCTGGGTTTTTTTGAGATCGAATTCTAAAGCAAATTGCACTTTTGCATTGCCACTTTTTCCGCTCTATCTAACAGCGTTAATTGTTTTGTAATCCGATGAGCGGTCTTCGAAGGGCCCTTGTCAACTTTCTTTTTTTAAATACGGTCCTGTTTTTCTAATATTGGAATTTGATAGCTTTTTTTCTTCCGAATGCAACGATGTATGACACATTGTGGTTTAATGACGTTTCGAGGGATTTTTGAACAACATCAGGAAATTTTGGGATACGGTCCTGTATTTCTCCTAATTTTATGAATAATATCTCATAAGTAAGCTCTAAATTTTTTACTTATGTTGGACTAGTTCAATAAATAACAAATAATTTAATAATAAACCACAAATAAGTGAACAAAAATCATTCCAAAACAGTAATAAAACGAACAACGAAAAAAGTAAGAAACTACATAATCAGGTGTTCAAAATGATTTCCGCTATTCTCTAAGCACAAATAACATCTTCTAACTGCCACGTAACAGTTTTTGAAAACCTCTTAAAACGCTCTCAAACGATCACAATGGGAATGCCAAGTGAACCAAATCACGCGTCACCATCTTAATTTTTTTGTTTCAAGCGCCTACTTTTCTTTTAAATCCCGAATCAACAGAAGTTTTGAAATAATAGTATTTTGTTCACTTATTTGTGGTTTATTATTAAATTATTTGTTATTTATTGAACTAGTCCATCATAAGTAAAAATTTAGAGCTTACTTATGAGTTTTATTTATAAAATTAGGAGAAATACTGGACCGTATCCCAAAATTTCCTGATCAGAAAAACAGGACCGTATTTAAAAAATAAAGTCGATAATGTCCCTTGGAAGACGACTCGTCGGATTACAAAACAATTAACGCTGTTAGATAGAGCGGAAAAAGTGGCAATGCAAAAGTGCAATTTACTTTAGAATTCGATCTCAAAGAAACCCAAGAAAACAATAAAACGATTTTTTCAGTTTTTTTCCGGATATCTCCGGAACTACTCGGAATTTTAAAACTTTCTAAACGGCATATTATTATGGACGTAAATGCGCAACTTTACCTCCATTTAACCGACTTCGTACCTCTTACGGTTTCCGAGATCCCTGTACTGGCCCTCCTTATCTTGGACACGTTGTATATATGTTATAGACTGGCCCAAAAGTATCGCCATGCCACTCCATTTAAAAAAAATTACCATTTCTTCCAATACGTAACTATTTTATCGCTGAACTTTGTATTTGTATCGTTTTGACTTTTTAATATGGAGTAAATAAATTAAATGATTAGATAATTCCGTGGCACTCGACAATATGACGTATTTAGAAGAAACTGGGATTTTATGGGTACCTTTTATGCGCCACCCCGTACAATTCGACGTATAGGTGTGAATAACTTACATCGGTCGCTGAGGGGCGATATTCCGGCGCCTGTCGGAGATTCTAGAGGCGACTAATTGAACCATCTATCGAGTTCCGATTTCCTTAACAGATTTTTAAGTAATGCATAGTACGCTGGTGCTATTTCAAGCGACGACAATCAACGTAGCAGTAAACGCCAACAATAAGGCCTTATTAACTATAATGATGTCCAATAATGTAAGTATTATATATGTATGCATTGTTGTCATATTGCAACACATAATTCTAAACGCACGTGTTCAGTTTTTGACAACAAGACGTCCTTGGTGCGCGCTATCACTTCTTTTTCAAACTTTTTAGACAAAGAAAACTACAATTTTAAGGTACATACTCTCTTACCTTCGATCTTATTTTAAAATAATCTGTTTTATAATTAAATTCCATAAAAAAATAAAGCACAACAATTATGTTCTTCAACAGAACCAACAGTAGATAAATATCACACAAATTTGAAATCACATCACAACATTTATTATTATGAATTATTTCACAACAAAAAAAACAACTAACAAGACGTTTAAAATTCGTATACGTCAAGCACGTGGCACCCTCGACGTCGTGGAACCAACGTCGTTCCACTCCCGAGTCTCGAAACATACTGAAGTGTGAAGCGGCGCGCGGCCGGTATTCAAGCTACGGCGAGACACGCGGTGTGATCTGACAACACTGTTAGTATACTCTAGTGACCCACATTGTTGCTAAGTGAATCCAGAGGGAACGGGGCGACAGTATGGGGGTAAAAAGGGGTTTTACCTTAGTATTTAGATATTCGATTTAAAAAAAAAGTATGTAGACTTTCTCTACGACACCCAAGGAGTCACCCATTTAAATATAATAAGTCATTTCCCTAACACCCTGTATTTACAATGAAAATCGAATGATTTAAACATTATATTAGACCATTTTCCGGTGGATTCGTCGAAAATGTAGAATTCTCGAAAACATCCCGTATATCAAAATCGAAGCGGCCTAAATAAATTCTAATTGGGGTATCTTCTGTTTCATAAAAAAGTAGCTGCGGAAACTAAATGTTTCTATCTTTACTAATAAGGGAGATACCGCGTAAAACCACCGAAAAATGAACTCTCTGTACACTGCCATAACTAAACTTAACAACTAAACAACGAGTTCTTGCACTCATTGAATATTTAATCTAGCCGGTTATGGTTTGAAATTGACATCTTTTGCCATTTAAAAATCAGTAATACCAACGTTCCAACACAAAATCCCCCGAAAAATAATATGTAGTTTAAAAGAGTCTATTAATACACCGATTTCAACTCTTTCGGATGCTTTAATAGGCCGTTTAAAGTACTGAAATTGAAAAGTAATATTTATTAGTTCCTGTTTTTAGTTTGTGGAACTCAAAGGCAGCGTCTTCAAGAAATTCGACAAAAATAATCTGTTCCAAGTGTCGTGCAGCGACGTCAGAGAACGATTTCACCTGATGGTGCTTTTATTGATCGTCATTCTACAAACTATGAAGGAATATAGTTGGAAAATCGACATATTCTGGGTACTAATGGTGGACTGCATCGGAGTCATAGGCGCGGAAATTTTAGTCGATTGGATCAAACACGCTTTCATAACAAGGTGGGTGGCTCTTAACGAATTATTTTCGAATTATATAAACACTGTTTCTTGCATAGCAGATTCAACGAACTACACCTGGACGTCTACAAAGACTACCGGACCAGCCTGGCCTACGACTTGGCCCAAACGCGTCAAAAGAACGCCTTTTCCGATCACTCGGACCTCGTCGCGAGACGAATGGGCTTCATCCCGCTCCCACTCGGCGTGGTCATGGTCAGAGTGTTGCTTACCTCGGTCTCCATCAGCAACATACCAGCGGTGCTCATAGCGATCGTAGGGTACCTGTGCTTATGGTCCTGGAAGATATTGAATACCGTTCTGATACTCGGCGTTGCGTGTAAGTTTATTTCGCAGCATAAGTTGGAGAGAACTACTCAGAATAGCCCGGTGAACAACGTGGAATCGAAGGAGAAGCTTAGGGATATAACGACCAGTCCGTTGCATCCTGTAAATGAGCAGCCTAAGAAGGGGGTTATGTTGCGGAACGGATTTCCACCGATCGGTAAGTAAAATCGAAGATTGAAATTGATTTCTACGTATTTTCCGATTTTTATTATTTGTGCTATGTTCTAAAGGTGCGATGTTGGTAGAGGCCAGAGGTATTGTAAACTACAGATCCCGTGATCCGTTCATAACACTCTTGGAAAGTGAAGCTGTGATCGTGTGAAATGTTATTGAAAATCTGTGATGGGTGGAAGAGAGAACTGCATGTTTGTCGGCTGAATGGCAACAGTGTTGACGTCTGGTTATATGGGATGGTTCAAAGTTCTTACAAACTCCAGATAGAATTGTTTACATTTGAAGTCGACGTAAGGATTGTAAACGTGCACTCCCCACCTTGCTGTTATGCTTGCAGCATAGCCAGATTGTCCTATTTATCGCTAAGGTATCTGCAAAATCCCAATTAAAAATTTGTTAATTTGACAATTGCAACTGGTTTAAGGTTAATCCGCAATTGCTTTTAAAATAAATTTATTTCCCAATAATTTTAATATAAATTGTGAATAGGCCTTGAGAGATTTAGAAAAAAAATATTATTATTATACATAAAAGTTTGAAATAAACCGACTGCACTCTGACAACATCAAGTTAAAAGATACTACGCTCGACGGCAAACGATCAAACTTTATCAATGGAAGAAGAATGCACTGTTGCTACTCGCTGCTAACCGCTTTTAAGGGAGTGTTTATATACTTGGTTGTTTTTATTTTTTTTTGTGAGTGTTGGTGAAAAATCGTCTTTATTATAAACAATGATGGTGCATTCATGTATAGTTTGTAAAAGAGTGGATCATTTAAGCAAGGATTTATCTTTTCTTCGGTAAGTATGGTTATGTTTTAATATGATTGTATTGATATGATTTCTGACTAACCATCGACGTTTAAAAGGTTATGGACCGGTCCGTGGTGCTAGTCCGGGCAAAAAGCAGTCGAGTTGGTTTATTTCTTAATATAAATCTTGCATTTACAAGATGGTTGAGTCTTGTGCGGCCATAAAATACTTCACTAGAAGATGCAATGGTGTTAAATTAAAATTTCACAGGTTAGTAAATATATTTAGAAATTTGATTTTGAGTTTGCATCACCCATTCCGTTTCTCCCTCCTTGCTAATTGGCCACACCCAATGCATGTGAGCAGGTAATAAACTAAAGATAGATGACCAGAGTGCAGTTGGATTATTTCACGATTTATTTGATACCTTTAAGTATAATAATATTATTTTAAAGAATCATCCTTTTCACAGTTTATAGTAAAATTATTAGAAATAAACTTATTTTAAGAGCAATTGCGGATTAACCTTAAACCAGTTGTAATTGTCAAATTTACAAATTTTTAATTGGGATTTTGCAAGATGTCTTAGTGATAAATAGGGATCGACCGATACCGATATCGGTATCGGTATATCGGCCATATCGGCCTTCTTGGCCGATATCGGTATCGGCCGATATGGAACCACGATATCGGCCTATATCGGTATCGGCCTAAAAAAATTAAAATTGCTTAATATTTCAGTTGCTAAGCCTTTTTTTAAAGAAATTAAAACAGAAATACTAAATAAAAATCAAACAACAAACAAACAAATTTATTCTTATTGAAAATTTAACAAAAAAGTCATTAAAAATGTAGAAGTAAAGTAACACACTAAATTAAACAAATTAATATTTAAAGTTAAGTTTTGGCAAGTTGTAATGTAACAGAATTAGGCTTTCTGCTCTTTCCGGAGTTAGACGATTTCTTGCGCTTTCATAAACATTTCCGGCTGAAGAAAATAGCTGTTCACTAGCAACACTACTTGGCGACGACACTAAATATATTATTGCAACTTTATACATCAATGGAAAAATGTATTTTTTTTGCGCCCACCAAGTCAAAGGATCTTCATTTCTTGATATATTTTCTAATTTCTTATACAATTCAATCCCATCATCAATTTTATTCATCATATCATCAGTACTTCTCTTATATGACACTGATTTACTTGTCGTCCAAAATAAACTATGAGAAATTGAGCCCGGGACATTTTCCTGAATTTGTTGGTTTACCTCGTGTGATTTTTTGGCGATTTTCGCTAAAGGAACATCATCGTCGCTTACTTCAGATTCTCCTGCATTATCTTCCAGCAAGTCTGAATTTTGCCCATTAATTTTTAAAAGTTCTTTTTTTAAATCTGTAAAGGTTCCTTGAGATAAATCATTATCAAAGAAAGATGTCTTGAACCTTGGGTCCAATAAAGTGGCAAAAAGAAGGTTTCTATCAGTGAAGCATGCTTTGCATCTCTTAATCAAGGAGTCTTTAAGCTCATTTTTGGTACTCTGCACCCCTGAAAAGTCAGCTCCTTCAGCTTTCTCGAGATAATTTAAGAGAGTTTTAAGTAAGGGTATTACTTCCGATACAGATGCACTATTCTTACTACAACAACCCGACAAACAACAGCATTACATAATTTACAGGTGGCATTTGCTTTTATTGTAAGGGCATTAATTTCATTCTTGGAGAAATACTTCCAGTAAACACTTTTACTACTAGTTATGTTGCCACTAATACTGCTACTTATTGAAGATAATGCACCAGAACCAGACTCTTGTAAAGTTGACGACGACGACTGTATGCATGGAGAACGCACTACAAAACGATCCATGTTTGTGAAAAATCAGAGCAATACTACGAGTTTTATTTACTTACTGTTTCCAACCGTATTCGGAAATTCTGGTATTCCCCGACCGAGCGAACGCCGCGCCGCCGAATTACGGTTGCTCTTCTCGGGCCGAATGGCCGGGCTTTGTTGAATTCGGGGAATTACCGTATTTATTTTTATTCCGTTAGGTGATTTCACAAAATATTGAATTTGCTCTGCATTTTTTTTAGTGATTTTATGGTTAATCCATGTAACGGTAACAGTATATCATTATAAATCACTTTTACCTCATTTATAAAGCAAACAAATTACGACAAAATTTTATGGCCGATATATCGGTATCGGCCGATATCGGCTATGAGTATATCGGTATCGGCCGATATCGGTATCGGCCACAAAAAATCATATCGGTCGATCCCTAGTGATAAATATGACAATCTGGCTAGAAATATACACTTTTATATCTGGAGAGGATCATCCAGTAATGAATACACCAAAAATATTGATGCTAAGCATAAATAGTTAAATCCATCCTTGGATACACTGTATATAAAAACTGGATCAATACTTTTATCTTTTTTATAAATATCCAATATTCGAAACACTTTTTGAATAGAAAATATAGTTAAACGTAAAGAATCTCAAAGTAAATTATACGCCCTTGTTGGGCTTTTCGCCCAGACTAGCTCCGCTCCGAAACCATGAAGATCGCTCCATAACCTTTTAAACGTTATTGGATTTAACCTTGTAAGATCTTTGATTTAACCAGACTTCAACATTGTTGCCATTAGCGAGACCAACATGTTTTGTCACTCTTCCACCCATTACTGATTTTCAATAACATTTCAAACAATCACAAACTCACTTTCCAACAGATTTATGAATGGAGTGTTGGCCCTGTGGGATGGTTAAATATTAAAACATAACCATACTTACCGATGAAAAGATAAATCCTTATTTAGATATATTATTTTACAAACTACATGATTGTTTATAATAAAGACGATTTTTCACCAATAATCACCGAAAAAACAACAAATCAACCAAAATATATAACAATCCGTTAGATCAAAGGACAAAACATCACAATGTTTACGAAATTAGTATTCATTCATCTTTTGCCTATCTTTTGGGTCCGAATTTTAGTAAAATAGAAATAGATGTTGCCAGAGTGCAGTTGGATTAGTTCAAGATTCGTTTGATACTTTTAAGTACATATAAGTAATGATATTTTTTTTAAAGAATCTTTCATCGCCTTTTCACAGTTTATAGTAAAATTATTGGGAAATGAATGTATTTTAAGAGCAATTGCGGATTAATCTTAAACGAGTTGTAATTGCCAAATTAACAAATTTTTAATTGGGATTTTGCAAGATACCTTTGAGATAAATACGACAATCTGGCTATGCTGCCATAATGACCGAAAGAGGGGGGAAAGACTGGTTTGCAGTCGTTGCGTAGGCTAGAAATGTACATTTTTTCATCTGTAGTTTGTAATATCTTTGATAGAGGCCGACGTCGGCAACTATATATCCGCCCAATGATAACGCTTATAACCATAGACATATGATATAAAAACATCCCATACATACTTCCACCCTTGCAGATAATTTAGAAGATTGAAGACGAATTTAGAAAATGGCAACGCTGTAAGCCGCGCGTCAGCGTTTTTAGAATCATAAAATGTAAATTTATTTTAATTTTGAAAATTTTTATCTATCTCACTAAAAAGACCCACGTTATTTTTGTAGATCTTACTTACCGCCGAAATATTAATCTGTGGGTTAGAATAGTCGAGTTTCTTACACACCGCGCACTGACAAACGTAGATAGCAAATAAATAGCTCTAAGTTCTAGTTTTAAAAAAACAATAAAAATTAATCCGGACTGACAAATTCCTAAAATTCATGGCCTCTTGTAGTAAAATGGCCCGTACAGCGGTGCCACAGTGATTTTCCTAAAACACAATTTCATATTATTTCGGTTTCAAGCACATGGCAATCGGCAGAAATTAGCCATCATCGATTTCTGATCGGTACAAAATGTAAACAATTCTTGTCTCCCTGATATAAACTCCTGGACAAAATTAACGCAACATCATAAATTTGCCATATTTTTTATGCTATTTTTTTCTGAATTTATGATCCGATTTGAATGATTTTTTTTTGCATTGTAGGTTGGTTCCTTGACAATGTCATGGTTTTCGCTGTTCATGATAAAAATTTAATATTCAATTTATACTGGGTGTACTAAATATGATATGTTTTTTTCCGAAAATTCGCATCACCCTGTGGAGTATATTAGCAAGCGTAACATATTGCAGTTGACATTAAACGGTAGGTCCATCTTTCCCCAACATTTTCTTTTTTTGGTTTACTTCATTATCTCTGTTATTAAATGAGATACGCCGTTTTATAGCGTAACATGTTTTTACAGACTTTAATATTCAACACATTCATTGTTAAATGTTTTCAAGTAGACTATGGACTTTTTCTGACATTGCAAGCGATGTGTCAGCAGATGTTATGTTTTAAAGTTACGAAGGTCAAATAAAATTCGCCATACTGATAAAAACTGTTCGGAAACTGCTTATTAAACGTTCGTTTGATATGCCCAGTTGCCCGACGATTATTTTAATCTTGAAACCTACTTGAAAACATTTAACAATGAATGTGTTGAATATTAAAGTCTATAAAAACATGTTGCGCTATAAAACGGCGTATCTCCTTTAATAACAGAGATAATGAAGTAAACCAAAAAAGAAAATGTTGGGGAAAGATGGACCTACCGTTTAATGTCAACTGCAATATGTTTCGGTTGCTAATTCCACGGGGTGATGCGAATTTTCGGAGAAAAACATAGCATTTTTAGTACACCCAGTATAAATCGAAAATTAAATTTTTATCATAAACAGCTAAAACTATGACATTGTCAAGGAACCAACCTACAATGCAAAAAAAAATCATTCAAATCGGATCATAAATTCAGAAAAAAAATAGCATCAAAAATATGGGAAATTTATGATGTTGCGTTAATTTTGTCCAGGAGTTTATTATCTGTCTATGCTTATAACGTTTAATAAAGCGACATGCGTCAATTGTTACTACTCAAACATATATAATTTCTCTACATCTCATCGGCTACATTTCTCTACAGACGCAAAAGAAAACGAGCTGAACGTCAACGCACCACCAAGCGATCTGGGCGCGTCCGCCATTTTCGCAAACAGCACCGTCGACCTGAAAAACGCCAGCCTTAACGAGGAGCTCCTAAAAGTAAACGACGAAGAAATACGAATAGAACAGGTCAACGACGACATCGTGACCCGCAGCGTACCTGACATTAAGAAAGAGTTGAGCGATGACGACATGGTTAGTTCTAAGAATGAGATGGAAAGTCTGAAAAAAAGCGAGAGCGAACCGAATTTGGTCAATTTGACGGACGGTAACGGTGACAGGACTGTGTGATGTGTCAAGTATTGTTCGTTTATCGTTTATACGACCAGAGGTACAGCGTGATTCATTCTGAGTAGTACTAGAAGATCTATAGTGTCTAATGTGATGTTTATCCGCCCCAGCCCCAGGGTCCATATCCCTGACGTCATAGGGCCTAGGGCATTGATATTACGTCACTAGAGTCCACGTAAGCACAGCTTACGTCAGTATGACTATGACAGCTGTCATTTTCAATAATATACAGCTTAAACGGCCGCCATGTTTTCAATAGTGTGACATGTGGGAAATCTCCCGGATATGAAGAAATCACGTGAAAAGAATACTATAGGTTCATATAAACTTCTTTCGTATCGGCCTCCTCTTCGGAGATATGGGCTCCCAAAGAGCACCAATGGAATCAAGTTTTTTACACATAATTATTGAACCACCCGGTATATTTCAATTATTTTTTAATATGATGTATACCAGGTAAGACCCGTCAAATTACTACCCAAGAAACTGTTGTGAATTACTCACAGCTGCAGGGACGGACTAGCTGTAACACTCATGGGCCCATTTTTTTTACGCCCTGTATGATGAGAACTTTGGACAATGTTTTTTACATACCTTTAACTATTGGCTAAAAATTAAGTACTCTTCATTCATGTCGCTAATCCTAACCGTTTTCGAGAAAACGTCATTTTATTTACACAGAGTCCCCTTACTTCTCACGGGTTAAATATGAAAAAGCGGAATTTTGAGTTTCAACATTTGATAGGAACAAAGATGTATCTTTTACCGAGATACGCCAAATACATGATGTAAATAAAAGGACGTTTTCTCGAAAACGGTTAGGATTAGCGACATGAATGAAGAGTACTTAATTTTTAGCCAATAGTTAAAGGTATGTAAAAAACATTGTCCAAAGTTCTCATCATACAGGGCGTAAAAATGGGCCCATGAGTGTTACAGCTAGTCCGTCCCTGCAGCTGTGAGTAATTCACAACAGTTTCTTGGATAGTAATTTGACGGGTCTTACCTGGTATACATCATATTAAAAAATAATTGAAATATACCAGGTGGTTCAATAATTATGTGTAAAAAACTTGATTCCATTGGTGCTCTTTGGGAGCCCATATCTCCGAAGAGGAGGCCGATACGAAAGAAGTTTATATGAACATATAGTATTCTATTCACGTGTTTTCTTCATATCCGGGAGATTTCCCACATGTTCCCGGACACCCTGTATAGTTTATATTATATTAAGTTTACTGGTATTCGCCATGTTCTACTATGGCTACTCGTACATGAATTACCCCGTATAGTGCCTGCTTCTTTCTTTTTGGGTTTCACCAAAACGTTTATGCGCTAAAGAAACGCGCAATAAAAAATACAGGGTGTCCCATTTCTAGACTGGCACTAGGAGGTACTGCGTTGTAAAAGTCCTATTTTATGTGGAAAGAATGTGACTGCAGTAAAGCCAAACGCCAAAATTAAATGGGGTTAAAATAGAATCGTATTCTTATTATTTTTTGGGGCACCCTGTACAATATGATACGTATTCAATGAAGGTTGTCGATTGTGATATAATTTTCGAGGAGGACGCGAGCCCACGTTTTAAATTCATTGTTTATTTCATTTCTGTAGCTGTACTAGTCTCCAAACACAAAATAAATGTATACAACGTGTCCAAGATAAGGAGGGCCAGTACAGGGATCTCGGAAACTGTAAGAGATACGAAGTCGGTTGAATGGAGGTAAAGTTGCGCATTTACGTGCTTAATAATATGCCGTTTAGAAAGTTTTAAAATTCCGAGTAGTTCCGGAGATATCCGGAAAAAAACGAAATTCTGAAAAATCGTTTTATTGTTTTCTTGGGTTTTTTTGAGATCGAATTCTAAAGTAAATTGCACTTTTGCATTGCCACTTTTCCGCTCTATCTAACGGCGTTAATTGTTTTGTAATTCGACGAGTTGTCCTCGAAGGGCCATTATCAACTTTATTTTTTTAAATACGGTCCTGTTTTCCTGATATTGGAATTTGAGAGCTTGTTTTCTTCCGAATGCAACGGTGTATGACACATTGTGGTTTAATGACGTTCAGGATATTTTGGGATACGGTCCTGTATTTCTACTAATTTTATAAATAATATCTCCTAAATTAAGCTCTAAATATTTACTTATGTTGGACTAGTTCAATAAATAACAAATAATTCAACAATAAACCACAAATAAGTGAACAAAATACAGAAACATTAATTCAAACTTCTGTTGATTCGGGATTTAAAAGAAAAGTAAGCGTTTGAAACACAAAAATTAAGATGGTGACGCGTGATTTGTTTCACTCGACATTCCCATTGTGATCGTTTGAGAGCGTTTTAAGAGGTTTTCTATTTTCCAGAAAATATGGACCATAAATTTACAAATGCTGGAAGTTTGATATTCTATCGCATGTCTTATTTTATCTCAAAAAAACTGTTATGTGGTAGTTAGAAGATGTTATTTGTGCTTAGAGAATAACGGAAATCATTTTGAAGACCTGATTATGTAGTTCCTTACTTTTTTCGTTGTTCGTTTTATTACTGTTTTGGAATGATTTTTCTTCACTTATTTGTGGTTTATTATTAAATTATTTGTTATTTATTGAACTAATCCAACATAAGTAAAAAATTTAGAGCTTACTTATGAGATATTATTTATAAAATTAGGAGAAATACAGGACCGTATCCCAAAATTTCCTGATGTTGTTCAACAAACCCTCGAAACGTCATTAAACCACAATGTGTCATACATTGTTGCATTCGGGAGAAAAAAAGCTCTCAAATTACAATATCAGGAAAACCGTATTTAAAAAAATAATGTTGATAATGGCCCTTCGAAGGCGACTCGTCGGATTACAAAACAATTAACTCTGTTAGATAGAGCGGAAAAAGTGATAATGCAAAAGTGCAATTTACTTTAGAATTCGATCTCAAAAAAACCCAGGAAAACAATAAAACGATTTTTCAGAATTTCGGTTTTTCCGGATATCTCCGGAACTGCTCGGAATTTTAAAACTTTCTAAACGGCATATTATTAGGCACGTAAATGCGCAACTTTACCTCCATTTAACCGACTTCGTATCTCTTACGGTTTCCGAGATCCCTGTACTGGCCCTCCTTATCTTGGACACGTTGTATGTATTAACGCGACCAAAAAATATTCATCTCGCAGGACTTATATACATTCTGTTTCTACACTAACATTACTTGGTGCTAGATCTTCACGATTTTTTCAATTTTTGGACTTTTTTTTTCGGCACCGCAATGCCGTTTTTCGTGCCGGTAATTATTTTACTCCTCCGAGATATTTTTTTCTAGCGTATTGTAAAATAATAGTATTTATTTTTTATAAATTATGTATCTCTACCTACTGTATATACATATAAAAATGGTGTAATTATGTCTAAATTTTTAATAAATACCACGACAGTAACTTAACGTTTTTATTTTATGAATATCAGGAATATAAAATATGTTTCAATGGGTAAAAGTACCATCTTTCGATCAGGAACTTTTTATTATTAAACTCGAGAAGACTTCTTTAAAAATAACATACATTATAGAAAATGTTAATGGAAAATAAGAAAACGAGCAAAATAGTTAACAAAACATAGGTATCGACAAATTTTTTGGTAACCAAAAGTAAACATTCTTAAATTTAAACAGGAACTTTTAGATAACTATAAACAGGAATTTAAGAAAATAATAACCAATTTTCTTATTTTGCCAGTCGCGTAACTAAGCCTAAATTTTTGAAGGGCACACAGTGGGCACCTGATAATTTAAAGTGGAAGAATTTGACAAGCTATTTTAAATATCTACTTATTTTATGCTCTTAGATTCAGAAAGATGTGAAGGAAAATAACTCTTGATAATACTTTTTGTTCGGGTAAAAAAGCACAATAATAAACCCGAACAATAAATACATATTTTGGTGATTTTTTACATTTTTTTTGTTTGGTATCGAGACACGTGGTAAAAATTCATTATTCACAAATAAATAAATTTCTGGAATTTTTTTGGTGGCTACTACAATTTTTTAGCTAAACCTGTACCCACCCGTAGTTACGTGCCTGCTAAATACCCTACCTGATCACATGTAAACGGCTAGTCTGCCGGTGGAGCAGTCGGTGACGTCATCGCTTGGTACAATGGAATTTCAAGCGATTCACTCGATTATTAAAATCGCTCGAGTATCAAGTAAAGATTGTTTCACGAAAAATGGATATAACTTAATGACTGCAGTAAAAGTACCTGGGGCCATCCCATTATTTATGACCGTTTGTTATTATTTGGTGGAAAGGACCGGATTGTAATAATTATAATTAAATATAGGCACATCAGGTAGGTTAGGTTGCTTAATTTATATATAAATATCCTTTTTGTGGTAAAATTTGTTAGTTTTTGAGGAATGGTTCAAGAATTGTCTTTTACCAAACATTCCTCAGAATAGCGTGATAGTAATGGACAATGCGAGCTATCACAGTCGCCAATTACATAGAGCTCCAAGCTCAAATAATACAAAATTGGAGATTCAGAACTACATGGCGGCGAATGATATATATTTTGAAGAAAGTTATAAAAAAAGTGATCTTTTAGAAGTTTTAAAGACATTTTGTGTAAAAAAGTATATGTTTGTGACACATTGGCAGAAGAAATTGGACATACAGTGCTACGGCTCCCACCCTGTTATTTTTAACCCCATAGAGCATATTATGTGGCACCAGTTAAAATCACTGGTTAGGTCTGAAAATATTTCTCCGACTTTAAGTTCTAGTGTTGTAGAATTAATACGAAAATGCTTTAATGGTATTCCCCCAGGTAGTTGGAAAAATTCAGTCCGTCACGTAATAACTGTAGAAAATTCGTATATTAGTCTGGATCGTATAATTAATCCAATTATAATTAATTTTGATGAGGATAGCGATAGCGAAACAGAACTATCTATAGAATGACATTATAAATGTAAATAAATATGACTAGTAATATTTAAAAAAAATGTTATTTCATTTGATTACATTAATATAATCATATCATTACTTGTTTTCCTTAGTCCGTCCCTTCATACTTCACTTGTTTATTGCCAAGCTCTTGTCGACACAATGATACCGACCCAGGAAATCATTAAGTCGTATCCAAATTCCGTGAAACGTACTGTATACCCGATTATTAAAATCATCGGCTTTTCCCAACACTACCTATAATTTATTATTTTTTGAGAAGTAGCTTAGCGTTCCAAAAAACGGACATAAGTAGACGTGTATTTCCGTCTTTTAATAGTTATATTTAGGATACATTACCTTTTAATTTTGACCTTTACATTAAAAATTCAAAATGTTTCCACGTAACCTTAACCTTTATCACGGCCATTTCTACAACTTTCCCCAGTCCAACCCTGACTACCCTTCTACCCACACGTTTCATCTTCCTGTGACGTAAGCGCGTCGGCCTTCTGACGCACACCCAGCCCTACCGACGTCACAAGGGACGCGCGACGCCGTTGCTACGGGCTACCAAGCGTCCCGATGCTGAATCGGAATTCTATAACTGATTGTGTTAAGCGCTCTTTTTTTAAATTTCTTTTAAAATAAGAGGAAGAAACACTCGAAATTCTGTGCCCATGTTTGACTTTTCAAATATACCATTACTATTTTGGTTCAGTATCGACGTTACCGAATTCTTCTCTTGATTGAACTTGAAGTAGAGATATCGGAGAACGACGCTCGTCACTTTAGTTAGATCGTCAGAAAATTTCTCAGTGGAATTTCGTGTCAAGTTTTCCCAATAAACATTTTTTGATGCAGAGAAATGAGAGAACGAAATTAAATATTTTTGTATTTATACCCAATACCCTACAACGGGAAATTGAAAATAACTCTTTTGATGCTACAAAAAAAATGTGACAAGCAAAATTGAAGGGCCTGACAGAGCGCGTAAGCTCGAACAAACCCGATCTCGATATCTCAATGAGTTCGCGAATTAACGCGATTTTCAACTGCAAAAACAATAAATTAATTATATCTCGAGAATGGTTTGTTCGGGCATCATTTTTTCGCGAATTAACGGGTGATACCGAGTACTTTGATGGGCCGGAGGCTGGGGTTGGTAGGGCAATTAGGATTGGAGTAAGGGGGATTGGAAATTTTTTACATAAATGCTATTTCTATTCTATATGTTTATTAATCCAGCTGCGGGGATCAGGCCGGATTCAATTTGTTTATTTTTTTATCAGCTACGAGATGGCATTGGCGAAAAAATTTTATTTTCCCAAATGCGCGCTGGGGGCGCGGCATACAAGAAATGGCCATCTCCAAAAATACTTTAGATATTATGTTTAATTTTGTTATGTGTTAATAACTATATATAATATATATATATATATATAATAATAAATTTTAGTTAGACAAGTTATTCAATTGTCCCACCAGTGGCGTCGCTGCAAACTGTCAAGCTCTTCAATTTTGCTTTTCACATTTTTTTGTAGCATCAAAACCGGCCGAGTTATTTTCATTTTCCCGTTGTAGGTTAGATTTACGGGGTGTGCCCCCCTCCTCCCCATGCGGCGCCCTACACAAATCATTTCAGAATGTCGAGGGGATCCTACTGTATCGATTGGGGAAAAAATTACTCGATTTCGTCAAGGGATTTTCGAATACCGGAACGACTCGACTAGAAATTCAACTCTAGTATGGTTGAAAGCAGCGCCGAATTTATTATAGAGCATTTGGGGCCCGACGGGGGCCCCACATAATTATAGATGCCCCCACATAAAGAACAACACGTGAAATTTAATTACACACGCTTGTTTGTTTTATTTTCTACCCTTGAATGTCAACAAAAATTTACTCCCGCTTGGCTCGTACCGTAAGATTCGAAATGTGTAATGGACTTCTCTTAGTATCTAATATACTATTACGTTAACACAGTGACATACAGGGTGTCATGGAAATGACGTATTATATTTAAATGGGTGACTCCTTGGGTGTCCTCGAGAAGCGCTACATATTTTATTTGTTTTAAATCGACCGTTTTAAAAGTGGGGTAACAAACACTCTTACTCAAAGGTCAGTCCGCGCTATTGTACAACATTTCAAACAGATCCAATGGCAATGTTGCCAAAGTCAATTTAAATCTGAAATTCCATATAAAATTGTAAAAATAAATTATTTTCTACCTACTTGTATGTATCTTTATACCTGCAGAGCGCGGAAATCCAGGCACAAACACAATCAGTTTTTTTTTCATGGGAACACTCCCGGAAACACTTTATGTACACACAGTAATAGTGAAACAGAACCGATAGTTAGCTTTTGAAAATACAATAATACATATTATACTACAGATTATTAAATTTTATTACACGCGACGAAATTTGACGTCCAGAAGAAACGCGTCAATAAAAACAATATTCAGAGATTATTTATGGACGGGCAAGATACCGCGTTAACCGAAAAAACAGAGCGGATTGCTGACAGTGTGTTGGTGATCAACACAACGTATCCGGCCGCTGGTTGGTCTTCAACTAACACACGCAAGCGTGCGGTGCTATATGAAACTACTTCGCTCAGCCGATGTAAGGAGTCGAGAGGTCATTGGCATTTCACCTAGTGACGCACGTGCCTATTTCAAACTTATTTAATACTATTCCATATGTTTTTTCGGGTTGTTTAAAACATAGTAAATGTTATTCAATTAATTGTACAAAAACAGAATGGAAAAGTGTTTAAATTATTTTATTTTATCTAAATAGTTTAAGGTGTTCATATGACAACACCGGCCCGAATTCCTTGATTGCTTACATGTATCTCAGTGCCACACAGGTGTTTTTCTGGTTTGACGTCAGGTCACTTTTACCGCTGAATGAACTGAAAGCGCCATTTATGGGTATTTTTCTTCAATTTGTCTTTATCTCAGGAATTGCCGGTTTAAATATAATTCGTCATTTCCATAACACCCTGTATTTATGTGTGTGTCTGATAACTGACTGCGCGATGAAGATTCAAATTTAATAATAATTTAAATCGACACTTCATTTTCTCCTTCAGGTTAATGTGTAAAATTATTTTTCAATTTCTTACGACCTTGTGCGATCCCGCAGCAAGACATTTCCAAGAATCGCTTCTCGGACAAAATTCTAGGAAAACCGTAAATTTTCTCGGTATTGATTTTCGTGACGGGCAGCCGGAAAACTCGCGCACTTTTGTGAAAAAGGACGAATATATGGATAACAAGGAATGTGGAAGCATTTCCGATTACACAGGAAAAAAATTATAAATAAACCGAACTTTATATATTTTAATAATTTCTTTTATATTTCGAAGTAAGTACTCTCTTTAGAAAACATTATGAGCTTCTAGCTTACAACATTAACAGAGATCTAGAGATCTATAAGCGTAAAAACCCCAGATTGGCTTTATAAAAGTTATGCACAGGAAGCAAAATTGTACGACGGGATACTTTTATGCAACAATTGTTGAAATGGCTACCTTTTATAAACTGATTTTTTAAAATATTTTAGTTTAGGTACCTCCCAACCAATGACGGTTCTTCCACAGGAGCACATGCGCACGTGCACCCCCAAAACAAAACGAATAAAAAATATTAATTTATATTCATTGAATATTATTTATCGTATAAAGTCCGACCCTCCCTAATATTTTATCATCCCGTCAAACCAAACTGTATAGATCCGGCAACCGTGCCTCGGTCGAGGTAAATGACGATTATGACGAGACTTGCTCGCACGTGCGATTAAGTAGTGCAGTTTCTCTGTAGTAACAGGTGGCGGATTTAACATGGAAAAAGGCGCACAGTTTTTGTGTGCATCTAGTTAAAAATTCGAGCGTGTATGTTTTAATATTTTAATATTATATATTTATTAAGTTAAAATGAAGTGGACTATTTAAGAAATAACTTTAGCTCTTTGAGTTTGGAGCAAAAAATTGAAGTGAAGAATGCGGGAACACCTAAACCCGAAATTAATTTAACGCAGACCACAAAGGGTAAATCTAGGGACTTTATTAGAAAGTTTAAAAATGAAATATATGAAAAAAAATTATAGAGGGTATTCCAAACTTAATGAGGCTGTTATTGATAAATTTTCTACAATTAAGAACCGAATAATGGACTTTACGTTTAAGCACTATTGTGTTCGGTCGATAAATGTTGTCTATTTCGATAAATGATACTCGGTATGATTTTAAACCATTTTATTTAAGGATTTAAACTAAAAAACACTGATAATATGAAGAATGCCAACTTGTCAGTCTCGTGGCTTGATTCGTTCTCGTCATAAAACAGTTAACTATTGTTCTCATCTTGGTTGCGCCTAATGACGTCGCCGTAGATGGCGTAGTGGTATTAGACATCATTCGGTTTTCTTGATAACTCATAGATGTCGATAGTAGTATTGGACATCATTGGGTTTCCTTGATAGCTCGTAGATGGCTTTAGTAGTATTAGTAGTGGACTGTATAAATATTGTTATGAGGGTTGCATGCGACGACGTTAAGATCCGACAGCTATACACACTAAGAAAACCTTTCTTATTTTCCAAAAGTTGTATTTCCTTGTGTAAAATTAAAAAATTAATAAAAGTATGTTTTACCTAATTACTTTTTTTCGTTCTACATTTGAAACGCCTAGAAAAATTTCACCATACTTGTGAACCGCCTCTATCATAGGTCACGAGCAGCCACTGCTCCCAACGGCAATAACTTTGCTACTTTGGGTGATTACGGTCCTGGAAACCACTCCAAATACGTTTTAGATAGATCTTATCATATCATATCCCTGACGAGCATCATTAGCCATAAATTTTGTTGATTACTAATTATTATGTCACACAAATAAAGTCCACAATATGTATATGTTTTTTTTCCGTAAGCCGAATTGACGCAATGATAATCGTTATGAATGAAAATGTGTTTTCGCTGTAGTAATCTTGGCAATGACGATAATAGAAGGGCGCACTCCTATCTACGTTTTGCGTCAATCGCTGGTTTTAATACACTGAGAAAAATATGTCACATTCGTCAGTGATTAAGCTCTGTGCTAGAGAGTTGTGTAAGCCCTTGTCGTATCTTTTGAATAGATGTTTCTCGGAATGTGCGTTCATAAGTGTGTTGAAGATTTCTAAAGTATTATGTTTACTTAAGAAGGCAAATCCTCATGAGTTGGTTAATTATCGTCCTATTTCACTCCTCTCTGTGTTTTCTAGGATATTTGAAAAAGTGATCTTCAGACGCATAGTGTCTTTTTTGGAATCAAGTGACTTGATTTCTGAAACACAGCATGGCTTTCGTGTGGGTAGGTCGACTATTTCTGCACTATGCTCCGTCTTGGACACGGTTTACAAGCAGATAGATGTGGGGAAAAAAGTGATGGCTCTGTTTGTGGATCTGACAAAGGCCTTTGACTGTGTGGACCATGATCTGAATACCAGAAAATACAAATTTTTGGTATTCGCGGGAATTGCAATTCTCTATTAAAGTCATATTTACAAAATCGCAGTCAGTACGTTTTATTTGAGAGTCAGCAGTCCGCTCGGTTGGGGGTTGAGGTCGGCGTCCCGCAGGGCAGTGTATTGGGACCGTTGCTTTTTCTACTATACACAAATGATATTTCAAACTTTCTGATTTCCTACCATTGTGAGTTTGCGGATGATATTACAGTGCTTGATTTTAACACAAATGAATCTACTGTAGTCAGTTCAATAGAACAAAATCTTAATATTCTGCAGAGCTACTTTACCACTAACCGACTTACCCTAAATCAAAATAAGACTTTTTCCTTACAATTTCATCCCTACGGAGCACACTACACAAAGAGTCAGTTACTGAGATTGAATGGTCGATCAATTGCTCAAGTTACTTCATTAAAACTACTTGGCATTCATATAGATATGTCCTTGAATTTTAGAAATCATGTTGACTTTGTTTGCAAAAGATGTGCAAGTAACTGTTATGCTTTGCGCCGCTTAAGGCAAATTTTGAGCAAGGAGGTAGTAAAGACTTACTATTTCTCAAATTTTGAATCATTTATCCGATATGGCATCATCCTTTGGGGAAGTTCGTCGGCTGCCCGTAGAGTCTTTATAATGCAAAAGCGAGCAATTAGATGTATGTTTGGTCTTAATTTTAGGGAATCGTGTAAAGACATGTTTATTAATGAAACGATACTAACATTGCCCAGTCTTTATATTTTTGAAATTTTAAAGTTTGTCAAATCAAATTATAATAGTTTTAAGTTACAAAACGCATTTCACAGTTATGGTACTAGATTTGGAAATGACCTTCAATATGTTCATCACAAATTAGAGTTATATAAACAAAATCCGTATTATATGGGCGCAGTTTGTTATAATAAACTTCCTTCTTGCTACAGAAATCCAAATATGAATATATCTAGAATTAGAGATTTCTTAGCAATTAATGCTTTTCACTCAATTGAGGAATTTTTGCACCATGAGTTTTAGTCGTTATTTTAATTTTTCTTCTATATCTATTAAGTTATGTAATTTCTGAATTGTTATTTTTTTAAGTTAGTCATAAGTTGACATGTCCTATATCCTATTTTTAGTGATCGCTTGGATTAATAAATTTTCATTTCATTTCATTTCATTTCATTCTAATTGAATATCAGTCTGAGAACATTAGATTGATTTAGTAAAGTATTTTTTCTATTTGGGTTTCATAATGTCTACATTATTCATAAGACAATTGTGCACAAAGCTAGGCAAACTTGCGAGGACCATAAACATGTCAATTACAATAACATAAGTGATAAAAGGACAATTATGACATAAAAAATGACTTTAAACGATGAAAATTGGAGATTATAAGTATAATTAAAAAAGCCATCATAATTTATTTAATTATGATGTACCAATTGTAAAACTTTTTACATAATAATTTATTTAATTATGATATACCGTTTGTAAACGTTTTTACAAACGGTATATCGTCGTTAAATAAATTATGTAAAAGGTTATTTCTTTTATGAGTAATAAAAAGATACCTATATCTTTTTAAATATAAGAGTGTCAACCGATGGACCATCATGCCGATAAAAAACTAGGACAGCAAAATCTCGAAACTGGGAGCAGAAATACATATCTCATAGACTATAAAAGCTGCTCGACAGCTGTAAAGGTAAAAACACCTAACTGTTAGGGTTTGTTCGGGTTTGTTCGGTAAGTAACCTAGGTTTTAAGGTTTGTATTTTGCGATACGAGGTGGCATCAAAATATGTTACTTGTTTTATAAAGTTGAGCGGAAGTTTATATGGAGGAACTAAATGTATTACGCATTTTTTATTAATAAAAAGTCAAATGCTTTATTTAAAGTAGGTATATTTAATGTCGCCAAAAAATTAAATTAAACTAAATAATCACAGAAATTTAACAGAAAGTAAAAAAAGATACAAACACAAAATTTGTCGTAGCAACAAATTTTTCTTAATATGTAGGTAGTCATAGAACATTCCTGTTTATTACTTCTTGATAATGTATACTATTCTATTTTCATCTTTAGCAAATTTTCTAGGGTAACCTGAAACTGCTCCTAATAATAGTTCGATGCCTTGCTATTTTTTGTTTTGCCAACAACACGGTATGTCTGTTGCACCATCTCGCAACCGACTGTAGATCAACGAATACTTATAAACAGGAAGAAGACAAACAGCCGACTTAACACATCGAAGCAAGTATGAACAAACGAACAAACCAGGCATCCATTCCGTCTGGAATCAGCTGACAAACGCACGTGCTTTTCAAATGTCACTTTTGTCAAAATTTTTATTACTGTCAATATTTTAAAGAGACGTTTAACCAACAAAAAACATTCAAACTCTTTTATTTGATTTACTTAAGTAGTGAAAATCAAATATTAGGATTCTGACATGTTTTAAGCTGTAAATATCACTTTAAAATAATCCTTACACACTCTTATATCATTTTTTTAACTAATAACGTAACTACAAATGAAAAATTAAACTTCAGAAATAAGCTTGTAAGTAGTTTTATTAAAAAATAGGAAGTAAATCATAATTTACATACAATTTTACCATCTTCAAGTGGGCTCTAGGTCCTAGCAAATATTTCAAGCTTCAAGTCCAAGCATATTTTTGGGCCCCATATGATTTAGGAAAAAAAATTATTATTGAAGCTTAAGCTGGATTCATAGTTGCCGTAACGTATGCCGTAAGACGTAACGTTAAGACGTAAGAAAGATAAACATGTGATTTGCAATAGAACCGTTTATAGTCCGGGTTTGTTCTTAAGCCGTAAGCCGTAAGCAGTAAGAAGTAAGAAATGGTTCAATTTCATTTCTTACGTTACGTCTTACGGAATCGGTTCGGATCGGTCATACTCGTGCATAACCGCCATGTTGACATCCCCAAATTCGACATTTTGCTAATAAATAGGTGATAAATAAATTGCTAATAAATACCAGAACAATATTGATCCCGTTATTATAACGAGGTCGTCATCGCTTGGAGTCATATTTTCACTCTTAAATAAACACACATGTGAAAAACCATAACCTACAAACTCGTAACGTCAAAATTCTTAACGAATATAAATGGGCAAATCCTTACGTCTTACGTCTTACGTCTTATCGACTACTGCTTACGTCTTACGGCATACCCCACTAAGCAAGAAACATCTTTTTCACGTTTGATAACGTTATTTTAAAGGAACTTAGAAAACGTTTTTTCTCAAACAGACCATCGATGTATCAATGATGATTTTATTTAACATTTTAAAAAATAACGTGATTCATATGTTAATTTTAATATGTAATTATAATGTTATTAACGGAACTTGTTAGTAACGTAGAAATCATGTTAGTTGAATATACGTTTTATTTCTACCATCACAGACATGTTTTTATTTCAATTTCTTTGTTATGTTATGAATAAACGTTTTAAACAACAAACTTGTTTCGTCAAATAATGTAATTTTCTTAACGTTACTGAAACGGGTTTCGATCAATGCTTCTAACGTTCCCATTAACGTTCCGGTGTCGTTTACTTTGCCAGTGCTGGACAACGCCGACTGGCCAAATATAACCTAACTTTACTTCCTTCCTTCTTCTTCATGTCGTGGAACTCGTGGACGTGTGGTTTGTAGACGGTAGTTTGTTTAGCCGTCATAAAGTTATATTAAGAGCTTTTTATTTAAAAAAAACAAGATAAAGAGTAAGGTAAGTACCTATTAAATCAGTATACTAATTTGGAAATCTCGATATTTTGTAAATTTTCATAGGCTCATAATAATAGGTAGATTATTACAGGTCGGTCGGTCGCGGCCATTTTGCATGCAACCATAAAATTTTGAGGCCGAGATTACGAATCTTGGGAAAAATATTCACTTTTTTTATTTAAAATTAAGATTTATTTATAGGTATGGTTAAATTAAATTAACAAAAACCAGTCAAATATGATTGTAATCTTTTCATGAATATTATTAATAAGTATTTTAAATATTTTAGTACAAGTATCTTCAAGTGGCAGGAAAGAATGAGGCCGAGTTTATACGCAGGGGCTTGATTATAGCGTATTCGCAAATAAGCAGTCAATTATTCGTGGACAGGCCAGAAACAAAACTGAAAGATTGCAAAATCATCTATCTCTTAAGAGGTTTGTTTTTAAATTAATACCTATACAATCAAATCTAAATGTATTGCGTTTTCTCAAACAGATGCAGCTCAAACGGTGCACAACATTATCAATAAAGGCTGGAGAGAGATAATGGAGTGGTTTAGGAACTCCAATCAGAGGCTTAAACGAAAAGAAGTAAACAATTGGTAAGTTATTAAATTAGTTTAAGTTAAAAACTAGCAGGTACCCGCAGCTTCCTCTTGCGCAATCCAATTATTCAATTCGCTATACAAGCAAAGCTGCGGATAACATTCAAATATGTATTTATTTCTACAATATGGCTTATTTTGACAGAAAATTTTTAATCATAGATCAATTGTTAGAAGATGAGTACTTCCCTTTAAAAAATAATCATCTAGCTACGTTTTGTAGTAGCTCCAAAGTAAGAAGGACAAATATTTTGAAAACAGATAAACTTACACAAAAAACATTTTTGTAATTACTGAATCCAATAACATCTTAATATAATACACAAATATTACCAATCAACACAAATCTTCCTTTTTTTAGTTGGCCCCTCAATTTTCTGGATTCTACGAAGAATGTTAAAATTTAGAAACACCCTTGAATAGTTTTAAATTTCTTCCAAATAAAAAAATTAAGGCGCAACAAATTAGAGACCAAAACTGAAAATTCCATTTTTTAAAATCTCTCGGGTACTTATTCAGAACATTTACAAAAATTCTTTTCACCAAATTAATATGCCCCAAAATATGAAACGTTTCCTCGGAATCGCTTACCGTTTTCAAGATAGATACAACAGAGTAGATACCTCAAACAATTTTTCTTTTCAGAATATCTACATTTTCAGTAAGCAGCAGCGTTACTTTTACAAGTCGCCATCAGAGCTGGCGAAAGTTGCCAAGGTGAAATTAAAGTCTACCAATTTTCTTAAACTTTATTGTTCAGTTTTGTTAGTGGAATAAAAAAATACCTCAAACTGAATGATTTTTATTTTGAAAAAAAAACTTATTCTCAATGTAATATTTTTGTTAACCCTTAAATGTCATTTTTTCTTAGTCTAAATTAGGTACGTAACAATTAGTACCAAGATAACAAAAATTATATAGATCAAGGTAGCTCTAAAATGTCAATTTTGATAGTTCCATAGAAATGATGTGATATTCTCAACTTCTTCCTTATTCTTTATAAAAAAGTCATCGTCCAAAACCTAAAAAGCAACCATGCAGGTTTGTCAATAAATATGAAATACTTTGTACTTTTATTTTGTGACAATACTGAAAACTGTAATTATGAAAAGTTGTTTGGTATAAAAAACTATGTTTTAATATGCAATTACATCCTATAATAAATTTTCTTTTGAGACAATTTACAGGCGAAGATTATCATGGGGTAATTGCATATTAGAACTAAGTTTTTTATACTTAACAACTTTTTATAATTACAGTTTTCGATATTGTCACAAATAAGTATATCTACTTTATATAGGTAGGTACCACCTACTCTTGAGCCAAATTCATATTTTTTTAAAAACCTCGTATACGACTGAAAAAAATTAATGCCTGATGGTTGCATTTTTTGTTCTAGACCATGGAGACCTTTTTTTTTATGAAGAACAACTTTTCTCATAAAATTAATGATCAAATAGTTTTCTGGCTCAAAATATTAATTTTCACATTCACATTTCTATGCAAACTATCAAAACTAACATTTTAAAGCTATCTTGATCCATATAATTTTTGTTATCTCGGTACTAATTGTTGTGTACCTAATTTAGAATAAGAAAATATTACATTTAAGTGTTCACAAAAATATTATATTGTCAAGGGATGAATCTAATCCGTCATCAATATAACGAAATTATGCCTGCATTTATTCCTTTTTAAAAACGAAATTGGTTCGTTATAGTTTCGAAACGAGAACGTTTTATGTACAACATAATTATAACGTTTTGACACGTCCTTAAAATAAACATCTTAAGAACGAAACCAGTTCGTTATAGTTTTCGAATCAAACACGTTAATTCATAAATGTAAATGCGATTTTGTTATGTTGGCGGACATTACGACCAGTACGTTACGTAATAGTGCCGTAACAAATCCTTTTTGTACAACGTAACATGTAACCTAAAAACATATATGTGACGAAATTGGGATGTTTTTTTGCTTAGTGGGACGTTACGGCAACTATGAATCCACCTTTACTCTCAGTAAAGATGACTAAATGAATGTTTCAATTACAAATTACTCACTTGCACCAAAAAGGAAACGACGTTTTTCGTGAAAGATTAGAATATTAAAAATTATTTTAAAATTTAAAGATGCGTCTTCTCCACTTCTCAGATGTTGCTTGATTTCCATGCCCGCCAGACGAAGGAAGTTAGCTTGTTAAACTATTTAACAATTCGTGCTGTTCGCGTTCTATGCCTGTCTCTGTCTGCAGCAACCTTCCCTAATTCAGTAAAGTGAGACAAATATGACCAGGATCAAGTCGCCTGCATAAACACTCACTTTTGGACTTTCCATATTAACTCTACGTAAGTCTGATATTGACGCTTAAATGATAGAGTGAAACAGATAGATAAAAGTAGGTTACATGTGAGCGTGTTTCGACACCCCCCCCCCCCCCCCCCCCCATAAGCAGTCTCACCGGGCTGCTGTAGATAACCTTTGGCTGGGAGGTTAATTTATTTAAAAAAAAATGTGCTTGACAAGTTAATGATAAAGTGACACTTTATGTTGAAGTGTAAAATTTGTATATGACATTTTACTGGTAACAGACTCGACTGTAAATTCCTAATAGTCAAGGAGAAAATAAGAAACTTTGATGTCCTAGTTTTTTATCGACACGATGGTACTATTTTATTTAATATAGGGTGTTCGAATAATAATAAAGTGTTAGGATACTTGTAGGAGTCATTCTATATGTTAAAATAAAGGTAGTATTTAAGTCATATAAAAAAAGTCTTGATCCCTCCACTAAGTATCCTGACGCATTGCTCTTTAATGATCAAACAAAAACAGTATAAGGAGGTTATATTCGTTGGGGAATGTTGGGGTCATTCCAGAAGCATAACGTCCGTATGAAATAATTCGTAAACAATGAAGTTCGAGGAGTACTAAGCCGAACCACATACGGATGGGCGGCAGTGGTTCGTCGTGTATTTCCGTCAATATCTGTAAAAGAGAGTCGACGTTCTTGGTCAGCTGATTGTCTCCGATCAGGGGGTGTTCCATTTTCGACCCTTTTATAGGGTATCTCCGTTATTGTTAGTGCTATCAAAAAAGTAATGTAGGTGTCATGTGCTCTTTTTGGGTCAAACTTGAAATGGTAGAAGCAAAATTTGAAAATTTTCGCTCGCTTAAGAGATACGGGGGAAATCAAGAAATTCACAATTTCTAAATTACCCTATATTTTCTTAGTTAAAAGAGATACAGAAAAATCATTTACACAGAAGTTTGTTTATAATGATTATTGAATTATCTGCCGTTTTCAGAATAAGTATACGGGGTCAGGTAAGAAAGTTATCAGACCTAACCTCACTTTTTCAAACGGAACACCCTGTATATTTTAATCTAAAAAGATAGCATTTTAATCTTTCTTTTCAAATTTATAACACACCGTGGATGATAGGTATCAGATCAAATTCCATTTAAAAAAAATGAGGTTAGGTCCGATAACTTTCTTACCTGACCCCGTATACGTATTCTGAGAACGGCAGATTATTCAACAATTATTATAAATAAACTTCTGTATAAAACATTTTTCTGTATCTCTTTTAACTAAGAAAATATAGGGTAATTTTGATTTTACCATTTTAAGTTTGACCCAAAAAGAGCACATGACACCTACATTACTTTTTTGATAGCCCTAACAATTACGGAGATACCCTATAAAAGTGTCGAAACTGGGACCACCTGTACCTACGCTTATTAATTCAAAAAAATGCTTCTTTTTGTGTGCGTTTAAAGTTCCGCGAAAGTATTTTTTAAAATTATCTTTCCGGAAAGCAGATCTAAACGTTTTATATCCAGTTTCCCGGAAAATTGCCATTTCAGGAAAACAACAGAACGTTACTTAAAACCGTTTCCATATAATCTGGGTTTAATAGTTCCGGAAACAGAATGCAGTCACCCTCGCGTCGGCGGCGATGTAATCACAAAATGATCACGTTTTCCACAAAATTTCGTGGAAAACGTTGTAAATGGGCGCATAATTTGATATACCTGTAACAATATGGCGAGCAAACGGATAATGAGGGATATCAGCGCGAAGAGGGCACTTTTCCGCATGAGTTCGGATCAAAATTCTTTCTACAAGCGTTGGAAAAAGTCGACTGCATCGAAAATAAAGAAATCCAAGTATACGTACCTCTTTAGATTATTTTTTATGTAATGTAATAAACACGATTTGTGCAAGAACAAATGCTACAATACAATAGTGTTTGTGCAAAAATCAATTTTTACATTATAATTTTAAATATTTATTGTTTAATAATTATTAAAGCCCTATTAGAGTCGACAATTTTTGTCTCTTGCGCCGGCAATGGCAATTATAATTGCACGTATTCATGCGCACTAAACCGTTCTCGATCAGCTGGCCCAATACTGCTCGCATTGCCGGCGCAATGCGAGAATGGAATCCGTATTAAGGCCGTATTACAGTCGGGAATTTTTATGGCGCCAGCAATGGCAATTATAATTCAAGGATTCAGGCGCAGTACACCGTTCTCCGTACCACAGTCAGAAATTCTACTCTTCTGACAATTAAAATGACACGGATTCATGCGCAGTACACTGTTCCCGATCAGCTGTCTCTCATTACCAGAAATGGGGCAGGCGCCATTTTAATTTCCCTTGCCGGCGCAATTGGGTAGACATGGATTATTCTGTTATTTTTAACTGTTTATTATTTGGCCGAACCAGGTATGAACAGATAATGGCCATTTAAACCCACTGGTACTTAAATTAGCAGTTTACGTTCTTTATTAAACTTATAGACTGCTAATTCAGCAACTTTCGGCACCTCCTATTTGTAAATAGCAGTAGCTGCTTTAACTGGCAAACAAAACGAACAGGTTTGCACATCTCTAATTCTGGGGATATTTTAGGGATTTCGACAGTACCCACTGTTGTTCTGACCGTTGACAATGCTCCAGCTGATCGAAAACGGTTTACTGCGCATGAATACGTGCCATTATAATTGCCGGCGCAAGAGAAAAAATTGCCTAGTCTAATACGGCCTTTACAGTCGGCAATTCTAGTCTTCTGGCAATTAAAATTGCACGGATTCATGCGCAGTACACCGTTCCCGATCAGCTGTCTCGCATTGCCAGAAATAGGGCACGCGCCTTTTTCATTACCCGTGCCGGTGCAAGTCTGGGTAGAGATGGATTGTTCTGTTATTTTTAAATGTTTATTAGTTGGTCGAAGCACCTATGAACAGCTAATGGCTATTTAAACTAACTGGTACTTAAATTAACAGTTCACATTCTTTATTAAGCATATGTACTGCTAATTCGTAGCAACTTTTTTGAACTGTCATTTGTAAGTAGCAGTAGCTGCTTTAACTGCTAATCAAAATGAACAGGTTTGCCCATCTCTAATTCTGGGGGTATTTTAGGGATTTCAACACTACCAACTGCTGTTCTGGTTTGCGTTAGCAATGCGTCAGCTGATCGAGAACGGTTTACTGCGCATGACTTCTTGCAATTATAATTGCCATTGCACCGGAACTTTTTATTGCCGACTCTAATACGGCTTTTAGTGATATTTATTGCGAAAGTGCAATTAGTCGCATCATGTAGGTTTATTGCGGAAGTCGTACAGGTGGAAGCCAACAGAAAGTTCCTGGATGGAGTAGTGCTGATATACAGGTATCAAACCATCACTAGTGTTACTGGAAGAATTCGAATGACTGTAATGTTCTGCATAGAAGCTGGAAGTCGATAGGTTGTTCCAGCTAGACTTGGGTTGTTCAAAAGCGATCTAGGCATACGTTTTTATTTTTATATTAAACGAAACAAGATGATTGAATAGTTGCAATAAAGCTATCTTACTATTAGTGTAAGTTACCTGAGCCATTCTATATATTTCTCTCTAAAACCATATTACCGCAGAATTATACAAAAACTTATTCGTGCAAAAAAACAAATTCCTCTCAATTTATTTATTTATTTAAGTTTCCGAAATATCTTGTCTACGTGACCAGGATATTTCTGGAAATTATACCATGTCATTTCCACGATGATGTAAACAAATTATCCAGAGCGATTCGGTTTCACTATATGACATGGAATATCTGGAACAAGAGAACGTTGTAAATATCACGACGATCACTTTATAGTAAACAGCTTCTCTGCAAGGATAAATGTCAAAGTTCTTCGGGACAAGACAATACGTGGGAGGTGGTAATTTGCATAATTTTCTCCAGAGTGAAATATAAATCTTCCTCCCTTTGCACCATGGTGGGACAATTATAAAAAGTCCCCGGTAAACTGTATTATACAAGGAGGAAACTAAAATACAATAACGACATCATTTATTATGCTCAATGGCAACAAAAAAGATATAGTAGAGACGGGGTTCCATCGCTCCTCATAGTGGTAGCGGCCGACGGAAGGTCGGCGCACGCGCAGGTTTTTTGCAACGTCTCAATACAAGATTTGTTATATTCATTACACCTTTGATTGAGCTAATTTTTCATTATAAATCAGACCTTTCGACAATCAAAATAAATAATAACGTTGTTATAGCTTCCCGTTTATTGGAAACCCGGATTGACAAAAAATGATCCCACGTAATTTTTTGGGCTTCGGTGGATCTCCTTCGGAACGTTCCAGCTGATGCAAGTCGACCGTTTAGGGAAAAACTTGATTTTAGTGCAAATAAAAACTTTAATTCCAGTTTTGAGCTAACGACGTGGTTTATCGAGTCGAATCAAGAGTACGTTTTTTATTAAGTATTCTTTTGTCTTTAAAATGACATGTTCTCTTTCCAATAACTGTCAAAACAAGTAACTCTAAGTATTCTGATGCTTTATCCGAAGTCACTGTATACAGGGTGTTATGGAAATGACGTATCTATTATATTTAAACCGGCAATTCCTGAGATGAAAACAAATTGAAGAAAAATATCCAAAAATGGCGCTTTAATTTAATATGACCTGACGTCAAACCAAAATTAAGCACGTGGCGACACTGGGAGAAAGATAAACAAAACAACATATGGCGGAAAACGTCAGTGAATTTTGAGTAGTGTTGTCACTCTTTAGAAAGTCAATAACCGTTTGACAGATTGGAAGTTGCTTATTTTTCAGGGTACATTATTATAAACTTTTACGTTCAGTTCAGTGGGCCTTATTTAAAACCAACTTAATTTATAAAAAAAAAACACCAAGTAGGCAATACAAACAAAAACCGGCACAATAACCTCATAAAACACAAAAACAAAAGCACAAATTCACATTAGTTTTCGCGTAAATTTGTATGCATCTAATGAACACATCTAAGTACCATTCAATCTGAATTTGTATTTTAAAGTGCTACTTTGTAGACATAAATACCCCCTTGTATAAAGTTTCATCCGCTGCTCTGGGAAATAATATAATTTTTTCATACATTGGTATTTAACATCTAAAAATTTCTAGTAACCACACGTTTCAGTCTGTTTCGGGTTTATTCGGTCGATCGATATTGCGTTATTGGGGTTATTGGGGAATATCTAAAAATACAGCGTTGTCACTGTTTTATAAGATTATATTCATAAATTGCGGAATTTCCTTCTGTAATATTACTTTCCTGTATATTTATTGTCTCGGAAATGGTAACGCTATTTTTTCGAATATGTACGAAGCACTCGACCCTTGGTTAGACTCGTCTATGTTAAGATTGAAGGAGAGGTCCTGTTGTTGTCAACATAATTATTTCATCATTCTTTATTAAAGGATTAAAAATTGTTTTTGTTTAGGCCCATTAGAAATTAACGTTTTTATTATTTCTGAATTTTATTGCGAAATAATTTGCATCCTATCTTCTGCGTGTGCTACTGTTCTATGAGTATGATAGTGTAATTATGCGTTAGTGTTTAGTGCTTTTGTGTAATCTGATAATAGGTGCATATCTTCAAAAAAACTAATTTGAAACTCGTGGGCGTCTGTGTGTTTCTTTAAGTGATTTAGTGTAATTTGTTCTGTTCCACTATGTATTTTTTTCTATCGACGATATGCCGGTTATGTTCCGAGATTGGAAATAAGAGGCCGAATGGGGTTTAGTGGGTATAAGCTTATTATGCAGTCCCACACTATCATCAGGGCACGTGATGAGCATAAACCTCTTCCCATAGGAAAAAGATCTGAAGGTGTCTGTGCCCTGGATTCCTTACTCGTGTCGGCGGCCTGGATTTAATTTCTAAGTAAGCTAAATATTTATTTTTATAAGAATCTAAAGTTTTACACTTTTCCTCAGTTTGGCAACATTGCGCCAGAACATGTGTTTATTACACAGCTGGGCAGTGTAATATGATTGTGCCGCGGAGTGACCTGTGGGTTTATGGGTGAATTATCCCACTTTTTAAACGTTCGATTTAAAAAAAAATATGTAGCGCTTCTCTAGGACACCCCAGGAGTCACCCATTTAAATATAATACATCATTTCCATAACACCCTGTATATCTATGTGGTAGTTATTATTTATTATTTAAACCGTGCATGCTCATGGCTTTAGAAAACGGATTCCTTCTTACTATTCAATTATATCAATTAGTTTGACATTGTCGTAAGATTTGTGGGAACCAATCTTCTCTAATTGTACATCTTCATACCTTTCTTTGCATAACATTTCTTCGTCTGGCGCTCGGTGGATCCGACACAGCGAAGAATCAATATTTGCAGTCGACTTCGCTCAATAACCTAAGCGCCAGTGTTACTCAAGATGATGTATGTCTTTTGTTAACATTGTCTCATAGACTACTTTGGTATACCGGGGATATTATCGTCGGCAAACACGAATGCCGAATTTAAATCAACATTTTTAGCCTCAACGTGTTTGTCTTTCCGTCGTTAAAGGAAAAGGGTTTTCCAGGTAGGTACCTCACCTCATATGACTTTTCGTAATTAGCGGCGCCACAATCAATATTTCTTCCTTTATTCGATAAATAACTTAGAAATTAAAAATAATCCGTGACATTTAAATCTGGCATATCGGGTGCTCGCTATAATTTACCGATCGAGAAGTTTAATGTGGCAAGAAAATGCAGATCAGAGTCGATAAAACAGTTTAAGCTGCAGTTTTTTAATGTAGTTAGGTATCTAATAAATAATTAAATCCATGAACATCTCGTATGGTCATAAAATCAACATATTCTCCACATGGGGTCATGGTCGCATACACACGATTATCATTACGTACATACTGCGTGCCGGGGTCATTCCGAGATAATTTCATTGTCGCAAACTGCCATCAAACGTTTTTTTGGTTAATTTTTTTCCTCTTCATTCTCTTCCAGGTTTATTTTTGAGGAGGCATCGCGAGCTCCCTGGGGGGTTGTTAAATCATAAACTATCAAAGAATAAGACCTACTATAATAAAGGGAAGTGGACAGGATCATACATATAATATAAGAGGGAGATAGAATTGTTTACATTATGTCCCGATCAAAAATTGTTGTTTACATTGATCAATGATGACAGATTTTTCCTGAATGCCCTAGATCAGGGGTCGGCAACCTGCGGCGCGCGAGCCACATGCGGCTCTTTGGATGTGAAGCTGCGGCTCTTTAGTTCCATACGCAAATATTATATTTTATCGAAAAAAAAAACAGTAAAAAATCGTTCTGAATAGATTAACGAGGATTAGACACCGATTCTATCTCTCAGCCACTTGTACTCGCTTTTTACTGTCGTCGGTCCGTCCAAAGCTCTTGAATGACGCCGTCGACGGATGATTCTATGTAGGTTTTAATTCGTTTTCGACGCAAGACAATTTGGCGTCTGGCTGTGACCAGGATCGGCAACCTACGGCTCGCGAGCCGCATGCGGCTATTTCGATGTCAAGTTGCGTCTCTTTCGATATCAAATTGCGGCCGTTAGTGGCTCTTTAAAAACTGAGGAATTGTCTAAATTATAACTTTCGGCTCTTCCGTCTCAAAAGGTTGCCGAACCCTGCCCTAGATCTACCGCCTGTTTGAAACCGAAAGTTATATTAATTATAGTGCATATAATCTCATAACGGACGAAAATTCTATGAAAATCAACCTCTCTTGGTCGGATTCTCCTTTGGACGGACGCGGACAGGCTGTTTTCATACAAAGAGTGCGAAAACCCTACTTTAAACGGACAAATTTTTTTTTAAGTAATAGGGAGGCCAATAAGTACGATGCAAAAACTCTCTGAAGACAGACCGGCAACCAATCGCGTATTCGTGGTAGCGCGAAGGAACTTCGCCGAATGAAAGTATGTGTGATTCTGTAAACAATGGCACAAAAATGTCGCGTTTTGAGTCTGAAAGAGAATATTGATGTTGTGGAAGTTTGTAATTTGATAACAATGATTTGGGCGAGTTCATTAACATTGATAGCAATGTGCTATTAGAAGATGATAGTGACTCCATTCCTACCGATTATGTAGTCCAAACTGAAACCACATCACTATCTGCCGACTCTGATGCTTTCGTCGCGTGTAATAAAATCTAATAATCTGTAGTATAATCTGTATTATTGTATTTTCAAAAGCTAACTATCGGTTCTGTTTCACCACTACTTTGTATACATAAAGTGTTTCCAGGAGTGTTCCCATGAAAAAGAAAAAAAACTGATTGTGTTTGTGCCTGGATTTCCTCGCTCTTTAGGTATAAGGATAAATACAAGTAGCTAGAAAATAATTTATTGTTATAATTTTAAATGGAATTTCAGTTTTAAGTTAAGTTTGGCAACATTGCCATTGGCTCTGGGTGAAATGTTGTACAGTAGCGCGGACTGACCTGTGAGTAAGAGTGTTTGTTACCCCACTTTTAAAACGGTCGATTTAAAAAAAATAAAATATGTAGCGCTTCTCTAGTCCACCCCAGGAGTCACCCATTTAAATATAATACGTCATTTCTATAACACCCTGTATACATATCTGTGGAAAAGATCAAGAGACATGCAAATCTCACATTATCTCGGAGAGACCCATACGTACCTACACTTTTCACAAAATAATATTATTACTCCAAGTAGCCAATTAATGGTATGATTCTTCTTGTTTGCCATTCACACGGTAGGCGAGCTTTGCCCATTTTTTCCGGTTTTGGTAAAACAAATAATGAATCGTCTTCGGAGAGTTTTGGTACTCACTTTATTGGGATGGACGATGTAATTAATGACGCTGCAGGAAAGTAATCATCAAGTACTGAAAACTGAAAGATATCACTGATTATAAGAAGGTACCGCACAGTCCGCTCGTCAGATCAAGCAACATTCGGACGAAAGGTTTTCAGGGCTTTTGGTTGATCGCGGTAGCCCTATTACTTGGCCTCCAAGATCTCCAGATCTCACACCACTAGACTTTTGTTTATGCGGCTGGTTCAAAAATGAAGCGATGCACTAATTCGACGTATTAGGGTCAACAATTTTTTACAGGCAACTTTCAGTAAATCGGAATTTAAAAATCAATATACTCAAAAACAGGTAATTTTTTAATAGGTTTCTTATAGTATCCAATTAGAGGAATTATATATGTCTGCGCAAAAGATCATCGTCACAAAGATCTTGGTCTATTTTTGCATAGCATCCATTTTCTAATAATTTAACGCCCGTCACATGGCTAATTTTACTCTTCTGAATCATATAACGCCAATATTTGGAACTGAATTATTTTAATCAGTCACTATAACCATTTTCCTATTATTTATAACAGCCCTGTCGTATAATGGCTTAAAGTTTTGGAATATTCCTTATAGAATGTTAAAATACTAAGAAATTAGTCATATTTTTAAATTACCGAAGGGGTAAACGGAACTTGCACATCAAAATATATTTTTCCTTAATGGTTTATAAATGGTTAATGAAAAAATATTGTATATAGCTTCGGATAACAAACCGTCACATGACCGGCGATACAAAAATGCACACAATTGTGAATAACAGCTAATACAAGCTATTTCTTAAACTTTGTTAGACTGAAATGAGTATCTGTACTCAAGAGAATGACTTCGTGTAGTATTTTTCCCTTAATTAAGACTACTAGGTCTGACTCTGAGTTAACCATGTGACCGGCGATACGACATAAAAACATACTCCTGATAAAAAGTAGGCACTGTTCTAGTTTATACCTAAATAAACATAATAAGGAACTTGCCTAAACAGGAGCATGCTTTACACAAATTCAAATACATACCGTCATATTTGTAAAACTATTAGGCCGACCTCTAGTGGCGTTATTTATAATCAATTTCTGCCGTGACCGGCGATACATGCAGCTGCGGGGACGGAACTTCTGGTTAATAATTGCGTTAGAGAAACTAAACGGTTGATCTTTGAACATTATTTTTTCAATACAAATTGTATAGTAGGAGTGTAAATTATTTATATATAAAAGTAACTTTAGTAAAATGACGTCAAATATAAAAGGGTAAAGTAAGAAATTATTGACTGGGGACACGTGACCGGCGATACATTTTTAAATTCAAATTTGAATACTGGAGCTATAATTTACAAAAAAAAATTTTAAAATTGCTTTCTAATGCAGGAAGTAACATATATTTCGCAAATTATAATCGTTTCTACAGACAAATAGTTTATTTTAGTAAGTTATATGCTAAGGACTGAAAGTTGCCTGTAAAAAAATGGATACCCATTAGAGATACTGAAGATTGACAGTAAGCAATCATTAGAGCAACAAGCGCTCATCGTACGAAGCAGAAAATGTTTAGAGGTCAATGGCGACATTTATTAACAGAACGGCATGATTATAAAAATATTAACTTGTGAAACTTTGTTTATTTGTAAATACGTTATATCTTGAAAACGAATGAAAAGCGGATGAGGGACATATGAGTTTTTGTACATTATTTTCACTTGTGCAGTACGTTTCACGAAATTTGGATACGACTTAATGATTTCCTGGGTCGGTCCCATTGTGTCGATAAGAGCTTGGCAATAAACAAGTGAAGTATGAAGGGACGGACTAAGGGAAACAAGTAATGATATGATTATATTAATGTAATTAAATGAAATAACAATTTTTAAAAATATTACTAGTCATATTTATTTACATTTATAATGTCATTCTATAGATAGTTCTGTTTCGCTATCGCTATCCTCATCAAAATTAATTATAATTGGATTAATTATACGATCCAGACTAATATACGAATTTTCTACAGTTATTACGTGACGGACTGAATTTTTCCAACTACCTGGGGGAATATCATTAAAGCATTTTCGTATCAATTCTACAACACTAGAACTTAAAGTCGGAGAAATATTTTCAGACCTAACCAGTGATTTTAACTGGTGCCACATATGCTCTATGGGGTTAAAAATGCAATAATAGGGTGGGAGCCGTAGCACTGTATGTCGAATTTCTTCTGCCAATGTGTCACAAACATGTACTTTTTTTATACAAAATGTCTTTAAAACTTCTAAAATATCACTTTTTTTATAACTTTCTTCAAAATATATATCATTCGCCGTCATGTAGTTCTGAATCTCCAATTTTGTATTATTTGAGCTTGGAGCTTTATGTAATTGGCGACTTTGATAGCTCGCATTGTCCATTACTATCAAGCTATTCTGAGGAATGTTTGGTAAAAGACAATTCTTGAACCATTCCTCAAAAACTAACAAATTTTACCACAAAAAGATATTTAAATATAATTTAACCTACCTGATGTGCCTATATTTAATTATAATTATTACAATTCGGTCCTTTCCACATAATAATAACAAATGATCATAAATAATGGGATGGCCCCAGGTACTTTTACTGCAGTCATTAAGTTATATCCATTTTTCGTGAAACAATCTTTACCATAAACTCCTAAAGTTCGTATCTATAGTCCTAAAACTCCCATCGGTATTACTACATAGGCTTGCCTAAGTACTTAAAAGAATATGGCTTTATTAACAACTTTATAACGCCATATGAGGCCACCAATAACATACCTTACCATTCATATTTTTTACTCAAATAATAATATTTATTTTTCACATTGTGCAAAGGAAAAGGTAGTTGTGTAAGACAGTAATTTTATGTAACCGTGACTAAAACGGTGTGACAATGAGTGTAAAAATTTTAATATCCATATTATATTAGATACTTAATATACAGAGTAATTGATGGTGGATCGCCTATTAGAGGTTTATGAAGAACTGGACAATGGATCACTTTGAAAATTTGGTACGTGGATACGCTCTCTCTTTTAATAGTACATTACATACCAAGAGTGGTAAGAAGCCTATTAAACACAATTTCGAAACTTACTGTATAGTAACTTACTAATATACCCAAAAATAAAATTCAAATAAAAAATGTTGACGTTTAAAATTGAGATTGACATTTACGTTGCCAAGATGACCCGTAATGTGATTCGCGGAACTGTTGCGTAATATACAGGGTGTTCCTTAATGACGTGCTAATATTTCAGGGAGTGATTCCTTAGGTCATTTTATAAAGAAAAGTTCATATGAACATATGTCCGCAACCGCTTAAATTTTTTGCTACAGGGTGTTGAATTTTTATTTTTTAAATGGTTATTTTTAATATCTCCGAAAGTACATCAGATATTATTTTCAATTTTGGTATGTGTTAATAGGATATCGAACCACAAATTTTAGTCAGGAAAGTTATTTAATTGTTCCACCAGTGGCGTCCCTGCAACCATGTCTTCTGATATTTGTTACAAAAAAGATGGTACGCCACTGACATTCTTCCATGTGGGTATTGTTGATGATTAACCTGATCAATTCTACATGATAACGGTCTCTTGAGTTTTTCTTGTCAGCCGTACCGTTCTTGATTAAAACCATTGAATTCATATTGAAACTCACTATTATTAACATTGATAAAATAATTAATTATAAATTTGTTTTATAAAAATTGTTGGAGTGGGCAATTCGATGCGAAGACCGGCGGAAGCATGCCTTTTAAGTGAAGATGGCCATTTCCAACAATTTTTATAGAACAAAATTTATCATTAATTATTTTATCAATGTTAATAATAATGAGTTTCAATATGAATTTAGTGGTTTTAATCAAGAACGGTGTATCTGACGAGAAAAACTCAAGAGACCGATATTATGTAAAATTGATCAGGCTACTCATAAAAAGTATCCACATGGAAAAATGTCAGTGGCGTACCATCTTTCTTGTAAAAAATATCAGAGAACATGTTTGCAGGGACGCCACTGGTGTAACAATTGAATAACGTTCCTAACTAAAATTTGTGGTTCTATATCCTATTAACACATACCAAAATTGAAAATAATATCTAAAGTACTTTCGGAGATATTAAAAAATAACCATTTAAAAAGTAGAAATTCAACACCCTGTAGCAAGAAATTTAAGCCGTTGCGGACATATGTTCATATGAACTTTTCTTTATAAAATTACCTAAGGAAACACACCCTGAAATATTAACACGTCATTAAGGAACACCCTGCATATATTACGTAACAGTAGATAGTGTGGACGTAGGTTCTTTTACTAATATAGGAGCAGAAAAAATTATTTTCAGCCGTGCAGTGTTGCCGCTTCTACTAGAAAGTATTAGCAATCTTGATAATTTAAATTGAACTCTATATTGTTTTTTTTTCGAATCCCTATTAATATCTTAATAACTTAACATTAACATTTTTTTGTTTTGGAAAACATTTGAGTAAACTTGTCCATTCGTGCGTAATATGCTGTTTACAACTCTCGTTACGTAATATACGATTAGAAGAACACAATGGCGTTTTAATTACAATGCAAACGTACGACTTCTTTGGGTTCTCGGCACGATATTCTCAAAAAGCATCCGTTTCTAGGTCTAAACTCTCCATTGCCATATCCTCGCATTAAAATAAAATGTGGTTAATGACTATGCGGAATTTATGGGTGGTAAATATGTCTTTAAATGACCGTATGTCGAGGAGAAGAAGAAGAAGAAGAATCTACAAAGAGACAATGGTTACGATTTAAACGTTCAAAAGTCTCTCGTGTGCAAATGAGCCATCGTGTGTGGTTTTAAGAAGGGCTCTTGCAACGTCCTCCATGCCTCGGGGCCGAAGAGTCACTAGCTGGACAGCGTCGTCAGCGTATATAGTGAATAAGTTGTTAAGAAATGGAGAATACCACCATCGGCTCTGTAATATTGTTTATGAGAATGCTTTCTAGTGAGCGATGGTAGTATATGCTGCAAATTTACATAGATAGAAATAATACGCGTTATACAGGGTGTTATGGAAATGACTTATTATACAGGGTGTTATGGAAATGACGTATTATATTTAAACCGGCAAATTTTGAGATGAAAATAAATTGAAGAAAAATAACCTTAAATGGCGCTTTGAATTATTGTACGAAATATACACTTTATATGAATTATCAAAATGTACGTGGCCGCTACTGAGGACGTTCGCAATCAATAGTTTATTGAGGCGGTGTTGTCATATTGTAACACATAACTGTAAACGCACGTGTTCAGTTTTTGACTACAAGACGTCTTTGAGCCGCATTATCACTTCTATTTCAAACTTTTTAGAAAAAAAATACTACAATTTTAAGGTACATACTCTCTTACCTTCGATCTTATAATCCATTTTATAATTAAATTCCATAAAGAAATAAAACACAAAAAGTATGTTTTGCAACAGAAGGTAATATCACACAAATTTGAAATCACATCACAATATTTCTTATTATGAATTATTTCACAACAGAAAACAAATCGGGTAATGCTACAACTAACAAAACGTTTAAAGTTCGTATACGTCAAGCACGTCGAACCCTCGACAGCGTCATTCCATGCCCGAGTCTCGGATCATACTGGAACAACGATAGTCGCGCGGCAGGTATCCAAACAAGGGCGAGACGTGCGGTGTGATCTGACAACACTGTTAGTATACTCTAGTGACCCACATTGCTATTTGCTATTTCCGTCTAATACATTAACTGATAAAACAGGAAGACATTAAAAATAACAGGTCTTTGACACACACACGTTTCTTTCTTTCCCCGGCCCATTGTGATCTATAACAAATAAAGTATCACCAAAAGTAGACAATAATTTTAATTTACAACCATGCATGTAATAACATTTCATCTATCTTTGAAAGGTGGAAAGTTGACGTTTTTTTTACTTTTACTTTCCACCCGGGTGGAAAGTAAATTATTCTTTTGTAATTTAAAAAAAAATCGATATGTCAAAATAATATACGAACACACTTTTTAAAAAATGCTAATAGCTTTGCGTGTTTAGATATGTCTACTTTTTCCGTAATTGATGGAGTGGTCCTCAGCATTGAATACTGTGACCAAATCGCTAATATCTTCTTTGGTCTTAGCAGTTTCACGAATACTTATAAACAGGAAGAAGACAAACAGCCGTGTTAACAAATCGAAGCAAGCATGAACAAACGAACAAACCCGGCATCCATTACGTCTGGCATCAGCTGACAAACGCTTTTCAAATGTCACTTTTGTCCAAATTTTTATTACTGTCAATATTTTAAAGTGACATTTAACCAACAAAAAACATTCAAAACCCTTTTATTTGATTTACTAAGTGGTGAAAATCAATATTAGGATTCTGACATGTTTTGAGCTGTAAATATCACTTCAAAATAATCCTTACACACTCTTATATCATTTTTTGAACTAGTAACGTAACTACAAATGAAAAATTAAACTTCAGAATTAAGCTTGTAAGTAGTTTTATTAAAAAATAGGAAGTAAAGCATAATTTACATAAAATATTTTACCATCTTCAACTGAGCTCTAGGTCCTAGCAAATATTTCAAGCTTCAAGTTCAAGCATATTTTTGGGCCCCATATGATTTAGGAAAAGAAATTATTATTGATGCTTACTCTCAGTAAAAATGACTAAATGAATATTTCAATTAGAAATTACTCACTTCCACCAAAAAGGAAACGACGTTTTCCGTGAAAAGATTAGAAAATTAAAAATTATTTTAAATCACATCAGATGTTGCTTGATTTTCGTTCCTGCCAAACGAAGGAAGTTAGCTTGTTTAAGAATTTGTGCTGTTCGCATTCTATGCCTATCTCTGTCTGCAGCAACCTTCCCTAATTCAGTAAAGTGAGACAAATATGACCAGGATCAAGTTGCCTGCATAAACAATCACTTGTTGGCATTTCATATTAACTCTACGTAAGTCTGATATTGACGCTTGACGCTGAGTGAAACAGATAGATAAAAGTAGGTTACTTGTGAGCGTATGGAGCAGAGTAGGCTTAGCATCACTTCCAAGGCCTTCTTACGTGATTCGATCCCCCCCCCCCCCCATAAGCAGGCTCACCGGGCTGGTTTCACTGCTGAAATAAGCTAGTAGCGCCGACTCAGAACCAGGATTTTGAACTTTGTTTCCCGTACACCATTCTTTGATACAGTTATATGCCTTGTCATATCTCGGGCGGCTTTTAGTTGGCAGAAGATCTTCTTCTACTATTTTTGCTGCTTCTCGAATTTCTGGTGGAGAAACAGCAAAATCAAATTCCTCATCTGAACAACCCCGAGCATTTTTCTGTTGTTAAAATAGTATATTGTTTAGTGACATGGAAACCATATTCAAAAAATAATATTTGCCATCTTGATGTGTATTATTACCTACGTTATTTTACCATCTGCGGTTATTTGAAATTTCTGTTTAAATTTTCAATGGAAAAGTCAAAATGACATTTATCTTTTATTAATAATTTTCTGGAAAGTTGACGTTTTTTTTACTTTTACTTTCCACCCGGGTGGACTGTTAACTACCGACGCTCTCGACAGGAATGAAACACTTTCCACCTCGGTACGTAATATACTATTAAAGGTTTAGGAAGTGGTCAAATTCACAGCGGTTAATGTAAAATAAACGATATGAAGGTCTATCTAAACCACAAATATAAAATGTTTGTCCCCTTTTGTCAAACTCATCCTCAGACGCGTTTCACCGTATCACGGCTCGCCATAAAGGCTAGAGGCTGGCAAAACGAGACGGATTTTTGCAACGCTATATAATTAATACTCGCCGTGCCATCTCGCTCATTTGTTTCCAATCACCATTGGCGACAATTTTCTTGTACGAGACCCAAGAACGGATTGTTATGGCACGTCGAACACCTCCTGCATTATGCCAGTTTAGTCTTGAGGAGATTAGAAACAGGTTATATCGAGTGCCACTCCCTCGACGCGGCCACAGTCACACAACAATGTGTCGTGCTGATCTTTTTGTTTCCGTCGGAGTCGGACGTATACGAGGCGAAGCGAAAGAAAATAGGCCGCGAGGACAAATGATTTATACCACCAACTTGAAACAAAACATGGACCCGGTTATTAGGAAAATAAACACGACAAGAAAGATACGGGGATTCTATCTCTAGAATCCCCATATCTTTTTTTATCTTCTGTCTGTTTCTGTTTTCATTCTAACAGGTAACCTGTTTAATATGTCTTTGTTAGGAAAAGCAAATAATCGACGGACGTGACTCGAAAGTCTATATTTTTATCCAGTTTACGACAGACTTGGCACAGTCCTACCATATTGAGTTAAGCATTACTATTTTTTTCCAGAAACAATACGTACATTTAACACACTAACACTGAAAAGCAATTTTATTTAGCAATAACGACAAATGTGACAGTTGTTAATCTGGTAGTGTCAAACGTGAAAGCCGGTATGAAAGACGGAAGTTCCAATAAAGGCTTTATGAAAAGTGTGTTCGGAACGCTCGAAGGCGACGTAATGCCTTTGTCTAATTAACACGTTCCCTGGCTCACGCTGGTCCGTTATCTCCTTTTTTCACCCACAAATTACTTGACGAATAAATATCGATCTAGTACATGTATAATTCGACTTCTCTACACTGACAAAAATGCATTTGCCAATGTCGTGGGTTACAAAATTGGAGCTACCTCAACCCACTTCTCTATGTTGTTCTAACTGAGCCTACGAATTATCACAAATTACTTAAAAACTCTACAGTAATTCAGGTTCTTTTGGTTTGCCTCAACCCAAAAAGAGATTTTTGATCAACATTTTAAACATATTTGGGATCACCACAATTCCTCATCTTGTAACTATTTTATGAGTTACCTGAACTCAGTTTCTGGGTTGGGGAAACTTACTAATTGATTATAAAGTGTCGTTTTAACCCGGACGTGCATTATTTTAACTCATTACCATGTGTAAATTATTTTGAGTTGGAATAATTCAGGAAACGTGCTCCAAAAGCCCATATCGAGGGTAAATCGCAAGATCGTAAGGTCACGGAAAGCTCCGAATTCGTGTTCGTGCAGATTTGGCGCGGTTCATTCCATTGTTATTCGTCAATTCTCCTTCGATCGCGCGTATAGACGCCTGTTGGGCGTTGCGCCGTTTGAGGGATTTTTCATCTTTGTTCTCTGTGCGTGAAAATTTGTGTTTTGCATAATTTTGGTCAGTTGGCGTAAAATGGAGAGACAGGAGGGAGATGCATACAAATTATTATTATTGGAATGGAGCCTTATTATTTCTAAGCAATCGTCATCACTTCTTCCGCATGGTTTCTTAGCCGTAGTATGCACTCCTTTCTATAATCCTTTCTATAATGATTATTATTTTTTTAAATATACAACAAGGCAATTGAAGTCCAAAATATGCAGGCGTTAAATCAAAGAAATATTTTGAGTTCCGATAGTCCACAATTTAGGTACTGGTAGTCCAAAATTTGGACTCTGGTAGCCCAAAGAGTGAGTTATTCCAGCCACCATCGTAAGCTAGAACAACTTAAATGTCAAGCTTTTATAGCTTGAATCATGAATTAATCTACCCCGACTAGTAACGCATCACAATTCACATACTGGTAGCCAATCAATAATTTAAGACGGTGGGGCGTGAGCTATTCCAACGCATAAAATCACTCATCTTCTGTGCTATCATAGCTTATGAATAGTGAGTTGCGATGCAATTTCTTCGATTTGGTTGCCGTAATTCAGAGGTCTGGGCTGTCCCCTATTAGCAACACGCTTCGGTCTAGGACAGCTCATATTTGAGTTATATCAACTCGAAATTTCGCTCAGTGTACATACAACGCCTGAACTTCTTTTGACCCATTCTCTCGATACGCGGAATGGGTATATTTTCGGCGAACCCTGTATGTGACCATCCACGACAGCAACTTAACAGAAGAAAATTTACATCCAATCTGTTATTATCTTTCGCGTTCGATTAAAACAAGTTCCTCAGAAAAGGGATGGGTCCCGTCTAGCTCTAAATAAGTTATGGCGATTGTTCGTTATTTTTATTTCTCGTGTTCGCTCCTCTCGCTTCATTTGTTGATTTAGTTGTTTTGAGTTTATTGAATCTTCGTTGCGGATTGTTTTAAGAACATTTATACGCTTTGAAAATCCAGATGAATAAGTTGAAGGGTGGCGGGGACGCGTGCAATCATAATTTCATTTTAATTACGACAGTCTACTTTTACTCTAACCTGTGACAGGCCACACTTTAAAATCTTCACCTCGTATACGCGAGACTCTAAACTCTATTCGTTTTAACTAATTGAGGAGCACAAACAAACATCAGCGCGTGATAGCCACATGATCGCTGCATAAACTCGTTGCTATCGGTCAAACGGCGATAACAGGCCAGAACAGGGTCGTGCGGTGTAGGCTATTATCTCAGGTCTATTCATGAGCGGTTCGAGATGCGACCATGTGTGCGTCGCGTATACAGGGTGTCCGGGAACATGTGGGAAATCTCCCGGATATGAAGAAAACACGTGAAAAGAATACTATAGGTTCATATAAACTTCTTTCGTATCGGCCTCCTCTTCGGAGATATGGGCTCCCAAAGAGCACCAATGGAATCAAGGTTTTTACACATAATTATTGAACCACCTGGTATATTTCAATTATTTTTTAATATGATGTATACCAGGTGAGACCTGTCAAATTACTACCCAAGAAACTGTTGTGAATTACTCACATCTGCAGGGACTGACTAGCTGTAACACTCATACTGGTAGCCAATCAATAATTTAAGACGGTGGGGCGTGAGCTATTCCAACGCATAAAATCACTCATCTTCTGTGCTATCATAGCTTATGAATAGTGAGTTGCGATGCAATTTCTTCGATTTGGTTGCCGTAATTCAGAGGTCTGGGCTGTCCCCTATTAGCAACACGCTTCGGTCTAGGACAGCTCATATTTGAGTTATATCAACTCGAAATTTCGCTCAGTGTACATACAACGCCTGAACTTCTTTTGACCCATTCTCTCGATACGCGGAATGGGTATATTTTCGGCGAACCCTGTATGTGACCATCCACGACAGCAACTTAACAGAAGAAAATTTACATCCAATCTGTTATTATCTTTCGCGTTCGATTAAAACAAGTTCCTCAGAAAAGGGATGGGTCCCGTCTAGCTCTAAATAAGTTATGGCGATTGTTCGTTATTTTTATTTCTCGTGTTCGCTCCTCTCGCTTCATTTGTTGATTTAGTTGTTTTGAGTTTATTGAATCTTCGTTGCGGATTGTTTTAAGAACATTTATACGCTTTGAAAATCCAGATGAATAAGTTGAAGGGTGGCGGGGACGCGTGCAATCATAATTTCATTTTAATTACGACAGTCTACTTTTACTCTAACCTGTGACAGGCCACACTTTAAAATCTTCACCTCGTATACGCGAGACTCTAAACTCTATTCGTTTTAACTAATTGAGGAGCACAAACAAACATCAGCGCGTGATAGCCACATGATCGCTGCATAAACTCGTTGCTATCGGTCAAACGGCGATAACAGGCCAGAACAGGGTCGTGCGGTGTAGGCTATTATCTCAGGTCTATTCATGAGCGGTTCGAGATGCGACCATGTGTGCGTCGCGTATACAGGGTGTCCGGGAACATGTGGGAAATCTCCCGGATATGAAGAAAACACGTGAAAAGAATACTATAGGTTCATATAAACTTCTTTCGTATCGGCCTCCTCTTCGGAGATATGGGCTCCCAAAGAGCACCAATGGAATCAAGGTTTTTACACATAATTATTGAACCACCTGGTATATTTCAATTATTTTTTAATATGATGTATACCAGGTGAGACCTGTCAAATTACTACCCAAGAAACTGTTGTGAATTACTCACATCTGCAGGGACTGACTAGCTGTAACACTCATGGGCCCATTTTTTTTACGCCCTGTATGATGAGAACTTTGGACAATGTTTGTTACATACCTTTAACTATTGGCTAAAAATTAAGTACTCTTCATTCATGTCGCTAATCCTAGCCGTTTTCGAGAAAACGTCATTTTATTTGCACTGAGTCAACTAACTGCTCATGGGCTAAATATGAAAAAGCGGAATCTTGAAGGTTGAACATTGGATCGGAACAAAGATGTATCTTTTATTGAAATACCCGAAGCACATGATGTATATGAAATGCCGTTTTTTCGAAAACGGTTAGGATTAGCGACATGAATGAAGAGTACTTAATTTTTAGCCAATAGTTAAAGGTATGTAAAAAACATTGTCCAAAGTTCTCATCATACAGGCCGTAAAAAAAATGGGCCCATGAGTGTTACAGCTAGTCCGTCCCTGCAGCTGTGAGTAATTCACAACAGTTTCTTGGGTAGCAATTTGACGGGTCTTACCTGGTATACATCATATTAAAAACTAATTGAAATATACCAGGTGGTTCAATAATTATGTGTAAAAAACTTGATTCCATTGGTGCTCTTTGGGAGCCCATATCTCCGAAGAGGAGGCCGATACGAAAGAAGTTTATATGAACCTATAGTATTCTTTTCACGTGTTTTCTTCATATCCGGGAGATTTCCCACATGTTCCCGGACACCCTGTATATGTTTTTGTCTACTGAATTGCGAAAAACAGACTATATTAGGAACAAAAGTTGAAGAACAAGCTAATCGGAGCAGACATAGTCAGATATGGATATAGTGGAGAAAGCTATTAACCAACATCTTCTAAAGTACCTGGAAGGATTCAACATTATCAGCGATCATCAATATCGTTTTTGGGTCCAGGTCAACTGGAGATTTTCTAGCCTATGTCACTAATCTTTGGAATAACGCAATCTCGAACATCATGGGGAGTCTCGGGCTGTTGCACTGGATATTTCTAAAGCCTTTGATCGTGTTTGGCATGAGGGACTTCTAAGTAAACTGCGATCCTATGGTATGCCCAGTCTATTTTGTACATGGTTGTCTAGCTTTCTTAAGGACCGCTCTCTGTAAGTGGCGATTGACGGATTTCTCTCAGACACCTTCACCATCAATGCCGGTATTCCTCAAGGGTCCATATAGTCTCCCACTCTCTTCTTACTCTATATTAACGACCTTCTAGTGGAAACGAAAAATCCGATATTTAGTTTTGCTGACGATAGCACACATCTTTCTCTTTGAATGCACAAACATCGGCTGCCGACGCACATCTTCGCAGGCCGCATGAAGTATCACGCCTCAACAAACACCTGGAAGAAATTTTAGCTTGGGGTAACAATAACCAAGTCGAATTTAACGCAAAAAAAACCCAGTCAGCAGTTTTCTCTAAAAAGGTTAACATTACAGAACCGGATATAGTCATGGACGGACACGCAATCCCACTGGCTTCATCTATTAATTTGCTGGGCGTCAATCTGGGAGGAAATATGTCTTGGCATCATCACGTTGTGACAATCGCCAAGATAGCTTCTCAGAAACTTGGTGTACCTACTCTTCCGAACCAGAAAGTTGTACACACCTCAACAACTTTTGACACTGTACAAGGCCCAGATTCGACCATCACTGGAGGACTGCTCTCATGTCTGGAGCTCTGCACCCAAACATACTCTGCGGCTACTGGATTCCATCGAAAGGAGGGCCATTCGTCTGATTGGAGTCCACGAGCTGACGAGGAGCCTCGACAACCTGGAACATCGAAGACCGGTTGGGGATTTGACTCTCTTTTGCAGATGTTTTCATGGAGGGTGCTCGGCTGACCTTGCCCTCTTGATTGCGCCTAGAGCCGCCAATCCATATGTGGTTAAGCTCAGTACTCCTCGAACTTCATTATTTATAAGAATTCTTTCATTTGGCGGACTTCATCCTTATGGAACGACCTTCCAGAGGTCGTTTTTCCCAACGAATATAACCTCCAACGATTCAAAACACACACCACTCCCAGAGTGCCCTAAAGGATTTTTCCTATAGTGCTTGTGCATGATCATAAAAACAATAAAAATGTTTTTCTTTAATGGTAATTTTACTAATTTTTGTTATCTACCCTGTAAGCAATAATTCCTCCCATTGACGCGTATTTACCTTAGAACTTCATAGATAAAAATGACTGGTAAATATTGGTAAAAGAATGATTAACGTGACGTAGGTTATGAAAGAACATTATGTGTGAAAATAATCCATGAATGTAAACAGAAATGTCAGCTGTGAAAAATAGTACCGATTTAATTTCCGGTAATTATATTCCCCGATACTGGGGAAACTTTCTACGGGATGAGAATAGAATTTCTTCTAATATTACAAACTTGGCGGTTCCTTATTCTTGTTCAAAGTTTTAACAATCAATCGATGATCGATTCCAACAAAGCTTTCAATCGAGTTAGTCATCGTCACTGCAAATCCATAAGTGATTGGTAGCATAATTTCGTGCCATAATTCGATTTGATGAAAGGAACGATTTTTAAGAACAAAAAAATAAAAATACCGATACAAATTAGTTATTAAAAGAATTCTTTCAATAATTAATCTAGCGTAGCTATTTAACCTGAAGTTAATCTGACACAAGACGCGTTTTATAAATTAATAACTGCTGCTTCCTAGTTAGTGATTACTTATGCTCATGAAAATTCTAAAACTCGAATTGAATCGTAGTATATTATACAGATATTAACGGTGATGTAATTGCTCTTAACATTAATATGCATAGGAACTATCTGCCTCATCGTAATATATTTACGGGGACACTAAGAAAGTTAATATAGTTTCTGAATTTCAGAAGATAGATTTTCCTTTAATTTAGACGAACTTGCCCAAGCCACTACCCACCTGACTTAATTCCATTGGAGAAATTGACAGAAAGTAGCAATAGGTAGTTTTGTTAATTTAATTTAGTTGATACCATAGACGTATAACATAAAAGGGAGAATTACAGTGAAACCTCCCTTTGGCGGACACCTACGGGACCGTCTAAATGTGTCCGCCTAATAGAGGTGTCCGCCCATGGGAAATTTGTTATTAGGTAATATGTAAATGCAAAATTATTACTATGTATATGTATGTACGAATAAACATAACATAACAAAAATACATTAGTTTTAGTTAGGATGTAGTACTAAAAAAATGTAATAACGTAGTTTGACGTGTTTGCTTTTTATACTTGCAATCTAGAAAATGTAATTCCAAGTCTGATAACCATTCCATTGCTGTAGAGTCACCTCTATTATTTGCATACTCTTATAGTTCCTTTACCATACTAATGGCTTGTTGATAATAGGTGACATTTGATTGATTACTGCATTCAACTTCTTCATCAGAGTCGTCAGATGGTTTCAGTTTGGACTGCATAATAGGTAGGAATGGGGTCACTATCATCTTCTAGTAGCACATTGCTATCAATGTTAATGAACTCGCCCAAATCATTGTTATCAAATTACAAACTTCCACAACATCAATATTCTCTTTCGGACTCAAAACGCGACATTTTTGTGCCATTGTTTACGATTTTAACCTTACAACTCACAAATAAACGGCGGACTGCTGTCGGGGAATCACACATACTTTCATTCGGCGAAGTCCTTTGGCGCTGCGACGCATACGCGATTGGTTGTCGGTCTGTCTTCAGAGAGTTTTTGCACCGTACTTATTCGTCTCCCAAATACTTTAAAAAATTATTTTGTCCGTTTAAAGGAGGGTTTTCGCACCCTTTGTATGAAAACAGCCTGTCAACGTCGGAACAAAGTCGGCCCAGGATTCCATTTTCATGGAATTTCATATACCTAGTTCCGGACTATGAAGAAATGTCCGCTTAATAGAGATGTCCGCTTATTATAGGTGTCCGTTATGAGAGATTTGGTCACAGATCGTTTTTAACAGAAATCAATGATGACAAAATTCTGCTAGTTTCACCGTTTGTGTGATATTAATTATATTGAATGCATTTGTCATAATATGTACCTATACTTATATTGAGTAAAAATTTTATACTATTATAGTATAGTAGAATTATTTATAGTTTCCTAATCACATCAAATTATAATATTTTAGAGAAATCACTGTGGCAATGCTGTATGGGCGCTCGTGCTACGGGAAACCCTGAATTTTAGGAATTTCTCATAATTTTCTAATTTCTAACGGTACACTTGGTATCTATTGTGTTCTCGGATTAATTTTTGGTATTTTTTCGACCTAGAACTAATTAGAGCTATTTATTAGACATCTGCAATGGTTCATCAGTGCGTGGTGAGTAAGAAAGTCGATTGTTCTAACAGCGAATTAATAGTTCTGCGGTAAGTGAGATTATTGAGGTTATGTGTTTTATCATAAGCAGTGGTGTACCTAATTCTATATTTTAAGTCAATTTATAAGTCAAAATATAGGGATTTTTTTTAAATTATCTGAATTTATTTAAAAAATACCTACAACGTTTACCTGTTTATGTGTAATTTTAGATCGAAATTATCTTGTTCTGCTCGCACCATAACTCAAAGTTTTGCATATTCTTTTTAAAAGTTTTTCTAGATTATTTTCTGCAATTTCTCGTATTTCTGACGGAGTACAACTTTCTTCCTGACTCATTTTTATTAACTTTAATAATATGTATATTTAATTTTAATTATGACTGATGGGAAGAAGCTTTGTTGTATTCAATTGTTTCTATCATGGCATCTATTTGATAACATTTTCTTAAAATTGTAAAAGTATTGCCAACCCAAAAAGAAAATATTAATTCAAATGGAAAAAATCCACTATATTTTTTAAAGTTTTTCAGACTTTAAAGACCCAAACAGAAAAAGTATTATAAAATATACGGTTCATAAGACAATTGGAGCACTTGTACTTTAGAAAACTCCCCGCTTCGCGAGTCGTTTTCTAAATTAAACGCGTGCTCTAAGATTTCATAATTATGAAACTTGTATCTTAATATATTATTTTATGATCTTAAAAAACCACAAGCACACTTCACTGGTAAATATAACAGCGTTGCCATTTTTAAAATAAATCCATCTTCTTCTAACTTATCTGAAACTGTGGCAGTATGCACAATTGTAAACAATTATCGTTTATGAATTGAATGTCTTGTCCCCCTTTTAAATTATACGGCTATGGTAGATACCGTATTGTAGCACACTAATATCTAAATCATAAAATGTTATTCATTAAATTTGTTCAATGAACACCGGTTGCATAATACATCAAGTATACTGCAACGTAGGTTACTTTCTCCTCTCGAAATGCATAAATGTTTAAAATCGACGATGATTATTATCTGGAAAATAATTTGCTCTTAATTAATCTGTCAATACGCTGAACAAGTTGACGTACTTTCCCATTTTAATACGCTCGAGAAGCTTTATGGTAAAATCTGTGTGTTTTTTTTGCGATACAGTCATAAAAAATCATATAAAATTACCATGGTTACACAAATAAAATATTTATAATATAGGGTGTTATGGAAATGACGTATTATATTTAAACCGGCAAATCCTGAGATGAAAATAAACTGAAGAAAAATAACCATAAATGGCGCTTTGAATTATTAAGCGAGATTATATACTTTATATGAAATTTCAAAATTTACATGGCCGCTACTGACGACGGTCGCAATCAATAAAATAAAAGGTCTGCAGTGTGAAAAGACCTCAGCGCATTTCGGGCGGTATTGTCATATCTACACGGCAAACTCTTTAGAAAAAAGATTATAATTTTAACAATTTTTCATTTATGAACAAATATGATTCCAGAAAATCGACGACGAAAAACGTTTTGCAAAACAAATAATAGTGATATCACACAAAAATTTAAAATTCATCACAAGCACAGGAAAGTAAATAGATCAAACGTCATGACCTTTTTCTTTAAAAAAAATGCAATTTTGTTTAAGACACATACTGCTCTCTCATCTTTACTTATTTAAAATCAATTATTAGTTTCATAAAACTAAGTTTTAGGAAAAACCTCTCACATAACCTCACAAATAGCAGCTATTCACATGGAAGATTACACGGGAACGTTGTTTTAATTAATTTTGGTCCTTTTTTTCTCGCTTAGATTTATTTGTTTTAGTAATTAAAAATAAATACGATTCCTTCAATTTAAAAATGATATCTTGTCAGTTTCAGACGGACTGCGTCGGGATACGGCTGATCTTATTTTATAACCAATACAATGTAATGAAGTAGTGTGACAAGTGCATATCTTCAAAAAACTAATTTGACACATGTGTGTGTGTGTTTCTTTAAGTGATTTATGGTAATTTGTTCAGTGTGTCATTATGTGTTTTGTGTCTTTGACGATATACAGGGTAATGTTCTGAGATTTTGACGAACAACGCCGAAGGGATTTTAGTGGGGTATATAACCACTAAAACTAAAAAAACTGAAGATTCTTTGCTAGTTCAGTGTCATCGATTTACTTTCTATTTAGATATTAAGGTAAGCTAAATAATTATTTTTATAAGTAAAAAAGTTTTACACTTTTACACAGTTTGGCAACATTGAGCGCAACATGTGTTTGTGTTCGGAGTGACCTGTGGGTTTATGGGTGTGTTACCCTACTTTTAAAAGTTCGATTTAAAAAAAAATATGTAGCGCTTCTCTAGGGCACCCCAGGAGTCACCCACCTAAATATAATATGTCATTTCCATAACACCCTGTATTAACATTCCTTATAAGATAACAAACCTGTCAAAACTAAAGAACACAAACCTAATCGATAAAAACAACAATTCCGTACCAGTAAGCGGAATATTCTGACGGTGGCAAATCAGTTGACAATCGATACATTTTGCTCTTTTTGGTCATCGAACTAGCCTAATATTGTACACAATTTTTCGTTCATACGATTCAGTAATAAACGTTTTTTCAATTTTGAAGGTATCCCTCCCTGTAGGTCCTTCTATTTACACCTAATTGGCTTATAAAGATCTAATCTAATCTCTAATTGCGAACGTTTTCGCATGTTCGTCTACGTCACGGGAAAACTAGTGTTAATAATTAATAAATCGACGTCCGGGACGCCGTGACGCTCGGCGTCGCTACTGACGTCACGACGTCACGCTCGAATTTCATGTAGCCGGCCGAAAAAAATTGTTCGAAAGAGAAGTTCCGATTGTAGGGGATATTTCGGTAAATACAAATAATTCGCTGATTCCGAATAAAATATAAATTTCCTTCTCGAGGGTTGTTTATCACTTTTTCTTAAAACTAAGTTACTGATTTCATTTTTTGCTTAAAAAATATTTTATTAAAAAAAAAATATTTTTCACTAAATGCTCAAAAAATGAAAGAGCTTTTATAACAAAAGTGTATATCATATACAGGGTATTGCATAACTTATGGGTCTTAGAGCCTGCTGTAGATATAGTCGTTGCATCGAACCCTCGCCCCAGATATGTCAAGTGTCATGTGACCGTCAACCTTCCTGCTTATTTCTGGTAATTTATTTTGCCTAGGTTTGTATGACATTCCAGGACTTTCCAGGACCGTACTACAATATTATTTACGTTTAAAAATGAAACGAGTCTATTTATATTTTTAAATACATTTTTTATTATTTATTATAGGGAATAAAACACACAAACACATTGTATTATTACCCACTACATGATCAATAATTGCACTTGAATTCTGACCAGAACTATTAAAAATATCATGCAGATATTTCCTACTTTCCCAGCTAACCAAACTGTCTACATTCAAGTCGCCACACAAAAGTATTACCTGATATTTAACTGAAATAAATCTCAACTCACTCGGAAAGAAATAAAACATCATCGAGAACATCGAGAATTTTTTTTATTAATATTAAAATTCACCTTAGTTTCTCTAATGGTGGCATCAGCTGAGGTAGAAGGCAGACAATATTATGCTCCATAATTATTATTTTCGCCTAAAAACAGATAAATAAAATATTAACCTATAAATTTTTCGTTACGTGATTAGTACTTACTGTGGTTTACAAATACAAAAACAACTCGATATGTAGTTAATCAAAGTTTTGAAAACAAAATAAACAATACTATTTGATTAAGTCCCCAAACAATGATCGATGACATATTGCTGATGTCAACTGTCGAAAAAGCTTGAGGGTTCGCTGCAAATACTATACTAAACTTTAAACTGGACCGATTCGAAGTCAGCTAAGTTTTTTCGAAATGTTTATTTTCGCAATAAAGCCATAAAATTGTAATTCCTTTACCATACTAATGGCTTTGGTTTGATTACTGCATTCAACTTCTTCATCAGAGTCGTCAGATAGTGATGTGGTTTGTTCTACTGTGGTTGGACTACATAATCGGTAGGAATGGGGTCACTATCATCTTCTAATAGCACATTGCTACCAATATTAATGAACTCGCCCAAATCATTGTTATCAAATTACAAACTTCCACAACATCAATATTCTCTTTCAGACTCAAAACGCGACATTTTTGTGCCCATTGTTTACGATTTTAACCTTACAACTCACAAATAAACGGCGGACTGCTGTCGGGGAATCACACGTACTTTCATTCGGCGAAGTCCTTTCGTTTTGCCATGCATACGCGATTGGTTGTGTCTTCTGAGAGATTTAGCACCGTACTTATTCGTCTCCCACATACTACAATACGAACTTTTGTTCGCCCAAGGGAGAGTCCGCCCAAGAGAGGTGGATTTTCATGGAATTTCATATACCTAGTTCCGGACTATGAGAAAATGTCCGCTTAATAGGGATGTCCGCTTATCAAAGGTGTCCGTTATGAGAGGTTTCACTGTATTTCCATTTTTGCGTTGATTTTGTTAATGCAATTTGATGTTTAAATGGAAATATCTCCAAAACAGTTAGAGATACATTAAGATCGAGCATAATATGCTATATTAGTTTAGAAATTGCCCTTCCTTGAGAATCTTGTTAAAAATACTTCATAGAAGGTAAGAAAGAAATGCATTGATTAAACATAGCGCCCTCTAATGTGAAACTTAAAAATTTCTACAAATTCTCATTTCCTCCTCATGAAAACGTCATGCCGCCTCTAGTTGCTCTATTGGCTATAAGCTATGTGACACCCTGTATAAACCATTATTATTGCATAGTGCGTGGATAACTGAGTATCATACCCAAATCAATTGTCTGATTTTTGTGACTTGTTGGAGACCTTTATAGAACAAATTGTAATAAAACTGTTATCAATCAAAAATATAACTTAAGCAAATCTTATAAGAAAAGTCTGCTAATTGGATATGATTTCATTGTATTCGAGTTAGGCCTGTTGGTATTTATGCATTTGATCGTAAAATTAAACGAATTAATATGAATTCTTTAGAGTGCATGAAAACCAGCTCGTCTAGCTGCAAGTTATAAACATTTAATTTTATATCGAGCTAAACCCGGCCTTCTTTACACAACTTCCATATAATCAGTCGATTTCAATTCAGAATTTAAATAGATCCGACATGATTCGACCAACGTACTATCACCAATAACATTATTTACTTGTAATTCAAAATGAAGTCATAAAATTGAAGGTACACGTTTCTCGTCGCCGTTTGTCTTATTAAAACACATATCGTGTTTTTTTTATTGCTCTATAATTTTTCGATCGTATGTCTAACAATTATTTTACAGCATAATAAAAAGTCGCACCCGTACAATTACACGTATTTTAAATCTGTTTATGGTGATTAAATTAAATTAAAGAATAAAATAATAATATTAAAATTAAAATGAACTTTAAAGCTTCTACAAGAACTTTAATAATTTGTTTTGGTGACATTTTCACCATTTAATTAGGGGCGGCCGATGGGGGTGGGGTTTTGTTTTTATGATCAAACACAAGCACTATAGGGAAAAATCCATTAGGGCACTCTGGGAGTGGTGCGTGTGTTCAAAAAGCGATTCACGTTGGTTTTGAATCGTTGGAGGTTATATTCGTTGGGGAAAACGACCTCGGGAAGGTCGTTCCATAAGGATAAAGTCCTCCAGATGAAATAATTCTTAAATAATGAAGTTCGAGGAGTACTAAGCTTAACCACATATGGATGGGCGGCAGTAGTTCGTCGTGTATTTCCGCTATTCGCCTCTCTGGGCGGAATTAAGAGGGCAAGGTCAGCCGAGCACTTTTCATGAAAATATCTGTAGAAGAGAGTCAGATCACCAACCTGTCATCGATGCTCCAGGCTGTCGAGGCTCTTCGTCAGCCCGTGGTCTCCGATCAGACGAATGGCCCTCCTTTCGATAGAATCCAGTAGCCGAAGAGTGTGTTTGAGTGCAGAGCTCCAGACATGAGAGCAGTACTCTAGTGATGGTCGAATCTGGGCTTTGTATAGTATCAAAAGTTGTTGAGGTATGTACAACTTTTTGGTTCGGAAGTTCGGAGTACACCAAGTTTCTGAGAAGCTGTCTTGGCGATTGACACAACGTGGTTATGCCAAGACATATTTCCTCCCAGATTGACGCCCAGCAAATTAATAAATGAAGCCAGTGGAATTGCGTGTCCTGCCATGGTGATACTTCATGCTGTCTGCGATGATGTGCGTCGGCAGCCGATGTTTGAGCATTCAAAGAGAAAGATGAGATAAGTGTGCTATCGTCAGCAAAGCTAAATATCGGATATTTAGTTTTTACTAGAAGGTCGTTAATGTAGAGTAAGAGGAGAGTGGGTGACAATATGGTCCCTTGATTAACACCGGCATTGATGGTGAAGGTGTCTCAGAAATCTGTCAATCGCCACTTGAATAGGGGTATCGTTATATTTCTCTTAATTTATCCCTCTGCATGCTAAATTACATTAATATTTCAAGATTCAGTTGAGAGATGTTTGATAAATGAGTTGAGATCAGTGGCGGCTCGTGACCTATGATAGAGGAGGGGGTTCACAAGTATGGTGAAATTATTTTTAAAATTTTATTTTTGTGTAACTACCAAACAATTACTTTCTAGGCGTTTTAAATGTAGAAAGAAAAAAAGTAATGAGAAAATGCGTTAGGTAAAACATATGTTTATTTATTTTTTAATTTTACACAAGGAAGATTTTCTTAGTGTGTATAGCTGTCGGATCTTAACGTCGTCGCATGCAACCCTCGTAACAATATTTATACAGTCCACTACTAATACTACTAAAGCCATCTACGAGCTATCAAGAAAACCGAATGATGTCCAATACTACTACCGCCATCTACGAGTTATCAAGAAAACCGAATGATGTCTAATACCACTACGCCATCTACGGCTACGTCATTAGGCGCAACCAAGACGAGAACAATAGTTAACTGTTTTATGACGAGAACGAATCGAGCCACGAGACTGACAAGTTGGCATTCTTCATATTTTCTGTGTTTTTTAGTTTAAATCCTTAAATAAAATGATTTAAAACCATATCGAGTATCATTTATCGACCCTACACAATAGTGCTTAAACGTAAAGTCCATTCTTCGGTTCTTATTTGTAGAAAATTGATCAATAACAGCCTCATTAAGTTTGGAATACCCTCTATAATTTTTTTTTCATATATTTCATTTTTAAACTTTCTAATAAAGTCCCTAGATTTATCCTTTGTGGTCTGCGTTAAAGTAATTTCGGGTTTAGGTGTTCCCACATTCTGCACTTCAATTTTTTGCTCCAAACTCAAAGAGCTAAAGTTATTTCTTAAATAGTCCACCGTCAATTATTCATTTTAACTTCATAAATATATAATATTAAAATATTGAAACATACACCTTCGAATTTCTAACTAGATGCACGAAAAGACAACAGCGCGGTGCACACAAAAACTGTGCGCTTTTTCCATGTTAAATCGCCATAGTCCCGCTGCCACCCGCCACCTGTTACTACAGAGAAACTGCACTACTTAATCGCACGTGCGAGCAAGTCTCGTCATAATCGTCATTTACCTCGACCGAGGCATTGTTGCCGGATCTATACAGTTGGGTTTGACCGGATGATAACATATTAGGGAGGGTCGGACTTGTTTAGTTTGACGGTACGATAAAATATTAGGGAGGGTCAGACTTTATACGATAAATAATATTCAATAAATATAAATTTATATTTTTTATTCGTTTTGTTTTAGGGGTGCGCGTGCGCATGTGCTCCTGTGGAAGAACCGCCACTGGTGGAGATGCCACCCTCTCCAACAGAATGAACCTCGGTGCGCCCCTTCATAAAATAATATAAATCTATATTTTGACATATCGATGTAAGAAAGAAATAGAAATCTCTAAGGCAACTTTCGTTACAGAATTCCGCCTCGGAAATTTTACAGAGAAATATTTCTTCTCTACAGCTAATTTAGTTCTCCTGGCACGGAACTAAATTGAACCACTGAAAACAATCCGTTTAAAAACAATGTCGCATTTAAAAATTAGGCAATAGCTTTGACCGTTTGTCCCATATGTTGCTTTAATAATAAATAACAATTTATAAATATTAAACTAGATTCTTACAAGATTTTGTCCAACCTACGATTTCCTGCCGGGCCGCAGGACAAATAGACGTAGGCCGTGGTCGCAGGTATTCGAAAACAAATGCCTGTCGCATGCACGGCACGAGCCGGTTGTGTCCGAGGGCTGGGCGTCGATTCTCGAATAAATTTCCTTTGGCAGAAAAAAAAATTAACTAAATAACCGAATTACAAACAAACTATGGAAAATATAACGATTTTTCTCACACCATAACTACCTGACAACATAATTAATTTCTTAAAACTAATAACGTTATTTCTTGCACAGTGGCGGCTCGTGACCTATGATAGAGGGGGGTTCACAAGTATGGTGAAATTATTTTTAAAATTTTATTTTTGTGTAACGACCAAACAATTACTTTCTAGCCGTTTTAAAAGTAGAAAGAAAAAAAATAATAAGAAAATGCGTTAGGTAAAACATATTTTTATTTATTTTTTAATTTTACACAAGGAAATACAACTTTTGGAAAATAAGAAAGGTTTTCTTAGTGCGTATAGCTGTAGGATCTTAACGTCGTCGCATGCAACCCTCGTAACAATATTTATACAGTCCACTACTAATACTACTAAAGCCATCTACGAGCTATCAAGAAAACCGAATGATGTCTAATACCACTACGCCATCTACGGCTACGTCATTAGGCGCAACTAAGACGAGAACAATAGTTAACTGTTTTATGACGAGAACGAATCGAGCCACGAGACTGACAAGTTGGAGTTCTTCATATTTTCAGTGTTTTTTAGTTTAAATCCTTAAATAAAATGGTTTAAAATCATATCGAGTATCATTTATCGAAATACACAATATTTATCGATCCTACACAATAGTGCTTAAACGTAAAGTCCATTCTTCGGTTCTTAATTGTAGAAAATTGATCGATAACAGCCTCATTAAGTTTGGAATATCCTCTATAAATTTTTTTTCATATATTTCGTTTCTAAACTTTCTAATAAAGTCCCTAGATTTACCCTTTGTGGTCTGCGTTAAATTAGTTTCGGGTTTAGGTGTTCCCACATTCTTCACTTCAATTTTTTGCTCCAAACTCAAAGAGCTAAAGTTATTTCTTAAATAGTCCACCGCCAACTATTCATTTTAACTTAATAAATATATAATATTACATATGTTGAAGAACATTATTCAACATCTAAAATAATCAGGGCCGGAGTCCCACAAGGTTCGGCAATAGCACCCATACTTTTCAATATCTTTACTTCAGATATCCCAACGCATCCGTCTAGTGAAGAATACATATACGCAGACGACACAGCGATAACAACAACGGCAAGAGACCCGAAAGAAATAATGCTGAAGCTAAAACAAAACATCATCACTCTGGAAAAATGGCTCAGCAAATGGAAAATAAAAATCAATCCAGACAAGACCCAGGCAATTTACTTTACCAAGAACTGTTCAAGGTTCAGAAGACCGGAAGGCAGAGTCACTGTTGGAAACAAACTGATCGACTGGAGCCCGAGCGTAAAATACTTGGGACTTCATTTCGACAAACGCCTCAACTGGAAAGTAAATACAGCCAAAATACTGAAGAAAGCCAATGCACAACTTGGCGCTATATACCCGATGCTTAACAAAAGAAGCAAGTTAAGCACAAGGACGAAAGTCACGATGTACAAGGTGTTCATCAGGCCGCTGCTATCATACGGGGCAGCGTCATGGTGCACACTGAGTAGACCTGACTTAAAGAAGATACAAGTAATGCAGAACAAGGTACTTAAAATAATACTGAATACACCTAGATACACTAGAAATGACATTATACACCGAGATCTCCAAATTGATACAATTTCGGAGTTTCTCGACAAACTAATCATAAAATATCATACTAAGGCGAATCTGACCAATAACGAGAAGATAGCCGCATCGCACATTCCTAAACTACCACACCACAAACACAAAATGCCTAAAGACTGGATCACTCACTAAAATCCAAACTCAAAATTATTTAAGAACTTGTTCTTCATACAATCATACTATACACAAAACACTACACGACTATTGTAAAAATACACCGCCTACCACACACCTACCGCCAACATGTTAGAAGCCCTTATATCTTGCTCATTTGATTAAATTCAAATTAGAAAGATACTTAGAGCTGACACCAAACATCATCAACAACGCCTAAAGGCTTAACCCAAAAATCATACTTATGATAGACAAAAATAACACGTCGAGTGAAAGGAGTTAAAGGCTTTATAGTTGACTCAAACGGTGAGTTTAGTCGATCGGCCCGCCTCTCAGAGGCGGATCTTTTCCCTCAGAAAAGATGATGTTGATGGAGGTATAATCCCGATAATTCTCATCGGCTGTCCAAAAAAAAAAAAAAAAAAAAAAAAAAAAAACAGAGAAACTGCACTACTTAATCGCCCGTGCGAGCAAGTCTCGTCCTAATCGTCATTTACCTCGACCGAGGCACGGTTGCCGAATCTATACAATTTGGTTTGAGGGGATGATAAAATATTAGGGAGGGTCGGACTTTATACGATAAATATTATTCAATGAATATAAATTAATATTTTTTATTCGTTTTGTTTTGGGGGTGCACGTGCGCATGTACTCCTGTGGAAGAACCGCCACTGTTCTTACAGCATAACTAATTTTTTAAATTTTCATAGCGCATAGGTGGTCCAACTGCGTAGTAATTAAGGCAATATTGTAGATTCTTTCAATTTTTAATATTAGAAGGATAAAAGTGCTTGTTGCCTTTTCCAATTACTCGACGTGTTTTAGAATAGGAACCCAAAGTGGTACCAACAATGCAACACAACTTGTGTTGCTAAATATGCTATAAATAGCTGCCCAGTCATTTTGGTCGGTGAGGTGGGATGAAATTAAATCGAAAATGGAATAAAAATATCCTTTTTTAGTAGCTTGCGGTTTTAAGATTTAATACTTTTACTACTAATTTGTTTTTTAATAACAAAATTGGTCAATAAATAACATGAATATGAAAGTACCGATGTTTCCTTTTTAGGCGTTTCGTCGTTAGCCTTTGATTTACTATGTAAATTTGGAAAAACGGTATTTTTTTGTTTTTTTCTCAAGCATTGGAAAAACGAGAAATTTGCAAAACAGTTATTTTTGTGGTATCAGGTACAAATGAGAGCAAAACAACAAAAAAACAACAAATACAAACTGCAAGGAAGTTTATTTAGCCTTAGCCGAAACTAAAACACTTGAAGTGATTTCATCGCCAGCTCGATTCTTCGGCGTTTAGCCAAATATACTTCATTTTTTTCTAATCTAAAACTGGATTCGTAAAGTTAAAGGGTTGGAAAACGGTATGAAAAAATTGCGTTAAAAAATATAATGTTATAAGAATAATAATAACAATTTCAAATATGAACAATTTTCATATCAATAAATTAACTGAAAAACTTTATTATTAACGGCTAAAACTTCCCGAAAAGAAATATTGATCAGCCGATGACTCTCGTCTCTTTCTAACCTGCCAAAAAGCGGCATATTTTTTAATTAAATTGATGCAACATAGATGACTCTGATTGCTAATTTGGGATCGTTTGGGATCCTCATCTTAACATAACAGATCACACAAAAAGATCGTAACACGCTTAGTTTAAACAGAGTTAAGTATCTGGGGCGCATGTTGTGGCCAGGGTTGTTACTGTTAAGTATCTGGGGCGCATGTTGTGACCAGGGTTGTTACTGTTAAGTATCTGGGGCGCATGATACTATATTGTTACATTGGCTACGTCGCAAACGTGTAAATGTAATAAAGGTAATTATTGTTTTGATTGGCTGAAAGCGTCAAAAATACTACATAACCTCTACTTTATTATTATAAATTTAATGTTGAAAGTTGGAAATTTGAGTGGAAAAAGTAGTTTTTGGTTATTGTTATTCTGTTGCTTTTTGCTTTATATCTAAATAAAAATATTCAAATTTTTTTTTTATGATCAAACAACACAAGCTCTATAATAGGAAAAATCCTTTAGGGCACTCTGGGAGTGTGCGCAAAATGCGAATATGAATTTAGTGGCTTTAATCAAGAACGGTGCGTCTGACGAGAAAAACTAAAGTGACCGTTCTCATGTAGAATTGACCAGGCTAATCAGAAAAAAAATCCACATGGAAAAATGTCCGTGGCGTACCATCTTTTTTGTAAAAAATATCAGAGGACATGTTTGCAGGGACGCCACTGGTGGAACAATTGAATAACTTTCCTAACTAAAATTTCTATATCCTATTACCACATACCAAAATTGAAAATAATATCTAAAGTACTTTCGGAGATATAAAAAATTTAAGCTGTTGCGGACATATGTTCATATGAACTTTTCTTTATAAAATGACATAAGGAATCACACCCTGAAATACTAGCACGTCATTAAGGAACACCCTCCTGGATGTGACAACATTGTTAACCTCAGACTTTTTTTTGCCCCGCATTCCTATCGTAGCTACAGATAAACTTGTCCACTTGTACTTTGCAGGGTGAAACCAAGTGCCTAATCCTTCAATTACCGAGAACCTTGCAAGTCCGTCCATTGTTGTTATATTAAACGTTCGGACATATTTAGGCGAAAGATTTTATGTAGCAATGACATCAGCATCTCCGTCGCGTACCATTCAACGGTGGTACCACTGATGGTTCCTCAGGTGTTGTGACCAAGAAGGCGCTCGGCCGGATCAAGTCAACGAACCGTATAAAAGCTTAAAACGTTGAGTTTGGTTAGCAGTTAATTGCGCCTTAGATAGAACGTTTAAAAAAGAAAACTGAAGGACATCATATAAAAAAAAACCTTCCATGGTTTCCTTTTAGAAGATTTTTTTTCGTTCGGATTTGTTCCGGTTTTTTTTTTGTGCGAATAAAGCGATTCACGTTGGTTTCGAAACGTTGCATCACTCGATTATTGAAATAACCGACATCGCTCGATTATTAAAAAACCGCTCGAGTTATCTATTCAGGCGAAAACCGTCGCTCGTCACTTATTATTTTTCACTCGATACCCGCGCTTCGCTTGACGCCGACGGAGATGCTCGTATATTTGAACAGCTTTTCGCTCGATAGGAAATACTCTAGTTATAAATTCAGGCGAAAAACCGAAAAATATCGCTTGTAACTTGATAGACGACCATCGGTCTACGCGCCGCGCCATCCGATTTGCGACGTCCGAGTTTGAAGCTGAGCAGGTACACGACATACGTCTTTCTTAAAGGCGCATAAACGAGAAGGTGCATATAAAAAAGTATGCCAAATCCCTTAGCGGAGTCATCGCGACATGAGTTTTGTAAAGTTTTAACTGGGTAGCCAGCGGCGTAGTTTAGGTCTCCGATTGTAAATATTAAAAAATTAAAGGATATAATTTTTAAATTTTTATTTACTAAAAACTCGACAAAACTTCTCAAAAATAACATAATAATAGAAATTGTAAATGAAAATTAGCAAAACGAACAAAATGGTTAACAAAATTTACAGAAAAATTCGTTGGTAATCTTATAGTAAACATTTTTAAATCTAAACAGGAACTTTTTATTATTAAACTCAAGAAGACTTCTTAAAAATAACATACATTATAGAAAATGTTAATGGAAAATAAGAAAACTAGCAAAATAGTTAACAAATCATAGGTATCGACAAATTTTTTGGTAACCAAAAGTAAGCATTCTTAAATTTAAACAGGAACATTTAGGTAACTATAAACATGAATTTAAACAAATAATCACCTATTTTCGTATTTTGCCAGTCGCGTAACTAAGCCTAAATTTTTGAAGTGCACCCAATGGGCACCTGATAATTTAAAGTGGAGGAATTTGACCAGCTGTTTTAAATATCTACTTATTTTATGCTCGTAGATTGAGAAAGATGTGAAGAAAAATAACTCTTTGTAATACTTTTTGTTCGGGTTAAAAACGCACAATAATAAACCCGAACAATAAATACATATTTGGGTGATTTTTTGCAGTTTTCTGTTTGGTATCGAGTCACGTGGTAAAAATTCACAAATAAATAAATTTCTGGAATTTTTTTGGTGGCTACTACAATTTCTTAGCTAAACCTGTGCCCACCCATAGTTGCGTGCATGCTAAATACCCTACCTGATCACATGTAAATGGCTAGGCTGCCGTCGAGCAGTCGGTGACGTCATCGCTTGGTGAATTGGAATTTCAAGCGATTCACTCGAGCGATTCACTCGATTATTAAAATCGGTCGAGTATCAAGTACTCGATTATTAAAATCATAGGTTTTTCCGAACACTAGTTGAATCATCAACCAGTTTTCTATGTTCTAGGCTGACGATGTTCTTGGCCAGCTCGTTGTCTCCGATCAGACGAATGGCTCTTCTATCGATGGAATCCAGCAACCGAATCGTATGCTGGGTGTAGAGCACCAGACATGAGAGCAGTATTACAATGATGGGCCAATCTGGTCTGTCTGATATTTGTAGACTGTCAAGAGATGTTTATACATCAAAATCAGTTCATAGTTTCTTTCATAACTATACATGAACATATATTACTATGTAGAAGTACCACGCCGTATCATGTATGTAAATAACTCCAACGACTCTAAACTATCACGGTACAGCTAAAAGGTAAATCATGTACCTGCCATATAAGGACTTCATTTCGCCGTCACCCAATAATACTAAGACGCTATAAGTCAGATCTGTTTACAATTTTTTTCCCCGAGGTATTACATACCTTTTGTTTATTTCTAAAAAAGAACCAGTAACAAGCGGTCTTATGCCCGGGCAATATGGTGGTTCGAATTTTTAAATATTGACTATTTTATGAATATCAATATTGATTCGCGGTTTTTTACCTTTAAAGGGAAAATGGTGGTCGCCGGTTTGGTTATTTATAGAATATGTTATTTGGTAGCTGAAGAATACACTACTCCCATTAATTATTGAAAGTTGACAAATGCTGTATTTCGAAACAGATCCCAAAGTTAGTTAGTTATAGTAGTGTTGGGAAAACCGATGATTTTAATAATCGAGTATGATACTCTAGCGATTTTAATAATCGAGTGAATCGCTCGAGTGAATCGCTTGAAATTCCAATTCACCAAGCGATGACGTCACCGACTGCTCGACCGGCAGCCTAGCCCTTTACATGTGATCAGGTAGGGTATTTAGCAGGCACGTAACTAAGGGTGGGCACAGGTTTAGCTAAAAAATTGTAGTAGTCACCAAAAAAATTCCACAAATTTATTTATTTGTGAATAATGAATTTTTACCACGTGTCTCGATACCAAATAAAAAAACTGCAAAAAATCACACAAATATGTATTTATTGTTCGGGTTTATTATTGTGCGTTTTTAACCCGAACAAAAAGTATTACCAAGAGTTATTTTTCTTCATATCTTTCTCAATCTACGAACATAAAATAAGTAGATATTTAAAATGGCTTGTCAAATTCTTCCACTTTAAATTATCAGGTGCCCACTGTGTGCCCTTCAAAAATTTAGGCTTAGTTACGCGACTGGCAAAATAAGAAAATAGGTGATTATTTTTTTAAATTCATGTTTATAGTTACCTAAAAGTTCCTGTTTAAATTTAAGAATGTATACTTTTGGTTACCAAAAAATTTTACCTATGTTTTGTTAACTATTTTGCTCGTTTTCTTATTTTCAATTTTTAAGAAGTCTTCTTGAGTTTAATAATAAAAAGTTCCTGTTTAGATTTAAAGATGTTTACTATAAGCCAACACACTCTCAGCAATGCGCTCTGTTTTTTCGGTTTACGCGTGTTTCTTGCCTGTCCATAAATAATATTTGAATATTGTTTTTATTGACGCGTTTCTTCTGGACGTCAAATTTCGTCGCGTGTAATAAAATCTGAAAATCTGTAGTATAATCTGTATTATTGTATTTTCAAAAGCTAACTATCGGTTCTGTTTCACCATTACTTTGTGTACATAAAGTATTTCCAGGAGTGTTCCCATGAAAAAGAAATAAAACTGATTGTGTTTGTGCCTGGATTTCCTCGCTCTTTAGGTATAAGGATAAATACAAGTAGGTTGAAAATAATTTATTTTTATAATTTTATATGGAATTCCAGTTTTACATTAAGTTTGGCAACACTGCCATTGGGTCTGGGTGAAATGTTGTACAGTAGCGCGGATTGACCTGTGAGTAAGAGTGTTTGTTACCCCACTTTTAAAACGCTCGATTTAAAAAAAATGAAATATGTAGTGCTTGTCTAGGACACCCAAGGAGTCACCCATTTAAATATAATACGTCATTTCCATAACACCCTGTATATTGCCGGTAAGTGAGAATAATGAGGTTATGTTTTTTTAGCTAAAGCAGTGGTGTAGCTAATTTTAGATTTTAAGTAAATTTTGCCAAAATATGGATTATTTCTTTATATTATCCGCATTTCTGTAAAAAAATACCTACAACGATTTAGGACTAATGTTAGATGGAAATTATCTGAACCGGTACCTTAATACAGCGTTGCCATTCTTTATAGTCATGCTTGCCTTTTTTGATAAAAATGGTAACTTTATTCGTGCTGTTTACCCCAGTCAAATGGATTTTGATCTCTTATTGGAACGTTTTGTTGTAAATATAGGATCAGGCCAAAAGTGTTGGTGTTGGTTCCGGTATCCGGCATTTTCAAAAAGTGTTTCCGGTAGCATCACTAGATGGTATCAACAGTCTATTTATTCCGATGACAATAATATAGCGTCAAACATCTGAAACAGCAAGTCATATCACAGTAAACTTGTGTAGATTTTGACCCACATCTCCGGTTTACTTTATATGCATATGTGGACTTCCGCCTACACGTGTAAATGATAAATCGCTCTTATTGGCAGTCCGTTGAATCGAAATTAATAAAATACGTAAGGCGATATGTTCATTTAAATAATAATGGCGCGTTAAGTTCAGTGAAATAACCCGGTAGTCGGCCGAGTCGTGTACGCTGTGTTCATATCTCATAAGTTCTTTCGGCGCATTACTGAAATAGCTAAATTTATATGAGAAGTAATTAAATGGTTTGCCGTTATTAAAATTGGTTCGCACCAAAAAATAGCCATTAAATCATTTGATTAGCATAAGAAGAGTTTGCTTGCAATAAATAAAAATGGGGCTGCAACACTTGTTCTGCCAAAAATGCTACAAACTGTCAACAATTTAACCGATATCAGTCCGCTTGTAATATCATGTGTTCGCTTAATTAACAGTCGAGCTGCGAAATGATTACTTGGTCAGCAAGATTTTACAATTGGTCAGTAGAAAAAAACATGTCTAGAAGCAGTTTACTTCAGAGGTTTGCATATTAAAAGAATGGTTATCAATATAAATCATTGGATTGCGTTTGTTTTGAATAATCGGCAAAGTTCGTTATTGTGGGCCGAGCGATAGCAGTCGCGTGATACGAGTAGCGTGGTTTTCATTCGGTGTAGCAGTCAAGGCCAAAAAGGTAGCGGGTGTGGGTTTTCACTTGTTTTCCCAGGGAACTGTCAATTTATGTAACTTTCTTGTGTATTATTTTGCCGACTACAGAAGGAAATCGGCTACAAAAGGTGTAGCGGGGGCGGATTTTCACTTGTTTTCCCAGGGCACTGTCACTATTTCACGTTTTATTGCTTTATTTTTTTGATGACCAAGATCAAATATTTTGCTTACCCGCTGATTGCTTACCAATATCTGATTAAAAGTGGATCCCTCATAGCAACTTATATATTTAATTTGCGTACCAAAATAATTTAGAGCATTGGTGTTCTCAGGAAGTTGTGGATCAGATTCGGATGAAGAATTAGCATCACCGGGAAACACGATGTCCAGGTTTAAATGCGCTATCGGTACCGGCAGTTCCTGGCAATGAGGAACTGGTCTTAGCGCAGAAGGCTAATTTGGATACTGTATTTTGTCTCTATGCTTTTTTGAAATCCCTTCTGTTTTAGTTATGCAAAAGTAGCAATCACTTACATGGTCAGTAGGTTCTCTCCACACGATAGGAACAGCAAACGGCATAGAATTCTTCTTGCGATACATCCACTGCACTAAATTTACGTGACAACTCACACAACAAACATGAGAAACCCAAGTTTTATCTAAAAATGGGCTATTTTGACTTCCTTAGATATAGATCTAGCTTGGGAGTTTATAACATAACTTATCGGCTGGATTTTCGTAACATCGATGACTCGAACTTGCCATTTTATATCAAAATCGACTTAAACACTTGACTGTACTGTAAACGAGACAGAAACCAATTAAACTGCAGAAAACAATAAAACTCTTAAAGGTTCGTACAATACTGTGAAAATAACCCCTCTGCGGTCTTGTTCTACTTTCCGGTCCTAAGGCAGGTAAAAATGATTTCAAAGATCGCATTATGTAAAAGAGAAGCAGGTACATTACGTTTCACGAAATTTGGATACGACTTAATGATTTCCTGGGTCGGTCCCATTGTGTCGATAAGAGCTTGGCAATAAACAAGTGAAGTATGAAGGGACGGACTAAGGAAAACAAGTAATGATATGATTATATATATAATGGCGCATTTAAACCTGGACATCGTGTTTCCCGGTGATTCTAATTCTTCATCCGAATCTGATCCACAACTTCCTATATAATGTAATCAAATGAAATCACATTTTTTAAAAATATTACTAGTCATATTTATTTACATTTATAATGTCATTCTATAGATAGTTCTGTTTCGCTATCGCTATCCTCATCAAAATTAATTATAATTGGATTAATTATACGATCCAGACTAATATACGAATTTTCTACAGTTATTACGTGACGGACTGAATTTTTCCAACTACCCGGGGGAATATCGTTAAAGCATTTTCGTATTAATTCTACAACACTAGAACTTAAAGTCGGAGAAATATTTTCAGACCTAACCAGTGATTTTAACTGGTGCCACATATGCTCTATGGGGTTAAAAATGCAATAATAGGGTGGGAGCCGTAGCACTGTATGTCCAATTTCTTCTGCCAATGTGTCACAAACATATACTTTTTTTTATACAAAATGTCTTTAAAACTTCTAAAAGATCACTTTTTTATAACTTTCTTCAAAATATATATCATTCGCCGCCATGTAGTTCTGAATCTCCAATTTTGTATTATTTGAGCGTGGAGCTTTATGTAATTGGCGACTGTAATAGCTCGCATTGTCCATTACTATCACGCTATTCTGAGGAATGTTTGGTAAAAGACAATTCTTGAACCATTCCTCAAAAACTAACAAATTTTACCACAAAAAGATATTTAAATATAAATTAAGCAACCTAACCTACCTGATGTGCCTATATTTAATTATAATTATTACAATCCGGTCCTTTCCACATAATAATAACAAACGGTAATAAATAATGGGATGGCCTTAGGTACTTTTACTGCAGTCATTAAGTTATATCCATTTTTCGTGAAACAATCTTTACTTAAAAATGAGACGTGAAAAACTCTGGAATTGATTGTTTATGGAACGTTTTTCGACCAAAGATTCTGGCTTCGTCACTGTACCCAGTCCTAGTTTGATTTTGTGCAATTTATCTGCTTGAAAGACGGATTAAATTAATCGACTTTTTTTATACAGGGTGTTCATTTGAAAACTTCCCACCACGGATTTATCGAAAACCACTGATTAAAAGAAAAAACGCCGAGACACGTCAGAAGATTTGCCAAAGGGGACAACTTTTTAACCAAGAAAAACCTTTATTTATCTTAATTTGTTCAGATAGAAAAATAGCCCACGAACATCACTTTTTATTTCAATAAGTGTTCAAAATGTTGCCCGTTATTGGCCAAACAATGATATAGGCGATTTTCAAATTCCTGACGGACATTTTGAAAAACTTGTTGTGGGAGATCACGACAGCTTTCGGTGATGCGTTGACGAAGTTCATCCAAACTGTTAGGTTGGGGAGTGAATACAATTGTTTTCAAATGGCCCCGTAGAAAAAAGTCTAATGGCATCAATTCAGGAGATCTAGCAGGCCATTCTATAAGCCCTCTTCGCTCTATCCATTTATCTGGAAACTCGTCGTCTAGCCATTGCCGAACCGGAAGAACATAGTGAGGAGGAGCGCCGTCTTGCTGGAAATATATTTCAGCCTCTTCAAGTATAGGGTTTCCATCGTCTTCGATTTGGTTTTCAATGGTTTCAGTGATAAGCGGATTGATGGTATTTTCCAACATATCTAAATAAATGCCTCCATTTAAATTCCCATTAATAAACAATGGCCCAATCACTTTGTTTCCTAAAATGCCTGCCCATACATTAATTTTTTGGGGGTACTGAGTATGCCCTTCTACAAAAGCATGAGGATTTTCATTGCTCCAATACCTGCAGTTATGCTTATTAACAAATCCATTTAGATAAAATGTGCATTCATCACTGAAGCAGATATTATTTACATGAATGGTATTATCATTAATCGCTGCAGTCATTTGTTCACAAAACTCAACTCGCCTATCGAAATCATTTTCGGTTAACTCTTGCAATATTTTCATTTTGAATGGATGAAATTTATGTAATTTAGTAACTGTGTGTACAGAGCCTAATGAAATACCAGTCGCATCAACAATTTTGCGTAATGAAGTATTAGTATTTATGCCAAAATGACCCAAAACTTCAACTTGAGCGGTTTCATCCAAAACTCTACGATGATTACGTTTTTTATTTGCAACAGATCCAGTTTGAGTAAATTTAGTAACAAGGTCCACAATATACCTATGCGAAGTTATCTTTTCCGGATGTCTGGCGTTAAATGTAACGGCAGTTTGCCGAGCACATTGATTTTGGATTTTGGACACCATAAATTAGAATCATTTCCACTCTTTCCGCTAGTGTGTAAACCATTTTGGAAGTAAAATCTGAATCAATAAATTAATTTTCACTATCCCAAGATTGTCAGCAAATTAAATTGTTTCTTTCCCTTAACAACTATAAAAAACTAAACAGGTATAAAAAACTAAACAGGTATAAGAATAAAAATTCGCCCATGTTATCTGTGTTGATAAAAAGAAGGCGGTAAATTTTTTTCTAATTTTCTCGAAAACGAATCGACCGATTTTAAAAAATCAAACGTCAAAATAAAGCACTTTGAAAGACCTTTCAAACATTACTTGTTACCCCTTGTCATTTAAAATTTTTAAGGGGATGACCCCGGGGGCCAGAGGGTAAAAGGGGGTGAAGTAGTTTTTGGTTAAAATGTTGTCCCCTTTGGCAAATTTTTTGACGTGTCTCGGCGTATTTTCTTTTAATCAGTGGTTTTTGATAAATCCATGGTGGGAAGTTTTCAAATGAACACCCTGTATAAGATTTCTATTGCTGCGCTCGTCACATAATAAACAATTAATAATAATAATAATAATAATAATATCGTGATGTCGGAGATATCCCGCATAAAACAAAATATGACTGCCGCGATCACAATATTGCACACAAGCTTGATATATCGATGAAATTTATATAGTCAAGACGGGCTTCGCGACTACAAGCGACAAGAATCCGCACACCGTGAACAATCTTGTGTTAAGTCGACGAATGGCTCGGTCTCAGTTGATTCTGAACGCATACCTCGCATAGCGATTCCGAAACGAAATTTTAAATGGTGGTTTTAACATATTTATCATGCCACGTACCATCGATGTACCATGTACGTGATGGGTACCTTTAGCTGGGTACGTGCAATTAGGGTCCTTAGCACGATCGGCGTTTTACTCTCAAATTAAAAGAAAACATTGTCAAAATCCTTTTGCAAATCTATTAATGGCTTGATTATGAATGGGCTTCGTTTGGACATTTATCCTAATGGGCTTTCTAGTGGGTTGCGGTGGATAAACCGATGATGATGATTTAATCACGATAGAGCCAAGAGTTTAGAAGAGAGCCCAATTATACAGGGTGTTATGGAAATGACGTATTATATTTAAACCGGCAATTCCTGAAATGAATACAAATTGAAGAAAAATATCCAAAAATGGCGCTTTAATTTAATATGCCCTGTACATGACCTTATGTCAAGTACTCACATCACAAAATCACATTAGTGTTCGCGTCACAACACATCTAAGTACCGTTCAATCTGAATTAGTATTTTAAAGTGCTACTGTGTTTATTGTCTGGGAAATAATGTATTTAACAGCTAAAAATTTTAAAAATAAATAACACGTTGGTTCTCTCGATCGATATCGGCCGGCTTCTTTAAACAGCTGATTGTGGACAATCGGGCTAATATTTAAAAATACAGCGTTACCACTTTCGATGTTTTATAAGCGACTATCATAAATTGCCTTATAATATTACTTTCCTGTATAATTATAGTCTCGGAAATGGTAACCGCGCTGGCTCTAGTAGCGGAGAGTTCTCGGAAAGAAAGTTCGACGATTGGTCCGAAGATGGACTAGACCATTATTTCAAAGGGTAGTTCCTGTCAATTGTTAACATAATTGTTGCATTTTATCTTTAGTAAAGGGTTAATGGCCCTTAGAAATTAGCGTTTTTATTATTTCTATTGCGAAATGATTAAGTGGTCCTGTTCTATGTGTGTTATTGTAAAGTGTAATTATGCGTTAGTGTGGGGGTTAAGTGATAAGCTTATTATGCAGTCCCACACTATCATCAGGACACGTGATGAGCATAAAGTTTTTCCCATATAACTGAAAGTGTCTGTGCCCTGGATTCCTTAATCGCGACCTGGATTTACTTTCTAAGTAAGCTAAATATTTATTTTTATAAGAAACTAAAGTTTTACACTTTTAACCATTTTGGCAACATTGTCCCTGAACATCTGTTGATTACCCAGCTGAGCAATGTAATATGTTCATATATGAATGTGCCGAGGAGTTGTGTGTGGGTTTAGGGGTGAATAACCCCACTTTTTAAACGTTCGATTTAAAAAAAAAATATATGTAGCGCTTCTCTAGGACACCCCAGGAGTCACCCGTTTAACTATAATACGTCATTTCCATAACACCCTGTATACCGTGTCATTTCAAAATCATTGCACATATACAATCGACTGCAAATAAAAGTGGTAGACTAATAATCATGCAAAGTAAAATGAACATATGCTCACCTATATTACACATTGTCCTTGCACAAGAATAATTTAAAACTCTCGTTTGTCTAGTATGTAAAAATTGCAGATAAACAGCGCTTACCGGTAGTGGGTAACTGCAATTCATTAATAATCAAGAATAATGAAAAACGATAAAGTTTTCTTAAGGCTGTTGAATATGCAAGCGCAATAAAGCAACGCGTATGAATTTGTTAAACTTTATGTCATTAAATTAAAATACATAAATTCAATATGAAAATTTTCAACTGTATACTTAATACAAGTTCTTGTTGTAAAATTATATTCTTTCAGTTAAAAAATAATAAAATTTTTTGATGGATGTGAGTGAGTCTTTGATATAAAATCAGACCGGCCGCTTATAATTTTGCAGTGTCAGCGGTTCGGTTCCCGCTTTCTTTTGTTGTAACGGCCGCTCCGTCAGCAGTTGATTAGAATGGCGCAATGTAGCGTTGTGAAGGATGAAACGTATTTTTTTTAAAGAGTTTGGCAACATTGTGCCTGGACATCTGTTGATTACCCAGCTGGGCAATGTGATATGTTCATATATGAATGTGCCGAGGAGTTGTGTGTGGGTAGGGGTGAATTACCCCACTTTTTAAACTTTGATTTAAAAAAGAAATATGTAGCGCTTCTCTAGGACACCCCAGGAGTCACCCATTTAAATATAATACGTCATTTCCATGACACCTGTATGTTACGAAAAAAAATGCCTATGAATTCTACATCCAATAAACAGATAATATACAGGGTGTTCCATTTGAAGATATTGAGAAAAATGATTTTAAAATGTGTCGTTTTTGGAACCTTATTATGAACACCCTGTACAAAATAGGTAAATACTATTGTATTCATAGTATCTCCAGACCCCTTATTATAAAGCTCATCCAATCCAGTGGTTGAAAAAATATTTTTGGAATGTCTTTTTGATTTATCTTTCATGAACTACACAACTTTTTTTTTAGTTTTAATTTATTGCTATTAAACTACCCAAGCAAATTAAATAACATTTTAGATTTTTATAGAGGACACCGATATGAACCACCCTACTTTCTGAATGCACCCTGTATAATTCAAAATATCTTTTAAATGTGCAGAATATACTCTTCCGAACCAGATTGTTGTACACACCTCAACAACTTTTGACACTATACAAAGCCCAGATTCGACCATCACTAGAGTACTGCTCTCATGTCTGGAGCTCTGCACCCAAACATATTCTTCGGCTACTGGATTCCATCGAAAGGAGGGCCATTCGTCTGATTGGAGACCACGAGCTGACGAAGAACCTCGATAGCCTAGAACATCGAAGGCAAGTTGGTGATTTGACTCTCTTTTACAGATATTTTCATGGAAAGTGCTCGGCTGACCTTGCTGTCTTAATTCCGCCCAGAGCGGCGAATATCAGAAATACACGACGAACCACTGCCGCCCATCCATATGTGGTTAAGCTTAGTACTTCTCGAACTTCATTATTCAAGAACTCTTTCATCTGGAGGACTTCATCATTGTGGAACGATCTTCCCGAGGTCGTTTTTCCCAACGAATATAACGTCCAACGATTCAAAACCAACGTGAATCGCTTTTTACGCACACGCACCGCTCCCAGAGTGCCCTAAAGGATTTTTCCTATAGTGCTTGTGTTTGACCATAAAAACAAAAAAAAAACAATACAAAAGCTCATAAGCAAGCGACAAACCTTATCTTCCAGGCATAAATTTCCTCCGCGCAATCCTTGAATCACCCTGTGTACATCTGAAAAATCGAAAGCTCTTATAGAACTGTTATAAATCATTTAAGCGAATCTTACAAGGGTACTAGTTGAGACTGTATATGTAAATCCTATCCTTCGTGATATCAGCATTAATGATTATTCATAAAAATGAAAAGCTCATAAAAATAAGCTTAATGGAATTGCATTTCTGAGAACTGAATAAGTTATGAAGCAGTACCTATATGTACTGTGGTACTGTCACTTTTATTTGTTACCGTCTCTTGTAACGAAACGTATTCTTATATGCGTAGTATCTTCAGTTTTTATGTAATAATAATTAATCTCAATAATTTATAATCCTCAGACCATAATTTTGGAATAGCGCATGGATGGGTCTACATTGCCTTGGTAAGCGAGCAAATATGGGGCATTTTATGGTCATATGGATAATTAGGGTTTTATGGCCAAAACACTAACTTATACAGGGTGATTCACGACGAGCTTGCATTAGAACTTTATGGAGAACTACTGAATATATGTTTCTGAAACTTTGTGGATTTAGGTTTATCGATATGCTCTCTTGAACTAAAATATTCACATGTTTCTGTCATTTCCGGTTATACCAGAAGTAGCTGCCAACTTTCGTTTCTTAAATACAACATGTGAATATTTTAGTTAAATAGAGCATATCGATAAACCTAGATCCCCAAAGTTTCAGAAACATGTATTCAGTAGTTCTCCATAAAGTTCTAATGCAAGCTCGTCGTGAATCACCCTGTATATATAAAATTGAACATAAGCAGTTACCAATATATTTGAATGTTTTTCTTAAAAAAAAAAGATCAAATTTTCATGATTATAACATTCGCTCTGGGCAATACTATAACATTGCGCCCAGTTAAGCCTACATCTCGTTATTTTTTGAGGGAGTTTGCCTATTCAATGACCTCCCCGAGGGGATTAAGAATCCAAATTGATTAATCGATTTTAAAAGAAGATTGTTTCAGTATTTGAAGGACATGTCGAGTAGGGCTTCTAATTTTTGTAACTAACATGTAAACACCGTTGTGTAACTATATTATTATTACTATTGACCAAAAACGTACAGTCTTGCGTAACAAGATGGCCTAGTATTTTTGTAAAACAATAAAGTTGACTTTTTTTTTGTAATTAATGTCAAGGGACCTCGAAAAACGGACAGGGATCCTTTTAAAATTAGTTATTACCATAATATGATTGTAGTTTATTTACCTAAAATAATTATTGGTTATTTAAAATTACAATATATTACTAATAAGATTTATTGACTATTAGGTATTGTCATTATATACTTTCTACTCGCATTGAAGCCAAGACAAGAATACGCCATGCACAATCAAGAAAAATCAAATTAATACAGGAACATCATGCGTATCTATACAATTTACAGCCTCTTTACAGCGTTTTTGTATTTTAGAGTTTAAGATGAAGTCGTCCATTCATAAACATCAACCTTTGCATTTTCCCGTATTAAGATTTCTATTCGTTATGGAATCCATTCGATTCTATTTTCGTTAAATTTATTGCAAACTTAAAAGGTTACTCATATGGAAATAAACGTTTATTTGTTAAATTTATTAGCACTTACATAAAAGCAATAAATATTAAATACAATACGCGTAGAAAGTTGGATGATAGCGCAAGACATGTCTCTAAATTTAGTATGACTGAATTTGTCAATTTAAAATTAACTTGGTTTGATACAACTGCTAATGAATAAATATGACGTCGTCATTTATACTTGATTAACTCTTTAAGTGAATAATCATAGAATTTAATCCATAGACATATAATTTATAAGGGAGACAATACATTCAATTCATAAAACGCCATTTGTTTACAATCATACATACTTTCACAGCTTCAGATGAGCAAGAAGAAGATGGCTTTAAAAATGGCAACGTTGTAAGCTTGGCGTCCGCTCTTTGTTATCCTTAGCAGTGCAGTGGCGTGTAGTTTTTAGGATCGTAAAAAATAAAGATAGGTATTTTAAATAAAGATTTTATTTTTACATGGATGCTGTCTCATGAAATCCGGGTATATTATCAAATAGTATCACAAAATTATTAATTTGATTGATTAAAATATAGAATTAGGTACAACACTGCTTAAGCTAAATAAGATCAATACTCATTAATATAATAAATAAAATTCGGTTTCGAACACAGGCAGGCACAGGCAATCAGCAAAAACTTGTCATCATCGCTTATCTACTAAACAAGTATGTCTCCTTTATACAGGGTGTTATGGAAATGACGTATTATATTTAAATGGGTGACTCCTAGGGCGTCCTAGAGAAAGTCTACATACTTTTTTTTAATGAAATATCTAAATACTAAGGTAAAAACCCTTTTTACCCACATACTGTCGCACCGTTCCATCTGGATTCAGTTAGCAATAATGTGGGTCACTAGGGTATACTAACAGTGTTGTCAGATCACAAAGCATGTTTCGCCCTTGCTTGGATACCTGCCGCGCGCGACTATCGTGCTTCTGTATGTTTCGAGACTCGGGAGTAGAATGACGCTGTCGAGTGTTCCACGTGCTTGATGTATACGAATTTTAAACGTTTTGTTAGTTGAAGCATTACCTGATTTTTTTCTGTTGTGAAATAAGAAATATTGTGATGTGATTTCAAATTTGTGTGATATTACCTATTGTTGGTTCTATTGCCAAACATACTTTTTGTGTTTTATTTTTTATGGAATTTAATTATAAAACGGATTCTAAGATCGAAGGTAAGAGAGTATGTATCTTAAAATTGTAATATATTTTTTTAAGTTTGAAAAAGAAGTGATAACGCGGGTCAAAGACGTCTTGTTGTCAAGTGCGTTTACCATTCTGTGTTGCAATATATGACAACACCGCCTCAATAAACTATTGATTGCGAACGTCCTCAGTAGCGGCCACGTAAATTTTCAGATTTTAAGGTTATTTTTCTTCAATTTATTTTCATCTCAGGATTTGCCGGTTTAAATATAATAAGTCATTTCCACAACACAGTATATTATATGTCTATGATTTGATCGAATAAAAAGCCCTGTATTTTCATTATTTTTTGGCGGGAAATATTAATTACCTCTAGTCTAAGGTAACATCGGGGAACTATGCAGAGCTGATAAATAAATCATAAATAAAAATTCCCCATTGATTTACAGCGCTTTAAAATTTCAAAGATCTACACCAATAAATTGTTGTTTTATTCGCGGCTTGCACCTTGGCCTTTCTTCTTTATTTCATTAACCGCCTGTTTAATTTATTATTCGAAAGCTGAGAGCACCCAGGTATGCCTTTTTGGTCTTTTATTTTATATTTTTTAATGTACGTCGTACAGGGAGGAAAATTTATAAGCGATGGTTAGAGCAAGAATATTTTCATGGTCAGTTATCAGGGTGAGTTGGGAATCACCTCTCGTGACAGTAGTAAATTTTTACAAAAATGACTACAAGGACTAATATTTAAAATACCTTTTGTATTATTTGGTTTCCTATTTAAAAAAAAATCGCATTTCTTAATAGTTATTTATGTATCAAGGGTAAAGTTTTTGCAGAATTATATCGTTGATCTCTTGACTGCAATAAAACCTCATTATCTATTCGACAATAAAATAAATAAGGAAATCCCAAATTTTAAAACCTTTTCGAGCAGAGCCGGATCAGGTATACAAATTCAATTATACCTATGCCTGATGCATATATAAATACAAAGTGATTTTTAATCATTTTAATCTTAGGCTTATTAGTGGTAGAATGTGGCGTCCTTGGAATTGTGCTGATAGGGGGGCATCTTCAAGTGTCGGGAATGGAGACTGAAATATTTTTTAACAGCTGTTAAACAATTTAGAGAAGAAAATCGCCCAATTATTTACCTTGACGAAACATGGTTCGATACCCATGACACTCCAAGAAAAGGTTGGGTTGATTCTTCCAAAAAATGTCAAACCAAGGCACCATCAAATAAAGGCAAAAGAGTCACAATATTACATGCTGGTTCAGAGAACGGGTTTGTTCCAAATTGTCTGTTACTTTCAGCTAAAAACATAGCAGATTCTTCTTTGGATTACCATCAAGATACCGACGCACAACTTTTTGAAGATTGGTTTAAACATAAACTCCTTAAAAATATACCTGAAAATAGCGCCATTGTAATGGACAATGCTTGTTATCATAGTCGGCAAGCAAAAATCATTCCCAATTCTAATAATACAAAAGCAGAAATTCAAAATTTTATGATTGAAAATGATTTATATTTTGAAGAAACTTACAAAAAACGAGAACTGCTAGAAGTATTAAAAGCTTTTAAAATAAATAAGGAATACGAGTGTGACAAACTTGCAGCAGAAAATGGACATACAGTGTTGCGTCTTCCTCCGTACTATTGTATATTCAATCCTACTGAGCTAATATGGCACCAATTAAAATCCAATATTAGGAGAAATAATATTTCTCCTACATTAAATGGAGTTATTACTCTATGTCAAGGAGTACACTATTACTTAAGAAAAATGTCGACATAAGTAAGTTCAATCAATTGATAGCTTTTTTAAAACGAAAATCTGATTCTTACACACCCAAAAAATCCAGGATTTTGATTAAAGAAAATATTGCAAAGTTTTTACAAGAGGCAGACAACGAAACATAGGTATAAGTGGAGCATGTCGAAGAGTTGAGTTAAAAAACTTAAGGATAGAAGATGTACACGATGAGGGGGTTGTTTTTCGAATTTTCATACCTAGTACAAAAACGAACGTTCCCCGAGAATTTTACGTAACCCCTAGCGATGTCGAAGGAATAAATATGGTGCAGCTTGTTCGGACCTATGTAGCAATGAGACCCCCCGATGCCGAAGTTTCTCGTTTTTTTCCATCATTCAGAAACAACAAATGTACAAAGCAACCAGTTGGTATCCATACTTTCGGAAATATGTGCAAAACGATCGCTGCTTTTTTAAAGTTACCCCATTCCGCCGAATACACAGGTCACTGTTTCCGGAGGTCTTCAGCTTCACTGCTGGCTGATTCAGGAGTCGATCTTCATACTATTAAACGCCATGGTGACTAGAAAAGGTGATATAGTTGCTGAAGGATATATAGAGAACTCTTGCGAAAACAAGAAAAGAATTTCAGCAGCCATTCTCGGCAAGAAATCATCTCTAGTGTTTTATCGACTGTCGTTCCCTCAGAAGGAACAGAAACCATAGAAATTAAAAATCACAACAACGCAACAATTTCAACTCCTATGTCCAACATCAATTTAACGAATTCTAATAATGTTACTTTTAATTTTAATCATTTAATTTTGTTCCATTTTGTTTTAAATAAGTTTTTTCATTTTTGCGTCTATTTTTCATTATAGTACTCGGTCCTATAATGAAATCATTATAGTACTCAGTCCTATAAAGTATGTCATTTTGACACTGAAAATGAAATCCATAATAATGTCATTATGACACGTCGGAATATAAAATAAATAATGTATCCTCGCGATGTTCAAATGTTTTTCGCTGTTCGCTGTTCCTTTTGACGTGTAATCACGCAATATTTTTAAAATATTATCGATATATGCTATTAAAAAACAAATTACTCATACTCATCATATTTGCTAACTAGAATATTCTACAATATATCGCCTATAATATGTAGTACACCAGAAAATCATCAAATTAACATGGTCATTTGTGTTATTTCTTTATATTAGAGAGTAAAGCGTTCTTAGCCAATGTTACTTAACAAAAGTATATAGTAATTAGTAAAAACCTGCGAAAATAATTATACGATGTAGCAAAATTTAAATAATATTACAAAGACACACCTTGTCTGGCCATTAAATCATCTTTAGGCAAATATTAATGACATTTAATTTCTGTAGTATCTTTTTCCGTTGCCGTGACCTTGTCAATACATTGACGATTACCGAGTTTTATTGTTATTAGTTGAAGATCTTCTTAATCAAACAATTTTGCATGTTTTTCTATTACCATATTACTCATGTCGATAATAAGTCATAATACAAACAAAATAAAAGTTCTTATTTGATTTTATAAATTGAAAAAATAGTGTCTTACTACACCGAAAAATAGCCAAATTATTACAGTAAACATTTAAAAAAAATAAAGCTTTCGGTAAATTTTACAAAAAAACGTTATTGGTAAATTTTCAAAATTTTTTGTAATTATTACCAAAAATATAAGTTAAAAATTTCGCTAGAATGAAGGCCGGATGTACATAACTAATCCCAAAAACGGAACTGTGTTCTTATCCTAAGAGCGAATATTCTAAATGAAATTAATTTCTTTTGCTCTGAAGAACAAAAATAATTCATTCATTTCGCCCAAAGAGGTGCTTCCTTTAAATCTATCCTCGAAGATCCACAAGACATTGTTTTAATAAAGTTCTTATTATACAGGGTGTCCGCTAATTAATGGTACATGGAAAAACCACAGACTCCTTACGTGAGAATATTAGGATTCAATTACACTTACCTATATCCGAAAGTTGATATTAACTGAGATACAGGGTGTTAAAGTTAAAACTTCATTTTTGTTTTTCTCTAATAACTTTGCAGGAAACCAAGGTTTTTTACAAAATTTTGGCAATTATGGTTTTTTTTTAGACGAGAAATTGATTTTTAATGAAATTTTAATGTATAATGTAGGGGGCGCTGTCTGCGGCATTATTTGCCTATTTATTAGGTCATAACTTTTTTGTGCCTCAGTGTATTTAAGATTTTAATGAAAATAATACTTTTCTCATATTTATTACGTAAAAAAGGTATACTAAGTTCAGGTCGCCCAGAGTTACCGTTTCGGAGATATTTGCATTTAAATTGTTTAGTGCGTTAGCTCAGGCAAGCAAATAATATTTTGTTACTTCTTACCAATTCACTTTTACATGATAATTAATGTTCTAGTAATGATAATTGGGAATAATAAAAACAACAATTGGATTGTTCTCTTTAACTTACTTTAATTAAAATAACTTTAACCCTAGAAAATATCGTGTCGAAATAAACCAACAGCAATGAAAACACAAACTTACGATAACTCAAATATGAAACATTTTCTGTTCAATAGCAACTGCATCTCTAAATTTTATTTGTTCTCTCATATTATATTAATTTAAGAAAATAATTTTGGGTGCACGAAACAATTCGAATGCATATATCTCCGAGACGGTAACTCTGGGCGACCTGGACTGGAATACCTTTTATACGTAATAAATATGAAAAAAGTATTATTTTCATTAAAAACTAAAATACACTGAGACACAAAAAGTTATGACCTAATAAATGTGCAAATAATGACGCAGACAGCGCCCCCTATATTGTACAATAAAATTTCATAAAAATATCAATGTTTCGTCCTAAAAAAACCATAACTGCCTAATTTTGTGAAAGGACGTTGGTTTCCTGTAAAGTTATTAGAGAAAAACAAAAATGAAGTTTTTAATTAAATTCTAATATTTTTACGTAAGGAGTCTGTGGTTCTTCCATGTGCCATCAATTAGCGGACACCCTGTATAAGTGTCGTCTTAGAAATATTTCAATTTAGACCGAAAAAAAATTATTGGCATTGAATCTCGGAAGTTCATTCATACCGAAATTGTCGTGATGCAAAAACCGTATGCTTATACCACTGACCTATTTGCTTAAAAACTGTTAAGAGTGCTAAAACAGATGTTCGATGTCGGAGAGCTTCTTATGCTTGTGTAATGTCGAGTTTCCCATGCATATTTACGAAGTGGTAATAAGTAATAATCTATTGCGATATCTTTGTTTAATTATGCCTTTTTGGTGGTAATTCAGCCAATATTTATTTTTGTGGAAATAGTCCGTTTTGTAGTGGAGTGTTGTACGAATGTATACCGTATAGGGTGTCCCTGATCCCCGATTTTCGCCACTTTCTGGGGCGTATAAGAGTTAGTGTTGTGATCGCTCGAGCGACAAACCGCTTGATCACTCGATTATTGAAATAACCGACATCGCTCGAATATTAAAAAAACCGCTCGAGTTATCTATTCAGGTGAAAACCGTCGCCCGTCACTTATTATCTTTCACTCGATATCCGAGCTTCGCTTGACGCCGGCGGAAATATACCGCTGTAGTGTGATCGAGTTAAAAAACTGCTCATATATTCGAACAGGATAGGAAATACTCTAGTTATAAATTCAGGCGAAAAACCGAAAAATATCGCCGGTTACTTGATAGACGACCTTCGGTCTACGCGCCGTGCCATCCGATTGGCGACGTTCGAATTTGACGCTGAGCAAGTACACGACATACGTCTTTCTTAAAGGCTCATAAACGAGAAGGTGCATATAAAAAAGTATGGCAAATCCCTTAGCGGAGTCATCGCCACATGCATTTTGTAAAGTTTTGTTTTAAGAGGCTAGCCAGCGGAGTAGTTTAGGTCTCCGATTGTAAATATTAAAAAATTAAAGGATATAATTTTAACATTTATAATTACCATAAAGACGAGAAAACTTCTCAAAAATAATATAATAACAGAAATTGTTAATGAAAAATAACAAAACGAACAAAATGGTTAACAAAATATATAAAAAAATTCGTTGGTAATCTTATAGTAAACATTTTAAAATCTAAACAGGAACTTTTTATTATTAAACTCAAGAAGACTTCTTAAAAATAACATACATTATAGAAAATGTTAATGGAAAATAAGAAAACGAGCAAAATAGTTAACAAAACATAGGTATCGACAAATTTTTTGGTAACCAAAAGTAAACATTCTTATATTTAAACAGGAACTTTTAGGTAACTATAAACATGAATTTAAAAAAATAATAACCAATTTTCTTATTTTGCCAGTCGCGTAACTAAGCCTAAATTTTTCAAGGGCACACAGTGGGCACCTGATAATTTAAAGTGAAAGAATTTGACAAGCTATTTTAAATATCTACTTATTTTATGCTCGTAGATTGAGGAAGATGTGTAGAAAAATAACTCTTGGTAATACTTTTTGTTCGGGTTAAAAAACCACGAGAATAAACCCGAACAATTAATACATATTTGGGTGATTTTTTGCAGTTTTTTGTTTGGTATCGAGACACGTGGTAAAAATTCATTATTCACAAATAAATAAATTTCTGGAATTTTTTTGGCGGCTTCCTCAGCTAAACCTGTGCCCAGCCGTAGTTACGTGCCTGCTAAATACCCTACCTGATCACATGTAAACGGCTAGGCTGCCGGTGGAGCAGTCGGTGACGTCATCGCTTGGTGAATTGGAATTTCAAGCGATTCACTCGATTATTAAAATCGCTCGAGTATCAAGTACTCGATTATTAAAATCATCTGGTTTTTCCCAACACTAAGTATAGGATATGGTCAATTTATTAGAAATTAATTTCAAATTTTGTTACAGCTATTCTTTGGATACCAGGGTTCCTTAATGGCATGCGAAAATTTCATAATATGATTCCTTTGGTCAGAGGTTTATTTAAGCCAGAGGCGCAACATGAACCTTGGGGGGGGGGGGGGGGGGATTTTAAAAGTTATACAATGGCCCGTTTTTTGTGTCGTTACTACACACACATTTCTCTCTAAGTGCTCAAACGAATTCATCTATAGGTACAGTAAATAAATCATTCCACGCTTAATAATTTAAATAAATAGATTTCGAATTTGATGCCATCAGTCAAGCAAAGCGAAAACGGTTCATGACGTAATGATGCTTTAGTTGAAGATGTTCCAATACGTGAGTCAGCTCACGACAATATTATTAAGACAAATAATAAATGATTTTTTTCGCAACAATAGAGTGGACCAAGGGTTATTCGTTGGCTATTTGTTAGAAAGCTGTTATACAGGATGGCACAGACGTTCGGCAAGGGCCATTGTTCTCGTAAGCCGCTGTATCAAAGTGCAATTTTAGACGTAGGAATTGTGACATGCATTATTTAATTACGCAGCCCGGTGAAACTGCTTATTGAGGGGATCGAAACACGTAAGAAGGCCTTGGAAGTGATGCTAAGCCTACTCTGCTCCATGCGCTCACAAATAACCTACTTTTATCTATCTGTTTCACTCTGTCATTTAAGCGTCAATATCAGACTTACGTAGAGTTAATATGAAATTCCAAAAATTGAGTGTTTATGCAGGCGACTTGACCCTGGCCATATTTGGCTCACTTTACTGAATTAGGGAAGGTTGCTGCAGACAGAGACAGGCATAAAATGCGAACAGCACGAATTGTTAAATAATTTTACAAGTCAGTTTTCCTCGTCTGGCATGGAATATAATCAAGCAACATATGAATGATATGTAATGTGAATGAAAATGGCGAAAGCGAAGCGTCCTTAAATTCTAAAATAATTTTTAATTTTCTAATCTTGTCACGAGAAACGTCGTTTCCTTTTTGGTGCAAGTGAGTAATGAAATATTCATTTAGTCATCTTTACTGAGAGTAAGCATCGATAATAATTTCTTTTCATAAATCATATGAGGCCCAAAAATATGCTCGGACTAGAAGCCGGAAATATTTGCTAGGACCTAGAGTCCAGTTGAAGATGGTAAAATATTTTATGTAAATTATGATTTACTTCCTATTTTTTAATAAAACTACTTACAAGCTTATTTCTGAAGTTTAATTTTTCGTGTAGTTACGTTACTAGTTCAATAAATGATATAAGAGCGTGTAAGGATTATTTTAAAGTGATATTTACAGCTTAAAGCATGTCAGATTCCTTATATTTGATTTTCACTACTTAGTAAATCTAATAAAAGGGTTTTGAATGTTTTTTGTTGGTTAAATGTCACTTTAAAATATTGACAGTAATAAAAATTTGAACAAAAATGACATTTGAAAAGCACGTGCGTTTGTCAGCTGATGCCAGACGTAATGGATGCCGGGTTTGTTCATACCTACTTCGATTTGTTAACACGGCTGTTTGTCTTCTTCCTGTTTATAAGTATTCGTTGATATTACGTATCGATGTGGAAAGTTTTTCAATCCTGTCGATACTTTACCGAGGTTTGTATACTATTTTATTTACAGCCACATCTAACATTCACTTCTTATTATTTTGAATTAAAATTATTAATAAAAGATAAATGTCTATATGACTTTTCTATTGAAAAATTAAAGACAGAAATTTCAAATAACCGCAGGTGGTAAAATAGCGTAGGTAATAATACACATCATGATGGCAAATATCATTTTTTTAAAATATGGTTTCCATGCCACTACACAATATATTATTTTAACAACAGAAAAATGCTATCAGATGAGGAATTTGATTTTGCTCCTACGCCACCATATATTCGAGAAGCAGCAAAAATAGTAGAAAAAGATCTCCTGCCCAGTGGCGGCTCGTGACTTACAGGTATTGTGACATTTTCTAGGCGTTTTAAATGTAGAAAGAAAAAGTAATAAGAAAATGCGTTAGGTAAAACATATTTTTATTTATTTTTTAATTTTACACAAGGAAATACCACTTTTGGAAAATAAGAAAGGTTTTCTTAGTGTGTATAGCTGTCGGATCTTAACGTCGTCGCATGCAACCCTCGTAACAATATTCATACAGTCCACTACCAAAACTACTAAAGCCATCTACGAGCTATCAAGAAAACCGAATGATGTCCAATACCACTACGCCATCTACGGCTACGGCATTAGGCGCAACCAAGACGAGAACAATAGTTAACTGTTTTATGATGAGAACGAATCGAGCCACGAGACTGACAAGTTGACATTCTTCATATTTTCAGTGTTTTTTAGTTTAAATTCTTAAATAAAATGGTTTAAATCATATCGAGAATCATTTATCGAAATACACAACATTTATCGACTCTACACAATAGTGCTTAAACGTAAAGTCCATTCTTCGGTTCTTAATTGTAGAAAATTGATCAATAACAGCCTCATTAAGTTTAGAATACCCTCTACAAATTTTTTTTCATATATTTCATTTTTAAACTTTCTAATAAAGTCCCTAGATTTACCATTTGTGGTCTGCGTTAAATTAATTTCGGGTTTAGTTGTTCCCGCATTCTTCACTTCAATTTTTTGTTCCAAACTCAAAGAGCTAAAGTTATTTCTTAAATAGTCCACCGTCAACTATTCATTTTAACTTAATAAATGTATAATATTAAAATATTAAAACATACACGCTCGAATTTCTAACTAGATGCACACAAAAACTGTGCGCCTTTTCCATGTTAAATCGGCATAGCCCCGCTATCCCCCGCTGCCACCCACCACCTGTTACTACAGAGAAACTGCACTACTTAATCGCACGTGCGAGCAAGTCTCGAGCAACCGAAGCACGGTTGCCGGATCTATACAGTACGATAAAATATTAGGGAGGGTCGGACTCTATACGATAAATAATATTCAATGAATATAAATTAATATTTTTTATTTGTTTTGTTTTGGGGGTGCACGTGCGCATGTGCTCCTGTGGAAGAACCGCCACTGCTTCTGCCAACTAAAAGCCGCCCGAGATATGACAAGGCATATAACTGTTTCAAAGAATGGTGGACGGAAAACAAAGTTCAAAATCCTGGTTCTGAGTCGGCGCTACTAGCTTATTTCAGTGAGAATGCCAAGACAAAGAAGATATCAACGATTTGGTCACAATATTCAATGCTTTTTTACAAAAAAAGTGGTATGGCACTGACATTTTTCCATGTAAATATTTTGTGTGATTCTCCTGGTCTACATGAAAACGGACTCTTGCATTTTTCTCGTCGGACATTAAGTTTTGTTTAATAAAAATTGTTGAAATTCAGAAGAAAACAGTACATCACACACTGATCCGATAGGCAATATACTTTCTGCCTAATTTATTGTTACAGGCGTCAAAATGTTCAAAAATAATAATAACGTTTTTAAATATAACTATGTTGTAGTTAGTTTAAAAAAGCCAAATCGTGACTAAACTTCTCATTACCCATAATTGAGGTCCGGCCAGGTCATTCGGCATGTGACGGCACGAGCGCCAGTTCCTGAAATTGGTGGCTTTATTACTTTTATGATAGCTCAAAGAAAAGAAGTTATTTTTAAGGAGACATAGTATACGTGTGTAAGCCAAATGGACACAGAAAAATTGACGCCATGCGAGGGAAAATCGATTGGTATGTGAAACAATCGGAATTACGTCGAAGATGTATGATCTGTACTGTACAGGTTGGGTTTCATAATGGCTACATTATGAAATGCAAAAAAATTGAATAACCTGCCACTTTATGAAACTGAAATTTTATTTTTTTTATGTTGGCAGCAAGTAGGGTTCGAATTTTAGGCTTACTTCGATTTCGTTGAAATTAGTTTTTCTTGGCATTATGGATTCGACCGAAATTTCTTATAGAAAACTTTAAAATACTAACCTTTAACCTTGCAAATAGATCATTTTTACTAGATATTTATCTGAAATACCTATACTCGGAAATATATAACATGCTGACGGTGTCCGCCAACTAATTTCTAGTCACAACTATAAAACAACATAGCCTAAAAATAATAAAAACATCTTTCAGTATATGCTCTATTTCTAAAGTTTTATTCAATAAAGTACTATTTTTATTTTTAATTCAATATAGTATTATGCATATTACTTTATATATACATATTTATAGTCACTGTAGACATTTCCTGGGCATTAATTGTTATTCCTGTCAGATTCTGTGTGGACGTAATATTTTGTTCAATAGTATTATTTATTATTTTGTTCAATATTTTGAACTGTGTTCTGCTCGCACCATAATTCAATGTTTTGCATATTTTTTTAAAAGTTTTTCTGCAATTTCTCGTATTTATGACGGAGTACAACTTTCTTCCTGACTCATTTTTATTAACTTTAATAATATATTTATTTTTAATTATGGCGGATGGGCAGAAGCTTTGTTGGGTTCAATTGTTTTTATCATGGCATATTTGATATTTCTAGCATTTTATTACATTGTAAAAGTATTATATTAATTCAAATGGAAAAAATCTACTTCGCTTCGCGGGTCGTTTTGTACATTCAAGGCGTGCTCTAAGATAATGTCTTGAATTGAATGAAACTTGTATCTTAATATACTATTTTATGTCCCTAAATTTTCTATTTAACAACGTGTCCATATTTCAAGTTCATATAAACTTTTCTCGTGTAGGCCTCCCCTTCGGAGATATGATCTCCCAAAGAGCTCCAATGGAATCAAGTTTTTTACACATAATTATTGAACCACCGGGTATATTTCAATTTTTTTTAATATGATGGATACCGGATAAGACCCTTCAAATTAATATATAAGAAAGTGTTGTGAATTACTCACAGCGAGCTTTGACACTTTTTTTAACTCCCTGTATAATAAGAACTTTGGACAACGTTTTTTACGAACCTGTAAGAACCTCAAAGTTCCGCTCTTTCATATCGAAAACGGTTAGGATTAGCGACATGAATGAAGAGTACTTAAGTTGTAGTCAATAGTTAAAGGTATGTAAAAACTGTTGTCCAAAGTTCTTATCATACAGGGCGTTAAAAAAAAGGGGCCATGAGTGTCACTGCTGGTGGTGGTTCAATAATTACGTGTAAAAAACTTGATTCCATTGGAGCTCTTAGGGGCCCATATCTCCGAAGAGAAGGTCTATACGAAAAAAGTTTATATGACTTGTAGTACTCTTTTCACTTGTTTTCTTCATATCCGGGAGATTTCCTACATTTTTTCGGACACCCTGTATATAATAATAAAATAGAGAATAAATATACAATGTTACCAAAAAACTGTTTGAATTGCATTTATCCATTTTGTGTAAAACATATTTGTAAATATGTATTATGTTCAATTGACCATTGACTACAGTCAAACAAAGCCAAAACAATGGATGTGGTAGAAATAACAGTAACACATAAGCACGGGCGACGACATCAGCAGAAACAAGGCCCTTGTTCCCCCAATCTAATCTCCATCAGATTCGATTACAATCTCGTGACGTGCCCGTCTCGCGTTACCCCGGTCGCCCCTTTCCCTCCGGACGGTTTGTTTTACCTTATGATAACTCGTGATGCTGCGTTCTAAGATTGAGGAACCCGTCGATAAAGGAAATAATCGTTTAGTAAGCGGTAATGGTGTATCCTGAATTTTATAATAAAGTTTGTTACAATTACAAATATAATACAATACAAAAAACATTGTTTTCACGCCGATAAAAATATAGTTTTACTATACAGGGTGTTATGGAAATGACGTATTATATTTAAACCGGCAACTCCATTTAAACCGGCAACTCCATTTAAACTGGCAACTCCTGAGATAATGACAAATTGGAGAAAAATACCCATAAATGGCGCTTTCAATTCATTCAGCGGTAAAAGTGATCTGACGTCAAACCAGAAAAACACCTGAGTGGCACTGCGATACATGTAAGCAATCAAGGAATTCTGGCCGGTGTTGTCATATGTACACCTTAAACTCTTTAGACAAAATAAAATAATTTAAATTCTTTTCCATTCTGTAATACCTTTTTGTACAATTAATTGAAGAACATTTACGACGGACTATGTTTTAAACAACCCGAAAAAACATATGGAATAGTAATAGCCACGTACGTCACTAGGTCAAATGCCAATAACCTCTTGACGCCTTACATCGGCTGAGCGAAGTAGTTTCATATAGCGCCGCACGCTTGCGGTCTGTTAGTTGAAGACCAACCAGGGGCCGGGTACGTTATATCTCGTCGATCACCAACACACTCTCAGCAATCCGCACTGTTTGTCGGTTTACGCGTGTATCTTGCCCGTCCATAAATAATCTTTGAATATTGTTTTTATTGACGCGTTTCTTCTGGACGTAAAATTTCGTCGCGTGTAATAAAATCTAATAATCTGTAGTATAATCTGTATTATTGTATTTTCAAAAGCTAACTATCGGTTCTGTTTCACTATTACTGTGTGTACATAAAGTTCTTCCTGGAGTGTTCCCATGAAAAAGAAAAAAACTGATTCTGTTTGTGCCTGGATTTCCTCGCTCTTTAGGTATAAGGATAAATACAAGTAGGTAGAAAATAATTTATTTTTATAATTTTATATGGAATTTCAGTTTTACATTAAGTTTGGCAACATTGCCATTGGGCCTGGGTGTTATATCTTTACAGTAGCGCGGACTGACTTGTGAGTAAGAGGGTTTGTTACTCCACTTTTAAAACGCTCGATTTAAAAAAAATTAAATATGTAGCGCTTCTCTAGGACACCCAAGGAGTCACCCATTTAAATATAATACGTCATTTCCATAACACCCTGTATTGTAATAAATAATACGTTACAGATATACTTTTTATGTAGTTTTTTATTATTCCTACTCAAAGAATGCATTTTTACTGAAGTTAAGAACACAGTCACTATTTTCTTGAATTAGAGAAATATCCTGGAAGTAGTTTTTTTCTTATCGTTCAAATCAGTGATGGTCAAGAGGCACGACGTGGTCCATTCATCTTATAGTTGGTCTGTGTCAACGAGAGCGCTATCTTTCACTTATCGTACGGCCATGAAACTACTTACTAAAGTTGAAGCTTCCTTTTTCAGTGGCGTATTTTACGTTAGATTTGCGGGATTGTGCAACCCCCAAAATATGGACGGAGTTAGGTCATCAGATCTTGGGGGGGTCCTCTAATATGAAACGTACTATTCCAATTATTTTTGGGGGGGGGTTAATTCGGTGTTATCAAGGCAAAGTCACTGCCTAAGAACGTGGATTTATGGTTGTGAAATAAAAATGAAGTTTTTGTTCCCTTTAGAGTAGAAACTTAGATTTGACTAATAATTTTTTTAAAAATTGGTTCCTGATTTTCTACCTATTATTTTATTAATGGGTGCCATACCTGGATTTCAAAAAGACGAGCTGCCACTGTTGGTCTTTGTCATAAAGTCGAAATAATGACAATAACCAGCTTCTTTCGTGCAGTCATTTGTTTTTCTAAAGGAACATGGTATTGTAAGCTGTTTACCGAATATTCCCTCTGTCAAATATTTAGAGCATAATATATAGGGTGTTTCATTTAAAATAAGCAAGTTGACACCGACTTCCGGTATAACCGGAAGTTCCACAATATTGAGAATATTTTAGCCAAGTTGCCCCCATCAACATTAGCATACTGTCTCATTTTAAAAATTGTGCTATGCCTTTTAGTGATTTTTTACTGGGTATCGTGAATTTTTGGTGAGTATCCATGTCTTTTAAACAGCCCTATTTTTTTAATATTTTTCTGACTATGATCATTTTAAAGCATTTTTAGGTATCATTCATTTGGTATCAGTTCGGTAGTTTTTAAATTATGTACTAAGTAATTAAAAAATGTCTAGATCCATTTGATGTTTAGTGGGTATCCAAATAAAAGGCCTGCGTATCCAAATGGATACCAAAAGCACCTTAAATGATGCCTTGCGCGACATGTCACGAACGTTCGTGCGCGAAAATTTTTTACCCCCACAAACAGGTTCCGGCGGCTGTCCGTCTTCTGCAAAGATCAAAGAGCTTTCGTGTGCATAATTACTCGCTTACAATGATATCGTAATCATCTCAATTTTTGGAACTGTAACGATAAGACTTGAAAGTTGTAAGTTACATAGCTACTTTTCTGACAAAAACAATGTTAGCAATGATGTTAACGTTGAAAAAATGCCTAATTTTGGTCCGAATTTTTTTTTACATTTTGTTACTTTTTTCGAAAAAGGGCTATGTACCCTAGAAGTACTTTACTAAAATATAATTTGTCCCTATAGGTGTTTCAAATAGCCTTTCCAGAATCCTGCAGAACAGTGGCGGCTCGTGACCTATGATAGAGGGGGTTCACAAGAGTATGGTGAACTTATTTTTAAAATTTTATTTTTGTGTAACGACCAAACAATTACTTTCTAGGCGTTTTAAATGTAGAAAGAAAAGAGCAATAAGAAAATGCGTTAGGTAAAACATATTTTTATTTATTTTTTAATGTTACACTAACTTTTGGAAAATAAGAAAGGTTTTCTTAGTGTATATAGCTGTCGGATCTTAACGTCGTCTCATGCAACCCTCGCAACAATAGTTATACAGTCCACTACTAATACTACTAAAGTCATCTACGAGCTATCAAGAAAAACGAATGATGTCCAATACTACTACCGCCATCTACGAGTTATCAAGAAAACCGAATGATGTCTAATACCACTACGCCATCTACGGCTACGTCATTAGGCGCAACCAAGACGAGAACAATAGTTAACTGTTTTATGACGAGAACGAATCGAGCCACGAGACTGACAAGTTGGCATTCTTCATATTTTCAGTGTTTTTTAGTTTAAATCCTTAAATAAAATGAATTAAAATCATATCGAGTATCATTTATCGAAATACACAACATTTATCGACCCTACACAATAGTACTTAAACGTAAAGTCCATTCTTTGGTTCTTAATTGTAGAAAATTGATCAATAACAGCCTCATTAAAGTTTGGAATACCCTCTATAACTTTTTTTTCATATATTTCATTTTTAATCTTTCTAATAAAGTCCTTAGATTTACCCTTTGTGGTCTGCGTTAAATTAATTTCGGGTTTAGGTGTTCCCGGATTCTTCACTTCAAACTCAAAGAGCTAAAGTTATTTCTTAAATAGTTCACCGTCAACTATTCATTTTAACTTAATAAATATATAATATAAAAATATTAAAACATACACGCTCGAATTTCTAACTAGATGCACGAACAGACAACAGCGCGGTGCACACAAAAACTGTGCGCCTTTTCCATGTTAAATCGCCATAGCCCTGCTATCCCCAGCTGCCACCCGCCACCTGTTACTACAGAGAAACTGCACTACTTAATCGCACGTGCGAGCAAGTCTCGTCACGATCACGGTCAAGGCACGGTTGCCGGATCTATACAGTTTGGTTTGACGGGATGATAAAATATTAGGGAGGGTCGGACTTTATACGATAAATAATATTCAATGAATAAAAATTAATAATTTTTATTCGTTTTGTTTTGGGGGTGCACGTGCGCATGTGCTCCTGTGGAAGAACCGCCGCTGCTGCAGTAGCGAAACGTTGTTAATCGTCCTATAAATTTGCGCATTTTATAGCCTTAACAATTGCTGAACAACAATTTGCGCGCGCACGAATTTAATGAAACAAATAATTTTCGCGAACATACATCTTTGCGCGTACATCTTTTTTTCTGCGTACGCCATTCGTGCGAGTCAATTTGCTTAAGTCAGTACCCAGCTTTAGAAACTGCGCCGGCGTCGGCCGGCAGGCGGTAAAGCTAGAATGAAATGCTGGTAAAGATTGTTTCAAGAAAAATGGATATAACTTAATGACTGCCGTAAAAGTACCTGGGTAATCCCATTATTTATGACCGTTTGTTATTATTATGTGGAAAGGACCGGATTGTAATAATTATAATTAAATATAGGCACATCAGGTAGGTTAGGTTGCTTAATTTATATTTAAATATCTTTTTGTGGTAAAATTTGTTAGTTTTTGAGAAATGGTTCAAGAATTGTCTTTTACCAAACATTCCTCAAAATTACGTGATAGTAATGGACAATGCGAGCTATCACAGTCGCCAATTACATAAAGCTCCAAGCTCAAAAAATAATACAAAATTGGAGATTCAGAACTACATGGCGGCGAATGATATATATTTTGAAGAAAGTTATAAAAAAAGTGATCTTTTAGAAGTTTTAAAGACATTTTGTATAAAAAAAGTATATGTTTGTGACACATTGGCAGAAGAAATTGGACATACAGTGCTACGGCTCCCACCCTATTATTGCATTTTTAACCCCATAGAGCATATGTGGCACCAGTTAAAATCACTGGTTAGGTCTGAAAATATTTCTCCGACTTTAAGGTCTAGTGTTGTAGAATTAATACGAAAATGCTTTAATGATATTCCCCCAGGTAGTTGGAAAAATTCAGTCCGTCACGTAACAGCTGTAGAAAATTCGTATATTAGTATGGATCGTATAATTAATCCAATTATAATTAATTTTGATGAAGATAGCGATAGCGAAACAGAACTATCTATAGAATGACATTATAAATGTAAATAAATGACTAGTAATATTTAAAAAAAATGTTATTTCATTTGATTACATTAATATAATCATATCATTACTTGTTTTCCTTAGTCCGTCCCTTCATACTTCACTTGTTTATTGCCAAGCTCTTGTCGACACAATGGAACCGACCCAGGAAATCATTAAGTCGTATCCAATATTCGTGAAACGTACGATACCTAGGGGATCCCCTTACACCACCGATCGAATTTTCTTCCCCATGATGTCGTGAAGGTTTGATATTGAATTGAATTTTTTATACCGAAATTTCGTGCCGCCTGATATTATATTAACTTAATAACTATTATCTCAATATTTAATTAACAACGGATATCTCCGTGGAGTCTGACCATGTACGATTAAAAACAGTAGTACAGTCACGTTTCACTCAATACAATCAATATTTTATGGTGTAATACTGAATGTTTTATTTCTTTTCTTGTTACGAGTCTGACAGGTTGCCATTAGAAGTGTCATGCTGGAAGGAAATTCCGATAAGTTAGAACAATAGGTTTGTTACCAGTAATAAACTACACATATTTACGTTAATATAATTGGTAAATAATTACATTTCGGTATTTTTCGCTACGGTTCGTGTACGAACATAGATGAGATGATGGCGAAATAGTAATAATTCAACGGACTATATTTAGCAAGTTACCCGTTTCCTTTTGAAGTGGATCGGTTATCAATGTTCATTGATTATTATACAGGGTGTTATGGAAATGACGTATTATATTTAAATGGGTGACTCCTGGGGTGTCCTAGAGAAGCGCTACATATATTTTTTTTTAAAATCGGACGTTTAAAAAGTGGGGTAATTCACCCCTAAACCCACACACAACTCCTCGGCACATTCATATATGAACATATTACATTGCCCAGCTGGGTAATCAACAGATGTTCAAGCACAATGTTGCCAAAATGTTTAAAAGTGTAAAACTTTAGTTTCGATTCAGGAATCCAGGGCACAAACACTTTCAGTTCTTTTTTCTATGGGAAAAACTTTATGCTCATCACGGGATGATAGTGTGGGAGTGCATAATAAGCTTATCACTAAACCCCAACACTAACGCATAATTACACTTTAATAACACACATAGAACAAGAGCACGTAATCATTTCGCAATAGAAATAATAAAAACGCTAATTTCTATGGGCCATTAACCCCTTACTAAAGATAAAATGAAACAATTATGTTAACAATTGACAGGAACTGCCCTCTGAAATAATGGTCTAGTCCGTCTTCGGACCAGTCGTCGAACTTTCTTTCCGAGAACTCTCCGCTACTAGAGCCAGCGCGGTTGCCATTTCCGAGACTATAATTATAAAGGAAAGTAATATTATAGAAGGAAATTCGGCAATTTATGATAGTCGCTTATAAAGCATTGAAAGTGGCAACGTTGTATTTTTAAATATTAGCCCGATGGTCCAAAATCAGCTGTTTAAAGAAGCCGGCCGATATCGATCGAGAGAACCAACGTGTTATATATTTTTAAAATTTTTAGATGTTAAATACATTATTTCCCAGACAATAAGGGTGTATTTTTGTCTACACAGTAGCACTTTAAAGTACTAATTCAGATTGAACGCGAGAACGAATGTGATTTTGTGATGTGAGTACTTGGTGTTTTTTATAATTTAAGTTGGTGTTAAATAAGTCCGAAAAGGTAAATAAAATTGCATTTTTTTTCTCTAAAGGGTAAGTGGCATTTATAAACTTTTAAGTTGTCCAGATCTGACAGGTGTCGTTCGAATTGAACAAATGAGAACATTCCTGATAATTTAAAAACTCCGCGGCGGTTCGTTCGAGTCAGTTCAAGTTTATAAATCAGAGATTGTTTCCTAGCGAACTGAACTGAACGTAAAAGTTTATAATAATGTACCCTGAAAAATAAACAACTTGCAATCTGTCAAACGGTTATTGACTTTCTAAACATAGGCGTAACTAGGGGAGGGGCCAGGTGGGCCGTGCCCACCCCAGATTGCTCTGGTGCCCACCCCAGTGTTTCCGAAGTTCGAAGCCATGCAGACGTCATAGTAACACTTGCCATTAAAATCCTAGTAGACTAGGGGCCAGGCCCCCGTACAAAATCATTCTAGTTACGCCAATGTTTCTAAAGAGTTTGCCCTGAAGATATGACAACACTGTTGACATATGTTGCTTTGTTTACCTTCCTGACAGGGGCAGCACGTGCTCATTTTTGGTTTGACATAAGGTCATGTACAGGGCATATTAAATTAAAGCGCCATTTTTTGATATTTTTCTTCAATTTGTTTTCATCTCAGGAATTGCCGATATAAATATAATATTTCATTTCAATAACACCCTGTATATTTGCCGCTGATACTTGAAAAAAAAATTCCCCCCTTTCAGGGGCGAGTATTAGCCGGTGGAGGGGTTGGAAGGGGTTGTCTGCAGGGATACCTCTTGAAGCGCGTTTAACCCCTCTGGGGGGTGGTTTTTGGCCGTGTTGTATGAGTACGAAGGTACTCTTGTTCCGGTGTTTCGGCTGAAAATATTTCGATTTTTCGGGGTTTTTTCCGACTCACAGACGCCACTAATCGGTATTCAATGTTCATCGATTATTCTATATTATACAGGGTGTTGTGGAAACTATTTATGATACAGTAACGTTGGATATTATATTATATTTTGTTATTATTTATTATTTATTATTTGTTAAGGTGTGTTACATTGTTCCAGTGCCCCTAGTGCAATACGATGCATATCATATAAAGGCAAATCCATCCCCGATTATTTCAAAAGCTAATGTGTTACACATTCCAATGGAAATGCGTTAATGTATAACCATTGAAAAGCCATTGTTACGTGACGTGTAGCAACCAAAAAAAGAACTAGTCACAGTGTCACTAGAAATAAATAAATAATTAATTTTATAAGCACGGGCAGGTGGGCTGTGTATACTTGAATTGTACATTAAAGGTGGGCTTAGTATTATGCATTTTTTATTAAAATATGTATATCGAAAGAAAATTAGATAATATGATAATAATTACTAGTGTTTAAATTGACATTTGATTATAATTACTTACTAACATATACGTAAAAAGGTCAGTTTTATACATATACAGGGTGTTCCTTAATGACGTGCTAATATTTCAGGGTGTGATTCCTTAGGTCATTTTATAAAGAAAAGTTCATATGCACATATGCCCGCAACGGCTTAAATTTTTTGCTACAGGGTGTTGAATTTTTATTTTTTAAATGGTTATTTTTTAATATCTCCGAAAGCACTTTAGATATTATATTCAATTTTGGTATGTGTTAATAGGATATAGAACCATACATTTTAGTTAGAAAAGTTATTCAATTGTTCCACCAGTGGCGTCCCTGCGAACATGTCCTCTGATATTTTTTACAAAAAAGATGGTACGCCACTGACATTTTTCCATGTGGATATTTTTTTCTGATTAGCATGGTCAATTCAACATGAAAACGGGCTCTTGAGTTTTTCTCGTCAGCCGCACCGTTCTTGATTAAAGCCACTAAATTCATATTGAAACTCATTATTATTAACATTGATAAAATAATTAACGATAAATTTTGATTTATAAAAATTGTTGGAGAGGGCAATTCGATGCGGAACGTGCCTTTTAAGTGACGGTGGCCATTTCCAACAATTTTTATAAAACAAAATTTATCATTAATTATTTTATCATTGTTAATAATAATGAGTTTCCATATGAATTTAGTGGTTTTAATCAAGAGCGGTGCTTCTGACGAGAAAAAATCAAGAGACTGTTTTCATGTAGAATTGACCAGGCTAATCACAAAAATATCCACATGGAGAAATGTCAGTGGCGTACTATTTTTTTTGTAAAAAATATCAGAGGACATGTTTACAGGGACGCCACTGGTGGAACAATTGAATATCCTATTAACACATACCAAAATTTAATATAATATCTAAAGTATTTTCGGAGATATTAAAAAATAACCATTTAAAAAATAAAAATTCAACACCCTGTAGCAAAAAATTTAAGCCGTTGCGGACATATGTTCATATGAACTTTTCTTCATAAAATAGCCTAAGGAATCACTTCCTGATATATTAGCACGTCATTAAGGAACACCTTGCATTTTATTTATACATATATAAAGATGTCAAAGACAATGTTTTCCATCTGCAAACCTTGAAGAGAGTTATTAGGTTAGTTCGTATAGCGAAGTTTCCAATCGGTTCCAAATTTCGTTCTGCTCACAATCGGTTGTGGAGGGTTCTCCCTGTCAAATTTGTAAAAACAAGTTATAAGCCCAACGAGCAAATGCGCAGAATCCCAACCCACCATTTCGTACCAGTACGATCCGACAAGGCTGCAAATCAGATGACAATCGATACATTTTGGTTCCTGTGAATACTTTAAACGAACCGTTCACTGCCTCGGGCAGTTTTTAAGTAACTAACTACATGTAGTGTTCACATAATCTACAACTACAGGAAAGTAATTCAACGTAATTGAAAGCAGTTCAGGAGGGTTTTTTTTCGCTCAAGTTCACTTTAAAAAAAATCATCTTCCTAAATCGGACTGGTTCTTACAAGCAAACGGTTTACATTGTAACAATGAGATTGCAAGAAACCTATTATTGTAATAGTGATCATAAATTTCAAACAACGGTTCCTCGTGTAATTACACTTATATTGATTCCCACCAATTAAATGCAGTAATTAATAAAGTTGAGAGAATAAAAAATATAGAAATCGTTAAAAGAGAGCTACCACGTAACCAATGATAGGCGAATACATTAAATATAACAAATGTTGAAACACGGTGACATTTACTGGATTTTAAATCGAATATTACGGGCTCCAAACAAGCCCCTATTCAGTATAATATGGTTGTAGTTATTAAACTCGCTCGAACCCAAATAATCCGATCGAATTAAACTAAACAAACCAAATTTGAAGAAAAAAAATTGCCTGGCAAAAATTATTAAGCCGTTGCCAGACTTTTTACACACACTGTATAAAACTCTCCTTACTTGGTTTGAACTAGATCCACAAAGATGACGATTAGTGTTGTGATCGCTCGAGCGAAAAACCGCTTGATTACTCGATTATTGAAATAACCGACATCGCTCGATTATTAAAAAAACCGCTCGAGTTATAAATTCAAGCGAAAATCGTCGCTTGTTACTTATTTGCTTTCACTCGATACCCGAGCTTCGCTTGACGCCGACGGAAATGTACCGATGTAGTGTGATCGAGTTAAAAAACTGCTCGTATATTCGAACAGTTTTTCGCTCGATCGAAAATTCTCTAGTTATAAATTCAGGCGAAAAACCGAAAAATATCGCCTGTCACTTGATACACGACCTTCGGTCTACGCGCCGCGCCATCCGATTGCGACGTTCGAGTTTGACGCTGAGCAGGTAACACGACATACGTCTTTCTTAAAGGCACATAAACGAGAAGGTGCATATAAAAAAGTATGCCAAATCCCTTAGCGGAGTCATCGCGACATGGGTTTTGTAAAGTTTTGTTTTAACTGGCTAGCCAGCGGCGTAGTTTAGGTCTCCGATTGTAAATATCAAAAAATTAAAGGATGTAATTTAAAATTTTTTTATTTACTATAAACTCGAGAAAACTTCTCAAAAATAACATAATAATAGATTGTTAATGAAAAATAACAAAGCGAACAAAATGGTTAACAAAATATATAGAAGAATTCGTTGGTAATCTTATAGTAAACATTTTTAAATCTAAACAGGAACTTTTTATTATTAAACTCAAGAAGACTTCTTAAAAATAACATACATTATAGAAAATGTTAATGGAAAATAAGAAAACGAGCAAAATAGTTAACAAAACATAGGTATCGACACATTTTTTGGTAACCAAAAGTAAACATTCTTAAATTTAAACAGGAACTTTTAGGTAACTATAAACATGAATTTAAAAAATAATCACCTATTTTCTTATTTTGCCAGTCGCGTAACTAAGCCTATATTTTTGAAGGGCACACCTGATAATTTAAAGTGGAAGAATTTGACAAGCCATTTTAAATGTCTGCTTATTTTATGCTCGTAGATTGAGAAAGATGAGAAGAAAAATAACTCCTTTTAATACTTTCTGTTTTAAAAAAGCACAAGAATAAACCCGAACAATAAATACATATTTGGGTGATTTTTTGCAGTTTTTTTGTTTGGTATGGAGACACGTGGTAAAAATTCATTATTCACAAATAAATAAATTTCTGGAATTTTTTTGGTGGCTACTACAATTTTATAGCTAAACCTGTATCCACCCGTAGTTACGTGCCTGCTAAATACCCTACCTGATCACATGTAAACGGCTAGGCTGCCGGTCGAGCAGTCTCAAGAAGACTTCTTAAAAATAACATACATTATAGAAAATGTTAATGGAAAATAAGAAAACGAGCAAAATAGTTAACAAAACAGAGGTATCGACAAATTTTTTGGTAATTAAAAGTAAGCTTTCTTAAATTTAAACAGGAACTTTTAGGTAACTATGAATACATGAGTACATGAATTTAAAAAAATAATAACCAATTTTCTTATTTTGCCAGTCGCGTAACTAAGCCTAAATTTTTGAGGTGCACACAGTGGGCGCCTGATAATTTAAGGTGGAAGAATTTGACAAGCTATTTTATATATCTAGTTATTTTATGCTCGTAGATTGAGAAAGATATGAAGAAAAATAACTCTTGGTAATACTTTTTGTTCGGGTTAAAAAAGCACGAGAATAAACCCGAACAATTAATACATATTTGGGTGATTTTTTGCAGTTTTTTGTTTGGTATCGAGACACGTGGTAAAAATTCATTATTCACAAATAAATAAATTTCTGGAATTTTTTTGGTGGCTACTACAATTCCTCAGCTAAACCTGTGCCCACCCGTAGTTACGTGCCTGCTAAATATCCTACCTGATCACATGTAAACGGCTAGGCTGCCGGTCGAGCAGTCGGTGACGTCATCGCTTGGTGAATTGGAATTTCAAGCGATTCACTCGATTATTAAAATCGCTCGAGTCTCAAGTACTCGATTATTAAAATCATCGGTTTTGTCCCAACACTAATGACGATGGTAGTAAACGTAATAATGTGGTGACGTTCCCTTGATCAACTCCATAAACCAAGGAACAATTAAAGTTGCAAATTAGATATAGGCTCCAAACTAGCCCATTATTCATCCACTCTCGAAGAGACTTCGTCGTTGGCTGGTGTTCTAGTTATTCAACCGTGAAAAGCAGAATCAATATTTATTTTTGTTATTGTTTTTCCATTTTATTTGCTAACTGTTATTGTTGATTTATTGCATATTGTTTATTTACCAGATAACTCGTGGCGATATTGGTTTTTTTCGGCATGATTTGGGATTAATGTGTATATTTATAATAATATGCATATACAGTGTGTCCGCTAATTAATGGTACATGGAAATCTCACATACTCCTTACGTAAAAATATTAGGATTTAATTATGCTTACCTATATGCGAAAGTTGATATGAACTGAGATACAGGGTGTTAGCGGACACCCTGTATAGATCAATAAAATATTCGAATATTTAGATTATCTAGTATTGGTAAGGCACGAATTCTCGGCCTAAGGACTTTTTTTTTAATATACAGGGTGTTTCCTAATAACATGCTAATATTTAAGCAGCTTATTCTTGGGTCCATTTTCAGAAAAAACTTCATATGAACATATGTCCTAAACGTCTTTTGAAATGCAAGATTTTCAAAAAATCTCCTTTTTTATTCATTCTAGATAAATAGTGCTTGCGCATCTAGCAACTGCATATAAAAAAAATCCTGACCATACTAAACCCGACATTATGATGTATGCAATCTGTAAGCATACACCTTTTAACTGCCTTGTCTTTAACTATTCAATATGTAAGTCTTTACATTGGCAGTTAAACTGTTGAAGCTATTAGGATTTTTTTCACCCAGCTTGGTTTAAGTAATTGACGAGGAAATAGCATTTTTCTAATGCACAGCAGTGGCGTTGCATAATTATTAACCTTTTACCATGTCTACGTCATGTCTCTGTATCACGACTATAATTTTCAGTTCCTTAAGCAACCACAAAGTATCCAAATGGTAGTAAGTTCCCAGCCAAGCAATACTTTATAAGATATTAGTTTCCGATGATTTCTACTGTATAGTTTTTGCAGAATTATATCGTTGATCTTTTGACTGCAATAAAACCTCATTATCCATTCGACCATGAAATAAATAAGGAAATCCCAAATTTTAAAACCTTTTCGAGCAGAGCCGGACCACGTATACAAATTCAATTTATACCTATGCCTGATGCATATAAAAATACAAAGTGATTTTTAATAATTTTAATCTTTAGTGGTTTTCCGGCGAGTAATTTTTAGTTAGACTTATTAGTGGTAGAATGTGGCGCCCTTGGAATTGTGCTGATAGGGGGGCATCTTCAAGTGTTGGGAATGGAGACTTAAATATTTAACAGCTGTTTAGAGAAGAAAATCGTGCAATTATTTACCTTGACGAAACATGGTTCGATACCCGTGACACTCCAAGAAAAGGTTGGGATGATTCTTCCAAAAAATGTCAAACCAAGGCACCATCAAATAAAGGCAAACGAATCATAATATTACATGCTGGTTCAGAGAACGGGTTTGTTCCAAATTGTCTGTTGCTTTCAGCTAAAAACATAGCAGATTCTTCTTTAGATTACCATCAAGATACCGACACACAACTTTTTGAAGATTGGTTTAAACATAAACTCGTTAAAAATATACCTGAAAATAGCGTCATTGTAATGGACAATGCTAGTTATCATAGTCGGCAAGCAAAAATCATTCCCAATTCTAATAATACAAAAGCAGAAATTCAAAATTTTATGATTGAAAATGATTTATATTTTGAAGAAACTTACAAAAAACGAGAACTGCTAGAAGTATTAAAAGCTTTTAAAATAAATAAGGAATACGAGTGTGACAAACTTGCAGCAGAAAATGGACATACAGTGTTGCGTCTTCCTCCGTACTATTGTATATTCAATCCTATTGAGCTAATATGGCACCAATTAAAATCTAATATTAGGAGAAATAATATTTCTCCTACATTAAATGCATCTGTAGTAGAATTAATTAAAAACGAAGTAAGAAAAATTTCTGCAGACAGCTGGAAAAACTGTGTACAGGATGTACTTAAGGTGGAAAATTCTTACAATTGTATGATTACAAATGTTCAACCCTTAATTATAAGTTTAGGCTTAGATGAAGATAGTGATAGTATACAGAGTTAAATTTTGAATAAATTATCAATAGTTTATTAGAATTTAATTAATTTTTATTGTGCTTGTTATACTTTTAAATTATATTATTTTCAATTCTCATTAATTGTTATCATTATTTTACATTTATTATAGGTACCTAAAACTAAAAATACCTATCTATTTATTTTATTTATTATACTACAGATTATTAGATTTTATTACACGCGACGAAATTTGACATAAAAACAATATTCAAAGAAATTTATGTACTGGCAAGATACACGCGTAAACCGAAATAACAGAGCGGATTGCTGCGACTGTGTTGGTTATCGACGAAATACAACGTGTCCGGCCGCTGGTTGGCCTTCAATTAACAGCCCGCAAGCGGACGGCGCTATACGAACACTTCGGCTTAGCCGTTGTAAGCCGTCAAGAGGTCTTTGGCATTTGACCTAGTGACATACGTGCCTATTTCAAAGTTATTTAATACTATTCTTTATGTTTGTTCTGGTTGTTAAAAACATTTTTTGTCGTTAAATTAATTGTACAATAAGGTATTACAGAATGGGGAAATTGTTTAAATTAATTATTTTGTCTAAGGAGTTTAAGGTGTACATATGACAACACCGGTCAAAATTCGCTTTTTGTTTACATGTATCGCAGTGCCCCGCAGGTATTTTTCTGGTTTCACGTCAGATCACTTTTACCGCTGAATGAATTGAAAGCGCTATTTATGGGTATTTTTCTTCGATTTGTCTTTATCTCAAGAATTGCCGGTTTAAATATAATACGTCATTTCCATAACACCCTGTATAGGTCGTTGGCAAAACCTCGCCAGAACAATTTTATTATTAAAAATAATTATTGTTTTTTGCACGTCCCTGGTTCCAATTACTTGCACTGTTGAATAATGTATCGCAATTGTATTATTGTAATTGAAAAGCTATATCTTCAATGCATCATCAATCAGAACGTCGATTTCTTTGTGATAGCAGCCATCAAGTTCATCAGTAGTAGCCAAAGAGAGCCTGTTATTAAGTCTATCGTTTTGCACGGTAACTTTCTATTTAAATTGTTTTAATGGCGGGTGTAAATCATTTTTATTGGGGATTAGTTAAAATAATTGTAGGTGTTAGTGGTGGTAGGCCTGATAATTTACCTGTTACAACATCGAAACCTTTAATACGTAAAAAAGGGTGATTGATGGTGGATGGCCCTTTTAGGCGTTTATAAAGAACTACCCAAGTAGCATTTTTAGACACAAATTGGACACACATTCTTTGCTAAGAAACGTTTCCCAACATTTTCGATTAAAATTATAAAGTTCTATCGAGACACATGTGTTATGAAACTTTGGCGACACATTTTCGAATCCAGTTACTAGAAACACTTAAAGACGTGTTCGTTTCGAAATATTTTACAAACCATAGTGTCGATACATTAACGACACGCTAAGATAAATATTTCTCGAAACTTTTTTAGTTAAAATTATAAACTTTTGGCAAGACACAAGATTGCATTGAATTTCCCATACGAGATTTTTTATAGCATCGGTGTACGTTTATTAGCGATAAATAAACAACTTCTTGATGTTATTTATATTTTAGGTGTTATTATTGATCCATTTTCAACCACAGATTGAGGTAAGTGTTTTAGGTAGATTTTTAATCACCATCTGAAGAAGTTTGAGGTTATGTTATTGTTTAGCGAGATTTAAATTGTTATTTTTCTGTAAAAAAGCTTACTGGACTGTATTTATCAACATAAAGTATGGCGACCACCATATAGCTTGAAATATTATTTATTATAGATTCGAAATCTGCAAAAATGGTTACAATCAGGTACGAAACACAATTATTTTTGCAGATTTTCAATCTATAATAAAAAAAATATTCCAAGCTATAGGATGGGTATACTCTATGTTGACAAATACAGTGCAATAAGCTGTTTTTAACAGAAAAATATCAATTTAAATCTCCCTATGCAAGCAATAATAACATAACCTCAAACAAGATGGTGATTAAAAATCTTCAAAAAACACTTACGTCAATCTGTTTCTGAAAATGAACCAATAATAACATCTAATATAAAAATAATATCAGAAAATTGCTTATTTATCCTTTATAAACATGTACCGATGCTTTAAAAAATCTCTTATGTGATTCTACTTTGTTTGGAAAGGTTTTTCTTCTCGTGACGTCAGACTTAGGCTGTCCATACCCAACCTTTGTTTTCTGTGCATACAAGAAAACCTATTTTTCTGTGGCATTCACCCCTAATAAACCTTCTATTTTCCTGTGCATCATACGAAACATTATAGAAGCCAAAGATTAGAAATTGTGTGTTGAGTCCATTTTGGACCAGAATAATTTATTGCTTTCTAGCGGCCATTTTGTGAAATGAGTTTTTATTTTGTTAAAATGAGTTTTAATGGAATTCCTGCATCTTTTGAAAAGCCAAAAGTTGTTGCATAAGTTCCATTTTCCTAGCTAAGTCGATTTATAAAAGAAATAAATAAAATTTTGAAAATATTTTAATTCTTATTTTTTTGAAAAAGTATATTTTTTTCGGTAAATGCAAATAAATCGAGGGCAAGTTAAAAATATAAAGCTAAATTACTAAATTGCACGATCAAATTTACTGCGATAATGATTTTTTGGTTCTTATGTGCAATAACTAGGTATATGAAATAAAATAACTTATAGGAAATATACTTATAACGAATTCATCATGGCGAAATTATTATTTCATATTGTTTTTCTTATATTTTACAACAGTGAAGGTATCCTAATTGTTTTGCGCATGGTTTCACATAGCCCCGCCCCCTTATATTGTCATTTTTAATAAACAGAAGTAACAGTTTAGAAATATTTTCGAACATTTTCGAAACATTTTCGTTAAAAGTTTCGATTGTGCATCGAAACAGCGAAAGTCACAGCTAGTACCAACCACTGGAAACACGTGTAAATGTCTCATTTAAAATGTATACGTTTCGAAAATATTTCCATTTTTGTTGCCGACAGTTTCCAATTTTGATCGGAAACAGAAACAATAGTTACGATACATTGACCATAATGTGTCTAAAAATGCCACTTGGGTAGTCAGCGGATCGCTTTGAAAATTTGGCAGCATATAAAAGTGAACGTGCTCTTTCTTTTAAAAATATCTTCAAACGTACAGTGCTGCCGCTTCTACTAGAAAGTATTATCATCTTTGATAATTTAAATGGAAACCCTGATTATTATTTTTTTTAGAATCCCTGTCCATTTCTTAATAGCTTTACCTATCTCTTATCTGTTAAAAGTGGTCCTTGGCAAATTTAATAGCAGAAGGCGATACATCTGACTGGATAATCATTTTTAATGACTGCATATGATTATTCCGATCATTTATATCTATGCATGCATAATCAAATCGTCAAATAAAACATTTTACGAGTAGAATAATTTTATGTAAAGAAATAAATAAGTGTTAGGTAACGTAACAGTGTTACACGCCATTAACTGTTGTGAACTGGAACTTCATCTTGAACCCAATGTTAAATGTCAATTGCTGTGTCAATAAATTAAGTTGGATTAAATTGGAAAATTTATTACCTATATATGGTGCCACGGAAAAAACATATTATGACTTGATATTTTCAATTCGACACTATTCTAGTATATAGTGTGTCCGCGGCAAATAATATACAGGTCGACGAGTGGCTCTGTGCCGCCGACGTATCGGTAAGGGGAAAGCAATATCGTTTAAAACGTGGCCTAGCCATGGGCGTGCTATTATTATTTTAAATAATGAAATGAAAATAGGAGATTCTTCAGTAATTGCATTTTATGTTTGAAGGTAGGTAAGTATTTATATCAAGGTTTAAATTAAACTGCTGGCCATTTGCTTTCGAGCAAGAAAAATTTCGCCTAAATTTAAAAGTTAATATTTTCTGAACCAGATATGACATCGATCTCCGGTTTTTAATGGTTGATAGATGTGTCCCTTAGAAAACAACTGCCAAAGTTGGATTGTCTTAAACTGTCAGAAAATTTTATATACAGGTTGTTAAAGAGGACGATGATTTTTGCTCCAATTTCAATAGCATGTAACTTTCACAATACTATTTTTAAATTTTATCACTGTACGTCAATTGAATCACTGGTTCATAGCAAAGAAAGTAATCTGTCAAATTTTTGATATCTGCTATATTTTAAGAGATACCGATTTTTTTGAAAAACTTTGCTTTTTTAAACTTTTTGTTAACTAGATCCCACTGTGCGTTGTATCGTGCAAACATGGTTAGCTTTGTTGCTAAACGCATTAGCATGGCTGACTTGATATTGTTTTTTTTTCGTGATAATCTCGATTCAAATTAATACACTCGGATGGACGGGGTTTGGTTTGACTGCAGCTAGTGATATTTAATATTAAAGTGCCTTTCAATGTAAGTTTAATTTTATGAATAGTGTCGTGTTAGTAGAAAGTTAGAAATTAATAAATAAATTTTTTCAAACAATTAAATAAAAAAAAAATCTTTTTAAAATTTTGTATAATATACCTGTAGCACGATATGAAAAACTAACAAATAAGGAAAAACTTGCCTAATCTAGGGGTGAGTACTTTCCAATACAAAAAAATTGTGAGATACTCATAAAGCATAGACATATAAGTGATTATAAGTACGCCACTGCACATCACAATATTTAAGTACAATTATTGTTGTTACTGAACATAAACAAGCTTTTCATAAGGTATAATAATCACTTGCAAAGTTTGCACGATACAACGCACAGTGGGATCTAGCTAACAAAAAGTTGAAAAAAAAGCAAAGTTCTCAAAAAAATCGGTATATCTTAAAATATAGCAGATATCAAAAATTTGACAGATTACTTTCTTTGCTATGAACCAGTGATTCAATTGACGTACAGTGATAAAATTTAAAAATAGTATTGTGAAAGTTACATGCTATTGAAATTGGAGCAAAAATCATCGTCCTCTTTAACACCCTGTATATAAAATTTTCTGACAGTTTAAGACAATCCAACTTTGGCAGTTGTTTTCTAAGGGACACATCTATCAACCATTAAAAACCGGAGATCGATGTCATATCTGGTTCAGAAAATATTAACTTTTAAATTTAGGCGAAATTTTTCTTGCTCGAAAGCAAATGGCCAGCAGTTTAGTATATTAAGATACAAGTTTCATAAGACATTATCTTAGAGCACGCGTCGAAAGTACTCTAATTGTCTTATGAACCGTGTATTTTATAATACTTTTTCTATTTGGGTCTTTAAGTCTGAAAAACTTTAAAAAATATAGTAGTTTTTTTCCATTTGAATTAATACTTTCTTTTTGGGTTGGCAATACTTTTACAATTTAATAAAATGTTACAAGTATCAAATATGCCATGATGGAAACAATTGAACACAACAAAGCTTCTGCCCATCCGTCATAATTAAAAATAAATATATTATTTAGAAAGTTGCTCTCCGTCAGAAAAACGAGAAATTGCAGAAAATAATCTAGAAAAACTCTTAAAAAGAATATGCAAAACTTTGAATTATGGTGCGAGCAGAACAAAGTTCAAAATATTGAACAAAATACTAAATAATACTATTAAACAAAATATTGTGTCGACACAGAATCTGACAGGAAAAACAATTAATACCCAGGAAATGTCTACAGTAACTATAAATATGTATATATAAAGTAATATGTATAATACTATATTGAATAAAACTTTAGAAATAGAGCATAAACTGGAAGATATTTTTATTATTTTTAGGTTATGTTGTTTTATAGTTGTGACTAGAAATTAGTTGACGGGCACCATCAGTATGTTTTATATTTCCGAGTATAGGTATTTCGGATAAATATCTAGTAAAAATGATCTATTTGCAAGGTTAAAGGTTAGTATTTTAAAGGTTTCTAGAAAAAATTTCTGTCGAATCCACAATGCCTAGAAAACTAATTTCAACGAAATCGAAGTAGGCCTAAACTTCGAACCCTACTTGTTGCCAACATGAAAAAAATAAAATTTCAGCTTGATAAAGTGGCAAGTTATTAAATTTTTTTGAATTTCATCATGTAGCCATTAGAAAAAATTACTTTTTACAAGATGTAAATTTTTCAATAATGAAAAAAACAGCTACATGATTAATTTATTAGATTATTTTTCAGTTTCATGTCCCTTTCTGGCTCTTGCTTGTGTTTGGCAATTTAAATATATTGATTTGTGTTTCCTCTTCGCTTACCCTATAAATATTTGTAACAACTTCACGTATCTGACTATGAAGGTTTTTACTAGTAGTACACTCATTCATTATCACAAAGATCCAAATTTTAAAATAACACCCTAACATAGGACACAATGAACACTTATTTATAAAATACAATACAATGACTATCGCCCTTTCTATCAGTACGCAACTGGGTGGGTACATCCATCAAATATCGGACATCATCGAACAAGCCCGATGGCCCATCGGGTGTCTCACGAGACGCATGCCCTATCAACTGTCTGGGATATAACCAATCAAATTAGCGCTAGCTACCTGTAACCATTGGCAACGGACTATGTTGCCATATCTTTAGATTAAAAGTACTTTAATCAGAAAAATATATTATTTTGCATTTAAATATCAAAATAAATGGTTTGAAAAAAAGGTTTTAATAATATTGCAACTATAATATAATATTAGTTTATTATATCTAGCTGAGTGCAAACATGGATGAAATAGGATGGATCGAATACCACTAAAATAAGCAAAATGCGACCCTGTATACGAGTTAGGAATAGTAGAGGTAATTAAACACAATGTTATATTATTTAGCGTAATTTATTTATCGTCTTGTTGGGAAACACGTCTTGACAAGAGCACATCAACATATTCATAAAAGGTGAAATTTCACAGTTATTTTTATTATTATTAACATTTTACAATTTTTAACATATTATTAAAGACAATATCCAGTATCCAAATATCACATTTAGAAATACGATAAGATTTTACAGCCTTGGGTGATTGAAAACTTGATAATATAGCCTCGTATATCACGTCAAACTTTTTGATCGCCCCCCCCCCCCCCCCCCCCCCCGGATTCGGGTGAACAATACTCAAAAGCGGAGTGTTTTCGCCTGATTTTGGTTGTACTCTATTTTAAAGAAATATATTTACTATAATACTGAGACAGAAACATAAAATTATTATACATATGAGGGTTTTTAAAAGATTTTTCGATTTGCGTTTTGGCATAGCTATAACATTTAGTATTTATATTTAAAATTAAACATTGAGTAACCTAACAAGTAACAACCATGAGCTTGAAAACACGAGCTAGAAACAAAAATACAGGGCATTATCAAAAAGTTTGCGGTGTGATTTACATAGAGTAAAAGCTTGCGCCAAAAAAATATTCCCTTAAAAGAAGGTATCGGTGAATTATGTGTTCAAGAATATGGTCTTGAAACAAGAATTGAAGGGATAACATAAATATTTATATTATTTAATAAATAAAAAATAATTTATTTTTGTTTCCAGGGAATATTTTTAGTGCATACAGGGTTCTACAAAAAAATACAAAGAGTGCTAGAACTGTTCTTATTGTAGGGAAAAAAATATATAAAACATTTGATAATCTAGCTAACAATTAAACATTTTCATGTTGATGTAGAGCTCGACTCCTTTACAACAAATATTTATATAATCAACAATAGATGTTTCATTTAACAATTGAATTATTAAATTAATTATGTACAAATGTATAGAGGTTAATTTAAATAAATGTTTATGTACAGGCTATGCTACATTGTTTTTTACATAAAGGGGTTATTTTTAATGCATTTTTTTACAATACTTTTAGTAGAATTTAGGCCTTTTAGAGTAGCAGTATTAAATCACGTAATTAAAAAAAAAACAATTGAAATATTAATACTAATTCTGTTCGTTTGTTTTTAACTATATCTGATCCAGTAGAAAACAGTGGTTCTAAAATTCACTTTAATTTTAATAGGAACCTAAAATTTAAAAAAAATTTTTTAATGGATAAATACAACGTGTCCAGGGATCTCGGAAACCGCAAGAGATACGAAGTCGATTAAATGGAGGTAAAGTTGCACATTTACGTGCCTAATAATATGCCGTTTAGAAAGTTTTAATATTCCGAGTAGTTCCGGAGATATCCGGAAAAAAACGAAATTCTGAAAAATTGTTTTCCTGGGTTTTTTCGAGATCGAATTCTAAAGTAAATTGCACTTATTTGTGGTTTAATATTAAATTATTTGTAATTTATTGAACTAGTCCAACATAAGTAAAAATTTAGAGCTTACTTATGAGATATTATTTATAAAAGTCGGAGAAATACAGCACCGTATCCCAAAATTTCCTTATATTGTTCAAAAAATCCTCGAAACGTCATTAAACCACAATGTGTCATACATCATTGCATTCGGAAGAAAAAAGCTCTTAAATTCCAATAAGGAAAACAGGACCGTATTTAAAATTTAGAATTCGATCCAAAAAAAAAACAGGAAAAAAATAAAACGATTTCTCAGAATTTCGTTTTTTCCGGATATCTCCGGAACTACTCGTAATTTTAAAACTTTCTAAACGGCATATTATTAGGCACGTAAATGCGCAACTTTACCTTCATTTAACCGACTTCGTATCTCTTACGGTTTCCGAGATCCCTGTACTGGTCCTCCTTATCTTGGACACGTTGTATACTTTTAAGTAGTGTTGGGAAAAACCGAGCGATTTTAATAATCGAGTAAATCGCTCGAGGGATTAATCACTTGAAATTTTAATGACTAAGAAGAATGTGTTGATAAAACAACAGGGGTTGTTTTTGTGAGTTTTAGAAGTTTAGTCTAGAGTTTTTATTAACGAAGAAAAGTCGATTCTGATTGTTTTAAAAATTATATCCTTTTATTTCTTCAGAATTTACAATCGCCACTGGCTAGCCAGTCAAAACAAAACCCGATGTCGCGATGAATCCACTTCTCGTTTATGTGCCTTTAACAAAGACGTATGTCGTGTCAGCCTTCTGAGCGTCAAACTCTAACGACGCCAATCGGCATATTTCGGGAGGCGCACGGCGTCGAAAATCGGATATCAAGTGAAAGGCAACGATTTTGAATTTATAACTAGAGTAGTATTTACAATCGAGCGAAAAACTGCTCGAATATACGAGCAGTTTTTTACCTCGAGCGATCACACTACCAAGCAGCACATTTCGATCGGCGTCAAGCGAAGCTCGGGTATCGAGTGAAAGGTAATAAGTAACACGCGACGATTTTCGCTTGAATTTATAACTCGAGCGGTTTTTTTAATAATCGAGCGATGTCGGTTATTTCAATAATCGAGTACTCGAGCGGTTTTTCGCTCGAGCGATCACAAACCACACTACTGTTAAGATATTAATAATAACACACACAATTATTACAAACGAACAGAAGTTTGTACGTAATAATTCCAGTTATAATTTATAGAAGTTATTTTTGAGACTAGAAATTATAAGGCAAGACATTGCACACTAAAGGATTTCGTTAATAACCGAGAATATACGGGGCATAAAATTTGTTTCGTTTTTGTTTTTTGGCAAGATTAAAATTTTTGTTTAGTTACCATTTGTAACTATGAAAAAGTCTGGTTAATGTATGTACTGTACTATTAATTTTTATTGTATACAAGACACTTGCAATAAGGCATTCGTAATACTCAAATATTTTCCAAAATTTTTGACACTAGTGAGCGTGCTCATAGGCGGTTTTCCATATTGACAGTTTTCGAATATTGACTAAAATTTAAACACCTTGTGGGTTACCCGATTCCAAAATGAATATTGATCATATCGCAGAAATACATATGTATATACAGGGTGTCACACTTATAATGGAACCAAGCTTATACAGGGTGTTATGGAAATGACGTATTATATTTAAATGGGTGACTCCTGGGGTGTCCTAGAGAAGCGCTACATATTTTTTTAAAATCGAACGTTTAAAAAGTGGGGTAATTCACCCATAAACCCACACACAACTCCTCGGCACATTCATATATAAACATATTACATTGCCCAGCTGGGTAATCAACAGATGTTCAAGCACAATGTTGCCAAAATGTTTAAAAGTGTAAAACTTTAGTTCCTTATAAAAATAAATATTTAGCTTACTTAGAAAGTAAATCCAGGACGCGATTAAGGAGTCCAGGGCACTGACACTATCAGTTGTTTTTTCTATGGGAAAAACTTTATGCTCATCACGTGTCCTGATGATAGTGTGGGAGTGCATAATAAGCTTATCACTAAACCCCAACACTAACACTTTATAATAACACACATAGAACAAGAGCACTTAATCATTTCGCAATAGAAATAATAAAAACGCTAATTTCTATGGGCCATTAACCCTTTACTAAAGATAAAATGAAACAATTATGTTAACAATTGACAGGAACTACCCTTTGAAATGAATGGTCTGGTCCACCTTCGGACCAGTCGAACGTTCTTTCCGAGAACTCTCCGCTAGTAGAGCCAGCGCGGTTGCCATTTCCTAGACTATAATTATACAGGAAAGTAATATTGTAGAAGGAAATTCGGCAATTTATGATAGTCGCTTATAAAACATCGAAAGTAGCAACGCTGTATTTTTAAATATTAGCCCGATTGTCCATAATCAGCTGTTTATAGAAGTCGGCCGATATCGATCGAGAGAATCAACGTGTTATTTATTTTTAACATTTTTAGATGTTAAATACATTATTTCCCAGACAATAAGGGCGTATTTTTGTCTACACAGTAGTACTTTAAAATACTAATTCGGATTGAACGGTACTTAGATCTTAGATGTGTTGTGACGCGAAAACTAATGTGATTTTGTGATGTGAGTACTTAGTGATTTTTATAAATTAAGTTGGTTTTAAATAAGTCCGAAAAGGTAAATGAAATTGCATTTTTTTTTTAAAGGGTAAGTGGCATTTATAAACTTTTAAGTTGTCCAGATCTGACGGGTGTCGTTCGAATTGAACAAATGAGAACATAACTGGCCATTTATAAACTCCGCGGCGGTTCGTTCGAGTCAGTTCAATTTTATAAATCAGAGATTGTTTCCCAGCGAACTGAACATAAAAGTTTACAATAATGTACCCTGAAAAATAAACAACTTGAAATCTGTCAAACGGTTATTGACTTTCTAAAGAGTTTACCCTGAAGATATGACAACACTGTTCAAGATTCACTGCCATATGTTGCTGTGTTTACCTTCCGAACAGGGGCACCAAGTGGTAATTTTTGGTTTGGTATAAGGTCATGTACAGGGCATATTAAATTAAAGCACCATTTTTGGATATTTTTCTTCAATTTGTTTTCATCTCAGGAATTGCCGGTTTAAATATAATACGTCATTTCCGTAACACCCTGTATTTTCGGTACTTCTGAATTGATTGTTTTGAATTTTCATATGGTTACCTAGGATCCTAGGGTGCACTTTTCTAATGTTTAAAATTTTAGTTAACTCACGCGCGATAAGGAACAAGATAATTCCCAAAAATATTGACTGTTTAACTACTTCGTCTAAAAAACTACTATACGTTGCAGTGGCGTACCTACTGTATTTTCTACTATAAAATTAAAAATTTTGTACATAGGACACCTATCTCCAATTTATTCTTGCAATTCTTTTAATGAAGTTATGTATATTTTGTTTATTTTCTAATTTATCAATTTTAATAATATAAATTTAATTTTATAGCAGAACATAGAGTACGCCACTGCTTTTAACGTATAGTATTTTTTGGATGAAGCAGTTTAACAATCAACATTTTTGGTAATTATCTTGTTAATTACCGAGCGTATTCCAGATGTAAATAGTTTTAAAAGGAAATAAAAATAGAATTGGTCAATACCCATATCATGTAAGTTTGTTTCCATTATAAGAAGGACACTCTGTATACATATATTAAAGAAGTAAATACACTCCCTGCCATAAAAATCGGCCATTTCCAAGTGGCGAAATTTTGTACCGGGGACTGTATAATAGTAATTTTTAAAAATTAATCCCATTGAGATAAGGACAATCTATTTATTTGCTTACTTACTAAAAACTTTTTGTTAATGAAGAACTCACCTAACCGAAAATAATTGACCCTTACAAGGTATTTAAAGTAATTGTACCCATTCACAGGAGGCCTTTTAAAATCTAAAAATTATATTATTAATTAAAAAATCTACGGAATGTATTAAAAACAGTGTTATTTGGCATTTAGAAAACACATTAACCCTAAAGAATTAATTAAAGCTTTGTTTTAGTTTTAAAGTTACAAAATCTACTTGAACGTAAATATAAATATCTCATTATTTTAACAAGAATTCGAAAGGTATCATCTATAATACAAAAATAGGATTTATATTTAAATAGATATACAATTATATTTTTCATAAATTTTTGTTTAACAACCATATTTTTTGCGGTGGTGCGACACCGTCAAAAATTATAATCAGTCGAGGTGCAGCTGTGAAACTGGCTTTGTAACACTTACATAGTTTGAGATTTTATTTACAAAAGGGGCACATTTGTTTATATATCTTAGGGTACGTTAAGATCTAGTTTGTTTTTGTTTGATTAGAGATGGTAATAGTACATCCACAACAATACAACTACAGGTCGACAACTTTATCTGTAGCTACAAAAGGAATGCGGACAAGAAAATTTCTTGGGTTAACAATGTTGTCACATATATTAAATTTTAATTTAATAACGTAGGACCAAGTAAACCCAAAAATTAAATTTACCCATTGAAAGTAAATTGTCATAAGTATATAAGAAACAAATATTCTATTATAGTTTCAATGTTCTTAAAACTTTCTTTTCAAACTATTTATGTTAATATTTAAATGAAAAAAAAATTTTTATATTAAAGTACTTCTAATCTGAAAATAGGGCAACATGGTGGAATATCAACGGTAACCATGGGTAACCGGTGGCTAGAGCTAATTTGATAGGTTATATCCCAGACAGAGGATGACGACACGCGTCTTGTGACACGCCTATTATGCCAGCGTGCTTGTTCGGCGATGTCCAATATGCTTCATCCACTTGCGTAGTGATAGGGTTTGTTTTAAGACTGTGTAATGCATGAATATACCCTGGTAAAACCCTTCATAGTCAAGCCCATGAAGTGCACAGGGTGTGTGAAGAGGAATCACAAATTAATAGATTTACTTGCCACTTAAGCGAAAGCTAGAAAGGGTCGCAATGTATACGGGATTAAGCGTGGATGCAGTAAAAACATTCACAAATAAGATACTGAAAGGAAAGAAAATAACCCGGATCAATTGTTGTCATCTCCTGTCAAAAAAAGGGCCCGTCTCTCTGCTGTCGGAAAAATCGAAGGCTTCGACTTTGGCATTGTTAGGAGAACAATACAAAAGTTTTATTTGAAACTAAAAGTGGTTCCAACCTTAAAAAAAGCTACAACAGCTGAGAAGTGACATAAACCCTCCGATTTCCCATAAAAATTTGAAGTGCATGTTGAAATCAAATGGATTTTATTGGCGAAAATGCCAAAATAAGCGAAAAATATTAATGGAAAGGCCTAATATATTGCACTGGTGATACAAATATATTCATGCTATAAAAAAAATATATATTATTACATTATTAAGATAATAATAGCACGCCAATGACTCGACCATGCTTTAAAAGATATTGCTTCCCCCTTACCGATAACGCGTAGCTATAGACTCGCTTGTCGAGCTGTACAGGACGTCGATTTGAAATCTCATTTAAGATTCTAAGGGTAACATTTAATTATCGTCTAATCGTCATATTTTGTTCGGTATACTGGGCAATTGTTGTGGATATACATTTAAAGAAAATATTTAACAAGGCCTTTCGGATAGAAAGATGGGGCTTTAGATTTAAGGCGGGATAATACCGTGACATAAGGCTGTCTTAAATATTTTTTACTACGATTATTAGAAAAGTTGAAAAATGAATACTTTTTAATGGCACATGTACTCGATGACCAAATTATATAACAATATTACTATTTTCCTTATCAATCAGCTAAATTCGTGGCTGTTTTTATGGCACTAATATTATGGCACATAATAGTCACCGTTTCGTAGTGTTGTATGGCCTGTATGGAGAAATATAACAATATTTCGACCTTTTAAAAATAAGAATTTAGCGTATTGAGATGTTGCCTCTCCCTTACCCATCGATGGAACTTTCTACTAAACCACTATCACATCGTCATTTCCCCTTTTTGTTTACCCATAGTCCATCTTTAAAAAAATATATTATTTAGCGAGATCATTATCAGCTTCAGTCACTATCCACTCTCAAACTTTCATCACTACTTCCATCTCCCTCCCTTTCCATCGTTGTACTATTTTCTGCCCCATGTGCTGGCAACACCGAAGCGCTAGGACCCAGTCGCGTTGTTGCCATATAGCTACCGGCCTCCTCTCGTTCCTCAATTGGCAATAGTGTTATACTTCGTGCCTCGTGCGCTGTTGCCATAGCTTGGCCCAGAGACAGTAGCGTAGGAGTGTCGGGGACGGGACTACAGCTTTCCTCCCTGTGTTCCGTGTCCATAGCCGTCTGCGATTGGTCGACGGTGATTAGCAGACCTTCTCGACCTTTAGGGTTCTCTCTGGTTTCTCCCGAAAGTAGTGGCGCGGATGGAATATCGTCAATTTGTATGAAAACTATTTTTGGAGCGTCGCCAGTTCTGCTGCCCTCGGCAACACTGGATAGATCACAGTCGTCTTGTATCAAAATGAAACATTCGCCGACCGGGACCTGAAACAATAGAACAAACTATTAGTACACATATTTGACTACGTCGATATAGAATATTTTTAGAAAATTGTGTCAAATTTCATCGAAAAAAAAAATAATGGTACCTACCCGATCGGCGTTGGGCGAATCTCACAGGGGCCCGTGACTGACTCGGTCCATGGGGCTCACCTCCTCACTCGTTAGAGTGTGAGTGGGAGGCAACTGGTGAGGATGCATGTGGTGATGGTGGTGGTGTGAGTGGTGGTGAGGAGTGGGGGAGGCAACGTGAGAAGGAGGGGTTGACGTGGTGGTGTTATTGTTGTTCGCCGCTGTGGACGTGGAGCTGCTGGAGGAGAGCTTCGATTCCTTCTTCATGCGTTGTTTGAGGTGAACCTGCAACAAAACCGGGGAAATTATAAGTAAATTTCTGCAAAGAATTCGAATTTCAAACTTTAGAGAATATTTGCGTTCTAATTTGATATGAACCGCAATCATGGTAATAATAAATTCATTAGTACTAATCAGCTACTGGTGATTGATTACCGTAATTAATATTATATGTTGATTTAAATGCCACGTGCATTTATTTTCTTTTAGCAATCCTTAAGTATTTAAAGTATATTGATTTATTTATCCTTGAACAAAAAAAAGGTGTAACTCGTAATTCCCTACGAAATTCCTTGCGATTAATCAAGTGAGTAGCTCCGGGTGATTTATTTACTTAAACGTGGCTTCTTTATTCATTTGTTAACCTACGTTCTAAATGTATTACTTGAAATTTGCAGAGCTAGCTGCGTACTAATTTAAAAAACACCCCCATAGAAACATTTGTTTATATCAGAATGACTAAAACTCATAATTAGTGTTAATGTCAAATATGTTTCAACTTTTGGTCTATATTCGGCTCAATAGCAACTAGATCCCGGCCAAATATCAGTTCTCTCTGTTAGACGACACCTGAGAGTGACAAACAAAACCCGAAAAGCAAACAAGGATGGACGAACCGAGCCAGCACAACAAGTTTATATATTTTAATACAAAAAAATAGCGCTTTGCGTAAAATATTTGCAATTAGTTTCTGTCAATATATTCCCATAATAGACCTCTATGAGCAGTAATAAATATTTATTAAAAACAGCTACTTAATGGTTTTTCAGGTGGCACTTATAATCTTGCTTTGCCGTTTTTATACGTTTACTGATTGGTATGGGATTATTTTACATCGATGGCACCTGTTTTTTTACAAGAACTTTATTATTATAATTATTGTTTTAATACCATCATACCATAGAAGGGGACAGGAAAATAATTCGAGCGATTTTGATTACATACGTTCTAGTTTTCCAGGACATATACAAGATTAAATTGACTGCAAACTCACCTTTGCATGCCTCTTCTTCTCGTCACTCCTCGCGAACTTCCGTCCACAAACGTCACACGAAAACGGTTTTTCCCCGGTATGAGTCCTGATATGCGTCGTTAAATGATCGGACCTCGAAAAACTGCGCATACAAATCCGGCACTGAAACGGCTTCTGGCCCGTATGAATCCGAATGTGCCGTGTGAGTTCGTCCGACCTCGAGAATCGTCGGTCACAATTCTCCACTGGACATGCGTACGGTCGTTCGTGCACCGGCGTCTTACTCGGACGGTTCGGGTATTTCCGCGGTTTGACCGGTACCAATTTCAGTGGAATCGGGCTCTGTTGGTACACCTGCGACAGGATCTCGTGCCCTTTTGACGTTGACGGGTTATACTCGGCAAGTTGCACTGGCCCGTAAGGTGATGATGCTTGTTGAATTTCTGCCCCACACGATGACGAAAAGGGTTCTTGTTTAGGTACTAAGGAGCTGGGTCCAGGAACTATCGAACCTTGAGGTGAATATTCTTGGGTCTCCCATTGGTATTTGGCAGAGGGCGCCACCAGAGGTTGCCCTACTCGCGAGTATACCAAGTCAGTTTGCTGCATATCCAGTTGTAAGGTTGTGGTAGTACTAGAACAACTCGGATAGCTTGGGGGTTGTTTCAGAGTTAAATTAGAGGAGCAGTCCATGCTAAGCATCAATTGTTCCGTCCCTCTGTCGTCATACTGCGTTCCGGCAGGTGAGGGCGTGGTGCTCGAATACTGATGCGGGCTCTGACTCGACTGACTTGTACCGCCTTGTAAAAATCCAAACATCGAGGGGTACATTGGCTTATCTCCAGTCGACAGCAACCACTGGCCCACCGCGGACGGACTGTGCCCTAAATTCTGATTACCCATGCCGATAGGACTGCCCTGGCTGTGCATCTGAATATTGCCCTGCATTCCAGGACTCCCCGCGCTTGTATACACCGACCTCTGTTGCACTTTCCCCATGTTGTTGTTAGTTGAGGAGTGATGCGGATACATGGTACTGAGCGAGCTTTGAGTGGTGCTGTCTTCCTTCGGGCTGAGCGCCGAGTCCTGCGGAGTAGCGCGTTCCGCGAGGTGCGAACTGGAGGGCGAGTGATGGGGGGAGGTGTGATGTTGCTGACTTTGCTGCTCGATTGAGAGTTCTTCTGGGTCGAGAGAACCTGAAATTTAAAAAAAAGTATTAGGATTATTGAATAATTACATTATTATGCTACTTTAACACAAATTCAAGGAGTGTGGAACCAGAGCTATTTCAATAAATTATGGGCTAGAAATCTAACTTTATGCTGACGTTGAGCAAGCTTACTTTCAAGCTTATTATAACAGTTTTTTATTCTTATTGAGAGCGAGAGGTGAATGAATGTGTCGCAAAGGTAACAAGAGGAGATAAGGCGTTAGAATCTAAGAATGGCGGTTGAAAATATACCATTGAGATATGTGATCTAGCCGACATGAATAGTTCTAATAATCTAGTTGATTTTGTTATTAAGATTAAACATTTCTAGGAACAACAAGCAAAACCTTCATTTTCTAATTTAAACCATTTAAAAAAAAAGTTTATCAATTTGTAGTTTGTATACAGGGTGTTATGGAAATGACGTATTATATTTAAATGTGGGGTGTCCTAGAGAAGCGCTACATATTTTTTTTTTAAATCGAACGTTTAAAAAGTGGGGTAATTCACCACTAAACCCACACACAACTCCTCGGCACATTCATATATGAACATATTACAATGCCCAGCTGGGTAATCAACAGATGTTCAGGCACAATGTTGCCAAAATGTTTAAAAGTGTAAAACTTTAGTTTCTTATATAAATAAATATTTAGGTTATTTAGAAAGTAAATCCAGGACGCGATTAAGGAATCCAGGACACAGACACTTTCAGTTCTTTTTCTATGGGAAAAACTTTATGCTCATCACGTGTCCTGATGATAATGTGGGAGTGCATAATAAGCTTATCACTAAACACCAACACTAACGCATAATTACACTTTACAATAACACACATAGAACAAGAGCACGTAATCATTTCGCAATAGAAATAATAAAAACGCTAATTTCTATGGGCCATTAACCCTTTACTAAAGATAAAATGAAACAATTATGTTAACAATTGACAGGAATTACCCTTTGAAATGAATGGTCTAGTCCACCTTCGAACCAGTCGGACTCTCTTTCCGAGAACTCTCCGCTACTAGAGGCAGCGCGGTTGCCATTTCCGAGACAATAATTATACAGGAAAGTAATATTATAGAAGGAAATTCGACAATTTATGATAGTCGCTTATAAAACATCGAAAGTGGCAACGCTGTATTTTTAAATATTAGCCCGATTGTCCAAAATCAGCTGTTTAAAGAAGCAGGTCGATATCGATCGAGAGAACCAACGTGTTATTTATTTTTAAAATTTTTAGATGTTAAATATATTATTTCCCAGACAATAAGGGCATATTTTTGTCTACACAGTAGCACTTTAAAATACTAATTCAGATTGAACGATACTTAGATGCGTTGTGACGCGAAAACTAATGGGATTTTGTGATATGAGTACTTGGTGTTTTTTATAAATTAAGTTGGTTTTAAATAAGTCCGAAAAGGTAAATAAAATTGCATTTTTTTTTCTAAAGGGTAAGTGGCATTTATAAACTTTTAAGTTGTCCAGATCTGACGGTTGTCGTTCGAGTTGAACAAATGAGAACATACATGACCATTTATAAACTCCGCGGCGGTTCGTTCGAGTCAGTTCAAGTTTATTAATCAGAGATTGTTTCCCAGCGAACTGAACGTACAAGTTTATAATAATTTAACCTGAAAAATAAACAACTTGAAATCTGTCAAACGGTTATTGACTTTCTAAAGAGTTTACCCTGAAGATATGACAACACTGTTCAAGATTCACTGCCATATGTTGCTGTGTTTACCTTCCGAACCACGTGGTAATTTTTTGTTTGACATAAGGTCATGTACAGGGCATATTAAATTAAAGCACCATTTTTGGATATTTTTCTTCAATTTGTTTTCATAACATCTGTATCTATTTATAGTATGGTTGTGAGTATTATATCCTGAACTTTTTTTTATATTGTGGAGCACGTCTGCAGGAAGGGTCTGAAGAAGTTTTATCAAACTCCAATATGGCGGCTTCTCAAATTTCGATCAAAACGGGTTTAACTGAGCTTTTGAATATTTTTTTTCAATGACAAAATCGATTCCTCGACTGGAAAAACTAACTTTATACTTTTATAACTTAAAGCAACTTACGTTTCTGTATTTTATCGCCGTGCGGTTGAACTCGACAACTGTTGAAAATTTGTAGGCAGTTATTTTCAAACAATGACCGTATGCAAAATATTATAAAATATGCATTAAAATCAGTCGTAAAGTTTTATTGGCAATTAAACTTTTTACTGGATTTATATAAAGTATGTGCAATAAATTGTAGGTTTTTCTTGAAGATTTAATTGGTCAAGCAATTTAATATTCTAAATGCCAATGTAATTGACCAATCGCTCTTCTCGTGGCATAGTACTATTATTAATAAATATCATTAAATATAAGCGAGATTCGTGTAAAATAATTGTCGATGTAATTTTATTGAGTAGGTATTCCTCTCTTTTATATGGGATATCCAACACCAAATCCTTATAAAATAAACAAAAACACATGTAGGAATCAACATAATAATTCAGATTGAATGACATGAATGGTATAGTTTTTGCAGAATTATACCGTTGATCTTTTGGCTGCAATAAAACCTCATTATGCCTTGGACCATAAAATAAATAAGGAAATCCCAAATTTTAAAACCTTTTCGAGCAGAGCCGGACCAGGTATACAAATTCGATTTATACCTATGCCTGATGCATATATAAATACAAAGTTATTTTTAATAATTTTAATCTTTAGTGGTTTTCCGGCGAGTAATTTTTAGTTAGGCTTATTAGTGGTAGAATGTGGCGTCCTTGGCAGTGTGCTGATAGGGGGGCATCTTCAAGTGTCATTTTTAAAAGAAAGCATTTATCTACCGATGCCAAACTAATAATTAAAAATGTGTATCAATCGTTGCTGAGTAGAAATTTTAATTCGATGGATGCTTTAGCAGATACGTCTACTTTGACAAAAACTCCTTTATCTTCGGTAAGAGACATAGTACTTAAACCTGTTAATCCTAGAAAAAATGGGAGTGATTCTGGCACATTTAGAAGCATTGACGAAAATGACATGGATTTATTAAGAAGAAAGATTTACCAAATGTATGAGGCACAAACTGTACCCACTTTGATTTCCCTCAAAGAGCGGCTGATTAAAGACGAAACAAATATCTCTTGTAGCCTTTCAAGCCTTAGGAAAATATTGCGTAAAATAGGTTTTAAATACCGAAGCATTGATAAAAGACAAACATTAATGGAATCTCAACGTTTACAACGTTTCTTACAATTGTATGATTACAAATGTTCAACCCTTAATTATAAGTTTAGGCTTAGATGAAGATAGTGATAGTGATACAGAGTTAAATTTTGAATAATTTATCAATAGTTTCTTAGAATTTAATTAATTATTATTGTACTTGTTATCCTAATAGTTATACTTTTAAATTATATTATTTTCAATTATCATTAATTGTTAGGTAGTTTATTTATGGCAGTAAGAGTCAACGGTATAATTCTGCAACAACTATACTACCAAGAGAAGAAAACTCTCTCCCCAATGACAGGATGCAAAATACTCGTCACTATACTCATCCTTACCATCAGAGAGAACTCAACTTCAAGAAGCCCATAGATTTGTTGAGACAAAATAGTATTTATAGATCTGAATACGTGCTTCACAGCACTCTTCCACCTCCTCCTCCTTTTACCGGACTACCAGCGTATAATTTTATGAATGGAGCCCCCAGTATCGATTTACCCTTATCCCTGTCATAGCCAGGCCCAGGAATCGATTTTCCGGAGTGCGCGAGCCCGCGACCTTTCGAAAATTTTAATGGCAGAGGCCTTGAAATCCGTGTGGACGTCCGGGGCGAAATGGATTCTTACAGGGTCGTCACGTGACCCCGGTGACGTCAAACTGGAAAATCGTTTTGTTAATAATAGACCGTTCTATTGAGTAGCAGCTGTAAAACTTTATTTTAATGGAGCATTTTCTTTCCTAGTATGGTGATTAGTTTAAAAATAGAAGTGGGAAATATAGAACCGTGAATAAAGTCGCCTTGTTTTTTTGATAAAAATGGAAAACAATTATAAAATTACTTTGGCGTCTGTCAGTTTTCTCTAAAAAGGTTAACATTACAGAACCGGATATAGTCATGGGCGGACACGCAATCCCACTGGCTTCATCTATTAATTTGCTGGGAGTGAATCTAGGAGGAAATATGTCTTGGCATAACCACGTTGTGGCAATCGCCAAGATAGCTTCTCAGAAACATGGTGTACTCTTCCGAACCAGAAAGTTTTACACACCTCAACATCTTTTGACACTATACAAAGCCCAGATTCGACCATCACTAGAGTACTACTCTCATGCAAACATACTCTTCGGCTACGGGATTCCATCGAAAGCAGGGCCATTCGTCTGATTGGAGACCACGAGGTGACGAAGAACCTCTCGACAGCCTAGAACATCAAAGACAGGTTGGGGATTTGACTCTCTTCTACAGATATTTTCATGGAAAGTGCTCTGCGGCTGACCTAGCCCTCTTAATTCCGCCCAGAGCGGCGAATAGCAGAAATACACGACGGACCACTGCCGCCCATCCATATGTGGTTAAGCTTAGTACTCCTCGAGCTTCATTATTTAAGAATTCTTTCATCTGGAGCACTTCATCCTTATGGAACGACCTTCCCGAGATCGTTTTTCCCAACGAATATAACCTCCAACGATTCAAAACCAACGTGAATCGCTTTTTGCGTACACGCACCACTCCCAGAGTGCCCTAAAGGATTTTTCCTATAGTGCTTGTGTTTATTCATAAGAAAAAAGATTGTTCTAGCTATATAAACACAAATGAAAAGTTTTTAAAAAATTTAGGGGTATTTGATACAAGTTCAAATCAAATTCGGAAAACAATACCTCGTCAATTAGATGCAGAGCCAAACGGACGAAAGGATTGTGCCGTTTCGTAAATTTCTTTATGATCTTTTAGCTCTTGCTATACCTCGTCTGACTAGTCCTCCCAATAAATTCACTACCCGAGAGAAAAAAAATTGATAATCCATTTTGTAAAGTGAATGTTATGGAAAGCCTACGCTTCAGCTTATGGCATCCGACACAATTCGATGTGGGCGACCCTACGAGATTTTGTCGTAGGTTTGATAGTAAAACGCTATGAATGAAAACCGTATTCATTCAGCATTGTCAACTTGTCTGTAGACCTAAACAAAGGGTAAGAGAGCATTTAATCATTATTAGACGGACAATAAAAAGCTTTAGCTTCTTGATCAAGATCAACCCTTCATTATTAATGGACAGTGGTCCATTTTCCGTTGTTTGGCGGCTATTTCATCCCGAAAATTCGTGCCTACATGTGACATTTAAAGGTCAAAGGGTCAAAAGTTCATGTTTGTCCATAAATTAAATAATATCAATGCAGATAAATAAATCGTGAACGAAAATATCGACATTCGGATCAAAGTCTACGGCAAGAATTATGACTTATTTAAAGGCAAGGGTTTGCTCGGTGGCGCAGCCAAGGGGGAGGGGTTTCGGGAGTCGAACCCCATCCCCCTCGAACTACTTAAAGCCGGATTAGAGTCGGCAATAAAAATTTCCGGTGCAATGGCAATTATAATTGCACGAATTCATGCGCAGTAAACCGTTCTCGATCAGCTGGCGCATTGTCAACAGTCAAAACAGCAGCTGGTAGTGTCAAAATCCCAAGAAAACCCCCTGAATTAGAGTTGGGCAAACCTGTTCGTTTCGATTAGCAGTTAAAGCAGCTACTGCTACTTACAAATGGCAGTTCAAAAAAGTTGCTATGAATTAGCAGTATATATACTTAAGGCCGTATTACACTCGGGAATTTTTATGGCGCCAGCAATGGCAATTATAATTCAAGGATTCAGGCGCAGTACACCGTTCTCCGTACTACAGTCAGAAATTCTACTCTTCTGACAATTAAAATGACACGGATTCATGCGCAATACACTGTTCCCGATCAGCTGTCTCTCATTGCCAGAAATGGGGCAGGCGCCATTTTAATTGCCCTTGCCGGCGCAATTGGGTAGACATGGATTATTCTGTTATTTTTAACTGTTTATTATTTGGCCGAACCAGGTATGAACAGGTAATGGCCATTTAAACCCACTGATACTTAAATTAGCAGTTTATATTCTTTATTAAACTTATGGACTGCTAATTCAGCAAATTTTTGCACCTCCTATTTGTAAATAGCAGTAGCTGCTTTAACTGGTAATCAAAACGAACAGGTTTGCACATCTCTAATTCTGGGGATATTTTAGGGATTTCGACAGTACCCACTGCTGTTCTGACCGTTGACAATGCTCCAGCTGATAGAAAACGGTTTACTGCGCATGAATACGTGCCATTATAATTGCCGGCGCAAGAGAAAAAATTGCCTAGTCTAATACGGCCTTTAAAAGATTTAAAAATAACAGAATAATCCATCTCTACCCAGACTTGCACCGGCAATGGCAATGAAAATGGCGCGTGTCCCATTTCTGGCAATGCGAGACAGCTGATCGAGAACTGTGTGCTCTCCATAAATCCGTGCAATTTTAATTGCCAGAAGACTAGAATTTCCGACTGTAATACGGATTCCATTCTCGCATTGCGCCGGCACTGCGAGCAGTATTGGGCCAGCTGACCGACAACGGTTGAGTGCGCATGAATACGTGCAATTATAATTGCCATTGCCGACGCAAGAGACAAAAATTGCCGACTCTAATACGGCTTTTATATTTGTTTGATTACATAAATTCTGCGAGAACTGTAAATCGTATCTTTCAAAATTGTGTGCATCTATTCAATAGAACTTGTAAATTGTATTGCTGTTTTACTCAAGAACGATGCACGTCTGACGAGAAAAACCGAAGAGACGTTATTAAGGAACACCCTGTAGATGTAAGGTTTATTACAGAATTATTTGGATCGCATAATGAAGAAGCGACACATTTTTTCCTAATACGAATTCCCCCCGAAATCACATCATTTCCATGACTCGAACGCGAAATCCGTGCTCTCGTCCGCAAATTTCCCCCTCAATGATTGTAAAATATCATGGCAACAAGTGCTAACATCTGTTACGCAGTTCTAGGTGGGTGTAAGGTTGCTGCTCCCAGGAATCCGAAATAATTTTGGATCGATACCACGTTGCCAGCTTAATTTTGATTTTATTAACCCTCTGTTCCTCTGCACCTTCTCCATTAAGATATTCTCGTTCCTTATGTCACTAGTTATGAAACCCATCGTGCTTTTATAACAAATGGACTGAAATTAACAAACCTAGTCATTTACAGACGTAGGAAACAAATGAATATTGTCACCCTCTACAGGTAAAATATTTTTCCTTTTCATTGAGAAGTACAAATAAGCCCAATTTAACTAGAGTAATAGCATTTCAATGATATTAAAACATGATTTCTATATATGTGTCTCAAATTCATTAAGTTTATTCGATTCTGATAGATTAACGGTTAAAATTTAATCGAGTATTTAATTATTAGATTAAAACGATCTCGTTTCCTGCCTGATTGGTTCCGAGCTGTATTTTTGATTTGTTCATCATATGCGTTATTGTAATTGTCATTTCAACGCTCTAGATTAGCTGGAATGATGAAAGAGACTGTATAGAAAGGATATTTTCCCCAATACACATACAATTAAAAACGGTACAGGTATGACATAAGAAAAGTTGAGTACCTCCGTTCTTGTAACGACATTTTTCTTGTCCACGATCTTATTTTGGAACGTGACAAACTTGGTGTAAACAAAGCCATTTAACTCGTATAACCCAGTGCGTTAAACAGGTGCACACGGATGGACGAATAATTTAGTCCAAGTTTATAAATACCTCGCACTAAGTGTCGACTCGGCTGCCTCCTGCCAGAAACGAAAATACTACGTAACTCCTGCCGTTTAAATTTAGAAGCCGAGTCAGCAAGCGAAATGTTTTGTCTGGAATTATATGTGTATATGAACGACTGAAAATGATTTTTAAAATATTATTATCGATAGTTTATCTGTTTATATTGGTGATTTTAGTAGAAGAAACTAAAACAGTCGATTATCCTGCAGTCTTTTACTGACTGTCGATGAATTAATTAATTGTTTGATTAACCCGCTGTTCTACTGGCGCCATCCAAGCAGCTAGTGTTAAACATGCGATACAATCCTCATCAAATTGTGTTTTTTTCTACATGACCTTCTATCTCTTTAAATCCTGCAACATTCCCGCAGCGAATTACAGAGTATCGATTTTCCAATCAGCATGTTAAGGCCCTTATCGGCATTGCACTTGACATTTACCCAGAGCTCTCCCGGCAACCTGGCGCCGCCATCTTGCATATTATAGTAAACTTGAAAAAACCATGAATGATGGCCGCTCTAAGGGGATGAATGGGGGATATGGTACGCGGAGTTTCCATTGCCTAAGCATATAGTTCAGAATGATGTTTTGGATGAGGGATAGATGGGCATTGCTCTACTGAAGTTCAATATATATTATCGGGAATGATTGTTTCAATTGGCTCCTTGTTTAACTAAAATTCGCTATCGCCTTTGTCCCATTATAGTAGAAACCTTCTAAGAACAATTAATAACAAGTCTATCGATATAGGAAGTTGGCGCAGATTTTGAGGTTATATAATCTATCAGAAGGCGTCAACTGGTTGTGGTTAGATAATGTAATTAGTACCCAAGACCGCATTGCAAAATCAGATTGGGTGGGAACTTTTGTAACGCGTTAATTTATATAAGTATTATTATTTAATTGGTTAATCCAATGTAGCAGTGTCGTAATGAGAACATAATTGCGTTGTATTTAATACGGATACTTTTGTGTATACTGAGTCACGTGTAACTTGTTGATCGACTGTAGAACTAGATTAAAAAATTGTTTAGGTCTAATTTCCATATTCTAAGGGTAGTTCCCTCCTTAATGTTACTGTTTCCTTCGTCTACAATATGCGAGTTTCCCGAATGCATTATTTAAACTATTTCGAAACAATTTTTTACAATTAGCATATTTAGAACAATCTTGGTTCTGCTTATTAACTCACGCTCGTTACCAAACGAAACATATCTTATACCAAGCCGAACGACGTCAAATAAATCAAAATCACGGCGCCATATTATTCAAAATCAAGCTGGAAACAACTTTTCTCAATTTAGCACTGTTTTAATTAATTTTTGGGTACACCCAGGTACGTGTTAGATCTTATCAGCGATTATATATCGGATACTGGTTAGCAGTTTGGTCGCAAATAAGTTCCATTTATTAAAACACTGAGTGTTTCTAACGAATTTCAGCATCACTATAAATCGTAATAGGTGTCTTACAAATTAACTTTATGTATGGATTTATTAGATAGGATTACCAAAGTCAGATGACCCAATGTCAATCAATACCTTTTCTAGACGATAAAGGACCAAGTAAGTTGCAGACCCATATATCTTTGCACGCCTAATGGACCGTACAAATAAATGTAGGTAGTAAACCAATTCAATTACCGAGCCCAGCTGTGCTTGAAACCCATATTTAATCAGAAGTTAATAGCTTTGAAGTTATTATTAATTTCCGATCTAGGTCTAGAGACTTTATAGTTAAATGCATATTGATCTAGCTATCGATTTCATAAGGAGTATCTGTTTCCAATTATAAAAGATTAGTAGGTACCTATCTGTCGACAAATATCAAGTTACAATTTATTTTTATTGGGAAAATATTATTGAGATTTTATTTTAATCAAGTCTAGTTCCATAAGACGTTTTTATTACATATTGATGTCACTATTCGCTAATGATGATTATAAAGATATTATCCAATAACTACCAAGTTAATCCTACAAGTATTGTACGCGCATCAACTTCCCAGAAGTAGAAGACGTTACAGTATAAGTACAAGGGCAAGACAGAGCATGGGCTTTGACCTATCCCAATTCTGTTCGTCCCACAGAACGATTTTGGGAACAAGTGCGCAAGTGAAGAATCGCAAGCTTTGGTAGAGTTATTTGATTCGGAATGGTTGTTTTGGGATTCCTCGTTGTTAAGTAATATTGCTTTAGTTGCTCTATGAAGTAAATATTGGGAAGGTTTAATAGCAATTCACTACTGACCTGTTATCGGTGGTGGTTCAACAACCGTACTTGGCCCAAAGAAACTCGGCGCGTCTCCCGCAGTAGTAACCGGGGTGTTCAAGTCTCCAGGCACCCCCTCGATACCAATAGTGTCCCCTTCGGAAGCACAAATCGACGCCGGAGTCGGACTACCCCCTGAACTAGCCCCCGAACTCCCTTTGTACAAGCACGTATCGAAACTCAGCACGTTGAAATGATGAGCGGCCGCCGCGGCTGTTTCCGTAAGAAGAAAAGCTGGCGACACATGGGGGTGGTGATGGTGATGGTGATGATGATGCTGATGGCTGGACAACGTGTCCAAAGTGTCCATTATCATTTTGTCACTGGGTTTTGGCTCTTTTGGATCCACTACAAACAGAAGTCACTTAACAATGGCACCAGTGCGAGTCTTTAGGAGCGTCGAGTGTTAAGGCGCCAGAAAGTGATTTGCACCGAACATATAGGATCCATGGCACTGAATTTAAAACATGTGTAACGCTTAAGAGTTATATGATCCCGTAAACAGAGTTCGGTAGACAATGTTGCGTCGCGAAATGTTTTTGAGGACCGTTAAAATCTCTGACTTGCCGCCAGAAAATTTTACCGACGCGGTTTTCTTCGTTTACAAGCGTTAAGGTCACCTTGGCAATGACCCTTCACCGACACGTCAACAAACAATTTAAAAAACGTCGCAGTGTTATTCCAGAATGTGACTGTTAAAGTGAACGCGAGCCGATTCAACTGTAATTCATCTGAATCGAGCTTTAGGTATAGTTAAACGCGCTGATACATCTACACTCTAACGAAGTCTCTGTATGACTAGTAGCCGCGCCGCTTTCAACCACTTTTATGAATGAACCGGCTGTGCCATACTTGGCCCGCCAATGGTAGCCGGGCTTGGCCACCAGACCCTCCCCTCTGCCCCTTCCACTATGTGACGCGTGGTGACGTCACGCGGACAGCGCTGGCGCCGCCAACAGGTTATACCAGGGCGCGCGCTAAGTTCGTGCTTAAGGGGTGTAGTGGCGCGTGCCAAAAGTGCGGCGTTGCCGAATCGAACACAAAGGATTGATAAGGGTTTTTCGGGGCTCTAAGGAGTCTAATTCCATATTAAAGATTTGCTTGAAAATTAGAATGTTAGCAGAAGAGTTTTTATGTTTCTATAAGGAATGGTTCTTTAGTTTTTTCGTACAACAATGATAAACAATCGTCTGTTAAAAAAATATATGGGTTATGCATATGTCACGTGACGAATTTGTTAAGAAATTTTAACAGAAGACGTGTAACTTTTTTTACGATATTATAGCAGACCTTGTTGCCAGGTTCTCACTGTGGAACCATCTGTGATATAAACGCCTTCCTAAAGGGGTTAAATATGGCGCTTTTTGGAAAAAATGAAGTCAGAATAGTTCGCTAGGTTATAAATAAGTGATTTTATATAAAAAAATTAAATTATTTTTGGATAAATTTGATTATACGAGGAAAGGTAGACATTGGCCATACACATACATAAATCGGTAAATATTCGATCTGCATATAGTTTCTAACGCCAACAGTTTTTAACAACAACTAGTCCGTTCCTGGCTTCCCTGGTTATTCAAAATAAATCAATATATCTATAGTTCGCGATCAAAACGGATGGCAGTGACGTAACAGTCGAAACCATGGAAACTGCCAAAATGATGTGTTGTCATTGGTGGTTTGCATTAGTTTCCATGGTTTCCACTGCTAGGTCACTGCCATCAAAAGTGAGACTTCTTATGAGGGGGATCGAAACACGTAAGTAGGCCTTGGAAGTGATGCTAAGCCTACTCTGCTCCTGTAATACAAGCTCACAAGTAACCTACTTTTATCTATCTGTTTCACTCTATCATTTAAGAGTCAATATAAGACTTACGTAGAGTTAATATGAAATGCCAAAAAGTGATTGTTTATGCAGGCGACTTGATCCTGGTCATGTTTGTCTCACTTTTCTGAATTAGGGAAGGTTGCTGCAGACAGAAACAGGCATAGAATGCGAACAGCACGAATTGTTAAACAAGCTAACTTCCTTCGTCTGGCGGGAATGAAAATCAAGTTGGTGGAGAAGACGCAGCATCTTTAAATTTATTTTTTATGTAAATTATGATTTATCTTCCTATTTTTTAATAAAACTACTTACAAGCTTATTTCTGAAGTTTAATTTTTCATTTGTAGTTACGTTACTAGTTCAAAAAATGATATAAGAGTGTGTAAGGATTATTTTAAAGTGATATTTACAGCTTAAAACATGTCAGAATCCTAATATTTGATTTTCACCAATTAGTAAATCAAATAAAAGGGTTTTGAATGTTTTTTGTTGGTTAAATGTCACTTTAAAATATTGACAGTAATAAAAATTTGGACAAAAGTGACATTTGAAAAGCGCGTGCGTTTGTCAGCTGATGCCAGACGTAATGGATGCCGGTTTTGTTTTATTTGTTCATACTTGCTTCGATCTGTTAACACGGCTGCTTGTCTTTTTGGACAAAAGTGACATTTGAAAAGCGCGTGCGTTTGTCAACTGATGCCAGACGTAATGGATGCCGGTTTTGTTTGTTTGTTCATACTTGCTTCGATCTGTTAACACGGCTGCTCGTCTTCTTCCTGTTTATAAGTATTCGTTGCCATAGATAGCCGACCCTGCACAACCATCTATTGCGGTGGAAGATGTTAGGAACAAACAATGGTGTATCTTTTTGGCATTTTAAGGGGGGGAAGACACTATATGTAATAAGCCAACAAAAATAAGAAGCCCTTAAGCCAGTCAAAGCTAAGTTAATATTTGTTTTGCAGGAATATCACTAATCCTGTAAATAAACGATTAAATCGGTACTCTGCTGTCTTGTCCTACATAAAAATTACAATATTACATAACCTATAAAATTAATATTTATTTTTAAAAAAATGTTAAGGTTGTGTGGGGGGACATCTCGCACGGTGTATTTGACCGTATCGTCGGTGGGAAACCGCAGATTGGTGGGCCGTCGGAAGTTCATGTATTTATAAAACGAACCCAAACAGAATAGTAAACAGACACCAACCTAGTGCTAACCACGGGCACGAGCCGTACGTCCTACGGATCCCGAAAGTGACCTGTCGGCGAGTCGACGTTACGCGCGTGGTTTCAATCCACCTACGAGGACGATAATCAGGTCTTATTTGCGGTGTTGCCGCTTCTCTGGTCACTTATTTTATATAGAAAATTTTCCCTTCCGGGAAAATGTACAGTTTAATGTGGACCACTGTGGGGGTCATGACCCCCCCCCCCCCCCCCATCTATAAATTTAACACGAAAAATACCATATATACCGGTTTGATTAAATTGGCATGGTATTACTTCCCCCCCCCCCCCCCCCCAACTGAAGCTCTGGATTCGCCCTTGAATACCATAGCTATTTGACGTTAAAACACAAGAATTATACAGGGTGATTGATCGTGGAGACGTTTATGAAGAATTAGTCAACTTAAAAATTAATTATTAGAGATAAAATTCACAAATCAAGTCGTAAATGTTTAAGGTTATTTACTATCAATATTGCTAATACTTTCTAAAAGAAGCGGCAGCGCTGCACCGCTGAAAAACATCCATTTCTCCTTGTGCCATAAAATAACAACCAAAGTTGCAATTTTTTTGGGATAGAGCCGAAATACAAATTTTATTTATCTCAATGCATCCTTACTTATTATACCATTTTAAGGGTCGATATTTCAAAGTCTCCTTAACCTAAATTTGACAGTATATTAAAGTTCTTTTTAAATCTGATCTAAAAGAATATACCTTTAATAACGTCAATTGACAATCAAATTTAATTTTCAACATAGTTTAACGTTAAGACTGGACGCAATCCCACTGGCTTCATCTATTAATTTGCTGGGCGTGAATCTGGGAGGAAATATGTCTTGGCATAACCACGTTGTGGCAATCGCCAAGATACCTTCTCAGAAGCTTGGGGTACTCTTCCGAACCAGAAAGTTGTACACACCTCAACAACTTTTGACACTATACAAAGCCCAGATTCGACCATCACTAGAGTACTGCTCTCATTTCTGGAGCTCTGCACCCAAACATACTCTTCGGCTACTGGATTCCATCGAAAGGAGGGCCATTCATCTGATTGGAGACCACGAGCTGACGAAGAACCTCGACAGTCTAGAATATCGAAGACAGGTTGGAGATTTTACTCTCTTTTACAGATATTTTCATGGAAGGTGCTCGGCTGACCTTGCCCTCTTAATTCCGCCCAGAGCGACGAATAGCAGAAATACACGACGAACCACTGCCGCCCATCCATATGTGGTTAAGCTTAGTACTCCTCGAACTTCACTAATTAAGAATACTTTCATCTGGAGGACTTCATCCTTATGGAACGACCTTCCCGAGGTTGTTTTCCCCAACGAATATAACCTCCAACGATTCAAAACCAACGTGAATCGCTTTTTGCACACACGCACCACTCCCAGAGTGCCCTAAAGGATTTTTCCTATAGTGCTTGTGTTTGATCATAAAAAAAAAAACATTCAAATATTGGCTCTTAGTATGTGTCGTATTTAATTAAACATAGAAATAACAAGTAAATAGCTAAATTTTCAACCCGACCCATTTATTTTGTTTATTAACTGTTAAAATCATAATTCTGCTAATTTCCCCCATCAATTTAATAGTACATTATACACCTAGGGACTAAAGTGGTATTTTAAATCCCGAGACAAAAAGTTTATAGCCCGACCAACGGGAGGTCTATAATTTGTCAAGCGATTTAAAAACAGTTTGGTCCTGAGGTGTATATACTATTTTATGTACTTTAGGATAGGTAAAATGTTAAAAAAAATTAAATGTCATCATCGAAGCGGCTGATGTTGCCATATCAACGACCAAATGACAAGTTATGACAAGTAACTAAGTAAAACAAAAGTTCACTCGATAAATATTAGTCAAACACGCTACATCCACTGAAAGACGTTTATCGCGATGGAACAAAGGCAGCTCAAGAGGCTGTAGGCCAATTATTACCAAGAAAATCTGGAGAACAATATAAAAAACAGTTATCTGAGTTTATCAAATGGTGCAAAGAACGAAACGTAGAAGAATTTACAGAAGAAAAGGTACTATTACTTAGCATATTTCTTAGAAAAGTCAAAAAAGCTTAAAGCATCGTCACTGTGGAGTGTATATTCGATGATAAAGGCCACAATTGCAATAGAAGTTATTTTTTATAGTTTAATATATTTCTAAACACGTTACACTTTTGTTGCATCCATGTCATGTTATATTTTCTAATAAAATTATTGAAAATAAATTTCGAAATTTACTTTAAATCCCTAGGGCAGCTATACTCTAAGTGTGTTCCGCGGAACCCTAGGGTTCCGCGATACCTCTGTAGGGGTTCCTCAAGAATTTAGAAAAAAAATCAAAACACCTCTCTCTGGTCGAACGTTTTGACTCCGCGGCCGCGGCGTAGGTATATTTATTTATTTATTTGTATTTGTATAAACATGTGTTACAATAGCTGGTACAATATCTCATAAGTTTGGTATCAACATGTATACTTGTATACTCGTGAGCGCGCAGTCCCTTTGATAAAAGCCGCCTCTGAATTGTTTACAACGCAATTTTTATATTTCTCTTTTTATTTTTGCTTTTTGTTTATCAAAGGCGCCGACTCGAGTATTTTCGAGAATATTCGAGATCGACTCTAGGACTAAGTATAAAAGCGGCGATCGCGCGTCGCGCCTCATCAGTCAGTTGACGATGAGCGTTCGGAGCGATAAGTTCCTACCTACCTACTTACAAGCTCGCTAGCGAGAAACTAGTGTTCATTGTTCTACTGCCTGCTGTATTCTGTTGTCTCAGTTTTATACATTTCTTCATTGTACTAAACTTAGTCTCTTATACGCAGTAACGATTGTGCATTATTTAGACCCCACCAGCCTGACGTGTAACATTATAAATAAAGAAGAATGGAACGTTAGCTTAAAGGTGTTAAACGTGTTGCAACAACATCTTCTAATGACGCTGAATGTTCAAAAGCAGTACGCGCGGAGAATATAGCAATCACCGATCCAGACGATGATGCCACGACCTCAAGCTCGACGGTTTCAAAGACGAAAAAAAGGAAGTATGATGAATCATATATCAGTTTCGGATTTGTTGATTCCAAGGGCTCACCTCTCTGCATGCTATGTAGTAAACTGCTTCCTAATAGTTCCATGGCACCTGCCAAATTGCGCCGACATTTACGAACTGTACACCCCGAGTCTAAAGACAAGAATAAAGAATTTTTTGTTCGTAAAAAAGATCAGTTATTGGAAAGTCAAAAAAATATGATGCATGTAACAAAAACTATCAACGAAAAGGCCACGGAGGCATCATATTTAGTTAGCTATCGCATTGCACAAGCAGGTGAAGCGCACACTATCGCTGAGAATTTAATAAAGCCATGTGTATTAGACATAACAAAATGTATGCTCGATGAAAAATCCGCAAAGCATCTTTCTACTGTGCCGCTATCAAACGATACTGTTTCATGGCGAATCCATGATCTGGCAAGCTACGTCAAACAAGAACTAGTTACACGTCTACAAAAAACACGATTCGCCTTGCAAATGGACGAGTCAACTGATGTCGCTAGTTTGGCTATCTTGCTGGTTATCGTGAGATATCCATATGAAAGTTCTTTTGAAGAAGACATGCTTATGTGTTCACCGCTGCTCACAAACACTACCGGGGAAGAAATTTTTAATAAAATAAATATATTTTTTGAAGAAAATAATCTCAGTTGGAACAATTGCATTGAGCAGTGTCACGAATAAAAAATAAAGCGCCTAATTGTAGTTCTAGCCATTGTATTCTGCATAGACAAGCACTTGCGATGAAGCAAATGCCGTCAAATCTAAAATTAGTTATGGATGAAGCGGTAAAAATAATTAATTTTATCAAATCACGACCACTACAATCCCGATTGTTCTCATTATTGTGTGAAGATTATGGCAGCAAACATAAAACACTGCTGCTCCATACAGAAGTGCGATGGCTGTCTCGGGGTAAAACTTTAACAAGGCTATTTGAACTTAGAGCCGAGTTACAAATGTTTCTTTCAGCAGATACTTCTTTTAATTTGAAGGACCGTTTGTATGATAAAACTTGGTTGTTCCGATTGTCTTTTATGGCGGATATCTTTCAAAAACTGAACGAATTGAATTTATCATTGCAAGGTAAACAGACAACAGTGTTTCAGGCCTATAACAAAATAACTGCATTCAAAAGAAAATTAGATTTTTGGATTATTTGCGTTGGTAAGAAAGAAATAGAAAGCTTTACGTCACTCAGTGAGTTTGTTAGCGATAACGACTCAGAAATGTTTCAAGATGATGTGTTTGAAGAATTGGTCCAATATCTCAGTTCGATGCGCGCATCTTTTGAAAAGTATTTTCCCGAAGAACAGAATACAAAAATGAAACTGAATTCATGGATTCATAATCCTTTTTTACCCAACTTGGAAAAGCCCGAAAGTATGTCAAACGAGATATATGAATCTCTTTTAGAAATGTCATCAGACACAAGTATGGAGTGACTGTTCAAAACGACGCCTCTCAACGATTTTTGGTGCAGAATCCGTGATGAATATCCAATGCTTGGCAAAATGGCTCTGAATATTCTTCTCCCGTTCCCAACAACATATTTGTGCGAAACAGGATTCTCAACCTATGCAGCCACGAAAACAAAATATCGCAATAGACTGGACGCCGAACCTGATATGAGACTTCAACTGTCTTCTATCAAACCTGATATCAACCAATTGATGAAAAATAAAAAACAGTTTCATACCTCCCATTAGTTAGATTTTTTCTTTTTTAATATCTTCTATTATTGTACTTGCCATGTGGTAAAGTAAGTAATAATTAGTAACTGTTACATTGTACTTTTATTATGCTTATTAATAAAGAATACACTTTTAAAAACTATTGTTTTATTGTAGGGTTCCGTCAAGTATTTTGCTTCCCAAAAGGGTTCCGTCACCCAAAAAGTTTGAGAACCGCTGCCCTAGGGATTTAAAGTACCACTTTTTTCCCTGAAAATAGGGATTTAAAGGGTATTTTAAATCCCTAAAGTACATAAATTAATTTATTACTTGTAATTTTACGGATATTTTTTCCAGTGTAATTTAACCTATTTTTAATGTTGGTAACATATGTTTTTTCAAAAATAAAACTTTATTTTGTGTTTTTTGACTTGACGCTGGTTGAGTAGAGTCCAATTTTAATGGGTATTTTGTCACCGAACACCTCCGCATTTAAGGAGTTCGTATTATTAGAAAGCGATGTTTCTATTTCGAAATTTCGTTTCAAAATAGCCCGGCAGTTTTTGCGGTTGCATTTTTTTTTAACGTTTGTTCGTTATTTTAACGAAACTAACCCGATTGCTCTTGACGCTGAGTGTACTAAGTTGAAGTTCAGACCAAATGAGCTAACAAGATCATATTTTTGCGAATGCTCACGTGGTTTCTTTGCGGTTTATAGTATTCACTCTCATCTTTGGACCAGACGCGACGTGTTATATCAGCGGTAGTTTTGCACAGCGGAACTGCGTCGTGCCACCCAACCAATATAGTGGGCGCTCAGCCTTATCGAACTGCCATTTGACATGACATGTCTCCGCGATATTCTTTTATTTTTTTGCCTTTTAGGACAAATTTTTATTTTTATGATCAAACACAAGCACTATAGGAAAAATCCTTTAGGGCACTCTGGGAGTGGTGCGTCTGCGCAAAAAGCGATTCACGTTGGTTGTGAATCGTTGGAGGTTATATTCGTTGGGAAAAACGACCGCGGGAAGGTCGTTCCACAAGGATGAAGCCCTCCAGATGAAAGAATTCTTGAATAATGAAGTTCGTGCTATTCGCCGCTCTGGGCGGAATTAAGAGGGCAAGGTCAGCCGAGCACTTTCCATGAAAATCTCTGTAAAAGAGAGTCAAATCCCCAACCCGTCTTCGATGTTCTAGGCTGTCGAGGTTCTTCGTCAGCTCGTGGTCTCCAATCAGACGAATGGCCCTCCTCTCGATGGAATCCAGTAGCCGAAGAGTATGTTTGGGTGCAGAGCTCCAGACATGAGAGCAGTACTCCAGTGATGGTCGAATCTGGGCCTTGTACAGCGTCAAGAGTTGTTGAGGTGTGTACAACTTTTTGGTTCTGAAGCGTACACCAAGTTTCTGAGAAGCTATCTTGGCGATTGCCACAACGTGGTTATGCCAAGACATATTTCCTCCCAGATTGACGCCCAGCAAATTGATATATGAAGTCAGTGGGATTGCGTGTCCGTCCATGACTATATCCGGTTGTGTAATGTTAACCTTCTTAGAGAAAACTGCTTCCTGGGTTTTTTTAGCGTTAAATTGGACTTGGTTTCTGTCACCCCAAGCCAAAATTTCTTCCAGGTCTTTGTTGAGGCGTGATACTTCATGCTGTCTGCATGGAGTTTATATTTGTTTCCGGGTACACAAGCCACATCTTGGAAAAGTACATGTAGCGGACATGAGAGAAGGCAATAATAACATCTGCATTGCTCTTTGATTATTCATGGCGCCTAAACCTTCCGACCAGTGATAAAACTAAACAATTCGGTTCAGGCAAATAAGCAGCCTAACCAGGGTATTTATTAAAAGATTATTTTATTGCTGACGCCTTATTGGGACTTGCCAATAAGGCAAATTACGAAACGAGAGTTAGTCGATCTCAGCTAGCCAACGGCACGCGCATCAAGGCACTCTGAGAGACGATGACTAACCCCATTTTTAGTCCGTTGTAAATAATTTGTAATATTGTATGTAAATATAGTTTAGTGTATATAGTAAAACCGACTTTCTCATTTTCACGCACAACGACATCCCCCAAGTACATTCTCGGAAACCTAAGTTCTTCCAGTGTACTCACGAGAATCATCGGTTAAATTCCAAATTTTCAAAAATAGCCTTTGACTAGTCGCGGTCACCTCCAAAAATAACTCAAATCAGCTGGCGCGATATTTCAGCATTCTCCCCTCATTTATACACAAATCTAAGCGCGATCGGTTTTTGATTGCGTAATTTTAAAAATAGCGAGGTTTTTATTTTATTTTTTTTTTGACGTAAGCCTACTACATGATTTTGGAGTGAGTTCAATGCCTATTAATATTGTTTAGTAATAAGTTCACGCAATTTGATGTATTTTGAGTAAGGTCTGAATCATGAGTTTTATCGCTTGCGAGAAGTGGCATTGGCCAATTTTCATCGTTGACGTTTTGTATATCCTTAAAAGGGTGTATTTAATCCAAGATATGGGCGTCGTTAGAGAGTTTTGGAGGGGGGGAAGGGGGGGGGGGGGGGCAATGATAAAATGAGTAATTTCATAAACTTAAAAACCATGCCAGCGGTATCAACAAGGGGATAAAGCTCGCTGCGAACGAAAACGCCGGAGGCGAATTTATTATTATTGAATATTATTTATCGTATAAAGTCCGATCCTCCCTAATATTTTATCATCCCGTCACACCAAACTGAATATATCCGGCAACCGTGCCTCGGTCGAGGTAAATGACGATTATGACGAGACTTGCTCGCACGTGCGATTAAGTAGTGCAGTTTCTCTGTAATAACATGTGGCGGGTGGCAGCGGGGGATATCGGCGCTATGGCGATTTAACATGGAAAAGGCGCACAGTTTTTGTGTACACCGTGCTGTTGTTTGTTCGTGCATCTAGTTAGAAATTCGAGCGTGTATGGTTTTAATATTTTAATATTATATATTTATTAAGTTAAAATGAATAGTTGACGGTGGACTATTTAAGAAATAACTTTAGCTCTTTGAGTTTGGAGCAAAAAATTGAAGTGAAGAATGCGGGAACACCTAAACCCGAAATTAATTTAACGCAGACCACAGAGGGTAAATCTAGAGACTTTATTAGAAAGTTTTAAAATGAAATATATGAACATTTTTTTATAGAGGTTATTCCAAACTTAATGAGGCTGTTATTGATCAATTTTCTACAATTAAGAACCGAAGAATGGACTACGTTTAAGCACTATTGTGTAGGGTCGACAAATGTTGTGTATTTCGATAAATGATACTCGATATGATTTTAAACAATTTTATTTAAGGATTCAAACTAAAATATGAAGAATTACAACTTGTCAGTCTCGTGGCTCGATTCGTTTTCGTCATAAAACAGTTAACTATTGTTCTAGTCTTGGTTGCGCCTAATGACGCAGCCGTAGATGGCGTAGTGGTATTAGACATCATTCGGTTTTCTTAATAACTCGTAGATGGCGGTAGTAGTATTGGACATCATTCGGTTTTCTTGATAGCACGTAGATGGCTTTAGTAGTATTAGTAGTGGACTGTATAAATATTGTTACGAGGGTTGCATGCGACGACGTTAAGATCCGATATCTATACACACTAAGAAAACCTTTCTTATTTTCCAAAAGTTGTATTTCCTTGTGTAAAATTAAAAAATAAGTAAAAATATGCATTTTCTTATTACTTCTTGTCTTTGTACATTTAAAACGCCTAGAAAGTAATTGTTTGATCGTTACACAAAAATAAAATTTTAAAAATAATTTCACCAAACTTGTGAACCCCCTCTATCATAGGTCACGAGCCGCCACTGTTTAACATATAAATAATAGGTAATTTTTTTTTAAATTTTAATTTCAATTTTGGCTCTTCCACTATATGTTCACCCACAAACTGCCACTGGCGTTTCATACCCTCAACCCATAATCTGTGCAAACAGGTATCCGTCCACTAATAATTGCGGTAAAATTTACATTATCTATAGATTTCCCCTTCTGGCAACACAGCCGCGTCCTTCACCTCGAACATTCCCCTCCATTTACTTACCGAATCACCCCGGTACCCCGTAACCACCACCAACCCTTAATCCCGAAGCGGCATTGACCGCAGCGCATCTGAACGGTGGGGGATGACCGTATCACATGACTCGTAGGGGAGAGAATCCATGAATGAACGTGACGTCAGCAGTCACGGGGCTCAGCTAACAGAGGTCGTCGTAGGGTGTGCCCGTGGCAAGTTATTACTGGCGTCTAAGTACTGACCGTCATAATCATACGCGTTGCCAGATTGTGTCGAAAATACGCGGACCACGGTAATTTAAAGATTTCTTCTTATAATTATTTATATAAACACAGCTTATTAAACGGTGGTTAAAGCACCAGTCACTGGGAAGTGGAAAGTGAAATAAAAGATATTTTGTTGTCTCTCCCCAGGATAATTGCTAAACTATTCAACGGATTCGGCTGAAATTTGGCACGTCTATGTAAAATGAGTGTCGAATTACGGGAAATCCCGAACAAACCCGCCGATTCGCTCGCTGTGATACCATATGTCCGTATGAAAGTTAAAATCCATCAAAATGAGAAATAAAAGATATTCTCTACGTGTATGGAGGATGGTACGCACTCCCCAGTCGGTAGATAGGTAGTTAATAGCCCTTGGGGGTTGCGTATTATGGAGGATTGTGGTTCAGAACTCACGTTAAGCTGTAGGTCTTAGACTTAGGTTAAAAAAGTAAAGAACATAAAAGTTTCGGCGGGATCCGATTCACTCACTTGTTGGTTGGTACATTTACGGCACCGGCAACATAGCGTGTAGTCCAGAATGGCAGTCGAATTTGTGACGGTCTCGTTCTAGACGAAAGCCAGGTTAGTTCGATTTACAGGTGTTGTTTTACACCTGTTCCCCGGGGGTGCTATCTTATATTTATATAGGGAATGTATTTATAGGATGACGCAAACGTAGTTTTTCGTGGAAAAAAGGAAACCGAAAAGGTCCATTAGAATTATTAAGGAAAAAGTTTTGGAAATACATAATGCTATTTTTGGAATAACTGTAAATAGTTTATGAACTTATTTTTAGTGTAGGGTGGTCGATATGGCATCAATCAACGAAAAACGTAAGCACGAAAGTACATGTGACACATATTAGAATTTTTCTCTACTTTTATATTGGTACGAACCAACTTACTACAAACTACAGATAGAAAAATGTACATTTCTAGCTAACGCAACGCAACGACTGCAAACACTCTTTCCCTTCTCTTTTGGTCATTATAGCAGCATAGCCAGATTGGCATATTTATCGCAAAGGTATCTTGCAAAATCCGAATTAAAAATTTGTTAATTTGATAAATACAATACTTTACGATTAATCCGCAAATGCTCTTAAAATAAATTTATTTCCCAATAATTTTACTATAAACTGTGAAAAGGCGATGAGAGATTCTTTACAAAAATATTGTTATACTTAAAAGTACCAATCGAATCTTGAACTAATCCAACTGCACTCTGGCAACATCTATTTCTATTTTACTACTGTGCTATGACCCAGGAGCCAAATTATGAATGAATACTAATCTCGTAAACATTACAACGTTGGCGCTGTTATGATTGTTTATATATTTTGGTTGATTAGTGTTCTTTTGGTACAATTATGGTACATTCATGTGTAGTTTGTAAAAGACTGGATCATTTAAATAAGGATTTATCTTTTCATCGGTAAGTATGGTTATGTTTTAATATTTAACCATCTGATATAACCAGACTTCAACATTGTTGCCATTCAGTCAACAAACATGTAGTTCTCTCTTCCACCCATTACTGGGTTACAGAATAACATTTCACACAATCATAGATTCACTTTTCAAGAGTTGTTGAACTGTTACGTAATATACAGGGTGTTTGAATGGGTCACTCCTTGGGTGTCCTAGAGAAAGTCTACATAATTTTTTTTTTTAAATCGATTATCTAAATACTAAGGTAAAAACCCTCTTTACCCACATACTGTCGCCCCGTTCCATCTGGATTCACTTAGCAACAATGTGGGTCACTATAGTATACTAACAATGTTGTCAGATCACACCGCGTGTCTCGCCGTAGCTTGAATACCGGCCGCGCGCCGCTTCATACTTCAGTATGTTTCGAGACTCGGGAGTGGAACGACGTTGGTGCCCGACGTCGAGGGTGACGTATACGAATTTTAAACGTTTTGTTAGTTTTATTGGCCGATTTTTTTTTGTTGTGAAATAATTCATAATAATAAATGTTGTGATGTGATTTCAAATTTGTGTGATATTATCTACTGTTGGTTCTGTTGAAGAACATACTTTTTGTGTTTTATTTTTTTATGGAATTTAATTATAAAACGGATTATTTTAAAATAAAATCGAAGGTAAGAGAGTATGTACCTTAAAATTGTAGTTTTCTTTGTCTAAAAAGTTTGAAAAAGAAGTGATAGCGCGCTGCAAAGACGTCTTGTTGTCAAAAACTGAACACGTGCGTTTAGAATTATGTGTTGCAATATGACAACATCGGATATAATGCGCTAACCTCTTTTGAACCTGGAGACTGCCTCAATAAAATATTAATTACGAAGGGCCTCAGGAGCGGCCACGTGAATTTTGACACTTCATATAAAGTGTATATTTCGCTTAATAATTCAAAGCGCCATTTACGGTTATTTTTCTTCAATTTATTTTCATCTCGGGATTTGCCGGTTTAAATATAATACGTCATTTCCATAACACCTTGTATATGTCCGGGAAAATGTGGAAAATCTCCCTGATATGAAAAAAACAAGTGAGTATACTACAAGTTCATTTAAACTTTCTTTGTATAGGCCTCCTCTTCAGAGATATGGGCTCCCAAAGAGCTCCAATGGAATCAAGTTTTTTACATATAATTATTGAACCACCAGGTATATTTACATATTTTTTTTAATATGATATATACCAGGTAAGACCCTTCAAGTTACTATCCAAGAATTTGTTGTGAATTACTCACAGCTGCAGGGACGGACTAGCCGTGATACTCATGGTCCCTTTTTTTTACGCCGTATGTGATAAGAACTCTGAACAACGGTTTTTACATACCTTTAACTATTAACTAACAATAAAGTACTCTTCATTCATGTCGCTAATCCTAACCGTTTTCGAAAAAACGCCATTTGTCTATCGGTTTTGTTCGATATTTCTGCAAATGCAATTTCCCAATTTCTGGGGAAAAATTCAGTAAATTGAGAATAAACTTTGCATGTCACGTCTCGCTGTTGTCATGTTTCGCAGGTTGTTTTGCAGCATGTAAAACGGCCTTTACAAAAAAAAACAGGTTCTAAATCTTTACAAAAGAAAATATGCTTTTTGCCAAAACCCACCCTAACTGACGAAGGATCAATGTGGTCGTAAAGGAAACGGTAATACCTGTAAAGGTCTTACAGGACCATCATTATTTTTAAAGTTTAAATTAGTCGCTCCTTTCATCTTTAGGACAAGAGTATCATCAAAAGCCTTAAAGGTTAGACGATCGTTTTTCTGATTTGCTTTATTATTTTTGTGGGTTTTTGAGCATTTATTTGTGTGTATTATTGCAGAAGGATATAAAAAGGTCAATTCTAATACCTTGAAAGGGCAAGTCTATTTTTGTCCTGTCTTGATATTTAACATACAGAAATGACATTTGCAGATCTTCAAATAATTTTTCCTATTTGAAAGCCTTTATGTGGTGGGATTCCCTGTTGAAAGGGACCCGCCTTAATAGATTTTTAATAATATTCTTAAACTATTAAATGAAAAAAATGAAATTCAACTGGAAACCACCATATTTCATAATTATTTTCTATGTAGCATTAAAAATAAGGGTAAGTTTGTACAAGGTTGTCTATTCCGAAAAGTTTTAGTTTTCCAAATATTCATTCCTTTTGACGATTGAATTTTCAAAATAATTGACAGGTATGCTTACCCAGAAAATTATGAATAGTATATGTATATAGGGTGTTCCTTAAGGACGTGCTAATATTTCAGGGTGTGATTCCTTAGGTCATTTTATAAAGAAAGGTTCATATGAACATATGTCCGCAACAGCTTAAATTTTTTCCTACAGGGTGTTGAATTATTGATTTTTTAAATGGTTATTTTTTAATATCTCCGAAAGTACTTTAGATATTATTTTCAATTTTGGTATGTGTTAATAGGATATAGAATCACAAATTTTAGTTTAAAAAAGTTAATCAATTGTTTCACCAGTGGCGTCCCTGCGAACATGTCCTCTGATATTTTTCACAAAAAAGATGGTACGCCACTGACATTTTTCCATGCGGATATTTTTTCTGATTAGCCTGGTCAATTCTACAAGAAAACGGTCTCTTGAGTTTTTCTCGGCAGACGCACCGTTCTTGATTAAAAGCACTAAATTCATATCGAAACTCATTATTATTAAAATTGATAAAATAATTAATGATAAATTTTGTTTTATAAAAATTGTTGGAAATGGCCACCTTCACATGGCATGGGCATGGTTCGGCCCGTCTTCGCATCGAATTGCCCACTCCAACAATTTTTATAAAACAAAATTTATCATTAATTATTTTATCAATGTTAATAATAATTTTTTAAATATGAATTTAGTGGTTTTACTCAAGAAAGGTGCGTCTGACGAGAAAAACTCAAGAGACCATTTTCATGTAGAATTGACCAGGCTAATCAGAAAAAATATCCACATGGAAAAATGTCAGTGGCGTACCATCTTTTTTGTAAAGAATATCAGAGGACATGTTTGCAGAGACGCCACTGGTGGAACAATTGAATAACTTTTCTAACTAAAATTTGTGATTCCATATCCTATTAACACATACCAAAATTGAAAATAATATCTAAAGTATTTTCGGAGATATTAAAAAATAACCATTTAAAAAATAAAAATTCAACAACCTGTAGCAAGAAATTTAAGCCGTTGCGGTCATATGTTCATATGAACTTTTCTTTATAAAATGACCTAAGGAATCACACCCTGAAATATTAGCACGTCATTAAGGAACACCCTGTATATTTCTCGTGTTAAAGTATATGCCAAATATAAAAATTTTACTAGGTATAAGTAAATACATTTTTTGCTGATAGAAGCTGATTGAGCCGATCTTGACTATACTTGCTCAGCAAAAAAGACATGGTACCAGAGCTAAGCAATGCAAAAAAAAGACTTCAAGCACCTAACCTAATAAATATTTCATTAATTTTTAAAATATAAATAAGACCGGACCATTCGCGTTCAAAAAATGGTCCCTCCATGCAGTCGGCCTTATTGGAGAATCTATTTTAGAACTAGGGAGAGGATAACACCAAGAAATGACGTGACCCAGAAACGGGGTGTTGACATTGCATGAATGAATTTCAGCGTGGGCGTCAGAAAGCACTGTTGCTCGTAACATAAGGGTGGAAGCGACGTTCCGGGGGTTATTTCATGCAGTTTTCAGAAGCGGTATTGTCTAGACAGTGCCGGAGGTTGTATCTTTATGCAAAAAGGTATATAACAAGGCTGTAATAAATTCTGAAATCATACGGGGGATTTACATTCCGAATGTACTCTCATCATATTTATCCTGCAAAAATTCAAAACACATTTTACTTTCATTTCTGTCATCGTTCTAAATTTATTTAACTCTTTTTATGATTCACTTGTTTCACTTGAATCTATAATGGGTGAGTCAGGGGGACTAAGAGACTAAGACTAAGGACTAGGAACTAATATGTCCTTATTAATCCATCCGGAATGTATACTTTTACTCAGTAAACTTTTTTTTGAACCAAACCACCGCAATCTATCCAAAGCCCTGGACTGGAAACCTTCCGTTTCCTATTGAAAATGATTCCTGCTGGCCTGCAGACATCAATATCCTCTTGAATGACCGTTTAATTTTAACTAGGTCTACATAAAATAAATTGTTTATTGTTTTCTCACGGAGAAGCGTCTACGTCTATGAGTGTGACCTTTTAAGTTTATCTAATGAATGAATTTGAACTCGTGCTTGTAATAAGGTCGAAGGTACGGTGCTCTGTAGAATAGTATTCAAGAATCTCCCACAGGTACACTGCATATGAAAAGCTAAGGAATTAAAAGATAATCCTAGGAGTTATCCTGCGGTTACTTCTTACAAAACATCTTTCAATTCACTTTTTCATTGATTTTAATATTGATACGGAACAAATGGTATCACCGCGAGCGAATCGGCGGATACAAATTTTTTTTCCATAATTGGACACTCATTTTACATAGGCATGACAAATTTTTGCCAAATTGGTTGAATAATTTAGGAATTATCCGGGGGAGAGACTTAGTAAACATCTTTTATTTAATTTTTTGATGGATTTTAATTTTGATGCGGAACAAATGGCATCACTGGGAGCCAACCGGCGGATACAAATATTTTTTGCGTAATTGTACATACATTTTACATAGGCATGTCATGTTTGAGCCAAATCGGTTGAATAATTTAGGAGCTATCCAGGGGAGAGATGTAGAAAACAACTTTTATTTAATTTTTTGATATATTTGAATTTTGATGCGGAACAAATGGCATCACTGCGAGTCAACCGGCGGATACAAATAATTTTCGCCTAATTGTACATACATTTTACATAGGCATGTCAAGTTTGAGCCAAATCGGTTGAATAATTTAGGAGCTATCCGGGGGAGAGACGTAGAAAACATCTTTAATTTAATTTTTTGATGGATTTTAATTTTGATACGGAACAAATGGCATCACCGCGAGCCAACCGGCGGATACAAATATTTTTTTCGTAATTGTACATGTATTTTACATAGGCATGTCAAGTTTGAGCCAAATCGGTTGAATAATTTAGGAGCTATCCGGGGGAGAGACGTAGAAAACATCTTTTATTTAATTTTTTGATTGATTTTAATTTTGATAGGAACAAATGGCATCACCACGAGCCAACCGGCGGATACAAATATTTTTCTCGTAATTGTACATGTATTTTACATAGGCATGGCAAATTTGAGCCAAATCGTTTGAATAATTTAAGAGCTATCCTGGGGATAGCCGTACAAAACATAATTTATTTCATTTTTTGATTGATTTTAATTTTGATGCGGAACAAATGGCATCACCGCGAGCCAACCGGCGGGTACAAATATTTTTTCTGCAATTCGACACTCATTTTACAGAGGCCTGGCAAGTTTGAGTCAAATCGGTAAAGTATTTTCAAAATTATCCTATCGGTATCACAATTAAAATCCATCAAAAAGTGATATAAATAATGTTTTGACGGTCTCTCCCTAGGATAATTCCTAAATTATTCAACCGATTTGGCTCAAATTTGCAACGCCTATGTAAAATGAGTGCCGAATCACGAGGAAAATATTTATACCCGGCGATTCGCTCGCGGTAATACCATTTGTTCCGTATCAAATTTAAAATCCATCAAAAAGTGAATTAAAATATACTTTGCACGTCTCTCCCTAGGATTATTCCCAAAATACTTAACCAATTGGGCTCAAATTTGCCATGCCTATATAAAATGAGTGACCAATTACGGGATAAATATTTGTACCCGCCGATTCGCTCGCGGTGATGGCAGTTGTTCCGTATCAAAACGGAATGTTTGACATTTTAAGCTTTTAAGTCTAAACTGACGTTTGCAGACCTTAAGATAATTATTTCTATTAAAGGAGCCTTTACTATTTAATTTGGGTCCGATTCCTCTTTGAAATGGACCTGCTTTAGTAGATTTATTTATAATATTTTTAAACTATTAATACAGGGTGTTGAAACAATAAGACTAAAAATTAAATTGAGAAAACGGTAAAAAGTGTACATTTTCAAAAGGAAACCCCAAATTTTCAAATTATGTTCTATTTACAATAAGAGTTAGTTTGTACAGGGGTTGTCCACTCGACGTGTTGTCAAGAAGTGTTTACAAGAGGCGTACCCACTACAAATTTTTACATTTAAAACTTTTAAAATAGCCTACTCATCTCACAGATTCATGTAAGCAGCGACATTCTATTGTTCTAACGAGATCAATGATTTTTCTTTGTCCTCGAATGTCCTTTGTAAAAACTCTCTGACATTCTCAGTTTCGAAACAATATATATGTACGATAACTCATTAAAAAACGAGTAATTTAAATTCAAAAAATTTATTATAATGGGCCGACACTAGTTAATGTAACAGATACTAATTTGAATATTAGAAAAAAACAAACTGTACCGAATAAAAACAACGGATATAGAGTGACGTATCCATTGGCGTAGGCAGGTATGTCTATATCGGGAGCTGTCCGATTTTCTCGGCGAGTCGATCTCGGATAATTGGTCAGGAATTCCACTCGGTGTGAAGAAAATCAGGAAGTATGTGCACTGGTTTAAAATGCCATGTTGCAAGAGAAAATCCTGGATTGTTGGTTCCATAATAGGTTACTTTTGCAGAGAAGAAATTTCTAACAGATTGCAAATTTTGTTCTGCGCATGTGTGGTTATGTAACAAGTTGGGGCTTCTCCCCAAGTAGCATTTTTAGACACATTATGGTCAATGTATCGTAACTATCGTTTCTGTTTCCGATCAAAATTGGAAACTGTTGGCCACAAAAATGGAAATATTTTCGAAACGTATACATTTTAAATGGGACCCTTACACGTATTTCCAAGTGGTTGGTACTAGCTGTGACTTTCGCTGTTTCGATGCACAATCGAAACTTTTATCGAAAATGTATCGAAAATGTTCGAAAATATTTCTAAACTGTTACTTCTGTTTATTCAAAAATGACAGTATAAAGGGGCGGGGCTATGTTGAACCATGCGCAAAACAATTAGGATACCTTCGCTGTTGTAAAATAAAAGGAAAACAATATGAAACAATAATTTCGCCATGATGGATTCGTTATAAGTATATTTCCTATAAGTTATTTTATTTCATATACCTAGTTATTGCACATAAGAACCAAAAAATCATTGTCGCAGTAAATTTTATCGTGCAGTTTAGTATTTTGGCTTTATATTTTTAACGTGCCCTCGATTTATTTGCATTTACAGAAAAAAATATACTTTGTCAAAAAAATAAAAATAAAAATATTTTCATAATTTTATTTATTTCTTTTATAAATGGACTTAGCTAGGAAAATAGAACTTATCTAACAACTTTAATACATAATATAATACAATAATTTCATTAAAGCTCGTTTTATCAAAATAAAAATTCATTTTACAAAATGGCCGCTAGAAAGCATTAAATTATTCTGGTCCAAACTGGACTCGACACACAATTTCTAGTCTTTGGCTTCTATAATGTTTCGTATGATGCACAGAAAAATAAAAGGTTCATTAGGGGTGAATGCCACAGAAAAAATGATTTTCTTGTATGCACAGAAAACAAAGGTTGGGTATGGACAGCCTAAGTCTGACGTCACGAGAGGAAAAACCTTTCCAAACAAAGTAGAATCTCATAAGAGATTTTTTAAAGCAACGGTATACGTTTATAAGGGATTAATAAGTAATTTTCTGATATTATTTTTATATTAGATATTATTATTGATTCATTTTCATAAACAGATTGACGTTAGTGTTTTTTGAATATTTTTAATCACCATCTTGTTTGAGATTATGTTATTATTGTTTGCATAGGGAGATTTGAATTGTTATTTTTCTGCTAAAAACAGCGGCATACTTTATGTTGATAAATACAGTATACTAAGCTTTTTTTTACAGAAAAATGGCAATTTAAATCTCGCTAAACAATAACATAACCTCAAACTTGTTCAGATGATGATTAAAAATCCACACTTACCTCAATCCGCGGTTGAAAATGGATCAATAATAACACCTAAAATATAAATAATATCAAGAAGTTGCTTATTTATCGCTAAACACCGATGCTATAAAAAAATCTCTTATGAGAAATTCAATGCAATCTTGTGTCTTACCAAAACCTTATAATTTTAACCAAAAATGTTTCGAAAAATATTTATTTTCGCGTGTCGTTAATGTATCGACACTATGGTTTGTAAAATATTTCGAAACAAACACGTCTTTAAGTGGTGTCTAGTAACTGGATTCGAAAATGTGTCGCCAAAGTTTCATAACACATGTGTCTCGATAGAACTTTATAATTTTAATCGAAAATGTTGGGAAACGTTTCTTAGCAAAGAATGTTTGTCCAATTTGTGTCTAAAAATGCCACTTGGGTACAAAAACATGGCAAAACTAAAGAAAATATAACGAATCGGTTAAAACAACAAGTCAAAAGTAAACAAACTCACAATTCCGCACCAGTACGCGGATTATTGTGACGGTTGAAAATCAGTTGACAATCGATACATCGAATTTTTGGTTAGCGATCGCAGATTTTGCTTCTGTGAACACCTTAAAGCAACCGCGCATGCTTCGGGCAGCTTGTAACTATTTTTGACAGCTCTTCGAACAAACCCAATATAAATTCTGAAATATCCTTACCATATATCCGAAGAACTACCCATTACGTGACGTCGCCATAGGCGTAGGTAGCGCCGACTGTATGTGGGCATAGCGAATATAAAAGAGGCAAATATTACAAGATAATTACGTAAGGAAAAACCGAAAAAGGTGATATTAAAACTATGGAGCAATTATAAGTGTTGTTATTATTGGGTGAAGCATTTAACCAAATAGCGTGAAGAGGCGGCGGATATGGCGTGAAAAGTTCGTGACGTCGAAACTTGCTCGAGGAAATGGAAATAATCGCTACGGTAAACAATTAAACGTGTAAAATTGTCGCGTTCCTAATTTGGTACTTTTCTATTATTCCTGTTTTTTTAACACTAATAAATACGGATTGAAATCCGCAACAAAATCGCCATGTAATAAGGTTGAGAATTAACAATTTTCGGAATAGAAAATAAATTCAAAATAATTATAAAATTTTGGGGATTTCCATTTCTATAAATTTTTGCAGTTTTCTCCATTTCATTTTTAATCTTATTGTTTGAACAAGCCTTATTAGCATAAAAAAATTTTTACAGGCAACTTTCAGTCCTTAGCATATAACTTACTAAAATAAACTATTTGCCTGTAGAAACGATTATAATTTGCGAAACATATGTTACTTCCTGCATTAGAAAGCAATTTTAAAAGTTCTTTTTTAAGATTATAGCTGCAGTATTCAAATTTGGATTTAAAAATGTATCGCCGGTCACGTGTCCCCAGTCAATAATTTCTTACTTTAGACTTTTATATTTCACGTCATGTGACTAAAGTTACTTTTATATATAAATAATTTACACTCCTACTACAATTTGTTTTGAAAAATAATGTTCAAAGATCAACAGTTTAGTTTCTCTAACGCAATTATTAACCAGAAGTTCCGTCCCCGCAGCTGCATGTATCGCCGGTCACGGCAGAAGTTGCTTATAAATATCGCCACTACAGGTCGGCCTAATAGTTTCACAAATATGACGGTATATGTGTTTGAATTTGTGTAAAGCGTGCTCCTGTTTAGGTAAGTCCCTTATTATGTTTATTTAGGTATAAGTTAGAACATTGCCTACTTTTTACTAGGCGTATGTTTTTATTTTTCTTGATTTTCTTGAAGTAGTCCATCTCAAAGTGGAGTGAAGTTATAAGGAGGTAAAGAAACTCACAGTCTGCTCCACTAGTTTAATAGAAATAAATAAAACTATAAACCATACATGTTTCGAAGGCTTCATCTTCAGTGGAAAGTAAAACATCAAAAGGGGGGTGTACCTATGACATTGAAGTGACTGTAAGTAAGAAAAAAGAAAGTTTAATAAGTTAAGTTTAAGAAAAATGATTGAAAGGAAAGGAATTGACTCAATGTCATAGGTACACCCCCTTTTGATGTTTTACTTTCCACTGAAGATGAAGGCTTAAGCCTTCGAAACATGTATGGTTTATAGTTTTATTTATTTCTATTAAACTAGTGGAGCAGACAGTTTCTTTACCTCCGTATGTTTTTATGTTGTATCGCCGGTCACAGAGTTAACTCAGCCCTAGTAGTCTTATTTAAGGGGAAAATACTACACGAAGTCATTCTCTTGAGTACAGATACTCATTTCAGTCTAACAAAATTTAAGAAATGGCTTGTATAAGCTGTTATTCACGAATTTGTGCATTCTTGTATCGCCGGTCATAGTAACACCGGTCACGCATGAAATTGTTACCTGAGATACATTGATGTGACGGTTTCTTATCCGAAGCTATACACAATATTTTTTTATTAACCATTTATAAACCATTAAGGAAAAATATATTTTGATGTGCAAGTTTCGTTTATACCTTAGGTAGATTAAAAATATGACAAATTTTCTTAGTATTTTAACATTCTATAAGGAACATTCCAAAACTTTAAGCCAATATAAGACAGGGCTGTCATAAATAATAGGGAAATGGTTATAGTGACTGATTAAAATAACTCAGTTCCAAATATTGGCGTTATATAATTCAGAAGAGTAAAATTAGCCATGTTACGCGCGTTAAATTATTAAAAAATCGATGCTATAGACCAAAATCTTGTGACGATGATCTTTTGCGCGAACATATATAATTCGTCTAATAAGAAACCAAAAGTTGACAGGTGTTTTTTATTTTTAAATCCGATTTACTGAAAGTTACCTGTAAAAAAATTTTGACCCATTAATAGTGTAAAAATATTATCAAAAATCTATTAAAGCGCTTTTCCACAAGGACCACCAGGATGTTCCATTTCAAATAAGCAAGTTGACACCGACTTCCGGCTCTAGCTTGCAGTGGAAACTTGCAGCGATTAAGTGCATTGGATGACAATAATACATATTATAAGCTTATTCGTAAATTATGTCAAACATGGAATTTCGAGAGATTCTGGTGCACTTTTAAAGGATAATATTAGGAACTGGGAGGGGACAGTCCGTAATCTTCGTTACTGTATTACAAAAGGGATGAACGGTTTCCAGATTAAACAATATGAAGCTTACGTAATACTTAAACGGCCCCGAAGACAACGAAGTTAACTTTCTAACACCGATTATTTAACGTGAGTAATCACTTATGTTATTAGTAAATTACATTTATCCTCTCAAACAGTAGCCGCAGAATTTAATTTAATTAAAACAGTTTCTGGGTTAACTCTTTAACGACCATAAATATACCGGTCGTTTCGTTTTAAACTTTATGGAATGAATAAAGAGAATTGTTCCATTTTCAAGCAGGAGCCAAGACGCGTTCAAAAAATATTAATAACAAAAAAAAATGTTTCTAATTTTCATAATATTTCCCCCTGAACTTCCCGGTTTTTTTCAAGTTTCAGGGAATATATTCCCAACATTTTAAATCAAATTTTTCGTTTTCCACATTGTGTAATAGTATATTATGTACCGAGGTGGAAAGTGTTTCATTCCTGTCGAGAAAGTCGGTAGTAACTAAATCTCGAGACAGTAATGAAACTTTTCACCGAGGTTTGTATACTATTTTATTTACAACCACATCTAACATCCACTTCTTATTATTTTGAATTAAAATTATTAATAAAAGATAAATGTCATTTTGACTTTTCCATTGAAAATTTAGACAGAAATTTGAAATAACCGCAGGTGGTAAAATAACGTAGGTAATAATACACATCAAGATGGCAAATATCATTTTTTGAATATGGTTTCCATGTAACTAAACAATACATTATTTTAACAACAGAAAATGCTATCAGATGAGGAATTTGATTTTGCTGCTACTCCACCAGAAATTCGAGAAGCAGCAAAAATAGTAGAAGAAGATCTTCTGCCAACTAAAAGCCGCCCGAGATGTGACAAGGCATATAACTGTTTCAAAGAATGGTGTACGGGAAACAAAGTTCAAAATCCTGGTTCTGAGTCGGCGCTACTAGTTTATTTCAGTGAAAATGCCAAGACAAAGAAGATATCAACTATTTGGTCACAATATTCAATGCTGAGGACCACTCTATCAATTAGCGAAAAAGTAGACATATCTAAACACACAAAGCTATTAGCATTTTAAAAAAAGTGTATATCGTATATTATCTTCAGATATCGATTTTTAAAAAAACTACAAAAAAATAGTATACTATTCCACCCGGGTGGAAAGTAAAAGTAAAAAAACGTCAACTTTCCACCTTTCAAAGATAGATGAAATGTCATTATTACAGGCATGGTTGTAAATAAAATATATGGACTATTCGGTCTTTTTAGACAACTCGTGACATAACCAATTCAAATATGCAATAAAAACAATACAAAAGAACGTCTATACGAATAATTGAGAATGTTCCCATCCCTAATATTTTACCGTCTCATTGATAAGTTTAATAAATTCTTATGTGCTCTTTAATTTCAATAAAAATAAAATTCTCCAGAAAGTAAACAAACCCCCGGTTATTTTGAAATAAAGGCCCGTGGGCGGCTTCTCTCGCTTTCTCAGGGAGTAATATTAAATGTTTTCCGTCTATTGTCGTTGTGGATCTTCACCCAGGAATTTTCTTATATTTTATTTACTCCTACTCAATTTCCTTATGATCCAGCGGAAAGTATTTAATTCATCAAATATAAAAAAAAAATTGTCTCTTCATATAAAAACAAGATATGTACGAGACAAATGCGGTAAACAATATGTTGTTCCTTCTCAGTGCACACAACAACATTATCACAAAATAAGCAGTACTAATAAGAGATTAGACTGTGATCAAGTTCAAATGTACATTTCTAGCTTACGCAACAGGTCTTCCCACCTCTTTCGGTCATTATTGCGGCATAGCCAGATTGTCATATTTATCGCAAAGGCATCTTGCAAAATCCCAATTAAAAATTTGTTAATTTGACAATTACAACTGGTTTAAGGTTAATCTGCTCTTAAAATAACTTTATTTCCCAATAATTTTACTATAAACTGTGAAAAGGCGATGAGAGATTCTTTAAAAAAATATTATTATACTTAAAAGTAGAAAGCGAATCTTGAACTAATCCAACTGCACTCTGGCAAAATCTATTTCTATTTTACTACTGCGCTACGATCCAGGAGCCAATGAATACTAATCTCGTAAACATTACAACGTTGATTGTTTATATATTTTGGTTCATTTGTGTTTATTAAAGGAGATGGTCCGAATATGGGCTAGGCACTTAGTATGCCCCCCCCCCCCTGTCCATCTAAAAACCAAGTAACTCTATCTGCCAGATGAAGCGTAAACTTACACTTACACATTATAGATACTTATTTTTATTTTATTTTTTGATATGTTTCGCTGTTTCCTATAACTTTTTGATGTAAGTTTAATTCGCCTAATTTTTATATTTCTTCATATTATGTTGTGATTGCTTATGCTATATGCAATAGAGGGAAAGTTTAACATTGCATTTCAGTATTCAATGTTATTCTAAAAATTATAGGTTTTTCCTAACCAGTAATTTTATAGTGAGTTGTACTGCCTGCAATATGGGCCCCTTGAGTGTATTGAATATGGGCTAGGACCTATATTCGGACCATTATTTCAACTTTTTGGCTGATTTGGATGCTGAGTTTATTTCCGAAAAAATTGAAGCCGAAAAATCATGTAGTTAAGAATCAGAAAGTCAGCTGCATGAACCACGATCTCAATCCACCGTTACTGCTGTTGGTTCAGGACCCACACAAAAGTGTTCAAAAACTCTGGCTTCCCAACCATGTTGCTCAAAAGATCTAGTTTGCCACCCAGACTATTTCAAAGATCTGGATCCAAACCATGTTGTTCCAAAGATCTGGATACCCAACCAGGTTGTTCGAAAGACCTGGATCCTCAACAAGGTTGTTTGAAAGACCTAGATTCTAACCCAAGATTGGGAGAAGAGTCGGAGGCTCCAGAAACGCTGGAATCAAGGCATGTGGAATCAGACTGTTCGAGAACATTTTTCATTCCATTTAACATTTCACCTGTATCACTGGTTAGAAAGCTAACTTCATCTCCTTAGAGAGCAGATCTCGAAATATTAATCGACAAATTAACTAAAACAACGAACGGAAAGGGAAAAAGGAGACTAGTTTCAGCAGAATCGAGTGAAATTCAGAAGAAGGCCAAAAAAACAACTAGAATTAAAGACCAAGAATCAAATTTGGAAGAGGATGAAGAACAGGAATTTGCGTCTGCAGACGTTGACCTTGGTATGGACCAATTTGAACAAATAATGACGCAAAATGCTTATTTTGTGGTCAACACTTTTCTCAAGACACTAGAGGAGAACTCTGGGTCCAGTGTCTTATGTGTCTGTTATGGGCACATGAACAGTGCTATGGGGAGGAGAAGGATAGTGGATAGTTTTGCCTTCTGTTTAGTCTTTTTGCTGAGAGGATTCTTTTTATTTTGTGGAGTATTTATTCATTTGTCGTCATATTATAAAACGTTTTTATTGCAGTTTTTGAGGGGGCCCTTATTCCAAACCCTTTGGGATAATGTCAGAAATGTGCAATATATTATTATTTATTTTTTTATAAATACATTGTACGTTTTTGAGAAAAATGAATATTTGGGTTTAATTGCTAGGTGTTTACAATGTACATAAACCTTTTTACTTATCATCAGAAGGAAAAAATAAAAAAGTTATTTCAAAAAAATAAAATGGGGGCCCATATTAGGACCAGTTCCTATATTGGTGAAATATCGTCTTTATTATAGACACACATGGTGCATTTATGTGTGGTTTGTGTAAAAGAGTGGATTATTTAAATAAGGATTCATCTTTTCATCGGTAAGTAGGGTTATGTTTTAATATTTAACCATCTGATATAACCAGACTTCAACATTGTTGCCATTCAGCCAACAAGCATGTAGGTAGTTCTCTCTTCCACCCATTACTGATTTTCAATAACATTTCACACAATCACAGCTTCATTTTCCAATAGTTTTATGAATGTATTATGACGAATGTTCATTCTTTTCCCAGCCCAACTGAATATATAGATATATTTGTATTTTTTATAACTGCCTACCTGAAGTGCTAGGTCCCCCGCTGAACCACATCGCCACCAAATCGTCCATACTTGCACCCGCCGAACCCGGTGGGGTTTGGTGATACGCCGGGTTCCCGTAGTAATAGGATGAGGTAGTGGTACCCAGGGTATCCATCATCAGTCGAGGGGGTAGCCCCGGTTGCGAGGGGGCCGCGTGCAAGCCACCCGGATCTCGACGGTTGGAGTCCAAAAGAAGTTGCTGAACCTGTTTTAAAAAATTTATCATTTTCGATGTTAATGAATGACGACTTTCGATTGTTTTAATCGAGAGCGGTGCGTCCGAGGACCGATTTCATGTAGAATTGACCGGGCTGATCAGAAAAATATTCAATTTTTGGAAAAATGTCAGTGGCGTACCATCTTTTTTGTAAAAAATATCAGGGGACATGTTTGCAGGGACACCACTCGTGGAACAATTGAATAACTTTTCTATCTAAAATTTGTGGTTCTATATCCTATTGACACATACCAAAATTGAAAATAATATACATATACAGGGTGTCCCATTTTCGACACTTTTATAGGGAACCTACAAACCCGTAATTATTAGTGCTATCAAAAAAGTAATTTAGGTGTCATGTGCTCTTTTTGGGTCAAACGTAAAATGGTAAAATCAAAATTTGAAAATTTTCGCTCGCTTAGAGATACGGGGGAAAATAAAAAAATTGTCAATTTCAAAATTACCCTATATTTTCTTAGTTAAAAGAGATATACGGGGTCAGGTAAAAAAGTTATCGGAAATAACCTAATTTTTTAAAATGGAATACCCTGTATATTTTAATCTAAAACGATACTATTTTAAATTCTTCTTTGAAATATATAACACACCATGGATGATATTGGTTTCTTAGGCGATTTATTTAAACTTTATTACTTTGAAACGAAATAAAAGATTCAGATTAAGGTAAAAAATAACGGGAATCATCGTAAATGTTCGGAATATGTCCTTAAATGGTTACCGTCTTTCTGGATAGCGAACAAAATATACATTTTGCGCCATTTCTTCGTTTTTTCCACTTTCAATATAAACTGATATCATATCAAACATTTCATAATGTTGATAGGTCATTTTCGCAAATGAATATGTAAAAATGAAATTGACGTTAAATGTTAATAGTTAAACATAGTTGTTTCTAGAATATTATAATAGCGTTTGTTTCATGGTCTACCGTGGGTTAAAGTAATAAACTTTAATAAATCGCCTAGGAAGCCAATATCATCAATGGTGTGTGAGAAGAGAATTTATAATGCTATCTTTTTAGATTAAAATATACATGGTGTTCCATTTAAAAAAATTAGGTTAGGTCCGATAATTTTTTTACCTGTATACTTATTCTCAAAACTGCAAATTATTCAACAATCAATATAAATAAACTTCTGTATAAAATATTTTTCTGTATCTCTTTTAACTAAGAAAATATAGGGTAATTTTGAAATTGTAAATTTTTTGATTTTCCCTCGTATCTCTTAAGCGAGCGAAAATTTTCAAATTATGATTTTACCAATTTAAGTTTGACCCAAGAAGGGCACATGATACCTACCTTTTTTGATAGCACTAACAATTACAGAGCCTATAAAAGTGTCGAAAATGGGACACCTTGTACTTTCGGAGGATATTAACAAATAACGATTCAAAAATAATAATTTCAACACCCTGTAGCAAAAAGTTTAAGCCTTTGCGGACATTTTATGTTCATATTTGTTTGGGTGGGGGGTCATAACCTCTTCCTCTGGGTCCACGCCTAACTTTTCGTCATAAAATGATTCTTTTCGTCATAAAATGTACAATATTACTATTTATTTATACAAAATGAATTTTCTGTTCTTAAGCGACTTTTTATGATTTCAATTTTTCGTAAAATATAAACACATTCTTAAAATAGAAAATACAAAGTTGCAGGTCCCGTTTAACTTTGTGGGCGATATTATTTTGTCGTTTCACGCGTTTTTGCATAATTGGACTTAAAATACATAAATTTCTGCCAACTTGTTCTAGAGTCTAGTCTAGACGAAACTCGCAAATTCTATCCGACGATCGTTTTAAAATTTATCCATTCGTAATGGCCTTTTGTACGGTGAAATTAAACAACTAAATCTGGTCATATTACAACAAATTTTGTAGTATTTTTTTTCTGAAATTTTCCCCTTCACAAAAGTAATTTAACGTTAAAAAAAAAGTACCGTAACGTGCCATAAAAACAGCAACCGCGTCGTTCGTTGCCTGGGTGCCGCATTGATATTGTTGCCTTACAAATTATTGGTTTAAACACATCAAAAATGGAAAGAAATAATTGCGATTCCGAAGAAGAAAATTAATTTCGATACGCTCCAGACGAAATAATTAATAAAGCCAATGCCGCCACACAAAACTTATTGCCTAAAACATCGAAAGAAGCTTACTGAAACGAATATAATACGTTTATTAAATTACATATTTATATCCATAAAATACAGTGAAACCTCTCATAACGGACACCTCTAATAAGCGGACATCTCTATTAAGCGGACATTTTTTCATAGTCCGGAATTAGGTAAATGAAATTCCATGAAAATAACTTCGGCGAACTCTCCTTTGGGCGGACGCGGATAGGCTGTTTTCATACAAAGAGTGCGAAAACCCGTCTTTTAGACGGACAAAAAATTTTTTTAAGTATTTAGGAGACGACTAAATACGGTGCAAAAACTCTCTGAAGACAAACCGGCAACCAATCGCGTATGCGTGGCAGCGCAATAGGGCTTCGCCGAATGAAAAAGTATGTGTGGTTCCCCGACAGCAGTCCGCCGTTTATTTGTGAGTTGTAAGGTTAAAATCGTAAGCAATGGCACAAAAATGTCGCGTTTTGAGTCTGAAAGAGAATATTGATGTTGTGGAAGTTTGTAATTTGATAACAATGATTTTTGCGAGTTCATTAACACTGATGTGCTATTAGAAGATGATAGTGACCCCATTCCTACGGATTATGTAGCCCAAACTGAAACCACATCACTATCTGACGACTCTGATGAACAAGTTGAATGCATTAATCAAACAAATGTCACCAATTTATCAACAAGCCATTAGTATGGTAAAGGAATTATAAGAGTATGCAAAGAATAGAGGTGACTCTACAGCAATGGAATTGCTATCAGACTTGGAATTACATTTTCTAGATTGCAAGTATAATACGCAAACACGTCAAACTACGTTATTAGATTTTTTAGTACTACATCCTAACTAAAACTAGTGTATTTTTGTAATGCTATGTTTATTTGTACATATATATACATAGTAATAATTTTGCATTTACATACTACTTAATAACAAATTACCCATGGGCGGACACCTCTATTAGGCGGACACATTTAGACGGTCCCGTAGGTGTCCACCTAAGAGAGGTTTCACTGTTCATATTTTTTGAATTTCGGAAAAGAGAACTGATGCAATCGTCGAGAAATTATTGTATGAAATTCAGTTTTTTCGCCTTCGGCTCGTGCGCCCAAGTTTCCCATTCGTGAAAACAAGTAATACTTTATGCATTTCTATCCAGTATAAAACAACTACTCACCTGCAATATATCGACAAATTCATCTCCGTTACTGGTGCTGATACCGCTAGATGGCACTCGAGTAGTATCACTGTGTTGGGAGTGGCGCATGGCAAGTGTTAACATTTTGACGGATGACAGATTGGCAAGGGGCTAAACGACCTCTTGCCATACGGTAGTATGTAGCGAATATTTGTGTAAAAAATTGTATATTTGTAATAGCTGATAAGGATATGGATTGGACGGTATGGAGTTGTACTGTTGGTTGTGGTAGGACAGTCGAGAATGGAAGAGGTAAGCTGGGTTTAGACTGGTCGCATTCTTCCTTCATAACCTGAAACAACAAAAAAGCGATTACTTCTACACTACAGACTTTTGGAATTTCGTTCACATTACCGCTAATGCTTTGACTAACTGTAGCTGGGACCAAATTTACCATTAGAATCATTAAAAACTGTATATTTATGTTAAAACGGGGGAAAAAATGAACGTGTAACCTGTAACAGTATGATTCCTAATCGAGATTATGCCGATCAAATTCTGGAGTTAACAATGTTGCCACATATATTAAATTTTAATTTAATAACCGAGAAGAACCTAAATTGTAATAGGTACATATACAGGGTGTTATGGAAATAATGTATTATATTTAAATGGGTGACTCCTGGGGTGTCCTAGAAAAGTGCTTATATTTTTTTTTAAATCGAACGTTTAAAAAGTGGGGTAATTCACCCCTGGGTAATCAACAGATGTTCAGGCACCATGTTGCCAAACTGTTTAAAAGTGTAAAACTTTAGTTTCTTATAAAGATAAATATTTAGCATACTTAGAAAGTAAATCCAGGACGCGATTAAGGAATCCAGGGCACAGACACTTTCAGTTCTTTTTTCTATGGGAAAAACTTTATGCTCATCACGTGTCTTGATGATAGTGTGGGAATATATAATAAGCTTATCACTAAACCCCAACACTAACGCATAATTACACTTTACAATAACACACATAGAACAAGAGCACTTAATCATTTCGCAATAGAAATAATAAAAACGCTAATTTCTATGGGCCATTAAGCCTTTACTAAAGATAAAATGAACCAATTATGTTAACATTTAACAGGAACTACCCTTTGAAATAAATGGTCTAGTCCACCTTGGACTTTCTTTCCGAGAACTCTCCGCTACTAGAGCCAGCGCGGTTGCCATTTCCGAGACTATAATTATACAGGAAAGTAATATTATAGAAGGTAATTCGGCAATTTATGATAGTCGCTTATAAAACATCGAAAGTGGCAACGCTGTATTTTTAAATATTAGCCCGGTTGTCCAAAATCAACTGTTTTAAGAAGCCGGCCGCTATCGATCGATAGAACCAACGTGTTATTTATTTTTAAATTTTTTAGATGTTAAATACATTATTTCCCAGACAATAAGGGAGTATTGTTGTCTACACAGTAGCACTTTAAATACTAATTCGGATTGAACGGTACTTAGATGTGTTGTGACGCGAAAACTAGTGTGATTTTGTGATGTTAGTACTTGATGTTTTTTATTTGTTGGTTTTAAATAAGTCCGAAAAGGTAAATAAACAACTTGAAATCTGTCAAACGGTTATTGACTTTCTAAAGAGTTTACCCTGAAGATATGACAACATTGTTCAAGATTCACTGCCATATGTTGCTGTGTTTACCTTCCGAACAGGGGCACCACGTGGTAATTTTTGGTTTGACATAAGGTCACTGTCAGGAATTGCCGGTTTAAATATAATACGTCATTTCCATAACACCCTGTATAAGAAACTAAGGTTCTATTATAGGTTCAATAGTATCAATACCTTCTTTTCAAACTATTTATTTTGATATTTAAATGCAAAATAATATATTTTTTGATTAAAGTACTTTCAATCTAAAAACGTGGCAACATAGTCCGTTGTCAGTGGTTACAGGCAGCTAGGGCTAATTTGATTGGCATATCCCAGACAGTTGATAGCGCATGCGTCTCGTGAGACAGCCGATGAGCCATCGGGTTTGTTCGGTGATATTTGATGGATGTACCCACCCAGTTACGTAGTGATAAAAATGGTATAAGTTGTATTGTGTTAAATTGTATTGTATAAATACGTGTTCATTGGTGTTTTAGGGTGTTATTTTAAGATTTTGAACTTTGCGATAATGAATGAGTATACTACTGGTAAAAACCTTCACAGTCAGACCCGTGAAGTGATTGCAACTGTTCATAGGAATCACAAATCAATATATTTAAATTGCCACTTAAGGGAAAGATTGAAAGGGATATTAATACGAATATTGCTGTCACCTTACCGGTACGTTGGAGACACGTACCGACACGAGATTCACTTGTCGCCCCCCGTACATTTAAATTACGCGGTTAATTTTTCTTTTAGATACTGTTGGTACCAGGTACGATGCAAACTTGTGAATTTATAAATATTTAATAATATCCATAGCAGCTATGGAACATTTTTTTCGTAACCTTATTTCGTGTTATGTAACTTTTTTTCAAAATAATGTCACAGGTTAAGCAATTTAGAAACACCACATTTAAAATGCCAAGTATGAGTCAATGAGAGAAATGGATTTTTTAACTGTCAACTGACCCTGGTGTTCCAAAATCGGCATCGACGGCTTTCTAAAACGACCATTAACAGATTTTAATTAATAATGATTTCGTTTGATACGACGCAATGTTGGTGGGAAATAATGGCGGCTATTTTTTATTAAATATTGGAAACCAGGCAATAGAAAATGGTTGCAAAATGAATTGCAAGTGAAAAAATCAATAGTTGCCAAGTTGTTTGTAATAGGGGAGTTCTGCCTAAAATGACATACTCTGATAAAATGACATGAGGTTTGTTCCAACACCCTATTTTTGTATCGTTCTAGAACCGTCACGAAACTGTTGGAATCGATTTTGTGCGCAGGCGTTAATTTTGCACTGTTTGTTGCCGATGCACAAGGGGACCATTCTGTGTAAAAATCTCAGCAGATCGCCTGTCTGATTCTAGGAAAGAAGTTTAGTAATTAGTTAATTATCATAACATTCATAAATCACAACCCTACTTTTGTTGTTTTGATTTCTTCGTCTAAGCTTGAGTATTATCTTTTTTCGTTCCGTTTTGTTGTATTTAATAATCATGAAAGAGAATAACGTTTAATGTTAAGAATATCTTGTAGGTTTGGGAACCGGATTATACAAATTTAATAAGAATAAATTAAATAATCAAAATATTAAGCAACAACCCCTACAAAACAAGGCTAAAAGAACTGCATGAATGCCAGGAATACAAAAACAACGGTTAAAATTCTTAGGGCGCAAGTCAGTACAAGCGGTTCCTGGTCTTGGCCATGTATGGTTTTTGCCGTTCAGGAACTGGTTTGCGAACGATCACAATTTGGTTGGAACACCAAAGGGATCGCCAGCAACACCGTTTTGTGTCGGTTGGAACGCCTTTCGACTACTACGCATGTGCGTGACGTACATTGTACGATTTTTAGGGTGGTTGGAACGAACCTATGGTGGCTGTTGAAGCCTTCTTACTCTTCCAAATGATCTGCGGCTCACTTCGCCTGGATTTACTGGTGGCATTGTAATGGCAGACACGTGTTCGGTGAAAAACTAGCGCGGTGCAAGAAAAACTAGAAGTGAAGTGTCTGATATATGATACAAGGTAAGTGGTGTGTAGAACTATCAGCAGAATTTCCATGATTTTATTGATGTTGTATTTATTTGCCACTAACTGGCCAATAATCTATGCTATAGAGATTCTAGTTTGCACGATTTTAAAGGTTAGAATTTAGAATTTTGGTAGCATTGTTGAACATGCAATTTGGGTAACACGACATACTATGGTCTCGGATAATATGACATACCATGTGGTTTTACCCGGAGCTAATTTTTGTATACATATTATGACCAGGAAATTTCCAAATGGCTGAAGGCAAACCCTGGAAGAGTTGTCACTCAGTTTCAGATTGCCTCGTTATTTTCAGCTGCATAGGGTAAAGCTGCACAAACCAGTGTTGCTCAAAATGGATTTGCTAAAACTGGGATTTGGCCGGTGAACCCTGAAATATTTCCGGATTGCTCCAGCAGAAACCACTAATGTAGAAGAAACTGAAGTCCAACCTCCACAACAAAATTTAAATGAAGTCCAACCTCCGCAACAAAACCAAAATATTCCTGAAGTAATTCAATCAACTTCGAGAGCAATCCAGACAACATTAAAAGCTGCAGAGAGAGCGCCTAAAGTAAATCTTTCAGAAATATCACCAATACCTCATGGAACTTCAAGGGACACAAAAAGGAAACGAAAATCCACTGGTTCGCAAATTTGACAACCACTCCTCATTTGGAGGAATAAAAATTGACGCGGACGGACGCAAAAGCGGAACTTGAACGGCGCAAGTCAGCGAGACAAGCAAAAAAGCTTTTGGAAATTTCTCCAGAGGATGCATACGAAGAAACAGAGTTTTTTTTTATGATCAAACACAAGCACTATAGGAAAAATCCTTTAGGGCACTCTGCGAGTGGTGCGTGTGCGCAAAAAGCGATTCACGTTGGCTTTGAATCGTTGGTGGTTATATTCGTTGGGGAAAACGACCTCGGGAAGGTCGTTCCACAAGGATGAAGTCCTCCAGATGAAAGAATTCTTAAATAATGAAGCTTAAGCTAAGCTTAACCACATATCGCTGCTAATCGTCGCTCTGGGCGGAATTAAGATGGCAAGGTCAGCCGAGCACCTTCCATGAAAATATCTGTAAAAGAGAGTCAAATCCCCAACCTGTCTTCGATGTTCTAGGCTGTCGAGGTTCTTCGTCAGCTCGTGGTCTCCGATCAGACGAATAGCCCTCCTTTCGATGGAATCCAGTAGCCGAAGAGTATGTTTGGGTGCAGAGCTCCAGACATGAGAGCAATATTCTAGTGATGGTCGAATCTGGGCTTTGTAGTGTCAAAAGTTGTTGAGATGTGTACAACTTTCTGGTTCGGAAGAGTACCCCAAGCTTCTGAGAAGCTATCTTGGTGATTGCCACAACGTGGTTATGCCAAGACATGTTTCCTCCCAAATTGACGCCCAGCAAATTAATAGATGAAGCCAATGGGATTGCATGCCCGTCCATGACTATATCCAGTTCTGTAATGTTAACCTTTTTAGAGAAAACTGCTGCCTGGGTTTTTTAGCGTTAAATTCGACTTGGTTACTGTCACCCCAAGCCAAAATTTCTTCCAGGTCTTTGTTGAAGCGTGATACTTCATGCTGTCTGCGAAGATGTGCGTCGGCAGCCGATGTTTGCGCATTCAAAGAGAAAGATGAGATAAGTGTGCTATCGTCAGCAAAACTAAATATCGGATTTTCAGTTTTCACTAGAAGGTCGTTAATGTAGAGTAAGAAGAGAGTGGGAGACAATATGGACACTTGAGGAACGTCGGCATTGATGGTGAAGGTGTCTGAGAGAAATCCGTCAATCGACACTTGCAGAGAGCGGTCCTTAAGAAAGCTAGACAACCATGCACAGAATCGACTGGGCATACCATAGGATCGCAGTTTACTTAGAAGCCCCGCTAAAACAACATAGTATGTCATTTTATACCATAGTTTCCGTGTAAAATGACACAGACGGCCATTTAAAAAAAAAGGTGTAAATATTATATGGGTTGAATTTATGGTAAAGATTGTTTCACGATTGTCTTTTACCAAGCATTCCTCAGAATAGCGTGATAGTAATGGACATTGCGAGCTATCACAGTCGCCAAGTACATAAAGCTCCAAGCTCAAATAATTCAAAATTGGAGATTCAGAACTACATGGCGGCGAATGATATATATTTTGAAGAAAGTTATAAAAAAGTGATCTTTTAGAAGTTTTAAAGACATTTTGTATAAAAAAAGTATATGTTTGTGACACATTGGCAGAAGAAATTGGACATACAGTGCTACGGCCCCCACCCTATTATTGCATTTTTAACCCCATAGAGCATATGTGGCACCAGTTAAAATCACTGGTTAGGTCTGAAAATATTTCTCCGACTTTAAGTTCTAGTGTTGTAGAATTAATACGAAAATGCTTTAATGATATTCCCCCGGGTAGTTGGAAAAATTCAGTCCTTCACGTAATAACTGTAGAAAATTCGTATATTAGTCTGGATCGTATAATTAATCCAATTATAATTAATTTTGATGAGGATAGCGATAGCGAAACAGAACTATCTATAGAACGACATTATAAATGTAAATAATGTCTATGACTAGTAATATTTTTAAAAAATGTTATTTCATTTGATTACATTAATATAATCATATCATTACTTGTTTTCCTTAGTCCGTCCCTTCATACTTCACTTGTTTATTGCCAAGCTCTTGTCGACACAATGGGACCGACCCAGGAAATCATGAAGTCGTATCCATTTTTCGTGAAACAATCTTTACTTTTACTATCTTTATGGAAAATGGCATATTTGTAGCTAAGTGTAAAAAAAGGAAAGGTAGTTCTTGAATCAAGCTGAGGCTAGATATAAGCCCCAATGTTTAGGGTATGTCATTTTAGGCAGAACTCCCCTATAAAATCAATTACTGATCTTCGAACAGTAGTTTTTTCTGCAGAAAATCGTCAGAACTATAGTTTTTTTGACAGGCCTATCTTACAGCAGCTGCGTAATAATGTGACAAGTAGCACGTTATTAACACATTAACACGTCACATTCTAAGATGACGGCGTTGTAATATTGGTTATAAAATCATACTATTAGTTAGCTTAGCAATATGAATTACTTCAGTTAATCAAAATCCTAAATTAAAGCAAATTGTTTACCTCACTGCATCGCGCAAGAAATATACAATAAGTTGCGCAAAAGTTTTCGAAATAATGGCGTCGCTAGAGAATTATTTTATAGCATAATAACGGTCAAAAAACAACATCATCCGACACCCATAAAACTTTTTACTCACATTTCAACTCTTCCCTTCACGTCTTCAACGAATTTCCACCATTTCCGCGACAAAATCACAATCGATATCCATCCAACTTATCGACTTATTCAAAGAAAAAGCACCTGTATCGCCTATTAGAACTGTCAAATAGTCGACAGTGCTGCCACTAACCGGGGCGGAACAAACCGGTTTTAGTGGATTGCTGCCAAATTTGGAAACTGGATCTGCGCAAAACGACCGGATCGTTGTTTTTGGATGTGTTAGTGACCTTAAACAGGTTTCGATATTTTTGCCAGATTGTACAGGTACCTCTGCCATTTTCTTTTCAAGAAACGGGTGTCCGATTTTGGGCATATACCGACAGACTTCGGAGAAAGACGAAAAACATAGAAGATGATTTCTGAGAGAGACCGACTTGTTGGTAAAGTGGGTAAAAATTAAAAATACATATTTATATTAAGATAAAGGGGATCAAGCAAGATGTTTCTTACGTAAAATCCTTAAAAAGGAAACCGGGATTTAGCCGCTTGTTATTGGGGGAGGGGTGCTTCCTCCCCCCCCCCCCCAATCTTGTTTATTCCGTTGTATTCACAACAAATGTACACTTTATATCTACCTCTGTTTATGATAACTATTTTCCAGCCGCAGACAAAAATTTCCGAACAAAATTTATAGTAATTAAAGTAATTAAATAATTAAAATTTTTTGTTGTAAAACATATACCTGGAGAGAACAAAAAGAGATTTTCTCCTCTATAGATATTTTGTGGACATACCTAAAAGTCGTTGCCCTATGTGCATTGTATCGTACTGTTCGATAATGACAACCTATTGGATTTATATGTCGAATTTGATTTTACGAATTTTATGAACTGTTTACAAACAAAAAGCACATCAGAATAGTCCTAAAAATATTGATGAATTGACTGGGACGAAGCTAACACATATTTAAAAAATATTGGCGAACAACCCGAACAAACCCTCTTGATCCATGGCAATACCCTTAGGCTTCCAGGTTCTTTGGGCCCCTCGACATCATCTTCCCCCCTCGAAATTCAAGGTCTTCTTTCATTCGCTGACAGCATGGGCCCCTAATTTTGGTGGGCCCTTAGACTTCAAAATATTGATTAACAACCCAAACAAACCCTTAATCCATGGCTAAACCCTTAGGTTTCCAGGTTCTTTGGGGCCCCTCAACATCCCCCTCCCCCCCAGCGAAATGCAAGGTTTCCTCTCATTCACTGACAGCATGGGCCCCTAATTTTGGTGGCCCTTAGGTTTCAAAATATTGGTCAACAACCTAAACAAACCCTTAATCCATGGATAAACCCTTAGGTTTCCAGGTTCTTTGGGCCCCTCAACATCCCCCTTCCCCAGCGAAATGCACGGTCTCCTTTCATTCACTGACAGCATGGGCCCCTAATTTTGGTGGGCCCTTAGACTTCAAAATATTGGTCAACAAACCCTTAATCCATGGCTAAACCCTTAGGTTTCCAGGTTCTTTGGGGCCCCTCAACATCCCCCTTCCCCAGCGAAATGCACGGTCTCCTTTCATTCACTGACAGCATGGGCCCCTAATTTTGGTGGGCCCTTAGGCTTTAGCCTAGTCAGCCTTATAGGAGGACACTCGCGAGGAAGGTGATATTGATGTCGACCTGTTACTTTCAAGTTCGCAATAAAATTTTAAAAATAAAGCTTTTTAAATGTTTCAACCGAGTAGATATACCTGAAACTAATTAGGTACTTACCAAAAATAACAATAAAATAATAACAAATGTCAATCCTCACATAAGTTCCCGGTAAAAAGGCACTTAATATTTTAATTTTCAGTCACTTCACAAAATCACTAATCTTGCGCTAATACACGATATTTTCACGTTTCACTATACCGGCGAGTCCTGTCAAAAACCATTTTCTTGACTTGACTTTCTTGACTAATTAGTGTTGTTAATTAATTACCTTATTCATTAATAGTAAACCACAAATTTTTAATGGGATTTTGAGAAGATTTAAAAAAATAATGTGAGAAAGTTTAAAACTCTTACAGGTTATAGATTTGACTTAAAAAGAATTATTTATCAAATTGTTTTATTAGAATAACGAAATATTGACATTTTTTGATCGAATCGACACTTTTTGCACCTTGAATTAGGAAACAACTCAACTCTGAACGAAGTTTGCTGTATTCACTTCAATCGGAAAAATTTCTACGTATCACAACACAATTACTTCACTTATTAAAAGTGCGCAGTATTATTACGAACGTTCACGCTCGGTGCACAGTTCCCGAGATATTCGCGATCGGAAAAGTCCATACGCGCATAGAACCGGCATGGAAAAAACTTCAACTTCGACTTCACTCTGCTTCGTTTGCGAAACAACAATGATATCAAAGCAAGCCATGAATGAATCCTTGCGTTACCCGCCATGTGGAGTGAGGCCCACGTATTTTCGGCGCCCCCGCAAAAGTACGTCACTGTACTGGTGCCGGACGACGCCGTATGGAGGAGCGTCGTTTCAGCGTCGTTCCTATGACGACGCCGGTGATTGAGTAGGAAGGAAATTATCGAAAGGAGTATATTTTTAGATGTGTTTAATAATTTAGCTGGTAGGTACCTCTGATGCTAAGAAGTGGATACGAGAAAAACCCTTATTTATCGTATAACGTTGTTTGGGATTAAACGGGTTTAGGAGATTAATAATAATTAATAATTTCCAACGGAGCATGATCCTTCTATTTATTGAATGGAGGCTGGCCTACGTAAAAACAGTGGCGTATCTGACGATCGTTATTCAAATACATCGCCCCCCACTAACTAATATTTTCGTATGTAATACCACAAGAAAGCGAATCAAAAACATAACCCCTATTTTATTATTGGTATTAATTAATTGCTTCTATACTTTAAGAGCTCCCATTAAACCTGTAAAAAATCCCAGAGGTATTCGTTATTCACGTCGGGAAATTCTCACATACTTCTGGAATTACCTATATCAACACAATTATATAATTATTAAGAAATCATCCGTGAAAATCGATAAAATAATCCCACGCTATTTTTAACGGTTCCGTCACATCTTTACAATGCTCCCGAATCCCGAATAACATTACGAGCTTTGGCACGCGTCCCGAAAACAACGAATCTGGAATTCGACGACTAAAAATAATGTTTTCGACTGTTATTTGTGTGACATCACACAAGATGGTATAGCCGGGCGTCGTAATACCTTAACAGGCGTTGGACGTCATGATCATTTTCTTGATCTTTAGAGCCTGTATAATGGTTAGCAACGAATACTTATAAACAGGAAGAAGACAAACAGCCGCGTTAACAAATCGAAGCAGGTATGAACAAACGAGCAAACCCGGCATCCATTACGTCTGGCATCAGCTGACAAACGCACGTGCTTTTCAAATGTCACTTTTGTCCAAATTTTTATTACTGTCAATATTTTAAAGTGACATTTAACCAACAAAAAACATTCAAAACCCTTTTATTTGATTTACTAAGTGGTGAAAATGAAATATTAGGATTCTGACACGTTTTAAGCTGTAAATATCACTTTAAAATAATCCTTACACACTCTTATATCATTTATTGAACTAGTAACGTAACTACAAATGAAAAATTAAACTTCAGAAATAAGCTTGTAAGTAGTTTTATTAAAAAATGGGAAGTAAATCATAATTTACATAAAATATTTTACCATCTTCAACTGGGCTCTAGGTCCTAGCAAATATTTCAAGCTTCTAGTCCGAGCATATTTTTTGGGCCCCATATGATTTATGAAATGAAATTATCATCGATGCTTACTCTCAGTAAAGATGACTAAATGAATATTTCAATTACAAATTACTCACTTGCACCAAAAAGGAAACGACGTTTCTCGTGAAAAGATTAGAAAATTAAAAATTATTTTAGAATTTAAGGACGCTTCGCTTTCGCCATTTTCATTCACATTACATATCATTCATATGTTGCTTGATTATATTCCATGCCAGACGAGGAAAACTGACTTGTAAAATTATTTAACAATTCGTGCTGTTCGCATTTTATGCCTGTCTCTGTCTGCAGCAACCTTCCCTAATTCAGTAAAGTGAGCCAAATATGGCCAGGATCAAGTCGCCTGCATAAACACTCACTTTTTGGCATTTCATATTAACTCTACGTAAGTCTGATATTGACGCTTAAATGATAGAGTGAAACAGATAGATAAAAGTAGGTTACTTGTGAGCGTATGGAGCAGAGTAGGCTTAGCATCACTTCCAAGGCCTTCTTACGTGTTTCGATCCCCCCCATAAGCAGTCTCACCGGGCAGATGGTTAGCGTCTATTATGACGTATTATTCATTTACTTGATTGACAGTTGCACTCACGTCAGTTCCATTGCAAATCTGATAAAGTTTACACAGTCCAGTCCGAATTGGGCAACAATAAAGGGCCATGTCATCCCTGGCACCCAATTTGTATAGACTTAGCCCGTGATTGACCCAGTTACATCCCTAGTACAAAGCACACACAGGAACCCGACAGGAGGCCACGAAAGTCACCACATCTGTATCTGTCGACCTTCCTGTCTACCCTAATCTAAACTGTTCATTGACGATTTTAGAACTGATGCCTATATGCTTCTTGGGATGTATCAGAGGTTACCTTAATATCATCACATCACCTGTCATCAACTCGCATCTCTGCCCCGAGATTCACATCCGAACTTTCCTTTCTAACGGAAGTGATGGGCGTTGAACACACACCACTTATGGTGTTGTTGGTAAATACAAGATAAAATAAATCAGTCGATGACAATGAATTTTATGCAACTTGTATTAGAATGGACGAAATGTATATGTTTATGTTAATTGATATGAATTTTCATTGATGCTGCCTTCTATGTGTAATAGATGCTGATAGTGACCTTTAGGTTGTGGCCTTTGAATTAGGATGGATAATTATTATCGTCAAATTTTTCTTGATCTGTCTATTACAGGGTGTAACTCCATTGGAGCGGCGGACGTTACCTTTCAAATTTTAAATGGGAAGAGCAGGGGACAGTACTAGTTTCCAAGGAAACGAGTGCCAGAAGGGTACCTATTCGTGTAAATGCTTAGTCGGTGTCAGTGTCAGTGTCAGCGTGATTCAAGGTTTTTAAGAAATCATGGTGATTCTGATCGTTCTGGCATGACCGGTCTAATATAAACTATAAAAAAATTTAGTTATTATCGGTTTGTATATGGAAAATTTTTCAAAATTAGCTGCCAGAACTAAACACTATACGTGCTTAATATCGACGGAAAATTTAAAGTAGATTCACTAAAAATAATTGGTTTTTTATTAGCTTGTGACGTAATTCCATGCTCGGTGGTCAGCGCCTTAAGTGGACAACAATAACGTCTTTATGTCGTCATATCTAACGTCTCAAATCTTCAGAAATGGGAAACACGATCCGAGGAAGGTAGTTCCATAAGGATGACGTCCTCCAGTTGAAGGAATTCTTAAATATTTTCGCTAGAGGAGTACTAAGCTAAAACCACATCAGTCTTCGATGGCCTATGTTGTCGAGGTTCTGTTTCAGCACGTGGTTCCGATTAGATGAAGGGCATTCCTTTCGATGGATTCCAGTAGACGAAGAGTATGCTAGATTTTCCTTCTTTAGAACTAGGTATATTTTAATCAAAGACATAACCGAATTCGATAAAATATTTGTTCTATTTGGGTTTCATAATGGCTACATTATTAAATGCAAAAAATTGAATAAACTGCCACTTTATGAAACAGAAATTTTATTTTTTTTTATGTTGGTAGCAAGTAGAGTTCGAATTGTAGGCTTAATTCGATTTCGTTGAAATTAGTTCTCTAGGCATTATGGATTCGAGAAAAATTTTGTATAGAAAACTTTAAAATACTAACCTATAATCATGCAAATATATCATTTTTACTAGATATTTATCTGAAATACCTATACTGGTTCTCTCGAAACATTTTTCTTCTTGTATGAACATAATACCCCTAAGAGAAGTAATTAAATGGCTTGCCGTTATTAATATTGGTTGGCAGCAAAAAATAGCCATTAAATCATTTGATCAGCATAAAAAGATTTTGCTTGCAATAAATAAAAACCGGGCTGCAAAAAATGCTACAAACTGTCAACAATTTAACCGATATCAGTCCGCTTGTAATTCGTTCGCTTAATTAACAGTCGAGCTGCAAAATGATTACTTGGTCAGCAAGATTTTACAATTGGTCAGTAGAAAAAAACATGTCTAGAAGCAGTTTACTTCAGTGGTTTGCATATTAAAAGAATGGTTATCAATATAAATCATTGGATTGCGTTTGTTTTGAATAATCGGCAAAGTTCGTTATTGTGGACGGAGCGAAAGCAGTCGCGTGATACGAGTAGCTAAATGAGTGCGTGTGTTTTCATTCGGTGTAGCAGTCAAGGCCCAAAAGGTGCAGCGGGGGCTGGTTTTCACTTGTTTCCCAGGGCACTGTCAATTTATGTAACTTTCTTGTGTTTTCTTTTCCGAATACAGAAGGAAATCGGCTACAAAAGGTGGTGCGGGGGCGGGTTTTCACTTGTTTCCCAGGGCACTGTCACTATTTCACGTTTTATTGCTTTTATTTTTTGATGGCCAAGATGAAATATTTTGCTTACCCGCTGATTGCTTATTAATATCTGATTAAAAGTGGATCGCTCATAGCAGCTTATACGTATATTTAATTTGCGTACCAACTGACCGATTCAGAAATGTTTGCTGTCCATAAGTTGCTGACCAACTAGCCATTTTGGCTGACCGATTGCATTTTTCTGTTCGCAAAAATAGGAATATTTTGCTAACCAGTTAAATGATACCCATAAATCTAATCGTGAAGCTTTATACGTTCAGAGAATTTATAGTGTAAAATATACTTTTTTTCATCTGCCGCGTTTATCGGGCAATGCATCACAGTAAATTGTAGCCAATGGTCACAATAATGTTGTGGCCGAGAAATTTGATTAGTCTGAATAATGAATCATCGATAACTCACTTGTTGTCTTGTTGTTTCTTTTAAGGAATTACTTTTTATCCAATTATTTCCATTAATTAATTTATATCATTACAATAAGATAATTCACTCTAATAATTTGTTGGGCGTCAGTCTTGGAGAAAATATGTTCTTGTAAAACCACGTTGTAGCAACCGCCAAGGCTGCTTCGCAGAAACTTCATGTGCTTCTCCGGTCCAGAAAGTTGCATACACCTCAAAAACGTTTGATACTCGACCAAGCCTCAAGTAGTGGTGGAATACTATCGATAGTCAGCCCTATCGATACTTTCCGATAGTCTAAAGAGTTACTATCGATAGTATCGATAGTACTATCGAAACTATACCAACCTTGATATGTGGTAGAGTTGTTGAGTAATACATTTTACTTATGGACCTTATGGTTGACATACACTTTTTATAAAATACTCCCAAACGTACGACTTCCCGCGTTTACTCATTTTTTAAATTTTAATTAAATTAATTAAAATTATGGAAGATAGCGAAACGTAGTACACTACAACAAAAAAAACACACATAATACTGAATTAATAGATCCGGGCCGGGGATTCCCTGTAGGATTTTTCTTTAATTTGTTCATAAAGCAATAGATGGCAGCACCAACAGCAATTAGAGTTCGTATGTGATTAAAAAAGAGACAACCTTTAAAACAGATTTATGATCTAGTGCTGAATTTGGTATATTTTTAATTTAAGTTTCTTAAATCGAATTCCGTGAACTTAAATTTAAGAAATACTAATAACATGCGAGTTTAAACTATCGATAATTACTTAAAACAATCGATAGTTTTCGATAGTAACAAACTATCGATAGTATCGATAGTGCTATCGATAGTATCGATAGTATTCCACCACTAGCCTCAAGTATACCTACGGTTCGGCTACCGGATTCCATCGAAAGGAGAGCCATTCGTCTGATCGGAGAGCACGAGCTGATCAATAACCTCGACAGGCTGGAACATTGAAGACAGGTTGAAGAAATACACGAAGAACCACTGCCGCCCATCCATATATGGTACTCCCCGAACTTTATTGGTTAAGAATTCCTTCAGCCTATTGGAGGTAGTGTTTTCTAACGAATATAACCTCCAACGTCGCCCAGCCAACCTGAATCGCTTTACTCGCACGTGCACCACTCCCAGATTACCTTAAAGGATTTGTCCACAGAGAAATAGGTACGGTTTTCCTTGCAGTAATTGTATGTCAAAGTTAGCTTAATAGCTTAAGCGATTAAGCTGGATAAGTACATGGTACCCAATAATAAATATAATAATTTCGCACCGATGATGTATACGGTTGGCATTGTCAGGGGACATATCCACCTGGTAGTTCTGGCAAACTCCAGAAAATTGTAGATATTTTTAAACGCAATGTTTAATGTTCAAGGATCTGGGGATTAAATGTGTTTAATAACATTGGGCTTTACAACAAAATTTTAATAATATTTACAAAAATATCATTGCATAATCAAACATAATTTTGTAAGGTTTGGGACGAAAATAAAACAACTCGAACCTCTTACACGTGGTATTTAACAAAAATTTTTATTTATTTATCGGGGTTAATCTATTCAGGTATTTTTCCTAACAATCGTACCTACTAAAGAAAATAATTTTCCAGCATAATCTAAAAAAAAAACCGATAAATCAGCCAAATTTTCCGTTGATCCGATATATCATATGCTCAACACGCCGAAATTGATAAGTTTTTTCTATAATCAGAGCTTAGTTTTTAGATATTTATTCTTGCGTCTTTGTGTAGGGTTTGGGGCGTATAATTGGAACGACAAAATTTAACCTTGTTCCACATTAGAAAGAAGAAAAAATTTATATCTCGTGAACTTTTCAAGTAATATAATATATTTTTAATTTGGAGTGTTTTACAGCAAATAGTATATTAAGATACAAGTTTCATAAGACCTTATCTTAGAGCACGCGTTTAAAGTACAAATTCTCTAATTATCTTATGAACCATGTATTTTATAATACTTTTTCTATTTGGGTCTTTAAAGTCTGAAAAACTTTAAAAAATATAGTAGATTTGTTCCATTTGAATTAATATTTTCTTTTTGGGTTGGCAATACTTTTATAATTTCATAAAATGTTACAAGTATCAAATATGCCATGATAGAAACAATTGAACACAACAAAGCTTCTTCCCATCCGTCATAATTAAAATTAAATATATTATTAAAGTTAATAAAAATGAGTCAGGAAGAAAGTTGTACTCCGTCAGAAATACGAGAAATTGCAGAAAATAATCTAGAAAAACCTTTAAAAAGAATATAAAAAAATTTTGAGTTATGGTGCGAGCAGAACAAAGTTCAAAATATTGAACAAAATAATAAATAATACTATTGAACAAAATATTGTGTCGACACAGAATCTGACAGGAATAACAATTAATGCCCAGGAAATGTCTACAGTAACTATAAATATGTATATATATATAAAGTAATATGTATAACACTATATTAAATTAAAAATAGTACCTTATTGAATAAAACTTTAGAAATAGAGCATAATCTGGAAGATTTTTATTATTTTGATGTTATGTTGTTTTATAGTTGTGACTAGAAATTAGTTGACGGACACCATCAGTATGTTATATTTTTCCGAGTATAGGTATTTCGGATAAATATCTAGTAAAAAAGATTTACTATTTGCAAGGTTAAAGATTAGTATTTTAAAGTTTTCTATAAAAAGTTTCTGTCGAATCCATAATGCCTAGAAAACTAATTTCAACGAAATTCGAACCCTACTTGTTGCCAACATGAAAATAATAAAATTTCAGTTTCATAAAGTGGCAAATTATCCAATTTTTTTGCATTTCATAATGTAGCCATTATGAAACCCAAAAGAAAATGTAATTTGTAATGAAATTACCCACTCATGCTGTTCAAATGTAGCCATTATGAAACCCAAATAGAAAAAGTATGACATGTAATTTGCAATGAAATTACCCACTCATACTGTTCCAATGTAGCCATTATGAAACCCAAATAGAAAAAGTATGGTATGTAATTTGTAATGAAATTACCCACTAATGCTATTCCAATGTAGCCATTATGAAACCCAAATAGAAAAAGAATGGTATGTAATTTGTAATGAAATTACCCACTCATGCTGTTCCAATGTAGCCATTATGAAACCCAAATAGAAAAAGTATGATATGGAATTTGTAATGAAATTACCCACTCATGCTGTTCCAATGTAGCCATTATGAAACCCAAATAGAAAAAGTATGCTATGTAATTTGTAATGAAATTACCCACTCATGCTGTTCCAATGTAGCCATTATGAAACCCAAATAGAAAAAGTATGATATGGAATTTGTAATGAAATTACCCACTCATGCTGTTCCAATGTAGCCATTATGAAACCCAAATAGAAAAAGTATGGTATGTAATTTGTAATGAAATTGACCACTCATGCTGTTCCAATGTAGCCTTTATGAAACCCAAATAGAAAAAGTATGGTATGTAATTTGTAATGAAATTACCCACTCATTCTGTTCCAATGTAGCCATTATGAAACCCAAATAGCAAAAGTATGGTATGGAATTTGTAATGAAATTACCCACTCATGCTGTTCCAATGTAGCCTTTATGAAACCCAAATAGAAAAAGTATGGTATGTAATTTGTAATGAAATTACCCACTCATTCTGTTCCAATGTAGCCATTATGAAACCCAAATAGCAAAAGTATGGTATGGAATTTGTAATGAAATTACCCACTCATTCTGTTCCAATGTAGCCATTATGAAACCCAAATAGCAAAAGTATGGTATGGAATTTGTAATGAAATTACCAACTCATGCTGTTCCAATTTAAACTATCCACCGATTCGTAGATATCGTGTCGATGTGTAGATATCGTAAGTACTTTGTTAGTAGGTATACCAAAAGATCATACGACATTACAAAGTTGTTTATTGATTCTAAAGGTTAAACTTTAAGAGATAAAAATAATATATCGTCATTTTATTGAACTATCAAATGGCGTTAGGCTATGAGTGTGTTTGTCCATTGCCCAGTAGGTGGCTTCTGGTTATGTCTTATGCCGCAAGGAGGATCTTGACTATAAATTAACAATTTGATTGCCCTAGAGTTTTTATGTACAGGACGTGCATCTGGTAGACCCAGGAAGTAACACTGCAGGAATGAAATTTTATCTTTCGTCATTAAATTTTTTTGAATTGATACGCTGAAATTAAATATTTAATTGCCGCACCGTACATGGGGTACGGGCACCGATGGGCGCTGGTATAGTAAATTCAAGGGTCGAGATTTAACAAAAAAATAGCTATTTAACTCTAAAAACAAAAGTTTATCACGGGAGAAAGGAGTAATTTTGTCTTTTTTGATCTACATAAACATTTAATTAATAAATAGACAGAATTGTTTTTTATTCTGTCGGAATCATACAAAGTTTTAAACAGTAATCAATGATGCCAAGTCTATACTGAGAGTCCTAAATCTGTGGCAACGCTGTACTCACGTGCTACCGATTATACTACGATTACTCAGTGGCGGCTCGTGGCCTATGATAGAGGGGGTTCACAAGTATGGTGAAATTATTTTTAAAATTTTATTTTTGTGTAACGACCAAACAATTACTTTCCAGGCGTTTTAAATGTAGAAAGAAAATAAGTAATAAGAAAATGCATATTTTTATTTATTTTTTAATTTTACACAAGGAAATACAATTTTTGGAAAATAAGAAAGGTTTTCTTAGTGTGTATAGCTGTCGAATCTTAACGTCGTCGCATGCAACCCTCGTAACAATAGGTTTGTTTTGGTTGTAAAATAAGGATTGATTCTAGACAGTTCGAGAACTGCGCAGAACTGTATATGCAATAAAATAAATCCTCGAACTGTTTTAGAATCGGTTCGCAGTAGAAGAAACCAAAACAGCTTATTGAAAAAGAAGAAGAGGAGAATTACCCATAACCTCAAAATTTCAAAAATTGACGAAGTTGTTATTTTTCCTTATTTATGTACAGAAAATACAGATATTTAAGTGTATATTATATGATACCAATAATTCTAAGCCTGCACTATTTAAAAGCTGATCCTACAAAAAATACTCAAATAATTTTCCAATACTCTTGAAAAATGAAATTATATATTGCATTTAACTTCTTTACAGAAACTTCTACCTACCATAACTATGGGATTATTATCCTTCATTCTATAGTATTTTACTTTTAACAAAAAAAATAGCTGAAAGATTCAAAACGCAAGACACGAAATACGAGCACAAAAAGGACACAAGCCACGCAAATACAATTTAAAATAGTGATCAGCTGGTGAAATCCCTTCTTTTTATTACACTCCGCATGCGGCAACGAAAAATCCCGAATCGGTTCCATCAAAAAGCTAGAACTGCATTGACAGTTCGAGAACGGTTACGAACGGATTCGAAATATAACCAAAACGCTTAAATTTTAAGTTCGGAATCGGTTCTAACTAAACCAAAACAGAAATATGTCACTGCGCATGTGCGGACTGTTCTAGAACGATTCTAAGTTTGAACCAAAACAAAGCTATTATGTATACAGTCACTACTAATACTACTAAAGCCATGTACGAGCTATCAAGAAAGCCGAATGATGTCCAATACTACAACCGCCATCTACGAGTTATCAAGAACCAACCAAGTTGCCAGCTACGAGTTACCAAGAAACCAAGACGAGAATAATAGTTAACTGTTTTATGACGAGGCACGGTTGCCGGATCTATACAGTTTGGTTTGACGGGATGATAAAATATTAGGGAGGATCGGACTTTTTTTAGTTTGACGGTACGATAAAATATTAGTGAGGGTAAATGGTGTTTTATGAATGGAATGTTTTGTCTCCCCTTTTATATTATATGATTATGTATGTCTTAACTAGATCTTACATAAGGGGGGTCTTGTATTTGGGTAGGGCAAGGATTTTCTTGAAAATTTATTATTTTAATTTATTTAAGATGTTTCATATTCCCTAAAATTCAAGCCAACTAACGGATTTATTAATTAAATTAAATCGGTTAGACCAACAGGCCGACGCGATTAACTTATCCCTCCACAACTGGATTTATATTTCTATCAATTCTGACATTTACACAATTAACTTTTGTACTCGAGTTATTTCGGTATCAAACTTAGAAATGAAGTGGGTAGGTAGGCAGATCAATATAAAGGTGAATAACTTGATCTAAAGATAGTGCTACTGGACTATTTTTAACCCTACTGCTATTATTAATAATTTAGAAATGCCACATTTTTCTTGGTTACAGCATTTATGTTCGTTAACTACGCTTTCGGATCGAACAATAGGGATCTTTGGTCAAACGGAATTGGAATCTTGTTACGTAAAGAAAGGTTAAGTGGTAATGATTGTTTCACGAAAAATGGATACGACTTAATGATTTCCTGGGTCGGTCCCATTGTGTCGACAAGAGCTTGACAATAAACAAGTGAATTGTGAAGGGACGGACTAAGGAAAACAAGTAATGATATGATTATATTAATGTAATCAAATGAAATAACATTTTTTTTAATATTACTAGTCATATTTATTTACATTTATAATGTCATTCTATAGATAGGTCTGTTTCGCTATCCTCATCAAAATTAATTATAATTGGATTAATTATACGATCCAGACTAATATACGAATTTTCTACAGTTATTACGTGACGGACTGAATTTTTCCAGCTACCTGGGGGAATATCATTAAAGCATTTTCGTATTAATTCTACAACACTAGAACTTAAAGTCGGAGAAATATTTTCAGACCTAACCAGTGATTTTAACTGGTGCCACATATGCTCTATGGGGTTAAAAATGCAATAATAGGGTGGGAGCCGTAGCACTGTATGTCCAATTTCTTCTGCCAATGTGTCAGAAACATATACTTTTTTTATACAAAATGTCTTTAAAACTTCTAAAAGATCACTTTTTTTATAACTTTCTTCAAAATATATATCATTCGCCGCCATGTAGTTCTGAATCTCCAATTTTGTATTATTTGAGCTTGGAGCTTTATGTAATTGGCGACTGTGATAGCTCGCATTGTCCATTAGTATCACGCTATTCTGAGGAATGTTTGGTAAAATACAATTCTTGAACTATTCCTCAAAAACTAACAAATTTTACCACAAAAAGATATTTAAATATAAATTAAGCAACCTAACCTACCTGATGTGCCTATATTTAATTATAATTATTACAATCCGGTCCTGTCCACATAATAATAACAAACGGTCATAAATAATGGGATCGCCACAGGTACTTTTACTGCAGTCATTAAGTTATATCCATATTTCGTGAAACAATCTTTTGAGGAAGATCACCAGAAATGGTTATGAAAAATCACCAGAAATCCCCAGATTTAAAATATTAGTCAAAAAAGGGGTTATAGTATATTTTTTACTGCGTAGAAAATGCCTAACATTCCTGGACGACTGTGAAGCAACACAGAGTCCAGGAATGTGACTTTTCCTACGAGGTAAACATACTATTTTTCCGAAAATCTTTTAAAAATCGACAGATATTGATTAATATTGAAAAAATCGCGAATAATTTTATTCACAAATAAATGGTGCTTTGAAATTCGTAAAAGAATAAAGCAAAACACTATAAAATCATAAGTGATGATGAATTTTCCATTTCTGGGATTCCTCCAGAGCTGGTTGAGGCAGTGAATACTGCTTCATTAGAACTATTGCCAAAGAAATCAAGAGAAAAGAACGAATATGCATATAAACATTTTATGGACTATCGCAAGAGTAAAAACACGAGTTCTTTCTCGGAAAATGTTGTAATGGCATACTTCCTAGACCTCCTTTGTTTAAAGATGGAATCTTTAACATTATGGGCCAATTATTCAATGTTGAAGTCAACCATTGCAATATATCTACAATTCAGTGAGGTTTTCAAAATATAAATTAATTCCTTATGAACAACGTGTTTTCAATCATTTATGTAGAATACTAACAATTGTAAGGAAATATAATTTCCTTACAGTAAGCAAATGAATATTTCATATATAACAGTTTTTTTTTTGATCAAACACAAGCACTATAGGAAAATTCCTTTAGGGCACAATGGGAGTGGTGCGTGTGCGCAAAAAGCGATTCACGTTGGTTTTGAATCGTTGGAGGTTGTATTCGTTGGGAAAAACGACCTCGGGAAGGTCGTTCCACAAGGATGAAGTCCTCCAGATGAAAGAATTCTTAAATAATGAAGTTCGAGGAGTACTAAGCTTAACCACATATAGATGGGCGGCAGTGGTTCGTCGTGTATTTCTGCTATTCGTCGCTCTGGGCGGAATTAAGAGGGCAAAGTCAGCCGAGCACCTTCCATGAAAATATCTATAAAAGAGAGTCAAATCCCCAACCTGTCTTCGATGTTCTAGGCTGTCGGGTTCTTCGTCAGCTCGTGGTCTCCGATCAGACGAATAGCCCTCCTTTCGATGGAATCCAGTAGCCAAAGAGTATGTTTGGGTGCAGAGCTCCAGACATGAGAGCAGTACTCTAGTGATGGTCGAATCTGGGCTTTGTATAGTGTCAAAAGTTGTTGAGGTGTGTACAACTTTCTGGTTCGGAAGAGTACCCCAAGCTTCTGAGAAGCTATCTTGGCGATTGCCACAACGTGGTTATGATAAGACATATTTCCTCCCAGATTGACGCCCAGCAAATTAATAGATGAAGCCAGTGGGATTGCGTGTCCGGCCATGACTATTTCCGGTTCGGTAATGTTAACCTTTTTAGAGAAAACTGCTGCCTGGGTTTTTTAGCGTTAAATTCGACTTGGTTACTGTCACCCCTGTGGGGTTGCTAGTCCTCCATCGGGCGCCTCCCCAGGTGGCGGATAGGGGAATGCTTCCCAGATATGGGTGGTACCGGGGAAATAAAATACCCGGGGCGGACCAAAACTAGCGAAGCGTCTGTTCTTCAGTTTAGAAGCGGCTTCAAACGACGTCTGACTCCATGTTAGAATAACAATCAACATAAACTAGAAACCCTTCAGAAGGCAACGGGAAACCACTGAAGTATTTACTTTCCCAAGAAAACTACATGGAAGAAGTTAAAAATGAATGGCCCTCAGTCTCCGGCAAAAAGAGGGTGCTAAGAATCCCCGGAGTCAAAAATCACCTATATATAGGAACGTGGAATGTACGAAGCCTGTATGAGGCTGGAAAACTGGCGAATACCGTCAGGGAAATGCAAAGATTAAACCTGGCAGTGCTGGGAATATGCGAGACCCGATGGCCCGACTCTGGACAGTGTAATGCCGATGGGGCAACATTCTACTATTCCGGCAACCAGGATAAACATCACAGACACGGAGTCGGCATTCTCGTGGATAAGAATGTGAATAAGAGTGTAACAGATTTTATACCGTATAGTGACAGAGCGATGTTATTGAAGATTGAAGCAAAGCCAATGAATATAAATATTATTCAAGTATATGCTCCCACCCTCGATAAGCCAGAAGAAGAAATAGAATCATTCTATGAAGGCATCAGACAACTCCTAAATTACACCAAACCACATGATTTGAACATCATCCAAGGAGATTTTAATGCCAAAGTGGGTAGGGGAGAAATAGTCGAAGGAATAGTTGGACCCTGGGGCCTAGGAGAAAGAAACATCAGAGGAGATAGACTAATACAATTCTGTCAAGAAGAAAAATTTAAAATCACGAACACTTGGTTCTCCTTGCCTTCAAGAAGGCTGTATACATGGAAAGCACCACAGAACAGACCTGGAAACATAGTTCGTAACCAAATTGACTTTATCCTGGTCAATAAGAGATTTAACACAAGCGTTACAAAGGCACAAACTTATCCAGGGGCAGATGTGCCATCTGATCATTGTCTTCTAACGATAAACATAAGACTGAAAATAGCCTTGACAAAGGTCAACCAAAGCCAACTTAAAAAACTGGACACCTCGAAACTTCAACAGGAGAATATCAGGTCTGATCTCAGAAGCGAACTAAACCAAGAACTGGAACGCATGAATAACAATACAATAGATCAACACCCACTGGAACTATGGGAAATGGTTGAAACCTCCATAAGAAGTGTCGCGACTGAGAAGTTGGGATATCAGAAGAGACGTAGCAGAAAGAAGTGGATGACCAGCGAGATTTTACAACTGATGGACAAACGTAGGCAACACAAGAACGTTCAGAAATTAGAAAGGCCAAGAGGAAATGGTTAGAAGAGGAGTGTGAGAGCATTGAATACTTACAACAGACCCATAATACTCGTGAAGAACACAAAAAAATAAAAGAAGCATCGGGCATGTATAAAAAGCGACCTCCAACAATACTTACCGATGACACGAACAAATTTATAGTAGAAACGAGCGACAAGAGGCAACTATGGGAAAAATATATTACGGATTTATTCGCTGATGACTCTCGCGAGGAACTAACAGATAACCACTTGAACACATCATTATCTGGACCACCAATATTGAAGGAAGAAATTAGGAAAGCCTTAATGGAAGCAAAAGATCAGAAAGCTGCAGGACCAGATGGAATACCGGCAGAGATCCTGAAACTGATTGATGATGAAAATATCGCCGTCTTACACAAAGTATTCAATCATATTTATGATACAGGACAATTCCCCCGAAGCTGGTTAAAATCCAATTTTATACCGCTACCAAAGAAAATCAACGCCCGAAAATGCAAAGACCATAGACTGATAAGCCTGATGAACCATTCCTTAAAAATTTTTCTCAAAATAATACACAGAAGAATGCAACACAGATGCGAGAGAAATATCAGTCCCAATCAATTTGGATTCAAATCGGGCATGGGAACACGTGAGGCGCTATTCGGACTTCAGGTCTTAATACAAAACTGTCGAGACGTTAACAAGGACATATTTCTCTGCTTTGTCGACTACGAAAAAGCTTTCGATCGCGTTCAACATTCAAAACTCATGCAAATTCTAAGAAAAACTGACATCGACGACAAAGATATAAGATGCATTGAGAACTTATACTGGTGTCAATCAGCAAATATTACAGCACAGAATATTACTACTGAAGATATCGAAATCCGTAGGGGCGTTAGACAGGGATGCGTTTTGTCTCCGCTGCTTTTTAACCTATACTCCGAGACTATATTTATTGAAGCGTTTGAAGATCAGGAAATGGGAGTAAAAGTAAACGGGGTACCAATCTCGAATGTCCGATATGCAGATGACACTGTCCTTATTGCTAATGATATGGAAGAACTCCAACAGATGTGTACCCGTTTAAATGACAGCAGCAACCAATACGGTATAAACATAAACGCCAGCAAGACCAAATTTATGATAATCAGCAGGAAAAACCAATTATATGCAAACGCTGAAATTCAGATTGATAATCAAATTATAGAAAGAGTAACACAGTATAAATACCTTGGTTGTTGGCTGCACATAGACTGGAATTCGGAGAAGGATATTAGATGTAGAATTGAGATGGCACGTACGGCCTTCATGAGATACGAGAAAATTCTTAGAAATCGAGATCTAAATATATCCCTTCGAATTCGATATGCGAAATGCTATGTCTGGTCAGTACTTCTGTACGGAGTGGAGTCGTGGACTATGAAGGCAAATATGGTCAATAGGGTAGAGGCCTTCGAGATGTGGACTTACCGACGCCTATTAAGAGTACCTTGGACAGACAGGGTAACTAACGAAGAAATATTAAGAAGAGTTCATATAAATCGAGAACTTCTAACAACTATTAAACGACGAAAAACGGCTTACCTTGGTCACATTTTTAGACACGATAGATACCAGTTGCTGCAACTAATTTTGGAGGGGAAAATACACGGCAGGAGAGGGATTGGAAGAAAGCAGATGTCATGGGCAAGAAATATTAGACAATGGACCGGAATAAGAACAATAGAAGAGCTTGTCAGCACAGCCAGAGACAAGGAACAATTTCAGCATGTGGTCGCCAACATCCATTGAGTGGATAGGCAGCTTGATTGATTGACTGTCACCCCAAGACAAAATTTCTTCCAGGTCTTTGTTGAGGCGTGATACTTTATGCTGTCTGCGAAGATGTGAGTCGACAGCCGATGTTTGCGCATTCAAAGAGAAAGATAAGATAAGTGTGCTATCATCAGCCAAAACTAAATATCGGATTTTTCGTTTTCACTAGAAGATCGTTAATGTAGATAAGAAGAGAGTGGGAGACAATATGGACCCTTGAGGAACACCGGCATTGATGGTGAAGGTGTCTGAGAGAAATCCGTCAATCGCCACTTGCAGAGAGCGGTCCTTAAGAAAGCTAGACAACCATGCACAGAATCAACTGGGCATACCATAGAATCGCAGTTTACTTAGAAGTCCCTCATGCCAAACACGATCAAAAGCTTCCAGTGCAACAGCAGTTATTTTATAGTATAGCAGATATATAATTATGTTATATCGTAGCAAAAAATAATTTGATGAGCAAAAAAGGAAGGTCCTCATAGTATCCAAAAATATGTCTAAAGTATATTTTAGGTCATCCAGTGAGCAAAAAATATGCAAATGAACTAAAGAAATCACCAAAATTCATCAAGGTAGCATACAAAATGTACAAGGGGTTATATAATCATGAAATAAAATATTTTTTTGTGATTAACAGAGCCTTTTAAATTCCTATTTTTGTTCCACATGCGTATTCCATTATCTCGCTGCTTACTTTAAAAGAAAATTACGGTTGAATTAAACCCTACATCCTTCAATCCTTATATAGCCGTGCCAAATTCAGTCCAATCAATTACTACTATACCGAATTGACGAACTTGAACGACGTAAACGAAAAACAAATAATGTATTTCATCGAATTAAATTTGAACCTCTAAAAATAGAGCAGGAGTCAATAGTTTTTCTAAAATTAGCCTATGTAGTTTTTCTGTAAATAGTGCCAATCCGTTTGTTTTTGGATCGCTTTTCGAAAGGAATTCAACGTGACCATGGCGTCATTCGGAACGTCATTTGTTATGTGTTAGTTGGATAATTTTGGAGTTTATTTAGAGGGGAAATTCTCCTAGAATTGTTCACTCTAACATTATAAAAAATATTGATCTAGAATTTTTAAAACCTTGATTGGTAAAATTAATTTTTTGGCGACGAGCTTGAGAGGAGCAGCGACCGCCGAGGCATTTGGATGAACCACTGCTGGCTACGGTGGTCTGATACACTCCGGATCAGTCCAAATTTTCATCAAAACTCATCAATTGATAGGAATAAAATAATAGCATACATGGTTATTCACGTTATTCCAGACGACATATTATAGCTAAGCTATTTGTTTTGGGATAAAAACAAATATTCAGGGTGGATAGGGGCCTATTTGAGGTACATTTTAAAATTATTTTCATAATGTACAGGTTGTCCCAAAAACACGAAACGTATCAAAGTTGCATTTTTTTAAATGGAATTCCCAGTATATTATTTCATTTTCGGTTCTTACGATCAAAATAAATATTACTTTCATTAAGGTTTACCGTACTTAAACCTTACGGTTTGTGAAATATTTCATATTTTGTCAAAATGTAGTAACAATTTTAATGATTAAATTCTCAACATGTATTTTGTTTTTTAAACCCAATTTCTCAGTGGACTCTACTCACTGATTAAGTTTTATGTGTCAGTTATGAAAAATTCACTAACTTATACACGGTGTCCAAAAAGTACTACTAAATAATTACAAGTTTGAAATGGTAATAACTTGCTTAATTTAAATATAACACCCTGTATTTTATGTCACTAGCAGATATAGAATTTAATTGTCTATCAAAAAGTATTAACCTCTCCCATAGCTAATTACTCGCATTTTCATGAAAAATGCAAATATTCACAAAGCAGGCTAATTACAATCAATTTAATATTAATCAAGTCGCCTATGACATTTGACAGATCAGATCTAGATTCTAGAGAAACAGAGGGAAAATGCATTACTTAGTAGTAAAGGTAACGACAGAAAATATTTCTGGACATACCTACAACAAACAATTGTTTATATAAGTGTTCAAAATGGCGACCATCTGACTCTAAACACAAACGTATCCTCTTTTTAAAACCTTCAGCAACATTTGACAGCATTTCTGGGCTGATGTTCCGGAAAGCTTCTCTAATACGCTCCTTCATATTATCCGGTGTTGCTGGAGCTGCGTCATAAACGATTCCTTTTACATATCCCCATAAAAAGAAATCAGGTGAAGTCAAGTCGGGTGATCTAACTAATTTTGAAATTATTTAACGTGATATCGGATCACGTTAGCAGGTGTTCACCTAAATGGCTGGACGGCGGCAGTTCTAGGGCGTAACTAGCGCCCTCTACAAGCTATTTTATAAACATAAATTCACGTTACTCGCCCTCAAAGATCCCCAATTACAAATTGTCATGTCTATATACCAAAAACAGCTCGAGCTATGAAAAACTTAAACACCCTGTATCTCATTAGCGACCAACATTTTACTATGGCATGTTTAGCTTAAACCTATGTGTAAAATCGGTGGTTACTCTATTGAGCATTCATTTAAGAGCAAAAGAAATGGAAATATTTTTTTTGTGGTATAAGAGAACGTCCCACTAAAAATAACAAAACTGGACTTTGAGTGTATCCGTCTTGTCTGATTCTGTTTTTACCAAAATTAAATGGGTTTTCCAGAACGAATGGAGTGAATTATTTTGGCATGATGATTATTATGTTACGTAATTTTTATTGTTAAAAATATACCTTTGACTGGATGTACACAATGTCCAGATATGTTGAAATATAAACTCCTGGACAAAATTAACGCAACATCATAAAATTGCCATGTTTTTGATGCTAGTTTTTTTTTCTGAATTTATGATCCGATTTTAATGATTTTTTTTCCATCGTAGGTTGGTTCCTTGACAATGTCATAGTTTTCGCTGTTTATGATAAAAATTTAATTTTTGATTTATACTGGGTGTACTAAAAATGCTATGTATTTTTCCGAAAATTCGCATCACCCTGTGGAGTATATTAGCAACCGAAACATATTGCAGTTCACGTTAAACGGTAGGTCCATCTTTCCCAAACATTTTATTTTTTGGTTTACTTCATTATCTCTGTTATTAAAGGAGATACACCGTTTTAGAGCGTAAATGTTTTTATAGACTTTAATATGTTTTCAAGTAGACTATGGACTTTTTCTGACATTGCAAGCGATGTGTCAGCAGATGTTGTGTTTTAAAGTTACAAGGGTCAAATAAAATTCGCCATACTGATAGAAACTGTTCGAAAACTGCTTATTAAACGTTCGTTTCGTATGCCCAGTTGCCCGACGAGTATTTTAATCTTGAAACCTACTTGAAAACATTTAACAATGAATGTGTTGAATATTAAAGTCTATAAAAACATGTTACGCTATAAAACGGTGTATCTCCTTTAATAACAGAGATAATGAACTAAACTAAAAAAGAAAATGTTTGGGAATGATGGACCTACCGTTTAATGTCAACTGCAATATGTTTCGGTTGCTAATATACTCCACAGGGTGATGCGAATTTTCGGAAAAAAACATAGCATTTTTAGTACACCCAGTATAAATCGAAAATTAAATTTTTATCATAAACAGCGAAAACTATGACATTGTCAAGGAACCAACCTACAATGCAAAAAAAATCATTCAAATCGGATAATAAATTCAGAAAAAAAAATAGCATAAAAAATATGTCAAATTTATGATGTTGCGTTAATTTTGTGCAGGAGTTTATTTATGTTTTCGTATTTATATTGAAAAAAACTGTAACAACTTTAATACATTCAAGTTTTAATGCGATAATCTTATCGGTACACATGTTAACTGCTACTAAATCCGTGAAATTTTGACTCTGAAAACAAACTCCATCATTATCGGTGTCCGACATCCATCGGTTTTCGTTTTATCTCTTCGGAATGGAAGTGACACTTCCGGGATGTTAGGAGAGAAATAATTGTGTGTATAATCTTGTGTGCGATAAAACGTTCCCTTTTGATAGCGATAAATTACTTAGAAACGAAATAAAACTGAAAATTATCTTGGATATCAGTAATACTAGAAGTATACGATATGGCAACTGAAACATAGACCTCCGATTTCGATCGTTTCTTACTTAGGTGATATGAAATTTGTAGCTTATGCCTCTGAAAATATAGATGCACATACTGGCCCAATAGCATTTTTAGATACATTATGGTAAATGTATCGTAACTATCGTTTCTGTTTCCGATCAAAATTGGAAACTGTTGGCAACAAAAATGGAAATATTTTCGAAACGTATCCATTTTAAATGGGACATTTACACGTGTTTCCAAGTGGTTGGTACTAGCTAGTGACTTTCGCTGTTTCGATGCACAATCGAAACTTTTATCGAGAATGTTTCGAAAATATTTCGAAACTGTTACTTCTGTTTATTAAAAAATGACAGTATAAAGGGGCGGGGCTATGTTAAACCATGCGCAAAACAATTAGGATACCTTCACTGTTGTAAATTAAAAGGAAAACAATATGAAACAATAATTTTGCCATGATGAATTCGTTATAAGTATATTTCCTATAAGTTATTTTATTTCATATACCTAGTTATTGCACATAAGAACCAAAAATGCATTGTCGCAGTAAATTTTATCGTGCAGTTTAGTAATTTGGCTTTATATTTTTAACGTGCCCTCGATTTATTTGTATTTACAGAAAAAAATATACTTTGTCAAAAAAATTAAAAAAAAAATATTTTCAAAATTTTATTTATTTCTATTATAAATCGACGTAGCTAGGAACATAGAACTTATCTAACAACTTTTGGCTTTTCAACAGATGCAGGAATTTCATTAAAACTGATTTTAACAAAATAAAAATTCATTTCACAAAATGGCCACTAGAAAACAATAAATTATTCTGGTCCAAAATGGACTCAACACACAATTTCTAGTCTTTGGCTTCTATAATGTTTCCATGATGCACAGAAATATAAAAGGTTTAATAAGGTGATGGAGAATGCCACAGAAAAAAAAGATTTGCTTGTATGCACAGAAAACAAAGGTTGGGTATGGACAGCCTAAGTCTGACGTCACGAGAGGCGTGATTTCAAAAACCTTTCCAAACAAACTAAAATTACATTGAAAATCCCATAAGAGATTTTTTAAATCATCGGTACACGTTTTTAAGGGATAAATAAGCAATTTCCTGATATTATTTGTATATTAGATGTTATTATTGATTCATTTTCAGACACAGATTGACGTAACTGTTTTTTGAATATTTTTAATCACCAGCTTGTTTGAGGTTATGTTATTATTGTTTGCATAGGGAGATTTAAATGGCTATTTGTCTGTTAAAAATAGCTTATTGCACTGTATTTATCAACATATAGTATACCCACCCTATAGCTTGGGATATTTTTTTAAATACGCTTTTTTTTACAGAAAAATAACAGTTTAAATCTCAATAATAACAACATAACCTCAAATTTGTTCAGATGGTGATTAAAAATCTACCTAAAAAACTTACCTTAATCTGTGGTTGAAAATGGATCAATATAATAACACCTAAAATATAAATAATACCAAGAAGTTGCTTATTTATCGCTAATAAACGTACACCGATGCTATAAAAAAATCTCTTATGGGAAATTCAATGCAATCTTGTATCTTACCAAAACCTGTTTCGAAAATTATTTATCTTCGCGTGTTGTTAATGTATCCACACTATGGTTTGTAAAATATTTCCAAACAAGCACGTCCTTAAGTGTTTCTAGTAACTGGATTCGAAAATGTTTGTGTTTCGTAACACATGTATCGCGATACAGCTTTGTAATTTTAATCGAAAATGTTTCGAAACGTTTCTCAGCAAAGAATGTGTGTCCAATTTGTGTCTAAAAATGCTACTTGGAGGTTCTTGAATCAAACACAAATATTAATGGGGGAAATCTTTAAGGCACTCTAGGAATGATGCTTCTGCGCATAAACCGATTCAAAATCACCGTGAATCGAGGTCGACAAAACCAAAGATAACGTCCTTCAGATGAAATAATTATTCTCTTGGTGCATACCTTCTAACCTGAATGAGTATTTCGATATCAAAGCCTGTGTTAAGAAAAAATACGCCTAGCAAGCGCACTTCTCCGTGTACTTACCAAACTTTTGGGTGTTAATCAAATGGGCCCGTCCAAGGTTGCTGTTTGATTAATCCTTTTTTTTTCGTTCATCTAATAATGAATGAAACGTATTAAAACGGAATTCGTCGCGCCCTAGACTTTTTAATTGTGTTATTTAATTTAAGAAATTGAATGAATCAACGCCTGGTTCGAGGTCGCCGAAGATCAAGTAGCCCATTAAGAGAACTGTTGTTATATTAGCCGATGCATGGTCGATAAAAAAACGGGTTAAGTACGAGCTAAGCTCGCGTGATACGTACGCGGTGAGGTATTGTGAAAATTTTTCTAGGTACTAATGATGCAACGTACTTGTTGTCCGTCGAGGAGCAGCAAATGAACCAGATGGAGGAACAAAATGAACTGTTGTACACAATACACCCGTACCATAAATTCGCGGAAACAATAAAGCCGTGAAATTTGCACACGTTCGATCGCTCTAACAAATCACTTCAGCCAATAAATCGCTCTCGAGGCAAGAAACAAATCTTTTCAACATAAAACGCTGTAGTTGGTCTACAAAACGATTCTCCAATTCTTCCTGCAGATGCTTAAGGCAAAATAGTCCTCTTTCTATGGGATTTCTTCCAATTGGGGGTTCAGACTGTATTTTTTATGATCAAACACAAGCACAATAGGAAAAATCCTTTAGGGCACTCTGGGAGTGGTGCGTGTGCGCAAAAAGCGATTCACGTTGGTTTTGAATCGTTGGAGGTTATATTCGTTGGCAAAAACGACCTCGGGAAGGTCGTTCCATAAGGATGAAGTCCTCCAGATGAAAGAATTTTTAAATAATGAAGTTCGAGGAGTACTAAGCTTAACCACATATGAATGGGCGGCAGTGGTTCGTCGTGTATTTCTGCTATTCGCCGCTATGTGCAGAATTAAGAGGGCAAGGTCAGCCGAGCACTTTCCCTGAAAATATCTGTAAAAGGGAGTCAAATCCCCAACCTGTCTTCGATGTTCTAGGCTGTGGAGGTTCTTCGTCAGCTCGTGGTCTCCAATCAGACGAATGGCCCTCCTTTCGATGGAATCCAGTAGCCGAAGAGTATGTTTGGGTGCAGAGCTCCAGACATGAGAGCAGTACTCTAGTGATGGTCGAATCTGGGCTTTGTATAGTGTCAAAAGTTGTTGAGGTGTGTACAACTTTCTGGTTCGGAAGAGTACCCCAAGCTTCTGAGAAGCTATCTTGGCGATTGCCACAACGTGGTTATGCCAAGTCATATTTCCTCCCAGATTGACGCCCAGCAAATTAAGAGATGAAGCCAGTGGGATTGCGTGTCCGACCATGACTATATCCGGTTCTGTAATGTTAACCTTTTTAGAGAAAACTGCTGCCTGTTTTTTTTTAGCGTTAAATTCGACTTGGTTACTGTCACCCCAAGCCAAAATTTCTTCCAGGGCTTTGTTAAGGCGTGATATTTCATGCAGTCTGCGAAGATGTGCATCGGCAGCCGATGTTTGCGCATTCATACTGGAAACTACTTTTGATATATTTAAGAATGATTTGCACAGACCTTGCGGTCATCTTCGGTCCCTCTTTGTGAGGATGGCAGGGTGTCAAAGGAAATATCAAAAAGATGGTCACCTCCTATTGACTAAAATGAAGATCTACAACATACGGAATCCAGACAAAAAAAAGTTTGCCATATTCCAAACGCCAGTTTGAAGAATAAGAAGAATTTGCGACGATTTACAGTTCAATTTCCTGCTTTTATTGTTCGATCGCGGAGCTAAACTAATTGACTTATCTTCAAATGTCACTCGAATACGGTAGATGACAATTAAGTGAATACGGCTCCTCGCCATTCCGGTAACTTAAAATACTCGCCTCGTTCTGTCCTCGTCCCTCTCGTTGCCGTGTAAACGCTAAAGAGAGATGGACGTTTAAAGTGCGAAATTAACTGCAGATTGAAGGTATGCGATAAGTCGACAGGAGGTATGCGGATAGCTTGCTGTAAGTTATATTTAATTAGTAAGTGATCTGTAAAAGGTGATCGGGTCGTACGGGATACATCACAATTCTTCCACGAACGGCTGTTTATTCGTGAAATTCATTTTTGTTTATGATTAAACACTGGCATTACACAGAAAAAAGACTATACTTGTAGTAAAGATTTTATTGTAAAATTTCCTATAAAATATAATATTAATTACAATTTTTATTAGCAATCCGTATCAAAATAATATTGTAAACATAATTTACAAAAAACTATCGTTAGGATTTCTAACAAATTTATTAAAATCAAGTAAATACTAAAATACAGGGTGTTATGGAAGTGACGTCTTATATTTAAATGGGTGACTCCTGAGGTGTCCTAGAGAAGCGCTACATATTTTTTTTTAAATCGAACGTTTAAAAAGTGGGATAATTCACCCCTAAGCCCACACACAACTCCTCGGCACATTCATATATGAAGATATTACATTGCCCAGCTGATTAATCAACAGATGTTCAAGCACAATGTTGCCAAAATGTTTAAAAGTGTAAAACTTTATGTTCTTATAAAAATAAATATTTAGCTTACTTAGAAAGTAAATCCAGGACGCGATTAAGGAATCCAGGGCACAGACACTTTCAGTTCTTTTTTCTATTGGAAAAACTTTATGCTCATCACGTGTCCTGATGATAGTGTGGGAGTGCATAATAAGCTTATCACTAAACCCCAACACTAACGCATAATTGCACTTTACAATAACACACATAGAACAAGAGCACTTCATCATTGCGCAATAGAAATAATAAAAATGCTAATTTCTATGGGCCATTAACCCCTTACTAAAGATAAAATGAAACAATTATGTTAACAATTGACAGGAACTACCCTCTGAAATAATGGTCTAGTCCGTCTTTGGACCAGTCGTCGAACTTTCTTTCCGAGAAATCTCCGCTCTCTAGAGCCAGCGCGGTTGCCATTTCCGAGACTATAATTATACAGGAAAGTAATATTATAGAAGGAAATTCGGCAATTTATGATAGTCGCTTATAAAACATCGAAAGTGGCAACGCTGTATTTTTAAATATTAGCCCGATGTCCACAATCAGCTGTTTAAAGAAGCAGGCGGATATCGATCGAGAGAACCAACGTGTTATTTATTTTTAAAATTTTTAGATATTAAATACATTATTTCCCAGACCACTCAGACAATAAGGGCGTATTTTTGTCTACACAGTAGCACTTTAAAATACTAATTCAGATTGAATGGTACTTAGATGTGTTATGTGATTTTATTGTGCCGGTTTGTTTTTGTTCAAGTTACCTAGGTACTTGGTGTTTTTTTATAAATTAAGTTGGTTTTAAATAAGTCCGAAAAGCTAAATACATTTTTTTTTCTAAAGGGTAAGTGACAATTATAAACTTTTAAGTTGTCCAGATCTGACGGGTGTCGTTCGAATTGAACAAATGAGAATATACCTGACCATTTATAAACTCCGCGGCGGTTCGTTCGAGTCAGTTCAAGTTTATAAATCAGAAATTGTTTCCCAGCGAACTGAACGTAAAAGTTTATAATAATGTACCCTGAAAAATAAACAACTTGAAATCTGTCAAACGGTTATTGACTTTCTAAAGAGTTTACCCTGAAGATATGACAACACCGTTCAAGATTCACTGCCATATGTTGCTGTGTTTACCTTCCGAACAGGGGCACCACGTGGTAATTTTTGGTTTGACATAAGGTCATGTACAGGGCATATTAAATTAAAGCACCATTTTTGGATTTTTTTCTTCAATTTGTTTTCATCTCGGGAATTGCCGGTTTAAATATAATACGTCATTTCCATAACGCCCTGTATATAGTAATATATATAATACTATATTGAATTAAAAATAAAAATAGTACTTTATTGAATAAAGCTTTAGAAATAGAGCATAAACTGGAAGATAGTTTTATTATTTTTAGGTTATGTTTTTTACAGTTGTGACTAGAAATTAGTTGACGGACACCGTCAGCATGTTATATATTTCCGAGTATGGGTATTTCGGATAAATATCTAGTAAAAATGATCTGTTTGCAATGTTAAAGATTAGTATTTTAAAGTTTTCTAAAAAAATTTCAACGAAATCAAAAAAAAAATTAAATTTCAGTTTCATAAAGTGGCAGGATATTCAATTTTTTTGCATTTCATAATGTAGCCATTATGAAACCCAAATAGAGTACCGTTATTTACCGTTTTGAAAAAAATTAAATTCTTTTTCGTAAAATTCAAGATAATACAGTCATGTAGTACCATATTTCGAAGCTAAATTACCTTAATGGAGTTCACTGATAGATGCTCTTAATGAAGGAATCGCGCTCTGAAATATTGACACGTCATTAGGGAACACCCTGTATAAATCTTTCTTCTTGATCGTCTCATTAGGCCTCCATCCTTTATACCGGTAGCGAAAAAAATCAGCAAGCAAACAACAGCCAACCAGTACCAACCCGGTGGCTTCAACGCAATTTGATTGAACGACCTACGGCATCGCGCGAATGGCATTCGATTAATTTCAGCCACTGCATAAATACATCAGCCTGCACCTTCCATTCAACAAAAGACAACACTTGAAACTTTTAAATATAAACCGGCAACCGGTCGCCGGTTTTTATTTTTTCCGCTGAGCCTTTTGGCTCCTGGCGTTTAATAATTGCCTGGAAAAGTGAAAAGACAGGTAATTTGTTCGGTTATTCTCATGCTTTATTAAAAATAAAAATGCGAAAATGATTACCGGGGGATTTTAATTACGAAAGGTGCCACGTTTTTTTCCTTTCTTGAAGATCGTTAACCTTATAAATAAGATCTAGAGTCAAATTGCATAATATATTTTTTCTATTTGGGTTTCATAATGGCTACATTATGAAATGCAAAAAAATTGAATTATAGTTTTTGCAGAATTAAGTATCGTTGATCTCTTGACTGCAATAAAACCTCATTATCCCTTCGACGATAAAATGAATAAGGAAATCCCAAATTTTAAAACCTTTTCGAGCAGAGCCGGACCAGGTATACAAATTCAATTTATACCTATGCCTGATGCATATATAAATACAAAGTGATTTTTATTAATTTTAATCTTTAGTGGTTTTCCGGCGAGTAATTTTTAGTTAGGCATAAGCCTAGTGGTTGAATGTGGCGTCCTTGGAATTGTGCTGATAGGGGGGCATCTTCAAGTGTCGGGAATGGAGACTTAAATATTTAACAGCTGGTTCGATACCCATGACACTCCAAGAAAAGGTTGGGATGATTCTTCCAAAAAATGTTAAACCAAGGCACCATCAAATAAAGGCAAAAGAATCACAATATTACATGCTGGTTCTGAGAATGTGTTTGTTCCAAATTGTCTGTTGCTTTCAGCTAAAAACATAGCAGATTCTTCTTTAGATTACCATCAAGATACCGACGCACAACTTTTTGAAGATTGGTATAAACATAAACTCCTTAAGAATATACCTGAAATAGCGTCATTGTAATGGATAATGCTAGTTATCATAGTCGGCAAGCAAAAATCATTCCCAATTCTAATAATACCAAAGCAGAAATTCAAAATTTTATGATTGAAAATGATTTATATTTTGAAGAAACTGCTAGAAGTATTAAAAGCTTTTAAAATAAATAAGGAATACGAGTGTGACAAACTTGCAGCAGAAAATGTACATACAGTGTTGCATCTTCCTCCGTACGATTGTATATTCAATCCTATTGAGCTAATATGGCACCAATTAAAATCCAATATTAGGAGAAATAATATTTCTCCTACATTAAATGCATCTGTAGTAGAATTAATTAAAACGAAGTAATAATAACAAAATTTCCCAATAAAAACTCTATTTACACAACATAATTTATGATATTTACAATTATTTCGAAAACGGCTGGATATAACTTATAGGCTTGTATTACAAAAAAAAATTGTCTCTGAATTCTACGTCAAATAGCCAAATAATATACAGGGTGTTCCATTTGAAAAACTTGAGAAAAATTATTTTAAAATGGGGCCTTTTTGAAAGCTTATTATGAACACCCGGTATAAAATAGAAAACGCAATTAGATTCATAGTATCTCTAGACCTCTTGTCATAAATTTCACCCACAGCCAAGGTTAAAAAAATAGTTCTAGATTGTTTTTTTTTTTAATTTTTTTATTCAGGACTGCAAAACTTTTTTTTTTTAGTTTTTAATTTATTTCTCCGAAACTACGAAACCAAATTAAATAAAATTTGAGGCACTTATAAACGATACTAATACGAACCTAAATATGCAATAAAATATTGGGTGTCCCATTTAAAAAAAATATAACTTTATGCTGTCACACTTTTTTGGACCACCCTGTATAATGTGAAATATTTTTGAAACATGCCGCTTTTAATCCAAGACCTCAAGCTGTTTTAGTATTGTTGATAAGTTCTTCGATAACGATTTAATCTAGTGCAAGAAGAGAACAAGATTTTGGACATTTTTGGAAACTTTGCCGATCAAACAACGGTGCGTTTTTGATGAAACATCGTAAGCTACGTGTCCCTAATACTATAGTATAGTACTTTTCTCATCTCTATGTTTGAACATAAACCTAAGCTAACTGAACTATGACTTCTTAGACCTTCTTAAATAATTCCGGGCGCCGACCAAAGTTTCCCATAAGAGAAATTTGTCGCTTACGATGTTTTGTCGGAAACCCATCGACATGTAAAATGTATTCTCGATAAAATTTGCAATACTACTCTACAGCGAATGCCAACAGTGAATCACTCGATAATATCTGCAAAACCCTCGAGGCAAAAGCTCGAGAAATCGAGAATCTTTACTTATCAGTAAAAATGTCATTCCACAGAATCACAGTCATATATTCAAATCGCGTTTATTATACGGGTATGGATGCTTATCAGATGCCATCGGACAGTACGTATTGTTTTTGCATATTTAATTAATAAAAGTCGCAGACCAAATTAAAATAATATTAGAAATTTTGAATTATAATAAGTTTATTAAATAGGTATGTTTATTATAAAGGGAATGACCTGTGCCAGATTCGAAAGATTGAAAAACGGTGCTTTTATTAGTTAAATGTACTATAAAAATAGTAAAACTAATCAAAATTTAAGGCTCTATACAGGGTGTTCCTTAATGACGTGCTAATATTTCAGGGTGTGATTCCTTAGGTTATTTTATAAAGAAAAGTTCATATGAACATATCGATACATGCATCGAATGACATTGTACGTGAGAAATCGTTTTCTTACAGGAGAAGACATAGACGGTCGGATATATTACTTTACCATTATACTACAGGCAAAATACCAAAATAATCAGATACAAATGGGACGATAATTTGAAACATTGAAATTTATTTTGAAGTCTAAAATTGGTCAAGATGTCACTTACAATGTTATTCGATGCATGTATCGATATGTCCGTAACGGTTAAAAATTTTTTTTTCAAGGTGTTGAATTTTTATTTTTTAAATGGTTATTTTTTAATATCTCCGAAAGTACTGTAGATATTATTTTCAATTTTGGTATGTGTTAATAGGATATAGAACCACAAATTTTAGTTAGGAAAGTTATTCAATTGTTCCACCAGTGGCGTCCCTGCAAACATATCCTCTGATATTTTTTACAAGAAAGATGGTAAGCCACCAACATTTTTCCATGTAGATATTTTTTATGATTAGCCTGGCCAATTCTACATGAAAACGGTCTCTTGAGTTTTTCTCATCAGACGCACCGTTCTTGATTAAAACCATTAAATTCATATTGAAACTCATTATTATTAAAATTGATAAAATAATTAATGATAAATTTTGTTTTATAAAAATTGTTGAAGTGGGCAATTCGATACGAAGACGGGCGGAAGCATGCCTTTTAAGTGAAGGTGGCCATTTCCAACAATTTTTATAAAACACAATTTATCATTATTATTTTATCAATGTTAGTAATAAATAGTTTCAATATGAATTTAGTAGTTTTAATCAAGAACGGTGCGTCTGACGCGAAAAACTCAAGAGACCGTTTTCATGTAGAGTTGACCAGGCTAATCATAAAATATATCCACATGGAAAAATGTCGGTGGCGTACCAACTCTTTGGAAAAAATATCAGAGGACATGTTTGCAGGGACGCCACTGGTGGAACAATTGAATAACTTTTCTAACTAAAATTTGTGGTTCTATATCCTATTAACACATACCAAAATTGAAAATAATATCTAAAGTACTTTCGGAGTTATTAAAAAATAGAAATTAAAAAAATAAAAATTCAACACCCTGTAGCAAAAAATTTAAACCGTTGCGGACATATGTTCATATAAACTTTTCTTTATAAAATGACCTAAGGAGTCATATCCTGAAATATTAACACGTCATTAAGGAACACCCTATATATGTGACTGGGAATTGCACTTAAATTATAGCAAATTTTGAAACTACATTTTCACTGACCTCCATTCAGTTAAAAAGGTGCGACAAACTACAAGAACACTATTGGATAAAATTTGTTCAAATTTTAAATTTAGCTTCGAAATATGGTACTACATGAATGTTGAATTTTTCGAAATTTTTTTCAAAACGGTAAATAACGTTTAAATTGAATAAATATGGCTCATTTTTGAAACTGTTGCATGGCACTATTAATAATCTCAATTAATTTCATAGTTTAGTTTTATTTTAACAAGTAGAATCACCTCTGCCAGTATCCCGATGCATTATGCGATCAACCTGTATAATAAAAAAATCTATCAAGAATTTGACTGTCACGTAAATGGCATTGACCTAAATGATTTTTTGCCGATAAAAGTTGTTGGGTTAGTTAAATATCGGAGTTTAAAATATTCCCGCTATCCAACAAAAGAGCCATTTCTATAAAATCTCCAGCTGAATCATCAAGCATACCGGTTATATGGGTTATTAATTACCTTCTAATATGTTTCTAGTATTAAAAAGGTATCCTGCTAATCCTGCAACGTAAATAATATCCATAATACAGTAATTAATCTTGCGGCGCTCTATTTTTCAGTCAAATCAAATTAATTGCTTTGATTTCTTGTCTTATTTTCATTAAATAAAATATATATTACATGGCTTACGGTTGGGTTTCATATAACTGCAAGAATCTACGATCTTATTGGATAACGCGATTGACAAGAATTCAGTATACAGGGTATCCGGGAACTTGTGGAAAATCTCCCGGATATGAAGAAAACAAGTGAAAAGAGTGCTACAAGTTCATATTAACTTTTTCCGTATAGGCCTCCTCTTGGGAGATATGGGCTCCCAAAGAGCTCCAATGGAAACAAGCTTTTTACACCTAATTATTGAACCACCAGGTATATTTAAATTTTTTTTTAATATGATATACAGGGTGTTATGGAAATGAGGTATTATATTTAAACCGGCAATTCCTGAGATGAAAACAAACTGAAGAAAAATATCCAAGAATTGTGCTTTAATTTAATATGCCCTGTACATGACCTTATATCAAACCAAAAATGACCACGTGATGCCCCTGTTCGGAAGGTAAACATAGCAACATATGGCAGTGAATCTTGAACAGTGTTGTCATATCTTCAGGGTAAACTCTTTTGACAGTCAATAACGGTTTGACAGATTTCAAGTTGTTTATTTTTCAGGGTACATTATTATAAAGTTCAGTTCGCTGGGAAACAATCTCTGATTTATAAACTTGAGCTGACTAGAACGAACCACCGCGAAGTTTATAAATGGTCAGATATGTTCTCATTTATTCAATATTCAATTCGAACGACCCTCGTCAGATTTGGACAACTTAAAAGTTTATAAATGCCACTTACCCTTTGGAAAAAAAATGCAATTTTATTTACCTTTTCGGACTTATTTAAAACCAACTTAATTTATAAAAAACACCAAGTACTCACATCTCAAAATCACATTAGTTTTCGCGTCACAACACATCTAAGTACCGTTCAATCTGAATTAGTATTTTAAAGTGCTACTGTGTAGACAAAAAATACGCCCTTATCATCTGAGAAATAATGTATTTAACATCTAAAAATTTTAAAAATAAATAACACGTTGGTTCTCTCGATCGATATCTTTAAACAGCTGATTATGGACAATCGGGCTAATATTTAAAAATACAGCGTTGTCACTTTCGATGTTTTATAAGCGATTATCATAAATTGCCGAATTTCCTTCTATATTACTTTCCTGTATAATTATAGTCTCGGAAATGGCAACCGCGCTGGCTCTACTAGCGGAGAGTTCTCAGAAAGAAAGTCCTGGTCCGAACGTGGACTAGACCATTCATTTCAAAGGGTAGTTCCTATCAATATAATTGTTTCATTTTATCTTTAGTAAAGGGTTAATGGCCCATAGAAATTAGCGTTTTTATTATTTCTATTGCGAAATGATTAAGGGCTCTTGTTCTATGTGTGTTATTGTAAAGTGTAATTATGCGTTAGTGTTGGGGATTAGTGATAAGCTTATTATGCACTCCCACACTATCATCAGGACACTTGATGAGCATAAAGTTTTTCCCATAGAAAAAAGAACTGAAAGTGTCTGTGCCCTGGATTCCTTAATCGCGTCGTGGATTTACTTTCTAAGTAAGCTAAATATTTATTTTTATAAGAAACTAAAGTTTTTCACTTTTAAACATTTTGGCAACATTGAGCCTGAACATCTGTTGATTACCCAGCTGGGCAATGTAATATGTTCATATATATGTGCCGAAGAGTTGTGTGTGGGTTTAGCGGTGAATTACCCCACTTTTTAAACGTTCGATTTAAAAAAAAAATATATGTAGCGCTTCTCTAGGACACCCAAGGAGTCACCCATTTAAATATAATACGTCATTTCCATAACACCCTGTATATACCAGGTAAGACCCTTAAAATTACTATCCAAAAAAAATACTAAAAAATCAAGATATTCTTGCATATATGATTAAACGTACCTTGCAAACATTACCGACAAATTTTGTTACACAATTCGAAACAACCTATTAGCTAGTGATACAGCAAAAACCTCTCTTTCAAGTTGGTAGTATTTGTCTATACGAAAGATCAAAGAAAGCGAATTTTATTGATCGATATTGATCAGTAAACGTATGAATCATATAAAATTATAGTTGAGGAATGTGCTAAGGGGACCCTAAAATCAGTCTCTAATCTTTGATTTGACAACTTTTGAGTCAAAACTGATTAATATTACTACAATATATTAAGAATACAAATCTGAAAGTTCAAATTCGCATCGAAAACTTATAAATAATCCAATTTCATAGTATATTAAGATACAAGTTTCATAAGACATTATCTTAGAGCATGCGAAGCGGGGAGTTTTCTAAAATACAAGTGCTCTAATTGTCTTATGAGCCCTGTATTTTATAATACTTTTTCTATTTGGGTCTTTAAAGTCGGAAAAACTTTAAAAAATATAGTAGATATTTTCCGTTTGAATTAATATTTTCCTTTTGGGTTGGCAATACTTTTACAAAATAATAAAATGTTATAAGTATCAAATATGCCATGATGAACAAACCCGAACAAATCCGAACAAAGCTTCTTCCCATCCGTCATAATTAAAAATAAATATACCTATTATTAAAGTTAATAAAAATGAGTCAGGAAGAAAGTTGTACTCCGTCAGAACTACGAGGAATTGCAAAAAATAATCTAGAAAAACTTTTAAAAAGAATATGCAAAACTTTGAGTTATGGTGCGAGCAGAACAAAGGTCAAAATATTGAACAAAATAATAAATAATACTGTTGAACAAAATATTGTGTCGACACACGATCTGACAGGAATAACAATTAATGTCCATGAAATGTCTACAGTAACTATAAATATGTATATATAAAATAATATGTATACAGGTCGACAACTTTATCTGTAGCTACAAAAGTAATGCGGGCAAGAAAATTTCTTGGGTTAACAATGTTGTCACATATATTAAATTTTAATTTAACAACATGTTACAAACTAAACCCGAAAATTAAATTTACCCATTTAAAATAAATTGTCATAAGTATATAAGTAACTACTATTCTTATAGTTTCAATGTTCTTAAAACTTTCTTTTCGTACTATTTATTTTAATATTTAAATTTAAAATAAAATATTTTTTTATTAAAGTACTTATAATCGAAAAATAGGGCAACATGGTGCAATATCAACGGTAACCATGGGTAACCAGTGGCTAGAGCCAATTTGATAGGTTATATCCCAGACAGAGGATGTGACACGCGCCTGATGACACGCCTATTGTTACGGCGTGGTTATTCGGCGATGTCCAATATGCTTCATCCAGTTGCGTAGTGATAGGGTTTGTTTTAAAACTGTGATAATGAATGAATATACCCTGGTAAAACACTTCATAGTCAAACTCGTGAAGTGATTGCCAATGTGTACAGGGTGTGTAAAGAGGAATCACAAATTAATACATATAAATTGCCACTTAAGCGAAAGCTACAAAGGGACGCAATGTATACGGGAGTAAGCGTGGGTGCAGTAAAAAACACTCACAAAGAAGATACTGAAAGGAGAGGAAATAACCCGGATCAATTGTTGTCATCTCCTGTCAAAAAAGGACCCGTCTCTCTGCTGTCGGAAAAATTGAAGGCTTCGACTTTGGCATTGTTAGGAGAACAATACAAAAGTTTTATTTGGAACTAAAAGTGGTTGCAACCTTAAAAAGTTGCTACAATAGCTGAGAAGTGACATAAACTATCCGTTTTCCCGTGAAACTTTGAAGTTCATGTTGAAATCAAATGGAAAGGCCTAATATATTGCACTGGTGATACAAATATATTCATGCCATGAAAAAATATATATTATTACATTATTAAGATAATAATAGCCCATGACTCGGCCATGTTTTAAAAGATATTGCTTCCCCCTTACCGATACCGCGTAGCTATAGACTCGCTTGTCGAGCTGTATATTGAATTAAAAATAAAATTAGTACTTTATTGAATCAAACTTTAGAAATAGAGCATAAACTGGAAGATATTTCTATTATTTTTAGGTTATGTTGTTTTATAGTTGTGACTAGAAATTAGTCGACGGACACCGTCAGCATGTTATATATTTCCGAGTATAGGTATTTCAGATAAATATCTAGTAAAAATGATCTATTTGCAAGGTTAAAGGTTAGTATTTTAAAGTATTCAATAAAAATCGAAGTAAGTCTAAAATTCGAACCCTACTTGCTGCCAACATAAAAAAAATAAAATTTCAGTTTCATAAAGTGACAGGTTATTCAATTTTTTTGCATTTCATAATGTAGCCATTACGAAACCCAAATAGCAAAATGCATTTCATGCCATCGCTCTATTATAGTTGGACAATAAATAAAATTAATATATTAAGCAAGAACTGCAATAGATCTTTCTTGTCGTAGATTGTTTGGGAAGCGAGAAACATAATTAGATGATTTTCCTCTATAATAATTTAGCAGGTACTATATACAAAGCCGAAACTATACAAAACTGAAACCCCGGTGGCCCAGACCATCCCATACAGAGCGAAACACAAGAAATTACATTAGAACCGTCTTTGTTCGCCTAATAGAAAGTAGATCGGCTCTTTTTAAGCCGATTTGTTTTGAGCAATACGGATCATTCATATTATAATCGATTTATCGATCAATTGATCACGATCAATGATAGAACATTAAGTTATTACGTACTCGCATTGTTTAGTTCCCGTCTATTATAAAACGATTGATTACAACAGTAGTTGGTATATTATTTTTTTTATGATCGAACAGAAGCACTATAGGAAAAATGGTTTTGAATCGTTGGAGGTTATATTCGTTGGGAAAAACGACCTCGGGGAGGTCGTTCCATAAGGATGAAAGAATTCTTAAATAATGAAGTTCGAGGAGTACTAAGCTTAACCACATATGGATGGGCGACAGTGGTTCGTCGTGTATTTCTGCTATTCACCGCTCTGGGCGGAATTAAGAGGGCAAGGTCATGCGAGCAATTTCCATGAAAATATCTGTAAAAGAGAGTCAAATCCCCAACCTGTCTTCGATGTTCTAGGCTGTCGAGGTTCTTCGTCAGCTCGTGGTCTCCAGTCAGACGAATGGCCCTCCTTTCGATGGAATCCAGTAGCCGAAGAGTATGTTTGGGTGCAGAGCTCCAGACATGAGACCAGTACTATATGATGGTCGAATCTGGGCTTTGTATAGTCTCAAAAGTTGTTGAGGTGTGTACAACTTTCTAGTTCGAAAGAGTGTACCAAGTTTCTGAGAAGCTATCTTGGCGATTGCCACAACGTGGTTATGCCAATACATATTTCCTCCCAGATTGACGCCCAGCAAATTAATAGATGACGCCAGTGGGATTGAATTATATCCGGTTCCGTAATGTTAACCTTTTTAGAGAAAACTGCTGTTTTTTTAGCGTTAAATTCGACTTGGTTACTGTCACCTCAAGCAAAGATTTCTTCCAGGTCTTTGTTGAGGCGTGACACTTCATGCTGTCTGCGAAGATGTTTGTGCATTCAAAGAGAAAGATGAGATAAGTGTACTATATCGTCGGCTAAACTAAATATCGGATTTTTCGTTTTCACTAGAAGGTCGTTACTGTAGAGTAAGAAGAGAGTGGGAGACAATATGGACCCTTGAGGAATACCGGCATTGATGGTGAAGGGGTCTGAGAGAAATCCGTTAATCGCCACTTGCAGAGAGCGGTCCTTAAGAAAACTATACAACCATGCACAGAATCGGCTGTGCATACCATAGGATCGCAGTTTACTTAGAAGTCCCTCATGCCAAACACGATTAAAGGCTTTAGAAATATCGAGTGCAACAGCCCGAGACTCCCCATGATGTTCGATTGCGTTGTTCCAAAGATGGGTGACATAGGCTAGAAGATCTCCAGTTGATCTGGACTTCCGAAAACCATATTGATGATCGCTGATAATGTTGAAGCTTTGCAGGTACTTTAGAAGATGTTGATTAATAGCTTTCCCCATTACTTTTGATATAACTGAAAGCAATGCGACTGGTCGATAGTTGCTAGGTAGGGTTCTCTTACCTTTCTTTGGTATAGGCTGAACTCTCGCCGTCTTCCAGGACGATGGAAATATTCCTTGTTTGTAGGATAAGTTAAAAAGTCTACAAAAGACTGGTGTTAGTTCATTGGCGCATTGGCGATTATTATTACTACAACATTACAAAAACCGGTATAGTCGCTGGTAATTCTAGGACGAGACTTTGAGGGTTCATGCCCGGTGAATTTTTAGTGGTATAAATTGCTGTCCGTCGTTGCCAATAGAATTTAATTAATTTAAGAAAATCCAGGTAGCAGTTTCCTCTAAAATTGATTGCGCCTGATATAGTCATGGCAATTCCACAGGCGTCGTCTATTAATTCGTTGGGCGTCAATCTGGGAGTAAATATGTCTCAGCCTAACCGCGTTGTGGCAATCACCAAGGTAGCTTCACGGGAACTTGGTGTCCTCTTCCGCACCAACACATCAACAACTTTTGACCTTGAGACGTCTACACTCAACAAATCACTTCGGCTAGTGGATTCCATCTGATCGGAGACCACGAGTTGCTAGTTTGTTTGACCATAGAAGTAACCATGGACGGACACGCAATCCCACTGGCTTAATCTATTAATTTGCTGGGCGTCAATCTGGGGGGAAATATGTTTTGGCATAACCACGTTGTGGCAATCGCCAACATAGCTTCTCAGAAACTTGGTGTACTCTTCCGAACCAGAAAGTTGTACACTCCTCAACAACTTTTGACACTGTACAAAGCCCAGATTCGACCATCACTAGAGTACTGCTCTCATGTCTGGAGCTCTGCACCCAAACATACTCTTCGGCTACTAGATTCCATCGAAAGGAGGCCCATTCGCCCTTCATTATTTAAGAATTCTTTCATCTGGAGGACTTCATCCTTATGGAACGACCTTCCCGAGGTCGTTTTTCCAACGAATATAACCTCCAACGATTCAAAACCAACGTGAATCGCTTTTTGCGCACACTCACCACTCCCAGAGTGCCCTAAAGGATTTTTCCTATAGTGCTTGTGTTTGATCATAAAAAAAAACACCAGGCCAAACACACTCCTCAATCAGTGCGTCGTACAAACTTGGGTGGAGTTAAGGGTTGATACCTCTTAAGGGTGTATCGTATGACCAAGAATCGTGGTTCGTATAGCCCACGTTAAGCACCAAGCGTCTCAAGAATAGCCATGGCAGCGAATATTTTTTTCAAATTTCGAAATAACCCAAAGCGACGATCCAGATAAAATACGATTTCTATTACATAACAACAAACGTATACCTATGACAATACAGAACCGAGCATCCTTAATATGTATGCACCACCCGAGTAAAAGTGACCATCGTGGCCGGCTGGTGTGACGTGACCGTACAATGTGTCGTTTAACTTGACCGAATGTTTATCGTCCACTGGGACCTGTTCTTTGCCCGTCCCCGAGCGTATTCTATCAATTAAAATTATGGCTCGGGCTGAGCCTACATTCCTGCGACCCTGTAGGATAATCAATTAATATCTTGACGGCGGGTTCCTTAACCTACTGGAATATGATTATAATTATTATTAGTCTAAATTTATTTAAAAAAAACAACCTGGGGCCAGTAGAAAGGATTATTTGGGCAGATCCGCTCTTTTATATTCAACTACTACCAGATTTTAATGATTGAACTCGGTACTTTAGTACTCTTTTATGTTTTATGAGGTCAGATAGTTGCTCTATACTACTAGAGGACCCTTATCGTCCTAGTGCCTACGTAGGCCAATGATGAGACTCCGACTCCATTTTACATCTGTGTGATGGCAGCCAGAAGGAACCTAGTCCGTTTAAAGTGAAATTCGAATAACAATCGTTTTAGCAGCTGATGTATTCTTGATACAGACCTTGCTGTACTTCTTCGTCATCACTGACTATAACCCTCTACATCTCCATGGTGTGACTATGGAAGATATTGCCACAAAGCCCCTGAATCGGTGGTTTTCGGAAGTCCAGATCAACTGGAGATCTTCTAGCCTATGTCACCCATATTTGGAACAACGCAATCGAACATCATGGGGAGTCTCGGGCTGTTGCACTGGATATTTCTAAAGCATTTGATCGTGTTTGGCATGAGGGACTTCTAAGTAAACTGCGATCCTATGGTTCCTTCCTTCACCATCAATGCCGGTGTTCCTCAAGGGTCCATATTGTCTCCCACTCTCGTCTTACTCTACATTAACGAACTTCTAGTGAAAACTAAAAATCCTATATTTAGTTTTGCTGACGATAGCACACTTCTCTCATCTTTCTCTTTGAAGGCGCAAGCATCGGCTGCCAACGCACATCTTCGCAGACAGCATGAAGTATCACGCCTCAACAAAGACCTGGAAGAAATTTTGGCTTGGGGTGACAGTAACCAAGTCGAATTTAACGCTAAAAAACCCAGGCAGCAGTTTTCTCTAAAAAGGTTAACATTACAGAACCGGATATAGTCATGGCCGGACACGCAATCCCACTGACTTCATCTATTAATTTACTTGGCGTCAATCAGGGAGGAAATATGTCTTGGCATAACCACGTTGTGGCAATCGCCAAGATAGCTTCTCAGAAGCTTGGGGTACTCTTCCGAACCAGAAAGTTGTACACACCTCAACAACTTTTGACACTATACAAGGCCCAGACTCGAACATCACTAGAGTACTGCTCTCATGTCTGGAGCTCTGCACCCAAACATACTCTTCGGCTACTGGATTCCATCGAAAGGAGGGCTATTCGTCTGATCGGTGACCACGAGCTGACGAAGAACCTCGACTGCCTGGAACATCGAAGGCAGGTTGGGGATTTGACTCTTTTTTACAGATATTTTCATGGAAGGTGCTCGGCTGACCTTGCCTTCTTAATTCCGCCCAGAGCGAAAAAAGAATCATCCGATTCCTTCATTTGATTACAAATTCTGGACAATATGCAATGGTAGACCCGAACGACATTATTATATCCAATGTTCCGCGTAGTAGCTCACTTCTCCACTAGGTCATGATCAAAGCAATTCATCCGGATCAAAATCAGACATGCTTCTACACCTGGGCGACTGTCTGCCCCACCGTCTTCTTAATTTGACTTGTATTTTGCTGTTCCTAGATATCTGGACCACAAATTTAGGATATATACTTAACAAGACGTGCCTGATTATTAATAGTATCGCCTACGTTTCAAAAACGGCCTATCATCTACCCACGACTAATTCAGCATATCGTTATTTTACTTTTCCGTGCGATTAGCCGTATTCCTTTAATTTGATTGACGGCTTTGAAACAAAAACACAGAACTCGTTCACCTGTTGGACCGATAAAAAATCATGACGCGGCGTTGAAATGCCCTTTAAGAAATTTCGAGCATCGCGTTCCGTCCGACGCCCACTTGATTGACACGAGCCACGGGCCACGATTTTAACGTTTATGAATGCCGACAGGTAACTCGTGGTACTACTAATGGATGGAGTGTTTTGAAGTTCTATGTTTTTTTTTATTGCCTTATATCGATGAGGAAATATGAGATAGATTTGATAAGGTTTCATTCCTGTTCTTTCGCTTTGGTGCTCTATTGTAATGCAATGCTTTGGATCTTCGAGGAAGAATTAACAGCGAACCAGAATTTTTAACTTGTTGATCATGTAACCTTTTGATCTTCTGACGTCAGGATTTCTGAACTTATATACAGTGAAGCAGGGAAAGAATGAACATGCATCATGACTCTATAGAGTTCAAGCTAATACCGCAGTTAAAAAAACCCGACAATTAATTTAATCGATACGGAATTAAATCGACCATAAAACACCAATAAATCCCGGTACCAAATGTGCTTCCTTACTCCCGATATCCATTGTTTGTCCCGCAGCAATTAAAACAAAAGTGAAAACAATAGAACGTGTAGAATCAGTTGGGGAATCGGGAAAAATCTTCGCGCTTAGTTTATTACCATATTGTATTTGTGAACATAATAAAGGATATTTATAATTTGAAAAGAAATCTGTTCACGAATGCGCGATGCGAATTAACCAGAGCCAACTTGAGGAGCCTGGGTGCTCTGGTTCTTGCTTTTTTTGGATTGAGTGACAAAATTATCAGCCTATACAAACCATGATTCAATCCAGGTGTCATAATATCTATACAGTCAATATAAATTGATAATATATTGCCTTGATACACCTTCATTGTCTCGTATATATTGAATTTCCTCTTTTCTGTTATTTCCTTGCTCCATAAGATACTGGCATCCAATCATTCTTTTGGCTTTCACTATTCGTTTTTCCGTTTCTCTTACATCTGTCCCGGTATTGTCGAATGTAATTTCCAGGTAATCATACTCCTGACATTGTAGAACTTCCTGACCATTATCCATATCCAAATTCCCGTCCTGGGTCTCTATACGTATACATCTTGTTTTGGTTATATTGACTGTTAAACCCCATTCTCGGTATTCTTCCATCAGTTTTCTAACCATGTATTGCATGTCCTCCTTATCACCAGCCACTATGACCTGATCATCTGCAAACTGGAGAGTGACTAAGCACCCGTCATCTATCTCTATGCCCATCCCATGAATCTTTCTCTTCCATTTTTTCAGTGCTATCGCTACATATATTTTAAAGAGTGTAGGAGAGATACAGCATCCTTGTCGTAGTCCTTTATCCCCCCCCTAAATGTGTCTGTGAGTTTCTTACCAATCTTAATCCTTGATTTTGTGTCTTTATATAATTGTTTGAGGGCCGTTATATAGTTGTGGTTAATATTGGCTTGTTCTAATACCTTCCATAGTCTGTTTACAGGGACTGTATCATATGCTTTTTGTAAAGTCTGTTTCGTTGCCGTTGATAGCTCGATACCCTCATTAAAGATTCAAAACAAGGGCCCGGTGGCCTAAAATATTTTACCTATAAAATGGTCTTTTTACGTACATCTAGCATAAAGATGAAGAAATTTTGACCTATTCCACCGGGTAACAGATAAAGTAACAATAGAGCCATAAAATGAAATGAAAGGATAATGATTAAAACGGCCCATCATGGTCGGAGAGTTGGGTTTTTAATGTAACCGCTTATTATTTTATTTAAATGTAATAAATTTTATGATTTTATGAATTTATTTACAAGAAAACTAATTTATTTACAGATAAAAAAATATTGACAATTTCAATAATTATAACTCGATAAAATGGTCCTCAGAAGAATCTGAAGAGTCATCATGTCCTACGCTTATTACTAAAGGCTCAATTTCCATAGTTGTGTCAATTACGTTGTCAAGTTCCCACATTTTTTGTTCCTCTACTATAGCATGTTTTATGGCGTTTTGCCAATTTTCTGATGACACATTTGCTAAAGAATGAAGCAAGAGGTGTCGCACTTCTTGCATTTTAAAAGTTTTGTTATTTCTAGCAACATATCCTTTTACTTGAGCCCATATTAATTCGATAGGATTTAGCTCACAATGGTAAGGTGGTAAACGGAGCACTATAATACCTCGATCTCTTGCCATCTCGTCAATAACATACTTTTTATACTGTGATTTATGTAGCCTAACAATATCCAAAAGTTCTTTTTTTACCATGGTATTATCGTAACTCAATTCCTTTCGTTGTAACCAGTTTACGATTTCCGCCTTTTTCCATGAAGTTGTGGGAAGATTCTCTTTTAGCCTAGAGTGATAGCTGGCATTATCCATCACTATTACAGAATTAGCGGAAATGTATTCTATCATTTGCTTAAAATATTCCTCGAAAACATCAGCAGTCATTTCTTCATGATAGTCTTTAGTAGAATTCGACTGGAATTGTAATAATCCTTGATCCAAAAAGCCATTTGAACTTCCTATATGAGTTATAATAAGTCTGCGTCCCTTTCCAGATGGTGGTCTAAGTCCTGTTGACCAGCCTTCCATGACAGCTTGTCGAGAACTTAGGACATTTTTATCTTGCCAAACTTTAGATACGGCGTGCCCTTCGTTCAGCCAAGTTTCATCCAAATAGAAAATGTTTTTGCCTTCGCTGCGGTATTTTCGGATGGACCTTAAGTATTGACGTCTCCAGCAAATAATATCTGCTCTATCAATAAGAAAAGATTTTCTGTTTTGCTTCTCCCATCGAAAGTTCATATCATGAATAGTTAATGGCTTGTAAAATTTTGTCTATAGTTGGTATTTCCTTGGCAAAATAAAAACTATGTACTTTTCTTCTAATACCATTTTTAATGAAATTGTCAATTTCTAACGGTTTCTTTCCTGGGAGTGGTTTTGGCTCACTGAGGTTCTTAGATTTTCTTTCACGCAAGAACCTATATATAGTAGCCTCTCCAACTCCTACCATATTGGCACACTCTGCAATGATGCTACGAACATCACTTGCAGGTTTCTGGTACACTAGAGCATCATGCACGTTTAATATTAATGTCTTTTCTCGGAGAGAATATGCACTCTTGCTAATTTGACGAAGACACGTTGGCGAAAAACTTGAAGCCATTGTTACAAGTATAGGAAATAATTCAACTTTGAGATAATGCAGTATCTAAATACAACTAAATACATAGTTTGACAAACGCACATCAAATGGCGTAATAACATCCTAAAACAGGCAAAAATAGGTAAATTAATTACCCCTGTTTTACCTACTTTAACCCTAATCCTACTTAACAATGGACAGAGGCCAATTTTCTTATTAAATAAGGTAATTACTATTGGCAACGCCTATGGTTTACGGTTGTTTTATGGCTTCAACCCTCGATATGAGCTATCAACTGCAACAAAACGGACTTTAGGTCCATGAATGTTAGGTGGGTTTCCAGGTGTCTGGCAGATCTCTTATCTACTACTTGTTTTAGGCAGAATACGTTATCCGTGCATGATCTTCCTGCTCTAAAGCCACATTGGTCGTCTTCTTCTTTCTCTCTATAATCTTCCTCAATGAGATCTCGCAGGACTCTGTCGTATAGTCTGCTTATTGTGCGTGTGGCCGATATGCCCCGATAATTGTTACAATCCAGTTTATTTCCTTTTTTATGAATGGATTATATAAAAGCTGTTTTCCAATCATGTCCATTTTCCTGTTCCACCTTCATACAAAAAATTTGAATTTATCAAACTGGGAGACTTGTACAATAATCTAGAACGCACCACCTAACAATATATTGTTATTTAAGGTTTTATATCTTATAAACCAAAATATATACCATACCCACCGTCGAAAAAATGGCCCTAATTTATTGTCGTTTATACTTTGTACCAGCAAGCAACAATAGTATAATGGCAACTCGCCGGGCTCCTTTCTGTATGCAGTCCTTAATAGGTATCGGGGCATTGTGGCCGCTTGGTGTGACTACACAATGTTACATATATTTTAAAAGACACTTTGACTTTGGAAATATATATTTTCGTAATAAATATAAACCTGTGATGGGTATATACTACGAAATATTATTGGGGTCTTGATTCCTAGCTCTCTTGAAAGCTGGAATTTTTCTACATTATGGTTTGTTCGGGTTTGTTCTTGGATCATTTATAAAGATCATTGGATCATTTTATAAATACTACATGGATTATACAGGGACTGTCGCCGAATTGTAAAATTTTTGGGCTGGATTTTACCATTTAAGATTTTAAGGGTACGTCGTAAGAGTGGCGTACGTAACCCTTAACGTCCGTCCGTTTTGCGCTCGCTCAGAGGTAGGCAACTCTAACTTTCTCCTATGGCGCGCTTTACGTAAGACGTTTTTCGATAACCCCTGTACAACCAATTTTCCCCTTAAGTTCTATTTGAATTTAATTTAATCAGATTATTGAGTAGATGGCTATTTTTGGAAATTTAATTTTGTTCCCATTTTTGAATCATTAAATTTTGAAGATGTAAGAACTGGTCGACACTATGAGTAAAGTGGCCAGTCTTAGCAAGTAAATGAAAAAATCCACCGCAATCTGAAGGCGTGCTTACTTAATTAGTTTTTTACGAACGCTGTTCTTTACGATTACGATTTCGATTATTTTTGTAATGTCAGGGATGCCAGGCGTAATGCCATTGCCGACTTGACACGCACGTGTCAGTCGGTCTTGGGTGGGCCCCACCATCCTTTACCCGCTAACTGGAAGCTGTCGGCAGTCCACCAGAGCAATTGAAGAGATGATGGCAAATTTGTCATAAGAAAGAATGAATGATTATCATTTAAAAGTATAGTTAGTTGAACGTAGGACGAGGCCTAACTAATGTTCAGACTATATTTCTGATTGTATTGGCTCGGGCGCGTCCAATGAATATAATAACAATGCACATTATTATATTGGAACACGGAGGGCTAGCTTTATTTAATTAACCTGAACTATCATTAAATGGTTTCAACCAACCTATCATTCATCTGTCACGTACTCTGTTTAAATTTAGATTTATTTTCATTATTTACAATATAAAATAAACCTAAGCTAGCATTTTGTTCCCAACTAAAGGGATCTCAACTACCCTAATAATTTCCAAAAAAAATTATAACTCGGGCTAGTTACTAATACTAACTTAAGATATTTTAACACTTACTTTTGATGTCACAATCGGGTAATAAGATATCGCAGCATTATTTATACAGCTACGACTTTTCGTAAATCAATTTTAGTTGTTATTTAGACTCGCACTAAAATTCACTAGTGTTCGAAGATATTTCATAGTTCTTTATACTCGCACTGAAACTACGAGTGTTTAATGACAGCCCAGTATTTTTTAAACTCGCCGGAAACGCGAGTAGGCGAAGATAAAGATTTTCTCAGGGATCCGCGGTTGACTGTTCACGGAATTATTGATGTAGAAACACGCTGAAATCTGTAGTCACCATTGCGGCTCCCGTTTTGAAAAAATAAAATCGCGAGTGAGCGCGGTTCTGGAGATACCAGAAAACCGACTGACATCTAAAACAATTTTTGTATTTCATCCTTCCCAACGCTACATTGCGTCATTCTTAAACCATCTAATCTCTTGCCGTCGACGCCCGTAAAGCCGTTCTCATTGTTTTTGCTGATGAAGCATATTGAAAGGTTACGTCATCCTTCGATCCAATTTCCTTATTAAATTATTTAGAATAATTTGACGGAAAAAAATTAATTAATTTTCTGGAATTGGAAAAAAGGTATTTTTTACAACATAGGTCATATAGAACGTCCAGTTTTCAAATTAAAGAAATATTTGGTCAAAAATTTTTACGATTTCTTTTTTTTTTGGTTTTCTGATTCTATTGGAAGAGATAAGTGTGTGAAAATGAATTTTACATTTACTTCTTCTCCTCTTTAAGTTAATGTAATTAAATGTTTAATGTGCGACGTTTCGTTTTTTCACAGCCCTCATTAATTTTGCTTCCTTTAGTATTGATATTTTATTTTATGCTTTATGAAATCCACTTTATATTCTGAAATAAATCATAAATATATTGATATTGGGTCCACACACGTCAAGTCCTCTTATGTATTATCAAAACAGACGAATATCCATTATGCAAATCGGCTAATTTATAAAAATTAGAAAGTGAATGAACCAAACTGGAACCTAATCTCAAGAGATATAACAACGTCTCTTCTCGAGCACTTCTTGTCGCCAGTCCATTAATAATTCTTCCTTTATGTCGTCTGTTTCTTCATTTTAGTCCAGTTAAAATGCATAAAAATATGTCAATATTGATATTTTTGGAAGAACTTCATCATCATCTTTGATAGGAAGATATTGTGGAAACACAATTCCCAAACTTATAACCTCACACGCCAACAAATTGTTCCTTAAGTTTAATTCTGACATGAGCAGAACTAGGGGTTTCAAATACAATGGTCTTCTGCAGCAACCGGTAATAACAGTTAATTAACAATTGAATGTCTATTATCCTTTCTATATTCTATTAGGTTCCGGTGGTTCCTTTCCATCTGGAGGAATAATGTCTCCGCACTATCCAGAACCTTACACCAAGAATGGCGATTGTCTTTGAAAGATCATTGTCAGTGCAGGTGCGAAGAACCAAGCCATAGTTACAGGTATAGACTTAGAGAAGCATAGTGTATGTGGGCTGGATTATGTCCAGGTAAAATCTTTGCACGTCACTTTCCTGGCTAATTAATTTTGATATTTGATGGGCCAACCATAAACTCCAAATCTTTAGGAAAATTCTGTTCCCCAGAAACTTCACCAGTCTTATCATCAGCAAATACCATGATGGTGCGATTTAGATCAGATATTAGTGACCAAGGAAGGGAATTCAACATTCAATATTCTGTTATATGCACGAATGCTATGACTGGTTTTCGAGGAGTGATAGAAAGTCCTAATTTTCCCAAATGATTATCCTCAAGATAAGAACTGTATATGGGATATTAGTGTACCCGAGAAAAATGCATTAATATTTTGCCTTAGATCGAATACGAACCGACCGACAGTTCAGAAGATCCCAAATATCAGAAATATGACCGATACTGCGGCTATACTAACCCTGGCTTAATAACATTGAACTCTCACCACGTCAGAGTTCACTTATATTGGTATTTTTTTACTTAACACTTTGTTATGTTAGCTTTCGAAATGTATTATCAAAAATTGTCATTGTGAACAAATGTTTTGTTTTATTCTCTCGTCTGTAAAACACATTTTGCGAAAAAGTGGCACCTTTATTAGATCGGTTGTTATTAAATAGTTTTGATCGCAAGTCACTCAGAGCGCGGAGTATGCAACAGCGCGATGAAGAACTTGAGCAAATTATCAAAAATGCATATGTGGATTTTTTTTGGAAAATACTTTTTTTTTCAGCAAAATTAGAAGAATGTCAAAGGTGGAAAATATTTGTAATATAATTTTTTATATACTTCGACCGGACTACAAGTAAAATACACTCCATCATTCGTAATTTTCCCTGCGCACGTATTTTCGCGATAACGCTTTGCAATAGCATCAAGATTTTCCTATAAAAAGCTTCTTTACATGTGTGTATTGCATGATACCGAATCTGGTGGATATGGGGTCCAAGGCTAATACATAGGGGTTAAAAAAAGAACCACGTGCGCGGCTAGAAGAAGCGTGTCTAGAGCTGTACCTCACATTTTTTCAGGTGAATGAGCCCGTGAAGAAGTAAGAAGGTTTGTTGCGCCATTGGTTAACAATATAATAATATAAACTAGGAAAATTTTAATGGCATAGTAAGATATACATCATTTCTTGATTATTGATAGATTTAACATTTTATTTGAAAGGCTCATAATTTACTATTTTATTTTAAAGATACTCACAATTTCAAAATACAAAATATGGAAATGAGATGAAAACAAATTGATGAAAAATATCCAAAAATAGCGCTTTAAATTAATATGCCCTGTACATGACCTGTTGTCAAACCAAAAATAGGCACGTAGTGTCACTGGGAGGAAGGTAAACAAGCAACATATGGCATAAAACGTCAGTGAATTTTGAGCAGTGTTGTCACATTTTCATGGTAAACTCTTTAGAAAGTCAAGAACCGTTTGACAGATTTGAAGTTGTTTATTTTTCAGGGTACATTATTATAAACTTTTACGTTCAGTTCGCTGGGAAACAATCTCTGATTTATAAACTTGAACTGACTGGAACGAACCGCCGAGGAGTTTATAAATGGTCAGTTATGTTCTCATTTGTTCAATTCGAATGACACCGTCGAATCTGAACCACTTAAATGCAACTTTACCATTTAGAAAAAAAAATTCAATTTTAGTTTCCCTTTCGGCCTTATTTAAAACAAACTTAATTTATAAAAAAACACCAACTAAATAACCCGAACAAAAACCGACACAATAACCTCAGAAGTATTTGATATCTACAAATTTTGAAAGTAACTAAATACGTTTAACATATTCGGGTTTACTAGGTCGATCGATATTTAGCTATTTGGGCTGAAAATACAACGTTGCCACTTTCGATGTTTTATAAGATTATATTCATAAATTGCGGAATTTCCTTCTGTAATACTTTCCTGTATAATGATAATCTCGGAAATGGCAACCGCGCTAGTTAGACGAGACTATTTATTTTTTTTAAAGGGATGTCCTGTCTATCAACATAATTATTTCATCATTCATCTTCAGTAAAGGATTAATAAATTTGATTAGCCCATTAGAAATTAGCGTTTTTATTATTTCTGAATTTCTATTGCACAATAATTTGCATCCTATAGTGCTGTTGTTCTATGTGTACGGTAGTGTTATTAATTATGCGTTAGTATTTAGTGCTTTTGTGTAATCTAATAATAGGTGCATATCTTTAAAAAAACTGATTTGAAACTCATGGGTGTCTGTTTGTTTCTTTAAGTGATTTAGTATAATTTGCTCTGTTTCACTATGTGTTTTTTTTTCTCTAGAGGACATGCCGGTTATGTTCTAAGATTGGAAAGAAGAGGCCGAATGGGGTTTAGTGAGTATAAGCTTATTATGCAGTCCCACACACAGGGCACGTGATGAGCATAATGCTTTTCCCATAGAAAAAAGAACTGAAGGTGTCTGCGTCCTGGATTCCTTACAGCGTCCTGGATTTACGGACATCTTCGCAGACAGCAGGAAGTATCACGCCTCAATAAAGACCTGGAAAAAATTCTGGCTTGGGGTGACAGTAACCAAGTCGAATTTAACGCTAAAAAAACCCAGGCAGCCGTTTCCTCTAAAAAGGTTAACATTACAGAACCGGATATAGTCATGGCCGGATACGCAATCCCACTGGCTTCATCTATTAATTTGCTGCGTTGTGGCAATCGCCAAGATAGCTTCTCAGAAACTTGGTGTACTCTTCCGAACCAGAAAGTTGTAGACACCTCAACAACTTTTGACACTATACAAAGCCCAGATTCGACCATCACTAGAGTACTGCTCTCATGTCTGGAGCTCTGCACCTAAACATACTCTTCGGCTATTGGACTCCATCGGCTATTCGTCTGATCGGAGACCACGAGCTGACGAAGAACCTCGACAGCCTAGAACATCGAAGACAGGTTGGGGATTTGACTCTCTTTTATAGATATTTACAGAAGGTGCTCGGCTGACCTTGCCCTCTTAATTCCGCCCAGAGCGACGAATAGCAGAATTACACGACGAACCATTGCCGCCCATCCATATGTGGTTAAACGTAGTACTCCTCGAACTTCATTATTTAAGAATTCTTTCATCTGGAGGACTTCATCCTTATGGAACGATCTTCCCCAGGTCGTTTTTCCCAATGAATATAACCTCCAACGATTCAAAACCAACCTGAATCGTTTTTTGCGCACACGCACCACTCCCAGAGTGCCCTAAAGGATTTTTCCTATAGTGCTTGTGTTTGATCATAAAAAAAAAATCAAAGATTTTAAAAATAACTTGTAAGCGTCCTCCAATAGTTATCATTTGCTTCTACCCCGACGCGAAGTAACAAACCGTAACTTAAACGATGATCACAACTTATTATTAAATGCGATTAATTACTACACACATGGATCGATTAAGTATGGCTATCGGGCCCCCATGCTGGTAGGTAATTGAATTAAATCATTTTCATAAAAAATACCGACATATCACGATATAGGATAAAAGGCGTGCAATATTATTAATATGGGGAGATAATGGTTTTGTACCATTTTTGCGAAGATTACTTACCCTCTTGACCAGGGTAACTCGTTCCAGTTTCCGCTAGTTGCTCGTCTATTATTTTAATCGGCCAATTTAGGTTCGAATGACAGGCAAGGTACTTAGCAACGTTTTTATTGTAAATTAATTGTGGGATATTACGCTAAATGCCACGGTTATTTTCCGATTATATCAAACAATCGGACCCCGTCAACGTTGAATTATGGGAAAATATATATATAAAAACTTAATTGGTGTCGTTACTAAAGAAAACTTTATTAGGCATAATTTGAGAGATTATGTGATGCAGTATATCTTCTCTAAATTGAATGGTTTTAAAGCGGTACCAGGTTGATACGGAGTCATTTTCTATTGTAGATTGACGTGGCAGGTGTATATGGACTGTATTTTTACATTATATGGTTGAATGGGTTTGTAAAATATTGGTTATAACTCATAAAGTATACCTACTGTAAAATATATAGATAGATGTTGAAGATTCATAAAAATACCTGTTCCACAGCATAACGTTCTTACCTGTATTAGGTAATAGGTAGCGTCGTTGCTAGGTAATTAATAATATCTTTTGTGGAGACGAAATAAGGTGTCAAAAAATATTAAGATAAGTTTTGTCAGTTCAGGGCGAAAAAGATGCCATAGAAATAGTCGTTGTAGTTTTGTCGATATTAAAAATAATAAACCAGATAGAGGAAAAAGTTAGAGTTTTAGTTATTGTTATCTGAAGCTCATAAAAATCAGATACAGTCCACAGAAGGGAACCATAGGCAGCTCGAGGAGGAATAGGAGTTTTATGTTTTGTCGTCCTTATATCTATATATATATGGAATAGACTTGTAGTTGTAGATTGAATGAAACTACTTATTATACACTGATCGAAATTTCGAGTTGATATAACTCAAATATGAGTTGTTCTAGACCGAAGCGTGTTGCTAATAGGGGACAGCCCAGACCTCTGAATTACGGCAACCAAATCGAAGAAATAGCATCAACTCACTATTCATAAGTTATGATAGCACAGAAGATGGGATATTTTATGCGTTGGAATAGCTCACGCCCCACCGTCTTAAATTATTGATGGGCTACCGTAGCTACCAGTATGTGAATTGTGATTCGGATGAAGTGATTACGATTGCTTATAAATAATAAGGCTCCATTCCAATAATAACAATTTGTATGCATCTCCCTCCTGTCCCTCCATTTTACGCCAACTGACCAAAATTATGCAAAACACGAATTTTCACGCTCAGAGAACAAAGATGAAAAAGCCCGCAAACGGCGCAACGGCCAACAGACGTGTTGTTGAGAATTGACGAATAACAATGGAATGAACCGCGCCAAACCTGCACGAGCACGGATTCGGTACTTTCCGTGACCTTACGATCTTGCGTTTTACCCTCGATATGTGGTTTTGGAGCACATTTCCTGAATTATTCCAACTCAAAATAATTTAAACATGGTAATGAGTTAAAATAATGCACGTCCGGATTAAAACGACACTTTATAATCAATTAGTAAGATTTCCCAACCCAGAAACTGAGCTCAAGTAACTCATAAAATAGATACAAGATGAGGAATCGTGGTGATCCCAAATATGTTTAAAATGTTGATAAAAAATCTCTCTCTGGTCTGAGTCGAACCAAAAGAACCTGAATTACTGTAACGTTTTGTAAATAATTTGTGATAATTTGTAGGCTCAGTTAGAACAACATAGAGAGGTGGGTTGAGGTAGCTCCAATTTCGTAACCCGCGACATTGGCAAATGTATTTTTGTCAGTGTACTGACGAGATTATAAGAGTTCAAAACCGGTCTGCTGGTGGTTACTTCCTACCAATAGAAATAGCTTACTCGGCTTGATACTCTGAGCTAGTGTTTTTATGGTCAAACACTAGCACTATAAGGAATTACCTGCTCGGATACTTTGGGAGTGATGCGTGTGCACCAACCTGTCTCAATGTTCTCGGCTGTCGAGTGTTGAGGTTCTTGGTCGGCTCGTAGTCTCCGATCAGAGGAATGGCTCTCCTTTCGATGGAATCCAATAGTCGAACTGTATGTTTGGGTGCAGAGCTCTACAGATATGAGAGCAGTTGAATGATCGAATCTGGGTTTGTGCTGTGTCTAGATGTATACAGTACGCACAGGGGATCTTTACCCTGACGTCATCGCTTACACGTCATAAAAATCGTATGAATCAAATCAAAATTACGTGGAAGAAAAGTTGTCAAAACAAAAACTAATTTCATAACATTTTAATTGACGTAAATAACGTTCCCATATACGGATTTTTAAAAATTTCTTTAAAACTCCGAATCAAAATTTTGAGTCGGTCTTACATAAAAGGGATTGTTAGGAATATGTAGGTATAAATCTGATATTCTTGAATTTTTACTGGCAGTTATGTACCTACTTCTTATTTGACAAAATGATAAACTCGGTTTGAATGTGACATTTTGATTACACAGATTAAAAAGCTCCGCCCATTCATCCCCTACAGGAATCACCCCAAAAAGTCAAGAGTTTTTTTCATTAGAATTGAAGATAAATGGTAATTTATGTCGTAAAACATGAAAAAAAAATCAATTTACGAAAAAATGCAAGCTAATAGGCATTGCCTTGGAAATTTAAATAAATTATTCTATTGAACTGTCATATTTGTATTTTTCGACCAATTTTTACCACATTTTGAGACGAGATTGTGAACTTAATTTGGCGATTTCAGATTTGATTTTGCCCGAAATACGTTCTGTGAACCTTCTAGTTTCGATACATATACAGAGCGTTTGGAAATTCGGGCGATTTTACTTATTTTTTTCGAAACTAAAAAGACGTGGTTTTACGTTTTTGGGATGGCAAAATAGCGGAGCGGAGACTTATCCACAATTTTTAGGGTTAGGAATACTTTATTACAATAAATAAATAACAATAAATATCAATATCGACGGCCAAAGTGCAGTACCTCGTATCATTATTTTGTACAACTATTCAGCAGAGACAAAAAACAAACAGACAGACCCTTTTTGCATTGATATTGACTTTTACCATTATAGTTAATATACTTGTAGATTATATTATTGTTATTTCGTAAAATTTTAACTCCCCGAACAGTAATATATCACATACGAGGTTCTGCATTAACAGTAATAATTATACGAGGAAATACGTTAGAAATGGTACTATAAAAAAAATATTTTTTTTTATTTACTGCGAAAACATCGGCACAAATAATACAAATATTAGGTAATATAGATAATTATAAATTTAAACACAAAGCAAAAAAACTATTCATATTGAAGCGATTCATAGAACGACCAGCAGTCTTTTGGTATAACCTGTTTTATTTCATTAAGATGGTCAAATTTCTTTTTTGTAATTTTTTGCAGTCTAGTATGCAACTTTGGAAATTTTACACCGGACAAATTTATGGCCTTTGGTCTTCGAGGAAGTGGCTGAAACTCATCGTCGAAATTGATTTTGTATTGGATTTCGCCATTATCTGTATAGCGTAAAGCTCTTATATTGGTAACTACCGGATCGGAAGTAACCTTACCCGGACGAATTGATTCATACTTTATGAATGGTTTATGGTTGTAGTTTGTAAAAAAATCGAAATCAGTCATTTTTACCAAGTAAGGATTTTTCTTTTTTGCTTCTCTTGTTACTCTTGCATAGTCACTTGGCAAATAAATGTCTTTATTTTTTAATGAAGTTTCTATAGTAGCATGTACACTGTCACACTCCATTTGGGTGTGGCCTTTAACGAGAAATTTTTGGAAAATATTCACTTTGTAGGTTTCAGCCAAATGGAGTAGCGCGTTAGATAAAACGGAGTTGCGGTTTTGTGCGGTGCAGCCATCTGAAAATATTATAATATCGCGTTTATCATCTTTATGTAGATAATTTTCTTTTATATAATCGACCAAACAAGAGATGTATGTCGAAGCTTGTAAATCACTCTTAGTTTCGTCAAACCAATAGCAAGTTCCAATTTTTTTTGCAAGATCATAGATTGTGTAATTGTGGCAGCATAGTTTTACTTTATAATATAGAGAACTGGCTTTTAATTGGGGACACAGCTTCACAGCCTGAAGATCAACTGTGATCAGATTACATTCTCCTTTTATGGCCTTAGTTTTATCATTTTCTTTCTCTTTCCTAGCCCTGTCTTTTTCATTTCTATGTTTTATAAAAGATTCTTCGTTCAAATTCCCATTTTCAAATTTATAACAATCATCACACCGATCTTTTCTGGGTCTAAATAATCCAATATTTAACTCTTTAACCATCGAAGATAATTTTGTAATTGAAAGACAGTTTTTACCGTTTTTCGTGCACTGACTTTTATATTCTCTGTGTAAATGGGCAAGTGATTGAAAATCTTGTTCTAAATATTGCTTGTTAGTTTCCTTACGACAATAGTGTGCTGGTAATTTGTTTAGGGAATTTAAAAATTCTCTTAAATATTCAGAATCTTCATCATAAATGTTTAACCTAGATTCTCTAGCCTCTAAGACACTTTCTCTTCTTTCAACTGTCCCGTCTTTATTTTTAAGCACCCAATTTTTTACAGACCATTCTCCAAGCCCAGTAGTATTTAGGTACATTTTTTTGCATACTGGAATATTTTGATGATTTATTTTCAAACTATATTCTAGAGTACTATTTCTTCTTGAACCGGGTGTCTTCAGTGTTGATTCTTTTAAATAAACGGTGTTGCAAACAAAAACTTTTCGTTGATCCCATGACATTTTTTTCCAGAAATTATCAAATAAAAACAGCCGTTCCTTTTCGTTTACTAATTTACATTTACGGGCCGATTTCTTTTCGTCCCCACATTCGCATCGTGGTTTAAGGCGTCGCTTTGGTCTTTTTATATCATTGTATGTTTTCTTTTGGTTTCTTGGCTTCCTGAAACCCGTATATTCTTCTCCTTGCATTCGTCTTTTCTTATTTAATTCTCGTTGGTTAATATCTTGTCGAGATCTTTTTTGTTTCTTGTCATCAATTTGAGTATCTATCGGATTTATAATTTCAGAATCATCTTCGGTGCTTGTGCTATCGCCGTTATTCTCCAAGTCCGATTCTAAATCTGATTCAGCCGGAACATAATCACCATGTTCATTGCTTTCCGATTTACTGATGCTAGCTGTACTCGATTGTGAAATATTAGCCGGAGTTGAGCTAGACACTTCCGCCAATGGCTCTATTTCGATATTTTCCAATGTGTTTTCTTGGCTCGAGTTTAGAAATAAGGCTTCTTGAAAAACTGCATGTGATGAATCATTAATCTGAGATGAGCAAGGTAGTTCCGTAATAAAGGGCTCTTCTTCGATGTCTTTCAATATTTTGGCTTGGCTCGAGTCCAGAAATGGGTCTTCAAAAACAATTTCTGCATTTTGTATGTCGATATTGGAGATGTAACAAGTTTCGTTTATTTGACGGTTATTTTCATTTTGGATTATTATTTGCATGGGTTTAATTGGTACATTTGGGTTTGTGCGGTTCTCTTTAATTTCTTTTATTTGACTGGTTCCAATTCCAAATATATTTGGTAAATTATTTTGGTTTACTTCGCTTAGTTGTAGTTGGCTTAACCAATCCATTCCTCTTGATTCTGTATGACTAGCTTCAGGTACAACATTTTGGTTTAAAACGACTAGTTTTGGTTGACCTAGATAATGCATTCCTGTTGATTTTGTTTGGCTAAGGTCAGGTATTACAAAGTTTCGTTCGTTCGATGTGCTTATTACCATTTGCAGCATTTTTTTTGCTCGGGTTCCCATTGTAAACTTAATCTGAATTAAAAAAAAATGTTTCAGTACCTCGTATGATTTAGACAATTGTAAATAAATGATTTTGTAGGACCTCGTATACTAATTTCGTACTAGAAATTCGATACTATGAATATAACTCTAAGGTAATATAAAAATAAACTTTATATTATGATCTCAATATTATTTAGGCCTACTACAGTATCAAAAATCTTCAAAATAATAAAGTATTATCCCACAAAAGGCAAAAATATAAGAGTATTACTTACTGTGATGTTTTAACGGCACAAAACAATGGCGACTAACTCTTATACGAGGTATTGCGTTCTATAATTAGCGAAATTCATACGAGGTACTGAATGCAGTGTCGAAACCTGCAATTTGGCTATTCTAGATATTTTAACGAGTTTTCATTAGATGGAGCTAGCTATTCTCAATTTATTACCATAAAAAACCTAAAACCGTAAAAAAATGCACATACGAGGTAATGCACTTTGGCCGTCGATATGTACTTACCACTAACACAAAAAAGCGATACCAAAACTCTGAAAAGAACTGTTTGCAGGAGTAAATGAAGTTTTAATGCACAAAAATGTATAAAAACGAAAAAATTGTGAATCAATTGTCACAATGACGTTTTTGCAATTTGTAGTACTGCGTAAGTCAAAATAATTATTTGGCAACTCTTCTTTATAATTATTTCTCTGTCTAACACGTTTAATTCCGGACGACGTATAATACAATTTTTATTCGCCTTTATGTCTGTACCAAACAAAGATGCAGAGATATGAAATATGTCGGGATATCTATTTGTTAGCGATGACGTCAGGGTAAAGATCCCCTGTGCGTACTTTATCTTAGCCTTTATAATATCCATAAAATTGTAATAATTTATTAATATATTTTAAAATTATACCTTTCCAGGTGTTTAACACTCAATATTTATGAGAAATATTACACATTGTTTGCATGGACGCATGTACGCAAAGAGAATGCGTATTAATCAGTAAAATAATCCAATTTTCCACTTCATATCGACAAATTCGCACTATAATTTAACAAATTCGAAAACTACCATCTTGATATGGCCTGCATCCATTCGCACATGTAAACTGAACTAATCGCATAAAACAAACACGATATACGAAATGGTATGAAATATATAATAACTACATTCGAGTCGTCGAGATCTCGCAAGAGAAATAATGGTTCATATTTAATGCGTTTATCTAGAGCATTATTTTACAATAGCTAATGTGAAGACAAATCGATTTTATTGCCGCGTAACCATATTGGAAAAAATTTACTTAGTAAAAGCTAGTATTAATTTCAATTTTGGTATGTGTTAAATACATAAACATACAGTGAGTCCCAGAAGAAATGTCTAAATTCATTTAAAATTCAGCGGTAAGTTTTTTCAAAAAACGCTCGTACCCGTCGATTTTGATTTTTTTATTTTTTTTTTGTGGTAATTTCATGTATACAGGGTAGCTCAAAAATAAGTTACGACCATCAACTTGAATTTTTCAAATGAAAACATATATTTTTTATTTCATTTTTGAATTTTGCATTGAATTCTAAGCATGTTTCATGTACCATGTCCTATACATAAACTCAATAGTTATTGAAAAAATTAGGATTGAACATATCTATAAGTAAGACCTGTTTATTAAAAAAAAACACAACAAAATCAAGTTAAATGTTGAAAATGTGCGCCATTTACGGCTTGACAATATCCAAGACGATCAATAAACTCTCTTTGCACGTTTCCAACGATTTCCGGAGTTATGACACGCACTTCTCTTCGGATCCTTTCTTTCAACTCCTGCATATTGTTTGGCCTGTTAACAAATACTTTTGATTTGAGGTAACCCCATAAAAAAAAGTCCAGCGGAGTTAGGTCTGGCGACCTAGCAGGCCATTCGATAGGTCCTCTCCTTCCAATCCACCGATTGGGAAAGGTTCGTGCGGACGAGCACCATCTTGTTGGAATATCAGTTCTTCGTCAGGGGAGTCTGGATCCAATGGATTCGGAAATAAAGCCACTAATGCTGGAATTAATTCTAGTTGGAGAAATTCGAGATATACTTGTCCACATGTACATTTATTTTCTTAGGGTACTGGCTGTGAACCTCTATCATCGGATGCGGATTTTCTGTTGCCCAATATCGACAATTTTGTCTGTTCACATTACCATTCAAATAGAACGTAGCTTCATCCGAAAAAATAAAATTTTTTACTAAAAATTATTATCTAGATTGCACATATTTTGCATGCGTCCGCAAAACTCACTTCGCCTATCGAAATCATCTTCAAATAATTCAGCACTGGAATAACTTTATATGGGTGATATTTGTGCTTTTGAACTACTCAGTGAACAACAGATTTCGGCATGTGTAAATCCGCCCCAATGTGCGACAGGGGAGTACATGGATTTTCTTCCAAGGAAAGCAAAACGTCAAGTTGTTAATTTTCATCTCGAGTAGGACGACCAGATTTAGGCAAATCTCTAACATGACCGTATTCTCTAAACTTAGCCTATATTCTACTCACCATCTTTTGACATATGGGAGGACGATCAGGATTGATTTCATAAAATAATTGGGCTGTTTCTATTTGAGTACGTGTTTTATCACCAAACCCAACCATGCATAGAATTTCAATTTTTTCCCGTTCCGTTAACTTCACCATTATTGTGAAAACCGCAACTTTGAAACTACGCTTGACAATAATTATACTTATTTGAAATAAAATTGTCATACAGTTTCTATGGAAATAAACGGTGACAGTGAGACAGTACACTCTTACTTATTATGGAGCCCAAAATGCCATATTGCCAGAAGATTTGATAGATCGTTGGATTCCCTAAATGATATGTTCAATCCTAATTTTTTCAATAACTGTTGAGTTTATGTATAGGACATGGTACATGAAACATGCTTAGAATTCAATGCAAAATTCAAAAATGAAATAAAAAATATATGTTTTCATTTGAAAAAATGAAGTTGATGGTCGTAACTTATTTTTGAGCTATCCTGTATACATGAAATTACCACAAAAAAAAAATTAAAAAATCAAAATCGACGGGTACGACCGTTTTTTGAAAAAACTTACCGCTGAATTTTAAATGAATTTAGACATTTCTTCTGGGACTCACTGTATAATTAATATTATACTGTTCGGTTTCAAAAGCAGGCGGTAGATTTGGGACTCTCAGTACAGACTTCGTATCATTGATTACTGTTTAAAACTTTGTATGATTCTGACAATTCTGTTTATTTATTAACTAATTGTGTAACGCCACCGACGTTGTTCCAAGTGGATATTTTTTCTGTTTAGCCTGATGCAATGGTGTTCCTGCTTAACTTAAACAAGCGCAGTTTTGCAAACCATATCCAATTGAAAAGGGATGGTGATTTTGAGCAAGAATTTTTTCGGTTCTGATGGAATGCTGCGCAGGTGGGGCAAGTGCAAGTTAAGGGAAATGAAATTATGACATAAAGACGATTTATAAAAAATAATTTACTTTTTTTAATATTTTTACGATTAAACTTGTTTCGATTAGCATCGAAACGCTCGATGCCGCGTGGAATTACCCAGACCGTCGTAAAAACAACGCCATAGATCACAAAGATCAACTCCATGACCGAGCAAACGGGCGCATCAACAAAATAAGCCCCCGGGGGCACAAAAAAAAATTAATTCCTTCTAATAAATCTCCGCGATGTTCTATTTGCATTTCACTAATGCCTAGCGCGCTTGAGGGCACGTTCGGTTGTATCTTAATAGAATTCTCTTCAAATAAGGAACCGTTGGGTTCGTTCCCTCACTAATTGGTGAGATCGTTACTAATCGTTAGGCCAACAATCTCCTAAACAGGTTGTTTGGTGATTTAGCGTAATAAATTGGTCATAATAACCCGAGTTTATTATATTATGGAGTACTTTATTTATTAGCTAAAGAAAAACTAAATAAATTGCTAGATTGCTATATTCATATTATCGCCATTATTATTACAGGTAGTACAGGGAACACCATAAACATATAATATAAAAGGGGAGACAAAAGCAAACAGAAGCAAATAGACCGGATTTTAACAACATCTTGCTGGGTAATATCCCTGAACCCATAACACAATGCGAAAAAATTAAATACCTTGGTGTCATGATAGACAAAAATTTGAAGTGGAACGAGCATGTGCCGTACATCACTAAAAAGATAAGGTGTTTGATTTACAAATTTTATACTTTGAGAGAATTTCTATGCCGTAAATTTCTTATAATGATCTATAAGGCACTGGTTGAACCACTTCTAAATTACGCAATTGTGGTGTGGGGAGGGGCATATAATATACATTTAGAACAACTTAAAAGAATTCAAAATCATATTGCTAAAATCATATTTAAACAATCCAGAATGTATCCTACTAATTTGTTATATTCCAATGAAATAAATAACTTGCAAAGTTTATATATTATAGCTGCTTGCAACTTTATACATAACAATGAAAAGTATGACTCGAGGTATAGAGTGCATATGTATTGTACAAGAGGAGTTGAAAATAAACTTTTAAACACAACCCTTTGTAACAACAGTTTGGGTCAACACTTTATATCATATCTGGGTCCTAAATTATACAACAAGATACCATTGGAAATACGAAATATAAAAGATGAAAAACATTTTAAAACTCAGTTTAAAAAATTCTTTTTGACTAATTTAAATATTTTCAATGATATATTGTGATAGCGGTGTTATTTAGACTGTTGCACTCCCTGTAGGCTTTGTTGTTTTCGCTGCTTGAATGTGTTCTTGTTACACTAGTAGTGCTTTAACTTAATTTTTTTTTCACTAAGCATTTTATTGAGGTTTATAGAGTTTAATTTAATGCGAGAAACACTTAGTGATAGTTAAAAAAATGTTAAATTCTAAAAATAGGCACATACAGGTATTTGATACCTAGGTGCCATATGTACCTGTTTAAATTTTTTATAAAACTATATGTTTATTTAACTTGTATTATGTGTAAAGACTGAATAAATAAATTTGAAATTTGAAAAAAAACAAACATTTTATTCATAAAAACACCATTTATTTACAATCATGCACAGTTCTACAGTTTCAAATCACTTAGATGGCCAGTGGCGGCTCGTGACCTGTGATAGAGGGGGTTCACAAGTATGGTGAAATTATTTTTAAAATTTTATTTTTGTGTAACGACCAAACAATCACTTTCTAGGCGTTTTAAATGTAGAAAGAAAAAAACTAATAAGAAAATGCGTTAGGTAAAACATATTTTTATTTATTTTTTAATTTTACACAAGGAAATACAACTTTTGGAAAATAAGAAAGGTTTTCTTAGTGTGTGTAGTTGTCGGATCTAAACGTCGTCGCATGCAACCCTCGTAACAATATTTATACAGTCCACTACTAATACTACTAAAGCAATCTACGAGCTATCAAGAAAACCGAATGATGTCCAATACTACTACCGCCATCTACGAGTTATCAAGAAAACCGAATGATGTCTAATACCACTACGCCATCTACGGGTACGTCATTAGGCGCAACCAAGACGAGAACAATAGTTAACTGTTTTATGACGAGAACGAATCGAGCCACGAGACTGACAAGTTGGCATTCTTCATATTTGCAGTGTTTTTTAGTTTAAATCCTTAAATAAAATGGTTTAAAATCATATCGATATCATTTATCGAAATACACAACATTTATCGACCCTACACAATAGTGCTTAAACGTAAAGTCCATTCTTCGGTTCTTAATTGTAGAAAATTGCTCAATAACAACCTCATTAAGTTTGGAATACCCTCTATAATTTTTTTTTCATATATTTCATTTTTAAACTTTCTAATAAACTCCCTAGATTTGCCCTTTGTGGTCTGCGTTAAATTAATTTCGGGTTTAGGTCTTCCCGCATTCTTCACTTCAATTTTTTGCTCCAAACTCAAAGAGCTAAAGTTATTTCTTAAATGGTCCACCGCCAACTATTCATTTGAACTTAATAAATATATAATATTAAAATATTAAAACATACACGCTCGAATTTCTAACTAGATGCACGAACAGACAACAGCGCGGTGCATACAACAACTGTGCGCCTTTTCCATGTTAAATCGCCATAGCGCCGCTATCCCCCGCTGCCACCCGCCACCTGTTACTACAGAGAAACTGCACTACTTAATCGCACGTGCGAGCAAGTCTCGTCAAAATCGTCATTTACCTCGACCGAGGCACGGTTATCGGATCTATACAGTTTGGTTTGACGGGATGATTTAGGAACCTTAGTACAGACTTGTAATCATTGATTACCGTTTAAAACTTTGTATGATTCTGACAGCATAAAAACACTTCTGTCTATTTATTAATTAAATGTTTTTTGGGGGAGACCGATAAAAGATACCATTACGCAGCATTACCCCAATAAATATCATATTATAACCACTCTTATTTATTTATTTCCTTGACCGATGAAAATATTGATAGGTAAGCTACCAACTAATTCATGGGTATATGCCCAACAACGTGTATAATACAGGAAATTTTAGATTTATAATGGGCAGATTTGAGAAGGAACAGCCGATGCGGAACATAATCCCACGCGACGCGATCTCTTCTCGTGCCTTGTGTGGCTACTGATGCGTAATACGGAGAAATTAGCAGCATTTTTAGTGGTCCCATGTCCGAGCCAGAGTGACGGATTCCTATCGTGATGTTCTTATGCTAGAATCTAGAATATAGATGACTATATTTCAAAATTATTTAAATAACTCGCTTCGGACGACTGATCGAGTAATTTTGCGATTTGTTTTGCAATCAAAACGTGACATATAAATTAACAGCTTTATAATATAATTTTCTATGTAAATAAATCATAATAATTCTAATAATGTACCTATGTTCGGGCGTTTTTATTTTTAAACAAATTTATCGCACTTTATTATGAAAGAGAAAATATAGCGGTTCGGTGGTTGCTTTTTTGTTCTGGGCTCGAACACACCATAATACCACCACATTCCAGATATTTTTAAATAGCATAATGAATGGTCTAATATACCATAGAGGGATAAAGCCTTGAGAAAAATTATCGTTACCGTATCGTCAGGCGCGGAACTAGCAAGACCACGCAAAGCGGGGGGGGGGGGGGGGGGGGGGGGGTCACGGCATCAAGAAAAGGAGTTTCTACACATCTGTCGATCGCCTTAGATTTTAAGAACCATTACGATTTTATTTTGTAATAAAAAAGCATACCTATTCGTTTTGCAAATAAGTTTAGTTTTGGATGATAGTGTCGCGCAAGCCAAGTGCTGAGCTCCTCTGAAAGTGGGGCCCCAGGCCCAGACCAACCGGGCCTAGTAGGAAAATAGGTCCTGGATAATGTTTATAGTAATTAGGAGGTATAGGTATATAGGAATTAACAACTACAACGTTTTAAAGCCTTTATGTCACCGTAGGTATTTTTTATTGAATGCAAACTTCCTATTCCTAAACAAATAATTTAAGGAAATTGAATTTAAAATATAAAATATCCCTATCGCAACGAAATAGGTGTTCTTTGATACGCTCCTTTGACTCGCCCGACAACTTTGTACTTTGGCGGTATGGCGGTGCTAAGTTTTCAAAGAATTATTTCTTACTGAGAATTTGGTTATGGATCGAAAGTATTTATCGCGTCCTTAATTTACTTCCTAAGCAAGCTAAATAATTATTTTTATAAGAAACTAAAGTTTTACGCTTTTAAACATTTTGGCAACATTGTGCCAGAACATCTGTTGATTACCCAGCTGGGCAATGTAATATGTTCATATATGATTGTGCCGAGGAGTTGTGTGTTGCTTTAGGGGTGAACCCGAGCAAACCCCTAGACATACACATCAGAATGGAGGCTAACTCAGAATGGAGGCTAACTGTAGCGCCTCAAGGATGATCACCAATGGGGAATGGACACAACACCCCGTAAAAATTGGACACACAAGAGCCACGGATCTAATCAACGATGAGCTCTTGGATATGCAAACCGATCGTATGAGAGCAACATACGATTTCACAAAGCCCTTCAAAATTGACTGGAACTTTGATGAATGGACGAACAGTGCACCCCCGTCGTTTGACAAGGGTCTAGTTTGGTACACCGATGGATCAAAAACAGCCAACGGTGTGAGCGCAGGTATATTTGGGGAAAGACCCAGGATGGACATAAGCATTCCTCTGGGGAACTACGCCACAGTATACCAAGCGGAAGTTCATGCTATACAAACATGCGTACTACAAAATCTTGAAAAGGGCTACCACAACCAAAAGATTTACATCCTGTCGGACAGCCAAGCTGCTCTTAAGGCTCTGAACTCCAATCAGTTTACTTCCAAACTTACACTGGAGTGCCATACCAACCTAAAAGTACTGGCGGCCAGGGGGAACAAGATAAAGCTCTTGTGGGTCCCTGGTCACTCTGGGATATTAGGAAATGAAAAAGCGGATGAACTAGCGAGAGCCGAATCCGCACAAAATCTCAGGGGCCCCGAACCGGCCTTTGGGATATCAAAACAGGCAACGAAAACAACATTAGATAGATGGTCGAAAAAACAACACCTATCTTGATGGCAAGGGTTACCTGGTCAAATACACGCAAGGGCCGTAATTGGATAACCATCGAGGATACTATCAAATGGGATGCTAGCCCTAACACGGCCCCAGTTGAAACAAGTGATGGGTCTGCTAACAGGCCACTGCCACTTGCGAAAACACCTTCAACGGATGGGTATAAACAACGGATCCATTGAATGCAGACTCTGCGGCGTAGAGGATGAAACCGCCTCGCACATAATATACCGCTGCGCAGCACTGTCTCGTAGAAGACAAAATATCTTCGGGAACATACAATGTGGTGACAACCTCCCACATGACAAACTTGGTAGAAGGTTACTGGACCTCATAGAAGGAACAAACATCGTCTAACCAGATCGGGGTACACAATAAGCCGGAAAGCTGCAGTGATAGAAGTTCGGGCCTTTAAACCGACCCCCGCCTTTAGCCAACCAACCAACCAACCAGGGGTGAATTACCCCACTTTTGAAACGTTCGATTTAAAAAAATATATGTAGCGCTTCTCTAGGACACTCCAGGAGTCACCCATTTAAATATAATACGTGATTTCCATAACACCCTGTATATAAAACAACATATTATTTTAGTTAGACAAGTGATTCTATCGAGTCACCGAGAACACTTTATTGGTACTATTCCTCTACCACCAGGATCAGCTGCGTCAACGTCCGATAAAAATAAATAAAACAACAACCGCGCTTAATTTACAATTATGCAGTAAAATAATTTTCCAGACTATATTTTTCTTATCTCTTCGCGAATCTGCTATGACTTTTATTATTTGGCTTCGGGCGAGCAGGCCTGTTATATTAGATTTAATTGCTTTGGAACAGCCTAGCCGTGGAGGAGAGTACCCATCTTTCGCGACTGGCGTCTACTCCCTGACCGTCATGATATTGTGCGTTGCCGAATTGTGTTGAAAATAGCGAAATACCGTGAATTTGGTGAAATTGTTTTTCCTAACGCAGACATATCAAACCCGATCAGTTATTAGAGCGAAAACAAAAACATACTGAAGACTAAAAAGAAACGGAGATTCTGGCTATAGAATTTTGTTGTGTTTATTATCCTAATAACATGCTTCACATTGACGTGTTCCAAGCCGATAGAAATAACGGGCTCCATGTTTGTTTCAAGTCGATGGGCCATTTGACGTTGTTATCTAGAAGCCAAAGAAGAGCGATTCATTTAGAACCGTCCAATTCTTACAGCACAAACACACATTTTCTTTGTTATCTCATTATTTTTATAGTACGATCTGTAAAATACTTTTCGTACGCTGTACTACTTAATAACTGAATATAGTATGCCCATTGTAATACAATTCTGCTTCAATTCCACCGGCTTCATCTATTAATTTGCTGGTCGTCAATCTATGGCACGTTGTGAGAATAGCCCAGGCAGCTGAGGCCTTGTTTCCCAACGAATATAACCTCCATCATTTCAAAACCGTGAATCGCTTTATCGCACATGCATAACTCTCAAAGTGCCTTAATAGTATATTAAGATACAAGTTTCATAAGACATTATTTTAGAGCACGCGTTTAATTTAGAAAACGACCCACGAACTATTAGGATAACAAGTACAATAAAAAATAATTAAATCCTAATAAACTATTGATAATTTATTCAAATTTTAACTCTGTATTACTATCACTACCTTCATCTAAGCCTAAACTTATAATTAAGGGTTGAACATTTGTAATCATACAATTGTAAGAATTTTCCACCTTAAGTACATGCTGTATACAGTTTTTCCAGCTGTCTGCAGAAATTTCTCTTACTTCCTTTTTAATTAGTTCTACTTCAGATGCATTTAATGTAGGAGAAATATTATTTCTCCTAATATTGGATTTTAATTGGTGTCACATTAGCTCAATAGGATTGAATATACAATAGTACGGAGGAAGACGCAACACTGTATGTCCATTTTCTGCTGCAAGTTTGTCACACTCGTATTCCTTATTTATTTTAAAAGCTTTTAATACTTCTAGCAGTTCGCGTTTTTTGTAAGTTTCTTCAAAATATAAATCATTTTCAATCATAAAATTTTGAATTTCTGCTTTTGTATTATTAGAATTGGGAATGATTTTTGCTTGCCGACTATGATAACTAGCATTGTCCATTACAATGACGCTATTTTCAGGTATATTTTTAAGGAGTTTATGTTTAAACCAATCTTCAAAAAGTTGTGCGTCGGTATCCTGATGGTAATCTCAAGAAGAATCTGCTATGTTTTTAGCTGAAAGCAACAGACAATTTGGAACAAACCCGTTCTCTGAACCAGCATGTAATATTGTGATTCTTTTGCCTTTATTTGATGGTGCCTTGGTTTGACATTTTTTAAATATTTAAGTGTCCATTCCCGTAAACGTTGAGATTCCATTAATGTTTGTCTTTTATCAATGCTTCGGTATTTAAAATCCATTTTACGCAATATTTTCCCAAGACTTGAAAGGCTACAAGAAATATTTGTTTCGTCTTTAATCAGCCGCTCTTTGAGGGAAATCAAAGTGGGTACAGTTTGTGCCTCATACATTTGGTAAATCTTTCCTCTTAATAAATCCATGTCATTTTCATCAATGCTTCTAAATGTGCCAGAATCACTCCGATTTTTTCTAGGATTAACAGGTTTAAGTACTATGTCTCATACCGAAGATAAAGGAGTTTTTGTCAAAGTAGACGTCTCTGCTAAATCATCCATCGAATTAAAAATTCTACTCAACAACGATTGATATACATTTTTAATTATTAGTTTGGCATCGGTAGATAAATGCTTTCTTTTAAAAATGACACTTGAAGATGCCCCCCTATCAGCACAATTCCAAGGACGCCACATTCTACCACTAATAAGCCTAACTAAAAATTACTCGCCGGAAAACCACTAAAGATTAAAATTATTAAAAATCACTTTGTATTTATATATGCATCAGGCATAGGTATAAATTGAATTTGTATACCTGGTCCGGCTCTGCTCGAAAAGGTTTTAAAATTTGGGATTTCCTTATTTATTTTATGGTCGAAGGGATAATGAGGTTTTATTGCAGTCAAAAGATCAACGGTATAATTCTGCAAATACTATAATTCAACTCGTGCCTAACAGCAACTGAGTTGGCAACGTCACGTATCTCGAAGTACAGCAGGAAAATTTGTTACCGTCAAGCTTCAGACGATATTTCTTTTGCGTGGAAAATATTCGTACGAAATTGAGCACGTTACCGTGATATTATAAAATTAACGTTTGGCTAGCAGGGACGTTAAGTCAGGAATTTTAAATTTTCAACAAGGAAATACCATTAAAAAAAAAATGAGCGGCAAAATCCTTTACCAGATATTTTTCCAGGTCCATATTAGGAAAATTAGCAACATTCTAATGGTTTAATAGTTTGTCGTTACGGAGTTAATAAAGATAATAATCTCGGTGACATATAATAACAATTATATAATTAACAATATGATATACAGGGTGTCCTTTAAAGACGTGCCAATATTTCATGTTTTTTTTTATATGAGCAAACACCATCACTACGGGAAAAGAAAATATACAGGGTGTCCCCTTAATGACGTGCTAATATGTCAGGGTGTGATTCCTTAGGTCATTTTCTAAAGAAAAGTTCATATGAACATATGTCCGCAACGGCTTAAATTTCTTGCTACAGGGTGTTGAATTTTTATTTTTTAAATGGTTATGTTTTAATATCTCCGAAAGTAATTTAGATATTATTTTCAATTTTGGTATGTGTTAATAGGATATAGAACCACAAATTTTAGTTAGAAAACTTGTTCAATTGTTCCACCAGTGGCGTCCCTGCAAACATGTCTTCTGATATTATTTACATAAAAGATGGTACGCCACTGACATTTTTCTATGTTGATATTTTTTCTGATTATCCTGGTCAATTCTACATGAAGACGGTCTCTTGAGTTTTTCTCGTCAGGGGCACCGTTCTTGATTAAAACCACTAAATTCATATTGAAATTAATTATTATTAACATTGATAAAATAATTAATGATAAATTTTGCTTTATAAAAATTGTTGGAATGGGCAATTCGATGCGAAGATGGGCGGAAGCGTGCCTTTTAAGTGAAGGTGGCCTCTAGATTCGTCTAAAACAAGTCTAGAAGCTGTTTTACTTTTTAATGGAAACAAGCATCCATCGGTTCCTATAGGTCATTCGGTAAATATGAAAGAAACATATGACAATCTTAAGATGTTACTAAGATGTGCAGATTTAAAAGGGGTGGCGTTACTGACAGGACTGCGAGCAGGCTATACAAAATACTGTTGCTTTTTGTGTGAATGGGACAGCCGTGCAAGAGACAAACATTATAAAATTAAGGTTTGGCCTCCACGTGACACAATACAAGTTGGCGTTAAAAATTTGACCCGAGAACCATTAGTTCAGAAAGAAAAAATATATTTACCTCCACTTCATATTAAGCTGAGTCTGATCAAAAATTTTGTTAAAGCACTGGATAGAGAAGGAAAGTATTTAAAAGACAAATTTCCACATATCAGTGAGGCCAAAATTAAAGAAGGAATTTTTGTTGGTCCCCAAATTAAGCAATTGTTTAAAGATGCGAACTTCAGGCAAATTTTAAGTGACAATGAAAGGCGGGCATGGAATGCATTTGAAAGTGTTTGCAACAATTTTCTTGGAAATAATAAATCAGAAAATTATCGTGAACTCGTGGAAGAACTACTCACGGCCTATCATATTTTAGAATGCAACATGTCACTAAAACTTCACTTTCTCCATTCTCATTTGGACTTTTTTCCTGAAAATTCAGGAGCAGTATCAGATGAGCATAGAGAACGATTTCACACAGATATTGCCTCCATACAGAAAAGGTATACAGGAAAGTGGAGCCCGAATATGTTACCCGACTATTGCTGGACCCTAATACGAGACACATCCAGGATTTCTTATAAAAGAAAGACGTTAGGGAAGTAAATATTAAATTTTAAATTATTTATAAATGTTTATAATGTACCTAAGCTAACTGTTAATAAAATATATTATAGGTTTTTAATTGTTCAAAGCATATGTCCCTCCCTGATCATTGGAGGCTGATATCGAAAATCTGAGGCCAGATCCGGATTCAGCAGGCCAAAATATATAAGATCAAGCCAAAATCATTCCAGGAGTCAGTGTAATTTGACCGGGAAATCCTTAATACTTTTCTTTAATTGGAAAGAGGTAGTTTTACAACATTAATTTTCCCTATAAAAATCGGGTTTTTACGCACACCACTGAAGCCAACAAATTCAAAATGATAAAAACTATGTCCTCTGGCACAAGTCATACTAAATCTGTACGGGGTGTGCTGCCACACTAATAATAACTGCCTCGAGTACGCCAGATAAATTAGCCATGATAAATAATTAATTAATGTTGGTTAATTATAAAGTGTGTCGTTAAAAAATCCGGGAGATATTAATATTCGAGTTATCGTGCGGCGAGAACCTCAGAAGAACACAGATATACTTATCTTTTGGGATGCCGCTGCACGCCGCCCGATCGATCGTTCGCCAGGAGATAATAAAAATTATGTTTTATTAAATTAGATTCGAAGATCTAAAGAAATTTCCGTAATTCGTTATCTAATCGTTGAAAAAGTTCTCTACCTAATAGTAAAACTGTATGAGGCGAATAAGTAATACACTGGGTGATTTTCAGCAGTGCAGAGCTGCCGCTTCTACTAGAAAGTATTAGCAACTTTGATAGTTTAAATGGAATTTATAGAATTCCTATTAATTTCTTAATAACTTTCCTTACAATTTTCCTGTATGTGGGTCAAAATTTTTTAATAGGCACCTTTCAGTCCTTAGCATATAACTTACTAAAATAAACTATTTGCCTGTAGAAACGATTATAATTTGCGAAATATATGTGTTACTTCCTGCATTAGGAAGCAATTTTAAAAGTTTTTTTTTAGATTATAGCTGCAGTATTCAAATTTGAATTTAAAAATGTATCGCCGGTCACGTGTCTCCAGTCAATAATTTCTTACTTTACCCTTTTATATTTCACGTCACTTTACCAAAGTTACTTTTATATCAAAATAATTTACACTCCTACTACAATTTGTATTGAAGAAATAATGTTCAAAGATCAACAGTTTAGTTTCTTTAACGCAATTATTAACCAGAAATTCCGTCCCCGCAGCTGCATGTATCGCCGGTCACGGCAGAGAATGCTTATAAATAACGCCACTAGAGGTCGGCCTAATAGTTTTACAAATATGACGGTATGTGTTTGAATTTGTGTCAAGCGTGCTCCTGTTTAGGTTCCTTATTATGTTTATTTAGGTATAAACTAGAACATTGCCTACTTTTTACCAGGCGTATATTTTTATGTTGTATCTCCGGTCACAGGGTTAACTCAGACCTAGTAGTCTTAATTAAGGGAAAAATACTACACGAAGTCATTCTGTTGAGTACAGACACTCATTTTAGTCTAACAAAGTTTATTTTTCTAGTGCATGTAACACCGGTCACGCATGAAAATGTTACCGGAGATACCTTGATGTGACGGTTTGTTATCCGAAGCTATATACAATATTTTTTCATTAACCATTTATAAACCATTAAGGAAAAATATATTTTGATGTGCAAGTTTCGTTTACACCTTAGGTAGATTAAAAATATTACAATTTTCTTAGTATTTTAACATTCTATAAGGAACGTTCCAAAACTTTAAGCCAATATAAGACAGGGCTGTTATAAATAATAGGAAAAGGGTTATACTGACTATAATGACTGATTATAAGAAATCTAATACAAAATTAACAGGTGTTTTTGAGAATATTTATTTTTATATTCGGATTTATTGAAAGTTGCATGTAAAAAAAATTTAGACCCACCTATCTGTTATCGTTCTATAACTAATATTTGGAAACAGAGTGAAAGGCCTCTGGGTATTACCTGACTCAAAATCAAATTTGAAATCGCTAATTGATCACAGTTCAAAAATATATCAGCATTTTTTGAAGAACACGTTTTCCAAAAGAAAAAAATTAAATTAATTATTTTCTCGAGAAAGATAACAGATAGGTATAATAGTCAAATGGTAAGGAAAGTATTAAGAAATTAATAGAGATTCTAAAAAAAATAATACACGTGATGTTCAGGTCCCCTTATATAAAATTTTTAAAGTAATCCTTTGACTAATCTTGCATAAACCTCTAATGGACCAACCACCAGCACACACCCTGTATACTTCTGTTCGCCGTAAATGTTTTTCAACTTTTATATAATTTAGTCACAAAACAAATTCTCTCATACGCAACACACTCATTGTACGAAGAAGAATCATTGTCCATGGATTGAATAAACGTTTTGTATAGTGCTGAATAGCTCAATACATGAATAGGATAAAATGAGAACTATCTATCAGTTTTATAGCTCCCCTTACAAAAGCGAATATGTTAAAGGTTTGCATGTGCATGTGCTAAAGTGGAACCTATAAATTACTTAAAGAAAGCTTAAAGTTAACGCGAAATAGAGAGTTTGTGATGCAAGAATTACTCGTGATTTTAAGAGTCTAAATGTATTTTAGCCACAGATTATTTGGCATGGAATTAAACTATACCAGACCCAGATAATTCATATGATTGATGTTTTTTGTGAATCAATCAAATCGATAATAAATTTACAAAAATTGCACACCGAAGGCACTAAAAGCAGTGGTTAGAATGATTATAGAGCGGCGTCATCTTGAAATCACAGCTTAATTTTGCGACAAATTTGTATATGCCAATTTATAGGCACCTTCATCTCTAACATCAATCGGTTAGCGCCCTCTATCTTCGCCATTAAAAAAAAGACGGTCAAGTACTGCTGATCATTTTGCTTTGCAGATTTTTTTTTATGTTCAAACACAAGCACTATAGGAAAAATCCTTTAGGGAACTCTGGGAGTGGTGCATGTGCAAATAAAGCGATTCACGTTGGTTTTGAATCGTTGGAGGTTATATCGTTGGGAAAAACGACCTCGGGATTTCCATAAGGATGAAGTCTTCCAGGAAGTTCGAGGAGTACTAAGCTTAACCACATATGGATGGGCGGCAGTGGTTCGTCGTGTATTTCTGCTATTTACCGCTCTGGGCGGAATTAAGAAGGCATGGTCAGCCGAGCACTTACCATGAAAATATCTGTAAAGGAGAGTCAAATCCCCAACCTGTCTTCGATGTTCTAGGCTGTCGAGATTCTTCGTCAGCTCGTGGTCTCCGATCAGACGAATGGCCCTCCTTTCGATAGAATCCAGTAGGCGAAGAGTGGAGTGGTGTTTGGGTGCAAAGCTGCAGGACGTCATTCGACATTATACGGATTTGTCAAGTCAAGAAACTGGTCAAAACGAGAAACTGGTCACGACGAGAAGCTGGCCAAGCCGAGAAACTTGCTTAGAAGCGAAGCTGGTCAATGCAAGATATTTGTCACGATCAGAAACTAGAAACTAGAAATTTTTCAAAACAAGATACCTTGTGTTGACGTCCCCAAGTGATTGTATAACCGTATTTTTCCCCGTGCTTATATTATAAAAGAATAGTAACCAAGCTGGTTCATCCCACGCGAAATCGCTTGTGCAAAGCGTGCCTATACCGGAAATATACCGTATTTTATAATTTAATCATTGAAATATCTGGTCATTATTGCTTCGAAACAAGTTTGCGTGTAATGTTGCGGCCATTTTTATTGTTGCAAATAAATTAACGAAATAAAATGTTAATCTTTCGATAAAAACCAAATTTTATATAGTAGAGCCGTCGATTGTTAGTTGTAGTTTCCTGTCTGCTATTTCTTGTACACAGAAATGAATCTTTCGAATTAATTGACCGTATATAATGATGATAAAATGCTATACAGGGTGTTATGTAAATGACGTATCATATTTAAATCGGCAATTCCTGAGATGAAAACAAATTGAAGAAAAATATCCAAAAATGGCGCTTTAATTTAATATGCCCTGTACATGACCTTATGTCAAACCAAAGATGGCCACGTGGTGCCCCTGTCAGGAAGGTAAACAAAGCAACATATTGCAACAGTATTGTCATATCTTCAGGGTAAACTCAGAAAGTCAATAACCGTTTGACAGATTGCAAGTTGTTTATTTTTCAGGGTACATTATTATAAACTTTTACGTTCAGTGCAGTTCGCTGGGAAACAATCGCTGATTTATAAACTTGAACTGACTCGAACCAACCGCCGCGGAGTTTATAAATGGTCAGGTATGTTCTCATTTGTGCAATTCGAACGACACCCGTCAGATCTGGACAACTTAAAAGTTTATAAATACCACTTACCCTTTAGAAACTACCAAGTACCTAGGTAACCAGAACAAAAACAAACCGGCACAATAATACCACAAAATCGCGTCTCGTGAACACATCTAAGTACCATTCAATCTGAATTAGTATTTTAAAGTGCTACTGTATAGACAAAAATACGCCCTTATTGTCTCAGTGGTCTGGGAAATAATGTATTTAACATCTAAAAATATTAAAAATAAATAACACGTTGGTTCCGTCGATCGATATTGAACTGCTTGACTGGGGCACTGCCGTCGCGAAAAGAACAAATAACTTAATAATTTAAACTCGGGTTTAAGTATTAACACACAATTTAACACACAAATCTGCTTTAAAAACAGTAGGAAACCGGCCGGCTTCTTTAAACAGCTGATTTTGGACAATCGAGCGGATTGCCTATTCTTTTTGCGCCTGCAGCGGCTGGGGTTAATATTTAAAAATACAGCGTTGCCACTTTCGATGTTTTATAAGGTTATATTCATAAATTGCAGAATTTCCTTCTGTAATATTTTTCTGTATAATGATAGTCTCGGAAATGGCAACCGCGCTAGTTGGACGAGACTATAATATTTAAAAATACAGCGTTGCCACTTTCGATGTTTTATAAGGTTATATTCATAAATTGCAGAATTTCCTTCTGTAATATTTTTCTGTATAATGATAGTCTCGGAAATGGCAACCGCGCTAGTTGGACGAGACTATTTATTTTGAAGGGGTTGTCCTGTCTATCAACATAATTATTTCATCATTCTTCTTCATTGAAGGATTAATAAGTTTAGAAATTAGCGTTTTTATTATTTCTGAATTCTATTGCGAAATAATTTGTATCCTATAGTGCTGTTGTTTTATGTGTACGGTAGGTTATTGTAAAGTGTAATTATGCGTTAGTATTTATTGCCTTTGTGTAATCTAATAATAAGTGCATATCTTCAAAAAAACTAATTTGAAATTCGTGGGTGTCTGTGTGTTTCTTTAAGTGATTTAGTGCAAATCTTCAGAGAGATTGGAAATAAAAGGCCAAATTAGGTTTAGTGGGTATAAGCTTATTATGCAGTTCCACATTATCATCAAGGTACGTGATGAGCATAAAGCTTTTTCCATAGGAAAAAAAAACCTGAAGATGTCTGTGCCCTGGATTACTTGCTAGTGTACTGGCACCTAGATTCACTTCTATTTGGATACTAGGTAAACTAAATATTATTTTTATAAGAATTTAAAGATTTACATTTTTTACACAGTTTGCAACATTGTGCCTGAACATCTGTTGATTACACAGCTTGGCAATGTAATATGATCATATATGAATGTGCCGAGGAGTAACGGGTGGGTTTAGGGGTGAATTACCCCACTTTTTAAACGTTCGATGTAAAAAAATATGTAGCGCTTCTCTAGGACACCCCCGGAGTCACCCATTTAAATATAATAGGTCATTTCCATAACACCCTGTATATCAAAGTAAGTACTTTCGATTAGAATCTTGAAAAATTTGAACCACACGAAACACAAAATTTAAAATCAATGTCAATATTTAAATTTTGCCATTTCCGCCCCAACTGTACGTTTCTAGTTTTCTATGGAGTACATTCTTATAAGCCTGGTAATTATAAATTAAATACAAGTAAAATTTTGCCAGATAAAATGAATAAAGTGAATGCATGTACACACATCTGTGTCGCTTGATGTTTTATTACTATACTATGGATTGGAAATGTATATGGTTGGTTTAAAACTTCGCCATTGGTATATACATAGTTAGTTGCCAATTGTGTACTATTAATAATGTTATCTATAACCGTATTTATGTCGAATTATTGGTGTTATATTTCCTGTATCTGTAAATCTATTGGGATGATTTTGAATTTTAGATTAAAACAACATAATTACAGTATAGATCTACCTATAAGCTATCTATTCTATGAAATTCTACAGGGTGATTGATAGCTTATGGTCTATTAAGAACTAGCCAACAAATCGCTTTGAAAATTTGGTAACTTATATAAATATATATACTTCTCTCTTTTAAAAATATTTATATTCTACTAGAAAGTATTATCAACTATGCTACTTTAAATGGAACACCCTGTATATTATATTTTTTTTATAATCCCTATTAATTTCTTAATATCTTTGATTAACAATTTGCTATACCTATCTGTTATAGTTCTCGAGATATAATTTTTTTTGGAAAACATATCCTTCAAAAAGCGCCGATTTTTTGAACAAAACCCTCCTTTAAACGGACAAACAATTTTTTAAAGTATTTGGGAGACGAATAAGTACGATGCAAAAACGCTGTGAAGATAGACCGGCAACTATACGTGGCAGAGCGAAAGGACTTCGCCGAATGAAAGTATGTGTGATTCCCCGACGGCAGTCCGCCGTTTATTTGTGAGTTGTAAGGTTAAAATCGTAAACAATGACACAAAAATGTCGCGTTTTGAGTCTGAAAGAGAATATTGATGTTGTGGAAGTTTGTAATTTGATAACAATGATTTGGGCGAGTTCATTAACATTGATATATGATATTAGAAGATGATAGTGACCCCATTCCTACCGATTATGTAGTCCAAACTGAAACCACATCACTATCTGACGACTCTGATGAAGAAGTTGAATGCAGTAATCAAACAAATGTAACCAATTATCAACAAGCCATTAGTATGGTAAAGAAATTACAAGAGCATGCAAAGAATAGAGGTGACTCTACGACAATGGAATTGTTATTAGATTTAGAATTACATTTTCTACATTGCAAGTATAAAACGCAAACACGTCAAACTACGTTATTAGACTTTTTTAGTACTACATCCAAACTATAAATAGTGTATTTTTGTTATGTTATTTTGTACATACATATACATAGTCATAATTTTGCATTTACATATTACCAAATAACAATTTTCCCATGGGCGGACACATTTAGACGGTGACGATTAGGACGAGACTTGCTCGCACATGCGATTAACTAGTGAAGTTTCTCTGTAGTAACAGGTGGCGGGTGGCAGCGGGGGATAGCGGCGCTATGGCGATTTAACATGGAAAAGGCCCACAGTTTTTGTGTGCACTTTTGTTGTCTGTTCGTGCATCTAGTTAGAAATTCGAGCGTGTATATTGTATATAGTTGACGGTGGACTATTTAAGAAATAACTTTAGCTCTTTGAGTTTGGAGCAAAAAATTGAAGTGAAGAATGCGGGAACACCTAAACCCGAAATTAATTTAACGCAAACCACAAAGGGTAAATCTAGGGACTTTATTAGAAAGTTTAAAAATGAAATATATGAAAATAGATTTATAGAGGTTATTCCAAACTTAATGAGGCTGTTATTGAACAATTTTCTACAATTAAGAACCGAAGAATGGGTCGATAAATGTTGTGTATTTCGATAAATGATACTCGATATGATTTTAAATCATTTTATTTAAGGATTTAAACTAAAAAACACTGAAAATATGAAGAATGCCAACTTGTCAGTCTCGTGGCTCAATTCGTTCTTGTCATAAAACAGTTAACTATTGTTCTAGTCTTGGTTGCGCCTAATGACGTAGCCATAGATGGCGTAGTAGTATTAGATATCATTCGGTTTTCTTGATAACTCGTAGATGGCGGTAGTACAAATATGTTTTACCTAACGCATTCTCTTATTACTTTTTTTCTTTCTACATTTAAAACGCCTAGAAAGTAATTGTTTGTTCGTTACACAAAAACAAAATTTTAAAAATAATTTCACCATACGTGTGAACCCCCTCTATGATAGGTTAGGTCACGAGCCGCCACTCTATAAGTACGTAATTTCTGGCTGTAATCGAGTGTTTGTGTCACATGCACAACGACAATGAACACATCCTATCCCAAAACCCTACCGGTGGCGACAAATTTATCTCTCGATCCAAATGATTTAAAACAATAAAATCCGCCATGTGTATGAAGAGATAGAGTCCGGGCATTCTTCGGTATGTCACCCGGGCAAAAAGTATACAGCGACACGTTTTGATAAGATAGAGACTGAACCGGCGTATGTCTGGTTAACAACCAACCAATATCTCCGAACGTAAATCATCGGAGCCCCGTATAAGGCCCTTGTGTCCTGAATATAAAACATATAAAACGAAAAGTAAGACGGTGCGACACACCTTTATATCTTTTAAGTTCAGACCGACTTGTTAGCGAACGTTTTTTTTGTTTTTTTGGTTCAACATATCAAATATATGTGTCTGCTTTATGCCCGTTTGTAGTCTCTTTTGTTGTTTAGTTGATTGTTCCGATCCTGACATTAGGAAAATAAACTTGAAGGGTTTTGACCTGCGCCGTCTCTCGAGGGGATCAAAATAAAATACTTTTAATAATTTTATTTTAAAAATCACGAAAAAAATTCGTAAATACCTTATTATACAGGGTGTGATGTAAATGACGTATTATATTTAAACCGGCCATTCCTGAGATGAAAACAAATTGAAGAAAAATATCCAAAAATGGCGCTTTAATTTAATATGCCCTGTACATGACCTGACGTCAAACCGAAATTAAGCACGTGGTGATGCTGGGAGAAAGATAAACAAAACATATGGCGGAAAACGTCAGTGAATTTTGAGCAGTGTTGTCACTCTTTAGCAAGTCAATAACCGTTTGACAGATTGGAATTTGTTTATTTTTCAGGGTACATTATTATAAACTTTTACGTTCAGTTCAGTTCGCTGGGAAACAATCTCTGATTTATAAACTTGAACTGACTCGAACCAACCGCCGCGGCGTTTATAAACGGTCAGGTATGTTCTCATTTATTCAATTCGAAGGACACCCGTCGGAACTGAACAACTTAAATGCCACTTTACCCTTTAGAAAAAAACCAACTTAATTTATAAAAAAACACCAAGTAGGTAATCCAAACAAAAACCGGCACAATAACCTCACAAACACACAAAAACAAAAGCACAAATTCACATTAGTTTTCGCGTAAATTTGTATGCATCTCATGAACACATCTAAGTACCATTCAATCTGAATTAGTATTTTAAAGTGCTACTGTGTAGATAAAAATACGCCCTTATTGTATAAAGTTTCATATAATTTTTTCATACATTGGTATTTAACATCTAAAAATTTCTAGTAACTACACGTTTCAGTCTGTTTCGGGTTTATTCGGTCGATCGATATTGCGTTATTTGGAAATATCTAAAAATACAGCGTTGCCACTTTCGATGTTTTATAAGATTATATTCATAAATTGCGGAATTTCCTTCTGTAATACTACTTTCCTGTATAATTATTGTCTCGGAAATGGCAACCGCGCTATTTTTCCGAATATGTACGAAGCATTCGACCCTTGGTTGGACTCGTCTATGTTAAGACTGAGAGGGAGGTCCTGTTGTTGTCAACATAATTATTTCATTATTCTTCATTAAAGGATTAAAAATTGTTTTAGGCCCATTAGAAAGTAACGAAATTGTTATTTCTGACTTTCTAGTGCGAAATAATCTTCTTGTGTGTGCTGTTGTTCTATGTGTACGATAGTGTAATTATGCGTTAGTGTTTAGTGCTTTTGTATATTCTGATAATAGGTTATATCAAAAAAACTAATTTGAAACTCGTGGGTCTCTGTGTGTTCCTTTAAGTGATTCAGTGTAATTTGTTCTGTTTCACTATGTATTTTTTTCTCTCGACGATATGCCGGTTATGTTCCGGTTTTGGAAATAAGAGACCGAGCTGGGGTTAAGCTTATACCCACACTAACATCAGGGCACGTGATGAGCATAAACCTCTTCCCATAGGAAAAATAACTGAAAATGTATGTGCCCTAGATTCCTTCCTCCCCACCCCCGCTACACCTTTTGTAGCCGATTTCCTTCTGTATTCGGCAAAAGAAAACACAAGAAAGTTACATACATTGACAGTGCCCTGGGAAAACAAGTGAAAACCCGCCCCCGCTACCTTTCGGTCCTTGACTGCTACACCGAATGAAAACACACGCACGCAACTAGCTACTCGTATCACGCGACTGCTTTCGCTCCGCCCACAATAACCAACCGATTATTCAAAACAAACGCAATCCAATGATTTATATTGATAACCATTCTTTTAATAGGCAAACCTCTGAAGTAAACCGCTTCTAAACATGTTTTTTCTACCGATCAATTGTAAAATCTTGCTGACCAAGTAATCATTTCGCAGCTCGACTGTTAATTAAGCGAACACATCATATTACAAGCGGACTGATATCGGTTAAATTGTTGACAGTTTGTACAATTTTTTGCAGAACAAGTGCTGCAGCCCGATTTTTTTTTTAGCTGATCAAGTGATTTAATGGCCATTTTTGCTGCGAACCAAGATTAATAACTGCAAACCATTTAATTACTTCTCTAACTTTATGAATCCGGAATTAGATTAGAAAAAAAATAAGTAAAAAAAAGAATTATTCTCTGTTTGGCTTTAACATGCTGAAAAATGAGATTTTTTTACGTGTATAATAATAATAGTTAAACGATTATTTAAAAAAAAAACTAGCCTATCCACGAGCCGACCAAGTCATTTATTAAAAAACCGACCATATGGTCAGACAACCCAAAGTTTAAACGCATATAATTTAGAATCTAAATTAGAGAATTATAATCTTATCTGTTGAGGCTTATATTCGTTACTAACGGTACATAAAAAAAGATTTATAATGTCATCGAGCGTGTAAGTTTAAGCATTAGAAGCAAATCCTATTGCTCCGTGAAACTTTAGAGGAGAAAATGTTTCTGGTGTTGTTGTGAATCTGTCGTCGTAAATACGCGGTTTTCTTTAGTAAAATTTAACATTAATCATTATTACGGGATATACGGATATACAGGGTGTCCCACAATAAGTGGGCAATCTCCCGGGTTCAGATAGAACACTTAAAAATAACAGGAGAAGTTCATATAATTTTTTCTTCGTACGTCCATGAAGGAAGTCACTGGAAATCGTTGATTTTTAAATAATTTTTTAAGTACTAGGTGTAATTTAATAATTTTTTAGTATAATGTTTACTAGATGAGTCTCCTTAAAATTCGCCCTTTTAAACACATGTGGCTTATTTTGGTTTGACAGGGACGGACTAGGCGTAATACAAAAATGCTTTCTTTACACCCTGTATGATGAAGGAACGACAATAATATTTTTTTTTGGATACTCTATACCTTAAGCTGAAAAAAAGGTACTCTTGATCAATGTCGATAAAATTAGCTGTTTTCGAGAAAAAAAATATTTTTGTTCAATATGATTTTTTGCATTGGTTGTTGTTTTATGTTCATAAAATGCCCTCATAGTGGAGTCATTCCGGTATTCGAAAATCCCTTGACGAAATCGAGTAATTTTTAAAAACTCAAGAGACCGTTTTCATGGAGAATTGAACAGGCCAATCAGAAAAAATATGCACCTGGAAAAATATCAGTGGCGTACCATCTTTTTTGAAAAAAATATCAGAGGACATGTTTGCAGAGACTCCACTGGTGGAACAATTGAATAACTTTTCTAACTAAAATTTGAGGTTCTATATCCTATTAACACATACCAAAATTAAACATAATATGCCCAGCGCGCATTTGGGAAAATTTTTGCAAATCCCACCTCGTAGCTGATAAAAAAATGAACAAATTGAATCCGGTCTGATCCCCGTAGCTCGATTAATAAACTACTTATTAACATTTATGTAAAAAATTTCCAATCCCCCTTACTCCCCTCCTAATTGCCCCACCAACCCCAGCCCATCAAAGTACTCGATATCACCCGTTAATTCTAGAAAAAATGATGCCCGAACTCCGCCCCTTCTCGAGATATAATTAATATAATCCGCCCTCTCCGCCCCTTCTCGAGATATAATTAATTAATTAATTAAAATAATTAAATTTTATTGTTTTTGCAGTTGAAAATCGCGTTAATTCGCGAACTCATTGAGATATCGCGATCGGGTTTATTCGAGCTTACGCGCTCTGTCAAGCTCTTCAATTTTGCTTCTCACATTTTTTTTTGTAACATCAAAACCGGCCGAGTTATTTTCAATTTCCCGTTGTAGGTTAGATTGCAGTTTTTCTCCTTTGTCTTATTAGTTACTAACTTAGTAATGGAATTTACGTATACTGAATATGACCACATGCATTTAATGTATGAACAAAAATATTTTTTTCTTGAAAACAGTTCATTTTATCGACATTGATCAAGAGTATCTTTCTTTCAGCTTAAGGTTTAGAGTATCCAAAAAAAATATTTTGGTCGTTCCTTCATCATACAGGGTGTAATAAAAGCATTTTTGTGTTACGTCTAGTCCGTCCCTGTCAAAGTAGATAAGCCAAATGTGTTTAAAAGGGCGAATATCAAGGAGACTCATCTAGTAAACATTATACTAAAAAATTATTAAATTACACCTAGTAGTTAAAAGATTATTTAAAGATCAACGATTTCCAGAGACGTCCGTTATGGGCCCGTATCTCCGTAGGGGGGGGGGGGGGGGGTGTAGGAAGAACAATTTATATGAACTTCTCCTGTTATTTTTAAGTCTTCTATCTGAACCCGGGAGATTTCCCACATATTCTGGGACACCCTGTATACATATAGCATAGTTCCTACCAGTCGCGACTTCTGGGGGGCAGCAGCTTGAACTTTCGTATTCCCGAATTTCAATTTACATTTAGTTGTTTTAAGCAAGGTGGTGATAAAGACACAAGAGATCGTTTATATGTAGAATTGACCAGGTTAATCAGAAAACCTATTCACATCGAAAATTGTCAGTGGCGTACCACTTTTCTTGTAAAAAATATCAAAGAACATGTTTGCTATCTTTATATCCCATTAAAGCATACCCAAATTGAAAATAATATGTAAATTTGACAACATGTCTTTGTATACATTTTCTCCAAATCAAAAACGGATTTTTTATGGTTATCATTGGCGTCGTCAAAAAAAATGTATCTTGCTCCACGCTCTAGCAGTCTCTCCCGATTTAATTCCAGATCTTTTAATAATTTAAATTGTCGAAAAAAGAAGGCCAATAAATTGTCTACAAAGACTACTAATAAAAAAGTCAATTAGATGAAATTTAACGTAGAAAAATAAAGGAAAAAAGCAGTGTTGCGTGTAAGGTTTAAATAAAATGTATTTAAGGCGACCATTATAAGGAATAAGATGCCATTTCAATATGTTGTCTAACCAAATTAGGATATTTCGGAGTTACAGTACGAGGATGAGGTCATTATGAAGAGTCCCAGGAGCACTCGGACACATCTAAAGTATTCAATTTAATTGATGTATAGATTAATTTCTTCCACGGTCGTTTTTGTCACCATCAAAGCTTCCTACACACAAGCACTATACGAAAAATCCTTTAGGGCACTCTGGGAGTAGTGCGTGTACGCAAAAAGCGTCACGTTGGTTTTGAATCGTTAGAGATTATATTCGTTGGGAAAAACGACATCGGGAAGGTCATTCCATAAGGATGAAGTCCTCCAGATGAAATAATTCTTAAATAATGAAGTTCGTATTTCTTCTCTGGGCGGAATTAAGAGGGCAAGGTCAGCCGATCACTTTTCATGAAAATATCTGTAAAAGAGAGTCAAATCCCCAACCTGTCTTCGATGCTCTAGGCTGTCGAGGTTCTTCGTCAGCTCGTGGTCTCCGATCAGACGAATGTCCCTCCTTTCGATAGAATCCAGTAGCCGAAGAATATGTTTGGGTGCAGAGCTCCAGACATGAGAGCAGTACTCTAGTGAAGGTCGTACACCAAGTTTCTGAGAAGCTATCTTGGCGATTGCCACAACGTGGTTATGCTAAGACATATTTTCTCCCAGATTGACACCCAGACAATTAATAGATGAAGCCAGTGGGATTGCGTGTCCTGCCATGACTATATCCGGTTCTGTAATGTTAACCTTTTTAGAGAAAACTGCTGCCTTTTTTAGCGTTAAATTCAACTTGGTTACTGTCACCCCAAGCCAAAATTTCTTCCAGGTCTTTGTTGAGGCGTGATGTCTGCGAAGATGTGCAATGGCAGCCGATGTTTCTGGCATTCAAAGAGAAAGATGATGAAAGTGTGCTATCGTCAGCAAAGCTAAATATCGGATTTTTAGTTGTCACTAGAAGGTCGTTAATGTAGAGTAAGAAGAGAGTGGGAGACAATATGGACCCTTGAGGAACACCGGCATTGATGGTGAAGGTGTCTGAGAGAAATCCGTCAATCGCCACTTGCAGAGAGCGGTCCTTAAGAAAGCTAGACAACTATGCACAGAATCGACTGGGCATACCATAGGATCGCAGTTTACTGAGAAACCCATCATGCCAAACACGATCAAAAGCCTTAGAAATATCCAGTGCAACAGCCCGAGACTTCCCATAATGTTCGATTGCGTTGTTCCAAAGATGGGTGACATAGGCTAGAAGATCTCCAGGTGATCTGGACATCCGAAAACCATATTGATTATCGCTGATAATGTTGAAGCCTTCCAGGTACAAACTGACAAACTTTTTACTCAAATTACAAAAGAACTATGCCAAATATTGGATTTTTTTGAATTACCGATGGAAAGAAAGTAGGAAGATGATCTTATAAGCGAGCCACCCTGTACTTTGGCTTTTTCAAAAAAATAATCCGATCGCTCCGATTGACTTGCCATAAACCGGTGATGCGTTCAAAAACTATTTATCGGTTTGAGTCAACCGGTTTGGTTATACGAATCGAAGCCAGTAAATGTTACATTAAAAAGCTTATTTATGCCCGAAATAAAGTTGAGTTGCGACCTTAGCCGGCCGATTACTGACAATCTGACCAGGCTGGACGCTAAGCGTCACCGACAACTAATAGTTATTCGATCGCGTCAATTCGATGTAGAGTATTTTTCTTAATTAAAACCATATGGTGGCGGAATTAAGTTATGATAGCGCTCGGCCAGTAGATTCTGTATTAGTTTGCCCAGTTTTATTTGGACGTTTCCGTATGAACAGCGAGGGGAGACAAATGCTTGAACGCGTGTTACCATAGGCGTGCCCAAACAATAATTTAATAAATGGAAAATAGTTAAATACACTGTGTTGAGTCCGCAGCTGAGAACAAAACCTAACAAACCCAACTATAGTTTTTTTTTTGAAAATATCCTTCTGACTGGTATTATTATTTAATTATTACGGCCCTGGGTCAAAATTTTTTTACAGGCGACTTTCAGTCCCTAGCATATAGCTTACTAAGATAAACTATTTGCCTGTAGAAACGATTATAATTTGTGAAATATATGTTATTTCCTGCATTAGAAAGTAATTTTAAAAGTTTTTTCGATTATTGCTGCAGTATTCAAATTTAAATTTAAAAATGTATCGCCGGTCACGTGTCCCCAGTCAATAATTTCTTACTTTACCCTTTTATAGTTCACGTCATTTTACTAAAGTTACTTTTATATATAAATAATTTACACTCCTACTACAATTTGAATTGAACAAATAGTGTTCAAAGATCAACAGTTTAGTTTATCTAACGCAATTATTAAGATGAGGATCCCAAACAATCCCAAATTAGCAATCAGAGCCATCTATGTTTCATCAATTTAATTTAAAAGTATGCCGCTTGTAGGTTAGAAAGAGACGAAAGTCATCAGCTGATCAATATATCTTTTCGTGAAGTTTAAGCCGTTAATAATAAAGTATTTTAGTTAATTTATTCATATTTAGATTGTCTGACATGTCGATTGGGGTATCAACAAGTCTCAGGAAGATCTGTGACAAAAATTTGATAATTGTTCATATTTGAAATTGATATTATTATTCTTATAACATTATAGTTTTTAACGCAATCTTTTCATAGCGTTTTCCAATCATCTAACTTTACGAATCCAGTTTTAGATTAGAAAAAACTAAGTATATTTGGCTAAACGTTCGCATAAAATAGTGCCTGCTTGGCAATCTGTGATTAAACGCAGCTCTTAAGCAGAAGTTTCACTGCATGTATCGCCGGTCACGGCAGAAATTGCTTATAAACAACGCCACTAGAGGTCGACCTAATAGTACGGCATGTGTTTGAATTTGTGTAAAGCGTGCTCCTATTTAGGTAAGTTCCTTGTTGTGTTTATTTAGGTATAAACTAGAACATTGCCTACTTTTTACCAGGCGTATGTTTTTATGTTGTATCGCCGGTCACAGGGTTGACTCAGACCTAGTAGTCTTAATTAAGGGAAAAGTACTACACGAAGTCATTCTCTTGAGTATAGATATTCATTTCAGTCTAACAAAGTTTAAGAAATAGCTTGTATCAGCTGTTATCCACGAATGTGTGCATTTTGTATCGCCGGTCACAGTAACACCGGTCACGCATGAAAATGTTACCGGAGATATACATTGATGTGACGGTTTGTTATCCGTAGCTATATACAATATTTTTTTATTAACCATTAAGGAAAAAGATATTTTGATGTGCAAGTTTCGTTTACACCTTAGGTAGATTAAAAATATGGCTAATTCTCTTAGTATTTTAACACTCTATAAGGAACATTCCGAAACTTTAAGCCAATATAAGACAGGGCTGTTATAAATAATAGGAAAATAGTTACAGTGACTGATTAAAATAACTCAGTTCCAAATATTATCGTTATATAATTCAGAAGAGTACAATTAGCCTTGGGAAGGGCGTTAAATTTTTAAAAAATCGATGCTATACAAAAATAGACTAAGATCTTTGTGACTATGATCGTTTGGGCGGACATATACATATAATTCCTCTAATTAGATACTATAAGAAACCTAGATATTAAAAAATTAACAGGTGTTTTTGAGATTATTTATTTTTAAATTCCGATTTACTGCAAGTTGCCTGTAAAAAAATTTTGCCCCCCCCCCCCCCCCCCTCTTCTTTACATTCAAATGTTTATTTCTCATTATTGTCCGATCCGTGTGTCCTTGTCGTTGCCTGTGAGTAATGAATTCATTGCTCGCAGTTTTTGGACTCATTACGCAAACAACAACAAAACAAATAGAATGATTTTTTTTTAAATCCTATGTCATGTAAATAATCCCCCGATCTTCCGCTTTCGTAATAATCATATAAAACTTCCAATTAAATTTATGACATACAGAGTCCTATCTCCAGTTTGACATCAAAAGCACATCAAAACGAGATGGTCGATATAATTAATTGATAGAATAGGCGCTATTAATTCTTGAATCAAGGCATTAAATTAATTTTTTTTTCACTGATCTAATGATACGATATAAGGCTGGTTTCTTACTTTAAAAAAGTCGGGTTCTAGATAGTCATAAACTTGACGAAATAGCAATTTTTTCGATATTTTTTTTCAATCTTAAGTTTGGACGTTTTAAAAAGATTGTTGTTTAGCTTTAAAACGTATTTTCTCGGTGGCATTTATTCCAGAATTTGTACGCCCACGTAAAATCACCGCTATTGAATATACAGGGTGTTATGGAAATAACGTATTATATTTAAATGGGTGACTCCTGGGGTGTCCTAGAGAAGCGCTACATATTTTTTCTTTCAAATCGAACGTTTAAAAAGTGGGGTAATTCATCCCTAAACCCAAACACAACTCCTCGGCACATTCATATATGAACATATTACATTTCCCAGCTGGGTAATCAACAGATGTTCAGGCACAATGTTGACAAACTGTTTAAAAGTGTAAAACTTTAGTTTCCTATAAAAATAAATATTTAGCTTACTTAGAAAGTAAATCCAGGACGCGATTAAGGAATCCAGGGCACATACACTTTCAGTTCTTTTTCTATGGGAAAAACTTTATCCTCATCACGTGTCCTAATGATAGTGTGGGAGTACATAATAAGCTTATCACTAAACTCCAATACTAACGCATAATTACACTTTACAATAACACACATAGAACAAGAGCACTTAATCATTTCGCAATAGAAATAATAAAAACGCTAATTTCTATGGGCCATTAACCCTTTACTAAAGATAAAATGAAACAATTATGTTCACAAAGTTCAAATAATAATGGGCCAGTCCAAACTTCAAGATGCTTCCTTCCTCCGAAAACTGGTAGTAGCGCGGTTGCCATTTCCGAAACTATAATTATACAGGAAAGTAATATTATAAGGCAATTTATGATAGTCGCTTATAAAACATCGAAAGTGGCAACGCTGTATTTTTAAATATTAGCAAGATTGTCCAAAATCAGCTGTTTAAAGAAGCCGGCCGATATGGATCGAGAGAACCAACGTGTTATTTATTTTAAAAATTTTTAGATATTAAATACATACATTTCCCAGACAATAAGGGCATATTTTTGTCTACACAGTAGCACTTTAAAATACTAATTCAGATTGAACGGTACTTAGATGTGTTGGGACGCGAAAACTAATGTGATTTTGTGATGTGAGTAGGTACGTGGTGTTTTTTATAAATAAGTCCGAAAAGGTAAATAAAATTGAATTTTTTTTTCTAAAGGGTAAGTGGCATTTATAAACTTTTAAGTTGTCCAGATCTGACGGGTGTCGTTCGAATTGAAAAAATGAGAACATACCTGACCATTTATAAACTCCGCGGCGGTTCGTTCGAGTCAGTTCAAGTTTATAAATCAGAGATTGTTTCCCAGCGAACTGAACGTAAAAGTTTATAATAATGTACCCTGAAGAATAAACAACTTGAAATCTGTCAAACGGTTATTGACTTTCTAAAGAATTTACCCTGCATTGCCATATGTTGCTGTGTTTACCTTCCGAACAGGGGCACCACGTGGTAATTTTTGGTTTGACATAAGGGCATGTATTAAATTAAAGCACAATTTTCGGATATTTTTCTTCAACTTGTTTTCATCTCAGGAATTGCCGGTTTAAATATAATACGTCATTTCCATAATACCCTGTAGTAGAAACAGCCTTAAATTCATTGGTCACTCTCCAATTATTATTTAGCGATCAACGGATATGCCTTTTATTTATATATTTTTTAATGAAAGGTAGTTATGACATTTCTGACGCGTAATCCATAATATTAGGAGTTAACACATTATTTGACAGTCATATAAATTATTTTTATTGATTGTTATTAAGGTTAGTAATTGAAATTTGGCTTCTTAAATTATTGGTCCGGTAAACTTTGACAAGGGGGCCAAAATACTCTACGCCTCAACAGGGGCTCGTGCCAGGGCGTGTGATTCTATTCAGGGTGTTATGGAAATGACGTATTATATTTAAACCGGCAATTCCTGAGATAAAGACAAATTGAAGAAAAATAGCCATAAATGGCGCTTTCAATTCATTCAGCGGTAAAAGTGACCTGACGTCAAACCAGAAAACCTGTGTGGCACTGCGATACATGTAAGCAATCAAGGAATTCTGGCCGGTGTTGTCATATGTACACCTAAAACTCTTTAGACAAACTAAAATAATTTAAACACTTTTCCATTCTGTAATACCTTTTTGTACAATTAATTGAAGAACATTTACGACGGACTATGTTTTAAACAACTCGAAAAAACATATGGAATAGTAATAGCCACGTACGTCATTATGCCAATGACCTCTTGACGCCTTACATCGGCTGAGCGAAGTAGTTTCATATAGCACGCTTGCATCTATTAGTTGAAGACCAACCAGCGACCGGATACGTTGTGTCTCGTCAATCACCAACACACTCTCAGCAATCCGCTCTGTTTTTTCGGTTTACGCGTGTATCTTGCCCGCCCATCAATAACCCTTGAATATTGTTTCTATTGACGCGTTTCTTCTTGACGTCAAATTTCGTCGCGTGTAATAAAATCTAATAATCTGTAGTATAATCTGTATTATTGTATTTTCAAAAACTAACTATCGGTTCTATTCCACTATGACTGTATGTACATAAAGTGTTTCCAGGAGTGTTTCCATGAAAAAGAAAAAAACTGATTGTGTTTGTGCCTGTATTTCCTCGCTCTTTAGGTATAAGGATAAATACAAGTAGGTAGAAGATAATTTATTTTTATAATTTTATATGGAATTTCAGTTTTACATTAAGTTTGGGAACATTGCCATTGGCTTTGGGTGAAATGTTTAATTTAAATGCAGACGACAGACGACATCAGTTAATATCATAGCCATATAATATTAAAGGGAGGCAGATTTATTCACAATATATTATGTGTGCGTTTTTTAAAATTATCTAGTTGTAGAATTATTTATAGTATCCTAACAAAGGTATTGTGAACTACAGATTCCATAATCCATTCATAAAAATCTTGGAAAGTGATTGTGTGAAATGTTATTGAAAATCAGTAATGGGTGGAAGAGAGAACTACATGTTTGTTGGCTGAATGGCGACATACTATTCTTACTATTCTTACTATTCTTACTATACTTACTTTTGTGCGCCCCCAACAACATTGATTTTTGTTTAAATAATTTCATTTTTTATGATCCTAAAAAGCACAATCATCTGCACAGGTAAGGATAACAGCGAGGGGACGTACAGCGTTGCCATTTTTAAAGTTTCATTTGTAATTTATCTCAAACTGTAGAAGTATATATGATTGTAAACAAATGATGTTTTATGATCGGAATGTTTGGTCTCCTTTTTTTATATATCCATAGTAAATGTACTTATTTTATCGTAAAATTCAACTGCAAATTTTATGGCTCGGTTTCGAAGGTTATAAAATATAGACTCTTGCTTTTAGCGAGGTGTCGATATCTACAAGGAACGTATATTCATAAAACGCCTCGCAGCCGCCGGCGTTGCGTAAATCAAGTTGTAACTAGTAACTATAGTAACGGCAATCCTGCGAGGAAAAATGGGAAAAAATGCGGAAAACACGCGGTCGAATCCATTTGTTGGCACAGGTTGGTGTCCGAACCCCTATATCTTGTTGTCTGGTCGGACAACGCTCTGGCCGCCGAAGGTGACAAGACCGTGATTAGAACGGTCGGAAAGGCCGCTGAGACAATCAGGACCGTCTGAGCCCATTGAGCCAGGACGAGCACCATTGTTGCGGTAGTCCCAGTACTTGTTTTGTCGTTTGACGCAAATTATTTTTTAAATTAAGCATTTTACTCGAAGGTATTGTAAACTACAGATCCCAAAATCCATTCATAAAACTCTTGGAAGGTGAGGCTGTGATTGTGTGAAATGTTATTGAAAATCGGTAATGGGTGGAAGAGAGCTGTCTGCCAAACACATGTTCGTGCAATGTTGCCAAACTTTGAAAAACTGTAGAACTTTTAGTTTCTTATAAAATTAATTATTTAGCTTATCTTAGGCTACAAGGAAAGTAAATCGAGGATACTCTATGCTCATCAGATCATGCTCACACTTTATGCTCTATACGTGCCCTGATAATAGTGTGGGACTGCCTAATAGCTATTAAGAAGTAAACTCAAAGTCACAGTCTACTCCTGGCTTGCTCATACCCACTAAAACTGCTTTGTCCTCTTCTATCCAATCTCGGGACATGACCGGCATATCTAAACTAACTAAATCACTTAAAGAAACAGACAGACATCCACAAAACCACTATAAACACTACCGTACGCTAGAATAAACGCACATAGGACGTCCAAATTTCAGGTTTGGTTTGGCATGAGGGGCTTCTAAGTAAACTGCGATCCTATGGTATGCCCAGTCGGTTCTGTGCATGGTTGTCTAGCTTTCTTAAGGACCGCTCTCTGCAAGTGACGATTGAGGGATTTCTCTCAGACACCTTCACCATCAATGCCGGTGTTCCTCAAGGGTCCATATTGTCTCCCACTCTCTTCTTATTCTGCATTAACGACCTTCTAGTGAAAACTAAAAATCCGATATTTAGTTTTGCTGACGATAGCACACTTATCTCATCAAATGAACAGTTATAGGCCCATAAGTTTATTGCCTGGATTTTCAAAACTATTTGAACTTGCCATGTGTAAAAGATTAGTCAGTTTTATAACCAATTGTAAAATATTAAACTATAACCAACATGGATTTTTAAAGGGAAAGTCTACCCAAACAGCAATTTATCAGTTTGTTAAAACAATAGTAAAATGTTTTGAAAATGGTGAAATCGCGATTGGCATGTTTCTGGATTTAACTAAGGCCTATGACTGTCTAGACAGGGAGTTACTTATAAAAAAGTTGGAAATGTATGGAGTAAGGGGAAATGATCTTAAATGGCTGAAATCTTATCTTAGTGACAGATTGCAAATAGTGAGTGTCACTAAGGAAGGGGAGTCCTGTAAATCCCAAGTATTCAACAGCGAATGTGGAATTGCTCAGGGTTCCATCCTGGGTCCATTTTTGTTTGTATTATTTATTAATGACTTGCACCCAGAAGCGGATCAACCTTTTCAGACAATAATTAATTATGCGGATGATACCAACTTAATAACTGGTAGTAAAAACATGCCTCAGTTATTGGCAGATAGTAATAACTTCTTTGTTAGAGTGAGGGAGTGGTTTACCGGTAATAACCTAATCCTTAACGCGGATAAAACAAACATAATGCTTTTTAAAACAAAAAGATCTAGAGCCGGAACTATTACACACTTTGAAATCGCCGAAAATAGAATAGAGGTCTCTGAGAATTCGAAGTTTCTTGGTGTTCACATTAACTTACATTTAGACTGGTCTTTTCATATAAGCCAGTTATTGAAAAGGTTGAACTCAGTCTGCTATGGAATGCGGGTTGTTGGTAGATATATAAATGATGTAGCCATGAAAATTCTATACTACGCTAACTTTGAGTCCGTTATGAAATATGGCATAATTTTTTGGGGAAGGCATAGTCATGTGCAAAATATCTTTGTCTCTCAAAAAAGGGCACTCAGGGTAACTAAGAAAATGGAGTTTAATCAGTCCTGTCGAAGTGTTTTTAGAGAAAACGGTATCATGACAGTGTATGCCTTATACATATACGAATGCCTTATGTTTTTATATAGAAATCAAGATTTGTTTATTTCGCAAAATAATGCTCGGTTAACAAGAACGGACAATTTCAGTTACCCCATGCATCGCCTTCATATTACAGAAACAAGCCCAGAATATATGTGTGTTAAACTGTTCAATAAATTACCAGTACGAATTAAACGCGTTAACAGTCAACGCCTGTTTAGACTAGAAATTAAAAAAATATTAATTCAGTTAGAACCATATTGCCTAAACGATTATTTAAATATGTAGATTAATTATTATTTATGTAAAGTATGTAACTATAACTCCATAGTTTTTAAGACATATTATTTGACGTAATTTCACTTTGTTAATGTAACAAATTTGAAAATAAATATTGTTTATGTTTATGTTTATCACTGTATCAGTATCACGCCTCAACAAAGACCTGGAAGAAATTTTGGCTTGGGGGTGACAGTAATCAAGTCCAATTTAACGCTAAAAAAACCCAGGCAGCAGTTTTCTCTAAAAAGGTTAACATTACAGAACCGGATATAGTCATGGCAGGACACTCAATCCCACTGGCTTCATCTATTAATTTGCTGGGTGTCAATTTGGGAGCAAATATGTCTTGGCATAACCACGTTGTGGCAATCGCCAAGATAGCTTCTCAGAAGCTTGGGGTACTCCTCCGAACCAGAAAGTTGTACACACCTCAACAACTTTTGACACTATATAAAGCCCATATTCGACCATCACTAGAATACTGCTCTCATGTCTGGAGCTCTGCACCCGAACATACTCTTCGGCTGCTGGATTCCATCGAAAGGAGGGCTATTCGTCTGATCGGAGACCACGAGCTGACGAAGAACCTCGACAGCCTAGAACATCGAAGATTGGTTGGGGATTTGACTCTCTTTCACAGATATTTTCATGGAAGGTGCTCGGCTGACCTTGCCCTCTTAATTCCGCCCAGAGTGTTGTGGAACGACCTTCCCGAGGTCGTTTTTCCCAACGAATATAACCTCCAACGATTCAAGACCAACGTGAATCGCTTTTTGCGCACACGCACCACTCCCAGAGTGCCCTAAAGGATTTTTCCTATAGTGCTTGGGTTTGAACATAAAAAAAAATGCCAAATTAATAAATTTTTAATTGGAATTTTGCAAGATACCTTTGGGATAAATATGTCAATCTGGCTATGCTGCAATAATGACCGAAAGAGGTGGGAAAGACGGTTTGCAGTCGCTGCGTAGACTACCATCTGTAGTCTAAAAGTAATATCTTTCATTAGCACCATCATTAAGGAACACCCAGTTTACTTTATTTTAAAAATAAACTTATGGGGATCTCTGCGTAGACGAGCGTTTTAAAAAAATCCCATCTAGTCCGTAACTGTTTCTTAGACTCACCCGACCACAAGCACCTGAAAAAAAATATTAATTGCGACCAAAGAAGAGCGCTTATAACTCCACCGGTCGTAATATATTCTTCCCAGCTCTTGATCCGCGATCAAGTGTCCACGATTTATGTTGGGCTTTTTAATTTATTCTTGCCGGCCAGGCCTTTCGGCCCTCGGGCCCAAATATTCCTCTTCGGCTATTTTACGGCTGTGAAAAAAGAAAAACCAGTCGCAAAATATAATTAAAACGTTTTCGAAGGGTTAAAGGTATTTTTGGCGATTGGTCTCACGGCTCCGTCACATAATTTTGCATACAGGGTGATTGATAGTGTACTAGTCGACGGATCGCTTTGAAAATTTGCCAGCTTAACGAGCGGACGTGCACTCTCTTAGTTTCAGCCGCGCAGCGCTGCCGCTTCTACTAGAAAGTATTAACAACTTTGATATTTCAAATGGAACGCTATGTGTATTATTTTTTTAAAATTCCTATTAATTTCTTAATAACTTGGCTTAAAATTTTCCTATACCTATGCACGGTGTTGGTGTTGGATATCACGTCCGACCCCTCCACCGGCCAATACTCGCCCCTAAAAGGGGTGAATTTTTTTTTCACGTATCAGCGGCAAATATATAGTGAGTCCCAGAAGAAATGTCTAAATTCATTTAAAATTCAGCGGTAAGTTTTTTCAAAAAACGCTCGTACCCGTCGATTTTGATTTTTAAATTTTTTTTTGTGTGGTAATTTCATGTATACAGGGTAGCTCAAAAATAAGTTACGGCCATCAACTTCATTTTTTCAAATGAAAACATATATTTTTTATTTCATTTTTGAATTTTCCTATACATAAACTCAACAGTTATTGAAAAAATTAGGATTGAACATATCTATAAGTAAGACCTGTTTATTAAAAAAAAAACACAACAAAATCAAATTAAATGTTGAAAATGTGCGCCATTTACGGCTTGACAATATCCAAGACGATCAATAAACTCTCTTTGCACGTTTCCAACCATTTCCGGAGTTATGACACGCACTTCTCTTCGGATCCTTTCTTTCAACTCCTGCACATTGTTTGGCCTGTTAACAAATACTTTTGATTTGAGGTAACCCCACAAAAAAAAGTCCAGCGGAGTTAGGTCTGGCGACCTAGCAGGCCATTCGATAGATCCTCTCCTTCCAATCCACCGATTGGGAAAGGTTTCATCCAAAAATATGCGCACAGTGGCCGCATAGTGCGGAGGAGCACCATCTTGTTGGAATATCAGTTCTTCGTCAGGGGAGTCTGGATCCAATGGATTCGGAAATAAAGCCACTAATGCTGGAATTAATTCTAGTTGGAGAAATTCGAGATATACTTGTCCAGTTAAAGACTGTTCAAAGAAAAATGGACCAATTACTCTTTCGCGTACGATTCCACTCCAAACATTTATTTTCTTAGGGTACTGGCTGTGAACCTCTATCATCCAATGTGGATTTTCTGTTGCCCAATATCGACAATTTTGTCTGTTCACATTACCATTCAAATAGAACGTAGCTTCATCCCAAAAAATAATATTTTTTACTAAATTATTATCTAGATTGCACATATTTTGCATGCGTCCGCAAAACTCACTTCGCCTATCGAAATCATCTTCAAATAACTGATGCACTGGAATAACTTTGTATGGGTGATATTTGTGCTTTTGAACTACTCGGTGAACAACAGATTTCGGCATGTGTAAATCGGCCCCAATGTGCGACAGGGGAGTACATGGATTTTCTTCCAAGGAAAGCAAAACGTCAAGTTGTTCATTTTCATCTCGTGTAGGACGACCAGATTTAGGCAAATCTCTAACATGACCGAATTCTCTAAACTTAGCCTCTATTCTACTCACCATCTTTTGACATATAGGAGGACGATCAGGATGGATTTCATTAAATAATTGGGCTGTTTCTATTTGAGTACGTGTTTTATCACCAAACCCAACCATGCATAGAATTTCAATTTTTTCCCGTTCCGTTAACTTCACCATTATTGTGAAAACCGCAACTTTGAAACTACGCTTGACAATAATTACACTTATTTGAAATAAAATTGTCATACAGTTTCTATGGAAATAAACGGTGACAGTGAGACAGTACACTCTTACTTATTATGGAGCCCAAAATGCCATATTGCCAGAAGATTTGATAGATCGTTGGATTCCCTAAATGATATGTTCAATCCTAATTTTTTCAATAACTGTTGAGTTTATGTATAGGACATGGTACAGGAAACATGCTTAGAATTCAATGCAAAATTCAAAAATGAAATAAAAAATATATGTTTTCATTTGAAAAAATGAAGTTGATTGTCGTAACTTATTTTTGAGCTACCCTGTATACATGAAATTACCACAAAAAAAAAAATATAAAAATCAAAATCGACGGGTACGAGCGTTTTTTGAAAAAACGTACCGCTGAATTTTAAATGAATTTAGACATTTCTTCTGGGACTCACTGTATATGCCCCCCTCCCTCCCCCGTTTTCGAGGTTGTTACAAGCAAAAAGAGAAGTACAACTATTTTCCCCATTCTCAACATCCTCGGAAACGGGGGAGAGGGGGGAGGGGGTCGGACGCGATTTCCAACACCACCAACGTGCTCAGCAACCTCGAAAACGGGGAGGGGGGGGGGGGGGGGGGTATATATATATATATTTGACGCTGATACTTGAAAAAAATTCACTCTTTTAAGAAGCGAGTATTGGCCGGTGGAGGGGTTGGAAGGGGTCGGACGCGATATCCAACACCAGCATCCTCGAAAACGGGGGAAAAGTGTGTTTCTCTGCAGGGAAACCTCTTGAAGCGCGTTTAACCCCTCTGGGGGGTGGTTTTTCGCCATTTTGAGGTGTTGCGCAACCCAAAAGAGAAATTCCTTTCAAGTTAAGAAATCTTCATTGTTTCACGTTATGACATTTTGTGACATTGTGAATGAAAGGAAAAAAAAAACCATCAATGATTTATCATTTCCGCTTATTTAAATAGAGATTTTTTAAAAACTTTTAGCAGTCGCCATTTTGAAATAGCTTGACAGAATGGCGCTAAAATTTATGAGCATACTGTACGAGATATTAGCTTTCAAATGATGTATCACAAGCTGTATGTTTCTATTTAAAAAAAAAGATCGGTGTCGTCATATCTTTGACAAATGTCTATAAAAAAACAAATGAATAACGTCAAAATGTAAGGATATATAAAACTAAATCGACGTGTCCGAGCGTTTTCCCCAAAAGTTACAGGTTAAGGCTATATTAATTTTATTCCGGACTTCTGGGCAACCCTGTATAAATAACTTTACGAGTAGGAAGTATAAAAAATTCACACATATTTAGTATAATATTGTTACTTAATTTGGTACAGACTTGGCATCATTGATTACTGTTTAAAACTTTGTATGATTCAAACAATTATGTCTATTTATTAATTAAATATTTTTTGGAGATTACTTATAATCATTGTTGAAGTATCTGCAATGGAATGTCAAACAAAATTGTATTGACTTACAGAATATGCCTAGTAAATATTCTCCGGTTGACTTCCCACGAGATTTCCGTGTACCGATTCAATTTTACACCTTTTGTTGTAATAATTACATCACAAATATGCACATTGAAGTACCGAAGACCGAATTTACCACGTCAATTTGACCATGGTGTACCAATCAATGGCTGATAATTGACTTTCAAACAATAATGCGAAAGCGACCATATGTGTAGGTGAGACTACGGAATCAATTTATTCTGAAATAAACAATATTTTAGTATTCATGATACGCGGTTGCTGTTAGGGATGGAATGGCACTGGTACGAAGGGGTTAAAATCAATTAAACCAGGTTTAAGAATGGATTTTAATAAAACGAATTCTTTCTTGTCGGACAAAACTCAAAATATCAACAGATTCTGAAGATTAACTGATATTGGACCCCTTCATACTGAAGTAATCGATCCTCATAATCAAAATAACCCCCCTATCTCGAGAGCTTATGCAGTGGCGGCTCGTGACCTTGACCTATGATAGAGGGGGTTCACAAGTATGGTGAAATTATTTTTAAATTTTTATTTTTGTGTAACGACCAATTACTTTCTAGGCGTTTTAAATGTAAAAAGAAAAAAAGTAATAAGAAAATGCGTTAGGTAAAACATATTTTTATATATTTTTTAATTTTACACAAGGAAATACAATTTTTGGAAAATAAGAAAGGTTTTCTTAATGTGTATAGCTGCCGGATCTTAACGTCGTCGCATGCAACCCTCGTAACAATATTTATACAGTCCACTACTAATACTACTAAAGCCATCTACGAGCTATCAAGGAAACCGAATGATGTCCAATACTACTACCGCCATCTACGAGTTATCAAGAAAACCGAATGATGTCTAATACCACTACGCCATCTACGGCTACATCATTAGGCGCAACCAAGACGAGAAAAATAGTTAACTGTTTTATGACCAGAACGAATCGAGCCACGAGACTGACAAGTTGACATTCTTCATATTTTCAGTGTTTGTTCGGGTTTGTTGTAGTTTAAATCCTTAAATAAAATGGTTTAAAATCATATCGAGTATCATTTATCGAAATACACAACATTTATCGACCCTACACAATAGTGCTTAAACGTAAAGTCCATTCTTCGGTTCTTAATTGTAGAAAATTGATCAATAACATCCTCATTAAGTTTGGAATACCCTCTATAATTTTTTTTTCATATATTTCATTTTTAAACTTTCTAATAAAGTCCCTAGATTTACCCTTTGTGGTCTGCGTTAAATTAATTTCGGGTTTAGGTGTTCCCGTATTCTTCACTTCAATTTTTTGCTCCAAACTCAAAGAGCTAAAGTTATTTCTTAAATAGTCCACCGTCAACTATTCATTTTAACTTAATAAATATATAATATTAAAATATTAAAACATACACGCTCGAATTTCTAACTAGATTCACGAACAGACAACCGGGTGCACACAAAAACTTTGCGCCATTTCCATGTTAAATTGTCATAGCCCCGCTATCCCCCGCTGCCACCCGCCACCTGTAACTACAGAGAAACTGCACTACTTAATCGCACGTGCGAGAAAGTCTCGTCATAATCGTCATTTACCTCGACCGAGGCAAGGTTGCCGGATCTATACAGTTTGGTTTGACGGGATGATAAAATATTAGCGAGGGTCGGACTTTCTTAGTTTGACGGTACGATAATATATTAGGGAGGGTCGGACTTTATACGATAAATAATATTCAATGAATATAAATTAATATTTTTTATTCGTTTTGTTTTGGGGGTGCACGTGCGCATGTGCTCCTGTGGAAGAACCGGCACTGACCTTATGGTTTATTTTTGAAGCGAGATGAGTTTCAGTCCAAGTTAATAATAATGAATTTAATTGTTTTAATCGAGACCGTTTTCGTGCGAAATTAATCGGGCTACGCAGAAAATATATCCACATGGAAAAATATCAGTGGTGTACCACTTTTTTATAATAAATATCAGAGGGTATGTTTGCAGAGCCGCCACTGGTGGGTCGATAAAATAACTTTCCAAACTAAAATATGTGGTTTTCTCTCCTATTAGCACATTCCAAAATTCAACATCATATCTAAAGTACTTTCGGAGATATTAGAAAATAGCGATTTAAAAAAAAAATTCGACAACCTCTAGCAAAGTCGTTGCGGACATCTGTCGCATCGTTAGGGAACACCCTGTATACTTAATTATTGTAAATTCTCTTAATCGATGGCCCCAAGACCTCTATCGACAACATGTAGAATTTTTCTTGGGTGTGGTATATGGTAGCAAGCACGTATGCATAAGGAAACATCTTAATTTCTCTCTTAAAAAATTATTATGAAGAACATTACCGGTTTGTAGGTGTTTATGTGGCGCCCGTGTTATTAGTAAACGGTAAAAATTAATTTGAAACCTAGACGATTTTATAGCTTTTCTGAAATTTCGGTAATATTATGTAAATGATTCTTAGCATATACGTTTGGTTAAAATTAATTTATTTTCGTACTTAAAATTAAAAAGAAATAAATATTGTTCGTTTTTAAAACCACTATGAATAGAAATTATACTTATTATTGTAAAATTCATAAACCGAATCGAACTACCATTCAACGAAGGGGGGTCTTGTTGTGTTTGTTATGTTTAAATCTCCATAACTAAGAGATTATGGACAAATAAATTGTAAAATATCTTAAACAAAATTACCTAGATAGTATCAAATCTACAGGGTGTTATGGAAATGACGTATTATATTTAAATGGGTGACTCCAGGGGTGTCCTAGGGAAGCGCTACATATTTTTTTTTAAATCGAACGTATATATAGTGGGGTAATTCACACATAAAGCCACAGGTCACTCCGCCGCACAATCATATTACACTGCCCAGCTGTGTAATAAACACATGTTCTGGCGCAATGTTGCCAAAATATGGAAAAATGTAAAACTTTAGTGTCTTATAAAAATAAATATTTAGCTTACTTAGAAATTAAATCCAGGCCGCCGACACGAGTAAGGAACCTTCAGTTCTTCTGTCTATGGGAAGAGGTTTATGCTCATCACGTGCCCTGATGATAGTGTGGGACTGCATAATAAGCTTATATCCACTAAACCCCATTCGGCCTCTTAGTTCCAATCTCGGAACATAACCGGTATATCGTCGAGAGAAAAAATACATAGTGAAACAGAACAAATTACACTGAATCACTTAAAGAAACACACAGACACCCACGAGTTTCAAATTAGTTTTTTTGAAGATATGAACCTATTATCAGATTACACAAAAGCACTAAACACTAACGCATAATTATACTATCGTACACATAGAACAACAGCACACACAGAAGATAGGATACAAATTATTTCGCACTAGGAAGTCAGAAATAATAAAAACCCTAATTTCTAATGGGCCTAAAACAATTTTTAATCCTTTAATGAAGAATGATGAAATAATTAGTGCTTCCTACATATTCGGAAAAATAGCCCGGTTGCCATTTTGAGACAATAATTATACTGGAAAGTAATATTACAGAAGGAAATTCCGCAATTTATGAATATAATCTTATGAAAAATCGAAAGTGGCAACGCTGTATTTTTAGATATTTCCAAATAACGCAATATCGATTGACCGAATAAACCCGAAACAGACTGAAACGTGTAGTTACTAGAACTTTTTAGATGTTAAATACCAATGTATGAAAAAATTATATTATTTCCCAGACCACCGGATGAAATTTTATACAATAAGGGCGTATTTTTGTCTACATAGTAGCACTTTAAAATACTAATTCAGATTGAATGTGTTCATGTGTTAGATGCATACAAATTTACTCGTAAACTAATGTGAATTTGTGCTTTTGTTTTTGTGTTTTGTGAGGTTATTGTGCCGGTTCTTGTTTGGATTACCACTTGGTGTTTTTTCATAAATTAAGTTGGTTTTAAATAAGGCCGAAAAGGTAAATAAAATTGCAGTTTTTTTTCTAAAGGGTAAAGTGGCATTTAAGTTGTTCAGTTCCGACGGGTGTCATTCGAATTCAACAAATGAGAACATACCTGACCATTTATAAACGCCGCGGCGATTGGTTCGAGTCAGTTAAAGTTTATAGATCAGAGATTGTTTCCCAGCGAACGGAACTGAACGTAAAAGTTTATAATAATGTACCCTGAAAAATAAACAACTTCCAATCTGTCAAACGGTTATTGACTTTCTAAAGAGTGACAACACTGCTCAAAATTCACTGACGTTTCCTTCCGCCATATGTTGTTTTGTTTATCTTTCTCCCAGTGTCACCACGTGCTTAGTTTTGGTTTGACGTCAGGTCATGTACAGGGCATATTAAATTAAAGCGCCATTTTTGGATATTTTTCTTTAATTTGTTTTCATCTCAGGAATTGCCGGTTTAAATATAATACATCATTTGCATAACACCCTGAATAATACTTATTGTAAATCTTAAAGCGAGTACTCATATTTCAAAATTACTTGGATGGGTGACTGCTTGGGATGACGCTTGCAACTTTTACAAAAGAATTGAGCAAATTTTACAAAAGATTCGAGTAAATTTTACAAATAATTTTAGTAAATTTTACAAAAACTCTTCATATAGAAATGGTTTTGGAATGGTACATGTTACGTCTGGCTTTTGCAATATCTTGCTACAGCCGGAGCATTGCAGGCTAACTTGCAGTAAAGCCGCCTTTAGTTGAGAGAAACTATATTTCGGTTAACTGTTTCAAGCACTAGTATTACAATCAAAGACCACCAGGAATTCATATACGCATCGACGAACAAAAGAAAGGAAGTAAACTTAAACCTTTCATTTAAACGGCCTTTGTGTAATTCTCATACGGAGCAATTATAAAAAATAAAAAGGAAATTAAAGTTAAGTATTTTAAGTACCTTTCTTTCAAGTAATAGAACAATTACTATGTTAAAGGGTCTGTAAAAATGAACAAATTTGAGTGGCGCCAAACTTACAGTGGTAAATAGGCGGAAATATTTAATAAAATAAAATGAGCAACGTCAAAGTAAGCCGATGTTTATATACAGAGCTAATGAAACAAATCATAAAATTGAGGTCGACTATACAGACTGAAAAAAAAGTCATCAAACATCCCAAAACTAATGAAAATTAAATCGAATTGGTATAAACAACAAGTCAAAAGAAACACAAACAGCCAAATGACGGTTGCAAATCACTTGGAAGTCGATACATTTTGCTCTACGAGCACCGAGCTTATTGTCAGCGGTTGTATCAAAAAACAGATGGATTTTAACACTGTCGAAAATTTAATTTATATGCCTCTTTAGTTTGTTAAATTAATTAAACAACGATGTACAAATTTATTTAATTATCAATTGATATATTACAAATGGTTCTGTCCTATTTCACCTGGTACCTGGGTGCATAAATTCAGCTAATCTCGAGATCTTATATTCAGGTCCAGTTTGATATAAAGTATTATAAAGCAACCTGTGTGGCACAGATACAATGGCCGATCTATTAATAATAAAGAAATCCAGTCTTAAATCTAAGAACAGAGACATTTGTTGCTTTGGGAGGTCTGCGGTATAAATTTGTTGTTGAATTGCGGTTGAGATATCGGACAAACAACTTTGTGTTGCTGTGTTGCGTTCAAAACATAACAAAACTGGTTATTTCCCTACTTTTAATTCGAATCTCTGTCGTCATTTTACTGTAATTATTGTATAGTATTTGCAGAATTATATCGTTGATCTTTTGACTGCAATAAAACCTCATTATCCCTTCGCCCATAAAATAACTAAGGAGATCTCAAATTTTAAAACCTTTTCGAGCAGAGCCGGACCAGGTATACAAATTCAATTTATACCTATGCCTGATGCATATATAAATACAAAGTGATTTTTAATAATTTTAGTCTTTAGTGGTTTTCCGGCGAGTAATTTTTAGTTAGGCTTATTAGTGGTAGAATGTGGCGTCCTTGGAATTGTGCTGATAGGGGGGCATCTTCAAGTGTCATTTTTAAAAGAAAGCATTTATCTACCGATGCCAAACTAATAATAAAAAATGTGTATCAATCGTTGTTGAGTAGAAATTTTAATTCGATGGATGCTTTAGCAGAGACGTCTACTTTGACAAAAACTCCTTTATCTTCGGTAAGAGACATAGTACTTAAACCTGTTAATCCTAGAAAACTCGGAGTGATTCTGGCACATTTAGAAGCATTGACGAAAATGACATGGATTTATTAAGAAGAAAGATTTACCAAATGTATGAGGCACAAACTGATTAAAGACGAAACAAATATCTCTTGAATCCTTTCAAGCCTTATGAAAATATTACGTAAAATGGGTTTTAAATACCGAAGCATTGCACGTTGCAACGTTTACGGGAATGGAGACTTAAATATTTAACAGCTGTTAAACAATTTAGAGAAGAAAATCATCCAATTATTTACCTTGGCGAAACATGGTTCGATACCCATGACACTCCAAGAAAAGGTTGGGATGATTCTTCCAAAAAATGTCAAACCAAGGCACCATCAAATAAAGGCAAAAGAATCACAATATTTCATGCTGGTTCAGAGAACGGGTTCATTCCAAATTGTCTGTTGCTTTCAGCTAAAAACATAGCAGATTCTTCTTTAGATTACCATCAAGATACCGAAAAATCATTCCCAATTCTAATAATACAAAAGCAGAAATTCAAAATTTTATGATTGAAAATGATTTATATTTTGAAGAAACTTACAAAGAACGAGAACTGCTAGAAGTATTAAAAGCTTTTAAAATAAATAAGGAATACGAGTGTGACAAACTTGCTGCAGAAAATGGACATACAGTGTTGCGTCTTCCTCCTTTCTATTGTATATTCAGTACTATTGAGCTAATATGGCACCAATTAAAATCCAATATTAGGAGAAATAATATTTCTCCTACATTAAATGCATCTGTAGTAGAATTAATTAAAAACGAAGTAAGACAAATTTCTGCAGACAGCTGAAAAAACTGTGTACAGCATGTACTTAAGGTGGAAAATTCTTACAATTGTATGATTACAAATGTTCAACCCTTAATTATAAGTTTAGGCTTAGATGAAGATAGTGATAGTGATACAGAGTTAAATTTTGAATAAATTATCAATAGTTTCTTAGAATTTAATTAATTTTTATTGTACTTGTTATACTTTTAAATTATATTATTTCAATTATCATTAATTGTTATCATTATTTTAGATTTATTATAACTAAAAATACCTATCTATTTATTTTAAATTATAAAAATAAATCATGTGGTGTGGTATACATTTTCAAGCCGGCCCTGATCCCATTTATTGAGCTTTGAAGAGGTTGAGGCGGTTTAATCAGCTAGTTTATTTATGGCAGTAAGAGTCAACGGTATAATTCTGCAACAACTATACTATACAGTAATTCTAGATATCTTGTAAATTTAGCTATAATGTTTGCCCAGTGGTTTCTGGACGTTTCCATACGAGCGGAGAGCGACGGGAGAAAAATGTATAAAAATCATGTCTGAAAGCGTGTTACCATAGGCGTACTCAAACATAATTTATTAAGTGGAAAATAAATAAATACACTGTGTTGGATGTTATGGAACCTATAAAGGGTGAGCAAAATAAGTGATCTTGCATTTGTTTACATTTTAGTCAATTTAGACCTAATTATTTCTTGTTGGCTTAATGAAAGGCTATGAAACAATCCTATATGGTATCGAAATACAACGCGAGCGAATCGGCGGGTATAAATATTTTTCTCGTAATTGGACAATCATTTTACATAGGCACGGCAAATTTGAGCCCAATTGGTTGAATAGTTTAGGAATTATCGTTGGGAGAGACGGACAAAACATCTTTTATTTCACTTTTTGATGGACTTTGATGTTGATACGGAACAAATGGTATCACCGCGAGCGAATCGGCGGATACAACTATGTTTCTCGTAATTGGACACTCATTTTACATGGGCATTGCAAATTTGAGCCAAATCGGTTAAATAATTTAGAAGTTATCCTAGGGAGAGACAGGCAAAACATGATTTAATTCACTTTTTGATAGATTTTAATTGTGATACCGATAAGATAATTTCGAAAATACTATACCGATTTGGCTCAAATTTGCCAGGCAAATGTAAAACGAGTGTCGAATTGCGGGAAAAATATTTGTATCCGCCGGTTGGCTCGCGTTGATGCTATTTGTTCCGTATCAAAATTAAAATCCATCAAAAAGTGAAATATAAGATGTTTTGTCCGGCTCTCCCCAGGATAGCTTCTAAATTATTCAACCGATTTGGCTCAAACTTGCCATGCCTTTATAAAATATGTGTAAAATTACGAGAAAAATATTTGTACCCGCCGGTTGGCTCGCGGTGAATTTTTGCCAACCCTATACGCAGGCCTGCGAGCCGCCACTGATAAGTTCAGATATTAGTTCAGGTATATATCGACGAGGCTCAAAAAATACCACAATGTCACTTCCTATCATCTCGAAACCCATTTAATCTGCGCGCCCAGAGGTACCAGATAACAAACGGAACCTATTAAGGTTCATCCATTTTACGACGATTTAGAGTGACATGAAACTATAAAATCAAGCGGAGTGACATAAGCTCGTGTGCGTCTCTAAATTTATCTTTATTTATAACACAATTCGAATAATTTAAGATAACCATCTGTATGAGACAATGGCTTCCCGTGTTTAACGGGACCTCTCGTGCCAAAGAAATCAAGGGAGTTTTTGAATGATCTATTTTTTTTATTATTTTTTTTTATTTTCCTTCGGGACAGGCGCGAATTTATTTTATAAATATCCAATAAGGTTTTTTTACGATCAAACACTGGCACCAGGAAGAATCCTTCAAGGCTCTCTGGGAGCGTGCGTGTGCGAATCAAGCGATTTACTTTTGTTTTGAATCGTCGGAGGTTATATGCGTTGGAAAACGCGACCTGAGGAAGGTCGTTCCACAAATGGTGACTGGGTCGTGCAATTGAAAAAATTCTTAACTAATGAAGTTCGAGGAGTACTAAGCTGATGGATGGGTAGCAGTGGTGCGTCGTGTATTTGTGCTATAGGTGGAATTAAACGGACAAAGTCAGATGAACATTAGACATGCAAATATCTGTAAAAGAGAGTCAAACTCGATGTTCTAGGCTGTTCAGGTTAGGTACCAATATGTCTAAAAGAAAGGGCTGTATTATGACCTACAGACAGATTACACTAAAAAGATTTTTTGTACGAAAAATGTCGATGGAATTTAAATAAAGATATATTTTTAAATCGTATGTCCTCTGGCTTCGCGTCACTTATAACATATCAATACCTACCATTGAAAGTTGTCACAATAAGACCCGATTGTAAACGATATGTTTGCTAAAAGTCCTTAATAGAACGTAAAATGTACATATATATCACATCCCATCACTCAACCAATAAAAATGCTAATTTTAAAATCTCTGTCACGCTTAATTGGTACAGATAGTTCTTATATACATAGCTATGATCTCAATTCTCATTAAATCACTAACTGCATTTTCCTATTAAGAGGAAGATTTAAAAGTACTTGTTAATTTAATTGTTACGACACACATATTTAGTACGATATTTTTACTTAGGTTTGTTCGGGTTTGTTCACATGAGAAATGCATTCAATCTAATTAATATTATACTTTTCGGTTTCAAAAGCAGGCGGTAGATTTAGAATCCTCAGTACAGACCACATATATATATATAACCATTATATTGCCACTACGAACGTTCCAAAATACAAAAAGTGTCCCCGCTATGAGAGATGGCGCGGGCCTATTGAGTTTGCGCAGTAGGGTTTACATTATTTGTTTGTTGTTATTCGTCGCCATCTTTGGTTTTGGATGCTTTTTCAAATTACAGAATAAAAAGTGGTTCATCCACATTGTTGTCGGTATATTAGTGCTTATAAACTTTCATTACCTAACAACAATTTTTGTGAAGGAGTTTTTAATTTGTGGTGATTCGCCAAAGTCGCGGATACGAAAATATTTTGTTTATCACATTATCTGATCTTCGGAACCGAATTTCACTAAAAAGCTTGTAAAAAAGAAGAGAATGTCACTCTTATATAATATAATATACTATATGTGGTCACTACCTAACCTTAAAATGATTGTATTTTTAATTTGGTGCATTAGTAGCTGATAATAATTCCCAAAATAGTCAATATAGTCGTTCATTCTTAATTTTTGGTTCAGAAAAAAGTGAGGTTAAGAAACATACGACGTCGGATCAACGTTAAAATAAAGCTCATCGTGTCGATTGTTACAAATATTCGGACGGAATTTGGCACCAAAAGTTTACACCAATCAGGACACCGTCGAATCATCATATCGTCAGAAATCGTATGCATGGGACGCAGTCTTAAATCGAACTAATCGAAATTTTGATTGCAATATTTTCCCCCCTAACTAACCAGTGAAATTTACATTAAAAAAGTTGAAATCCGGTCCTGTCGAATGTTTACTTTCACAGGGAAATTTCCGAACTGCGCAAACTCACTATTACCCCTTCGAGGTCCATAGCGGGGACATAATTGCAGATGGTATTAGCAATATAATGGTTATACAGGGTGGCCCATCGAAAACAGTCCAGCAAGCTTTACGGCTGTGTACGTGAAAATTTACAAAAAACCTCGGACCTGTAAACTTGTGTTTTCAGGGGTACACGTTTAACTATTAATTTCATCCCTGTAACCTCAACCCCTCTAGCGGGGGCGGCTACTGCCCTTGTTTTTTCAAATGGGAATGGGTATGTTGTGATACATCTTTTCAAAGGGCATTAAATTCTCTTTAAAATGGCGCTTTGGTTTGTAAATTTGAGCTACTCGCCGCCGAAAAATTGCGTTTTAAAAAATGCAATGTTATTGAGTAATACTTACATGTCATCTTATTGAATGTTGAAAATGTCCGTCATTCACCTCCATACAATAGTACAACAACTGTTCAAAGTGTTCTCGGACATTGACAATGATACTTATTACTTAAAAAAAAATTGTTTACGCACAAACCTGTGTACTTGATAAGAGGTGCAGTGAAATGTTTGAAATTCCGTTGCTCGGCGGCGCGTAGCTCAAATTTACAAAACGAAGCGCCATTTTAAAGAGATTTTAATGTCCTTTAAAAAGATGTATCACAACATATCCATTCCCATTTGAAAAAACAAGGGCAGTAGCCGCCCCCGCTAGGGGATTTGTTGTTACAGGGATGAAATTAATAGTGAAACGTGTCCCCCTGAAAACACAAGTTTACGGATCCGAGGTTTTTTTAAATTTTCACGTACACAGCCGTAAACCTTGCTGGACTCTTTTCGATGGGCCACCCTGTATATATGAGGTACCGACTTGGCATCATTGCTTACTGTTTAAAACTTTGTATGTTTCTGACACTGACAATTCTGTCTATTTATTATCGGGTTAGCCGGCCCTGATCCCATTTATTGAGCTTTGAAGAGGTTGAGGCGTATACAATAGGGTTTAATCAGCTAGTTTATTTATGGCAGTAAGAGTCAACGGTATAATTCTGCAACAACTATACTATACAGTAATTCTAGATATCTTGTAAATTTAGCTATAATGTTTGCCCAGTGGTTTCTGGACGTTTCCATACGAGCGGAGAGCGACGGGAGAAAAATGTATAAAAATCATGTCTGAAAGCGTGTTACCATAGGCGTACTCAAACATAATTTATTAAGTGGAAAATAAATAAATACACTGTGTTGGATGTTATGGAACCTATAAAGGGTGAGCAAAATAAGTGATCTTGCATTTGTTCACATTTTAGTCAATTTAGACCTAATTATTTCTTGTTGGCTTAATGAAAGGCTATGAAACAATCCTATATGGTATCGAAATACAACGCGAGCGAATCGGCGGGTATAAATATTTTTCTCGTAATTGGACAATCATTTTACATAGGCACGGCAAATTTGAGCCCAATTGGTTGAATAGTTTAGGAATTATCGTTGGGAGAGACGGACAAAACATCTTTTATTTCACTTTTTGATGGACTTTGATGTTGATACGGAACAAATGGTATCACCGCGAGCGAATCGGCGGATACAACTATGTTTCTCGTAATTGGACACTCATTTTACATGGGCATTGCAAATTTGAGCCAAATCGGTTAAATAATTTAGAAGTTATCCTAGGGAGAGACAGGCAAAACATGATTTAATTCACTTTTTGATAGATTTTAATTGTGATACCGATAAGATAATTTCGAAAATACTATACCGATTTGGCTCAAATTTGCCAGGCAAATGTAAAACGAGTGTCGAATTGCGGGAAAAATATTTGTATCCGCCGGTTGGCTCGCGTTGATGCTATTTGTTCCGTATCAAAATTAAAATCCATCAAAAAGTGAAATATAAGATGTTTTGTCCGGCTCTCCCCAGGATAGCTTCTAAATTATTCAACCGATTTGGCTCAAACTTGCCATGCCTTTATAAAATATGTGTAAAATTACGAGAAAAATATTTGTACCCGCCGGTTGGCTCGCGGTGAATTTTTGCCAACCCTATACGCAGGACTGCGAGCCGCCACTGATAAGTTCAGATATTAGTTCAGGTATATATCGACGAGGCTCAAAAAATACCACAATGTCACTTCCTATCATCTCGAAACCCATTTAATCTGCGCGCCCAGAGGTACCAGATAACAAACGGAACCTATTAAGGTTCATCCATTTTACGACGATTTAGAGTGACATGAAACTATAAAATCAAGCGGAGTGACATAAGCTCGTGTGCGTCTCTAAATTTATCTTTATTTATAACACAATTCGAATAATTTAAGATAACCATCTGTATGAGACAATGGCTTCCCGTGTTTAACGGGACCTCTCGTGCCAAAGAAATCAAGGGAGTTTTTGAATGATCTATTTTTTTTATTATTTTTTTTTATTTTCCTTCGGGACAGGCGCGAATTTATTTTATAAATATCCAATAAGGTTTTTTTACGATCAAACACTGGCACCAGGAAGAATCCTTCAAGGCTCTCTGGGAGCGTGCGTGTGCGAATCAAGCGATTTACTTTTGTTTTGAATCGTCGGAGGTTATATTCGTTGGAAAACGCGACCTGAGGAAGGTTGTTCCACAAATGGTGACTGGGTCGTGCAATTGAAAAAATTCTTAACTAATGAAGTTCGAGGAGTACTAAGCTGATGGATGGGTAGCAGTGGTGCGTCGTGTATTTGTGCTATAGGTGGAATTAAACGGACAAAGTCAGATGAACATTTGACATGCAAATATCTGTAAAAGAGAGTCAAACTCGATGTTCTAGGCTGTTCAGGTTAGGTACCAATATGCCTAAAAGAAAGGGCTGTATTATGACCTATAGACAGATTACACTAAAAAGATTTTTTTGTACGAAAAATGTCGATGGAATTTAAATAAAGATATATTTTTAAATCGTATGTCCTCTGGCTTCGCGTCACTTATAACATATCAATACCTACCATTGAAAGTTGTCACAATAAGACCCGATTGTAAACGATATGTTTGCTAAAAGTCCTTAATAGAACGTAAAATGTACATATATATCACATCCCATCACTCAACCAATAAAAATGCTAATTTTAAAATCTCTGTCACGCTTAATTGGTACAGATAGTTCTTATATACATAGCTATGATCTCAATTCTCATTAAATCACTAACTGCATTTTCCTATTAAGAGGAAGATTTAAAAGTACTTGTTAATTTAATTGTTACGACACACATATTTAGTACGATATTTTTACTTAGGTTTGTTCGGGTTTGTTCACATGAGAAATGCATTCAATCTAATTAATATTATACTTTTCGGTTTCAAAAGCAGGCGGTAGATTTAGAATCCTCAGTACAGACCACATATATATATATATATAACCATTATATTGCCACTACGAACGTTCCAAAATACAAAAAGTGTCCCCGCTATGAGAGATGGCGCGGGCCTATTGAGTTTGCGCAGTAGGGTTTACATTATTTGTTTGTTGTTATTCGTCGCCATCTTTGGTTTTGGATGCTTTTTCAAATTACAGAATAAAAAGTGGTTCATCCACATTGTTGTCGGTATATTAGTGCTTATAAACTTTCATTACCTAACAACAATTTTTGTGAAGGAGTTTTTAATTTGTGGTGATTCGCCAAAGTCGCGGATACGAAAATATTTTGTTTATCACATTATCTGATCTTCGGAACCGAATTTCACTAAAAAGCTTGTAAAAAAGAAGAGAGTGTCACTCTTATATAATATAATATACTATATGTGGTCACTACCTAACCTTAAAATGATTGTATTTTTAATTTGGTGCATTAGTAGCTGATAATAATTCCCAAAATAGTCAATATAGTCGTTCATTCTTAATTTTTGGTTCAGAAAAAAGTGAGGTTAAGAAACATACAACGTCGGATCAACGTTAAAATAAAGCTCATCGTGTCGATTGTTACAAATATTCGGACGGAATTTGGCACCAAAAGTTTACACCAATCAGGACACCGTCGAATCATCATATCGTCAGAAATCGTATGCATGGGACGCAGTCTTAAATCGAACTAATCGAAATTTTGATTGCAATATTTTCCCCCCTAACTAACCAGTGAAATTTACATTAAAAAAGTTGAAATCCGGTCCTGTCGAATGTTTACTTTCACAGGGAAATTTCCGAACTGCGCAAACTCACTATTACCCCTTCGAGGTCCATAGCGGGGACATAATTGCAGATGGTATTAGCAATATAATGGTTATACAGGGTGGCCCATCGAAAACAGTCCAGCAAGCTTTACGGCTGTGTACGTGAAAATTTACAAAAAACCTCGGACCTGTAAACTTGTGTTTTCAGGGGTACACGTTTAACTATTAATTTCATCCCTGTAACCTCAACCCCTCTAGCGGGGGCGGCTACTGCCCTTGTTTTTTCAAATGGGAATGGGTATGTTGTGATACATCTTTTCAAAGGGCATTAAATTCTCTTTAAAATGGCGCTTTGGTTTGTAAATTTGAGCTACTCGCCGCCGAGAAATTGCGTTTTAAAAAATGCAATTTTATTGAGTAATACTTACATGTCATCTTATTAAATGTTGAAAATGTCCGCCATTCACCTCCATACAATAGTACAACAACTGTTCAAAGTGTTCTCGGACATTGACAATGATACTTATTACTACTAAAAAAATTGTTTACGCACAAACCTGTGTACTTGATAAGAGGTGCAGTGAAATATTTCAAATTCCGTTGCTCGGCGGCGCGTAGCTCAAATTTACAAAACGAAGCGCCATTTTAAAGAGAATTTAATGCCCTTTAAAAAGATGTATCACAACATACCCATTCCCATTTGAAAAAACAAGGGCAGTAGCCGCCCCCGCTAGGGGGTTTGTTGTTACAGGGATGAAATTAATAGTGAAACGTGTCCCCCTGAAAACACAAGTTTACGGACCCGAGTTTTTTTTTTAAATTTTCACGTACACAGCCGTAAACCTTACTGGACTCTTTTCGATGGGCCACCCTGTATATATGAGGTACCCACTTGGCATCATTGCTTACTGTTTAAAACTTTGTATGATTCTGACACTGACAATTCTGTCTTATTTATTATTGAAATTTTTTTGGCCTATACTTAATTTTAGCAATTTATTTGTTGTCTTTAAGTTGACATTTAACATCGCTTAAAAATGTCCTTAAAGGGGATTATATTACATATAAAAAATTAAGTCGTCGCTCATCCTTGCGCTCGTGTTCCTTTGTTGGTATATTCTGACCCAACATTGCCCCGTGCTGGTGGTCCTTGCCATAATAAAATAATATCTGATATAAAAGGTTAAAAATCGGTAATAGCCTATAATTATTATTCTCTGCCTTTTTTCCCATCGAACTGATGCATGGTCGGGGCTGTATGCGTCCGAGAAAATATCATAATTTACTACGGGCGCTTTTAATGTTACCAAGGCAGTTTTTTTGTGCCGCATATGTTGTCATTAGACAAAAATAAACACTGGCAGGACTAAAACTGCAGGTTCGTTTCTTGGAAAATACAATCGCAGAGAAGAAATATATTGTTAAGTAACACTAATGTTCTTATTGCGATCTCCAAGGTCGCTTTTAAAACTATACAACAATAAAATTGCGAATTAAACCATTAAACCAAATGAACTTCAATACATCCTGATGACTACCATAAAGTGGCTTCTAGCCAAAAAGGGTTCACCTTAAAAGGGTCTACAAGACTACATTTTAAAACTACATTAAAATCATTTATTTTTAATTTAATTGATTCAGCCGATACTTGGTGGAAATCCATAACTAATATTATGAGAAACAAAAAAACTACGTTATATTTCTTTTCCACTATATTCTTAAAAATTACATGTTTCGCTATCACTGTAGCTTCGTCAGATTGAGAATGAATGAATATTTTTCTATATCTAACAAAGTGTACAATCTAAAAATATTATTACAGGTATAAAGATGGTGTAGGGTGTAGGGGATATAATAGTAACCGTGGGATTTTCCAAATGGTCAGTAAAGTGATTATATAAATTATTTTAAAGATTTATTTATACATGTAATAGCGGATTAGTGAAATAAAATTTTTATTTATTTCCATGGATTCTAACAGATTATGTGTTATGCCTTTATTTTCAGTATGTAAGATTTTAAAATTTGAATCAAAATTATGTTGTTTTTCTTTTAAATGGTTGGAATAATTAGAATCTGTTTTATCTTTTATGTAACTATTATAATGTTCTTGTATTCTTTTTCCAAAATGTCTCCCTGTTTGGCCAATGTATGTTTTCGGACAATCGTTATATTTTAGTTTATACACCCCTGATTTTCTATTTTTCTGATTTTTAGTTTTATTATTTTTTATATATTTCCCTAACGTGTTGTTAGTTTTGTAAGCTACCCTTAGGTTGAGTTTATCTAAGTGTAGCTTACAAAATTAACAACACTTTAGGGAAATATATAAAAAATAATAGAACTAAAAATCAAAAAAATAGATCATCACACACTTGTAATTTTTTTCGAAATGTTTTTTTTTTTATTAGAAGGTAACGTTCCATAATGGGGGAGAGTATTGGTCGGTGGAATTGTTGGAAGGGGTCGGACGCGATATCCAACACCACCACCGTGCTCAGCATCCTCGAAAACGGGGGGGGGGGGGGGGGGGGGGGTATATTTATTTGCCGCTGATACTTTTTTTAAAATGCCCCCCTTTCAGGGGCGAGTATTGGCCGGTGGAGGGGTTGGAAGGGGTCGGACGCGATATACAACACCACCACCTTGCTCAGCATCCTCGAAAACGGGTGTTTCTCTGCAGAGAAACCTCTTGAAGCGCGTTTAACCCCTCTGGGGGGTGGTTTTTTGGCAGTTTTGAGGGGTTGCGCAACCCCAAAGAGAAATTCTGACGCCGCCATCGTGTTCAGCATCCTCGAAAACGGGGGGGCGGCTGAAAATATTTCGATTTTTCGGGGTTCTCTCCGACTCACAGACGCTACTAATAAGTAAGTGGTCTTTAAGAACTTTTAGTTTATTTTAAGGTAACTTTAAAGCCAATATATTCTTATTGAACATATTAAAGCACTTTTAAACCATAAATAAATCAAAAGTGTCTTACAATTGTTGCTTGGAATTCAAGGCCCAAAAATACAACGGAAAAGAAAAAGAATGTGGTGTTTTCGAGCCCCTTTGGCTTCGCCCCCCCCCTCAAATTGTCCCTATTACCTGTCGGTCATTGATTTTTTTTAAATGTTACATCCATTAGGATTTTACAAATAAATTTCACCAATTCCCGCTAATTTTTCCCTAAAACAGATTAATAAAAGGATTGATAATGGCTCAAAGGCAACAGATGGTTGCGTTGGGGGACGCCAACGCGTCGGGTCGACATAACGCCGTAGTTTGCGTGGGACTCTTGCACTTTCTGGAGGCTTGGCTCGCGCTATACCGATGTAAATAGATGGTATAGTCAATTCCCTTAAAATTATATAGTCAAATTGGATTTTTATTCTTTAATCGAATTTATTGAAATAAAAATTCTCTCTGCAAATATTTCTTATACAGGGTGTTCCTTAATGACGTGCTAATATTTCAGGGTGTGATTCCTTAGGTCATTTTATAAAGAAAAGTTCATACGAACATATGTCCGCAACGGCTTCAATTTTTCGCTACAGGGTGTTGAATTTTTATTTTTTAAATGGTTATTTTTTAATATCTCCGAAAGTACTTTAGATATTATTTTCAATTTTGGTATGAGTTAATAGGATATAGAACCACAAATTTTAGTTAGAAAATTTATTCAATTGTTACACCAGTGGCGTCCCTGCAAACATGTCCTCTGATTTTTTACAAAAAAGATGGTACGCCAATGACATTTTTCCATGTGGATATTTTTTCTAATTAGCCTGGTCAATTCTGCATGAAAACGGTCTCTTGCGTTTTTCTCGTCAGACCCACCCGTTCTTGATTAAAACCACTAAATTCATATTGAAACTCATTATTATTAACATTGATGAAATAATTAATGATAAATTTTGTTTCATAAAAATTAATGGAAATGGCCACCATCACTTAAAAGGCATGCTTCCGCCTGTCTATGCATCGAATTGCCCACTCCAATAATTTTTATAAAACAAAATTTATCATTAATTATTTTATCAATGTTAATATTAATGAGTTTCAATATGAATTTAGTGGTTTTAATCAAAAACGGTGCATCTGACGAGAAAAACTCAAGATGCCGTTTTCATGTAGAATTGACCAGGCTAATCAGAAAAAATATCCACATGGAAAAATGTCAGTGGCGTACCAGCTTTTTTGTAAAAAAAATCATAGTATATGTTTGCAGGGACGCCCACTGGTGGAACAATTGAATAACTTTTCTAATTAAAATTTGTGATTCTATATCCTATTAACACATGCCAAAATTAAAAATAATATCTAAAGTACTTTCGGAGATATTAAAAAATAACCATTTAAAAAATAAAAATTCAACACCCTGTAGCAAAAAATTTAAGCCGTTGCGGACATATGTTCATATGAACTTTTCTTAATAAAATGACCTAAGGAATCACACCCTGAAACATTAGCACGTCATTAAGGAACACCCTGTATAATTACATAAATATTTTCTCTCGACGAACATGAAAGAAGCATGCGTTTAAATTAAATGAACCCCTTGGTCTGATACAGATCACAACATATCCATCAACATTGCTCTGCATAATCCCTCTGTACTTTTTGAAATAATTGTAACATTATTACAGGGAATATTAACAACGTACAAAAATTGAAGTAATTAGAACTTACCTTGTCACTTGACTCCCGTTTAAGATTTTAAGGGTAACACCTACCCCTCCTAGGGGGTCGAACCATGATGACCGCAAAAATCGCGTCCCCCTTCACGATATAATTGACGTGCCTTTTCGGTATTTATTATTTACTGCAAGCGGGATATTAGGGGTGGGAAGTTTTCAAATTAACACCCTGTATATAGGCCTGTTTTCCGTCCTGAGGGATATGGATTAAAGTATCCCGGTACACCTCTTGATACGGAATACACTTTGCTACTAATAAGTTCAGTCTCAACGTGCATTGTCAGGAACGGCGTATAAAATAAGCATATTATTAGACAGTATTTTTCTTTTCGGTCAGAGAAACAGGCCATAATTTAAGCCTCTAAAAGAAATTTAGGAGGGGTTTTGACCGTTTTTATCGAAATTTAAGTGAAAATTATGCACGTGGAGAATTTATTTGAAAACACTTCGGCTACTGGAATATGCGGTTTTTATTCGCAAATCCTTTCGAATATGAATATAAATAATGGATATGTTATGGGTCTTCATTTTATTACTAAAATTTGCCACGACCGATATAAGATAGGATAGGGAACATCTGCTCAAGATGATCTAGGCCAAAAAAAAAAATTTTAAGTTATAATAAGTAATGTAAGGTATACAGGGTGTTTCGGGAGGAAAGGGAAATATTTTGGGAACATGTTCAGAAGGTCAAAATAAGAGAAATTAACCCATATGTTTTAATCCGATTCTTAACCGTCTCTGAAATAATCGGTTCTAAAGTTTTTTTTGTAAAGTTTTGGAGTAATTAAGAAGTTTTGTATTTCTAACTCCAGTTTGTAGGTATTTCATTGCTTGTCAATACCTAATTTAATTGACAAGCATGGTTGTCAGTTTGATTTATTCTGAGCGTTTCGACTCGAAAAGAGAAAAGGTTCCATATGTAATGCCTCACACATTCACCCATAGGGAGTATGCTGACATGATATTCGTGTATGGTTTCTGTAATGGTAGCGTATTACGGGCTGTTAATGAATACCGACGTCGTTTTCCAAATCGAAGAGTTCCTAATCGAAAAGTGTTTCAAAAAGTTTTTGCAAATGCTCAGGAAACAGGAATGTTTCCAAGCGTAAGAATTGATTCTGAACGAGCGGCGGGTCTAAATGTGGAAAATGAAGAGAATGTTCTGGATATGGCTGAAGAGAACCCAGGTGTTGCGTACGAGGCGGATTACGAAAGAACTTCGATTAGAATCACATGTGGGCGTTTGGAAGACACTTAGAAAAAACGGTTTAAAGCCTTTCCATGTTCAACCGGTCCAACATCTTCAAGAAGATGATTTTGGCTTAAGGGTTCAAATTTGTGAATGGATCCAACAAAATCGAGGCCTACATAAATACATTTTATTTAGCGATGAAGCTCAGTTCACCCGCGATGGAATCAATAACTGTCACAATGAACATCGGTGGTCAGATGAAAATCTTCATGCCACGTTTGAACGAAACTTTCAACATCGATTCAGTATTAATGTGTGGTGTGGAATGCTCAACGACCAGTTGTTTGGTCCTTTTGTATTGAATGAGCGTCTTACTGGAGATGGATATTTACAGTTTTTGGAAGACCATTTAACGCACATGTTGGATGATGTTCCGCTAATTGTTCGACACCGAATGTTCTTTCAGCACGATGGAGCCCCACCTCATTTTAGTCGCCGGGTGCGTAATTTCTTGAATAATCGTTTTCCTGATCGTTGGATTGGCAGAGGAGGACCTCAAGCTTGGCCACCGAGGTCACCAGACCTAAACCCACTGGATTATTGCCTCTGGGGGTGGATGAAATCACTAGTATAAGAAACACGAGTAGAAACCGTGGAAGGACTCCACAATCGAATTTTTAATGCTGCAAATATCATTATAAACAATCCCCAAGCAATTCAAGGCGCAACACGAGCGATTTACAAACGTGGTGCGGCTTGTATTGAAGTTGGTGGGGGTATTTTCGAAAACATTCTAAATTAGTGGAATTTTGTAGTTTTACTAGTATCTATTGGTGTTGCTTTTGAAATAAAAAATAGTTACAAAAAAAACTTTAGAACCGATTATTTCAGAGACGGTTAAGAATCGGATTAAAACATATGGGTTAATTTCTCTTATTTTGACCTTCTGAACATGTTCCCAAAATATTTCCCTTTCCTCCTGAAACACCCTGTATACATTTATTTTAGCGTATACAATAGAGCTTACTTGGTGCAGTGTGAATCATAATAATTTCCATACTTTCCGTCGTTCGAAACCGTAGTTCTGTCACTTTTATTGGAGAAAATCAAGCAAATTATCCAAGAATTCATTTGTGGATATTTTGAAAAATAAATTTTTTTCAGCAAAATCCTGAAATACGTGTCAACTAATTATATGTATATAAGTTTGGACTTGCATTGTATTTATTTCTTATAAATCACAACGTTTCAACTGGTAAGTATCTCCAGTCGTCTAAATAAGAGAAGTAACTACAGCTCTATTTATACTAGCTATGTGCACTGAAGCATAACTGCGATGGGCCCCCATTATACGATCGACCACATTCCACATTCACAAAAAAGAGAGACAAAGGAGGCTCAACCAACACTCAACATTCCATATGTCAAAGGAATATCCGAGAGAATTAGAAGACTAGGACAACGATACAACATCAGAATGGTATTCAGCTCGAGAGACACCTTACGAAGCCATCTAACGAAGACGAACCCAACTAGCCAAAAAGATAAGAAAACCTATGTCTACCAGATGTGGCCGCGAATGTGGCCGATCGTATATTGGGGAAACACTACGGCCACTGGAAACAAGGATTAAAGAACACAAAAACAACACTCAAAAAGGAGAAACGGAAAGAATCAGGTGCATCTGACCATGCCTGGACACACAGGTGGACAGAAGCCGAGATCCTGCTCAAAGAACCACACTGGAGGAAGAGGAAGTTCAAGGAAGCTGCTACCATACACCAGAACCCAGGTTGTTCTAGTAAACCTTCATTAGATTTAAGGAATGTCTGAAAACCTTTGTTAAGTAGATGTAAGCTTAGAATTACTAATATCGCGCAAAACTGAACGCATGACTCCACCCATCTCAGTTATGCTTCAGTGCACATAGCTAGTATAAATAGAGCTGTATTTTATCTCTTATTTAGTGTTCACCTGAAGACGACTGGAGATACTTACCAGTTGAAACGTTGTGATTTATAACAAATAAAGACAATGCAAGTCCAAAACTCTTCTATCATTCAACGTAGATAATAATACACATCAAGATAGCAAATATCATTTTTTCAATTTGGTTTCCATGTCACTAAACAATATATTATTTTAATAACAGAAAAATGAGGAGATGAGGAATTTGATTTTGCTGCTACTCCACCAGAAATTCGTGAGGCAGCAAAATAGTAGAAGAAGACCTTCTGCCAACTAAAAGCCGCCCGAGATATGACATATAGGCATATAACTGTTTCAAAGAATGGTGTACGGGAAACAAAGTTCAAAATCCTGGTTCTGAGTCGGCGCTACCAGCTTATTTCAGTGAAATTGCCAAGACAAAGAAGATATCAACTATTTGGTCACAATATTCAATGCTGAGGACCACGCTATCAATTAGGGAAAAAGTAGACATATCTAAACACGCAAAGCTATTAGCATTTTTAAAAAAGTGTATATCGTATATTATTTTGAGATATCGATTTTTTTAAAAATTCCAAAAAAATAATTTACTTTCCACCCGGGTGGAAAGTAAAAGTAAAAAAACGTCAACTTTCCACGAAGATGGATGTAATGTCATTATTACATGCATGGAAAATAATTCTCGGACGATTCTAAAATGTCAAGGTTATAAAAAAATGGCCCACATACAAGAAGCCGGCTCATATTGACGATCAATTTGTTCGACGCAATAACGAATTCTTCATCCATAAAATAACTAGTGTCCACTGGCTACCTTTCATTATAAAAACCAACAGTTTTAAAGACGGGTTATCCGATATCAAGCGGCCCTAAATTATTATGATTAATAGAAATTGCATGGGCCGACCCGCTGTGCTGCTGCTCATCAATAGGCGGATCCCGGCTACCGGAATATTATCTCCTCTCTATACTCCCGATTATATGACCATTACCAATTAGGCTGGCCGTTAATTACGTATTACCTGCGTGTACTTCAATGTTATTTATAATTTTTGCTTCCAAGTTCTTGCTCCTGGTGAGTATCGGAAAACCAGTAGCCGTTTCTTATGGCTACAATTAAACTATTACTCTGCTATTAATTATTTTTTTGTTTTATTGCAGTCGTTGCAACGTGCTTAATAGTTTCTGATGACCAGTAGCGGCTCGTCTCGTAGAAATGAGGGGGATGTACCGATGTTCATACAACCACAAATCATGTACAGGGCGAGAAGGACTGAAAAGCGAGTGGTTGCTGGTTGGTTAAAGGCTGGGGTCGAGTGTGTAGCCCAAACTTCTATCACCGCAGGCTTATTGTATACCCTGATCTTGCTAGAAGCTTCCTTCTAAGAGGTCCAATACTCTTCTCTCAAGTCTGTCACTTTGGATGGTCCTGAAGCAACTGTATATTATGTGGGAAATAGTTTCATCCTCTTCGTCGCATAGTCTGCATTCAATGGATCCATTGTAGATTCCTATACGTTAAAGGTGTTTTCGTAAGTGACCTGTTTTAGCTGAGTTCGCGTTAGGGTCAGCATCCCATTCGATGCCCAGCTAATCTTGAATGGGTGAGGGGTGACCCGATATCTTCCACAAGAACCAATCCACCAACTTATTATTACAATCAAAAACTAACAAAGGAAAAGTAAAACCAAGTATATGTGGTTCAGCTTAGTAGGTACCTACTCCTCCTTGTTTAAGAATTTCATCATCTGGAGGACGTCATCCTTCTGGTACGACCTTCCTGGGGCCGTGTTCTCCCACGATAGAGTTCGGAAGAGGAAAAACTTTTTTATTTGTAGATTTAGAAGAAAAAGTCATTCTTCATAAAAACGTCTGTTTGTGTCGAAACTACAATTTCTAATACCAAATTTACGATTACTATACAGGGTTAGTCAGAAATAACATTTTCAGTTTTTTCGATTTCGATTTTTTTTTCAAATTTTATGAAAATATTTTCAAACCCGTGATTTATTTCACTAATTGTGCAAAAATCTAATAAACATTTTTTCAAAGTGGTTAATTTCACAGCTAATAATAAAATATCAAGTAGCCTGTTCTAAATAAATGAAATGTTTAGTTTCTTTGTATGTTTCAAATTATTGACAGTTGTGTCATACTTTTCTCATAAATCTGCATAATTGTGTAAACAGAATAATATGCTTACGTTAGAACAAAGAATTTATATTGTCCGAAGTTATGGTTTAGGACATGAAAAAAGCTATATGGCAGTTCTCCAGTTCCATGAGATATGACCTGACGTTCCTCTCACTGACGTGGGATTAAAAAAAAATTGTAATGAAATTCATGAGAACTGGTCGTGTTTTGAATACAGAAAGGGAGAAGAAAAGTATGATGAAGATGATGCTGTAACTGTAATGATAATGGATTCGGTTAGAAATTTTCCCAAACTGTCTTTAAGAAAAAGATCTTCTCAAATTGGTAATGTTAGTAAATCTCTAGTAGAAGAGATATTAAAATTCGTCCGTACAAACCTAAATTTATTCATTTTCTGGAAGAAAATGACGACATGAAGCGTTTGGATTTTTGTTTGTGGATAGGGGACAATATCCTTATACAAAGAAGTTTTGTTAATAATATTATTTTCTCGGACGAGGCCACTTTTAACACAACCTGGATAGTCAGTTCGCAAAACTGTCGCTATTGGAGTCGTGACAACCCTAATTTTCGTATTCGCTCTAGAAGACAGTATTAAAAAAAAGTTTACGTGTGCTATTTCTTACAATGGAATAATTGGACCATATTTTATTGAAAACAATTTAAATCAACACACTTATTTGCATCCTCTGAACACTTTTTTATGATCATTTGCAAGATATACCTTTAACTGATCGAATAAAATTAGACTTTCAACAAGACGGCTGTCCCGCTCAGTCCACGATAATTGTTCGTGATTGGTTAAATCATCAGTTTGGGAATAAATGGATTGGAAGGTATAGTCCAAATGAGTTGCCACCTAGGAGTCCCGATCTCACAATTATGGACTTTCATTTGTGGGGATATCTGAAGCAACATGTGTATGATACCAATTTCAATAATAACTTGGATCTCTTGAAAGAAAAAATAAGAGAAGTAATTGTAAATATCCCAATACAGCAAATTAGGAACTGTTATCGGGAATTCAGATATCGAGTTGAACTATGCGTTGAACTCGCGGAATATTTTATAATTTATAATTGAATGAATTAAAGAAATATGACATATAATAATAAAAATACAAATAAAAAATAGCTTTCTTGCAACAAAATCGTTATTCGGCCAGATATAAAATTATATTTTAATAAGAAAGCAACAATAGTTGTTTGTTTTTACGTAAATCTGTTTTAAACAAAATCAAAAAATTTAAAATGTTATTTCTTACTAACCCTGTATCGTAATCGTAAATTTGGTATTAGAAACTGTACTTTCGACACAAGCAGACATTTTTTTGAAGAATTACTTTTTCTTCTAAATCTACAAATAAAAACTCTATCCGTGGACACATTGTCGTGCTAGGTGTTTAATAAAAAAAAAAGTCAATTTAAGAACATACTTTATATGGAAATGAAAGACTGGAAAGCATTATACAATTAACGATGATTGGTAGAGGAAAGATATGATAAACCTGTGATAATATGACACTAATTTTTACCCACTTCCTATTGAAATCGATGAAAATATACGATTTCAATTGTAAAAAAGGCCATCCATACGCTTGACCAACAGAGCACACTCTGAGCTTCATGAATATGTGTGATACAGATCCCGAGTTAGACGCATAACCAGGGTTATTAAATACTTGTACAATGTATGATTTACACAAAACTTTTAAAATATACAGGGTGTCCGGGAACATGTGGGAAATCTCCCGGATGTGAAGAAAACACGTGAAAAGAATACTATAGGTTCATATAAACTTCTTTCGTATCGGCCTCCTCTTCGGAGATATGGGCTCCCAAAGAGCACCAATGGAATCAAGTTTTTTACACATAATTATTGAACCACCTGGTATATTTCAATTATTTTTTAATATCATGTATACCAGGTAAGACCCGTCAAATTACTACCCAAGAAACTGTTGTGAATTACTCACAGCTGCAGGGACGGACTAGCTGTAACACTCATGGGCCCATTTTTTTTACGCCCTGTATGATAAGAACTTTGGACAATGTTTTTTGCATACCTTTAACTATTGGCTAAAAATTAAGTACTCTTTATTCATGTCGCTAATCCTAACCGTTTTCGAGAAAACGTAATTTTATTCACACTGAGTCCTATAACTTCTCACGGGTTAAATATGAAAAAGCTTAATTTTAAAGGTTGAATATTTGATCGGAACAAAGATGTATCTTTTATTGAAATACGCCAAATACATGATATAATTAAAATACCGTTTTTCCGAAAACGGTTAGGATTAGCGACATGAATGAAGAGTACTTAATTTTTAGCAAATAGTTAAAGGTATGTAAAAAACATTGTCCAAAGTTCTTATCATACAGGGCGTAAAAAAATGGGCCCATGTGTCGGGCTAGTCCGTCCCTGCAGCTGTGAGTAATTCACAACAGTTTCTTGGGTAGTAATTTGACGGGTCTTACCTGGTATACATCATATTAAAAAATAATTGAAATATACCAGGTGGTTCAATAATTATGTGTAAAAAACTTGATTCCATTGGTGCTCTTTGGGAGCCCATATCTCCGAAGAGGAGGCCGATACGAAAGAAGTTTATATGAACCTATAGTATTCTTTTCACGTGTTCTCTTCATATCCGGGAGATTTCCCACATGTTCCCGGACATCCTGTATACTTATCTCTCTATTTCAAACGGTACTTTTATATTATAAAGTTTGGCCTTTGGTATTATAACATTAGAAATGTAAAGTTTCGAGGGCTGTCAATCACATTTTAAGCTCTTAATCGTTCTTATAAATAATTTCATTATGAGAATAACTATTTCATTGTTGTACAACAATACTAAGATTAAAATAAGTTCGTGCATCTTAAGAATCTATTGTACTTTTTTTTATACACGACGCAAATAGTGGACGTTTGACGTTTTGGAAAGTAAATGGTTCATAATAAACTCCTGGACAAAAATAACGCAACATCATAAATTTCCCATATTTTTAATGCTATTTTTTTTTTTCTAAATTTTTGATCCGATTTGAATGATTTTTTTTTTCATTGTAGGTTGGTTCCTTGACAATTTCATAGTATTCGCTGTTTATGATAAAAATGTAATTTTGGATTTATGCTGGGTGTAATAAAAATGCTATGTTTTTTTCCAAAAATTCGTATCACCCTGTGGAGTATATTAGCAACCGAAACATATAGCAGTTGACATTAAACGGTAGGTCCATCTTTCCCCCACATTTTCTTTTTTGGTTTACTTCATTATCTCTGTTATTAAAGGAGATACACCGTTTTATAGCGTAACATGTTTTATAGACTTTAATATTCAACACATTCATTGTAAAATGTTTTCAAGTAGACTATGGACTTTTCTGACATTTCAAACGATGTGTCAGCAGATGTTGTGTTTTAAAGTTACAAAGGTCAAATAAAATTCGCCATTCTGATAAAAACTGTTCGGAAACTGTTTATTAAACGTTCGTTTCGTATGCCCAGTTGCCCGACGAGTATTTTAATCTTGAAACCTACTTGAAAACATTGTGTTGAATATTAAAGTCTATAAAAACATGTTACGCTATAAAACGGTGTATTTCCTTTAATAACAGGGATAATGAAGTAAACCAAAAAAGAAAATGTGGGGGGAAAGATGGACCCACCGTTTAATGTCGACCGCAATATGCTTCGGTTGCTAATATACTCCACAGGGTGATACGAATTTTCGGAAAAAAACATAGCATTTTTAGTAAACCCAGTATAAATCGAAAATTAAATTTTTATCATAAACAGCGAAAACTATGACATTGTCAAGGAACCAACCTACAATGCAAAAAAAATCATTCAAATCGGATCATAAATTCAGAATTTCGGATTTAAAAAAAATTTAGTTTATTTGACTCAAACTGAATGTTAAAAGTGTCCTCGAGTCATTGTGACTACCGGTACGCGCGCGTCAACTTACATATCCGAACCAAACGGAAAATAACGATTCAATCATTCTATTAACAAACCCATCCGCATCAAAACGCTCAAGTTATTGACAAGTGAAACAGTAGCAACGGTCTGCTGTCACATTACTTCAATCTGGTTGGTTTATCGGCGGTGCCATCATGTTACTCAGCATTCTGTGGCCTTCTGAAAATGGACATCATCTTGATTAACGGACTTCTCGAGTCCCATTCTTTATTTTCCGCCGTGATACTTTGTTTCTTTGACTGGTCGCATGGCAGCATCGAAAGAATAGATTTTATTATCAGGTGGACAGAATAAAAATTGTCATATTCCAAGACTTTTTTAACGTAAAACTCCTTTTGCTCTCCTGATTACTTCATATCTGCCTTTAAGATCGTCCGCATCTTGGATACCAAGCGCGGTTCTTCCACATGAGCACATGCGCACGTGGAACGCCAAATCAAAACGAATAAAAAATACTAATTTATATTCATTGAACATTATTTATCGTATAAAGTCCCACCCTCCCTAATATTTTATCGTACCGTCAAACTAACAAAGTCCGACCCTCCCTAATATTTTATCAACCAGTCAAACCAAACTGTATAGATCCGGCAACCGTGCCTCGGTAAAGGTAAATGACGATTATAACGAGACTTGGTCGCACGTGCGATTAAGTAGTGCAGTTTCTCTGTAGTAACAGGTGGCGGGTGGCAGAAAGGGGATAGCGGGGCTATGGCGATTTTACATGGAAAAGGCGCACAGTTTTTGTGTGCACCGCGCTGCGCCGTTGTCTGTTCGTGCATCTAGTTAGAAATTCGAGCGTGTATGTTTTAATATTTTAATATTATATATTTATTAAGTTAAAATGAGTTGACGGTGGACTATTTAAGAAATAATTTTAGCTCTTTGAGTTTGGAGCAAAAAATTGAAGTGATGAATGCGGGAACATCTAAGCCCGAAATTAATATAACGCAGACCACAAAGGGTAAATCCAGGGACTTTATTAGAAAGTTTAAAAATGAAATATATGAAAAAAAATGTATAAAGGGTATTCCAAACTTAATGAGGCTGTTATTGATCAATTTTCTACAATTGAGAACCGAATAATGGACTTTACGTTTAAGCACTATTGTGTAGGGTCGATAAATGTTGTGTATTTCGATAAATGATACTCATTATGATTTAAACCATTTTATTTAAGGATTTAAACTAAAAAACACTGAAAATATGAAGAATGCCAACTTGTCAGTCTCGTGGATCGATTCGTTCTCGTCATAAAACAGTTAGCTATTGTTCTCGTCTTGGTTGCGCCTAATGACGTAGCCGTAGATGGCGTAGTGGTATTAGACATCATCCGGTTTTCTTGATAACTCGTAGATGGCGGTAGTAGTATTAGACATCATTCGGTTTCCTTGATAACTCGTAGATGGCTTTAGTAGTATTAGTAGTGGACTGTATAAATATTGTTACGAGGGTTGCATGCGACGACGTTAAGATCCGACAGCTATACACACTAAGAAAACCTTTCTTATTTTCCAAAAGTTGTATTTCCTTGTATAAAATTAAAAAATAAATAAAAATATGTTTTACCTAACGCATTTCCTTATTACTTTTTTTCTTTCTACATTTAAAACGCCTAGAAAGTAATGGTTTGGTCGTTACACAAAAATAAAATTTTAAAAATAATTTCACCATACTATTTATCATTTTTATTTATTTTTATCATAGGTCACGAGCCGCCACTGACCGCGACCAATCCAAATCTCTGGAAACGTGCATGAACAATACTCTGGGGGATGAGACTCCTGGAAGCGTAACGGTTACGTCATTGTCCACCTGTCCCAGGGATCCTCATGCCCTAATGTTTTAGGCATTCCTTTTTAAGCCCGTATATGTATTTTTTTCAAGATTTTCTGTACTTTCAGTAAAGGGAATAAATAAGGGCATAACCGCGGCTTCGTCGTTATAATTTACACCTTGCTCTTTGTTTTAATTCGCGTTGTGGGTGGACTCACATCGGCGACGACGACGTCTCGCGTAAATAAATTCGCATTATTAAAAGTATTATTTACAATTAGGAGGTAAGGCCGTTTATCAAAAAAATTATTCCATTATCGGGCCCATAAATTATTTTTAACACCTTGTAAGGGGCGCCTACACGACCAGTCTATAAAATATACAGGGTGTAATACTCTTTTTCCAAGACTGTACGATACGATGTACGATAGTACAATATCGTTTTTCTATTTGGGTCTTATAATGGATACATTATGAAATGCAAAAAAAATTAATTACCTACCACTTTATGAAACTGAAATTTTATTTTTACGGACCCGTAAACTTGTGTTTTCAGGGGGACACGTTTCATTATTAATTTCATCCCTGTAACCTCAACCCCCCTAGAACTGCCCTTGTTTTTTCAAATGGGAATGGGTATGTTGTGATACATCTTTTTAAAGGGCAGCGCACAGGGCACATAGATCTGGCAATTCTGGAAGGTTTCCTGTAGCAAAGGTTGACTCATGATTCATTGTCTGGATCTCTAGTTTCTGTAAGGAACTGCGAGATCCAAATGGTACGCCTGCCAACATTCTTTGAGGATATGCTATTCTCTAAATATCCTTCAGCAACTGTGGTACTCTTCCATCGTATGAGTCTCTGGATTTTCTCGGTAACAGGTTTGCGTTGCCTTTTCAGTATTTTTTTCAATTTCGTCGGGAATTTCAAACCCTTGTTCCATTTTTGACTTTGACACATTAAACACTTGAATACTTATCTCCCTAGCAATAAAAATGCAGGCTATAATAAGGTCAAGGTAATGTCGCAGGTAAAAATAAAAAATTGGTAAATCAAATTAAATTTTAAAAAAATATGTATTATTTAAAACGAACTGGTATGACATAAAAGTTTGTATGCACCACGGGTTGGTTAAAGGCGGGGGTCGGTATAAAGGCCCGAACTTGACTTCACTGCAGCCTTTCGGCTTATTGTGTACCCCGATCTTGTTAGAAGATGTTTGTTCCTTCTATGAGGTCCAGTAACCTTCTATCAAGCTTGTCATGTGGAAGGTTGTCATCACGTTGTATATTCCCGAAGATATTTTGTCTTCTACGGGACAGCGCTACACAGCGGTTATTATATGTGAGGCGGTTTCATCCTCTTCGCCGCAGAGTCTACATTCAATGGATCCGTTGCTTATCCTTATCCGTTGAAGGTGTTTTCGCAAGTGGCAGTGGCCTGTTAGCAGACCCATCACTTGTTTCAACTGGGGCCGCGTCAGGGTGAGCATCCCATTCGATAGTATTTTCGATGGTTTTCCAATTACGGCCCGTGCGTGTATTTGACCAGGTAACTCTTGCCATCGAGATAGGTGTTGTTTTTTCGACCATCTAGTTAATGTTGTTTTTGTTGCCTGTTTTGATTTTCCAAAGGCCGGTTCGGGGCCCCTGAGATTTTGGGCAGATCCGGCTCTCGCTAGTTCATCCGCTTTTTAATTTCCTAATATCCCAGAGTGACCAGGAACCCACAAGAGTTCCACCTTGTTCCCCCTGGCCGCCAGTACTTTTAGGTTGGTATGGCACTCCAGTGTAAGTTTTGAAGTAAACCGATAGGAGTTCAGAGCCTGAAGAGCAGCTTGGCTGTCCGAAAGCATGTAAATCTTTTGGTCGTGGTAGCCCTTTTCATGATTTTGTAGTACACATGCTTGTATGGCATGAACATGCGCTTGGTATACTGTGGCGTAGGTCCCCAGAGGAATGCTCATGTCTATCCTGGGCCTTTCCCCAAATATACCTGCGCCCACACCGTTGACGGTTTTTGATCCATCGGTGTACCAAACTAGACCCTTGTCAAACGACGGGGTTGCACTGTTTGTCCATTTATCAAAGTTCCAGTCAATCTTCAAAGGCTTTGTGAAATCGTATGTTGCTTTCATACGATCAGATTGCATATCCAAGAGCTCATCGTTGATTAGATCCATGGCTCTTGTGTGTCCAATTTTTACGGGGTGTTGTGTCCATTCCCCATTTGTGATCATCCTCGAGGCGCTCCAAATAGCCTCCATTCTGATGTGGATGTCTAGGGGTATTAGTCCCAGTATGACTTCCATTGCTGCAGTGGGGGTACTTTTCATCGCCCCACTGATACACAGGCAGGCCAGCCTCTGCAAACTGTTAAGTTTGTTCGCTGTCGTAATCTGCTGTGTTTTTGTCCACCAGACTACAGACCCATATGATATCAGGGGTCTGATAACTGTGGCATAGAGCCATTGCATCATCTGGGGCTTGAGTCCCCAGGTTTTCCCACCACAACGGGTACTAATAGATATATACCCTCGGGCGACTAACGAACCCGCGGGCCAAAGGCCCTCGGCTTTGTAAGGCTGTCGCCCTCAGAGCATAGTCATCTACTTAGTACCCTTGATACATAAATAACTATTAATAATAATTACCTGGCAGTATGACCTTTATCGCCCGCTAATATTTCCCATGATATTATGATGATGTTTATAGCAACCGTTTCTAAGTTATTATAAGTAAATAATTGATAGATGAAAAATAAATTAAATTATGTCATTACTAAAGTTCACAACACAAGGTAAATCGGTAAATAATCGCCGAAGACCGATAATTCCGCCGGGTAAAAATACGAGACCGTTCGATATCATTACGAATAATTGTATGCACTTTGGCAACAAATCATCGGTCTAATCATAAGTTTACGGATAATATTCCAAAGCATAATGCCGAAGTGAAGTGTTAATGCATCGTTATTAGCGTCCGTCGAAGATCTGTGCCTTCCGCTATTATCAGAGTTTGTATGAACATGGGCTGTTATCGAATCGATCTTGTGAGGTCCAGATTTCTATAGGGTGAGCCGGAAGGTACGGGCCAAACTACTGGAGTGTATTGTATACGTACAGATAACGTAAAAAGCCACCGACCTATATCTAAACAAAGCTAATCGTCAGTTGTCATGCGCAATGCCTACTGATAAACTATTTACCTTAACCGACGAACAAGACCTTCTTGTGCAATAACCAATCTGTTTTCTCGCATGAAAGAAGGCCTTGTGGCCATCACTGAAAATGCACTTTTAGCATTAATTTTGATATCTATTGAAAATATGATAATTTGATCTCTGACTTAGTAATCAATATCAAAGTCACGTTTTTGTTCATGGTTGTACAAAAATATATTTTATGTCATACCATTGCATTATTGTGTTTTTATACCTTAGATACCATCTGTATAATGGATTACTTTCTGCCCGTGCGGGCATAAAGTACACATAGTAGCGTCTGTGAGTCGCATGAACATCGAAATATCAAAACTGCCAAAAACCACCACCCAGAGGGGTTAAACGCGCTTCAAGAGGTTTACCTGCAGAGAAAAACACGACTATGGGCCGGTGGAGGGGTTGGAAGGGATCGGACGCGATATCCAACACCACCACCATGCTCAGCATCCTCGAAAACGGGGGGAAAGTGTGTTTCTCTGCAGGGAAACCTCTTGAAGTGCGTTTAACCCCTCTGGGGGGTGGTTTTTAGCCGTTTTGAGGTGTTGTGCAACCTAAATGAGAAATTCTGACGCCTCCATCATGTTCAGCATCCTCGAAAACGATGGGGGGGGAGGTACTCTTGTTCCGGCTGAAAATATTTCGATTTTTCGGGTCTTTTTCCGACTCACAGACGCCACTATAACATTATGGCCCACGCTGGCATTAACTTATTCGTTTAGCGGTGAAATTTTATTTTTCAAAGTATCAACCCCCCCCCCCCCTCCATTTTCGAGGATGCTGAACACGATGACGGCATCAGAATTTCTCTTTGGGGTTGCGCAACCCCTCAAAACGGCTAAAAACCACCCCCCAGAGGTGTTACACGCGCTTCAAGAGGTTTAACTGCAGAGAAAAACACGACTATGGGCCGGTGGAGGGGTTGGAAGGGATCGGACGCGATATCCAACACCACCACCGTGCTCAACATCCTCGAAAACGAGGGGAAAGTATGTTTCTCTGCAGGGAAACCTCTTGAAGTGCGTTTAACCCCACTGGGGGGTGGTTTTTAGCCGTTTTGAGGTGTTGTGCAACCCCAAAGAGAAATTCTGACGCCGCCATCGTGTTCAGCATCCTCGAAAACGGGGGGACTATATATTATAACTTATTCGTTAATAACAAAATATAAATTGACGTTTATATGTGTATTATTTGGTTGTATTTACATAGAAATGGCAATTGGTCATATTCTTTGTCGTATGAGTCTCTGGATTTTCTCGGTAACAGGTTTTGCGTTGCCTTTTCAGCCTTTTTTTCAATTTCGTCGGATATTTCAAAACCTTGTTCCATTTTTGATTTTTAACTTTGACACATTAAACATTTGAATACTTATCTCCCTAGCAACAAAAACGCAGGCTATAATAATGTCAAGGTAATGTCGCAGGTAAAAATAAATAATTGGTAAATCAAATTAAATTTGAAAAAAATATTTATTATTTAAAATTAACTGGTATGACATGAAAGTGTGTATGCATCACGGGTACTAATAGATATATACCCTCGGGCGACTGTCGCCCTCAAGGCATAATCATCTACTTAGTACCCTTGATACATAAATAAATATTTTGTTATTTGATATAATGTGCATATATATTGTTCAAGCAACATAATTATTTAAATGTTAATTTTAATATTATGCATATAAACACGACATTTAAATAACCATATGGTGACTCAAACTCATTCACAATCTTGCAAAATTTCCGAGAAATAAACAAGAACTAACAGGTTTTTCACAGTTAAACTTTATTATTAACGCAAATCAATTTCCTGTTTTTTTTTATCACACTATTTGCGAACCGAAAAATTACTTATTCAAATTTAGCCGTTGAATAGATTCTATTTATATAACCTTCTGTTCTTTTACAGAAGAAAACCTAGAAATAATTTCGTCAATTTGCTGAAGTTAGATCCACATATATATAATCATTATATTGCCAATACGATCGTTCCAAAATACAAAAAGTGTCCCCGCTATAGGAGATGGCGTGGTACTATTGAGTTTGCGCAGTAGGGTGGAAATTTTATCGATCGCGTCAGAGCCGGCCCGACATTATTTGTTTGTTGTTATTCGTCGCCATCTTTGGTTCTGGATGCTTTTTCAAATTACAGAATAAAAAGTGGTTCATCCACATTGTTGTCGGTATATTAGTGCTTGTAAACTTTCATTACTTAACAAAAATTTTTGTAAAGGACTTTTTAATTTGTGGTGATTCGATTCGCTGCTTGGTAGGTTAGTGACTTGTTTTGTTTAAAATGGAAGGATACAAGTGCATGGTGCTTTTTTGCAAAAATCGTGGATCAATACCAGGTATAAAGTATTTCAGGTATGTACATATCTACGAAACTATTTTGCTTATCACATTATCCGATCTTCGGAACCGAATTTCACTAAAAAACTTGCATGAAAAGAAGAGAAACTCGTAAACAATATAATATATGTGGTCACTACCTAACCTTAAAATTAATGTATTTTCGATTTTTGGTGTTTTAGTAGCTGATAATAATTCCCAAAATAGTCAATATAGTCATTCATTCTTAATTTTTGGTTTAGAAAAAAGTAAGGTTAAGACACATATGACGTCGGATGAAAGTTAAAATAAATACAGATTAAACTAGTTCATCAAACTAAAATTAACAATTATTATCGAGCAAACAATTCTAGTTTTAACTAGATATCTATAATTGACTAGGGAGGATGGTTAAAACGAGATTTTCCTAGGACGGTCGGATATTAACTGAAATCGAGTTCTTACAGTAACATAGACGATGTAATGAGAGAGTTACAAAAATAAATGATCTGACTCTGACTGTTGTTCCTTGTCGAACAAGAGCAATAAATAATTGTTCTTTTTAATTAACACCTTGTTACCGTATAGCCGATTTGACACGATAATTATAATTGGGTATCCCATAAGGAGAATAATCCGTATGAATCAACTATAGAATAAAATTTTTATGTGAGCTTGACTGCAAATTCGAAATAATTTGTTGTAGATTAAGAAATTATTTGTACCTACACAGGATGGTCCATAAATGATTTAATGAGATAAACATGTTACAGACCATCAGTGGCGGCTCGTGACCTATGATAGAGGGGGTTCACAAGTATGGTGAAATTTTTCTAGGCGTTTTAAATGTAGAAAGAAAAAAAGTAATAAGAAAATGCGTTAGATACAACATATTTGTATTTATTTTTTAATTTTACAAAAGGAAATACAACTTTTGGAAAATAAGAAAGGGTTTCTTAGTGTGTATAGTTGTCGGATCTTAACGTCGTCGCATGCAACCCTCGTAACAATATTTATACAGTCCACTACTAATACTACTAAAGCCATCTATGAGCTATCAAGAAAACCGAATGATGTCCAATACTACTACCGCCATCTACGAGTTATCAAGGAAACCGAATGATGTCTAATACCACTACGTCATCTACTGCTACGTCATTAGGCGCAACCAAGACGAGAACAATAGCTAACTGTTTTATGACGAGAACGAATCGAGCCACGAGACTGACAAGTTGGCATTCTTCATATTTTCAGTGTTTTTTAGTTTAAATCCTTAAATAAAATGGTTTAAAATCATATCGAGTATCATTTATCAAAATACACAACATTTATTAACCCTACACAATAGTGCTTAAACGTAAAGTCCATTCTTCGGTTCTTAATTATAGAAAATTGACCAATAACAGCCTCATTAAGTTTGGAATACCCTCTATAATTTTTTTTTTCATATATTTCATTTTTAAACTTTCTAATAAAGTCCCTAGATTTACCCTTTGTATTCTGCGTTAAATTAATTTCGGGTTTAGGTGTTCCCGCATTCGTCACTTCAATTTTTTGCTAAAAACTCAAAGAGCTAAAGTTATTTCTTAAATAGTCCACCGTCAACTATTCATTTTAACTTAATAAATATATAATATTAAAATATTAAAACATGCACGCTCGAATGTCTAACTAGATGCGCGAACAGACAACAGCAGCGCGGTGCACACAAAAACTGTGTGCCTTTTCCATGTTAAATCGCCATAGCCCCGCTATCCCCCGCTGCCACCCGCCACCTGTTACTACAGAGAAACTGCACTACTTAACCGCACGTGCGAGCAAGTCTCGTCATAGTCGTCATTTAGCTCGACCGAGGCACGGTTGCCAGATCTATACAGTTTGGTTTGACGGGATGATAAAATATTAGGGAGGGTCGTACTTTTTTATTTTGACGGTACGCTAAAATATTAAGGAGGGTCAGACTTTATACGATAAATAATATTCAATGAATATAAATTAATATTTTTTATTCGTTTTGTTTTGGGGGTGCACGCGCGCATGTGCTTCTGTGGAAGAACCGTCACTGCCTAACATACGAGTTATTGAGATACGAGCTGTCGAACGATCGAAGTTTTGTTTTGAAATACGAGCGACTTGAGATACGAGGAACGGTCAGCTGCGACGCTGCACACAAGTTGCAACTGGTCGTGCATCGGAGCTATTTAATGACACTTGCCTAACTAATATTTGTCATTTATAAATACATTTTTCTTATTCAAAAACACGTTACAGCATTAATTGGGGGTAGCATTTTTGGGGCTGGAACGGATTAATGGCATTTCAATTAATTTCAATGGGGAAAATTGCTTTGAGATGCGAGCACAAGGTTTCGGAACGAATTAAACTCGTATCTCTCGAGGTATCACTGTATATCGTTTCGTTGTTACCGGGAATAGTTTTCCACCGCCCCTCGTACACAGTATGAAGTAACCAAAGATCAAAATCTACCAACTGCTTTAGCATTTCCGTTTACGGGTATGTTTAGGTTCGCGGTTATTAATCATCTTCACCGGCAAATTAATCGCTCATTAATTAAATTAGCACCTTTTAGAAACCTTTTTTCTAAATGTTATTACTGTTAATTGTAATTATAGATCACAACAGAATAACGAAAAAAAATCTATTCAAGAAGGATTACGTTTATGTAGCGCAATTATTTCCGCGTTCGAAAAAAAACTTAATTGTACAGGAACTCGCATGATAAATGTATCATATCTTTCCTTTCTCTCTCGCACGTTTACCACAAATCACCATGTGAAACGCGGCTCGCGAGATGGTGGCCCGCTCGTGTGGAAGCTCGTAGGGCTTCGTTATCAAGAACCCCAGAGCCATACGAGCTTGCCTGACACTGATGACAAGACAAAATACAATGTGATCGACAGCAGCTGAATTTGCTATGGGTAATGGTCCAAGGCAGGGGTCAGCAACCTGCGGCTCGCGAGCCACATGCGGCTCTTTGGATGTGAAGCTGCGGCTCTTTAGTTATATACGCAAATATTATTTATTTTATCGAAAAAAAAACATTAAAAATTCGTTCTGAATCGATTAACGAGGATTAGGCACCGATTCTATCTCTCAGCCACTTGTACTCGCTTTTCACCGCACCCCTCCAACGTGACACGCGTCGTTACCGTCGTCAGTCCGTCGAAAGCTATCGAATGACGCCATCGTCGGATGTTTCTATGTAGGTTTTAATTCGTTTTCGACGCAAGACAATTTGGCGTCTTCACCAGTGCTTTGGCTGTGACCAGGGGTCGGCATGCGGCTCTTTCGATGTCAAGTTGTGTCTCTTTCGATATCATATTGCGGCCGTTAGTGGCTCTTTAAAAACTGAGAAATTGTGTAAATTATAACTTTTGGCTCTGTCCTATACATAAACTCAACAGTTATTGAAAAAATTAGGATTGAACATATCATTTAGGGAATCCAATGATCTATCAAATCTTCTGGCAATATGGCATTTTGGGCTCCATAATAAGTAAGAGTGTACTGTCTCACTGTCACCGTTTATTTCCATAGAAACTGTATGACAATTTTATTTCAAATAAGTGTAATAAAATTATTGTCAAGCATAGTTTCAAAGTTGCGGTTTTCACAATAATGGTGAAGTTAACGGAACGGGAAAAAATTGAAATTCTATGCATGGTTGGGTTTGGTGATAAAACACGTACTCAAATAGAAACAGCCCAATTATTTAATGAAATCCATCCTGATCGTCCTCCCATATGTCAAAAGATGGTGAGTAGAATAGAGGCTAAGTTTAGAGAATTCGGTCATGTTAGAGATTTGCCTAAATCTGGTCGTCCTACTCGAGATGAAAATGAACAACTTGACGTTTTGCTTTCTTTGGAAGAAAATCCATGTACTCCCTTGTCGCACATTGGGCCGATTTACACATGCCGTAATCTGTTGTTCACCGAGTAGTTCAAAAGCACAAATATCACCCATACAAAGTTATTCCAGTGCATGAGTTATTTGAAGATGATTTCGATAGGCGAAGTGAGTTTTGCGGACGCATGCAAAATATTATGTGCAATCTAGATAATAATTTAGTAAAAAATATTAGTTTTTCGGATGAAGATACGTTCTATCTGAATGGTAATGTGAACAGAGAAAATTGTCGATATTGGGCAACAGAAAATCCGCATTGGATGATAGAAGTTCACAGCCAGTACCCTAAGAAAATAAATGTTTGGTGTGGAATCGTACGCGAAAGAGTAATTGGTCCATTTTTCTTTGAACAGTCTTTAACTGGACAAGTATATCTCGAATTTCTCCAACTAGAATTAATTCCAGCATTAGTGACTTTATTTCCGAATCCATTGGATCCAGACTCCCCTGACGAAGAACTGATATTCCAACAAGATGGTGCTCCTCCGCACTATGCGGCCACTGTGCGCACATTTTTGGATGAAACCTTTCCCAATCGGTGGATTGGAAGGAGACGACCTATCGAATGGCCTGCTAGGTCGCCAGACCTAACTCCGCTGGACTTTTTTTTGTGGGGTTACCTCAAATCAAAAGTATTTGTTAACAGGCCAAACAATATGCAGGAGTTGAAAGAAAGGATCCGAAGAGAAGTGCGTGTCATAACTCCGGAAATGATTGGAAACGTGCAAAGAGAGTTTATTGATCGTCGTGGATATTGTCAAGCCGTAAATGGCGCACATTTTCAACATCTAATTTGATTTTGTTGTGTTTTTTTTTAATAAACAGGTCTTACTTATAGATATGTTCAGTCCTAATTTTTTCAATAACTGTTGAGTTTATGTATAGGACATGGTACATGAAACATGCTTAGAATTCAATGCAAAATTCAAAAATGAAATAAAAAATATATGTTTTCATTTGAAAAAATGAAGTTGATGGTCGTAACTTATTTTTGAGCTACCCTGTATACATGAAATTACCACAAAAAAAAAATTAAAGAATCAAAATCGACGGGTACGAGCGTTTTTTGAAAAAACTTACCGCTGAATTTTAAATGAATTTAGACATTTCTTCTGGGACTCACTGTATAATAGTTATTTATGTATCAAGGGTACTAAGTAGATGATTATGCCCTGAGGGCGGCAGTCGCCCGAGCGTATATATCTATTAGTACCCGTGATGCATACAAACTTTTATGTCATACCAGTTCGTTTTAAATAATAATTATTTTTTTAAATTTAACTTGATTTACCAATGTATTCAATTGTTTAATGTGTCAAAGTCAAAAATCAAAAGTGGAACAAGGTTTTGAATTCCCGACGAAATTGAAAAAAACGGCTGAAAAGGCAACGCAAAACCTGTTACCGATAAAATCCAGAGACTTATATGGCCAATTTTTGAAGTGGATGTCACAAAATGCTGTAGAAAACATTAACGAAACTGTGCTGTTGGGGTACTTTAATGATCTATCTGAAAAATTTTCTCCGAGCTCTCTGTGGGTAAATATTCGATGATAAAGAAAAGAAGACGTTAATGGTAATTAAGAATATTAATATATGTAATTTTCACAAATTATGCGAGTATTTAAAGCAAAGGTCAAAAGGGTACCAACCAAAAAAATCCAGTGTGTTATCTAGAGAAAATGTCCTAACATTTATTCATGAGGCACCATATGTAACGTTTTTAATGAACAATGTCGCATTATTATTTGTTGTATCTGGTGGATGTCGCCGGCACGAACTTTTTAAGCTACAGACAAGGCCGCTGTACTGTACAACCTGTAAATACAATTGTATAATATAAAACCTAAATTTATATTTTGTTATTTTGTTAATAAAGAATAAGTTAATCGAAAACTGTTGTTTGAGTCTTAATGCCAAAGTGGGCCATACTGTGCACTCAGTGGCGTAGCGACAAATTATAGGCCCCCCGCGAAAATTGAGTTAGGGCCCCCTACCCTATATTAAGAATATATATAAACATATAAACAAACAAAATTAGATAATACTGTTTATTATATAAACTACAAACCTATATGTAGAGAACGTTACAAAAAATAAAATTATTGAAGAACAAGAAGGAAACAAAAAACATTCTTAAAAACTAAAAGGAACAAACACGAAAAAATTCTTTAGGTACCGAGCTAAGGTAGCGATACTTGAAAGTTACAGTGAGATAAAACCAAAAGTATTTAAAATTAAGCAACAAAATCTTGAATATAGTGTTATAGGTATCTCAATAGTTATTGCGAGGCAATTGGCCAATTGCCTATTTTAATTATTATATTGTAAAATTATTCTTATATTGTTGCTTTCAGGCGGTAAATTGTTTTTTTCTAGCTTTTGCCTCCGCAAAATTTTTTATTAAATGGTTATTATCCATTTTGGCCGCCTCTTGTGCCTCTATAGACAGGATAGACAAGTTGGTTAACCTTGTCTGAGAGGAACTATTTCGTAAATAATTTTTAATGATTTTTAATTTGGAAAAGGATCTCTCAGCTGTAGCAACACTTACTGGAAGAGTTAAAAATAATAATAAGGCTGTTGTTACCTCTGGAAAATTTGATGATAAAGTGTTATTTTCCACAATTAAAAATACAGCAAAGTCTTTAATACTTTGAAGAGAAGCAATTTTTTCCTTTAACGGCATACACAACGCGTCTATCTCTAAAGGAAAAGTCGCAGACAGATCGCTGGAATATGTTTGCTGTAGTGTATCTGCAGACATAAATAATTCTGTTTCTGGCAAAGTTACTAGAACTTGAGGACATAGAAATCTAAAATTATTAACAAATAACTCCATTCCCTCAAAACGATTACCTATTTGGTTAATTACAATATCAAATACTTTGTAATATATATTTATCCTAAAATAGTTTTCTCGACTAGAAAATAGATAATTTGTATTGGCTTCATCAAAGTGTTTTTTTGGTTTTAATTGTCTTTCATCTTCAAATTCCGGGTTTATATTCCATGATCTTGATATACCAATTGCTTCATTCTTCAAATTTATATAATTACGGACACAGTGTGACAAAATCTAGATCAGGTGGACATTGGTAATATTGGTATTTAATTGAAAGATTTGCTAATTAGCAATAGGCTCTATCGGCACTCGAAGCTTTCGGGCCCCCCAAGCTTTCGGCCCCCCCCGCGACCGCGGGGGTTCGCGGTAGTAGCGCTACGACACTGTGTGCACTTTATGCCCGCACGGGCATACAGTATGTAGATGGTATCTATGGTATAAAAACACAATAATGCACTGGTATGACACAATATCTTAAGGGACTACCTCTGTTAAACAGCTATTGTATAACTTTGTAATAATTACTCCCTTAAATGTCATCAAAAACTCGTTTTTATTAAAAAAAAAAATTTTTACCGAAAATGTAATCGTACGAAAATTGCACAATTACCACATCTTAGAAGCAATTGAATTCGCCTGTCTCTTTCCTAACCAAACAAGGTCGGGCTCGAGGTGGTATAAATTTCGCTTAAAACCACCGTTTAATATACTTAATTAAGAATACCATCTACCATCAAGATAAGATGTGTTTAACACTTTTAGCAGCTCCTCGTGAGGTGACGGACATCGACGAGTGGGCGGAACGATCGGCTCTCTGAATTTAAAACTTAAAATTAAAATAAACACACAACACATATCCGGTATATACAGGGTGTCGCTTAATGGCGTGGTAATATTTCAAAGAGTGTGACGGGGGGGGGGGGGGGGGGGAGACGGCCAGTACCACTACCTCCTTATCTACCGCTTAGTAAATCCATCACGTTATCATTTACTGGGTTAAAAAATTTTTACAGGCAACTTTCAGTCCTTAGCATATAACTTACTAAAATAAACTATTTGCCTGTAGGAACGATCATAATTTGCAAAATATATGTTACTTCCTGCATTAGAAAGCAATTTTAAAAGTTTTTTTTAGATTATAGCTGCAGTATTCAAATTTGAATTTAAAAATGTATCGCCGGTCACGTGTCGCCAGTCGATAATTTCTTATTTACCCTTTTATATTTCACGTCATTTTACTAGAGATCAACAGTTTAGTTTCTCTAACGCAATTATTAACCAGAAGTTCCGTTCCCGCAGCTGCATGTATCGCCGGTCACGGCAGAAATTGCTTATAAATAACGTCACTAGAGGTCGGCCTAATAGTTTTACAAATAGTCATAGTCATAGTCATAACAATTTTTTTATTAAAAAAAGCCACTTAAGGCATAGAACAATGTAAACAAAGTACAAAATGATTATATGATATATATAAACAAGTGAAGAAATAACTACAAAATAAACCACATCAAATAGCACAAAAGATAAATAAAGAAGAAAAGAAACATAAATAATAAATAAATAAACAAGAAAAGAAAAATATAGAAAAGAAAAATAAAGAAAATCCCACCTACGTCAGTCCAAGACCAGCTCTATCACAGTCAGTCAAAAATTCATTCAAGGAATAGAATGCTTTCCTAACTAAATATCTGGATATTATATTCTTGGCCTGGCGATGCGGTAGGATCCGCACACTCTCCGGAAAACTATTATATATTTTAATTATTGAGTGAGTGACATTTTTTTGTATGTAAGTGAAATTACATCTTTCCGGCAACAAGTTAGTCTTATTTCTAGTTACATAATTGTGCTTAATAATCTTCAAATAAGTCTATATTATTGCACACAAACATAGAAGAGTCCAGTATATACATATCACAAAGCGTCAATATTCCTCTACCAACAAAAATCTCCCTGTAGCTATCACGCTGTTTCATTCCAAAAACCGCTCTTAAACATTTCTTTTGTAGTATCATAATTCTTTCTATTTCTGTGGAATTACCCCAAAAGATAAGACCATACCGTATTCTAGACTGAATGAAAGCGTGATAAGCAGACAGCGGTATGACGGTATGTGTTTGAATTTGTGTAAAGCATGCTCCTGTTTAGGCAAGTTCCTTATTAGGTATGTTTATTTAGGTATAAACTAGAACACTGCCTACTTTTTACCAGGCGTATGTTTTTATGTTGTATCGCCGGTCACATGGTTAACTCAGACCTAGTAGTCTTAATTAAGGGAAAAATACTGCACGAAGTCATTCTCTTGAGTGCAGATACTCATTTCAGTCTAACAAAGTTTAAGGAATGGGTTGTATTAGCTGGTATCCACGAATTTGTGCATTTTTGTATCGCCGGTCACATATGAATATGTTACCGGAGATACATTGATGTGACGGTTTGTTATCCGAAGCTATATACAATATTTTTTTATTAACCATTTATAAACCATTAAGGAAAAATATATTTTGATGTGCAAGTTTCGTTTACATCTTAGGTAGATTAAAAATTTGACTAATTTTCTTAGTATTTTAACATTCTATAAGGAACATTCCAAAACTTTAAGCCAATATACGACAGGGCTGTTATAAATAATAGGGAAATGGTTATAGTGACTGATTAAAATAACTCAGTTCCAAATATTGGCGTTATATGATTCAGAACAGTAAAATTAGCCATGTGACGGGCGTTAAATTATTAAAAAATCGATCTTTGTGACGATGATCTTTTGCGCGGACATATATATAATTCCTCTAATTAGAAACTATAAGGAACCTATTAAAAAATTAACAGGTGTTTTTGAGATTATTTATTGTTAAATTCCGATTCACTGAAAGTTGCCTGTAAAAAATTTTTAACCCTATACTCCGGCGTTTAAAATAAAATTTTGAAAGTTGAATGGTCATTTATTGCTCATCGTCGGACCCAAGAACAACGAAAAACACGCGTTAAATTTATGTGATAAATTTATCGCATACATCCCGGACATGAGCAACTAACCACTTGTCTTACGGAATTTAAATCGGTCACCGTATATTTCATTGTTTTCATTAAAGCGTGCCTATAATTTGTCTTAATATGGCGACAGTGCCAATTTATAAGTTGACCTGAAAAATTTGGAACACCTATTTAGCTATAGTATAATTAATAGCTTCGAAAGAAGGATTTTAGGCACGCGAATATAAAGCAAAAATACATTATTGTAAAATTGCATATAGCAATATAACTATTTATTGTCCAACCCTCGTAAAGCAGCCCAGTACTATATGGGGTTAATTCCCAAATGATTAATGACCTGGTACCGTTCGCGGTACCACGCTCTTCTTTGCGGTCCAGGAAGAAAACGAATAATAATTAAATAATACGTCTTGTCAGCACTTTACTAATACTCTTAAAGGTCCGTTTGTCTATAACTTAACAGCAATCAATCACTGTTTTTTTTGACAAGAATAACGACATTTATCGCGATGCGCGACAACGGCAGACGGTAACGTTAAAAATATATGGACTATTCCGCTATTATACAATAAGCACAAGGTATGATATCTAGCAGCTCCATGGTGTTATTTGTTGTTGTTGTTAGCGTTTATAATTCCCTCTTAAAAGGGTTATTCCGGTTTGTTTCCATTTAAAATATATTAAAGAGTCAAATGCCACTAAAATAATTGAAACATCAGAAGCATGCACATAATGACGCCTCTTCCTGTACGCTATCTTGAACCTTGTGTTTATTTTATCATGATATTCTCCATAGTTTATAGTTTTCAAGATCCAACAACAATGTACTAAGGAGCATCGTTATACTCCTTGGTATGTCAGCAATCAATAGTGACCTCCATCGGGAGCTGGAAATGGAACCCGTGGACAAAGAAATTAAAAGGATTGACAAGAGTCACGAAGAGAGATTTCATCAACATGTAGTCTCGGGCTGTTGCACTGGATATTTCTAAAGTCTTTGATCGTGTTTGGCATGAGGGACTTCTAAGTAAACTGCGATCCTATGGTATGGCCAGTCGATTCTGTGCATGGTTGTCTAGCTTTCTTAAGGACCGCTCTTTGCAAGTGGCGATTGACGGATTTCTCTCAGACACCGTCACCATCAATGCCGGTGTTCCTCAAGGGTCCATATTATCTCCCACTTTCTTCTTACTCTACATTAACGACCTTCTATTGAAAACGAAAAATTCGATATTTAGTTTTGCTGATGATAGCACACTTATCTCATATTTCTCTTTGAATGCACAAACATCGGCTGCCGATGCACATCTTCGCAAACAGCATGAAGTATCACGCCTCAACAAAGACCTGGAAGAAATTTTGGCGTGGGATGACAGTAACCAAGTCGAATTGAACGCTAAAGAACCCAGGCAGCAGTTTTCTCTAAAAATGTTAACATTACAGAACCGGTTATAGTCATGGACGGACACGCAATCCCACTGTCTTCATCTATTAATTTGCTGGGCGTCAATCTGGAAGGAAATATGTCTTAGCATGAACACATTGTGACAATCGCCAAGATAGCTTCTCAAAAACTTGGTGTACTCTTCCGGACCAGAAAGTTCTACACACCTCAACAACTTTTGACACTATACAAAGCCCAGATTCGACCATCACTAGAGTACTGCTCTCATGTCTGGAGCTCTGCACCCAAACATACTCTTCGGCTACTGGATTCCATCGTAAGGATGGCCATTCGTCTGATTGGAGACCACGAGCTGACGAAGAACCTCGACAGCCTAGAACATCGAAGACAGGTTGGGGATTTGACTCTCTTTTACAGATATTTTCATGGAAAGTGCTCGGCTGACCTTGCCCTCTTAATTCCGCCCAGAGCGGCGAATAGCAGAAATACACGACGAACCACTGTCGCCCATCCATATGTGGGTAAGCTTAGTACTCCTCGAACTTGATTATTTAAGAATTCTTTGATCTGGAGGACTTCATCCTTATGGAACGACCTTCCCGAAGTCGTTTTTCCCAACGAATATAACCTCAAACGATTCAAAACCAACGTGAATCGCTTTTTGCGCACAAGCACCACTCCCAGAGTGCCCTAAAGGATTTTTTCTATAGTGCTTGTGTTTGATCATAAAAAAGAATGTAAATATCGAAATATTTCAGCTCCTAGACAACAGTATAAACACTAAACGGTCTCGAACTGTCTTCAAATAATTGAATGATTTATTTCCTAGGAAAAAACAACAGGATGGCGATTTGCGATAGGCCCCATTCAAGGTGTTTCTTCCATACATTATACGGAGTTTATTAGCTTATAATGGGCATATTCTCTCGAACAAGAAGGTCTTTGTTTGGATGAAGAGACGCACAACGGGTGAATTTGCTTGATTTTTTTTTAAGTGTTAGCATGAACTGTTGTCGGACACACCTATATGTCAGGTTCTGTTTTGGTTTACAACCATTTGCATGTCTATACGAGGGAGTTTGAAATTATCACCCCCAGTGGCTTACGTAGAGGTGGGCGTAGGTGGCCCTCCGCCTGGTGAACCTTCGCCCCTTTACAAAACAAGAAAAACTTCGTTGTAAAATTTTATTTTAGTAATTTCTTGATTTTTACAAATTAGACATGAATGCACCATGATTGTTTATAATAAAGACGATTTTTCACCAAAAATCACAAAAAAAGAACACAAATCAACCAAAATATATAACAAGCCGTTAGATCAAATTACATGTTTACGAGATTTGTATTCATTCACCTTTTGCTTGTCGTAAATAGAAATAGATGTTGCCAGAGTGCAGATGGATTAGTGACAGATTCGTTTGATACGTTTAAGTACAATAATATTTTTTTAAAGAATCCCTCGTCGCCTTTTCACAGTTTATAGTAAAATTATTGGGGAATAAATTGTTTTAAGAGCAATTGCGGATTAATCTTAAACCAGTTGTAATTGCCAAATTAACAAATTTTGGATTGGGATTTTGCAAGATACCTTTGCGATTAATATGTTAATATGGCTATGCTGCAATAATGACCGAAAGAGGTGGGAAAGACTATTTACAGTCGTTGCGTAGGCTAGAAATGTACTATAGTGCCGATAAAAAACTAGGACAACAAAATCACAAAACTAGGAACGGATATACATATCTCATAGACTATAAAAGGTGCTCGACAGCTGTAAAGGTAAATACACATAACTTTTAGGAAGTAACCTAGGTTACATAATTTAACGTTTTATATTTTTCGATACGAGGTGGCATCAAAATATCTTATTTCTTTTATAAACTTGAGCGGCAGTAAATATATTGGGCATTTTTATTAAGAAAAAGTCTAATACCTTATTTAAAAATGAGAACGAAACTAAATAATAAAAGAAATTTAATAGAAGGTTATAAAAATACAAACGCAAAATTTGTCGAAGCGACAAAACATTTTTAATATTTGGTCATAGAACCATTCCTGTTTATTACTTCTTGAAGCCTTTGCGGCATACATAAAACTAGGTTTCTGCATAATTCGCCTGTTACTTCATCCCAAGCTTCATTTATCCTGTAGCGTAATTCATCTCTGTTTCCTGGCCGAAAATCATGTTTATACATTGATTTCACCATTTTACCCCAAATGTTTTCGATCGGGTTCAAATCGGGACTCTTCGAAGGCCAGGGAAGAACTGCTATATTATTTTCTAGAAGAAAATTTTGCACAATGCGTGCTGTGTGTATTGGAACATTATCATGCTGAAATGTAAAATTTTGACCATATACAGCGATTATCGATGGTATCATCACTGCATTTAGGATATTAACGTATTCAGGTGCATTTAGTCTTCCTTCCACGATTTGGCAAATTCATGGACCTCTAGCTCTAATTCAACTACAGACATTTATAGAGAAATGCCCGCTTTGGTTTGCTTTGCGAGTGTATATCTCATCATATCGCATGCAGAAAGGCCTATACACTCGAGTTCTTCCATTATTACACGATTGAAAAGTTTTCTCGTCAGAAAATATAACTGTTTCCCAGAAAATATTCCGATTTAAATATTCATGTGCAAATTCTAACCGGCCTTGTTTATTTCTTTCCATTAAAAATATTTTATTAGTAGCACAACGACTTCATATATCGGAAATTCGATCCCTGTCTCTAGCAGTATTTGCAGAACCTGGAAAGTTCGTCTCTTCTCTCGCCTTTATTGCAGTTGCGAATGGATGATCCCTTAGATAATTAAACCTAACTAGTCTTCTATCTTCATCTTCAGTAGAAATTCTAGGGGGACCTGAACCTGCTTTCCTAACAATAGTCCCATGCCTTGCTATTTTTTGTCTTGCCAACAACACGGTGTTTTTGTTTACTCCCAGTTCGTCTGCAATATCCCTAATAAAAGCACCATCTCGCAACCGACTGTAGATTATAGCCTTTTGCTGGGGTGTTAATTATGGCATATTTCTTAAAGAAAAATTTGCTTGACAAGTTAATGATAAAGTGACAATCTATGTTGACATGTAAAATTTGTAAATGACATTTTACTGGTACCAGACTCGTAAATAATTCCTAATAGTCGAGGCGATAATAAGAAATTTTGCTGTCCTAGTTTTTTACCGGCACGATGGTACATACAATATTATTTTCGTACGGATTGATAATGAAAATTGCAATACAATATTTTATAGGAAATCGTACAATGAAATCTTTACTACAATAATTTTATCATAGTCTCTGTTCCATGTAACTGAGTCGAAACTCCATTTAGGAACTTTGTAAAATAGGGGCCACCCCACAAGTCTAATCTACTGATTTCTCGTTATATTTTTATTAAAATATACAGCGGTAAAAAAGTCTTCATCTCCTTTGCCTCTTGTCTAGATGTACAAAAATCCGCGAAAAAATAATTCACGTTTGAATCGGAGACAAGTACTTTATGGGCCGATAAATATCTTAAAGACCCCATAAAAAAGAGATTTGCACTTCTTACAAGATCAATTAATATCATCGCGTCGGCCAGTACAAAGCCTCTGCTAAGTATGTATATTATGATTATGTATCTTAAGATATTTAACATCTTCGAAACGAATGATATCCCTGGGTTTATGCGACACGTGAGTCTTATGTCTGCGTCCATCGTAAAGTAAGATATCAAAAAAAAAAATGTTTCACTCTTACTGGTTAAGGCTATATTTTATGCGGTATTACTAAAATCAGCAGCCCTGACTATTTTTTTATAGTTAAGACAGAAATAGCAAAATTAAAATATAGACATGTCATTATTGCCATTTATATTTTGTATTTCATGAGTTTCACAAAGAATAGTACATTTCGTATCAAGGGCCGAAAAGAGGCTTTTACGGACGTGATAGCAACTTCCGAATTTTAAATAAATTACCCTATATATTAACTTTTTTTGGAATCTAGGCAAAAATTCAGAACAATTTTCTGTATAATATCATATACCTATCTTTAAGAGTTTTTGAATTATAAATAATATTTTAATTTTTTAACGCCGTATCGGGACCTGAAAAGAAAATCATCTCTTTTTAGCGGTTACAGCTAGAAAGCTGAAATTTTTGACAATAGTTTCACAAGACCATAAAAATTTTATAATTTTGAACAGTATTTAATTAGTTTTATACAGGGCGTCTCCATAACAATATTTCTGAGGGAGATGAATTATGGCAAAAATCTTCTTTTTTTTTAAATGGGACAGGCACCCTGTATTTGATATGTTTTGCTAATGGAGATTCGAATTTTCTATCTAATGATGTTAAGTGTTCCTATACCTATCTTCAATATTTTCGGACTTATATAGTATAGCGTAATTTAAAAATTATCTTATAAAAATATATTTTTTGGTAGTTGGCTGTGGAATGGATTCATAGAAACAAAATAATGAAAAATCCATTTGACGTTATGTCTGTGTTGTTGTAAAAAAATAGTTGACAAATAAGCAATTTATTAATAAATAAATAAACAAAGTTTTGTCACCTTTTTCCATTTCTTCCCCTTCTAGAGACCCCAGAACTGTTCTAACTCGATTTTCTAAATCTTCCCTTGTTGTGTCTTGTATACTATTTCTTTAATCCTACCCCATAGATAAAAATCTAGGGGGGTAAGATCCGGAGACCTTGGGGCCATTTCCATGAACCTCCTCGGCCAATCAACTTTTTGGGAGTCATAATAGCTGCATCAGGATGAAATTCATTAAATTTCTAGAATAAAACTCTACCACACTCCCCATGAATATAAAATAAACTTTAAATATCTAAGCTCGAATAATGTGAATTAGCCATTTATTACAATAATACAGACATAAAGTCAAGTGGAGTTTTCATTATTCTATGAATCCATTCCGCAACGTAGAAAACCATCTCTTATATCCACAGCCAAATTTTCAAAATAAAATCTCATTTAAACTGCTGGCCATTTGTTTTCGAGCAAAAAAAATTTCGCCTAAATTTAAAAGTTAATATTTTCTGAACCAGATATGACATCGATCTCCGGTTTTTAATGGTTGATAGATTTGTCCCTTAGAAAACAATTGCCAAAGTTGGATTGTCTTAAACTGTCAGAAAATTTTATATACAGGGTGTTAAAGAGGACGATGATTTTTGCTCCAATTTCAATAGCATGTAACTTTCACAATAATATTTTTAAATTTTATCACTGTACGTCAATTGAATCACTGGTTCATAGCAAAGAAAGTGATCTGTCAAATTTTTGATATCTGCTATATTTTAAGAGATACCGATTTTTTTCAAAAACTTTGCTTTTTTTCAATTTTTTGTTAGCTAGATCCCACTGTGCGTTGAATCGTGCAAACTTTGCAAGTGATTATTATACCTTATGAAAAGCTTGTTTATGTTCAGTAACAACAATTGTACCTAAATGTTGTGATGTGCAGTGGCGTACTTATAATCACTTATATATCTATGCTTTATGAGTATCTCTCTGTATTGGAAAGTACTCGCCCCTAGATTAGGCAAGTTTTTCCTTATTTTTTAGTTTTTCATATCGCGCTACAGGTGTATTATACAGTGTCTACAAAATTTTAAAAAAGATAATTTTTTAATTTAATTGTTTGAAAAAATTTATTTATTAATTTCTAACATTCTAACACGACACTATTCCTAAAATTAAACTTACATTGAAAGGCACTTTAATATTAAATATCACTAGCTGCCGTCAAACCAAACCCCGTCCATCCGAGTGTATTAATTTGAATCGAGATTATCACGAAAAAAAACAATATCAAGTCAGCCATGCTAATGCGTTTTTTTTTTCAAACAATTAAATAAAAAAATTATCTTTTCTAAAATTTTGTAGACACTATATAATACACCTGTAGCGCGATATGAAAAACTAAAAAATAAGGAAAAACTTGCCTAATCTAGGGGCGAGTACTTTCCAATACAAAAAAATTGTGAGATACTCATAAAGCATAGACATATAAGTGCTTATAAGTACGCCACTGCACATCACAACATTTAGGTACAATGGTTGCTACTGAACATAAACAAGCTTTTCATAAGGTATAATAATCACTTGCAAAGTTTGCACAAATACAACGACAAAGTTGAAAAAAAGCAAAGTTTTAAAAAAAATCGGTATCTCTTAAAATATAGCAGATATCAAAAATTTGACAGATTACTTTCCTTGCTATGAACCAGTGATTCAATTGACGTACAGTGATAAAATTTAAAAATATTATTGTGACAGTTACATGCTATTGAAATTGGAGCAAAAATCATCGTCCTCTTTAACACCCCGTATATAAAATTTTCTGACAGTTTAAGACAATCCAACTTTGGCAATTGTTTCCTAAGGGACAAATCTATCAACCATTAAAAACCGGAGATCGATGTCATATGTGGTTCAGAAAATATTAACTTTTAAATTTAGGCGAAATTTTTCTTGCTCGAAAGCAAATGGCCAGCAGTTTAGTTCGCGTGATACTTCTAATAGGCCACTTTACTTGGTGTACCCTGTATACGTATAATATGCTATGGTTATTCTAAAATAAAACCCTCTATATACGCCATAATATATACGCTATAGATCTTCTGTCCGTTGGATCCGAACAATATAATATTTAATGCGTGCAACAATGGCTATAGAATTTCGCGAGATCTTAAGAAAAAAACTCTTTTTTTTTTGCGATATAATAATACCTGTAGCCGTGCATAATTGATTATGAAGCCCGCCCACTATTGTTTTAACATCATTGATTAATGTATTAAAGGAAACCAGAACAAAAAGACGATTTAAATTTATTTAGGAAGAATAAAAAGGAGTATTTAGCTTGTGAATGGTACGCCCTGTCCTTCAGGTGATATTTCGGCGTTCTTTTGCTTCATCCAGCAAACGTTTAAGGCCTTATTACACTTGGGAATTTTTATGACGCCAGCAATGGCAATTATAATTCAAGGATTCATGCACAGTACACCGTTCTCCGTACTACAGTCAGAAATTCTACTCTTCTGACAATTAAAATGACACGGATTCATGCGCAGTACACTGTTCCCGATCAGCTGTCTCTCATTACCAGAAATGGGGCAGGCGCCATTTTAATTGCCCTTGCCGGCGCAATTGGGTAGACATGGATTATTCTGTTATTTTTAACTGTTTATTATTTGGCCGAACCAGGTATGGACAGGTAATGGCCATTTAAACCCACTGGTACTTAAATTAGCAGTTTACATTCTTTATTAAACTTATGGACTGCTAATTCAGCAACTTTTTGCACCTCATATTTGTAAATAGCAGTAGCTGCTTTAACTGGTAATCAAAACGAACAGGTTTGCACATCTCTACTTCTGGGGATATTTTAGGGATTTTGACAGTACCCACTGCTGTTCTGACCGTTTCCAATGCTCCAGCTGATCGAAAACGGTTTACTGCGCATAAATACGTGCCATTATAATTGCCGGCGCAAGAGAAAAAATTGCCTAGTCTAATACGGCCTTTAGCTACGCTATAGAAAAGAAACTATGTTAATGCAAAAGAACTGCCTTTTCATCGTGAAATTAATCCCCCTCATTTCGATTTACGTCTCTCCTGGATTATTAACAAACCTGAATGAACCCGTCGTTTTCTGAAATACATTAGGAAAAGATGTACAAGGTGTCCCATTTTCGACACTTTTATAGGGTTTCTCCGTAATTGTTAGTGCTATCAAAAAAGTAATGTAGGTGTCATGTGCTCTTTTGGGTCAGACTTAAAATGGTGAAATCAAAATTTGAAAATTTTCGCTCGCTTAAGAGATACGGGTGAAAATCAAAAAATTGGCAATTTCTAAATTAGCCTATATTTTCTTAGTTAAAAGAGATACAGAAAAATGTTTTATACAGAAGTTTCTTTATAATGATTGTTGAATAATCTGCCGTTTTCAGAATAAGTATACGGGGTCAGGTAAAAAAGTTATCGGACCTAACTTCATTTTTTTAACGGAACACCCTGTATATGTTAATCTAAAGATATAGGATTTTAAATTTTTCTTCAAATATATAAGACACCAGGGATAGTATTGGTTTCCTAGTCGATTCATTAAAGTTTATTATTTTAAACCACAGTAGACCATGAAACAAAAGCTAATATCCTAGAAACAACTATGTCGACATTTAACGTCAATTTCATTTTTACATATTCATTTGCGAAAATGACCTATCAACATTTTGAAAAATTTGATATGATATCAGTTTGTATTGAAAGTGAAAAAAACGAAGAACGGGTGCAAAATTTATATTTTGTTCGCTATCCGGAAAGACGGCAACCATTTAAGGACATATCCCGAACATTTGCGATGATTCCCGTTATTTTTTACCTTAATCTGAATCTTGTATTTAGTTTCAAAGTAATAAATGTTACATAAATCGCCTAGGAAATCAATATCATCCATGGCGTGTTATGTATTTGAAAGGATAATTTAAAATAGTATCATTTCAGATTAAAATATACAGGGTGTTCCATTTAAAAAAATGAGGTTAGGTCCGATAACTTTTTTGCCTGACCCCGTATATTTATTCCGAACATGGCAGATTATTCAACAATCAATATAAAGAAACTTCTGTATAAAACATTTTTCTGTATAGTTTTTGCAGAATTATATCGTTGATCTCTTGACTGCAATAAAACCGCATTATCTATTCGACCATAAAATAAATAAGGAAATCCCAAATTTTAAAACCTTTTCGGGCAGAGCCGGACCAGGTATACAAATTCAATTTATACCTATGCCTGATGCATATATAAATACAAAGTGATTTTTAATAATTTTAATCTTTAGTGGTTTTCCGGCGACTAATTTTTAGTTAGGCTTATTAGTGGTAGAATGTGGCGTCCTTGGAATTGTACTGATAGGGGGGCATCTTCAAGTGTCGGGAATGGAAACTTAAATATTTAACAGCTGTTAAACAATTTAGAGAAGAAAATCGTCCAATTATTTACCTTGACGAAACATGGTTCGATATCCATGACACTCCAAGAAAAGGTTGGAATGATTCTTCCAAAAAATGTCAAACCAAGGCACCATCAAATAAAGGCAAAAGAATCACAATATTACATGCTGGTTCAGAGAACGGGTTTGTTCCAAATTGTCTGTTGCTTTCAGCTAAAAACATAGCAGATTCTTCTTTAGATTACCATCAAGATACCGACGCACAACTTTTTGAAGATTGGTTTAAACATAAACTCCTTAAAAATATAGCTGAAAATAGCGTCATTGTAATGGACAATGCTAGTTATCATAGTCGGCAAGCAAAAATCATTCCCAATTCTAATAATACAAAAGCAGAAATTCAAACTTTATGATTGAAAATGATTTATATTTTGAAGAAACAAAAAACGAGAACTGCTAGAAGTATTAAAAGCTTTTAAAATAAATAAGGAATACGAGTGTGACAAACTTGCAGCAGAAAATGGACATACAGTGTTGCGCCTTCCTCCGTACTATTGTAGCTACTATATTGTAGTCCTATTGAGCTAATATGGCACCAATTAAAATCCAATATTAGGAGAAATAATATTTCTCCTACATTAAATGCATCTGTAGTAGCACTAATTAAAAACGAAGTAAGAAAAATTTCTGCAGACAGCTGGAAAAACTGTGTACAGCATGTACTTAAGGTGGAAAATTCTTACAATTGTATGATTACAAATGTTCAACCCTTAATTATAAGTTTAGGCTTAGATGAAGATAGTGATAGTGATACAGAGTTAAATTTTGAATAAATTATCAATAGTTTCTTAGAATTTAATTAATTTTTATTGTACTTGTTATCCTAATAGTTATACTTTTAAATTATATTATTTTCAATTATCATTAATTGTTATCATTATTTTACATTTATTATAGGTACCTAAAACTAAAAATACATATCTATTTATTTTAAATTATAAAAATAAATCATGTGATGTGGTATACATTTTCAAGCCGGCCCTGATCCCATTTATTGAGCTTTGAACAGGTTGAGGCGTATACAATAGGTTTTAATCAGGTAGTTTATTTATGGCAGTAAGAGTCAACGGTATAATTCTGCAACAACTATATCTTTTTAACTAAGAAAATACAGAGTAATTTTAAAATTGTCAATTTTTTGATTTTCCCCAGTAGGCCTATCTCTTAAGCGAGCGAAAATTTTCAAATTTTGATTTTACCATTTTAAGTTTGACCCAAAAAGAGCACATGACACCTACATTACTTTTTTGATAGCACTAACAATTACGGAGAAACCCTATAAAAATGTCGAAAATGGGACATCCTGTAGTGTAGGTACATGTTGTACGATTCGATATTTTTTTTTGTAATGATAGATATATCAACGATTATGGATGTAATTTAACGATAATGATGGAATTATCGGCTAAAACTTGGCGCCGATACTATTATAACGTTTGTTCTTTGCGCCTTATATCATCTATATGGACTTACGATATTTTCCGAATGGTTTGAGATGGTTTATCGCACGAAGAGTGGCAATTACAGTGCAAAAGGTCAGATAAACAGATATACACCCATAGACAAGCGTTATCATGGTATAAATGAGATTTTAATTATATAATTTACTATTAAACATGCAATTATTCGTATTGCGTAACAATAATGAATAAATGAAAATATTGCAACTAGCGGAGGTTAGTACGTAAACTTAAAATAATGGATATCGCTTGGAACAATTAAATTCTGAAAAGATGATGTTCCATTCCAATCGTCGCCTCATCATTGACTGTCTAATACGTTCAAAAATTCCTGAAGTATTTCGTTTGAAACTGCAATTTCCAATTAATCAATTTTCCTTTCGTTGCCTTTCCTTTTCATCTAATGCAGGTGTTGTATAGTAACAGGTGGCGGGTGGCAGCGGGGGATAGCGGGGCTATGGCGATTTAATATGGAAAAGGCGCACAGTTTTTCTGTACACCGCGCTGTTGTCTGTTCGTGAATGTAGTTAGAAATTCGAGCGTGTATGTTTTAATATTTTAATATTATATATTTATTAAGTTAAAATGAATTGTTGACGGTGGACTATTTAAGAAATAACTTTAGCTCTTTGAGTTTGGAGCAAAAAATTGAAGTGAAGAACGCGAGAACACCTAAAACCGAAATTAATTTAACGCAGACCACAAAGGGTAAATCTAGGGACTTTATTAGAAAGTTTAAAAATGAAATATATGAAAAAAAAGTTTATAGAGGGTATTCCAAACTTAATGAGGCTGGTGTAGGGTCGATAAATGTTGTGTATTTCGATAAATGATACTCGATATGATTTTAAACCATTTTATGTAAGGATTTAAACTAAAAAACTGAAAATATGAAGAATGCCAACTTGTCAGTCTCGTGACTCGATTCGTTCTCGTCATAAAACAGTTAACTATTGTTCTTGTCTTGGTTGCGCCTACTGACGTAGCCGTAGATGGCGTAGTGGTATTAGGCATCATTCGATTGTCTTGATAACTCGTAGATGGCGGTAGTAGTATTGGACATCATTCGGTTTTCTTGATAGCTCGTAGATGGCTTTAGTAGTATTAGTAGTGGACTGTATAAATATTGTTACGAGGGTTGCATCCGACGACGTTAAGATCCGACAGCTATACACACTAAGAAAACCTTTCTTATTTTCCAAAAGTTGTATTTCCTTGAGTAAAATTAAAAAATAAATAAAAATATGTTTTTTTTACCTAACGCATTTTCTTATTACTTTTTTTCTTCCTACATTGAAAACGCCTAGAAAAATTTCACCATACTTGTGAACCCCCTCTATCATAGGTCACAAGCCGCCACTGGGTACTTCACCTAGAAACTGTCTATACCAGTTACCATGTTGCTGTTAATAGGGATCTACAATCAAGACCAAGGCCATTGTAAATTTACAAGACAAATTTTAATATATATTTTAATACTCCTCATAAGGAATAATAAACATAATAATATATTTCCGAATAAGAACAATGGCAGGATCAATTTATTTAGGTATTTTCCTATTTTAATTCATAAATAAGTATGAGAAACGGCGAAATAGCCTAATTAAATTACAATTGTTCCTTTTAAAATACGATCATACCTTTTTAGGCGCGTAAATAAATGTCAGGTGCACTAAGGTTAAGGCTGGGTTTCCTGCACTGGCCAAGAGGTAAAGGTGATTATCGGCCTATTAAAAACAATTTTGTTGTTTTATAGCCCGTAATTATTAGGCGTTTTAAATCCATAAAGAAAAATCGTTATGCTGATTTAACCATAGATATTTAAACCAGGTGGAGGACGAAACATATTTATGTTTTATAAGAGTTTTATGGGAGGTCTCGCTTTGCAAATTTGTTGTGTAAAGGTTTCGACGATGATTTCAGATTTTTATTTCTTCACGTAAGAAGGCCTTGGAGGTGATGCTAAGCCTACTCTGCTCCATACGCTCACAAGTAACCTACTTTTATCTATCTGTTTCACTCATTTAAGCGTCAATATCAGACCTACGTAGAGTTAATATGGAAAGCCCAAAAGTGAGTGTTTATGCAGGCGACTTGATCCTGGTCATATTTGTCTCACTTTACTGAATTAGGGAAGGTTGCTGCAGACAGAGACAGGCATAGAATGCGAACAGCACGAATTGTTAAACAAGCTAACTTCCTTCGTCTGGCGGGAATGGAAATCAAGCAACATCTGATGTGATTTAAAATGGTGGAGAAGACGCGGCATCTTTAAATTTTCAAATAATTTTTAATTTTCTAATCTATTCACGAGAAACGTCGTTTCCTTTTTGGTGCAAGTGAGTAATTTGTAATTGAAATATTCATTTAGTCATCTTTACTGAGAGTAAGCATCAATAATAATTTCTTTTCCTAAATCATATGGGGCCCAAAAATATGCTTGGACTTGAAGCTTGAAATATTTGCTAGGATCTAGAGCCCAGTTGAAGATGGTAAAATATTTTATGTAAATTATGATGTACTTCCTATTTTTTAATAGAACTACCATACAAGCTTATTTCTGAAGTTTAATTTTTCATTTGTAGTTACGTTACTAGTTCAAAAAATAATATAAGAGTGTGTAAGGATTATTTTAAAGTGATATTTACAGCTTAAAACATGTCAGAATCCTAATATTGATTTTCACCACTTAGTAAATCAAATAAAAGGGTTTTGAATGTTTTTGGTTGGTTAAATGTCACTTTAAAACATTGGCAGTAATAAAAATTTGGACAAAAGTAACATTTGAAAAGCACGTACGTTTGTCAGCTGATGCCAGACGTAATGGATGCCGGGTTTGTTCCTTTGTTCATACCTGCTTCGATTTGTTAACACGGCTGTTTGTCTTCTTCCTGTTTATAAGTATTCGTTGCTGGACACTGGTTTACTTTCACATGCACATTTATAGTGCTAACATAGTGACGTATGACAGTTTCGTGGTTTTTCCAGTACGTTTAATTGAATAGCTTAGGATGGGCTCACCAAAATGTATCCAAACTCGGCACAAGGGTGTATCATGTCGGCCTCTTCAAGAAGTTATAATGCTATTTTTATATAAAATATACAAGAGAGCCAATATTCAGCCTCCTCAAAAATCACATGAGATTTCCTATGTTGATCAAGCGACGCATCGCCTGGTATAGTAACATATAATTACAGCACAATGGTTCTGTAAGTTATTTGAACTTAACAGAGCATAACTCAAAAATTTGTTCGATAAATTCCCGAAGGTGGTCGCGATAAGCTTCTCCGGTGTTGACAACTCGACAAGAATCGCAATTTTATTCGCAGGAATGCCGCTTGAATGGCAGAAGAAGTTTGCCGATTTGCTGGGCCCAGCGGGACATCGGATGATCAATCATTTCGTTAACTGATTTTGAGAGGAAATTTAGCGATTGTTTTGAGAGATACGAGGAGTTATTGGTGAAAGGTGCGTTATAGGTTTTTCGGGGTTCCCTCAAACCGAAAACCATTTACTAAGGCGCAGATATTTTGTTCGTCTGTATACCGTCTGTAGAGGAAGAGATATTGTTTAAAAATTATTTCCTAGTATCGGTACTTCAACGTGTTTGAATGAAATTACTCCTGCAGCCATAAATCGTTGTTAGCTTTATTATTTATTTTATACAAATGGAAATGACGTATTCGACCATCACTAGAGTACTGCTCTCATGGAGCTCTGCACCCAAACATACTCTTCGGCTACTGGATTCCATCGAAAGGAGGGCCATTAGTCTGATTGGAGACCACGAACTGACGAAGAACCTCGACAGCCTAGAACATCGGAGACAGGTTGGGGATTTGACTCTCTTTTACAGATATTCTCATGGAAAGTGCTCGGCTGACGTTGCCCACTTAATTCCGCCCAGAGCGGCGAATATCAGAAATATACGACGAACCACTGCAGCCAATCGATATATGGTTCAGCTTAGTACTCCTCGAACTTCACTATTTAAGAATACTTTCATCTGGAGGACTTTCCCGAGGTCGTTTTTCCCAACGAATATAACCTCCAACGATTCAAAACCAACATGAATCGACTTTTGCGCACACGCACCACTCGCAGAGTGCCCTAAAGGATTTTTCCTATAGTGCTTGTGTTTGATCATAAAAAAAAAATAGTAAATTTAAGGTTTTCTTTTCGTGTAAAGTTTTCAATGTCTGCCTTTTTTCAAATAAAAACGAAACAAGGCTTAAAGAACAAAAAACGAAATTATTGAGCAATGCAAAATAGATGTAGGCAGCTGGAAATAGAAAACCTGAATGATTTCGCAAAAACGGTACACCGGTAAACTGTATTTAAATATTAGATTTAGTCAATTTCACCGTCTCGCATTGATTGATATAGGCGTATTCATTCATGATTTCAGATTTCGTGAGGTTCATTCACTTATATTATGTAAAAAAGGCGTTGATCATTTTCCGGTATATTGTAAGTCCTATGGATATTCTTACAACAATTAGAAGGGATCAATAAGTTTAAAAACCTGGTGTTTTCCTGGGTTTCTTTCAGATCGAATTCTAAAGTAAATTGCATTTTTGCATTGCCACTTTTTCCTCTCTATCTAACATCGTTAATTGTTTTGTAATCCGACGAGTCGTCTTCGAAGGGCCATTATCAACTTTCCTTTTTTAAATACGGTCCTGTCTTCCTGATATTGGAATTTGAGAGCTTTTTTTTCCTAGATTTCTCTAGATTTTTACTTATGTTGGCCTAATTCAATAAATAACAAATAATTTAATAATAAACCACAAATAAGTGAACAAAATACAGAAACATTATTTCAAACTTCTGTTGAATCGGGATTTAAAAGAAAAGTAGCCGCTTGAAACAAAAAATTAAGATGGTGACGCGTGATTTATTTCACTTGACATTCCCATTGTGATCGTTTGAGAGCGTTTTAAGAGGTTTTCTATTTTCCAGAAAATATGGAACATAAATTTACAAATGCTGAAAAGTTTGATATTCTATCGCATGTTTTATTTTATCTCAAAAAAACTGTTATGTGGCAGTTAGAAGATGTTATTTGTGCTTAGAGAATAACGGAAATCATTTTGAACACCTGATTATGTAGTTCCTTACTTTTTTCGTTGTTCGTTTTATTACTGTTTTGGAATGATTTTTGTTCACTTATTAAATTATTTGTTATTAATTATTGAACTAACATAACCAACATAAGTAAAAAATTTAGAGCTTACTTATGAGATATTATTTATAAAATTAGGAGAAATACAGGACCGTATCCCAAAATTTCCTGATGTTGTTCAAAAAAACCCTCGAAATGCCATTAAACCACAATGTGTCATACATCGTTGAATTTGGAAGAAAAAAGCTATCATATTCCAATATCAGAAAAACAGGACAGTATTTAAAAAAAGAAAGTTGATAATGGCCCGTCGGATTACAAAACAATTAACACTGTTAGATAGAGCGGAAAAAGTGGCAATGCAAAAGTGCAATTTACTTTAGAATTCGATCTCAAAAAAACCCAGGATAACAATAAAACGATTTTTCAGAATTTCGGTTTTTCCGAATATCTCCGGAACTACTCGGATTTTCAAACTTTCTAAACGGCATATTATTAGGCACGTAAATGCGCAACTTTACCTCCATTCAACCGACTCGTATCTCTTACGGTTTCCGAGATCCCTGTACTGGCCCTCCTTATCTTGGACACGTTGTATATATACCGACACCCAACTTCCATCCTCTTCTATCATCGCAGTCCTCTGTTGACATATTTCTTTCACTCATGGACTTCTGTATGGACTTCTGCCATTCTAGTCTTGGTCTTCCTCGTCTTCTCTTTTCCATTGGTTGCCAATGTAGTATTCTTTTTGGCACCTGTCATTTGGCATTCGTTCTACGTGTCCGTACCAGGTAAGTCGTTTCCTTTCGATGTCTTGAGTTATCACGCCTTCTATTCCCATTTGCTGTTTTATGTGGTCGTTTCCACTGCTAAAGGCGTCCATTTCCACTGCTTCCACTTTCTTCTTTTGCTCATCTGTAATTCTCCAAGTTTCTGCTCCGTATAGGACGTTGCTCTTTATCATTGTCTCGTATATATTGAACTTCCTCTTTTTGTTATTTCCTTGCTCCATCAGATTCCATTAAGGCAGCTATACTCTAAGTGTGTTCCGCGGAACCCTAGGGTTCCGCGATACCTCTGTAGGGGTTCCTCAAGAATTTAGAAAAAAAATCAAAACACCTCTCTCTGGTCGAACGTTTTGACTCCGCGGCCGCGGCGTAGGTATATTTATTTATTTATTTGTATTTGTATAAACATGTGTTACAATAGCTGGTACAATATCTCATAAGTTTGGTATCAACATGTATACTTGTATACTTGTGAGCGCGCAGTCCCTTTGATAAAAGCCGCCTCTGAATTGTTTACAACGCAATTTTTATATTTCTCTTTTTATTTTTGCTTTTTGTTTATCAAAGGCGCCGACTCGAGTATTTTCGAGAATATTCGAGATCGACTCTAGGACTAAGTATAAAAGCGGCGATCGCGCGTCGCGCCTCGTCAGTCAGTTGACGATGAGCGTTCGGAGCGATAAGTTCCTACCTACCTACTTACAAGCTCGCTAGCGAGAAACTAGTGTTCATTGTTCTACTGCCTGCTGTATTCTGTTGTCTCAGTTTTATACATTTCTTCATTGTACTAAACTTAGTCTCTTATACGCAGTAACGATTGTGCATTATTTAGACCCCACCAGCCTGACGTGTAACATTATAAATAAAGAAGAATGGAACGTTGGCTTAAAGGTGTTAAACGTGTTGCAACAACATCTTCTAATGACGCTGAATGTTCAAAAGCAGTACGCGCGGAGAATATAGCAATCACCGATCCAGACGATGATGCCACGACCTCAAGCTCGACGGTTTCAAAGACGAAAAAAAGGAAGTATGATGAATCATATATCAGTTTCGGATTTGTTGATTCCAAGGGCTCACCTCTCTGCATGCTATGTAGTAAACTGCTTCCTAATAGTTCCATGGCACCTGCCAAATTGCGCCGACATTTACGAACTGTACACCCCGAGTCTAAAGACAAGAATAAAGAATTTTTTGTTCGTAAAAAAGATCAGTTATTGGAAAGTCAAAAAAATATGATGCATGTAACAAAAACTATCAACGAAAAGGCCACGGAGGCATCATATTTAGTTAGCTATCGCATTGCACAAGCAGGTGAAGCGCACACTATCGCTGAGAATTTAATAAAGCCATGTGTATTAGACATAACAAAATGTATGCTCGATGAAAAATCCGCAAAGCATCTTTCTACTGTGCCGCTATCAAACGATACTGTTTCACGGCGAATCCATGATCTGGCAAGCTACGTAAAACAAGAACTAGTTACACGTCTACAAAAAACACGATTCGCCTTGCAAATGGACGAGTCAACTGATGTCGCTGGTTTGGCTATCTTGCTGGTTATCGTGAGATATCCATATGAAAGTTCTTTTGAAGAAGACATGCTTATGTGTTCACCGCTGCTCACAAACACTACCGGGGAAGAAATTTTTAATAAAATAAATATATTTTTTGAAGAAAATAATCTCAGTTGGAACAATTGCATTGAGCAGTGTCACGAATAAAAAATAAAGCGCCTAATTGTAGTTCCAGCCATTGTATTCTGCATAGACAAGCACTTGCGATGAAGCAAATGCCGTCAAATCTAAAATTAGTTATGGATGAAGCGGTAAAAATAATTAATTTTATCAAATCACGACCACTACAATCCCGATTGTTCTCATTATTGTGTGAAGATTATGGCAGCAAACATAAAACACTGCTGCTCCATACAGAAGTGCGATGGCTGTCTCGGGGTAAAACTTTAACAAGGCTATTTGAACTTAGAGCCGAGTTACAAATGTTTCTTTCAGCAGATACTTCTTTTAATTTGAAGGACCGTTTGTATGATAAAACTTGGTTGTTCCGATTGTCTTTTATGGCGGATATCTTTCAAAAACTGAACGAATTGAATTTATCATTGCAAGGTAAACAGACAACAGTGTTTCAGGCCTATAACAAAATAACTGCATTCAAAAGAAAATTAGATTTTTGGATTATTTGCGTTGGTAAGAAAGAAATAGAAAGCTTTACGTCACTCAGTGAGTTTGTTAGCGATAACGACTCAGAAATGTTTCAAGATGATGTGTTTGAAGAATTGGTCCAATATCTCAGTTCGATGCGCGCATCTTTTGAAAAGTATTTTCCCGAAGAACAGAATACAAAAATGAAACTGAATTCATGGATTCATAATCCTTTTTTACCCAACTTGGAAAAGTCCGAAAGTATGTCAAACGAGATATATGAATCTCTTTTAGAAATGTCATCAGACACAAGTATGGAGTCACTGTTCAAAACGACGCCTCTCAACGATTTTTGGTGCAGAATCCGTGATGAATATCCAATGCTTGGCAAAATGGCTCTGAATATTCTTCTCCCGTTCCCAACAACATATTTGTGCGAAACAGGATTCTCAACCTATGCAGCCACGAAAACAAAATATCGCAATAGACTGGACGCCGAACCTGATATGAGACTTCAACTGTCTTCTATCAAACCTGATATCAACCAATTGATGAAAAATAAAAAACAGTTTCATACCTCCCATTAGTTAGATTTTTTCTTTTTTAATATCTTCTATTATTGTACTTGCCATGTGGTAAAGTAAGTAATAATTAGTAACTGTTACATTGTACTTTTATTATGCTTATTAATAAAGAATACACTTTTAAAAACTATTGTTTTATTGTAGGGTTCCGTCAAGTATTTTGCTTCCCAAAAGGGTTCCGTCACCCAAAAAGTTTGAGAACCGCTGCATTAAGGCATCCTATCATTCTTTTGGCTTTCACTATTCGTTTTTCTATTTCTCTTACTCTGTCCCGGTATTGTCGAATGCAAATCCCAGATATTCATATTCCTGACATTGTAGAACTTTCTGACCATTAAAGATAAATTCGGTAATATTCCAAGAAAATTTTTAAATTTCTACGAATATACATATTTTAATTCTCGATTTCTTTCAAGCTTTCTACGTGGCTTTTCAGCTGAACATCCACCAAGAAGAACATCTACAGCTTTGAATTCGCAACGCTTATTGTGGTATAACTTGATTGCTGATGTTTCCATTTTGGTAATGCTCGTTCCTATTTATTCGTTATACAGTGAGTCCCAGAAGAAATGTCTAAATTCATTTAAAATTCAGCGGTAAGTTTTTTCAAAAAACGCTCGTACCCGTCGATTTTGATTTTTTTAATTTTTTTTTGTGGTAATTTCATGTATACAGGGTAGCTCAAAAATAAGTTACGACCATCAACTTCATTTTTTCAAATGAAGACATATATTTTCGTCCTATACATAAACTCAACAGTTATTGAAAAAATTAGGATTGAACATATCTATAAGTAAGACCTGTTTATTAAAAAAAAACACAACAAAATCAAATTAAATGTTGAAAATGTGCGCCATTTACGGCTTGACAATATCGAAGACGATCAATAAACTCTCTTTGCACGTTTCCAACCATTTCCGGAGTTATGACACGCACTTCTCTTCGGATCCTTTCTTTCAACTCCTGCATATTGTTTGGCCTGTTAACAAATACTTTTGATTTGAGGTAACCCCACAAAAGAAAGTCCAGCGGAGTTAGGTCTGGCGACCTAGCAGGCCATTCGATAGGTCCTCTCCTTCCAATCCACCGATTGGGAAAGGTTTCATCCAAAAATGTGCGTACAGTGGCCGCATAGTGCGGAGGAGCACCATCTTGTTGGAATATCAGTTCGTCGTCAGGAGAGTCTGGATCCAATGGATTCGGAAATAAAGCCACTAATGCTGGAATTAATTCTAGTTGGAGAAATTCGAGATATACTTGTCCAGTTAAAGACTGTTCAAAGAAAAATGGACCAATTACTCTTTCGCGTACGATTCCACACCAAACATTTATTTTCTTAGGGTACTGGCTGTGAACCTCTATCATCCAATGCGGATTTTCTGTTGCCCATTATCGACAATTTTGTCTGTTCACATTACCATTCAAATAGAACGTAGCTTCATCCGAAAAAATAATATTTTTTACTAAATTATTATCTAGATTGCACATATTTTGCATGCGTCCGCAAAACTCACTTCGCCTATCGAAATCATCTTCAAATAACTCATGCACTGGAATAACTTTGTATGGGTGATATTTGTGCTTTTGAACTACTCGGTGAACAACAGATTTCGGCATATGTAAATCGGCCCCAATGTGCGACAGGGGAGTACATGGATTTTCTTCCAAGGAAAGCAAAACGTCAAGTTGTTCATTTTGATCTCGAGTAGGACGACCAGATTTAGGTAAATCTCTAACATGACCGAATTCTCTAAACTTAGCCTCTATTCTACTCACCATCTTTTGACATATGGGTGGACGATCAGGATGGATTTCATTAAATAATTGGGCTGTTTCTATTTGAGTACGTGATTTATCACCAAACCCAACCATGCATAGAATTTTTTCCCGTTCCGTTAACTATACCATTATTGTGAAATCCGCATCTTTGAAACTACGCTTGACAATAATTATACTTATTTGAAATAAAATTGTCATACAGTTTCTATGGAAATAAACGGTGACAGTGAGACAGTACACTCTTACTTATTATGGAGCCCAAAATGCCATATTGCCAGAAGATTTGATAGATCATTGGATTCCCTAAATGATATGTTCAATCCTAATTTTTTCAATAACTGTTGAGTTTATGTATAGGACATGGTACATGAAACATGCTTAGAATTCAATGCAAAATTCAAAAATGAAATAAAAAATATATGTTTTCATTTGAAAAAATGAAGTTGATGGTCGTAACTTATTTTTGAGCTACCCTGTATACATGAAATTACCACACAAAAAAATATATTAAAAAATCAAAATCGACGGGTACGAGCGTTTTTTGACAAAAACTTACCGCTGAATTTTAAATGAATTTAGACATTTCTTCTGGGACTCACGGTATATATTTTTTGGAATTTGGATGGAAAACTGCCTAAAACGGAGGTGATTACAAACGATGTATTAATCGTTTACTACGGGCTACGTGGGGTGTTATTGCCTGGGTACTTTCGCACATTCTAGCCATTCGAGCTCGTAGTATTCATGTGACTGTTCTCATGCCTACCCGCGGCCCTATTACCAACATGAGTGGCGGTAACTTAACACGCCATCACTCCAATTTAAAACGCGATCCGCGAAATTTCGCCTACGTGGCCCGCGGGCCCACCATAATTTCGATTTTTAATTAAGGAAGGTGCGGGACCGAAAATATCGATTTTGGTATCGATTTTTTGAACCAAAGACGGGACAGAACGGAAATCGCCTAACGACGAGATCGACAACGCCCACAAGAAAACATTTTTGTTTCGTTAATTTCTTTCTGATGATGGTGACCACGAGTAGCGTTAAAATTAAAAGAGATTATGATAAAATTTTGAAAAAATAATTTCATTATACAATTCTTGGCATATTTCATATATCATATCCTATACCTAAATCTAAACGTATTTAACATATTTAAGGCGATTATTAATTCGATAATAAATTCGTCCAGATCAACTGGAGATCTTCTAGCCTATGTCACCCATCTTTGGAACAACGCAATCGAACATCATGGGGAGTCTCGGGCTATTGCATTGGATATTTCTAAAGTTTTTGATCATGTTTGGCATAAGGGACTTTTAAGTAAACTGCGATCCTATGGTATGTCCAGTCGATTCTGTGCATGGTTGTCTAGCTTCCTTAAGGACCGCTCACTGCAAGTGGCGATTGACGGATTTCTCTCAAACACTTTCACCATCTATGCCGGTGTTCCTCAAGGGCCCATAATATTGTCTCAAATTCTCTTCTTACATTAACGACCTTCTAGTGGAAACTAAAAATCCGATATTTAGCTTTGCTGACGATTGCACACTTATCTCATCTTTCTCTTTGAATGCACAAACATCGGCTGCCGACGCACATCTTCGCAGACAGCATGAAGTATCACGCCTTAACAAAGCCCTGGAAGAATTTTTGGCTGGGGGTGACAGTAACCAAGTCGAATTTAACGCTAAAAAAACTTAGGCAGCAGTTTTCTATAAAAAGGTTAACATTACAGAACCGGATCTAGTCATGGCAGGACACGCAATCCCACTGGCTTCATCTATTAATTGGCTGGGTGTCATTCTGGGAGGAAATATGTCTTGCCATAACCACGTTGTAGTAATCGCCAAGATAGCTTCTCAGAAACTTGGTGTACTCTTCCGAGCAGAAAGTTGTACACACCTCAATAACTTCTGATACTACTCTTCGGCTACTGGATTCTATCGAAAGAAGGGCCATTCGTCTGATCGGAGACAACGAGCTGACAAAAAACCTCGACAGCTTAGAACATCGAAGACAGGTTGGGGATTTGGTTCTCTTTTACAGATATTTTCATGGAAAGTGCTCGGCTGACCTTGCCCTCTTAATTCCGTCCAGAGCGATGAATAGCCGAAATACACGACGAACCACTGCAGCCCATCCATATATGGTTAAGCTTAATACTCCTCGAACTTCCTTATTTAAGAATTCTTTCATCTGGAGGGCTTAATCTTTATGAAACAACCTTCCCGAGGTCGTTTTCCGAACGAATATAACCTCCAACGATTCAAAATCAACGTGAATCGCTTTATTGCACACGCACCACTCCCAGAGTGCCTTAAATGATTTTGCCTATTGTGCTTGTGTTTGATCATAAAAAAAATGATTTTCAAATAGTAAGTGACAGCTTCATACATTTTCAAAAATGTTCTAATGTATAATTTTCCACATATCGATCGAAGCGGTTCCCGCTGGATCGTCCTGTGTAGCAATTATTTTCAAAAATTTTAAAACATCAATAAATTCTAAAACCATTATATAGGTAAGAAGTACTTCATATCGATACCTTTATGTAATATATCGATACTATCCACCATCCATCCCGCGGGCCTACCATAATTTCGATTTTTAATTAAGAGAAATAATGTGATAGAACTGAAAACTCGAACCTCGTTACGACGACGTGCTTTATGCTGATGGACGAAGACGACCGTTTCTCTTCGGGCTCGCACGCAATCTTTAAGGCTAAAATATACAGGGTACGCCTATAAAGTCGTCCGGAAAAGTCGGTGTAGTAATTATTTAAGCTAGCAAAATCGGCCAAGTGGGAAGACCTGAAAGACCATTTTCGCACTTTTCCTTGGATGAGCGTATGCTTCTCTTCTGGTGATCCATCCGTCTGTGCTGGGGAGGTCTCCGACGTCATTCTAACGAGCATGGAAGCATTTATCCCCTCCTCCCAAAAACGCCCTTCCAACGGCAAGCCCTGGTTTAGCAAGCATTGTGAGTGTGCTGTCAGATCAAAAAATCTGGCTTACCGACAGTGGCGTAAAAACCCTACCACTGAGAATCGTACCATCTTTGTTACCGCTCGAAACCAATGTAAGCTAACAATAGATCAAAGCAAAGAAGCCCACAATGTGAGGATCAAAAACAAACTTCTTGACAGTCCAAACGGATCAAGGTCCTTTTGGTCGGTCGCTAAGGCCGTCAGCCAATATTTCACCAAATCAACTATTCCACCTCTAACACGTCCCGATGGTACAATAGCATCCACAGCCGGAGACAAAGCCAACTTACTTGCTGAACTATTTTCTTCGCATTCCACTGTAGATTTCCAGGGAAGAACACCACCCGACATTCCTGCAGTTCAATCGGAAATGACCGAAATCGTGTTCCGTCAGCGTCCCGTCAAACGAATCCTGAAAGGACTCGACGTCAAAAATGGTACTGGTCCAGACGAAATTCCTATTATAGTTCTCAAGAGATGCGCCGATGAACTAACACCAGTATTTTGTAGACTTTTCAACTTATCCTACAAAAAAGGAATATTTCCATCTTGCTGGAAGACGGAGCGAGTCCAGTCTATTCCAAAGAAAGGTAAGAGAACAATGCCTAACAATTATCGACCAGTCGCATTGCTTTCAGTTATATCAAAAGTAATGGAAAAAGCTATTAACCAACATCTTCTAAAGTACCTGGAAGGCTTCAACATTATCAGCGACCATCAATATGGTTTTCGGAAGTCCAGATCAACTGGAGATCTTCTATCCTATGTCATATGACACCTTCACCATCAATGCCGGTGCTCCTCAAGGGTTCATATTGTCTCCCACTCTCTTCTTACTCTACATCAACGACCGTCTAGTGAAAACTAAAAATCCGATATTTAGTTTTGCTGACGATAGCACACTTATCTTATCTCATCTTTCTCTTTGAATGCGCAAACATCGGCTCCCGACGCACATCTTCGCAGACAGCATGAAGTATCACGCCTCAACAAAGACCTGGAAGAAATTTTGGCTTGGGGTGACAGTAACCAAGTCGAATTTAACGCTAAGAAAATCCAGGCAGCAGTTTTCTCTAAAAAGGTTAACATTATAGTACCGGCTATAGTCATGGACGAGCACGCAATTCCACTGGCTTCATCTATTAATTTGCTGGGCGTCAATCTGGGAGGAAGTATGTCTTGGCATAACCACGTTGTGGCAATCGCCAAGATAGCTTCCCAGAAACTTGGTGTACTGTTCCGAACCAGAAAGTTGTACACACCACAACAATTTTTGACACTATACAAAGCTCAGATTCGACCATCACTAGAGTACTGCTCAAAGTTGGAACGGTCACATGACATTAATTGTTAAATTTAAATACAACGAATAAGATACATTGATCGCCATGGACAGAAAAAGGGATTCACGCTGTAGCAAAAATCACCGTACTCAGCTTAGCTGTTACAAGAACTCCAGTTCGTATCGTTTCATTCATGATTACCATTTAAGGCGAACTCTTACGCAACGTCACTAGAATGTTGACCAACGCTCTCTCTAAAACCATTCATGTCTAACATTGTTAGTATAAACAACGCGGATTTACACGATTATATCTATATTTGTCGATTCAATTTGAATTGGTAATTCTCGTAACTGGTCTGGGCGCGAATGTTATTTTTTATAGAATTATTATTTAAATTTTTTTTTTGGCACACGTTTACATGTTCAATATGCAATGACACCATTCGATTTAATCAAATTTGGACAAATATATTAATTGGCAGTTAAATTGTCTTAAATATAACTACAACTTGGAAATCAATCGATTTGAAACGGCTTGTGCAGGAACAAATATAGGTACAAGTAATTTTACTAGTTTTAACGTCGAATTACTTGTATTTTACCTAAAGACAACAATATTTTCTGTAAATTTGCTGTAAATTTGAATTTTTTATGATCAAACACAAGCACTATAGGAAAAATCCTTTAGGGCACTCTGGGAGTGGTGCGTGTGCGCAAAAAGCGATTCACGTTGGTTTTGAATCGTTGGAGGTTATATTCGTTGGGAAAAAACGACCACTGGAAGGTCGTTCCATAAGGACGAAGTCCTCCAGATGAAAGAATTCTTAAATAATGAAGTTCGAGGAGCTAAGCTTAACCACATATGGATGGGCGGCAGTGCTTCGTCGTGTATTTCGGCTATTCATCGCTCTGGGCGGAATTAAGAGGGCAAGGTCAGCCGAGCACCTTGCATGAAAATATCTGTAAAAGAGAGTCAAATCCCCAACCTGTCCTCGATGTTTTAGGCTGACGAGGTTCTTCGTCAGCTCGTGCTCGCCGATCAGACGAATGGCCCTCCTTTCGATTGAATCCAGTAGCCGAAGAGTATGTTTGGGTGGAGAGCTCCAGACATGAGAGTAGTACTCTGCTGATGGTCGAATCTGGGCTTGGTATAGTGTCAAAAGTTGTTGAGGTGTATACAACTTTCTGGTTCGGAAGAGTACACCAAGTTTCTGAGAAGCTATCTTGGCAATTGCCACAACGTGGTTATTCCTCCCAGACTGACGTTCAGCAAATTAATAGATGAAGCCACTGGGATTGCGTGTCCTGCCATGACTATATCCGGTTCTGTAATGTTAACCTTTTTAGAGAAATCTGCTGCCTGGATTTTTTAGTGTTAAATTCGACTTGGTTACTGTCACCACAAGCCAAAAATTTCGTCCAGGTCCTTGTTAAGGCGTGATACTTCATGCTGTCTGCGAAGATGTGCGTCGGCAGCCGATGTTTGTGCATTCGATTTAGTGTTGACCAGTTAAATTGGCATTGCAAGGACCTGTATTTGTCGCATTTCGTAAAATAAAAGATATATATCTCGAAGAAGTTAAAGAGTTGACGATGACTACCAAGAGATAAACTGATAATAATTTTAAGTGCTCGTTTAACGCACTTCTTGAAGGCGATAATAATCGATATTAATTTTAATGTGGCAAGGATTTCGATTTAATAAAAAGAACTTTAATTGTTGCTGTGGCAAAAAAATTTAGTTGGGTCCGGGAAAAAATGAACGTCCGTTATCACTGTACAGTCATATCAAAGACCTGTTATTTTTAATGCCGTTTTGTTTTATCAGTTAATGAAAGAGGATAAAACAGGCAACGTTGTTCTTTGAAAACGGAATACAATTCCAGTGTATTAAGACGGAAATGGTCGAATTGAAATATGGTCATGTCATTATTGACATTTATATATTGTGTCTCGTGTGGTTCACATATTTTTCAAGGTTTTATATCTACGACCATAAACGTATAATATAAAAAGGGAAACAAAACATTCCATTCATAAAATACCATTTATTTACAATCATGTACAGTTCTACAGTTTCAAATAAGCTAGAAGAAGATGGTTTTGAAAAATGGCAACGCTGTAATAAAGTATGCGTTTAGATTTTGATCTAAATATTAGTCATAAATAGGTTATAGGTGTAGGTAGGGAATCCAATCCCGCACCCAAACTTTAATCCCGCAAACCTGCGGGATTGAGCCCGGCGGATCCGCGGGATCGCAAACAATGAACTGCGGTATTTTGGTCGACGCGTCGGGGATTCCCCGCCATGCTGGGCTATTGAAAATACGTTAAACAGAACAGTTTTCTTGCGTACGTGCGAAAGTAAGGGCGTTGTTCTACTAGTATCTAGTGACATTTATCAAGTTGTTGAATATAATACATGGAATTTAAACAGCAATCACAAAATAAAGATTCAAGTTTAGTGTAGAATTATTTTTTAAAGTCTGAAGATGGTCTTACAGCTAAATGTAAGTTATGCCCTGGCATTATCAAAATCTCGGCTCGATCCACCAAAGGTCTTCACACCCACTTACAAACAATGCGTAATATTAATTTGAAAGTGCAGGGCAGCAGCGGTAGTGTTGATATTGATATAAAATGACACAGGAAATGAAAGCTAGTACCAGCAGTTCGAGTAGTTCGTTTAGTTCTATTGCTAGGCGCTCAGATGTTAGTGGTTCTTCTGTGCTACCTAAGAAACTGAAAATTACAGATTTTTTTTCATCTGAGAAAAAAGTTTCGATGGAGGAAAGAGTGTCTCGAATGGTAGCTAAAGATGGTATACCCTTTGGAAAGTTTATCACATCGACCGATATGCGCCAACTATTCGAATCAGTGGGCCACAAATTGTGTAAAATCTATTCCGCCGACAAGTGTCGAAGCTGAACGTGCGATTTCAGCCGCAGGATACATGTGCAATAAAATAAGATCAAATCTAATAGATGAAACATTAAACATTTTTTTTTTTTTTTTATGATCAAACACAAGCACTATAGGAAAAATCCTTTAGGGCACTCTGGGAGTGGTGCGTGTGCGCAAAAAGCGATTCACGTTGGGCTTGAATCGTTGGAGGTTATATTCGTTAGGAAAAACGATCTCGGGAAGATCGTTCCACAAGGATGAAGTCCTCCAGATGAAAGAGTTCTTAAATAATGAAGTTCGAGGAGTACTAAGCTTAACCACATATGGATGGGCGGCTGTGGTTCGTCGTGTATTTCTGATATTCGCCGCTCTGGGCGGAATTAAGAGGGCAAGGTCAGCCGAGCACCTTCCATGAAAATATCTGTAAAAGAGAATCAAATCACCAACTTGCCTTCGATGTTCTAGGCTGTCGAGGTTCTTCGTCAGCTCGTGGTCTCCAATCAAACGAATGGCCCTCCTTTCGATGGAATCTAGTAGCCGAAGAGTATGTTTGGGTGCAGAGCTCCAGACATGAGAGCAGTACTCCAGTGATGGTCGAATCTGGGCCTTGTACAGTGTCAAAAGTTGTTGAGGTGTGTACAACTTTCTGGTTCGGAAGAGTACACCAAGTTTCTGAGAAGCTATCTTGGCGATTGCCACAACGTGGTTATGCCAAGACATATTTCCTCCCAGATTGACGCCCAGCAAACTAATAGATGAAGCCTGTGGGATTGCGTGTCCGTCCATGACTATATCCGATTCTGTAATGTTAACCTTTTTAGAGAAAACTGCTGCCTGGGTTTTTTTAGCGTTAAATTCGCCTTGGTTACTGTCACCCCAAGCCAAAATTTCTTCCAGGTCTTTGTTGAGGCGTGATACTTCATGCTGTCTGCGAAGATGTGCGTCGGCAGCCGATGTTTGTGCATTCAAAGAGAACGATGATAAAAGTGTGCTATCATCAGCAAAACTAACTATCGGGTTTTTCGTTTTCTCTAGAAGGTCGTTAATGTAGAGTAAGAAGAGAGTGGGAGACAATATGGACCTTTGAGGAACACCGGCGTTGATGGTGAAGGTGTCTGAGAGAAATCCGTCAATCGCCACTTGCAGAGAGCGGTCCTTAAGAAAGCTAGACAACCATGCACAGAATCGACTCGGCATACCATAGGATCGCAGTTTACTTAGAAGCCCCTCATGCCAAACACGATCAAAAGCTTTAGAAATATCCAGTGCAACAGCCCGAGACTCCCCATGATGTTCGATTGCGTTGTTCCAAATATGGGTGACATAGGCTAGAAGATCTCCAGTTGATCTGGACTTCCAAAAACCATATTGATGATCGCTGATAATGTTGAAGCCTTCCAGGTACTTTAGAAGATGTTGGTTAATAGCTTTCTCCATTACTTTTGATATTACTGAAAGCAATGCGACTGGTCGATAGTTGTTAGGCAGGGTTCTCTTACCTTTCTTTGGAATAGGCTGGACTGGCGCCGTCTTCCAGCTGGATGGAAATATTCCTTGTTTGTAGGATAAGTTGAAAAGTCTACAAAATACTGGTGTTAGTTCATCGGCGCATCTCTTGAGAACTATAACAGGAATTTCGTCTGGACCAGAAGCTTTTTTGATGTCGAGTCCTTTCAGGATTCGTTTGACGGGACGCTGATGGAACACGATTTCGGTCATTTCGGATTGAACTGCAGGAATGTCGGGTGGTGTGTTACGTTATCTTTTCTCCGAAAATACTTCCAAAATCAATGTAACATGTAACTGTTAATCTAGTCGTACTATTGTATTGTATCTATATGCAACAAATATTTTCCTGCTACTCTACTCTGTTTCTAATTGCATAAAACAACTTTTTATTAACATGCAGCACCCACATCGAGTCCCGCAAATCCCGTGTATCCCGCACGTTTAATCCCGCAATATCCATCACGCGAAATCACCGCGGAATTGTATTTCCTAGTTGTAGGTATTTTTACAGAAATTCAGATAATATAAGGAAATAATTCATACTTTTGCAATTATTACTTAAAATATGCTTTACCTAAAAAAACATAACCTCATTATTCTCACTTAACGTCGAATGTCTTACACACCACACACTGACGAACAATTGTAGATAGCTAACAAATAGCTCTAAATAGTTTCAGTTCGAAAAAACATTACAAATTAATCCAGAAACGCAATAGATCACAAACGATCGTAAAAGCAGCAGCGATAAACCGGTAACATCGCCGCCGGCGAAAGATAAATGAAAATAGTAAACTTCAGGGTCGTTCTTACACTAGCAGTTAAAATGACCACACCCTGTATATTATTCTTTAAAAATGGAACGGTTATGGTACGCGGCCAAAAAGGGTACCAGATAATGGGAAATTTAATACAGGATAAGAAAAAAACTCGAAAAACTAATTGCGATAATACACTGTATATCAAAAGTGTCACGGGGCCTCGACGAAACGCGAGATTATAATAATTTATTTCGAAAAATGCCCCGAGGGGGCGACACTGCGGCTCTCTGTAATTTACGGGGCAGCGATTCTCGACTTTAATTAACAATTATCGGTGATCCCCCTAATCTAAACGTAATTAAATATGGCTGGAAGGGTGACGGTAAATTGGACTAGGCGATAAAAAACGAGACGACGAGGTAAGAACGCATCCGGTTTGACGGGATTGTCGCTCGAACCGTAGCAGGATTTCGTATTTCAGTAGCCGAGGAAGTATTTTAATGGGTTTTGTCAATTGCTGTGATGCTGATGTTGATTTGCATGGCAACATTCAAACTTTCCATTACACGGAAGCAAAATTATTATAGTAAATATTTTATTTGCTTGACCAAGTGTTATAAAAATGCTTCTTACAAGAATGGAAGGCTTAAATCAGACGCAACTAATCACTGGGATTTCGATATTCGTAACAAATAACGAGTGGAGAACTTATACAGGGAACAGACCATCGATCGAAGAAATCAAGCGACGCAACTAGAGGTTTTTCCACGGAGAAAATCGTCTGGTGGGTTATGAGGAGGCTGGCTTGATCGTGTTTGGCCTGAGGGACTTCTAAGTAAGCTGTGATCCTATGGTATGCCCAGTCGATTCCGCGCATGGTTGTCTAGCTTTCTTAAGGACCGCTCTCTGCAAGTGATTGACGGATTTCTCTCAGGCACCTTCACCATCAATGCCGGTGTTCCCCAAGGGTCCATATTGTCTCCCACTCTCTTCTTACTCTACATTAACGACCTTCTAGTGAAAACGAAAAATCCGATATTTAGTTTTGCTGATGATAGCACACTTGTCTCATCTTTCTCTTTGAATGCACAAACATCGGCTGCCGACGCACATCTTCGCGGACAGCATGAAGTATCACGCCTCAACAAAGACCTGGAAGAAATTTTGGCTTGGGGTGACAGTAACCAAATCGAATTTAACGCTTAAAAACCCCAGGCAGCAGTTTTCTCTGAGAAGGTTAACAATACACAACCGCATATAGTCATGGACGGACACGCAATCCCACTGGTTTCATCTATTAATTTGCTGGGCGTCAATCTGGCAGGAAATATGTCTTGGCATAACCACGTTGTGGCAATCGCCAAGATAGCTTTTCAGAAACTTGGTGTACTCTTCCGAACCAGAAAGTTGTACACACCTCAACAACTTTTGACACCGTACAAAGCCCAGATTCGACCATCACTAGAGTGATGTCTGGAGCTCTGCACCCAAACATACTCTTCGGCTGCTGGATTCCATCGAAAGCAGGGCCATTCGTCTGATTGGAGACCACGAGCTAACGAAGAACCTCGACAACCTAGAACATCGAAGACAGGTTGGGGATGTGACTCTCTTTTACAGATATTTTCATGGAAAGTGCTCGGCTGACCTTGCCCTCTTAATTCCGCCCAGAGCGGCGAATAGCAGAAATATACGACGAATCACTGCCGCCCATCCATATGCGGTTATGCTTAATACTCCTCGATCTTCATTATTTAAGAATTCTTTCATCTGGAGGACTTCATCCTTATGGAACGACCTTCCCGAGGTCGTTTTTCCCAACTAATATAACCTCCAACGATTCAAAACCAACGTGAATCGCTTTTTGTGCACACGCACCACTCCCAGAGTGCTCTAAAGGATTTTTCCTATAGTGCTTGTGTTTGATCATAAAAAAAAATATAAAATCGCATAGATCGCTGGCAAGCAGTTTGATAAAGCCCCCCAAAAATAATTTTAATTTACATATGTATTAAAAACTCGTAAACTGTAAGTTTTATCCTTTCAGATAAATCTGAGTAATTTAAATTATTTACCCCCGCTGAGAAATAATCGCCGAATCGGTTCCTCCTTTTGAAATACCAATTAATTGGGCTTAATCAACGTGAACATACAGATTTCGGCCAATTAGCTTTCGGATTTGACGTTTTTGTGGGTGATCTTTTATTCACGAACGGTAACTGGCTATTTTTATTGATTCGGACTGTTGTTTGAATTTTTTCTTTATTAATTGGGTTTCTTTTCGGGTTCACATCGGATCTTAAATGAAAAGAGACGAAACTTTTATTACAAATTAACATAAAAAGTATGACTGTGCTATCATACAGTCATACTTTTCTGGGCGCGGCGAAATTAACCGATCAGAGCTGAAATTGCATGTATTCTGTTACTACCATCGTTATAGAACTCATATTTTTTTTACTTTTAACGAATTAAAAAATTAATTTAGTCTTAAAGAAAATGCCGGAACGCTCATTAAAAGTGTCCCGGTCCAGATAATATTCCTGGCATATTTATTAAACAATGTAGTGCTTATCTTGTTAAGCCTCTTTTGCACGTATACATATAACATCTCATTAATACAGGGTATTTTTCCTACAATGTGGAAAACATCTCATATAACTCCTTTACCTAAGGCAAGTGATAAACATAACGTTAAAAACTACAGACCCATAAGTAAATTATTCATTTTTGGGAAAATATTTGAAAAAATTATTGACAACATTATATTGGAGCAAGTTAAGGATATTATTTTAAAACAACAACACGGATTTTTTTCCACGTAGGTCCATTGAGATCAATCTGGTGGAATTTACAGATTTTATTTTAAGAAGTATGGATGATAGGAAGCAGATTGATGTTGTGTACACGGACTTCAGTAAGGCATTTGACAAAATTAGTCATTCCATACTGATGGAGCATCTTGCTGATGTCGGTGTGCATAGCAGCTTGTTGAGATGGATTTGGTCCTATCTTAGTGATAGACGACAGATGGTCTCCGTTGGTGGTTTTTATGCTAAACCTTTTATCGTGCCGTCTGGTGTGCCTCAGAACAGTCACCTTGGTCCCCTGTTTTTTATCATATACATTAATAACATACAACAATGCTTTGAATTTTCTACATTTTTGATGTACGCAGATGACCTAAAATTTTTTCGAATAATCAGGGTGCCAGGGGATTGCCATTTGATGATCTTAATGCCTTGGTAAGATTCTGTGAGAGTCAGAGTTTATTTCTTAATCTAGGGAAGTGTATATCGATTACGTTTACTAGAAACAAGAATGTACACAATTTTCGTTATACTGTTAATAATAGTGATCTCGAATCAGGTAATGAAATACGCGATTTGGGTGTTACAATGGACACAAAGTTAATTTTTAGCTCCCATTGAACAGGTTATCAATAAGTGTAATCGATTTTTAGAGTTTATTATAAGAAATAGTTTCAATTTGAATAATCATCAAACAGTTCTAAACTTGTATTATGCGTTTATATTTAGTAAACTTAGTTTTGCATCGGTTGTTTGGAACCCTCAGTACGCGGTTTACCAGCGAAGACTGGAAAGTATTCAATTCAAATTTTTACGGTTCTTATCACGAAAAACAGACATAGCTATAGTCCATAGCAACTATAAGCCTATAATGGAAAAATTTTCTGTAATGCCACTTACTGAGAGACGAATTGTTTCCGATGTGGTTATGATCTACAAGTTGGTGAACGGTCTTGTTGATTCGCCAACACTGAGGTTAAAGTTAAGCTTTAATGTTCCGGTTAGGCTTCAAAATACTTTTAATATTCCACTAAGAAATACAAATTCGGGAAAAAATTCTCCTCTCTGTAGAGCGACTAGGGATGTAATAGGCTATCTTTAAGAATGAAATGTTCGATATGTCTATAATTAGATTTAAAAAATGTGTAAAATCAATGCTATAAGTGTTCATAAATTTTAGGTTAACATAATTTAATGTACACTTAATTTAAGCATTAATAACTGCCACTAGCCAATACCACAACGCGGATGCTATATTGGGCTCAGTGCCTGTTGTATCCCTATTTTTGTAAATGAATAAATAAATTAAAACTCATTTCAATGCGCTCCCAATGAAGCAATGCAAAATTTATTGCTTGAAAATTCGAAATAAGCTTGCAAAATGGAATATAATACATTATATTCATATACAATAATACATATAAACAACAGGTATTGTTAACGTATTTTCGTGGAACATTTCTGAATCTTCTAAGTTATGGTCATGCTATTAAAAGCTAAAATCAACATTAATTTTGAATAATAACGCAAATATCCCAATAATGGTGTGCCCGACGAGAAAAACGCAAGTAAACGTTTTTATGTAGAATGAATCAGGGCTATCAGAAAAAATATACACATGGAAAAATATCAGTGGCGTACCACTTTTTTTGTAAAAAATATCAGTGGACATGCTTGCAGGGACGCCACTGGTGAATCGATAGAATAGCTTTTTATAAAATAATATGTGGCTTTATATCCTATTAACATGGACCAAATTTGAAAATAATATCTAAATTACTTTCGGAGTTATTAAAAAATAACGATTCAAAAATAATAATTTCGACACCCTGTAGCAGCAAGGCCGTTGCGGCCATATGTTCATCTGAGCTGTTCTTCATAAAGAATCGCACTCTGAAATAAAAACTATTTTTCATCAAACACCTGTATATATTTCTCAAAGATACTATTTACATTTGTTGCCCTATAACTCAACGTCACAATAATCATAAAAATATCTCCATCTGTTTTATGTCTTCTCCGCCACGTTTACAAAGGTAATTTTACCGTTCAACTTTAATTTTCAATAAATTTCGAATCACGATCCTAATTTCTACTAATGGATGCACCTCATCAAAATAAATAAATCGTAGACTTTATGTCCATTGTCGCCGAATGGCGCCGTCGAGATGGTCCTGTAATTTTCATAAATTTATAATAAAAAAGGCTATTAGACGGAGGCACACTTTGTTGTCACTCGGTATTATTTTTACAATATTAGGAGTCTGTTGCGAGAGAGAATGTCTGCTGTTCTATTCCACAGTATAAATCTAAAATCATTATAATTTACATAGTATAGTATCACAAGTAGCATTTTTAGACACAAATTGGACGCACATTCTTTGCTGAGAAACGTTTCGAAACATTTTCGATTAAAATTATAAAGTTATATCGAGATACATGTGTTACGAAACTTTTGCGACCCATTTTCGAATCCAGTTACTAGAAACACTGAAAGACGCCTTTGTTTCGAAATATTTTCCAAACCATAGTGTCGATACATTAACGACACACGAAGATAAATATTTTTCGAAACATTTTTAGTTAAAATTGTAAAGTTTTGGTAAGACACAAGATTGCATTGAATTTCCCATAAGAGATTTTCTATAGCATCGGTGTACGTTTATTAGCGATAAATAAGCAACTTCTTGATATTATTTATATTTTAGGTGTTTTTATTGATCCATTTTCAACCACAGATTGAGGTAAGTGTTTTAGGTAGATTTTTAATCACCATCTGAACAAGTTTGAGGTTATGTTATTGTTTAACGAGATTTAAATTGTTATTTTTCTGTAAAAAAAGGTTACTGTACCTAGTGTATTTATCAACATAAAGTTTGCCGCTGTTTTTAACAGAAAAATAACAATTCAAATCTCCCTATGCAAACAATAATAACATAACCTCAAACAAGATGGTGATTAAAAATCTTCAAAAAACACTTACGTTAATCTGTTTCTGAAAATGAATCAATAATAACATCCAATATAAAAATAATATCAGAAAATTGCTTATTTATCCCCTAAAAACGTGTACCGATGCTTTAAAAACTCTCTTATGGGATTCTAGTTTGTTTGGAAAGGTTTCTTCTCTCGTGACGTCAGACTTAGGTTGTCCATACCCAACCTTTGTTTTCTGTGCATATAAGGAAACCTTATTTTCTGTGGCATTCACCCCTAATAAACCTTTTATTTTTCTGTGCATCATACGAAACATTATAGAAGCCAAAGACTAGAAATTGTGTGTTGAGTCCATTTTGGACCAGAATAATTTATTGCTTTCTAGCGGCCATTTTGTAAAATGAATTTTTATTTTGTTAAAATGAGCTTTAATGAAATTCCTGCATCTTTTGAAAAGCCAGTTCTATTTTAAATAAGTAGTTATGCTTTTTGCTTTTAGCTTGTTTGTCATTATTGTGTGTGAATTAAAAGCAGTTATAAAGCAAAGTTATGGAAAATGTTCAGCAAGGTGACCCAACGTCTAGAAGGTGCTTATATCCAGGTGAACGCCGTTTGGTATTACAAGTGGAACGTTATTTTACTTTAGAAAAAGATGGCTCGGGCCTGTTAGTATCTATTTTGGCAGTGCAAAAACGAACGTCTGATGCTTGCGGCATTTCAGATAAGACCTTAAGAAGACTTCGAACAAAGAGTAAAGAGGAATTGGACAGACCATATAAAAGGGTTCGACTCCATTCTAAAACCTTTGATTTATCCCAAGGAATATTCTTTATGATATGTATAAAGCCAAGGAATATGTTACCCTCGAAGCTATTCTTCAAAAGATAAAGAAGAAAGAACTTTGCGATATTGAAACTACCAGTTTGTCCATCATTTTAAAAGATCTGGGCTTCAAATACAAAAAAAAACGAACAACAGAAAAGTGCACAGTCCAATAATGTTTCAAAAAGATGGCGACATCGGTTCTTTTTAGAACCAAAACTTCATAAAAAAAAGGATTCGTAAAACTAATTTGCCTAAATACTACAAAAGCAAAAAGTAATTATTTTTCTTTGCCTAAAATAATTTTTTATTGACTTTTTGAAAATACCTAAAATATAATTTATTGTTTGAGAGCCGCCGACTGCCCGGCTCGAGAGGTTTTATTGCTTATCGGACTTCATACACCGTACCGACTTTATATTAAGAATTTCCTTCATCAGCAGGTTGCGATAGATCTCTAAATGTAGCTACTATGGTCATATAATGATCCTTTTCCATATTGGGAGGCATATATTAAAAAATATTGTGTATTTATGCAAAATAGGTTATTTTTTAAATTAAAATATACTGTTATTTACTGTGAACGACGATTATGGATTTGGAAAGGGTCTAACATAAAATTGCTAAATTTACAACCAAAGTATTACTAATTTACGTATATGCTCTGGCTTCGGTGATTGCATTTTTCGTACTTTCTTAACTGGGAAATCAATAACATTTTGTTTCCATAAAATATGAAGGAAGTTGGTTTCAGAATTTAAGAAACCTTATTTTTTCCCCGCGTGCCGTAAAAAATGAGTAATAAATTAACTCTTTCGAGTTCAAGTCCGTATATTATATAAGATATAAGATTTCACTTATAAGTACAGACAATCAGGTAATTTCTATATAATTTCGCTTGTACTTTTGACAACCGCGGCTATTCTTAAAAATACGATGCCCGTATTTTTCCAAAAAATAAACGCCCTTTCAACGACCTTTTCGGAATTTTAATATATATGACTGGTTTATGATTTGAGACGAAGATTTAAGTGTGAATTATGTGGTTGGCACGTCGCCATGTAGGGCTTATACTTCTGAAATTTATTATTGAATAGCTGTAATTTTTTTTTAAAATTGTATGTAAGTACATAACATACATTGTTTTTAAACAATTTATAACAGTTTTATCAACAAAGCACAATTAATTGACAGTGAATAGTCATTGGCGTAACTAGAATGATTTTGTAGGGGTGGGGAGGGGGCCTGGCCCCTAGTCTAGTAAGATTTTAATGGCAAGTCTCACTATGACGTCGGTATGGCTTCGAATTTCGGAAATACTGGGGTTGGCACCAGAGCAATCTGGGGTGGGCATGGAACACCTGCCGCCCCCCCCCCCCCTCTTATTTACGCCTATGTGAATAATTCTGGCTATTTTTAAGGCGTTATATCGTATTTTTTTAATAATTAAGTTAGTAACACAGTGAAACCTTGCATAACGGACACATCTGAGAAGTGAACATCGCTTTTTCCATAGTCCGGAACGAGGTATATGAAATTCCATGAAAATCCACCTCTCTTGGGCGGACTCTCCTTTGCGCGGACGCGGACAGGCTGTTTTCATACAAAGAGCGCGCAAACCCTCCTTTAAACGGACAACAAATTTATGAAAGAATTTTGGAAACGAATAAGTACGGTGCAAAAACTCTCTCAAAAACAGAACGGCAACCAATCGCGTATACGCGGCAGCGCGAAAGGACTTCGCCGAATGAAAGTATGTGTGATTCCCCGACAACAGTTCGCCGTTTATTTGTGAGTTGTAAGGTTAAAATCGTAAACAATGGCAGAAAAATGTCGCGTTTTGAGTCTGAAAGAGAATATTGATGTTGTAGAAGTTTTTAATCTGATAACAACGATTTGGGCGAGTTCATTAACATTGATAGCAATGTGCTGTTAGAAGATGATAGTGACCCCATTCCTACCTATTATGTAGCCCAAACTGAAACCACATCACTATCTAACGACTCTGATGAAGACGTTGAATGCATTAATCAAACAAATGTCACCAATTATCAACAAGCCATTAGTATGGTAAAGGAATTATAAAAGTATGCAAAGAATAGAAGTGACTCTACAGCAATGGAATTGTTATCAGACTTGGAATTACATTTTCAAGATTGCAAGTTTAAAATGCAAACCCGTCAAACTATGTTATTAGAATTTTTTTAGTACTACATCCTAACTAAAACTAGTGTATTTTTGTACAAAAATAGTAATAATAATAATTTTGCATTTACATATTACCTAATAACAAATTTCCCATGGGCGGACACCTCTATTAGGCGGCCACATTTAGACGGTCCCGTAGGTGTCCGCCTAAGAAAGGTTCACTATACAGGGTGTTATGGAAATGACTTATTATATTTAAATGGGTGACTCCTTGGGTGTCCTAGAGAAAGTCTACATACTTTTTTTTTTAAATCGAATATCTAAATACTAAGGTAAAAACCCTTTTTACCCACATACCGTCGCCCCGTTCCATCTGAATTCACTTAGCAACAATGTGGGTCACTAGAGTATACTAATAGTGTTGTCAGATATCACACCGCGTGTCTCGCCGTAGCTTGAATACCGGCCGCGCGCCGCTTCCTACTTCAGTATGTTTCGAGACTCGGAAGTGGATTGACGTATACGAATTTAAAACGTTTTGTTAGTTGTATTGCCCGATTTTTTTTTGTTGTGAAATAATTCATAATAATAAATGTTGTGATGTGATTTCAAATTTGTGTGATATTATCTACTGTTGGTTCTGTTGAAAACCATACTTTTTGTGTTTTAGTTTTTTATGGAATTTAATTATAAAACGGATTATTTTAAAATAAGATCGAAGGTAAGAGAGTATGTACCTTAAAATTGTAGATTTCTTTGTCTAAAAAGTTTGAAAAAGAAGTGATCATCATCATCGCGTCAAAGACGTCCTGTTGTCAAAAACTGAACACGTGTGTTTAGAATTATGTGTTGCGATATGACAACATCGCATATATTGCGCTAACCTCTTTTGAACCTGGAGACTGCCGCAATAAGATATTGATTGCGAATGGCCTCAGGAGCGGCCACGTAAATTTTGAGATTTTATATAAAGTGTATATTTCGCTTAATAATTCAAAGCGCCATTTATGGTTATTTCTTTTCAATTTATTTTCATCTCGGGATTTGCCGGTTTAAATATAATACGTCATTTCCATAACACCCTGTATATGAATCCATTTGCCTCTATTAAGTCAAAGAAAGAAATGGTTCAAGCCTATCTCCTTCTAACATGACTTGACCAGCAGCAGGCGTTTATCTGTCATCTCCATATAAATAACATAATTACAATAATATTATGTTAAAGATTTGTAGATGACTATCAACCTCACCCGCTTAACTCCAGATCAAAATATTCCGTCTAATAAGATATGTATTATGGGCAGTACGTCGAGGAACGATTTCCTTTATAGGAAACGGCTCTGTGGATTTATTTAATTAGCCAACAACTGTAATTATACTGCAATATTCAAAGTCTCTTTGTGAAATTTTACAATCAATATCGGTCGCGCCCGTGAGTAACAATTTATTACTAACGGGCTGCGTTCAATCGGTGGGGTGCATTCGACACTATACTTATTTAGGTTCGGGGCCATTGCTCTCGCCTTACCTTAAGGCCGTTTTACATGCAGCAAGACTGCAAGACCATGCAAGACGCAAGATAACCCATCTAAAGGCGTGCGTGCTTGCGGGCCAGCTGATCTATTCCCGTCTCTTACACTTGCAACTTTTGTTCGATATTTCTACAAGTGTAAGGTTCAATTTCTGGGGGGAAATTTTGTAATTTCAGTCTTGCCAAGACCCTTATAAGTAGTTACCCTGTCGGATCTTAACGTCGTCGCATGCAACCCTCGTAACAATATTTATACAGTCCACTACTAATACTACTAAAGCCCTCTACGAGCTATCAAGAAAACCGAATAATGTCCAATACTACTACCGCCATCTACGAGTTATCAAGAAAACCGAATGATGTCTAATACCACTACGCCATCTACGGCTACGTCATTAGGCGCAACCAAGACGAGAACAATAGTTAACTGTTTTATGACGAGAACGAATCGAGCCACGAGACTGACAAGTTGACATTCTTCATATTTTCAGTGTTTTTTAGTTTAGATCCTTAAATAAAATGGTTTAAAGTCATATCGAGTATCATTTATCGAAATACACAACATTTATCGACCCTACACAATAGTGCTTAAACGTAAAGTCCATTCGTCGGTTCTTAATTGTAGAAAATTGATCAATAACAGCCTCATTACGTTTGGAATACCCTCTATACATTTTTTTTTCATATATTTCATTTTTAAACTTTCTAATAAAGTCCCTAGATTTACCCTTTGTGGTCTGCGTTAAATTAATTTCGGGTTTAGGTGTTCCCGCATTCTTCACTTCAATTTTTTGCTCCAAACTCAAAGAGCTAAAGTTATTTCTTAAATAGTCCACCGTTAACTATTCATTTTAACTTAATAAATATATAATATTAAAATATTAAAACATACACGCTCGAATTTCTAACTAGATGCACGAACAGACAACAGCGCGGTGCACACAAAAACTGTGCTCCTTTTCCATGTTAAATCGCCATAGCCCCGCTATCCCCCGCTGTCACCCGCCACCTGTTACTACAGGGAAACTGCACTACTTAATCGCATGTGCGAGCAAGTCTCGTCATAATCGTCATTTACCTCGACCGAGGCACGGTTGCTGGATCTATACAGTTTGGTTTGACTGGATGATAAAATATTAGGGAGGGTCGGACTTTTTTAGTTTGACGGTACAATAAAATATTAGGGAGGATCGGACTTTATACGATAAATAATATTCAATGAATATAAATTAATATTTTTTATTCGTTTTGTTTTGGGGGTGCACGTGCGCCTGTGCTCCTGTGGAAGAACCGCCACTGCCTATAGCCAAGGCCCGATAAAAGTAATAAAATGTTTGACAGCCACTGTCTGTGTTGACAGCTGATGGTTTATGGAAATAACATCGCTTCGATCGGATTTTTTACAACGTTGACCCGCAATTGAATTAAAAGGAACATGGCAGGTTATCTTCCAGCATGCGAGACGGCCTTTAAACGTGACGTCCAAAAATTTGAAACCGCATCAAATATTGCCAATACAGAAAGGGACTTGGTTATATAGTACCGATCCTATTCGGGTTTTAATATCTATGGGCGTGCCCTAACTTGTCTACTTTTGGTTATTTATTAAATTAAACTGACAGATGTTTGGGCGTTATCTTAACACGATCTTAAGATCAATAAAGGTATAAGAGATTTTTACAGATCTTTCGAGAGAGCAGTTAAAGGAAGAAAGGATGAGCTCTATCCACACCCTAAATTGAAAGTTATAGGGCGAAAAAATACTTCAAATTATGGTTTTTATTTTTATAAAAAGAGGTAGCTGTTCCTGCATGGAAAAAGAATGCTTCCGTTCAGAAATATAATGACGTCGACTGGCTGGCATGCGACGATAAATCCGCATCGCACCTGATATTAGGAGACTTTAGGGACGAGGCTCAACAATTATACTAAATCGGGTTTGTTGATGTAGATGATATTTTGTTCCCTACAAACAACTTCATTTCATTGGTAGCATTCCAGGCGTTTAAATCAAAACATACCCAAAACAACAAATAAGCTAAGGCATAATAAAGACCATAAAAAACAGTAATACGTTTTCTGACTGTGTGAATTACTATCTCGGCGCAGTGAGGGATCAATACCAATTTTATAACGAGTAGTTTTAGTAAACCCACGTTATAGATGGTTCCAAGTTGGTTGCATTGTGAACTCCCGCATACTGTAGATTTATCTTATACTGATCATTTGTTATTAATTACTACAAAATTTAGTGTATATTTTACGGCAGATTTAACTTAGATATCCACGAAAATCGTACTTTGTTGTAGGTCTGCAACAACTCCTTATCCGCCTGCTGCATCGCCGATACTGTTCGCCTATTGTTGAGGATAATTTAGTAATTTTCTCCTCGATCATTGTTTATCGATACCCCGGCGTTTTCCGAGATGTAATGGATGCCTAATCGTTCCGTTTGACTCGCACCTCCCCTACTGCGAGGATAAAATTAAGTGGATAGGATGGACAAATAGTTTTTTGCCATAATTAGTAAACACGCAGTCAAAAACCAATAGGATTATTATTCTGTGCCAAAATGGGTAAATAAGGAATACGGTGTCTGTCTGTCTATTTGTCTGTCACAGCCTGGGTTCTGGTGTATGGTAGCAGCTTCCTTGAACTTCCTCTTCCTCCAGTGTGGTTCTTTGAGCAGGATTTCGGCTTCTGTCCACCTGATGTGATGGCCTTGTGTCCAGGCATGGTCAGCTGCACCTGATTTTTCCGTTTCTCCTTTCTGAGTGTTGTTTCTGTGTTCTTTAATCCTTGTTTCCAGTGGGCGCAGTGTTTCCCCAATATACGATCGGCCACATTCGCAGGGGATCTGGTAGACACAGTTTTTCCTATCTTTTTGGCTAGTTGGTTTCGTCTTCGTTAGATGGCTTCTTAAGGTGTCTCTCGAGCTGAATACCGTTCTGATGTTGTATCGTTGTCCTAGTCTTCTAATTCTCTCGGATATTCCTTTGACATATGGAATGTTGAGTGTTGGTTGAGCCTCTTTTGTCTCTCCTTTTTGTGTATTTGGCCGAGTCTTACGATTTTCCAAAATTTCGTCAACTAATTTCGTGGGGCAGTCATTTTTGTTGAGGTCAGTCTTGATGTGGTCAGTTTCTTCTTTGAGGGCTTCATTTGAGTTGCAAATGGTGATTGCTCTATCCACAAGCGTTCTAACGATCCCATGTTTTGTGTTGTGTAAGTGATTTGATGTGTAATTCAGATATTGCCCTGTATGAGTAGGTTTCCTGTACACTAAAGTTTGGATGGTGTTGCCATTTTTCTTTACATTGACATCTAGGAAAGGTAGTTGACTGTTGTCTTCTTTCTCCATGGTGAATTTGATTGTCGGTGCGAAGCTGTTTGTGCTGTAGGAATTCCTTGAGTTCATCATCGTTTCCATTCCAAATAATAAAGGTGTCATCTACATATATCTCAGCCACGTTTTTCGTTTCATTTTTGCTTGTTTTATTGTTTCAGTTTCATATAAATGTTGGCGATTATCGGCGAAAGAGCAGAGCCCATCGGTGGTCCGTCCACTTGGCTTAAAACATTAATTTAATTAAATTTTTACCTAAGATATGTCAAAACTGACGCGGAGTAGAGCAAGTATTCCTTTAATAGTTAAATGCGTCAAAAAAGTGTGGACGACGAAAGAAACGGCTCTTAATGAGTAATATTTCATATTTATTATAACTATTTTATATACATTAAAATCCATCCCAGAAAACATAGATTGTTCGAGAGATATACAAAGTTGGGTTTCTCAGAATTTGTCACTGCATGTGCTTATTAAAAAAAAGAAGCTTATTAAAATTTAATTAGAATGTCTTTGACCTGGTCACTCACCTGATTTGACACCGTCGAATTTTTGAGAATGAACTTTCAGTTCCATATACCGGTTGCCAAAGTAAAATAACTTAGTTGTGGTTTTTCGGGGGGTAGGGGGTACCTTTACTTTCCCCTGATTGCTCCAATGAGTTAATAACCATATAAATTATTCGAAATCAAGTCTCAAATAAATAAAATGCCATAAATTTAACTGTCACACTGTCAATCCATCTTGTTGCCTTATATAGTTTAGAGGTAATTATAATCTTATGCAAATCGAGCTGAAATCATCTCCAGAAAGTCGTCCTCGTCGCCTGGCCGTTACAAGAAGTTGATGCCCATTGCAGCTCGGTCACAAAAATTTATATCGTTTTCTTCGTTGGGTAATTACTAATGAAGATTTAATGCATAACGAAAAGTATTTGGAAAGGAACAAATCAACGAAGATACGGGGTGATCCACGGTCTATGTCTATGGTAAGTTAGACGTATATGGAAAAAATACCCCTTATATACATGGCGTCCGCTAATTAATGGGACATGGAAAAACCACAGACTCCTTACGTAAAAATATTAGGATTTAATTATACCTAGCTATATCCGAAAGTTGATATTAACTGAGATACAGGGTGTTAAAGTTAAAACTTCATTTTTGTTTTTCTCTAATAACTTTGACAGAAACCAACGGTTTTCTACAAAATTTGGCAATTATGGTTTTTTTAAGACGACAAACTGATTTTTTGGTGAAATTTTAATGTACAATATAGAGGGCACTGTTGCGGCATTTTTTGCACATTTATTAGCTCATAACTTTTTTGTGCCTCAGTGTATTTAAGTTTTTAATGAAAATAATACTTTTCTCATATTTATTACGTAAAATAGGTATACTAATTTCAGGTCGCCCAGAGTTACCGTTTCGGAGATATTTGCATTTAAATTGTTTAGTGCACCCTGCCCAATTATTATTAATTTACAAACAAATTTTTTTTCTTAAAGTAACCGATGAGAAAACAAAAGAAATTTAGAGATGCAGTTACTACGGAACAGAAAATGTTCCATTTTTGAGTTTATCGTTAGTTTGTGTTTTCATTGCTACTGGTTTCTTTCGTCACGATATTTTCTAGGGTCAAAGTTCTTTTATTTAAAGTTAGTTAAAGAACAATGCAATTGTTGTATTTATTATTCCCAATTATCATTACTAGAACATTAATTATCATGTAAAAGTGAATTGGTAAGAAGTAACAAAATATTATTTGCTTGCCTGAGCTAACGCACAAAACGATTTAAATGTAAATATCTCCGAAACGGTAACTCTGGGCGACCTGAAATGAGTATACCTTTTTTACTTAATAAACATGGGAAAAGTATTATTTTTATTAAAAACTTATATACACTGAGGCACAAAAAGTTATGACTATAATAAATAATAAATGTGTAATATATAATATATTAATAATACTAAAAAATGCCGCAGACAGCGCCCCCTACATTGTACATTAAAATTTCACCAAAAAATCAGTTTCTCGTCCTGAGAAAACCATAATTGCCAAGTTTTGTAAAAAACCGATGATTTCTGTCAAAGTTATTAGAGAAAAACAAAAATGAGGTTTTAACTTGGAAATGGCCACCTTCATTTCCGCCAGTCTCCGCCTCGAATTGCCCACTCCAACAATTTTTATAACACAAAATTTATCATTAATTATTTTATCAATGTTAATAATAATGAGTTTCAATATGAATTTAGTGGTTTTAATCAAGAACGGTGCGTCTGACGAGAGAAACTCAAGAGACCGTTTGTGCTTAGAATTGACCAGGCTAATCAAGAAACGTACCATGTTTTTTGTAAGAAATATCATGGGATATGTTTGCAGGGACGCCACTGGTGGAACAATTGAATAACTTTTCTGACTAGAATTTGTGGTTCTATATCCTATTAACACATACCAAAATTGAAAATAATATCTAATGTACTTTCGGAGATATTAAAAAATAACCATTTAAAAAATAAAAACTCGACACCCTGAAGCAAAAAATTTTAGCCATTGCGGACATATGTTCATATGAACTTTTCTTTATAAAATGACCTAAGGAATCACACCCTGAAATATTAGCACGTCATTAAGGAACACCCTGTATAATTAATATTATACTTTTCGGTTTCAAACGCATGCGGTAGAGTTAGCTATTTTTTGCATGACGGGACAGTATCGCCATGACTGATACCACTAAAATCCACCAAGTGCAGATACGAACTCTCATCCTATAGTTTTCAGAGCCGATGAAATTTTTATTTTTATTTCTTCCTTTTTTTTTCTGCATGATTATAGGCATATTGTATGAATCACTTAATCATAAGCATGTTAGCATAAGCAGTTATATCAAAAGTAATGGAGAAAGCTATTAACCAACATCTCCTAAAGTACCTGGAAGGCTTTAACATTATCAGCGATCATCAATATGGTTTTCGGAAGTCCAGATCAACTGAAGATCTTCTAGCCTATGTCACCCATATTTGGTACAACGCAATCGAACATCATGGGGAGTCTCGGGCTGTTGTACTGGATATTTCTAAAACCTTTGATCGTGTTTGGCATGAGGGACTTCTAAGTAAACTGCGATCCTATGGTATGCCCAGTCGATTCTGTGCATGGCTGTCCAGCTTTCTTAAGGACCGCAAGTGGCGATTGACAGATTTCTCTCAGACACATTCACCATCAATGCCGGTGTTCCTCAAGGGTCCATATTGTCTCCCACTCTCTTCTTACTCTACATTAACGACCTCCTAGTGAAAACGAAAAATCCGATATTTAGTTTTGCTGATGATAGCACACTTATCTCATCTTTCTCTTTGAATGCACAAACATCGGCTGCCGACGCACATATTCGCAGACAGCATGAAGTATCACGCCTCAACAAAGACCTGGAAGAAATTTTGACTTGGGGTGATAGTAACCAAGTCGAATTTAACGCTAAAAAAAAACAGGCAGCAATTTTCTCTAAAAAGGTTAACATTACAGAACCGGATATAGTCATGGACGGGCACGCAATCCCACTGGCTTAATCTATTAATTTGCTGGGAGTCAATCTGGGAGGAAATATGTCTTGGCATAACCACGTTGTGGCAATCGCCAAGATAGCTTCTCAGAAACTTGGTGTACTTGTACTGGTACTTCCGAACCAGAAAGTTTGTACACACCTCAACAACTTTTGACACTATACAAAGCCCAGATTCGACCATCACCAGAGTACTGCTCTCATGTCTGGAGCTCTGCACCCAAACGTACTCTTCGGCTACTGGATTCCATCGAAAGGAGGGCCATTCGTCTGATAGGAGACCACGAGCTGACGAAGAACCTCGACAGCCTAGAACATCGAAGACAGGTTGGGGATTTGACTCTCGTTTACAGCTATTTTCATGGAAAGTGCTCGGCTGACCTTGCCATCTTAATTCCGCCCAGACCGGCGAATATCAGAAATACACGACGAACCACTGCCGCCCATCCATATGTGGTTAAGCTTAGTACTCCTCGAACTTCACTATTTAAGAATACTTTCATCTGGAGGACTTCATCCTTGTGGAACGACCTTCCCGAGGTCGTTTATCCCAACGAATATAACCTCCAACGATTCAAAACCAACGTGAATCGCTTTTTGCGCACACGCACCACTCCCAGAGTGCCCTAAAGGATTTTTCCTATAGTGCGTGTGTTTGATCATAAAAAGAAATGGCATCAGCTCTAAAAAATACCTAATGGCACTATTAGCACACTGCACGGTGCTGATTTTTGATCCCGATAACAATTGACTAACACGTGCCAATGTGATTGGCTGTTTCCTGCCGGCTCGCTTGATTGACCGGAGGCGAATTGTTTTAATGAATAAATTATATGATCTGACAATCGTTTGTGGGGCAACCTTTTGGGTTTGATATCGCATGTGTCAAAAGAATATCGGTCAGGTGCGGATATGTCCGGTTTGCGTTCGGTAGGCATCATGACACGCGCTTAAAATACACTTTTTTACATGCGCCCCGAAAGTGCCTCTTTTCATGCATGTTCTCTTCACCGAAAGTGGCGTTTTCCGAGAGAGCGGGCGGGAAAGTATCGAAGCGGGCGGGAAAGATTTTTCCCGCCCGCTTCGAGTCACCATGTGCTCATAAATAAATAAAACCAGAATTGTCGGTGCGGGATTTGAACCCGCGACCCTCAGATCGCCAGGCGGACACTCTACCCACCGAGCCATACTACAAGCGATAATAAATAGCGGATTATATATAAATTAAATTGGCTGTTAATTTTTCAAAGATGTTTTAGAAAAATGTCTGAAGAATTTCTTTATTTATATGGCCTCGAAGACTCGGGCACTTGTAAAAAAATAAATAAAACCAGAGATGCCGAGTGCGGGATTTGAACCCGCGACTCTCGGATCGAAAGGCGTACTTACACTATACCACTAGGCCACCGAGCCTATTTGTCAAAAATAATAAATAGATATTTACATTGTCCATGCGCGAGTGTTTTCATGTCATGTAGACAGGAAAACTGTCTGAAGAAGTTCTTTATTTATTTGGCATCAAAATCTAATAACGTAGTTTGACGTGTTTGCGTTTTATACTTGCAATCTAGAAAATGTAATTCCAAGTCTGATGACAATTCCATAGAGTCACCTCTATTCTTTGCATACTCTTATAATTCCTTTACCATACTAATGGCTTGTTGATAATTGGTGACATTTGTTTGATTACTGCATTCAACTTCTTCATCAGAGTCGTCAGATAGTGATGTGGTTTCAGTTTGGGCTACATAATCGGTAGGGATGGGGTCACTATCATCTTCTAATAGCACATTGCTATCAACGTTAATAAACTCACCCAAATCATTGTTATCAAATTACAAACTTCCACAACATCAATATTCTCTTTCAGACTCAAGACGCGACATCTTTGTGCCATTGTTTACGATTTTAACCTTACAACTTACGAATAAACGGCGGGACTGCTCTCGGGGAATCACACATACTTTCATTCGGCGAAGTTCTTTCGCGCTGCCACGCATACGCGATTGGTTGGCGGTCTGTCTTTTGCACCGTAGTTATTCGTCTCCCAAATACTTTAAGAAAATTTTTGTCAGTTTAGTCAGTCAGCCCGAACAAACCCAAAGGAGGTTGATTTTCATGGAATTTCATATACCTAGTTCCGGACTATGAAAAAATGACCGCTTAATAGAGATGACCGCTTATTAGAGGTGTCCGTTATGAGAGGTTTCACTGTATATAGGTTTTATTGTACGATTTCCTATAAAATATAGCAAGGGCGGATCCAGAACTTCGATTGGGGGGGGGGGGGGGGGGGGGGGGCAATCTTCGTTTGCCGCGTTAGTCAAACCGGTATACAGGGTGTCCAGGAAAATGTGGGAAATCTCCCGGATATGAAACAAACCAGTGAAAAGGGTGGAATCAAGTTTCTTACACATAATTATTGAACCACCAGGTATATTTAAATTCTCTTTAAATATGATGTATACCAGGTAAGACCCTTCAAATTATTGTCCAAGAAAGTGAATTACTCACAGCTGCAGGGACGGACTAGCTGTGACACTCATAGCCCCATTTATTTAACGCCCTGTATGATAAGAACTTTGGACAACGTTGTTTACATACCTTTAACTGTTGACTAAGTTCGATCTTCGTAAGAAATAATGGGTGAAGAACTTATACAGAGAAGATACCATCGATCGAAGGAGTCAAGCTACGCAATGCGACGTTACCACTTGCATGGGTGACCGCGTGTATTCAAATTTGATTTTACAAAAGGTTTTAGTAAATTTTACAAAAGATTTTACTAAATTTTAGGTTATGAGAACATTCTTCCACCTCATACTTTGAATACATTCATTACATACAAATTTGCAATTTGAGCACATTTATAAAACAATTATAAGCAAATCATTACACTTCTACTAACAAACCCGAACAACCCCCCCCCCCCCCCCCCTTCTGACTTCGTAACCAAGATGCCAACTTAAAAGCAAAATAATTCTAAACAAACTATATGTCACCAAAAAACGTTGCTCTTCTCTATTAAAATAGATATAAATGATATATCATTCTTAAATATACTTAAAACGAGATAAGCTATATCAAAATCACTTCTAAAAAAATCGTATCTGGTAAAGAGTTCGTGCTAGATATTTTTAATGGACTTTTGTCGTTTTTTCCTATCTTGCACCCGTGAATGCTATACCTCCACTGACCTTTCGTATGATTGGAGATTACTGTTACGCGATCTCTATGTCTTTAAAAGGATTTGTGTTAATGATGTTTTCAAGTTATTAATGATTTTGGTCGTTCTGCTGAACTGGAGAGACGGGAGAAAGTTGATTTTATACTTTTAACGAAATTTTTAGCTACATTTTATTTAAAAATGCTCAAATTCGGCTCGAGCGACTATTGTATGTCCAGTGCAGTTTCTGAACGCTGAACAAAAACTTCAATGCTTTAATTTCATTTCTTATGTAATTCCGCTCTTCGCAGCGCCGTTAAGACGCGCATAAATTTGTCTCTACACTGTATTTATTTATTTTCCACAATAAATGATGGAAAGACGCTTTCTAGCATATTTTCTACACATTTTTCTCCCTTCGCACTTCATACGGAAAGCGTTCAGTGGCGGCTCTTCCATAGGAGCACATGCGCACGTGCACCCCCAAAACAAAACGAATAAAAAATATTAATTTACATTCATTGAATATTATTTATCGTATAAAGTCCGACCCTCCCTAATATTTTATCGTACCGTCAAACTAAAGAAGTCCGACCCTCCCTAATATTTTATCATCCCGTCAAACCAAACTGTATAGTTCCGGCAACCGTGCCTCGGTCGAGGTAAATGACGATTATGACGAGACTTGCTCGCACGTGCGATTAAGTAGTGCAGTTTCGCTGTAGTAACAGGTGGCGGGTGGCAGCGGGGGATAGTGGGGCTATGGCGATTTAACATGGAAAAGCCGCACAGGTTTTTGTGTGAAATTCGAGCGTGTATGTTTTAATATTTTAATATTATATATTTATTAAGTTAAAATGAATAGTTGACGGTGGACTATTTAAGAAATAACTTTAGCTCTTTGAGTTTGGAGCAAAAAATTGAAGTGAAGTACAAAGAGAACAAAGGGTAAATCTAGGTACTTTATTAGAAATTTTACGAATGAAATATATGGAAAAAAAATTATAGAGGGTATTCCAAACTTAATGAGGCTGTTATTGATCAATTTTCTACAATTAAGAACCGAAGAATGGACTTTACGTTTAAGCACTATTGTGTAGGGTCGATAAATGTTGTGTATTTCGATAATTGATACTCGATATGATTTTAAACCATTTTATTTAAGGATTTAAACTAAAAAACACTGAAAATATGAAGAATGACAACTTGTCAGTCTCGTGGCTCGATTCGTTCTCGTCATAAAACAGTTAACTATCATTCTCGTCGTGGTTGCGCCGATTGACGTAGCCGTAGATGGCGTAGTGGTATTAGACATCATTCGGTTTTCTTGATAACTCGTAGATGGCGGTAGTAGTATTGAATATCATTCGGTTTTCTTGATTACTGGTAGATGGCTTTAATAGTATTAGTAGTGGACTGTATAAATATTGTTACGAGGGTTGCATGCGACGACGTTAAGATCCGACAGCTATACACACTAAGAAAACCTTTCTTATTTTTTTTCGTCGCTTCGTTTTGTAAATTTGAGCGCCATTTTAAAGAGAATTTAATGCTCTTTAAAAAGCTGTATCACAACATGCCCATTCCCATTTGAAAAAAACAAGGGCAGAAGCCGCCCCCGCTAGGGGGGTTGAGGTTACAGGGATGAAATTAATCGTGAAACGTGTCCCCCTGAAAATACAAGTTTACGGGTCCAAGGTTTTTTTTTTAATTTTCACGTACACAGCCGTAAGCCTTGCTGGACTGTTTTCGATGGGCCACCCTGTATAGTTCGTACTAGCAATAAGTTTGTAGGCTGAACGATAATAGTGAAACAACCGCTTGCTCTTTGAAAGTGATATCATCTCCATCCCTTATGGACTTCTGAGCTTCACATCTTGATGGTTCTCTTCAATAGTGGGAGATGTGGTTATGTTTCTTATAATATTAAACTAAGCCCGGTATAAAAGTACTCTCTCTCTCTTGTTCGACAATACGCGTCATATGGTGGTCATAAAAAATCATGGCCGCCCGGAAATGTGCAAGTTTTCCTGACTCTTACCTTTTACGTTGCGGAGCAATAATTAAAAAGTTGACGTTGGCAAATAAGGAAAAGAGGTTGGTCATAGTCGACTTGATCTCCTTCTTTCGATCTTCTATTGTTCGTCGCCGGCCAATGGCGTGACGGCAGGTTGAATCGCGACGCCTGCTTGATTATTTATTTATGTTTGTTGCAAATTATTGTTTAAGACAGCCGCGGCAATTTGCTTGCCATTGAAAAATCGACTTTATTGTACGAGATAACGGTGCAGTATAAAATGGCAGCGTTGCCAAGTTTCTTTGTGCAAAATTATTTTTACTGGTATTTACCTTCAGTGGCGGCTCGTGACCTATGATAGAGGGGCTTCACAAGTATGGTGAAATAGGCGTTTTAAATGTAGAAAGAAAAAAAGTAATAAGAAAATGTGTTAGGTAAAACATATTTTTAATTATTTATTTTACAGAAGGAAATACAACTTTTGGAAAATAAGAAAGGCTTTCTTAGTGTGTATAGCTGTCGGATCTTAACGTCGTCGCATGCAACCCTCGTAACAATATTTATACAGTGCACTACTAATACTACTACCGCCATCTACGAGTTATCAAGAAAACCGAATGATGTCTAATACCACTACGCAATCTACCGCTACGTCATTAGGCGCAACCAAGACGAGAACAATAGTTAACTATTTTATGACGAGAACGAATCGAGCCACGAGACTGACAAGTTGGTATTCTTCATATTTTCAGTGTTTTTTAGTTTAAATTCTTAAATAAAATGGTTTAAAATCATATCGAGTATCATTTATCGAAAACACAACATTAATAGACCCTACACAATAGTGCTTAAACGTAAAGCCCTTTCTTCGGTTCTTAATTGTAGAAAATTGATCAATAACAGCCTCATTAAGTTTGGAATACCCTCTATAAATTTTTATTCATATATTTCATTTTTAAACTTTCTAGTCCCTAGGTGGCCTGCGTTAAATTAATTTCGGGTTTAGGTGTTCCCGCATTCTTCACTTCAATTTCTTGCTCCAAACTCAAAGAGCTAAAGTTATTTCTTAAATAGTCCACCGTCAACTATTCATTTTAACTTAATAAATATATTATTAAAACATACACGCTCGAATTTCTAACTAGATGCACGAACAGCGCGGTGCACACAAAAACTGTGCGCCTTTTCCATGTTAAATCGCCATAGCCCCGCTATCCCCCGCTGCCACCCGCCACCTGTTACTACAGAGAAACTGCACTGCGAGCCACAAACACAAAATGCCTAAAGACTGGATCACTCACTAAAATCCAAACTCAAAATTATTTAAGAACTTGTTCTGCATATAACCACACGATACACAAAACACTACACGACTATTGTAAAAATACACCGCCTACCACACACCTCCGCCAACATGTTAGGAGCCCTTATATCTTGCTCATTTGATTAAATTCAAATTAGAAAGATACTAGAGCTGACACCAACCATCATCAACAACGCCTAAAGGCTTAACCCAAAAATCATACTTATGATAGACAAAAATAACACGTCGAGTGAAAGGAGTTAAAGGTGTTATACCTGACTCACACGGTGAGTTTAGTCGGTCGGCTCGCCTCTCAGAAGCGGATCTTTTCCCTCAGAAAAGATGATATTGATGGAGGTATAACCCCATAAGTTGTTAAACCCGACACTACCTTGGAGCCGCGTCTGTAAGGTGTCTGTGTGCAGATACTCATCGGCTGTCCAAAAAAAAATGCACTGCGAGCCAGTCTCATCATAATCGTCATTTACCTCGGCCGAGGAACGGTTGCCGGATCTATACAGTTCGGTTTGACGGGATGATAAAATATTAGGGAGGGTCGGACTTTTTTAGTTTGACGGTACGATAAAATATTAGGGAGGGTCGGACTTTATACGATAAATAATATTCAATGAATATAAATTAATATTTTTTATTCGTTTTGTTTTGGGGGTGCACGTGCGCATGTGCTCCTGTGGAAGAACCGCCACTGCCTACCTATACTTTACAATGGTCATGGCATGGCTAAAGCTATAGCAGCTTGATTATGATGTCCTACTGTCTTAATAGCAATGTCAAACATTTAAAATTTTAACACCCTGAATCTTTCAAATAAAACATTTGCGGACCCATGTTGTTAGGACCTATATTTGTCTTATCTTTGGGTAAGGAATCGTCACACTACCAATGATACATGTTTTTTTGGAACATCCTGTATATATACATATTTTTTTCAATTGTTATATTATCCATGGAAAGTGCCAATAATAAAATAATCTAGTACCCACCAACTAACAAGAACACTTTTGCTATTAGCCATGCCAACGTGTAAATAATGGCTAGTTTCTGTCTGCCCAACTGCAAATTGTATCAATTTATTAACTATTATAAAGCATAGAGAACTCTTTTCCACTTTGTCTTTAGGGGAATGCCATAATTACGATTTTCACCTTTACCAGTGACGTACTCGCGTTCGTAGCGCGAAATCTCCAGCTGATGGTTGCAAATTTCGTTCTACGCTGCTTTCTGTCTCTGTTAACGGGTCCTAATGCCAAACCCTCGACTGTCAAATCTGCGAATTGACTTCTTAACTTAACCTACAATTATTCGTGCTCATTTCTGCCAGTTTGTAACTATTTCTAACTGCCTTGCTCTGCTCTAATTTCAAACCGGAGACAGGGAGGGGAATTCGTTCATAAAAATCGTATATTTGTCTTTTATCCAGCATCGGCGATATGCAATGCCAGGAGCATGTTTCGACGAGAAGTATGGGTTGGTTGGTTGGTTGGTTAAAGGCGGGGGTCGGTTTAAAGGCCCGAACTTCTATCACTGCAGCCTTCCGGCTTATTGTGTACCCCGATCTGGTTAGACGATGTTTGTTCCTTCTATGAGGTCCAGTAACCTTCTACCAAGCTTGTCATGTGGGAGGTTGTCACCACATTGTATGTTCCCGAAGATATTTTGTCTTCTACGAGACAGTGCTGCGCAGCGGTATATTATGTGTGAGGCGGTTTCATCCTCTTCGCCGCAGAGTCTGCATTCAATGGATCCGTTGTTTATACCCATCCGTTGAAGGTGTTTTCGCAAGTGGCAGTGGCCTGTTAGCAGACCCATCACTTGTTTCAACTGGGGCCGTGTTAGGGCTAGCATCCCATTCGATAGTATCCTCGATGGTTTTCCAATTACGGCCCTTGCGTGTATTTGACCAGGTAACCCTTGCCATCGAGATAGGTGTTGTTTTTTCGACCATCTATCTAATGTTGTTTTCGTTGCCTGTTTTGATATCCCAAAGGCCGGTTCGGGGCCCCTGAGATTTTAGGCGGATCCGGCTCTCGCTAGTTCATCCGCTTTTTCATTTCCTAATATCCCAGAGTGACCAGGGACCCACAAGAGCTCTATCTTGTTCCCCCTGGCCGCCAGTACTTTTAGGTTGGTATGGCACTCCAGTGTAAGTTTGGAAGTAAACCGATTGGAGTTCAGAGCCTTAAGAGCAGCTTGGCTGTCCGACAGGATGTAAATCTTTTGGTTGTGGTAGCCCTTTTCAAGATTTTGCAGTACGCATGCTTGTATGGCATGAACTTCCGCTTGGTATACTGTGGCGTAGTTCCCCAGAGGAATGCTCATGTCCATCCTGGGTCTTTCCCCAAATATACCTGCGCCCACACCGTTGGCGGTTTTTGATCCATCGGTGTACCAAACTAGACCCTTGTCAAATGACGGGGGTGCACCGTTCGTCCATTCATCAAAGTTCCAGTCAATTTTGAAGGGCTTTGTGAAATCGTATGTTGCTCTCATACGATCGGTTTGCATGTCCAAGAGCTCATCGTTGATTAGATCCGTGGCTATTGTGTGTCCAATTTTTACGGGGTGTTGTGTCCATTCCCCATTGGTGATCATCCTTGAGGCGCTACAGTTAGCCTCCATTTTGATGTGTATGTCTAGGGGTATTAGTCCCAGTATGACTTCCATTGCTGCAGTATGGGAATAAGACATTCTAAAAAACACAAATATAATGCTTAGATTCGATCCTACCGCAATTATACGATACAGAGTACGGCGGTAAGGCGAATCATTTGATTGCACGACCGTCGGTAGTCGCCGGTTCAGCTAAAACTATGCCTGTCACGCCAGCTGGTTATGATCAAAATGCCAGCCAATCGATTGATATGATCGGATTTAAGTTGTATGGTCTTTTGGTAAGAAGCATTATATTTTAGTTTAGCGTCTATAGTTATTATCATCACTCTTCAGTTTACATTACGTTCAACAATAAAGCCGTGTGTCATTTTAAATGACCTTTAGTACGGTATTACCTCGCGAATACGGTCTGAAGAAACGAATAAATGTTGTGAAATGCCAAATAATAACGGTTACAAGATTAGGTAATTGTGTTTTTTAAAAAACAGCCTATTTTATTATCTGTTTTATTACTGTGAGTTAGATATGCAAACGAGACCATCCCGCAGGGGCGTGCGTGAGATCAGTGAGTGCGAGGGAGACTGAAATTAATAAAGTTCCCCCAGAAATTGGTCTTGCACTTATACAGGGTGTCCCAGAATATGTGGGCAATCTCCCGGGTTCAGATAGAACACTTAAAAATAACAGGAGAAGTTCATATAATTTTTTCTACCTATGCCCCCCCCCCCCCCCCCCTACGGAGATGCGGGCCCATAACGGGCGTCCCTGGAAATAGTTTTTTTAATTTTCCTGATCTGGGGAGATTGCCCACATATTCTGGAACACCTTGTATATCGAACAAAACCGATAAACTGCAAGTGCAAGAGACTTGCGAGAATAGACCAGCTGGGTCTGGGTACGATCTTTGCAGGAAATAAAGTAGATACCTAGATTTAAACAATTCATCACCATGCGATGTAACTCCTGATTTTGAAAGCTTCTTACGTACTTTTAAGATAATTTACAAAAATTCATACGGGCAAAAATTGCTTCCTATCTTATACACATGGTGTTCGGATAAGGTATATTAGGATACTTGAAGACAGTGACGGTTCTTCCACAGGAGCACATGCGCACGTGCACCCCCAAAACGAATAAAAAATATTAATTTATATTCATTGAATATTATTTATCGTATAAAGTCCGACCCTCCCTAATATTTTATCGTACCGTCAAACTAAAAAAGTCCGACCCTCCCTAATATATTATCAAACCAAACTCTATGGATCCGGCAACCGTGCCTCGGTCGAGGTAAATGACGATTATGACGAGACTTGCTAGCACGTGCGATTAAGTAGTGCAGTTTCTCTGTAGTAACAGGTGGCGGGTGGCAGCGGGGCGATGGCGATTTAACATGGAAAAGGCGCACAGTTTTTGTGTGCACCGCGCTGTTGTCTGTTCGTGCATCTAATTAGAAATTCGAGCGTGTATGTTTTAATATTTTAATATTATATATTTATTAAGTTAAAATGAATAGTTGATGGTGGACTATTTAAAAAATAACTTTAGCTCTTTGAGTTTGGAGCAAAAAATTGAAGTGAAGAATGCGGGAACACCTAAACCCGAAATTAATTTAACGCAGACCACAAAGGGTAAATCTGAAGACTTTATTAGAAAGTCTAAAAATGAAATATATGAATAAAAATTTATAGAGGGTATTCCAAACTTAATGAGGCTGTTATTGATAAATTTTTTACAATTAAGAACCGAAGAATGGACTTTTAAGCACTATTGTGTAGGGTCGATAAATGTTGTGTATTTCGATAAATGATACTCGATATGATTTTAAACCATTTTATTTAAGGAATTAAACTAAAAAACACTGAAACTATGAAGAATGCCAACTTGTCAGTCTCGTGGCTCGATTCGTTCTCGTCATAAAACAGTTAGCTATTGTTCTCGTCAAGGTTGCGCCTAATGACGTAGCCGTAGATGGCGTAGTGGTATTAGACATCATTCGGTTTTCTTGATAACTCGTAGATGGCGGTAGTAGTATTGGACATCATTCGGTTGGCTTGATAGCTCGTAGATGGCTTTAGTAGTATTAGTAGTGGACTGTATAAATATTGTTGCGAGGGTTGCATGCGACGACGTTAAGATCCGACAGCTATACACACTAAGAAAACCTTTCTTATTTTCCAAAAGTTGTATTTCCTTGTGTAAAATTAAAAAATAAATAAGAATTTGTTTTACCTAACGCATTTTCTTATTACTTTTTTTCTTTCTACATTTAAAACGCCTAGAAAGTAATTGTTTGGTCGTTACACAAAAATAAAATTTTAAAAATAATTTCACCATACTTGTGAACCCCCTCTATCATAGGTCGCGAGCCGCCACTGCTTGTAGAGATGGTTCTGCATGTTAAAATGAAGGTATCCGAATACCCCGTATTAAAACACAGCGTACGCCCCTGCCGTTCCTCAACGATCCAACCAGCTAACCATAACTTTTTCAAGAAAGGAAGTATTCCAAGCGATATTTCCTAATGCATCTTGTGCTCGCAGGCACAAGAGCACCCACACCGTGGCATGATTCAACTAGGGTGTGAACCATCTTCATAGATTCATTAATAAAAGACTACACCGGTTCAAGACGATGGTAAAAATGGCCTAACTCGACGTATTATTGTTAAGTTGAAATGTGGATAAGATAAATTCGCTGTAGAAGTCGATTTTTATCTAAACGAGGCGATGCGCTAAGGAGTGAGGGTACTTACCGGTGGATGTTAGAAATAAACATCTAATTAATTATACAGGTGCTACCAAGGCATCGAGGTAAACCCAGTCGTGACGTCACGGCATCCGTTACAAATGGTATACCAATTTTTTTAGGTATCGTCTACCTAAACGGTCACTTTGAAAATTCGTAAGCTTACATAAGTATATATGGTCTCTCTTCTACAAATATTTTCAGTCAGGCATTGTTGCCGCTTCTACCAGATGTTGTAAAACTGGCTTAATCCAATTCCAGAAAATTAATTAATTTTATTTTCCGTCAAATTATTCTAAACAATTTAATAAGGAAATTGGATCGAAGGTTGACGTAATCTTTCAATATGCTCCATCAGCAAAATCATGAGAAAACGTTAGGAAGGATGAGGTAGCGTTGGGAAGGATGAAATAAAAAATTGTTTTAGAAGTCAGTCGGTTTTCTGGTATCCCCAGAACCGCGCTCCCTCCCGATTTTATTTTTTCAAAAATGGTGACTACAGGTTTCAGCGTGTTTTACATCAAGCATTCCGAGAACAGCCAACCGCGGATTTTCCCTGATTAAATTTTTATCTTCGCCTACTCGTGTTTCCGGCGAGTTTAAAAAATACTGGACAGTCATTAAACACTCGTAGTTTCCGTGCGAGTATAAATAACTCTGGAATCTCTTCAAACACTCGTATGTTTCAGCGCGAGTATAAAGAACTCTGAAATATCTTCGAACACTCGCGAATTTTAGTGCTAGTCGAAATAACAACTAAAATTGATTTACGAAAACTCGTAGCTGTCCGTGCGAGTAGAAATAATGCCGCGATATCTTATTACCCGATTGTGACATCAAACTGTATAGATCCGGCAACCGTGCCTCAGTCGAGGTAAATGACGATTATGACGAGACTTGCTCGCACGTGCGATTAAGTAGTCCAGTTTCTCTGTAGTAACAGGTGGCGGGTGGCAGAGGGGGATAGTGGGGCTATGGCGATTTAACATGGAAAAGGCGCACAGTTTTTGTGTGCTGTTGTCTGTTCGTGCATCTAGTTAGAAATTCGAGCGTGTATGTTTTAATGTTTTAATATTTTAATATTATATATTCATTAAGTTAAAATGAATAGTTGACGGTGGACTATTTAAGAAATAACTTTAGCTCTTTGAGTTTGGAGCAACAAATTGAAGTGAAGAATGCGGGAACACCTAAACCCGAAATTAATTTAAACAGTTTAAAAATGAAATATATGAAAAAAAAATTATAGAGGGTATTCCAAACTTAATGAGGCTGTTATTGATCGATTTTGTACAATTAAGAACTGAAGAATGGACTTTACGTTTAAACACTAATGTGTAGGGTCGATAAATGTTGTGTATTTCGATAAATGATACTCGATATGATTTTAAACCATTTTATTTAAAGATTTAAACTAAAAAAAACACTGAAAATGTGAAGAATGCCAACTTGGCAGTCTCGTTGCTCGATTCGTTCTCGTCATAAAACAGTCAACTATTGTTCTCGTCTTCGTTGCGCCTAATGACGTAGCTGTAAACGGTGCAGTGGTATTAGACATCAATCGGTTTTATTGATAACTCGTAGATGGCGTTAATAGTATTGGACATCATTCGGTTTCCTTGATAGCTCGTAGATGGCTTTAGTAGTATTAGTAGTGGACTGTATAAATATTGTTACGAGGGTTGCATGCGACGACGTTAAGATCCGACAGCTATACACACTAAGAAAAACTTTCTTATTTTCCAAAAGTTGTATTTCCTTGTGTAAAATTAAAAAATAAATAAAAATATGTTTTACCTAACGCATTTTCTTATTATTTTTTTTCTTTCTACATTTAAAACGCCTAGAAAGTAATTGTTTGGTCGTTACACAAAAATAAAATTTTAAAAATAATTTCACCATACTTGTGAACCCCTCTATCATAGGTCACGAGGCGCCACTGGTTCAAACTAACAAGAGCAATAAGAATGGCCACTCACGCTCTTTACCTCCAACGCTCTGATCTTTAAACACTTTTTTCTGTGATCGCTAGAGAACCACCGTCTTTATTTCCATCGAACAAACCAAAAATATTATAACCTGTTTTTGGAACAAGCCAAACTTTTTTCGATCATCCTGTACATATATTTAAGCGTATCTATCTTATGTAAATAGTTTAATGTCGGGGTTTGCGCAAGAATAGAATTGCGCCAGAGGGAGAGGAGGGGTAAAGCGGGGCTCCGGCGACTGATGAATGAAAATGTGCCCATGAATGAATGATAAAGTCGAACGCCTGTCGGCCGTTGATAGGTACAGAATGTTCCTAAGATTAGTATTTAGTTGCTCAAGAAATCTCGGACCGACGCGCCACATCTTCTTTTCGTTTGTCCGAAGCAAATTCAGAGAAAAAAAGTTTCGCTAACGCACACGTCTAAAAGCGCCGTAAAACATAATAAATTTTTATAATGTGTTGATTTCTTTGTTCGTATCAGATGGCACTTATAAACTCCTGGACAAAATTAACGCAACATCACAAACTTCCCATATTTTTTATGCTATTTTTTTCTGAATTTATGATCCGATTTGAATGATTTTTTTTGCATTGTAGGTTGGTTCCTTGACAATGTCATAGTTTTCGCTGTTTATGATAAAAATTTAATTTTCGATTTATACTGGGTTTACTAGAAATGCTATGTTTTTGTCCGAAAATTCGTATCACCCTGTGGAGTATATTAGCAACCGAAGCATATTGCAGTTGACATTAAACGGTAGGTCCATCTTTCCCCAACATTTTTTTTTTTAGTTTACTTCAGTATCTTTGTTATTAAAGGAGATGCACCGTTTTATAGCGAAACATGTTTTTAAAGACTTTAATATTCAACACATTCATTGTTAAATGTTTTCAAGTAGGTTTCAAGATTAAAATACTCGTCGAGCAACTGGGCATACGAAACGAACGTTTAATAAGCAGTTTCCGAACAGTTTTTATCAGTATGGCGAATTTTATTTGACCTTTGTAACTTTAAACACAACATCTGCTGACACATCGCTTGCAATGTCAGAAAAAGTCCATAGTCTACTTGAAAACATTTAACAATGAATGTGTTGAATATTAAAGTCTATAAAAACATGTTACGCTATAAAACGGTGTATCTCCTTTAATAACAGAGATAATGAAGTAATCCAAAAAAGAAAATGTTGGGGAAAGATGGACCTACCGTTTAATGTCAACTGCAATATGTTTCGGTTGCTAATATACTCCACAGGGTGATGCGAATTTTCGGAAAAACATAGCATTTTTAGTACACCCAGCATAAATCGAAAATTAAATTTTTATCATAAACAGCCAAAAACTATGACATTGTCAAGGAACCAACCTACAATGAAAAAAAAATCATTCAAATCGGATCATAAATTCAGAAAAAAAATAGCATGAAAAATATGGCAAATTTATGATGTTGCGTTAATTTTGTCCAGGAGTTTATATTACTTCTTACGGAATGTACCATACAATGGTCCAACTCCTGCCATCAGGGTCAGATGGGCTTGGAGAAACTGTCAGCTCGTGGGCAGACGCTGAAGAATGGCCGAAGGGAGTGTCAATATGCCAGCAAAAGATTTTATTTGTACACATGTCGAACCTGCTGCCGTGCTTTTTATTGTCAATTGTTAAGCTTTTCTTGCTACGATTTCGATTTTATTTTTTATGAGAAGTAATTAAATGGTTTGCCGTTATTAAAATTGGTTCGCAGCAAAAAATAGCCATTAAATCATTTGATCAGCATAAAAAGATGTTGCTTGCAATAAATAAAAATCAGGCTGCAACACTTGTTCTGCCAAAAATGCTACAAACTGTCAACAATTTAACCGATATCAGTCCGCTTGTAATATCATGTGTTCGCTTAATTAACAGTCGAGCTGCGAAATGATTACTTGGTGAGCAAGATTTTACAATTGGTCAGTAGAAAAAAACATGTCTAGAAGCAGTTTACTTCAGAGGTTTGCATATTAAAAGAATGGCTATCAATATAAATCATTGGATTGCGTTTGTTTTGAATAATCGGCAAAGTTCGTTATTGTGGGCGGAGCGAAAGCAGTCGCGTGATATGAGTAGATATTTGCGTGCGTGTGTTTTCATTCGGTGTAGCAGTCAAGGCCCAAGAGGTAGCGGGGGCGGGTTTTCACTTGTTTTCCCAGGGCACTGTCAATGTATGTAGCTTTCTTGTATTTTCTTTTGCCGAATACAGAAGGAAATCGGCTACAAAGGTGTAGCGGGGGCGGGTGTTCACTTGTTTTCCCAGGGCACTGTCACTATTTCACGTTTTATTGCTTTTTATTTGATGGCCAAGATTAAATATTTTGCTTACCCGCTGATTGCTTACCAATATCTGATTAAAAGCTAAGCTAAGCTAATATATTTAATTTGCGTACCAAAATAATTTAGAGCACTCTAGTATACTGACCGATTCAGAAATGTTTGCTGTCCATAAGTTGCTGACCAACTAGCCATTTTGGCTGACCGATTACATTTTTCTGTTCGCAAAAATAAGAATATTTTGCTAACCAGTTAAATGATACCAATTTTTTATTACGTTGTATTGAAGAAAAACTGCCTTTTCGATCGATTTTTTTTTTGTAGCGGGAGCCCTAAATTTCGAGCTCATCATTGGAATATCGAAAATTGTAATACAGACAGCAGGAGGTCAAAGATTATTTTTTAATATCTCCGAAACTGCGTACATACCGAAATTGAAAATAACTTATCGGAAATATAAAAAATAACGACTTGAAGAAACCTAAAGAAAAAAAATTGAAGGGTTTCCCGATAATTGAGCTTCTCTTTCTAGCTTGACCAATGCCACTCTGGAATATTAACACGGAAGACCGTGTATATCGTGAACAGAAGCGCAGTCTAAGCGCATTTGGTTTGGTGAGCGTTTTTTTCTTAATGTGCGTTTATATTTTGTTAGAAGTGACCGTTCGGCACGCGTTTATGATAATTAACGGTCGAAATGACGCTCGACTAATCTTTTTTTTTACCATAGAAGGTATTTTTATTTAATTAATTGATCATTAAAATATTTTGAATTTTTAATTGCTTTTAACCAGTCAAGGTTAATGGACTTTATGGATCTCTTAAAGATAATGTACCCATTGGGTACCGCCATTAACATGACGAATTTTTTTTCTACGAGCCTGCAGTTTTCATTTTCTTCGTGACGTGGGTGCTTCCCGAACTCCTGCATTGTCGGGAAAGCGGGCAGGGCCGGATTCAACGTTGACGGGAGTCTGGGGCGCTGCTAATGTGTGGGCCCATCAGAAAAAATATTTTTCGCCATTGAAGCAGGGGAGTATTAAATCTTTTACACCTCAGGGCGCTCAAACACAGGTGGATTCACCTGAAGACGACTGGAGATACTTACCAGTTGAAACGTTGTGATTTAAATGAAATAAAGACAATGGAAGTCCAAAACACGTCTATCACTCATGATGCAGCATTGTATCGAACCTTCAAAAAAACATTACAGAACCGGATACAGTCATGAACGGACACGCAATCCCACTGGCTTCATCTATTAATTTGTTGGGCGTCAATCTAGGAGGAAATATGTCTTGGCATAACCACGTTGTGGCAATCGCCAAGATAGCTTCTCAGAAACTTGGTGTACTCTTCTGAACCATAAAGTTGTACATACCTCAACAACTTCTAACACTATACAAAGCCCAGATTCGACCATCACTAAAGTACTGCCCTCATGTCTGGAGTTCTGCACCCAAACATACACTTCGGGTGCTGGATTCCATCGAAAAGAGGGCCATTCGTCTGATTGGAGACCACGAGCTGACGATGGACCTCGACAGCCTAGAACATCGAAGACAGGTTGGGGATTTGACTCTCTTATACAGATATTTTCATGGAAAGTGCTCCGCTGACCTTTCCCTCTTAATTCCGCCCAGAGAGAAATACACGACGAACCACTGCCGCCCATCCATATCTGGAGGACTTTATCCTTATGGAACGACCTTCCCGAGATCGATTTTCCCAACGAATATAACCTGCAACGATTCAAAACCAACGTGAATCGCTTTTTGCGCACACACACCAATCCCAGAGTGCCCTAAAGGATTTATCCTAAAGTGCTTGTGTATGATCATAAAAAAAACACAAATCAACCAAAATATATAATCAATCCGTTAGATCAAAGCGCAAACGTAGCGCAGTTGTAAAATAAAAACAGATGTTGCCAGAGTGTAGTTAGATTAGTTCAAGATTCGTTTGATACTTTTAAGTTTTTCTAAAGAATCTTTCATCGCCTTTTAACAGTGTATAGTAAAATATTGGGAAATACATTTATTTTAAGACCAATTGCGGATTCATCTTAAACCAGTTGTATTTGCCAAATTAACACATTTTTAATTGGGATTTTGCACGATACCTTTGCGATAAATATGTCAATCTGGCTATGCTGCAATAATGACCGAAAGAGGTGGGAAAGACTGTTTGCAGTCGTTGCGTAGGCTAGAAATATACATTTTTCTATCTGTAGTTTGTAATATCTTTGCGCTGATACAAGTAAATCCTGCAGCACTCAGGAGCATCATCAAGAGACATCGCCTAGCCAAATCGTATTATTTCGTGAAGATAATACTTCAATACAGCGCTGTCGTTCATTCACAACGGAAAAAGAGCAAAAAATCCTATCTGGGTACGGCACCGAGCCCGACGATGTAAAACAATCAAGGCCAAAAAGGTGATTTTAACTTTGCATTCCGGTTTTTTTTCGGTGAATGTAAAAAAGATGATAAATGTTTCCGGTGTAGTCAGATGGGATTTCGTTGATGGTACGATGGTATATGGGCGCGGAGGTCAAAAACAAAGAACGAAATAAATTAGAATAAAAATACGATTTTTTTCCTTGGAAAAGGTCAAACCATTAACTTGTCAATCTATAATTGTAAAGGGGATGAACGATGAACCATTAATATAGCTCGATTGTTACATTACCCCCCCCCCCCCCAAATTTTCGAACTTAAATGGATATATTACCGAATAAAAAACTGAATAAACTTCGTTTTGCAAGTAAATTACAAATAAAATAATATTAAAAAAGTGAATTTTATTATGAAGGAGGAGAGTTTTATATAATATTTGCACCCCTCGTGGTTTAATCACCTGGGAATGGTAAATGCTACCCTCAATATCTTAAATGGGAATTGCCACATTGTTTCAAAAGTCTTTTAAATCTCTTTCCAATAATATTACTATTTTTTTAAGCAGCAGCTAAGATATCACGTTCCAAGAAGGTACTTCTTGCACTATGATTTATGTTTTTAGGTTAATATTCAAAAAAACATTAGACTAGTGTAGACACCTATTTTATTAGAATGATTAGGGCTCCGTAGGTAGTCATACTGAATCCCCTAACTTCACACGGGTTAAATATGAAAAAGCAGAATCTTGACGTTCACTATTTGATAGGAACAAAGACGTATCTCTTACCGAGATACGCCAAATACATGATGTAATTAAATTTACTATTTTTTCGAAAACGGTTAGGATTAGCAACATGAATGAAGAGTACTTAATAAGAAAATGCGTTAGGTAAAACATATTTTTATTTATTTTTTAATTTTACACAAGGAAATACAACTTTTGGAAAATAAGGAAGGTTTTCTTATTGTCTATAGCTGTCGGATCTTAACGTCGTCGCATGCAACCCTCGTAACAATATTTATACAGTCCACTAACTACTAATACTACTAAAGACACCTACGAGCTATCAAGAAAACCGAATGATGTCCAATGCTACTACCGCCATCTACGAGTTATCAAGAAAACCGAATGATGTCTAATACCACTACGCCATCTGCGGCTACGTCATTAGGCGCAACCAAGACGAGAACAATAGTTAACTGTTTTATGACGAGAACGAATCGAGCCACCAGACTGACAAGTTGGCGTTCTTCATATATTCAGTGTTTTTTAGTTTAAATCCTTAAAGAAAATGGTTTAAAATCATATCGAGTATCATTTATCGAAATACACAACATTTGTCGACCCTACACAATAATGCTTAAACGTAAAGTACATTCTTCCGTTCTTAATTGTAGAAAATTGATCAATAACAGCCTCATTAAGTTTGGAATACCTTCTACAATTTTTTTTTCATATATTTCATTTTTAAACTTTCTAATAAAGTCCCTAGATTTACCCTTTGTGGTCTGCGTTAAATTAATTTCGGGTTTAGGTGTTCCCGCATTCTTCACTTCAATTTTTTGTTCCAAACTCAAAGAGCTAAAGTTATTTCTTAAATAGTCCACCGTCAACTATTCATCTTAACTTAATAAATATATAATATTAAAATATTATAACATACACGCTCGAATTTCTAACTAGATGCACGAACAGACAACAGCGCGGTGCACATAAAAACTGTGCGCCTTTTCCATGCTAAATCGCCATAGCCCCGCTATCCCCCACTGCCACCCGCCACCTGTTACTACAGAGAAACTGCACTACTTAATCGCACGTGCGAGCAAGTCTCGTCATAATCGTCATTTACCTCGACCGAGGCACGGTTGCCGGATCTATACAGTTTGGTTTGACGGTACGATAAAATATTAGGGAGGGTCGGACTTTATACGATAAATAATATTCAATGAATATAAATTAATATTTTTTATTCCTTTTGTTTTGGGGGTGCACGTGCGCATATGCTCCTGTGGAAGAACCGCCACTGATGTCACAGCAGCTGTGAGTAATTCACAACACTTTCTTGGATAGTAATAATTAAAAAAAATGAAATACACCTGGTGGTTCAATAATTATGTGTAAAAAACTTGATTCCATTGGAGCTCTTTAAGAGCCCATAACTCCGAAGAGGAGGCCTATACGAAAAAAATTGATATGAACTTGTAGTACCCTCTCCACTTGTTTTTTTCATATCCGGGAGATTACCTACATTTTCCCTGACACCCTGTATATTTCTAAATTCTGTTTTAAGTCATTATTGTCGTCCGAATCGAATAGTAAATTTTACAATAACAAATAAGAATATTATGAATTAAAATATCCACCTACGGCTTTCGATATGTAATATGAAGGCCGCGCGGTTTTGTAAAAGCATATATTTGTTAATGAAACACCTAGCTGCAATACAATCAATGGATAATTTTTCTTTGTGCAACTTTAAGCGTTTATTAATGAGATTTAAAATCTCTAAGCCCACGGTTTTTCGTATAAAACCGAGAAATATTATGTCGAAACATGAAGGAGTTTTTGAAATGTCAATCTATACTAGTAGCTTTGAATTTCGAACTCTACAGAAGAACAGAACAGTATCAAAAACTGGCAACCTATTTTTTGAGACGAACACCGGATATAGCAGGACCTATCTCGTCCTTATAGCTATCGCAATTCAAGACAGTTTGTTCGTTTCATTGTTCACAAATTATATTTAATGAGAAGTAATTAAATGGTTTGTCGTTATTAAAATCGGTTCGCAGCAAAAAATAGCAATTAAATCATTTGATCAGCTTAAATAGATTTTGCTTGCAATAAATAAAAGACTGCAACACTTGATCTGCAAAAAATGCTACAAACTGTCACCAATTTAACCGATATCGGTCCGCTTGTAACATCATGTGTTCGCTTAATTAACAGTCGAGCTGCGAAATGATTACTTGGTCAGCAAGATTTTACAATTGGTCAGTAAAAAAAAAACACGTCTAGAAGCAGTTTACTTCAGAGGTTTGAATGTTAAAAGAATGGTTATCAATATAAATGATTGGGTTGCGTTTATTTTGAATAATCGGCAAAGTTCGTTATTGTGGGCGGAGCGAAAGCAGTCGCGTGATACGAGTAGCTAATTGCGTGCGTGTATTTTCATTCGGTGTAGCAGTCAAGGCCCAAAAGGTAGCGGGGGCGGGTTTTCAATTGTTTTCCCAGGGCACTCTCAATTTATGTAACTTTCTTGTGTTTTCTTTTGCCGAATACAGAAGAAAATCGGCTACAAAAGGTGTAGCGGGGGCGGGTTTTCACTTGTTTTCCCAGGGCACTGTCACTATTTCACGTTTTATTGCTTTTTTTTGATGACCAAGATTAAATGTTTTGCTTACCCGCTGATTGCTTACCAATATCTGATTAAAAGTGGATCGCTCATAGCAGCTTATATATTTAATTTGCGTACCAAAATAATTTAGAGCACTCTAGTATGACATTAATTACTGACCGATTCAGAAATGTTTGCTGTCCATAAGTTGCTGAGCAACTAGCGATTTTGGCTGACCGATTATTACATTTTTCTGTTCGCAAAAATAAGAATATTTTGCTAACCAGTTAAATGACAATCACCCGACGTTTCGTTATTTATATACCATCGTCGTGGTTTGTTCGGGTTTGTTCAAAATACCCAACTAAATATATCGATCTCGCTTCACTCATAATTCCGCTATTTAAAGCAAGAACTCTCTAAATGTAACCACGCAAGAACTATTTTTTTTACGACTAGTTTATGAATGAAAGGCCGCGCATATGTTACGCAAGCCTTATATTAAATTTAAGAATGTTTTATTGGAGATGTTGGCCTCCAATTTGAATGCTGAAAAATAAGCTAAACCGGGGGAAAAAAAATAACGTGGAATAGCGTATAATTCAAATCGAAATTATGTAAAGACAAATTAATAATATCAATCCAAATATACAGGGTGTTCCTTAATGGCGTGCTAATATTTCAAGGTGTGATTCCTTAGGTCATTTTATAAAGAAAAGTTCATATGAACACATGTTCGCAACGGCTTAATTTTTTTGTAAAGTACTTTAGATATTATTTTCAATTTTGGTATGTGTTAAGAGGATATAGAACCACAAATTTCAGTTAGAAAAGTTATTCAATTGTTCCACCAGTGGCGTCCCTGCAAACATGTCCTCTGATATTTTTTACAAAAAAGATGGTACGTCACTGACATTTTTCCATGTGGATATTTTTTCTGATTATCCTGGTCAATTCTACATGGAAACGGTCTCTTGAGTTTTTCGCGTCAGACGCACCGTTCTTGATTAAAACCATTAAATTCATATTGAAACTCTTTATTATTAACATCGATAAAATAATTAATGATAAATTTTGTTTTATAAAAATTGTTGGAGTGGGCAAATCGATGCGAAGATGGGCAGAAGCGTGCCTTTTAAGTGAAGGTGGCCATTTCCAACAATTTTTATGGAACAAAATTTATCATTAATTATTTTATCAATGTTAATAATAATGAGTTTCAATATGAATATAGTGGTTTTAATCAAGAACGGTGTGTCTGACAAGAAAAACTCAAGGGGCCGTTTTTATGTAGAATTGATCAGGCTAATCAGAAAAATTGTCCACATGGAAAAATGTCAGTGGCGTACCATCTTTTTTGTAAAGAATATCAGGGGACATGTTTGCAGGGACGCCACTGGTGAAACAATTGAATAAATTTTCTGACCAAAATTTGTGGTTCTATATCCTATTAACACATACCAAAATTGAAAATAATATCTAATGTACTTTCGGAGATATTAAAAAATAACCATTTAAAAAATAAAAATTCAGCACCCTGTAGCAAAAAATTTAAGCCGTTGCGGACATATGTTCATATAAACTTTTCTTTATGAAATTACCTAAGGAATCACATACTGAAATATTAGCACGTCATTAAGGAACACCCTGTATATTTCTTGACAAATGTAACCAATTGTTTACAGAAACATGCCAAAAAAATTATTCTTTCCCCGACCCAACAAAATATGGAGAAAGTCGAGTAATTAGTTCAATTTCTTTATTTTGTACAAAATATTACTGCAACAGAATTAAATTCCTATTTTCAAGATTTGTTATTAAAATATTGACTTAATTAATTAAATCCTTAATCTCATAGGCAATCGATACAGGATTTTTGTATTTCTAGCACCTCGTAGAGGCAGAAATTGTGGTTATATCTAGATAAATTTGCCAAGAACATAATAATAAATATATAATACTCACTTTTATTAACCATATTTTAAATTTCGTTGTATATATCGTAGTATAAATATCAAAATAAGGTCAACGCGTAGGTTCCATGAATGAAACGAGCAACATATTATGTGGGCAGTGGATGCAGGGAGAGGGGATAAAGGTGTGTTGAGTTAAAAATAACAGTAATATTTTAGGCGAATATGTCATAAATTGCATAAATAAAAGTTAATAAGTCTGTTGTATGTATGTATGTATCCGCAACGAGTGTAGGCGGTTCATTTCAGAAAACAAAGATTTTTAATAGAAGTGAACCAATTAGACGAATGCTATACGAGGGAAGTCGATAAGGCTTTATGATATAAGAATATAAATTGTGGGTAATACATTATTTTTAAGTATTTAAGAACAAAAATTAAATCTAATAGGCATCAGGCATTAACAATAAGCACACATGCTGGAAATAACATCCATCAATCAAGCTTCAGTCAGCATTTATACACAAATGCATTTGGGTCAAAAAATTTTATAGGCAACTTTCAGTAAATCGGATTTTAAAAATAAATAATCTCAAAAACACCTGTTAATTTTTTAATAGGTTTCTCAAAAGATCATCGTCACAAAGGTCTTGGTCTAAAGCATCGTTTTTTTAATAATTTAACGCCCGTCACATGGCTAATTTTACTCTTCTGAATCATATACCGCCAATATTACAAACTGAGTTATTTTAATCAGTCACTAATAACCATTTTCCTATTATTTATAACAGCCCTGTCTTATATTGGCTTAAAGTTTTGGAATGTTCCTCATAGAATGTTAAAATACTAAGAAAATTAGTCATATTTTTAATCTACCTAAGGTGTAAACGAAACTTGCACATCAAAATATATTTTTCCTTAATGGTTTATAAATGGTTAATAAAAACATATTATATATAGCTTCGGATAACAAACCGTCACATCAATGTATCTCCGGTAACATTTTCATGCGTGACCGGCGATACAAAAATGCACAAATTCGTGGATAACAGCTAATACAAACTATTTCTTAAACTTTTTTAGACTGAAATGAGTATCTGTACTCAAGAGAATGACTTCGTCCGTATTTTTCCCTTAATTAAGACTACTAGGTCTGAGTTAACCCTGTGACCGGCGATACAACATAAAAGCATACGCCTGGTAAAAAGTAGGCAACGTTCTAGTTTATACCTAAATAAACATAATAAGGAACTTACCTAAACAGGAGCACCTTTACACAAATTCAAACACATACCGTCATATTTGTAAAACTATTAGGCCGACCTGTCGTGGCGTTATTTATAAGCAATTTCTGCCGTGACCGGCGATACATGCAGCTGCTGGGACGGAACTTCTGGTTAATAATTGCGTTACAGAAACTAAACTGTTGATCTTTGAACATTATTTTTTCAATACAAATTGTAGTAGGAGTGTAAATTATTTATATATAAAAGTAACTTTGGTAAAATGACGTGAAATATAAAAGTAAGAAATTATTGACTGGGGACATTTTTTCTCGTCAGACGAACCGTTCTTGATTAAAACAATTAAATTCAAGTTGAATCCATTATATTTAATATTGATAAGATGATACATTTTGGGTCATGATACAAATTACACCAGGTAAGGATATCTAGCTATTCCAAACACGATTGGAGAGTGATTTGATGTCACTCTCCGGTCCCTCCTTGTGCGATAGCAATACCTTTGTGTTATTGTATTATGATTCTTGCTGGCCATTTCCAACCATGTCTTTAAAATAGTTTTTAAAATTGTGTACTTATGGATTCAAGGCATTATGCCATTACCGATGTAAATTATAATAGTTCAGCAGGAATCATGTTCGTAGTGTTCTTCATTTGAGTCAGGGCACTTAGTGCCCATAGGCTACCATCGAGCCATCTAAGTCAAATGAAGAACTTGAGTACAAAGCCGAAAGCCGATTATGTTTTTAATGTTTCATCAATGTCCGTCTTAACTTAGCGAATCCAAGAGATGCTAACAATTAAATTTCGCCCGTCTTTCTCAGCGTTTGACTTAAAGTGCGTGCTTGTGGGGGGGCGAAGTTAATGACGGCCTCGTAATAATTGTAATTAACGTCGGTTTGTTAAGCATCGCTATGCCGAAAATACAGGTATTATAAACGTAGTTAGAGAGATGTTGCATTGCAACGACATCATTTCTAGTAGCACTGTCCTTCTCCGAAGCTTCGCTCCTCATGGCGGTAGCGAGCGAGCGAAGGTCGGTGAGCGCGCATTATTTTGACAACATCATGTTAAAATAATAGTAATGTTACAATTATTTCAAATATGTACCTGGCCTGATTTGGACAGTCCAAAAATGATACCAGAGAGAATGAGTCCAAATTGGACTATACAGGGTGGCCCATCGAAAGCAGTCCAGCAAGGTTTACGGCTGTGTACGTGAAAATTAAAAAAAAACCTCGGACCCGTAAACTTGTGTTTTCAGGGGGACACGTTTCACTATTAATTTCATCCCTGTAACATCAACCCCCCCTAGCGGGGGCGGCTACTACCCTTGTTTTTTCAAATGGGACTGGGGGATACATCTTTTTAAAGGGCATTAAATTCTCTTTAAAATGGCGCTTCGTTTTGTAAATTTGGGCTACGCGCCGCCGAGCAACGGAATTTGAAACATTTCACTGCACCTCTTACACTTACACAGGTTTGAGCGTAAAGATTTTTTTTTAAGTAATAAGTCAGTCAATTCAACTTTATCTTCAGTAAAGTGGTTGATCCAGATCCACATACGTTATTTCTGCGCTATTATTTTCTTTTGATTTGATCGTGACATAAAAAATGGTTTATTCTATTGAAGAGAGAGTGGAAATTATTGAATTGTATTTTATAAACAGTCAATGTGCAAGAATAACGGCAACTTTGTTTAATGATAGGCATCCAGATAGACACGTACATCATGGTTATATCCTAAAATTAATGGCAAAATTTCGGCAAATTGGTTCAGTGGCAAATAAAAAAAGGATCATTGAAAATCCGGTAAGAAATGAAGCAGTAGAAAAGTAGCTGTTCTGGGTCAAGTTAGTATGAATCCAACATTAAGTACCAGAAAAATGTCTGATGTAACGGGAATTTCGCGGTCCACTCTACAGAGAATTCTGAAACATTATAAATGGCACCCATACAAAATTCAACTTCTCCAAGAATTGAATGAAGATGATAATGACCCCCGTTTACACTTTTGTGAAGTAATGTCAGAACAAATATTAAATTATCCGAACTACCTTTTTAACGTTTGCTTCTCAGACGAATGTTCTTTTTTTTCTTAATGGCACTGTCGTTACTGGTCCGACACGAATCCAAGGATTTACCACGAGGTTCATACTCAAAATCCTCAGAAATTAAACGTTTGGGCTGGTATTTTCGGTTATCACATAATTGGACCATTTTTCTTACCGAGAAATTTAAATGGAGATACTTATTTAGACTTGTTGGAGAATGCTGTCAACCCAGCGCTGATGGAAATTATGGAAAACGACCAACGTTACAAGGACGAAAATCCAATATTTCAACAAGACGGGGCTCCCCCCATTATGCAGTACCCGTACGCCACTTTCTGGATGAAACGTTTCCTGGTAGATGGATTGGGAGGAGGGGTACTATTGAATGGCCCGCGAGTCGCCCGATTTATCTCTCCTTGATTTCTTTTTGTGGGGACATCTAAAATCCAAAATTTATGCCACCCAATCCGAATCCTTAGATGATTTACGGAACCGCATTACTAATGAATATCAACAAATTACACCAGATGTTCTTCACAATGTCCGAGAACACTTTGCACAGTTGTTGTACTATTGTATGGAGGTGAATGGCGGACATTTTCAACATTTAATAAGATAACATGTAAGTATTACTCAATAAAATTCCATTTTTTAAAACGCAATTTCTCAGCGGCGCGTAGCTCAAATTTACAAAACAAAGCGCCATTTTAAAGAGAATTTAATACCCTTTAAAAGATGTATCACAACATACCCATTCCCATTTGAAAAAACAAGGGCAGTAGCCGCCCCCGCTAGGGGGGCTGAGGTTACAGGGATGAAATTAATAGTGAAACGTGTCCTCCTGAAAACACAAGTTTACGGGTCCGAGGTTTTTTTTAATTTTCACGTACACAGCCGTAAACCTTGTTGGACTATTTTCGATGGGCCACCCTGTATATCAAACCGCCGGACATCGCCGCTCTTTTCGTGTATCTCAGCACCAACAAACGCACCCTTACGTGACGTGTAATTGCGTGAAAGACACTCTAGGCCGGGGGCCCACTGGAGACCTCCCCCTCCCCCAAAAGGTTGTAGTTACGCGCATGGTTTTCAATTTTATAAATGGACTTGTGACAATTATAAATATTTATAGATTTTGCCAAACTAATGAATCTCTTCAAACTTTGGTTTGCGTTCGATATACATGACATAAAGATCATACTATGTATTATCTCTCTATAGCGCAAGTTTATATGCGTTGGCGGTTGCTGGCGCCAACCTCTTTGGACGCAACTTTCATCGAGTCGGACACGCGCGACCCGCGGTCAACGAGCACGAGATGAGATAAATCTTTATTGTCCTTATGACCGCGGGCTGGCTCTAGCTTGGCTTTAGATAAACAAATTTGTTTATTTCAGGTGGCGTGGTAGCTACATCCAGGATTTTCTCCTGCACATCGCATTTCTAGTTTTATCCCTCCATCCTCTGGTGTGTATATTTAATTGCACTGCGCAACCGAATCAAGCCGCAAATGATATTTTAAACATTTCAGTCCCTCCCAAAGGTATGAGCTTCTTGTGCTATACAGGCAACTGGTAAATAATGATTAATGTCATCTCAAAAATGCCCTATTAAGGAACACGAACCAACATTTGTTAGTTGTTAGTCAGCCTTATTATTTCTTTAAATAACACTGTTTTTACATGCAAAGTAAGTATATTAATGAAAATAATGCAGCCAGTGACCAATGCACATACGCACACACATACACTCACAGCCTTTTCTCTCAAGAAAATTAAATAACTTAAGAATATTATTCTTGACAGTATGGCGATCGTTTCTATCAATAAATTGTTAATTGTTTCCTTCGCCATTTCGTCAAGAACAGAGCACGCTACTCTCACGCTTCTATGCTATTTGTTACTTATACAAAGGCGTACCGTTAACTTTGGGAAGCTCAGAGCCCTGGCCTAATACTACTTGGAGTTCTAGCCAGTCTATTAACCCAAGTTTAAGTTAATTATGGCTATGAGATTATGTCGCGAAGGATGTACCGGGAACACATCCCATTAATACCATGCCTACATCTGTCTCTGGGTAAAATTACTTTTAAAAGTTTATATATCCGGAAAAGTACTAATTATAAAGTTGATGGTTCATGTACTTTAAGAAGAAAACAATAAGATATGTTGATATCATCGTGATAGATTCCCCGAATTACAAACTTATTACATACCGCGCCATCTCTAACAACTTTCAGCAACTATTTAAAATCAGAAATGGATGTGTATCATAGGCAACCCAATATACACAGGTAATTTAATAGATGTAGGTTTTCAGGATCTCGATAACGGAAACCCTCAAACGTCATCAAAACTTAAGAAGATTCCATAACCCTACTTTCTTCAAGAACAAAAAGGTTCGTTTCCACAAATATTATTTAAAGTTTTAAAGAAATGGATGACTCTAAGACCGTTTGGTGCGGTAACTTAGCTGACCAAGTAACCGAGGAACTTCTCTACGAGTTATTCCTACAAGTGGCCCCATTGGAAAGGGTGAAAATTCCAACAGATCGAGAGGGTCGTAGGTCGAACTTTGGTTTTATCACTTTTAAGCATGAAATATCGGTTCCGTACGCTGTACAGTTGTTAAATGGAACTAAAATGTTTGATAAAAGCCTAAATGTTAGACCTAGGAAAGCGGGTTCGCAGCAGGACAAACAAAATGCTCAACACAATCCAATACAAAGAAGCGTCTCATATCCTAATGACATGAACAATCAATTTCAGCAGAATCAACATACACGGTAGGTCAATCTTTTTATATTATTATGAACTATTTTATCTAAAACTCGCCTTCATTTTTCAGATTCGCTGAGCCTGCCGCTTTAGATCCACAATATATAAGATATGACATGCCTATGAATGTAAATTATGACTATCCAGAGGAAAACTATGGGAACCCATATGGAGATAACCATGGACATCAGCATACTCCTGGAAACAACCATGGAAATTTTGGACAATACGGGGGGAGAAACAATCGAGACAGAGATAAGGGCAGAGACCGAAAGGACTATGATAGGGAATGGTCAAGGAATGATAGGGAAAGAGAAAGGAAAGATGACTATTCTAATAATAGTAGACACAACAGAAGAAATAATGATAGAAGTGGGGGACGGAGACATTACAGACGTTTTTAAAACTTTGTACCTTTAAAAGACATGACTAAGAAATGTGTTTATTTTTTCAGTGCCCAATCTTTAATAAATTTTATATCAAAATTCTAAACTTTGTTTTATATTGTAATTCTATCCACGGTGTCTATGTAAGTTGGATATTACCATAGACTTTGTCTATGGATATTACACTGTGAAGCATTCCAATTTCAAAATGTGTATTTCGGTATAAGTCGACGATGTAAACGTAGTACCCTACGTTTGCCCGAAAAAGTTTTGATAAAGCGTATAACACAAACACAACCTATAACAGAAATCAGCCCGGTGAGACTGCTTATGGGGTGGGTCGAAACACGTAAGAAGGCCTTGGAAGTGATGCTAAGCCTACTATGCTCCATACGCTCACATGTAACCTACTTTTATCTATCTGTTTCACTCATCATCATCATCATTTAAGCGTCAATATCAGACTTACGTAGAGTTAATATGGAAAGCCCAAAAGTGAGTGTTTATGCAGGCGACTTGATCCTGGTCATATTTGTCTCACTTTACTGAATTAGGGAAGGTTGCTGCAGACAGAGACAGGCATAGAATGCGAACAGCACGAATTGTGAAATAGTTTAACAAGCTAACTTCCTTCGTCTGGCGGGCATGGAAATCAAGCAACATCTGATATGATTTAAAATGGTGGAGAAGTGGAGAAGACGCATCTTTAAATTTTAAAATAATTTTTAATATTCTAATCTTTCACGAAAAACGTCGTTTCCTTTTTGGTGCAAGTGAGTAATTTGTAATTGAAACATTCATTTAGTCATCTTTACTGAGAGTAAACTTCAATAATAATATGGGGCCCAAAAATATGCTTGGACTTGAAGCTTGAAATATTTGCTAGGACCTAGAGCCCACTTGAAGATGGTAAAATATTTTATGTAAATTATGATTTACTTCCTATTTTTTAATAAAACTACTTACAAGCTTATTTCTGAAGTTTAATTTTTCATTTGTAGTTACGTTATTAGTTTAAAAAAATGATATAAGAGTGTGTAAGGATTATTTTAAAGTGATATTTACAGCTTAAAACATGTCAGAATCCTAATATTTGATTTTCACTACTTAAGTAAATCAAATAAAAGGGTTTGAATGTTTTTTGTTGGTTAAATGTCACTTTAAAATATTGACAGTAATAAAAATTTTGGCAAAAGTGACATTTGAAAAGCACGTGCGTTTGTCAGCTGATTCCAGACGGAATGGATGCCTGGTTTGTTCGTTTGTTCATACTTGCTTCGATGTGTTAACACGGCTGTTTGTCTTCTTCCTGTTTATAAGTATTCGTTGACAGAAATAGGCAATAAGTTTTGATATTTTGTTGGTCTGTTTGTTTACATGCATTTGAAGTTTTTCTGAGTTTTTTCAATAATTTTTGTAAAATCGATTAATTAATTGGCTACAACTCCTTTTACAGAAAGTGATGGTGAAAAGTTGGTCACTCAAAAGGTTTTCTTTTGTGCTGTGAAGTGCCATTATAATTACTTTATAGTTCATTTAAACCGTTATTTTTATGAATGTATCCTTCATTTTTGTGATGAAGGCAGAAAATACTATCCAAAAACGTTGTAAAAACTATAGAATTACTTATTATGAGTGATACAGATGATACAGACGATTTATTACTTATTCCCCCAGATTTTTTCCTAGTGCACTCTGAACCAGAGCCCCCCTATTATACTATTGTAGATAATCTTATTAAACAGGTAAATTTTTACTTGTTATACATTTTTTTTGTTAAAGTGCCCTTATAACAGTAAGTTGTGAATGATATGTTTACTTTTTTAACCTTATGGGTGAACTTTTCGTACATTATTGACTTTTAGGTCTCGAATCTACAAAATCGCATCGAAACCATTGAAACAACCTCAGATGTAAGTCTGGCCGACAGCCATTTGGATTGTTCATTTGAGAGCCAGCAAAATACAGTTATGTTTAACCCAAATATCCCTTCTACCAGAAGATATCTGAGCCATGATAATTTATACCAATCGACAAGTACTCAGAGTACACCTCAAAAACCTCAGAATAAAATTAGGTTAAGTTCATTACCTAACAGTCCGAACATTGATAGGCTTAATCCTAGAAGAAGTAGTGTTAAGTTTGCCCAACCTCCACTCATAAGTAGTAAGTGATTTATATTTTTTGGTTAGGTAGGTATGATATTCTATTTTACCCAAGTAACAATTTTAACAAAACTAAGACAGTTCCTACAGTTTTTTAAATAAATTAATTTCAGATGTAAGTAGCATCTCTAAGAAACCACCAACAGAGGAACCAGAAGTCTTGAACGAAATAGACACGTTCCTATCAAATGTGAAAACCATTCAACGTAACCATGCCGCGAGGAACTTACAGAACGATTTTGACTCCCAGAAAACGTCAGTTAGTAGTGGGGCTAGTGTGAATAAAAACTACACATCTAGTAATAGTTATTCTCAAAGTAGGGATATAGAGGTACAAGAGACTATTAATGAACTCGATAGGAGATCGCAAAAAATTCTTGAGGATAGAAAAAGTTTAACAACAGCAGATGCAAATCCCAATGAAAACCCGGTGCAAGAAAGAATAACTAAAGACTGGAGATGTGGTGATAATATTGATAGTGTTCCAAGTTATGGAGCAGGTGAGTATTAGGATGTTTGTTTACAGCTGCTAAAATTCCATAAATTTACTACCAATCTACACCCTATTTTTTTATCTATTAGGTGTCAGAAATACACTGTACCAACAAAGGGATGTAAGGGAGCTTCCTCACAAACTAAACCAAATACCAGAAAATTACCAGCAAACTTCTTCCAGTACAGAATTCACTTCTTACACCACTTTGGACAAATCAACAGACAGCAGTTCGGATTCTACACAACTAACAGCCTATAATCAAGATGCAAAACAAGACTTGTTTAAAATCGATCAGAAATACAAGCAATTTCAAAAGAAGCAACAAATGGATCGAAAACTGAATGATATGTTAAAAATAAAAATATGTCAAAACGATGCCTATCAGATTGAGCAAGATAGAAATGAATTGCTGCTAAGTCCGTTACACGATACGGCTTTGAGTGTATTGGATATGCATCAAAAGTTGTTGGAAAGTACTAATACTGTTAAAGATGGTAAAGCGCACAAGAGAAGGTAGGCAGACTAAATAATGTTTGTTATGGTATTTCTTAATTGATTATATTCTGAATGATTATTTTAGAGGAATAAACACTTTAAGTGATACCTTGGGACTTCTAAGTTTGGCAGACATATGGGGATCAGCACATATGACTCAAAGCCCACATAAAATTAATCAAAAGTTGCAGGAGGAAAAATTAAGAAGACAGGTATGTTACAACCAATCCATGTGACTTACCGAGTTTCTGTTGTATGTTTGTTGTTGACTTACGAATTTTGTAGCATTGTGAACAATTAATTCAAGACCTGCAGAATAAAAACTTGGAGCTCCAGCAAAAGTTGGCCGTTGCAGTTAAGGTAGACGAAACAAAAAATAACACAATTCAGCAATTTAGAGAAGCATTGGAGAAAGTTTCTGCAAGAATGGAAAAGCTGAACGCGGAAAAATTGACTTGGGACAATGAAATTCACAAGTTAAAGAATCAGCATGCCAAGGAGATTGAATCTTCTAATCAGGTAAGGCATAAGCCTTTATCTCCAAGATTATAAATACACAACTTTATGATGTGCATGCTCTTTTTGTATGGTTAGCGTTTTATGCTGAAAGAAAATATATTCAGGAAATTTTTTTTTACCTTACAAACACAATTTTTCGTTTTTAACATGAGGTATATATTCCTGGGCAGCATGGTAATCAACCAATATTTTCTGATACTAATGGAAATAATCAACTTTTAATTACAGGAAAACAAATATGTGATACCATCGCTGCTCTGGATCATAAAAAGTGTCCCGGTCCAGATAATATTCCTGGCATATTTATTAAACAATGTAGTGCTTATCTTGTTAAGCCTCTTTTGCACATATATAACCTCTCATTAATAGGGGGTATTTTTCCTACAATGTGGAAAATATCTCCTATAACTCCTTTACACAAGGCAGGTGGTAAACATAACGTTAAAAACTACAGACCCATAAGTAAATTATGCATTTTTGTAAAAATATTTGAAAAAATTATTCACAACATTATATTGGAGCAAGTTAAAGATATTATTTTAAAACAACAACACGGATTTTTTCCACGTAGGTCCATTGAGAGCAATCTGGTGGAATTTTTAGATTTTATTTTGAGAAGTATGGATGATCGGAAGCAGATTGATGTTGTGTACACGGACTTCAGTAAGGCATTTGACAAAATTAGTCATTCCATACTGATGGAGCATCTTGCTGATGTCGGTGTGCATTGCAGCTTGTTGAGATGGATTTGGTCCTATCTTAATGATAGACGACAGATGGTCTCCATTGGTGGTTTTTATTCTAAACCTTTTAACGTGCCGTCTGGTGTGCCTCAGGGCAGTCACCTTGGTCCCCTGTTTTTTATCATATACATTAATAACATACAACAATGCTTTAAATTTTCTACATTTTTGATGTATGCAGATGATCTAAAATTTTTTCGAATAATCAGGGTGCCAGGGGATTGGCATTTGCTGCAAGATGATCTTAATGCCTTGGTAAGATTCTGTGAAAGTCAGAGTTTATTTCTTAATCTAGGGAAGTGTGTATCGATTAGGTTTACCAGAAATACGAATGTACACAATTTTCGTTATACTGTTAATAATAGTGAAAGACGCGATTTGGGTGTTATAATGGACACTAAGTTAATTTTTAGCTCTCACATTGAACAGGTTATCAATAAGTGTAATCGATTTTTAGGATTTATTATAAGAAATAGTTTAAATTTTAATAATCCTCAAACAGTTCTAAACTTGTATTATGCGTTTATATTTAGTAAACTTAGTTTTGCATCGGTTGTTTGGAACCCTCAGTACGCGGTTTACCAGCGAAGGCTGGAAAGTATTCAAAACAAATTTTTACGGTTCTTATCACGAAAAACAGACATAGCTATAGTCAATAGCAACTATAAGCCTATAATGGAAAAATTTTCTGTAATGCTACTTACTGAGAGACGAATGGTTTCCGATGTAGTTATGATCTACAAGTTGGTGAACGGTCTTGTTGATTCGCCAACGCTGAGGTCAAAGTTAAGCTTTAATGTTCCGGTTAGGGACTTAAGGCTTCAAGATACTTTTAATATTCCACTAAGAAATACAAATTCTGGAAAAAATTCTCCTCTCTGTAGAGCGACTAGTAATAGGCATTCTTTAGGAATGGAAATGTTCGATATGTCTATAATTAGATTTTAAAAATGTGTGAAACTAATGCTATAAATGTTCATAAATTTTCGGTTAACATAATTTAATGTATACTTAATTTAAGCATTAATAACTGCCACTAGCCAATACCACAATGTGGATGCTATATTGGGCTCAGTGCCCCTATTTTTGTAAATAAATAAATAAATGATGATTTTTTCCAGAAAATAATGTACTACGAAAAAGAAGCCTCTAAAGCCTTAAACCTAGCTCATACAAACCAAGAAAAAATTTCTACCCTCGAAAAAAGATGCTTAGACTTACAAAGTGAACTGGAGTGTATAGAAACCAAATTCAAAGAAGTGGAGGACAACTATCGGGCTGAATTTAATAAAAGCCATCAGCTGGCTGACATTGTGAGTCAGAAAGAGATAGAACTGAAGGAAGTAAGTTAAAAATTGAGGTTTTCTCGATTAAGGCCGTTTTTATTGAGACATTAATTATAGTTGACGCGATTTTTTGAAATTTTAGAATAAAAGCTTGCTGAATAATGCTAGAGAAGAGGTGTCTCAAAGCAGAAAAGCAGTGGAAATATGCCAAGCCGAGTTTACTGCCCTTAAAAGTGAGTGTGGCAAATTGCAGTCAGAATTGAAGCAGGAAAGAAATTCATGTATGAATTTGAGTGAACAGAAGCGGAAGCTTCTAAATGAAGTACAAACCTACAAAACTAATGAGGTGAGTGTCTTTAAATTCTTATCAATTGCGACTTATTGCAATCATTCATATTTTAGAAATCGCTTAAAGAATCTTTGGAACAATCCAAATCAAAGCTGGAAAGTACGAAGGTAGATTTAAGAAACTTTTACCAAGGTCAGCTAGAAATTATAGTTGAAAATAAGAGGAAAGAGATGCAAAGTCAACTGGATAGCGAGAGACAGCACAATCTCGAAGAGCTTAAAAGGAAAGAGTTGTCCATGGCCAAGACTGCAGCGAATCACATCAAACAAATATCTGAGAAGTAAGTCATTAGTATTGATGATTATTTTTGTCGTTACTTAATACGTTTATGTTTTATAGATGTACATTGGAAACAAAACTATTGGAACAAAAGCACGAAGAAGAAAGACGCCTCTATCAAATGCAGTTGGCAAAGTATAAGATGGAGATGGACAATCTTCAGGCTAAGTTGGCAAATTTGCCGGAAAAACGGGCCCAGATTGCTAAACAATTACAAAAAGTAATGGAAAATCAATGGAGCGAGGCGTTGAAGATGATTAGTAGTAGTCCGTCTTCATTTTCAAGTGATCAACAGGTAGAGTTATCGTCTTTTCCGTCTCTTGCATATATTTCTTATTCCATATAAACTGCTGGCCATTTGCTTTCGAGCAAGAAAAATTTCGCCTAAATTTAAAAGTTAATATTTTCTGAACCAGATATGACATCGATCTCCGGTTTTTAATGGTTGATAGATTTGTCCCTTAGGAAACAATTGCCAAAGTTGGATTGTCTTAAACTGTCAGAAAATTTTATATACAGGGTGTTAAAGAGGACGATGATTTTTGCTCCAATTTCAATAGCATGTAACTTTCACAATACTATTTTTAAATTTTATCAATGTACGTCAATTGAATCACTGGTTAATAGCAAAGAAAGTAATTTGTCAAATTTTTTATATCTGCTATATTTTAAGAGATACCGATTTTTTTGAAAAACTTTGCTTTTTTTCAACTTTTTGTTAGCTAGATCCCACTGTGCGTTGCATCGTGCAAACTTTGCAAGTGATTATTATACCTTATGAAAAGCTTGTTTATGTTCAGTAACAACAATTGTACCTAAATGTTGTGATGTACAGTGGCGTACTTATAATCACTTATATGTCTATGCTTTATGAGTATCTCACAATTTTATTGTATTGGAAAGTACTCGCCCCTAGATTAGGCAAGTTTTTCCTTATTTTTTAGTTTTTCATATCGCGCTACAGGTATATTATACAGTGTCTACAAAATTTTAAAAAAAAATTTTTTTAAGTTTTTATAATTAAATAAAAAAATTATCTTTTTTAAAATTTTGTAGACACTGTACCTGTACCTGTAGCGAGATATGAAAAACTAAAAAATAAGGAAAAACTTGGCCTAATCTAGAGGCGAGTACTTTCCAATACAAAAAAAATGCGAGATACTCATAAAGCATAGACATATAAGTGATTATAAGTACGCCACTGCACATCACAACATTTAGGTGCAATTGTTGTTACTGAACATAAACAAGCTTTTCATAAGGTATAATAATCACTTGCAAAGTTTGCACGATGCAACGCACAGTGGGATCTAGCTAACAAAAAGTGGAAAAAAAGCAAAGTTTTTAAAAAAAATCGGTATCTCTTAAAATATAGCAGATATAAAAAATTTGACAAATTACTTTCTTTGCTATTAACCAGTGATTCAATTGACGTATAGTGATAAAATTTAAAAATATTATTGTGAAAGTTACATGCTATTGAAATTGGAGCAAAAATCATCGTCCTCTTTAACACCCTGTATATAAAATTTTCTGACAGTTTAAGACAATCCAACTTTGGCAATTGTTTCCTAAGGGACAAATCTATCAACCATTAATAACCGGAGATCGATGTCATATCTGGTTCAGAAAATATTAACTTTTAAATTTAGGCGAAATTTTTCTTGCTCGAAAGCAAATGGCCAGCAGTTTAGTTTAACGGTTATTTGGTAAAACAACTATTTTAGTTCACACTACAGCGTGTCTTCGGAAGTTCTTACCAAATGGGAAACTTTTAAATTATTAACTCTACAAAAAAAAGTGCCTCTTCCTAAAAAGTCCTGCTTGGTGAGAAAATAAATTTGCAGAGGAATATTTGTATGTTGGTTATACAGGGTGGCTTCAAAAAGTACCGCGTTTAAAATTTATAAAAGACGTCGGCTATATTTACAAAACTAATAGTCGTAAAGATTTGGTAATAAGAATTTCTGGATAAGTAGGCTTTGAACAATTGATTGTTGTTGGTAACAGAATAGGCGTTTTAGCAGTGACAGTTTGGCAATTATAATTTCTGTTTCAAAACGTGAACTTCTCGTTAAAAAAAGGTTTTTCCGTTTCTTAGTTACTTTAACCAATAATAGTGATGATTAAACTGACTGTTAATGAAAAAATTGAAATAGTTCTTATTGTTGGCGATAATTATAAGACGCATCGCGAGGCTGCCGACATTTTTAATACTAGACACCCGAATAAACATATTAGCCACGTTACTGTCGGCGATGTCGTCAATAAATTTAAAAATACTGGCTCTGTGGAAAATTATTTCAAGAAGAAACATGCAGTTCGAACACTACTGAAGAAAATCAATTACAAGTATTGCAAGCGGTTGTGAAAAATCCAAAAATTTCATTGGAAGGAATAATGAAGACAGTTCAAGATAACGTGTCAAGGCTTCTGCTAGTAAGATACTTAGAATAAATAAATTTTATCCGTATAAGGCAAAATTTGTACACACGCTCAAACCTGGAGATATGGAATCGCGTTTCATGTTCTGTGCTTGGTTTCAAGGAGAAGTTGAAGACGACATTTTCTTTTCAAGGAGAATTTTATTCAGTGACGAGGCATTTACTTCCAATTGTGTGGTATGTTCCCAGAATTGTCGTTGGTGGACCGATGTGAACCCCAATTTCGTAATCGAATGCCGTGACCAAACGTATTTCAAAACGAATGTTTGAATTGTTGAATAGTGGGTCCATATTTTTTTCATCAAAATATTAATAGTGAGATTTACTTAAATTTCCTAAGAACCGAAATTTTTATATTTATTAACGACCTGCCATTAAACGCGCGACAGGCTGTTTGGCATGATGGAGCTCCTTGTCACAGCGCAGCCAGGGTCAACGAATATTTGGATAGAACTTTTCCACAAAGATGGATAGGACGCCGTTCAGAAGTACCCTGGCCACCTAGGTCACCGGATATTACACCCCTAGATTTTTTCTTGTGGGGTCATTTGAAGAACTTGGTGTACAAGCACACACCATTCCGTGATATTGACCACCTAGAAGAAACTATAAAGCAGTGTATCCGGCTAGTTACTCCTCATATGATCAGAAACGCTGTGTCAGAGTTTTCTAGAAGGACAATCATTTGTATGCAAAAAGACGGGGGCCATGTGGAGACCTAGATTATTTTTGGAGTCATTAAGTTTTATTTGTTATTGGGAAATTGGAAATTGGCAACGTCATAGAAATTAGTGAACGAATTTTTATCAGTCATAAAAGTAGTTCTCTTAAGTAGAGTTTTTATTGTGTAATTGTTACAGTCTGTTAGCCTTTAAACATGCACTCTCCAAGTTTTTAGTATTGTAAATATAGCCGACGTCTTTTATAAATTTTAAACCCGGTACATTTTTGAAGCCAACATACAAATATTCTTGTACAAATTCATTTTCTCACCAAGCAGGACTTTTTAGGAAGAGGCACTTTTTTCGTAGAGTTAATAATTAAAAAGTTTCCCATTTGGTAAGAACTTCCGAAGACATAACATAACAAAACCATTTTAAATTTTTAGACGTTTGAAAACGCACTGCAACCGAAACAAACATTTACTAATGTCAACACCGTGCTGAAGCAACAAAAGAACACTGATAATTTTGAGAGCGACTACGATGAAACTCCGGTATCCAGTAGAGGGAACAAGCAATCCGAGAGCGAGGTACAGAAGTATATAAACATGGTAAGTTAACTGTGAGTATGGTAAGTTGGTGATATGGGTGGAAGGTGTGACGTTTTCTTCAATTACTATTTTAGAATTGACTTCCGTTGGTAAAAAGAAATATTTAAAAAATAATTTCCTACATCACCAAAGAAATCGAATATTTTCTATCAAACTACGTCCTATTTGGGAAAAGTTTTGTCCATATTTTTTTGGCCTAATTGTAATTTATCTTTAGGGAACCAAATTTGTAATATGTGCGATAAACAAGATACCCAAAACATTGGAGAAGATGATAACCGTATACTATCTGTACACAAATTTTGTAAAAAGATAATAAAATGCTAGAATAACGTGAGATTTGTTTTTGATTGTGCGACTGCGACTAAGAACGTATGCTGGTAACTGTATAAGAAAACGTGGTATTTTTTTAGTTACTGAACCGACCCCCGGGGAACCCCGTAGAAGAACTTCCGGAGACTAAGCGAACCCAGGGTCATGATCGAGCTTCGTGGCATCACGGTGTAAGTATGTACAGATCCATTTTTATTAAATATAATTTATCGTGAAATATACGGGGTGTCTAAAAATGAGATCAACAACATACTAGTTCTATTTGTTTTTGAATATCCTCGCCTTAATAGATGACTGTATTTTAGGCTCCAGGAAGCCCAAATAGACCGGAAGCGGCGAAACAGCCGTCCAAGGACAGAAGACACGACAAGCCTCCCTGGAAATGACATTAGTGGATATAGGCATAGTTTTAATGGAATAATATATTTATTTTTTATAAGTTTTATATTTTTTAAATTTTAGGCGGAAAGTACCAGATTTAAATTTCAGTGAAATACATGTACTAAGAGTACCTAATAATCAAAGTAATAAAGGAATTTTATACTAAATATTAAATGGTTAAGGGGAAAGAGGACGGAATGTCCATAGTTTAGTTACCGAGAAGTGGGGTGGGGGGGGGGGGGGTCATATAAGGAAACGTTATGAAAAGTACTACAAGTTCCCACTGACTCAACTGCAACGCAACTAGTTGCTTATAAATTGCCCGGTATACCGCGTCGCCGTTGTCAGTTGCTTCCAATCGAGGTGTCATGGCTGACAACCCAAAATTGTCGCCCAGTTTTATTTTTTGAGCTGTTTAACGAGAAAGGATACAGAGGTTATATCTTCCTCTGACGAACACGACATTTTGCTCGCGTCAAAAGAGATTTCAAACCAGTTGATTCCAGAGGGAACGCAAGAGCAACTCAACTGAAGTTGCGGTCGCGTTGCTTGCCAGTTGCTTTGGTGAGAACAAGCGAGCAACTCAACTGAAGTTGCGGTTGCCAGTTGCTTTGGTGCGAACAGCGCCTAAGAGATACGAAGTCGGTTAAATGGAGGTAAAGTGGCGCCTTTACGTGCCTAATATCATGCCGTTTAGAAAATTTTAAAATTCCGAGTAGTTCCGGAAAAAAACTAAATTCTGAAAAATCGTTTTATTGTTTTCCTGGGTTTTTTTGAGATCGATTTCTAAAGTAAATTGCACTTTTGCATTGCCACTTTTTTCGCTCTATCTAACAGCGTTAATTGTTTTGTAATCCGACGAGTCGTCTTCGAAGGGCTATTATCAACTTTATTTTTTTCAATACGGTCCTGTTTTTCTGATATTGAAATTTGATAGCTTTTTTTCTTCCGAATGCAACGATGTATGACACATTGTGGTGTAACGACGTTTCGAAGGTTTTTTGAACAACATCAGGAAATTTTGGGATAAGGTCCTGTATTTCTCCTAATTTTATAAATAATATCTCATTAGTAAGCTCTAAATTTTTACTTATGTTGGACTAGTTCCATAAATAACAAATAATTTAATAATAAACCACAAATAAGTGAACAAAATACAAAAACATTATTTCAAACTTCTGTTGATTCGGGATTTAAAAGAAAAGTAAGCGTTTGAAACAAGAAAATTAAGATGGTGACGCGTGATTTGTTTCACTTGGCATTCCCATTGTGATCGTTTGAGAGCGTTTTAAGAGGATTTCTAGTTTCCAGAAAATATGGAACATAATTTTACAAATGCTGAAAAGTTTGATATTCTATCGCATGTTTTATTTTATCTCAAAAAAACTGTTATGTGGCAGTTAGAAGATGGTATTTATGCTTAGAGAATAAGGGAAATCATCTTATACCTGATTATGTAGTTCCTTACTTTTTTCGCTGTTCGTTTTATTACTGTTTTGGAATTCACTTCACTTATTTGTGGTTTATTATTAAATTATTTGTTTTTTATTGAACTAGTCCAACATAAGTAAAAACTTAGAGCTTACTTATGAGATATTATTTATCAAATTAGGAGAAATACAGGACCGTATCCCAAAATTTCCTGATGTTGTTCAAAAAACCCTCGAAACGTCATTAAACCACCATGCGTCATACATCGTTGCATTCGGAAGAAAAAAAGTTCTCAAATTGCAATATCAGAAAAACAGGAGCGTATTTAAAAAAAAAGAAAGTCGTTAATGGCCCTTCGAAGACGACTCGTCGGATTACAAAACAATTAAACGCTGCGAGCGGAAAAAGTGGCAATGCAAAAGTGCAATTTACTTTAGAATTCGGTCTCAAAAAAAACCCTGGAAAACAATAAAACGATTATTCAGAATTTCGTTTTTTTCCGGATATCTCCGGAACTACTTGAAATTTTAAAACTTTCTAAACGGCATATTACTAGGCACGTAAATTTGCGCAACTTTACCTCCATTTAACCGACTTCGTATCCCTTACGGTTTCCGAGATCCCTGTACTGGCCCTCCTTATCTTGGACACGTTGTATATGTCATTTTTCGTATTCGCCGTTTCGAACAAACCATTTTCACAACGCCTCGTATTTTCTGCAAGATGGCACGGTTTATGTCATGTTCGGTCGAGGCTGGACATTCTTTCCCTTTCCCCCGTAAACCTTCCTGTAATTTAATCCCAAAAAAAAACCCAATCGTTCTTTGATATTGTTTTTATTCAATGCAAAAATTGTGTTAAACCTAACACAGCAAAAAACAAAAGAAAACTGATTTAACGAAATCAATTAAGAGCACCTGACCAAACCTATACTCAATCGAAAAAGTACTATTTACACTGGTAAATCTTACAAATTAAAATGAAAAAAAAAAAAACTCTATTAATTATAATCAATATCAAGTGTTATTCTCAACTCTACAAACTATAGAACAAACCTTAAAAAAGTAGATAATATAAATAGACGAAAAAAATTTAAATACATACATTAAGTGCTATAGTTAAACTAAAACTTATATTTCGAGTGTGCGCGACCGTAGTATTAAATTAGAAAAGTAGTCACGATTTTTTCCCTCAAACGCTTTTTTCACTAACACTGAGCAGTCTTCAACTGATGGCGACTTTTGAAGGTATATTTACATACATTTTAGTTATGCGGCTTTTCGCTTAAGACACTCGAGTGTGCGAGGAGACACGCGTGGTACTCTCGTTAATCCCGGATGCGAAATAAATCTGAAGTAAAATTTGTTATCGAAAAACGCGACCAGTTTCATTGAAAATGGCCCCGTTCCAAAGCTACACAGCCGAATCCATCTATGCCCTATTGCCTACAGAAACGGGCAGTATCGAGGCTATTTTCCCTGTAATTTTTCTACTTTTAGCCGTAAATTTCATAGGCAGAAGAGCACCGGAATACATTTATTATACACACACACACACCCCCTCAAATAAAAAAAACAAACGTAAATATGTTCAAAAATCGCCACGTATAAGATGTAAAAAAAACGGTTCACAGAACCAGGCAGTCCGTCGTCTCGTCCGGGTCGGGCAGTTGACCACCCTGTATATTTTTCACTACTCCGGGAATTGATCACTGAACTGGGTTAGGCTACGCAACAAATTAAAGAAATTTTTTTTTTTTTAAAAAGTCCCTTTTGTTTCGATATAAATTACATATAACTTTTAGTTCTCGTGAAGGAGGGTACTGTAGGGGCTCGGTTACTGGGAGAAAGTATTTTGTGATAATATTACTTTAAATAAACATACTATCTTCACTGGACGCTGCACTATGTAAGTGACGGTGTCAAAATGTGAAGTAATTAGTACCAAAGCGTTCACATAAGTAACAAGGTTCCGAAAACCAAAATTTCAAAGGCTTTAATACGTTCAAATAACATAAGACTTTGCCACGATGAAACTTTAAAACCACCATTATGTGTCTGTAAGGGCTCCTATAGTCAACATCGAGATGTGTTACTTAATTTTCGTACGGTATATACGGGGTGTCTCATACTTATGAACCATAGAGCAACTAGAGTGTATCTCCAGTTGCTCTATGAGCAATGAGTGACAACACTCGCCCTCTCCACCTTCTCTTTTAGTATATATAGCAGCCTTTACATCTCCTCGCTCTCCTACCAGCACCCCATTCCCTCACGAAACCTCCCCCTTCCTCTCCGCACGCTTACGCGACCTTCCGTCGCTCGGGTCCCGGGACCTAGGCCGTGGTACCGTTCACGAGCGCTTCCTTCGGTTCTTCCGGGCGTTCGTTCGGACGGTCGTTCCTGCGTGCCGATGGAGGAGGCCTGTTAGATCGGTTCTTCTGACCTCCGTTGCCGGCGCCACCTCCGCTTGCGCCGTTTTGTTTCGGTAAGCCGTTGTTGGTGGGCAGGATGTCGGTGCGAACGGTCACTGGAACAAATAACCTTAGGTTAGCGACGCTAGTAGTAGGAGGGTTGAGCGTGCAACACGTTTAGTTAACTGCCTCCTCTGTTCTGCGGTATTTAGTATAGTTAGTGTTTTATCCCCAGAAATACTAAAAATACGTTTGTTCGGGTTTGTTTTTTGGAAAAATAAATTATTGTTACTCTTATTAGAAACACTGTACATCAGGAACTAGCCTCAAGAGTTGTAATTTTTAAGGTCCTTGACTTTTTTTTTTGACCTTTTGAATATTAAACATTTTTAGCAAATTGTGTGGGAAATACAAATATACAGCGAGTCCCAGAAGAAATGTCTAAATTCATTTAAGATTCAGCGGTAAGTTTTTTCAAAAAACGCTCGTACCCGTCGATTTTGATTTTTTAATTTTTTTTTGTGGTAATTTCATGTATACAGGGTAGCTCAAAAATAAGTTACGACCATCAACTTAATTTTTTCAAATGAAAACATATATTTTTTATTTCATTTTTGAATTTTGCATTGAATTCTAAGCATGTTTCATGTACCATGTCCTATACATAAACTCAACAGTTATTGAAAAAATTAGGATTGAACATATCTATAAGTAAGACCTGTTTATTAAAAAAAACACAACAAAATCAAATTAAATGTTGAAAATGTGCGCCATTTACGGCTTGACAATATCCAAGACGATCAAAAAACTCTCTTTGCACGTTTCCAACCATTTCCGGAGTTATGACACGCACTTCTCTTCGGATCCTTTCTTTCAACTCCTGCATATTGTTTGGCCTGTTAACAAATATTTTTGATTTGAGGTAACCCCACAAAAAAAAGTCCAGCGGAGTTAGGTCTGGCGACCTAGCAGGCCATTCGAGAGGTCCTCTCCTTCCAATCCACCGATTGGGAAAGGTTTCATCCAAAAATGTGCGCACATTGGCCGCATAGTGCGGAGGAGCACCATCTTGTTGGAATATCAGTTCTTCGTCAGGGGAGTCTGGATCCAATGGATTCGGAAATAAAGCCACTAATGCTGGAATTAATTCTAGTTGGAGAAATTCGAGATATACTTGTCCAGTTAAAGACTGTTCAAAGAAAAATGGACCAATTACTATTTCGCGTACGATTCCACACCAAACATTTATTTTCTTAGGGTACTGGCTGTGAACCTCTATCATCCAATGCGGATTTTCTGTTGCCCAATGTCGACAATTTTGTCTGTTCACATTACCATTCAAATAGAACGTAGCTTCATCCGAAAAAATAATATTTTTTACTAAATTATTATCTAGATTGCACATATTTTGCATGCGTCCGCAAAACTCACTTCGCCTATCGAAATCATCTTCAAATAACTCATGCACTGGAATAACTTTGTATGGGTGATATTTGTGCTTTTGAACTACTCGGTGAACAACAGATTTCGGCATGTGTAAATCGGCCCCAATGTGCGACAGGGGAGTACATGGATTTTCTTCCAAGGAAAGCAAAACGTCAAGTTGTTCATTTTCATCTCGAGTAGGACGACCAGATTTAGGCAAATCTCTAACATGACCGAATTCTCTAAACTTAGCCTCTATTCTACTCACCATCTTTTGACATATGGGAGGACGATCAGGATGGATTTCATTAAATAATTGGGCTGTTTCTATTTGAGTACGTGTTTTATCACCAAATCCAACCATGCATAGAATTTCAATTTTTTCCCGTTCCGTTAACTTCACCATTATTGTGAAAACCGCAACTTTGAAACTACGCTCGACAATAATTATACTTATTTGAAATAAAATTGTCATACAGTTTCTATGGAAATAAACGGTGACAGTGAGACAGTACACTCTTACTTATTATGGAGCCCAAAATGCCATATTGCCAGAAGATTTGATAGATCGTTGGATTCCCTAAATGATATGTTCAATCCTAATTTTTTCAATAACTGTTGAGTTTATGTATAGGACATGGTACATGAAACATGCTTAGAATTCAATGCAAAATTCAAAAATGAAATAAAAAATATAAATTTTCATTTGAAAAAATGAAGTTGATGGTCGTAACTTATTTTTGAGCTACCCTGTATTCATGAAATTACCACAAAAAAAAATTAAAAAATCAAAATCGACGGGTACGAGCGTTTTTTGAAAAAACTTACCGCTGAATTTTAAATGAATTTAGACATTTCTTCTGGGACTCATTGTATACTTGTTATAATTCACAAGCTTGTTATTCAGTTGCCCGACACGTGTTTCGAACTTTTCAGGTCATTATCAAAAGAGTATACATTACCCGTGTACTTCTTGTACTTTCGTATCATCTTGTACTCCTTTGATAATGACTTGAAAAGTCGAAACACGTGTCAGGCAACTGAATTAAAAGTTTGTTAAATAAACAAGTATTTATTTTGATTTCCCGCAAAATGGAAATCTCATTTCGCCAAGCCCAAGTTATATTTTTAGCAAATTTGGAAATATTATTCTCGTGTACACAGGAGCGGAAATAAAGTAACCTCTATTTTGCAATCAAGTCGAGTAACCTCAAATCCTTAATCAGTCAATATGTGGGCTAGTATTTCAGATATCAAAGTATTTAAGAAAGTTGAGTGGCAACTACATAGATGTAAACCCGGTCCTTTAACTTGAGAAACAGAGGTTACCTTAAGTCGTCCATTACTATACAAGAGAGTTGATAAATTAGACTGGTAATCGGTGGCTACAAAGCCACAAGAGCACAAGATAGATCTGGCTATCTCAACCTCGCTGCCCCGAGGTATCGTATCCCTCCATACCTGATGTGTTCCGCATATTGTTGTTCCTCGTGTCTAGGTCGCCTCTTCTTGGTGGTCCGTCCCTTTGGTCTCTGGGGTCCCTCCGGGGCCCTCCTCTGTCACCCGCGCCCCTTCTTCTGCCGCCCCGGCCTCTTCTACCGCCACCCCCTCCGCTCTCCGACCAGGCGCCGCCTTCTTGACTAGAAACCGACTCTACGATTGGACGAGAGCTCGTTAGAATTTGTTTTGAGGAATATGACGTGGAGTGGTGAAATTTTGGAAAGTCATTGTTACTACGTAACTAAAGTTGACGTATGAAGCTGTATTGTGATTGGGTTGTGAAATATTGTGGTGTCGCTTTTACAAAATGAGTTTTTAACTAGAATATGTCCTATTGGAAAAGTTCCGAGGAACCTTCTGCAACCGATAGTTGTGTTAGAAGGTAGTAGTCAACAAATGGTTTTCTGGTCGGATAACAAGTGGTAAGTATAAAAAATAGAATTTTTGCCTTTGTCCTTTAGTCAAACTCATCCTTAGACGCGTTCCACCGTATCACGGCTCGGCAGTAAGGCTTGTACGACAAATTTATCATGCGCGAGATGCAACCATGACAGTTTGATTGATTAGTGTTGTCGCGTACGGTTGGAGATTCTTTTATGCCGGTTAGGTAACCAATTGTCGACTGCTACTCGACCACAAGTTGTAAAAACCAACGGTACGTCAAATTCTATAAAACATTTGTGATCATTAGAAAACCTACATCATATGGATAAAGTACAGAACACATTTAAATCGATAAAATACTGGTTACTACCATTAGCCGGCCTAATTTTAACAATGTTACCTCAGTATTAATTACATTAATGCTCGTATTTATAATTCAGCCTTAATAATGGATAAACAATTCACATTCTGAGGTAGGTTGTAAATAGTTAAGACGATGACAATAGGGGGTCCGTGAAGTGAAATATCAGTAATTTGGTTTTTACAACTTTTATATCTGATGAAATGCCGTAGAGCGTTGCTGAGAGGCGCTGTACAGCTTTAGATAGGAAATTCTCAATAATAAATTCAAAATTATATCGAGCCATGTCTGAAAATGAATTTACAGCATCTACGTGACTCCAAAGTCACGGGGATTCTGACAAGTCGGCCCTTGCATATACTTTTCCGAGCGTGTAAAAAAAAAATGAAAATTTGAAGTTAAAACTTTCTAGAATGGAACATTATATGTTAAAGATTATGTGAAAAAAATTTTGTCGTTCCAGGTGTCGCCATGTCATTAATGGATTTTTTTTTTAAAACTCCTCGGAGGAAATTCGCAAAACGATCGTGACATGTCCGAAAATTGTCACACTACATTCCTTGACAAAAATTCCAGAAGAATCGCGCCTAGCTAGGCGGAATTCTGACAATATTACGCAGAGATACCGGAAGGTATGACAGAGAGAAAACGGGACTGGAGTAATCGGGTACTGCAAAACTATCTCCAAATCTATTTTTTGAGAGAGCGATGCAGTCAGCAATTGTCCAAAGAGATCTCGCTGCAGTCTTACTTCGTGCACCTTCGGATCGACTTTCACAGTCTTCCTTATCACGAAATCCTTGAAAGTATGCTGCACTTTCGCAATATTCTTTTTATCAGAAAATTGTTTACGAGTCATCTCCATGTGAATAAAAATCGATTAAGCCCACTTGGACCCATGTCACTTGAGACTTTATAATTTTTCCATTCATTTTTTTTTGACAACCTCGGAAAAGTATATGCAAGGGTTGAAGGTGTTTCCCGTGACTTTGGGGTCACGCAGATGCTGTAAATGTAATGTGCCCCGAAAGTGCTGCTTTTCATGCATATTCTCTTCACCGAAAGTGGCGTTTTCCAAGTGACCGGGCGGGAAAGTATCGAAGCGGGCGGGAAAGATTTTTCCCGCCCGCTTCGAGTCACCATGTGCTCATAAATAAATAAAACCAGAATTGTCGGTGCGGGATTTGAACCCGTGACCCTCAGATCGCCAGGCGGACACTCTACCCACCGAGCCATACTACAAGCGATAATAAATAGCGGATTATATATAAATTAAATTGGCAGTTAATTTTTCAAAGATGTTTTAGAAAAATGTCTGAAGAATTTCTTTATTTATATGGCCTCGAAGACTCGGGCACTTGTAAAAAAATAAATAAAACCAGAGATGCCGAGTGCGAGATTTGAAACCGCCACTCTCAGATCACAAGGCGTACGCTATACCACTAGGCCACCGAGCCTATTTGTCAAAAATAATAAATAGATATTTACATTCTCCATGCGCGAGTGTTTTCATGTCATGTAGACAGGAAAACTGTCTGACGAATTTCTTTGTTTATTTGGCATCAAAGCTTCGGAGCACTTGTAAAAAAAAATACGGTACATATCTAGGGCCGTCGGAGGCTTTTCCGCATCTCGTCCGTAAAAGCCTCTTTTCGGCCCTTGATACGTAATGTACTATTTCAGACATGGCTCGATATAATTTTGAATTTATTGAGAATTTCCTATCTAAAGGCGGTACAGCGCCTCTCAGCAACGCTCTACGGCATTTCATCAGATATAAAAGTTGTAGAGGGGGACCTAAACTCCACGAAAAAACAAATTACTGATATTCCACTTCACGGACCCCCTATTGTCACCGTCTCTCTAACTAAAACAACATTCCAGAAACACAAACGTGGAACTCTGAAAATTAGTACAATATTTCTGTTAATTAGACAAAGACATTACGTAGTCTTCGAAAAATACTTTCTATAAAGTCCTTAATGCAACGGCCGTCTTTCATATCTGCTTTCACGTTTGACACTACCAGATTAACAACTATTTGTCGTTATTGTTTAATGAAATTCTTTGTGGTTTTGCGGTGTTTGAGTGTTAAATTTACGTATTGTTTGTGGAAAAAATAGTATTTTTAAGTCACTATGGTAAGACTTTGCCAAGTCTGCCGTAAACCAGATTAAAATACAGACGTTTAAGTCACGTCCGTCGATTATTTATTTTCTGACCAAGATTTATCAAACCCATTACCGTTAGAGTGAACACAGAATTTCTCAAGCAACGAATATAAATACGAGCAAAAGAGAAAATGCCCCCTTGAAACGCCGATAAATATAAAAATAATTCAGACAAACCAACGCTTTCACGATACGTTACTCCTAGAATATCGATACCTGCACCCTTCAATGACATAGGTTCTCCTACTCGACAAAACCGACCACATCACTCACCTCTGTCTGCACTAGACACGTCCTGGCTGTCCAGGACGGTCTCCTCCTCGTCGTGGTTCCTGCGTCTGTCGTCTCCCCGTCTGGAATCACCACCTCTACGACCTCGCGCCCCTCCCCTGGAGTTGTCGTATCTGTAACTCCCGTAGGTTCGTTTTTCCGATACGCGTTCGTCGACGGTATCGGGCGTTTGATGACGTGAACCTAGAAGATGAAAAATTGAAATTATCGGGATGCTATTTTATAGAATATATTGAAGATGTTATGGATATATGGTCAGTAAAGCGGATTATATTCTAGCTAGTAGCTAATAGCGTAGCTTAAAATACTTACTGAAATATATCGCCCGAGTTTCCTTCTGAGACACACTGAGAACATCATAAATTTGCCATATTTTTTATGCTATTTTTTTTTCTGAATTTATGATCCGATTTAAATGATTCTTTTTTGCATTGTAGGTTGGTTCCTTGACAATGTCATAGTTTTCGCCCTTTATGATAAAAATTTAATTTTCGATTTATACTGGGTTTACAAAAAATGCTATGTTTTTTCCGAAAATTCGTATCACCCTGTGGAGTATATTAGCAACCGAAGCATATTGCGGTTGACATTAAACGGTAGGTCCATCTTTCCCCAACATTTTCATTTTTGGTTTAGTTCATTATCTCTGTTATTAAAGGAGATACACCGTTTTATAGCGTAACATGTTTTTATAGACTTTAATATTCAACGTATTCATTGTTAAATGGTTTCGAGTAGGTTTCAAGATTAAAATACTCGTCGGGCAACTGGGCATACCAAACGAACGTTTAATAAGCAGTTTCCGAACAGTTTTTATCAGTATGGCGAATTTTATTTGACCTTTGTAACTTTAAAACACAACATCTGCTGACACATCGCTTGCAATGTCAGAAAAAGTCCATATTAAAGTCTATAAAAACATGTTACGCTATAAAACAGTGTATCTCCTTTAATAACAGAGATAATGAAGTAAACCAAAAAAGAAAATGTTAGGGAAAGATGGACCTACCGTTTAATGTGAACTGCAATATGTTTCGGTAGCTAATATACTCCACAGGATGATACGAATTTTCGGGAAAAAACGTAGCAATTTTAGTACACCCATTATAAATCGAAAATTAAATTTTTATCATAAACAGAGAAAACTATGACATTGTCAAGGAACCAACCTACAATGCAAAAAAAAATCATTCAAATCGGATCATAAATTCAGAAAAAAAAAAGCGTCAAAAATATGACAATTTTATGATCTTGCGTTAATTTTGTCCAGGAGTTTATTATTTTTTTGATATTCCTTCAAATAGAATTAGAAAAAAAGTAATAATATATTTTTCTCTTTCTTTATGCTTATTTTTCGTTATTATCGTTCCGACGATAAAAATAAACTGAAATCTTGAATTTGATTCCACCGTGACCGAACACCAAGACTTATCACCATAGTTTTGAAATAAACGGCCAGAAGAACATAAAAATAACGCTTATAGTGGAGTCGTTCCGGTATTCGAAAGTCCCTTGACGAAAACAAGTATTTTTTTTCCCCAATCGATACAGTAGGATCTCCTCGACATTGTGTAGGGCGCCGCATGGGGAGGGAGGGGAGGCACGCCCCGTAAATCAAACCTACAACGGGAGGAAATTGAAAATAACTCGGCCGATTTTGATGCTACAAAAAAAATGTGAAAGGAAAAATTGAAGAGCTTGGCAGAGCGCGTAAGCTCGAACAAACCCGATCTCGATATCTCAATGAGTTCGCGAATTAACGCGATTTTCAACTGCAAAAACAATAAAATTTAATTAATTATATCTCGAGAAGGGGCGGAGATGGGGCATCATTTTTTCGCGAATTAACGGGTGATACCAAATACTTTGATGGGCCGGAGGCTGGGGTTGGTGGGGCAATTATGAGGGAGTAAGGGGGATTTGGAAATTTTTTACATAAATGCTAATAAGTAGTTTATTAATCGAGCTACGGGGATCAGGCCGGATTCAATTTGTTCATTTTTTTATCAGCTACGAGGTGGGATTGACGAAAATATATACCAAAATTAAACATAATATCTAAAGTATTTTCGGAGATGGCCATTTCTTGTATTGTTGCGCCCAGCGCGCATTTGGGAAAATATAAATTTTTCGCCAATCCCACCTCGTAGCTGATAAAAAAATGAACAAATTGAATCCGGCCTGATCCCCGTAGCTCGATTAATAAACTACTTATTAGCATTTATGCAAAAAATTTCCAATCCCCCTTACTCCCCTCCTAATTACCCCCACCAACCCCAGTGCTATCCGATATCACCCGTTAATTCGCGAAAAAATTATGCCCCAACTCCGCCCCTTCTCGAGATATAATCACTCGATTTGGTCAAGGGATTTTCGAGCCGTTTATTTCGCCAGGACGACTCCACTATTAGCAATCAATGAAAATGAATAGGGTAAAATTAAAAAGAAAGAGGTGGTTAAATTAACATTGGAAATGCGGCGACCCTTCAAAGCTCTTTGCAAAAGCAAAAGGTTAAGGTTAAAAACAAACAGCATGCAAACACAACCGCACTTTTCAAACCGCCGGCTCCAAAATACCAAAAATAAAACACAATAAAAACGAAAACTTTCCTTGAAAGGGTACCCCATGTCCAATGCCTAACTAATCTAAAACAACGTCAATGAAACAACGTCGGTTCGTTTTTATAATTAATTTATATTTCTAAAAAAAGTCTTTCACAATTTAAGTACGACACATTTGTGAGCCAGTCTTAAGCCAATTCTTAACGAATTTTTTGGCAGAGGTCGCCGTTTTTTTGTGTTGCTTTACTTTAGACAGGACATTCTCGACAAAACTGACATTTTAATGCTCCTAAAAGTGTGTAGTCGGGTTTTATCGATAAATCTTTGGAACTTCCTAAAAAAGGGCAATCTCATTGCTATCGCGAAACTATTCAATTTGGGGCCTAAAACCTTTCAATAAATAATATTCGCCCTAATTGCAAGATAGCCCTCTTTACGACCCCTTTACACACCACGAAAAAAAAGAAACGTAAAATATTCGAGAATGCCCTTTTTAAATATGGTTTCGCAAACTCAACACTAGCACATCCCAAGTGGTACCTCGAAGTTAGGATTACTGGAAGTTATGGCAAACGTTTTTAAAATCAAAATTTTGTCGTCTAAAAATTAAAACCCTGCTTCTTACTTCAGGTGCAGTAATTTCTTATAAATTCTGACATTGTTCAAATGTCCAGCATCGATTTCTAGACGACAAAATTTCGTTTTTTTTAATTCCCAACCTCACGTATAGGAAGCGCCGGGGATGTGCATCGAGCGTGTTGTGACATGGCCTGGTTACGTACCCTTCCAGCAAAGTTTTTTTGTATTTTATTTTTTATTTGAGAGATATTTAGAAGCCTCTTGGGGGGTTTTACTAACTTTTATTAGAAAATGTCGCGCTGTAACAGCAAAAAATTCTCCGACCAGTAATTTTAACCGTTTTCCGGTTAATTGTGCTTTTGCAAAGGTTGATGGCCCTTTAAATTCCTTATAGCGAACAATGTCATAAGACTTAAATAAAGGTTTTGCTGTTAAAACGCGACTCACCTAAATATTTGACATTATAGATATAAGGCGATGCAGATATGAGCGGAAAACACACACAAAAAGTTATAGTACAGAAACCCTTTGAATCTCGAACACAAAAGAACAGTGTTTTTGGAGCCATCCATCTCCGTCTCTTATGAAAATAGAAATTCTAGAGAAAATATACAGGGTGTCAAAAAATGAGTCCGGAAACTTATAAGACATCGTGGACAGTCGCCACCCTTATACATTAATTTTTCTTCAAACCTTAGTCACCTAAAGCGCCAAGTCTTTGTGTTTTTTAAATCCCAACTTCTTAATAAAAACAAACTTCTAAAGTTGCTTCAAAATTCTATATAAGTAACTGATATCTGCATCCGCCCGTACAAAAAGCCTTGAAGTCGACATTCCTTTAATATTTTTTTTTTGCTCTCAGAGGTATGTATAGTAAAATTTAATAAAAAAACTATTCTCGTTGTTGGCCGCTTCAAACAGTGAAGTTTCACGAAGAAAATGCTGTCGTAAACACCTTTTGTGCAAGTGTTTGACATGCATTATAGATATTTCTCTGGAAGCGTTTCCTTCGTGTGAATTCAATGGCCAATAATCTTATTCAAGTATCGAAAAATTATAGGAAAGGGGTGTGTTTCAATCATTTGTGACATCACCCTGTACATATATCAGCATTATTGAATTTCACAGGGACAAAATTAACGCAACATCATAAATTTGCCATATTTTTGATGCTATTTTTTTTCTGAATTTATGATTCGATTTCATTGTAGCTTGGTTACTCGACAATATCATAGTTTTCGCTGTTTATGATAAAAATTTAATTTTCGATTTATACTGGGTATACTAAAAATGCTATGTTTTTTCCCGAAAATTCGCATCACCCTGTGGAGTATATTAGCAACCGAAACATATTGCAATTGACATTAAACGGTAGGTCCATCTTTCCCCAACATTTTTTTTTTTGGTTTACTTCATTATCTCTGTTATTAAAGGAGATCCACCGTTTTATAGCGTAACATGTTTTTATAGACTTTAATATTCAACACAACCATTGTTAAATGTTTTCAAGTAGACTAAGGACTTTTTCGGACATTGCAAGCGATGTGTTAGCAGATGTTGTGTTTTAAAGCTACAAAGGTCAAACAAAATTCGCCATACTGATAAAAACTGTTCGGAAACTGCTTATTAAACGTTCGTTTCGTATGCCCAGTTGCCCGACGAGTATTTTAATCTTGAAACCTACTAGAAAACATTTAACAATGAATGTGTTGAATATTAAAGTCTATAAAAACATGTTACGCTATAAAACGGTGCATCTCCTTTAATAACAGAGATAATGAAGTAAACCAAAAAAGGAAATGTTGGGGAAACATGGGCCTACCGTTTAATGCCAACGGCAATATGTTTCGGTTGCTAATATACTCCACAGGGTGATGCGAATTTTTGGAAAAAAACATAGCATTTTTAGTACACCCAGTATAAATCGAAAATTAAATTTTTATCATAAACAGCGAAAACTATGACATTGTCAAGGAACCAACCTACAATACAAAAAAAATCATTCAAATCGGATCATAAATTCAGAAAAAAAAATAGCATCAAAAATATGGGAAATTTATGATGTTAATTTTGTCCAGGAGTTTATTAATAAAAATTTTTGAAAAATGATATTCCTATCGATTTTAGCAGGTTTTTTTCAGTTGAAATAATGCATTTTACTGTTGCCAGCTTCGCCTGTCCATGTGTATTGTTGGTTTTATTTTTATTGAATTGTTTATAGTTGTTTAATGTTGTATCTGTGACGAAAGAAGGGAAAAATGGCAGATCACAAATGTTATCAAATAATGTAGGCATAGCACAAGGTCCAATTCTTTTTATCTTGTTCATTAATGATTTATACCTTTTAATGAATTCCCCTTACCAACATATAGTAAAGTATGCAGACGATACTAATTTAATAATTGGAAGTAAATCTGTCCAAGAGTTGATCGCAAGGGCCGAGGAATTCTTTCAGTTAGTAACAGAGTGGTTTATGACAAATACACTCATTTTAAATAAAGACAAAACAAATATACTTTTATTTAGGACTGGAGAGACTGGAGAATTGTAAAGCCCTTGCAATTGACGTTTGACAACAAAGAAATAAACATAGCGAATAATGCAAAGTTTTTGGGAATTTATGTAGACGAACATCTTAATTGGTCATGTCATATAAATAATTTAATTAAAAAGCTTAACTCAATTTGCTATGGCATGTATAAATTCAGAAAAAATTTTTAAAGCCAAAATCAGAAAGATGTTGATCAGTTTGGAACCCTATAGTTTGCAGGACTTTTATCCAGATTTGTAAAACTGTTGTTGTGACGTCATTTCATTTTGTGCCCTTAGTGTCATAATTTGAAATAAAGCTATTATTTATTTATTTATTTAGTTTCGCCTGAAATATGTTTGCTATCTGCACTATTTGGCAAAGTAGGGGGTTTTCCATCCTTTTCTCATGGATATTGTATTTGTTATGCTTTAAACGTCTGAGGATGGTAATAAAAATCAAGACGAAACGTTGCCCCAGCAAAAACTCAGTGTATTATTCATCGCAACCACTAAAACCTGCTAATAATTAAGTATATTATGCGTGTAACTGTAGTTTTTAAGTAATTTTATTAAATTTCACTAAACTAGCTGCTGTAGCAACTAAGTAAAATAGTATATTTGTAATATATACGCTACACTTAATACAGCAAGTAAATTAAGGATAAGAAAACAAACGTAATAACAACTAAGTCGGCGCTAGGCCGAACTTTTAAGTCATCCTTATAGATTCGCAAGTAATATGAGTATATTGCTAAAAAATTTAATAAAATAAATACCCGTTTTACTTTGATTTTAGAGCCCTTTTTTAACATTTTAAATTACATTTTTTTTGCATTGTAAGTTGGTTCCTTGACAATGTCATAGTTTTCGCTGTTTATGATAAAAATTTAATTTTCGATTTATACTGGGTGTACTAAAAATGCTATGTTTATTTCCGAAAATTCGCATCACCCTGTAGAATATATTAGCAATTAGCATATTGCAGTTGACATTAAACGGTAGGTCCATCTTTCCCCAACATTTTCCTTTTTGGTTTATTTCATTATCTCTGTTATTAAAGGAGATACGCCGTTTTGTAGCGTAACATGTTTTTATAGACTTTAATATTCAACGTATTCATTGTTAAATGTTTTCAAGTAGGTTTCAAGAGTAAAATACTCGTCGGGCAACTGGGCATAGAAAACGAACGTTTAATAAGCAGTTTCCGAACAGTTTTTTTCAGTATGGTGAATTTTATTTGACCTTTGTAACTTTAAAACACAACATCTGCTGACACATCGCTTGCAATGTCAGAAAAAGTCCATGGTCTACTTGAAAACATTGAACAATGAATGTGTTGAATATTAAAAAAACATGTTACGCTATAAAACGGTGTATCTCCTTTAATAACAGAGATAATGAAGTAAACCAAAAAAGAAAATGTTGGGGAAAGATGGACCTACCGTTTAATGTCAACTGCAATATGCTTCGGTTGCTAATATACTTTACAGGGCGATGCGAATTTTCGGAAATAAACATAGCATTCTTAGTATACCCAGTATAAATCGAAAATTAAATTTTTATCATAAACAGCGAAAACTATGACATTGTCGAGGTACCAACCTACAATGCAAAAAAATGCATCATAAATTCAGAAAAAAAAATAGCATAAAAAATATGGCAAATTTATGATATTGCGTTAATTTTGTCCAGGAGTTTAGGTAATGAACACTTTGTTCGAAAAAAATGTTCAATAAAAAGTGGGTTCTGTTGACACCGAAAAGAGATAAAGTTCAATAATTACGATCAAACCGGCAATATACCCATATTACAATAATCTATGCAAGTATCCAAGATAATAAATACCTTAAATCTGCTGACCAGTTTATTCCCGCCTCTGTTATAATTAAAATTGAAACCACGAAATTTAGTAAAAATAAAACTGCAAAAAAATTAGTCGATTATTCTTCGAAAATAAGCCGTTCTAGCAAGCTGGCCAGCCCAAAAGCAAGTAATACGTTTTAAAAGCATAAAAACAAGGAAAAAAACTTGATGAAATACGTAATTGTAATATATACAACTGTTACCTACCACCGTAGTTCAATTACCTGTACACATATATTCATTTGTATGAAATAGTCAACATTTTAGATTCAATCAAACTGTTAAAATATCTCATCGATGGAGTGAGAAGAACCCTCGTTCTCTTGTTAGTTCAGTATGTAAACTGATATTAGTTATAATCAGTTTAGCAGTTCCCGAGATAATCGAGTTTTCATACAACCAAATAATCGTGTATCGACATTTTTTCATATAGAATTGAAAGCGTCATTAAATAGGACCCTCTAAATTCCATTTTAGATGAAAAACGTTTATTTAACGAAAATAGAGTGCAGTGGCAACGCCCGGGTATGTTGAAAATCCTAAATCGAACAAAAACGTTACGTTTCTTGAAAAATGCACAAAAATTCCTCGTAAATCGTGTGTACGCCGGGTTTTGGCTTCGACAGGTACGAACACATCTTAGGCATTTAATTATAGACGTTTTTCGTATTAATAAGTTATTTCACTGTATTTCAATAACTAATGTGTTAGTTAATAGATTTAAAAAGGAACACAAAATTTCCGAAAAAATACAGTTTATTATTATTTATACGACGTGTCCAAGATAAGGAGGGCCGGTACAGGGATCTCGGAAACCGTAAGAGATATCAAGTCGGCTAAATGGAGGTAAAGTTGCGCCTTTACGTGCCTAATAATATGCCGTTTAGAAAGTTTTAAAATTCCGAGTAGTTCCGGAGAAAACGAAAATTCTGAAAAATCGTTTTATTGTTTTCCTGGGGTTTCTTGAGATCGAATTCTAAAGTAAATTGCACTTTTACATTGCCACTTTTCCCGCTCTATCTAACAGCGTTAATTGTTTTGTAATCCGACGAGTCGTCTTCGAAGGGCCATTATCAACTTTCTTTTTTTAAATACGGTCCTGTTTTTCTGATATTGGAATTTGAGAGCTTTTTTCTTCCTAATGCAACGACGTATGACACATTGTGGTTTAACGACGTTTCGAAGGTTTTTTGAACAACATCAGGAAATTTTGGGATAAGGTCCTGTATTTCTCCTAATTTTATGAATAATATCTCATAAGTAAGCTCTAAATTTTTACTTATGTTGGACTAGTTCAATAAATGACAAATAATTTAATAATAAACCACAAATAAGTGAACAAAATACAGAAACATTATTTCAAACTTCTGTTGATGCGGGATTTAAAAGAAAAGTAGACGCTTGAAACAAAAAAATTAAGATGGTGACGCGTGATTTGTTTCACTTGGCATTCCCATTGTGATCGTTTGAGAGCGTTTTAAGAGGTATTCTATTTTCCAGAAAATATGGAACATAAATTTACAAATGCTGAAAAGTTTGATATTCTATCGCATGTTTTATTTTATCTCAAAAAAACTGTTATGTGGCAGTTAGAAGATGTTATTTGTGCTTAGAGAATAACGGAAATCATTTTTGAACACCTGATTATGTAGTTCCTTACTTTTTTCGATGTTCGTTTCATTACTGTTTTGGAATGATTTTTGTTCACTTATTTGTGGTTTATTGTTAAATTATTTGTTATTTATTGAACTACTCCAACATAAGTAAAAATTTAGAGCTTACTTATGAGATATTATTCATAAAATTAGGAGCAATACAGGACCGTATCCCAAAATCTCCTGATGTTCAAAAAACCCTCGAAGCGTCATTAAACCACAATGTGTCATACATCGTTGCATTCGGGAGAAAAAAAGCTCCAATATCAGAAAAACAGGACCGTATATAAAAAAAGAAAGTTGATAATGGCCTTCGAAGACGACTCGTCGGATTACAAAACAATTACCGCTGTTAGATAGAGCGGAAAAGTGCAATTTACTTTAGAATTCGATCTCAAAAAAACCCAGGAAAACAATAAAACGATTTTTCAGAATTTCGTTTTTTTCCGGATATCCCCGGAACTACTCGGAATTTTAAAACTTTCTAAACGGCATATTATTAGGCACGTAAATGCGAAACTTTAGGTTCGTTCCAACCACCCTAAAAATCGTACAATGTACGGTCACGCACATGCGTAGTAGTCGAAAGCCGTTCCAACCGACACAAAACGGTGTTTCGGGCGATCCCGTTTGCGTTCAAACCAAATTTGAGATCGTTCGCAAACCAGTTCCTGAACGGTGAAAACGATACACGGACAAGAGCAGGAACCGTTTGTACTGACTTGCGCCGTAAGAATTTTAACAGTTGTTTTTGTATTCCTGGCATTCGTGCAGTTCTTTTAGCCTTGTTTTGTAGGAGTTGTTGCTTAACCCCTCGTGAATATTCTGATTATCTAATTTATTCTTATTAAATTTATGTAATCTGGTTCCTAAACCTAGAAGATATTCTTACCATTAAACACGTTATTCTCTGCCATAATTATTAAATACAAAAAAACGGAACGGCAAAAGATAATACTCAAGCTTAGACGAAGAAATTAAGCAACATAAAAGTAGAGTTATGATTTATGATAATTAACTAGTCTAAGAACTAATCAGGCAGGCGATCAGGATCAGCTGAGATTTTTACAGAGAATGGTCATAAAACGTACCAACCTCGCTTCCCTTGTGCATCGGCAACAAACGGTGAAAAATTAACGCCTGCGCACAAAATCGATCCCAACAGTTTCGTGACGGTTCTAGAACGATACAAAAATAGGGTGTTGGAACAAACCTTTTACCTCCATCTAACGACTTCGTATCTCTTACGGTTTCCGAGATCCCTGTACTGGCCCTTCTTATCTTGGCCACGTTGTATAATAATTAAAAATGAATAAAGTATGACAAATACGTCATATTAACCAAAACTGTATGTGAATTCTCAATAACAAAATACCTCGACACAGCTATCGACCGGTATTGACCATTGCAGTCGAGCGAAACCCAAACGACTGTACTACAGCAGCGCGCGTTTCGCGCTCTACTTACACGGCCGATAGTTTACTCGAAATATTTTCTTATTGCAAAATTATCTACCGCAGAATTGTCAAGAGTTATCAGTGCCTAGAGTCAACCGTACCCGCCATTAGCGAGCAACCGTGCGCACATGTTCAGAGACATGATAAAAAATTAGTCGTCGGCCGGGTCAGTCTATATAAAGTCGTTTGGAAAATACATTTTACACAATACGGGAGCAGCGGCGGGGGGCGTCCTGTCCCGCCCGCCGCTGCGCAGCAACACGCTGGGCCGCGGCGCAATCCGGCCGCCCTGAACTGAGCACGGGCGGCACACTTAGTGGAACCCATCACTTGCGGTCGCCCGCAGAGTCCACCGACATTCTAATGCGGGAGCCGCCTCTAGGGATGCGTCCGTTGGGTGTATAACCGCCCGCGCCGTTTCCCCTGGGCCCGCCCTTGCGCCCCGGCCGTGCGTCTATATTGTTATAGTCGTTTTGCGGCTGCGTACCCTGACCGTAGCGGTCGCCTTGACGCGACCCTCCCCTGCCTCTGCCGCCGCCTCGGCCGCCCCTGGGGCCTCCGCGAGGCATTCGGCCGTCCATGTCCGAGCTGTAGCCCCGATCGGATCTGCGACCCATCGATAAGGACTGCATTGAGCCCATGTTCGAGCCGTGGTGGATGCTGCGTAATTGTTGGTCGATTTCCAATTTTTCTTGACGAAGCTGTTCTACTTCCTGTTGAATTAATAATGATTCGTGTAAGGGACTATTGTGATCAACAATTTGCTTTTTGAATGACGAAACAATAAGTAAACTAAATTTGTATCTTCTTTCAACAATCAGACGTGAATCAAAAAATATTGTGTCAAGAAAAAATGACATTTCAAAACAAAATGAAACTAAATTCCTTCCGAAAATCCGAAAGTTGATATGAACTGAGATACAGGATGTTAAAGTTAAAACTTCATTTTTGTTTTTCTCAAATAACTTTGACAGAAACCAACGGTTTTTTACAAAATTTGGCAATTATGGTTTTTTTTAGGATGAGGAACAGATTTTTTGGTGAAATTTTAATGTACAGTTCTGTTCATTAAAAACCCGTACATCTAATTTGTCCCGGTGTAAGTCGTTCGTTTTTATTTTTGGCATACACTTTTAAAATTGCATGATGGCAATTGTTGTTAGACGTCTAAAAGTCAAACATTTAAAATGCCTCGTCAATTAACTATTGTAGAGAAGGTACAAATAGTAGCAAGAATCCAAGACGGATGGTCAATTCGTTCCATAGCACAATTATATGGCAGAAATAGGAGCACAATCCAAGAAATTAAGAAGCGCTGGCAACAAGAAGGGTCATTCGACCGACGAGAGGGTTCTGGAGGTCCTAGAATTTCCAGTCTTGAAGAAGATGCTTTAGAGATAGGCCACTTAAGAGATAATCCCTTTCAAATGGTGAGGCAAGCTATGAATGCCACAGGATTTCCTGGCTCTCGACCTACGGCCAGTAGAAGAGTCAATAAATCAGAATTAAGAAACCGCGTGGCCGCGAAAAAAATTAAACTAACAGAAGGACGAAAGCAATCGCGGTTACTGTTTGCATTAAATTATATATATCGCGAACCTCAATTTTGGAATAGGGTAATATTCACGGATGAAAAGACTTTCCAATCTACATACAATGGATCAATTCGAGTGTATCGACCAGACCGAACAAGATTTGAAGAGCGTTATACCAGTGATCTTGCTTTTAGACCAGGGCGCTTTTCTGTCAATGTATGGGGTTGGATAAGTTACTATGGGCTTGGGGTATGCTGAAAATTGGAGGGAAGGTTCAATGCTGAAAATTATCGTCAAGTTCTAGAACATATTAGCTTCCATCTGTTCGCTCCATTTATCCAAATAATTCTTTTATTTATCAGCAGGATAATTGCCCAGTGCATACTGCAAATGTTGTGAAGGACTGGTTTCACAACAATAATGTAGAAGTGTTACCTTGTCCTTCTATCAGTCCGGATATTAATCCGATAGAAAATGTATGGGCTATAATCGTAAAAAAAATCTATCATCGGAATTTTTTTCCTCATAATTCTAATGAATTGTGGGAAATTATACATCAATGCTGGGAAGAACTTGACCAAAATATTGCAAGAAATTTAATAAACTCTATGCCTAATAGATTGGCACAGGTGATCGAAAAAGAAGGTTCAATGACCAAATATTAATTTTTTAAATCTTTTATAATTCTTGTTTAATATAATTTTAGTTTCTGTTACGTTTTTCTTTTATTTACTTCATATTATAATAAAAATTTGCATTTTTGGCATAATCTAACCTTTAACATAAATGATAACCTAACAATAATAATCAGTCACAAAAGCCTGTTCTAATAACTTAAATAATAGAGAAACTAATTATAAGACTTTTACGGGTTTTTAATGAAGGAAGCGCAGCCTGCGGCATTTTTTGCATATTTATTAGGTCATAACTTTTTTGTGCCTCAGTGTATTTAAGTGTTTAATGAAAATAATACTTTTCTTATATTTATTATGTAAAAAAGGTACACTAATTTCAAGTCGCCCAGAGTTACCGTTTCGGAGATATTTAATTTGCAAACAAAAGCTTTTTCTTAAAGTAACCTATCAGAAAACAAATGAAATTTAGAGATACAGTTGCTATGAAACCTCCATGTTGTTATTTGTTTGTCGATTATTGTGTTTCGGCATTGTTACTTAACTTAGGATAAACTCAAAAATTAAACATTTTTTTACACAGCTATTTTACAATAATCAACAAGCAAATAACAACATGGAGGTTTCATAGCAACTACATCTCTAAATTTCATTTATTTTCTCATAGGTTACTTTAAAAAAATTGTTTGTTTGCAAATTAATAATAGGCACTAAACAATATAAATGCATATATCTCCGAAACGGTAACTCTGGGCGACCTGAAATTAGTGTACCTTTTTTACGTAATAAATAAACTCCTGGACAAAATTAACGCAAGATCATAAATTTGCCATATTTTTTATGCTATTTTTTTTCTGAATTTATGATCCGATTTTAATGATTTTTTTTGCATTTTAGCTTGGTTCCTTGACAATGTCATAGTTTTCGCTGTTTATCATAAAAATTTAATTTTCGATTTATACTGGGTCGACTAAAAATGATATGTTTTTGTCAGAAAATTCACCCTGTGGAGTATATTAGCAACCGAAGCATATTGCAGTTGACATTAAACGGTAGGTCCATCTTTCCCCAACATTTTCTTTTTTGGTTTACTTCATTATCTCTGTTATTAAAGGAGATACCCCGTTTTATAGACTTTAATATTCAACACGTTCATTGTTAAATGTTTTCAAGTAGTCTATGGACTTTTTTTTTACATTGCAAGCGATGTGTCAGCAGATGTTGTGTTTCAAAGTTACAAAGATCAAATAAAATTCGCCATACTGATAAAAACTGTTCGGAAACTGCTTATTAAACGTTCGTTTCGTATGCCCAGTTGCCCGACGAGTATTTTAATCTTGAAACCTACTCGAAAACATTTAACAATGAATGTGTTGAATATTAAAGTCTATAAAAACATATTACGCTATAAAACGGTGTATCTCCTTTAATAACAGAGATAATGAAGTAAACCAAAAAATAAAACGTTGGGGAAAGATAGAACTACCGTTTAATGTCAACTGCAATATGTTTCGGTTGCTAATATACTCCACAGGGTGATGCGAATTTTCGGAAAAAACACAGCATTTTTAGTACACCCAGTATAAATCGAAAATTAAATTTTTATCATAAACCGCTAAAACTATGAGATTGTCAAGGAACCAACCTACAATGTAAAAAAAATCATTCAAATCAGATCATAAATTCAGAAAAAAAAAAATAGCATAAAAAATATGGGAAATTTATTATGTTGCGTTAATTTTGTCCAGGAGTTTATGAGAAAAGTATTATTTTCATTAAAAACTTAAATACACGGAGGCACAAAACAGTTATGACCTAATAAATGAGCAAAAAATGCCGTACATTAAAATTTCACCAAAAAATCAGTTTCTCATCCTAAAAAAACCATAATCGCCAAATTTTGTAAAAAACCGTTGATTTGAAACAAAAATGAAGTTTTAACTTTAACACCCTGTATCTCAGTTAAAATCAACTTTCGAATATGGGTAAGTATAATTAAATCCTAATATTTTTACATAAGGAGTCTGTGGTTTTTCCATGTCCCATTACTTAGCGGACGCCCTCTGTATGCTCATGAAACGCAACATTCATAGGAACTTACTTTTAGGTGTGCCAAATGATACTGTAAAAGGACTTTAGCGTTGGATATACTTTCGACTGTGCCCACGAAAACGAAGGGAACCTGCCCTTCTTCCCGCGGGATGGTCGGTTGTGGTTCGTTGTCGCCTTCGATTTTAACCCGAACCTAGACAAAGAAACATTCATGAAAAACAAACCTTTACGCAAAGCATAATGTTAGAGCCAAGAGAAAATCACCGGGCAACTTACAGGACTCTTTTACGTATAACGTGAATAAGTTATAAGAAATAACCAACGAAAATAGGTGACACTTACCACACCGCTCTTGTCAACAATCTCCTGAATTATCCTGCCGTTTTTTCCGATAACTTTGCCTACCAATGCTCTAGGTACCTGCAATGATTCTTCACTATATTCCAACATAGACCTACAAAAAAACCACATATTATTTAATAACTTTGTCGTCATATTTTGAAATATCACAATTTTGTCTATGTATTTCTCTTACCGAGCTTTTTTAACCGCCTCATCATTTTCACCATAAATTTTAAATGTACACGAGTTCTCCTCTAGCTCAATATTGGTAATACCGTCTACTTTCCGGGCCTGTTGGATATTTACCCCGTGTGCCCCAATTGCAAGTCCCATGAGGTCCTCCTTCACATGAAATTCATCTGAATATCTAAAAGAATCATTATTACATTCACCGTGAATATTCCATAATCTTATTTGGAACTTTTCTGGTCCATCTGGTATACAATAATGCCAAATTGCATAACTTACCCTCCGATGGTCGCCAGTTTAGTGCTCTCCAATTGCCTGGCCGCCTCCTCCGTCCTCTTCATCAGCAACACCTTCTGCGACAGACTCCTGAAGTGCATGTCTTGTAACAGAGAGGCCCTCTTGCGGCTGCTCTCGCACTTGGAAATTACTACAAGCGAAGTCTTTTCGGGGTTGTAGAAGATGCGTCCGGCGCCGAGCGCTTTTGCGAATTCTTTGTGGTTGTCCTTTTTACAACTGTTGGGGAAAATTTAATTCGTTTTAATTTATCATGCCGAAAACCGTTTATTTTACACCATTACACAGTTACAAAATATCCAATTAACAAATGGGTATCACAGATATACAATATTAGATAAGTAATCACAATAATACAACAAAAAAAAATATTTGATAGAAAGAAATATTAAAGGTATTATATTAATATATGTGTACATATTGAGGAGAGTAATTAGATGCCTAAAGAAAACACTAATTTAATCTTATACTGGATAAGCTACAGCTGAAAATGTCAAATTTATGTTGGTGCAGATTGTAAGTATTGCACAATCGATAAATGGGGGAATATTTACAGATATTGGTACGCGCTGTTTGTATATAAAACGTCTGGGAATGACGTGTTCTAGGAACAAGAAATTGCAAGTATCTCAATATATCATCACTGCATTCCACCCTATTATGCAAGATGTTATGCAAATATTTAAGTTGAGCAATGGTACGTCGACCCTCTAAGGAGCAAAACGAATGCCTGCGCAATAGAACATCATCTGGAATGCCTATCTCAGGATACTGAACATCAATTTTAAAACTTAGGTTATTTTGAACACACCAGCTATATACATGTCAATAGACACTTGAAGCCTTTCACAGTCCGCCAGGTTACGGATGCGAGCATAGATTTTCTTATCATCAGCATAAAGTAAACTATTAATGTCCAGATAATTAACTATGTCATTAATGAATATAACAAACAGTAAAGGTCCCAAAATGGACCCCTGAGGTACTCCTGATGTAGCATCAATCTGCCCAGACGACTGACCACCACACTCAACTACTTGTTGTCGTTCATGTAAGTAAGAATGAAAAAATGTTATAAGACCATCTGAAATTCCAAACGAACTGAGTTTATTAAGTAAAACTTTATGATCCAATCTGTCAAATGCTTTTGAAAAATCCGTGAAAACAACATCAACATGGCAATATTGATCAAATGCTTCTGCCACAAATTGAGCAAAACAAATGAGGTTGGACGTTGTAGATTTGCCCCTAAACAAGCCCGTGTTGTTTATCCGAAAGTTTATTTTTTACCTGGAAGTACAAATTTTCATGAAGAAGCATTTCAAAACACCTGGAAAAATTATTAATAATACTTATTGGTCTATAATTCTCGATTTTATTTTTATTCCCTTTTTTATACACTGGGGGTTATCTTGGATTTTTTCCAAATATCAGGATATTGAGAGGATTTCAGGGCCAAATTAAATATTTTACAAAGGGCGATAACAAAGTTTTAAAAATCTGATACTTACTAATCCCTAACGTCTTCAGGAACTTCGATTTCGAATTTGTGGAACATGGTTCGCTCGATGGGCGGGTTGGCGTTTTTCTGCCTGAGTCGATCGTTACTCACTATTTCGGTGTAAGTGTTTTCCCAACCGAGGTACTCCAAAACGTAGAAGTCGCCTTTCATCATCTGAAGAGTAAAATTATTTAAATGCGTGAAGATGTTAACGCAAAGGAATTTTTGAGAACCAATGTTACCCATAAAGGTTGAGAACTTACAAACATACAGACAAAATTTATCCCTATATTTTTATAAATCAAGTTATATCACAGATTGTCGTTTCTAACAGAACAGTAACAATGAGGTTATGTTTTTTAGTTTAAGCAGTGATGTAGCTAATTCTATATTTTAAGTAAATGTTACAACATATGCCACCCCACGCTGGAAAGGATAGCACCTGTGTGGATACACAGCTTACAACCTTGCTATTTTTTAAAGCCATCCTCTTTTAACTTATCTGAAACTGTGGAAGTATTTATGATTGTAAACAAATGGTTTTTTATGAAAGGAATATTTTGTCTCCTTTTTATATTACACGTCTATGGTAGAGACCAGTTCTGTTGGTATCTTTGTGCGTAAGGTTTCGATAGGCACCACATGATACGTCTTGCCAATAGTTATTTCAACATCAGTATGGGTAAGAAAATATTAATTCAGCCTTCAGTGTTTCAATAAGGAGAGTCAATTGTATTAACTACATTGGCAATTTTTTTATACATAAATAATTGTCACTCTCCAATTATTGATTAACGTTTTTTACAATTTTTCTGTGACTAGGTAATTTCTATTTTTATTTGTCATTTTATTTATTTTATCGCCGATTATAAACGGTAATAGAAATATATTAATCAATTACCCTTGAATTTTTGATTGGTTTATCAATGATTATTGCTAAGTAAATGTCATTACATTAATTTGGTTCATCAATTGCGAGTCTTTATTATATTTTGTATAAAATGGATAAGCAACAAGTATAAAAAAATTAGAAATACTCTTTTTTGTCGGTTTCTTTTAGTTTTTACTCTATGAGATAAAATACATTAAGATCCAACAACACCAAAGTAAATGTTATCGAATTAAAAGTGATAGTAGCTTTGATAGCAGGAATTGGATAGAAATAAGACTTTTTATTTTTAACTATAACGCATGTAACCAACCACTACTCTATGAGATAAAACACATTAAGATCAAACAACACCAAAGTAAATGTTATCGAATTAAAAGTGATAGGAGCTTTGATGGCAGCAATTGGATAGAAATAAGACGTTATAAATTATAACTATCACACATGTAACCAACCACATCTCAAATATAAAATAAATAGGGTAAACAACATATCAAGACAGATTCAAAAAAATTAAGACACCACAATAATACATTTATTGTACAACATACAACATACCTTAATTCTTGCCTTCCACCACCCATAGCCCTCCTGATTGTTCGACCTAGAGAAAACTTCCACTTCCATGTTTTCGGTGAACTCCACCTTAACTTCCCCGGTAGGCGGTAACCTGACTTGCTCGTAGGGGAACTTTGAATCGGGCTGCCACCTAATAAAGTTTCATCATTTAAAACTAACAATCTTACTGATATTTTTGGTAATAATATTACACATTTAGTTATTATATTCTTTTTACAGGAAATTCTAGATATTGGGCCGGGGAAAGAATTAAATTTAAAGGAAGTTAAATTTAAAATAAGTTTAATGCATCTAGGGAATCCAATCCCGCACCCAAACTTTATCGATCCCGCGGGATAGCAAACAATGAACTGCAGTATTTTTGGTCGACGCGTCGGGGATTCCCCGCCATGGTGGACTATTGAAAATACGTTAAACAGAACAGTTTTCTTGCGTCGTACGTACGAAAGTAAGGGTGTTATTCTACTAGTATCTAGTGACATTTATCAAGTGGTTGAATATAATACATGGAATTTAAACAGCAATCACAAAAATGAGTGTCAGTGTAGTTAACAAAAACAATAAAGGTTCAAGTTTAGTTTGGAATTATTTTTTAAAGTCCGAAGATGGTTCCACCAAAGGTCTTCACACCCACTTACAAACAAAGCATAATATTAATTTGAAAGTCCAGAGGAGCAGCGCTAGTGTTGATATTGATAAAATAACACAGGAAATGAAAGCTAGTACCAGCAGTTTGAGTAGTTCATTTAGTTCTATTGATAAGCGCTCAGTGTGGTTCTTCTGTGCTACCTAAGAAAATGAAAATTACAGATTTTTTTTTTCATCTGAGAAAAAAGTTTTGAGAGTGTCTCGAATGGTAGCTAAAGATGGTATACCTTTTGGAAACCTATATCCAATAAATATTTTCTTGCTACTCTACTCTTGTTTTTAATTGCATAAAACGACTTTTTATTAACATACAGCACCCACATCGAGTCCCGCAAATCCCGCACGCTTAATCCCGCAATGTCAATCCCGCAAAATCACCGCGGGATCCCGCATTTGCGGGATTGGATTCCCTGAACGCATCAACCGCCAATTTAAAATTTAATTTTAGTACAATAAATAAATTTAAACTGTTACAAGCAACGACGCACATTCATTATTTTCCCGGCTCACCTGTATATTTATTGGAACCTTAAGATAAATTAAAAATTTCACCGTGTCCGCAAGACGTTTAATTTAACATTTTTCTAGTTAATTAGTTTTTCAGATGACTATCTTCCCTAGGATGTTGTTGTTAATATAGTTTTAGTTTTATCTGTGACAACAGCGCATCATTAAATATGATTATCTATCTATAAATTTGAAACAAAGCTTGGTTTACTTATTCTTAAAGTTGTCATTTTAAATCCAGCTTGTAAAAACTAGGGAACTGGATTTAAAAAAGACACTAACACATTTTCTGTTGTCAATTGTTATGTTTAATTGTTGCACCATAGATAGGTTTATTTGCTAATTTTGGAGCTCCATTTTAAGCATTTAAGTAAGATAAGTATTATCAGTATTATCTATTTATTTTTTGCACAAACATCATTTGGACAATTATTCTGTAACTGTGTAATCAATAATTTGGAAATAAAAAGGGAATCCCATGGATATCCAAAGCTTATTTTGGGGGACAATTGTCATATTTATTAACTTCATAGAGAATCAAAATATGGAAATCAATTGTGATTCGAAAATTAGAAAATGATTTTATATACTTATAACGTCAAAATGTTCATTTGTGTGCACATAAAACAAACATTTTACCGAATATCCAGCACAGGAATCAATTAATATTGACAATAGTTTTAAAATGAAAATAAAACTGAATATAAAAGAAATTTAACAGAAAGTAAAAAAATAGCAACAATTTTTTTTAATATGTAGTCATATAACATTCCTGTTTATTATTTCTTGATAATTAGTATTCTTCTATTTTCATCTTTAGCAAACATTCTAGGGGAACCTGAAACTGCTCCTAATAATAGCTTGATGCCTTGCTATTTTTTGTTTTGCAAACAACATGGTATTTCTGTTTACTCCTAGTTTGCCTGTAATATGCCTAATAAAAGCACCCTCTCGCAACCGACTGGAGATAATAGCATTTTGCTGGGGGGTGAATTGTGGCATATTTACAAAAAAATGTGCTTGACAAGTTAATGAGAAAGTGACAATCTAAGTTGACATGTAAAATTTGTATATGACATTTACTGGTATCAGACTCGACAGTAAATAATTCCTAATAGTTAAGGAGAAAATAAGAAATTTTGCTGTCCTAGTTTTGAATCGGCACGATGGTGCATGAAATTACAAGAACTTCAATTTAAAAAACATATTTGTTGACTGGGCTTAAGTCTAAACAACTTGTAGTTATGCACACTTTCTTAAGAGCTAATTTCTTTAGATTTAGTAATACCAATAAGCTTTATGTTTAAATACACCCAGTTTGTCCAGCATGTTGTAAAACTTTAAAAAATGTATATCTAAAAATAGTTAAAATTGGCATTAATTCCAATAAATAGACATCTCACCAATTGCAGAAACCAAGGTTATTCACCCCCTAAAACTATTCTATTGTTATTGTATGAAATGATAAGCTGTGAGTCTTGTACAGAATGTTTTGCCATCTATTTCATCCTAAACAGCTGCACTTTTAGCTGATTGTGACTCACCTTGCTCAAAAGAAAAAATTGTTTCACCCATCACCTTATAGTGTATTAACAATAAAAATAATTAGAAAAAACACAATACTTACTCATCCTCGAAGTGGATAAGGACACCGTCTTCGAATACATCAAGAACGAAGCCCTGAAATGGAAAAAGAAGCTATAAAAGGGGCCCACGTCTACTGTATTGTAACCCGATACTTTTGAGAACATAACCTTGCGCAAACTTGCGAATTGTTCGTTTTTAAGTTAATTTGCAAGTAGAATCGAAAACGTGGGGCTTTTAGGGTGGTACAAGGGGTGCAAAGCAATATTTTTAAAAACACATGGACCTATCACGCCCTGTCAAACGGCCATGGCGTCAAAAGAACCGCGCTCGTTCCCAGAGAAATTCGAAAAATCCGACGCGAAAAACCACTGAAAAAACCCACTTTTTTCACGAAATTGGTAAGCGAAACTTTAACAGATAAATTGAAGGCACTTTTGCGCGACTTTCTAATATACTTTGGACGATACCGACCTTATAAAGGGCCCCATTTTCGCCGACAACTTCCACAGCTAGATCCTCCATGTTGATTTCACTCTTGGGTGAGGAAACAGCCTTGAGCTGAGAACCAGTCGCACTGCCGCTCTGCGAAAAACAAAGATGACAGATTTAAAATAGGCAGGTCCGTAGTCAGACTTACAACAAATGTATAAAAATCTGAAACAACTACTCCCCTGACAAAATGCTACTCCGGGAGTTGAATTCTATGAGAATAATTCCCTTCAAGTCAAAAAGCTGTTACCTTTCAAATCGTTTCGACGTTATTTTTATCAAATTATATTATATTAGTACCTATAGTTCGCGACCAAAACTGATGGCAATGACGTAGCAGTGAAAGCATGGAAACCAATGCAAGCTACCAATGACAATACAGCATTTTGGCAGTTTCCAGGGTTTCGACTGTTACGTGATGCCATCCGTTTTGATCGCGAACTATACATAAATGTAAATTTCTTAGAATAATATCTATTATAAGTAAGTCACGCCAAAAGATAATTTTTAAACGAGAAAAATAGAAAATATTATATACTTTTAGTTTCTATACTTTTAATTTTTGAGGTGCCTCCTACCTCGTAGTGAACGCGCATTAGTATTTCCTTATTCCAACCCTGTTCAGGTATATCGGCATCTACTTTATCGACGATTTTGACAACTGCAAGCAGTGCTGCCAGAGCTACCGCTTTTACGGTAGATCTACCGCTTTGAGAGTCGTAAAAAATGAAAATACGGTAGTCTACCGCTTTTTGAGAGTCGTAAAAATGAGAAGCAGAAGCAAAACGACCGAAATTAAAATTGGATTTAGTAGGTTTTCCCTTTCAAAATTATCATTAGAATAATTTTTTTTTCTTTTAGTAACTTGCTAAACAAAGTTCTTTATGTTTACCGCCTACCGTTCTCTATTTGTGTTTAATTTTACCTTTTTTCTTAGTATTTTGTTTAAAAAAATCTATTTTATGTGGTACCGTGCACCGTCTACCGTAATCTACCGTTTTTTAAATGTCAAATCTACCGTTTTAGTCATTTTCGATCTGGCAGCACTGACTGCAAGTAAATGGCTCGGCCTTTAGTAAATAAAGTCCTTTTAAATTCCTTTTTATTTATTTTATTTTAATTTTATTAGTTTAGATGTACAAATTTTAGTGTAAAGAGGCTGTTCTCTGTGTGAAAATGCTAAATTTACCGAGCAAACATGTCTAGCAGCAGCGACTCTGAGGAATTCTACGATGCCGAAGATATTACACCCAATCACGGATCAAGGTACAAGAGGCCCAATTATGATATCATAGCTAATTAAAAATGATACTTACATCGAAATAATCTCTCATCAATGCACCACAAATGACTGAGGGTTTTTTGAAGCCCTGACACTGACAAATAAATAATAAAAACAACTGTCACCTGCTGGTTGTGATATCTTGATTATTTTTTATAAAAAAGCGCTGCTCAAGGTTAAAAAGGCCATTTACTAGATCTCTTGTATCTTTTTAAGCAATATTTCTTTGTTCTCTTTTATGATGTAGGAGTTCTTACTACTGCTTGATTTGCTGGAGCCAAATTACATATCGATAAGAACTAAAGAGACCTGAATCTTGGCCCATTACAATCATTTACCAAAATGTTCACTTTTTGCCAAAAGGCCCAAGGCTACCGGCTACAAAATTTTGTTTTCTCGAAATACTAAACCTTTAATATAGAATTATTAGAGCCGTCGTTGTTTTTCAGAAATAAGCCACGCAGGATATCGGACGAAAGCCTCACAAAGAGATCCAGTTCGGTACCGAACTTTCTAGCGTCCAAAGAGACCAACGCGAATAATGATCGATATTTGAACACTAAAAGTTTCGAGGACGACAATGACAACGTTTTCGTGGAGCCGTCGAGTGATTTTGTTCCAGCGAGCAGTAGAAGAAAGTTTCAAGGTAGGTAGGACAAGAAAAAGTGTTATTGGTAATAAATAACGATATTTTTCCTAGAACTTCGCGAAAAGCTCCAAAACGATGACGAAGAGGGCTGCGGGAATGTGACACCTCCCCACAGTCAGACATCTTCGGTGGAAGGGGTATATGCTGCCTCCAATAAACCATCGCATCCATTTAGAATCATAGAACAAGATACCATTAGCCTGCAGAGTGTTAATTCTTTGGGGAGGTTGATGAGGGTCATCAATAACAATGCTGGTATGTAAATATGGAACTGAATATATATATATATACAATACTATACAACCTCTGTTGGCTCTTGTGGCTGCCAATCAAGGTATTGTTTGGACGACAGCCAACAGTGTTTCTCAGAACCACCAGCATGCCACGCCATGACGCTAGGTCATCTGGTAAATTCCTAATGTAAAGAAAAAATAATAAATATGTTTGTGTGTCTCTTTTCTATATTAATTCTAACATAGTAATAATAATATTGTAGCTAGACACTGTACCACCGAAAACGGCACAACCTTTATTATCATTGCCCTTTTATATGCCCTGTTAACTTGGATGTAAAAGTATATTTGTTATCAATAGAAAAAAAAATTAATTTTGTGTGATGTTTTTAGAAACAGCAAGGAAAACGATGTCAGTGTCTGCGCTCTCTTCCAGTTCCTTGGATTCAGAATCGACGCAGAGTTCAAAGAAGTATCCCAGCACGTTCGCTTTGTCGCCAACAGGTACAATTATATGTTATTAATTTGGCGCGGAAAATGATTATTTTTCTGTAAATAGCTACAGGTTGCGTTATTTTGTTGCAAGGAATATTGCAGGTCAACCAAAGATATTGTAAACTACAGATCTCATAATCCATTCATAAAATTCTTGAAAAGGGAAGCTGTGATTGTGTGAAATACAGGGTGTTATGGAAATGACGTATTATATTTAAACCGGCAATTCCTGAGATAAAGACAAATTGAAGAAAAATATGGCGCTTTCAATTCATTCAGCGGTAAAAGTGACCTGACGTCAAACCAGAAAAACACCTGTGTGGCACTGCGATACATGTAAGCAATCAAGGAATTCTGGCCGGTGTTGTCATATGTACACCTTAAACTCTTTAGATAAAATAACATAATTTAAACACTTTTCCATTCTGTAATACCTTTTTGTACAATTAATTGAAGAACATTTACGACGGACTATGTTTTAAAGAACCCGAAAAAACATATGGAATAGTAATAGCCACATACGTCACTAGGTCAAATGCCAATGAGCTCTTGACGCCTTACATCGACTGAGCGAAGTAGTTTCATATAGCGCTGGACGCGTGCGTCTGTTAGTTCAAGACCAACCAGCGGCATAAATAATCTTTGAATATTGTTTTTTTTTACGCGTTTCTTCTGAACGTCAAATTTCTCGCGTGTAATAAAATCTAATAATCTGTAGTATAATCTGTATTATTGCATTTTCCAAAGCTAAGTATCGGTTCTGTTTCACTATTACTGTGTGTACATAAAGTGTTTCCAGGAGTGTTCCCATGATAAAGAAAAAAAACTGATTGTGTTTGTGCCTAGATTTCCTCGCTCTTTAGGTATAAGGATAAATACAAGTAGGCAGAAAATAATTTAGTTTTATAATTTTATATGGAATTTCAGTTTTACATTAACTTTGGCAACATTGCCATTGGCTCTGGGTGAAATGTACATTAGCGTGGACTGACCTGTGAGTAAGAGTGCTTATTACCCCACTTTTAAAACGGTCGAATTAAAAAAAATAAAGGGGTCACCCAGAGAGAACTACAATATGTTTGTTTGCTGAATGGCAACAATGTGGTTATTCAAAGAGGTGTGAAAGACTGTTTGCAGTCGTTGCGTAGGCTAGAAATGTGCATTTTTCCATCTGTAGTTTGCAATATCTTTGAGGTCAACCTTTGCTACAAAATTATCTATCCTCCCTCAATTCTCTATTTAGATTATTAAGATAAATATATGTATATATTTTTCACTTGAAGGTACAGGGGTACCAACAGATTCTGAACAATCCGTTTCCACTCCGTTACAAGAGCCCGATGTGATAGCTAGCACTAAGCCTTCTTTTCCTGTGGCTCCCCCTAGACGTAAAAAGAAGAATAAGAATCCTAATGATCCTCTTGCCCTGACGGTAAGAATTTAATTAACCAACAACATGCAACAGATTTTTAATAATTATTTACTCAATTTGATTTAGATTATTCCAATTTTTTAGAAATCCGCTTCCAGCGCCACCTTTTCCACTACGGCCGAGTTAGCTAGCCCGGTCAGTACAATAGAATCATTGACGCGGGAAATTGAAAGGCTTCCTTCTATATCTTCGGTGAAATCGCACAAATCCGATAGGCAGACCCACGTCCAATCGGACGAGTCGAAGAGCTCGACGTTGAGAAGTGGACATTCTTTGGATATATCGCAAGTAAGTGTGATACTTTTAGTTGCCTCCCCGTAAATTTACGGTATTGTTATGTATAATATACAGGGTGTTTCTTGATGACGTGCTAATATTTCCCAGTGTAATTCTTTAGGTCATTTTATGAAAAATAGTTCATATGAACAACAGGGTTTTTTTAATATCTCCGAAAGTACTTTAGATATTGCTTTCAATTTTGGTATGTGTTAATAGGATACAAGACCACATATTTTAGTTAGAGAAGTTATTCAATTGTTCCCCCAGTGGCGTCCCTGCAAACATGTCCTCTGATATTTTTTACCAAAAAGATAGTACGCCACTGACATTTTTCCATGTGGATATTTTTTCTGATTAGCCTGATAAATTCTACATGAAAACAATCTCTTACGTTTTTTTCGTCGGACGCAATTTTAGGTCACCAAAGGTCAGTTTGTTGTCAAACCTATGGACACCGAAAGTATAAAGGCACAAGGAACTGGGTTTATATTATCCAAGAAGAGTCTCGTGAGTCACGCGGCGGTGGGACCAGAAAGGTTCGTTCAAATTTGACATAATACAAGTTGTAGGAATTAGAATTTGTGCATTTGGCAATGCAAAAGCTTTGTTTGTTTTAATATTTGTTGTTTAGCTTTATTGTTATGTCATCTGCAATAATGTTGTAATAACGACAGATGTAAACATGAGGTAGATCATTGACGAAGATAAGAAACAAACGAGGGCCCAACGACTGAGCCCTGGGGCACCTCCATTACTCCATCCCTAATAGAGATGTATTAAAGTAAAAATAAAACTATCGATATCTTTTAGGTTAACGGCGCCCGCCGAGGAAAGTTCCAGCGGTAGCAGCAGGACCTCGAACAGGAGCAGTCTCGGGCATTACAGTTTGGGTCCCCATCGGTAAGTTATTTTTCGTTAAAAATAACAATTAAATACATTTTGCAATATACAGGGTGTAATGGAAATTACGTATTATATTTAAATGGGTGACCCCTTGGGTGTCCTAGAGAAGCGCTACATATTTTATTTTTTTTTAAATCGACCGTTTTAAAAGTGGGGTAATAAACACTCTTACTCACAGGTCAGTCCGCGCTACTGTACAACATTTCACCCAGAGCCAATGGCAATGTTGCCAAACTTAATGTAAAACTGAAATTCCATATAAAATTATAAAACTAAATTATTTTCTGCCTACTTGTATTTATCCTTATACCTAAAGAGCGAGGAAATCCAGGAACAAACACAATCAGTTTTTTCATGGGAACACTCCTGGAAACACTTTATGTACACACAGTAATAGTGACACAGAACCGCTAGTTAGCTTTTGAAAATACAATAATACAGATTACAGTACAGATTATTAGATTTTATTACACGCGACGAAATTTGACGTCCAGAAGAAACGCGTCAATAAAAACAATATTCAAAGATTTTTTATGTACGGGCAGAGTGTATTGGTGATTGAATAGACACAACGTATCCGGCCGCTGGTTGGTCTTGAACTAACAGACGCACGCGTTCGGCGCTGAACTACTTCGCTCAGTCGATGTAAGGCGTCAAGAGGTTATTGGCATTTGACCTAGTGACGTACGTGGCTATAACTATTCCATATGTTTTTTCGGGTTGTTTAAAACATAGTCCGTCGTAAATGTTCTTCAATTAATTGTACAAAAAGGTATTACAGAATGGAAAAGTGTTTAAATTATTTTATTTTGTCTAAAGAGTTTAAGGTGTACATATGACAACACCGGCCAGAATTCCTTGATTGCTTACATGTATCGCAGTGCCACACAGGTGTTTTTCTGGTTTGACGTCGGGTCACTTTTACCGCCGAATGAATTGAAAGCGCCATTTATGGCTATTTTTCTTCAATTTGTCTTTATCTCAGGAATTGCCGGTTTAAATATAATCCGTAATTTCCATAACACCCTGTAATTTCGTATCTATGAGATCCCTGTAGACAGAATTCGTTATCTGAGACACGCTGTATGTAATATTTTAGGGGTACTAACCAGTCAACCAGCCGTCACAATTCGAAAGACCGAAGAAAATCTGCCGGAGACGAGAACCTTTTGTGTCCGGGCAATCTGAAGGTTCGAACCCACACAGACTCCGGGAAACAGTTGTCGGATTTAGAAATTCTAGAGCAGATTACCGTCTTGAACTTGGACACAGGTCAGTTGCTCCTAGGCAGTGTACAGTCTAAACGTAATGATTCATTTGGTTATATCGTCAAATCCAGACCCAGTAGCTTTAAAAGCAACATCGAATTTTAAATTATTATATTTTTTTAGGATTAGCAAGTAAAGATCCCTGTAAGTAAGATGGATACGTCATTGCTTTTTGTTTAATTTTAACACCGATACGGCGCATGTAGTGGGCTTTATAAAACACATTCGCTAAAAATCTGTATTCACAAAAGTAAAGTACACGATTTTTTTTTTTTTATTTGAATTAGAAATATTGCTATTAGGAAAATGAATAGTATTGTTTTTTTGGCTTTTAATAGAAATCACAAAAATTAAGTTTCCAGGGCGATTCGGGAAAAACAGACCAAACTCCAGTATGTATTGTACGGGGTGGTCAATTAAGGTGTAGGAAAAGTCGGCGAGAAAAATTACTCGAAATTATTCGCAAGTTTATATTACGGCCGCTAGAGGGCGCAACACTAATAGTAATTTGTAACAGTCGATTTCTCTACAGTTTGCTTAGATAAGGTATTTACCACAGGGCCAACACTCCATTCATAAATCTGTTGGAAAGTGAGTTTGTGATTGTTTGAAATGTTATTGAAAATCAGTAATGGGTGGAAGAGTGACAAAACATGTTGGTCTCGCTAATGGCAACAATGTTGAAGTCTGGTTAAATCAAAGATCTTACAAGGTTAAATCCAATAACGTTTAAAAGGTTATGGAGCGGTCTTCACCGTTTCGGAGCGGAGCTACTCTGGGCAAAAAGCCCAACAAGGGCGTATAATTTACTTTGAGATTCTTTACGTTTAACTATATTTTCTATTCAAAAAGTGTAGTTTCGAATATTGGATATTTATAAAAATGATAGAAATATTGGTCCAGTTTTTATATACAGTGTATCCAAGGATGGATTTAACTATTTATGCTTAGCATCAATATTTTTGGTGTATTCATTACTGGATGATACTCTCCAGATATAAAAGTGTATATTTCTAGCCAGATTTTTATCATTAAGACATCTTGCAAAATCCCAATTAAAAATTTGTAAATTTGACAATTACAACTGGTTTAAGGCCACTAAGGCATATTGTACACTAAAGTGATTAATTAAATAAGTAAATTAAAATAATATGTACCTAAACAAGTTAGATCAAATATATAAAAATAAATAAATAAATTATATAAAACCTGTCTTCACGTACTTGTTACACTGCAAACGTTGTTTAAATATAGAAAAATAAAGATGTAAAATATTTTGACGGGACTGTTCCTTTCTTCAGTATTTTATTCCCATGTACATTACCTACATAATCTTCTTTTGTGAAGTGTTTCTCACAAATAACTGTTGTATCACCTGGACTATAATTATTCCTTCTAAGGGCATGTATCCAAATTTGGCGTACGCTACGACCCTTTAGTATCCTAACGAAGTGGATAAACATTTGGTACATTCTTAAACAAACCGAATTTTCATAGTGATGCAAACTCAAAATCAAATTTCTAAATATATTTACTAACCTGTGAAATTTTAATTTAACACCATTGCATCTTCTAGTGAAGTATTTTATGGCCGCACAAGACTCGACCATCTTGTAAATGCAAGATTTATATTAAGAAATAAACCAACTCGACTGCTTTTTGCCCGGACTAGCACCACGGACCGGTCCATAACCTTTTAAACGTCAATGGTTATATCAGAAATCATATCAATACAATCATATTAAAACATAACCATACTTACCGAAGAAAAGATAAATCCTTGCTTAAATGATCCACTTTTTTACAAACTACACATGAATGCACCATCATTGTTTATAATAAAGACGATTTTTCACCAATACTCACAAAAAAAAATAAAAATAACCAAAATATATAAACACTCCCTTAAAAGCAGTTAGCAGCGAGTAGCAACAGTGTATTCTTTACTATAATCCGATCCATTGATAAAGTTTGATCTTTTGCCGGCGAGCGTAGTAACTTTTAACTTGATGTTGTCAGAGTGCAGTCGGTTTATTTCAAACTTTTATGTATAATAATAATATTTTTTTTCTAAATCTCTCAAGGCCTATTCACAATTTATATTAAAATTATTGGGAAATAAATTTATTTTAAAAGCAATTGCGGATTAACCTTAAACCAGTTGCAATTGTCAAATTAACAAATTTTTAATTGGGATTTTGCAGGTACCTTAGCGATAAATAGGACAATCTGGCTATGCTGCAAGCATAACAGCAAGGTGGGGAGTGCACGTTTACATTCCTTACGTCGACTTCAAATGTAAACAATTCTATCTGGAGTTTGTAAGATCTTTGGTATTTACAAATACAATTTTGCCTATAAGGTTTTTCTTTAACTCTTCAGATGAAGAGGTGGGGGTCACGCAAACATTGATTTAAATATTAAAATTGGTGTCACTTACAAGAGTTTTTCCTGCTCTATCAGCTACACAGCAAGCGATATCTATGCCATTTTTACTGTAGTCGCTAGATGGCGCTTTCTACAGATTTAACGTATTTTATGGTTTTTCTCGAAAAGCCTAAATGCGATAAGGGAGGTTAGTAGACCGGTAGAAAGAGAAGTAAAGGCCAAAGTACGACGTGAAATCCGCAAGTTCCTATCTTTTTCTAAACGGAGATATTGATGATAAATTAATTTACATAATTGTGCGAGATCTGGAGATCTTGGACTAAAAATTGAAAGATTCGAAAAAAAGTCCCTCGTAATAAACGTTTTTGCTTGTCTAGAAAATACGATTCATCATAAGAAACTTCAATTTTTTTTATACAGGGTGGGTAAAAACTGCAAAAACGTTATTTTGCTTAAGAGTAAACATACTTTATTTTGAAAGATACGAAAAAAAGTCACTCCTAATAAACGTTTTTACTTGAATAATGAATAGGTGATACTTGTTGTCAATGTCTTTATTTAATGAAGTAATTATAATAATAATACGAACATTTTTATTAACATGAAAAGAATACGATAACGATTTCATAATTCAAAAACTCCACCCCAACACATTTTTCTAATTGTTTTCTCAAATAAGTGAAAGAATTTCTGATTTCTTCCCGAGATATGGATTGGACAGCCTGGATAATTCTGCCCTTCAGCACTTCAATATCATTTGGTATTGCGGTTGCAAAGACAATTTGTTTTAAACGGCCCCATAAAAACATATCGGCCAAGGTTAAGTCGGGACTTCTTGGGGGCCACAAAACTGTGCCATTCCTGCCAATCCACCTTGGACCAAATCTGCGGTCAAACCATTCTCTAACCTCACGAGCGAAATGGGCTGGACAACCATTTTGCTGAAAATACATATTTTGTCGAAAATTTAATGGTAGATTTTCGAGTTCACCATTGAAAAATGTATCCAGCATTTCTAAATATGATAATCTATTGCACTTGTTATCAAAAAAATATGGCCCTATAATGCCATGGATGGATATCGCACACCACACGTTCACTTTTGTGAAATATTGTCTTCTCGTCATAATTCTGAATTCGGGATTTTCTAAAGACCAGTACCTAACGTGCTGGGTTGCAACGGGTCCATTTGTTGAAAATGTACTTTCATCAGAAAACATGATACATTTATAAAAATCAACATTTCCACTTACAATTTTGTCTCCTATCCACAGGCAAAAATCAAGTCGTTTGGCGTCGACTCCCTCTTCCAATCTTTGATTAAAGTGCGGTTTATACGGATACAATTTATTTGCTTTAAGGATCTTCTGAATTTGACTTTTTTTCACAATTTCCAACTGAGTAACACGATTTCTAAGGGACGTCATAGGATTTACTTCAACAGAATGAAGAACTAAGACTGTAGCAACATCATCATGGTCGTATTTCTTCTTTTTTTTTGAGGTGCAAAACCGAACCAGTTCTCTTGAACTTTTTTATTAACTTGCAGATTGCCATCCTAGTTATTGGGATTCCTACAAATTTCTCGGTAAATTGTTCCATGACGTAGCGGTATGAAACTTGACCATCCCCATAACATTGTATTATAAAAACCCTTTGTTCAGTAGATAGCATTTTTACTTAAATAATAACTTCATTAACGCCCGTATTCTCCGTTTTTAATACTTAATTGAGATTGGTAAATCCAGATTAGTTGAATCTGACTTATTTGTTATGCACCGTAATCGGTTTTGGGAATCCAAGTTAACAAATTGGCAACAGTGGATTTTCAACAAATATGACGTGGAAAAGCGGATGACGCCAGAGATAACCCTACTTTCGTTTGACCTGACGGCAAACTCTGTTCTGACGTGCATTAAGAAATCATTGAAATTCGCAATTTGTAGCCTTTAAAACAGAATTTTCTTCAAAGTTTTGGAAACAATGGTGTTTAATATATCAGAGTGAATATTTAAAGACATTATCATTGCAAAATTGCATGATATCCGCGACAGGTAAGCTGAAATATCTCATTTGCCTTTGTTTACGAAACATTGGCAGTTTCTTTTCCCTTTTTATGAAGTAAAATATTTGTTTACAGATATCAAACGAAGCTAAACTTAATACATAATATGGACCCCTTTACACTGAACTTTCAATATCCATAATTTAATTCATGGAGTTCCACCTATTACAAAGGATTGATATTTTTTCATATTTAGTGCTGGAAGTAGAGAGGAAATAAAGGCCCATAAAAGATAGCCCACAAAGATGGAAGCATATCAACAGTACATTGCCATGTATAGCTGGAACCAGCTACTCTTGCAGTCGCGAGGGTGCTATTTTATTTGCAGCTGAATATACTTTCGTGTTAAAGATCAGTTGATCTTTCGTGTTAAAGATTATTTCTCGAGCTCGTTTTAGGTACTTATGTATGTTCCAATACCAATAATAAACTGTTTCTAATTTTTTGTGGCTAAATAAAAGAATGTTTTTATAATTGAAATATATAAAAAAAACATTGTGTATTTTTTGAGGTGGTATTAATATCAAATACTAGCAATAAAGGAAAGCTCTCTCCATTGATAGGATGTCACTACCTACAGACCGGTTTCGAACTTTTTTGTTCTCGACTAAGGTTGATAATACAGCTTGAAGTAGTAGAGACTTCTCTGATGATAGGTATGGACACCTACCCTGTACTGACGAGACCAAAAGAGTTCGGAACGGGTCTGCAGGTGGTGATATTCTATCAATGGAGAGGGATTCCCTTCCTTGGTAGTACCACTCAATCTGAATTAGTATTTTAAACGCTACAATATTAGACAAAACTACGCTGCGGTTCTTCAGGTGGTTAGGAAATAATTTTTCCACACATTATATAGTATTTGAAATATATTAGTTTATTATTTTATGAACAGTACAAGCTGTCTTAGTTTTGATTCTTCATTTGACAAAAATGGCAACATAAATACTTAATAATTTGGCTTGTAATATTAGATTCAATTTTAAAAGTTATTTGTTGCTTGAAAACAGTTTTAAATTGCAAGCAAAGTTAAAATTCAAAAAAAAAATTTGAATAAAGTACTAAAACTGTTACATTACAAAAACGAATCTTATATTACACCAAAAACTATTTTTAAGAGCAACATTTATGATGTCTAACATCTCCTAATCATCTTAAATGAAAATTTCCTCTTCAATTTCCATATTAACTACTAATTTCCAAACATGACACAAAAGAAAATTATGTCAAAGTCAAACCCGGAAACACGTGTTTTAAGATTTAATTGAGATTGGCAAATCCAGCTTAGTTGAATCCGGTTTATTTGTTATGCACCGTAATCGTTTTGGGAATCCTAGTTAACAATTTGGCAATACTGGATTTTTATACAATTAAATGAGAAGTATTGTTTCAAAGTGGACAATCTCCATGTTTCCTAAATTCTCAGTAGAAGAAAAAACTAATAATTCATTAAATATAAACAATTAAGATAGTTTTCCCTTTTTATTGCATTTACATCACATATACTATTTTTTTTTCTTTTAAATGTTTGAAAAACATAAGAGTTGTTTTGAAAAAATATTTGTAGATTATACGTTATAAAAATAACAATCGAAGTTGCTTGAAGAAGCTTTGAAAATAACGCAAGATAATTTTTCTTTAATTATTTTTATTCATATAAAAAAAATAAAAATGACTTTAAATTCAGTAAAAAAAATACAAAGAAGAAATAGCGGATGGAGGGGACAAAAAAATTCAAAAACAGTTAATATAATAGAAAATTCCACGTCCTCTTTGACTTTCTCACATAGTGTCGTTTCATCATCGACGGTTTCGATTTCTGGAACTGTGTTCTTTTCTATGACGCATTTGTAAAAGACGTGGATCATTTTTCCACTCATCTCCGAAATGATGCACTAATAAATTATTCACATCAACCTTTGTGTTGTTCTTCACTACATTTTGTTTCCAAATTTTTGCAGGATTTGTTATACTCATTCATTCTTTTTGTTAACAAAACTAGTAAACAAACTTTACTGCTTTCGAATCACACGCAACTTAAAAAATTAATAATGTAAAATCAGAATGGTTTTAGCGAGAATTATTATTGACAAGTCTGTACGTTATTTTTTTTAGTATTTCTTAAAAATGGGTAATTCCAAAAAAAGTAGCCGAGTAAACATAGAGGAAAAGAGCCAGGTATGGACACAAAAGTTTAATACTGAATCGAAATCATTTCGAAAAAGTTTCGAACAAACCCGAACAAACCCGTTTTAGAAATCCCATTTCATAAGGACGAAAACGATAGAAAAATCAATCGGAGTAGCAAAGTTCTAAAACAAGCGTTGTTTTGCCATTCGAAAATGATTTTTCTGTTCAGCAATCCGGCTGCTGATAAAAAATTACCTGAAAATAGCAAACAAGTATTTTTAACAGGCGGTGGCTCTCCATTCGATCTTAAATTACCAATATAAAATAATATAATGTAATAAAAACACGCTTAAGCCAACAACTTTTCCGGATTACTTTAATCTCAATTAGGGACGTCAAATGATGACGGTGCATAGCAAAAATATGATCTAAGCGGGATTGAGCATCTAATCTGGATCAAATGCAATATTTCAACCTTGACGGATTACTTTAATCTCAATTAGAAATGTCAAATGTTGACGGTGCATAGCAAAAATATGATCTAAGCGGGATTGAGCATCTAATCTGGATCAAATGCTTACGGAGAATACCGGCGTAAATAAAGACATTGACAACAAGTACCTATCACCTTAAGTGTCATTGTTTAACTAGGTTCACCAGTCAGAGGTGTGCCAAAGAATACTTTTTGGGAAATAATTTTTACATAGGTGAACCTTTTAATGAATTGTTCTACTTCGGTTTGTTGTGTAGAAAACACATTCATTAAGAGTGACTTTTTTTCGTATCTTTCAAAATAAAGTATGTTTACTCTTAAGCAAAATAACATTTTTGCAGTTTTTACCCACCGTGTATAAAAAAATGAAGTTTCTTATGATGAATCGTATTTTCTAGACAAGCAAAAGCGTTTATTAAGAGGGACTTTTTTCGTTTCTTTCAATTTTTAGTCCATTTGTCCTCTTGTAAACCCCATCCGTGGACATACTGTATAACTTGGAAAAAAATAAAAATCAGAAGAGGACATACAAGTTTCCGTTACATTATTTCCACTTATACGTTACACTCCTGGAGTTTGGTCCGGTACCTGCCGACTCGCCCTGTAGATTCATGCGATAAAGACATCGTTGACATGGCATACAACTTATAACAAGAAAGCGAGGACTTTCTCACAAAACAAAGATGCACATGTTGAAATTCTGTTCAATATAAGTAAGGTTTTTATTTTGTTTACATCACAGGCAAAATATTTTGACAAATTAGGTGTTGTGTTGACGAAAGAATTTTTAGAACGTTTTTATGTGGGCTAAATCACCCTTAAAAAGTTGATTGGGAAAGGCAGGCAGGTAAGTATAATAGATAATACGTCTCACCCACGTTTTCTTTATTTTTTAACACCAACTGAATGTACGTCAACTATCTGTTACTTTGCCTGAACCATCTGTATATCTTTACAGGCGAAAGGGTACCACTTAGTGTCGCCGAGGACAAGTTACCCCAATGCATAAACCCCCTTTCTCTGCACATCATGCGACTCACTTCGGAATATGTCAGTTCAAATAGTATGGACAAGGAGAAAGAAAGCGACGAAGAAAGTCTGGATAACAAGAAATCAGAAATTCCTGTAGTTGATGAGAACGAGGCAGGAGGTATGTTATTGAATTCTTCTTAAAATATTTACAACGAGACTTGCGCCATCTGTGGAGCAACTACTACGTTTAGTAAATAGCGGTAATGAAGAGAAGATTAAGGGTGTTATGGAAATGACTTATTATATTAAAACCTGCAATTTCGGATGAATGAAAACGAACGGAAGATGGCGCTTTTAATTAATAAGCAAGATAAGCGATCTTATTTCAATTCGTATACAAGCACGTCTCTCGCCTACCAACACTGACTGAAGCGTTTGAGCAACGGTTTCCGACGACCGAGGTGGAGGCACGCGTTGTGATCTGGTATCATTGGTAATCTACCGACCTACATACATCTGTCACGTGGCAGCACGGGGGTTTTTACCTAAGTATGTTGATGTTTGATTAAAAAAATTATAATAAACCATTCCCATAACATCCCACCTAGATAGACTCTCTAAATAAACTCCTGGACAAAATTAACGCAACATCATAAATTTGTCATATTTTTGATGCAATTTTTTTACGGAATTTCTGATCCGATTTGAATGATTTTTTTGCATTGTAGGTTGGTTCCTTGACAATGTCATAGTTTCCGCTGTTTATGATAAAAATTTAATTTTCGATTTATACTGGGTGTACTAAAAATGCTATGTTTTTTTCCGAAAATTCGCTTCACCCTGTGGAGTATGTTAGCAAGCGAAACATATTGCAGTTGACATTAAACGGTAGGTCCATCTCTCCCGAACATTTTCTTTTTTGGTTTACTTCATTATCTCTGTTATTAAAGGAGATACACCGTTTTATAGCGTAACATGTTTTTATAGACTTTAATACTCAACACATTCATTGTTAAATGTTTTCAAGTAGACTATGGACTTTTTCTGACATTGCAAGCGATGTGTCAGCAGATGTTGTGTTTTAAAGTTACAAAGGTCAAATAAAATTCGCCATGCTGATAAAAACTGTTCGGAAACTGCTTATTAAACGTTCGTTTCATATGCCCAGTTGCCCGACGACTATTTTAATCTTAAAACCTACTTGAAAATATTTAACAATGAATGTGTTGTATATTAAGGTCTATAAAAACATGTTACACTATAAAACGGTGTATCTCCTTTAATAACAGAGATAATGAAGTAAACCAAAAAATAAAACGTTGGGGAAAGATAGACCTACCGTTTAATGTCAACTGCAATATGCTTCGGTTGCTAATATACTCCACAGGGTGATACGAATTTTCGGAAAAAAACATAGCATTTTAGTAAACCCTGTATAAATCGAAAATTACATTTTTATCATAAACAGCTAAAACTATGACATTGTCAAGGAACCAAGCTACAATGCAAAAAAAAATCATTCAAATCGGATCATAAATTCAGAAAAAAAAATAGCCTCAAAAATATGGGAAATTTATGATGTTGCGTTAATTTTGTCCAGGAGTTTATTTAGGTATTTCTTATTTGACAGAATGGTACTTTCCGCTGAGTATAACTCCAAGCGAAGTCGGTAAGCAGTCGGAGTTTGACAGTTTTAGTTCATTTTATTAACCCGACACGGGTTATTCTGGAACTCTGTCGAGAACTATTTAAAATAAGTGTGTGTGTGTTGTTTTTTTTTGCTTGTAAATATCTAACACCATTTTTGTTTTCTTGTTAATTGTTAAGAACCACCTAGTAACCATAGTTCGATACGTGGCATGGCGTACTGCCAGGGGAGTAATTATTTTGATTTTTCGTGCGTATTCACTAATGCGGTAAAGTACTATTTACCACAATAGAAGTGTGATCAATTTTAGAAAAATGTAAATAAACGTTATTGCTAGTGATGCCGTCGGAACCGGATTTGGTATAACCGGGCTTCTTTTTTAATATCCGGCTCAACCGGATTTTAACAGTTTCCGGCAGGAACTGAATTTTTAAAAATGCAATGCGTTGCTTGCAGAAAGTCTATTTCTGTACATTTTTTCGTAGGCACCGCCTGCATTCGAAAAAGTCTTTAACTATCACTTGATGCAGGCGCAGATAAGTATTTTTTGCATTATGGAAAATTTTCTCGGTGGTTTTTCCACCAGTCAAATGGATTTTGATCTCTTTAGAACGGTTTGTTGTACATACAGCTTCCGGTCCGGGATCCGGTCAAAAATGTTGCCGCTGGTTCCGGTATCCGGCATTTTCAAAAAGCGGATCCGGCGGCATCACCGATATTTTTTAAATACAACGTTTGAAACGAGAAATTATTAATTTAGGTATGCGAAAGAAAACGGCAAAATTAAAACGATTCTTAGGCACCAACGTCAAAAAGGCGATGCATAAGGCCAAGAGCATCGCCCACGAAGTGTCCCACGCGAGGCATAAAGAAGATGTGATCGATATTGTCGATAACGTTCACCCGGGGGAACAGAATTGTAAATTGAAGGTAAGTTAGTTATCATCTACGATCTTAGGCCCGCTAAATCAATGTGCTGTTAAGTTACCGGTCAGGTAGGATGTGACGGAAGCCGCAAAGTTTGACCGGTAACTTAATAGCATACAGGGTATTATGGACTTATTATATTTAAATGGGTGACTCCTAGGGAGTCCTATAGAAAGTCTACATACTTTTAAATTGAATATCTAAATACTAAGGTAAAACCCCTTTTTACCCACGCGCCTTTCAATCTGGATTCACTTAGCAACAATGTGGGTCACAGAAGTATACTAACAGTGTTGTCAGATCCCACCGCGAGTCTCGCCCTTGGTTGAATACTGGCGGCGCGCCCTTCATACTTCAGTATGTTTCGAGACTGGGGAGTGGAACGACGTCGTGTCGAGGGCTCCACCACGTGCTTGACGTATACGTATTTTAAACGTTTTGTTAGCTATATTGCCCGATTTTTTTTTGTTGTGAAATAATTCATAATAAAAAATGTGATGTGATTTCAAATTTGTGTGATATTATCTACTGTTGATTCTGTTGAAAAACATACTTTTTGTGTTTTATTATTTTATGGAATTTAATTATAAAACGGATTATTTTAAAATAAGATCGAACGTAAGAGAGTATGTACCTTAAAATTGTAGTTTTATTTGTCTAAGAAGTTTGAAAAAGAAGTGATAACGCGCGTCAAAGACGTCTCGTTGTCAAAAACTGAACCCGTGCGTTTAGAATTCTGTGTTGCAATATGACAACATCGCCTATAATGCGCTAACCTCTTTTGAACCTCGAGACTGCCTCCATAAAATATTGATGGCGAAGAGCCTCAGGAGCGGCCACGTAATTTATGGTTATTTTTCTTCAATTTATTTTCATCTCGGGATTTGCCGGTTTAAATACAATACGTCATTTCCATAACACCCTGTATACAGGCTTTAATCCTATTCTATTTTCAGGCGTCAAATTCGCACAAAGGCCCGTATGAATTTGAAAAAATCGAACACATTCAAGAATTGAAAGACGACCAACACGAGGGTCCCATTTGGTGCATGAAGTTTTCTAGCTGTGGTCGATTGCTGGCTACGGCCGGTCAAGATAAAATTCTAAGGATATGGGTTGTAAAAGATGCTTTTCCGTTCTTTCAGGTACCCTTACCGTTATTTTAAATTATCGTGTAAATTTATCACTATTATTATTTCGCCAGGATATGAGAACAAAATACAACGCTGAAAAAGTCTCGCCCACTCCTTCCCAAGAATCGTTGGCATCGCATAATTCCATCGAACATTCGAACTTGGCCGCCTTGGAGGCGCTTAACCCCGAGGAAGCCAGCAGGATTACTTTCATGCCGAAACCTTTCTGTACTTATTCGGGGCATACTTCCGACCTTTTGGACGTGTCCTGGTCTAAAAACTACTTTATATTGTCTTCTAGTATGGATAAAACTGTGAGGTAAGGAACACAAAATTACTGTTTTGACTAACGCGGCAGCCAATTACTTTTCCTTGAATTATCCAACCCCTGCATGGGTGGGAAGTTTTCAAATTAATACGTTGTATAACGAGAGGGCCTATTGTTTTTCAGATTGTGGCATATTTCGAGGAAAGAATGCCTATGCTGTTTCCAACATATCGATTTCGTAACCGCTATAGTTTTTCATCCGAGAGACGATCGGTATTTTCTAAGCGGCTCATTGGATGGGAAGCTCAGGTTATGGAATATACCGGATAAAAAGGTGAGCCATGGCTTCGAATTCCGAACTATAAGAAAGACGGATTGATAGATACGACCAATTCACGATGCGTTGAAGTCCGGAGTCGCAATGACTTCGGCGGGCGTTCGTTTTGTAGCGCACGGATATCCAGATACGAAGTCGGTTAAATGAAGGTAAAGTGGCGCATTTACGTGCCTAATAATATGCCGTTGGGAAAGTTTTAAAATTCCGAGTAGTTCCGGAGATATCCGGAAAAACCGAAATTCTGAAAAATCGTTTTATTGTTTTTCTGGGTTTTTTTTTAGATCGAATTCTAAAGTAAATTGCACCTTTGCATTGCCACTTTTTCCGCTCTATCTAACAGCGTTAATTGTTTTATAATCCGACGAGTCGTCTTCGAAGGGCCATTATCAACTTTCTTTTTTTAAATATGGTCCTGTTTTTCTGATATTGGAATTTGATAGCTTTTTTTCTTCCGAATGAAACGATGTATGATATGACACATTGTGGTTTAATGACGTTTCGAGGGTTTTTTGAACATCATCAGGAAATTTTGGGATACGGTCCTGTATTTCTCCTAATTTTATAAATAATATCTCATAAGTAAGCTCTAAATTTTTACTTATGTTGGACTTGTTATAGTACACAGTGTGTAAAAAGTCCCGGAACAGTCAATTATTTCAAAAATGGTGCACAATATAAAAAAACTTTCTGTATAAAAGTTGTTGGTCTTAAAGAAATTTATTAAACTTAGATCCCTGTAATTATACAGGGTTTCCCAAAAAGTCGTGGTAACCGAAACTGCATTTTTTTTAAATGGAATGACCCTTTTTTGATCACATTTTCTGATTCCTCTAAACATTCTAAACAACAATTATAGAACATGTCATATGGCTACACCTATTAGTTTTAGAAATAATTTGAGTTGAAGGACATAAATGCGATAGGTACGATATTACCTTTTATTACTGTCAAAGTAAATTCTCAAAATGTCGCTCAGCGAAAGGGAACGTATAACTTTACTAATAATAAGAGGTTTTGGAGACCGACAAAGATCAGTTATCGAGACAAAGGAATTATTTAATACAACTTTTCAAAACCGAGAGCCTATATCAAAATCTACAGTTGTGAGAACAGTTCAAAGGTTCGAGGTAACCGGTTGTTGCAGAGATAATCTTCGTTCCGGAAGACCAAAGTCGGCAAGTAGTGATGAAAAAAAATTAGAGACATTACTTCATTTTGTTCAGAATCCACATTTGTCACTCAGAAAAGCTGCTACCCAAGTTGATGTTTGTTTTAAATCAATTGACAATATTTTAAAAACCAGTAATTTTCATCCCTATAAAATAACTCTTGTCCAGGAATTATCAGAAGACGATTTTGATCGTAGATTGGAATTTTGCGAAGTAATGATGCAAAAACATGAAGAAAATAACAATTTTTTTAATCAAATAGTTTTTACGGATGAGGCAACATTCATGTTGAACGGGTCTCTCAATCGCCATAATTGTCGTTACTGGGCTGATCAGAATCCACATTGGATGAGAGAAACACATACTCAACACCCCCAGAAAGTAAATGTGTGGGCTGGAATTATTGGCAACAGATTAGTGGGGCATTTCTTTATAGAGGGGAATTTGAATGCCGAAATGTATCTCCACATGCTGCAAAATGAAATTGTGCCAGCAATAAACAATGAAGTAGGACAACTATTACGCAATACGTGGTTTCAGCAGGATGGAGCTCCTCCTCATTTTGGGCTAGCTGTTAGAAATTATTTAAACAACACTTTTCCTAACCGCTGGATAGGACGAAGAGGCCTGCTAGGTCGCCAGACTTAACGCCCCTTGATTATTTTCTTTGGGGACACCTAAAAAATAAAGTATTTGTGACAATATCTGCAGATCTGAATGAATTAAGAGGAAGAATTATTGAAGAATGTGCATCTATTAACCAAGAAATGTTACAAAACGTCATCGACAAATTTTATTATAACCTAGCCCATTGTCAAACTGTGGGAGGAGGACATTTTCAGCATTTAATTAAATAACGACTTACACTTCATTTTATTTTTGTTCTTTTCAAGTTATTGTTAATTTTACTGCTTGTATTTAATAATTTAGTTGTTATTAAAATTTTGACACAAATTGAGTGAGGTTCATTTTACACGAGTTTAATGTTTTTCTTTTAATTTTAACGTAAAACGTTTGAGCCGACTCGAAACAATGCAAAAGGTAATATCGTACCTATCGCATTTATGTCCTTCAACTCAAATTATTTCTAAAACTAATAGGTTTAGCCATATGACATGTTCTATAATTGTTGTTTAGAATGTTTAGAGGAATCAGAAAATGTGATCAAAAAAGGGTCATTCCATTTAAAAAAAATGAAGTTTCGGTTACCACGACTTTTTGGGCAACCCTGTATAATTACAGGGATCTAAGTTTAATAAATTTCTTTAAGACCAACAACTTTTATACAGAAAGTTTTTTTATATTGTACACCATTTTTAAAATAATTGACTGTTCCGGGACTTTTTACACACTGTGTATATGTATAACAAATAATTTAATAATAAACCACAAATAAGTGAACAAAATACAGAAACATTATTTCAAACTTCTGTTGATTCGGGATTTAAAAGAAAAGTAGGAGTTTGAAACAAAAAAATTAAGATGGTGACGCGTGATTTGTTTCACTTGACATTCCCATTGTGATCGTTTGAGAGCGTTTTAAGAGGTTTTCTATTTTCCAGAAAATATGGAACATAAATTTACAAAGACTGAAAAGTCTGATATTCTATCGCATGTTTTATTTTATCTCAAAAAAACTGTTATGTGGCAGTTAGAAGATGTTATTTGTGCTTAGAGAATAACGGAAATCATTTTGAAGACCTGATTATGTAGTTCCTTACTTTTTCGTTGTTCGTTTTATTACTGTTTTGGAATGATTTTTGTTCACTTATTTGTGGTTTATTATTAAATTAATTGTTATTTATTGAACTAGTCCAACATAAGTAAAAAATTTAGAGCTTACTTATGAGATATTATTTATAAAATTAGGAGAAATACAGGACCGTATCCCAAAATTTCCTGATGTTCAAAAAACCCTCGAAACGTCATTAAACCACAATGTGTCATACATCGTTGCATTCGGGAGAAAAAAAGCTCTCAAATCCAATATCAGGAAAACAGGACCGTATTTAAAAAAAGAAAGCTAATAATGGCCCTTCGAAGACGGCTCGTCGGATTACAAAACAATTAACGCTGTTAGATAGAGCGGAAAAAGTGGCAATGCAAAAGTGCAATTTACTTAAGAATTCGATCTCAAAAAAAAACCAGGAAAAAAATAAAACGATTGTTCAGAATTTCGGTTTTTCCGGATATCTCCGGAACTACTCGCATTTTTAAAACTTTCTAAACGGCATATTATTAGGCACGTAAATGCGCAACTTTGCCTCCATTTAACCGACTTCGTATCTCTTACGGTTTCCGAGATCCCTGTACTGGCCCTCCCTATCTTGGACACGTTGTAGATGGTCACATTTTTACGTTGATCCGTTGTTCTTTAACCATCGCTATTCGAAGGCAATAGCAACATAAAAAATAGTCGCTAGCTTTTGTATCAATATTTTTAAGGTTGCGGTGTGGAACGAGGTAGAAGGAAATCCAAAACTGATAACGGCAGCGAATTTCTGTCAAAACGGCAAGTTTGCTGTCGTCGGAACTTACGACGGCCGATGCATATTTTACAGGTGAATACAATTTTTACAAGTTGTGGCAGATATTTTATTTCTTATTAAATTTTAGCATAAATTATGTATAATATATAAATTTTAGCACTGACCAGCTAAAATATCATACCCAAATTCACGTTAGATCGTCGAGAGGCCGAAACGCCGTCGGTAGAAAAGTGAGCGGAATAGAGCCGATGCCTGGCGAAGATAAGATTCTGGTGACGTCAAATGACAGTAGGATTAGGTTGTACGATCTAAGGGACTTGAACGTATCTTGTAAATATAAGGGAAAAGGTATAGTTTTTATTAAAGGCCTTATTACACTTGGGAATTTTTATGGCGCCAGCAATGGCAATTATAATTCAAGGATTCAGGCGCAGTACACCGTTCTCCGTACTACAGTCAGAAATTCTACTCTTCTGACAATTAAAATGACACGGATTCATGCGCAGTACGCTGTTCCCGATCAGCTGTCTCTCATTACCAGAAATGGGGCAGGCGCCATTTTAATTGCCCTTGCCGGCGCAATCGGGTAGACATGGATTATTCTGTTATTTTTAACTGTTTATTACTTGGCCGAACTAGGTATGAACAGGTAATGGCCATTTAAACCCACTGGTACTTAAATTAGCAGTTTACATTCTTTATTGAACTTATGGACTGCTAATTCAGCAACTTTGTGCACCTCCTATTTGCAAATAGCAGTAGCTGCTTTAACTGGTGATCAAAACGAACGGGTTTGCACATCTCTAATTTTGGGGATATTTTAGGGATTTCGACAGTACCCACTGCTGTTCTGACCGTTGACAATGCTCCAGCTGATCGAAAACGGTTTACTGCGCATGAATACGTGCCATTATAATTTTCGGCGCAAGAGAAAAAATTGCCTAGTCTAATACGGCCTTAAGAGAGACGGAGAAAAAATGGATTATCGCGCAGACGCAGAAATGAAAACATACAGTAAACAAAGATCTCGTTCTATAATTTTCAGGTTATGTAAATATGAGCAGCCAAATCAAAGGAAGTTTCAGCCACGACGGCAAGTACATCGTGAGCGGGTCGGAGAACAGAGACATCTACATTTGGAAGACGAGCCACGACTATTCAAAGTTCTCTTCGGTTAGACGAGATCGGAACGATTATTGGGAAGCGATAAAGGCGCACAACGCTGTGGTCACGTGCGCCGTGTTCGCTCCTAATCCCGAAGCGATAATCAAAATGCTGGAAGATAATCAAAATAAGAATAGGGACGACAGTAGCGAGGATATTAATAAGGTTATATATAGTTTTGTATACAGGGTGATTCACGACGAGCGTGCATTAGAACTTTATGGAGAACTACTGAATATATGTTCCTGAAACTTTGGGGATTTGGGTTTATCGATATGCTCTCTTTAACTAAAATATTGACATGTTCCTGTCATTTCCGGTTATACCGGAAGTAGCTGCCAACTTTCGTTTTTTAAATACAACATGGTAATTTTTATTACATTTTTCGATTAAGCATTAAATACTAAGCACATTTTATAGAAAATGTTTTTGTCAGACTCTATTAGTTTTTGAGATATCTGTACTTTTTGTAATTATTTGACAAATGCATGACGATGAAATAATCCATATAATTTTTTTACCTTAGCGCTTGGACTAAAAATTTTTTCTCATCGAATAGCTAGAAGATCATCAAGTCTCAAAAACATTTCAAATTCGGCATAAAATGTACAGGGTGGTAACAATTCAAGCCTCATTGTGAAAGAATTCAACCATTAAAAAGTTTCTTATTTTAAATGGAACACCCTGTATATTTTTATTTAATTTGATGGCAAATTAGTTGTTCTTTATAAATAGTATTTACTGTCCTATACCTATATCTAAGCGTTTTCTCAAAAAATCCAATTTTATTCCGAAAATACTATTTGTTCAAGTGTGTTATGAAAACAATTGTACTTAGGGGCTGTATACTGATGTCTATACGGAGGAAAAGTGATTGGTATCAAAACGATGGGGCTCCAGCACACAACGTCCAAGTTGTTAAGACTGCCCTAAACAGACTTTTCCATGACCAGTGGATCGCAAACCAAGGTCCTTTCCACTGGCCAGCTCGTTCGCCAGACTTAACTCCACTGGACTTTTCATCTGGGGAACCATTAAAGATAAAGTTTACGCGCGTCCCATCACCACGAAGGAAAATCTAATTGAAAGGGTGAAGGCAGCAATTCAATCTCTCACAAGAAATTAGGAATGCTACAAGAAATAACATGATGAAAAGAATACATAAATGCTTAGAAGTAAATGGCAATCATTTCGAACATATTTTAAAAATATAATCAAAAGATATTAGGTATAATTTTCAAACACATTTTTAATTAAAGAATTTAAAGTTTATAAACTTGTTTCCTTGCTATTTTTAAAAAAATAATATTTAAACCATTAAATTTAAAACAATCAACTGCATTTTATTTATAAATTATTAAGAAACACTTTAGAATATTGTATTTTCAAGCAATCAATCACTTTTCCTCCGTATAGACATCAGTATACAGCCCCTAAGTACAATTGTTTTCATAACACACTTGAACAAATAGTATTTTCGGAATAAAATTGGATTTTTTGAGAAAACGTTTTGATATAGGTATAGGACAGTAAATACTATTTATAAAGAACAACTAATTTGCCATCAAATTAAATAAAAATATACAGGGTGTTCCATTTAAAATAAGAAAGTTTTTAATGGTTGAATTCTTTCACAATGTGGCTTGAATTGTGGCCACCCTGTACATTTTATGCCGAATTTGAAATGTTTTTGAGACTTGATGATCTTCTAGCTATTCGGTGAGAAAAATTTTTTAGTCCAAGCGCTAAGGTAAAAAAATTATATGGATTATTTCATCGTCATGCATTTGTCAAATAATTACAAAAAGTACAGATATCTCAAAAACTAATAGAGTCTGACAAAAACATTTTCTATAAAATGTGCTTAGTATTTAATGCTTAATCAAAAAATGTAATAAAAATTACCATGTTGTATTTAAAAAACGAAAGTTGGCAGCTACTTCCGGTATAACCGGAAATGACAGGAACATGTCAATATTTTAGTTAAAGAGAGCATATCGATAAACCCAAATCCCCAATGTTTCAGGAACATATATTCAGTAGTTTTCCATAAAGTTCTAATGCACGCTCGTCGTGAATCACCCTGTAGAATAGTATACAGTGAGCGGCAAAAAATTGGCTGGAGAATTATTAGAAAATATTCCGTCTCGGATAACTGGTATTAGATGACGAGATATCGGTAAAAGTTATTTGAAAAAAGTGTTTAGATTTTAATTTTATGCTCTTGTGCCAAGTTTGATGCCAAAATTCCAAAAATTATATTTTTTTGGAGAAATATCCAGATTTTTAAAATTTTTCATTTCGTAGAACCACTTGGGAGACACGTTAAGACTTGTTCAAAATTTGAAAAAACGGCCTTTGGTAAGCATATTGTTCCGATAATAACTATAAATAATATGAAAACTTTGAAATTAAGACTGGATATTTTTTTGAAAAAAAATAATTTGAAGTCGACGTAAGGACTGTAAACGTGCACTCCCCACCTTGCTGTTATGCTTGCAGCATAGCCAGATTGTCCTATTTATCGCTAAGGTATCTGCAAAATCCCAATTAAAAATTTGTTAATTTGACAATTGCAACTGGTTTAAGGTTAATCCGCAATTGCTTTTAAAATAAATTTATTTCCCAATAATTTTAATATAAATTGTGAATAGGCATTGAGAGATTTAAAAAAAAAATATTATTATACATAAAAGTTTGAAATAAACCGACTGCACTCTGACAACATCAAGTTAAAGATACTACGCTCGACGGCAAACGATCAAACTTTATCAATGAATCGGATTATAGTAAAGAATACACTGTTGCTACTCGCTGCTAACCGCTTTTAAGGGAGTGTTTATATACTTGGTTGTTTTTATTTATTTTTTGTGAGTATTGGTGAAAAATCGTCTTTATTATAAACAATGATGGTGCATTCATGTATAGTTTGTAAAAGAGTGGATCATTTAAGCAAGGATTTATCTTTTCTTCGGTAAGTATGGTTATGTTTTAATATGATTGTATTGATATGATTTCTGACTAACCATTGACGTTTAAAAGGTTATGGACCGGTCCGTGGTGCTAGTCCGGGCAAAAAGCAGTCGCGTTGGTTTATTTCTTAATATAAATCTTGCATTTACAAGATGGTTGAGTCTTGTACGGCCATAAAATACTTCACTAGAAGATGCAACGGTGTTAAATTAAAATTTCACAGGTTAGTAAATATATTTAGAAATTTGATTTTGAGTTTGCATCACCCATTCCGTTTCTCCCTCCTTGCTAATTGGCCACACCCAATGCATGTGAGCAGGTAATAAACTAAAGATAGATGACCAGAGTGCAGTTGGATTATTTCACGATTTATTTGATACCTTTAAGTATAATAATATTATTTTAAAGAATCATCCTTTTCACAGTTTATAGTAAAATTATTAGAAATAAACTTATTTTAAGAGCAATTGCGGATTAACCTTAAACCAGTTGTAATTGTCAAATTTACAAATTTTTAATTGGGATTTTGCAAGATGTCTTAGTGATAAATATGACAATCTGGCTAGACATATACACTTTTATGTCTACACTTTTTGAATAGAAAATATAGTTAAACGTAAAGAATCTCAAAGTAAATTATACGCCCTTGTTGGGCTTTTTGCCCAGACTAGCTCCGCTCCGAAACCATGAAGACCGATCCATAACCTTTTAAACGTTATTGGATTTAACCTTGTAAGATCTTTGATTTAACCAGACTTCAACATTGTTGCCATTAGCGAGACCAACATGTTTTGTCACTCTTCCACCCATTACTGATTTTCAATAACATTTCAAACAATCACAAACTCACTTTCCAACAGATTTATGAATGGAGTGTTGGCCCTGTGATATTTCTTTAATTTCCAGCCAAACGACTAGTCACGTGACAAATGTCAAAATAAGTTTTCCTTACCGGAGGAAAATCGGTGGAAACAGTTTTTTTTGGCATTTCAATAATGTGGCCAACTTTTGTCGATCACTGTATTCGGTTCGCACTTTGATCATTTTTAGGGGAATTTTACTCGCAACCCTGCATTTCTCTATAAATAGGATAAAAAGCCTTAATTTAATAAATGTATAAGATTTTCAACTTTTTTTTAGGTCGAAGACCCTGTAGTCGAACAACACACCAAATGCCATGGCGGCTACGTTCTAGTTTCGGCCGACTTCAACGGTTGCGTCAAAGTGTTCGTCAATAAAACCAAACCAAAGCATAGTTCTTTACCTGTTTCCGCAATGGCGTGAGAAAAAGCTGCACAGTCTTTCTATAAATGTACGCCTGAGCGTACACAGTATTTTTCAAAGGTTGTAAGAAACATTTCGGTATATAATATTTATTATTTCAGTAATTTGCAGGCAAGTAAACCCCCCTACCTCCCTTTCCCCCCATATGCCTTCTCATAGAAATATTTTGCAAGGGACAGATGCAGAACTATCATCATAATTTTATTCATGAACTTAACCTGAACCCTGAACAGCATGAGGGATCCATTTATAGATCAATTCAACAGTTTTCTAAAGTTAGTAAATTAAACGAAGAAGTTTTGTTGTTTGATTTTTGAAGTGCCATCGATATGGGTCATTGTTTTATAAACAGCACGAATTTCTGGAAAAAAATTATTCCGACTTCTTCCTCTCATCGCTCGACAAGTTTAGGTCACCGCGAATTTCAGGATTTTGCTGAAAAAAATTTTTTTTCGAAAATATGCACATTATGAAATTTTGATAATTTGCTGGATTTTCTCCAATTTTCTCATACTTGAAATTTAATATCTTCAGTTGTACTGATCGGATCAATGTCGGTCTTTTTTGTTTTACACTTTGTTTTCGAGGTGCATTAAAAAATGTTTTTTTTTGGGTAACTTGTTAGCAAAATATTCTTATTTTTGCGAACAGAAAAATGTAATAATTGGTCAGCCAAAATGGCTAGTTGGTCAGCAACTTAGGGACAACAAACATTTCTGAATCGTGACAGTGCCCTGGGAAAACAAGTGAAAACCAGCCCCCGCTACTCCTTTTGTAGCCGATTTCCTTCTGTATTCGGCAAATGAAAACAAGAAAGTTACATAAATTGACAGTGCCCTGGGACCTCTGGAAGTAAACTGCTTCTAGACATGTTTGTTTCTACTGACCAATCGTAAACTCTTGCTGACCAAGTAATCATTTCGCAGCTCGACTGTTAATAACGGCAAACCATTTAATTACTTTTTTTATGATCAAACACAAGCACTATAGGAAAAATCCTTTAGGGCACTCTGGGAGTGGTGTGTGTACGCAAAATCGACTTAGTGGTTCGTCGTCTACTTCTGCTATTCGCCGTTCTGGGCGGAATCAAGAGGGCAAGGTCAGTCCAGCACTTTCCATGAAAATATCTAAAAGTGAGTCAAATCCCCAACCTGTCTTCGATGTTCTAGCCTGTCGAGGTTCTTCGTCAGCTCGTGGTCTCCAATCAGACGAATGGCCCTCCTTTCGATGGAATCCAGCAGCCGAAGAGTATGTTTGGGTGCAGAGCTCCAGACATCAGAGCAGTGCTCTAGTGATGGTCGAATCTGGGCTTTGTATAGTATGAAAAGTTGGTTGGGAAGAGTACACCAAGTTTCTGACAAGCTATCTTGGCGATTACCACAACGTGGTTATGCCAAGATATGGACAAGAATGGTTAAATAGTTTTAACATGATCGCCCCCCACCATAAATGAAATTGAGAAAATACTATTTTGTTCTTTAACGTCTTATCTACTAAACCCATTTTACGAAAAGGTGGGACCTCTATTAGATGGGAAGTTATCAAATATTTACGAGCGCAAGTCGCAAAGCGCGCGATGTGTCGCAGCATCTACAATCTTAATTAATATTTCCGTGCATTCTATTTAATAACTTCCGATCTAATTTTTTGAACACAATGGTATTTTTTCAAATTAATTTAAGGTGTAGCCCCTTTCGGCTACGACATCAAATACAGCTGGAGATAATAAATTTCAAGTACCAGAAAACTGGGGAAAATCCAGCAAATTTTCAATAATTCATATGTGGATATTTTCGGAAAAAGAATTTTTTCAGTTAAATCCTGAAATACGTGTCAACTAATTGAATGTATATGTATAGTTGTAAAAAAATTTTCGGGCGATTTAAAAAATGTCGACGTTAATTTTGCGGTATTAATTCAAAGGGGCGTATGAGGTCATCTAAATGTCTGTTAAATTGGAAAGCAGTATATGCTGCCAGAACCTATTGATACGTTTGTAACTACAAATATGGGCAAAATTGAAATTTGGACGATAAATAATCGATGTATTTCACAATTAAATTATTAGTAGATACGCCCCCTTTGAATTAACACGGCAGAATTGGTGTGTGGCTTGTAAAAGATTGACCCACATGGAAACATACTTTCAGTCAGCAGTTTATCTCTGTAGGCTGGCGTTTGTGGATCCTAATAATGTGCTAAAAAACTTGGTGATGTAACTTTTTTAACGTATATTTTATGAATTTTATTAAATTATTAAACTAAATATATTAATTCTTAATGCGTTTTAAAGTGATATATGATATTGTAATATTAATGATGTTAAAAAATAAACAATTACAAAATCGTATTTGTTTTTTTTTAAATCCGTCCTTAGTTCGGGGTTTCAAAGGCAAATCAAACAAATTTAACCCTAAATAGGTATTTTTTTAAAAAAACTAAACATCAATTTTTGCTCTTGGATAATATAAATATTTAAAACTTAAAGTTTACTTTCTCAAAACGTATAAAATAAACTAAAATACCGAACTATTTTTGGGTTTCAGGACTTCTAGACCACGAACCTCTCTTACTTTGCTGGCCGTCTTTCGGCAAGGACCAAGACTTGCTTCTCTCTTTCCTCGCCTCTCTTTGTTCGAGGAGTTGCCGTGGGGTCATAAATTTGGAAGAATCTACGGATTTTTCTCTGGATCTAAAAGGGAATAAATATTTATTTCATACTGCGCAACGATCCTCGGCAAATTCCTACCTGGATTTGGATCTACTTCTTCCCTCGTCTTTATTGGATCTTTTAGAAGTTTCGGTGGAACCTCGTTGGCCGGATTTGCTCCTAGACCTCTTGCTTTTGCTCTTGGACCTACGTTGCCTATTCTGACTCTTGCTCTTACTTCGAGACCTGCGGTCTCTAGTTTTACTCTTACTTCTAGATCTATGGTCTTTCGTTTTACTTCTAGATCTTCGATCTGAATGAGATTCTCTCCTGGACTTTGATCTACTGCGGTCCCTCGATCTGGATCTAAAAATGTAATATGTCGCCTAATTTGTATAATTGCTTTATGGATTTACCATTTAAGATTTTAAGGGTACGTCGTAAGAGTGACGTACGTAACCCTTAACGTCCGTCCGTTTTGTGCTAGCTCAAAGGTAGGCAAGTCTAACGTTCTCCTACGGCTTCCATCCAAAAGGTGAATTCCCCACCCAGGAATTATTTATTTAACCTAATCTAACTATTTGAATCATTTTTAAATTTTGAAAAAAGTATGATTGCTGGTCGACACTATCAGTTATGTCGCCAGTTTTAGTAATTAATGAAAAAGTCATCGCAACCGAAGACGTTCCTACTTAATTAGTTTTACGGACGCTATGTTCGATTTTTCGTTGTTTATTGTTAGGGATGCCAGGCGTAATGCCATTACCGACTTGACACGCAAGTGTCAGTCGGTCTTGGGTGGGCCCACCATCCCCGAACAAACCCCGCTAACTGGAAGCTGTCAGCAGTCCACCAGACCGCATGAAGAAATGAAGGCAATAATTTTGTCTAAGAAGCAAATGATTTTAATTTGAAGTATAGTTGTTTAAACGTAGGACGAGGCCTAGCTTTTGTTCAAGCTATACTTTGTATTTTGGTATTGGCTCGGGCATGTCCAATGAACACACTAACAATGCAAGTTATTGTATTGAACACGGGGGGCTTTTATTTATTTTAATTTTAATATGTCTTTTGTCAATGAGGGTGAATTTAAGGGGTTAGTCTTACGTAGGTCGAGTCTCGCGAACCGAAATACTAATAATTAAGTATGTACATTTTATACAATAAATAATTAACCTCGGACTCGGAATGTTTTTTATGTCACAATCGGGTGAATTTTCTTGTAAGAACTTATTTATACTCGCGTCAGAAACGAGTGTTCGAAGGTCAATTTCGGTTTTTATTTAACCTCGCACCAAAATACACGAGGGAGCGAAGATATTCCAGAATTATTTATACTCGCACTGAAATATACGACTGTTTGGGGAAATTCCAGTATTATTTAAACTCGCCTGAACCACGAGTATGCGACGATGAAAATTTTCTCAGGGAAAATCCGCGACTGGCTTTTCTCGGAATTGCTTGGTGTAAACACTCTGAAACCTGTAGCCGCTATTGCGGCACCCGTTTTGAAAAGATCGAATCGCTGGTGAGCGCGGTTCTGGGGATACCAGAAAACCGACTGACTTCGTCGTTCGTCTCCACGTAGAAATCCTTCGTTCGTCCCTTCCAATGCCCAATGGCGTCATTCGCACCGATATAATCCGTTGACTGTCGTGGCCGTTACAACAACAGAGCGAGCGGGAACGAAATTACGACGTTGCAACATTATAAACGGCCAGTCTGATCTTATCAATAATTTCTTTAATTGGAAAAGCTAGTTTTACAACAAAAATTCACTGATGGTAGTTCATATTGTACACTTTGGTGGCTCTATATCACTCAATCAATGATGTTGATGAAATACAAAACTGCGTTTTATTTTGATTGACACGTTATACAAAATAATACCAATTTGAAGTATTTTTCTCACCTCGATTTTCTCCTAGCGCTTCTAGAGCGCGATCTGCTCCTACTATCCCGATCGCGCCTTCTATCTGAATGTTTTCTAGATCTAGACCTGCTCCTGGACCTTGATCTTCTTCTAGAATAACTGCGGCTTCTAGATCTCGAGTACGACCGACGCCTGGTTGAAGAACGAGAGCGATGTCTGCGAAGATCGTGCGGAGATGCAGTTCTAGACCTTAAAAAAACCCTGATTTGTATGTATTATTCTACAAAAGCAGCCAATCTCTTACCTCCGGCGATCGTGTTGGCTATGCTGTGGCTTATTATAATATCTAGAGTATTCTTCAAAAACTTCCGGGGGATAATGGGCCCTCGTTCCCCCAGCCGGCGCTCCTCTGCCTCGATTAAATCCACGTCCTCTGCCGCGACCTAAATTATAAGAGATTTTCTAATAGCTATTGCGTTATATCCAATTGGTAACAGTGCAACAAAAGAAATGGTAATTTTATATTTTCTTCATTGGCAACATTGACCTTTATCTGCTATAAAAAACCCTAAATTCTTGTTAAGGTAGATACTAAAAAAGTAATGGTTTCGAACAAATCCAAACAGATCTATATACGTACCTCGCATCATACCTCCCCTACCTCTACCGCCCCTGTAGATAGCGTATATGTCGATATCAGGATAAAGGGGCGCTGAGAAAGGTGTATACATAGGTTGGTAGGGGAACCCGTACATAGGTGGTGGGGCGGGAAGATGGTTGTCATACATTAGCTCGGCCGGATGTTGACTGTGAAGGGGGAGGTTCCTGGTTTTCCGATATCCTAAAATTTTTATTCGGCAGCTGATAATACATTGTATACGATTTTAAAAATATATCGTCGGTTTCACATAAAATATACTAATCTTACTTGGGTCCTCATCCAACGACAGCTCAGATTCTGATGAATCCGAATACTTGGTAGGTCGAATATCTTCCGAGAGGATAGTTTTTAACATAACTCTGCCTTTAACAGCGTTATGCAGCTTCTCTTTCTGGCTTAAATAATCTAATTCGCTGTGGTTTTTCAGTCTTTTCAACTGGAATATAAATTTATCCTTAATTATATGTTAACATTCCTATACAGTATGTCCACGGATGGGGTTTACAAGAGGATAAATGAACTAACAATTGAAAGATACTCTTAAGCAAAATAACATTTTTGCAGTTTTTACCCACCCTGTATAAAAAAATTGAAGTTTCTTATGATGAATCGTATTTTCTAGACAAGCAAAAACGTTTATTAAGAGTGACTTTTTTTCGTATCTTCCAATTCTTAGTCCCTCTTGTAAACCCCATCTGTGGACATACTGTATATTTTAAAAAAAAAAAAACCTTAAAAAGTTATTGGTTACTACATTTTTTTTTTGAGATTAGGTTTTCATTTACCTCATCTATTCTAACATCGGAGACATCATAATGCTGAATATCACCTTCAGTTTTCTCCTGTAACGAAAAGATCATTAAACAAAATAATATAAAATTGTAAAATCCGTAAGGTAAGCAATATTATAATACATACTTTTATCCTTCTAAACAGCTCTTCAACCAATCTGATAGCCTCCAACTTCCTCTGCACTTTAATCAGCTTTTTTTCCTCCCTAGCGATTTTTTCGTTAATTTCATCCGAACCTGTGATCTCCAAATTTTTCAAAATTTTGGCTTTGCGTTTTTCTTCTCTCACGTGACGCCGAATTTCTTTCTGTTTCGCCAAATTTTCTCCCTTTTTTCTGTAAATTAGCACTTACCTCTCACAAAGATTAACGGAGAAAATAATCAAAGGTAAATATACAAAAAAAGCGTTTTAATTTAGACCAGAGGTAATCCATCGTGATTATGTCAAGAGATTCCTTGACTTAATTACTAGGTAATAACATAATAATGATTATTACCAAAAAATGAGTACTTTTATTATGGTATATTGGTCTAATTTTAAAACTCTTCTAGTAAATTTGATAGTTAATCATTGTGGCTAATAGTTAGAGAGACGGTGACAATAGGGGGTCCGTGAAGTGGAATATCAGTAATTTGGTTTTTCGTGTAGTTTAGGTCCCCCTCTACAAACCGAACAAACCCAACCAACCATGTCTGAAAATTAATTTACAGCATCTGCGTGAACCCAAAGTCACGGGAACACACATTTTTCTATGAATGGAAAAATTATAAAGTCTCAAGTGACATAGGTCCAAGCGGGCTTAATTGTTTGTATTCACATGGAGATGCCTCATAAACAATTTTCTGATAAAAAGAATATTGCGATTGAATATTGAATATATTATACAACTGAATGATACCTGCCTTCCGGTATCCCTGCGTAATATTGTCAGAATTCCGCCTAGCTAGGTGCGATTCTTCTGAAAATTTTTTTTTCACAATATTTGGGTGTCATGGAATATAGAGTGTGACAATTTTCTGACATGTCACGATCGTTTTCCGAATTTCCTCCGAGATTAAAAAAAAAATCCAATAATGAAATGGCGACACCTGGAACGACAACATTTTTTTTAAAAAATGTTTTAAATTATAATGTTCCATTCTAGAAAGTTTCAACTTCAAATTCGCTTTTTTTCTTTTTTTTTTAATTTTCATTATTTTTTGACACGCTCGGAAAAGTATACGCAAGGGTTGACTCGTCAGAAAATGTGTGTTTCCGTGACTTTGGGGTCACGCAGATGCTGTAAATTCATTTTCAGACATGGCTCGATATAATTTTGAATTTATTGAGAATTTCCTATCTAAAGCGGTACAGCGCCTCTCAGCAACGCTCTACGGCATTTCATCAGATATAAAAGTTGTAGAGGGGGACCTGAACTCCACGAAAAAACAAATTACTGATATTCCACTTCACGGACCCCCTATTGTCACCGTCTCTCTAACTATAAGGCAGAGGTTCCCAAACGTGTTCAGTTCGCGGCGCACTTAGAGATTTAGTTGCGCCGCACTGAAAACCCCTGGGCTAAGGAAAGGGTTCTGGGTCGTGTTCATTATTAAATTGGGTCTCACTGTAAAAACCTGCTTACAAAAGAGTATAAAATGTAGTTGCAGTCAGAAAAAAGAACACAAAAAACTATGAATTCTTTGGTGGCACTTGTTATCGAGAAATTATACAGGGTGTTATGGAAATGACGTATTATATTTAAACCGGCAAATCTCGAGATGAAAATAAATTGAAGAAAAATAACAATAAATGGCGCCTTGAATTATTAAGCGAAATATACACTTTATATGAAATCTCAAAATTTACGTGGCCGCTCCTGAGGCCCTTCGCAATCAATATTTTATTGAGGCAGTCTCCAGGTTCAAAAGAGGCTAGCGCATTATATGCGATGTTGTCATATTGCAACACATAATTCTAAACGCACGTGTTCAGTTTTTGACAACAAGACGGCTTTGACGCGCGCTATCACTTCTTTTTCAAACTTTTTAGACAAAAAAACCTACAATTTTAAGGTTCATACTCTCTTACCTTCGATTTTTTAAAATAATCCGTTTTATAATTAAATTCCATAAAAAAATTAAACACAAAAAGTTGTTTTTCAACAGAACCAACAGTAGATAATATCACACAAATTTGAAATCACATCACAACATTTATTATTATGAATTATTTCAAACAAAAAAAAATCGGGCAATACAACTAACAATACGTTTAAAATTCGTATACGTCAAGCACGTGGCACTCTCGACGTCGTGGAACCAACGTCGTTCCGCTCCCGAGTCTCGAAACATACAGAAGTATGAAGCGGCGCGCGGCCGGTATTCAAGCTACGGCGAGACACGCGGCGTGATCTGACAACACTGTTAGTAAACTCTAGCGACCCATTTTGTTGCTAAGTGAATCCAGATGGAACGGGGCGACAGTATGTGGGTAAAAAGGGTTTTTACCTTAGTATTTACATATTTGATTTAAAAAAAAAGTATATAGACTTTCTCTAGGACACCCAAGGAGTCACCCATATAAATATAATAAGTCATTTCCATAACACCCTGTATATCAATACTTTTAAGTTACTTAAAAAAGAATGAAAAAATTATTAATAATCCAACAGGGTGACGTATTTTGAACTAAAAAAGAATTAGAAGCCTTTAACGCAAAAAAAGAAAGGAAGAAAAATATCTCTCTAAAATATAAGAAAGAAACTTTTTTAAATAGAAGAAATTTTGTTTTCCTTAGGTTACCAAGAAAAAAATTTGTCAACCTTTCAGCCTCCTCTTGCTGTTTCTTCTCGTCCAACAGTTTCTTGTCTCTCTCTTCCTGTTCCCGTGTTTTCTTGACTAACCTATCCCTTACTATTTCCCTTCTCCTAATGGAAGCATCACTGAAAATAAAAATAAATACTACTGTGCCTTTCTAATGACCAATAGTTAATTCTCCCACTTCTAGAACAACTATAATAAAACGGCATCCGTACCTTAAATGTTTGGTTTTATCAAAGTCAACTTTCAAGTCGACCTCCGTATCATCTTCATCATCTTTATGAACTAACTTCTTGTCACGGAAAAAATCCATTGCCTTTGTAAAACCGATGTAGTCTTTAAACTGTACGTATCCTTCGAACCAATCCATTTTTTCAAAGGAGGAATATTTTAGACCCGAGATATGGTCTTTCATTTTCTTGCGATAAGGGTCACAAATTGGTATGTCCACATAGCGAATACTACCAAATTTCTCAAACGCCCTCCAGAAGATTTTTTCTAAAATAAGAAATTTTAACATTGTATCTCCAATATCACAATATGCATGTACTTAAATGTAACGGTGCTTACTGGGTTAAGAAAAAAAACTAGGCTATACATGTCCCTCAAAGGGTATATACCCTCATTTTTCTTTACCTTCACCCTTCACATTCATAAGCTTACCTGATGGAGTAACATCTTCATCACTGCTCATGTGATATGGCACAAACCACTTGGATGGTAAATTAGCAATATGAATTGTATCGGGCCTTTCGCCTGGTTTCATTTCATCCATATCTTTGGACTCGGAAAAAAAGGCATCCCATATCCGTCTGCTCGGGAAGTCGGACCGAAATTCAGCCGCTCTAACCCTCATAAGGTCTCCAAAATCTTTTAATTTTATCATTTTATTATCGACTTTCGAAATCACACGCTCTAACTTGGCACGTCTCTCCACTTCAGCTTCAAATCTTACAAATTCCATGGTAGTTTTTGTTACTTTCAGTACGGTAAACTCATCAGGTTGAATCAGCTCTTTCAATTTATCCATGATCTCCCAATGGGAAACGCTTTTTCCTAACTTTTTCACGTTCGGCAGTTGCAGAGAAATGTTCATTTTTGCAACTGGACGTAAGTAGAGCTGCTGGGACAGGTACAGCGGCTCCAGCTCCGAAGTATTGGGGCATCTCTGAAAAACATTCATAATTAGAGCTTTCTTCTTACCGAGGCAAGGGAAAGTCTAAATTATCAATGCTTTCCAGAACTTAAAGGGTTTTTGGTTGATTTTTCTTGCTTTTTTCAGTATTTTCACATAAAGAATACAAAAGCAACAACTGTGAATATCTCTAACGTCACTGTCAAAGTCAACCAAAAGCGAAGTCAAGGCTTTGAGGTTAGGACGTGTTCAATGGACATGATCTTCTGTTGAGAAGTCTGGCATGCATCAAAAGGAACATGGCTAGATGCTGGAAAGCAGGAGGTCATTGGAGTTTCGAACAGAACAGGAAAAGTAACATGATGTCTAGGAATTGATCCAGCACTTGGCAACCACATTGTGTATTCCATGATTGTACCTTCTATATCTCATTAAAACTTTGAATATAAACGTTTTATTTTCAAAGCATTAAAGTCTATACCCTTGGGTATTCTCTGTCGAATATCACGGTATATTTTAATAACTCGCATGTGAACTCCCCCAATAACAAACTCGCACATTTAGGTCGCATGACCGTACTTATCGCGACATATAAAGTTTTTAAATTTTTTTTAACGATTTTTGTTTGTATTCTACTACCATTATTCATAAAAAAATAATATTTAAAAATTGATAAATATATCTTGTATATACTTATACCCTAAAATTATAGAAACTTTCATTCTTGAGGCAAACATATGAAAGTAGGATAAATATTTTATGTAACATATAAGTAATACGTAAAACAAAAACTTAAATTTGAACTTTTACGAAAACATATTAGATTATTAAAGAGTCTTTTTTGTGAATTTGTATGTAACTTTTACCATCAGAAATATACTACATTGGTCAGTTGTCTCTTTACCAAGGTAATAAATAGTAATAATTGAGACCAGACCTAAATAAATTACCAAAAATTTAAATAGGATAGTGTAGACATTGTAGAGGAGGAATTTAGAAATATTGTCTTCCATTTTGAGATATTTTTAATTATACGATTTCCACAGTTGCTCCATTTTGAAGCATAAAAAAAAGAGAGATTTAAAAAAATTATCTTTTTTTATAGGTAATTTATTACTATACAACGCATCTGGCAGTACTCAATATGGAGAACGAGAAGCTAGTACAAATCACCAAAATCTTTATGCTACTGGGTGGTCTCTGGAAAGTCCCATTCAGCAAAAACGCGTATCTACCAAAATTCTACTTTATTTTCTCAATATTCATGAGAGCGAACTTTATGATCTTTTGGACGCTGCTCTTTATGGAACTGGTTCGTGCGATTCGAGAGCACGCAGATATCATGAATATTATTTTTCTGAATCTGGCAATACTTATTAATGCATCAAAGATAACTACGAAAGTCATTATATTCCAGAAAAATAAAGTAACAGGTTTGTCTGTATTTTGTCAACTAATAATGTCGGTTCTACTTTTCTCAAGTCCTGCCTTTCTTAATTCTGAACTACGTTGGTTATATAGTGCGTGGCACTGAAAAAATAATTGCCTTAATTGTAGCCTTTCTTCTACATGGCTTGATCGAATCAACCTTTAAATTTTTCATGCAAGTACCTACTGTTTTAACACTGTACTGCCCTTTTAGGATTATACAACCACGTAATAGAAGAGGAAAAACTTATATGGAAAGACAAGGATCCACAAATAGTGAAAACCTATTCGAAATTAGTCCGGTACTGTAACTCCCTGATGTTTTGCCAGACAATGTCTACCGTTGTGGTGGTATTGTTATTTATGTATGTAGGTAAGGTTCCATAATATGCAATCATTAATTAATTAAATCATTCACCAATGGCGTCCCTGCGCAGACATGTCCTTTGATATTTTTTACGATAAAACTTGTACGCCACTGACATTTCTCCATGTGGATTTTTTTTCTGATTAACATGGTTGATTCCACATGAAAACGGTCTCCTGCGTTTTATCGTCAGGCGCACCGTTCTCAATTAAATCAATTAAATCGAAATTGAAACTCGTTATTATATGAATTAACACCTAAAGGTATGTACACACCGAAAAAAACATACAAGAACAAACATCAGCGAACACAAACAAATGTTTTTGTTTTGTGTGGACGAACAAACGTTTGTTTGTTCTTGTTCACACATGTTCGAGGAGACGTCGGTACATCAAAGAGAAATTTTGTTTATCTAGTTTTGGTGTGGACGGTATATTTGTTCGTCGGAATGTTCTTTAGTTGTAAGTCTTTCAATAATAAACTACTTCCACTGTATATTTCTCTACTTCTGAATAAAGATGTTTGCCACCAACGCCTTTTTTCTTCTTTTTTTATTATTTTTCAGTAAACCACACAAGATAATAAACGCCGCACTCGCAAATAGATTTTGTTCATGGTCATCCATACACCTTGTTACGGAATAGAATAAATAAATATTAAATAGATTCTAGCAATGCATTTATTTCAGGTATATCGGGACATATTAGCGTAGAAAAATATAACTCCTTGACAAATCAAACAATTGAAGTTCCTTTTTTATACCAATATTGGTTTCCTCACAAAAGAGAACACATTGTTCCTGTATACGCTTTAAATGGCTGGTAAGTATTATTATATTATATCGTTGTCCAGGCGCGGAACTACTATGAGACCATGCAACGCGGGGGGCCCTGGCGTCCAGGGGGCCCACGGCCCAAAGTGGCATCCCGTTACGCAATGCGAGGCCCCTCGCCACTTCAAAAATAATAATTATTAGTAAGCTGAAATACATTTTCTTTCATTCAAATATCATTTATGTTTCATTTTATACAATAATTGTTTCCATGGCTAACTGATGACTAAACATTGTGATATTCAGTTATTAACAGAAAATTAGTTATAAATTGTTAATCGAGTGAAATATCAAAAAATCTCTTAACACATTTTTTGTTCAGAATATAAGAAGATGTAACATGTAAGTCTAAATTATTTGATGAAAGAAAGAACCTATTTTTGCGACTTGTTTAAAGTAACTTCTAATTTTAACCTGCCCTGTATGATATTAATTTTACGAGAACTTATACTTTTGTAAATATTTCCTGAAAATTTGGTTTAAAATTGATTTTAAACAATAAAGTTATTCAGAAAAGAATCGTGTGGTCAGTGTTTATGGGTTCTGGAATAATATTATATAATAAATGTGATTTCTAGTATAAACCTTAGTTTCTAAAGAGCATTAATAAATTTTCTCTCATAGGAATCATATTCTATAATTATCTCATAACATGGTTTATCATCTTTTTAATTGATTGATTTACTATTCTCTGTACAACCGACTCGCACATTTCTTGACGAAATGGTGAACGTTCTTTTAAAAATAATTCTTGATAGAATCGGTCACCATAGCGTCAAGAAAAATAATCTATAATTTTCTCTTAGATTATGGATTTTCGATTTAATATTATTTTACAAATAAAATAACCGCAATACAACTGAGTTTATTAAATTGACATTTAGGTTTGGTTACCTCTGCATAGTATACAATAGCGTAACACACATGATATATACAAACTTGATGGTTTTCGTCGCATCTCAGTTTAAAATGATGCAAATACGACTAAGAAAACTTGATGTCGTAGCCGCTGACATGTACAACGGAGACGTGGTTCTCACTATTAAGAAGTTCATCAAAGACCATCAAAATCTCATTAGGTACAGTACGTTTCACGAAAGTTGGATACGACTTAATGATTTCCTGGGTCGGTCCCATTGTGTCGACAACAGCTTGGCAATAAACAAGTGAAGTATGAAGGGACGGACTAAGGAAAACAAGTAATGATATGATTATATTAATGTAATCAAATGAAATAACATTTTTTTTAAATATTACTAGTCATATTTATTTACATTTATAATGTCATTCTATAGATAGTTCTGTTTCGCTATCGCTATCCTCATCAAAATTAATTATAATTGGATTAATTATACGATCCAGACTAATATACGAATTTTCTACAGTTATTACGTGACAGACTGAATTTTTCCAACTACCTGGGAGAATATCATTAAAGCATTTTCGTATTAATTCTACAACACTAGAACTTAAAGTCGGAGAAATATTTTCAGACCTAACCAGTGATTTTAACTGGTGCCACATATGCTCTATGGGGTTAAAAATGCAATAATAGGGTGGGAGCCGTAGCACTGTATGTCCAATTTCTTCTGCCAATGTGTCACAAACATATACTTTTTTATACAAAATGTCTTTAAAACTTCTAAACGATCACTTTTTTTATTTTCTGCAAAATATATATCATTCGCCGCCATGTAGTTCTGAATCTCCAATTTTGTATTATTTGAGCTTGGAGCTTTATGTAATTGGCGACTGTGATAGCTCGCATTGTCCATTACTATCACACTATTCTGAGGAATGTTTGGTAAAAGACAATTCTTGAACCATTCCTCAAAAACTAACAAATTTTACCACAAAAAGATATTTAAATATAAATTAAGCAACCTAACCTACCTGATGTGCCTATATTTAATTATAATTATTACAATCCACATCCTTTCCACATAATAATAACAAACGGTCATAAATAATGGGATTGCCCCAGGTACTTTTACTGCAGTCATTAAGTTATATCCATTTTTCGTGAAAGAATCTTTAATTCTATACACATATGTACATCGACGATTGAATTAGAAGTAAAATATGGCATAAGGACAAAAAATAAATTGTTTCCTATGTAAGTTATAGTTATGTCCATTTAGTTGTTCAGATTCACATTCAGATAATAATTATGTACATGTGTTTGATTGAGAGACGACTTACCATGCATGTTCTTCTACATCTTCTAGATTTGTTACAGAACTAAATGAGTCTACGAAAACTATCGTTCTGATGGAATTTCTCTTGAGTTCCATGGATTGTGCATCTGTAGCTGCCCAAGCAATACGAGTAAGCGTTTAAAAATATAAACAATTAAAGAATCATGCATATATCATGCATTCGCATACATATCCTTCTATAAGCATACCAAATTTCAGGTCTCTATGTCAAACGATCCACCGGCAAAACGTATTAATTTAGTATTTTTTTCTAGATCAAAGCAGCATCTGATTCGGTATTCCTGTTGTTTTACTTCAGTTTAATGGTATTGCAAATTTTTGCTCTTGGATGGACTACGAACGAAATAAAAGTACAAGTAGGTATTTGTATATAAAATGTTTACCCCCTCCCCCCCAGGAAACAATATACTATCTACGGCACTGCATGGCGTATTGAACTTTTTATTTTTTTTAGAGTTTGGCTATAGCAGACTCCCTTTATGAATCACAATGGCATCTATTTGACAAGGAAACCACTCGGATGATTCAAATAATGATAATGCGAGCCCAAAGACCACTCGTAATGAGAATTGGGCCTTTTGGACCTATAACCACTGAAACCCCCCTTATGGTAAAATAGTTATTCTTGTGTATTCATTCGATATTTTGGATATAATCTGTCTTTTTTTTTTACTAGTCGTATTTATTGTGTTTCTTTTTTCAGATTATGAAAGCGGCATATTCTTATGTGACCATAATGATAAACTGATTATTTGCAAACTTAGAGCAAAGCACTATGATGTGATGCTGTAGGACCAGGGAAAACATTTCAATAAATAAAGGCTATTGATTATTTTCATATAGTATAAATACATATTATGCACTGTATTATTTATTGTATTTCTTCATGTTCGGTGGTTATATAACGCGGCAGCGTCTGGGAACTGGGAACTTCAAAACACTGGCGTATGATACTAAAATTACAAATATTCGACTGTAAGGTAGCGTAACAAGAAAAAAATCTGTTCCAACGCAAACCCACCCTTAAAAGTCGCTCTTAATGTAAACGCCCCCTTATGAAAACTGTTCTACGGTTTGAAGCAACTGATCTCGCACTTTGCATGTTCATGAAATCATGTTTTATCTAATAATATTCGCCGTTGTGTGAGGCAACCAGTAATACACCGAAAATTGGTCGACTGATGATTGTGGAAACACACACAAACACTGGGAATGGTGGAAACACAGTAAAACAACTTATAGGCCAAGTTTTAGGCACCGAATAGAGATATCAGTATTTTTCATAGACAAAGGTTCCTTTGTCTATGGTATTTGTATTTTTAAATCCCGGCCAATTAACGTAGAGATGGATTCCAAATAACCTAGACCCCTACAAGATGACAAACCGTCGAGCCCTACCAACTTTAATACGAACCTGCTCACGGCCATACCCAAATATTTTGTTCCTCTTTATCTAATATAGATCTTTAAACAAAGAGAAAGATGTAATTGGCTCTATTTTTCCTATTTAAATTGTGATCTATGGATGGATAGATGGCACTTCACTTACTCCCACTACCCGAAAAGAAATTTTCCCGCGAATCTATCTCATAACGGATTTTCTTCATTGTCTCCTCGTTCGCAGCTCGTGATAACCGGCACGGTAGTGATTTCGACTTAAATCCGAGAAAAACGGTCGGAAATCTTAAAATATAGTGTTTCCAGGAGTTTTCTTTTCAGTTCCTGAGCCAGATTTGTTGGTAAGTGCTAGCATAGAAAAGAAAATTAGAATATTCATAGTTAATGTGGATGTGAAACATGAATCTCATTCTATTTTGCCTATAAACGACTCTTGAAACATTACTGGATCTCTTTTTCCCAAAACATGTTAAGGTTTCTGTTATAAAACGTTTAAAATATCCCATTTTATTTTACTGGAATAGCTTTAAATTCCGACTATGCATTATCAGTTGCATATAGCGGGTCGCTGCGCACAGCTGATCCTTAAGGCGCCCCACCTCTTTTAGAATTGCAAATTTACTTTTTCAAAGGTTTGAGCTAGTGATGCATTCTTGGCAATAATAAATACCAAAGACGTTTATAACGTTATGGTATTTGAATGATAATTATTAAGGGATTTAGAGACAATAATAGAGAATCGAAACTATTTTACATAAAACAGTTTAAAATGGCGAATACGACTTGGCTTCTTACCGCCTTAAAAGGCCGCGTTCTTTTATTTAGGTATACAACGAGGTCCTTTTCTAACGATGTTGTCTTAACAAGGACAGCCACATACTAGTGTTGCACACGCACTTTGACAGATCGTCTGACGTCAAAAATTGAAAGTTAAGGTTATGTAAACTATTTTGTGTTGTGTTTTTCACAGACGTTTTGCGAATCTTTATTTTAAATTGCTTTTCAGGAAATTTGCGTTATTTTCTGTGATATGAATTTGTGATAAACCTAAGTATTTATTATTTCATATTGCTAAACCTAACTTTCACTTTAAGTTAGTAAAGATGAGCCATGATATAAGAAGAAGGGGGCCACAACAAGCTAGTGGGCCCCCTAGTAACAATGCTTGGCCTAGAAGAGGTCGGAGGGAGAATATAAGGTAACAGCTTAAGCACTGTACTATTTTGCCATTATATGCTTTTGTTGTTATTCATTACAGATTTGGTGTTAATGATAAAAAATCGAGAAAAGGTGGTTTGGTTATTGACGAACACATTCAAGAAGCAACTCCTGAGCATATGCGAATTGAGATTGATAAAATAATTACAGAATTTTTGGCAGATCCTGATCAAAAAGAATACATTTTTCCTCCGGATTTGAACAATTTACAGAGGAAATATATTCATTACAAGGTGGGTTTAGCCATTAGAAAATGAATTGTTAAAAAAAAACAATTTTGTATTGAAATATTGCAGGCTCAAATAATGAATATTGTTTCAAAATCGCACGGTAAAGAACCAAACAGGCAACTTCATTTGAAGAAGAAACCCAAACAGGTAGCGAGTCAGACGTTTCATATTTATCCCTGTGAAGATATAAGAAAGACTCTTCAGGAATTTGATGAAAAATATGGTATGTATTCAAATAATATTAAATATTACTATTATAAACATTCACAAACACCTTCCTTAACTTCTAAATCAATGTGTCATATTCTAGGTGAAGTTCAAGCTCAACCTCAGAATTATAGAGCTGTTCAACGCTATGAAAAAGTCTATGGCAGGCTACAGGATATCGATCCAATGATTCCACAAAGTACTCGTGTTGATCAAGAGGTACAAGGTGCCAGAAAGCAGTTGCCCATTTTTGAGAAAAAAAAAATGATTATGGAGGCCATCAATGCTAATCAGGTACTGTGTTATCAACACAGTTGGGACTTTAACTTCACCATAATGTTTATTTTTGTAGGTTATAATAGTCTCTTCTGAAACTGGATCTGGTAAGACCACCCAAATACCACAGTATTTAATGGAGGAGGCCACTCAGAATAAAACTCCTTGCAAAATAATATGCACCCAACCTCGAAGGATATCTACTGTTGCAGCGGCAGAGAGGGTTGCGTATGAAAGGGGGGAAAGGGTGGGGGGCAGTGTAGGATATCATATCAGACTGGAGTCAAAATGCAGTAAGGAATTTTTTTTAAACGTTTATCCAAAAAACCTTCTCTAGTCACTCTTAAAATAATATTTTCAGGTAACGACACCAATCTGGTGTACTGCACAGTCGGTGTTTTTCTCAGAAATCTAATGTGTGGCAACAAATGCTTGAGCAAAATAACCCATGTTATTGTGGATGAAATACATGAGAGAGACAAACTCAGTGACTTTATGTTGATATGTTTAAAACAGAATCTGCCTTTGTTTAAACATCTAAAAGTAAGTATAAGTTAGGCGAAATCCAATAGTTTTCTTTGTGTTATAGTTACAAAAATATTACAAATATGACCAATGGTATGACTTTTAGGTAATTTTGATGTCTGCTACAGTTGACACGACAAAATTCCAAGAATACTTCCAATCTAGCATCGTCCTGACCATACCCGGTCGCGTTTTTCCAATACATACATACTTTCTGGAAAATATTTTGGATATGACCAAGTTTTTTACACCTCAGATGCGATTGGCTATGAACAAATTGCAACAAAAGCAGGCCGTTAAGAGAGACAATGAGGTGGTTGCGAATGTAGATCTGTCCGAACAAGACCAGGAGAATTTAGATTTTGCTTTGGAAGCGTACATGAATTTCAGGTAAATTTTTTCTGGATATCTGGTTGTTATTCTTTTATGATTACTCTTTTAAGCAATGGTTTAGATAGAAGAAAGAACTCCTAAACATAAAATCGAATTAAAATAATGTTTCTCTTCTGTTTTATAGTGATGATTATGACTACATGATTCACTATGAAGAAGCCACTGCCGACTTGCTTCAGATGTTTATATCTGAGGATGTACCTGTCGACCAACAACATTCCGCAAGAGGTTGGACGGCTCTTATGCTGGCTTGTCATTTGGGAGATGTTGAGTTCATTAGCAAGCTTTGCACCATGGGTAATGACTTATAAAATACCATTTCAAAGTCTTATAGTTGATTTTTTGGAAAAATTTTAAAAAATGTGTATATGTTATGGAAATGACGTATTTTATTTAAATGGTTGACTCCTGGGGTGTCCTAGAGAAGCGCTACATATATTTTTTTTTTAAATCGAACGTTTAAAAAGGGGTAATTCACCCCTAAACCCACCGGCCACTACTCTGCACATTCATATATGATCATATTACATTGCCAACCTGTGTAATCAACAGATGTTCAGGCCCAATGTTGCCAACTGTGTAAAAAATGTAAAACTTTAGATTCTTATAAAAATAATATTTAGTTTACCTAGTATCCAAATAGAAGTGAATCCAGGTGCTAGTACACTAGCAAGTAATCCAGGGCACAGACATCTTCAAGTTTTTTTTTTATGGGAACAGCTTTATGCTCATCACGTATCATGTGGAACTGCATAATAAGCTTATACCCACTAAACCTCATTTGGCCTCTCATTTCCAATCTCTCGGACATTTGCACTAAATCACTTAAAAAAACACACAGACCCACGAGTTTCAAATTAGTTTTTTTGAAGATATGTACCTATTATCAGATTACACGCAAACAGTAAACAGCACTTAATTATTTCGCAATAGAAATAATAAAAACGCTAATTTCTATGGGCCATTAACCCTTTACTAAAGATAAAATGAAGCAATTATGTTGACAGGAACTACCCTTGGTAATAAATGGACTCGTCCATGGTGCTTTCTTTGTGCACATTCAGAGAACTAACTTGAGCTAGCGCGGTTGCCATTTCCGAGACTATAATTATACAGGAAAGTAATATTATAGAAGGAAATTCCGCAATTTATTTATAAAACATTGAAAGTGGCAACGCTGTATTTTTAAATATTAACCCCAGCCGGCGCTAAGAACAGGCAACCCGTTATTGTCCATAATCAGCTTTTTAAAGAAGCCGGCCGATTTTCACACGCGTTATCGATTTCCTACTGTTTTTATCAAGTTTCAAGCAGATTTGTGTGTTAATACTTAAACCCGAGTTTAAATTATTAAGTCATTTGTTCTTTTCGCGACGGCATTGCCCCAGCCCAACAGTTCAATACCGATCGACGGAACCAACGTGTTATTTATTTTTAAAATTTTTAGACGTTAAATACATTATTTTCCAGACCACTCAGACAATAACTGCGTATTTTTGTCTACACAGTAGCACTTTAAAATAATAATTCAGATTGAATGGTACTTAGATGTGTTATGTGATTTTATTGTGCCGGTTTGTTTTTGTTCAAGTTACCTAGGTACTTGGTGTTTTTTTATAAATTAAGTTGGTGTTAAATAAGTCCGAAAAGCTAAATAAAATTGCATTTTTTTTTCTAAAGGGTAAGTGGCATTTTTAAACTTTTAAGTTGTCCAGATCTGACGGGTGTCGTTCGAATTGAACGTTTATAAACTCCGCGGCGGTTCGTTCGAGTCAGCTCAAGTTTATAAATCAGAGATTGTTTCCTAGCGAACTGAACTGAACGTAAAAGTTTACAATAATGTACCCTGAAAAATAAACAACTTGCAATCTGTCAAACGGTTATTGACTTTCTAAAGAGTTTACCCTGAAGATATGACAACACTGTTCAAGATTCAGTGACGTTTTTCGCCATTGTTGCTTTGTTTACCTTCCTGACAGGGGCACCACGTGGTCATTTTTGGGACATAAGGTCATGTACAGGGCATATTAAATTAAAGCGCCATGTTTGGATATTTTTCTTCCATTTGTCTTCATCTCAGGAATTGCCGGTTTAAATATAATACGTCATTTCCATAACACCCTGTATATGTTCTTTTTTAGGGGCGACAATAGATATTTACGATAAATTGGGAAAGACTGCCTATGAATATGCCAAGATTACAAATAAAAACAATACCGTCCAGCTGCTGGACTATATCAAGAGTCAAAAATCTAATGAAGAATCTGCACCTAATGCCAATGGTAAGTTTCTTCTTTCCCCGGCCGAACTGGAGTTGTATTTATCTCTCTCTCTTTCTTTTGAAACTTCTTATTATCTGTTTTTGTTAGTTGTAGTGTTGGTTATGTTGTTTTGTAAAATTCTTACCAATAAAACCATTTTTAGATATTCAGTATTTGAGACAGTTGTATGACATGACAACACCAGATGATTTTATAGATTATGACTTGGTCGTGGCTATAATAAAATATGTTGAAGCCAATTCCGATGAAGGAGCCATTCTAATTTTTTTACCTGGTAAGTTCCTGCTATTTCTATGTTATGTGAGGCGAGTTCAGATACATATTACCAATACATTTTTAGGTTACGATGACATAATGGCTTGTAGCGACCACATAACTGGTTCCGACTTGGACATGAATTACTACAGGATATTTTTCCTGCACAGCAGCATGAACATGAGGGAACAGCGCGACGTGTTCAAGACCTTGCACGGTCAGAGGAAAATTATTTTGAGCACGAATATTGCCGAAACGAGCATAACTGTTCAGGATGTGGTTTTCGTTATCGATGCTGGAAAGGCGAAAGAAAAAGTCTACGATTCGGTATGTATTCTGTTATACAGGGTGGCCCATCGAAAACAGTCCAGCAAAGTTTACGGCTGTGTACGTGAAAATTAAAAAAAATCCTCGGACCCGTAAATTTGTGTTTTCAGGGGGACACGTTTCACTATTAATTTCATCCCTGTAACCTCAACGCCCCTAGCGGGGGCGGCTACTGCCCTTGTGTTTTCAAATGGGAATGGGTATGTTGTGATACATCTTTTTAAAGGGCATTAAATTCTCTTTAAAATGGCGGTTCGTTTTGTAAATTTGAGATACGCGCCGCCGAGAAATTGCGTTTTAAAAAAATGTAATTTTATTGAGTAATACTTACATGTTATCTTATTAAATGTTGTACATGTCCGCCATTCACATCCATACAATAGTACAACAACTGTTCAAAGTGTTCTCGGACATTGTGAAGAACATCTGGTGTAATTTGTTGACATTCATTAGCAATGCGGTTCCGTAAATCTTCTAAGGATTCGGGTTGTGTGGCATAAATTTTGGATTTTAGATGTCCCCACAAAAAGAAATCAAGGGGAGATAGATCGGGTGATCTCGCGGGCCATTCAGTAGCACCCCTCCTCCCAATCCATCTACCAGGAATCGTTTCATCCAGAAAGTGGCGTACGGGTAATGCATAATGGGGGGGAGCCCTGTCTTGTTGAAATATTGGATTTTCTTCCTGGTAACGTTGGTCGTTTTCCATAATTTCCATCAGCGCTGGGTTGACAGCATTCTCCAACAAGTCTAACTAAGTATCTCCATTTAAATTTACCGGTAAGAAAAATGGTCCAATTATGTAATCACCGAAAATACCAGCCCAAACGTTTAATTTCTGAGGATTTTGAGTATGAACCTCGTGGTAAATCCTTAGATTCGTGTCGGACCAGTAATGACAGTTATGTCGATTGACAGTGCCATTAAGAAAAAAAGAACATTCGTCTGAGAAGCAAACGTTAAAAAGGTAGTTCGGATAATTTAATATTTGTTCTGACATTACTTCACAAAAGTGTAAACGGCGGTCATTATCATCTTCATTCAATTCTTGGAGAAGTTGAATTTTGTATGGGTGCCATTTATAATGTTTCAGAATTCTCTGTACAGTGGTCCGCGAAATTCCCGTTACATCAGACATTTTTTCTGGTGCCTACTTAATGTTGGATTCATACTAACTTTACCCAGAACAGCTACTTCTACTGCTTCATTTCTTACCGAATTTTCAATGATCCTTTTTTTATTTGCCACTGAACCAGTTTGCCGAAATTTTGCTTGCCACTAATTCTAGGATATAACCATGATGTACGTGTCTATCTGGATGTCTATCATTAAACAAAGTTGCCGTTACTCTTGCACATTGATTGCCTATAAAATACAATTCAATAATTTCCACTCTCTCCTCAATAGAATAAACCATTTTTTATGTCACGATCAAATCAAAAGAAAATAATAGCGCAGAAATAACGCATCTAGCTAGATCTGGATCAACCACTTTACTGAAGATAAAGTTGAATTGACTGATACTTATTACTTTAAAAAAATTGTTTACGCACAAACCTGTGTACTTGATAAGAGGTGCAGTGAAATGTTTGAAATTCCGTTGCTCGGCGGCGCGTAGCTCAATTTACAAAATGAAGCGCCATTTTAAAGAGAATTTAATGCCCTTTAAAAAGATGTATCACAACATACCGCCCCCGCTAGGGGGGTTGAGGTCACAGGGATGAAATTAATAGTGAAACGTGTCCCCCTGAAAACACAAGGTTACGGGTCCGAGGTTTTTAAATTTTCACGTACACAGCCGTAAACCTTGCTGGACTCGATGGGACACCCTGTATATACGTTGAATTAATCTGAAGAAAATCTGCTACTACTAAAGATAGACACAACAGCAGTCTACGGTAATTTAAAATCAAATAAACTGTAAAACACAATTAACTTTGCAAAAAACATCACAACATATTAAAATCTGGATATATTGTACTATAAAGTGAAATATATCTGATATGTCTGGATAGATAATTAAAAAACTGTAAAGCTCAATATTCCTGACACCTCCTTAGACGCCAGAATGTTGGAATTAAGTTTTGTTTCTTCTCCTGCGTTTGGCAAGTCCCGATTAATGTCGAACTCAATTTTACAATAACAAGGAATTGTTGTTGGTGATTCTGTCGTCGCTAATACATAATTTATTTTAGTATAATAAATTGTCGGCACTACAAACCCAGTGGATAGCCCGTGCGTGTGCAGAACAACGTAGAGGTCGCGCGGGACGTGTGCAAACAGGGTTTTGTTTCCGGCTATACTCTAACCAAAGATTCATCCATATGGCCGAAGAACGTGTACCTGAAATCTTACGAGTATCCTTGGAGGTAATAAAAGAAACTCGTAATTTAATGTGTTATTTAACATTTTCACAGATAGCAGCGACATCTCTAAACGTATTAACTAATCAAACTTATTTTTATAATAACCATACTACTTACATTTCGCCCGTCCCTGTATAATTTGGTGCCGTTTTATAGGAACTGTGTTTACACGCAAAAATCATCGCTCCAAGATCCATGAATATCTATAATTTCTTGAGTTTAGCACCGGATCCGCCCACTGCGAATTCAGTGGGAGCTGCCATTGAAAATTTACAGTCTTTGGGAGCCTTAGATAAAGAGGAGGATCTTACAAGGTATAATAAATTGTATTTTTACGGGGAAAGTACGAGTTTTTCAATATTTGTAAGCGTATTTGTAATATTTGTTCCCCCGGCTCGACTGTAGTATTTACGTTTTCTTTTAGGTTGGGCGAATACTTAGCTCAGTTGACGTTAGAGCCGCGAATGGCCAAAATGCTCATATACGGATGTATATTCAAGTGTCTAGAACCCATATTGACGCTGTCCGCTGCTATGGCACATAAGTAAGTTAGATAATTTGTTGCAAGGACACAGGGGGTTTGAACTATCAGTGTAACGGAATTCGTTAACATTTTTTCGAAATTATTTTTTAGGGACCCATTCCAGCTGCCTCCCCAAGCCAATCTCCGAACGGCAGCGGCCGCTAAAAGACGTGAACTCATCGACAACGTCCCTAGCGATCACGTCGTTTATTTAAGGGTCTTCCAGAGATGGCAGGAGGAGACCTCCAAGGGTCGTTCGAAGCAATTTTGCCACGACTATTTTATTTCCGAGTCTACGATGCATTCGGTATTGGAAACCAGGAGGCAGTTACTAGGTAAGTGAATGTATTGTATAGTATATACAACGTGTCCAAGATAAGGAGGGACAGTACAGGGATCTCGGAAACCGTAAAAGATACGAAGTCGGTTAGATGGAGGTAAAGTTGCGCATTTATGTGCCTAATAATATGCCGTTTAGAAAGGTTTAAAATTCCTAGTAGTTCCGGAGATATCCGGAAAAAACCGAAATTCTGAAAAATCGTTTTATTGTTTTCCTGGGTTTTTTTGAGATCGAATTCTAAAGTAAATTGCACTTTTACCTTGCCACTTTTTCCGCTCTATCTAACGGCGTTAATTGTTTTGTAATCCGACGAGTCGTCTTCAAAGGGCCATTATCAACTTTATTTTTTTTCCTGTTTTCCTGATATTGGAATTTTAGAGCTTTTTTTCTTCCGAATACAACGATGTATGACACATTGTGGTTTAATGACGTTCCGAGGGTTTTTTGAACAACATCAGGAAATTTTGGGATACGGTCCTGTATTTCTCCTAGTTTTATAAATAATATCTCATAAGTAAGCTCTAAATTTGTACTTATGTTGGACTAGTTCAATAAATAACAAATAATTTAATAATAAACCACAAATAAGTGAACAAAATACAGAAACATTATTTCAAACTTCTGTTGATTCGGGATTTAAAAGAAAAGTAGGCGCTTGAAACAAAAAAATTAAGATGGTGACGCGTGATTTGTTCCACTTGACATTCCCATTGTGATCGTTTGAGAGCGTTTTAAGAGGTTTTCTATTTTCCAGAAAATATGGAACATAATTTTACAAATGCTGAAAAGTTTCATATTCTATCGCATGTTTTATTTTATCTCAAAAAAACTGTTATGTGGCAGTTAGAAGATGTTATTTGTGTTTAGAGAATAACGGAAATCATTTTGAACACCTGATTATGTAGTTCCTTACATTTTTCGTTGTTTGTTTTGTTACTTTTTTTGGAATGATTTTTGTTCACTTATTTGTGGTTTATTGTTAAATTATTTGTTATTTATGGAACTAGTCCAACATAAGTAAAAAATTTAGAGCTTACTTATGAGATATTATTTATAAAATTAGGAGAAATACAGGACCGTATCCCAAAATTTCCTGATGTTGTTCAAAAAACCCTCGAAACGTCATTAAACCACCATGCGTCATACATCGTTGCATTCGGAAGAAAAAAAGTTCTCAAATTGCAATATCAGAAAAACAGGACCGTATTTAAAAAAAGAAAGTCGTTAATGGCCCTTCGAAGACGACTCGTCGGATTACAAAACAATTAACGTTGTTAGATAGAGCGGAAAAAGTGGCAATGTAAAAGTGCAATTTACTTTAGAATTCGATCTCAAAAAAAACCCTGGAAAACAATAAAACGATTATTCAGAATTTCGTTTTTTTCTGGATATCTCCGGAACTACTTGAAATTTTGAAACTTCCTAAACGGCATATTATTAGGCACGTAAATGCGCAACTTTACCTCCATTTAACCGACTTCGTATCTCTAACGGTTTCCGAGATCCCTGTACTGGCCCTCCTTGTCGTGGACACGTTGTATAGGGTGTTCCTTAAGGACTTGCTAATATTTTAAAGTGTAATTCCTTGATAAAGAACAGTTCATATGGCTTAGATTTTTTGCTACAAGTTGACCATTTTTTTTAGTCGATATTTTTTAATATCTCCGAAAGTACTTTATATGTTATTTTCAATTTGGTTCGTGTTAATGGGATATAAAAACACATATGTTAGTTAGAAAAGTTATTCTATCGATACACCAGTGGCGGCCCAGCAAACTCCCTCTGATATTTTTATACGTCTAAAAAGTTTGAAAAAGAAGTGATAACGCGCGTCAAAGACGTCCTGTTGTCAAAAACTGAACACGTGCGTTTAGAATTCTGTGTTGCAATATGACAACATCGCTATAATGCGCTAACCTACTTTTGAACCTCGAGACTGCCTCAATAAAGTATTGATTGCGAAGGGCCTCAGGAGCGGCCACGTAAATTTTGATATTTCATATAAAGTGTATATTTCGCTTAATAATTCAAAGCGCCATTTATGCTTATTTTTCTTCAATTTATTTTCATCTCGGGATTTGGGGGTTTAAATATAATATGTCATTTCCATAACACCCTGTATTTTTTAACGCAATTTTTTCATAGCGTTTTCCAATCCATTAACTTTACGAATCCAGTTTTAGATTAGGAAAGAACTAAGTATATTTGGCTAAACGTTCGCATAAAATAGTGCCTGCCCTTAAGGAACATCTTGTATTTGAACACTTGATTCACGAGAAATTCTAGTGCTTTTTTTAAATGTGCAGTAAATTTTTTTAAGAGATCTTCGTTTATTGGTCGCTAAAGTCGCTCGTTATTTCTAGGACAACTGCGAGCAGTAGGTTTTGTACCCAACACTCATAACGTAGACGAGTTCAACCTAAACAGCGGCTCGTGGGGGCTCGTCAAGGCTGTAATGAGCGCGGCCTTTTTCCCCAACATAGCTCATCCTATACAGAGAGGACTGTCGTTGGCTACGAGGTATGACACCCTCTGACAAATCCCAGGTTTGTTCGGGTAGTAATTTTATTGTATCTGCAAACGTACCATTTTTTTTTAGGAATGAAAAAAGAGTATCCATCCATAATATCAGCGCCTGTAACGCAAAGGTGTACAATTACTGGTGTTTTTTCGACGAGATGGTTAAGAACCGGGTCAGTTTCATGGTTAGGGGAGTGACCTTATTTACTCCGCTAACGGTAAGTCCCTATTATTCTACAAAAGGTTCGATCGCAGAGCATTTAGAAAGAATTACAAACTGTTCACAGAAGCAGAATCTGTGATTCGGTGTTCGGAGAGCAACTGTATCGGCTGTCGGTTGATTTGCGACCGCCGGAATAATCCGCGTACTGGTACTGAAGCGTGGGCGTGGCTGTTTGTTTACTTTTCACTTGTCGCCGATTCGTTTTAGTTTTGGCATGTTTCGGTTAAATTTTCGTTCCGTTATTCTTCCAATCCAATCCGAAACGAGCGGCCGGCTCAAACGAAGCGGAAACGAGCAAGGATAAGAATACTTGTAGGTTATGTTGTAGTTGAAGCCGTATTAGAGTCGACAATTTTTGTCTCTTGCGCCTGCAATGGCAATTAAAATTGCACGGATTCATGCACAGTACACCGTTCTCGATTAATTGTCTCGCATTGCCAGAAATGGGGCACGTGCCATTTTCATTGCCATTGCCGGTGCAAGTCTGGGTAGAGATGGATTATTCTGTTATTTTTAATTGTTTATTAGTTGGTCGAAGCAGGTATGAACAGCTAATGGCTATTTAAACTAACTGGTACTTAAATTAACAGTTCACATTCTTTATTAAGCATATGTACTGCTAATTCGTAGCAACTTTTTTGAACTGCCATTTGTAAGTAGCAGTAGCTGATTTAACTGCTAATCAAAATGAACAGGTTTGCCCATCTCTAATTCTGGGGGTATTTTAGGGATTTCGACGCTACCAGCTGCTGTTCTGACTGTTGGCAATGCGTCAGCTGATCGAGAACGGTTTACTGCGCATGAATTGCCATTGCACCAAAGTTTTATTGCCGACTATAAAGGCCGTATTAGAGTCGGAAATTTTTTCTCTTGCGCCAGCAATTATATTGGCACGTATTCATGCGCAGTAAACCATTCTCGATCAGCTGGAGCATTGTCAACGGTCAGAACAGCAGTTGGTACTGTCGAAATCCCTAAAATACCCCCAGAATTAGAGATGGGCAAACCTGTTCGTCTTGATTACCAGTTAAAGCAGCTACTGCTATTTACAAATAGGAGGTCAAAAAAGTTGCTACGAATTAGCAGTCCATAAGCTTAATAAAGAATGTGAACGGCTAATTTAAGTACCAGTGGGTTTAAATGGCCATTAGCTGTTCATACCTGCTTCGACCAAATAATAAACAGTTAAAAATAACAGAATAATCCATGTCTACCCAATTGCGCCGGCAAGGGCAATTAAAATGGCGCCTGCCCCATTTCTGGTAATGAGAGACAGCTGATCGGGAACGGTGTACTGCACATGAATCCGTGTCATTTTAATTGTCAGAAGAGTAGAATTTCCGACTGTAATACGGAGAACGGTGTACTGCGCATGAATCCTTGCAATTATAATTGCCATTGCTGGCGCCACAAAAATTCCCGACTCTAACACGGCTTGTAAGAAGTCGATTCCTAGATTTGACAGTTGAAGGTTTGGCATCTGTACCCCTGCACAGAGGAAAAAACGGCAACCAGTAAGAAACTCGACCACAATCGAACACGCACAGAACGAAATTTGCAACCGGTTGGATATCTAGCTCTGCGATCGAACGTATTTAAGAAACTATGAATCGAAACATTGTTTTGAAAATGGTTTTTTTTCTATTTGGGTTTCATAATGGCTACATTATGAAATGCAAAATAATTGAATAACCTGCCACTTTATGAAACTGAAATTTTATTTTTTTTATGTTGGCAGCAAGTAGGGTTCGAATTTTAGGCTTACTTTGATTTCGTTGAAATTAGTTTTCTTTGCATTATGGATTTGTCAAACATTTTTTATAGAAAACTTTAAAATACTCACCTTTAGCCTTGCAAATAGATCATTTTTACTATCTTCCAGTTTATGCTCTATTTCTAAAGTTTTATTCAATAAAGTACTATTTTTATTTTTAATTCAATATATTATTATTATACATATTACTTTATACAGAGTGTCCGGGAACATGTGGGAAATCTCCCGGATATGAAGAAAACACGTGAAAAGAATACTATAGGTTCATATAAACTTCTTTCGTATCGGCCTCCTCTTCGGAGATATGGGCTCCCAAAGAGCACCAATGGAATCAAGTTTTTTACACATAATTATTGAACCACCTGGTATATTTCAATTATTTTTTAATATGATGTATACCAGGTAAGGCCCGTCAAATTACTACCCAAGAAACTGTTGTGAATTACTCACAGCTGCAGGGACGGACTAGCTGTAACAGTCATGGGCCCATTTTTTTTACGCCCTGTATGATGAGAACTTTGGACAATGTTTTTTACATACCTTTAACTATTGGCTAAAAATTAAGTACTTTTCATTCATGTCGCTATCCTAACCGTTTTCGGAAAAACGTCATTTTATTTACACCAGTCCCCAAAATTCTCACGGGTTAAAAATATGAAAAAGCGGAATTTTGAAGGTTGAACATTTGATCGGAACAAAGATGTATCTTTTACTGAAATATGCCAAATGCATGATGTAAATAAAATGACGTTTTTTCCGAAAACGGTTAGGATTAGCGACATGAATGAAGAGTACTTAATTTTTAGCCAATAGTTAAAGGTATGTAAAAAACATTGTCCAAAGTTCTCATCATACAGGGCGTAAAAAAAATGGGCCCATGACTGTTACAGCTAGTCCGTCCCTGCAGCTGTGAGTAATTCACAACAGTTTCTTGGGTAGTAATTTGACGGGTCTTACCTGGTATACATCATATTAAAAAATAATTGAAATATACCAGGTGGTTCAATAATTATGTGTAAAAAACTTGATTCCATTGGTGGTCTTTGGGAGCCCATATCTCCGAAGAGGAGGCCGATACGAAAGAAGTTTATATGAACCTATAGTACTCTTTCCACGTGTTTTCTTCATATCCGGGAGATTTCCCACATGTTCCCGGACACCCTGTATATACATATTTATAGTTACTGTAGCTTTTCCTGGGTATTAATTGTTATTCCTGTCAGATTCTGTGTCGACACAATATTTTGTTCAATAGTATTATTTATTATTTTGTTCAATATTTTGAACTTTGTTAATTTTTATCAACTTTAGTATTATGTTTATTTTTAATTATGACATATGGGAAGAAGCTTTGTTGTGTTCAATTGTTTCTATCATGGCATATTTGATACTTGTAACATTTTATTAAATTGTAAAAGTTTTTCAGACTTTAAAGACCTAAATAGAAAAAGTATTATAAAATACACGGCTCATAAGACAATTAGAGCACGTGTACTTTAGAAGACTTCCCGCTTCGCGGGTCGTTTTCTAAATTAAACGCGTGCTCTAAAATAATGCCTTATGAAACTTGTATCTTAATACACTATTTTACAACGCTCAAACCGAGAGTCTATGAGGCGTATTATTAATTTAACTTTTTGTTTTAGGTTGCCATAATGTGCGGAATCGACTGCGTGTACCCGTCGTCCCATTCGATGAATATCGACGATTGGTTGGAATTTTATTTCGGGGACACTTTGGTGATAAAATTCCGTACGGCAGTACAGACATTGGTCGATAAATCGATGGTCAATCCGTGGCATTCGTTCCACGAATCCAATCAGGTCAATTTCTTTAAGCGTACTTTAATATAAGCCCGAAATATTTTCCCCTGTAGTGTCGTGTTCGCCATTTTATCCTCGTTCAATGTCTATATAGGGTGTTCCGTAATGACGTGCTAATATTTCAGGGTGTGATACCTTAGGTCATTTTATAAAGAAAAGTTCATACGAACATATGTCCGCAACGGCTTAAATTTTTTGCTACAGGGTCTTGAATTTTTATTTTTTAAATGGTTATTTTTTAATATCTCCGAAAGTACTTTGGATATTATTTTCAATTTTGGTATGTGTTAATAGGATATAGAACTACAAATTTTGGTTAGAAAAGTTATTCAATTGTTCCACCAGTGGCGTCCCTGCAAACATGTCCTCTGATATTTTTTACAAGAAAGATGGTACGCCACTGACATTTTTCCATGCGGATATTTTTTCTCATTAGCCTGGTTCGTTCTGCATGAAAATGGTATCTTGAGTTTTTCTCGTCAGACGCACCGTTCTTGATTAAAACCACTAAATTTGAAACTCATTATTATTAACATTGATAAAATAATTAATGATAAATTTTGTTTTATAAAAATTGTTGGAAATGGCCACCTTCACTTAAAAGGCATGCTTTCCGCCCGCCTTCGCATCGAATTGCCCACTCGTTCAAATATTGAAATCTTTATAAAACAAAATTTATCAGTCATATTTTATCAATGTTAATAATAATGAATTTCAATATGAATTTAGTGGTTTTAATCAAGAAAGGTGCGCTGGACGAGAAAAACTCAAGAGACCGTTCTTATATAGAATTGACCAGGCTAATCAGAAATAATATTCATATGGAAAAATATCAGTGGCGTACCATCTTTTTTGTAAAAAATATCAGAGGACATGTTTGCAGGGACGCCACTGGTGGAACAATTGAATAACTTTTCTAACTAAAATTTGTAGTTCTATATCCTAGTACCACATACCAAAATTGAAAATAATATCTAAAGTACTTTCGGAGATATTAAAAAATAACCATTTAAAAAACAAAAATTCCACACCCTGCAGCAAAAAATTTAAGCCGTTGCGGACATATGTTCATATGAACTTTTCTTTATAAAATGACCTAAGGAATCACACCCTGAAATATTAGCACGTCATTAAGGAACCCTGTATATTATGTATTTGATTTATTTTTCTTTTGCTTTTGCTTCATGTAATTTTTTTTTCTAAATTATTTTCTAGATCGTTTCGGAAACGTTAAAGAAAGTAATGGACATGGAAGAGGATCAAGCTCAGTTGGCCCAACCGAAGTCGGTTGGCGCGAGGCCGAAATTTTTATACAAAACAATACACGATAATAATAAATCTACGAAAAACAATCCCATTACGAGAAGCGGGATGAGGCAGAAGCCTCCGCCCGCGCCGAACAATTATAGGGAGAGCAGTGGTGTGAATGGAATGAGGCAGAAGCCTCCGGTCGGCAGTTATAAGAATAACTCGAGTAACGGTATAGTATTTTTTTTAATACACATATTCCTTTTCGAGTCGCAAGCCTAGAGACTTAAAATTTCCTTAAAAATTGAGTGTTGGGAAAAATTGGAAAAAAACGAACATTTTTGGAAAAAGCAATCTTTCCTTATAAACTAGAAATAAGGGATTTTAATTGCTAGGCTTGCTTTATATTATAAGATTACCTCAAATAATATTTATAAATGATTTTCGGTAAATCCCCGATTTTTTTCCTTAACAAATACTTAGTTCCGTTGCTATTATTTTAAAATAAAATATTAGGTACATTTGGTCATGTAATTTTAAGTCGTATACAGGGTGTCTCAAGAAACAAGTGCCATCGTTCGTGTGGCGATTCCCCACGCATGCACGCCACTGGAAACCTGTTCACACGCTTTTATATCTAAAATATGTGCTATTTTACGTACTTTTCGTAACCCAAATTTCATTAAAAATATTAAAGCAGTTGCGGAAATACAGGGTGTTATGGAATTATATTTAAACCGGCAAATCCTGAGATGAAAATAAATTGAAGAAAAATAACCATAAATGGCGCCTTGTATTATTGTACGAAATATACACTTTATATGAAATATCAAAATTTACGTGACCGCTACTGAGGACGTTCGCAATCAATAGTTTATTGAGGCGGTGTTGTCATATTGCAACACAGAATTGTAAACGCACGTATTCAGTTTTTGACAACAAGACGTCTATGACCCGCGTTATCACTTCTTTTTCAAACTCTTTAGAAAAAAAATACTACAATTTTAAGGTACATACTCTCTTACCTTCGATCTTATAATTCGTTTCATAATTAAATTCCATAAAAAATAAATCACAAAAATTATGTTTTGCAACAGAACCAACAGTGGATAATATCACACAAATTTGAAATCACATCGCAACATTTATTATTATGAATTATTTCATAATAGAAAAAAAATCGGGTAATGCTACAACTAACAACACGTTTAAAATTCGTATATGTCAAGCACGTGGAATTCTGGACAGCGTCATTCCATCCCCGAGTCTCGAAACATACTGAAGCAATGATAGTCGCGCGCGGCAGGTATCCAAGCAAGGGCGAGACATGCGGTGTGATCTGACAACACGGTTAATATACTATAGTAACTGAATATAGATGGAACAGCGCGTGGGTAAAAAGGGTTTTTACCTTCGTATTTAAATATTCGATTAAAGAAAAAAAAAGTATGTAGACTTTCTCTAGGACACCCTAGGAGTCACCCATTTAAATATAATAAATAAGTCATTTCCGTAACACCCTGTATATCTTGAAATCACCGAAGAAATGTAAACACCCTGTATATGCATTATATGATAAACCTAACAAAAATATTCCGGTTTTATTTTAATATTTTTTCAATTTTTCCCATCTCCAATTTTTCTAATACTAGCGAGGAAAAAACATGTTTTGTCCGACACCAAGCTATTTTCCGACTACCGGTTCTGGATTGAGAGAGGGGGGCTATTGCTCGGAGCCTTATCGTTCAACGGGCCCTACCCCTGATGGTACTCTTATATAACTTTTAGCCCCTCGTCCCCTTTCTCTCCCTAATCCACCACTATTGACTACTGTAAATTTCACGATATATGGACATTTTAGAACGCGAGGAAATCGAAGAACATAAAAAGGGGCTGACGCCGAAACGCTATATACCGCCCAACAAAAGAAATTATCCTCCCGTCAACTCTAGCACGTCAAAGGCATTGAATTTCGATAATTTCGGACCCAGCACGAGCGCTGTCGGGGCCGTATCACAAAACTTGCACAATATGAATCTATCCACCGGTAAGTACCTTACGTTGCTTTACGATTATTTTTGATTATTAATTTTTCGTGGGAACTCACAAGTGTGCTTTGCTTGTCAGCTGGTAGGGTAAGGTCGCATAAATATACAGGGTGGCCCGAATAAGAAAGCACTTTACAGGGATCTCTATAACCATAGGACATAACAGCAATTATTAATTTAGACAAAAGTCTCGCATTAGTGCCCAAGTAGCATTTTTAGACACATTATGGTCGTTTCTGTTTCATATCAAAATTGGGAACTGTTGTCAACAAAAATGGAAATATTTTCGAAACGTATACATTTTAAATGGGATATTTACACGTGTTTCCAAGTGGTTGGTACTAGCTGTGACTTTCGCTGTTTCGATGCACAATCGAAACTTTTATCGAGAATGTTTCGAAAACATTTCGAAACTGTTACTTCTGTTTATTAAAAAATGACAGTATAAAGGGGCGGGGCTATTGTTAAACCACGCGCAAAACAATTAGGATACCTTCACTGTTGTAAAATAAAAGAAAAACAACATGAAACAATAATTTCGCCATGATGAATTCGTTATAAGTATATTTCCTATAAGTTATTTTATTTCATATTTATTACACACAAAAATCATTGTCGCAGTAAATTTTATCGTGCAGTTTAGTAATATGGCTTTATATTTTTAACGTGCCCTCGATTTATTTGCATTTACAGAAAAAAATATACTTTGTCAAAAAAATAAAAATTAAAATATTTTCAAAATTTTATTTATTTCTTTTATAAATCGACTTAGCTAGGAAAATGGAACTTATGTAACAACTTTTGGCTTTTCAAAAGATGCAGGAACTTCATTAAACCTCATTTTAACAAGATAAAAATTCATGTCACAAAATGGCCGCTAGAAAGCAATAAATTATTCTGGTCCAAAATGGACTCACAACACACACAATTTCTAGTCTTTAGCTTCTATAATGTTTCGTATGATGCACAGAAAAATAACAGGTTTATTAGGGGTGAATGCCACAGAAAAAAGGTTTCCTTGTATACACAGAAAACAAAGGTTGGGTATGGACAGCCTAAGTCTGACGTCACGAGAGGAAAAGCCTTTCCAAACAAACCAGAATTCCATAAGAGATTTTTTAAAGCATCGGTACACGTTTTTAAGGGATAAATAGGCAATTTTCTGATATTATTTTTATATTAGATGTTTTTATTGATTCATTTTCAGACTGACGTAACTGTTTTTTGAAGATTTTTAATCACCATCTTGTTTGAGGTTATGTTATTATTGTTTGCATGGGGAGATTTGAATTGTTATTTTTCTGTTAAATATAGCGGCATACTTTATGTTGATAAATACAGCACAGTAAGCTTTTTTTACATAAAAATAACAATTTAAATCTCTCTAAACAATAACATAACCTCAAACTTGTTCAGATGATGATTAGAAATCTACCTAAAACACTTACCTCAATCTGTGGTTGAAAATAGATCAATAATAACACCTAAAATAATAATAATATCAAGAAGTTGCTTATTTTCGCTATTAAACGTGCACCGATTCTATAAAAAATCTCTTATGGGAAATTCAATGCAATCTTATGTCTTAAGGCCGTATTACAGTCGGGAATTTTTATGGCGCCAGCAATGGCAATTATAATTCAAGGATTCAGGCGCAGTACACCGTTCTCCGTACTACAGTCAGAAATTCTACTCTTCTTACAATTAAAATGACACTGATTCATGCGCAGTACACTGTTCCCGATCAGCTGTCTCTCATTACCAGAAATGGGGCAGGCGCCATTTTAATTGCCCGTGCCGGCGCAATTGGGTAGACATGGATTATTCTGTTATTTTTAACTGTTTATTATTTGGCCGAACCAGGTATGAACAGGTAATGGCCATTTAAACCCACTGGTACTTAAATTAGCAGTTTACATTCTTTATTAAACTTATGGACTGCTAATTCAGCAACTTTTTGCACCTCCTATTTGTAAATAGCAGTAGCTGCTTTAACTGGTAATCAAAACGAACAGGTTTGCACATCTGAGGATATTTTAGGGATTTCGACAGTACCCACTGCTGTTCTGACCGTTGACAATGCTCCAGCTGATCGAAAACGGTTTACTGCGCATGAATACGTGCCATTATAATTGCCGGCGCAAGAGAAAAAATTGCCGAGTCTAATACGGCCTTTACCAAAAATTTTAACTAAAAATGTTTCGAAAAATATTTAACTTCGCGTGTCGTTAATCTATTGACACTATGGTTTGTAAAATATTTCGAAACAAACACGTCTTTAAGTGTTTCTAGTAACCGGATTCGAAAATGCGTCGCAAAAGTTTCGTAACACACGTGTCTCGATACAACTTTATAATTTTAATCGAAAATGTTTCGACGAAACGTTTCTCAGCAAATAACGTGTGTCCAATTTGTGTCTAAAAATGCTACTTGGGTGAGTTACACGTCATGTTTTCAAATTAAAAAAGTTCCCGAGATATTTCCGCAAAACCTTACCTTATACAATACACAATTTCGCAACTGTAACGACAACATTTTCGTCCTTTTTCATACTAGTTCTATAAACAACTATTTTGTAGGCTCGTCTAACTTAAACCCGGCGGCGGCGTTAATGAAAGGCCTGGGCGTCGACCCGGAAGTCAATACCAATCGTGCCAGTTACAACGAGGAGGGCACCAGCGATTACAACACGAACGTCAATAGTTACAACAATTACGGCACGGACCGGAAAGACGGTTATAACCATTATGGCACTGGAGGTGCAAACCGGCACACGTACAGCAAGGCCAGCACTAGCAGTTACAATGGTTATGGCACGGACCGGTCCAACGATTACGGCAATGACCGTCGCAACGGTTATGGCACGGACCGTTTCAACAATTATAGTAGAGATGGCGGTAACTACGGACCTCCACCGAAGAATGACGGGAGGTACGATTATACCGGATATAACTCCTATATGTTCGTAAATTCCGGTTACGGACATAACCAGGGTCCTGGTAATAACGGTAAGTCGCGGGGGAACCGTCATAGGAATAAGAAGTAACTTAATTTGGATAAAAGTGTGATTTTTTTTTCATAGAAATATTGTTTAATGGCTGGTCGCATCGGTCGCTGATAACTTTAAATTTCAGACGTTCAGAACGTGTACGAAATGCGACGACCTATTTTTGCTTTTTGCGACCTATTTACTTTGTTTTTTTGGGTTCGTGCGACGTTTAGCTGCGACTTGTGCGACCGGCCCGAGCGATGCAATTTTTTAAGTTATTTTTTTTTCAATTTGTATTTAAACTATTAAAATAAAACTATTATTAAACGACGTTCAGTGTTTTATTGCGTAAAATAAGGACGTGTATGTGTCAGTTTACATGGGCTATGACTGTGACTTTGATAAAAGGATCGATTTTCTGGGGCTGGGCGAACTGACGGATGCGCCAGATTACTTTGCGAAAGTTTTATCGGGTCGGCCATGATTTTCATGTGAAACCCATGGAAGACTTTCAAATTTTTTTACAAAATGGAATGTGCCCAAATCTGCAGTCGATGCGCAATAGCCGTGGACGATATACGAGGTGGTCTTCTGGTTCTTTTTCTCAAATAAAGGATTTTAATTCCTCCCCTGAACGCAGAGGTGATTCCCCTGTTTTTTCCCTTTCCCATTATCCTCGAACAAACACTTCAATTCTGTTGCTTCAAGTAAAGAATTGTTTTTTATGATCAAACACGAGCACTATAGGAAAAATCCTTTAGGGCACTCTGGGAGTGGTGCGTGTGCGCAAAAAGCGATTCACGTTGGTTTTGAATCGTTGGAGGTTATATTCGTTGGGAAAAACGACATCGGGAAGGTCGTTCCATAAGGATGAAGGCCTCCAGATGAAAGAATTCTTAAATAATGAAGTTCGAGGAGTACTAAGCTTCACCACATATGGACGGGCGGCAGTGGTTCGTCGTGTATTTCTGCTATTCGCCGCTCTGGGCGGAATTAAGAGGGCAAATCCCCAACCTGTCTTCGATGTTCTAGGCTGTCGAGGCTCTTCGTCAGCTCGTGGTCTCAAATCAGACGAATGGGCCTCCTTTCGATGGAATCCAGTAGCCGAAGAGTATGTTTGGGTGCAGAGGTCCAGACATGAGAGCAGTACTCTAGTGATGGTCGAATCTGGGCTTCGTATAGTGTCAAAAGTTGTCGAAGTGTGTACAACTTCCTGGTTCGGAAGAGTACACCAAGTTTCAGAGAAGCTATCTTGGCGATTGCCACAACGTGGTTATGCCAAGACATATTTCCTCCCAGATTGACGCCCAGCAAATTAATAGATGAAGCCAGTGGGATTGCGTGTCCGTCCATGACTATATCCGGTTCTGTAATGTTAACCTTTTTAGAGAAAACTTCTGCCTGGGTTTTTTAGCGTTAAATTCGACTTGGTTACTGTCGCCCCAAGCTAAAATTTCTTCCAGGTCTTTTTTGAGACGTGCTACTTCACGCTGTCTGCGAAGATGCGCGTCGACAGCCGATGTTTGTGCATTCAAAGAGATAGATGAGATAAGTGTGCTATCGTCAGCAAAACTAAAATATTCGTGGTTGTAGCAACAGTATTTACTTTTACTACTCGGCAAAGTTAGGAGGCCTATTTTGGATGTTAAATTGTCAATACGCCGTCCTCCAGGGATTTGCCAATGATTTTACTGCTGTCTACTAAAATTTCGACCAAAATTGACAGAAGGAACTGGAACTCTGATCAAAATTATGTAATTATTAGGTATGGGGGTTATAAATACTGTTCTGTGATGGATATATTTTCATTGCTAACCATAAATAGATTTTTGTTGCTAACCATAAATAGATTTTTGTTGCTAGTGGGCATCATACGGCTGTCTATTTTTTGTTGTGTCATTTGTTATGCCACAAGCAAGTCGCTCACTCTAACTTATATAATGAACGTATAGGTGTCGATTAGAAAGCTTAAAATCTCGCTTCCAGTATATAATATTGAAAATCGGAAAGGCTCGTCGATTCTATTGTCAAAGGGGGGGGGGGGGGGGGGGGCGCTTTTAAAGAATAATCGCAGTTTACGGGGGTTAACCCCCTTCGGACGGGAATACGTTACCCTTAAAATCTTAAATGGGAGGGGAAGTCAAGCGGCGCATTATTTTAAAGGTCGTTTTGGTTAATATTCAAAAAAACAATATTATGTTGATGACTCCAATGATTGGGGGTCCTTTGGTGGTCACTCAGGGTGACACCCCCCCCCCCCCCCCCCCCCCCATTTAAGTTTGGTAACATCTACCCCCCTGGCCAGGGGGGTTAAGCCACTAGAGCTGCTAATATTCTTTGAAAGCGTGCCACCTCACATTATAATTGACGCGTCTCCGATTTTTAATTTTATTTACTGGAAGTTTTAAGGGTTGGGAAGTTTTTAAATTGACATCCTGTATATTTTTCTTAAGTTAAAGCGAGGTGACATAACTGATATACCGTATAAATGTATATATTTGGGTTTGCTAGGTCTTGTTTTGTCGTAGAAACAGTGTATAACGGCTGTTTGGTGTGGATGTTTGTTTGCTGTACAATTTGCATAGTTTTGTATGTTGTATATAATGTGTATTAGGTTTATTGTGTTGTGGATTATTTTATAGGTATTCAGAGATGTATTTAGATGTGGGTGGAATTTATTTTATAAACTCCTGGACAAAATTAACGCAACATCATAAATTTGCCACATACATTTTTTTTCTGAATGTATGATCCGATTTGAATGATTTTTGTTTTGCATTGTAGGTTGGTTCCTTGACAATGTCATAGTTTTCGCTGTTTATGATAAAAAATTTAATTTTCGATTTATACTGGGTGTACTAAAAATGCTATGTTTTTCCCGAATATTCGCATCACCCTGTGGAGTATATTAGCAACCGAAACATATTGCAATTGACATTAAACGGTAGGTCCATCTTTCCCCAACATTTTCTTTTTTGGTTTACTTCATTATCTCTGTTATTAAAGGAGATACATCGTTTTATAGCGTAACATGTTTTTATAGACTTTAATGTTCAACACATTCATTGTTAAATGATTTCAAGTAGACTATGGACTTTTTCTGACATTGCAAGCGATGTGTCAGCAGATGTTGTGTTTTAAAGTTACAAAGGTCACATAAAATTCGCCATACTGATAAAAAAAACTGTTCGGACACTGCTTATTAAACGTTCGTTTCGTATGCCCAGTTGTCCGACGAGTATTTTAATCTTGAAACCTACTCGAAAACATTTAACAATGAATGTGTTGAATATTAAAGTCTATAAAAACATGTTACGCTATAAAACGGTGTATCTCCTTTAATAACAGAGATAATGAACTAAACCAAGAAAAGAAAATGTTGGGGAAAGATTGATCTACCGTTTAATGTCAACTGCGATATGATTCGGTTGCTAATATACTCCACAGGGTGATACCAATTTTCGGAACAAAACATAGCATTTTTAGTAAACCCAGTGTAAATCAAAAATTGAATTTTTATCATAAACAGCGAAAACTATGACATTGTCAAGGAACCAACCTACAATGCAAAAAAAATCGTTCAAATCGGATAATAAATTCAGAAAAAAAATAGCATAAAAAATATGGGAAATTTATGATGTTGCGTTAATTTTGTCCAGGAGTTTATTTACTTTGTCTAATACGGTGTTTTAACTGTGTATGAACCATTTTTAATCCGTTGTAGGTACTTATTTTATATTATAGAAAAAACAGCACGGTCTATACGTAGTTTAGCTGTTGTGGATGGCTGTTTGGGATTTTTACTTACACAAGAATACAGGGCTGGCTCTAGTCGATTTTAAAGAAATTTGATATACACCGGCCGGCACAAGATTCCGTCACCCTGAAATTTCGGTCAAGTTTGATATTTTATATCTTTTTTATTTTTTACGCGATTTTCATGCTTTTATTATCAGTTTGGAGATTCATTTATTGTGTTTTTCCTTAATTATTTTATAAAGTAACATTTTGCGATTAGGCTATATTATACAGGAGTAAATCAAACTGTTGTTTTTTGTCGTAATTTCAAAATACCTTGTAGGAAAATTGAGGTGGATAATTTTATTTACATACTGTTTCTGGTAATCTTTGATGTGTCCTAAACATTTCGTTTTTTGATTCATTCCATTATTTCATTTCTGCTACTACAAGCTGCAAAATTTAAAATGAAACGATGTTATTTTTAGACAATGTATGTAAGCTTTCGGTTAAAAATTATCGACTTTGGCTAAGTACGCGATTATTGTGACAGAATATTTGACAGTGATAATATTCTTACGTACTATTCACTGATGAATCCAGGGCTTGTTTAAGGTCGCCGGATGGTCGTGAGCGGATACACATATACATAGGTAGAAATGAAAGATATACTGACTGCATAATATCAGAACGAATCTCATATCATGGCGGTTCATGATTTAGGCGGGTATTTCTACCGAAGCACGCACGAATCTTCTATTTGTTGAGCTCTAATCGCCCACCGTTACATTGAGGAAATCCTCCAAGAAGTTGTTGTTCCATTTTGTTCCTTTCATTGGGAACCAATTTACATTAATGCATGACAATGCTAGACCTCACGTTGCACATGTAGTGAGCGAACATCTGAATGAACTTGGATTTCCAAGATTGGAATGACCCGCATGTAGCCCGGATCTCAACCCAATCGAACATCTTTGGGATCAACTTAAAAGGGCCTTTCGTCGTCGTCCTGTACAACCACAGACCTTGCAAGGCTTACGACTGGCGCTGACCGAAGAATATCAGGCTATCCTTCAAGAAAGGATAAGTAACCTTATTCATTCGATGCCAAGAAGGCTGCAAGCTGTCATTGTGAGAGGAGGAAATACATTGTTGTTTATTAACTTTATGATATACCTAGTTTCTTAATAAAAAATAGGCTTCAAATCAGCGTTTCAATTAAAATTTTGCAGCTCGCAGCAGAAATGAGATAATGGAATGGATCAAAAAACCAGATGTTTAGAATACATCAAAGATTACCAGAAACAGTATATAAATAAAATTATCCACCACAGTTTTCCTACAGGGTGTTTTGAAATTACGACAAAAAACAACAGTTTGATTTACTCCTGTATAACATAGCCTAATCGAAAAATGTTACTTTATAAAATAATTAAGGAAAAACACAATAAATGGATCTACAAACTGACAATAAAATCATGAAAATCGCATAAAAAATAAATAAGTTACACGATATCAAACTTGACTAAAATTTTGAGTTTGGCGGAATTTTGTGGCGGCGAGTGTACATGCATATAATCAATAAAAGATCAAAATCGACTGGTACCTTCTCTCAGTCTGCCTCGCAGTACTTAATATATGAACTAGCTCTTTTAATTTCAAGGTGTGCTGACTGACATGTCAAATAAAGGTACTTACCCCAGCACAACTAGTATCGAAGCAGCCAGAAAAATCGTAAAGAAACAAGATTTAACCGATTTCCAATACAACGACGTTTATTCATTGCCTGCTTTCCCTCGACAGGACCAGTGTCAGTCCTTTTTTGACCAATTTGGACTAGATTCCTTAGGTAGGATGTAGTAATATACATTATTAATTAATACAGAGAAATAAAACGATAACCCCTCCACCTTACGGTATTTATCAACGATGATGATACAGTTTTATTCCCTTTCCGTAGATTTCTTCAAGACGCCGCCGTTTACAAAACCCCAATTGAATCGCACCAGCATGCTGTATCAGAATCAGGAAAATTACGATCCCAGATTCCAAAACCGACAAACCTCGGCCGCATCGGTGTCTTCGGCCGCCGAAAATAATTGCGATTATCCCGATAACCCTATTTTCGTGCTAATCAGGGCCAATGAAAAGAAGAACATTGATATCGCTCAAAGTAGCAATAAATGGGTATTTTCGCCGCAGACCGAGAGGAAGATTGTACATTTATCTAGCGTAAGTTTCATTTATACTGCCACTATACTTATATACAGCGTATCCCGAAATTAATAGTACACAGTCAAACTGCTAGTAAGTAACCTTGCTTAGTTCAAAATTGACAGTAATCGAAATTTTATTTTCTAATTTCCTAATTAACTTACTTTTTAACCAATATTTTTGCATAGAATTTTGTGAAAAATATACCTTTTGTTAATTTCATATCAGTAAAGGCCGTATTACAGTCGGGAATTTTTATGGCGCCAGCAATGGCAATTATAATTCAAGGATTCAGGCGCAGTACACCGTTCTCCGTACTACAGTCAGAAATTCTACTCTTCTGACAATTAAAATGACACGGATTCATGCGCAGTACACCGTTCCCGATCAGCTGTCTCTCATTACCAGAAATGGGGCAGGCGCCATTTTAATTGCCCTTGCCGGCGCAATTGGGTAGACATGGATTATTCTGTTATTTTTAACTGTTTATTATTTGGCCGAACCAGGTATGGACAGGTAATGGCCATTTAAACCCACTGGTACTTAAATTAGCAGTTTACATTCTTTATTAAACTTATGGACTGCTAATTCAGCAACTTTTTGCACCTCCTATTTGTAAATAGCAGTAGCTGCTTTAACTGGTAATCAAAACGAACAGGTTTGCACATCTCTAATTCTGGGGATATTTTAGGGATTTCGACAGTACACACTGCTGTTCTGACCGTTGACAATGCTCCAGCTGATCGAAAACGGTTTACTGCGCATGAATACGTGCCATTATAATTGCCGGCGCAAGAAAAAAAATTGCCTAGTCTAATACGGCCTTTAATATTTCCGAAACAGTTGAAGATAGGTATAGGATATTGTATATTACATATGTCTAAAATTTTCTGAGGGATCCAAATATACAGGGCGTTGTATTTAAAATAAGAAAGTTGATAGTGGCCACTGTTACATGACACACTGTATGAAAAGTTTTTATTGAAAAAAATGCGCAACTAGAAATACCAATCGACGTGTCCGAGCGTTTTTTCGCACGCTCCCCCATTTATTTAAGGGGCGAGGTTGGGACATCATTTTTTCGCGAATCAACGGGTGACACCGAGTACTTTGATGGGCCGGAGGCTGGGGGTGGTGGGGCAATTAGTAGGGGAGTTATGGGGGGGGGGGGAGGGAATATTACATAAATGCTAATAAGGAGGCCGGATTCAATTTGTTCATTTTTTTTATCAGCTACGAGGAGGGATTGGTGAAAAATTTTTATTTTCGCAAATACGCGCTTGTCGCGGCATACCAGAAATGGCCACTTTTTAATATCTACGAAAATACTTTAGATATTATGTTCAATTGGGGTATGAGTTAATAGGATATAGAACCACAAATTTTAGTTAGAAAAGTTATTCAATTATTACACCAGTGGCGTCCCTGCAAACATATCCTCTGATATTTTTTACAAAAAATATGGTACGCCACTGACATTTTCACATGTGGATATTTTGATTAGCCTGGTCAATTTTACATAAAAACGGTCTCTTGAGTTTTTCTCGTCAGACGCACCGTTCTTTATTAAAACCAATAAATTCATAATGATAAATTTTGTTTCATGAATTATAAAAAAATTGTTGGAGTGGGCAATTCGATGCGTTTGACGAGCAAAACTCGAGACCGTTTTCATGTAGAAATGACCAGGCTAATCAGAAAAAATATCCACATGGAAAAATGTCAGTGGCGTACCATATTTTTTGTAAAAAATATCAGAGGACATGTTTGCAGGGACGCCACTGGTGGAACAATCGAATAACTTTTCTATATCTAAAGTATTTTCGGAGATATTAAAAAGTGGCCATTTCTTGTATGCCGCGACAAGCGCGCATTTGCGAAAATAAAATTTTTTCACCAATCCCGTAGCTGAATTCATAAACTCCTTATTAGCATTTATGTAATATTTTTTTCCCTTCCATAACTCCCCTCCTAATTGCCCCACCAACCCCAGCCTCCGGCCCATCAAAGTGCTCGGTGTCACCCGTTGATTCGCGAAAAATTGATGACCCAACTCCGCCCCTTCTCGAGATATAATTAATTAAATTTTATTGTTTTTGCAGTTAGAAATCGCGATAATTAGGTTTGTTAGAGCTTACGCGCTCTGGCGAGCTCTTCAAATTTGCCTTTCACATTTTTTTTGTAGCATCAGAACCGGCTGAGTTATTTAGGAAAATTCGTTGTCGGTTAGATTTACGGGGCTTGCCCCCTTTCCCCCCCCCCCTCCCCCGCCCCCCCATGCGGCGCCCCCTACAAATCATGTCAGAATATCGAGAGGATCCTACTGTATCGATTGGGGAAAAAAAATTACTCGATTTCGTCAAGGGATTTTCGTAAACCACTATAAGGCAGTTTGGTCAAATTGCAATATTTTTACCCAAAGAATCTACAGTTTCACTGTGTACTATTCATTTTGGGACACTCTCTATACATATATCCAAAATTTTAAGGTTCCTTCGCCGTTTATAGTTTAGGCTTTTTTACAGTACTCCTATTCCTGCTGGGTTCGTTGTCGTCTAATGATTAATATTTTATATTTTTTAGCAAGAAAAGGTCGTCTACTTGGTATTCTACGTGAAAGTTCTACAAATGTTCATGGGAATTGCAGAATATAAGCACCTAAACCTAGGAAAGAACTTTACGAAGCCCACCGCCTCAATCGCTTGGAAGTTTACCTCGCCTCTACATAAAAATAAGACCAAGTAAGTATAGGCATATAATTGCCGATAATTTAGCTAAACCGGCAACGCCGCAGTCGAGCTTATAGCTGGAGCGACCAGGCAATCGGATCTTCAGTTTTTAAAAAATTGCTCTTTATAGGCATTTATTCAATCCGTACAACGACGGTAAGCCCATCTTCGACGCCCAAGACGGCGTCATTATCCGCCAAGACGTCGGCGAAGAGCTGTTAAGAATTTATTCTGAAGCAGAGGAAGTTCATACCAATGACAAATACGGAGGCCAAAACTGATAAATGCTGATTATGCACGTGAAACGTGCCTGTATTATAATTAATCCGTCCGTCGTTGCGACTAGAAATACAAAAAAAATCGACGAATTGTACTCTTGGACGAATAATTTAAACTTATGATGAAGTATAACATCCGCGATAAAGTTATATTTTGCTAGTGGACACTGTATTTTGTGGCATTTTTAAATTTTGATCAGAACTGGTTAAAGTCGTTTTTCCAATTTATCTAAAAAACGATCGTCTTTAAATAGGGAAAATGCTGCACCACTTGGTTCGATCGCATGTATGCTAGTTTACAGTATATTTCAAAAATAACTGTAATAAAACCTTCATCTTTCGGTCCCGTACAATTCTTCATATATATTTGTATTTCCAAACACTACCGAGTCATTTTAGTCACCTCACTTGGTATATTTGCTTTAGGTAGCTAAATATGCAATTTAGCAAAAAAATAAATCATTAAGTTTGTTTTGAACAGTTCTGCAATATTTTTATTAATTAGTTTTGTTTAAATAACTGTAATAAAACCTTCATCTTTCGGTCCCGTCCAATTCTTCATATATACAGGGTGTTATGGAAATGACGTATTATATTTAAACCGGCAAATCCCGAGATGAAAATAAATTGAAGAAAAATAACCATAAATGGCGAAATATACACTTTATATGAAATCTCAAAATTTACGTGGCCGCTCCTGAGGCCATTCGCAATCAATATTTTATTGAGGCAGTCTCGAGGTTCAAAAGAGGTTAGCGCATTATAGCGATGTTGTCATATTGCATCACAGAATTCTAAACGCACGTGTTCAGTTTTTGACAACAAGACGTCTTTGACGCGCGTTATCACTTCTTTTTCAAACTTTTTCGACAAATAAAACTACAATTTTAAGGTACATACTCTCTTACCTTCGATCTTATTTTAAAATAATCCGTGTTATAATTAAATTCCATAAAATAATAACACACAAAAAGTATGTTTTTCAACAGAATCAACAGTAGATAATATCACTCAAATTTGAAATCGCATCACTCCCCAGTCTCGAAACATACTGAAGTATGAAGGGCGCGCCGCCAGTATTCAACCAAGGGCGAGACACGCGGTGTGATCTGACAACACTGTTAATATACTCTAGTGACCCACATTGTTGCTAAGTGAATCCAGATGGAACGGCGCGTGGGTTTTTACCTTAGTATTTAGATATTCGATTTAAAAAAAAAATAGTATGTAGACTTTCTCTAGGACTCCCTAGGAGTCACCCATTTAAATATAATAAGTCATTTCCATAACACCCTGTATTTGTATTTCCAAATACTACCGAGTCATTTTAGTCACCGCACTTGGTATATTTGCTTTAGGTAGCTAAATAATCAATTTAGGAACAAAATAATTCATTAAGTTTGTTTTAAACAGTTATGCAATATTTGTATTAATTAGTTTTTTTTAACTAACTGTAATAAAACCTTCATCTTTCGGTCCCGTACAATTCTTCGTATATATTTATATTTCCAAATACTACCGAGTCGTTTTAGTCACCGCACTTGCTATATTTGCTTTAGGTAGCTAAATAATCAATTTAGCAAAAAATGAAATCATTAAGTGTTTTAAACAGTTCTGCAATATTTTTATTAATTATGTAGTTGTTTTTTTTAATAATCTTTATGGAAAAGGCACACCTTAATTTAATTAATAAAATGTTACCAGTAGATTTTTATCAGAGTTGCCTTTTCTAAAACATATAAAAATTAGCCCACTTTGAGCTAAAAATTATTTGTAATATAGAACCATCAATTAACTTGGGTATTCCCCTTAGAATATGTTAATATGACCGATTATATTAATTGATTTATAGAAAAAATCACTGTCTTTAGTCTAAGTGAACGACAATTATCAATTTGGCACTCAATGTGCCCCAATATTTACATATTTACTCAATTTAGGTACAATTTTTTTTTTCTAGGTAGCTAACAAATTATTTTTATTTATAATAATATAATCAATTAATTCGTGACTTGATGTATGATACAGAATGTCTTATTTATCAATTTTTCTTTTAATTTGTGATAGTATTTTTCTACTATATGTTCCTGTAGGTCCATAGGGAATTATTAATATTCCTTGCAGTTGGGACACGGTTCACATTTTAACTATTATTTTTTTTTATTTTAATATTTTTTGTTACGTTTTTCTTTAGGTAAATTTTTTTTACACATATAATCTTAAGCTGAACAGGGTCATTATCAGTCGGAGGTAACTTTTTAAGTCTCACACGATTCATTCCATTTTTACTATCTGAAAAAGTGTGTAAATGTCACCACCGTTATATGCCGCCTTCCTGTGTTGTCAGTCGTAACCGTTATCAATATTGTTCGGTAAATAGATAAAGTAAAAAATACAATTCTATTACTTATTAAATTGACATGAAAGTTTGCTTTTAAATATCATAACAAGCTATAGTTCTTCAATAGGTGAAAATATTGTAATTATGTCACCTCCGTTATACTGTATCTGTGACAACGAAATGACCGGAATTATTTTACTTTGGTGTTTGTTCGGAAAGATTCCTTCCTGATGACAATGACCCATGACCCATGACTCATGTGCAATGTGTTAAAATGTTTTGAGATATCTACTACAACACATTTATTAATTTTTTTTACATATTAGTTTTAGTTATTTGATGTGTGAATTTTCTGAATCTACGTTTTTAGAATGTCACTGTATTTCAACACTTTCCAGTTATAGAAACTATGATGCAGATCTATGTGCACGGGGTCATTATCAATCGGAGGTAACTTTTTAAGTCTCGCGTGATTCATTCCAAGACCTTCATACCTTCTTTTACTATCTGAAAAAGTGTGTAAACGTCACCACCGTTGTAAGTCGCCTTCCTGTGTTGTCAGTCGTAACCGTTATCAACATTGTTCGGTAAATAGATAAAGTAAAAAATACAATTCTATTACTTATTAAATTGACGTGAAAGTTTGCTTTTAAATATCATAACAAGCTTCAATAGGTGAAAATATTGTAATTATGTCACCTCCGTTATACTGTATCTGTGATAACGAAATGACCGGAAATATTTTCACCAATTTATCAACAGCTACTGGTTCTAGAAGTAATTTATCTGGCAATTACAAAAACGACAAAATATTTAACTTTGGTGTTTGTTCGGAAAGTTTCCTTCCTGATGACAATGACCCAACTCATGTGCAATGTGTTAAAATGTTTTGAGATTTCTACTACAACACATTTATTGATTTTTTTACATATTAGTTTTAGTTATTTGTTGTGTGACTTTTCTGAATCTACGTTTTTAGAATGTCACTGTATTTTAACACTTGCCAGTTGTCCAATCTATGATGCAGTTCTATGTGCACAGGGTCATTATCAATAGGAGGTAACTTTTTAAGTCTCGCGTGATTCATTCCAAGACCTTCACACCTTCTTTTACTATCTGAAAAAGTGTGTAAACGTCACCACCGTTGTAAGTCGCCTTCCTGTGTTGTCAGTCGTAACCGTTATCAACATTGTTCGGTAAATAGATAAAGTAAAAAATACAATTCTATTACTTATTAAATTGACGTGAAAGTTTGCTTTTAAATATCATAACAAGCTTCAATAGGTGAAAATATTGTAATTATGTCACCTCCGTTATACTGTATCTGTGATAACGAAATGACCGGAAATATTTTCACCAATTTATCAACAGCTACTGGTTCTAGAAGTAATTTATCTGGCAATTACAAAAACGACAAAATATTTAACTTTGGTGTTTGTTCGGAAAGTTTCCTTCCTGATGACAATGACCCAACTCATGTGCAATGTGTTCAAATTATTTGAGATATCTACTACAACATATTTATTAATTGTTTTACATATTAGTTTTAGTTATTTGATGTGTGAATTTTCTGAATCTACGTTTTTAGAATGTCACTGTATTTTAACACTTTCCAGTTGTCCAATCTATGATGCAGTTCTATGTGCACATGATCATTATCAATCTGAGGTAACTTTTTAAGTCTCGCATGATTCATTCCAAGACACTCATACCTTCTTGACATGAAAGTTTGCTTTTAAATATCATAACAAGCTATACAGGGTGATTCACGACGAGCGTGCATTAGAACTTTATGGAGAACTACTGAATATATGTTCCTGAAACTTTGGGGATTTGGGTTTATCGATATGCTCTCTTTAACTAAAATATTGACATGTTTCTGTCATTTCCGGTTATACCGGAAGTAGCTGCCAACTTTCGTTTTTTAAATACAACATGGTAATTTTTGTTACATTTTTCGATTAAGCATTAAATACTAAGCACATTTTATAGAAAATGTTTTTGTCAGACCCTGTTAGTTTTTGAGATATCTGGACTTTTTGTAATTATTTGGCAAATGCATGACGATGAAATAATCCATATAATTTTTTTACCTTAGCGCTTGGACTAAAAATTTTTTCTCACCGAATAGTTAGAAGATCATCAAGTCTCAAAAACATTTCAAATTCGGCATAAAATGTACAGGGTGGTCACAATTCAAGCCTCATTGTGAAAGAATTCAACCATTAAAAACTTTCTTATTTTAAATGGAACACCCTGTATATTTTTATTTAATTTGATAGCAAATTAGTTGTTCTTTATAAATAGTATTTACTGTCCTATACCTATATCAAAGCGTTTTCTCAAAAAATCCAATTTTATTCCGAAAATACTATTTGTTCAAGTGTGCTATGAAAAGAATTGTACTTAGGGGCTGTATACTGATGTCCATACGGAGGAAAAGTGATTGATTGCTTGAAAATACAATATTCTAAAGTGTTTCTTAATAATTTATAAATAAAATGCAGTTGATTGTTTTAAATTTAATGGTTTAAATATTATTTTTTTAAAAATAGCAAGTAAACAAATTTATAAACTTTAAATTCTTTAATTAAAAATGTGTTTGAAAATTATACCTAATATCTTTTGATCATATTTTTAAAATATGTTCGAAATGATTGCCATTTACTTCCAAGCATTTATGTATTCTTTTCATCATGTTATTTCTTGTAGCATTCCTAATTTCTTGTGAGAGATTGAAATGCTGCCTTCACCCTTTCAATTAGATTTTCCTTCGTGGTGATGGGACGCGCGTAAACTGCCGAACGAGCTGGCCAGTGGAAGGGACCTTGGTTTGCGATCCACTGGTCATGAAAAAGTCTGTTTAGGGCAGTCTTAACAACTTGGACGTTGTGTGCTGGAGCCCCATCGTTTTGATACCAATCACTTTTCCTCCGTATAGACATCAGTATACAGCCCTAAGTAGAATTGTTTTCATAGCACACTTGAACAAATAGTATTTTCGGAGTAAAATTGGATTTTTTGAGAAAACGCTTTGATATAGGTATAGGACAGTAAATACTATTTATAAAGAACAACTAATTTGCTATCAAATTAAATAAAAATATACAGGGTGTTCCATTTAAAATAAGAAAGTTTTTAATGGTTGAATTCTTTCACAATGAGGCTTGAATTGTGACCACCCTGTACATTTTATGCCGAATTTGAAATGTTTTTGAGACTTGATGATCTTCTACCTATTCGATGAGAAAAAAATTTTAGTCCAAGCGCTAAGGTAAAAAAATTATATGGATTATTTCATCGTCATGCATTTGCCAAATAATTACAAAGAGTCCAGATATCTCAAAAACTAATAGAGTCTGACAAAAACATTTTCTATAAAATGTCCTTAGTATTTAATGCTTAATCGAAAAATGTAATAAAAATTACCATGTTGTATTTAAAAAACGAAAGTTGGCAGCTACTTCCGGTATAACCGGAAATGACAGGAACATATCAATATTTTAGTTAAAGAGAGCATATCGATAAACCCAAATCCCCAAAGTTTCAGGAACATATATTCAGTAGTTCTCCATAAAGTTCTAATGCACGCTCGTCGTGAATCACCCTGTTATTTCTTCAATAGGTAAAAATAATGTAATTATGTCACCTCCGTTATACGGTTTCTGTGATAACGAAATGACCGCAAATATTTTCACCAATTTATCAACAGCTACTGGTTCTAGAAGTAATTTTTCTTGCTATTACAAAAACGACAAAATATTTAACTTTGGTGTTTGTTCGGAAAGTTTCCTTCCTGATGACAATGACCCAACTCATGTGCAATGTGTTCAAATTATTTGAGATATCTACTACAACATATTTATTAATTGTTTTACATATTAGTTTTAGTTATTTGATGTGTGAATTTTCTGAATCTACGTTTTTAGAATGTCACTGTATTTCAACACTTTCCAGTTGTCCAATCTATGATGCAGTTCTATGTGCACATGATCATTATCAATCGGAGGTAACTTTTTAAGTCTCGCATGATTCATTCCAAGACATTCATACCTTCTTGACATGAAAGTTTGCTTTTAAATATCATAACAAGCTATATTTCTTCAATAGGTAAAAATAATGTAATTATGTCACCTCCGTTATACGGTTTCTGTGATAACGAAATGACCGCAAATATTTTCACCAATTTATCAACAATATTGGTTCTAGAAGTAATTTATCTGGCAATTACAAAAACGACAAAATATTTAACTTTGGTGTTTGTTCGGAAAGTTTCCTTCCTGATGACAATGATCCAACTCACGTGCAATGTGTTAAAATGTTTTGAGATATCTACTACAACACATTTATTAATTTTTTTACATATTAGTTTTAGTTATTTGATGTGTCAATTTTCTGAATCTACGTTTTTAGAATGTCACTGTATTTTAACACTTTCCAGTTGTCCAATTTATGCTGCAGATCTATGTGCAGACTGCGATGCTGGTTTTATTACTCCTATTCCAGTGCGATGTGTTAAAATCATGCTTATATTTTAATTATTAAAATTGATCCAATTTGATTAGGTTTAGCTAGGCTTAATTTACTGTTATTAATTAATTTTTACAATTTTTCGTAGTTTTGGTCGGAATAACTTGAGAATTCAATTCTTGTTCTTAATACTTGCGAGAACAACTTTCTCAAAATTCTTTATAACGAGTGTCCGGACTTTTTAATCGTTTCCGGATCCATGCACTTTCTAAGGCACTTTTTAAATAATACACTTTTTGCTAAAAATTAAAGTTAAAAAAATTTACATTACTATAACTTGATGTAAATTTTTGTATACTAATCATGATTTTTTTATGAATATGCTTATTTCAAATATAATAATAAGAGAAGAGTAAGAATTTAGAAAAAGTGTCTTTCGCAGAACAAAACGGACTCTCCCCGTTTGTAAATATATCAAAAAGTTGTGGTCGAACAAAAGCAGTCAACGTTATAAAATATTTTGAAACTAATCTTCCGATTTTTACAACTTTATTCCCTTATTACTTTCTTCGTGTTTTAATTGTCGACATATTTATGGAATTTTGCTATAATATAAATGCGCAGAAATCGACCAATTAAACCACCAATTACTTTTCTATTATCGAATCATGTATAAAACGTCATAAGGTTGCATCCATAAATTTATTACTTATACGAATATATCTGGTGTTTTTAAGTAAAATTTAAAAGTAAAGATATGCAGCGTTCCTTTCTGTTTATACATGGTGTCCGCTAATTAATGGAACATGGAAAAACTACAGGACTCCTTACGTAAAAATATTTAATTCTACTTACCTATATCCGAAAGTTGTCATTTTTGTTTTTCTCTAATAACTTTGAGAGAAACTAACGTGTCTTTACAAAATTTGACAGTTACGGCTTCTTTAGGACGAGAAATTGATTTTTTTGTGAAAATTTAATTAATGGTACATGGAAACACCACAGGCTCCTTACGTAAAAATATTAGGATTTAATTATACCTACCTATATCCGAAACCTGATATTAACTGTGATACAGGGTGTTAAAGTTAAAACTTCATTTTTGTTTTTCTCTAATAACTTTAACAGAAACCAACGGTTTTTACAAAATTTGGCAATTATGGTTTTTATGATGATAAACTGTTTTTTTTTGCGAAATATTAATGTACAATGTTTCGCACATTTACTAGGTCATAACGTTTTTGTGCCTCAGTGTATTTAAGTTTTTAATGAAAATAATACTTTTCTCATATTTATTACGTAAAACAGGTATACTAATTTCAGGTCGCCCAGAGTTACCGTTTCGGAGATATTTGCATTTAAATTGTTTAGTGCGCTAGCTCAGGCAAGCAAATAATTTTTTGTTACTTCTTACCAACTAACTTTTACATGATAATTAATGTTCTAGTAATGGTAATTGGGAATAATAAATACAACAATTGGATTGTTCTTTAACTTACTTTAATTAAAATAACTTTGACCCTAGAAAATATCGTGTCGAAGGAAACCAACAGCAATGAAAACTCAAACTTGCAATAAACTCAAAAATGAGTTCCATAGCAACTGCGTCTCTAAATTTCATTTGTTCTCTCATAGGTTACTTTGAAAAAAAAAAAATTGTTTGCAAATTAATAGTAATTGGGCATTGTGCACTAAACACTTTTAATGCAAATATCTCCGAAACGGTAACTCTGGGCGACCTGAAATTAGTGTACCCTTTTTACGTAATAAATATGAGAAAAGTATTATTTTCATTAAAAACTTAAATACACTGAGGCAGAAAAAAGTTATGGCCTAATAAATGTGCAAAATATGCCGCAGACAACATTGTTCATTAAAATTTTGCCATAAAATCAGTTTATCATCCTAAAAAAACCATAATTGCTAAATTTTGTAAACAACCGTTTGTTTCTGTCAAAGTTCTTAGAGAAAAACAAAAATGAAGTTTTAACTTTAACACCCTGTATCTCAGTTAATATCAACTTTCGGATATAGGTAAGTATAATTAAATCCTAATATTTTTGCATAAGGAGTCTGTGGTTTTTCCATGTCCCATTAATTAACGGACACCCTGTATAATAAAAAACGTGGTCGTTGTTGACGACGTTTGCTTGGATCATTGATTGTAATTGTTTCTGAGATATTTGATTTATTTGTCACCTTATGCTTATGTACACATAACAGACTCTGTATTCCATTTAATATTGATTTAGGAACTTTTAACTATGTAGTTTAAATTTTGTATTCGTGTTCTTCTAATAAATGATTATTAAAAAATGCTTTTTTATACCTACACTGACAAAAATGCATTTACCAATGTCGTGGGTTACAAAATTGGAGCTACCTCAACCCACCTCTCTATGTTGTTTTAACCGAGCCTACGAATTATCACAAATTATTTAAAGACGCTACAGTAATTCAGGTACTTTTGGTTCGCCTCAACCCAGAAAGAGATTTTTTATGAACTTTTTAAACATATTTGGGATCACCACAATTCCTCATCTTGTAACTATTTTATGAGTTACCTGAACTCAGTTTCTGAGTTGGGAAAACTTACTAATTGATTATAAAGTGTCGTTTTTACCCGGACGTGCATTATTTTAACTCATTACCATGCGTAAATTATTTTGAGTTGGAATAATTCAGGAAACGTGCTCCAAAAGCCCATATCGAGGGTAAATCGCAAGATCGTAAGGTCACGGAAAGCTCCGAATTCGTGCTCGTGCAGGTTTGGCGCGGTTCATTCCATTGTTATTCGTCATTTCTCCTTCGGTCGCGCGTGTAGACACCTGATGCGCCGTTTGAGGGATTTTTCATCTTTGTTCTCAGTGCGTGAAAATTTGTGTTTTGCATAATTTTGGTCAGTTGACGTAAAATGGAGGGACAGGAGGGAGATGCATACAAATTGTTATTATTGGAATGCATATACAACAAAAATGTCATATCTTGAAAAAACAAAAGGCAATTGAAGTCCACAATATGCAGGCCTTAAATCAAAGAAATTTTTGAGTTCCGATAGTCCACAATTTAGGTACTGGTAGTCCAAAATTTGGAGTCTGGTAGCCCAAAGAGTGAGTTATTCCAGCCACCATCGTAAGCTAGAACATCTTAAATGTCAAGTTTTGATAGCTCGAATCATGAATTAATCTAGCCCGACTAGTAACGCATCACAATTCACATTCTGGTAGCTACGGTAGCCCATCAATAATTTAAGACGGTGGGGCGTGAGCTATTCCAACGCATAAAATAACCCATCTTCTGTGCTATCATAACTTATGAATAGTGAGTGTAACCTCCAGAAGAATGTTACCGTTTTACAGTCAAAACTTTACATATTCCCGCATGTGTGTTGGTATATCCGGATTGGGAGCCACGTTTAGTTACGATCCATAAAGTGGCAGGTTGCAGGTCAAGTGCAACCTTTGTTTAGTTTTTTAAACGGAACAGAAATTTTGGCAAGTGCAGAAGTGCCATCGCCTTATAGTAACGTTTGTTTTTTGTACAAACCGGAACCAAACCGAAGTGGCTATGAATGTTTTATTTAAAAAATGGTGTAATTAAAATAGGGTATCATTTAACTGGTTAGCAAAATATTCTTATTTTTGCGCACAGAAAAATGTAATCGGTCAGCCAAAATGGCTAGTTGGTCAGCAACTTATGGACAGCAAACATTTCTGAATCGGTCAGTAATTAATGTCACACTAGAGTGCTCTAAATTATTTTGGTACGCAAATTAAATATATATAAGCTGCTATGAGCGATCCACTTTTAATCAGATATTAATAAGCAATCAGCGGGTAAGCAAAATATTTAATCTTGGTCATCAAAAAAAAGCAATAAAACGTGAAATAGTGACAGTGTCCTGGGAAAACAAGTGAACACCCGCCCCCGCTACACCTATTGTAGCCGATTTCCTTCTGTATTCGGCAGAAGAAAACACAAAAAAGTTACATAAATTGACAGTGTCCTGGGAAAACAAGTGAAATTCCGCCCCCGCTACCTTTTCGGCCTTGACTGCTACACCGAATGAAAACACAATCACGCAATTAGCTACTCGTATCACGCGACTGCTTTCGCTCCGCCCACACTAACTAACTTTGCCGATTATTCAAAACAAGCGCAATCCAATGATTTATATTGATAACCATTCTTTTAATATGCAAACCTGTGAAGTAAACTGCTTCTAGACATGGTTTTTTCTACTGACCAATTGTAAGATCTTGCTGACCAAGTAATCATTTCGCAGCTCGACTGTTAATTATGCGAACACATGATATTACAAGCGGACTGATATCCGTTAAATTGTTGACAGTTTGTAGCATTTTTTGCAGAACAAGTGTTGCAGCCCGTTTTTCATTTATTGCAAGCAAAATCTGTTTATGCTGATCAATTGATTTAATGGCTATTTTTGCTGCGAACCAATTTTAGTAACGGCAAACCATTTAATTACTTCTTATTAAATATCATTGATAAAAACGTTCGAATTCAAATTATTAGTTTGAATTTTAACACGTGAACTATATGGAGGAGGGGAGGGGGAGAGAGGGGGGGGGATTAAACCAAGAAAATTATAAAAATCATTTATTTGTTTTCCTTATATAAAAGCAAGCGTTAAAATGCTACATTGGGCTCAAAAATATAGCACTTTGACAAGGCTTTTAAAGAGGCATCTACTAAATTATTATTGACAGCTTCTTACTCCTAAAATACTATTTATTTTTACACAGCTTCATGAGTATTCTTCAACAAATATTTATAACCTAATTTCCTAAGTTCATTTTTTTCGGTACAAATAGTTATTTTTATTTTTTCTATAGACAATTACTTTATTATCATTTCCTAAAGATATAAGATCAGTTTTATAACTAATTTCGAATGACATATCTGAATTAAAAGCTTGCTGTTTTGATGCTTGCTGCCACTGCTTTGCTGTGGGTTATCACAGCCTTCCTATAAGCATTCACTCTGTCTCCCAATGCTTGTCCCTCCGCGAGAGAGGAATTTTATTTCTGCTGTATACGCGAGAAACTTAGTAACGTTGGATTTGTATTCTTTGACTGAATTTAAATTTAAAACTACAAACTCTATTCAAAAATAACATATCTTTGCAGATTTACAGGGTGTTGAAAAATCATGTGTCATCGCTAGTGTGCTGATTACCCAAAAATAAGAAATAGCTCCCATTATCAGAAATTTAAATGGCCGAAAAAAACATCTCGTATAATTTATTTGAAGTCAGCTTTGTTTACAAGATAAATGAAATGCTATTAAAATATATCTACCTAAATAAAATTACAGTAAATCTAAATGTATTTATTTTTATTTAATTTTAAATTCGACCAGAGAACAATAATCTTACCAACCGACACGTCCACATTATTAGTACTGTTTTCTGTTATTAAGAGGTGATAAATAAATAAAGTTAGTATGGTAGTTATAAAACTGACCCTCTATAACTAATACACCGGTTGCGAAGTACAGGGTATTTAAAAAGTTATGCAAAAATTTTTTTTTGGTCGCTTATTTCAACATATTGTTAAGAGTGATGTACTTTTTCTACGACAATTTCACAAAACAAACTATGTGACAAACTATTCGTTTAAAAACCCCGTACTTGTACATAAATTCTATTGATTGATACGTACATAATTCGGGAATATCGCCTAAAAATATTATTGTCTTTTATGAATAACAATATATTTAAAATGTCTTGCAAAAATATTTGAAATCATTTCCCGTGACGTCAAGTTTAAGACGTCGCTTAGCACACTCTAGGTACCGTTTAAATAACGTACTTGAAAATAATTCACCAAAAAATTTATTGCAAGACACATCTGTACAAAAATGTACAGGTTCGGCCGAATAAGGTTCCATCTAACTCCCAGTCCCAGTCCCAGCGATATAATAGCCCTTAAGATGCTAAATTGACCTTTGGAGGTGTGAATTAGATAAAACTATTCTTTTGGTCGCATTGATACATCTAATATTGAGTTCTTATCACCTACATATGATGCCTTAAAAACCTATCAGATTTTCGTGGCACCCTGTATATGGAATTTTTAAAATTTGTTATTGCCGTTAAAAAAATATTTTAGCAACATTTTACCTACGAAATGTCCCACGAATCGAATTAAAAATGCAATGATTGATTTATTTTTTTGATACCTACTGAGAAAAAATTAAAATATAAAATTGGTTGGGTTTTTTTTTAGGGCAAATGTAACCAACATCTAAGGCAAGTTAAAGTATATCGGGTTTACCCTGTATAAATTTGTATAAATATGACAGCGTTATTATTGATAAGGTATAACCTGATATGTTTGCAGGTAGAAATCTGAGAAATTATGGGAATTAACGAATTCTATCTTCTATCATCGTTTTGAATGGCGAATATATTAAAAAAACTGATTTGGGAAATTATCAAATTGACACGCCGTATTATACAGGGTGTTCCTTAATGGCGTGCAGGGTGTGATTCCTTAGGTCATTTTATAAAGAAAAGTTCATATGAGCATATGTCCGCAACGGCTTAAATTTTTTGCTACAGGGTGTTGAATTTTTATTTTTTAATATCTCCGAAAGTACTTTAGGTATAATTTTTAATTTTGGTATGTGTTAATAGGATATAGAATCACCAATTTTAGTTAGAAAAGTTATTCAATTGTTCCACCAGTGGCGTCCCTGCAGACATGTCCTCTGATCTTTTTTACAAAAAAGAGGGTACCCCCTAGCATTTTTCCATGTGGATATTTTTTCTTATTAGCCTGGTCAATTCTACATGAAAACGGTCTCTTGCGTTTTTCTCGTCAGACCCGCCCGTTCTTGATTAAAACCACTATATACATATTAAAGCTCATTATTATTAACATTGATAAAATAATTAATGACAAATTTTGTTTCATAAAAATTGTTGGAAATGGCCACCTTCACTTAAAAGGCCTTCCGCCCGTCTTCGCATCGAATTGCCCACTCCAACAATTTTTATAAAACAATATTTATCATTAATTATTTTATTAAATGTTAATAATAATGAGGTTCAATATGAATTTAGTGGTTTTAATCAAGAACGGTGCGTCTGACGAGAAAAACTCAAGAGACCGTTTTCATGTAAAATTGACCAGGCTAATCAGAAAAAATATCCACATGGAAAAATGTCAGTGGCGTACCATCTTTTTTGTAAAAAAAAATCAGAGGATATGTCTGCAGGGACGCCACTGGTGGAGCAATTGAATAACTTTTCTAACTAAAATTTGTGGTTCTATATCCTATTAACACATACCAAAATTAAAAATAATATCTAAAGTACTTTCGGAGATATTAAAAAATAACCACACCCTGTAGCAAAGAAATTATGCCGTTGCGGACACATGTTCATATGAACTTTTCTTTATAAAATGACCTAAGGAATCACACCCTGAAGTATTAGCACGTCATTAAGGAACACCCTGTATACAGGGTGTCCGGGAACATGTGGGAAATCTCCCGGATATGAGGAAAACACGTGAAAAGAATACTATAGGTTCATATAAACTTCTTTCGTATCGGCCTCCTCTTCGGAGATATGGGCTCCCAAAGAGCACCAATGGAATCAAGTTTTTTACACATAATTATTGAACCACCTGGTATATTTCAATTATTTTTTAATATGATGTATACCAGGTAAGACCCGTCAAATTACTACCCAAGAAACTGTTGTGAATTACTCACAGCTGCAACTTTGGACAATGTTTTTGACATACCTTTAACTATTGACTAAAAATTAAGTGCTCTTCATTCATGTCGCTAATCCTAACCGTTTTCGAGAAAACGTCATTTTAATTACATCATGTATTTGGCGTATCTCGGTAAGAGATCCATCTTTGTTCCTATGAAATGATGAACGTCAAAATTCCGCATTTGCATATTTAACCCGTGAGAAGATAGGGGGGTCAGTGCAAATAAAATGACGTTTCCTCGAAAACGGTTAGGATTAGCGACAGGAATGAAGAGTACTTAATATTTAGTCAATAGTTAAAGGTATTTAAAAAACATTGTCCAAAGTTCTTATCGTACAGGGCGTTAAAAAAAATGGGCCCATGAGTGTTACAGCTGTAAAAAACTTGATTCCATTGGTGCTCTTTGGGAGCCCATATCTCCGAAGAGGAGGCCGATACGAAAGAAGTTTATATGAACCTATAGTATTCTTTTCACGTGTTTTCTTCATATCCGGGAGATTTCCCACATGTTCCCGGACACCCTGTATACAGGGTGGTGCATCGTTTAGACCATAAACGTTGTAACCGCCCGAATTAACGTCGCTTACAACATTGTTCGAGTGATCCATTCCAGTTTATAAGCGATCTATTATTTTGGTCGATATAGTTGCTACGTTTTTCCCTTGCCTTAAATGACCACGACGGTTACTCACGAATATGTTTGCTCCACTTCCTTCCATATGACAAGAAACCGCTTAATCTTCTATTGATGTGTAATTTTGATCCCAAAAAGGTGGATATAAAGGAATGTTTCTTAAATCACAAATGTCTGCTTTATCTGATATGCATTATATTACATCGTCAGCTTTAGATTACGCACAGATACCATAGTGAAAAAATTGCTTTTGATTATTGTTGCAAGTCCCTTGTAGAAACTTACTATAAAACGTCAAATTATGCAAGTTGTCCAAACCAGCGAAATACTCCTTTATCGAAGGATTAAACATCATTCACTTTTGTACCGGCTATCTCCGTTATTAGTAAAGATAGAAGGATGCGGTTTTCTCAGCACTGTGCTACTTTTTTGTCAACCAGAAGAGGCCCTAATCAGAATTTTTTAGGCCGCCTTGTTTTTGATATACGGGATGTTTTTGAGAATTGTGCATTTTGGGATACCCCATATGTCGGTTACCCCGTAACATATCAAAAAGAAATAAAATGTCCTTTTTGTAGTTTTTTACGTAGAATCAAGGGACGTACTCAGATTTTTTTTACATTCAATAGTTTTCAAGGAAAATGAACAAATTTGCTTTTTTAAAATGGGTCACCCTATATATTTTTTAATAATATAATTTAGTTTGTAACAAGCTTCTCAAAAATATACACAACACATTTTTAGTCTTAGTATTAGGCTCGAAATATACGTTTTTCAAAAATATACAATTTTTTTTTTAGTAGGCCATGACGGGTATTAAAAAAAATACTGATGTGATTAAATATGAGACACAAAAATTGAGAATTTATTGAACTCCCTCAATAATATTGCTCAAATTGTTCTCCATTATGCCTTAGACATGTTTCACACATGGTTCTTATTCGCCTTAATGAATTAAAAATAATAAACGGCCGCGTTTGTAACTCCCTAAAAGCTCTGTCAATGGCAATTCGTAAATCTGCCCTTGTTTGGTATTGAATGGAATACATTTTATTTTGAAGGTATCCCCATAAGAAGAAATCCAAAAGCGACAAGTCGGGTGACCTTGGTGGCCATCTTACAGGTGCATGAGTTCCAATCCAGCGACTTCGGAAGTTATTATCTAGGTAGGCCCTTACAATTTGGGCATTGTGAGCGGGCGCTCCATCCTGTTGAAGATGCAAGTTATTGAGACCTGCTAAGGGCACATCTTCTGTTATTTCTGGCACAACGTTTTCCAGAATTTCCAAATATTTATTTGCATTAAGGCTTCCTTCAAATATATTATAAACTATTTTGCTATTCAGTATAAAGCATGAAACGCTAACGCCAAATCTGCCTTGCCGTTCGATTGGAAATATTACATGCTGATTTTCCTGAGACCAAAACCTCGTATTCTGTCGTTTAATCATGCCAGCACTGGTAAAATGAGCCTCATCAGACCATATAACGGGTTTTTCAAAATTGTTTGCCCTGTTCAGATTTTGTAAATACCAATTGCATCAAGTTTTGTACACGGTGGAATTTATATGGCTTAAAATTGTGTTTTTTTAGGATTGTTTGCACTCTTGATTTAATTATTCCGACCGAACCTTCAGCTTTTCTGCAAGAACTACTTGAGTTTGTTTCAATTGAAGCTAACACATTTATTTCATCAGTCTGGCGATTATACTTGTGGTAGATTTTAGGGCGAGGTTTAGAAAATGAACCGCGTTCAATTAAATTTTATTTTATTCTTCAAGAAATTCGTTTATCCGGTTGTCGTCTTTCGGGATATCTACAAGTAATTTAAGAAAAATTATAAATTTCATATAATTACTACATAAGGGCTTATATTTACCTATTCAAATACACTTCTAATGCTCCATCTGCAATTTCGTTACACTGGATATAACAAACGAGCATGTCGTACTTCTTAAAGTTTTTAAAACAACTTAGAGAACCTGAATGCTCTGACAAAATTAGAAGATTTTATTATTATGACACATAGGACTGTGTTCTTTTGTTTGTTTTTAATATCCGTCATGGCGTAGTAAAAAAATGGTATATTTTTGAAAAACGTATATTTCGGGCCTAATACTAAGACTAAAAATAAAGTGTTATACAGGGTGTCCGAGAACATGTGGGAAATCTCCCGGATATGAAGAAAACACGTGAAAAGAATACTATAGGTTCATATAAACTTCTTTCGTATCAGCCTCCTCTTCGGAGATATGGGCTCCCAAAGAGCACCAATCGAATCAAGTTTTTTACACATAATTATTGAACCACCTGGTATATTTCAATTATTTTTTAATATGATGTATACCAGGCAAGACCCGTCAAATTACTACCCAAGAAACTGTTGTGAATTACTCACAGCTGCAGGGACGGACTAGCTGTAACACTCATGGGCCCATTTTTTTTACGCCCTGTATGACGAGAACTTTGGATAATGTTTTTTACATACCTTTAACTATTGGCTAAAAATTAAGTATTCTTCATTCATGTCGCTAATCCTAACCGTTTTCGGAAAAAACGTCATTTTATTTACACCAGTCCCCTAAATTCTCACGGGTTAAATATGAAAAAGCGGAATTTTGAAGGTTGAACATTTGATCGGAACAAAGATGTATCTTTTACTGAAATACGCCAAATACATGATGTATATGAAATGCTGTTTTTTCCAAAACGGTTAGGATTAGCGACATGAATGAAGAGTACTTAATTTTTAGCCAATAGTTAAAGGTATGTAAGCAACATTGTCCAAAGTTCTCATAATACAGGGCGTAAAAAAATGGGCCCATGAGTGTTACAGCTAGTCCGTCCCTGCAGCTGTGAGTAATTCACAACAGTTTCTTGGGTAGTAATTTGACGGGTCTTACCTGGAATACATCATATTAAAAAATAATTGGAATATACCAGGTGGTTCAATAATTATGTGTAAAAAACTTGATTCCATTGGTGCTCTTTGGGAGCCCATATCTCCGAAGAGGAGGCCGATACGAAAGAAGTTTATATGAACCTATAGTATTATTTTCACGTGTTTTCTTTATATCCGGGAGATTTCCCACATGTTCCCGGACACCCTGTATATTTTTGGGAAGCTTGTTACAAACTAAATTAGGTATATTATTAGAAAATATATAGGGTGACCTATTTAAAAAAAGCAAATTTTTCTTCAAAACTATTGAATGTAGAAAAAAATCTGAGTACCTACGTCACTGGATGCTACGTAAAAAACTACAAAAAGAACATTTTATTCCTTTTTGATACGTTACGGGGTAACCGAGATATGGGGGGGGGAGGTCCCAAAATGGACAATTCTCAAAGACATCCCCTATATCAAAAACAAGGCGTCCTAGAAAAATTCTGATTACGGCATCTTCTGTTTGATTAAAAAGTAGCACAGTGCTGCGAAAACCGCATCATTCTATCTTTACTAATAACGGAGATACCCCGTAAAACCACCCAAAAATGGACACCGTGTACATCGTATTGTAATATATGTAACCTGGTTGCTCGAGGACACTAGATGTATGAAAACGTCATCTGGTTTCGTTTTATCATTCAATTAGATCATTTTCTATCGAAATGAATAATAATTATTTTCCTAAGTCAAATGAAGATCTCCCCTTAAAATCCTAGTGAAAGTTTTCTTAAACTGCTGATTCGCCAGCGCGTAGCAGAAGGGATTCAGCGGGCTATTGGCGTAGCACAAAAAATACGAGAACATGTAAATGTGGGAATTTATACAAGGCGGGTGAGTGCAGAAGCCCTCAACCAAAGCAAATATATGATACGGAGTCCAACAAACCACAAAAGCGCCTAAAATAAACGATATTGTCCTCAGCGCTTTCCTCGCTCTGTTCTCGCTCTTCGATTTTTGCCTTAATCCAAAAGCTCCCAGTGGCCCGCCGAGGTTCTTCTTCTTCCCTTTGAACTTTTTCCCCAACGACTTCACGAAGACCTTTCTGGACGTGGCATCTGTGGTGAAATCCGTATCTGTTTTATGAGAAAAAGGTTTATTTTTACTGACAATCGTGGTGGCGGTCATTATAGCGACAGCATTACCTGTTTGGGAGATAGCGGATATTCCTTCGCACGGCGAACTAGGTCCGCTGTCTCTAAATGAACCTTTAGTACTAGATCCGTCCTTGAAGGAGTTTTTATGGGAGTCCCCGGACTTTTTCCCAACCAGGGATGTGATGGGGCGATTTGAGCTTAACGTAACTTCAGTTTGGATTCTTGCTGAGTTCATGTGGGGCTCGACTGTCTGAAAATTGCTTTTTTCGTTACTTGGTGGGAATGTTATTAGGTCTTCAGTGGTCGAGGGTATTCTACTGTTAGTTCCGAACGAACAGAAGGTATTGGAAGGATAATCCGAAGCACATGGGTTAGTTTTTGTTCTACTACAAGAATTATTATGGATCTGACGGGAGGTATCAACAAATCTACTCGTACCATGGTCTACATCAGTTTGCAACGGTCGGGAGACACCTTCAACATTACTATGTCCATTGTCAGGGCATTGGAATAAGATATCAACACTTTGGTCTACACCACAGGGATCTACAGCAATATTACTCAAACTAGGGATCTTTTCCAATACTGGAGATGGTATAACTACGCTACTTTCATCCATATATCTTAGGTCCGATGTATCTAGGCCTATTAACAGATCGTACGTGCTATGAACTTTTTTGGTAGGGGGTTTATAAGGTTCTACAAGGGGCTTGACACCAATTTCTATGGAACTGTACGACGTGGGTAATTGAGGAAGTTTACTGGGCCTTACCAAGTGATGTTGAACGGGTTTCTTCACTTCTTGATGCTGTTTCTGGGTTTCTTCCTCGGGTTTTTTGTTACGTCCAAGTTTGGGAGTGATTTTTTCTAGTTCTGCAACATTTTTCGATTGGTCATTGTGGGGTTGGAGGCCTCCGTTAATTTTTTGAGGTGTCGCGCCGAAAAACTGCATGCTGCTCGTTTGAAGGACTGGAAAAGAAACGGTTTGAATGATACAAGATTTAAGAGGGACCTAGTATACCGAACCTATATCCACAATACTCTTTCGATGGCTCTTGTACTTGTCCTCCTTTTGTAGTTTCCCCGTTAAACTCAGACGCGGCTCTTCTTTAGGATTGTTCTGTATAGTGCTGTCTTCGTCGCTCTCAAAGGCCGGGCTCGAACTTCGCTCGGATCTTTCTTCCTGTAGCAACATCTACAATAATAATTATTTAGTATTGCTGATGCCTTATTAGAAGTGAAAGTTCAAGGATAGTTTTCAGTTTTTCCATTTCGCTAGTCGATTACCTTATTGTTCGAAGAAAGATTCATATTTTTCTCCATCGTGGCCACTGTGGTAGTTGTCGTATTGGTCGTAGAACTATTCTTATTGGAACTAGTAGTTTTTTGACTAGAATTTGAGTCTCCCGATCCTCCAGCCGCGTAACTTTCCCTTACTTTTAGTCCATCGGCACTCGTAGGCAGTTTTTTACCTAAAATATACAACATAAAATATTAGACTTGTAATGGTAAGAAGGTGTACGGGTACAATTTCCATTTACCTTCCTCTAAAAAATTATTGTCGTGAGTATCTTGAACTGCCTCTTTGGATTTCTGGCTGCCGTTTATTCTTCCGCTGGTCGTCTGGAGTTCCAACGATGGCTTATTTTCGTTTAGCCCTATACCGGCAGCTCGACCTGCCATACCTAATAAAAAAAAAACTAAGTAATTTGTGGAGCAGGGACTATCCGGGAGAATATAGGGGGACCTTGTGAGCCCCCCTCTAAAGCTGAGAACTCCCGGGAAAGAGAGTTTTGCGGCCACATGACACAAAATCTTCAGTACCTTCAGAATAATCTGGTAACCGGGAATAGCAACCAGTTAGCCTATACAGGGTGTCCGCTAATTAATGGTACATGGAAAGCCCACATATTCCTGACGTAAAAATATTAGGATTTAATTATACTTACCTATATCCGAAAGTTGATATTAACTGAGATACAGGTTGAATTTAAAATTTCATTTTTGTTTTTCTCTAATAACTTCGCAGGAAATCAAGGTTTTTTGACAAAATTTGGCAATTATGGTATTTTTAGGACGAGAAATTGATTGTTTTATGAAATTTTAATGTACAATATAGGGGGCGCTGTCTGCGGTATTATTTGCACATTTAATAAGTCATAACTTTTTTGTGCCTCAGTATATTTAAGTTTTTAATAAAAATAATACTTTTCTCATATTTATTACGTAAAAAAGGTATACTAAGTTGAGGTCGCCGAGAGTTACCGTTTCGGAGATATTTGCATTTAAATTGTTTAGTGCACCCTGCCCAATTATTAATTTAATTTAATTTTTTTCTTAAAGTAACCTATGAGAAAACAAATAAAATTTAGAGATGCAGTTGCTATGGAACAGAAAATGTTTCATTTTTGAGTTTATCCTAAGTTTGTGATTTCATATTGCTGTTGGTTTCTTCCGACACGATATTTTTCTATGGTCAAAGTTATTTCAATTAAAGTAAGTTAAAGAACAACCCAGTTACCATTACTAGAACATTAATTCATCATGTAAAAGTGAATTGGTAAGAAATAACAAAATGTTATTTGCTTGCCTGAGCTAACGCACTAAACAATTTAAATGCAAATATCTCCGAAACGGTAACTCTGGGCGACCTGAACTTAGTATACCTTTTTTACGTAATAAATATGAGAAAAGTATTATTTATATTAAAAACTCAAATACACTGAGGCACAAAAAGTTATGACAGCGCCCCCTACATTGTACATTAAATTTTCACAAAAAAATCAATTTCTCGTCCTAAAGAAACCGTAACTGTCAAATTTTGTAAAGAAACGTTAGTTTCTCTCAAATTTATTAGAGAAAAACAAAAATGAAGTTTTAACTTTAACACCCTGTATCACAGTTAATATCAGGTTTCGGATATAGTTAAGTATAATTAAATCCTAATATTTTTACGTAAGGAGCCTGTGGTGTTTCCATATACCATTAATTAGCGGACACCCTGTATATACTTATGTTCGTATCTGGATAATTTAGAATTAGAAAAAATTACCTGACATGGCACCTGCACTTAACGCTACCATCGACTGCATCTTCCTTTGTTTCGCTTCGCTTTTTTTCTGCATATCGAACGCCGTTTTGTAAATACCTAAAAAGCAAGTAACTTTTAAGCATCGAAATCTATATTTTTTTGTTGTTACGATTAAAAATCATTGCTTGTGCCAATAAAGCGATTGACGTTGATTTTGAACCGTTGGAGGTTTGTTCTCGTTGGCGAACACGGCCTCAGGTAGGTCGTTTTACAAGGATACCAGATTTAATTCATATTAAAATAAAATACCCCTATGGAAAATTATTATTTCCAGACCACCCGATGATCCTTATACAATAAGGCCGTACACAGTAGCACTTTAAAATACTATTTCAGATTGAATGGTACTACCAAGAAAAGGAAGCCCTCTCCATTGATAGGATGCAACCACCTGTAGACCGGTGTGGGACTACTAAGAGATTGCGCTGCGCGCTGTATTTTATCGACTACCGTCGATAGTACGGCGTTAAGATAAAAGTGCTCTCTGATGATGGGTATGTACACCTACCCTGTACTGACGAGAACAAATAAGTTCGAAACCGGTCTACAGGTGGTTGTATCCTATCAATGGAAAGGGCTTCCTTTTCGTGGTAGTACCCAGCCCGGTGAGACTGCTTATGGGGGGGATCGAAACACGTAAGAAGGCCTTGGAAGTGATGCTAAGCCTACTCTGCTCCATACGCTCACAAATAACCTACTATTATCTATCTGTTTCACTCTATCATTTAAGCGTCAATATCAGACTTACGTAAAGTTAATATGGAAAGACCAAAAGTGAGTTTTTATGCAGGCGACTTAATCCTGGTCATATTTGTCTCACTTTACTGAATTAGGGAAGGTTGCTGCAGACAGAGACAGGCATAGAATGCGAACAGCACGAATTGTTAAACAAGCTAACTTCCTTCGTCTGGCGGGCATGGAAATCAAGCAACATCTTATATGATTTAAAATGGTGAAGAAGTCGCTTCTTTAAATTTTAAAATAATTTTTAATATTCTAATCTTTTACGAAAAACGGCGTTTCCTTTTTGGTGCAAGTGAGTAATTTGTAATTGAAATATTCATTTAGTCATCTTTACTGAGAGTAAGCATCGATAATAATTTCTTTCCATAATAAATATTTGATTTTCACTACTTAAGTAAATCAAATAAAAGGGGTTTGAATGTTTTTTGTTGGTTAAATGTCACCTTAAAATATTGACAATAATAAAAATTTGTACAAAAGTGACATTTGAAAAGAACGTGCGTTTGTCAGCTGATTCCAGACGTAATGGATACCTGGTTTGTTCGTTTGTTCATACTTGCTTCGATGTGTTAACACGGCTGTTTGTCTTCTTCCTGTTTATAAGTATTCGTTGGTAGTACCATTCAATCTGAAATAGTATTTTAAAGTGCTACTGTGTACGCCCTTATTGTATAAGGATCATCGGGTGGTCTGGAAATAATAATTTTCCATATTGGTATTTTATATTAATACCACCTGACAAGCATAGACTTTTTATTTCTTAGATGGATTAATTCATACTTACCTCCATACAAAATAAAAAGCACAACGAGCGTGGTCCAGTAATACGTTATAATAAGGGCTGTATTGAAAACAGGTTCTTTCAGAAATTGTACGGCACATTCCCCAGGTAAGAGATCCCTGTACCCAACAAAATGCTCCCAACCGAATATGCTGATGAAGAAAAGCAAGGCCGGTATGATCCATGTGATGACGACCATTAGAATAACTCGTTGTTTTGTCCTCCAACTGAAAAAAAAGTGACAATATTGTGAATCTCACAATCATATTTTACGTGAATTACAAATAATTTTTTTAAAGTATTTGCAGAATTATACCGTTGATCTTTTGACTGCAATAAAATCTCGTTATTCCCTTCGACCCTAAAATAAATAAGGAAATCCCAAATTTTAAAATCTTTTCGAGCAGAGCCGGACCAGGTATACAAATTCAATTTATACCTATGCCTGATGCATATATAAATACAAAGTGATTTTTAATAATTTTAATCTTTAGTGGTTTTCCGGCGAGTAATTTTTAGTTAGGCTTATTAGTGGTAGAATGTGGCGTCCTTGGAATTGTGCTGATTGGGGGGCATCTTCAAGTGTCATTTTTAAAAGAAAGCATTTATCTACCGATGCCAAACTAATAATTAAAAATGTGTATCAATCGTTGTTGAGTAGAAATTTTAATTCGATGGATGCTTTAGCAGAGACGTATACTTTGACAAAATCTCCTTTATCTTCGGTAAGAGACATAGTACTTAAAGCTGTTAATCCTAGAAAAAATCGGAGTGATTCTGGCACATTTAGAAGCGTTGACGAAAATGACACGGATTTATTAAGAAGAAAGATTTACCAAATGTATGAGGCACAAACTGTACCCACTTTGCTTTCCCTCAAAGAGCGGCTGATTAAAGACGAAACAAATATCTCTTATAGCTATAGTTTCAAGCCTATTGCGTAAAATGGGTTTTAAATACCGAAGCATTGATAAAAGACAAACATTAATGGAATCTCAACGTTTACGGGAATGGAGACATAAATATTTAACAGCTGTTAAACAATTTAGAGAAGAAAATCGTCCAATTATTTACCTTGACGAAACATGGTTCGATACCCACGACACTCCAAGAAAAGGTTGGGATGATTCTTCCAGAAAATGTCAAACCGAGGCACCATCAAATAAAGGCAAAGGAATCGCAATATTACATGCTGGTTCAGAGAACGGGTTTGTTCCACATTGTCTGTTACTTTCAGCTAAAAACATAGCTGATTCTTCTTTAGGTTACCATCAAGATAGCGACGCACAACTTTTTGAAGATTGGTTTAAACATAAACTCCTTAAAAATGTACCTGAAAATAGCGTCATTGTAATGGACAATGCTAGTTATCATAGTCGGCAAGCGAAAATCATTCCCAATTCTAATACATTGTTGCGTCTTCCTCCGTACTATTGTATATTCAATCCTATTGAGCTAATATGGCACCAATTAAAATCCAATATTAGGAGAAATAATATTTCTCCTACATTAAATGCACGTGTAGTAGAATTAATTAAAAACGAAGTAAGATAATTTTCTGCAGACAGCTGGAAGAACTGTGTACAGCATGTACTTAAGGTGGAAAATTCTTACAATTGTATGATTACAAATGTTCAACCCTTAATTATAAGTTTAGGCTTAGATGAAGATAGTGATAGTGATACAGAGTTAAATTTTGAATAAATTATCAATAGTTTCTTAGAATTTAATTATTTTCTATTGTACTTGTTATCCTAATAGTTATACTTTTAAATTATATTATTTTCAATTATCATTAATTGTTATCATTATTTTACATTTATTATAGGTACCTAAAACTAAAAATACCTATCTATTTATTTTAAATTATAAAAATAAATCATGTGGTGTGGTATACATTTTCAAGCCGGCCCTGATCCCATTTATTGAGCTTTGAAGAGGTTGAGGCGTATACAATAGGGTTTAATCAGGTAGTTTATTTATGGCAGTAAGAGTCAACGGTATAATTCTGCAACAACTATACCTCCGATATTTCGCTGCTATTTTTACTGAACAAAACCTATCTATAGTGATGAGCAACACGGTATACTGTGACACCAGACACACTGTATAATCAACTGACAACCATAAATCGCATAGCAAAGGGCCCAAGTCCCAGTAGCCCATCAGAACGTATACTGCGAAAAATGGCATCGACACTGTACCTAAAAAATATCAATTCTCTGCTGTAAAATCAGTTGCCAACGATGACACCCGATTTTTATTCCTTTGCTATGTAATAGCGAGTAAATTACAATATCATTACAGTTTACATAACATATTACTTACCAATTAACATATCTGTGGCTGCCAAGGAAGCTATAAAATAGTTGCTCGGTTGCCTTATATTCCTATCGACTATAAATGCCAGGAGAACCAATATGTTTCCCGAAACGGTGAGAATCATACATATTCCCAGACTTATGGCTATTAAGATGGTTTGCCATAATTCGAATGGTACTAGAACTGGTGATATTGAGGGTTGTGTTGAGATTGTGGCACTGATGTTATGTTCTGTTCCTAGAAATAGTGAACGTGAGTACGAGGGAAAGGCTAAAAAATATTCAAATATCTGGAGACAAAGCTATATTGGTGGAAACAGTTTCGTTGCGGTCATAGTTTGAGACATGCATGTTTCAGGAAATGGTTCCAAAATTGTTGGTTTTCTAAATATTATGTGATATCTTTGGATGCAGATACTAACCTTTTGATAGGCGATGGGATTTCGGTACATTACAGAGATCAATAATCAAAATTAAAGTCTACACTTTTAAAAAAGCCAGCATACAATCTTCATCGGGAAAGCTTATAAGCTACATTCGATATCTGTGACATACGGACTGACAAAATTTGATGGTTTTGTCCAGAATTGTGGCCCATTACTCTTCTGCTTATAACTCTTTTTATTTATTTAAAAATGTGTTTTTATACGTACTTGCGTAAAAATTTCAAAATTAATTGACAATTACGTAGATAAGGAAATTGAATAGATCATTAAACTTTAATACCCCCACAAATTTTTAACACCGCCGTGATGTCGCTATAATGGTGATGATAATAAAAGTTTGATCGTTAAACCTGAGGCATTTTAAAGATATAATATTAAACTGAAAGGCGTTTTAAAGCAGTAATGTGAAAATAGATGTTTAACGAAATATTTCCTGAAAGAACGTTTAAGAATATACAAAAGAATTTGACGTTTTCGTTCGTTAACAGTCACATAATTTTGGAAACATTAAAAAAAGGTTTATTGAAAGTTCAGAAAATTAAGGTAGAAGAAACATGTATGGAAATTAAAAACTAAAAAGTAGAATATTGTTTTCTCGCACACCGATAGGGACGCCACTGATAAGAGTAAATACATAATTTTAAATGATTTTTCTCGTTACTTACGATTTTTGGTCCACTCAATATCAGTTCCGAATATGTTCAATGCTTCACTGTCAAACGTTGTGAGATTAAATGTTTCGGTGCATTCAGTCAATGATAAAAGTCCTTCGTATACTGTCTTACAAATTTTCTCCTTCTGCTTTTGAAGTTTCCTGCAACAAGAAAACCTCTGACAATAAATAGAAGGTTGTTTCATGAATATAAGACCGCAACGGTCGTTTTCCAAAAATTATTTTTCTTTTTGGTTTTTGATTGTTATAATTATGAATAGGAAACAAATAACAAAACGAAATAGACATTTAATTAATTACAAATATGCCTGAACCTTAAAAACAGTAAATAGTCGCCATGTGTTATTTTTTTGGTAATCAATGTTCAAAATTTGACCCTCTTAACCCCACATCACCCTATTCATTCATAATCACGTCGTAGTACTAGTAGTAGTTCCATACAAGGACACGTTGTAAAATTATAGTAAAAATGCCATTCATAGTTCCGATGAATGACATTAACTTTATGCGCATCCCTTTCTATCGCTCTGCACTGAAGTAAGACAGAAGATAGATTTTCGCGGGCGACGTCATTCTATGGCTTTGACAAAATTCACAGGACCCATGTTGCAACTCGTACTGTCCTTTTCTATTTCCGTAAATTAAAGGAAGATAAACGAATGAAAGGGTTACTTAAGGGGTCGTTTGGTGTCGCTGACTGTCGTTACGTCGCTACCCGCTTTGACGGTTTCGAAAATGGCCACCTGTTCGCGTCGTTTATGGTGTTTGTGATTTTCTTTTAATGTTTTCCGATATTTTAAGTGATTAATTGGCGGTAGTGAACTTTCAGGACTTAAGTGCAATGTGGGATAAAATGTTTTATCGCTAAATACATGGATGGGATGCCGTTAATTCGACCCGGATCGACTTTGTTTCAAGGCACGATGAGGTAAGTTTTTGGTTCAGACAAGTTCACCAGCTATTTTATATGTTTAAAAGTTTATAAAGTGATTTTATTTATATAGAAAGAGTGATAAATCGGTTAGTTAGGTTAGAAGCATCTCTTTCAGTTCGTTATTGTCGGCAAAATTACGTCTCCTGAGGTAGGTACTGTAGGTAGTTGTAAATCTCTGAATTGAAACTCACATATTTCATGTGAATCAGTGAAATTAAAGCGTGACGTGTAGTGGCGGCTCGTGACCTATGATAGAGGGGGTTCACAAGTATCGTGAAATTATTTTAAACAACAGCTGTATCTCCAACTGAGCATTGATATGAGCTTGAGTGTTTTCATTTTAAAAAGTTTTTTGTGTTAAGTGCCCCAAGTCGGCTATTCCATTTTTTGTTCAGGCAGGTTCCGCAACGCCGCGAACAAACAACAAACAGGAAAAAAAACGGCTGGTTGTGCTGCATCCACAAATCCAGGTATTATTTTTGTATATTTCATTTTTAAATTTCTAATAAAGTCCTTAGATTTACCCTTTGTGGTCTGCGTTAAATTAATTTCGGGTTTAGGTCTTCCCGCATTCTTCACTTCTCCAAACTTCTCCAAACTCAAAGAGCTAAAGTTATTTTTTAAATAGTCCACCGTGAAACTATTCATTTTAACTTAATAAATATATAATATTAAAATATTAAAACATACACCCTCGAATTTCTAAATACATGCACAAACAGACAAAAGCGCGGCGTGCACAGAAAAATTGTGCGCCTTTTATGTTAAATCGCCATAGCCCCGCTATCGCCATCTGTCCCCCGCCACCTGTTACTACAGAGAAACTGCATTATGCCCCGCCCACTTATTCGCAGTATATCTCGTCATTATCCTTGCTGAGTTGCCGGATGAATCGAGAGCTTATAATATACAGTTTGGTTTGACGGTACGATAAAATATTATGGAGGGTTGGACTTCATATGATAAATAATATTCAATGAATAAAAATTAATATTTTTTATTCGTTTTGGGGGTGAACGTGCGCATGAAAGATTAGTAAAAGTGAAATACGTACGTACTAAAAAGTGATCTGTTTAAACTGTGATCACATCACGCTTTTTATTGCTCTTAAGGAACTGTTACTACCTGTGATTTGTTGATATGTAGTGATTAAATCACAGTTCGTAAAATATCGCTCACAACTAATCTCGATGTTTTATCCGAACACCGTTTATAACAAATTTTAAAAATGTTTTATTGACAAATCGACGTAAAATAAATTAAATAAAAATTACCAGGGGCTTTATTATGAACCTGCTTTATCTCAAAACAAGCATGTTCATCTATAATACGTGCGCCCGCTTTTTAATTAGGCATTATCGAGTTTCCATAAGACGGCCGAAACGAGAGCGTCTGTAAAAAAACGACTCCAAGGGTTAAAGGTTTTGTTTGAAAAATCGGTGGTTTGTGTTACAAGATTAAGCGGCTTATAAAATCGAATATACGAGGGGCGATATTTACTAAAGTCGGTACGGTGTATGAAGTCCGCTAAGCAATAAAACCCCTCGACCAGGGTAGTCGGTGGCTCTCAAACAATAAATTATATTTTAGGTATTTTCTAAATAAAATAATTTAAAGTAAATAAAAAATTAGTTTAGGTAAAGAAAAATAATTATCCTTATATTATTATATTTATTTAGGCAAATTAGTTTTACGAATTCTTTTTTATTAAGTTTTGGTTCTAAAAAGACCCCATGTTTGTAGTCTTGCCACATACCCCATATCAATTCAATTGCATTGTAATGGCAATGGTAGGGCGGTAATCTTACGGGTACTGGAATAGCAATGTTTCGAATCATCCTGCCAAGACGATTTTGTTGAAGTTCCGTTTGCATATATCCATGTTTCGTCAAGAAAAACAACTTGCCTTGACAATGCCGATTTTTTGTTTCTTAAATATTCCCTTAAAAATTGCCATATTTTTGAAACATTATTGGACAGCTCGCAAAGCACTTTTCTGTTGTTCGTTTTTTTTTTGTATTTAAAGCCCAGATCTTTTAAAATGATGGACAAACTGGTAGTTCCAATATCGCAAAGTTTCTTGATTATCTTTTCAAGAATAGCTTTGAGGGAAACATATTCCTTGGCTTTATACATATCATAAACAATATTCCTAATCGATAGTTTTATCCCTTGGGATAAATCAAAGGTTTTTGAATGGAGTCGAACCCTTTTATATAGTCTGTCCAAATCCTCCTCTTCACTCTTTTTTCGAAGTCTTCTTAAGGTCTTATCTGAAATGCCGCAAGCATCAGACGTTCGTTTTTGCACTGCCAAAACAGACACTAACGGGCCCGAGTTATTTTTTTCTAAAGTAAAATAACGTACCAAACGGCGTTCACCTGGAGATAAACACCTTCTAGGAGTTGTGTCACCTTGCTGAACATTTTCCATAACTTTGCTTTATAACTGCTTTTAATTCACACAAAATCATAAACAAACTAAAAGCAAAAAGCATAACTACTTATTTAAAATAGAACATACCATCCTGCATTTGAGCAAATTTTAATTATTTCTTGGAAAATAGTGATTATTATATAGATTTAACTATAATGATCCCAAAATAATTAGTTCTAGGAAAAAGTACCTGTGAAAATCTTTAACTTATTGACGCAAAATGTTTTTCATTTGATAAATAAAAAAAAACTGTGATTTTTTTTATGATCAAACACAAGCACTCTAGGAAAAATTCTTTAGGGCACTCTGGGAGTGGTGCGTGTGCGCAAAAAGCGATTCACGTTGGTTTTGAATCGTTGGACCTCGGGAAGGTCGTTCCACAAGGATGAAGTCCTCCAGATGAAAGAATTCTTAAATAATGAAGTTCGAGGAGTACTAAGCTTAACCACATATGGATGGGCGGCAGTGATTCGTCGTGTATTTCTGCTATTCGTCGCTCTGGGCGGAATTAAGAGGGCAATGTCAGCCGAGCACCTTCCATGAAAATATCTGTACAAGAGAGTCAAATCCCCAACCTGTCTTCGATGTTCTAGGCTGTCGAGGTTCTTTGTCAGCTTGTGGTCTCCAATCAGACGAATGGCCCTCCTTTCGATGGAATCCAGTAGCCGAAGAGTATGTTTGGGTGCAGAACTCCAGACATGAGAGCAGTACTCTAGTGATGGTCGAATCTGGGCTTTGTATAGTGTCAAAAGTTGTTGAGGTGTGTACAACTTTCTGATTCGGAAGAGTGGTAGACGCCCCAAGCTTCTGAGAAGCTATCTTGGCGATTGCCACAACGTTGATATGCCAAGACACATTTCCTCCCAGATTGACGCCCAGCAAATTAATAGGTGAAGCCAGTGGGATTGCGTGCCCGTCCATGACTATATCCGGTTCTGTAATGTTAACCTTTTTAGAGAAAAATGGTGAGTGAGAAATAAACAAAATAAAAATATTTATCGCGGCACATTTGTTTTAGAACCGCTGATTTTGCCCAGCCCACTACAGTGAACCAGTGGAATGTTCGGTACGATCAAGTATAGTGAAGGTATTGTTACCTGAACCGTCTTACTGTTAACTGAACAACCTTTAATGATTTTTAATCCGATATCGGACTTCATAAAACGAACAGACTTTAAGTAACTTTTTTAATTAGGAAATAATTAGTATTAGGGCATTAAGGCCTTCTTAATCCTCATTAGGGCCATTTTGGAGTGCAAATTCCACACTTTAATATTTAATTTTCAAATCTGGAAAATTTGCCTCACCCTTTCTCGATGTCATTAATCATAAGAGGGCACATTCGAAATCAGTGGTGTAACATTCTCGTATACAATTCTAAATTAACGCCAAGCTGACCAATGGTGGACGCCACCCTGTATGTACAGGGTGTCCCATTTTCGACACTATTATAGGGTATCTCCGTAATTATTAGTTCCATCAAAAAAGTAATGTTTTCGCTCGCTTAAGAGATACGGGGGAAAATCAAAAAAATTACCATTTCAAAATTACCCTATATTTTCTTAGTTAAAAGTGATACAGAAAAATGTTTTATGCAGAAGTTTCTTTATATTGATTGTTGAATAATCTGCCGTTTTCAGAATAAGTATACGGGGTCAGGTAAAAAAGTTATCGGGACCTAACCTCATTTTTTAAAATGCAACAAATGTTAATCTGAAAGGATATTATTTTAAATACGTTGTTGTTGAAGATGTTACGCCACTGACATCACACTTAATAATTTTGGCGGGCCAAGACCGTTGCGGCGTAGTTAAACAGTTCATCTGAAATTTGGGAAACCTCATAAATTATTTCGTTTCATTTGCATAGATATCACTAAAGACTGTGACTCTGGGCTATTTATAGGCTAATGTCTTAGCCTTAATCTAATTACCTAGTCAGATAGTATCTAGTATCGATTACCGTTCCTAGCATTACAGTAAAATCACAAAACTCCATAACAACCGAGTGCCAATAATATGCAGCCTTGTTTAAAGATAACAGAATGGCACTCTAAACTAATTGCAACGATTTTAAAGATAATTAAAGCCAATTTTAAGACAAAATTGGAGCTAATACGGTTTACGGGAAGCGCAGACACGGTCGGACTTGTTTATTTGAAGCGTCAGGATATATTGGGATCTATTGAAATATAAACTTGAATGGATCATGCGGGTATGGATGAGAAGAATATGCAGTGATCATTAATTTCACAATTATAGGTACTACAGAAACTATTTAGAGCATATTTTTCAATAATATTCGTCTAATATACCTTTAGATTGAGATTTTAATTGGAAAATTGACATAACATTTTCCCAGAGAACCAGAGAACTATTACAAAAAATCTATAACTGTAAAAACCCCAGGAGTTGCCACATAAAACAACATTAACAAGCTCACTATACAGCAAAAAAGCTTACAGGACCGTTTTGTTGCATAATGTAAGTTCAACAAATGTTTTAACAGCAATTAAAAAAACCTTAATAAAACTGTTTTATAATTTGGTTCTAAGAAGTTCTTATAATATTATATTGTAGCTGTATGACCCTAAACAAGAAATACGTGTACTAAGTTAAATGACTATAATGACTAACGACTATGCATTTCAAAAATTAAACTAGAAATTTTATTCAATGGTTTGAACATATCGACAAGAAAATGCTTTTAACATCCACCGAGGATAAAATTTTATATTAATTCACCGTCGAGTTTAAGGCACTATAGAATATTAAAACACTCAACGACCTATAGAAATTTACCTTGGCTTTAAATTTCATTTAAACATTATAAAACCTTTCTACCTATCTCTTATTAATCTGGATATTATCCCAAAAGGCCGGCATATAATGCATATTGTCTTAATACGTTTGCTTTAAATGAAACACTTAAACAGGTTAAGTGTTAAGCAAAGTACATTTAGGTGATTTTTCATTTCTTTTGTTATACAGGATCCCGAAGTTAGTTCGTACTCTTTCTAATCTAGGCCCCCAAAATAAGACAAGTTTTCATAAATATGACCCTAAAAATGGAACTAGAGCCCGTTCATACAGGGTGTTCATTTGTAAACTTCCCACCACGGATTTATCGAAAACCACTGATTAAAAGAAAAAACGCCGAGACACGTCAAAAGATTTGCCAAAGGGGACAACTTTTTAACCAAAAACTACTTCACCCCCTTTTACCCTCTGGCCCCCGGGGTCATCCCCTTAAAAATTTTAAATGACAAGGGGTAGCAAGTAATAGCTTGTTTGAAAGGTCTTTCAAAGTGCTTTATTTTGATTTTTTTAAATCGGTCGATTCGTTTTCGAGAAAATTAGAAAACTTTTTACCGCCTTCTTTTTATCAACACAGATAACATGGGCGAACTGTTTTTATTCTTATACCTGTTTAGTTTTTTATAGTTGCTAAGGGAAAGAAACAGTTTAATTTGCTGTCAGTTATCTTTGTGACAATCTTGGGATAGTGAAAATTAATTTATTGATTCAGATTTTACTTCCAAAATGGTTTACACACTAGCGGAAAGAGTGGAAATGATTCTAATTTATAGTGCCCAAAATCAATGTGCTCGGCAAACTGTCGTTACATTTAACGCCAGACATCCGGAAAAGATAACTTCGCATAGGTATGTTTTGGACCTTGTTACTAAATTTACTCAAACTGCATCTGTTGCAAATAAAAAACGTAATCATCGTAGAGTTTTGGATGAAGCCGCTCAAGTTGAAGTTTTGGGTCATTTTGCCATAAATCCTAATATGTACTTCATTACGCAAAATTGTTGATGCGACTGGTATTTCATTAGGCTCTGTATACACAGTTACTAAATTACATAAATTTCATCCATTCAAAATGAAAATATTGCAAGAGTTAACCGAAGATTTCGATAGGCGAGTTGAGTTTTGTGAACAAATGACTGCAGCGATTAATGATAATACCATTCATGTAAATAATATCTGCTTCAGTGATGAATGCACATTTTATCTAAATGGATTTGTTAATAAGCATAACTGCAGGTATTGGAGCAATGAAAATCCTCATGCTTTTGTAGAAGGGCATACTCAGTACCCCCAAAAAATTAATGTATGGGCAGGCATTTTAGGAAACAAAGTGATTGGGCCATTGTTTATTAATGGGAATTTAAATGGAGGCATTTATTTAGATATGTTAGAAAATACCATCAATACGCTTATCACTGAAACCATTGAAAACCAAATCGAAGACGATGGAAACCCTATACTTGATGAGGCTGAAATATATTTCCAGCAAGACGGCGCTCCTCCTCACTATGTTCTTCCGGTTCGGCAATGGCTAGACGACGTGTTTCCAGATAAATGGATAGGGCGAAGAGGGCCTATAGAATGGCCTGCTAGATCTCCTGACTTGACGCCATTAGACTTTTTTCTATGGGGCCATTTGAAAACTATTGTGTTCACTCCCTAACCTAACAGTTTGGATGAACTTCGTCAACGTATCACCGAAAGCTGCCATGATCTCCCACAACATGTTTTTGAAAATGTCCGTCAGGAATTTGAAAATCGCCTATATCATTGTTTGGCCAATAACGGGCAACATTTTGAACACTTATTGAAATAAAAAGTGATATTTTCGTGTGCTTTTTATTCTATCTGAACAAATTAAGATAAATACAGATTTTTCTAATTTTCTCGAAAACGAATCGACCGATTTTAAAAAATCAAACGTCAAAATAAAGCACTTTGAAAAACCTTTCAAACAAGCTATTACTTGCTACCCCTTGTCATTTAAAATTTTTAAGGGGATGACCCCGGGGGCCAGAGGGTAAAAGGGGGTGAAGGTTAAAAATTTGTCCCCTTTGGCAAATCTTTTGACGTGTCTCGGCGTTTTTTCTTTTAATCAGTGGTTTTCGATAAATCCGTGGTGGGAAGTTACAAGGGGGTTTTCATATAAACATACCCTTGCAAATGCCTGTGCTAGGTTATTCCAAATATAGATCTTATATCATTTTTTGCAATACACCAGTATTTATTTCTTATAATTTTTGTTCCCAGGGCACAGGATTTTTATTTGAAGTAGATTTTAATTTAAGTTTGTACCTTTGAAGTCCTTGTTCGTACGGGCAAAATTTATGGATAATTTGTGTCACGTAATATATTGTATATTTCACTCCAATTTTGAAGCTTTACATTCCGGATTAAGTTGATTGATCAATGCTCACTTCGGCCTTTTTTTCTTGGTCTGACTTAAGCCCCACACCTGACGCCAATTATAAGGGTCGGATTTACGTATACCGCGAACCTGTCATTTTTTAGAGTCAGTTGGTAAAATTATTAAAATTTATGCCCAAACGGCTTCTTTATAGACAATCCTGGGATTTCAGATGCAAGTTTTTTAGTTTAGGCGCTTGAAAAATATACTTCTTTAAGAAATGGATCACTTTTTTAACATTTAAAATGCATAGCTCAGTTGAAAATATATAGTTTTATTAATTGCCAGTAGGTTGTCGTGCCTTAATTAATTTATAGTCATTGAATATTATTTATCGTATAAAGTCCGACCCTCCCTAATATTTTATCGTACCGTCAAACTAAAAAAAGTCCGACCCTGATATTTTATCATCCCGTCAAACCAAACTGTATAGATCCGGCAACCGTGCCTCGGTCGAGGTAAATGATGATTATGACGAGACTTCGGGTCGCACGTGCGATTAAGTAGTGCAGTTTCTCTGCAGTAACAGGTGGCGGGTGGCAGCGGGGGATAGCGGGGCTATGGCGATTTAACATGGAAAAGGCGCACAGTTTTTGTGTGTGTTTGTTGTGTTTGTTCGTTCATCTAGTTAGAAATTCGAGCGTGTATGTTTTAATATTTTAATATTATATATTTATTAAGTTAAAATGAATAGTTCACGGTGGACTATTTAAGAAATAACTTTAGCTCTTTGAGTTTGAAGCAAAAAATTTAAGTGAAAAATGCGGGAACACCTAAACCCGAAATTAATTTAACGCAGACCACAAAGGGTAAATCTAGGAACTTTATTAGAAAGTTTAAAAATGAAATATATGAAAAAAAATTTATAGATGGTATTCTAAACTTAATGAGGTTGTTATTGATCAATTTTCTACAATTAAGAACCGAAGAATGGACTATACGTTTAAGCACTATTGTGTAGGGTCGATAAATGTTGTGTATGTCGATAAATGATACTCGATATGATTTTAAACCATTTTATTTAAGGATTTAAACTAAAAAACACTGAAAATATGAAGAATGACAACTTGTCAGTCTCGTGGCTCGATTCGTTCTCGTCATAAAACAGTTAACTATTGTTCTCCTCTTGGTTGCGCTTAATGACGTAGCCGTAGATGGCGTAGTGGTATTAGACATCATTCGGTTTTCTTGATAACTCGTAGATGGCGGTAGTAGTATTGGACATCATTCGGATTTCTTGATAGCTCGTAGATGGCTTTAGTAGTATTAGTAGTGGACTGTATAAATATTGTTACGAGTGTTGCATGCGACGACGTTAAGATCCGACAGCTATACACACTAAGAAAACCTTCCTTATTTTCCAAAAGTTGTATTTCCTTGTGTAAAATTAAAAAATAAATAAGAATGTGTTTTACCTAACGCATTTTCTTATTACTTTTTTTCTTTCTACATTTAAAACACCTAGAAAGTAATGGTTTGGTCGTTACACAAAAATACAATTTTTAAAATAATTTCACAATACTTGTGAACACCCTCTATCATAGGTCACGAGCCGCCACTGTCTGCAATGCCCCTGTGCAGACAGAGGCGAGAAAGTGGACAAAAACCACGCCCAAATGTTGCTAAATTTGGTCATTAATTTATATTAAATACTAGAAAAAGCAATGCGGTAATTGGTGAAAATTACTGAGGAGGCTTAGCCTCCGTTGCCTCCTTGCTTTTTTTTGTTTAAAAGAATACAGTTTTAAGTTCATTGTAAATTATATTTTTTTTGTAACAGCTCTGTCCCCTCGGTAGTTACGCTCCTGATCACCAATCACTAGCTGCCGCCAATTTTGTCTTTATAGATATATGCCTAAAGTTTTTATGTGCTATTCCCATTTTAGAACTTTATGCCCCGAATCGGATCGCTCATTTGCTCAGTGCACTGTGAAATTTACACCAAATGGCAATTACACAACGTGTCACGTGGTCTATAATTGGGTTTCTCTCACGAATGTCGACATATATTACGAAATTAAAACGCGCACATAGGCCGAACAAATAGAATGCAAAATAGGCAGGCATACAGTTTCGCATGATTTATTTATTTCGAGAAACTCTCAACCATATTCACAATGACCTTAAGGAAAATGGTTACCCTGCCCTCGAACTTGGAGTATAGTATTTGCAGAATTATACCGTTGATCTTTTGACTGCAATAAAACCTCATTATCCCTTCGATCATAAAATAAATAAGGAAATCCCAAATTTTAAAACCTTTTCGAGCAGAGCCCGACCAGGTATACAAATTCAATTTATACCTATGCCTGATGCATATATAAATACAAAGTGATTTTTAATAATTTTAATCTTTAGTGGTTTTCCGGCGAGTAATTTTTAGTTAGGCTTATTAGTGGTTGGAATTGTGCTGATACGGAGGCATCTTCAAGTGTCATTTTTAAAAGAAAGCATTTATCTACCGATGCCAAACTAATAATTAAAAATGCAACCCTCGTAACAATATTTATACAGTCCACTACTAATACTACTAAAGCCATCTACGAGCTATCAAGAAAACCGAATGATATCCAATACTACTACCGCCATCTACGAGTTATCAAGAAAACCGAATGATGTCTAATATCACTACGCCATCTACGGCTACGTCATTAGGCGCAACCAAGACGAGAACAATAGTTAAGTGTTTTATGACGAGAACGAATCGAGCCACAAGACTGACAACTTGGCATTCTTCATATTTTCAGTGTTTTTTAGTTTAAATCCTTAAATAAAATGGTTTAAAATCATATCGAGTATCATTTATCGAAATACACAACATTCATCGACCCTACACAATAGTGCTTAAACGTAAAGTGCATTCTTCGGTTCTTAATTGTAGAAAATTGATCAATAACAGCCTCATTAAGTTTGGAATACCCTCTATAATTTTTTTTTCACATATTTCATTTTTAAACTTTCTAATAAAGTCCCTACATTTATCCTTTGTTTTGCTCCAAACTCAAAGAGCTAAAGTTATTTCTTAAATAGTCCACCGTCAACTATTCATTGTAACTTAATAAATATATAATATTAAAATATTAAAATATACACGCTCGAATTTCTAACTAGATGCACGAACACACAAAAACTGTGCGCCTTTTTCATGTTAATTGGCCATAGCCCCGCTATCCCCCGCTGCCACCCGCGACCTGTTACCACAGAGAAACTGCACTACTTAATGGCACGTACGAGCAAGTCTCGTCATAATCGTCATTTACCTCGACCGAGGCACGGTTGCCGGATCTATACAGTTTGGTTTGACGGGATGATAAAATATTAGAGAGAGTCGGACTTTTTTAGTTTGACGGTACGATAAAATATTAGGGAGGGTCGTACCTTATACGATAAATAATATTCAATGAATATAAATTAATATTTTTTATTCGTTTTGTTTTGGGGGTGCACGTGCGCATGTGCTCCTGTGGAAGAACCGCCACTGGTTGGTCCACACCACAAGATTTTAGAAACTTTTTGAAGGCAGCGTACACAGCGAGAATAGGAAGCAGATTATTAGAAGTATGGGAGTAAGCAGTAACAAAATGGGCTTTATATATTATTTTATATTGTGCCAATATTATTATCGTAATATTTGTAATGAAGCAAATTTTTAAATGAATCTCAAAGAAAATACTTTAAAGAATGCAGTCAGTTCTCGCCAAGATACATCATATACATCAAAAACACATTATTGTATACCTACTTCTATCACTTAAAGTCTCCTCGCTATAGAAAAAAATCTCGACCATATCCGTTACCGGAAACGGGCTAAAATGAGATGACAGGAATCAATTGTAGCATGAAATGTGATTATGTTCAGGTGATAGAGCTTCTATACAACGGATAGAGCTATATGGAGCCAAATGGAGTTGTCGCTCTGTTCAGTCTGCACGCCTGTAATATGTGTAGGAGGGACATTGTGTCGGAAATTATTCAAACTCAAAGCTAGATAGTTGGATATTGATATTCGGATATTATAAAACGTGTTGAAGGTTAAGCTGATGTACACAACTGGTGAAATATGTAGGGCAAGGGCAATATGAGCCGTTAAGAGAATCCAGCCTATCACTTTTTATACCCAAATCAACAAACTTTAAAAATTATTTTATTTTTATATCAATTCCTACGAAAACCAAAATCGACTGATTGCGTTCTTGCGAAGAAACCCATCACGTCCGTACCGAAACAACAATAAAGGCTATGCCCAAGTGTTTACTATGAAATATACAGGGTGTTCGGGTGTGTTCGCATGCTATGTAGGCTATATTATGCAGGAGTAAGTCAAACTGTTGTTTTTTGTCTTAATTTCAAAACACTCTGTAGAAAAATTGAGGTGGATAATTTTAGTTACATACTGTTTCTTGTAATCTTTGGTGTATTCTAAACATTTCGTTTTTTGATTCATTCCATTATTTCATTTCTGCTGCGAGCTGCAAAATGAAACGATGTTATTTTTAGAAAATGTATGTCAATCTTTCTGATAAAAATTATCGACGTCGGCTAAGTACGCGATTATTGTGACAGAATATTTGACAGTGACTATATTCTCACGTACTATTCACTGATGAATACAGGGTTTGTTTAAGGTCGCCGGATGGTCGTGAGCGGGTATACATACGTAGAAATGAAAGATATGCTGACTGCATCACATCAGAACTAATCTCATATCATGGCAGTTCGTGATTTAGGCGGGTATTTCTACCGAAGCACGCGCCAATCTTGTATTTGTTGAAAATGGAGCTCCGTTACATTGAGGAAATCCTCCAGAAGTTGTTGTTCCATTTGCTCCTTTCATTGGGAACCAATTTACATTAATGCATTGATAATGCTAGACCTCACGTTGCACATGTAGTAAGCGAATATCTGGATAAAGTTGGACTTCCAAGATTGAAATAGCCCGCATGTAGACCGGATCTCAACCCAATCGAACATCTTTGGGATCAACTTAAAAGGGCAGTTCGTAGTCCTGTACAACCCATATATATATATACATGCATAATATTGCTAATACGAACGTTCCAAATTAGAGAAAGTGTCCCCGGTATGGGAGATTTCTTGGCACCGTTTTTGCGCAGTAGGGTGGAAATTTTATCGATCGCGTCAGAGCCGGCCCGACATTATTTGTTTGTTGTTATTCGCCATCTTTGGTTCTGGATGCTTTTTCAAATTACAGAATAAAAAGTGGTTCATCCACATTGTTATCGGTATACTAGTTCTAATAAACGTTCATTACCTAACAACAATTTTTGTAAAGGAGTTTTTAATTTGTGGTGATTCGATTCGCTGTTTGTTAGGTAGTTAGTTTTGTTTAAGATGTAAGGACACAAGTGCATTGTACTTTTTTGCAACAGTCGTGGATCAATACCAGGTATAAAGTATTTCAGGTATGTACATATATACGGAAATATTTTGCTTATCACATTATCCGATCTTCGAAACCGAATTTCACTAAAAAGCTTGTACAAAAAGAAGAAAGTGTCACTCGTATACAATATAATATATATGTGGTCATTACCTAACCTTAAAATTAATGTATTTTTAATTTGGTGCGTTAGTAGCTGATAATAATTCCCAAAATACTCAATATAGTCATTCATTCTTAATTTTTGGTTTAAAGTGAGGTTAAGAAACATACGACGTCGGATGAAAGTTAAAATAAAGCTCATCGTGTCGATTGTTACAAATATTCGGACGGAATTTGGCACCAAAAGTTTACACCAATCTGGGCACCGTGGGATCATCATATCGTCAGAAATCGTATGCATGGAACGCTGTCCTAAATCGAACTAATCGAAATTTTGATTGCAATATTTTTCCTAACTAACCAGTGAAATTTACATTAAAAAAGTTGAAATCCGGTCCTGTCGAATGTTTACTTTCACAAGGAAATTTCCGAACCGCGCAATCTCACTATTACCCGTTCGATGCCCATAGCGGGGACATAATTGCAGATGGTATTAGCAATATAATGTGGTACAACCACAAACCTTGCAAGACTTACATCTGGCGCTGACCTAAGAATATCAGGCTATCCCTCAAGAAAGGATAAGTAACCTTACTCATTCGATGCCACGAAGGCTACAAGATCTCATTACTGCGAGAGGAGGAAATACACGATATTAAAATTGTTTTTGTTAATTAACTTTATAAAATAGGCTTCAAATAACATCGTTTCATTTAAAATTTTGCAGCTCGCAGCAGAAATGAGATAATGGAATGAATCAAAAAAACCAAATGTTTAGAATACATCGAAGATTACCAGAAACAGTATGTAAATAAAATTATCCAGCTCAATTTTCCTTCAGGGTGTTTTGAAATTACGTCAAAAAACAACAGTTTGATTTACTCCTGTATAATATAGTCTAATCGAAAAATGGTACTTTATAGAATAACTCGGGAAAACACAATAAATGGATCTACAAACTCATAAGAGAATCATGAAAATCGCATAATAAATTAATAAGTTATAAAATATCAAACTTGAGCAAAATTTCAGGGTGGTGGAATTTTGTGCCAACTTTTTGCTATCCTGATGATTTCTGCATGTTTCTCCCAAAAAAAGAGGGACAAATCACACCCTCAAATCCCCCAACAGCCTATAAAACGTTATGTACTCGAATTTCGCCTCAAACAAAAAAAAAACTGCGAAGAAAACAATCCGAAACATTTAAAAGGAAATTCAGCACATTTGCGGTATTTCGCCAAAGACCACTTGCTTTCCCAGCATCTCATATATCGGGAAATCGAGTTTCTTGTGGAAAATAAAACGACTATTCCGTGTGGAGCGGGAGTGCCTAACGTCGATACGGCGCGATTTGTAAGAGGAACAGCCGATAATAGTTTTTAAATCCGTGGTTATATCTTTGACACCAGTTTTTTTCTGTAGTTCATTGTGAACGAGAATTCTTTATCGTGTGTATTTTGTACCGTGATAAATGATTATGGATTAGATTCAGCCAGCGCGTGGAGAGTTTTTTAATGTTGAATAATACTTTGTTGAATTAACTCCGATCGCTTACTAATTAACATAAATAAGCACGATCTTGCCAACTAATTTTACCTTACTAGCCTCGAGACATACAGGGTGCTCAATAATGAAGAGGAATTATAGATTCTACACATATGTTGGTCGATAATGAGATACAGGAAGTACTAAATTAACTGTTCTTGAGGGCGAGTAATATGAAATGAATCATTCCTGTTTTTCAAATAACTAGCAGATGGCGTTAGTTACACGCATAGACAAAGGAAGAGAGGGGACGCGTAAAACCAGAAGCTATTTTGTTACCGCCTGGCTCCTTATCGGATTTAGCAGTGGCGTTACATGAATATTTTCTTAGTATTATCCCAGTACAAAATTATTATTTATGGAATATGGAAGTAAAATTTTTATTGAATTGAATTTGTATATTGTGTCCCTTACTGAGTACAAATATTCTTTTGCTTCTCAATAATTTTTGAATGCTTAGTAAATATTAATTTTATTATCCAAAAATATAATTTCATATAGGAAAGGTTGTGAAATTTAAATATCTTTCAACTTTAGGGAAAATGTAAGATAAAAAACAAAATTGGTCGATTCAAAATTTATTACAAAGAAGCAACAAAATGTAATTACTGGTAGTTTTGAAAATATTGTTGGCACAGCACCTCCAAGTAATCGTACTCTTTCCTCAACTTTATAAAAAAGGACTTCTCAAAATGCTCTGAACAAATCCTGTAGGCAGGAGAAGGTGTCCAATCTCTAAGTCCCATGTTCTACACCCAAATGTTTGCTTTTTGTGGATCTTTCGGAAATCTAAAAACAATACAACAATGTGTGAGCTTAGTGGTTTAAAATAAGGTTTAACAGGACGCCATCCTTGTGAAACGACCTTCGCCTAAAGTCGTGTTTCTCAAAGACTATGATCTTCAACGATTCAAGACAAATGTTAATCGCTTTCTTTAAAAAAATAACACTGGTATACATTCGAAATAATATAATGCTTTCACTAATAAATAACCAAAATTACATAAGAAATAATTTAATTTTGTCCAATGCAGGTACGCCATTGAGTGACACACCCTCTCCAAGGGCAATTACCTGGTTCTTATTAGAAATCTTGAATGAAAAGTGCAACAAATCTAGTACAAATTACAAAGGAAGGTAGCTTTAACTATAGACTTAATCATAGTTTCAAATAACATATACTGCTAAACTTACAAGGGAGATATCTAATATAAAATAAATGCATGCAAAAAATACAATTTGAATATTTACCGATGGGAAGTAATTCCAAGCTTCTTTCGTTCATTACGGCTTTTATAGCTATAGGCACAACAATTCACCATTTTTCTGTAAATAAACTGAATTCTTATAATAGCTCTTCTCACCACAAATCACCAAAATACACTGGGTGCCACCTCGATTGTCTGGCTCCTTATCAATGGCGGCCGATCAATTTTAGGTAACACTTTCTGCGACGGCCCGTAAACCGGAATTATTCGTCCCCTCTCTTCCTTTGTCTATGGTTACACGCCTATACTCACTCCTTATCACTTCCAAATTTTTCGGCGGGTATAAGGATTAGTGTTGTGATCGCTCGAGCGAAAAACCGCTCGAGTACTCGATTATTGAAATAACCGATAGCTCGATTATTAAAAAAATATCTTCATATAAATTCAAGCGAAAATCGTCGCTTGTTATTACCTTTCACTCGATAACCGAGCTTCGCTTGACGCCGACCGAAATGCGTGATCGCTCGAGGTAAAAAACTGCTCGTATATTCGATCGATAGGAAATACTACTCAAGTTATAAATTGAAGCGAGAAATCGGCTTTCACTTGACACCCGACCTTCGATCGACGCGCCGCGCCACCCTAGTTTGACGCTCAGAAGGCTGACGCGACATACATCTTTGTTAAAGGCACATAAACGAGAAGGCGCATACAAAGAAGTATGCCCAATCCCTTAGTGGATTCATCGCGACATGGGTTTGTTTTGAATGGGACTGGCTAGTCAGCGGCGATTGCAAATTCTTAATAAATTAAAGAATGTAATTTTAAAAAAAATCAAAATCGACTGTTCTTCCTTAATAAAAACTCTAGACTAAACTTCGAAAACTTACAAAAACAACCCCTGGTGTTTTATCAACACATTCTTCTTAGTCATAAAAATTGCAAGTGATTGCAATTGCTTGAGCGATAAGAATTCACTCGATTATTAAAATCGCTCGAGTGTCAAGTACTCGATAATTAAATCTATTAATTTGCTGGGCGTCAATCTGGGAGGAAATATGTCTTGGCATAACCACGTTGTGGTAATCGTCAAAATAGCTTCTCAGAAACTTGGTGTACTCTTCCGAACCAGAAAGTTGTACACACCTCAACAACTTTTGACACTATACAAAGCCCAGATTCGACCATCACTAGAGTACTGCTCTCATGTCTGGAGCTCTGCACCCAAACATACTCTTCGGCTACTGGATTACATCGAAAGGAGGGCCATTCGTCTGATCGGAGACCACGAGCTGACGAAGAACCTCGACAGCCTAGAACATCGAAGACAGGTTGAGGACTTGACTCCCTTTTACGGATATTTTCATGAAAAGTGCTCGGCTGACCTGTGCCTCTTAACTCCGCCCAGAGCGGCGAATTCGATTCAAAACCAACGTGAATCGCTTTTTGCGCACACGCACCACTCCCAGAGTGCCCTAAAGGATTTTTTCTATAGTGCTGGTGTTTGATCATAAAAAAAAACAATTCGGTTTTTTCCAACACTAATATGAGGTTTTTTAAATTATTTCATTTGTTCATCCCTATTAACCTAATTGTATTCGATTGAGATTAATTGTGCCTATTAAATTTATCTCCAGCCTAAAAAATAACTAAGAAATGGACTTCTTAATTCCTAACTCGTTTATAACTGTCCCACATATAACTTTATCTAAAGGAAATCTCGGCCCCCGAGGTTCGTGTTCTGTCTAGATTAGAAGTTATATTAAATAACTCCCGGTAACCTTAACTTGTTTTCTATAAATAATACCGCATGAATTGATGAAAGGTAAAGGTTGAATTAAAAATTTTGTTGCAGTGATATTTGACTAATGAACTGCGGTGGTGAATTATTTAAGGGTTGTCCGGCACGCCAACCGGCAGACATTAGTGACTACTGTGCACTGGTCGTACGTATTTTTTTTATAAAAACAATAGAAATCAACCCTAAAGGAGGCCACACACGAGCGTACATGCAATGCATGAACCATGTAGGTCGTACACTAAGATATTGCAAACTACAGATGGGAACATATACTTTTCTAGCCTACGCGACGACTGCAAACAGTCTTTCCCACCTCTTTCGGTCATTATTGCAGCATAGCCAGATTGCCATATTTATCGCAAAGGTATCTTGCAAAATCCCGATTAAAAATTTGTTAATTTGGCAACTACAACTGGTTTAAGATTAATCCGCAATTTCTCTTAAAATAAATTTATTTCCCAATAATTTTTTTACTATAAACTGTGAAAAGGCGATGAGAGCTTCTTTAAAAAAATATTATTATACTGAAAAGTATCAAACGAATCTTGAACTAATCCAACTGCACTCTGGCAATATCTATTTCTATTTTCCTACGATTCGGACCCAAAAGATGAATACTAATCTCATAAACATTGCGATGTTTGTCATTTGATCTAACGGATTGTTATATACAGGGTGTTCCTTAATGACGTGCTAATATTTCAGGGTGTGATTCTTTAGTTCATATGAACGTATGTCCGCAACGGCTTAAATTTTTTGCTACACGGTGTTGAATTTTTATTTTTTAAATGGTTATTTTTTAATATCTCCGAAAGTACTTTAGATATTATTTTCAATTTTGGTATGTGTTAATAGAATATAGAACCGCAAATTTTAGTTAGAAAAGTTATTCAATTGTTCCACCAGTGGCGTCCCTGCAAACATGTCCTCTGATATTTTTTATAAAAAAGATGGTACGCCACTGACTTTTTTCCATCATGTGGATATTTTTTCTCATTAGCCTGGTCAATTCTACATGAAAACGATCTTTTATCTCGCCAGACGCACCGTTCTTGATTAAAAGCATTAAATTAATATTGACACTCATTATTATTAACATTGATAAAATAATTAATGATACATTTTGTTTTATAAAGATTGTTGGAGTGGGCAATTCGATGCGAAGACGGGCGGAAGCATCCCTTTTAAGTGAAGGTGACCATTTCCATGTGGTTCTATATCCTATTAACACATACCAAAATTGAAAATAATATCTAAAGTACTTTCGGAGATATTAAAAAATAACCATTTAAAAAATAAAAATTCAACACCCTGTAGCAAAAAATTTAAGCCGTTGCGGACATATGTTCATATAACCTTTTCTTTATAAAATTACCTAAGGAATCACATCCTGAGATATTAGCACGTCATTAAGGAACACCCTGTATTTTGGTTGATTTGTGTTTTTCTTGTGATTATTGGGCAAAAATCTTCGGAGGTAATTACACTAGTGCCTAAAAATTTTCGATAATTTTGCATGAAAGCGTATTGCCTAAAAACAACAAGAGTTCATTTTCATATTTTACAAAATTTGAAAATGAACGAATGTTGTTTTTCAAAGGAAATACGCTTAAATGCAAAATTATCTGAGAATTTTTATGCGCGAGTGTAATTTATGGAGAAAATTCCTCGAATAATGGTTAAAACAACTTTATATTATAACTTTTAAATAAAGAACTAAAAAAATTAGTAATTATTAATAACGCAATTGTAATAATATTTAATATTTGAGTTTGTAGCTGGAATATAAGATTTATTTTTTTAAACGTCAAAAAGTGTCATTATCTTTGTCAATAAACAATAAAAACTTGGCGGGTTGTTTTCGATAGCTAGAGGGGTTGTTTTCGATGTAATCAATCGAAAACAACACCTCTAGCTTAATGTATGAGGGTAATTTTCTTTATTATAAACAATCATGGTGCATTCATGTGAAGTTTGTAAGAGAGTGGATCATTAAATAAGGATTTATCTTATCATCGGTAAGTATGGTTATGTTTTAATATTTAACCATCTGATATAACCAGACTTCAACATTGTTGCCATTTAGCCAAGCAATGTGGTTCTCTCTTCCACCCATTACTGATTTTCAATAACATTTCAAACAATCACAGCTTCACTTTCCAAGAGTTTTATGAGTGGATTATGGGATCTGTAGTTTACAATACCTTTGGTCGTACATATTTTGGGCACAGACGGTGATACAGGTTCGAAGACATAATATCTATTATTTTAATGCCTCACCTCACGATACTGGAAAAGCTACATGACGTGCATGTTCGTGTGGCACATACTATCGAACATGTGCACGACGAACAATCGTGTGTAAATATTGTTTCAAGAAAAATGGATATAACTTAATGACTGACGTAAAAGTACCTGGGTAATCCCATTATTTATGACCGTTTGTTATTATTATGTGGAAAGGACCGGATTGTAATAATTTTAATTAAATATAGGCACATAAGGTAGGTTAGGTTGCTTAATTTATATTTAAATATCTTTTTGTGGCAAAATTTGTTAGTTTTTGAGGAATGGTTCAAGAATTGTCTTTTACCAAACATTCCTCAGAATAGCGTGATAGTAATGGACAATGCGAGCTATCACAGTCGCCAATTACATAAAGCTCCAAGTTCAAATAATACAAAATTGGAGATTCAGAACTACATGGCGGCGAATGATATATATTTTGGAGAAAGTTATAAAGAAAAGTGATCTTTTAGAAGTTTTAAAGACATTTTGTATAAAAAAAAGTATATGTTTGTGACACATTGGCAGAAGAAATTGGACATACAGTGCTACGGCTCCCACCCTATTATTGCATTTTTAACCCCATAGAGCATATGTGGCACCAGTTAAAATCACTGGTTAGGTCTGAAAATATTTCTCCGACTTTAAGTTCTAGTGTTGTAGGATTAATACGAAAATGCTTTAATGATATTCCCCCAGGTAGTTGGAAAAATTCAGTCCGTCACGTAATAACTGTAGAAAATTCGTATATTAGTCTGGATCGTATAATTAATCCAATTATAATTAATTTTGATGAGGATAGCGATAGCGAAACAGAACTATCTATAGAATGACCTTATAAATGTAAATAAATATGACTAGTAATATTTAAAAAAAATGTTATTTGATTTGATTACATTAATATAATCATATCATTACTTGTTTTCCTCAGTCCGTCCCTTCAAACTTCACTTGTTTATTGCCAAGCTCTTGTCGACACAACGGGACCAACCCAGGAAATCATTAAGTCGTATCCAATTTTCGTGAAACGTACTGTAACAGTTTTTTAGTTAGCTCGCACTCCTAACAAAGGGAAACGCTTTTTTAGGTGACAAGGTCAACACAAGTCGTAAAGCTGCCCTAAAAATTGGGTAATATTTTGTTACAAATCTTTATTGCCCGTGCATGCCCTGGTATAGGAAATGTTTTCCATGTTAATGGCAAAATAATTTGCATACGTTAAATCAAACTCTTGTAATCTAGCTCTATAATGTTACAACTTCCTTAGGTTAATGAGACTCGTCGAGATTAACGTTGGCGTACGTAAACAAAGTCTATAAAATTATTTATGATCTTGCGAAAATTACCTTCTTGTTCGGCAAAACGCAAGGGTGGAAAAGCGTTGCTACAGGGTGTTCGGTAAGTACAAGGCAATATTTCGCCAGCGTGCTGGAGTGGTCTAATAGTATATTAAGAGACAAGTTTCATAAGACATTATCTTACAGCACGCGTTTAATTTAGAAAACGATCCGCGAAGCGGGGAGTATTCTAAAGTAAAAGTGCTCTAATTGTCTTATGAACCGTGTATTTTATAATACTTTTTCTATTTGGTTCTTTAAAGTCTGAAAAACTGTAAAAAATATAGTAGATTTTTTTCCATTTGAATTAATATTTTCTTTTTGGGTTGGCAATACTTTTACAATTTAATAAAATGTTACAAGTATCAAATATGCCACGATAGAAACAATTGAACACGACAAAGCTTCTTCCCATCCGTCATAATTAAAAATAAATATATTATTAAAGTTGATAAAAATGAGTCGGGAAGAAAGTTGTACTCCGTCAGAAATACGAGAAATTGCAGAAAATAATCTAGAAAAACTTTTAAAAAGAATATGCAATAGTTTGAGTTATGGTGCGAGCAGAACAAAGTTCAAAATATTGAACAAAATAATAAATAATGCTATTGAACAAAATATTGTGTCGACACAGAATCTGACAGGAATAACAATTAATGCTCAGGAAATGTCTACAGTACTATAAATATGTATATATAAAGTAATATGTATAATACTACAGGGTGTTATGGAAATGACGTATTATATTTAAATGGGTGACTCCTTGGGTGTCCTAGAGAAGCGCTACATATTTTATTTTTTTTAAATCGACCGTTTTAAAAGTGGGGTAACAAACACTCTTACTCACAGGGCAGTCCGCGCTACTGTACAACATTTCCCCTAGAGCCAATGGCAATGTTGCCAAACTTAATGTAGAACTGAATTCCATATAAAATTATAAAAATAAATTATTTTCTACCTAGTTGTATTTATCTTTATACCTAAAGAGCGAGGAAATCCAGGCACATACGCAATCAGTTTTTTTCTTTTTTCATTTGAAAACTCCTGGAAACACTTTATGTACACACAGTAATAGTGAAACAGAACCTATAGTTAGCTTTTGAAAATACGATAATACAGATTATACTATAGATTATTAGATTTTATTACACGCGACGAAATTTGACATCCAGAAGAAACGCGTCAATACAGACAATATTCAAAACACGCGTAAACCGAAAAAACAGAGCGGATTGCTGAGACTATGTTGGTGATCGACGAGACACAACGTATCCGGCTGCTGATTGGTCTTCAACTAACAGACCGCAAGCGTGCGGCGCTATATGAAACTACTTCGCCCAGCCGATGTAAGGCGTCAAGAGGTCATTGGCATTTGACCCAGTGACGTACGTGGCTATTACTATTCCATATGTTTTTTCCGGCTGTTTAAAACATAATCCGTCGTAAATGTTCTTCAATTAATTGTACAAAAAGGTATTACAGAATGGAAAAGTGTTTAAATTATTTTATTTTGTCTAAAGAGTTTAAGGTGTACATATGACAACACCGGACAGAATTCCTTGATTGCTTACATGTATCGCATTGCCACACAGGTGTTTTTCTGGTTTGACGTCAGGTCACTTTTACCGCTGAATGAATTGAAAGCGCCATTTATGGGTATTTTTCTTCAATTTGTCTTTATTGTTTAAATATAATACGTCATTTCCATAACACCCTGTATATTGAATTAAAAATAAAAATAGTACTTTATTGAATAAAACTTTAGAAATAGAGCACAAACTGGAAGATATTTCTATTATTTTTAGGTTATGTTGTTTTATAGTTGTGACTAGAAATTAGTTGACGGACACCATCAGTCAGTATGTTATATATTTCCGAGTATAGGTATTCCAGATAAATATCTAGTAAAAATGTTCTATTTGCAAGGTTAAAGGTTAGTATTTTAAAGTTTTCTATAAAATTTTTTTAGATCGATAATGCCTAGAAAACTAATTTCAACGAAATCGAAGTAAGTCTAAAATTCGAACCTTACTTGCTGCCAACATAAAAAAATAAGATTTCAGTTTCATAAAGTGGCAGGTTATTCAATTTTTATGCATTTCATAATGTCGCCATTATGAAACCCGAGTAGAAAAATAATGTTAGAAATTCATATAATCCTCCCTCCCAACAAAGGTGTCGGGCCTTAAAGACAAAAGTTTGATACGTTTCGATTTTGGAAAACAAAAAAATATTTTTGGCATTTCTATTGAAAAAGGGTTTTGCGTATTTCCAATATAACTAGAGAGCCAAAAATGGCTTTTTCCGTCCAGCAAGAATTCCCCCAGCAAATTGTTCACAGATTTTAAAATTTTAAATTTAAGGGTACCATTTTCTTATTAATCCAAGAAATTTTTCATATCAAATCATCACATTTCAAAAATATATTTATGCGGCATTCGAAATGTAAAATTTTTCAAATTCTAACGAATTTTTTTTCGTATAATTCACCGAATATTTATTTTTAATATAAGAACGAAAGGGGGACCGCCACAAAGACTTGAAAGTTATAGCCGGGGCTCCTGCACTTCCGTCCTTAAAAATTCCAAAATCAATTATACCGTTAAACGGACCTCTTTTTAAACAAAAAAAGAAGAAGAAGAAGTCGGGAAGGGGACGTAGTCATTCGAAATTCTCGGCGTCCCTTATTTTAAGAATCACTAGGCACGTATAATAACTCCAATAATGTAGCGGGGCTCCATTTGCATTTAATGAGCTTTTAAAATTCAAGCTCCTCTCGCGAAGAAGTGTTTAAAAGTAGCTGTACAGTCGGGCGGAAAACAGTGGCAGCGTCGGGAAAAGTTTATTAAAAAATAATGAGCGCCACCGGAACTGTCGCTGTGCTGACAAGAAAGCGGTTTTGTGGATATTCGCACGGAAAAAACGCTATAGTAAAATTAGTATAACTACAGATAGAAAAATGTACATTTCTAGCCTACGAAACGACTGCAAACATTCGTTCCCACCTCTTTCGGTTATTATTGCAGCATAGCCAGATTGATATACGTGTTGGTGATCCGCTCTGTTTTTTGGTGTACTCGTGTATCTTGCCCGTCCATAAATAATCTTTGAATATTGGTTTTATTGACGCGTTTCTTCTGGACGTCAAATTTCGTCGCGTGTAATAAAATCTAATAATCTGTATTATTGTATTTTCAAAAGCTATAGTGTTTCCAGGAGTGTTCCCATGAAAAAGAAAAAAAACTGATTGTGTTTGTGCCTGGATTTCGTCGCTCTTTAGGTATAAATACAAGTAGGTAGAAATTAATTTATTTTTATAATTTTATATGGAATTTCAGTTTTACATTAAGTTTGGCAACAGTGCCATTGGCTCTGGGCAAAATGTTGTACAGTAGCGCGGACTGACCTGTGAGTAAGAGTGTTTGTTACCCCACTTTTAAAACGGCCAATTTAAAAAAAATAAAATATGTAGCGCTTCTCTAGGACATCCAAGGAGTCACCCAGTTAAATATAATACGTCATTTCCATAACACCCTCTATTTATGTGTTTCTTTGAAGGTTAGAGACAATGCTGTATCATGAGTGATAGACGTGTTTTGGACTTCCATTGTCTTTATTTCATTTAAATCACACCGTTTCAACTGGTAAGTATCTCCAGTCGTCTTCAGGTGAATACTGAGCAAGTTACTAAACTACGAGAGTATTTATACTAATAAGGGGGGGGGTGAGAAAGTTAGTCGAGTATGACCGAGGTAGGTGCAGTCATGCGTCAACACTAGGGGACGTACCTAAACTAAGATTACATTTGCTTAACAGGGGTTTCCAAATGTTCCTTATATCTAAAGAGGGTTTGCTAAAACAATCAGGATTCTGAATGATGCCAGCTGCTTCTTTGAATTTCCTCTTTCGCCAATGTTCTTCCTTAAGTATGATACTTGATTGTCCCCATTGTAAGTGGTGGCCGTGGGTCTAAGCGTGATCTGCTGCTCCGGATCTGTTTGTTTCTCCCTTTCGTGTGTGGCTCTGATGTTCCTTGATCCTTGTTTCCAATGGCCGTAGGGTTTCACCAACATAGGATTGTCCGCACTCGCAGGGTATTCTATATACACAATTCTTTGTGTCTTTGTGGTTGGTTGGTTTTGTCTTTGTCAGGTGGCTTCTTAAAGAGTCTTTAGAGCTGAATACTGTTCGAATATTGTATTGTTGTCCTATTCGTCGAATCTTGACATAGGGTATGTTTATGGTCGGTCCAACTTCGGTGTCATCCCTCGTTCTCTGTTTATGATTTTGACGCTTTTTGATGGCTTGGTCTACCAGTCGTTGGGGATAACCATAATTACAAATGCATATATGTAAGGCAAGATTACATACAAGAAATGAAGAAGTCAATGCAATAAAAGCATTAAAGGATTATCATGTATTATTGTTTTATAAGGAGAAAAGAAATTCGGCTCCAAAAGATGAACCGATGCGGGTTTTCGCTTGTTTCGCCAGGAAACTATCAAAATAATCTAATTTTCTCGAGTTTTTATTTGCTGAATACAAAAGGAAATCGGCTCCAAATGGTCTAGCGGGGCGGGTTTGCAGTTTGCACTCGTTTTCCAAGGAAACTGTAAGAATTATGGAACTTCCTCGTTTTTTTTGCCGGATACAAAATAAAATCGGCTTCGAAACGTGCTTGTTTTCCCAGGAAAGTGCCAAAATTGTGTAAATTTTTGTATTTTCTAATGCCGAATACAGAAGGAAATCGGTTCCAAAAGTATATCATAAACACCCTTTATTACGTATTTTATTAATTTCTACTTTGTCGAATTGAGCCGCCGACGAATCGGCTGCCGGCGAATTGTTCCGCCGGCGAATCGGCGACGGCGACGGCGAGTTGTCCTAGACCCCACGCAACCAATGCAAACAATATTTCCCACCTCTTTCGGTCATTATTGCAGCGTAGCCAAATTGACGTATTTATCGCAAAGGTATCTTGCAAAATCCCAATTAAAAATTTGTTAATTTGGCAACTACAACTGGTTTAAGATTAATCCGCAATTTCTCTTAAAATAAATTTATTTTCCAATAATTTTACTATAAACTATGAAAAGGCGATGAAAGATTCTTTAGAAAGATATTATACTTAAAAGAATCAAACGAATCTTGAACTAATCCAACTGCACTCTGGCAACGTCTGTTTTTATTTTACTACTGCGCAACGATTCGGACCCAAAAGATGAATGAATTACTAATCTCGTAAACATTGCGCTTTAATCTAACAGATTGATTATATAGGGTGTTGAAAAATGGTCGGTACCCCGGAATAACTCCGGTGCACGCAGCGGAAAATATCTGGGGAAAAAGTTGTTTGGTTTTGAAGGAGGAATAGTTTACAATTTAAACCACCCCCACCCCCTCAACCCACGGGCGCGGGTTTGTTCGGGTTTGTTCCTTGTTGTAAGTTAAGATTTTCAAATGGAACCCAGTATTTTTTATTGGCGTATCGTGTTCTCCGACCAAAAATAAACATCTTTTGTCCGAAAGATTTTTTTATTTGGGCCCATCCTTCACCAATAATCACCATGAGAACGACAAAATCAGAACCGTGCGAAAATCATGTTTTATCCCGGAAATACTCTTTTTCTTTGTCTTGTACTAAAAAAATCCCGTTTGTCTTGTCTAGACAGAGAAAAATAGTATTTCCGGGATAAAACTTGATTCTAGCAAGGTTCTGATTTTGCCTTTCCCATGGTGATTATTGGTGAAGGATGGGGCCAAATAAAAAAAAATTTCGTACAAAAGATGTTTATTTTTGGTCGGAGAACACGATACGCCAATAAAAATATGGGGTTCCATTTGAAAATCTTAACTTACCCCCACCCGCGTCCGGAGGTTGAGGGGGTGGTTTAAATTGCAAACTATTCCTCCTTCAAAACCAAACAACTTTTTCTCCAGACATTTTCCGCTGCAATGCGATGCGCCGGAGTTATTCCGGGGTACCGACTTTTTTTCAACACCGTGTATATTTTGGATGATTTGTGTTTTTTTGTGATTATTTGTGAAAAATCGTCTTTATTATAAACAATCATGGTGCATTAATGTGTAGTTTGTAAAAGAGTGGATCGTTTAAATAAGGATTTGTCTTTTCATCGGTAAGTATGGTTATGTTTTAATATTTAACCATCTGACACACAGGGCCAACACTCCATTCATAAATCTGTTGGAAAGTGAGTTTGTGATTGTTTGAAATGTTATTGAAAATCAGTAATGGGTGGAAGAGTGACAAAACATGTTTGTCTCGCTAATGGCAACAATGTTGAAGTCCGGTTAAATCCAATAACGTTTAAAAGGTTATGGAGCGGCCTTCCTTGTTTCGGAGCGGAGCTAGTCTGGGCAAAAAGCCCAACAAGGGCGTATAATTTACTTTGAGATTCTTTACGTTTAACTATATTATCTATTCAAAAAGTGTAGTTTCGAATATTGGATATTTATAAAAAAGATAGAAATATTGATCCAGTTTTTATATACAGTGTATCCAAGGATAGATTAAACTATTTATGCTTAGCATCAATATTTTTGGTGTATTCATTACTGGATGATACTCTCCAGATATAAAAGTGTATATTTCTAGCCAGATTGTCATATTTATCACTAAGATATCTTGCAAAATCCCAATTAAAAATTTGTAAATTTGACAATTACAACTGGTTTAAGGTTAATCCGCAATTGCTCTTAAAATAAGTTTATTTCTAATAATTTTACTATAAACTGTGAAAAGGATGATTCTTTAAAAAAATGCACACACAAGCCACTAAGGCATATTGTACACTAAAGTGATTAATTAAATAAGTAAATTAAAATAATATGTACCTAAACAAGTTAGATCAAATAAATAAAAATAAATAAATAAATTATATAAAACCTGTCTTCACGTACTTGTTACACTGCAAACGTTGTTTAACTATAGAAAAATAAAGATGTAAAATATTTTGACGGGACTGTTCCTTTCTTCAGTATTTTATTCCCATGTACATTACCTCCATAATCTTCTTTTGTGAAGTGTTTCTCACAAATAACTGTTGTATCACCTGGACTATAATTATTCCTTCTAAGGGCATGTATCCAAATTTGGCGTAGGCTACGACCCTTTAGTATCCTAACGAAGTGGATAAACATTTGGTACATTCTTAAACAAACCGAATTTTCATAGTGATGCAAACTCAAAATCAAATTTCTAAATATATTTACTAACCTGTGAAATTTTAATTTAACACCATTGCATCTTCTAGTGAAGTATTTTATGGCCGCACAAGACTCAACCATCTTGTAAATGCAAGATTTATATTAAGAAATAAACCAACTCGACTGCTTTTTGCCCGGACTAGCACCACGGACCGGCCCATAACCTTTTAAACGTCAATGGTTATATCAGAAATCATATCAATACAATCATATTAAAACATAACCATACTTACCGAAGAAAAGATAAATCCTTGCTTAAATGATCCACTCTTTTACAAACTATACATGAATGCACCATCATAATAAAGACGATTTTTCACCAATACTCACAAAAAAAAATAAAAACAACCAAAATATATAAACACTCCCTTAAAAGCAGTTAGTAGCGAGTAGCAACAGTGTATCCTTCTTCCATTGATAAAGTTTGATATAATAATAATATTTTTTTTCTAAATCTCTCAAGGCCTATTCACAATTTATATTAAAATTATTGGGAAATAAATTTATTTTAAAAGCAATTGCGGATTGACCTTAAACCAGTTGTAATTGTCAAATTAACAAATTTTTAATTGGGATTTTGCAGATACCTTAGCGATAAATAGGACAATCTGGCTATGCTGCAAGCATAACAGCAAGGTGGGGAGTGCACGTTTACAGTCCTTACGTTGACTACAAATGTAAACAAGTCTATCTGGAGTTTGTAAGATCTTTGATCTGACATAGCCAGACTTAAACATTGTTGCCATTCAGCCAAGAAACAGGTAGTTCTCTCTTCCACCCATTACTGATTTTTAATAACATTTCACACAATCACAGCTTCACTTTCCAAGAGTTTAATGAATGGACTATGGGATCTGTAGGTTACAATACCTTTGTGTCTTTCAATATTATTACACCCTGTATCTTAGCCAAATATAATAAAAGACGTCTGCTAGTTGAGTATGCATGTTATTTATGTTTAAAGGTTACAAAAAGTATACGATAGAGAAATTATTTTTACTATGCAGAATTTTATTGAACTCCTGACGTCGATTTTACGAAGAATCCCCAACACTGACTAGACGTCCAATCAAACGGGCACCCAAACATTTGCGTACACAAGTTTGTCGCCCCCTCTAGCCTTATCTTTCAAATACTGCGATGTTTGGCCCCAAGAGGCTCGTGATTAGAACTGATTAAATTTTGCCCGTCGAGGTAGGAACACGGCGAATTCTGATTTTTTCATTTTCTATTGTTACCGTCTTCTTCTTCAAAAAAAGTGCCTATTTGTACCCTAATTTTTTCGGTTTTTATAATGAGAAAATTAATGATTCTTTTAAATTTTTTTTCGCTCAGAATGAAGGAAAATACGTTGTTTGGATAGTAGGGCGCTATTAAAGCATTGTATATACCGATAGTTCGAATTGGATTCCGTGTTTTGATACTGTTACGAGAGTGTTAAAAATCCAATCTCGGATTTAAAACTAGCTGAAAAGTCTCAAATCCCAAATCTTAAATTTTTAACGTCTACCTGGGCCCCGTGTTTCAAAACTACTACTCCTGTATTCTCATTTTATCTCTACAAATTCCATTACACTGGTCAGCAGCAATTTTGTTACTGTTTCTAGGTAATTTGGGTCTGCTAAACCTAAAAATAACAGACTTGTTCCATCAGATCGTTTTCAAAAACTATGGCAATAAGCTATATTTTCGAGATTAATTGTATTTTATATCGCATAATTATATATGTATTACTGCTACCATCAAAAAAATTAATTATATTATATTATTATTAACACATACCAAAATTGAAAATAATATCTAAAGTACTTTCGGAGATATTAAAAAATAACCATTTAAAAAATAAAAATTCAACACCCTGTAGCAAAAAATTTAAGCCGTTGCGGACATATGTTCATATGGACTTTTCTTTATAAAATGACCTAAGGAATCACACCATGAAATATTAGCACGTCATTAAGGAACACCCTGTATATATAAACAGTATATTTCTAACACAATCTGCAATTATGTCCCCGCTATGTGCATCGAAGAGGGCGTTGTGAGTTTGCGCAGTTCGGAAATTCCCTTGTGAAAGTAGACATTCGACAGGACCGGATTTCAACTTTTTTAATGTAAATTTCACTGGTTAGTTAGGAAAAATATTGCAAACAAAATTTCGATTAGTTCGATTTAAGACGGCGTTCCATGCGGACGATTTCTGACGATATGATGATCCGACGGTGCCCTGATTGGTGTAAACTTTTGGTGCCAAATTCCGTAAGTATTTGTAACAATCGACACGATGAGCTTTATTTTAACTTTCATCCGACGTCGTATGTTTCTTAACCTCATTTTTTCTAAACCAAAAATTAAGAATGAATATTTTGACTATTTTGGGAATTATTAACAGTTACTAATGAACCAAATTAAAAATACATTAATTTTAAGGTTCGGTAGTGACCACATATATATTATATTGCATACGAGTGACACTCTCTTCTTTTTTTATAAGCTTTTTTGTGAAATTCGGTTCCGAAGATCGGGTAATGTGATAAGCAAAATATTCCCGTATATATATGTACATACCTGAAATACTTTATACCTGGTATTAATCCACGACTTTTACAAAAAGCATCATGCACTTGTGTCGTTTCATCTTAAACAAAACAAGGAAGTAACCTACGAAACAGCGAGACGAATCACCACAAATTAAAAACTCCTTTACAAAAATTATTGTTCGGTAATGAAAGTTTATAAGCACTAATATACCGACAACAATGTGGAGAAATTTGAAAAAGCATCCAGAACCAAAGATGGCGACGAATACCAACAAACAAATAATGTCGGGCCCGTTCTTACGCGATCGATAAAATTTCCACCCTACTGCGCAAACTCAATAGGCCCGCGCGCCATCTCCCATAGCGGGGACACTTTGTGTATTTTGGAACGTTCGTATTGGCAATATACTGTTTATATATATATGTGGTCCTCACTACTAAATACCTAATTGAGTGACGTATCTTTGGACTTATTTTGGACTTGGACTATTATCTTTATTTATTTACTGTCCTCAGTTATCACCTGAAGACGACTGGAGATCTTTCCCAGTTGAAACGACAATGGAAGTCCAATATACGTATATCACTCATGATACAGCATTGTCTCTAACCTTTAAAAGATACCTAATTGATAGTGAAAAAATACGAATGTAGTAATCATTTTTGAATTAGTTTACGATTCTTAAACCCCCGTGTATCTTGAAACCGAATAACACGTAGATTTGAGTTGACAAAAATTCGAAAACCTTTTTACATGAGAGAATATCTTTCTCGCAGACCGGAATATAAATTTATTCGCGTACATTTTTATTTTTCTATTCCACAAATTTATTCTATGCGCGGCATGCAGAGCATGTATTAGGCCTTTGCCTAGTGGATGAGGCGAATATCTAATTTATCGTCGAAGTATTTTAAATTGACTATTTTTAAAGAACATTTTTATTTATCGGAAATTAATGGCATCTTCTTTTCAGCCTTATATCGGTATTGTTTGCCCATTTTTATTTGAACGTGAAAGCGTGTTACACCATCTTCTTCTTCAAGTGCCATCTCCTCTTAGAAGGTTGGCTATCATATTCTAACTTTTGATGCTGCAGCTCTAAACAACTCAACGGAACTACAGTGGTACCATTCCCTTAGGTTATTTAGCCAGGAAATGCGTCTTCTTCCTCTACTTCTTTTTCCCTGTATCTTCCCCTGCATAATATTCTGCAACAATATATATTTTTCTCCCCTCATCACGTGGCCCAGGTATTGCAACTTTCTTATTTTAATTGTGTTTAATATTTCCTTTTCCTTTCTCATTCTTCCTAGCACCTCCTCATTTGTTACCATGTCTACCCATGTACACCATAGGCGTGCTCAAAAGATAATTTATTAAGTGGAACATAAATAAATACGCTGTTTCGGCAGTTGGATTCTTCTTAACAATTCAAATACTAATCCCCTCTGCTTTACATACGTTGCAAATATTTGCCACAATTTAATTTGGTTGACTCTTCAAATGATCCGTCACCTGATAGATACGCCACTGTAGAGACAAATTTATGTGCGTGTTAACGGCGCTACGAAGAGCGGAACTACGTAAGAAATAAAATTAAAGTAATAAAGTTTCTGTTTTAGTGCAGGAAACCTATAATGAGTCGGTATAACAAATTGTCTTATTTATACAGGGTGTTATGGAAATGACGTATTATATTTAAATCGCCAATTCCTGAAATGAAAACAAATTGAAGAAAAATATCCAAAAATGGGGCTTTCATTTAATATGCCCTGTACATGACCTTATGTCAACCCAAAAATGACCACGTGGTGCCCCTGTCAGGAAGGTAAACAAAGCAACATATGTCAACAGTGTTGTCATATCTTCAGGGTAAACTCTTTAGAAAGTCAATAACCGTTTGACAGATTGCAAGTTGTTTATTTTTCAGGGTACATTATTATAAACTTTTACGTTCAGTTCAGTTCGCTGGGAAACAATCTCTGATTTATAAACTTGAACTGACTCGAACGAACCTCCGCGCAGTTTATAAATGGTCTGGTATGTTCTCATTTGTTCAATTCGAACGACACCCGTCAGACCTGGACAACTTAAAAGTTTATAAATGCCACAACCCTTTAGAAAAAAAATGCAATTTTATTTAGCTTTTCGGACTTATTTAAAACCAACTTAATTTATAAAAAAACACCAAGTACCTAGGTAACCCGGCACAATAATCTCACAAAATCGCTTCTCCTGAACACATCTAAGTACCATTCAATCTGAATTAGTATTTTAAAGTGCTACTGTGTAGACAAAAATACGCCCTTATTGTCTGAGTGGTCTGGAAATAATGTATTTAACATCTAAAAATTTTAAAAATAAATAACACGTTGGTTCCGTCGATCGATATTGAACTGCTGGACCGGGGCACTGTCGTCGCGAAACGAACACATAAATTAATAATTTAAACTCGGGTTTAAGTATTAACACACAATTTAACACAGAAATCTGCTTGAAAAAACAGTAGCAAACCGGCCGGCTTCTTTAAACAGCTGATCTTGTTAAACAGCTGATCTTGGACAATCGAGCGGGTTGCCTATTCTTTTGGCGACTGCAGCGGCTGGGGTTAATATTTAAAAATACAGCGTTGCCACTTTCGATGTTATAAGGTTATATTCATAAATTGCAGAATTTCCTTCTGTAATACTTTTCTGTATAATGATAGTCTCGGAAATGGCAACCGCGCTAGTTGGACGAGACTATTTATTTTGAAGGGGTTGTCCTGTCTATCCACATAATTATTTCACCATTCTTCTTCAGTGAAGGATTAATAAGTTTGATTAGCCCATTAGAAATTAGCGTTTTTATTATTTCTGAATTTCTATTGCGAAATAATTTGTATCCTATAGGCCTGTTGTTTTATGTGTACGGTAGGTTATTGTAAAGTGTAATTATGCGTTAGTATTTATTGCTTTTGTGCAGTAGTGCAGCAGTAATAAGCGCATATCTTCAAAAAAACTAATTTGAAACTCGTGGGTGTATGTGTGTTTCTTTAAGTGATTTAGTGCAAATGTTCCGAGAGATTGGAAATAAGAGGCTGAATGGGGTTTAGTAGATCAGGGTACGTGATGAGCATAAATCTTTTTCCATAGAGAAAAAACAAAAACCTGATGATGCCTATGCCCTGGATTACTTGCTAGTGTACTGGCACCTGGATTCACTTCTATTTGGATACTAGGTAAACTAAATATTATTTTTATAAGAATCTAAAGTTTTACATTTTTTACACAGTTGTATTGTGTGTAAACAACTGTTGATTACCCAACTGGGTAATGTAATATGTTCATATATGAATGTGCCGGGGAGTTGTGTATGGGTTTAGGGGTGAATTACCCCACTTTTTAAACGTTCGATTAAAAAAAAAATATATGTAGCGCTTCTCTAGGACACCCCAGGAGTCACCCATTTAAATATAATACGTCATTTCCATAACACCCTGTATTTGATTCAGTTTTGACGTCTAATTATTTCTTTGTTAGCTTAATGGAAGGCCATGGAACGATGCTAAATTGCAACTTAAACATGAGCCTTGTTTTGTGATCAGAGATATTTTTGGATTAAGCAAAAAAATTCAAGAAGTTTCGGACATGTGTTTTCTTCATAAGGTGCAAAAATTCCCCAATAATAATAATAGAAAATCCACAAAGGCTTTGTACATGTACCAACCACGCACCGGCTACATGTTTCAACTGTTTCAAGGTTGCCAATATCGAGGAATTGCCACACGAATTTATAAAGGGCCAACGTTTATTATCGATTGCATTGAAACAGCCGTGGAAATATCGAAAAAATCCTGTACAGTTTGTTCGACATGGGTTTTCAAGGGTTACAATGAAAACGTAAACAGAAAATAGAACTTTTCAGTGATTATCGATTCGGCTTTTATTGTTGATGCTTCAGCGGTTGTTTCTTCTATAGAATGGATTTGTTTTACTCTATATGGGTTAAATAATCATAATATACATTATTACTTAAATTAGCAGTTCACATTCTTTATTAAGCATATGTACTGCTAATTCGTCGTAACTTTTTTGAACTGCTATTTGCAAGTAGCAGTTGCTGGTTTAACTGGTAACCAAAACGAACAGGTTTGCACATCTCTAGTTCTGGGGGTATTTTAGGGATTTCGATAGTACCAACTGACTAGTGTTGGAAAAAACCGATGATTTTAATAATCGAGTACTTGATACTCGAGCGATTTTAATAATCGAGTGAATCGCTTGAAATTCCAATTCACCAAGCGATGACGTCACCGACTGCTCGACCGGCAGCCTAGCCGTTTACATGTGATCAGGTAGGGTATTTAGCAGGCACGTAACTAAGGGTGGGCACAGGTTTAGCTAAAGAATTGTAGTAGCCACCAAAAAAATTCCAGAAATTTATTTATTTGTGAATAATGAATTTTTACCACGTGTCTCGATACCAAACAAAAAAAACTGCAAAAATCACCCAAATATGTATTTATTGTTCGGGTTTATTCTTGTGCTTTTTTAAAACAAAAAGTATTACCAAGAGATATTTTTCTTCACATCTTTCTCAATCTACGAGCATAAAATAAGTAGGTATTTAAAATGGCTTGTCAAATTCTTCCACTTTAAATGATCAGGTGCCCACTGTGTACCCTTCATAAATGTAGGCTTTGTTACGCGACTGGCAAAATAAGAAAATAGGTGATTATTTTTTTAAATTCATGTTTATAGTTACCTAAAAGTTCCTGTTTAAATTTAAGAATGTTTCCTTTGGTTACCAAAAAATTTGTCGATACCTATGTTTTGTTAACTATTTTGCTCGTTTTCTTATTTACCATTAACATTTTCTATAATGTATGTTATTTTTAAGAAATCTTCTCGAGTTTAATAATAAAAAGTTCCTGTTTAGATTTAAAAATGTTTACTATAAGATTACCAACGAATTTCTCTATATATTTTGTTAGCCATTTTGTTCGTTTTGTTATTTTTATTTACAATTTCTATTATTATGTTATCTTTGAGAAGTTTTCTCGTATTTATAGTAATTAAAAATTTAAAAATGATATCCTTTAATTTTTTAATATTTACAATCGGAGACCTAAACTACGCCGCTGGCTAGCCAGTTAAAACAAAACTTTACAAAACCCATGTCGCGATGACTCCGCTAAGGGATTTGGCATACTTTTTTATATACAACTTCTCGTTTATGTGCCTTTAAGAAAGACGTATGTCGTGTACCTGCTCAGCGTCAAACTCGAACGTCGCCAATCGGATGGCGGGGCGCGTAGACCGAAGGTCGTATATCAAGTGACAGGCGATATTTTTCGGTTTTTCGCCTGAATTTATAACTAGAGTATTTCATATCGAGCGAAAAACTAGAACAGTTTTTTTAACTCGATCACACTACAGCGGTACATTTCCGCCGGCGTCTAGCGAAGCTCGGGTATCGAGTGAACGATAATAAGTGACGAGCGACGGTTTTCGCCTGAATAGATAACTCGAGCGGTGTTTTTAATAATCGAGCGATCACAACACTATTTCTGACTGTTGGCAATGCGCCAGCCGATCGAGAACGGTTTATTGCGAGCATGAATACGTTCAATTATAATTGCCATTGCGGGCGCAAGAGAAGAATTGCCGACTGTAATACGGCTTTAACAGGAATCACCATTTTTTCTGTTGGAATCCAGATTAATTAAAATATACAATTAATGTAGAAAGCGCAATTTGAATTAAATATTGCGAAGCAGTTATTTAAGAACCCCCCGAGAAGACTTAATAATTAAAACCATTTGAATTTAAAGGCTTCAAAGTATTAACTAACTGTCTACTTTTTAAGACACCCTTTTCCGATAAATGCTTAGTAACTCAAAATCGCATTTGGCAACGGGAATATTAGATGTAATCTTTTAAAAACTTTGCACAAAGACTTCTTAATAATTTCTTGTTATAAGATAATGGCTCGTTCTCTTCTGAAAATCGAGTTAATATGCAGACTAAGCTAGAAGACTTCTTTTATTAGATTTGGTTCAGATACAGCCTGATACAGGGTGTCGATTTGAAAATTTCCCACCTTAATATCTCCCATCCAGGTATAGTTGTTGCAGAATTATACCGTTGACTCTTACTGTCATAAATAAACTACCTGATTAAATTAAACCCTATTGTATACGCCTCAACCTCTTCAAGGCTCAATAAATGGGATCAGGGTCGGCAAAATGTATACCATACCACATGATTTATTTTTATGATTTAAAATAAATATATAGGTATTTTTAGTTTTAGGTACCTATAATAAATGTAAAATAATGATAACAATTAATGGTAATTGAAAATAATATAATTTAAAAGTATAACTATTAGGATAACAAGTACAATAGAAAATAATTAAATTCTAAGAAACTATTGATAATTTATTCAAAATTTAACTCTGTATCACTATCACTATCTTCATCTAAGCCTAAACTTATAATTAAGGGTTGAACATTTGTAATCATACAATTGTAAGAATTTTCCACCTTAAGTACATGCTGTACACAGTTCTTCCAGCTGTCGGCAGAAATTTTTCTTACTTCGTTTTTAATTAATTCTTCTTCAGATGCATTTATTGTAGGAGAAATATTATTTCTCCTAATATGGGATTTTAATTGGTGCCATATTAGCTCAATAGGATTGAATATACAATAGTACGGAGGAAGACGCAACACTGTATGTCCATTTTCTGCTGCAAGTTTGTCACACTCGTATTCCTTATTTATTTTAAAAGCTTTTAACACTTCTAGCAGTTCTCGTTTTTTGTAAGTTTCTTCAAAATATAAATCATTTTCAATCATAAAATTTTTAATTTCTGCTTCTGTATTATTAGAATTGGGAATGATTTTTGCTTGCCGACTATGATAACTAGCATTGTCCATTACAATGACGTTATTTTCAGGTATATTTTTAAGGAGTTCATGTTTAAACCAATCTTCAAAAAGTTGTGCGTCGGTATCTTGATGGTAATCTAAAGAAGAATCTGCTATGTTTTTAGCTGAAAGCAACAGACAATTTGGAACAAACCCGTTCTCTGAACCAGCATGTAATATTGTGATTCTTTTGCCTTTATTTGATGGTGCCTTGGTTTGACATTTTTTGGAAGAATCATCCGAACCTTTTCTTCGAGTGTCATGGGTATCGAACCATGTTTCGTCAAGGTAAATAATTGGACGATTTTCTTCTCTAAATTGTTTAACAGCTGTTAAATATTTAAGTCTCCATTCCCGTAAACGTTGAGATTCCATTAATGTTTGTCTTTTATTAATGCTTCGGTATTTAACTCATTTTACGCAATATTTTCCTAAGGCTTGAAAGGCTACAAGAGATATTTGTTTCGTCTTTAATTAGCCGCTCTTTGAGGGAAATCAAAATGGGTACAGTTTGTGCCTCATACATTTGGTAAATCTTTCTTCTTAATAAATCCATGTCATTTTCGTCAATGCTTCTAAATGTGCCAGAATCACTCCGATTTTTTCTAGGATTAATAGGTTTAAGTACTATGTCTCTTACCGAAGATAAAGGAGTTTTGTCAAAGTAGACGTCTCTGCTAAAGCATCCATGGAATTAAAATTTCTACTCAACAACGATTGATACACATTTTTAATTATTAGTTTGGCATCGGTAGATAAATGCTTTCTTTTAAAAATTACACTCGAAGATGCCCCCCTACAGCACAATTCCAAGGACGCCACATTCTACCACTAATAAGCCTAACTAAAAATTACTCGCCGGAAAACCACTAAAGATTAAAATTATTAAAAATCACTTTGTATTTATATATGCATCAGGCATAGGTATAAATTGAATTTGTATACCTGGTCCGTGTCTGCTCGAAAAGGTTTAAAAATTTGGGATTTCCTTATTTATTTTATGGACGATAATGAGGTTTTATTGAAAAGATCAACGGTATAATTCTGCAAATACTATAAATGCTAATTTCGTCCATTTCTGGAACGCGATTCTTTCTACTATTGCTAAACAATTCCGCGATGCATCTACATGTTTAGGGTTATCTTTATAAGGAACAAGATGGTTCTTGGGTTCAAAAATATTGTGAACATCATCAAGGATTTGAAACTTTGAACAAGGTTCCTGTTTTTCGTTTTAAAGCCTTATAGTGCGTCTTGTTTAGGTTTTAAATGTTTAAAAGTTTACTAACTTACCATTGGGCAATAAATTCAGGTCCAATAGCAAAAACAGGCGTTGTTCGGTTTTGGTCAAATAGCTCAATGCTAGCAGCCTCGGTGAAGTTGTCCATCTTGTTTCCTCACCAGGGGTACTGATAGTGGTCATTTTATGGCATTCCTTATCTGAAAAGACAGTTGCTGATGTAAATAAAAAGTTTTCTCTTGATACTGATCACATCAATCTGATGTTGGATCAGTTTATTTCGAGTCCATCCAAAAAGGAATTTTGTTAGTTCCAGCTTACTAATTTATTTAAATCCACAACCTTCCGAGCCGGATTTAAGCCTGCGAATTTAGGGGCGACTGCCCAGAGGGGCATATTTTGAGGAAATGATTTCAAACTTTGCTATCATAATTCAATTTCGCCTGGAATCTAATGAAATTAGTAAGCAATCAAAATGACTACCTTCAATGGACGATGAGTTTGTTTACTTTTCAAGTCTGTGAAAATGATTTGTCTTGTGTGTTTGTTGAAATGTTGAATATTCATTACTATTGTTGTGGCCATCTGTGGCGCAGAAAGATCGTTTATTTACAACCATGCATGCAATAATGACATTTCATCTATCTTTGAAAGGTGGAAGGTTTACGTTTTTTTACTTTGTTTTTTTCCGAAAATTCGTATCACCCTGTGGAGTATATTAGCAACCGAAGCATATTGCAGTTGACATTAAACGGTGAGTCCATCTTTCCCCAATATTTTCTTTTTTGGTTTACTTCATTATCTCTTTTATTAAAGGAGATACACCGTTTTATAGCGTAACATGTTTTTATAGACTTTAATATTCAACACATTCAGTGTTAAATGTTTTCAAGTAGGTTTCAAGATTAAAATACTCGTCGGGCAATTGGGCATACGAGATGAACATTTAATAAGCAGTCTCCGAACAGTTTTTATCAGTATGGCGAATTTTATTTGACCTTTGTAACTTTAAAACAAAACATCTGCTGACACATCGCTTGCAATGTCAGAAAAGGCCCTTAGTGTACTTGAAAACATTTAACAATGAATGTGTTGAATATTAAACTATAAAAAAACGTTACGCTATAAAACGGTATATCTCCTTTAATAACAGAGATAATGAAATAAACCAAAAAAGGAAATGTTGGGGAAAGATGGACCTACCGTTTAATGTCAACTGCTATATGTTTCGGTTGCTAATATACTCCACAGGGTGATGCGAATTTTCGGAAAAAACATAGCATTTTTAGTACACCCAGTATAAATCGAAAATTAAATTTTTATCATAAACAGCGAAAACTATGACATTGTCAAGGTACCAACCTACAATGCAAAAAAATCATTCAAATCGGATCATAAGTTCAGAACAAAAATAGCATAAAAAATATGGCAAATTTGTGATGTTGCGTTAATTTTATCCAGGAGTTTATTTGCCATCTTGATGTGTATTATTACCTACGTTATCTTACCACCTGCGGTTATTTGAAAGTTCTATCTAATTTTTCAATGGAAATGTCAAAATGACGTTTATCTTCTATTAATAATTTTAATTTAAAATAATAAGTGGATGTTAGACGTGGTTGTAAATAAAATAGTATACAAACCTCGGTGAAAAGTTTCATTACTGTCTCGAGATTTAGTTAACTACCGACTCTCTCGACAGGAATGAAACACTTTCCACCTCGGTACGTAATATACTATTTCTTGTTTGAAAAGAATCGGGGCTGAACTAAACCGCCCAGGGGCCGCCAGGATAAATCCGGTCCTGACAACCATATGAAATAAGGTAAGACTATAAACGAGGTAGGGCAATTTTATGGATATTTTTATGTGTGTATCGAGATAGGAAAAGCAATTTTAGAAAGTCAATGCGGCCCTACGTAATGTAATAAAGGTTTTGGAGTTGGAGACATATACGGCAGCTCTGGTTGCACTTTTAGAAACTTCCGAGACTTTTAATGCGAACTTTTCTAAAATGTATCGGCATTAGAATAATTATTCATTCTTTATGTAGCAATTTGGTAAGTTTAACTTCCGTAACTTCGAACATGTGTATCGTTTAAAGCACACATGGACCTGGTATTTCTATCTGTTTTCTACACGTCAGACAGAGTCCATCTGTAGAATCCCCGTCTCTTTTTATCTTGTGTCTGTTTCTGTTTTCATTCTTCAGCTGATCGGTTTGGTTAGGATAAACAAACAATCGACGGGCGTGACTCAAAAGTCTATATTTTTATCGAGTTTACGGCACTGGACACAGTCTTACCGTATTGCTCAGTGGAGGAAGGATGATGTTTACATAGAACAGGAGATCAGAAAATCAAAGAGTACTATTCAAGGAATTACAGGGAAATGGTGACAGCAGCAGAGAGTGGAAAGATGTAGAGGAACAGGTTTTGCTAACAGAAAAGCGACCAACGAAGAAAATGTTTTATATATTATTCCACAGCAATCAATTTGAAACTGCTTCATCGGCTGTACATTACACAGGTTTTCCGACTTCTTTCAGAGGAGCGGTCCAAAGAAAATAGCACATTACGTATCAAGAGCCGAAAAGAGGCTTTTACGGACGAGATGCGGAAAAGCCTCCGACGGCCTCTAGATATGTACCGTATTTTTTTTTACAAGTGCTCCGAAACTAGCTCATGTCTGATTTGACAGATAATTAGTTTTATCCATCCGCGGAACGAATATGGTTGTGTAGGTATACGCTTGAACAGCGCTGGGAAATATTGCGACATTACTTTGAAAATCATGGTAATGTTGCAGAATGTGTGCGAAAATTGCGTACGGATTTTGGAAGAAGAGAAGCACCGTCAGCTCCGTATGTTCCTTATCTCGTGAAAAAAGTGAAAGAAACTGGCATCCTCATCGATAAACCAAAGCGTGAAAAGCCAAAAACAGTGCGTACACCCGAGAATATTGCTGCTGTGGCAGAAAGTGTGCGTGAAGCGCCATCAACATCAATTCACCGTCGTTCTCAACAATTGAACATTTCGGAGACATCATTGACACGAATTTTGCATAAAGACCTTGGTATGACGCCATACAAAGTCCAATTGGTTCAGGAGTTGAAGCCAACTGACCATCCAATACGTTTTGGCTTCGCTAAGTGGGCCTGCGATCGACTTACAGAAGATGCCGATTTTGCCAAAAAAATCATATTTTCAGATGAAGCTCATCTTGGCGGGTATGTAAACAAACAAAATTGTCGCATTTGGGGCACAGAAAACCCGCACGCATACATTGAAAAGCCGACGCACCCAAAACGAGTCACTGTTTGGTGCGGATTTTGGTCCAGAGGCATAATTGGGCCATTTTTCTTCGAAAATGAGCAAGGAGTGGCCGTTACAGTCAATGGCGATCGTTATCGGGCCATGTTGAACGAATTTTTGTTCACAAAAATTGACGAGGAGGATATTGGCAACATTTGGTTTCAACAGGACGGCGCTACGTGCCACACAGCCGAAGCTACACTCGATGTTTTGCGCCCTGTTTTTGAAGATCGCATTATCAGCCGCAGAGCTGATGTCGTTTGGACACCTCGGAGCTGCGATTTGACACCGTTGGACTATTATTTGTGGGGTGCCGTCAAAGATAAGTGTTACGCCGACAAGCCAGAGACAATTGACGCTTTAAAGGACAATATTCGTGAAGCCATTGGTGAAATACAGCTGCACACAATCGCTAATGTGCTTAAAAATTGGACCGATCGTGTAGGCTACGGCATGGCCAGCCGAGGCAGCCATTTGAATGAAATTATTTTTCATTATTAACCGGAAGGATTGTACTTTCAAATAAAAAAAGAAATTTGAGAAAATATTCAGTAGTTTTTTTTTATAGCATTTTCAAAAAAAAAAAGTTATCTGGCGGACCCTTTAAATAAATAAATAAAGAAATTCTTCAGACAGTTTTCCTCTCTACATGACATGAAAGCACTCGCGCATGGAGAATGTAAATATCTATTTATTATTTTTGACCAATAGGCTCGGTGGCCTAGTGGCATAGTGTACGCCTTGTGATCTGAGAGTCGCGCGTTCAAATCCCGCACTCGGCATCTCTGGTTTTATTTATTGCCGAGTCTTTGATGCCATATAAATAAATTTATATATAATCCGCTATTTATTATCGCTTGTAGTATGGCTCGGTGGGTAGCGTGTCCGCCTGGCGATCTGAGGGTCGTGGGTTCAAATCCCGCACCGACAATTCTGGTTTTATTTATTTAGGAGCACATGGTGACTCGAAGCGGGCGGGAAAAATCTTTCCCGCCCACTTTCGGTGGAGAGGACATGCACGAAAAGAGGCACTTTCGGGGACATGTAAAAAAAAGTTTTGCAAAAATTAAAATAAAATGCATGTCACTATCGAAAAGATTGTGAAAATGCACAAAGTTTGCATAAAAATTGAACATGTTCAGGGCCGAATTTTAAGAAAAAATGTTAGTTTAAACACGCACATGAAACTATATTCCGCGATACCGGGTGTTGAAAATGTAAGAAGCATTATTATTTTCTCAATTTTTAACGATCTTTGCCAGGTTCTCAAAATTTTGCGGGTACAGGTAAATCCCATATCCACTTTGCAAGTATAAACGTTGCCTAATAACATGCACCCTGTATACGATCGGGTAAAGCAGACATCGGAAATAGCGCTTCAGTAAAACCCCGATAACCTCGAGAGCGCTTTGGGTTTACCAGACCGGAAATAGGGAAATAAGCAATCAGACCGCGGAGAAGCGTCGCCTAGATTTTCCACGATTTCGAGGTGAATTTTATTACCATTCATCGACACCTGTTCGGGAAAACCTTCCGCGACAAGAAAATCAGGAAATTGAGATGAAAATTGAGCGCGAGGCGTCGCGATCCCCGAGCGGAGATGACAATTTTTGATCGCATAGAATTGTTAATGATAACATTTTTCTATAAAATGGGATTTTCAGCATTTCCGCTGATGACTTGTATTACCCCACGTGCTCTTATCACTTAACAAGTGTTTGTGCCATAACTCGTGCCCCGACCTGGATAGTTGGAAACCGTCGACGCGTCGCACGCTTCAGCCTCGTTAGATGCGACTTCGGTGCGGTATGTTTTAAGAGTTGTAGCACTACCGTTTCTCTGCTATGTTGTGAGATAATCCGTTTCCCTGCGATTTCAAGTTAAAAGATATGACATAATGAAAAGTGTTTACATCACCGACTTGACAAAATCATGGACCCGATATACAGGGTGCTATGGAAATGACGTATTATATTTAAATGGGTGACTCCTGGGGTGTACATATATTTTTTTTTAAATCGAACGTTTTAAAAGTGGGGTAATTCACCCATAAACCCACAGGTCACTCCGCGACACAATCATATTACACTGCCCAGCTGTGTAATAAACACGTGTTCTGGCGCAATGTTGCCAAACTGTGGAAAAGTCTGAAACTTTAGATTCTTATAAAAATAAATATTTAGCTTACTTAGAAATTAAATCCAGGCGGCCGACACGAGTAAGGAATCCAGGGCACAGACACCTTCAGTTCTTTTTTTCTATGGGAAGAGGTTTATGCTCATCACGTGTCCTGAAGATAGTGTGGGACTGCATAATAAGCTTATACCCACTAAACCCCATTCGGCCTCTTATTTCGAATCTCGGAACATAACCGGCATATCGTCGAGGGAAAAAAATACATATTGAAACAGAACAAATTACACTTAAAGAAACACACTAGTTTCAAATTAGTTTTTTTTGAAGATATGCACCTATTAGCAGATTACACAAAAGCAATAAACACTAACGCATAATTACACTATCGTACACATAGAACAACAGCACACACAGAATATGGGATACAAATTATTTCGAACTAGAAAGTCAGAAATAATAAAAACGCTAATTTCTAATGGGCCTAGCACACTTATCTCATATTTCTCTTTGAATGCACAAATATCGGCTGCCGCGCACATCTTCATAGACAGCATGAATTATCAGGCCTCAACAAAGAGCTGGAAGAAATTTTGGCTTGGGGTGACAGTAACCAAGTCGAATTTAACGCTAAGAAAACCCAGGCAGCAGTTTTCTCTAAAAAGGTTAACATTACAGAACCGGATATAGTCATAGACGGACACGCAATCCCACTGGCTTCATCTATTAATTGGCTGGGCGTCAATCTGGGAGGAAATATGTCTTGGCATAACCACGTTGTGGCAATCGCCAAGATAGCTTCTCAGAAACTTGGTGTACTCTTCCGAACCAGAAAGGTGCACACCCTCAACAACTTTTGACACTATATAATGCCCAGATTCGACCATCACTAGAGTACTGCTCTCATGTCTGGAGCGCTGCGCCCAAGCATACTCTTCGGCTGTTGGATTCCATCGAAAGGAGGGCCATTCGTCTGATTGGAGACCACGAGCTGACGAAGAACCTCGACAGCCTAGAACATCGAAGACATGTTGGGGATTTGGCTCTCTTTTACAGATATTTTCATGGAAAGTGCTCGGCTGACCATATTCTCTTAATTGTGCCCAGCGCGGCGAATAGCAGAAAACACGACGAACCACCACCGCCCATCCATATATGGTTAAGCTTGGTACTCCTCGAACTTCATTATTTAAGAATTCTTTCATCTGGAGGACTTCATCCTTATGGAACGGCCTTCCCGAGGTCGTTTTTCTCAACGAATATAGCCTCTAACGATTCAAAACCAACGCGCACACGCACCACTCTCAGAGAACAAACCCTAAAGGATTTTTCTTATAGTGCTTGTGTTTGATCATAAAAACAATTATATCTTGCAATATCTCCTACGAGTTTGTTAGGGCTTGATATAATTCAAAGCGCCATTTATGGTAAGTTATTTCCATAGAGCACCCAGTATTATTTAATGAAAGAGACATGTAAGAGTATAATTGTATCAATCTCAAAGTATCATAAATCTTTTTGAGCACGCGGCGCGTCACATAAACTTCTGTTAAATAATCCATTTCATTGTTATTGTAGGTGAGCGGTGTGGAAGTTAGCGAGGCAATACGACTACAATAATACCGCATTATACCATAAGTGAATAAAGCTCCTACAAAGCGGGAGCTCTGCAAGATCTCCATACCTGATAATCCTTTGTGCGAATTGACGTTCGAGGCAACAAAACCACTGTATCACTGTCTTACTTGTCTTGTCACATGACTTAATTAAAATACATAATTTATGTCTGTAGGTAACCGGAGTACGTGACGTGGAAATTATAAAGCCGCGAATTAGGATTTGAAAATTTATGACAGTCGTTACGGAACTAGTTTTCTGTTCTGGCTAATTGACATATGGAACTTATGTAATATACAGTGTGTTATGGAAATGACGTATTATATTTAAATGGGTTTGTTCGGGTTTGTCCTAGGGAAGCGCTACATATTTTTTTAAATCGAACGTTTAAAAAGTGTGGTAATTCACCCCTAAACCCACACACAACTCCTCGGCACATTCATATATGAACATATTACATTGCCCAGCTGGGTAATCAACAGATGTTCAGGCACAATGTTGCCAAAATGTTTAAAAGTGTAAAACTTTAGTTTCTTATAAAAATAATTATTTAGCTTACTTAGAAAGTAAGTAGTAGTAAGTAGTTTCAGTTCTTTTTTCTATGGAAAAAACTTTATGCTCATCACGTGTCCTGATGATCGTGTGGGAGTGCATAATAAGCTTATTACTAAACCCCAACACTAACGCATAATTACACACATAGAACAAGAACACTTAATCATTTCGCAATAGAAATAATAAAAACGCTAATTTCTATGGGCCATTAACCCTTTACTAAAGATAAAAATGAAATAATTATGTTAACAATTGACAGGAACCACCCTTTGAAATGAATGGTCTGGTCCACCTTCGGATCAGTCGAACTTTCTTTCCGAGAACTCTCCGCTAGTAGAGCCAGCGCGGTTGCCATTTCCGAGACTATAATTATACATGAAAGTAATATTATAGAAGGAAAATCGGCAATTTATGATAGTCGCTTATACAACATCGAAAGTGGCAACGCTGTATTTTTAAATATTAGCCCGATTGTCCATAATCGGCTGTTTAAAGAAGTCGGCCGATATCGATCGAGAGAACCAACGTGTTATTTATTTTTAAAATTTTTAGATGTTAAATACGTTATTTCCCAGACCATAAGGGCGTATCTTTGTCTACACAGTAGCACTTTAAAATACTAATTCAGATTGAACGGTACTTAGATGTGTTGTGACGCGAAAACTAATGTGATTTTGTGATGTGAGTACTTGGTGTTTTTTATAAATTAAGTTGGTTTTAAATAAGTCCGAAAAGGTAAATAAAATTGCATTTTTCTAAAGGGTAAGTGGCATTTATAAACTTTTAAGTTGTCCAGATCTGACGGGTGTCGTTCGAATTGAACAAATGAGAACACACCTGACCATTTATAAACTCCGCGGCAGTTCGTTCCAGTCGATTCAAGTTTATAAATCAGAGATTGTTTCCCAGCGAACTGAACGTAAAAGTTTATAATAATGTACCCTGAAAAATGAACAACTTGAAATCTGTCAAACGGTTATTGACTTTCTAAAGAATTTACCCTGAAGATATGACAACAGTATACAAGATTCACTGCCATATGTTGCTGTGTTTACCTTCCGAACAGGGGCACCACGTGGTAATTTTTGGTTTGACATAAGGTCATGTATAGGGCATATTAACAGAACATCTGTTTATTACACAGCTGGGCAGTGTAATATGATTGTTCCGCGGAGTGACCTGTGGGTTTATGGGTGAATTATCCCACTTTTTAAACGTTCGATTTAATAAAATATATATTCTTCTCTAGGACACCCCAGGAGTCACCCATTTAAATATAATACGTCATTTCCATAACACCCTGTATAATAAGCCTATATTTTTAATAATTTTAAAATTAAAAAAAAGGATATCTTCGTTTTTAATGTCAACTGATTTTTTATCGTTTCGAAGCTAACCAAGAGGAATGTACCCTTCTTGAGACAAAACTTGTGTTTTTCTTTTAAACATAATTTCAAACTGTGTCGTAATAAAAAATGATAATTTAAAATTTCCCCCGTCATGCATAAAATTATGGGAGTTAGTTTTTTGTTTGCTTTATAGGTTCGGCGGCCCCCGTTATTGTATTATTCTTAACAAGGGACAAGTTTATACGCAGACGGCTGCAACAAATTAAATAAGTAAAAAAGAACAAACGAGTTTTAAGCAGCTCTTATAAAAACACTTTCGGTCTACAAAAATTGCAACAATTAAGTAACACCTACTTTTTTTGTTCTGGTTTGTAATTTGTTACTCTAAATAAAGCTATTAAATAGCTTATTTCAAGAAAACTATCAAAAATATTTCTTTTATGTGTAAAAACATATTACCTGTTCTATGTAAGTACTTACAGCAAAATATAGGCCGATGTCTTTTAAAGCTATATTATACTTCTATAGGAAGACGGTAGGCGGCTTGGGCAAGTGGAAGGTCTTATTTGGGCATAAAGTTTAAAGGTGGATAATGCCAACAATCCCTGGAAAGGTAATATAGAGCTTATGCTAAATAAAAATGTACCTACAATTCTTATAAATTCAATATGTTTATGATCAAACACAAGCACTATAGGAGAAATCCTTTAGGGCACTCTGGGACTGGTGCGTGTGCGCAAAAAGCGATTCACGTTGGTTTTAAATCGTTGGAGGTTATCGTCGGAGGTTCGAGTCAAATCCCTAACCTGTCTTCGATGTTCTAGGATGTCGAGGTTCTTCGTCAGCTCGTGGTCTCCAATCAGACGAATGGCCCTCCTTTCGATGGAATCTAGTTGCCGAAGAATATGTTGGGGTGCAGAGCTCCAGACATGAGAGCAGTACTCTAGTGATGGTCGAATCTGGGCTTTGTATAGTGTCAAAATAATACTTCCTGCTGTCTGCGAAGATGTGCGTCGGCAGCCGATGTTTGTGCATTCAAAGAGAAAGATGAGAGATAAGTGTGCTATTATCAGCAAAACTAAATATTAGATTTTTCGTTTTCACTAGAAGGTCGTTAATGTATAGTAAGAAGAGGGTGGGAGACAATATGGACCCTTAGGAACCATTGATGGTGAAGGTGTTTGAGACAAATCCGTCAATCTCCACTTGCAGAGAGCGGTCCTTAAGAAAGCTAGACAACCATGCACAGAATCGACTGGGCATATACCATAGGATCTCAGTTTACTTAGAAGCTCCTCATGCCAAACACGATCAAAGGCTTTAGAAATATTCAGTGCAACAGCCCGAGATTGCCCATGATGTTCGATTGCTTTGTTCCAAAGATGGGTGACATAGGCTAGAAGATCTCCAGTTGATCTGGACTTCCGAAAACCATATTTATGATCGCTGATAATGTTGAAGCCTTCCAGGTACTTTAGAAGATGTTGGTTAATAGCTTTCTCCATTACTTTTGATATAACTGAAAGCAATGCGACTGGTCGATAGTTGCTAGGCAGGGTTCTCTTACCTTTCTTTGGTATAGGCTGGACTCGCGCCGTCTTCCAGCCCGATGGAAATATTCCTTGCTTGTAGGATAAGTTAAAAAGTCTACAGAATACTGGTGTTGTAGAAAAAAACCAAAGAAATAATAATCATACAAGTGAGGATTATGTAAAAAATTAAGAATTGAGAGTCATACACATAAGGGTTATGCAGAAAATTATACAATAACGGAGTACAATCGTATCAATATAGCTACCGCATATGAGTTTCTATCATTTTTATTGCGGCAGATCTCTATTTTCCCGAATAAAAACTGATTTGGAGATATTACCGCGAACCCGTCAAAAAGATAAAGACGCATCGAAACGGGAAATAGATTTTCTTTTATTGGTTTTCGGGAAAAAGAAGGTATGATTATTATTTGTCGATTAGGGTACTCACTCAAAGAAAAATCGGAAAATTGGCGTCAGAAAATAATATTAATCCTGGAAATTTTCGGAACGTTATGAAATAGTTGTTTACTTTCAGGGACGGACTATCTTCTTGAAAACCTGTGCAGGGTGTTAATTAAGTACTATGTGCAGTAATTTTAAGAGATATGGGGGTCCGCAAATACTTCGTTTTCACGATACAGGGTGTTAAAAAAAATTTTTAATCGGATTTTCGTAAATATACATTTGTCGATATTGTTGAAATTTGGGAGCTTTATTTGTAGCTGACAACTGTCAAGTTAAATGCTGCAATTATTTTCCAAAGCAATTTAAAAAAGAAAATGTCCATGCATCTCCAGGGACATGCATCAAAGTGGTTTTTATTTTTTTCTCGAAAACAGAGTAAGATACGGAAAAAATTCAAGAGACAAAAGAGTGTTGTATTTTTAGTTGCTTAATCCGAAAAAAATATAAAAATTCCAAAAAAGCCAGTGGCTTACCTGTTCTTTCCAATAATATTCGTTAAGGTGCCGCCCGGGACGCCACTGGACTCACTAAATTTAATCTACTTAGGGCCAAATTGCTGACCCATGTTTATATGAGCTTCTCGTCTTAGAATCACCCAAGGAATCGTCTCTTAAAATTACTGCACATACTTAATTAACATATACATAATACATATACAGTGTGTTCCTTAATGACGTGCTAATATTTCATGCTGTGATTCCTTAGGTCATTTTATTAAGAAAAGTCCGCACCGGCTTAAATTTTTTTCTAGAGGGTGTTAAATTTTATTTTTTAAATTGTTATTTTTCAATATCTCCGAAAGTACTTTAGATATTATGTTCAATTTTGGTATGTGTTGATAGGATATAGAACCACAAATTTTGGTTAGAAAGGTTATTCCATTGTTCCACCAGTGGCGTCCCTGCAAACATGTCCTCTGATATTTTTACAAAAAAGATGATACGCCACTGGCATTCTTCCATTTTTCTGATTAGCCTGGTCAATTCTACATGAAAACAGTCTTTCCAGTTTTTCTCGTCAGATGCACCGTTCTTGATTAAAACCACAAAATTCATATTGAAACCCATTATTATGAACATTGATATAATTAATGATAAATTTTGTTTTATAAAAATTGTTGGAGTGGGCAATTCGATGCGAAGATGGGCGGAAGCATGCCTTTTAAGTGAAGGTGGCCATTTCCAACAATTTGTATGAAACAAAATTTATCATTAATTATTTTATCAATGTTAATAATAATGGGTTTTAATATAAATTTAGTGGTTTTAATCAAGAACGGTGCATCTGACGAGAAAAACTCAAGAGACTGTTTTCATGTAGAATTGACCAGGCTAATCAGAAAAAATGGGGAAAATGTCAGTGGCGTACATGTTTTTTGTAAAAAATATCAGAGGACATGTGTGCAGGGACGCCACTGGTGAAACAATTGAATAACTTTTCTAACCAAATTTTGTGGTTCTATAGCCTATTAACACATACCAAAATTGAAAATAATATCTAAAGTACTTTCGGAGATATTAAAAAATAACCATTCAACACCCTGTAGCAAAAAATTTAAGCAGTTGCGGACATATGTTCATATGAACTTTTCTTTATAAAATGACCTAAGGAATCACACCCTGAAATATTAGCACGTCATTAAGGAACACCCTGTATGTATACAATTCTTTCAGTATTGTCAGATTTAAATTCAATTATATCCTCATTCGAAACAACGTTAATCTATTAAAATTATTCATTTGTAAATTATTTCTCTATAACACGCGATCTGTTTTTTGCATTTCCATAGTTTTTCGTTTTGAAAAGGACTCTAATACTAAATAACCAAGCGAAACTTCACGGCACGATTTAATAGAGTTTTTTTTTTGTTTGAGTTTGTGATAAAATCGTGAAAATAACAATAGGATTTTAACACATGCAAGGGCGAAACGTACTTTTTTATCGTCAATATATTAAAACATTTTCTAATTGTTTGGATAAACATGCTAGAAACCTGACTATGTATACTTCATGTTCTAATAAAAACAATAATCGTACTTTTCGACGCTTGTAAGGGATGAACAAATATTTACTTGGATAGAGATTACGCTTGTTTGAAACAGAATAATAGGGATTCTAAAAAAAAATAATAAATAGGGTGTTTCATGTAAATTATCAAAGTTGCTAATACTTTCTAGTTTGGATTAAAAGCGGCTTGTTTTAAAAATATTTTACAATATATAGGGTGGCCCAAAAAAGCGTGACAGCATAAAGTTATATTTTTTTAAACGAGACACCCAGTATTTTATTACATATTTAGGTTCGTACTAGTATCATTTATAAGTGCCTCAATTTTTATTTTATTTGGTTTTGTAGTTTCGGAGAAATAAATTAAAAACTAAAAAAAAAAGTTTTGCAGTCCCTGAATAAAAAATAAAAAAAGCAATCCAGAACTATTTTCTTAACTTCGGCATGGGGTGAAATTTATGTCAAGAGGTCTAGAGATACTATGAATCTAATTGCGTTTATCTATTTTATACAGGGTGTTCATAATAAGCCTTCAAAAGCGCCACATTTTAAAATAAATTTTCTCAAGTTTTTCTAATGGAACACCCTGTATATTATTTGGCTATTTGACGTAGAATTCATACACAATTTTTTTTGTAATACAAGCATATAAGTTATATCCAGCCGTTTTCGAAATAATTGTAAATATCATAAATTATGTTGTTTAAATAGAGTTTTTATTGGGAAATTTTGTTATAGGACACTAGACTAATAATTATAAACTAAAATCAATGTTCAAAATAGCTTTCTTTTACTCTTAGAGTTTACCGTATTTTAGTTATTTCGATATAAATTTTAAAATCCTACATTGTTGCTACTTTTGCTTTTACAATCTATATCGAAATAACTAAAATACGGTAAACACTAAGAGTAAAAGGAAGCTATTTTGAACATTTACTTTAGCATATAATTATTAGTCTAGTCGCCTATAACAAGATTTCCCAATTAAAACTCTATTTAAACAACATAATTTGTGATATTTACAATTACTTCGAAAACGGCTGGATATAACTTATATGCTTGTATTACAAAAAAAAATTGTCTATGGATTCTACGTCAAATAGCCAAATAGTATACACGGTGTTCCATTTGAAAAAATCGAGAAAAATTATTTTAAAATGTGGCGATTTGAAAGCTTAGTATGAACACCCTGTATAAAATCGATAAACGCAATTAAATTCATAGTATCTCTAGACATCTTGTCATAAATTTCACCCCATGCCGAGGTTAAAAAAATAGTTCTGCATTGTTTTTTTTTATTTTTTTATTCAGGACTACAAAATTTTTTTTTTAGATTTTAATTTTTTCTCCGAAACTACAAAACCAAATTAAATAAAATTTGAGGCACTTATAAACGATACTAATACGAACCTAAATATGCAATAAAATACTGGGTGTCCCATTTAAAAAAATATAACTTTATGCTGTCACACTTTTTTGGGCCACCCTGTATATTGTAAAATATTTTTAAAACATGGATTAGTTCTTCGATAACGATTTAATCTTCCGTCCCCGCTTCGTTTGCGAACCCGGTATACAAGAGGGACATGCTTATATAAGTTACCTAATTTTTCGAGCTAATGATTTTTAAACTGATCTAAAAATAAAAAGAACATGTTGAAGATCAAAAAAAAAATTCTCAGGGACCCATGTTTCAATTAAAATTTATTTAAATTAAATCCTATTCTTCTTAAAGGCGTGAGCACGAAGGAAAATTATTTTGCAATAGAATAATTCCTTGCTATTTTCCTTACGAAAGTGTAATATCCACTCCTGCGATGCAATAATTTGCTGCTTTTGTGCAATTAATAATAACCCGCTTTTTCGCTACTGCATATTCGTTTCGTTTATCGGTTCGAATATTTGACAAATGAACTACATACTGCATATCAAATGGATTTTTATTAATTGCCACGTGATTGAAGAATGGGAACGTAGCTATTGCGCTGAATATTTTAGCGCCCTTTTATAGGAATTATACAATCAGTGGCGGCTCGTGACCTATGATAGAGGGGGTTCACAAGTATGGTGAAATTATTTTTAAAATTTTATTTTTGTGTAACGACCAAACAATTACTTTCTACGCGTTTTAAATGTAGAAAGAAAAAAAAGTAATAAGAAAATGCGTTAGGTAAAACATATTTTTTAATTTTACACAAGGAAATACAACTTTTGGAAAATAAGAAAGGTTTTCTTAGTGTGTACAGCTGTCGGATCTTAACGTCGTCGCATGCAATCCTCGTAACAATATTTATACAGTCCACTACTAATACTACTATCAGGAAAACCGAATGATGTCCAATACTACTACCGCCATCTACGAGTTATCAAGAAAACCGAATGATGTCTAATACGCTATCTACGGCTACGTCATTAGGCGCAACCAAGACGAGAACAATAGTTAACTGTTTTATGACGAGAACGAATCGAGCCACGAGACTCACAAGTTGACATTCTTCATATTTTCAGTGTTTTTTAGTTTAAATCCTTAAATAAAATGGTTTAAAATCATATCGAGTATCATTTACCGAAATACACAACATTTATCGACCCTACACAATAGTGCTTAAACGTAAAGTCCATTCTTCGGTTCTTAATTGTAGAAAATTGATCAATAACAGCCTCATTAAGTTTGGAATACCCTCTATATTTTTTTATCATATATTTCATTTTAAAACTTTTTAATAAAGTTCCTAGATTTACCCTTTGTGGTCTGCGTTAAATTAATTTCGGGTTTAGGTGTTCCCGCATTCTTCACTTCAATTTTTTGCTCCAAACTCAAAGAGCTAAAGTTATTTCTTAAATAGTCCACCGTCAACTATTCATTTTAACTTAATAAATATATAATATTAAAACATACACGCTCGAATTTCTAACTAGATGCACGAACAGACAACAGCACAGTGCACACAAAAACTGTGCGCCTTTTCCATGTTAAATCGCCATAGTCCCGCTATCCCCCGCCGCCACCCGCCACCTGTTATTACAGAGAAACTGCACTACTTAATCGCACCTGCGAGCAAGTCTCGTCATAATCGTCATTTACCTCGACCGAGGGACGGTTGCCGGATCTATACAGTTTGGTTTGACGGGATGATAAAATATTAGGGAGGGTCGGACTTTATACGATAAATAATATTCAACAATATAAATTAATATTTTTTATTAGTTTTGTTTTGGGGGTGCACGTGCGCATGTGCTCCTGTGGAAGAGCCGCCACTGTATACAATGGAGCTTATTAATGCTATGAGGCTGTACCACGCTCGTCATTAATTTATATGTCAGTATAGCTCTGCGCGAGTAAAGACACATTGGACGAAATTACAGCCAAGATATCACGAAAGAAGAATTCAATAAAAAAAAGTGTAGCTATATTTTATCTTATTATTGGTCTGCGAGAAAAAGTTATTTGTCGATCGAGATCTCTTTTTATAAGGAATCAGAAATCGATGTTAATGGGACCGCTATTGTTTAAAATTAATTGGCAATTATTATTTAATCCCGGATTCGAAGGAGAACCTTTTTTTTAAATTTCTATAATCAAATAATTAAAATTCAATTGATTTATTAGTATACCGCGTGATGCATCGGTGAGTTGAACATGGGAAATCCCGTGTAATTTTTGTGGTGGCCTGAATATTAGCTCCCCTGTCCATTTTATACAAGGTGTCCCAGAATATGTGGGCAATCTCCCGGGCTCAGACAGAACACTTAAAAATAACAGGAGAAGTTCCTATAAATTTTTCGTCCTACGGCCTGCCCTACGGAGATACGGGCCCATAACGGACGTCCCTGGAAATCGTTGTTTTTTAAATAATTTTAAAAGTGCTAGATGTAATTTAATATTGTTTTAGTATAATGGTTAGTAGATGAGTCTACTTAAAATCGCCCTTTTAAACACATTTGGCTTATTTAGTTTGCCAGTGACGGACTAGACGTAACACAAAATTATTTTCTTTGTACACCTTGTATGACGAAGGAACGACAATAATATTTTTGGGTATTCTAAACCTTAAGCTGAAAAAAAGGTACTCTTGATCAATGTCGATAAAGTGAACTGTTTTCGAAAAAAATATATTTTTGTTCTATATGGTAAGGGAGTTGTTTTATGTTCATAAAATTCCCTCATTGTTGTTATGGTTTTATTCACATGTACCGATTTAAATAAGAATATTTATGCCAGTGTCAGTTTATGGTAGTGTCTTGAAATTTGCGGGTTTTCTCCTTTGTCTTATTAGTTATTAACTTAGTAATGGATTTACGTATACTGAATATAATTTCGAAAACAGTTCATTTTATCGAAATTGATCAAGAGTACCTTTTTTCAGCTTAAAATATTATTGTCGTTCCTTCACCATACAAAGTGTATAAAAAAAGCATTTTTGTGTTTACGTCTGTTCCATTTTAAAAAATTGGGTTAGGTCCGATAACTTTTTTACCTGACCGCGTATACTTATTCTAAATACGGAGGATTATTCAAAAATCATTATAAAGAAACTTTTGTATAAAACGTTTTTCTGTATCTCTTTTAACTAAGAAAATATAGGGTAATTTTGAAATTGTTAATTTTTTGATTTTCCCCCGTCTCTCTACACTAAATTTTGATCTTATTCAAAAAGAGTACATGACAACTACATTACTTTTTCGATAACACTAACAGTTACGGAGGTACCCTATAAAAGTGTCGAAAATGGGACAGCGTGTAGGTACATCTATTCATCAAAAATACCTCCCACTCAACTTGCTCCCAAATTCTGTTATTGCAAGATATTTATTAAAAATTGTGATTGATTTAAGAGATTACACGAAAAAACGGCCATTTTGAAATTCCATAGAGTCTGTATCTATAGTGGATTCCATTGTAAACCGAAAGGACTGCCTTCTATTCCAAATAAATGCCTTTAATAATACATTTCATGTGTCACGTCGCGATCGCATCCAAAATTAAATACGGAGAGAATTTCCGGCAAGAAATCAAATTATGTAGTTTGTCCTGTATATACAGTGTGTCCCGGATAAGAATGCACGCTACAGGAATGTTGGCGTTTAAAATGTCTCGACATTTACGTTGTCGAGGCGACCCGATGGATTTCACAGTAAATTTTGCATAATAGTATATTAAGGTACAAGTTTCATAAGACATTACCTTAGAGCAGGCGTTTAATGTAGAAAACGACCCGCGAAGCGGGGAGTTTTCTAAACTACAAGGGCTCTAATTGTCTTATGAGCCGTGTATTTTATAATACTTTTTCTATTTAGGTCTTTAAAGTCTGAAAAACTTTTACAATTTAATAAAATGTTGCAGCTATCAAATATGCCATGATAGAAACAATTGAACACAACAAAGCTTCTTCCCATCCGTCATAATTAGAAATAAATACATATATTATTAGAGTTAATAAAAATGAGTCAGGAAGATAGTTGTTCTCCGCTGGAAATACGAGAAATTGCAGAAAATAATCTGGAAAAACTTTTAAAAAGAATATGCAATACTTTGAGTTATGGTGCGAGCAGAACAAAGTTCAAATTATTGAACAAAATAATAAATAAAACTATTGAATAAAATATTGTGTCGATACAGAATCTGACAGGAATAATAATTAATGCCCAGGAAATGTATACAGTAACTATAAATATGTATATATAAAGTAATATGTATAATTGAATTAAAAATAAAAATAGTACTTTATTGAATAATACTTTAGAATTTGAGCATAAACTGGAAGATATGTTTCTTATTTTGAGGTTATGTTGTTTTATAGTTCTGACTAGAAACTAGTTGACGAACACCGACAGCATGTTATATATTTCGGAGTTTAGGTATTTCAGATAAATATCTAGTAAAAATGATCTATTTGCAAGGTCAAAGGTTAGTATTTTAACGTTTTCTATAAAAAATTTTGTCGAATCCATAATGTCTAGAAAACTAATTTCAACGAAATCGAAGTAAGCCTAAAATTCGAACCCTACTTGCTGCCAACATAAAAAAAATTAAATTTCAGTTTCATAAAGTGGCAGGTTATTTTTTTTAGTTAATTTTTTTTCATTTCATAATGTAGCCATTATGAAACCCAAATAGAAAAAAGTAATTTATGTTACATTATTATTGTTATTGTAAATATTGTAATATCAAAAAATGTTTTTAATGCCAACTATAGTAGAAATACAACAATAAAAACAAAAATATTTTCAATAATAACATAATAAGATAAGTTGTTTAGTCCGAAACGCCTAACAAGTATAAGCCATTTCCATAACACGCGCATAATAAAGAGAATATTGCACAAGTTAATTTATTTTATAAACATTCGCGCCAAACAAGGACTAAAAATACAACTTTACCAGCTGCAGCATTTATTACTAACATTGTAGTCCAGTTAATAAAATTCCATTTCTCAATTTTATTCTATAAAACTGAATTTATAGCTAGCCCATATTTTATTAATAACAATTGCTTTGTTATATGCAAAAAATAAAGGCCACGATATTCATATGCTTTTTTTCTATGGCTTCCTGTTTTAATACACCGTGGTAAGGTCTATTTTACCACAACAATCCATGATGTATAGGTTTGTTGATAATTTTTCTATTCTATTATATTTTCGTACACTATCGGGCCTGTTTAATGCTCTATGGCCCGATAAAGCCCTGAAAAATAGTTATTTTGGGCAATTTTTCGTGTATGCGTCTTCATAAAAATATCCGACATTGAACGACTTATACAGGGTGATTGATGATTTATGGGCTATTAAACGTTCGTGAAGAACTGGCATTTGGTTGAGAGTCAGGTAATACCCAAGGCCTTTCACTCTGTTTCCAAATATTAATTATAATAGTACAGGATGTTTCAAAATACAAATACTTTGATGGGAAAAATTCTTTTTTTTATGGTCAAACACAAGCACTATAGGAAAAATCCTTTAGGGCACTCTGAGAGTGGTGCGTGTGTGCAAAAAGCGATTCACGTTGATTTTGAATCGTTGGAGGTTATGTTCGTTGGGAAAAACGACCTCGAGAAGGTCTTTCCATAAGGATGAAGTCCTCCAGATGAAAGAATTCTTAAATAATGAAGTTCGAGGAGTATTAAGCTTAACCACATATGGATGGGCGGCAGTTGTTCGTCGTGTATTTCTGATATTCGCTGTTGAGGTTCTTCGTCAGCTCGTGGTCTCCAATCAGACGAATGGACCTCGTTTCGATGGAATCCAGTAGCCGAAGAGTATGTTTGGGTGCAGAGCTCCAGACATGAGAGCAGTACTCTAGTGATGGTCGAATCTGAGCTTTGTATAGTGTCAAAAGTTGTTGAGGTGTGTACAACTTTCTGGATCGGAAGAGTACACCAAGTTTCTGAGGAGCTATCTTGGCGATTGCCACAACGTGGTTATGCCAAGACATATTTCCTTCCAGATTGACGCCCAGCAAATTAATAGATGAAGCCAGTGGGATTGCGTGTCCGTCTATGACTATATCCGGTTCTGTAATGTTAACCTTTTTAGAGGAAACTGCTGCCTTGGTTTTTTTAGCATTAAATTCGACTTGGTTACTGTCACCCCTAGCCAAAATTTCTTCCAGGTATTTGTTGAGGCGTGATACTTCATGCTGTCTGCGAGGATGTGCGTCGGCAGCCGATGTTTGCGCATTCAAAGAGAAAGATGAGATAAGTGTGCTATCGTCAGCGAAACTAAATATCGGATTTTTCGTTTTCACTAGAAGGTCGTTAATGTAGAGTAAGCAGAGAGTGGGAGACAATATGGACCCTTGAGGAACCCCCTGGCATTGATGGTGAAGGTGTCTGAGAGAAATCCGTCAATCCCCACTTGCAGAGAGCGGTCCTTAAGAAAGCTAGACAACCATGCACAGAATCGACATACCATAGGATCGCAGTTTACTTAGAAGCCCATCATGCCAAACACGATCAAAAGCTTTAGAAATATCCAGTGTAACAACCCGAGACTCCCCATGATGTTCGATTGCGTTGTTCCAAATATGGGTGACATAGGCTAGAAGATCTCCAGTTGATCTGGACTTCCGAAAACCATATTGATGATCGCTGATAATGTTGAAGCCTTTCAGGTACTTTAGAAGATGTTGGTTAATAGCTTTCTCCATTACTTTTGATATAACTGAAAGCAATGCGACTGGTCGATAGTTGTTAGGCAGGGTTCTCTTACCTTCCTTTGGAATAGGCTGGACTCGCGCCGTTACCCAACAAGATGGAAATATTCCTTTTTTGTAGGATAAGTTGAAAAGTCTACAAAATACTGGTGTTCTGATTTTAAAACCTCTTAAAATTGTCTATCTTCTTATGTTGCTATATCTATAGTTGTTGACTTATGTGCATTTATTTAGCAAAATTAAGCAACCCCAATCACCATGAATTAAGAATTTTTAATCAAAGATTTTTGTTCATAAAATAATTTTTCTCTGGCGGAATAATATTCGTAAATTTTCAGTCATCCGGTACATATAAGACTTGGTTAATGGTATTTAAACACTTCATTAGCGGAAAAAGGCCTTTATAGGCATTAAAGGGCAAAAAGGGCGCACGAGCAACATAACCCTAATACAGTCAAAGTTCAGGCTTTTAAACAAACCAATTTACTCCCTTATAATGAACCATTGAGGGCAGACTGGAGGCTAATTGTCACCAAAAGCAACAAAGGGAGAAAATTTAACTAAATATATCCCCTCTTATAGTAAATCTGCAGATATACATAGTTTTTGTAATACGGGGTGTTATGGAAATGACGTATTATATTTAAACCGGCAATTCCTGAGATGAAAACAAATTGAAGAAAAATATCCAAAAATTGCGCTTTAATTTAATATGCCCTGTACATGACCTTATGTCAAACCAAAAATGACCACGTGGTGCCCCTGTCAGGAAGGTAAACAAAGCAACATATGTCAACAGTGTTGTCATATCTTCAGGGTAAACTCTTTAGAAAGTCAATAACCGTTTGACAGATTGCAAGTTGTTTATTTTTCAGGGTACATTATTATAAACTTTTACGTTCAGTTCAGGTCGCTAGGAAACAATCTCTGATTTATAAACTTGAACTGACTCGAACGAACCGCCGCGGAGTTTATAAATGGTCAGGTATGTTCTCATTTGCTCAATTCGAACGACACCCGTCAGATCTGGACAACTTAAAAGTTTATAAATGCCACTTACCCTTTGGAAAAAAAATGCAATTTTATGTAGCTTTTCGGACTTATTTAAAACCAACTTAATTTATAAAAATCACCAACTACCTAGGTAACCCGAACAAAAACAAACCGGCACAATAATCTTACAAAATTGCGTCTCATGAACACATGTAAGTACCATTCAATCTAAATTAGTATTTTAAAGTGCTACTGTGTAGACAAACATACGCGCTTATTGTCTGAGTGGTCTGGGAAATAATGTATTTAACATCTAAAAATTTAAAAAATAAATAACACGTTGGTTTCGTCGATCGATATTGAACTGCTGGACTGGGGCACTGCCGTCGCGAAAAGAACAAATAACTTAATAATTTAAACTCTGGTTTAAGTATTAACACACAATTTAACACACAAATCTGCTTGACACTTGGTAAAAACAGTAGGAAACCGGCCGGCTTCTTTAAACAGCTGATTTTAGACAATCGAGCAGGTTGCCTATTCTTTTCGCGCCGGCAGCGGCTGGGGTTAATATTTAAAAATACAGCGTTGCCACTTTCGATGTTTTATAAGGTTATATTCATAAATTGCAGAATTTCCTTCTGTAATACTTTTCTGTATATGATAGTCTCGGAAATGGCAACCCCGCTGGTTGGACGAGACCATTTATTTTGAAGGGGTTGTCCTGTCTATCGACAAAATTATTTCATCATTCTTCTTCAGTGACGGATTAATAAGTTTGATTAGCCCAGTAGAAAATAGCGTTTTTATTATTTCTGAATTTCTATTGCGAAATAATTTGTATCCTATAGTGCTGTTGTTTTATGTGTACGGTAGGATATTGTAAAGTGTAATTATGCGTTAGTATTTATTGCTTTTGTGTAATCTAATAATAAGTGCATATCTTCAAAAAAACTAATTTGAAACTCGTGGGTGTCTGTGTGTTTCTTTAGTGATTTAGTGCAAATGTTCCGAGAGATTGGAAATAAGAGAACGAATGGGGTTTAGTGGGTATAAGCTTATTATGCAGTTCCACATTATCATCAGGGTACGTGATGAGCATAAAGCTTTTCCCATAGAAAAAAAAAAAAACCTGAATATGTCTGTGCCCTGGATTACTTGCTAGTGTACTGGCACCTGGATTCACTTCTATTTGGAGACTAGTAAACTAAATATTATTTTTATAAGAATCTAAAGTTTTACATTTTTTACACAGTTGGCAACATTGTGCCTGAACATCTGTTGATTACACAGCTTGGCAATGTAATATGATCATATATGAGTGTGCCGAGGAGTAACCGGTGGGTTTAGGGGTGAATTACCCCACTTTTTAAACGTTCGATTTAAAAAAAATATGTAGCGCCTCTCTAGGACACCCCAGGAGTCACCCATTTAAATATAATACGTCATTTCCATAACACCCTGTATACTGCCTAACTAAGCATATTCAGAATATAAAGTGGAGTTCATAAAGCATGAAATAAAATGTTACTAATTGTTGATGATGGTTGCGAAAAAATGAAACGTCGGACTGAAAATTTTATTAAATTGCCTTATAGAGGAGACAAGTGGCAATGAGAATGTATAATTTATTTTCGCATATCTCTTCAAATAGTATCAGGAAACAAAAAGAACGAAATCGTAAAAAATCGATTTTGTCCAAAGATATTACAAACTACAGATAGAAAACTGTACATTTCTAGCCTACCCAACGAATGCAAACAGTCTTTCCCACCTCTTTCGGTCATTATTGCAGCATAGCCAGATTGACTTATTTATCACAAAGGTATCTTGCAAAATCCCAATTAAAAATTTGTTAATTTGGCAATTACAATTGGTTTAAGATTAATCCGCAATTGCTCTTAAAATAAATTTATTTCCTAATAATTTTACTATAAACTGTGAAAAGGCGATGAAAGATTCTTTAGAAAGGTATTATACTTAAAAGAATCAAACGAATCTTGAACTAATCCAACTGCACTCTGGCAACATCTATTTCTATTTTACTACTGCGCTACAATCCAGGAGCCAATGAATACTAATCTCTTAAACATTACAATGCTGGCGCTGTGATTTAACGGATCTTCTTATGATTATTGGTGAAAAATCGTCTTTATTATAAAACAATCATGATGCATTCATATGTACTTTGCAAAAGAGTGGATCATTTTAATAAGGATTTATCTTTTCATCGGTAAGTATGGTTATGTTGTAATATTTAACCATCTGATATAACCAGACTTCAACATTGTTGCCATTCAGCCAACAAACATGTAGTTCTCTCTTCCACCCATTACTGATTTTCAATACCATTTCACACAATCACAGCTTCACTTTCCAAGAGTTTTATGAATGGATTATGGGATCTGTGGTTTACATTACCTTTGGGTTTGCCCAAAGATCGTCTGAACTATTCGGAATTTTATTAATTTGAAAACTCAGAAAATAGTTGCAGAACGCCCAACTTTTGTCTAATTTGATCATTTCCATATGTCCTATGGTTAAGTTATAGTTGGAGTGCATTCTAATCTGGAACACACTGCACAAAGCTTAGAATTGGCACATTTTTAAGAATTAATTTGCATCTCACCGAATCGATTGGGATCCTTTCGCTTTGCCAAAATCAGCCATCATGCTCGAGATCACACGTAACTCTCAGGGCTACTCCAGGCCTGTAAAGGTCTTCCGGGGACCATCATAAATCATTTAAATTGGTGGCTTTGACTCATTAAACGAACGGCGAGCAAATTTAGCGCAGTTTAACAATAGTTTGATGATGGCCGTTAACACTAGTCAATCAACGAAAAATTCCAAACCTGACGTTCAACGTATAGTTTTTTGTCGCGCCGCCTTTGAAAATCCTCCAGCAAAAGGTGGAAAATTGATTTTCCACGAGCCGCTGTTATTTAAGCCTGATTTAGATGAAATGTTTTCCTAAACATAAATGTTTAAATTGGGCCACTTTGGGCCTATTTTTAGACGTCAAACCCGTTGGGGGGTGATATTGATATCTGTGTATCTATGGCGTAGCACACGGTCCCGATGACCTAAAAAATAATTACCGTAGTAGATCTCTTAATTAAAAATAAGGGTTTGTTTGCTTATTTGGATGTTCGGTATAAGAAAAAATGTAAAAATATTCAGGCAAGAAAAAAGAGACCGTTCTTATGTAGAATTGACGATAACCAGAAAAAATCCATATGGAATAATGTCATTGGCGTATCCCCGTTTTTTTGTAAAAAATGCCAAGAGCAGGAACGCCACTGGTGGAATAACTTTTCTAACTAAAATGTGGGGTTTTCTATCCTAAGTACTCTCGGAGATAAACTCCTGGACAAAATTAACGCAACATCATAAATTTGCCATATTTTTGATGCTATTTTTTTTCTGAATTTATGATCCGATTTCAATGATTTTTTTTGCATTGTAGCTTGGTCCCTTGACAATGTCATCGTTTTCGCTGTTTATGATAAAAATTTAATTTTCGATTTATTCTGGGTGTACTAAAAATGCTATGTTGTGGAGTATATTAGCAAACGAAACATATTGCAGTTTACATTACACGGTAGGTCCATCTTTCCCCGACATTTTCTTTTTTAGTTTATTTCATTATCTCTGTTATTAAAGGAGATACACCGTTTTATAGCGTGACATGTTTTTATAGACTTTAATATTCAACACATTCATTGTTAAATGTTTTCAAGTAGACTATGGACTTTTTCCGACATTGCAAGCGATGTGTCAGCAGATGTTGTGTTTTAAAGTTACACAGGTCAAATAAAATTCGCCATACTGATAAAAATTGTTCGGAAACTGCTTATTAAACGTTCGTTTCGTATGCCCAGTTGCCCGACGAGTATTTTAATCTTTAAACCTACTAGAAAACATTTAACAATGAATGTGTTGAATGTTAAAGTCTATAAAAACATGTTACGCTATAATACGGTGTATCTCCTTTAATAACAGAGATATTGAAGTAAACCAAAAAAGGAAATGTTGGGGAAAGATTGATAGGATGCAACCACCTACAGACCGATTTCGAACTCAGAGAGGGCTTCCTTTTCTTGGTAGTACCATTCAATCTGAAATAGTATTTTAAAGTGCTACTGTGTTGACAAAAATACGCCCTTATTGTATTAGGATCATCGGGTGGTCTGGGAAATAATATTTTTCATATTGGTATTTGATATTAATACCACCTGAAAAGCGTAGACTTTTTATTTCTTAAATAGATTTTGTAAATTTGATTTAATCAAATAACGTCTATTCAGATTGTGTGGGACTACTAAGAGATGGTGCTGCGCTCTGTATTTTCTCGACTACCGATGATAATACAGCTTTAAGTTAAAGTCCTCTCTGATGATAGGTATATACACCTACCCTGTACTGACGAGAACAAATGAGTTCGAAACCGGTCTGCAGGTAGTTGCATCCTATGAAGAGATCCTATTTCAATAGAGGGCTTCCTTTTCTTGGTAGTACCATTCAATCTGAAATAGTATTTTAAAGTGCTACTGTGTAGACAAAAATTCCCCCCTATTGTATAAGGATCATCGGGTGGTCTGGGAATTAATAATTTTTGCATATTGATATTTGGTAATCAATGATCCCAAGTTTGTACTGGGAGTCCTAAATCTACCGCCTGCGTTTGAAACTGAAAAGTATAATATTATCTCAAGAACATAAAATTGCAATTAAGCATTTTTAACTGCTAGTGTAAAAATAACCCTGAAGTTTACTAATTTCATTCATTATCGCCGGCGGTGTTGTTACCGGTTTATCGCTGCTACTATTGTGATTGTTTGTGATCTATTTTGTTTTTTGATTCATTTTTAGTATTTTTTCGAACTAAAACTTTTTAGAGCTATTTATTAGCCATTTACAATGGTTCATCGGTGCGTGGTGTGTAAGAAATTCGTCTATTCTAACCCCTGATTAATATTTCGTCGGTGAGTGAGAATAGTGAGGTTATCCTTCTTTTTTTTTAGGTAAAGCAGTGGTGTAGCTAATTCTATATTTTAAGTAAATATTGCAAAAATATTGATTATTTCTTTATAGTATCTGAATTTCTGTAAAAGATACCTACAACGATTACCTATTTATGACTAGTGTTAGATCGAAAGTATATAAACTTGTAAAGATTGTTTCACGAAAAATGGATATAACTTAATGACTGCAGTAAAAGTACCTGGGGCCATCCCATTATTTATGATTGATTTGTTATTATTATGTGGAAAGGACCGGATTGTAATAATTATAATTAAATATAGGCACATCAGGTAGGTTAGGTTGCTTAATTTATATTTAAATATCTTTTTGTGGTAACATTTGTTAGTTTTTGAGGAATGGTTCAATATTTGTCTTTTACCAAACATTCCTCAGAATAGCGTGATAGTAATGGACAATGCGAGCTATCACAGTCGCCAATTACATAAAGCTCCAAGCTCAAATAATACAAAATTGGAGATTCAGAACTGCATGGCGGCGAATGATATATATGTTGAAGAAAGTTATAAAAAAGTGATCTTTTAGAAGTTTTAAAGACATTTTGTATAAAAAAAGTACATGTTTGTGACACATTGGCAGAAGAAATTCGACATACAGTGCTACGGCTCCCACCCTATTATTGCATTTTTAACCCCATAGAGCATATGTGGCACCAGTTAAAATCACTGGTTAGGTCTGAAAATATTTCTCCGACTTTAAGTTCTAGTGTTGTAGAATTAATACGAAAATGCTTTAATGATATTCCCCCAGGTAGTTGGAAAAATTCAGTCCGTCACGTAATAACTGTAGAAAATTCGTATATTAGTCTGGATCGTATAATTAATCCAATTATAATTAATTTTGTGAGGATAGCGATAGCGAAACAGAACTATCTATAGAATTACATTATAAATGTAAATAAATATGACTAGTAATATTAAAAAAAAAAATGTTATTTCATTTGATTACATTAATATAATCATATCATTACTTGGTTTCCTTAGTCCGTCCCTTCATACTTCACTTGTTTATTGCCAAGCTCTTGTCGACACAATGGGACCGACCCAGGAAATCATTAAGTCGTATCCAAATTTCGTGAAACGTACTGTACCTTATTGCAGCGTTGCCATTTTTAAAAGCCATCTTCTTCTAACTTATTTAAAACTGTAGAACCGTGCATGATTGTAAATAAATGGTGTTTTGAATACAATGTTTATGACTTTAGTCACACCCTGATATATTTTAGGGATCAACCTTAGTGAAATTTGGATTTTGAAAAGTTTCTAAAATATATGCTATTTTAGTTACTTTTATAACCCAAATTTCCCTAGAATTACTAAAGCCCGTTCGGAAATATCTTGAAAACATTGAAAAAATTTAAAAATGTTAACACCCTTCTTCATCAAACTTCATCTTTCAAACAAGGCATCTGCGAAGTCATATTTGTCTTATTTTTGGATAAGGAATCACCACACGAGCGATGACACTTAGTTTTTGAAACACCCTGTATAGAGTTTCGAGCATTTAATTTTCAAGCACCTTATAACCAGATAGTTACAGTTCTTAAATGGATTTTTAAAGTTCTCTTGTCTCTCGTTTCGAACACGCCTGGAAAATAGTTCGAAAAGTACCCGAAATTTCGAATAAACAGAATGTTTTTTTTACGTTCATAACCTTCATTCATTTCGGTACATTGTCTGACATCTCACTGTAGTTCACTTGCAAAATAATCCGCGGCAAACGTTGATTAAACGAGTTGTCAGTTTAGTTTCGAGCGAGAACAAAACTAAATAAAAGCGGTCTGGCATTTAATAGAAGCCCGAAGCCCGTAAAAGAGGCGGGAATAATAAGTCCCGTATAAAATGCGGAGCCCCCGATTTGTTTTCCCGGCGTTTTGCTGTTTAACATAATGACGGCGGATTATTTGGGAGTTATTTTCACATTTCGAAATGTGACAATGACTGTGTAATGTTCATTGTTAACTGAACCGAAAGATTTTAACTTTAAAAATTAAACGTGTCAAACAGTGTCGCAAATGGGACACCCCGGACTGTAAAGTAAATCGCATGGTTATGGTAAAATATATCGCACAGATCTATGTCAGTTACATTTTACTTACCGTAAAGTAAATCGCCCGGTTTTTGTAAAGTGAATCGCACTCATCATCAAGGCCGTCTTTAATTTTTTTTCAACAAATACAAGGTGTCCAAGATAAGGAAGGCCAGTACAGGTATCTCGGAAACCGTAAGAGATACGAAGTCGGTTAAATGGAGGTAAAGTTGCACATTTACGTGTCTAATAATACGCCGTTTAGAAAGATTTAAAATTCCGAGTAGTTCCGGAGATATCCGGAAAAAACCGAAATTCTGAAAAATCGTTTTATTGTATGTAGTTCCTTACTTTTTTCGTTGTTCATTTTATTACTGTTTTGGAATTTGTTGTTTATTATTAAATCATTTGTTATTTATTGAACTAGTCCAACGTACGTAAAAAATTTAGAGCTTACTTAAGAGATATTATTTATAAAATTAGAAGAAATACAGGATGGTATCCCAAAATTTCCTGATGTTGTTCAAGAAACCCTCGAAACGTCATTAAACCACAATGTGCCATACATCGTTGCATTCGAGAGAAAACAGGCTCTCAAATTCCAATATCAGGAATACAGGACCGTATTTAAAAAAAGAAAGTTGATAATGGCGCTTCGAAGACGACTCGTCGGATTACAAAACAATTAACGCTGTTAGATTGAACGGAAAAGTGGCAATGCAAAAGTGCAATTTACTTTAGAATTCGATCTCAAAAAAACCCAGGAAGACAATAAAACTAATTTTCAGAATTTCGTTTTTTTCCGGATATCTCCGGAACTACTCGGAAATTTAAAACTTTCTAAACGGCATATTATTAGGCACGTAAATGCGCACCTTTACCTCCATTTAACCGACTTCGTATCTCTTACGGTTTCCGAGATCCCTTTACTGGCCCTCCTTAGTATTAGTATTACAATTATCGGAAAACCGCTTACTATAATGTAAAAGAAGGACTCATTATCGACCTTGCACGCGAACGTTCTAAAATCAGGTAGCATATACGGCACGAACGATTGACATGTGCTGATAATGCTTACGACTCTATAATTTCGTAATTCAGAGGTATATACATATATATATAATATGTACTTGGAAACTTTACCAATTGATCGCATCATGTAATTACAGTTAGGTAATATAGTGCCATAAATATATTATTGGCTCTTCCATTTTGCAGTAAAGCATAAAGGTAGTTCAACAATAGTGGTTTATAGTTGTGTGACCTTAATTTCATATATAGGTGTCACAACACCACCAACGTGCTCTCAGCATCCTCGAAAACGGGGGGAATATATATTTCCCTGCAGAGAAACACACTTTCCCCCCATTTTCGAGGATGCTGAGCAAGGTCCAACCCCTTCACCGGCCAATACTCGCCCCTGAAATGAGTAAATTTTTTTTTTCAAGTAAATATACAGGGTCCGCAAACGAAGCGTGGACGGAAGATTAAATCGTTATCGAAGAACTTATCAACAATCCTAAAACAGCTTGAGATATTGGATTAAAAGCAGCATGTTTTAAAAATATTTTACATTATACAGGGTGGCCCAAAAAAGTGTGACAGCATAAAGTTATATTTTTTTAAATGGGACACCCAGTATTTTATTGCATATTTAGGTTCGTATTACTATCGTTTATAAGTGCCGCAAATTTTATTTAATTTGGTTTCGTAGTTTCGGAGAAATAAGTTAAAAACTAAAAAAAAAAAGTTTTGCAGTCCTGAATAAAAAAATGAAAAAAAAACAATCCAGAACTATTTTTTTAACCTCGGCATTGCGTGAAATTTATGACAAGAGGTCTAGAGATACTATGAATGTAATTGCGTTTATTTATTTTATACAGGGTGTTCATAATAAGCTTTCAAAAACCCCACATTTTAAAATAATTTTTCTCAAGTTTTTCAAATGGAACACCCTGTATATTATTTGGCTATTTGACGTAGAATTCATAGACAATTTTTTTTTGTAATACAAGCATATAAGTTATATCCAGCCGTTTTCGAAATAATTATAAATATCATAAATTATGTTGTTTAAATAGAGTTTTTATTGGGAAATTTTCTTATAGGCGACTAGACTAATAATTGTAAACTAAAGTAAAAGTTCAAAATAGCTTCCTTTTACTCGTAGAGTTTACCGTATTTTAGTTATTTCGATATAAATTTTAAAAGCATACATTTTTGCTACTTTTATTATTTAATTTTATTTTTTATTCTTAATCGAGTTGCCATGATTTCTTTTTGTTTAGATTGTCACTATGAGACAGCCAAATAAAATTATTTACATTTGTTAAGTCGTCGAAATTAAGTACTAACTTACACAAAATGTCGAATTTTACAACTTTAGAAATGGTAAATACGATTTTTATACTGGGTGAATGTGCAAGAAATTGCCTCCTTGCGAGCCGAGTGTATGCTGAAAGATATCCAGATATTGAGAGAAAGCCGAGACCAAAAACCTTCGAGAAGTTGTTGCAAAGATTTGTAGCAACAGGAAGCACTGCGTACACAAAAAGGATGATAATCAATAAACCCGTTATTAATGAAGAAAATGAATTAAGAGTTCTGTTGACATTAGAGGAAAATCATTAAATTAAGTAAAAGGAAGCTATTTTGAACATTTACTTTAGTGTACAATTATTAGTCTAGTCGCTTATAACAAAATTTCCCAATTAAAACTCTATTTAAACAACATAATTTATGATATTTACAATTATTTCGAAAACGGCTGGATATAACTTATATGCTTGTATTATAAAAAAAAATTGTCATTGAATTCTACGTCAAATAGCCAAATAATATACAGGGTGTTCCATTTGAAAAACTTGAGAAAAATTATTTTAAAATGGGGGGTTTTTGAACGCTTATTATGAACACCCTGTATGAAACAAATAAACGCAATTACATTCATAGTATCTCTAAATCTCTTGTCATAAATTTCACGCAATGGCGAGGTTAAAAAATAGTTCTGGATTGTTTTTTTTGATTTTTTTATTCAGGACTACAAAACTTTTTATTTTAGTTTTTAATTTATTTCTCCGAAACTACAAGACCAAATTAAATAAAATTTGAGGAACTTATAAACGATAGTAATACGAACCTAAATATGCAATAAAATACTGGGTGTCCCATTTAAAAAAATATAACTTTCTGTTGTCACACTTTTTTGGGCCACCCTGTATAATGTAAAATATTTTTAAAACATGCCGCTTTTAATCCAATATCTCAAGCGGTTTTAGTATTGTTGATAAGTTCTTCGATAACGATTTAATCTTCCGTCCACGCTTCGTTTGCGGACCCTGTATATTCCCCCCGTTTTCGAGGATGCTGGGCACGTTGGTGGTATTGGATATCGCGTCCGACCCCCTCTCCCCTCTTTTCGAGGATGTTGAGAATGGGGAAAATAGTTGTACTTCTCTTTTCCAATTCCAATTAAATAAAAAATCATAAAACAGAAAGAGTAATTTAAAAAAAATAATTTTTAAACACTTTTTTCCGGCTGAAAATATTACGATTTTTCTGCGTTTTTTTCCGACTCACAGGCGCCACTAGTGTTAGAAATAATGCAAATAGTCAAAATTTAAATTGTTTGGCCATGATAATGGTAAGGTAATTTTACTATTTGGACAATTTAATAGCTGTTTAATGTGTTCCTTTACAAGAAGCGGCGTAGCGACAAATTATAGCCCCCCCCCCCCCCCCCCGCGAAAATTGAGTTAGGGCCCCCTACCCTATATTAAGAATATACATATATAAACATATAAACAAACAAAATTAGATAATACTGTTTATTATATAAACTACAAACCTATATGTAGAGAACGTTACAAAAAATAAAATTATTGAACAACAAGAAGAAAATAAAAAACATTCTTTAAAACTAAAAGGAACAAACACGAAAAAATTCTTTAGGTACCGAGCTAAGGTAGCGATACTTGAAAGTTACAGTGAGATAAAAACAAAAGTATTTAAAATTAAGCAACAAAATCTTGAATATAATATTATAGGTATCTCAATAGTTATTGCGAAGCAATTGGCCAATTGCCTATTTTAATTATTATATTGTTAAATTATTCTTATATTGTTGCTTTCAGGAGGTAAATTGTTTTTTTCTAGCTTTTGCCTCCGCAAGATTTTTTATTAAATGGTTATTATCCGTTTTGGCCGCCTCTTGTGCCTCTATAGACAGGATAGCCAAGTTGGTTAACCTTGTCTGAGAGGAACTATTTCGTAAATAATTTTTAGTGATTTTTAATTTGGAAAAGGATCTCTCAGCTGTAGCAACACTTACTGGAAGAGTTAAAAATAATAATAAGGCTGTTGTTACCTCTGGAAAATTTGATGATAAAGTGTTATTTTCCACAATTAAAAATACAGAAAAGTCTTTAATACTTTGAAGAGAAGCAATTTTTTTTCTTTAACGGCATACACAACGCGACTATCTCTAAAGGAAAAGTCTCAGACAGATCGCTGGAATATGTTTGCTGTAGTGTTTCTGCAGACATAAATAATTCTTTTTTTGGCAAAGTTACTAGAACTTGGGGACATAGAAATCTAAAATTATTAACAAATAACTCCATTCCCTCAAAACGATTACCTATTTGGTTAATTACAATATCAAATACTTTGTAATATATATTTATTCTAAATAGTTTTCTCGACTAGAAAATAGATAATTTGTATTGGCTTCATCAAAGTGTTTTTTTGGTTTTAATTGTCTTTTATCTTCAAATTCCGGGTTTATATTCCATGATCTTGATATACCAATTGCTTCATTCTTCAAATTTATATAATTACGGGCACAGTGTGACAAAATCTAGATCAGGTGGACATTGGTAATATTGGTATTTATTTGAAAGATTTGCTAATTAGCAATAGGCTCCTTCGGCACTCGAAGCTTTCGGGCCCCCCAAGCTTTCGCCCCCCCCCCCCCCCCCCCGCGACTGCGGGGGTTCGCGGTAGTAGCGCTACGCCACTGAGCGGCCAGGTCCGTTAAAGATAAACTTAAGAAAATAAAATCAATCATAAAACAGTTAAGGTTCGTCCCCCTATATAACTTTTTAAAAGGCCTATAATAAAGTAAGTATAACCGAAAGTTTTGGGGTCTTGTCGATATTCCGTAAACCCGAACGAGACGGAATATTTTCTTTATAAAAAAAATCGTCTGATACTTAAAAAGTTAGGAAATTTGTGAGTTATGGGCTTTTAATTGACTTGTACCCGTACCTGTGCACTAATCTGTTTTATTTTTAATCATCTCGCACGCATTAATAATTACATTGATAAATACACTACGAATTATCAAATATTCAAATATTCACATCCTAATTAATAAGCTGTTGTCGTTAAAATTGGTTCATTATTAACGAAAACGGCTTAGTCTGTGTCCACAACAGTTTGTAGATCAATTTATTGTTTTTTCCTTAATTATTTTTATAAAGTAACATTTTTCGATTAGGCTATATTATATACAGGAGTAAATCAAACTGTTGTTTTTATCGTAATTTCAAAACACCCTGTAGGAAAATTGAGGTGCATAATTTTATTTACATACTATTTCTTGTCATTGTCATCACATCGAAGCCTAGCCTAACAACTATCGACCAGTCGCATTGCTTTCAGTTATCTCAAAAGTAATGGAGAAAGCTATTAACCAACATCTTCTAAAGTACCTGGAAGGCTTCAACATTATCAGCGATCATCAATATGGTTTTCGGAAGTCCAGATCAACTGGAGATCTTCTAGCCTATGTCACCCATCTTTGGAACAACGCAATCGAACATCATGGGGAGTCTCGGGCTGTTGCACTGGATATTTCTAAAGCCTTTTATCGTGTTGGGCATGAGGGACTTCAAAGTAAGCTGCGATCCTATGGTATGCCCAGTCGATTCTGTGCATGATTGTCTAGCTTTCTTAAGGACCGCTCTCTGAAAGTGGCGATTGACGGATTTCTCTCAGACACATTCACCATCAATGCCGGTATTCCTCAAGGGTCCATATTGTCTCCCACTCTCTTCTTACTCTACATTAACGACCTTCTAGTGAAAACGAAAAACCCGATAGTTAGTTTTGCTGATGATAGCACACTTTTATCATCTTTCTCTTTGAATGCACAAACATCGGCTGCCGACGCACATCTTCGCAGACAACATGAAGTATCACGCCTCAAAAAAGACCTGGAAGAAATTTTGGCTGGGCATAACCACGTTGTGGCAATCGCCAAGATAGCTTCTCAGAAACATGTTGTGCTCGGCTGATCTTGCCCTCTTAATTCCGCCCAGAGCGGCGAATATCAGAAATACACGACGAACGACTGCCGCCCATCCATATGTGGTTAAGCTTAGTACTCCTCGAACTTCATTATTTAAGAACTCTTTCATCTGGAGAACTTCATCCTTGTGGAACGACCTTCCCGAGGTCGTTTTTCCCAACGAATATAACCTCCAACGATTCAAAACCAACGTGAATCGCTTTTTGCGCACACGCACCACTCCCAGAGTGCCCTAAAGGATTTTTCCTATAGTGCTTGTGTTTGATCATAAATAAAAAGATTACCAGAAACAGTATGTAAATAAAATTATCCAGCCCAATTTTCCTACAGGGTGTTTTGAAATTACGATAACAAGCAACAGTTTGATTTTGCTAATAAATAGCCTAATCGAAAAATGTTACTTTATAAAATAATTAAGGAAAAACACAATAAATTGATCTACAAACTGATGACAAAATCATGAAAATCACATTAAAAATAAAAAAGTTATAAAATATCAAAGTTGACCGAAATTTCAGGGTGGCGGAATTTTTTGCCGGCCAGTGTATTTTCCCGTTTTTAAAACTCTATTTTCTCAATGCATATCGAAGTAAATAGAAATCTGGAAACTAGAAAATGCATTAGTTCGGTAATATGATATTATTCGAAAGGCCAAATAATCTGTCAAATGAATACCATAACTATGATTTATGACTGTTTGGGTTGCTTAAATAAGGAAAATTAATTTCTTCTGTAATAACACAGAGTGAATCTGAAAAACTATACATTTCATTCCCGTCGTTTAACATTGGAAATGGTGAAAAATGTTCCAGTACATTTTTAAATTTTACACTTTTATTTTAAATCGCCTATTTCCTTGCCTTTTTCTTTATTTATGTCTAGAATTTCTTTATGACTAGAATCTTGTTTCTATATTAATAGTTTAATAAAAATACGAAGGAATAAACAGAAACGGAGAATATCGTTTCACTGAAATTAATATTTTCTACAAACAAATACTTTAATTTCAAGAAGTACAATATTTGAAATTAAAGACAAACTTTAGTGTATTTACCTATACTATAGTTTTGATCTCCAGTTTCTGTAAATAAACACCAGTTTATTATTTGCAGCTTTATCTCACGGAAATTATGCCATAATCAGGATACCAGAGGCGTGCAGACGGATGCAATGCTGCCCCTAAAATATTGAGTGCTAGACATAGACAATACAGTAAGTAGACTTAGTAGCAGTGGCGGCTCTTCCACAGGAGCACGTGCGCACGCGCTCCCCCAAAACAAAACGAATAAAAAATATTAATTTTTATTCATTGAATATTATTTATCGTATAAAGTCCGACCCTCCCTAATATTTTATCGTACCGTCAAACTAAAAAAGTCCAACCCTTCTGTAAGACGAATAAAAGTGTATATATTTGGGATATTATATTTACAATTAGTTAATAACATTCATTATATTCAACGCAATGATGAACCGTGCAACTTATCGAGAGCCTTTCTCGATACCCTCAACCAGACTGGTCCCTTTTATTTATCAAACATCCATGTGTTTATATTAACATCATTAAATTCATAGCCTCTTGAAATAGGATATTTAAAAAGGAACCTGACTGTTCAGATCTTAGTAACGTAATATTGTTTGTTTTACAAATCATCTCTGTTCAATACAATAAATGATAATTAATTAAAATTATATTACACTTTACTAATATTTTATCATCCCGTCAAACCAAACTGTATAGATCCGGCAACCGTGCCTCGGTCGGAAGAATGCGGGAACACCTAAACCCGAAAGGAATTTAACGCAGACCACAAAGGGTAAATCTAGGGACTTTATTAGAAAGTTGAAAAATGAAATATATGAAAAAAAAATTATAGAGGGTATTTCAACCTTAATGAGGCTGTTATTGATCAATTTTCTACAATTAAGAACCGTAGAATGGACTTTCCGTTTAAGCACTATTGTGTAGGGTCGATAAATGTTGTGTATTGCGATAAATGATACTCGACATGATTTTAAACCATTTTATTTAAGGATTTAAACTAAAAAACACTGAAAATATGAAGAATGCCAACTTGTCAGTGTCGTGGCTCGATTCGTTCTCGTCATAAAACAGTTAACTATTGTTCTCGTCTTTGTTGCGCCTAATGACGTAGCCGTAGATGGCGTAGTGGTATTAGACATCATTCGATTTTTTGATAGCTCGTAGATGGCTTTAGTAGTATTAGTAGTGGACTGTATAAATATTGTTACGAGGGTTGCATGCGACGACGTTAAGATCCGACAGCTATACACACTAAGAAAACCTTTCTTATTTTCCAAAAGTTGTATTTCATTATGTAAAATTAAAAAATAAATAAAAATATGTTTTAACGCATTTTCTTATTACTTTTTTCTTTCTACATTTAAAACGCCGAGAAAGTAATTGTTTGGTCGTTACTCAAAAATAAAATTTTAAAAATAATTTCACCATACTTGTGAACCCCCTCTATCATAGGTCACGAGCCGCCACTGCTTAGTGGTCTAAACATAATTGCACTTATGTTTCTTCGTTCAATTATTTTAAGAATGGTAATTTTGTCTCAAACATGACCCTAATTTCGAGTTTCTTGCGTGCTTTTAGAACAAATTAGGTATACATTGTGACCGGTCAGTTTTGGGCAATATTTCGCCCTTAAAGTTATAATCGAATATGTAAATCTTCTTAAACAAGAAAGATTGTTTTAAACTGAAAGTTCAATAGAAATATTTTTTTTTGTTATTTCCTGCAGTTGCCGCGCCGCACTGCAAGCATCTGAAACCCACTTTATTATTTTCAGCGTTATCTCACGGAAATTATTCCATGATGGAGGTAGACTGTAGTATAAGGTTTCCAAAGAGGAAACGATACAATATTTATTTTACGATTTGAAGGTTTTCGTTGGAAGAAACCGACCGAAAAGTATAGAAATTGTTTACATTAAGATATGAAACGTTAGATCCGTTTGCATTTCCCACCGGTTTTCGTTGTGCGCATGTTCGTTTTTGTCTCTGTGAACAGGTACTGATGCCAAACCCTCGATTGTCAAATCTGACAATTGATTTCTTTACTTAACCTACTAGTGGTCTTATTCTTGCCCATTTCTGCTTTGTTTAATGCGGTCATGAAATGTCATGGATGTATGATTACCGGGATAAAATAGCATACCTAAATGCGTAGAAGTTAATGCAAATTTACATACACAGGTATTGTAATCTACAGATCCCATATCCATTCATAAAACTCTTGGCAAGTGAAGCTGTGATTGTGTGAAATGTTATTGGAAATCAGTAATGGGTGGAAGAGAGAACTACATGTTGGTTGGCTGAAAGGCAACAATGTTGAAGTCTGGTTATATCAGATGGTTAAATATTACAACATAACCATACTTACCGATGAAAAGATAAATCCTTATTAAAATGATCCACTCTTTTGCAAACTACATATGAATGCATCAGGATTGTTTTATAATAAAGACGATTTTTCACCAATAATCATAAGAAGATCCGTTAAATCACAGCGCCAGCATTGTAATGTTTACGAGATTAGTATTCATTGGCTCCTGGATTGTAGCGCAGTAGTAAAATAGAAATAGATGTTGCCATAGTTCAGTTGGATTCGTTTGATACTTTTAAGTATAATAATATTTTTTTAAATATCTCTCATCGCCTTTTCATAGTTTATAGTAAAATTATTGGCAGATAAATGTATTTTAAGAGCAATTGCGGATTAACCTTAAACCAGTTTTTATGGCCAAATTAGCAAATTTTTAATTGGGATTTTGCAAGATACCTTTGCGATAAATATGACAATCTGGCTATGCTGCAATTAGGACCGAAAGAGGTGGGAAAGATTGTTTGTATTCGTTGCGTAGCCTAGAAATGTACATTGTTCTATCTGTAGTTTGTAATCTTTTTGTTTCTTACTATCTGTCCTCAAGCTTCCTGTACTATATGGATTTTCGAATAAACCTCATAAATGCAACAATAATATAACAAAATGAATATGAAATATCGAACACGATGAGATATTAAATTTTATTGAAATTTAACTTCCGTGGAAATACATATTTTCATTTAAATACGACTCAATAATTTAAATATAATAAATCGTTGTGCCATTTTATTTATATCCAGCCGACATATTTCCATTGTACAAACAATCATATATTTTCGACAAGCGTCCTGAAAGCATCTACTTCACGCACACTTTTTCTTTGAGAAAGTAGCCCGGACTAGTCCGGGAAAGAGAAATTATAAGTAAAGTCGGTTCGTTTTATGAAGTCCGATATCGGATTAAAGTATTAAAGCACTTTCAACAGTAAGCCGGTTAAGTTAACAATACCTTCGCTATACTTGATCGTACCGAACATTTCACTGGTTCACTGTAGTCGGCCGGGCAAAATCAGCGGATCCAGAACAAAAGCATCTTAGAATTATGTACCGCGATAAATATTTTTATCTTGTTTATTTTTCAATAGTTTTTTTTATTTATCAAATGAAAAACATATTCTCAGGTACCTTTTCCTAGAATTTAGTTATTTTGGGATCATTATAGTTAAATCTATATAATAATCACTATTTTCCAAGAAGTAATTAAAATCTGCTCAAGTGCAGGATGGTATGTTCTATTTTAAATAAGTAGTTATGCTTGTTGCTTTTAGTTTTGCATAGTTATGGGAAATATTCAGCTATCGATTAGGAATATTGTTTATAATATGTGTAAAGCCAAGGAATATGTTACCCTGAAAGCTATTCTTGAAAAGATAAAGAAGAAAGAACTTTGCGATATTGGAACTACCAGTTTGTCCATCATTTTAAAAGATCTGGGCTTCAAATACAAAAAAAAAACGAACCAACAGAAAAGTGCTTTGCGAGCTGTCCAATAATGTTTGGATGGATGCTGAAATTTTTGAGTATTTGTTCGAGGAAACACTTTTAAAAAGTTTAGGAACCCTTCCTTAATTGTTTTAGACAATGCCTCTTACCATACGAGACTCGAAGAGAAATTTCCTACCAGCAGCTGGAAAAAGGAAGAATTAAGAGAGTGGTTACCTAAAATAATTTTTTATTGTTTGAGAGCCACCGACTACCGTGCTCAAGAGGTTTTATTTCTTAGCGAAGTTCATATACCGCACCGACTTTATTCAAAAACCCTTTAAGGCATTCTAGGAGTGGTGCGTGTGTGAAAAAAGCGATTCGCATTTGTTTTGGATCGGTGGAGGTTATATTCATTGGGAAACACGAGTTCTTCTTCGATTCTTATACGCGAGTATCGCATCAATACTATTTCCTCCCAGATTTACCCCGACCAAATAAATGGCCCGTGTATAATAACTACATAGGTAGCAGCAAATATTTCTCTTTATGAACTGAGACATAATCCTTTTAACAGTATCCCGGTGTAATTAAGAAAATTTAATGACATTTTTCCAACCTAATAATATTAAATTTAAAATTAAAATTTCGACGCCACAAAAACAAAACATTAAACTTTCTGTAAAACTCATTAGGGAATTAAAAAGATCCACTTTATAAGTTAATAAACGGCATCATTACAAGGCCCCAACTAACACTCTGAGTTTAAAAAAGCTTTTGAAAGATTTTTTATCTTCTTTTTTAAACGGTTTCTTTTAAGAAGATAATTAAGTTTCCTCTTTGACAGCGTCGAAATCCACCCCTTTTTAGTAAAAATCATAAAATTGGCACTGAAAAAACTGCTCTATTTAAGTTATCTGGTTAATTCCCGTCGAAATAAGGTACACGGAGAAACGTCTATAGTAAATTTATTATAGTAAAGATTTTATTGTAAAATTTCCTATAAAATATTGTATTAATTACATTTTTTATTAGTATTCTGTGCCAAATTACTATTGTAAACATAATTTACAAAAATGTACAGTGAAACCTCTCATAACGGACACCTCTAATAAGCAGACATCTCTATTAAGCGGGAATTTTTTCATAGTCCGGAACTAGGTATATAAAATTCCATGAAAATCAACCTCTCATGGGCGGATACTCCTATGGGCGGACGCGAACAGGCTGTTTTCATACAAAGAGTGCGAAATCCCTCCTTTAAATGGACAAAAAAAATTTAAAGTATTTGAATAAGTACGATGCAAAAACTCTCTGAAGACAGACCGGCAAGTGATAGGTACTTATTGTCAATGTCCTTATTACAAATCTAAATATTATTCTATGGTCTTTATTTAATGAAGTTATTATTGAAGTAGAAATGATATCTACTGAACAAAGAGTTTTTATAATACAATGTTATGGGGATGGTCAAGATTCATACCGCTACGTCATGGAACAATTTAACGAGAAATTTGTAGGAATCCCAATAACTAGGATGGCAATCTGCAAGTTAATAAAAAAGTTCAAGAGAACTGGTTCGGTTTTGGACCTCAAAAAAAAAAAGAAGAAATACGACCATGATGATGCTGCTACAGTCTTAGTTCTTCATTCTGTTGAAGAAAATCCTATGACGTCCCTTAGAAATCGTGTTACTCAGTTGGAAGTTGTGAAAAAAAGTAAAATTGAGAAGATCCTTAAAGCAAATAAATTGTATCCGTATAAACCGCACTTTAATCAAAGATTGGAAGAGGGAGACGACACGAAACTATTTGATTTTTGCCTGTGGATAGGAGACAACATTTTAAGTGGAAATGTTGATTTTTATAACTGTATCATGTTTTCTGATGAAAGTACATTTTCAACAAATGGAACCGTTGCAACCCAGCACGTTAGGTACTGGTCTTTAGAAAGTCCCGAATTCAGAATTATGACGAGAAGACAATATTTCACAAAAGTGAACGTGTGGTGTGCGATATCCATCCATGGCATTATAGGGCAATATTTGCTTGATAACACGTGCAATAGATTATCATATTTAGAAATGCTGGATACGTTTTTCAATGATGAACTCGAAAATCTACCATTAAATTTTCGACAAAATATGTATTTTCGCTCGTGAGGTTAGAGAATGGCTTGACCTCAGATTTGGTCCAAGATGGATTGGCAGGAATGGCCCAGTTTTGTGGCCCCCAAGAATTCGCGACTTAACCTTGGCCGATATGTTTTTATGGGGCCGTTTAAAACAAATTATTTTTGCAACCGCAATACCAAATGATATTGAAGTGCTGAAGGGCAGAATTATCCAGGCTATCCAATCGATATCTCAGAAAGAAATTAGAAATTCTTTCACTTATTTGAGAAAGCAATTAGAAAAATGTGTCGAGCATGGGGGTGGAGTTTTTGAATTATGAAATCGTTATCGTATTCTTTTCATGTTCGTATTATTATAATTACTTCATTAAATAAAGACATTGACAACATGTATCGCCTATTCATTATTCAAGTAAAAGCGTTTATTAAGAGTGACTTTTTTTCGTATCTTTCAAAATAAAGCATGTTTACTCTTAAGCAAAATATCATTTTTGCAGTTTTTACCCACCCTGTATAAAAAAAGTTGAAGTTTCTTATGATGAATCGTATTTTCTAGACAAGCAAAAACGTTTATTAAGAGTGACTTTTTTTCGTATCTTTCAATTTTTAGTCCTTTTGTCCTCTTGTAAACCCCATCCGTGGACATACTGTATATATTTTTGTAATTTTTACTGAAAATGTAGGTTAAAATTTGGCTATAATAAAAGTTATTCCAGTCACATATAGAGCCATAAATTATGGCTAGTTTTACTATTTTTATAGTAAATTTAACTCAGTTTTTCTTTCAGTGTAAGATTCAAGGTATTTGCACTTCGTTAATATATTTGTTAACTTAAAACTTCACCTGCTGCTGAACTTCGCGCAACCTCATCCAGTACCCCTATTTTCATACCTCCATAAACTCCAATTTATTCGTGAATATTACTAATTTCTCGTAGAATCCGGACCATTTTATGGAACTAATGAGCAAAAGTTTTGATGCGTGCGAATTTATCAGACTGGATAAAAACTTCGTGGGATTAGGACGATTTATATGGAATTCTGGAAAATAATGATTAATTATAAATGTATGACAGCTATAATACTATTTTTTGCATACTGAGGGATTTGGTTTATAATTGATTGCCAGATATAGACAACTTATAAGTGGCATAGATAAAAAAAAATGTCGGTCAAAGCCGTATTATTAAACGACGTAGTGCACTAAATTCAGTCTTGTGACTACTTTTTAGATCATACGAGGGCGCTTTGAAAAGTCAGTGACTCTAAATATATTTTTTTCGGCAAAAAAACGTTTTATTTCTCTACATAATCTCCTTTTAACTGTATACACTTAGTCCAGCGGTTTTCCAATTTTTTATTCCTTTCAAATAATAGCTTTCCTCAAGACTCTGTTTCTGTGATGACCTCTTCATTTGACCCAAACCTCTTACCACCCAGCCATTTGTTCAGGTTTGGAAATAGAAAATAGTCATATGGGGCTAAATCTGGAGATTATGCGGGATGGGGTAGCAGTTCGTAGCCCAATTCATGGATTTTTGCCATGGTGACAACACACGTGTGCACCCGTGTATTGTCTTGATGGAACAACACTTGTTTCTTCGCCAAATGCGGTCGTTTTTGCTTCAAATCAATATCAAATCTCTCCAAAAGCTCTGAATAATATTTACCGGTGATCGTTTTACCCTTTTCGAGGTAATCGATATGAATTATACCGCGTGCATCCCAAAAAACTGTAGCCATGACTTTGTTGGCTGACAAACACAATTTCGCCTTCTTTGGTGCACGTTCACTTTGAGAAATCCACTGTTTTGATTGTTCCTTGGTCTCTGGTATATTGTGATGTATCCATGTTTCGTCAACGGTTATGAAACGGCGCAAAAACTCGTTCGGATTGCGGCTGAACATCGCCAAACAATCCTTTGAAGTGGTCACACGGTTGCGCTTATGGTCGAGTGTGAGCAATCGCGGCACCCATCGCGCGGATAGCTTCTTCATATCCAAATATTCATGTAAAATGTGATGTACCCGTTCAGTTGAGATGCCTACCGCCTCAGCCACCTCAAGCACTTTCATTCTCCGCTCATCCAATATCATTCCATGGATTTTATCGGCGATTTCCGGTGTAACGACCTCTTTTGGGCGACCTGAAGGTTCGGCGTCACTTGTGCTGATACGACCACAACGGAACTCAGTAAACCACTTCTTAACCATTGAAATTGATGATGCAGTGTCCCCATAGTATTTATCAAGCCTTTCCTTGGTTTCGGTGATGCTTAATCAGCACACGAAATTCACATTTTTCCATTTCTGTTAAAAGTCAAGAGGTTGTCTGCTTTCAATGGCTGTCACACATAAACTAAATGACTCGGCTTGCTCAAAATGGGACAGTAGGCTATTAATAGATGACAGTTAAGGACAGCAGTGATGAATTTAAAGTATCGGCGCGGGAAATTCAAAAAGTCACTGACTTATCAAACCGCTCTCGTATTTAGCATATTAAAAATGTCGTACTTACTTGCTATAGAACTTGTCGCCTCTCAAAAATATTACTTTTGTAATATGTATTTTTTTTTTAATTTTGAAAACAAGATAATTTTAAATGCAATCAAATTTATTTCTGACTTGTCCCATACAGCTTAAACGTTAATAAAATGCTAAGCTTTAAAACTAAAGTACCTGGAAGGCTTCAACATCATCAGCGATCATCAATAAGGTTTTCGAAAGTCCAGATCAACTGGAGATCTTCCAGCCTATGTCACACATCTTTGGAACAACGCAATCGAACATCATGGGGAGTCTCGGGCTGTTGCACTGGACACTTCTAAAGCTTTTGATCGTGTTTGGCATGAGATACTTCTAAGTAAACTGCGATCTATGGTATGCCCAGTCGATTCCGTGCATGGTTGTCTAGCTTTCATAAGTATAGCTCTCTACAAGTGGCGATTGACGGATTTATCTCAGACACCTTCACCATCAATGCCGGTGTTCCTCAAGGGTCCATATTTTCTCCCACTCTCTTCAAATCCGATATTTAGCTTTGCTGACGATAGCACATGTTTCTCTTTGAATGCACAAACATCGGATGCCGACGCACATCTTCGCAGACAGCATGAAGTATCACGCCTTAACAAAGACCTGGAAGAAATTTTGGTTAGGGTGACAGTAACCAAGTCGAATTAAACGCTAAAAAAACCCAGGCAGCAGTTTTCTCTAAAAAGGTTAACATTACAGAACCGGATATTGTCATGGCAGGACACGTAATTCCACTGGCTTCATCTATTAATTTGCTGGTCGTCAATCTGGGAGGAAATAGGTCTTGGTATAACCACGTTGTGGCTATCGCCGAGTTAGCTTCTCAGAAACTTGGTGTACCCTTCCGAACCAAAAAATTATACACACCTCAACAACTTTTGACACTATACAAAGCCCAGATGCGACCATCACTACAGTACAAACATACCCTTCGGCTACTGGATTCCATCGAAAGGCGGGCCATTCGTCTGATCGGAGACCACGAGCTGACGAAGAACTTCGATAGCCTAGAACATCGAAGACAGGTTGGGGATTTGACTCTGTTTTACAGATATTTTCATGGAAAGTGCTCGGCTGACCTTGCCCTCTTAATTCCGCCCCAAGCGGCGAATAGCAGAAATACACGATGAACCACTGCCGCCCATTCATATGTGGTTAAGCTTAGTGCTCCTCGAACTTCATTATTTAAGAATTCGTTCATCTGGAGGACTTCATCCTTATGGAACGACCTTCCCGAGGTCGTTTTTCCCAACGAATGTAACCTCCAACGATTCAAAACCAACGTGAATCGCTTTTTGCGCACACGCACCACTCCCAGAGTGCCCTAAAGGATTTTTCCTATAGTGCTTGTGTTTGATCATTAAAAAAAAACGCCTTTTTTACCTTTACTTGATTCTGTTTATATAAAAATTGATTTTGCAGCAAATTGTTTCCGATTTAGTTTAAATTAATAAATCTTGGAAGATTGGCGAGAAAATAATACAAATTAAAGTCCAATCGAACATTATTATTTTCCTTCAATACGTTTCTTATCCGCTCTAGAGGGCAGGACTAATTTTAATCATCCCCTAATTGTTTTTTCAAAAATTGGCTTGCGTCGTAAGCCCAAATTTGTTTGAACATTAAATCGATAATTTATTTTTATCTTGTTTAGTTCGACATGACTTTGACATAAATTTATGTTCGTATTCATTGTCATGGACTATGATACAGTCGGGGCGGGGGAAAATAATGTACGTCATAAAAATATCAAAGACCTGTTATTTTTAGTGTATTTTTATTTCATCAGTTAATGAAAATGGATTAAAGAAAACGTTTTTCATTGGAAACGAAATACAACTCCAGTGTATTAGACGGAAATAACAAAATTAAAATATTGGCATTTATTAATTTTTTTACTTTCTTTGCCGGTGTTTCAAATTAATGGTAAACATTTTTTTTTTAATTATTGTGTTGTCATTGAAAATCAGTAATGGGTGGAAGAGAGAACTACTTGTGTGTTGGCTGAACGGCAACAATGTTTAAGTCTGGTTATATCAGATGGTTAAATATGAAAACATAACCATACTTACCGTTGAAAAGATAAATCCTTATTTAAATGAATATTTTGCCAGAGTGCAGTTGGATTAGTTCAAGATTCGTTTGATACTTATAAGTATAATAATATTTTTTAAAAGCATCTCGCATCGCTTTTTCACAGTTTCTAGTAAAATTATTGGGAAATAAATTTATTTTAACAGCAATTGCGGGGTTAACCTTAAACCAGTTGTAACTGTCAAGTAAACAAATTTTTAATTGGGATTTTGCAAATACCTTTGCGATAAATATGTCACTCTGACTATGCTGCAATAATGACCGAAAGAGGGGGGAAAGACTGGTTTGCAGTCGTTGCGTAGGCTAGAAATGTACATTTCTCCATCTGTAGTGTGTAATATCTTTGGTTATAAATAATAATACAAAAGATACTTTGTTAAATTTCCTTTAGTTACGTTTTTTATTTGATTGATGTTAAGTTTTAGATTGTGTTGTGAATTAATTCAGGTTTGGATAATTCTTATTATTTACAATTCGGGGACTGGGTTTGTTTATGGTTCCAGAGTAGGTGAACTAATGGTTCGGAAATTCCTTAATTAATTTAAATAATTTCATTACAATGTGACCGACGCGCCAAGACGCATTACGATTAATTGGCATTTATATTTTTTGTGTTATGTGTGGTTCACAAATTTTTCAAGTTACTAAACGAAATTACTTTGCTATACCGGGTCCGCAAACGAAGCAGGGACGGAAGATTAAATCGTTATCGAAGAACTTATCAACAATACTAAAACAGCTTGAGGTCTTGGATTAAAAGCGGCATGTTTTAAAAATATTTTACATTATGCAGAGTGGCCCAAAAAAGTGTGACAGCAAGTTATATTTTTTTAAATGGAACACCCAGTATTTTATTGCATATTTAGGTTCGTGTTGGTATCGTTTAGTGCCTCAAATTTTATTTAATTTGGTTTCGTAGTTTCGGAGAAATAAATTAAAAATTAAAATAAAAAGAGTTTTGCAGTCCTAAGTAAAAATATCAAAAAAATAATCCAGAACTATTTTTTTAACCTCGGCATTGGGTGACATTTATGACAAGAGGTCTAGAGATACTATGAATCTAATCGCGTTTATTTATTTTATACAGGGTGTTCATAATAAGCTTTCAAAGACGCCACATTTTAAAATAATTTTTCTTCAGTTTTTCAAATGGAACACCATGTATATTATTTGGCTATTTGACGTAGAATTCATAGACATTTTTTTTTGTAATACAAGCATATAAGTTATATCCAGCCGTTTTCGAAATAATTGTAAATATCATAAATTATGTTGTTTAAATAGAGTTTTTATTGGGAAATTTTGTTATATGCGACTAGACTAATAATTGTAAACTAAAGTAAATGTTCAAAATAGCTTCCTTTTGCTCTTTGAGTTTACCGTATTTTAGTTATTTCGATATAAATTTTAAAAGCCTACATTTTTGCTACTTTTATTTATTTTATTTAATTTTTTATTCTTAATCGAGTTGCCATGATTTACTTTTGTTTAAATTGTCACTATGACAGCCAAATAAAATTATATGCAATTAGTCTAGTCGCCTATAACAAAATTCCCCAATAAAATCTCTATTTAAACAACATAATTTAAAAAAAGTCTATGAATTCTACGTCAAATAGCCAAATAATATACAGGGTGTTCCATTTGAAAAACTTGAGAAAAATTATTTTAAAATGTGGCGTTTTTGAAAGCTTATTATGAACACCCTGTATAAAATAGATAAATGCAATTAGATTCATAGTATCTCTAAACCTCTTGTCATAAATTTCACCCAATGCCGAGTTTAAAAAAATAGTTCTGGATTGTTTTTTTAATTTTTTTATTCAGGACTGCAAAACCTTTTTTTTAGTTTTTAATTTATTTCTCCGAAACTACAAAATCAAATTAAATACAATTTGAGGCACTTATAAACGATACTAATACGAACCTAAATATGCAATAAAATACTGGGTGTCCCATTTAAAAAAATATAACTTCTTGTCACACTTTTTTGGGCCACCCTGTATAATGTAAAATATTTTTAAAACATGCTGCTTTTAATCCAATAGCTCAAGCTATTTTAGTATTGTTGATAAGTTCTTCGATAACGATTTAATCTTCCGTCCCCGCTTCGTTTGCGGACCCGGTATAAAATTTAAGTAGTGCTAAATATTGTATATTTAGTTATAAAAATGTGTGTTTTGTTCGAATAATTTATGACAACCAGCGCTGGGAACCGGCAGTGTCTAATAGTATTCATAAACGTGAACTTATTTTTCTATATGAAACGCGAATCTATTCCAAGGGTAAGGAAACCTTCTGTTTATTTGCAGCCTAGCCTGACTGATGAGCCGTGATACGGCGAAACTTCCCTGGGCATGGATCTGTCGAGATTAAAAAAAAGGACTCATCTTTAAATAATAATCGATTTGGCCTCTGAAAACGTGAACAATTTACTCGCCACTCGGTGCAAACCCGATCTTAGCTAAACCAATTAGTTTTTAATAAATTAGAAGGTCCCCATGGCATTTCCCATTAAAATAAGCAAATTTGTAGGACGCTCGCGATGCCAAGACGTAATTTCAGATAATTCGGGGTTTAACATGGGCTCGCAAACCTAATCTGTTGTAAGCAGATTTGCCTATGGGCTAATGAAAACGATATTATGCGGCGCATCGTGAATGGGGGGGGGGGGGGGGGGGGGGGCGTGTCGGTTGCAAACAAGGTTGCAAACAATATTGCCGATGCAAAGTGGATGTAAATTAAATCTCGTGTTAAAGGTTGCACAATATCACATCTATTTATTGCACTTATAAGTATTTTATTTAATTAATATACCACGTATACCAGGTGTTGCAAAATATACAGGGTGTTCCTTAATGACGTGCTAATATTTCAGGGTGAGATTCCTTAGGTGATTTTATAAAGAAAAGTTCATAGGAACATATGTCCGCAACGGCTTAAATTTTTTGCTACAGGGTGTTGAGTTTTTATTTTTTAAATGGTTATTTTTTAATATCTCCGAAAGTACTTTAGATATTATTTTCAATTTTGGTATGTGTTAATAGGATATAGAACCACAAATTTTGGTTAGAAAAGTTATTTAATTGTTGTGCCAGTGGCGTCCCTACGAACATGTCCTCTGATATTTTTTACAAAAAAGATGGTACGCCACTGACATTTTTCGATGTGGATATTTTTCTGATTAGCCTGGTCAATTCTACATGAAAATGGTCTCTTGAGTTTTTGTCGTCAGATGCACCGTTCTTTATTAAAACCACTAAATTCGTATTGAAACTCTTTATTATTAACATTGATAAAATAATTAATGATGAATTTTGTTTCATAAAAATTGTTGGAAATGGCCACCTTCACTTAAAGGCATGTTTCCGCCCGTCTTCGCATCGAATTGTCCATTCCAAGAATTTTTATGAAACAAAATTTATCATTAATTATTTTATCAATGTTAATAATAATGAGTTTCAATATGAATTTAGTGGTTTTAATCAAGAATGGTGCGTCCGACGAGAAAAACTCAAGAGACCGTTTTCATGTAGAATTGACCAGGCTAATCAGAAAAATATCCACATGGAAAAATGTCAGTGGCGTACCATCTTTTTTGTCAAAAATATCGGAGTACATGTTTGCAGGGATGCCACTGGTGGAACAATTGAATAACTTTTCTAACTAAAATTTGTGGTTCTATATCCTATTTATACATACCAAAATTGAAAACAATATCTAAAGTACTTTCGGAGATATTAAAATATAAAAATTACACACCCTGTAGCAAGAAATTCAAGCCGTTGCGGACATATCTTCATATGAACTTTTCTTTATAAAATTAACTAAGGAATCACATTCTAAAATATTAGCACGTCATTAAGGAACACCCTGTATGTGCCATCGCTCGTGGCTCGCATAAAATAAGGAACGTATCAAAATGGCACATAACTAAAAAAGAGCTCATAGTTATTAAAAATTGCAAAATCACCAACGACAGTTATTGTTTCTATCATAGCTAGCCAAATATGTATATATTTTTAAGTATTAAATACATTCCACCCGTACCATATTAATCATTACCCCCCGGTATTTATTACTTCCATTTTCCTGCTTTACCTTATCTTTATGTTCATGTGTGCCAGTTTAATAAACTTATCTCTCTGTAAGGGTTGTCTTTATTCGAAATGGGGCGGCCAAATTTATTGTTCGCAAATATTACAATTGAAAATTCCTTAATTGATAGTCGCGTTTCGGTAAAATCCACCGATCTATAACTATGGATATGTACAACTTATGGGATGCGCAGTATAAAGTTTAATTTTATGAGTTAAAAAATGGGTCGGTGCGCACGGTTTACCGGTCATATACAGGTTGCTCGTCGGTTGTATTGCGCACAATGTTGTCGCCGCCATATAGGCAACCCCCACGTATTGGTGCTGGTTTGGTTACAACGTAAACCAACCAGTGGCGGTTCTTCCCCAGGAGCACATGCGCACATGCATCCCCAAAACAAAACGAATAAAAAAATATAAATTTATATTCATTGAATATTATTTATCGTATAAAGCCCGACCCTCCCTAATATTTTATCGTACCGTCAATTATCGTTTTAAGTCCGACCCTCCTTAATATTTTATCATCCCGTCAAACCAAACTGTATAGATCCGGCAACCGTGCCTCGGTCGATTATGACGAGACTTGCTCGCACGTGCGATTAAGTAGTGCAGTTTCTCTGTTGTAACAGGAGACGGGTGGCAGCGGAGCTATGGCGATTTAACATGGAAAAGGCGCACTGTGCATCTAGTTAGAAATTCGAGCGTGTATGTTTTAATATTTTAATATTATATATATTATTTATTAAGTTAAAATGAACAGTCGACGGTGGATTATTTAACAAATAACTTTAGCTTTTTGAGTTTGGAGCAAAAAATTGAAGTGAATAATGCGGGAACCCCTAAACCCGAAATTAGAAAGTTTAAAAATGAAATAGTATATGAAAAAAAATTTATAGAGGTTATTTCAAACGTAATGAGGCTGTTATTGATCAATTTTCTACAATTAAGAACCGAAAAATGGACTTTACGTTTAAGCACTATTGTGTAGGGTCGATAAATGTTGTGTATTTCGATAAATGATACTCGATATGATTTTAAACCATTTTATTTAAGGATTTAAACTAAAAAACACTAAAAATATGAAGAATGCCAACTTGTCAGTCTCGTGGCTCGATTCGTTCTCGTCATAAAACAGTTACCTGTTCTCGTCTTGGTTGCGCCTAATGACGTAGCCCGTAGATGGGGTAAAAAAAATTTTCCCAGTGAACAACTGAACGTAAAAGTTTAGAAATGTACCTTGAAAAATAAACATCTTCTGTCAACCGGATATTGACCTTTTAAAGAAATTTAACGACAACATTGCTAAAATTTCAGTGACTTTTTGGCCATAACCTATCTCAATATTGCTTTGTTTACATATGGCTACAGTTTGTTTACGTTTGGTCAGTAGTAACAGGTGGGTTTATTTGGTTTTACATAAGGTGTTATAATTCGGTTATTAATTGAAAGCGCCATTTTTGGTTATTTTTTTTCAATTTCTTTTCATCTCAGGAATTGCCGGTTTAAATATAATATGTCATTTCCATAACACTCTGTATACATGGTGTCCCATTTAAAAAATATGAAATTTTTATCACACCGCCCTTTTGGAGCACCCTATATGGTCGAAAATAATTTTAGAAGCTGCACCTCTTAACGCTTAATAACTTTCGTGAAAAAAGTTTTCCGCTATCCCTAGCGGTAAAAGAGATATTGAGCTTTGTCGCACTAATTGGCCACCCTGTATCTATACAAATACAAATATTTTTCTTTATTTAGAAGAACTTTTTCACACAACTTGAGGCGGAAATCGTAGCGTATTTCCCATTTTCATCGTTTAGAAACATCAAAGAAAGATTTCTAAATGGGCCTTCAGTTTCTATTTTTAGAAATTCTTTTAGAAATATACTTTTTTGAAGAGTTTAATACGACATAAGGCATCAATAGCTACCTTAATGGGATTTTCCATTGTTTCACATCAAAGGAAAACAATTTCTGTAAAACTTTAAACAGGCTTGTAATATAAATAATAACAATTATTTTATATTAATAATGTCGGCTCCGAACCAGAATCGTCAGTTACACGACTCATTCCCGAAGGACTATCAACGTGTCATGGTATAATTTACTCATTGGGGAGTGTGTTGCCTTCCCCAACCGACGAGATATCCGATGTGATCCGTCCAGGATCCGAGTCCAATGGGGGATCCTATATTTTTTACTCCTCACGAATTTTTGGCATGACTTGCTTAATTTAAAAACAAGTGATCAAAAAATTAAGTGATGAACTCAATTCCAGAGAGTCCTAGAGGAAGCCTAAATACTGTTTTTCTATTTGGGTTTCATAATGGCTCCATTATGAAATGCAAAGAAATTGAATAACCTGCCACTTTATGAAACTGTAATTTTTTTTTGGCATTATGGATTCGATAAAAATTTTTTATAGAAAACTTTAAAATACTAACCTGTCGTCAACCTTACAAATAGATCATTTTTACTAGATAATTATCTGAAATACCTATACTCGGAAATATATAACATGCTGACGGTGTCCGTCAACTAATTTATAGTCACAATTGTAAAACAACATAACCTAAAAATAATAGAAATATCTTCCAGTTTATGCTCTATTTCTATAGTTTTATTCAATAAAGTAAGTAGGTACTATTTTTATTTTTAATTCAATATAGTATTATACATATTACTTTATATATACATATTTATAGTTACTGTAGACATTTCCTAGGCATTAATTGTTATTCCTGTCAGATTCTGTGTCCACACAATATTTTGTTCAATATTTTGAACTTTGTTCTGCTCTCACCATAACTCAAAGTTTTGCATATTCATTTTAAAAGTTTTTCTAGATTATTTTCTGCAATTTCTCGTATTTCTGACGGAGTACAACTTTCTTCCTGACTCATTTTTATTAACTTTAATAATATATTTATTTTTAATTATGACGGATGGGAAGAAGCGTTGTCGTGTTCAATTGTTTCTATCGTGGCATATTTGATACTGGTAACATTTTATTAAATTGTAAAAGTATTGCCAACCCAAGAAGAAAATATTAATTCAAATGGAAAAAATCTACTATATTTTTTAGACTTTAAAGACCCAAATAGAAAAAGTATTATAAAATACACGTTTCATAAGACGACTAGAGCACTTGTACTTTACTCTAAATTATACGCGTGCTGTAAGATAATGTCTTATGAAACTTGTATCTTAATATACTATTTTAAAATTATCCCAAGTGTTGTCGCGCCATACACATCACATCATCTTTTCAGTTAACAAGTGTATGTAGGTCAGTAAGCGAGCAGTGGTGCCAGATCACAACGCACACCTCGACCTCGGGCGTTGGAAACCTTTGCTAAAAGGCGACGCAGCAGCTACTTCAGCATGTTTTGATATGCGCATCGCGCGCGCCTTTTCCTTCAATTCCTACGTATTTGTATACGAATTTTAAACGTTAAAGGTGTTTCTGGCTTAATAAATATGGTGTTTAATTTACCAGTTGCAGCGTTAACCGTTTTCTGTTCTGTTGTGAAATAATTCACAATAATAACTGTTGTGATGTGATTTAAAATTTGTGTGATATAACTATTGGTTGTGTTGGAAAACGTGTATCAAATATGACAACACCGTCGAGCAATCACTGGCGTCTTTTGAGACTCGATATTAGTATTGGATTAGTTCAATTATTAATTGACAGAGCAATTTATGGTTATTTTAATTTGTTTTCATCCCCGTCCGGAGCTCTGCGCCCAAACATACTCTTCGGCTACTGGATTCTATCGAAAGGAGGGCCATTCGTCTGATCGGAGACCACGAGCTGACGAAGAGCCTCGACAGCCTAGAATATCGAAGATAGGTTGGTGATTTTACTCTGTTTTACAGATATTTTCATGGAAAGTGCTCGGCTGACCTCGGCCCTCTTAATTCCGCCCAGAGCGGCGACTAGCAGAAATACACGACGAACCACTGCCGCCCATCCATATGTGGTTAAGCTTGGTACTCCTCGAACTTCATTATTTAAGATTTCTTTCATCTGGAGGACTTCATCCTTATGGAACGACCTTCCCGAGGTCGTTTTTCCCAACGAATATAACCTCCAACGATTCAAAACCAACGTGAATCGCTTTATGCATACACGTACCACTCTCAGAGTTCCCTAAAGGATTTTTCCTGAAGTGCTTGTGTTTTATCGTAAAAAGAAGGATTTGCGGGTTTAATTAAAATAAGTCATTACGTAGGTACCATCCTATATTACGCATTTTTCTATCCCGAAACCTGGCGAATTCCGCGACGAAAGACGGGAAACAAAAGTAAAAGAAAATTTGACTTTCAGCCGACAAGATAATTCGAATTTCCCAAATAAACCTAAGTGTTTGAACTTTCGCCCTATTTCGCCTAACGAATTTTTAGATCGACCCTACGAATACCTTACAAAGCATAACTAACGAAATACCTTAACTAAAATAACGAACTCCTAAACGTAAAAGAAAAGTTTTCGAGATAACTGACGAAAGTAAACAGTTTGTTAAATTTTTCTACGTACTTTGTAAAGAACAAAGAATCCGATTTTAGTGAAAATATACAACCTGCTCGTATGTTATGGTTGCAAGGACATAAATCACTAATATTCCAAGGACCGAAAGGACAAGGTTGAATTTTAATCCGATGCTGCACAAGAAAGCATTTTCAACGAAAGTCTTCGGAAAATGCGTTGCTATTCAATTGGATTGTCACAATGCAATTTTCTCCGATGTAGTATACAACGTGTCCAAGATAAGGAGGGCCAATACTGGGATCTCGGAAACCGTAAGAGATACGAAGTCGGTTAAATGGAGGTAAAGTTGCGCATTTATGTGCGTAATAATATGCCGTTTAGAAAGTTTTAAAATTCCGAGTAGTTCCGGAGATATGCGGAAAATAACGAAATTCTGAAAAATGGTTTTATTGTTTTCCTGGGTTTTTTGAGATCGATGTCTAAAGTAAATTGCAGTTTTACATTGCCACTTTTTCCGGTCTATCTAACAGCGTTAATTGTTTTGTAATCCGACGAGTCGTCTTCGAAGGGCCATTATCAACTTTCTTTTTTTAAATACGGTCCTGTTTTTCTGATATTGGAATTTGATAGCTTTTTTTCTTCCGAATGCAACGATGTGGTTTAATGATGTTTCGAGGGTTTTTTGAACAACATCAGGAAATTTTGGGATACTGTAGGTATTATTTGCTCGTTTATTAGTTCATAACTTTTTTGTGCCTCAGCGTATTTAAGTTTTTAATGAAAATAATACTTTTCTCATATTTCTTACGTAAAAAGGGTATTCTAAGTCCAGGTCACCCAGAGTTACCTTTTCGGAGATATTTGCATTTAAATTTTTTAGTGCACCCTGCCCAATTATTATTAATTAGCAAACAAAATTTTTTTCAGTAACCTATGAGCAAACAAATAAAATTTAGAGATGCAGTTGCTATGGAACAGAAAATGTTTAATTTTTAAGTTTATCGTAAGTTTGTGTTTTCATTGCTGTTGGTTTCTTTCGACATGATATTTTCTAGGGTCAAAGTTAATTAAAGTAAGTTAAAGAACAATCCAATTGTTGTATTTATTATTCCCAATTACTATGACTAGAACATTAATTATCATGTAAAAGTGAATTGGTCAGAAGTAACAAAATATTATTTGCTTGCCTGGGCTAACGCACTAAACAATTTAAATGCAAATATCTGCGAAACGGTAACTCTGGGCGACCTGAACTTAGTATACCTTTCCTTCGTAATAAATATGAGAAAAGTATTATTTTTATTAAAGACTTAAATACACTGAGCCACAAAAAAGTTATGACCGTAGGAATGTGCGAAAAATGCTGCAGACAGCGCCCCCAACATTGTACATTAAAATTTCACAAAGAAATCAATTTCTCTTCCTAACAACAATAATTTTGTAACAAAACGTTAGTTTCTCTCAAAGTTATTAGAGAGAAACAAAAATGAAGTTTTAACTTTAACACCCTGTATCTCAGTTAATATCAACTTTCGGATATAGGTAAGTATAATTAAATCCTAATATTGTTACGTAAGGAGTCTGTGGTTTTTCCATGTACCATTAATTAACGGACACCCTGTATAATTATGAAAAATTCTTCAATAATGTCAAAAATATATAATGTTTATTCTTCTTTAGTAGCTCAAGTTAATTGTCTTTATAAATATAAAGGTTTTATAGCATCTCCGGTAAAACCATATAAAAGAGCCGTTATTTCATTTTATTTCGTGTCTTTATATGTTTTATTTTTGTTACTCGTCTTTATTTCGTTCTGTTTCACCAAAATGACTGTCTATTTTGCGAATAATCTAGGTAATTTCATTTTTATTGCGATATACGGTGTTGTTTGTTTGCAGAAAGATTTTATAGTTAACAATAATGAGTTTCATTTTGAATTTAATTGTTTTAATCAACGCAAGATACCGTTTTCATGCAGAATTGATCAATCAGGTTAATCAGAAATCAATCAGTAGAGTACCACTTCTTTTGTAAAAAATATCCGGGACATATCTGCAGAATGCCATGTTTTTTTTTACACCCTGTATGATGAAGGAACGACAATAATATTTTTTAATACTGCTGAAAAAAGGTGCTCTTGATCAATGTCGATAAAATGAACTGTTTTCGAAAAAAATATATTTTTGTTTAATATGGTTTTTTGCATTAGTTGTTGTTTTATGTTCATAAAATTCCCTCATTGGCGTTATGGATTTTTTCACATGTACCGAATTAAATAACAATATTTATGCCAGTGTCAGTTTAGGGTAGTGTCTTGAAATTTGCGGTTTTTCTCCTTTGTCTTATTAGTAACTAACTTAGTAATGGAATTCACGTATACTGAATATGCCGACATGCATTTAATGTATGGACAAAAATATTTTTTTCTCGAGAACAGTTCATTTTATCGACATTGATCAAGAGTACCTTTTCTTCAGCTTAAGGTTTAGAGTATCCAAAGATATTATTGTCGTTCCTTCATCATACAGGGTGTAACCATTATATTAAAAAACTATTAAATTACGCCTAGTACTTACACACCCGTAGGAAGAAAAATTTATAGGAACTTCTCCTATTATTTTAAAGTATTATATCTGAATCTGGGAGATTGCCCACATATTCTGGGTCACCCTGTATATAATTTGAAATAGGCAAGGAAAACAATTTTCAAGCCACCCAAACATACTATACTATATTCTTAAAAATGACATGTTTCGCTATCACTGTGGCTTCGTCAGATTGAGAATGAATGAATATTTTTCTATATCTAACAAAATGTACAATCTTAAAATATTATTACAGGTGTAAAGATGGTGTAGGGTATAGGGGATATAATAGTAACAGTGGGATTTTCCAAATGGTCAGTAAAGTGAATATATAAATTATCTTATAGATTTATTTATACATGTAATAGCGGATTAGTGAAATAAATTTTTAACAGGAGAATTGTTAAGGTCTATTTGATCATTCAGTAAAACATCGGTATTTTTAAGTTTATTTATTTCCATGGATTCTAACAGATTAAGTTTTATGCCTTTATTTTCAGTATGTAAGATTTTAAAATTTGAATCAAAATTATATTGGTTTTCTTTTCAATGGTTGGAATAATTAGAATCTGTTTTATCTTTTATGTAGCTATTATAATGTTCTTGTATTCTTTTACCAAAATGTCTCCCTGCTTGGCCAATGTATGTTATCGGACAATCTTTACATTTTAGTTTATATACCCCTCATAGGCGTAACTAGAGGGGGGGCCAGGTGGGCCGTGCCCACCCCAGATTGCTCTGGTGCCCACCCCAGTGTTTCCGAAGTTCGAAGCCATAGATACGTCATAGTGACACTTGCCATTAAAATCCTATTAGACTAGGGGCCAGGCCCCCCCTACAAAATCATTCTAGTTACGCCAATGATACCCCTAGGGAAATATATAAAAAATAATAAAACTAAAAATCATAACAATAGAAAATCAGGGGTGTATAAACTAAAAAGTAAAGATTGTACGAAAACATACATTGCCCAAACAGGGAGACATTTTGGAAAAAGAATACAAGAACATTATAATAGTTACATAAAAGATAAAACAGATTCTAATTATTCCAACCATTTAAAAGAAAAACAACATAATTTTGATTCAAATTTTAAAATCTTGCATACTAAAAATAAAGGCATAAAACTTAATCTGTTAGAATCCATGGAAATAAATAAACTTAAAAATACCGATGTTTTACTGAATGATCAAATAGACCTTAACAATTCTCCTTTGTTAAATTTATTTCACTAATCCGCTATTATATGTATAAATAAATCTATACAATAATTTATATAATCACTTTACCATTTGGAAAATCCCACTGTTACTATTATATCCCCTACAGGCTCTACACCATCTTTATACGTGTAATAATATTTTAAGATTGTACACTTTGTTAGATATAGAAAAATATATTCATTCATTCTCAATCTGAAGAAGCTACAGTGATAGCGAAACATGTTATTTTTAAGAATATAGTGGAAAAGAAATATAACGTAGTTTTATTGTTTCTTATAATATTAGTTATGGATTTCCACCAACTATCGGCTGAATCAATTAATTTAATAAAACTTACATTATTTCTATAGCTGTTCATCGCCGACAAAGTCTCTTAAACGACAGTACCAAAATGTTTGTTCCAAATCCGCAAAATACCGTACATTTTCAAATTTAAAAAAAAAATCACTAAATTTTCATTCAAAAAGATACTTTACTCTGATCGCAAATATGAAAATTGCCGATAAGTATCGAAAAAGTATTCCGTGTGTTTATTTCAATAAAAAACTTTTCCGGTTGGACTTCACCATAGCGTCAAAAACCTGTGGAACGTTCCGGGGTGGATAATTTGAAACTTAAAGCGCGGATCGACAACAAGTGAGTAGCGGAGCGCTTTCTCATGGTCCTGATTTTGAATCCAGAAGCGTGGATAACGCTTGCGCCGCCATCATTATAAATCCATTCCGGATGAAAAGCTGATGAATTTTCAGTAATTATTGATGCAGTGAATAACTGATGGTGGATATAGTAGAAATAATAAATTTTAAACTCAAAACAAGTATACAGGGTGACAATTTAAAAACTTGAAATGGCCATATATTAGAAACGAAAAACTGAAGAAAAAAACGCAAAAAAGAGTTTCTATAAAACGAAGGGAGAACAAAAACAAGCGTATTAGCCCACCCCTATCTGCAACCCCTTGGACAGGGTGAGATAAACCCTTAAAATCTTAAATAGAAAGGGGGATCAAGTGATACATCATTTTGAAGCACTTGAAAAATGCTTTCCAATGGTACCATAGAAAGGTACATTTCAGGAAATTCTTCTCTGTTTATTAAGGAAAACAATAAGTGAAAAGACAATTTTGAAATTTTTTATTATTAGTTAATTAAATGTTCAAAATGATTGCTACCAATATCCTGGCATATTAAGAGATATCTCTTAAGAATTCTAAACAGTTTAAGCCTCGGTATTTCGTTTTGGTTTATTTGCTATTTTTTTTGTCGAAAAAAAAAATTTGGTTATAAATATTCGCATTTTATTATCACAGAATTTACCTTGACGAGTTGATAAAGTTGAATTCATTGCAAACTGCCCCAGAATTTCAATTTGCGCTGCTTCGTCGGCTAGTCTCGGTTGATTTCTCTTTATATTCGCCACAGAACCAGTTTCTTTAAATTTGGCAACTAGTTGGCGAACATACTCCGGGCTTACATTTTGACCTGGATGCCTTTCGTTAAAACGTTGAGCTGTTCTTAAAAAACATTGATCCTGGGAACCATAAATGAAAATAATTTCTACCCGTTCAGCTGTGCTGTACACCATTGTTAAAGATAAGAAGTGCTGCTTTTCGTTTAAACTGAACCGAAAGTTAACTGTTCTTAAAATAATAATACTAGTAGAAGTTACCTTTAAGGTAAATTCTGTGATAATAAAATGCGAATATTTATAACCAAATTTTTTTTTTCGACAAAAAAAAATAGCAAATAAACCAAAACGAAATACCGAGGCTTAAACTGTTTAGAATTCTTAAGAGATATCTCTTAATATGCCAGGATATTGGTAGCAATCATTTTGAACATTTAATTAACTAATAATAAAAAATTTCAAAATTGTCTTTTCATTTATTGTTTTCCTTAATAAACAGAGAAGAATTTCCTGAAATGTACCTTTCTATGGTACCATTGGAAAGCATTTTTAAAGAGCTTCAAATTGATGTATCACTCGACCCCCCTTTCTATTTAAGATTTTAAGGGTTTATCTCACTCTGTCCAAAGGGGTTGCAGATACGGGTGGGCTAATACGCTTGTTTTTGTTCCCCCTTCGTTTTATAGAAACTGTTTTTTGCGTTTTTTTCTTCAGTTTTTCGTTTCTAATATATGGCCATTTCAAGTTTTTAAATTGTCACCCTGTAGGTAGCTTCCTTATAGAATATACAGCGCACTGCTAAAGATATTACCTAACAATAGCATCCAATAACAGGGTTTTTTATAATTAAGCACTAGCACTCTGTTTTAAGGCGCTCTGGAAAAGGTGCGCGTTCAAATAAACCGATTCGCGCAATTTTTAAATAATTGATTAAATTCGTTGGTATAGTTGTTGCACATAAAAAAATACAGTTTTAAGTTACCACACTTTTTTGGGCCACCCTGTATTTTTTCGGAACTCGGGCCCATGGAGACTTTAGATCAGCATCGATTCTTGGATAATATGCCGGCGTATCAAAGTTTTTAACGGAGGGCCGATTCCCATATGTTCCGTGCGGGGTCCTTTAGTCCATAATTTATAGTATAGTTGTTGCAGAATTATACCGTTGATTCTTACTGCCATAAATAAACTACCTGATTAAACCCTAATGTATACGCCTAAACCTCTTCAAAGCTCAATAAATGGGATCTGGGCCGGCTTGAAAATGTATACCACACCACATGATTTATTTTTATAATTTAAAATAAATAGATAGGTATTTTTAGTTTTAGGTACCTATAATAAATGTAAAATAATGATAACAATTAATGATAATTGAAAATAATATAATTTAAAAGTATAGCTATTAGGATAACAAGTACAATAAAAATTAATTAAATTCTAAGAAACTATTGATAATTTATTCAAAATTTAACTCTGTATCACTATCACTATCTTCATCTAAGCCTAAACTTATAATTAAGGGTTGAACATTTGTAATCATACAATTGTAAGAATTTTCCACCTTAAGTACATGCTGTACGCAGTTTTTCCAGCTGTCTGCAGAAATTTTTCTTACTTTGTTTTTAATTAATTCTACTACAGATGCATTTAATGTAGGAGAAATATTATTTCTCCTAATATTGGATTTTAATTGGTGCCATATTAGCTCAATAGGATTGAATATACTATAGTACGGAGGAAGACGCAACACTTTATGTCCATTTTCTGCTGCAAGTTTGTCACACTCGTATTCCTTATTTATTTTAGAAGCTTTTAATAGTTCAGCGTGTAATATTGTGATTCTTTTGCCTTTATTTGATGGTGCCTTGGTTTGACATTTTTTGGAAGAATCATCCCAACCTTTCCTTGGAGTGTCATGTTTCGTCAAGGTAAATAATTGGACGATTTTCTTCTCTAAATTGTTTAACAGCTGTTAAAAGTCTCCATTCCCGACACTTGAAGATGCCCCCCTATCAGCACAATTCCAAGGACGCCACATTCTACCACTAATAAACCTAACTAAAAATTAGTCGCCGGAAAACCACTAAAGATTAAAATTATTAAAAATCACTTTGTATTTATATATGCATCAGGCATAGGTATAAATTGAATTTGTATACCTGGTCCGGCTCTGCTCGAAAAGGTTTTAAAATTTGGGATTTCCTTATTTATTTTTTGGTCGAAGGGATAATGAGGTTTTATTGCAGTCAAGAGATCAACGATATAATTCTGCAAAAACTATAAACACGACCACAGGATGGTTGTTCCGCGAGGATGACAACAACTTTTGACACTATACAAAGCCCAGATTCGACCATCACTCAAATACTGCTCTCATGTCTGGAGCCCTGCACCCAAACATACTCTTCGGCTACTGGATTCCATCGAAAGGAGGGCCATTCGTCTGATTGGAGACCACGAGCTGACGAAGAACCTCGACAGCCTAGAACATCGAAGACAGGTTGGGGATTTGACTCTCTTTTACAGACATTTTCATGGAAAGTGCTCGGCTGACCTTGCCCTCTTAGTTCCGCCCAGAGCGGCGAATAGCAGAAATACACGACGAACCACTGCCGCCCATCCATATGTGGTTAAGCTTAGTACTCCTCGAACTTCATTATTTGGGAATTTTTTCATCTGGAGGACTTCATCCTTATGGAGCGACCTTCCGAACAAACCCGGTTTTACCAACGAATATAACTGCCAACGATTCAAAACCAACGTGGATCGTTTTTGTCGCACACGCACCACTCCCAGAGTGCCCTAAAGGATTTTTCCTTAAATACACAGACTATCGTTACACGTCAATACAATTCACGCCCAAGACGAGGAAGTGGTACTTTTTGATCCTAGGAAAAGTACAAGTTACTGCAGTGGCAAGGATAACAGCGCGTGGACGCGCAGCTTACAGCGTTGCCATTTTTTAATGACATCTCCCTACCCCTACTTCCTCTGCCAATAAAATTATTGTAAATTGGTTCTTGTGCCGAAAATATTTCATCTATATAACCGATCGATTCTCGATTTATACTGTTAAATACGGACGGATACGCACAAAATACAATAAAGAAGCAAATGCACCAATGAAACACTCACAGTTAAACCCAAATAGAAAACCCGGAAAAACCGCTTTGTCAGCGGAAAAATATTCCGCCCAAGCACCACTATTATTTGATGAGATCTTTAGTAAAAAACCTCCGGAGGCTCCTCAACGTTTGTCTAATCGAAAAAGATGGAAAGCCGTGATGGAAAGCCGTGATGGAAAGCATGGCCGTAAGCTAAAAAAAGCCGTTTCGAAGAGAAGTCTCTCTGTTCGATTTAACAGAATGTCGTGGTGGGTGCTTCCTTGTGTGTCTATCTCGAAAAGGAAATCTAATTGTTCATTGTAGTTTCCCTATGGACTTCGGAAGCATGATACATGTACGTCATAAGCATGACACAATGTAAACACATTATTATATCTAGCCGTTCAGATTTCACTTGATGCTCGCAGTTACGTCAAGGTGTGAGTTATTTGCTTGTGGAGATTTACGTTGTTGTTCGGTTTTGCGTTTTTAATTATCTTGTAAGGATATTAAGCGGTTTTATAAATTTGATCAGTGGCGGTTCTTCCACAGGAGCACATGCGCACGTGCACCCCCAAAACAAAACTAATAAAAAATATTAATTTATATTCATTGAATATTATTTATCGTATAAAGTCCGACCCTCCCTAATATTTTATCGTACCGTCAAACTAAAGAAGCCCGACCCTCCCTAATATTTTATCATCCCGTCAAACCAAACTGTATAGATCCGGCAACCGTGCCTCGGTCGAGGTAAATGACGATTATGATGAGACTTGCTCGCACGTGCGATTAAGTAGTGCAGTTTCTCTGTAGTAACAGATGGCGGGTGGCAGCGGGGGATAGCGGGGCTATGACGATTTAACATGGAAAAGGCGCACAGTTTTTGTGTGCACCGCGCTGCTGTCTGTTCGTTCATCTAGTTAAAAATTCGGGCGTGTATGTTTTAATATTTTAATATTAATTTTCTTGAAGTAGTCCATCTCAAAGTGGAGTGAAGTTATAGGGAGGTAAAGAAACTCACAGTCTGCTCCACTAGTTTAATAAAAAATGTATAAAGTAAATTATCCAAACATGTTTCGAAGACTCAAGTCTTCATCTTCAGTGGATTGTAAAAACATTAAACAAAGAAGGGTACCTTTGACATTGTAGTGACTAGTTTAGCAGGAAAGAAAAACTTTTTGAAATATAACAAAAAGGACGTTTTTCAAAGGACGTTTTTCTTTTTCTCTTATTCTATTAAATGAATATTTTTCAAATGATGCTTTTACTTAGAATATATAAATTTATTTTTATTTTTTACTTGAAATTTGTTATATTTCAAAAAGTTTTTCTTTCCTGCTAAACTAGTCACTACAATGTCAAAGGTACCCTTCTTTGTTTAATGTTTTTACAATCCACTGAAGATGAAGACTTGAGTCTTCGAAACATGTTTGGATAATTTACTTTATACATTTTTTATTAAACTAGTGGAGCAGACTGTGAGTTTCTTTACCTCCCTATTTTAATATTATATATTTATTAAGTTAAAATGAATAGTTGACGGTAGACTATTTAAGAACCGAAGAATGGACTTTACGTTTAAGCACTTTGTGTAAGGTCGATAAATGTTCTGTATTTCGATAAATCATACTCGATATGATTTTAAACCATTTTATTTAAGGATTTAAACTAAAAAACACTGAAAATATGAAGAATGCCAACTTGTCAGTCTCATGCTCGATTCGTTCTCGCCATAAAACAGTTAACTATTGTTCTCGTCTTGGTTGCGCCTAATGACGTAGCCATAGATGGCGTAGTGGTATTAGACATCATTCGGTTTTCTTGATAACTCGTAGATGGCGGTAGTAGTATTGGACATCATTCGGTTTTCTTGATAGTTCGTAGATGGATTTAGTAGTATTAGTAGTGGACTGTATAAATATTGTTACGAGGGTTGCATGCGACGACTTTAAGATCCGACAACTATACGCACTAACCTAACGCATTTTCTTATTACTTTTTTTCGTTCTACATTTAAAACGCCTAGAAAGTAATTGTTTGGTCGTTACTCAAAAATAAAATTTTAAAAATAATTTCACCATACTTGTGAACCCCCTCTATCATAGGTCACGAGCCGCCACTGCATTTGATGGTAGATGAAGTGAATGAATAGGAAAGGAGAAAAACCTTATACAGTGTGTGAAAAAATGACAACTACAGGGTGGCCAAAGAATAAGAAAATGTGCTAAAATGCTGAGAGTAAAGTAACATTTATAGTATATTGGAAAACGGTAGATTATTCAACAATCATTATAAATAAACTTATGTATTAAAAATGTTTCTGTATCTCCTTTAACTAAGAAAATATATGGTAATTTAGGAATTGCCAATTTGTTGATTTTCCCCCGTATCTCTTAAGCGAGCGAAAATTTTCTAATTTTGATTACGGAGATACCCTATATAAAAGTGTCGAAAATGGGACACCCTGTACAGTAAGAAGAGGGTGGGGGGACAATAAATATGGTTGGTTTGTAGGTGTATTGGTTTTATATTCGTGGATTTATTTTGTATCGGTAGGCCTACTATCCGTGTTCGTCGGAAAAGGGCTTTGATTAGTTAATTAATTTTAAGTTAAAAATACGTTGCGGAATAGAATAATGCAGAACCTATAAATAATATCCCTATTAGGTTTAGTCATTTTCCAGTTTTAGTGACATGTGGCCGTTACTGCACGAGCTAAAACAATTGCGAAACAAAGTTAATTTCCTATTTAATTAAATCCGCGCGTCCAGCCACATTGAAATCCAGTTTTGCCAGTTAAATGTTTTAACTGCATTTCGGGGACAGTTTGCGAT